>OX123204.2:18747045-28747045 GCA_944739405.2 Euclidia mi | reverse complement strand
GACTGACGGAAGCGTTGAAAACTCAATTTTGTTGATGATGCGTTGGCTACCAATGATGATTGCCTGGCATTTAGCGGGGTTCACAGCAACACCAAATCGTTGTGACCAATCATGTATAATGGACAGTGCTTGATTTACACCATCGATAGCGGAGGCGATGTCGTCCACTCCTGCCTGTGTATATAGCTGCAAGTCGTCAGCATACAAGTGATACGCACACCGAAGATTCTGGGTCAGGAGATTTATAAAAATAGAAAATAATAATGGAGAGAGAATGCCGCCTTGAGGAACGCCAGACTGGAGGTCACACCATGATGACGAAGACTCACCGTGGCGAACCGACTGCTGACGTCCCATGAGATATTCAGAGAACCATTTCAGCGCCTCTGGGGAGATCTGAAGGCTGGAGAGGATGGATAAAAGGATTTCGTGATTAACAGTGTTAAAGGCGTTCGTGAAATCGACCAAAGCTAGCACCGTAACTTTGGTGTCTTCCATTCCCGCCCTAACATCTCCAGTCACTTTCAAAAGAGCGGTCACTGTGCTGTGTCCAGGTCTGAATCCGGATTGAAATCGGTTCAATAGTTGATTATTAATGACAAATTTAGAAAGTTGTCTGTGGACACAAGCTTCAAGCACCTTTGAGAGAAAAGGAAGGATTGATATGGGTCGGAAGTGGCTTGGGAGGGAAGGGTTAGGGATCTTAGGCAAAGGAGTTACTAAGGCTTTCCGCCATAGCGAGGGAAACGCACCTGTGTCGAGGGAAAAGTTGATAATATGCGTAATGGCTGGTAACAATTGATCAACTATAGGAACAATCATTTTTCGACTTATGTTATCGCAACCTGTAGCGTTGGATTTGATGGAAAGGATAGTCTTCTTGATCTCCCCCGGGGTCACTGAAGAAAATTTAAAAGCGTCTATATTAAGACGAGGAAGATTACGCAAGTAATTCACAGCGAGACACTTGGTAGGATGATCCAAATAATTAGAAGTGGTGAAATGTTTATTGATTTCATCCAAACCAATTGTCCACTGGAGATCAAAATTGCGCTGCTTGCCAATACCTATAGTCCCGAGGAACTTCCAGATATTGGCAGGCGAGGAAGAGTTAATATTACAGAGAATATGGCGGCGTTTAGCGTTACGTGTCACCTGATTACACCGATTTCTTGCAACTTTATATTGAGACCATGAATCCTCTGTCTTGTGCTTTTTAAATTTGCGAAAGGCACAATCCCTGCGTCTCATAGCGGTTTTGACTGCTTTCGTAATCCACGGAGCCGGTGGACGCTTCATTTTGACTTTTCTAACCGGTGCATGAGCATTATACAACTCGAGAACAGCGTTGTTAAAGTTCTCTACCTTTTCATCCATAGTTGCAGCAGCGGTCAGGTGATCCCAGTTCATTGTAGATGCATCTATTTCTAGCTGTTTTACGTCCATACGCCCAAAGCAACGAACATGCAGAACCTTAAAGGGAGGACGGGGAGGCTTAAGGATGTATGAGAGGAAGATGAGATCATGATGGGAGAAACCTGGAGCAGGGATTTGACCATGTTTGGAGACTATGTAAGGAGCAGAGGTGCAAATTAGATCGAGCCATGTATCCTCCCCATCGACATTGTGATGAGTAGCTTGCAGTGGTAGAATGTGGAGACTACATGACTCGACAATTTGAAGGAGCTTGCAGGATCTAGTGGACTGTTGAGCAAGGAGGTTGGTATTAAAATCGCCCATGATGATGTGGTGGGCGTATTCAGACCCTAAAGATTCCAGTATCGGTTCGATACTGGAGAAGTAATCGACTGAGGGGGACAATAAACAACGCCTAAAACTAATTTTACTCTCTTGACCCAAACCTCAATGAAAAGGTATTCGGCAGAGTCAGAAATGTCAGAGGAAGAGATAGCGAGGATTTTATGAGGGAAATCGGAGCGGAGATAGATGGCAACACCACCTCCTCTTCTGAAAACTCGATCATTTCGGATTAAAATAAAACCTGGGAGAGGATAAGTGGTAGAAGGAAGGTGAGGCTTGAGCCAACTCTCTGAAATCAGGACGGCGTGAACATTGGCATTAGAAAAGGCTTCTAAAAGATCGCCGTAATGGCTTGGCACACTTTGCGCGTTTATATGGCACACATTTATGAGATTACTGGTTCGTTGGTCGAAGGTATGTTGTAAGAGATCACCTAAAGTATCACTTAAGGAGCACATGCTATCATCATGAAAAGACTCATTAGCTGAATGAAAGGACTCATCTGATGACATTATCAAATATGTGTAACTAAAATATTATGTATATAATAAAATTAAATAAGATTATATAAATATAATATATACGTATATATATAAGTAAATAGGTTAAATATTCTAACTAAATGTGTATAAGACTACTAAGTTCTACTCACGTTTATATGTTTTCACGTTTATATGTTGGTTTATAATCAAAATTAACAGATGACAATTCAAAACCGAAAAAATATTAGGTACGACAACTATAAACTTAACTAGTTTTACTCCAGTTTATCTAGCAGATATTCGTTGATGAATATCTGCTAGATAAACTGGAGTATGAAATGACGTTTTTACGATATTTTTTTGTCTATAATTAAAGTAATACACATTATTTATTTATTTTTTGGCTGTAACTTCATAATTAATCAGTTAATTTACAATAAAAACATAAAAGTATGATATATAATTACATAATTTGTTTACAATGATGTTTTTAATCCATAATTACGCACCGCGCGCGGAATGCAAAGTCGAATATATATCTTTTTTCAAATGTTGACATCTAAATAATTTTCTGCAAGTATTGCTATAACTTTATTTTATTACATAAATAATATCACCAGGTATATAAAAATACAACAGCAAACTAGATTCAGCTTATACTTTTATTATGATAAACAAAAGTGTCGAGTAAGTCGGTAAATATGACATTGCTTACGTTACGGCCGCTCGCCTAAAGTAAACATTTCATTCAAACGTAATTTGTCTTGTATCATTAGAATGAGTCATTCATTAGGTTGCAGAAAAATAAACACCACTCCTCTCAAGTTATTAACAATCGCACAAAAACTAATTAATTGAGCGCGCCCTCGTCTTTAACTGGCGGCGTTATCGATGCTGCGTAAGCACTTAAAAATGGTGAGCGGTCAAGTGGATAAACTGGATAAGCCGTTTGTGCGGCTGCATGATAAGCCATGGGTTGCCGGAGGTTGGACCGACAAAGTGCCTTTCTTGTTAGCCTAGTTTACCCTGAAGCTTTTGTGTTAGTCATAGTCTCCGTTGGTGCGCATACACAAACGTTGTCCATCGTCTTGAACGCGAAAGGTCCGTTGCTGTATCGCTAATGATTAGATTAGAATAAGCTTCGTATTTAGACTATCCATGACATAATTATAACACTAAAGAGACTACTTGGAAACTTGGTAGTAAACTTAACATCTAGAGTATCAGCCTAGTAAGATATTCTTATAGTCTGATATATGATAAGGAAAACCAAAGCAACATGTTGAACAAACCTAGTTTAAGATTACTTTGTTAAACGTCCGATATGATTATCCGGTTGGTATTGTGTAACCGGATGGAGGTTGCTTAGGAAATGTTGAAGACCCGATGGATGTCAGAGTATGAGCAATGCAATATTTTAATGAGTTTCCATTTATTTTAACGAGTATGCGTGTTGTTCAACATGTCAGCTTCGGGAGAAAGAGTTATTTGTGATTTTCATTAAAACCTGTAACGATTTTGATCAGAGTACCTTTATTCCCCACCGACTTGGGCCAGGAATAGCCGATCGACTAGAATGAGTGCTGTGCAATAATTGTCTTTTATTCCTAGAGCGAAGTGCATTAAGGTGTGGTTGTTGATTGCAATCATGGATTCCCTGCTGCTCAAGTAGCTCTGCTTTGATACTTGTTCACTAGAATTGTTAGACACCTCTGGTTTCTGTATTATATGACAAGAGCGTTCTTGGCAGGATTCATTAGCCGAAGTCCAACTCGTGATTAACTGTACGGTTAACCGAACGACGAAAGCTAGTTCCCTAGAGTTGTCAATAGGCAAGGTGTGTGCACGGCCTCTATCATTGAAGGCAGTTGATGTAGACCCTGAGCTTGACCTAAATACCGTGAGAGGTGATGTGTTATGTAATATTGAGAGTGCAGCATCCTATGAGAAACGTAGGTTTGATAAGACAAAGGCAAGGCTAAGTAAATTTTTACTAGGCTTCTTTGTGTTGAACGAGGAACGTAATCAAACGAAGTTTGAACATTTGAGGTCACGGAAGTTCTTGACGGTGATCGTTATAATCTCAAAGCCCTTAATTCTAAGCGTACCTATAAGTACGCACACGAGAGGTGAAATATGCCTGAAAGTCAAAGTACAACTGACGAAATTGAGGTAGAACAAAGTAGTTCTGATATAGAAGAAAGTGTTAAAGTTTACATGATGCCCAGATCGGACCGTACCAGAGGCTGACGTGTAGCCGTAGCTCGGTAGCATCTACTAACTTTGTAGTCCGTGAGTAGGCGGTATTGCAGTTAGCTCTGGCGGAGGTCGGGTTTCAGGGGAAACCATAGAGTCCTGGAGAAACTCGGTGTTCCCATGTGGGGTTCACAGAAAGTAGAGTAACTGGAGGTTACTGGGCTCATGATCACATGTAGAGCTTAAATGTTTTGGTTTACTTGGTTTGAAATAATATCTTGAGAGATACCGTGATAGTGAAATGTCAGTTTAACTTTGATTTACCCGATTATTGATTTTGATACTGAAACTTTGTGCCAGAGGATCAGAGCATAACTGACGATCTTGAAGAGAGCAAAGTGTGAACCTTAATACTGACGAGACAGTAGAAAACCAAGCTTACATGTTGATTGGTTGTGTGGCGGACAACAAGTACCTAGAAACTGTCACTCGAACTTATAACAAACTGTGAAGCGGTGATACCGGCCAAAAATCAAGCAACCCGTCGTCATATATATGTATGTCATTCCATTGTCTAGTATCCATAGTAAAAGCTCTGCTTAGTTTGGGACTAGATGTTGTTACGTGGATATATTTATAGTGTCTGTTAACCTCTTAAGATACTTATAAATAAATTAATTGCATTGAAATTAGTCATCATCTCGGTGTCATCCCAAAAGTGCGCTTTAGAGAACCGACTTTGCTAACACTGCTACATCATGATTTAGGAGCAGATCCAGGGGAGATAGCTAAGAAGCAGGTGCAACTCTCCTAAAAGCAACTGAGTTTGATAATGCAATGCAAGCGTTGCTTGTCTTTGTCGACTTGTGGCGATTGGCAAGTCAAGTCACGCTACGAGCGTTCCGTATTAAAGTGATTGATCTTCAGTAACGAGCGAAATTAAATCAATACTAGAGTTAATTGATCTTCTATAAATATATTGAAATCACAATTAAGTAAATTTATTGACGCTTTTTAATTACACCTTTTAATGTCTATTAAATGGTGCTAGTTATGTTTCATTCATAACGCTTTTGATAGTTATGTTTCATTGATAACGTCTTTGCTTAACATTTGATGGAATTCATTTGATCTTAAAAGGTACTAAATTTGTTACTTTAGAAATAGGATAAACAGAAAATTAAGACGATACCTAATGCACATATATCTTCCTCAGTTCTGAAACATACAAATTTAATATTATATTAATACATTTAATGCAGTAAACACGCTATCTAATAAGCAGTGATAGCTCATCGGAAATACCCATTTGTATTTAACGACGTTATTTTATTAACTCTGATTCTTGTTTCTGGAAAAGATACAGGGCGACCGCCTTGCGTGCCTTCCGAAACATTCAACGCTTTGATGAAAACTACAAGCTAGTTTATACTAAAATTCTAAATATTTTACAAACGTGTTAAATTTAGATTTTTTTTAAAAAGAAGCCTCATTTTTCAAACAACCCATGTAACTATACACTACTCAATGAATTTTAAGACCTTAAAGTCTAAGGTTTTTATTTCTGCATTGTGTATTTCTTACGTACATAATTCCTAAACATATTTTATTCACATCTTTGTTTCGACAGTACTGTGAGTAGGATTCACACATATAAATATATTGCGATCGTTAGCAACAAGCAGCAATCAGCGGCATATGAACGGTTTCAGACAGTCCACGGAACAGACAGATGAACGGCTCAATTATCGAATCAAAATCATTTACCCACTTGCGAGAAATGTACGTAAACGCTGAAATAGACTATTGCCGCGTTTGCAGTCAATCTTAGCAATTAACTTAAAGCAATAAGGCTTAAAACTGATTGAAACAACGCTTTGAATCACAATTTATCGGCTAACTAGCAAAATACGCTTGTTCTGCCAACTTCATTTGCGGTTTGTTTACTTAACATTTACGTTAAGGGATTGTTCACATTTAACATGAATCAACTGCCGAATTTTGGTGCAACGCTAGTGGTTTGGGAAACAGGTCGCTCTGCTATTATCAATTTTAAACTGTCAGTAATTAAAAGTTTTGGTATGCAGATATGAGTAATTGTTGCTTTGAATGAATATTTGTAATTTGTATCTTTACATGTTGGGCATGTTTTATTTCGTATTTTTATTTATGTAGTTCGTTAGCAGACTTCGTTCACGGCTTCGCCCATGTGGCACTGTTTTATCTTCTTAGGGTCGGCATTTCAAAAAATCCCCTATTAGTGCTTAAGGATGGTCCTTAAGCACTAATAGGGTCCGCAAAAAGTCCGTAAAAGTCCGCAGCTATGCCCGCCCGTATTAAAGATAAATCGTCTCTGACTTATCCCGCACAAATTTCGGAAATCCCCTTATTAGTGCACAACTGCGGTCCTCAAGGAACATATTATATGCTACTTCCTTACCCAATAGTTTTGTTTGTCTAATCTATCAGTTAGCCAGTAACGCAAGATGTTTTATATACAGAAGATTATTGGGATGAAGGCTTCCACTATGGGACAAGTTGCTAGGTGGGAATAAAAATATTGTTGTCTGTTTCTGTTCTGTCTGTTCGAAAGTGCTATTACAGTGTTTAGAAACATGACGGCTATTTATAATGTTATTCTGAACAAGTATTTATTTCCAATATTTATCCGTGTAGTGGTGATGATTAAAAGAGTACAAAATGTTACTTAAAAAACTCCGATTTCAAGCTCAATAAGTTCTCAACTTGTAGCCAGAGTTGGAACAAAAGCTATCCTTTCGCAGTAAATTCTGCGGGGATTACAATGCAAATTTGTGCACCCTCATCGATCGATTCACTTTGACACTTGGTTTTAGTCTGCCTTGGAATTATCTAAGCCGCCTTGTTAGTTCAGGAAAATAGTAGTGCTTTATTTATACTGCACTTAGCAGCTTAAGATTAAGCTTTAATAGATATTGAAGTAGGTTTAACAGTAGCGGCTTATAAGAAGTTACGTGTATGTTTCGGTCGGTTTCAATATTCGATCCATACATGCATTTTGAGATTCGAGATTCGTGTTTGACATATTTTGTATGGGGTTTATGTCAAAAACGAATCTAAAATCTAAAAAAATTGGATAGATCGAATATTGAATTCCGTAGTTAGTCATCAATAATACTCGTAGATCGGCACTATTAGTGTGTGATTGTTGCTGCTTTAGTGTAGATTTAATACAAAACTAGACATTGCCCCAAGATGAATTATCTACCTAAACCGTTCTTAGGAAATCGGCTCAACCGTCCAAAAATTTGTTAGGTAGTTTTTGAGTCTATCACGTTCATACAGAACGCGATGAGGAATTAATTTTATAATATCTATAGATTATAACAACGTCGTTATTTTCTCTCTTTCGAGAAAATCGATCTTAGAAATCATACGTCCAAATAAAGCTTTATAAATATGACGACAAAAATAATGTAAAAAACGTATGAATAAGTGGGTAAATGAAGCAGAATCGGCTAAAAGGAATAAGGCGATATTTTGACAAAACAGGCGAACAGCGAAGCTGGGATAAACGGTATACCCAAGTTAATGGACTGGATGAGATGGAAAGGATCTTTGCAATGATGAATTGAGGGAAAATTAAATAAGTAAATGGATAAAGGACTTAGTTTATTCAAATGAATTGTATGAATACATTTCTACAAAATGTTCCTTGTTAATGTTGCAATTACCAGCAGTTTACCAAGAATAAAAAGTAATAAAAGGCTTTTTTAGGGTTTCGTAGTAATCTAAAAGGAACGGCCGTCTGTCTGTCCGGGGTTTTACGCAAAATCTATAAGCCCCGGTCTTTAGAAGCCCAAAGTACTGACGCAAACTTTACTGCCAGTTCTGATTTAATAATATTTATTGTAATAATGAGAATAATTTCTTCCTATTGTGATGTGATACGAAATCCAATGCATCCATACCAGATACCAGACATGCATCGACGGAGATAAACTTACAGCAAGTAGATTATCTTAATATATAAAATCCTTGCGTTACTGACTGACTGACAGACACGCTACAGCCGAAACTATTGGGCGCAGGAAGCTGAAATTTGGCATGTATGTTCCTTGGGGACCGTAGAGGTGCACTAAGAAGAGATTTCTCGAAATTGCTACGGGATCGGACAAAACGGGTAAATTTAAAAAAAATGCAGGCGTAGCTGCTGGCGTCCTCTAGTTTTAATATAAGTTATCATCATCAGCCTTATTATCATCAGCCTTTAACAGTCCACTGCTGGACAGGCCTCTCCTTTGAAAGGAGGAATTGGCCTACTATACCACGCTGGCCAAACGGGTTGGTATAGGGTTTGTATCAAGTTTTCCTTCTCTTACAGTGCTGTGCTCTGCATAATATGCTCCCTCTGTCGGCTTTTACGACACCCATGTGATGATATGGGGTGGTGACATTCCGTATTCTTAATCCGAAAAATAAAACAGCGAATATGATATGACTGCTTCGAATCTCAGCAGCAACTGAGATCCTAAAAACAATATACCTTGCGTTGAGCTAGTCCTTGATTACATACTGTATAAACTGCTGGGGTAGTACAGCCAAAACACATTTATTTATTTTATTTTTACACTTCCTGCATTTTTAATGCAAAGGCGGACTTAATGCTATATAGCATTTTCTGCCAGTCAACCTTAGGGTGGTGCAGAGATGATTGTGGCAGGTGTATAAACTACAAAGATAGAAATAGTAATCCAACATTATACTACTTTTTATATTATATATAAATATTATGTTAATACATACATATTATATAAATAATACATACCTATAAATAATATATAAAATGAATATATACTTATACATACGTATATTTAATACACAGTGTAACAAATGTAAGAGATGATGTTTCTATGGTCTTTCAAGTGACAGTTTGATGTAATACTGGCGCACCTTAGCCCTAAACGTGAAACGATTCGTCGCCATCCTAATCTCGAGAGGGAGCGCATTCCAGAGAAGTACAGATTGTACAATGAAAGAAGAATGTACAAGGCTTGAGCTATGAGAAGGACACGAAAGAAGAGAATTATTAGAAGACCGAAGATTTTTGGCATGGTTGGAGCAGCGGTATTGAAAGTAAGCTAGGTAGCTGGGGCTATTAGATGAATGAAGAAAAGTGAAAAGAGTGGTCAACGCGCGCATATTACGACGCTGACGTATAGGTAACCATGACAGCTGTTTACGATATGAGGAGACATGGTCATATTTATGGAGATTGAAAATGAACCGAATGCAATTGTTGAGAAGTCGGTCAAGTTTATTGAGTAGATCTGCATTCAGGTCGAGATAACACACATCACCATAGTCGATTATAGGAAAAACCAAGGTCTGCACAAGCATTGTCTTTGTCTTGACAGGAAGGAAATTCTTCAGGCGATAGAGAGAACGCAGGACACCGGTAACCTTTTGGCAAACGCTTGTAATCTGGGGTTGCCAGCTAAGTGTAGCGTCGATGTGTAAACCGAGATCTTTAACGGAAGGACTCAGAGGTATATTGGTTCCATTAAATGTTACCGGTGGAAGCGATGCCAAGTCCAGCCTGTTTATAATTCTAGAGCTTCCAATGATGATAGCTTGGCATTTCACAGGATTGACACATAAGCCGTATCTCTCGGACCAATCGAGAATTCTTGCCAAGTCCCGGTTCACATCATCGATCGCATCCGGCAGATCCTCAGTTTTAGCCTGCGAGTAAAGTTGTAGGTCATCAGCGTACAAATGATACGAACACTGAAGATCAAGGGTAATGAGATTTATAAACAGAGAAAATAAAAGAGGAGAGAGTATGCCACCTTGTGGAACACCAGCCTCAAGGTCTCGCCAACTCGATGTAGCCTCATCAACTCTGACAGACTGCTGACGTCCACGAAGGTATGAAGAGAACCATTCCAGTGCTTCGGAGGAGATCATAAGATAGGATAGGATGGATAGTAGGATATCGTGACTGACGGTGTTGAAGGCGTTTGAGAAGTCAACCAGGACCAGCACAGTGATCCTAGTGTCCTCCACACCCGCCCTCCCATCGCCAGTCACTTTGAGCATAGCTGAGACTGTGCTATGCCCAGGTCTGAAGCCGGACTGATAGGGACTGAGGACATTGTGTTCATACACAAACTGGGACAGCTGCTTATGAACACAAGCTTCAAGGACTTTGGAAAGGAAAGGGAGGATGGAAATGGGCCGGAAGTGACTAGGAGTGACAGGATTAGTGACTTTGGGCAGTAGCCGAACATATGCTTTCCGCCAAATTTCAGGGAATTGCCCAGAGTCAAGGGAATGGTTTATTATGTGGGTAATAGCAGGGAGGAGGTGGTCCAGGATGGTGATAATCATAAAGTGGCTGACTTCATCGCAACCAACCGCTTTAGATTTGATTGAAAGGATAATCTTTTTGATCTCAGCCTCAGCAACTGGAGAAAAGCGAAAAGGAGTTATGCTTGGTCGAGCTAAGCTATCTATGTAGTCCACCGTTCGACTCATAGTCTGACGAACAAACTTTGGAGTGGAGACAAAATAAATGTTAATGTCGTCAAGACTAAGCGCCGGCGGTGGATCCACACGGCTAACCCTACCGATACCCAGAGTCCTTAGGAACTTCCAGATATCGGTAGGGGAAGAGGAGGAAATGTTGTTGAAAATGTGGCTTCGTTTAGCATTTCGTATCATTTGATTACAACGATTCCTAGCAACTTTGTAGAGAACCCAATTTTCATCGCAACGATCCCGCTTGAACTTGCGGAAAGCTCGGTCCCTGCGCCTCATCGCCATCTGAATCCCACGTGTCAACCAAGGTGCGGGCGGTCGCTTCAATTTGATTCGCCTTACTGGGGCATGAACATCGTATAAGTTGATTACGACATCGTTGAACACTTTCAATTTCATATTAACTGTAGCAGCTACCTCAAGAGGTACCCAATCAATTTTTGACGCATCCGTATGCAGATTATCGGTGTTCATACGTGCAAAGCAACGCCTGTAAAGTACTTTGGGTTGGGGTTTAGGAGGCTTGAGGACATAGGAAATGTAGATCAGGTCATGATGGGAGAAACCAGGAGCAGGATGTTGACCGTGAGAGGAAACGAGGGAAGGAGCCGAGGTGAGAATCAAATCCAACCATGTGTCTTCACTGTTGGTATTATGATGTGTTGCATTCAGAGGTAAAATGTGAAGGCCAACAGATTCGACAATGGAGTGGAGTTTTCGGGAACGATGGGAGTTTGGGAGCAGGAGATCGGTATTAAAATCACCCATGATGACGTGATGCTCGTACTCAGACCCTAAAGATTCTAGAACCAATTCCAAATCGGTGAAATAATCGACATTAGGGGGACAGTAAATTACGCCAAGAACGGTCCGCGCTCCTTTGACACAAACCTCAAGAAAAAGAAATTCAGCAGCGATGGAAGAAGAAGAAGCTATAATTTTATAGGGGAAGTCACTGCGTAAGTAAATGGCAACACCACCACCCCTCTTTCCAGTGCGATCATTTCGGATTAGAATGTAGCCAGAAAGGAGGTAAGCGGTGGAAAGAAGTTGAGGTTTGAGCCAACTCTCAGAGACCAGGACGGCATGAACGTTTGACTGTGTAAACGCCTCCACAAGATCACTGTAATGACTTGGCAGACTTTGAGCGTTAATGTGGCAAACATTTAACGAATTACGGTGTCGAAGACTAAAAGTTCCACGAATAAAATCGCCAAGTGTGCCTGTCACCGAACAAAAACTGTCGTCGTCAGACAAAGCAGAAGAATTATTTGCCGAGTGGAAAGATGACTCATCATCAGATGCCATAGAATTATTTCAAATGTATAAAATATATATAACAATAAATTTAATAATAATATACTACAAAAAAATAAAAATTAAAGAACATATATAGCCGGTGCAAAGAACACATCTCTGCACCACCCGCCAGCTGACACCAACACAAGACAATAATACACAAATTACACATTAAATATTTTAACAGTTACAAAAACAAAAACAAGCTGTTAAGAGCGAAAACATGATTTCGGAACGCAACCTTTATCAATGACTTTTAACGACAACTGTCAAAGTGACAATTCTGACAATGTTTGTTTTGATTGAACTGTTGATCTTTGAAGTATTGCTAATAGCAAGTGAATTTGTGCATGGGATGTTTTACAAACGTGAGTAGTAATAAGTTACTGTATATTTAACTGAATAAAGCTGTTATAAGTGCAGAATTCAACTATTATTATATTTTTATAAAATTTTCGTAAATTCGCCAATGTGTTCACTTTTAACACCTACCCGTATTTTATTGAATTAGCACCGCGTTTGGTACTTAAAATAATGTTACAAAAGCCATATTATTACCCTACTAATCAGCTGTATAATAAATCTTCATTGCTGATCTATGATCCATATAAATTACAAAAGTGCTTAAACAACTAAAAATTACAAGCAATAATATAATAAAAAATAAGAGATAAACAATATCATGTCGCTATTTGTATCCAGCGGCGGTACATCGCAGAACCGCATGGTCGTTCAGCCAGACTTCGTACGATGCCGTTTTTACAACTGCCAACTCTAGTCATAAATGAAGCAATTCGGGCTCTTTGGATGGCGATGAATGAGTTCAGTCCCGCCTCCATAAACATCCCGGAGGCGCTACAGTGAGGCTCTAACCTCATAAGATGTCTGAATATATTGTTATATTGAACCCGAATGCTGTCATGAGATCTCTTTGTATAATTTGTCAAGAGCTGGCATGTGTAAAGGCTTTGACAGTAGGTTCTAAAAAGATATAGCTTTGTCTGTGTACTAGCCTTAGAAAATCGCCTAGCAAGCATGTTACCAATAATGGCAAGCGCGCAACGATGCCGTTCAATATCGGCATCATCCTTCATGTTGCTCGTCAGAATGTGACCAAGATACTTAAACGTCTCTACAAACTTTACGATTTGGGCACCAAAGCTGACAGGTGGAATGTCCTGTAGTCCTCGTCCCGATCTAGATACCATCATTTCAGTTTTTTTGGAGTTGTAAACCAAGTGATGTGCTTTAGCATACTGTTCGCATATTAATAATAATTTCTTCAAGCCTTTGATTGAGGGACTGTGCAGCACCATATCATCAACATAACTCAGATTGTTGACGAATTGGTCATCTAATTTGATTCCAACTGGTGTTCTGCTCAGTTATTCTATCAAATCATTAACATAAAGATTAAACAGATCTGAAGATGTCAGTCCGCCTTGTCTGACGCCATATGACAGTCTATAATCCTCAGAAATAGCACCCTCCCATCGGACATTGTGGTACTGGGTGAGATACCAGTATCTAATCAGCCCAACAATGTCCGACGATAAGTTACTATTATCTAATTTCTGCCACAAAATTTCGTGATTAATGGTGGCCAAAGCGCGGCTTAGATCTAAGAAGCAAGTATAAACACTTGTGCCTTATTCAACGTAATGCCTTACAACTTGTTTGAGCGAAAAAATGCCATATCGGTGGAAACTTGTGCTCGAAAACCAAATTGACTATCATCGATATTAAGCAACGGACGTAATTCCTTGTGTATAAGACGTTCAAGGACCTTGGCCACGATTGTTGCTAAGGAAATAGGCCTATAATTAGGAATTAATATTTCTTTTCAAAGTCTTATCTGTAATTAGTCTTTTACTAATAATATTATTCAGGTTTACCTTTATTGACATGGGGAGGTGATCAGATAGATGCATCATAAACAACATGAATGTCCTGTACTATCGCTTCAGCTGCAGCAGATACGACGCAGTGATCAAGCCACCGCTGCCAGCCATTAGCTATACTCACATAGATGTACGTACTAGAATAAAGAAACTAAGTTAAGGACTCTTCAGAGCAATAGTCTATTAATTCCTTACCGAATCTTGTACCAGGGAGGGCATTAAAGTCTCCGAGTATAAGACACTTTCGATATCCGTATTATCAATGATGGCACTTATGTTGGCCAGGCACTGGGACATCACGGGAAAGTTGTCCTCGCAATCGGTAGGCATATACACGTTGAACACTAATAAACTACAATACCAACGGGCAAACTTTACGGCCACTATACGGTCATTATCACACTCAACTATCGCAGCACTTGGGAAAATCCTCTTATCCCACAGGATCGCCACACCTCCATAGGGCCGACCTTGCACCACTCCTTGCGTAGTGTTTATAGCAGAGACACCGTGTTCGCCAAAATGCCCGGGTACTGAGTTCAGTATATCCATATCATGAGGAAATAGCCATGTTTCCTGTAGAGTGATTAACTGGTATTTATCACAAAGTTGCCTTATTTCTTCTATTGACCTTTTCAGCAATCTAAAGTTATATGAAACAATGTTCGATGTATTACATTGATTGTTTGGTTAGTAGGTAATCCGCTGGTAACTTTTTTTTCCTGGTTATATCTACGCTCCCAGTATCTTCTCAAAACGATATTAGCTGGTCTATGACCAGCTAATATCAGCGCTCAAAAAATGTAAAAAAAATAAAAATGGAGCTCAGCCATAGCTGAGCTCCATTTTTATTTAGAAATATATCTATATTTAGAGTAGATACTACAACTTTGTAGGAATTCAATTCATTTTGTTGTTTACCTATTTTAACCACCTTAACGTCGATGTTAGTCTTATATTTAATGAACCTTTCAATATCTTCCGGGGTGGTATCTCTGTGTACCCTTGATACATAGAGAGGTGGTTTGGTCTGCTGATTTAAAGTTAAACTGCTCAAGAGGTTGAGCTAAGCCGTTATTATTTTGAATGATTCGTCGTTTGTGTTGTACTGTTGACCAAACATCAGTATCGTTATTAGATTTATAATTATGTTTTATCATTGTGTTATTTGAATCTATAATCTGGTTGCACTCTGTGGCAACCGCAATTTCTGGGGGTGGCCGCAGTACAGGTAGTGAAGGTACTAGAACCCTATCAGGTGAAAGGGCCCTCTGCTTATTCACATCTACTTGGGAGTCCAGGATCATATCCGCTGCCGCAGCACAATTGTCATCGTTGACAGCCATCTCTCCCCGCTCCTCACCTGTACCATCTTGATCATTTGTTAGCCGCTTTTGGCCCACCTGTGGCTCGTTCGTCAAAGTTATGTTACTTTCTTTTGCCTGCTTCAGAGAGACAATTGACAAAGTGTTTATCTCGTGTTCACATGCACAATCGTTAGTAGACGGACAGCTCCTGGTGCTTATTTTCTGAATTAACTCTTTAAGTTGACACATTTCCTTTTTCAAAGAGTCTATTTCGTTTCCTGCTACTGAGGAGTCTACTACTAGCTTCTCACCCTGCAAACTGGCCACTTCCTTCCTTAGTATGCTTTTTTCTTTAAGAAATGAAGTTACGTCAATATAGTCAAAGGTGACCGGCGGCAGTTTGTGTAGGTCTTTAGCAACAAATGACGGCACAGAGTCGGGGTCCGATTCCTTTATAATCTTGATGATGTCTTGTATGCTCTTTTGTTGGCTTCTTTCTTTCATCTCATAATTTTCTTATGAGGTGTCAACAAGGTAAAAGCCAATTGCTTCGCATTTTCTACTGCCATTCCCGAAAAGGCACTCGTAGATATTTGCACAATAACAGTCTCAGCAAGAGTATCGACTTTGTTACATACAAAAGCCAATAATTCATTTATTACTATCTTACAACATTCGTTCGTCTCATTATTATAATTTATTGAACTCGGTGGTGGAGTTCGCGACGTCACTTGTTGTGACCGAGTAGTGCCCACACACACGCTCTTACCAGGCTTCGGTACTTTACACAGGCAGTTGGGACATGTCCAGCTCATTAGAAACTCATCAGAAAAGTCATTATATTTATCTTCCGTGATATTCACGCAAAGCAAGTGATAATTTATATCACATTTAAAGCATTCCATAAAGGCATTCTCAATGTTAGTTAAACAAGCCGCCGCTGCATTCACTAGCCATCGTGCACTGTTAAAATATTTTATTATATTTCGTGCAAAGGAGAATGCCGGTTTTTGTATGGAAGCCTGTACCGTTTGCTTTTTCATGAAATGAACATTTTTAGCCAGCTTATTGTTTAATATTACCGTAGGCATGAAGCGTTTTTGTTTTCGAATCCGCAGTTCTGAGATTTTCTCATAACCATATTGTTAAAAATCCGTCATAAATATTGCAAAGGACGGAATTCGTCCTTGGTTTCTAATTTGTTTATAACAATTTCAATAAGTGAATGATGTTACAAGTTAAAAGAAACGTAGTTTTTGACCCAGAGGAACAAACCTCAACTCAACGGATAAAAACAAAATAATAACACAAACAAACACGAACGATGCGTAATGTTCGGTTGACATTTGACACTTTTGACAGTTGCTCAAGTTATCAAATGTGACACTGCAAGTGTTGCTATCTCGATTCAATTATATCTAAAATCGATATCACCTAAAAAACAATCGATTAATGAATAAAATGCTCAACCAAAGACTGAAATCAAGTTAAGTAGCCAAATATGTATTTCTATTTAATAAAATCACACAGAACACAGTTTTTTTAATTCACTATCATTGTGCCTTCTATTGAATCCAAAATCATTTAATCGTGTCAGCAATCGTTAATGTTGAGAATATTACACTCGATTTTTTGTCGCTCGGAATCGACCTTTTTTTGTGCTGGCAATGTATGCATTCGGAAGTTGTTGATCTAAGTTCTACTTTTTTATAATATTTTGTAAACGCGGATTTAATAATGATTCATAATTTAGTAATGGCCGTCAAAATGTGTCAAAGTATTTACGGTATATCTTTTTTTTTAAAGAAATCGATACAGGTTCCGGCATTCTCCTTTCGTGCAAAAATTCGTGGAATCGCAGATGTAGGTGCGCGGGTCATCGATCGACGCGTCCGCGCGCTAAATCTTGAGCTTGAGCGTAAGGCTCAGTTCACACCGAGATGCCAGCGGCCGGAAGCGAAGCGGAGAGTAGTTTCAGTGTCATATCATTTTAGTCTTTATTACCATGACTATAATACATAGAATCACTTGAAAAACTTATAAACGTTGTGAGAATGCGCGCGGCTTTGCGATCATTCTAGTGGCGTCCGCGCAGCGTCGGCGTACGACCGCTCTGGCGGGCGTGAGCGGCCGCGAGCAAGCGCGGGAGGGCGCGAACGGCCGCTGGAAGTATCCTGTTACCCCCGCCCGCTCACGCCGCGCTTCTATCGTGAATAGGAACGGCGTGAGCCTGAGGCGTGACGTGAGTAGTCGCGCGCGGCCGCGAGGAGTCGCGGGCGTCCGCAAGCCTTCTCTTCGAAGCCGGCCGCTGCGCGTCGCTTCCAGCCGCTGCCATCTCGGTGTGAACTGAGCCTTATAGTATGTGCGTGGACGCTTTGGGCTATTGATATATAATATATCGTGCAAAAATGTAGTGCAAAATTTCGTGCGAAAAATCGTGGAACCGCAGGTACAGGTGCGCGGGTCATCGACGCGTCCACGCGCCAAATCTTGCGCGTGTGTGCGTGCACGCTTTGTAGAAGTTCGTTATTGAGTTTATTGCATGCTACACTGTTTTTTCTTACGGAAACTAAATATTATTTAACAATACATAGTGTCATCAAACTAGACAGCATTGGGCCACCATTCAAAATACAGAAGGGTGTTAAACAGGATGACCCGCTCTCCCCCAAGCTATTCACAAGTACACTCGAGGAGATTTTTAAAACACTGGCAACCTTATGGAGTACAAAACGGATTTTTGTCGGCAACAAGAATCTTGTAAATCCTCCAACTCCGATTTGCCGACGATATAGTTATTTTTGCTACCACCGCTCTGGAACTTCAGACAATGCTCCAAGTATTGAGCACAGCAGGCTGCAGGGTGGGATTAGCGATAAACCAGTCGAAAAGTAAAGTTATGACTAACAGCACCAAATATAGAGTCGAGGTAGATGGGCAAGGGATACACTATGTCAATGTACCTACATCTACTTGGGCCAGCTAGTTTTTTTCGAAAACAGGCTAGAAAGAGAAATCGACCGCCTTATCGAAAACGCTTGGAAAAGCTTTAAGTCCATAAAGACGCTAATGAAAGGGGATCTGCCGATTTCCCTGAAGCGAAAACTCAACTTTGCCAGCCTGAAATGGAACTGGGCGGGCCACGTCAGCCGTATGCACGAGGGTCGTTGGGCGATAATGTCGACACTGTGGATGCCAGAAGATGGACGCCGTCGCCGGGGCCGGACCCGAAAGAGGTGGCGGGATGACCTGAACGCCTACCACAGGAGTTGGCTTGAGACTGCAGGTGACAAGAAGATATGGAAAGATTTGGGGGAGGCTTTTACCCAGCAGTGGGACAGGACAGGCTAGTGAAAAAACTCGTCGTGTCACTTAAATGGAGTACACTTTTTTTTACACTTCAATAACAATTACCAAACAATTTAATTAAAAAAGTACAGCAGATCGATAAGAGACATTAAATGCGATTCTATTTCAAGATATAGACGGTTATGAGTCCTTATTCTACAAGCATTCATTACTACGTGTATTAACTAATATTGCATAAAAAAATCATTTGTGTGGTGTGTCTTTGACTGACAGAGTAAAGAACTGTGTAATAAGAGAGTGTTGTGGTGTAAAAGAAGCTTGTCACTACACAAGCATCGAGAAAGGTATGCTAAGGTGGTTTGGGCACATGGAGAGGATAGATGACGAAAGACTAAACAAGCAGATATATAAGGCAAGTGTGAATGTGACAGGAGGTGTATTAATTAATACTGCATAAAAAATCATTTGTGTGGTGTATCTTTGAATGACAGAGTAAAGCATTGTGTGATAAGAGAATGTTGTGGTGTAAAAGAAGATGTAGTGATAAGCATCGAGAAAGGTATGCTAAGGTGATTTGGGCACATGGAGAGGATGGATGACGAAAGACTAACCAAGCAGATAAGTATATAAAGCAAATGCGAATGGGACAGGATAAAGAGGAAGACCTAGACGGACGTTCTCTGACCAGATTGGAGACATCCTTAAAACAGAAAAGGTAAGAAGTACCCTAAACAAAAGAACATGTATGAGGAATTTGATGGTAGTGAATGAAGCAAGAGAGATATGTCAGGATCATTGCAAATGACGTTCCGTTGTCTCTGCCTATCCCTCCGGGAAACAAGCGTGAGTCTAAGTATGTAAAAAAATCATGATAAACTATATAAGCGTTCAGCATAGAAATTTAAGTGTCTGAGACTAAATTAATATTACTTTTGTAATTTTATGGTTATAGAGCAAATTGTCTGTCACTCGATAGATAGCAAAAAAAATACAACTTTTAGGCAATACTTGGCTATACAATTGTGGCTATACAACATTTTTTATGCCATATTCAGTACGGATATCGGAAAAGAAGTTAGTCCATGTGCTGTATTATAACAAATCATCAAAATCCGTCTAGAAGCTTTTGTGTGTGAATGTCACATATATCCATACATCCTTCCATCCTCATAAATTTTCACGTTTGTAATAAGTAGTAAGATTACTAGAATGCCTACTATTATATATGTTCGTTCTCTGGAAATCCTTATATTAAATCTTTTAGCACATGACACTGGTTTGAATATTTGTACTTTCTGTATCTAGTATAGGAAAAGTATCTGTCACTCGGCCATGATGGAAGCGCTTTTGGTCGGTTTTTAATTGTTCCCAGTAGCCACGGCGTACATTTTTGTGAATCGCTACCCACAGCTTTATTAGCAAATTCTTTTTCAAGAAACTGATTTTCTAAACAATTGTAATATTAATATTGATTTCGTCATTTTTCTATATAATTTGTGTAAGAAATTAAGAGTAGGCTATGTTGCTTTATAAAAACAGTCCAATAATTTTTGCCTTGAAACTGGTTTATATAACTTTTGTCAATTATAAGTAACACAATGCAAAAAAATATATGTAGACATAGTATTTTTGTAACATGAAGGATTTTTCAATTATAATTATGTCTCAATATTATTAATTTTCTAAACTATAGTAGATGTTTTATTTCAGCATTACGAAACTGCAAAATACTGTTTCCTGTATTGTTTGGATGCTTGAGAGGCCTGTATTACAAATGTTGTCCTTAATTATAATATTGTAATATTAAAAATTCTAAAAATTTAATGCGACATACTGAACAATGATTGATTTACTACGGAATCCAATATTCGATCCATAGATAGATCTGTAGATTTTAGATTCGTTTTTGACATAAGCTCCATACAAAATATGTCAAACACGAATCTCGAATCTCAAAATTCATGTATGGATCGAATATTGAAAGTGGCCGTTAGTTATTCTAGTCTTGGTAGTGGCTCGACAGGTGATCTATTGAGGTACTATTTATCGTAGGAAGCTTTTTATTATGTACGATTGTGTGCACAGGAGGGAAGGTTACGCACGGTCCACAAAAGATACGACGTGCTTCGCATTGAGACGAACGATCCTACCGATTTTGATTGGTACTTTGATTGCAGTTAATTACGTTTGGTACGCTTGTGTGTGTTTATACGACTCAGTCGAATTACTAGACCGAACAGAGTGATCATCATCATCATATCAGCCGCAAGTCATCCACTGCTGGAAATAGGCCTGTACGCAATAAGCCACCCACCTCCCTCTACTGCCCGCGATCCCAATAAAATGTCGGTCGACCTTGCAAGAGGCCTACCTCTGCTACGTCGTCCAGTGCGTGGCCGCTACTTCAGAACCTTTCTGCTCCAACGGCCGTCATTTTTGCTGACTATGTGCCCTGCTCAACACAGCGATAGTAGTAGTATTCATCAAAGAAAAGAAATTGGAGCCTCTAATAGACTTACTTTTTTAATTGCGATGTTATGCTGACTATGTTGCAACCATTAAATCCGTCTCACTCCTATAAAACAAATTCATACCCACGACCTCGTTAGTCTTATTCGTGGAGTCAAGTATTTAATTTACAAGGCACTGCGATGATTTCGTAGAAAAGAATTTGTGTTGATTTTAACTCTTAAGTTTCGAAATAATCACAGTATTTATAACTGACTAAAAGATGCCTATTTACTGTTTTTGCCCAATCCCACGGGTATATCAGGAAATCCCTATGTATCGCCAAGGAAGAGACATGCCAAATTTAAGCTTCATGCGCTTATTCGTTTTGACTGTGCGTTGTCTGCCAGTCAGTCACTAACGCATGAATGTCTACGGATTGGTTTGATTTAATTTTTTTAATTGCCAAGGGAATGCTAACCCTTCATGCCTTGCATTTATGTATGATATAGACAAATTATGAACATGAAATCATCTAGGTTATAACTTTTGATATTAATGATACAAGTGAATGCATCATGCATGACAGATGTAGAGAAGTGTAGTATGCTGCATTTGAAGTGTAAAATTCGGTGAATAGCAAACTTTACGTAGCAATGTTTTGCTTTCCCTCACCCGATGCAAAAAGGCTGCTATAAGTTGAAGCGCCTGTGTATGACGGCTCTTCATAAACTAGGGAGCGATGTAAATAACTGGGGGCCAATTCT
Organism: Euclidia mi; assembly: GCA_944739405.2. NCBI lineage: Eukaryota > Metazoa > Arthropoda > Insecta > Lepidoptera > Erebidae > Euclidia > Euclidia mi. The sequence continues at coordinate 28,725,053 of OX123204.2, read as the reverse complement.
CCTATTTTTAAATGACATTGATATTATACTTTGAATTGACTCAGAAGCGGTATTCTGATGTAATTATCGTATAATTTATAATAAACAGTTCATCGTTGATACATATTTTGACACTTGTTTCAATTTACAATCTCGTTACAACTTCGTTCAATTATCAGATAATTTAGAAGAATATGCTTTTTGTGACGTAAGTATGACACTGACATGATATCGAAACTATATTTATTTAGGAGAATTAGGCCCCTTATATACACACATAACATATACGCTTATTTTAGTTTGCAGATGCATTTGTTTTCTTTACAAGAATTACGTTTTATATACTTCTTGGTGGATGACTATACATATAATTATGTCAAGTAGTACAGTAATGTCGCGCTTCAGTTTTGTCGAACTACAATATTGTTGAAATTAAAACGTACTGGCGCCGTTTCATTTTGCCGAAGTAGAATCTTTTCGTAGTACAATTTTATTTATCAAAATAAAATTGGGAGTCATTGTGGGTGACTTCACAAGCATTCAAGTTACGGTTACAGAGAACACCCAGATTTGTGATTCATGCAAAATGAACTCTCGCAATCTTGTGGGCTTAAACACACAACACACGTCGCATTGGCGCGATGACCACTTAAACCAATACACAATACGTGCAGTCTACATCGTCTCAACATTGTTAGAGAAACAGAAAGTAGCAGCTCAACCACAAAATAATGTCATCTTATATGTCGTAGTTTTACAGCCATTTACTATATTCTTGAGATAAATAGGATTTGCATACCTTCTGGATGTCTCAAATATTTTTTTTTACGCAGCTTCTCTTTTCTATCGGCAACGTGTGAACAGTATCCTGTCTACGTTCATGCTTGTATTATTGCGACAAAGAAAATGCTCGTGTATTTTTTAATACAATCTCAATATTATTAATTTTATTCCCCTCCACTCTACGAGTCAACTGTATAAACCACAGTCTACATATTTTAAACGACTTCAACAAAGAATCGAAACATGTAATCATATAGAAACAAGATAACATGCCTATGTATCACGTCGTCTAGCTGTTGCTATCGGCAAAACAAGGGATCTCGAGAGAGATGTATTTTCGTAGTATTTGTTTGTTGAGGCATTGCTACCCATATTTATGTACAATGACTATGAGCACAGTAACATATGTAGATCATGAGAGATCTTTTTTATATAAAATAAACATACTTCATGTATCGAGAGCGGAAAAAATAGGTAAATAAATAAATCAATAACGTATTCACCATTGGGGAACGTCGCTAGATTGATGTACATATAAGACCACTGATAAGATTTAACGAAGAATTTCGCCTTTGAAAATGTTGTGATCGATGTTAGATTAAATTTGTCCCCAAATTTATGTTTACTTCGAGACGTATGAAAAATATATAGTTGAGCCGTTGTAAATTCGTAAATAAACATGTTTTATGGTTGTTTTATTCATCCGGCGACTTCCCATTATATTTACGCAATTAAGACCCGTTAAAAGTAAACTTGTATGATAATGATAACCCAGAAATAACTAACTTGTGAAAAATAAAATTATTAATGTAATGAATTGACACCGCTCTGGTACTGCACTTCATGTACTAGACTTCGACAGTCCTCGCAGCCAATGATTTGTCCAGGAATGTATGTATGTATTTTATTTATCTATAAAAATCAACTGATATTACAGAAGAAATTGGCAAATAAAATCTACTACACTCACATTTTGCCGCTAAAATCCCATCAAATATAGGAGCGTAAGTATCAGAAAGTTATCGTAACGACATAGGCTTATTAATATCGTAAAGTAGTCGTACATAACAAAGTGCTCGTACTATCACAACTTAAGTCTGCGTACATAATGTGCTGGGAAAAAACGCGACAAACAAAGTAATATCTAAGACATTGATTGACCTTGGAAGTATGTTTTTGGCCTTACGCCAAGGGCGAGGGCAAAATAGAATATTCTTAAGAGGACATCACTTTTTATTTTAATTATTTTTATAGGTTTCCGCTTTCCTAGAACCGTTCAATTAAGAGATTTATTCCGCAACAGTATGTGTTTAACATTGTATTGTATAAAGTCGTTTTCACTTAATTTTAGAATAACCACTACAACACACACACACCCCTCTGCACCACTCTAAGGTACCTTGACAAAAAATTCCAAGGAGTTGGTCGTTGTTTGATTTGTGTATAAAAATTTGAACGACTTTATTCTACACGTGTGACACTACACACAATTCAACACCTAATAAAATAATTAGAAAGTACCTAAGTAAACAATATAAAAGAATTAGGATTTTTTTCTGTCACTATTTGGTTCTCGGCTATTGAGTTACCGTATCATGTTTCCTAGTTGTTTACTCGGCAGAAGAAATTGGTTGGAACGGCTCTACAAATTAGAAGTAAACCCTTTAAAAATATATAGTAAACTTTTTACTAATTGGTTTGTCAATAATAAGTAAAGGAAGTGCCAAAGAAATAGGCTCTGTTTTGAAGTTAAGCTATTCATAACTACTTATTTTTTAGATTCAATAGCTAATGATGGGTTTTTACTCTTGGAATAGATGTGTGTGGCTTTTCTTTTTCACAAATTCCTTGTTTGCTAAATGTTACCGCCGAAATCTTAGTCAAATGATACACAAGAGTAAACTTATTTTTTCCTATATAAGTAGAAGCTAAATATAACGTGCGCAAAATTAAATAATGTACAATATCAAATCACGGAGCGCTGATTAAAATGTTTGGTATGTGCGGCCCATATTCAACATGTGTTGTATACCGGGTCAGCCTAAAATAAGGTAAGTTTTCATCCTGAGATTTGGTAGCATTATATGGTATTCTGTTTACACATATGACTTGAATATTAGTTTTTGATACCGAAGCCTATCGCTATGGTGCGGATTTCATCTCGGGCGCTGCTTTCATTTCAATGGTGTTTTGTTTTGTACCAATAATTACAAACATTTTTTACTTCGGTACCATACCTGGAAAGTTATTAGTTCAGGAGATATTGAGGCTCTACCTCACCATATATTTTTTCTATTTAAATTAAAAAATCGATGCATTTACCCCGCCGATTTGTTTTATAGATGTCCTTTTCACCCATGGATAAATTGGTATTTTGAGCATACGCGCACACCTCCGAGGAATGGCGGCCTTTTACACTTGGTGACCAGTCATATGAAATTATAAAATACCGAATACCATACGACATCTGCCACTGTCTCAATTCAAAACTAAACTGTATAAATGGGTAGTAGAAAAATGTTTTTATACCATTCAGGAATGCTTGAAAAGTCCTCATGAGACTAATTTTAATGATGATTACAAATATGATTATGTAAGTAATAATTACCTATCTGTAAGTTTAAATAGTTTATGATATTACCTAAAGTGTTAAATTATAACTGTTGCTATTTATAATAACTTTTGTTATTTATTATGTAAATAAATATAAGTTAAAGGTTTATAATAGACTAGTCTATTTATAAAATTTGCATGCCCAAAAGGGTGAAATATGCTAAGCACATTTATTTTATACACCACTTATTTTGTATACCATATTTCGTGCAAATAAATTATTATTTCTTTCTTTCAATGTCACTTTGACACAAGACCTTACATTTAATTGTGGCTTCAGTACAACTCAGCATATTCTTGGACAAAATATATTATAACTTTGTTTCAGTAAAGCTTCTACTTAACCTATCTACCTCTATTGTTAGGGTTGTAGAACAAAGTTTTACGTTTAGTATGTAAACGTTTGCGGGCGTAAAAACGAAGTTGTTCGGTGATAAAACAAATTGCTTGTGAAATCCATGAATATGCTTACAAACTCAATGAAATGAAGTAAGACACATGCAAGCTACACACAAATATAGGAATTAAAATGTTATATCAACATTTTTCTATCTCGGTTGTTGTACCGACTTTATTGGTTTGGCGTTTATGCAATTTGCGTGATAGGGCCAGAAAATCTTGTCAAACTTTATATACAGTCTGAATTAAGCGAGAGATTTGGATAAGTAATAAAAGTAGAGACAATCCTATACATAAAAAATCCGTCGGTGTTTGTCTGTGATCGGTTGCAATGCAATACGTGTGATTAGGCACTTGAAATAAATTAATTTGTTTCATGCCAGATCGAGATATTGCGAATTAATTTTCAAGTTTTGCTAATATTGAATCTGGTTGTTGCACAGCGATTTACGACTAGAATCAAACATTGATATAATTATTATGAGATTCTATTTTTCCCTCTTGTTTCAATTTACACGGCTGTTACCACACGCTTATATTCCTAGGTACGAGTACTTTTTTCTAATGTCTTTTTATATGACATTTATTCCTGCGCCATTAACAAAACGCTATAAGAAAATAATGTCTTCAAGAACAAACATGCCTATGCAAATCTAATCCACTAGCAACGATTCCAATAATTATTAACATTGAGCAGTTTGCATTCTGTTCTCGCACGATTGACGTACCATATATTATCTTTCGGCATTCGGCATAAGTTATGTGGGCGGTCGTTCGAAGAGATGCCTCCATAATAATAATAATAGTATAATAATCTTTATTCAATAATAATGTTTACATTTCAGTGGATGGATACATTAGGTCTGGATAATCTTATAATATAATACTTTATAATCTAATAAACAATAAATACTTAACATATAGTTTAAAGCCGGTATAGGTTATTTTTTAGGTTTAAAATTAATTGCCTGAACTAGGTTTTCACCTGTGTTTCAGGCTATTTTGTACTTATGTAATATAATTGTGCAAATAAAACAAATGTACATAGGTAATTATTTTATGACAGTAAGCAAATTCTTAGTATCGGAGTAGGTCATTGTTTATAAGTGTCTAGTTATGATTATTTTACATTGCTTATAACCAAAATTATATATATCTAGTAACTTATTTAATCTATTGTATAAAAAATGGCCTATGAATAAGAAAAATCTGTTTATAAAGATATGTTTACCATGAAACTTATGTTGTTATAGTATGGTGTGCACTATGAAAAATTTACGTACAGTAAGGACATTAGTAGACTGATACAATTCATAGGTAGAAAACAAGTAAGGTCGAAACGTCGCCACTTTTAGAATAGCTCTCTGAGCGCGTTCTTGTGGCAATCAGATGGTTTTGGATGCCCCTCCCCATGAAGTAATGCAGTAGGCTATAATTGACTGACACAACGACAGGTAGATTTGTTATATTAATTTAAAATTTGCAGCGCTACGCATTGTTTTGAGTGATTGCAGCAATTAAGATTGTTGTCAAGTGTTATTCCAAGGTACTTGATACATTGTGTAGATTCTAAAGTAGGGCAGGCGCATGCAGCGTCAGCAGATGTATGACATTTACTGTCGTGAGCGAATATTGTGTTGTTAGGTGATTCATTAATGTTATTGTTACGTATTGAGAAGTGGATATATTTTGTTTTCTGGGTGTTTAATGTTAGAATATTGTCAAAAAGCCAGTTATTTACAGAATTGAAACCAAGTTGAGCATTTGTATATAAGTCAGTTCGAGCATTTCCTGTAAATAACAGTACCGTATCATCTACATAAGACACAATGATACCATTATGAAGACTTAGGTTACATAGGTCATTAATATATATTAAAAACAATGTTACTCCTAAACTACTCCCTTGAGGCACCCCAAAGGGAGGATTAGGGATATCCGCGCTGAGGTTTGTACCTAGTTTTACACACTGACATCTGTCGCTAAGATAGTCAGTAAGTAGTTGCAATTGTGTGCCTCTTATTCCTATATACTCAAGCTTTCTTAATAGACCTGGAACTGAAACAGAGTCAAAAGTTTTGGCAAGGTCTAGGAAGATCCCAATAGTATGCATCCCTTTATCCAGGTTAGCCACAATGTGGTCAGTAACCATGTGAATGGCCTGGTTTGTTGATTCTTGCGCTCTAAAACCAAACTGTCTGTCTGAAAGTATATTGTTCGATTCCAAGTATTTTACTAATCGATTATTTATTAGTTTTTTCCAAGACTTTAGATAATGCTGGCAAGATTGAAATGGGCCTATAGTTGTTTACACAACTTCTTTCTCCAGTTTTGTATATTGGGATAACTTTAGCTTTTTTCAAAGACTTCGGAAATATACCATCAAACAAACATATATTAAAAATGTGGGTTAGTGGGGGTGAAAGGAAGTACTTAAATCTTTTGATTATAGAGGTAGAAATGACATCCCACCCTACTGCTGAAGTATCCCTTAGTCCTGTTATTATTTGAAGGACTTCGTCAACGTCAGTATCTAATAAAACAAAAGATTTAAGCGCGGAGTTAAATGATTTGTTACAGGTGTCGTGCAATGAAAAGTTTCTTTGGTGCAAGATTCTTTCTCCAAGTGATTTGTCAGCGTTAGCGAAAAATATATTTATTTTGTTAAGTGCCAGTGTAGGATTTGACTCGGATTGAAGTAAATCTAATTGTGGTTCTTTATTTTTGGTGGTGAAAGTGCATTTTTTTATAAATTTCCATACTAATTTGCTGTTATGCCCCGCCTTTTCTAGTTCAGCTTTGTTGTATTGAATCTTTAATTTTTTTAGGAGGTTGTTACAAAAACTACGATATCGCTTGTAAGACATACAGATAATTTCATTATCGGGTGCTTTCTTAGCCTTCGAGTGCAATTTGTCTCTATGTCTTATGCATCGCAAAAGACCTTGTGTAATCCACGGTTTTCTTATTTTATGTCTGTTAGATAATTTTATAGTAGTTGTATTTTTGTGAATTGCACTTTGTAATTCGTTTATGAGGTAATCGAGTGAAATATTAGGATCAGCACAAAAGTGAACGGGGTCAAGATCTATGTTAGGTATATCAATTGCAAGGTGCTCCATGTTTATTTTTGTATAGCTAGGTGTGCATTTATGTTTACGAAATGATAGTTGTAATGATAATAGAATAGGGCAGTGATCTGTGATTGAAGAGTAAATGACCAAAGTGCGTGACGAATGCATTGTTTTGATAATGAAGTGGTCTAAATATGATCCACTTTGATGAGTAGGAAGAGTATGAGCTGGCAAGAGACCATGAAAAGAGCAGACATTAAGATAATCATGTCCTCGGACGTCATTTCTCCCAGACAAAATATTTATATTTAAGTCGCCTGATATAATTATATTCTTGTATGATGATAAACTGTTTAGTGCTAAATCAAGGGAATTAAAAAACTTATCTGTATTAAGAGATGGTGGCCTATACAAAGCGATTATGGCAGTCTCTTGATTAACTTTAATGAGCAGACAGTTGCATTCATCAATATGAGGTTTTTCTATAACTACATTTAGATGTTTTCTGATGTATAGTAATATAATAATAGAAATCAAACCATATTTTTGCGTTGCCAAGATTAATAGAGAGTAATAGTGTCGTTCACAAATAGTGTATTTGGACATACTATTAATATGATTATTTGATGTATTTGGTAAGTGGTATGTTTTTTTTGTATTTTCTGTGTGGACATTGAGTTATTACACTTGATCTAACCTTACTTTGAAACACTGGTAAAAAAGGTTTTGTGATTTTGGCGTTTGCTTCAAAAATATTAGTCTTCAACTTGTATATTAATAGTTCTGTTATTCAGAGAAGAATTTAGTATTTTGACTTAGAGTAACTGATGTGTTTTCTATAAAAGCGATCCAAACTCTTCAGTATTATTTACATAATGATAGAAAGTTTGAATAAATTAAGTTCGAAATATTACAATAAAAAAAAGTGTTAAGTCTTAACATTAACTTTTATAGGTTCGATAATAATAGTGTTTACTTCTATCTGTAACTCTAGAAAAATGATATTGTTCCTAACAAACCACTAAAAATGTACGGAATAATATAGTTCGGACAGATATACAATCATAATGCGGATTTCAATCCTTATACTATGGCAAATAAAAAAAAAGTGCGACGTCGGTATTTTACAGTGCCCATTAATGTAAACATTATTAGTTCTTCTTTTTGACTTACGCACTGCTCGAGTATTGTTTATTGAATAGTACACTGTCTCTTCAACTTTTTACCAAAATTACTAGCCCGAAAATTTTCCTACAGCTTTAGTTTTCTTTCACTAATTTTAATTTAAAAGTGTCTGCGCCAATAAACAGGAAATAAAAACTCTAATGCAATGAATCCGCATAAATACTCAATAAAACTGCATTGGTTTGAACTTATTTCTCATAATCGTTATCTGGCTTGTAGTAGCTTTTCTTATTTCCTTAAACAAGCATAGCGTTGTAAAACATTGTAATAATCCAAGCATTATTATAGTTTTTCCGGCGAACCATACTTCTATCGCATTCTCAATTATTTGTAGCGTTTCAAGAAATGTGTATTGTAGAATGTTTTGTGTTGGTAAAGAAAGTCAGTTGTTTACTGCTGTTGTTCCTAGTATAAAGCATAGTTATATTTATTTTCTGTGTTTGGTTGTTGTTAAAGGCACATTGTAGCGATATATCCTAAATTTTTAAATTTTGTTTGGAAGGCTGATTCTGCTCTAGGAATAATTCCTAATAGCGGGCGACTTAACAAAATTTTCTATTTAAGTAAATACTTAGGTACTACCATTTTTTGAAGATTATTATGCTCTATGATAATGGTACACAAATTACACACATTCACTTAATTAATAAAAATCGTATTACCTGTTAATAAATTTTTCATTATTTTCCTGCTGTATTTTGTAAGTTTCATATGTCTGTCGATGGGTATTCGCTCTCCATAAAACAGGTCAAGGTTGATCCCACGCAAAACCAAATCATACAACGAACGTTTTACCATGAAGTATGGCTACTGCCACACATTAACATACTTCATATGGTAGGCAACATGTTACGTGCGACGAGATAAGCATGTTAACGACACAAGGCGACGACGACGCGGAGATATGCGTTGCCAACTTACCATGGAAATATCATTCATTGAAAATACTCGTATAAAACGCTTACATGGTAAAGGAGGAAGCTTCAGGAACATTAAATTAACTGACCTTAGGCGCAGTGGGATCAATCAGCAGTTGTGCGCTGATGTTGATGTTTTTGATACAAAAGGGGGCTACAATCACCCTAATGGCAAGAAGTATTCTTAAAGGGCAATATATAATTATTGACATACGGTGCCAAATGTGTGTATGATACATCCCCTGTACGTGAATAGATACAATAGAAAATCAATTGTTATCAGCATATCTTATTAGGTTTAGCGGGCAACAAGATAATTATATTTTTATTGTATTATATGGCTGATTACGTATAAGAGGTCAAACCTAGTGTAAGACGCCCTGTGGCTAGGTTGAGTTACGATATACGCAAAGTGGCTGGCAGTGGCTGGACACGAAGAGCCGAAAATCGGGCTCAGCGTCGTACTATTGTAAAGGCCTATATCCAGCAGTGGAGTATGGCAGGATAAGGATGCTGATAGCTGTTAACTCTTGTAATGTGAATAGCTAATTCTAGCTGCATTTCTATAACAAATTTACTGTCCTATTATCCTTCGTAGGTCTTAAATCGTAGGAGTTGGATTTGTGTTGAAAATAAGTTAAAAGTTGTCGTCGTCTCCAACAACCAATGTCACAGGTCGATAGTTTGGTACAGTCTACGTAAAAATATATTACTGGCATATAAAGATTTCATATATATATCGGGGAGATGGGCCTCGTTAGCCTTGTTTGGCAACCTGTCTAGGAGAAGGAAAACTCCGAAATTAAACCAAACGTTCGGGGAGATGGGCCTCGTTAGCCTTGGTTGGCAACCTGTCTAGGAGAAGGAAAACTCCGAAATTAAACCAACTTTCAGGGAGCATACCCGACACAAACCCCGATCTAAGGTGTAAACCAACCCGTGCCGAGAGATTCGTGGCCAGAGGGTAAGCTGGTCGCAAACGGAGGGTGCCTGTGTTGGTGGTAACAGGGCACACGTGATATTCCGCCTTACCCCCGTAAAGGGCTCTATGGGGATGGACATTTAAAAACCCTAAATCTCGTGGGAACGCAATGGGAACAATTAATAATATTTCCTCACACGGCGGCGACGCGGTTCGCAACCCATCACGTCTCGTTTCCCGCGAGGGCGAAAAGCGGCCTACGGAGAGCAGGTTTGCAACATTGAATGTTGGAGGAGGAATGAACGGCAAATTGGATGAAGTATGTCAGATGATGGATGATAGAAAGATTGATGTTCTTTGTGTGAATGAAACAAAAAGAAAAGGGTGTGAAACCACCAAGCATGGCGCATATACGGCGTATTGGTCTGGGGTAGATAGTACCACCAGAGCCTGTAAGGGAGTTGGTGTAATACTGTCTGCGCGAATGAATGAGTGTGTAAAAGAGTTTGAATGTGTAAATGCTAGGCTACTGTGGATGAGAATGAAAGTAGGACTTACTCGTCTCTTTATTGTGGGGGTGTACGCCCCGGTCAATATAGTTACGGGTATGTCACAACATGAGCAAGATGAAAGGCAGGAGTTTTGGGAGAGTTTAAGAGAGATTTTGAGGAACTGCAAGGATAATGAAATATTGATCTTGTTAGGGGATTTCAATGGATGGGTGGGAGTAAAGCGAGATGGATTTGAAAGGGTGTTAGGTGCATTTGGTGATGAGAGTGTGAACGAAAATGGAAAAGTACTGCTTGAGATTTGTTTGGAGTGGAGCCTTTGTGTGACAAACACCATGTTTGATCATAAAAGGATACATATGTATACGCGAGAGGCGAAAAATGTTAGAGAAAGTATGATTGATTTTGTGATAGTAGATGAACGATTGAGAAAGAATGTGTTGGATACAAGAGCATATCGAGGGATCGGCATCCACACAGACCACTTCTTGGTGTTGAGCCGGATAAGTGGGCCCTTTAAAGGATGGCGACACCGAGAGCGTAATGAAAATAGGGTCTTGGAAAGGATTAAGGTAGAAAATCTACAAGAGAAAGATGTGAAAGATGAGTATAAACGAAGATTGATAGCAAAATTTGAGAGGTTCGATTGCATAAATGATATGGAAGAATTATGGCAGGCCTTTAAAGAAGAGGTAGTATGTGTAGCGTCTGAAGTATGTGGTGTGATCAAGAGAAGGAAAATACGAAAGGTTAAGAATACATAGTGGGACAAGGATGGACAATCAGCAGTGTCAGAGAAGAAGAAAGCTTGGTCAGATTGGTTGGCTGCCAGAGCAAATGAAAGAATGGGAAAAGCAACGAGTGTAGACATAGATGAAGCAAGAAAGGAGTTTGTTAGGTCAAAAAGAATAGTGAAAGAAATGGTTAAAAGGAAAAAAGAGGAAAAGAAAGATGAGTTTGATAGCAGATTATCTGACGATTTCCAGAGGAACATTAAGTTTTTCTGGAAATCCGTTCGAGCAGTTCGAGGAATAACTCAATCCTCAGAACACACATCCATCAGAGACGAGAATGGAAAGATAGTAAATGATGAATCTTGCGTGCTGAAGAGATGGAAAGAGTATTTTGAAAGTTTATTTGAAAGGTCGGCGATAGAGACACCGATAGCTGAAATGAATGGTAACGATAGCAATGATGAAAGCGTTATTGGCGTGGATGGAATCGTGAAGGCACTGGGAAGTATGAAAGTAGGTAAGGCTGCAGGATATGATAGGATTACAGTCGAAATGCTGAAGGCTGGACAGGGCATCATAGTTGGTCAGTTGCAGCGGTTATATAACTTGTGCTGGACCACCGGCCGAGTACCTGGGCCACAGCTGTAGTTCCTCTTTATAAAGGAAAAGGCTCGCAACAAGATTGCAAAAACTATAGAGGCATTAGCCTTCTCAGCATTGTTGGCAAATTGTATGCAAAGGTACTTATTGAAAGAGTTATGGTAGTAACCGACAAGAAAATATGGGATGTACAAGCGGGATTCCGAAAGGGTATGGGATGCACGGATCAGGTTTTTTCCTTGCAAAGCGTAGCCGAAAAGTTTTTGGCCAAAGGTCAAAAGGTCTATTGCGCATTCGTGGATTTGGAAAAGGCTTACGATAAAGTGGTGAGGAATGAAATGTGGTCGGTGCTGTCAATGAATGGGGTGGACAGCAGCCTCATTCGAGCTCTGAAATCCCTTTATGAGGATTCTAGAGCTTGTGTGAGGATAAACGGGGCATACACTGACTGGTTTACCATCGAGAAAGGTGTAAGACAGGGATGTGTAGCGTCGCCGTGGCTGTTTAACCTCTTCATGGACAGTTGTTTGCAAGATTTAAAACATAGTGACTGCGGATTAAGGATGAATGGGTTACTCGTCAAATGCCTCCTTTATGCTGATGATCAGGTAATACTTGCATCTTCAGCGGAGGAGTTGCAGGAGATGGTAGCAATCATGCATGGTGCGTTAGAGAGGAAAGGAATGAAAGGGAATGTAAGTAAAACGAAAGTTATGGTTTTTGAAACGATTTTATTTAGACCAATAGAGGACACATTCTTCAGACCCTACATTGGTGACTTCGACAAGATTCTTCGAAAAATGATCTTAAAAACACAATATCAAAAGCCATGGTTTGTCATGCAGCAGGAGCGCAGGTCGTATTTCACGACACACCAACCTCAATGATATACTTCGCCGGGCTCTTGTCACCGCTGGCGTTCCAGCCCAACTTGAACCTCAGGGCTTGGCATGCGACGACGGCAAGGGACCAGACGGTATGTCTTTACTGCCATGGAAGCTGGGAAGGCCTTTGGTGTGAGACTCAACGTATGTCGACACCCTCGCGCCATCTCATCTTCCTAGCACAGCGGATTGTGCGGGCGCTGCTGCTGCTTCAGCAGAGACTCTCAAACGGCGCAAATATATAATTCTAGTAGAGGATTATATATTCGAGCCATTTGGAGTCGAAACGCTGGGACCATGGGGTCCAAGTGCAAGATCTCTTTTTAGAGATCTTTCAAAGAGATTGGTTGACGCCTCGCGTGACGATATATAGATATTCGAAAGCATCTAATCAATATAAAAGCCGCTGCAAACATTAGATTTTGTTGGGGATGTAAAACATTTCGCCTTCGCACCACGCATTCGAAAAAAGACAAATCACTTCATAAACAACACAACACTTGCATAGCCAGGATATAATATACGTACAGTTACATTCTTTAAATGTCCAACGTATGAACTAAACTAAACTTTCACCGAATTCAAACATGGGAAAGGCATTAGAAAAATGTCGACTGCACGGTTGGCGTAGTGGTTTAAGCGGCCGCCCCGCTTGACACTGCGCCGAGTGTTGTGGGTTCGTTCCCCACACGAGACAATACTTTGTGTGATTCATAAATTATTGTTTCGAGTCTGGGTGTTGATTGTGTCCGTTAGTTGTATAAATTTGTAAAGTCGAGGGAGCTGTCTTTTATAAATAGAATAAAAAAATATGGAAAACATAAGTACCTACTCCATCCTGTTTTTGGTACAACAATTTGTGGTAGAGCATTTTTACTGCAAGAATGGCAAAGTGCTTTAACAACCGTTCCCAATATTTGATCTATTCATGGATTTTGCTATTAGTGATACACATTTGATATATTTTGTATGAAGCTTATGTCATCTATGTATCTCTAGTAGCCAAATCCAGGTACAGATAAGCAGTCAGTTCGCCATTTAGAATTGCTCCGAGTTGTAAAACAATATTATTATTATGTGTCTCTTTATCACGGCTATTCTTCTAACATGGTGTTAGAAGAATAACCGGTCCTTTGGGAGGCTTACACGGGGATATGGATCCAACGTGCAGAGGCCCGTAGATAACTTTAATCTAAAATGGGATGGGACACATGCCGCGGAGCCTCCACCACTGCACTACTGAGTACAGCTATGGACTAGCCGCAGCAAATGTAGGACTATTGCAATGCTGTGGAGTTTAATTTACTGGTTTATGGGGATGGGTGTTAAATGGACTGGTAATAATGATACTATGGATAAAAAACGGCACCTGCCAGTGATACTCCTATAGCATCCGTCCGCGTTACAGGTGGTGACTCGCCAACTCACTAGATGGGCCCTCTCTAAACAGCCGCCCAAAGCAAACAAACTCTGCCATAAAGACAGCCAGAGGGCAACACCGGTGCGAGTGGCTAGGGGTGTCGAGCGGTGCGGCACCGGTTTCGCCATCGCGGGCCTCGTGACAACGGAGGCCCGGAGCGGGTTTCCCCGTAGTTACGCCCTTGAGAATTACACTTCCACCCCCGAGCTAATAGCTCTTGCGGCTTCCCTCTGGCCGGCCGACCAAGGCAAGCCAGAGTTGAGAGTCCTGCGGGCACTCTTGGAAATCCACTCCGGCCAGCCAACAAAGGTAAGCCGGAGACGAGACCCTGACCGACCCTCTGAAGCATTCGGGACCGCAGTTTCGCCACACACATTCAGCTCGCCACAAAGCTGCCCTGCGGTTGTAAGCTTTCTTTTCATCTTGTAATACATTTTTTGTTTATATTATACGATGAAGGTGATGTTTGATAGCTGTTACTCTGCCCTCTGAGATTGCGTTAGTCTCATGATGAGATAACGGCTGCCACAGAGGGGTTTTATTATTATTATTATTATTGACTTCATGTTTGTAAAGTCTCTCGCACACGCAATTCATTCCTATAGCAGAAGAGGTCTTTGAAATAATATCTAATCGGGTATCATAAACCAAAATTCGTAGAAGCGACTCCATACACGTGTTTTTACTAAGCAAATGCGTCTCATTGCAGTATGGATACGTCATTCATATATAATACCATTAAACCCTGTAACTGTTTACTTGTGTACGCGACTGGTCACAAGAGTTGCTCCACTGCGGGACGTGGTAGGACTCAGCCATCTGTGCAATGCGAGAATAAAACTTTTGCAATTTCCTTCAACGAAATCGATTTGAACTTCAATAATTGTTTTCGGGTTTACAAATTCCATCTGACATGTAATATGACATATCGTAGACGGGTAAACCCAACGTAACCGAACGGGAATGTGAAGATAAAGAAAAAAATATATAACAATAAGAAATGTAAAATACAATTAAGTGAAAGCAACGATAGTTTAGTAGAGATACCAACACACTACCATACAGAGTTCTCAGATTTTTAACAGTCATTATCAGAAGTTAGTACCCTGAATACATTCACGGTATCCCTAAGGGTTGCGGTGGCAGTCGTTCTGTGCAAACGCTAATATTCCGTTAAATCTAGTTAGAGCAATAAGCGGACCGGGCTGCAACGCGAAAAGATTTGGACGTAATCGAGATAACGCTGGGACGATGATGATGACGATAAAATAAAGTTGAATAAAAAGTTGCCTTGAATTTAATTGACGAGAAAGTGATTTATTTTTCATTTATCACTTATGACTTAACTTTGATAGACTATAATATATTAGGCAAAATTTAACTTGCCGCCAGGTAGCCCACCTGTTACATTTAGCGTTAGTGGGCTACGAGAATGAAAACTGGGCAAATTGTCCCAGTATTATGGAATACTAGACTTCTGCCGCGGCTCCACCCGGATGGTAGGCGATTATCATGGTAAAAAGTAGCCAATGCCATGTATGATCATACTAACCCTTCATATTGACACAGCTACATTGAAAGTAATTTATGGAGCTCAATCATTGTTTCAGTCATGTCATTATCAGCTTGATTAAATGCAATATTCTATATACTACGCAAGGTTTGAGTTTTAATTGAGATTATTAAGCCCAAAAACAATTCTAAAATAAAGTAGCAACTACGAAACCGCTAGTCTACTAGTATATTAAACGTTTGAGAAATATCTCAACAGAGTAAACAGCTTCAAAGTATTAAAGTAATCTTAGCTATGTCCCGCGACCTGTCTAGAAACAACAAGTGGTATTAATAGTGAGACTGGCGATGTGAGACGGGGTCGTTTAAATCGTGTTTAATACTTTCTCTTAGAAGAGGTGGTATTTTCGATAATATTAATATTTTGCATATTTTGCTTACCTTTGTTTTGCTATGTAGTCGAATTATAATGAAGGAGAGCAATAACGCCAGTCTCAACAAGCTTAACCAAGCTGTGAGACACAGACACGGAATAATAGCAATAGCAGGGGCGAATAAACGGACGATCCACGATTATTTAAAAACAACTTCCGCACTAGGAAATTTGAATCACACATAGAGTTATCTCGGTCAGGATTGAACGCACAACACTTGTGTCAAGGACGAGGCGACCACTATGCCGAACGGGCAGTCTATTATGGTGCGGCATTGACGCGTTTAACCGAATCCATACTCATTCAAAATGGAACCGTGCTATGCTGCTTAGCCACAAATAAATTTCTGATTGCCCATATTTTTAAATATAGCTTCATATATAAAATTCTTGCGTAACTTTTTCGACTGCACGGTTAGCGTAGTGGTTTAAGTGGTCGCCTCGCTGCTTGACGCTGCGCGCAGTGTTGTGGGTTCGATCCCCACACGAGACAACACTTTGTGTGATTCATAAATTGTTGTTTCGAGTCTGGGTGTTCATTGTGTCCGTTAGATGTATGTTTGTAAAGTCCCCCGCGACACAGGATTCGGTCCTAGTGCGGGAGTTGTCTTTTTGAAAAGAAAAGAAAAAGAAAGAAAAGAAAGAACTGACTGACAGACGACGAACAGCCAAAACCATTGGACGCAAGAATCTGAAATGTATCATGTATGTCCCCGAAATCCCCACAGGATCGGGCAGCCATAGTCAGATTACAATAAAATATTCGGGGGTAGCTGCGGGCATCCTCTACTTTCGCGATTTGTGTACATCATAAAAAATAATTCAGCGGGTATCCCGTAAAATTAACTTATTTAAGCTATAAATACCTATTTGTTTCCGACGCTTCGATCGTTTTGCACCGATCGTGGTCGCGGAGACACTGGTGGGATGCTCAGCTCCGTCTTTTGGAAGTGCGAGTTTTGGCACCTACTCTCACTTGGTTTTTATTTATGTTGGTAGTTCGATAAGTACTCTAATGACGACTACACACTGACGAGCTGTGTAACTACAGGGCGGAAGCCCGTGCAGGTCAACTCATACTTAACACCTCTGAACTGCACTGACTTCTACTCCCTACACCTGAGTCCGGTGCAGGGAGTGGCGAATGGCCTCAGGGGTAGCGCAGGTCGCGAAGATCCCCTTAGGCAAGCCTGGTGGACTATCCTTCCCGAGGTTGCCGCCCGTTCTTGGTCCAGTTCCTTCAGAAATGGATGCAACCAAAACCTCCAGCCGAAACACAAACAACAGGCACTTTACACACGCACACACACCCACACGTACACACATGCGCGCACACATCCACATCCAGGAACACATCTCTTCACCACGCCCCCGCGTGGTCGGGTGGGCGCGGGCTCGTAGTAAAAAGTCACGGGTAAGAGAAGTTGACCACCTGCGCAGTCGAGCGCCGTACGCGGGGATGACGGAGTCCTGGGTGGTTGAGCCGAGCGGCGCTGGCGGTAATGTGACCGTGAGGCAACACGCCCTC
Source organism: Euclidia mi (assembly GCA_944739405.2). NCBI lineage: Eukaryota > Metazoa > Arthropoda > Insecta > Lepidoptera > Erebidae > Euclidia > Euclidia mi. Next base: position 28,707,561 of record OX123204.2, on the reverse strand, counting down.
TTTGGTCCCGATTTCACGCTAAACGGTAGCCCCCGCTGTGAGCCGCAGCGGGGGAAATGGCCACCGTGTCCCGTCAGAGGGCCACAGGCTAGGGACGTAGGGACCACATCAGCAGTTGGAATTTATTTCGGCTGTTGATGTGGTAGGTGAAGGCTATACGGAGGGTGCAAGCGAGGGATGACGGCTAGAGTTGGTAACTCGGCTCAGGCCGTTAACCCGAGCGGGTGCCCGAAGTCGTGCTGTAAACCAGCCCCGCGTGCCTATATCCCTCTGGTAATCCTAACGTCCGGTATGACGTTCCCAAATGCGGGCTCCATGGAGGGTGGGAAGCCAGAGGGATGAAGTCTTATTAAACTTGCATGGATACCGAAATCCCACTTATTACCCCAACCGCGACGGGGACGGCGAAAGCTGTTCCCGCCGCCACAACCATACAGATGGTCGACGCCGTGGCCCCGGCTGCAGGTGTCACACCATCCCCCAAGGACGTGACTTCAGCGCTGGCTAACGCTAGTACTGGTCCCGTCCTTACAATCGTCAGCCCATTTGAGATAAAGCGGGAAGACGACTCCTCCTTCGCGGGCTGGCAAGTGGTGAGTCACCACAAGGGCAAGGGTAAGGGCAAGACCACCGGTCCTGTTCGACACCCGCCCACCACACAACCGAGTGGCCCAGCTGCTGCCAGCTCTGCGAAGAAGAAGAGGGCGAATAAAAACAAGAGGCAGCGCCTGGCAATAAGGCGTAAGGCTGCACAAACCGCTGCCGCCGCCGGTGCTGCCTCTACAAAAACAGCGGAGCAGGCAGCTGTCGCAGGTCCCAGTAATGTGACCAGCGCGCAGCCCGCGCTCAGCAGTGGGGGGTGCACGAAGGCCGGAGGCAGTACGGGGAAGCCGCCTGCCGCCAAGCGGCGGGCTGGCCACCCTGGACGGCATCCAGCCCCAGCACCACCGGGAAACACGGCAGGTAAAACTGCCGGAAACAAGGAAAGAGGTGAGGCCAAACGTGCACTCAACGAGACCAGCTCGCCTCGAGGGGAGCACAAGAAGCCCCGCCTCGACTCCTCCAGGACACAAGGTAAGTCCTACGCACAGGCCTCCAAGGCGTCCCTGGGCGTTGCAGTAACATGCAAACGCACAGGGAACTTGCCGAAGGAGTTCGTGGACCGGATACTCACGGAGATTCAAAGGAAGATCCTGAGTGACGCCTGGTCGACTAAAACCCCCAAACGCCCCGCTCCTGCGTTCACCGGGAAACCCATGTACGCGGACGGGGTCCTCAAACTCTGGTGCGCCAACGAAGCAACGCGTACCTGGCTGACGGAGGCGGTCTCTCTACTGGTCCCACCACCGGGCTTCGAACTGGAGGTTAGGGGCCAGGAAGAGGCCCCGAAGAGAGTGCGGTGCGGCATTGTCGTTCCCAACGAACAGGGAGTCTGGGACGACGTGCGCGACGTGGGTCGGGCTCTGGAGTTCCAGAACCCCTGGTTGGCGGTCGACAAATGGTCGCTGCTGCACTCGGAAAGACAGTCAGGTGGGTGCTTCCTGGTCGAAGGCGTCCCGGAGGAACAAGTCCCGGTCCTGGTGCAGAACGAGCGCCGCCTCGCGTTGGGGCTGGGTGCAGTCTACGTCCGGTTCCGGGACTCAACAGGCAAGTATGTCGATCATCCTCCGGAATGCGACAACTCCACACAACCACATCAAGCATCAGACACCCAGCCAGCGTGTTCCGCGGAACCCGGCCCGTCAGAGCCGGCCGCATCTGGCTTGGGGGCTGGCCCGTCAGCCGAGGGTAACTCGGAAGATGAGAGCCTGCTCCTGAGTCCGGTGCGGCGGGACGACGGGGTGGGGGCCGGCGACATCCTGGCGGGCCTAACGCAGCTGAAGGTCGGGGAGGAGGGGACATCACCCACAGATGAACCCTCTGCCTAGTGACGTCAGCTGCCTGCAAATCAACCTCCATCATAGCCAAACGGCCACTGCGCAACTGCGCAAATGGATGGAGGTCCAACATTCAGCCATCGTGCTCATCCAGGAACCTTGGATAAGGGGTGGCCTCATTAGAGGCCTCTCCAGCCTGGGAGGTAAGATTTACTCTTCTACTGACCACACACATCCAAGAACCTGTATACTTACAACAAAAAACATCAGAGCCCAAGCTTTAATGGAGTTCTGTTCCAGAGACATCACAGCGATACAAATTGAAATAATACAGCAGCCAAGGAGTATAGCGGTCGTTTTCGCATCGGTTTACATGCCCGAGGCTGAAGACCCGCCTCCGTTTGACGCGTCTGGTTAACCAGTGCGAGAGAACCAATACGGAGGTCGTAAGAGGGACGGACTCCAATGCCCACCCCCAAATGTGGGGCATGGACTGCAACAATAACAGAGGTAAGTCACTGGTTGAATACCTATTCACCACTAATCTTACCCTATTAAACACAGGTACGGAGCCCACCTTCGTCACAAAACGTAGTCAGACAATTATCGACTTAAATCTCGCAACAGAAGGAGCGGCTGAACGCATCAAGGGATGGCACGTCTCAAAGGAGGCATCATGCTCAGACCACAGATGGATCAGCTTCTCCATGAAAGTCGATATACAGCCCACACAGCCCCGCAGGAAACCACACAACACGGACAAATCAAAGTATGTCCTATTACTTAGAGATAAACTTACCCTTACCGCTACGCCGACGGTACTGGGTGACACTGAACAGATCGACGAGCAGGTATGCACACTGACGCAGTCGATGCTAGACAGCTACCATGCAGCTTGCCCGAAAACCACTCCGCCTTCAACCCCGGGGAAACAACCCTGGTGGGGCGCTGAGCTTGAACGCAAGCGCAAGAAGGTAAGAAAGGCTTTAAATAGGGCAATGAACACAAGCGCGGACGCTGATTGGGACGCTTATAAAGCGACCAAATCAGACTACAGGAAATGCTTCAGATTCAGACGCACCATGGGATGGAGGAAATTCTGTGGGAGCATTGAATCCTGCCAACAAGCAAACCGGGTAAGGAAACAACTGGCTCAGCAACCAACAGTTGCACCAGGTACTCTCCGTAAACCGGATGACACATACACCACATCGGAGGAGGAGACAAGACGCGTCCTACTCGAAACACATTTCCCAGGCTGCGTCCTCACCCCGGTAATAACTTGGCACGATACACCAACAGTGGCGACCGAACACGAATGGAGACACGCAAACAACGTGGTCACAGAAGAAAAACTCCGATGGGCCATCGATAGCTTCCATCCCTTCAAAGCAGCCGGACTGGACGGCATCTTCTCAGGGTTACTACAATGGGGAGGTGAACCTGTCCTTAAAAGACTCCTGGCAATCATGAGGGCTAGCCTGGCCCTCAGATATGTACCGAAGAAATGGAGGGAAGTCAAACTAATCTTCATACCAAAACCAGGCAAAACAGACTATACCAATGCAAAGTCCTTCAGACCAATAAGCCTGACCTCCTTCATGCTTAAAGCCTTGGAATGGCTTTGCGAGAGGGAACTAAGAAGTGGGGCTCTTAAGCACTTACCCCTACATGCCAACCAACATGCATACAGCTCAGGGAAATCGACGGAATCGGCCTTACATCAGGTCGTGAACCAGATAGAAGCTGCTATACAACAAAAAAGCATCTGCCTGAGCACCTTCATCGACATAGAAGGAGCCTTCGACAAGACAAACTTCTCCAGCATAAGCAACGCCCTAGCCAGACATGGTGTGGATCAGATGCTCATACAGTGGATCCAAAACATGCTCAGCAAAAGGGTAGTGCGCCTACACGGCGACACTCAGACAGCCTTGATAACTAAAGGGTGCCCGCAGGGAGGTGTACTCTCCCCGCTATTGTGGAACTTAGTCATCAATGAACTCATAGACAAACTCAATGCGAGAGACTTCTACACAATAGGTTATGCAGATGATCTAACCATACTCACCTCAGGTAAGGTAACCAGTACAGTGTACGACCTAACCCAACAAGCGCTACGCATAGTAGAGTGGTGGTGTAATGAGTACGAATTATCTGTAAACCCGACCAAGACCGAACTAGTTATGTTCACACACAAACGCGCGCTGGGCACTTACCGACTGCCCAGGTTATTTAACACAGAGCTTAAGCTGTCTACCGAGGTCAAGTACCTGGGTGTCACTCTCGACAGCAAATTGACATGGAACAGCCACATGGAAAATAAGCTCAACAAAGCAAGCATTGTCTTCTGGCAGTGCAAGAAGATGATAGGCAAACGCTGGGGCCTATCCCCCAAAATTGTCTTATGGCTCTATAAGACAATAATACGTCCGATGATAAGCTACGGCGCAGTAGTGTGGTGGCCTCGGACCAACCTAACAACGGCCGCCAACAAGCTTCAAAAGCTACAAAGACTTGCATGCCTAGCGGCCACGGGCTGCATGAAAACTACACCTACAGCGGCACTCGAAGTGTTGCTGGACCTGCCCCCATTGCACCTGTTTATACAACAAAAAGCAACGATGTCGGCGGTCCGGCTAAGAGCTCTTAAGCTCTGGAAAGACACCAACACACCGCACACTAGCAACTTAAATACACTCTTTAAAGAAGTTCCTCTCACACAAGCCATTGGCGACCAAATACCGAAACAATTTGTGTTCGACAAGAAATACAAAATCCAACTGTACGAGGATCTACACGAAGGAGCGGTTAATCACAACGAGCTCACGATCTTCACAGATGGGTCTAAGACGGATACAGGTACGGGTTCAGGAGTATTCTCCGAGGACCTAAATATCAACATCGCAGCACCGCTGGGAGCCTACAACACGGTCTACCAGGCCGAATGTTTTGGCATAATCCTAGCTGCCACAGCAATCATGGCACGTGAGGTAAGGGAACGATCCATTAGGATCCTCTCAGATAGTAAGGCAGTCCTCTCAGCCCTCAAAAGCCATACTATCACCTCGGCGCTCACGCTTGAATGCCACCAGAAACTAACAGAGGTAGGTAAACAAAACAAATTAACACTGCAATGGATCAAGGGCCACAGTGGCTCTAGCCGACGTACTTGCCAGAAGAGGGGCCACTTTAGAGGTGGTAGGACCCGAGCCCATTATTCCCCTCCCTTCTGGATTTTATCGCAACCTGGTAAGAAATAGGACCAGGACCCAACACAACCAGTCCTGGATTGGTATTGAAACATGTAGGCAGGCCAAGGAGGCTCTTCCCGCAGTAGACGGTAAGATAGCTAAACAAATCCTCCGGCTGTCCAAACAACAACTGCGGACAGTCACGGCCGCCTACACAGGACACGGATTCCTTAATAAACACCTATTTACTATAGGTATCACCGACAGCCCGCTGTGCAGGGCCTGTATGGCAGCAGACGAGACGGCAGCCCACCTGCTCCTCGACTGCCCTGAGGTCGCACAGTACAGGCAGCAGTACCTGACAAGACACAGCACCCTGAGGGAAGCAGTGGGCCACATCAAGAGTCTGCTGGCCTTCCTCGAAGAGCTGGGGTGGCTGGAATGACGACACCATTCCCACCCGCACGCAAAATACACGCCAAGACCTGGAGTTGCGGAAACAGCCCGTGCCATCAAGTATCAAGTAGTAACTACAGCAGTGTTTACTTTTTGCTGATGACTGGATTCCAAGTAGTTGATGACCTATATCTACCCTCCCGGTTGAAATTGTTATATTTTAGCTTCACTTACTATCCTGGAGTATTACTCCAGGATAGTAAGTGAATCTTATCAAAAGATCGTCACTATTAAGTGACGATCGGTTGATAAGACTTGTGGTTGATGCAACTGTATCCAGTGGTTTGGTTCAGACTCCAACAAATGGTCAGCTATAGTCGACTTATTAATATGTAGGTTTTTTACAGCTGCGATATGTTCCTTTACTCTTTCATTGATTGTACGCTTGGTCTGCCCGATATAATAACATGAACTACCACTGCAATCGACTTTGTAGACGCACAGGAGTTTGGAGAGGAAAGACATCCTTTGGGGTACGCAGATTGTGTGCTTTAGATTATTTAGCGGACTGTATATACAGTCTTGAAGTAAGCAGATTGCCGGCATGTAAGCCGGCACTCTGCTTACTTCAGGTTTACGATCTTTCCTCTTCAGATGAAGTATTTTCTTTTGGTTGCGCCTAAGTACCATCAGATTATGTGACAGCTTACTATTTAACTGTTCAGTGTCACAGAGGTCATACGTTCTGTTCTCTAACGAAGACGCAACGGAATATAATCTGGCAGAAATCAGGCTCACTTTGCCTTTTAGTTTAAAAGGCGAATTGAGGTGATGCCAATAGGTTATCCATGGTGGCACAAACCTACAACCAATAATCACAAAAAGTTTCTTTGAATGAAAAGATTAAATTATTTATTTGTAGAAGAGTAATGTTTTTAAGACATAATATTTTTTCAAAACAAAGACTTTATGTACCGTACCGTATATACATATATATATATATATATATATATATATATATATATATATATATATATATATATATATATATATATATATGTTCTGAAGTTGATTTCCTTAAACTCGGAATGAAACAGCTTAAGGATTTAATTATTATTAAACAAGGAAATAATATTGTTATTAAGCCCACGGCGATCAACCAGACTGTTTGTTGTTAATAAAAAGCTAGATTATAATGAATGACTAAATTATTTGAATTAAAGTTTTCAACATTACTAAATTGGTAATTTTCTTCCTGTCTGTCCGTATGAACGCGAAAAACTCCAAAACTACCGAACGGAAATTGTATGAACTGCACCAATTGATAAAGTGATTCCTGGGGAAGGTATACATATATAACTAATTGAGGCGGAGGCCCATTATCGTATAAGGTATATAATATATCGATGACACATTATTACTTTTGTGGCGCAAAATCTTGTGTTTATATCGACTTAATAATTTATAATTGTTGTCAACAAGATTGTTAGCACATTTACCAAAAAAAACCGGCAGTGTCATTCCTGAAAATGAGTGAATGTCATATAACATATATTAGTAAATTATTTTAGTAAAGTTTAAATGTACCTAGAATTTAATTTGAACATTTGAGTAAAACCATTATAAAATGAAGTATCTGTTGTAATTTACATGCCTTGATAGAAAGACACAAGAGTTCAGGGGGATGGAAACTTAGGGAATGGTCTCGTAAAAAGGAACGCGGCACGATCCCTTGAAAAAAATGTGATAACATGGCGCATTCTTTTGAGACTTTGTGTTAGATTACTTTACCCATATTTTGTCGGAAGTAAAGGTTTAACCGAAATTAAAATACACTCATTTCTATACATTTAGTGGAGTAAAAGAAGATGTAGTGACAAGCATCGAGAAAAGCATGTTAAGATGGTTTGAGCACATGGAGAAGATGGATGACGAAAAACTGACAAAGAAGATATATAAGGCAAGTGTGAATGGGACAGGACGAATGGGAAGACCTAGGTCCGCCTAGGTCTTCCCGTTCTTGAACCAGATTGGATACATCCTAAATAAAAGACAGGTCAGAAGTACCAGAGTAAGTTAATCCTATCAAATTCCTCATGCATGCTCTTCTGTTTAGGGTATTTCTAACCTGTCCTATAATGTTAAATATAATGTTGTAGAACGATAAAACCGAAAATTAAAGAAAAATGCAAAAGCACAATAAAAACTATAAAACAAAACGTGCATTCACTGATTCCATCGTTGAACTCATTTTATTCATAGAACGCCTACACTCGAGATTCTAGATAATACTGCGAAGATCGTCGGCACGGCATAATTTTATAAGGCAGAAAATGTGGGAGTAAAGGTTAGCCAAGTTTACTCTGCAAGTGTTTTGTTACAAACTGTGGCATCTATGAGAATTTATGGATAATTATAGAAAACCTACTGACCTTGTAATCCTTTGAGATATGAATAAGTTTGCAGACAGACTGTGTTGACGGTCTCTAATTAAACCAAATAAACAGTTTTTCTGTCTCTTACATTTTAATTTGTTTCATTCATAATATGTTCTTGTATTTACGCCAATGTTAGACATTGAAATTAAAATATTGTTTACGGATTTATTTTCTTCCAGTCTGCCTTGGCCACGGTTCCCGTAGAGTAGCGGAAACGTAGGATTATAATAAATAATGTAGTTGCTTAAAATATACGGATTCAATGTAATATCAGTCAAACAATAACAGTAATAAGGCGGTCAAGATACTGGCCGAAGATCAACATACTTGGCGTATACTCCACCGACGAGAGCAAAACTCTCAAATTGACATACATACATACATACATACATATCGTCACGCCTTTTATCCCCGAAGGGGTAGGCAGAGGTGTATTTCTACACCCACTTTTCGCCAGATATACTTCAGTCCCACGTAATAAGGGGCGAGCCTATTGCCGTACCGGGCACATTTCCAGACTCCGTGCTGCTACTGTGCTACTGAGAATTTAATGACAGAAAAACCCAATAACACTGCCCGACCCAGGAATCGAACCCGGGACCTCCCAATCCCACGCACACATTTATGCCGCGAGACCAACGAGGCAGTCGTATAGGGTTTGATGTCGAGTTTTCCGTCTCTACGCAAAGATGGTATTTGCATCGTGTTATCCCTTAGTCACCTCCTACGACACCCACGGGAAGATAGGGGGTGGTGACACTTGTATTCTATGCCGTCAACCACACGGCAAAGAATTCAAATTGAAAGAATGGAAAAACAATATATCGCGGCAAAATCCATAAACCATTGTTTAATTCAGTAATGATCTCATGATATTTTCAACTTCCTTACAAAAATGTAACGATGCCAATATTCTACGTATTAAGTCATCTAATCGGAATCAATTTAAGGTTATGCCTCAATGCTTGTTGCCCTCCGGTAAGTATCCATTTAAGGATTTTCTTCATAGTTTCCTTCATATGTTTATCGTAGCGTGTAAGTGGATTCGTGTCTTTATTAGTCGGCTATCCATAACTATAAGGTTTATGTAAACGCCCTTGTGACCTAAATATGCAGCCATTATTATAGGCACATAAAGCGATTGCTTTTAATAATTTTCAAAGAGTGGAATTTGCCATTAAATAGGTTTAAATTAAAATGTAGGCAGCGATAGCCTAGTGGAGATACCAACAGACTGCCATGCAGAGGGTATCGGGTTCGAATCCACGGCGCGCACCAATGACTTTTTGGAGTTATGTGTGTATTGAATTGTTAAATTATCGCTTGTCCCGTGCCTCGAAGAGCACGTTAAGCCGTCGGTCCCGGTTGTCATGAAGATCTTTGACAATCGTTACAGGGCGTCAGTACCGTCTAATAAACTGACACTAGTCTAAACCATGGAATATCGCTATCCCTTCGGGTTGCGGAGGTCAGACAGGCAGTCGCTCCGTGAAAAAGCTAATATTCAGCCAAATCCGGTTAGACTAGTAAGCGGACCCCAGATTGAAACTGGGATAACGTTAAGAGGATGATGAAATTAAAATGTTGAGATAAAATTGTACGGATTTTTAATTATCTTCCGGGATACATACCACGTATCTTTGTTAGGAATAACCGATAATAGGCAGTGTTTATGACTATAAAATTGCAGGATCGTAAAACATTGAGAATTATCCAAAATAAAAGCAAACCTGAAAATCAGAGAAAAAGCTGTACTTACCATGGTTACACTCTTCTTATGATAAAATAGCACCCATCACTTTACAGGTTGAAGTGGGTCTGCACAACACCAAATACAGCAGTGAGAAGGAAAATTGCCATCCCAATTCTGCCTGTATTTTTTAACCTGTTGCTGCCCTTCAATCTACAACTGCGAGTGCCTTTACCATCATAAAACCGGTCATGCAACGTCAAACACGGCCAGTGTAAAGGTATTCTCTCGTTTTCCATAAATTCATTTGCACTAATATTGTTTGCCATAATCCCCGATCATAATATGTATTCACTTGCACTATTTTCATTTATACTAATAACGTTTGCCTTAACAACTCAACAATGAAAACTTTTATTTGCCATAAAATGACTTTCTATAACAACATATATCATCATAATTAGTTTCCATAAGTAACACATCTCATAATCGACTCTTGACATAATCAAAATTTGATATAATTATGAAAATAATACATACTATTGTTAGGTCGAAATTAATTATCGTTAACACCCCGACTCAGTGCAATCCGACAGACAGAAGTTAGGAGCTTCGCTCCCGCCTTAGTCTTCGTGGTTCTTTTTAAAACCACCCAGAAGTAGGAGACCTGATATTCTGATATTCTGAGACCTCCTCCCCCCCCCCCATCACCCACAACCCCTAAAAACGGCGACGTATTTCGAAGGCTTTACCAAAATCTGTGTGGTATAATCATTTATTAATCAACATAATTCAAGTATAATGAATTGACGACTAATGTTACTAAGGACTGTCTATTTATGTCAGACTTATTTTGTTTTACCCCAATACTACTATTACTCTAACTGTGAATATGTTTATAGCAAAAAATATATTAACTTATTAACATAAAAATTGCAGGCGCTTGGACTAAATTATCTTTATTTATACTATGGTGAATAAAAGTTATGGAAAATGGCATTATTGAAAACGAAAATTATAGCAAATACATTTATGGATTTAAATTATTATGACACTTGATCGTTTATGACCAATGGAATAAGTGAAAGTCATTTTATGTCATTTCACGATTATGGCAACTGAAGCGTTATTTCTAATGAAATTATGGCAAATACCAGTATGGCATATGAAATTATGGCATTTTAAATTATGGCAAACATTAGTAAACCCCAGTGTAAATATAACGAGTACCATTTGTAAATTTTAACTTTCAACACTAAATGAGTATAACCACCGTGGGTGGATAATTAAATTACGTGAAACTTTCACTTAATTAACCCAGGAGAAGTAGTAATTAGGAATGAAAATAAAGCGCGCCTTTGTGCCTAGAAATACCAGTGATTTTCTCTTTTTCATAGATAAAATAGAGTGAGTGTCTATTTGTATTGGGAATCTCATAAGAAATTAGTTTAGCGACGCATACTGAATTTGATTGTACCTAATTATAATCTCTTTAAGTACATTTAATTTTCGCCTTGTTTGCTAAGGTTTTTTTTTTCATATGTATGTATTTTAAAATATCTAAATCTGTTTTTTTAGCTGTCTGAGTAAAGTAGTACAGTTTGTTCATAATTTGGGATCAGATGGCTGTGTGTAAATTGTCGTAGTTTATGTTAATAAAAATACCTCTGGCTGCTGTCCGTGCTTTCATTTGATATTTTCATTACAAAGATACATCTATACATCATTATGTATTAGTAGCATTACAGATATTTTGATTATCCTGCGTTCGTTTCATAATTCTATTTGTAATCTACTTCGCGACTTCTATCTTCGCGTGGGAGCCTGGAGTTCGTTTTCTTGGCTAATCATATTTGGCAGATTTATTTCCTTACCAGATTTGCAAACAATTTAATTTGCAATGTGATGACAAACAAACGTGAAAACAAAAAGATGATGACTTTACAAACATACAATAATCTATTTAGCGCGATCATAAGAGAAGACATGGATTTTGAAAAAAAGATTTGCGCCAAAGCCGCAGGCAAAGCCAAGTGAAATATAAAACAATATCCTTGGCTGCTTCTGTCTGTTTGTGATAAACTTACTTACTTATCATCTGGCTCATCGTCCCAAAATGTGCCTTGCCCTCCAATGCGAGAGAACGCCACTTCACCCGATCTTTGACCACTTCTCGCCAATCACCAGCTTGAAACTCCCTAAGATCCGTCAGGATGACGTTCTGTTATACGCTCTCTTGACCACCTTACTCACCCTCAAAACTGACGGAACGGATTTTCATGCGGTATTTACCAATAGAGAAAGTGATTTAGTTGTATCATTTGTTAATATTTTGTGTAAATTACTTTTGTGGTTGCCATTTATAGTAATAGTATTTTTCTTGGGGGCAAGGGTCACTTCTCACTTTACAAGGGTAAACCCATAGTCCATTACGCTGCAAAAGGGACGGTTAGTAGAATTCCCATCTCTTTCAAGAACGTTATAAATGGTATTGGAGGTTGTCTCACAATATTTTCCTTCGTCATTAGGTAAGTGATAATTAACAATTACTTAACTTTGAAAAGTCAGTAGCGCGTACTATGGGGTGAATCTCGAAAGTGAAGCAATATGTTAGGCTTTATAGTTTCTGTAAGGGCAGACTATCACTGCTGTAGCATATAAACATGTTGTAGATATATAGAAATAATATTATTACACATTGTCGTGGAAATCAGTAAGTAACACGGCATGTTGTTGCGTGTCTAACAAAACGTCACACTACATCATAGCCGTAGTTGTTAGTATATGATAGCTATATATTTCGTCACATCTTTGTGAGATAAGTTTGTAAGAAGGAATTTTAGACTTTTACGGCAGTTTGTGCTTCATGGATTACGAAACGTCTATTTATTTCCATAAAATGAAATGTAGGATTTTTTAAGCTTTCGTCTTAATGACCACAAAAGATTGTCTTATGATATTTTTTCCACACACCTTTGCTTGATGATTAGACCTTCTTCTTCCTAGCGTTTGTCCTGTCTCGTGACGGGGTCCGCTTTCCGTATTCTCTTCTTCCACTTCGCTCTATCCTGTACATCTTCTTCTTCGAGTTCGCAGCTTTCCATATCTTTCTTTACGACACTCATCCACCGTAGTTTTGGCCTGCCTCTGCGCCTTTGACCGGGTATGTAGAGATTGAGTGTTGCATTGCCGATGTACTCAGGTGGTCTCCTTTTTATATGTCCGTACCATCGCAACCGGTTCACCTGCATCTTGTCGGCGACATCGCGTACTCCAAGGCTACCGCGCACGTACTATTTACGGATCTTATCGAGCCTCGTTACTCCGCAGATCCATCGCAACATTCTCATCTCGGCTACTTGGATGGTACTAACATGCTTTTTTGTTACGGCCCACGTCTCGCTTCCATAGGTCAGGACTGGTCTTATAACTGACTTATAGATTACCCCTTTCAGTTTTATGGGTATTCGACTGTCACAGGTGATTCCAGTGAGCTCGCGCCACTTGAGCCAGGCGGCTGATATTCGGTGCTGAATGTTATTTTCCAGGCTTCCAGATTTAGCAATCATACTACCCAGGTATTTGTACTCTTGGCACTGTTGAACCGCTTGTCCATCAACCACTATGGGGTCAGTGGGGGGTAAGCACATTGCACTCCATATACTGGGTCTTCGAGACACTCAGCACTAGGCCACCTGCCTGCAACTGCCTCTTCCATGCCTCCAGAGCGTCTTCTAGGGCCTTACGAGTGGTTGTACAAATCGCTACATCATCCGCGTAAACAAAAGTCCACGGTGCTTTCTGTTGAGCGTCCTCGGTGAGTGTGTCCAGCACGAAGCTGAACAAGAATGGACTCAAAACTGAGCCTTGATGAACCCCTTCTGTGACTGGGATGGATTTTGTCACTCCTACAGTAGTTCTAATGAACATGTCGGCAATAACTGAGACGTATGCCTCGGGGACATTTCTTGCCCTGAGGCTCCACCATATGGTACTTCGAGGCACACGATCAAAAGCCTTGTCCATGTCAAGAAATGCGATGTATAGGGGCTCTTTTTTTGCTCTATATTCTTCAGCGATCATGGTCATGGCGAACGTCGGGTCAACCGTTGACAGGCCTGGTACGAAACCGTACTGGTTTTTGGAGAGTGAGCATTCCATACGTAGCCGGCTATCTATAACTCTCTCGTACAGCTGCATGGTGTGGCACATCAATTTGATACCCCTGTAGCTGTTACACTCATACCGCCTTCCCTTGCCTTTATAGAGAGGGACTATCGTACCCATCCTCCAAGCCTCTGGCATACATGCGGTTTCCAGTAGCAACTTGCTGAAAAAGTTAGCCAGTATTACAACTCCCGCATCACCCAAACACTTCCACGCTTCTATAGGAATGCCGTCTGGACCCATCGCCTTTTTATTTGCCATTTTTCTAAGCGAGTCTTTAACCTCCTGGGGCGTTATCGGTGGTATAAGGCCCAGATTTTTGCTCACCTCTGGTAAGGAGACATTCGTAGTGGAAGGGTTTGTGTTAAGCAACTGGTTATAATATTGGTACCACGTTTCTAAGATATCACTATCATGGTATAATAGTACTCCATCTTGGCTTTTCACTATTTTCGACTTTGCAATATCTTTGGTAGCCTGGTTTCGCAACTTTGCAAGTTCGAAGATAAGGTTTTGGCCGTTCTTCGTCTCAAGGGAGTCGTAAAGTTCTTTGTTGGCTTTTGATCTTTCAACAGCGACCACTTTTCTGGCTTCTTTCTTTTTTCCTTATAAAACTCTCTATCAGCATCAGTCTTAGTTGACTGCCACATCTTAAACGCTTCTTTATTTACTTTAAGCGCTTCCTGCACTGGCGCCGTCCACCACCATGTTTCTGTTGGTATTCGCTTTCCACCTTTCGTTTGCCCAAGTACTTTATTTGCTGCTGTAAGAATTTTTGCCTGTAGCTGCAACCAAACTTTGTTAATGTCATTGATATTATCTGGAATTTTGAGATCCTTAAGTTCGTCACGGAATTCCTCCATCTTTTCACCCTTCAGAAGCCACCATTTGGTCAGCTCTAGTTCCTTTTCCACTCTCGGTGTTGTTCTGGATCTAAAATTTATGTCCATGACGACAAGACGATGTTGCGGTGCTATATATTCCCCTGGAATTACTTTAAGGTTCTTGACCCTTCGAATGAGATCTCTGTTTAAAAGTATAAAGTTGATCTGGGAACAACTCATTCCACTTTTGTATGTAATCAAATGTTCTGGCTTTTTAATGAAAAATGTATTAACGATGGCAAGATCGTGGGACATAGCATATTGCATAATTTATTTACCCTCCTCATTTGTGGTACCATACCCGTGTTCTCCATGAACTCGCTCACATGGTCTATATTCCACTCCAACATGACCTTTGAGGTCAGTCCCCAATACCGTAATTTCGTTTCTGAGTATTTCTTGTAGCACGTCGTCTAAGAGTTTCCAAAACAGATCTTTTTCAACTCTAGTGCAACCTGATTGCGGTGCATAAGCGGCAATAATATTGACCACCTCACCATGCACGAGAACTTTTACCATGAGGGTAAAAGTTCTCGTGCATGGTGAGGTCTCTGTCACCGAAGCGCTTAACCTCGACCACGTTATTCAGGTGTTCTTGACTTATTGATATTGCCACACCATTACGACCGCCTTGTGACCCTGTATGTATTAATATTTTGTAGCCTTCTCCTATGTTTGGAGACTTAGATCCCTGCCATCTGGTTTCTTGGAGACAGATAAAATCCAACCTGCGGCGCTTGAACAAATCTACGAGCTCTTTTGTCCTCCCTGTAAGTGTTCCAACATTCAATGTAGCGAAGCGGACTTTATGGTTGCATTCTGGGACTTGCTTCTTTAGTCGGATTCGTCCTTGGTCCGATAGCCCTAGCCCATTTATCACAGATGTAGGGCGATGTGTCTACGCGTCGTTTTGCGGCGACGTCCTATCCATATATCGATTTATTTTATGCAACCTTTTCATCCTTTCTTTAATAATTGACTTTTTGGGATTTATTAGATGCTGTACCGACTGTCATCTGACGTACAAAAACCTGCTCTTGTGAGACAGGAAAACCCCCAAAGCATTGGTGTTGGTTCATCGGTGTAGGTATTTAGGTCTACACAAAGCGATGTTTGGTTATAGATACTCGGTCGCCAGAGCCTCGTCCGTTATCTAGCAGGGAGCACCACGACGGCTGCTAGACCACCGCCGCCGGCTATTCATACGAACTACTGGCACGGGCAAGTGAGGTTGACAGTTGGGCCGGATAAAGTGTTAGTTCCGTTCTCCCCTTACTCCCCTGCTTGATGATTAGACTGATATTTGAAATTAACAAGTCAATAAATTCCGTTAATATAGCTTTTACAATAATTCCGGAATATCCGATAGTCCGATCAAAATACGTGATACATATCTGAATCTATACAAACCTATTTTTGATTTAACTTATTTTTAATGTATCTGCCGTACGTACTTGTTCGTTTACACCTATACTGTCAACATTCAACAACGTGTCTATATGCGACGGATTACGTCGAGTCACTGTCCGTCTTTCCCTTAATACAATGCATGAACCACTGGGCCGTTTGGCAATAATCATATTCAAACTAGGTCACTAAACTATCTCTATAATGTATCTATTAATCATAGCGTTGCAATAACTGTTTCGGAATATATCAGTATGTTTATCCACAAGCAAAATGTTCGAGAAATCAGATTAATCGATATTTAATTATATATATATATATATATATATATATATATATATATATATGCGTACCGGCCGCCATGGCTCGATTTAAGTCTCTTCCTAGATGCTATGACCGACACAGTGGCGTCACTTACTAACTCGGACTATTGCGTTTTATTAGGGGATTTCAATGTCAATTTGCTCAATGGGACGGACTCCAGAACTAAGGTGATTGAGGAGTTTTTGTGCAGCCTTAGCCTCTCACAAGTCGTTACCGTCCCAACACATTTCACAGAGTCAAGTGAATCCCTGATAGACCTAGTTTGCACTAATCTTCGAGCTAAAAAAATTTCAACCGAATCCTTTGGAAATATATGTGGACATTCGTTGATTTTATGTGAATTTGGTTTACGGAGGGAGCGGCTTAAACCTTATAAAGTACACTACAGACCACTGAAACACGTCAATTTACAATGTTTACAAGATAGTCTCTCTCGCGTGACTTGGAACAATATTTTGCAACTGGATACGGTAAACGAGATGGTTGACACTTTTAATGCCTACATTATTGCAGTGTTTGATGCCTACGCGCCAGTTAAGACGGCTCTAATTAGAGAACGATCATATCCGTGGGTTACAGACACTATAAAACTTATGATGAAACTGAGGGATAACGCACTAAAAGCATATCATAATTGTAAAACAGAAAGCAAAAAAGCATATTATAAGCAGCTAAAATCACTTGTTTCGTCGTCTTTATACAATGAAAGAGTAGCGTATTTTAAATTTAATATTATTAGTAAAATTAAAGACCCGAAAACATTATGGAAAAATATTAAAACCACTTTATTGCCAAAAAAAAAAATGTTGACCTTCCGTCTCACCTTTCAGACCCAAATTTAATAAATAACCATTTTTTAAACGTACCAGGTAATCCAGTAGTCAAAATTTCGGCTATGACATTTTTTGAATTTAATAAACATAGCGATGCCGTCTTTTCAATATTACCTGTAAGCCCTGAAGTTATTACTAAATATCTATCTGTACTCAAATCTAATGCAGAGGGTTGTGACGGTGTTAGTTTGGAGATGTTGATGCTATCTCAGCCTTATTCACTATCAGCAATTACTCATATTATTAACTCATCAATACAGACGGCAACCTTCCCTGACACCTGGAAATTGGCTATAGTGAGGCCACTGCCAAAAAATCATAACCCTAATGATTTTAAAGACCTTAGGCCTATAAGTATTCTTCCTTGCTTGTCAAAGGTAATTGAGAAAGTGGTAAGTGGGCAACTCTCTCAATACTTAGAAGATAATAAAATATTACCAACACATCAATCGGGCTTTAGGAAAGGCCGTGGTACCGCTACCGCGTTGCTTGACGTGACAGATAACATTCTTTCTGCACAGGATAAGGGTATGTGCACCTTACTAGTTCTTCTAGACTTTTCACGTGCTTTCGAAAGCATAAATATTTCTTTGCTTCTTTCTAAATTAAAATACTATGGCTGTGACAACAGAACGGTCAATTGGTTCAACAGTTATCTGTCACACCGCGGGCAAGCGGTGGAGGTGCGTCTGTCTGACGGGGAAATGGTGGCCTCTGATTTTAGTCCGGTCGTGCGGGGAGTCCCACAGGGATCAATCCTGGGACCTTTACTATTCATCCTGTACTGTGCTGACATTACTAACTGTATAATTAATTCGCAGTATCATATCTACGCTGATGACATTCAAGTCTATGTGTCATTTAAATCTAATGAGTATGCTATGGCTATTGCGAGTTTAGAGCAGGACCTCGATAGAATTGTGGAGTGGGCTGAAAATAATTCCTTGGTTCTGAACCCAAAAAAAACTAAATATATGGTGTTTGGTACACAAAACCAACTTCGTTCATTACCAGACTTTAATATTACGCTCATGGGCGAGGTGGTAGAGAGGGTGAGTGAAGCCCGTAACCTAGGTCTGAATATTGACTCGAATCTAAGATATGAGAAATTAGTGCGTAACTGTTTTTACAGGTTACGTATTCTTTACAAAATGCGACCATATTTATCCGAAGAATTGCGAGTACGATTGGTAGAATCGTTAGTTCTCTCCAAATTGAACTACGCGGACACTGTGTATGGACCACGCCTGCTAGCTCGTACGGATCGGTTGATCCAGAGAGTCCAGAATGCCGCCGCTCGTAACTGCTTCACAATAGGCCGTAGAAGTCACGTTACACCTTTTTTAAATGATAGGTTGATACTGAAAATGAAATCACGGCGTAAGCTACACTTGGCATCCCTTATGTTTGGTGTTGTTCATTACCGGCAGCCAGTGTATCTTTTTAACAAGATCAGCTGGGTTGCTGGCAGACGCGACTGTGCTAGCAGACAGTGTTCGCAACAGCTTTCCATATTGCCTCATAAAACAGCTGCATTTAGAGGTAGCTTCCGTTATGCGGCTTCTAAAATATGGAATAATTTACCCCCACCTATAAGATCCCTCAAAACAATAAGCACTTTCAAAATTCATCTGCGTAGATATCTTATTGACGCACAGCGGAAGCTAGATATGGTAAATGTGAACACGTCGCTTATATAGTCGCGTCGCGCGTCGTTGCGTCGCGTATAAGTACTGCTTGTGCCTATATGTGTGTATGCGTGCGTGTGTGTGTGTGTGTGTGTGTGTGTGTGTGTGTGTGTGTGTGTGTGTGTGTGTGTGTGTGTGTTTGTGTGTGTGTGTGTGTGTGTGTGTGTGCGTGTGTGCGAAAACAAAAATATTATTACTACATAGCATTGCGCAGCTGATGCATGATGATAGCTGTTTGTCGGATGTCTGTGGTGCTTGTGGTTGTGCTGACGGACCTTTTCCTTCTTTACTGGGAGCGTTGGTTGCATTTCCCATCACAAAACGGGCGGGTGGGGTGACCTTTAAATGTAACAAATATATACTCATTTTTGGCATGGATAGGTGTAATATAGTTGGTTCATAGTAAAATGTTTCACATTTGTTTTTATTATATATAGATATTTATTTATTTTTTCACTATTCTAATGTAATTTGGTATAATTTTGTTGTTATTGTAATTTTTTTATACACACTTACCTATGGAGTGCGGCCATCGTGCTCTGGTGTCGATTGTATATTCCCTTGGATATTTGTCATAATAACTAAACTTGTCATGATTTCTCCACCAGTCGAAAGTGCTAGTCAACAAGATAAGACGACTTAGGTGACATTTGCTTCAAGACGATAGTGTACCACGCTATTCACAGTAATATTGTTAGAAATTTGTAACTATCGCACTATTAGTAATGTAAGCTGTTTGATATTGCACTATTATTCCGTGAGTTCACAACGCAGTGCGCGTGCGCGCCGTGCGTGCGGTGAGCGTTCTGTCGGTTCCCTCACTATTATTATACTCTTTGTTCTGTCGGTTATCTCTTTCTTGTTGTCGGTTGACGCGACGGAGACTCCGCCCATACCGCCCGCGCCGCTCGCACCCGTGTTGCTAATGTTGTTTGTTTTGTTATCACTAGATAAACTTGTTTATGATTTTGATGTTTGGTTTTGTTTGGCTTGTGTAGTGTAGGTAGCCACTGCTTTGGACCTTCATGATTTACTAGTAGGGCCCCGTAGAATATCAGTGCCAGCAAGTCTGGTATTATGCTGAACAGGGTCCTATTACTGCCATGACCTGGCCTAAGCATATTATTGTATAGCTGACAAAGATGTTTTTTTATTTTTGTATGAACCTTTATTTTAATTTTTTATTGTGTACTTGTGTATGGTTGTGGCAGCAATAAACCATTTTTCATTTCATTTTCATTTCATTTTTCATTTCATTTCATTTCATTTTTTCATTTTTCATTTCATCCTGGCTTAGGACCGGCAAAATTTACCGTTTTACAAGTAATTAAATACGAAGGTATGTAATTAGAAAGCAAACACATATCAAAATAAAAGAAGATATTCTGTAATAAAAGATAACAGTAATTTTGGCGTATTTATGAAGTTAGAATCATCTGTTATTTACACATTATTTTATCATCATCATGTCAGCCTAGAGACGACCACTGCTGGACATAGGCTTCCCTCAAGGTTCTCCACACAGACCGATTTTGAGCCGCCCACCTCAAATTACTATTTACTTAAGTAGGTATTATTTACTAAACTTACAAGTATTTCCATTGTCCTTCAAAATGTCCACCACCATTGTCAATACACAGATCACAGTCTTTTCACTTCGTAAAAAGCGTCCAATATGCGCTGTTTTAATTGTTCGACACTAGCCGGCTTACTTTTGTACACTCACAAAATGATGTCCATGGGTACACCGCTGCACTCGCGATTCCTCCACTCAAAAAGTACGCACGAAGCATAGCTACATACTCCCGTGATATTATGAACTGACAAGCCATCGCGTCGGGAAAACGTAGACAAACAAATTGCAGCGAAAAAATCGATAGGTACGCTCTCGTCCGCTAGCAATTTAGCACTGTTTGTGGCATCCGAGCGCGGCGCGCGCACAGTGGGGCAGGGGGAATTTATCAATGGAATAGTTTACAACTAATAGTACAAGAGTCGGTCATAGTCTTAGTTATGCATTAACCAATTATTACGTATTTTTGTGGACAGTTTTGAGACAGTTTTGGGACTTAGTGTTTTTATTTTTTAACTACATAAATATGATCAGTTAAAGATACTTAGTGCCCCGTTAAATTTTTTGTACTATTAAAAAAATAGTGGTATACATATATATTATGTTGGGACCACATTCTATTAAAGGAGTCTTGAGCCAATCCATTAAATACTACGGGTACAGTATCAACAGCCAACTGGCCATGAAAACATAACATGATACTTGTTTTTCTCAATAAAAAACAACCGAATGTTTTTGTTAGTGTTCCCAGATACTGAATTTTAGCCTCAGTTAAGTTTATTTGCTGTCCTAGGTAGGGTAAGAGGGTGATTGAAAATTTATTTTTGTTTGCGTCGATAGAAAGAGGCTTATAGAAAATAATGTACGAAAGTTATTGGCCATTTATCTTGATATTTAACTTGGTTGCTATTTAGGTATACTGAAGTATCATTGAAGAGGATGTATTAATGGCTTTATTGCTCATGGTTTTTTAGAATGGACGACTTTGGTAAACATTTTAATGATACTGGAAATAGTGACGTAAATTCTATGTTAGATATACTAACTTTGGTAAACAT
Source organism: Euclidia mi (assembly GCA_944739405.2). Lineage (NCBI taxonomy): Eukaryota > Metazoa > Arthropoda > Insecta > Lepidoptera > Erebidae > Euclidia > Euclidia mi. The sequence continues at coordinate 28,686,032 of OX123204.2, read as the reverse complement.
TTTAATGATACTGGAAATGGTGACGTAAATCTTATGTTATATATACTAGGTAGACTAAAGTCTATCAACCGATATTGAAAATGTTAAAGCGAGAGTAAACCGGTTGGCTATTCCACAGCAAGGTAGCAGCTGCAGGACTACTATTACTAACAACAAACATATGTACTTTATAATTTTACCAGTTTGGGCTTCTGTTTAGTCTTCCCAGATTTGACAGAATATATATTCATCGACATGAATGGACGCCCTTTGAGCTCGGGAATGCAGAAGATTATCAGTATTCTTACTTAGTTCCTTAAAAAATAAGTAAAATGTTACAATATCATACAAGAATAATTGGAAAAGATATGGCACTTCAAAATTGCGTTTAAATTATAATTTTTCATTTGGGTCGTGTTACTTCATATCCCTTAAAATAGCTTAGATTGCCTGATTGAGTAGGTACTCATTTATAAATTACTGTGCAGTTAGTTAGGTTTTGTGGCATTTTATCTATGTATATGGTTAGTTGCCAAACAAGAGTAGGTCAACTTCTATAATTATGTAGCAAGTTTCGGTCCCTGACACTCTTACTTGCCATCAACTATGTTAACAGGCATTCAATGTTATCAATCTATAAAATGCTTTTTATTGATCAAGTTTTAAGATTTTTTTATTGATAATTGGAGTATAGTATGCCAGAGTTATCGTTCCGAAGCAGCGTCTATCTCTGCGCCTCATGATTGTTATTTAATAATAACAAAGTTGGACCCTTGTTTGGGTGATTTCCGAGCATATTATATAGTGATCGTAACTTGTTTATTAGTCAACTACTGCAATATTTATTACTATTTACTGACTTAATTTAATGGTGATAGATAATATTAGACCGCATTCTATCAATCAATGTATGGGATTGCAGATCATTTTAATTTTACAATCAATCAAATTTTGTGGACGTTAAGCATGATTTCTTCAAAATTAAACTATCGCATTACTATCTTACACGTTTAATTTCTACTACAACCCTTCGTGGGTCTTAAAAATGCTTTTGAATTCGCGACGGACCTTGGCTTTCCTTCTCCAATTGTTAGGTAAGTAGCCAGGTGATAAATGAAACGCTATAAATATAGAATTTTAGCACTTGATGATGCCTTTTATGCAGTTTATATATATATTTTGAAAAAAAAACAACTAAAATAGGTACGTGTACAAGGGATTGCCGGCCACCCTTCATCATCAGCCATTTATACTGTCCCACTGCTGGGCACGGACCTCTTCTCACTATGAGAAGGGTAAGGCCATAGCCCACCACGCTAGCCTAGTGCGGGTTGGCAGACTTCACATGTCTTTCGAGAACATTATGGAGAACTCAGACATTCAGGTTTCCTCACGATGTTTTCCTTCACCGTTTAGCAAGCGATAATTCAAAATTTACTACGCACATAACTCCGATAAGTCATTGGTGCGTGTTTACACCTGCCATATTAATTGAGTGTATTTAAATATCAAACAAAATACACACACATAAATATCATTCACCTCTTCAACAAGTTATCTGCCGCCAGACGAAGTTGGTAATAACGAATGTTGGATAAATATTTAACTTCAGTCGTACACTCAACCACATAAGAAGCTAAAGACTGTAATAATAATATATCGAAAGGACTTTACGAATTTTCAAATTGAATGAATTAACGTTTAGTGATTTATCTGTCGTAAAATTAATGTCAAAGATACTACCAGTGGTGATATCTAACGGACATCGACGCAACTACGAAGACAATCGTAAAAAAGATTTTGAATCTTCAATTTTGGGTGTTCATTGTGTCCATTAGTTGTATGTTTGTAAAGTCCCCCGCGACACAGGATTTAGTCCTAGTGCGGGAGGTGTCTTTAAAAAAAAACTTGCTATCAAAAGTTCCACATGCGATTGACAAACATATAAATCCTCGACAACCACTTTCCTAAAAATATATTTACTATTTGGAGTAGCTTCGATGTAAGTCTCTATTTTTATTTAACTACTATGATCAGGAGATTATAAAGCATAGAAATATTTTGGCCCTTAAAACAATATGAATTCAAGCGAATAGGGAGTACCTATCAAATCATCTCGCTAAGTGTCCCACGCATAATATTGTCGAGAGGGCTGCCTCGTCTGAGGTTTGCCATCTCCGCAAACCATTAATTGTTACCGGCTTACCTACCAGCGGTCCCGCAGATTAATTCTTTTTTTTTTTTTTTTTTTGTTCACTACGGTGGGAAACTCTCCTTATGAGTCATCTCGACTCCGCCAACCCAGCCATTAGAACGGCTGGGCTTGGGACTGGCGGAGGAGGTATGTGGAGGCTCTCCCCTACAGGCGTTCGGGGCATACCCACTAAAAACCACCGCGGTGTCCCTACGGGTCCCGTGTGTTGGCGGGGTCACGCGATTCGCGATTTGCATACTTTCTCGCGACCCCGCCCGGGATTGGCCCGCCGTTTGTGTTGGCGGGCCCCGTCTCGTTATGATCTCGCAATCATCCATCAAACTTCTTGCATTCATCAAACTTCTCGCATCCATCACCTCACAAAGCTACTTGGGAGGCGGCGAGGACACGCGCCGCCTCCCGCCTTTTGGCGGACAGGGAGCAGCCCCAGCGCTCACCGTCCGCAGGCACTGAATTTAGGGTGGTCGGAGGTCGTCTCTTGTGCGACGTCCCCGACGCCCGGACCTACGGTTGGGGAGAGGGCGGTGTATTTCCCTCTCCCGCTCCGCCGCCTCCTTGCTCAGCATGACTGCTTCGCAGAAGGAGGCGACGGCGTTCCAGGACCTCTCACTCCGGACCATAGACAGAACTACGGCCGGGAGCGAGAGGATAACCGTATCAAGAGCCGCGACCAGATCACGGCGCTGCGATGCCCAGGCTGGGCACTCCGCCAATGTATGCAACGCCGTATCTTCTACGGGGTCGCGGCTGCTGCCACAATGGTGGCATCCGGGCGTTTCCTCCCGGCCAATCCTCCACAGATACCGGCCAAAACAACCATGGCCGGTGAGGATTTGTGTCAGCCGGAAGGTGAGGACGCCGTGACGTCTCTCCGACCACTCTTCAACCACGGGACTTACCGCCACTATCGTGGCGTGCCCGGCGCTGGGGTGCACAAGTCGTGCCTTCCACTCCGCCACCAGGACCCGGCGGAGCTCCGACCGACGCGCCTCGATGTCACGGTGCGCCGGTCTCTCGCCCTGCTCCAGGGCTTGCTGGCGCCATGTATAGAGTGACGCCAGCAACTCCCCGCAGATTAATTCTAAGATAACGCTGATCAACAGAACTGATATACTTCACTCAAGTGGATCATTAATTGGGTATGCTAAATTGAATCAAAAATATTTCATTTCAAATTAATACTGGTTTAGGGCATATACTCAACCTCAGATGGGGTTATTTTTTACAAGACAACAATTTTCCTTAGGAATAATATTAGTGACAAATTTGTTTGTTTTGTTTTGTGTGTGTGGCCAACTCTTGTGTCGGGGTTTTCAGACGCCCCAAGGCCGCCGACACGGCCTAACCATCCTTATCTTTAGACAACCAGGACCGACAGCTTTACGTGCCCTCCGAAGCACGGTAGCGCTCAGATGTAAATGCCACACACGGTCATCCATCCAAGTGGTGACCTGTGCAATCGTTGCTTAACTTTGCCGATCTGTTACGAACGACAAGCCAAGTCTTGCTATGAGCGACAGTGACAAGTTGAATTTCATGGACATGAAAATACAAAACAACAATTAAAATATATTATTAGTATTATAAAATCACGGTAACTTTGTTCGCTCAGATAAGGAATAAATGAAGTATTCGTGAAGGTGATATTTTGCTAGTCTAATTAATTTTTTGCATGATGCCTGAACTTCTTTCTACATAGTGTGTTTGTATCAAATCACGGCGAAGAAAAGATAATCATTAATGTATTAAAGTATGATGCTATTCCCGGTAAACCTATAAAACAATGTTCATATAATTTGGTTTGCAAATTACCCGCTAGTAAATATTTGTATTAACAGTGCCAGTGGGCGGAAGTACCGCAAATCAAAATTTACTCTATGGTAATCCAATAAAAGCGTATTTATTGTTTGGATTTCAGCCATTGGATTTGGTATTTTGTTCCCACGTACAAGTACCTTCTTTTAAAGAGATTAGGACTTAACATGTTATGCTCGGCATATGTACGAATTTTACGTGTCAAATTTAATAAGCAGCAAAACATCGGCAAATATTATACGTTTTATATCACTTAGCTCAAAAGATTTGTTGACAACGTTGTCAATACACTGTATCGACGTTCAAAGACCAAACCACTCCAAAAGGTATATATCAATCCAATAAGCATACAAAAAGAAAATCACTTTACCGCACAAAATGTACACGATCTGATAGATTTTACATTTTATAAAATAAAAGCTCGTCATGTTCCTTTTGATCCCAAGGATGAGCGGGACTGTTGACCTCGGAGAGAGGCCGATGGTATGATCCTTCGATCCCAGTTATTATGAGGCTTATGTATGTATAAGGGGGTATTAATAGTGCGTGTCAATGCCGAGCCGGCAGCCTTGTCGCTGGGCTCGGTGGCGCCGCGTCACACACTCTTCTGTTCTATCTTTTAGTGAGTATTATGACGTAATATAATATCACATCGTACGAGATATTAATGTATATTCTATACGTTATTTCATAAAAGTTAAAGACAGCTATTTTGAATTATTATCTACTGGCGCACGAAAACTAGAACGTAAAATAACTTACTACTACCAATGAACTTTATTCAGTAACTGGACAGGAACGACAGAGTTTCATAGTAGCAACAGTTTCATAGGCTATTTACACCTCGTTGTACTGTAACTTATCTATGTCTTTAACTGATAGTACAAACTGAGCCATCCATGTATTGATTAGGAAATAACATCAAAACGAGATGGTTGAGTAGGGACAGATCGTACATTCGCAGACTACCGTTTGACATAGGCTTTTCTTAATTTGCGCCACAATAGCAGTGACTACATAGGACGTTTTGTCCTACTATGCCACGCTAGGTGCTAGATGAGAGTGGTACTGGGTTTCATATCGAGTTTGCCGTTTCCTCCCAAAGATACTTTTTGCTTGGTATATTTTCCTTAGTCGCCTATTACGTAGTAGGTACACATACTGTTTGGGCCGTTTCGGCCCTCTTCGGCTGCCCGCACCTGCGGGGCGCGTGCAGGTGCGGGCCCGACAACTCACCGGCCGCATCCGCACTCCCCACTTGACAATTGAACTCCTTGCACGACGCGCGCACTAATTGTTCACATAGTATTATAACTACCAATTATAATATTGTTAATTACTTCTAAAGTACTTCAAGATTATACCCGTTTCATACAGTCCACTGGATTTTATTTACAGACCTTGGTTAGGTCCGCAACACATACATAGAATATTCGTCAATATAAAAAGTATCTGTATGTTGTTTCTAAACAGACGGCTACAACTACTCATATCTAATCCTTTCATCAGCGTTATAGAGGCTTACTCAAATTTAGTTCAAGTCATTAATCAATAAATAATTCTCGTCTGTGTTAGAAACAAAAATATACAATTTAGATAAAAAGCTAATTTAGCAGCAAGAAATAATATACCTCTCTTTCTATTCCTACGGGAACATGTACACGTGCGACTATGCAAGTCTGTAATTCTATACGGAGAATAAAATAAAGTAAAATGATTTTACTTAAGACCGTTATTGGTTATTTTATGCTTAATTTGAAGGAATAATAGCGCACCCAATTTTTATCAAAGAAGTTCGATTGAACTCTAAAATTAACATGCGTACACGTTTATTACGACATAATAATTACTTATTTAATTATTTCAGAAGGTCAGCGATCGCAATTGCTTTAATTCCTATGCTGTGAAGGACTTCAACATTCAACCAATGGACCCAACACACTCAGACTGGAAACAACAAATGCATCGAACCCATAACACTCAGCGCAATGAAGGCTGCCAAGCAGTCGCTGGAACCACTACACCGTCTATACTAGCATACCTACTGAAGTATAGTAAGAAATAAATTAACACGAGCTATACTATAATATTTGTAAATATTAACACCAATTAAATAGTTGAACAATGTTCAGGTACTTTGAGATAACTTCTACATTCAACCTCAAAACCTCAGTCTTACGTAACCACGATTCCTGTAAAGTAATCGAATGTCGACCATAATAAATAATGTAGTTTCTTGATCATTCGGTTTTTATGTTATCTCAGCAAAATATTGTGATAAAATCTGTAAACTGTAGTTTATTTTTAACAAGCTATACAAACCAAATATATTTTCCTTTAATATATTTTAAAGTACCTTAACGCCTTCAAGCACAGCATCCTTCAGTATTAGGTGTCAAGTAAATACTCGCAAACTTTCATACTGACGCTTGGTAACTTGAAGAATGCTCAAAGCGAGAGGTAAAGTTTTACGATCGAACTAAGAATAACCGGCGTCTCTACTTAAACTGAACAATGTTTAAAGAGTAGCTAACTTAATAATTAACACGTGTGCATCAACATTCTTTAGATGCCATGCTAAGAATATGTTTGAATATTATTTACTGCAAGAAATGCTATTTATTGGGCGCTAAAATGTATTTACAGCAAGATGTATAAAATAAAATGGCAATAAATTTATGTAAAATTAAATGGCTTGTCAAACTTATTGATGTACGACTTATTTTCAAAATATGATTATTATGTCTTGCACTAGCGCGTCACATTAAATTAAATGTTTACCAAAATATATGTTTCTGAAATTATTTTTGTAGCTGTTTTATGGCAAGCATAATTATTTTTTGTAAACATATTAGTATTTGACTACTGTGTGCTGTCACTGGGTGCATAGGGTTCCCACCAAGAACTTAGGGTCCCAAGCCAACCTCACCTGCAAGTGGTGCACCTGCCGATCAACGGACGAGGCTCTGGCAAACAAAATATCCTGATAATCGGCAATAGGCTCGCCACCTATTACGTGGGATCAAAACACTGGCGAAAAGTGGGCGTTTAATATGCCTCTGCCTACCCCTTCAGGGAAACAGGCGTGAGTCTATGTATGTATGTGCTGTCAATTACACGTTTAATAGTAATTTTCAGCATGTTCTTTGTGTATTTCATAATAATGTATCTTAGACAAACCAAATTGAATTGTTAATTATCGCTTGTCCCGTGCCTCGGAGAGCACGTTAAGCCGTCGGTCCCGGTTGTCATGAAGATCTTTGACAGTTGTTACAGGGCGTCAGTACCTTCTAAATAAACTGACACTAGTCTAAATCATGGAATATCGCTATCCCTTCGGGTTGAAGAGGTCAGACAGGCAGTCGCTCCGTGGAAAAGCTAATATTCAGCCAAGTCCGGTTAGACTAGAAAGCGGACCCCAGATTGAAACTGGGATAACGCTAAGAGAAAGAAAGAAGAGACAAACCCTAATTTGTGCTCTCAAAGGCATATGGGCCTCCAAACTTATATTCATGTATGCAACGTGATGAAGTACATAATTTCTTGTATTTGTTTTTCATTGTATGTATTTTTATTGCTATCGAATATAAAATATATAACGTTTAAATTTTGCCATAATCATCTACTCAATTCATTACATTATATAGTATATAAAAGCTATTATAGGAAGGGGAATAATTATCCGTCGTATTCTGAGCTAACACAGACGCTTCCATTGTGCTTAATCTGCGACCCAGAAAGAATTACTAGCTGACACACATAAATGTTCGTGTTCGTATGCTGGAACATAGACAGCAAACATTTTTTCTTTCTTCAATGCTCCGCTGTGGATTACTGTATGGTAACTTTATTTGACAAAGAACATGTGAAGCATGAAATACGTTAAACATACTCGTTTAAATACTAACTTTAACACCTTATTTTCCTTAAGAGTTTGAAAAATAAGATGCCTTTGCTTTCATAGCCCAACGGTGAATATAATTATGGTCTCAACTGCTCATGGGACAGTATCTAGTATGTTTCACAATTACCTACCTAGTCTATCAATGTTGTTTAATTGTAATGTCATTATAAAATACAATTAAATATCTTAAACTAACAAAGTATTCAGCAATTTATTTAAATTAAAACGAGGTATTGGTTTAAAGAACGTCAACCTTTGAAATCGAGACAAAAATTCAAATATAGAAAATTCAATAAAAGTGCTTCAGTCTTCAAGAGAATTCAATGCATAAATCATAATAAAAGTAAATGATGAGTCGGGTTGAGCACGTTTTGGGAAAAGGGAATTTATGTTCGATTGTCTGATAGCTCTGCTGTAGGTACTATGTTACTTCCCTAGGGCCATCTTCATTATTACCAGTTCCCAGATGCACCTCAGATGAAGTTTTATATCTTTGTTTAAATATCTCTTATATTAGACAAGAAGTCGGTCTGGGAGCGACGGATAGCACCGCAAAGAGACTGTACAATCTTAATCGTCGCTTAACTTGAGTTTTGAATAAAGTAGTGTCTTAATATTAATTGCAAGCTCTAGTAAATTATTGGTCTTTATTAAACTCGAAATTAGTTTTGCAACAATTTAACTAAAGTTATAAAGTGTTTAAGAACAGGCATTGATGAGAGGACTTTTGTTTTATCCTATACCTATTAATTAATTTGTAATCATTATATACATTTTTGTAAAATAATAATTTTCTAGTTGCTAATGTTGCTAGTGGTTTTATTGTGTGCTTCGGCACCCATAAATCTATCACCATAGGTACATCAGTAGCACCATCGCACTTGTCTTAATTTATGTAAGTCTATGAGAAATGTCATATGCATGTGCAATTTGTGCATACGACGTAATTCTTCTATACCCATAAACCATATCATTATTATCAGTCAACAAAGTATTGATTTTATAGGCAATTTTATGCGTCTACACTAATATCAAATTCGTACTTAAATTAATTTCACTGTTTTAAGTAATAAAATTTATAATTGAATAAAAATTAGCGCACATGCCATGTCTTTACTATATCCAAATGTAATATGAATACTAGATTCATAAATTGTGTTTGTTTATAGACCAGTTGTATGTTGTACAACTGGTCTATAAACAAACACAATAAACAGCAACGAGACTAGTGATTTTATTAGTTATAGCGCAAAGTACCTACATATTCTTGCGGTTGTTCCCTACTTAGTAAGTCTTAGATTTACCTCGCTTGATTTTCTACTATAGGGAGTTGTAAGTACAGTTCGTATCCCGGCTTAAGCGACGGATTTATGCACTGAGAGCAAACAATCCTTCGTGCCGAGACATTTGAAGTTGTGACGAAGATGAGAGTGCTTGTCTCCGCTAATCGCAATCTGATCCACCAAACCTTTTGTTTGGCAACTTTAAACCTTCCTGTGTGAATGTAGAGTTTATAATTGTTTGACGATATATGCAAAGTGTAGTGCCTGATCTCTCTTCTTGTAATATTTATGTTTTGGAAAAGTTCCGAGACATTTTATATGGCGTAATAGACTGACGCTTCCCGGACAATTTTACACACTATTTTACAAAACTTGATAATTTAACATTACTGAGAAAAAAAACTTGCAAGGAGCACATTTTTACAGTGATACAGTTGCACATCCGTTCACCGACAAAGCAAAAAAAATTGGGTAGGCATTCCAGCTGAAAATAAATGAGGAGAACTTTGTTTGAAAGATTTGTATATTTGGAAAGCATGTTTACAAGAGGTGGATAATGTGAAGGAGATATTGAAAGGAGAGAGACTGCGGGGAACAGTGTGAAGGGAGCGCTGCATGCCTTTATGAACGGCCAAACTGTGCCAAAAAATGCGCGACTGGCGGTTCATAATGGAGTGCTGGTGCCGACCTTGATGTATGGAAGTGAGTGTTGGGTATAGCAGAAAAAGCATTAATGTAGAATTAACGCAGTTGAGATGCGATCACTGCGTAGTATGTGTGGGGTGAGACTGATTGATAGAATTCCGAATGTAGTAATACGAGAGCGATGTGGCCTGAAAGAAGATGTTGTGACAAATATTGAGAAAGGCATGCTGAAATTGTTTGGACACGTGGAGCGAATGAGTATAGAAAGATTGAGGAATCAAATATATAAGGCAAAGGTGTGTGGGCAAGCCGGTTGCGGCAGACCTCATAAGACGTCTTGAAAAACGGAAAAGTCCGAAGTACCCGTAACCGGCGAGCATGTATGAAAAGAATAATGAATGTAGAGGAAGCGCGTGAGGTTTGTAAGGATAGAAGCAAGTGGCGTTCTGTTGTCTCTGCATACCCCGACGGGAAAAAGGCGTCAGCATATTATGTATGTATGTGTATGTAGGACTTTGTGCCGCGAAACTTTTCTTTTTCAGCTTCATAGTACTCAGGGCTTCCCCTGGTACTGGTGCCTTTAAATTACAAAAAAAAACTATATGTACATTAGTATTTTTATTAATTAGCCCATAGTCTGTGTGAAAGCGCGATATAAAAACAGAATCTAAACACAATTACAAATAAATCTTCAAGGATAAATGAATTACGTTCATCAACATAAACAATTAGTAAACACAAAATTAAACAGAAAATCACAAACTATAATATAAAACGGTTCGCAAATGAAGCGCGTCTAATTGAATATCAAAAACGTTAATACATTCATGCCTAAATCGTTCCTTTTCAGCATCGTTAACTACGATTGACCAACAAATGGACTAAATTGAGCACGAAATTTGACGATTATAGGGTAAAGGTTTCATGATTTAAAATGATTAGGATGCCTCTTCACAAAAGTGGAGAAGAGATGAGCTGTGTTAAGAAAGATAATTTAATGTATTGCTGCCTTTATAAACGACGACTTTGCCGATCCGGTGGCGTAGTGGGAGTGTTAACTACTGCCACGCCGAAGGTAGCGGGTTCGCTTCCCGCTCAAGTGCATGATAATGTTTGTATTGGTCTGGGTTTATGTATTTCCAAAAAAACGTATATATGTTAATTGTTTATCCACTGTCTAGTACCCATAGTACAAATCTGCTTAGTTTAGGACTGGATGATGTTTTGTGTATTTGGTAGAATATTACTCTATTGGATGCAATAGAGTGCTCTTTTGAGACATGATTAAATACTTACCTACTTGCCTCATACAAAGCAAAAAATATCATACATGTAGCGCTTCTGGTCACAAAATCCATTTCGTTACGAAAGGCAGTTCTCTCAGAGTCGACACTGTAAATAAATGGTAGCCCATATGCTATTCTGATGTATAAGTTGTATTGCTCTTTTGCGTCAAAAGCCGTTCTGTAGTTGTGGCGTGAAAGACTAACAAACTTCTACAATCATACGACACAGATACTAAGTAAGATGATATTATTCGCTCTGCTTCTCATATGAGAACAGCCTAAGGGATCCTTAGACTTTCCAACATAAAGTAAAAGACATTTGAAGCAATTGATATAAGGAATTTAAACTAGTTCTTTATTTTGAAAGCTTCACTTCTGTAAGATTTAATAGTCGATTCTATTTCAGCTAATTTCTTAGAAAATGGTCAAACTGAGAAACGGTTAGATGCGTAAGTAGTTACTTTAAATTAAGCTATATGTTTTGGTATTCTTACATAATCCAACCTTTCAAGATATCATTATTTTTTCGCATGTACACTACTCTATCTAGTCCCAAACTGGGCAGATCTTTTTCTATGGGTACTAGACGATAGCTAGATATAAGCAAAAAAACGGTCGCTTCAAATCAAATCAAGCTATACAATAAATGAACATGCTTTTATTTCTAATATCGTGATAGAAACAAAACGCTTGTTAGCTTGCGGCCAAAGTATTTCAGCTAACTTTTGTTTTTTAAACCGCTTTATTTTTATCAAAGTTCGTTTATATTGAGAGGTCGAAGTTTTCAACTCGGTGGTCGAAGTTTTGAAGTCGGTGTTTCGGAGGTGCTTGTTAGTCGGTGTCGTCGCTTTAATAACTTCCAGCCACTAATTCAATTTGAATATTGTTGATTACTTCCCCGGTTTTGTTGATACGACAGAGATTTTTCATTTGATTTGCAAATTTTGGTGCCATCTTGGTTTTGCATAATGAAATTGCATATACAAGATGAATTGAGTTGAATGTAGGTACTGTGCATTATACTTACATGTATTTGTCCACAGTTTTTAGTTTACTTAACAATACTTGATTGTACGTATGAGTAGTGGTCGCCTTGCTGTTAAACACTGTCGAGTACTGTGAATTTGTTTTCCACATAAGACAGAAAATACTTCGTTAAATAAAAAATTGTTGTGCTCAGTCTGGATGTACTTTGTTATTTGAATGTTTGTAAAGTATGGCGCGGTATATAATACAATATATTATTTATATATCTATGTATAATATTAGCGGTAGAAGCTTTTTTACAATAAACAAAAATAGAGATACAAGAATAGAGATAGATTATGTGAATTTTCTGATTGAGAATCCTTGTATTCAGAAATAGCTTAGGAGATAAACCCAAATGAATGTACTACTGGTTGGCGCAGCGGGAGTGTAAGCAACTGCTACGCCGAAGGTTGCGGATTCGATTCCCGTTAAGTCAAACATTTGTGTGCATGAACATGGATGTTTGTCTTAGTCTGGGTGTTTCTATATATAATATGTAGGTATGTATTTACAAAAAAAAGTAGGTATATATTATGTATGTTTATCCATTGTCTAGTACCCATAGTACAAGCTCTGCTTAGTTTGGGACTAGATGGTGTTGTGTGAACGTGGTAGAATAGAATATAATAATAGGAATATTATTATAGTATTTTCGCTGTATGATGATATGCGTGACAGTTCTCATTTTACATATCACGCATACTACTTTCAACTTATGAAAATAAATTGGCAAAAAAAAACAATAATTAAAAATAACATCTATTTTAAATTACAAAGTAAATTGATACTAGTATGTATCTCTCTATTTTTATAATTATTATTAACCGTAAATAAATTATTTAAATATTATAAATTATCATTCATCGTTCCTACTTTGCTACGTGTAGACGTGTCTCTTTCCTTAAACTTATTTTGTATACTTTTTATTGTGATTTATACATTCTTGTAGTGAAATTCGCAATTAATCGGGCCCTCTCTTACTATCTTACGGGTAAACCCATTTGGTGCAGTGAAGTGCGAAGTCAGGGATCTACACTGTACTGAATTTGTGAGTAAAGAAATACAGAACATTTTGGTCCGAGTTGGTTGGATTGGAACTCGCGACTCTCCGCGCAGGCGTGGGAAGCCGGCAGCTTACGACACCGCGCTAACCCGACGCGTGCGCGGCGCGGCGAAATACGTCACCGTACGTTGGAGCTCTGTGACGTGCGACAGTCTACCCGGTACCACGATATCCTAGCGATAATTGAGCGACACTTTGTACCAAGAATTATTTACTGGCACATTATTTTGAACTTGTTGTTTTGTTCTGATACCTAAACAGACCGGCAATGGATAAGTTTCGATCGCCTACTAAAACAAGTTCTAGTCCTGATTTGAGTACACGCTCAGAGCTTGATTCCGGAGTGACATGTAGAAAACGCAAACAACCCGAATGCGCACTCACAGAAAATTTAAACTCACTTGCTGCCGAGCTCCGTTCTACTGTGACGTCGCATCGAGCGATGCACACTACAGCGCTGGCCCCTACCACTTCTCCTGCCGGCCGCCCCCCTCCGAGCGGCAAATAAATACAGCGGCGCGACAGCGAATCTCCCCTCTTGAATCCTGGACGCTGCCTCAGTTAAGTGCTGCCTTCTCTTCTGGAGGACCAAAGCCTCGTCAGCCTGCCTGCCTACCCTGCCCTGAGTCTTAACTCTTGCTACTAGCTACCGGGTTTATATTGTGTAACGCTTCTTAGCAATTATATTTTGTAACGAACGCTATGCTTCTTTTATTTATCTCTCTACACACACGAATAAACGTTACACTGGCGCCCAACGTGGGGCGCCAATGTCGCACGGGTGATTGGTTTGTAGGTAGTGAGCCAGACTCAATCACTCACCGATCAAAAAAGGAAGAAAATCAGGTTTTACTTACAAATGAAAACACTTTTAGAATAGTACACTTCACAATATAATTGCCTATATGGGTAGATACAATGCAGCTACTTTAAAACTAAGACTTTTACTAATTTGAAAACATGAGTAAATTCAGGGCGTGGTCCGACAAGTATAGTTGGTGTTCACTGGTGTTCCGAAGGCCAGGGTCTTGATAGGAAGAAGACTTAACTGATGGCCGTGAGCTGGAGTAGAGGGCAGATTGAACAGCGTCGCACGCTTATATATGGCGTGCGGGGCGCGCGGGCAGAGGCACTCCCTCCTTCGTTCGACGTCACAGTTCAGGCGGAGGGGCACGACGTCACACTACTCTGAGCTCATTCCGGTCTGAAGTTGAATTAAGTCTTACTGCCATCAATTCCAACATCACGGGCATGAAAACTGACTTGGAACTTCTCACTAAGCATACGGTTGAAATACGCAATGACATCAACAACCTGCGTGCTGATCAGGAACACCTCAAGCAACAGATATCGGCACAGGACGGCAAGAATAAGGAACTTACTGGACGCATAGAAACATTAGAAGATTCCCTTCAGTTCACCTCTAATCAATGTGACGACAACATGAAAAAGATTTCCACGTTGGAAAATCGCTTTACCTTCACAGAGCGCACCGAAAACCTAGGCACCGAGCTCGAAGCCAAGATCGACGCACTAGAACAGCAAGCAAGAAATTGTAATGTTGAAATATGTAATGTTCCGGAGAGGCGGGGAGAGAATCTAATCTAAATATCAACTCAATTGGAGAAAAAATTAAATTTCCGATTACATAATCCAATATTGTTTCTGCTCATCGTGTACCCCAAAAAACTCCAAATAAAACTACTCACAAAAACATTGTGGTAAGATTCTCCTCCGTGTCTTTTCGCGACAATGTATTGAGTGCATATCGGCTAGCGAAGGGATTGAAAACTGATCAAATCGGCATTACAGGTACTCCACAAATTATATACTTGAACGAACATTTAACATTAAAGAAAAAGATATTGTTTTGTGAATGTCGCTTCGAAGCTAATAAACACAAGTTTAAGTATTGCTGGGTTAAACATTCCACGGTTCTGGTACGTCGGACCGATACTTCATCAATATTTGCTATTCGAAACCATAATGATTTCCATAAATTTAAAGACACTGACGAAGCAACTTCAAACACTAATAGTGCTAATAATCATTAAGAATGTTAAATGCAGTCTGTTCATTTATTCAATAGCCCACTTTGATTTACTCGACTATATAAATTGTTTTCTGACCACTCAAAGTTCATACAAAACTGAAACACGTTACACTCTGAATTATTTCGACTCTTTTTTTATAAGATTTTTATCTGTTATATCCTGTCTAGTGATGGCAGCTGTATGTATTATCGTACCTCTTAGTAATAATGTGATAATTCATCCTTGGCTTAATGACCGACTCGCTATGCATTTACTATCAGAATTGTAGGGGTCTCCGTGGCAAACTTCAGACTATCTATATGAATATCCTAAGCAACATAAATGATATAATAGTGCTGACGGAAACTTGGCTTGTACCTGACATAGCCGACTGTGAAGTGATAGACCAACGTTATAACGTATTTCGCTGCGACCGAGATCGTGCCGCCACCGGTAAGTGTGACGGAGGAGGAGTACTTATTGCCATCCTACGTACATTACAACCCTTGCTCCTGAATAATAATTTAAGCACTATCTTGCATAATCAGATAGAATTTCTACTCATTCAATTGCCTAGCCGGGATCGCTTGAGGCAACATCTCATTAGCGCGGTGTATATACCACCAAATACGCCCGATGAAGTTTACACGTTATACTTGGATATGCTTTCCACAATCTTATGTAATCCCATTACACATTATTTTTACATAATCGGCGATTTCAATCTTCCTTATATAGATTGGTCGCTCAATAAAATCTATAATCTATCTGAACAATCTTTTCAGACCCGGACTTGCAATAACAAGTATTTAATAAACTTCATATCTGAATTTAACGCCACACAATATCACAAGTACACTAATGTTAACAACAGAACATTAGATTTTATAATCTCTAATGAACATTGTCATGTTTATCAACCTATCGACTACTTAGTACCTGCGGATCTTCACCACCCGCCTTTTTGTGCTATAACATCTCCTAATATGAAACACTCCGGCGCAGCGGGAGTGTAAGCGACTGCTACGCCGAAGGTCGCGGGTTCGATTCCCGCTCAAGTCAAACATTTGTGTGCATGAACATGGATGTTTGTCTTGGTCTGGGTGTTTCTATGTATAATATGTATGTCTTTACAAAAAAAAAGTATATATGTATGTTTATCCATTACCTAGTACCCATAACACAAGCTCTGCTTAGCTTGGGACTAGATGGTGATGTGTATGTGGTAGAATATTATTATTATATTGTCAACATTTATAACAAAAAATATTTTGTTCGTCTTAATTTATTCGTTCCAGTAAGTACTGATAGTTCAAACTAATACATTTACATCCTCCATCATCCCTTAGTATATCCCCATGGGGGTTGAATTTATCAAAATCATATTTAAGCGGACGTCTTCATCATAGTAACTCCAATCTTTAATTTCAGTTCAATCAGTTGAAAATCGATGAAAATTTATACAAACTTTCATCCCCTATTTTATCCCTTTAGGGGTGGAATGTATCAAAATCCCTTTTTTAGGGTATGCCTACGTCATAGTAGCTATATGCATGCAAAGTCTTAGCCCTTGGGAATTTCGGGAAATCCCTTCTTAGTGCACCCCTACGGTCCCCAAGGAACATACATGCCAAATTTCGGCTTCCTGCGCCCAATAGTTTCGGCTGTAGCGTGTCTGTCAGTCAGTCAGTAACGCAAGGATTTTATATATTAAGATATTTAGATACAATTTCTGACATTCATAAGAGTCACCTTGTGACCTAAGTGAATATAGTATTTTTGAATTTTGCGGTATTTATTTTATAAGATTTATCGCCAACTCTTATCTTATTTGTATAAGATAAGAGTTGGCGTCGGGACATGACGACCCCACCGCCCACTGGGAGAGTTAATCTGACGAGTAGATACTCGTCATAGAATCTCCCCCAGCGCAAGCAGTCAACCGAAAGATGGCGGTCAAACCATCCGAACCTGGCGGAAGAAAATCCTAGATGCTAGATGGGCAGCAGCGTCCAGCACTAAAGACTTCCGCCACTGCGATCGCAATACGCCTGCCAAGCGTGGCGATTATGGCAAATCCCCCCGTCATGAACCACACCTATAAAAACCGGCCCCTAGTCCCCGGCGGCCCCGCTAGTCCTGGTTATGGTAGCGGCCATGGTAACGGCGGGGCAAGGGGTGCAAAGAATCTCCGGAAGAGATCGGGCTACCACCACCAACGACAATTGGCCCTGGCAACACTGAACACGCGCACACTGCGGACCGACGAGAAGATTGTCGAGCTGGAGGAAGAATTGAGCAAGTTGCGATGGGATATCATAGGCCTATCCGAAGTCCGAAGACAGGGGGAGGACTCGATAGTTCTCAATTCCGGTAACTTGCTCTTCTACCGGGAGGGCGACCAACAGTCCCAAGGTGGTGTCGGGTTCATCGTCCACAAATCTCTCGTGACCAACGTGGTAAATATCGGGAGTGTGTCGAGCAGGGTAGCGTACCTTATACTCAGAATATCCAAGCGGTATTCGCTGAAGGTCATACAGGTATACGCTCCGACCTCGTCGCACCCCGATGAGGAGGTGGAAGCCATGTACGAGGATATATCTCGGGCTATACATGGCTACAAAACCCATTACACCGTGGTCATGGGAGATTTTAACGCGAAACTGGGCAAACGCGACGGTGATGAGCTGAGAGTGGGGCAATTTGGTTATGGGCATCGGAATTCCCGGGGTCACTTGCTGGCTAGCTTTATGGAGAAGGAAGGACTCTATATGATGAACTCCTTCTTCAAGAAGCGAGAATGTCGCAAGTGGACCTGGGTAAGTCCAGACGGTGCAACCAAAAATGAGATCGACTTTATCATGTCGACGAAGAGGCAGATATTCAATGATGTCTCCGTGATCAATTCACTTAAAGTGGGGAGCGATCACCGAATGGTAAGAGGCACATTGAATATCTGTACAAGCCTCGAACGGTCGAGGTTGATAAAGTCCACGCTCCGACCGGCACCGGTTCATATCCAAAACCCCGAGAGCTTTCAGCTCGAACTCAAGAACCGTTTCGAATGCCTGGGCGAATGCGTAGATGTGGACGAGTACAGTAACGGGTTCGTGGATGCTGTCCATAAAACAGGGGCTAAATTCTTTAAGCCCCAGAAAAGCAAGAGAACCAGCAAGATCTCGGATCCGACCCTCGAGCTGTTAGAGGAAAGGCGCAAGATGGTTCTGCTATCCTCCGACGACATGCCGAAATATCGGCACCTCAACAGACAGATCTCGAAGTCTCTGACTCGCGATCTCCGCCAATACAACACAAAACGTGTTCGTGAGGCGATCGAGCAGAATAGGGGTTCCAAAGTGTTCTGTTGGGCAGAGTCAGCTGACAAAGCTGAAGACGGAAGATGGCAGAATCGTATCGTCCAAGCCTGAGCTCTTGGAGGAGATCGAAAGGTTCTATGGACAGCTATACACGACAACGCAACAACCCGCAAGCACTCCAGCGTCAGACCCTAGAGCTGGATTGACCCGACACTATACGGAGATATCCCGGACGTCAGCATGCACGAGATTAGTGTGGCTCTCAAACAGCTCAAAAACAACAAGGCGCCGGGTGATGGCGGAATTACGAGCGAGCTTCTGAAGGCCGGCGGTGCACCCGCTAGAGAAGCCCTCCGGAAGCTATTTAATTCCGTCATTCTCGAGGGTAAAACGCCACAGGCGTGGCACAGAGGTGTGGTGGTGCTTTTCTTTAAGAAAGGGGATAAAACCCTCTTAAAGAACTACAGACCCATCACACTTCTGAGCCACGTCTACAAGCTGTTTTCGAGGGTCATCACGAATCGTCTCGAGAGCAAGCTAGACGACTTCCAGCCTCCCGAACAAGCCGGTTTCCGTAAAGGCTATAGTACCATAGACCACATACATACGCTGCGGCAGGTTATACAGAAGTCCGAGGAGTATAACCAGCCCCTATGCTTGGCGTTTGTGGACTATGAGAAAGCCTTCGATTCGATCGAAACCTGGGCGGTGCTACAGTCTCTCCAACGGTGCCGGATTGACTACCGATATATCGAAGTGCTGAAGTGTTTGTATGAAAACGCCACTATGTCAGTCCGCCTCCAGGACCAGAGTTCGAAACCTATTCAACTCCAGCGAGGGGTGAGACAGGGGGATGTCATATCCCCGAAACTGTTTACCACTGCGCTGGAGGATGTTTTCAAGCTTCTGGACTGGAATGGACTCGGCATCAACATCAACGGCGAGTACATCACTCACCTTCGCTTCGCAGACGATATCGTAGTCATGGCTAAGACCATGGAAGACCTAGGCACAATGCTCGATGGCCTCTGTAGAGTCTCCCAACAAGTAGGTCTTAAGATGAACATGGACAAGACGAAAATCATGTCGAACGTCCATGTTGTACCTGCTCCTATTCAGGTTGGGAACTCTACGCTCGAAGTTGTCGACAAGTATATCTACCTGGGACAAGTAGTCCAATTAGGTAGGTCCAACTTCGAGAAGGAGGTCAATCGTCGAATCCAACTCGGTTGGGCAGCGTTCGGGAAGCTACGACATATCTTCTCGTCCGATATCCCGCAGTGTCTCAAGACGAAAGTCTTTGACCAGTGTGTGTTGCCAGTGATGACTTACGGATCAGAGACGTGGTCGCTCACTATGGGCCTTATCAGAAGGCTCAAGGTCACTCAGAGGGCGATGGAGAGAGCTATGCTTGGAGTTTCCCTGCGAGATCGAATCAGAAATGAGGAGATCCGCAGTAGAACCAAAGTCGCCGACATAGCTCTCCGGATAGCCAAGCTGAAGTGGCAGTGGGCAGGGCACATAGCTCGAAGAACCGATGGCCGTTGGGGCAGAAAGGTTCTGGAGTGGTGGCCACGTACCGGACGACGCAGCAGAGGTAGGCCCCCCGCAAGGTGGACCGACGACCTCGTCAAGATCGCGGGAGGCGGTTGGATGCGGGCGGCTCAAGACCGGTCTGTGTGGAGAACCTTGGGGGAGGCCTATGTCCAGCAGTGGACGTCGTTTGGCTGATATGATGATTTTATAAGAGCATCGATTTCGTTACCATTATTTTATTATACATATTCAAAAATAATAACTCACATCAAGAAAGGTTTGTCGCGCTGTAAATACAGTGGTGTTTACAAGGCACGCACACAGGCGCAGTGACAACGGCAAACGGCACACGTCCTACCTCGATGAGCGCTCAGCGCGGTCTAAAGTTCCGTAGACGCGTACAGGATTTATATAACGATTTCTGGCTTCGTTTAAAAATTAATTTAAAATATTTGTAATCACATTCAGAAGCTGATTTTTTTTCCTAACAAGGTATTATATCAAATCTTATTAGAGACTATTTGTTTTTTTTATTTCTTAGTGTATTTTATGTGATACAAAATAATCCATTTAGACGTAAAGTGACAATTTAATGACATTTTACGTAACATTTTTTGGTTTATTTCTGAATGAAACCTAACATTCTGGCACAATCATACCAAGGGGCAGGATCTTTTTATGTCGTAGATGCATTTAAAAGTTAATTACTCACATTATTTTCGATGTCATTGACCATCGCGTAATGCTCATAAAATGATTTCTTCAAAACATGCTTTGCGGAAACTTGATTTTTCTGTTGTAGGTAATCAAACACTTATTTTTACTACAGTCATACAATAGTAAACGAAGTGATCTAATAGTTTCATCGTTAATTTCTTAATTTGTTGATATATCTGAGTCACAATCACGTATCTCCGCGCGTGTTAATCGCCAAAATGGCTTAAAAAACGGGAACGGCCTCTTAAGTACATATTCAGAAAGTAGAGATCGAGATCTACAATTCTGTATATTCAGTTCTGTAATTTGAAAATGTGGCTTACATCAAGAAATAAGATTAAGCATAATTACAGTAAGACACGATAGGCGCCAAGGTGCACTTATTATGAATGCAGTATGGGCACATACGGTTGATTTTTGCATAAAATTAAATCAATTTACCTAGGTTTTACTACAGTAAGCAATCTTACTATAAATATTATAAAGTTACGATTTTATTACAACAAGTACGACTTAAACATATTAACAGTAAGTGGCACTTGTCGTTACTATATTAAGCAATTGGAATAAAACATACTATGCATTACCTTAGCATAACAACAGCAAGTGGAACTTACTGTGATTATGTTTAGGAATACCTCATATTATGTGTAGACTTGTCTAGAACAAATAAGGTAAGTGCATTACTTACTGTATATATTTTAAGATTTTTAAGGCGTTTAGTTCGTCACATCGTTGTCCGTGTGGTGACGGGTTAAGAATACGAATTGTCACCACCCCATATCATCCCATGGGTGTCGTAAGAGTCGACAGAGGGAGTATATCATGCAGAGAACAGCACTGTAAGAGAAGGAAAACTTGATACAAACCCTATACCAACCCGCTTGGCCAGCGTGATATAGTAGGCCAATTCCTCCTTTCAAAGGAGAGGCCTAGTCCAGCAGTGGACTATTAAAGGCTGATGATGATGATGAATTCGTCGCACCTAACCCCAGGCACTAGCTGTTGATAATAATATTAAATTTATTTTTTGGGATTTAAAACTTCGGGATTTTAAACTTTCGACCAAACAACCATTCGGCGTTTCAATTATCGGGATTTCATCTATCGGTATTTTAAAATTCGGTCTTTTAAAATTCAGGATTTTGGTACGTACCCATTTAAATATTATGTCTAATAATCATTATGGCCTTTAAATATTATGTCCAATTATTATTATGACAATTAAAAATATGAAAAACAATACGTATGGCACTCGTATCTCATGGTATCTAAGATTCAGGCAATTAAAAGTATGTCATGTCTTTTAGGGCAAACAAAACCTTCGGGCAAATGAAATTCGGGTACCTAAATGAAATTCGAGAATATGAGATTATGGTATATAATCTTCGGGTAAACAATAGACAACCCTTAAACTTTCTTATTGTAACTTTGGAAAATATATTTGTAAGTCTACATTTTATTAGTAATTTAAAACACTTTTAAGGTATTTTTAAATGTTAAGTATTTGCACGAAAGTAAGGGGGCGTGGCGCGTCAATTAAACTCGCTAGTCGGTTGCACACTGATTTATTGTCAGGAAGGCATGCGGGTCGCAGCCCGCGCACACACACACGCACGCACCTCATTCACGCACTCATACGCATACATATCATCCCTCCCTCTTTAGATAAGAAATAGTTCCTTTTAATCTAGGGTTGTATCTATTGGTTCGTCAGCAGCATCACTGACGTACGGGGCCTGTGTAGGCGTCGAGAAGATTGGGCTAATTGCCCTTCGCCTTCGATTCGTAACGGTAGCGGCACGCGGCTGAAGCACCGGCGTGCCTGGTGACGTCGCAGCTGGTGTGGGGACCATTGTCACCTCCCCCCATTTCCCCTTCCTCCCCTGGTTGCGTGACCGGCTCGGGGTGAGTTATTGCGAGCGGCGCCACATCCTGTATCACGTCGGAGTCCCAGTCCGGGTCATCACTGTTTGTTGACAATACTGGTGAAGATAGTCTTCTTCTTATTTGGTCCACATGCCTGCTGACCTCACTTCTTAATTGCGGCACGTATACCGTGTACATAACATTACCGATTTTCTTTCTGATTATACCTTCCAGCCAACTGACTTTGTTATTACTAGTGTTCTTGGTTATCCAGACTGGTTCGTTCACCTTGAAGTCTGGTCTTTGTACACCTCGGTAGTGTTTAGCCTGTGAGGAGTGTTTGCGTGCGACGGTTCGCGTTAGGTCTGTAGACGACGGTGGCGACAGCGTGATAGGATTTAACAGGTCTAGCCGCGAGCGCAGCGAACGCCCAAATACTAACTCCGCGGGTGACTTATCAGTGGTACTATTTTTAGAGTTTCTGTAATCGAATAAAAGTTTTGCAATTTTATCATGAATTGTAAATTTGTTATAACCCTGTAAAATTAGAGCCTTCAACCCCTTTTTAACAATTTTTACGAAGCTTTGGGCTTGCCCATTGCTGGCCGGGTGATATGCAGGCGACAGCATGTGTTCGATACCGTTAAGCTCACAGAAGTCTTTAAATTCTGAGGATGTTAATGATGTGCCATTGTCACTCACTAACGTGTGAGGAATACCAAATCGCGACATAAAATCGTGTAATTTGCTAATAAATTATGGGTTGAAGACATGTTATAACACTTAACCCATTTACTATATGCGTCCACAATAATAAGAAATATGTAATTGTGAAATGGGCCCAAGAAATCTATGTGAATTCGATAAAACGGGTGCGGCGGCAACGGCCAAGACGCGAGTGGGGTGTGCGGCGGCGCAGGCCGCAGCGCGGCGCACACGGCGCAGGCGCCCGCCACGCGCTCCAGCGCCGCGTCCACGCCGGGGAACCACAAGCGCCTTCATTTTCACTACGCCAAAATGCGAACTATGCAATTCCTTACATACATTTTCTTGCAAGGACGAGGGAATGACAACTTTATGTCCAAGCATTAATATACCATTTTCGTACGATAACTGCGTGCGACAATTGAAAAATGGTTTTAACTCGGCATCACTAACCTTCCTAGGCCAGCCGTTTAACACATAATGTTTGATAGTAGTCAGGTGAGTGTTGCGAGCTGTTTCGCGGCGCAAATCGTTTAGTGTGACTGGCAAATCTCCGTCTACTACGAAATTAACGTAAGCCGCGCTTTCCTCGCACTCCGGGAGTTCGTCCGATGCTTTCGTTTCACTCTCGCCTGCGTATGCGCGAGATAAATAATCTGCACTGTTTTGCTTACTACTAATATATTCAATTATGTAATTATACGCGGCTAAAAATATAGCATATCTTTGTAACCGGTTAGCGGACATTTCGGGGATGCCTTTGTAGGGCCCAAATATTGCCAACAGAGGTTTATGGTCAGTTCTAAGCACGAACGGTTCAGATCGACCATATAGGTATTGATGGAAACGTCTAACTCCAAAAATGATCGCAGTTGCTTCCTTTTGGATCTGTGCGTATTTTTTTTCCGCTGGCGATAGCGTTCGGGAAGCGTATGAAATAGGCCTTTCTAAATCATCAGCACCTACTTGAGACAGTACAGCTCCTAATCCCGTCGGTGACGCGTCAACAGTTAATATTAACTTAGCCTTCGGGTCGAAATGTGCCAAAGTTCTATCGGACGCTAAAATGTTTTTTATACGGACAAACGCATCATCGTGCTTACGAGTCCATTCCCATTTTGTGTTTTTTGTTAATAAATTATATAATGGACTTAATAGAGATGATGCGTCTGGCACGAAATTCCGGTAGTAATTTGTTAGACCTAGAAACGATTGCAACTGTGGTACGTTAGTTGGCCTAGGCGCTTGTAAAATAGCTTTGACTTTATCGGGCGATTTTCTGACTCCATGTTTATCTATGACGTGACCTAGATATGAAATCCCATCCTTAAAAAATCACATTTACTCATTTGTACCGTTAACCCTGCATCATCTAAGCGTTGTAAGACCGTATTGAGTCTTTGTTTGTGTAGAATTTTATTTGATCCTGTAACCAGGATATCATCTAACAGAAAGATGATTCCGTCTATTCCTGATAGCAAACATTCCATCGCGCGTTGGAAAATGGCTGGTGCGCTAGACAATCCGAACACTAACCGAGTGAAGTTAAAAAGACCGCGATGAGTATTGATGCAGGTAAGCTTCTGCGATTTATCTGTTAAAATGAACTGATTGTATGCCATAGATAAATCTATTTTACTAAACTGTATGCCCCGTGTAACTTGGCCAACAAATTATTTACCGTCGGTAGAGGATATTGATCGATTATCAATTGTCTATTAATCGTAACTGAGTAGTCAGCACATAATCTGATGCTACCATTTTTCTTCAAAACAGGCACAACGGGCGACGAGTAGTCAGAGTGTTCGACGGGCTTTAAAATGCCTAGTACTAGTAAACGGTCGAGCTCCTTGTCTAGTTTCTCCTTGAGAGCAAATGGTACCGGTCACGCTTTAAAAAAAATCGGCTTTGAATCTGGTTTTAAATGTAAATCAACTTTATATTTGTTAAACGAACCGAGATTGTCCGAGAAAACTTTAGGAAACATTTTACAAAGCTGCTTATCGATACCAGGAGTAATGATTTTAGAATCGCAAGGCGTCTGCTGATACACGGCGTGCACGCGCGCCGTCACGGCCGTGTCGGGCGCCGTGGCTGGCGCGAGTTCCAGGTTGAACTCCCGGATAAAGTCGCGGCCAAGGAGCGGCGGCCCGTCTGCGTGCACCACGTACACATTCAGATTTTTTGTGCGACCTAAATACGATATAGGCAACCAAACCACTCCGATAGTTTCGATGTTTTCTCCCGTATAACTAAATAACCGTTTGTTAGTGGCTGACAATGGCAATCGTTTAAAATTCGAGTTGTAAGTATTTTCAGAGATTACGCTAACTGCTGAGCCGCTATCGATTTCAAACTCTAAAGCTAGACCACTGACCGTTACGCGCTCTGTCATAGGTTTCCCTTTTACGCATCGAATATTATAAAAACACTCACCGTCGTCTCCGTCGTTTACAGTACCTTCATCGACGTATTTCACTTTATCGTCGTTAGGGCACATTTTACGCAGATGTCCTTTGTTACCGCACTTTTTACACTTATAATTTTTAAAATGGCACTGATTAACTTTATGGTTAGTGAACCCACACACACTGGACTTTTCTTTCTTGGAGATATTATAGACGCTATCCGGGTCCGCAGTGCCCGCGCCGGCGGCCGCCGCCGGCACTGGTTGTGCCGACGCCTGGCGTGCACAGCGCACGCTCTCTGCCAAGTCGATGGCCTTTGCGAGACTCAGCTCCCGCTGGTCCTGCACAAACAGCTTGTCTCGCTCGCGTCCCGGCACCATGCCCATGATGAACCTATCAAGCAGGGCCTCCTCCAAATTCTTAAATGCGCAGTGAGTCGCCAATCCTCTTATCCTTGCCGCCCATTGAGTGTGCGTTTCACCTGGTCGCTGTGTTGCCGAATAGAAGACCGACTTCTCTGCAAACCCGAACCTTTTTGGTGTGAAGTGTTCGTCAAGGAGTTTCACGATCGTCTCGTAACCTAACTCTTCCACCTTGTTCGGTAACGCCAGATCACTTGCAAGTTTGAACGTCGATTCGCATAATGACGTTAAAAGTATCGCTCGACGCTTGACCGTTGCCTTGTCGGTTTGAGATGTAATGTCGTTGGCGATAAACCAATGTTCTAGTCGCAACTTAAAACTATTCCACTCTTGGGACAAGTGGTCAAACGTTGTAAGAACGCCATAAGTTGCTCCCGTTGACATATTTCTAGGTATACTTGATAAAAACGTGAGTCCGCTCGTCGCCACGTGTTAAGTATTTGCACGAAAGTAAGGGGGCGTGGCGCGTCAATTAAACTCGCTAGTCGGTTGCACACTGATTTATTGTCAGGAAGGCATGAGGGTCGCAGCCCGCGCACACACACACGCACGCACCTCATTCACGCACTCGTACGCATACATATCATTAAACTTCTACAAATAGGTTATAAAGCGAATTAAATGAATGATAGGACTGATGAAGAATAATTTGTAAGACTGATTTGTTTAAGTTAGTTTAACTAAGATCTCATAATTTATATGAAGATTTAATTTTTTTTCTCGTTCTGAAAGGTAAATAAGCCTAAAAGTAGAATAAAGAAGAAAGAAGAAGTAGGTACAACAAATAGTTTAATAACAGTTTTATGGAAGATCTATAAACCTGTTATGTTTTCGAGATAGTGCTTACTTTGTTTAATATTGTTTCAGTTTTGTACAAATACGAATGATTACCTTTGGTTAGGTTAAGCTATTTTTAATGCTATAAATAATTAAATAATAGAACTGATTTTAAAATTTTCTAGTTTCACAAAGTTATTTGTACTTGTTTTATTAAACTGTGATTGCATAACATCAGTTATGTTTCATTTTCTAACAAATAATTAAGAAAAATGTAATTAAGCCTGGCCGCACACATCCGTTTTCAGGCCCGATTTTCAGGTCCGATTTTCAGAACCGTTTCCAGTTCATTCCGTGAGCAAAGCGATTTTCATTTATTTTCCTTTGGCTTAGACATGGGCTAAATAGGTAATTTAAATATTAGGTATTACATTACTGTGATTTAATTGTTTGTGTGAAAAACACCTGTGACAAAATATTAGGTACCTACTAAAAAATCCGGACAAGTGTATATCGAGCCACGCACAATGTAGGGTCCCGTATTAGCCTTTATCTAGTGTCCTAAAGATAAAAGAACTCAAGCACAATAATTATTAATTTAATCGCTTGCAAACGTAAGTTTATGTTAATCGAATATTACTAGTTAATAGTAAAGCCTAATGAGCCCTTATAATTTTCATTGAAAGTGCTTCATGTTTGATTAATTATTCACGACACGGGAATTAACGCGATTTTTATACGTATTTACATACCATTTACGTTTGACGTTTTGGAATGGTTGCACGTCCCATGGTCACAAGCTGACTGGCACTGCGATTTTACTACGAAACTTTTATTGCTTTCACCGTTTGCAGACGAGCCAAGGGCCCACGTGATATGGTAAGTGGTATCCATGGCTCATACTTAGCTGCGTTTACTTAGTATTACAGGAACCATTCGGGACAACCAGGATATTTTAGTGCTTAAGGCCGACAAGGGAAACGCCACTGTAGTGATGAATACGGCTGATTATACGGACAAGGTACGAGAGTTGTAGGTGATAACAAGGTGTGTACACCGGTCTCATACAACCCTTTGGCCAGAGTAACGCGCAGAATACGAACACCGATACAAGACCACCAGGACCTGTTCACGGAAGACGAGTACAGCAAGTTATATGGTCCCAAGCCATACCAACCACCTAGGCTATATGGTCTGCCTAAGGTACATAAGCCCAACGTGCCACTGCGGCCTATCGTAAGTCAGATTTCCTCGCCTACTTACGACCTTGTGAAGCACGTTGTATCGGTATTGCAGCCATTAGTCGGTATGACACCGTCTTTCGTAAAGAACTCACGTCATTTCTTCCGGATCGTACAAAGTATCCAATTGGAACCGGAAGATGTAATGGTAAGCTTTGACGTTGAGTCGCTCTTTACCAATGTTCCAATAAGGGAATGTCTAGACGTAGTGAGGGACAGACTGAGTGAAAACGATATGCCTCACAACTATATTGATCTACTAAAACACTGCTTAGATGGCAACTACTTCCTCTTCCAAGGCCAATATTACCTCCAGATCGATGGTGCCGCAATGGGGAATCCAGTAGCCCCAGTACTGGCTAATATCTGGATGGAACACTTTGAAGAAAATGCGCTTAGCAGCGGGCCCAAGACCATCAGGCTTTGGAAAAGATACGTGGATGACATCTTTAGTATCGTAAAAGGAAGTAAGCAGGAAGTAGATCAATAATGTGCAACACCTTAACTCCATTCATCCGAAAATGAGGTTCACCTACGAAATGGAAACTGACAGATCGTTGTCATTCTTGGATGTCAAAGTGACTGTGAGACCAGATGGGTCCTTAACACACTGCGTATACCGGAAGCCTACGCACACAGATAGATACCTGCACGACATGTCGCACCACCACCCTCGACACCTGCAATCCGTTGTGACGTCACTAAAAAACAGAGCACATGACCTCTGTGACCCTGAGCATCTGAAGCTAGAGCTAGACCATGTTCAGGAGGTACTTAGGAAGAACGGATACCAGGTACAACGACGAATGACCCGGCCTATCAAGCGCGATAAACATCCGGCGGTAAATAGACAACCGACCTATATGCCCTACATTAGAGGTGTTACGGATAAAATAGGAGACAAGTTAAAAAACTACTCCATTCCGACCGTATTTACACCAGGGGCCAAAGTATACAACATGGTGGGTGGTTCGGCGATACACCGAAAACGTGGTTCTAGGCGACTTGGAGAAGGAAATGGACTGTATACAAGGATAGCGGGTTTTAGCCGCCTAGGATTGGAATAGGAGAGATGATTGTGAGTGGGTATAGGATATTCCAAGGACGGAGGGCACTTACCTTATACGGCGATCTTCTTCGTCTCAGAAGGGCAGTCTCCTGGAGGTTTCGGGCTGAAACTGCTGGATTCACTTCACTACACAGTCACTTCCACTTGCGAGCGGTTTATATAAGCGGTAATAACTATAGCGGGAGCGGCGCGGTGATACGGTATGGCCGACGCGTATTTAGCGAATCGAATGTTCTTGAAAGTTCTGCACTGTCTCTCGCGTCGACGTTCCGCGGCGACCAATCCGCGGAAGGCAGTGCACCTTCTTCGGGAATGGGAGACAGGGACGGAAATATGATATCGCTCGCACTAGAACAGCATGGAACGATTGACGTTGATGCGATTAGTTATAGATAGGAAGGTAGATGGCGCTACCATATCCTCCCGGCCCTAAAGGGTTGCCTTTAAAAAAAAATAGAATCGAACTTAGCTATGTTGGGTGTACTACCGCATAACCCATCAATAGGCTAAGACAGCGATATGACAATAAAATTAATCTAAATTAACTTTAGCGAAAACTACAAACGCAATAATAGAGAAAACTACTAACTAAATACTTAAACTAAGAGGTAGGTCCAACTTCAGGCTAGATCTCACTGTGTTGGAAGCGGACAGAGACGTACAACAGGGCGCACGTAACTCCCTTTAGCGGTTTTCACGGTAACAACGCGAATTGTACCGTCCTTGGAAGTATGCAATTTCTCTACGATGGCTAACGGCCATGAAAGCGGCGGAGCATTATCATGTATTATGACGACCAACGTACCCTCCTGTATAGGGGATGCAGGACTATTCCACTTGGATCTAGCCTGAAGCTGGTGTAGATATTCCGCACGCCAGCGCCGCCAGAACGACTGCACGAGTTTATCCAGCAGAGTATGTCTCTGGAGCAAGCTTGAAGAGTCTGCTTCAGGAGCCGGAAATGACGATAATGGCACTGTGTTCAGAAAATGTGCAGGCCTTAACGCGGATGGTTCTGCAGGGTCACTACTCAATGCCGTGAGCGGACGCGAGTTGATCAGTGCCTCGACTTGTGCAAGGACAGTTAAAAGCTCTTCGTAAGAGAGGATCTGTTGACCTATAACCTTGAAGACATGCGTTTTAATTACTTTGACCATGCTTTCCCAACATCCACCGAAATGTGGTGATGCTGGTGGAATAAACTTCCAGTCAATATGATTTATGGAAAGTTCTTCCTGAAGACGAGTACGATATTCTTCCCTGAGAAACTTATAAAGTTCGCGTAAATAAGAGCTTGCGCCCACAAAACAAGTGCCGTTATCCGTGTACAAACACTGTATAGGGCCGCGCCGTGAGAGAAATCGTTTAAGAGCTGCCAGGAATGACACCGTGCTTAAATCTGTCGCAACTTCAATATGCGTAGCGCGCGTCGTTAAGCATGTAAAACTACATAGCCAGGCTTTACGGCTTTTAACACCTCGACCACGCACTGGCGTATACTGCAGTGGTCCTGCGTAATCACAACCGGTGTGTGTAGACGCTTTAGCAACCTGGTTGACGCGCTGGCTAGGGAGATCGGCCATGGGAGGGAAAGCCGGACGCGGACGAAATTTGAAACAGACGTTACATTTATGTATTCTGTGACGAATTATTCGTCGAGCGGCTAAAATCCAATACTTATGCCTAAGTAAGGACATAAGCAACTCCGGACCGGCATGGAGATGCTTCTTGTGATAAAAATCAACAAGAAGGTCGACAACATGATCATGTTGCGGCAGAATACAAGGATGTTTGTAGTTGTAAGGTTCATCCGAATTTGACAGACGACCCCCAACGCGTATGACGCCGTGTTCATCGAGAAACGGCTTGAGTCTAAGGATAACGGGAGAACAAGGTACATTGTCTTTTAAATTTTGAATGTCTTTACTAAAATGAACAGCTTGTACACCTCGTAGTAACTTACATTCTGCGAATTTGATATCAGTACTTGATACAAAAGTCTCATTAGGTAGGTGCCTAAGAAACCTATAGACATAAACGATGGCGCGGAGTAACTTAGACCACGATGACATGCGTAGTGCGAGTGCATAGATGGGAGACTCCGCAACCTCAGCAATCACGGGATAAGAAACAGACTTCCGTTCGGGTACATCTTCGTCTTCTGCACTGTGGTCAAAGGGTTGCATGGGCCATTCTGACGGATCATGGGAGATCCAAGAAGGTCCACGACGCCACAATGGATGATGCAGAAGATTAAGTGGAGTGACACCGCGAGACAAGCAATCTGCGGGGTTCTCAATACCCGCGACGTGATTGAAACAAGTAGCAGGAACCAGTTCAATCAATTTGCTAACGCGGTTGGCGACAAAAGTCTGCCAGCGATGAGGAGAAGAATGAATCCTAGCGAGCACTACTTTGGAGTCGGAAAATGCGTATAATTTATTAATGGGGTAGTGGGGCAAAACTGTGTCTTGAACCTTGCGGAGCAACTGAGACAGCAGAAGGGCCGCGCACAACTCCAGTCTCGCAACTGAAATGGTTTTAACAGGCGAGACCTTAGACTTGGCACAAACTAACTGCACCGAGTAGTTAGAACCAATACGGACTTGCAGATATACGACTCCACCGTAAGCACGCTCGCTGGCGTCAGCGAAACCTATCAAGTTGATGGTACATCTACCAACCCAAGATGACGCGGAATAGTAACTTGATTGAGCGCGGTAAGCTCAATACAAAACTGGCCCCAAGCGGTGACAATATGGTCAGGGGGTGTTTCATCCCACTCACACTTTGATAGCGAAAGCTCCTTGATCAAGAGCTTGGCGTACAAAATTGTGGGAGCCACAAAACCCATTATGTCCCATAGTCGAGCCACTGTGGACAGCATAGTGCGTTTGGTGCACTTATCATCTGGCGGTGAGACGTCAAACCGAAAACTATCGCAGGATTTGTCCCAGCGTAAACCAAGAACCTTATGCGGTACAGACTTCTCAAACTCAATGTCTGGAGAAGCCTCATGAGAATCTGGTATGCGTGTGAGAACCTCCTTAGAGTTGCTTGTCCATTTGACAAGATCAAACTGGCCTCGCTTGAAAAGCTGGATAAGCTCTTCACAAAGCGAAATTGCTAGCGGAGCAGATATGACACTACAGGCAATGTCATCCATGTACAAAGCGGAAGTGGCAACAGCCGCTGCGGCGGGAAAGTGATCGCCTTCATCAGCGATCAACTGGCGAACAACTCGTAACGCGTGATATGGGCTAGACTTGAGTCCAAAACAAACACGATTTAACTGATACACAGATAAAGGTTCTTTCTTGTCAAAACGATAAAAGACCCGTTGAAATCTACGGTCAGATTCGCGAACGCCGATATTGAGAAACATTTGGCGGCAATCAGCTGACAGAGCGATTTGGAAAAGATGAAACTTTATTATGATGTTAAATAAATCACCCTGTAGATTGGAGCCGGCATACAAAATGTCATTAATCGACTGACCCGATGTAGTCTTACAACTAGCGTCTAAAACCACACGGAGTTTAGTAGAGGTTTTATCTTCGCGAACTACGCCGTGATGCGGGATATAATATGAGGGCAGAGAGTTGCCCTCATTGTTTACAACTACACTCAAAAAACCTTTATCTATATAGTCACGAATGACGTCATTATAGGCGCTGCGTAACTTAGGTGATGCATCAAGTTTTCGTTCCAAACAATGGAAACGTCTGAGCGCAGCAGCGTACGAGTCGCCTAACGAATAAGGGTCACCACAGAATGGCAACGCCACAACGTATCTGCCACTGTCGTCACGAACAGTGGTAGCGCGGAAATGCTCTTCACACTCGAGATCTTTACGGCGTATCGAGGGCGGTGCGGTAACCTCTTCAAGCTTCCAAAATCGCTTGAGAAGAGAGTCAATATTGTTTTCTTGAAGAACAGAACAACAGCAAGACGTAACGTATTGAGAAGTATGTAATGTAGGTACGGTACCCATAATCACATACCCAAATACCGTCTCAATAGCGGGCGGTAAGTTATTTTGCTCACTACGTACCACTTTAGTAAGTAGCAAGTGCGGGAATATTGCGGCTCCGATCAAAACATCAATATCTGCCGGATTCGCAAACTCCGAGTCCGCTAGTGGCAATAATAATAATAATTATTATTATTATTTATTTCAGGTAATAAAACCCATACAGATATATACCTTATAGACTAACATACATACTATTACTATACTATTTCTAATAATAATATAATGACACAGGTGTAGTTTACATCGGCGTGATTCGCTGTGTGTTGTTGCGTAATCTTCCATAAAAACGCCGATAGACAACACCTTTCGGCCAAAACTCTTCCTTGAGGAACGTCTGGAGATGATTAGTCGGCACCCGCACCACGTACGACTTAAAGTTCGTGTTATGGAGCGACTCCAATCTCTCGACTCTCAAGGTCCAGTTTGTCTTCTTGCGCAAAAACTCCACGACCTCCTCGTCCTTTGTGGAGTGAAGCAACCGGGACACGTACAACTGTGTGGTTGGTATTGCAGGACGTAGCAGCAAGTTAGGTCCTGCTAGTCCGGTACCACAAAGGTTACGGCAAGATGGCTTCTTCTTCTTCTTCTTTTTCTCCACCTTGATGAAGCCGTCCTTGTCACACATTGTCTTATCTGGGACTGCCCGTTCAGCTTTCTTATTACAGGGGGGTTCACAAACTTTCTGTTTACCCCCTTTTTTATGCTGCCGATTTGCCGGCGTTTTGTTTTCGGCGGTAACAGCTGCATAGTCGCGCTTAGGGCTTGTCGCACCTAAATGTGATAAAACCATGACCGGTGTCGACGACCCGATGTCATCCACAGCACACGTTACACCGCTTGCATTACTCGCGGCGATAGGTGACGCAAGTAAATTCGCTGACTCGAAACTGCAGACAGATGCATTTTGAGCCCCGCGTCGTGTGTTGACGTTTGACGCATGCGGTGACCTACTTGCAGACATAGTGTTTCGTAATAACACTAACTCTTCACGTAGTTCAGTTATGGTGTTATCCGATTTCTCCAACTTACATTGTACTTCGGCCAGGCTGGATTTCAGGGATGTAATGTCTTTCAACAGCCTGGTTACATCGACGTGGTCGAAAGTGACGGGCGGCAGCTTATGAAGATCTTTCGCCACGAAAGCAGGAACGTCGTCCGGATCAGTCACCTTTAATAAAGTGATGATGTCCTGGACGCTCTTCTCCGTGCCATCCCTACGCCGAGACGGCATCTGGTCCAACTTGTGTAGCGTCTGATATAGCAGCTTCTTACCAACACTAATATCTTCTTCTTTAAAGTTGGACTTGCAGATCTGCAGAATGCTGACCTCGTCCATGGTGTCGATGGCATGTTGTATGAATGCCAACACCTCGTTGGCTATGAGTTGCTGTGAACAACTCATAGCTACAGTATCCTGTAACCTCTATAGCCACGAACTACATTTATTAAATAATTACTATTTAATAGGCGCGTATAGCTGCGCAAGCATGTCCGCGCTCGACGACGGTTGTCACCCCACGGTTGTCGAGATGTGTGAGAAGCGACACGTCCACATTAGCGTTTGGCAATGTGTTCGTTATACGCTCCACGATAAGGGAAGAAATGTTAAAATTAATGTCCCTATCAAAACGCGAATGTATTTTAATATCTACGGAACCCTTGCAATGTTTTTCTGATCCGCCTATCCCTCGGATTATTGAGTTCGTATTTTTAAAGTTATTCCATAATCCGAGGCGTTTGAACAATTCTAACGTTATTAAATTGGTCTGAGATGCGCTATCTAGCAGACAACGTACCATGTGCGGCGACCCATTGACATCATAAACGATAACTTGCGCTGTCGCTAACAGAACAGTCTTAGACGCCATACATGGCGGCCTAGCACTGCTCTGATCACTACAAGCGCGCGAAGGCCGTCCGCGCGTGCGTGCCGCCCGCGCAATGGATGTCGTACACAACGATATCTCATTTTGAGGCGTGGAGGGGGAAGTCACGGTGGCCTACACCTGTGAGGTAAGTGTGTCAAGGTTAGCGGCTTGGCTTGACAACGTGAAGGGCAGTCTCCTGGAGGTTTCGGGCTGAAACTGCTGGATTCACTTCACTACACAGTCACTTCCACTTGCGAGCGGTTTATATAAGCGGTAATAACTATAGCGGGAGCGGCGCGGTGATACGGTATGGCCGACGCGTATTTAGTGAATCGAATGTTCTTGAAAGTTCTGCACTGTCTCTCGCGTCAACGTTCCGCGGCGACCAATCCGCGGAAGGCAGTGCCCCTTCTTCGGGAATGGGAGACAGGGACGGAAATATGATATCGCTCGCACTAGAACAGCATGGAACGATTGACGTTGATGCGATTAGTTCTAGATAGGAAGGTAGATGGCGCTACCAGTGGGCACACCAAAGGATGTTCTACCGCTACAAACCCCAGGTGTCTATAAAATCAACTGCAGCTGCGGAAGCTCTTACATAGGGCAAACGAAGCGGACTATCGCTTATCGCATTGACACACTTTGTCAAGGTTAGCGGCTTGGCTTGACAACGTGTTACCTTTATCGAAATGAAGCAATGAATGATGTTTTTTATTGCAGAAGCGGCACTTTGTCTTACTAGAACAATTACTTATTTTATGTTTTATGCTTAAGCAATTAATGCAAGCTTTGTTATCTTTTACGCATTTAAAACGAGCGGTTGCATTCAAATTATCAAAGGCGGGACACTTATATAAATGGTCGTGCACTATATTACTACACAGACACTTCTGTGAATTATTACGTAAGATTGTGGATTAGGGACCGAGTTATTATTACTATTTCGCGAGTTATTCAACCTTTGTTTGTTGCTGTTAGTGTTAGACGGGCCAGGTGAACCAGACTGCGTATTATGAAATATTCGACACTGATCTTTGATGAACGAAATAAAACTATCTAGTGTAGGTATTTTATTATTGCGTTCCGTCATCTCGAATGCGCGAATTGTATCAGTGTCAAACTTTTTTAAAGCTAGTTGAAGCAACATAAAGTCGGAAAGATCTTCTAATTTTCAATTCCTAAGAGAATTAACCGCGGTTACGAATGTATCAATAAACAGCTGGAAATTCGAGACAGACGCGTTGCCGGACAGTTTGAGATTTAAAGCTTGGTCAAAGTAGGTAGACGCTAGGACGCGCGTGTCCTGATATCTATCAAGTAGTGACTGAAATATGACCTGATAATTCTCAGCACTGGGTGTGACACCTGCAAATACGGACTGGGCCTCCGGTGACAGTTTACCTATTAAATAGTACAACCTGTCAGCATCTATCAGAGAACCATTATCGTGCACTATAGACTTAAAGCTCGCATAGAATAACGGCCAATTTCGTATATCTCCGTCAAACGACATAATCTCGATTGGCGGTAATATCGGTTTGCGGGCAACGGGCTTTGCTGAACATTTACCCTCCAATTACGATTGTATACGCTTAATAATACAAAAAAGATCTTCGAATGAGGTGTACGCCTGATAGTTCGGTTTTTCATCAGGATTGATAGAAAGTAATCTTGCGTTATAATCGTCTAACAACTTATGAAAATCTGTTCGAATACTATCTACTGTCATACAATAACTGAGAAATGCTTCGCTATTACTGTCAGACATAGAAGCGGATTTTGAACGCTCGTATATGTTTTGAATGCGCTCAAATAAAATATTGCGTTTTGCTTCTAAGATTGTCATCTCTTTGTCTTCCGACACGCGTGACTTCTTTTGTTGTGACATGCTTACGTAAGTATAAGCTAATGAGAACGAAACAAAATAAGAATATCTAATGTACCTATTATTTTACCTAAGTAGGCTAAGTAGGCAATACTTTAGAGCTGTGGAATTAAAAGTTGCTTGAAATATGAGATTTATAAGACAACTATGATAGTTCCAGAATTAATAATTTAGTAAGTAGGTAGCTACATAAAAGTTTACCTACTGATGCGGGCGGAAACAACCATGCGACGGTTATGTGAATATATTAGGAGTATAGCTAGGTGCTATAACTGCCTAGGTATAGCGATATAACGTATAAAAACGTAAATGAATCCGGCTCGAAGGACCAAAAAAATGGTTCGGCGATACACCGAAACCGTGGTTCTAGGCGACTTGGAGAAGGAAATGGACAGTATACAAGGATAGCGGGTTTTAGCCGCCTAGGATTGGAATGGGAGAGATGATTGTGAGTGGGTATAGGATATTCCAAGGACGGAGGGCACTTACCTTTTACGGCGATCTTCTTCGTCTCAGAAGGGCAGTCTCCTGGAGGTTTCGGGCTGAAACTGCTGGATTCACTTCACTACACAGTCACTTCCACTTGCGAGCGGTTTATATAAGCGGTAATAACTATAGCGGGAGCGGCGCGGTGATACGGTATGGCCGACGCGTATTTAGTGAATCGAATGTTCTTGAAAGTTCTGCACTGTCTCTCGCGTCAACGTTCCGCGGCGACCAATCCGCGGAAGGCAGTGCCCCTTCTTCGGGAATGGGAGACAGGGACGGAAATATGATATCGCTCGCACTAGAACAGCATGGAACGATTGACGTTGATGCGATTAGTTATAGATAGGAAGGTAGATGGCGCTACCAGTGGGCACACCAAAGGATGTTCTACCGCTACAAACCCCAGGTGTCTATAAAATCAACTGCAGCTGCGGAAGCTCTTACATAGGGCAAACGAAGCGGACTATCGCTGAACGTATAAAGGAGCACATCGCAGCTGTAAAGAACCGTCAAACGAACAAATCGGCGATTGCGGAACATTTACTTCAATCGGGCACCAATCACTGGATTGAATTTCATCGCCCCCAAGTCTTCTCCACGGAATGCCACTTTTACTCAAGAGTTGTGCGTGAAGCGATTGAAATCAGAAAACATAAAAATTTCAATCGGGAAGAGGGCTTCAAATTGTCATCGGCGTGGAATTCTGTGATTCGGCTAACAACACGCCACTTTAATGCGCAGTCGGCGAATGTTCAATATACAGATACGGTTAGTGTGTTTTGCGCTTCTTACTTCGAATATCAACGACCCGGGGGTAGAAATAGAATCTTCTACCTCGCACTCGGAGACGTGACATCGCTTCACCAGTCAGCTTGCGACTATTGGACGTGCTACCGTCTTGAAACGTCAAGCAAAATAAGGTATGTAAATACCTAATTTGCATGTTCGCGTTAATTCCTGTCTATATATATATTCTTAAACATGCAACGCGAGTGTTTAAAAGTTTCTACAGGAACCATGTCAAATAAGTACAACCAAGTTGCTGCTTACCAGCAGGAAGAGGAGAAGGAAAAAGGATCAGGATGGGGACCGGGCAAGGAAACGTGATTGAGCCTCCAGCGTTCTCACTCACTGTACAAATCACAAAATAACAGATACCGTTGCTTGACATCGATCTTCTGTGAGAGGGTAGTACTTCTCCGGTCAAGCCAAACCATTTGTGCTGGAATCAGCATGGCCCTCTATTACCGACAATTTGCGAGCTGTGCCTATTTCCAGTAATATTCATGGCAGAGACGGCTAAACGCACGGATATTCGATCTGCTTGCCGCAAGAGTCGCATAATATGCTAGACCAGGAGTGATTAATCATGGAAATCATTAGGCATACTCGTATTGTTAGTTTCAGGTTGCCAAAGACCCCACTCCCACAAGATGTGATGTGCAGATTACTCACATTTGTTGTCAGAGCTTGAATATTGGCACAATCGTGAATAAACTAAATAAAAACCAAAGCAACTTCCTCCAAAAATTACCATGCCCCGTACAAAATTGAGCAACACAGTGAACTCCCCCTAACCAGGTCCGGCCAGTCGCTCACGAACGTCTGGAAAGAATTGGTAGAAGGGGACGGCCCTTGGTTGATGTATTCCAACGAAACTGCCATTCGTCGAGGAGGCCTACGTAGAAATCGGCGTGCTGGTTGAACAACCTAAGCAGTTTATTTCTATCACGAGGTGCTAGGAAATTTGAATCCATGCTTTCTCGTGTGGTATAATACATTCATGCACGTTTTTGGACCTCAAAATCAACCGAAAGTACACCTGCCAGTACTGATAAAGCTTCAGTGCTAACTGAGCTTTGCACAAAAATTAAAAAATATCAACGCAAATTAATGTTGACTCTTGTAGTGATTGCCGACGTACAGCACCGATAGTTGGCCTATCGGCTTGGTAGCGCCATCTACCTTCCTATATATAACTAATCGCATCAAGATCAATCGTTCCACGTCTAGTGCGAGCGATACCATATTTCCGTCCCGCTCTATCCCACTCCCTGGAAGGGCACTGCCTTCGCCTGATTCGTCGACGCGATTCGTCGACGCGAGTGACAGTCTAGAACATTCCTCCCGCTGAGACCGCCGTCTCGATACCGCTCCGCGCCGCACCGCTGTATGTGATTTACCGCTTCCACCAAGGAAAACCCGCTCGTGAGTGAAGTGAAAACAAGCAGCTGCATCACGAAAACACCAGGAGGAAAAGAAACGAAGAAGGCTGTATAAGGTAAGTGCCTTCCATCCTGGAAATATCCTATACCCACTCAATCACCTCCTCCCGTATCCATCTCCTCTTCCCTTAATTCCTTTCCAGGCGGCGAAGAACCTCTAACCTCTGAATACAGTCCATTTCCTTCTCCAAGTCGCCTACCCTAATCGGTTTCGGTGTATCGCCGAACCATTTTTTTTTGATCCATACGAGTCGGATTCATTTACGTTTTATACGTTATACCGCTATACCTTGGCAGTTATAGCACCTAGCTATACTCCTAATATATTCACTTAACCGTCACATGGTTATTTCCGCCCGCATCAGTAGGTAAACTTTTATGTAGCTACCTACTTATTAAATTATTAATTCTGGAACTATCATAGTTGTCTTGTAAATCTCATATATCAAGCAACTTTTATTTCCACAGCTCTAAAGTGTTGCCTACTTAGCCTACTTAGGTAAAATAATAGATACATTAGATATTCTTATTTTGTTTCGGTCTCATTAGCTTATACTTACGTAAGCATGTCACAACAAAAGAAGTCACGCGTGTCGGAAGACAAAGAGATGACAATCTTAGAAGCGAAACGCAATATTTTATTTGAGCGCATCCAAAACATATATGAATGCTCAAAAACCGCATCTATGTCTGACAGTAATAGCGAAGCATTTCTCAGTTATTGTATAACAGTAGATAGTATTCGAACAGATTTTCATAAGTTGTTAGACGATTATAACGCAAGATTACTTTCTATCAATCCTGATGAAAAACCGAACTATCAGGCGTATACCTCATTCAAAGATCTTTATTGTATTATTAAGCGTATACAATCGCAATTGGAGGGTAAATATTCGGCAGATCCCGTTGCCCGCAAACCGAGATTACCGCCAATCGAGATTATGTCGTTTGACGGAGATATACGAAATTGGCCGTTATTCTATGCAAGTTTTAAGTCTACAGTGCACGATAATGGTTCTCTGACAGATGCTGACAGGTTGTACTATTTAATAGGTAAACTGTCACCGAAGGCCCAGTCCGTATTTGCAGGTGTCACACCCAGTGCTGAGAATTATCAGGTCATATTTCAGTCACTACTTGACAGATATCAAGACACGCGCCTCCTAGCGTCTACGTACTCTGACCAAGCTTTAAATCTCAAACTGTCCAGCAACGCGTCTGTCTCGAATTTCCAGCTGTTTATTGATAACTTCGTAACCGCAGTTTATTCTCTTAAAAACTTAAAAATAGAAGATCTTTCCGACTTTATGTTGCTTCAACTCGCTTTAAAAAAGTTTGACACTGATACAATTCACGCATTCGAGATGACGGAACGCTATAATAAAATACCTACACTAGATAGTTTTATTTTGTTCATCAAAGATCAGTGTCGAATATTTCATAATACGCAGTCTGGTTCACCTGGCCCGTCTAACACTAACAACAACAAACAAAGGTTGAATAAATCGCGAAATAGTAATAATAACTCAGTCCCTAATCCACAATCTTACGTAACATATTCGGAATCTAATAGTAATAATTCACAGAAGTGTCTGTGCAGTAATATAGTGCACGACCATTACTATAAGTGTCCCACCTTTAATGATTTAAATCCAATTGCTCGTTTTAAAAGCGTAAAAGATAACAAAGCTTGCATTAATTGCTTAAGCATAAAACATAAAACGGTAATTGTTCCAGTA
The DNA here is from genome assembly GCA_944739405.2 of Euclidia mi. Taxonomy (NCBI): domain Eukaryota; kingdom Metazoa; phylum Arthropoda; class Insecta; order Lepidoptera; family Erebidae; genus Euclidia; species Euclidia mi. The sequence goes on along the minus strand of OX123204.2, from coordinate 28,644,474 downwards.
GAACGAGATGTCGCACGTGTAAACAAAAACATCATACACTGTTACATCTCGATAAAAATAACCGGTTGTCAAGTCAAGCCGCTAACCTTGACACACTTACGAGTACGTCGCAAGTGCAGAACACGGTAGCTGCGCCTTCCGCGTCTGAGGGCGAAGAAGTATCGTTGTGTATGACATCCATTGCGCGGGCGACGCGCACGCGAGGACGGCACTCGCGCATCTATAATGATCCGCGCAGGGCCAAAACGCAGAGTACGGCGTCTAAGACGGTACTGTTAGCGACAGCGCAAGTTATCGTATATGATGTTAATGGGTCGCCGCACATGGTACGTTGTCTGCTAGATAGCGCATCTCAGACCAATCTAATAACATCGGAATGCTTCAAACGCCTCGGATTATGGAATAACTTTAAAAATACTAACTCAACCGTCAAAGGGATAGGCGGATCAGAAAAGCGTTGCAGGGGTTCCGTAGATATTAAAATACATTCGCGTTTTGATAGGAATATTAATTTTACCATTTCTTCGCTTATCGTGGAGCGTATCACGGACGCATTGCCGAACGCTAATGTAGACGTAGCATCACTCACTCATCTCGAATCATTGCCGCTAGCCGACGCGGAGTTTGCGAATCCGGCAGGCATTGATCTTTTGATCGGAGCTTCAATATTTCCGCACTTGCTACTAACTAAAATAGTACGTAGTGAGCGATATGATTTACCGCCCGCTATTGAGACGGTACTTGGGTATGTGATTATGGGTACCGTACCTACGTTACATACTTCTCATTGTATTACGTCTTGTTGTTGTTCTGCTCTTCAAGAGATCAAGGTGGGTGCTAAAACTGTGTGTAAGATAAAGCACTAATTAGCTATGCTATGCTATGCTATGCTATGCTACGCTATGCTATGCTACGCTATGCTATGCTAAGCTACGCTACGCTACACTATACTATACTACACATCCGCTCTATATATAGATGACATTGCCTGTAATGTCATACCCGCTCCGCTAGCAATTTCGCTTTGTGAAGAGCTTATTCAGCTTTTCAAGCGAGGCCAGTTTGATCTTGTCAAATGGACAAGCAACTCTAAGGAGGTTCTCGCACGCATACCAGATTCTCATAAAGCTTCTCCAGACATTGAGTTTGAGAAGTCTGTACCGCATAAGGTTCTCAGTTTACGCTGGGACAAATCCTGTGATAGTTTTCGGTTTGACGTCTCACCACCAGATGATAAGTGCACCAAACGCACTATGCTGTCCACAGTGGCTCGACTATGGGACATAATGGGTTTGTGGCTCCCACAATTTTGTACGCCAAGCTCTTGATCAAGGAGCTTTGGCTATCAAAGTGTGAGTGGGATGCAACACCCCCTGACCATATTGTCGCCGCTTGGGGCCAGTTTTGTATTGAGCTTACCGCGCTCAATCAAGTTTATTCCGCGTCATCTTGGGTTGGTAGATGGATGTACCGTCAACTTAATAGGTTTCGCTGACGACAGCGAACGTGCTTACGGCGGAGTCGTATATCTGCAAGTCCGCATTGGTTCTAACTACTCGGTGCAGTTAGTTTGTGCCAAGTCTAAGGTCTCGCCTGTTAAAACCATTTCGGTTGCGAGACTGGAGTTGTGCGCGGCCCTTCTGCTGTCTCAGTTGCTCCACAAGGTTCAAGACACAGTTTTGCCCCACTACTCTATTAATAAATATACGCATTTTCCGACTCCAAGGTAGTGCTCGCTTGGATTTATTCTTCTCCTCACCGCTGGCAGACTTTGTCGCCAACCGCGTTAGTAAATTGATTGAACTTGTTCCCGCTACTTGTTTTAATCACGTCGCGGGTTATCGTACTCGTCTTCAGGAAGAACTCTCCATAGATCATATTGACTGGAAGTTTATTCCACCAGCATCACCACATTTCGGTGGATGTTGGGCAAGCATAGTCAAAGTAATTAAAACGCATCTCTTCAAAGTTATAGGTCAACAGATCCTCTCTTACGAAGAGCCTTTAACTGTCCTTGCACAAGTCGAGGCACTGATCAACTCGCGTCCGCTTCCAACTCAGTGAGATCTAGCCTGAAGTTGGGCCTACCTCTTAGTTTAAGTATTTAGTTAGTAGTTTACGCTATTATTGCGTTTGTAGTTTTCGCTAAAGTTAGTTAAGATTAATTTTATTGTCATATCGCTGTCTTAGCCTATTGATGGGTTATGCGGTAGTACACCCAACATAGCTAAGTTCAATTCTATTTTTTTTAAAGGCAACCCTTTAGGGCCGGGGGTATATGGTAGCGCCATCTACCTTCCTATATATAACTAATCGCATCAAGATCAATCGTTCCACGTCTAGTGCGAGCGATACCATATTTCCGTCCCGCTCTATCCCACTCCCTGGAAGGGCACTGCCTTCGCCTGATTCGTCGACGCGATTCGTCGACGCGAGTGAAAGTCTAGAACATTCCTCCCGCTGAGACCGCCGTCTCGATACCGCTCCGCGCCGCACCGCTGTATGTGATTTACCGCTTCCACCAAGGAAAACCCGCTCGTGAGTGAAGTGAAAACAAGCAGCTGCATCACGAAAACACCAGGAGGAAAAGAAACGAAGAAGGCTGTATAAGGTAAGTGCCTTCCATCCTGGAAATATCCTATACTCACTCAATCACCTCCTCCCGTATCCATCTCCTCTTCCCTTAATTCCTTTCCAGGTGGCGAAGAACCGCTATCCTCTGAATACAGTCCATTTCCTTCTCCAAGTCGCCTACCCTAATCGGTTTCGGTGTATCGCTGAACCACGGCTCATACAGGCGTACATATACAATCTAAATATGTTGCATCATTTACTTTTAAAGTTGTGAAATTACAGTTCTGAATGACAGTCTCCATGTCGCAGTTGACATCTTAGACAGACCGTAAAAGGTTTATTTATTCATCCAGGTACTATTTATTACGTGTTCAACAAAAGAAATGATTGTGTGGAACAATACTCGTATATGTATCAAATATAGGTAAGTATTAAAAGTAGATATCGATACTTAAAGTATCGAGTACTTTTCTTAGTCCGTACACTAAGTAAGATTCGAGCGCGATGCGTTGCGTTAGTTGTCAAACACATTATTGTCAACGCAGTCGTAGGTCACAATTTGTTCGACACGAATCGGATTGCTTTGCACTCGATTGCCACGCAGAAGATGGGCTAATGTGCACATAATTATATTTCACGACAAGACAATCAATGACGTCAGTTCACTTTCGATAGATCTAACTTATTTTACGTCGATATTAGAGAAGTTAATTCTTCTCCAGTCAAACCAGTCAAAGTATTCGTTCTAAAACTAGTGTGGCTCCAATGCTTATTAAATTTCTTGCACAGTATGCTAGCAACTATGGGTACCAATTATATTATTATAAGATAACTTTGCCATAAACATGAGGCGTAAGGTCAATTTTTTAAAGTAGATAATTTGTAAGATGTAGGTGCGATATGTAGATAATGCCTAAAAATAAATGATTCTGGATATGAATGGCACACGAACGTTGCAAATCGCAAAATCAAACAGAGGCCTATATCTAACAGTGGATGAAATCGGGCTTTGGATGATAATAATGATTCGATACGATACCTGCCATTAAGTACTTATTGAGTAAAAGCATCGAATGCAAAGTATCAAGTACAAAATTATAGATATCGAAAGGAAAAATACTCGATACCACAGAGTATCGATATTTTCCGTGCGTTGGTTAGTATAGTATTATACGTATCAGTAACGGAGGAGAGGACGTGTTCGTCTTGAGCGTCGGTCGCATGAAGCAGTATAGACCCACTACGATAACCCCATTTAATTAAAAATACAAAACCATTTTGCTATTCGTTATTAAGAACTTTTTAAAGGTTTAGATTATTTATGAAAAACATGCAAGTAGGGTATAATCTGTGTAAAAACCTGTCAAGTATGCGTCAGAGGTATATATAGACCATAGATGATATATAGAAAATTTTAGGTGGACGACTATAATAAAGCTTTTCATTATTTTTTAAACATTTAGGCCCTTATATTTGGCCTTTTGGTGGGTTCTATGATAAGTTTTATAGTTTTTGTATGGCGACGGCGCATCGCAACCCTTTCCATCAGAAACAGCCACGTCCATTCTGACAAGTGTCTGATTTATGAAGAATAAGTTTTATGCTATTGTCTGAATGTGAATGCATAAAACCATACAATTTCAAAGCAAACAATAAAATTTGAGGAATATGAATTGTTTACGTTCTTTAATTGTTTTCATCTCGCATAGAGTATATACCTCTCTACCACTTTTATATACACGTAGAGAGACAAAAGTTTAAGCAGGAGTGGTTTTCAGTAGCGAATATTAACCTTTCACGTCACACATTATTATGATCTAACGAAAATGATAAAAAAAACTTATATTATTATATTATCCTCTTGTCTGTATCTGATTTTGGCGTACATTTGAAGTCCCCAGACAAGAGTTTATATACGTCTACTACCATATACTACACATACATTGCCGTCTGATTCTGACACATAGTATTTGTTGGTATTTGTATACTCCACAGAGTACCTTTTTATATACGGGTATACTCTTTGATTCTGACAAAATAAACTTCACACCAATGCTATATATCATCGATACATGACAAGATGTACGCATGCGCTAAATTCCGTTATGTCGTCACGAGCCGTTCCGGGTGCGCTTGATTTTCATTTCTTTCAGTCCACTGAATGTTTTCTGTTAAGAGAAAAATCAAACGTTCGTGGTAGGCAGTAAGCTCATTTTTTATTAATTAGATGCTTTTGAGAGCCTGAAAACATTACAAACCTGAAAAGTCGTCCCTGAAAACGGGCACTGAATTTTTTTAGTCCGGAACGGAATGAAACTTTTGCGTGCTAGTAGGGTAAAATTGGGGCTTCTGCATCACTTGCTCTCGCGTCGCCGCTCGAGCTGCGTGATACAGAAGCCCCAATTTTACAATCGAGGTCGATTCATATTAATGTGTTCTGCATAACTCAGAGTGCCCAGTAATACCATACTGTTATAGTTAACATAATTTTTTAAGTTTAGCAATTATTTAGTGATCAATGGTAGCGTTACTTTTAGTGAGTTTTTATTATGAATGTGTGTACCTAATGAATTCCTCACTCCATGTAATATCAATGTAATCATGTTATCAATTTAAAAAATAAATGGATATGTTAATGAGTCTAGGAAACTATTAAGTAAAATAAAACAATGTATATTATCAATTTAAAAAAAGTTTATTATCAATGCACCATTTTTTTAAACACAAAACATTTTTTAAAGCACATATTGAGTCATGATAAATACAATTGTACAAATCTTCAGAACACTTATAGCGATCATATAAACATAACAAATTAGGACAACATTTATCTTCTAAATTAATTAAATTATTTGTATTTAAAATATCCTTCAACCATAACATTTTTTCAAGACCTTTAACGTAAATACACTTATCTTTTAAAACATCTGCAATTAAATATTGATAATTTGAGTAAGGTATAAATCCTTCACCCCAGTATATTTTTCTGTTACGTTCAATCCAGCAAACCTGCCGTCTTTCTGATTTAGTCAAATCGTAAAAAGGAAATGGTGGTTTGATTAAAAACACTTGTAGGTTTTTACTACACCATACAACTATTTCTTTTAGTATAAATTCATTTGCTTCTGTTTTAAAGCCTTGAACGTCAACAATGGCCGTCATGATAGCCTACGCACGATGTTGCTTAGAGGTTTGTATTCCACAATTCGGTACTGAGCTACTTAATTCAGCCACCACATTTATTTAATTTTTACATAAATATAAAGCATGCATACAAACATTGACTCATAACAATTACACATTTTTAAAAAGATAACATTTATTTATTTTTAGAAATACAACTAAACTTAAATAAAAACATTATCTTAAGACTACTCAGTATCACACAATTTCTTACTTATTTTTTTTATTAATGTCTCTGTGATATCCATTACATCATCATAAGGCTCCTCAACCACATATTGTGCACTTAAGCAAGCCTCGTTTTTTTATTTTTGTCTACATAATCTAATTCACGAATATCTATTTTAATTAGAAGACGTCCTTGCTTAGGACGATTTCTTCGAACAATGTACGAATTTGCCGATGACGTTAATAAACTTTGGCGCTTTTTAGACGGTGACAATTTTTTTGACTGTGTAGAAAAGTTTGGTTCAATGTATGTTATGCCATCGTCTTGAGTGGAGAAATATGGGCTAGTAACCTGTAAAAAAATAAATCACACATAAATATATAATAATGTGATATAATAATGTGGACGCGCACAATAAATGTTTATAAACATAAATACATTTTATGTAGTGCTTACCTGATCAGAGGATTTGTTCCGATGCTTTTCAAAACATTCATAATTTCCTTGAGAGTTAAAAAATGGCTTGTTTTTTAACTGTCTACCATTCTCTGCCAAAGCATTGTCCTGCAATATAATAACATAAAAAATATAAATGAAAAGTTCATAACTATATGAATTTAATTATGAGGAATAAAATAATATTTACTAACCTCTTGTATTTCTGTCTGGTCAACTTCGTCCAAAGGACTTGGGATTTGAGAATCAACATTATCAAATACAAATTTGTTAAGTCCTCCAATGTTGAGAATGCTGGGGCTGTATGACATGATTCTGAAAATAAAACTAAAGTAAGATATCTAATTATTCATATAATAATATAATATAATATTGTAATAACTAATAACATTAAAAACGTACTTACCAATAAAACTTGATTTCTCTGCTAGCAATAGGTCCTGTTTCGGCTGACTATGACAGCATAATGAAATAAGGAATGCAATTTTAAATCTGTATGATATTCAATACCAAATTAAATCAATTATTAAAAATATAATATTGTAATACGAGAATACAAAATTCCTAACTTTCTAGACCTGTTCAAACATGTTAAATGCTGTTATTTATACTTTATGATATGTATATCTAATTTAGTGTTAAAGTTATAGCTACCTATAAATATGCGTGTTAGACATTCATTACAGTAATTGTCAAAATGAAGTTGATCAAGCAACCCATATCTTTGAAAATTAATAATATAGATTTAAATGAAACTTCTCACCAGATCAGACATAGTCCTTTATTACCGAATACGATTCGATGTATAATGTGCGGTCCATCGAACTGTGGTAAAACAAACGTTATGATTAGTTTGTTGTTACATGAAAATGGTCTAAAATTTAAAAATCTTTATCTTTATTCCAAAACTTCATTTCAACCAAAGTATCGTTTCTTGAGTGAAGTATTAGGAAGAGTCTCGCAGATTAACTTCTACAAATTTAGCGATGATAAAGAGGTAATTTCTCCGAGTGAAGCTTTAACCAATTCTGTGTTTATTTTTGATGATGTTGCGTGTGAAAATCAAGTTAATATTCGCAATTATTTTTGTATGGGTAGACATAAACAAATAGATTGTTTCTATTTATCTCAAACCTATTCCAAAATTCCAAAACAACTGTTGCGTGACAATGTGAATTTTCTTATTATATTCAAACAAGATGATGTGAATTTAAAACATATTTATGAAGAGCATGTTACTTCTGATTTACAGTGGAAAGAGTTTAGAAATATTTGTCAAACTGTTTGGAGTAAACCTTATAAATTTCTACTTATTAATAAAGAATCGTCATTAAATAATGCAAGGTACAGACAGAACTTTGATATGTTGTTTAAATTTGACTGACTGTTTATATGTATATATATATATATATATATATATATATATATATATATATATATATATATATATATATATATATATATATATATATATATATATATATATAGATATCCCCTTCATCACAATGTTGATCAAGCGTGCCATATAAGTAGTTTTTGTTTGATCCGTTTTCACTTGTTGATCCGGCCATGATTTCTTGATCCATTGCGAGCGCCACATTCTCATGTGGTTCCCTTCGGATCAACTTACGCCAACGTCGTTGCTAATAATAATTACGCCATTTTTATACAAATCCACACTTTAGGTATTTTAGATTTACTTGATCCGATTCAAATGGGCCAATCGCAGCGCAGTATTCTTCACGGAGGGCAGTCATTGGTTCTTGGTCACTTTATGTATTATTATTCTGTATTTCTTATCAATTCTCATAACTTGCGGAATTTCTTACATTAACTTGGTTTCTATGTCCATTTTTCCAGCAGTTTTTTTTTTACTTCGGAGTTTTTGCTTAAATATTTGTAGTAGGTAGGTACATTACCTACCAGAGGGGCCCGTGACAAAGTGGCGACCACTCGAATCTTTCAAAAATTCGCAAGGTAAAACGCGTTCGTCATCGTCTGGTTTATAGAGGGGTCATCATCATCATCCTCGGAGCGTTATCCCGGTTGCATCCAGGGAATATTAGTTTTCCACAGAGCGACTGTTTTCTTATTATAACATGTATTGTCATTTAATTTAGGGCACGGAGGGTGTGACTTTTTGTGGCTGGTCACCCATCTATAAACCAGACGGTGACGAACGCGCTTAACCTTGCGAATAGATAGATTCGAGCGGTCGCCACTTTGCCACGGGCCGCTCACTTTATACGCCATGTGTGCGTACTTATTTGAATCCAAAACTTTATATTATATTAGACCTGTTGGTTAATACTATGTGGCTCCAGGATTATGTTAGTTGAGTTTTTTGTTTGAATTTGCATAATTGTATACCATAATCTGTATATTTCTTTGGCTCCTTTAAGACATACATATACCCGTCAATCAATACTTATTGGTTTCACATTACAATTATTTAAATTTTAGTTTTCCATTCATAGGACGATCCAGTGAATTTATATTCATTACGTCCATGCATTGTCAAATCCGAAAGCATACTATATTAATCCGCTTTAAATATGAACTGATAATCTTATGCACAATAGCTTATATGAATTTTATGTGGCTCCATTACGTATGTACGCCACGCCATATCTGCGTACTTATATGAATTTGGGTCGTTTGGCTGATATGAAATATCATCATCGTATCAGCCAAACGACGTCCACTACTGGACACAGGGTGACCGGCCACAAAAAATCACATCCCTCCGTGCCTCATAAAGCACGTAAAGCCATCGGTTTCGGTTATCATCTTTGACAGTCGTTAGGGCAATCAGTGCCCTCAAATATCTGGTCTAAACCATAAAATATGCTACGCCCTCGGGTTATAGAGGTCAGACGGCAGTCGCTTTGTGAAAAAGCTAATATTATGTCAAGTCTAGGCATCTATTATGAAAATGTTTCTGAAATTTCTTTCGAAACACAATACCCAAGAGTTCCTTCGGACATTGTTTTTTATTAATGTGAAACATTTACAGAATAGAAAATAATAGTTTATTTGTTGGAATACTGTTTACAAAGTTGTTTACTGTTTTTAAGTCCATAGTATATTGCCGTCACTGGCGTACTAATGTTCCTTTTACATTAAATATAATCTTAAATACTATAGTGCCATAACATAAGTCTTACTGTTCATCACACTGTATGACACATTTTAAATTAAAGGTCAACATTAATAAAATTTGCACGTCATAAGTTCTATTGAATAATATAGATAGAGTACTAATATCATCATTTAAAAGTGATAGGAATTCAGTATTTGGTAGAAAATTGTGACTGGCAGAACTTGTAGCTTTGGTAGAAAGTTTGGCAGAATCTGAGGAAGAAAGTGGTTACTTTGAAATAAATGGTATTTTTGGAAGATATTGGTAGGTTGCTTTTGTATGAATAGTAGTTTTGGTAGAAATTTTAGTTTTGGTAGAAACTGTAGTTTTGATAGCAATAGTTGTTATGGCAAATGGTTGGTTTGAGATAATGTTTTATTTGGTAGAAATTGTAGTTTTGGTAGAAATGTTAGTAATGACACCAATTGTAGAATTGGTAGGTTTGGTAATTTTTAAAGAAATAGTTTTTTGGTAGAAAACGTTCATAGTAGTCAACCAAAACTACCATATTACCGGAATAACGTTCTGAGAATGATGATTGGTAGGTGCTTTATTATTATTACAATGCCCGCTATTGAATATAAACTTCTTTGGTGTCTAAATGTTGATCTGATAGTGTAGGAAGGTGGTCACAATAAATTGATGATGCCTTTTGCAGTCCACTACAGGACTTGAGCCTCTTCACATTCTGGTTTCGGTAGAAGGACAGTTGTAAATAAAACAACGCGCTTATAATGTCTAGTTGGTATTATTTGTATTACATGGCTATGATTAGCTGTTTACTATCAGGCGGGCAGACAGTAGTTCAATTGCTACCTCTACTGTATAAAAGCGGTCAAGTGCGTGTCGGGCCAAGTTTTTCGGTGTTATGTAGTGTACCCATGGGAGCTACCCGTATACATAACTTTTTTCAAAATAATTTACTGTATAGTTTTGTCCGCGTGGTTACAATGCATAACCATGGCAAATTTTAGCTCTCTAGTGCTTATAGTTTTTTCGTAAAACCGCGGATGGTCAGACGGACATGGTGAAACTACAAGGGTCCTTGTAGTTTACTACGGAACCCTAAAAAAGATTTATAGCTAGGTATTCATGACCAAACCCTTAAAGGTGGTAGGGCCACGCTGGTTACAACATGAATCGCTTGACCGTGGAAGTACTACCCTCACAGAGACCATAGACGTAAAGTGACAGTATTGTAAATGCTGTTGCGTTTCGTTAGGTGAATTCTTATTCAAACTGTACAGTAAATACTGGAGGCCCTTACCCGCCTTTTCACGCTCTTTTCCTTTTCTATAGGGAAAGGAAGAGAGAATGAGAAGGGGAGGGAGATCAGAGGGGAGAGAGCCAAGAAAACTTTGCCCGCTCCTCTTTTGCCGAAGGTCGGCAACGCACAAGTGATGCCGGGTTGGCATAACTGGCTTCTATGGGCAACGGTTAGCCGCTTACCATCAGGCAGGCGCATTTGCCACCCTTGCAGTATAAAAAAAGAATACTTCATTCATATCGTTCTAGAGCTGCGTAGTCCTCATGAGCAAATGTATTGTATGACCTTATACTGGAGCCAATTAAGTAAACAGAATGTGGCATATAATTTAGAGTACAATTATTGTAATAATAGTTTTAAATAGAAAATAGCTTACCATACTACTAATAATCATGCAATTAATGAACTTAAACCTGGAGCTTCATAGTTTTGATCGGTTGGTTAGCTGGTAGTATTATGACTGGATTCAAATATGTATACAGATATGGCATGTAAAGTATAATGTGGAGCCACATCACATTGATTTGTTTTTATATAAGTTTACTGGATTCAAGTAAGTACGTACGATGCAGCATGTAACCAGAGTTAAATAAAACGTAAATCAACAACATAATGCTAGCAAATAACTCCATGGCTGCTATAATTTCACTCGTGGATCTAACAATGCATGGCTATAATAAATATAAATCCTCTGGATCAACTTATGTATGAAAAATAGATAAGGATTTCATCTAATGATATTAAATATCTGTGGGCCATATCCGAAGGCGCAAGGTCACTCAGAGGGCGATGGAGAGAGCTATTCTTGGAGGTTTCCTGTGCGAGATCGAATCAGAAATGAGGAGATCCGCAGGAGAACCAAAGACATAGCTCTCTGGATAGTCAAGCTGAAGTGGCAGTGGTCAGGGCTAGAGATGTAAGTGCGGTATTATACCATTTGTACTGAAATGTATAAAACGAAAAATACCGTATAATACGGTATTATACCATTTACTACGGTATTTTATGTATAAATCAAATCTTCTATATTTTTGAAGTAAATGATCATAGAAATCATTAAAAATACTAAATACGGTAGAATTGCACAGGAATAAAGCAAGAAATTATATTTTAAGTTTTTATTATTAATAATTAAGGTTAAGGTTTCGAAATACGCCGCCATTTTTAGGGGTTGTGAGTGATTGGAGGGGGAGGGGGGGAAGGTCTCGGAACCACCCCTCAGCATTTTCACTTGCCGGAAATACTTGGTTTCCTCTGGAAAAAAAAAACTCCAGACATCGGTGTGTATGGCATTGCCAACTTCCACATTCTTCACACTAGTTTAATAAACTATGGCTGGAGGAGCCCTGCTTCGCAGGGCTCCTATTTTCGGATTAAGGGTCTAAAGAGAACCTAACATAACCTATTTAGTTACTTATTACAGTCGCACCTAACCCTAGGTACTCGAAAGCAATGAGGCACAAATTTGACATTAGCTGTCAATATAATTCATACAAGATGGCGGTTGCATTTCGTTTCACGTTTTTCACACAAAACGTAAATATCGCTTTTATTGATTCCACTAGTTTAATAAACTAAGTTTGACGGAGCTCTGCTTCGCAGGGCTCCTATTTTCGGGTTAAGGGTCAAAATAGAAACTAACACAACCTATTTAGTTACTTTCACATAAAACCTAAAATTACGTTCCATTTTTCATATTTGAATAAAGAGTTTTTGGAAATTATTTAAAAATATTTAGACGCAACTCCGGCAGCCAAAATTACTTTTAGGGGATTAAAACTAACTCCCTTAAGCCCCCTACACCACCAATACCCTCAAATGCGGGCGACGCGTTTCGAAACCCGACCCATAATAATAATTACTATTAGCTACAACAATATTACCATAAAAACAAGGTCAACATATGATTTAAAGAAAAACACGTAACATTTTAATAAGGTACGTTAGAGCAAAGGGGTCCTTAAAGTTATTTGAATCATCTCTCTATTTATTCTAAATTACATTATGTTCCTCTCTGCGTGGAGACACGTAAAGCCCGAACCTTAATACAAAATCCATAAGAAAAGCACAGACGTGGCCCATGTCTTCCTAGTTCGAAAACCCGAGATTTAGAGGATCTTCTACCTCCATATCTAAATCCTCTTGTCTTGCTACGTTCTCGGTAGATGACGACGCAGTAATGCATTCTAGCAACATACTTTCAGCTAAATCATCTTCATCACCACTTTCTTAAACTTCGAATGTGCTGTCAGGAACACCAAGATATGTGTAAATCGAGACCAATTTAGAAACACGTGATTTATATACGTGTTTCGACGATACGAATTTCGGGTTTTCAATGAATTTTTCCAAAAGTTAAAATTCCAAAATTATTAATTAGTAGGTAATTCTAAAACAAAGAATACAATCGAAACTTAAAATATATTTAATGTTTTAAACTAGAACTCGTCGCAATATCGCAGGGTCTTATAAACTGAATCAGAATATAAAATACCAATAATACCGTAAGTTATAATAAAATACCGGTTTAATACATAGCTTTTTGGTATTATACGGTATTTTTACAACACTAGTCAGGGCACATATCTCGAAGTTGAGGCCGTGGAGGCAGAAAGGTTCTGAAGTGGTGGCCACATATCGGATGGCGCCGCAGAGGAAAGCCCCCCGCAAGGTAAATCGACGATCTCGTTAAGAACGCGAGAAGCGGTTGAATGCGGGCGGCTAAAGACCGGTATGTGTGGAGAACCTTGGGGGAGGCCTATGTCTAGCAGTGGACGTTTTTTGGCTGATATGATGATGAATTGATGATATTTCATCATACCAGCCAAACGACTCAAATTCATATAAGCATGCAGATATGGCGCGGCGTGTATAGTAATGTTGGCTACATTATATCCATAAGCGTGTGCATCAGATTATCAGTATCAGTTCATAATATTTAAAGCGGATCATTATAGATGCTTTCGGATTTGACAATGTATGGACGTAATGAATATAAATTCAATGGATCATCTTATGAATGGAAACTAAAATTTAAATAATTGTAATGTGAAACCATTAAGTATTGATTGACGGGTATATGTATGTCGTAAAGGACCCAAATAAATATACAGATTATGGTATACAATTAGGTATGCGTTAAATAGTAAGCTAAACTATTCAAACAAAAATACTCAATTTACATAATCCTGGAGCCACATAATAGGTCTAATATAATATATAGTTTTGGATTCAAATAAGTACGCACATGTGGCATATAAAGTGAGCGGCCCGTTGCAAAGTGGCGACTGCTCGAATCTATCGATTTGCAAGGTTAAGCGGGTTTGTCACCGTCTGGTTTATAGATCGGTGACCGGCCACAAAAGGTCACACCCTCCGTGCCTAGGAGAATACGTTAAGTCTTCGGTCCCAGCTGTCATCAAAAAGATCTTTGCCAGTCGTTACGAAGAACTAGTACCCGCAAATATCCTGACTCTGGTCTAAACCATAGAATATGGCTATCCCGTCGGGTTGTGGAGGTCAGACGGCAGTCGCTCTGTGGAAAAGCTAATATTCTGTCAAATCTGGTTAGACTAGAAAGCGGAGCCCGGGCTCCAAGGCGAATGCCTGGATGCAACTGGCATAACGCTCGGAGGATGGTGATGATTTGGCATAATTATTATACAGTATAAATTGAGCCAAATAGTATACAAGAAATGGAAAATATCGGACTTAAATAGTATTTAAATTATCAAGTAGAAATAGGGTAATTATAGTGGTGGTAAGAATGTATAAAACAGTTATATCATATATTATTATTACACGGAGTAAGTATTGAAGTAACTTGTCCCTGGAACCACATATTTATAATTGTCACGTCTGGATTCAAATAAGGACGCACGCATGGCATATAATTCGGAGCCAAAAAGTTGACGTTGGTCTGAGATATATGGCCGTTACGGATCCAGTTTTGTTCGGAACTTCAGCCAAATTCATCACGAATACATCTAAATTTTATTGAATATATTTGGCAATGTCTTGCCATGAATGGCAACAATGTGAAAAAAACAAAAATATATTCCATAGAGCAAATGTTATTCGAGTGCAAAGGTGGATCAAGTAAGGAACGGCAATACCGCGTGATCAACCAAGTCCGCAAACAGTCGTTTATATATATATATATATATATATATATATATATATATATATATATATATATATAAGTAATTAACATGGCAAATCAAATTCAGTATAATTTGTTCTTTAGCTGAATACAGTTGTTAATAAGTATAACATGGAGAAAAATATTAAAATAGAATTAATGAAGTCTGTAGACTCCATAAAGAATAAAATAAAACAAATGAAAAACCAGGAACACTCTACGAACTTATCACTTGAAAAAATGTTAAAACCTGTCACAGATCCCCTTAAAACTCTAGTTGATTCAAATAAAACATTAGAAAAAATACAAAATTTTGAGAATACACACTCTAATTTTGAAGACGTGGAATTAGGTGACATTAATACTAGCTCATTTACTAAGTTTGAAGAATGCTATGACCCAGAACTGAATTCTGTACTGAACGTTAAAAAGCCTCCCCAGACGGAATTACCGGATGATTTAGAAATATCATTAGAGGGTCGTGATATCCATGATATTTATGACCTAAACATACCATTTGGAATAAGGAGTGAAAACAAAAAAATATTAATGGGTAATTCAATAGTTTCGTTTTCTTAAATAGATAGTGCAAATAATGATAATACCATTTTAATTAAAGTTGGTGACAAAAGCTTCAATTTAACCCCTGGTTTAAAAGAACTTTTACTTCGAAGAAAACCTGATTTGAAACAAATATCGAGCAAAGATAAACTTGTCTATAAAGATATGTTGCATTATACAAATGCACATAAGAGAGATTTCAATCCTAATGGGCAAATAAGAGGCGATAAAGGTATAAAATATCGTGAAATAATCAAACCATTGTTTTCTGAATCGTCAAACAATAATATTGTCACTAAATTTGGAGGAAGCCTACCAACGTTAAAGAAATACAAAAAATAGCACTGACTTGGTATATTGGGACGATCCTAACGAACTGGTTGAAAGATTGAAACTATTAATTGCTTCCCGAGATGCTGGTAATACAAATCATGATAATGAAATTATATCAATAATCGAAGAGTTAAAAGAAGCTGACATAATTAAATAATAAATAGTCCTAATAATATGCTTTTTATTCAGGATTATAGCAGAATTCGAGACAAACATACCTACTGAGTTGTGAACATGAGCAAAGCTGACGTGGTAAACGAAATTCATAAAAATGCGAGAGTGAACTATCCGCGAAGACATGTTGTGATGAGAGATATAGATGACTTGTGGCAAGCAGACTTAATTGATTTGCAATCAATTTCAAAAGAAAATAAAAATTATAGATATATTCTTACCGTTATTGATTCATTTTCGAAATATGCTTGGGCCTTTCCTATGAGAAGTAAAAGCAAAGAAGATGTGTATAACTCTTTCAAAACTTTGTTGGATAAAGGGCGTGTTCATAAAAATCTGCAAACCGATAATGGAACAGAATTTTATAATAACAAATTTCAGAAGCTTATGAAATCGTTTCATATTAACCATTATTCAACCTTCTCAACAAAAAAAGCTTCAATAGTCGAACGATTTATCAGAACATTGAAATCTAAAATCTATAAGGAATTTAGTTTAAAAGGCAATTACAATTGGGTAAATAATACCCTCAATGATGTTATTTACAAATACAATCACACTCACCATCGCACTATTAATGAAATCCCTGCTAATGTGAACAATATGAATAAAAAACTGATATTAGAAAGGTATTTAAAGTTGCCAAAAAATTATAATTTAAAAAGCAAGTACAAAGTAGGTGATTATGTGCGTATCAGTAAATACAAAGGTACATTTGAAAAAGGTTATACTCCCAACTGGTCAACAGAAATATTTAAAATTCGTAAAATACAAAATACAACTCCTATAACTTACTTAATTGAAGACACTATCAGAGGTCTGCCTATTTTAGGAGCATTTTATTCACAAGAACTTCAAAAAACAAAACATCCCAATATATATCTAGTCGAGAAAGTTCTTAGAAGAAAAGGCAACAGGGTTTTAGTAAAATGGTTAGGTTTGTCTTCAGCTGAAAGCAGTTGGATTGATAAATCGAATGTAATATTATAAATAAAATAACGTTAACAAACTCGAATCACATAACTATTTATTAAAGTATTCAAACCGGAATCATCAGTCTTATAATGTGTTTTGGAGAGAGTAGTCTTCTCAATTGGCTTATTAATAATTTACCATTTGAATTACACTTACCAGGATATAATTACTGTGGCCCAGGTACTAAATTAATAAAAAGACTAACAAAAGGAGATAACGGCGTAAATAAGTTGGACGAATACTGCAAAGATCACGATATTGCATATCACAAGTCATCAAACTTAAAGGATCGACATAAGGCTGATTTAATTTTGTTAAAAATGGCGAAAGAGCGAGCGGTTGCTTCCGATGCCAGTATAGCTGAAAAACTCGCGGCACGCTTAGTAAGTAAGGCTATGTCAGCAAAAATTCAAACTGGTTCTGGTTTGGACAAAAAGCCTTCTCCAAAAATTACAGCTGGAAAAGGGTTAAAAAGTAAATTAAAATCTGTTATTACAAAAGCAAAAAGGCATATCAAAAAATTAAAACCTAAGAGCAAGAAAATGGCAATAGAATAAGCTATTACCGCTACTAGAGAATTGGCTGATGATTCATCGATTAAGCTCCCTCGCGTTATTCCTATTCCAAAAACTGGGGGAGTATTACCTTTGATTCCTATTTTTGCGGGATTATCAGCTGCGGGAGCTTTAGCAGGCGGTGCAGCTGGTATTGCTAAAACCATAAATGAATTCAAAATGGCTAAAAAGCTGTATGAAGAATCGAGAAGACATAATGAAAAAATGGAAGCTCTATGTATTGGGAAAGGACTACTCCTTAAACCACATAAAGGCGGCCTTGGAATTTTCGTATCAAAAGAAAAAAACTAAGATATCGGCTACCCAAACGGGCCTTAACTAACTTTGACATTTTAAAGTACGGGAATAGAATTCCTTATTTTAGAGGTGTCTTTATGAGAGATGAGCTCCCTAAATGTCCTTATAAAGAAGAATGTGGAGTTATTAATTTGGATAGTTCAAAAAATCCTGGTTCTCATTGGGTAGCCTATGCAAAATATAATGATTATGTTGAGTATTTTGACAGTTATGGAAATCTTAAACCTCCGAAGGAATTTATAAAATATGTAGGTTCTAACATTCAATATAATTATGAAAATATACAACGTAATCACCCCTTCAATTGTGGACATTTATGTTTAAATTTCTTAAAGAATTTTTGGTATAATCATGAAATAAAATAAAAAGAATCATCTAAAAGAGTTCAGTATGCAAGCATGTCTACTACGGTTACCATCTCTGGAAATAAATCGGAACTGATTTCCTATTTTCAACCACCTCTTCATTTATCTGATCAGTACGAGTGCGGTTTACTATACTTTTCAGTATTAAAAACAAGACCGAATGTGCCCGTTAATAACAGCAGTTTAACAGCTGTTATCAGAATTGAATGTGATCTTGTACACGGTTCATACAGCAACGGATTACCGACTCATTTTATTCATGAATTTATATCTGATACTGCTCCAAGTCACGGCTACATAGAAATACCTCAGAACGTTATTTACTTTCCAGTTAACAAAAATATAATTTCATCCATATCTGTTAGGATTGTAGATCAGTTTGGTTACCGTATTGACTTTGGTGAAGAAAATATTCAATTACGTCTTCATTTAAGAAAAGCAAAATGATAGTATATTATAAAAACCCTTCAGTGAAAATAAAACGTCCTATTCCGTCAACAACCATAAAGGTGCACAGACGTAAGAAAAACGTGAAGAAATTGACTAAATCAAATAAAGATTTTCTTAAAGCTTTAGGGTTTAAAGTATGAGTATACTACAGATTACCGACTTACCACACTTTGATAGTTCGATCGAAAGTTATGAAATCCATTCATACAATCCCTACAATAACAGTTTTAGAGAAAACGATGAAATCAGAATCCCCATACACCAGCAAGATATATACGTGCTACCATCAGCCAGTTCCATCTACATCGAAGGTCAAGCAAAGCTGTTCGGTAAGGATGGGCATCAGATCAAGAAAGCTGTTACGTTTACTAATAACCCTGTTATGTACTTGTTCCAAGACATCAGGTACGAAATGAATGGAATTGAAATAGACCGTATAAAAAATTCTGGAATAACATCAACAATAAAGTCATACATCTCATTTAATGAAGCAGAAAGTAAAGTTTCTGCATTATGGGGTTGGAATTTAAACGGTTTCCAAAGTGATGGACATTTTAGCGTTGTGGTGCCCTTAAATAAGATTTTAGGGTTTGCAGAAGATTACAATAAAATTGTGATAAATTGTAAACACGAACTTATATTGAATAGGAGTAATTCTAACTTAAATAGTATTATTCTTACTGATGAAGTCGTTCAGCTTCAAATAGATAAACAGAGAATTCAATGGAGAGTACCACATATAAAAGTTCCCGATCGAGAACGTTTAATACTTTTAAAGCACTTAGAAAGAGATAAACCTATTCAGATGGCCTTTAGAAATTGGGATTTATATGAGTATCCTTTACTACCTAAAACCACAAAGCATTCTTGGTCAGTAAAGACTGCTTCTCAATTAGAAAAGCCTCGGTATGTCATTTTTTGCTTGCAAACTAATAGAAAAAATAATAGAACTAAAGACAGTTCGGTATTTGATCATTGTGAGGTGACAAATGTTACGCTCTTTTTAAATTCGCAATATTATCCTTATGAGCCTTTATCTTTAAAGTTTTGTGAGAACAAATATAGTATATTATATGAAATGTATGTGAAATTTCGCCAGTCGTATTACAACTCTCCGGTAGAACCGTTGCTTGATCTGCAGGATTTCAAAGAAAAGGCCCCAGTCTTCATCTTAGACTGCTCGAGGCAAAACGATAGTTTAAAAACTGGTCCAGTGGATGTAAGATTGGAATTTGAATGTTCAACACAAATACCAGATAAGACAACTGCATACTGTTTGATTATAAACGACCGACTTGTGGAATACAAACCTCTGAGCAACATCGTGCGTAGATTATCATGACTGCTATTGTAGACATCCAAGGCTTTAAAACAGAAGCAAATTAATTTATAATAAAAGAAATTGCTATAGGTATGGTGTAATCAAAGCGTGCAAGTGTTTTTAATCAAACCGCCATTTCCTTTTTACGATTTGACCAAATCGGAAAGACAACAAGTTTGCTGGATTGAGCGTAATAGAAAAATATACTGGAGCGAAGGATTTATACCTTACTCAAATTATCAATATTTAGTTTTAGATATCTTAAAAGATAAGTCTGTTTTCGTTAAAGGTCTTGAAAAAGTGTCATGGTTGAAAAATATTTTAAATAGTGTTAATGTAATTAATTTAGAAGATAAAGGTTGTCCTAATTTGTTAACCCTATATGATCGCTATAAATATTCCGAAGATTTGTACAATTGTATCTATCATGACTCAATATGTGCATTAAAAAATGTTATGTGCTTAAAAAAATGGTGCTTTGATAATAAACTTTTTTAAAAAGATACAATATGGATTGTTTAATTTTACTTAATCGTTTCCTATACTCACTAACATACCCATTTAGTTTTAATATATACTATGATTGGAATATTACATGAATTGATACACATTCATAAGTACAATAAAAAACTCAGCAAAGAGAACAGTTACATTGGTCACTAAGACAAGGAGTTAAATTCCTAACCTGAAAACCTTAGAATAGGTGTTATTATTCTAAGCTGAAAACATAATGTTAATAATCTATATCGTGAATAAAACGGATCGCAGATAACAAAAGTAGGTATTATTGGAGGCGTCTGCGTCGCGAAACGAGCGAAGCGAGTTGAGTGACGCAGAAGTCAGAACATATTTATATTAATCGATCGAACACTACACGTGCAGTCAATCTGCTTTATCTCGATACGCCCGCATCACCTGGAATCCGAGTGACCGTGGGTTCAAGTTCCATGTAGACGAAGTCAGAGGCAAAAGCTAGTTGTGGATAAAACAATTATATAATTCATAAGTACATACATTCATAGTCTTATGCCTGTAACCCTGAAGAGGTAGGCAAAGGTGTATTACTACACCCACTTTTCGCCAGATATATTTAAGTCCCACGTAATAGGGAGGCGAGCCTATTGCCGTACCGGGCACATTTCTAGACTTCATGCTGTTACTGAGAATTTCCTAACAGAAAAACCCAATAACACTTTGGCCGACCCGGGAATCGAACCCGGGAGCCACCCGATCCTACTTTCAACATTGTTAAGATTTTGCATTCATTCATTAAAATTATCAACGAGCTGTGCAAAGATAACAGTATGTACCTACCTACATATAAATTATTATGAATGTATCGCTGTGCCCGAGCCGCACCACGGTAATAATATCTAACAGTATTGTAACTCCATACAAACGCACGAAACTCGAGTTATACCTACGCGCCTCGAGCAGAGTACCCATTAGACTGGGCGGAATGTGCCTACAGTACCCGCAGCCGCTATCGTGCCGCAGCTCGCATGCGGCGCGTCTGGTAGGTATATAACTCACGAAGACGGCCGAGTTACAATACTGTTAGATTATATTACCGTGGCCGCACTGAGCGCGTCGAACGAACTTGAGAATGTTGTTTATATTATGTCATCCCAAGTAAAAACATTGTTACTATGCTACCAGTATTACGATGCATCGATGAATGAAATAATATTATACTTCTAATGCCAACCGTCCGTATCGCAGATCATGTTAGTAGTGTGATTTTTGGGGCGCTCTGCATTGCGAACGGAGCGAAGCGAGGTGAGTGATGCAGTAAGCAAATGAATTTAATCAAACCACCATTTCCTTTTTACGATTTGACTAAATCAGAAAGACGGCAGGTTTGCTGGATTGAATGCCTGTAGTAGATGAAAATGAAATGCATAATTATTATTATTAAAAGAGTAATTAAATAATCTTATAAGAAATAAGTGATTCCTAATCTAACATTTATTGTATTTTAAAGTGCTATTTGTTTTAAGACTAAGATATATAAATCATCCATCAAGAATCCTAATTGTCTACTACTTAAATATATTATATATTAGAAGATTTTACTATCGTAATTATAAAAAATAAACGTTTGTACTGAGTTATTGATTATCTTGGATAATTCTATACACGTCATGTTAAGACAAAGTGGTCCAATATTTTATCACATCTTTGACGACACGTTTGGCGCATTGGCTAAGAGTATGACTCGCATCACAATGTAAATAGTAGGTTTAATAGACGCAGCAACTAATGCACCAACGTGTTGCGGGTTCGATTCCCGCACGGAACAAATGAGTATTGTTCCAGTTTGGATTTTGTTTTTATGTTTTTTTTTACTTTTTTTTTTGTATTATAAGCAATTATTATGTCTCCATAATACCTACTGTTGGCTACTTACTAAGAAAGAAAGAAAGAGAAAAACTATTTATTTGTCACAGACACAGAAAAAGTATTACATATAAAAGAAAACATTGCAAGGCATAAGATTAGTCTGTGACAAATATGTGCACTTGATGTGCACACTCAGCTATATTGTTGCATTGTGGTAGTGTCCACAACTCTATTATTGAGTTATAGTTGCTAGTAAAAGCTAACCTCTCATTATACGGAAGGCCTATGCATTCATTAGTACAAGATATGCACCAAATCGTTTCGATGCAACGATGTGCCGTGATCGAACATGATATTGTTGTTTATTGTACTTATTTAAGTGCGCGCGATAATTTTTGCTTGGCTATGTCAGTTCGACACCATACCAGATTATGATACACACAACAACCGATCGGACTGATCGCGTCGACTGAACACAGCAGTCTAACTTGAGAATGTTGTTACATTAGCATCTCAAACTAGAAACGACAGTAAGTTGTCCCATTGCATTGCTACTACAATGATATGTCGGTGAATGAAATACAATATTATATCGTGAATCAGACGGATCGCAGATAACAACGGTATTATTGGGAGCGTCTGCATCAGCTCACTTTGTTCTGAGTGATGCAGATCACATTTATATTAATCAATCTCGATTGAAAAATTGGGGCTTCTGTATCACGCAGCTCGAGCGGCGACGCGAGAGCAAGTGATGCAGAAGCCCCAATTTTACCCTACTCGTGCTTTCCGATCAAAGCAAAATCTATCGTTTGCGGTGGTAAGTACGTTTATTTTACAAAATACGTTTGATACAGTTGACAAATGAAGCTCGCTAGTCTCACGGAATTCCGCCATGAAAAATCGGTCCTGAAAATCGGATGTCTGCGGCCAGGCTAAAGTTGGTATCGGTGCTTTATGAGGGATGCTGTAATTTTACATATTTCTTCTAGCTATAATTACAGTAAGTGCCTAAGTTACTCTAAGCAAAAAATATCATATTTGTTATTCTATTTAAACATTTATCTTATTTCATAATCATTGTTACAGTTGTACCTACAACTAAAGATAGTTACAGTAAGTCACACACTTACTATAGTAATAATAAGAAAATGATTTTATTTATTTTCTTCATTCATCATATCAGCCAAACGACGTCCACTGCTGGACATAGGCCTCCCCCAAGGTTCTCCACACAGACCGGTCTTGAGCCGCCCGCATCCAACCTCCTCCCGCGATCTTGACAAGATCGTCGGTCCACCTTGCGGGGGGCCTACCTCTGCTGCGTCGTCCGGTACGTGGCCGCCACTCCAGAACCTTTCTGCCCCAACGGCCATCGGTTCTTCGAGCTATGTGCCCTGCCCACTGCCACTTCAGCTTGGCTATCCGGAGAGCTATGTCGGCGACTTTGGTTCTACTGCGGATCTCCTCATTTCTGATTCGATCTCGCAGGGAAACTCCAAGCATAGCTCTCTCCATCGCCCTCTGAGTGACCTTGAGCCTTCTGATAAGGCCCATAGTGAGCGACCACGTCTCTGATCCGTAAGTCATCACTGGCAACACACACTGGTCAAAGACTTTCGTCTTGAGACACTGCGGGATATCGGACGAGAAGATATGTCGTAGCTTCCCGAACGCTGCCCAACCGAGTTGGATTCGACGATTGACCTCCTTCTCGAAGTTGGACCTACCTAATTGGACTACTTGTCCCAGGTAGATATACTTGTCGACAACTTCGAGCGTAGAGTTCCCAACCTGAATAGGAGCAGGTACAACATGGACGTTCGACATGATTTTCGTCTTGTCCATGTTCATCTTAAGACCTACTTGTTGGGAGACTCTACAGAGGCCATCGAGCATTGTGCCTAGGTCTTCCATGGTCTTAGCCATGACTACTATATCGTCTGCGAAGCGAAGGTGAGTGATGTACTCGCCGTTGATGTTGATGCCGAGTCCATTCCAGTCCAGAAGCTTGAAAACATCCTCCAGCGCAGTGGTAAACAGTTTCGGGGATATGACATCCCCCTGTCTCACCCCTCGCTGGAGTTGAGTAGGTTTCGAACTCTGGTCCTGGAGGCGGACTGACATAGTGGCGTTTTCATACAAACACTTCAGCACTTCGATATATCGGTAGTCAATCCGGCACCGTTGGAGAGACTGTAGCACCGCCCAGGTTTCGATCGAATCGAAGGCTTTCTCATAGTCCACAAACGCCAAGCATAGGGGCTGGTTATACTCCTCGGACTTCTGTATAACCTGCCGCAGCGTATGTATGTGGTCTATGGTACTATAGCCTTTACGGAAACCGGCTTGTTCGGGAGGCTGGAAGTCGTCTAGCTTGCTCTCGAGACGATTCGTGATGACCCTCGAAAACAGCTTGTAGACGTGGCTCAGAAGTGTGATGGGTCTGTAGTTCTTCAAGAGGGTTTTATCCCCTTTCTTAAAGAAAAGCACCACCACACCTCTGTGCCACGCCTGTGGCGTTTTACCCTCGAGAATGACGGAATTAAATAGCTTCCGGAGGGCTTCTCTAGCGGGTGCACCGCCGGCCTTCAGAAGCTCACTCGTAATTCCGTCATCACCCGGCGCCTTGTTGTTTTTAAGCTGTTTGAGAGCCACACTAATCTCGTGCATGCTGACGTCCGGGATATCTTCCGTATAGTGTCGGGTCAATCCAGCTCTAGGGTCTGACGCTGGAGTGCTTGCGGGTTGTTGCGTTGTCGTGTATAGCTGTCCATAGAACTTTTCGATCTCCTCCAAGAGCTCAGGCTTGGACGATACGATTCTGCCATCCTCCGTCTTCAGCTTTGTCAGCTGACTCTGCCCAACAGACAGATCCCTTTGGAACACTTTGGATCCCTTATTCCGCTCGATCGCCTCACGAACACATTTTGTGTTGTATTGGCGGAGATCGCGAGTCAGAGACTTAGAGATCTGTCTGTTGAGGTGCCGATATTTCGGCATGTCGTCGGAGGATAGCAGAACCATCTTGCGCCTTTCCTCTAACAGCTCGAGGGTCGGATCCGAGATCTTTTTGGTTCTCTGGCTTTTCTGGGGCTTAAAAAATTTAGCCCCTATTGATATTTTCTTCATTACTTAACATAAATATATTTTTAACCCTTAGTAGGTATCGTGGGTCAAATTTGACCCAGCAGCGAACGTTTTCGGTTATTATTCTTTTAATATTTATGCTACGACTGCGCGCTTCTACGTATTCTCAGTGTGTCGCTAGCTGCGGCGGGGGCCGGACGTGCAGCGCTGCGACTATCTTAGAAGCGGAGATAAGTAGCCGGCTGGGTCACGTTTGACCCACGACACCAAATAAGTAACTTTTTTCACTGAGTGTAATTTGTAACCTTTTTTGTTTTAGTAAATTTAGCGATTGGAAAAATGACCGAAAACATTATCTAAAATGTTCTAAATGTTTACATATTATTTGTAAGACACATTCCGTCCAAAAAATGTTCCAATGTTCCAGTTGTCAGAAAGTATAAACACTAAAATATGTTATCTTGTTAGTTTGGAAGAAGTCGTTTTGATTTTGGTTGCCATTTTTTTTATTTTAAGTTGATCTCAGAAGTAATTTACTTTTTTGGTATTACAAAGATATGAGAAGTGCCATAAATATCTTTTAGTTAAAGTTTTTTTTTACATTTCAATTTTTTTTAATGTTTTAAGTTCACACTAACCAAAAAGTGTGTTAGTTTGGAAGAAGTCGTTTTGATTTTGGTTGTAATTTTTTTTACTTTATGTTGATCTCAGAAGTAATTTATTTTTTTGTTATTACAAAGATATAAGAAGTGTTATAAATATCTTTTAGTTAAAGTTTTTCTTAAATTTCTATTTTTTTTTAATGTTTTAAGTTCACACTAACCAAAAAGTGCCAAAAAATTAGGTAAGTTACAAATGCATGTAAAACATGATAATTTTTTTATATTCTAAAATTAAACCAAGATAATTTTGTAAAAAAATGTTTTTTTATTCATAACAAACCATATTTTATACAAATGATAAAAAAATCTACTTTCTACGGCAGATTTTTTGGTATGGGTAAAATATGACCCACGATACCGGTAGTGTTGCCAAAAAAAGCGATACCAGCTAAGGGTTAAGATTTACAACACATTTATTACATGTAATAAAAAAATAAAATAGAACACCTATAAAACCTGCCTATATTTACTTTATACATTTGTAAGAACTAAGATTTTATCTATATTAAGGCAGAAATGCTAAAAATAAAGAAAAATCTTTAAGCGCGTTTTTCTCTAAACTGTCTTCAAGGCACTTACTGTGTTTATCACAAGCACGGCAGAGATTTTATCGCAATATTTTGCTGAGATAACATTAAAACCGAATGATCACGAAAATACATTATTTATTATGGTCAACGTTCGATTACTTTACAGGAATCGTGGTTATGTAAGACTGAGGTTTTGAGGTTAAATGTAGAAGTTATCTCAAAGTACCCGAATATTGTTCAACTATTGGTATTAATATTTACAAATCTTATACTGATATGTAAAGCGGAAGAGTTTGTTTGTTTGTTTGGTTGAACGCGCTAATCTCAGGAAGGGTCCGATATGAAAAATTATTTCACTGTTAGATAGCCAATTGATCGAGGAAGGCTTTAGGCTATATAACATCAAGCTATGAGCGACGGGAGCGGAGCAGTAGCCTTGAATAACGCGGGTGTAACCGCGGGCATCCTCTAGTATCATATATTGTTTTGTTATATATTGATCAACAGTGCAAGTAATATTGTGCAACAGTATTGCACATGTTTAACCGGGCGACGTACGATGGGCACTTGTGCACATATAGTGTCATTCGTAAGATACCTAGACTATGCGAGGCATACGGGATTTACTGCTCCGGCATCTTTCCTCAATGCTGTTATAGCTGATATCGTTATGTAATGTTTTAAATCAACACACTTAGTGCTAAAGTAATAATAATAATAGTAATTCTTTATTGTAACAACAAGGTGATTACAAATGTACGTTGTCCTGACTTCCAAACTAGCGTGAGCTGTATGTTGAGAGTCAGTTCCTTCCCAAAAACAAGTGAAACTTAATACATACTCGTGGTTACAATTTGGTTAGTAGATACATAGTATATGTGCGTGTGTGTGCATATGTGTTGTGAGTGTGTGTAAGCGAGTGTTTACGAATGTGTGTATGCTTGCCTTTATGCTTCAGTGTACATTCTCCTAGAGGAGGAGTAGCATTTGCGTTTAGTTTACGATTTGTAATAGGTCTTCCACATCACCGTATTCCATGTCTTTAAGCCATAATTTAATAAAGTATTTTATTTTGTAGTTTGATAAATTTTTCGTTTTATAAATTAAGTTAAGTTTATTATATAGTCTAGGTGCAATATTTAAGAATTGTTGCTGTGCGAATTTACTTTTTACTCTTGGAACTGGACATTTATCTATTTTATTTATTTTATTTATTTATTTATTACTTCATGCACAATATACAGTTACAGTACATAAGGTGGACTTAATGCCGTAAGGCATTATCTACCAGTCGGACCTTTTGGTGGTGCGGAGACAAGCAAGGTAGGTGCATTATACATAGAGATAATTATCACAGATATATCAAATGAAATATAAGTAAATTGAATATTATACTATAAATAAAATTATAAATAAGTATATTATATTATAAATAAATGAGTATATTACTATTTACATACATAATAATACATATTGCATAAACTACACACATACCCCATAAATACATACAAAATATATAATTATAATATATTATATAACTAGAACTGATGAAAACAATGTGCAGATTCCTTTAATCTCTCAGCAAGGAGTTCTCGAACTTTCAATTTGAATGCGAACCGGTTAGTAGACATTCTGATTTCAGGAGGGAGCCTATTCCATAGCAAGATAGCTTGAACAACGAAGGAAGAGCCTACAAAGTCTGAAGTATGAGTGGGACACTGAAGAAGAAGATTGTGAGAGGAGCGAAGGTCTTTCTCATGTGTAGAAGATAGATATTGAAAGTAAGAAATCAAGTATGAAGGGGGAGAAGAGGATTTAAGTAAAGAAAAGAGTGTAGTAAGAGCACGCAAACTCCGGCGTTGACGAATGGGTAACCATTTAAGTTCGGAACGAAAAGTAGATACGTGATCATACTTGCGAAGATTGTAGATGAATCGAATGCAGTTATTGAGAAGGCGGTCATACTTATTGAGATATTCTGCATTCAGATCATAATAACACATATCACCATAGTCGATTAAAGGAAATATTAAGGCCTGCACAAGCATTGTCTTGGTCTTGGAAGGGAGAAAATTTTTGAGGCGGTATAAAGCTCGAAGGGTACCGGTGACTCTCTGACTGACGTCAGTGACCTGGGCCTGCCAGTCGAGAGTGGAATCTAGGTGTAGTCCTAGATCTTTAACTGTTGTACTGAATGGAATTTTCAGTCCGTTAAACATGATTGGTGGCAAAATTGAAAGATCTAATCTGGGTATCATGCGTTTACTACCTACAATCATGGCCTGACATTTAGTAGGATTGACGTTAAGACCAAAGTCGTTGCACCATGTCAGAATCGCCGAAAGGTCTCTATTTACATCCGCTATCGCCATTGACACATCTTCCACTCTCGCCTGGGAGTAAAGCTGCAAATCGTCGGCATAAAGATGGTACGCACATCGAAGGTTAGGTGTCAGGAAGTTTATAAAAACTGAAAATAATAACGGAGAAAGTATGCCACCTTGAGGAACACCAGAGTTTATGTCACGCCAACTCGATGAACAATCATCACTGTGGACCGACTGCTGGCGCTCCTGAAGATACGACGAGAACCATTCCAGAGAACCAGGTGAGATCATTAGATGGGAGAGGATCGATAGAAGGATATCGTGACTGACGGTATTAAAGGCGTTCGAAAAGTTGACCAAGGCCAAAACTGTGACCTTAGTGTTCTCCATGCCCGCCCTAATATCGCCAGTCACTTTAAGGAGAGCGGAGGTAGTGCTATGTCCTGGTCTGAAGCCAGATTGATATGGACTAAGTAGGTTGTTTTGATACACAAAACTGGACAGTTGCTTATTGACACAGGACTCTAGCACCTTGGATAAGAAGGGAAGTATGGAAATAGGACGGAAATGTTTAGGGAGAGAAGGATTTGTAATTTTGGGTAGTGGGATGACAAAAGCTTTGCGCCATAAGGAAGGGAAGGTTCCATTTGTTATTGAAAAGTTAATAATGTGGGAAATCGGAAGGATGAGGTGATCAAGGATAGGAGTGATCATACGACGACTGATGCCGTCACATCCAACAGAGTTGGACTTAATGGATAGGATTATCTTCTTGATCTCATCTAGTGTAACTGAAGAAAGAGTTAAAGGTTTTATGTCCGGGCAGGGGAGGCCTGCCACGTAATCCACAGTGCGACGCCTGGTTTGGAGATTCAATTGAGTAGAAGTGGAGAAATGTTGGTTTAAATCCTCCAAAACAACCGTCACCCGCGAATCAGTGTGTCCCTGTTTGCCAATACCTAGAGTTCCAAGGAACTTCCAGATATTGGCCGGGGTAGAAGAATTAATATTGTCATGAATATGACGGCGTTTTACGTTGCGTACCATCTGATTACAACGATTCCTTGCCGCCTTGAAAAGACTCCAGTTTTCATCAGACCGGTCCCTTTTAAACAGCCGAAATGCACGATCTCTGCGCCTCATCGCCATTTTTACACCTCTGGTCAGCCAAGGAGCAGGAGGACGTTTCAGCTTGATTTTCCTGACGGGGGCATGCTTGTCATATAAGCTGAGAACAATGTTATTAAACATATTAACTTTATCATCGATAGTGGTGGCCACCGTCAGTGGATTCCAGTCGATCTCAGAGGCGTCCTTTTGCAAACTCTCACCATCCATTCGCCCAAAACAACGCATATGCCGGACCTTAGGGCGGGGTTTAGGTGGTTTAAGGTTGTAGGATAGGTAGATTAGATCGTGATGGGAAAAACCGGGAGCAAGGAATTGGCCGTGGGAATGGACTAAGGATGGGTTGGAAGTAATTATTAAATCAAGCCAAGTATCTGCACCATCGGTGTTGTGGTGAGTGGGACCGAGAGGAAGTATATGCAGACTGGCAGACTCAATAATTTTTAGGAGCTTGTGGGAGCGAGAGGAATTAAGGGCAAGGAGGTCAGTGTTAAGGACGCGTTTACGCTTGTATCAAAAAACCACATATTTCCGGTACATTTTACGACAATTTTAGATAATAACTAATAAAACTAATGATTACGATAAATTGATTACTTTTTTATCTATAAATCAATTTGAAAATAAATAAAAAATATTTAATTAATATTAATGTAAAATCGATTCGAAACGGCCTCTTAAATCAAAAATAGGCATACACGGCTATTTTTAGGTACAATTTTCTCTCTATTTTTACATTTATTTAGATTTTCAAAGATAGAATAGGGTAGTAAATATAGTCAACTCAAAAACAATTAGATATTTTTTTTTTCAAAATATTGTAAATTGACTCAAAAAAAGCAAAAAATCATCGTACATTTTTCTTCTATTTTGCTCGCATACGTGTGTCTTAATGTGTGGCAATAAGGTTCGTTTTATTTAGCCACTTTCTTGATTTATATATCCAAAATCTGCAATGAGATCTCAGTCTGCGCTTGAGCGCCGTCGGGAGTGGACTCTATGTCGCTTGTCGCTGCAGCCCGAAGACGAAAAAAGCAATATACGAATACAAAATATTTGCTAAAATCAATTTGATACTTCTCGTATTCTGTGCAAATTACGTACAAGTTAATTTCTTTTGTATAAATGGATATTATTACTTTATTTTCTCCGTTATGTTGAGTCAGGATATATTTCGGTATTATTGTATTATCATTTCGGTATTTAGATATAATTTTGTTTCTTGCGTTGAAATCTGGTAAGATTATCTGGACTGATGGTATACCACCCCGTTCAAGTGTTGCGACTGGAACTCATAAAAGAGTAGACCTAGTTATGCCAGGTTGGGGCTCATTTTATTTGTTTTGGTGAGACCCTACCACTGGAACTTATGAAGTAATCTTCCAGGGTTATTCAATGACTCTTACTTGTACTCATATGTCAGTAGAGCTAGCCATGCCGAGTTTGGGTTCATTTTTTTTGTACATAAGTGACCCGACCACTGGAACTTATGAAGTAACCTTCCAGGGTTATTCGATGACTCTTGCTGGTACTCATATGTGAGTAGAGCTAGGCATGCCGAGTTTGGGCTCATTTTGTTTGTACATAAGTGACCCGACCACTGGAACTTATGAAGTAACCTTCCAGGGTTATTCGATGACTATTGCTGGTTCTTATTTATGAGTAGAGCTAGGCATGCCGAGTTTGGGCTCATTTTGTTTGTACATAAGAGACCCTACCACTGGAACTTATGAAGTAACCTTCCATGGTTATTCAATAACTCTTGCTGGTACTCATGTGTGAGTAGAGCTAGGCATGCCGAGTTTGGGCTCATTTTGTTTGTACATAAGAGACCCTACCACTGGAACTTATGAAGTAACCTTTCAGGATTTTCAGGTTTATTCGAAGACTCTTAGTGGTACTCATATGTGAGTAGAGCTAGGTATCTTCCAGTGGAAGGGTTTCTGATGTTCATTCAAAATGAGCCCAAACTCGGTATGCCTAGCTCTATTCACATATGAGTACCAGCAAGAGTGATCGAATAACCCTGGAAGGTTACTTCATAAGTTCCAGTGGTAGGGTCTCTTATGTACAAACAAAATGAGCCCAAACTCGGCATGCCTAGCTTTACTTCCATATGAGTACCAGCAAGAGTCATCGAATAACCCTGGAAGGTTACTTCATAAGTTCCAGTGGTAGGGTCACTTATGTACAAACAAAATGAACCCAAACTCGGCATGCCTAGCTCTACTCACATATGAGAACCAGCAAGAGTCATTGAATAACCCTGGAAGGTTACTTCATAAGTTGCAGTGGTTGGGTCTCTTATGTACTAACAAAATGAGCCCAAACTCGGCATGCCTAGCTCTACTCACATATAAGAACCAGCAAGAGTCATCGAATAACCCTGGAAGGTTACTTCATAAGTTTCAGTGGTAGGGTCTTTTATGTACAAACAAAATGAGCCCAAACTCGGCATGCCTTGCTTTACGCACATATGAGTACCAGCAAGAGTCATCGAATAACAAACAAATGTTCTCAAGTCTACTTTAGACTATATTACACATAAAAATAAAATAATAAAATCACCAGAACAAATAGTAAGCACTTTTAATCGTTTTTATGTTAATCAAAACCGCAGTATAAACATAGTCAACCAGAAAAAATCAATAAACCAATTTAATAACCCAAATAGCATCTTTCTGTATCCTGTTGACAGAAACGAAGTAATAAAAATAGTTAAAATCTTGAAAAATAAACCCAGTTTCGGCTATGATAATATACCCATTAAAATTATTAAAGAAAGTATAAATTTTATTGCAGATCCGCTAGTACACGTTATCAACTTAATGTTAGAGACAGGGGAGTTTCCGGATCATCTTAAGAAGGCTCTAATAAAGCCACTGTTTAAAAAAGGTACGCGGGATGATATAAATAACTATAGACCCATAGCTTTATTGCCGACTTTTTCAAAACTATTCGAGAAAATCATATACAATAGAATCACAAAATTTCTAGAACATTATAACATCATTAACATTAATCAATTTGGATTTCAGAAGAAAAAAACCACTTCTTTGGCTATATATAAATTATTTAATACAATTTGGGACAAAATTAATAATAAAATACCTTCTGTTGCGCTTTTTATAGATATGTCAAAAGCTTTTGACTGTGTGAAATATGACATTTTGCTGAATAAATTGGAATACATAGGAATAAGAGGTGTCGCTTTAAAGTTAATAGGTAATTACTTAAATAATAGAAAGCAAGCAACTACTATTGAAGTAATTAATGAGCATACAAAAACAGTAGAGTCAGTTACATCTAATTTCGATAATGTTATACTTGGTGTGCCCCAAGGCAGCATATTGGGTCCCCTTTTATTCCTTGTATACATTAATGAACTTCCAAACATAATCAACCACCTATGCGTTATGTATGCTGATGATGCAACAATATTTATTTCCAATGATGATAATAATACTAACTTTCAAGACGAAATAAATAAAACACTAACAACAGTAACTGATTGGTTAGATTCAATAAACTTGAAAGTAAATCTCTCGAAGACAAAAATAATACAATTTAGGAATTATAAAAGTAAACACACTCCATTAAATATATCTGTTTCCAATACAAAAATTGAACAAGTAAGTGATTTAAAATTTTTAGGAGTTGTAATCGATCAATATC
The DNA here is from genome assembly GCA_944739405.2 of Euclidia mi. NCBI lineage: Eukaryota > Metazoa > Arthropoda > Insecta > Lepidoptera > Erebidae > Euclidia > Euclidia mi. The sequence goes on along the minus strand of OX123204.2, from coordinate 28,610,736 downwards.
TAAATTGGAAAGCACACATTGAAATTGTAAACAAAAAAATATCCAGCGCCTGTTATGCACTATCAGTTCTGTCGGAAACTACCAATATAAATGTCACCAGAAATGCATATTTTGGAAATGTCTATCCTCTATTATTGTACGGTATAATATACTGGGGAAACTCTACAAATGTTCAGTCTACATTTATTCTCCAGAAAAAATGTCTAAGGACATTGTATAATATGCATAGCACTGAATCACTGAGAAATATTTTTAAAACTAAGGGATTTCTCACACTTACTTGTATTTACATTTTTGAATTATGCTTATTTGTGAAAAATAATAAAGAATATTTTGATTTTAAATCTGCTTCAAAGCGAAACATACGAAATAAATATAAGTATAATATTAACTTACCTATAATTAATAATACGATTTACTATAAAAGCACTTGCATTTCTGCAATTCGTGTTTTTAACAATTTACCTACAGTCTTAAAAGAATTAGATGGCCGTCAATTTAAAATAAATTTGAAAAAGTGGCTTATTGAGCATGCTTTCTATAGTCTAAACGAGTTTTTTGGTCAATCGTATTAGTGCATTTATTTAAGCTTCTATTTTGTTTAGTTTTGTTTAATTGTTGTTTCATTTTTAAGAAATTATGTTGCATGCCCGGTAAGGGCAAACTGTTGTGTCCAAAAATTTTATTACTAAGACCTATGTAATGTACACAGTTACGCAATAAATACATCTTTATCTTTATCTTTATAATAACCCTGGAAGGTTACTTCATAAGTTCCAGTGGTAGGGTCTCTTATGTACAAACAAAATGAGCCCAAACTCGGCATGCCTAGCTCTACTCACACATGAGTACCAGCAAGAGTCATTTAATAACCCTGGAAGGTTACTTCATAAGTTCCAGTGGTAGGGTCTCTCATGTACAAACAAAATGAGCCCAAACTCGGCATGCCTAGCTCTACTCACATATGAGTACCAGCAAGAGTCATCGAATAACCCTGGAAGGTTACTTCATAAGTTCCAGTGGTAGGGTCTCTCATGTACAAACAAAATGAGCCCAAACTCGGCATGCCTAGCTCTACTCACATATGAGTACCAGCAAGAGTCATCGAATAACCTTGGAAGGTTACTTCACTAGTACCAGTGGCCCTACCACTGGTACTAGTGAAGTAACCTTCCAAGGTTATTCGATGACTCTTGCTGGTACTCACTAAAACAAATAAAATGAGCCCCAACCTGGCATAACTAGGTCTACTCTTTTATGAGTTCCAGTCGCAACACTTGAATGGGATGGTATACCATCAGTCCACATAATCTTACCAGATTTCAACGCAAGAAACAAAATAATATCTAAATACCGGAATATATCCTGAATCAACATAATGGAAAAAATAAAGTAATAATGTCCATTTAGGTATATAAAAATAAGAAACTTATTTGTACGTAACTCGCACAGCCAGGCCTATAACACAAAAAACTCTAAGTCTCAAAGTTATTTAGTTGAACTACATTTCCGCAAGTTACCGTACGTAGTACGTACTGTTGCCGCCGTGTCGCTGTAGTGACGCGATTTTGTACCTACTAATTTTGTAAACGCGTCCTTAAAATCTCCCATGATAATATGGTGTGTATATTCTGACCCTAAAGATTCCAGAATCGATTCGAGACTGGAGAAATAATTGACAGTTGGGGGACAGTAGACAACCCCAAGGACGGTTTTGGCTCCATTGACTGAAACCTCAAGGAAGAGATATTCCGCTGAAGCAGATATATTAGGCGAAGAAGTCAAGAGAATTTTGAAAGAGAGAGAGCTACGAAGATATATAGCTACACCACCCCCTCTTCTGTTCAACGTATCATTACAGATAAGAATGAAACCAGGCAGAGGGTAGGGGGTGGACAGTAAATGAGGTTTCAGCCAGCTCTCTGAAACCAGAATGGCATGAACGTTGGCATCGCTGAAAGTTTCGAGCAGGTCACTATAATGGGTTGGAATACTTTGTGCACTAATGTGACAGATATTCAACATATGCTTTTTAGGTTGATTGAACGTCCGCTTGACAGAGTCACTTAGCAATTCGGCAATAGAAGAAAAGCTGTCATCGTTTGAAGTTACTGAATCATTGGCAGAGTGAAAGGAATCATTATCATCATCAGGTGTTATCATAAAATATATATAAAAAAACAATAAATAAAAATATAAATAATATATAAATTATATAAAATATATTATAAGTATGAATTTAAAATATGCGCACGTACAGGTACAGATGCAATGCATTAATCTCTGCACCACCCGCCAGCCCACACATACACAATAAAAAAGTCAGAGTAATTACAAAGAAAAAAATAAATAAAAATAATAACAAAGATGAGCTAATGCAAAACAAAATGTTGGCGTAAAACAAACAAGCCGTGTAACGAAACGTTACAATAAAAATTATGTTTCCGAACGCAACTTTTAGCTGCCACAACACAAGTGTCAAAGTAAGATGTTTGTCAAAAATTGACAGAACAAAAGTGAAAAACATATAAACCATATATTAAAAACAAAGTGAGGGTTGATTTGATTGATGACATTGATTCTATTAGCATCGTGGATTAAAGTTAAAACATGTAAACATAAACAAAACGAAGTTAAATAAAATGTGCAATCTTACTGATTAAATGAAAAGCGTGAAAACAAATGATATTTTCGAGAAGCGTTTTTAGCATTCGCGGAGTCTCCAACGACGGTGTTCCCGCAACCTGTCTTTACCCCAGAGGTAGTGTTACTCGATGCTCTGGGGTGCTTGGCAATCAGCTCGCTGAGTTCCTCATCAGTAACAATCTTGTGGCGGCTTCCATCTGGCGCTTTAATTATGATGTTGCCATCCTGGGACCAGCAAGCTCTCACACCGAAGTATACTCGGGCTTTACCAAAAACAGCTTGACGAGCTTTTGTGAGGAACTCACGTATGGATACAGCGGATACTTTCAGGGATGTCTTTGCACGCCACACAGCTGTTCTGGAGTCTGTTTTGGCAAACCGTACAAGAATGGGTCGCTTGCTGTCTTTTTTGGGTGCACCAATTCTGTGGCAGATGGTTAGATCAGCAGCTAAAATGTCCTGCAGCTTCAGTTTACTGTGTACAATATCCAGGATGGCCTCAGCACAGTTCTCCTAGTCCGCTTCAGGGACACCCAAAAAGAGTAAAGACTTCCGCCTGTATCGGGTCTCCATCATGTCGAGCTGCTTGTGGCACTGATTAATTTGTATACGGAGTAAACTTTGTTAAGTTTACTCCGTAACATATTGAAGACAAGTTCACGGAACGTGCGGAACTCCTCGGCAACCCGTGCAACGGTGTCTTTGGCAGGTCCTCCGCTGTGCAACTGGGACTCCAAAGCAGCCATCCTTTTTGAGAAACTCTCCTCAAGACTTCTTTGTGCATTCTCAATATCGCTGAGTTGTGACATTGTGCCTTAAGTTGATGTGTGAAGTGTGTAGGTCATACAATATTATTAAGCGGGTCTTAGTCGCGATAATTTACTTATTTAAAGGCATAAATACCTTTGTTATTCTCCTTCGTTTCTACCGGCTTGCAACGGTTGTGGTCGCGGAGGGACTGATGTCAGCTCAGCGCCGTCCTTGTGAAGCGCGGGTTTCGGCAGCTACCCTCACTTGTTTTATATTTTTGATTTTATCCGCACTGTCGGTACTTTGACAAACTACACTTATGACGTCTACACACTGATGATTTGTGTTACTGCGGCGTTGTTTGCATTTGTTAATGACTGGGTTCCAAGTGGTCGATAGTCTGTATCCGTCCTCCCGGTTGAAATTTCTATGTTTTTTGATTTCAACCGCTTCACGTACTATCCTGGAGTAATAGTGACGATCGGTGGATAAGACTTGTGGTTGATGTAATTCTATCCAGTGGTTTGGTCCAGATTATAGCAAATGCTCAGCTATGGCAGATTTATTCATTTGTCGATTTTTTACAGCTGCGATATGTTCCTTGACCCTTTCAGCGATCGTTCGTTTGGTCTGTCCGATATAGGAACTACCACAACTGCAGTCGACTTTGTAGACGCCTGGTGTTTGTAGAGGAATAACGTCCTTTGGGGTACGCAGGTTGTGTGCTACCTTGGAGAGCGGACTATATACAGTCTTGATGGAGTATTTCTGTAGTACTGTTCCAACTTTGTCCGTCACTCCCCTGATATAAGGCATGTAAGCCGGTACTCTGCTTACTTCAGGTTTGCGGTCTTTCCTCTTTCGACGGGGTATCTCTGTTTTGTATCCATTGCGCCTTAGTACCTCCTGAACATGTGACAATTCACTGTTTAAGTGTTCAGGGTCACAGAGGTCATACGCTCTGTTCACTAACGAGGTCACTACGGATTCCAAATGTCGCGGATGGTGATGCGAGCATGCGGTTAGATACCTGTCAGTGTGTGTCGGTTTTCTGTATACAGTGTGTCCAAGTGTACCATTAGCTCTCACCGTCACTTTGACGTCGAGAAAGGGTAACGATCCGTCTACCTCCATTTCAAATGTGAACCGGATGTTCGGATGTATGGAGTTCAATTTGTCTGCGAATTGTTCTATGTCTTGCTTGTTGCCCTTCATGATGCAAAATACATCGTCGACATATCTCTTCCATAGCTTTACATTTGAAGCCTGCATGTCTATGGATTCTTCAAAGTGTTCCATCCAGATATTGGCCATCACCGGTGCTACTGGGCTACCCATTGCCACTCCGTCGATCTGGAGGTAATGTTGTCCACGATATATGAAGTAGTTACCCTCTAAGCAATTCTTCAATAGAACGGCGTGACAAGTGAGGGTAGCTGCCGAAACCCGCGCTTCACAAGGACGGCGCTGAGCTGACATCAGTCCCTCCGCGACCACAACCGTTGCAAGCCGGTAGAAACGTAGGAGAATAACAAAGGTATTTATGCCTTTAAATAAGTAAATTATCGCGACTAAGACCCGCTTAATAATATTGTATGATGTATACAAATCGCGAAAGTTTAAAATCGATTAAGTGTGTAGGTGTTGTGCTGGCAGGTGGTATGTACAACTACTTAAATATTAAGTGTCATTTAACACTATCCTTTTCGAACTATAACGAATATAGCACTTATTGCTACCTTTAGTAAATATAATTAAGAAAATCTTTTAATTTCTATTAAAAAGTATTTCCGAAAATTTTCTGACGTGTTCACTTTTTTAACACCTACCGCCGAAAAATCTATTCGTTTACCTGTAGGTTTTAAAAGTGGTACAATAGTTGCATGATATTTGCGTATAGTTTGGTAAATAAATAATTTGCGCACTGTTAGAACGTCAGTACTTTCATAAACTAAATGAGTGGGGTGTCGAAATGGTAGATGGAGAAGGACTTTGAGCACCGCCCTTTGTGCCCTTTCAAGCGCTAGCATATGTGTTTTGGCTGCAGAACCCCATGAGGTTATGCAATAAGTAATAAGACATTCAGCCAGCGCTTTGTACGTTTGTATTAAAAGTGCAGTATCTGGTATCAGTCTCAAGTCCCTAAATATATATGTCAATTTTCTCATTCTATTTCTAACCATAGTTATGTGTTTCTGCCAGTTTAGTTTATCATCAATTTTAACCCCTAAATATTTGATGTCTGTAGTTCTTGATAAAGTCGGACAGCAACAACGTGATGCTACAACATAGGATGTGTTACATGGATAGCAATGTAGGCGCAAATCAACATCATTAGGTGAAGACGCCATAGTCTTGCTAAAGCAGAGGAATTTTGTTTTGGTGGTGTTGAGTGACAGTAAGTTATCTTCTAGCCACAACAAAATACATGATTTTTATTTGAAGAACGCTTGTTTTTTTACTTATTTTAATAATAGAATCTTAAGTGTGTTATATCTTCGTCTAACTCTATCTTTCCAGCTTTATTTTACTAATATAATAAAATTAGTTTGTAGTAAATTCTCATTTTCAAAACTTCGTGAGATTACTGCTTCCCAAACGTGAATAGGGACAGGCGCCATGGTAGACGTTTTTCTACATCAAAATGTCTTTTCAATTATATATTAATGATGACTATTGGAGCGGGTACCACGTTCCATACAGTTTTGCCCATTTTCCTTTATGAACATTCGACCATTCAAACACAAAATCAAATATTTTTATTTCAGTAAAATTTAACAACATAAATTGAAAAACATAGGGGATAAAAGGCGTGAAGTTATGTTATGTTAGTGGCATAATTAGGCAATGAAAAAAAAAAACTGTTCAGAAAGTATAAAATCCAAAACAAGTGTTTGAAAAAAGGATGTGAAGCCCTGAATGTGTGTTTACAAAAAGTCTATCTTCTCGTGGCACCAACTTTGGTATGCGGCTTCGTAGTTCCTACTTAATTTTGGGATTGTTTTTGGGCTATCGTAGTTAATCTTGTAGAACCTTGCGTAGTATACAGAATATTAGATTCGAATTCCATAAATTATTTTGACTGAAGCTATATCAATACGGTTGAGGCTGATGGTGATCATACCTGGCTTCGCCTACTTTTAACCGTTTTATTTTATTTTTCCATTTACATAACATAACTTTACGCCTTTATCCCCGACGGGGTAGGCGAACCTATTGCCATCTACCGGGCACATTATTAAGCAAGCGATAATTAAAATTTTTAATACACACATAACATCGAAAAGTTAGAGGTATGTGCCCGGTGTATCTGGGAATTGAACCCGAGACCATCGTCTCGGCAGTCCGTTACGTACACCACTAGGCCATCGCCGCTTTTTCCATTTATTCACATTTAAATTTATTCCTTTCAGTACCTTTGGCTTTAGCCGTCTATAATCGGTCATATTATACGTCAGATAAAATTTGTAAACCCGAAAACAATTATTGAAGTTCAAATCGATTTCGTTAAAGGAAATTGCAAAAGTTTTATTCTTGCATTGCACAGATGGCTGAGTCCTACCACGTCCCGCAGTGGGACAACTTTTATGACCAGTCACGTACACAAGTACACAGTTACTGCGTTTAATGGTATTACATACGGATGACGTATCCATACTGAAATGAGACGCATATGCTTAGTAAAAACACGTGTATGGATATAAAGTCGCTTAGTTCTACGAGTTTTGGTTTCTTTGGCACTGAAAAAAGATTTTTTTTTAAAGACTACAAACATTCAATCAACGATCATAGGTCACAACCACACTTGAAACGACAATTCGCGAATCACATAAAGTGTTGCCTCGTGTGTACATCGGCCATCCAATCCACAAAATTCGGCCAAAGAACTCAGATAGGTATTTACATAGAAGCACATGTCCTATGGGCGCTCTGAAGTCAAGCTTTCTTCGACCCAGATTGCCGCTTGGCGGCGTGGCAGTCGTTCCCCCAGTGTAAGCGCAAGAGAGACGGAGAAAGGACGCCTGCTCCGCCAACTACGAACTACACTGGGGCAGACCTCACTTAGTATCTACACGCTCTATGTAAATCTGAGTCCTATGACTCGGCGCAGTTCTAAACGGCGAGGCGACGGCTTGCGGCCGTTTCCAATATTTAATTTGACAGATTTTATATTAGTCCAGTCACTTTAGGGTTTCACCTCGGAATTTGAGATAATAAGCTGGAAACTCGTATACAGCTTCATTTTGGCGTTCTAAAAGTTGTCTCAAAAGTCTCATATTATCTCGTGTCTGCGTCGTAAGTTATTCGAGGTCAAAGGTCACGAAAATCGTTTTTTTGTAATTATCTCCGTTTCTATGGTTCCAATCACTTCAACACTTATAATAAAAATTGAAGATAAAAAAAATTGCCACAACTTTTGTCTCAACTCTTTTTCCGTACGCTCAACCCTTTTCGAGATAGAGAGCGGAGAGTGCCCAGCGCTCAGGCATATATACTGTTATACAAGGTCATGCTGCGGATGCAGAAAATCGGGCTTGCAATGCACTTTAGCTTGCGGACAATGCAATGGGCAAGCTTGTCTCAATGCTGTTGTATTGCAAGACGATCCTGAGAAAGAAACTGCATTTGATCCAGAAATTTTAGAAGGTTTGGAGACAATTATGCAGGTAAACGAAGATGATGAACATGAAATTGAAATTTTCAATTTCCCAGGAGATGATGATGAAGAAGAAGAAGAAGAAGAAGAAAATTGATATTTTTGAACTTCTAGTAATTGAAGAATTTAAATGTACATTTAATTTTAATTTTAATTGTAACAAAAGTACAGCTACTAAATAAAAATTAACTTAAATTATATTTACTTGACTTATTTCTATATACAAGGTATTATTCACCGAGATTCACGGTTGACCTTGTATAACAGTATATATGCCTGAGCGCTGGGTGCTCTCCGCTCTCTATCTCGAAAAGGGTTGAGCGTACAGAAAAAGAGTAGAGAAAAAAGTTGTGGCAAATTTTTTTATCTTCAATTTTCATAATAGGTGTTGAAGTGATTGGAACCATGGAAACGCAGATAATTGCAAAAAATCGATTTTCGTGACATTTGACCTCGAATAACTTATGACGCAGACACGAGATAATATGTGACTTTTGAGACAACTTTTAGAACGCCAAAATGAAGCTGTATACAAGTTTCCAGCTTATTATCTCAAATTCCGAGATTGACCCCGATTTTCGCCTAAGGTGACTGTATTATATAGAGCATATTATTATGACAAATATATAATAACCAAATCCTTTGTCCCACTGGTCCCAATATTTGATAGATCAAATATTGGAACCGGCCATTGAACCACCGCCATACATGCAGTAAAAAGAAAATTGGACCTACCACAAATTGTTGTTCCTCATACAATTACACAGATGTATGTACTTACAATTTACATGTTCCATGTTATTTATTCTTATAATTTTTCCTAATGCCATATCCCAATTTAAATACCGTGAGAGTTTACCATGCGTTTGTCTTTTTAAAGAATGTAACTGTACGTATAAATCCTGGCCATGCACGCAAGCGTTGTGTTGTTTATGAAGTGATTTCTCTTTTTTCGAATGAGTGATGTGAATGCAAGCCGCATTCGGACCGCTAGGTGAAATATTTTTCACTCCCAACGAAATCGAATGTTTGCGGAGGCTTTTATATAGATTAGATGCTTTGAGTATCTAAATATAGAAATTGAATATGCAAACTTGTATGTTTTTTCAGAGAGTATAGAAAAACAAGTTGTAAGCTTTATATAACAGTAATATATTTTTACATAGACTATACCAGACTATCGACCTAAGACATTGGTTGTTGGAGACGACGACGACTTTTAACTTATTTTTAACAAGAATTCAACTCCAATGATGTATGACCTACGAAAGACCATAGGACGGTAAGTTTGTAATATAAATGCAGCTAGAAGTGTAAATTAACATTCCAAGAGTTAAGGGCGTATATTCAAAATTACGCAACACAAATGTGCCGCGAACGCAAGCTCGACGAAAGAGTGGCGCACACTTCTATAATATCTCTGTGTGCGTGAACTTTGTCCTGGGTTGACCCCGCGTATACTACAATCAAAATTATTGTGGCATATTTTAATAGTTTTGTTATTTCTTTTCATACATTTGAAATAACCTGACTTATTTTTATTATAATGTGTATGGATCTATTATGTTATATTGTTCATGTAATAATTACTTTACCAGATTATTAAAAAGACTAGCACATATTTGATACCTACTATTTTATTCCTTTTTATACACTTTACATAACTTGACTTATTTTAAGTAAATGAATATAGATCCGTTATTTTTGTTTTTGTAATTTTTGCATTATAATACATATTATATTTGCCTATATTTAAAGTTAAAAAGCTTAATTTTTTAAGATTCATTCCATTGAGATAGTTTAAAGTTAAAAAGGTCATATTAATATTATAAAGTTTATAAAATTAATAAATCTCTCGCTCTTCATATTTTTGAATGAAGCAATGAGATCGAATACAGTTATATTACATTTTTAAAAACAACTACGGAATCCCAAATAGAAATTATTCCGAAGTGAAAATCGAACTTCACATTTACAATTACGGAGTTAAATCTATGGCAGATGTAGGTTGAACGGATGCCTATCAGAGATTATATTTGATTTGATAACCGCTACTATAATAACGAAAGGACAATGGCAGATCTCCATACATCAATTGAAGCGCACAGTAATAAAAAATATATCAAAAAAATTCGGCGTAAGTAACCGTCTATAAATTATTCTATTTTCACTCACACAAGCCGGAAAAAGAAGATATCGGTGTTTAACGTGTTTAATGTTTAGTTAAGAATGAACAATGAAGGTAAGTTTGAATTATCAAATGACATTATGTCAGATTGACATCAAAACGCAGAACTATTCTGTAGCATTAGCATCTCATCACCTGTCACAGCCTAAGACAAAAGCAGAGCTGCACATTTTAAATCTATTTTATGTGAAATCGATATAACGTTAAAGCGATGCTGTGACGTTTTTATTTGATTTAAAAGTTGTTTTGCTACTAAATAATAAGCTTATTGATATAATGTTGATTAAAAATTAAATAACTGCATTTTAATTATTATATTTTAAACCAAAACAACCCTATAAAGGTCGATCGTATCGATTACTTATTTAATAATCGATACGAATCAATGTCAACGTCTATTCCTATCACACCATTGTCTATAGCAACAATCAAATAATAAAGTAAGTACCTAGTTTGTAATCAATTTGAATGCTTTTTATCATCATTAAATAATCCGGCTTTAACGAGACAAAGTGAAACTATAAAAAATCGTAGAAAAAAACAATTTGTATTATTCATAAGAAGTTTAAGGTCGCCACAACAAACCCAGACCTAATTCTGCCATTGTTCTTTATCATAATTCAATAAATCATTTTATGTTAAGAAGACTGTTTCAATATCTGTAGATTAAATTTTGTATTTTCAAAATTGTACATGATAACTCAAAAGATATAACAAATGTAAACGTGCGGCAATGAATTAAATAAAAATGTAGGTAATTCCCTTAGAAATTAATTTTTTAAGAACCTAACTACATAAAACTAAAAAGTATGCTATTATCCACATATAGAATTTTGCAGTCAACTGCTGGATATGGGCATCACGGTAGCAGTGAGTCAATAGGAAGATTTGGCCTACTATAAGCATGCTGACCAGACGGGTTGGTATGGAGTTCGATGTAAAGTTTTCCGTATCTTCGCACAATGATTGATATGCTTCGTGTATTTTCCTTAGTCGCCGCTTTTGTATTCTCAATCGGCCACCACAGGGACAAATATATACATATACATTTATTTAGGTCCTTATAGGATTATGACTGTTGTGAGCCAATAGGACTTGGCCTACAATACCACCCTGAACCCAAGGGTTGGTATAGCGTTTCATGACGTCCTGTACGCAAAGATACTATTTGTTTATTTTTGCGAAGTAAGATTGAATGGAGATCAAATAGGTAACCAAATTAAAAGTACCCATAACCAACGCGCTTGCATGATAAGTTTAATAAATGTTGAGGAAGCAAAAGAGGTATATTTGAACCGAAGGATGTGTTTTGAATTCCCCATTCCTTAAAATATCCGAGACGATACCCATATCGACGTTATAAAAATCTCGTCCGCCATCTGTGATTTCCTATCCGCCATCTTTGATCACGAAATAGATGTTGTATTTGGATTCTCCATCCCTTAAATCATCAGAGACGATACCCATATTGATTTTTTAATTTTTTTCCATCCGCCATCTTTGATTTCCCATCCACCATCTTGAATCACGAAACAGATGTTGTATTTGGATTCTCCATCCCTTTTAACATCGCAGACGATACCAATATACAGGGTGTCACAAGACCCATCACCAAGCCGAAGTCTACTCGTTGTGGACATCATGCCAAGTCATACTAACTAAAAATAATACCTGGGAAACGATTTTTTTTTAAGTTTTCACGTTTTTTAAACCGCAATTAAAAGCGCGCGCGTGCAATGTTAAAAATACCTACTTATCCATGGGGTCATAGGGCATCTAAAAAGCATATTGGCGGGGTAAATACATCGATTTTGTTCCTAATTAGAAAAAAATCCATACTAACTTTGAGCCTCAATATCTCCTAAACCAGTAATTTCCCAGGTATGGTGCGGAAGTAAAAAAGATTCGTAGTGATTGGTACAACATGGGATTTCAGTTTTCGTTAAGGGTCTTGTAGATATTTTTAATTTTTCCCATGCGCCATCTTTGATTTCCCATCCGCCATCTTTGATCACGAAATAGATGTTGTATTTCAATTCCCTACCCCTTAAGATATCGAAGACGATACCCATATTGATATTTAAAATTTTCTGATCCGCCATCTTTGATTTCCCGTCCGCCGTCTTGGATTACAAAATAAATTTCACATTATTAATCAGCGTCCCGAAAATCTCGAAAACGATACCCATATAGATTGTATCCTATTCGTTTAGCCTTTTTTTGCCTTTGACCCAACCCTCCCCCTTCTCGTTTGACATTTTATTATTTTTGTCTGGCCCCTAAAAGTTGTGGCGTAATTTCATATAGCCTATAGCCTTTCAGAATAATTGGGCTATCAAAGGCAAAAACATTTTTTTTAAATCCGACTGCTATTTCCTGAGATTAGCCGACATTATCTTTTAGCCTTTTGCCCGGCCCCAAAGGGTCGAAGCGTTATGATATATAACCTTATAGCCTTTCGGAATTACTGGGCTATCGTATAGAAAAATATTTTTTCAGATGTGACCGAAAGTTACTGAGATTAGCGCGTTCAAACAAACAAACTCTTCCGCTTTATTATATTAAATATAGATTTCTGCAAACAAATACAATTATTTACCATAATATAATAAAATGAAATTTCAATATTATTTTACATTTAATGTAATTAGGAACATTTGGTAATCAATTTATGATAAAACTGTACTCACCAAAGTATCAATATTATTACGTCGCGCTATGCATTGTTTACGCTATAGGTGTAAACAAGCGATCGCGGCGATGTCGCCGGAAAAAAGTGATACGTCCTACCGCTGGGAGGACCCGGCGTGGACTAATCGAACGAAGCTTGCGCGCGCGGTTTTATAGTGATCTTAAAATAATTGTTAAAAATACATCAGCGCATTAAAAATTTTGAAAAAAATACTGAGTATTTAGCACTACATACTTTTTAATAATATATATTTTTTATTTAAATTCGGAGTCAAATAATAGAGAAATAAGATGTTGAAATTTACTGATTTTAAGTTTATTTATAACTGATTTAGACTAGTTTTTATTTTATAATTAAGAATTTTTAAACTGTGATGCACTTTAACACCATACATTCTGTATATTTAAGTCTTTAAATAAGATATATTTCCATAGGAAACTTGTGATATCCGACTTGAAACAAAGCTCTGATGCCAAATTTCGTAAGACGGTGTACAGAAAGTTAATTCCTAATAAACAACCATACACAAAATTCAAAATTTTGCGATGTAGTGCACACATATAATAGTTAATCTTAATAGAAATGTTATTTATTTTACATTTTTTGAGCGTATGATTAAGTTACGAGCCTTGAAAAATTCGTAAAAGATGCTGATTTCATATAAATTTGAGTACACGCTCTTAACAGCCATCATCATCATCAGCCTGCCATAGTCCACTGCAGGGTATAGGCCTCTACAATAGTACGCCGCTGAGCCTGATTTTATTCTCTTCGTGTCCAGCCGCTGCCAGCCGCTTTGAGTATATCGTACCTCCACCTAGCCACAGGGCGTCCTACTCTACGTTTGACATGCCATACCGCCATAACAGCCATATCACAATAAAAATAAAATTATCTTGCTTCCCCCTGAACCTAAGAAGATATGCTGGTAATAATTGATTATCTTTTGTATCTACTGACGGGCAGGGAATGTATTAATCACATCACACACATCTGGCACCATATGTGAATAATTATATGTTGCCTTTTAAGAAAACTTCTTGCCATTAGGCTGATTGAAGTCCCCTTTTGTATAAAAAATATCAACATTAGCTTAGTATTGCTGATAGATTCCCGCTGCGCCTAAAGTCAGTTTATTCAATGTTCCTGAAGTTTCCTCTTTTACCAAGTAAGTGTTTTATACGAGTATTGGCAATGAATGATATTACCATGTTACATACATACATACATAAACTCACGCCTGTTTCCCCGAAGGAGTAGGCAGAGGCATATTACCATGTTAAGAGCGTGTATTCGAAATATTGTAAGTCAAAAGCCGCGCGATCGCTAGGACCGTCCTAGCGAGTGCATCGACGTCCGCGCGTCCTAGTAGGACGTCGATGCACTGACGCACACATCTATGATCGCTGTGTGCGTGACCGTTGAGCTGCGCTATACTACTCGGAAGGAACAGTTTGATACTTTTGTGCGTTTTTTTGCTTTTTAATATTCAACTTATCATTACTTTAACTATTTTTTAACTGATTATGTAAATGAAGGAGCCTTGAATAATTTAATATTTTTACGACTGTATATTCAAGTTTGTTTATATTCAATATAGTATCCACTGAAGACACTAATATTATTTTCAAACATATCAATTTATTATCTGATATAACGGTTATTTAGTTGAATATTATAATAAAGACACATAATTACAACAAGACTTGTGTAGATAGAACATACATCGGACATTAAATTGTTACATATACCTACTACTAATATTAATCTAACATAAACTGTGCGTGTTTCACACAAAACTAACAATATAACTTCTTATTGATCCGATCCTAATTTCTCGCGTTAAGTAGAAAGGTATAAATGCATATGTATGACCAGACTTCTCAGGCTCAGCCGATTCGTGTCATTGTGGCAAGGCACAGCAACTTAAATCGCCTGTGTAAAATTGTCTTGAGTGGGACGAAGTACCGACAGTTACAATAAAGGCAATATAAATATTTGTGAATAAACAACATGTTTAATAATAAACGAAAAACCTGAAACTATTTAGCGTGAAATCAGGGGCCTAATTCTCGCGTGGATAGAGAAATCTCTAGTTTCGACAGAATGACTATTGAAAATCTCACGAAAATGTTTGTTAACATAAGACATAAATGTCATCAGTACCAACATGAGAACACAATATAATCTCTATTAACAAAACGTTCCGTTTTAATGTATCTTGAAAAAGAATATATAAATTTAAAACAAAAAAGCCATAAATACATTAAAGTTAAACTATTATATTTCACACTTTCGGCACGTATTTTCATAAAATAAATATCATTTTTGTAAGATATGAAATAAATATTTTGATAAATTAATTTTGTAGTAAGGAGTTTCGTAATGTGAAAAAGAACGTTATGAATATTTGGCGGTATATTATTATCAGCCAACATATCTATATCTATCTATATCTTATCTATATATGTGCGTGTGTATGTCACTGAACTCTTCCTAAACGACTTAACTGATCTTGATGAAATTTTTTGTGTGTGTTCAAGGGGACTTGAGAATGGTTTAGATTCACAATTTAGGCCACTGGAAAATGTTTTTTTACTTAATTTTTAATTTGTAAGTAGTTGTGGATTTTGGAATGTTTCACATAGGAACCGACGGACTGCGCTGCTATCGCAGTGTCAAATCTTATATTAATAATTTCGTCAAGGAGTACATTGAAACCTTACCTGAATAATAAATCTTAAAAAAATAAAGATTTCGAGTCGACAACATATATCCGTAAAATTCGGATTGTCAAGTATTTTGTTAAATTCTAATGGTTCTGACAGACAAATCAAAGTCGCCATATTGGCCACTCTAGCAAAACGTCACAGATACTGGATAACATGTTGAGTACTACTAAGTCTGTACTAAGTAGTTTGTATGTGTAAATACTTTTTGCATTAAAATGACAATCATAGACAAATCCGCCCAATAAAGGAGATTTGTGTCACTCCAAACATAGATGACAAACTGTAACTAGAGTACCCCGAATTACGCGAGCGAAGCCGCGGGCAAAAGCTAGTCTTTATATATATATATATATTTCTTGTGTGCGTGTGTATGTCACTGAACTCCTTCTAAACGACTGGACCGATTTTGAAGAAATGTTTTGTGTGTGTTCAAGGGGACTTGTGAATGGTTTAGATTCACAATTGAGTCCACTGGAAAATGTTTTTTAGTTAATTTTTAATTTGTAAGTAGTTGTTGATTTTGGAATGTTTCAATTAACTGCGTGTGTTTTATAAGTTCAAGAAACTGCGTGTGTTTTATAAGAATATAATTTAAATGTATTTTTTTGACGTCATGACGCGCCGCGTCGTCACCTTGTGTCGTTAGCATGCGTATCTCGTCGCACGTAACATGTTGCCCACCACATGAAATATGTTAATGTGTAGGCAGTAATCATACTTCATGATGAAACGTTGTTTGTTTTGGTTTTTCGTGGGATCAACCTTGACCTGTTTTATGGAGAACATAAAGAAGAACCTTTACATGTGACGTTTATTTTTAATAAAAACAACAGGAAAATAATGAAAAATGATTTTAATAATTTAAGTGTGTGGTGCGTGTGCCACTATCATAGGGCATAATTGTTTTAAAATAGTGGTAGGTATGTATGGATTTAATAAATATATATATATATATATATATATATATATATATATATATATATATATATAATGGTAACATCTGCTGCGATATAGGAATAATTCCTAGATCAGAATCAGCCTTATAAACCAAAAATAATAAATTAAAGATACACCGCTACAATGTGCCTTTCACAAGAACCAAACACAGAAAATAAATATAACTTTGCTTTATACTAGGAACAACACCAGTAGACTTTCTTTTCCAACATAAAACATTCTACAATACCACATTCCTTGAAACGCTACAAATAATTGAGAACGTGGTAGAAGTATTGTTCGCCAGAAGAAACTATAATAATGCTTGGATTATTACAATGTTCTTCAAAGCTATGCTTGTTTAAAGAAAAAAGAAAAGTATGAATTACAAGCCAGATAATGATTATGAGAAATAAGTTAAGAGCCATGCAGTTTTATTGAGTTTTGATGCAGATTCATTGCATTAGATCTCTTATTTCCATTTCACAGACGCAGAGACTTAAGAACTTAATTAGAATGTATGAAAGGAAATGCAGCTATAAGAACATTTTCAGGACAGAATGTACTTTATAATTTGGTAAAAAAGAATTTTTGACAAAAAAGGTACTATACTATACAATAAACAACATAGGTACTGAAACAGAGTACAGGTAAAAAATAAAGTCCATTCATGTAAACGGCACTATGAAATGCGACGTCTTACATTTTGCTTACTTAAAGACATTGACACTGAGCACCGCAGTATCAATATTGTACATACAGTCCGAAAAAGTATATTTTTAGTGGT
Source organism: Euclidia mi (assembly GCA_944739405.2). Lineage (NCBI taxonomy): Eukaryota > Metazoa > Arthropoda > Insecta > Lepidoptera > Erebidae > Euclidia > Euclidia mi. The sequence continues at coordinate 28,593,348 of OX123204.2, read as the reverse complement.
TTGTTAGGAAATAATACCAATATAATATTTTCGAAGGTAAGGATAGAAGTAAACACTAGTATCGAATACATAAAAGTTTATGTTATTGTCCGTGTGGTGACGGATTAAGAATACGAATTGTCACCACCCCATATCATCCCATGGGTGTCGTAAGAGCCGACAGAGGGAGCATATTATGCAGAGAACAGCACTGTAAGAGAAGGCAAACTTGATACAAACCCTATACCAACCCGCTTGGCCAGCGTGGTATAGTAGGCCAATTCCTCCTTTCAAAGGAGAGGCCTAGTCCAGCATTGGACTATCAAAGGCTGATGATGAGATGAATGTTATGTTTTAACAATTTTATTATCATATTTCGAACTAAATTTTTTCGAACTTTCTATCAGTAAATAACACTTTGGATTGATCTTATAGAAAATATTTCAGTTTGTTGTTTGTTTTTCGTGTGAGTGTGTGGCCAACTCTAGTGTCGGAGTTTTTCAGACCGCCCGAAGGCCTCCGACGTGGCCTAACGACTCTTATCCTAAGACAAGAACCGGGACCGACAGCTTTACGTGCCCTCCGAAGCACGGTAGCGCTCAGATGTAAATGCCACATAATAAATGTGGATATAGAGGTGGCGCTAAGTAAACATTGCGCTGTCACTGCTCTTGTGATAATATTAATTTAAAATTAGTTATTTATAACTTTCTATGAATCTGAATAATACAAAAGCGTTGTAACTATACAAAGTTCAGTGAAAAGTGTTATCTCATAAAACCATGTACTAATAATGACGAAAACTGTAACTATAAGTGACAAAATAATTTGAAGTGAAACAACAAAAATAACTGTGATGAGACTATTTGACGACTAAAAAACAAAGGTACGCATATCATTCTATAAGACCATTCGTAAATTGACAAACATTAACGTAAACTGACTATTTTAACAATGTAAGAATCCGTTAAGAAAAAATATTCAAACCTAACACATAGAAACTAGCGCGACAAGGGGAGAATAGACAAACTAAACATCTATTATCTCGAGAGTATTGTCCTGCCATCTAGCGTTGAGTAGTGTTAGCACCAACACATTATTGAACACACCAAAAAAATTTGAATACGCAACAACAGGTGGCGCTTTCACTCAAAGATGAATGATAATATAACTTTTCGCAAACTACGTAGAACTAGCTCATTGAGTAACGTATCTACGGACAATAGCACGCTATTTGACACAACTATGTTAAGTCTGCGAGATTCTTCACTTAACACTAGCCAAACTGTCATAGAACTTCAAGAAAAAATACAGGAAATGACAAATAATATCGAAAGTACTCATGCTGAAATAGAAAACCTGCATATTGAGAACCTTAGACTGAAATCAGATTTACAGGAATGCAAGAACATAATAGAAGCATACAAAAAAAATAATCATACCGACATTATAAACATGACACCGCGTTCAACACGCAGACGGAAAATGAAACTCGTAAACAAAAATAAGACCCCTTCAAAATCTATGGAGCAACAAATCACACAAACAAATATAAACACTAACATTGAAAGCTTAAATGAAGATACTCGTAACAGTATTGAGCAAATTGCAAATACGCCTACGACAAAAAATAAGCAAAATGCACCACATAAACAGCAAAACAAAAACAACAAGGATGATATAGAACCACCGAACTGCACAACAAAGAAAAATACGAATACATATCAACAAAAACCTTGCTTATCAAAGCAATATAAACCACAACGTAAACATAAAATGTGTATATTGAGTAACAACAAGAGAAATAAGATACTATCTATTGCCGAAAGTACATTTCCCAATATGGAGATATGTCATTATATGTATCCGAATCGTGGCATACTAAATCTCATCGAAAATCTCCACTTAAAACTTATCAATTATACCACGGATGACTATTGTATTATAATGATTGCGGACGATGATTTCCAAAAAACAAATAGTTACTTTGACATTGTACTAAAAATTCGTGAAACATTAACAAGCCTTCAACACACAAATATAATATTATGTCCACCTACATTAAAACTAAATAACTATAGTGTAATGTATAATTGGAGAGTGGAAACTTTCAACAACCTATTATATCTTGACTTACACACCCATCAATACGCCACTGTATTTGACTCTAATTTAGACTTACTGTATGACTACACCATGTTTACAAAATCTAATGGCCACATTAATAACTATGGAATGAAAAATATTTTTGACAATTTAAAATTTTATGTATACGACTCTGAGGACATCACTATAACTGGCTGTAATAATATTAATTTAAGGAGCAACAAATATTATGACAATATTGATCATGTAAATAGTGATAGTCTTCGTCGCTTGTAAATATTTATATATATTACACCAGAATATTGCCAGCCTTATCTCTAAATCAGACGCCCTCTCTGTTTGTCCCAATGAACTATTAAGTGTAAACAAATCCGTAGACGTAATTTGCGTCACTGAACATTTTATGATGTCCGGCTATGAGAGCCATCTTGATATACCAAATTATTACTTGGCTGTCTGTTACAGCAGGAATAAAAGTAAAAGAGGCGGAGCTTGTATTCTATTAAAAATGGGGCTGTCAAGTAAGGAAATAACATAAGTTGCCGAATTTACACAAATGAGTATTTTTGAATGCTGTGCGGTAGAACTACTGAAATACAAAATAGCGATTATTTGTATTTACAGAACACCAAAAACAGGAAACCTTCATTTGTTTTTTAAAAAACTGGAGCAATTATTGTCAAAAATAAGTAAAAAAAAATATGATAATATAGTGCTAGCGGGTGATTATAATATCAATATTCTGATCAAGAATTATACTATATTGGAATTTAAATGCCTCCTTTCAAACTTTAATTTAAAACTAGCTTTTGATCAACCGACTCGGATAAAAAGCCAAACATGTATTGATAATATAGCTCATAACTTTGTTAAATCGTGCAAAACTAAAATCATAGAGTTTGCCATCACCTAAGCTATACATATCTTGAACTTGTGTATAAATGATGGCGTATTCCCTGAAAGCCTAAAAACATCCTTAATTATACCACTACATAAAAAAGAAAATAAGAATCTAATGAAAAACTATAGACCTATTGCACTGCTGTCAGTTATTTCAAAAATCTTTGAAAAATATATTTTCAATCAAATATATACGTATTTTGAATCAAATTCCCTACTATGCCAGCAACAAAAAGGTTTCAGGAAGAATATGACAACTAATATGGCTATCTACGACTTTCTTCGTAACATAATGACAAAAATTGATAAACGGACTCCTGTATGTGCTATATATTGTGATATGTCCCAGGCCTTTGACTATTTAGATCATAAAATATTGAAAAACAAATTAGAGTGCTACGTTATAAGGGGTAATATTTTAAATCTAATAGAATCTTATTTGGCAAATAGGAAACAGGTTACCGTTATTACGAGATTGGATTGTAGAGACAAAATGGAGGTATCATATAATTCAAACATGCGCCAAATCAAGTTTGGTGTCCCACAAGGCAGTGTAATGGGATGTCTTCTTTTCAATATATAATTATATAAATGACCTACCTAACTCCACTAATCATCTGATGACTCTCTTTGCTGACGACAGTACATTGACAATATCGTGCAAAAATCCATACTCATACGAAAATGACATTAATAATAGCGTGACATCAATTATTTCATGGTTAAATAATAATAATTTAAAAATTAATTTATTGAAAACTAAAGTAATGCATTTTAGCCAGCGAATAGAAGCTCCATTAAAAATGAAGATATGCTATGATAATACATTAATAAACGAAGTAGACAGTACAAAATTTATTGGGCTGATTATAGACAAAAAATTGAACTGGAAAGATCACATTGAAAATCTCAGTAATAGACTGAGTAGAACCTCCTACGCCCTATATAAACTAGCTCCGATGGTTAACATAGATGCACTTCTTACGGCGTATCATGGCCTAGTAGGTTCCATTTTAAGATATGGAGTAATTTTCTGGGGCAACTCTAATGACAAAAATATAATATTTAAACTCCAAAAGCGATGTATCCGCGCTATGTTTGGCTTGCAATTCACTGACAGTTGTCAACCATACTTCAAAAATTATAACATCATAACACTGCCATCGTTATACATCCTAGAAACATGTATTTTTGTTAAAACTAATCCGTCACTATTCCCAAAACTATCAGACACTGTCCAACGCAACAGACGAGACAATGATCGGTTGCGTATACACTGCGCCAAAACTACTCATTTGCGTAACAGCATATTTTGTATGGCACCGAAAATTTATAATAAGCTCCCAAATGAATACAAATCTTTAAATTTAAAAATATTTAGGAAAAAGGTTAAAGAAATGTTAGCAAAAAAGTGTTACTATAGTATTAATGACTTTTTAGATGATACTTTTAATTGAATTATTATTACACTGATGACATCTGATTTAATTATTATTATTTTAATTATTATTGACATTTTATATATCCGGACATTATTTTTATGACATTTCATTAACTGACATAATTTAGCATTTAGTTTAGTAAGAATTTTAATTGTTGACCGTTAATGTAATGAATTTATGACTGTTAACTATTTATTTTTTATTAATATTTGAATTAATTCTTACAATTACTTGCATTATAGTTCTTACATTTAACATAATAACTTCATTTATTATATTTGTACGCCGTCCTGGCAAAACATGTTGATACATGCGCTATTAATAAAACGACTTATGTAAAGGGCATGGGCATGACATATCCTGTATATACTACACATGTTTAAAGCAAATAAATGTATCTTTATCTTTATCACACTTGGTCACCCATCCAAGTGGCAACCTATGCAGGCGTTGCTTAACTTTGCCGATCTGTTACGAACGACAAGCTAAGTCTAGCTATGATCGCTAATATTTCAGTAACTTACTCAGAATGCTAAAGTCAGTTTTCAATAACAGAGCTATTTGTATGGTTGGGAGTCTTATGAAATGAAACTAAGACGAAAGTTGAATCAAGACTGTGTTTATTCCATTGAATACATGATTATATATCCTTACATACTACATAACCTTACAAACTAAGTATACATTAATATTACAACTCTACACCTCACGGGGAAGAGTAAAAAAAAACGTAAATATACAGTTATTTTTTATATATTTGATACATTATATTTAATATCAATAGGTACGCAATAACATACTATTATTAAACATTCAATATGCATTAAAAAATCAGTTCGAATATAATGAACTTTCAATACCTAATTCGTATATAAGAAAGTAAAATACATTAAAATAGTTTCGTGTAAAATAAATTCAAAAATAATAATTATAAAGTGTAAAAAAAAAAATATTTATTGCATAATTGATAACTAAAAGTCACATCAAGTGTTATCATTCTTGTTTACAAACAATTTCGTTCGATTTTTATGGACGATGTCCAATTTACCATTTTTAATAATCTCAACATTAGGTGTCATATCACGAACAACAACATAAGGACCTAAGTAGATAGCATCAAGTTTATTGCCGGCTTCATTTTTCAATAATATAAGATCGTTGTGTTTATATGTGACGGGATTAATACTATTATCATATCTTATCTTCCTGACCTGTTTGCTATGTATTAAATTTTTACGGGCTTCCTTTAATGTTTGAATTCTGTATTTTAACTCCGCGGGATAGTGATCATAATTATAAATAGGGTCTACAGTTAATTTGCTTAAGTTAGAAGGTAATATGCATTTCTTACCAAAAACCAATTCGTATGGAGTAAATCGAGTTTGAGAGTGGACTGAAGTGTTGTACGAAAAACACCAGAAAGATAACCACCTACTCCAGTAGTCCGGGTGATTATCTGTCTGAATCCTAAGATACATACCTAATTGTTTGTGAGCGTTTTCCAGTGCACCAATACTCTCGTGGTGATATGCTGTGGATTGAAGTTGTTTTAATGTAACATTTGACAAACCTCTTTAAATAATTCGGATGTGAACTCGGCACCTCGGTCAGTCGCTATTTCAATAGGGATTCCGTACCTAAGGATGAAATTATTAACAAATGTTCTTGCAATTTCTGACGAAGATTTGGTAATCAAGGGATACGCTTCGACGTATTTAGTTAATTCGCATTGCAGCGTAATTATATATGTGTAATTGTCATTATCTCTCGTTATAGGGCCTACAATGTCTAAAAATATCTTTTCGAAAGCTCAACCTGCAGTAGTTGTGATATTCATCGGCTCTTTAGTTTTTACCGAATATTTCTGCTTTTGACACTGTTCGCATTTGCCTACAAAACGTTTAATATCGTTTTCAAGTCCTGGTCAGTAACAATATTTCTTTATATTATTATACATCCGCCTTATGCCCGCGTGGCCACTTGTGGGTAAAAGGTGGAAGTCATTTAACACTACTTTTCTATCATCGTCATCATCGATTCGTTGAATATTTTTCAAAATTATTAAGCGGGGTCCGGACCACTTGCTAATATTATTTATCTCATTAGTCAATTTCTCTATAAATATATTATTATTATTATTCTTAAGAAAATATATTTCATCGACATTCATCGACTTACAAAACTCCCCGAGCTCTCTCACAAAAGCGCCTGGCGTCAGTTGCGAATGAGAGGATGGGTTAATTAATAAAACTTGTTTCCTAGGAACATATATAAATACTTTATTTTCCTTCTCTATCTTTTCAATATTTCTTAATTTATCTAGTTCGTTTTTAGTAATGAATCGCAATTCAGTTTGACATGTGTTTCCACGACTTTTGGTTGATCAGGCCAATCGTCAGAGTCACACATGTCCAACGGAGGATTCGTTGCTAATTCTAATTGTCTTTTTTGTTGTCTAGTCAAAACACACATTACCCTTTCATTCATCTCTTTCAGCTCGTCTGATGTTATAGTTATTCTTGATAAAGTATCAGCCACATTTTCAGAAACTTTTACATACGATATAACATACTCATACTCTTCTAGTATTAACCGAAACTTCATGAGTCGGCTGGATGGATCCTTCATATTAAATAAATAAATGAGAGGTTTATGGTCTGTCAATATTTTAAACCTACGTCCATACAAATACGGACGAAAATGCTTAACGGCCCATACGATCGCTAAAAGTTCCTTTTCGATGGTTGGGTACCGTTTTTCTGCCATGTTAAGACTCCTACTAGCAAAAGCAATCGGTTTTTCGTCTTCATTGGATAAAATTGCCCCTAATGCATAGCCAGATGCATCGGTTTGTAGTATTAAGGTATTTGTTTCTGAAAAATTTGGATATTGAAGAACGGGAGGCGAAGTGAGACTGTTTTTGAGTAAACTAAAAGAATTTTCACAACTATCATTCCATGTAAATGGTACGTTTTTCTTTAATAATGAGTTTAAGTGATATGCTAGCGAAGTTTTTTATAAATTTCCTATAATAATTTGCGAAGGCCACAAACCTTTTAACTTCTTCCGTGTTTGACGGCCTTGGGTAGTTAATTAATACTTTTATTTTATCCGGATCAGGTAATACACCATTTCCTGAAACTACGTGTCCTAAATACAACATTTCTTTCCGTAGAAAATCACATTTATCCGGGTTAAGCTTAAGATTACACTGTCTAATTCGGGTAAACACTTCTAAAGGTTTTTATTGTGATCTAACATTGATTTTCCAAAAATAACTAAATTATCTAAATAAATTAAACATTTGTCGTAATTCAGGCCTGACATAGCAATATTCATCATTCTAGAGAATGCGCTTGGGCTTGTTTTAAGACCCATAGGCATTCTTGTCATCTGAAATTGACCCGAACTGAAAGCTGTGAATTTCCTACTGTCTGAGTGAAGGCCAACTTGATAGTAAGCGGAACTTAAATCTAATTGACTAAAATAAACGGAACCGGATAATGAATCAATAATTTCGGTGATATTGGGTAAAGGAAATTTATCATTTTCTATTACATTATTTAGCTTCCTGTAATCGACCACTAAACGCCACGACTTTTTGCCATTACTATCTGTTTTCTTAGGGACCAGTAGAACAGGACTTGACCACTCGCTTCTAGCGGGTTCAATTATTCCTTCCCGTAACATATTGTCTATCTGTTTCTGTAACTCTCCCTGTTGTGAATAAAGTAACCTATAAGGTTTAACATATATGGGCTCAGTGTTTGGTTTTAAATAAATTTTTTGTTCATATAAATTCGTTGTTGACAATTTATCCCCGGGCAAATAAAATATATCCGGAAATTTAGCACATAAAATTTCAATAGACAGTCTCTCTTCGTCATTTAAATGATTCAAATGCAGCATAGAAAATAACCTTTTTATTCTATCAGCGTTCCTGTCACACTTATCAAACGCACATAAATTATAATCTTCTAAACAATGTAAGGTCGGCTCAACATGTTTCAAAATTACCTGTTTCTCTGTTGTATTTAATATTTTAATAGGTATTTGCCCATTCCGTGACGACACAATGGAACTTGCCATAAAAATTCCCTCACATAATTCCTTAGAAAAAAGTACACCGTCACCGTCGTATGAATGTAGTATTAATAAAATGAATAGATTCCGATCTCGACGGAATGGTTAAGTAAACATTGTGACTATGTTGCAAAGTGGGTAAATATATTCTATCATTATATATGTTTAATAATGATAACGTACTAGTTTCGTAATTTAATATCGCAGCATACTTATTTAAAAAATCACTACCAATAATACCACTTCCCCTACAAGGTAAGGTATGAAAAACAAAGAACTTGTGACTAAAAGTATTGTGTTTCGCTTGTAAAGTTAAACAAACGTATCCAATCGCTTCTATATTACCGCCAATACCTTTTATAAGTGTCTTCTCTCTATGGATAGGAATATTAAAAGCATGCACATGTTTATATTCTATAGATGAAATTCATGCGCCGGTATCAAGTAACCAGTCTAAAGTACATGCACCGTTTAAACTAAATTGAATCGATAGAGAATTATGGTTACAAGTAAAAAGATAATAATTAGGAACGACAAAACTTGTTTTCGTTATTGGTAGTAATGTTTGTCGATTGCGGTTGACTGTTTGTCGAGTCTGTCAACGTATTTACGTGCTGCGAATGTGTCCTTCGATTACCAAAATTACTATTATGATAAAACTTACCTCTATAGGAAGGCCTCGACCTTGAACCGCCTCGATTCCCTGGTGGTGTTTGACTCCAGCCTCGACTGTAGTTAGCGGCATAGCCTCCTTGCACATGTTGATTCGGCTTACCTCTGTGGTTTGCTGCGCCTCTACCACGATAATTTTGATTAAATGAGAAACGTCCCCGACCTTGCCTGTAATTAAATCTTTTATAAGAATTCATCGATAAAATACCATCTGACGTGGAGGGCATTGACACCTCTTCATCTACAGCGGCTTGGATGGCGTCCTTGATGGTGTCAAAATTGCGGGCTGCAATTATGGTGCTAATCCTTCGATTGCGTAAACCGTTCGCAAAACACTGTAACTGTTATCATTTCCATCGGCTTGCGCAATCGTTAGCTCAACGAATAACTCTGTAATTTGTTGACCGTAATCATTAATAGATAAGTCATTCTGCATAAAACCTTGTAACTTAGTTTGCATAGCGGCAGCTGATTTCTTAGGTAATAGGTGCTTTCGCATATCACTTAATAATTCATCTAATTTAGCATAAGTACGACACAAACTTAATTGTGATTTAAACGACTTTTCAAAACAAAATTAAGTAACTCAAGTTTTGATTCATTTTTTAGAGTTGAAGCATAGTATTCGATGCCGTCTATTAAACTTTCGGTAGTTGATGTTTTACCGTCCAAAACTGGCAATAAGCTTAAAGCTATCTTTAAGTTAAATTCCATGGTAACGGATTTATTTATCTCAGTACACAGATCAAAAATTTTGGAATATAAGCTCGTAAACATACTACAATAGTTAGAAATTATTTTGCATTCATCTTTCGAAATGAGACCTTGTTTTATAGATTCATTGATCTTCTTTAAGCTTTCATAATATTTTACGTTAATTAAATCTGCTTCACCAAGCTTTGTGACTAAAATATTTCCTTTTCTATGACTTGGTCCGATTTTTACTAAATAAGTTTTTATATTTATTAACTCATCATACAATTCTTTCAATATATCAGCCATAACATGTCGTTAAAATCAAAATAAAAATCACATATTATGTTTATGAGAGCTAAGTATAAGCAAAAGTTAAACATACGAAGGTACAATAAATAACACCTGAAAAAAAAATATTGATTAAATATACGTGTCCATTTTCCAACCTTTACGATACCAAATTACGATCGCATTTCTGCACAGAATAACGCATTGCACTTACTACTGATTTTTTTTGCACTTCTATACCGAATTTTATTTTGCACTTATATCACTTTTTCACTTTCACTTATAGCCGCACTACCGTAAAATCGTAACGCTTTTGCCTTAGACGTGTTCTTCCTTATGAAAGCCCTTGCGAGCCTCGCGCCGGAACAACGACAGCTGCCTCTCCCATGCCCTCTGGTCTACCTCTCGCCGCATCCAATCAGTGTGGCATTTACGGTATACTTTGTAAATCCCAAAAAGTGCAGCACAGCACAGCAACGTTGTTATCAATAGGAGCAAAATGTTACTGATGCTCAGGTGGTTTTCTAATTTTTCTTTGGTGTTAACGCCACTTCCAGCTGCGTTTTGTGCAAGAACAAATTCTTCTTTTGTTTGGCTACCACCCATCTTGCCGATTTTGTATAATTTCTAAACTTTTTGTCGCGATCAAAAGTACAAACTTTAAGTAACGCGCAAATATATCTGCCATTGTGTTAAACGAAACCTAGCAACTCATGAGTGTCAACGGACCACCCATCACGCGCACGCGCCTTTTATGGCAGGGTCGCCATGTATGGTTGGGAGTCTTATGAAATGAAACTAAGACGAAAGTTGAATCAAGACTGTGTTTATTCCAATGAATACATGATTATATATCCTTACATACTACATAACCTTACATACTAAGTATACATTAATATTACAACTCTACATATTAATATACGAGTCAAAGAATCATATTTGAAATGCCAAATCACAATTATTTTTATAAATATATAATAATTTGTTTATTAGACACTCTCTTGACGATTTTTTATGACATATTAAAAGTGGCTATAGATCAATATGTACGAAAATCAAAATGAAACAAAAATAAATATCCACCTTGGTATAATCGTAAGCTAGCAAACTTAACGCGTGAGAAAAATAAAATGAGTAGGACGTATAAAAAGTACAATAACCCTAGAGATAAATTAGTTTTACAGGACCTCAGCAAGCAATGCAAGCAGCTATCGACTCATTGTTATAACTCGTATATTGCTTCAGCAGAGCAGAAAATAAAACAAAATTCCAAGTACTTTTGGTCTTATGTTAAAAGCAGACGGGGCAATGTGAGTAATTATCCATCTCAATTGTCAAACGGTTGCAAGAGCTCCTCTGATGGTACAGAAGTATGTAATATATTTGCTGAATTTTTCGCATCGGTCTATGAGAAGGGTTCGGGTGCAGGACTGCCCACTGAGTACTTGGATAAGGTCACAGAATCTAGCCGGATACTCTCGTCAGTAGTTTTGCATCCTAAAACAAAATATAGGCAACTCGTGCAATTGAATTCTAATAAAGGACCGGGGCCAGATGGTATACCACCGATATTTATTAAAAACTGTGCAAAAGCGCTTACTATACTCTTGCATATGATATATAATAAATCATTAAGAACTGGCAAATTTCCCTGGGTATGGAAGCTTGCAAAAGTGGTTCCAATACACAAGGGGCAGGAAGACGGGTTAGTTCAGAACTACCGATCTATTTCTCTTTTGTCAACAATGGCTAAAACCTTCGAAGCTCTTATATGTCCAATAGTCAAGAACCATTTTAAATGTTTACTAACAGACGCTCAACACGGGTTTGTTAATTTGCGATCCACATGTACAAATCTGGCCTGCTTTGTGGATGATGTAGCAGGTGTCCTGGATCGTCAGGGGCAGGTGGATGTTGTTTACACCGATTTTAGTAAGGCCTTCGATATAGTACCCCATACAACTCTGTTAAAAAAGATATCCCGATACCGTTTCACTGGTCCTGTGTTCTCATGGTTAGAATTTTATTTAGATGATCGAAGATTCTACGTTGTTGTTAATGGTTACAGATCCGGAACGTATATGATAACGTCTGGTGTGCCTCAGGGATCACATTTGGGTCCGATATTGTTTAATATCTTTGTCAATGACCTTCCCTTGTGTTTCAATTCTGTGCCATATATGTATGCAGATGACCTAAAAATTTCTAAAGAGATTAAACATCCGGACGATGAATATAGATTGCAAAGTGACCTCAATAAATTAGTTCAGTGGTGTTCACTTAACGGTATGCAGTTAAATCACCAGAAATGTCACTGTATACACTTCTCTAGAAAACTCAACCCTGTTGCAACATCATATAGCATTAACAATAACAAGCTCGTGGAGACAGAGCTGGTCAGAGATTTGGGTGTAACTTTGGACAAAAAGCTCACATTTCTGGCTCATTTGGATAATATTATCGGGAAGGCATCTAGAATGTTAGGTTTCGTTATTTGCAATGGCAAATCCTTTAGGAAGCCGGACACTCAAATATTGCTTTATAAAAGCCTAGTCAGAAGAGTACTGGAGTACTGCAGTCAGATATGGAGACCGCACTTTGCCGTCCACGCGCTTAGACTAGAAAGAGTTCAAAAAAGGTTCTTATGGCATTTATGTTGGAGTACTGGTCTATCATATTCCTTAAAAACATACGAGAGCAGACTCCAGCACATTAAAATCCAATCCCTAGCTAAACGCCGAGACATCTTAGACCTGATGTTTTTATTTAAGGTATTTAGAGGATACATAGATTGTCCGAGATTATTAAGTAAAATACAAATAACTGTGCCATCTAGATATCCCCAAACCTATTGTACCGCTTAGTGCTCCGTTTAGACGTACACAGTTTGGGAGGAACTCCGTGATTCCGCGTATGTGCCGACTATTGAATGGATGCAGCGCGTCAGTAGATATTAATTTTGACTCACTAGCCACGTTCCGTAAGGGAGTCGGCTAATATGATTAGTTTAATGCAATTTAATAATCCATGAACGAATATCTTAATCAACATTTTTTGTTTAATTTTTAATTTTAAATTAATTTAATGTAAATCTTTTTTATTTGATTTTATTATTTTATTAATTCTGACTTAATTGTAATGTACAATTGATTTAATTTGCTATATTTTTTTTCGTTTCTATTATATGTTATTTATATATTGTTAATTATATATTATATATTTCGTCTGTCTTTTAATTCTTTTAAATCCCAAATAATTATTATAACAATGATCTTTCTACATTAGTATTACCATTAAATATTTTGTTCTTTTCACTGTACCTACTATTTGTTCAACTATATAATCTTTTAAAGTTAGCGGCCTGCCTTTTTTGTTTTCACTATCATTTGTACATAAATCCTAATATTTAAATATTGCTTACTTATTTGTGCATGCAGTGGCTACCTTAAAAGGTTATGCCAGTGTCTAACATTTTATTGTATTTTATTATTAGCAACACTTACCAAATACCTAACACATATTACAAGCAATGAATCACATTATTACTATGCCCACACACACTATTTGTGAACGACACTGTTACGCCCTATTAATCTTGGCAACGGAAAAATATGGTTTGATTTCTATTATTTGGAGGCATCTCTTCAAACAAACCCCCCCCCTGCTCACGTACCTTATGCCGAATGCCGGAAGATATGGTACGTCAATCGTGTGAGAACAGAATACAAACTGCTGAATCTTATTATTTATTGGAATCTTCGCAAATGCTCTAGATTTGCGTAGGCATGTTTGTTCTTGACGACATCATTTTATTAAGGAGTTGTGTCAATGGTGCGGAAACAAATGTTACATAAGAAGGCATTAGAACAAAATACTTTTAGTAAATTATTTGTATGTCATGATACGAAGAAAGCTGTATAATTCAAAACAAGAGAAAGGGAAGAATGCCATAATATGCCATGGCCTGATTCTAGGCGCAAATTGCTGTGCAACAACCAGATTCATATTTCAGCAAAACTGGAAACTTAATTGGCAATATCTCAATCAGATATATAACACATTATTTTACTGCAAAACATACATTAAATGAAATGCAACGGATCACAAACAAACACAGACAGAATGTTTATTTAGGATTGTGTAGCGACAATCTTTCTACTCGATAAACATCTCGCTGAATTCAGACTGTTTTGGAAGTTTTCCTGGCCCTATCACGCAAATTGCTTAAACGCCAAACCGAAAAAGACGATACGAATGCTAAGATGTAAAAATGTTGATAAAACATTTTATTTCCTCTATTTGTGTGCGTTTCGCATGTGTCTTCTTTCATTTCATTGAGTTTGTAAGCCTATTCATGGATTTCACAAGAAATTTGTTTTATCACCGACCAACTTATTTTTTACGACCACAAACGTATACGTAAAAGTTAGTTCTACGGCCCTTACAATAGAGGTGCATAGCTTAAGTGGAAGCTGTATTGGACTAACAGTATATGTATTATTTTAAGCTCAACATATTTGTCGCGCCCGAGATGAAATCCAAGTCATCGATAGGCTATGCTATTGACAAAGGTAATGTTCAAGGCACATGTGTACACAGTTTATACAGATAGCTTTAGATTGAAATATAATGCTTCTAAATTAAGAAGGTCAGGGACACTCAGTATTATTAAATATGGGCCGTACCGAACATTTAATCTGCGCTACGAGATTTGATTCAGTACCTTATTTAATTTTCGCATGCTATATTTAGATTCTGACGGTAACTTTAAAAAAAAAACAAGGAATTTGCGAAAAATGCCAGAAACATATTTTGCCCTGAGGGTAAAACCCATTACCGTATAGTTGTTGAATATAGAAAGTTAGTAAATCTTTCGATAACTTCAAAACAGAATATATATTTTTTTATTACATGTACTTGTTATTGACGAAACAATTAATAAAAGGTTTCTTCTTATTTTCACAGGATTTATTTCTCATCCGCAGATCCATTTTAAGCGATTATTTTGCCATGGAAACAACTAGTAAACATGATACAAGAACTAAATAGCCAAGAGCTAATAGTAACACACCAAAACACAGAATATTGTTTACTTAGTTCCTAATTGTTGTATTATGTATTTAATTAAGTGTCACACGTGTAGAATACGGTCGCTGAAAATGCTTCCAACGGTAAGCTAGGAAGCATTTTCCATGCACAAATTATAAAAGGCGTACTTAATGCCTAAGGATTCTTTGCCAAAATTACTTACGGCCATTTTCAATATTCGAACTATAGATAGATCTGTAGATTTTAGATTCGTGTTTGACATATTTTGTATGGAGCTTATGTCAAAAACTGTCAAAAACGTATCTAAAATCTACAGATCTATCTATAATTCGAATATTGAATTCCATAGTTAGAGTGGTGCAGAGATCAAAAGTAGTTGTATTCTAAAATTAAGCGGAAACGACAACATACAATTCAAAATTAAACACATACCTTTTGCGGAATAAATTTCCTGAGTTGAACGGTTCTAGGAAACCCGAAAACTATAAAAATAATTAAAAGAAAAAGTGATGTCCTCTTAAGAATGTTCTATTTCACCCTCGCCCTTGGCGCAAGGCCAAAAACATACTTCCAAGGTCAATGTCTTAGATATTACTTTGTTTGTCGCGTTTTTTCCAGCACATTATGTACGCAGACTTAAGTTGTGATAGTACGAGCACTTTGTTATGTACGACTACTTTACGATATGTATAAGCCTATATCGTGACGAGAACTTTCTGATACTTACGCTCCTGTATTTGATGGGATTTTATGCGGCAAAACGTGAGTGTATTAGATTTTATTTGCCAATTTCTTCTGTAATATCAGTTGATTTTTATATAAATGTGTGATTATAAATCTTGGGATGTCAAAGTAGTACCTATGAGAAATACGACAACCACTCATTAACAATAGTTTATTGCACAACTTAACTACATAATTATGTCTGGGACGCTACACATAAGTAGTAGAGAGCTTTAATTTGCCTGGCCGTTTTTAGCTTTTTTAATTTGGCTGAATTTCCACCACAAATAAAATGTGGAAACTTAAAAAAAATACAAAGCAGTGAAATAAACATGTCGTCTTATGATAACACAACATTGATTTTTCACGCTCTGGTTAGTTATGTTTTTACAACGGCCCAACTATTTTTTTTTCACACGTCTCGAAGTAAACATAAAATTGGGTAGTTTAATCTAACATCGATCACAACATTTTCAAAGGCCAAATTTTTCGTAAAATCTTATCAGTGGTTTTAAACATATAATCTAGCGACGTTCCCCAATGGTGAATATGTTGGTATTCACCTGATTGTATTTACCTATTTGTTCCGCTCTCGATACACAAAGTATGTTTATTTTATATAAAAAGGTCTCTCATGATCTACATATGTTACTGTGCTCATAGTCATTGTACATAAATATGGGTAGCAATGCCTCAACAAACAGATACTACGAAAATACGTCTCGAGATTGCTTGTTTTGCCGACCGCAAAATCTAGACGACGCAACGTGATATCTCAGGCATGTCATCTTGTTTCTATATGATTACATGTTTCGATTCTTCGTTGAAGTCTTTTAAATATGTACACTATGGTTTATACAGTTGACTCGTAGAGAGGAAAGAAATATAATGTTTCCTTGAGACTTGAGGATGTTATAAAAAAATTTGGTGCGAATTCACATACCGTTAAAATACACGCATAAATGAAGGCTGAATATCGTTCATACGTTGCTGATAACAAAGAGAAGCTGCATAGCATAAAAAAATATTTGAGTCATTATGAAGTTATGAAAATTCTACTTATCTCAAGAATATTCTAAATGGCTGTAGAAGTACGTCATAAGGTAGACAGACGTACTTCTGTGGTTGGGCTGCATCAACTTTCTTGTGATTGTGCAGAGTTTGCTTATTGGTTTAAGTGGTCATCGTGCCCGACGTGTATTCTGTGTTTGAGTCCACAAGAGACAACATTTTGCTTGATTCACGAATTGTTTTGTATTACGAATATAGGTTATTTGTGTCCGTTGCTAGAATATCTCTCGCAATGCCTTTCAAACTTAATTTTGACAAATTGTTCTACGACAAAATGATACATCTTAATTAAGACAATACTGTAGTTCGACACAACTTAAGCGCGACATAACTTTACTTGAAAATATGTATAGTCGGCCACCAAGTTGTAATAAAAACATCTGTGTTGTAAAAAAAGCAAATGCATTTGCAAACTAGAATAAACGTCTATAATCGGTTATTTACATCGCTCCGTAGCTTACGAAGAGCCTTCACACCCAGAGGCTCCAACTTATAGCAGCCTTTCTGCATCGGGTGAGCTCCGGATCACGACCCATGCGACGCTCCATAGCCAACAATCTCTTTTCGGCTCAATCGAGGAGGACGCCGATCTATATTTTCTCGGGTGTGAACGCGAGCCTGCTCCTTGACCTTGGGCGGCTGCGACTTAGCCGGCGTATCACCATCGGAGTAGTCCAAGACCCTGCACTCGTCCTCCAAAAACTTTTCTAAGTCTGCAAAAGGGGGCAGATGTGTCACACTATCCCCTCCAAAGCGCTGCTCAAACCACGACCTTAGGTCGGCAGGCAGCTTCTTGAACACTATATGTACCAGCAGGTAGGACCATTGGTCCACGGGGAGATCCAAGCACTTGAAGGCGTTTATTGCCACCAACAGCGGCTTCAAAAGTTGGGTGCGCAACCCAAAGACCCGGGTGAGCGTGGGCAAACTCAAATTCTGCTCAATATGGGTGTCTGCGAGGCCACGCTTGTTGTGGTACCCGCGGGTGATGAACTCCTGAGCCGTCTGGTAGGCCTCGTCAGACACTGGCAGATGCTGGATGAGGCCTTTGGCCTCCCCATCTAAAACCGACATCATGTATGCCAATTTTTGTCCCGGCCGAAGGTCATCCCTGGCATCGACCAGGCTGTCAAACATGTTGATAAACCGCAGGTAGCTTCCTAGGCAGCCATTAAAATGTGGGAGGTCTAGCGTAGGAAGCCGAATCAACAGTCCCGGTGCTGGTCTAGGCTCCTGCTTCAAAACGGGTTTTCCGTCCCTCTCGGCCATCAACTGTCTTGCACAGTTGGAGACAGCATCATACATGTCCAGTATCTGGGCATAGTCCTCACTGACTTTATTTCGCTGGTTCACCGTGAAGTCAACAACTGACACTTCGAGACAGCAAGCACTGAAGGCACAAAATTGCTGTTCCACGCTTGCCAACCGATCATTAATTTGTTCAAATCTTTGTAATAAGGCCTGCTGGCGATCAGGCCGGCTTACTAGAGCACTGGCTGAGGCAAACCAGCGCAAATGTGACGAAATGGCACCGCAGCCGAACGCAAGTCCTTGATAGCCCACATAATAAATTCTCAAAAGAGCTTGGACAAGCGTTAAATTAAAACTTAACAATACTTAAAATTTGTTAATTCCTTGAAACCAACACGCTGCCAGCCTGTATACTACAGCTGCAGACAAACAACAGCTATATGCTGCCCAACAAGATTAATAGTTTCACTATATTGAAACAAACACAAAGTTATAACTTATAACAAATTAAAGGTTGAAACTTCAAATTAATTATTTGCAACAGACATAGACAGAACAACTGAGTTATGTATTACAACCGTAGGTAAACACATATATGTGTTACCTTACAATTATTTCAATATATTACAACAAAAAAAACAAAGTTTATTCCGTTAATTTCTCAATGTGACCCGCTTATCTATGCAAGGTCAAAGTGGTTATTATAATGTTTGAAACTCAATGTTTACAATTAACATAGTCAATTAATATATATAACTGGTATGTATCCAACCAAAACTGACTAATTAACACTTAAACAACAAATTCAAATAATTATGATTTCAACATTCAAGTTAAACAATTACTGTTTGAGGTTATGCATATTATGACAGTGTGTATATGTTTCAAATTAAGTTGGTCAACCAAAACATAACTATTATGTATTTAAGCAAATCTGACCTAACAAACACTACAACACTATAAACAAATGTGATGTAGCAATGCCTAGCTCAGGTACAAGTTTACAATATTAATCTGAGGTGAGGCATACACAACAGCGCTTCTGCTATCAACAAATATGTTCAGATTTTGCCTAGACATACTGGGAATTGTTTGCAGAGGGCAATGAAAGCGTGATTGTATTCATCCAGTTGTTCTAAGGCAATCAAATCTCTGACATAAGACCAAGTTCCTTGGTGCTAAGATTTAAATAAATTACAATCTATTACCTGTATCTTCACTGATGTCAGGCCTGGAACTAAGTGAGACACACACACAGGACTAAAATTGGCCAATATTAGCTGGTGAATTATCTACTTAGCCTTACCAAACTGATGTCTTCAGGACACGAGGGCACAGAACAGGGTGCAGAACATTTAGCTTAGAAAATAAAATAGCATTAAGAGTAGTATCTAGTAAATTAGAGATGGACAATAAGGAACTTTCAATAACACTAAAAAGATTATTTATCTTAGAGATATAAAGAAGAATGTTATCAGTTTTGGTAATTTGAGAAAATATTTGATTCATAGCATTCATTTGTTGATTTAATTTTACTTCATTTTGATTAAGTTTAGAAATGGTAGAATTAAAGTTATTTATAGTTGATTTAATTATATGTATATTATCTCGAAACAAATGAAATAATTCCTTGTCGTTTTTGCGACAAGATTCAATTGCTGCATCATACTTGCGAGCATCGTCGGCGTCTAATGTGCCGAAAAAGAATTTAAGGATTTCGCCACCGAATTCTAAAGATCTTTTAACTTTATGTTTAGATTGATTACTTATAATATGAGACAGGGATTCGAGTTTGACATAACTAGATTGTATTAAGATTTCGATCGGGCTAGAAAAGTCTTTACATTCGGATAGATATTTGGATTGAGATTTTACGCATAGATTTAAGGTATTTTGCAATAGAGTTTCGATTTTGTTAAGATATGGATCTAGAGTTATTAAATCAATATGTGTAATGACTTTCCAATAGTCATTATAAAAATGTATATTAGTCTGAGGTTCAAAATATAAACCAGGACTATGAGAAATAGGAATTATATTGGAGTCTGCTTGGCAATGCCTTCCGCAGCATAATATTCTGGAAATGAGAAAATAGAAGAATTAAGAAGATGCTGGTTTAATTTCGTTAACATGATATTTAACTCGTTTGCGACCTACTTGCAAAGTGACATTTCGATTACCATGAACTTGAACGATTTTATATGGGCCTTTCCATATAGGAGACAGAGCCTTTCTTAAACGATGGTGATGTTTTAAATAAACTAAGTCACCAACTTTATAGGATATTTGACGCGAACTGCTGTCATAATATTGTTTTGACCTTTCTTTGTTATTTATTATATTTTGTATCGCTTTTTCGCGACTGAAACGCATACGATATTGTAAAGCCCGAATATATTCATGATATGTTGTATTAGTATGAGTTTCATAAAGTGAAGAAGGGATTACTGGTTTATAACCGTATAACAACTCATAAGGCGTGAAATTTGTACTAGAATGAGGCGTAGTATTGTAAGCTAAAATTGCAGTAAATAGGTAACAGTGCCAGTCGTTTTGATTTTCGTTAACAAAAGATTTGAGATACTCTTTTAAAGTGGCATGAGAGCGTTCCAGAGCTCCATTTGTCTGTGGATGATACGGAGTAGTGAAAAGATTTTTAATTTTTAGTATCTCTGTAAGCTGTTTAAATAAATCCGAAGTGAAACAAGTACCAAGATCAGTTAAAATAGTTTTAGGAAAACCAAAAAGAGACATAAAGTGTACAATATTCCGTGCAATTTCTTCACTGGTTGCTGTAACCATGGGATAAGCGCTAGAGAATTTGGTAAGGTCATCTTGTAGGGTTAATATGTATTTAAAATTTTGAAAACCTGCTTCGGGAAGGGGACCAACAACATCCAGTGCAAGTCGTTCAAATGGCCCTGTACTGGTGGAAGTGATTTCCATTGGAGCTTTATTTGACATTCTTAAAGGTTTATTAATTTGACATAGCTGACATTTCTTTACATAGTCAGTAATATCTGAGCGCATACCTTTCCAATAATAGGATGATTTTATTCTCTTGTACATTCGGTTAGAACCTGGGTGACCAGCAATTGGAGAATCATGGTTTTCTTTTAATATTTTTGGCACTTCGGCTGGAGTTGGATATATTAACTGATTTTTGTAAATGTGGATTTTAATATTGGTGTTACTAAAGATATAGGAAATCATATTATAGATTTTAGTATAAGGTAGCTTAGAAAAAGGGTCAGAGAAGTCTGATATTGCTAAATCAGTAACATTTGAATTTTCTGTTATGATTTTATCTCTAAGCTTTAGAAGTAGGTTATAAATATCTTTAAATTTAGTATCTTCATAGTGATGAACTTTAGTATATAAGAAATAGAAAGTTTTGTTCTTTTCGACAAACATTTGAATTGTGAAAGGTTCACGTTCAGAATTTAACAACGTTTCAGAATTTTCTAACTGTGTTAAAATTTCTTCACAGTGGGGTATAGAATTGTCGAAATCTAAAGAAACAGGGAGAACAATGGTATTTAATTTAGTTAAATGTAAACTTTGGGAATATTCTTGAATAATAGTATTAGAAATTGGAAGGCGATTAGTGAACTGGAGTTTAAAATATTTTTCATAAGTTAGGTTATTCAAACTATTAATATCTATAACATTAACGGGACACCGGGATAAGGCATCGGCGTTAGAATTGAGACGACCTTGTTTATACACGATTTCATAATCATACTCCTCAAGTTTGAGGCGCCAACGAATTAATCTACTGCCTGGGTCTTTGACGTTAAATAGCCATACGAGAGGTCTATGATCCGTAACGATTTTAAATTTATTACCGTATAGGTAAGGGCGAAACGTTTTAACGGCAAACAAAATAGCTAACAACTCCTTTTCGGTTGTCGAATAGTTTCCTTCAGCACGATTCAGAGTACGAGAGGCAAACGCTATCGGTTTGTCTTTCCCTATAGGTCCTTGCGAGAGGACAGCTCCGACGGCATAATTACTGGCGTCGGTAGTAACAATAAATGGTTGCGAAAAATCTGGATACTGGAGAATCGGTGCAGTAGTTAGTTTTTCTTTAAGAATTTCGAAGGCAGTTTGTTGTTCCGGGGACCAGTGGAAAGTGACATCTTTCTTTAATAAGGACGTAAGAGGTTTGGTAAGTTTTGAAAAATTGTTAATGAAACGGCGATAGTAGCCTATAAGGCCTAGAAAAGATTTGACCTCCTTAGGGTTTTTAGGAACTGGGAATTGAGACACGGCCTTGACCTTTTCGGGATTCGGAGAAAGACCTTTATCGGTGATGATGTGACCAAGGTAACTCACTTCGCGACGTAGGAACTCGCATTTATCAGGTTGGAGTTTTAGGTTGTATTTACGTAGTCTGTCAAAAACTAGTTCTAATTTTTCTATATGATTTTGTAAGGATGAGCTATAGATAATACAATCGTCCATGTAAACATAGCAATGTAGACCTTGTAACCCTGATAATACGGTGTTCATAAGTCGTTGGAAGGTAATAGGGCCATTTTTCAACCCGAAGGGCATCCTAGTGAATTCGTAGTGGCCGGACATAGTAGAATTAGAACTAACAGTGAAACCTGTTTTTGGTGCGTCCTTTTCGGACATTCTCAATTGATGGAAGGAACTTGCAAGGTCAAGCGTAGTAAAATATTTAGAATGACCTAGTTGGTCGAGGATATCAGTTATGAGAGGCAGCGGATAACTTTCTGAGACAGTGACATCGTTAAGGCGGCGATAATCTATTACAATTCGCCACTTCTTTTTGCCGGATGCATCTAACTTTTTGGGAACTACCCATACTGGGGCACTCCAAGGTGAAATTGAAGGACGTATAATATTTTGATTTAGCATCTTTCGAATTTGAGTATCGACTTCTTCCTTGTGACATTCAGGGAAGCGATACGATTTCACGTGAATAGGGGCTGCGTTACCCGTATCAATTGAATGTTCTACGGCAGAAGTAAAGGATAATGGTTCGCCTTCGAGATAAAATATATCTGTATACTCTGAACAACAATTAAGAAGAGCTTTCCTCTCTTCTTCATTTAAATGTGAACAGCGAATAGAATTTAATACTTGATTTGCCCGATCAGATTTAGAATAAGACATAGAATTAATATTATAAGAAGAATTATACTCTAGGTTTTCACCATAATCAATCGGTGACAACTCTACGACATAATCTTTGACCTCAAGGTCTAGGTCAGTAGTATTTAATATAGTAACATTGACCTTTCTATTCGGTTTAATAGATACCATGCAATTTGCGACATAAACACCTTCCTTTAAGGTATGATCTAGTACTAAGGCTTCATTGTTTAGATAAAGCTCGGGAGAGTAATTGGATACGGCGCATTCGATAACGGCCTCGGAGCGTGCCGGTATCATATAAGTAGGTTGATGTAGAAAAATTGGTAATTCATGGCCATTAAAGGTTAACGTTTTGGAATTATAATCTATATTAGCTTCATACAGATGGAGGAAGTCATTACCTAATATACCATCATAATTTTTTAAGTTAACATTGTCATTTATGACGTGAAATTTATGTTGAAAAGATGTATTGTATACAATAAATGTTAAATAAACTCCTCCTAAAGTTTCACAATAGGAATTAGTATCATTTATACCTCTTATTTTAATAGTGTCAGAGGTAAGCTCAGGCATATTTCGCAAACTAGACTGTTTAACAATGCTGATACTTGCACCTGTATCGATAAGAAAATTAAGATAATTACTAGAGCCTTTCGTAAATAATTTCGTATAAGGTAACGATATTTTATTTGATAATGAGCTCATCTCGAAGATGGGTTCACTCATAGATTTAGAATTAGAATAAGTTTTAGTTATGGAACTAGAATGACTCAGTCCCTCTTTGGGCGGCTGAGATGTAAAAGAACTAGAATGACTCAGTCCCTCTTTGGGCGGCTGAGATGTAAAAGAACTAGAATGACTCAGTCCCTCATTGGGCGGCTGAGATGTAAAAGAACTAGAATGACTCAGTCCCTCTTTGGGCGGCTGAGATGTAAAAGAGTTAGCATGACTCAGTCCCTCATTGGGCGGCTGAGATGTAAAAGAATTAGTGTGACTCAGTTCCCTTTTGGGCGGCTGAGATGTAGAAATAGTAATTGATTTAGTAGAATAATTCGCGTAAGGTTTAGTATAAGATTTAGCATAAGAATTAGTATACGAATTATTATAAGACTTAAGATTAGAATTGGCATAAGATTTAGGATAAGAATTAGTATAAGTATTATCATTCGATTTAGGATAAGAAATAGTATAAGAGTTTGTGCCGTTATGATTTATCGATTTCGGCAGGCACGCATCCGAAATCTTAGTTAGTTTAAAGGTAATTGGTTATTAACTACGTCATCACCTTGAGATAAGGTGTGCACGGGCATATTATTGGAAGTTGATTTAGAATTAGACTGATTTTGACGCTGCGCGTTATACTGTCGTTTACGACATTGATCTATAGAGTGGCCTACATTTTTACAATAATTACAAGTAATAACATTTGTTTTAGGATTAGAATACTGTTTAAAATTCTTATTTTGTTGAGAATTAAAGTTAGACTTTTTATAAAAAATATCTGAATTCGAATTAGAGTTAGACGAAAATTTATGATTATCAGATTTACTAGAATTATTTTGGAAATCGTGTTTAGATTTATATTTTAAAGAATGAGACTGCAGATTAAATAATTTCTCTTCCTCAGTAGCGTGTTGCACAGCTTCATTGAGGGATGACGGGTTCCGACATCTGACAATATTTGAAATTGAAGGATTTAAACCTAACATAAATGTATTGAGTGCGAGATCTTCCATAGCGGCTAACCTGCCTGGAAGCTCTTTGGCGTCCCTGCAATTGTACTGGACGTCTGCTAAAATTCTAGTGAGAATATGTTCTACACGGAGGGAGTACTTAGTGACATCTTCAGATGTACTTTGTTTGCAGTTCTGTAGATCGACTAGCAAATGTGTGGAATGTTTCTTTTCCCCAAAAGTTTTCCTTAAAAATGATTTTAAATCGGACCACTCGTTAAACGTTTTCAAAGTACATGCAACTTGGGCTTTTCCCTCAAGTTGAGAAATTATGAATTTACACAAAATAGACTTTTGGTCCTCACTAGCTAGAGAAATAGCGTTATCACAATTTGTGAGAAAAGCTGGTAGTGACTCTTTGTCACCATTGTACGGCTTAATAAATTTTGTAAGAAAGGTTAATGTTATTTTGTCAGACATATCGACTTTTTCCGATTTTACAGACATATAGTTACAAAAGTAATAAAATAGTAGACAAATAGAATTCGAAAATCACATATAACGTTAAAAAAAGGCACACGAAATTGGCACACAAAATTGAATAAAGTAAGTAGTAATAATTACAGTTTATAACAAGACTCACAAAGAAAGCGACGCGATGTAAAACGACGCTGTCATTCCTGGAACTCGGCGACTCGGTGAAATGTGAGTTGATGCGCAGTAGCGGCGACGCGACGCGTTGTCCTTGATGCTCGGGATCTTTCCCGTGGAACCACGTTGTCGTGTAGAAAACGAAGTGGAAATATGGAAATAGCAAAACAGAAATGGTATTAGAAATGAGATAGTAAAGATGTAGATGGGTGAGTGGTACCTGGTGCGGGTTACAGCTACTGAAGCTGTATTTTAACCCAGCTTAATGTGATGACGCGACGGCGGAGGCTTCTTGATCTGGTGGTGGTGTGCTGGAGCGGGCTTGCACTTCGAGGTCGAGGCTTATCGTCGTCCAAGGTTCACGAACTTTTCTTTATGGCGCAGGCTTAGCCTCGAGGCTAAGGCTTATTGTCGACCGGCGACTAGACGGGGCTCCCAAAATACAAAATTTTATGTGACAATGCCGTATGAAGGCTTTCTATTTTGGCACATAAAATAGATGTGTCAATGCCGTATGAAGGCTTTCTGTTTGACACATCCCACTTCTGACACCAAATTGTTAGAAGGCCGACCCCGTTCGTCTTTTTAAAAAAAACTCACAAATTAATTTAGAGTCCTTTTATTACCTTGACACACACACTACACTATACTGAATGCCTATATTTAGGTTTCTCAACCGTTCACTGTCGCGTCCCAGGCCCAACTGGCTCTGAATAAAATAATTAAAGTAAAGGAAAGCATAAATGCTGATTTAGAGCTTCTAGAATATAATGGAAAATACGCGATGCAGTGAAATTGCTGACTAGGCTTTCTATACGTAGTATTAAGGGATATAACAGTACGATGATCATGCTCCACATGTCGACCGTAAAGGTTAAGACACTTACGGTACCTTTTCATCAAAGGCACCTATTTGAAAGCACACTAACTAGCACACTGTAGTTCACGAGGTGGTGAAGCCGTTGAACAACGTGCTCCAAAGGCACTGGCAGACCTGGTGGTCCAGCGAATTGTTCCTCCTTATCACTACGTGCACCTGCATGAATTGCATTCACTCCTACCTAAACACATCGCAATGTTAAAGTATTCAGAGTTTGAATACGACGGACGACGTAACTATTTCACAACGTAAGTTATTCCGGAAGTCCGAACGAAACTAATCCTAGGGCAAGACTGAGTGATCAGTAGGTAAATTGAAGTCGTAAAAACTAGCCAGGTAGGGATGTAACCAATGATATTTATTGGAGTTCTGTTTTTATCGATATGTTATTATTGTCCCCGTACGAGATGGGCACGTATCTAACGCAAAATTGTTGTTTCTTTTTAAATTATTGTTATAACATAAAAATGATGTAACTTTTTTATTTGATTTAGGTTACCGAAATTAGTAGATCATAGTCTTTTGTCTATGATCGACTAAGTTCTGTAACACAAAAGTATTATTTAAGTCTTGTTTACGTAATGTGTCGATATCGTAATATCATTAATGTAATAATTCTTTGAAAAATGAATGTTGTGTCACATTTCATGTTAAAATTTATTAAATCGACATTAGCTGCTATCGAACGTAAACATCTCTACCGCGTTTCGGTATTGTGTCGAGCGGCTTTTTATTAGAATCATAAAGGATACCGCCGCTGAGTGGAGTGTTGCTAGTTAAGGGAATTTTCCCTAATTTCGGGGTAATGTTTCTCGTTAATACTATACTAAGGAAATAAATTGTGAGGTTTTATGAAGACCTAGATTTTTTTTATTATTTTTCCTAGTATGCCTTACAAGTCAGTAATGTGTGGTTTCGGTATCGGACAGGGGGATATGAAACACATTGTATAATTACGCTTACGTTACACTTTGTCACAAAAATATGATACAAAAAGCTACAGACCACCGGACTGTGCATAAAACACATGAAAAATATATTTTATTTAGAAATGTATTCCTTGTCAATTGCTTGAAAATAGCAAAAGTGTAGTAGGACTGCAACGTAGCTGCGAATATAAGACTTGCAGATCATTTTAAATTGTTCTGCGCTGCTTAGGTTGCATTCCAAGGGATCTCGCAACTGCGTACCGGCTATGTTTTGCAGAATCAGCAAGGCGACGTATATTCGTGTAATATGGCTGACTCAGATGATATAACTACTCACAATAAGTCAGTTCTAAATCAACATTGGTTTTAAGCTGATATGCTACGTTTCATATAACAAAACCTTTTCTTTTTTCTCATAGTAATCCAGCCACTTCTTTTCCGTGGGGGAGCGCGGGGGTATGGGTAGAGCTGTTCTTCTATCTTGTTCGGACACATATAACTGCATAGTGAAGAAATATGGTAGACTGGTGGTTCTAAGTTTTTTAAGGCCACCAACTATCAAATGTTTAGGTGCAATTTATCGTTAGGAGCTAATTTCAGAAAAAAAATAGGAATAGAATAAGACGTTAATGTGGATAAGTAAATATAGCAATATTGAACATTCCGGAAGAAAATTCTCACACGCGAGTCGTCTATAATTGCAACTAAGTAATAAGAATTCTTAATTTTTTTAACTTTTAAGATTTGTAATGAAATAACTTTTCGTAACCAAGCATTTATTGTTGGCACTGATTTAAACAGGCAGTTGTAAATAGCAGTTTTGGTAAGTTAAAAATTATAAATGGCACGTTTAATAACTAGTTTAGCAGTTAAAACAAAGCAGAAAGTAAACAAAAATGAGTAATAAAAAATAATAAAATGGATCAGTGAATATATAATTGAGCAGGAAAATAATTAAATGGGTGGTAAAAATTATTACGAGCGGTAACGTGTGGGCAGTAATAAATCGGAATTTGTCGGTAAGAAATCTCATTCTCATTCTCAGGTTAACGGAGCCCTACTTTGCAGGGCTCCTATTTTCGGATTAAGGGTCAACAGAGAACCTAACATAACCTATTTATTTACTTGAATTACAGTCGCACCTAACCCTAGGCACTCGAAAGCAAAGGAATGACACACAAATCTGACACTCATTCAGTTATTGGACTGATCAATAATTTTTAGAATTAGCATTGTATGATACAATAACCGACTAATTGTTTTTTTTTACTGGCCATGTTTTACTGTCGTAATAATTAACCAACCGCAATTAAATTAAACAACTGCTCAATATGTTTTCCAACTGATCATAATAACATTTCGAATATTTAAACAACAGCTCAAAAAATTTGTTCCCTTTATTCTTAATCTTTTTATAGCATTTAAATAAAATTATGTTGGCATTAAAATTTTTAGCTTATAATTTTATTATACCTTAACTTTTCAGTTATCGCTGAACAGGTTTCTCAGACTTTTGCGACGGCTACGGAATAACTCGCATTCGCATAATTTTAAAGTAAGTCCTTTCATTTGATATCTGTATTACAATAGTTGGTAGGGAACCAAGGAGAGCTTAAAGTCTTTTTATAAAACACCGTCCTTCGAGGTACGCCATATTTGATTTGCTTTTTCGAGGTAATCTCAGTAAGCCCTTTCACTTAATATTCATATTGTAGGAGGGCATTAAAAATAACGAATAGTGTCCCACCATAATGGATTAAGAATGAAGTCACACACCTAACCATGCATTGTTATCCAATTTACACGTGTAACTACACAAAATTTCCCCTCAATCACTTTGATATATCTTCTTCAAAATTGAATTGCATAATTCCACCCTAACAACCAAAGTTGCAGACATAGCAAGTAAAATAAAACTTGTACAAAGTTGAACGACTTCAACCATGATATAAAAATGGAAAACCACCAGCAAGTTGTCAAACAAGAACATCTATCTACTTCATCGCCCACACTTACAAACTTACAATTTTCCTAAACCTAAATCTCAAAGTTTATAAAAGCGTTTACCTAACATTGAGTAAACTATTTCTTAACTACAAAAATGTCATTCTCAAATAGCAATCCAAAAGACTTTACCTTAGTGAAAACATATAAAAATAAACCCTTTCACTTACGTACTTCTAAACAACAATGACGCCAGGTTTAACTCTAATAATTGAAAAAAAATAGGCACAGATTTCTATTTATCAGCCAAACGGTAATGGTCGCAGTGGACTTCATACAGTGATTTCGTTTTTATCCATTACCCGTTCCATTGATTTTGTAAATGGTGTTGATTTAAAACGTAGAGGGACTGGTTGGTGACTTTATTTTTGTGTTTACTGAGTGGAATGATAAAAATAGCTACAGTCGTAACGAAAACAAATAACCTTGTTCTATGGTAGTAATACCCTTCTATTTTGAGGAAAATATATTTAAACGGTGCGGTACACGGTCGTTTGGGGTTTAGATGGAATATTTCTGTCACAGTTTGAAGAAGGAATTAAATTAGGTTTAATTGGTGAAGTTATTGTGGAACACGTCTTATGTATTTTCCGAGTAGGTAATAATATGTAAACAATGCTTCTTTTATATGTTCATATATAAAAGAAGCATTTTTTACATATTATTACCTGCCTAATATCGCGTCATTTATAAAATATTTGATATTACAACATAATATTCTTTCGGGTTGAATACTCTCTGATAAAATTTTATATATTTTTGGTATCAAAGGGTTTTCCATCTGCCTTTAGATAAAGAACAATGTATTTACAACATAAACAATTTGATAATAATGGTTAAGGAAAATATATTTTATATATATACTGTTATTAAATATAGTTTTTCTGTCTCTTTACGTTCAACTACACAAAGCTTGAGCATTCACCAGTAATGACCACTCTCGCGAATGTTACAAAAAAAATAAGTGTGCTTTAGCGAGCATTCTCATGAACATTCGGGCGAGCCTTAGAATATAGATAAAACATAGCATTCGTGCTACAATGGCGGTTAAACCTATCAATAAATATGTTAATATATTTATTGACTTATGATTTTAATCTAGGGAAGAATCTTCGTAGTTTGTCACTAATTTTAACTTGACTAGTGATGGGCTTACTCAGAATAAATATCGATAAAATATTGATAATGTTTACAAGAGTATTTTAATAGAATGTTGATAAACTCTCGATATCGATAAATAAATTTGAACGGAGCAACAGACACTTGTGAGATTTATTAAACCTGTTCAAATTAAAATCTGCATTTTATTATTTAGAAACGTCATTTGTTTATGTATCTTACTCTTACTTTAGAAATAATAAATAAAGTGAAACTGAAATAAACATATTGGGTAAAACTGCTGTTGTAGTGCGATTTCTATATTTTTTCTATGTATATTCTACGGATTATTTGAATTTAGAGTGTTCGCTAGAATGATCGTGAAAATGTTCGGTTCGACAAAATAGAAAACGGCGAATTCTCGCTGTTCTGTAACAAGTGAATGCTCAGATGTATCAGCGTTATTAGAGTTACATGGAAATCGTTTTAGCACGAAAAGCATTAATCGCCATGCTTACACGTTTTTCAACATATTAGTCGTTGAGTCAAGCAAAACCAAAGGATTTGAGACCCGTAGCAAGGTTGGTGTCAAATCTCTTGCGCTTCTAGTTAATAATTCATATCTTTCATATAATTGAAATCCGAATTCTATTACAATTTCTTAATCTAATATCTGCATTGTACATTTAGATCTACTTTGCATCTCATGTTTCATTTTTCAGTTGCTATGCTTTATTGTTTATATAGTACGTACACTACTACATCTTGTACGGAGCATGATATTACCACATCAAGTAAGTACGGTAAAGTTATTCAAGTAACTGCGACCCCGGTGAAATATATCGTTAACTGTACAGAAACATCTTGTTTACAACTAGCTACATTGTTTTAAGTTTGTAATATTACATAGTGCATATATTATGGAATTGTCGACATTCTACTACAAGAATGACTCTTCATCTTCATAAGTTTACTAGAGGTTGCCCGCAGCTACGCTCGCACATTTTTCTAATTAAACCATTTCTGCCCGATCCCATGGGAATTTTGGGAAATGCATCCCTACGGTCCAAAGGAACATACATAAATGTTAGCTTCTTACGCCGAATAGTTTTGGCTGACGCTTGCCTGTCAGTAAGGCAAGAATTTTATGTATTCAGATAATTTGTTCTCACAATAACATTATACCAGGTTATTATATATATATAACCCTTAACGAAAACTGAAATCCCATGTTGTACCAATCACTACGAACATTTTTTACTTCGGCACCATACCTGGGAAATTACTGGTTCAGGAGATATTGAGGCTCAAAGTAAGTATGGAATTTTTCAAATTAGGTACAATATCGATGCATTTACCCCGCCAATATGTTCTTTAGATGTCCTATGACCCCATGGATAAGTAGGTATTCCGATCACTGCACGCGCGCGCTTTTAATAGCGGTTTAAACAATGTGAAAACTTAAAAAAAAAATCGTTTCCCAGGTATTATTTCTGGTTATTATGACTTGGCATGATGTCCACAATGAGTAGACTTCGGCTTGGTGATGGGTCTTGTGACACCCTGTATATATAGGTACATACAGGTACATAAATCTAAAAATAAAAAGTGAAAATATGTACAGATGTGTTTAGGCGTCGTAGAAGGCCTGCGCATCAATATCATCGGGTAACGTGCCCAGAAGGCTGGCAGCATTGCCACGCTGGATGGCAATGCTGATTCTTTGAGCAAAGAATAAATCAGCCCTCTGGTCACGCGAGACGTCGATTAACCGTTTAGATATATCGCGGAATAAAGAGCGAGCGCTCGGACCCCATGAGCCTAGCGTTTCCACCCCAAACGGCTCAAATACATAATTAGCTACTAGATTACTGTGTTTGCGCCGTTTGAGGGTTTCCGCAGATGCAACAGCAGCGCCAGCATGGCCTCCCGTGCTTGGAACATGGGATGGCGCGAGGGTGTCTACGCAGGTTGCGTCCCACACCAAAGGCCTACCCATTTTCCATGGCAATAATGACATACCGTCAGGTCTCTTCCCATCGTCGCGTACCAAACCATTTGGTTCAAGTACAGCTGGTACGCCAGACGTGACAAGAGCACGACGGATTATGTCATTTAGGTTAGCATGACGAGGAATTCTACCAGCGCTTCTGCTGCAAGACAGCCCATGGTGTCCGAAGCTATCGACGTCTTCGCCACAATGACATCGATGCGGAGAGACACACGGAACACCTAAACGAAGACAAGTGGCGATGCGGAACGTCTCATCGTCTAACATGGTTCCTGTGTTGGATGATGGTAGTGCCTGAAGCCATAGACCGGATTCCCGTTCCCCCACAGCCAGCAAGCGAGCTCGCTCTGTAACATCAAAAGATGTATCCAAAAGATTTTTTCTCACAATGTTACAAAGCGGCGCGTCCCACTGTCTTTGGGAGAATAGGTTGGTGGGCAAATCAGTGTTTGGATAAGCCATTTTCCAGGCGTTTATAGCTTCGGTTTTGCACAGCACTTCTGAGTTAACAATAATATTTTTCTAGTTAACTCTTCCGTGTTGTGAACCGAAGATAGGGACGCCGGTAAACTGACACTGGAAATTTTGCGAACGCCGAGCCCACTCAGACGTATGGGTAAAGATGCTTGTAGCCAGGCTCGGTCGTCCAAGTCCACATTTAATATTTTTTTTAAAGTTATTTGTATAATTTGATCCATTTTTCTAATAGTGTTATTTTTTTCCAAAGCTGCGATGATCTTAAGGCATGAGTAAATTTTGGGACGAAAAGACAATATCGAATAATAGTTTAGGCTGAATGTACATTAATTTTGAATAGGCGATCTGAAATATCACAAAAATTTTGAATTTTTTCCTCTACGAAAGAATCGAAAGATTCTTCAAATACTGGAGAACCTAGGAGGCCAAGAGAACTCTTATCAACAATTTGATGTCTGAAGCCAAATGATTAAATTTAGATATAATCGAATGTTTTTTTGAAGAGTCTGTTGTATTTATAAATAGCTCACATGTACTATAATTTAGTTCCAAACCAATAGATGCGAATTTATTTTTAAGAAAGGTCAAATCTTGCAATACTATGTCTGTTTCTCCTCCCATGGTCCCGTCGTCCAAGAACCATACATTAAATTTAGAATTTATTTGCCGAATAATGAGTTGTATAGCTAAGCTAAAAATGACTGGTCCAAGAGGGTCACCTTGTTGGCATCCAACTGCAGATTCCAAAAGGTTGTCCTGATATAGTAATTTTGTGGGATACCTGTAACATTGCCAAAGAAATTTGAAAATTTTAGGGGTTTCTAATTTTGCCTGTGCCAACAAAATGTCCCTATTCACTGAATTGAAGGCGTTCTTCAAGTCAACCTTCAGAATGACCTCGCCATCTCCACTTCCAAGATACGTCGAAAGAGCATGTATAGCAGCCTCACAACCTCCCTTGGAACCAAAACCTAGTTGGAGAGGTTGGAATTTATCAGATAGCTCCCTGCTATAAAATTTACAGCATATCTTAGCTGCTATACGCCGATATGTGCAACCCACGGCAATGGGACGAATGCCACCATCTCTCTTGTTAAGGGCGCACAGGTTCGCCCCATACAAGGTATCAATGATAGCACCGTCCGCATTACCGGAGAGCATCATATTTACTAGCGCAGTCAACTCCTTCAGAAGTGTATCGCCAGCCACCCCAGCACTTGCACACACAAGATCTTTTAGATGTTGTGGTGTCAAGGCATCGAGACCACCTTCCGAGCCACTTCGGAAGGAGCAAACTGCTGCTAACACGTCCTTGGCCGTGGTGATCAGATATTCTGATTCACTGTTGGGAGCTTCAGGAAAGGAGAGATCATTAATTGGCGCTGGATGCTTGCTCTTCAGACCCGCAAGCGTATCTGGAGAGCAAGGCGCTACCACATGTCTGCTAAATAAAAGTCTAGACGCGCCCCGTATGTCACCTTCCCTTAATTTGGATTCTATATATTGATACAGAGAATTACGTTTATTTGAACTGAATTTAGGGTCTAAAGTGTAGGCCGAAATTTGACAATGATATTTAATTTGATTAGTTAAAGAATTTTTACCTGCCTGATTTTTATCAACATGTAGAATCCTATAAGGGAAAGTCAATAATTGCTCCCAGGCCGCTTTTGAGTTCTCCCTTACGACAAAACCAATGCATTTAGTCAATTTTTTTGATACAGATGGTCTTGCCCCACGGGGAACTCTTTTAATTATCGGAACCGAATGTTTAAATTTAGATAGAGTTTGCCAAAAAGGAATTTGGTTGTAGTCTCCTGATATTGGAGGTGAAGATATTGAAGGGCCAGAAAGTACATTTAATTATATTTACTTTGATAAAGGCCTGCCCTTCTAACTTTCACTTTTCGCGAATTAAACAGAAAACAGAACAGATTAAACGATTGTAATTATACGACACACAAATCATGCAAGAATCATGCACGTTTTCAAACATGCCATCTACTACGTCGCTCACAATATAAACTATTATCAAAGAACCCTGAAGTTTATAGCGTTTACTTAACGTGTAGTAAACTACTTTTTGACTGCAACTTCCTTCATCATCGACCTAGCGCTGTCCCGGTTGCACCCAAGACTTTCACCGTTTGCTTGCCATTCAAACCAAATTTGACAGAAGAAGTATTTTTGCACAGTGCAACTGCCGTCAGACTTTCACATCCTAAAGTGTTATGCGATAATCCATGGCCTAGACAGGTTAAAAGCCTACTGACTTCTCATAAAGACTGCCAATCCTCAAAACAACTGGGACCGACATGTCGGTCCCAGTTGTCTTGAGGATTGACAGTCTGATGTGTTCACCGAGGCAAACGAGCATAAACAATTAAATTCACACATGTATTCAAAAAGTCAGTGGTGCGCGCCGTGGATTTGAATCCCTTGAGATTTCTTTGCTTGTATGGAGATGAAAATAAAATATTTTCTTGTTTTCCTCATAATAGTCTGTTGATAGTCAAAACATTACTTACTTTTCTAGCATTACGTTATTACCACTAAACCGAAAGCACTATATCGTAACACTGGACTCAGAAGGTGTTAAGCTCATTACATAAACAGCTCACGTAGTCCCGAGCTCATTTATGTACGAATTAACTTCGTATCTCGTTCGTCGACATAGTTACTGCGGAACAGGATCCGGAGCCACGGACTTTCCATTTCCTGCAGAAACGTATTCAATAACTAACACCAAATGTTTATATAGCTGAATTCATTCGATTTGAAAATTAAATTAGAATTTGATGTAGCTTAAAATTATGAGACACGAGGTATGCAATTTAAATATATTTTATATCGTGTTACTTTATGGATTTTTGACATAAAATTTTTAATCATTGTAGTATTCACGGATGGACGCAGGAAATAATTAGATATCTACATATTATTAAGGTGGGTTTTTATTGCTGACATTATCGGTGCAGTCTCGTTCTTCATGAACGGCGAACGCAATTCTATTGAAATAGTTTTATTGGTATCCTCGCCGATACTAAGTTTCTGAATAGTATAGGTGTTGATACTCGTACCGAAGTAGATCTACATGGCTCACAAGTTCACTGTTCAAAACTGTCCCACTTGCAGGTTACAAGAAGTACCCCTAAATAAATTATATTATGAATTAGCAAACAAACCTTTTTAACAATGCCATAATTTGAAATACATAAACAATGCAAAATATTCTTGTTAAAATTATTAATAATACATAGTATTACAAACAAAACTACGTGCTACGCTTGTAGCACTTGTGTAGCACCGTAGCGCCACGCATCTTATAAAGTGTTCAGTATTGCGAAAGGAATCTTGGTCGCTTTGAAATCATTAGGTGAAAACTACTCAGTAAAAGGACTGCAGAATACTGCACAAAGCCGCTGTCTAACTAAATGAAAAGCCGAAGCTTTGACGCTCTACCTTAAGATTTACTTCTGACATTCTCGGTGTCATTTACCTCAAGACGTCTCTCCACAA
The DNA here is from genome assembly GCA_944739405.2 of Euclidia mi. Lineage (NCBI taxonomy): Eukaryota > Metazoa > Arthropoda > Insecta > Lepidoptera > Erebidae > Euclidia > Euclidia mi. Next base: position 28,556,716 of record OX123204.2, on the reverse strand, counting down.
TCGAAATCTGCAGTCGGATTCTCGTAAAGCGCGTTTCTTGTGTGAGTCTTTATTTTATGTATTTGAAGATTTGTGTCTTTAAGCTTTTTATTGTAGATCGCTGCATAAACATTTTACAAGTTTTGATAACTTTGACAATAATATGCAGCTATTTTTTTTATTCTGTTGCTTTTTGTAAGTATACCTTATAATGTCTTTTTAAGAAAAAAGAACTTTCAGCAAACGTTACATCATGTGAAAATTTCACAGCAAAGTCTATATAAAAAAATAATAAAATAAATATCTTGCAGTGAGAACTTAAGCTAATTGTTTCAAGGATTTTGCCTTAAAATCTGAAGTCAGTATTTAATCTAACCAGATTTGACAATGACTAGCGCCTGACCTTCGCGTCTCAAAGGTATAGCTGTATTAATAGGTTTAATAGTGTCTGGATATTCGGATACTGAATTCTCGTAACGAGTTCTGTAGGTTTTCATGACCACTGAGATCGTCGGTTTAACGTGTTCTCCGCGGCACGTAACACAAGCGACCATTAACAATTTCATATGCACATATCTTCGAATATTCATTATGGGTACCAATGGCTATGAACTAGAAAGCTCCTAGCAGATATACAAAGGTAATATTATGTATTTTAAGACGACCTCTGCACTAGCAATAAAACCTTTATCGCGAAGGACTTTACATATATCCAACGGACAGACAAAAAAACATCCAGAAGCGATGCAACAATTTGAGGACCAAAAAAAGTTATGTCGGGTGTGGGAACCAACCCACGACACTGAGCGTAGTTTTAAAAGTGATCGGCTGCTTAAGGCACTACATCATTCGCGCAGTAAAATTTGTCTCCTTACTGAACTAGCACAGTTTATTAGACTTTGTATCATAGATGCCTTCTTCGCCACAAGAATACGTTAAAACTAGCACATAAGTCAAGAACAACTTACCTATAAAAATTCTGACTACATTCTCAACTTATTAAAACCCTTCTTCAATACGTAATGCAAGCAACATAATAATTACATTGTTCCATTTAGTGTCAGTGAATGTGCTAAACTATAAATCAAACATATTTCTATCGCGCTATGAATGCGGTTACCGTGTGGTTGACGGAATAGAATACAAGTTTCACCACCCCCTATCTTCCCATGGGTGTCGTAAGAGGCGACTAAGGGATAACACGATGCAAATACCATCTTTGCGTAGAGACGGAAAACTCGACATCAAACCCTATACGACTGCCTCGTTGGTCTCGCGGCATAAATGTGCGCGTGGGATCGAGAGGTCCCGGGTTCGATTCCTGGGTCGGGCAGTGTTATTTGGTTTTTCTTTCACGAAATTCTCAGTAGCAGCACGGAGTCTGGAAATGTGCCCGGTACGGCAATAGGTTCGCCCCTTATTACGTGGGACTAAAGTATATCTGGCGAAAAGTGGGTGTAGAAATACACCTCTGCCTACCCCTTCGGGGATAAAAGGCGTGACGTTATGTGTATGAATGCGGCGCGGTTGCTATGTGCGATGCAAAGCGCTATTTATGAGTTAGGTCTCCGTCTACATTGCGATGTTTATCACTTTAAAATAGCCGAGAGAGAATTGGGAATTTATTTAGTTATGAATTTGAGTCAGTAGCTTGTATGAAAGTTTTTGGGATTAGTGTCGTTGAAGACTCTGAATCAGTAATCTATACTTATTATCTACACTATAATGAACAACAAGAACAAGATTGCAAAAACTATAGAGGCATTAGCCTTCTCAGCATTGTTGGCAAATTGAATGCAAAGGTACTTATTGAAAGAGTTATGGAAGTAACCGACAAGAAAATATGGGATGTACAAGCGGGATTCCGAAAGGGTATGGGATGCACGGATCAGGTTTTTTCCTTGCGAAGCATAGCCGAAAAGTTTTTGGCCAAAGGTCAAAAGGTCTATTGCGCATTCGTGGATTTGGAAAAGGCTTACGATAAAGTGGTGAGGAATGAAATGTGGTCGGTGCTGTCAATGAACGGGGTGGACAGCAGCCTCATTCGAGCTCTGAAATCCCTTTATAAGGATTCTAGAGCTTGTGTGAGGATAAACGGGGCATACACTGACTGGTTTACCATCGAGAAAGGTGTTAGACAGGGATGTGTAGCGTCGCCGTGGCTGTTTGACCTCTTCATGGACAGTTGTTTGCAAGATTTAAAACATAGTGACTGCGGATTAAGGATGAATGGGTTACTCGTCAAATGCCTCCTTTATGCTGATGATCAGGGAATACTTGCATCTTCAGCGGAGGAGTTGCAGGAGATGGTAGCAATCATGCATGGTGCGTTAGAGAGGAAAGGAATGAAAGTGAATGTAAGTAAAACGAAAGTTATGGTTTTTGAAAAGGAGGAATGCGTTACGGCTTGTAATGTTTTGATCGATGGACAGCGAGTGGAACAAGTGAATTAGTTTGTTTACTTAGGTACGTTGTTTACAAGAGATGGTAAGAATGAAGAAGATATTGAAAGGAGAGTTAATGCAGGTAATAGTGTCAATGGAGCTCTGAAAGCGTTTATGAACAGTCAAAACGTGTCCAAAAAGGCACGTTTGGCTGTACATAGAGGTGTGTTAGTGCCTACCCTTATGTATGGTAGTGAAAGTTGGGTATGGCAGAAGAGATTTGAAAGTAAAATAAATGCTGTAGAAATGAGAGCACTGAGAAGTATGTGTGGTGTGTCTTTGACCGACAGAGTAAAGAATTGTGTGATACGAGAGTGGTGTGGGGTAAAAGAAGATGTAGTGACAAACATTGAGAAAGGCATGTTAAGATGGTTTGGGCACATGGAGAGGATGGATGACGATAGACTGACAAAGAAGATATATAAGGCAAGTGTGAATGGAACAGGACAAAGGGGAAGACCTAGGCGGACGTTCTCTGACCAGATTGGAGACATCCTGAAAAAAGGACAGGTCAGAAGTACCCTTAACAGAAGAGCATGCATGAGAAACTTGATGGGAGTGAGTGAAGCAAGTGAGGTATGTCAGGATCGTTGCAAATGGCGTTCCGTAGTCTCTGCCTACCCCTCCGGGAAACAGGCGTGAGTCTATGTATGTATGTATGTATAATGAAGTTCCCTTTTCGTGCTGCCTGTCAGTATGACCGCGATTAACTCAAAAGCTATCGAACAGATTTTGGCACGGCTTACCTACGGATAGTGTGATTCCTGAGGAAAGTTAACGTGTATAAATCACGCGGAATGAAAAAAGGCACGAGGTGACTTACATTTATTGAAACTTTGTTAAGTTACACATTTGTTCGTTTTTTTGTTCCACTTAGGTTGAATAATAATCTTAGGGAGCTTTGGCAAACCCTATATGGTCAGATTGAAGTCAGGGGAAACCCTGATGGAGGACCGTAGCGATTCTGACGTGCAAATCGATCGTCAGAACTGGGTATAAGGGGCGAAAGACTAATCGAACCATCTAGTGGCTGGTTCCGTCCGAAGTTAATTATCCTCTTAATAAAAACAAATAATACACGATCAGTGGGAGCATTTCTTTTTTTTTTTTTTTTTGTTTTTTTTTTTTTTTTATTAGAAAGAACCTGTCAAATTGACTTCACGCTGCCTGATGGTAAGCTGACAGTGAAGTCCTATTGGGAAGGCCACCATCCCCAATTGCTGGTTAAGCAATGTGACATGATGGCCCTCACTTTGACGGCCTTGAGAGATGCTTTTTCACGCCCCGCTTAAAGGACCCAGGATCAAGGGAGGAAGGAAACACGTGAGCTGGCAGTGAGTTCCACATTTTTATGGTACGGCAAAGGTAAGACGTACCGAACCTTTTCGTACGTGACGGTATCTGATCTACCGTATAAGGGTGGCACCTTAACCCGGCACGTGTTGTTCGGGATAGGAAAGGAGAGGGTGGGATGAGTTGAAAGAGTTCTTCTGAACACTCACCGTGATACAATCGGTAAAAGACAGCCTTATCTAAAAGATATTATGCAGAGAACAGTACTGTAAGAGAAGGAAAACTTTATACAATTCCTATACCAACTCGTTTGGCCAGCGTGGTATAGTAGGCCAATTTCTCCTTTCAAAGGAGATGCCTAGTCCAGCAGTGGACTGTTAAAGGCTGATGATGATGAATACACGATTATTTGATCCTATGCAACGCTGATGATCCCAATATGTATATAACAAATTATCGTACTTACCTATTACACAAATATTTGACTGGGGTGAAACGCGAACTCACATCCAACTACGTAATGTACTTACTTATGTAACCAATATTGTTATAACTTAACATTCACGGTGAGTTAATGGTAAATTATAAACATTACAAGTTTGTAAAATTTCAGTTATTACATCACTACATAGTATAAAACAAAGTCTGTCTTCTGTTTGTCTGTCCCTATGTATGCTTAAATCTTTAAAACTACGCAACGGATTTTAATGCGGTTTTTTTAATAGATAGAATGGCGGTACAAAGTTCGCCGGGTCAGCTAGTATAACACTATAAACTTCAAATTACCTCATATATTAAACTAGAGGATGCACGCAGCTACGCTTGCATGTTTTATTTTAATTAAACCGTTTCTTTTTTTCGATGCCGTGGGAATTTCGGAAAATCCCTTCTTAGTGCACCCCTACGGTCCCCAAGGAACATACATGCCAAATTTAAGTTTTCTGCGCCTTACAGTTTTGGCTGTAGCTTGTCTGTCAGTCAGTCAGTAATGCAAGGATTTTATATATACAGAAGAAAACATTATTTAATGTAAAGCACGATGGGATCCGGTTAAATAGCTTCAACAGTATCACCTGTAAGATCATTGTGTACACAAGGATCGTGTTGTATTTAATGTGCCAAATGCAAGCGTGGTTCTAATACACCAGTAAAATGCAGAGCACAACGCCGTATATACGTGCATCCTGCACACTACGTGACAGAGATTTGTAATACAATACAGGAAATAAGTCGGAAGGTCATGTACCTCCCAGTTTATTTGTTAAATATATGTGATCTGAAGCATACTTACACATGAAATCTGGCGAAATAAGTGGATGCAAGAGTCAACTTATTTTCTTCAAATTTCTTGCTTTCATATATGATGTCTATTACGTAGCTATCGGACTATATACATACATTGAATAAAGACACGCCACGCAAACTTCCTCGTTCATGAACTTTAAGTAACTTCACCGGCATTTTTGTCCCCGAAAACTTTTATTCGTAGATATGGCCTCCACTATATTATTAAAATAATACTATTAAAAAATAAGAATATCCTTTCGTTACTCATTTTTACATTCAAACAAATAAATACACTGTAAATAAACTGCAACGGCGCCATATTGCAATATTAAAAATGTCATTCGCAATAAGAAGCACCCGCGACAAGAGAGTAAATTATCCAATATATCTTTGAGTTGTTTATGAAGTTGCGACGCAAATAAATTTCAGAATATATACGAAGTATTGAAATGGGGTGTGATATCCAACTTTGGTTTTTGCACGGATAACATGTTTGCTTTTATCTCTAGCCTAATGGAAGCTTCGCGTTGTATTAATTAAAACAAAATCCATTGTTACAGATGTAACAATGTACTGTTTACTGATTACATTTATTAATCCAGTTAATCTACGCTAAACAAGTTATGTCGTCTTCGTCTAATGATTTTCGCGTAGAATATTTGGCAGCCGAGGGGTTGGCAACGAGACAATCAACACTAAAAGCGCCAATGTCAATTTTAATGAAATCTTTTGAGATATCATCGTTTTTAGTTAGACACTTTCTTGCACGTGTTACAAAACAAGATAGCTGAGTTCCTATTGAAAGCGAATTCTTTGCACAACCTTGACCGTGGCCCAACAGTACAAATCCGTGTACAAAGCGAAACTGCAAGAAGCGTCGGATTGAAAGAAACTGAGGCATATTATCATGAGCACGTTTGTTTTAAGAATACACTGAATACCGCTTCGCAGGATTTTGTTCGTACATAAATAAATATCTTCAGACCAGACAAATGTTTTTCCTGAGGGACAATCAAACTCGTGGCGCTATCGCCATGCTATTTGGTTCGCTTATTCGGGGTAATATTTTGAAAATTTGCGGGGGAGTTCTTTTGTGATCCCCATTTTAAATCCAAATTGGTGTACTCAAATAAGTATATTAATATAAAAGGATTACGAGGATTCACAATCGTTTACAGATTTAAAAGTGCTCAATGTGGCAACCCAAAAAAGACCAGAAAGACAATTAATGAGTCTTTTTGCTGACGGTCACAAAATTTATCGCAGACATTGGAAACTTTTTTACTATCAAATTCTATTACTTACAGACGGTGTTATTAGGTAAGCTTATTATTCACAATGGTACACTGTCCTTTGAGTCGGTATGCAATCAGAGGTAAAAGGGAACGTCTTGGTTAGTTGATGTACCTTGGGGATGCGTTGAGCCATTGGTCTATTGTTTAAAGCTTTTGCTGGACGTGACGAGTGCTCACAGTGGCTCTTGGGTATTCAACCGCATACTGTCAAGCCAATGCTAGAAGATAATACGATTGTATTAGGGACAAACTGCTCCTTTGGGGTTTAAGTACTTGTCTAGAGTTTGGACTAAGATTGGGTAGTTTGCAGACAGTGGAAGCGATTAATTCATCCAGTCTTAGCCCAAGGCAAAGGATCTAAACGCTATTACTGTGATTGCACAGTGAATTCAAGTAATAGGTAGGTACATGAAAATTTTACCTTATATCTCCTGGTGTTCCTGATGATGTTTTTGAGTGGACCTATAAGATTAACTCATAATTTTGGCCAAAATAACAAGAAAATCAAATAAATACCACAGGATCCAGTTCGGCGTCCTTCATCAGCGAAGTCGTCAAGCACCAAGCACGTGCATCGGATTCACACGTTTTACAATGTTCTATATTTCACAATGTCTTGTCTAATAACAATTCGCGAAGCTACAAGGACGAGCTTTCCAAAAGGCGATCAATTTATATCAATTACAAAACCACGTGAGACAGACCAAACGGCGTGCGCCAATTTTCAGAAAAAAAAGAAGTTGACAGTTCAGTCTGACCATAGTCAAAATTTACAATAGACTAAACTAAACGTTACTAAATCGATATAATCGACTTGACCTATCACAAAACTATTTCTATTTCAAACATCCACCCGCCCCGGACCGGCCTACCGGTCCGCTCATCGGTTGGTAGACGTGACAATGTTGCAACCGCTCTCCTCAGAATCGAACCGTCCACCAAGACCTCAGCAAATATGGGAACTCCATCAGCCCCAGTTACCAAACGAAGAATGCGCCCCCTGCGCCATCTGAGTGGCGGAAGTTTAGCCTCCTTGATCAAAACGAGGTCTCCAATCTTGGGTGGATTAACGCGTTGCTGGAGTATGTGCAAATATTCCAAATTCCAGCGTTTCCAAAAGCTCTGAGAAATCTGGCGTACCAATTCAAACGCGAGAGACGGCCGGGTCTCGTATCAATATAGGGGTACTCAGGCAAGGTGACAAGTGGGCGACCAATCAAAAAATGGCCCGGCGTAAGGGCCTCCAAATCATTCGGATCTGAGGAGATCGGGCACAATGGCCGAGAGTTCAAAACGGCCTCAATCTTACAAAACACAGTTGCGAGTTCCTCAAATGTAAGGACAGATTCCCCGATTGTCCTGCGCAAGTGTGTTTTGGCCGATTTTACAGCGGCCTCAAAAATACCACCCCAGTGTGGACAATTTGGTGGGGAAAACAACCAATTTATCCCACGTCGGGCAAGCCTATTGCCTATATCAGCCTTGTTGGTTTCAAGGAAATTAACAACGTCATTCAAATAATTATAAGTGCCCTTGAAGTTAGTGCCGCAATCAGAACGGATCAAGGAAGGCAGCCCTCTGCGGGATACAAATCTGTCAAATGTGGCTACAAACGCCTCGGTCGTAAGCGAGGAGGCCAGTTCTAAGTGTACGGCCTTTGTGGAGAGACAAACAAAAACACACAAGTAGGCCTTAACAGTCTTGCTGTTTCGAAGTGTCGACGTTTTCACCAAAAAGGGACCAGCGAAGTCCGTGCCAACACCGTCAAACGTCCTGCTCTCAGTTACGCGATCTGCCGGTAAGTCTCCCATCAAGGGCTGCATGGTAGAAGCCTTGAGCTTATAGCAAGGGATGCAGCGAAAGACTACACTCCGGATAATTCTTCGGGCAGACAAAATCCAAAACTCGTGTTGCAAAATGGCCAACAGCGCATTAGAACCAGCATGCGAATTTTTAAGGTGACGGTCAGTTACCAACAAGCGTACCAAATGACCGTCCTTAGGTAACAAAAGGGGGTGACGTGCTCCGTAAGGAAGGTTGGCGTTCTTGAGACGCCCTCCAACGCGCAAGAGACCCGTATCGTCCAAAAAGGGGTTCAATTTAGAGATAGCTCCCGACAATTTCGATCTCCCTGATTTAAGGATAGCAATCTCCTTCTCAAAATGCGCCAATTGCACAGAACGAACACAAAAGGTGAAGGACTCCTGTCGCTCCTGTGGTGAGAGAAACTGTGTCAGTCGTTTCTGTTGTGGGTGCCTAAAGTTAAAAACAAAACGCTTTATCCAAGCAGTAACACCTAACAACTTGTCAAGGGAGCTGTAGCGATTCAACAAGAAATCCGGGTCGAAGGCGCATTCTACCTTCTCAACAGCGAGTGTTCGTAGACCCGGCAAATTGGTAGTATTTAAAACTGGCGTTCGAGGCCAATCAATTTCTGGTCGACTCAACCATTCCGGACCCCACCACAGCAAATGACCTATCAAGGTAGGCCTCAAGCATCCGCGCGAGGCACAATCAGCAGGGTTGAGCTCACCTGGCACGTGTCTCCAAACCAGCGTGACTTCGGATTTTTGGATTTGGGAAACGCGATTAGCGACAAATACCTCCAAGATGTGGACAGAAGCCTTCAACCAACAAAGAACAATTTGGCTGTCTGTCCAGGCGTAGGTCCCATTAATACAAATGCTTTTACCCAAAGTACTGGACACGTGGTTCAATAAGCGTACAAGTAGGGCTGCTCCCGAGAGCTCTAATTTAGGGATGGTCAGAGATGTCCGAAGGGGTGCAACCTTGCTCTTCGCCATGATCAGGGAAACCCTCACCTGACCTGAGGCACTAACTGTGCGCAAGTACACCTCGGCCGCGTGACCACGTTCCGAGGCATCACAAAACCCGTGAAGGGTGGCCTTGTACTTCCCGGGAGGAAGGATGGGACGAGGCAAGGAGATTTCGTTGACGGCAGGAAGTGAGGATACAAAAGAGGTCCATTCCTCAACAAGAGTACCGCGTAGAGGTTCGTCCCAGGTCAATCCTGCTGTCCAAAGCTTCTGCAAGAAGCATTTTGCCCAAAATATGACAGGACAAATCCAACCGTTTGGATCAAAGGTTCTGGCGACAGTAGACAACACGAGACGTTTAGTCCAAGAACAAGGCAATTTCAAGTCTACGTTATACGTAAAGATGTCTTGGACTGGTCTGTACTGAACGCCGAGAACAGCCATCATGGCGGGGTTGTCAACAATCTCAAACAAATGTGGATCCTGCTGATGATCCTCGGGTAAGCCCTCCAAAGGCGCTGGTGAGTTGGAAATCCATTTGCGCAACTCATAACCAGCGGAGGCCAAAATATCTATCAATTCGTCCCGCAGGAGGATCACCTCGTCCGCTGTGAAGGTGCTCGAACAAATGTCATCGACGTAAATATCGTCTTTCAACATGGCTGAGGCTCGTGGGAAACGTAAGCCTTCGCGGTCTGCGAGCTCCCAAAGAGAACGTATTGCCAAGTAGGGGCTCGACCTTAACCCGTACGTATTGGTATTGAGCTCGTAGACGACCATGGGATCGCGAGGATTCTCTCTCCAAAGGACCAGCTGGAAACGACGGACATCAGGGTGGATAATCGTCTGCCTAAACATCATTTTTATATCGGCTACAAAGACAACCTGATGTCGTCGGAAGCTGGTGATGACGTCACAAAGGTCCTTTACCAACTTGGGACCAGAATGCAAGCACTGGTTCAAGGATGCACCTGTAGAAGTCTGCGCAGAACCATCAAACACTGTGCGCAGCTTGCCAGTTGATGGATTTAATACCGCATGATGCGGGAGAAAGTAATGCTCCCCCGAACGCCAAATTTGACACAGACATGTGTGCCAATTGTTCATATTCTCTCGTGAACTCAACATATTTCTGCTTGAGTTCCGGATCACGACCCATGCGACGCTCCATAGCCAACAATCTCTTTTCGGCTAAAGGTCGTGACTCACCAAGCGGAGGCCGAACAGACAGAAAAGGTAGCCTCGTAATGATCCGACCAGAACGGAGTCGACCCGTGTTGTTCTGGAAGAACAGCTCGCACTCCTCATGTTCTATCCCCACGGTGTCTTATCATTTAAAAATTCCTTAATAGTGTAATAACCCCTTTGTAAAAGAAAGTTCCTAATTATCCGTTTGTATTTGTGCATGGGTAAATTCATTATTTCAAGAGGCAATTTGTTAAAAAATCGTATACCAATCCCCGCAAATGAGTTCTTAACTTTATGTAGACGGTAGTTAGTTCCCACCAGTTTATGCTTATTCCTAGTGTTCACTTTATGCAAATCACTATTTTTGCGGTAAAGAATTAAGTTTTTCTTAATGTACATTAAGTTAGCATATATATATTGCGATGCAACTGTCAATATATCTACTTCTTTAAATTTTTCACGTAAAGAATCTCTAGCACCTAACTTATAAATTGCACGTATTGCCCTTTTTTGAATGACAAAAATAGTCTGTATATCAGCAGCTGTACCCCATAACATTATTCCGTAAGACATTACGCTGTGAAAATAACTAAAGTAAACTAGTCTAGCAGTATCTTTAACTGTGAATTCCCTAACTTTTCTAACTGCAAACGCTGCAGAACTAAGTTTCACTGCGAGACAGGATATTTGGGCGCCCCACTGAAGCTTACTATCTAAAGTTAGACCTAAGAATACGGTTGATTCGACTAGTTGAATTGTTTCCTTATTTAAAATTATATTAGTAGGAACACTTTTGACATTAGGCAAAGAGAATTTAACACATTTCGTTTTGCTAGAATTTAGTACCAAATTATTTGTCGAAAACCAATCTAATACTTGTGCAAGAGTGTTATTGACGGTATCAAAGTTACTAGAATTGCGATCAACTTTAAAAATTAGTGACGTATCGTCGGCAAACAAAACAATATCACATAAATTTTGAACAAAGAACGGCAAATCATTAATATATATTAAAAAAAGAAATGGACCGAGAATAGAGCCCTGTGGAACGCCCATTCCCACTGGCAAACCTAAAGACCTACTCCCATTAACATCTACATACTGAATTCTATCTCTAAGGTAGCTGGCAACAAGATTGAGTGCGGTATCTCTAATACCATAAAGTTTCAATTTACGTAAAAGTGTATTATGTTCTACACAATCAAACGCCTTCGACAGGTCACAAAAAACACCAATGGCATCCTTCGAGTTTTCCCAAGCATAAAAAATATGCTTTAACAAAGTTACACCGGCATCAACGGTGGAGCGACCCTTAGTGAAGCCATACTGCTCACTGTGAAATAAATTATTTGTGTGAAAGTGGCTCTCTAATTGATGCAAAATAATCTTTTCAAAAATTTTACTAATAGCAGGCAAGATAGAAATTGGCCGAAAATTACTAGGGTCGCTCTTGGATCCCTTTTTGAATAAGGGTATCACTTTACTGTGTTTCATTAGATCAGGAAATACCCCTGTATCCACGCATCTGTTGAATATTGCAGCTAAATATGGAGCTAAGCTAGAAATAATGTGTTGAACAAGTTTAACCGAAATGCCCCATAAGTCAACAGATTTTTTATTGTTAAGTGTCTTGAATACTTTTAGTATGTCATTGGTGTCAATATATTTAAAATTAAAAAGCACATCACACTCATTCACATTGCCCCTAACCAACATTTCTGCTTTGCTTGGACATGAATCTATTTCATCCACTACACAAGAAGAATAAGAATTCACTCCACTACACAAATCACTTTCACTCGCGGGCGGTTTTGTTGAGTTTTGTATAAGCGGTAATAATTATAGCGGTGCGGTGCGGTATGGCGGACACGATCTCAGCGTCTCGAATGTTCTGCATCGCCGTTGAGCAAGGCGGCCAATAGCGAGGTGTTTCGGGAGGGGATTTATGAAAAGGATCGCTCGGATTGGCCGAGCAGCGAAGAAACATTGACGTTGACGTGATTAGTTCTCGATGGAAAGGTAGATGGCGCTACCAAGCGGTTAGAACCAATCGAGGAATATACAAGACGATTGCGCTGTGGCATACCTAGTTCCGCCAATATATGACAATATTACACCCTGGGCTACATATGTAGCCCACGCGTGTACTCTAGTGTTAAATTTGGGTGCTTAAAAAGTACTTTAAAACCAACATTTTACTTCTAAACTGTAAACAATTATATATTATACTAAATTTCGTCCACGACCCCTCTCTTAATAAAAGGTAATTTTTGTCTTTTTCTGATGTACACCTAATCTTCATTATTGCATAGTTTAATCAAAATCCGTTCCACAGTTTTATTATGAAAAAAGCAATACACTTTACATATGTGTATGGATTAAATTAGGTGTTAAAAGGAGTACATTATTAACAAACCAAGACTTGAATGCTATAATATGTACAAGAATCCTTAATTAAGGTCACTTCTAAACATTTTTAAACTTTGGGTAGATATATGTATGTATACTCTATGATAATATTATATATTTGGATTTACTTTAATCTCAAGAGACTTTGTACTAATAATATCGGAAAAGACACCTCTTACCCGGTATAATAATCATTTTGGTCACATAATTATAGAATCAACAAAAATTGTAACTTCTCCATAAAGCTAGCCAGCAAGTGACCCCGGGAATTCCGATGCCCATAACCAAATTGCCCCACTCTCAGCTCATCACCGTCGCGTTTGCCCAGTTTCGCGTTAAAATCTCCCATGACCACGGTGTAATGGGTTTTGTAGCCATGTATAGCCCGAGATATGTCAGGCTGTTTATTACCAACATATTACCTATAAAGAGCAAACCAATGTTTATGTATCGCCTTTTGATTTATTAATAACATCTAGCTATAAAACTTGTGTATTGGCGTATGTGTTCGCGTAATACAACGCAATTTGTGGTATTGTCAGATGAAAAAAAGACGTCGTTTGGCCCCCGAGGATCCATTTGGCGGGTCGACGCTTCTACGACCCAAAGAGATCGTAACACTTTTTTATTCGCAAGATTACGATGTCAGTAAAATGTAAAGTGATTCCGTTTCTTGGAACACGATGTCCCTGTTATGTTATAACATTGTTATAACAGCGTGATTTGGACCGGGTTATTTATAGAATAAGTTGTCTAAAAATAGATTTATTTTCTAGATAAGACGAAGTTTGACCAATAGGTTTGAGTGACATAGGCGACAGTATTATCTACATAAAAATTCTGTTTTTTCTTTCATGCCAGCTATGAAATAAATATATTATGTGGAATTTTAATAGTCTTTTATTCTTTTTTCAACACGCCTTGCTAGTCAGAAGTAGGTAAAACAGTAAAAAATATTTTTATTTTTACTAACGCAGAAATTATATTTAAATTTTTACTCGTTTGACACTGTTACATTTTTCCGCAAGATGTGTTTAATGGTGCTATCAATACCTGAATATAGTTAACCAAAATCATAGCATCTTCGCATTATAACAAGCATTAGGGCATTGACCACCACTCTGGTCAAGTGCATATTGACAGACTTCACTTATCTTTGGGCAGCATTATAATGAACTCTCAGACATGCAAGTTTCCTCGCCATGTATTTCTTTGCCGTTTAGCGAACGTTAATAAGAATTAAATAGACACTTAGAACACTTATGGATGACGAAAGACTGACCAAGCAGATATATAAGGCAAGTGTGAATGGGACAGGATGAAGGGGACGACCTAGGCGGATGTTCTCTGACCAGATTGGAGACATCCTAAAAACAGGACAGGTCAGAAGTATCCTGAACAGAATAGCATGCATGAGGAATCTGATGGGACTGAATGAAGCAAGAGAGATATGTCAGGATAGTTGCAAATGGCGTTACGTAGTCTCTGCCTACCCCTCCGAGAAACAGGCGTGCGTCTATGTATGTATGTATGTAGAACACTTATGACATATTCTGTGTGGTAGTATCACTGCCGATGGTATGGGTTTCATGAAATGCTGTACTCCGGTGGCGATCGGCGAGAGAGATTCTTAAGGAAGTATCAGTTTTAACCTAATACTAATAAATAATCTAATACTAATATATAAAGCAGAAGTGTTTGTTTATTTGTTTGCTTGAACGCGCTAATCTCAGGAACTACTGGTCCGATTCGAAAAAAAAAACCGATATTTGATTTTGTCATGTTACCTTTGATAAAAAAGATTTTTTTCATTAAAATATCATATCTGATGATGATGTCATGGATAGAGCGAAGTGGAAGTGTAACGTGAAGAAAGCTGACCCCACCACCATGTGGGATTTATAGCTAGGAAGAGAGAGAGAAAGAGAAAATATGAAACTTTCATAATAGTTACGTCAACCACAACGTGTTTTAACCATTTATTATATTTTGCGGTTTTACTTATTTCAACTTATTCTGTCATTATATACCCCTGTTTTATGTACAAATCAAAGTAAATCGCGTCCATTGTTCTTTTTTAATCGCGTTCACTGTTCTTTTGTGATATTCTATACAATTTGTATGGCCTCTTTTTCATTTGTCTTTTGTAATTAATACAGGATGTTGACATTTGCAAAATATTTTCAGGCGTGCATATACTACTATATTACTGAATACAAATACCTACATGAAAAAATAACTCAGTAAAACTTAAAAATGTTTTTTTTCTTAAAGATACATTTAAAAAATCAGCTCGTTTTACTGACCGCCACCACCACTCAGCTGATCGCCTCGAGCTCACATTGCAGGTACCTAACATACACAATTACACGTACCTACCCTGCAGTCTTCCTATTATGCACCATCTTATATCATCGAACAATGTTTGAAATAATTTTAGGTGAATGTGTATACTGTCTATATTATATTATTAAAATATTTTGCAAATGCAGATCAACATATTGTATAAGAAATTTTATTCGATCATTCTATTGAACGAAAACCCTTGAACGCGAAAATTCCAAATACAATGAATAAGGGTATTCTCAAAACGAAGCTATGTTGTCAAAAGTCAAAAACTTCAACAAATTATCTAATAGTCTTAACACCACAAGTCTTACTTACCTGTACAATTGAGAAGATACCGACGGAGTCGAAAACCTTTCAACGGATTTAAAGTTTCAAAGAGAGACAGGTATCGGCTACTTTTCTCGGACAATAGCGAACTCTTGAATCCGTGGCTAACACTTGTGAAACAAAGGACAAGTTTGCTCTCTCGTACGCCTCCCAGCTAAAAAGTGTTGCTACATTAACTAAACCAATTTATTTTGTTTGTGCCGCTGAGAGTACTTGGGATGAAATGTTTGTTTTTAAGTTGGATGTCGATTGAAAAAAGATGTCTTCTGTTGTACAGGTATGTCAGTAAGAAATATATCGGTTTCATCATACAGCCTTTTTAATCCAATACTGGACATATGCCTCTAGTAATTTTGGTCACCATAACATTGTGAGGCAATACACAATTTGGCCACTAGACTTTGCTAATCAAACGCTACCAAGGAAGGATTTTATAATATTCCACCGGTAAAGAGTAAAATAGCGCTTAAAAGTTTGATTGAAATGTAGCTTATTTAGAAGCGAGCACTATGTGAATGCGGGAAACAGTTAAGTCGTATTTCGTAAGTGTGACAAGATTTGCGAGAAAAAGTAAACGATAATACAAACATTTTTAATTACGTCATAATTTTAGTTAATACATTTTGTTATTACAGCTCTGAATATATGTAGTTATTATGCAACTATAATAAGAATTTGATTACCTCCTCTTACTCTTGACAAATAGTTCTCAAACTAAAAATAGAATACAACCTTCAATTGAAAATAGGTTTTAAGGTTTCTACGAAACTAATAAATATACATTTTAGTGAACGTAGCAATCGTTTAAGATACCTCACAAATACACTATTTGAAACTCGATATCGTCATTCAATGGTCTATTCTTTGACTCTATACACGAAGTGCATGAACAATGTCTCTCTCAAAATCACAAACAAAACTATGTAAGGTAAGTATGTATCGAAAAAAGTCGTACTTACTTAGACGTCGATGCTTTAAAAAGTACCGGAGAAATAAAACCGTCACATCCAGTCGGTACCGCAGCCTCTTTATCAAATTAAAAAGTGTGGAGTTGGAAAGCCAATAAACTGATTGAGTCCTATCTTCGGCGAAGGTACTGGGTTTAGATCGCAGGCGCGCTGTTTATTATTAATGCTTTATTGAAAGCTAGGCTATTAAAACAGAAATAGAATAAATCATAAATGTCAAGATACTGGTGTTGTGAAAGAAAATATTTAAAAGTATATATATATATATATATCGCTACTTTTGATAATATTTCTTTGGGAAATAACCTTTTATCTTTATTGTCATACTAAATGAATGTATGCTTATTAAAGTGACCTGTTAAGGATTTGGGATAGAAAAAAATGCTTGCTTCTGAAAAAAAAGAAAATGTTTCTTTATTCGTATTAACAAGTTTGTTACTAACCTATAATGTTTTATTTTGGTAATGACTATATTACTTAGATAATAATATAGTGTCACTAAATTAAGATATTATTAGTGTTATGATTCAGACTTATCTTTCGAGACTTTCTGCCGATTGATTTTTTGGCGCCGGTCGACGGCTAAACTACTATCGCTATAACATTCTATTAGCATTAATGTAACGCTCGTGCGAAACTCCGGGATACTGAAAGTTTTACCACGACCTTGTACCGTGATTACAGCGCATATAGACGTGTAGGTATTATAACCCTTGTTTATGTTTATCAGGGTGGAATGTAATATTTTAGTGCAAGATGCGCTTGGTGTTCAGTAAGTGTCCTTTTATTGTTCGTTATTTGACCGCACGCATGGCGTTTTGATGTAAACGGTCGCCTTGAGGTTTAGAACTGCGCCAGTGTTGTGTGTTTGATACCTACAGCGGACAACACGTTGTGTGCTTAACAAATTGTTGTTTTAAGTCTGGGTGTTCTCGGTGTCCGTTGACTGGAAGTTTATAAAGAACCCTTGCGGCACAGGAATGTTTTCGTTGCGAGACAGGATTCACTCATAGTGTGGGCGTTAACTTATACAAACAGATGAAGAAAATCCCATGTTGATGATGAGAATGATTTTGACGCAACTTTGCCCAGTTACGCAGGGCATGTAACAAAATATATTTAATAAACATTTCGTTCGTTTTGCAAAATTTTTCATTGATGCTCTTCTCCCATCAATCTTGGCGTGATGTTTTACAGCCTGTAGCCTCGCTCGATAATGTTTTATTTTTCTTTTCGAACCAGTAGTTCCTGAAATTATCGCGTGCACACAAACAGACGAACAAACTATTTATATTTTAGACTTTATATTAGTAAGTATAGGAACATGTATTGCCCGATTTATATAAGCTTTAATGCGTTATAATTTATCTAACACATTTAGAAACGAAAAAGCAACGACTTACCGACTGTGAACACACTTACACACAGAAACACAGAAAAACACAGAAAAAGGAAGCGACCAGAAGCCGAGTCAGATGCCTGAGCCCTTAAAATTGTTTGGCGCCAGTGTAACGTTTATTCGTGTGTAGAGAGATAAATTAGATACGGTATTGTTGGTTACGAAATACATTTATTTGTCAAGCGCTACACAAGTATAAACCCGGTAGCAATCGGCTAGAACTAAGACTCAGGGCAGGATGGGCAGGCAGGCTGACTAGGCTTCGGTCCTCCAGAAGAGAAGTATAACTTATCTCAGCGGTGTCCAGCGTCCAGGAGCGGGCGATTCGCTGTCGCGCCGCGGTATTTATGTCCCGCAGGTAAGCGAGGCGGCCAGTCAGAAGTAGTAGGGGGTACTGCGACGACTCCCACGTCACAGTATGTATTTAAGACGTATAATTGTAAAATCATTTTAAATCTGGTGAAACTGTCCTCGAAGTACCATGCATGAATGCGTACCACAATGATTAGCTAATTAATGCCACGTGTGAACAGTCTGTGGTTAATTAACTGTCGGAGGCCTGCAACTAATATAAATGTTCTACAATTTAGTTAGGAACGAAATCGCTAGACCAATATAAATCGTTTTACTACAGCCTGCAGTAAAATATAATACTTAAAATCTGCATAATACACTCGAGTTTCAACTGAAATAATATCTCCGTATTATAAGAGGTTACGGCGCTTACATATGCTCCAAGTGTTGTGTAAACGATCGTCGTAGATACATTTGTGCTGTCAGTTCGTTCTACAACTGTCTACGGATTGCATGGCGGACACACGCTCAGCCTTGCTCTTTGTTTGATGCACTAATACCTTTGTCCCGACCAAGAATTATTTAAAATCCTTTTCATTATTTTAAATTTTATTGATATGTAGTGAATAACACCTTCACGCAATAAAATGAGACGTATTTTATTTTACGGCAGGCATCAACTGTACATTGGCATCAATAATTTCAACAACGTGATAATATTTTATGATACTTCAAGAAAATTCGTCCTTATATCGTCATTTTTTGACCAGTACAAATGTTATTCCATTTTATTTTCATTTCATGTAAGGCATTAACGGGATTAAATTTAATTTATGTCGTTTATTTAATCAAATATCGTTAAAAGGCACATACTACCTAGTAAATAGTCTCTGTTTCAAGGGCTTACTTCATAACTATGTACTGCAAGGATTTTGACAAAACCAAAGGCAATTTGCCTGCCATGGAAATCAATCATCATCACAAACATAAGCATAAGTCACATAATAAAGTAAAACTATTAATAAACATAAATTTAAAACAATTTGCAACATATTGCCTAAATAATGCGTGTAAATAATTACAACCAAATGATAAATTACTTATTTGAATATTTATTTCGGTGGTCGTCGGTTTATCTTTGCGGTGTTTAAATAATTTCGGCAAACCAATGCAGCGGTTTGTTGGCATAACTTTTTGTTTGCTTTTCCTGTTGTAGGTATAATTATAATATAAGGCTGAAAAGTTGTATATATTAATTGTATAATTGTGTATTATTTTATTGTTCATTCTCGTATCCTCACAACTGACAAATTTTAGAAGTTTTTAGCTTATCTAAAGAATGGACAACGATTTGGTTGATTACATTTTTATTAACACATACAATTATCATCATCATCACCCTAGCGTTATCCCGGTGGCATCCAAGACTTACATGTCTTCGAGCCCGAGGTCCGCTCACCGGTCTAACCAGATAAGACAGAATATCAACTTTTCCTATTCACAGCACATACAATTAATAATATCTATGAGTTATTATATAAAAGGAGATAGATACGTCATATAGATGAAGAGAGTATATAGCCCAGACGATAAACTACACAGACACAGAACAAATCAAGGCTTGCACAACTGACCCCATTAATATAATAATTATTTATTTATTTATAATCTCACGCCTGTATCCCTGAAGGGGTAGGCAGAGGTGTAAATATGGGGCAAATAGGGGCAAGCCTTTTGCCATTACCGGGCACATTACCAGACTCCGTGCTGCTACTGATAATTTCCTAACGGAAAAACCCAGTGACACTTTTGCTCGACCCGGGAATTGAACCCGGCACCTCCGATCAGCAGTCGCATACGCTATCCACTGGACCACAGAGGTAGTCTAATATAATTATGTGCAAATAAAAAGTAATTTTACTTTTATTTTTGAATAATTACAATTGACGACCCGTGACATAAAAACAGGTGAATAATGTCAAAAATATATGAAAGTTTGGATGAGCTATTACTATCAAAACTGCAAAAATATTATAAAATGCAGTAACTAATTTATAATGTGTCCTTAATTGATGCTTACCTAAAACACCAGTGAAGCATTTAATTAAATCGACAAGGTTAATTACCAGTATGTCTACTGTAATTGCAATAATTTGCGGTTTTAGAAAGTACTTACTGTAACTGATGATAATGTATCGAGTCTTTAAAACCATTAAGTCATATTGCAACTTTACCATACTAAGCCGCTGGGTTTCCTTTACAGCTATTTTTTTCGCACTCCGTTTAAGCCACTCCTACTATGCTGGTGAGAATTAAGCCCAGATTTATGGTTCTCCTATTTTGCTTTACAGAAGCACTGTGACTCAATAGGTGAATTTGACCAATTATACTACGCTGGTCAGACATACAGCATTTACTGTAGAGTTTTCCGTCCTTTCGAAATACTACCTGCATTGTATGTTTTACCCAGTCGCCTTATAATGAAATGAAACAGATTAATGACATTTTGTTACCTTAAACCGTCGCACACGGATCACCCCCGAACATTCGGTCTATTTATTTAGGCTATAAATTTAGTTCTAAGAACGAAAGGATTAAAATATTCAACGATCATTTGGCTTGTATAATCGACCTTGTATAATCTGCAATTTCCTGCTCATCTTATGGTTAAGCACAATTTTCCGTACCACTTGGCTGAGTAATTGCCGACCCTCGGTTTGTGAACGGAACATTAGCCAAATGCGACAGATACTGTTGTCTTTCAAATACTTTGTTAAAGATAATGCACCTATTGAAGATGTGTATTTTGATTCTTTTGATCTCGATGCCAAAATATTTTGGAGAACATTATTGGAATAAAAAAAATGGTACGATGCGAGTAGATTTACATTTGTATTGAACTAGGTATTTTATTTATTTATTTATAGACCCACGCCTGTATCCCCGAAGGGGTAAACAGAGGTGTCATATTACACCCACATTTCGCCATGAATTTTTAGGTCCCACGTAATAGCGGGCGAACTTATTGCCGTTACCGGGCACATCACCAGACTCCGTGCTGGTATATACATATTCATAATTATGGCAGCATAGTTCTATTGCAGTTTCATTTTACAGCTATAATTAGAGCACCATGTAATATAATAATACTAATCATTATCATCATCTTATCAGCCTAAAGACGTCCACTGCTGGACATAGGCTTCGTCCAATACACTCACTATTTCACTTCTTTCTCCATAGTACTACCAATAAATGTAATATTCCTCTGAAAATATTATGTACCTGTACTTGGTATAATACGGCAGCAATAAGAAAATGCTGTTTGTAAAATTATTCTTTACAATATTCCCAAACATTGTCCTTGAAAACTTTCCTTGTACTGAAAAATTTTAACTTAACATTATGCATTCCTCATCAATCTTATTCCAAGGTTGACGTACGGGCTTAATTCAATACGACTCAGTTTAAAGCATATACTGACAAAATTATATATGTCTTCACGACATCTAGATAGTGGTTTTAACTAACCAATTAAGGGTTTAGTGCGTAGTATATAGTACATATGTGCCAGAAAATATATAAGTACACAGATGTACATCAATCATCCTGTAACCACGGTTGGTATAATGTTTCCAAAATTTTGGAGCATCGCGTTTGAGACCAGTTATGTACATACATAAGAAAATCTCTTATCGATAGGAGAAAAAATAAGAATAAAATTAACTGTATTAGAAATAGATGATGTGTTTTTCAAAGACAACTCCCGCATTAGGACTAAATCCTGTGTCGCGGGGAACTTTACAAACATACAACTAACGGACACAATGAACACCCAGACTCGAAACAACAATTTATGAATCACACAAAGTGTTGCCTCGTGTGGGGATCGAACCCACAAAACTTCGGCACAGTGTCATGCGGTGAGGTGTCTGCTTAAACCACTACGCCAAACGTGCAGTCAAATTAATATATCTGTGTCCCCCAGCATCTGTGGTCTGATTTGTCATCGTATTTAATATAAATATATCCAAATTATCATCATCATATCAGCCTTTAACAGTCCACTGCTAGACTAGGCCTCTCCTTTGAAAGGAGGAATTGGCCTCTACCACGCTGGCTAAACGGGTTGGTATAGGGTTTGTATCAAGTTTTCCTTCTCTTACAGTGCTGTTCTCTGCATAATATGCTCCCTCTGTCGGCTCTTACGACACCCATGGCATGATATGGGGTGGTGATAATTCATATTCTAAATCCGTCACCACACGGACACGGAAATGATCATCAGCGTAACACAAAAAGTACTTAAAAAAATAAACTTCTTTACTATTTAGAGAACTAGTCATATTAATCAGCATTATGTTGTTTAGTTTAATTGGTGCCCAGATTCTACAAACCACACCCCAATTTAACAATTGTGGTGGCCATTCGCATTGCGAAAACGACATCAATCAAACATGAGTATACAATATATCAATGCAATGGACATATTGTATGTAACCAAACAAAATTGTGGTACATATTATATTAGCTGGCGTTGCACATATGACGGAAATGTGAGATTTGCCCTGACTGGCCTCCCATGTGATAATGTGAGCCATCTTATTGCATATTTGCTTTCCACGCAATATCTACAGCAAGATTTTCAAGGCCTTTGAATGCATGACTTATTTTGGATTACTAAGTATTATTTGCAACTGGGTTTCGTTCCTTTTACTGAGTAGATATAGAATCGCTATTCAAAATTCTTAGCGACTCTTTAAACCCGTTTCGACATTCAAGCTTTCGAAGTCACATTGCAACTATGTGCGTGGAAATCGACCGAGTTCAGCAAATAATGAGAACAACAAAAATACAAGTATTCATTGCAACTCAATCAACCGAGTAAAACGTCCAATAAACAACATTACTGAACAAAATGTCACAATGAACCAATAAAGCTATCGGGCTATCTTTCAAGCGATTCGCGATTCACGTGTCGAGAATATCGAGTGAGCTTGCGATAATTTGAAAATTGACACTATTTGTGAGCGTAAATGGCTAACGGACTGTAAGATGCCATGGTACAACTGTTTTTCATTTTATCATAATTTTATTACAAAAATAATCACTGAAAGATCTACCTAACGGACGCAGTCTTAATAAAACCTCGATCTTCGGTGTCACGATGGTACTGAGTCGGTAAAGCCAGCCGGTTCGTGGGTCTAACACTCAACGAGGCTACGTAATGCCTTAGCATCCAGAGTTATTATATTAAATGTCGGCATGACCATTGTTATTGTAATTTCAATTTTATCTTCATACTTTTACAATATATTCTCGTGTGACACAAAAGCCCACGTACCGTGCTCTCAATGAGCGCCGAGCCTAAATGTATTCAGCCATCCCTTGGTACATAATATAATTGGTAAAATCGTTTATCTGTTTTCGTATAGTCAACGCAACATGATGGATTCATAACAGTTTTTGTACCTCTCTTTATTTATCCATCAGTTTTGAATAACAAACTTGAATAATGACTTCGTTAGCTATAAATTGTTTCAGTTCATGTAGAATAATAACTTCGAAAGCAGTTTATTTTAATAACTGTGCATTGGTTTAATGTCACAAATGACAACAGTCCACACACACAAAAAAGAAGCCCTGCGAAGCAGGGCTCCTATTTTTGAGTTAGGGGTCACAAGATAACCTTTTTTTTTCGACTTTCTCATGTACCCGTGTGTCGGAGGGTAGGGCATCGCCGAAGCATTGGTCGCCACCCTCCGACGGGCATTGGCCCACCAGATGATCAGGCGGGCCCCGAACAAATCCCCCTTGGCGGCGGATTAAGGTGTTGGGCTCCGCCGCCAAAACACCCAGCGGCCGCAGAGGATAGGGAGGACGGCAAAGCAACACCGCATCTCCTCTTCCTCTGCGGCCCCACCGCGACGCAACAATGGTGCGCCCCCATTTGGTCGCGGAAGATAGGGCGTGCGGCAACGCAACACCGACACGCCTCTCCTCCCGCGACAGCACCCGACTGCGAGGGTCAGACAGAACTGTCCCCCGCACCCGCACCTATGGACGCATCCTACGCAGGCCTCACGCAAGCCCACGTGGAGCGTCCCCTCCCGGGATCCCGCTTAGCTTCACCGTGGGTGAAAATCAAATCCACGTTTACTAAGCCCCCCCACCACGACAAGGTGGAGATCCCACGGGGGGGATCACAAGAGAACCTAACATAACCTAATTACTTGAGTTACAGTCACACGTAACCTTACGTGTTTTTACAGTAACATATATACGATAATTCTAATATTTGACACATTGTGCATAAAAAAAGACGAATTGCTATGTTAGGTTCTCTTGTGACCCTTAACCCAAAAATAGGCTCCGTCAACTTAGTTTTGTTTTTTTATAAAAATTCGAACATTTAACAACTCATGCTGGTAAATCTTAGGATTTACTGGTAAATCTTAAGATTTACCGTACCGGCTTTTACAGTAAGATATATACATATATAGTTAGATACAGAAGCAAAACTACTCGCAACGTACCCATTTTTTTATCCAATAATCATCTCCAAAATATTTTGGCATCGAGATCAGAAGAATCAAAATACACATCTTCAATGGGCTCATTATCTTTAACGAAGTATTTGGGAGACTACATTTAGCTTATGTTCCGCTCACAAACCGAGGGTTGGGAATTACTCAGCCAAGTGGCACCGTAAATTGTGCATAACCATAAGATGAGCAGGAAATTGAAAATTATATCAATAAAATATCCTTTCGTCCTTAGAACAGAATTTACTGTGTAAATAAATAGACCGAATGTTTGGGGTGTGATCCTTGTGATGACGGATTAAGATTACAAAATGCCACTACTCCATTTCATTCCATGATTGTTGTATAAGGCTACTAAGGGAAACATACGCTGCAAATAGTATCTTTGCAAGGGAACGAAAAACTCGACATCATCCCCTATACCAATTCATCTGACTAGCGTTTTATAGTAGGTCCAATCCTCCTATTGACCCACAATGCTACTATAAAACAAATGAGAAGCTCACGTCTGGGTTTAGGCTTCTCCAGCGTATTAGTAGGAGGCTTAAGTGGTCTGTGAAATTAAAGAGCTGTAAGAAATGTCCTGCGACTAAGTAACACATAGCAGTGGTGATTGGTGTGCATTTTAGTAAAGAGCAAATATGGTAAAATGCATTAGAAACAAATCCAAACTAGTATGTGACTGTGAATGTGTGCGTATTTTTTTCTAGTAGACGTTACAATCTTCTAGTCAATTGTGAATGAAGTAGTCAGTACGTTTTTTACAGTGGAGAAGCAGTGTTTGGATGAAATATAAGTTGCAAATATAAGTTATATATGTATAATTTTGCAAAACCTCATAGTGTACCCACTGACATATTTTATGCCATATCATAGTTAATAATGCGTGTTTTGTTGTCAGTATTCCATGATGTTATTTGTAGTAGGTACCCATTAAAGCGTTGGGTTGCAAATTACGTCAGCTAGACAGAGGACCTAACTAGCGCGTACATTGAAAACTGGAAGGCTGAATCTACATTACAGTATTGTTCATCATGAGTTAGTAGCAAAGCTTAGATAAATTTAGAACGTACGTATCTCTTTATAGAAATATGTACATTAACGCATGCTTCAAGCTTTAATTTTGCTGGAAAATATATTAATATACAGGGTGTCACAAGACCCATCACCAAGCCGAAGTCTACTCGTCGTGGACATCAAGTCATTATAACCAAAAATAATACCTCGGAAACGATCTTTTTTTTAGGTTTTCACATTTTTAAACCGCAATTAAAAGCGCGCGCGTGCAATTACCGAAATACTTACTTATCCATGGGGTCATAGGGCATCTATAGAACATATTGGCGGGGTAAATGCATCAATTTTGTACCTAATTAGAAAATTCTATACTAACTTTGAGCCTCAATATCTCCTGAACCAGTAATTTCCCAGGTATGGTGCCGAAGTAAAAAATGTTCGTAGTGATTGGTACAACATGGAATTTCAGTTTTCGTTCAGGGTCCTTTTACACCCTGTATATATAATATATTTTAGAAATAATTTTATAATTACATAAATAACTTTCACATACATTTAAAGTTTCCGTTTTAGAGTGATCCCAGTGTTTTGGTCATCAAATATGGTCGGAATGATTGAAAGAAAGTTACATCCGACCTGTGAGTCTAGTAGGAAGTGGCCTAAACTGCTACTGTTCTTTGTCGGGGTGTAAGTTGTCAACAATGTTGTATGTTATCATCATCATCCTAGCGTCATTCCAGTTGCGCCCAAAGACCTCCGCCCTGGAACCCGGGATCCGCTTTTAAGATTGTCATATATTTGCCTGACTGCCTCGTTGGTCTCGCTGCATAAATGTGTGCGTGGGATTGGGTCTCGGGTTCGATTCCCGGGTCGGGCAAAGTGTTATTGGGTTTTTCCGTTAAGAAATTCTCAGTAGCAGCCCGGAGTCTGGTAATGTGCCTGGTAGGTCAATAGGCTCGCCCCCTATTACGTGGGACCTAAAAATACATGGCGAAATGTGGGTGTAATATTACACCTCTGCCTACCCCTTCGGGGATACAGGCGTGAGTCTATAAATAAAAAAAATATATATTTGCCTAGCATGGTATCAGTTGACCGTGTGTGAGTGGTCCTGGAAATTTGGTCGTTAACAATATTTATAAAGGCCATATCCATGGATATAAAGCATATTCACGTCAGTCTCGTTGTATTCTATATTATATGTCACACTGTATGCAATATTTACAGAACAGATCGATACAACGGATAAGCACGCCACTAGACGCGGCTTATGCCTAGTTAATTCGGATTTGCATCGCAAAATGTGGCCACGAGTGTTGAACATTAAACAGTGAACAGAAACAGTTACACCCGCGTTATTTAGGGCTACTGCTCAGATCCCGTGGCTCATAGCGTGATGTTATATAGCCCATAACCTTCCTCGATAAATAGGCTATCTAACACCGAAAGAATTTTTCAAATCAGTGCAGTAGTTTCTGAGATTAGCGCGTTCAACCAACCAAACAAACAAATAGACAAACTCTTCAGCTTTATATAAATATTGGATGGATAAATTTCTGATATACTCATAGGTAAATATGTTTAATGATGTGTATGCATAGATAAAGGATTCAATACAACGAAGAAAAAGTGACCAGAAGGCTGGTATGTATCTAGATCAAAAAATTTGCATTGCTATGCAGCGTGGCAATGCTGTCATAGCTGTCACAGTGAATGGCCAGTCTTCTGGGCACGTTCCCAATAGAGAGCGATGTAGAGGACTTTCAGGACGCCCTTTGAATATATTAAATTTCTTTTTTATGTGTATTATATTTTTTTTATTTTTTTTATTGTAGTTTGAAGTAGTTATAACTGTTTAATTTGTAAATTAATTTTAAAGTGTAATTATGAAAATAATATAGCTAGAGTTTAAAATCCTGGATTTTATCCTCAATCTTGCTGTCCAACCGCTGAATTTAATATTCGATCTTTTTCATTTTTTTGCGACTTTTAATTCATTTTTGACTTAAGCTTCATACAAAATATGTATCTTGAATCTCCAAATCCATTGATTGTCCAGTTACACAATTGTCTCTAAATACAATTAGGTATCTGTTTAGATTCCATTAACATAATAGCCCTATACGGCACTCTAAATTGTAGCTGTTAGTTGTAATTATGCACTAGCGGGATCCTACCAATAATCATATTGTTATTCGATACTAAATAATATGAGTATACAATTTCAACAAAACCGATTGTAATGAGTCAACT
Source organism: Euclidia mi (assembly GCA_944739405.2). Lineage (NCBI taxonomy): Eukaryota > Metazoa > Arthropoda > Insecta > Lepidoptera > Erebidae > Euclidia > Euclidia mi. The sequence goes on along the minus strand of OX123204.2, from coordinate 28,528,892 downwards.
TTATTATAATCACTACATAGTTTAAAACAAGGTATATCTTCTGTCTGTCTGTCCTTATGTATGCTTAAATCTTTATAACTACGCAACAGATTTTGAAGCGGTTTTTTTAATAGATAGATTGATTCAAGAGGAAGCTTTATACGTATAATACATGCCTAATAAGCATTGCACCCGTGCGAAGCCGTGGCGGGTCGCTGGTAATAATAATATTTCACATACACACATCACTATCTAGTTCCAAGCTAAGCAAAGCTTGTACTTTGGTTACTAGATACTTATGCACTTCTTTTTTAAGTAAATGTTTACATATTATACAAAAGAAACATCCAGACCAAGACAGACATCCATGCTCATGCACACAAATGTTTGACTTGAGTGGGAATCGAAACCGCGACCTTTGGCGTAGCAATCGCTTACACTCCCGCTGCGCCAATTTTTCTGGTTCGTATGGTTGATCATCGTATAGCCTTATATCAACATGCATTGATTTAGGACAGTACGAAACATGATATTGTCATTAAATCATGTCAGTATCTCGATTAAAAAAGCACTCTTGAAAACACAAAGAGCTCTCAAAGACCTTGGCATCTTGAACACAAATAGCTTTAAACCACTCTAACTTGAACTTTAAAGTAAACATTAATATCTCTAGTCGAAAGCCACAGATAACTTAAAGTTAAACACCCTACTTGATACTGTTCAGGTCTAAAGTACACTAAGTACGATTACTTACTTTACTTAAATAGTTATTTTAAGTTAAGGCACGTTCCCAACGAGCAAATTGTTTGCTTACACTGTGTCTGTTGACCGACTCTACGTTAAACTAGATAAAGTTTTATAACAATATGCAATAACAGTTAATTTAACTTGGGTAAAATATTATCGTTAAGTTATATTATAGAAGTTTTAACAGGTAGTAGAGCCTTGCTGATTTCAGCATGAATGGGCCGGCTCGACCTCTGAAGTACTACCCTCTAACAGAAAATCGACGTAAAGTAACCGAACCTAAACTGTTGCGTTTCGTTCGGTGAGTGAGAGTCCCGGATGCCCTATCCCCTATTTCTTCTCCCTCATCCCACTCCTCATTCTATCCCTTTTTCCAACCCCAAGGGGCAGCAACTCACTTGTGACTCCTGTGGTGTTGCTTGTGTCCATCGGCGGCGGTAATTGCTTAACATCAGGCGATCCATCTGCTCGTTTGCCGCCTATTACTATAAAAAAATTAGTAGAAATAGGTAATAAGAAAACACGGTTTTAACCTCGTCTATGTGGTATGCAGAGTTTCCGTAGATTGTCTACGTTATAATGGGCGATCTATGCTAAATTATATAAAATAGTGGTTAGACCGATCCCTAATACTTCTATCGTCTTTTTAATTTCTCTTCGGCATACATTTTTAAAGCCTTCGAGATAATCGATTATATGGTTTATTGGCAGTCTACCAATTTGCTACAAATAATCTGTCATTTGAGTACAAATCCTAAATTCAGGCAGAGTCATTGAGTCCCCAATCGTGCCGCATCGCCAACAACTTAAAGCGGATTATCAAGGCGTTGAAAATCGCCTGAGGCTTCAGCCGCTCTCGAAGATATTATTATTAATAGAATTTGTCTGTTAAATTAATCAAGAATAAACTGTCGTTCTTACCATAGAGAGCTATTGCGGGTTTCAGATACAATGAAATTCAATATGATTGATTAGTACAATTTTCTTGTAGAAAATCCCACAACATCGTTTTTCTATGCCATTTTGAAATATTATTTTCTGAATAACAAAGTCAAAGAAATATTGTGTTATTGTCTTCGGAACGATACTAGAAGCTTTAATAAATGTGCGATAGATATAAGAAACGACCCAGCACGGATAAAACTGATACAGCTTATTTCATTTTTCAATTACAAAGTTTGGTCTGCTGAACATGAAGTCTTATGCGTCCTCTAATAAAGAATCTTGTGCAACTAATTGAATATTTTAACCTTAACGTAAACGGATTATTTAATTTTTTGAAGAAAGAATTGCCTTTCAGGGATGTCTCAAGAAGATTCATAAACCATTAAAAATGAAAAATCACACAAATTTCTTTCGCACTGAAACAATACTGAAATAAGACCGTGCTAATAAACTTATTAAATTGTAAAACTGTTTTTTTTATAACCACACTTATAATGAGACCGCTTTATAATTCTTTTTTACAGTTTTCAAACTTAAACACAATTTGAATTGTAGGTACGGGTTTCAAACGTCATTCAGCATAGGCTCGAACCTCTACACAAAATACTTAAAATCTTATTAGAAATAGTATTAGAATTGATCAGCTTACTCCAAGACTCCATCGAGTATCAAAGGGAACTCAATTATTTATTTTCCTAGATATCCATTGTAGATGGCTCGGAGCGATGTCGACGAAATCCCACTTAAGATTTTCTTATCCTTACGTAGTTTAGATAGCAGAGAGCACAGTTTAGATAAATATTCCCGTAATGTCGTACTGTGCGTTGCTGGGATCAGAGTTTAATTTGGCTCTTGTTGTTTCATGTTTGTCTATTATCTATTATTATAATACATGAACTGTACGTGATTGTCTGTCTGTCTGTCTATATTTGGTAAAATTTGCATGATGTTAGTAATGGAGTTGTGTATTTCTCATGAATATTTTGTTACAAGTATTTTTCTTTCTTCATCGTCATCAGTCTTATTTATAACTAGCTGACCCAGCGAACTCCGTATCGCCTTTTTAAGAGTTTTTATTGAATTCCCTTTTTTCCAAACCCCTTTTTTAAAGTTACCACTTAGCGCTTAATCTCTTATCATTTTAGGGTCTATAAATGATGCAAATCAAACATAGATTTTTATATAATATTGAATTGCCCATTCCTTAAAATATCGGAGACGATACCCATATCGACTTAAAAAAAAATCCGGTCCGCCATCTTTAATTTCCTATCCGCCATCTTTGATCACGAAATAGATGTTTTATTTGGATTCACCATCCCTTAAATCATCAGAGACGATACTCATATTGATTTTTAATTTTTTTCCCATCCGCCATCTTTCATTTCCCATCCGCCATCTTGAATCACGAAATAGATGTTGTATTTGGATTCCCCATCCCTTCAAACATCGGAGACGATACCCATATTGATTTCTAAAAAAAATCGCAACCACCATCTTTGATCACGAAAAAGATGGTGTTTTTGAATTTCCCATTCCTTAAAATATCGGAGACGATACCCATATCGACTTTAAAAAAAATTCCGTCCGCCATCTTTGATTTCCTATCCGCCATCTTTGATCACGAAATAGATGTTGTATTTAGATTCGCCATCCCTTAAAACATCGGAGACGATAACCATATTGATTTTTTAAAACTTTCCCATCCGCCATCTTTGATCACGATTTAGATGTTGGATTTGGATTCCCCATCCCTTTAAATATTGGAGTTGATACCCATATTGATTTAAAAAAAAATCCCATCCGCCATCTTTGATCACAAAATAGATGGTGGTTTTGAATTCTCCATTCCTTAAAATATCGGACACGATACCCATATCGACTTTAAAAAAAAATTCCGGCCGCCATCTTTGATTTCCTATCCGCCATCTTTGATCACGAAATAGATGTTGTATTTGGATTCACCATCCCATAAATCATTAGAGACGATACCCATATTGATTTTTTAATTTTTCCCATCCGCCATTTTTGATTTCACATCCGCCATCTTGAATCACGAAATAGATGTTGTATTTCGATTCTCCACCCTTTAAAATATCGAAGGCGATACCCATATTGATATTTAAAATTTTCTCATCCGCCATCTTTGATTTCCCGTCCGCCATCTTGGATCACAAAATAAATTTCATATTATTAATCAGCGTCCCGAAAATCTCGAAAATCATTCCCATGTAGATTGTATCCTATTCGTTTAGCCTTTTTTTGCCTTTGACCCAACCCTCCCCCTTCTAGTTTGACCATTTTATTATTTTTGTCTGGCCCCTAAAAGTTGTGGCGTAGTTTTATATAGCCTATAGCCTTTCGGAATAATTGGGCTATCATAGGCAATAACAATTTTTAAAATCCGACTGCTAGTTCCTGAGATTAGCCGACATTATGTTTTAGCCTTTTTAGCCTTTTGCCCGGCTCCAAAGGGTCGAAGCGTTATGTTATATAGCCTATAGCCTTCCGAAATAACTGGGCTATCGTATACAAAAAGAATTTTTCAGATCCGACCGGTAGTTCCTGAGATTAGCGCGTTCAAACAAACAAACAAACAAACTCTTCCGCTTTATTATATTAGTATAGATGTGTCCCGCTGCTCATAAGAGGGGTTGGGTCATAGTCCACCACGCTGGCCAAGTGCGGATTGTCAGGCTTATTTCACATGTCTTTTGAGGACATTATAGAGACCTCTCAGACAAGCAGGTTTCCTCATGATGTTTTCTTTTACACTAGAGCTTATTATTATATTATTATTAGCTATTTAATTCGCACATAACTTCGAAAAGCTAGTGGTACGTGCTGTGGGATGAAACCCGAGACCAGATGGTCTCATGGTCTTTCCACGCTTGCTTATATATATATATATTATATTCCTTTGCGCATACAAAAAATATTTTATTGGTGTAAAAATAGATTTACTTACGGACTATCCGAAAATCTACAAAGAATTTACTGGCTCCATTTTGGCTTTTTACTATCAACCGGTAATTCCAAAAAGACATATAAAACAATGAAAAGTTAAAACTGTTGATATAAACTGAATGTAGGTACTTAAATAAAATTATAAATCTAGGTCTTTTAGGCGATAGCGGACTTATTCTGACACATATATTTGGGATATCGCTGGCCATTGAGGTAATTTGTAAGACCGACGAAATGTCTTATAAAAATAGCAATGAACATTTTCAATACATAGAACACCCAGGAAAAAAAACAACGCCAAAACTCACAATATTGTATCGTTTTGTTGCGTGTAGGGATAAAAAAGATTGTTTGATTGATTGCAACAAAAAAGACAAAGAAATATGGCAGTCGTATCGTATCAAGAATATAAGTCAAAACGATATGATGTGAAGAAGACTGTATATGTATAAACCCGTCTAATCGCATAATTTACGCAGTATTTTTTTATAATTCAGTGTGTCATTTACTCAAACTTTGCACTATTTATGTACAGATTATAATTATTAATTCGTTAAAAGCTTTATTTTACGTATTTGCGTCAACAATTTGTGTTGTTCTCATAGGTTATTTGGTTGTAGTGAATAAATACTACTAAAAGTGATATGTAGAGAAAAAATAGTGAACTAGAAAGAGTATCTAGATCTCTATTAATGTGTATGGTAGTATGTGGTGCACAATTAACAAAAAGATCAAGATACGACTAACAGTCATCTCAAGTCTAAATTCAGTCAAACCTCCTATTTAATCAACTCACTAAAAGTGTTGGTATATTGTAATGTGTTATTCCAACTTAAAGCTATTTTCATTTGTCACCATTTCTTTTTACCTTCATATTTAACGGCTTTAAGGCGACACGAACTTTGTTAATACGAGGGTCAAACTGAAAGTTCTTAGAAAATCGAAAACTGATTACATTAGCCAGTTATTAGTTTTATTATATCTTTTCAAAATATTGTCCATTGACGTCAATACACCGCTGCATGCGATGGAACCACTGGGAAAAGCACTTTGCCCACTCGTCCTTAGCGGTCTCTTCAATGGCATCGCGATACGCAGCCACCGCTTCTTCAGCATTCATAAACCGCTTTCCTTTAAGTTTTTCTTTAATTTTTGGAAATAAATAAAAATCACAAGGCGCGAGGTCGGGGCTATACGGCGGGTGACCCAGTAATTCAACGTTTGATGTCGCCAAATAGTCGATCGTTCGCTTGGCGGTGTGCGACGAGGCGTTGTCGTGGTGAAGGAGGATCCTACTGCGAGGTCGTTTCTCTCGAACTTTTTCCGAGACAAGTGGCAAACAATTGGTAGTGTACCATTCTGCAGAAACTGTGTTTTGATCCTCTAACACAATTGTTGCGAAATGACCTATCCTTCCAAAGAACGAGGCCACCATTTTTTTTCCCGCACTTCGATCTCTCTTCACTTTAGTTGGCAACTCCTCGAAAGGAAACACCCACTGAGCAGATTGTCTTTTGGTTTCAGGATCATAACTGTAAATCCAGCTTTCGTCACCTGTTAGTATGTCGAACACAGCATTTGAGTCACCTCCGTTAAATCTTTCAATCATTTTACGGCACCAATCCACACGATGGAGTTTTTGAGCCTTAGTCAAATTATGAGGTATCCACCGGGCGCAAAGCTTCCTGACCGCTAAATGTTCGTGGAGGATTTTGTGCACTTGACTCATACCGATGCCTAAGCTTGTCCGAATCTGCTGATAGGTCACTCTTTTGTCAGTCTCTATCATACGCCGCACAACACAGATGTTATTTTCAGTCGTCGCCGTAGAAGGCCGTCCCTCACGTACATCATCAGTGAGATTAGTGCGACCACGTTTAAACTCATTAAACCAGTTGTAAACAGTCGCACGAGATGAGGCTTCATTGTGAAAGGCCAATCGTAGTCTATCATAACTTTCTTGTTGACTTAAATGACATCGAAAGTCATAAAAAATCATTGCACGAAAATTTTCTCGTGTTAAATTCATGTTGACGTGACACAGACAATTTTCAATTTGCCGCCAAATCGTAAAACAAATGACAAATGAATGAAATATATACTCAGTAATATTGGCAAAGAGTTCTATTTTCAAATTTTAGAACATTTTTTTTATTATATTGTTTATAAGTGGCCAGTTCTAAGAACTTTCAGTTTGACCCTCGTAGTACCTAAACTTAATAAAGCAGTGGCGACCAAAATTAAATTTGTTCTGCATAAATCTGGCAAGGTTTTACGACTACGACTGATCCTAGACGTCAAAGTTTAATTACAATCAATTTGGGTATAGATAGCTGTAATATAATGAAATAGTAGCCATAGTCCTTGTTTTGTTACTAGGTACTAAATACATGAACTAAGCTAAAATATTAAAATAATACGTTTTGCAACGTTTGTGGTTTTCATTAGGTCAGAAATTAAATTGAATTTGATATTAAGAAGAGTTCTGTTTTCGATAAGTCCCCTATTTCATATACTTGTTGACCAAGTAATTATTACTTAATTGCGTATTGGGCACACAGACATAATAATCATCATTCATCATTATCAGCCCTTTATGCTGTCCCACTGCTGGGCACGGGCCTCTTCTCACTATGAGAAGGGTAAGGCCATAGTCCACCACGCTGGCCAAGTGCGGGTTGGCAGACTTCACATGTCTTTCGAGAACATTATGGAGAACTCTCAGACATGAAGGTTTCCTCACGATGTTTTCCTTCACCGATAAGCAAGCGATAATTAACAATTTAATACGCACTTAACTCCGAAAAGTCATTGGTGCAAGCCGTGGATTCGAACTCGAGACCCTCTGCGTAGCAGTCTGTCGGTCTCTCCACTCGGCTATCGCTACATAATAATACTGACATAAAAAATCAAGTGTAGATCTGATTTATCTATTTCACATCTTTGAGTAGAATGTTCTTCAAATTAAAATGCGTAACGTCCATGTAAAATGCCCAAAAGCTTAAAATGTAACTAAATGTCGAAGGATGAAATCAAACATTACTCTTTTTTGAAAATGAGTGATGTCTATAATCTAGTATAATCTACTGCACCTATCTATATTCTCAAATTTGAAAATGTTCTCAAAGTGTTGTGTGTCCTCGGTATTGGAAAGGTTACCTAAAGCAAAGAATAAAAATAAGTTCTGATATCTATGAATCCGTTATTGTTTTTTCGAATGGCGAAATTCATAATACAATGAAGTGGGTTTAACTGTATTTGACTTGGAATGTCAAATGTCTCGCAACACTGCTGATAGGAAGTTTGTAATTTGTAATGAAATTACGTAGTTTAATTAATCATCAAACTATTACGGTTACTTTTCACTGCTAATAAGTAGTAGAGAAGAACACGAAGCAATCCCTTATAAGCAGTGATTTATTCAGTGCATCATAATTGTGTTAATAAAAAAATAGGATAATTATATCTTGGATCAAAAACTAGTATCATGGGATTTAGATAATTTGTATCTAAACATTGTTGTACACATATTATTATGTAGATATTATAAAGAAATGATGGTATTGAAAAAAACATACACTATACAGCTAGCTATAAAATAACATCAGGCAGACATTCACATGAGATACAAAACGAATTTAGCAAATATTTATTGAATGCAAAACATTATAAACAAACACGACGCCAGTACAAAAACTGATCACAGATTTACACGCAACCCTTTTCACATAAACTAGTACTGTTGTTTATTTAATACATGTTGGCACTGTGCCAAATATCATTGTTTCTAGTACCGCATAAACTAGTTAGGCGGTCAGTGAGTAGCCCAATAAACTTCAAAGCATCATATCCCTCAAGTGTATAAAACCCTTACTACGAATAGAAATGGCCCTCAATGTTCTTGTCCTTCCTACGTAAGGCTGGTTTCAGAGTGACGCGCGCGGCACGCGCCGTCGGCCAGCGCGTCTCAACAGCGCGTTTGGCGCGCGGACCACTGTGAAACGAGTTCGCGTTTCTCATTGCAATGTATGAAGCTTCGGCAGCGCGGCCGGCGCGCGCGTCTCACACGCGGCGCGTTTGAACTGCGTGGCTATGAAACGCTACTACTAATCTAGTGTAATTGTAAACGCGCGCGTGTGGCCGGCGCCGGTCAAACGCGTGACTCTGAAACCAGCCTAAACAAATAAAAGTTTTGCTGAATGTCGCTTTGGGTAGTACTTGAACAGCTAATATTCACTTCGAACTATACCGACGTTTTCAATTGGACGGTTGATATCGATCAGCGTTACGAGAGCAGGTAGCTGATAAATATTTTTATTTAATTATCTATACGTCATATAAAATGAAATCCGCGTCCGTACTGTCTGTCTGTAAGCGATATACTCCAAACTTACTGAACGGATTTTTGTATGGTTTTCATCAATAGATAATGAGGAAGGTTTAAGTGTATTATTTATGCGGGTGAAACCAAAAGCGAAGTCTTGTTGTAAATATTATTTCACATCACACTAAACATCACAAAAAGTTAATTAGTAGTTTAGCTCACTGCTTTTTGACAAATAATATAATAAGACAGAAATATACAAAATTTAATCTACTAAGTGAATAAATTCATCCAGAAAATCTCGCAACTTGCATAGCTAAATAATATCTGTCTAGCTGGATATTTTTCATCTGTCTGATGGACGACTCGCACAACGTCACAGCTATACATTCTCTAAGGATTAGACGGAGGTGAGATGTTACATGGATTATACCCGCGTTTCACCAGTTTCATTTCAGTTTTACGTGATAGAACCCGCTCCTATTATGTGGGATAGAATACTTATTACCGTTTTTTTTTTTTTTTTTTTTTTTCTCTTTATTTTTTGGGGACTTTGTGTAGAATATACATGACAGCCCCATCATAACATAAACTAATATACACAAATATAAACTTATAATCTACTTATTATTAAGTATTACACCAAAGGCAAGCGCTGCTGAATATATAATTCGCAAAATAAAATTGCCTCTTCAGATGCCGGATTAGCCAAAATGGTCTGTATTACACCAACATCCATAAAATTTAAATTTAAAGCCGTCATCAGCGCTTCTCTTTGTCTTTTGTTCTTGACACATTCCATCAATACATGCTGAACATCTTCTATCTTGTCACACGACTCACAGTTTGGTGAATTAGTTCGTCCCATCAGATGCTCAAACTTTTTTGATGGAATGTGTCCAGAACGTAATCTGTTTATTGCTGTTACATATTTCCTACTCGTATTTTTAACTAGAAACCATGGTACGCGAGGAAGCTGGCTTTGTATTGTTTTGTACCATATACCCTTGATCCTTGAATTTACATCAAAATACTCCTTCCAAGTTTTATTGCACATAGATTTGAATTTATACAAAATTTCTGAATAAAAAGGGAAAATATTTAAATTATCACCTTCATTTATAGCTAATTTTGCTAATCGGTCAGCTTCCTCGTTTCCCTGGAGTCCTATGTGCGATGGAATCCATTGCAATCTCAGGTTTTTACGTTCACTAATTTTTATTATCTCTCCAAGTACATCATAAGCTACCGAAACACCTCTGTGGCCAGAGGCGCATCGAGCCAAATGATACAATGAAGATTTACTATCAGTAAATATAACAAAATTGGTGCCATTAATGTTACTAATATACTTAAGTGCCTTCGAGATAGCAATGAGTTCCATCGTCATTATCGATACATTCGACTGAGTTTTAAATAAAGCCGCCCGCCTTTCGTCGGCATAAAAATAAGCTGCCCCTTGGCCAATAGCAGTTTTAGATCCATCTGTATAAAACTTTAGCCAACCACAATATTTTATATTTATCAGTTTTAGTACCTCATATTTTAAGTTTGTTATTCCATATCTATGTTTTGGTTCCTGTACACATTCTAAATCCACTTTGATAATTTCATGTAATTTAATGTTAGATACCCAAGTATTTAACGTAAACATTGGCAAAGGATAGTTATTTTGCATTTCGTGTAATTTTGTTACATTAAATGCCGAAAAAAGTAAAGGATTATTTTTATTTTGCCAATACCTACAGTGTGGTTGTTCACCAAGTTCATTCAACAATACAATAATATCATTATTTGTCCATGACATAGTTTTTACGCAGAACTTATAAGCTAAAAATTGTCTACGTATAAATAGGGGTGGAATACCCAATTCCCCTTCCATAACATAAATAGGGGTAGATTTAATAAAGCCACCGATAATTCTCAGAGCTTGATTTTGAATCTTATCTATTTTTAATAAGTGAGTCTTAGCACAATTACCATAGAGAAAACAACCATAGTCGAACCTGCTTCTTATCAGTGATATATAAAGTGTACGCAAATGTTTAGTATGAACCCCCCAGGTAGCTCCAGCCAATACCTTCAATACATTAAGAAATTTAGATGTTTTTTGCGTCAGTTCGTTAATGTGTTTACCCCACAAAAGTGACCTATCTAGCCACATGCCTAGATATTTAATATGATCTACAGAACTTATAATATTCTGAGTTATTTCTAAATGTACTTGTCTTCTAATACGACCTCTACTAAATATACATAATTTTGTTTTATTTGCTGACAAAAGTAAACCAATTTCATCTAAAATATTAACCATAGTGTTTAATGCATTTTGTAAATTAATTTCACAGTAATTTAAGTTTTTATGACTTATATAAAAAACAAAATCGTCAGCGTATTGTGTGACATATACATCTTTTATTTTATGACATACACTAGCAGTTATAACATTAAATAATAACGGTGATAGAGGGTCACCTTGGGCCAAGCCCCTACTTGTACACCTTACATAATCACTTGGTTGTCCTGAAAAACTTCTAATCATTAATCGTCTGTTACTCAAAAACGACCAGAGATATTTGCAGATTCTTTTACCAACATTTATATCATCCAGCATGGTGACCACCCTGTCAATTAAGACATTATTGTACGCATCTTCAATGTCTAAAAAACACGCAACTGTTGGTATTTTTTTTGATAAGCCCAACTGTATAAAAGTAACAAGTCTAGAAAGGCTATCTAAGCAAGAATAAGCTTTCCTAAAACCTGTAGTTTGTGGTGCTAATATCAATTGCTTTTCTATGTACCATTCTATTCTTTTATTTAACATGTTGTGGAAAATCTTACATAGACATGAAATTAGGGATATGGGTCTTAGTTTTGGCTCCACATTAGCAGTGTTTACAGCTTTCGGTATTGGAACAATTAGTATATTCCTCCATTGATAGGGCACATATCCAGTCTGAAAGATGAGATTATATAAATTAAGTAAGTGTAAAAAACCACAGTCTGGGAGATTAGAAATCATAGAATAGGTGATTCCATCACCGCCAGGCGCAGTATCTTTTTTCTTTAAACAATATGTAAGCTCTTGGAACGTAAATGCCGATTCGAGTGATTCATTGTTAGATATTAAATTGGGGGGAGCATTTAAGACGGTATCTGGAGTAAGAGATCGTAGTAGCTCTTTTTGTTTTTGCTCGGATGGAATAGACTTTGCTTGACGGTAACCTTTGATCCAGCCCATGCTTTGCCACATCTCAGCTATTGAGGTACGTTCATTTATATTACTGCAAAAATCTTGCCAGTTACTTGCTTTAGCTTTTTTTATTAAAAGGCGGGCTGCTTTAACTTTATTTTCATAAACATTTAGGTTATCAGGTGTGGGATTCCGTCTAAAGTTTTTTAATGCTAATCTGCGCTCTGCAACTGCTCCCGACAGTGCTGGACTCCACCATTGTTTGGGCTTAAATTTACTAATTGGACTAGTACAAACTTTCACAAACGGGATGCTTTTATTAGCCGCTATATTAATATTTTTCTCAAAATGATCATACATCGTCTGAATGTCGTCATTCGAAAAGCAATTATTATTCCACCTAGAAAGTAATAGTCTACAATTTTCTTTAAATTGTTTCCAATCAGCCACTTTGAAATTTCGCTTCTTGGTGTATACTAAAGGACTCTGAAAATTTATTGCTATTTTGATGACGAGGTGGTCACTACCCAGACTCTCATTTAATACTTGCCACCTAGTCATTATAGCCAAATCAGATGATACAAATGATATATCGGGTGAAGTGCTCTGAAGAATACCATCTACTAATTTAACACGCGTGGCTGCTCCGGTATTAATTGATATGAAACCGTTGTCTAATGACGCATCTAATATTTGTGTCCCTCTCGAGTCAGTCTTACACGACCAGTTAGAATGGTGACCATTGAAGTCGCCCAAAATAATACCTTTCCTAGTAACTTGTGAGAAAAGGTTCTCCCAATCAGATGAACTAGTGCGAGCTGATGATGGACAATAGATACAAATTATATTTTCCAATGAATCGCAATTCAATATTTTTACATGTATAGCCTCTATGCCAGAGTTATATAGGTTAATTGGACATACCTGAGTACGAAGAGACTTATGAGTAATGATGGCAACACCTCCATAATTATCTTCCCTGTCTTGTCTATATATATTGTAGCTGTTCAAGTTAATTACATCGAAATCTGAATCTAACCATGTCTCACATATGGTTGCTATTTGTATGTTTTCTCTATTCAATAATAATTCAAAATCTGTTAATTTTGGCTTTAAACTTTGAGAATTCCACTGAACTAAGTTAATTTTAACGTTCCCTTTAGATTTATCCATTAAATATGTTAAATATTTTTCTACATATATCTTCTTTAGTAAACATTCTGAAAACAAATAATTTAAACTCTTTAATAATTTCCTTACAAATGTCAGTCACCTTTTCTTCAAAACTAGCCTCAGATAAGAATATTCTATTCATTTTTAACATAAAACGCTGAAAATTAAATTTGTCTTCATTTTCCGTGTCGTGTCCTATCCTTACTTCTTCAGGCAAGGAATATGTTGTATCCATGTTCTCATTTACAGGTTGTTGCAAGTTAGACCCAGTGGTTTTCTTCTTCTTTTTATTTTTCTTCACTTTTTTTGTGCTCTTAGTCGATTCTTCTTTGTCCTCATCCTCCTCATTTATATCCTCTATATCGCTTGTTATCTCTTCTGGCATATCGATCGGTTTCTTCAGGGCATTGCTATAGCTGTATTCAGGTGTTTCCAAAGAGGGGGTTGTAGTGTTAATACTTTGAATGGTATTTTCTTTTAAGTTTTTTGTCATCTCGCCTTTCTTTAAGTAAATCTCCAAGGCCTGTCTATAGTTCACATTTTGTTCACTCATTATCAATCTTATAGCCTTTTCTTTCATGAAATACGGGCATGTCCTGTCTAACGCCATATGAGGTCCTTTGCAATTCGGGCATTTAAAAGATTCTGTTTCGCAATTATCATGCCCATCACCGCATTTAGGACATACTATTTTCTTAGAAGGACAGAAATTCTTACTATGTCCGTACTGCCAGCACACAGAACACTGCGAAACAGGAAAAATGTATTTCTCCACTTTAAATCTGCAATTATATATACATACATATGGAGGTGGGCAAGTATCCTTAAAGCACAAACGCACGGTCTCGCTGTCAACCCATTGACCATCTGTGTTTCTCCTTTTAAGACGCTTCACTTCTATTATTTCTGTGTCACTGATCAAATTCGCGAGAAAGTCACTTTTAGAAAAATCCAAATCCACCCCTTTAATGATTCCATAAGACAAGATATTATGGTTAGTATATTGAGCTTTTATGTCTAATTCTTTAAGTTTACAATTATGAAGCAATTTTTCTGCATTCTCCTTATCTTTTAACTGAAGTAGCACCTTAAACTGTCCTTTATATTTAATTCTCGTTACATCTTTTATGTTTTCATTGTATAAAAACTTCGCTAGTGCCATTTGTTTCGGCAATTGCTGTTTTGATGTTAAGCAAATCTCAAATATGCCTAGATTTTCTTCCGTTTCCTCTAAAGTATTAGTCGCGCTCCTATATTGTACGTCCATGGAATCGCTTCTTATCAATCTCTTAGGTCTTCTCCTTATAACCGTTATAAAACCGTCCTCACTACTCTCTTCACCATTTTCTCTTGCCCTTTTTTCCGTATTCTTGCTCGGATTTAAATATTTCTCACTACTTTCACTTTTATTCCAATCTGACATGTTTTCAAGTTGTCGTTCACATTCCTTAATAATTTCCGAGTCACTTTTGTCTAGGTCTTCCTCTTCTATATTACTTTCATCCATTTTAACAAAAAGTGGGTACTTCGAAATAAACCGCTAATCGTTGGTCACAACACTACACGGAATGCGTGCGCTCGGCGCTACGACTCGCGCGCGTCTGTACTTATTACCGTATGATAGTTTTGACGTATTACTATTGTAGTGTAGATTGCCTCGTTGGTTTCGCGACATAAATGTGCGCGGGGTATTGGGAGGTCTCGGGTTCGAACCCCGGGTCGGGCAAAGTGTTATTGGGTTTTTCCGTTAGGAAATTCTCAGTAGCAGCACGGAGTCTGGTAATGTGCCCGTTACGGCAATAGGCGGTGGGA
This sequence comes from Euclidia mi, assembly GCA_944739405.2. Classification (NCBI taxonomy): domain Eukaryota; kingdom Metazoa; phylum Arthropoda; class Insecta; order Lepidoptera; family Erebidae; genus Euclidia; species Euclidia mi. The sequence continues at coordinate 28,513,749 of OX123204.2, read as the reverse complement.
CTATAAGACTATAAGTAGCTTATTTTAAATTTAATATATTGATATTAAATTTAAAATAAGCTACTTTTTCATTATATAAAGACGACGAAACAAGTGATTACAGCTGCTTATAATATGTTTTTTTGTTATCTGATTTACAATTGCGATATGCATTTAACGCATTATCCCTCAATTTCATCATCAATTTTATAGTGTCTGTAATCCAGGGATAAGATGGTTCTCTGATAAGAGTTGTCTTAATTGGCGCGTAAGCATCAAAAACTCCAAGGAGGTAGGCATTAAAAGTGTCAACCATCTCGTTAACCGTGTCAAGATGCAAGATATTGCTCCAAAACACGCTGGATAGGCTATCCCGTAAACATTGTAAGTTGACATGTTTCGGCGGTCTGTATTGTACTTTATACGGTTTAAACCGCTCCCTCCGTATAATAAATTCGCACAAAATCAAAGAGTGTCCACATATATTTCCAAGTGATTCGGTTGTAATTTTTTTAGCTCGTAGATTTGTGCAAATAAGGTCTATTAGGGATTCACTTGAGTCTGTGAAATGTGTTGGAATAGTAACAATTTGCGATAGGCTAAGGCTGTTCAGAAACTCCTCAATCGCCTTAGCTCTAGCGTCCGTCCGAATGAGCATATTGAAGTTGAAATCCCCTAATAAAACGCAATAGTCAGAGTTAGTAAGTGACGCCACTGTGTCGGTCAGAGCATCCAGGAAAGATTTAAATCGAGCCACGGCGGCCGGTACGCAGTCCCAATTGTTACCCTTTGCCCGTTGAGAGTGACAGTAAGCCACATCTGTTCTATTGACTCGAACCTAGGATCGACCGCTATAGTAAGCATGCGTACGTTGAGACCACGCCTGATATAAAATCCGACCCCTCCACCTCGGCCCGAGCGAACGCTGGCTGGCCGTGGTATATGACGGAGATAATAACCGGGCACCGTAGGAGCTCGCCCGTCCTCGCCCGGACGCAACCACGTCTCGTTGATGGCTATTATATCTAGTTGGTTTCGTTGAATCATAGCAATAAAATCATCATGGTTGGTGCCTAATGAACCTATATTTATAAAACCAATTTTAAAATATTTCTCACCCATTATGTAACAATGTATATTTCATCATTTTCGCACACGAATCAGTGAAATATATTAGGTTTACTTTGTATAATATACTAACGATTAGATAAACTTGTTCTAGTGTGACCAGTGACGTTAAAATATAATAAAATTGTATGTACACACATATATATGATATATTATCAAAGTTATTATGATATCTAAAATGACACTTTGAACTCGGAGGTAGTACAGTTGTGAGATACTTTACAAACATAACAGTGTTAATACAAAAAGAAATGGCCCAAGACAACCGAAACAGATTAGGGGTTTTACGCATTAAATGTATCTTGATGTTAGTTAAACTATTACAGGGTCGGACCAAAAACACTCTCAAAGTCCGTGTCTTCCCGAATGCATTACGCTTTGTCTCCCTGACTCTTACGCACATAAGTACGTCCCCGTCGGCTAGGGTTGCCAGTTCTCCGGGATTTCCGGGATTGTCCCGGAATTAGGGGTGTCGTCCCGTGTCCAGTAATTTTACGTTGCCGTCCCGGAATTAGGGGTGTCGTCCCGTGTCCAGTAATTTTACGTTGCCGTCCCGGAATTCGAAAATATTAGTTTTTTCACAAAGTTACGATACTACGGTTGCAAAAGTCAAACCAATAATTTCCAACTATTAAAAAAATCCCGAAAGTCCCGACCCGCATTATTATTTATGTATAAAAGATCTATTTCTAAGTAACTTTTAAAACACTAGCCAATGAAGGAAGGGGGAGGGATTGTAATTGTCCCGGAAATGATACGGCCGTATCTGGCAACCCTACCGTCGGCACCAGACATAGTTCCATCCGAGGTCATGGGCGACACCCCGCGCCCTACGAAACAAATCCCGGTTCCTTTTCGTAAGGCGCTCGTTGATGTAGAAGCGCCGTGCAGGACCGGGAATACCCAAGTCGGCGGACGTCGCACCTCGGCGCACACGCGCGCTAGACAACAACTCATCACACAACAACAAATCAACACACAACAAATCTCACGCGGGCAACGGGCAGCGTACGTTTTTATCGTCATTTAAGTGTAAACTCGGACTGTATAAACTTAAAAATATGTTTATTGTGAACTATAAACGTGTATTCATTAGCACAAATGGAGTACAGTGTTAATTCAATGGATTTCTTGAGTTATTAAACATAATACTTGTGAAAAAACTTTCAGTGACAATCTTAGATTTCGCGCGTCGCGGGCGCCGAGCGAGCCGCGCACCGTTCTCGCTCACTCTTAAGGCGAGTGAATCTACTTGTCTCTGTCGCGGAGTGATTCCAAGAATTTGATTAGTAATAATAATACAAAATGAGTTGTCGCGAGTGTAACAATAAAATTGCTTCTGGAGAGTTAGTAAAATGCATTGGATGTAAAACGGAATTCCATTATACTTGTCAGAATATTACTTCGGCCCAGTTTTTGGATAAAAAGGTACAATTAAAAAGCAAATTTAAATGTGATGTTTGCTTAAACGTTACTAAACACGACCGAGTAACAGATATGACTCCGGCACGAGGTATGAGCACTAGGTCTAGTATGATGGATAAGGATAAAAAGGCAGAACCCATACAATCAAATGAGACCAGTACTATGGAAGAAATATTGATCGTTCAAAAGTCAATCCAACATAATGTGTCGGATATTTTAGAAAAAGTCAATCAGAGTATTACTACACAAATAAATGCTATGGAAACAAAACTTATTCAAGAAATAAAGAATACATTATCAAACCTTATACTGGAAAATAGTCAGCTGAAAGTAGATTTAAATAATTGTACCAAAAAATGTATTAGCTTGGAAGAGGAAGTTAAAATTTTGAAATTAGGCAGCCAACATAGCAGATTCATGAACGTCAATTCTCGCACTGAATGCATGTTACATCCACCGGCATCGAACCCGGTAACGAATACGGCTGAAATACCATCAGGCACGAACGTAGCTAGGCGAAACAGCGCGAATAAATCGCTACAAGAGAAGTCGCCGCGCACGCCGCCGCGCGCCGCCGCCGCCGCCGCCGCCGCCGCCGCCGACTTCACCCCCGCCGCTGCTTGGCGTCGCGGGCGCCGAGGAACCACCGCCGGCCGCTACATCGGTGACGTACGCTAGTGTGGCCAGGAACACAGCGGTTACACCCGACAATAACGTTTGGGCACAAGTGGAAAAGAAAACAAGATATAATCCTATCAAAAAGGGTGGAAATTGTATTACTGCATCGTTGAAAGCAGTCGAACGGAAGAAATACTTGCATGTCTGGAGGTTGGATAAGACAACTACTGAGGCAGACTTAGCTCAGTACATAAAGAGCATACTGGGAGATGAATCGGAATTACAAATTATGAAACTAATCCCTAAGACTGATAGAAACTACGCCTCTTTTAAGATAGGTGTTATTGAAAGTAAATTTGAAAAACTGTGTGATTCAGCTGTGTGGCCACTAAATGTGGAGTTCAGCGAGTGGATTTGGTTTCGTCGCTCAGCCCCAACCGCAACAAACAGTAAGTCCCAGTAAGATAATCAACATTTTTTATCAAAATGTACGTGGACTCAGGACTAAATTAACCAAATTCCTGTCAGTGCAAGAGTCGTCATTGTCGGATATATTCGCAATTACAGAAACGGGATGTAACGAATCAATCCATAATGCGGAGCTAGTATTACCGGGTTACTCTGTATTGCGATGTGATCGAGCGGATGGACGCAAGCAGGGCGGAGTGCTTTTAGTGGCCACACCGAGGTTTGAGTTGCGGCGGGTACCAACACCCGGTAACGTAATAGTAGACAACCATAAGTTTGAACTTATTACTGCGACCGTTCATTTGCAAAATCGTTTTTTATTCACATGTTGTGTTGTTTATATACCACCACAAGTTGATAAGAGTGAGTACATGATAATGTTTCAAATATTAGAATCTATATGTATTAAATATAAAAATAATGTTGTAATCTTAGGAGACTTCAATTTATTTTCGTGCAATAATAATGTAAGTAATTATTTTGAGTACTTTTTGGCCTTTTGTGAAGTCGTTCAGTACAATAAGGTACCTAATTGCAACGACAGACAATTAGACTTGGTTTTGAGTGGGCGTAAGGGCGTAACAGTTTGTGAAGACGAAGAGGGTTTGCAACCGATAGACGCGTACCACCCGCCGCTCGTGGTTGCCGTCGACGTCGTCGCCGCCGCGCCTACCACACACTCACCTACGAGCATTACAGATGATTGCCAACACTTTAAACAGTGGAACTTTAAGAAAGCCGATTTTAACCACATGTATAATTTAATTACATTAATAGATTGGAATGAAATTTATAGTATTGAAGAGCCTGATTTAGCATTAGATTTTTTTATCAGAAAATGACCGAAATTTTTGATATCTGTGTTCCTGCAAAAAAGAAGAAAAATAAAAATATGGCACGTAATTACCCTGTGTGGTATACACCGGATATTATAAAAAATATAAACCTTAAATACAATTTACATAAGCTGTATAAAAGAACCAAGTTGCGTGCTGATTACGATGCGTTTTCTCAATGCCGGGCGAGAGTTAAGGCGGAGACTAAGCTAGCACATGACCACTATCGGGACCGCGTCCAAAGTCATCTAGCGTCTGATCCAAAAGCTTTCTGGAACTATGTTAGATCTAAAAAAAGTAACTCTAACCGGCAAATTTTGATAAAAAATGGATGTGCACTGTCAGATATAGAGTGTACTGAGGAGTTCGCACAATATTTTCACTCAGTATATAGCTCAACGCCAGCGGCGCTCGATGTAGCGGCGGCGTGTGCAGCGGTGCCGCCGAACGGTGCGTGGGCGCACCTCGGCCGCCTCGAGCTCTCAGATGTGTGGCGCGCGCTCGCCCGACTTCCAGCCAAACGGTCAGTGGGGCCAGATTGCATTCCACCTTTTATACTGAGGGACTGTCGATTAGTCTTAGTCGAACCTTTGTTACATTTATTTAATATTTTTATTTCGTCCGCTAAATTTCCAGACCGTTGGAAAGTAACGCGAGTAGTACCGGTTCCGAAAGGTAACGGTGGTAAGGAAGCAAGCTGTTACAGACCAGTAGCGATTCTTTGCGCTCCTGCTAAAGTGTTTGAGACGACCATCCATCAATATTTATATACACAAGTTAGCGCACATTTGTCTGATGCACAACACGGCTTTCGGCCGGGAAGGGGAACAACGGGTAATCTGCTGCATCAAATGACAATGATGACACCAGCAGTTGACAGTGGACTACAGGTGGATGTTGCCTATCTGGACTTCAGAAAAGCATTCGATACAGTCGACAATGACGTTCTACTTCAGAAACTAGCTTCCATAGGGTTCACACCCCAAACGTTAATGTTTTTTTTCAAACTATCTACGTAATCGGCGTCAGTTTGTCGACTGTAACAGATGTCACTCAAAACCCTACTACACATGGTCGGGAGTGAGTCAGGGGAGTAATTTGGGACCCTTTCTTTTCATCATAATGATCAACGACCTACCAAAAGTTATTGAACAGGCTACATGTCTTCTTTTTGCTGATGATATTAAGCTTAGCATAATAGTAAAAGAAGTCGGAGATCATTGCTTGCTTCAAGAAGACATCGACAATGTTAACAGGTGGAGTAAGGAAAATAAATTATATTTTAATATAGACAAGTGTTCATTAGTATCATACACACGAGCGCGCAGCCCAAGTTACTATCCGTACCAGATGGAAGGACAGCTGTTGCAGAGAGCCACTGAAATAAAAGATCTCGGTGTTCGCTTCAGCGCAAATCTTAATTTCCGCAATCATATTGTTAAAATAGGACAAAGGGCATATCGTAATCTTGGATTAATATTGCGACAGGCGAATGACTTTACTAATATTAGCGCCATAAAATCTTTGTATGAAGCATTAGTAAAAAGTCACCTGAAATGTAATGCATCTATTTGGAATCCGATTGAGACCAAGTATAAAGCAATGTTGGAGAGAATTCAGAATAAATTTGTAAGATTTTTGTACCTCAAGTTATATGGAGTTTACCCAGGATATCCTTTAATCTATCCAACATTGTTTTTGCTTGGCATGGTAGGGTACTACAAGTTGGAGGTGAGACGGGATGTGGCTCTGGCTACGTATTTATTTAAAGTGTTACGAGGGAAAATTCATAATCCGACAATACTAAGTGAGCTTAGGTTTAGCATTCCGGACGATTTTGTGGGACGGCGGCGGCGCCCGCGACTACTGGCAGTACCAACTGCGCGCACAAACTTGCTGCAACAAGCGCCGCTAACGCGAGCTTTGCGCACCCTTAACAGCGTCGCTGAGCGCACCGACTTATTTCTGTGTTCGATGAATGACTTCACAAAGGCCACTTATTGTGTAGTTAGTAAAGATGTATCTATATAATTGAATGTGTTAGAATATTAAGAAAAATGGTGTAACTTCTCTATCGAATTAGTATTTGTTACTGTAATGATGGATGTAAGTGTATGGTGTAAAATAAATAAAATAAAAAAAAAAATCACGCAAATTGCGACAAGCCAGGCGCACAGTGAGGGGGCGGGGCCTACGCTCCGGGCCGGCGGCGTCCGTCGAAACGATGTGGCGTGGACCAACGCGCTCAGCGCAAGCAATATCGCGTTGTTCTAATTTAACGCCAAGTTTTGCGGCTATTTGCAAAGCCGTGTGAACCGCATTCTCACCGTTGACCTCGGGGAGGTTGGAAATCTCGACATCAAACGCCAATAACTCCTGGTCCCGGTCATTGATTTCGCGTTTGAGTTGAGCAACTACGCCATGCATTTCTGTCTGATCCCTTACTTGCACCTGTTTTTCTATAGCCATAACTCGCCCATCCAATTTTTCTAGGTGACTCTCACAAGCCCTGACTGATGCTCGAATCTCTGCCATCTCTGCCCGAAAAGCCAACAGTTCCTTATTAATGCTGCGCATATTGTCTCGAAATATACGCATTTCGGTCGTGATTTCCTCATTCAGGCTATGTGCAGTTACTGACGTCCCGGCCCTATCAGATAGCTGCTGGTCGCCGCAATCAGCTGAGGTGGACAGCTCCGAAGCGTCGACCGTCCGATCTGGGGGACTCCGACCCACAGTCTGACAAGAACCGCTGCCCCTTACAGGAGTCTCAGCTTTGTTGTCTGTTGGCCTGGTTTTTTTACACTCAGGACATTGCCATGACTGAGCTATCAAGCCGGAGGATGGTAAAGCCACACAGCGACGATGATACATGGCGCTACACCTGTTACATCTCGCGGCGTCCGCCGGAGATATGAATCGACCGCAACCACCGAACTTCGACATAATGTTGTAGCAAAGTTGAGCTGACAGAAATCGTAGGTGATACACCAGTGCAGCGTTAGGTGGCGCTGCAACGGTCGAATTGATAAAAGTGTGTTTATGGTAGTAAATAATGACACTTAGCGCTGTGGAGTGTAAGCACTAGGTGGTCTAAGGATGCGCACACACTAGAAATAAGTCACTGACAATTAAAAGTTTTATATTATTAAATTCACCTTATTTTCACCAAAGTACGGGTAGATAACACTGTTCCAAAAGGTCAATATTTTTACTGTTATTGTTTCTGTCCTTACACAACACATAAACACCTTCGCACAATTTATGTTGTAGCAACTTAGTTTATAAGTCTTTCTACAATAAAATAATCACTAATTTGAACTGTTTTTAATTTTATTTACGTAAACAACAACAAAGGTCAATCCACTGATTTGACACTCGTGACGTCACAAAAGTGGGTATAGCAATATACCTCTGCCTACCCCTTCGGGGATATAGGCGTGCGACTATGTACTGTAGTTTTTTGAGAGAATATTACAATCTGCAGCGTTTCATGAAAACTTTCGCCATGGTAAAGCATGTAACTTACGCTTGTACAAGTACTATAGCTAATCTAGAAATAGAATTGCGACTTAAAGCATCAAGTTTGGATGACTTAAGGCCGGTACCAATATTTTTGATCTATCCATGGATTTGGCTACTAGAGGTACATTTTTGACATAAGCTGCATACAAAATATGGCAAATATATATCTCCGTACCAGAAGAAGGATTATATTATATCAAAGCTTAGCTGTTATTGCATAAGCTAACGACAATTCAGTCATCTTACCAATTCAGCATATGTAGCGATTTGGTATTTTTTGTTGAATTGTCGTTTATCCTAAAGGCAGTGTGTAAACGACAGAATTAATATTCAGTTTGTCGAGTACTAAAAACAAGTTTTGTTCCAAACAAATATTATTGTCCATGCTGGTTTTGCCCCTACACATCGACAAACATGTATAATAATTCGTCAATGTACCAAAAGTTTTGTTTAATTCCATCAAAGGGTTACCGAACAGGCTTAATATTAATAATACGGGCAGAACAAAGTCTGTTACGTGATAAGGAGAGTGCAATAATGGACGACATTTATTGTTTTGTTTTACTATCTGAACTGCCATTCATCCTCCTAGCGCTATCCCAGTTTCAATCTGGGGTCCGGTTACTAGTCTAACCGGATTTGGCTGAATATTAGCTTTTCGCCGGAGCGACTGCTTGTCTGACCGCCGCAACCCGAAGGGATAGCGATGTTCCATGGTTTAGACTAGTGTCCGTTTATTTAGAAGGTACTGACGCACTATAACGACTGTCAAAGATCTTCATGACAACCGGGACCGACGGCATAACGTGCTCACCGAGGCACGGGGCTAGCGATAATTAACAATTCAATACGCTAAAATCCGAAAAGTCAGTGGTGCGCGCCATGGATTCGAACCTGATACCCTCTGCATGGCAGTCCGTTGGTATTTCCACTAGGTTATCGCTGCCCTCCACTAGGCTATCGCTGCCCTCCTATTTGTACTGCCATTGTTTAACAAATAAATATAAGGGTTATAGCAAAGGAATTTGATAGAGACCGTTGCAAAACTTTATATTCAAAACAGTGAACGACTGATAGATGTGTAAATCTAAGCACTCTTAAACTAGTTTACTACATATTCGTGTTTGCTTTGAGTTGTGGGAGACCGTAGGTAGCGGACTAAATCCCATGGCACAAGTATCACTCTACTGTATGTGGTTGTATGACATACATCACGAATACTCTTAGGAATAATATCGCTAGCGAGGGTTGATACGTCTATGGTAAGACTATATTTAACCTTTAACTATGGTCGTCATATTTTTGGAAAACATGTGAAAATATAATCTACGTTTGTTACTAAATATCTAGAAACATGCAAAATCAAAATATTGGGACAGTCTTTGTGTAGTTTTAAGTGTAGCTGTGTTTTTTGAAAACAAAGAAAAACAAATTGAACTTCTTTTTATTAAATTCTAACATAAAAGGAACTGCCTCCGTGGTCCAGTGGATAGCATATGCGTCTGCTGATCGGAGGCCCCGGGTTTGATTCCCAGGTCGGGCAAAAATGTTACCTACTAGGTTTTTCCGAATTCTCAGTTATAGCAGTATGAAATTTGGTGATGTGCCCGGTAACGGCAATAGGCTCGTCCCCTATTACGTGGGACCTAAAATTTCATGGCGAAATGTGGATGTAATATTACACCTCTGCCTATCCCTTCGGGGATGCATTCTTTGAATCATGCCGACCATATCTGATGACCATAACACTGGTATCACTCTAAAAAGGAAGCTTAAAATATAATTATGTGAAAGTTATTTTACAGCAAAATTAAAGCTTGAAGCATGCGTTAATGTATTTCCATAAAGAGATACGTACGTTCTAAATTTCTCTAAGCTTTGCTACTAACTCATGATGAATAATACTGTAATGTAGATTCAGCCTTTCAGTTCTCATTGGACGCGCTAGTTAGGTCCTCATCCTGTCTAGTTGACGTAATTTGCGACCCGACACTTAAATGGGTACCTACTACAAATAACTGTGTGGAATACTGACAACAAAACACGCTTTATTAACTATGATATGGTATAAAATATGCCAATGGGTACACTACGAGGTTTTGCCAAATCATACATACCTATATTAAACACTGCTTCTCCACTGTAAAAAATGTACTGACTACTTCATTTATAATTGACAAGAAGATTGTATCCTCGGGGATGCAGGTGTGAGTCTATAATATAATAATAAAAAAAGGAACTCAAAAATAAAAACCACTTCAGACAACAAATAACAAAAATTTTGACAACTGCTGTTTACTCTTAATTATTGTCAGTATTTTCTCTAAGAACGAGAACATTGTAAGCACACTGGCTCGGTTGTATGGGACACAAATGTGGGTTGTTATTGTATGCTTCTTTTCAGGACAAATACCTCGTGCATTTCTTGTTCTTTTTATGAGTGGTAGTGATTGGTCATCCACTGCTACCATATCACCTATTGTTTATATTTATACCGAAGTTATGGACGTGAATCCTGACAGGTGATTTTTAGAATCGATTTTAAACTTTCGCGATTTGTATACATCATACAAAATAATTTAATGGGTCCTAATCGCGATAACTTATTTAAGGTATAAATACCTATTTGTTTCCGACCTTTCACTCATCTTGCACCGAGCGTGGTCGCGAAGAGACTGAAGAGAGCTCAGCACCGTCTTGTGGAAGTGCGAGTTTCAGTACCTACCTTCACTTGGTCTTTATTTAAGTTCGCAATGTCGGTACTCCGACACACTACCACAGAATAGATAGTTCTTACGAACAGAAGCACCACTTCGCAAACCAATTTAAAGAAATTGCGACTCTTGCTACTAAGCAAGAAAGTGCAATTCAGCTCGCATGAGCATTCAGTACCTAACGCGATATTGACCTAACTGTTCCCGCTCTTTTCTAACACATGACGCTGTCGCTGTCTGGCGCGGAGCGGTACGCTAGGGTTGTCGACTTGCCGCTGCTACTATAACATTTATTCATCGTCTATCTACCTACTTGACCACGTACCTAATAATAAATATTTATACTATAAGTATCCTATCCCACTATATGAGCTCGTAGGACGAAAACCACAAAAATTCTGGTGGTTTACATTTTCACTATACTAATTCTTAGTTATTTCCTAAACGCGTAGACCGATTTACATGACTCAAACAGATAAAATGGTTTTTGAACTAGACCTTTAATTTGACACCATATTCGTTGAGATATCTCAACAAATAAAAAGTACAATTTTCAAGTTGCTCTCGTAAAATAAATAAAATCATAATTTCAAGTTGCTTCCGACACACATCCGTTAAATGAGCAATACTTCGCACCAGACTTGTGATGTGAACATTTTTGTTGTTCACTATTAAAATTCACGTTATTAGCTAGCCCTGCGCGCGAGCGGTGACGACGCGGCGTGGAAGCCGCGCCAAAGTGTAGGCACTTATCGCTGTAGGTACGGCCGAGTGAAGGAGGCCTGACACTACACTAATTACGTCTACACAATGTTGAGATTTATCACTGCGGCGGTGTTTACATTTGCTGATGACTGGATTCCAAGTAGCCGATAATCTATATCCATCCTCCCGGTTGAAATTGTTATATTTCTTGATTTCTACCGCTTCACGTATGGGAGACCGAGTATGATTGTCACACGGGTTGGTTGTTACAGAGGTCATAATAGAATATCGAGTGGTCGAATAAGTCCATTAAATGGCATGTCGGAGTACGCTGACATGAGGTACAAATGGATGTGCTACTCCCTCGCTCCTACCACGCCGTTTAATTGTCTGTTATGGCCTCTGTGGCAACCAACCAGTGTGACAACCATACTCGGTCTCCCCAACTATCCTGGAGAAATAGTGACGATCGGTTGATAAGACTTGTGGTTGATGTAGTTCTATCCAGTGGTTTGGTCCAGACTCCAACAAATGCTCAGCTATCGCCGACTTATTAATATGTCGGTTTTTTACAGTCGGAAACTAATAGAAATAAGTTAAGTTAACGCGATTATCATCATCAGCCTTTAACAGTCCACTGCTGGACTAGGCCTCTCCTTTGAAAGGAGGAATTGGCCTACTATACCACGCTGGCCGAACGGGTTGGTATAGGGTTTGTATCAAGTTTTCCTTCTCTTACAGTGCTGTTCTCTGCATAATATGCTCCCTCTGTCGGCTCTTACGACACCCATGGGATGATATGGGGTGGTGACATTCCGTATTCTTAATCCGTCACCACACGGACAAACGCAATTAAGACCCGCTAAATTATTTTGTATGAGGTGATTTTTACATAAAGATTTCTCACGTATTTTTCATCAAATGATGCAACCTTGTCCTTAAGTGATCGTTTCGTTACTAAAACTGAAGCTACTGAGCAGCTCAGGTATGTAGGGTAAGGGGCAGTTCACAAAACTTAGAAACCAATATTCGTCCGGCGCCTGTGAGGCTACACGACCATACTTAAAGGTTAATTAGTATGATACCGGGACAAACTTGCACTTAAAATAACATAACATAACTTCACGCCTTTTATCCCCGAAGGGTGTAGTAGGTAGAGGTGTATGAGACACCCACACTTCGCCAGAAACATAAAATAAAGATCAGTCAGAGAAAGGTCGTACTCTAGTATGGAGCTATATTTTACCACAGATTATTAAAGTCCGTTGCAAGTTTTCTACACTATAGCTGAGATCGAATAATAAAATACTTCATTCCGTCATTGCTTAGCTATTCATACAGGGTTTTATAAGCAATACATTATCATAGGAGGTCGTATACAACAATACGCTCTCGTGTGGCACAAGTACGTAAAGTCGTACATAATTTAATTTGTGCTGTTCTACTCGGTGCTGCGCTGCATAGTCAGTGTTTCCGACCGGACTGTACATTGTGCGATGCTTAGTTTCTTTTCCTAATAATTTCCACCTAAAACATTTCTTCATCAGAACCCAATTTATTTGTTCATAAAATGTTCTCTTTATTAAGTCATCAACTCTATTAAATTAAATTAAATTAGGCAGCCATGTCAGCACTATCGTAATGTCACTAACGGCACTATCATAATAGGGTATGCATGTTGTAAAACTAGGTCACCAGAGCACTGTCAACAAAGTAATGGTTCACTTGCCGACACTAATCAGTTACTAGAATTTATGAATAATTACGATTTGCTTCAAAATAAACTTTTATGTCTTGCCATAGTTTTAAAAGTCAAGAAAATAGACTGAAAATTTGGAATAAAGTTTCCTGGAAACCAATGTTTGCTTTTGAGTATTGCAGTTATGAAATATGTACAACCGATTTGCAGTGACCAATTTAGTTATTGAGTCTGGTGTTAAGGATTTATTATTACATGTACTTACTTTTTTATTTAAACTCGTTTGCACTATCAGGTTGTTTGCATGAAGGCAACACAGGCATGTTTGCCAAAGTAAATAATCACAAAAGTATGTTTTTTTAATGACAGTGAGCTAGTAATAGGTGATTTTACGTAGCACTTAAAAAATACGAAAGCTAGACATATACCACCGTTTGTTCCATATTTTATAACATATGTAGATGGGAAATAAATTGTAAGTTTTATTTGTGTTGGCCCTGCTAATTAAGGGCTTTTGATGGAAAAAGCAAAATATTTAGACAAGATGTTGCGAGTAACATGATTGTAAAAGGGTCGTGATGTAAACATAAAGAGTAGTCGATATAATTATTCCTGAGCTTGTGGTCTGGCATTTGTTATAGAAATCTTTACTTCGAGTTTTGACCCAGAATAAAATTATGTGCTCTCTCCAAGAACACGAAGATCAACGCGGTCATTCTTTTCACACACATAATATTGTGAGTTAAGCAAAATGTAACTGTCTATCATCGTTTCAAAATCGGATATCCGGCATTTACGACATTATCCATGAGTGTAAGCATTATTCAAAAATATAATTCGTCATTTTCCTCCCAAACAATCCGCATATAAAACAAGGCATTGAGCTAATACCCACCAGCATTATTTCGCAAAAAGTTTGACGGTGTAAATGATTTAATAGCAGTTTCACCATATTATGATAACTTTGTGGAAGATTTATGTGATCGTTGCAATGCCATGCACGATCGGACGTTCGCGACGTGAGACCAAGAATATGCCATATTTGACACCGGAACGAGTTGGGAGGATAACAAATGTGCAGTGAATTGCCTTTTGGCTTTATCGTTACATTGGATGGAAGTATATTTACGATAAACTAGAAATTATGTGCCGGTTGTTATTTTAGGTACCTCAGTGATTTTATGCCTCATGTGGTCTTATGCTACTAGAAACTATTTTTTTAAAATAATTTACATTAGAATTTGAAAGGTTGAACCTTTGAGCTCTCGATGACAAGTCGAATAAATAAAGCATTATTGCTTTGTTTACTTCAAAAACATCAATGTAACAACAATAAGTGAAATTGCTAATATTTTATTAATATCTGGGCAATAATATTATAGGCATTCTACATAGAATAGATAAAGCAGAGGCGAAGGTGCTTTTCAATATGCAAGCTGTAAACAATGACAAACACAAAAAATCTACAATACACTCCGTAATTACATACTTCAACATACCTAAATATCTTTTTTTTATAGACTCACGCCCGGAAGGGTAGGCAGAGATGTAATATTACATCCATATTTCGCCATGAATTTTTAGGTTCCAAGTGATAGGGGGCGAGCCTATTGCCGTTACCGGGCACATTGCCAGACTCCGTGCTGCGTGCGTAACATTATTGCCCGACCCGGGATTCGAACCCGAGACCTTCGATCAGCAGCCGCATACGCTAACCACTGGACCATCAAATATCAACGCACAAATATCTTTAAAAGCCCAACTACAATAAGAGTAACGTTGTGTTGTACATTTCCGAACCTCCGAAAAGGTTTAATCAAGTACACGGGAGCTCGCAAACTATAGTGTTGCCATTTGTGATCTTTGTCATCTCACTGAAATGTTGCCATAGCTTAAATTAAACTGGTCAAGAGTGAGTTCAACTTGCAATCGGTGCGCACTTCGTGTTTTTTAATTTCGAACGGCGCGTCGTCACCATTTATTTTGTCATTTGTTGTGAATAGAGGTGATGACAGGGCACTTTGGCGATTAGAGTTCCTTTTGTATGTAGAGAGAAAATACTGCTAATTGCTTAACGCGAATAATGAAAGGTAAATATTACTTTAGGGTTTAAATTGACGAAGGTTTTAAATAGTGAATATATACGTAGGTACATGATTTTGTAAATAAGTCGTCATAGTTACATCAATATTTTATAGATATTTGTCCCGAATGATAATACTTAAATTTATTTCGTATATCATGTCATAACATTGTTGGAAAGTTGACATAGTTATGTCTAAGCGATAATCTATTCATAATTACCATAATTATACATATTCAAATACATACATAGACTCACGCCTGTTTCCCGGAGGGGTAGGCAGAGACTACAGAACGCCATTTGCAACGATCCTGACATATCTCTCTTGCTTCATATTAATAAAATATTTGAATATTAATGTTTTCATTGTAGTTTATAAGTATAATCATGCAGGCTTTACCATACCAAAAAGTTGTACCTACATCCTACATTTAATGATTCTACATTATACGTAAATATATCGCAAATTAAATAAATAGCAAATCTAACTGAAACAAATATCTGCAAACAAACTAAATCGCGATCCCTATAAAGCTGTTTAATTTCAAGGAAAATCGCGAATAAAACGTCCAAGAATTCATGTAATTCTTTAAACTGCGTCCTCCATCGCTGACAGAGAATGGCTGAGACGCTCTCAAATATATTTCAACTTCTTTATCAATGTCACGGACAAGCGATTTATAAAGGTCCCTCGCTTTTGAATTTTAGTGTTTTCGTTAAAGTTTTGTGATGTGTATGTTGAATGAAAAATTTTCGAATAAGTATTTTAATGTGATATCTTTACGTTTTGTTAAAGCCAATAATAAAATAGCAGCTTTAGGAGAATTTCCAAATGCTTTTTATATAGGTAAGTAGATCTTTATTTTATTCCTCAGTAAACCTACTACTTAGTGACCTACACAATGTATTATTTACCTCCATAGTGGGTATAAAACCACGAGTAGTAAATTCAAATCCACTGCAAATGGCAACAATATCTTTCATTATAGCGGATTCCACGTTCAATGTATAAATTCGTTACATTTAATACAAATCGAATTACAAATGGCAATTTATCACAATTAAATAGGTGGTGATGTGCCCGGTAACGGCAATAGGCTCGCCCTCTATTACGTGGGACCTAAAAATTCATGGCGGAATGTGGGTGTAATATTTACACCTCTGCCTACCCCTTCGGGGATACAGGCGTGAGACTATAAATAAAAAATAAAATAAAAAATAGGTGGTATTTTGTCCATCATGTTACATAATTAGTATACCACGTAATTATCATTCAATCAACAAGTTAACCGCGACAATTGAATGACTGTATTAGTAGGCAAACGCGCCGGTATTCATAAATTTATTTATTAATCGTTATTATCGCGGGGTTAATGACATATTAATTGATTGTAGAGGTAAACACAATAAAGCTCATTAAGTCACCCTGAATTTATTGATTTTGTTACTTTAAATATATTTGACTATTGTTACTATAAATATTGTTGAATTAGTACTGTAACTACATCAGAATGCAATTACTGGGAAATTAATAAACCATAGAGACGTTTAGTCTTGGTCTCTTGTATAAGAGAAAATTGTGAACGACTAATAGATCTGTAATCTAAACTCTCAAACTAGTTTAATAGTAACTATGGGAGACTGCAGGTAACGGACCAAATCCCAAGACAAGTATCACTCAACTGTATGTGGTTGTATGACATATACGAATACTCTCGGGAATACTATCACAAGCAAGATTTGATACGTCTATGGTAGCATTAATTTGAAGAGATATTCGGCATTCTAGTATGTCTGTAAATACGTGTAAGTTATGGCTTACACACTTACCGTCTTATTAATAAACTAAGATTAGCAACAGAACAACTTTACTTCAAGACTTAAGCAAAGATTAGGCAATTATGGTATTAATAAACTAGGAGTAAGGACGTAGTTAACTATTCATAATTTACTCCGCGAGTAAAAGTTAGTCCGGGGAGGCCCATGGTTTAACGCTGGAGTAAGCAAGGAGTACGCATAATTTTGTCACGGGGTTCGGTAGACTAGATCGAAACTTTACCTGAATACTAAAACATAAGAAATAACGATTTCGAGTCGACAACATATTATATCCGCAAAATTCGGATTGTCAAGTATTTTGTTAATTTCTAATTCTTCTGACAGTATTAGAAATTATAATATTAAAAAAAGACAGAAACGTCACTGTCAACGAATAACAGTCATGTTGAGTACCTACTATGTAGTTTGTATGCCATGTGTAAATAGTTCTTGCAGTTATATTTCTTATCGGTATAAATAGTTTGTTTAAGCGACAATGATTATTATTAAAGTATCCGTCTATTATGAGACAATCGTGTTACTTCGAATTTACGCGAGCGAAGCTGCGGGCAAAAGCTCGTAGATTTATATTGTATTTCCAACTTTCATTGAGATTTACATACATAACCCAAATATATTTTCACATTTGTTTGGTGTTCGTTAGAGTACTTACTAGTATCTGATTTTGTAATTTTATTATTGTAGATTAAAATTAATACCTAGAGATTATTTCATTGAAGATTTAAGAATGATAGAAGTAATTGGAGAAATATTACCATTCATATAAGGCATGTGAAATTGTATAAACCTCGCAATAACCCTTTTCAAGACCTTGAAGAAGATGAGTTTAAATTGTGATTTGTGCCAAAAAACCGACATAGATAGGGTTTGCCACAAGCACTTGCAAACCTATACAAACCTAGCCAAATACCCTATCCGCATGTTTGCGTTTGTGATGGTTTGCCGAGGTTTGGCAAGCGTGCCGATATGTGTGTTGTGTCTATGTTCGCTTGGGATAGTTGTGTTGTCAAAGTCAAAATCCTTTATTCATTTGGGTCACACTGTGATGCTTATGAACGTCAAAATAATAAATTTCAAAATAATTACTTAAAGATTCTACATTTACTGCCACGTTCGCAAAGAAATGGCGTAGAACCATGAGAAAGAACGGGCAATAAAACTCACGGTCACTCTTTTGCATCGCCAGGTTTTGTATAATACACATAATTTACATTTTGTAAGGTGCTGCAACTGTTACACCTTCTATATCACTTATCTATGAAACAGGAGCATCCACTTACATTATGTATGCCTAATAATGCAGGCAATCCGCGAAAGTGGTCAGAACCATGATGGAAATGATGCAGTTAAATATTAAAATTTAATATATAAAAACTTTTTATTAAATAAAACTATTTAATAAAAAGTTTTTTTTCGAGCAGGTCATTTTGTTCATTCTTTTTACTTTTAATATCAGTGGGTTGCCATAACTTAAACCTTAATCTAGGTGTAAAAATGGTATTGTTACTCCGAACTTACTCCGTATTTATTAATACAGTTACTAACACGTAGCTATTCCATATCTAATCTAGAATTAACTACTGCCGGTGTTACTTTGGAGTAAGAGAAGAATAAGCAATTTTTATTAATAAGACTGTTAAAGTCAAGCTTGATGAAAATGATAATATATCTTATTTTTTGCGAAAATCCAACACAGGATTATAGGTTCTACTCTCGAGTCGAGCGAAAAGTTACCTTGGGTTATTTTAAAATATAAAAATTTCGCCACTATGTACCAAATAAAATAAATAAAATAGTTCCTACCAAGACAGACAGTAGAGCTAGCGTATACGGATACCACGGACTGATATGCAGATCGTGCAGGCGAGGCGTCATAGTTCTGAGGGTCTAGTCCGAGTTTGCACTCGATCGTCACGATCGACGATAGCTAGTCGATGGGAACAATTTCCATACATTTTCTAAATGCGCCCCCTAGCGGTCTCTATCGATCGCAACACTCCGTTAGGTGGCGCTTTTGGAAAATGTATGGAAATTGTTCCCGGCGACAATTCTATCGTCGATCGTGACGATCGAGTGCAAACTCGGACTAGACCCTCAGCACATCATAGGTTTACTAATGTTTGCCATAATTTAAAATGCCATAATTTCATATGCCATACTGGTATTTTCTGTACATAATTTCATTAGAAATAACGCTTCAGTTGCCATAATCGTGAAATGACATAAAATGACTTTCACTAATTCCATTGGTCATAATCGATCAAGTGTCATAATAATTTAAATCCATAAATGTATTTGCTATAATTTTCATTTTCAATAATGCCATTTCCATAAGGTTGACGGAGCCCTGCGTGGCAGGGCTCCTATTTTCGGATTAAGGTTCAAAAAAGAACCTAACATAACCTATTTAGTTACTTATTACAGTCGTCGCACCTAACCCTAGGTACTCGATAGCAATGACGCACAAATTTGACATTAGCTGTCTATATCATTCATACAAGATGGCGGTTGCGTTTGGTTTCACGTTTTTCACATAAAACCTAAATATCGCTTTTATTGATTCCACTAGTGTTATCAAACTGAGGTTGACGGAGCCCTGCTTCGCAGGGCTCCTATTTTCGGGTTAAGGGTCAAAAGAGAACCTAACACAACCTATTTAGTTACTTTCACATAAAACCTAAAATTACGTTTTGCATATTTGAATGAAGAATTTTTGGAAATTGTTTAAAAATATTTAGACGCAATAAATATATTTAGATATTTAGACGCAACTCCGGCAGCCAAAATTACTTTTAGGGAATTAAAACTAAATTCGGGCGACTCGTTTCGAAACCATACCCCAGATTTTTTATTCACAATTAAACCTAAAACTAAACCTCATAATTATGGCGACTACTAACTAAGCTCCTACTTCTGGGTAGTTTAAAATAAAAACCACGAAGACTAAGGCCGGAGCTCCGCTTCGCTTCTTCAGGATTCTAACCTAACCTATCCGAGTCGGATTGCACTGAGTCGATAATTAATTTCGACCTAACAATATTATTTATTATTTTCATAATTATATCAAACTAGAGGACGCCAGCAGCTACGCCTGCATTTTATTAAATTTACCCGTTTTGGCCGATCCCATGGGAAATTCGGGAAATCCCTTCTTATTGCACCCCTACGGTCCCCAAGGAACATACATGCCAAATTTCAGCTTCCTGCGCCCAATAGTTTCGGCTGTAGCGTGTCTGTCAGTCAGTCAGTAACGCAAGGATTTTATATATTAAGATTTTGATTATGTCAAGAGTCGATTATGAGATGTGTTACTTATGGAAACTAATTATTATGATATATGTTGTTATAGAAAGTCATTTTATGGCAAATAAAAGTTATCACTGTTGAGTTGTTAAGGCAAACGTTATTAGTATAAATGATAATAGTGCAAGTAAATATTATGATCAGGGATGATTATGGCAAACAATATTAGTGCAAATGAATTTATGGAAAACGAGAGAATACCGTGTCAAGTACGTACATAGTGTAATTTGTGCTGTCCTACTCTGTGTTGTGGTGCTCATTCTATGGTTTCGGCCTGTGTGTGTACTATGCTTAGTGTCCTACCCTAACAATTGCCTCCTAAAACATGCCTTCACCAAAATCCAATTTTTTTTTTGGACTAATCCCACCCTCATTCCCACTACTGTGTCACCTGTGTAGCCAGGTTCAGCAGCAGTGACCATTGATGACAACGAGTTTTGACACTCGTGAAGTCCCGGGGAAAGTTAAACTGTCTTGGAACCCGCAACGAACTTAATCAGAAGTATATTGGAGGAGTTGGAAAATGAATAATCCACTTCCCTCCTTAACAAAGCGGGAGACAAGCAACGAAGAGATATAGTGATGAGAAAAGATAAGCACCACGGACATGAGCATTAAAGGGGCCTAAATTGTGAACTATGCCTGTTTCCAGTAATATGTATGGCAGAAACGCCTAAACGCACGGAAATTCGTCCTACTTGCCACAAGATCCGTATAGGACACTACTCCAGAAGTTACCTCTAATTCGTTAAGCATGATATTACGTTCAATTTGCCAAAGACTACACTCTCCTAGAATGTGATGAGCAGATTGTTGATAATTGTTGCCAGATTTTGAACATTGGCATAACGGTGAATCAACTAGCTTAAATGAATACAACTTGCTCTTAAAGTTGCCATGACCTGTAAGAAATTGAGCTACACAGCGATCCACCTCCAACCAGTTCCTCGCCAGTCGCTCTCGGACGCATGGGAAGAACTGGTAGAGGTGACGGCCCTTAGTTGATGTGTTCCAGCGACATTGCCATTCATCAAGAAGATCGTCATAGACTGTGAATTGATGGTTCAACAATCTAGCGATCTTATGTCTGTCGCGCGGAGCTAGAAAATTTAGATCCATGTTATCTCGTGTCACGTAATACATTGCTGCTCGTCTTTGTGCCTCAAGATCGACTGGAAATACACCTGCCAGTACTGGCAAAGCTTCAGTACTAACTGTCCTATAAGCCTTGCACAAAAATATCAACGCGAGACGTTGACTTTGTAGCATTTTACGTCGTACTGCACCGATAGTAGCTCTATCAGCCCATGCAGGCGCACCATAACACATACAACCCAGATATGTTGCACCATAAATTACTTTTAAAGTTTTGAACGAAAGCCCCCATGTCGCAGTTGATATCTTTGACAAGGCGTAAAAACTTCTTTTAGATTTTTCACCTACTGTTTTAATATGCTCGACAAATGAAAAGTTTCTCACTAAAACTAACCCTAAGTAACAAACTGATTCTTTGTTTCTAATGGTGATGTTATTGAATTTGATTCGAGGCGGTGTTTTTAAGTTCCCTTTCAAAAGTAATTGAAATGTTTTCTGTGGAGAAAAATATAAACGATTGCGTTCACCCCAATTGTTGATTAAGTCTAAACATTGATTAGCTAACCTTTCAAGTCCTACCCTAGTATTAGATTGAATAAGTAAAAGACCGTCATCTGCGTATCCGGTCAATGAGCAACCTGGTGGTAGTGGTATGCTTAGAAAGTCATCAAAACCTAGATTCCATGAATACGGGCCTAACACTGATCCCTGCGGACAACCCATGGTCAGCGCCTTCGACACAGCATGGTGGCCTAATTTTAACTTTGCTGTTCCATGTAGGAAATACGTATAAATGAGGGAATATATGTTACTGAAGCATCCACGAGACTTTAATTTAAGTAAAAGCATTGGCCACCATGCGTTGTCGAAAGCGCCAGATATATCTAAGAATATACCTAGCACATATTGTAGTGTTGATGACGAAACTATCTTCCTAACCGATATAACTGCGTCAACTGTCGATTTACCTACTGTGAAGCCAAATTGTCTATCGCTAAATCTAATACCGCCCGGCAGAAGCCGGGGAACTACAAGACGTTCTAAAAGCTTTCCTAGTGATGGTAACAATGTTATTGGCCTATATGACTTAGGGTCGTCGGACGGTTTGTCTCCTCTTTTTGGTATGATCCTAATGTAACCACTGCGCCATATACGAGGAAAAATACCTTCTGCTATGCAACGTTTAAACACAAACAAAATGGACTCACCAGATGTTTTACAAGCTTCCTTTATCATATTGTTGGAGATATTGTCTTCGCCTGAAGCTTTGTTAGGCGGCAAAGATCCGACAGCATTTATAAATTCGTCATAGGATTGTAAGTCTGACGCTGGTTGGTAGCGCCATCTACCTTTCCATCGAAACTAATCCCATCAACATCAATGGTTGGTCGCTGCTTGGCCAATGCGAGCGATGCCTTTTGTTTCTATCCCTCTCTATCCCATTCCCAAGAAGAGGGCACGCCTTCGCGGATTGGTCGCCGCGGATCGTCGACGCGAGTGACAGTCCAGAACTTTCAAGAACATTCGATTCGCATTTTTTTGATCCATACGAGTCGGATTCATTTACGTTTTTATACGTTATATCGCTATACCTAGGCAGTTATAGCACCTAGCTATACTCCTAATATATTCACATAACCGTCACATGGTTGTTTCCGCCCGCATCCGTAGGTAAACTTTTATGTAGCTACCTACTTACTAAATTATTAATTCTGGAACTATCATAGTTGTCTTATAAATCTCATATTTCAAGCAACTTTTAATTCCACAGCTCTAAAGTGTTGCCTACTTAGCCTACTTAGGTAAAATAATAGGTACATTAGATATTCTTATATTATGATATGATATTCGTTCTCATTAGCTTATACTTACGTAAGCATGTCACAACAAAAGAAGTCACGCGTGTCGGAAGACAAAGAGATGACAATCTTAGAAGCAAAACGCAATATTTTATTTGAGCGCATTCAAAACATCTATGAACGCTCAAAAACCGCATCTATGTCTGACAGTAATAGCGAAGCATTTCTCAGTTATTGTATGACAGTAGATAGTATTCGAACAGATTTTCATAAGTTGTTAGACGATTATAACGCAAGATTACTTTCTATCAATCCTGATGAAAAACCAAACTATCAGGCGTATACCTCATTCGAAGATCTTTATTGTATTATTAAGTGTATACAATCGCAATTGAAGGGTTAATGTTCAGCAGAGCCCGTTGCCCGCAAACCGAGATTACCGCCAATCGAGATTATGTCGTTTGACGGAGATATACGAAATTGGCCGTTATTCTATGCGAGTTTTAAGTCCACAGTGCACGATAATGGTTCTCTGACAGATGCTGACAGGTTGTACTATTTAATAGGTAAACTGTCACCGAAAGCCCAGTCCGTATTTGCAGGTGTCACACCCAGTGCTGAGAATTATCAGGTCATATTTCAGTCACTACTTGACAGATATCAGGACACGCGCGTCCTAGCGTCTACCTACTTTGACCAAGCTTTAAATCTCAAACTGTCCGGCAACGCGTCTGTCTCGAATTTCCAGCTGTTCATTGATAACTTCGTAACCGCGGTTAATTCTCTTAGGAATTTAAAATTAGAAGATCTTTCCGACTTTATGTTGCTTCAACTCGCTTTAAAAACGTTTGACACTGATACAATTCGCGCATTCGAGATGACGGAACGCAATAATAAAATACCTACGCTAGATAGTTTTATTTCGTTCATAAAAGATCAGTGTCGAATATTTCATAATACGCAGTCTGGTTCACCTGGCCCGTCTAACACTAACAGCAACAAACAAAGGTTGAATAAATCGCGAAATAGTAATAATAACTCGGTCCCTAATCCACAATCTTACGTTACATGTTCGGAATCTAATAGTAATAATTCACGGAAGTGTCTGTGCAGTAATATAGTGCACGACCATTTATATAAGTGTCCCGCCTTCGATAATCAGAATGCAACCGCTCGTTTTAAATGCGTAAAAGATAACAAAGCTTGCATTAATTACTTAAGCATAAAACATAAAACAAGTAATTGTTCTAGTAAGACAAAGTGCCGCTTTTGCAATAAAAAACATCATTCATTGCTTCATTTCGATAAAGATAATCCGTTGTCAAGCCAAGCCGCTAACCTTGACACACTTACATCACAGATGCAGGCCACGGTGCCTTCCCCCTGCACGCCTCAGGGCGAGGTATCGTTGTGTACGACGTCCATTGCGCGGGCGACGCGCACGCGAGGACGGCACTCGCGCATCTATAACGATCCGCGCAGGGCCAAAACGCAGTGTATGACGTCTAAGACTGTTCTATTAGCGACAACGCAAGTTATCGTATATGATGTTAATGTGTCGCCGCACATGGTACGTTGTCTGCTAGATAGCGCATCTCAGACCAATCTAATAACATCGGAATGCTTCAAACGCCTCGGATTATGGAATAACTTTAAAAATACTAACTCAACCGCCAAAGGGATAGGCGGATCAGAAAAGCATTGCAGGGGTTCCGTAGATATTGAAATACATTCGCGTTTTGATAAGAATATTAATTTTAACATTTCTTCGCTTATCGTGGAGCGTATCACGGACGCATTGCCGAACGCTAATGTAGACGTAGCATCACTCACTCACCTCGAGTCATTGCCGCTAGCCGACGCGGAGTTTGCGAATCCGGCAGGCATTGATCTTTTGATCGGAGCTTCAATATTTCCGCACTTGCTACTAACTAACATAGTACGTAGTGAGCGATATGATTTACCGCCCGCTATTGAGACGGTACTTGGGTATGTGATTATGGGTACCGTACCTACGTTACATACTTCTCATTGTATTACGTCTTGTTGTTGTTCTGCTCTTCAAGAGATCAAGGTGGGTGCTAAAACTGTGTGTAAGATAAAGCACTAATTAGCTATGCTATGCTATGCTATGCTACGCCATGCTATGCTACGCTATGCTATGCAATGCTATGCTACGCTATGCTATGCTAAGCTACGCTACGCTACACTATACTATACTACACTTCCGCTTTGTATATGGATGACCTTGCCTGTAGTGTCATACCCGCTCCGCTAGCATATTCGCTTTGTGAAGAGCTCATTCAGCTTTTCAAGCGAGGCCAGTTTGATCTTGTCAAATGGACAAGCAACTCTAAGGAGGTTCTCGCACGCAGACCAGATTCTCATAAAGCTTCTCCAGACATTGAGTTTGAGAAGTCTGAACCGCATAAAGTTCTCGGTTTACGCTGGGACAAATCCTGTGATAGTTTTCGGTTTGACGTCTCACCACCAGATGATAAGTGCACCAAACGCACTATGCTGTCCACAGTGGCTCGACTATGGGACATAATGGGTTTTGTGGCTCCCACAATTTTGTACGCCAAGCTCTTGATCAAAGAGCTTTGGCTACCAAAGTGTGAGTGGGATGAAACACCCCCTGACCATATTGCCGCCGCTTGGGGCCAGTTTTGTATTGAGCTTACCGCGCTCAATCAAATTACTATTCCGCGTCATCTTGGGTTGGTAGATGGATGTACCATCAACTTGATAGGTTTCGCTGACGCCAGCGAGCGTGCTTACGGCGGATTCGTATATCTGCAAGTCCGCATTGGTTCTAACTACTCGGTGCAGTTAGTTTGTGCCAAGTCTAAGGTCTCGCCTGTTAAAACCATTTCAGTTGCGAGACTGGAGTTGTGCGCGGCCCTTTTGCTGTCTCAGTTGCTCCGCAAGGTTCAAGACACAGTTTTGCCCACTACTCTATTAATAAATATACGCATTTGCCGACTCCAAGGTAGTGCTCGCTTGGAGTTGTCGCCAACCGCGTTAGTAAATTGATTGAACTTGTTCCCGCCACTTGTTTCAATCACGTCGCAAGTTATCGTACTCGTCTTGAGGAAGAAGTTTCCATAGATCATATTGACTGGAAATTTATTCCGCCAGCATCTCCACATTTCGGTGGATGTTGGGAAAGCATGGTCGAAGTAATTAAGGCGCGTCTCTTCAAAGTTATTGGTCAACAGATCCTATCTTACGAAGAGCTTTTAACTGTCCTTGCACAAGTTGAGGCACTGATCAACTCGCGTCCGCTCACGGCATTGAGTAATGACCCTGCAGAACCATCCGCGTTAAGCCCTGCACATTTTCTGAACACAGTGCCATTATCGTCACTTCCGGCTCTCATGGCCGTTAGCCATCGTAGAGAAATTGCATACTTTCAAGGACGGTACAACCCGCGTTGTTACCGTGAAAACCGCTAAAGGGAGTTACGTGCGCCCTGTTGTACGTCTCTGTCCGCTTCCAACTCTAGCCTGAAGTTGGACCTACCTCTTAGTTTAAGTATTTAGTTAGTAGTTTTCTCTATTATTGCGTTTGTAGTTTTCGCTAAAGTTAATTTAGATTAATTTTATTGTCATATCGCTGTCTTAGCCTATTGATGGGTTATGCGGTAGTACACCCAACATAGCTAAGTTCAATTCTATTTTCTTTTAAAGGCAACCCATTAGGGCCGGGGGGATATGGTAGCGCCATCTACCTTTCCATCTAAACTAATCCCATCAACATCAATGGTTGGTCGCTGCTTGGCCAATGCGAGCGATGCCTTTTGTTTCTATCCCTCTCTATCCCATTCCCAAGAAGAGGGCACGCCTTCGCGGATTGGTCGCCGCGGATCGTCGACGCGAGTGACAGTCCAGAACTTTCCAGAACATTCGATTCGCGATACGCGTCCGCTATACCGCATCACCGCGCCGCTCCCGTATAAGTTATTACCGCTTATAAAATCGCTCGCAAGTGGAAGTGACTGTGTAGTGAAGTGAAAACAAGCAGCTGCATCACGAAACCACCAGGAGACTGCCCTTCGGAAACGAAGAAGATTGCCGTATAAGGTAAGTGCCCTCCATCCTTGAAATATCCTATACCCACTCACAATCACCTCTTCCCGTATCCACTCCTAGGCGGCTAAAAACCCGCTATCCTTTGTATACAGTCCATTTCCTTCTCCAAGTCGCCTAGAACCTAATCGGTTTCGGTGTATCGCCGAACCACTGGTGAAACGGGTTGCATTGTCGGATCTGACGGTGGTAGTCTGTGTCATTCTCCAGCCGATCGTTGGGTATCAGACAATTCAAGAGATAGTCCGTTGTCTCCTCAATACCAGTGGAATGTCTACCATTAATTTTGATATTTTGGGTATAAGCTAAGTCGATAGATCTATTTGCTTTAAATTCGTGATATAAAGGAGACCACGGACCCTCCCTATCGAGTCTATCAACAATCTTACGTAACAAATTTCTTTTGCATTTTTCAACTGCAGACCTATAATGAGATCTAGCAACTCTAAGAGCAATAAAGGCAGTATCATAAACGTCACCTGTTATTTGACGTCTTTTTAATAGATTTAACTTTCTACGTGCTCTGCGAAAGGCTCGCCGAAGTTCAGCTAAGTTGTTATCCCACCAATCACACCTACGAGTGTTGGTGATAGAACCACGGCCAATGGCAACATCCGCACAATATATGAAGGTGTCAGACAAAATTTCAGCACTCTCTTCTACAGAAAGACTACAGCAAGTGAAGTATTTGACATGTGACGCGAATAGTGAACCAAAAAGATCCCAATTAGCTCCTTTTGTTTTATATCTAAAATTAATAGAGGAGATACATGACGAGTCCCGTGGCAGCCTTGACGTGAATTCGTACACGACTAGGCGGTGGTCACTACATGACGCGTCCGGTAGGACACGCTATCTATCTATACGAACGTCCCCACAAGAAAGTGACGTCAATAGAAGACTCGCCCATGGGGCTGCAAAAAGTAGGTGGTGCATCTGGTGTGTTGTGGATGGATAAATTCATTTCTGCAATGAAATCCTCGACGGCGCACCGTCGATCCCTATCAGAAGAACGATATTTGCCATACCATAACGTAGATGATGCATTCACATCGGCACTAATTATGACCTTATGGCCTACAAGGGACCTTAAGTAAGGGGCAACCGGATGTGAATACCGAAAGTAGCAGCTGACAACATAAACTCTAAAGGACTCAGAAGATACCTCCGCAACCGCACAGTGTGACGTCATGAGATTACTAATAGATGTTACAGTTAAGTTTGAATTCGCGACATAAATCCCAGCTCGTGCTTTGCCGTCCAGCTGTATGATTTTATTACTCTGGCTTGTATTTTGATATTGTTCTTGTACGAGTATTACGTCTAACTTATATTCTATAACTAAGCGCTCTAACTCTAATGTCGCCACCCTATCGTTGTGAAGGTTTAATTGTCCTATAACGATATTATCCATGATGTACCTACCTAAGTATGAGGTTCCCTAAACTATTAATTCAGTAGTTAGTATTAAGAATTAGTTGTTCTAATTTCAACTTATATGTGGGACATTCCTGAGATCCGCAACGATGGTCATGCGGTTTCTTAAGGCGTTTACATGCTACGCATGAAGGTTTAAAATCAGGAAGATCTTTATTTGAGCATGTTTTTGTTTCGTGTTCCCCAGCACAGTGAGCACAAGCAGCTGTTTTATACGTACAAAACTTTTGAACATGACCGAATTGTTGACATTTTGAACACCGCACTATTTCCATGTCGTCTATAAATCTACATGTTGCCCAATCTATAAACAATTTTTCTTTTGTGCTAACAAGATGTTTACGAATGTCTGGTTCTACTTCCAGGCCTATCCATTTACGACCACTATCTAATTTACGCCTACGAGTGATTTTGGTATTTTTAATAAACGTTTCCTCATCTACACTTACCTCATCTTTGATATTCTGACGGTATAACGCCGTGATGAACGCTTTGTCCTCCATAGCACCGGGTACGTCCTTGACAAGAATGCGTGGCTTACGCCCTTTCGGCTTCTCTAGATGTAGACCGGCAGACCTAATCGCACTTACGGATTCCAACTTTTTGAGTTGTTTTTCGTTGGCTACACGTAGTACTACCCCAGACTTGGCTGTTTTTTTGACACCTACTATTTGAAAGCCTTCGTCGCAAGGTTTGATGGCCTTCATCAGTGCCTGCTTCGTAGCGGATGACGACCCGTATTCAGCTGAACGCTCTGTAGTCGGGTAAGCTACAATAGCAGGGCGTTGGACACGGTGAGTCTCCACCGCGGCCGCCGCCGGCACTGACTTCGCTGGTAGACGAAGGCTAAGTT
Source organism: Euclidia mi (assembly GCA_944739405.2). Lineage (NCBI taxonomy): Eukaryota > Metazoa > Arthropoda > Insecta > Lepidoptera > Erebidae > Euclidia > Euclidia mi. The sequence goes on along the minus strand of OX123204.2, from coordinate 28,484,152 downwards.
TTTGTGCATACGTCGGCTTTTGCTGATTGTTTTTTAAGCTATCTAACTCTCGTTCCAAATGCGCCATCCTAGTTTCGTTACTAGACGATTTTAATGCTAGTATGGATACTATACCTGTTATACGCTGCGTAAAATTCATTATGGCTGTTTTGTTAGCGACATTAATACGCGATCCTTGATCGTTCACTAACTCATTTATATTGGCCAAATAACTAGTTGCCTGAGCTACTAAATCATAATAACTATCAAAATAAGTGACACTATTTACCAATGGTTCGCTTTGAAAACGTTTTGACCTATCATCTGGCGTAATAAACGATGGTGACATATCACTAAATAAACGTTTGGTCGTTGGCGACTTCGGTGTACAAAAATCCGTGCCGCCACCACGATCAGGTGGTTCATTACAGAATAAAGACATTATTACCTTACCTTATTTAACTATACTATATTGTATCCGCGAAAGGAAACCTAAACACAAATATATACAGACAGTAAAAATAATGTAGTAAAAAACTTACCTACTTTTTTCGCAGTACCTACATTAAGAAAAAATAAAAGACTTACCGATCGATGAATTACACTTATTTACACTATTTACAATATAATATGTACAGAACTTACAATACACGGAGCCTAAACCCTAAAATACACAACCAGAAGTAACTCACGAGCTGAGAAATTATAGCAAAACCGGTAAAAAGTTATTTAGAAAAACACAGCTATTTGTTTCGCACCACACTGTACAAAGCGCGGGAGAGAATCCAATTTATTTGTTCATAAAATTTTCTATTTAATATGTCATCAACTCTACACGTGAATAATTAATGTGTTAAATCAAATTAAATTAGGCCGCCATGTCAGCACAGTCGAAGGGTATGCATGTTGTAAAACTAGGTCACTAGAGCACTGTCAACAGAGTAATGGCACGGTAATATTATCTAACAGTATTGTAACTCCATACAAACGCACGAAACTCGAGTTATACCTACGCGCCTCGAGCAGAGTACCCATTAGACTGGGCGGACCGTGCCTACAGTACCCGCAGCCGCTATCGTGCCGCAGCTCGCATGCGGCGCGTCTGGTAATGGTTCAATTGCCGACACTAATCAGTTCCTAGAATTTATGAATAATTACGATTTGCTTTCAAGAAACTTTTATGACTTGCCATAGTTTTAAAAGTCAGGCAAATAAACTGATAATTGGGCATAAAGTTTCTTAAAAACCAATATTTGCTTTTGAGTATTGCAGTTAAGAAATAGATGCAACTGCTTTGCAGTGACCAGTCTAGTTTTTGAGCTTAGTTTTAACGATTTATTAGTACAAGTAGTAAACCTTGTTTAAAATTCGTTTGAACTTTTAGGGAGTGGTGTTTTTGGTATGTTTGTCAAAGTAGACAATCAGTAAATTGAGTTTTGGTTTTTTAATTACAGTGAGCCAGAAATAATTTAATTCATGTAGACCATAAGAACATATGAAAGCTAATATACCCCAACATAAGTAATAAAATGTTCTATATTCTATAACGTTTATAGGTGGAAATTAAAATGCGTATAAATTTTGATTGATGGTTTGCCTGCTAATATCGAACTTTTGCTTTAATATAGAACTTGGTTAGAACAGCCCGAGGCAAAGCTGGAAGCTAGAAAGTTGGTGTGATAAGGGATGTAAATGGAAATATTATAAGAGAGCATGGGGAAGTTTTGGATCAGTGGAAGATGTATTTTGAGAATTTGTTTGAACGAGGAGAAAGTGAAACTAGGAATATAGTAGCGAATGAGGAAGATAATATTGAAAGTAATATTAGTATGGAAGAGATACGGTATGCAATGAAAAGTATGAAAACGGGTAAAGCTGCGGGGTATGACAGGATATCTGCTGAAATGTTCAAGGTAGGCGAAGGCGTCACCGCAAGCCTGCTGTACCTACTTTTCAATAAATGTTGGCGGTCCGGTCGTGTACCAGGTGACTGAAACAAGGCCGTAATTGAGCCACTGTACAAGGGAAAAGGGTCACAGCAGGAATGCAAAAATTATCGCGGTATAAGCCTCCTGAGTGTTGTTGGCAAATTGTATGCAAAGATACTGATTGAAAGAGTGATCTCTGAAACGGACAGTAAGATTTGGGATGTGCAAGCGGGATTTAGAAAGGGAATGGGATGTACGGATCAAGTCTTTTCCTTAAGGTGCATTTCAGAGAAAATCTTAAGTAAACACCAGAAGGTTTTCTGCGCCTTTATTGACCTGGAAAAGGCTTACGATCGAGAGGTGAGGGATGAACTTTGGTCAACACTTTCTGTGTATGGAGTGAACAGCAGTCTGATACGGGCACTTGAATCCTTATACAGGGATTCAAGTGCCTGTGTCAGAATAAACGGGGCCTACACGGACTGGTTTAACATTGATCGTGGTGTTAGACAGGGATGTGTAGCGTCTCCTTGGCTGTTCAATCTATTTATGGACAGTTGTTTGACCGATCTGAAAGAGTCTGAATGTGGATTAAGAATTAATGAATCTGTGTTTAAGACCCTGTTATACGCTGACGATCAGGTTCTTTTTGCGCCGTCGGCGTCTGATTTACAGCAGATGGTCACCGTAATGAATGAGGCGTATAAGAAGAAGGGCATGAAAGTGAATGTAAGCAAGACTAAGGCCATGGTCATAGAGAGGGAAGACAGTATAACTGAATGTAACATAATGATAGGAGATGAAAAAGTGGAACAAGTGAACGAGTTTGTGTATTTAGGGTCTATGTTTACGAGAGATGGCAAATGTGAAGGAGATGTTGAAAGGAGAGTGAAAGCAGGAAATAGTGTGAATGGCGCCTTACAGTCCATCATCAGTAACGAAATTATTCCAAGTAAGGCTAGCCTTGCTGTACTGCAGGGAGTTTTGGCGCCAACGCTGATGTATGGTAGCGAATCATGGGTATGGCAGAAGAAGCATGAAAGTAGAATCAATGCTGTGGAGATGAGAGCTTTAAGGAGTATGTGCGGAGTAAGGCTGATAGATAAGGTGAAAAACAGTGTGATACGAGAGAAGTGTGGTCTGAAAGAAGATGTAGTGATAAAGATTGAAAAAGGAATGTTGCGATGGTTTGGACATTTGGAACGGATGGATGAAAGAAGAAATACGAAAGAAGTGTATCGTGTAAGAATGAATGGAGATGTCGGTGGGGGGCGCTCAAGACGGACGTACGCCGACCAAATTGGTGACGTACTAGAAAAGGGCCAAATTAAAAGTACCCATAACCGACGAGCATGTATGATGAGGTTAATGAATGTCGAGGAAGCGAAGGAGGTGTGTTTGAACCGGAGCATTTGGCGTTCCATAGTCTCTGCCTACCCCAATGGGAGACAGGCGTGACGATAGATAGATAGATAGATAGATATAGAACTTTTGATGGCAGGAGTAAAATATTTATCCAGCAACATGCGAGTATGCTACTCGCATGTTGCTGGATAAATATTTTTGGATTGTAAAAGGTCCGTGAGGCAAATATAACAAATAACCGATATAATAATTATTCTTCTTCCATTTTTCTATTTAAAAAGACAACTCTCGCATTAGGACTAAATCCTGTGTCACGGGGAACTTTACAAACATACAACTAACGGACACAATGTACACCCAGACTCGAAACAACAATTTATGAATCACACAAAGTGTTGTCTCGTGTGGGGATCAAACCCACAACACTTCGGCACAATGTCAAGCGGTGAGGTGTCTGCTTAAACCACTACGCCAAACGTGCAGTCAAATTAATGTATCTGTGTCCCCCAGCATCTGTGGTCTGATTTGTCTACGCCAACCGTGCAATTATTGAGCTAGTGATCTAGGTATTTGTTATAAATTCTTTACTTCGAGTTGTCATCCAAAAGAAAACTATATGCTCTCTCAAAAACACACAGATCTAAATGATATCTGGCAAAGTATTTGTATAACCAATAATCTCCTGCTCATTCCTTAATCTTCACCTATGTTTTTGCGTATTCTGTATTTTTTGTGAAACAAATATAATTACGTTTTAAGTTATATCTCCGCATCAAACATCGGATATACAACATTTACGACATTATCCATGAGTGTAAGAATTACTCATAAACAATATTCGTAATTTTACTCTAATAATCCGTGGATAAAACAATTCATTTTACTAATACCTATAAGCTATATTCGCAAAAAGTTTGACGGTGAAAATTATTTAATAGCAGCTCTCCCATATTGTTGGTTTTTAATTAACTGAATATAATAAATTATATACAATATTTTATTTACGATCACAATGTTTCTTTTTGACAATAGAATGTGACAAAAACATTAAAAAATGCTCTATATGAAAAACTTGTTGAATTTCGTGTCCAAAGAGTTTCATATCTTCAAACTCTTTTCAACACTCCGCCTCACGAAATTAGACGATATTGAACTTTGTCCTAAGTTGGATAAATTTTGGGCTGGCAAAGCTTTTGTTAGAATGTCTGCCTCCATGTCTTCTGTAGGATGATATTTGACATCTACATGTCCATTTTTGACTGCATATCTTATAAAACGTTCCCTGATGCTAATATGTTTCGACTTAGTACTTATAATTGGATTACAGACCAATTTTTGAGCGGCTTGGTTATCATTATAAATATCTATTACGTCTGTTTTTATATTAAGTACATTTAGCAAGTTTTTCTGGTAAATGGCTTCTTTTGATGCTTCTGTTAGGGCCATGTACTCCGCCTCTGCTGTACTAAGTGCAACTGTTCTTTGCTTTTTAGATTCCCAACTTATTGGCGTCCGGTCATACGTAAAAATGTATCCAGTCACTGACCGACGATCAATAGAGCATGATGCCCAATCAGCATCCGCTGCACCTTCCAATTTTATTTTATTTTCTTTTATATAAGTAAGGCCTAAGTCCTTGGTTCCTTGTAAATAACGTAAAACTCGTTTTGCCGCATTAAAATGTTCATGAGTGTAGCTGTTATTAAATTGACTTAGTTGGCATACTGCAAACATTATATCTGGTCGTGTGGCAACTGCTAACTACATAAGAAAACCTATGAGATTCTGGTAAGGCAACTCTTTTTCTTTCATTGGACTTGTACTCCTTACTAGCTTTAGTCCTGTTTCCATTGGAGTGGATGCAGATTTGTAATCTTTGCATCCAAATTTTTCCAATATGGACTCAATGTATTTTTTTTTTGTTTCAGTACTATTTGTGTTTCCTCTCTTTCAAAAGTTATACCAAGATAGTGTTTTATTTCACCCAAGTTTCGCATTTCAAATTTGTTCAAAATTAAATTCTTGATTTTGTTTATCCTTTCTTGAGTTTTGCACGCTATTATTATGTCATCAACATATATGCTAACAATAATACACTCTCCATCTTTCGCATATATGTACATATATGGGTCTAATTTCGTAGGTGTAAAACCTATCGATTTTAATTCGGCATCTAGCTTAATGTACCACTGCCTTTCCGACTGTTTCAAACCATAGACTGCCTTATTCAGTTTGCATACAGCATTTTCTTTGTCTAAGGTTAAGTCGCGCAATATTTTTTTAGCCTTTTGCTTAATTTCTAAGTCTTTTGTAGTTTTTATTATCTTTTCAAGATACAGTTCTAAATTCTTAGGCTTTTTCATGAAAATTTCTTCTTGAATATCTCCATTTTATCTATCTGATTCAAATGTATAATAAAGGAGATCGTTAGCGATTAAATGATGCCCTACAGGTTGTAGTGGCATTTAATTGTGGAGCCCATTACTTTTACTTGATACAGGTGAGCATCAATTTAAACTTAGTTACAACATGTCTCGCGCACGATTGGATATTCCATGTTGAATATCTCACGTACGTATGATTAAATTCAGCTTTTAATGAGTTTGAAGATGTTCAACGTCAATCACATAATTCGTTTGGAAATTGAAGTTTGAATTGGAAATGGAAATGTCAAAACTCCACATACATTCAAAATAGGTACTTGTTATAAACTTAGGTACCTTCCAAAAATAAAATTCCGAGATATGTTTCACGTTTTTGACTCAGGCGACATGATACAGTTTTAATTTTTTTTGTTAGATAATGGATTTTATATTTTTTCCATCTGAAATTCAGCTTCTATTCTCGTCATCAAAATTATTTTTTGATTGAAAGCGTTATAATAATAATCATATTCACACGTAAATGGAGCTTCTGGATGACGTGTAACCGCCATGATCTAGTTTTCGGCGATGCTATAAATACAGGATTGACTATCCGTTAGAGTGGTTAGTTTTGATCAAAAGAACATGCTAGCTTGGAAAATGAATAAGTAATCGTTGGTTAGCATCGATTTTCAATAAAACATGTAACTTATGAGACAGTTAATACGTTTATTACTCTTAGGCTTCTAATCAGAAGTGGCCAAGAATTAGCAAAATTTTTGTGCCTACTCAAAGTTAGTGGACAACGGCCGAATCACTACACAATCATTTTTATTTTCATTGATGTTGCCGCCTGCCGTAGGTCATCATATCAGCCAAACGACGTCCACTGCTGGACATAGGCCTCCCCCAAGGTTCTCCACACAGACCGGTCTTGAGCCGCCCGCATCCAACCGCCTCCCGCGATCTTGACGAGGTCGTCGGTCCACCTTGCGGGGGGCCTACCTCTGCTGCGTCGTCCGGTACGTGATCGTCACTCCAGAACCTTTCTGCCCCAACGGCCATCGGTTCTTCGAGCTATGTGCCCTGCCCACTGCCACTTCAGCTTGGCTATCCGGAGAGCTATGTCGGCGACTTTGGTTCTACTGCGGATCTCCTCATTTCTGATTCGATGTCACAGGGAAACTCCAAGCATAGCTCTCTCCATCGCCCTCTGAGTGACCTTGAGCCTTCTGATAAGGCCCATAGTGAGCGACCACGTCTCTGATCCGTAAGTCATCACTGGCAACACACACTGGTCAAAGACTTTCGTCTTAAGACACTGCGGCATATCGGACGAGAAGATATGTCGTAGCTTCCCGAACGCTGCCCAACCGAGTTGGATTCGACGATTGACCTCCTTCTCGAAGTTGGACCTACCTAATTGGACTACTTGTCCCAGGTAGGTATACTTGTCGACAACTTCGAGCGTAGAGTTCCCAACCTGATTAGGAGTAGGTACAACATGGACGTTCGACATGATTTTCGTCTTGTCCATGTTCATCTTAAGACCTGCTTGTTGAGAGACTCTACAGAGGCCATCGAGCATTGTGCCTAGGTCTTCCATGGTCTCAGCCATGACTACGATATCGTCTGCGAATCGAAGGTGAGTGATGTACTCGCCGTTGATGTTGATGCTGAGCCCATTCCAGTCCAGAAGCTTGAAAACATCCTCCAGCGCAGTGGTAAACAGTTTCGGGGATATGACATCCCCCTGTCTCACCCCTCGCTGGAGTTGAATAGGTTTCGAACTCTGGTCCTGGAGGCGGACTGACATAGTGGCGTTTTCATACAAACACTTCAGCACTTCGATATATCGGTAGTCATTATACAATATTATTTAGCGGGTCTTAGTCGCGATAATTTATTTATTTCAAGGCATAAATACCTCTGTTATTCTCCTACGTTTCTACCGGCTTGCAACGGTTGTGGTCGCGGAGGGACTCTCCCTCCGGCTTGCAACGGTTGTGGTCGCGGAGGGACTCTCCCTCCGCGACCACAACCGTTGCAAGCCGGTAGAAACGTAGGAGAATAACAGAGGTATTTATGCCTTGAAATAAATAAATTATCGCGACTAAGACCCGCTAAATAATATTGTATGATGTATACAAATCGCGAAAGTTTAAAATCGATTATCGGTAGTCAATCCGGCACCGTTGGAGAGACTGTAGCACCGCCCAGGTTCCGATCGAATCGAAGGCTTTCTCATAGTCCACAAACGCCAAGCATAGGGGCTGGTTATACTCCTCGGACTTCTGTATAACCTGCCGCAGCGTATGTATGTGGTCTATGGTACTATAGCCTTTACGGAAACCGGCTTGTTCGGGAAGGAAGTCGTCTAGCTTGCTCTCGAGACGATTCTTGATGACCCTCGAAAACAGCTTGTAGACGTGGCTCAGAAGTGTGATGGGTCTGTAGTTCTTTAAGAGGGTTTTATCCCCCTTCTTAAAGAAAAGCACCACCACACCTCTGTGCCACGCCTGTGGCGTTTTACCCTCGAGAATGACGGAATTAAATAGCTTCCGGAGGGCTTCTCTAGCGGGTGCACCGCCGGCCTTCAGAAGCTCGCTCGTAATTCCGTCATCACCCGGCGCCTTTTTGTTTTTGAGCTGTTTGAGAGCCACACTAATCTCGTGCATGCTGGCGTCCAGGATATCTTCGGTATAGTGTCGGGTCAATCCAGCTCTAGGGTCTGACGCTGGAGTGCTTGCGGGTTGTTGCGTTGTCGTGTATAGCTGTCCATAGAACCTTTCGATCTCCTCCAAGAGCTCAGGCTTGGACGATACGATTCTGCCATCTTCCGTCTTCAGCTTTGTCAGCTGACTCTGCCCAACAGAAAGATCCCTCTGGAACACTTTGGAACCCTTATTCTGCTCGATCGCCTCACGAACACGTTTTGTGTTGTATTGGCGGAGATCGCGAGTCAGAGACTTAGAGATCTGTCTGTTGAGGTGCCGATATTTCGGCATGTCGTCGGAGGATAGCAGAACCATCTTGCGCCTTTCCTCTAACAGCTCGAGGGTCGGATCCGAGATCTTGCTGGTTCTCTTGCTTTTCTGGGGCTTAAAGAATTTAGCCCCTGTTTTATGGACAGCATCCACGAACCCGTTACTGTACTCGTCCACATCTACGCATTCGCCCAGGCATTCGAAACGGTTCTTGAGTTCGAGCTGAAAGCTCTCGGGGTTTTGGATATGAACCGGTGCCGGTCGGAGCGTGGACTTTATCAACCTCGACCGTTCGAGGCTTGTACAGATATTCAATGTGCCTCTTACCATTCGGTGATCATACAAGGTGCCAACTTAAGCTTTACAGATACAGTACGATTTTAATATTTATTCCCTACGACATAAAAACTGTACAAAGGCCACAGTGTCTAACTTAACTAAGGGCCGTGTGTACACAATTGTCAAAAATCAATATACCTACCAACATACTTGGAAATGAGATGATACTCAATTGCAACCGGGATAAGTTATAATTAAATCATGAATGAATATAAACGGCCGAAAGTAAAAGAAATTAAATTATGCCTTAATATATTCGATATTTTACTCGCTATATTTTTCAACTTAAGATATTTTATTAGTAACTAGCTGTGCCCGCGACACCGTTCGCGCGGAATTTGTATTTTTATTGGGCTACAGAATTGATACCCAAAATGTTTTAAGTTGCATATAATACCTATATTGAATAGTGTAGATATCCTATAAATAGCTCAAATGACTTTCACTTGTTCGTGCAAGTCCACACCGCGAAGTTACCAATCGCGAGTAAAAGATCAGAGAATTCCTGTGCATATTCGTTGCCTCATAATCATGCTTGCATATTTAATGTCTAATAGCATAGCGATAATACAATCCTATAGTTATGAACTCTATAGACAGGCTATAATTTCATCAGCTCTTGTCTCATATTGTGTGGTGGTATAACAGACAGAGCCTAAGGAAAATCGCCACGAAAAAGTACTGTTATACCGCCCATGAGTTCGTCATTTTGCATTCGAACAATCTTACTTTAGCTTCGTTCCTTTGCCGAAATCACCTAATCACCTTTGTAGGAAAAGTCTTGCCGTTCCACCGGAGCATCTACAAATAGTATTTTTCTCAAATCACTATTCACGCTACGACACACACGATCATTTATAAACGCTCTTCTTCAGTAAGTCTCGAGTGATAATTTTTACACCAGCAAAAGATGGTTCGTATCGGTCGTTGTGGTCGTTCATATTGAGTAATAGGATAGATATAACTATCTACTGTCAAGCAATGGTTTATTAGATCGTTGTGGGAACCTAAAATGTCCTCGGCCAATTTGTCTTCATCTTAATTACGCCATAACTATGCAGCATCTCAAACCCATGGTGTCGTCGATGAGGACTTTTACTTATACTTGCTTCAGACAATGCCATCCCAGTGTTTATCCCCATCCAGTAAAATAAAATGACTCGCCACTCTTCAACCTGTTTACATATACATGTACGAATACGTCCAGCCTAAGCTGAACCCTATTTAATATAATTAATCATAGAGATTTAAGCTCAATTTAAATTGGAAGAACAAATGTTCGAAAATATCCTATTTATAGTCTTTCAACCCTCGTAATTTTACATTTGACTGATCATAATATATTAAGTTTCAATTCAACTAAAGAGTTACTTTTATAGAACAAATTTTAACCGAACAAATGCATCGTAATGTTTACTTTGACACAACTTTTATATATGAACCGATTCGTATCAAACAAACATCAAATGTTAAGTGGGGCTTACTACAATACATCAGTGAAAACCGCATTCCATTTCTATTAGCCGTTTCTGAGATTAGTGTGCACAGACAGACAAAAATTTTAATAATTATAATTTTGCCTTTTCTTCTTTAATGTAGACCCTTTAAAATAGATTTCTTCTGAATATCTTCCATGTACGGACTTCGATCACTTACAGATTTATTATATGTATAGACGGCCGTTTCGCGCGTTAAACAAAAATCAACCGTATAGCCGTACCCATACTGGCGCCGCGAGATTTGGAAGTTTTATTTCATCTATATCTTGTGTGTTTATAAACCGATTTCTAAATTTTTAATATAAAATACATATTAAAGTGTACTTTTTGAATATGGGAGTTTGATAAAGATATATCTATGTGAAATACAATAATATATTTATGTATTTAATACACTTTGAAGAAATGCTTAACGATTAAACCCGTTATTGTGCCTAATTTATAAAAGATAGATATATACTATCAAGGACTTTTTTGTAGATCTTTTAAAGACCATCATCTTTGTAATACATACTTTTGATGAATGATCAACGTATGCGAGGATAAGAGCTCGAAAGCGCATTTTCATCCGACTTGCTTCAAATTTATCGTCACTGCTCAGCTCCTATATGTCTTAGCGTTATGTTATATAGCCTATAACCTGCCCAGGAGTATGGACTACAATCGTACCAAGTTTGGTTAAAATCACTTTAGTAGTTTTTGACCCATGCGTGCACATACAGACAGACAGACAGACGGACAGACAGACAGACAGACAGACAAAAAATTTACTGATTGCATTTTTGGCATCAGTATCGATCACCATTCATCCTCCAATATTAATTTTGAATATATATTCAATGTACAGAATTGACCTCTCTACAGTTTTATTATAAGTATATAGATTTTATTAATTTATTGATTTAATAATATAAATCTAACATAAAAGTAACATAATTTCATTTCTGTCATAAAAGTTCAATACATATTTATGTATATTTTGTTAGAAGTTCGATTTTGGCAAAAGTTGTTGTAAACATGTAAATATAATCTAAACTTCTAATTGACAATTTACGAGTTAGAAAGCTTTCGGCAAATTATATTAAATCCAAAACTCAATATTTTTGAGAGACTCGAGCGTCGCGACCGCGTCTGTTTAATACGCCATTTCGGAAGGTTTCACTTAATGAAGTAAAGTTTTTTGGTACGAAATTATTTTATTACGAAGAAACAGAAAAGTCTTCACATCGTCTGCCATTCACATGAATTTATGAATAAGTCATATTTGGAATATTGTGATTCATATTCATGCAGTTTTATGAAATAAGTTGTAGCGCACAACTCCGTCGGCCCTGAATTTCGTTTTAAATAGTTTTCAAATCTACTTTCACACATACTCAACCAACTATGAGAGCAATATAAAAAAAACCTTCCTTTGTGAGTGTCTATGTTATAATGATAAAAGGAACCCACTATCTAAATTTAATGTTTCTAGCTTCATTAGTTTGGCCCTATGATTATAATTATGTCGCACAGGACTCAGGACATAGAAGTTGTAGAGTACGTTAGCACCTTCTTACGTGCCTTCTGAAGTAGTGTATCGCTCTGATATAAATGCCATACGCAGATAGTATAATATATCAAAGTAGCCACACCTCTGCAAATGTTACTTTATTTTGCCGAACTATTACGAACGGTAAGTCAAGTCATTCATATATACCTAAGCACCGTATCACACGTACACAAGTGGTGCCACGGATGTAACTAGTATAAAATAAAATCATCATCCTCCTCTTAGCGTTATCCCAGTTTCAATCTGGGGTCCGCTTACTAGTTAGCCGGATTTGGCTGAATATTAGCTTTTCCACGGAGCGACTGCCTTTTTTTTTTAACGTAGAAGAAATCCTCATTGGACTATCTTCCGCCACGCCATTCTTCGCGCGGCCCCTGGGTGTTCGTCCGCCGGGGCGGAGCACACTGGTTACTGGGGAAATTCTAACCCCTTTTCCCCTCTGTCTCTCCCTTGAGGGAGGCGCGCGGGGTATCACACGCCTACCACCTCAGACTTGGACCACGAGCTTCCTCGCCGCTCTAGTCCATTTACGGGGGCCGGAATTGGGCGTTATCTGCCCTCCTCCAACGCCCGGTGCGCCTTCTGCGAATGGAGAAGTTAGTCGTATTTTCCCTCTCTCTTTCCGCAGATTCCTTCTACATTATGACGGCTTCGCAGAAGGTAGCCATTGCATCCCACGCTCTTTCACTCTCGAGTATGGCTCGTACAACCGCCGTAAGTGAGAGGTCGGTTCCAACCTCAGCTACCAGAGCAAGACGTGGCTCTTCCCACGCAGCACACTCCTGCAATGCATGCCGCGCTGTTTCCTCCTCGCAGTCGATGCAGTGGTAGCGCAAGAACTTTCTAAAGCACCCATGATTGGTAAGCACCTGTGTCATCCTGAATGTCAGGGAGCCGTGCTTCCGTTCAACCCATTCCCTTAGCACAGGTTGGTTCGCCTCTATGGTGTACAGACCAGCGGCGGGATGGGATAGTCTCATACGCCATTCCGTTACTTGGACCTCCCTCAATTCGACATGGCGCCTCTCCACCTCTCGTGGTGCCAGTGCAGACCTCTGCTCCCGTACTTCTGCACGCCTTTTATATAACGACGCGAGAGTTTCCGCCTATAGGTCCCAGGGCGGTGATCCAGCTAGTAAGCACGCCGCCTCGTTGAAGATCGTGCGGTATCCCCTCGCTACTCTGATGGCCATAACTTTCTGCGGTTTTCGCAGTATGATGATATTGGGTGCCTTCAGGTTGTCAGCCCAAATTGGCGCTCCGTACAGGGCCATAGACCGCACGATCCCCATATATAGTTGCCTGCACGCTGTACTAGGCCCTCCAACATTAGGAAGTAGCGTAGATAGGGCGCCCGCTGCACCCATCATCAGTTTTGTCACCAACTCCCGGAAGTGGGGGCCAAAGTTCCACCGGCTATCAAGAACCAAACCAAGATATTTGATCGTGTTCTTGACAGCCATTCTTACGCCACCAACTATAATGTGAAACCCTGGCGGCGGTGCCTTCCGAGGACCATAAAAAGCAACGGCCTCAGATTTTTTGAGGGCTACACATAGACCCAACTTCCGGATTCTACCCACCACTTGTGACGCCGCAGCCGTAATCAGCGACGCTGCCTCACTATTTGTTCTTCCCTGGGCACTGACCAGTGTGTCATCCGCGAATTACGTCAGATTCACGTCCTCGAGGAAGTCCCCTCGCAAAACCCAATCATATCCGATGTTCCACAGGAGTGGACCCAATACCGACCCCTGTGGAACACCGCATGTCATGTCGCGACAGCGCATGTCATCCTGTCCTGCATAAATAACGCAGCGCCCCGACAAGTAAGCCTCGACTATCCGACGGAGGTAGGGTGGTACTTTGTGGTACCTTAGTGCCTCAATAATACAAGACCAGGGCAGGGTGTTGAACGCATTGGAAATATCCAATGACACTGCGAGCAACACTTCACCCTGAGATACCGCTTCTTCCGCCAGATCCTTCACGCGCTTGAGAGCATCAATGGTGGAGCGCCCGTGGCGGAACCCAAACTGATGATCGTTGAGGTCCGGTCCTATTGTGGTCAAGTGTCTGACGAGGCGGTCAGCAACAATCCTTTCAAACAACTTGGCCACCTCATCAAGCAAGACTATGGGTCGGTACGCCGATGGTGAGTTCACCGGGCCCCCCGCCTTCCGAAGCAGTACAAGTTTGCCGGTTTTACAAATAGACCTGTCTGACCTCCGCAACCCGAATAGGGATAGCGATATTCCATGGTTTAGAGTAGTGTCAGTTTATTTAGAAGGTACTGACGCCCTGGAACGACTGTCAAAGATCTTCATGACAACCGGGACCGACGGCTTAACGTGCTCTCCGAGGCACGGGACAAGCGATAATTAATAATTCAATACGCACATAACTCCGAAAAGTAATTGGTGCGCGCCGCGCCGTGGAATCGAACCCGATACCCTCTGCATGGCAGTTTGTTTGTATCTCCACTCGGCTATCGCTGCCAAGTATAAAATAAAATAAAAACACAATTTAAAAGTTTCCATATTAAATAAAAGCTATGTATACATGTGTCAAGAAATTGACAGAATTTGAAACTACGTAATAATTCAATAGACAATTTGAATTTAAATTAAAAATAATGGACTTTCTAAAGTGTTAAATTATACTCGATCGTGAGCAAAAATAATAATACGCATTCATTATTCTAAAGCAATTAAAGTTCACTTATTAAGTTCGTTAAAGATAAATAACGTTTGTTTATTAATTTGATTTATTATTAACTAAGATAGCTATAATTTCAAAAGGTTTCATCTTAATGACTATACCATTAAGAATAACATTCATGTTTTGTGATTATAATTTTGGTAAGAAATTAAATTACTTTGTAGAAGTTTGTTATTTTACAAAGTAATGTAGAAATTATTTATTTGAGCCTCTTAAATCTCAGGGATAAGGAGTGAAGTATGACGAAAACAATGATTATGATTGACATTAAAATCTTATATTGGTTTCATGCAATTTTATTGTTACTGAACTGGTCGGTATATAGTCATCATATAACTATAACTTCATCACACTTCTTATTTCTAAAAGAGAGGACAGGGTTGTCGAGCATTTTACGACTGACAATTTTATTCTGGTCCATTATTTAAGACTTGTAGTTCATCAAGAGACTTTTTGCATTATTACATCTATTACCGTAAAATGATTGCCAGCATTTTTAAGCACATTGTTGAGGTTTAATGGAATAACGAAGGTTCAAGAGTGGCGGACATCCATTCGTCGAAGAGCAGGCATAGGCTCTCCGCAATGTAGACCGACGAACTTGGCATTGCGAGCAGCCGCTGCATGCGGACGTTTCTAGATTGGTCTGTGAGGGGAGCCTCGAGGAAGGCCTCTTTTGCTCGGCTATGACTATGGCTCAGTAGTACAATAATGTAAGCCGAAGCTCATTTACAGTTGTAAGAGTTATTACACAATTTTGTTCGTAGCTTCGTATTTATACATTAATATAATTACGTCTTTCTGGCGGCAACAAATAAATTCGATTTTACCTAAATTTGACCTTAAGTAAATATCTCATGCTACCCTGCTTTTTACTCTCAGTACGGTCCCTTACACGGTTCACTCCTTAGCAAAAACTTATCAAGTTAAGGAATGACGTATATGTTGATTAAGCAGATAGAGGTAATGATCACGTCTATTTTATGGTAAGGTATATAAATTTTACTTTAATGGACTATCATCTTTCTATTGAACTTAAACACTGCTGACGTTTTAGATTTGCTTAAAGGAGAAGGAAAACATCGTGGAGATACCTACATCTCTGAAAATTCTGTATATCATCTCTGAATATTCAGCGTGTTGTTTGAGACAATGGCTTAATCTTTCTACCCCTCTTACAATGATCAGCATTATAACTGTGGGCAGATTAAAAACAAGGCCGATAGGAAGGCGCTAATGAAGTCTTTTTTCGTTCAGTTTGACAGTCGAAACAATTATGTACGTAAATCGCGCTTAATCGGTAGCTATAGAAATTTTCACTTTCGTAGTCATTTACATTGATATTAAATAGTTTACTCGAAACAAAGGTACATACCCTATATTATTCGGGGTATATACCCCAAAAGAGAAAATAAGAACAAAGCTTAAAATCAGTAGCTATAGAACTTTATGATGCCGTTTCGAGATTAATGAAATATTTCATCTTTTACGTATTACTGTTTCAATTGTGTTTTTAAAGGAGTTTGATAACCATTGAAATTAAACTACAGTTTACGGATTTTATCGCGATATATCGGTTTCACTTAGTTATTACATTTAAAACCGTGTCACCATCAAGTGATGGTGAATCAATGGTAAATCACGATTAATGGTCACGACATACTGTCTGCCGTGACCATAAATCCTGTAAGAAATTCGTCACGTCAGCTTGTTATAAATTAAAAATGTAAATTCTAGATCATTCGGTTTAAATGTAAAGGCTGCTACACACAGTGCCGGCGGCATGGCCGCCGGCTGAGCCGCGTACGGCCGGCGGCACACAAAGCCGCCGACCTGGCCGCACGAATGAGCCGCCGGCATGGCTGCGCGGGTAGGCCGCCGGCCGGCCGCGGGTTTCAACTTGCTACTTGTGTGTGGTCGTTCTATTAGGGTTGTCAACCATACTTTATAATAACGTATCCTACTTTATTTTTGGCAATTATACTTTATACTTTTGTATACAAATAAAGTATATGAAAATACTTTATTTCCAACCCTTACTGTGACGTGTAAAACCAAACACTTATTATGAATACTTATCTATATAACGTTACACATAAGTTAAATGGATGATGGGAACTATTTAGGCTCAAAGAGATCTAAAAGAAATTCACCACTGATGGTAAATATTTTTTACAGAAAAAGGCAACTGGTAATAGTATAGACTCACGCCTGTATCTCCGAAGGGGTAGGCAGATATGTAATATTACACCCACCATGAATTTTTAGGTCCCCTTTTTAGGTTGTCGGGCACATCACCAGACTCCGTGCAGCTACTGAGAATTTGGAAAAACCCAGTAACACTTTTGCCCAACCCGGGCATCGAACCCGGGACCTCCGATCAGCAGACGCATACACTATCCACTGGACCACGGAGGCAATTTATACTTAAAATCATATTTCCGTCTCCGCCACCTCAGAAGTTCACAATTAAGGAGTTCAGTGATAAATCCAAAGTGGCGAGAAGAAAGAAATAGAACGTCAATAATCAACGTAATTACAAACGAATTGTTTATTTTTTAATTTTTAGTGTCAAACAAGCTATGAAACATTTAAAGATAGAAAAATTTGGCAAAAAATGTTGGCTACCCTACGTTCTATACAACTGGAATGATGCCCGGTGGCTTTCTGCGGCCGATGCCGGCGGCACCGACGCCCGCCAAAAGCCGGCGCCGCAGGGCCGCCGGCCCTGTGTGTAGCAGCCATAATAAATAAGTGAAACCAATATATCATGATAAAATCCGTAAACTGCAGTTTAATTTCAATGTGTAACATTCGCGTAAACCCAAGAAGATATTAGTTTGATGACCAGTTACCAACATCAAGTCAACACCTCAGCTTAATATTATTGTTACAAATTCCATTCAATTCCATGAAACATGCGAGTAGTTCAAGTTACTTTGCGCGACACGACACGACGACAGTGTCCGCAGGAACATTGTTCAAAAGCTTTGTCATTTTGTCAACATGCCTACACGCATGTGTGTTAGTGTGAGTTAAAACACTCACAGGCACAATTAACCGCCCACCTATATCATTCGTCGCCTGCCAACGTCGCACCGCTCGTACTCTCGGTGTACCTCAAACAACGCTACGGGATGCCATCATACGATTTCGAGAGACAGTGTTATACACCTGCAGGCCCCGGTCCATCCCGATATCGATGCACTTCAGCTCGAGATGACTGCTTTGTGGTCAGCAACGTGTTGAGAAATCGTTTTTGTACCGCAACTGAAGCTCGTACACGTCTTTTTGAGATCAAAAATGTCAGTGTTAGTGAACGTACGATTAGAAGACTGGCAGAAAGAAATCTGAGGGATCTTCATCCAGCTCGCGCCCCAGAACTGTTCCCATAACATCGTAGAGCTAGACTTGCCTTTGTGCGAGAATATATGGTACGTGCGTGTGTACTAATATATATAGTCTAGATAGATCAGAAAGCAAGTTAAGCAGAGAGAAATGAAAGATAGTTTTTAGCTTAAGAAAGTCACAGTTATATTGTCCACAAACACAGAAGAAAGTACAAAGCGAGTAAGCACACAACAGAAGAATAGTTTAGACAATAAGATAGCACGGAAAGTTTGAAATAACACAGAACATATGATTTTTACGATATACGCGATTTAAATTTAACGGGCGTCAGTGAGCGCGCGCGCAGCCTCACGGCGTCAAGAGCGGTTGGAGACTGTCGAGGCGGTGAAAACCGATCTCGCACGAAGTGTGTGTTCGGGCCGTTCGGGCGTCTCCGGTGCAGCTGCTTTGCGCGCGCCCGTCGCTAGTCATGTAGCAGTATTTAACCTACGGTGCGGAATAGATGCGTAATGATTTTATATAACTATATTAATAATTTTGCTCGCCACAAATATGCTGACTGATATGTGCAAGACTTGAAGGTCGTACTGTTCTCAGAGGAAAGCAGATTAAGCGTAAGAGGCCCAGATGGACGTCAACGTGTATACAGACGCCAAAATGAAAGGTTTGTTTCATGCGCTATAACGGAAACAGTGGGTTACCAAGGAGGGTCCATAATGGTTTGGGGAGGTATCTCTTACGAGGCTCGTACTGACCTTGTTATGTTCGATAGAAGCAATGTGAATGCTCAAAGATACGTGGAAAAGGTTCTTCAAGATCATGTGATACCTTTTGCCCCATTCATAGCTGACAACTTTAGATTAATGCATGACAATGCATGTTGTCTTACCGCAAGATCCGTCACTCAGTACCTTAATGAAGTTGGTAATCAAGTTTTACCGTGGCCGTCCCGGAATCCTGACCTTAATCCAATAGAGCACATTTGGGACAACTTCAAAAGACGTGTCCGAGCTCTAGTTCCAGCTCCTACGTCTCTAGGAGAGCTAGAGGCGGTTGTGGTAAAGGAGTGGCACAATATACCCCAATCAGATATCCAAGATAACATAGATGGATTGCCAAACCGGCTCCAAGAAGACATTAGAGCCAGTTTTAATTTTTGTTTTGTTTCACTCCACTATTTCAACATTAAAATCTTTAAATTTTAAAGATTATTCTCACGTTAACCATTTTCAGCAAGAATCTTTTAATAAATGGCTTTTTGTTTTTTATTATCTTAAAGGTATGTTATTAACGTACATATCATAAATGGTGCTAATTCTGCAAAAAAAAAATACAAGGTGGGCGGTTAAATGTGCTGGTGAGTGTATTGTCAGATATGAAGTTTGATGCGGCTTAATATTTATAACTGTAAACTGAGTGCTTACATATGTGTTTACTCTATTACATTTATGATGAGGTCAGCAGATATTATTTTAGTGCTATTAGTAATCTTTCGCTTATTCTTTTACGCTAAAGCTACTAAACGCATCTTGGCAAAACTATGCAGTTTATAGCTATATACACCAAAATATCGCTATCTTTTGTCGAGATACATGTTCATTTCAAATTCTTTTGCTAGTATAAAACTTAGGTTATTACCCTTCCATAAATCTGTTACATATGTATATACTTTTTATAGTGATTTTGTATACCTAACTTAAAGTTTTACCCCACGTTTCAAACCTTTCAAGTCTAATTTTAGCAACTAAATATTTAGTCCATTTGTATTCTTTAATTCATCAAATTCGATTCAACTATTGTAACGTGGAAACTGAGCATATACAAATATATGCTTTAAATAGGAATGAGAACACACAGTTTTAGTTTAGCCAGCAACATTTAGTGAATAGTAACATTCCGCTAAAGATGTCAACCATCCCCAGACAAATAAAAATATGTTTACTCGGAAACGAGTGTCTCTGGGTCATTAATTCAACATATAAAGCTGCCTCATGCAACGGGTGTGGGACAAGCAATGCGTTTGGGACGAGTGGGGCGAGTCAGGCAATTTGAGGCGACACGCGAACCAGCAATCAGTCTTGGAATACCCTCATGCGTTGTTGATTCGTTTCTTATTTTGCTCTGGACAGTTAATGTGATTTGGGCATTTACGCTACGGTGGGATTTGATTTAATCAATTTCCATTGCAGGCCGTTGTTTGTTTTTCTTGACGAAACTTTGCACTAAATAAGGCAGTCTGCATCTCAGCTAATTAGTGGCAGTCTAATAATCTAGGAATTTAAACTTTCGTGGTCATTTAAACTTGATTTAAATTGTCTTTCGGGATATATACCACGTACCTTTGTTTGGAGTAACCGATATTTCGGCACTGTTGCAAGCGCCATGTTCACGGATGTACTGAGGGTATTGCGGGTGGATGAATGTTACGAGCAAGTATAACGGTCTACCCGCTTTCTTACTCGTTTTTTCTCGGTGTTGTACGCAAAAAACGAGTAATCTAATAATCGCTTGTGAGCTATGCCTTGGGATATCGGATTGTCAAATTGTGCCGCTTCCAATTGTTATTTATAATTTCTATCTCTAATTCCTTATATTTTGTGTTTGGTTACTAATGACGTGCAAACAACTGAAGGGAATATGCATAAGTAAAGATGGCTTGAACTTTGCTTAGAATGTAAGGCTGATACCAACTGATACTTTATATAGATGGGAAAATAACTACATAAGTTTTCTAGTCTACTACGCATTGATTGTTTTTAATAACTGAACTAAATGAAATAACATTTGATGTCGAGCAAGGTTGAATTTTAGGGACATTAATGGAAGGCTAACTATATCAGACAAAAGCATAGTTACGGGTTAATATAGCTTTAAATAAGGAAATCCATAGACCTAAATAAATCGGCTGGCCCGGATAGCATACCTCCTATACTTATAGTCAGCTGCGCTCAAAGCCTTACAGTACCCGTTACTATTATATTTAGACGTTCTCTCTGCGAGGGTATAGTGCCTCATATTCTGTACATAAAAAGGGTCCTAAAGACCAGGTTGAAAATTACAGACCAATCTCCAAACTGTGCCTGCTAGCTAAGGTCTTGGAAAAGATTGTGTATTCTTAGGTCTATCATGGTATTCGCCATGCACTTAACGAGTATCAACATGGGTTTTTAAAATATAGGTCTACAGTATCAAATCTTCTCGTATGCACTGACTTTTTGATACACTTTATGTCTCAACCTTCTTAAGTAGATGTAGTCTACACAGACTACAGCAAGGCGTTTGACAGAATAGATCATAACGTTCTTTTGCAGAAGCTATTACAGTTGGGAATCAGAGGCAATCTTTTCAGATGGTTTACCTCATATATAGAGAACCGTTGCCAGACAGTTGTTTTGAATGGCTATAGTTCATTAACTGTAAAAATTCCTTCAGGAATGCCGCAAGGTTCACTCCTCGGTCCTTTGCTGTTCACCATCTTTATCAACGATATCGGCTCTTGTTTCACTCGCTCTAAGATCATTCTATACGCGGACGACATGAAAATCCTATGTACTGTCTCAGATATGCAGCATTGTAATGACCTTCAAAGAGATCTTAATAATTACTTTGTACTGTTTCTACGGGATATATACCACGTACACGTACGTTTGAGTAACCGATATTTTGGCACTGTTGCAAGCGCCATGTTCACGGATGTACTTAGATCTTAATAATCTTAATGATTATTGCATACAAAATCATCTAGACTTAAATGTCTCTAAGTGCTTTGTCAGTACTTTTACTCGCAAGCCAAATCCTTTCGTTTTCAATTACGAAATGAATAATTCATAGGACGAGCACAGTTAGAGATTTGGGAGTCATATTTGACCACAAGCTGCTCTTTGATTTACATATCGATAACATTGTAACTAAAGCGAATAGGGCATTTGGCTTCATACTTAGGTTTTCATATGATTTTAAAAATGTAAAGACTTTCAAGATCTTATATTGTGCGTTTGATCGCAGTCATTTAGAGTATGCCTCGCAGGTGTGGAATCCGAGTTACAAGGTTTATATAGACAGAATTGAACTGATTCAAAAACGTTTTCTGAGATTTCTGCAATTTAAAACGAAAACATTTTTACCAGATTATATCACAAGATGTAAAAAAATCCAATTTTTAACATTAGAAGAGCGCAGGCGCATTGCTGATATTTCATATCTTGCAAAGGTAGCTCAGGGAGCAGTCGACTGTCCCGAACTGTTGAGTAAGTTAGGTTTAGTAACCCATTCGAAACGATTACGAAGGCCTACTCTTCTGCACATTCCCTCTGCTGGGACTACATACAGGCAGAATTCATTTATAATACGTGCCTGCAAGTCTTTTAACGAGATCTCGCGTCAGATCGATGTTGACTTATTCGATACCAGTGTTTCAAAGCTAAAGAAAACGTTAAATAATGTTTTCTATTTATAATATCATATAGATAGGCTGCGCTGTTACGTTGAGCATATCAGAAATGCTGTGGCAATTTTTTTTTTTCGTTCTTTTTAACCTTTGTGCCTTATGTTATGTGTGCATGCTTATGTACGTAATATATTATTATGTATTGAACTGTCTACCGACAGTTACTAACTATAAAACTAGATTTTTTTTATTTCTATCTGTGGAAACTTTTAAATGGCCTTCTTATATTTATTTTTCTTCTTATTATATACGCTAGCTGTAAGTTTTCCTAATAACAAAAAAAAAATAAAAAAAATTATGGTCAATTTTGTGAAAAAGAAATGATCAAGAAATGTAAGTAACAACAATAAAATCTAAGCTTATTAAAATGTAGAATTCCTAAACATCATTTTTATGTTACGATGGGTCGTATGAATATTTTGTATAAACCCATTTTGTATTCATGAGAAGGTTTTAAATCTTTGTCCGTAACATTATCCCGGTATAAATCCGGGATTAGCGATGTCAAGAGACAACTTGTACTTACAAGAACAGAAGATTTAGTTCTTGTCTCTGAAACTTACATAAATTATATATTAGAGACATTTTCTGCACTACCTTAAATTCTGTTGCGGAGACTGAGACTGAAATGAATCTTTTTTCTTGCAATAAGCACCTCTTGCACTAGCAAATTAATACTGTGTCACGTGGGACGTTACAAACATTCAATCGACGGATGCAAAGAACAACCAAACCACAATTCGGAAGAACAATTTGTCCATCATATTAAGTGTAGTCTAGAGTGAGAATCGAACCACGGCTAGCGGCAAGACCAACGTTTAAACAACTACACCATCCGTGCAACTGAATTGAAACAATGGACACAACTAACAGCCTGATTAAGAAAGCACGATTCGCAGCGCAATTCCGAGACGATTACTTAAACCACTAAATTGAATATATATGTCCAATTAAGCAGAGATAGACGAGTGGTGAGACTGACAGACTGCTACGCATAGGGTCTCGGGTTCGAATCCACGGCACGCACCAATAACTTTTCGATGTTAAGTGTGTACTAAATTGTTGATTATCGCTTGCTTATCGGTGAAGGAAAACATCGTGAGGAAACCTGCATCTCTGAGAGTTCTTCATAATGTTCTCGAAATACATGTGAAGTCTGCCAACCCGCACTTGGCCAGCGTGGTGGACTATGGCTTTTTTTCAATTCAATTCAATGCAAAATCTTTTATTCATTTGGGTCACAATGTGACGCTTATGAGCGTCAAAATAATAAATTATAAAATAATTACTTATACTCAAATTTAAAACATTATTACTGTATGCTTCTACATTTACATTTACTGCCACGTTCGCAAAGCAATAGGTAGAACCATGAGAAAGAACGGGCAATAAAACTTACGGTCACTCTTTTTCATCGACTGTACATAATAATACTCAAGCATAATACTTTTGGTTAGCCTCCTCAGAATAGACATGGTGAAACAGGAGCATCCACTTACATTATATATACCTAATAATGCAGGCAATCCACGAAAGTTATCAGAACCATGATGGAAATGATGCAGTTAAATATTAAAACCTAATACCAGCCCGCAAGACCGTCATCGACCAGTCATCGCAAGTAGCACTCGTTCACGAGTATGACGCATGTGCTAGCCATCATCCCTCTCGCTATATTAGAGGGACAGGGATGAACCGACACACGACGCCACCACAAGAAATGACATTTTAGTGAGTGTAGGTTTGTAGAAGATTGTGTGAAATGCGAAGTAAAAGTCACAGATTGAAGAAACGAAGTATGAAAGTTTATTAAGAGATGGAAAAGTTCACAGGTACAGTTTATAGGCACACACACAAGCAGAAGGAGTGAAAGATAGCGAGAAGAAAGTTTTTAGAATAGGCACAAGAATTTCGTACGCGCGGAAGCGATGACAATTATTCGCAAGTACTAATAAGATTTAAATATCAGGCGGTTCGCGTCAAGACAAATCATATACTGTTACCGGCCTATGCCGGCTCGGCTGTCGACTGCGGTCGCGGTCTCGGGACATCCTCTCTATCTTCTCCGTTAGTAGCTCCACCTGCTTGGCGAGCGCTGATACCTCCGGAGAAGCAGGAACGGCTGATGAAGGAGCGACGGCTGCGGATGCCACCTGAGGGACGACCACGTCGTGGATTCTATCTGCCAGGTCCGCCAAATCATCCATGGGAGTTTTGCCCTGGGACGCGATGATGGCCTGCGTACTGCTGGGTAGACGGCTGGTCCAGATAGTACGCAGGAACTCCTCGGGGACGCCGGGTCCAGCCAGGTTAAGCAGGTGTCGGTAAAACTGCGAAGGCTTCCGGTCTCCCAACTCTTCGTGCATGAGGAGTTGCTTCACCTTCTTCTCCCGGGACGCAGAAAGACGTTTCACCAGCTCTGTCTTTAGCTTCTCATATTTTTCTGTCGCCGGCGGGTTTGTGATTATGTCCTCCACCTCAGACACGTACTGGGAGTCCAAGTTGCCCGTGACGTAATAGTACTTGGTGTCATCTGACTTGATACCAGACAGGAGAAATTGCGCTTCCATCTGGCAAAACCATAGCGCCGGTTTTTCGGGGTAAAATGGGGGTATTCTGACACCGACCCGAAAAATATCCGCTGCCAACTTGTCGCAGTCTTGGCTGCCACACCCTTTTTCTTCGGCCATCCTGTTACCGTGTCCTTGTACGGGGTCACCAATGTAGGGTTGTAGAAGATTGTGTGAAATGCGAAGTAAAAGTCACAGATTGAAGAAACGAAGTATGAAAGTTTATTAAGAGATGGAAAAGTTCACAGGTACAGTTTATAGGCACACACACAAGCAGAAGGAGTGAAAGATAGCGAGAAGAAAGTTTTTAGAATAGGCACAAGAATTTCGTACGCGCGGAAGCGATGACAATTATTCGCAAGTACTAATAAGATTTAAATATCAGGCGGTTCGCGTCAAGACAAATCATATACTGTTACCGGCCTATGCCGGCGACGCGGGCGCACTGACCGTGTGAGCGGTCAACCGATAGTGCTCTCTCGCTCGCGCGAGCTACCTGCGACGCGAGCCGCGACACACGGCCGCTCCGACGTCACCGCCTCGCTGTCCCATCTAGTAATATTTTATCTATATAAAATCGTTGTACATTGTTTGCGTGTATGTTGAATTATTAGGTTGATTAAAATTACAATTATTTTTTTATGCTAATCAAAGATTAATATTTTTAGAGTACTAAATTAACTATAAAAATATGATATGTAAATTTAACAATAATTATGATGTCACTACATGAGCATGACGACAACGGTATACGAACCAGCAGTAAGAAACAATCTATTGGTATACTGACCATGACCGCCAATTACCTCCATTTTCCAGATCGTTATTATTAACATAAGTTAGTGGAATGCAAATGTAGAAAGAATTTTGTGAAGGTGACAAGTGAACAATGATATGATCAGGGATAAATAATGTTAAACTACATTCAACAAATCATAGAATATCCAAATCCTGCAAAAATCATGTGTTCACGAGGCACCTCCACTTAACATGTAAATAAAATAATTGTGAGTTAAACAAGCCTAAGCCTATCCCCACGGTGTCTTATCATTTAAAAATTCCTTAATAGTGTAATAGCCCCTTTGTAAAAGAAAGTTCCTAATTGTCCGAAATCTTTACCCTTCTCGTAGTGAGAAGAGGCCGGTGCCCAGCAGTGGGACAGTATAAAGCCCTGATGATGTGCAATTTACTTAACCGATCATCATTTGAATACAGAAAATGGCGCACTGACCCTTATATACAGAAAGATAAATAAATAAATAAATATTGCGTATGTTAAGAAATCTGCTTATTCTATTACTCCTCATCTCCTAGAGGATATGAACCTAATTAGTTATAATTAGTAATATTATTTCTCTGGACATATATATTAGTAATATTATTTATTTTTCTGTGGCATTTACATCTGAGCGCTACCGTGCTTCGGAGGGCTCGTAAAGCTGTCGGTCCCGGTTTTTGTCTTAGGATAAGAGTCGTTAGGCCACGTCAGAGGCCTTCGGGCGGTCTGACTCCGACACTAGAGTTGACACACTCACACGAAAAACAAACAAACAAACATTTCTCTCGGCTTTTGTAGTAACCGTTTCGCAGATTGAGACATATATTCATGATACCTTTAGATCTGCAAGCGTCTATGTTACGGTAATTATTGACCACAAGCGACGTTTTCTCCTTTGTCACGTTATAGTAGGCACTCTCCTAATTGACCCCAGCCTAACTGCGATCGTGGTTTTTAGTGCGTTTCATGCTACCTCCTAACGACTTATTTAATTCTAGTATTATACTTTATATGTTGAATTATTATTGTTGCCTCTGCCTCGTTGGTCTCGCTGCATAAATGTGCGCGTGGGATTGGGAGGTCTCGGGTTCGATTCCCGAGTCAGGCAAAGAGTTATTGGGTTTTTCCGTTAGGAAATTCTCGGTAGCAGCTCGGAGTCTGGTAATGTGCCCGGTACGGCAATAAGCTCGCCCCCTATTACATGGGACCTAAAAATTCATGGCGAAATGTGGGTGTAATATAACACCTCTGCCTACCACTTCGGGGATACAGGCGAGAGTCTATAAATAAATAAATATAAATAAAATTCATTATTGCTTTGAACGTTCCTTAAGATACAGGTATAACCTAGTTTAAGGCACAGTGCTATTTTCGTGTATGATATTAGCAGCTTTATTATAGTTAATGTGATTATGTCTATTAACTATAATCTTGTTTTGTACAAGCTGTATCATTACTTGTTGATAAATAAATTTATTATTATTATTAACTTATTAATCAATGCAACGTGATGATGGCCTTGAGTCGTTTGTTAATTCTCTGTGGGTAGTCAATGCTGTGAGTCGTGATCTCCACGAGTTACTTTCTCCTGAAATTTTGTGCGCCATCTTGTTCTATCTTCGGTGCGCGCGGGCGTTGGAGTATAACAATATTATACTTTTAAGTACCAAGACTGCCTCCGTAGTCCAGTGGATAGCGTATGCGACTGCTGACCGGTTCGATTCCCGGGTCGGGCAAAAGTGTTACTGGGTTTTTCCGAATTCTCAGTAGCAGCAGTCTGGTGATGTGCCTGGTTACGGCAATAGGCTCGTCCCCTATTACGTGGGACCTAAAAAAATCATGGCGAAATGTGGGTGTAATGTTACTAATGTTCCCTTCGGGGATATAGGCGTGGGCCTATAAAAAAAACTTTTAAGTACAAATTTTATTGATAGTTCTAGAGATAATTCACGTGACCTTAAGAATTATCCAGCTATGAATCAAGTTATAATCTACAAAACAGTTTCACGCTACGAACACTTATCATGTTTTACAAAATTTTGATCTTTTGCGTGTGATACCCACTGTAACGGGTTCTGGTATTAAAACGCAGAAAAGGTTCTATGCGTTTATTTGCCGAGTATTGTCTCACTTCCCTTGCCACGAGTATGACCGACCAACAACACGACACTGGCCTGAACACTAAGGGCTGCAGTCTCCCACGCTGTTCCCTCCGGTAGTGTGTAGGCAGGCTGCTCGAAGGCTGCGCGTAGCGGTAGATCCTCGCAGGCCGTTGGTTCAGCGGGCAGACGCCGGCGGTGCGAGTACGAGGAGCAGGGCAGGCCAGACTCTTCGGCAGAAGTGACGTCGAAGGCGATGCAGGAAGTGTAGCGGTCTAGGAGCGTAGCCGAAGTCTTAAGGTGAACCTGGAACCTGAAGGAAAGCAGCATTAGGAGAGCCACAACCAATAGAGTCAGGCAGGCGGCGTCAGCCGGCCTCAGCTAGCAGGTAGAGAGATGGGCAGTACGCTAACGCAGTTAATGTAGTAACTTACCCACAGCTGGGACCAGGATACACGTATGAAGTAGTATAATTATAGATATAGCGGTATAGAATTTAGTAGCGGTAGTAGGTTAGTGTAGAGTAGCGGTGCCGGCCTCTCTGTCGGCCCCTTTATATACCGGGCCCTCCATCAGTTCGTGTCGGCGCATTACCAAATATAGGCAAAACTTACGAGCGCGGACGATGGCCTTCTCTGATTGGCTGAGCGTATGGACGGTATTATGACGCACACTCGGTAGGTACCGGTCATACGCCACAATACCGCCCGCCTTAGGAGAGGATTTTACGTGGCTAACAAGGAAAATCCGACTAACTGCGTTAGGTCTATGAGTCCGCTACTGTCCAAGCTAAGACGGCATATAGAGAGAAGGAAGGGAAAGTCTTCTACGGTTTGTAACAAATAGTTAGGCACCATAGTGTATAAGTTTTAGGTCCTTAATGTGCCAAAACCCAATAGAATTTCCAGACGCGTCCGACAACTCGTAAACGAGAGGCGACTTTTTATTAATCACTGTGCACTTCACGAATTTAGGGGCTAGTTTCTTACAAAAGGACTTATCCTTGTCGCTCTGATAAAAAGTCCTTTTCCACATAGTGTCTCCCACATTAAACTCAGCTGGTTTACGGCGTAAATTATACGTTTGGGAATTCCTAGCATGAGCTTGAATGAGGAGTGCCTGAACTTTGTCAAATATGCCTGATAAGTGACCTATGTTTTCTGCGTAATCGTCCCTAGGTATGTATACTATATCATCAGCGTCTGTGTCGACATAGTGTGAGCCGCATGGAACTAGTTCACGTCCATAGACAAAAAAAACTAGGTGTATAGCCCGTGACTTCATTAACTGCAGTATTTAATGCAAACTGCACATTAGGTACGAGAGTGTCCCATAATCTCTGGTCATTTCCTACAAACGCCGCTAAGGTAGAACCAATGGTTTTATTATAGCGTTCGACCGTATTGACATGTGGGGAATATTTAGGAGTATAATGAAGATTAGGGATTTTGTACTTGCGCAACATAGCTTTTAAAGTAGCACTGACAAACTGTTTACCATTGTCGAATATAATTGTAGATGGTATACCATGAACTAAAAATATTTTTTCTTCCAAAATATTAGTTATTATTTCAGCAGTTGCGCGCCTGATAGGAAAAAGTAGACAGTATTTACTAAAACAACAAGTTACAACAAAGATGTAGGCGTTTTGTTTTCTTGTGACGGGTAGTGGCCCCACCAAATCTACACTAATGGTTTGGAAGGGTCGTGAACACACTTTGGGTCGTCCCATGGTTCCCAATGGTGCATGGTTCTGATGTTTGTGCGCGATACAAGTGTCGCAAGAATTTATGAACTTAACTACGTCATCGCGCATTTTGGGCCAATAGTAATGCAGTGCTAAGCGCTTGTAAGTTTTAAATATACCGAAATGCCCCGAAGTAGGTTCGGCATGGTTCTCTAATATGGCATTATTTCGATCAGAAGAAGGTAGTACTTCTTTCCATTCGAACTCCTTACGTAGCATACACCTAGATTTAATCAAACGATACAATTTATTATTTTTAATAGAATAGTCTGGATAGCCATTAGGCGAAGATAAACAACCATTGTAGGTGGCTGAATACCATTGGTCAGTGTCAACATTAGGGTCATTCACGTTATTATTATTCGCGTTAATTATATTTACAGGTAGGGATCGTGATAACGCATCGGCTATAATATTATCCGCGCCACGCCGATGCTTTATTTCGAAGTTAAATGCTGACAGACGAACCGACCACCGAGCTAATCTACCAGTCGGGTTGCTCAAGTTTAGGAACCATTTCAGTGCAGAATGGTCAGTATACACAACGAACTTTAACCCGTTATCTAAATAACAGCGCCAATATTCGAGGGCCGTTAGAACTGCTAATGTCTTCCGTTTTGTTATACTGTAGTTTTGTTCCTGTGCATTTAGTGACTTACTCATGTAAGCGATAGGTAGTTCCACGCCATCTATTTCTTGTGTAAGTAACCCACCGATGCCGCTTGCACTCGCATCTGTGTGAACTTGAAAAGGTTTCTCGTAATCGGGACACGATAATATTGGTGCGGAACTTAACAATTGTTTTAGTTTACAAAACGAGTCATCAGCTTCCACCGACCACTGAAATGGTGCGGCTTTCTTACCGGTAGAGGTAAGTTTGTTCAAAGGACCGGCAATAGTACTAAAATTAGGTATAAATCGCCGATACCATGATGCAATGCCTAAGAACCTTTTGACTTCTTTTTTATTCTTAGGCGTAGCATATTGAAGAATGGCTTCCACCTTACATGGGTCTACTTGTAATCCTTTAGAGTTTACTACGTAGCCCAAGTACTTCAATTCATCACGGAAGAATTTAGATTTTTCTAAGTTTATTGTAAGGTTGGCCGATTTTAATTTTTCGTAAACTTTATTTAATAGTGACACATGAGCATTAAAAGATGGCGATATAAGCACGATATCATCTAAAAAAACGAATACAGAGTTTTCGAACTCAGGACTGTTAGTAAACAAGTGATCCACCAAACGCTGTTGTGTCGCAGGCGCATTCGTTAAACCAAACGGCATAGTCACAAATCTAAATGTTCCTCTAGTAGGCACATAGAACGCAGTCTCATCACGATCACATTCGCGAAGAGGCGTCTGCCAAAAGGACTTAGATAAGTCTATACTACTTAGATATCTAGTGTTCCTAAGGTTGTCTAAAATTTCGGATACGTAAGGTAGTTTGTACGCGTCTTTTTTAGTAATAGAATTAAGTTTCCGACTATCTAAACAAAACCTTAGTTTACCGTCCTTCTTAGGCGTTAGTAAAATTGGTGACGACCACGGACTTTCGCATTTTTCTATCACTCCCAATGCAAGCATTTCGTCTAATTCGTCAATAATTATTTTTAATTTCGCCGGCGGTAACCTATAATATCTTTGGCGTATCGGCGCAGAATCGCCAGTGTCTATTGCATGTTCTACGTCCTAAACCGGTTTTTTCAGTAGAAATCGACTCGTATTGCTTTATAATTAACTTAGCCGTTCTTTGTTGTGACTCACTCAACTCACTAAAAGATTGCAATACGTTCGTGTTACTCGGCTTATTTTCACTTAACACACTACACGGCAATGTTTTAGACATGCATACGGATGCGATATGCTTAGGCAGTAATTTGAATAGTTTCCAGAAATCGATGCCTAAAATTAAATTACTTGTAACTTCTGGAATAATATAAGCTTTCAATAAGTGGGTTTGATTATTAAAAGTAGTGGGTAAGTTGATAAGACCGCGCGGCAACAATATATTTCCATTCGCGGTCCGAATAGAATAAGTGTTGTGACACTGCTGTATTTCTAACCCGGTTTTAGTAATTACCTCCAGATGGGAGTTGTTACCTAAAATTGTAATGGCTGAACCGGAATCGAGCAATCCACAAATAGGTAAACTGTTAATCGTTACGTTAACATAGGGCCGTAGGTCATTTTTAGGTTTATTATCCAGGATCGAGGCGACGGAATAACTAGAGAAATACACTTTTAGAGTGTTTAGCCAATTTCTCCAATCATCTTTGTCAAAATTGGTTGAATAGGTTGTAGAACCTAATTTCGATTTTGACACGCCCCGACCCTGACCAACTAGTTTTTTGGTTTCGTCGATTTACAGTTCGGGCAGTTAGGGAATGTCACATCCCTACGGCCGCACTTGAAGCAAATTGCGAAGCGATCGCGTTTGCATTCATTCAAACTGTGATCATTGATACGGCAGCGCGGGCAGTACTTGGACGTGACTAGAGCGACAGAGCTAGGTTTAGACTTAGGTTTGCTAGGTTCATTGTTCTCAGTGTATTCGGACGTACCCTCTATAGTAGCAACGGGATAATTACTGCAGGAATTATTACGCGCTCGGTTATTAGGTTTGTGACTGTAAGCTAGGTCTGGTGCCAACGTGTCGTTATTATAATATGGTTCGCGGAATTGAGAGTTCAAACATTTCATCCGTTCGTAGTTTAAACATAATGTCTGCAGTGTTGCTATACTGTCTATTGAAGATATTGACGGAGCTAGCACTAGTGAGTAGCATGGACGTATGTTATGCAATAGGATGTCTTACTTTTCGCGTTCGGACAATCGCTTTGACGGAGACAGCCTAGCGAACAGCTGATTCATTATCGAGAGATAAATAATTATAGTTTCGGTAGCACCTTGAGTACGTCGGCGGATTTCATTTAATAACCGGTAGTCATAATCGTACGGTGTGAAATCGTCTATTAATTTAGTGGTGAGTTCTTCCCATGTAGTGAAATATTCTTTTAGGCCGCGGTACCAGTGAAGTGCGTTACCGGTGAAAATTTCGGAGGCATATGATAAAATTTTAGTGGAAGGTAGATTACGCGCGGTTTGGAGTTCGGTTACGCGTTGTAGGAACGCTCGGACGCATCCCGTACCGTTGTATTTTAGCTTAGACAGTTCGCTAACTCTCAAATGCTCGCAATGCAATACTGGGGCTAACCCTGCCTGCGTCGAGGTAGACGGCGCAGGTTGGGCCTCAGCCACAGCATCAGCTGAGCGAACACCTGATTGTTCAATGGCGGACAGCTCCGCCGAGAGCTTGTCGAACCGGCTGCACAACTCGGTTATTCGTTTTGAATACGCCGTAAGACGTTCCATCCTACGGAGTCTATGGAAAATGTGGTTGTGCAGTGCGGTAGACCTCCTAGCTAGGTTCGCGTCGTAAGAAACAGATAACGAATTTAGTCGCTTGGCCAGCTCAGAGACGGCCTCGCTAGCGCCCTCGAAGTCCACCGCTATGGCTAGACCCGACTCCAAAATGTCATCATTTGGAATGGCTTCCAGTAATTTAGGGAGCTGCTTCCGCAGACCTAGGGCAGAGGTAGCCGGCTCCTCACCTCTAATCGCGACCTCGTAAGCTAACTCGTTCTTGTTTAGCAGGAAGTATTTTATGGGGTGTGAGCCCATGGTGTATGAATAACCGCGTAAGCATACACTACACACTACACTTAGTGCGCAAGCGTTCCGCCCTTACAAATGGCCTACTTTACGATTAGGCGTAAAAGTTCAACCGTTAGGACTAATTAGAAAAACGTTAGATTCAAATTTGCGAACTAGTACGTAGTAGGTAGTTACACTAAAAGGTAGGCAATTAGTACAACAATACGTACCGGTTCGCTGTAGCCGCACCTGCTCGCTTACAATGATGGAGACCTGCTAGATGAGAACTCGAGCACGGAAAGCGAGACAATAACCTACGTAGGCGCCACTGTAACGGGTTCTGGTATTAAAACGCAGAAAAGGTTCTATGCGTTTATTTGCCGAGTATTGTCTCACTTCCCTTGCCACGAGTATGACCGACCAACAACACGACACTGGCCTGAACACTAAGGGCTGCAGTCTCCCACGCTGTTCCCTCCGGTAGTGTGTAGGCAGGCTGCTCGAAGGCTGCGCTTAGCGGTAGATCCTCGCAGGCCGTTGGTTCAGCGGGCAGACGCCGGCGGTGCGAGTACGAGGAGCAGGGCAGGCCAGGCTCTTCGGCAGAAGTGACGTCGAAGGCGATGCAGGAAGTGTAGCGGTCTAGGAGCGTAGCCGATGTCTTAAGGTGAACCTGGAACCTGAAGGAAAGCAGCATTAGGAGAGCCACAACCAATAGAGTCAGGCAGGCGGCGTCAGCCGGCCTCA
Source organism: Euclidia mi (assembly GCA_944739405.2). NCBI lineage: Eukaryota > Metazoa > Arthropoda > Insecta > Lepidoptera > Erebidae > Euclidia > Euclidia mi. The sequence continues at coordinate 28,450,026 of OX123204.2, read as the reverse complement.
GCTAGCAGGTAGAGAGATGGGCAGTACGCTAACGCAGTAAATGTAGTAACTTACCCACAACTGGGACCAGGATACACGTATGAAGTAGTATAATTATAGATATAGCGGTATAGAATTTAGTAGCGGTAGTAGGTTAGTGTAGAATAGCGGTGCCGGCCTCTCTGTCGGCCCCTTTATATACCGGGCCCTCCATCAGTTCGTGTCGGCGCATTACCAAATATAGGCAAAACTTACGAGCGCGGACGATGGCCTTCTCTGATTGGCTGAGCGTATGGACGGTATTATGACGTACACTCGGTAGGTACCGGTCATACGCCACACTACAACAATAGAAGCGGCGGTAACCATCGGAACATTCTATCCAACATAAACATTCAATCATTTATTTCGTTGTATCTGACATAAAATCTAAGATTTACTTTGAACAGTTTTTAGTATTCGCACAAAAAGTTTCTGATGTTATACTTTTTGCTGGTTTTGTACAAAAACAGTTCGGCGTATTTAAATAGACATATTTTGTTGGATGTCGAGTTAAGCGCCTATGGTAGTGGCACGGGTCATTAATGTTCCACGTTCTTCTAACTAAGAGACTGGGCACACCGGCGTACCCTGGGTGCTCTAATTAATACATTCTATACCTACGCATCTAGCGATACACAACAAATATAGGCTGGAGAAGATTATTAGTGTTATATTTTATCAGGCAGGCAGTTGAGACAGCTGATAATGCCTGTATCTCGTAATTCCTACTGGTTTTCATTTGCAGCTAAGTATTTGTTCAGTCGGTTCTTTTATTGGTTTATGTTGTCAGCTGTGATAACATGTTCTGGAAATTTATTCCACGCTCTGACCACTCGGTCTATCCATATTTCGCTTCCGATTCGCCATCACTTACCGGGCCGTGTAAACTTAGAAGGGATTGATCTAAACTTATATCGTGAAAAGAAAACGAATCTTACCTGAATCTAATTCTTATCTGATTGAAGAATATCGATTCGCGGAGATAGGAAGTTTGCCCTCAATTATCATATTTATTAGCTCCATATCGTTGAGTATGTAAAAAGCTGTAGTTATGAGAATATTATGTACCTACATCCAGTCTTGTTAACATGTTCTGACTGCACGGTTGGCTTAGTGGTTTAAGCGGCCGCCTCACCGCTTGACACTGCGCCGAGTGCTGTGGGTTAGATCCCCACACGAGGCAACACTTTGTGTAATTCACAAATTGTTGTTTCGAGTCTGGGTGTTCATTGTGTCCGTCAGTTGCATGTTTGTAAAGTCCCCCGCGACACAGGATTTAGTCCTAATGCGGGAGTTGTCTTTTTTTTTTAAAGAAATGTACAACATGTCATGAAGACGGGAATTTACTTCAAACAATTTATTTGAATTGTTAAAGTAGGCAGGCATATTTGTTTATTTTATTTTTTCAAATGATAATCATAATCAACATCTTCGCAGACGTTATGAGTATTTTAACGATAGCATTGCAGTGAAACATTCATCTAGCTTACCCAGCCATCGATGCAGCTCAAATTCTCTACGACCATATAAAACACAGATAGACTGCTCATCGGTAAGAGATTTGTGAAACAGCCACGCGGCGAGGGAGCAAAAGATGATAATATTAAAAGTCTTGGACTAAAACTCTTATATATTTCAAACTAGCAGAGCCTGTACCATGGCAATCAGATTACTAATAAAATAATTACTATATAAGTTTTATGATCGCATAATGCGTATAGTAATTATTTTATCAGTAATCTGTACACTGTATCGACATTACTGCGTTCATCACACAAAGATTTGTTCTGGATATGTTTACCAAACGACCTCTTACTTTCTAATCAGCAGGTCACTGATCATCATCAGCCCTATATACTGTCCCACTACTGGGCACGGGCCTCTTCTCACTATGGGAAGGGTTAGGCCATAGTCAAACGCGTTGGCCAAGTGTGGCAGACTTTACATGTCTTCCGAGAACATTATGGAGAACTCTCAGATATGCAGGTTTCCTCACGATGTTTTTGTTCATCGATCAGCAAGCGATAATTAACAATGTTATATTTCAATAGCGAAAGTTTTTCGCATATCGCACATCTTTTGGCAATACACAGCCTGCAAATGAAACACAACAACAACATCCTAACATTAAGTTTATCAAGCGCAATAAACATTGTCGAAAGTAGTTTGTCATGAATTATTGTTGCCATTTCTTTCTCCTCCAACGGCTTTTATCCGAGCCCTTTCATTTAGTTGCTGACAGTAACAAATCTCTCAGTTTGGCATTGGAAGACCGCTATGATGATTTATTTAGGCGTCCGTTAGACACTGACTAACAAGCTACAACAACATCAAAAGGCTGTCGGTTTACTTAAAATTGAGATTCTTCTTTAATGGAGTGATCCAATTTTATATATCGTTATATTGTAAGGCAAAAGAGTTTGTTTGTTGGTTTTGTATAAAAATATTTTTGGTGTTATTGTGTTATTATGCTATTTATCAAAGCGAGGCCTGGCAACAGAAAGCAATGGCAATTGCTCCACCACCGACAAGAACTAGGCTCTTAATCTTAATATACCTAATATTACGCTATGAGCCACGAGTACCCCGCCGTAGTTATAAATAGCTATATTGTTTGTGTAACTGCGGGCAAAGCTAGTAATAGAAATATTTACAAAGGTATTCTGGTTGAAAATGAAACCTATTATACGCTTAGTTATGTTGCTTAAGCTTTGAAGTCTATAAAAAGCTTTCTGCTTTCGTTATATAACTTTCTCGATAGCTTCATGAATAGTTGAACATTCATAATAAAGCGTGCACAGAACATGCATTTCAAAAGCAGAATGTTTTGTTTGGTGCAGTGCAGTGGTACAACAATTTGTGTGATCAACAGTGTTTCGAATCCGTAAATTATTTGTATCCATTTATGGAATGTTTTGAAAATCGCAAAACGTATTGTATTTACACGTCCAGCGGCAGTTATTTATGAGTAAAGTGTGTAAAGAATTAGTTACATAATGCTTGAATGACATCTGTATGTATAAAATCCTTGCGTTACTGACTGACTTACAGATAAGCTACAACTAAAATTATTAGGCGCAGTTAACTGAAATTGCATGTAAGTTCCTTTAGAACCGTAGGGGTGCACTAAGAAGGGGCTGCCTGAAATTCTCACAAAATCAGGCCGAAACAGTTAAATAAAAAAATAATGTACGAGCGTAGCTGCGGCAATGCTCTAGTATTGAATATGAAATATTCCATATATTATGTAATACCAAATGTCGTAGACATTGTAATAAGCGTCGTAGATCATTGATCGTAGACATGGCGTAGATAATCTACGAAAGCCGTAGAGGTAATTCGCTGTGTCATAGTGGGCGATAAATATACAAGGTGTTGATTTGCATTTGCAAAATATTTTAAGGGGATAATTTTGGAAGGAACGGTGAAAAAAAGGGATCCAAAGCTACAGTCATTCCCATTCCGTAGAGAAAAAGTTGAAACCTGAATCAGCCGTATTTAATAAACAGTAATTAATACTGTGCACAAAGAGATGCTACATCCATTTCACACAATAATAATGAATATTGCGAAACGTTAAAAGGCTACCTGATTGCGTTTCATGCCTTTTGAAGCACGAGTATTTTAATATGCCACGCGAGTTGAACGACTGTCGGTCCCCGAGCCTACCAATTAATAAAATAAAACGCTGAACGTTCAACGTTTCATTAATTAATTACCGTAAAAACATATTGAGCTTCACGTTTTATTACGAGCGATACTTGCTTTGATCATTCAAGGTTCATTTTGTACGGCAACTGAGATAATGAAACAGGAATCGTTAAAATAAACTTGTTAGGCAAAATTCCTTCTCAAAGCTCATTTTGTCAGTCGCACAGATCCATATGTAAATTCATCCATTTATCCATTATAATATAGTAAGATGAATTGCAGCAAATGAATGTAACTGTATCAGACAGTTAAAATTAAGTATGTGGTTTTACTTCTTACAGGTTTTGCATTATTTGTCAGCCACAAATTCGTTGATACCGTTTAATCATATTTATAAAGAACTTGCTTATCTTGCGATACATGGGTTAATGATGTTGCAGGTTCAGTATTGTATTGTGGCACCATGATCAACCTTGCTAGAGCGAATACATCACAAAATGTATCAATAAGCCTTTTTATTGTTGACTACAGTGGAAACTCTCCTAATGAGCTATCTCCACTTGGAGCCAACCCGACCAGAGTGTGATCTACTGGGCTTGGGACTGGCGGAGGAGGTATGTGGAGGCTCACCCCAGGCGTTCGGGGCATGCCCACTTAAATCACCGCGGTGTCCCTACGGGTCCCGTGTAGTTAATAAGATTAAAACATGAATTAAATACAAAACAGATCAGGCTTTGTCACTTGACAGCAGAAAACGCATGCAAAATAATTCAATACCTGTGTTCGTATATTCTTTAGTCCAAAACTTTCTTTCTCTGAAATTATTGATTGTTACCTTCAATAAAATGTTAATAATCCTACGTAATTATTCAAGTAGTAATGTATCAAATAAACTTACTACAAAATAACCTGACAAGTTCGGTAGAATAAATTAATACAAAATTACAGTTAAACAAACAATCATATTTGTTTGCGGAACAATGAACTACCGAATACAAAAGGTAAACTTTATAAGAAATGGCGCCAGAAGGCAAATAGTATGCATGCACTTCGCTGACCATTAGCCGCGAACTAAGTTCAAAGAGTTTCGTTATTCTAATGCCATGAAACATGCCACAAGTCTTGACCTATCTTATTTAAAACTACAATATGAGCAACGATAGTCTAGTTGAGATACCAACAGATTGTAATGCAGGTTATAGGCATATCAGGTTCGCATCCACGGCGCGCTCCAATAACTTTTCGGAGTTATGTGCCTATTGATTTGTTAATTATCGCTTGCCCCGTGCCTCAGAGAGCACGTTAAGCCATCGGTCCCGGCTGTCATGAAGATCTTTGACAGTCGTTAGATTGACGCTAGTCTAAGCCATGGAATATCGCAATCCCTTCGAGTCGCGGAGGTAAGACGGCAGTCTCTGTGGAAAAGCTAATATTCAGCCAATTTCGGTTAGACTAGTAAGTGGAGGAGGGAGTTGAAACTGAGATAACGCAAGGAGGATGATGATTTAAAGCTACAATATGAATACGCAATGTGATGCAAAGCCATGGAATAAAAAATAGCATGCAATAACAACTGTCTTTCTATAGCTATCATCATTATCATCATCACCATCATCAGCAGTTTATTTGAAGTTTCGCTAGCTACGAATAATAGGAGGCAGGACATGATATGAAGAACATGAAATACAAAATGAATTTTTAATGTTGTTAAATAATTTAATGGTTGTATCACAATAATATACAATTTGAGTGCATTTCGCAACGCTATCACTTTGGCAATAATCATTATACGAAAGTATTGCGTATGAAATTTGCAACATTGCAAGACGCTTATTTGATTTTCGCCGCTAAGCTGATATTAACATTACTTTGCAGCGTACACTGTGGGTGTAAAATTATATTAACGTGTATTTCATAGTCATACTGAGCGAATCTGAGTTTTGTGATTGATGTGGATAACAACAGAATGTCTACTGCTCTTTACAAACATAAAATTTAAATTAAATAGATGTGTCCGAATCTTCAACCAACCTTATTTAGAATTAGTGGCCGCCAGGAGCTTCGTCTCTCGCATAGTAGTTCGAGTCACGATTTTCCTTACCCACGTACCACTGCGTCGTAAAATGCGTTCAGTAGTTCTTGAGTTAAGCTAACAAACTTAAGATTATGTATTATAGTAACATGTAAGAACTACGCACGGTTCCCCGCGTTTACAACCGCGCTATCTTCTGTACCTATTCTCACACCTATCGGATAAAACTAAATGTTTGAGAGATAAAATATAGCCTCTATGTAACCATACAAAAAAAAGAAAAATAATTATAGTAAAATATTTATAGTAACTTTAGTCAGCTGTTGATAGTTTTCTCTGTCCTTATCATAGCATACTCAACTACAAACTATTCGCAAAACATAGTGAATGCCTTTCAAGTAAATTTGAATATTATGATTGATGATTGTGCCTCGAAGCACCCCACCTGCGACTAATAACCCATTTCTCAGAAACTCACCGCTGGCCTAATTATACCCAGCCAATCATTCCTTGTGAATGGCTCTTTTCATGACAAATGTTTGGAGTTTTGACGGTGGCTCTTCCTTTACAAAAGTGCAGGTTTAGTGGCGTGTATTTTGGCAATCAATCTTCGTAAACGGTTGCTTAGATGCAATGTGGTACATCAACACAGTAGGTTTGTTCGAATATGATATTCAATGAAATATAATAGTTAGTGGTTCATAAGTACATGGTAAACTTGTGATGATTTATGGCCACATATCTACTAAAATTACTATTATAATTATATCATATACACTGTGAATTTTAAGTCACTGACTTATTACTATTTCCCGAAAAATATTTGCCCATGATATAGAAGTTTCCTATAGTGTTTATTTTACAAAATAAATGCTATATTTTCTCATTGATGTTAGCTAGACAGATATAGCATTATCAAGCATCATTATCAGCTAGTTTGAAATAAACTGAAGAGAGTTTTGTCACCCTGTCTTTATAACTAAATAGAGAAACAAGAAATGTATCCAAAGAAATTATGAATAGTCTTTTAGTTATTGATGAATGCAAATACACTTGCCAAGCTAATACGAGTAGAGACAGACATTAGTCTAAAATTGCAGCTTGCATCTCAGTGAAACGTTTAATAAAATTCTTGAAGAGTAAAATATATTAAGCTCGGAATGCAGGTAGCATATTCTGCATCGGTAGCAACAGTAATAAGTCAACTATGCCGAGTATTTCATATAAACATCTTGTTTCCAGCATTCAAACAAACTGCGGAGTTTTCTTGGAATCTCGGTTTGAAGAGGTAAGGGTTGTTTCACACGTACCACATCCACTCCACAACGTCGCCGTCGCGCTTGTAGTGTGACTTGGCTTAGCGCTCGTAATAGTTTGGCGAAGTTAAGCAACGCTTACATAGCTCACTACTTGGATGAGTGACGGCGCATGGCATTTACATCAGAATGCTTCTTTGCTTCGTAGCGCATGTCAAACACGTCTTTCACGGTTCTTGTCTCAGGACAAAAATCGTCTGGCAATGGAGAAAACCTCCGTCGTGGCTAAAGGTATTCAAGCGGTGGTTACATGTGAAAAGCGGCGTCATGGCTCCTTGCTTCACGTTGCGGAATACCGTGGTTGTACTTGCAGGTAAGGTGGTTTGCTGGTGTATAGTCTTTATAACATCAATATTGATGGCAGAATGTGGTTCCTGTTAATTCATGAATTTTCATCTACACTAGCACATGTGAAGCATGTCTTATACTATCCTTGTTGGATAAATGCATAAAATAATAAAGTAAAATAAACTAGGGTAATATCTGCACAAGTTGTTTCATTTCAGAATTTGCGTAAATGTTCAGTTTGGTTAAGATAAAATTTTGATATTCGAGCTAACAAGCTCATTTTACTATGCTACTTTTTATAGTTGTGGCGCTTCTTGAATTGATAAGTCGCAAAGGATTATTGCAACTTTGAGCGTAGATTTCCAATGAAGTCAAAAACGAGGTAATCTGTTCTGTATCTTGCCGAATAGACGGAAAACTCGACATAAAATCTTAAAGGCAGTGTTGTTTTCATCATTCCCAGTCGCAAACCATGTAACGTCATTGAAAATCAATATTCGTTCGGTAAGACTAATCAATTTCAAAGGAAAAAGAATAATAAATAGTTATTTTTCTAATGCAACTAAATTCAAAGCTAAACAAAATATTTTTGCTTTAATAATGCGAAGCAACGGGAGAGATTAGATAGGTAAACAAAATTAATAATTCCGAGAAGCGAAAATCTTTCACGAGACAACAAAATGATAAAGTTTGTAGCAGTTGTCAGTTGCATTTAAAAATGTATTTTTTTTTTGTTTTCAACTAGTTTAATAAACATATTATCTAACCCTTGACACATCAATACTTAATATAATATAGCTAAAGAGTTTGTTTGTTTGTTTTTGGTTGAACGCGCTAATCTGAGGAACAATGTCCGATACAAATAATTATTTTTGTGTTGGATAGCTCATTCATTGAGAAAGGCTATACATCACGCTATAAATCACGGGTGCGGAGCAGGAGCCCTAAAAAGCGCGCGTGTGACCACGGGCTCACCTAGTAAGATAATATAAAACCTATAATCCCATTTGGGCTCGAGCCTCTCACTCACTCACTATAAAAAGGGAAACCTAAATGGGATATTTTGTAAATGTACTAAAGCTTTTCAGTAACGCTCGAACATCAATTATTATTATTATTGTGATACATCATATTTATACTTTCAAAGTGATAAGCACTTTATTAACATTATTTTATTTTTTATTAATTTATTAAAGTACTGCTACATGATATGTACATATTAAAATACAATAGTTACATAATTATGTCTTTAATTATTTAACTATTGTACTTTTAATATGTATTCGTCCGTGTGGTAACGTATTAAGAATACGGAATGTCACCACCCCATATCATCCCATGGGTGCATATTATGCAGAGAACAGCACTGTAAGAGAAGGAAAACTTGATACAAACCCTATACCAACCCGTTTAGCCAGCGTGGTATAGTAGGCCAATTCCTCCTTTCAAAGGAGAGGCCTAGTCCAGCATTGGACAGATAAAGGCTGATGATGATAACACATGTTCTGATATGCATCACAATAACGGCCTACATAACACTTGCAAACTTAGTAACTACAGTTTAGAACAAGATAATTTATAGGATACAACATAAATTAGGAACAAACATCAAGTTAATGTAAAAGAAATTAATAATAACAACATGTTTACGTGTTTAACAGCATGTATCTTATATAATATTGGTGAAGTATTGCAATAATAATCAGGTACAGAGTTTGCATAATTATAACAATTATTAAGTTCATTTCCATTGATTAAACTCAAACACATAATAATTTTCAACGCAAATCAACCAAGGCATCGATTTTATTTGAAATTTAAGGTGAAGGTTGAGCCATTTGCAATCGATTCATATTACAAGTCGTATAATGCTGCCGTTCTATTTATGTTCGAGTTCTACAGTAATGTCTGATGCCAAGTTCACGAACACTACTCTACGTAATAATCGATTTTAAACTTTCGCGATTTGTATATATCATACAAAATAAATTAGCGGGTCTTAATCGCGTATAATTAACTTATTTACGATATAAATACCTATTTGGCAAGTGACAGTGAGAGATAATGGTACCCTTGGACACACCGTATATAGGAAACCGACACACACCGACAGGTATCTTAACGCGAACTCGCACCACTATCCGCGGCATTTGGATTCCGTTGTGTCCTCGTAAGTGAACAGAGCGTATGACCTGTATGACCCTGAACAGTTACATAGTGAGCTGTCACATGTTCAGGAGGTACTGAGGCGCAATGGATACAAGAAGAAGATAGTCCGTCTAAGGAGGAAAGATCGTAGACCTGAAGAGTGCCGGCATACATGCCATATCTAAAGGGAGTGACGGACAAGATTGGAACAGAACTCAAGAAATACTCCATCAAGACTGTATACAGTCCGCTCTCTAAGATTGCACACAATCTGGGTACCCCAAAGGATGTCATTCCTCTCCTAACACCTGGCGTCTACAAAGTCGATTGCAGCTGTGGTAGTTCATATATCAGGCAGACTAAGCGTACAATCGCTGAAAGAGTAAAGGAACACATCGCAGCTATAAATCGCAGCTATAAAAAACCGACATATTAATAAGTCGGCGATAGCAGAAGGTGGTTCTTGTATATTGGTCAACAACAGACACGAATATAAAAATATCCCGACGGTTGAAAAATTTAGTACTATCGGCGTTATGGAGTGCTGTGGTGTTGAGCTGTCTGAACACAAACTTATAATAATTTGTATGTATAGACCGCCACGGAATAATAAACAACAGTTAGAAAAATTTTTTTGCGCATTGACCTCTTTACTTCATGAATTTTGCTACTAAAAATAGGGTTATTGTATGTGGTGATTTTATTATAAATACTCTGACATCTAACAATCAACGTGACATTTTGCTTCAAATATTGAATAATTACAACCTTAAACTAGCCATTAATGAACCGACCCGCCCCGCTTAGAAAGCGGGACATGTATTGACAACTTTTTTCATAATTTGAGAGGATGTAAATATACAATTTATGACTTTGCTCTTTCAGACCACACAACACAGATTTTAACTTGTCCAGTAAAAAAGTGTTTTCTCTCATTGGTACATTAAGAAGAGAAATTTGAGTAAAGAAAACACAGAAATATTTAAAAAATGCCTTTGGTCATTAAGTTTTAACGATGTTTACAAAACTAATAATCCAAATACTGCCTTTGACATATTTTATGACATTTTTATCCTTTTTTATGATTTATGTTTCCCTTCAATATTAATTAAAATGTCTTTACGTAATAACCCGAAATGGTTATCTAATGGTATCCGTAAATGTTCGAAACGTAAACGAGATCTGCTTTGGCTTTATAGGAAAAATCGCACTAAAGACAATCACCAAACATTCCAAAGCTACTCTAAGCGGCTTAATAACATAATAAGACTAACAAAAAAGTCACAGAATGATTATTTTATCAAAACGGCTGCGAACAAGAGTAAAGCTACGTGGTCCATTATAAACCAGAGTAAAAATAACATACGTAAGGAGACTATTTCACATTTAAATTTCAATGGTAATATTATCAATGACCCTACTAGCATCGCAGAACCATTCAATACTTATTTTACAATTCAAAATCATTCAAATAGTGGGCAAAACATTTGCAATTTTCAATTTATGAGTGCATCTAGTAAACTTAACAAACAATATAAATCTATTTTTATGTCACCTACGACCTCTACAGATATTTGTAAATTAATTCAATCATTGAAAACCACAAGCAGTGCACCACAGGCTATGACAAGGTTAATAGCAAAATTTTAAAAGAAGTGATTGCGCCAGTACTAAGCCATATCATTAATAAATGTATAGGCACAGGTATATTTCCTGAAAAACTGAAAATCATGATAATAAAACCATTGTTTAAGAAGAATGACAGGCAAAGCATAAACTGTTACAGACCAATAGCACTTATACCTGTTTTCTCTAAGCTGTTTGAGAAAGTCATCTATACAAGTCTGCGCCAATATTTCGAAAGAAATAATTTATTTGTAGAAGAACAGATAGGTTTCAGAAAAAACAAATCAATTGATTTAGCAGTATATAAATTAATTGAGAATGCAATGACTAGTTTAAATAATACAGCTCTCATATCAGCGTTGTAGATGGATCTAACAAAAGCTTTCAACTATGTTAATCACAAAATCTTATTATTAAAATTAGAATCATATGGGTAATGTTTTAAAACTCGTAGAATCCTACCTCACGAATCGTAGACAATGCACACAAATTACTCGGATATGCCGAAAAACAAAAAATGAAATTGTATATTCATCCCAATATCGTGTAGTCACTCAGGGCGTCCCTCAAGGGAGCGTACTAGGTCCCTTATTATTCATTATCTACATAAATGATTTGCCCAAGGCTATTAATAACAAAATGGTGTTATTTGCCGATGATAGCACGGTTTTGTTCACCAGTAAAGAAAAAACGAGTTTAGACATTGACATGACTGAGAATCTAAGAAAGATTGTAGAATGGTTGAGGTGTAATAATCTTATTACAAATTTTGAGAAAACGAGTGTAATGACATTTAGAAATAGGAAAAATTATTTAAATAATCTGAATGTGCAACTTAACGGACAAAAAATTCATGAGGTGCAAAATTTTTAGGTATTTATCTTGACTCTAATTTTAACTGGAAAATTCACGTGGAAAGTATTTGTACTAAACTTAACAGATTCGCCTATGCACTTTATATGCTGAGAAAAATCGTAAATCAGTCTGCTGTAATCATTGCTTATTATGGGTATGTAGCGTCGATTTTGAGATTTGGTGTCATATTTTAGGGTAACTCAGTAAACAATGAAACTGTATTTAAGGCCCAAAAAAAATGTTTGCGATCCATATGTATGACGACGACTGATTCCTGTAAACCCTATTTTGTAAATCTCAAAATTTTGACATTAGCGTGTATTTATATTTATGAGGTATCTGTGTTTGTATACACTCATAAAGCCTTGTTTGAAAGATTACAGAGTAAGCGACTAAACAATAAAATTTCCTATCCACAGAACAGTACATCACAAATAAATAAGAGTATACTTTGCATGGCACCTCGAGTTTACAATCATTTGCCAAAATATGTAATGGACAGTGCTAGCACAGATATCTTTAAGTGTAAATTAAAACAATTATTGACTAATAAGGCTTATTATACTATTCAAGAATATTTAAATGACAAATTTAATTAATTTGATGACTTATATAATAATTATTAACGCTAATGAATTTAAATTAAATTTACGTAATTAAAAAATATTGACATTTATTAATTCTAATTTCACTGACTTGTTCTAATCACATCATTGCAAAAACTAAGCCTAATAATCACACAAATATAATTGCATGCTTGACAAGCTGAATATAGCCGATCCGCTGTATTTTTTTCCATCCATGTACTTACCTATTTTCGCAAATAAACGATTTGAATTTGAATTTGAGCATTTGTTGGAGTCTGGACCAAACCACTGGATAGAATTGCATCAACCACAAGTCTTGTCCACCGATCGTCACTATTACTCCAGGATAGTACGTGAAGCGGTAGAAATCAAGAAACATAACAATTTCAACCGGGAGGATGGATATAGATTATGGGCTACTTGGAATTCAGTCATCAGCAAGTGTAAACACCGCCGCAGTGATAAATCTCAAGAGTGTGTAGACGTCATTAGTGTAGTGTGTCGGAGTGCCGACATTGCGACCTTAAATAAAGACCAAGTGAGGGTAGGTGCCGAAACCCGCACTTCAACAAGACGGCGCTGAGCTCTCATCAGTCTATCCGCGACCACGCTCGTTGCAAGACGAGCAAAACGTCGGAACCAAATAGGTATTTATACCGTAAATAAGTTAATTATACGCGATTACGACCCGCTAATTTATTTTGTACTAAGCTACGTAAATTGTATGTAACGTGGAAAAAGAGAAAAAAAATTCTCATAGAGATCGCGAGGAAAAATAAGAGATAGATAATGTGTATCTATCTCATTCTCTCCCAAAATGTTTGTTTAGTTAGGTAACACTATTTATTATTGTCATGGTTCACTAATGGTAATAAATATCTACACCTGTTGCTAGCTTTAGTTCACATTAATTAAATAAATAAAATGGTTTTGGCAGCAATATATACGATTACATCAATTTAAGGTTAAACACTATAATTGGAGATACTTCAAGATACTTCTACATTCAATGCATTTAAGGTTTAAGGTGCTAAACGGCCACCGCATTTTGTAGATTAGTAGTGGCGGTACAATGGTTGGCTAGATCGAGCAATGGTCGTTGTGGTTACTGCTTAGATGTGTAGACATAGTTACTGTTGTACTTATATCAGCCTCAATGCTTGCATGCAAAAGGGTATGTGAAGGGCACGATGAGTTATCTTAAACGAGATAATAATATGTGAAGATCACCTTGATGGCTGTTAGGAGACCTATAAACTGATACAAATATACGCAAAAAAGGTGATATTAGAAGACGAATGGAGTCAGCGTCGTTTTATAATTTTATTTCTAATTATTCTAGTCTATACTGGACTCTATTTGAACTCCTCAATGAACTTAATCATAGCTCTCATGTATAATAGTATCAAAATAGACAGACCTCTATTATTAGGAGAGGTTACATCAAATATAATAACTGATATTAGCCTGACCTATTGTCCTACTATCACGGCGATACATTGACACTAATTGTAACGTGTTATTCTGGACTCGATATAAGATCTTTGTAAGTGTCGTAGTTAGGCTATTTTTATAGCTTTTGTACTGTGGTAACATGTGTGATGATAACTTATATTATCGTTATTGCTTAGCAGTCAACACCTTGTTGAACTGTCATTCAAAAACAAAGTTAAATTAATATTTCATAATATATTCGCCATTAAATAAGTTGAAATAATTTTGTTCAAGGTTTTGGTCAAGTTTGTGGTCACAGGAATAAATATGATACAGAATAATAAACTCTGTAAAACATAACATACGTTTTAAGCACGAATACAAAATATCCACAAAAGTAGGTATTATGAGAACAAAAAGCTGAATGAACATAAGGTAAATTACGAATGAATTCAACATTTCAATTTATTACAATATGAATGAAAAGAATATTTAAATAGCAATATTTGCTCCTAAAGGTTACTGCCTACTGTCGCCCACTTGCCCGAATGTGCGGCTTATAACGTACGTTAATTATTTCAAGCATTAATTAGTAATGGAAACCACCAATTCAACTTCACCGATAAAATAATTCGACGTGTTTCTTGGGTGCAATTACAAGAGCTTCTCAAGCGCCAAACTAATTTTAAGACAACTTTGCATAATGAAATAACGAATTCAGACACCGCGACATTCTCATAGGTGAACGATAAGCAATTACTGCGTGAATATTTTAATGTGTAATTACTTTTATTCAAATAGACTATAAAAGTCGGGCGTGTTTGCGAAGTGAATACATGATGAAGTGCTTTGCTTAACCTTATCTTGTGCGTTCTAATGTCATAGCCGTTTTGTATGGGATCGGCTTTGGATTAAGTCAACCAGTTCACGCAGTAAATTGTTTATAATGCCATGTTATTTATCATCGTCATCCACCTTGCGTTATGCTCCTTGAATCCCAATTTTTTCCCCGGAGCTCCCCTTACAGATAATAAATTTCTCATCAGATTTGACAAAATGTTAGCTTTTCCGCAGAGCGACTGCCGTCTGACCTCCGCAATCCCAAAGCTCTCGATAGTGATGGTCTATAACTTTGACCAGTTACAATATTTTCATGACATCGGCAACTCTAAACACTGGATAGCTAGAATTTGGCAGTGTTATACATTATGACTACGCGGACAAAACTGTACAATAAAATGTTGTATGATAATACACGTAAATGCATTTTTTTCGTTACGTCGAGTAGGGTATCATTAGATAGTTTTTTTTATTAAACTAAGGGTTTGCTTTAACCATATTTTTATTTAGTGATGAGTTCTTGTAATATTTAGCAGAAACCACCATTGGCAAAGTGTGCCATCACACTCTATCTTCTAAACCGTAGTATTTTGGTATGTGTGATCTATGATAAATAGCAACATATAATGAATGGTCAATGAATATTATAACAGCTCATTAGACTTTACTATTAAACGAGTAATACACAAAATTAACTGAAACTTCTACGGTCATGCGAGCAAAAAAATTGCTACTGTGCTAGAGTCCTACTATCCATAAGTCACTAGGTAAGGGGTACTACGAAACCTTACATTGTTTGTGGTTCGCCATGCATTTGGCCGGTTTTGTAACCTTATTTGAACGAAGCCATATAATATGCTGTCACATTAGTTGACACCAGACACATAAAAGTGAGTGAAAATACCTAAAATAATGAAATGCTCACGACATGAAACAATAGAGTATGTGGTAAGTAAAATAAATAATGAAAGATATCAGAAAGGCGGTCTTATTTGTGGGTAGACTCGGGGTAATTAATGACCGACATTATTAATAAAAAACGACATTAGAGCGCCCGTAAGCTATTCTACAAAAAAATTAACTGCTTTTCTGCGAGCGACGTAGATCGGGACTAAGTCAATAAAAAAGAAAATTATGTGTATTCTGTTCACTTTTAATGCTTGTTTGTATAATGCGACGCCGACGGATTAAAAATTTTAAGTGTAAATACCCTATTAAATTCCGTGTTCCATAAGAGGTAACTGTGGAAAAAATTTAACATAACTTCACGCCTTTATCCCCGAAGAGGTAGGGAGAGGTATATTACTCACCCACACTTCGCCAGTTATGTTTCGGTTTAAATGTGATAGGGGGCGAGCCTATCTAATACATCGATATATATGTAAATATTTGCTTCGTGTATTTTCTATATTGATGAAATAATTATGGCATAACGGCAGCGATAGCCTAGTGGAGATACCAACAGACATGCAGAGGGTATCGGGTTCGAAACCACGGCACGCATCACTGACTTTTCGGAGATATTTGCGTATTAAATTGTTAATTATCGCTTGCCCCGTGCCTCGGACAGGCCGCTAAGCCGTTGGTCCCGGCTGTCATAATCATCTTTGACAGTCGTTACAGGGCGTCAGTACCTTTTAAATAAACTGACACTAGTCTAAACCATGGAATATCGCTATCCCTTCGGGTTGCGGAGGTCAGACAGGCAGTCGCTCCGTGGAAAAGCTAATATTCAGCCAAATCAGGGGGGCGATTCAGAATCGTTCGATATCTCATTTGACATTCGATTCCGTTAATTATCAAACGGGCTACCTCATTTTTTGACAAAACTATCACATTTCCTATCAATTTTATGCATTCAGTATGAAGTAAATGAATAAATAAACCGAATTCAATAAACATTTGTTCAAAATATCTCTGATAGGCGGCTAAAAGGACGAGGACAATAATTTGACATATCGTACGATTACTTGTCGTGACATTCTGAATCGGCCTGCCGGTTAGACAAGTAAGCGGGCCCCAGATTGAAACTGGGATAACGCTAGGAGGATGATAGCACGAAACAAATATTATTTTTGGGATGAGACAAAAAGCTCAACATCAACCCGACGCCAACTGGTCTTGCCAGCGTGGTACAGTAGGAAGCAAAATCCTCCTATTGATTCTCAACGTTATTATGGCGCAAATTAGGAGATACGGCAGTAGACTAGGAAAAACTAAGCATATATGTTTACTAAGGAGTCAGTGTGGCTGTCTTTTACCGATTGTATCACGGTGAGTGCTCAGAAGAACTCTTTC
The DNA here is from genome assembly GCA_944739405.2 of Euclidia mi. Taxonomy (NCBI): domain Eukaryota; kingdom Metazoa; phylum Arthropoda; class Insecta; order Lepidoptera; family Erebidae; genus Euclidia; species Euclidia mi. The sequence continues at coordinate 28,432,930 of OX123204.2, read as the reverse complement.
AACTTATCCCACCCTCTCCTTTCCTATCCCGAACAACACGTGCCGGGTTAAGGTGCCACGCTTACACGGTAGAACAGATACCGTCACGTACGAAAAGGTTCGGCACATCTTATCTTTGCTATCATAAAGATGTGGAACTCACTGCCAGCTCACGTGTTTCCTTCCTCCCTTGATCCTGGGTCCTTTAAGCGGGGCGTGAAAAAGCATCTCTCAAGGCTGTCAAAGTGAGGGCCGCCATGTCACATTGCTTAACCAGCAATTAGGGATGGTGGCCTTCACAATAGGACTTCACTGTCAGCTTACCATCAGGCAGCGTGAAGTCAATTTGACAGGTTTTTTTAATAAAAAAAATGTCTAATGAACTAATAAAGGACAATGGCAGATCTCCATACATCGAAATGTCTGAAATTAAATTGAAGCGCACAGTAATAAAAAATAATTCAAAAAATTCGGAGTAAGCAACAGAGTCTATAAATGATTCTATTTTCACTCGGGAAACCCGAAAAAACAAGATATCGGTGTTTTAGTTTTTAGTTAAGAATGAACAATGTAGGTACGTTTGAATTATCAAATGAAATTATGTCAGATTGACATCAAAAGGCAGAAATATTCTGTAGCATCTAACTGTCACAGCCAAAGACAAAAGCAGGGCTGCACATTTCAAATCGATTTTATGTGAAATCGATACAACATTAAAACGATGCTGTGACGTTTTTATTTGACTTAAAAGTTGTTTTGCTTCAAAAATTATTAGCTTATTGATATAATGTTAATTAAAGATTAAATAACTGCATTTTAATAAGTATATTTTAATAATCGACACGAATCAATAGCACTCACGTCTATTCCTGTCACAATAGACAATGGGTCTATGGCAACAATCAAATAATAAAGTAGGTACCTAGTTCGTAATCAATTGGAATGCTTTTTATCATCATAAAATACTCCAGCTTTAACGAGACAAAGTGAAAATATTAAAAATTGTAGAAAAAAAAAACAATTTGTTTTGTTCATATGAAGTTTAAGGTCGCCACAACAAACCCAGACCGAATTCTGCCATTGTTCTTTGAACTTTAGTGAGAATACTGTACTGAAAACTAGCATCGGCATAGCTTGAAAATGAATGTTTGACGTCGGCACTAATATTGATACATTGGTTGATGTGCAAAATACAGAACTGATTTTTGGGAAGATTTTTACTGTAGTATTTTTAACAAAACGATACTTTATGCCTTACAGGAGAGCAATACCTAACGTTTAATAGCGCGTGGGTTTATGCTGCGTCTTAGGAACGCTCATTCTACTGGTGCATCCTGCTTCTACATAGGCCCCAAGTGTTCAGTAAACATTACACGTCTTAAGATAGTCTCAGTATTTTTTATTTTAATGATTTGTCAGAACTGAGTCATGAGCGTTGCCACATATTTTTATCCATTGCACTAACAGTTTAACGAAACCTCTTTGTTTTTCGCGGCTGTTAGAATACATGTCAAGTAATAAAACATCGCAAATTCGCAATAAACAGCAGGCAGTGGCAAAGCCGCCCTTGTTACGAGAGGGTAAAAAAACATTATGCAAAGTAGAAAATCTCATTTACCACGTGTTCTACCGTGTCGCCTCACGCCAAAGGTCTGAAACAACGTAATAGAGTTGTTTATAGACGGAAAGTGAATTCGCTCCCCTTCGATATAAACATTTTCTTTTTACAACATCCATTTTTTTGGAAAATATCAGCAGATTTCGCTGTTGAGTTCATTCGAAATATATTTTTGTACTTTATTTAGGTAAGAATATATTGTGTGGCAACAAAGAAATCATTCAGATCGGACCTACATAATTTGTATCATGGGACTATCATCTTGTTGAAGTGACCCGTAGAAAATTGAACAAGTAAGTATAAGCCACATTTTTGGGCAAATATAAAATGAACGAAAATAAATCGAAGTAAATAATGCCAAGAGTGTTTATGCTGGTGTTATCTTGCTATGAGATTGGTCGGTATAGATTTCTTAGTTCGTCGATATATTATCTCAACAAAATAATTTTAATTCTTTCAATTAGATTTCAATATAAACGAGTTTAAAAGTTACTTAATTTAATAAATATGACCAAATCTGAACTTATAATTTACTAGGCATTTACAACCATCAATGAAAAAACTTTTAGACGTTTTGTCGTAGTTAGACGGGATCACGGGACACGAAAATTAAATTAAATCCTATTTCAACTACTCGTTGGTCTCGTGGCATAAATGTGCGCGTGGGATTGGGAGGTCTCGGGTTCGATTCTCGGGTCGGGCAAAGTGTTATTAGGTTTTTCCGTTAGGAAATTCTCAGTAGCAGCACGGAGTCTGGTAATGTGCCCGGTACGGCATTAGGCTCGCCCCCTATTACGTGGGACCTAAAAATGCATGGCGAAATGTGGGTATAATATTACACCTCTGCCTTCCCCTTCAGGGACACAGGCGTGAGTCTATAAATAAACAAATAAAAAAAAACAACTTCAGTAAATTGGACACCTAAGTTGCTATTTTTTATAAAATGATTCGTAAACCGTACTATTAGCAATATGTAAATTGCTTTTATATTTTCATTGACGTGAACCCAAAAGGTTAGATTATATAATTGATAACATTTAAATGATGGCGATATTTTATATGAAAGTTCCACATATGTGGCAATTGAACAGATCAAGAGCCAGTTTATTTACAAACTAGAGGACGCCCACAGCTATGCTCGCACATTTTTCCAATTTATCCGTTCCTGCCCGATACCGTAGGTACCGTATAACCGTACCCGAATTAAAGCCTCCAAGGAACATACATGCCAAATTTCAGCTTCGTGTGCCGAATAGTTTTGACTGTGCGTTCTCTGTCATTCAGTCAGGTACATATAGTAGATTGTAAGTCGCAGACATGATACGTGCAAATCTCGGCATCTCATAAATAAATCCATAAGTTAAACGAGTTCCAAGTTTTTCTACGAACACTGTCAGTTACGTGTCGGAAGTATCGGTCGCGGATAAATTACGACTTTTAGTTGCCTACAAAGATTCTTTAATGAGAATAACTGATTAGACTACATGTCTGAGGTGCTTCAAAACATTCATGCTGGGGGTTTTCAAAATACAGTTTTGAAGTATTAAGTATAGTATAGTAAATCAATGTAAAGAGGACTAATAAAATTTCTGATTTCAGTATGAAGGATTATTCTCTATTGGAGAAGCATGCAATTTGTGCATTATTTGGAGCCGACATTTATATAGATACATTGGCCCACTTTCGCAAAAAAAAAGAAAATATAAAATCCTATGGCACAGGCACATACTCTACTTGAGCGTTATGGTAAAATATTTATTTTATTACGTATTTTAATACTTTTACATTAAGATGTCTAGGTCTATAGTTGGTGCCACGAGAAGATAGACTTTTTGTAAACAAACATTCAGGGCTTCATAACCTTTTTTCAAACAGTTGTGTTTTAGATTTTATACTTTTTGAACAGTCTTTTTTTTCAATGCCTAACAAAATTATGTATTATATATATGCCTATATAAATTTTACTGAAATAAAAATATTTGATTTTGTGTTTGAATGGTCGAAAGTTCATAAATTTGCCGATTTTTTTGTCGTTTTATACATAATTTATTCTGTAAATTAAGGAATAATAGAGTACCATGTATGTTAATGATAGAGTTCATACATGTTATTCTATTATTCACATGTAGCTTTAATTTATGTTATATTGCTATTTTTTAAGATTTTCTTTATATCATAGACAAGAAATCATTTGCTCAAAGTAGATTTTACGTTGTCTGTGAATGAAATCGTCAGAATGAACTTAAACAAAACCATTAAAAGTTACGGTAGTCTGAAAACGCAATTTATTTTTTAGGTATAAATAATGTTCTGCGCGACTAATAGTTTGCCATCTGCTATTCTGCACCCACTTTTTCGAGATGCCGGCAGCGCGAGGAGCGTTGCGATTCTATAAACTTGTATTTAACTTTACATTTACCTACCCCTTTCTTGACAACTAAAAATTTAATGTTGTCCTCTGATAAATGCATCTTAAGCCCAAGAACGTAACATTTCAATAAACTAACTGCAAATGTTGACATTCCGGGCGCCAGTACCTCAAAACATTAAAAGATCCTGTTGACAGCGCATAATATCGATAAAAACCCGATCCATTGACATATTAGTTTCCAATTAAACGTATCCATGTACCGTTGCGCTCATTGGATTTGACATTATTTGTTTTTGACAGAACTATAGCTAAGTCACTTAGTAAAAATTATTTGTTTACAAAAAGTCTATGTTCTCGTGGCACGGACTATAGGTGTTTGCTTGTAGAGTGAATATAACATAATAAATTAATAAAATGTAATTATGTAAATTACTGAAGTGCATAAGGCGTTCCTCCGTAATGGGTTATAGCATTTAGCTTATCACTTTCTTTGTTTTGACTTAGAACTTGATGTTGATGATGAATGTTACAAGAGATTATTGAACACGCAAAATTAATGCTAGTTTTATTAACCAATTTAAAACACTATTTACCTTTTTATTAATCTTAATATATAAAATCCTTGCGTTACTGACTGACTGACAGACACGCTACAGCCGAAACTATTGGGCGCCGGAAGCTGAAATTTGGCATGTATGTTCCTTGGGGACCGTAGGGGTGCACTAAGAAGGGATTTCCCGAAATTCCCACGGGATCGGTCAAATAATTTAATTTATGATTAGTTTTAATTTATGTTATATTGCTATTTTTTAAGCTAAGCATTTGTTGTAAGTGTTATGTACACCATAAGTGTCACACATATCGGAAGTGAGACTTTATAAGAACTTTATTGTACAATGTATGGATATGTGTGATGTGGATGTGCTTAATAAATAAATAAATAAATAAATAAAACGAGAAAATTAAAAAAAACTGCAGGCGTAGCTGCTGGCGTCCTCTAGTTGATAATAAGTTCTCTACTTGACCGCAAAAAGTTATGACCTCACTAGTGCATATTTAGCAAAAAGCCGCAGAAATAGATTGTTTTAGTATTTCATTAAAAGTGTCTCATTTGACTTGTTGGAATTATCCCTATTGCTGAGGAATCTACATAAATTAATTGTTGTTTATCTCTCTATCCCTTCAGTTAAACATACGTCAAACTATATAACTTGTATACGCTATAGCGCTCATAGCGAGACTTGGCTTGCCGTTCGTAACAGATCGGCAAAGTTAAGCAACGCTTGCATAGGTCACCACTTGGATGGGTGACTGTTTGTAGCAGTTACATCTGAGCCCTACCGTGCCTTGGAGGGTACGTAAAGCTGTCGGTCCCGGATCTTGTCTTAGGATAAGGATCGTTAGGCCATGTCGGACGCCTTCGAGCGATCTGAAAACTTCACACGAAAAACAAACAAACGCTATACTACATAGAAACTTAGTCATTAACCAAACTGCCACAACGATGAGTCGTGCAGAGGCGGTACACGTGTCCCCGCCTCTGCACGCAAATATACTATTGGTTTTGGAAGGGAAATAATGTAAATTGGACATAAATTGGGCTACGCTCGGCTGCCTAAAGTTACCTCTTTACTTTCAATATGCTAAGGGCGCAGATTTTGATCATAGTGCTTACTGCTTTTTAAGAGTGATAATACTTAAAGCGCATCTTTTCCTTTCTTTTTTTTATATTTTATAATCTTTTTAACATGGCGTAGTCGGTATTGTAAAGCACAACTTGAACCTGAAGTTCGGTGGCCGCTTCTAGTTCTATTCAGACATGACTTACCATTCGTTTTTCGACTTGGCCATAGCATCAGACATCTACAATTAAGAGTAATAAATATATTCTATGGTTTTGACATAGATATAATAAACAAGGAGATATGCCCTGTAGACGAAAATGTTACGGATACCTGTGTCGCCAGTTTGCCCCTACCACGCGGCTACTACTACACGTGCAGTTCAGTAAAAGCAATATAAAGACGCAGTCGCGCACACACTCGCATTTTTTAGATCAAAACTTACAAAAAAGTTAATTATAAACTTTATCCTATCGAACATGCGCGCGTATTTACCAAGCAATGTTCAACTTACGCACACAAAAACATCGGCCACTATCATTGTGCTGTGCAAAAGTACTGTACACTAATTCGTTGCAAGAAGCAGCGGCCGTAACACGCGATGCGATGATCATGAGTATCGTTTGTTCATAATTACATTGCTTGTCCAGTTACTTCACGAAAAATTTTGGTAGTAGTTAAAGAGCAATGTGTTTATTGAAAAATAATACAGTCGTTATGATATTTGAAAACAATAATAACAGCAAGGAATATTTTACGATTTGTTGTTTTGTGTTGTGTCATGTTTTTAAAGACAAATATAGTAAAATACTTGTAGATTCATATGGTAAGTGATTTCATTCTATACAAAGTTTTGGTTTGTAGTTTTATTTTTACAACAAACCACTTAACAAGACCATATTCGTATAAGTTGTCGCGATCACGATCGAAAGTGCACTAATTCGCGGAAACGGCCATTTGCTTGCGATAAATGCGATATAATCACTTTGGGCATCTCGCGCGGACACTGACACGCCCCCTTGGCACTTCTCCTCTTGTTCATATTTCTATGGTTTTTGGCATGTTTTAAGGTATCTTAGGGCTGTAACCACTCGTAACGTTGTCAAAGATTCAATTTTTTGTGTGCTCCTTTTGTCTTATATTTTTTGTCAATTTGTGGATAATGCAGTGGGCTACAATATTGTAAAATTAGACTAAGCTGAATTTATTTATGTTACACGTATATTGTAGCTGTTAATTATCCCTAAATAAATCAAATAAAAAAATAAAAAAGATAATTACAGCCGGGAACAACGTTTTTACGTGTTTTTCGAAGCATTGAGGCGGTTTATCTGTTATTATTTAATACGCACATTATTCCACAAAGACAGAGCTCCACGATATGGATTATAAAGTATATAGTAACTATAAGCGATAGCCTAGTGGAGAGACCGACAGACTGCTACGCAGAGGGTCCGGCTTCGAATCCACGGCGCGCACCAATGACTTATCGGAGTTATGTGCGTATTAAATTGTTAATTATCGCTTGCTAAACGGTGAATGAAAACATCGTGAGGAAACCTGCATGTCTGAGAGTTCTTCTCAATGTTCTCGAAAGACATGTGAAGTCTGCCAACCCGCACTGGGCCAGCGTGGTGGACTATGGCCTTACCCTTCTCATAGTGAGAAGAGGCCCGTGCCCAGTAGTGGGACAGTATATATACAGGGCTGATGATGATGAACTATAAGAAAATCATCTGCCATCAAAGGTAATTGTTAAGGGCTCTTGTTTATACAACCGATTAATGTCTTGAATTGTCAAAAGATGTTTCTTTTCACTGTTATATTCATATTATAAATATATTCAAAATAAATTGCATTTTAAGTAAATTTTATATTTAAAATTATGTGAAGGACCAATTTAAATAATGTTTTGACGAGGAGACTGGCGAAATTTTGTGGGCAATGACGAGTTCCCTTAGAAATAAAAAGTTTTTTGGGAATGAGACCAATTAAGATGTAAATTTGGTTGGAATTACAGCGCAATATGAATTAGTCCGCGTTAATGAAATACAGAGTTCTTTGGAACAAACGCGCATAAATTGTCTACAGGAGTCTGTTGAAAATACTTTTAATTTCTGTTTTAGGCGTGTATGTAATTAACAGCGTAAAATGTCTAGAAATTATACATATTATTTTCTTCTTACGCCTCAAGGGTTAAAGACACACGTTTACTGTGTTATTTTAGAATAACAATGGCAAAACCAATCACTTCCAGGGGCTAACTGTCGTAAGGAAGAAAAGCTGATAAGGAACAGAATTGTATCTGCGGGGAAGAAGGCAACTAATTCTCTTTCTAACACTATAGTTACTATATGTAACTATAAGCGATAGCCTAGTGGAGAGACCGACAGACTGCTACGCAGAGGGTCCGGCTTCGAATCCACGGCGCGCACCAATGACTTATCGGAGTTATGTGCGTATTAAATTGTTAATTATCGCTTGCTAAACGGTGAATGAAAACATCGTGAGGAAACCTGCATGTCTGAGAGTTCTTCTCAATGTTCTCGAAAGACATGTGAAGTCTGCCAACCCGCACTGGGCCAGCGTGGTGGACTATGGCCTTACCCTTCTCATAGTGAGAAGAGGCCCGTGCCCAGTAGTGGGACAGTATATATACAGGGCTGATGATGATGAACTATAAGAAAATCATCTGCCATCAAAGGTAATTGTTAAGGGCTCTTGTTTATACAACCGATTAATGTCTTGAATTGTCAAAAGATGTTTCTTTTCACTGTTATATTCATATTATAAATATATTCAAAATAAATTGCATTTTAAGTAAATTTTATATTTAAAATTATGTGAAGGACCAATTTAAATAATGTTTTGACGAGGAGACTGGCGAAATTTTGTGGGCAATGACGAGTTCCCTTAGAAATAAAAAGTTTTTTGGGAATGAGACCAATTAAGATGTAAATTTGGTTGGAATTACATCGCAATATGAATTAGTCCGCGTTAATGAAATACAGAGTTCTTTGGAACAAACGCGCATAAATTGTCTACAGGAGTCTGTTGAAAATACTTTTAATTTCTGTTTTAGGCGTGTATGTAATTAACAGCGTAAAATGTCTAGAAATTATACATATTATTTTCTTCTTACGCCTCAAGGGTTAAAGACACACGTTTACTGTGTTATTTTAGAATAACAATGGCAAAACCAATCACTTCCAGGGGCTAACTGTCGTAAGGAAGAAAAGCTGATAAGGAACAGAATTGTATCTGCGGGGAAGAAGGCAACTAATTCTCTTTCTAACACTTGCTAGCGAATATTATCATAGATATCTGGGAAATATGCCTTTATCTAATAGTAGCTTAGTCTATGAGTGAAGTCGCTTGCCAAAACCTTGAAATTACTCATAAGCCTCACAACAGACTACTTGCCTATGAACATGTCTTTTAAGTAATAATGAGTACGGTAAAATGTTTGCGCAAAGAAAGTTATATGCCGCCAAAGCCTCTGCTCCGTATTCAATGGTATTATAATTTTATTTGGGTATTTTTTATGAGAGGATAGCCTTTTAGATCGATCCCTTTTTCTTTGTACTGAAGCCAATAAAACTATCCTCGAATGTGGGACTAAATTAATATTTACCTATCGAAAAAGAAAAGATTTTATACATGAATTTGTCCACAATTTCGTAAAATATAGCCTTTCGATGGGAGTCTGAAGCCTTTCAACCTGTTTTACGTTTAGACGCTAATTATGTAAGTCGCTGCCGGAGGACCCAAAAAAAACCAAAAATGATTTGAAACTAACTTTAATTAAGTACTTTAAAAATTACAATAAAATTATTACAATAAAAATGAAATGTCCCGATCGATGCTAGATACAGAATGTCTATTGTTAGGTAAGTTTCCGTCACACGATGCTTATTGAAGTCACGTTGTGCATGTCAGCAGTTTCGGGGCTGCGCGTGTATCGAAGTTTCTAGGTTTTGCAATGAGGCCATTTGCACACTTGCATATTACATATTGCTATATACTATAACACCTCCACCGTCAGATCAGCAATTATTTTTGATGTTTGAACTGAGAAAATATTGCTGACTGGATCTGTGGTGCTCCAGATTCCGCAGGCTGTTCGTAGATTTTATCTTCTATTGGAATTTTCTTCACCTTCGATTGACACATCTTATGCCGTCTCAAGATAGCAAATATTCCAAGTGCAAGTGTACCGGATAGTATGACGTAGAACGGAATAGTTGTATGATACAGATAGTCCATTTGTACTGGTTCCAGTTTTAACGGAGGCTGCGACATCACGCTCAGTTGTGCGCCGTGTAATCTTGAAAGGTCCATTGACTTGAGATGTATTCTAGCTGTGTCTGATTTGATATCTTCTTCGTAGTGTAAGTTCATTATTTTAACGGGTTGACCCTGGACACGATCATTGAGATTTGTAATAGTGAATTCAGAGGTGTGCAGAAGACAATTGATGGGAATTGTTGCTAGGTAACTGCCGTTCAATACTTTGTAGTCCTCTCGTCCGCAAACTGTATGAACTCTGGTTTCGTTGGGGAAAGATATGATGTAGTGCTTTTCATCTAACTCTTCCATAGATATTCTTGATAGGGATATACGTGTCACTTCGCAGCTTCTATCCAAGGCTTGGTTGGTGATGAGGTTTTGGATGCAATCCGGCTGCTGCTGTAGCTGATGGTCCATCTTGTCATCGCAGAGGTACCATTCGGTATACTTCGGGCATTCTGCCTCTATGTACACATAACCTTTCTTGTTGGTTGCAATCAAAGGATAAGGAGGGATTAAGGCTTGTCTGAATTTATTAGGAGCTACTGATAATTTGTATAGGTCATAACTATCTATTGCAAATATTGGTACTTTGAATACAATTACTATCTGGTTCCCTGAGTAGTAGTAACCTGGTTTTATTATATCATAATATTCTCTAAGTTCTAAAGATAACACTTTGTCGTTACCATAAATCTTAACTAGTCTCTTAACCATGTAACGTAAACTATCAATATTAATCATAGAATGATGCGAACTAGAACTATGAATAAAAGCTAATATGTTTTCGATTCTAATCAATTCATTTAATATCTCATCTAAATTTTCAGTTAATATTGTTAAGCACTGACCAAACTTTGCAAATTTTATAAGACTATTTTCTCTAAAAGCATTTTCATCTAAAAGCAGTAATAAGGTCTCATTAACTTTAACCTGATTTGCTACAAGTTGCGTAATAATATCAGAATGTTGCAGCATCCATTCTTTGCTAAGGCTAACATGGTTATTAAATTCATCTCTGATTTTAAAGTTATTCTCCTGTAAGATTTTGATAGCATTATCATATTTAATAGCATCTGAATGGTCTAAGTTTCCTGTAACGCTTTTTATTATAGAGCCTAAACCATCGATGAGACCTCGCTTAACACGATCTGGCTTTAATGTTTCTAAATGGCTTGCTATTCTTAATAATTTACTTGAGAGGTAATCTATTTGTATTTCATATAACATAAACGCATTAGTATCTAGTTTTCGCTTAAAATTATCTAAGTCATCTTGTAATAAACTAATTTTCTTATCAATATCATCAAGATTAATATACTGTAAAAAGCTATGGTAGTGGGTTATAAGTTTTGTCGCACCGAGACGAAAAGGTAGTATTCCTGGGCCTTCGTCCAGGCTTTCAAGTAATATCTCCGGAGTTGTTTCCTGGGCCGCTATCAAATGAGCAGTCAGGACCAGTAGCACCCTGTAACAATTGAGCGCTTTTAGGGAGACGCTTTAGGCGGCTTTTAGCGACGGGGCCGCGTTTCTTAGAGGTATAAATGTGAATGGGTAAGTTAGCTAACACGGTATCCTGAGTGTATCTGGGAGCTACTTTCTGACGACTTGCTGCGGGATTACTAACGTAAATGCGTTGTTGAGGTTGATACTCAACTTCGGGCTCACGATTTTTATTACGGCTTTCTATGATGTTACTACGATCCGTTAAAGAAGTTTCGTTTATGAGGCTGTAAACTAATTTCATCTGCTCTCTATGATTTTGGGTATATTGTTGCATCAGATGTCTAGTTAAATCTATCTCTAAAGGGTCCCGGGGATCAAAGTGTCCTGTTATTATATCTAAAGGGCGGCATTTCGTAAAACTATGAATTGCACTATTGTAAGCCAAAATGGCATAGGGGATAAGATTGATTACATCTTCACCTTTGTGAGTTAGTTTCATGATACGCAAATGTTCTAATAGGGTTGAGTGGAATCGCTCTACTATGCCGTTATCATTGGGTGCATGTGGCAAAGTTCGATGGTGTATTATTTTGTGTAAGTTAACAAATTCGCTAAACAATTGGTTAGTAAATTCTGTGCCATTGTCCGATACGATGGTTAAGGGCAGACCATGGTGGGTGCAGAATTTTAACAATGCCTGAATAATACTAACAGCGGTACCATCTCGTATATGATGCGCTTGTGCGTATTTAGAGAATACGTCTACGATTGTTAGGTATTTTTCCGTTTGAATTGTTAACAGGTCTATGTGAACAGTTTCGAAAGGTTTAGTAGCGGGTGGTACTAAATTGAACTGTTGCTTGATTGGATGGCGATCATACTTTGCCTGGCCACAAATAGTACAATCGTTTATAAATTTTGTTACCTCATCTTTCATCTTAGGCCAATAATATCGACGGGACAAAGCTAAATAACATTCGTTTATGCCACGATGATTTGTCTTTCCTTCGTGGTAGTGTTTAATGATCTCCTGTTGTCTAGGGTATTCCTTTACATTTTCTAACTCTAGTTTAGTTAAAACTAAGTTCATCGAGGAACTTTTGAACTTATCTTGGATAATGGGTATAATGTCGTACATGGCCAAAGGGGGATTTATTAACAGTGCAGTTTTAACTTTCGGGTTGACGTATTCTTTAATAACATTTATAATATCGGATTCTAAGTTAGACTGAGATACCTGTACTGTTGTTCTAGTATGTGTATCAAAGGGTTTGGATGCTGTAGGACGTTTCTTAATATCGCCGACTACGTTAATACAAATTTGCCTATGGAATTTATTTAGCGGTTCATCAACAATGGGAATTTCTAGGATAGGGTTTTCTTGGCTCGTATGGACGGACACTGTAGATGAATTGGCTACAGAAGGAGGACGCTCGGACGTGTTAACTACCATTGAACAGGTTTCTTCATTATTAAGCTGAATGCGAGAGAGAGCATCGGCGTTCGTATTACTTGAACCTTTTTTATAAATAACTGTGAAATCATATTCGGATAGTTTAAGTTTCCATCGTGTTAATCTCGAATTTGGCTCCTTGAGATTCATAACCCACTGGAGGGGCTTATGATCAGTTATGATTTTAAATTTCCTACCAAACAAATATGGCCTAAAATATTTTGTGGCCCAAACGATTGCAAGAAGCTCCTTTTCAATTGTGCTATAATTTACTTCGCTGTCATTTAAAGTACGAGATGCATAGCATACGGGTTTATCCGAGCCAATTGTGCCTTGTGATAAAATGGCACCTAAAGCGACATTGGAAGCATCCGTAGTTAGAATAAAATCTTTTGAAAAATCGGGGTACTGTAAGATGGGATCATTAGTTATTAGAGCTTTACATTTTTCGAAACTTTCCGTATATTCGGCTGTAAAAGAAATCTTTCTACCTTTCTTCAAACATTGCGTTAGAGGTTTAGTAATACGAGCGAAATCCGGTATGAATTTTCTGTAATAACCTACTAAGCCAAGAAATTGTTTAATTTCTTTAGGGGTGGTTGGAATGGGATAATTCTGGATAGCAATAATTTTGTCTGGATTGGGTTTTATGCCTTCTCTAGTTATTACATGGCCTAGATACGATGTTTCTAATTTTAGGAATTCGGACTTATCTAGCTGGATTTTAAAGTTAGATTCCCGTAATTTTTTAAATACCTTCTCAAGGTTGATCATGTGCTCCTGCAAGGACGTGCTAAATACCACGATATCGTCCAAGTAGACCAGACAGACCGTATTCTGGAGGTCCTTAAGGACATTGTCCATTACGCGTTGGAAAGTGGACGGGGAATTTTTCAATCCCATGGGTATACGTAAAAATTCGTAATGTCCATGTTCTACGTTGAATGCGGTCTTTGATATATCAATGGGGTCCATCTCAACTTGGTAAAACCCACTGGCAAGGTCAAGCGTTGTGAAATATTGACAGTTCCCTAACATGTCCAAGACGTCATTGATATTCGGGATGGGGTACTTGTCGTCGTATGTCTTTTCATTAAGTTTTCTAAAATCTACCACTAGACGCCATTTAGTTTTTCCTGAGGCATCGGCTTTCTTTGGTACTACCCAGATAGGTGAGCTCCAGGCAGACTCCGAAGGTCTGATAATGCCTTGACTCAACATCTTGCCTATTTGATCTTTAACCTCATCTCTATGAACGTATGGATATCGGTAACTTTTCGTATGTACGGGTATTTCGTCTGTTGTCCGAATACGATGTTTAATTTTATTGGTAAATGTAAGGGCCTCTCCATCTATATAGAATATATCAGCATATTTTTTACACAAAGTTTCTAAGTTAATACGTTCCTCTTCGTTGAGATGGTCTGTGCGTAAACGTGATATAACATCGTTTGCGCGTGTCGAAATTTGTTCGGTGTCCGTGTACTGGGGTTCGCAACGCGACTGTTTAGTGCCCGTGCACTCAATATTGAAAGTGTCGGCTTGGACGGCGCGGTCCATTGAAAATATTAAGTCATGTGTAGTAGGATTACTAACCTCTATAAATCCGCGATTATTTCTTACTGTAGTTATGCAATCTCTAATAATACAATTTGATATATTTTGTTCATTAATAATTGCCTCTCCGTCATGTAAATTAATTGGCACTCGAATAATTTTAGAAGAATTGGCCGGTATTACGTCCTCATACAGATTTACGTTTCGTGAATTATACATACTAATACAGTTGACTGAACCTCGAGTTACTAATAATTTGTCCTTAAGATCAATTTTGGCCTCCCATTTTTCTAATAAGTCTAGTCCTATAAGACCGTCAAAGTAATCGTGAAACTTATAAATGAATAATTTTATATAATCGTTCTCCTGAAATTCATCAAAGGTTGGGATAGTAATAGAATAATTATTCCGCGTTGTAGCGTGAACGTTTGTTACTTCGAAAGGGTCAATGTTTAAAGGGAAATTGTTATAAAAATTATGCACAGCGTCAGGGCTAATAAAGGATTGGTTGGCACCCGTATCAATCAGTAGTTTTAATGGAGGTTGTAAAATTTGTATATAAGGGAGCTGACGTTGTGTCTGTAGATTAAGTTCTATTTTGACTTGTCTAAAATCGCACGCTTCTGAAAATCATGCTCAGGTTCAGAGCTGGGTCCCGGTTGAGGGTTATCATAGGGGGACGCCTGATAAGATGCATAGTTATTATAATTAGACTCAGAAATCGCGTTGTTGTATTGATCAGAGTTATAATATTCCGTGCCCTCACCATAAGAATAATCAAACTCATTATAATATTCTGGATAGCAGTACTGATCGCCGTAGTCTACAGTACATTCATTCATATTCATTTCCTTAGATTTGAAATAATTAGATGGTGGTGGGTTACCGCTCTTACGCCAATCGTGACCTGATATCTGTCCAAACGAGGGTTTTTCTCTAGCAACATAGTGGCTAACACCGCTCATGGGCTTAGGGCCCGAGTTATTCTGAGGAAAGCTTCGCGGTTGCATTTGGAAATTATTATTAGAATTATTGTGAAAGCGATTAAAAGAAGGCGGCGGCGGTGCTCGGAATGTTTGCTGCTGTGACGGCATTCCTATATTGAAAGGGGCAGGCTTATTAAAATTTGACGGATTATTCTGAAAAATATTCGGCTTCCATGTTTGCTGTGGCGGCTGAAAGTTATTCGCAGGAATATTTCGTACAGGAAAATTAAACTGTTTTTGCATAGAATTATTAGAATTAGCTGTAGATGTAGCTGGCAAAGGTTTAAGTAAATTATTATGTGGCTTTTTATCAGTAATCGGTTCATTTCGATTTTGTAAGTACATAACGTTTAATTCTTCTTGTACGAACTCAAGCGCTTTTTCAACGCTTTCAGGGCGCATGCACCGTATACGAGATCCTAAAGGCTCCTTCAGACCTCGAACAAACGCCTGCATCGTTAACTTTTTGTATAACGTGCGCTTAGCTTCTATCGTCGTGTCGATAGTTTCGTGAAGGGTTACATGCGTCATTATAGTGCAGAATAAACTAACACAGCGATCGTAAAACTCCTGAGGCGAACTATTCCCTTGAGTAGCTAGCATAAGATCATTATAAAGCGTGGTCTCATCTCTCTGATCCGAAAAGTTGTTAATTAAGGACTTTTTAATGCTAGCCCAATCTTCAGGTATGCCGTTCGAGTTAATTATCTGCGCGGCTTGGCCAGTAATCTTGTTTAAGATACCATTTATTAGACAAAGCTTTGCTAAACTATTGCCAGGATTGGCACCTACGTATTCTTCTACAATTTGATCGCAAAGTTGAATAAATCTCGGTAAAATATGCGGATTGCCGTCGAAATTCGGCACTAATCGCAAGGTTTTATAAATCAAATCCGCGTCGGCCATTTTAATGGGTTCGGTATGAACTGACCTAAAGGAACCGTCTAAAGAATTACACGTACTATCTAAATCAACACTAATATCTCTATTCAAATCTATATCTAACCTACGTGCTTCTCTAGAGCGCTCAGGCCCTCTAGGAGTAGCTTGCCTAGGGTGAAAAATGATTGCAAACTAACTAAAACTAATTATAAGGAAAAGGAGTTGAAAGCAACACACAGGAATGATTTCAAGTGTACTTACATCAACTGCATTTTGGTACCTCTGGGATCGATGTCTGGATGTCTCCTCCCGGCAGGAACAGGTTCTTGTTTCTGGATACTCGGCGAACGCGATCGCTCGCGACGGCTGTAGCGATTTAGCGGTATTCGATGTGAGAATATCCCTATTTAGCTAACTCGAGACGCCTCGAGTATCCTACCGACTGCGCCAATTATGTAAGTCGCTGCCGGAGGACCCAAAAAAAACCAAAAATGATTTGAAACTAACTTTAATTAAGTACTTTAAAAATTACAATAAAATTATTACAATAAAAATGAAATGTCCCGATCGATGCTAGATACAGAATGTCTATTGTTAGGTAAGTTTCCGTCACACGATGCTTATTGAAGTCACGTTGTGCATGTCAGCAGTTTCGGGGCTGCGCGTGTATCGAAGTTTCTAGGTTTTGCAATGAGGCCATTTGCACACTTGCATATTACATATTGCTATATACTATAACACGCTCTATTTATAAAATAATATTCATAATAAATAATATATCAAAACGTGGTGTACTTACATGGCTTGCGGTGTTCTAACACCAATATATTGTAGAATCGCTTTAAAACGAGGCACGATCGTATCGCGGAATATGGACCATTACTCTGCAAAGCATGATATATGAGGGAAAACATTAATGAAATGCACTTTATTGCTTAAATGACGTGTGTAGTGACGAATTATTTTTTTCGAATCTGTTTAGTATCTATCTAAAATTATTTTGTTATAACTCGAGGGCAGTATATAGCATGAGATAGACGAAATGTCTTAGATAAATGTCATCGCACACAGTACCGGCACCGTAATTCGTAACGGTGCAGCTGCAACACGGAACTTTCCTGAACTAGAAAGGTACCCGCTATTTCTCATGATCATCGGCTAAAGCTGTAACTTATCCTTCTTTCTGACGAACTCCGAGTATATTTCTCATTATAACTTTCCCTACCTTCTATAGGCATGGAAAGTGTAGCACTACTTTAAACTAAGCACTTTTTGACATGCCCGAAAAATCTAGGAAAACAGCACGTTGGTGTAGCATAACTTTTGCGATAATATTGGTGACTAAACGACATCAGAGTATCTGTTGAATTAATGGAACAGTGTTTCTAATATCATGGACATGATTGATCGTATGTGATCAAAGCTCTAGAATATTGATGACTTTAGGTGTACTCAATATTAAAAAATGATGTGTTTCTACTCATGTCATAATAGAAGTTAAATCTAACTGGATTATTCATGTAAAACCTAAAAAAAAATACATTGTGTATAGCTTTTGATTTGAACTTCTAAAATGATGTTCAATTCAACTGTAGCACACATTAGGTTTGCTGTCGGGAAAAGGAAGCAGCTACCTTGTTTTAAAAGTTCCTAGTGAAATATAGTTAGCTCTGAATAAAAACTCCGAGTAACAAGTATACTGCAATCCAACGTGCAAAGCTCATTTGAAATTATTTTGGACGTCACTGAATGTGATTTGCAAGTTACTAACTTTGCAAGAAAAGTCCGTAAGCTATGTGAATAGACTAATCATTTTAAAAGTGTAACTATAGTTTGGTGAATTGTTGAAATGTTAGTTTAGTTTAACAATACACACCATTATTCGGTAAGTAAATTTTAAATTTAATCTATGGTATTAAGACGACGGGATTCTGGGAGGCGATTCAGATATAGTTTTGCAAGATTTGACTTTTCTTAAAAATAAATTGGCATCTATTGGTTTGGAACTAAATTATAGTAAATGTGAGCTGCTTATAAATACAACAGACACCACAAAAAACATTCGATAATATCTAAATTTAATCATTTGGCTTCAGACATCAAAATTGGTGATAAGAGTTCTCTTCGCCTACTAGGTTCTCCAGTATTTGAAGAATCTTTCGATTCTTTCTTAGAGGAAAAGATTCAACTTTTTTGTAAAATTGCAGGTCGCCTATTCAAAATTAATATTCATTCGGCTTATACGATTATTCGATATTGTCTTTTTCTCCCAAAATTCACACATGCCTTAAGATCTTCCCAACTTTGGAAAATTATTCACTTTTAGAACGAATCGACCAAATAATCCAAATTCCTTTCTAGAGAATATGAAATGTGGAAGTCCACATTTAATTGCACGCTTCTAGCCAGGCTACAAGCGTCTTTGCCCATACGTCTGGGTGGGCTCGGTGTACGCTAAATTTAGAGTGTCAGTTTATCGGCGTTCCTGTTTTCGGTACATAGCACGGAAGAGTTAACTAGGAAAATTTGATTACCCACAATAGTTAACTCAGAAGTGCTGTGCAAAACCGAAGCTATAAACGTCTGGAAAATGGCTTGTCCTAGCACTGATCTGCCTACCAACCTATTCTCCCAAAGACAGTGGGACGCGCCGCTTTTTAACATAATAAGAAAAATCCTTTTGGATACTTATTTTAATGTTACAGAGCGTGCTCGCTTGCTGGCTGTGGGAGAGTGGGAATCCGGTCTATAGCTTCAGGCACTACCATCGTCCAACACTGCAACCATGTTGGACGATGAGACGTTCCGTATCGCCACCTGTTTTCGTTTAGGTGCTCCGTGTGTTTCTTCACATCGATGTCATTGTGGAGAAGACGTCGATTGCCTCGGACATCATGAGCTATCCTGCAGCAGAAGCGCTGATAGAATTCCTCGTCATGCCCATCTGAATGACATAATTTTTCGTACTCTTGTCACGTCTGGCTTACCAGTTGTACTTGAACCAAATGGTTTGTTTCACGACGACGGCAAGAGACCTGATGGTATGTCATTGTTGCCATGGAAAATTCGTAGGCCTTAGGTGTGGAACGCAACTTGCGTAGACACCCTCGCGCCATCACATGAGGCCATGCTGGCACTGCTGCTGCAGCTGCGGAAACCCTCACACGGCGTAAATACAGTAATCTAGTAGCTAATTACGTGTTTGAGCCGTTTGGGGTGGAAACGTTAGGCTCATGGGGTCCGAGCGCTCGTTCCCTATTCCGGGATATATCCAAACGATTAATCAACGTCTCACGTGACCAGAAGACTGATTTATTCTTTGCTCAAAGAATCAGCATTGCCATCCAGCGTAGCAATGCTGCAAGCCTTCTGGGCACGTTACCCGATGACATTCATGCGGAGGCATTTTATGACGCATAAACCGTGTAAATATTTTCTATTTCGTTTTATGGTTTTTGTACAATCATATATTTACTTAGACATTAAGATTAGACTAAGCTTTATTTAATTTTTTTTTTAGACTCACGCCTGTATATACCCCAAAAGGGTAGGCAGAGGTGTAATTTTACACCCACATTGCGCCATGAATGTTTAGGTCCCACGTAATAGGAGGTGAGACTATTGCCGTACCGGGCACATTACCAGACTCCGAGCTGCTACTGAGAATTTCCAATTTTATTTTATTTCTAATTTTATTTAAATAATAAAATTATGTCAAAGTCAAAGTCAAAATCATTTATTCATTTAGGCCAGAAGGTGATGCTTATGAACGTCAAAAATTAAAGTTAATTACTAGATGATTCTACATTTACATTCACTGCCACGTTCGCAATGCAATAGGTAGAACCACGAGAAAGAACGGCCAATAAACTGCTGTAATACCGAAAACAATAAATAGATATAGATATTCTATTCTATTCAATAAAACTCGTGGCCAATCTTTCTTACTTCTAGTATAATGGTTTTACATGTTATCTTTGTAAGGAGCTGCAACTGTTATGTTTATTTAATGTATATAACTATAGATAATAAAATAAAAATGTTTGGTGAAAGTAATTTAACATTCAAGTTAAAATCACAAGTAAGTCACTGAGTTGCAACGGTGTCTTTAAGGTACCTGCTTAATGTGCTATGACCGTTACTCTTGCCTATAACATTCAGAACGGTTATGAAATGTCACTCGGTCCAAATTTATAAACGTAACAGTCACATTTGAGCAGGAGCCAAGCACCGAAAACAAATCATGCCTAGTTTTATAAACGTACAAAAGTTACTACAACATTTTAATCATGTTGTTTATTTCTCAACTTTATGACGTCATCAAATTCTGATAAAACAAAGAGGGAATGAACAAAAAAGGTTTTCAATGTCGCATTTACAATCGCTTTTAGAACTTTTTAAGGCCATTTTAGTACCGGGTTTTGCACTTGAGATCTCCTTTCCGACGTCACAATTGCGTAGACATTTATTTGTAACACGATTGTTATTTACTGAAAGTTTCATTTAAATTCAATTGACCCGTTCAATAATAAATGTTCTAGGTTAACAGTACTACATTCGGTAGACTAGCTTTAATTCTCGATTAAGTCATATACATTATAGTTAATAAGTAAAATGTAAAATTATAACGAAATAGAATTTGGTCCTCAGTTTATTTTAACAGCTGTTTTAACAACAGGTTTTAGTTTTTATAAACAAAAACTTAACGCTGTTTTCTTAAGAGATACATAGAAAACACGTATTTTTCCGAATGTCTATAAACTTGAATTTAAAGTTGCATACTATTTGGCGATAGTCGAAATAAATAATCAATCGTATTCAAAATCTTTCATATAAATAAATGTGTTCGATAACCATCCAACTGAGTTTAGCACAGCATAACCACTTAGTTATCTGATGTCGCGCGGCACACTCCATAGCACGAAAACAATTGAAGACAAAAAATATTTAATACTACACCACACCAGAAAATTATAACCTCTACTTATGAATTTATATTTCATAGTACATCGCAAAGTAAAATGCTTACACAAGGAAGGAGCGGGCTTAACGCCGCGGTCCGCACATAACGAGTACCTATCTCCAAAGTTGTTGATAGTTGATAACTACTTGCATCAGAAACTGGGTTAGCCAACTGTTGCGTTTGCGAGTTGACGAACTTCTTTAGTTTGTCAAACACAGCCCGTCTCTTTATACATTCTGTTGACTTTGCATATGATATTACCATGTTTTACATGAGTCGAGCAGAAAGGAAAGACTTAAATATGAGGGACGTGTTCTCTCATCTTAAAGATATTTATTTTTAGTTTCAATAAGGCACTGAATATGATTATTTAACTATTGAGTACTTGGCTAGTATTGTATTAGTACTGTGGCAGCAGCAGTTTGGGGGGGGAGACTAAATACTTCTACGCAGAGGGTGTCGCGTTCCAAACGTATAGCGAGCAGCATTGATTTGCTTGCAAAATTGTCATTTGCTTGCTAACGGTAACATGGTGACGATCTTGCTGGTGAACGCTCTAATCAGCAAAAACTTCA
The DNA here is from genome assembly GCA_944739405.2 of Euclidia mi. Classification (NCBI taxonomy): domain Eukaryota; kingdom Metazoa; phylum Arthropoda; class Insecta; order Lepidoptera; family Erebidae; genus Euclidia; species Euclidia mi. The sequence continues at coordinate 28,411,188 of OX123204.2, read as the reverse complement.
AAGCACATTTGCTGTCAATTCGCCAGAAAAAACACAGTTGTTTGTTTTTCTGTTTTGTAACATTTGCAAGTATGCTCATTACAGGTGAATGCTCAAATGTATCAGCACCATGAGATTGCTTCTTAATGTTTGCAAAATACTTGTGACATCTGCCAACACCTGGCCAGTGTGGTGGCATAAAGCCGTATACGTCCCATCGTGACAGGAAGCCTGTACCCAGCAGTAGAATAGATTATATTAAAAACTGATAATATTACAATCAGCTTGGCAAAATTGTCCGTGACAACAAAATATGTTTCATCCATCACTAGCTGTTTTTTAACAGTTAATCCAGGAATATTATTACACGTGTAACGTTTATTTGCCCGGACCTAGATATTAGAAATAATATTTATAATCTCGGATAACGTTAACTAATCGTAACATTTGATATCCATATTAACTGCCCGGCACCAACATAATTATCGAAATGTCGATACAATTTTATATCGATAATATAATCGAATAGTTAATTAACGACGTGTTTAGTACCCACAGGATTTGTTCTTTTAGCGAATATTAGGTATAACAAAGTGCCCCCCCGTGGGATCTCCACCTTGTCGTGGTGGAGGGGGGCCTAGTAACCGTGGATTGGTGACCCGCTCCGCGTGGGCTTGACGGAGGCCTGCGCAGGATGCGTCCAAAGGGGCGGGTGCGAGGGACAGTTCTTCTGTCCCTCGCAGTCGGGTGCGGTCGCGGGAGTAGAGGCGTGTCGGCGTTGCCGCGCGCCCTATCTCCCGCGACCAAATGGGGGCGCACCATCGTTGCGTCGTGGTGGGGCCGCAGAGGAAGAGGAGATGCGGTGTTGCGTTGCCGTCCTCCCTATCCTCTGCGGCCGCTGGGTGTTTTGGCGGCGGAGCCCAACACCTTCATCCGCCGCCAAGGGGGTTTCGTTCGGGGCCCGCCTGACCATCTGGCGGGCCAATACCCGTCGGAGGGTGGCGACGAGTGCTTAGGTGATGCCCCACCCTCCGACACACGGGTACATGGCAGCAGTCGAGGTGGTTTTTAGTGGAAACACCACATACTCCGGCTCTTATTTCCCCCAAGAGTCGGAGATCCGAAGGGATTTTTCACCTCGTAAAAAAAAAAAAAAAAAAAAAAGGTATAACAAAGTTGCTCTGCATATTACAAACTAGCTGAACCTATGTACGTGTGTTATCATTCGCAGCATAAATTTAAACTTTGTTGAAACTTATATGGATTTATTTATTTATTTATTTAGGACAACCAGTAGTTGTTACATTGTAATAAATGATAAAAAAACAGAATTAATAAGATAAAAACTAAATGTACAACATTTTAAGGAGTCACAACAAGCACCAAAAGGTAACATTCACGTATATAAAAGAAAAACAGTCAATTAAATATTAAGTAACTAAAAAATAAATTGGAAAACACAATGAGAAAAGAAATGAAAATAGACAATTAGACAATTTTAATAATAAACTTAAATTAATCTTAATAACCTTAGAAGTGTTGTTTTAAATGTGGAGAGCTTGTCCGCAAATATATCAACTTTACCCGATATGGCATTGTATGCTTTGGATAACAGATTTACGGGCGAAAATTGCTTTAAATTGGTCCTGGCAAATGGCTGGTGTAAAAGTCCTACATTAACTAAGTCACGCCTAGGTACACGGCGAGGGACACGTAGTTTAAATGAATCCAAGAGGGATGGACAGTCGATATCGCTTCTTAATAGTTTGTAGAGAAAAACCATATCGTTAACTTGTCTACGACATGACAGTTGTTTATGCAACTTACAAGAGAAGGCTAGATGCCTAAGAAATCGCTTTTGGACTCTCTCTATCCTTAATTGACGCACGATGTATTGAGGCGACCAGACAACAGAGCAATATTCCAGATGACTCCGTACATAACTATTGTATAATACAATTTTAGTGCCTGGTTTGCGAAAAAGTTTACCATTGCGTATGATGAAGCCGAGCATTTTAGTGGATTTGTTAATAATATTGTCAAAGTGCGGTAAAAAAGTTAATTTGGAGTCGAAAAGGACTCCCAAATCCCTCAACACTGTTTTTTCCTCAAGTATGGTACCATTGATTCGATATTGTGTTTTAATTGTGGTTGCGGGTGAACGTGACGGTAAAGCATTTATTAATATTTAAGGACATTTTGTTCAAAGCACACCACTCACTTATGGAATCAAGCTCCTTTTGTAGAAAATCACAGTCCAGTGAATCTCTTATAGTTTTACATATTTTCAAATCATCCGCAAATAGATAAACGCTACTAAATTTGATGGAAGAGACTATGTCATAAATAAATAAATTATAGAGCCAGGGTCCCAAATGGGAACCTTGCGGAACTCCGGAAGTAGATGTATATGTTTTGGAATGAAACCCCTTAACTACAACATATTGCTTTCTGTTGGATAAATATGACTGAAACCACTTCAAGAGGGTACCGCACACACCATATTTATCAAACTTTTTTATTAGCACTACGTGGCAAACTCTATCGAACGCCTTAGCAAAATCCATATAAACCGAGCTCACTTGAATACCTGCGTCAACTGCATTCGTAAGCTCATTATGATACGCCACGAGATTTGTATTTGTCGATCGAGCCTCTATGAAACCATGCTGATCGTTAACAAAAATATGTCGTGTATGATTTTTCAAATAAGGGTATATTAAAGCTTCAAATAAGCCGAAAGTATTGAAATAGGCCTATAATTAGAAATTACTTTTTTACTACCAGACTTATAAATAGGAACCACTTTAGCAGTTTTCCACACAGTTGGGAAGGTACCGATTAATAAAGATTTATTTATAATAAGATAAAGTGGATAACCTAAGGATGAGGCACATCTTGAGATGAAGTACGGCGATATTCCATCCGGCCAGCACCCCTATGAATGTCAATGCCTTTCAAATATTTAAAAATTTTATCTTGCGCAATATGTATTTTTCCGATAGTGTTAGTATATTGATAGGTTTCGATAGGTGGTGTAGTTAGACTAGACGAATCGTTAAATTTGGAAGAAAAGGAAGTTGCAAATAAATTACGTATTTCTAAGCCGTTTGATGAACTTGTGTCATTTAAAGACATAGTTTGAGGTATCTGAAATGCATTGCTACGTTTACCTTTTAGATATGTATAAAAAAAAATTGGGTCTTTTCTAATACTGTCCTCAACTACACTTATGTTATTGTTGTACCAAGCCGTTGCTAGCTTTTTACATCTTTTGTTTAAAATTCTTAATGATATTTCATCGAGCGGCTTTTTAAAGACTCTAGTCTATGTAACAACTTGCTTTTTTCACGTGTTAGCTTAATCAATTGTTTGCTGAACCAAGGGGGATGTTTTCCTCGGGTGTATTTAGTTTTAGGTACATATTCATTCATTATATTATTTAAAATTTTGTAAAACACCGATATCATTTCGTCTACGTTTTGGAATTGCAAGAATTCGTTATCCCAGTTAACAACATCCAAATGTGATTTGATTTGATCATAATCTGCTTTGTAAAAGTTATGCCTTAAAAAAGTTTTACTTTTTAACGACGCTCTTTGGATATCCTCAATAGTTATTTCAACAGGTATATGATGCGGATCAATATTTACCAAAGCGTTCAGAGATGCGTTAACTGTTATTGCGCTAGCCATATTGCTCAGAACCAAATCAAGAATTTTATTCGTGCTGTTGGTAACATTGTTATGTTGGCCAAGGTTATTAAGGGACATAAAATCTATAAGCAGATGAGCTTCTGAAGAACTTTCTCCGTCGGAAGCACGGTTAAAATGATCTAGAAAGTGTTAAAGTATATTTCTATTGAATAGAGGTGGAAGGTAAACTGCGCAAAAGAAGATATATTGATTTTGACTAACCTCCACTTTTACAAATAGATCTTCGCAGTGGCTTTCTCCTTCTTTATACCGAGTATAATTTGTTGGAAACTGCTATTAAAACACCGCCGCCGCCATCCTTGTTGTGGTGGAAGCCACTGGTTTCGCGATCCCTTCTATATAGAGTATAACGGCTATCAAATAATTCAGTGTTATATATGGTGCTATTTAACCACGTTTCTGATAAGATGATTAAGTCATAGGTAAAACAAATAATAGCAGATAAAAACTCATGCGTTTTAGTCCGTAGACCTCTTACATTCTGATAATATATATTCAGAATAGTGAACTTTGTAACGGTTAATACAATTATCTTACACAATAATATAAAATAGGAAAACTGAATGTAAGTAAAAACAAGTTATTTTAGCTTATCCAGCGTATCATGATTTTTGACATATATATACTCATCGTGTTCCGTTCTTCGTAAGAAGACACCACCTTGTCTTATCCATACAAACTTGTAACCTTTTTCTTTGGCAACCTAACGGGCTGCATGAAGTTTCTTGTTGGTTGGGGACAAGTGTTCGAGTATGTAAATTGACAATTTGTTGCCTGCAATCCCAATATGGCTGGTATTAATCTTGTTGTTCTGATTCATCTTATTAAAAGCTTTAGCTAAAAATGTATCACGAAGCCTCGGGGTGGCGAGTCTAACAATGACTGCTCGAGGTCTTTTGTCATCCTTGTTGTTCTTCGCCAGGCGAGTGCAGTGATAAATATCAGCTTCCCTCAAGTCGCAGGATACTACTTTTGCGAGCTATATTACAGTTGACATCAAGTTCTCTTGTCTATGCTCGGGCACACACTGTATCTCCAAGTTGTTAGAGCGGTTGTGTTGTTCTATGACCTGGAGCCTGATTTGTAGATCATGTACAGTGTTCACTAAAAAAGTATTCTCCTTCTGCAGCTTAACAACAGTATCTTGGTATGCAGTTACAGCATTTTTGGTGACTTCATAATTTTCATCCAAAAATTTCACGCTATTCTCTAAGGTAATCATTTCTTGTTTTATGGATTGAAGTTCAGTACGTACCATTTGTTTAAGAGTCTGTTTAAGTTCTTGCATTAAAGCTGATTTCATGAAGCTGAATTCTTCCCTGATTATTTCTCTGACGTCATCCTACGAAAGAGTAGGTGTAAAAGAATCTATATTTGCATTGCTTGTAGAGAGAGCAGCCAATGACTTTTTACGTTGTGTGGTGTTATCATTGGTAAATGGAGATTCTTGCCGATTTTTCATCTTGCTAGGCGAATCTTCAGGCCGCAATGGTGTATTACTATTGTCAAATTTGGGTTGTTTAGTGCGATATCCGTGGCACTTCCATTTACTTTTCTGATCGGTATTCATTGCAGAGAAGCGCTTTTCATTCAAATTAGCACATGGAAGGTCATATTTGAGCTTACAAAAGGCACAATTCAAATAACTATCTTTAGTAGCGATTTTATTGCGGCATCCACCACATGAGCCAGACATAGTTGTTTTGGAGAATTTCAGTAATTTACTTATATCACCGTAAAGAACACTTCACAATCTTTCATATTATATGTATTGTATACAATACTATTCACTATTTACCCAAATTCTAATAAAAATAAACGGAGAAAAATATTGACATCAATTCGTTACCATGACAACACTATGCTTTGGATAGTGGACTATGGATTGTATGCACCCTGTACAATCGGGAGGGTATTCTAAATTTTGTGTAAGGAGTAACCATATTTTTATTTTCCATGAACTGCATTGCCGACGTTGTGGGAGAAAAATATGTTTTGCTTTTCAGTTTCTCCAATATACTTGTTACGGGTTCCAAGACAGTGCACTTTTCACCGTGATCGTTGAACCATTAGTTGGTTTAACGATCAGGTGAGGTAAACAGAAATCAGTGAAAATTGAATAAATGATTTCCGTTAACTTTAAATAATACATACCTGTCACCGAGCGTAAGTACCACAGTGAGTGTCCTTATATTCGACAGCTATGATATCTAATATTGCAAGCACCCATACACTACAGCAGCTAATTTCAGCAAAGACTAAAGACAAAATTCCTCTTAGAGCTATACACAAAGTGGCAACTTACCGTCCGATTTTATTTCCAACATACGAGCTTTATAAGGCATGCAATGTTCTTAAGGTAAGACAAGTGTATATATCCTGCACTTAATTCTCCTACAACACCTTCGAACTCCATATAAAGTAATTTCTTAACGTTGCAAGGACAGGATTTGTACGATCGATTAAAAAATTTGCCCCCTACTTTGGTCCATCACTATACAATAAGATAAATACTTTACAAAAAAAAATCTAAGAATTATTAAACTAACGAATACGAAGGATATGTTCATAACGATTCAAAACTGAAAATTGTGGGGTACAAAGTGTTGCCCTGTATGAATTTAAGCCGATTTGTTAAATCACTAATCCGGTGGAATAAATTATTAAGATAAATAAATTTAAATTTATTTATCTAAATTTATTTGTATCTATTAATATACGGAACACCATCTAGTCCCAAACTAAGCAGAGTTTGTACTATGGGTATAGTATACAGGTTATCAAAAAATCTAAATATTTTGCTAATCCAAAAAGCTGAAGCTGTGCATTTACACTAAACATTGTGGTTTGGGAATGAACGAAAGCATTTTTTAAAAGATCTTTGGAATTTTCTTTCTTGGGAACACTTAATTATTTAATAAGCACTCTTCATTCGTACTTCATCAACTGTATTATAATAAAATCCCAAAGACGTGGGTCTTCTCTTTTTAAGACAAAAATATTAAACAGATTGCGCTATTGTGATTTTACAATCACATGGTTTTTATTTTGTTGAGCCTTGGATTGCAATTTAATATTATTATATTTTCATAAAGGGCAATGTTAAAAGAATTTCTTTAACATATGAGAAAAGCATTATGCGATTACTAGTCTATTGGAAGAGAATTTCTTAAATCATACAAAATCTCCTCTTTACCTTTTTAGTATTCCGGTATTAATCGATTTTGTAACAGTGGGCACAAGTGCCAATTTTTTAGTTTCATTAGATGATCGAGCTTGTAAAATCCAGCGTACTGGGAGTGGAGAGTGTTGTGATTAGTTGTAAAGGTAATAGCTAGTGATTATCTACAACGTACTAAGTAACAACAGTTGACTTAAAATATTGTAACTGTACTAAGACAGAAAGGAACTGTTTCATTCCGGGCATCCTTACCACATACATGAAACTTTTGCATGGTACAATTCGTCGTAACGGGCGATGGCGAACAGTGCGAATAAACTTTGTAGCAAGCATACCACAGCGTATTCAATCGCGCGTCATATTATTAGGTACTTCATACAAAACTCGACTCACTGCATTTAAAACTACGAATTTTGAATAAAATATTCGATTAAGTCCGATTACAAACCTATCGGCCCACAAATGAAATAACAATATTTACACTATATGCAATTAATTAATTGCAAAGTTCTTATCCTAATACCTAATTATTTGGCGAATTACTAGCGTTACCAGTGTTTAATAAAAACGATATTTTCAGCATCTGTTTGCTCATTAATTTAGATATGAATTGTATACTATAACGTGCAGTAAACGTTTGTCAGTGCCTAGTTTGCTAATTACAATTTTAAAATTAATTCTTTTTATGTATATTGTAAGGTTATTAGTAATGTCTATATAATAAAAGGAAACTTAAAAAGGAAATAGAACGATATTAACACTAGAGTACACGCGTGGGCTACATATGTAGCCCAGGGTGTAATATTGTCATATATAAGTGGAACTAGACATGCTTCAGCGCTATCGTCTTGTGTATTCCTCGATTGGTTCTCCCCGCTTCTACTAGTAGAATGCCTATTACATCGGCATTAGGATGTGCGCAAAAATCTTCCTGAAAGTTGGTGTACTACACACAGGTGTAGCCCACCAACTTTCAGGGCAATTGGTAAATATTGTATTTTTTTGTATTATTATGGCGTATTAACGGTCGATCAGTAACATGGCGTGTATAAACGGTCTTATAATAATATAAAAATAAATAATCTACAAATAAAAATGTTCTGACGTCAATATTTCTAAAAAGTGTAATTCTATCTAGCAAGATCGAGTCCCAAGTGAGCGTCGTATTTCACAGCAAAATATAGGCAACCAAGAATTATCAAACTGAAAGGCAGGCTACTACAGGATTTGAAGAACATCCCCAGCGACAAAATATGCCTATTTGGGGAGGAGTTGGTTGGTATTTATTCTGCAGCGCACGCACGCAAAGCAGCAAATGTATGAGGCGCATTTGTAGTGAACATCAGGAAGGTGTGTATCCTGATTGCTCCCCAATTGAACAGTCTTTTGCAAATTATTTAATTATGTGGTTAATAACCATTGCTAGTGATAAACTTTAAGGTAAATATTACGGTCCTAAAAGAAAATATGACTATGGCATCTCAAACCTGCCAAATATTCATGATTTTTAAGTAGTTTTAGTATATGTTTGATATTATAATTAAGAAGACAAGTCATGATTAATTTTATGTTCCATTCTGATTATAATAAAGATATCCATAAATTAAACAATGAGTTTTATTAATTTGTTTACTTCTTCATAGAATTAATTGATCTACAAAATAGGCTACACCTGTAGCCCGCGCGTGCACTCAAGGAGTATAAATGGGCGCGTGCACTCTAGTGTTAAACAAGATATACTATCTCATTTTTTAGCCTGTGATGTCCCACTGCAGGCCTAAGGCTTCCCATACTCTTCTTTTTCTATTGTTTCCGTTTTTGAACCAAATTACTAATGAAGTTATATATTATTTCTATATTATTTCTTCATATCCTTAGTCGTAATTGTGTAAACAGAGACCTATAAACTATTCTGTTTGTAAACTCTGAATTGTGTTCTTACTCATTATACAAAAAAAAAACATAAATTCATTTCATATATTGTGTCGCTGTTAATGGGCCCAAAGAGCCAACTAAATCAATTTAATACAACAAGCTTAACAGCTGCAATTAGTATAATGTAATTATGAAACGCAACATGTTTCATTTGTAAAACGTTATGTTATATCACGTCAATATACCCGTTACAGGTTAAGTAAGAATACGGTATTATGTTAGTAAAACGATTACTGAATTACTCTGCTTTACACCTCGCTTGAACTAATTAAACATAGAATTAAAACAGGCATTTTAACAAAAAAACCTTAAATATTAATTCCACGTTGTTCTTTGACAGTATAACTATTACTATATTATTATAATATCTGTTCTATAATATCCTTATCTTATGGTTTTGATTAACAAAACGCTTTAAAAATATATTTTAAGATATTGAGCTAGTTATCGAACGATTTAAGTTTAGTTCTTATATTGACTGTCAGAACACGTATATCGTGAGAAGTAACATTTCGCGCCTGAGATACGTCAGGACATTTTAAGAACTCGTCACTCGCGTGATTTTTCAGCCCATGTGCCTATTTTTGGCGTATATATATTTCTTTCTGACAGAGTATAGATATTGTTTAAGTGTTTATGGCTTAGTTAACGGTTTATGGTATCATACAGACAATCCAGAAATATGATTTTAATATTTGCGACTTCCAGAATAATATAATAAATCGGAGTTCGTCGGTGAATCGAGAAAGATATTTTTAAATTTCGACGGAATAAAATTTTATTTGACACTACAAAAATATCAAATAGAAGCGCTTGCCTTGTTTAACGTTGCCGCGTAAATCAATAAAACAAGTTTGTTCCCAGCGTTCACGTGCGACACTGGGTAAGACTTTTGTGTCTTAAAACAAGTTCGTCCGCACGCTAAACTATCTTCTAAAGGCTACAAACCAAACACCTTTTAACTTAAAAGCCAGAACGGGAATAAATAAATATAAGTACGAATGAAGAGAGAAACTTTCCTAGAAATCCGATTAAGTACTTTTACTATTCACCGCTGGTATTTTCGAAGTTCTTGTCTATAGAAACACGAGGTTTTGTTACGACGTTCGACTTTTATGAACCTTCCTTAGAGTTTTTCTCTCAAACATGTTAGAAACATCCTAAAGTAGAGAACAATGTTAATTACTTTTCTAAACACGTTAAATACGAAACATGTTTCGATGAGTTCAGCGAAGATCGAAAACTACATCAAATATTGTAATATGAATAATATTTTGCAGATATAATCTTTGGTTGGCATAAATTACAATTTATTATCATTATATTATGAAGATATATTATTTTTGAAAATTTGTCATTAATTAAGCCAATTAAGAGTTTGATCATCGTGTAAGAATGGATACCTATGAATACATTAATTTTGATGATAACTAATTACTCCTATTATTAACGTTAAAAAAAACAAAGTTTTTGTGGATCTGTGGAAGATTTTTCCTCTTTCACGCAAAATCTACTGAACGGATTTACAATAAAGCATAATGCAGTAAAGCTTATAGATTATCCTTCCTCACAATATCCAACCCTCCACTTGTGAAGCGGCAGAAAGACGCTAGTGAGAAATAACATCCAACGTGATCATTTAATGGGGAATATTATTTTATCTCCATTTCACTAGCGCCTACTAATCTGGTCTTATGATAAGCGATATTTTAAAGACGATGTGTCATGTATGCGAAATGGAAGAATTTTCACATCTTGGCGAACGATATCAACCCTCAGTAATGGGAGATTCGTAATGACTTATCTTAATCTATATGAGATAATCGGTTTAGGCAACTTCAAGAGACTATTAAACTACTACTATACTATATATAAAGAGTCAACAGTTAAAATTTAAATATGTAATAAAATATGGTCTAGGTTAGTAAAGTAAGGTTGTTTTTACACTCTGTATAATACAAGGTTTCCTACGGTTTATAAGTAAGCATTAGTATTTGGTACGTCCCCCCCGTGGGATCTCCACCTTGTCGTGGTGGGGGGCTTAGTAACCATGGATTTGATTTTCTCCCACGGTGAAGCTAAGCGAGATCCCGGGAGGGGACGCTCCACGTGGGCTTGCGTGAGGCCTGCTTAGGATGCGTCCATAGGTGCGGGTGCGGGGGACAGTTCTGTCTGTCCCTCGCAGTCGGGTGCGGTCGCGGGAGGAGAGGCGTGTCGGTGTTCCGTTGCCGCGCGCCCTATCTCCCGCGACCAAATGGGGGCGCACCATCGTTGCGTCGTGGTGGGGCCGCAGAGGAAGAGGAGATGCGGTGTTGCGTTGCCGTCCTCCCTATCCTCTGCAGCCGCTGGGTGTTTTGGCGGCGGAGCTCAACACCTTCATCCGCCGTCAAGGGCGTCGTTCGGAGCTTGCCTGACCATCTGGCGGGCCAATACCCGTCGGGGGTAGCGAGGAATGCTTCGGTGAAACCCTACCCTCCGACACATGGGTACATGAGGAGCACGGGTTGGTTTGTAGTCAGTAAGACGAAGGGACTCCATGAGGATTTTCCAACCCGACACCAAAAAAAAAAAGTATTTGGTACGTATTATATGACTTACACCTAAGTGTATTTGCTTTAGTTCTTATAATATGAAGAAGAATAATTTAAGCTATGGTTCAATATCAGAAATACGGATTGGTCATTTCATAAAATTCATCTTAGGGTTCCAACCTTTAAAGAAATATTCATTGTCACACCACAAGATAAACCTTTTGCCAAAAAACGTGTGATAGTACCACGATAAAATTAAAATAATTATAAAACCCTATTAAAAGATCCGGCCTTTATATAAAAATTTAACGCATTTGCATTTCAATTTGAGTTATCGCTACATTCAAAATACTTTTCGCTTTAGATTGATGCATTTATTTCTTATTTCAAGATTAAGTAATAATTCGCAAGGGTTTCATTAAACACTGTTTCAATTTCGTTATATTTTCATAGTGAAACACTCAACATAAACGATCAATAATTTCGTGTGCAAACTACCAAGTCAACTTTAGTATTTGGGAGTGTGTAAACTATTCAAAATAGTAGCTTACATAATGAACTTACTTCGGCAATGATCAGAGCTAATCAAGCTACACTAATTAACAAATTATACTCAAATTACTTAAGCTTCTTTTTGTGGGTGACTAAATAAATTATGGAGGTGATAAAATGATTGAGGCCTTGTAACAGTTACTACAAAATCCGATATTGTGTTTTAAAATGCGCTTGATCGGCTTTTTCATTCGCCTTCAATCAACAACAACTACTGTCGTAAGAAAACAAAATATTTGAGACATCCATCTCAGATACATTCGATTCCGGTTCGGTTTTCATCTTTGGCTGTATTCAGTCATCGTAAACGGCACTTATTATATAAATCACACATTGAAAAGAAGCAAAAATGAAAATCATCCCAATTCCGAATGAAAGTAATTTTTTGTTTGTTTACCACTTCTTTGTAAGGACATACACAGTCTAAGCATCGATCAAAGTCCCATCATTCATCAACGACTCTCTAACCGGTGCCGCTGGCAATAATACAAAGAATTACTTCCTAGTGATTTATATTGAGTGACTCAACCGTCAAACTTAGAGGAAGTCTTTACAGTGTTAAAGGAGTGGCTATGTTGTCTATTGATTTATCATAGACTAGTATGATTGTCCACTTATACCACTAGTTTTAAGTTATTTATCTGTGTTCTTGTATCTTTTTTGTTTTTCTGGTGTACAATAAAGAGTTAGCCGTGTGGTTGTGTGGTTGACGGCATAGAATACAAGTGTCACCACCCCCTATCTTCCCGTGGGTGTCGTAAGAAGCGACTAAGGGATAACACGATGCAAATACTATCTTTGCGTAGAGACGGAAAACTCGACATCAAACCCTATACGACTGCCTCTTTGGTCTCGCGGCATAAATGTGCGCGTGGGATCGGGAAGTCCCGGGTTCGATTCCTGGGTCGGGCAGTGTTATTGGGTTTTTCTGTCACGAAATTCTCAGTAGCAGCACGGATTCTGGAAATGTGCCCGGTACGGCAATAGGCTCGCCCCTTATTACGTGGGACTAAAGTATATCTGGCGAAAAGTGGGTGTAGAAATACACCTCTGCCTACCCCTTCGGGGATAAAAGGCGTGATGATATGTATGTATGTATGTAATAAAGAGTTTTCTATCTATATCTGGTGGACCGTTACATACAACAAAGACGTACGTAAATCCCAAAAGAAGGAGTTCTAAGTGGGTACTAGTAATGAATTATTGAGGTATAATGCCCTCTAGATTTGTCAATCATTATCCTCTAGTTACTCAGAACAGTTTTATTTTTACAATAGACGACGACATCACTAAGAATAAATCCCATAACGTGGAGGCCTTTATTATCATTGAACAAACGATCATGGATTATGCGATAGCCTAGTGGAGATACCAACAAACTGCCATGCAGAGGGTATCGAGTTCGAATCCACGGAGCGCACCAAGGATTCTCGGAGTTATGTGCATATTGAATTGTAAATTATCGCAAGCCCCGTGCCTCCGAAAGCAAGTTAAACCATCGGTCCCGGCTGTCATGAAGATCTTTTACAGTCGTTATAGGCAGTCAGTACCCATGAATAAACCAACACTAGTCTAAACCATGGAATATAACTATCCCTTTGTGTTGCGGAGGTCAGTCAGGTAGTCGCTCTGTGGAAAAGCTAATGTTCAGTCAAATCCGGTTAGACTAGAAAGCGGACCAGGGGTTCTTACTGGGATAACGCTAAGAGGATGATGAAACGATCATGGATAATACCTAGACTCGATACAACAATGTGTGGATCCACACACAAAGATTGATTGTAACGTTACTTTTGAGTGACGTTAACGATTTGTATCAAAGTAAGAAAATAACCATTCTTAATTATTATATTTACGCAACTGAATCTAAGGTCCAATAAAATGACGACATTATGCTACAACGCAATCAACGGCGATCAAAACATATGCCACAACCTTATAAAACAGGATGGTAACTATCAATTTAGACAGACAATCGTGTTCGATATCTTAAGAGATGGAATGATCGCTAAATCAGATATGCCACTGCTCGTAATAATAATTTATCAAGGCACCCCGACACGGATAGGTTAAGTTCAAAGGGTGACCTTTGCGTTAGATTGCTTACGACCTTGTACACAGAAATAGAAGTTCAAATTTTGACGAGCACGCTATCTTTTTGGCTGTCGTATTCCTATATTTGATTTCAGAACATTTTGCGTACGTACGATAAATAATTTTTGTATCTTATGTCTAGTAAAAAATATGTGTGAGTTATTTTTGTTTCTGAAAAATAGTTCTTACATTTGTTTAGTTGGCCGCAGGATGCTTACCTGAAAACAAAAAGAATAAATAATTACTTTAGACCGTACAAATATAAGATTTTAGACAACGAAGAAGAACGTGCAAACGATGCGTTAAGAACTGTACAGGACTCTGCATCATGTGTTACTTCTACTACTCTTCTACAAGTAAGATCAGATATTTCTTTGAGTCACTCTTCAGCAACTTTTCTATTCCTCTTTCTCTCTTTCATTCGTCTCTCCCATTTTCATTATTTACATCCAAAAGAGAGAGTTCTGTAATGTTCTCAACTGAAGTACGCCATTGAAACACATTGTTGCAATATAAAGTTGTATACGTATATTCATAAGCGGTGCCCGTTGTTTAAAATACTTTGAGTTTAGTACCAAGCAACCGTTAACACAACCCACTTATAACGAGTCATTTAACAATAAAATATAATCAAATCAAATCATTTATTCATCTAGGTCACAAGGTGACGCTTATGAACGTCAATTTTTAAATTAAATTATCAATAAAACTCGAGGCCACTCTTTTAAATCGCCAATATTGTACTACTACTGTAATGATACTGTTCATTAGGCCCTACATTAAATTTTATCATTTACGCCATTGAAATTAAATTGTGATATTGGGACGTTTTAAAGTCATTTGTAACCTATAATTATTGAACTAAGTTACTTGGCAACACAATCTATGTGGATACTTTTACAGCTACATACTTTCACAGCTACATTTACTTCATAACACAACCTTTCACAGTCCAATTTGCCCAGTATCGCATGCTGGCCAGATGGCTTAGTACAGGGTTTAATGTCGAGTTTTCCTTCTTTTCCTAAAGATAACATTGGTGTCGTGTAGTTTTCCTGAGCGGCTTATTACGACAACCACTATACCAATGGAGTAGTGACACGTTCTATGCCTAATTTGTCACTACACAGGACATTCCCTTTAATAATCAAAAAAACAACACAGATTCTTTGACAAAACGTATGACTTTGTGTCGTTCGCACGGTGTCAGTTTTACGTAGCGTAATTCAAGTTAAATTAAGTCTGCGGTCATACAAGAACTATTGGGAATAGGAAACGTGTTTGCACCTTTTTACGTAATAAGGCAACGTGAGTTGTTACTCCGACTCGAGATAGTTTCGTGGATTCAGGTCAGAAAAATATATATCTGCCTACAAAAAAGAATTTGATGATACGTTACGTTGATATAATAAACTAAAGGATGCCCGCAGCTATGCCTGCACATTTTTAATTTAACCGTTTAGATTTATCCCCGTAGGTATTTGGGGAATACCTTATGCAGCCCTGCATTCAGTCTCACGGTCACCAAAGAAATGCAAAATTTTGTAACACCAATATATTTGTCTGTGCATTATCTGTTTGTAAGTCTGTAACGGAAGAATGTTTTATACACAGATAAATATATATTTTTTGATTTGTCAACGAAATAACCTCATCAAATATAAAAGGGCAAACTTACCACATCACTAATGCCAGTTCTAAATTGGTTCAGCTATACAAACATGCAAGTTAGTTGGAAAATAGCAGTAATTCAATATTGTTCCCAATAATTAGTAGCTTTAGAAACAACCTTTCCAATTTCAACTACGGAGAATCCTGCCTAACCGATTACTGGTAACATGTATGGTAAAGTGAGTTTTACGTCGCAATAAAAACAGACATAGGCTGTTATTACAGAAGGTCTGTGGAAATAATTTGAAGTAGTGCTTTTATGAAGTTCAGTGGTTTGCTGATCGATAGCTAATGTTTATGACGTCACAATACATACATACGTCAAATAGAATTAGAAAATATGAGCTTGAATTTTATTTGCCTTCTTAAAATACGTTAGCAGATTTATTTTGATTTCTATTGTTATTACTGTAAAGTTCTGTAAAGTTCTCAGTTTTATTTGTGGGTCAGGTGAAGATGTTTTTTTATTTCTTTTTTATCATTAATTATTAAAAACGCTGGCATGGTACAAGTTTTCCTCTCGAGCTCTAACAATAGGTTGCTTGAAACTTGTATTTTTTGTTAAAATACATACATACATACATATGCTCATGCCTATTTCCCGTCGGGGCAGGCAGAGACAACATACGCCACTTGTTTCTATCCTTACAAACGTCACGCGCTTCCTCTACATTCATTACTCTTTTCATACTTGCTCGCCGGTTACGGCTGCTTCGGAACTTCGTGTAAAAATACTTCTTTCAAAATCTGTAGATAATGTTAAATTTAAATGAAAAAGTGATGAAAAGACTGGCCATTACATCCAAAAGGAGCCGTGGCTGAGGTACTGGAGGTATAGATAGAGATATTACAGATAGTGGTCGATAAAAAATAACTCAGTGACCGTGCTTAACACCAGAGCAAATTTACTTGTCATTATGTCAATTTAATAACAAAATAAATAAAGCTTAGGTACTTGAGTTTCATAAAATTTTATAAAAATCAATAATTCTTACTTAGGTCGGTAGTTTTTTAATTTACCAAGTGTTAAGAATTATCTAACAAAAAGGTTAAGAGACCAAGGACTAGACTGCAATTGAAGACTAGACTGTAAATACAAATACTTATATTATGTCAGTATTGCAAATATGTACTTAACAAAACTTTGTTTTTATCCCTCTTTAATCCTTGCTGAACGTTCGGAATCTGTGTTTAAGAGAGGAGGAAATATATTATTATCTATCTCTTTGAATCTAAATGTAGCTTATAATAGAAAACAGAACAACGGGAATGCTTTGCTACCTTTAGCTCGTATGTAAAGATACTTGCTTACAAACGTCTTAAAAACTTATTAGAGTCATTATATTTATCAGGTAATATATATATAAGACTTAATTATAGAAAGGACATTACTCGCCAATAGCATGTGAATAAAAGAATACCCAGACCGACAAAAAAATCTAATTCACGACCAAATAAATTCTTCTATCGGAGGATTAGAATCAACTCTGGGGCATGTATTGTGTCCCCTTGCAGATTATATATACAAAGGTTGGTAACTATCCATAGTTACTATTGTATACCCTGAATTGGGAATATGCGTGTGACCCACATATAAGCGAATATATTTTTATGACATTATTTATCGGTAAAGAAAGACACCTCTAACATTATTTTATATTTAAACACTCTAAAATTGCGAATATTAATAAATAAAAAGTTGAAAATTTACGAGGGAAATTTATAAATGTCGTAACACATGTGTTTTATTGGCTACGCGGTGTAGCCAATAGCGTTGCGTTTCGCTAGACCATAAGTGACGACACGGTTTGCAGAGGTTATGTCAAAAGTGTCAAAACAGTACCATACATTTGAAAGAGATGTGAAAACATTTGACAGAGTTGACAGTTAACAACTCCAACGTTGAAAACGCTGACGTAACCACAAAGCGCGCTAAAATGCGGGTGTTTAAACCAGCGTTATGTTATTGCAATTTTCAACATTTAATTTAAAATAAATTTTGCCTTCTCCACGAATAATATTTTTTACGGTATCATCTGTATATATAAAATCCTTGCGTTACTGACTGACTGACAGAC
Source organism: Euclidia mi (assembly GCA_944739405.2). Taxonomy (NCBI): domain Eukaryota; kingdom Metazoa; phylum Arthropoda; class Insecta; order Lepidoptera; family Erebidae; genus Euclidia; species Euclidia mi. The sequence goes on along the minus strand of OX123204.2, from coordinate 28,393,451 downwards.
AAGCTACATCCGAAACTACTCGGCGCAAGAAGCTGAAATTTAGCATGCATGTTCCTTGGGGACCGTAGGGGTGCACTAAGACGGGATTGCCCGAAATTCCCACGGGATCGGGCGAAACAGGAAATTCGAAAATATGTGCGTGCGAAGCCACTGGCGTCGACTAGTATTAACATAAATAAACGATAGTTAGAGGTTGGCGTAGTGGTTTAAGCGGCCGCCTCACCACTTGACACTGCGCCGAGTGTTGTGGGTTCGACCCCCACACGAAGCAACACTTTGTGTAATTCACAAATTGTTGTTTCGAGTCTGGGTGTTCATTGTGTCCGTTAGTTGTATGTTTGTAAAGTCCCCCACGACACAGGATTTAGTCCTAATGCGGGAGTTGTCTTTTTTAACGAAACAAATAATGAAACAGTTATAATAAAAATTCGAGGTCGACAAATATGTCGGGGTTAGTTCGGTAGAGATATATTATAATTGCACGAGCGGTTTACAACTCAATGTCAGAAAATAAGCCCGGATGGCAATAGGTTAGCTCGTAATTACGTGGCACATAAAACATGGTTGATGAAATGTAAATGTATCTCCGGGGATAGGGGCCAGATTGCATAAGCATTTGCAGTCCTCATATTTTTAGGATCAAAGGCATATATTTTATAAGTACCACCTTTTTGTAGATAGGGTTACAACGGATGCCTAAGCAGAAAGCAAAGGTGTAGTTTTTCGAAGCTGATGATGACTGCTCATCAAACGATTAACCACAATTTAAGAATTTTTAATTGCCATATTGTGTACAAGCCAAGTAAATCTGAACATTATTTACAATGTTCGAAAAATATGTCTCATGACTATTACGAAGAAGTATACCAGAATACGTTTGACGACCGGTTGGCGCAGCGGTAGTGTAAGCGACTGCCACGCCGAAGGTCGCGGGTTCGATTCCCATTCAAGACATCCATTTGTGTGCGTGAACATGGATGTTTGTCTTGGTCTGGGTGTTTCTATGTATAATATGTATGTATTTACAAAAAAGAAGTATATACATACATACATACATAGACTCACGCCTGTTTCCCGGAGAGGTAGGCAGAGACTACGGAACGCCATTTGCAACGATCTTGCCATATCTCCCTTGCTTCATTCACTTCCATCAAGTTTCTCATGCATGCTCTTCTGTTTAGGGTACTTCTGACCTGTCCTTCTTTAGGGTTCCGAACCTCGAAAGGAAAAAGCGGAACCCTTATAGGATCATTTTGTTGTCCGTCCGTCTGTCAAGACCCTTTTTCTCAGGAACGCGTAAAGGTATCAAACTGAAACTTATATCAAATACTCAAATCTACGGTTCCTTGGAGCTCTGAAAAAATCAAACTTCTGAACCAACTCGATCAAAAGATACAGCCGTTTATGCTGCAAATTTCCGCAAATTTAAAAAATAAAAACCTACAGGGTACTTCCCGTAAACTCAGAATCTTGAAATTTGGTACGAAGCCATGTCTTATAGCATAGATAAAGGAAAAATTCCGAAAACCGATAATTTTTTGTTACATCATATTATAAAAATATTTTTAATAATTTTAAAGTTATTACCATTTTGTCATGAACGCGTAGAGGTATTAAAATGAAATTAATATCAAATACTCAGGTCTTTATTACCTTTAAGCTGTAACATAATCAAACTTCTATAACAACGCAATAAAAAGAAATAGCAATTTAAGCCGCATATTTTCTCGCAACTACTCGCAAGGGAATCAAAACCTACAGGGTACTCTTCCCGTGAACTCAGAATCTTGAAATTTGGTACAAAGCAACGTCTTATAGCACAGACAAAGGAAAAATTGCGATAACCGGATATTTTTTGTTACATGATATAATAAAAATATGTTCAATAATTTAAAAGTTACTACCCCTTTCCTCGTGAACGCATAAAGTTATTAAATTGAAAGTCATATAAAATACTCAGGTCAGGGTATAATACCTTTAAGCCGTAACAAAATCAAACGTCTTCATCGATGAAATCAAAAGAAACAGCAATTTAGGCCGCATATTTCCAAACCCGCAACTACTCGCAAGGGAATCAAAACCTAAAGTGTACTGTCAGTCGGTCTAGCATCTTGAAATTTGTCATGAAACAATATTTCATAGCCCATATAAAGGAAATATTCCTAGTGATAGCCTAGTGGAGATACTAACGGACTGCCATGCAGAGGATATCGGATTCAAATCCACGGCACGCACCACTGACTTTTCTAAGTTATGTGTGTATTAAATTGTACATTATTGCTTGCGTCCCTCACAGAGCACTTAAAACCGTCGGTCGCAGCTGTCATGAAGATCTTTGACAGTTGTTACAGGGAGTCAGTACCCTCACATAAATTGATACTGGTCTAAACCATGGAATATCACTATTCCTCTATGTTGCGGAGGTCAGACGACAGTGGCTCTGTGGATAAGCTGATATTCTGTCAAAACTGGTTAGACCAGTAAGTGGACCTCGGGCTTCAAGGCGTGTAAGTCTTGGATGCAACCGGTATAACGTTAGGGCGATGATGATAGAGGAAAAATTCCGAAAGTCTTAAATGTTTATTTACATTACATATTTTTAGGGTTCCGTACTACGAAAGTAAAAAAACGGATTAAAATAAAGAATTACTAAAACGATAAAGAGACCTTTGTGTTTAATTTATGCTCCTTCAGCTTTCTGTATTGCATATATACAGGGTATCACAAGACCCTTCACCAAGCCGAAGTCTACTCGTTGTGGACATCATGCCAAGCCATACTAACCAAAAATAATACCTGGGAAACGATTTTTTTTTTGAGTTTTACATTTCTTAAACCGCAATTAAAACGCCCGCGTGCAATGCTCGAAATACCTACTTATCCATGGGGTTACAAGGCATCTAAAGAACATACTGGCGGGATAAATGCATCGATTTAATCGATTTCTAATTAAAAAGTTGCATACTAACTTTATGTATGGTGCCGAAGTAAAAAATATACATAGTGATTGGTACAACATGGGATTTCAGTTTATTTTCAGAGTCTTTTTACACCCTGTATATATATAATATTTAATTGTAATATTATGGATTTCATTTTGCAAAAAAGCTACTATAATTATTACTCTATTTTCGTAATGCGCGAACTTTTTCTTAAATACTTACAGGTTTGTACGGAACCCTCGGTGCGCGAGTCCGACTCGCACTTGGCCGGTTTTTATTTTAGGATGTCTCCAATCTGGTCAGAGAACGTCCGCCTAGGTCTTTCCCTTCGTCCTGTCCCATTCACATTTGCCTTATATATCTTCTTTGTCAGTCTTTCGTCATCCATCCTCTCCATGTGCCCAAACTATCTTAACATGCCTTTCTCGATGCTTGTCACTACATCTTCTTTTACTCCACACCACTCTCTTATTACACTATTCTTTACTCTGTCGGTCAAAGACATACCACACATACTTTTCAGTGCTCTCATTTCTACAGCATTTATTCTACTTTCAAGTCTCTTCTGCCATACCCAACTTTCACTACCATACATAAGGGTAGGCACTAACACCCCTCTATACACAGCCAAACGTGCCTTTTTGGAGACGTTTTGACTGTTCATAAACGCCTTCAGCGCTCCATTCACTCTATTACCTGCATTAACTCTTCTTTCAATATCTTCTTCATTCTTACCATCTCTTGTAATCAACGTACCTTAGTATACAAACTCATTCACTTGTTCCACTCGCTGTCCATCGGCCAAAACATTACAAGCCGTAACGCAATCCTCCTTTTCTAAAACCATAACTTTCGTTTTACTTACATTCACTTTCATGCCTTTCCTCTCTAACGCACCATGCACGATTGTTACCATCTCCTGCAACTCCTCCGCTGAAGACGCAAGTATTACCTGATCATCAGCATAAAGGAGGCATTTGACGAGTAACCCATTCATCCTTAATCCGCAGTCACTATGTTTTAAATCTTGCAAGCAACTGTCCATGAAGAGGTTAAACAGCCACGGCGACGCTACACATCCTTGTCTAACACCTTTCTCGATGGTAAACCAGTCAGTGTATGCCTCGTTTATCCTCACACAAGCTCTAGAATCCTCACAAAGGGATTTCAGAGCTCGAATGAGGCTGCTGTCCACCCAATTCATTGACAACACCGACCACATTTCATTCCTCACCACTTTATCGTAAGCCTTTTCCAAATCCACGAATATGCAATAGACCTTTTGACCTTTGTCCAAAAACTTTTCGGCTATGCTTCTCAAGGGAAAAACCTGATCCGTACATCCCATACCCTTTTGGAATCCCGCTTATACATCCCATTTTTTCTTGTCGGTTACTTTCATAACACTTTCAATCAGTACCTTTGCATACAATTTGCCAACAATGCTGATAAGGCTTATGCCTCTATAGTTTTTGCAGTCTTGTTGCAAGCCTTTTCCTTTATAAAGAGGCACAACTACAGCTGAGGCCCAGTCATTAGGTACTCGGCCGGTGCTCCAGCACAAAGTATATAACCGCTACAACTGACCAACTATGATGCCCTGTCCAGCCTTCAGCATTTCGACTGTAATGCTATCATATCCTGCAGCTTTACCTACTTTCATACTTTCCAGTGCCTTCACGATCTCATCCACGCCAATAACGCTTTCATCATTGCTATCACTACCATTCATTTCATCGATGGGTGTCTCTTCCGCTGTTCTTTCAAATAAACCTTCAAAATACTAACCCACCACGCACCCTCGAATTGACCACCCCAACTATTGCAATAGAAAAAGGTTGAGAATATCGAACTCCTCTAAAAGGATAAGGGATATAGGAATGGTATGGGTTCCAGGAAGATACCTGACTTGCAGTATCCCGCTGTATGCGCCGACTATTCTTCGACACGTGTTTCGCCTCTGCACGAGGCATCCTCAGGAACGATGGGCAACGACTGAGCGCTTTCCAACCGTGGGCATGTCTTATAAACGATTGTACTTTCTAATCCCCTCCCTCCGTTGCTCGACTGATGTGAGTCATTATGACGGTGTGCGAATATATTCAGCAATGGGGACCCGTTAAAGTTGGTTTGATCGTTCAGTAATGTATGCTTGTCCCGCTTTAAAATCTCTAATTGTTCCAATACGCACATTCTAATACCCTTTTGACAAGTGTGTATGACGTCAAATGAATGTCCGCTATTTAAGGTATGACCCGATTCAAGTAAATGTTCGGCAAAATGAGACTTTTTTTTTTTTTTAATTTAACTTTTTTGCACAACACAAACAATGTGGTACAATAGGTGGACTTAATGCCTTAGGCATTCTCTACCAGTCAACCTAGGGTGGTGCAGAGATAATTGTTGGTAGGTGCATGATGATTACTATATTTTAATTATTTACACAATAATTACTAATTATATTACATAATAACTACTTAAACTATAGACATATATTTAAATATATACATATTATATGTATACATGTATAAAGTATATATAAGTACAAATACATATATTATATATGAATAACTACTTGCAATAATTATAAAATAAATATATACATAATAATATATAAGTCATCGATGTATATGTACTAAAATGTCAGTGATATAAGTTAATAATACAGTAAATATGCATTTATTCTGCCATTTTGCTCAGTAAAAATTCTCGAGCCTTTTGTTTAAAAGTGTACCGATTGTTAGCCATCCTGATTTCAAGAGGGAGTGCGTTCCATAATAGGACGGATTGGACGAAGAAGGAAGAGTTAACAAGCCCAGAACTATGGGAAGGACATTAAAGGCGACGATTATTAGACGAACGTAAATGTTTGTCATGAATAGAGCATAAATATTGTAGATAAGGACTTAGGTAGAAAGGAACAGAGGGAGAGTTAAGAAAGGAGAAAAGAGTAGTAAGGGCACGCAAACTGCGGCGTTGGCGAATAGTTAGCCATTTGAGTTGGGAGCGGTATTCGGAGACATGGTCATATTTTCGAAGGTTGTAAACGAATCGAATGCAGTTATTAAGAAGCCGGTCTAATTTGTTGAGGAGGTCTGCATTCAGGTCGAAATAGCACACATCACCATAGTTGATAATAGGGAAGATTAAAGTCTGCATGAGCATTACTTTAGTGCTAGAAGGGAGGAAGTTCTTTAAGCGGTACAACGAACGTAAGCATCCTGTCACTCTTTGACTAACAGAAGTAACTTGAGCCCGCCAGTTGAGGTGACTATCTATGTATAAGCCAAGATTTTTAACAACCGTGCTGAAGGGTATTGTTGTCTGGTTATACTTGACTGATGGAAGCGCTGAGTGATCAACTTTGCTCATGTTGCGTTGACTGCCTATGATAATAGCCTGGCATTTTGCGGGATTCACAGCAAAACCAAATCGTTCTGACCAATCAAGTATAATAGACAGAGCTTGATTTACCTCACCGATAGCTGAAGCGATGTTGTCTACTCCTGCATGTGTATATAGCTGCAAGTCGTCAGCATACAGGTGATACGCACACTGAAGATTCTGTGTCAGGAGATTTATAAAAATTGAAAATAATAATGGAGAGAGAATGCCACCTTGAGGAACGCCAGACTGAAGGTTACACCATGATGATGAAGAGTCATCGTGGCGAACCGACTGCTGACGTCCCACGAGATAATTGGAGAACCATTCGAGCGCCTCTGGAGAGATCTGAAGACTGGAGAGGATGGATAGTAGGATTTCGTGATTGACCGTGTTGAAGGCGTTCGTGAAATCGACCAGAGCTAGCACCGTAACTTTGGTGTCTTCCATTCCCACCCTAACATCTCCAGTCACCTTCAACAAAGCGGTCACTGTGCTGTGTCCAGGTCTGAATCCGGATTGAAATCGGTTCAATAGATTATTGTAAATGACAACAGTACTGAGCTGAGATATAAAGAACATTTAGCGGCGTTTAGAAACAACCAGCCGGAAAAGTCTCATTTTGCCGAACATTTACTTGAATCGGGTCATACCTTAAATAGCGGACATTCATTTGACGTCATACACATTTGTCAAAAGGGTATTAGAATGTGCGTATTGGAACAATTAGAGATTTTAAAGCGGGACAAGCATACATTACTGAACGATCAAACCAACTTTAACGGGTCCCCATTGCTGAATATATTCGCACACCGTCATAATGACTCACATCAGTCGAGCAACGGAGGGAGGGGATTAGAAAGTACAATCGTTTATAAGACATGCCCACGGTTGGAAAGCGCTCAGTCGTTGCCCATCGTTCCTGAGGATGCCTCGTGCAGAGGCGAAACACGTGTCGAAGAATAGTCGGCGCATACAGCGGGATACTGCAAGTCAGGTATCTTCCTGGAACCCATACCATTCCTATATCCCTTATCCTTTTAGAGGAGTTCGATATTGTCAACCTTTTTCTATTGCAATAGTTGGGGTGGTCAATTCGAGGGTGCGTGGTGGGTTCCTCTTTCCTTCCATTAGGTTACAATGGAGTTCCGCCAAGTAACGCCTGATTCAATCAACTATATCAAATCAGCAAGCATAGCTGTACAGGCGAAATTATACATCAAACTTACGAAGCAACACCGAGTCGCATGTCAAAACGTGTGGTTCAATCAGAAATGTAAATATTACAATGTCATTCCAAATTATATTACTATACGTTCCAATACGCACAGTCGGGCTGCCAATATAGCGATACAAAAAGCTCAAAAAATTGGCTAGGTGAAGAGGGAAGACGTTGGTTTACGGTTCGCGATAATATAAAAGTACATTTAAAAATACTGCACTTAGAACTTTCATTCAAGTTACACAAAGTCGAGTTCGATTTATTAGACCAAAAAGCTAGGGAATTAGCGTCAACTGTAGCTCACGAGAAATACATCATTCAAAGTAGGAAGTTACAAGAACTGATAGGAAGAATAACACCACCTTCAGACTATACTGGCAACACCACTTGTAATCATCAATTTCATCCCAGAATAAAGAATCTTTCGAACACCATTTTCAGACGTGACGAGAACTCACTTTTGGAGAAGGGATTAAAGTATAGTATTCCTCAAAAAGTTACGCAATATTCTTTGGAAACATTGGCGGTGGATGCAGAAATAGCTATTGCAAGAAATAAAAAAGATAAAATAGTCAAGAGTTTAGCTGCCCATCAGTTACAAACATACAAATCGACTAATTTCATTAACTGCGAATTAAAAATATATAAATCCATCCAAAATAAAATTCAACAAAATAATTTGGTGGTAAATAAGGCGGATAAAGGCAACACCGTAGTAATTATGTCTAGATCGCAGTATAATAGCAAAGTACAAGATGTAATACACACCGAAGATTTCCAGCGTCTGCCCTACGATCCTACCAAACGATTTCATGCAGAATTAAAACTCAGTATCAAGTCAAGTACTTACCTTTTTCCACAAAACTGCTATTTAGCGAAAAGTCTTATACCGATGAACCCTCAGTGTCCGCTGTTGTATGGTTTACCAAAAATACATAAAGATCAGGTGCCCATCCGTCCAGTCGTCTCATATGTCAACGCTCCAGCTTATAAATTAGCGAAATGTTTAAACGGATTGATTAAAGAGAAGACGTCATTCACCGCAAAATACAGCCTGAAAAATAGTTATGATTTGATTAGCAAAATAAAACACATCTGTCTACCTAGAAACACAAAACTCGTGTCTTTGGATGTAAAAAGCTTATTTACAAATGTCCCGTATAAAGAATGTTTAGTAATAATTAAAAATCTGCTGGGAAGAAATAGAATACACCCAGAACAGATTCAGAATATTTTGAAATTAACCGAGTTATGCAGTAAACAAAATTATTTTCAATTCAACAACGAGTACTCAAGTAACAACAACTATCGGGGTTTTGTGTCGGGTATGCTCCCTGAAAGTTGGTTTAATTTCGGAGTTCTCCTTCTCCTAGAGAAGTTGCCAACCAAGGCTAACGAGGCCCATCTCCCCAAACGTTTGGTTTAATTTCAGAGTTTATCTTCTCCTAGACAGGTTGCCAACCAAGGCTAACGAGGGAGATGGGCTCACCGTATAAAGAAAAACCAGAACAAACCAGAACCAAAAAAAGTATATATTTATGTATGTTTATCCATTGTCTAGTACCCATAGTATAAGCTCTGCTTAGTTTGGGACTAGATGGTGTTGTGTAAATGTGGTAGAATATTATTATTATTAAGTCTTATCTGAAATAAAGTGAATTGAATTGAATTATATTATTTTCCTTTATACTAATTTCTTGAACTTTTCCACGATAAATGTGTGAATGTTCTCTTCACGCGCATCATCATATTCGTTCGCACAGGGAACGAAAAACGAAAGTTCCTAATTGTCAGACGATCGGTATATTGATTCTTTAGCTACCGTGCCCTCGGGAAATATCCACGTTTCGGTATTATTCGGTATACCGGTACATTCTTATCGGTACGAAACGGTTAGTTAAGCATCGTGTGCTCATATTTACTTGTTGCTTTTCCCTTTTGTTTTCACGTCTCGATTTAAGTGTGGTGTTTTGCCATTGAATTGCGTAACCTTCGTTACCGATCGGTATTATTTGTTTTTGGCACGTTATTAGCTATGTTTTTAAGGACGAAATGGTCTACCATTACAAAAGATTGATATATTTATGAAAATAATTTTGTGTGATAAACAATCGTATGCAAGAATGCCAGAAACAAGTAAAAAAAGTCTCGTTTAGATAAGCGCTTCCGGATTCGAAGGTGTAATACTACCCTGATTGTGCTAAGGTACTACATATATCTACGGCTAAGCAAGTAGCGGGGTCACGGAAAAGTATGCTATCCGCTAATCGCGTGACCTCGCCACTATACGGGACCCGTAGGGACACCGCGGTGGTTTTAGTAAGTATGCCCCGTTATAGGGGAGAGCCTCCACACACCTCCTCCGCCAGTCCCAAGCCCAGTCGAACACACTCTGGCCGGGTTGGCGTCGAGTTGAGATGGCTCATAAGGAGAGTTTCCACCGTAGTGAACAAAAAAAAGGCTAAGCAAGTAGACGTACCGAATGTTATGGAAGTGACATAATTTAACATCTAATCTACGAACAACAATCTCTCTGCCCTCAAATACGCCACCACGACTGCTGATAATAAAAAGCAAAACTAGAAGACAAATTGGGTATCGCCCACAACGAAAACTGTTCAAGATAGCCGCACCGTATTTATAGAGGCTTCATCAAAATGAAACGGCGGGATATACGTCAATTTGTACTGCAGCTCGGACGCCAAGCTATTGTTGGCCAGGCTTTTGTTGAACGACAGCTGATTGTGGCTTCTATTCGTGAATTTGCTACACTTGCTAGATTTTCATCGTGACGTATTTATCAATCGCAACATATTGTATGCGTTTTCGACGGATCTCGGTAAGGTTTTCAACAAGCTGGTATAGCTACCCAATAGTTTTAAATATTGCTTGCGTGTTATTTTCTTTTTGTATGTCGTTTTTTTTGTATGACTATGAAACGTAAGCGAGGTCGTAAATAGGTGTGTGATGTTTGTCTAATTACATAATCAACTTGCATGCCTTATTTTAATCATTTAGGCGTTGACATTTAAAAGGCTACGTTGGACCCACTAAATCCATCCATATCAGACACACAGACAGACACTAGTACGAATTGCTGTCAATAAAAAACGAGCTACCAGTCCGATCAAAAATTGAATCTGATGGTCAATATTCTGGAGTCGTCTTTTCTTCTATCTTCGCTTCGTAGCTGTGTCAAGATAGTGCTATCTTGATACCCGAGCCACTATATGCCGCAAGCGAGATGAAAGAAAAAAATAAAATTTATGAAAACGCAGCAGTTTCAGCACTCACAATCACTGGACAAAGTACAGCGTTATGAATGAATTATGTTGACCAAATTCTATGAAAACCAATACTTGGTCGGCATGGCATCGAGATCTGAAAATGTCAATAAGTTTATCTCATAAGTTTAATAAAAGCAAAAAGAAGTTTCGTTTTCCGGAAACTGGAAAATATTGACAACTTTATTTTGGAATAATATAACGAAGAAAAGAGCCAATAAAATCTGTGGTCCGACCCTCGAGCTCATAGAGGAAAGGCGTAGGATGCTTTCGCTATCCTCCGACGACATGCCAAAATATCAGCGTCTCAATAGGCAGATCTCTAAGTCTCTGACTCGCGATCTCTCGCGTGTTCGAGAGGCGATCGTGCGGAATAAGGGTTCCAAAGTGTTCCAAAGAGATTTTTCTATCGGGCAGAGTGAGCTGACAAAGCTGAAGACGGAAAATGGGAGAATTATCTCGTCTCGTCCAAATCTCAGCTCCTGGAGGAGATCGAACGATTCTATGAACAGCTATACACGACAACACGAACACCTGTTACTACTCCAGCCACTGACCCTAGAGCTGAATTGACCCGACACTATACCGAAGATATCACGGACGTCAGCATGCACGAGATTAGTGTAGCCCTAGAACAACTAAAGAACAACAAGGCACCGGGTGATGACAGAATAACTTCAGAACTTCTGAAAGCTGCTGGCGCACCTACTGTGGAAATCCTTCGGAAGCTATGCAATTCCGTCATACTTGAAGGCAAAACGTCACAGGTATGGCACAGAAGTGTGGTGGTGCTTTTCTTCAAGAAAGTAGACAAAACCCTTTTGAAGAACTACATACCCATCTTACTTCTGAGTCTATAAGTTGTTTTCTAGGGGCATCACGAATCGTCTCGAGAGCAAGCTAGACGACTTCCAGCCTCTCGAACAAGCCGGATTCCGTAAAAGCTATAATACCGTAGACCACATGCATTCGCCGCGGCAGGTTATACAGAAGTCCGAAGAGTATAACGAGCCTCTATGCTTGGCATTTGTGGACTATGAGAAAGCTTTTGATTCGAACGAAACCGGGGCAGTGCTGCAGTGTCTCCAACGGTACCAAATTGACTATCGATATGTCGAAGTGCTGAAGTGTTTGTACGAAAACGCCTACATGTCAGTCCGCCTCCAGGTCCAGAGCTCAAAACCTATTCGGCTACAGCGAGGGGTGCGGCAAGGAGATGTTATATCTCCGAAACTCTTCACCGCTGCGCTGGAAGACATTTTCAAGCTTCTGAATTGGGAGGGACTTGGCATCAACATCAACGGCGAGTACATCACTCACCTTCGTACTGAGAGTACCTTGAGTACTACTTACAGAAGGAGGGTTTGGCCATGGGTTCACCGCTTAGTCCGTTGTTAGCAGATATCTTTATGAATAACTACGAACACGAGCATTTGGTAAAAGAACCGAACATCTTATATTATTATAGATTCGTGGACGATATTTTGCTGGCTTGGAAGGGCACAGAACGTCAGCTTCACTGTTTTCTTACAAGAATTAATAGTATACACCCCAAAATTAAGTTCGAATTGGAGATAGAACAAAACAGCTCAATAAACTTCTTAGATTTGACTATCAAAAGGGAGGGTACCTCACACTCATTTGAAATTTATCGTAAACCGACGTATACAGATAGTACAATACCAGCATCGTCCTGTCATCCATCGCAACACAAAATGGCAGCATTTCACAGTATGATTCATAGATTATTAAATGTACCACTGAATATAGAATCATATAACAGAGAATTAAATATTATTTATCATATAGCTCAATCCAACGGGTATAGTAAACGCCTTAGAATGGCCAAGTCACTTTTATATCCCTCTATAAAAGAACCTATAAATAATACCGCTGTTCTTACCTATTTTGGAAGCATAACTGACCGTATGGCGCGTATACTGGGGAGGAACGGTATCAGATCAGCCTATAAACCATACAAAACGTTAAAATTTCTTTGCAATGGTAAAGATAAAGTATGCAAGAACAAAAAGTCCGGTATTTACTGCTTAACATGCGACCAATGCCAAAATAAGCACATAGGACAGACACGGGTCGAAGTTTTGAGCTGAGATATAAATAGCATTTAGCGGCGTTTAGAAACAACCAGCCGGAAAAGTCTCATTTTGCCGAACATTTACTTGAATCGGGTCATACCTTAAATAGCGGACATTCATTTGACGTCATACACACTTGTCAAAAGGGTATTAGAATGTGCGTATTGGAACAATTAGAGATTTTAAAGCGGGACAAGCATACATTACTGAACGATCAAACCAACTTTAACGGGTCCCCATTGCTGAATATATTCGCACACCGTCATAATGACTCACATCAGTCGAGCAACGGAGGGAGGGGATTAGAAAGTACAATCGTTTATAAGACATGCCCACGGTTGGAAAGCGCTCAGTCGTTGCCCATCGTTCCTGAGGATGCCTCGTGCAGAGGCGAAACACGTGTCGAAGAATAGTCGGCGCATACAGCGGGATACTGCAAGTCAGGTATCTTCCTGGAACCCATACCATTCCTATATCCCTTATCCTTTTAGAGGAGTTCGATATTCTCAACCTTTTTCTATTGCAATAGTTGGGGTGGTCAATTCGAGGGTGCGTTATGGGTTCCTCTTTCCTTCCATTAGGTTACAATGGAGTTCCGCCAAGTAACGCCTGCTTCAATCAATTACTTCAAAATACTCTTTCTATCTCTTCAGCACGCACGATTCACCATTCAATATCCTTTCATTCTTGTCTCTGATCGATGTGTATTCTGAGGATTGAGTTCTTCCTCGAACTGCACGAACGGATTTCCAGAAAAACTTAATGTTTCTCCGCATATTGTCAGATAGTCTGCTATCAAACTCATCTTTCTTTTCCTCTTTTTTCCTTTTAACCATTTCTTTTACTATTCTTTTTGACCTAACAAACTCCTTTCTTGCTTCATCTATGTCCTCACTCGTTGCTTTTCCCATTCTTTCATTTCCTCTGGCAGCCAACCAATCTAACCAAGCTTTCTTCTTCTCTGACACTGCTGATTGTATATCCTTGTCCCACCATGTATTCTTCACCTTTCGTATTTTCCTTCTCTTGATTACACCACATACTTCAGACGCCACACATACTACCTCTTCTTTAAAGGACTGCCATAATTCATCCATATCGTTTATGCCATCGAACCTCTCAAATTTTGCTATCAATATTCGTTTATATTCATTTTTCACATCTTTCTCTTGCAGATTTTCTACTTTTATTCTTTTCAAGACTCTTTTTTCATTATGCTCTTGGTGTCGCCATCTTTTAAAGAGCCCACTTATCCGGCTCGACACCAAGAAGTGGTCTGTGTGGATGCCGATCCCTCGATACACTCTTGTATCCATCACATTCTTTCTCAGTCGTTCATCTACTATTACAAAATCAATCATACTTCTTCTAACATTTTTCGCCTCACGCGTATACATATGTATCCTTTTGTGATCAAACATGGTGTTTGTCACACAAAGGTTTCACTCCAAACAAACCTCATGCAGTGTTTTTCCGTCTTCGTTCACACTCTCATCACCGAATGCACCTAACACCCTTTCAAATCCATCTCGCTTTACTCCCACCCATCCATTGAAATACCCTAACAAAATCAATCTTTCGTTATCCTTACAGTTCCTCAAAATATATCTTAAACTCTTCCAAAACTCCGGCCTTACGTCTTGCTCTTGCTGTGACATACCCTTAACAATATTGACCGGGGCGTACACCCCTGTAATAAAGACACGAGTAAGTCCTACTTTCATTCTCATCCATAGTAGCCTAGCATTTACACATTCAAACTCTTTTACACACTCATTCATTCGCGCAGATAGTATTACACCAACTCCCTTGCAGGCTCTGGTGGTACTATCTACCCCAGACCAATACACCGTATATGTGCCATCTTTGGTGGTGTTACACCCTTTCCTTTTTGTTTCAGTCACACAAAGAACATCAATCTTTCTATCATGCATCATCTGACATACTTCATCCAATTTATCGTCCATCCGTCGTCCAACATTCAACGTTGCAAACCGACTTTCCGTAGGACGCTTTTCACCCTCGCGGGGAACGAGACGTGACGGGTTGCAAACCGCGTCGCCGCCGTATGGAGAAGAAAAAGTTTTTGTTCCCATAGCGTTCTCACGAGATTTAGGCATCTATACGGTCCATCCCCGCAGAGCCCTTTACGGGGGTAAGGTGGAATATTAGCTGTGCCCTGTGACCACCAACACAGGCACCCTCCGTTTACGACCAGCTTGCCCTCAGGCCACGAATCCCTCGGCACGGGTCGGTTCACACCTTAGATCGGGGTTTTGTGTCGGGTATGCTCCCTGAAAGTTGGTTTAATTTCAGAGTTTTCCTTCTCCTAGAGAAGTTGCAAACCAAGGCTAACGAGGCCCATCTCCCCAAACGTTTGGTTTAATTTCAGAGTTTATCTTCTCCTAGACAGGTTGCCAACCAAGGCTAACGAGGGAGATGGGCTCACCGTATAAAGAAAAACCAGAACAAACCAGAACCAAAAAAAGTATATATTTATGTATGTTTATCCATTGTCTAGTACCCATAGTATAAGCTCTGCTTAGTTTGGGACTAGATGGTGTTGTGTAAATGTGGTAGAATATTATTATTATTAAGTCTTATCTGAAATAAAGTGAATTGAATTGAATTATATTGTTTTCCTTTATACTAATTTCTTGAACTTTTCCACGATAAATGTGTGAATGTTCTCTTCACGCGCATCATCATATTCGTTCGCACAGGGAACGAAAAACGAAAGTTCCTAATTGTCAGACGATCGGTATATTGATTCGTTAGCTACCGTGCCCTCGGGAAATATCCACGTTTCGGTATTATTCGGTATACCGGTACATTCTTATCGGTACGAAACGGTTAGTTAAGCATCGTGTGCTCATATTTACTTGTTGCTTTTCCCTCTTGTTTTCACGTCTCGATTTAAGTGTGGTGTTTTGCCATTGAATTGCGTAACCTTCGTTACCGATCGGTATTATTTGTTTTTGGCACGTTATTAGCTATGTTTTTAAGGACGAAATGGTCTACCATTACAAAAGATTGATATATTTATGAAAATAATTTTGTGTGATAAACAATCGTATGCAAGAATGCCAGAAACAAGTAAAAAAAGTCTCGTTTAGATAAGCGCTTCCGGATTCGAAGGTGTAATACTACCCTGATTGTGCTAAGGTACTACATATATCTACGGCTAAGCAAGTAGCGGGGTCACGGAAAAGTATGCTATCCGCTAATCGCGTGACCTCGCCACTACACGGGACCCGTAGGGACACCGCGGTGGTTTTAGTAAGTATGCCCCGTTATAGGGGAGAGCCTCCACACACCTCCTCCGCCAGTCCCAAGCCCAGTCGAACACACTCTGGCCGGGTTGGCGTCGAGTTGAGATGGCTCATAAGGAGAGTTTCCACCGTAGTGAACAAAAAAAAGGCTAAGCAAGTAGACGTACCGAATGTTATGGAAGTGACATAATTTAACATCTAATCTACGAACAACAATCTCTCTGCCCTCAAATACGCCACCACGACTGCTGATAATAAAAAGCAAAACTAGAAGACAAATTGGGTATCGCCCACAACGAAAACTGTTCAAGATAGCCGCACCGTATTTATAGAGGCTTCATCAAAATGAAACGGCGGGATATACGTCAATTTGTACTGCAGCTCGGACGCCATGCTATTGTTGGCCAGGCTTTTGTTGAACGACAGCTGATTGTGGCTTCTATTCGTGAATTTGCTACACTTGCTAGATTTTCATCGTGACGTATTTATCAATCGCAACATATTGTATGCGTTTTCGACGGATCTCGGTACGGTTTTCAACAAGCTGGTATAGCTACCCAATAGTTTTAAATATTGCTTGCGTGTTATTTTCTTTTTGTATGTCGTTTTTTTTGTATGACTATGAAACGTAAGCGAGGTCGTAAATAGGTGTGTGATGTTTGTCTAATTACATAATCAACTTGCATGCCTTATTTTAATCATTTAGGCGTTGACATTTAAAAGGCTACGTTGGACCCACTAAATCCATCCATATCAGACACACAGACAGACACTAGTACGAATTGCTGTCAATAAAAAACGAGCTACCAGTCCGATCAAAAATTGAATCTGATGGTCAATATTCTGGAGTCGTCTTTTCTTCTATCTTCGCTTCGTAGCTGTGTCAAGATAGTGCTATCTTGATACCCGAGCCACTATATGCCGCAAGCGAGATGAAAGAAAAAAATAAAATTTATGAAAACGCAGCAGTTTCAGCACTCACAATCACTGGACAAAGTACAGCGTTATGAATGAATTATGTTGACCAAATTCTATGAAAACCAATACTTGGTCGGCATGGCATCGAGATCTGAAAATGTCAATAAGTTTATCTCATAAGTTTAATAAAAGCAAAAAGAAGTTTCGTTTTCCGGAAACTGGAAAATATTGACAACTTTATTTTGGAATAATATAACGAAGAAAAGAGCCAATAAAATCTGTGGTCCGACCCTCGAGCTCATAGAGGAAAGGCGTAGGATGCTTTCGCTATCCTCCGACGACATGCCAAAATATCAGCGTCTCAATAGGCAGATCTCTAAGTCTCTGACTCGCGATCTCTCGCGTGTTCGAGAGGCGATCGTGCGGAATAAGGGTTCCAAAGTGTTCCAAAGAGATTTTTCTATCGGGCAGAGTGAGCTGACAAAGCTGAAGACGGAAAATGGGAGAATTATCTCGTCTCGTCCAAATCTCAGCTCCTGGAGGAGATCGAACGATTCTATGAACAGCTATACACGACAACACGAACACCTGTTACTACTCCAGCCACTGACCCTAGAGCTGAATTGACCCGACACTATACCGAAGATATCACGGACGTCAGCATGCACGAGATTAGTGTAGCCCTAGAACAACTAAAGAACAACAAGGCACCGGGTGATGACAGAATAACTTCAGAACTTCTGAAAGCTGCTGGCGCACCTACTGTGGAAATCCTTCGGAAGCTATGCAATTCCGTCATACTTGAAGGCAAAACGTCACAGGTATGGCACAGAAGTGTGGTGGTGCTTTTCTTCAAGAAAGTAGACAAAACCCTTTTGAAGAACTACATACCCATCTTACTTCTGAGTCTATAAGTTGTTTTCTAGGGGCATCACGAATCGTCTCGAGAGCAAGCTAGACGACTTCCAGCCTCTCGAACAAGCCGGATTCCGTAAAAGCTATAATACCGTAGACCACATGCATTCGCCGCGGCAGGTTATACAGAAGTCCGAAGAGTATAACGAGCCTCTATGCTTGACATTTGTGGACTATGAGAAAGCTTTTGATTCGAACGAAACCGGGGCAGTGCTGCAGTGTCTCCAACGGTACCAAATTGACTATCGATATGTCGAAGTGCTGAAGTGTTTGTACGAAAACGCCTACATGTCAGTCCGCCTCCAGGTCCAGAGCTCAAAACCTATTCGGCTACAGCGAGGGGTGCGGCAAGGAGATGTTATATCTCCGAAACTCTTCACCGCTGCGCTGGAAGACATTTTCAAGCTTCTGAATTGGGAGGGACTTGGCATCAACATCAACGGCGAGTACATCACTCACCTTCGATTTGCTGATGATATCGTAGTCATGGCTGAGACCAAGAAAGACCTTAGCAAAATGCGCGATGGCCTCCGTAGAGTCTCCCAACAAGTAGGTCTTAAGATGAACATGGACAAGACGAAAATTATGTCTAACGTCCATATCGTACCTACTCCTTAACTGGTTGGGAACGTTGGAACGTGGTTACACTCGAAGATGTCGACAAATACGTTTACCTGGGATAAATGATCCAATTGATAGTTCCAACTTCGAGAAAGAGGTCATTCGTCGAATCCAACTCGGTTGGGCGGCGTTCGGGAAGTTATGGCATATCTTCACGTCCAATCCAGCCATACCGGCCTCCCGCATGGTGGACCGACGATCTGGTTAAGATCGCGGGAAGCGGTTGGATGCGGGCGCTTCAAAATCGGTCTGTGTGGAAAACCTTGGAGGAGGCCTATGTCCAGCAATGGACGTCGCTAGGCTGACATGATGATGAATATAATACAGTTAACTATCGATAATTTAACCATACTTACAGTCTTTACAAGTTCTTTTAAGCTAATATTCAGGAAAATAGTAGCAGGCTGTAGTCTAAACAACAACAGCTGTGGCAGCGTAAGCGGATATTTAATTCAATACGCACACCTTTTTGAGGTGCCATTATTGACAGCAGTTGAAGCGACAGTGACGCAAAGAGTGGTAAAGCCAAAGAACTCAGATATTTACATAGAGGCACATTTCTAATGGGCGCTCTGAAGACATACTTTCTGTGACCCAAATTGCCTCTTGGCGGCGGCGTGGCAGTCGCGCTGTGACAGCTGTCTCTACGACAGCAAGAGAGACGAACGTTCCTCCTGTGTATCTTAACTACGAGAGCAAGAGAGACGGAGAACGAGGCCAGCGCCGCCAACGGCGACAACTACGAACTAAACTGGAGACAGTCTCTACTTGGAATTGGCACACGAAATCCTTAAGAACTGCGCTTCTATGTAAATCTGTATTCATTGGTAAAGCCAACAAAATCAGATGTCATTGTCTCGCAGTTACGTCCAATCGGATTATGGCTTGCAGCTAAAGCGGAGCGGCGGCAACGCAGGACGTCAAAGCAGTAGTGAACGCTGTCCATGTGTGTGAATGACACCTTACATGATTTGAGCGTACAAGGTGTCATTCATTCTCTCGTCTCGTCTCGTCATTCGTCTGGTAGGCATAAATGTGTAATAAAATAATCATCAATATTTATGTTGCTGAGACGCACGACACTTCGTTTTTTGTTTTTACAACATTTGGAGAATTTGAACAATTAACGAACAATTTCATTATTCAACTTCAAAAGCGTTAAAAGCACGAACGAGTCGATTTGAGGTACCTAAGATTAGGTAATTTTGTTTCTAACGCCGACGAGAAAATAAGAAATCGGTGTACAATGTCATTTACATATCAAGCTCAAATTATCTCCTGAGAAGCGTTATTTTTCACGATTCAATGTTTCTATCAAAATATTCAAATAAAGGACAAACCTGTGATACAAAGTCATTATTCCTATATATGTATGAACAGCATCTTACCACCTAAGCTATTAAAGCAATTATTATTTTTTTTATTATTTTAAGACTTAATTTAATTATATTGTTAATCATCTAAATTATTATTGGATAATTGCAAAGGAATAAAAGCTAATTAAAGCAGTATAATTATGTTTTTTTCAACATCATCTTTAGCCTGCCATAGTTCACTGCTGGCTATAGGCCTATCCAATCGAACGCCACTGAGCCAGAGATTTGTGGCTTTTCGTGTCCAGCCGCTGCCAGCCACTTTGCGTATATCGTCAATTCACCTAGCCGGAAGTCTTCCAATGCTACGTTTGCCAAGGCGCGGCCTCCACCCTAGAACATGACTTCACCAACGGTATCCGATATTTTTCTCACTACTATCAAAATATCCAAACTATTTTACAAGTAGCCAACTTATTTTTATTGTAATTTTTATCCTATTTACATAGAACTTATGATTAATTTCACTCAGAGTACCTGTTTTTGACAGGAGAGACGTGATTGATTCAAGATCTTAAACAGTATATACATATAATGTAAAGAAGGTAATCTAGCTTTTCTAGGTTCGCGCCATTCCAATTTCAATGAAATATTTCTTGAATTGATCTTTTTTGAAGCTTAGAGCAAAGTTCTTTCCTACGCAGTCCTTAAAATAAATATACTTTCATATATATTTTTTTACTTAACTAGGTACGGACAGCTACGCTTGCATATTTTATTTTAATTTAGCCGTTTATTTTCGAAAAATCTATTCTTAGTGCACCTCTACGGACCTCAAGGAACATAATTGCCAAATTGCAGCTTTCTGCCCCCAATCGATTTGGCTGTATATTTTCTAGGTACTTGTTGTCCACCCGGAGTCTCCAAGAGAAGTGATTGTTGTTGTGTCACTCCGTTGAACGTCAACCGTCACCCCCGTCTTCAACTGTATAGAACATCACACTAAACTCTGTCGAAGCGCGCCATCTTCGCACTTCCGTTTCGTAGTCAATTGACGTCCCGCACTGATCATTCCGATACGGCCATCCTACAAGACACACGTCCCTGTGTGTTAATCTGTAACAAAATTTTACACGCACAGTATCACATTGCTCGGTGACTCCTGACTTAACCCAGGTAAGGGTTGAATCAAAACAGTGTTACGATTCCAAACATTTTTTTTTTTACAAAATTACCTCCTACATTCTTAACTATTATAGGAGCTGGATTCTGAGCATCACTGACAATACAGTCAATTACCATAGACTCATGTTATAATCAAATCAAATAACTAAAGCTCTACATGTGATTCATAACCATTCAGTAACCTCCAGTTACCAAACCAGGCACTCAACCAGCCACTCGGTTGCCACCATTTTTTTTTTTTTTTTTGGTGTCGGGTTGGAAAATCCTCATGGAGTCCCTCCGCCCTGGGGGAAGGGCGAAGGGGACTGTCAGACTCTTACTGACTAAAAACCAACCCGTATTCCTCACGTACCCGTATGTCGGAGGGTCGGGTATCGCTGAAGCATTCCTCGCTACCCCCCGACGGGTATTGGCCCGCCAGATGGTCAGGCGGGCCCCGAACAAAACCCCCTTGGCGGCGGATGAAGGTGTTGGGCTCCGCCGCCAAAACACTCAGCGGCTGCAGAGGATAGGGAGGACGGCAACGCAACACCGCATCTCCCCTTCCTCTGTGGCCCCATCGTGACGCAACGATGGTGCGCCTCCATTTGGTCGCGGGAGATAGGGCGCGCGGCAACGCAACACCGACACGCCTCTCCTCCCGCGACCGTACCCGACTGCGAGGGACAGAAGAACTGTCCCTCGCACCCGCCCCTTTGGACGCATCCTACGCAGGCCTCCGTCAAGCCCACGCGGAGAGTCCCCTCCTGGATCCCTCTTAGCTTCACCGCGGGTGACCAATCCACGGTTACTAAGCCCCCCCACCACGACAAGGTGGAGATCCCACGGGGGGAACTTGGTTGCCACCATTCAGTAACCTCCAGTTACTAAGCCCGGACATAAACCAGTCACTCGGTTGCCACCCATTTATCTGCGCATCCTCACAAGGATTGCCAAGTCCCTCCTGGACTTTATGGTTTCCACAAAACCCCAACATCAGAGTCGTCTGCCTACCGCGTACTCACGGACAACTGCCTTCACAGTTGTATTGAATCCTATCTGTACTGATTTGCGGCTACAAATCAACCTCTGACATTGAATCACACAACCAATCAAACACCAGAGTCGTCTGCCTACCGTGTACTCACGGACAACTGCCTTCACAGTTGTATTAATTCCGATTTGTACTGATTTACGGCTACAAATCGACTTCCTACGCGCACGGTGTGCCCGTAAGAGAAATAGGCCGGTACTGTCCTACGGGCACGGTGTGCCCATAAGGATTTGTGTGAACTTCACTCCGGTGTTGTGTGATTGGTTACAATAATAAAAACGTACATCGACTAGTTACAGATTAACCAACATAATACCATCAATTTTTACCATATTTCCAAGCTTGCAACCAAGAAAAATAATAAAATTGCTGATTTAGGTGCTCAGTTTTCTCCGTGCCGCCATATTGCGCTGTGGCGATCAACTAAGTTGAATTTATGATTTTTTTAAATGTATTCTCAACGCAAACGCTAAGTGATTGTATTAGTATTATATATTTAATTATTGAAAATGTAGTGAAGTATATGTTTTAAATATTTTTTTGCCAGTTATAAAAACATTTACAAAAAAAGTGTTAGTAACTTTTGTGATGCAATTTTCGGGCGTTGGCCGCTAGCCGTCCTCCATATTTTAAATGATTATATGTAAGTATTTATCAATTACTTTACTAAATATAGATAAGTTTCTCAAAAAGTTGTCTTAGAATCCATTGTTAATATGATATATCGTATTGCTTTTGCTATAAATTGGTATAAATATGTTTTATGGTGAGAAATGTTTACCGTCGGATCGTCAAAATGGCTCAAATTTTTCGCTGCTATGAATAAATGGATATTGTGAAGGAATATCGGTGACCTGTGCTAAATTAATGTATATAACCGTCGCATTGTTTACCCGTGTCAATATTAGTGCTGTGAGAAAGGGAATTTCGTGAATAATTTATGTGTATTTTGTAAAAATGTTTTACATGGTGTAAGAAAAAACAAAGTGACTTGCATTTATCAATTTTTTTCGACATGAAAAGGTTAAAGGTAAGCTATTTTAATATAATTCTCATATAGAGTAACTTCTAAACTGAATACTCTTTAACATTTACGTCATATAATTATATCAAACGCGAGAAAATTAAAGTTTTATAACCTAGGATCTTATAAAGGTTACATCCTCACAATGGCTGGACAGTACCGGAGAAAATGCATTTTAAAGCGGGGCATGCGAGGGGTTAATCACACAACCAATCACCATGTAAGCCTAGTTTTCTACTGTCTCGTCAGTATTAAGGTTCACACTTTGCTCTCTTCAAGATCGTCAGATATGCTCTGATCCTCTGGCACAAAGTTTCAGTATCAAAATCAATAATCAGGAAACTCAAAGTAAAACTGACATTTCACTATCGCTGTATCTCTCAAGATATTATTTCGAACCAAGTAAACCATAAAATTTAAGCTCTACATGTGATCATGGCTACGCATAGCCCAGTAACCTCCAGTTACTCTACTTTCTGCGAACCCCACATGGGAACGTCGAGTCTCTCCAGGACTCTGTGGTTTCCACTGAAACCCAACCTCCGCCAGAGCTGACTGCAATACCGCCTCCTCACGGACTACCGAGGTTCTACCGAGCTACGGCTACACGTCAGCCTCTGGTACGGTCCGATCCGATCATCATGTAAACTTAGACAATTTCTTCAATATCAGACCTACTTTGTTCTACCTCAATTTCGTCAGTTGTACTTTGACCTTCAGGCATTTTTCGCAACCTGTCGAGTTCTTACTTACAGTTACGCTTAGAATTCGATTATAACGATCATCGTAAAGAACTTCTGTGACCTCCAATGGGCCTTTATACTTTAAGATATTTCAAACCAAGTTAACCAAAACATTAAAGCTAAGGTCTTTGGACTCTACATCTTCTAACCAAATTCCTTAAATAAACTACCTTCACTTTCATTGCCAGTTTCGGCCAGATATGCTTTAGCTATACCAGTTACCGGCCTCCTCAAAGCCACATACAGGCCTCACACAGGCCCCGCGCCACACACGGGCCGCGCGCCACACACGGGTTGCGCGCCACACACGGGCCGCGCGCCACACACGGGCCGCGCGCCACACACGGCTATGCTGGTCACCAAGCCACACTCGCCACCAGGCCGCGCGGGCCTCCAGGCCACACCGGCCACCAGGCCGCGCCGGCCCTGTCCATATTTATAAGTCAACGCTCATCAGCAAAAAAAAGCATGGAAATAATACCACCAAAAGACTGGGCAACTAACATTATGTAGGAACTTCACATTTCCTACCCACATACAATGTTATAATACATTTTACACGACTCATAATAAATGCTCCAGAACAACGCAGAGATACCAATATAAACATTTTTACTTTAAACTTTCTCGCAGCCAAGTACCGGGAATGAACATATTACTATGATTATATAGCAGGCACTTGAACAAGAGAATGAACCTTAATCCAACGGACTAGAGTATAATGTTGCAACTACATAACAAAACCACTGGACTAAACAGTTGGTACACATTTCTTCAAGAATATTGTTACCTTCCTTATTTTTGGCAGAACATCATTGGCTTGTCTTCCGTTTTATTAGGGTACTATACTAATGTAAAGTTACCATTATGTACCAATGATACTTTCTGTATACAAGGAATCCGAGTTATTGACGACTACAACGTTATTTTTTATTTTTGTCGCCTTAGGTCATAATTTTGTAACTAAGAATGCGTAACGCAATTTTAGTTCGGAGGAATGTTTTTTTTATATAAAATCCAAATCGTAGTTTGTGGGTGAAAGATGGTTCTTTCACCCACAAACTACGATTTGGCCTCGGATGGTATGATTACCATCCGAGGCCTATGACATAAAATTGTGGCCGCATGAATATTGAAGTCGACTCGCGACGATACTAACGCGCCTTTTTCACCTCCTCGTTTATAGATGGGCATTAAAAACGGAACTTCACCATACCTTGGAGAACACCTGAAGGAATCTTATGGTTTTTTATTGGGATCTAATGGTTCTAGCAGTTTTGAAGAATTATGATAATCGACATAGGAACCAGTACTGATAACTAAACTATCATCATAACATATAACTATTGGCTATCATTTTGGGTGTTCGTGATTATAATTATCTACACTATTATAAAGAGGAAAAATTTGTATTTTTGTTTGTAATGGATAAACTCAAAAACTAATGGACCAATTTTAAAAATTCTTTCACCATTAGAAAGCTACGTTATCTGTGAGTAACATAGGCTATATTTTATTTTAGAAAAAATAGGGGTCCGTAAGATATTTCGGGTGCGCGAAGTAGTTCCCTCAGGCCGCGGGTGAAACCGCGGGAAACGGCTAGTAATAAGATATAACTGGCCCAATAAAATACGTAATCTAAAATATTGAAGAAAATTGGTGTAGTAAATAGGAGTGACAAAACCTTAGACAAAACAGACTGCACGGTTGGCGTAGGGGTTTAAGCGTTCGCCTCACCGCTTGACACTGCGTCAAGTGTTGTGGGTTCGATTCCCACACGAGACAACACTTTGTGTGATCCTTAAATTGTTGTGTCGAGTCTGGGTGTTCATTGTGTCCGTTGGATGCATGTTTGTAAAGTGGCCCGCGGCACAGGATTAATTGCTAGTGCGGGAGTTGTCTTTTAAAATAAAAAAAGTTGACATTGCGCCTCGTTTTGTATATACCTGCCGCGCCGTAGCCAATATACGTAGCTGATTCTACGCATACCTGAAGGCTCCAAAAATTCGTAGAGGGTGCTATATCGGCTACGTGACGGATACGCCAAAACGACGGCCTTGAAAATAAACTACTCGCGGTTCATAAAAATCGTTTTATCTGGCAATTTGAACTAATAATAAACTGTCCAAAAAATATATTTGTGTCTACCAGTGTCTTTTCTTTATTTTTTCGATTGCTTGTATATAATTGTTTCTGTGACAAATGTCTGAGATTCTGGTGCTTAAGCTTAGAGCTTACGTGAAATTATGTGCTGTATTTCACGTAGATTTCTTCATTACCTACTTTCTGCTTAATCCTCCTCAAAATATAGTAAAAGTTATAATATCATGATACATAATAAACAGTAATATAGTTTATATTTTTATCCATAAACCAAGATGTAAATAAGAATACAAATCCCTATTTGCCGAGAAAGGCGATTTCTATAATCCTCTTACGGTGTGTGATTTGCGATTCTATCTAGTGACACAATTCCACCTACGAACATCTACATAAAAAGCCTTTTGCGGACAAAGCACTACCTACTTAATTATTTGGACGTCTGTGGTTTGCTCTCCTTGCAGGTAAACCTAATTTGTTGACTAATTAAATGTAAACGATATAATAACGTAGATGCTTATTGCGTAGTCTTCTCGGTATTTATGATGATGTACACATAACAATAGTCTTTAGTATAGTCTAACAAATAGCTAAATAAAATTGACTAAAATAATTGCTGCTCAAATTTATAATTGTAGTCTTTAGGTACTGTGTAGAAAAAATGTAAGCGCTCACCATCTTAATATATAAAATCCTTGCGTTACTGATTGACTGACAGACACGCTACAGCCGAAACTACTGGTCACAAGAAGATGAAATTTAGCATATATGTTCCTTGAGGAGTGTAGGGTAGCACTAAGGAGGTAAAACTGGGGGTCAAAGTTTGTATGAAACTTTTAATTCCTTCAATGGATTGACTACAAACTTTGTATATTAGTTCCTCAAATGACAATAGTGAACACTAAGAATTATTTTACTGGAAATTCATCCCCTAAGGGGGAAAGATAGGGGGTCAAAGTTTGTATTAAATTTTTATGCCTTTAATGGATTGACATCAAACTTTGTATATTGGTTCCTCAAACAACGATTGTGAACACTAAGAATTAGTTTGACGAAAATTCCTACCCTCGGGGGTAAGACAGGGGTTTAAAGAATGTATTAAACGAAACTTATTATTCCTTCAGTGGATTGACTTCAAGCTTTGTATATAGGTTCCTCAAATGACGTTAGTGAACACCAAAAAAGGAGCTTTCGAAGACACTCCCCTATGTAAGATATATAAAAAAAAACTTCAATGGATTCACTTGAAACTTAGTATATCGATTCCTCAAGTGTCGTTCGTCAATTCACCACTAAAACGGAGACTTCAAAAAGGGGTCCCAGTTTGTATGAAACTTTTAATTCCTTCACTCGACTTTTTTTCATCGTCCCTGATGTGCATTTAATTTTCATTAATTTAAATTTATGCAGCTGGCTCTCATCTAAGCGCTCTTCATCTTCACTTACTAAAATGTGGGATGGTTCTTTATATGACCTATAGAAACCAATATACTTAGAACCGTTATATTGCTATTTTTATTTATTTCCAAGCAGGTAAGCACTTTTTTCAGTTATCTGCTTTGTCCAACTGCTGACCAAGGCTTCTCTCATTTCTTTAACCTAAAATACTAAGAAAGGGTTTTTGAACTTGGATAATTTATTTTACATTTTTTACAATGTCGCTGAGATATACAAATGTATACTGCAGCTACGAAATCCTTGACTAATTTAATTCTAACTAGCTTTTGCAAGTAGCTACGCCTAAATGGAATTTTCATAGTTTGTTGGAGAGTTTTCATGAACCATTAGTAAAATACACACCTAAATCGATTCAGCCATTTTTAAGATTACCCTGAATACATAGACAGATAGAAAAATAATCTGAATAAATCATTGGGGTACTGGAAACGGGTTAGCAACAATATGAAACACAGTTATTTTGAGATTACTGACAGTTTTAATTTTTTTTATAGTCTGACGCCTGTATCCCCGAAGGCATCAATAACAATAATCATATTATAATAAAAATAAATATTTTAGTGATAAATAAATAAAATGTTGCAATAATCATATTATAATAAAAATGAATATTTTAGTGACTAATTAACATAAAAATAACAATAATAACAACTTCCAATAACTTACAAAATAAAAATTATTTAATATCCAATTACATTTGTTTTAATTAGTTCTTTTTTTATATATAAATAATTACAGTAAAAATACATACATTTTTAAATAACAGATACATAATATAAAACATACAATTACATTAAAAAACCAAAGCATATTTAATATTAAACAGTATATAGCAAACTACATAATATCAACAGATAATAATTAACATTATACTGAGATCCTTGGCGGTCGAATTTGCGGAAAAAATCTAAGAACTCGACAATTTTCCAAAAAATCGCGATGTAAATAGGAACACGCAAACTCGCACTATCAGCTGTTACGGCCTACAGCTAATTAAAAAAATATATTAATGCGGGTCGACTAAAGTTACTATTTTATTACATTATATGGCAAAGAATGCAAAAGAAAAATCGCAAAATTTATGAAAATTTTCCACCAATGGCCTCAGTATCATGTACTGAATCACTGGTATCGGTTTTCGGTACACCATCCCTTACACCCCGTACATTAGTATAACATACGTACTTACATTACTAAGTATTCCACTGGTCCGTCTATTGAGGCCAATTGAGAGACATAAAAGACCTTGTTAGTAGCTTTTACAGACAAAATAATGACCAATAAGAATCCTTAAAAAAAAACAAAAATTCTATCTCCCCAGATTTGTCCTTTCATTTGACTAATGATATTCCAAAGATGACATTAATTTATTTCTAAAAGATCCTATTCAAAGATCAAAAAGTAAAAGGATATGCTATTTATTATTTGTTTATTTGCATAATATAAACAGTAAAGGTAATCGGTAGAGATTCATTTCGTTTATGTTTGTTTAACGGCTATCAATATCTTTTCTGATGTAAATTAGAGTGTGTTTCAATAAAATGCAAATGTTTTGCGTTGTTATCACGACTTCGCAATCGGCTGTGCTGTGGTGTCTGTGAATTTTAGCGTTGTCATCGTTTGTGCTTTTCGATTGATGTGAAGTGGTTTTGATTGTCACACACCGTCAGTAGTGTTATCATGAAAACAGTTTGTAGCTGCGAATCGGGGACAAATTTTATGAAGAGCTATTTAAATGTTCTAAAGTATACATATTTCAATGTGTGTGTGTGAGACTTGATTACATATGTTGCTAAATAGTGTCAAAAATTATTCGTAAACCAATAAAATATGTAAAATATACCTACCATGTGCTGTATTTATTTGTCATCAAATCGTAGCTAAATGGCGATAAAAAACAAGGACTACAAGCGTATTTAAATAACTACCTACCAGTGATTTCACAGTTGTTTTAAAATACCAGCTGATGCGTACCCATTTTTTGCTTGAACGGCGGCATTAAACGCTTTATAGTGTGAAAGTCATTTATATTTTAGCATACGGTATAAGTCATTAGTTCCATATTCTGATACTAATTTTGACATGATTGCACTTTTATTAACAATTTCAGAGCCAGTTTAACGATAAGCTTATTTAATTTTCAATCACACTGTAAATGATTTCAATGATTCACAAATTAATCTTTTGTTTCATATATTAATTCGCTCAAAAGGACTCAAAACAGATTAATTCTCAGTAGTAGCATCGGTAAAGCTTTAAAGCTGTCGTCAGTATTAAACAAACAAAGTGCCGTGGCCAAACGTGTTTTCGTTTAAATGGATATTTTGACTTAAAAACTACAAGTACTGAGGATTTTTGATGGGTGAGCGCGTTCACGTCGTCTAGCAAAACACCAATAAAATTGTTTATTGACGGGACGACCGTAACGAACGGAACCGACACTGCCAGAGATGCTTTCACCTTTTCTCGTGAAAATAAGACAGTCATAAAAATAAATTTATGACTGGCAGTAAATAAAGCGTAACATATTGAGCTTTCCAGTTGTAAAAAGATATCGCAGTTGTGATACACAGTCGTTAAATGTCATCAATACCAAGGTTTTCCGGTGCTTATGATGCATCACTGATGATATTGTACGACAGATTTCTTATAAATACTGTATGAGTGCTACAATTTATATAGTACTTCAGGTGTGTAAAATATCTGGAATTGCCGCACGCTAAGGTTTCCAGAGCAATTCAGTGATATAAATATATGCATTGAGATTTTTCGAAAACTAGGCTTTTATAGATATAACTAGCTTTTGCCCGCTGCTTCGCACGCGTAAATTACGATTCGAAAAATATTTTGTACAAACACTCCTACCCTCCTCAAGGAACATACATACATACTTAATTTAACCTTCTTGCGCAAAGTAAGTTCGTTCTGTCATGTGTCTGTCAGTCAGTAACGAAAATATTTTACATACACAGATTGAAGTGATTCCATTGAAAAATATAAGTTTTTACACAAAATCCGAATCCCTTTTCCACCCTCTTAGGGGAAAATTTCTAAAATAAATGTTTTTGTGTTCGCTAACGTCATTTGCGGATCCAATAAACAAAGTATGAAGTTAATCCCTTGAAGGCATAAAAGGTTCTATGCAAATTATGACTCCCCTTTTTATCCACTTAGGGTAAGAATTTCCAAAAAGACTTTCTTAAATCAAAAATCAAAATCAAAATCATTTATTCATCTAGGCCACAAAGTGACGCTTATGAACGTCAAAATTTAAGTTAATTACTTAATGATGCTACATTTACATTTACTGCCACGTTCGCAATGCAATAGGTAGAACCACGAGAAAGAACGGGCAATAAAACTCATGGCCACTCTTTTCAAACAAATATAATGGTGGTACATTTTATTTTTGTAAGGAGCTGCAACTGTTTCACATTGTAGACATCTACTAGTAAAATTTTTAGTAGCTATTGATATCATACTCAAGCAGTAAATGATGTTCATATGGTAAGCCTCCCAAAGTAAATATGGTGAAACAGGAGCATCCACTTACGTCTTTTTAATGTAGGCAACTCGCGAACATGGTCAGAACTATGGTAGAAGTGAATGAAGCAGAAAGTAACGGTATTATGAAACCAAAGCAATCGACAACCTATTAGTTAGCCCATGACCACGAGTTACCCACATTTTACAAATCCGCAAAGTTATAATGAAAGTGTGGAACATGAATGCAAAATATAGTATGAAATGAGAATATCGTAATTAACTACACTATAAAATAAAATTACTAATTATTGACCTAGTCAAAAGCGAAGAACTACTTCCAAGCGCTCCTGTCATCAAAATAATCCTTCAAACTGTAATATGCCTTATTTATAAGATTCTTTTTAACATACATACATACATACATATCGTCACGCCTTTTATCCCCGAAGGGGTAGGCAGAGGTGTATTTCTACACCCACTTTTCGCCAGATATACTTTAGTCCCACGTAATAAGGGGCGAGCCTGTTGCTGTACCGGGCACATTTCCAGACTCCGTGCTGCTACTGAGAGTTTCGTGACAGAAAAACCCAATAACACTGCCCGACCCAGGAATCGAACCCGGGACCTCCCGATCCTACGCGTACATTTATGCCGCGAGACCAACGAGGCAGTCGTATAGGGTTTGATGTCGAGTTTTCCGTCTCTACGCAAAGATGGTATTGCATCGTGTAATCCCTTAGTCGCCTCTTACGACACCCACTGGAAGATAGGGGGTGGTGACACTTGTATTCTATGCCGTCAACCACACGGCAACTTTAACGGCTTTTTAACTTCTGCCTGAAACGAACTTAATGGCAAGTCTAAAATATAAGTTGGTAATTTATTGCATATGCGAATACTGAGCCCAATAAAAGAGCTATGTGTTTTGTGCAAACGAAAATACGGAACACATAATTTATGTCTATTTCTAGTATTGATATTGTGTCTGTCACTATTCATTTTATAGGAATTTATGTTTAGTCTTACATGCATAACACTGGCATAAATATATTGTGACGCTACAGGAAGAATACCAATAGTTTTAAATTTTTCTTTGAGTGAGACTCTTGTCTTTAACTGGTAAATGGCCCTAACTGCCCGTTTCTGCAATATAAAAATATTTTGGATATCAGCAGCTCTAACCCATAACAATATGCCATATGACATAACACTATGAAAATAACTAAAATAAACCAATCTAGCCGTATCGACATCGGTCAACCTACGAACCTTCTTAACGGCATAAGCAGCTGAGCTAAGTTTCTCTGAGAGATATGTAACATGCGCACCCCATTGTAACTTCGAATCAAGTGTTAATCCTAGAAATAATGTGGATTCAGTTGTTTCGAGTACATCGTCATTTAAAACTATGTTAGGACCAAGGTTTCTGACACTAGGCAGAGCAAACTTAACACATTTTGTTTTTTTGGCGTTCAGTACTAGATTGTTTACATTAAACCATTTAGTCACTTGAATGAGTGCACTGTTTATTTCGTTAAAGTGTTCCTTATTTCTTTCTTCTTTAAATATCAAAGAAGTATCGTCAGCAAACAGTACAACGTCACAAATGTTTCTCAAGTAAAAAGGTAAATCGTTTATGTAAACAAGAAACAAGAAAGGCCCTAGGATGCTGCCCTGTGGAACTCCCAAATCAACAGGTAAGCCGCTGGATTTTGAGCTATTTATTTCAACACATTGGATCCTGTCACTTAAGTACGACTTAATGACATCCAATGCTTTAGTCTGGACGCCGTAATGTCTAAGCTTGCACAAGAGCGTCTCATGGCAGACACAATCGAATGCTTTCGAAAGGTCGCAGAACACACCAACAGCATTTTGGGAATTCTCCCAAGCACTGTAGATATGTTTGAGTAACGCTACTCCTGCATCTGTTGTCGAAAGACCCTTGGTAAAACCATATTGCTCACCATGAAGGAGGCTGTTTTGATTAAAATGTCTTAGTAGTTGCTTGAGTATGATCTTTTCAAAAATCTTACTAAAAGCAGGTAGTATCGATATTGGCCTATAATTACTAGGATCAGTCTTATTGCCGGATTTGAACAGAGGTATTATTCTACTATGTTTCATAAGATCTGGAAAACTGCCAGATTTAATACACTTATTGAATAAGTTGCTTAAATAAGGAGCCACTACATCAATTATACTTGTCAAAACCTTAACAGAAATGCCCCAGAGATCACCTGTATTTTTAGACTCTAAAGACTTAAAAGTATTTATAATATCGGTAGAACTAATACTATGAAATTTAATTATTACTTCACATTTTCCTACTCTAATAGGTTTTCTGCGACTATAGCTGATGATTTTAATTCTCTAGTAGTAGTAAGTGGTATGCTAGCAAAAAAATTATTAAATGTGTGTGCGACTTCTTCGTCATTATGAATTAATTTATAATTATCAAGAAGACTAAAACTATTACTTCTTAATGTTGTCTTACCTGTTGTTTCATTAATAACTCGCCAGGTTGCCTTAACTTTATTCGAAGATTGTTTAATTTTATTCCTAACGAATATAGCTTTAGCTGTATTGCACACTCTTTTAAATATTTTAGAATTATTCCTAACATACTCAGTGAAGTTTAAATCAGAATTGTATTTTTTCATACCATACAACTCATACATTTTTCCTCTGCTTTTGTAAATACCCGCAGTAGCCCACTCATTAAAAGCTCGAGATTCCTTAATTACTTTCTCCTTAGTCTTAAAAGTATTCTGAAACGTGTTATTAACTATATTAAATAAATTGTTAAAATTCTTATTTGGCGAATCTATTTCTATTAAGTCAGGATTCATAGTATTCATTCCAATCAATACTTTATTCCGGAATTCATTAAGCTTATGCCTAGGTAATGGCCTAACCAACACTCTCTGTACGATGCTATCATTGTAATATGGAAACCTAGCTAATTGACCACAGTGATCCGAAGTTAATTCAGAAGTAACTACTCTATCTGAAACAATACAATTACTAAATATGTTATCAAGACAGGTGAAAGATGTTGCTGTGATTCTAGTTGGTTCAAGAAATATTTTTTTCAAATTAAATGATCTAAAAAGGTTTAAAAATCTACAAGTCATTATTGAATTTTCAAGAATGTTAACATTAAAATCACCACAAACTATAATCCCTTTCTTATTGCTCCTTTTCATTCCCTCATTGTGGGTAGTTGATCAAACAACTGATTTAGAATCAGCTGTTAAAACTTTTTTTAAATAAAATAGTTATTATAATTGAAATATAAATTTAATGTGTAAAATAGATAGCTAACATCAGGTACCTGCCCGTTAAGTGTGATCTCCACCATAGCATAGCACAAAAGCACTTCACTACACCTCACTCACTATGGAAGCTTCTTCGCTCAATCTCCGGCAGTATTTTGAAGAAAGGATGGCCAAATTTGAGACAGATCTCCAAAAGACGTCCAAGACTTCAAACACAAGCAGCCTGGAGGAGGAATTTTCAAAATTCAAGGATTTTGTACTCCAAACTCTCAAAACATTTTCTGAGCAAGTGGAGGTGGTTGCTCGTCAGGTCGACACTATGGAGATGCGCAGCCGCCGGAAAATGTTACTTCTGCATGGAGTTGAGGAGCAGAAGAATGAAGAGACAGCCGAGGTAGTTGCGCAGGTTGTCAAGCAGCGGCTCAAGCTTGACTCCTTCACTTCTGCAGACATCAAGCGCTGCCATAGAATGGGTCGTGAGCAGTCCAACAAGAAGCCGAGACCCATACTCATCAAGCTTCTTTCTGTATCGGTGCGGGACAGCATATGGTATGCTAAGACCAAACTAAAAGGAGCCGGTCTTACGCTGTCGGAATTCCTGACCCGATCGAGACACACAGCATTCATGGCAGCCCGTGAGAAGTTCGGTGTAGCAAAGTCCTGGACGAGAGAGGGCACCGTCTATGTTCTTGGCGCGGATGGCCAGCGACATCGTATTCTGTCCCTCAACGATCTCGATAAGGTCAAAGAATCGGATACGGAGAAACCCGCTGTAAAGGCGACCACTGCGAAGACCAAACGGACTGCTGCGCCGAAAAAATAGGTTTTCTTGACTCTGTTTTAGACCAGGTAAATTATTCTGTACTTCACTGTTTACCTATTTCTAAATTATTTATCTACATGTACCTGAAATAGTTTTATTTAGTTACACACAAATGTTTACTTACTTCACTCTTTGATTGACATTTTTTACGTACGTCAATGATTAGCTGTCATATCTGTCATTTTTTTTTTTCTTTTTCTCTGACCATTGGGCTTTTCATCTTCAAAACGGGTTGTCAAGAATTATTTCCAAATTAATAACTTTGTAACTAAACGAAAATTTACCTGATCTAATACATAATTTTTCTTTCTTTGTTCTTATTTAATTCTTTTTTATCCACTTTCTGTGTTATAGTGTTATTTTGTCATGCAAGTGTAATTCATTTTGATACTTTTGTAACACGTAACTGGCGGGAGGACTTATTGATTTTTAAATAGCTTTATTTTTATATTATATACTTAATAACTTAGTTTAGTTATTATATATTTAATAACTTATATATTACATTATTATTATATATTTAAGTATAGGTACTTCCAATGCTTGACTTAAACAGTGATGAT
This sequence comes from Euclidia mi, assembly GCA_944739405.2. Lineage (NCBI taxonomy): Eukaryota > Metazoa > Arthropoda > Insecta > Lepidoptera > Erebidae > Euclidia > Euclidia mi. The sequence continues at coordinate 28,357,788 of OX123204.2, read as the reverse complement.
GACAGCTTTTTGACCGCTACTAGTCTCGATGACAGCTTCACTAGTTTACCGTCACTTGCAGAAACCCTTCAGTTTCAGTTCTCTGACGTACCAAAGAACTTTAATGTAGTCCATATAAATGCTCAAAGTATTCCAGCCCATTTCCCTGATATGCTGGCAACCTTTGACTGTAAGAACCTACATGCTATTCTTGTTTCAGAGTCATGGCTAAAACCATGTCTGCCATCAACTTCTTATTCTCTCCCTGGGTTCCATCTAATTAGGAATGATCGTGCGGTCGGTGGTGGTGGGGGTGTTGCTATATACCTACGTGCCCAAATTCCTTACCGTATAGTAAGCATCTCATCGCAACCACCACCCTCGAACGCCGGCGAGCATCTCTTTTTGGAAGTGGAACTCAATCATTCGAAAGTTCTTCTAGGTGTTTATTATTCCCCTTCATCACGAGTAATTTTTTTTCCTTCTTTCGAACACATCCTAGAAACTTTAATGCCTTCTTACAGTCACACAATTTTAATGGGAGATTTTAACACCTGTATTAAAAAACAGGAGTGTATCCTGTTTTTTAGCCACTCTTAAGCGTATTTTAAATTCCAGTAATTTATCTGTTCTACCTCTTAATGCTACACACCACTTCCCAAACTCTGTTCCTTCTCTTCTTGATCTTATTTTTGTTTCCCCTTCTACCTTTGTTGCCAAGCATGGTCAATGCTCTGCCGACGCCTTCTCCTACCATGACTTGATCTATCTTTCGTATAAAATACGTCCACCCAAGGCAAAACCGAGAATCATTATGCAGCGCAGTTTCGGTGGAATGGATCGTTCGAAGCTCTGCGACGATGCCAGCAAGATTGATTGGTCTCCTTTGTTTACGACCGACTGTATAGACACTAAAGTGCAAGTTTTTACAAACACATTAACGCAGCTGTACGATAAACATGCGCCTGTCCGTGCCATCAAATTAAAACATCTACCATCGCCTTGGCTGACTGAAGAGATCAAAACCATAATGTCCAAAAAAGCCGCGGCCAAGGCGAGATATAAGTGCCGCCCGACCTCTGTCAACCTGGAAAAATACATAAGTGCAAGAAATCTCTGCAATAAGGTGTGTAGGAATGCACAACGCCAACACATTCACAACTCTGTTGTAAATGGAGATCCGGTTAAAGTCTGGAAATTTCTTAGAACATTGGGAGTTGGTAAGTCACACAACGACGAGTTCCCAAAGGATATTAATATCGATGCACTTAATGCACATTTCACTGCTTCGTCCAATTTTGATGGGACCACTAAAACAAATACGTTACAAGATCTTTCACGTATCCCAACTCCCGAATATTCACCTTTTATTTTCGAGCAATTTTCCTGTTGTGATGTTAAAAAGAGCATTATTTCAATCTCATCCAATGCTGTTGGTAATGACTGCATCAGTCGAAACATGATCCTGCCCATCCTTGATGAAATCCTACCTGTCCTCTGTCATATCCTTAATTACTCAGTTACCACCAGTATCTTGCCATCAGCGTGGAAAGATGCCCAAATAATTCCTTTGCCAAAAAAATCCAAACCTTGCTCCTTTTCTGACTTCCGACCTATATCCATACTCCCGTTCCTTTCCAAAGTCCTTGAACGTCTTGTGCATACACAACTCTCTTCCTTTATTTCCAAAAACACTCTCCTAAATCCTTTTCAATCCGGTTTTCGTCCTGGTCACAGTACTACCACGGCATTGGTACATATCACTGATGAGATTAGGCTGGGAATGGATTGTGGAAAGCTCACGCTATTGTCCTTACTCGATTTTAGCAATGCATTCAACACCGTGGACTTTCACGTCCTGCTCGGCATACTCCGCTCTATTAACATATCTCCAACGGTGATTGACTGGTTTCGTAGTTACCTGTCTGGACGCCGACAGCGTATACGCGTGGAGGAATCATACTCTTCATGGAGTAATACGACTGCCGGTGTACCGCAGGGTGGCGTTTTATCTCCGCTACTTTTCGCAATTTTTATAAATTCTATCTCCAAACATCTACTTTCGTCCTACCACCTATACGCAGATGCTAGACTCTATTTCAAATGCATTCTCTTTCATAAACAGGGACCTGGCGCAAATTTGTGAGTGGAGCAAAAATTATGGACCAAAATTAAATCCAACCAAAACCCAGATCATTCTGATTGGTAGTTCCAGGATGATGTCTAAGGTCAATCCGTCACAACTCCCTCAGATTCAATTTGGTGGAAACATCTTACCATTAACAGACAGCGTGAAAAATCTGGGAATTTACCTGGATAAGACTCTTTCCTGGGGATGTCAGGTGCAGGAAACCAGTCGGAAATTGTTTGCTTCGGCGGGGTCGTTGCGCAGGTTGCGAAACTTTCTGCCCATAACCACCAAAATTGCGCTTGCACAATCATTGCTTCTCCCAATACTCGATTATGCCGATGTCAGCTATCTTGATCTCAATGAGGAGCAACTTGATAAACTTGAGCGTCTCCAAAACTTTTGTATTAGATTTATATTTGGTTTACGCAAATATGATCATGTATCTGAATTTCGTAGCAGGCTCAAGTGTACTGTGTATTGTGTGTTATTTATGAATTTAATCTGGTATTCTTTAAGCCAGTGTTCCGTAATGCACATAACTTTAACACTATGATTTTCTAAATATAAACCTAATTCTAAATCCTTGCCAGATAGACCTTGTATGTTTTGATGTGCTACAGTCAGTTCAATATGTCTACCCTTTGTCCTGTTCTTAAGTTTAAAGAACTTGTGTCAGTATTCTCAAAAGAAGAATTATAAGGATAGGAACTATTTACAGAAACTAAATTCTTGGATACCCTACATGTACCTGTGTCATTTTGTATATTATATGCTAATAATTTAGCAACTTGTCTTTTATAAAATAGTGGCAGATACATAGTATTCTTTAGTCAATGTAAAATTATTAATAAAATTATTGATGTCAAAAAATAAAATAAAATCCTTATATTGCCATGACAAATTGTATAACATCAAGTTATGTTCATGAATATGTCTATTCATCATAGCATTTAAACTATAAGCATAAGGCAAAGTCATACTAATAAATTTGCAATCATATGTTCTGTGAAGCGATAACATAACTTCTGTTAAATTAATTATATCTTTTTTAGTCACCATTTGACTATCACCGTATGAGATAATTATTGTGGACTCCCTATCAAATATTGTTGTATTTAATTTACCAATTAGATGTGAAAAAGAAGACTCTGGATAGCAATAATTAATAATATTGTGTTGTTTCAATACACAATTTATTAAACTACCTAAGCCTAAACCTAACCTATCAGAGAACATATAAACTTTATTTGTGCCATTCCTACCTAAGGAAGACCTATCTGTTGTATTATTTGCTAAATAATAACTTTTGTCAATATCAAAAATATTCTGAGACTCACAAGTGTGTATGGTTGATTTTATGCTATTTAGGCAAGTATTGGTGTTTATCAAAGCTTTCACATACTCAAGATTTTGCCTACCTACCTGAGCTATCTCATCATATTTCCTAATATAATCCTGAACCTAATTTTGATATTGGGTGTTCATCCTATCTATTTGAGACTGTAAAGAGGTAATTTGACCTTTGAGATCCCTAGTATGTTGATCATACAGCATTTTACTATTTATCAACTCTGTGTTGTACTTTTCTAAGTCTAATAACAATTCAACGCTCAGAAACTAAAACTTTATATTGCTGGGATGTTACTTTATTTTTCTTGTATTGTTTTAGGCTAAAGATTAGTTTCCTAATGTGTTTGTTTAGTTAATTATATTTTCTATGTCGTTTCAGGCCACTTGTGTTTAATTTAAATGGTTTAGTAGATCTGTGACCTAAGCTAGTACCTACAACCTCTGTATAAAGGTTCTGAGTTTTTCTACTGTTTAATTCCTCAACAGTCTGTTCTAGGGATTTAATATTTATTATAGATTGTTCTAAACAGCATTCAAGTTCCCTAATGCGACTCATAGACCATGAATGGCCATCATTGCTAGCGGTATTTCCTCCTGTAACCTATCTCGCTGGGCCAGTGTGTCCATATACTCAATATGGAGTTCTGCGAGCTGAGCCTTCAGGTTGGAAACCCTATCGTTGACAATCCTGATGTCCTCTTCACAGTCTGCACGCTCCTTCAGTAGGTGTATATTCTCCTCCTGGCACTTCTTTAATTCTATCAAGGTTATTCTCAGCTTGTTCTCTAGATCCTTCGCTGTGGCCTTCCGGGTCATCATAGTGCTCATTGTGGAATAACTCATAGCCAAGGATACGCCAAACACCTATGGACAGAAAGATAAACAAGATGTCAGAAAAGAGATAAGTCAGTAATGAGTAGGAGTTTATAGATATATATAAATAAATAAATATATTTATTTAAGTAAATATTTATAGCTAGAAAGACAGTAGATAAAATAACAGAAAAGGAAAAACATTATTGAAAGTAAAGGTGTTATTCAATTTTTAATTAATTAGGCAAAATATGTAGGTAGTAAATGAAAAATATAATCTTGGCAAATTTACTAATTTGTATCAATTTTTATATATTACTTATAAATATATTTACTAACTTCATTTGAGGAACCAATAGGTATACAAAGATTGAAGTTAATCATTGAGGGAATAAAAAGTTTCATACAAATTCTGACAATCAATTTAAGCTCTTTAGGGGAGGCATTTCCTCCTCTTTTAGTGTGCCCCTACACACCACAAGGAACATACATACTAAATTTTATCTACTTGCGCTCAGTTGTTTCAGCTGTAGCATGTCTGTCAGTCAGTAACGCAAGGATTTTATATACAGACAGAGTATACAAATAAATAATGTTTGAGTGCCTCCGTGGTATAGTGGATAGCGTATGCGTCTGCTAAACGGGAGGTCTCGGGTTCGATTCCCGGGTCGGGCAAAAGTATTACTGAGTTTTGCCGAATTCTCAGTAGCAGCACGGAGTCTGCCAATGTGCCCTGTAACGGCAATAGGCTCGCCCGGTCACGTGGGACCTAATATGCAGCATGGCGAAATGTGGGTGTAATATTACACCTCTGCCTACCCCTCAATACTCAATACTTAATTGTATTCCACAATGTTGTTATAATAGACGGTAATTTAGGCAGTACAGTGTTTCAATTGTGGACCCTGTCGGGCACAGCACAGTGTAGGAGAGAGGAGGAAGCGCGCTATATTCAATAGGTTAGGCTAAGCTAAAGTAATTATCTGTTGATATTATGTAGTTTGCTATATACTGTTTAATATTAAATATGCTTTGGTTTTTTAATGTAATTGTATGTTTTATATGTAGGTATCTGTTATTTAAAAATGTATGTATTTTTACTGTCATTATTTATGTATAAAAAAAGAACTAATTAAAACAAATGTAATTGGATATTAAATAATTTTTATTTTGTAAGTTATTGGAAGTTGTTATTATTGTTATTTTTATGTTAATTAGTCACTAAAATATTCATTTTAATTATAATATGATAATTGCAACCTTATATTAATTTATCACTTAAATATTTATTTTTATTATAATATGATTATTGTTATTGATGCCTTAGGCGTCCGACTATAAAAAAATTAACAAACTGTCAGTAATCTCAAAATAACTGTGTTTCATATTGTTGCTAACCCGTTTCCAGTACCCCAATGATTTATTCAGATTGTTTTTCTGTCCGTCTATGTATTCAGGGTAATCTTAAAAATGGCTGAATCGATTTACGTGTGTATTTTACTAATGGTTCATGAAAACTCTCTAACAAACTATGAAAATTTCATTTAGGCGTAGCTACTTGCAAAAGCTAGTTAAAATTAAATTAATCAAGGATTTCGTAGCTGCAGTATACATTTGTATATCTCAGCGACATTGTAAAAAATGTAAAATAAATTATCCAAGTTCAAAAACCCTTTCTTAGTATTTTAGGTTAAAGAAATGGGAGAAGCCTTGGTCAGCAGTTGGACAAAGCAGATAACTGAAAAAAGTGCTTACCTGCTTGAAAATAAGGCTATAGGCTATATAACATCACGCTATGAGTGACGGAAGCAGAGCAGTAGCCTTAAATAACGTGGGTGTATCCTCTAGTCGTAAATAAATCATGTCATCTGCATACTAGCAGTGTCCATCTGTCACTATCTAGCTTTATGAATATCACTGATTGCATGAATATCTTGATAACTTGCTGATCAAGAATGATCTCAAATCTTCGGCGATATTGTGTTTCACAAATTTATTTAAGAAAGACATATTAGTTACCGCATTTGATACTATTTTGTAATATAGTTTCTACATCTTATTATTACACAGTGTATTTTATTTTTATTTTTAGACTAGAAGTTTTTATTTTGTACTAGTTTTTATTAACTATTAATTTTAGGCAAAGATACTGATAGTTGTGGTACTTTTAATTATATAACAGTCCGTTACAAAGTTATTTCCTTTATAGCCTTTCGCAGTACATTTCCAGACGCAAGTCTCTCCTAAGTTGTTTTACAGTGAATGAATAGGAATATTTGGCCTCCTATACAACGCTGGCCAGAGGGTTTGGTATAGGGTTTGATATCGATTTTTCTGTCAATTTGTTAATCTGTCACTGACTGATTAAGAAGACAAACTTACGACCACATGGTTAAACACGATATAAGTATTTACTTAATTAATTAATTAAATTGAAACTACCAATTAACTGCATTTTGACCTTAATAACACATACACGTACCATAACCACACCAGATACCAATAATGCGGTCAAGCTGTGGTTACGTGAGAATTGTGTCACTGCGGCTCCTTGTAGTTGCGTCGTGGTACTTACAAAATTACCACATTTTGTAGGTAGGTACCACAACCATATAGTTGTGATGTGGTTATATTTCTTACGGACGTCAATCATCAACGAGATGAAGAGTGTGCATGGCGCCGTCACGTTGTAATTGCGTCGTGTTAGCTATGCGGTTGTTAACACACCTCATCATCCTCCTAACGTTATCCCAGTCTCAACCAGTCCCAGTCCAACGCACATAACTCCGAAAAGTCAGTGGTGCGCGCCATGCATTCGAACCCTATAACCTCTGCATGGCAGTCCGTTGGTATCTCCACTAGGCTATCGCTGCCTTCGGTTGGTAACACACCTGTGGTTGATAATCTCTTAAATGTAAAGTGAATTATGAATTTGCAAATAAATAAGCGACCGCCAACGTGGTTTGGGTGCGGGGTGGTTGTGGTTGTGATATTACACATATATGAAAACCATATTTCAACTGGCCTGCCGGCTAAAATGCAAAACCGTAGTGGGATTGTTCACCAATATAATAGGAAAATTCTCCATTTTTCTTACATAATTGAAAGCACATTAATAAATAATATGCCTCTTACACATGTAATACTGGTTTACTTCCGATATTGATTCTGTATAAATGTATATCATTTCAATAATAAATATTATAACCATGAATCGACTACACAGTTGGCAAAGTGGTAGGACAGGCGGCTCGATACTTGATACTGAGCCAAGAGTTGTGGATTCGATCCATTCATGAAACAGTACTTGTTGTGATCCAAAAATGATTGTGCCGATTCTTGGTGTACTTTGTGTACGTATTCTAAAGTCTAGGAATTTAAACTTTCGTGGTCATTTATTGTAAAGTTCCTCGCAATACAAGATTAATTCCTAGTAGCGTTGTAACAAAGAGAATAAAAATATTTAGTACTCGCAACACATTTTTAATACACACTAAGATAAAAAGCAGCGCCTAGTTTGATATCATTCATCAATACCAAGTGTATGTAAAATCCATAACACTAAGATATGCAATGCGCATAGTCGGTTAAAGGACAAGCAAGCACCACTTGTCTATACCGTAAAGCTACACCGGAGCGCAGCTTGAATTCAAATTAGAAAGAATATTGTTCTTCGATATGACGGATCGCTTATACCCGCCGGACATGGAAGGAAGGTCATGATAGCGTTAAATTCAATTAAAACTTTTAGACTTGACAACGTATCATATTTCGAATAGTTTTGTTATTCGTAGACGGAAAATGTGGAACTTTATAAGGTGCTACAAATGCGCTACATTCGTAGAGCGTGCTACGTAACGGCAATAAAATAACGCGTGTTAATACAAGAAAAATGTTTATACATTTTAAGTCTCACGTAAGCGTGTTTTACAGACATTACATTGACTCCATTAGTCTTAAGTCACTATTGTTCATACTTAGCGTGTTAAGAAAATAGATAAAAGTGTAAAAAGTTTATACTACATATATCTTATATTCAACTCTAAGTTTAATTCAACTCCATATAATATTATTTGAAACGTTCAAGTTTAAATCGCTATGTTATACGCAATGTTACTTCAAGGCCCTGATACGAATATAACCTTGCAAACATACATGCACGTGTAAAATTTTGTACAACTAGGTACCAACATAATTAGAAGCTACTTTACAGTAACATTTCAAATTCCTGAAATCAGTTAAAAATAACCTCATTGGAAACGTTTAATTTTAAGTAGGTAATCAATTAATCATTAATTCATGCGATTTTCATATTTCTCTACAGGTTTAAGATATTTTCTTGCTTTTATCTCAACTCAAGCTTTTCAATAAATCGTTAAACAATTGTGATTGCTGTTTTAAAACTTTTTACAAGGCGTAAAATCAGTGCTCTCTAAATTTTAGCTAAATTTATTTTTCTTTTGATCCCTATCTTCAAGTTGAAGGTTTTATAGCCACACCGTAAAATGAAGTGTAGAAAAATATGCCTGTCTCATCGGCATTCCATAAATGCGAGCAAGTATACCGAGTATTATGTTAAACCTACAAAACCATATAATAGTGGTGCCTATAAAATACAAAACATATAGTTTGAAAAAAGTCTACGCATAAACCCTATTCATGAAAAACTACATTCACTAAATTTACGCTGTGAACCACAAAATTGAAGTTCTTTATGAAACTAGTCTTAGCTTGCGAATATATCTTTGTACTCTTTTTTTGCACGTTTACGTATTGTTAGGAACCGACTGACTTTTTCCAATTTATGTATGTCTTGACTAATGTTTGCCCGCAGCTTCGCCTGTGTGGTTATCGAGGCAAAAGGTAGCCCATATGTTATGATGCTGACAGCTATGCAGGATTTAGGCAAAGTTTAATTAGATCTGTTCAGTACTTTTTGCGTAAACGTGTAACAGTCATACATACATCCAAACTCCTACAATTTCGTAATAAAATACATTTGATAGCACTTAAGTTTTAAGGTTGTGTTTATGGCATTATTTTACCTTTCCGTGTAGCAGGCTGATTGCCCGTTTTAAGCGGTCACCTTTATTGTGGATTCAGACTTTAATCTCAACCGCTATACAAGACAAAACTTTAAGTGATCCGCAAATCTTGCCTCAAGTCTGGGTAGTGATTGTCTCTTGATAGACTATTTATGACCAAGTAGTAAATAGACAATCAAGGGAGAATTTAAAAGAAATGTTTGGTTCTTCAACACGCTAGCGGGCTCTTTATGCATCTCCTTGTATGCTTGTACTAGAAGAATTCGTTTCTTGGAGCTAAACCGCAACTATCTCAATGGATCGTAGGTTCAAAGATTTCGAAGCTTCATGGTTTGATAAATCAAGTTTATTGAATTAAAATAGGTAATGTCCTCCACTCTCACTAAGCCCGTGGCGTAATGCTCTCAGAATATCTCCTGTTCATACTGTAACACAGATAGCTCTTATCTAACAGACCAAGAATTCAGTATGACTCACGATCAGCGATATGAATATTATAAGGAAAGTAGTGAATAAATATTATTGGCAGTTATATACAGAAGTTTGTCCCACTTCTTTCTTCCCATATATACGACGGCGCGGTCTGGCTACCAATATTATGATTACACTCTACTACCGATGTAATGTCAATACCCTGACGACGAGCTTGGAAAAATGCATTTTGCATTTAATATGACATTTCTATTCACAACAAACCTGGTTCGGAGTCTGACCTTTATAATGTCTATAGTATTCTTATACAGCTGAAAGACAACAGAGGTTGTAAAGCGGTCGCCGTGAAGGTGATGTGATTATTAGAATTCACATTTAAGAAGGAACTTCGGGTATAAATAGTTCATTGGAAAGCGTTGATCGAAAAACGACAATCAAGTGTTCTTCGTGGAATATTTATGACGTATCGGCGTCATAAATATTCCATGAAGAATTGATTATTTCTGCAATTTCAAAACCAAAGAAAAAAAGTATCGAAGCGACTCTCTGCAATCATCAATCTTTATTCTCCTTTAATGAAATATTTACTTAATTTTAAAAGTTCCAACTAGTTCCAACTGTATTACTCGAAATAGATGCTATTGGTCTAAAAGCTACGCTATTGCAAATAAAAACATGATTTCTTGATCCATAGCCTTCTGAATATAAACTGCAAATGGCTTATAATAATTCCTATTCAATGAGAAATATTCAATCCGACGACAAAATTAATCAGCTAATACAAACATCACAAACAATACAGCAATTTATTCACACAAACAATACATAAAACAAAAGACAATAGCAGACACAAATAAACATAATATGGTAATTCTAAATTGATCTTCAAATATATTTTGATGAAGAGTTGAAATGAAAACAGGAACAAATAAAAATAATACAATTCAAATGCAAATGTCAGTAAAATAAAACGAATATTCGTATTAGTGAATAATCGATATTGCGTTATCGCTGGTTCAGTATGATTTGACAGCTGTCAAGAGGTGTGTATCAAAATACTGTGCGATCGCAACGTTAAATGAGAAATATAAAGAAATCTTGTAACGTATTGGTAATATATTAACAGCTCTAATTATAGTAATGTTACCTAATAAATAAATGTCAGCATATTATTTTAAAAGGTAGGTACTTTTAAAGTACATACGTATTTGATGAATAGTGTTAGTATCTAATAAGTAAGGTATAGTTTTCTTTTAAGCATTAAAAAAGCTTTCATTCCATTGGTCAAAACTTTGTTTAACTAAAGTGAGAATATCCTAGACTTTTTCTTATTTTCCAGCACCAGGGCTATTTTTATAACAGTGTCCATTGTACAGATAGGTAAATTGATAATATTACTCTTGTAGTCCCAGACAATAGCACACCATTTGAAATATCTGTCAATCCAGAGACAATACAGTTCTTGTCTGTGTTAATTATGTTACAAGGTCTGGATTATTACTTGGCACCTGTTTTTAATAAATGCCAGACTTGACTAGCGTAGCGTAATTTTAGTTCAATGGACTTGCCTGGTGTTTAACTATGCGCTGATTCAAATTAATGGATATTAAAGCATTTTAATTAGTAATGTATCTGTTTGAAATAGAATTAGTTTTTATTATAAGTCAAATCGATTAGATCGATTGAGTAACATTTTGTTTAGTCTATTGAAAATTTCTGACAATGGTCACACTGAACTGTCACTTCCGTTCGCTTCCTTGAAAAAATTAACTCGCCGGTTGTCGTCTCGTACGTAAAATATCGCCTTTTGAATTAACGCGAATTGAATTAAATTGAGTAAACCGTCTTAAATGCCGCCTGATCTAGTGCTGGCAACGGTAAATTGATTGTGAACTATTGATTGACATTTGTGAAAATTGTGAATCCGGTATCGAGTCCACGTGCCAACGTGTCCTGAAAATGTCGCGTTTGAAGCTTAATAGCTAAGTATAAGATACTTCATTCATTTATTTTGGCCAATATACTTGTATGAATGTGTCTAATTTAGCTCAAGCCTGACATCAGCAAGGATAGCGGGTAAGTGAAATATAATATTGATATTGATTGATTTCAATTCATCACTGTGCAACGCAGTGCATTGTGTCTGGATCATTGTCTATCGTGGTCAGGTAGATGTATTACATCTTCCACTGCGCACTTCTGATACACCTTCCTGCCTGGCTACGGTAATTCTAGACATAAATTTTGGTAGCAGAGCGTGATTAACTGTGCCTATATTGTAAACTTGTATCTGAGCTAAGCATCTCATTTCTTAACAGGTTAACAGTGTTGTAGTGTTCTCAGGTCAGTATTGTCTAAAATACATAATATTTAATTGTATAAGTTGACCTAGATAATTTGAAACACATTGTCACACATAACCTCAATCAGTAATTGTTGATTTGTATTGTTGAAAAATCTAACTTAAATTTGTTGTTGCATTAATAAGTCACTTTGATTGGATACATATCAGTTATATGTATCAATTGATTTAGTTTATTGCATATATTGATATATTAAGTTTGAACCTTACATTGTTAAACCTTGTTATAATATAAAGATAATATTGTTAGGTAACACATATTCTGTGCTTACTTACTATTGTATATCTCAAATAATACAGCCAGTCTGTCTGTTGCAAGTAATTAGTTAATTTATTTGAATATTTAACTTTAATTAACTTATTCGAAGGTTCATCTTTTGATAACTTTGACTTTGTTTTGTGTCAATATATATTGAAACTATTAATTTTGTTGGACAGTAGATACCTGTCACTTGCCTGCACTTGCAGTAAACAGGCTAATACTTTGTTGGTTTCAAAGAATTAAGAAAAATTAAGTTTTGATTGTTAATATTATTTAACGCTTGTCCGGGCTCTTTTGAATTTTGATTATGTCAGCTATCAAGGACTTGCGTGCGGCTGCTGGTGCTATTGCATCAGATTTGCGCTGGTTTGCCTCGGCCAGTGCTTTAGTGAACTGGCCTGATCGCCAGCAGGCCTTACTTCAAAGGTACGAGCGGATCGATGATCGCCTGGCAAGTGTGGAACAGCAGTTCCGCACTTTCAGCGCTTGCTGTCTCGAAATGTCAGTCACTGATTTCACTGCTGACCAGCGAAATAAGGTCAGCGAATGATAGGGCTGACCTTAGGCCGGCACAAAAGTTGGCCTATCTAATGTCGGTCCTGGATGGGGAGGCTAAGGGCCTCATCCAGCATCTGCCCGTGTCTGACGAGGCGTACCAGACGGCTCGGGACCTAATTACCCGTAGGTACCATAATAAGCTTGGCCTCGCCGATACGCACATCGAGCAGATTTTGGGTTTGCCGACGCTCACCCGGGTCTCTGGGTTGCGCACCCAACTGTTGAACCCGCTCTTGGTGGCCATCAACGCACTTAAGTGCCTTGACCTGCCCGTAGACCAATGGTCCTATTTATTGGTGCACATTGTGCTGAAGAAGCTGCCTGCCTACCTGAGGTCGCGTTTTGAGCAGCGCTTTGGTGGGGATAGCGCGACCCATCTGCCCCCCTTTGCTGACCTGGAGAGGTTCCTGGAGGATGAGTGCCGGGTCTTGGACAACTCCGGTGGTGTCACGCCAGCTAAGACGCAGCCGCCCAAGGTCAAGGAGCAGGCTCGCGTTCACACCCGAGCCAATGTTGACCGGCGCCCTCCTCGCTTTGCGGTCACGCAGAGCCCAGCGGAGTGCTCCTACTGCAAGGTCACGGGGCACAGAACGGCCAGTTGTAGGGCATTCTTGGACCTACATGTCGCCTCTCGTAGGCGCATCGCGAATGCCCGCCGCATTTGCTTCTCTTGTTTGGGGTCTCACTACCAGCGAGACTGCCCAAACTCTCGCCCCTGTCCTCACTGTGGAGGACAGCATTTGGACATTCTCTGCATGAATGCCAGAGAGGTTGGCCGCTTGTCCAACCAGCCGACGCCGCGTACGGGCGGGTGTTTTGAAGGTGGCAGCCGAGGCTCACCGGCGCGTAGCCGAGAGTCGCCTCGCTCAATTGATCGCCACTCACCCCGCTTGGAGAACCGTAGCGTGCGCACGCCTCCTCTCTCTCGCGCACCTGAATGTGCTGTTCAGCGTCACCAGCACCATGACTCCTGCCCCAGGTATTCCCCTCCTTTGGCGGAGCGTCCCCGCCTTGACTCGCGCCCACCTCGTTTTGGGCGGGTGCGTCATTATGACCACCCACAGATGGCGCGCGGATCAAGTCATCGCGCCTTTGAGGACTTCAAGCCGCACCCCCATTTTGATTTGCCTGGTCCTGGCCAACGGTCGCCGCCCAGGCAACAATAGGCCATTGACCCCTGCCCTATAACGCCAACCTCCCCCATTGAGACCGTTATCCTACCAACGGTTGCTGTTAGGGTCTGGGGACCCACGGGGACCTCTGTTGTTGTCCGTGCTATATTGGACACAGGTTCACAAGGTTGCATTGTTTCCACTTATTTGGTAGGGCAGGTTAAATTGAATATGGGCTCTTTTCCAGATTGTATACGGGGCATAGGTGATGTAGCCTCTGACGTTGAAGGGCAAGTTAAGGTTTTGTTTGGCCCTGTTGAATCTTCACACCCGAGGATTAAAACCTCGGCTATTGTGTTGAAGAATATTTTGGGTATGCACCCACAGAAACAGCTACCTGCTGCTGTGGTGAATTTGACATCGGGATTGGAACTGGCAGACCCCAAATTTGACACACCGGGACAAATCGATTTGTTGATTGGCTCTGATGTCCAAGGTGGAATTTTGATTGGTGGGAAACGGGTCTTGGTGCCAAATGGTTTGACTGCCATCCCGACCATATTTGGATTTGCTTTGATGGGCCCTGTACCTAGGGACCCCCCTCCAGCTGAACTTGATCATTTGTTGGCTGTAGGCTCCGCTCTCTCTGATGCGGTTCAGAGGTTTTGGGAGGTAGAGGAGCCCCCTCAAGCTGCCCGTTTGAATCCAGAACATGAGGAGTGCGAGCTGTTCTTCCAGAACAACACTGGTCGACTCCGTTCTGGTCGGATTATTACGAGGCTACCCTTTCTGTCTGTTCGGCCTCCGCTTGGTGAGTCACGACCTTTAGCCGAAAAGAGATTGTTGGCTATGGAGCGTCAAATGGGTCGTGATCCGGAGCTCAGACAGAAGTACATTGAGTTCATGAGAGAATATGAACAATTGGGACACATGTCTGTGTCAAATTTGGATTGGCGTTCGGTGGAGCACTACTTTCTCCCGCATCATGCGGTATTAAAGCCATCGACTGGCAAGCTGCGCACGGTATTTGATGGTTCTGCGCAGACTTCTACGGGCGTATCCTTGAACCAGTGCTTGCATTCTGGTCCCAAGTTGGTCAAGGACCTTTGTGACGTCATCACCAGCTTCCGACGACATCAGGTTGTCTTTGTAGCCGACATAAAAATGATGTTCAGGCAGACTATTATCCACCCTGATGACCGTCGCTTCCAGCTGATCCTTTGGAGAGAGTCTCCTCACGATCCCATGGTCGTCTACAAGCTCAATACGAATACGTACGGGTTAAGATCAAGCCCCTACTTGGCAATATGTTCTCTTTGGGAGCTCGCAGACCGCGAAGGCTTACGTTTCCCACGAGCCTCCGCCATCTTGAAAGACGATATTTACGTCGATGTCATTTGCTCGGGCGCCTCCACAGCGGACGAAGCAATCCTCCTGCGGGACGAATTGATAGGTATTTTGGCCTCCGCTGGTTACTCATAACCAGCGGAGGCCAAAATGCGCAAATGGATTTCCAATTCACCAGCGCTTTTGGAAGGCTTGCCAGAGGATCATCAGCAGGATCCACATCTATTTGAGATTGTTGACAACCCCGCCATGATGGCTGTTCTCGGCGTTCAGTACAGACCAGTCCAAGACATCTTTACATATAACGTAGACTTGAAATTGCCGTGTTCTTGGACTAAACGTCTCGTGTTGTCTACTGTCGCCAGAACCTTTGATCCGAACGGTTGGATTTGTCCTATCATATTTTGGGCAAAATGCTTCTTGCAGAAGCTTTGGACAGCAGGATTGACCTGGGACGAACCTCTACACGGTACTCTTGTTGAGGAATGGACCTCTTTTGTATCCTCACTTCCTGCCGTCAACGAGATCTCCTTGCCTCGTCCCATCCTTCCTCCCGGGAAGTACAAGGCCACCCTTCACGGGTTTTGTGATGCCTCGGAACGTGGTCACGCGGCCGTAGTGTACTTGCGCACAGTCAGTGCCTAAGGTCAGGTGAGAGTTTCCCTGATCATGGCGAAGAGCAAGGTTGCACCCCTTCGGACATCTCTGACCATTCCGAAATTGGAGCTCTCGGGAGCAGCCCTACTTGTACGCTTGTTGAACCACGTGTCTAACACTTTGGGTAAAAGCATTTGTATTAATGGGACCTACGCCTGGACAGACAGCCAAATTGTTCTTTGTTGGTTGAAGGCTTCTGTCCACACCTTGGAGGTATTTGTCGCTAATCGCGTTTCCCAAATCCAGAAATCCGAAGTCAAACTTGTTTGGAGACACGTGCCAGGTGAGCTCAACCCCGCTGATTGTGCCTCGCGCGGATGCTTGACGCCTAGTTTGATAGGTCATTCGCTGTGGTGGGGTCCGGAATGAATGAGTCGACCAGAAATTGATTGGCCTCGAACGCCAGTTTTGAATACTTCTAATTTGCCGGGTCTGCGAACACCCGCTCTTGAAAAGGTGGAATGCGCCTTCAACCCCGATTTTTTGTTGAATCGTTACAGCTCCCTTGACAAGTTGTTAGGTGTTACTGCTTGGATAAAGCGTTTTGTTTTTAATTTTAGGCACCCACAACAAAAACGTCTGACACCGTTTCTCTCACCACAGGACCGCCAGGAGTCCCTCACCTTTTGGGTTCGTTCTGTGCAATTGGCGCATTTTGAGAAAGAGATTGCTATCCTTAAGTCAGGGAAATCGAAATTGTCAGGAGCAATATCTAAATTGAACCCCTTTTTAGACGATACGGGTCTCTTGCGCGTTGGAGGGCGTCTCAAGAACACCAGTCTCCCTTACGGGGCACGTCACCCCCTGTTGTTACCTAAGGACGGTCATTTGGTACGCTTGTTGGTAACTGACCGTCACCTTAAAAATTCGCATGCTGGTTGTAATGCTTTGTTGGCCATTTTGCAACGCGAGTTTTGGATTTTGTCTGCCCGAAGAATTATTCGGAGTGTAGTCTTTCGCTGCATCCCTTGCTATAAGCTCAAGGCTTCTACCATGCAGCCCTTGATGGGAGACTTACCGGCAGATCGCGTTACTGAGAGCAGGACGTTTGAAGGTGTTGGCACGGACTTTGCTGGTCCCTTTTTGGTGAAAACGTCGACACTTCGAAACAGCAAAACTGTTAAGGCCTACTTGTGTGTTTTTGTTTGTCTTTCCACAAAGGCCGTACACTTAGAACTGGTCTCCTCGCTTACGACCGAGGCGTTTGTAGCCACATTTGACAGATTTGTATCCCGCAGAGGGCTGCCTTCTTTGAGCCGTTCTGACTGCGGCACTAACTTCAAGGGCACGTATAATTATTTGAATGATGTTGTTAATTTCCTTGAAACCAACAAGGCTGATATAGGTGATAGGCTTGCCCGACGTGGGATAAATTGGTTGTTTTCCCCACCAAATTGTCCACACTGGGGTGGTATATTTGAGGCCGCCGTAAAATCGGCCAAAACACACTTGCGCAGGACAATCGGTGAATCTGTCCTTACATTTGAGGAACTCGCAACTGTGTTTTGTAAGATTGAGGCCGTTTTGAACTCTCGGCCATTGTGCCCGATCTCCTCAGATCCGAATGATTTGGAGGCCCTTACGCCGGGCCATTTTTTGATTGGTGGCCCACTTGTCGCCTTGCCTGAGTACCCCTATATTGATACGAGACCTGGTCGTCTCTCGCGTTTTGAATTGGTACGCCAGATTACTCAGAGCTTTTGGAAACTCTGGAATTTGGAACATTTGCACATACTCCAGCAACGCGTTAAGTGGACCGACAAGACCGATCCACCCAAGATTGGTGACCTCGTTTTGATCAAGGAGGCTAACCTTCCGCCACTCAGATGGCGCAAGGGGCGCATCCTTCGTTTGGTAACTGGGGCTGATGGAGTTCCCCGATTTGCTGAGGTTTTGGTGGACGGTTCGATTCTGAGGAGAGCGGTTGCAACATTGTCACGTCTACCAACCGATTAGCGGACCGGTAGGCCGGTCCGGGGCGGGTGGATGTTTGAAATAGAATTAGTTTTTATTATAAGTCAAATCGATTAGATCGATTGAGTAACATTTTGTTTAGTCTATTGAAAATTTCTGACAATGGTCACACTGAACTGTCACTTCCGTTCGCTTCCTTGAAAAAATTAACTCGCCGATTGTCGTCTCGTACGTAAAATATCGCCTTTTGAATTAACGCGAATTTAATTAAATTGAGTAAACCGTCTTGAATGCCGCCTGATCTAGTGCTGGCAACGGTAAATTGATTGTGAACTATTGATTGACATTTGTGAAAATTGTGAATCCGGTATCGAGTCCACGTGCCAACGTGTCCTGAAAATGTCGCGTTTGAAGCTTAATAGCTAAGTATAAGATACTTCATTCATTTATTTTAGCCAATATACTTGTATGAATGTGTCTAATTTAGCTCAAGCCTGACATTAGCAAGGATAGCGGGTAAGTAAAATATAATATTGATATTGATTGATTTCAATTCATCACTGTGCAACGCAGTGCATTGTGTCTGGATCATTGTCTATCGTGGTCAGGTAGATGTATTACATCTTCCACTGCGCACTTCTGATACACCTTCCTGCCTGGCTACGGTAATTCTAGACAGTATCCTTTATTCAAAATAATACCTATAGTACTTACTTGCAGGTCTCAATACAAAAGAAAGTGATTTAAGTGATATTTTTCATTATTCTCTTTAGTCAAAAATCAAGTGATTTAAATATTTTTGACGTAACGTTTGCACCATGACACTGCGAGCAAGTCAAGTCGTCGCGATGGTCCCAGCTATCATGGTTTTTTTTGGACAGTCACTACGAAGAATAGTGCTCTAAATGTCCTATTTATATCTAAACTATGGAATAGCCCATATGTCGTCGAGGCCAGACTGCAGATCCTTAGCCGAAAAGCTAATATTTTGAAAATCTTGTTAGAATAGGAAGCCGGCTCCGACACAATGGAGTTGGCCTTTTAAAACAATGTTACCAGATCAATTTTAACCGGAAATTTACACCAAATTACCGTTACATTAACAGAACAAATTTAAACGCAATTTATTTGGTACGATTTATTCGTAGCCTACGAATAAATACGGAAAGATAAATTGAGGACTCTCATTAAAATAACCGATACATTTTTGTACCTATTTAAAAACGAATAACAATCTGCACGGTTGGCGTTGTGGTGTAAGCGGCCGCCTCACCGCTTGACACTGCGCAGAGTGTAGTGTGTTTGATCCCCACACAAGACAACACTTTTGTGTGATCCTATTATTTTTAACAAGTGTCACTTTACTGATGTCGCGTGCAAACAAAAATTTCATATCTGATAGTCTAAAATCCGTGGAAGATACATACATTCGGTTAGTGCGTAAATGCAATGTTAAATGAAAAGTCAAATATTTTATTTTTCTACTTTTCCTAGTCAATCAAATGTATGCTAGACTCTATATTGACATTAACTGTATGTTCTCGATATAAGAGTGTTAAACTATAGCAGAACGGGCAATCAAACAAATCAATTACAGGTAGTAATAATGGTTTGAACAAGCATATGCGATTACAGTGTTGGTCGGTTGTTCGGGTGGTCGGTTGGTCGCCTAGCCCTATTGATTGTTTAATAGCACAACAATGCATTACGTTCATTCATGGTACGCACTCTACGGTCACTTTGTTGTGGGGTACTTACGTAATTATTGTTTACTGAAAGCGTAAATATTAGGTACATTACATTACGGTTGGCATGGTGGTTTAATCAGCTAACTGTGTTAAGCTGTTCTGCGGCTTTGAATTGCAACTAGTGCTGTGGGTTCGATCTCTACAGAGGACAAAGATGTTTTGATTATCCAAAAACCTTTGTCTGATTTTTAGTGTGCAGGTTGAAAAAATGCTTGTTGTTTCTCACGATACAGAATGTATGGGTTCCTGCCGTTTTGCCGAAAAGGTTTTGACAAAATTTCATTACTCAAACAAATTTTAGCAACCTTTTTTATACCATTGCAATATTTCAAATGATTTTAGTACGCATATTTTTATTAGGTCAAATTTTTACTTGGCAAAATATTACCAAGTATAATGTCATTATGACATTTGGTCTTTAATCAAATGATTTATTACAGCAAACAATCTTCAGACAATAAACGTTTGGTGATATTAGTTATGGAAGTAGTAAGAGTTGGTTAAAAAAGAAAAAAATGGTTATGTTAGGTTAGAACTATGACCTCCTCCCCCCCGTGGGATCTCCACCTTGTCATGGTGGGGGGACTCAGTAACCGTGGATTGGTCACCCGCGGTGAAGCTAAGAGGGATCCAGGAGGGGACGCTCCGCGTGGGCTTGACGGAGGCCTGCGCAGGATGCGTCCAATGGTGCGGGTTCGAGGGACAGTTGTTCTGTCCCTCGCAGTCGGGCGCGGTCGCGGGAGAAGAGGCGTGTCGGTGTTGCGTTGCCGCGCACCCTATCTCCCGCGACCAAATGGGGGCGCACCATCGTTGCGTCGCGGTGGGGCCGCAGAGGAAGAGGAGATGCGGTGTTATGTTGCCGTCCTCCCTATCCTCTGCGGCCGCTGAGTGTTTTGGCGGCGGAGCCCAACACCTTCATCCGCCGCCAAGGGGGTTTTGTTCGGGGCCCGCCTGACCATCTGGCGGGCCAATGTCGGGGAGTGGCGAGGAAAGCTTATGCGATACCCTAACCTCCGACACACGGGTACATGAGGAACACGGGTTGGTTTTTAGTCAGTAAGAGTCTGACAGTCCCCTTCGCCCTTCCCCCCCAGGGCAGAGGGACTGCATGAGGATTTTCCAACCCGACGCCAAAAAAAAAAAGGAACTGTGACCTCCTCCCCCCCGTAGGATCTCCACCTTATCGTGGTGGGGAGGGCTCAGTAACCGTGGGTGAGGTCCAACACCCACGGTGAAGCTAAGCGGGATCCCGGGAGGGGACGCTCCACGTGAGCCTGCGTAGTATGCGTCCCAGGGTGCGGGTGCGGGGGACAGTTCTGTCTGTCTCTCGCAGTCGGGTGCGGTCGCGGGAGGAGAGGTGTGTCGGTGTTACGTTGCCGCGCGCCCTATCTCCCGCGACCAAATGTGGGCGCACCATCGTTGCGTCGTGGTGGGGCCGCAGAGGAAGAGGAGATGCGGTGTTGCGTCGCCGTCCTCCCTATCCTCTGCGGACGCTGGGTGTTTTGGCGGCGGAGCCCAACACCTTCATCCGCCGCCAAGGGGGTTTCGTTTGGGGCCCGCCTGACCATCTGGCGGGCCAATAACCGTCGGGGGGTAGCGAGGAATGCTTCGGTGAAACCCTACCCTCCGACACATGGGTACATGAGGAGCACGGGTTGGTTTTTAGTCATTAAGAGTTTGACAGTCCCTTTCGTCCTTCCCCCCAGGGCGGGGGGACGCCATGAGGATTTTCCAACCGGACACCAAAAAAAAAAAAAAAGAACTGTGACCCCTAAACAACTTGCATTCATAGAAACAAGAGATTGTATTTAGTAGGTTAGCCGGAACTGAACTATTGAAAAACTGTTATTCCAACTGAAATATTTGACTAAATAAAAAATGTTAAAAGTACTAGTTGGTAAACAAGTTATAGTTTAAACGTTCATTTCCCAAACTTTATGTTTGCGTTACAATTTTTTGTGAATAGATTTTTTGCTAAGTAATAATTTGACAAATGAAATTATGCGAAAAATTTTTTGGGAAGTGAAAATTTGTCAAATTCCATTCGGTCAAACGAGGGAGACCCAGAATGTATTCCTAATGTGGAAGAGGATATTTTTTTAAATAACGTATAAATGAATGATACTCGTCATTACTGACTAAAATACGAGTCCACATGTATACATCGAAACTAATATTAACAAAAAATTTTTTCCAAAATACATCAGATCATAAGTAATAATGAATGATCTGATTTATTCCTGAACAGGCAAAAGTGATTTCTTAATCTAAGTAAATTCAATTAATTTTAAGGCGCTCACTACCCAAAATCCGTGTATCTTTTTTTTTTCAACCTTAATTCGTTCGAAAGGGAAAATACTGGCGCAGTCTGCACTGTTCGCCTTTCCACTCGAATTAACTACGTTTCAATCGTGTCTCGGGTGCCACTGATCATTTTACAAATTGGATGTCTCCCTCGAGTTTACTTTTAATACGATTTCATCACTTTAATATTCATTTGCCAGCGGTTAAAAAATGACGTTAGTATGTATGGTTTAATCCTTGAGGTGCGATCAAACTAAAGGCAAAGTGCCATAAGTGCAAAGGGTCACGTTGCTGCAAATTTTCATTGGCATAGGTTACCGGAAAAAAAATAATTATGACACCTTAATATAATTATATTACATAAATTGCATATCATTGTGTTGGTTATAAAATCAGCTATGATAATAATAACATAAATTACTACTAAATACTCACCTTTCCGGCAAATAAGCTTACAAACTTAGAAGTTTGTTATTTTTCACTGGTTCGCACAAACATTTCATCACATATTAATGAATTTCATTACTTGTTTGGTTCATAAACACAAAAACATTATCACATATACCTTTAGGTTTTCACACAATACATTATTTATTTGTAACAAATGAATCTAACGCCACTAAAAAAATTATAATCCGAACGCGTAACAAAAAGTTCGCCGTGCCGGGCCGCCATGTTACTGTAGCGCACACTGTGGCTGTGAATTATTTACCATTTGAAACACGATAACAGTGAAAACGTACAACAATATTAGTATTTAATTGCTAAAATATGTTTTCAGATAAATAATCTGGGTACTTTTATGTCTTTCATAACTATTAAAAGAGTATTTATTATAAAACTATTACGAAAATAGCAAGTTTCAAGAGTAGTAATAGCCGTTCTTAAAAGTTTTTGCCTTTTATCACTGTATTTCTTGTCTCTGTCACGAATAATGTCACTTCACAATTTATATTTATTTATTTCTGAGTAAATCTATATAAGTATCTTCATAAAATATTCACCGGTTTCTTCCACAAGACAACTTTTATTATAAAGATCGCGGAACAAAACACAACAATGGCGGACGCTTTCGCAACTGAGACACAGATAATTATATTTCAATATTTTTTGGCACGTTTCGTTTCCCTCACCCTTCTAAAAAGATTTAGTTGCATAGAATATGAACTATTCTAATAGTTACTACTTTTGTTTCTTGGTTTAAGTAAAACAAAACGTAAAAAATCCGCGAACAATAGGACGACTTTTTTAGAGCACGACCATGCGTGCTTTAAACACATGGGACCACTTGAATTAGAGCACGACCGTGCGTGCTGTAATCACGTGGGGGGTTAAGTGAAACTTAATAAGTAAATAATATATTTGTGTTGATTTTTATCTTCATTTGTAATGTGTGTAACCAATATTTTATTTTTTGTGATGATGATGAAGTTGATGTTTGACAAAGAGGGTTAATAGATTAAGTAAGCAACGACTTGAAATACGTGGCTGGGGTGGCCAGGATGCGGAAGGCAGAAGACCAGTCATTGTGGCGCATGTTGGAAGAGGTCTATGTCGAGCAGTGGACTGCAATAGGCTGATTGATAAGCAACGGTCATAATATACCATCCCTCGTGGCCTGCATGGTATCATAGGATAAACTTCCTATTGATTCACAGTGCTAGTGTGACGTAAATTAGGTAAGGTCTATGACCTATGGACTGCAAATGATAATAAAAACGTAAACAACAGCCAGTTATCTATATCAAACGAGCTAAACAGGTGTATGGGTGGGTTCGTGTTCACTAGTTAGCTTGAAACGTGAAGGCATTGCGTGTTCGTCGCCCAGTAGGTATGTGTGCCGCTGAAATATTGCACTCAATCATGACAAAACACCATGATATTACAGTATCAGCGGTATACAATATTGTACGATTGTGTTATCCAATCAGTTATACTAAATTTGAGCGATAAATTGACTAATTTGACTTATGCTAAACCTAAGTGAAAGAAAAGGCAGCGATAGCCTAGTGGAGATACCAACGGTCTGCCATGCAGAGGGTATCGGGTTGGCACCCACAGCGCGCACCACTGAGTTTTCGAAGTTATGTGCGTATTAAATTGTTAATTTTCGCTTGCCCCGTGCTTCGGAGAGCACGTTAAACTGTCGGTCCCGGCTGTCATGAAGATCTATGACAGTCGTTACGGGAAGTCAGTACCACACTAGCCAAATCAACTGATACCTACTTGTCTAAACCATAGAAAATCGCTATCCTTTTGGGTTGCGGATGTCAGACGGCAGTCGCTCTGAAGAAAAGATATTGAAATTCTGTCATATCTGGTTAGACCAATAAGCGGACCTCCGGCTCCAAGGCGTGTAAGTGTCGGATGCAACCGGGATAAGGCTAGGACGATGATGATGATGATGTAAGTGACAGAATTTGAAAATGTGTAATATTATTTAACAAATTACAAGATTACAATCGATTCCAGTAAGATATTAATTACGTGGCTAATATTATTTCAAATTAGGCTAGAGTATGTGGACCACGGAATCCAAGGCTAAAGGCTTGGGTGTAACTGGGATGATGTTAATGATCATAAGCTAGGCAACATGAATTTGCCTTTCAAAGATAATCTAAATTGAAATAAGTTACCCTAAAGCAGCAGCGTTAAATGCAGTCGTATGGAGCATAATTATATTTATACCAATTAAGAATATCAATGTCATTTTATCTTTCCAAAATAAACATACTCCATTCATGTCAAAAATAATAGGTAAAACAAATATCGACAAATAAACAAAATCTTATAACGAAAATAGAATCAACACTGATTTCATCTTTATCGCATAAAGCAATTCCAACTTTATTATTACTAAGGCTTAGATTCGTCAATTAGTCAACTCATACATATTAACAACCCTCGTCGTCCATTTAATCTGAAAGTTAGCACGCAATGACCGAAGCTAAGCTCTGACCTTACTAAGCAATGTCCATTGCCAAGATTTATAAATGACAATGTTGGATTACATTTATTGGAAATCCATCGATAGTTCTTTGCAATGTTAGACGAACTTTCATGAACTTTTGTAGTAGTTGGCAATAAATAATCCAATAAGATATGATCGAAAAATATAAATAATTGTATTATGACTGCAAATGTAGTGGTTGAAGCCGACGCATCTTTTAACACTGCGCCGTGTGTTGTGGGTTCGGGTCGCATGCTGCACTTTGACATAAAACCATTCGGTATCTGGATTTATAAATTAAATAGCATCAACATGTCAAGCGACCAAAGCCTGCAAATTACTAAGACAAAGTACTAAGACAGTCGCAATATCCGAGTCAAAAAAAGATTTCTAACCTTAAAATAAATACTTAATTGAACTTTTGTAACAGTTCGTATGTCTACTACAACCACAAACAAAACTTTGATTAAATGACGATTTTTATCTCATGGGGAACTTTACAAACATTACAATAATAATTTGTAGATCACACAGAGGCTTATGGGAATCGAACCCGCGATACTAAACGCAGTTATAAGCGGCGTGGTGAGCGGTTTAACCATTATGCCATACATGCAGTCAAATTGAATTAACATTAATATTTTTAATGAACGAATGTTGTTTGTGTGCTAATATATTTTTTAATTAGGTTTAACTTAGTGGATATCATTGTGATTAATTATAACTTGAAGGTTATTTTGTGTATTAATCACTCGAAAGTCACTGTTTTCGTTCGTCCTTAGCCCTTTAGCGCGAAAAGATAATTAATATAAACTACACCAAGTTTTAAATCTAGCAATGCTAATTAATGATGTGACTTTTCATAATATGATTGATTACGCTGTTTACTAGTTTTGATATAAAGTCACCGCCCAAGTTCCAAAGATATAGAGGGGGTATACTATTCAAATATACTGTCTAGTGATGCATGACCTCAACTGCTAAACTGCATTGCTCATCAACTACAAAATATCTTTGTGTAATGAGCATCATTATTTGTTCAGAGTCTGGGTGTAATACATGTATGTTTATTAGCTACCTCAAGGCCAATTCTCGTACTTTATATGACATTGAAACCTATATTTTGAACGAAATGAGATTACATTTTGAATTGACTCAGAATCGGTATTCTGCTAATTTAATGTCATTATCGTCTAATTTGACTTAGGTATATAGTTCGACGTCGACACGTAGTTCAATTTACGATATAGTCACAATAACATTCAAATTTCAGTTAATTTAGGAAAATACCATTTGTGACTTGAGTATGACACTGACATTAGATCGAAAGAACATTTTGAACAAATATAATTAGGAGAATTGAGCCTCTGGTTGCTACAGTACAAGCTCTGTTAAGTTTGGGTTCCGATGACCATAATTATGTAGATTGACATTGATAACATTATTTCAGTATCACAATGAACGAAGAGTTTGCCAGAATGCCGTAAAGCCATATATCTCAGAGGTATGCTTTCACCAGTTTGGTATATCGCTGAGTGTCGCCGCCTGCCAATACATTGAAATGGCAAATAACAGATTTAGTTGCCCAACTACTGCATAAAGCGCTGGCGTGTTGTAACAAATATTTGCTTATGAAAATTTACATAATACACCGGCGAGGCATACCTATATCTTCACATAACTTTATGTCCATTATATTCATAGTTATAAAAATCTACAACATTTTATGAACTGGCAATGAAAAAATTGGTACTTATTATCTTCTAAATCTCTTTCACGGGTAAGCTACTAACAGGTTTTTATTAAAATTTTCAATAATATAGCAAATCATATAGATCCGAATAACAGTTTATATCTCGAAAACCGTTCCACGCAGGCGGAACAGAGAGCGGTATGTGTGTAGTCATAAGCTTGTTCCAATAAAAAATAATAGGTAGGTATTAAAATAATTCAAGTTGCATAAAAATAAAGTGGTCACTCAATTAAACTGTTTAAACATGTCTTGAAGTCATGGAGGTCCCTAAGCAAACAGTGGTAGTCCGACAGCTCAGCAGAAACTTTACTTAAACGGCTATATCGATTGGTACTTCGCATAATTATATTTGTGCACGAACCATTTGTTCACTGTACTCTAGTTGTCTTACATGAGTATTCATTTTATTTAGTTTGAAACTCTTGTGTAAACTATCCAAGTTGTCTCTGCTTATACTTAACATGCATACATAACTCGCACCTTCGGGAGAGATTCGACCAACACTTGAATGAATAAATAAAAAAATGCCAACAAGGAGCCCACAATTATGTACGCTAAAGCTTATTTGGTGAAAATGAGTAAAATACGTAACACATGTCTATCTCCCGAAGAATAGTTACGTACAATTAATCTAGAATGACACTGAGATTCCATCTATGTATAATATAAAAATGAATCGCTGAATGTGTTGCTAATCGCAAATCTCGAGAGCAGCTAAACAGATTTCGCTAATTCATTTTTTATAATATTCCTTGAAGTACGAGGAAAAAAATAATAATATATCGACTATAAGGCGGTACGAAGTTCGTCGGGTCACCTACTTTATAAATAAATTAAATGTTGTCGAAACTTTTCTACTGTAATCGCAATCATATGATTTAAATCAATACAATTATAGGTCAAAGAACTGTAAGCGAATAATATACTCATAAGCTTCGCATGACACTAAATAATACTGTAATAATTTTTATAAGTACTTATCTAAGCCAACGGCGCGGTACCACGGCACAGGTGTTCCACTTAAGTTTTAATATAATAAACCCTATTTCCTTACCCGTAAAGTGCAATATAAAGTGCTCCGCCAACTATTACAGGATTATCGTATTACCAAGAACACTGCTGTTACGAAAAAAGGATAGGTTTTTTTCTGTGTCAAGCTCTGCCTGCTAAGTTTTTCTGGTTGAACTCATTTTGTAAGCCAGTGACCATTTGAATATATAACATTATTTTTGGTACAAGCATATACGTGTTAATTTTTTTATGATTTCTTTTACAGCCTTTCGAAATCCCGTGCTGAACCGACTGGAGCGTCTCCTAATTAGCTTACTGTGAAAGTGGCGCTTTGGGTCAATAAAATCATTTGCCCTTCTATATCCTGGCTGATCAGACGGCTCGGTAAAGGGTTATATGTCGACTTGCCTGTCTCTATGTAGCGATACTATTTTCTTCATATATTTTCCTTAGTCGGCTCTTGTAACACCCACGGAATGAAATAAGGTGTGTAATCGGAATCTATTTTTAATCCGAAATCAATCGACGACCGGTTGGCGCAGCGGAAGTGTAAGCGACTGCTACGCCTAAGGTCGCGGGTTCGATTCCCGCTCAAGTCAAACATTTGTGTGCATGAACATTGATGTTTGTCTTGGTCTGGGTGTTGCTATGTATAATATATATTGTTAGCGGAATCATAATTGTTTAACTCGCTTTTTGTGACGTCACACGCTAAACCCTATAAAAGCAGTCGAGCTCGGGTATTAGGGCCATTTGCTTGTCGGACACCGTGCAGTGAGGTTGTTGGTTTGTGACGTTGCAATCTGCGGTAAGCGTTATAATTGTCATTTTTATACTTATTGGTGCTGATTATGTTCGTGTTTTTGTGAAATGGAGTTTTGGTGATAAAGCTGGTTAAAATTGTAATTTAAAGTAAATTGATCGTTCATCCTGATATTTGTTTTTTTTTTTTTTAATTGGATTCCACTTTTGACGCTAAAATCAGAAGTGGGATTCACCTGTGCTCACAAATTATTTTTGGCTTTTGTTTTATTTTATTTTCTATTCTACCTCCATTTTACAAATAATTTTGTGTTTGATTGTTTTTTGTATAAAATGCCACGACCGTCACGGTCTCGTGAAAGGTCTTGTGAGACGCCTCGTCGGACAGCGAAGCGTAGCAGATCGCAACGACGCAACCATAAGCCTCGTTCACGATCTCGCGGGGATAGGTGCCGTTCACGATCTCGCGGGGATAGGTGCCGTTCGCGATCTCGTGAGGATAGCTATCGTTCCCGGTCTCGCTCAGATAGGTACCGTTCGCGGTCTCGTAGCTATCGCCATCGCTCACGTCCGCGCAATCGTGAACATCGGTCACGATCTGGTAGTGATTACCGTAAACACCGTTCGCGCGATAGTCGAAGTGAGTCTGACAGTGTTAAATACCGACTACGTTCACGTAGCAACGACAAAT
Source organism: Euclidia mi (assembly GCA_944739405.2). Lineage (NCBI taxonomy): Eukaryota > Metazoa > Arthropoda > Insecta > Lepidoptera > Erebidae > Euclidia > Euclidia mi. Next base: position 28,328,607 of record OX123204.2, on the reverse strand, counting down.
ATCGTTCCGTGTCTCGTGGCAGTAAGCATAGGTCACGTTCGCGTCATGATCGCTCTCAGAAACGGTCTCGCCGTGATAGGGCTGTATCGGTTAGTCCGAAACGTCGCGAGGACTCCGTAAAGATAGCGTTAGGCACGATAATGTCACGCTTAAACGCAATAGAGACAAGTTGTGGGGGTAGTGTGCAGTCACCATTACCTGCTTGTCCCAGCACATCTCAAAGCGATAGTGCGGTGGGTCCAGCAACTCAAGTGCTCGTTGACGCACTGCAGAATATCACAAAAATATCTAAGTCCCAGAATTATTATGTTTCGAATTTCGATCCGGCAATTAACAGCTTTGAGGTGTGGTGCGATGAGGTGGAGCGGGCTCGGTTAGCTAACAACTGGGGAGATTCGGAGTGTTTGTCGCGAGTGGCGCATTGTCTTAAAGGAGACGCCAAGACCTGGTTGAATGAGTGGGTCACTAATGACCGCTCTTGGTCGAACTTTATTAAAGAGTTTAGATCTCTTTGTCCGCAAAAGACGGATTACGCCGAGATACTTCGTGAAGTCATAAATACATCCTCCGATAAGTACCTTACTTACGCGGAATACGCGCGGCGGTCGTTGCTACGGCTGCAGATAGTGCAGGGTCTGAGCAGCGACCTGAGGGTACTTATCGTTATACGCGGCATACGAGACGTTCAGGTGCGGGCAGCGGCGGCTAATGCTAACCTAACTATAGATAACTTGGTCTCCTTTTTGGCAACATATGCGAAACCTGCTCGCGTCAAGCACGATTCTCATACGTCGTTTAAGGCAGGCAAAAAACGTAACAACGATAAGACAAAATGTTATGATTGTGGCCAAGTTGGCCATACAAGGAATAATTGCAGAAATCACAACATTTCTAAATCGCTTGTGTGTACTTTCTGTAAAAAGAAGGGGCATAAGGAAAGCGATTGTTTCGCTAAGTCTCGATCGGAAAACCGAAATAGTGACCAACGCAAGGTTAATCTCTGTAGCGAATTTTCGAATAGTACCGTAAAGGGGGACGTGAGTACCGCGGTGATACAGGGAATACCGGTAGACGTTTTAATCGATACAGGCGCTTTGAATGTGTCCCTTCTGTCATCGGATGTACTCAAACATTTCGCAGGTCCACGGAAGGAAACCTGTTGCGTGCTGAAAGGCATTAGTGACACCGAGATTGTCGCTCGGGAATACATTAGTCTGACTGTAGAGTTTCGCGACATCTCACTGGACGTAGACTTTGTTATCGTTCCCGCGTCTTGCATGAACACGCCCATTATTATCGGAACCGACGTTCTTAATCGCGATGGAGTGACGTATATTCGTACGAAAGATGAGTCTTATCTCATGCATAAACCAAGCGCGGTAGTAAATTCGGTTCAGACGGTCGAACTGAATAAAGTGAATTCGCCACTTGAGGGTAAGGAACTTAGCTCTTTAATGACGGTAATAAACGAGTTCTCTCCTTTTTTTATATCCGGAACTGCTAATACGACAGTGTCAACCGGGTCGATGACTATTAATCTAACGAGTGAAACTCCTGTAGCTTACCATCCTTACCGATTGTCGCATCAAGAAAAACTGAAAGTACGCGAGATAGTACAGGACCTTTTAGACAAAGGCATCATTAGGGAGTCGAGTTCAGAATACGCGAGCCCGATCATTTTGGTTAAAAAGAAGGACGGTTCCGATAGAATGTGTGTCGACTTTCGCGCGCTCAATCGCATCACAGTTAAAGACAGATACCCGCTTCCGTTGATCGATGACCAAATTGATCGTCTTGGAACTGCTAAATTCTTCACCAGCCTTGATATGGCATCTGGTTTCCTACAAATTCCAATCGATGAAGCGTCTATCCATAAAACAGGATTCGTAACACCAGAGGGGCATTACGAGTTTTTGAAGATGCCTTTCGGTCTGTGCAACTCCCCGACGGTTTATCAACGGATTATCAACAACACGTTGCGGAGATTTATCGATGCCGGTAACGTCCTGGTGTATATCGATGATGTTTTAATCCTGAGCCAAACCATCAGTGAGGGTATCGCGTTATTACGGGAAGTTCTCAAAACTCTTACTGATGCAGGATTTTCTATAAATCTCCAGAAGTGCTGTTTCCTGAGCTCAGAGGTCGAATACTTGGGGCGGATCGTAAGCCATGGTCAGGTTAGGCCGAGCCCCAAGAAAATTGAGGCTTTAATAAACACCCCGACCCCGACGAATGTCAGGCAAGTACGCCAACTTTTGGGGCTTGCTGGATACTTCCGTCGGTACATAAAGGACTATGCAACGAAGACTGCAGGTATCTCGCGACTTACTAAAAAAGACGTCAAATTTGAATGGGGTCCCGAGCAGGACCAGGTACGGCAGTACATCATTGAGCAACTTACGAACGAACCGATACTTGCAATCTTCGATCCAAGTCTTCCTACCGAACTTCATACCGATGCAAGCAGCGCTGGCTATGGGGCCGTGCTGATGCAGACTCATGGTGACGGAGGGAAACGAGTGGTTGCATATTTCAGCAAGGTTACTCAGGGCGCTGAAAGCAAATACCACTCTTACGAGTTGGAAACCTTGGCGGTCGTCAAGGCGTTGCAAAATTTTAGACATTACCTCATTGGCATATCGTTCAAAATTGTAACTGATTGCAACGCGTTGAAGGCAACCGAACGAAAAAAAGATTTGCTTCCTCGGGTGGCGCGCTGGTGGATTTACATGCAGGATTTTAATTTCACCATTGAATATCGTAAGGGCGTGATGATGGGTCACGCAGACTATTTGAGCAGGAACCCACCAGTCGTGCGATCCGTGGAGGTCAATCAAATTGATAGACCTGTTAATTGGGCTCAAGTAGCTCAGTCTACCGACAGCGAGAGTCAGGACTTGCTACAGAAGCTGAGAGATGGTCAGTTAGACTCGAGTCGATATGTCAACAAGAACGACGTTCTCTATTACCGATATTCCCCTGTCGGTGAGGAACAGCGGTTACTATGTTTCGTCCCTAAAGGGTATCGTCTCAGTTTGCTCCGTATCTTCCATGATGATCATGACCACATTGGGGCCGACAAAACACTAGATCTTATTCTCAGACATTTTTGGTTTCCGGGCCTTAAGCCGTTTGTTCGGAAGTATACTTCCCACTGCCTGACTTGTATCTCAAAGAAGCGAGTTCCTAGAGCCCCTTGCCAACCTATTTCATCTTGGGAAAAACCTGACGTGCCCTTTAGCACAGTGCATGTTGACGTGCTTGGCCCATTGCCAGAGTCGAAAGGCTACAAATTTGTGTTTGTACTGATAGACTCGTTTACCAAGTACTGTCTGCTATATCCACTGCAAAAGCAAGATGCTAACGAATTGAAACGAGTTTTCAACAGCGTCATCTCACTATTCGGCACCCCAAAAGTGTTAGTCTGCGACCGTGGCCGCATGTTTGAGGCTTCCACTTTCACCACTTGGGTTTCTGAGCTTGGGTGTGATATTCACTACATCACCCCTGAAATGCACCACGCAAACGGCCAGGCGGAGCGTTATATACGGACAATCCTTAACATGCTCCGAGTCGAGAGTCGTAACAATACCTCATGTTGGTCAGATTCTCTGAATAAAATTCAGTTAGTTCTTAACGTTACAAAGCAAAAGACTACACAGCACTCTGCCTTGTTTTTACTAATTGGTGCTCACGCGACCACTCCTGCCATCCGTGCGCTGGTCCGTGAAGTCGCTGTGGAGAGCTCAAGCCCCAACGTCGAGGCAACGAGGGAGCTTGGCAGGAGTCGTGCAAGAAATCTGCTAAAGCTGAATCAAGATCAGCAAGACGCCCGCGTCAATCGTCAGCGACACCCTCCCAAAGTATTCCATGTGGGCGACCAAGCTTTCGTGATAAAGTATTCACAGTCTACAGGAAAGCTTGATGCAGGCATGAGAGGCCCGTATCGTATCACGAAAGCTTTGCGCAACGACCGATATGAGCTGAAATTACTCAGCGGTGCCCGTGGAAAGACCACGCAGGCGGCGGCGCAGTTTATGGTGCCGTGGAAGGGAGAGTGGTGTCCCGAGAGTTGTGCCGCATTCTTCGAGAGTAAGTTTGTGAATTAATTATGTCTGTTTTGTGTGTTACAGTTATGTGGTTACTGATGCTGTGTGCCTGTGCGTGACTGTGTGTACGTAAGGCGAAGTAGCAAGCCACGTTTTGGGAGTGCAGTTTGTGCGCTCTGTGACACACATGGGCCCGAGCCGGAGTTGTTGGGTTTGGTCGATCGACCACCTAAAGAGTTCTTAGACATCAGGGTGGCTAACCTACCCTGTTTCCCCCAAAACGATGGCTTCGGTACTCGTGGGAATCGATCAGACCTGGCACTCTGAACGGCTGGGACATGGACACCGAGTGGGCATATGGCCCAGCTGTAGCAGCTGTTGTTTGTTTTGACGTGCGGTGCACTCCTAGTTCTTGGGTCATGTGAGCTGGTCTTAAGGTATGTGGGTGACAGGCGAAGGCCTTCCCCTTGAAGATACCTTCCGCACTGGCGGCGCAGTCTGGGAGTGTACTCGCTGGTGAGGATCCGTTTTGATCGAGATGCCTCTGGACGTCATTGTTGTGGTACCAGATGCGTGGGCAAAATATTTGTCTGTGTGTCGAGTCACTCGAGTGCAGGGGGGATGTTTCGAAATTATCTTGTGCACAAGTAGGTAAAGCCAGTATGATTGAGTCATGTGTGCTGACAATGAGCGTGATGAATAAGTTCTACGATTACATTATAGGGCAAATAGCTACGAATGAAAGAGTTCATTTATTCCTCTTAGTCATGAATGAGGGCCTTGAATGTGTGAAGGATGTGCGAACAGGATATCTCGTAGCGATTTTGTCTGCATAAAATTATTCTATGCAAGCAGAATTGCTATGTATGTCTTTCTGTGACGGCCTGGGCACCATCACATTAATGTGTGGCGGTAAGCCCCGGGCCTAGCGAAGGCATATTACGATTATTTTAATCCATGTTGGTGTTTAACAGATTCTGACGATGATGACGAGGCCTGTCCAGAGCAAATGCCCGGTCCCTCGTCTGCACGTCCTGCTGAAGCCGTTGAAGAATACGCCGAGGACGGCGCACGGTCAGGAGAGGCCGTGTTAGCGGAATCATAATTGTTTAACTCGCTTTTTGTGACGTCACACGCTAAACCCTATAAAAGCAGTCGAGCTCGGGTATTAGGGCCATTTGCTTGTCGGACACCGTGCAGTGAGGTTGTTGGTTTGTGACGTTGCAATCTGCGGTAAGCGTTATAATTGTCATTTTTATACTTATTGGTGCTGATTATGTTCGTGTTTTTGTGAAATGGAGTTTTGGTGATAAAGCTGGTTAAAATTGTAATTTAAAGTAAATTGATCGTTCATCCTGATATTTGTTTTTTTTTTTTTTAATTGGATTCCACTTTTGACGCTAAAAATATGTATTTAAAAAAAAAAAGTATAATTATTTGTATGTTTATCCATTATCTAGTACCCATAACACAAGCTCTGCTTACATACTAAAGATTATGTAACGGGTCTGAATCGTGTTAATGAACGAAAAGAAAGATGAAATACCTTTCTATTTTTCCCGACGTTTCGGCATGGGTTACACCAGCCGTGGTCACGGGATGACTGAGCTCTGCTTAGCTTGGGACTAGATGGTGATGTGTGTATATGGTACCACGTTTCGGCAATCGAAGAGTAGGACGCCCCCCAACTAGGTGGTCCGACGACCTTTAAAAGGTGGCTGGGGCGGGCTGGATGCAGAAGGCCGAGGATCGGTCTTTGTGGCGCATGTTGGGAGAGACCTATGTCCAGCAGTGGACTGCAATAGGCTGATTGATTGATGTCACAATTTCGATAAGAAAGTGATTAATATTTATAAATTTCTTTCTTAGCGCATGGACGTTGTATCCATCAAATACCTATTGGTTTGCTTAAGACCAGAGTGACTGTGTAAGATATACCCAAATAAATGTTAAGCAATGGATAACGACGCCATTTATACTGGCTATAATTATGATCTAACTGTAAATCTCAACTATGCAGAGGCCCACCCAAATGCACATATTATTATATTCAATCAAATTCAGAAGTGACGCTCGTACAATCAAACAAGTCGGCGGTGGACCAAATTGAAAAAATATCCCTTGCCTCGCTCATAGAGTCGATGCACACTAGAAACTGGTTTTGTATACGGGTGACAATGTGTGTGTAAAGTAGCATTGGAAGCGACGATGTCTTGCTGAGCGATTCTCGCCCTTATGGTGGTTTAGCGGGAAGTTGTTCGACTGTACATTTGACAAACTATTTTTGATTTGAATGCGTTAAGTTACAATTTTAGTTTTCTCACACACAGAAGTACATCTACATTATCTGCAGTAACATGAAAGCTAATTAAAATACATAAACAAAATCTAAAATAAATTCTACTATTAGTACCTACTACTATAGAAAGAGGAACAAAGTGGTAGAGGTAATACTTAATAGCTGTCGACTAGTTGCAGTTTGAATCCGACGAGAGATATTCGCTACATATTTGTGGCGCCGAAACCGGCGAACAATAAAATACCTACTTAATATGAAGAGAGCGTAGTAACGTACAGCAACTAATGGTTATGTTGCGGCACTAGAGTAGGCACAATAATAATTAAATAGACTAAAAGTACTAATTCCAATTAAGTTTTGTTTGGACTTTATTTAATTTATTAATACATTCACGCCTGTATCCCCGAAGGGGTAGGCAGAGGTGTAATATTACACCCACACTTAAATACTGGAAATAAATATGTATTTAGCATCAATTGTATTGTAACAGCTGCAGTTCTTATAACATCATTTATGTTTAGTTCTCACATTAGATGATCTATTATTGTTCGAGCATCCAAGCGTTTTCAAATAAAATTATGTTACCTTTACTTTTTAATATCATCATCCTATTATTAATCCGGTTTCATGCAAAACTTATGCCTTGGAGCCCAGAGTCTTGCCCTAATCGGATAATATACTTAACGGAATATTGGCAAAGTAACTGCCGTTAACCTTGTCATGGTATATTCCGAGACCAACGGTGTTACGTGCTCTCTGAGTCACGGTTAGATGTGACTCATTAGAACCGACCATCTATAAGGCAGACTGTTTGAAATAGAAATAGTTTTTATGATAAGCTAAATCGATAATATCGGTTTAGTAACGTTTTGTTTAGTCTATTGTAAATTTTGACTATGGTCACACTATGAACTGTCAATCTTTTCATTCTTTTGGTTCATTGTCGTGTCCGGGAGAAAAAATTTCTTGCGCTAACGCAGTCTTTCCACGCCGTTTCGTTTGTCTTCTCACGTGCTCTTGTGATAGTAAAGTATACTTAAAACACTAGTGAATTGCCGCTAATTGATCTGCTGGCATCAGTTTTTTTATGATAAACTTGTAACATATTGAACATTGTAAAACTTGTCTGAATCCGTGCACGTTTTTGGTGCCCGAGGACTTCGCCGAACTGGACCCTGCGGTAGCTATAAGATACTTCATTCATCTATTTTGGCCAATATTTTTGTATGATGTGTCTAATTTAGCTCAAGCCTGACATCAGTGAAGATTTGGCAAGTAAATTAAATTTGCATGTAATTGTAATTCGCTGTGAAACACAGTACAGTTATGTCAGAGATTTGTTGTGGCTGACAAGGACTGATGAATATAATCACGCTTCCACTAATCTCTGCAAACAATTCCAGTCCTTTCTTGCCAAACTCTAGACACGTGACGGTGACGGTGACGAAGGCGTTTAGCTCCACGAATCGGCACATTCATTAAGTTACTATGTTACCACAGTGCTACTATGTTTCTTAGGGCGAAAAATAGGGGCGCATCATATGAGAATATAATAAACACGATGTACCCCTATTTTATTATTCAGAACTTTGTCATTGTTAATCGATTCCAAACATCCTTTTTCTTTTATTTTTGCTATTTGGCCCAATTAGAATTTGAGGAATGGAATTTGACGTGGAACCTTATTTTATTAAAATTCCTATCATGCTGGTTGTTTGAAATATAAATATTATTTGTGATAGGTCAAGTCGATTATATCGATTTAGTAGCGTTTAGTTGAGTCTATTGAAAATTTCTGACTGTGGTCACACTGAACTGTCAACTTCCCTTTCCCGAAAAGACTTGATTGTGAGCACACCTTTTGCATTTCGTGTGAAATTGCATAATTGAACTAAATTGAGTAAACCCTCGTAAAACTGCCGCCTTTGACTTCCGACAAAGTTTGTGATAAATTCGTGACATATTGAACATTTGTGAAAAGTTTTGTGAACCGCAAACGTGCATCGTGGTCTGGAGTAGAACTCCGCCGATCTGGACACTGGTATTTATTCGATTCTCTTGTTATTTTGGCCAAAATTATGAGTTAATCTTATAGGTCCACTCAAGAACATCATCAGGAGCATCAGTAAGAGTTGGTAAGACATTTTATTAATATTAGAATTTATATTCATTCACTGTGCAACGCAGTGCATTGTGTTTAGGTCCGTGCCTTACCGTGGTCAGGTGGATGCACTACAGACTTCCACTGCGCACCTCTAAAAAAATTCCTACCTGCCTACGGTAACTCTAGACATAATTTTTGGTGCAGAGCTGTAGTTGAAACTTAGCCGTTGCATTGCTGAGTACAAACCTCAGATTGGTATAAGCTTGTATCTCATCACCTTGTAGACAGTATTGTTGTGTTTGTCAGGTCAGTTAGTGTCTAAAATACATAATATTTAATTGTATAAGTTGACCTAGATAATTTGAAACACATGTCACACATAACCTCAATCAGTAATTGTTTGACTTGTATTGTTGAAATCTAGCAATAATTTGTTGCTAGCATTAACAAGTCAGTTAGTTTGTTTTGATACATAACAGCTTTATGTATCAAAAAATTTAGTAAATTTAGTTTATCTCATAATTATATTAAGTTTGAATCATTACTTATAACAACCAAACTTTTGATAAACCTTTGTTTGTTATAATATATAGATAATATTGTTAGGTAACACATATTCTGTGCTTACTTACTATTGTATAGCTCAAATAACACAGCCAGTCTGTCTGTTGCAAGTAATTAATTGACTTATTTGAAGTTTCAAATTTTGATAACTTTGACCTTGTCTTGTGTCAATATATATTGAAACTATTAATTTTGTTGGTCAGTAAATACCTACCACTTGCTTGTACCAGCAGTAAACAGGCTAAAAGTTTGTTGGTTTCAAAGAATTAACAAATATTAAGTATTGATTGTTAATTTTATTTAACGCTTGTCCGGGCTCTTTTGAATTTTGATTATGTCAGCTATCAAGGACTTGCGTGCGGCTGCTGGTGCTATTGCATCAGATTTGCGCTGGTTTGCCTCGGCCAGTGCCTTAGTGAACCGGCTTGATCGCCAGCAGGCCTTACTACAAAGGTACGAGCGGATCGATGATCGCCTGGCAAGTGTGGAACAGCAATTCCGCACTTTCAGCGCTTGCTGTCTCGAAGTGTCAGTCAATGATTTCACCGCTGACCAGCGAAATAAGGTCAGCGAAGACTATGCCCAGGTCTTAGACCTGTATGATGCTGTCTCCAATAGTGCGAGACAACTAGTTGCCGATAGGGAAGGGCAACCCGGCCTGAAGCAGGAGCTTCCTAGGTCAGCACCGGGGCTGGTGAGTAGGCTACCTACTTTAGACCTCCCCCATTTTGATGGCTGCCTAGGAAGCTACCTGGGCTTCGTTAATTTGTTTGACAGCCTGGTCAATGACAGGGCTGACCTTAGGCCGGCACAAAAATTGGCCTATTTGATGTCGGTTCTGGATGGGGAGGCCAAGGGCCTTATCCAGCATCTGCCCGTGTCTGACGAGGCGTACCAGACGGCTCGGGACTTAATTACCCGTAGGTACCATAATAAGCGTGGCCTCGCCGACACGCACATCGAGCAGATTTTGGGTTTGCCGACGCTCACCCGGGTATCTGGGTTGCGCACCCAACTGTTGAACCCGCCTTTGGTGGCAATCAATGCACTTAAGTGCCTTGACCGACCCGTGGACCAATGGTCCTATCTATTGGTGCACATTGTGTTAAAGAAGCTGCCTGCCGACCTGTGGTCGCGTTTTGAACAGCGCTTTGGTGGGGATAGCGCGACCCATCTGCCCCCCTTTGCTGACCTGGAGAGGTTCCTGGAGGATGAGTCGGTCGGTCGGTCTTGGACAACTCCGGTGGTGACACGCCGGCTAAGACGCAGCCGCCCAAGGTCAAGGAGCAGGCTCGCGTTCACACCCGAGCCAATGTTGACCGGCGCCCTCCTCGCTTTGCAGTCACGCAGAGCCCAGTGGAGTGCTCTTACTGCAAGGTCACGGGGCACAGAACGGCCAGTTGTAGGGCATTCTTGGACCTACATGTCGCCTCTCGTAGGCACATCGCGAATGCCCGCCGCCTTTGCTTCTCTTGCTTGGGGTCCCACTACCAGCGAGACTGCCCAAACTCTCGCCCCTGTCCTCACTGTGGAGGACAGCATTTGGACATTCTCTGCATGAATGCCAGAGAGGTAGGCCGCTTGTCCAACCAGCCGACGCCGCGCACGGGCGGGTGTTTTGAGGGTAGCAGCCGAGGCTCACTGGCACGCAGCCGAGAGTCGCCTCGCTTAATTGATCGCCGCTCACCCCGCTTGGAGAACCGTAGCGTGCGCACGCCTCCTCTCTCTCGCGCACCTGAATGTGCTGTTCAGCGTCACCAGCACCATGACTGCTGCCCCAGGTTTTCCCCACCTTTGGCGGAGCGTCCCCACCTTGACTCGCGCCCATCTCGTTTTGGGCGGGTGCGTCATTATGACCCCCCACAGATGGCGCGCGGATCGAGTCATCGCGCTTTTAAGGACTTCAAGCCACACCCTCATTTTGACTTGCCGTCCTGGCCAACAGTCGCCGCCCAGGCAACAATAGGTCATTGACCCCTGCCCTATAACTCCAACCTCCCCCATTGAGACCGTTATCCTACCAACGGTTGTTGTTAGGGTCTGGGGACCCACGGGAACCTCTGTTGTTGTCCGTGCTATATTGGACACAGGTTCACAAGGTTGCATTGTTTCCACTTATTTGGTAGGGCAGGTTAAATTAAATATGGGCTCTTTTCCCAATTGTATACGGGGCATAGGTGACGTAGCCTCTAATGTTGAAGGGCAAGTTAAGGTTTTGTTTGGCCCTGTTGAATCTTCACACCCGAGGATTAAAACCTCGGCTATTGTGCTGAAGAATATTTTGGGCATGCATCCACAGAAACAGCTACCTGCTGCTGTGGTGAATTTGACATCGGGATTGGAACTGGCAGACCCCAAATTTGACACACCGGGACAAATCGATTTGTTGATTGGCTCTGATGTCCAAGGTGGAATTTTGATTGGTGGGAAACGGGTCTTGGTGCCAAATGGTTTGACTGCCATCCCGACCATATTTGGATTTGCTTTGATGGGACCTGTACCTAGGGACCCCCCTCCATCCGAACTTGATAATTTGTTGGCTGTAGGCTCTGCTCTCTCTGATGCAGTTCAGAGGTTTTGGGAGGTAGAGGAGCCCCCTCAAGTTGCCCGTTTGAATCCAGAACATGAGGAGTGCGAGCTGTTCTTCCAGAACAACACTGGTCGACTCCGTTCTGGTCGGATTATCACGAAGTTGCCTTTTCTGTCTGTTCGGCCTCCGCTTGGTGAGTCACGACCTTTAGCCGAAAAGAGATTGTTGGCTATGGAGCGCCGCATGGGTCGTGATCCGGAGCTCAGGCAGAAGTATATTGAGTTCATGAGAGAATATGAACAATTGGGACACATGTCTGTGTCAAATTTGGATTGGCGTTCGGTGGAGCATTATGCATTTCTCCCGCATCATGCGGTATTGAAGCCATCGACTGGCAAGCTGCGCACAGTGTTTGATGGTTCTGCGCAGACTTCTACAGGGGTATCCTTGAACCAGTGCTTGCATTCTGGTCCCAAGTTGGTCAAGGACCTTTGTGACGTCATCACCAGCTTCCGACGACATCAGGTTGTCTTTGTAGCCCATATAAAAGTGATGTTCAGGCAGACGATTATCCACCCTGATGACCGTCGCTTCCAGCTGATCCTTTGGAGAGAATCTACTCGTGATCCCATTGTCGTCTAAGACCTCAATACTAATACGTATGGGTTAAGGTCAAGCCCCTACTTGGCAATACGTTCTCTTTGGGAGCTCGCAGACCGCGAAGGCTTACGAGCCTCCGCCATCTTGAAGGACGATATTTACGTCGATGACATTTGCTCGGGCGCCTCCACAGCGGACGAGGCGATCCTCCTGCGGGACGAATTGATAGGTATTTTGGCCTCCGCTGGTTATGAGTTGCGCAAATGGAATTCCAACTCACCAGTGCTTTTGCAAGGCTTGCCAGAGGATCATCAGCAAGATCCACATCTATTTGAGATTGTTGACAACCTCGCCATGATGGCTGTTCTCGGCGTTCAGTACAGACCAGTCCAAGACATCTTTACGTATAACGTAGACTTGAAATTGCCTTGTTCTTGGACTAAACGTCTCGTATTGTCTACTGTCGCCAGAACCTTGGATCCGAACGGTTGGATTTGTCCTATCATATTTTGGGCAAAATGCTTCTTGCAGAAGCTTTGGACAGCAGGATTGACCTGGGACGAACCTCTACACGGTACTCTTGTTGAGGAATGGACCCCTTTTGGACATCCTCGCTTCCTGCCGTCAACGAGATCTCCTTGCCTCGTCCCATCCTTCCTCCCGGGAAGTACAAGGCCACCCTTCACGGGTTTTGTGACGCCTCGGAACGTGGTCACGCGGCCGTGGTGTACTTGCGCACAGTCAGTGCCTCAGGTCAGGTGAGAGTCTCCCTGATCATGGCGAAGAGCAAGGTAGCACCCCTTCGGACATCTTTGACCATTCGGAAATTGGAGCTCTCGGGAGCAGCACTACTTGTACGCTTATTGAACCACGTGTCTAACACTTTGGGCAAAAGCATTTGTATTAATGGGACCTACGCCTGGACAGACAGCCAAATTGTTCTTTGTTGGTTGAAGGCTTCTGTCCACACCTTGGAGGTATTTGTCGCTAATCGCGTCTCCCAAATCCAAAATTCTGAAGTCAAGCTTGTTTGGAGACACGTGCCAGGTGAGCTCAACCCCGCTGATTGTGCCTCGCGCGGATGCTTGACGCCTAGCTTGATAGGTCATTCGCTGTGGTGGGGTCCAGAATGGTTGAGTCGACCAGAAATTGATTGGCCTCGAACGCCAGTTTGAATACTTCTAATTTGCCGGGTCTACAAACACTCGCTCTTGAGAAGGTAGAATGCGCCTTCGACCCCGATTTCCTGTTGAATCGTTACAGCTTCCTCGACAAATTGTTAGGTGTTACTGCTTGGATAAAGCGTTTTGTTTTTAACTTTGGGCACCCACAACAGAAACGACTGACACCGTTTATCTCACCACAGGAACGACAGGAGTCCCTCACCTTGTGGGTTCGTTCTGTGCAATTGGTGCATTTTGAGAAGGAGATTGCTATCCTTAAGTCAGGGAAATCGAAATTGTCAGGAGCAATATCTAAATTGAACCCCTTTTTAGACGATACGGGTCTCTTGCGCGTTGGAGGGCGTCTCAAAAACACCAGTCTCCCTTACGGGGCACGTCACCCCCTGTTGTTACCTAAGGACGGTCATTTGGTACGCTTGTTGGTAACTGACCGTCACCTCAAAATGTAATGTCCTCCTGTAATGCCCTGTTGGCTATTTTGCAACGCGAGTTTTGGATCTTGTCTGCTCGAAGAATTATTTGGAGTGTAGTCTTTCGCTGCATCCCTTGCTATAAGCTCAAGGCTTCTACCATGCAGCCCTTAATGGGGGACTTACCGGCAGATCGTGTAACTGAAAAAAGGACGTTTGACGGTGTTGGCACGGACTTCGCAGGTCCCTATTTGGTGAAAACGTCGACACTTCGAAACAGCAAGACTGTCAAGGCCTACTTGTGTGTTTTTGTTTGTCTTTCCACAAAAACCGTACACTTAGAACTGGTCTCCTCGCTTACGACCGAGGCGTTTGTAGCCACATTTGACAGATTTGTATCCCGCAGAGGGCTGCCTTCCTTGATCCGTTCTGACTGCGGCACTAACTTTAAGGGCACTTATAATTTTTTGAATGATGTTGTTAATTTCCTTGAAACCAACAAGGTTGATATAGGTGATAGGCTTGCCCGACGTGGGATAAATTGGTTGTTTTCCCCACCAAATTGTCCACACTGGGATGGTATCTTTGAGGCCGCTGTAAAATCGACCAAAACACACTTGCGCAGGACAATCGGTGAATCTGTCCTTACATTTGAGGAACTCGCAACTGTGTTTTGTAAGATTGAGGCCGTTTTGAACTCTCGGCCATTGTGCCCGATCTCCTCAGATCCGAATGATTTGGAGGCCCTTACGCCGGGCCATTTTTTGATTGGTGGTCCACTTGTCGCCTTGCCTGAGTACCCCTATATTGATACGAGACCTGGTAGTCTCTCGCGTTTTGAATTGCTACGCCAGATTACTCAGAGCTTTTGGAAACGCTGGAATTTGGAATATTTGCACATACTCTAGCAACGCGTTAAGTGGACCGACAAGACCGATCCACCCAAGATTTGTGACCTCATTTTGATCAAGGAGGCTAACCTTCCGCCACTCAGATGGCGCAGGGGGCGCATTCTTCGTTTGGTAACTGGGGCTGATGGAGTTCCCCGATTTGCTGAGGTCTTGGTGGACAGTTCGATCCTGAGAAGAGCGGTTGCAACGTTGTCACGTCTACCAACTGATTAGCGGACCGGTAGGCCGGTCCGGGGCGGGTGGATGTTTGAAATAGAAATATTATTTGTGGTCAAGTCGATTATATCGATTTAGTAACGTTTAGTTGAGTCTATTGAAAATTTCTGACTATGGTCACACTGAACTGTCAACTTCCCTTTCCCGAAAAGACTTGATTGTGAGAACACCTTTTGCATTTCGTGTGAAATTGCATAATTGAACTAAATTGAGTAAGCCCTCGTAAAACTGCCGCCTTTGACTTCCGGCAAAGTTTGTGACAAATTCGTGACATATTGAACATTTGTGAAAAGTTTTGTGAACCGCAAACGTGCATCGTGGTCTGGAGTAGGACTCCGCCGATCTGGACACTGGTATTTATTCGATTCTCTTGTTATTTTGGCCAAAATTATGAGTTAATCTTATAGGTCCACTCAAGAACATCATCAGGAGCATCAGTAAGAGTTGGTAAGACATTTTATTAATATTAGAATTTATATTCATTCACTGTGCAACGCAGTGCATTGTGTTTAGGTCCTTGCCTTACCGTGGTCAGGTGGATGCATTACAGACTTCCACTGCGCACCTCTAAAAAATTTCCTACCTGCCTACGGTAACTCTAGACACTGGTATTTGATAAAAAAATATTTATAATAAAGTAAACAAAATGAGGATATCGACAGTTTTCTTTGTTGGTAACGTGAGTTCAATATCTTGAAGGTGATATAAACTACTCATATTCATATGATTCCAAGACATTTATTTGAACAATGTTACTATTTACGACCTAATACATTTTATCTATTCAGAAAATCTTTACATTCGCCTCAACGTTTAACCTAAATATCAACTTGTTCTCTAGCTCAAATTTGGATAAAATTGTAAGTAGAATGTGAAATAGGCTGTTTTATGACTACGAGTCTAGCTTGCTCTCGAGACGATTCGTGATGACCCTCGAAAACAGCTTGTAGACGTGGCTCAGAAGTGTGATGGGTCTGTAGTTCTTTAAGAGGGTTTTATCCCCTTTCTTAAAGAAAAGCACCACCACACCTCTGTGCCACGCCTGTGGAACAGAGGTGATATATAGGCTTTAATAATATAAAGGGAAAGCGAAATAAGTATATTGAGCGGTAAATTTCCAGTTCACTTTTACAGTTTACTTACTTATTATTATAACAAGCCGACACTGGCATATCAATTAAATCTACGACTACAAAGTGGTAGTTTTGACTTTTTAACTTTCATCATCATCATCAGCCTTACATACTGACTATGAGAAGGGTTAGGCCATAGTCCACCACGCTAGCCAAGTGCGGGTTAATAGACTTCACAGGGCTTCTGAGAACATTATGAAGAACTCTCAGACATGCAGGTTTCCTCACGATGTTTTCCTTCACCGATAAGCAAGCGATAATTAACAATTGTAACTTTACGCAAACATAATAAAAACATCATAACAAATGGCAAAACTTTTTTGTAACTCAACTTGTGACAAACGAAGTGAGTGATGGGGCCACTATATTTATTTATTGTTACCCACATATATGAATTATGAACTGTCTCCGTACGGTTGCCCACATAAATAGACCTTTGGTTCATTACGAAACAGGTTATATTCTATTCGCCATTGTTGTAGTATGGCCTATCATCGTGCCCTGTCATTAATCTACGAATATGAAATTTTCCAGTCAAGTAGTTTCATTTCATTCTAATAGTATACGTTTTTATAGGTGTGGTAACATGTTATCTTTAGCTTTTTAGATTAGTGTCAGATGATTGATTTTTTAGCAAATGTAATATATTGAAGGAATAAGTATAGGTATTTATACAACATAGTGGGTAATGCTCTTTTTCACATTAAGTGAGCATATCTTGATGATAAATAGTGACAAGAACAAAGTCTAACTGCTATCTTTACAAGCAATTCGCACGTACGTACGACGACCAGACCACAACCGCACCTAGTGGACTTGCGCTACTTTGTATGAAACTTAATAGCTTCATTCACATGCAACATATTTTAAAGTCATCATAGACCGCGCGTCGTACCATTGCAGCACCGTCGCAACCTCACTGTAACCATAAGTGTAACCAATAAAGATATTAAATACTTCTTCATGAGCTCACGTGTTGCGTGGCTCCATACGAGGCCAAAGGCAGACGTGGCTCGCAAATAGGAGTGGCGCTTAAAGAATTACAATGGGCGTATGTATGACCTAATGCCATTATACTACAACGTTGCAGACGCTACCTTCTAAAATTGTGATGCGTCGTACGTAGTGAATTTACATTGTGGAGTATGTACGTAATGTATTTTGCTGTGTTGTTTTTCTTGTTGATGGTTTTTGCAAATATAATACTGTTTGTGAATGGCCGAATAGAAATATAAAAAAAAAGAATTACTCTTTATTTAGGGATGCCAACATTGATCAATCTACTTACGCATCGTAGGGTAACATGACCTAATGTTGACACCTCCCCAACTTATTGGCACTCCAAACTTACCAGTGAAAAATAAGAAACTAATTCAACAAACGGTGTTTCTACAAAACAAAACGGAATCTTTGGTTATCTATCTTCAAAAATTGGCAACATTCAACTGACAGAAAAATTACTCAGCTGTCAAACTTTCAAATTTCATTCAAGTCGTAACAAGTTGTACGCCTCGTTAGCAGTTTCTTAACATTTTATTAAGGTGAGTACCATCTTGTCTTAGCAGTTTTGGTGGTAATTTATGGTGACTACATATGATTATTATATGTTTTTTGGGATTTGAATTGTTTTGCCACGTATTTTTGTTCTAGTATTTGCAATGTATAACTAATGCTTTTAATTTACTGCCATGACAATAATTGGTATAAGATTCTAAGAGAATTCTAATTTATTGGCACTCTGACAATAAATTGGGCTGCATGACTTTTTTTTTATTCATTTAGAACCTTATTTTAAGTAACGTTTATAAGTTTTTTAACAGCAGTATTTTGAAAGCGTCATGTTTTCTACAAGATTTCCAAATGTTGGCCCCATGCCAATAGTCAAAAATCTAATTACTGGCAGTAATGCCAATAATTGGTTAAAGCATGTCAATAATTGGTTTTAGGTGTGGCAAATTAAGGGAGAAAGAACTGCTAAGGAGCCCGATAAAAAGAACTGTGAAACAGGTGTTCAAAAACGAATAAAATATAGCGAAGAAAGTGTGCAAAAAGCTCTGCAAGCGATTCAGAATGGAATGAGTAAAAAGCTTGCTTCGAAAACGTATCAGTTACCGAGATCAACTTTGCAGTTTAAATCAAAATTTCCCAATAAAAATCTCGCCCAGGTCCATCAACAGCTTTAACAACGGCTGAAGAATTGTGTCTAAAGAATTGGTTAATAGATTGCAGTAAAAAGGGCTTTCCAAAGAGGAAAGACGACCTAGTAGCCAGTGTGGCACATTTCTTTAAGAAAAACGATAGGCAAAATCCATTTAAAGGCGGGATACCGGGCGACAAATGGTATAAACTTTTTCTAGCTCGTCATCCTGATATTGCAATTAGGACTCCAGAAGCAGTGACTTCTTCAGGTGCAACGGTTGCAGAAGGCAATATCAAGCATTGGTTTGATGATATTGAGCAATATCTTGTAGACAATAATTTAACTGACATATTGAAAGATCCTACAAGAATTTATAATGGGGATGAGACAAATTTTCTTTTATGCCCGAAGAGCGGAGTAGTATTGGCTGCGAAAGGAGAGAAAAATGTACAAATAATAATGTGTAAAAATAATGTACTCGCCAAGACATCACTCACAGTGCTGTTTACATTCGGTGCTGACGGTAGTGTTACTCTACCTCTTGTGATTTTTCCACTAAAACGTGTCCCAAGTGAGATGCGCTCTAAAATTCCTCCTGATTGGGGAATTGGGCTTTCTGATAATGGATGGATGAAGAGTGACATCTTCAACTCATATATTGGAAATGTTCTTCATCCACATTTAAGTAAAAAGGGTTTATATAGGGGGAATTTCCAATCATACTTTATGTAGATGGACATAAAACACATTTGACTTATGAAGTAAGTGAACTTTAAACAAAGTTAAATATCGTCCTTGTAGCTCTTTACCCGAATAGTACAAAGATTTTGCAACCAGCGGATGTCTCAGCATTCAAACCACTCAAATCGGGGTGGCAAAAAACGGTTCTTGCATGGCGGCGAAATCATCCGTCACAAGCTCTTACAAAACAAGAATTTGTCCCACTATTAAAGACTACTATTGACGAGAGCATTAACCACTCTATTATAATAAATGGTGCTCTAAAGAGCTACGGGGCTCTATCCTTTTAAAAAACATGCTGTGGATTATACTAAATGCTTAGGTAAAAGAAAAAATAATGTTCAAGGAGAAAATGAAGACAAAAAACACAATGATTCGCATTATAATACAACGTCATTGACTGATTTCAAAAAAAATATAAGTGATAGCAAATTAAGAATGCTTGAAAATGGAGAGGATGTTGACGAAGATTTAAAAAGAGTGTACCAATTTCTAACTACAAAATCAAAACATGACCTAGATAATGTAATTGATTACAATGAACATCTGCAGCAAAATCGAACAGTAACAAATTATGACCATTTTGATTTAAACAATGTGAATATAACAATTGCAGAAGATTTGAACAGCGAGATAGTCATTGAAGAGATACAAGAATATGCTTCACAAGACACTGATATCCTAAATGTTGAGTCTCAGGTCTCGGTAATTACTCATGCTGCGCAAATTCACACTATTCCTAATAGAGAAACTTTAAATTTTGAACTCAATAAAGAAAATGTACCTAATCAAAACTCAGCTATATATTACGATAAAGTAGAAGTGGTTTCCGTTATAGATAATTCTCCATTTTCGTGTCCTAATATTGAAACCTTAAAACCTATAAAACTTGACAATGTACTCGTTTTACCGAAAACACCTGAACGAAAAGGAGTCAGGAACATCACAAAAGCACCATTTGTACTTACGTCGGCAGCTTGGCAAGAGCTGGAAAATAAAAAAAGGAGAGAAAAGGAAGAAAAACAGGAAGGGATACGGAAAAGAAAAGAAGAAAGAGAACAAAAGAAATTGGAAAAATCTAAACCAAAAAAAGAAAGTAATAATGGTAAATCAAAAAAAGGGACAACGAAGCTTAAAATACTGCAACCAAACTCGAGTGTAATGGAGAAAGAGCATAATATTTGTGACAAGAATATTGAACCAAATGTGCCACAAAGTCAAAACCTTGATAACAAAAGTGATACAAATTATACACAAAGTTATGATCCAGAAATTGTAATACCCAATAGGAGCGCTAGCAAGGCCTACACCACGGAAGAATTAGAACAGCTTTTATCTGAAATGATAGATTAATGAAACATGATGGAGAATAAAGACTTAAAACTACTACGATACCTGATTGCTGCTTATAATTAGTTGATTAATTTGAGACTGATATAAAGAGTTACCAACTTTTTGTGCCTAAGATATATGCCAAATTGCTGTTTTTCTAAATAAATATATGAACACTTTTATTCGCACTTGTTTTATTTCGCTTACACAATAGATATCCAGAGTATAAAGTATCTAGACACTCTAAAAGATTTATAATTACTAAATGCCAATAATAGATCAAATTGAAGCCCATTATTGGCACTGGAGTGCCAGTAGTTGGTCTAACACATGCCTACAATATGTCAAAAGATGAAAATGAATTAGGATCTATTTTAACAAAAACGTGTGTAATGCCTTATTGCCACTTAAAACATTGAAAAAAAAAGGAAGTCAAATGAAATTATCGCAGTATATAGAATGGATTCAAATGACAATCAAAAATTATTTGCGCAAATATCTGAAATTAGAGCCAGATTAGGGGACACTATGCCTTAAAGTGCCAATAATTGGGTACTTTACCTATGTTGCTTACTTACAAACGTGCTTAACATGCCCAGTGTTAAATACATTATAAGCCTTCTGGAAGCATTGGCTATTGAAAGACACTGTAGAAACTCTATTATTTTAAATTATGGACAGGACATCATAAACAAATAATCAAACATATGATATGTACATGTTTACCTAAGCTTAGTAGTTAAAAAAGTCAGATTTAGCATTCTGTTTATTTATTTATTTATTTATTCTAAGGAAGACCAACAGCACATACAATTTCAATAAAATAAATTGTAAGGAAAAAATAAAGTTCTCAAATAACCGACCCCCGCTGAATAAACGATGCGAAAGGCGTTATTCCTTTATGAATGTAATAAGTACAGAAGTTTGTTTGTCATATATTCACACTTCTAACAAGAAGTGAAAGCATTCCCAGTTAAATAACATATTCAGGTGTACCAAGCAAACATGTATGAATGTATTTTACATTCAGCACAATTTTAACATAAGTGCTCTTACCGACGTGAAAACGTCGTCGGCAAACTCCCTTACTCGCACAAAAAACTACTACACTATTTCTAAATGCGAGATCTCTTTTCAAATAACTTCAAATAATTCGCGACGGTTTTACACGCCAAGGAAAATATGCATTTAAGTAACTGCTTCCAGTGTGGAAATCTTAATATATAAAATCCTTGCGTTACTGACTGACTGACAGACACGCTACAGCCGAAACTATCGGGCGCAGGAAGCTGAAATTTGGCATGTATGTTCCTTGGGGACCGTAGGAGTGCACTAAGAAGGGATTTCCCGAAATTCCCACGGGATCGGCCAAAACGGGTAAATTAAAAAAAAATGCAGGCGTAGCTGCTGGCGTCCTCTAGTATAATATATTTTATACAGCCACCGCTTTGTACGCTTTACTTTTTTTGGGCGGTAGGTGTCAAAAAGTTAGCACATATCATAAAATTTGTAATTTAATTTTAATTAATTTAAAGTGATTGAAAGTTTTATTTGCTTTAAAATTGGTCAGAATACAATAGAAACTGAAGCTACTTACAAAGGTAGTACTGTATATGTGAAAGTAATCCAGTTAACTACACCACCTGCCAGCACTTCATACATAACTTAACTCTCCAATTGATACACACTTTCACGTGAAGTACACTATAATGTCTACACTTGATGACATCAGGATGGCACAGGACAACCTTGAGGAGTCATTTTTAAGAAGGATGGCTGAACTAGAGGCACAGCTGCATGTGGTTGGTCCGGCTAAGGAAACAGTGTCCAAGGTTGCTGAGGAGTTTCGCACGTTTAGAGAACTCATGTTCTCAATGTTGAGTCTCCTGCGTAAGCAGATCAATGAGTGCCACCGGTCGATTGACATCATGGAGACCAGGCACAGGCACAAGGCATTACAGCATTACTATTTCTGGGACTAGCTGAAGACGACAAAGAGGACTGCAGGGACTCGGTGCTTAAGGTGGTCAACAGTCTGGCCATCGCCAGCGTGACACCACAGGACCTCAGCGTGTGCCATAGACTAGGAGTTCCCAGGAAAGATCACCGGCGTCCGATCTTGGCATGGTTCACAAAAGGTGAGGCTAGATCAGCCATTTGGAATGCCAAGACCAGGCTGAAGGGAACTTCCGTATCATTGAAGGAGTTCCTGACAAAGCCTCGTCAGGCGGTTTTCGCGAAGGCCCGTCAAAACTTTGGCATGCGGGCATGCTGGACTCAGGATGGCGTTATTGTGGCTAAAACATCCGACGGTAGCCGCCATAAGATCACGACCATGGAAGAGCTGAACTCCGTCATCGCAAAGCATCCTAGGACCGGAACAGGATAATCGAGCAGTAGCGGCACCGCTGGTGCTAGCACATCAAATGCAGGCGCCAAACAGGGTAAATGATTCTCTGTTTTAACTTCTTTTATCTTATGTCTCTGTATACTATTTTCTTTTCCTTCAATTCAATATCTTCTTGAGGTTAGGCGTCTTCTGTTGCTCGCGCAGTTTAATATTGTTTATATTTTGTTTATTACATTAGTAACTTGTTTTTACCCACATTGTCACTTGATATTTTTATGTTTACAACGCAGCACTGACACTACTGACAGTGACAGTGACAAGTCTGACAACTGTCAAATGCAAGTTCGTTTGTTCGAAAACGTTCGGAAACTTTTACTGTTTTATTTATTGGTGTTGTATCATGTATGTAGGTAATGTAAATCGATGTCGTCCGTTTCGTTTTGTTTTTGCACAATAATTGTTTAATATTGCGTTATGTTTTGATGTTTAGTCATTTGTGTGAGCTGGCGGGTGGTGCAGAGATGCATTCAGTTTGCTTTGAAATTTATTTGTTTCTTTATTTACATAATATAATTATTTATATACATATATTTTATAATATTTTATATATTTATTTAATAGTTTATTTTATATTTACTTCATGTATGTTGACTCTGAAGATGACGCTTATTTGTCTGCCAATGATTTAGCTGATTTTACCGATAGCTCAGATAACAGTAGTTTTTGTTCTACTGAGGGCACATTGGGCGATTGCTTACGACAAACATTTACTGGACAGCGATCACTATCATCGCTTAATTTTTGCCATCTAAACGCTCAAAGCATACCTAGCCATCATAATGACTTACTGGAAGCTTTCTCCGAGTCTAATGTGCATGCCATCCTGATTTCGGAGAGCTGGCTTAAACCCGAACTTCTTTCTACGTCGTACTCTCTTCCCGGCTTTATTCTGATTCAGAATGATCGAGTCGGCAGGAGAGGTGGTGGTGTCGCAATTTATCTCTGCAGTGCCATTCCTTACAGAATTCTTGCTTCTTCACCGGCTGTTTCACCTGCAGAATATTTATTCCTTGAGATTGACGTCAGAGGGGCTAAGGCCGTTGTTGGCGTCGTCTACTGTCCACCAGCCCTTGATTATTTCTCCAGTATCGAGCCGATACTGGAATCTTTAGGGTCAGAGTATGAATATCTCATTATCATGGGCGACTTCAACACCAACCTCAACCCTCCCCAATCCAATCGTTCCCGTAAACTCCGTGATGTCGTTGAGTCAGCCAGCCTCCACATCTTGCCTTTACAACCCACTCACCACAACAATGATGGAGAGGATACCTGGCTAGACTTAATCATCACGTCTTCCACAACCCTAGCCTCCTTCCACGGCCAACACCCTGCTCCTGGTATTTCCCGTCATGACCTTATATTCCTATCATACCGCCTCAAACCTCCCAAACCCCCACCTAAAGTTCTGCACAGGCGTTGTTTTGGTCGGATGGATGTGAGCAAACTCCGCGAAGATGCGGCTATTATCAACTGGGAACCCATGGAATGTGCTACCAGAATTGACGACAAGATACTTATCTTTAACTAGTCGACGCCAGCAGCTACGCCTGCATTTTTTTTTAATTTACTCGTTTTGGCCGATCCCGAGGGAATTTCGGGAAATCCCTTCTTAGTGCACCCCTATTGTCCCCAAAGAACATACATGCCAAATTTCAGCTTCCTGCGCCCAATAGTTTCGGCTGTAGCGTGTCTGTCAGTCAGTCAGTAACGCAAGGATTTTATATATTAAGATAACGCCATCGGTAAATTGTACGACGTCCATGCCCCCACAAGGAAAGTGAAATTAAAGCGTTTGCCAGCACCCTGGATTACGAGAGGTGTGCGTATGGCGATAAGGCGAAGGGACCGGGATTTTCGGAATTATAAAAAGGACCGCTGCGACGAGAACTGGAGTCTTTTCAAATCTGCAAGAAATCGGTGTAATCAGATGGTACGCGACGCAAAACGCCAACACATACTTCATTTCATCCTCATCCCCTGCCGATATCTGGAGGTTCCTTGGAACTCTAGGTATCAGCAAACAGCGACGTGTTGACTGCCTTGGGGCGCTTAGTTTAGATGATATCAATATACATTTCACAACTACCTCGTCACTGGATCTCGAGACTAGGCGCCTCACGGTGAACTACTTAGCTGGTTTAGCCCAACCCGATGTCCAATCCTTCCACTTTTCTCCACTTGCATCGAATGAGATCAAAAAGACAATCCTTTCCATCAAATCCAATGCTGTTGGAAGTGACAACATCAGTCGACGAATGATCACTACTATCCTGGATCAAGTTCTTCCAGCCGTCACACATATTATAAATTTTTCCTTAGTTTCTGGCACCCCCACACCTACGTTATTCCTTTGCCAAAAATCCAAAATCCTTCTCTCCTAACGCATTTTGGTCCCATATCCATTCTTCCTTTCCTATCCAAAGTTCTCGAGTCCTGTGAGCAACAGCAACTGTCCAGGTTTGTTTACATAAACAAATTACTAAATCCTCTGCAGTCTGGTTTCAGGCCTGGACATATCACTTCTACTGCACTCCTTAAAGTGACTGGCGATATTAGGGAGGGCGTGGAAAACACCAAGGTCACAGTGTTGACTTTGGTTGACTTTTCAAATGCCTTTAATACCGTCAGTCACGATATCCTATTATCCCTCCTCTCCCATCTTAAGATCTCATCCGATGCTCTGGATTGGTTCTCAAGTTATCTTCGGGGTCGTCAGCAGTCTGTCCGCCACGATGAGTCATCATCGAACTGGTGCGACAACAACTCTGGCGTTCCTCAAGGCGGTATTATTTCTCCTTTGTTATTTTCTATGTTTATTAATCTCTTAACTCAAAATCTTCAATGCGCTTATCACTTATATGCCGATGACTTGCAGATTTACTCTCAGGCAACTGTTGAAGATGTTGCATTTGCAATCCATAGGGTTAACAAGGATTTTTTTGCCATAAAAAGTTGGTCAGACCAGTTTGGCTTGTCTGTAAATCCCAGTAAATGCCAAGCCATAATCATTGTCAGCCAATGGTCAATAAAAAGAATAGATTTAGCAACTCTGCCAACGCTAGTCTATGATGGTACAACTATAGATTTCTGTCCAGTGGTCAAAAACCTTGGCCTGCATATGGACTGTACCTTGAGTTGGCGTAACCAAGTAACTCAAGTCAGCCAGAAAATTACCGGTACCCTACGTGCTCTAAATCGCTTAAGAAACTTCCTCCCACCCAAGACCAAGACTATGCTTGTGCAAACTTTGGTTTTCCCGTTGATCGACTATGGTGATGTATGCTACTATGACCTGAATGCAGAACTTCTCAACAAACTGAATCCTCTTGTTAATAACTGCATTCGATTTATCTTTAACCTTCGCAAGTATGATCATGTATCTACTTATCGTTATCAATTAAAGTGGCTTCCTGTTCGTCAAAGACGCAGTATGCGTGCCCTCACTACTCTCTACTCTATCCTTATGTCTCCCAATACCCCAGAATACCTTAATTATTATTTCCAATATTTGAGTTCCAACCATGATCGAAATCTTCGTTCTTCCAATAATCTTCTCCTACTTTGTCCTTCACATAGTTCTGCTTTAATTCACTCGTCCTTTCCCATTCAAGCAATCCTGCTTTGGAATGCCCTCCCTCTAGAAATCAGGATGGCTACTACAAAGGATCGCTTTAAATTCAGAGTAAAACAGCTGTTGTTGGATAAGCTGGCAGAAGTATCCTAATTATATGTTTATGTATATTGGTATTTAGTGTATGTATATATTTAATATTATTAGAATTAGTTGTGTATCCTTAGTTTATAATTGCTATGTATTTAAATTTTGTATACTCAACTATTTATATGTCATTGTATTATCAAATGTATGTACTTTTAAACTATGTATATATGTATTACGTTTATGCTACAAAAGTTCTTCTTCACTCACTTCTACAATACACCTACTTTTAATCTCTGCACCACTCTAAGGTAGACTGGTAGAGAATGCCTTAGGCATTAAGTCCGCCTTTATACGCTTCAGTGTATATAAAGTTAAATAAATAAAATAAATAAATCTGTGTAATGGTCTATTTTAGAAAATTACTAGAGCAAGAAACGTACGATAAGAAGCTTATAAGGCAAACACTGTTTTTCTTTTTAGAGGGCTATGTTGAGTTTGGTTTCTTCATAGGTTACGCGTAGTACATAGGTACTTTTATGAGTTGTTTATGTCCCAAGTGACAGTGCATTTATCTGCCAAAATTAAAGAGAAAAATATTGGTTCTAACTTACCAAGTGCGAGTCCGCCACGCGCATGAGTACTAAATTTTATGCACAATATTCTCCCTTACTACTAATTAGTTTGTAGAGACAAAATTTATCTGCCCGTACCCGTGAGAATTTCGGCAAATCCCTTCTTAGTGCACCCCTAGGGTCCCTAAGCAACATACATGGCAAATTGCAGTTTCTTGCGCCTAATATGTTTGGCTGTAGCTTGTCTGTAAGTCAGTCAGCAACGCAAGGATTTTATATATTATATACAGATTTTCAAATGTTTGCTTAATTATTCTATAAAATGTAAAACCTGTCTGACTCTTATCAAATTTCGTAGGCTGTGATTACTCATCCTTTTATTAAATTGATGTATGCTTGATATATAATTATATTTTACAGCTATTTTTACGCTTTCCTGAGAAATTAAGAGTCTTAACAAGCAGACAGTCAGACTCATGGACATAGTGACCTGAGGATTTTGTTTTCTCTTTTGATATATGAATCTTTATATTAAGTAGGTACCTACGTCCTGATAAAATGTGCCAAGGACTTTCAGTTTAAGACCATACTACAATTGGGTTTGTGTGTATGAGTGACTATAGTATGGCAAATTTACCTGTTCAATGTAGAAAATAAGGTGCATATTTCTTGATAGTATGTACTTACGTAGACTTCGCTTTGTTTGGATCAGCTCTACTTTTTTAACCATCATCATCATACCGTGAACATTGCCCTGACAGCCTTTGCCGTCGTACATTTTTGTATTAATTACTGGTTGCTATGCCATTTTTATTTCAGTTTCAATCGTAAAACAGACTTTTTATAATTATGAACCTAAACCTAGACTATAAAAAATAACTATTAAAAATTATTGGCTTGTGCTATTATTTCTATTATAGTATAATTGTAGTCTTATGGTTTTTATAGAGGCTTAAATTATTCAGACATGCATTTTATGAAACAATTAAATAAATAGGTGCATATATTTCAGTATAATTACATACATACATACATAGACTCACGCCTGTTTCCCGGAGGGGTAGGCAGAGACTACGGAACGCCATTTGCAACGATCCTGACATACCTCACTTGCTTCACTCACTCCCATCAAGTTTCTCATGCATGCTCTTCTGTTAAGGGTACTTCTGACTTGTCCTTTTTTCAGGATGTCTCCAATCTGGTCAGAGAACGTTCTCCTAGGTCTTCCCCTTTGTCCTGTCCCATTCACACTAGCCTGATATATCTTCTTTGTCAGTCTATCGTCATCCATCCTCTCCATGTGCCCAAACCATCTTAACATGCCTTTCTCAATGATTGTCACTACATCTTCTTTTACCCCACACCACTTTCGTATCACACAATTCTTTACTCTGTCGGTCAAAGACACACCACACATACTTCTCAGTGCTCTCATTTCTACAGCATTTATTCTACTTTCAAATCTCTTCTGCCATACCCAACTTTCACTACCATACATAAGGGTAGGCATTAACACACCTCTATGTACAGCCAAACGTGCCTTTTTGGACACGTTTTGACTGTTCATAAACGCCTTCAGAGCTCCATTCACACAATTACCTGCATAAACTCTCCTTTCAATATCTGCTTCATTCTTACCATCTCTTGTAAACAACATTCACTTGTTCCACTCGCTGTCCATCGATCAAAACATTACAAGCCGTAACGCATTCCTCCTTTTCAAAAACCATAACTTTCGTTTTACTTACATTCACTTTCATTCCTTTCCTTTCTAACGCACGATGCATGATTGTTACCATCTCCTGCAACTCCTCCGTTGAAGATGCAAGTATAACCTGATCATCAGCATAAAGGAGGCATTTGACGAGTAACCCATTCATCCTTAATCCGCAGTAACTATGTTTTAAATCTTGCAAACAACTGTCCATGAAGAGGTTAAACAGCCACGGCGACGCTACACATCCCTGTCTAACACCTTTATCGATGGTAAACCAGTCAGTGTATGCCCCGTTTATCCTCACACAAGCTCTAGAATCCTCATATAGGGATTTCAGAGCTCGAATGAGGCTGCTGTCCACCCCATTCATTGACAGCACCGACCACATTTCATTCCTCACCACTTTATCGTAAGCCTTTTCCAAATCCACGAATGCACAATAGACCTTTTGACCTTTGGCCAAATATTTTCCGGCTATGCTTCGCAAGGAAAAAACCTGATCCGTGCATCCCATACCCTTTCGGAATCCCGCTTGTACATCCCATATTTTCTTGTCGGTTACTTCCATAACTCTTTCAATAAGTACCTTTGCATACAACTTGCCAACAATGCTGAGAAGGCTAATGCCTCTATAGTTTTTGCAGTCTTGTTGCGAGCCTTTTCCTTTATAAAGAGGCACAACTATAGCTGTGGTCCAGTCATTAGGTACTCGGCCGGTGTTCCAACACAAGTTATATAACCGCTGCAACTGACCAACTATGATGCCCTGTCCAGCCTTCAGCATTTCGACTGTAATCCTATCATATCCTGCAGCCTTACCTACTTTCATACTTCCCAGTGCCTTCACGATCTCATCCACGCCAATAACGCTTTCATCATTGCTATCATTACAATTCACTTCAGCTATCGGTGTCTCTATCGCCGTTCTTTCGAATAAACTTTCAAAATACTCTTTCCATCTCTTCAGCACGCACAATTCACCATTTACTATACCTCCATTCTCGTCTCTGATGGATGTGTGTTCTGAAGATTGAGTTCTTCCTCGAACTGCACGAACGGATTTCCAGAAAAACTTTATGTTCCTCTGGAAATCGTCAGATAATCTGCTATCAAACTCATCTTTCTTTTCCTCTTTTTTCCTTTTAACCATTTCTTTCACTATTCTTTTTGACCTAACAAACTCCTTTTTTGCTTCATCTATGTCTACACTCGTTGCTTTTCCCATTCTTTCATTTGCTATGGCAGCCAACCAATCTGACTTCAGACGCTACACATACTACCTCTTCTTTAAAGGCCTGCCATAATTCTTCCATATCATTTATGCCATCGAATCTCAGTATAATTATGTTTTCATAACTCGAATAGTAAAATAGTACCTGCTGAATTTTTTTTAGTCGTGAACGTTTCTGTAAGCTACTGCGCCCTAGTTTCACCAGTTCTGGATAGGCATTATCTTCTTATATCTTACAAATTTATATTGGGAACATAATTTGTAATACAATGTTATATTTCAAGTCATTTGATCGGAACTCATTAAACAATATTTAAACAGGCATTTAGTCAGCTATTAAGTGGGCTTTTAATATGCCTCTTTCTACCCTTTCGGGGAAACTGGCGTGAGTCTATGTATGTATGTATGTTAGTCAGCTATTTACGGAAACACTTATAAATCGAAGAGACTGATTGAAATAAAGTGTGGAGTGATTCTAGTGTGGTAAATTGCGCGAATGAGATTTAGCGTGAATTATATAAATATAATTTTTTATTCTTATTATTACGTATAATTATTCTTTGTCCGTATGGTGACGGATAAAGAATACGGAATTTCACCACCCCATATCATCCCATGGGTGTCGTAAGAGCCGACAGAGGGAGCATATCATGCAAAGAACACAACTGTAAGAGAAAGGAAAACTTGATACAAACCCTATACCAACCCGTTTGGCCAGCGCGGTATAGTAGGCCAAGTCCTCCTTTCAAAGGAGAGGCCTAGTCCAGCAGTGGACTGTTAAAGGCTGATGATGAATTATTATTTATAATCATGTTATCAAATGAGAAGGGTTAACGGCTTGTAGATCTGACGTACTGCAAGTAAAATATGCTATGAAATATAGCTAAATAGCAAGCCATCCCGTTTCACCCTATTCGTTACAAGAAGACTAAAGCTCATTTATGAGGGATGAGTCACTTGAGCTTCCAACTTTGTTTAATATTGCAATCTTGATGTCTAGTTATGCACATACTAATGAAATGCAAAACTAGACATCAACCGTATAGTTTTATTAATCTTAAAAGTGAATCTGTTCTGGTTTTAAATCACTAAGCTTTATGTTACTCGCTTGAGAGGGTTCTACTCACGAAATTCGCGAAATTGTAATGTCTCGTCGCAGTAAAAATGCAGCCACTACGTTTTTCTTAGTTATTAAGTCAGACAGCGCAGTGACTGTGTCAGCAACGTGCATGGAAATAAAAAGTAAAAATATTTTCGTGTGTCGTAAAATTTTTACACTCTACGCTAACTTGTAAGAGCTTCCTAGATTTGTATCAGATATTTTGTATACTATTAACTTGACAGGTTCCATTTTGTCGACATCTCTAAAACAAATTACGAGTGAATGCGGACCCGATGCGTAACAAGTTTTGTTGCTTTGATCGCTGCAGTTGTGGATAAATTGGTTTGATAACAATATTACAGCTGAAATATGACAGCCACTCCATTTCAGTAGCTGTATTTGGGGAAGTGGTTGAACCGAAATTGGTTACCGTTACATTTGCTTTTATTGCATTCCATGGTTTTCATTCTCATTTCATTTGGTTAAATAGTAGCACAGCGACGCTTTCATGCAAATATTTGACAAAAAATTATGGGCTTTTTATGATAGTAGGATTGCTTTTTTAAAGGTACTTTAAAGGTTTTAGTATGAGCATTGACTGATATTGCTTACAAGTTAGTTTTGACAGTCAATATTACTATTAAACTTGAGTGAAAGCACTTTACAAACTGTTTGGCGGATATACGCATACCTAATCTATAAAGTGTCATTACACTGTATGGATTTGGAATGCGTATGTCCGCCGTATGATTATTTTATCTGTGTAAGAACGTCTTACACATAAAATAATCATTTCACGTGCAAAGCTCCTTGCGTTTAAAGCTTTAACTTGACATTATTCGAGCATCATCGTTTATTTTTAATACAAATGTCACAATGCCCGTGACAGCGGACACGAAACAAACGTACAGATAGCAGAAAAAGGTCTGACGCGATTAATTTGAGTTGAAATAAATCACAAATATAAAGGAACACCTAAATTAAATAATAAAAACTCGTAATTATCTTGGAACTCTTTGTTTTAGCTTTATGAAGTATTAATTGGTGATCAAATTAATAAAATATAGAATGTTTTGATTAACAGCTTACAATTGCTTGATTGATTCATGTTTTGACCTTGTTTATCGACGACTATGTTTGCAGATTTTTACGATTCTTCGGACCTTATCTTACCCATGACAAAATTGTTTGCTGTTTTCACGATTGACATGAAGGTTTTTTTTTAGCCACGGATACCAAAGTATCCGTGGCTAAATCAATCATCATCATCATCAGCCTGCCGTAGTCCACTGCTGGATATAGGCCTCTCCAATGGCACGCCACTGAGCCCGATTTTCGACTCTTCGTGTCCAGCCGCTGCCAGCCACTTTGCGTATATCGTCACTCCACCTAGCCGGAGGGCGTCCTACACTACGTTTGCCAAGGCGCGGTCTCCATGTGACCAGCTCACTGCCACTTCAACGTGCTAATTCTCTGAGCTATGTCGATTACCTTGGTTCTCTGTCGGCTAAAACAATAGCAATAGCATTTAAAATAAGTAGTCACTTCATTATATTATTGTGCTAGGCTAAAATATTTTTTACTATGCACTGCGTTAGATAAGCAGACAGATTGGTTTACTGACATAAGACTTAAGAATAACATAATATTTTGCGTTTGATATGCAATTCAAACAGTAAGTACATATATCTACTGGCAAAGAGTGCAAATAATTTATAGTTGTGATTGTGATGCGCAAACTACCGTGGTAATAACTTTGCACTTTACTACACACAGACTTAAATTTTCTGGTGAAATATGAGTGTAGGTACCTAATATTTTTCTCATTACAGAGTTCTCCGGAGAGTAACAAGCGTTATATTACGTCATGGCGTTTACAGACAAATTGGCACCCGACACTGTAACGTAAGTCTACTTATCGCGAGTAATTTGCGAAAACTTTGTAATTGACTAGCTAATACCGAACTCCTAACAGATCCAATTCGACGCGAACACTTTTAAAAGTTACGTCGTCACTCAATTAGAATAACATCGTAATTCAAAAACGAATGTTTATGCGAAAGTTTTCTCGAGGTGACTTGACGCCTCAAAAGGTGTGGTAGACATATATTATAATATATGCAATTTTTTTTTATTTACAGACTCACGCTTGTATCCCCGAAGGGGCTAGCCAGAGGTGTAATATTACACCAACGTTTCGCCATCAATTTTTAAGGTCCCACGTAATAGGGGGCGAGCCTATTGCCGTTACCGGGCACATCACCAGACTCTGTGCTGCTACTGAGAATTTGGAAAAACCCAATAACACTCTTGCCCGACCCGGGAATCAAACCCGGGACCTCCGATCAGCAGTCTTATATGCTATCGACTGGACCACGGAGGCAGTCTTTTTATTTGGCTAAGTAATAAAAAAGTAAAAACAAATAATAATAATAATATTCTACCACATTCACACAACACCATCTAGTCCCAAACTAAGCTGAAGCTTCTACTATGGGTAAAGAAAATGGATAAACATACATATATACTTTTTTTTGTAAATACATACATATTATACATAGAAACACCAAGACCAAGACAAACATCCATGTTCATGCACACAAATGTTTGACTTGAGCGGGAATCGAACCCGCGACCTTCGGCGTAGCACTCGCTTACACTCTCTCTGCGCCAACCGGTCGTCTAAAACCAAACCAAATCACTTTCGCATTTATATATAATTAGCAAACATTTTGTTTACTTGTAGCAATCGTTACGTGGAGTCAAGTGAAATTCTAGATGAAACTAAGCTCGCACAGCCTGGATGGTGCCGAAAACATTGTCAACGG
Organism: Euclidia mi; assembly: GCA_944739405.2. Classification (NCBI taxonomy): domain Eukaryota; kingdom Metazoa; phylum Arthropoda; class Insecta; order Lepidoptera; family Erebidae; genus Euclidia; species Euclidia mi. The sequence continues at coordinate 28,294,867 of OX123204.2, read as the reverse complement.
AATAAACAGTATGTTACCAACCGAGACGGCGGTATCTGCAGAGTTGAAACATACGTGTACACACATCACATTTCTATAAGTCATCATCGTCAGCCCACATACTGTCCCACTGCTGGGCACGGGCCTCTGTTCAATATGAGAAGGGTAAGGTCATAGTCCACCACGCTAGCCAAGTGCGGGTTGGCAGGCTTCAGATGTCTTTCGAGAATGTTATGAAGAACTCTCAGACATGCAGGTTGCCTCACGATGTTTTCCTTCACCGATAATCATTTCTATAAGTACATATCTAATATTAAGACCGTGCTCACCTAACTTCATCTTTAAGTGCCTTTCCGGTAAGGTACAGATGTATGTCTAACAACTATATTCTTCGACAATATAATATGTACACAAACGTTTAGCATTATAATTACAAAAATAGCTTGACCACATTCTTTGATTCACAATTATTTGACTGGTTGGACAATAAAACAAGTAAATTAAATGTTCCTCGGGTTCATACAGAAGCAACAAATTAAATTTTAAACTGTTCTAAAAATATTACTGAATCGAGGCATATTGATATATAATGCCGAGGTATATTTACGACCCTTAAAATTTCATTCCAGTCAGCCGCAACTGCCTCCGCGTTTGCTACTTTGTACATTCAATCGCCCTATATTGATTTGATTGGCAATCCTAGTTCAATTCCAGAAATATAATTTGTACTCCAAATGTATAAAAGGTACGGTTGCATTGCAAACGGGATAAAGTCAGTAAAATATTCACTTTTATTTTCTTCGTTCAATTATTTATTGATTCTATCGCTTCCTCCTTCTGCGGCGGGCAAAATATTATGCAATTTGAGAAAGCTGAAGCAGTAAGATGTTTTTATTTTTCTGTCTTATACTTTTTATTTATCCGTTATTGCATCTTCCCTATCAAATGCACTACGACCTTTTCCAGTCCTATTAAAGCTCTGTATACACCAGTACATTGCTAATAGGCAAATAACGGTAGGTCCGGATTACGGGAGTTTATTCTATTTGTCTCCGCAAACATAATAATACAACTGCTGCTGATAGGTTGACCCATCCAACGAAACATAACGAAGACTACAACCAACCAAAAGAGTCGAGAGTGAATGTTGTTCGATGCGCCGAGTTGAAAGTGTGGACGCTGATTCTGTTTCACTACTATTCTGTTACTCATTAATGACAAATTTACCAGCCAGGAAAACCACTGATGGTCACCGTTTTTTTCAAAAAGTGTTTCATCGAAAGCACAACTACCTAAAGCGAGGAGCAACTAAGTAACACGTGTAAGTACGCCCATTCGGCCTGTGTGTGGGTTACTGTTTTGATGGCTCGTATCTTGGCTTCCAGTTTTCCTAGCGTTCTGTAGCGGAAGACATATCTATCTCTATAGCTATTATTGTTCCTTTAGCTTAACATGTAACTAATGCAACTTTAGAGGAATTTAAGTGCTACAAGAAAGATCAATGACAGTCTTATGGAGATCCAGTACCCTTGAATATAAGCGATGTAATATCACTACTCCTTTGAGTTGCAGAGGTCAGACGGCAGTCATTCTAGGAAAAGTAAATATTCTGTAAAATCTGATAAAACTAGAAAACTAAGCCTGGACTCCGAGGCGTAAGTCTTGGGAGAATCATCAAGCGTGATAACGCTCGGATGATGACAATGAACTCGTAAAATCTATAGGATAACGGTACTATGCTGAATCGTACAACTAAAACTCTCGCTTAGTTCCAAATTGTCTTTAAGGGTATATACCAGGTACCTTTGTTTCAACAAATTAGGAACTTATTATTAGTGACCATAAAAGTTACAATTCATTAAATTCTCACTTGCCTTTAATTTAGATGTAAGTTGCCAGTTACAGTCGTGAGAGCTACCAGCCAAACTACCTCGTATTTCACCCAATTACAAGCGCGGGCACACCCGTTGTCCCGCTATTATTATTCTCGATACGCTCACCGATGCGCGGGTACACCGGTGTTCCCGCCGGTGCGATGCATTTAAAACCCAATTTTTTAATACATTGGGTTGATTTTTGTTCAACGATTTTTTTTCAGTGAGACCATAGATAAATTGTGCTTGTGTTTTAAAACGAATATAAGCACTGGCACCTTTCTAAGAGCCAAAAAAAAAAAAACAAAATGTCACATTTCACTTGCGTACGAGGCGTGGCTGCGTCTAGTGCAGTGATGCAGTTATGATCGTTACCGCTATGGCAATAAGGGTCATAATAGGGTGAACGTAGAAGAGCTTTGTAATTTGATCCATGGCTTAGTTTATTTATTTATTATACAAATTTCGTTCGTTTATTATCAAAGAAGGTATTTGAAATGAAAAAAGTAATATTTTACCTATTCTTTCATAGCAATTCTGTATGTCGTAAGCCATGTAAAAATTATTTTCATGGCTTTTAACTTGCAACGTGTACACAGCCGTCGCGTCGGCTTATCTCGGTATCGTATTTCAAGGTCTGTTTATAGTAACTGTGAGATTGAACGTACTTTATTGTTTTATTTATTGAAGAATAGTTCTTGTTCATGGTGTTATAATAAGTAGTTACGACATTTATGGATAAAACATTCATTTATATCGTCCTAACCTTTTAGAGACCTGAAAACACATTTACGAAATCTTATAAGATCTTATTAGAAACTTATGCCGATCCACTTGTCGTGTTATTAGTATTTCCAATTAGAAAAACTATTCATAAAAACAACACAGCTTACAGAACAACGATAAGTGGTATCGTTTGTTTTTAATGGATGTTTATCTGAAGTGAGTCATAAGTGTGCGATAACACGCGCCATGTTTACGACCAGAACATAAACACCATAAAGTGACGTAAGGAGTTTTGTAATCTGATGGGTTAATTACATATTGTCGCTACATTTCAGTTACAATCAATACCAATCTCATAACACTCGCGGGTCTTGGCTAGTCGCCCACTTAGCAGTGCAGTAACAAACTAATTGCTCATTTACAAACGTGGCTAATTAACGTCGCTGTCAATTTTATTCCCAAGGCACTATTACTTCGATTGCACAAGTGGCAATTGTTTTCTTGGCACATTAATTGCTTTGCATTGGTCGCGTGGCATATGTTTACGCCCCTCTTACAATATATAGTGACCTTCTGAATTCGAAAAAGTTTTATTCGTTTTTTGGAAACTAACTTGGACAAATGGAGTGTCCAAATTGTAAAATTTGTGGAATACTTGATGTTCCAACACTTGCTGACAAATTGTGTCAAGTAACGAAGAGAAAGAGAGTCGTTAGCGTGCAAATGCGATATAAATATTTATTATACTGAATATTTCATAAACAATAATTTAAGGAAATCTTACCTCAGACTCTGCAGTTGACTTATTTGGATTATTTACATATCAAAGGCCCTATCTTATATATAAATTTTAGTAGTATTCACCTGCGGCTTCGCCCATCATTCAACCACTATTTTACCACCTTCGGGGCAAAGAATTTCTAAGAGGCCATTCGTTATATAATAAACCCACAGCCCAAATTTTATGTTTCTAGCTTTAGTAGTTTAGGCTCTGTGATGATATTTCAGTGAGGACAAGTAATTTTATAATAATACTAGCACTACACTATAACTGTTTTTATTGTTTTCTTTCTTTTGCCATTTTTTTTCTAAATCCTCTTCCAGACAATTCTGAACAAACATAATCTCTTACCCACCACTCAGAATATACTCTATTGTAGCGCTCATAGCGAAACTTGGCTTGGCGATCGTAGCAGGTCAGCAAAGTTAAGCAACGCTAGCACAGGCCACCACTTGGATGGGAGACCGTGTGTGGCATTCAAATCAGAGCGCTACCGTGCTTCGGAGGGCACGTAAAGCTGTCGGTCCCGGAGAATCGTTAGGCTATGTCGGAGGCCTTCGGGCTGTCTGAAAACTCCGACCCCAGAGTTGGCTACACACTCACACGATAAAGAAAAGTCTATACATGACAAACAAACAAACAATCATTGTTTTTCAGTACACGATGTCAAAAGACCAATCACCAAGTTGAACTCTACTCGTTTTGCACCTCATGCAAAGTCATACGAAGCAAAAATAATACCTAGGAAAGGAAAAATGTCTTTCTTACCTTAAAAAAGTTTATAAGATGAAATGTAAAGCGCGCGCATGCAATACGCGCATTTGTGAATCTTTTGCGCTTTGAACAAGAGCAAAATCCTCATATTGCACGTGTGTCTATGAACCCGTGCACTTCCAGCGTAAATTATATGCCTACTGACACCATCCTCAAGAATAATACTATCTCTATTGGTTAAAACCATAAAAATCGCGTTTTTACAGACAAGCAGAGGTGGCCGATGGAATTAATTTTATAATATGCATTAATGGACTTGATTTTTATAAAATGTACAGATGATGTTTGGCACGTGGAGAGGATGGATGGCAAAAGATTGATCAAGCAGATATATAAGGTAAGTGTGAATGAGACAGGACGAAGGGGAAGACCTAGGCGTACGTTCTCTGACCAAATTGGAGACATTCTAAAACAGGACAGTTTAAAAATACCCTGAACAGACGAGCATGCATGAGGAATTTGATGGGAGTGAATGAAGCAAAAGAGATATGTGAGGGTAGTTGCAAATGGCGTTCCGTAGTCTCTGCCCACCCCTCCGGGAAACAGGCTTGAGTCTATGTATGTACAGATGTTACCCTTAACAACTTCTTCCAATCTGTTGTTCGAATAAATTCAAGTTATATCACTGTCTATATGTGTAGACGTCCACTTTAGTCTGCTTTGGTGCAAGAGCCGTTTTAATACAAAATTAATTCTTTATAGAAATCGCCCACTATGTCTGCAAATTCAATAGAATCAATTTCAATTCCAAACCGTGATAATTGAATAAGTATTTATTTCATACTAAATAGCAATCTGCTGGGAGTTATATTAACATTCAGTTATTGCTGGAGTATTCATCAAGTATAAGACTACCTAAGCAGAACTTGTCATTATACAATTTTATTGAAACGGGTCTTACTCGCGATATTTAATTAATTTAAGGTACTACCTCTAGCTAAGGAAACTAATTCTGTATTACCGACGTTTCCCCCGTCTTACATCGGCTGTGGTCGCGGCGAGACTAGTTTATTTGAGACTGATAGCTTTCCGCACTCCACTGCTAGACTGAGCCTCTCCTTATTTGCTGCACACTAGCAGTGTGGCTCAATATGAGGATTTGGCCTATACCTTACAGGCCAAACGGCTCTTTTTCCATCCATTAGAAAATATACCATTTGCTTCGTGTATTTTCCTTAGTCACATCTTATGAGGCGAGACTAGTTTATTTGAGACTGATAGCTTTCCGCACTCCACTGCTAGACTGAGCCTCTCCTTATTTGCTGCACACTAGCAGTGTGGCTCAATATGAGGATTTGGCCTATACCTTACAGGCCAAACGGCTCTTTTTCCATCCATTAGAAAATATACCATTTGCTTCGTGTATTTTCCTTAGTCACATCTTATGAAACCTACGAAATAAAATTGGGTAGTGATATTCTGTATTCTTGGTCCGTGGCCACAGAATCTAGCTAAATATTTATAATTTGTCTAGTTCAATTATTTTGAGAGGTGAAAAAGAGCCTGTATACTACTACACGCAATACTCTATACCAAAATTGGCCAAGTATTATATAAGGTTAGTTTTTAAAACGACTATTCCCGCACTAGGATTAAAGACAATGTCCCGACGAAACAAACCATTCCCTAACATTACATAAACCACTACACCATTCGTGCAGTTGTGAATGTATGACAAACACTTTCATCATTCACTAATTTTATTAGGTCGACAAAAAGAAACATTAGCTAAACGGTGGAACAGTGTGTTTGCCCATTTGTGGATTTCCTCCCCTTTCTGAAGGCGTGACTATTCAAATACACGTTCACGTGGTGGTCTTAGTGTTGTATAACATATTATGAAAATATTTGGATGGCTAGAAAATTTGTAAATCCATACGAATATTACAAGTAGGTATATTTTGTTTTGTTTTTCTTTCACGTCAAACCGGAGCGATGTTATGTTATTTTTTTGTGTCAGGAAACAATTATAATAATAATTATTGTTTATTCTAGACTTATTATTAGACTTGAGTTCATAGTCTTACAAGCATTAGCCGCTTGAAATATAAAATTATGTCAATAATATCGTTATTCATACATACATTACAAAATTCTACTATTAAAATTAATAATTAAAATTGTTTAAAATAAACAAATATTATTCATATTTCAGCGTTCGTACAAGTCAGTTTTTTATCATTTTATGTAGATTTTTATAAATAATTGATCAGTCAGAGTTAACCCTTTCAGGACCATAAGGATATGGGACTATATATTATGATAAAAACTGTAGGAAACAGTTAATTAGGCATCAAATAAACATATTTTTTTCTTAAAATATACTAAAATGTTTTGGATTTTTTGGAATTCTTTGGGACACATATGTCCCTATGGTCGTTGGTGGTAGTTTTTGTTCTAGAAAATTATTTTATACGTTTAGAGATTTTATCAGTTTTTGAGGTATCGTATATACAAAATTGCAAATTTATTATAGAAAAATTGTTTGTTTATCGATAGGTATACAATTTAAAGTAATAAGCTAGTAGTAATTAGGTAGAATCCAGTGAACATATCCATTCATCAGTCTAGAAAAGGTGTACTTTACAACACAATTACTATTTTTTCGGATTTCTATTGTACATTGAATAAACTGACACATCTTTTCCAGAAGTTTGGTTATCAATGCGGTGCGTTGGAAACTGACTTCATCTGACAGATCTGGGAACTGAACTTGATTTTGAAGTAGGAACGTCATGCTGTCTGACATAGAAATCGTTTTTCCAACTTGAACTAGTCTGAACTGCAGTCTAGTTTTGATTTCATCGTGAAGTTTGGGTAGACAGTATGCGCATTATTCACTAAGATAAGAGATCAAAAAATTATCGAAGATAGTATTTTATTTTCAATCAGCAATATATTTCATAACACTATGAGATCAACACGTAGGTATGTAATCTACTCCTCCCATATGTTTGTTATATGTGATACAATTTTAGAGCATTTCACTTTTTTTCGCTGATCCAGGTTTGCGTCGTTTTCCAGTGTCTGTGTCTAAGAGTTTCAGAAAGTTGATCAATAAGTATATTCCTTTATTTTCCATCAACTTTACGCACGATATGCCCCAAAACTTGTTTTGTACATGTCCCTCTCCTCATGTCAATGCTGTTTTTGGAAGATGTTTTCGATTTGTTCGAACGATTCCATATGCCAAAGAGAGTCAATACATCAGCATCAACTATTTGAAAAATCTGTACTTTGCAGCCATTATATTTCACATCACAAAAATTAAAAAAAAATATTTGGAGCGCATGGTCCTTAGTTCCACTTGAAAACTAGTTTTTGATTAATTTGTGCTGCAGTTATGGGTAAAAGAATTGTAGACGTCGATGGTACAGGTGCCAGACTTATTGATTCCTGAAATTGAACAGGCACTTCTTCAATTTCATCATCAGAAACACCAGAAACCCCTTGATCCTGTATCAAACTCCTTTGACCTTTTTCGTCAAGGTGTAAATCATCTTGTTCATCACTAATTATCATCCATCAAAATTTATAAAAGTACCTACATCATCCTTGAATTCAAAAACCTAAGATAATCTGCCACAATATCAATAAAACTGAATATAATTCACAAAATCATCAGTTGAATAAGTTAACAATTTATTACAAATAGTGTCCCTTCCGGACCACTGGGACACTGGTGTCCCTTTATGTTTATGATGTCTTATAACTATAAAAAACATAAGTAATGGTTTTATTAATGAATATAATATAAATTTACTTACCAAGCAATGATTATAGCACAACAAAAAACAATATCAAACATTTTAAAATTCTTAAAAACTTTTGAGAAATAGGGCAAGTGCGCGCTTAGCAAACAGTCATATTACAATTTTTATAGAAAATATATCGTACTACCTAGGTCGTACCGTCAATGAAAAAAATATTAATAATATGTTTAATAACAAGCAAAAAATTCATAATTGGTAACAGGTTTCTTAATTATTAATATATTTTCAAATTATGGGCTAGGGACACATATGTCCCTTGGTCGTCAAAGGGTTAAGATAACATTGTTTTCAATCAAGACTTAGACAGCTGGTGAGTGATATTGCCTACTTTGAAAGCTATAACCGACAGCCACGCAGGCGACGCCGCGGGCGTAACCTAGCATTTTACAATTATATAAATACACACATAAATTGTTGTGATAATAAAATTTATAATTAACCATATTTATTATTGTTTCTTTCTTTCAAATTTAATGCGAATACTTTTCAAATTGATGGAAGAGGAATTATACCATTTTAACAGTTTTATTTTCTGTATTTTAACAATTAACACATGATTAAAACATTTAATGATATATTTGAAATCACTTGTCATGGCTAACAAATTGTCGCAGACTCAAAACTAGATACTTAAACTACAAATATGTTTATTTTTATAAAGAATGCACTAACTAAGAAATGAGGTTTTAAATTTCCATCCATAGAGGGTTCAAATAGTGGTTTGTTTGAAAGACCGCTAATTTAAAGACTAGCATAAGAAAATATGAGCGGGAAACAACAAGATTTTAACCTGCTATTTCTTTGCATTTTATAATAAAAAGAAAAAGTCATAAAGACATACGAGATAATCTGCCGTAATTTCCTCGAGACTGCCTCGTTGGTCTCGCGGCATAAATATGCGCGTGGGATTGGGAGGTCTCGGGTTCGATTCCCGGGTCGGGTAATGTGTTATTTATTGGGTTTTTTCGTTAGGAAATTCTCAGTAGCAGCACGGAGTCTGGAAATGTGCCCGATACGGCAATAGGCTCGCCACCTATTACGTGGGACCTAAAAATTCATGGTGAAATGTGGGTGTCTCTGCCTACCCCTTCGGGGACACAGGCGTGAATCTATAAATAAAAAATAAAATAAAAAAATTAAAAAAATCCTCGAGAACGTGTAGAATGTAGATCTGCCAAGCCACACTCGGCCAGCGTAGTCGACTGAAGCAGATAACATATTAAATACTTATCGTTTGAAGGCCGAAGGTTGTATATGCTCCATAATGCCTACATGGGGATCCCAAACACTGTAAAGTATGTGCAAGCAGAATGCAGGCAGTATATTAAACGCATTGCGTAGGCTGTGCTAACTTTTGGAGTACATTGGCTGATTACTGATTATCTAATTGCGGCCTACGCTAAGGGGCTGTGATTGGCTACGGCTACGAGCTACGGTCCGCGCGTAGCAATAGCCGCTGCTACAGCGTTGGTCGAGTATTCGATTTATTATCGGGTAATGATATTGCTGGTTGATGATGTGGGCTGTTTTCTGGTTATATAATATAATGATTGAGTTAACCCTTGAGGTGCGATCAAACTAAAGGCAAAGTGCCACAAGTGCGAAAGGTCACGTTGCTGCAAATTTTCATTGGCATAGGTTACCGGAAATAAAATAATTATGACACCTTTATATAATTATATCACATAAATTGCATATCATTATGTTAGGTATAAAATCAACTATCATAATAATAACACGAATTACAACTAAATACTCACCTTGCCGGCAAAACAGGCTTACAAACTTAGAAGTTTGATTTTTTTCACTCGTTCGCACAAACATTTCATCACATATTAATGAATTTCATTACTTGTTTGGTTCATAAACACAAAAACATTATCACATATACCTTTAGGTTTTCACACAATACATTATTTATTTGTAACAAATGAATCTAACGCCACTAAAAAAATTATAATCCGAACGCGTAACAAAAAGGTCGCCGTGCCAGGCCGCCATGTTACTGTAACTAACACTGTGGCTGTGAATTATTTACCATTTGAAACACGATAACAGTGAAAATGTACAACAATACTAGTATTTAATTGCTAAAATATGTTTTCCGATAAATAATCTGGGTACTTTTATGTCTTTCATAACTATTAAAAGAGTATTTGTACTATTACGAAAATAGCAAGTTTCAAGAGTAGAAATAGCCCTTGTAAAAAGTTTTTGCCTTTTATCACTGTATTTCGTGTCTTTGTCACGAATAATGTCACTTCAATATTAATATTTATTTATTTCTGAGTAAATCTATATAAGTATCTTTATAAAATATTCACCGGTTTCTTCCACAAGACAACTTTTATTATAAAGATCGCGGAACAAAATACAACAATGGCGGACGCTTTCGCAACTGAGACACAGATAATTATATTTCAATATTTTTTGGCGCGTTTCGTTTCCCTCACCCTTCTAAAACGATTTAGTTGCATAGAATATGTCTAATAGTTACTACTTTCGTTTCTTGGTTTAAGTAAAACAAAACGTAAAACAAAACGTAAAAAAACCGCGACCAATAGGACGACTTATTTAGAGCACGACCATGCGTGCCGCAAACACATGGGTCCACTTGAATTAGAGCACGACCGTGCGTGTTGTAATCACGTGGGGGGTTAAAAGCGGCAAAGCAGTCATATAAACTCACAAAATATTACCCTACCTTTTGGATTCGCCGTAGTCGGGTAAAAAGTTAAGTAATACTATTTACGTAATTTCACTATTGCTGTTTCTAGCCTCACTCGACTCGAATATTGTTTTAATATAAGGGTACCTATCTAGTAATAAGAGGTCAATTATTTACAGACCATACTGCTAATCGGGCATCACATTTTCTGCAATCTCTTGTCATAGTTTCCCGTTAACTTTCAAAGTCACGCTTAAAGAAATCCTACCCTCTCAATCAAGGACGCGACACAGTAGGAATGCTACTACATTACATATTTTGTCAGTCATAAGGTAGAGACCTGTTGGAAAAGGAGAGGGAGGCCTTTGCCCTGCAGTGGGACACTACAGGCTGAAAATAAAAATAAAAATAAGGTACTACTAATCCGGTCGAACTGGGCCACTGGCTAGTTAGTAGAGGTGCCGTTGTGGTACTTGTATAAAATGGCATTATTTATACAGCACTTTCATTTTCCATCCTGTTTTAGTCAATGCAAACTGCATTAGGTCTATTAATTATCGTGATTAAGGCTCGTGTGATATTTGGCTGCGACAAGCTTTCAAAAATGTCAATCGATAAAACATAAATAACTAGAAATATGTGGTTATCTTCTTAATGGCCAATAGAATGCCAGAAAACAATACAGTTTGCTTTATCTTTGTACTAATATGAAAGTTCAAGTAAAAAACATAAGATAACCAATTAACTGTCCCCATACAATTTAATTTACGACTACACCATGTCCATCATATTTTCTGTTCTGTGAGATTAAAGAACATACACATTGCCTTAAAAAACAATATTTCATTTGCCGTGTGGTTGACGGCATAGAATACAAGTGTCACCATCCCCTATCTTCCCGTGGGTGTCGTAAGAGGCGACTAAGGGATAACACGATGCAAATACCATCTTTGCGTAGAGACGGAAAACTCGACATCAAACCCTATACGACTGCCTCGTTGGTCTCGCGGCATAAATGTGCGCGTGGGATCGGGAGGTCCCGGCTTCGATTCCTGGGTCGGGCAGTGTTATTCAGTTTTTCTGTCACGAAATTCTCAGTAGCAGCACGGAGTCTGGAAATGTGCCCGGTACGGCAATAGGCTCGCCCCTTATTACGTGGGACTAAAGTATATCTGGCGAAAAGTGGGTGTAGAAATACACCTCTGCCTACCCCTTTGGGGATAAAAGGCGTGACGATATGTATGTATGTATGTATGTTCATAAAAATAGTTATTGTTTTTCATTTGTTTTATATATTTGAATTGTGACTCACATATGACTAATGGGCGTACAATAAAAAAAATATTTCCCAAGTTCAATGAGTCACATATGCATATACCGACTATAGACAAAAAATTGGATGGCAGATAGTCAATATTATATTAACTATTACAGATCATACCTACCCGCGCAATATTTGCATTTGAGGCTGTAATTTCATTTGATATTGTCTATAATGGCTAGAAGAACTGTCAGCACGGACGAATTAGTGCATACATATATTAAAAAAAAAAAAAATTTAACGCGCAATTAAAAAAATTATACAATTTGACGATATCAGAATGAATATATTTAAGGGGTGAAATATTCTCAACACGTATGAAGTTTTGAAAAGTTCTCACATTAAATAATAATTATAGTTGCGTAAATTTTACAAAATAACAATCACCCTATAAGCCTCCTATCTTGTATATCTTGGGACAGACTTCTTTTCTAGGGCTCTATTATTTATTTATTTTAAGCCCGCAACTTCTCAATGCGGGTCTTAGGTCTCCCCATTCACCTTCCATTTATATCTATTTGGGGCATTTTTAGGGATTATTTCTCAAAGTGTGAACTCGGAGCAGTGTCGTACATAGGTGAATTATATAAATAAGATTATGATATGAATTACATAATTATGAAATCCAAAAATAAACTTGTATGCTTGTATTTCAAATCGCCTAATTTTATATACCAGTAATCATTGTTCCTTATGTTTCCAGGAAGGCCCGGGGCTTAGTGTAATTAGGTTCAACGCTTTGTAAATCACAAAACAAATGTGCACGGGTCACCGGGTCGAACGCCTACACTCGCGTGGGATTTAAAATACAACGTTCAAAATGTAGGCGTAATACACCTATAACTGCCCACCTTAAAAATGTAACTTGTGAATTTATATAGAAAAGAGACACTGATTAAGTGAAGTACACAGCCTAAAACCCAGTAACATGAATATATATATTTTTAAATTATCGGAATAATTTCAAAATGTAAGAAGTTTACGTGTTGAATAAAAAATGTCACTTCCCCATTTCATTCCGTGGCTGTCGTAAGAGGCGACTAAGGAAGAGACACGAGGCAGCCGACTCTTTGCGTAGCTATGGAAAACTCGATGTCAAACCCAGTACCAACCCATCTGGCCACAGTCCTCTCAATGTTACAGTGAAGAAAATTAGGCACGGCCTAGTCCAGCAAAGGACTGCGAAAGGCAAGAAACGCTTTCCACTTGGACAGAGACCCTCGACTGCATGGTTGGCGTAGAGGCTTAAGCGGTTGCCTTGCCGCTTGACACTCGCGCGCAGTAGCGCGTGTGGGAATTGAAGCCACGTTCGATCCCCACACGAGGTAACACTTTGTGTAATTTACAAATTGTTAACTGCTTTTAAACTACCACGATTTGCACACATACTAAAAATTATGTAACGGGTCTGAATCGTGTTAATGAATGAAAAGAAAGATGAAATACCTTTCTATTTTTCCCGACGTTTCGGCATGGGTTACACCAGCCGTGGTCACGGGATGACTGATGTTCGTCAGCGCTGCCTCCGAGAAGTGCGGGTTTTGGAAACTACCCTCACTTGGTCTTCACAATTACATAAATACATACATAGACTCACGCCTGTTTCCCGGAGGGGTAGGCAGAGACTACGGAACGCCATTTGCAACGATCCTGACATACCTCACTTGCTTCACTCACTCCCATCAAGTTTCTCATGCATGCTCTTCTGTTAAAGGTACTTCTGACTTGTCCTTTTTTCAGGATGTCTCCAATCTGGTCAGAGAACGTCCGCCTAGGTCTTCCCCTTTGTCCTGTTCCATTCACACTTGCGTTATATATCTTCTTTGTCAGTCTATCGTCATCCATCCTCTCCATGTGCCCAAACCACCTTAACATGCCTTTCTCAATGCTTGTCACTACTTCTTCTTTTACCCCACACCACTCTCGTATCACACAATTCTTTACTCTGTCTTTCAAAGACACACCACACATACTTCTCCCTTTCTCTCATTTCTACAGCATTTATTTTACTTTCAAATCTCTTCTGCCACACCCAACTTTCACTACCATACATAAGGGTAGGCACTAACACGCCTCTATGTACAGCCAAACGTGCCTTTTTGGACACGTTTTGACTGTTCATAAACGCTTTCAGAGCTCCATTCACAATATTACCTGCATTAACTCTCCTTTCAATATCTTCTTCATTCTTACCATCTCTTGTAAACAACGTACCTAAGTAAACAAACTCATTCACTTGTTCCACTCGCTGTCCATCGATCAAAACATTACAAGCCGTAACGCATTCCTCCTTTTCAAAAACCATAACTTTCGTTTTACTTACATTCACTTTCATTCCTTTCCTCTCTAACGCACCATGCATGATTGCTACCATCTCCTGCAACTCCTCCGCTGAAGATGCAAGTATTACCTGATCATCAGCATAAAGGAGGCATTTGACGAGTAACCCATTCATCCTTAATCCGCAGTCACTATGTTTTAAATCTTGCAAACAACTGTCCATGAAGAGGTTAAACAGCCACGGCGACGCTACACATCCCTGTCTAACACCTTTCTCGATGGTAAACCAGTCAGTGTATGCCCCGTTTATCCTCACACAAGCTCTAGAATCCTCATAAAGGGATTTCAGAGCTCGAATGAGGCTGCTGTCCACCCCATTCATTGACAGCACCGACCACATTTCATTCCTCACCACTTTATCGTAAGCCTTTTCCAAATCCAGTCATGGTCTTCACAATTACTAATATTTATATGTTCGGAACTGTCGGTACTTCGACACACAACACTAATGGTATCTACACACTGGCGCGTAATGTCACCTCGTCGGTGTCTACATTTGCTGATGACAGGCTTTCAAGATGACGATAAACGGTAACCATCCTCCCGGTTGAAATTTGCGTGCTTTTTGATTTCAACCGCTTCCCGTGCTATTCTTGAAAAATAGTGACGGTCTGTGGAGAGAACCTGGGGCCGATGTAGCTCAATCCAGTGATTGGATCCTGACTCCAACAAATGCTCAGCTATGGCCGACTTGGTGGTTTGTCGGTTTTTGACGGCCGTGATGTGTTCCTTAACTCGTTCGGCGATGGTCCTTTTTGTTTGCCCGATGTAGGAACTACCACAGCTGCAATCCACCTTGTACACGCCTGGTGTTTAAAAAGGGATGACATCTTTTGGAGTACGCAGGTGATTTGCTACTTTGGAGTACGGACTATATACAGTCTAGATGGAGTATTTTTGTAGTACTGTTCCAACTTTATCCGTTACTCCTTTTATGTAGGGCATGAACGCTGGCGCTCTGTTCACTTCGGTCAGTCTCAACCTTTTCCTTGACCTTCGCATATTGTGTTTGTAACCGTTTTGCTTGAGTACCTCCCGAACATGTGTGAGCTCACTATCTAAGTGTTCGGGGTCGCAAAGGTCATATGCTCTGTTTATCAATGAAGCAATAACGGAATGCAAATGTCGCGGGTGATGATGTGAATTTGCGTGTAAGTACTTGTCCGTGTGTGTGGGCTTCCTGTAAACAGTGTGTGACAGGTTTCCATTTTCTCTCACCTTGATCTTCACATCGAGGAAGGCCAACGATCTGTCTGTCTCCATTTCATTTCTTTTTATTACAAATTGTTGTTTCGAGACTGGGTGTTCATTGTTGCCGATAGTTATATGACAAAGAATTTAGTCCTAAAGTGGGAGATGTCTTTTTTAATCTTTACAAAAAAAAAATGTCTATAAGTATGAAATTTCTAGAACAAATGTCTCTATTAATATCGATATTTCCAATCAACAATCGTTAGGACGATTTATTTTTAGAGGTACGAGACATTTATCATTTCCTTGACATACTATTAACTTCTTTATTTTATTGATTTAAAGATGGGCTATCGTTTATTTGTAACCACATGTTTACTGTTGTTTCTTTATGTTGACTTTTACAGTAATTTATTACTACAATGTCTGGGAAAGTAAAAATTTGCCCAGTAATATAAAAACATCAGAATATAAAATTCTTGTGTTACCAACTGACTGACAGAGAAGCTACAGCCAAAACGTTGGGTGCAAGAGAAGTTGAAATTTGGCATATATGTTCTTCGGGGTTTGTAGGGGTGCACTAAGAAGGGATTTCCCAAAAATCCTCCGGGTTTGGGCAGAAACAGGTAAATTAAAAAAATCTGCGAGGGTAGCTGCGGGCATCCACTAGTAGAATTATATTCAACTCGGGCTTCTTACTAAAAATTAAGTATGGTATCACGTCGGTCACAGTTGGCAATTTTACGAGCGAAAATTTTGATACAGTTTTCTGGGTGATTTTCGCTAGACCTGATTTTTTATAGCAGGATCAATTTTAAGAGTATGAAGTTTTATTTTACTGTCGCCGTTTATATACATAATCCAACCTTTGAAAGATAAAATAGAACAGCTCAGTCTTCCCATGTCTTTTCTGCAATAAATTTGAACTAATGATACTTATGGCTAAAGTTTGTGTGTGTTGTGTCCCTATACAAATATTAAGAATGTTGTGAATATGTTACTGACGAGTTATAAAACACAGAAGCACCTACAATAAAATTAGATAGCAACTATCAAACCAATTTCTGTTCTGGGAGGATACTTACGATAAATTTGAGATAAGTACTCTAATTAATTAGAAGAAAACGATCTTTTTATCACGAATTAGGTATATTTTTCCTATCTTCTTGTAAATCGTACTTAAAGTTTCAACTTGATATTTTGACACTTTCGAGAGAAAAATGGTCTTGACAGACAGACAGACGAATGGGCGGACAAAAATGATCATAATATATAAGAATTCCGATTTTCCTTTAAGGTACGTCTGTAGTTAAAAGGTGAAACGGAATTCTAGGAAATAAAAACGCTGAAGATACAAAAATTCACCACTATTTAGGTTCCATTTTAGCCATTTTATTATAAAAAAGAATCACTAACTAATGAGGCAAATCCTTGGCTAAAATTTTACAAGGAAATTAGCCAGTTACCTTAAATAAAGCTGTTTTAAGACTAGAGGATCTAATTAATTAGATGGGGCGAGCATTGTCCGCCGCAATGAACTGCCCAGAAGGATTTCAGATAATTACCTAAGCCTCGTAGTAAGGGCATAATCCTTTCAGATTCCAAGTCTACTACAATGTAACTGGTCGGCCGGTCCATATTATTTAACTAGCTATCTTTCTTATTAGGATGAATGTTTACGACTGTAACTTTAAGTATGACGTGTTTGGCTGTGTGGGTATAGGTAAAATCATTAATATATTATTTCACCGTTGTCAGAGTTTCGGAAGTCGGAACACACATATTGTGGCTAGCGCAATAGAATAAATCGGCCATATTTTTTAATAAACTAACCATTAAATTGATCAGGCGAATTCAAACTTATTGTGAATATTCATGTTGTCAAGCAATAGAATTTGAATATTTTCTAACGAAGATCAATCAACACTGAATTTGTACCTATACTATATAATATAATAAAGCTGAAGAGTTTGTTTGCTTAAACGCGCTAATCTCAGGAGCTAGTGGTCCGATTTGAACAATTTTTTTAGTGTTGGATAGTAGATTTATCGAGGAAGGCTAAAGGCTATAAAGTATAAAATTAAGTCTGAGCCACGGGTTTCGAGCAGTAGCCCGAAATAAAGCAAGTGTAACCGTGGGTTCATCTTGTTAAATATATAAAAGAGTAGTAATATTTAATCTCGTTAACGTTATCCACAAAATCCTTTAAGAACTTGTATACAAACTATTGTTGTTAAACTTCACGAACTTTATAATCTCGTACGCCACAACATGCGCCAAGGATTCAAGATTTAAGAAACACTTAAATTTCAAGTGCTTCTTCCAGCTGTGCTCTTAACGCAATTCATTATAACTTAAGCTATATACACAGTACTAACTTTGTTCGCATCTCGGTGGTAAGTGTTCCTAGCCAATACAACGACCTCTTCGAGACTTTCAGTAATGCAAACGTTCAAGCCATTCTGATTTCGGAGAGCTGGCTGAAACCTCACTTACTTTCTACCGCCTACTCCCTCCCTGGTTTTATTCTTATTCGCAATGATAGGGTGGACAGGGGAGGTGG
The DNA here is from genome assembly GCA_944739405.2 of Euclidia mi. Taxonomy (NCBI): domain Eukaryota; kingdom Metazoa; phylum Arthropoda; class Insecta; order Lepidoptera; family Erebidae; genus Euclidia; species Euclidia mi. The sequence goes on along the minus strand of OX123204.2, from coordinate 28,276,877 downwards.
TGGTATGGCCATTTACCTGCGTAGCACTCTTCCGTATAAACTGCTTTTATCTTCACCGCCTAATTATTCTGCTTCTGCCGAGTACCTTTTTCTTGAGGTTTCAGTCAGTGGAGCCAAAACGGTTCTAGGAGTTGTTTACTGTCCCCCCTCCGTTAATTACTTCTCCAGTCTCGAATCGATGCTGGAATCTTTAGGGTCTGAATATGCACACCATATCATCATGGGAGATTTCAACACCGACCTCCTTGCCATCAATTCCTCTCGCTCTCATAACCTCCTTAAATTAATTGAGTCTGCCAGTCTACACACTCTTCCTCTCGAACCCACTCACCACAATATTGAAGGAGTAGACACCTGGCTAGACTTAATTATTACTTCAGCTCCATCCTTGGTACACTCCCATGGCCAATACCTTGCTCCCAGCTTTTCCCGTCATGATCTCATCTACCTTTCCTATTTCCTTAAACCCCCTAAACCTCGCCCTAAGGTTCTGCACTTGCGTTGTTTTGAACGTATGGATAGCGAGAAGCTGAAAAAAGATTCTGCTGAGCTTAATTGGTCTTCTCTGTTTGCAGCCAACACGGTAGATGAAAAGGTTTTAATTTTCAACGAAACTGTACTTGATCTTTATAATACACATGCTCCTATCAGGAGAGTTAAATTAAAACGTCCTCCGGCACCTTGGCTCACCAGGGGCGTTCAAATGGCCATGAGGCGCCGTGATCGAGCTTTTTGCAAGTTCAAAAAGGAGCGGTCTGACGAGAACTGGAGTCTGTACAAAGCTGCAAGGAATCGGTGTAATCAGATGATACGCAACGCTAAACGCCGCCATATTTTTGACAGTATCAATTCCTCGTCCTCTGCCAGTATCTGGAAGTTCTTTGGGACTCTAGGTATTGGCAAACAGCAACACACAGCTCCTCAAATGACGATTGGTTTGGATGATTTAAATAAGAATTTCTCGTCTACTACCCAATTGGATCATCAAACCATACGTCTTACGGTAGATTACATTGCTGGGCGTCCCCGACCTAATATTGACCCTTTCCTTTTTTCTCCAGTTGCATTGGGTGAGGTCAAGAAGATTATCCTTTCTATTAAATCCAACGCTGTTGGGTTTGATGCCATCTGCCGCCGCATGATTGTCCCTATCCTTGATCATCTCATCCCTCCTATATGCCACATTGTTAATTGTTCAATTGACAGTGGTTCTTTCCCCTCCTTGTGGCGTAAAGCCATTGTTATCCCACTTTCTAAGACTACGAACCCTTCTCTCCCTAACCATTTCCGTCCAATCTCTATTCTCCCCTTCCTATCCAAGTGCTAGAAGCCTGTGTTCATAAACAGTTGTCTCAGTTCATATATCAAAACAACCTGCTTAGTCCACTATAATCCGGTTTTAGGCCAGGTCATAGCACGACTTCCGCTCTCCTCAAAGTGACTGGCGAAGTTAGGGCAGGCATGGAGGACACCAAGGTCACTGTGCTTACTTTGGTCGACTTCTCCAAAGCCTTCAACACTGTCAGTCACGATATCCTTCTAACGATCCTCTCCCATATCATGATCTTACCGAATGCACTGGAATGGTTCTCATCGTATCTTCAGGAACGCCAGCAGTCTGTTCGCTGTGATGAAATGTCATCTAGTTGACATGACATTAGCTTTGGTGTTCCTCAGGGTGGCATTCTTTCTCCTTTACTATTCTCTATCTTTATTAATTTCTTAACTCCTAATCTTCGATGTTCGTATCATCTCTATGCAGATAACTTGCAGTTGTACTCCCAAGCGAGGGTGGATGACGTGACAGTGGCCATTGGAGATATAAATAGGGATCTTGAGACAATAATGGACTGGTGTCAGAAATTTTGCTTAGACGTAAATTCAGCAAAGTGTCAGGCCATTATTGTAGGCAGTCGCCGCTTAGTACCCAGACTAGACGTCAAAACTCTACCTCCTATTTTGTTTAATAGCTTGGTCATTCCATTCAGTTCAGCCGTAAAAGACCTAGGCCTGTACATTGATTCCACTCTCGATTGGCAGGCGCAGGTGACGAGAGTTAGTCAGAAAGTCTTCGGTACTCTTAGAGCACTATACCGCCTTAAGAATTTTCTACCTTCAACCACCTCAATAAGTACGACCGACTTCTAAATAACTGCATTCGATTCATTTACAATCTTCGTAAGTATGACCACGTCTCTTTTTATCGTTCCGAACTTAAATGGCTTCCAATTCGTCAGCGCCGGTGTTTGCGTGCTCTAACCACTCTCTTCTCCATTCTTAGGTCTCCTTCCCCTCCAACTTATCTCACGCCGTACTTCCAATATCTATCTTCTATTCATGATAGAAATCTACGTTCTTCACATAATCTTCTTCTTTCTTGTCCCAGTCACACTACTGGATTCGTTAACTCTTCCTTCTTGGTGCAGTCTATTCTCTTATGGAATGCACTCCCTCCTGAAATCAGACTATCCACCAACCGTTTTGCATTTAAAATGATAGTACGAGAGCTTCTTTGTAAGACATTGAAGGAATCAGCATATCACTCACATCCATTACTATAAGTATATGTAGAATGTATGTATATTTAGGTATATTTGTATATATAATTATTTATGTCTATGTATGTATTTATAAATAACTATTTAATATGTATGTATTATATCCCTATTATGTATATAATAATTATTATGTTCCACTATAAACTTAACTTTCAGTTCAGTATTAATGCACCTACCACTTTATCTCTGCTCCACCTTAAGGTTGACAGGTAGAGAATGCCTTATGGCACTATGTCATTCTTTGTACACATTGTTTGTGCATAAATAAAATAAATAAATAAATAATAGGGGGCGAGCCTATTGCCGTTACCGGGCATATCACCAGACTCCTTGCTGCTACTGAAAATTCGGAAAAACCTAGTAACACTTTTGCCCGACCCGGGAATCGAACCCGGGACCTCCGATCAGCAGTCGCATACGCTATCCACTGGACCTCGGAAGCAGTCATGCACGAAGATATAGAGAAAATTTGGTCTTCTTCATAGCTGTAACAGGTCTTTTAGTTTAACCAACTGTGGTTAAAAGTTTTTAGGGTTATGTAGCCCAATTGCAAATAATGCAACCGTTATAGATTTGTCATGTCTGTCTGTCTGTTTGTCCGTCTACTACGGAACCCTTCGTGGGTGAGTCCGAACCGCACATGGCACGTGTCGTTAAGTTTGTCTACAATATTATTTTTTGGAAGCATTGCTAATGAAACACATAAACGTTTAAACCCAGTTTAAATCAATATGATAGGTCGTGTGACTTATAACGTAATTATGTTTAAGTTCTTAATTAGTAAGACATTACAGGATATCGATGCAATATTTCTCGGTACAAAATTATCGCAACGATTACTTTCTAGGAGCAACCAAACTAAATATAACAATTTTTAGGCAAAGATAGTCTTTGGACGGTGATGTCGAATCTCGACCCAAAAAAGTCCTAAGTAAAGTAAAGTAAGCTATAATGTGAGAGTTTCTTCTACGATCATCACTATTTGAAGTATAGTGATTAAACTGTGTTATCTAACATTTTCTCAATGATTTATGCAAACCTTGTCTGATGAAAAACATAGCCGGAGCTCCTGTTACCCTAGTACGGACTCCAGTCTCCCGCAATGGGTCACTTATTAGTTGTGTGTCATTCGTGTTAATATTATTATATGAACCTTTTTAATGAAATAAATAAAATGCGCGCGACAAAATACTTTAATAGTATGGCAATTAATAAAAATTCAAACATAATATTTCAGCCATTTAAAGTACAAACTTATTTTTCTTGTCATAATTATAATGAAAACAGTACAAGTCACGAAAAACGTATCAAACGAACATATAAAATTGCAACAACAACAAAGAAATATTCAAATTTGTTACAAGAAAAATAAGTTAATAAGTTAAAGTGGTTTGTTGTATTTTATAAGCCATCCACTTCCCCAAAACAATACTTTAAAATATAATTGATGAAGAATGATTGCTGTAACATGAGATTTTTAAGCATTTAAAACGGACTTAAACGAGGTAACATTTACGTATTGGATTTGGCTTTAAATAATCCCAAACATCAACTAGGCGACCCAAAAAACTACCCTTTTCCTTTCATAATACAGTTATCAGAGTAAATCTATTGCGCCACACCTGAACAAATCGTATTAAAACCTGGACTGCCAAGATACGGGTCCAGCCACGACTTCGCTAAGGACAAAGAATGCAGCTCGCGACGTGATAGAATCTGATCTCACTACAAAAGATCGTCTTCTACCGCACATCTCTCACTTACATCTCTTTAAGCCCGTCGCGTCAACTCGTTCTGATAAGAACTAAGGCTCTAATCCATGCCGCGGGATGAACACGCCGTCTGTATGCGGATAGCGCCGATGACGGAATAGCACGCTGTACACAGCGCCCGTGTTCTCCGTGCGGTGACGGATTAAGAATACGGTCACCTACCCATATCATCCCATGGGTGTCGTAAAAGCTAACAAAGGGACCAAATTATGCAGAGAACAGCACTGTAAGAGAAGAAAAACTTGATACAAACCCTATTCCAACCCAGCGGCCAGCGTGGTAAAGTGGGCTAATTCCTCCTTTCAAAGGCCTAGTCCAGCAGTGGACTGTTAAAGGCTGATGATGACACAGCGCCCTCCGCTTACCCTGTGTTCCTTACTTTTCAAATGCATTTTATTACTTGGGTGTGCATATTTATATATATTTCTAATGCCGATAAAATGCCAAACTGTTAAAAAACGAAGACGATCGTAGTAGAAGGTCGTAGTAGAAGAAGACCCATCCCCACCGTGGGATCTCCATATTGTCGGGGTGGGGGGGCTCAGTAACCGTGGTTAGGTCACCCACGGTGAAGCGAAGCGAGATCCCGGGATTGGACGCTCCACGTGGGCTTGACGAGACCTGCGCAGGATGCGTCCAATGGTGCGGGTGCGAGAGACAGTTCTGTCCCTCGCAGTCGGGCGCGGTCGCGGGAGGAGAGGCGTGTCGGTGTTGCGTTGCCGCGCCCCCTATCTCCTGTGACCAAATGGGGGTGCACCATCGTTTCATCGCGGTGGGGTCGCAGAGGAAGAGGAGATGCGGTGTTGCGCTGCCGTCCTCCCTATCCTCTGCAGCCGCTGGGTGTTTTGGCGGCGGAGCCCAACACCTTCTTCCGCTGCCAATGGGGTTTTGTTCGGGGCCCGCCTGACCATCTGGCGGGCCAATACCCGTCGGAGGGTAGCGAGGAATGCTGCGGCGATACCCGACCCTCCGACACACGGGTACATTAGGAACACGGGTTGGTTTTTAGTCAGTAAGAGTCTGACAGTCCCCTTCGCCCTTCCCCCAGGGCGGAGGGACTCCAAGAGGATTTTCCAGCCCGACACCAAAAAAAAAAGAAGAAGACCCATGTAGCACCGGCAAATTAAGTTGAAGCCTTATGCACAGAGCATGTGCATCTTTCCAAATTTTCATTTTCTATATGGTCTGTGCGCACCAAAAACCCCATATCTTCGACTACCCTTAGGGTTACGCTATTCTACAACTGTAGGGAATGGCAAACGTGATCCTGTCGAGTATTTCGCATAATAACCCATCGCGAAGTCCTGGCCGCGTCGTAAGACCTCGGTCAGTGAGTCTAGACGCCCGCATCTCGACACCAACCTGACCTAGGAATTTAAACTTACGTGGTCATTTAAACTTATTTTAAATTGTATTTCGGGATTTATACCACGTACCTTTGTTTGAAGTAACCAATATTTCAGCACTGCTGCAAGCGTACATCCGTGAATATGGCGCTTACAACAGTGTCGAAATATCGGTTACTCCAAACAAAGGTACGTGGTATAAATCCCGAAAGACAATTTTAAATAACCAACCTGACCTGTTTAATTTTAATGAGGTTTTACTGTTTAAACAGAATTATTTTATTAAGAGCGCTTATCCATAATTCATTTCGTTTAGTTTCCAAGTAGGAAATACAGTAGTGAAATGTTGTGATATTAATATTAGATTCAAGGAAGTTATCAGGTGGTATTTACACCACTTACTACTACTTACATATTTCTTCAGTTGGGAAACTATTATTTGATTAATGTAGTAGTGACAGAAGCAAGTATTTTAATAATATAATTTTGATCAGGTTGAGTGTTGGTATTAGTACAATTATATTTAAATAATATTCTGGTCAATATCATGAGGATGTGGTATAGTTACGCGCAAACTTTTATTTTGCTTAATACCCAGTTATTGTAATGGAAGAACACTCTAGATCACTATTGCTTTTCTTTGTTCTTTAGTAATTAAAAAAAAAAATTAAACGAAAACTTTACTAACGTCTTCGATAATCTTTTGACTGAAGAATATTTCATTACAAAGAAAGTACCCTATAAATTTTTTCGTTATTTATTATAACGTACATCGGTTATATATTATACATTATACACCCTTAAATATTAATTATTACAAAAACTTTAAGGACAGATTAGCGAAGACATTATTATCATATATGTGACGTAAGAATTTTATAACTTCTTTAAAGAGCAAAGTTATTGTCATTTGTTTATTGTAGAAAATCTCACTTAAATCATACTCATATTTTACAATCCATTCACTAATTCATTGATAATATTCCATCCTGCTCATTCGCATTCTCTCTGTCGCACTTATGATGTAGGTAACTTTCGACAATAAAGTGAAACAAAAGAATAAGTGATGTGGTTACTTACTTAATTAATTTTCTAAATTCTAACCTCTCCTTCATACTTTATCCGGGCTTAGGACCAGCAAAATTTACCTTTTTACAAGTAATTGAATACGTGGGTATGTAATTAGGAAGCAAACAAATATCAAAATAAAAGAAGGTATTTTGTACTAAAAGAAAGTAGCCATTTTGGCGTATTCATGAAGTTAGAATCAGCTGATATTTACAAATATTATTTCATCATCATCATGTCAGCCTAGAAACGTCCACTGCTGGACGTAGGTCTCCCCCAAGGTTCTCCACACAGACTTATTTTGAGCCGCGCGCCCGCATAAAATTATTATTTACGTAGGTAGGTAATTTTTACTTTACTTACAAGTATTTCAATTGTCCTTCGAAATGTCCACCACCATTGTCAATACACAGACAGGCACGTTTTATTAAAATGTTTTTTCACTGCGTCAAAAGAGTCCAATATGCGCTGTTTTAATTGTTCGGCACTAACTGGCTTACTTTTGTACACAGTGGTGAACATGGAGGCCAAACTACAGGCCCGCCTCGATCGATTCACTGGCTTCCAAACTCTTACCTGAACAAACGCACAGCTGCACTCATGTGATGTGAACTGATAAGTCATCGCGTCGGGCAAACGTAATCAAAAAATTAATTGTTGCGGCGAAAAAAGGATCCGCTCGCTGCCGCCATCAATTTAGCACTGCGGCGCGGGCGCGGGCTTATCAATGGAGCAGTGCCGCGTAAAATTACTACTACGACATAGTATTTAGTTATGCATTTACCAATTATTACGTATTTTTGTGGACAGTTTTGGAACTTAGTGTTTTTATTTTTTACATACACAAATATGATTAGTTAAAGATGCTTAGAGCCCCATTAAATTTTTGTACTAATTAAAAAATAGTGGTGTATATGACATAAATCAGCTGTTATTATAAAGTAGGGAATATTCTATCAAAGATACCGAGAATAACAACAATATTTTCAGTCAACAAAGTACAATTTCGTCCAACACACAAAATAATGTTATTTCTTGTAACAAGTTTGAGCCTTTGTGCCGACAGAAACTGTTTTAGGGCGTAGACAACCATCTCCCTACCTGAGATCGCTCCAACCTTTATTTTCCATTTCATCGTGCTAATATTGTGTTAAAATGTTATGGATTTTGAATCAATAGTGTGGTAAAACTTTCTGGACGTACCTATACATATGAAGACAAAAAATAAGAGCATTGGACTGTTTTTAACAAATTTTTAGTAGGTATCATCATCGTCATCATCCGCCTGCCAGAGTCCACTGCTAGATATGGGCGTCTCCAATGCCACCCCACTTACCCCGATTTTCGGCTTACATATAGCTATCTACTACATATGTCATAAAATCTATGTAGCTGAAGGTATGTAGCTGTAGGCTTCGCCCACTTCAATCCAATTATTTTAGTTCTTATAATTATCATTATGAAAATTGGAAATTATGGAGCTTAACGGTAGGACGATATCCTGGAGTGGCACTTAAAACGAAGGAACGCGTGTTCTTATAGCTTTTTAAGCTACCAAGCTGGTTTATTTAAATGGTATAAACACATTATTAGCCTTGATTAAGCATAATACGAGGTATTTTTTTTTTGGGGAATTTGCATTGGTTTAATTTGGCAAGTGAAAAAAGTATTATAAAAGCATGGTATTATTTTAATATACGTCTACTTTAAATGAAGCCACGATTCACTGCTTCGATCACATTCACGAATCGTTACTATGTTTGCGTAAAATATTATTATTTAACTTGTTTTGTAGTCACTGTCGTTTATTTTAATTCTACTACAATGCAGATAGGACCTAAAAGGTACAAGTTTCTTTGCTATCCCAACAATTTAATAAAAATAACACTTTCTAAATTTTTCGTACATTTATTTTATCGAAACGCTATGAAATTTCAATAAAAATTATTCCAATACAGAAATGTCAGATGTGTCTTTCAACATTCAGATCAAATCAAATACTTAAGAACGTATACGCCTCGAGCGGCGGCTCGAGTTTAGGTTTTTATAGTACCGCGGTCGCCCGCGCACCGCGCATGCGAGACCCGGCGCACTGTGACGGTATCGCGTGGAATAATAATCTTGATCCTTCTTGCCATACATGAACAGTATTCGTCTATATAATACGTCGATTATGATATGATAGTATTCAAATAAATTATTTTCAATGCACATGAATTTAAAGGTATCAAAATAAAGCTAGATATTATTTGTTTAGTAGGATGAATTTTCTCAGGATAACAACGACTCTTTATAATAATTTGGCGCAGTTTTATTATATGAGAGAAATAATTTATAATTATATATATAATTTAAAATAAACATCATCTACATAATTGTCACATTTCAAATATATATCTATTGTGTTATTGATGCATGAAAACCCACGAATAACACTAAATACAAAACCAACAGAGTTAGGTAAAAGAAAATACTTAATTAATTAAAAGTATGAAAAAATATACAATATGATAATTTTGCATTTGCAATATATTTTAATTATACAATATATATTCAGTGTGCGATGATATAAATCCCTCTTTTTATTAAATGTTACTTAGATAGTAAATAAGAAGACCAATTCTTCGTATTTTATATGACATTAAAATTATATTTTGAACGAAATGAGATTAAATTTTCAAATTCACTCAGAATTGGTATTCTTCTAATTTAAATGTAATTATCATCTAATTTGACTTCTATTGTTCGACGTTGACACATTGTTTAATTAGCAACAGGCAGCGATAGCTTACTGGAGCTTCCAACGGACAGCTATGCAGAGGGAATCGGGTTCGAATTTACGAAATGCTAGAACGATGATGATGATGATGACATTGTTCAATTAACGACCTAGTCACGATAACATTCCAATATCTGTTTATTTAGGAGAATACCATTTGTGACATGAGTATGTATGACACTGACATTAGATCGAAACTGCATTTTGAACAAATATAATTAGAAGAATTGGGTCTCAAAATAAACTGTTAACTGGTGCAGAATAAGACTGTATGGTAGGTACGTGTGCTTGTGTGTGTTAGGTACCTGCAATGCGAGCTCGTGGTTTTATTTGTTGTTCTAAAACCAACTTCACGTTATAGCCTTTTTTAATGAAATACTTCGGTTGGATGGTATCAAATATATACAGATATAATATGTAGGACTTTTTTGTGTTTTATGCTTATACTAGCTGTCGCCCGCGGCTCCGCCCGCGTGGATGTCGGTTATCGCGACAAAAACTATTCTATGTCTTTCCTCGGATCGTTGAGTGATCGAAGAATTTGTTATAATAATCGATCTCCTAACAGAAAACCTCATCATACTGGACAACTACTGCTTAACCGCCAAGGATGTATATGGTATAGTGCAGATGGACTCTTATAGTTCCTCATCAGATGTTTCAGATCTTCGATTTTTATAAGACAACAGAAAATGCTCATCAGACTGAACAACTTTTGCTAAAACGTCAAGTCTGTACATGTGATAGTTATAGTACAGAATATACAAATTAGTACCTACGGTACAGAAATTTCACTTCCAAGTTTTGGTATGATAAACGCAAGCGTCCGGTCACCGGTCTAGTCTCAATAGGCTGGCACTCGCTCGACATGTCGCACACGCAGCGCACGCATCCGCGAAACAAAAGTAAACAAAAAACTCGCCGCCCGGCCCCCGCCGACAGCCCTACCAGATTGAAGCGAGACGGCAGACGGTTATTGTACTATGAACGGTAAACGCAATGCAAAAGGTTGAAATTAGGTTGTTTTCCATAATAGTAGGTAAATATCTCCGGGATTTTGCGTCTTTTGTATGGAAGTAAGACAGGCCTGGTTATAGCCTGTATGTTGCCTAGACCTAATAGCAATATAACAAAAAAGTTTATTTTAAATACGTCCAGTAACTTCGGAGATTAGCGTGTACAAACAGACAAACTATATAGATATACATAAAGACAATTTTTTTTTATTCTTGCTCCATAACTGTTTCTTAATCTCCCTGAATTTATTTTTTGTAAATATATTCAATGTACCGAAATATTTTTTTTACTGTTTTATTAAATGTTTCAAGGCGCCATATTAGGTAAATTATGAAGCGGTCCGTTTCCGTCAGTCTCAGCCCCTGTTTGACCGCTATAGGTAATATACTAACCAGTAACCACTAGATTCCAGATGTATTGACCAACACGTTAGTTTAATACGTAATACATAAATAAAGTTACATCAACTTTACATATTTATAAAAAAACTAGCTTTCGCCCGGCGGCTTCGCCAGCATGATATTTTAATAAAGAGTGGCCTATGTACTTCCCCGGGTTTCAGACTATCCATGTCAAATTTCATCACAAACGGTTCTGTAGATTAGCCGTGTATACTGAAAAATTACTTTTGTTTTCATAATCGTTGAACTTCAGGTAAAGATTAGTATGTAAGTATATTATTGAAGTTATGAAGAGCTTATATACCTACTGAATATAACAGCAGCAAAAATAAAATCTGAAAGCATTAGGTACCACAAAGTACATATCAGACAATCAGACCGTCCCTCCGCCTCGCTGTGCTTACGCTGCGCTTAGGTCAGATATATCGTGACAACTTTTAACTATTCGTCCAAACTACTTACTGTAAAAGACAAAGTTAGTGTTAGTCTACATTATATACCTAAAGCAATACATCTATCAATTTTGAAAACAATTTGATAACTACTCTAGAATGCGCATTTAAAAATTTTTTTTTGATGTGTTACTGTTTTATTTCAATAAAAAAATGATGTAGTTAGATTATGTACTAAAAAGTAAAAAGTAATTTGCTAAGTTCTACTCGTAGCTCCCAGATCGTACCAATCTTCTCATCAATCTGGGGTATTGATCAGACAAATATAAAATCGTAGGGCAAGTGATATTTCTATCATAATGTTTACTCTGGATACGCTACACTCAAAACTATTTTTTTAGGTAATTTTATTTTCTTCCGTGTGGTGACGGATTAAGAATACGGAATGTCACCATCCCATATTATCCCATGGGTGTCGGAAGAACCGGCAGAGGGAGCATACTATGCAGACAGCAGCACTGTAAGAGAAGGAAAACTTGATACAAACCCTGTACCAATCCGTTTGGCCAGCGTGGTATAGTAGGCTAATTCCTCCTTTCAAAGGAGAGGCCTAGTCCAGCAGTGGACTGTTAAAGGCTGATGATGATGATGATCAATTTTATTTTCAAGTTTTTATTTTTGGTGTTAGTTTATACTTCTCATTCTATTTTCATAGTGAGTCCTTCTCTACCAATCAAGCCCTGTTATTCGATACCCATATTGAGTATTTGTGGCAAATAGGTAATCCGCCATTTTGTGGCGGCGGACATTTTGGATTTTTCAAAGTGGGCTCTATTCTACCAATCAAGCTCTTTCATTTGATATCCATATTGAGGTATTTGTGGAAAATTTGTAATCCGCCATTTTGTGGCAGCAGCCGTCTTGGATTTTTCATGGTGAGCCCTATTCTACCCATCAAGCCCTTTTATTCGATACCCATATTGAAGTATTTGTGGAAAATATGTAAGCCGCCATTTTGCGGTGACAGCCATCTTAGATTTTTCATAGTGAGCTCTATTCTACGAATCAAGCCCTTCATTTGATACCCATATTGAGGTATTTGTGGAAAATAGGTCATCCGCTATTTTGCGGCGACAACCATCTTAGATTTTTCAAAGTGAGCTCTTTTCTACGAATCAAGCCCTTTTATTTGATACCCATATTGAGGTATTTGTGGAAAATAAGTAATACGCCATTTTTTTGCGGCAGCCATCTTAGATTTTTCATAGTGAGCCCTATTCTACCAATCAAGCTCTTTCATTTGATACCCATATTGAGGTATTTGTGGAAAATATGTAATCCGCCATTTTATGGCGGCAGCCATCTTGAACTTTTCACAGTGAACCCTATTCTACCAAGCAAGCCCTTTCATTCGATACCCATATTGAGGCATTTGAGGAAAATATGTAAGCCGCCATTTTGCTGCGACAGCAATCTTGGATTTTTCATAGTGAGCTCTATTCTACGAATCAAGCCCTTTCATTTGATACCCATATTGAGGTTGTTGTGAAGTAATATAATATGATCCACCATTTTGTATCGGCAGCCATCTTGATATTACAATCATTTAAATATTATCTTTTATTCTTGATGACAATATGAGTGTATACCAAATATCAGATCAATCTGTCATCAGGAAGGGGTAAAATTCCAATCAATAGCTTTCAGAGCTCAGGGTTTTTGCCGACTTAGTTGATACTTTTCCTTATATTATGGCAAAATTATACAAAATCTTTATAAATTGTAGCCTATGTGTTATTCTGATGTATAAACTATATTATTGTAAAGTTTCATCCAAATCCATTCAGTAGTTTTTGCGTGAAAGAGTAACAAACATCCATCCATCTATACATACATCTTCACAAACTTTCACATATAATATTAGTAGGATACGTTTAGAAAATAATACGGATCAAGAGGCTTTAGCCACGCTATAAACATTTTGGAATGCAATATTTACGTAAAATGGCGGACGCGGACGCGAGCGACAGGTCCGTCCTCTGAGAGCGCTCAGCGCTGAATGGCGGACATAGCATCGTGCTTCGAGATTTATAGGTCTTTTTTAAAAAAATCATATTAATTACAAACGAAAAGTTTAGATTCCAATTTTTTTATATGACTTAAAATGAATCTTAAGGTTTCTAAATATGTATATATCTTTTTAATAATCACAGTAGATTTTTAGATATAAATGCAAAATTGCGGGCTAAAATTAAGCAAAATGAACTGTTTTGATCTCCGATTTTCTTGAAAATTATGAATGAAAGTACAATTTCTTTTTTAAGCACTCGCTTGTATAACTTTGGCTTGTACAGTTTACATTTACAGAATTATAGAACGATAAGTTTTCATAGCACTAGCGACCATTAATGTTGGCCTAAGCTACAGAAATGACGAAAATGAGTTTTTTTAATTCATCCGTTTTAAAATATTTACTATGGTAACCCATATACATATTTTTCTTCAGCACTCTCTTGATAAAGAACTGAACTTTCATATTTTCTGTATCTTTTACATTAATTGTTATTTATCCGTAACATAATAGAACAATAAAAACCCGCAAAATCGCCTCCGACGGAATAAACGCTCTTAAGGCCAACTTCTTAAAAAGGAAATTTTCCTTCATGATTGCTAAGAACGACAAAAACATAATTGTATTTCGAGATACGGCTAAAAGTTTGATAAGTATACATTTGATCCGTTATAATAATTATTTTTCTCTCCTTAATTCAGGAAGGATAAACTGAAAAATATTTCTAGAAATAAGGGACAGTAAGAAAGAAAATTCCGTAGTATTACACAAATACATACTGCCAAAGTTTTCTGAACAATTGTGATGAAAAATAACAATCTAGGAAGAAATAAAATTCTTAATGAAGACAAGAAATTGTTTACTGAGTTTTCGGGGTTCATTCAACAAGCTGGACAACATTATCATCATCCTAGCGTTATTCCGGTTAGAATCTTTGATCCGCTTTCCACCCTGGATTGTGGATCCTAACTGGATTTGACTACCAGCTTTCACACAGAGCGACTGCCTCACCTCTGCAACCCAAAGGGATGCTTTATTCAATGGTTTAGACTATTGTCAGATCGACTGACAGAGATTTTCATGACAGCCGGGACCGACGACTTAGCGTAATCTCCGAGGCGCGGTGCAAGCGATAATTTACAATTCAATACACACATTACTCTGAAAAGTCATTGGTGCGCGCCGTGGATTATAACCCGAAACCCCCTGCATGGCAATCTGTTGGTATCTCCACTAGGCTGTCGCGGCCTGGTCAACGCTAAACTATATTATTTAAACGATTCTAAACTTTCGCGATTAGTATACATTATACAAGGTATAATATATTACTTAAGAAACAAACTCTTTAGCTTTATAATATGAGTATAAAGAGACAGTCGTTATGGGAAGTAAGTTACCATGAATATACTGACACTAGTGTATGCTATGGAATATCATTATTCCCTATATGTTGCGGAGGTCGTTTAAAGGGTGATTCGAAATCTGTTTTTTTTATAGTAATAGGCGGCAAACAAGCAGATGGGTCGCCTGATGGTAAGCAATTATCGCCGCACATGGACACAAGCAACACCAGAGGAGTCACAAATGACTTGCCGCCTCTTGGAGTTGGGAAAAGGGATAGGAGGAGGGAAGGGTGAGGGAGAAGGAATAGGGGATGGAGCCTCGAGCACTCTCACTCACCGAACGAAACGCAACAGTATAGGTACGGTTACTTTACGTCAATTTTCTGTGAGAGTGTAGTACTTCCCCGGTCTAGCCGGCCCATTCATGCTGAAATCATCAAGGCTCTACTCCCTCCCTACCTATGAATGGTATGAGTTAAAAACGAAACAAAAATGCACTTACTCCTATTTACAGAAAATAATTATTTATTTATATTTATTCATAACTACATACATACATACATAGACTCACGCCTGTTTCCCCGAAGGGGTAGGCAGAGGCATATTAAACGCCCACTTTTCGCCAGTGTTTTGATCCCACGTAATAAGTGGCGAGCCTATTGCCGCTTATCGGGATATTTTCTTTGCCAGAGCCTCGTCCGTTGATCGGCAGGTGCACCACTTGCAGGTGAGGTTGGCTTGGGACCCTAAGTTCTTGGTGGGAACCCTATGCACCCTCTTCATAACTGGCTTCTAATTTCCAACTGTAAAGCGGTTTTGACATTTAGTCAACAAAGTTAGGTAGCTAATTATAATTTCACCAAATCATATTCCTATAATAATTCAGACAATTGAAACGAGACGTTGATTAAATTCGCGAGACTTAAACTTTAACGTCGCTTAGAAATCCATTCCAATTCAATCTTTGTATTTACACCAATTTTGTTCTGAATGATAGTTGCTCAAGTTTTTTGTCTTCTGCACATCACCTATATGGTCTGTGGTTTTCTTTAATGAACGGTTGTAGATTAATCACGTCTCTTAAGATGTTTTTTTTTAATCGGCATAGGTACAGTAATCATGAGACTGAACTGACAGTTGCTAAATGTGGCTTCCCTAGTAGTTTCCTAGTTCGTGTACTGAATTTATCTGTAATGTACACAATCTTACAGATATGTATGTTACGCACCGTTAGTTAGTCATTATTTTGTTTATAATAATATCGATATGACACTGAATAAATAAAATTAAATATACATAAAAAAGGATAACTTAATTAAACAGTGTATTGGACTTGCATATATTATGACTTTTTAATGATTTCAACTCTGATGAGTTGAAATCATTAAAAAGTCATAATATATGCAAGTCCAATACGCTGAAACCCTAGTGCCACTCCAGCGTGATCGCTGGAGTGGCACTAGGGGTTGCGGTAAAGCCCTTTTGTACCCTATTGTACCGTATATGGCTGGTTTGCCTTATTCCTGAATGCAAAATAAAGGTATCCTATTACTATTTTGGTACAACCTAGCGGTCTACGACCGGTGCATAGGTATTGCTGGAATAATGAAGTCTTAAAAGACCTAACACGACTTCGTAAAGTAAACTGGCAGGAATGTATCCACGATAAGGAAACATAGAAAGAGTTCATTTCGGAGGCTAAGGCTCACTTTGGGTTGCTCCGCCATCACGAATGAATGAAATACTATTTTAAGAAACGTTTTCAATAGTACTATCGCATTTATGCTTAACATATCACGTTTTTACTCTCAAATTTACCTACAATGGTTTCCTGAAATCGCCTTTAAGGCGAGGTTGCAGTACAGTGCGCAGCTCGACCTCACCCCCCGCAAAAACAAAAACACGGCGGTGGCGTCAGCGAGTGAGCGGGGGGAGGGGAGGGGGGGTTTCGTATGTGCGTGTGCCACAGCGCAGCGTAAAAAAAACCGTAGATGAGTTATGCGAACTTCAAAAGTGGCACATTAAAAACAGGCTTAATGTCTCATTTGGCTTTAGTCGCGTACGCGTTGCGGTCGGAAGCGCTCGCTCTTTTACTCGCGTGTGTGTACGTTACATTTGAAAATGCCGTCGTGTGTAATGAGATTTTGCACAAACTATAGTAGGAAAATGACTAAAAGTTATGGAATCACTTCTCATTCATGAGTATTACAATATTACAACGTTTTATTTACAATTTATAATAAATTCAGTATCACAAATAATAGAGTGAATAAAAAAATTGGCATTTAGCGAGTGTAAAAGAGAAGTTCTATTGTGCGTGTTCAAAGACTAAAAAACAAAGTATCCAGATGGGACATTCGTAATAATAAAATACTGATGTGTGTTTTCGTCAAGTAATAAAAGTGATTTGAAGGTTAATCAACACAATATATTATTATTATAGAAATACAAAATCATACGTAAGTTACAAACATTGACGGATGATCAAAGTCCATTCACGTGTTCTTGTTTTTCTCCTTTTAGTATTAAACAACTAAGTAGATTGTACTGCACAGTTTTCGCTGCCGAACCACCGTACCCCTGGCAGTACCCCTGGGGTATGGTGGGTCTTTCAAAGCTTAACCGTACTCCCAGATAATATTGTTGTGTATTTAGTTTATTAATTTCAGTTCGTTAATTTCAAGTTCTACTATTTTGTGGGATCATTCCCAGTATAGTAGTAGTATTGAACAATTCTATGATAGAACTGTCCTAATTCTATTAGCACAACTTGATGAGGAGAACAGAACTAATGGGATAAGTAATAGGAAATGTCCCAGTCTAGTTCTATGTTTGTTTTTACAAGGGTATTCAATAGAACTACTGGGAATGATCCGTAGTGTCACGACATCGCGCTCATATATCGGAATGAATATGTTTTGTAGACGTTCATTTGTTTAATGTGTAAAACAAATGAACGTCTACAAAACAAATGAACGCCTACAAAACAAATGAACGTCTACAAAACAAATGACTTACAGAAAGTGATCAGCTATCGATAGTGATTGCAGAAAACAGGTGCATGCGATTTTCAACCTAATTGACATTAGTCAGAATTTATAATTTTATTACCCTAATATTGCCAGAAAGCGAGAAAAAACAAAAAAAATAGTTTGTCATGAATTGTCAATAAGGTCGAAAATCGCATACACCTGTTTTTTGCAATCACTATCGATAGCTGATCACTTTCTGTAGTCATTTGTTTTGTAGACGTTCATTTGTTTTGTAGACGTTCAATTGTTTTGTAGACGTTCATTCGTTGAAGACATTTTTATACATACATATTTATTCGGATATGTGAGCGCGATGTTGTGACACTACCCTTGTAAAATATACATAGAACTAGTAGTAAATTTCCTATAACTATTTCTCATTAGTTCTATTCTTCTCATCAAGTTGTGCTAATAGAACTAGTAGGAAAAAAGTATCACTAGTTCTATCATAGAACTGTTCAATAGAACTAGTGGGAATGATCCGACAGCGCAAGGATGATGATGATGACGGGTCTTCAACAGTACCACAGATTATACCTATAATATATAAAGCGTTATAACCATTAGCAGTAATACCTAAACGATTTAGTCTCTAATTTCTCTCCTTGTTGCACTATATCATCGTACTAGCGCTTGTCTTCGCTTGTCTAAAAATACTAAAAACGTAAGTAGTAAGTCATTATCATACGAGAGATAACACTGTTCAGTTTAATGTCCACGTAGCACGTTGGTATAACACTACGAGCATTTCAGCCAGGAGTACGGTTAAGGTTTAAAAGACCCACCACACCCCCAGGGGTATTGCCAGGGCTACGGTGGGTCCGCAGCGCACAGTTTTTATACTGACGTACTGTTTTAGGTTTCCATTGAATTAAATGAGGAGAATAAAATGTACTTTTTTAATAAATGTTATAAATAAATCACATCGACTTTTTATTTCCCTACCTTAAATGAATTAATCAAATTTACTTTGAGGCGAATTGAATTTACTCAAGACAGACAAAGTGATCATGTTGCATCTGAGTCAAATTATTGTTTGTGAAACGGTCAGCATAATGTCACAATGCGCGTCGGTCCAGAGAGTATATGTTTATCTCTATTTCGCGCTTGCGATTAGATGTGCTATCTCACTTACACTTCTTATCTAATTCTTAGTGTGTCGTTTTGACATATTTATATTAGTGTGCGTACGCTTTTCGCGATGCGTGCCACTCGTAAGCTCCGTCATGTTACCTTGTCAGTAACCTGTCTACGGTTTCTTACTAGTATGTCTATGGCTTGAACGATAGAGTTTAGAATATGAATTACTTTGTACTTTTGCGAAAACGTACATGCGGGGGTGGAGGGGGATTTTGCGGAGCAACGACGTACGTCCGCCCTCAATCACGCCTAGACAGGCACTGATGAACGGCCGGCGAGCGATATAATGCCAATATTTTGACTATTTTTTTTTCTTGGAGAAAAATTATAACGAAATTACGAAATCTGTTTTTACCATTTATTTTCAAATAAAGAGCTGTTTCTATTGATAATACTTTCATATAAATTCATTATGGAATCTCTAAGCAGTACACGTTTAAAATTGTGATTTAGTGCCATGTTTGACATTGTTTTTTATCGAGCCAATCATTCCAAATCGTGTTTCTATCTTTACGATTTACTAGAAGATATGTTCAACTTTTATACTTTAATTTTTAATTATTAAAAATATCATAGTTCATGAGACTTTCAGACGTTCAAAAATATTAAAAAGTACTGCAACCTCGCCTTAAATTAACATTGTTCTTTGTTCTCAACAAAATATATTAACTATTGATACAAAATAGAAATATATTCCTCATTTTATCCTGAATCGGGTATTTATTCCAATTTTATGAAATAATATACTAAACGAAAAAATTAAGAGATCAAAAAAACATTCAAAATTGTTGGGCAATTTTCAACAGGCCGTAACTTCGAGAGAAATGGTCGTACAGGAAATCAAAAAAAGGAAATTGTAGCTCCAAGTGTCTTGTTTTTGGATTAGAACTTTAAATTTTTGTAACATCCGCGGTTTTTGAGTAATCGTAGATAAACCAGCAACAAAAAAAAATTTTTTTTTTTTCAGTTTAATTTTTTTGGTCTGGCGCGGAATTTTTTTTTAGCTTAACCACTATAAGGATCGCATACTTTGTTCATTTAGCTTTAATATGTTTTTTTATACACCTTGATACGTCCACTTCTCGCCGAGATATCGGTCTTCAAATGGGAAAGAATCCTTTTGTCTTTGATTATCGATATCTCAGCAACCAATGATCGCACAGAATGTTAAAGGTGGGTTTAAAGAACTTGAATGAATTTTCCTTAACGACGAGCCATTGCTTTTCCGAAAAAGATTTTTTTCTTTTTGTCACATGAATTTGAAAATGCACCAAAGAAGGACTTTTGGTGGTCTTTTGGAAAATCAAGCGCTAGCCCGAAAATATTGAGGAAACCACTATGTTAAGTGTGCCTTTTACAGTTCAATATGTCCACAAAACCTCTACAAAAAACCAAATTAATCCAGCCAGCTGTGTTATTGTTTCACTCGATCGAATTTTTGAAAAAATTAAAGGATCACGTTTTTTTCTCTGAAAAGCTCATAATTTTAAAAAATGAGAAAAAAGGTTTTCCGAGCTTTTTCCAAATTTTTGCTCCAGAAAGTGCTTAAATTTAAAACCAAAAACAATCTAAAAAAAATTGAATTGATGAGAATAATTACCGCTGGCATTAGCGTTATCCAAAGCGTACCACGTGGAGGTTGCGCGGTCGGATTTACTCTTCTGTTTGTGTGTGCGTGTGCGTGTGGGTGTGTAACGCTCATCGGAATTGGACATTGCCTCAAGGTCCAATTCCGATGAGCGTTAGCATACGCTAAACGTGCTCGACGATGTCTCGCTGTCAACAGGGGTCCACGATTAGGGTGTTGTGAGTGTAACCCATTTTCACAAAGACGATTGATGACTGTTCGAGAGGAAATGTTTCGCACTTGATGCCGTGGTCGCTGTTGCTGTTGTCTACAATTGGGGAAGTTTCGAGCAACAATATTCACATTAACAAAAGGTTGTCGTCAAACTTCTCTAACAATTGCCGGATCATCGCGGGCATTAGTGACTCGATGGCGACCTTGTCCGGGGCGACGTTTGTATTGGTTCGTCTCTTGGTATCGGGCATAAGCTCGAGATACGCCGGATTGACTTACACCCATCCGGACCGCAATTGCATGTTGACTGTAACCTTCGTCAATAAGAGTTACTAACCGAACAACTTCCACCTCCGATAAATGTCGTCTAACCATGATTGAAAATTCAAAATTAAAAAAGTAAGAAATTTCAATTTTGACAATAAAAAATTAAAAAAAAATCTTTTAATGCAAAGGGATTGGTTTTGAAAAAACTGTTGAATTAAGCGATTTGCTAAGGATTCATAAAAAGGAAAGAAAAACAATCTGCGAAAAGCGTGTGAAAAAGATCGAAATTCGAAAGGTGGTTTTTAATATATATTAACTTTTTTTTTAAATTTTATTAAAAGGAGGTCAGTAGAATCAAGGAATACAGGTGCGGCAACGTGTTAAAAAAGAATGGGTGATGGTTTCTTGAATTTCCTTAGCTTGTATAAAAAAATTTGAAGACCGATATCTCGGCGAGAAGTGGACGTATCAAGGTGTATAAAAAAACAAATTAAAACTAAATGAAGAAAGTATCCGATCCTTATAGTGGTCAAGCTAAAAAAAAATTTCCGCGCCCGTAGACCAAAAAAGTAAAACAAAAAAAATTGATTTTTTTTTTGTTGCTGGTTTATCTACGATTACTCAAAAACTGCGGAGGTCACAACATTGTAAAGTTCTAATCCAAAAACTAGACACTTGGAGCTACACTTATTTTTTTTTTGATTTCCTGTACGACTATTTCTCTCGAAGTTATGTTGGCCTATTGAAAATTGCCCAAAAATTTTGAATTTTTTTTGATCCTTTAATTTTTTCCAGTAGTGTATTTTATTCACAAAGTAAGATTAAAGAGTTTTATTGCCTTGATTTTCTCTTTGTCTTATTTTGCCTCTGTAAAATCAAAATTTTCGGTGTCGATTCAAGCAATTCATGTAATCTTGTGACTAATAAGAAAAATAAATGATACAACTGAAATATTAATACTTGGGATCAGTGTTTTAAAATACGAAGATTTATTAGTAAGACAAAAATAGCAGATATTATATGATACATTATGTATCAGTGAGTAATTTTTTTTGGACGTATTTATATTCATTATAAAGATATTACTCCAGTAATATCATTTGCATTACATACCTTACCTGTACCCTACATACAAAAAAGATCTAAAAGTCAATTTAAATACTCATAAAAAGCTTTACATGGTTTATAATAGTTACATCCTGCCAACTAGATAAATCATCAA
Source organism: Euclidia mi (assembly GCA_944739405.2). Taxonomy (NCBI): domain Eukaryota; kingdom Metazoa; phylum Arthropoda; class Insecta; order Lepidoptera; family Erebidae; genus Euclidia; species Euclidia mi. Next base: position 28,254,668 of record OX123204.2, on the reverse strand, counting down.
AGGTGAATAACAACAGCTCTTTGCTAACTACGCAAAACTGAAGTATAAAAGTTGTGTTACAAATGTGTGACAGTTTAAAACTACACTCACACAACACTCAACAAGAAAATTAGCGAGCTACGCAATTTAAATACAAATTAATTAATATCTGTCCAAGTTCATGTCATGCTTCAAATTAATTAGAGTCAACCGCACTAAAAGCTGGCTCATTTTCCTTCTAATAAGCAAACGAAAGCCACTTTTAAAATCCGATGCTGGGTCTCCACAGAGATTGAAGTGGGGAATTTAAAACTTTATGGAGATTTTTATAAACTGGATAGTTTATTTTTAAGCTCACTAAGCCGAGATGTTTGATAAAAGTTTCTCAATGACATGTGCGTATGCTTTTTTACTCGTCTTACTACCTTTAAATGTTCAAAAGAAGAATTTTAAAGGCATTAAATAAGTTCATAACTGTACAGACAAAAAATTCATTTTATATCTATGCCTAAAACGATTGGTAACAATAACTACATTTTTTATATACCTACTCCGTGAAAACTAACTATTACAATAACTTAAAAAGTAAAGTCAAGCCTTCACATCACACTTCAAATTTCACTAACTCTACTATATTTTCTAATCATATCATTATAATAAATAATTCAGGCGCTTAATTAGCTACTAAACATGCTCATTTGCATAACAGTCATATTAGACCCTCAGTCCCTTTGTTTGTCGTTCCCGTATTCAAATTCTCTTTCACAGAATCCCGGTGGAATTTGAATAAAATATAAAAATTAATGCTCATGACTGATGAGAGAGAGACAAAGCTTTCTTACCGCTACATTTTCTACTCGAAGCTTTAGATTAAGCTGAGATGTACTGTGCTGCGTCCCGTTCAGGTCCACTATAAACGTGAATAATTTATATTGGTTATGTCGGTGTTGATGCTGTTTAAAATAACTCGATAATTAATAGCTGAAAGAATACACTGTGTAATGCGTCGATTTAATCTTGCGTTACATGCCACCAATGTGGTAGTAAGTAGATAAATTTTTAATTTTTGATTCTACGATTAGAATTATAGAATTTTTATTTTTCTTTGGTTTTTCGACGCAATCTTAAAGTAAGGATACTAATAGAGACCGCATTAATATAGCAACCTTACCCAATATATGTACTTAACTTTGACTTATGATTTTTATCTCATGTAAGAGAAAGATACATATATAAAGGACGTTTCGAATCTTCGTAGGTTGTCACTAATTTTAACTAGACTTGTGATGAGCTTTTTCAAAATGAATTTCGATAAAATGTCGATAATGATTTTGCAATAAATCCTTAGATTTGGTTTACTCAGAATGAATATCAATTGAATGTTGATAAATCGTCAGATAATATGTAAATAAATCCAAACTTAAACACTAATAAAAATAGTTATACACTAATAAAACTAAAGTTTTGAATACAAAACCACGTTACGTATTTCTTACTTTTGAAAGTTATTTGATTATGGGTGAATTTACCGAGGGCAAAAATTACGTGGCATCAATGAAATCGGTACTATAAAACATAGTTATAATGTTTTAACGTTTTTTTCTGATTAGGTGAAATAGTAATCTATGTGTAGCACTAAATATTTAATTAAATAGGATTAAAAGATACTCAAAAAAAATATATTAAGCCACGAAATCTTTCATTGCTGCGTTTGTCCACACATCACCTTGATGTGTATTATACGTTATTGATAAAAATCTATTAGTTATTTATATAAATACCTAGTTTTATTTGATACGTGAATAGTTAAAGTATTTTTACGGAATACATTTATTCATATATTTAAACAATACAACGAATGGTTAATAAAAATGCATTTGTCCTAGAACTAGCTTTCATCGCCGTGTCCTAAATATATTTAAGAATATTGTTTTATCTAAGGAATTGCGTCCCCCACCTCTGTGCGCTAATCGTTGCATAATAGTGTCGCTTGGTGCTCGACGTGGAAGGACGTGTATACGTGACTGCGTTTTCGCGCCATAAATGTAAGTATTCGATTTTTATATTACTGGACATTTTTTATTTCATCGCCGTAGGTAGGTCTAACTTCTATTTGAATAAGTTTGTCCTTTTGATTAAGCATTCGATAGAATGCCATTTATCTTAAGTTTATTTGTGTCGTGTTAATTACTGTGAATTATTAATAGTTTTTTGGTTACTTGAAGTTTTTGCCTTGATTTTCATCGCCGTGATCTCATTGCCGTGGTTTCCGTGGGCAAAATTTGCTATGGCAATGAAAAAAGACACGGCAATGAAACAAAGTTTCATTGCCATGCCTTTTAAAACAATTTAGTTTCATTGCCATGACCATATGTTTCATTTCCGTGACTTATGTCTTCATCGCCACGGCATGGTTAAGAAAATTGTATCTGTACTGTACAGTGAACTAAAAAACATATTTCCACGTTTACCTTACAAAATAATATATATTTGGTACTCCATCACACGACAGACATTCAAACATACGCACACACGCACACACACACAACACAATCACACGCACTCACTCGATCACTCACTCACATTTACTATAGTCTAATTATAAACATAAATGCCTAAACCGAAACCATCGGAAAAGGAGAGAAAGGAAAGAAAAAGTTTGGCCGAACAAAAGCGACGTGAAAAATTAAGGAGCGACCCTGTTATATTATATAATGTTAAGTATATATTATTGTTAGCAATAGCTATTGCATACTTCTCGTTATTTTTTCAAGCTATTTGCTAGATATTAAGCAAGAACACATATATTATCAAAAACTTGAGGAAACACTATTTTTTCTTGTTCTAAAGTTAAAGAATAAAAAGTCCACGGAAATGAAGATTTTATTGGACCTCTTGAAATTCGCCCATATAATTTCGATAATTATCACTTGCACGATCATCAAGTGTTCTTCTAAAATCCTCCAAACCAAATTAGGCCTTCTCAAATTTGAGGGAGGCCGGCATGCTCAGTTACAAAATTATATTAAATCACCAATCGACAGCAGGCTGCAGTAATAAGTGAGTTTACTAACATAATATATAAAAAATAAAATTTAACTTCAACAACTTTGAAATAAAATATTTCACACATCAACATCATCATCAGCCCTTTATACTGTCCCATTGCTGGGCACGGGCCTCTTCTCACTATGAGAAGGGTAAGCCCATAGTCCACCATGCTGGCCAAGTGCGGGTTGGCAGACTTCACATGTCTTTCGAGAACATTATGGAGAACTCTCAGACATGCAGGTTTCCTCACGATGTTTTCCTTCACCGTTTAGCAAGCGATTATTAACAATTTAATACGCACATAACTCCGAAAAGTCATTGGTGCGCGCCGTGGATTCGAACTCGGACCCTCTGCGTAGCAGTCTGTCGGTCTTTCCACTAGGCTATCGCTGCTATGATAAGCATCGATAGCCTAGTGGAGAGACCGACAGAGACAGTCACTCACATAATTAATCACATTTATTTAGGGTTAAGTAGAAAAGTCACTGACAGTGTCATTGGCTTAGTTAGAAAAAAAATCTCAAATCTTAACAAAATCATAAAGAAATAAAGACATATTTATTTCTGCATTTTGGTTGTTTACAACACTTATACATGTCAAAACCCTATTCTAGATGAAGCCGGCTTTTCCTAGCTAAATGACTTCTTGAGAAGAAAGGCCGAAACAAACTCAGAGTCATTGCTTTTTTTGTCATTTCATCTCTTCGTTTATATTCTTTTTAAGTCCAGACATAATAGGTTTAGATGCGAGTACAATGCAGGATATCATCTGACACTTATAACTGACTCAGCCCGCTGATGGCCCGCATTCAACAGCCATCGTACGGCTCAACCTTGATTGAGGGAGCCAGCACGACCTGAAGGCCAATTCTGGTAATTATATTTGTTCAAATTCCAATATCGATCTAGTCTCGGCGTCATAAATGGTATTCTCGTAACTTAATTGACACTTGAATGAGATCGGGACTACATCGAAAGTTGAACCAAGTGTGAACTAGTGTGAACGGTATTCTGCTAATTATTAGTAGAGCAGGTAAGGTATTTCTAGTTTTTTCACAATGTCGTACATAATATAACCACATGAGTAAATAAACCGAACAGAGAAACAGCTTCTTAGGAGCTTGTAAATTTGTTACCTATTTTGGTAGGGTTGTCACAATAGGTTAAGACAAATCGCTTGTTCGGTATACGACATATTCTGGAATGGACAGATTCGTGATTCGGCAGATTCCCAACTCGACAGATTCGTGAATTGGGCAGATTCTTGGACTCGACCGATTCGCTATACGGCAGAAGTACAGTTGTAAATAAAATAGCGAGTGGAACCAAAAAAGCATGCACCTGATACTTTTAAAAGCACGGAATAAAAATATACATTTGTTACCAAGGACACGACGGGATGACGTGATTTATTTGACATTCCCAACGATACCATAATAGTGTTGAATATTTTTCTGGTAATATTTATGATCTATTTTGCTAATAAACATAGGAATCGCCTTTAGCTATTATGTGCCACTAGTTTTACCACGGGGATAGGTATCTAAAATAAGTTTAAAAATAAATTGTGTAAGACAAATTCATGTCTACAAAACAAATGACTATAAAATGATCAACCATCGATAGGGCTTACAAAAAACAGGTGCATGCGATTTTCGACCTTATTGACAATTCATGATAAACTTCTTTTTGGTATTTTCTTGCTTTCTGACATTGATACGTTGTTAAAATTATAAATTCTGAGTTACGTCAATAAGGTCGAAAATCGCATGCACTTGATTTTTGTAATCCCTATCGATGGCTGATAACTTTCTGATAGTCACTGGTTTTGTAAACGTTAATTGCTTTTATACAATTTCACAACTAATGAGTTCACGAGGATCCTCTGGGGGATCTGGCTAGGAGATCCTGGTGGACAACATGCAAACATGTTAAGTATTTCGTTGCCAGCATTGACAATATTTATTTCAAGATCGAAATATTCGCGAAACTTTTGCTCGAGAAATTCAACAAATGAGATAAAATTATCAGGAGGGAAAAACGAATTAAAAAACCCAATTGTACGTTACCATCGTTAAAATCTTTATAATGTCTGAATTATTTCTATTATTGAATATTAATTTTTTTCATTATTGAATACCTATTGAAAATAATTCACACGATCCAAGGAACCAATATATTTACTTACCGAAATTTTATTACTTAGTTGTATATTAATTTTAATTTGGCATGTAAACGTATTGGCATCCAATAACCATTCCTATTAATATATTTTCCCATACAATGGCAAAATTCATGTTTTTGTTTTTGAGTTTTTGACATTACCTCTAAGATCAACAAGAGATTATAAATTGATTATATCGAAATTATACTATAAGGAGATTAAGTGGAGCAGAATACCAATTGTGAGTCAATTCAAAATTAAATCGCAGTTCAGTCAAAATTCAGTGTCAGTCTCTGTTAAATACGAGAATTGGCCTTCTGAATCATTATGCCTCCACGCCATCAGTAGGTGTATGCATAAGCATGCAAGCCTAAGCCACCAGACAGGTTGCCACTAATATTAGTTGAAAAGTTTACTAATTCCCGCATTGTACTTCCTCCTTACATTTTATCATAAGGTTGAGTACATGTTATAAACAATAATATTAAAATAATAAAAATTATACAATAAAATATCATCTAATTAAAATGTCACTAAAGAAATAATAATAATTAAATGTCAATTTGAAAATTTCAAAATAAATAAATTATAATTATATAAAATTATTAAATGTCGCTTAAGTTATTGGAAATGTCAAACATACATACATACATACATATCGTCACGCCTTTTATCCCCGAAGGGGTAGGCTGAGGTGTATTTCTACACCCACTTTTCGCCAGATATACTTTAGTCCCACGTAATAAGGGGCGAGCCTATTGCCGTACCGGGCACATTTCCAGACTCCGTGCTGCTATTGAGAATTTCGTGACAGAAAAACCCAATAACACTGCTCGACCCAGGAATCGAACCCGGGACCTCCCGATCCCACGCGCACATTTATGCCGCGAGATCAACGAGGCAGTCGTATAGGGTTTGATGTCGAGTTTTCCGTCTCTACACAAAGATGGTATTTGCATCGTGTTATCCCTTAGTCGCCTCTTACGACACCCACGGGAAGATAGGGGGTGGTGACACTTGTATTCTATGCCGTCAACCACACGGCAAACATAAATAAAATAAAATAATTGAATGTCAATTTGGAAATGTCAAAAGCATAATACAATAATTACTATTAAAGTAAATAAAAATAATGTCTGTGTAATGAATAATAAATAAGATGTCATTTTAGAATGTCAGAATATAAATAATAACAAAATAGATAAATTACAAATGTCAAATATTCATAATTTTATACTATTTACATGACATTTTAGCCTGCGTGTAAATTGGAGAAACTCAACCCCAGGCATTCTTGTCTTCGAAGTAATCTTTTACTGAGTAGTACGCTTTGGAACACAAACTCTGCTTAACAAATACTTTGAACTTATTTAAACTTAATGCCTGAGTACTGCCTGGAATTTTGTTGTAGAAGCGTATACTTTGACACTTATACGAGTTACTGATTTTTTGCAGTCTAGTTAAAGGTAGCACAAGTTCATTTTTATTTCGTGTATTTATACTATGCATGTCGCTTATTTTCGAAAACATATTGATATTTTTCCTAACGTATATCAAGTTTTCATAAATATATTGAGATGCGACAGTCATTATTTTAATTTCCTTAAATTTTTCCCTCAGAGAATGCCTTGATCCAAGACTGTAAATTGCACGAATAGCTCGCTTCTGCAGTACAAACACTGTTTGAATGTCAGCTGCATTGCCCCATAATAAAATGCCGTATGACATTATAATGTGAAAATAACTGAAATATACTATTCTGGCTGTATCTATATCAGCTAACTGACGAATCTTATAAACCGCGTACTCTGCAGAGCTAAGTCTATTTGACAACTTACTTATATGTGGGCCCCACTGTTACTTAGAATCTAAAGTTATGCCTAAGAAAACGGTGTTATCTATAAGATCCAACTCTTCTCCATTCATCCGTATATTGGTTTCAACTTGTTTTATGTTAGGTGTGGAAAATCTAATACACTTTGTTTTTCTTTCGTTTAAAAGTAAATTATTAGCACTAAACCAATTAACTACTTCAGAGCGAGCGTCATTTACATCGTCATTAGTTGATTGCTGTCGTCTTAGTTTAAATATAAGTGATGTATCATCAGCAAATAACACTATCTCTTCATTGTTTTTCATAATATATGGCAGATCATTAATATATATAAGAAAAAGGAATGGACCAAGAATTGAACCTTGCGGCACTCCCATTGTGACCACTAAACCCATAGAACGTTTTCCATTAACATCTACTCTCTGTATCCTGTTACTTAAATAAGAAATTAAAAGATATAAAGCAGTGTTCTTAACTCCATAGTGATGTAATTTCCTGATCAATGTTTCATGAAAAACACAATCAAATGCCTTAGATAAGTCGCAAAAATCTCCTAGAGCATCATGCGACTCCTCCCAAGCATCGAAAATACTATTATCATATACCATACCATATACCATATACCTGTATATATATTACATATCTATACAGGTCAAATTAATTAAGCCCATTAATTAAGAAATAAAAATAATTTAAAAGAATGAAACCAGCCCGCATAGTGAGCAAGAAAGAAAATAAAATTGTATGCGTACTTCTAACTGGCACTGATCACAAAAAGTGTTGTTGTCGCAAATATTAGTTTTTTCTTTCAAGTCACCGGTTTGAAGAGCTTTCTGAATCAAGAACTTGATCCAGCTGCCTAGTGCGAGCATTTTGATAGCTAGATGTTGGTAGAGGCTCTTGACGATTAGTCCATTTATTAACACAACTATCAGCACAATGATAGCCGAGTTCACATCCCACATATCGACAATCTCATGAGCTGGGTCCAAATATTTGATCTCCTTCTCTTTTTCTGCTCTCACGAGATTGCTGTCATGCGATATGGTCATAACGACTATCAATGCGAGTCGCTCTGCTCGGTAGATCACTACAATATCACGCTTATTGGCTACAATAAACTTGTCTGTAAAGATAGACCTATCCCAGGACAACAATGCACGACCATTTTTCGAGAACTGGGTCGGGCACATATCTGTAGTACGGTACCTCTGAACCAATGAGATTATATTTAAAGGCTAGTTGCTGATGGAATATTTTGACCACTTGATTGTAACTTGTCTGTGCAAATACGGCAGATTGTTTTACAAATAAACTTTAATAAACTAATTTTTAGAGGATACATAAAATATTGCAGTATAGCTTATACATCACAATAGCGCAAGGGCTACCGGCTTCTTTTGCAATAACTGTGACCCACATCAGCGATTCCGTGGGCCGAAAATAGTCTGTAAAATAAAAGTATCGATAAAGTTATAACGTCACAATCTTTATACGAATAAATCAAAATGTCTATGAACGATGTCTCAAAGTTTCAAATGAAGTTCTATTAAATTTTGACGGGTAATCGGTGGCCACACGGCCCCCTATGTCAGACCTTTGAGTGATGGTCTTGCGATCAGATCCCTCCGTCTTTAAGATAATATTATTATATAGTCTAAGGACGCAATAGTTAGCTGTCAACCAGCTGTCATTTTTTACTTTCCTTCCGAAGATCTGCCAAGATAGCTTAGCTAGCGAGCTTGCATTTTATTTATCTTAATTTAACCCGTCCATCCATTAAATTAAATTAATTCAATAATGGAGTATTAATTGGATTGAGGCGCCGTGGGACGGCTCAATATTTTATTATTTCCTGCCAAAATATGACCAATACAATTTTGAAAATGCCTCTGGCATGGAAATTGGGTAGTGAAGTGTTATTGCAATATGTTTTCAGCGGATTATCGCGTTTTTTTTATCCTCGTAATTTATTTTCCTTTCGGTTTGGAATTGTACATTCTCAATGGTGCACTCTGGACGTTGGTGAGATGCACGTCGCGGCCTAATACAGTATTTGTGAACATGTGGTGTCATTCTAAATTTTTGCTTTTGTTAATTTAAGAAGAATGCGGGTATTTATACACCTCATTTACTTATTTCATAAGGACGCAGCCTCGATTTAAAACTTTAATTGATAACCACGATTTCAAGCTCGATTTATAACTTCGAATTCATAACCTAGATTAATAATTTGTTGATTCAAAACTCTTAAACATAATTATGAGCATAATTTTGTTTAGTAATCTCTATTATAACCTTTACTCACTTGGTTAGAACCTTATTGTGTAATTTGCTCGTTCCATTGTAAACTGTTAAACTTTTTAGTGTTATATACTACCGACCCATCAAAATTATTTTAATTGAAACTTCTCGGCTAAGATCATCCGCTTTGAGATTAAAAATCCATGTTCTACCACTGATTTATCCGGCATGTTTTGTTTTGTAATTATGAAAAGCATTTGGCGCCCGAGTAATTAGAATTTTCACTTAATTTTTTGAAATATCGATGCGATTCCTTTAATTTTAGTTCGCTGAACAGTGTTCAATGTATCTGGCCACTTGGTAAACCGAGAAATGACTACAGCTTTTATAAAAAACTCAAAATGCCTTTTAATAGAAAAGTCTCTCAAAATCGACGAATATCTAAACTATAAACAATTAAATTACACTACACAGACTCATATAAGTACTTAAAAACACAGTTAAGTCAAATCCTCCAGGTATTTAGTTCGTTATTTCATATTAACAAATACTAATATCATAGAATAAAAAATTGTAATAGGTATCACCCTCTCTCCTACTTTGCTGTGCCCGACAGGGTTCACAATGACTCATTTAAGCTAAGAACTACCACCTGAGCATACATTGTGAAATGCAATAAAGTATTGGGTATTGAGGTTACTCTCTAAGTAATAAAGGACATGTTGAATTCCACAACTAGTCAAAGTCAAAGTCAAAGTTCTTTATTTGCCAGAATGTAGGTATACAGAGTATGATCTTATAATATAAAATGGCCCATTTACATTCTACCATTACATATGGTATGCAAATATTTGTATTAGTAGACAAACACAAGTGATATTTTAATGTTAATTATTTTAAAACCTTAATAAAAACAACAAATTAATCTGAACTCCCGTAAATGATAATAATTGTGATACTAATTAATTAAACAATGTCAAAGTAATAATATGTATGTCAGTTTGAAAGAAAAAAATATAATTTTAATATAATATGTATGTCAGTTCAAGATGAAGAAATTATAATAATAAATAAATTATTATATTAGTCCACAATTATATTTTTAAATGTCAAAGCTTTTATTAACACATTTAAGCTTACATTTTAATTATAATCATAAGGTATATACCAATGTTATTCATTAATTTTCTTCTCCGTGATATGACATATATTCGTTTAGATCATAAAAACATCTTTCTTTCAACCACAGTGTCAACTTTTTTTTTAATTGGTCAAAGGTAAATCTTTAAAGATATGGGGTAATTTGTTATATACCTTTATGGCATTTACGTACGATTTCCTTTTATACAAATAGAGCTTGCATTGCGGTAAACATAATTCATGCTTATTTCTGGGAGCTACATTTCTTATCGTTACATCTTTAATCTTAATAAATAATTCCGGATGTCGTTGTTCAAATATGCATAATTCTTTAATGTACATACAAGGTAATGGCAAAATATTGTACTTTTTGAACAAGTGTTTACAACTGTCTGTATACCAGGCTCCACAGATTGCACGCACACATTTTTTTTGCACTCTAAATGCATTTTAGTTTCATTTGTATTCTAATTTATTTCATTTACACTACAATATTTTTTTTTTTTTATATTACAACTGTAGGGAAGTAAAATAAAGAAAGTGCTAAAGTGCCAGACGTAATTCTAGAGCAGATGCAACTAAATGCATGTCAACCACCCCGTTGAAAGGTGATGTCAGCGTCACCGTGGCAGCTGCAACAATTTTTCCCATTTACCACGGTGCCGGGGCAAGCCACCGAGGTAGTTGGGACATACCCGCTATAAGCTGTCTCAGTACTATTCACAGGAGGCATCTCCTTTTTTTACACCATGAGAAAAGTAAGGCCATAATCCACCACATTGACGAACGTATTTTTTTATATTATGGATAACTCTTAGACAGAAAGCGAATTTAAGATTTTCACCGTTCAACAAGCGATTATTTAATACACACACGCCGTTAATTTGAACTTGAAAACACCAGCATAGCAACCTGTTAGTCTTTTTGTTAGGATATCGTCGTTTACTTGATTAGTATGCGTTATAAAAACAGGTTATGAGCACAGCAACATATATGTTGCTAAAATCCGTTTTCAACAGTGACGCAAACTGTCTCTACACCCAATCCAGCCATTCAAGCGACACGAACGCAATTTTTTAAAAATTGGGTCAAATTATGCGTGGCACGCTTGCTCAGTGGACGATATGATTAGATAAACCTCAAACCTACTATTTGAGTTAGCGACTTACACAAAGTTTTGTCGCCTTCTACGTTTGGTAAGAGACCGCCAAACCACGGAAGATTAATTATATGCATACTAAGCTTTTTAATATGAATATGGGATGTTTGTACACGACAGCACTTTGTTGACATGTATGGAGCTATAATGTTGCTTTTTCATAGACACCGTTTCCGCTTTACTAAGACATTAATGGGCTATTAAGGTACATAATATGATACTAAATTGACGGGACACGTGTAGAGCGTAGACGATGAAGGCTTACTTACGTTTATCGCGTTTCCATTATTCTCGTGTTGAAAACGCCAAGTCATCTGTAGGCTGCCATTAAAATTTTCCTTCACGATGCTCCTCCAACGATGTTGCTATGCTCAAGTTACGGTAATGTGGAAAACGTGAAGAATGTAAAGAACAATGACCATTTCTGGCCCAGTTTGGAACTCATGAACAGCACAATAAAGTTTAAATTAGTTGTTGAATAATCCTTTTTACTTATAACTTAATTTAGGTATAGGCATTACCAAAGGTGTGCCGAGAAACTTATTCATTAAATAGGTTTAAAAATATGTGTTAACGTCTAAATAGCCAACACGCAATAGATCAGATATTGCCAGTAAAGAAGTCATAATATTAAATCGATTATCATATTTTCTTCTTTATCGATTTTACGTTTTCTCTACTCAAAGTGATTTGAGTTAATAGCAAATCTCTACTTGGTCCTTAAACATTTAAAATGTGTGTATTTTAAGGTATATATGCGATTAACTACAAATAAGTTCGATTTTGAACCAAATATATAGATAACCTATGTCCGAAATCCATATCGATCAATCAATATCATTTAAAACTGTAAAATGGCAACACTTTTTCACTCTTAAGTAAATGTCAATAATGTCATATTCAGTTTATTTTGTTTGTTACCTATTTGTTTTGCTCGTGCACATTGTGCATGCTTTTATGGTTTTGGATCTTTTACGACTTCTGGCTTTTCTTTCGGATTTCCACCCTTACCAAATGATTAATTCATTCGTTTTTACGCAAAACTACGAAATACTTTAACTATCCTAATAAAAGTGGGTACACACCTAATGTTTTGTGAGCATATAAAAGTACTTCTTGTAATAAATCTATGAATGTGATAGACCTCTAATCAATCTCAAAATTCTAGGTTAACACTCTTTTATCGAATGCAATAACAACTACTACGATTTTTGACTGTCCACATCTGGGCCGGCGTCTCTAAGAAAAATGGGCATTGTTCTTTAATGCTTACGAAAGAAGTGTACCTACATGTTGCTGCATACATTAAATTATGTTGGAGGTTCCGTACTTTAACGCGAATAGCGATCACAATGCTTCAAGTTACTTAGACCAAAGTTGTATTTACAAACTTATCAGCTGAATAAAGCCCATTCTTCACTTGTGAACTGATGCCAGAGTGTTAAATAAGTAATACTCGTACAATATTGTCGTATCTTGCATACTTGTACATACAAGTTCCGCCGTATGTCTACCAATAAGATTTGGAAAATTACTTTGGATTAAAAAGCTTCATTATGGAATAACTGTTACTTCAAATAAAAAAGACAGGTTTTAAGTCCTTTGTGAGGAATTGTAATAGCTTTTATATAAAATTTACGTACGTAATACTTACGCCTGTCAGTTTTGTCTTTTATGCGCTTATAGAAACAATAATTTATTTATTTTGATAGAAAATCACTTACTCCTTGGCTGAAGATCAAGTCGTCAAAGAAGCTGCTTAGTCATGTGAAATACAGTGGCTATTAAAACAGCTCAAAGTTCAGATCTCTATTAAGCGGGATGATCGTTTTACAAAATAATAAAACGTCATTTAAAGTTAATAACGTGCAAAGTGAGATTACTGACATAATCAATCAAATGGACTGGACTCTATCATTTTTCGAAAAGAGGGCTTACTTTGTTTACTGAATTCCATGTAGATAAGATATAAGTAATCCATAATTATTTTTTTATTTTATTCTTTTGAGGAAAGCTTACAGTCTAATAACAATTTTAAGTTTCTAGTACTACATAATCAAATTGCTAATAACAAGCTTCCACTTATAGAAACACTAGTCGACGCCAACAGCTACGCCTGCAGTTTTTTTAAATTGACCCGTTTTGGCCGATCCCGTGGGCATTTCGGGAAATCCCTTCTTAGTGCACCCCTACGGTCCCCAAGGAACATACATGCCAAATTTCAGCTTCCTGCGCCCAACAGTTTCGGCTGTAACGTGCCTGTCAGTCAGTCAGTAACGCAAGGATTTTATATATTAAGATATTATCAAAGTATCTTACATAATATTATACTATAAACATGAAATAAGATTTAACAGACATAAAAGAGTTTCATCATCATCATATCAGCCAAACGACGTCCACTGCTGGACATAGGCCTCCCCCAAGGTTCTCCACACAGACCGGTCTTGAGCCGCCCGCATCCAACCTCCTCCCGCGATCTTAACAAGATCGTCGGTCCACCTTGCGGGGGGCCTACGTCTGCTGCGTCGTCCGGTACGTGGCCGCCACTCCACCTTTCTGCCCCAACAGCCATCGGTTCTTCGAGCTATGTGCCCTGCCCACTGCCACTTCAGCTTGGCTATCCGGAGAGCTATGTCGGCGACTTTGGTTCTACTGCGGATCTCCTCATTTCTGATTCGATCTCGCAGGGAAACTCCACGTATAGCTCTCTCCATCGCCCTCTGAGTGACCTTGAGCCTTCTGATAAGGCCCATAGTGAGCGACCACGTCTCTGATCCGTAAGTCATCACTGGCAACACACACTGGTCAAAGACTTTCGTCTTGAGACACTGCGGGATATCGGACGAGAAGATATGTCGTAGCTTCCCGAACGCTGCCCAACCGAGTTGGATTCGACGATTGACCTCCTTCTCGAAGTTGGACCTTCCTAATTGGACTACTTGTCCCAGGTAGATATACTTGTCGACAACTTCGACCGCAGAGTTCCCAACCTGAATAGGAGCAGGTACAACATGGACGTTCGACATGATTTTCGTCTTGTCCATGTTCATCTTAAGACCTACTTGTTGGGAGACTCTACAGAGGCCATCGAGCATTGTGCCTAGGTCTTCCATGGTCTCAGCCATGACTACGATATCGTCTGCGAATCGAAGGTGAGTGATGTACTCCCCGTTGATGTTGATGCCGAGTCCATTCCAGTCCAGAAGCTTGAAAACATCCTCTAGCGCAGTGGTAAACAGTATCGGGGATATGACATCCCCCTGTCTCACCCCTCGCTGGAGTTGAATAGGTTTCGAACTCTGGTCCTGGAGGCGGACTGACATAGTGGCGTTTTCATACAAACACTTCAGCACTTCGATATATAGGTAGTCAATCCGGCACCGTTGGAGAGACTGTAGCACCGCCCAGGTTTCGATCGAATCGAAGGCTTTCTCATAGTCCACAAACGCCAAGCATAGGGGCTGGTTATACTCCTCGGACTTCTGTATAACCTGCCGCAGCGTATGTATGTGATCTATGGTACTATAGCCTTTACGGAAACCGGCTTGTTCGGGAGGCTGGAAGTCGTCTAGCTTGCTCTCGAGACGATTCATGATGACCCTCGAAAACAGCCTGTAGACGTGGCTCAGAAGTGTGATGGGTCTGTAGTTCTTCAAGAGGGTTTTATCCCCTTTGTTAAAGAAAAGCACCACCACACCTCTGTGCCACGCCTGTGGCGTTTTACCCTCGAGAATGACGGAATTAAATAGCTTCCGGAGGGCTTCTATAGCGGGTGCACCGCCGGCCTTCAGAAGCTCACTCGTAATTCCGTCATCACCCGGCGCCTTGTTGTTTTTAAGCTGTTTAAGAGCCACACTAATCTCGTGCATGCTGACGTCCGGGATATCTTCGGTATAGTGTCGGGTCAATCCAGCTCTAGGGTCTGACGCTGGAGTGCTTGCGGGTTGTTGCGTTGTCGTGTATAGCTGTCCATAGAACCTTTCGATCTCCTCCAAGAGCTCAGGCTTGGACGATACGATTCTGCCATCCTCCGTCTTCAGTTTTGTCAGCTGACTCTGCCCAACAGACAGATCCCTCTGGAACACTTTGGATCCCTTATTTTGCTCGATCGCCTCACGAACACATTTTGTGTTGTATTGGCGGAGTAAGAGTTTAATTTTAGGAATTTAATTGACATAAAGGTTGCAGTTTATTTTATAATCAACAAACTTATAACAATAATATCAATATATCAATGATATAATACAATAAAACTGTATTAAATCATTGATATAAATACACCACTCGCCGGAACAATTTAAGAAAATAAAAACGTTTTTGCAAGTTTTCGTCGCACTGTGCATGGATTAGTACAGAATAGGTCTATACAAAGATCTGTAGGCAGTTTATTAAAACTTTGTGCTGCGCGCAGGAAAAAGGCGTTCCGCCTATAGTTCGTCGCCGCAAAAGGTACATCAAGTTCTGGTCTTTGTCTTAGTCCCATTTGGTTAGTACGCAGATGTAATTTAGATATTAATTCAGGAGAGTCTATAGAACCATTAGCAATATTAACCGAATAGCAAACATCATTAATGTTACGTCTATTCTCTAACGGTAAAAAATTTTACCTTTTACAGCGGTGCTCATAATCATTAGAAACTTGCTTTGCTCTGTAGTCCAAATATCTTAGGAACTTTTTCTGGATTCCCTCGATACGAGACTTGTATATCTCGTACTGAGGACTCCATACTTGTGAAGCATACTTCAAATGGCCGTGTACGAAAGAACAATATAAAATTTTAATTGGCTTTAGGGAACGAAAGTGAGCTGAATTTGTATTATAAATCCCAGGGTCTTAGACGCCTTATTCACTATATGTTCAATATGTTCGTCAAAAAGTAATTTGTTGTCCATAATAAAGCCAAGATCTCTGACTGTATTAGTCCTATTAATTATTTGATCGTGTAATCTATAGCCTGTACCTATAACTGATTTTTGACGCGTGAAACTCATATGGTAACATTTTAACACGTTTAGCTGGAGCTTGTTGATTGCACAATAGGCCTCAAATCTGTTTAAGTCAGCTTGCAGGTCATGGACATCAGATAATCCTTGTAATTTTTTATGGATTTTCATGTCATCGGCAAAAAGAAGAGCATAAGAATTTTGAAAACATTTATCGATGTCAGCAATAAAGAATATAAACAAAAGTGGTCCCAAAATTGAACCTTGGGGAACACCTGAAGGCACAGAATACCAACCAGAAGTGT
Organism: Euclidia mi; assembly: GCA_944739405.2. Taxonomy (NCBI): domain Eukaryota; kingdom Metazoa; phylum Arthropoda; class Insecta; order Lepidoptera; family Erebidae; genus Euclidia; species Euclidia mi. The sequence goes on along the minus strand of OX123204.2, from coordinate 28,237,845 downwards.
ACCCCTGAAGCACTACAGCTTGCGTACGATGGTCTATATAAGACGAAAACCAGCGGTATACATCGCCATGTATACCGGCTGCCAGTAGTTTGTCCAAAAGCAATCGATGGTCAATACGATCAAAACATTTACTGTAGTCGGTATATATGACGTCTACCTGGGCTCCTTGTTCCATCCCGTGGGATTTATAATCATGCGATAGTATTAAGTTCGATGTGGTAGAACGCTGTCTGCGAAAAACCGTGTTGTTGTTGGCTAAAATAACATTTTAATGACGCGTAAACATCGGTATATACTTATCGCTCAAGTATCTTTAAGAAGAGACATATTTCGAGATTGGGCGATAGTTTTCAATATGGGCTTTATTTACTTTTTGAAAACTGGAGTGATAAACGCGGTTTTCCATATACTAGGGACAATACCTTCCGAAAGGGATCTATTAAACTGAATACATAGAGGCACAACAATACTTTCGGCACATTTTACAATAAACATCGGCGGAATGTGATCGGGGCCACCTGATTTGGACAGATCCATAGACTTAAGCCACTTGAATACTTGAGAATGACAAACCTCAACTGTACCAATAGACGCTATGCTATAACTAGCAGGGTCAGGTCCCAGATGTGTCGCTAATCTAGAGTCAGAGCTTGTTTCCTGATAGGTTGAATGGAAATAACTGGCAAATAAGTTACTGATGTCCTCGCCTGTACTTGCCATTAAATCATTGTACTGCATTACATTAGGCAATGCACCCATGGTCTTCTTATTTTTTATGTACGACCAGAATGCTCTTGGTTTTTTAGTGATGGAAGATTCTATTGTTTCGATATAACCCTCAAAACAAGATTTTTCTAACTCTTTTGCCCTTTTACGTAATATAGAAAACGAATGATAATCTGATATGTTTTTATACCTTTTATATTTTTGTGATATTTATATTTTTCTTTTAATAATTTTTATCATCATCATCATTAGCCTTCAACAGTCCACTGCTGGACTAGGCCTCTCCTTTGGAAGGAGCAATTGGCCTACTATACTATACGCTGGCCAAACGGGTTGGTATAGGGTTTGTATCAAGTTTTCCTTCTCTTACAGTGCTGTTCTCTGCATAATATGCTCCCTTTGTCGGCTCTTACGACACCCATGGGATGATATGGGGTGGTGACATTCCGTATTCTTAATCCGTCACCACACGGACTTAATAATTTTATTAAGGCCGAATTATACCATATCGGATGAGAACCCTGTTTTATAGATTTTCGTGGTACATATTTGTCCCGTAATTCATATAACTTACTATAAAATATCTCAACAGCGTCATTCAATCCCCCCTTACCAAGAATATCATGCCAATGTATCTGGTCAAGCTCTGACTTGATGCCTTCATAATCTCCCCGTGTGAAAATATATCTTGTAGATACCCTATCCGTGAGTCTATTCGTTTGCAGAAAATCTGCTGCATAAGCGGTTTGTGATGCAAATCTACTGGCACTGCCAATGGTTCCATACATTCACTAACGGATACAATATCGTTCAAGAAAACCAAATCTAACAATCTACCGTTAATGTTACGTTCACAGTTGTACTGTGACAAGTTCGAGCTATTGACGGTATCAAAAAATTCAAAAATTTGCTGACATTTTATATTTTGTGCAATTATTTGGTACCCCGAGAATCACTAAGAACCCATTCAACGTTACCATCAAAATTAAAATCGCCGACCACCAAAAATTTATCCAACGGATGAGTATATAATAAGCTGTTTAGATTTAGGGTAAAATTATTTAATTGGGCGTTGTAAGAATTACCTTGGTTCTCCTTACACAAATAAAGCACACATATATGTAAAGAATATGTTACCTGGAAATTTGTATTATTGAGCAAAAGTGAGATCCAAATGTCCTCAGCGGAGCTGCGCTATTCATGTCTCTCAATAATAGTAAGTTCACTTTTAGCTGCAATCAGCACACCCCCGCCCCGTTTTAGTGCAGTATTAGAATAGTCCCGATCACGCCTCCAGATAGGATACCGATTATCAAATAGCTCACCGTAAAGAATATCGTCCACTAGCCAAGTTTCGGTAAATATTATAACATCATAAGAGTTCATACATACACTACGGTACAAATTGTCCGTTTTCGTACGCAAACCACGCACATTTTGGTAGTATACGTTAAGTACAGCTATTTTGTAGCATATCTATAGTATTATTAATTAAATAAATAGTTCCTAACACGCAATTTAAGATATATTTTAAACACAAAATAAGAAGAGGTATATATAAATTCTGATTATAATTATTAATGACGGTAGGATGCACTAACATAGGAGAATTAAAGCGACACAACAAAGCACAGTGTATCATAACAAACAACATTGAAAGACACTTATGAATAGGGACAATAGACGATAACCGGTAACAAGTTATGAGTGGCGAATGTTTAAATGTAGTGACAAAAAGGAGTATTGCAAATTTGACCCCATTTTGAGTGCTTCTTGGTAGCAATTAGCTTGACATTGAGCACAGGTATTATAAATACGTTCCAAAGACGACAATAGGTGCACAGTGCGAAGACACAGAACTAATTGGAAAATGCTAGACGCACGCTGCTGATTACGGTTCTCAAACTGTTCGAACTCATTGATGGAAATTTTATTTCTTTTTAAGCAACCATTATAGTGATGTGAAACTATGTTGTAATTTATACATTTTTAGTCAAATCCTTTTCTGATCTCACTACAATTATTGGAGTTGTGTCCATTTTTCTAAAGTGAATTTTTGCGCACTTGACCCACACGTAGCGAAAATTTGATTCTGCAGCCGTTTTCTTAACCTTTGATAGTAACAACTTATCTCTTAATGTAAGGTGGTCATTGATGAAGATTCTGCCGTTCCCTGGTGCTCCAATAAGGTTGACGGTAAGAGGACAGGTCTTGGCTTCATACCTGGCTGCTGCCACAAAATCATCTTTAACATAACGATTACAAAAATTCACTATAATAGCCTTTGTATGATCTTTTTCATGTGTTGGCACTCTTGTTATATAGTTAATCTGGGTCTTATTTAAAGGATAGTTTATTTTTGTACCAATCTTCGATATTATTTCAAAGAGGTTTTCATTTGGTGTTTGTGGTAATCCCTTTATTTCTACATTATTTATCCGCGACCATTGGTCCCTACTGCTCTGCTCATCCTCAAGTGTCTCGATACGCGCTTGAAGTTGACTTACGTGTCCTTGAACCTTTTCTGCTTGTACTAGGCGCTGCTCGAAATCATCAATTTTAACAGAATATTCTTTAACAATTTCGGAGAGCTGTTTGCTCAGAGACGACTTCAGGTCAGCAAACTCTTGTCTCAATCTCACGATTTCTTATTTGCGGCCTTCAAGCTGAGTGAGTTTTTCAGCAAGAACACGAATTTCTTGGAGTACTGATAATTCAGCTGGTGGCTTTTGTGATACTGGTCTTGGTGAACTGGGTTGAGCAACAAGTCCGGTTTGCTTGCACTTGATACACCGCCATGTCAGCTTTCTGTCTCCTAACTTCCGGTAGCCGGTTTCGGTGATACCTGCACAGTGGAAGTGCAGCGTCCGGTTACAAGCTGAGCAGAGAGCGCCTTCAGTGAGCAGATCATCACAGTTGCCGCACTTGTTCATTTCCATATTGCTTCGTATTACACAAAAAGTTGTAGAAATTGAACTATAAGACTGAGATACAGTGATTTGCTAATGAATCAGAGAGCACGACCGCTAGCAACTGGTGTAACGAGCGAACTGATATTTTATATTTATTTTATTATGCTGGATAAAAAATACATTGACAGACATTAAATCTCTTTTATTGTTAAAATGTCTTGTAGTAAAGTTATTCGCTCAACTAAAACCGTATCGCATTAGATCATCTAACCAAAAACGGTTTAAAAAGTAAACGTTGAATCAACAAAAAATCGCTGGCGTAAAACACACGACGGTCGGCGCCTTTTTTCAGATTTCAGTTGGCGGCTGAATGGTTGGAATGGCGCAAATTGCACTTATCAGATTTTACTTGTAGCCTCTAAGTGTGCGTTTTTCATAGGACCCCGATCAGCCTTGAATTGCCAATAAAGTGACATGGGTCGACTTGGGCCGGACCGGGCCAACGGGACAAGAAATAATCAAATATCATCTCCAAATTTAAACGTTACTAACATTATATTATTATTGCCCCTAACATTGCTGTTATGAAATATGTGGTGTTAGAGACAAGGCAACTGGCTTGTGTTTATGCTGTTGTTATAGAAATCCTTATGATAAAAATTTAATTACTTTTATGGATAGGTTGGAAAAACTTTTGGAACACCTCTTTGACAAGAGCTGCTGTATCTGTGGTGACTTTAATACCTTTTGACCCACAACAACAAACGTAGTGAGTTTATAAACCTAATGACATCATATAATTTCAGTGCTCTAGTTAATACAGTTACATATTAAAAAAACAACTCACAGTCATGTATAGATAACATTTTCTCTAATATTGCAAAGCATTTTCTAGTATCTTGTGAAGTTGACCATAATGGATTAGCAGATGGACATGCGGGTATACTGTGTAATTTAATAATGTCTCATCATCATCAGCCTTTAACAGTCCACTGCTGGACTAGGCCTCTCCTTTAAAAGGAGTCTGTCTAGTAAGATAAAAAAATATACACAGAATAACCATATAATGTATGTTACAAAAAGAATCTTTAATCAGGTTAATGAAAATAAATTCAGGCAATTATTTATTTTTTGTTAGTGACATGAATAATTGTAATGTATTTTATTAATATGGATTACTGCTAGGGTGTTTTTGTGTACATTTCTTTGCTTTATTTGTTTTTTTTTAATGATCTATTTTATTGTAAGCTTAATTCTACCATGACATATACACAATGTAATCATATCGAACACAATGTAAAAATTGTTTGTGATTAAATAAATAAATAAAATAAATATGATTGTTGTATCCGACTATTATTGTTGCTAAACTACTGTTTAAGGGCATCAATAACAGTTTAGCTATGAAGGTTGCGGTTAAATTGTAGTGTTTGAAACTGGGTCGGTTTATGTTCCACAATTGAGTTTTAATTGTGGGTTATAGTGAAGGATGAGGGTTGTGATGTTAGCAGAATATTATGTACGTACACGTATTGTTGTTTTCATTGTACTGTTGGTTATTATGTCACCATACTTATGACTACCATAAAATGCTCTGATAACCTTAGTTCTTTAACCAAAAATATATACTTCACACCAGAAAAATAAAGTCAAGAATTATAAAAGTACTAGCTATTTTAGTCACGACTACACTTGTCTTCAAATTGTATTCGAACACCAAATGTAATAAATGATCACCAAATAAATAGGTTAGGTTAGGTTCTCTAGGGTTACACCCTTGATTCAAAAATAGGAGCCCTACGAAGCAGTGCTCCGTCAACTTAGTTTATTAAAGTAGGTGGTGTAACCAAATACTAGACCAAAACTAGATAGTGTCATTCTGACAGCCAAACGACTCGCACTTTTCTTTTTAATAACTAAGAAAACAAGGTAATAAAAATACATGTAAAAAAATATGAAATCGACAGTCTCTTTTTCTTTTTGGTGTTAGTGAGTAGCCAAATTTTGTGTCGGAGTTTTCAGAGGCCTCCGATATGGTCTAATAATGTTTGTCCTGAAACGAAACCGGGACCGACAGTTTTACGTGCCCTCCGATACCGCTCTGATATAAATGTACCAAATGTATATGGTGACCCATCTAAGTGATTACCTGTGCAACCGTACCTTAACTTTGCCGACCTAATAAGAACGGCAAGGAAAGTCGCCACATCGCTATTGACCTGCATTTAAATTGATATAAGCGCTTTCTTAAAACTCGTAGTTGATTAAGATACAAAACTCAAAAGACAACAAGTATCTATCGCTTTTGATGTTAAAATATTCGCAAGAAATATTATCAGAATTTCGTTTCACGTTATTTCTTAAAAATACTTCGTAAAAATTTGATGACGATGCGACGCCCTAAAAGCGTTGAATCTTTGAGTTTAGTTAGTATGAAGTATTTAAAAGAAATAAGTTGTTTTCCGGCGAGTTCTGAACTGACGTTAATATGCGGTTTTTGTACGACTTTGGTTGTTATGACCAATTAGTTACTTTAACACTTAAGACGGTAACCTTATATAAGCCTTCAAACATCTACTGGTAGATCACTACATAGTATAAAACATAGTCTGTCTTCTGTCTGTGTGTCCCGATATACCTATGCTTAAATCTTAAAAACTACGCAACGCATTTTAATGCCGTTTTTTTTTCAAATGGATAGAATGATTCAAGAGGAAGGTTTATATGCATAATTGAAGGCGTGGGTGAAGCCGCTAGCGGCGTCTAGTTATACATAAATCAGAGAATGGGAGGAGAAGCCTAGCACATAATTATAACATATATATACGATGCTAGTACTGGACGATGCCATTGTAGTTTAGGTTATACTATACAATACAGCACACTACTATATTCGCGTACACTTACAACCATTATCAAATTACCGGCACATAAAATTAAAGAAAGATGAAAGGAAAATAGCGACTAACAATTAATCTCACTTCCAGTATAAATCTTTTTCAAATAGGAACAAATGAGATTCTTGGATTTATTCAATTTACAAATTATTTGAGACAGCTGGCAATCAAATTGGGAATCTAATGTTCTTGTTATTTTCTTCCTACGTAAAATTTGGAGCCATCTTTTTTTGACTCCCACATTTAGATCTATTCTTAGCATTTTGCTCGAGGCTGCGTTGTTTATTTGGTAAATGGGTAAGTTGTACGTTTTAACAACATTGTAACTTCATTCATTAAACATAATAAACTCTCTAACGATACTATTATGAATTATGCTAACGGTACACAGATTTAACGGCAACGAAAAATAATCGTCTTGTTACTAAAATCATGTCAGCCTAGACACGTCCACTGCTCTTCACACAGACCGATCTTGAGCCGCCCACATCCAACCAATTAATAAACCAGATCGTCGGTCCATCTTGCGGGAGGCCTACCCCTGCTGCATCGTCCGGTACGTGGTCGCCACTTCAGAATCTTCCTTCCCAAAGAGCCATCGGTTCTTCGAGCGATGTGCACTGCAATGGGCAGGGCACATCGCTCAAAGAACCGATGGCCCCTTCAGCCTGGCTATTCGGAGAGCTACGTCGGTGACTTTTCTGATCTCCTCATTTTTCGTCTGATCTCGCAGGGAGACTATATATAGCTCTACCCATCGGCCTCTGAGTAACCCAGAGCTTTCGGATACGACAATTTCTCAGCGCCGTAGATCATCACTGGCAACACACATTGGTCTAAGACTTTGGTCTTGAGACACTGCGGTAGTGAAGATATGCCGTAACTTCCTGAACGCGTTATAAACATGGATTATTTTAACGATATCAGTCTCAGATACCATGCAAGCTCATACTGATTTAAGCGATATGACAACAAAATAATGCAAACAGAAGACAAATAAGAGTAGAAAAGAAGAGAAATTGTTTTCAGACCGATTTGTAATAAGAATATCCTGTGAAGCTGTCTAGAATTTGGCTAGAAGGAGCTGGGATTAATCGCAGCAGATTTGTGGAAGCGTGACTCTATTCATCAGCCCTTGTCAGCCACAACAAATCTCAGACACAAATGTACTGCGTTGCACAGCGAATACAAGTATTAAGTAGGTACATGAAAATTTTACCTTATATCTCCTGGTGATGTTCTTGAGTGGAGTCCTGGAGGCAAGCTAGATACACACAAGACTAAAATTGGCCAATATTAGCAAATGAATTATCTTTACTTTACCAGACTCCACTGCAGCGTCTTCAATGCACGATGCAAGTGGTTGTAGAATTCACAATTTCTCAAAATGCCAGTGTTCCATATATATAATATCACAAATTGATCAACATTGCGGACTGATCAATGCCGGACAAATCAAAAGCGGCAGTTTTACGAGAGTTTACTCAATTTAGTTCAATTAAACAATTCACACGAAATGCAAAAGGTGTGCTCACAATAACTTTTCACAAATGTTCAATATGTCACAAACCTTGCCGGAAGTCAAAAGCGGCAATCTATAAGATTTCACAAACTATTCGCGTAGCTACAAGGATGTGCTTTTCAAATGGCGATCAATTATTTCAATTAAATTACAACCCACGCGAGACAGCAAACGGCGTCTTAATTTTTCAAGGCGGCAACGGAAGTGACAGTTCAGTGTGACCATTGTCAGAAATTTTCAATAGGCTAAACAAAATGTTACTCAATCGATCTAATCGATTTGACTTATAATAAAAACTAATTCTATTTCAAACATCCACCCGCCCCGGACCGGCCTACCGGTCCGCTAATCGGTTGGTAGACGTGACAATGTTGCAACCGCTCTCCTCAGAATCGAACCGTCCACCAAGACCTCAGCAAATCGGGGAACTCCATCAGCCCCAGTTACCAAACGAAGGATGCGCCCCCTGCGCCATCTGAGTGGCGGAAGGTTAGCCTCCTTGATCAAAACGAGGTCACCAATCTTGGGTGGATCGGTCTTGTCGGTCCACTTAACGCGTTGCTGGAGTATGTGCAAATATTCCAAATTCCAGCGTTTCCAAAAGCTCTGAGTAATCTGGCGTACCAATTCAAAGCGCGAGAGACGACCAGGTCTCGTATCAATGTAGGGGTACTCAGGCAAGGCGACAAGTAGGCGAGCAATCAAAAAATGGCCCGGCGTAAGGGCCTCCAAATCATTCGGATCTGAGGAGATCGGGCACAACGGCCGAGAGTTCAAAACGGCCTCGATCTTGCAAAACACAGTTGCGAGTTCCTCAAATGTTTCTGTTGTGGGTGCCTAAAATTAAAAACAAAACGCTTTATCCAAGCAGTGACATCTAACAACTTGTCGAGGGAGCTGTAACGATTTAACAAAAAATCGGGGTCGAAGGCGCATTCCACCCTCTCAAGAGCGAGTGTTCGTAGTCCCGGCAAATTCATCATCATCATCATCATCATCATCAGCCTTTAACAGTCCACTGCTGGACTAGGCCTCTCCTTTGAAAGGAGGAATTGACCTACTATACCACGCTGGCCAAACGGGTTGGTATAGGGTTTGTATCAAGTTTTCCTTCTCTTACAGTGCTGTTCTCTGCATAATATGCTCCCTCTGTCGGCTTTTACGACACCCATGGGATGATATGGGGTGGTGACATTCCGTATTCTTAATCCGTCACCACACGGGCAAATTAGATGTATTCAAAACTGGCGTTCGAGGCCAATCAATTTCTGGTCGACTCAACCATTCCGGACCCCACCACAGCGAATGACCTATCAAAATAGGCGTTAAGCATCCGCGCGAGGCACAATCAGCGGGGTTGAGCTCACCTGGCACGTGTCTCCAAACAAGTTTGACTTCGGATTTCTGGATTTGGGAAACGCGATTAGCGACAAATACCTCCAAGATGTGGACAGAAGCCTTCAACCGACAAAGAACAATTTGGCTGTCTGTCCAGGCGTAAGTCCCATTAATACAAATGCTTTTACCCAAAGTGTTAGACACGTGGTTCAATAAGCGTACAAGTAGGGCTGCTCCCGAGAGCTCCAATTTCGGAATGGTCAGAGATGTCCGAAGGGGTGCAACCTTGCTCTTTGACATGATCAGGAAAACCCTCACCTGACTTGATGCACTAACTGTGCGCAAGTACACCACGGCCGCGTGACCACGTTCCGAGGCATCACAAAACCCGTGAAGGGTGCCTTGTACTTCCCGGGAGGAAGGATGGGACGAGGTAAGGAGATCTCGTTGACGGCAGGAAGTGAGGATACAAAGGAGGTCCATTCCTCAACAAGAGTGCCGTGCAGAGGTTCGTCCCAGGTCAATCCTGCTGTCCAAAGCTTCTGCAAGAAGCATTTTGCCCAAAATATAATTGGACAGATCCAACCATTCGGATCAAAGGTTCTGGCGACAGTAGACAATACGAGACGTTTAGTCCAAGAACACGGCAGTTTCAAGTCTACGTTATATGTAAAGATGTCTTGGACTGGTCTGTACTGAACGCCGAGAACAGCCATCATGGCGGGGTTGTCAACAATCTCAAACAAATGTAGATCCTGCTCATGGTCCTCTGGCAAGCCTTCCAAGAGCGCTGGTGAGTTGGAAATCCATTTGCGCAACTCATAACCAGCGGAGGCCAAAATACCTATCAATTCGTCCCGCAGGAGGATCGCCTCGTCCGCTGTGGAGGCGCCTGAACAAATGTCATCGACGTAAATATCGTCTTTCAAGATGGCGGAGGCTCGTGGGAAACGTAAGCCTTCGCGGTCTGCGAGCTCCCAAAGAGAACGTATTGCCAAGTAGGGGCTTGACCTTAACCCGTACGTATTAGTATTGAGCTCGTAGACGACCATGGGATCGCGCGGAGACTCTCTCCAAAGGATCAACTGGAAGCGACGGTCATCAGGGTGGATAATAGTCTGCCTGAACATCATTTTTATGTCGGCCACAAAGACAACCTGATGTCGTCGGAAGCTGGTGATGACGTCACAAAGGTCCTTGACCAACTTGGGGCCAGAATGCAAGCACTGGTTCAAGGATACGCCTGTTAAAGTCTGCGCAGAACCATCAAACACTGTGCGCAGCTTGCCAGTCGATGGCTTCAATACCGCATGATGCGGGAGAAAGTAATGCTCCACCGAACGCCAATCCAAATTTGACACAGACATGTGTCCCAACTGTTCATATTCTCTCATGAACTCAATGTACTTCTGTCTGAGCTCCGGATCACGACCCATGCGGCGCTCCATAGCCAATAATCTCTTTTCGGCTAAGGGTCGTGACTCACCAAGCGGAGGCCAAACAGACAGAAAAGGTAGCCTCGTAATGATCCGACCAGAACGGAGTCGACCAGTGTTGTTCTGGAAGAACAGCTCGCACTCCTCATGTTCTGGATTCAAACGGGCAGCTTGAGGGGGCTCCTCTACTTCCCAAAACCTCTGAACCGCATCAGAGAGAGCAGAGCCTACAGCCAACAAATTATCAAGTTCAGGTGGAGGGGAGTCCCTAGGTACAGGTCCCATCAAGGCAAATCCAAATATGGTCGGGATGGCAGTCAAACCATTTGGCACCAAGACCCGTTTCCCACCAATCAAAATTCCACCGAGGACATCAGAGCCAATCAACAAGTCGATTTGTCCCGGTGTGTCAAATTTGGGGTCTGCCAGTTCCAATCCCGATGTCAAATTCACCACAGCAGCAGGTAGCTGCTTCTGTGGGTGCATACCCAAAATATTCTTCAACACAATAGCCGAGGTTTTAATCTTCGGGTGTGAAGATTCAACAGGGCCAAAGAAAACCTTAACTTGCCCTTCAACATTAGAGGCTACGTCCCCGATGCCCCGTATACAATTTGGAAAAGAGCCCATATTGAATTTAACCTGCCCTACCAAATAAGTGGAAACAATGCAACCTTGTGAACCTGTGTCCAATATAGCACGGACAACAACAGAGGTCCCCGTGGGTCCCCAGACCCTATCAGCAACCGTTGGTAGGATAACTCTCAATGGGGGAGGTTGGCGTTATAGGGCAGGGGTCAATGACCTATTGTTGCCTGGGCGGCGACCGTTGGCCAGGACCTGGCAAGTCAAATGAGGGTGCGGCTTGAAGTCCTCAAAAGCACGATGACTCGATCCGCGCACCATCTGTGGGGGGTCATAATGACGCACCCGCCCAAAACGAGGTGGGCGCAAGTCAAGGCGGGGACGCTCCGCCAAAGGAGAGGAATACCTGGGGCAGCAGTCATGGTGCTGGTGACGCTGAACAGCACATTCAGGTGTGCGAGAGAGAGGAGGCGTGCGCACGCTACGGTTCTCCAAGCGGGGCGAGTGGCGATCAATTGAGCGAGGCGACTCTCGGCTACGCGCCGGTGAGCCTCGGCTGCCACCTTCAAAACACCCGCCCGTGCGCGGCGTCGGCTGGTTGGACAAGCGGCCAACCTCTCTGGCATTCATACAGAGAATGTCCAAATGCTGTCCTCCACAGTGAGGACAGGGGCGAGAGTTTGGGCAGTCTCGCTGGTAGTGGGACCCCAAACAAGAGAAGCAAAGGCGGCGGGCATTCGCGATGCGCCTACGAGAGGTGACATGTAGGTCCAAGAATGCCCTACAACTGGCCGTTCTGTGCCCCGTGACCTTGCAGTAGGAGCACTCCGCTGGGCTCTGCGTGACCGCAAAGCGAGGAGGGCGCCGGTCAACATTGGCTCGGGTGTGACCGCGAGCCTTCTCTTTGACCTTGGGCGGCTGCGTCTTAGCCGGCGTGTCACCACCGGAGTTGTCCAAGACCCGGCACTCATCCTCCAGGAACCTCTCCAGGTCAGCAAAGAGGGGCAGATGGGTCGCGCTATCCCCACCAAAGTGCTGTTCAAAACGCGACCTCAGGTCCACAAATAGATAGGACCATTGGTCCACAAATGGATAGGACCACCAATAGATAGGACCATTGGTCCACGGGCAGGTCAAGGCACTTAAGTGCGTTGATGGCCACCAAAAGCGGGTTCAAAAGTTGGGTGCGCAACCCAGAGACCCGGGTGAGCGTCGGCAAACCCAAAATCTGCTCGATGTGCGTCTCGGCGAGACCACGCTTATTATGGTACCTACGGGTGATTAGGTCCCGAGCCGTCTGGTACGCCTCGTCAGACACGGGCAGATGCTGGATGAGGCCCTTAGCCTCCCCATCCAGAACCGACATTAAATATGCCAATTTTTGTGCTGGCCGAAGGTCAGCCCTGTCATTGACCAGGCCGTAGAACAAATTAATGAAGCCCAGGTAGCTTCCTAGGCAGCCATCAAAATGGGGGAGGTCCAAAGTAGGGAGCCTACTCACCAGCCCCGGTGCTGACCTAGGAAGCTCCTGCTTCAGGCCGGGTTGCCCTTCCCTATCGGCAACTAGTTGTCTCGCAGTATTGGAGACAGCATCATACAGGTCTAAGACCTGGGCATAGTCTTCGCTGACTTTATTTCGCTGGTCAGCAGTGAAATCAGTGACTGACACTTCGAGACAGCAAGCGCTGAAAGTGCGCAACTGCTGTTCCACACTTGCCAGGCGATCATCGATCCGCTCGTACCTTTGAAGTAAGGCCTGCCGGCGATCAGGCCGGTTCACTAAAGCACTGGCCGAGGCAAACCAGCGCAAATCTGATGCAATAGCACCAGCAGCCGCACGCAAGTCCTTGATAGCTGACATAATCAAAATTCAAAAGAGCCCGGACAAGCGTTAAATAATATTAACAATCAAAACTTAATTTTTCTCAATTCTTTGAAACCAACAAAGTATTAGCCTGTTTACTGCAAGTGCAGGCAAGTGACAGGTATCTACTGTCCAACAAAATTAATAGTTTCAATATATTGAAACAAACACAAAAGTTATCAAAAGTTGTAACTTATAACAAATTAAAAGTTGAACTTCAAATTAATTAATGAATTATTTGCAACAGACAGACTGGCTGTGTTATTTGAGATATACAATAGTAAGTAAGCACAGAATATGTGTTACCTAGCAATATTATCTATATTATAACAAAACAAAGTTTATTAATGTGACCCGCCCAAGTGGCAAGGTCAAGTTGGTTGTTATAATGTTTATGAATATATGCAATAAACTAAATTTACTAAATTTATTGATACATACAGCTGTTATGTATCCAAACAAACTGACTTATTAATGCAACAACAAATTTAAGTTATATTTTTCAACAATACAAATCAACAATTACTGATTGAGGTTATGTGTGACAATGTGTTTCAAATTATCTAGGTCAACTTATACAATTAAATATTATGTATTTTAGACAATAATTGACCTGACAAACACTACAATACTGTCTACAAGGTGAGATATATAGCTCATACAACACCAATCTGAGTTCAGATACAATCAACGGCTAAGATACAACCACGCTCTGCTACCAAAATTTATGTCTAGAATTTGGCTAGAAGGAGCTGGGATTAATCGCAGCAGATTTGTGGAAGCGTGACTCTATTCATCAGCCCTTGTCAGCCACAAAAAATCTCAGACACAAATGTACTGCGTTGCACAGCGAATACAAGTATTAAGTAGGTACATGAAAATTTTACCTTATATCTCCTGGTGATGTTCTTGAGTGGAGTCCTGGAGGCAAGCTAGATACACACAAGACTAAAATTGGCCAATATTAGCAAGTGAATTATCTTTACTTTACCAGACTCCACTGCAGCGTCTTCAATGCACGATGCAAGTGGTAGTAGAATTCACAATTTCTCAAAATGCCAGTGTTCCATATATATAATATCACAAATTGATCAACACTGCGGACTGATCAGTGCCGGACAAATCAAAAGCGGCAGTTTTACGAGAGTTTACCCAATTTAGTTCAATTAAACAATTCACACGAAATGCAAAAGGTGTGCTCACAATAACTTTTCACAAATGTTCAATATGTCACAAACCTTGCCGGAAGTCAAAAGCGGCAATCTATAAGATTTCACAAACTATTCGCGTAGCTACAAGGATGTGCTTTTCAAATGGCGATCAATTATTTCAATTCAATTACAACCCACGCGAGACAGCAAACGGCGTCTTAATTTTCAAGGCGGCAACGGAAGTGACAGTTCAGTGTGACCATTGTCAGAAATTTTCAATAGACTAAACAAAATGTTACTCAATCGATCTAATCGATTTGACTTATAATAAAAACTAATTCTATTTCAAACAGAAGCGTTTTCAAATTAAGAACACATTTTCTTCGATAAAATTGGAGCAACTTACACCAAAAATCGACATACCTACCGGAATTCTGTCACCTTCGTTTGAGCGCTGAATAAAACTTGAGCAAAGTATTCAGCAGCGCACCCACGCATTCGTAAAGTCTTAATCTATATATATATAAGAAAATCGTGTTAGTTACACTATTTATAACTGAAGAACGGCTGAACCGATTTGGCTGAAAATTGATGGAGAGGTAGCTCAGAACCAGGAAAAACACATAGGATACAATTAGTTGGAAAAAATAATCTGAGAGGGATTTTAGGGAGGGTCGAAGTTTGTAGGGACAAACCTACTACCTATTGACAGTAATAACGCATGCGCTGTAATAATTTACAGCTGCGCGCGCATGTGCTAACGTACATCTGTCAGTACTGTCACATTATACATTGTCATATGGTGCACTGTCATTACTTCGTTCGCTTTTAAGGTTCGCTTACTTAATTAAACTAATAATAATTATTGTAACAGCCTTGGCTAATTCCTACTAATATTAGGTACTAGCTGTGCCCGTGGCTTCGCCCGCGTGGAAATCGGTATCCCTTAAATATCCCTTTCTGTGGCCTTGATAATGTAAAATAACACAATGATCGGTTGATGAAACTCACACTCATATAAGTTTCTTACTTACTGTGGGTATTAGAAAAGTAGTAACCTGTACCTGCCACCTAAAGTCTTAGCTCTTTCTTTTAATAAATACTATCTGGCCGGATTACATAATTATTATTTAATTTAAATCTTTGCACTCAAAAAGTAACACTCGAATATTAAGTCTACGATGCTCTACTATCTATACTAATATAATAAAGCGGAAGAGTTTGTTTGTTTATTTGAACGCGCTAATCTCAGGAATTACCGGTCAGATATGAAAAATTATTTTTGTATATGATAGCCCAGTTATTCCGGAAGGCTATAGGCTATATAACATAACGCTTCGACCCTTTGGGCTGGGCAAAAGGCTAAAAAGGCTAAAAGATAATGTCGGCTAATCTCAGGAACTAGCAGTCGGATTTAAAAAATTGTTATTGCCTATGATAGCCCAATTATGCCAAAAGTCTATAGGCTATATAACATTACGCCACAACTTTTAGGGGCCAGACAAAAATAATAAAATGGCCAAACGAGAAGGTGGAGGGTTGGGTCAAAGGCAAAATAAAGGCTAAACGAATAGGATACCATCTATATGGGTATCGCTTTCGAGATTTTCGGGACGCTAATTAATAATATGAAACTTATTTAGTGGTCCAAGATGGCGGACGGGAAATCAAAGATGGCGGATGAGAAAAAATTTAATATCAATATGGGTATTGCCTTCAATATTATAATCGGTGGGGAATCGAAATATAACATCTATTTCGTGATCAAAGATGGCGGATGGGAAAATTTAAAAACATCAATATTGGTATCGTCTGCGATGTTAAAAGGGATGGGGAATCCAAATACAACATCTATTTCGTGATCAAAGATGGCGGATGGGAAATCAATGATGGCGGATGAAAAAAAATATTAAATTGAAAATGGGTATCCTCTCCGATGTTTTAAGCTATGAGGAATGTAAATACAACATCTATTTCGTGATCAAAGATGGCAAATGGGAAATCGAAGATGGCGGACGGTTGTTGCTGGGTCATCTATCTATATTTATAGGTATACAAAATTCAATCTTCGTTTGTTTGTATACCTTTGTAAACTCTGAAATTTTAGATTTAGCATTGGTGGATTTGGTAACTTTGTTCAGAATTGCCTGGAAAAGTGGTTTGAAAAAAAAAAGGAATAAGCAAAAAGACCTTTCAAAGGCGATACAAGGTTCGCCGGTACAGCTAGTTTATTATAATCTTACTTCGAGTCTCGCATGTCATATACTTAACCTAACAACTTATACAATAGCTCATATAATCACACTAACTACACAGATTACAATCATTATGAACAATGTAAGAAGTAACTTTGTGTACAGAATTTAAAGGATTACAAGGTCACATATTTTGAAGGGCGCTTAAATTTTGAAGGCTTTTGAATGACACGCAGGGATAACGTTATAAGCGTTTCATTTCGGTGAGTTTCATTTAAATACTTCTTATGTATCGTTTATGACTTTCTAAAATATTCAGTATACTACATAGAAATGGTCTTTCAACTTACACAAAGAGAATTAAACTAAGGTAAAATTAACATAAAATCTATTCACCATTATTTCAATGATAGGATTTCAATGCTCTTAAAAAGTTTTCGTTTATATCAGGCCAAGGTTCAGGTACTTTAAGAAGGATTTCAATGTACACAAAAAGTTTTACGTAATCGTATCAAACCAAGGTTAAAAAAAGTCTTTCAAAATCTTTACTGAAAAATGTTGTATTCGTTTAAATCTTTCTCACCAAATATCTGACTTGACATGGAATGCGAAGCATTCTTCATATTTTGATATAATAAAAACACCCTGCCTTCTCATCGTTTCGACGTAAAAAATGAGGTCTGCGATTTCAGTTCGTCAGATTTACGGCTGCTCAGTGATTCAAATATCAAATGATTTTATGTCTAAATTATATAGTATGTCCTCTTCTAGTGTGGATCACGTTAAATTATTTTATTTAAATACTAGACTTCGTCTTTCAACATAACTATTGGTGAAAAGTGTACAAAAATCCATTTGGTAGTTTTTCACCGACATACCTCTCCGAATAGCCAGGCTGGAGTGGCAATGGACAGGGCACATAGCTCGAAGAAACGATGGCCGTTGGGGCAGGAGGGTTCTGGAGCGGCGACCACGTACTGGACGACGCAACAAGGTTAGGCCTCCCGCAAGGTGGACCGACAATCTGGTAATGATCACGGGAAGCGGTTGGATGCAGGTGGCTCGAGATCGGTCTGTGTGGACAACCTTGGTGGAGGCCTATGTCCAGCAGTGGACGTCTCTAGGCTGATATGATGATGATGAGGACTGACAAATAGGAATAAAAGGACACTTCTATTTTTATGACAGATATAAATACGGCATACAATGCCCTTTGTCACATAGCCGTCGCTTTTAGGCGTAAAACCTAGCTGAAGCTACGTGCACAACAATCGTGTATCCTTGGAGTATCGACTGATTGCAATGGCAAGTACCTAAATTAATCGAACAGAAATTGAATAATCAATCTTTGGCTTAGTAATAATAAATAAAGTTTTAATTAATCAAATAAAATCAATACACTTACACATGGAATAGACAAGCTATAATACAGTGATAATAAAAAATAAATTAGGACGGATTGCCGAGATAATGACTCTACTTTTCTCTCTTTCAGCTATTTTTTTTTAATAAAAACTAATAAGTTCCATCAACCAACAGGCAACCAACATCAAAAAGCACACATTTACTTCACAACATCAGTTAAGACATGATTGAGTTTGTACAAACATGGCAAACGTTGTGCAATAATCAGAAGGTGCTACGCTCATAACACCGTCAATCATTTTTATCGGCGATCTGCACGGTCCAATAAACAGGCTGCTCCCAGCGGTATCGCACGGTGATAGAGTTGTGGCACGACGCTTTTATTTGTCCGTTACATGATTTAGTATCAACACATTCTCGAGTCTAGCGTGAAAGTAGATTTTGTTAGTGTTTATATACATATTATTAAACGAAGTCCTCTTTTCGTCATGTCTGACCGTTTGAACGCGATAAACGCCAATTCAACCAAATGGAGTTTTATACGTCTGTAATTTTGGATATTGTGATCCCTCAGGCAAGTTTAGGTATATAAATCATGCGGCCCGTACCGCGGGCAAAGACTAGTTTGTAGTAAAAGATATAGGTACATAATTGATCAGCATCAAAATAGCAACTATTTTACGAGTCCTTAAACAAGTGCGAGTCGTGCGAGTCGGACTCGCGCACAAAGGGTTCCGTACCATCATGTATAAAAGAAAATTCACGTTTTTCGTATGTTTACTTAAATATTTTTTTATTTCTACCTGTTAATTAAGATCGAGAAAAAATTCTTCAAAATTACGTTTATTGTATGGGAGCCCCTTTTAATATTTACTTTATTTTTATTTAATTCTTTATTTTGAGAGATAATATAAAACTATATATTCTGTGATAATTTCAAGCGTATAACTATTAGCGTTAGTAATAGTGAACATTATATTTTTAATTTTAGTATTTGTTGTTATAGCGGCAACGAAAATACACAATTTGTGAAAATTTCAGCTTTCCAGCTATCACGGTTTATGAGATACAGCCTGGTTACAGACAAACAGACAGCGGAGGCTTAGTAACAGGGTCCCGTTTTTACCTTTTAGGTACAGAACCCTAAATATATAAGTCTTTAAGATCGAAGGCCTCAACCTATAATCATTCAATGACTGATTGTATTTTGAAGAGCTTTATTTAAAAGTTGGGATATAATTAGACTTGGGCGTTACTTTGGAGCGTTTCGTTGAGTAATCAGTGACGATTAAGTATGAACATATTTTTTTGTTTGCTCACTATTATTAACATCATCGTCTTAACGTCATTCAAGACTTTTAACTTGGAGTCCCGGAAATAAATGATCGTGAGGAAATCTGCATGAGAGCTCCATAATGTACTAACTATAGTGAGATGAGGCCAGTAGTGGAACTGTTTATATACAAGGCTGATGATGAGGTAACAGAATTATTATTATTATTAAGCCTTCTTTATTTGTTTAATAAAAAAGCAATTTACAATTATGTTACAATTGTGATTATAATCATGCAATTTAAATATGCAGAATTAAAAGTTTTAAAAATATAAATTAAATTATAAAATCTGATAAATAGTTTTGATTAAATTGAATTCGATTTATTATTTATGTTTTCCATCAATTATTTATTAAGGACCTCTTCATATAGTAAAGGCCTCCTCCATTTTTCTCCACATAATTCTATCGCTTGCTTTAGGTAACAGCCCAATCTTTCCCTGCTGTTTTTAAAATTTGGTCGAGGCATCTCTCCGCCGATCTGCCTCTAGTTCTCTTTCCTACTGGTCCCTTCCATAAGGTTATCTTTTTAGTCCACCTGTCCTCGTTCATACGTGCAATATGGCCAACCCACTTCCATTTAAGTATTTTGCTGTGTTCTAGAGCGTCGATTACTTTTGTTGTTTTTCTTATATCTATGCTTCTCTTTTTGTGTCTCAGTTTTATATTAATAATGCTCCGTTCCATGCCTCTCTGGGTTGTTAGTATTTTGTTTTTATTTTGTTTATTGAAAATCCATGTTTGGGACGCATAGGTCAATTTTTGTTTTTGTTGTATTTAATTCTAGGACAATCTCATTGCTGTCATAATTAAGTTCGTTTAGCATTGACTCTAATCGAGATGGGCATTCTGCAAAAAGAATGATGACGTCGGTGAATCTGAGATTACTTAGAAATTGCCCATTGATGTTGATACCTTTATTTTTCCAATTCAGTGTTTTCATGATGCTTTGTAGAACGGTTATAAAAATTCAATGATCTCTTCTAGATTTTTTTTATTGGGGGTCGCCTTGACGCACGCCTCTGCATATATCAATTTCAGTGCCTGTTTTGTCTAATATTACTCTACTTGTGCTAATTACATATGTCTTGTATGAACTGTATAGTTTCTGTAAATATAGAGACTCCACCCCTACAAGAAAACAATGCCGCAGTACTACGATTCTTAGTTCAAGAAATTTTTACTAAGATAAGATCTTTAAAGAAAGAAAAAAGTAGCGGTCCAGATAACATAACAAACGAAGCTATTTTAACAGGGAATGCTCTCTTTGTACAACCACTAACCAACTTATTCAATAAAATACTAGACGACATAAGAATACCTACTGAATGGGCAAAATCAGATATAGTGCTGCTCTACAAAAAAGGAAACCCTACTGACATAAACAACTACCGACCAATAAGCTTACAATCGAATCTCTACAAACTGTTCACTTCTTGCCTCGAAAAACGCCTTGCGAAATATACAGAAGAACACCAATCCGTGGAGCAAGCGGGTTTTAGAAGTACGTATTCAGCTGTAGACCAAATTCACTCATTAGAGCTAATCATAGAGATAACAGAATATTAGCCTCAAAATCATAATACATTTCAAAACTTAGAAAAAGTGTCATTTTCGTAACAATCCGTCTGTAGCGGTAGCTACATACAACTGAGGTCATCTAGCGAGCGACGACGAAGTCTGAACAACAACCATACGGCGACATCTATCGGACACGATTCTATGAAAAATAAGGTGCTGAATCACACAAGCAGAGTTCATACGCCGAGTTGTATATATACAACATCCCAAACACGTCCGTCGGACTGACAGTCCACCAGGCAAGATCACCCAGCCTGGTTAGAGGATCCTCCCTCTAGTTGGAGGAACACCACACCTTTCTTCCTCCACATTGGTGAACCCGACGTGATCTGAAGCAACCTTCACCGGTCAGATCAGCAGCTGCAACATCGTCGTCATATTCGCCTCGGCTCACTCCGCACTTCACCTGATGGGCGGTAATCAAGTCGCCACCAGCCAGCATCTTCGGCCAGGGACCAACCATAGGCCATGCAGGCTTGCATGCCTGTTCTTCTCTGTAGCCACTCCAGCGTCTAGGCACGCCACACTGCACACACGGTCCTCGTAAGCAGCGCACATCGCTCCCGTCCACGCAGCAGTGCCATTACGCAACCACTTGGCAGCAACTACGCAGCAACTACGCAGCCACTACGCAGCCACTACGCAACCTCAACCACCCACCATGCAGCAACTCCTCGACTCACCGTGGGACACTCACTGCGCAGCTCCTTCGCAAACTCTCTCCGACTCACCGTGGAACCATTGCGAAGCTACTATCTCGACTCACTGGGATAGCTCACCGCGCACCGCACTTAGACCCGACTCACTGGGCCTACTAGCGGCACACAGTTCCAACTTACTGCAACTAGCGGTATCTACTCTCCACTGGCACTGGCACGCTCCTCAGAAGCATCGACAGCCGACTCATCACGTTCAAGATCGACCTCCGGTCTTGGAGAGGAGTGATGTAGCGGTAGCAATGTACAACTGAGGTCATCTAGCGAGCGACGACGAAGTCTCAACAACAACCATACTGCTACATCTATCGGACACGATTCTACGAAAAACAAGGAGCTGAATCGCACAAGCAGAGTTCGCACGCCGAGTTGTATATATACAACATCCCAAATACATCCGTCGGACTGACAATCCACCAGGCAAGATCACCCAGCCTGGTTAGAGGATCCTCCCTCTAGTTCGAGGAACACCACAACTTTCTTCCTCCACACGTCCTAATTATAGCAGGCTTCATCATGTCAGCCTAGAGACCTCCACTGCTGGACATAGGCCTCCCCAAAGTTCTCCACACAAACCGATTTTGAGCCGCCCGCATCCAACCGCTTCCCGCTATCTTAACCAGATTGTCGGTCCACCTTGCGGCAGGCCTACCCCTGCTGAGTCGTCCGGTACTAGGTCGCCACTCTAGAATCCGCCTGCCCCAACGGCCATCGGTTCTTAGAGCTATGTGTCCTGCCCATTGCCACTTCAGCCTGGCTATTCGAAGAGCTATGTCGGTGACTTTAGTTCTCCTGCGGATCTCCTCATTTCTGATTCGATCTCGTAGGGAAAATCCGAGCATAGCTCTCTGCATCGCCCTTTGAGTGACCCCGAGCTTTCGGATAAGGCCCATAGTTACCGACCAAGTCTCAGCGCCGTAGATCATCACTGGCAACACACACTGGTCATAGACTTTCATCTTGAGACACTGGATATTGGACGTGAAGATATGCCGCCAAGTTGGATTCGAAGAATGACCTCTTTCTCGAAGTTGGACTTACCCAATTGGATAATTTGTCCCAGGTAAACGTACTTGTCGACAACTTCGAGTGTAGAGTTCCCGACCTTCATAGGAGCAGGTACGATATGGACGTTAGACATGATTTTCGTTTTGTCCATGATCATCTTAAGACCTACTTGTTGGGAGACTCTACAGAGGATATCGAGCATTGTGCTAAGATCATCCATGGTCTAAGCCATGACTACGATATCATCAGCAAATCGAAGGTGAGTGATGTACTCGCCGTTGATGTTGATGCCGCCTTCCCAATCCAGAAACTTGAAAACGTCTTCCAGCGCAGCGGTGAAGAGTTTCGGAGATATAACATCTCCCTGCCTCACCCCTCGCTGTAGCCAAATAGGTTTTGAGCTCTGATCCTGGAGGTGGACTGACATGGTGGCGTTTTCGTACAAACACACTAGTGTTGATTTTTTTTTCTGTAAGCCTTAGTAGGCTCTAAAAAAATCAATAGCCCTTGTATAAAGACGCTTGTAATTACTCACTGAGCAAGAATTCTAAGGAAGTATAAAAAAACAGCTGCTGCAATTATTTACATAAGCTAATCGATCGATGTGAGAATAATACCATCATCATCTTGTGATATAAACCAAAAATGTATTACAAGATGATAAGAAAGTTTACAAACCCCAAGGCAGCTTTGTGGCGAGCTGAATGTGTGTAGCGACACTGCGGTCTCGAATGCTTCAGAGGGTCGATCAGGGCCTCGTCTCCTTCTTGCCTTTATTGGCGGTGGAAGTGTCATTGTTAAGGGCGTAACTACGGGGAAACCCGCTCCGGGTCTCCGTTGTCACGAGACCCGCGATGGCGAAACCGGTGCCGCACCGCTCGACACCCCTAGCCACTCGCACTGGTGTTGCCCTCTGGCTGCCTTTATGGCAGACTTTGCTTGCCTTGGCGGCTATTATGAGAGGGCCCATCTAGTGAGTTGGCGAGTCACCACCTGCCTCGTGGACGGATGCTGTTAGAGTATCAGGCAAGTGCAGTCTGTATCTATAGTTTTTATTACCAGTCCATCAAACACCCATCCTCATAGCCTAATCCCATTACATTCCACATTAAGACAATAGTCCTACACGTTTTGCGGCTAGTCCACAGCTGTACTTAATAGCACTATTGAATACAAATGCACATTTGTGGAGGCTCCGCTGCACGTGTCCCATCACATTTTAGATTAAAACTCTCTACGGGCATGTATGCATGTTGGATCCATATCCCCGTGTAAGCCTTCCAAAGGTCCAGTTATTCTTTTAACCCAAATGGTAGAAGAATAACCGTGTAAAAGAGAAACATAATAATAATAATAAATTACACTTTATTGCACACCAAAATAAAATTTTACAGTACAAGCGGCTTACTGCCTCGTTGGTCTCGCGGCATAAATGTGCGCGTGGGATTGGGAGGTCTCGGGTTCTATTCCCGGGTCGGGCAAAGTGTTATTGGGTTTCTCCGCTAGGAAATTCTCAGTAGCAGCACGGAGTTTGGTAATGTGCCCGGTACGGCAATAGGCTCGCCCCCTATTACGTGGGACTAAAATAAATCTGGCGAAATGTGGGTGTAATATTCACACCTCTGCGGTAGGCAGAGGTGTAAACCTTCGGGGAAACAGGCGTGAAACTATAAGTAAATAAATAAAAATAAAGTGGCTTAAAACTACAAGTAATGTACAATCGGCGGCCTTATCGCTTAGTGCGATCTCTTACAGGGAACCTTCGGCTAGACAGGAATGATGTTAAGCAGTTATACATGCTGGTGATATGGTGTAGTTAATACTAGGAATAATCCGTATTGAAGATTTAAATAAAATACATACATACTTACATTTACATATTCCATAAAAATACTTAAACATACATAGAATAAATATATACAATAAGTGCATTGCTACTGACCTCTATCGCACAAGGTAGCCAATCACTGAGCCACGATAATCTTAATATATAAAATCCTTGCGTTACTGACTGACTGACAGACACGCTACAGCCGAAACTATTGGGCGCAGGCAGCTGAAATTTGGCATGTATGTTCCTTGGAGACCGTAGGGGTGCAGTAAGAAGGGATTTCCCGAAATTCCCACGGGATCGGCCAAAACGGGTAAATTTAAAAAAAAAGGGCGTAGCTGCTGGCATCCTCTAGTACATAATATTAAGACTACAAGTGCCAAAATTCAAACACGATGTAAAAATTGTTATTGAATAAAGAATTGAATTGAAGTCCTTCTATATTTTGCAAGATTACTTTCAAAGAATTTGGGATATGGGTTATTATTCCAATCTGTGAAATGAGGGATTAATAATACAAAGTTTCACAACCCCTTATCATTCTGTGGATTTCGTAAGAGGTACCGAAAACTGCATATCCAAAGAGCCTGAAAACTGGATCAAATTCTATATCAACAAAACAAATCAAACTCTATATCAACACGTCTGGCCAGCATGGTAAAGTAGGCTTAATCGCTCTGTTGACTCATAACGCTTGACGCTAATGATGTGATTATGTACTCAGCAAAGTTTGGGATTTTAAGGAATTACTTATGAATAAAATGTGAAAGAAAAAATGAATTAAACCAACTTCGAAACACACAAAGTATACGATAAGAAATGTATGAATTACAAATCATTGTGGCGACATGTGGGCGTCTTTTAAGCCCCGTGTATTTCTAATATATGTAAATACCGTGTAGCTTAAAATGTTTATTTGACGTCGTATTTAAAATAAATACAGTCGAATATAGTAATATCAGTCCTGTATATAAAGTATCTCATTGCTGGGCACGGTTCTCTTATGAGAAATGTTTGACAATGGTTCACCACATTGTCAACGTGCGGATTCGCAGACTTCACATGTCTTACGAAAAACGCCCCACGTTGGGCGCCAGTGTAACGTTTATTGGTGTGTGTAGAGAGATAAATTAATTAAAGAAGCATAGCGTTCGTTACAAAATATATTTGCTAGGAAGCGTTACACAGAATAACCCGGTAGATAGTAGATAAGACCAAGACTCAGACTCAGGGCAGGGTAGGCAGGCAGGCTGACTAGGCTTCGGTGCTCCAGCAGAGTAGGCACTTATCTTGAACAGCGTTGAGGGTCCGAAAGAAGCCGTTCGCTGTCGCGCCGCCGTATTTATGTGCCGCTGGGGAGTGGGCGGCCAGCAAGGAGTAGTGGGAAGCGGCGCGACGACACCGACGTCACACATTATAGGGTGGTTTCCTTACGATGATTTCCTTCAGCGTTGAGCAAGCGACAATGAACAATTCGTACATAGCTTGCACTAGTCAGTTGCGTCCGCCGGTGGTCTAATTAGGTCTAGGCCGCCAAATTTAAGATGCTCTTCGCAGCAGTCCATTGTTCTCCCCGCTAAACTATCGATGGCATTCATAATTATGCTATCACATAACAAAAGACTCAATACAATCAACAAACTTATTTTTAATAGAAATTGATTTTCTTTTTCACGCTTTCATGTTAATTAAAGTTTTCTGAAGCTTAGTGTCCCTTGATCCTAATTGCATTGATTGATGTATGTAAAAACATGTACTCAGTGTTCACACTACGGAATTTAATGTAGTAGCACCTGTGTAATTGGATGAGCGTGCATGTACTAGATTTAGCTAATGGATACGGAGAAGTACTTTACACTATCGCACTTCAGCTTATACACTGCTTACATTAGTATTTACAAGCCAATATTAGTTGCAAATTGGCTATGGGTTCAGATATGCATGGACAAATACAAAATAAATACAAATACAAAAGTCTTTATTGCTTATAAATTGTGGTATTACAAATCAATGTGATCTTAAAAGTAGAAAGTTTATCACAATTTACCTCTATAGGCATGCAATAGATTGCAATATATTAAAAAGATATATTATATAGTAATATACTTATTTATCTAATAATATTAGACTAATTGTCCGTATTTATGCAAAAAGGAACCACACGACAAATTTAGATTTTTGCTTTTTTTGAAGAATACTAATTTAAAAGATTCTATGATTTATGTTTATCTATATTATTAACGAAACTAAAATTGATTGGCAGTTTAATTCGCACAAGAAAACATCATAACTTCATACCTACAGTGTAACATATTATTGCATTGGTTTAATATATATTCATAGAACCTGTATGATATATTTTATTGTTACATTTGTAGTCTCATTTTTATACATTGACTAATAGGTTAACTTAGCGTTAAAGTACTCCGATAGGTTATAGAAACAACGATCCATCAGAATGTTTTTGAGGGTATTTTGAAAACAATGTAAGTTCATATGTTTAATACTGTTCGGTAGGTGATTATATATTTTTATACATGCAAATCAAATCAAATCACTTTATTTGCAAATACAGGTACATACATAGGTGTTACAAAAAATATAGAGAGTCCACTGCATTTGACCACATTATTGGTGTGCAAATTATTATGTCTTAAATTTATATTTCATGTCCATGATGATAAATAAATACAATATTACAATTTAATTATATTGTTAGGTTATACACATTTATAAATCTTAGTCCATATCACAAAATCATATATTGCATAAATTACCTATTTAAACATTGTTGTCTGTTAAGAACTCTTTTATAGAATATATTTCAATCAGAAAATTACGAAGATTCGTTATAAAACTGTCTTCATTTAGTGAATTCTTTATACTTTTCGGTAGTTTATTATATACTTTTACAGCCATACAAAATACACTACCGTGCATAAGTGCTGTTCGTGAGGGTATTATACATAGACGTGATTTGTTACGAATTCTACTAGTTTTTTTGAAAAGGTGTAGATTAGTCTGAACAAATTTAGCGATTTCGTATATGTATATGGATGGAAATGTGAGTAGTTTCAGACGTTGAAAATTTGGTTTACATGAATCCGTTTTCTGCAAATGGCATATTGCTCGTATACACCTCTTTTGTGCTATCAGAACCGGTTCTTTACCAGTTGAGTTTCCCCAGAATATAACTCCGTACTTTAAAACAGATTCAACGTACCCATAATATGCACACAATACGACTTTTGAATTACTTTTTACTAAGCATGTATAATGCATATGAAAATCAAGATATTTTATTAATAATGTCAGTAATTTGTGTATTAAATGTCATATAAGACGACCGGTTGGCGCAGCGGGAGTGTAAGCGACTGCCACGCCGAAGGTCGCGGGTTCGATTCCCGCTCAAGTCAAACATTTGTGTGCGTGAACATGGATGTTTGTCTTGGTCTGGGTGTTTCTATGTATAATATGTATGTATTTACAAAAAAAAAAAAGTATATATGTATTTTTATCCATTGTCTAGTACCCATAGTACAAGCTCTGCTTAGTTTGGGACTAGATGGTGTTGTGTGAATGTGGTAGAATATTATTATTATTATTATTATTATTATTAATGTGTATACCTTGAAATTTTGTGGAACGTGTTCCTTGTATTTTTTGTCCAAGATAAGATATATTAGGATTATTATGAATTATATTGTCTTTTTGTCTAAAATGCATGATATTAGTTTTAG
This sequence comes from Euclidia mi, assembly GCA_944739405.2. Lineage (NCBI taxonomy): Eukaryota > Metazoa > Arthropoda > Insecta > Lepidoptera > Erebidae > Euclidia > Euclidia mi. Next base: position 28,209,645 of record OX123204.2, on the reverse strand, counting down.
TAAGATTAAGATTATTATTCTTTAGCCAAGCAACTACGTCGTTTAATGTGTTATTTATTTGTGTTTCGAATGTATTAACATCATGTCCCATAAATAAAATTGTACTGTCACTTGCAAACAGTATGCTCTGGTGATTAATAGCTTTTGGCATGTCATTAATATAAATTAAGAATAGCAGAGGGCCTAATACTGTCCCTTGTGGTACACTATAAACAATTTTGCGAGTCATAGATGTATGTGTTATTTCAGATTTTGAACCTACGTCAATTTTATTTATTTGTGTGACTTGCTGTCTATCCACGAGTTATGATTTTATCAATTTATAAGCATTGCCTCTAATCCCATATTTATATAGCTTTCTCATTAAGATGTCATGGTCCACAAGATCGAAAGCTTTACTTAAGTCCATATATAAAGCTGATATAGGTATCCTTTTATCCATATTAGTTAGTACTTTATGTAACATACTATATATTGCCAAATTAATATTTTTATTTTTCCTAAATCCATGCTGTTCAGTTGCAAAAATGTTGTGTGCTTCGAAATACTCATATAGAAAGGACCTTGTGTATGAACTTTTCAAAAACTTTATAATACTGGTATAATAGCTATCGGTCTGTAATTGTCCATAGAGTTCTTGTCTCCCTTTTTAAATACTGGCTTTACTATGGAAACCTTTAATTTCGATGGAAACACTCCATCTTCTATTGGTTGATCAAATCTAAAGGTTGATCAAAAAACTTAAAACCGGTGCGATTATTTGTGAGGTCTGTTTAACAATATTTGTCGCTATGCCATCAACACCGGTACTGTTAGTATTTTAAGGTTTTTAATAATTTGAACTACGTCGGACGTATCAATTGGCGATAAAAATATTGAGTTTGGATTATTACATGTCACTGTGTGCTTATAAGTATTTGATTTATTAGGCTTGACTAGGCCTATGAAGTGGTTGTTAAATATTTCAGCCATAGTTTTGGCCATATCTCTAATTATTTTGTTATTGTGCTTAATGTGTTCAATTCCTTCTACTGGATAGGTCAATTTATTTTCCGTAATTATTTTCCACGTGGCTTTAGATTTGTTATCAGCTGTATTTAAGTACTGATTGTTTTGTGCTTTCTGTGTCAAGTAAATAATCTTTTTATATCTTTTGGTGTAGTTATTGTACTGTATTTTATGGGTTGGGTCTTTGGTAAATCTAGCCTACCATAGTAGTAGTACTTCTGTTATTAATGATATTAATGACAATAGCTTATATAATATGATTGAAATAAATTGTTATGAAGTTTTATTTTTAAGCGTCAAGAGAATATGCAATAGTCGTTGGTTTCAATTCTTTCACCTTATTTAAATATTTTTACTTCCCAAACAATTCAGTATATACTATGATTGATTTTAACTTGACTTAAGATCCTATGTGCCCAAGATGGGGCAGAGAGCCAGTGCCATCCTGTTCGGTCTTGAGCTTCTCGTTTAATTTTGCATAGGTAAGACCTGGAGGTCTTATCTATGTTTTTTTCCTCTGCGACGATTGTCCGCCGCCAGTTCTGTTTAGGATGGCCACTTTCTTCTTTTCGCTTTCTTTAGGGATTCCAGTCTAGGGCTTGCTTTGGTATATGTTCAGAATACCTTCGGAACGTACATACATACCTTCGGAACGTGTGGTCGATTAACTTCCACTTGCCTTAATCGATCGAAAACTCACAGCAGCAGGAGAGGTTCAACAGCCTTCAATAATCTGTGTGAGGAGACCTTTGTTCCAATCGTCGGGTAACTCCTCGGCTGACCAGATGTTCCGCAATAGGTGTGTTAGCGCGTTTGTAGCGGTAGAAACGTCCACTTTTAGCTTTTCCTCCGTGATGAGGTCGATTCCTAGTGCTTTACCATGCTTGAGTGATCTGATGGTTTTCACTACTTCCTCTTTAGTTCAGTGAGCGGAGAAACATCAATGTGGATGTATGTTGACTGCACGGTTGGCGTAGTGGTTTAATAATAATAATAATCTTTTAATTCAGGTAATAAAAAGTCGCCTCGCCGCTTGGTACTGCGCCGCGTGTCGTGGGTTCGATTCCCACACGAGACAACACTTTGTGTGATCTACAAATTGTTGTCTCGAGTCTGGGTGTTCTTTGTGTCCGTTGATTGAATGTTTGTAAAGTTCTCCGCGACACAGGGACTTTTTTCTAGTGCGGGAGTTGTCTTTTCAATAAAAAAATGTGTGAGCAGACTTTTGGAAGTGGTCGGAAAGACATGAGTCGTTCGAAACTCGAAAGATTTCATCAAAGCGCTCCTGACAGCGTTGGAGCTGTACCTCCGATGTCACGATCGACTCTTTTGCCCTTCAAGGACTTCTTCTTATTCTAGATGCATGTCTTTTTAATAAAAAAATCATTTAACACTAGTAGTTACCTATATAACTATCTCTACGTATGATTATGAAAATTAATGGATATTTAGAATATTGATACTAAAATCTAGTGTACTTTACACTAGATTTTAGTAACAATAGAAATTTGTGACATGTTTAGGTAAGTTTTGGTTTCGGCCGAAACTAAGAGCGAGGCCGAAAGTTCAGTTTCGGTTTCGGTTTCGGCTGGAAAACCAGTTTCGGTCGGACACAGTATTATATGGTACTTCGGACACAATTACATTACAGTTACCTAGTTTGGTTAGAAGATCTCTAATTGAAAAAATGCGTCGTAAGGACTTTTATCGTTCATACACCAATAATAATAGCAAAGTCCTCCTCGGTAAGACCATTAATTTCCGGTTTTGACAGAGATAACAAATCCTGTATCATTGCTCCTGGTTTCCAATAGCAACTAACAGCGAATTGTTCACCTATTAGTCTCTGTAGAGTCTGTTGCATTTTGTATCCTTGATCGTCGGCTAAAATCAGAATCTTTCGTTTTTCTTCAACTAAATGTATATCGTGTTTCTTATAACTTCCTCTGTATTTAACGCTTTCTTTATTTGCCATTGAATTATTTTTCTCTGTATTACAGACAGAGACAGACATATAGGCGCTACTTTCATCTTCGATTTTATCTGTTATGCGTTCTATAGGTGATTCTGTCGAAACGTTGTCGGATTGGTTGTCAGATATTGCCGTTAATACTGGTGAATGCGATGTATCGTTAGTATCGATGATTTATAACGATTTTTGGAGTACTACTTTAAGTTGAGTATTTTCAGAATTTAAATTTTCTATTTCTTTATGAGCACTCATGAGGTCATCGCCAAGCAATTTTATTTTAACGTTAAGTTTACTTATGATTTCAGCATAGTTATGTGTATCATCTGGTAAACACATGATTGTTGCAACTAGCTGATTGTCACATTCAAATATAGCGGAGATGTCGATGTATGAACTGGTACGGGATGGTTTTCGCTGTGTCACATTATCTGCGTCCATATTTGTGTCTTTAATTTGGCTATTTGTCACTAAATTGTGTTTAAGTTATATAAACTTGTATTAATCTTGACCTCTTACTGTTCAATATAAACAGTGAGTGTCTACCTTTAGTGGAAATAGTCGTTCTTGTCTATAGAGCAAATCTCAAAGCAAAGTGCATGTTTCTTTTAAAAATTTCATTATTTGCATGGGGTAAAATTACATTGTCCCTATTTCGTAGTCTTTTATTGTACGACAGTGTATTATTTTGCGGAAAGTATTCTTGGTGCATCTTTACGAAACTAGCTGCCTGCAGAATGTAAATACCGGTAAGTGTAAGATATTTATGTTGCTTAAATAGTGGCCTACATTTTACTACTATACATTTCAGTGTCTATGTTGTATATAATCCTGAGGCATCGTTTTTTGCAAAATAAATGTACTGTTGGCTTCAACAGAGTTGCCCCAGTATATTACACCATAAATGAGGATAGAGAATATTTTCCCATAATAGGCCGATCGTGCAGTTTCAATATTAGTTGTATTGCTAATTATTTGCAGAGTGTAACAATATTATGATCAAATTATTTTTTTATCACCACATGGACGACTGCCTCGTTGGTTTCGCGGCATACATGTGCGCGTGGGATTGGGAGGTCTGGGGTTCGATTCCCGGATCAGGCAAAGTGTTATTGGGTTTCCGTTAGGAAATTCTGAGTAGCAACACGGAGTTAGGTAATGTGCCCGGTACGGCAATAGGCTCGCCCCCTATTAAACATTCTTGGCGAAATGTGGGTGTAACATTACACCTTTGCCTACCCCTTCGGGGATTCAGGCGTAAGTCTATAAATAAAATAAAACCACATAGACACGCAAGTGAATTTAGACTTTCTTCAGCAGTAAAGTATGAAACTTATATTTTTTTCCAAAATCTGTTTGTACCTTAATATTTTGCCTTTAGCAACAACAAACACAGAACAAATGATCTTCACGAGATCGGCGCATACTCATCAACGTAAGTTTTGGCGCCAAAAAGCTTTTGACAGTTAAGGAAGACTGAATTCTGAGGGTTGTTTTATTTTTTTGTTAGAGAACCACTATTGTTTTTGTTGATTTTATAAAAGTTCCTAGTATCATAGGACTGAGCAATGCTGATTTAGTTAAGAAAGTTGATTGCTTTGAGTTTTGATATTTACAACATTGATTTTATCAGATATAGATTTTAGTGTACCAAATACAAATATGTAATTACCAATAACCGAGATGTGATTTGTGAATTGCCTGTGTTTTACTTAAGAAAAAGCGTGTAATTTTAAATCTAAATGAAATAAAAATAGTAAATACAAATCATTATGAAGAAATTTGGGTTCAAAATCCCGGTGCGTGGGACTAGCGTCACTATTCATTTAAGTAAAGTTCACCGTCACCAAGGGCGGGTTAAATATAAAATATTATCAAATCGAAAGTAGGATCTAGTTTGGATTTGATATTTTTTATATCGATCGATATTATATTTATTTTTATATTTTCGAAAGGTGCTGGAGTGGCGGCCACGCACTGGACGTCGTAGCAGAGGTCCCACAAGGTGGACTTACGGCTTTGTTGGCATCGTGGCAGTGGATGAATGCGGTTGGCTCAAGATCGGTCAGTGTGGAGAGCCTATGCCCAGCAGTGGACGTCTTTCGGCTGATATGATGATGATAAGCAACCGAGTGCTTTATAAAATTGCGATATAATGAAAATTGAGATTAAGACGTGCCATACCTTTGCCGACGCCCAAATAATGAGATTAAATCCTTAATGAACGACCGGGAACATAGAACATAACCTGTCGAAGGAAAATATTTCATTTAGGCCTGCAATAAACATAATAAATAGCAAAACACTGTAAATTATGAAAAAAATATTTACTTAAGTAATTATAAAGCAAAAAGTATTTGAAGTTGGCTACACAGTATTGTATTTTTTATACATTATATGCTAGCCTATCAGATAATGAGAAATTCCTTGTCAAAGTGTAATAGCATTTAGATATTAGACTAACCGTTTATTATCTAAATGCCGGTGCCAATGTTTTCGTAGTATGTATTACCAAAGAGCTCAGATTTATACATAGAAGCACATTTCCTATGAGCGCTTTGAAGACAAACTTTCTGCGACCCAAATTGCCGCTTGGCGGCGTGGCAGACCCCAGGGTATCTGAACTATGAGAGCAAGAGAGATGGAGAAACGACGCCAGCGCCGCCAACTACGAACTAAACTGAGGGCAAACTCCACTTGGGATCGGCACACGAAATCCTTAAGGTCTGCGGTTTCTGTATCTGAGTACTTTGGTATTACTTTCCTAAATGACGGTTAGTCTCGGATTGAAGCTGGTCTGTTACCATACGAAAACAAGTCACTACCTGTTTTCGTCCCCGCATCGACCTCGCAACACTTTGCGGCTCACAGTTTTTTCTAAATGTAAAGCTCCTGGAGGATATGGATTTAGCGTTTTCCCAAGAAAGAGCATATCTACTCGTACCTAAGTTACTTATGTGTTAATTTATCCACCGAATTAATTTAAGGAGAATTTATTTCAATCTCAAATACTACCCAAATTAAGAAGAAAGAGAAACGAATTAACGTATAAATTATTTTACTATAATAATATATATAATACGAAGGATCTCAACTAAAGTAGGTATAGCAACACCATTAAAACTTAACTAGGAATACAAGGCTAAATTAAGGTTATTAAAACTTTCTCTAAAATCTAAAAGAGTCTACCGATTGACGGGATCAAAAGGCACTCGCTAATAAGCAAACATTGTGCCTCGGAGGATGTGATGATATGATGGTGATCTTCGGAGATAAAATGTTTTCCTACAACTTTGAAAGGAAATGGACAAAATGAATTTCGAACTTTAAAACTCAGTTTATAATTGGCTTTTGCTCGCATTCTATTAGTATAAATTATCAAGACAGTTGAAATTAAAACTTAAATTACCAGTTGAGACTTTGTAAGGGCGCGTAACTTTAAGACGCTATCTAAGTGCCTTGCACAATTGTAGTAAAATTTTCTTTCTATTCTTATTTACTTGACACAAGATGTACAATATTTCTTTCAGCAGGCTTTGACTGAAAGCTTTAGGAAACGAAGAAATGGTTATAATATCATGAAGAATCAAATTTAAAAAGTAGTAGAATCTAAGAATCATTTTTGAAGGTTTAGTTGTCATAACTTATAAGAACTTGAATAAATAATTTAATAATTAAAGTTAAAGGACATTGCAAGATAATGATTCAGTTATCTCAGATAATCTAAAACTTTTCGCCTCATAGCATGAGATCAGCTTTTTAAGCTAACCAGATTTAAAGACATTATCTTTTCCACAAGATGATTGATAGCCTGTCCGTGTGGTGACGGATTAAGAATACGGAATGTCACCACCCCATATCATCCCAATGGGTGTCGTAAAAGCCGGCAGAGGGAGCATATTATGCAGAGAACAACACTGTAAGAGAAGGAATACTTGATACAAACCCTATACCAACCCGTTTGGCCAGCGTGGTATAGTAGGCCAATTCCTCCTTTCAAAGGAGAGGCCTAGTCCAGCAGTGGACTGTTCAAGGCTGATGATGATGATGATGATTGATAGCCGTGACCTAAAGCGATAGCAAAGTTCAAGATATCAGATTTTGGAAATCGGGATCATCAGGATATCGGAGTATGTTGACCCGTAACGCCTGTCAAAGATCTTCATGGCATCATTAATCGATAGCTTAAACGTGCTTTCCGAGGCTTTAAGTGACGATTAATATTTAATTTCATTAAAATGATGTACCTGTCTGTCTATTATAGGTATACTAGAGGACGCCAGCAGCTACGCCTGCATTCTTTTTTAAATTTACCCGTTTTGGCCGATCCCGTGGGAACTGCGGGAAATCCCTTCTTAGTGCACCCCTACGGTCCCCAAGGAACATACTTGCCAAATTTCAGCCTCCTGCGCCCAATAGTTTCGGCTGTAGCGTGTCTGTCAGTCAGTCAGTAACGCAAGGATTTTATATATTAAGATTAACTAAAATATCCGCTAGTCAGAAAATGAGGCTACGATATAAAAGTCAAGACAATTTATAAATCATCACCTCTAACCTCAAAATCGTCTCCAGGATCCATAACCCGTTGAAACTGAAGCGTATTTTATTTTATGGTCGATATTCTTTAGTATATATTTTACGATAATTCTCGCATCGTTCGAATAAACCGTTCAGCCCATCACTTTCACTTACTGATCCTCTCGAGTATTTGTGAGCTGATATTGACGATTTGAGCGACCGACTTATTCATCCAGACCACGTAAGAAGCCTACTCCTGTGATATTGGGATTTCACTTGACAGATGAGTTATATTGTATATCTGTAATTGTTGTTTTCAATCACAAATTTACTTCAGAATGTTTTAAAGCCTACCGTAAAACCATTTTATTTTGAAAGCAAGATCTTTTCTATCGTAAGCCTGTTCTTCGTGAGAATATTCTTGAAACGTCCCCAAATTACGAATGTTGGTACCAAGTTCACTCATTACTAAGTTTAATCCTTTTTATTTTTATTAATAAAAGTCGTTTGGAAAGGGAAAGTTGGTGAAAGGGTTGCGCCCCACAGTGTGGACGACACGACAAGACGCGGTGACGTCATCTCACACCCGCACACCTCCCACGCAGAAGGCTTTTCATGCAAATATTCTGTATTGAATAACCTTCTCTATTTATACCTCTACTATTTTACGATGAACGTACTAAGCCTTATAAATAATGGACCTTGTTTAGGGTATAGGTTGTGGGATTACAAACTAAGCTGTTAATAGTGTTTAGTGTGATATACTCGTATTGTAGAGGCAAGTCAAGTGAAGGATTTTGTTATGTATAAATAGATAAATTGGTTAGTTAAACCGACGTTCTGTGACTACTAAGAAATTTTCTTTTTACACTTTTAAAGTGAAAAGGGTTAAAATGTCAACGTAATCCCATTTATTTATATTATAATGTAAATAACCATCACATTAGAGACCATAATTGAGTAGGAATGTAATTTTTTATTATAGATACACACGCAAGAAAATAGTCAATAATGTATTAGAAATATTGTTTTTCAACAAAAAGTAATTTAAGAACATTTATTTCTAAGCTTTGAGCCTATAAACTTACCTGTACGCCAAAACAAATGTTTCATTATATTTTTATTTTTATTTTTTTTATAGTCTCACGCCTGTATCCCCGAAAGGGTAGGCAGAAGTGTAATATTACACCCACTTGATGGCACGGCCTGTTTTCCGCAACTCCACGTCTTGGCGTGTATTTTGCGTACGGGTGGGAATGGTCTTGTCATTCGAGCCACCCCAGCTCTTCGAGGAAGGCCAGCACGCTCTTGATGTGGCCCACTGCTTCCCTCAGGGTGCTGTGTCTGATCGGGTGCTGCTGCCTGTACTGTGAGACCTCAGGGCAGTCGAGGAGCAGGTGGGCTGCCGTCTCGTCTGCTGCCGTGTCCTGTATAGGCAGCCGCGACTGTCCGAAGTTGTTGCTTGGACAGCCGGTGGACTTGTTTGGCTATCTTACCGTCTACTGCAGGAAGAGCCTCCTTGGCCTGCCTGCATATTTCGATACCAATCCAGGACTGGTTGTGCTGGGTCCTGGTTCTATTTCTTAGCAGGTTGCGATAAAAACCAGAAGGAAGAAGAATGATGGGCTCGGATCCCTCCACCTCTAAAGTGGCCCCTCTTCTGGCAAGAACGTCGGCTGCGTCATTCCCTCTTGAGCCACTTAAAGATAAAGATATTTTTATTGCGTAACTGTGTACAGGTAAGGTCTTACGTCAAGATAGATTACAGTACTAAGTCCAACAGTTTATCCATGCCGGATATGCAATACAAAGAAATACATGCATAGGTAGTTAAAATCTCTCAAGATTAGGTAAATTTGTTAGAAAAGAACTCTTGTAAATTATAAAATACATTATTCAATAACCATTTTTTTAAAGTTGTCTTGAAAATGTTACCATTTAATGGTTTAATAGCTGTGGGTAAATGATTAAATATACGAATAGCAGTGATATAGGTGCTTTTATAATATATCATGTTTTTTATGTTAGGTAAGTTAATGTTGTATTTGTATTTATTGCGAATATTGCACTTAGTCTCCGATTTGAAATTAAAATAGTGCATGTTGTTTTTAACAAATAAACATATCTCTAGTATGTAAATAGCTGTCAAAGTGAGGAACCCATTTGACCTGAAAACATCTCTTAATGACTCAGTACTATGCATTTTATAAATGGTTCTTAGGCATTTTTTTTGAAGAATAAACGTAGATTCTACATTGGTGGAGTAAATGATGCCATAGATTAAAAGTGGATATACCGTACCAAAGTAGGCGTTCCTAGTAACGTTTACATTGGTAGTCTCTGTTAGCACTGACAATGCATAGCAAGCACTTGATATTTTTTTATTTAATTTTTTAATATGGGCTTTCCAGTTTAGATGTTGATCGATTGTAACGCCAAGGAAGTTTATATCTTGAACCTCTTCAATTTCTATATCTGAGACAGTTATTTTTAGTTGAGAAGGCTTGCTTTTGTAGTTCCTGAATTGTACCAGCTACGTTTTTGAGAGATTTACTTTCAAGTTTAATATCTGCAACCAGTTTGTGACAATTTTTAATGTTTTATTTATTTCATTACTAAAGCTAACGTCATTGGAATCATCATTTGAGATAAAAATTGTTGCATCATCAGCATACATTATGCAAAGGTGGTTAACTATGCTTGGAAGTTCGTTTACATATATTAAAAATAACAAGGGCCCCAATATGCTACCTTGAGGCACACCTAATATTACATTTTCATATTTAGATTGTACTGTATCTAACATTTTTGTTGAATTATTATAGACTTCAATAGTAGTTGCCTGCATTCTATTGTTCAAATAATTGTCTATTAGTTTTAAAGCAACTCCTCTTATGCCTATACCTTCTAATTGATTTAGCAAAATATTATATTCTACACAGTCGAAAGCTTTCGACATATCGATAAAAAGAGCAGCGCATTTTTTGTTATTATTCATGTTACTCCAAAGAGTATTAAAAAGTTTATAAATTGCCAAAGATGTGGTTTTATTTTTTTGAAATCCAAACTGATTTTCATTGAGAATATTATTTACGTCTAAAAACTTTACAATTCTAATATAAATAATCTTTTCAAAGATTTTCGATATAGTTGGTAGCAATGCAATTGGTCTATAATTACCTAATTCATGTGTCGATCCTTTTTTATGTAAAGGTTTTATTATAGCCTTCTTTAAACTATTTGGAAATTCTCCTGTTTCTAACATTAAGTTTATTATATATACTAGTGGGTCTACAATAAAAGAGATACTCTGTTTGATAATTTTAATAGGTATATTATCGTACCCGGAGCTCGGCTTATTTTTTAAAATTTTAACTATATTCATGACTTCATTTCTATCTGTTGGATAAAAGAATATACTTTTTGGGTTATTTGTAGGCAATGGTTTGTATTTGTTTGATGTTGAGTTATTTATATTTTGATTAATATAGTAATGGTTAATAGCACTGGCTAGTTTATCTGGCGATTTTATAACATTATTGTTTTGGATGACGTAATCAACCGTTGGTTTAAGCACATTTGCTGATTGAGTCTGTCGCTTAATTAATGCCCACGTTGCTACAGTTCTATTCGAACTGTTTGTAATGAATTTTGCATTCGTGTTCCTTTTTGATTCTCTAATCACACGTGTAAGAATTTTACAACAGCGGCTATATTTTACTTTTTGATCGATACTATTGGTGTGTTTTGTTTGGAGATACAACTTTCTCTTATTTCTACTCGATATTGAGATACCTTTTGTTTTCCATGATGTATCGTTTTTGTAGCATATTTTTACTTTTTGAATTGGTATACATAGGTTAAAAATTAGTAAGAGTGTCTCAAGAAAAGTGTCATATGCTGTGTTTACATTTGGTTGTTGGTATGTATTATCAAAGTTTATTTGGGATATATATTTTCTAAATATGTCTATGTGATAGTTTATGTTGCGGCGCATTTTGTACCAGTATTTTTCTTTAAGACCTAAACTACACGGGATATTTATTACTTGGCACGTGTGGTCTGATATTCCTAGATCCCAAATTTCAGATTTACATTTTTTGTGATTTGTAATAATATTATCTATGCAGGTTGAGGAATGTGAAGTTATTCTAGTGGGTTGATTTAGAGTTAAATGTAGGTTGAAAGTCTTAAGTGTATTTTTAAATAATTCGCATTTTTTAGTATTCAACATCGTGTCAATATTATAATCTCCGAGTATGAAAATTTTTTTATTGATGGATCTTGATCTGATAGTAAGCTTGTATAGCAATAGTTCAAGCTTTTCAATAAAAAGATTAATATTACTATTTGGTGTTCTATAAATACATAATATATACCAGTTAGTCTGAGGAATTATAATGCCACAACACTCAAAGTGAGTTTCAATTGATAGTTCAGAAGTCCAGTCTAGAGCTTTGTAATTAATTGACTTTTTTACATAGATACAGACACCACCGCGAGATTTATTTTTCCTTGAGAAATATGCTGCCATTTTATAGTTTTGTAACTGCAAAATTTCGGGGTTTCTGTCTCTCAAAAATGTTTCACTTAGACAGAGGACGTCTATGTTATTGGACTCAACTAGCAATTCCAAATCACCTATTTTTGACCTCATACCTTGTATGTTATTGTGGAATATTGTAAAATTATTTTTAGGCTCGAAATAACATATTTTCCGTTTGAGTTTGCGCTGATAATAAATTAGGTCGCGAAGGTGAATTTGTTTGAGTGCCAGTCGTCACGGTTTTAATATTAAAAACATTTGACTCGATGTATTGCTTGTAGTTATTTTTATAATTTATATGAAGTAAATCTCTCAATATAATTCTGCAAAGTATCTTATAGAAAATATTATAAGGCACCATTTGCTCTAAGTTTACAAATACACTATGACAGAACTGAGAACAAATATAACGAAAGGTTTCTCTTAATTTAATCTCATTTAGAAATCTACCTTTTTTTGTGTCACATAATAAAATATTTGTTTGCGCTAGTTTATCTAAATAAAAATATAAAGATGATTGTACTCTTAATGGGTCCCTATCGTTGTTACCACACACAATTACAACATAATCAAACTTATTAAAGTCTTGGCATAATATTAGAGATGATTCCAGTAGTTTGTCGGTAGTGGCACCAGGTTTGCATATACATTGCACGAAAAATTCAGATCCAGTTAGTTTCTGTAGTAGATATCTCATAGGTGTACGTTCATCAGAAAATATCAGTACTCTGTTCCTATTAGTTCCTGTTGAAATATCGTTTTTTCCCATACGACGCTCAGTCAGAGGAAGTTTCTTACATATGCTTGTTTCTTGTGAATTCAAGTTATCACAGTTTATTTGCGAAGTAATCATAGTACAAGATGTTTGGGGAGTTGTATTCCTTACACTGATGTGCATATTATCGTAACTTTCATTTAGGTTGATTTTTGTGACAACAGGACTTTCCTTCGATATTGTTTTTGATTTCTTCGTATTTTTCTTTGTTGTTTTTATGCCACTAGAATACTCTGAACATAATAATTTTAGTCTATTAATTTTTGTTTCTTGGCACTCAATGATTTTTTGAAGCGAGCTATTTTCTGTATTCAGGTTGTCTACTTCGTGTTGAGATTTTTCTAATTCTATTTTCAGATACATTATTTCGTTCCTTAATTCTTCTACTTCGCTATTTAATAACGCTTTCGAAAAGTCGGGTAAACTGCGTCGAGTATCCGATTGATTCATAGGTGATGATGTATCTAATAATTCTTCGTAATTACTATCTGGCATACTGTTTTGAACATTTTTCCGTCTTTGCGTTATGTTTACATTCGGTGAATCCATTATCAGATGGTAGAACAACGTACTAGTGATATTTTAATATTCACAGAAATTTTATAAATCACAAAAACTGTGGCCCTTAATCCATTGCAGTGTTAATTTGTTTAGTTTACCTACCTCTGTTAGTTTCTGATGGCATTCTAGTGTGAGTACCGAGGTGATAGTGTGGCTTTTGAGGCCAGAAAGGACAGCCATACTATCTGAGATGATCCTAATGGATCGTTCTCTTACCTCACGTGCCATGATTTCTGTGGCACCTAGGATTATGCCAAAACATTCGGCCTGGTAGACCGTGTTATAGGCTCCCAGCGGTGCTGCGATGTTGATGTTTAGGTCCTCGGAGAATACTCGTGAACCCGTACCTGTATCTGTCTTAGACCCATCTGTGAAGATCGTGAGCTCGTTCTTGTTAACCGCTCCTACGGGTAGATCCTCGTACAGTTGGATTTTGTATTTCTTGCCGAACACAAATTAATTCGGTATTCGGTCGCCAATGGCTTGTGTTAGAGGAACTTCTTTGAAGAGTGTATTTAAGTTGCTAGTGTGCGGTGTATTGGTGTCTTTCCAGAGCTTCAGAGCTCTTAGCCGAACCGCCGACATCGTAGCTTCCTGTTGTATGAACAGGTGCAATGGAAGCAGGTCCAACAATACCTCGAGTGCCGCTGTAGGTGTAGTTTTCATGCAGTCCGTGGCCGTTAGGCATGCAAGTCTTTGAAGCTTTTGAAGCTTGTTGGCGGCCGTTGTTAGGTTGGTCCGAGGCCACCACACTACTGCGCCGTAGCTTATCATCGGACGTATTATTGTCTTATAGAGCCATAAGACAATTTTGGGGGATAGGCCCCAGCGTTTGCCTATCATCTTCTTAGAGCTTATTTTCCATGTGGCTGTTCCATGTCAATTTGCTGTTGAGAGTGACACCCGTGTGGTACGTGACCTTGGTGGACAGCTTAAGCTCTGTATTAAATAATCTGGGCAGTCGCTAAGTACCCAGCGCGCGTTTGTGTGTGAACATTACTACTTTGGTCTTGGTCGGGTTTACAGATAATTCGTACTCATTACACCACCGCTGTACTACGCGTAGGGCTTGTTGGGTGAGGTCGTACACTGTACTGGTTACCTTACCTGAGGTGAGAATGGTTAGATAATCTGCATAACCTATTGTGTAGAAGTATCTCGCGTTGAGTTTGTCTATGAGTTCATTGATGACTAAGTTCTACAATAGCGGGGAGAGTACACCTCCCTGCTGTCTGGGTGTCGCCGTGCAGGCGCACTACCCTTTTGCTGAGCATGTTTTGGATCCACTGTATGAGCATCTGATCCACACCATGTCTGGCTAGGGCGTTGCTTATGCTGGAAAAGTTTGTCTGGTCGAAGGCTCCTTCTATGTCAATGAAGGTGCCCAGACAGATGCTTTTTTGTTGTATAGTAGCTTCTATCTGGTTCACGACCTGATATAAGGCCGATTCCGTCGATTTCCCTGAGCTGTATGCATCTTGGTTGGCATGTAGGGGTAGGGGCTTAAGTGCCCCACTTCTTATTTCCCTCTCGCAGAGCCTTTCTAAGGCTTTAGGCATTAAGGAGGTCAGGTAAACATTTTGCTGGGGCAACTACTTACTAATCAAAAATAATTGTGTTTTGTTAAAGATTGTAAATAATAATTGTCAAAATAATAATGATATAATAATAATATAATAATAAATGTAAATTTAAAATTAAGAATAGGTGTATAAGGCCTATATATATAATATATAGTCAATAAAAGTGTACAATTTTAAATTAATAATTTACGTCTACTTAATCCTAAATGGCAAAACAGAATGAGTTTTGCTATCACAGTTAAAATAAAGGTGTAGAGTCACAGACTCGTGTCTTAATACTATCTTAGAACTATGAGCAGCTTAATCTAGGTGGCAAAAAGCAAAAGGCGTTATGCCAGTCAATAATTTTCTTGTCTCTACTATTTTGCTCTAGGTAGAGCTCTCTAATGCTGCTCGTTTTAGAGCCCTCTCTGAGACCCTTCAGGAGAACCCAAACACGGCTGACTTATCTTCAGGGGCGCCGCAGATATGGCCAATTAAAATTTTATAAAAATGTTTGACCCAATATCCAATATGGCGGCCAAGGTGTTAATATTTAGTTTCTCCGGAGTTATCCGACCGAAAATCACCGTGTTTGGGCTGTACCGTTAGGGCTCGATGAGTCCAGTCTCTACCTGCCATCTTCAGGTACACGTTGGTCCACGCGGCTGATCCGCCCGAGACTCACCGGAACGGATGACCGTCGCGCCAACGACCCCTATGGTGAAAGAACCACCCCGCTGCGACCCCCGAGAGCAGAGTTAAGGAACATCAAAGATTTTCAAGATGGCCGACGATATGTCAAAATGCGACGGGAATTGCTGATAACTCCGCAACCAAGGGCCGGAGAGAGACGCGGCTTTCGCTGGGAAGGTTGGCTCAATGTCCTGCACAATCCCAGGGGACCCCCGGGGGACCAACACGTGACAACTCTAAAGCGCTGCAAACTAGTTGTGGGGGGTAGAGGAGCTCTTGTGAGACGCAATGCCGAAAACGGCAGCTCTCCACGGCCACAAGAGGCGGAGCTATGCAAGTTTGAAAATTTTCAAGATGGCCGCCAACTGTCAAACAGTGGCGGGAAATCGCTATAATTCCGCAACCCTTGGCCGTGGAAAGTCGCGGTTTGGAGTTTACAGGTTGCCCCAATCTCCCCCTTGATCCCAATCGGCTTTTAGCGCTGAAAATATGTGAATCCTGAAAGCGCCTGAAAGGGGCTATTTCCTTAACCTAAAAATATAAAATTGTATGGTGTCAGCCGACTCCTTAGGCAAGCGCGCAACAGATGACGGCGTCAGATTCCGCGCGCTTTGCCCCAGGTCTTCTCCAGCCAGCCCCAAAAATGTCAAATTTTTCGATTTTTTAAAGTCAATAACTTTGTAATCACTTAACTTAAAATTCTGGTTGAAGTGTCTCCCGGCTGCTACTTTGGTCTTCTTCTTGAATTCGCTGCTGGATCAAGTCGGACGCCTCTGCATTCACGACCATGTGATGACGCCAATTCCGGTTTTTTCGAATTTCCTCCGGAGTTAGCAAGCGGAAAATTCCGGGAAAGGTGGTAGCACACGGAGAGCACTGCACTGCGTAGTGACACGATTTGAAAAAGGCAGCTTATCGATCTCGTTTTAGAGATAAAGTGATTTTTGTCGAATTTTCAACACTAGTTTGAGGTTATAAAACGGTTTATGTTAATTAACTTTTTCTCCGATGCGTCCGGCTGAATTTGAAAAGTACACTGGACGCGCCTCGTTGAGACGCGTAAAACGGTATGTAGCACGGTCACGGGCGATTACAAAAAACTACTTTTTTGATTTTTTTCCTTACGAGCGATTGAAATTCGTGACGCTTTAGGGCGCGGCTAGGGCCAGAGGGTAAGATTCAACCAGTGATTTATTGTGTTGTTATTGCAGTTCATGCCCCACATTTGGTGGTGGACCGATGCGAAAACAACCGTTATACTTGCCTTGGCTGCTTTGTTATATATTACACCCACATTTCGCACTGAATTTTTAGGTCCCACGTAATAGGGGTCGAGCCTATTGCCGTACCGGACACATTACCAGACTCCGTGCTGCTACTGAGAATTTCCTTAAGGAAAAACCCAATAACACTTTGCCCGACCCGGGAATCGAACCCGAGACCTCCCAATGCCACGCGCACATTTATGCCGCGAGACCAATGAGGCAGTCAAGGCATCAACAAATGTTTCATGAACCAATTTCTACTTAATTAGCCTCCACATTAATATTTACTTCAACAGTAAACATCAACCTTCATTGCAGTATAATTATGAAAAGATGAAGCGAAGCAGTTAAGGGAAACAAGCAGATAAGTATAATAATGGGCATCCCGGAGGAAATTACAGGCGATTTTCAACTGGCATGAAAAGGGAAATTTTTTAGAACGTATTCACACCTAAATCTCTTCCAAGCCGACAAAAACAATTCATATTAATTTATTCGAACCAACCTTTTCCAATTATTATAATTTACTAGCTGACCCGGCAAACGTTGTTTTGCAATTTTTTTTTTTTTTTTTTGTTTTTTTTTTTTTTGAAAAATAGATGTAGGCCGATTCTCATAGATACCGGATAAGCACAAAAAATTTCATCAAAATCGGTCAAGCCGTTTCGGAGGAGTATGGGAACGAAAACTGTGACACGAGAATTTTATATATAACTGGCTGACCCGGCAAACGTTGTTTTGCAAAATTTTTTTTTTTTGAAAAATAGATGTTGGCCGATTCTCATAGATACCGGATAAGCACAAAAAAAATCATCAAAATCGGTCAAGCCGTTTCGGAATTAGATTTATTATCCTTAATAATATCCGCCAAACCGTTTAAACCATTACGCTTTGTACAAAGGTCTATATTATTTTCATATTTGTGATAAAGTTACGTAAGTTTGACCTATAAGGACGAGACGAAGAAGGACTGGGCAGGTATTTTATTATTATATTTTGTAGTAATATATTATGTACATGTGCTTTTAACGCATTTCAGCATCAAATGACATACAAAGTGAACATGCCAGTGACACGTGATAACATCTTCAATCAAGTGCCTATCTACCATGAGAATAATCTCTAAATTCTTGAGTAAATCAGCCAATTTTTTATTTTTGTTATTCGTGTATGTGGCCAACTCTAGTGTCGGAGTGTTCAGGCCGCCCGAAGGCCTCCGACTTGGCCTAACGATTCTTATCCTGAGACAAGAACCGGGACCGACAGCTTTACGTGCCTTCCGAAGCAGGGTAGCGCTCACATGTAAATGCCACACGTGGTCACCCATCCAAGTGGCGACCTGTGCGAGCGTTGTTTCGCTTTGCCGATCTCTTACGAATGGCAAGTCAATTCTCGCTATGAGCGCTATCGCTATAATCGGCCAATTCATTGATAATTTCAAAATTGTTAATTATACTAAAATACCTACTTTGGATTGTTCCAAAATTAAGGTTATCATAACATCAATAATATCAATAGCCCAGTTGAGGATGAATTCACTACCACAAAGAGTTATTGAAATAAAACGACGTATTCCCAGAGACGAGTGGCAAAGACTGACAATCTTTTATTTCTTACTATGGAAGTAAACACACAATTTAAAATACATGTCTATATGTCTAGTGACAATAAAAGACAGATGGCCAGTACGATACATGGCCAGTGCTAATACATACTGTGTAGATATTAAACCTTCAACACCCCCACTATATCTAACAATATGTATATACACAATTATTACAATCTTTGAATACCTAATATATCCAAAAACTTATTATGTTTCACAACACCTAAAGCCTTTGTGAATACATCAGCTGGCATCTCAGCTGTAGGCAAATACTATTCACATTTACAATTATATTTACTATACATTCCATACAAAAGTAAAATATCTAGAATAGCAATTGTTAAATTGACTCAAAAATCCAACTGCATAAGTAATATCAGAGCTGGTTAGAACTGCTAAGTACATTAGACAACCAATAGCTTGATATGGGAATTTTCCAACATAGTTTTCCCCCTTACATATAATGTGATAGATTTGTCAGATTAATTAACACATTGACACCAATAACTTTCTTAAGTTTGAAATACTAACTAACATTTTTCAAATATTCTGTTTCTTTATAACCATTTGAAAAAAATAAAAATCTCTACAAAAATATTTCTAACTTTTGTATAAATACATGGATCTATCTTAGATCTCCCTATAACTAATATTTGACAAATATAGTAACTAAACATACATGGAACCGAACTTTGTTAACACTGTCATATTTTTACAAAGCACTCACACTGCACAACCCTACCATCTTGTGAACAATCATATAATTCCCATGCATCATTTTCTTTTAACTTTTCTTCTTGCATGGACAACATCCACTGTTTCTTTTCTGGTCCGTTGCAGCGTCAAACTTGCCCCATATTCATAGGTTTCAGCGCTTGTACTTGTACAAAGATTCAACATACCATATCTCTCTGGTGGTTTCCGTGTTCGTCTGGGTCTGTCCATGATGAAACCTTCATTTTCACGCTGAAGTGTACTTTCTGAGTCTTTATAATCATTATCACTGTTGGAGTTATCTTCATGACTAGATATAGATCCCAAACTTGTTACCTTCTGGGCTTGTTGTTTATCTTCAAGACTAGATGTTGATTCCAAAACCTGTTACCTTCTGGGATTATTCTGGTGTTTAACCTAATC
Source organism: Euclidia mi (assembly GCA_944739405.2). Taxonomy (NCBI): domain Eukaryota; kingdom Metazoa; phylum Arthropoda; class Insecta; order Lepidoptera; family Erebidae; genus Euclidia; species Euclidia mi. Next base: position 28,190,002 of record OX123204.2, on the reverse strand, counting down.
CCCCACTGAAGCAACATTCTGGTCTTGCATCTGAATCACACATTCAGAATTGATTTCTGGCTAAAATTTCAGGCCCATAACCTGAAATAATACAACGTTTGCCCATCGACCGCGCTTGTAATTTCTTTATCTGGTTCTGCCTTTATACAATGTTTCTTGTCTTCCAGAACCAAGAAATTTTCTGCAGCGAAACACCACTCCGAATAATTATCGCGTCCCTTTAGTTTCAGCACATTTACTAGGTAGTTGCTAGCCATTTTGTCGAACTGTTATACTGGAACATACTGCGATAATTAAAATTACAGCTAAATCGCACTGGATACTGTCTTTTAACACTTGCTTGCAAAATTCTTGTTAAAACGAATACTATCTTTTAACACTTGCTTGCAAAATTCTTGCTAAAACGACTCAATTGCGATTTTAACACTTGCTCGCAAAATCCTTGTTAAAACGAATACTATATTTTAACACTTGCTTGCAAAATCCTTGTTAAAACGACTCAATTGCAATTTTAACACTTGCTCGCAAAATCCTTGTTAAAACGAATAGCTACTGTATTTTAACACTTGCTTGCAAAATCCTTGTTAAAACGACTCAATTGCGATTTTATGAGCTCCCTGGGCCCATAACCTGAAATAAAACGACGTATTCCCAGAGACGAGTGGCAAAGACTGACAATCTTTTATTTCTTACTATGGAAGTAAACACACAATTTAAAATACATGTCTATATGTCTAGTGACAATAAAAGACAGATGGCCAGTACGATACATGGCCAGTGCTAATATATACTGTGTAGATATTAAACCTTCAACAGTTATATTATAGCTCGAAAATAATTATATGATAGCTCGTTGATGATTTAATTATTCGTTAGTGAAAAGTTCTAATAAAACATTTTACCGTCGTATTCAAATGCATACGAAATTGCTGACTACACATTTTCTGACTCAATAAAAACGAAGCGTTACTATAACCTATTTACACACCTACATAAAATATTTAAAGCACCTAAACGAGACCCACTCTCATCCATCATTAAAATGTACAAACGGCTGAACAAAATGTGCCGTATAATATTTATCACACAAAACCGTATGAAACGCGTGTGTTGGTTCCAAATCCTTAGAGTATTTGTCATGAGGTAAATTACCGTTACACTGGGACACGTATTATTTTATATAGTCATTTGTTACGGTAGTAAGAGGGAATGCTAATTATTGTATGTCTATTCGGTATTCTTTTTATTACAGCGTTTATTACCATTTGGCACGATATAGCGGGCAAAATCGTATACAAGCCTCAATGATACGCAATGGCTGACTCAAGTAGTACTGATTTATGGGGAAGCCATATAGAACGGGGACAGAAAAACAGCCCTATGAGGTCACAATATTCTCCATATGTATTAACTGCGGCTTGTTCGATATTTTATGAACTATTTATTTTAAGAGCGTAGACTATTTGTATACAATTTTGTGGCCTTCATCACGATATTTTAAGCAAATCAAAAATAACCAAGTGAGACACGTCTAGGCTTTGACAATTTTTGCAAAATAAATAATAACTTAATTGATACAAATAATATGATGTATATAGTAGTATTTGAAATAATATATAAAAGATACTAAGACTATAACCACTTTAAACAAGCACTAAAATTCTTAATATTTCAAGGAATAAAAGTGAGCTGAGCTGATTTAAGAAACTAAATCTTTATTTCCTTTGATTTAGGGGCTATTACTTTAAAACAAGTAAATCTTTTGAGATAGAATTATATGATAAATGTAACCTTGTAACAGGCTATGCTAAATAATCGACTATCTATTTAATGTAACTTTACCTATTGCATTAAATTATTTACAAATGTCTTGATGTTATATCAGTCGAAAGAAGAGAAGCGGTAACTGTACTAGGCGTAAGAAGATGAAATATGACACTTATAGTGTGGTGTACTAAGCTTTCCCAAAATTCTCACGGGATCTGGAATGACAGATAAATTTAAAAAAATGTGGGAGTAGCCGCGCGCGATTCTCTACTATTTAACACGTTGAATGCGGTACAAGCCAATTTTGACTTGTATTATACTTTCGTTTGGTGCGGCGTTGAAAGTAGGTGTTTTCTGTCAGGTGCGGGAGTGATTTCCCATTGAAATCATTTAATCCACAAAGAGACAAGTATACATTTAGGTATGTTACTTTAAATTGTATCTAATAGGTAGGTTTGAAGTATACAAGACAAATTCGACTTGTACCGCACCAGATGATAAAAAATTACAATCGGTGCGGTACCAGCCAAAACTGTCTTGTACGCTACTGACTTGTATCGCACCACAGGAACTAGTCAGTATTGGCTAGTGCAGTCAGTAGGTACATTCTGACGTATTTCGTCTATAACACAAGATGCGATAAAAAAGTTCACTTGCTGAATTTCACTGAATCTATAATAGAAGCTCTGACCAAAACTTAACTTACCTACTGATAAAATTACTGCCGGAAAAAAGCCAACAATTAAGAAAAACAATGAATAGCAGAGATGCCGACAAGAAAGTATGAGGAGTTGACACGTACTGCAAAGAATGCGACAAAAAGATATGTTTGGAATGCTACAAAAAATCGCATAAGAATATTTAGGTTTTGTGAATTACTTTTTCCTTGAATAATTATAAACATCGATGTCAATATTTTGTTTCACTATATTTCCCTTCCCTATAAAACTATCGACACAACAAACCTTGCCTTACCGCCGTGATGCGGTACAAGACGAATCCGTATTGTAATTTAAAGCCTCGTATTAATTAGGGGACATTTGTCCCGCGGCCTTGTCGCCCGACACGAATTCTACGTGTTGAGCGACGTCGCGGGGGACATCGCCCGACATCGCAGGCGACATCTACGTGTCGGGTAACAAGTCGCTTGTCGATGCTCCGATAGCGTCGACCTTGCGCAACTTCGTGTCCCTCGACAGTTTCCGACGGCATTTGAATTGTGAGGACGTGTGTTGCTATTTGTTCCGCGACTACCCGCGAATATCTACACTTCGTTGGTCCACACTACCAATGAAACTGTGTTAACACTTAGGCGACATCTTGATCACAATGCCGGTATGTGGACGAGCGAAATGTCGGTCGACATTGTCGCGGGACAGTCGCACGTAAATGTCCTGCAACTGTTCGCGATAAGTCGAGCGACTTTGTCCCCTAGTGAATACATGGCATTAATGTCATATTATAATTACTAAACTAAAGTTTCCATTCTGTGGCGACGACAAATATATCTAATTGAATAATTAAGTCAACTTGCTATTGCAAGCACAAGATTATATATTTTTATAAAAATCAAAGATTTATTAGCCAAAATTTATTCACTGGTTTACAAACCATTATCGTCTTGTATCGCACAAGAATAAAAAACGGTACAAGTCAAAATTGGTATTTATAGCACTGTACGTAATTTGTTCAAAGTCTCGCATTCAACGTGTTAAAATACATTTCATTGTGTAGGACTTTAAAATATACTTATGATATTTCGGCTTTTTAACTAATCTCGTTCAGGTAAAATACAAAGAATTTCAAAATTAAATTAATATAAATTTGGTGTCAATGTCGAAAAATATCATATGATATAAATATATCATATTATTATATATTTTTTAGTTAAATAACTAAGAAAGATATGCAGTCAGAGCAACCTTAGAAACAAATGTTGTTCAATAAACTGCGAAGTTTCTCAGCTTCAATGATATTTATATGGCTTGATTGCCTCTAATATAATAATATATTGAGTCGAAATAATTTAACGATAAAATAAAATATTGGTGCATTCCATTGACCCGAAACTTAACACATCTAACGGTCAACTTTTACTCAGTGTTCGCCAAAAAATGCTCAAGATTATCAGTGACAAGAAAAGTCAAATCAGACAAGACGGTTCACGGCTAATGACAGACCCAGATTATCCTGGTAATACAATAAAAGGGAGTCGATTGGCCTGGTATGGACATGTTATGCGAAGAGATGGATGTACGTAGGTAAGAAAGTGATGAATATGCACGTAGAAGGACAAAAAGGGAGAGGGCGGCCAAGGAAAAGATGTATGGACTGTGTGAGAATGGATATGAAAGAGAAAGGGATAAACGATCGGATGACTGGTGACAGAGAAGTATGGAAGCGAAGGACATACTGCGCCGACCCCAAATAAATTGGGACCAGGGCAAGACAATGATGACTATTCCTAGCATAGGTTTAGTCTGCGACTCTACTCGCGTGTGAGTCACAGTTCACAAAGATGCGATGAATCCATGGGAGGTCAAAATCTGGATTCTGACATATTTTGGATCGCCCTCTGTTCTAAAATGACAAAGTCATAGTCAAAACCATTTATTCATCTAGGTCACAAGGTGACGCTTATGATCGTCCATTTTTAAGGTTCCGTACCTAAAAGGTAAAAAACCGGACCCTATTACTAGCCTCCGCTATCTGTCTGTCTGTCTGTCTGTCACCAGGCTGTATCTCATAAACCGTAATAGCTAGAAAGCTGAAATTTTCACAAATTGTGAATTTCGGTTGCCGCTATAACAACATAAACTTCTCTTTTTTTTTTGTATAATCTAAGATTGTAATTTTAATTTGTGACTTAAATTTCTTTTTTTTTTGTAGTACCTACCTAATTTGTGTTGGTGTCAGCTGGCGGGTGGTGCAGAGATGTGAGTTTTGCACCCAGACATATTGCTTTTATTTATATTATACTTGTATTTATATTATTATTTATTTTTATTTATAGTATTTATTTTTTTATTTATTTTACGTTTTTATTTAGTATATAACTTGTTATTTTTTATGACATCTGATAATGAATCGTCCTTCCACTCCGCACATAGTTCTGCTGATGATAGTTTTTGTTCTGTAACAGAGACACTTGGTGACTTCATTCGTGGAACCTTTAGTCTGCAATGTCACAAATCGTTAAGTGTTTGCCACATTAACGCCCAAAGTTTGCCGAGTCATCATAGTGATCTTGTTGAGGCTTTTACTCGGACTAACGTCCATGCCATACTGGTCTCTGAGAGTTGGCTCAAGCCTCAACTACTTTCCACCACTTACCCCCTAACCGGTTACATTCTAATTTGGAATTATCGTTCTGGTAAAAGGGGTGGTGGTGTTGCCATCTACCTACGCAGTGACTTTCCTTATAAAGTTATTACATCTTCTTCTACTACTGCTACTGAATTCCTTTTTATTGAGGTTTGTGTCAAAGGAGCGCGTACCATTCTTGGTGTAATTTACTGTCCCCCTAATATTGATTACTTCACCGATTTAGAATTGGTTTTAGAACCTTTAGGGTCTGATTATGAACACCATATCATCATGGGTGATTTAAACACTGATCTCCTTTCTCCTAACTCTCATCGTTCCCGGAAACTCTTAGCCTTGATCGAATCTATTGGTCTTCATATTCTTCCTATGAAGTCCACACATCACAACATCCACAGTGATGATACAAGGCTAGATTTGATCATCACCTCAGCCCCATCCTTTGTGTCCTCCCATGGCCAACACCCTGCTCCTGGTTTTTCTCATCACGACCTCATCTATATTTCCTTTACCCTTAAACCTCCTAAACCTAAACCCAAAGTTCTGTACAGGCGTTGTTTTGCACGTATGAATTTCGATAACCTGCAAATGGATGCGTCGAAAATTGATTGGGCGCCTCTGGAGGCTGCTGCTACTATCGATTCGAAAGTCAAGACCTTCAATGACATCGTTCTGCACTTGTATGATGTTCATGCTCCAATGAGCAAAATCAAACTGAAGCGACCTCCTGCACCATGGTTGACACGAGGGGTTCAGATGGCGATGAGACGTAGGGACCGAGCTTTTCGCAAATTCAAACGGGATCGTTGTGATGAGAACTGGGCCCTTTACAAAGTGGCCAGGAATCGCTGCAATCAAATGATACGAAATGCTAAACGCCGCCACATTTATACTAATATTTCTTCCTCCTCTCCTGCTGATATCTGGAAGTTCTTAGGAACCCTCTGGTGATACCCTCTGGGTATCGGCAAAGCGAGTCATGTAGATCCACCGCGGGGTCTTAGTCTGGATGATATAAACATTCATTTTGTTTCTACACCACTGTTTAATCGCCAGACTGTGAAACGAACGGTTGACTACATCGATAGCTTAGCTCGCCCTAATATAACCCCTTTTAATTTTTCTCCAGTTGCTGAGGCGGAGATTAAAAAGATTATCCTCTCCATTAAATCAAAAGCGGTTGGCTGTGATCATGTTAGCCGTCATATGATTGTCACCATTTTAGACCATGTCCTTCCTGCTATTATGGCGGCTCCACATTAGTGCCGTGAAGCTCCGTGAACAGGCGTAAACGTGAATGTGGATGGTTTTCGCGTTGTTCACGCGCGTTCGCGCCTGTTCCCCGACTAGAGTCGGTATTTTGTCCCGCGACAAAGGATTCGCGCCCCCTTCGCGCGGCGTTCTCGTGTACATATCCACATTCACGGAGCCGTGCCAGTTTCCTCCGGACTACACAGGCGTACGGACGTGTGCAGTGCGCTAATAAAATGGAAACGCATTTCAGTTTCATTGACCCAAATGTTCACACGCGACATTTGGGTCAATGAAACTGAAATGCGTTTTTTAGAACATTACCACATGGAGAGTGTACTGTGGGATGCAAATAACCCGCATTATAGTGTTATGATGCCTGGACACGGATCAGTACTGAAATGGGTATTGAAATAAAAGAATTAAAAAAGAAAAAATACTCTTTGCTGTCCAGTTATTTCTAATAACTCTCTTGTTTTGTACGTGTAAATAGTAATATGTTGCCACAGCAAACATAGTAGCGGTCATAGTGGAATTGGCTTGCCATTCGTAGTAGATCGGCAAAGTTAATCAACGTTTGCACAGGTTGCTACTAGGATGGGTGACCACATGTGGCATTTGTATCAGAGCGTTACCGTGCTCCGGTGGGCATGTTAAGCTGTCGGTCCCGGTTCTTGTCTCAGGACAAGGCTTCTTAGGCCAACTCGCAGGCCTTTGGGTGGATTGTAAACTCCGACACCAGACTTGGCCACACACTCACACCAAACAGAAGAAAGAAAGAACAGCAAACATAGTTATTGCGGCAGCAGCTTCTACGTGCATTTCGCGGCGGGTTTCACGAAAGACTGCGAACATCCCATGAATGTGGACGACATAACTTATGCCGTGAATTCGCGGCGTGAATTTGCGCGTGAATTCACGGCACTAATGTGGAGCCGCCATTACCTACATCATTAACCACTCCCTTGACACTGGGCAATTTCCGGAGATTTGGCGCAAAGCCTATGTTCGGCCGTTGCCCAAAGTGTCTAATCCTGTCGCTCCCAACCACTTCCGACCTATATCTATCCTCCCTTTCCTTTCCAAAGTCAAAGTTTCGAGGCTTGTGTTCATAAACAACTGTCTCAGTTTGTGCAGGAAAACAATGTCCTCAGTCCTTTCCAATCCGGATTTAGACCTGGGCATAGCACCGTTTCCGCTATGCTTAAAGTGTCTGGCGATATCAGGGCGGGCGTGGAGGATACCAAGATCACTGTGCTGCTCTTGGTTGACTTCTCAAACGCCTTCAATACCGTCAGTCACGATATCCTCCTATCTATCCTATCTTATCTTATGATCTCCTCCAAAGCACTGGAATGGTTCTCTTCATTTCTTCGTGGACGCCAGCAGTCGGTCAGAATCGATGACTCCTCATCGAGTTGGCGAGACCTCGAGGCTGGTGTTCCACAAGGCGGCATACTATCTCCTCTTTTATTTTCACTCTTTATTAATCTCTTAACCCTGGATCTTCAGTGTTCGTATCATTTGTACGCCGATGATCTGCAGCTGTACTCACAGGCTACTACTGAGGATTTGCCGAGTGCGTTTGACGCTGTGAACCGGGACTTAGCGATGATTCAAAACTGGTCAGAGAAGTATGGTTTATGTGTTAATCCTGCGAAATGCCAAGCAATTATCATTGGGAGCCCAAGAATAATCAGCAGGGTGGACTTGGCATCGCTACCACCTGTAACATTTAATGGAATTAACGTACCTTTTGAGCCCCACCGTCAAAGTTCTCGGAATTTACCTTGATTCTACACTCAGCTGGCAATCCCAGATCACAAATGTTTGCCAAAAAGTAAATGGTGTCCTACGTTCTCTGTACCGCCTGAAGAACTTCCTTCCTGCCAAGACAAAGACAATGCTTATACAGACTTTGGTTTTACCTATAATCGACTATGGTGATGTGTGTTATTTCGACCTGAATGCAGATCTACTCAACAAACTAGACCGACTTCTCAATAATTGCATTCGGTTCATTTTCAACCTCCGAAAGTACGACCATGTGTCAGCATATCGTACTCAGCTATCATGGTTACCTATCCGACAGCGTCGCAATATGCGCGCGTTGTCTACACTTTACTCTTTACTTCATTCTCCTAATAGCCCTAGGTATCTAACTCCGCATTTTCAATACCGATGCTCTAACCATGATAGAAATCTTCGTTCTTCTCACAATTCTCTTCTTTCAAGTCCCTCTCATAGCTCAAGTCTTGTTCATTCTGCTTTCAACGTTCAATCTATTCTCCTCTGGAATGCGCTCCCTCTCGAGATCAGGATGTCGGCTAACCGGTTCACGTTTAAGTCTAAAGTGCGCCAGCACTATATCAAACTATCACTTGAAGGTAAGAAACAATAAAATGTTTCATGTTATGTTTTGTGTGATATGTACTTATATATTTATATATCTTTTTCTTAATTTATTTATATAATATATGTAAATATGTATCATTTATATACATATGTATTCGTATATTGTATAAGTATTTATTGTGTAGATTATTATAATGTACCTATTTATAATATGATTGAAAATTAATATCAAGTTTTATATATTTTTATACACCTGCCACACTCTTCTCTGCATCACCCTAAGGTTGAATGGCAGAAAATGCTATATAGCATTAAGTCCTCCTTTGCATACATTTTGCAGAAGTGTAAAAATAAAAAAATAAAAAAAATACTAAAAATAAAAAAAATGAAAATATTAAAGGGTTATCCCATACAATAAACCTGTTTTTTTTCTTATTTTTGCTCAAAATTACTAAGGGTAACAGGTACAAGCTTAAAATTTTCACAGAATATGTAGTTGTTTATATCTTTCAGCCCCTTTATTAAACCCTTCGTGCGCGAGTCCGACTCGCACTTGCCCAATTCCGACTCGCACTTGCCCAATTTTTAGAATTGTTTAAAATTAAATTACTTAATGCTTCAGTGTGACAGTTCACGGCTCCCAATATCTTATCTTTTGATGTTGACAGATCCTTTGGATTGTATCTTTCACATAATTAGCTACTAGCTAGCTGTCAAGGTGGTCCGTGTGGTGACGGATGGTCCGTGTGGTGACGGATTAAGAATACGAAATGTCACCCCCACATCATCCCATGGGTGTCGTAAGAGCCGACAGAGGGAGCATATTATGCAGAGAACAACACTGCAAGAGAAGGAAAACTTGATACAAACCCTATACCAACCCGTTTGGCCAGCGTGGTATAGTAGGCCAATTCCTCCTTTCAAAGGAGAGGCCTTGTCCAGCAGTGGACTATTAAGGCTGATGTGAATAGCTGTCAAGCAGTGATAGGCATAGCTTTTTACGTCGTTTATATTTCTAATTGATGATTATGATGTCCTCCCGACCGATTTCGGCCACGGCGGCTTGTCTATTTATGAGACTTGCCAATTGCGCGGGACATATTATAGTGCACAAGTGTGTGCGAAAACACAAATGCACTCTCTATTCCATCACTCTCAGAGTTCGATGGGACGCCACATGCGACACGACCGGAGAGAGATTGGGCGCGGGACCAACGGCTTAACGTGCTTTCCGAGGCACGGGGGTGTAACACCGCCAACTCCCTGACTCCGAACTTCTATTGGGTAATTCCTAACAGAAAAACCCAACATCACTTTTTGTTCGACCCGGGAATCGAACCCGAGACCTCATGATCCGTAGTCGCTAACACTACCGCAGAACCACAGAGGCAGTCGATATTTCTATTTCTAATTAATACACATATAAACATTTTTATATAATTGCGTAAAAATATTTTGTAGTAGGTATAATATAGACATATTGAATAAAAACTTACACTGTTACGGGGCCTTGATATTAACATAAAATGTATGAGATATAAATAATGATAACTACTAGGTATTATGATTATACCTACTCAGAATTAAAACATTATTAGTATATTAATATTATTATGTTAACTTTGCAAGCAAAAGCAGCTTTAGTGCGTTATTATGTCCGGTGGAAAGGTTTAAAGGAGAAAGCGAGTCCAGAAAAGCAGAATATATCTAACACAAACTTTTCACTATAGAATTGTCACTAAGGAAAAATAATTACAGGAGTAACACAGCTAGTTTGCGTTACAAATTTTCCAAATGAAAGAGCATAGAAAACATGCAGTGTTGGTAAATAAGAGCAACAGAGCGGAACAAAATAAAACTACGTGGAAATTCTTTGCAAGTCGTACCTACGAACTACAATGTAAATATATAGTAGTTTTTATTTATTTATTAAAGTTTTTGAACCATAGTATGCAGTATACTTAATGCCATTAGCTTTCTCTTTTATTAAAACTAACTTGTGAGATTGGAGAGATGTTAATTACAAGGTGCGTTCCGAAATCTAGTCGCCATCAAATCAACCCAGTCATCATAGTCACAAAAAATCGCGAATCATACCTCGCTATAAATATGTATTTATCAGCAATAAAAACGTCAGATATATCGCTACATATGATCGCACAGTTGCGTGTTACTTTATTGGTTCTCAAGATGTTTGTTATCACCTGGTTTATTACTTTTTCATGACGATACTGTTGACGAAATTGTGCAATTATAACAGCAATGAATAAAAACTTCTTTTATTAGAGTGTTATAAAACATTAACTCGTAAAAAACTTTTGCAATACGATGTACGTTTTATTCAACAATGCTTGTTTATGTTTCCACACTAGGTGTGCTCTGCAGTTTTACGTACACAATACTTTAAACAATTGCACTTTTTTCCCTGGAAAGTTCTTATACTAACTATATACCAAATGCAAAATAAATCAGCAGAATCTTTAGTATGGTAGTCACTTTGTACAAGGTAAACTCTAAATTGACTAGGCCAATTATGCCGAGTCATTCTTTAGCAAATTTGCCTGATCTAACTAGCTTCTTACTAAGAAGTAACTTAGGCAAAACTTACTTCTAATTACTCAATAATCACGGTAGAGAAGCCACGTGTACAGTTAGGGTTTCCTTTAAGATAGGCATTACTCAGCTGGTAACAGAAATACACTGCCTATCCATGACAAAATTAATCTTGTATCATGTATCTTTCATTACAAATAAAACGACAGTTCTAGTATGAATACAAAAATTCAATACATAGATCAACTTTTACTTAGTTGTAACGAAAGTCAAAACTATCCAACTAAACCTTTATTTTAAAACAAAGATCGTGCCGAAAGATCTTAAATTTTTTTAAGTAATACAACCTTCTCATATACAATCGATTTCGCACAACCAACCTTAATTCTAAGATTCCAAAATTTAACTCATTTCATTGAAGCTTTTAAGCTTGATCGAAGAAAAGAAAAAAGGAATAGTTTCATTCGAGAACATGATAAGAATAAAACAACGTCGTTCTAACATATAGAATTATCTTGTGGCATTCAATCCGAAAACAACAATATTTGCCTCCACAAAACTACCAAAACACATATGTACATAACAAACGTCGCTCCACCGTTGATGCCGGTGTAACTTTGTTAAAGCATATTTTTAATGCTTGGGAAAACTCGAAGGATGCCATTGGTGTTTTTTGTGACCTATCAAAGGCCTTTGACTGTGTGGAACATAATACGCTTTTACTTAAATTGAAACTTTATGGTATTAGAGATACCGCACTCAATCTTGTTGCCAGCTACCTTAATGATAGAATTCAGTATGTAGATGTTAATGGGAGTAGGTCTCTAGGTTTGCCAGTAGGAATGGGCGTTCCACAGGGCTCTATTCTCGGTCCATTTCTTTTTTTAATATATATTAATGATTTGCCGTTCTTTGTACAAAATTTATGTGATATTGTTTTGTTTGCCGACGATACGTCACTAATTTTTAAAGTTGATCGTAATTTAAGTAACTTTGATACCGTCAATAACACTCTTGCACAAGTATTAGATTGGTTTTCGACAAATAATTTGGTACTCAACTCAAGCAAAACCAAATGTGTTAAATTCTCTTTGCCTAATGTCAAAAGTGTTCCTACTAATATAATTTTAAATAAGGAAACAATTCAACTAGTCGAATCAACCGTATTCTTAGGTGTAACTTTAGATTGTAAGCTTCAGTGGGGCGCCCAAATATCCTGTCTCGCAGTAAAACTTAGTTCTGCAGCGTTTGCAGTTAGAAAAGTTAGGGAATTCACAGATATAGATACTGCTAGACTAGTTTACTTTAGTTATTTTCACAGCGTAATGTCTTACGGAATAATGTTATGGGGTACAGCTGCTGATATACAGACTATTTTTGTCATTCAAAAAAGGGCCATACGTGCAATTTATAAGTTAGGTGCTAGAGATTCTTTACGTGATAAATTTAAAGAAGTAGACATATTGACAGTTGCATCGCAATATATATATATGCTAACTTAATGTACATTAAGGAAAACTTAATTCTATACCGCAAAAATAGTGATTTGCACAACGTGAACACAAGGAATAAACATACTCGTAAACTGGTGGGAACTAACTACCGTCTACATAAAGTTCAGAACTCATTTGCGGGGATTGGTATACGATTTTTCAACAAATTGCCTCTTGAAATAATGAATTTACCCATGCACAAATACAAACGGACAATTAGGAACTTTCTTTTACAAAGGGGTTATTACACTATTAAGGAATTTTTAAATGATAAGACACCGTGGGGATAGGCTTAGGCTTGTTTAACTCACGATTATTTTATTTAGATGTTAAGTGGAGGTGCCTTGTGAACACATGATTTTTTTTGCAGGATTTGGATATTTTTATGATTTGTTGAATGTAGTTTAACATTATTTATCTCTGATCATATCATTTTTCACTTGTCACCTTCACAAAATTCTTTCTACATTTGCATTCCTTCACGCGTTCCACTAACTTATGTTAATAATAACGATCTGGAAAATGGAGGTAATTGGCGGTCATGGTCAGTATACCAACAGATTGTTTCTTACTGCTGGTTCGTATACCGTTGTCGTCATGCTCACTAAAATGTCATTTCTTGTGGTGGCGTCGTGTGTCGGGTCATCCCTGTCCCTCTAATATGGCGAGAGGGATGATGGCTGGCACATGCGTCATACTCGTGAACGGGTGCTACTTGCGATGACTGGTCGATGACGGTCTTGCGGGCTGGTATTAGATTTTAATATTTAACTGCATCATTTCCATCATGGTTCTGATCACTTTCGCGGATTGCCTGCATTATTAGGTATATATAATGTAAGTGGATGCTCCTGTTTCACCATGTCTATTCTGAGGCTAACCAAAAGTATTATGCTTGAGTATTATGATGTACAGTAAATATATACAAGTGATATAGAAGGTGTAACAGTTGCAGCACCTTACAAAATGTAAATTGTGTATAATGCAAAACCTGGCTTTGAAAAAGAGTGACCGTGAGTTTTATTGCCCGTTCTTTCTCATGGTTCTACCTATTGCTTTGCGAACGTGGCAGTAAATATAAATGTAGAAGCATACAGTAATAATGTTTTAAATTTGAGTATAAGTAATTATTTTATAAATTTATTATTTTGACGTTCATAAGCGTCACATTGTGACCCAAATGAATAAAGGATTTTGAATTGAATTGAATTGAAAAACCAAAAATATTCTAAACATTATTACATTACATTAACGTTATTTTTCCATATTCCGTTTAATTAAATTTCTGCCGAGCTCTTATGTGGAAAACCCGCTACTTTAGTTACATGAATGATAAAAGCATTATATTTCTTTCTTTCTTTTTACAGATGACAGCGACTTAAATTATAGTTACATTTGCAACTAAACTGAACACGTTTAGACCATTAATTCTCTTTATAATTTGTGTTGCTAATTTAAAAGTTCTGCTCAATCTAGCACAGTAATAAACATGATATATACGTAAATAAATCCTATGCAACTTTATATTTCTCAAAGTAATCTCCGTGTTCTTAAACCCTTAAAACCATGATATATCAAAGCATTCGGAGTTTATGACCGTTTCATTGACTACGATATACTTACATAACAAGAGAAGTTAGCAGAAAATTCGTTGGATAGTTCGAGACAAATTCATTAAATCACTTTTGATAGTAATCTCTATCGGAATGTTGTGGGTTAGCCGGGTCAGTAGTCTTGTAGACAATTTCTGTACTTTGTCGACTTCAGTTATTATTTGGTATCAAACATGGCCTATCAAAACCTGGGTCACCCATGAGGTGAGAAAGTCCATAGTGCCTATCCAACTGTTCCCCAAAACGGTGACCCACACTACAGTGGCGTGCCCGGCGCTGGGACGCACAAGTCGTGCCGCCAATTCCGCTACAAGGCTATGGAGGTAGTCAGACTGTTATATTTCGATAGCGGCACCAGATCCCCACTCCACTTCAGTGATTCTTAGTCCCACTTGGGCAGCTACACCAGAAGCCGTCACAACACATGCCAATAAATAAAATAGTTTTAAATTCAGTAACGTATTTCGTTTACCCTAAGAACATAATATGGCAAAGAGACGAAAAATCAGCTACATACTCATTTCTCAACATTTTACCCCTTACTATAAATATGTAGTACGCAAATATGACAGCGAGATGAAATATCGTATTTAAATTATGAGGATTCAGGGATTAATAATTTATCTCAGGCGGTGTCGCGGCAGTAATGCTAACGTAGTTCCCGTGACCCCGCCATTTAATGGGATCGGATAGAGGAACACCATAGTAGTTTTAGTGGGTAGTCCCGGCGCTTCTCATTGGGGAGTCCTACAGTCTTCCCAGCCTGAGCCCCTTTAGCGGCCCAGCCTGGGGGGGTTAGCCCGTAAATAGTTTGGTTTCTATCACGCCTCAAAAAAAAGGGCTTTGTTTATAATCTTATTATGAAAATGTGCGCGTTTTATATATATTTCTAGCTGTGATTGTAATTTAAGCGTGAAATACATATACATATTATATATTTGCATTTACTCGTAATAAACCATTTTTTAGAATGTTCTGTAGAAGAATTAAATGGTCAAACATAATTTGATTTCTAATATATTAGTCTAAATAGTGATGAAGCTTGTCAAGCTTGTAAGATATCTTTGCTTTTGGCGATCACGCCGTTTGGTACGCATCGATATAAATTGTTTCCTTTATAAAATTAATGGTAATTTGTGCACAGCCATGTGTAAAATCAGTATTTATATCTATGTCTTCTTAACTTTAGATTGACTATTAGCAAGTTGTATATATAGTTATATTTGCCAAAATAACCAATTTCAACTTTATTAAGTACCTACTATATAGTATATTTTAAGCATTAACAGAACATAAACTTCTTTAAAGGCCAAATAGATAGGTACTTAAATAACCTTAACAGCACTTAATAACTAACAATAAAGTCTGGATCATATTTTTTTCTTGGTTTATATTATTAGAAAATTTTAATTGTGAGTAAATTTCAATCAGTTTTCACATTCTTTACAAACAGTACAATTCAGCACTCTCACTATTTCAATGTTTATTGTTGTATAATTAATTGAAAGTGTTCAATCTGAGTAACAATTTATTACAGAGAGCACTTTGGTTGCACAAAGTCAAGTTTCAAACAAAAAATGCCAAAGATCTTGCTGTACATGAAATAGCACTAAGCTGCAGACGCTTGAACAGACAGCCACTCCGCCACAAGTATTGTGTAACTCAATCAATACTGTATACATTTGTAGTAACAGGTAGTAGAGTCTTGCTGATTTCAGCATGAATGGGCCGGCTCGTCCGGGGAAGTACTACCGTCTTACAGAAAATCGACGTAAAATAACAGTACTTAAACTGTTGCGTTTCGTTCGGTGAGTGAGAGTGCCGGAGGCCCTATCCCCTTTTCCTTCTCCCTCATCCCACTCCTTATCCTATCCCTTTTTCCAACCCCAAAGGGTGGCAACGTTCTTGTGACTCCTGTGGTGTTGCTTGTGTCCATGGGCGGCGGTAATTGCTTACCATCAGGCGATCCGTCTGCTCGTTTGCCACCTATTACTATAAAAAAAAGTATGTATTTACTTTATTGGATATTGAATTTGTGTGCATTTTGTGTTTTCGACCGGCTTCAAAATAGGAGTAGGTTGTCAATCCGCTGGCTGGTAGGAATAAATTTTTTAATGTTTGTTACCTCAGAACTGCGTCATTTGTTAAACTATTTCGAAAACAATGTTGTGTGGGAAAAATATCACCCGTTTAGTCCCACGCAAGTTTGAAATGTTTATGTTAAGTTATTGGACTGCAGTGATATTAAGGCAATACTGCTCTGTATTTTGGTTTATTGTACTCAATTATGAAGAGGGAAGATGCCTATAGAGACTGCTCAGTATAGAAACCAAGACTGCCAAGCAAGGAACTCAAATTGACAGCGCGTTATACAAATAAATTTACGAACTCATGGGGGAAAAGAAATTGTTCCTGAACAACAATACACATGTTAAGACCTTTAACAGTCATCGTGGAAAGTCAGAAATCTCACTTTTAGTCATATTCTCGCTTATCGTGGTCACACAGTACATATCAGCTATCTTTCTGGGTCGCGGAGGTCAAGCGACATTTGTTCAGGAGAAAAAAGAATATTATATCATATTTGGAATTGAAATAACTTGCAAGCGCTATGTTCACGGATCTACTGAACATAAATAGCGCTTGCAACAGCGCAGTGCCGATATATCGGATACGCTATACAAAGGCACGTGGTATATTATCGCGAACGACACTGTAAAATTAATTTCTTGGACGCAATCGAACCAAACATTTTTTATGGACTCATAGTGCTACTGTGGAACAAATTAGGAGAGGCTGGATTATTCCAGCAGTGGACTGTGCAAGAGATGCACGTGCTACAAGACAAGGAAAATTGTATTTTCGTTGTCTCGTTTGTTATTTTTTGTTTTCTATACTTATGTAATGTATCTTTCTTTTTGTTTTTATTACTTATACAAATCTTTTCCCTTTTTTACATTTTATAATTTTTTGGTTAGTATTGATGTGTCTTATAATTGTGTATGATAAATAAATAATATTTTATTTCATTTAATTTCAATTGCTCAAAAAATATCCCTTATTTAAGCATTACGTACTCGTGCTGGTAGCTAGCGTATTTCATAATTTATCACTAGTTCATCTGCTCAGTATATTATCCTCATGAAGTTTTGCTATGACAGTGGACTTGTGAATTTGTCCCATAGGGGTCGTGATACCGTGTAGTCTCGTAATATTTTACGTTCACTTCAACTTATTGTAAACATTTATTTGCTTGGCCGTGCTCTGATTATAATATGTAGTGGACGTGTTGTGGACGAGTTACTTGTTATTATTATAATAAAAGCATAAGCAAAATTAGTTATATTTTTTTTAGCTTTGTTTGTTCTTTCATTTAGTATCAATTTAGTAACAATTTAGTTTGAGGATTGTTTGTTGATTTTGAAATAATAAACGAAATGTAAATTTTGAAGCTTGAGTTAAAATATTGACGCTAATGTACACATTTAATTTTGAAGATAATATGATAATAGATAAATTCAATTAATAGCTGAAATCATAAATAGCGTAAAATATTTAAAAAAAATTTCCCTTTTGCGCTAATATTGCTACAGATGGTATTTCGATAGCATTATAATAATTTTGATACGGCTTATCGCTGCGTAAATAAGCGTTTAACATTTCCATTTCCAACTGCTATCTTAAAGTGTAAAAAAATAACCAATGCCTGGCTCAAAGAAAATAAACGGAGGGCGCTGGATTTTTAACGTAGAAATACATTTTAAAATAAAGACACAACAACACATAAAAGCGTAGAAAGTCCCTAGCTAGCTTTCGTAAATACTTCCGACGGTATACAAACAAAAACATCGAGCCTTCTTAACAACAAGCTTAAAAATTCTACAAACAACCATTAGAATATGTAGTGTAGAAAAAAGGAGACATTTTTACTGGCGTGAATGGCATCTGAGGTTTATATAACCAATTTATTTTATCTAAACGTGACATTTATTAGAAGAAAGGGTCTGCAACAGTGGCACGCGACCACGGGCCCAGCGTAATGATGTTAACGTTGGCGTTTTATAGGCGGCAACTAAGTCACAATATCTGTGTTCATTCATATTTTTATGCTTTATTTTTCTTCAATTTGTTTTACAATTTTTAGCTGTTTAGTTAAAAAGTTACTCTTATTTCCCTATTTAGACAAGTAGAGAGAAGCTGGTTTTAGTTAGTAATGGTATTGAATTGAACCCTTCGTCGTTATTCCTTCGTTATCAAGCCGTTGTTGCTTGATTACTCGATGTATTTATTATTTAGGATATAGCAGTATCGCTTTAATTTTAACCGATTTTAGTAGTATTTTTTCGTTATTTAGGTACACCAAACATCCCTTAACGAATATTCAGTTCTGATATTAGATTAAAATGAATTCTAATATGGAAAAGAAAAAGAATTGAGCACTAGAGCACGTAGTAGAACAATACCCACTGCGCTGCTGATCAAGAATTTTATAATGATAAATTTCCTTGTCTATGGTATCGCACATATTGTATAGATGGAGTCTTAGCGGTAGTAGGTTCACGTACCCATTTAGACACCTCTAATATATTATGACTCAATATTCATTCATTAATTCATCTGACTGAGAGTATGCATTCACTCATAGAATACAAACCGAAACATTGTCCTACAAACAGATATTCCGGCAATTGACGAGGTACAGTTGTCGTAGATAATGGCATTGATGATTGCATACACAAAACCACATGAGCCGTCAAAATAGGCGGCTTCGAGTGCACAACATATCATTGAATATTAACGAGCAGTCTCAATACGTATTACTGAATACTCGCACTGGCTGCAGGTTAGACCCATCGCCTTCACCGCAATTCGTGTCTATTGATGGATTCAATAGATTCTGATTCACTTGTGGTCTGGTAGATTCAAGATTGTTTTGCATTAGCTAAAATTTGACTGCCTCCGTGCTCTACTGGATATCGTAAGCGTCTGCTGACCAGGAGGTCCCGGGCTTGCTTCCCGGGGGCAAAAGTGTTACAGAGTTTAACTGAATTCTCAGTAGTAGATCGGAATCAGGCAAAGTTCCCGGTAACGGCAATTGCCGCGCCCTCTGTTATATGGGGCCTACAAATGCATAACATGGCGAAAAGTGGGTGTAATATTCTATCTCTGCCCTCCTCCCCCTCCATTCAGGAATAGTAATGAAAGGCACGAGTATAAGAAAATGCGTACTTATTATTTCTTGTAGCCTTAATTATCCTCTATATTAGTATGCTGAGGACTTCTTCACTATAACAGGCAGTAGGTACTCGTAGATCAACCTCTATAATTTTGAATAAGGCGAGTATCGCTCTAGTACAAATAATAATTGCAAATGTCACCTAGTACGATACCAAAGTACACAAAGAGAAGTCAGTTTTATTGATTAGTATTAAACTGTATTGCGCTTCTACATTTTAAGGTCACCACTATGACTACTTGCTCATTAAGTTATGTTTAACCTACAAACTAATACTGTATTTACTCTTACCGACTCTACGTATCTATAATAGTTGAACTAAAAATGTCTTCAAGTTAGCAAGAATATTTTCACGTTAGAAATGTGGCGAGCGGGATTCAATTCATTAGTCTAGCTCAGTGATGTGCCGTTACCGGTAACTTACTCTAATCGAGAATTTTTCCAGTAACGCTACCGGTAACATTCTACAAAAATAGTAATATAGGGTAACATAGGTAATAATACTTTTATATTTTAATTTAATTTGTGATTTTGAGTAATCCGATAAGACTTCTATCGCTTCAAGTTCAAATGTAATGATAATTTCAATTTTAAATACTATATTCCCAAAATTACTGGTAACTTACCGAGTAAGTTTCCAGAAACTTACTGAGTAACTTTCCATACAGTAACTTTCTAGGTATTTTCACATTGCTACTATTACTTAGTAGTTTGTATTACTTAGTAAATTTCTTGATAATTTTTGTCTGGGAATATTATATAAATGGTAAGATTTAGGTCTTAGTAAAAAAAAACTTTTTACTAATTTTTATTTATTAAATTTGGCGAGACACATCGCAACGTTTCAGTAATAATAATTAATGTAACATTTTTGAGGTCACAAAGTTATTTTCCGAGATAATCACAGTAAATCACAGTATATTTTTTAAATCTAGACGATTATTATAATCAACTATACAATAACAGGTTTTAATAGTTCATTGAAATGATTTAACTTATGATCAGAAAACAAAACAACTAACGAACAAACCAAACAATTTTGAATTAAAAAAAAAGGAACCTCATGTTCCTTTTTTTACTTTCTATTCAGAGCTATCCGAATCAGAAAATATAATTCGATTGGTTCTTACCGAAACTAGTAAAAGAATCTCTGTCTGTCGAATGAGTGGTGGTGTCATTTCTCGAAGTTTCTAATACATTATCAAAGAAGTCCACCTCCGAATCATATGGTACTACTTATAGATGATGACAATAAAATACTGTTTCTATTACTCTGTGAGCTGTCTTTTATAGGTTTCTTTGATGGAACTTGGCCGTCTTCATGGCCATGGATTAGCTTCCAGTTATGGGCTATAAAGCAAATTTTACATTGTTGTTGTATTAATGATGAATGTTACATTGAAATTAAACTACAGTTTACGGATTTTATCGCGTTATATTGGTTTCACTAGTCATCTTAATATATAAAATCCTTGCGTTACTGACTGACTGACAGACACGCTACAGCCGAAACTATTGGGCGCAGGAAGCTGAAATTTGGCATGTATGTTCCTTGGGGACCGTAGGGGTGCACTAAGAAGGGATTTCCCGAAATTCCCAAGGGATCGGCCAAAACGGGTAAATTTAAAAAATATGCAGGCGTAGCTGCTGGCGTCCTCTAGTTACATTTAAACCGAATGATCTAGAAACGACATTTTTATTACTAGCCGACGTTTCGAATTCTTTACAGGATTCATGTTCACGGCAGACTGAGGTGATTTTTATCTTAATTTCTTGAATGTATAAGTTATCTCAAAGCACCCGAACTTTTTTTCAACTATTGGTTAACACCAATTACGCAGAATGAGCTCACAGTGTCCTCAGTTCTTCTGTTGACTTTGTCATTCTTGGGTTTCATTAGCCTTATGACAGGGTCCCAAGCTGGAGGAACATTCCAACCATCTTCCCTATTGAAATTAGGGTGTTTTTTAATTTCAATAGCCTCACGTATCATCATTGGAAGAAAACGGTGTTCTTTTGCAAGTATCTGTGGTTCATCAAATCGCAAGTAGTGGTTGGGTCCATGTTCCACATGTTCACACACAGCAGACTTCGTTGAGCGTTTATGTTTTATGTCAGCTATATGTTCTTTAAGTCGGATGCCTATGCTTATCTTCGTTTGTCCAATGTATGAGAGCCCACACTCACAGTCTATTTTGTAGACACCAGCCTCTTACAAGGGTAACTAACACTTGACTGTTGGTAGAAATTGACATATCTTCGTTGGCGACTTGTAATAAGTTTTGATTAAAGCTCGCTTCAAGATGTAGCCAATTTTGTCGTTAACGCCCTTGATGTATGGGAGGACAGCAGGTTGTCTTTCTACTGTGGCTGGTTTTTCTTTCTTCAGGGGTCTGTGAAAGTGGCTTGACAATAGCTATCTCTATAGCATGCAAAGACAAATGCTGTGCTGTGCGTTGTAAAACTTGTACAGTCAACGACATAAGTCGCTACACAATTTTTATGAGTGTTTTATGAATTAAACTTTTTCTTTTTTACCCAGTAGTGATCAAATACGAGATCAATCTATGACGAAAAATGCCATAAGATATTATTTTGGACGACAATGCCATTCAAAATCTTGGGAATGTGTATTCACTTATGTGGCTTACTGTACAAGTGCAAAAGTTAACTAACAGCTGCGCGTACGCGTTTTAAACGGATACTGCATAATATTTAAATCAATAAGACGATATTAAACAATATTACCGGGGTTTGGGAATATTACGGGTAACAATAGAAACTTACTGGGAATATAACCATCTAGTAAAATACTGGTAACGGTAATATGGTAACGGCACATCACTAGTCTAGCTACCTTAATAACGACGAATACTCAACAGCTCTACCGTATTTATATAAGCTGTGCTAACAAAGTTTCACACCTTACTTCCCGAAAAGATATTATGCTAAAGTAAATTATCCATCAAATTTCGCCAACTATGTATTTTGCGTCGCACATAACAGAAAACGACCCATTAGGGAGAAGACACTTTCTGGACTCTCGTCCCACATAATAGAAAACGAGACAATATTCTATACACTACTAGACTCATAGGTGGTGGAAATTTGCTTAAGAAAACTAAGATCGTCCTGTAGTCGACAATTTGCGATCGCATGCAATCTCTAGTAAGTAACAACGAACGCCGTACCATACGACCGCTCAGACCTTACGCTTAAATATTATCGCCAGTTTATTAAGCTAAGTCGCCAATGTCTCACCTAACGAGAACTAACGACGTCATACATTCTCATAATAATTGTCACACGATATCACGCGTGTGGAAAGTTCACACGTACTCGAGAACTGTGACATAAAAGTCGTTTGTTAACTTTCAACACTGGCTCATAGCCATACGCTTACCTTCTCTCTCTTCCACTCTCTCTCGCTTTCTCTCCAGTCATGTAACACCTTAGTATTTGATTTATGAGCGGAACGCGACTCACATTCAAACATTTCGTCGCAGAGTTTTTGCACAATTACCTCTCCATCGCTTTGACAAAGTTGGCACCTTTTGCGGTACGCTCGATCCGAGGTACAAATTTACACTTCACACATATTGTCAACATTATTATAGTACTATATTAACTGTATGCGCATATTTTTTTTAATTTTCAAGGCGCGTTGAGTTCACGGTAAGCCTATTTTGCTTACTTCCAGATTATAACTTTAGGTACCAAACCCGACCAGTATTGAATGACCTCAAAAAGCTATTCTTAAAAACAAGTTTGTGGCATAGTTCGCCATGTCGGCTGATCAAATAAGGGTTGGCAGATTTCATAAAATATCGAAAAGTTTTATAGCAATGACGCTTAAAGTTAATAAAGATTTATTATTCACGCTTATAACTATGACAAGCCCACAGCAGTTTCCTGAATAGAGCCTATTCTAATAAAAGTAAAATTCAGAATTAATTCAATTTTAAAACTAGGTAGGCTTCCAAGATTAATAAAATTTTGAGTTTAATTTATGAAAAATCAAAATTATTTTGTAACGAACAATATACTTATTTAATTTCTCTCCAGTACACATACCTGCTACGTAACTCATTAGGCATTTAGGTACCTACACCTAATAAACGTTACAAGTTTCAACTTTAATAATATTTTTGACTACGCTTTTTGTATGGCAAAGCAGATTAATTCTAGTCATACATTTAAAACGCCTGTTACCAATTAGCAAGCGGGCTTATATATATTCAGAGCTAAGGAATTTAACAAAAAAAGATTATTGATAATAGATTCGAGTGGAGCCAATTACGTTTAAATGAAAGAACAAATCTAACTCTTTGAGGTCTTACAACGAAATGAAAGTTATTCTTACTTAGAGTTAAAATAACTCGAGTGGTAGTGGTACTGTAAATAAATAAACAAAATTGAATAACTGACAGAAGTATTAATTATTCAGTAGATAATCTTGGACTTAATTGATAGGCTAATTGTATTGGTTAGCTAGTTCGATACTTGCGGGGAACTAATAATGTGTGGCTTGTATAATAATATGGTCGTTTTGAACCAAGCACACTCACTTTGTGTTATTTGTTTCATGTTAATTAAGTTTTCTACAGCGTTCAGGAGTTGTTCCTAGAGCGTGAGTTCAGTTTTGAAAGAGATAATTCGATTTCAATTTATCTTTGTGGTTTAGGATCCCAGCTTGCTTGATTCTCTATCAAATAAATTATTATATACATACATACATACATAGACTCACGCCTGTTTCCCGGAGGGGTAGGCAGAGACTACGGAGCGCCATTTGCAACGATCTTGACTTATCTCTCTTGCTTCATTCACTCCCATCAGATTCCTCATGCATGCTCTTCTGTTCAGGGGGCTTCTAACCTGTCCTGTTTTTAGGATGTCTCCAATCTGGTCAGAGAACGTCCGCCTAGGTCTTCCCCTTCGTCCTGTCCCTTCCACACTTGCCTTATATATCTGCTTGGTCAGTCTTTCGTCATCCATCCTCTCCACGTTTCCAAACCATCTTAGCATACCTTTCTCGATGCTTGTCACTACATCTTTTATTACCCCACGACACTCTCTTATCACACAATTCTTTACTCTGTCAGTCAAAGAAACACCACACATACTTCGCAGTGCTCTCATTTCTACAGCATTTATTCTACTTTCATGACTCTTCTGCCATACCCAACTATCACTACCATACATAAGAGTAGGTACTAACAACCCTCCAAACATGCCTTTTTGGACACGTTTTGGCTATTCATAAACGCCTTCAGAGCTCCATTCACTCTATTACCTGCATTAACTCTTCTTTCAATATCTTCTACATTCTTACCATCTCTTGTAAACAGCGTACCTAAATATACAAACTCATTCACTTGCTCCACTCGCTGTCCATCGATCATAACATTACAAGCCGTAACGCATTCCTCCTTTTCAAAAACCATAACTTTCGTTTTACTTACATTTACTTTCATTCCTTTCCTCTCTAACGCACCATGCATGATTGTTACCATCTCCTGCAACTTCTCCGCTGAAGACGCAAGTATAACCTGATCATCAGCATAAAGGAGGCATTTGACAAGTAACTCATTCATCCTTAATCCGCAGTCACTATTTTTCAAATCTTGCAAACAACTGTTCATGAAGAGATTGAACAGCCACGGCGACGCTACACATCCCTGTCTAACACCTGTCTCGATAGTAAACCAATCCGTGTACGACCCATTTATCCTCACACAAGTTCTAGAATCTTCATAAAGGGATTTCAGAGCTCGTATGAGGCTGCTGTTCACCCCATACATCGACAGTACCGACCACATTTCATTCCTCACCACTTTATCGTAAGCCTTTTCCAAATCCACGAATGCGCAATAGACCTTTTGACCTTTGGCCAAGAATTTTTCGGCTACGCACGGCAAGGAAAAGACTTGATCCGTGCACCCCATACCCTTTCGGAATCCTGTTTGTACATCCCATATTTTCTTGTCGGTTACTTCCATAAGTCTTTCAATCAGTACCTTCGCATACAATTTGCCAACAATGCTGAGAAGGCTAATGCCTCTATAGTTCTTGCAGTCTTGTTGCAAGCCTTTTCCCCTATAAAGAGGCACAACCACCGCTGTGGTCCAGTCATCAGGTACTCGGCCGGTGGTCCAGCACAAGTTAAATAAGCGCCGCAGCTGACCAACTATGATAACCTGTCCAGCCTTCAGCATTTCAACTGTAATCCTATCATATTCTGCAGCCTTACCTATTTAATTATTATATTTATCACTATAAAGAGACCACATTGTTTTTATTACCATGCCCGTTTTTTCACAGGCAATCTTTCATATCTGCGGTAGCACCTTTTTATAAAAACTACATATATAAACTTAATTTAACTTAAATAAAATAATATAAACGTAAAAATCTTATGATGGGATCTTATATCATGTGATGTTTATGTCTAGATGATTGTGGTTTAAGTTGACAAAGATACGTCAGCAAAACAAACTTCAAACTTGTCCACAAAACTAGCCACCAAAGAAAGATAGAACTTTCGAATTTTATCCTTCGTAGAGTTTATATGGTAGAAATGTTTAGTTTGAGAGTTAGAGCGGAAAATGGTTAAAATGCCATGTATTTGGGTTTACTTGACCTGTTTCAAATCGGACCAACCAACATGTATGAAATGTCTCAATTTCTTTTAGTTTCTTCTTTGGTCAAAAGTCAGATGGTCAGTTTAGACCTGAATTATGAAAGGGGAACTGACTACGCGGTAGCGAGTAATATCGGTGTAAGTGGTTAAATTAAACTCGCTAAGTGGAATGGTTTGGTTTAACTAGCTGCTGAATATAGACTGAGTTGGAGATACCCTTGCATGGTTCGTTGTACCTGTATTCGTTGTAAAGTTCAAGTAAGGAGAAGTTGTTGTTTTAACTTGTGAATCTGACAGTAATATGTACATTTTAAACTTTGAAATAGGTACTAATTAATAATCACATTTCATATAAAGTTAAAATACTTTAATTGGGACTTGTTTCAGTACAAAACCTTTTATATCTGTAAAAACATTATTTTTGTTTGTTTTCAAGTTCTATACTGTGTACCTATATTCATGTACATCAGTGGGTAAGTGCTGGTGCAATAATCACAAGAGCAGTGTAACCGATTGGCAGACGCCCAACGTGCCACATCTGGGTTCTGCAAAATTGTTCCACTTCTTATTCACTTTAATATCATGCATTTATTAAAACTAGAGTCTGGTGATGTGCTCAGTAACGGCAATAGGTTCGCCCCCTATTACGTGGGACCTAAACATTCATGGTGAAATGTGGGTGTAATATTACACCTCTGCCTACCCCTTCGGGGATACAGGCTTGAGTCTATAAAAAATAAGTCTATAAAAATATTAAAACTAATTAGAATTTGATTTAAAAGGCATTACTTGGTTCGTATTCTTTAATTTTAATGAGACTTAACTAACCATGATAAAGATTCAGTCACTCCAGTTTATTGAGACACGCACATAACTTTGAAAAGTCAGTAGTGCGTGCCGTGGATTCGAATCCGATACCCTCTGCATGACAGCCTGTTGGTATCCCCACTAGGCTATTGCAGCCACTAAACAAACAAAATTATATTTACATCAATTAAAACTTATATTTTGGTGTCCCTTACTTTTACAGCAACAACATTTTGACAGCTGAGTCCTCGCGACTGATGCAGGTACTGCATTGTTCTGGTCAACTCTAATTTATAAGCACGAGGACGCTAAAGTGAACACAATTTCAGTTAATGCATTAAATAGTCGGTTTTTGTTGACATTAATGTTATATTGGCATTAATGTCAACAAAAACCGACTCTCCCGTGCTCTGCCAAGGATGTTGGCGTTGTTGTATTCGGTATGTATGCGTCATTCTTATTTACCGGAGGCGATGATGAGAACGATAGTTATACCAATAACCAAAAATAAGACCGGTGACGTAAACGTGATAAAAATAACTATCGTCCTATATCGTTAGCCACAATTATCGCCAAGGTTTTTGACAGTCTGCTTAACACGGAACTTGACAAGTACCTGACCATACACGATAACCAGTTTGGCTTCCGGCCGGGTTTGTCAACAGAGAGTGCAGTTCTGAGTCTTAAGCAGACTGTTAGATACTGTACAGAGCGCTCTACGCCCGTGTTTGCCTGCTTCCTGGACCTCTCGAAGGCATTTGACTTGGTTTGTTACGATATTCTCTGGAGTAAATTGAGTACAAAATCAAAATCATTTATTCATCTAGGTCACAATGTGACGCTTATGAACGTCAATTTTAAAATTAAATTACTTAATGCTTCTACATTTACATTTACTGCCTCGTTCGCAAAGCAATAGGTAGAGCCACGAGAAAGAACGGGCAATAAAACTCGAGGCCACTCTTTTAAATCGCCAATATTATGGCACATATTTTCATTTTTGTAAGGAGCTGCAACTGTTACACATTGTACTAAATTACTTGTAGATAGTAATCAGTTACAGACATAATACTTAAGCAATTAATGTAGTTACTAAATGATGTGTTTTAGTTAGCCTTCCAATGCGAATATTGTGTAACAGGAGCATCCACTTACGACTTATAATGTATACAACTCGTGACCATGTTCAGAACTATGGTGGAAATGTATGTTACAGAAGTGACGGTATATGAATACACAAAATTACAAAAACTTTAGTTCACAGACCATGATAACGAGTTATATTCATCTTACAGTACAGTAAATTTTAAAAATGCAAATGTAGATGTAGTAAGTAGAATGACCTAATTATGATAAACGAATAATAATTTAAAAGAACTAGAAATGTTATATAATGATAAACTGAAAAATGCTAAGTATCTATATAAATTCTAAATAAGTAGTAGATCATGAGTTGTCTAGTGTAAGTGACCATCTATCCTTGTCACTGAAATAATCATTAATAGTATAATAACCTTTCTTAATAAGGCAGTCTTTTATTTTAGCTTTAAATGTACTAAATGGTAATTCTAAAAGACTAATTGGTATTTTATTGTATATACGAATACCTAGCCCTACAAAAGAGTTATTAACTTTATGTAAACGATGATAAGGGGCATATAACCTATGCTTGTTTCGAGTATTTATATTATGTATATCGCTTTTTGAGGTAAATAAACTTATATTTTGCCTAATGTACAAAATATTAGCAAATAAAAATTGCGAGGCTACTGTAAGAATTCCTATAGACTTAAAGCGTTCCCTAAGAGTATCTTTTGCACCTAACATGTATATTGCTCGTACCGCTCGTTTCTGTAGAACGAAGATATTCTGAATATCCGTTGCTTTGCCCCATAACAAAATACCGTAGGACATAACACTGTGAAAATAGCTAAAATATACTAAACGAGCCGTGTCGATGTCAGTAAGTTGCCTAACTTTTCTGACGGCATACGCAGCAGAGCTGAGCTTTCCTGCTAGACATGCTATATGTGCACCCCATTGTAACTTATTATCTAATGTAATACCTAAGAACACTGTAGAGTCTACTGTGTCAAGTTCCTCCCTATCTAGCATAATATTAGGTCCCAGTTGTCTAACGTTAGGTAAAGCAAATTTAACGCATTTAGTTTTCCTAGAATTAAGTACTAGGTTGTTTGCTGTAAACCATCGTGTAACTTGTAATAGTGCATTATTTACATCATCAAATTGATTTCTATTCCTATCTACCTTAAAAATAAGTGACGTATCATCTGCAAAAAGTACGACATCACAGATGTTTTTTAAATAAAAAGGTAAGTCATTAATATATACTAGAAATAGAAAAGGACCTAAAATTGAGCCTTGTGGAACGCCTAGCTGTATAGGTAATTTAGAGGATGTAGTCCCATTTACATCGACACACTGAAATCTTTGCCGCAGGTACGAATCGACAACACTAAGTGCGGTTTTCTCTACGCCGTAGTGGCGGAGTTTACGCAGTAGTGTGTCGTGCTGAACGCAGTCAAATGCTTTAGATAGGTCACAGAACACTCCAACAGCATTCTTTGATGACTCCCAAGCACTATAAACGTGTTTTATGAGAGCAACACCCGCATCAGTAGTGGATCTACCTTTAGTAAACCCGTATTGATCTTTGTGAAGCAGACTATTTAAATTGAAGTGGCTTAATAGCTGCTTTAAAAGAATCTTTTCAAATATTTTACTAAATGCCGGCAAGATAGATATGGGCCTAAAATTATTAATTTCATTTTTACTGCCAGATTTGAATAAGGGTATAATTTTACTTAATTTCATCAAATCCGGAAATACGCCTAGGTCAAAGCATTGATTAAAAATTATAGATAGGTAAGGCGCAACAGTATCAACTATAGTACCTAAAATTTTAATTGAAATGCCCCAAAAGTCGCCGGTATTTTTAATATTAATTGAATTATATGCGATCAATATATCTCTCGGGGTAACGTGCTCGAATCTAAACACGCTCTTGCATTCAGGTACACTGCTAAGCAAAAAATTTCCAGCGTCTAAAGATGATGATTGCAAAGAGCTAGTAGTTGTTAAAGGTATGCTCGCAAAGAAACTATTGAACATATGCGCTACTTGAGTTTTGTTAGTGACTAATAAATTGTTTTCTTTTAGTTCAAATTGGTTTTCCCGTGGTCGAGCTCTTCCTGTTTCATTATTTATAATGCTCCACGTTTTTTTAATTATATTTGTTGAATGCTTAATTTTACTACTAATAAATTTAGATTTTGCCATAATACAAACTTGTTTAAAAATTTTTGAGTACTTTTTTACATAATCTCGAAAAGGTGAGTCAAATCTATGTTGTTTCATACCATATAATTCAAATAACTTGGCTCTACTTTTGTATATACCCATAGTGGCCCACTGGTTAAAAGATCCCATAGTACCCTTTAGTGTGACAGTTTTACTCTTAAAAGTATTTTGAAATTCATTTTTTACTAGTCCAAAAAGTGAGTTATAAATTGTATTTGGATTTTGTGAGTTTAATATTGAGGTATTGAGTTTAGCAATAATATTATTTTTGAAACGTATTAGACGATTGGTAGTCTGAGGCCTACATTCTACTATACGTGATTTATCATATGTTGAACAGGGAAAACTAGCTATCTGTCCACGGTGATCAGAAGGGAGAGAACTAATTACTACTGGGTTTGTGGCAGCACAAGAACTAAATATGTTATCCAAACAAGTAGAAGATGTTGCAGATACTCTAGTAGGTTCACAAAATAGGTTACTTAAATTAAATGACTTGAAAAGATTCAGAAATCTAATACACTGTGAAGAATTCTCTAAAATATTAATACTAAAATCGCCACATACTATAATATTCTTATTACTACATTTAATTTTATTGATAGCATCTTCCATAACAGTCTCAAATAGTTTATAGTCACCAGAAGGAGGTCGATATACACAAATTACTATATATAGGTCTAGTTCCACACAGGATAACTCAATAGTGCGCTCAATAGATAAATTAACAATATCTTTACGTTCCTTACATTTTAATAAATTTGAAGTTATTATGAGAGAACCGCCTCTAATAGCCTGCATTCTTATATACGAACTCTGCACCGTATAATATTCATTTATAACAATAAGCTCATGATTCTTTAACCAATGTTCAGTTAAGCACAAAACCTTAACATCATATTTTTCTAGAAATAAACTTAACTCTAATTCTTTGCCAGATAGGCCCTGCATGTTTTGGTGTACTATATTCAAATACTGCAGCCTAATTGTTGTCCTATCTTGGAGTTTAAATCACAAGACGTGTCAATAAAAACGTTGTTAGTACAAGTACTAACCCTATCAAATAAATTGTAAACACAAGGGTCTATTCCTTGCTGTAAATTGTATGCTAATAGTTTAGCAATCTGTCGCTTAATATAAAATGGCAGATACATTGTATCTTTTGTTAAAGTAAATTTACTAATAAATTTATTAGCGTCAAAAAACAATATTGCGTCACTATGACGACAAGTTATATTATATAATAACATATTTAATTTGTGTATGTGCATGTTTTGTGTATGTGTTAAGTCATTTGAGTATGGCAAAGCACATAAAATAAATTTACAACTAAATCTGGAATTAAGGTCTAATAACATTTCAACACATTCTATGATATGCTGTCTTTTTACAGTTAAACTGTTACCAAACAACAATATGGCCGTACTACTCTCATCTAAGGGGTGCAACTTAATCTGATTAACTAAACTACTGTAACTATCCCCTGGCCTACAATAATTTATAACACACTGGTTTGTATACTCACAGAGAAGACTACCAAAATTATGACCTAGCCTATCAGAAAAAATGTATGTTTTGTTAGTTGATGTTGAAAACCTAGATTTAATCATATTTGATTGTGAAGAGGATTGGTTTTGTGGATTATCAGAAAAATTCTCAGGTAGTATGGTACTCAATGGCTCTGCTGGGGTTGGAGTGTGAGTGTGAGCACAAGGACATAAGAGCTTATTGGTCAGAGACTCATACATTTCTGCATTACATCTCACCAAGTCTACTAGCTCACCTGCCTCTGCTATACGCTTGCTCAGCTCTTGTTGAGAAGCTTGATACTTGTTAAATAGTTCATTTAAGGTGCTCTCCCTAAGTACTAGTTCTTCCCTCAAGCGATGAGTGTCAGTATCATACACTACCCTACTATGTTCTAAACTTCTAGAGTACTTAGATAGTTGATCAAGTAAATAAATGCGCTCCTTTCTGAGATTTAAATTAACCCTATGCACATTATATTTTTTCATAGATTTATGACATCTTTTAATTAGTTTATTAACTTTAATGTAGCGTTTAAGTTTTTTGTGACTTGAAAAGCTGGGTCTCATGATAATGGTATCATCCCTGGTCAGGTCTATTGTCACAACAGGCTCCCTAATACACACATGATCAGGCTCACTACTAACCAACTCATGATATAGACTGCAGGTATTTGCTATCTGTTCACTGTGTTTAAGAGTTTCTAAGTTAGAGATGGTGTTATGAGCTTCACTCAATTCTCGTTCTAGTTCAGCAACACGTCTCAGAGCTTCTTCATGAGTGTCCATACACTGTTGGAAGTTGGACACCGTCAATCGAAGTTGTTCATGTTGCTCAAGTATTTCGAGATGACGACATAAAATCTACCTCATGATGTGATATCAATATTTAAATATTGGTACGCAAACCAGGTCAATTATGGCAGATGGACGGGCGTTCTGTCAGAGCCTTATGTGTTAGAGTGTGGCGTGCGACAGGGAGGGTTGTCTTCCCCTAAATTATTTAATGTATATATGAATGCATTGATAGAGAGGCTCAGCAGTATGCATGTCGGGTGTTACGTAGATAACATCTGCGTTAATAACCAGAGTTATGCGGATGACATAGCGCTGCTGAGCGCCTCTGCCAGTAGCTTACGACAGTAAGTGTCAATATGCGAATCCTATGCCACTGAACATGGCTTGAAGTACAACGCTAAGAAAAGTGAATTCATGGTCCTTGAGGCCGGTGGTAAAAGTCCAGTGGTTATTATATTTATTCCACACATAAGACTAAATGGACAGCCTCTAATAAGGGTGCAGCAGTTTAAGTACCTGGGTCATCTGCTAACTGCCGACCTCAAAGACGATGCAGATATTGAGCGTGAACGTAGGGCATTGTGTGTGAGAGCGAATATGCTGGCCCGCAGGTTTGCTAGATGTTCACGTCAAGTGAAAATTACTCTATTAAGAGCTTACTGCACGTCGCTTTACACAAGCAGCCTGTGGGCCAGATACACGCAAAGATCATACAATGCTCTACGAGTACAATTTAATAATGCGTTCCGGGCATTGTTGGGGCTGCCTCGTTTCTGCAGCGCATCAGACATGTTCTTTGAAAATAGAGTAGATTGCTTTTACACGACCATCCTTAAAAGATGCGCATCCTTGTATAATAATAATATCGTTTATTTGCATGAAATATGGTGCTTACAGATCTCATAATACAATACATACATAGTACTTCATATTCCGCCTACTAAATTCGGCATGCAAATTTAGATTGTGCCATCATTTTAATGAATTAAATAATATTGTAATAATTCAAACAAGTCACGATGGGAAAATGTCAAGAAATTAAAATACAAATGTCAAACTATGAATATTACAAATATCAAACTATGAAAATTACAAATGTCAAACTATGAAAATTACAAATGTCAAACTCTAAAAATACTAATTTTAGAACAATAAAAAAAAACAATGTTCAAAATAAGCATACAGGAATGTCAAAGTTAATTCAATTACATTATTCATGTCTGTAATAAATGCCTCTTCGTATTATAATTCATAAATTCATTAATAGAATAAAAACAGTTTTCAATAAGCCATGTTCGGAGTCTTTTTTGAAATAGATTCGTTGGATGTTCTCTAATTATTTTAGGTATCTTATTATATATCTTTATTGCCATTTGACTGGTGTTTTTATGGCAAAATGCTGTTCTACATAGCCAATGCATAGCCATAGCAAAAAGCAATGGCATAGCCAATCTGGTTGGATCCCTTGAGTGTTTACCTATTTTATATCAGCTTTACTAAATAAGTTAGGGTGTATAAGCATGCCAGTGACAATAATTTATGTTCTTTTAATATGGTTCTACATGATTCCAATGGACCTGCACCACATACAGCTCGTAAGCACTTTTTTTGAACAATAAAGGCCCTATCGCTGTCCGTAGAATTGCCCCATATTATTAAGTCGTATCTAAGCACAGAGGAGACGTAACCACGGTAAGCCAGTAGAGCTGCAACTGTTTCACATTGTAATTATTAATTACAATGTGAAACAGTTGCAGCTCCTTACAAAAACAAAATATGTACCATAACACTGGCGATTAAAGAGAGTGGCCACGAGTTTTATTGCCCGTTCTTTCTCGTGGTTCTACCTATTGCTTTGCGAATGGGCTGTAAATGTAAATGTAGAAGCATTATTAATTTACTTTAAAAATTTGACGTTCATAAGCGTCACGTTGTGACCTAGATGAATAAATGATTTTTGACTTTGACTTTGACATTTACTCCAACAGTTTTCCTAAGATTTCTTAGTGCAAATGCAAAGCTGTTTAGCTCGTTGCATATGTTATCTATATGTTTTTTCCAATTGCAATTTCTTTCAATTACTATGCCAAAAAAAAATTGTATCCTTAACTTCTTCAATGTCATTATCACGTCCAATAATTTTCATTGTTTTATTTGTCATCTGGTAATTACAAAAATTAATATATTTTGTTTTGGATGTATTTACACATAAAATATTTTGTTCAAACCAATCTAGTATGCTTTCTACGGCAGTATTTATTTTGTCCTCATGCTGTTCATTTTTATTTTCACTATTTATTACTAGTGAAATGTCATCAGCAAATAACACGCATTTATCACGTGTTATGTTCAGGTTGAGGGCTATTGTAGGCTTGTAGCGATAAATGAAAGAGATTGAGACTTCTGTTTTGCATAATACTTTTATTGGATCCGACTTCATTAGATAGCGAGATATAGAGCAGCGAGTATAGACCAGGTGAAACCGTAGACTAAGAGTAATGACATAGACATTATAGAATATTACTAATTATTTATGGCCAGCGCTGCTTTCTGGCACGTTAAACTAATACAATCATACAGCCTATTGTGTTATTAAAACTAAAATATAATTATACACTCAATATGTTACTTTAGGCAAATCTTTCACATACAGAAGAAAGAGCAATGACCCCAAAATGCTTCCTTGAGGCACGCCATATTTATTGGTCCTAAACTGAGATTTATAATTTAACACTTCTCTTTCTTTGTTCATACCTAAAATTTCAACATGTTGTTGTCTGTTACTTAGATAGTCTTTAAGCCAATTTAACGCTTTACCTCTTATTCCGCAACTCTCAGACTGACCCCATATTAGGCGTGCGCGATCCTCGGGCGTGTGAGTAGCGCGAGCGCGCTGCGTGAGCGCCAAAACACTCAGCGGCCGCAGAGGGAGGACGGCAACGCAACACCGCATCTGCTCTTCCTCTACGGCCCCACCGCGACGCAACGATGGTGCGCCCCCTTTGGTCGCGGAAGATAGGGCGCGCGGCAACGCAACACCGACACGCCTCTCCTCCCGCGACCGCACCCGACTGCGAGGGACAAAAGAACTGTCCCTCGCACCCGCCCCTTTGGACGCATCCTGCGCAGGCCTCCGTCAAGCCCACGCGGAGCGTCCCCTCCTGGATCCCTCTTAGCTTCACCGCGGGTGACCAATCCACGGTTACTGAGCCCCCCCAACACGACAAGGTGGAGAGCCCACGGGGGGGGGACTTATTATACTATGTTTGTCCACAATAAATCCTGTTTATGCATGGCAATAGACACTGTGCACTTAATAATAATAATAATAATAATAAGCCCCTCACAAACCTAACTCCACGTCCGGCTCGACCATCTGTAGCCACGTGAGGGGCGGACATTGGCAGCATTGCGTGCATTGCTATATACTCACCAATGACCAACGGAGCCATAGTAACACCAATATGCGATGCGTCTTAGAAACAGAGATTTACCCCAGGCGGGTACGCACACGGGAGAATCCCGCCCCGGGCCGTCAGGCCCGGGCTGCCCCTCGTATTCTGGGGGGGGGCAACGTATCGCTAAGGTCTGCCCAGTCCAGTACTGTTGCAACTAATGATGAAACCTCATCATCCCTACACTATACAAGCTCATCATCACCAATATCATCCACACATAGTCTATTTCAATCACCCAGCTCATTACCGCCTCATCCATTGTACTCCCATCAATCATCCAGATCCACATCACCTATGCCATGCGATGTTGCACAAGAAGTTTTTGCTGAATTTTCTGTGCCCACGTCTGGCATCACTAACCCTACGCATATATTAGAATCTAATCTAAACTACGTAGATCACAACACACAATCCTTACACATCGCCACTAACACACCAGCAAGAAGTGTTTTGCGGGATATACTGCCCGCAACCACTCTAGCTGGAAAAAGTAGACAACGGATGAAATGGACTCATGATATAAATATAGAGCTCCTCCGTTGCTACTACACAGTTACCATTTACGAAACCGATATGACCGCCTGGAGACAATTGCTACATCAAAGTTTTATAGAAAAATTCCCAGAGTTGAGTCATATCTCTCAACAGCGCCTATCAGATCAAATTAGAGTAACACATAGAAACAATAGAATATCAGAAGCAGAACGAGAACTCATAAAACACACCATTTCACATGTTATAACAAGTAATACTAATGACACCATAGAAACACAACAGACATCCAGCACACACCTACATAACATCCAGCCTCATATCATAAGCCTATCTCAACCTACACCAGCTACGAATAACACACAAGAACAACAAACTATTACACCAACAGGTGCTATTGAAACCCTAGGAACTAACGAACACATCCAAATACAAGGAAACGAATCAACAAACACACCAGTGACGCCAATAGATCCGAACCAGGTAAAAGATATCTTCACTGAGATGCTATTAAAATATACAGGTACAGACCCCAACACTTAGACCTATTATACCGAAATTGCAATGTACCCGACAGATGATAAGAACTGTAAACATTCTAAACGAAATAGTTGACAAACACCTACAAACCAGTGATACCATTACATTAGAAGTCATCCAAACAGTAATTTATTGTGCTGCAAAAACAGTATCAACATTACACGATAGGCGAACTAAGAAAACAATAGACCACTACTCCGTATCATCTAAAACTAAAACCCACACTCAAAAGAAACCACAATGGGAAAGACGCATGGAAAACAAAATCATAGCATTAAGAAAAGAAATAGGACAGCTCACACAATACCTAAACGGAAACCTGACACAGAAGAAACAACATAAATTAAACCCTAATAACAAAACCCGTGACGAATTAATAGATCAACTAGACACAAACAAACAAAAACTACAAGCACAAGCTAAACGATTACAAGAATCGTTACAAGAAAAGCAACCAAAGAAAGTCAGATAATATCCTGTTTAATAATAACCAAAAAATATTCTATCAAAAACTTAATTCAGAAAACATAACAGTTACACAACATCCAGACATAACAGATATTAAAAATTACTGGGAAAATATCTGGTCGAAGCCCGTACAACATAACACACACTCATCGTGGGCAAAAATAGAAGAGCAAGAGATGGAGAAAGTAGAACCTATGCCACTAGTCGTTATAGACACAGACGATGTTACTTTCGCAATAAAAAGGACTTTAAACTGGGAGGCACCGGGGCCTGATAAAATACAAAACTACTGGATCAAATACTTAACCTCAACACACTCACACATAGCAAACTCACTAAATGACGTCATTAAAAATCCACAGGACATGCCCGCTTTTCTTACTCAAGGAGTAACCTATTTAAAACCCAAAGATAAAGAAACTATAAACCCAGCCAAATACAGACCCATCACATGCCTCCCCACCCTTTACAAATTACTAACATCCATCATCACACATAAAATAAATTCACACATTACAGAAAACAAAATCATACCTGAGGAACAGAAAGGCTGCACTAAAGGTTCAATGGGTTGTAAAGAACAACTAATAATAGATGCTGAGATCCACAACCAAGTCAGACAGAAACACTGAAATCTGTATTACTCATATATTGACTACCAAAAAGCCTTTGATAGCGTACCACATTCATGGTTACTACACATCTTGAAAATATACAAAATTGACAACAGTTTACTACAATTTCTACAACATGCAATGACGACATGGACAACAAAACTCAGTCTAAGAACTAACACTACAACACTCATTACATCACCAATCAAAATTTCTCGCGATATTTTCCAAGGCGATTCTTTTAGTCCTCTGTGGTTCTGCCTAGCCATAAATCCCCTCTCCAGAATACTTAATAATAGTAAATACGGATACACAATTGACAGAGATAATAAAATCAAACTCACACATCTACTATACATGGACGATATAAAATTATATGCAAGTAACAGACAAGAATTAGATCACCTTTTAAGACTAACAGAAAAGTTTAGCACAGACATAAAAATGACGTTCGGTACAAATAAGTGTAAAATCAACAGCATTATTAAAGGTCAGCATAGTAGAACAAATTCATTCGATCTTGAGCTACAAGAAGCGACAATAGATAGCATGGAACCAAGAGAAACATATAAATACTTAGGATATCATCAAAGCACATCAGTTAATCACACTGATATAAAAAACACTCTGAAAGCAAAATACAAACAAAGACTTAATAAAATCCTTCACACCCAGCTATCCGCCAGAAATACAGTAAAAGCAATTAACACATATACCATCCCCATATTAACATATTCTTTCGGAATTATTAAATGGTCAGATACCGAACTTAACTCTCTAAACACCACAACCAGAACAACATGCAATAAACACAACATCCATCACATACATACAGCTGTACAACGTTTCACACTAAATCGAAAACTAGGTGGTCGGGGATTTATCGACATAAAAAACCTACACTACACTCAAATACAAAACTTACGATCATACTTCATCGGAAAAGCCTACAACAGCACACTACACAAAGCAATAATTAACCTACCACACCCAGGAACACCTCTACAATTAAACAACACTCAATTTGATCCAAAAACCAAAATCCTAAAAGAGGACGTAAAGTTAGAAAACTGGAAAAGCAAGGCGCTTCATGGTAAATATCCCCACCAACTAGAACAAGAGCATATAGACCGAACGGCATCAACTACCTGGCTCACTAAAGGCAACATATTGAGTGAGACAGAAGGATTCTTTATAGCAATACAAGATCAAGTAATTAAAACACGCAACTACTCAAAATATATTCTGAAAGAGACAATAGAGACGGATAAATGCCGATTATGCCACCAATACACCGAACACATCGATCACATCACAGGAGGTTGCAGCGCACTCGCCAACAAAGATTACACTCATCGCCATGATAACGTCGCCAAATACATTCACCAACAACTTGCACTTAAACATAAGCTAACAGAAACAAACACACCCTACTACAAATACAAACCGATAAATGTGCTAGAAAACAATAAAGTTAAACTGTATTGGGATCGAGACATTATCACTGACCGCACTATCCTTAGTAACAGGCCTGATATCACGTTAACGATAAAATCCACTAAGACCACCTATTTAATAGATATTGCCGTTCCCAACACAAACAACTTAAAGCAAAAACACACGGAAAAAGTTCAAAAATACATACCACTAGCAGATGAAATAAAACAGATGTGGCACCAAGAAGTTGTCAAGATAGTCCCCATAATTATATCCTCAACTGGTATCATACCAAAAACACTGCATAATGCTTTAAAAATAATTGATCTACACCCAAAAACATACATTCAATTACAAAAATCAATTGTATTAGACACCTGCTCCATAGTCCGCCGTTTCTTAAACCCCACCTCACTCACACTTCAGAACATCCCAAACACCACAAACACGCAGAACATACAACAAAGTCCAAACGAGACACAAACAGACCATTTTGTAACAAACACACAAATTCACTAGACACACTACACGACTGAACCAGAATATTTGGTGTATACCCGTACCTGGTTCAAAATATCCAACCCAGAGTTGAGTTCAAAGATCTATCTGTCTGTCTATAGATAATAATAATACTATTCTAACCACATTCACACAACACCATCTAGTCCCAAACTAAGCAGAGCTTGTACTATGGGTACTAGATAATGGATAAACATACATATATACTTTTTTTTTTTTGTAAATACATACATATTATACATAGAAATACCCAGACCAAGACAAACATCCATGTTCACGCACACAAATGTTTGACTTGAGCGGGAATCGAACCCGCGACCTTCGGCGTAGCAGTCGCTTACACTACCGCTGCGCCAACCGGTCGTCAAGTTAATGATGTAGTTTGTGGTATTTAAAGATTGAAAATATGTTGACCAACAATATCCATAGGGCTTTCACTGATTTTATATAATAATAATAAACTTTATTCAATAAAATAAACGTCACATGTTACATAGGAAAGTATTACATTAAAAATAATAAACTTTTATGATTAAGTATAATGTCTATGATAATTGCTTATGTTAAATTGTGGTACATTCATGCGTATTTATTTTATTTATAACGTTAATACATTATATTTGGTAAATATGGCTATTTTAATGTTTACCTGAACTAGGCTGTAACACCTGTGTTTCAGGAAAAATTGTAAATTATAATATTATAGGGCTATGCTTTTACAAAATAATCATGAACTGCTAATATGTAATAGGAAATAGACTTAATTATGATTTATTCTAACTTAGAGTAGGTACCTACACACTATTTTATAACTGTAAGCAAATTCTCTGTATCAGAGTAGGTCATTGTCATTAGGTGTTTTGTAACAATAAGGTGACACTGCTTATAACTTATGCTATATAAATCTAAGGTTTTATTTAATTTATTATATAGGAAAGGTCCGAGGAAAGCAAAGAATCTATTTACATAAACATGTTTAGCTTGAGGTTTGATGCAGACTAGATCTTTCCGTCTTTTGCCTGATGGGATTGGTGTATAAGGAAGAAGGGTGTGTTGTTTTAGTATGGTGCGTAGAATGAATAATTGGCGCACAGTTAGAACTCCGGTGGACTGATATAACTCATAAGTGGGAAAAATGAAAGGGCGAAGGGTTGCTAGCTTTAAAATAGCTCTTTGGGCTCGTTCCAAAGGCAGTAGGATCGTTTTAGCTGCCCCTCCCCATGAGGTTATACAGTATGAGATGATTGATTCACATAGTGCAGTGTAAACCTGTCTTAACAATTTAAAGTTTATCACGTCGCGTACATTTTTGAATATGGAAATTAGTTTCCGTACTCTTTTACACAATGATTCGATATGTTTGCGGAAATTAAGATTAGTATCAAGCGTAATACCTAGATATTTTATATAATCTGTTTTTTTCTAAAGTAGGGCAACCGCATGCAGTGTCAGCATTTGAATGAAACGTGTTGTGAGCCACTAAACAGTTAGATGCGTTGTGTCTGCTATCATTTTTCATTGTAAAATGAATGTACTTTGTTTTATGTGCATTTAGGGTCAGTAAATTTTTAAATAGCCAAGTGTTGACAGTGTTGAAGCCATGTTGAGCCAGTTCATATACCTCATCAAGTGACTTTGCAGTAAAAATAAGTGCTGTATCGTCTGCATATGACATAATGACACCATTTCGAAGTTTTAGGTTGCAAAGGTCGTTTATATATATCAAGAACAGAGTAGCTCCTAATATACTTCCTTGGGGTACACCAAATTTAGTGTTAGGAACATCGTTACTTATGTTGTTGCCTATTCTTACACATTGATACCTGTCAGAGAGGTAATCAGTAAACAGTGCTAACTGCTTACCTCGTATACCGACAGATTCAAGTTTCTTTATCAGTATAGAAGACGATACAGAGTCAAAAGCTTTAGCAAGGTCTAGAAATATCCCAATAGCATGCTGTCCACTATCTAAATTAGATGTAATGTGGTCAGTCAGTTGCTCAACTGCCTGGCTTGTTGACCTGTGAGGCCGAAAACCAAATTGTCTGTCTGAAAGAATGTTGTTGGTTTCGAGATATTTTATTAGTCTATTGTTTATTATTTTCTCTAATATTTTAGACAGCACTGGTAATATTGATATAGGCCGATAATTATTTACACTGCTCTTGTCACCTGCTTTGTGCACAGGAATCACAATAGCCTTTTTTAAGCATTTTGGAAATATTCCTTCAGGCATACATATTTGGAATATGTGTG
Source organism: Euclidia mi (assembly GCA_944739405.2). Classification (NCBI taxonomy): domain Eukaryota; kingdom Metazoa; phylum Arthropoda; class Insecta; order Lepidoptera; family Erebidae; genus Euclidia; species Euclidia mi. Next base: position 28,147,531 of record OX123204.2, on the reverse strand, counting down.
TTAGTGGTGGTGCAAGAATGTGCTTAAACTTTTTAATTATGTTTGTGGGGATGTTATCCCATCCCATCGCACAAGTATCTTTTAACCCAGTAATGACTTGAATAACTTCGTCTAAATCGGTATCCAGCATAACAAAAGATTTAAGCCTAGAAATAGGTGAGGTGATCGAAGCATGGCGAGTAGATGAATGATCGGAAAAAGAGATTCTGTCTGCTAGATTTTTGCCAACGTCGGAAAAGAATGTGTTGATTTCATCTAGTGCTGCTGTAGGATTTGATCGATTTTTGAGAAAATCTAAGGGTTGCTCAAATGCTTTTGCAGTAAATGAACGCCTTTTTAAGAATTTCCATACTAGTTTAGTGTTGTTACCTGCTTTATTCAACTGAGATTTATCGTAGTCGACCTTTAGTTTTTTAAGAAGTTTGTTGCAAAAGTTTCTATATCGCCTATATGTTATAGCCAGAATCTCATTTTGCCTTTTTAACTTTTATATGTAAATTATCTCTGTGTCTAATACAGCGGAGAAGACCCGGAGTAATCCATGGCTTTATATTCCTATATTTTCGCGACAATGTTACTGTGTATGTGTTTTTTCTAATTGCGTACTGAATGGAATTTATTAGGTACGATATTGATTCGTTAACGTCGGCATAAAAGTAAACTGAGGCAAAATTTGTATTGCGAATGCTTTTTTCAAGGCCTTTCATATTTACTTTTGTATAGCTAGGTATGCAATTAAGTTATATATTTTAAACCAATTAAAGTTACTGTGAATAAGATTTGCACGGTATTATTCCATAAACTGAAATTAAATAAGGAGCCAGTGTTGACTTAGTGACAGCTGTCCTAAGTGCCATTAGGGCACGAAATTGAAAAGATGTTCACCAACAATATCCATAGGGCTTTCACTGATTATAAACCAATTAAAGTTACTTTGAATAAGATTTGCACGATATTATTCCATAAATTGAAATTAAATAACGAGCCAGTGTTGACTAAGTAAGTGACAGCTGTCCTAAGTGCCCTAATGCTAAGGTAGTTTGGCCAAATGGAGAGGATGGATGACGAAAGACTGACCAAGCAGATATATAAGGCAAGTGTGAATGGGACAGCGCGAAGGGGAAGACCAAGACGGACGTTCTCTGACCAAATCGGATACATCCTTAAAACAGGAAAGGTAAGAAGTACCCTGAACAGAAGAGCATGCATGAGGAATTTGATGAGAGTGAATGAAGCAAGAGAGATATGTCAAGATCGTTGCAAATGGCGTTCCGTAGTTTCTGCCTACTCCTCCGGGAAACAGGCGTGAGTCTATGTATGTATGTATGTGGCCGATAATAGCATACATTTTAGCCATAGAAGAAACATTTTAGGAGCCAAATGTTGGCCGCGTTGGGTTTAATGAAGCTTAACCCGTTGACCAACCTCATTAACTATGCCACCGCGTAAACCAGCATTGGAGGTCGAATTAACTTTTAAAATCAACATTTGAGGCTGAAATGATAAGCACATTAAAATCGTTATAGTCTTTGACATTTGAACATTAACATTATTTTACTAGTGTGATCCGGCACATGCGGTCTGGTTATACTTTTGTCTTGGAGCCCAGATATGGTGTTCTTCTAAATTAAGCCATTTGACATTGCCAGACAAAGTCAATGACAGGTAATTTTCATTATTGTATACAGTTGTATACAATTAAGTACATGCAATTAACATTTTCATTGTGTTTTATATGGTATCGGTGCGCATGTGTAGCGACTAGCGTCCACTCACCACACACAGTCTTACGGCCGGTTCCAATATTAGATCTATCCATGGATTTCGAGATTCGAGATAATATTCTCGACGACCGGTTGGCGCAGCGGGTGTGTAAGCGACTGTCACGCCGACGGTCGCGGGTTCGATTCCCGCTCAAGTCAAACATTTATGTACGTGAACATGGATGTTTGTCTTGGTCTGGGTGTTTCTATGTATAATAATTAATTATGTGTTCACAAAAAAAGTATATAATTATGTATGTTTATCCATTATCTAGTACCCATAGTACATAGTAGCTTTGCTTAGTTTGGGACTAGATGGTATTGTGTGAATGTGGTAGAATATTATTATTATTATATTTGACATATTTTGTATGAAGTTATATCAAATATGAATCTAAAATGTAAAAAAATGGATAGATCGAATATTGAATTCAGCGATTAGTGTCCTCGACACACCACCGATGGCGATCACTCAAAATTGGTCGTTTAGTTCGACGTCGAGTGTTATGGGTATGATCCCCACACGATACATCGCTTTGTGTTTCCACAAATAGAGGGTCTGGATGAACTTTGTATCTGTTGATGCAAAGTTCATCCAGACCCTCTATGTATGCTATTATCGGCCACATACATACATTAATGGACTCACGCCTGTTTCCCGGAGGGGTAGGCAGAGACTGTGGAACGCCATTTGCAACGATCTTGACATATCCCTCTTGCTTCATTCACTCTCATCAAATTCCTCATGCATGCTCTTCTGTTCAGGGTACTTCTTACCTTTCCTGTTTAAAGGATGTCTCCGATCTGGTCAGAGAACGTCCGTCTTGGTCTTCCCCTTCGCACTGTCCCATTCACACTTGCCTTATATATATATCTGCTTGGTCAGTCTTTCGTCATCCATCCTCTCCATTTGCCCAAACTACCTTAGCATTAGGGCACTTAGGACAGCTGTCACTTACTTAGTCAACACTGGCTCGTTATTTAATTTCAATTTATGGAATAATATCGTGCAAATCTTATTCAAAGTAACTTTAATTGGTTTATAATCAGTGAAAGCCCTATGGATATTGTTGGTGAACATCTTTTCAAGCTTTAAAGACCACAAACTACATAATTAAGTTCACAGTGTATATTGCCACGCATAAACGGGATTTATCGTAGGTACGTACATATTGAAACGTTCCACTCAGACAATAATTGCAAGTTATAAAAGTGCTCAGTAAGCAAACGTAGTAGTGAAAAATAATAACATTATTCCTACAAGGCTAGGACCAAGCTACAAGGATTCGTTATAAGTTCAAAACATCGTATTTGACACAAATAGCAGTACTACCAACGTTAGCGCATTTCACACCGGTCGCGTTCCAGGTTGCCTGAATTGCACGTCGTTAGCATAATTCGGTTTTTATAAGGCAGGTCATTCACGAATTGGACAATAAGGCTGAACATTCACTACATTCTAACCAGACACAGTAGACACATACACTGCACACTGTACATAACAAACACAAGATGGAGTTAACAGAAATGTTACTTTGAGAAAACCTATTTCCAAAGCTAGATCGCTCGAAGACATAGATATTTCACTGAACACATCAACTTCGTCAAAATTGCTAGGGAAAAGTATGGAACTTTCCACAAACTTAATGTCAATTTAAAGAGAGGAAATGCAAGCAGAAATAAGTTAACTAAAGCGTAGTCTAGATGTCACGCAAAATGAGTTAGATAATGTCATTTTAGAAAATAATGAATTGAAAAACTAAGTATAGCAATCATCATTATCATCAGCCTTTAACAGTCCAGTGCAGGACTAGGCCTCTCCTTTAAAAGGAGGAATTGGCCTACTATACCACGCTGGCATAACGGGTTGGTATAGGGTTTGTATCAAGTTTTCCTTCTCTTACAGTGCTGTTCTATGCGTAATATGGTCCCTCAGTCGGCTCTTATGACACCCATGGGATGATATGGGGTGGTGACAATCCGTATTCTCAATCCGTCACCACACGGACAAGTATAGCAATACTGAAACAAATATGTAGAAGCCCTGTGTCTTCTTTGAGAAAATTCGTATCTTAAATCAAGAAAAATAGCGTCAGACGTAGACTTACAGATGCGTTTAAAACCAGCCCTTTACAAAACTAAACAGCGTGTTAAGATAAACACAATGTCACCATCACCAAACAACCCCTAAGCACAACAGATCCAGAACAGGAAACAGGCAGTCAATCAGAATCGGCACAAGAGACAGAAACATTACCTGTAACTAACCCAGACAATTCAGAAACTCACTTGCTTGCAAAAAATTCTAACAACACTACGAGCTAACAACAGTCACTCAATTCTACACCACACACAGCAGACAACAAGGAACGCAGTATCAGCAAATTATGCATCATAAGTGACAACAATGAAAATAACATTTTAGAGAATGCAAAAAATATTTTTCCATGTATGCAAATAATATATGTCCCTATTGCATGCCAAATGCAAATATTATGCAATTACTTGAAACTGTAGATAAAAAATTTGTGAGTTTTACTCTTAGTGATTTTTGTATTATATTTCCTGGAGAAAGAAAATCTTTGAAAAATACTAATATTATTCTATGTTCTCCTAATTTCAAGTTAAAATAATGTTAATATTTTTAATAAAAGAATAGAAATTTTTAATCAGCTTTTGTATCAGAGTAATAACATTTACGAATATGCATATCTGTTTGACACTAACAAGCATCTCAATTACACATACGACATGTTTAGTTCATACACGGGCAAAGTAAACAACAAAGCTGTAATCAATATTTTCAAACACTTGAAGAAATATTTACATTTATACTTTAGTAGTAATTTCGAAAATAATTACACTTCCACTTTTAAAACTAAACCCACTTTATCGCAACATCAGAAAATAAAAAAAAAGTAATATATTATCAGAGTGTGAGGAAAGTATTAAGCATATAAAAACTGTAAATAATGAGTTTTTTCGTTAGAGATAGATACGTTAAAGATAGTTACTCACAATTTAAATTTTTTATCAAAACCTATGCGGAATAAATAACAAGAGAGATGATTTGGAAATATACAACAATGAATTACATAACGAGATTAGCTTTATATGCATAGGTGAACATTTTTTAAATCATGTAATGGTATCACAGTTTAGTTTTTCAAATTATATTTTAAGCTCTTACAACACGAGATTGAATAAAACCAGAGGAGGAACCTTAGTGTTAACTCATAAAAATAGACAAGTTGACGAGGTAGACATTTGTAAGCGACTTTATAAAACAAATAGTTTTGAAATATGTGTAGTAAAAGACAAAGAGTCCAACTCATACATAATTTCTTGCTACAGAACACCAGATAACAAAACCTTGATGATTTCATAGAAATATTAGAACAATTATTACAATATTTTAAAAATAATATATGTTTTATCTGTGGAGACTTTAATATTAATTTAATGAAAGATGACACTAAAAGAAATATATTTACATCACTTTTGACATGCTACAATTTTAGATATTTAGTTGACTCAGTTACATTTGTGCGTAATAACTACGAATCATGCATTGACAATATATTAACCAACACCGATGATCAAAGTATAATCTCTGTGGACATTGACCACAATGGATAAGCAGATGGTCACGCCGCTCTTTTCTGTTCAGCACATCTAAAAAAGGTTACTTCTTCAAAATAATGTGTTCATTTTAGATACGTAAAATGAAGATTTTATAATAAAAAAAATAATAAAACATTCAGAAAAACTATTTTAGAGCATGACTTGAATTTGGGTATAAACACATTTATTAGAAAACTAGAAACATTACATTCGTCTACTTCTTCTTTCTCTTAGCGTTATCCCAGTTTCAGTCTGGGGTCCGCAGTCTAGTCTAACCGGATTTGGCTGAATATTAGCTTTTCCACGGAGCGACTGCCTGTCTGACCTCCGCAACCTGAAGGGATAGCGATATTCCATGATTTAGACTAGTGTCAGTTTATTTAGAAGGTACTGACGCCCTGTAACGACTGTCAAAGATCTTCATGACAACCGGGACCGACGGCTTAACGTGCTCTCCGAGGCACGGGACAAGCGATAATTAACAATTCAATACGCACATAACTCCGAAAAGTCATTGGTGCGCGCCGTGGATTCGAACCTGATACCCTCTGTATGGCAGTCTGTTGGTATATCCACTTGGCTATCGCTGCCTTACACACTGTAAACATTACATTCGTCTACATTTAAAAAAAAAATGAATAGAAATGGTCGAACAAAGCGGCTAACCAAAGGCATTAGGATAGCTAGTAAAATGAAGCGGGTACTAAATTTTATAAATAAGGCCAACTGCGATTCATGAATACTACAATATCGTAGCCGTTATCTTAAAACGTATAAAAAGTAATCAGATATGCTAATAAAAAAGAGATTACAAGTCAAATTAGTAAAGGCACCAACTCTAGCAAAGAAAGAACAATGGCAGAATTTGGTCTGGGTTTGTTGTGGCAACCTTAATCTTCATATGAACAAAACAAATTGCTTTTTTTTCTACAATTTTTAATATTTTCACTTTGTCTCGTTAAAAAGCATTCCAATTGATTACGAATACTTTATTATTTGATTGTTGCCATAGACAATGGTGTGACAGGAATAGACGTGAGTGCTATATCCGTATCGATTATTAAATAAGTAATCGATACGACCGACCTTTATAGAGCTGGTTTGGTTTAAAATGCAGTTATTTAATATTTAATCAACATTATATCAATAAGCTAATACTTTTGAAGCAAAATAACGTTTACATCGAATAAAAACGACACAGCATCGTTTTAATGTTGTATCGATTTCACATAAAATCGATTTAAAATGTGCAGCTCTGCTTTTGTCTTTGGCTGTGACAGTTAGATGCTACAAAATACTTCTGCGTTTTGATTTGAATCTGACATTATGTCATTTGATAATTCAAACCTTCATTGTTTAACTTTTATACTATAACTTTCCTTTTACCTACATTGTTCATTCTAAACTAAAAAATCAAATACCGATATATTCTTTTTCCGCCTTTCCTGAGTGAAAATAGAATCATTTATAGACTTTGTTACTTACGCCAAATTTTTTGATATATTTTTTGTTACTGTACGCTTCAATTTAATTTCAGACATTTTGATGTATGGTGATCTGCCATTGTCCTTTGGAATATAGTCAATAATACTCGGAAAAAAAACCATTATCAATTTTGATAGTGATAATATAATACTTAAATATAATAATAAAATGATTTATAACCCTAAAGACATAGCTGAAATTTTTGCAGAAACATTTGACAACAGTAAAGGCATAAATACTTGTAATCGGAAACTGGTTAAAAAGTATCTTATGGAACATACTACTAGAGTTCAGAGTTCTATGAGTTTTGATCCAGTCACACCTTATGAAATTAACGAGATGGTAAGATATATGGAGAGCAAAAAGTCATTAGGACATGATGAAATACCGCTTAGCGTAATTAAGGATAATATAGATATATTAGCACATCCAATATCTGAGATAATTAATGAATGTGTAAATCAAGGTGTGTTTCCGGATCAATTTAAGATAGGCAGAGTTCTGCCACTTTATAAGAAAGGATCTAAAACAGATCCAGGCAATTACAGGCCCATTTCCTTATTACCGGTTTTATCAAAACTGTTTGAAAAGGTGATCAAATCCAGACTTGTCAGACATTTGAATAACCAAAAAATTATAAATTTTAATCAGTTCGGATATAAAAAAAGTATAGGCACATTAGATGCAATAGACTCGTTCGTTGGTGATATAGTCAATAATCTGAATTTTAAACCAAAGGTTGCAGGCTTATTCCTAGATCTAAGTTCTGCGTTTGACACCGTAGATCATTGCATTCTACTGGACAAGTTAGAGCATTACGGCATAAGAGAAAATGTTTTACAGCTTTTCAGTTCTTACCTAAGAAATAGAAAACAATATGTTGAAATTATAACTATTGAAGAAGGTGTGGAACAAATTCACAAATCAAAATTATTTACTATTAATAGAGGCATTCCTCAAGGCTCAGTGCTGGGTCCGGTTTTCTTTTTAATATTTGTAAATGATTTAACTGCATACATACAAAGTATTTTACCAGATGTTAAATTAGTTATGTTTGCTGATGATACCAGTGCTGTTATAACTGCTCATGATATAATGACTTTAGAATATAAAATAAATAACTTTCTAGCTGCATGTGAAAACTGGATTTCGATAAATAATTTGAAACTGAATGTAAAAAAAACAAATGTATGCTTTTTAACAGAAACACTGCTCTTATGAACGTATTATCTTTGGGAAATAGGATTGTTATAGTGGAGAATGTAAAGTTTTTAGGAGTGCAAATTGTTTCTCTCCTCAACTGGAAGGCAGAGCTAAATTCAGTGAAAAATGTAATAAGTAGTGCATGTTATGCTATCAGATCTTTTAGAGATGTTTTATCAATTGCTCAACTTCGTACAGTTCACTTTGCCCTAGTTGAATCTAAACTTATACATACATACATAAACTCACGCCTTTTTCTTTTCGGGGTAGGCAGAGACAACGGAACGCCAATTGCACCTATCCTTACAAACCTCACGCGCTTCCTCTACATTCATTACTCTGTTCATACATGCTCGCAGATTCCGGGTGCTTAGGACCTTCCCGTTTTTCAGAACGTCACCAATTTGGTCGACGAAAGTCCTACGAGGTCGGCCGCGACCGGCTTGCCCATACACGTTAGCTTCATATATTTGGTGCGTCATTCTTTCTTCACTCATTCGCTCCACGTGCCCAAACCATTTCAGCATTCCTTTCTCAATCCTTGTCACGACATCTTCTTTCAGGCCACATCGCTCTCGTATTACTGCATTCGGAATTCTATCAATCAGTCTTACCCCACACATACTACGCAGTGACCGCATCTCAACTGCGTTAATTCTGCTTTCATGCTTTTTCTGTCACGCCCAACACTCACTACCGTACATCAAGGTGTGCACAATCACTCCATTATGAACCGTCAGTCGCGCCTGTTTTGGCACATTCTGGCCGTTCATAAAGGCATGCAGCGCTCCATTTACACAGTTTCCCGCAGTCACTCTCCTTTCAATATCTCCTTCACATCTTCCATCTCTTGTAAACATGCTACCCAAATATACAAATTCTGTCACTTATTCAATGTTTTCTTCTCCAATCGCAATATTACACTCAATCACATTTTCATCCTTCTCAAACACCATCACTTTCGTCTTTTTTGCATTCAATTTCATACCTTTCGATTCAAAGCTCTCATTCATGCAGTTCATCATTTGTTGTAACTCAGTCGCCGACGACGCCAGAATGACTTGATCATCGGCGTACAAGAGGCACTTAGCACGTCATCCTGCCATATCGATCCCGCATTCCATTTCCCTCATATCTTTCATGCAGCTATCCATGAATAAGTTGAATAACCAGGGCGAGGCTGCACACCCCTGTCTGACACCTATAGAGATGTCAAACCAGTCTGTATAGGCACCGTTAACCCGGACACAGGCTCTGTAACCCCTATACAGAGATTTCAGAGCCCTAATTATACAATTGTCCACCCCATACATAGATAGCACCTTCCATAATTCCTTTCTATTCACTCTATCATAAGCCTTTTCCAGGTCTATGAACGCGCAATATACCTTCTGGTTTTTTGCCAGACACTTTTCGGTTACGCAGCGTAAGGAAAAGGCCTGATCCGTACATCCCATTCCCTTCCAAAATCCCGCTTGCACATCCCATATCTTCTCATTAGTCACATTTACTACCCTGACAATCAATATACTGGCATACATTTTTCCTACAACACTAAGAAAGGTACAGTATTAAATTTTGGGGAAACAGTTACCAATATAACGTGAATGCTGCCTTCGTTATGCAAAATAGAGCTTTGAGAACCATGCTTCGTTTAGATCAAATTGAATCGTGTAGGGAACATTTCATCAAGTTAAGTATTTTAACAGTACCTTGCCTTTATATTATAATTCTCCTCACTCATTTACATAAAAATCTAAACTCTACGCTTGTGAGTGACACTGAGAGAGAATATAGAGTAAAAACTCAGCAAAAAGATCTGCTGACTATCCTCCAAGCAAAGCTTAATATTGTAAAACACTCATCAAGTGTACAGTCTGTAAACATATTCAACGAATTACCACCAGAATTAAAGGACATTACGAATGTGAACTTATTTAGAAATAAGCTCAAGACATTATTGATTCAAAAGCGTTATTACAGCATTGACGAATTTTGTAAAGAAAAAAAAATAACTATAATTGGTAATGATTATTTTTTTATAATGCATTGTAATAATTTAATATATCAATAATAGTATTTTGACTTCCATATTTCTTTATATTTTTGACGTGACAACGTAATGATTATTTTTTTATAATGCATTGTAATAATTTAATATATCAATAATAGTATTTTGACTTCCATATTTCTTTATATTTTTGACGTGACAACGTCTTATAAATTGGTTTGCCGGGTGACACTTCAAGAAACTGCGTTACGCTCCGCTCACGTTATGCGCTCACAATGAGTGCGAGTGAGAGGCACGCGTCCCGCCTAAGAGCGAGAGAGACAGACATAAAAAGTGAAAGGCACGCGTCTTTCATCCTTCTTCCTACTATACGAATGAATATTCACATTAAAATTATTTTACCACTCAAAGTCGTTGTCACGTAAAACTTTCGCCCGTATACCGACTTTACAGGCAACCAATTTTTTTTATAGACTCACGCCTGTATCCCCGAAGGGGTAGGCAGAGGTGTAATATTACACCCACATTTCGCCATGCATTTTTAGGGCCCACGTTATAGGGGGCGAGCCTATTGCCGTACCGGTCACATTACCAGACTCCGTGCTGCTACTGAGAATTTCCTTACGGAAAAACCCAATAACACTTTGCCCGACCCGGGAATCGAACCCGAGACCTCCCAATCCCACGCGCACATTTATGCCGCGAGACCAACGCGGCTAACTTCCAATAATTCGGATAATTAGACATTTTTGTATTTTCGCTATAGTATTATTATTTTAATGAATGAAAATTGATTGATTTATGTATTTGGTAAAATGTAATCACGGAAGCAATGTATTTATATGTGTATTTAAATATTTCGACACAAATGTATATTTATTTGTTTATGAAATAAATAACTGAAACTGAAACATTCCTTTCTCGATGCTTGTCACTACATCTTCTTTTACACCACAACACTCTCTTATCACACAATTCTTTACTCTGTCATTCAAAGACATACCACACATACTTCTCAGTGCTCTCATTTCTGCAGCATTTATTCTACTTTCATGTCTATTCTGCCATACCCAATTTTCACTACCATACATAAGTGTTGGTACTAACACCCCTCTATGCACAGCCAAACGTGCCTTTTTGGACACATTTTGACTGTTCATAAAGGCCTTCAAAGCTCCATTCACCCTATTACCTGCGGTAGCGCCATCTACCTTCCTATTGATAATTAATTACATCAACGTCAATCGTTCCTCGCTTGCTCGTTCAATACGAGCGATCCTTTTATTCCTTCCCTCCCAAGGCACGCCTCGCTGATTGGTCGCAAGAATTCAACGACGCTACGAAGGAGTCTAGAATGATCCGTGTCGCGCCGAACACGTGTACCGTACCGCCATATTTTTACCGCTTTATACCATAAACGCAACAAACCGCCCGCGAGTGAAGTGGAGTGAAATTGTATAATTCTGGGTTGGATCCAGAGTGGTTAGTGAAGCTTCAGGATTCCCGAAGAGACACCAGGCGGCCGCCATTTGCAAGGAAGAAGACTGACGTACAAGGTAAGGTGTGCTCCCATACCCCCGTCTCCTATTCCTCCCATGAACCCAATCACTCACTTTTCCTTTCCTAGGCGACCAGAACCCACATCCTTACAGTCCACAATATTAATAATTCTCCCAAATCGCCTAGGAACATTCGGTTTCGGTGTAACGCCGAACCATTTTTTGGTCCGTACGAAGCCGGCTTCATTTGCGTTTATACGTAACCTCTTGTTTATCTCGCTTGCGTAGGTATCTTCTAGAAGTACCTACCTAGGCAGTTATAGCACCTAGCTATACTCCTAATCCATTTACATACCCATTACAGGGCTATTTCCGCACGCATCCGTAGGTAATATACTTTTATGTAGCTACCTACTAACTCAATTATTATTACTGGAACTATCATAGTTGTCTTGTAAATCTCATATTTCAAGCACCTTTTAATTCCACCGCCTTAAAGTGTTGCCTACTTAGGTAAAATAATAGGTACTTTAGGTATTCTTATTTGATTCGGTCTCATTAGCTTATACTTACGTAAGCATTGCACAACAAAAGAAGCCACGCATGTCAGAAGACAGAGAGCTGACAATCTTAAAAGCTAAACGTAATATTTTATATGAGCGTATTCAAGGCATTTACGAGCGCTCGAAAACTGCCGCCGCTTCCGATATTGATGGGGAGTCATTTCTTAGTTATTGTATGACAGTAGATAGTATTCGAACAGATTTTCATAAGTTGTTAGACGATTATAACGCAAGATTGCTTTCTATTAATCCTGATGAAAAGCCGAATTATCAGGTGTACACCTCATTCGAAGATCTTTATTGTATCATCAAGCGCATACAATCACAATTGGAGGGCAGGTGTTCCGCGCAGCCTATTTCTGCCTCGCCGGATGTTCGGGCGCCGAGATTACCGCCAATTGAGCTTATGTCATTTGATAGAGATATACGAAATTGGCCGTTATTCTATGCGAGTTTTAAGTCTACAGTGCACGATAATGGTTCTCTGACAGATGCTGACAGGTTGTACTATTTAATAGGTAAGCTGTCACCGAAGGCCCAGTCCGTATTTGCAGGTGTCACACCCAGTGCTGATAACTATCAGGTCATATTCCAGTCACTACTTGATAGATATCAAGATACTCGTGTTCTAGCGTCTACTTACTTTGATCAAGCTTTAAATCTTAAATTGTCCGGTGCCGCGTCTGTTTCGAATTTCCAGCTGTTTATAGACAACTTTGCTACCGCAGTTAATTCTCTTAAAAACTTAAAATTAGAAGATCTTTCCGACTTTATGTTTCTTCAACTCGCTTTAAAAAAGTTTGACACTGAAACAATTCGCGTATTCGAGATGACGGAATGCAATAATAAAATACCTACACTAGATAGTTTTATTTCTTTCATCAAAGATCAGTGTCGAATATTTCATAATACGCAGTCTAGTTCATCTAGCTCGTCTAATAATAACAATAGCAAACAAAGGTCGAATAAAGCACGAAATAGTAATAATAACTCGGTCCCTAATCCGCAATCTTACGTAACATGCTCGGAATCTAATAATAATAATTCACAGAAGTGTCTATGCAGTAATATAGTGCACGACCATTTCTATAAGTGTCCCGCCTTTAATGGTTTAAATCCGACTGCTCGTTTCAAGTGCGTAAAAGATAACAAAGCTTGCATTTATTGCTTAAGTATAAAGCATAAAACGAGTGATTGTTCTAGTAAGACGAGATGTCGTTCATGTAGTCAGCGACACCACTCATTGTTGCACATTGATAAAAGTAGTCCGTTGTCGAGCCAAGCCGGTAACCTTGACACACTTACGTCACAAGTGCAGGCCACGATAACTGCGCCTTCCGCGTCTCAGAATGAAATATCGTTGTGAACGACATCCATTGCGCGGGCGACGCGCACGCGCGGACGGCCCTCGCGCATTTATAATGATCAGCGTAGGGCTAAGCCGCAGTGTATGGCGTCCAAGACGGTTCTGTTAGCGAGTTTTGATCGGAGCTGCAATATTTCCGCACTTGCTACGAACTAAAGTGGTACGTAGTGAGCAATATAATTTACCGCCCGCTATTGAGACGGTATTTGGGTATGTGATTATGGGTACCGTACCTACGTTACACACTTCTAAATATATTACGTCTTGTTGTTGTTCTGTTCTTCAGGAGAATAATATTGATTCTCTTCTCATGCGATTTTTGGAGCTTGAAGAGATTACCGCACCGCCCTCGATGAGCCGTAAGGATCTCGAGTGTGAAGAACATTTGCGCGCTACCACTGTTCGTGACGACAGTGGCAGATACGTAGTGGCGTTGCCATTCTATGGTGACTCTTATTCGTTAGGTGACTCGTACGTTGCTGCGCTTAGACGTTTCTATTGTTTAGAACGTAAACTTGATGCATCACTTAAGTTACGCAGCGCCTATAATGACGTCATTCGTGACTACATAAATAAAGGTTTTTTGAGTGTAGTTGTAAACAACGAGGGCAACTCTCTTCCCTCATATTATATGCCGCATCACGGCGTAGTTCGCGAAGATAAAACCTCTACTAAACTTCGTGTGGTTTTAGATGCTAGTTGTAAGACTACATCGGGTCAGTCGATTAATGACATTTTGCATGCCGGCCCTAATCTACAGGATGATTTATTTAACATCATAATAAAATTTCGTCTTTTCCAAATCGCTCTGTCAGCTGATTGCCGCCAAATGTTCCTTAATATCGGCGTTTGCGAATCTGACCGTAGATTTCAACGGATTTTTTATCGTTTAAACAATAAGGAATCTTTATCCGTGTTTGTTCAATCGTGTTTGTTTTGGACTCAAGTCTAGCCCATATCACGCGTTACGAGTTGTTCGCCAGTTGATCGTTTATGAAGGCGATCACTTTCCCGCCGCAGCAGCTGTTGCTACTTCCGCTTTGTATATGGATGACATTGCCTGTAGTGTCATATCCGTTTCGCTAGCAATTTCGCTTTGTGAAGAGCTTATTCAGCTTTTCAAGCGAGGCCAGTTTGATCCTGTCAAATGGACAAGCAACTCTAATGAGGTTCTCGCACACATACCTGATTGTCATAAAGCTTCTCCAGACATTGAGTTTGAAAAGTCTGTACCGCATAAAGTTCTCGGTTTACGCTGGGACAAATCCTGCGATAGTTTTTGGTTTGACGTCTCACCAGATGATAAGTGCACCAAACGCACTATGCTGTCCACAGTGGCTCGACTATGGGACATAATGGGTTTTGTGGCTCCCACAATTTTGTACGCCAAGCTCTTAATCAAAGAACTTTGGCTATCAAAGTGTGAGTGGGATGAAACACCCCCTGACCATATTGTCGCCGCTTGGGGCCAGTTTTGTATTGAGCTTACCGCGCTCAATCAAGTTACTATTCCGCGTCATCTTGGGTTGGTAGATGGATGTACCATCAACTTGATAGGTTTCGCTGACGCCAGCGAGCGTGCTTACGGCGGAGTCGTATATCTGCAAGTCCGCATTGGTTCTAACTACTCGGTGCAGTTAGTCTGTGCCAAGTCTAAGGTCTCGCCTATTAAAACCATTTCGGTCGCGAGGCTGGAGTTGTGCGCGGCCCTTCTGCTGTCTCAGTTGCTCCGCAAGGTTCAAGACACAGTTTTGCCCCACTACCCTATTAATAAAATTAATAAAGTATTGTTTTAAGAGAAGGGTAAAGCAGCTATTATTGGCTAAGTTAGCAGAACTATCGTAATATTTATAATTATATATTTTATGTATTGGTATATATTTATTACTTGGGTATATATTTATTTATATATGTACATATAATATGTATGTGTATGTAGGTATATATATGTATATATGCATCATTACTGTGATTTAATTGTATGTAATATGTGTCCATAATGTCTATTAAATAAATAAATATATATATAGTCAAACAACCTTTTAGAGTACACCTACTATTAATCTCTGCACCACTCTAAGGTAGACTGGCAGAAAATGCCTAAGGCATTAAGTCCACCTATATACGTTAAGTGTATAAAGCTAATAAATAAAAAAAATAAAATATACGCATTTCCTGACTCCAAAGTAGTGCTCGCTTGGATTCATTCTTCTCCTCACCGCTGGCAGACTTTTGTCGCCAACCGCGTTAGTAAATTGATTGAACTTGTCCCCGCTACTTGTTTTAATCACGTCGCGGGTACTGAGAACCCCGCTGATTGCTTGTCACGTGGTGTTACTCCACTTAATCTTCTGCATCATCCATTGTGGCATCGTGGACCTTCTTGGATTTCCCATGATCCACTTTGACCGCAGTGCAGAAGACGAAGATGTACCCGAACGGAAGTCTGTTTCTTGTCCCGTGATTGCTGAGGTTGCGGAGTCTCCGATCTATGCACTCGCACTGCGCATTTCGTCGTGGTCTAAGTTACTCCGCGCCATCGTTTATGTCAGTAGGTTTCTTAGGCACCTACCTAATGGGACTTTTGTTTCAAGTACTGATATCAAATTCGCAGAATGTAAGTTACTACGAGCTGTACAGGCTGTTCATTTTAGTTACGACATTCAAAATTTGAAAAACAATGTACCTTGTTCTCCCGCTATCCTTAGGCTCAAGCCGTTTCTCGATGAACACGGCGTCATACGCGTTGGGGGTCGTCTGTCAAATTCGGATGAACCTTATAACTACAAACATCCTTGCATTCTGCCGCGTCATGATCATGTTGTCGACCTTCTTGTTGATTTTTATCACGAGAAGCACCTCCATGCTGGTTCAGAGTTGCTTATGTCCTTACTTAGGCATAAGTATTGGATTTTAGCCGCTCGACGAATAATTCGTCACAGAATACATATGTAAATGTAATGTCTGTTTCAAATTTCGTCCGCGTCCGACTTTCCCTCCCATGGCAGATCTTCCTAGCCAAGGCGTCAATCAAGTTGATAAAGCGTTTACACATACCGGTTGTGATTACGCAGGACCGCTGCAGTATACGCCAGTGCGTGGTCGAGGTGTTAAAAGCCGTAAAGCTTGGCTATGTATTTTTACATGCTTAACGACGCGCGCTACGCATATTGAAGTTGCGATAGATTTAAGCACGGTGTCATACCTTGCAGCCCTTAAACGATTTCTTTCACGGCGCGGCCCTATACAGTGTTTGTATACGGATAACGGCACTTGTTTCGTGGGCGCAAGCTCTTATTTACGCGACCTTTATAAGTTTCTCAGGGAAGAATATCGTACTCGTCTTCAGGAAGAACTTTCCATAAATCATATTGACTGGAAGTTTATTCCGCCAGCATCACCACATTTCGGTGAATGTTGGGAAAGCATGGTCAAAGTAATTAAAACGTATCTCTTCAAAGTTAAAGGTCAACAGATCCTCTATTACGAAGAGCGTTTAACTGTCCTTGCACAAGTCGAGGCACTGATCAACTCGCGTCCGCTCACGGCATTAAGTAGTGACCCTGCAGAACCATCCGCGTTAAGCCCTGCACATTTTCTGAACACAGTGCCATTATCGTCATTTCCAGCTCCTGAAGCAGACTCTTCAAGCTTGCTCCAGAAACATACTCTGCTGGATAAACTCGTGCAGTCGTTCTGGCGGCGCTGGCGTGCGGAATATTTCCACCAGCTTCAGGCTCAGGCTAGATCCAAGTGGAATAGTCCTGCATCCCCTATACAGGAGGGCACGTTGGTCGTCATAATACATGATAATGCTCCGCCGCTTTCATGGCCGTTAGCCATCGTAGAAAAACTGCATACTTCCAAAGACGGTACAACCCGCGTTGTTACCGTGAAAACCGCGAAGGGGAGCTACGTGCGCCCTGTTGTACGTCTCTGTCCGCTTCCAACTCAGTGAGATCTAGCCTGAAGTTGGATCTATTTCTTAGTTTTAGTATTAAGTTTGTAGTTTTCGCTATAATTGCGTTTGTAATTTTCGCTAAAGTTAATTTAGATTAATTTTATTATCATATCGCTGTCTTAGCCTATTGATGTGTTATGCGGTAGTACACCCAACATAGCTAAATTCAGTTCTATTTTTTTTAAAGGCAACCCTTTAGGGCCGGGGGGATATGGTAGCGCCATCTACCTTCTTATCGATAAATAATTACATCAATGTCGATCGTTCCTCGTTTGCTCGTTCAATACGAGCGATTCTTTTATTTCTTCCCTCCCAAGGCACGCCTCGCTGATTGGTCGCAAGAATTCAACGACGCTACGAAAGAGTCTAGAATGATCCGTGTCGCGCCGAACACGTGTACCGCACCGCCATATTTTTACCGCTTTATACCATAAACGCAAGAAACCGCCCGCGAGTGAAGTGGAGTGCAATTGTATAATTCTGGGTTGGATCCAGACGGAGTGATTAGTGAAGCTTCAGGATTCCCGAAGAGACACCAGGCAGCCGCCATTTGCAAGGAAGAAGACTGACGTACAAGGTAAGGTGTGCTCCCATACCCCCGTCTCCTAGGCAACCAGAACCCACATCCTTACAGTCCACAATATTAATAATTTTCCCAAATCGCCTTGGAACATTCGGTTTCCGTGTAACGCCGAACCAACCTGCATTAACTCTTCTTTCAAAATCTTCTCCATTATTTTCATTCCTAGTAAACAGCGTACCTAAATATACAAAATCATTCACTTGCTCCACTCGTTGTCCATCGATTATAACATTACAGCCGTAACACATTCCTCCTTTTCAAAAACTATAACCTTCGTCTTGCTCACATTCACTATCTCTTTCCTCCCTAAAGCACCATGCATGATTGCTACCATCTCCTGCAACTCCTCCGCTGAAAACGCAAGTATTACCTGATCATCAGCATAAAGGAGGCATTTGACAAGTAACTCATTCATCCTTAATCCACATTCACTATTTTTCAAATCTTGCAAACAACTGTCCATGAAGAGGTTGAACAGCCACGGCGACGCTACACATCCCTGTCTAACACCTGTCTCGATTGCAAACCAATCAGTGTACGACCCATTTATCCTCACACAAGCTCTAGAATCTTCATAAAGGGATTTCAGATCTCGTATGAAGCTGCTGTTCACTCCATACATCGACAGTACCGACCACATTTCATTCCTCAACACTTTATCGTAAGCCTTTTCCAAATCCACGAATGCGCAATAGACCTTTTAACCTTTGGCCAAGAATTTCTCGGCTATGCACCGCAAGGAAAAGACTTGATCAGTGCACCCCATACCTTTTCGGAATCCCGCTTGTACATCCCATATTTTCTTGTCGGCTACTTCCATAACTCTTTCAATCAGTACCTTCGCATACAGTTTGCCAACAATGCTAAAAAGGCTCTATAGTTCTTGCAGTCTTGTTGCGAGCCTTTTCCCTTATAAAGAGGCAACCAATGCCAATAATCTTAAATATTGCTGAGATATAAATGAATTTTCGAATGTGTGACGGAAAAAAGTTAAAAGCTGAAAATACTGTTTTTTAATGCTGTATTCTTAAAAATATAACTCATCAATAGTTTATAATACTTTTGGCTAAGTACACTATTTTATGACACAGTAAACTTATAGAGCAAACTTAGAGTGAATGAAGCAAGAGAGATATGTCAAGATCGTTGCAAATGGCGCTCCGTAGTCTCTGCCTACCCCTCCGGGAAACAGGCGTGAGTCTATGTATGTATGTATGAAAACTTATAGGTACATAAAATAAACGCTAACTTTCGTACAATCTATGAAACCCTTGGTAGCACTCATAATGCTTATGAAATAGTCTGTTAACCGATAATAAATGAACTAAAATATTTCATTTACAACATAAAACGGTGGTAAACTACAATACCGCAGCGTAACAATTTAATCCTTAGTCCTGAATAAACTGTTGTCTGTGTAATCTGTTCATGTTTTTCTTTTAACTTTATCTTTGCTCGTCCACATATTGTGAAACGGACCGTGTGTGTGTTTTGGATTGTTTTGTTTGACTAACTACAGAATAATTATGTCTGGCCATGGTACAATACCAAACAGACATGCGACAACATTTTGGAGAGATTTCGTCCGTCTTGGATTTGTCTTGGTGTTCTAGAATATTAGCCAAACAGCACTGAGCTTTGACAATAGTCCTACTAAAAATGTGTTTTGAGAAATGAAAAATAAACATATTATTGCATGATAAGTAACTTCAGTCTGAATGTAAAACATAAAGCAGTTTATGCTTTTAAGCAGAAATTAGTACGAATTTGTCAAATTTAAGCCTCGGGGTAGAACAGGTTTCCCTTGCATTATTCTGCGCAACCTACTTTCGAATCTTTTGTCCTTTTAAAAAAAGACTAACAAGTACTCGAGCAGCTGAAATGGTTTGTAATTGTTCGCGCTCGAGAGCTTTTTTAAAAGCAATTGAGTTCTAATGGTTTATATTTCTTTGAATTTTGTGCAAGTTGAAAACGTTTTCATCTATGGCGCTGATACACCTGAGCATTCACTGGTAACAGAACAGCGAGCATACGCCGTTTTCTGTTTTGTCGAAACGAACATTTTCACGATCATTCTAGCGAACACTCTAAATTCAAATAGTCCGTAGAATATAGAAAAAATATAGAAATCGCACTACAACAGCAGTTTTACCCAATATGTTTACTTCAGTTTCACTTATGAATTATTTCTAGAGTAAGAGTAAGATACATAAACAAATGACGGTTCTAAATAATAAAATGCAGATTTTAATTTGAACACGTTCAATAAATCACAAAAGTGTCTGTACGTTCAAATTTACTATCAATATCGAGAATTTATCAACATTCTAAAAAAAAATAATTCTGAGTAAACCAAATCTAAGGATCTTTTGTAAACATTATCGATATTTCATCGATATTTATTCTGCATAAGCCCATCACTAGTCAAGTTAAAATTAGTGGCAAACTACGAAAATTCTTCCATAGATTAAAATCATAAGTCAAAGTGAAGTACAAATATTGGGTTTAACCGCCATTGTAGCGCGAATTCTATGTATTATCTATATTTTAAGTCTCGCCCGAATGTTCGTTAGAATGCTCGCTGAAACACACTCAGTTGTTTTGTAACATTCGCGAGAATGCTCATTACAGGTGAATGCTCAAGTATTAAAAATTATGTAACGGGTCTGAATCGTGTTAATAAACGAAAAGAAAGATGAAATACCTTTCTATTTGTCCGATGCGATGTGTTTCGCTAGGTCGTAAGTGGGTGAATTTACGACCTAGCGAAACACATCGCAGCGGTACTGCAACCATTAGTAGGTAAGACATCGTCGTTTGTAAAGGATTCTCGCCATTTTGTAGACGTCATCAAGAGCATGAAAGTAGAACCCGACGAAGTGATGGTGAGTTTTGATGTCGAGTCACTATTCACAAGCGTTCCAATTCAAGGCTGCCTTGATGTGGTCGAGAGTAAACTAAGGTTAAACGGTCTGTTTGATAAATACATTGTTCTACTGAAACACTGCCTAGACGGGAACTATTTTCTATATCGTGGGCAATATTACCTCCAGATTAACGGAGTGGCCATGGGTAGCCCTGTCGCACCGGTAATGGCCAACATCTGGATGGAACATTTTGAAGAAAGGATCCAACTACAAGCGTTCCACGTAAAAATATGGAAAAGATATGTCGATGACGTATTCTGTATTATAAAGGGTAACAAACAGGTTGTAGAACAATTAGCAGATCACTTGAACTCCATACACCCTAATATAAGGTTCACTTATGAAATGGAGACAGACAGAACGTTAGCTTTCCTCGATGTGAAGATCAAGGTGAGAGAAAATGGAAACCTGTCACACACTGTTTACAGGAAGCCCACACACACGGACAGGTACTTACACGCAAATTCACATCATCACCCGCGACATTTGCAATCCGTTATTGCTTCATTGACAAACAGAGCATATGACATTTGCGACCCCGAACACTTCGATAGTGAGCTCCCACATGTTCGGGAGGTACTCAAGCAAAACGGTTACAAACACAATATGCGAGGTTCAAGGAAAAGGTCGAGACTGACTGAAGTGAACAGAGCGCCAGCGTTCATGCCCTACATAAAAGGAGTAACGGATAAAGTTGGAACAGTACTACAAAAATACTCCATCTGTATATAGTCCGTACTCCAAAGTAGCAAATTGCCTGCGTACTCCAAAGGATGTCATCCCTTTTCAAACACCAGGCGTGTACAAGGTGGATTGCAGATGTGGTAGTTCCTACATCGGGCAAACAAAAAGGACCATCGCCGAACGAGTTAAGGAACACATCACGGCCGTCAAAAACCGACAAACCACCAAGTCGGCCATAGCTGAGCATTTGTTGGAGTCAGGATCCAATCACTGGATTGAGCTACATCGGCCCCAGGTTCTCTCCATAGACCGTCACTATTTTTCAAGAATAGCACGGGAAGCGGTTGAAATCAAAAAGCACGCAAATTTCAACCGGGAGGATGGTTACCGTTTATCTACATCTTGGAATCCTGTCATCAGCAAATGTAGACACCGACGAGGTGATATTACGCGCCAGTGTAAAGAAACCATTAGTGTTGTGTGTCGAAGTACCGACAGTTCCGAACATAATAATGTTAATAATTGTGAAGACCAAGTGAGGGTAGGTTCCAAAACCCGCACTTCTCGGAGGCAGCGCTGACGAACATCAGTCATCCCGTGACCACGGCTGGTGTAACCCATGCCGAAACGTCGGGACAAATAGAAAGGTATTTCATCTCTCTTTTCGTTTATTAACACGATTCAGACCCGTTACATAATTTTTAATATGTGTACAAATCGTGGTAGTTTAAAAATGAATGCTCAATGTATCAGCGCCATAAGAAAATGTTATTTGCCGTGTTATGTGGAGGCCATACACGGTTGTATAATCTCCTGAATAATGAATCTTAGTAATAAAAAAACTGTTTTAATAGAGAAAGTAGTTGATACATAATATTATCGTCACTGACCGAGTAGATCACGCCATGCGCCACTTTGTTGAGAAAGCTTTATGAGTAAGGTATTCATGGCGATCTGTTTTGATGGGTAAAATCATATCCCACGAAAAGGTCGCAAGTCAGACTTTGTAGAAGTCTCTTCTGGCGTCCCGCAGAGATCCCATTAAGGCCCACTTTTCTATAACGTTTACCTTTATGGCATAGGTAAATATATTAAATATGCGTTTTACCTTATGTATGCTGATGGTACCATTTTTTTTATAAAATCTATTCGGAACCAGACAGCTTAAAGTATATTTAAATAGTTTACCTAAAATATATACGGATGATTATATTATAACAGTTAATGTTAAAAAGTGCCAATGTATTACTTTCACACGTTAAAGAACGCCACTGATGGTTGATTATGACTTTAATGGAATTAAAATTTAAAGAACTAGAGAAGAACGTGATTTGGGTGTACTCTTTGAAGAAAAAATGCTTCTTAGTAATCATATAGATAATATATCGGCCAAGATGTTTAGAAATTTGGGCTTGGTTATACGTTCTTGTAAACCATTTAATAATAATTCTGCTATCAAAACCATACATTATGCATATGTCCGCAGTGTTTTGGAACATGCCTGTCAAGTCTGGTCTCCACAATATGTGGTCTACAAAGATCGTATCAAACGAATACAGAAAAAGTTTCTTGATCATCTTAACTATCGACTGCACTATCAGACAATACATTATGTACAGAACTGTTGCTGACATGGTCTTCTTACTTTAGAAGAAAGACGAAAGCTATTGGATATGAGCTTTCTACATGATATTGTAAATGGTCATCGATTGTGAACAGCTAGTGGCAAGTGTGGCGCTACGCGTTCCCTTGCGACGCACACGTCACACCCCTTTACTGGACGTACCTCATCGTACCACGAATTATGCAGCTAACTCCACTGACTAGAATGCCTCGTACTTACAATTCTGATTTTCACAACGCGGACTTATTCTTTTCTTAAAATCGAAATTCAAAACCTATGTGAAGCAAATTATCTCAAACATGTATGATAATAATAATTAAATAGATAATAATAATTAAATAAATAATTTATGTGTATACATTTGTTATCACTCTGTTGATATACATTTACGCTTATTTATGCCTTACCTTACTTTGATTTTAAGCTTCTGTTACCTACTATTCCTAAAGATTTTGCTTCCTTCTCTACCTTGTATGCGCAATCCAGCAATATTGTATTTACTTCCAATAATTACACTTGACGCCTGCTATTACCCTTAACCCGGCGAGGATGTGGAGGGGTCATTCTGACCCTGTAAATTTTTAATCGTGTGTAGTTTTTTATTCTGCGATCGAAGAGTTTTGAACGTCACAATAGCTGTTGCTAAAGGACTGGCGCGCGCGCCCCGCGCCCCTGTTCAGTCGGCCGTCGCCTGTGACGGGAGCAACACATGTGTGCAGTCAAAAAGGGTAAATATGACCCCGTGACAACCGCGATGTAACATTTTTATATAAGGTTTCAATTATATTTTTACTTAATATTATTATAATTTTAGGTTTTTTCGTACACAATGAATAGCCAGGAGCTTGAGGATGAGCGCGTATGTCTTGTTTTAATGCAGTCTGACAGTGAAGATGACTTGTTATCCGACGGTAGCGAAAAGGAAGATCATTTGACAGCTACGCAAGAGAATCAGAGAATTCATCGGAGAACCTGAACAAGAAGCACCTGTTAGGGTTCCAGGTGTACGAAAAAGGTGCCAAGTATGTCCTTATGCCCGCCATCGCAAGACAATAATGTTTGTGAAGATTGCCATAAGTATATTTGTCCAGAACACACTATTTTATTCTGCCAGGATTGTGCTGTGCTGCAACACAGACAATAATGATTTGTAGTTCATAATTGATGATAAGATTGTGACTTAAACTAATTGATCTCTACATATGTACCAAATTAAAAGTTAATCGTCAAGAAGTTAGTTACATTTTGTTGTTTTGAGTGTAAGTTTAGAAAGTTCATGCAAAAGTTGATTATTTTGTAGTACTTTGCTCAAAGTGATTTAATTATAATATTTTGTACTCTTATCTGCGTTTTATTTCGATAGAACCGTAAATATAACATGTAATATACATAATATTAATTAATATTTGATACATTAATATAAATTTAGATATTTTAAACCAAATTATATACAGGGTCAATATGACCCTCCACAACCTCCACGTTACTATTTTCACCGCATCTTCGCCGGGTTAATATGGATATTGTTTATGTAAGGTTATACGATTGTACCTAACGCTGTTGGTTTCAATAAATCTTAATATATAAAATCCTTGCGTTACTGACTGACTGACAGACACGCTACAGCCGTTTCTATTGGGCGCAGGAAGCTGAAATTTGGCATGTATGTCCCTTGGGGACCGTAGGGGTGCACTAAGAAGGAATTTGCCGAAATTCCCACGGGATCGGCCAAAACGGGTAAATAAAAAAAAATGCAGGCGTAGCTGCTGGCGTCCTCTAGTAAATAAATATAAAAAAACGTCGTCGTGTTAGCGCTATGCCAGTTGTTGTCAGTGTGTTGCAGTCGCATTCTAGACTTGTTCAACCAGATTTGACAGGATATGAGCTTGATACAAATACCTTTAAAACTCTACGCTATCTTTAAAACTCTACGCTATGTCACTAATAAGACAGTCATACGAATCGTTTATTTCGCTCTTTGTCAATCCGTAATTTCTTACTGTATACCATGTTGGGGTGGTGCTGCCAAAACAGTTATAAAACCCCTAGAAATTGCACACAGAGCTGTGTTAAAAGTGGCTACTTTCCGTTCCATTATGTTCCCGACGAATGAATTATACAGAGACTGGAGTGTCTTAAGCATTCGCCAACAGTTCATACTTCAAGTCATTATAATGCAGCACCGTCTGATACCTTACAAGAAAATTACCAAACGTAGACAAGATAAAATATGTACACTACCTTTTGCGCGGACTTCTTTCGCAAAAAGATTCTTTTTCTTCCTCGGCCCTTCATTATATAATAAAATTAATAAACACTACTTGGTATATGGGTTATCGGTATACAACTGTAAAAAAATCGTTTATTCGTTCCTCCAAAAACAAACATACGATGAATCAGAATCATTTCTTACATGAAAGAAAAATAAAATAAAATATATCTTCACCCTTACACGAACCTTAGCAAACCCGCTCTCACTTCTTCACTTGCACCACACACCACACATACGCATTCACGATTCACTCGTTCACACTTCACACACACACACACACACACACTCGCACACGCATTCACTTACTACACACTACATTACACTATGCCCGCGCGGCAATACACTTACGCATACCCACAAGTACTCTAATACAAACACTTTAGTCTTAGATTTAATGTATACTTTTCTTGCTCTATTAGTAACGTTTTAGTTTTTACTTTTGGTTATTATAACTATTTTTTTTTATTCAACCACTACCTTGGGGTCTAGGACTGCTGCCCCTTAACACAGGTTATTTCATAACCTAGATAGGAGCACAGAACTTCACCCAAAACCGTTGTACATTATTCTACATGTAAAATGTGACTCGTGTATCCTGTATCTGTATAACCATTTATGTACACATTTTATGAGCAATAAACATTATTATTATTATTCACTTCATTTATTATTCTTCACTTGGCACACTTTTATATTATTAAAGTACAATTAGAAAAATACATTTAAAAATATAAAAGGGACCACGGAGACCCACCAGTGTCGGGTACAGGGACCAAGCCACCGGTGGTTAGGGCCTCAGAGACAGGAACTTCCTCACGATGCGTGCCGTGTCGAGAAGAACTGCCTTCTGAATCAAAGACTTGATCCAGCTGTCTAGTGTGAGCCTCTTTAGGTGTTGGTCGAGGCTCTTGGCGATTAATCCATTCACTGACACGACTATCGGCACAATGACCGCCGAATCCACATCCCACATGTCAACAATCTCGTGAGCTAGGTCCAAATATTTAATCTCTTTCTCTTTTTCTGCTTTCACGAGATTGCTGTCATGCGGTATGGTGATATCGATTATCATTGCGAGTCGCTCTGCTCGGTCTATCACTACAATATCAGGCTTATTGGCTACAATAGTCCTGTCTGTAATGATAGACCGATCCCAGTACAACAATGCACGACCATTTTCGAGAACTGGGTCGGGCACATATCTGTAGTACGGTACCTCAGAACCAATGAGATCATATTTAAGGATATATTTTTATTATTATTATTATTACCTTTAATAATTTAATTCATTTAAAGGACAGTCTTGTATTTGGGAAGATCTTACCTGTTCTAAATTTCTGACGTCTGAGATGTAGCCACGCAGTGAAAAAATAATTGAAACTTCTTCAACTTCTTCGATACGTTATGTTATAGAGGGCTAGCGTGGACAAGTGGCATTCGCTCTTCATTTTTAATACCGCTCTGGATTGGTTGGCGTAGTAAAATTAACTATTCGTTCTTCGTCGAGCACATAACATCGGCCACATCAAAGACGTATGCCAGTTCCATACATTTTAGCGAAAGGCGATATCGCTGTTCGAATGTTACCTTGCCTTGGCCCTCGGACTGTCTGGACTGGCCTTGCATCTGTCACCAGATGTGCGTGTGGTTTATGACATACGAGGTTATGAAATCAAACAAACATTATAATAGAAAATATACTTTATATAAATTTATACGACAACCCATTTCAAATTAATTTTACATACAGTGATTTATTTATACACAATATTGAAATATTATTTAGCTGTAGCGAAAAGTATACATTTACAATTAGGTATTTATTGAACCATATTTTCAAACCTATCACGGGTTATAATTATGACAGACATGCCCTGATCAGAGTTTGCAATTAAGTAAATAACTGAAGTATTTGCAACATACATGTGCTTGTTAATAAAATGATATACAACACTATACTGTTTAGTTTATTTGTTGCATAAAATAAGCCTTATATCCGTAGTCACGCCAAATTTTCATAGGAATTATGAAAAGACTATTTTTGGCCAAGTTAATTATTATGAAGTTAAAAAATATGCAAATTGCTGCAGCGCAGACACACACTGTGAACGTGACGCACTTTTTAGTCTGTGAAAATAGAATCTATGCAGTACCGCGTGCGGCGTTCAAAAAATATTCATATTTATTTAAGTGCGCCAAGAGACTTTTGGCTAGGTGCACTATGCACAAAAAGTTAGCCGCCTGCGCTGCACCTAAGAGGCATTGTCTTGACATTAGCATATAAACGTACCCGTGCTAGGTCTGCAATGAAATATCGTATGTACAGTTACAGTATTAAGGAGCTACTGTTTAGTAAGACAGGCCCACTGGTATGATAAATAAGGGTTCGAGACAATTTGAGACTAGTAAGGCACTGTCGGCGTAAATACTAACTCTTTATAAACATTTTTTACATACAAGTATATTTATTTACATTTATATTTTAATGGCAATGTGGTTATGTTTTGCGTATGATGCTTTTACATTAAGATTTTTTTTTAATCTGAGTATGTTTTATTTCATTTGTTTATTTTCCTTAGTGGCCCAAGAAGGCAACCAAAATTCCTTTATCTTGTGCTCGTTTGAAACATTACAAATAAATAAAAATAAATTAGTGAAATCTACATTACATCGAATTCAATTATAGGTTAATTTAAAAGCTTGCAGGTGTTTGTCACAGTCACAAACACTAGTCTCTGTTGTTGTAGGGATTTGTTTGTATTTTTTGTACATCATAATATGTGTTTAATGATCGATGAAGATTTTAGCATGCTTAATTTTATATATAGTGATTTTCATTATTTTACAAAATATAAATAAAGACAGTAACATCCCTTTATTTCTGTTGTAAATAACTTTGAAACTAATAAAATGCAATACGTTATTGTTTAATACAACATAATAAAATTGTAAAAATAATTACGAATATCTTAATTATTTGATTTCAAGCAAAGCTGTAAATGCCGCAATTAGCCACAATATTGCCATTTAAATACTAGTAATGGTAACTTACACACTATATAATAAATCTTTGGATCATCTCTATTGAATTGATATTTTTTACACATTTACATAATTTATACAACATGGAATGAAAATGCAGATTCTAATTGGTTACCTATACGAAGTCTTTGATAAATTTATTATAATGTAAGTATAGTCATCGAATTAGGATATATTTTTATAATTTTACACATAATTTGTTATATAGGACGTCAGGTATGAAAAGACATACAGATATGTAATACAAATTACGAGATAAATAAGAAAAAAAAGCAAAAAAGAGAGTTCTGAAAACATGTCTAGGTACCGTAAAAGTTTGACTAGAAAATCATAAGTCATTCCAACCTATTAAATATGTATTACAGCGGTTTCTCAATTAATTTGCAGCCTTAGTAAATAAAATATACACCACATGTATATGTAATACAATTTTTTTAAGGAATACAATTTTAGCAGTTTTAATTCAAGTTTGTTGACGGCATAGAATACATGTGTCACCACCCCCTATCTTCCCGTGGGTGTCGTAAGAGGCGACTAAGGGATAACACGATGCAAATACCATCTTTGCGTAGAGACGGAAAACTCGACATCAAACCCTATACGACTGCCTCGTTGGTCTCGCGGCATGAATGTGCGCGTGGGATCGGGAGGTCCCGGGTTCGATTCCTGGGTCGGGCAGTGTTATTGGGTTTTTCTGTCAAGAAATTCTCAGTAGAAGCACGGAGTCTGGAAATGTGCCCGGTACGGCAATAGGCTCGCCCCTTATTATGTGGGACTAAAGTATATCTGGCGAAAAGTGGGTGTAGAAATACACCTCTGCCTACCCCTTCGGGGATAAAAGGCGTGACGATATGTATGTATGTATGTAATTCAAGTTTGTTAGATAAAAAGACATAATTACCGACAGACATTTCACAAAAATATTTAATTATACACATAATAAGACGAAAGAAAAAAACATCAAGAACAATACTGATATAAAAGGTAGATCTTTGTAAACAGCTTAAACTTGCAATATTGAAACTTTATGAAGCTGTTCTAACATGAGATCATTACTTATCTTCAACATCGTTTACCTACTTCATATTTTTGTTCAAGGTTTTAAAAAAAATCTTCGTAAGGAAAGCAACTGAATATTTTTGTGTGGTTATTGACCAACTGCCGATATTCTGATCATCTTATATACATCGGTACTGATTTGAGGTTTCTCTTGTTTCATAATAAATGTTTCTGCAGACTAGAGCCCGGAATTGTTGTTTGCATTAATAAATTTAATAATACATAACAAAATACTGGGTGGGTTGATGTATTTATTTAATATAGAGATATTTTTAAACATCATAGAATTCATATACTTTTATATTGATGTAAGTCTCGTCTATACTGGCATTAAATAAATTGACAAAATTAAATCTGCTGAATTCCTTCTTCGTAGTCGGTGGGGACTTTTATTATTACGTATAGGTTATTAATTAATGATAGTTGCTAGCCCAAAAACTAAAATAAAACAGTACCTACTTGATAATTGAAAATAAAACAGTACCTACTTGATATCTATCTATTTATATCGTCACGCCTGTCTCCCAGTTGGGGTAGGCAGAGACTATGGAACGCCACATGCTTCGGTTCAAACATACTTCTTTCGCTTCCTCGACATTCATTAACCTCATCATGCATGCGCGTCAGTTATGGGTACTTTTAATTTGGCCCTTTTGCAGTACGTCACCTATTTGGTCGGCGTACGTCCGCCTAGGGCGTCCCCTACCGACATTTCCATTCATTCTCGCACGATACACTCCTTTCGTATTCCTTCTTTCATCCATCCGTTCCAAATGTCCAAACCAACGCAACATTCCTTTTTCAATCTTTGTCACTACATCTTCTTTTAGACCACACTTCTCTCGTATCACACTGTTTTTCACTTTATCTATCAGCCTTATTCCACACATACTCTTCAAAGCTCTCATCTCCACAGCATTGATTCTACTTTCATGCTTCTTCTGTCATACCCATGATTCACTACCATACATCAGTGTTGGCACCAAAACTCCCTGCAGTATAGCAAGGCGAGCTTGCCTTGGGATAATACCATTGCTGATGATGGACTGTAAGGCGCCATTCACACTATTTCCTGCTTTCACTCTCCTTTCAATATCTCCCTCACATTTTCCATCTCTCGTAAACAAAGAACCTAAATACACTAAAGCGCGCCAACACGCTACTTCTAACGACTTCAATATTGACTTACTCAATCAACATTTCTCTGCTTCGTCCAATATTGATGGGACTACTAAAGCAAGCACTATAAATTATCTTTCATCTCTGCCAACCCCTAGTTATTCACCCTTTGTCTTTAATCATTCACCGATAGTGATGTTAAGAAGTGCATAAGGTCAATCACGTCCAACGCTGTAGGTAGTGACTGTGTCAGCCGTAATATGATCCTTCCTATCCTCGATATAATCCTACCCATAATTTCCCATATCCTCAATTATTCTCTGTCTAGTGGTGTATTCCCATCGATGTGGAAAGACGCTCTTATTACACCAATTCCAAAAACCTCTCATCCTTCATCCTTCTCTGATTATCGGTCCATTTCCATCCTGCCATTCCTTTCAAAAGTCTTTGAACGCCTCGTTTATAACCAAATAAACTCTTTCCTCTGCAAAAATTTTCTCCTTAATCCATTTCAGTCCGGGTTCCGTTCGGGACATAGTACCGTTACATCCCTGGTCAATATTACGGATGACATCAGGGCTGGTATGGAAGGCGGAAAACTCACAATTCTCGCTCTACTAGATTTTAGTAACGCCTTCAATACAGTCGATTTTGATATTCTACTCAGTCGACTTTGTACTCTTAACATATCTCCTACGGTGATTGATTGGTTTCGTACTTACCTGTGTGGCCGCCGACAGCGTATACGCATTGAAAACTCACTTTCTTCTTGGTGTAACACAACTGTTGGTGTGCCCCAGGGTGGCGTGCTATCTCCTTTACTCTTCGCAATTTTTATTAATTCTATATCAAATAATCTTCGCTGTTCCTATCCCCTTTATGCAGATGATCTTCAAATTTATACACAGTCGTCACTAGCAGATATGTCACTTTCTGTAAGTACCATTAACAATGATTTGGCACTGATTAGCAACTGGAGCAAATCCTTTGGACTAAAAGTGAATCCCTCAAAAACTCAGGCCATTGTTATTGGTACTTCAAGAATGACATCAAAAATTGACTGGTCTCAACTCCCTCGCGTCATATTTGATGGTACCTTTATTTCCATACAAGACAAAGTTAAGAACTTGGGTCTCATTATGGACTCTAATCTCAATTGGCGATAGCAGATCCAAGAGGTGAGTCGAAAGTTATTTGCTTCAGCAGGGTCACTGAGAAGGCTTAGGAATTTTCTTCCTACTGCCACCAAAATTGCACTATCAAACTCCCTCCTTTTGCCCATTATCGATTATGCAGATGTCAGCTATTCAGATCTCGCCGAAAACCAGCTGGATAAACTTGAGCGCCTTCAAAATCTCTGTATACGATTCATATTTGGACTACGCAAATATGATCATGTTTCACAATTTTGAGCACAGCTCAAGTGGTTACCTATACGACATCGCCGGAATGCTCATATTCTCTCTTTGCTGTACAACATATTGTTTAACCCTTCAACTCCTTCCTATCTTAAAGGACGATTCGAGTTCCTTCATGATACGCATAACCTTTATTTAAGGTCATCAGAAAATTTGAAACTAAAAATGCCGGTACATTCCACAGCACTGTATGACAAATCTTTTTGTGTTACCGCTGTTCGCCTTTGGAATGCTTTACCATTACATATAAGACAGGCTCAAACGATAACTAAATTTAAAGCTTCAGTAAAGGCTCACTATCTATCACTATAACTTCTTCTAGTTCTACAAAATACATGTAAGTATTAAATATGTGTATGTATATGTATGTACGTATGTATAAGTATGTATGTATGTATATGTATATAATTATGTCTATCAGTTATTATCATATTACAGGAATGAATATAGGTATATTAAGTATGTATATATTATATAGCTTTGTTTACTTTGTTTACACATGCAACTACCGATTTTCTCCTACCAATAATATTTCCATCCAAAGGTTGCCTGGTAGAAATCGCTTTCAGCGATAAGGCCGCCCTTTGTACTATAGTTAGTTATGAGATCTCTAATAATGTTTTTTAATGTGTACAATAAAGTGTAAAATAAATAAATAAATAAATAACTCGTTCACTAGCTCCACTTTTTCATCTTCTATCATTACGTCACATTCAGTTACACTATCGTCCCTCTCTATGACCATGACTTTGGTTTTGTTTACATTCACTTTCATACCTTTCTTCTTATACGCCTCATTCATCGTGGTATAGAACCTGATCGTCAGCGTATAGCAGGGTCTTAAACACTGACTCACTCATTCTTAATCCACATTCAGAATCTTTCAAATCGGCCAAAAAACTGTCCATGAACAGATTGAACACCCAAAGAGACGCTAACACCACGATCAATGTTGAACCAGTCCGTGTAGGCCCCGTTTATTCTGACACAGGCACTTGAATCCCTATATAAGGATTCAAATGCCCGTATCAGACTGCTGCTCACTACATACGCAAAAAGTATTGACCAATGTTCATCCCTCACCACTCGATCGTAAGCCTTTTCCAGGTCAATAAAGGCGCAGAAAACCTTCTGGTGTTTGCTTAAGACTTTCTCTGCAATGCACCTTAAGGAAAAGACTTGATCCGTATATCCCATTCCCTTTCTGAATCCCGCTTGCACATCCCAAATTTTACTGTCCGTTTCAGAGATCACTCTTTCAATCAGTATCTTTGCATACAATTTGCCAACAACACTCAGGAGGCTGATACCGCGATAATTTTTGCATTCCTGCTGTGGCCCTTTGCCCATGTACAGTGGCACCATTACGGCCGTGTTGCAGTCACCTGGTACACGACCGAACCGCCAACATTTATTTAACAGTAGGTACAGCAGGCTTGCAGTGACGCCTTCGCCTACCTTGAGCATTTCAGCAGAAATCCTGTTATATCCCGCAGCTTTACCCGCCTTCCTACTTTTCAATGCATATCGTATCTCTTCCATACTTATCCCACTTTCACAATTATAATTCCTCATTCGCTACTATATTCCTATTGTCGCTCTCTCCTCTTTCAGACAAATTCTCAAAATATACCTTCCACTGATTCAGAGCTTCCCCATGCTCTCTAATAATACTTGCATTTATATTCCTTATTTCTTTAAGAAAGGTATTGCACCAACTTTCGATTCTCCTGATTTGCCTCGGGCTGTTCTGACTAAGTGCCAGAATAATTTAATATTGGCCCGAAAATGTTGAGCAAATTTTCTATCAAATTTATCCTTGCATTCTTCTTTCTTTCTTCTCACTATGTCTTTTACTTTATATTTCAACCTGTCATACTTTTCTTTTACAATCCTTTCATTGTCATTCACACCACCTTGTTGGCTCTTATGGCTAACAAGTCCATCCATGCTTTGCACTTTTCCGCAACCACACCACTTACTTCTTGATCCCACCATTCATTACAAATTTTCTTAACGTTCTTCCTCTTGCTTACGCCACATACTTGAGTGGCTGTCTCAATAATTCCATTCTTAAACTCTTTCCGAAATTCTTCTATTTCGCACTCTTCTTTCTCAAACAAATCTTTTAACCTTACTTCCAATAACTCTTTATACAGGGTAATTTTTTATGTAGTTCGGATATTTTAGTATGTTATACATTTACAAAAATTAATAAACACGTATTTTTTATTTTACCAAAAAATAACAAAGTTATCGCCTAGTAAAGAATATCTACTTGAAACAGATGTTCATGGTCACCCGATGGCTTATCAGCTGTGAGGTCACTGCACGCGACACAATAAAGCGCGCGGGCTGATCGAGGCGATCTGATACTGTGTTCTAGCTTCAAAATTATTGTTATTCACGTACCTACCGTGCTTCATCAGTCCATAGGATGTTCGCTTCGGCATGATTAATAAGCCATTCACACAAGACTCGTCGTGGTAGGTACTTGGTCTACTTTCTGAAGATGTTGTACCGGCTGTTGTCGTACGGATGGAGACCGGCTGCATTTAGCAGTCTCCACACTGCGGGCTGCCTCACACCGAAGCGACGTGCTGCATCGCATGTGCTGGCTTATGGATCCCTTTCGAAGAATTCGAAGATCAAGTCTTCGACGTCAGTAGCCAGGCGAGGTCTGCCATACTCTAGTGCATGGCTAGGGGTTGTGAACTGGCCATGATCCAAAAGCCTTTGGTTGGCCGCTAAAATAGTTCGTTCACTTGGAACTACTGGGTTCTTTACTCCTTGAGCTCGCATACGAGATACACTTTCTTGTTCGTACATTGTTCTAGCTGCACGAAGGCTTTCACCACTAAGTAAATAAACTAGTACCATTTCGTAGCACTCGCGATTTGAAAATCGTTAGGACGTCATTCTAACGACTTACGACCGGTGCGCGGCGAGAGCGTCGGCGCTTGCGCGAAAGTGCGACACGTGCCACTTTCTCGATGCGCCCGAGTTGACTGGCGCGCGGCCGGGCCGGCACGCGCACGCGGATTCAACGCCCCGCACCCCGCGTCCTGCGTCCCGCGTCCCGTACCCCTGTCGCATCGCGCACGTGTTTGATATTGATAGTATTATTGCAATGAATAACGTTGTGTCTATGATTTCCTTGTTTCTCGGATATTTATACACGGATTTGGTGGGATAAAAAAGTAAAAAGTTATTTATGGAAATGTGTTCTATTATTGATATAGAACCACAGAAAAAAATATCCGAACTACATAAAAAATTACCCTGTACTGATCGCGTATATCCTCTTCTGCCAATCTTTCAACTTTCACTCTTTCTATGGCAGGTGAGTGTATGCGAGGACGATGGCGCCATTTAGTTGTTAGTCCCGCTATACGGCTAACAACCAAAAAATGGTCAGTACCCACATTCAAGCCTCGGTACACTCTAGTATCTTTCATTTTTCCTTTTAAACGTTCATCCACCACAACACAATCTATCATACTTGATAATTGAAAATAAAACAGTACCTACTAAATAAATAGTGTAATTTCTATACTACTATCGCTGCATTAACGAGTTACGAAACCATGTTTACTTAAGAAATGACTGACACTTATTATTATTGTACGCATGTTCATATAAAATTTGGTAACATAATTAATGTTTACTGTAAGGCTACAATTACTTTATATATTACTATTGAACATTTTCGGTATTGCTATGAGTATTTGGAATGTTATAAAACAAATAGATATTTACAATGTGACGAAGCGCATTAATTATAAATTTTACATGAAATTACACAAGCATATTATTATATAATACGACGAAATTAAATATTTACATTTCATAAACTATATACACAGCTATTCAGTAAATCACAGCTCCTGATTGATTTATTTTCTCGTGAAAATTCATGACTGGAATAAAATTACCAGTACAATAATTAAGATTGTCCCGATAAACTCCCTACTGTTATATACGTTAGAATTGAATTACAATATAACACACTTATTTACATACAATTACCAGAGCCACATTTTGTATCGAACCACCACCAGCCAGAGCCACATTTTGTATACCACATTACAAGAGACTTTTATGGTTTTCTCGTGACAATCTTATCTGACCGGCATCGACACACACAACAATCTACTTATAAGTATATACATAGAACACTATTCCGCAATTTTAGCTCACTTCAGCTTCTTTTTGATCGACGGCTTACGGCTACGTTGCATTCTATGCTCACTTCACTGACGGACTCTGAGTCCAGGCAGTAGGGTACACTGTTGGGGTAAATGTGTTGGTCTACGCAGTTGACAGTATCGTCGAAGGTGTGTTCTAGAGACCTCATGCAGTAGGCGTCGCATGTGTGCCGGTCACTGCGGCGGGACGCACGCAGCGAGCGGCGGTCTCTACATCAAGAGCATCTAGCTCGTGGCGCGCGGAACGTGCCCGCGCGGGCCTGCTGTCACAAACGACACATCTCGTGCTGAGCCACTGACGAGTACATCATCGTCGCCACCGGGTACTGCAAAACAATATCCATATTACTCATAAAATTTAACTACCACTATAAAACTAGAAGTTGGTGAACGCAAATGACTTTATTTTGTTGATTTCGTGACATAAACTTTTATTAGAGTCGTTCGAAATGGAAGAGGAGAATTTTATTATGCTACTGACAACAAGTATAAAGATTGTAGAGTGTGATAAATGGACGACGAAGAATAGTAGAGCACTAGAGTTATAGACATATTTCTGAAAAACATACACTGAACATTTTACATTGCAGCAACACGAATGAAATTAGATTTTATGAACTTAGGACCAAAAAGTTTGTATGTATGTATATTGCGTGAAAAATGGAAATATTATTTATGATTTGCGACATAAAAATACTCAATTGCCGAAGTAGTTATTACGCTATACTAATTTTCCATTGATTCTCAGGTCATGCAAACCAGCAATTTACAGCACAGAAAAAAATACAATTAATCTTGGGATATCATGCAAAGTTTTTAGTTAAAGCAATGATGTTGTAAGTAGAGATGATGATAAAAGATATGGCAAGCGTAACAAAGTGGAGAGAGACGGGTTGTTATATTTCTCGGTTGGCAACGTCACGAAGTGCAGACAAATTGTTAAGAGCGTGGACAGTAACAAGTAACGAGGGAGGAACATCGAGACAGAGTGCATCGTGTGGCTGATAACAAGTCTGCACGTACCTCCACACTATCAGTGTACATGTGACCGGACGAAGACATCGCGTCTAATATACATCTAGCAAATATCAGTTAAGATTTATTGTTCCCCACTATACGAATCTGAATGGCTCTAAATTTGCATAAAGTACTAGAAACATGGAAGATACGAATTCAATTTTATCGTCAAGGCACTTTTAAATGTGGAGGAGATTCCGAAGCGATACAAAATGAAGCTGATTCGCTATATGTAAGTTTGTTCGCAGAAGTTTTGCCTGAGCTGTTGTATGCCCATCAGTTCGCTCGATGAGTAATAACGTCGAGTGGTGCGCAACTGAAAGTAAAAGAACAAATTCATAACAATCTAAGGAGAAGCATTTCAATTTGCAACTGAAATTAGAAAATTCCTTTTATTTAAGGACTTTCTGAGTAAAGTAAAACTCAATGTCTAATTACTTGTGTTGAGTAAGTAAACTCGACGAATACTCACTTGAGATTGTTTGTTGAAACGAAGTTGCGGTTGGTATTTCCATCGCAACTTTCTCGGGCAGCACACGCACAGAATTCGGAGGAACGCTCTGAAACAAACAAATGCGATCATTTTAACATTGCCTATAATGTTTATATAGTTAACTCTTTCATCATCATCATATCAGTCAAACGACGTCCATTGCTGGACATAGGCCTCCCCAAAGTTCTCCACACAAACCGATTTTGAGCCGCCCGCATCCAACCGCTTCCCGCTATCTTAACCAGATTGTCGGTCCACCTTGCGGCAGGCCTACCTCTGCTGCGTCGTCCGATACGTGGCCGCCACTCCAGAACCTTTCTGCCCCAACGGCCATCGGTTCTTCGAGTTAACTCTTTATTGGTTCTATTTTCATTCCGAATTTAGCTGTCGTAAGTTTTTTGTATTTAATGGTTTATTCCATATCAACAGAACATTATTTTTTACTAAGATTTTTACGAATCATCAAAGTTTATTTTGACTTTTACTATACTTTAGTATTTTGTTAACACGCGCCGCCCGCGAAACGCAAGTATACGGTACGCACGCCGATACGGTCGGCGTGATGGAAGTGTGGCCGTGTTTGCATAATATGCTATGACCTTAGTCGCCAAAATTACATTCAATTGCAATATATCAATTTGAAAGTCCTTAGGCTTCTTATCAAAATATTCTCACTAGTATCTGCATTTTTTGTTAGAATATTATAGTGCTTTCTTTTTGTTCACGTTAAATGATCCGTGGATTGAAAGATCGACTTGATAAATCACAATTGGTTGGCTTATTTATTTTAATGCACCACTTCATTTCTAGGTATACAATGAGACATATTAAGTTGTGCATTTCTATTATAATATGTGTTCCCTTTTACCTAAGTATAGTCGAATTACAGCTTGTATGTGGAAATACCCGATATGGCGCTGTAAAATGAAGAACGATGAAGTCCAACTATAACAGCAGCATTTCTACAGAACGGATTGGTCAAGAACCTTTTAATTTACGTACGATTTATTAAAAACAAATCCCAAGAAAATGTATACCTAACATAGTCTAATTTTATTTGAGCTCAACCGATTGAAAATGATTTATCAGTCTAGAAAATTGACCTTCCCATTGTCAGGAGTGCAATATTTCATTGCGGCGCCGAATAAAAAGGAACATCAAACGTGCCGACCTCTTTCGTTGTATTAAGGGATTCTCAAAGTAAAAAGAAAAAGTAAAGCTTAGTTTATAGAGCGTGTTTGAAATACAATGTTCAGAAAACATTCTAGATTTTTTTAGCGAAGGATTTTTTAGTAAAATGTTGCCTTAGAAAGTAAAATGTAACAAAAGTTACAATATAATAAAAAAAATTCACGGTAGTAGAGCCTTGCTGATTTCAGCATGAATGGGCCGGCTTGACCGGGGAAGTACTACTCTCTCACAGAAATTCGACGTAAAGTAATAGTACCTAAACTGTTGCGTTTCGTTCGGTGAGTGAGAGTGCAGGAGGCCCTATCCCCTATTCCCTCTTCCTCATCCCACTCCTCATCCTATGCCTTTTCAGTTTTCCCAACCCCAAAGGGCGGCAACGCACTTCACGTCACTCCTGTGGTGTTGCTTGTGTCCATGGGCGGCGGTAATTGCTTACCATCAGGCGATCCGTCTGCTCGTTTGCCGCCTATTACCATAAAAAAACAATACATATCATTAAATGACATCTAGTTCCATATTTTTAAACTACTTTACCGAACTTAAAAAAAAAAAACTTTCTCTAAATTGAACCTATTCAAAGGTATATTGCAATGTTACTTCATGTTTTAAGATAGTGCTCACACAAACGTATATATATACACTTATCAAATTAGCAAATCACTTTAAACGGGGCCATATTATATTTACATCAAAAAGTCATAGAAAATAATATTTAAAAAGTAACTTTAAATGCATATTTAGATAAAAGAGCCTTGAAAAAAATGTCTGTTCAATAAGTAGAGCCTCATGAGACGAATCAGGCAAGAAACTCAGGGCCATTCTTTTTATCGTATTGTTCTATACAATTTTAAAAACGAAGTTAATACAAAAAAGACATTTTGACAGCTGAACGGAGTGGAAGGAAATTTTTTATATTCCGTTAAAATATTATTATTTTTTCATTTTGCTACAATTATTAATAGCCAACAGAGTGGTGACGATATCTGGTTGAATAAACATAAAGTGGTTTCACCCGCTCCAACGTTTGATCACTAAGAAAAGTGAATAGAGCCAAATACGTCGAAACCGTTGCATCGGGAAACAATATTTCTTGCTGGCTGGTGTGAGGAGCGCCGTTTCGGGCTCACCGAAGCGAAAAGCGAAAAGCTCAAAAATTAAAGAAAACTTTCGGCATCAAAATTAGAATACCATCCTCCCAAAACTCACCGCAACAGCACCATCTTCCATCATGTAGAGTCGAAACTAAGGGAAGGTGACATCAGGGGAGCGTCCAGGCTCTTATTCAGTAGCGATGTGGTGGCGCCTTGCTCTGCCGACACACTCACAAGTCTTCAGAGCAAGCATCCAGCGCCAGGGGATAACCTCTCCTTTCCTGAGCCACCTAGCGCTGAATCGGGCTTTCTCAGCATTACAGCCAAGGACGTGGTTGGTGCCGTTGGCTCCTTCCAGAGCGGGTCTGCTGGTGGTCTCGACGGCTTGACACCACAACATCTTAAGGATCTCGTGTGTTCAAGCGCCGGGGCGGCGACTCACTTTTGAGTGGGCTAACGGCATTAACTAATCTCATGCTCTCCGGCAATGTAAACGATGCCATCGTCGACGTTTTGTATGGCGCTAATCTGTGCGCCTTACGAAAGCGGGATGGTGGCATTCGTCCCATTGCCGTGGGATGCACGTACAGGCGTATGGCAGCTAAAATATGCTGTCGCCATTTTAACACCAGCTTTTCTTGTAAATTTCAGCCACAACAGCTAGGATTTGGTTCTAAAGGAGGCTGCGAGGCTGCTGTACATGCCTTGTCAACGTACCTTGATTGTAATGGAGGTGAGGTTGTCTTGAAGGTTGACCTAAAGAATGCCTTTAACTCAGTCAATAGAGACACCTTGTTGACACAAGTTAAATTGGAAATACCCCAAATCTACAATTTTCTTTGGCAATGTTACAGACACCCTTCTAAATTAATATACAAGGAACATCTTTTAGAATCTGCCGTCGGTTGTCAACAAGGTGACCCTCTTGGACCACAAATTTTTAGTTTGGCCATCCATCCAGTTGTAAACCAACTAAATTCAAAATTAAACATCTGGTACCTCGATGATGGAACCCTGGGAGGTGAGGTGACGTAAACACTGTATATCAAGATCTGGCATTCCTGAAATCGAAATTTTTATCCATAGGCTGAGAGTTGAATACAAGCAAATGCGAAAGTTTTATTAATGACAATTTAGATAAATCCTCTATTCTTTCAAAATTCCAATATCTGGCACCCAATATCACACAAGTTGAAAAAAGTTATCTTCGCCTCCTGGGGTCCCCAATTTTAGACGACGGTTTTGATTCTTTTATACAGGAAAAAATTCAAAATTTTAATGATGTTTCAGACAGGCTACTCAAAATTAATATACATTCGGCTTTTACTATTATTCGATATTGTCTTTTTGTCCCTAAATTTACACACGCGTTACGGTCTTCACCTTTTTGGAAAAATCCGACTCCACTCATTCAAATGAACAAAATTATACAGAATACCCTAAGTAAAATTTTGAATGTGGCTCTGAACGACCGAGTGTGGCAACAGGCGTCCTTATCTGTGCGCTAAGGCGGCCTCAGCGTTCGCAAAATTTCTGACGTAAGCCTGCCAGCGTTCTTGTCATCGGTCCACAGCACTGCAGAATTGACCAGGAAAATCTTAGCACCTACACTGGTTGATTCTGAGGTGCCGTGTAAGGCCGATGCCATGAACGCTTGGAGAAATTCTTGTCCAGGAACTGAGTTACCCCGAAACTTGTTCTACCAGAGGCAATGGGATGGGCCGCTTTGTAGCATGGTACGAGAAAAACTCCTCAATACATCGGCCAACGCTGCGGAACGTGCTCGCCTGTTGGCTGTGGGAGAATGGGAATCGGGCCTCTGGCTTCAGGCACTGCCATCGTCCAATATAGGTACCATGTTGGACGATACAACCTTCCGCTTCGCTACTTGCCTCCGTTTAGGCGCGTCATGTGTCTCTCCGCATCGCTGTCACTGCGGAGAGGCTGTCGATTGCCTTGGTCACCATGGTCTGTCATGCAGCAGGAGCGCGGGTCGTATTTCACGACACGCCAACCTCAACGACATTCTGCGCCGTGCTCTTGTCACCGCTGGCGTTCCAGCCCAACTTGAACCTCAGGGCTTGGCACGCGACGATGGCAAGAGACCGGACGGGATGTCTTTACTGCCGTGGAAGCTGGGTAGGCCTTTGGTATGGGACGCGACATGTGTCGATACCCTTGCGCCATCCCATCTTTCCAGCACAGCAGGTTGTGCGGGCGCTGCTGCTGCTTCAGCAGAGACCCTCAAACGGCGCAAATACGTATATCTTGTAGGAGATTATGTATTTGAGCCGTTTGGGGTCGAAACCTTGGGGCCATGGGGTCCAAGTGCGAGATCCCTTTTTAGGGATCTATCATTTCAGTTGGTTACGACTTAAAAATTTTAAGTGGGCGCCAGTTATTAAAGTTTTGTTTTAAAAGAAAAGAGCTTTTGACCCTTTCAAGTAAAAGTTTATTGTG
Source organism: Euclidia mi (assembly GCA_944739405.2). Taxonomy (NCBI): domain Eukaryota; kingdom Metazoa; phylum Arthropoda; class Insecta; order Lepidoptera; family Erebidae; genus Euclidia; species Euclidia mi. The sequence continues at coordinate 28,104,868 of OX123204.2, read as the reverse complement.
AAGATATCTTTATTGATAAGGTTTGTTCGGCATTTGAGGAGTTATTATAAAAAGTTTACAGTGTGTAAATTGTAAGTTTCAAAGTATAGTATGGGAGGCAAAGTTTGGCATTTCAGATTGGAAACTAAATTGCCTTCCAGTGTTAAGAATATCGTTTTATGTCTATTAAAATACAGTTACAAGTAAGCTAAGCTATGTTATTAAATTGTTAATTATCGCTTGCTTATCGGTGAAGGAAAACAGCGTGAGGAATCTTGCGTGTCTGAGAGTTCTCCATAATGTTCTCGAAAGACATGTGAAGTCTATCAACCCGCACTTGGCCAGCGTGGTGGACTATGGCCTTACCATTCTCATAGTGAGAAGAGGCTCGTGCCCAGCAGTGGGACAGTATAAAGGGCTGATAATGATGAATGTTTAGTTTTACCTATACTGGGCCCAAGTCTTGTGTCTAATAGGACAAAATATCACTAACGAGGAAAGGGCTTATTACAAATCAAGGACTGCAAATGTAGTTATATACGCCTGAATTAGTACTAAATGTAGACCTTTTAAAGAGGGTTGTATAGAAGGTGTATTTCATGACACTGTTCCAACTCCATGTAACCTATCTAATAAAAGAAGCTTAAGAGTAATTTGCATTAGTTCATGTATCATCCTCCTAGCGTTATCCCAGTCTCAACCCAGGGCCCGCTTACTGGTCTTACCGGATTTGGCTGAATATTAGCTTTTCCACAGGGCGACTGCCTGTCTGACCTTCGCAACTGGAAAAGCTAGCGATATTCCATGGTTTAGACTAGGGTCAGTTTATTTAGAAGATATGGATGCCCTATAACGACTGTCAAAGATCTTCATGACAACCGGGACCGACGTCTTAACGTGGTCTCCAAGGCACGGGGCATGGGACAATTTACACTTAAATACGCAAATAACTCCGAAAACTTACTGGTGCGCGCCGTGGATTCGATCCCTATACCCTCTGCATGGCAATCTGTTGGTATCTCTACTAGGCTATCGCTGCCTTTTTTTTCATTAGTTCATGTATAATAACTGTTATACAGATCAGGCTAAAACTTAAATTTGAACTATATTTAGCATTGCCCGTATGAATCAATGAGAAAAACGCAAACATACATATTTTCTGCGTAGGTAGATGCTAAAATACTGTTACGGACGGGGTAACGGGATTGGAAGGAAACAGCGAGTAGCACTGATGACACTTTATTCGACTTCACACACACGACGCGTCGTTCAATTTCGACGCGGACAACACCAACACTAGCGTCTTTTGCACTGCACTTCACTGCACTATACTTTCACTTCACTTTATTTTACTACTACTTCTTTCTTCCTTTTACTTCTTCCTTTTCTTCTCCACTTTACCACTTTTCAACTTAAACTGGCGCTCAGCGCGTCTACAACACCTTATATACCCCTAGGAATGTTCTAGATCCACTAATTTCGATTGTTATTTCATTATTCAATTGTTTTTCCATCTCCGGTCTCTTTTTAACCTTTCCATTCCTTCCTGAAGTTTCTAGAATTTTCTATTCTTTATTCGAAATATTTAAATTTGTTTTTCCATCTCCTGCCTCTTTTTAACCTTTCCATTCCTTCCTAAATTTTCTAAAATTTTCTAATTTTTACACGAAATATGTAAATAATCTTTTTATATTAAATATTTGCCAAATATTCATAAACATTTTCCAAATTTCATAAAAACCATTGGTAGCGCCATCTATCTTTTTTATTGATAGTTAATTATGTCAACACCTATCTAATAAATTCCTTTGCATACCGCAGTGTCAAAACGAGCGATCTTTTATCCCTTTCATTCCCAAAAGCACGCCTTGCTCTAATTGGTCGCGGAATTCAATGACGCTGCGATGGAGTCAAAGATCAATCGTCACGCTGATGGGTCGCGTGCTTACGCAGCCCCGCGCCGCGCCGAACGTGTGCAATACCGCAATATTAACCGCTTTTCATACTATAAACGAGAACTAAACAGCCCGCAGGTGTAGTGGAGTGATCTGTACAGCTTCAGGCTAGATCAAGAAGGAGTGATCAGTTTTGCAGCGTCAGGACTCTCGAAGACGCCGGCGGCCGCCATCTTGCAAGGTAAGGCGTGCCTCCTATATCCAATAGCCATAAGATCGCCCGTTCACCTACTCTTCTAGGCGATTTACCAGCCATTCTTGATACAGTCCACGGTAAAAATATTTTTCCATATCACGAAATCGCCTAGTACATATTTCGGTGCAACGCCGAACCAACCATAATCCACATAACTGTTATGACTGGGATTTGAACCCATGCCCTCAGAACGTGAACGGGATGTGTTATCCGCACGGCCATTGCCTTGTTGGCAATGACTGGTGAATTTGGCGAACACTTGACAGAGTTTATACGTCATCAAACTAAAAACTGTCATTTCCAAATAATAAAATAGTCTTCAAACCTCTTTGCTAATTATTGTGTTTGACGACCGGCTCGTTTGTCATGTAGACGTCAGTAGTCCTTGACAACACGTTCAAAAAGCGGTATACTCATTAGATCCTCAATATTTACCCTTTGTTTACTTTAAATATTAGTGATGTTCGCTTACTTGTAATCTTCGCGTTATCGGTTAAAGAACATTGGTTGTATATCTATTTATATTGTTTGTTTGTTAGTTAGTCCTTGAGGCCGAAACTATTGACCTTGTTTACAATATTAGGGGCGGAACATATCTGACCGAAGATGCGTCGAACGTATCTTCTAACGTATATCCGTCTATAAAAATATAAAATATATGTGAATAATGTAATTTTTCTATATGTACCTACTATTTGCCCTCTCCATTTACATATATTCCTTACTCAAAGGTCAAATTTCACGTGGTGCGTGGTGCGCGCGACGTCGACGGATAATCCGTTAGTACGCTCGACGTACTTACGGATTATCGGTCAGGTGTGAATGGTTGAACGTTTTTCTATACATTTATATGTATTGGCGTTACGCGACCGATAAAACGCGACGGATCTTCCGTCAGATATGTTCCGGCCCTTAAGGTGTAAAACACCTTACAGATTAAGGAACAACAGTAACATGCCACAATATAATATTGTTACAAATTATGCATGTAAATATCATACAAAAATTGTGGTTTGGATAATTATCATAAGACGCATCTTGATCTTTAAAAGAGATCTAGGAAGTGAATTATGCGACTCCAAATGGCTCACAATATAGTCAGCAAGAAGGTTTGGAGACATCCACCCTAAACAGAAGAGCAAGTATGATAAACTTGATGGGAGTGAATGTAGCGAGATATGTCAGGATCGTTGCAAATGGCGTTCAGTAGTCTCTGCCTACTCCTTCGGAAACAGGCGTGAGTGTATAAATAGTATGTATGTATACCATATAAGAAGGTTTAGAAACTGACGACGTTTAAGAAGCTCTTTCTCAGTAATCGCTTATCGGTAATGTGACAAGGTCAACACGCGTTGCGTCCCGTAATAAAGGACTATTCTACTCTCATGACAGTAAAAATGGCTTGGATGGATACCGTCTGATGGCTTTAGCCTAATTTAAGATAAGTTTGAACAAAAGTGGTGTCAAGAGGCAGCGTTTCCTGGTAACTGAAAGTAGCAATAAAATTATTAAAGTCAAAATCCTTTATTCACTTAGATCACAAAGTGACACTTATGAACGTCAAATTTAAAACATTATTACTGTATGCTTCTACATTTACATTTACTGCCACGTTCGCAAAGCAAGGGCGTAGAACCATGAGAAAGAACGGGCAATAAAACTCACGGTCACTATTTTTCATCGCCAGGTTTTTAATAATCATCATCATCATCATCTTCAGCCTTTAACAGTCCACTGCTGGACTAGGCCTCTCCTTTGAAAGGAGGAATTGGCCTACTATACCACGCTGGCCAAACGGGTTGGTAAAGGGTTTGTATCAAGTTTTCCTTCTCTAACAGTGCTGTTCTCTGCATAATATGCTCCCTCTGTCGGCTCTTACGACACCCATGGGATGAAATGGGGTGGTGACATTCCGTATTCTTAATCCGTCACCACACGGACAAATTAATAATACATAACAATTAAACTTTTGTAAGGTGCTGCAACTGTTATACCTTGTATGTTACTTGTATATATTTACTGTACATTATACTCAAGCATAATCAAGTTAAATTTTGATGTTTATTTAGTTAGCCTCCTTAACATAGACATGGTGAAACAGGAGCATCCACTTACATTATGCACCTAACAATGCAGGCAATCCGCGCAAATGGTCAGAACCATAATGGAAATGAAGTTAAATATAAAAAAAATATAAACCAGCCCTTAAGACCGCTATCGACCAGTCATCGCAAGTAGCACCCGTTCACGAGTATGACGCATGTGCCAGCCATCATCCCTTTCGCCATATCAGAGGGACAGGGATGACCCGAAACACGACGCCACCACAAGAAATGACATTTTAGTGAGCATGAATATATATAGAGGTATACGAACCGGCAGTAATAAAATTAACAATTTGTTGGTATACTGACCATGATCGCGAATTACCTCCATTTTCCAGATCATTCATATTAGCATAAATTTGTGAAACGCGTGAAGAAATGCAAAGAACAATGGCAAGGTCCCATACAACACTTTATTTGAAATCGATTCGAAGCGTCTATGTATGAAAAAATGTAAAACCAAAGGGGTTCTATTACTTAAACATAATCGTCGAGAGATTTTATTTTAGGAGGCCATAAAAAAAGATATGAACATTGTTAATATTTTAAGGTTATGTTAATAGAAAACAACTTTGTAACTACACAAATGCATTAAATACATTTAGATAAGGGGTGGTGATGTGCAAAAAGCATTGATAGGATATACCTAGACTGATTTAAGATCAGTGTCTAGACTTGATAAGTACCTAATATAAAAAAATCAAAGTTCCATCACGAAATAGGGATGTAGACTATGTAGGATTTACATAATCCTTTATCTTTCACAATTTTATAGAGTATTAGAGCCCCACCTCATTATGAGGCCATGGCGACTTCGCCAGCTACCGTACATAAATTGTACGGTAGCTGGCGACTATATTGAAAGGTATTGAAATGTATGATACCTAACTCACTTGGCCACGGTTTGGCAGCCATAGGTACATTTCAATATAAACTGTTTGGATACGCAGCCGGCGACGTCGCCATGGCGTACAAGTGAGGCAGGGCTCTTAAGATTAGAAGTCATGGCATGATGTTAGATCTCTCTAATAAACAGGTACAAGTCACTTGCTTTTATAAGGAACTAGCTTTTGCCCGCGTGGAAGTCGAAAATTATCCCACAGGAACTCAATACCAGGATAAAAAGTATACTATATCCTATTCCAGGTTATGGTCTATCTGTGCGCCTAGTTTCATTCTAATCGGTTCAGTAGTTATTTCGTGCGTAACAAACAGACAAACAAATAAACATCGCATTTATAATATTAGTAAGGATAAGGATATGGGATCTCTCTTAGTGCGCCACCAACAGCATGACAAACCTTATCTGAAGGTGACAGCTGCAAATGAAATAAAGGAATGTTTTTGTAATCAAATACTTACTCCATAATTGATAAAAAACAGAGAATTTGTATTAGATTGCTTTAAAAGAGACACCAATAGACTTATAAAACTCTTTAGTAATAAAACACTCCAAAAGGATTTATTAAAACTCTTTAGTAATAAAACACTCCAAAAGGATTTATTATTTAATAAATACTAATTAAAGATGAAGGACCTGACCTGATTCTATTTTCATTTGGATAATATTTATCATGTTCTGTTGTAGTTCGGTCGGGCTATCTTTTAATATTTTGTCACTTTGCCTTCGTACTAATGAACATCCACACAGAAGGCACACATTTCTATGGCCTCGTGGACACGGTTCAGCTTGTTCACCTTCATTAGCATCTTGCTGCAAACTCTGATTTACTCAATCCATAGCGAGTTCCCAACATGCTTCACAAACATAATCATCAGTAATCTAAAAATTAAGAAAAGCAATTATTACTAGAGGCAAAGAAAACGCATCACACTGCATCTAGATAGACTAATGTTACCGAATTTTGTAATCTTTTAAACTGCTTTGAAAATTCACTGAAACTTACTAACGCTAAATTGGTAAGTAAGTATAATAATGTTTAAAAACTTACGATTTTTGGATAAACCCAGTTGCAGAGCAAAGTACAAACTCTTGTTTTCTGATCTAAGATGCGATATCGCCGGAGAGTATTGACGCAAATGTTACAATTTACGCACAATATGCGTGTAGGCCTGCTACTTCGCATCATAACAAAATCTTAAGGCACAATCGAAGTCCGCGTAGAAAAAGCTATAGGTCCAGATGTTTTGAGCGCAGATAGTCCGTAAGAAAGCACAAGTCGTCGTATGGGGCAGCGAATCAAGTCCAGGGGGTAAGCAAGAATCAAAAATAAAGATAATTCAACAAAAAACTGCGAAAACAACGAGAACACTACCAAACAAGCTTTTCGGAAAGAAAAGAACGTTGACAACAAATATATTAGTCTATGGTTGACAATGTCACACAGACTATATACAAAGGTGCTCTGTGACACAGACTATAGTTGGTGCCCCGAGAAGATAGACTTTTTGCAAACACACATTCAGGGTTTCACAACCTTTGTTTCTAACAGTTGTTTTTGAGATTTTATGCCTTCTTCTTCTTCTTAGGCGTTACACTCTTGGCAGAGTGGTCGTGGTCGTCACATCTACAGCTGTGGCCTGCTTCACAATTCGACGCCACTCGTCACGTTTTTCCGCTCTTCTTGTGCATTCGTGTAGTGAGCGGTTGGCAGCGATCTTAATTTGGTCTGTCCACCTCATTGGTGACCTGCCGCGTGGTCTGGTGCCATCTACTTTACCCTGAACTACTAGGCGTTCTATAGACTGATCTCCGCGTCGTGATACATGTCCGAAAAAAGTGAGTATACGAGCCTGAACAATAGAAGATAACCTCTGTTTGATGCCTAGCTCTCGAAGAATGGACTCATTCGTTCGGAATTCCGTCCACGATATACCGAACATTCTTCTCCAGCACCACATCTCGAGTGCGTTGATCTTCTGTTTCTCACTTTCTCGAAGACTCTATGTCTCAGAAGCATAGAGGAATATGGAAAAAACGAGGGCCCTCACAAGTCGTATTTTCGTGGCTTTGGTAATATTTCGATCTTTCCATACTTTCTTCAGTTTGTCCATAGCAGATCTAGATATTGCCATGCGTCGCTTGATTTCGTCTATGCAGCCACCGTTGTTTGATATCAGTGCTCCCAGGTATATGTACGTCTGAACTACTTCGCAATTAACAATTTGCCTGACTTCTGGAGAGTTGTTATTAGCACGGTCAACGATCATCATCTTAGTTTTGCTGCGGTTTATTCTGAGACCGAAATCAAGGCTAACTCGTTCCATCCTGTGCAAAAGTTCTTCCATAAAAGTGATGTTACTAGCGAACAAAGTGGTATCATCCGCGTAGCGAAGATTTGATATAGTTAGGCCTCCGATAGTGACACCGTCAGTCCAACCCTCAAGTGCAATTCTCATGATGAGTTCTGTGTAGGTGTTAAATAGCAAAGGAGAAATTATGCATCCCTGCCGAACTCCTGCGCTGGGATGAAAGTCGTTAGACAGAACCTCATCAGTTCTAACTGATGCTGTCCCGTTCTCATAAAGATGCCTGAGAATTGAGACAAGGTGTTTCGGCGTACCCATATCGAGTAGTATTTTCCAAAGCATTGGCCACTTGACAGAATCGAATGCTTTTGAGAAGTCGACAAAACAGATGTAGGTCGGTTTGTTGAATTCTCGGCATTTTTCGATTATTTGGCGTATGGATAGAATCTGTTCTCGGGTACCCTTACCTTTTACGAATCCAGCTTGCTCAGGTGTTATTTCCTTCGATAGATAGGATTTAAGGCGTTCGTTTACTATGTGAAGAAGGATTTTGCTCGCGTGTGATATTAGTGCGATTAAGCGGTAGTTGTTGCAAGATTTAGTGGAGCCTTTCTTGTGTAATGGTACAAAAACTGTGTGTGCCCAGTCACGGGGCCAAACACCGGTCCGCCATATATTGTTACACAACGTGTGAAAAATGTTTATACCATATTCTCCTGAAGCTTTAATAGTCTCTATGGGGATAGCATCTCTTCCTGTTGCCTTCCCACTTTTTAGATGTTTTATGGCTGCTCTCACTTCGTCTTTTAATATGTCAGGTTCCATTTCACCGTATCCAGGCTCCGTAGGTGGGAAAAGTTCCGATTGTGGATCATGAAATAGAGATTGACAGTAATCCTTCCAAGTCTCAGAGATGGCATCTAATTCTGTCACCGTCTCGCCTTGAGCATTGTCTACGGCCCAAGTCTTAGATGTAAGGGATTTTGTAATCAATTTGATTTTTTGGTGTAGGTCTTTGGATTCATGTCTAAAGGCATGGGCCTCAACTTCGGAGCATATATTCTTGAGGTGATTGTTCTTATCTCGCCTACATGCTTCTTGAATTCTGGCTGATTTAGCGTTAAGATCTCTCACACTAGCTCCAGAAGCCTTTAACAACCTTCTTTCCTCTACCATGGTAAGCGTGGTAGCACTCATCCAGTGCTGGCGTTTTCGATTGATCATGGGTGGGCTGGATTCCTTGACAGCTTTGCTTATTAACCTTTTTGCTTCATCCCATAGCACATCAGAGTTATTTGTATTTTCTTTCAGCTCAGACCATTGGTTCCAGTTATTCTCTAGGACATCTGTAAACTTTGAGACATCTCGTACGACTAGTCGCTTTGGTAGAGCCGATTTTCGAGCTGCTCTTAGTTTTGTTTATGTGTTTATGCCTTAGTGAACTTTTATGGTTTTTGAACAGTAGTTTTTTTGTTTCAATGCTCAATTATGCTACTAAGTATTCGAATTTATATTTTATTATCTATGACTTCTTGTCGTGACAATTTTTTTATAATTTTACAAAAATAAAAATATTTTATTTTGTGTTTGAGTATTCGAATTTCCTGGAAGTATTTTCATGAATATGCCGATATTTTTTAGTTTTCACATGTAAGTAATTCTGTAAATGCAAGACAACAAAAGAGAGCCATTTATGTCAATAATAGAGTACAAACATGGTACTCGATCGTATATTTAATAGCTAAGCTATCGGAAAATGTAAAAAAGTACCACTAATGAATAATATTACAGACCACTAGCTAGTACATTACATTAAAATGTCTAGGCATAGAGAAAATCTCTATGCCTAGACATTTGTGTATGAAAGAAAACGTCACAAAGAGCTTAAACAAAATCGTTATATAATAGTTTGCCATCTGCAATTCTGCACCCGCTTTTCCGAGATGCCGACCGTAGGACGAGCATTGCGACACCAAAAATATTCTTAACATCCAAAAAATATGTTTTATCCTCTGATAAATGCCTAAGAATGAAAAAAGGATTATGGATTAACGCAAAATGTTGACATTCCAGGCATCTGACATATTCCAGTACCACAAAACACTGTTGGCAGCGCATATATCGATAAAAACCCGATCAATTGACATATTACTTTGCAATGACACATGTTTGTGTACCGTTGCGCTCATTGGATTTGACATTATTTGTTTTTGACCGATCTTTCGCTAAGTTACTTAGTAGAAATTCTTTGTTTCAAAAAGTCTATGTTCTCGTGGCACAGTCTATAGGGATCATAGACAAGGGCAAGGAGTAATACTGACAATGTATTTTCACTTAGTGTTGTCATTAATTATCTTTTTTTTTTTTTAAGACAACTCCCGCACTAGGAATAAATCCTGTGTCGCGGGGGACTTTACAAACATACAACTAACGGACACAATGAACACCCAGACTCGAAACAACAATTTGTGGATCACACAAAGTGTTGTCTCGTGTGGGAATCGAACCCACAACACTCGGCGCAACGCCACACGCCAACCGTGCAGTCATTCTTTCAATTGCCTACTGATACCTCTAATTAAATGATATCTCAGATCAAGTAAAAAAATATATATTTATTTATATCACAAATAAAATCTTCTTTTTATATAATATAATATAATATAATATAATATAATATAATATAATATAATATAATATAATATAATATAATATAATATAATATAATATAATATATATATATATATATATATAATATAATATAATATATATATATTATATTATATTATATTATATTATATTATATTATATTATATTATATTATATTATAGGGGTACCGATGACATGCGGAATAGGGAATCTCCCACTAATTCTACCGGTCCATCGGAGGAGACCACGACAAGTTCAGTAGATAACAATGATGGAAGAAGAAAGTGGTCGAAAGAAGAAATACATGAGCTGATGTTTTGCTACTACAAAGCTAGAGCGCAGGGGGTAGGGTTTATTAAACGCCTAGCAAATTATTTTAAAGACAGAAATCCACACAATCCGAAAATACACAAATTTACAGGCAATACACTATCAAATCAAGCACGCAGTATTATAACACGAAAATGGCTTTCTACTCAGGTTTTAGAAGAAATAAAATTAAAAGCAGAACGTTCCATTACTCAAACTAACAGCCAACCACTGGTAGATACACAACCAGAACATAGTTCAGAATCTCAAACCCAATTACAAAGATCCCGAACTACCTCTACGGCAGAAAACTCAGTTATTAATACAGAGAGTATAACCAATGTTAATTCTTCTCTTTCTCAACTTGCACAACACACAATCACACAATTATCAGAATCACAACAATGCTCAAACTACTCATATGAATCTACAGAAAATATACAAACACAGGAAGTAGAAAATAATGAAGACACAGTTATACAAGATAATGTTAACAACACAGAAGATCTTGAACCTATTATCTTAAGTTTCCTGCAAATACTGTCTGAAACTAAGGAGATAGCAATAACAGATAGAAAGTTCTTACCAGCACCAAAATTTAATAAAGTCTTCGTTAGTAACTTAAACAAAATTAACACATACATACCACATCTTTTAAATACACATAACTCATTACGCCAACTTAATAATATAATCTATGCAGCAGCTAAAACTGTCATAATTGCCAACGGACAAAAACCATACACACCATCGTCAATAGTAAAACAAAAACAAGATCCACCGTGGAAATTAAGAATTAAAAAGAAACTCCAAGATATTAGAAAAGAATTAGGTCGACTAGTCGAAATTAAAAGAGGAGCCAATAGTAGAAGAATGTTTAGAATAAAGGAGCAACTATATGAAAAATATAACATCAAAAACGATTTAGATCATGATAATACAATGGAAATTTTACAGCAGAAAATAAAAGCATTAGCAGGCAGAATAAAGAGATATGAAGACATGAATAACAGGAAAAACCAGAATAAAATGTTTCATGAAAACCAACATGCATTTTACAGGTCAATTAATAAAAATCAAAAAGCTCCAACAGACCTCCCATCCAAAGATGGAATAGAACAGTTTTGGACATCTATACTAGCACAACCTGTAACGTACAATAAAGAAGCACAATGGATTTCAGATATCAGTAGTATGACAGATAACATAAATGAACACATATTTTACGAAATAAGTCAAGAACACGTAAAGGAGGCATTAAGAAAAGCCCATAATTGGAAGACGCCTGGTGTAGACAGAATACAAAACTATTATTTGAAATACCTTTCCAGTACACACAAACACATAGCTGACTTATTCAATAGATTAATAAATAAAACAGAAGTAATGGAAGATTGGTTTACAACGGGACACGTTATATTAATACCAAAAAATGACAAAACAAAAGAGCCTCAGAATTGGCGACCTATTGCATGCCTACCAACCATGTACAAACTTTTAACTTCAGTAATAGCTAACGAACTTTATACACACTGTGAAATAAACAACATTATAGCTCCCGAACAAAGAGGCTGCAGGTGTCGTGCTAGGGGATGCAAAGACCATCTAATGATTAGTAAAGCCATCCTAGAAGACGCAAACCAGACCCAGAAAAATCTCAGCATGGGATGGGTTGACTACCAGAAAGCTTTTGATAGTATATCACATGAGTGGTTACTCACTGTACTCAAAATTTACAAATGTCCGTCTTTTATCATTCGCTTTCTAGAAACAGTTATGCCAACTTGGAACGTTGTCATGTCAGCCCGTGGCACGAACACCTCAGTCACCACTGACCCCATACCTATTCGCCGCGGAATTTTCCAAGGCGACTCATTATCACCACTGTTATTCTGCTTAGGTATAAATCCACTATCGAGTATTTTAAACAATTACAGTAACAAAGGATATAAGCTCAAAAACAATATCACAGTTAATCATTTATTGTATATGGATGATCTAAAAATATATGCTAATAATAAAAGTAACCTCAATGTTTTATTAGATAGTACAGAAGTATTTACCAGGGATATAGGAATGCAATTTGGTCTGAATAAATGCAACATAATACATCTGACTGCTGGGAAAATCAATGAATATCGATGGGAGGATCATCTTTTACTTAGTGGGCTAAAGTTCGAACATTTAAAGAAAGACGAAACATACAAATATTTGGGCATAAATGAAGCAGGACAGATTAACCATAAAGAAATACGAGACCAAGTATCAAAAGAATATTACAGGAGGATAAAATGTATCACCAATACACACCTTAATGCTAGAAATATTATTAAAGCTATTAATAGTTATGCTGTACCCGTACTGCTCTATTCATTTGGAATTATCGATTACAAAACTAGTGATTTAAATAAAATAGATGTAAAAACCCGCAAAATTTTAGCTATGAATAAAGCACAAAAACAAAAAGCTGATGTAGAAAGACTGTATCTTCCCATAGCAGAAGGTGGGAGAGGCCTTATGAATGTAGAAATGCTGAATAAAACACAAATAATAAAATATAGACAATACTAAAGCAGAGAACAAGATCACATAATTAAAGCAATAGTTAAACATGATAAACACAAGGACAAATATTCTATATATAAAGAAGGAAGGTTAAACGCAGAGAAGATAGGATTAGTACAAGACCAAATTTACACGGATGGAGAAATAAGAAAAGCAGCAACTAAAGTAGGCGTTAATAAATGGAAAGCTAAGCCTTTACATGGTCAGTTTTATAGATCAGTCGTTGAAAAAGATAATATAGATAGAGAGTACTCATTCCGTTGGCTTAAGAAACAACCAGTGTCTCCTGCATTAGAATCTACAATGTTTGCCATTCAAGATCAAGCAGTCATTACCCGACAAATAGAGAGAGACATACTGAAAAAACCGATCGATGGTAAGTGCCGGTTATGTCTAACGAAAGACGAGACCACGCAACACATTGTCTCGGGGTGTGACAAGCTGGCGGGCACATACTATACGATGAGACACAATAATGTTGTCAAATACGTATGGTGGGCACTAGCAAGAAAACACAAACTTGAAGCTGCAGATTTATGGTGGAAAGAAGATTTGAAACAGCCTCAGATAAAAGAAAATAACACAACAAAATTAATGTGGGAAATACCAGTACATACTGATGTCACGATTACACACAATAGACCGGATATAATATATCTAAACAAAAATAGAAAACAAAACATACTTAATAGATGTAACTATACCATCGGATTATAACATAGGACCTAAAGAAATAGAAAAACTTAGCAAATACCATCCTTTACGAATAGAAATAGCCCGGCTTTGGAACACACACACAGAAACAATACCAATCGTAATAGGAGCAACAGGAATGGTAGCTAAGAGTATACAAAGGTACATAAATACATTAGATGCAAACATAAACATACACATTATGCAAAAACAGGCAGCAATACACACATCTACAATATTGACTAAAGTTCTTGGGGATACAGTTTTTATCAGTAACACAGGGGATTCCGAACTTCCTTTTCCCTGAAGGTCTCAGGGCGGGAAATAGGATAAAACCGAGTTAAACTCGTGATGAAAATCTTTTCAAATATATAATATAATATGATATAATATAATATGATATAATATAATATAATATGATATGATATGATATGATATGGTATGATATGATATGATATGATATGATATGATATGATATGATATGATATGATACGATACGATACGATACGATACGATACGATACGATACGATACGATACGATACGATACGATACGATACGATACGATACGATACGATACGATACGATACGATACGATACGATACGATACGATACGATACGATACGATACGATACGATACGATACGATACGATACGATACGATACGATACGATACGATACGATACGATACGATACGATACGATACGATACGATACGATGCGATGCGATGCGATGCGATGCGATGCGATGCGATGCGATGCGATGCGATACGATACGATACGATACGATACGATACGATACGATACGATACGATACGATACGATACGATACGATACGATACGATACGATACGATACGATACGATACGATACGATACGATACGATACGATACGATACGATACGATACGATACGATACGATACGATACGATACGATACGATACGATACGATACGATACGATACGATACGATACGATACGATACGATACGATACGATACGATACGATACGATACGATACGATACGATACGATACGATACGATACGATACGATACGATACGATATGATATGATATGATATGATATAATATAATATAATATAATATAATATAATATAATATAATAGGCCTCTCAGAAGGCCAACCTCACGTCCGGTGTAACATCTGAACCACGTGAGAGGCGGACACTTGCAACGAAATGACTTAACAAGTGACCAAAAGGGCTATGGCAAACCCCAAAAAACAATATGGAGAATAATAATGAAAGTATACGTTTAATGCCGCTTCCCGGGGGCGAGCGCCGGGGCACGTCTGGAGCTGGCGCTGGACGTGACAGCATGCGGACCGCCAGTGGCTCTTTGCTGAACAGGCGGGCGAGAGTCGGGGTCTCCGAAGAAACCACAGCCGAAATCATCAGTGATGCCGATGGCACTTTGCGGGACAGGGATAGAGATCCCAATTGTCATGCCGGTCCATCGGAAGCGACCACGACAAGTTTAACAAATAATGATGCAAGAAGAAAGTGGTCACAAGAAGAACTACATGAATTAATGTTTTGTTACTTTAAAGCAAAAGCTCAAGGTCTAGGATACATTAAAAGATTTGAAAAACTATTTAAAGACAGAAACCAAAATAACCTTAAAATAAATAAATTCAATGGAAACACACTATCAAATCAAGCCCGTAGTATAATAACACGTAAATTTTTATCTACTCAAGTATTACAAGAAATCAAATTGAAAGCTGAACAGTCCTTGGTACAATCAAACATCATTGATACAGAAATAAATAACACACTTACGTTAATGCCACAACAACTAACACGAAATTCATCTATTACACAGACCTCTTCCGTGCCACATGAGTACACACATTCATCTAACAACACTGCAAGCAACACAATCGACACATTAACATCTTCCCTTAATATACAGACAACCCAAGAAATCCAAAATGATGTAATCCCACAGTCTTTTACAAGCTTTATCCCTTATGATACCGTAGAAGGTTCTGATACCACTACACACCTCATAGAAACTGATGAGAACCAAGACCCACTTATTCTAGAATTCCTACAAAACTTAGCTGAAACGAAAGAAATGTCAATAGAAAGTCGGAAAACTTTGCCTAAACCAAAATTCAATAGAAGTTTCATGAATAATCTATATAAAATCAACACATTTTTAGAAAATCTACTAATTACAAACAATACACTACGACGCTTAAATAACATCATATATGCTGCAGCCAAAACTCTAATAATAGCTAACGGACAAAAGCCATTTACACCATCTTCCATAATCAAACCCAAACAGGATCCTCCATGGAAGAAACGTTTAAAGAATAAAATTGAAGAAATTAGGAAAGAACTAGGTACGTTTACAGAAATAAGGAGAAGAGTAAATAGCAGAAGGATGATCAGTATTAAAACAGACCTGTATAATAAATACAACATTTTTACCGACCAAGATCACGACAACACTGTAGAAATACTTAACCAAAATATCAAAGCACTAGCTGGTAGGATTAAGAGGTATGACGACATGAACAACAGAAAAGTCCAGAACGCACAATTCAAGGAAAACCAACATTCCTTCTACCGATCTCTTAATGGGAATCAACAAGCTCCAATGGAAATCCCAACAAAGGATGCAATACAAGATTTTTGGGCCGCAATCCTATCACAACCAGTATCATATAATAAAGAAGCACAGTGGATATCAGACATTGAAAAGGAGGCAAATGAAATACAAGAACACAGTTTTGAAGAGGTAAGTGTAGAAATGATTAGAGAAGCTATTAGAAAAACGCATAACTGGAAGACACCCGGGATAGATAAAGTACAGAACTACTACTTAAAATACTTTACAAGCACACACCAATACATAGCAGATCTTTTCAATAGAATTATAAATAAAACAGAAGAAATAGAGAACTGGTTTACAACGGGACAAGTTATATTAATACCTAAAAATGAAAACACAAAAGAACCTCAGAATTGGCGCCCAATAGCATGTTTACCTACCATGTATAAACTATTAACTTCCGTACTAGCAAACGAATTATATGCTCACTGTGAAACCAACAATATAATGGCACCGGAACAAAGGGGATGCAGATGACGCGCTCGAGGCTGCAAAGACCACCTCATGATTAACAAATCCATTCTAGAAGATGCACATCAGTGCCAGAAAAATCTGAGCATGGGATGGATAGATTACCGAAAGGCCTTTGATAGCATCTCACACGAATGGCTCCTAAAGGTCCTGAAGCTGTACAAGTGCTCGGATGCTATTATAGGCTTTTTGAAGATGACCATGCCTAAATGGAACGTTATCATGACGGCTCGGGGTACGAACGCTGCAGTTACGACTTGTCCCATAAATATTTGCCGCGGAATATTCCAAGGCAATTCACTATCACCACTTTTGTTTTGCTTAGGTATAAACCCACTGTCAACTCTGCTTAATAAATATATAATTAAAGGATACAAACTCAAAGATAACTTTTCTATTAATCATTTAATATATATGGACGATTTAAAACTCTACGCTAATAATAAAAACAACCTTAAAATTCTACTAGATAGTACAGAAATATTCACACGGGATATAGGGATGCAGTTTGGATTAAATAAATGCAACGTACTTCATTTGACAGCCGGGAGAAGAGGTGAACAACAAGGAGAAGGTCATATACTACTGAGCGGATTGACGTTTGAACATTTAAAGCAAGGCGAGACATATAAATATTTAGGTATTAATGAAGCTGGCAAAATAAACCACAACGAAATTAGAGAGCATATTAAAAAGGAATATTTTAAGCGCATAAAATCTATCACCAATTCTCACCTTAATGCAAGAAATCTTATCAAAGCAATCAATATTTATGCAGTACCGGTCTTACTCTACACATTTGGGATAATCAATTACAAAACTAGTGATCTAAATAAAATTGACGTTAAAACTAGAAAATATTTAACAATTAATAAAGCTCACCAACAAAAAGCAGACGTGCAGAGATTATACTTACCTATAGAAGAGGGTGGAAGAGGTCTCACTAATATAGAAACACAATATAAAACACAAATAATTAAATACAACCAGTACTTAGAAGCAGAACAGGATCATATAATAAAAGCTATTGTCAAACACGATAAACATAAAGATAAATACTCAATAAATAAAGAAGCTAAAACAAATGCACTAGAAATAGGATTACACCCAAACCATACATACACAGATGAGGAAATAAAGTCAGCAAAAAATAAAAAAGCAATAGATAAATGGAGATCCAAACCATTACATGGACAATTTCGTAAATCAGCAATAGATAAAGAAAATATAGATACAAAAAACTCATTTTGTTGGCTTAAAAAACATCGATATTTGCCATACAAGATCAAGCTGTAGTTACCAAGCAATTTGAAAGAGACGTACTAAAAAGACCTGTTGATGGTATGTGTCGACTCTGTTTGGTTAAGGCTGAGACCACACAACACATTGTCTCAGGATGTGAAAAACTAGCTGGCACTTACTACACCAAAAGACACAACAACATCGTACAATACGTGTATTGGACCCTAATGAAAAAACACCAGTTCGAAGTCTCACAGCTTTGGTGGAAAGAAAATTTAACTCAACCACAGGTGAAAGAGAATGACACGGCAAAACTCATGTGGGAAATACCGGTTCAAACAGATAATACAATAGTTCACAATAGACCAGATATAATATATATAAATAAACTAGAAAACAAAACCTACCTTATAGATATAACTGTACCTACTGACTACAATATAGGAGCTAAAGAAATAGAAAAACTAAGTAAATATCATGCACTCAAAACAGAACTTACCAGACTTTGGAAAACACCTACTGAAGTCATACCTATTGTAGTTGGAGCAACAGGCATAGTTGCTAAGAGCTTAGAGAGATACTGCAATAAATTAGACTCACATATAAACATACACATAATACAGAAACAAGCAGCCATACACTCAGTTACAATAATAAGTAAAGTCCTAGGGGATACAGTTTTTGTAAACCGGGGGGGTAATAACAGTAATGAGGGGGAATCTGAGCAACCTCTTCCCTGAGGGTCTCGGGGCGGGTGCTTAGAAAATCCGAGTTTGACTCGAGAAGAATAAAATTTCAGAAACTTAATATAATATAATATAATATAATATAATATAATATAATATAATATAATATAATATAATATAATATAATATAATATAATATAATATAATATAATATAATATAATATAATATAATATAATATAATATAATATAATATAATATAATATAATATAATATAATATAATATAATATAATATAATATAATATAATATAATATAATATAATATAATATAATATAATATAATATAATATAATATAATATAATATAATATAATATAATATAATATAATATAATATAATATAATATAATATAATATAATATAATATAATATAATATAATATAATATAATATAATATAATATAATATAATATAATATAATATAATATAATATAATATAATATAATATAATATAATATAATATAATATAATATAATATAATATAATATAATATAATATAATATAATATAATATAATATAATATAATATAATATAATATAATATAATATAATATAATATACATAAGCCTCTCAGAAGGCCAACCCCACGTCCGTGCGTAACATCTTCCCACGTGAGAGCCGGACACCTGAAATAAAATGTCTATACAGGTGACCAAAAGGGCAATGGCAAACCCCATCAACATGGAGAATTCAAATAATAGTATACGTATAGGGCCGCTGTCCGGGGGCAATCGCCGGGGCACGTCTGGAGCTGGTGCTGGACGTGACAGCATACGAACCACCAGTGGCTCTTTGCTGAACAGGCGGGCGAGAGTCGGGGGACCCGAAGATGTCACAGCCTATCGACGGGGAGGGGAGGGGGTGGATGATGCTTTGCAGGGTAGGGCTTCGCCCACAGACTCTGTCGGCTCATCCACATCGACCACTAATAATATAAGTGATGATAGACGAAGGAAGTGGTCAACAGCAGAATTAGAAGAACTTATGTTTTGTTATTTCAAAGCACGATCAGGAGGACTAGGATACATAGGCAGACTTCAAACACTTTTTACACAGAGAAACCCTAACAACCCTAAAATACACCATTTTAACGGCAACACTTTATCAAACCAAGCTCGGAGAGTAATAAAGCAGAACGTCATATCACAAGAACTACTGGACCGTATTCAAAAACAAGCCGAAGGTATCATACCCGTTGAAAATCCTGAACATAATGAACACACAATCCCAGAAAGAAGTAGAGCACCATCACTGGCACACAACACACGACTAACTATACCACACACACAATACACTTCAGAACAAGCAGAAACAATCAATCAGTTGACACGAAATATACAAGTTGACGAAGATCAGGATCCATTGATTTTAGACTTTCTACAAATACTAGCTGAAACAAAAGACACCCCACTTGCAGAATGACTACTGTTACCAAAAGCTAAAATAAATAAACAATTCATTCAAAATCTAAATTCACTTAACAATTACTTACCTAACCTATTAGTCACTAACACCTGTTTGCGCGAAGTAAACGACATAATATATTCAACCGCTAAAACACTACTAATAAATAATAACCAAACACCATACATACCCAAAGACACCATTAAACCAAAATGTGATCCACCATGGAAGAAGAGGATACAGATGAAAATCGAAAAATTTAGGAAAGAATTAGGCCAGTTAATAGAAGTAGAAAGAGGAATTGCTACACGTCGGATGAGAAATATTAAAGAAAGACTGTATAATAAATATAATATCCAAAATGAAAACGATCACCAAAATACAGCAGAAATACTTAAACAAAAAATTAAAGCTCTAGCAGGTAGGATCAAACGATATGAAGATATTAATAATAGGAAGGAACAGAATAGTTTATTTATGGAAAATCAGCACAGATTTTATAAAACGTTAGGTAATAATAACACTAGCGATAATATTAAAATACCAAATAGGGAAGCAGTTCAAGAGTTTTGGACCTCCATATTGTCAAACCCTACACATTACAACACCGAAGCTAAATGGATAAAAGAAGTCGAAATGTCATCAAGTGAAATTAATTCAACAGATATAGAAGAAATTACAGTAGATCAAATAAAATCAGCCATAGCAAAATTACAAAATTGGAAAACGCCAGGCATCGATAAAATACAGAATTATTACCTTAAATATTTAACCAGTGTTCACCCATATTTAGGTTTTTTATTCACAAATATAGTTAAAGGCTCAGTAACATTAGAAGAATGGTTCACTACAGGAAAGGTCATACTAATCCCTAAAAATGAGAAAACCGAAGACCCGAAAAACTGGAGGCCGATAGCGTGCCTACCCAGTATGTACAAATTGTTAACGTCCGTATTAGCCAACATATTATATAATCATTGTGACCAAAATAACATAATGGCAATAGAACAAAGGGGATGCCGCCGGGGTGCCAGGGGCTGTAAGGATCACCTTATGGTGAACAAAGCGATACTCGAGGATGCACACCTATCCCAAAAGAACCTTAGTATGGCATGGATAGACTATCAAAAAGCCTTCGACAGTGTATCACATGAATGGCTCCTAAAGATACTTGATGTCTATAAATGTCCATCTATCATTAAAAGGTTTCTTCAGCTGGTTATGCCGTCATGGAAGGTCATCATGACAGCCCGTGGCTCCCAAGACTCAATTACTACTGAACCTATTTACATCAGACGCGGCATTTTCCAGGGCGACTCCCTCTCACCATTATTATTCTGCTTAGCAGTAAACCCTATCTCATTTATACTGAATAAGTATGAAATGAAGGGATTTAAACTTAAAGACAGTGTTTGGATCAATCATTTATTATACATGGACGATCTTAAAGTCTATGCAAACAATAGGAGTAATTTGAAGGTATTATTAGATAGTGTTGAGATATTTACAGGAGACATAGGCATGAGATTTGGACTAGATAAGTGCAATGTAATACATATTAATGCGGGACATAGGAGTAGCGCGATAGGAGAAGGACATATTTTACTATGTGGAGAAGCGTTTCAACAACTTGCAATAGGAGATAGGTATAAATATTTAGGGGTACATGAATCAGGTAAAATAGAACACAGTATAATTAGGGAACAAATAACTAAGGAATACTACAAACGAGTTAAAAAACTGCTTAACACACATCTCAACTCACGTTCAATAGTAAAAGGTATCAATACATACGCTATTCCGGTTTTACTATATTCTTTTGGTGTTATTAATTACAAAATTAGCGATTTAAGACAAATAGACGTCAAGACAAGAAAACTACTAGCAATTAGCAAGGCACATCAGCAAAAAGCAGAAGTGAAGCGTCTGTACTTACCAATAGGAGAAGGAGGGAGAGGTCTTATTAACATCGAGTACATGTATAAAACACAAATAATCAAATATAAACAATACTTAAAAGCAGAACAGGATCACCTTATAAAAGCCATAGTACAACACGACACACACAGGGATAAATATTCAATTATTAAGGAAGCACAAGAAATAGAAGGAGAACTACATTTAGCAACAAACACCGCACACACAGACGAAGAAATAAAGAAAGCAATAAATAAAGCACACAATTTAACATGGAGGAGCAAGCAGTTACACGGCCAATTTCCAACAAAAGTACTGGATCAAGCAAACGTCGATGTAGAACAGTCTTTTAAGTGGACCAAACAACAGCAGATTTCTCCCAAACTAGAGTCAGCAATATTTGCCATACAGGACCAAGCCATCATGACTCGACAGCACCAACGCGATATCCTGAAAGAGCCAGTAGACGGAAAATGTCGCCTATGTGCCTCCAAAGATGAGACCACCCAGCACATAATTTCAGGATGTGACAAACTCGCGGGAACGTACTACGTTAAACGGCATAACAACCTAGTCCAGTACGTGTACTGGTGCCTGGCCAAAAAGCATAAAATAGAAGTCGCTAACCTCTGGTGGCAAGAAACACTCACACAACCACAAATCAAAGAAAATGAATCCACCAAAATCCTTTGGGAAATCCCTGTACAAACCGACATCACCGTAACTCACAATAGACCGGATCTTATATACATTGACAAAACCACCAATAGAACATATTTAATAGATATCACCGTACCATCTGACTACAATCTAGGAGCGAAGGAAATTGAAAAATTAAGTAAATACCACCTTTTGAAGACAGAAATAAGTCGCCTTTGGAACACACAAACGTCTGTTATACCGATTGTGATAGGAGCAACGGGAGTAGTCGCAAAAAGTATTAAAAAATATATTGATAAATTAGAAAGTAACATTGACATAAGCATTCTCCAGAAACAAGCAGCCATACACACAGTAACCATATTAAGTAAAGTTTTAGGAGATACAGTATTCGTACACAACACCCAATATCAACACATACAGAACACGCAGCCGTCGCAAATCACGCAATCACCCAACTTATCGCAGTCACCAGATACACCCAACACAATCAACAAACCGCTCATATAATCCTACATTGTACCAGCGTGAGCGACCAACGGACGAAGTTCCTGAACAACCCCAGAACCATGAGCGAAGCCATACGCAATCCTGGTCAACTCATGGCCTTCTGGAAGGAGCTTGCATGGTATGAGTAGCAGGCGACTACCACGTCACTGCTAACGCACAATGGCCCAATTAAGTGGCTAAGTGCGGAAAACACCTGTCCAACTAACTAACTAACTAACACCCAACACAACTCAAACACAAGACACACAACACACAGCAAACAGACCAGTGCCAAGAGGCAGAGGAAAAATAAGGGGAAGAGGAAGAGGAAGGACAGAGACTCACATACAACACACGCAAAACACGCAGCAGTCTTCAACCACACAATCATCAAACATGCCACAATCACCAAACACATCAGATGCACACAACGCAATTCATGCACCGGACACACAGGACACAGTTAATACACCATTAGTAAGAGGAAGAGGCACAAGAGGAAGAAGAGGTAGAGGAAAGAGAAGGGTTGGGACCCGCATACAAAATACAACAGATACACACTAGATAAGTTACTCTCCTAGAATACACACATATTCATTTATACACATATTCATTTACACGTATATCCTTTTAAATAGAGCAGTTAAAAACTATGGGGACATAGATATCCTTTTTCCCGTGGGTTACGGGACGGGATATTTATAAAACCGACGAAAGTCGAGACGGTAAAACCAATCAAATCAATAATATAATATACATAAAATATTTTTTTAACATTATCGTGAATTGTTTTTAGATGTAGGTTAAAATATTACTTATCTTTTTTCTATTAAACAAATACGATTGTTTTGTAAATGGTAACTCTGAAAATGACATTAAACATGCACCGGAAAAGAATGTATTCAATAAATAGTTTATCAATTTAGATAATTTAACGTACGCTTTTATAGTTGAAACTAATAACGTACAAAATACGAAATAATTATATTAATAAGTTTTTCATAAGTTACGTTTATAGACGCTTCTAACACTTCACGGGTATAATCCTGCCATTGTTCTTTAGTACCCATATTTAATTGATATAATACCTTTTGACATACAACCACCGATCCAACTGATTGAGTACAAGATAATAAAATTAAACATAATAAATAAATAGTATCTAACGACATTAAAGACATTTAATGATGTGGTGGCGATTCCAAAAAAACATAATTTATATAGTTTTATTTGGAATATAATCATATTTAATTATGTACATGTCTTGAAAATCTTAATATTATCTACCTATTTACCTAATAATTATGTGAATACTGAAACAGATTATTTCCAAGCGTATTTGTCATTAAGATAATCATTTAAATTGTAATAAGCCTTTTGCATTAGGCTATTTATAATCTTTGTCTTAAATGCGCTAAACGGCATGTCCAAAATACATATCGGTATCTTGTTGTAGATACGTAAACTAAGTCCTATAAAAGAACTATGAGTTTTACACAAACGGAAATACAGAACACATAATTTATGTCTATTTCTTGTATTAATAGAGTGATGCATAGGGTTGCATAGGGTTCCCACCAAGAACTTAGGGTCCTAAGCCAACCTCACCTGCAAGTGGTGCACCTGCCGATCAACGGACGAGGCTCTGGCAAACAAAATGTCCCAATAAGCGGCAATAGGCTCGCCACCTATTACGTGGGATCAAAACACTGGCGAAAAGTGGGCGTTTAATATGCCTCTGCCTACCCCTTCGGGGAAACAGGCGTGAGTCTATGTATGTATGTATGTATGTAATAGAGTGAATATCACTATTCTTTGAATATGAATTTATATTTTCACGCACATGCAACACACTGGCAAAATTATACTGAGTCGCTACATTTCCGATTTCCTTAAATCTTTCCTTGAACGAAACTCTTGTTCGTAATTGGTAAATGGCCCGAACTGCTCTTTTTTGCAACATAAAAATACTTTTGATATCAGCAGCTCTACCCCATAGTAATATGCTATATGACATAACACTATGAAAATAGCCAAAATATACCAGTCTAGCCGTATCGACATCTGTTAAACTACGCTCCTTCTTAATGGCATAAGCAGATGACCTAATTTCCCTGACAGATATGTTGCATTGCAACTTCGATTCAAGTGTTATCCCTAGAAACAACGTAGATTCAGTTGTTGCCAGTACATCATCATTTAAAACGATGTTAGTACCAAGGTTACTGACGTTTGGCAAAGCAAACTTAACACATTTGGTTTTTTTAGCGTTCAGTACTAAGTTGTTTACAGTAAACTGTTTATAGTCCGTGCCACGAGAACATAGACTTTTTGTAAACAAAGAATTACTACTAAGTGACTTAGCGATAGTTCTGTCAAAAACAAATAATGTCAAATCCAATGAGTGCAACGGTAAATAGATACGTGTCATTGGAAACTAATACGCCAATGGATCGGGTTTTTATCGATATTATGCGCTGTCAACAGGATCTTTTGATGTTTTGCGGTACTGACGCCTAGAATGTCAACATTTGGCGTTAGTTAATTGAAATGTTACATTCTTGGGCTTAGCATTTATCAGAGGACAAAATATTTTTTTTAGTTAACAAGAAGGGGTAAATGTAAAGGTCTTCCCGCTGCCGGCATCTTGAAAAAGCGGGTGCACAATAGCAGATGGCAAACTATTTGTGGCGCAGAAAATTATTTAAACCTAAAAACGAAATTGCGTTTTTAGACTACCTTAACTTTTAATGTATTTTGTTTGAGTTCATTCTGACGATTTCATTCACAGAAAACGTAAACTCTCCATGCCTAGAAATTTTTATGCAACTTACTAGCTAGTTATCTGTAAAATTATTCATTGTTGGTCAATAGTTAAATATTTTAGGATAGGTAGGCTTACGTTAGTCAACAATATAGTCTGTAGTAGAATACTTTGCAAATGATTTATTGTCTAAGATGAAAAAAAAACATGTCAATAATAGAGTAACATGTACTCTAAAATTATGTACTCTATCATTTACATACTATTACTGGTACTCTATTTTCTTTAATTTACAGAATAAATTAAACATTCGACCATTCAAACACAAAATCAAATATTTTTATTTCAGTAAAATTTAACTATATAAATTTAAAAACATAGTAGCATAATTATTAGGCATTGAAAAAAAAGACTGTTCAAAAAGTATAACATCTAAAAAAACTGTTTGAAACAAGGTTGCGAAGCCCTGAATGTTTGTTTACAAAAGTCTATCCTCTCGTGGCACCAACTATAGTCACCTGAATAAGAGCACTGTTTATTTAATTATTTCGGTAAAGTTTTGCTTATTTCTATCTACTTAAAATATCAATGAAGTATCGAATATAATAAAGTATAGAATATAAGTACTTTGATGTAAGCTTTATTACTACAAGTTTCATTAAAATCAGTTTATTACTTTTTGGGTGAGAGAGCCAACATTAATACATCAATCAGTCTACCTATCCATCCCAAACACTTTTACATTTATAATAGCTATGATATTTATAACAATAATAATTGCCTTGTAATATAGTAATTACCATTGATATTATGATTCCTTGTAATTCTTATGTAAAAGTAAACTAAAAAAAATGTCGGTAGTTTGATATACACAACTACAGAGTGGCCTACACGACTCTCAATCTTATTTCAAACTCAGCCGTTTCTAATATCATTACAGATTAAAATAGCAAACCAATTTCCTCTTAAATGAAATCGCCTACGAAATCCATAAATTAATATAAACTAGTCATAAAACGGCGTCTAATTGTCCAAACAAGAAGCGCCTCGACAGCTTTGAGTCCGAGATATATTTCAATTAATGTGAAGCTACGGCGATATTGCCAAAGCGAAACAGGTCACGGACAGATTATAAAAGTTCACTTGTCAAGATTTGTAAGATATATTATCTTGTAAGGCGCCACTTTCAGCGTCTAGAAGCTTTAGAGTCGTCGTAGGTACTCAGCAAAGCGTAGAGCAGCGCGTTTTTCACTGTCCAACTAATATCAACATTGTTCTCATCTATACTTAATCATCATAACGTCCATACGACTGCACCAAATTGGATAAATCTTGTTTGTTCGTTATTGTTAGGAGAAGGTTGAAATGAATGAAAAGAAAATAGCAAACAAATATGGTGGTACAAAGTTCACCGGGTGAGCTAGTTACAAATAATGTTCAAAATCAGTTAACCAAACTATGTATACAACACGCACGCACACACACAAAGAACGATTAGGTAATGATTGATTTTAGACTATTAAAAAATGAGAACAATGTTGATAATAGTTCAACAGTGAAAAATGCTCTCCGCTGTAGTTCGGTATAAGAGTGTCAGCCCTAAGATATATTAGTAAGACGCCAATTGTAGCGCGTCTAGGAAGCTCTAAATTGACTTATATTTAATAAGTGAAGTGAATCAATCTTATCAAAGTTATTACGTATCGTGTAGTGTCTTGTAACTGAAATCTTATTGAGTTACAGTAAACGTATATACCTGCTCGTTAATTGCTATAGATAAACCCTTAAAATATAATGGACCTAGACTGAAGCTGAACTGAAGAATATTCAGAATTCAATGGTTATCGTATGAAATGATGTGAATTCACTCGTAATAGGAGGTTCTATTTAGTTGGAGAGGTTAATAATATGTAAATTAGTTTTAAGACCACGATCGGTACTAGTTTTTTATATTTGTTTTCAAAGACTCGCAATGTTTAGGTACTTACTCAGTAGCAGTATTTTACGTAAGTGAGAAGGTCAAATATTTAAATAAATTACGATATTTCATAACACAGGCATGTCTTTATAAATCAAATTTGCAGATCGCACATAAAAAGGTGTATAAAATAAAATATCAATCCAATTATCGCGTATGTACACGTCAAATTATATTTGACACCCTCCGTAAAATCAGATATGGAGATATGAAATTAATTTACATTCATTCACTCATTGATATGATCATCCTTCTGATTTTGCTATGGTTCACGTATTTGCAAATAAGGTTGACGCTTTCTGATATCGTCGACGAATCGAAACGCTCAATGCGACAGACGTTGGCGAATAAAAGGAAGTCTAACCAGAGAAGATTACCTAACACGCAGTAGTAAAGAAGGACGAACCATTATTTTATGTGGTGTTGTGATAAGGTCTTTGAATTTTTTATATATACCACTATTTTATAATAAGAACAAAAATTTATGTCTCAAAACTGTCCACAAAAATACGTGATAATTGGTAAATGCAATACTAATACCGACCCACGTACTATCATAGTAAAATGAACCATTGATAAATTTCAACCCCCCCACGCCCCTCTGCGCCTGCGCCACGCCCCGACGATGCGACAAACAGTACTAAATTGCTAGCGAAAGTGAGCGTATCTAATTTCGTTGCAAAAGTTAACTGTTTGTCTACGTTTGCCCGACGCGATGGCCTATCATATCAGTTCATATCACGGGAGTATGTAGCTATGCTTCGTGCGTACTTTTTGAGTGGAAAAATCGCGAGTGCAGCTGTGTACCCATGGGCATCTTATTGTGAGTGTACAAAAGTGAGCCGGTCAGTGTCAAACAATTAAAACAGTGCATATTGGATGCTTTTGACAACGGTGGTGGACATTTCGAAGGACAATGGAAATACTTGTTAGTTTAGTAAATAATACATACTTAAGTAAATAATAATTTAATGCGGGCGGCTCAAAATCGGTCTGTGTTCTCCACACACCTTGAGGAAGGCCTATGTCCAGCAGTGGACGTCTCTAGGCTGACATGATGATGATAAAATAATATTTGTAAATAGCAGATGATTCTAACTTCATAAATACGCCAAAATTAATATTTTCTTTTAGTCCAAAACACCTTCTTTTATTTTGATATTTGTTTGCTTTCTAATTACATACCTCCGTATTTAATTACTTGTTAAACGATAAATTTTACCGGTCCTAGGCCCGAATGAAGTATGAAGGAGAGGGTAGAATTAACAAAATTAAAAAATAACTACCTACATTAATTATTTTTCTTAATTTTATTTTCTATGGCTACCTACATCATAAGCACGATAGAGAGAATGCGAATGAGCAGGATGGGATATTATCTATTAATTAGTGAATGGATTGTAAAATATGACTATGATTTAAGTGAGATTTTCTACAATAAACAAATGATTATAACTTTGCTCTTTATTGATATTATGAAATTCTTACGTCACATATATGATAATAATATCTTCGCTAATCTGTCCTTAAAGTTTTTGTACTAATTAAAAAATAGTGCTATATATATATATATATATATATGAATATATATATATATATATATACATAGGGCTATCTAAACACTAAAATAATCTGAGATTAGCGCATTCAAGCAAACAAACAAACAAACTCTTCAGCTATAAATATTAGTATATATGTCAGTGCCACTTTTAATCAGTGCGTTTTGCGTAGGATGCACATTAATATGCGGGTCTTCAGAAAACCGAATGATTGCGATGTTTGTATTACAAACATCGCAATAATTCGGTTATAATTACAAATTGTAATGTGTTGATATCTTATATTTACCTTTATTCTCGTTAAGCATAACTAGAACATTGTGATGTATATTGACAAAAATATAACGCTTAGACAATGATTATTGCACGACCTATAATGGCATATTTATGAAATAAAAGTTTAATCATAATGTATATAATATATACATTATGATTAAACTTTTATTTCATAAATATGTCATCATAGGTCGTGTATGACAAATAATTTGTTTTTTTTTTGCGATCGAAGATTTCACAACGTACCTAATTATTCAATCAACAATAGTTGGATTGACAGAGGGCAAGATAGATACTTTTGACGACCTGAGTGTCCGCTATGTGCCGCAAGTTTTTAAAGATCGACATTAATTTCCGCGTTCTGGAGGATAGTAAGCCCACATGGTGACAGATACAGTGTTCATATTCAATAATAAACTATAAAACAACCTTTCACAAATAAAGTGAAGAAAGATTTCTTCATAACACAAATCACCCTACGTACAAACCATCTTATTTGAAAAGTCTGTCCAAAATCCATTAAACTGATCCAAGTCGCAAGCAATTTTGGCAGTACAATGTTATATTGAATTTGGCGTAATGTACCGCCAGACGTCGTCTAAAACAACACGGCAGCGCCGCATCCAACCGCTCTTTAATCAAGCCCTGTTCTCATGTAAATATCCAACACTATACCAAGCACGTTGCGTAATACTAGTGAAGATTTCCTACAGTTTGGAACTTGACGTAATTTACTTAAGGTATGTATAATATTGTTAATTATCGCTTGCCTGCATGTCTGAGAGTTCTCCATAATGTTCTCGAAAGACGTATGAAGTCTGCTAACCCATAGCTGGCGAGCGTGGTGGACTATGCCCTTACCCTTCTCATAGTGAGAAGAGGCCCGTGCCCAGCAGTAGGACAGCTTATATACAGGGCGATGTCTTATTTATTCTCTTCTTCCTCCCATATACTTCAGACTAAATTCGTTGCGAATCAAATAACACTTTATCAAGTGTTATTTGATTCGCAACGAATTTAGTCTGAAGTTTTGTAACTACTTAAGTCCTGAAAATATATCTAGTTTCAGGATTTAAGTAGTGACAAAACTCATTTTCATCGATGG
Organism: Euclidia mi; assembly: GCA_944739405.2. Classification (NCBI taxonomy): domain Eukaryota; kingdom Metazoa; phylum Arthropoda; class Insecta; order Lepidoptera; family Erebidae; genus Euclidia; species Euclidia mi. The sequence goes on along the minus strand of OX123204.2, from coordinate 28,073,965 downwards.
TTACCGCTGCTGAACCTGTCTTCACAGGTGACATAGTAGTGAGAGTGTGTGTGGGACATTTTTTAGACCCAATAAAAAAAAAAACATTAATTTAATTTGAGGACTGACACCTACTATAATCTACTTTTAAAAGATTTTATATGCATTTTGGTTGATGCACGAGTAACAGTGGCTTACTTATTTCAAACTCCTCCGATTTAAGTTCGCTACGGGTTGCAAAAAAGTTTAACTTTTGCCGGGGTTTCAGGAGTGTCAAAATGCTTTATCACCGTTACTCATTAGTGCAGAAGCTAACTACACAAATGACACACTCGAGGGAATGTAGGTTGAAAGAGACCCATAAAAAATAACACCTGCATACGCATAGCGACTTGAATTTCATCTAGCTTTACTAGCTAGAGGTACAGCAGTAGCCTTAAACGACATTCATGATGTGCATTAAATTGTAAAAAGAAAGAACACAAAAGTGGTCAGTCCCACCTAAAGTCATCATGATTTAAGAATTACGATGAGTTTAGGTGAGACTTGCCACTTTTAATTAGGTACTATGCTATTAGTTACATGGTAATAAAAATTATATTGAATAGTAAAAGTAATACTAACTGCATAATAGTTTGTCCCTGTTATCACTTACTGTAAAACGTAATATTAAAAGATTGCCAGTTGCAAGCTATCTGTTTTGAATAAAACCTGCAAATAATCATCCTCCTGTCGTTGACCCAGTAGTCCTGTTGTAGAACCCGGGCTCCGCTTTCTAGTCTAATCGGATTTGAATGAATATTAGCTTTTGCATAGAGCGACTACCTGTCCGACCTCCGCAACACAAAGGGATAGCTATATTCCATGGTTTAGACTAGTGTCAGTTTATTCATTGGCACTGACTTCCTATAACGACTGTCAAAGATCTTCATGACAACCGGGACCGACGGCTTAACGAAGATTGCTCGCGAGGCACGAGGCAAGCAATAATTTACAAATAAATTACCCATAAATATTTATGGGTAATTTATTTGTAAATTATTATTCTTCGTTAAGCCAAATTATTATTCGTTAAGCCGTCGTTCCCGGTTGTCATGAAATCTTTGACAGTCGTATTTTCTTTCAAACTCAAAGGCTGATTTTATTGAGTTATTAGATGAATCGCACTAGTAAAGTTCGCACAAAAAGTACAATTCGAAATCTTTTAACAATATATTTTTCTTGAAAATAAATGTAGTGCTCAACATACTATTGTTGAGTTGTAACCTTACCCTGATATGTAAACCTAAAGTTTAAAACTCTACTATCAAGATCACCCGGTTAACACAATAATAAGTCACAGAACTTTTACAATCAATAAAACGTTTACCGTAACTATTTTATTGCTTTTATAACCTCGCTAATAAAAGTTATAGCATTAGTGTTAATTTCCATCCCGTTAAATGCCGAGAGCTTGCCTAACAAAAGTAATTTTTCACCCCAGGGCACACGGGAAAAGTTCGATACAATGAAAAGAAAAAAGAATAAATGAAATGTTCTTTTGAATAGCAATTTATCGCCTCCAAGTATTAAAAGTCTATTAACATTTGTTTAAAGCGACAGTGACATTCACTGAGTCCAGCTGGCTTTGATCATTTATTTGTTTGAACAAGCTGTGCAATCGGTTTCGTTTCATTGAGTGCAATTAATTTCATTATAAATAATTAAATAATTAATTATAAAATATTCATATAACGTAAGGCAAAGTAAAGAAATGTATAGAATATGTGTACAAAAAGGCTAACGATTTTATTCATAGGTAACTTTGTACATGTTGATTGAAATAGTTTTGATTTTGTTCTAGAATTTAGGCACTATTAAAATGTTTCCAAATTTCGCAAGACCAAAGTTCAGTTTAGTGGAGCTATTAAGTGTACAGAAACGTTCACTATAATTTAAATTGCAATCCATAAAAGATTTTAATAAAGTGTTTACGTTGCTATCGAGTGTGATAAATATTTAGTGCGGCAATTTAAGTGCATGCAAAGGATCAATCTGCTGTGCAATTAATTAAATCAAGCCATTAAATTGATACCGGCACGAATGGGTGAACATTGATTAATTGCCTCTTTTTCCTGCGTTTGTTTTACGGCATTTCATTTAGTTTGACGTGTCTTTTTTATTGTATTTGTGTTGTGTTGATTTTGAACATGGGTATACCAAGGTGTATTTTCATTTTAAACGTAGTAGGATTGTTTAGTAACACCAAGAAAATGAATTATTACCGCTCGGTAAAATAAATGCTATATTTAGATATTAGTAAAAAACATTCTAGAGGTCCAAAAGTATTGAAATAAAGGGTTTTAAGGGAATACTGCAGAAAACACTTTTTCATTTTAAAGTTTGTTTTGGTGGCTTCTCTAATGCATAGATAAGGGTGTTAGGGCGGGTCATGAAAACTGGTCAACATTTTTTCCTTCGAACCCTTCAGAGTTCAATTTGTTACGTTCCATAGTTGGCTTACAACTAGGTTCCACAGCTAACATAAACATCTTCAGAAAAATATGAAGAATGCTAGAAAGAAACACAACATAATTACAAATAAAAAGTTCTTTAGACGTATGTCAAACGTAAACTTTTTATAGAACTCATGGAAGTATAATATAGAACTAACTTGAAATAAGGTTGGTTTCTAAGAAAGCTATGCAATTGCGTGTCTTGTGCACTAGATGTCATATTTGTGTCAATTTAATTCGCTTTACTGCGAGCGGGCTCGACCCATATTATATTTTTTACAAACTTTCAGACAGCTCAGTACAGTATTTGCAAAGCAGAATGCAACAGGAATTTTAGACTCTATGGTAGGCAATATAAAGAATATAATTGAGTATTTGTATGCCGTGATTCATAACTAATTAAACCTACTTTCATGTGTCCCGAGCTCTGTTCCGTGTATAACGATTCTGTTCATTAGTGCTAAAGAAAGCAATTATGTTTCGTAAGAAAACACGTACGGACTAATTAATATATCAATAAATAAAATATATCAGTTTACATCGTAATTAGGGGAGAAGGAGGTAAGACGGGGCAGCGGGTAAGATGGGGTACCCAGCTAAATTCACAGTTCAAACTGACCTATCAAGCTCGTTCATTCATCGTTCGATGCACCACAATGGTACTTGTCAGTCGCCCGGTGGTTAATGTTTCGCAAGTGCACGCATGTCGAAAAAAATCAAAAAAAGTGTTTTACTGCAAGTTGTTTCTCACATTTTCATCTAGTTTGACACGTGATTGCCGTTTGTGAAATAACGCTAAATGGTGAGGTGTTTTTGTGATTGACGCTTAAACTAACCTATAATAAGGTAAGCATTTTGTTTCCTTAAGATTGTTAACTGCTTTTTTGTTTTGTTTTTATTGCTAGAAAATGGCTCTGCAGGCAAGATGGGGTAACTGGTACTCCTTCTTGCCTCCCAATGAGGAAAAATTTCTTTTTGCTTGATTTTCGTAAAAATGCTTTTGTTTTTGTGTGCTTATTATAGTTTTCTTTTTAGAATAGTTCGTGACTACAAACGCACCACTAACAGGGACACGCCATGTATGTTTTATCAGGAAGTATATTTCGTTTCCATTGAAGGGTATATCATGCTCACTATGTGGAAGATGGTGTCATAATAGCTGCGCGGGAATAGATAATGATGATGATGACGAAGTTATCCATATCTGCGAGTTCTGCCGGCCCATATAATCATCTATATCTATAATCATACTCATCATCACATCATCATCACGGGGATCTTACCTCAGAGGGGTACCCCATCTTACAAGCACCATGGGGCAAGACGGGGCAAAATACCTTTCATTTATTTTAATTTTTTTCTCTTAAATGTGTAACTATAAGTGCCTAATGACACCAAATATTAGAAAAGTAATAATAAGTTGTTAATAAAAAAATAAATATAATTGTTTAACTATGTAATATTTTATATTATTGACCTTTAAAGCTTAAGTACCCCATCTTGCCACCCTCTCCCCTATAGGCACGTATAATCAGTGCTAGCTAAAAGTTACAAAGCATTTTGTGCACACAGAGATTTTTTGATAATTAAGCGAGGGTAAAGAGACACTGACGAAAAGTGGGCGTTTAATATGCCTCTGCCTACCCCTTCGGGGAAACAGGCGTGAGTCTATGTATGTATGTAAAGAGACCCAAGTATCACACCGGACTACTCGCTAAATTACAATAAATCTTAAAAACAGCTCGCTGTCGATTATGTTTTATTGTTTTAGAGTCACAAACAAAATTTTGTACGAATTCAGTGAAGATTGTCTACCGATAAATCAAAATCTGTGTTGAAGACGTTGAAATCAATATTTGCTTAAGGAATTTGCTATAATATTATTTCAATAAAATTTTTTTGCAACATGGATTAATTTACAAACAGAGCTGTAATGAGCGTAGCAGTAGCTCTAAATAACGCGAGTGTTACCGAGGGCTCTCACCTACCCTATAAAGATTTTTTGCTCTTCTTTCTGACAAATATTTGACAAATATTTTTGTTTCATTTTATACTAGCTTATGTAAATTAATCTTGTCCGGACACTACACGCGACTAAAAAAGTTTCCTACTCAATTATCTACTCAACTTAGTTTTGAATACAATACTCAGATACGTCGATATATGAACTATACAAAACAAAACACTTTTTTTTTTTCAATTCACATCAGTAGTTCCTAAAATTAGCGCGGTCACCCACACAATCTCTTTAGCTTTATAATATAAGGATAGATTCATCATCAGCCCTTTATGCTGTCCCACTGCTGGGCACGGGCCTCTTCCCGTTATGAGAAGGGTAAGGCCATAGTCCGCTGAAAGTGCTATCCTATTTCTATTATATATACGCCTGTTACCTAGACTTGTCAAAGGCATTTGACCTAGTGTCATACAATATACTGTGGGACAAACTAATTAGGGAAACCTCGATACCACCGAAAGTGATAGGCATATTTAAATTTTGGTATGGAAACCAAGTTAACCGTGTGAGGTGGGCGGACTCTCTGTCGGGAAAGTATAGGAGTGCGGGGTGAGACAAGGGGGTTTAACCTCCCCAGCGCTCTTCAACCTGTATATGAATAGTCTGATCGAGGAGCTCAGCGGCACCAGGATCGGATGTCATATTGATAGCACTTGTATTAATAATATCAGTTATGCCGACGATATGGTGCTGCTGAGTCTTTCGGTTAGAGCAATGCGAAGGATGCTAAGTCTTTGCGAATCCTATGCGAGGGCCCACGGGCTCAAGTACAATGCACTCAAGAGTGAACTGATGGTTTTCAAAGCTGGTAAATAAAAGCTACTCTAAAGTACCACTTATCATACTAGACGGCATACCATTAAAAAGAGTTACTAAATTCAAGTACTTGGGCCACTGGGTGAGTGAAGACCTTAAAGATAATTTAGATGTGGAAAGGCAGCGGCGGTCGCTGGCTGTCCGATGCTGTATGTTGGCCCGTTGTACTGCACGAGTTAAAGTAACGCTTTTTAAAGCCTTCTGCCAATCCTTTTACACGTGCAGCCTCTGGGTGAACTTCACGCAGAAGGCATATAGCGACCTGCGCATCCAATCCACGCTTTCCGGGTGTTGTTGGAGCTGACGCGTTTTTGCAGCGCGTCCGGTATGTTTGCCGTCGCAAATCTTGACCACCACGCTGGCCAAGTGCGGGTTGGCAGACTTCACATGTCTATCGAGAACATTATGGAGAACTCTCAGACATGCAGGTTTCCTCACGATGTTTTCCTTCACCGTTTAGCAAGCGATAATTAACAATTTAATTCGCACATAACTCCGAAAAGTCATCGGTGCGCGCCTTGGAACGTCGAATCCGGACCCTCTGCGTAGCAGTCTGTCGGTGTCTACACTAGGCTATCGCTGCCTTCGATGATTATTGTAATATCTTGTTTTTCAACTATTGGTATCAAATTACATTTACGTATTTTGCTATCGAAATACTAATGCTACACAAAATGTTGGTAACCTCTTCCAACTTTCATAATATACAGACGTGAGTCAGTGGCAGTCATATCAGAAAAAGTAACCATCGCTTTGCAAACTTGTTTAATATTACAAAGGGAAGACAAATGCGTAAAAACTAGGTCGCTGAGACAATTAAGTGAAATTTGACAAGGGTCGGGATAAATGCTGACCTCGTCGCTAATAACCACTGGCGTTCAACTGCCGATCAGCTGAACAATGTTTTTGTTTTAAATGGGACAAATATTGTTAATTTTGTTCGAAACATAGTGTTGTTTGTGTCGTTGTATATTATTTTAACTAGTCAAAGGGGTGGGAGTGGCTTTTTGTTTGTTAGTTTATACTACGATATGTATTATTTTATGTATTTCTAAACTTGTTTTTGCGCTACTTTACCCACGAGAATGTCACTTAGATAAAAGTTTTATACTAACTCTGAGTCTCTTTGTTACAAATTTCCATGAATCCTCTCTCTCCCCAAGGGACATACATGCCAAATTTCAGTTCCAGTAGTTTCGGCTATGCCTTGTCAGCCAGTTTGTAACAAAAGAGATTGATACACCTGATATATCTACTGGTAGAAATTGCCTTGAAATGTATTCATTATTCAAATTTAAATAAACAGAATCTTGATTCAAAATAAAAACCTATAAACGTTTCTAAGCGCGATACACCCAATATTGCATTATCGATACGCTGCAATTAATTCAGATTTGCCCGACAATATATATTTTGGCTCATTTTCAAAGTGTTGTAATGTTGGAAGGCACTTCTAATTTCCATTCGCTTGTGTTAGATGTTAGTGCTTCCCATCCATTATTATACGTAACTTAATGAACTCGCGCTCCGAACAATGCCGAACATAACAAGGTACATACTATACTAACGCTTGCTAACACACTTTACATATTAAGTTGGTGATACAAAAGTGTTGTAGTTCAAAATAGTTACATTTTGTGAAATCTCGTTAGACTAGCAAGCTAGCCCCGCGCTCCGACACGAAAGACTTTGATACAATCAGGATAACGCTTGTGATGATAATTTTCTAAGGCGCAATTTGTTTTACTTTTAGGATCACCATTGCGCTAGTCGCCATCCTCTGCCGCCTCCGAATCTAAGGCCATGTATCTAAGACTCGGAGAAAGTTCTTGGCCACTACATATTTTTCGTGGAGAGGATGGATGACGAAATACTGACCAAGTGGATATATAAGGCAAGTGTGAATGGGACAGGATGTGGAAGACCTAGGCGGACGTTCTCTGTCCAGATTGGAGACATCCGAAAAAACAGGAGAGGTTAGATCTGCCGTCCTTACAAAAAGTGCAATAACTCGAGTTTTGCATAGAATTGAGATAAGTACATATTCGGAATTAGCAGAACAAGATCTATATATTCTTTTAAGACATTTTTTGCAGATCTATGACGCAGCCGGTTTTAATACTAAGCCTTACTGCAATATCTAGGTCGATGCTTTATGATTTACATATTATACCAAGACCGAAATAACTATAGATAGGAATAACTTACTTACGCTATTAAGAAATTTTACTAACTATATTTGCAATAAGTATAGTTACTATATTTATTATTAGCATAGTTCGTCATTTGTAATATTCATTTACTAGTTATAAGTGCAATATGTTTGAGTTATTGCAGATATGATACGCATCCTTATTTACGGTATTAAATAATGTACTAATTCTTTTTGCAATAAGTAGAGTTACTGCATTTATAATTACCATATTTCGTTACTTGTGATTCTCATTTACTAGTTATAAGTACAATAAGCTTGAGTTATTGCAGTTATGTTAAGGGTCCTTACTAATAAATATGGGAAGGATACTAAAATTGATATAGTAAGTAGATATATATTGCATTTATTTCTAGGAAGATTAAATTAATACAGTATACCTACGCGATATCAATTGCAATAAATTCACAATTTATTGCGATTAAAACAAGCAGCAGGAGGGTACGAGGGGAGTAAAATATTTCGTGTAAAAAATAAAACAACCATAAAATTACTTTATCACTATACATTCAGTCAAAAAAGTATCGGGAATGGATTATTTGTTTATGGTTCCAAATTCAATATTTTGTTTTTTTTGTCTTGTTGTTAGATTGGCAAAACTGTTTGCCATTTTGGCGCGGAGTTTGTGTTGCATCTATAAGATATATTAAATACAGTGCTGTTTTTAGTTATATCATATCTAGTGTGCATTGTGAATTTCAAAACGGATAAAAACATCGAAAAAAGGTTTGCCTTAAATTTTGCATTACCAATGGAATTTAGTGTTCGGAGGCAATGAAAATGTTACAGAAGGCTTACGGGGAAACGACTTTATCAAAAACTCGTGCTTGTGAGTTGTACAAAGCGTTCAAAAGCGGTCGAGATGAAGTTAACATCGCAAAAGTGAGGGAAACAGTGACTGCAAATCCTCATACAACTTTGAGAGAGATAGCCGCGGAACTTTCTGTATCTCACGAGTCAATCCGTATTATTTTAACTAATAATTTGGGTATGAAACATATTACCGCTCGGCCCGTCTCAAAAGACTTGGATTTTCTCCAAAAAGTCAATCGCATGAGAGTCGCCGAGAGCATGCTAGAACGAGTCAATTCCGACCTAACATTAATGAAACGCATTGTTACTAGTGACGAGACGTGGGTTTACGAGTTTGATAAGCAAAATAGTCATCAAGCTTTGGAGTGGCGCCTTCCAACACGCCAAAGTCTTTTCTTTAACTATCGCAGTGTTGTGCACTTGGAATTCTTTCCGGAAGGTCAAACGGTAAATAATAAATGCGCGGCATGATATTTAAGTGTACAAGAAGTGGAACAATTTTGCAGAACCCAGATGTGGCACGTTGGGCGTCTGCCAATCGGTTACACCGCTCTTGTGATTATTGCACAAGCACTAACCCTCTCATGTAGATGAGTAAAGGTACACAGGTGCCGGAATATAATTTCAAAAACAAATATAAGAATAATGCAACGGTTTGTTTTGAATGTAGTCCCTATCAAAAGATTTATTATATCAACGTTTAATATGTACATATTGCAGTCAGATTCACAAATTTAAACAACGACTTCTTCTCACTTGAAGTTTACAATGAATACATTTACAACGAACTTTATAAGGATATCACCAACTCAGGCTACTTTCACCGGCTAGTGAAACCACTATAACCATTCTACGTAGCAAGTTGCATTTAACCACTTACGCACACTACTCGCTACCCCACAGTCAGTTCACCTTTCATAATAAAATTCTGGTCTAAACTGACCGTTTGTCTTTTGACCAAAGAAGAAACTAAAAGAAATTGATATATTGGATAAGGTTGGTTGTTCCGATTTGAAACAAGTCCAGCAAACTCAGACACATGTCAGTTTTACCATTTTCCGCTTACACAAGCTATCAACATTTTCTACCATATAACCTCAACGAAGGATAAAATTCGAAAGTTCTATCTTTCTTTGATGGCTAGTTTTGTGGACTAGTTTGAAGTTTGTTTTGCTGACGTATCTTTGCCAACTTAAATCACAATCATCTTGACATAAAAATCGCATTATATGTGATCCCACCGTAAGATTTTTAGGTTTATAGTGTATTTTATTTAAGGAGAAGCCATTTTATATAGTTTTTTATAAAAAAGCTAATCTAGAAGATTACCTGTGAAAAAACGAGCATGGTAAGTAAAAGAAAATTTAGTCTCTTTTTGTGATAAAATATTATTCATTTGAAACAGAATGAAGCAATCTGTGATATTACTCAACACAAATGAATTGAAGTCGAATAATCTCCTTCAAAAGGCAACTCACGCACAAACAACAACGTAAGCATGGTAAGGGACATAATTTACATGTACCAAATGAGACAAAGACAGTGAGTGTATTTGGTTCAAAGCATCTATATACATTATTATATAAACCACACATATTTAGGTATCTAACCCACAGCACACAACATAGCATAGTAGCTACACGATTGCCTTAAAAGTTATCTCGTTATCTATGCAGTCCAAGATTATCTTCTGAATAATACTTCTGGTAGTTATTCAACTTCGTTCAGTTATGTACAGTACCACTACCACTAGAAATACCTATTTTGATTATTTGAATAACTTTTACTTTGTCATTGAATTAGACAAAATAATTTCAATTAAACATGATAGCCAAAACTCGAGACTAATATTACTAAAGATTCTTGTAAAATTGACGAGCTGAAATGGAATCTTTGTTAAATTCCTTACCTGTAATTTAATGAGGCCTGCTTGCAGAAAACAAGCCTGACATAATTTTTAACTGACGTTCAAAATGTATGAGTAGTTTTCTTCTGCTAAATCTGCTAATAATGTTATGAGTAGTATCATAACATTTATAACATATACAAGATTAGTAACCAAGCCGAAATTATAATTGACACTTAAAATAATTATCTTTTACATCACATTTACGATATCTTAAAAGAAGTTCGTTGACTGGGTCAAGATTCAAGTTCTGGGCAGTCCAATTATTCCTAGAAATAATTTTGCAAATATAGAGGCTAGACAAAGAGACCGAAACTAACGCAAAAACTAAAACAATGGAAGGGAATAAGCTGCTTATCCCAACATCAGTCGTAAAATTCGACTGAGGAAAAGGGTTACACTCGACCTAATAAATAAGGGATCTTGAGTTGTACATCTCACGTTAATGGTGTTCGTAAATAACCTACTATCCCACGATCCCATCTCTAGAGCTCCCTATCTCTCTACCTAACTCCATTTAACAGCACATCGTTAAGACATCTTATCACAATTTTGCAAAAATCTGATCCAACCCTTGCAAAAAGTCAACCGTGATTCAATTTAATAATCACTGGATTTCTACTTTCTTTTTATGACAACAAGGATCAATTTTCTAAACATTGATGCTGATTAATGCATATCAGGCACAATACTCTTATGTAGGATTCTAAACTCATAAAATCTGCTCCAAACCAACAAAAGTTTATAGGGCATACAAGTTCACGACACTACGCAAGATAGTAGTAATAAGACCGCAATAACTACTTAGCTACACCCGTAGCAGTGAATTCACACAATTATTGAAACCTATGATAGTGTAAATTACAAACGCCGGCGCCGTGTAATTTACGCACTCAATCACGACAAACAACACATAATCAAACTGCGCGACTGCGCTTCGGTTGAACTACAATGAAATTCACAACTCAACAAGGGGCAATCATTTATAGAGTGCGTTATAAATTCCAACGATCAACAGTCTGTTATTGTTGCTACGATTTGAACACAACACGAATGTAGGCGATATTTGAATGCAATCCATCGGTACGAGCAACGAACTTTCGGATATTCTTCGTCTGTTATGTTTTTAGTTTGTAAGGTGCAGAAGTTATACGCACAGGCACATGAAATTAATGAAGCTATATAATACAATATTTATTATTTTATTGCACCAACACATATATTCAAGTAAGACTCATAAATTGAGAGTCGTCACTTAGTTTAATGTAAGTGAATGCTGAACAGAAAGGTTTAAAATTATAGTATCGTCCGCACGACTTGTACTATATATATGTTGAACAAACTAGATTGAATTCTTTACAAATTTTATATCAAGATCTCTGAGATCTTTGAGCGATTGAATAATCAATACTTCTTTCTACCCGTCTTGATCACTTTGATAAGAAGAAGCAATTTAACTTTATATCTGAAGTATTTCAAACTAATAGTCATAGCAAATAAGCGAAATACCATTTTGAATAGTTATTAAAGCCTTATTAAATCAAACTGGCTTCGTTAGTCCGTAGCGATAGAACAACTTTGTCTAATGTACGTAGCGTAATTACAGCACAAGTTAGTTCTAGCATTATAGAATAAACTTTAATACATGTTCGGAGCTCGCTATAATTATCCATTACAAACATTAATGGTCTGGCCAGGGAATAACGAGTTATTTATAAAAGGGTACTCGACTAATAAAATTATAAGAATATTTATTAATCGAAGAAAACATCACGATGGTTGAGGTAAGTGCCATGAATATATGGTACCATGGCATGGGAAAATGCAATTTGGACTATGGAGCTATTATAGGTAATAAATTACCTACCTACTACTAAACAGGCCATTCCGTATAGTGACGTATTAAGTATACAAAGTGTTACTAACCCATTTCATTCCGTGGCACTCTACTCGACTTCAAACCGTATATAGTATTGTTACGAGCTGGGGTTTGGTAATAAAATAAATGCACTATGCCAATAAACTGTACCTACTTTATTTATCACAACACAATTTTATACCACTTAATTACACACCTATTAAAACACTATTTCACACCACTAAACACTTCCGACTTCCTTAATCATCGCACTTCTTCGCTTCTTGATCGCTTTCACTTATTCAATTGAACTGTGTGAACTCGCTCGTCTGCGCGGTATTTATACCGGCCGGATAACAAACTAGTTCATTCTTGCGTATTCCCGAACATTCTCGCCACAGTTGAAACATTCTAGCGTTGTGGAATTGTTCTACAGCAACACCATCTATTAGAGGATAGATGAAACACTGATATATCAGTTCTCTTCTAGTTCTCTCATTCACCGATAGGTGGCGTTATTCTCAAATAACGTCATTCGCAACACTGCCTCCCTCTTAGACGTGTTCTTCTCGAACATCGTTGGACCCATAGTAACGAGCCAACCGGTCTACATGAACTATCTTCGGTGTACCTCGCGACCCCTTCTGGATTCGATAGGTGACGTCGTTCATCCTGGTAATTATGCGACATGGCCCGTCCCATCTGGCTTGTAACTTAGGCGATTTACCTTTGCTTCGTACTGGGTTATGAAGCCAAACCAATGACCCCTCATCGAAGCCTTTGTTATTCGCCTTCCGGTCGTAGCGAGTCTTCATCTTCTCAGAGATCTGTTGTCCTGACTCCCTGATGTGCTCATATACATCGTTCATCTTGTTGCGTAGCTCGGTCGCGTAATCCGTTATATTGCGTAGAGATTCTGGTGGAATACCGGTGATTAAGTCTGCTGGTAAACGTAATTCTCTGCCGAAATTGACCGCACTGCGATATGACAGGAGAAATGGTTGGATGTGCTTGTCCCAATATCTTTGTTTGCTCTCCACGACCTTCGACAGGTACCTTTCCAGTGATTGGTTAAACCGTTCAACCATGCCATCTGATTGCGGGTGATAAGCCGTGGTCCTGGTTTTATGTGTACCCATCACGCGACAAGTCTCCTTGAACACCTCAGATTCGAAGTTCCGGCCTTGATCACTGTGGATTTCCAAGGGCACCCCGAACCGACAAAAGACTTCATGCACCAGCTTATCGGCCACTGTGGTAGCTTCTTGATTTGGGATTGCAAACACTTCAGGCCACTTCGTGAAGTTATCCATCACAACCAAAAAGTATTTGTTTCCGTCCTGGCTCTCCGGAAATGGTCCAGCGACATCTAATGCTATGCGCTCCCATGGAGCTCCTACATTGTACACCTTCAATGCAGCTCTGCTACGAGTGTGTGGGCCCTTCACAGCCGCACAACTTGTGCACCAATCCTCGACGTCATCCCGACAGTGGAGCCAATAAAACCGCTCCCGGATCTTAGTAAGCGTCTTCTTAACTCCCATGTGACCTCCTGAAGCACAATTGTGATAGAGCTGCAAGACTTCCGGTACCTTAGTTTTGGGCACTACCATTTGCAAATGGCACTGGTTACCACGAGCGTTTTCCCATTTGCATTTGCACAGAACTCCATCCTGAACAACGAAGCTTGCCTACTGTGCCCAATAACTCTTGGTGATAGGGCTCATTGCTACGATATCACTCCATTTGGGCCTAGGAGCGTCTGATTTCTTCCATTCGAGAATCGGCTGTATGTCCTTGTCGTCTTGCAAAGCTTCTTTCCATTCGTCGCTCAGATCTGTCTTCAACATCCTCACTAATGCTGCCTGCTTTGCTTCCTGTCGGGTACAGTGCTTGCACTGGTCGGGACACGGCCTACGCGATAGGGCATCTGCGTTACCATGGGACTTGCCGCTGCGATGTTGTATTACAAAATCAAACTCTTGCAGTAGTTCAATCCATCTAGCTACTTGTCCTCCTGGGTCCTTAAATTGAAGTAGCCATTTCAGCGCAGCGTGGTCGGTTCGCAGGTGGAATTTACGCCCCAACAAAAATTTGTTGAAATGCTGCAATGTCTTTACTACAGTCAAAAATTTCCGCCGGGTGACACAGTAGTTTGTTTCAGGTTTGGATAAGGCCTTGCTCAAGTATGCTATAACAACTTCTTGATCACCCTTCCTCTGTGACAGCACGCCGCCAATTCCGGTGTTACTGGCATCTGTGTCAACTATGAATTCATGCTCATTGTCAGGGTAGCCTAGAATAGGTGCAGTACACAGATGTTCCTTGAGCTTCTGGAATGCAACGTCACAGCTCTCATTCCAACAAAACAGTACTCTGTCTTCGGTGAGCTTATGAAGAGGTCGAGCAATGTCAGCAAAGTTCTTCACAAACCGTCGATAGTAGGAGCATAATCCGAGGAATGCTCTGACCTGCGTTTTGTTCTCTGGAACTGGCCATTCCTTCACGTTAATGATCTTATTCGGGTCGGTTTGAATACCGTTCTCCGAGACCACATGTCCTAGAAAGTTCACTTGCCGTCTGAATAACGCGCATTTCTTCGGACTCAGCTTCAAATTAGCTCCTCGTATCTTTGACAGCACTTGCTCCATGTTTCGAAGGTGATCCTGGAAGATGCGCCCCACGATGATGATGTCATCCAAGTAGACCAAGCAGGCGTCTCCAATCAGTCCCATGAGCACTCGCTCCATCAGTCTTTCAAAAGTAGCCGGAGCGCTGCACAATCCAAAGGGCATGACGTTAAATTGCCATAATCCTTTGCCTGTGGAGAATGCCGTCTTCTCCTTGTCTTGGGGATCTATTTCCACCTGCCAGTAGCCACTTTTTAGGTCTAAGGTAGAAAACCACTTCATCCCCGACAGCGTATCCAGTGTGTCATCGATCCTTGGCAGCGGGTAGCTGTCCTTCTTCGTGATGTCATTTAATCGGCGGTAGTCTACACAGAAGCGCATGCTGCCATCTTTCTTCTTAACTAGCACCACCGGAGAACACCACGGGCTAGACGAAGGCTCGATTACGTCCTTCACCATACCGTCGATCATAGCTTCCACTTCACGTTCCCGTACCACACGTCTTGGTCGCTGACGAATCGGCGCTTCACTTCCCGTATTTATTTTGTGCTGGATTAGTGCTGTCTTCCCTATGTCGGCATCACTGGTCGAGAAAATATCGGCGAACCGGTTCAACATCTTCTGAGCCTCGGTCTTCTCTTCCTCTGACAGGGTACTTTGGCAGTCCTCTAAAAGTATAGACACGTCGAATCGTGCACCTTTAACCTTGGCACTGGTAGGTTGCTCTTGACATCTACGCATCCAAGCCGCTCCTTCATAGGTGCCCAATTCCGTCCCTTTCTTGAGCGACACTTCCTTGTCACTTGCATTCAGTGCGCGTACTGATGAAACTTTGGTACCCCTTACCAAGGTTCGTGCAATCTTCCACGAGGCCTCTTTCTCTAGGCCTTCGATAATACTATAACTCGACCAGAATTCCCTGGTAAACAAACTGGTACAACCTTTTCCGACCGCGGGTGAAGAATGACGTTCTTCAGGCAGTACACTTTTCCTGAAGTTGCATCTTCCATGAAGACTTCTTCCGAGCCACACTTCAAGACTCCCTGGTTAACATCGATCTCGCAGCGATATTTCCGCATGAAGTCTAGGCCTAACATGCAGTCGTCCACTATATCGGCCACGATGACTTTGTGACGGTAAACTTTGTTGCCTAGCTTCAGATCCACGTCCATTTCACCTCGGACGGTTATGTGCTGACCGGTAGCTGTTCTTAGATTCACACATTCATTGTTCCTGAAGCAGCCCCGAAGAACCCGTCTTGCCAGATGGAAACCGACGACTGTCCGAGAAGCACCCGTGTCCAATGTCAGCTTGCATGGTGTTCTGTTAATTTCGCCTTCGATGATCAGGCTGTTCCCGTCACATGATTGCGAGATCGAGATACTTGGGGCTCTTCCATTACCAGCCAGCACCCGCCCCGCAGTCCTGGCTTCTACTCGTTTCCCTGCTCTCGCTGCCTGGCAGGCACATCAGGCGACCCCTTTGGTGGAGACAGGGTGTCACCAGGCTGCCTACGCTTTGGGCAGCTCAAGCGGATATGGCCTCTTTCTTCGCAGTTGTAGCATCGAGGTGACGATACAACTTCCCTGATGCGGTGACTTCGCTCGTCGCGTCGTACTGCTTCCACCTCCAGAGCGTGGGCTAAGGAGTCCTTCAGATTTTTGAAGTGCCCAAGTCTTACCGCTGCTCTTGCCTCCAGGTCCCGGATCCCATCCGTAAATGCCTGTACGATGTTCCCATCTATCAGTGCAGGCGACGACTGGTATGCCTTCCTGACCAGCTTTTCCAGTGGGCTCTGGAGGTCCAGAGCCCACTGCTGAGGAGTTTCTGCGGTCCGTTGTGTCCTGTCCTTCAGCTGAGCACGATAAACGTGTTCTAGGTGTGCGTCACCGTATCTCGCCTCCAGCGCCTCCAGGAGCTTTTCGTAGGTGACGTCTTGCCCGAGTGCCTCCAACACTGTCAAGGACTGGTCGCGAAGGCCCAAGGTTAGGGTGGTTAAGGCCTGTTCTTTGGTCCACCCATTCGATCGCATCACAGCCTCAAACTGGATCTTGTATGCAGACCATGATGACGAGCCATCAAATGGTGGAACCTTAAACCCACGAGGTGAAGGTGCTACAGCTGCTGAAGTCACTTCGCAATTTCTTCTCCATTTCAGCAACACTGGTTTCGTGGTGGTCATGTACACGCTTCTCAATGTCGCAGATACGGGCCTCGTGCTGCTGGAGTTCCTCCTTGACCACCTTCAAGTCCTTCCCCACTGCGGCGCTGTCGGCGGTCCTTCATGAGCACCAGCTGTTCCTCTAGACGGCGGACGATGGAGAAGGAACGTCTCCGAAGCGTCTCTGGTCCAGGTCTTGCTGGCGCTGGTTCCTGGTACGCACTCCTTCAGTTTCTTCCTTCGGCATAACCGGCATAATTTATCCCACTTCTGACACCAATTTGTTACGAACTGGGGTTCGGTAATAAATTAAATGCACTATGCCAATAAACTGTACCTACTTTATTTATCACAACACAATTTTATACCACTTAATTACACACTTATTAAAACACTATTTCACACCACTAAACACTTCCGACTTCCTTAATCTTCGCACTTCTTCGCTTCTTGATCGCTTTCACTTATTCAATTGAACTGTGTGAACTCGCTCGTCTGCGCGGTATTTATACCGGCCGGATAACAAACTAGTTCATTCTTGCGTATTCCCGAACATTCTCGCCACAGTCGAAACATTCTAGCGTTGTGGAATTGTTCTAGTAATCAATAGCAACGCCATCTATTAGAAGATAGATGAAACACTGATATATCAGTTCTCTTCTAGTTCTCTCATTCACCGATAGATGGCGTTATTCTCAAATAACGTCATTCTCAACGGTATGTAGGCCAGTCCTGCTATTAACTTAGTGCTACTGAATATCAAATTAGACGAGACTGAAGTCTAGCAGTAAACTGCGAAAAGCTGTACAGGTCTATTAACTACTTCCAAACAGGATAATTACTCAATACCATGGAAAGTAAAAGTTACAGGATAACTTGAATACTATTTGAATTTTATAGCTCTACTCGGTCACACCGAAATTGTCCCAATGAACACATAATCTAACATGGTTTTCCGGTCCTTGTACTAACGTTATCTCAATTGTAGGCAAAGCTTATGCCTTGAAACCCGAGGTCTGCATTTTAGTCTTACCAGATATGACAGAATATCAGATATTCCACAGACATGCTGACGACTGACATCCGCAACCCAAAGTGATAGCGATATTCCATGGTTTGGACAAGCACCAGTATATTATAAGGGTTCTAACTCCCCTTAATAAATATCAAAGATCTTCAAGAGAGCCAGGATCAACGGTTTAATGTGTTCTCCTCGGGGTACACGGCAAGTGATAATTAACAATTTGACATTATTACATATCCTCATATCTGTAAAAATTAAAAACCGTTTAATGGCGCTGATTCACTTGAGCATTCACCTATAATGAGCATTCGTGCGAATGTTACAAAACAGATAAACAAACGAGTGAGTTTTAGTGAGCATTCTTACGAACATTCTGGCGAACCTTAGAATATAGAAATCGCACTACAACAGCAATTTTACCCAATATAAAGTTCGCTAAAAAGATCGTGAAAATATTTGTAGCAATGTTCGGCTCTGTTTGTTGATCGGTTCGACAAAACAAAAAACGGTGAATGCTCGCTGTTCTGTTACAAATGAATGCTCAGGTGTATCACCACCATAAGATTGTAGTAGTAGTAAATTGCCCGACATGCTTCGCCGGTTTCAAAAACGTAAAATAGAAAAGTAAGGTTAAACGTTAAAAAATCTAATAGATCATAATCTAATCATACCAAGTTATATTTTAAATTCAAAACATTTCTAAATCGTTATAAACCTATCATAGTTCAAGCATTACAAAAGAATATACAAGTACGAACCGAAAATAATTTTGGCAAAACAACGTAACGAAACAACAAAATACTCATAGAATTGTAACATTAAAAAGATTTTATGAAATTGTATATTCCAGTCATACACTCGGTATTTGCAAATCGAATAAAGCGGTACCGAATGTAAACAGAGAAATGTGAATTGAATTAAATCGAGAATAAAACATCAAATAGTTCAAAAACATCGAACAAAGGGTTGAAATTCCATTTCTATGATAAAAGCCAAAGTATATGAACAAAGCTTACACGCAAAAACTCATAAACAAATTTCGATGAATCTCTGTAGCAATCTAGCTTAAACATCATATTGATACACATACTTACTTGTGTCGCATTAACCGATTCTTACGTGGCCTCAGTCACAGTCATAACCTACTCTAGAAAGAAGCATCAAATCGTTTAAAACATTGAATAAAGCAGACATGTTGAAATTTTCAATAATTGACATATGCAGGACTGTTTCACGTTGCGACGTACATGGTAGAGCATTTTAATGGGTTCCACAAATTGCCTTGAGTGCATCCACTGGTGGAGGCTAGAATAGCTCGTATCTTTATAGACGTTTTTTTCATATCGTTCGGCAGGCTGTGCGATTTTAACTGACCAATTATTTTCTCATCTTAAGTGTAGAAAGGGATTAAAGAATAGTGGTGATTGGCAGCTAATTTGATGAATGAAATTTATAGAAATTCTGAGTTTTTCTTAGCGATTCGTGCATTTTATGTTGGTTAATCTGGCTCAAAATTAAATATTAAAATCTCATGCCATTATTCTATGATTCATCTTTACATAGATAGACAATACTTTGTTGCAAACCAGATACATTCATAAAGTTACAACTAGAAATGCACAACAGAAATAGCCCGGTAGATACCGGTAGAAAGATTTCTACCGGGCAAATAATTCGCACATTTCCTGGAAGAGTCGCGTAACTCAAATTGCGTCATATTTTTTTTATTATTGCAAAAAATCGAGCGTACTCTAATACACCTTCTCACAAATTTTCATGAAGCTAACGCCAAAAATAAGGGTACTGTCACAAAAAAATATGTATTATTGTGACAAAAAATAAAATAGTTTTCCATACTTATAAAGATGTAAACATACATTTATTTATTTATTTAACAAATTTGCCTGGGTATAAAGCTATAAACACACATACCCATAACTAACACAAAGAATTAAAATAACTTTATAAAAGTAAATAAACATAGGGATTTTGTATACTATTGCGAAGGCGTGTCTTGCAAGTCTACTTACTTACTTATTGCACGAAACTTGTTGCGGAACTGTTTTGCGTTAAAGTATGTATTTCTGTTTACTGAAATTAATTTTTCGTGTAAAAACTACGTTATTGATACTTTTTTACTTTCAGACTAGCCTAAAATTGTAGCATGAATAATGGAATAAACAAACCTCGATAAATCTCGTTCTATGTAGTGAATTTTTATCATATAACGTGTCACAACAGTCGCAGGTACATGTAATATACACCGATTATCAGAAATGTTTTGACCGGATTGATCACTCAACCTTATTGAACAAGTTACTTTCCATAGGAATTCGAGGTAATCTCTCTAGATGGTTTGTGTCATACGTAGAAAATCGGTGTCAGACAGTCGTACTAAATGGTTACTCATCTAGAGCATTGACTATACCCTCGGGAGTTCCCCATGGTTCATTATTAGGACCACTTTTGTTTAATATCTTAATCAACGATATAGATTCTTGCTTCATACACTCAAAAATACGCCGATGATATGAAGATAATGAAAGAAATAACTAATCATGTTGACGCAGAACATCTACAGGACGATCTAGATAGATTTCAGGATTACTGTACACTGAATAAACTGGATTTAAATATGTCCAAATGTTACGTCTGCTCATTCACGCGTAAGCCCGTTCCCCTTCACATTCACTACAAACTCTTTGGTACAGTCGTAAACAGAGTTAATGAAATAAAGGACTTAGGAGTCACATTTGACTCAAAACTTATTTTTGACACACACATCAATAGTATAGTATGCAAAGCTTCTAAAGCATTAGAATTCATAATGAGAGTATCTACAGAATTTAATAACATTAAAACCATCAACATTTTATACTGTTCACTCGTTCGTAGTCACCTAGAATATGCTTCTCAAATCTGGAACCCAACATATAACATCTACATAGACCGCCTTGAGAGTATACAACGAAAATTCATTAGGTACATTCAATACCGCTCACAATGCTACAAACCAACTTAACAACAGCGCTGTAAGAAATTTCACATTCTTCCTCTAAATCTAAGAAGGAACATTGCGGATTTGACATTCTTATTTAATATAATGAATGGTACAATACTCGTAGATACTCCTGAGCTGGTGAACAAAATAGGTCTGCGTATACCGTCTGCATTCCTGCGCAAATTTCGTTTGCTATACATACCCGAAGTAAAGACCACGTATAGGCAGAACTGATACCTGGTAAGGGCTGCCCACTTATACAACGATGCGAATCGGGAGGCTGACATCGACATTTTTAATACCACAACTGCCAAATTGAAAAAAAAATTATACAATAACTTCTTTGTTTAGTACTTTTAGTTTTCTGAATCTTGGATAATGCTGTCTGCCCTGTTAAATTCTCTTTGTTTACATTATTATTTCTATTAGTGAAAACTTGTAATTGGCCATATTTTTGTTAATGTTTCTGTTATGTTAATGTTGTCTACTATTGTGTTGTAGCTGTAAGTTTTCCGAAAATGTATAAAATAAAATAAAATAACTACACTTATCACAGCCAATGCGGTACACCAAAGATATACAAAATAAATCCATAACAAAGCAGTAGCCATTTTTACACCGGCATCTTTTATAACAGTTTCGGAGATTATTTAGGTGACCGTATAATTCAACCTTATCTCACAGTATACATAACACATAAAAAAATCGGAAACTCTATCATTTCGCCGCTGCTAAATGCCATCTTTTGTTCTTTATAAGGTTTTCCTGGGTTTTTTTTAACAATGTTGGACACTATTTTTTAAACACCTGAAAAGTTGTCTGAATTCACTTACCACTTTCTTACAGGAAGGGAGCGAATTCTCTATATACATATAAATAAAATTTGAGTGTCTGTTTGTAATATTGAAATAACCGCTTTTTACTAAATGCATTTGGATGTATACACGGTACATAATAATATACCGAAATGACATTTCTTATAATTTTTGTCTGTCTGTCTTTCTGTCTGTCTGTCTGTCTGTATGTTTGTTCTCGCTAATCTCTAGAACGGCTGGACCGATTTTGATGGGACTTTCACTGGCGGATATCTGATGTACCAAGGAGTAACTTAGGCTATAAATTAACCGGGTACGCGAAGTAATTCCCTCAGTACGCGGGTGAAACCGCGGGAACACCTAGAAATCAATAAATACGATAGCAATAATGTCTGTATGTACATAAAATACGTGCAGTCTCTCAATAATACCGCATACGTACAGTGCGGGCCGGTCATACCTCTACTTTGTAGTTATACCCAAATTGGCTTGCTCGTTTCTAGTTGCTTCCTGTAAAAAAAGGTTAATATTTATTTATTTATAGTAAAATAACTAGCACATGTTTTGCTTTATATAATAAATTAGTTAAAAAACAACTAACTCAAAATCACCTTTACGTAAGAAGCATATGGAAGACGTATGATTCCACATTCTGGTGGCATACCTGAGTTGGAGATTTTCAGTACATTTTACGGAGATCGCGTGTGAAAAGAGATGTTTCATTTTTGGCTACAAAATGTACCATACCTTAAAAAATAGGGAAAAATATTATTTCAAGAATTTACTCATATTTGAGATCATAGAAAACAAAAATATTTCTCTGTTCTTGCCATATTCAATATGGCGGTTTATTGGATTGTAGCATGATACCTAACGCGTTCAGAAATTGTACGAAATGAAATGACAGAAGGTAAATAACACAAAGATGTAAAATAAAAAGTTATGTATACCTCAATTGCAGCATACTGCGACTACAATAAAAATAATTTAGAATAATCGTTATGAACCTATCTGAAGGTAAAAAAATGTTATAAAACTGCACTGGTCTTGCAGGACCTGTGCATTTCGGAACGAGATATTCGTTTTGACATTTTGATGTTAACACTTGACAATCATTTTATGTCAATGTTTTCATAAAACGTCATTTGCAATTGTCACAATATTCCACCATGATTGTCGAGATAGACGTCAAATATTTTTTTATTTCATTTTCTACATCTTTAAAACTATTTTAAAGTGGATATTTTAAGTTTAATTATGTTTATGGGTTAATTTCCTAGGATTTTTAATATGGTACATGTTGTAGCCAGAGTTCCATACAAAAGGAAACATCTCCTTTGGCAGAATTAAAAATTGTTCCGCAAACGCTTGATGCGAGCTATAACGAATGAAAAATATGTAATACTAACGCATTGTTGTATGACTCAGTCTACATATCAGCTGTGTTCAAGTACTTTTAATCTAAGTACCAATAATAATTTGAAACATACTACTGTGATCCGCTCATTACAATAGATTCATAGTTTATATGGTGCCTTTTCAAGTGGCCAAAGTTGGGGTAAAAGCTACTTCATAATATTTTTGGTAATGTTGGGAATCGAATCCAACACCACCGCGCGAGTACGGTGCGGAGTGATGCGCGGCACCGATACACCGTACCAGTCGACGTCATCCAAACCGTTCGCCGGCGGGTTACAAGGACTGCACTCGCGAACACCACCGGCGATGGACGATCCTCTTATTTATATATCGCCTTCATAGAGGAATATGAACGCTTAGGTCATATGACTTTAACTGGGGAGTCTTCGCCTAGCTGCCTTCAGCACTATAATTATTTTTGACCTCATCATGGCATTACCCGTGACTCTAGTACTTCCAAGCATCGCATTGTCTTTGATGCGTCAGTCACTACAAGCTCAGGCTTGTCACTTAATGACATCCAAATGGTTCGTCCAACAGTACAGGAAGATCTTCACTCTATATTGTTACGCTTTCGTCAGCATAAATATGCCTTCACGGGTGATATCGAAAAAATGTACCGAGCGATAGAATTGAACCCATCACAACGCTCTCTTAAACAAATAATTTTTCGTAACAATTCAACAGAACCTTTAAAAAATAAACTTACATATGGGACTTCAGCCCCATATTTAGCCACAAAATGCTTGGTGAGTTTGGCATCCCAAGTTAGGGATCCGGATTTAAAGCAGGTGACGATTGGCAAAATTGCTCTCCGACCATAGAGTAAACCATACATGTTTCCAAAGGTGTTATTTTTACATTAAATTCCGCTAAACTTAATTTAAGAAAATTTAAATCAAATAGTCAATTTATTTTAGATCCAGTTTCTTCTTCCTCTTCTCACGACCCAGGTAAAGTTTTAGATCTTTCAGACATTAGTAAGGATATCTCTTCTAAAACTCTTGGTTTGAACTGGAATTGTGATGAAAATGTCTTATCATTTTCTGTTAATATGAAAAATAGTAAAAAGATCACAAAACGCCACATATTGTCGGTCATAAGTCAGATTTTTGACCCATTAGGCCTTGTTAGTCCATGTATGGTTGAAGTTAAACTCATTATACAACAGTTGTGGAGCGACAAATATGCATGGGATGATGTGGTATCACAAGAATTAATAAATCAGTGGTTGTCATTTACAAAGACTTTATCTTATATGAACACTTTGCAAATTCCTCGCTGGGTCCTTTATAATAATTGTCATAGTTATGAAATTCATGTATTTTCAGATGCATCTCAGCGAGCATATGGTGCTTGTTTATATATTCGCTCTGTCAGTAGATCAGGGAACATAACTGTACATCTGTTAAAGTCTAAGAGCAAAGTAGCGCCGACAAAGCCTACAACGATTCCGCGCTTAGAACTTTGTGGAGCGTTGGTGGCTGCAAGACTGTATGCTTAGATAGTAGCAGCTTTAACTAATCCTATAGATAAAAGTTATTTTTGGTGTGACTCTACAATTGTACTAGGGTGGTTAAATACATCTTAAAACAACTTGAGAATTTTGTGACTAACAGCGTTCATGAAATTTTGATTTGATGATTCGTAATTTTTTTGTGAATACGTGACAACAGCATCACTAATTTTTGTTGGTTGTAAAAAGATATTAACACCGATACTATAGGTACTTAAATATGTTTTAATCTTTACCGTACACTTTTACTTTACAAACATTGAATCAACGGACACAAAGTACCTACACCCAAACTAGACTACCACATTTTTTAAATTACACATATTTGATTTAATTTATCTACTGTCTTACGTGCAAATCAAAATCACAACACTGGACAATGCCACAGCTCAAATCACTACGCCAGCATGCAACATTTTTAAGTGAACAAAAAACTAGCAGACAAAACACATATAGGTAAGTATAATGGATCGTACGTTCAACTCAATTTATCTAATATATATTTTTTTATGCAATTATATTATGCAAAACCAAGATGGCGCCAAAATTTGCAAATCAAATGAAAAATCTCTGTCGTATCAACAAAATAGAGGAAGTAATCAACAATATTTAAATTGAATTAGTGGCTTGCAGTATTAAAGCGACGACACCGACTAACAAGGACCTCCGAAACACCGACTTCAAAACTTCGCCCGCCGAGTTGAAAAATTCGACCACTCGATATAAACGAACTTTAATAAAAAAAAAAATCTTATCATTTACAATTTAAACGTGAGTGTTTGTGAGGAAGATTATTACTTTTTCACGCAACAACTACAGATCGGATTTCGATAGATCTTTAGAGCAATATAGCTTATACATCAGAATAGCATATGGGCTACTTTTTGTTGCCGTTATTAACCTCGAGCGGACTGATTTTTCGTAACAAAGTGGATTCTGTACACAGAAGCACCAAATGTATGATCTTTTATGCTTTGTGTGAGGCAAGTTGATAAGTAATTTATAGGTACTCGTAAGTATGTGTTCATGTCATAAATACTTATATTCTATCAAATCTGATTAGAGCAATAAAGCGACTCCTGGACTCTAAGACGAAAAGTCTGAGATACAACCGGGATAACACTAACACGATGATGATGTATCTGATTAAATTTTATTTATAAAGCATCAAACAATACAGTAATGATTATGAATGACTTGAGTTTTATAGCACCTTACTATAACACCATAACCATTACATGTATTTCTGTCCATTTCGCCCAAAAGAGGGCTCTATTCGGTGACTATAATAATATTCTACCACATAGGTACACAACATCATCTAGTCCTAAACTACTGCTTAGTTAGCTTATACAGTTAATATCTACTAGACAATGGATAAACATACATACAAACAAGAAAATTTGGATTTTGCACTACGATAATGCGCCTTCGCACAAGGCCATCATTGTGAACGAATTTTAGTCCAAACACTCAACAAATACCCTCGAGCAACCACCATATTCACCTGATATGGCTCCAGCCGACTTATTTCTTTTTCCTAAACTCAAATTACCACTTCGTGGCACCCGTTTTCAATCGGTAGAAGACATAAAGGCGAATTCACGGCGAGAACTGAAAAAGAGAAGAGAAAAATGTATTGATGCTTGGATTCTTCGTTGGCGTACGTGTATATTAAATATTTCTATGCTTTATAATCTCATAATAATAGTAGTTAAATAAAAATAGAGACTTACATCGAAGCTAATCAAAATAGTAAATATATTTTTAGAGGAAAGTGGTTGTAGACGAATTCTATGTTTGTCAATCGCATGTGAAACTTTTGATAGCAAGATTCAAAATCTTTTTTCGATTGTCTTCGTAATTGCGTCGATGTCCGTTAGATCACCATCACTGGTTAGTGTCTTTCACATTTTACGACAAATAAATCACTAAACGTTAATTGATTAAAATTCATAAAGCCCTTTCGATATATGATTATTTCATACAGTCTTTAGCTTCTTATGAAGTTGAGGGTACGACTGAAGTTAAATATTTATCCAACATTCGTTATAACCCACATCGTCTGGCGGTAGATAACTTGTTGAAGAGGTGAATGATATTTATATGTGTGTATTTTGTTTGATATTTAAATACACCCAATTAATATGGCAGGTGTAAACATGGTTAGATTTATCACGCACATTTATCTTTTTTTGCTTAGTAAGGGTGGCCGGCAATCCCTTGTGCACGTACCTATTTTAGTTGTTTCATTTTCAAAATATATGTTAACAGCATAAAAGGCATCATCAACTGCTATAATTCCATATTTATAGCGTTCAATTTATCACCTGGCTACTTACCTAACAATTGGAGAAGGGAAGCCAAGGACCGTCACGAATGCAAAATCATTTTTGAAGACCCACGAAGGGTTGTATTGTAAAGTAAGTTATTAAATAAAACAGCTTAGATAGTAATGCGATCAATTAATTTTGAAGAAATCATGCTTTACGTCCACAAAATTTGATTGATTGTATAATTAAAATGACCTGTAATCCCATACATTGATTGATAGAATGCGGTCTATTATTATCTATCACCATTAAATTAAGTCAGTAAATAACAATAAATATTACAGTACAGTAGTTGACTAATAAACAAGTTACGATCACTAAATAATATGCTCGGAAATCACCCAAACAAGAGTCCAAATTTGTTATTATCAAATAACAATCATGAGTCGCAGGGACGCTGCTTCGGGACGATAACTCTGGCGTACTATACTCCAACAATCAATAAAAAAAATCATAAAACTTGATAAAGAAAAAGCAATTTATAGATTGATAACATTGACTGCCTGTTAACATAGTTGATGGCAAGTAAGGGTGTCAGGGACCTAAACTTGCTACATCATCCACCTTCCATATAATTATAGCAGTTAACTTACTCTTGTTTGGCAACTAACCACGTACATATATACAATGCCACAAAATCATGTTTGTATGTAAGTATATACTTAAGTCTTATTAGCGATGATGCGCAAAAACATGACACAAACTTTGCAAGTGCACAGAAATTAATAAATGAGTACCTAATCAATCAGTCAATCTAAGCGATTTTAAGGTCTATGAAGTTACACGACCCAAATGAAAAATTATATTTTAAACGCAATTTTGAAGTTCCATAACTTTTCCAATTATTCTTGTACGATATTGTAACATTTTACTTATTTTTTAAGGAACTAAGTTAGAATTCTGATAAACTTCTCCATTCCCGAGCTCAAGGGGCGGCCATTCCTGTCGATGAAAATATATTCTGTCAAATCTGGGAAGACTAAAAAGAAGACAAACTGGTAAAATTATTAAATACATATGTTTGTAGTTAGTAATAGTAGTCCGGCTGTGGAATAGCCAACCGGTTTACTCTCGCTTTAACGTTTTCAATATCGGTTTATAGACTTTAGTCTACCTAGTATATATAACATATAAGATTTACGTCACCATTTCCAGTATCATTAAATTGTTTACCAAAGTCGTCCATTTTAACAAATCATGATAAATAAAGCCATTCCATCCTCTTCAATGATACTCCAATGTACCTAAAAAGCAACCAAAATATATATCAAGATTAATGGCCAATAACTTTCGTACATTATTTTCTATAAGCCTGTTTCTATCGACGCAAACAAAAATATATTTCAATCACCCTCTTACCTAGGACAGCAAATAAACTTAACTGACTCAAAAAGTCAGTATCTGGGGACACTAACAAAAACATTCGGTTGTTTTTATTGAGAAAAACAAGTATCGTGTTATGTCTTCATGGCCAGTTGGCTGTTGATACTGTACCCGTAGTATTTAATGGTTTGGCTCAAGAGTCCTATAATGGAATGTGGTTCCAACATAAATATCGTTTAATCTGATTTCTTGAAAAATGTTCTCGTAGATAAACATTCTGGAATATTCCGAAACAGTTATGTAACGCTATCATTAATAGATCCATTATAGATATAGTTTGGTGGCCTAGTTTAAATATGATTATTGCTAAACGGCCCAGTGGCTCATGCATTTTAGGTATTAGAGGAAAGACGGGCAGTGACTCGAGGTAATCCGTCGCATATAGGCACATTGCTGACTGTATAGCTGTAAACGAAAAAGTACGTGCTAAAGATACATTCAATAGATAGGTGTGCAAAAATTCAGTTTAATTTGTTTTTAATTGTGTTACGAGGTATGTACCACGTCCCTGTGTTTCAAGTATCCAAATATGTCAGTATTGTATCAAGAACTACATATGTTAACGTATATATGTACTTACGTTCGTCGATTTTAGATATCCATCATTTATCAAGTAAAAGTACGTGGTAAATATCTTAAGCGATAATCTGAGGATGATGGTTGTTCAGAGTCTGGCTAGAAAATCTGGGAATTGTTTGCAGAAGGCAGTGGAAGCGTGATGTATTCATCCAGTTTCTAGGCAAGGCAAAAGGTCAAACATATGTACTGCGTTTCACAGTGATGAAAATTACATATAAATTTACCTGAGATCTTCTGGTGGTGTTCTGAAGTAGACCTATAAGATTACACTCATTAATTTGGCCAAAATAATAATTAAATCCTTATAGCTACTTAACTGTTCCTCCAACGATGTTTTCGGGACGTGAGGCACGTGTACGTCGACACACAATTTTACAATGTTCAATATTTCACAAACTTTATCAATCGCTCACAGCTTTTGTCGGGCAAATCCAATAGCGACAATTGCAAGGTATTTACAATACTATTACACAATACAATTCGCGAAGCTTCAATAATGTGCTTTTCAAAAGGCGATAATTCATGAGACGACAAAACGTGTTAATTTTTCAAGCAACAAGCAAAAAGGTGATGTGTCATCTTACAGTGTGACCAGAGTCAAAAAATTACAATAGACAAAATAATGATACCAACTAATATTATCGATTCAACTTATCATGGACAATATTTCTATTTCAAACATCCAGCCGACCCGGACCGGCCTACCGGTCCGCTAATCAGTTGATAGACGTGATAACGTAGCAATCGCTCTCCTCAGAATCGAACCGTCTACCAAGACCTCGGCAAATCGGGGAACTCCATTAGCCCCAGTTACCAAACGAAGAATGCGCCCCTGCGCCATCTGAGTGGCGGAAGGTTAGCCTCCTTAATCAAAACGAGGTCACCAATCTTGGGTGGATCGGTCTTGTCGGTCCACTTAACGCGTTGCTGGAGTATGTGCAAATATTCCAAATTCCAGCGTCCAAAACGCGAGAGACGATTAGGTCTCGTATCAATATAGGGGTACTCAGGCAAGGCGACAAGTGGGCGACCAATCAAAAAATGGCTCGGCGTAAGGGCCTCCAAATCATTCGGATCTGAGGAGATCGGGCACAATGGCCTAGAGTTCAAAACGGCCTCAATCTAACAAAACACAGTTGCGAGTTCGTCAAATGTAAGGACTGATTCACCAATTGTCCTGCGCAAGTGTGTCTTGGCCGATTTTACAGCGGCCTCAAATATACCACCCCAGTGTGGACAATTTGGTGGGGAAAACAACCAATTTATCCCACGTCGGGCAAGCCTATTGCCTATATCAGCCTTGTTGGTTTCAAGGAAATTAACTACGTCATTCAAATAATTATAAGTGCCCTTGAAGTTAGTGCCGCAATCAGAACGGATCAAGGATGGCAGCCCTCTGCGGGATACAAATCTGTCAAATGTGGCTACAAACGCCTCGGTCGTAAGCGAGGAGACCAGTTCTAAGTGTACGGTCTTTGTGGAGAGACAAACGAAGACGCACAAGTAGGCCTTGACAGTCTTGCTGCTTCGAAGTGTCGATGTTTTCACCAAAAAGGGACCAGCGTAGTCCGTGCCAACAACGTCAAATGTCCTGCTCTCTGTTACGCGATCCGCCGGTAAGTCTCCCATCAACGGCTGCATGGTAGAAGCCTTGAGCTTATAGCAAGGGATGCAGCGAAAGACTACACTCCGAATTATTCTTCGGGCAGACAAAATCCAAAACTCGCGTTGCAAAATGGCCAACAGAGCATTACAACCAGCATGCGAGTTTTTAAGGTGATGGTCAGTTACCAACAAGCGTACCAAAATACCGTCCTTGGGTAACAAAAGGGGGTGACGTGCCCCGTAAGGGAGGTTGGCGTTCTTAAGACGCCTTCCAACGCGCAAGAAACCCGTATCGTCCAAAAAGGGGTTCAATTTAGATACAGCTCCCGATAATTTCGATTTCCCTGACTTAAAGATAGCAATCTCTTTCTCAAAATGCGCCAATTGCACAGAACGGTTCCAAAGGGTGAGGGACTCCTGTCGTTCCTGTGATGAGAAAAACGGTGTCAGCCGTTTTTGTTATGGGTGCCTAAAATAAAAACCAAACGCTTTATCCAAGCAGTAACACCTAACAACTTGTCAAGGGAGCTGTAGCGATTTAACAAAAAATCGGGGTCAAAGGCGCATTCCACCTTCTCAAGAGCGAGTGTTCGCATCAGATATTCGTATTCAGAATCAATATCACTTTACGCATACATATCATTTTTTGAATATTCTATAATTAATAACAACCGCTATCTTATAGATAATAACAACGTTATAACAGAAAAAAATAAACAACGTAAAGGGGCTATGATGTAGTGTGACGTTTTATTCGACTCGAAACAACTTACCGTGTCACTAACTAATTTACACGACAGTGTGTAATAATATATCATCATCATCAGCCTTTACCATTCCACTGCTGGACTAGGCCTCTCCTTTGAAAGGAGGAATTGGCCTACTATACCACGCTGGCCAAACGGGTTGGTATAGGGTTTGTATCAAGTTTTCCTTCTCTTACAGTGTTGTTCTATGCATAATGTGCTCCCTCTGTCGGCTCTTACGACACCCATGGGATGATATGGGGTGGTGACAATCCGTATTCTTAATCCGTCACCACACGGACAGTAATAATATATACCTATAAAGATATCTAGAATTCTACTTTGCTACAGCAGTGATAGCCAGCCATTATGGAAATTAAAAAAGCCCAACAGACTACAACACTGCCGAGTTCCACCAAATATTACGCGCCACTGACTTTTCAAAGTTAAGTAAGTATAACAAATTATTAATTATCACTTGCTTAATGTGGAAGGCAAATATCGTGCGTGTCTATGTACAACATTCTCGCAAGGCAGGAAAGTCTACGGACCTGCCCTATTGCAGTGTAATGGACTATAACTTTACCCTTGTGAAGTGAAAAGTGGCCCTTGCCCAAGAATAGGACAGTTCATAAGCAAGGTAATTTTTTACTATAAATCGCAACCCGTACCGACTTGACGCAGGTATATTTAAGTAATTTACACAAAACCTTTACAAATGATACACCTAAATCACTTACCCTATTGGTAAATACCGCATGAAAATTCGTTCAGTAGTATAGAGCGTATGTGGGTCGACCAACAGGTGAAAATTGAGTAGATAGATAGATAAATCTACTAAGTATTCTGGATTTTTCTTAATGAGATTAGAATTACAATCAAATATGGCAATGTTTCTCAGGACCTTCTGGTTCGATTTAAATAATTCAAGACAGCTGTGTTATATAACTGTAACCGTGGGTTCAGTTGGTTACATTGCAGTTTAGATTTTAAGTGAGACAACTAACAAACTGTCTTGTTCACCTTACTTAATTCCTCGGACTTAATAGCAATATTGTATCCCTTTCTACTTTGACACGCCATACTAACAGACATATCACAATAAAAATATAATTATCTTGTTTCCCCCTGGACCTAAGAAGATATGCTGATAACAATTGATTTTCTATTGTATCTATTGACGAACAGGGAATGTATTACACACATCACACATATCTGGTACCATATGTGAATAATTATATGTTGCCCTTTAAGAAAACCTCTTACCATAAGGGTGAGTGTAGTCTACATTTGCATAAAAAACACTAACATCACCGCAGAACTGCTGATTGAATCCCGCTGCGCCTAAGGAGGTCAGTTAATTCAATGTCCCTGAAGATTCCTCCTTTACCACGTAAGTGTTTTATACGAGTATTGGCAATGAATGATATTACCATGTTAAGTTGGCAACGCATGTCGCCGCGTCGTCGCCTTGTGTCGTTAGCATGCGTATCTCGTCGCACATAACATGTTGCCTACCACATGCAGTATGTTAATGTGTGGCAGTAACCATACTTCATGGTGGAACGTTGTTTGTTTTGGTTTTGCGTGGAATCAACCTTGACCTGTTTTATGGAGAGCGTATACCCAGCGCCTTACATATGAAAGTGACAAAAACAGCAGGAGAATAATGAAATATTTATTAATGATACGATTTTTATTAATTAAGTGAAAGTGTGTAATTTGTGTACCATTATCAAAGAGCATATTCTTAAAGCAGAATCAGTCGTCTAAACAAAAATAATGAATTAAAGATACCTACACCGGGACAATGTGCCGAACACTAAAAATAGTTATAGTTTTAACTATTTTTAGTGTGCTTTATACTAGGAACAACACCAGTAAACAACTGACTTTCTTTTCAAACACAAAACATTGTACAATACCTACCGCATATTCTTGAAACGCTACAAATAATTGAGAACGCGGCAGAAGTACCTATTGTTCGCCGGAATACTATAATAATGCTTGGACTATTACAATTTTTACAGAGCTTTGCTTGTTTAAAGAAACAAGAAAAGCAAGAACTACAAGCCAGATAACGATTATGAGAAATAAGTTCAAACCAATGCAGTTTTATTGAGTTTTGAAGTGGATTCATTGCGTTAGATCTTTTATTTCCATTTCATTCATATAGGCGCAGACACTTTTAAATTAGAATATATGAAACAAAATGGAGCTGTAAGCACATTTTCAGGCCAGAATGTACTTTATTAAAAATAAAAAGTACATACTATACAATAAACAACACAGTGAAACAGAGTAGGTACAGGTAAAAACTTAAGTCCAATCATGTAAACGGCACTATGAAATACGACGTCTTGCATTTTATTTACATAAAGACATTGACAATGAGCGCCGCATTATCAAATATTATACATGTCCGAAAAAGTATATTTTTAGTTTGTTAGGAAAAATATCAATATAATTGTTGAAGGTACGGATAGAAGTAAACACTATTATCGAATTCATAAAAGTTAATGTTATGTTTTAAAACTTTTTATTATCATATTTCGAACTTTGTATCAGTAAATGCCACTTTGGATTGATTATATAGAAAATATATCAGTAACTTACTCAAAATGCTAAAGTCAGTTTTGAATAACAGAACTATTAATATACGAGTCGAAGAATCATATTTTTAAAGCAAACGCCCAAATCACAAAACTTTTTATTCCAGACTTTCAAAGTATGGTTTTAGTTGTGTCCACACAGAAAAAACAAAAAAAATAACACTTACCGAATACCTAATATATAGTACAAGCAAAAAATCACATGAATACTATGCCCAAATACACTATTACACCCTATTAATCTTGACAACGAAAAAATATGGTTTGATTTCTATTATTTGGAGGCATCTCTTCGAACGAACGCCCACGTAACTTATGCTGAATGCCGGAAGATAATATATGGTACGTCAATCGTGTGAGAACGGAATACAAATTGCTCAATCTTAGTATTTATTGGAATCTTCGCTACTGTATTAGATTTGCGTAGGCATGTTTGTCCTTGACGGATTTATTTTCTTATAGCGTGGAAATAAATGTCGTATAAGAAGGCATTAAAACAAAGTACTTGTTGTGAATTATTTGTGTGTAATGATAGCTATATAATTAGAAATAATATGCCATGGACTGATTCTAGGCGCAAATTGCTGTGCAGCAACCAGATTTAATTTTAGCATAACTGGAAACCTTAATTCGCAATATATCAATCAGACATGAAACAAATTATTTTACTGCAAAACGTACACAAAATGAAATGTAACGGATCACAAACAAATACTGACAGAATGTTTATTTAGAGGATTGTCTATCTTCTTTTTACTCGATAAATATCTCGCTGAGTTCCGACCATAGAAATGTAATAAGCGTAGAAGTGCCAAGGGGGCGTGTCGGTGTCCGCGCGAAATTCACCAAGAGTGCGTATCGCAAGCAAATGGCCGTTGCCGCGAATTAGTACACTTTCGACCGTGATCGCGACAATTTATAAAAATGCCGTCTTGTTCAGTGGTTTTCTGTAAAAACCGAAGCTCAAACCAAAATTTTGTGAAGAATGGAATCACTTACCATATGAAACTACAAGTATTTTACTATATTTGTCTTTAAAAACATGAAAAACAACAAATCGTAAAATATTCCTTGCTGTTATTATGTTATTATTGTTTGCTAATCTCACAACGACTGTATTATTTTTCAATAAATACATTGCTCTTTAACTACTACCTAAATTTGTCGCGAAGTGATTAGACAAGCAATGTAATCATGACCGAACGATACTTTATTAAGGAAATGCATCGGGTAGTACGGCCGCTGTATCTTGTAATGAATTAGTGTACAGTTCTTTTGCATAGCACAACGATAGTGGCCGATGTTTTTGTGTGAGTAAGTTGAACGTTGCTTGGTAAATACACGCTATGTTCGATAGGATAAGGTTTATAATTGATTTTTTTTGTAAGTTTTTATTTAGAAATGCAAGTGTGTGCGCGAATGCGTTTTCATATTGCTTTTACTGATCTGCATGTGTAGTAGTAGCCGCGTGGTAGGGGCAAACTGGCGACACAGGTTTCCGATACATTTTCGTCTACAGGGCATATCTCCTTTAATTACTATATCTATGGTTCCGACTGTTTAGGAAGTTTTTCTGGCCCTATCATGCAAAATGGCCCTAAAACACCAAACCGAAAAAGACGGCACGAAAGCTAAGATACAAAAAATGTTGGTAAAACATTTTATTTCCTCTATTTGTGTGTGACCGGCATGTGTCTTCCTTCATTTTATTGAGTTTGTAAGCCTATTCATGGATTTCACAAGCAATTTGTTTTATCACCGACCAACTTAGTTTTTACGCCCACAAAGGTATACGTACTATACGTAAAACTGTGTTCTAGGACTCCTGACACTAGAGGTGCATTGGTTAAGTAGAAGCTATATTGAACATAGGTACATACATATCGTCACGCCTTTTATCCTCGAAGGGGTAGGCAGAGGTGTATTTCTACACCCACTTTTTGCCAGATATACTTTAGTCCCACGTAATAAGGGGCGAGCCTATTGCCGTACTGGGCACATTTCCAGACTCCGTGCTGCTACTGTGCTACTGAGAATTTCGTGACAGAAAAACCCAATAACACTGCCCGACCCAGGAATCGAACCCGGGACCTCCCAATCCCATGCGCACATTTATGCCGCGAGACCAACGAGGCAGTCGTATAGGGTTTGATGTCGAGTTTTCCGTCTCTACGCAAAGATGGTATTTGCATCGTGTTATCCCTTAGTCGCCCCTTTCGACACCCACGGAAAGATAGGGGGTGGTGACACTTGTATTCTATGCCGTCAACCACACGGCCTAAGCTATATTGAAACGAAGTACCTAATAATATACATCTTTTGTCCAAGAATAAGCTGAGTCGTACTGAAGCCACAATTAGTCTAAATGTAAGGTCTCGTGTCAAAGTGGCAATGCGATGACCATATGTGGATGTATAATTTGTTATGACTGGTCACCAAATGTAAAATCTCGCCATTCCTCGGAGATGCGCGCGTGTAATGCTTGAAATTCCTATTTATCCATGGGTGTATAGGAACATCTATTGAACAAATCGGCAGGGTAAATGCATCGATTTTGTACTTAATTAGAAAAATTGTACGGCGAGTTTGAGCCTCAATATCTCCTGAACCAATAATTCCACAGGCATGGTGCAGAAGTAAAAATGTTTGTAATGATTGGTACACTATGGGATGTGAGTTTTCGTGAAAAAAATCCGTGACATACAAAAATAAAATCATTAGAAAACAAAAATCCATTGAAATAAAAGCCGCGCCCGAGATGAAATTCGGGTCATGTCGATAGGTTTCGGTAACATAAAACTAATGTTCAAGTCATAATTATGTATAAGCAGATAATTTTATATTGAAGTATAATGCTACCAAATCTTAAAGGTTAGGGTTGATTCGGTATCATCATCATCAGCCCTGTATATATAGCGTCCTACTGCTGGGCACGGGCCTCTTCTCACTATGAGAAGGGTAAGACCATAGTCCACCACGCTGGCCAAGTGCGGGTTAGCAGACTTCACATGTCTTTCGAGAACATTATGGAGAACTCTCAGACATGCAGGTTTCCTCGCGATGTTTTCCTTCACCGTTAAGTAAGCGATAACTAAGAATTTAATACATATTTAACTTCAAAAAGTCATTGATGTGTGCCGTGGATTCAAACCCGAGACCCTCTGCGTAGCAGTCTGTCGGTCTCTCCACTAGGCTAT
This sequence comes from Euclidia mi, assembly GCA_944739405.2. NCBI lineage: Eukaryota > Metazoa > Arthropoda > Insecta > Lepidoptera > Erebidae > Euclidia > Euclidia mi. The sequence goes on along the minus strand of OX123204.2, from coordinate 28,036,848 downwards.
CGCTGCTTATTTCTTAATTATTATCCGGTTGGTATACAACATTATATTGAATATGGGACGTACCAAACATTTAATCAGCGCTGCATGTTGTGGTACCTTATTTAATTTTGCTCATGTTATATTAAGCTTCTATAAAGTAAGCAATAAGTTTATTCTCGTGTATCATTCGACTACGATTTCGAAAGTACCTTTTAGAATACAAGGAATTCGTTAATGACATAAACGTCAATCCCGGGAGTAAAAACCCATCATTCGTTTCTGAATATAAATCTTAGTCATTATTAATAGCTTAACCTCAAAACAGACTCTATTTCTTTGACTTTTTATTGACGAACCTATTAATAAAAGGTTTGCTACTTATTTATATAGGATTTACTTCTAATACTCAGAAAGGCAGCGATAGCCTAGTGGATATACCAACAGACTGCCATGCAGAGGGTATCGGGTTCGAATCCACGGCGCGCACCAATGACTTTTCGGAGTTATGTGCGTATTGAATTGTTAATTATCGCTTGTCCCGTGCCTCGGAGAGCACGTTAAGAAGTCAATCCCGGTTGTCATGAAGATCTTTGGCAGTCGTTACAGGGCTTCAGTACCTTCTAAATAAACTGACACTAGTATAAACCATGGGATAGTGCCATCCCTTCGGGTTGCAGAGGTCAGACAGGCAGTCGCTCTGTGGAAAAAACTTAATATCCAGCCAAATCCGGTTAGACTAGTAAGCGGACCCCAGGTTGAAACTGGGATAACGCTAAGAGGATGATGACTTCTAATACTCAGAGCCGTTCCAACCGATTTCTTCGGCCGAGAAAACAACAAGTAACATGATACATTAAGTCAATAGCCAAGAAGCAAATAGTGATAGAAGTTCCAAACCTTTACTTAGTTCCTAATTATTTTATTATGATTTATATTGAAGATAGTTATGATGAATTGATTGTATGATGTAAACTAATCGCAAAAATTGTTTAACTATGTATTGACTTTAGTGTCACACGTGTAGAATACGGTCACTAAGAATGTTTCCAACTGTCAGCTTGAAAGCACTTTTTTATACACAAATCGTAAAAGACGAACTTCATGCCTTAGGATTTTTGCCAAACTATCCATGAATGGTGCAGATGACAAAGTTGTTGTATTTCGAGTATATTCGGCAACACCGATATACAACACAAAGTTAAACACATATCTTTTGCGGAATAAATCGCTTTAGTTGACCGGTCCTAGGAAAGCGGAAATCTATAAAAATAATTAAAATAAAAAGTGATGTCCTCTTAAGAATGTTCTATTTCACCCTCGCCCTTGGCGCAAGGCCAAAAACATACTTCCAAGGTCAATGTCTTAGATATTAATTTGTTTGTCACGTTTTTTCCAGCACATTATGTACGCAGACTTAAGTTGTGATAGTGCGAGCACTTTGTTATGTACGACTACTTTACGATATGTATAAGCCTATTTTGTTACGAAATCTTTCTGATACTTACGCTACTATGTTTGATAGGATTTTATGCGGCACAATGTGAGTGTAGTAGATTTTATTTGCCAATTTCTTCTGTAATATCAGTTGATTTTTATAGAAATGTGTGGTTATAAATCTTGGTTCTTGGTCGTCGTAGAAGACGCGAAATGTGACTCCCATTTTATAAACAATAGGCTATTTCACAATTTAACTATACCTATCTAGTATAAAGGTAAATTTGGTGAGATTTTTAACCCTTGAGGTGCGATCAAACTAAAGGAAAAGTGCCACAAGTGCAAAGGGTCACGTAGCTGCAAATTTTCATTGGCATAGGTTACCGGAAAAAAAATAATTATGACACCTTAATATAATTATATCACATAAATTGCATATCATTGTGTTGGTTATAAAATCAGCTATGATAATAATAACATAAATTACTACTAAATACTCACCTTTCCGGCAAAACAAGCTTACAAACTTAGAAGTTTGTTATTTTTCACTGGTTCGCACAAACATTTCATCACATATTAATGAATTTCATTACTTGTTTGGTTCATAAACACAAAAACATTATCACATATACCTTTAGGTTTTCACACAATACATTATTTATTTGTAACAAATGAATCTAACGCCACTAAAAAAATTATAATCCGATCGCGTAACAAAAAGTTCGCCGTGCCGGGCCGCCATGTTACTGTAGCGAACACTGTGGCTGTGAATTATTTACCATTTGAAACACGATAACAGTGAAAACGTACAACAATACTAGTATTTAATTGCTAAATATGTTTTCAGATAAATAATCTGGGTACTTTTATGTCTTTCATAACTATTAAAAGAGTATTTATCATAAAACTATTACGAAAATAGCAAGTTTCAAGAGTAGAAATAGCCTTAAAAGTTTCTTCGTTCTTCTTAAAAGTTTTTGCCTTTTATCACTGTATTTCTTGTCTCTGTCACGAATAATGTCACTTGACAATTAATATTTATTTATTTCTGAGTAAATCTATATAAGTATCTTTATAAAATATTCACCGGTTTCTTCCACAAGACAACTTTTATTATAAAGATCGCGGAACAAAACACAACCATGGCGGACGCTTTCGCAACTGAGACACAGATAATTATATTTCAATATTTTTTGGCACGTTTCGTTTCCCTCACCCTTCTAAAACGATTTAGTTGCATAGAATATGAACTATTCTAATAGTTACTACTTTCGTTTCTTGGTTTAAGTAAAACAAAACGTAAAAAATCCGCGACCCATAGGACGACTTTTTTAGAGCACGACCATGCGTGCTGTAAACACATGAGACCACTTGAATTAGAGCACGACTGTGCGTGCTGTAATCACGTGGGGGGTTAAGCTTTGTTTCATCTATTGCATAGTTTCAGATATTGTTTGATAGACTTTCATTAAAATACCATTAGCTGGCTTATTATAAAACAAAGAATAAACAAAGTTCTTTCCTAAAATGAAATACATAGAGTCTTACATACCTGGACAAATCATTGGCTGCGAGGACTGTCGAAGTCAAAGGCATGAAGTGCTGCCAAATCATTCTTTTAACATTATTTTTTTCACAATTTCGTTATTTCTTTTATCTATATAATATGGTATTCATCTCGTAAATATAATGGGAAGCCGCCAGACCAATAAAATAACCATTATACATGTTTATTTACGTTTTTACAACGGCCCAACTATATATAATTTTTTCCAGACGTCTCCTAGTAAACATAAAATTGGGAACAAATTTAATCTAACATCGATCACAACATTTTCGAAGGCTAAATCCTTCGTAAAATCATAAAAGTGGTTTTATACATACAATCTAGCGACGTTTCCCCCAATGGTGAATACGTTGGTATTCACCTGATCTATTTATTTACCTATTTGTTCCGCTCTCGATACATAAAGTATGTTTATTTTATATAAAAACGGTCTCTCATGATCTACATATGTTACTGTGCTTAGTCATTGTACATAAATATGGGTGGCAATGCCTCAACAAACAAATACGAAGAAAATACATTTCGAGATCGCTTGTTTTGCCGATCGCAAAAGCTAGACGATAGTGATACATAGGCATGCCATCTTGTTTCTATATGATTTCATGTTTCGATTCTTCGTTAAAGTCATTGCAATCTGTATACTGCGGTTTATACAGTTGACTCGTAGAGAGGAAAGAAATAAAATTTAATGAAACCTTGAGACTTGTGGATATATTAAAAAAATCGGTGCGAATTCACATGCCATCAAAATACACGCATAAATGAAGGCAGAATGTCGTTCACACGTTACCGATAGAAAAGAGAAGCTGCATAGCATAAAAAGTTTATTTGAGTTATTATGAAGTTATGAAAATCCTACTTATCTCAAGAATAATGTAAATAGCTGTACAAATACATATCGTTAAAAGACGACCGGTTGGCGAAGCGGGAGTGTAAGCGACTGTTACTCCGAAGGTTGCGGGTTCGATTCCCGCTCAAGTAAAACATTTGTGTTCATGAACATACATACATATATGTATACATACATATCGACGGTTGAAAGGTAATAGGGTATAAGCAACAAAAACTAAATTGTCCAGGAAAGCAATTTAAAGTTAGAAATTGAAGAAAAATGGACATAACTTTTCTATTTATTTTCATATCGAGAAAATGGCAACACCGCTGGAATTAAGAAAAAATAGAGCATTTATTGGCACTTTTATTTATTTGATTAGACATTGATTTATTTGATTTTATGTCGCTTAGATAAATTGACCTTATTTGCAACATGCGGTAATTCGGCATAAATTACATAAGCACAGAAAAAAACAAAGAGAATAGAAGACTTAGCTACATTTGATCTCCTCATACCAAAAGGTAATTAGGCTGTTATTTCGCAAAGCTCGGGAAGCCGCTAATAACCATAACTATAAATACGTATGGATTCGAAATGGCACCATACTTGTGCGTGAGCGCGATGGTGCTAGTGCATTTGCAATACGGGGAGATAATGACCTCACTAAAATTAAAGCTAAGACAAGTGAGTCTTCCCAAGCCGAGTGATTGCTTCTCCCTTACAGAGGCTCTATGCTGCGGCCTGTATATTATTATCTTAATTATACTATATTTTTCAAAGATGCATATAAATAATAATGTTTGCCTATATATAAATAATAATGTTCGTTTCACATTGCATGCTTTAGTAGTCTTAGTGTTTTCATTTCTTATCATTAGTTTTTATATGAAACTTATTGTTATTGTACAGTGGGACTTATCATTGGACCATATTATTATGTCACATGCTCTTCTGATCTTGTATTTGTTTTTTGTAATGGTTATTGTTCGTGTAGTATTCGAGATAATATGTTTTTCAACTCTATCGATCATGATGGGTACTCTCGCTACGCTGGAGGATCATGCCTTGGCCTTCGGTCATTGTGTGGCGCTGCTGAACCATATGAGCTCAACACTAATTGTTTTGGATAGCCTTGTGTTAGTTTACTTGGACAATGGATAGTAGTTCAATGACAATATACTACCAGAATTGCAGGGGTATGAGAACTAAACTTCACACTTTATTTTTGAGTATTTTATCTTTCTCCTATGATGTAATAATTTTATCTGAGACGTGGCTTGTATCTGACATTGCTAATTCAGAGTTTGTGGATTCCCGATACGTCGTCTATCGATGTGATCGTGATCGTAACATGACCAAGAAACGTGACGGTGGCGGGGTTCTGGTTGCAGTATTACGTGAACTTCGCTCTTGCTTACTCAGTAACGGTAGTCGCCTACAGGGTGATTCATGCATTGAGCATCTTACGGTTGGATTCCCAGACAAAACTAACAGCTCCAAGATGCATGTGCTTAGTGCAGCTTACGTACCACCATGAGCTAATTTTGATGCTTACTCTTTGCACTTTGACGCATTACAGGACTTGCTGAATGAACCATATATCTCGAGTGTCTTCATAGCTGGCGACTATAACCTTCCAGAGATTACATGGAAAGTTTCCCAGTCCAACGATCTGCAACATATCACCACCAGCATGGCTTGTTCTGGAACTCATCCTAAATGTTCACTATTATCGCAGCTTATGTCAACTCTAAATGCATGCCAATATAACCATATTTTGAACCAAAACGGTAAACTCCTAGATTTGTTTATATCTAATACTATTAGCTCCGTGGACTGTCCATCAGACCCATTACTACCAGTAGATCCACATCATCCCCCTTTTGTTGCAACGATTCCCATTAACCCATCTAAACAAACACTTAAACGAAACCATATTAGTAAGTATAATTTCAGAAAAGCCAACTATGACATTATTAATGAGCAAATAGATTCAGTCGAATGGGCGAAACTATTAGGCCACTGCTCGCCTGAGGAGGCAGTTAAAACGTTTTATGACAAGTTGCATAATATTGTCCATCCAAACACCCCTTTAGTTAAAACACGAGATCTTCACTTTCCCGTTTGGTTCCCACCAAATCTTATAAAAATTTTCAAAAAGAAGCAACGACTCTGGATTAAGTGGAAGAAGTATAAAAACATCAAAGATTATAACGAATTTTCTAATTATCGGGCTGAGTTTAGGGGTGCGTGCAGAGCTAGTTATATAACTTATATTAAATCGGTTGAAGATAATATAACGTCTAATGTAAAACACTTCTGGACATACATCTCTAATCGTAGGATGAAATCAGGTATTCCATCCTTGATGCAATATCAAAATTTAAAATCAAGTGCTCCCGAAACTATCTGCAACATGTTTTCAGATTTTTTTCTATCGGCTTTTGAGCCTAAGTCTACCACACTGTCAGCATGGACCCCGCCAACACACTGTGACACTAATGTTACTCTGATTGACAACTTATTTATAGAGGAGGGTAAAATACTCAAAGAGTTGAAACTACTCGACCCGTCTAAAGGTGCTGGCCCCGATGGCTACCCAGCTCTCTTTTTTAAATTGACTGCTCATAGTATTTATAAGCCGTTACATATAATTTACAATAAATGTTTAGGCGACGGTGTTTTTCCCGAGGTCTGGAAGCGGGCAAATATCCAACCTGTGCACAAGGCGGGTTCAAAACACAACATCGAGAACTACCGACCAATATCAATTCTGTCGACCTTGTCAAAGCTTTTTGAAAGACTAGTACATAATGAAATATATCCAATCCTGCACAATGCCATCATCCCCGAACAGCATGGGTTCGTTCAACGGCGCTCTACGGTATCAAATTTACTGATATTCTCTAATTTTCTCTTCGAGAACGTAGACAAACAGTTGCAAGTAGATGCTGTCTACACTGATTTCAAAAAGGCCTTTGACAAGGTCGATCATGAAATCCTATTGAATAAGATAGCATTTAACGGTATACGCGGAAATCTGCTTCGTTGGTTCTCGACCTATATAAGTAATAGAACACAAAAGGTTGTGGTTAATGGTTACCAGTCAGGCACGGTCATTGTATCTTCTGGTGTACCACAAGGTTCGATAATCGGTCCATTGTTGTTCGATATATACATTAACGATATTTATAAATGCTTCAAACATACCAAATTTCTTCTATATGCTGATGATCTCAAAGCTTTTAGAACTATACAAACTGTCGAGGATTGCTTTTCATTTCAAAGAGACCTTGATAGGCTTACGAGGTACTGTCTGGTAAATAAATTACAGCTTAGCATCTCAAAATGTCACTGCGTGAACTTCACAAAAAATAAGTCAATTGTCAAGTACAATTATAAGTTACACGACACCGCATTGACTAATATTTCTCTCACCAGGGATCTGGGTGTATTATTTGACAGCAAGCTATCTTTGAATGAGCATGTAGAAAAAATCGTTAACAATGCTTTCAAAATGTATGGCTTCATTATGAGATCTTCTCTTGACTTCAAACGACCCACCACCTACCTTTACTTATATAAGACGCTTGTACGATCACAGCTCGAATATGCTGTCTCTATATGGAGCCCGTTCTATCAAAAGTATATCGATCAGATCGAGAAGGTTCAGAGTAAGTTCTTACGAGCTATGCACTATAGGTGTAATCGAGAGTTTTTGTCATACCCACAATTGCTAAGGGTGTACAATCTGATGACACTAGAAACTAGACGCAAGTTTTTGGATGCAAATGTACTGCATGACATTGTCCACAATAAATTTGATGCAATCGACATCACAAGCAAATTATGTTATGCAGTCCCTCGTACAGTTCACAAACGTAGTGTTCGAGCGGGTACCTTGTTTGCTCTCAATACTTGTCGAACTAACTCTGGACTGCGTTGCCCCATGCGTCGAATGGTTGAGTGTTATAATGATAACTTCAATGATATTGATATTTTTATATGTTCCAAACTTAAATTCAGAAAGAGTGTAATTAATGTATTAGACCACAATTGTTATAGTTCTGTTGTATAGTAATAATAATAAAATGATTGTTAATTATTGAATTGAATGTTAATTATAATTTTATTGAGTATTATTAATTTTCATGAATTAAAATTGAGTATGTAATATCTATAGTCCCTTAAATATATGTAATTGTAATTGTGAATTAATTTAGAATTAATTTCAATGTATTTTCTCTTTTTTTTTAACATATTATTACTATAATTATTATTTTCTTTCATTACTTTGTATATAATGATATTAATGATGCAATTATTCAAGTAATGTTACGCTTTTTAGTGGCACGTATTGATTATTTGTCCTTAGTGAATTTGCGGACGATGTAGTGGGCTGCAATATTGACTATTCTTTGTGCAGTGCTGTAATGTTTAAACATATATTGTAGCTGTTTATTGTCCCCTAAATAAATAAATAAATAAGTAATAGGGCATAAGTCACATGTCTGTAAAATAACTAAAATGGGTAAAGGAGGATAAGTGACGATTCGCCTCATTATGCCGAAAGGTAATGGAGCATAAGATAAACTGCTTAGTGCTTAGCAAAACATCGTAAGGATATTGAGATTAGCGACAAAGTATGTGGGTAAAAAAAAAGGTAACGTGGCACTTCCACAGATCAAGCTTTATCTATCGAGATGAAAACGAGAACATCCAACACATAGTTGCCACGCAGTATTATCTGGACAAATGGTAACGTGCATTAAATGTCATGACTTTAAAATAATAATAATAACAATCAACGTGGTTCTCCTTTAAAGTAAGACTTAAGGAATTGCATACATATAATACAGCGTAAGCGACAGAGTTGTATTATAATAGTACCTAACTGGTAGTAGGGAATAAACGACATTTCAGAAGCAAATTAGATTTTAGTAATTGCGTATAAGCAACAACTGCATTGTAAACTTATAAACAGTAGTAAGGTATAACCGACGCTTAATATTTTTGATGACAAAGGTAAAAAGACATAAATTCAACCTTACAAAACAGATCCTAATGGTAAAGAGGCGTTACCGCCTGAAATCGCTAAGCCAATAAGAAGTAAATGTATATTACCGACAATAAACCAAAAAGGATGCCATCTTTACAGGGGTATAAGCACCTGTATGGCAATAAAGGCCTAAAATTCTGTTGGTTATACCAAAGTGATACTTCTAAAACGCAGTTTTTTACTAGGGCATAAACGACAAAAAAGTCATCGTAGAGCCATGGGAGTTAGCGCATTCGAAAAAGCGATTCTTTTTTAGTAGGATGGCATTTAAAAGTCATTTTCGGTAAAATTGTCGCTTATGCCCGATAATTACCTATTAACCGTCGACATGATACATAGAAATATTTGTGTTTCTATGTATAATATGTATGTATTTACAAAAACAAGTATATATCAATGTTTATCCATTATCTAGTACCCATAGTTCAAGCTCTGCTTAATTTGGGACCAGATAGTGTTGTGTGAATGTAGTTAAAATATTATTTAAAAAAAACGTTATAAGGTGGACGTACTTCAGTGGTTGGGCTGCACCAACTTTCACTTTCTTTCCTTTCTTTTCCAATGTAGAGACGATGTACACCGCACGGATTGTGCAGAGATTGCGTATTGGTTTAAGTGCTCATCGTGCCCGACGTGTGTTGTTTGAGTCCACAAGAGACAACATTTTGCTTGATTCACGAATTATTTTGTATTACGAATATGGGTTCTTTGTGTCCGTTGCTAGAATATCTCTCGCAATGCCTTTCAAACGTAATTTTGACAAGTTGTTCTACGACAAAATGATACATCTTAATTTAGACAATACTGTAGTTCCACACAACTTAAGCGCGACATTACTTTACTACTTGAAAATATGTATAGTCAGCCACCAAGTTGTAATAAAAAGATACATACATACATACATACATATCGTCACGCCTTTTATCCCCGAAGGGGTAGGCAGAGGTGTATTTCTACACCCACTTTTCGCCAGATATACTTTAGTCCCACGTAATAAGGGGCGAGCCTATTGCCGTACCGGGCACTTTTCCAGACTCCGTGCTGCTACTGAGAATTTCGTGACAGAAAAACCCAATAACACTGCCCGACCCAGGAATCGAACCCGGGACCTCCCGATCCCACGCGCACATTTATGCCGCGAGACCAACGAGGCAGTCGTAAAGGGTTTGATGTCGAGTTTTCCGTCTCTACGCAAAGACTAAATCCTGTGTCGCGGGGTCTTTACGAACATACAACTAACGGACACAATGAACACCCAGGCTCGAAACAACAATTTATGGATCACACAAAGTGTTGCCTCGTGTGGGGATCGAACCCACAACACTCGGCGCAGAAACGGTTAAATTAAAATTAAATGTGCAGGCGTAGCTGTTGACAGTCTCAGTCAGTTATACATACTGTGTTAGTTTCGAAACTTAACTCTTTGAACAGTGAATAGGCCTTTACGGGACAATAAATAACGCAGTGGACTGTATAATAAATGTAAAGTTTAATTAACTTAAACACTCGTACAAATTGTGAATAATAAAAGTACCCGCGGTCGGTATCGGTCGGTAGCGGAGTGGAGTGAACAGTAAGAAAAGTCCTGTGACAGGGCTCATTTTATAACATTACATTAAATTTGTAAATTTTTTTTATAGTACTTTGTACTGTTGTGTTTGTTAAAAATATTTCCAAACAGTAAATGTCTCTTAGAGAATCAACTCAAATTCTTTTCTAAGAAATTATAGCAGTCTTTTCCTTATAAATGGCTGTACATGGAATTAAATACTTGACTCCACGATTAAAAGGACTAACGAGGTCGTGGGAATGAATTCGTTTTATAGGAGTGAGATGGAGTTAATAGATACAGTACATATGTAGTCAGCATAACATCGCAATAAAAAATAAGTCTTTTAGAAGATTAAACTTGCTATCCTCTTTAATAAATACTACTACTATCCCTCTGTTAAGCAGGGCACATAGCCAGAGGAATAAATGGGCGTTAGAGCGGAAAGGTTCTGGAGTGCCTACCACGCAACTGACCCTGACGTCATAGCAGAGTTAAACCTCTCACAAGGCTTCCATCTTGCGAGAGGCTATCATGTCGGGACGACATCTTATTAGGATCGCGGGCAGTGGACAGAGGCGGGTAGCTCATTATCCATGAGTAAAGCCTTGGGAAGCCTATTGCCAGCAGTGGACGTTTTCCGGCTGATATGATGATAATGTTCGCTCTGTTCAGTTTAGTAATTCGTCTGAGTCATATATACACACACAAGCGTACCAAAGGTAGGTAACAGCAATCAAAGTACCAATCAAAATCGGTGGGACCGTACGTTCTCAATGCAAAGCACGTCTTAGCGTATGTCTACCGTGCGTGATCTACCCTCCTGTGCACACAATGGTACATAATATAAAGCTTCCTACGACAAATAGTACCTCAATAGATCACCTATTGATAAACCTCTGTTGTCTGTTGAATAACATTTTCAGAATTTTTCATATCTATAGAGAATATCATTTAGAGCTGTATATTATATATATGAATATATTGATAATACATAACTTTCTAGCATCTAAACAATAAAATAAAGAGTTTGTGAAAGCCTTATATTGCTGAAGTAAAACATGTATTTCATCAAAAAATTCATTTCACTAACAAATTACATTGATAAATATAATCATGAAAATGAATAATAATTTGTTAATTATTTGGGATAATATAGGTTTCTTGAAAAAAGATTCCGTAAATAATACTACGATGCTGGACGAATTGCCTTTGAAGACTCGTAATGATTCACAAAAATGTACACCGTTTCTACTGGGAACAATTAAAATCCGACCAAAAAAGCGCATCAAGCATGGCATGGAGTGACAGACACTTTTCTACACTAGATACAGATGGAAAGTACAAATATTCGAACCAGTTACCCTACGCTAAAAGCAATTTCCAGAGAGAGAACATAATAATCTAATAATAGCAATTCTATCTATATATAGATATTCTATGTATATAATATTTTATATAGATGGATATAATGAAATTGAGCGTTGTGTTTTGCGTGAGAAACCAAAAACTACTTGACCGATTTTGATGATTTGCAGCAATATACTTACTTATACTTTATTATCATACATTCAATATCTGTTCAGTACATGTGACACAGGACCTCCTAAAAGTTGCATTTTTTTTTACCGCCTACCGAGCTATGGACAATTTGCTCTATCACTATAAAATTACAAAATAAATATTAAAATGGTCTCAAACATAATGTCGATCAGCAGAACATAGAGAATTACAGCCTAGCCTGATATAGATATTATTTATTAAACTGTATTAATTCACACACGTAGTAATATAATGCTCGTAGATTATGGACTAATATCATCCTTATCTTGAAAGAGAACTGCATTTAATGTCTTAAGCCATCGATACATTAGTTCGCGTGCCGGAGTTCGATTACACCAAACAAACTTAAAACAAACAAGTTCACTCGTTCCGAAGCCTTACCGATGTGCTGTGTACAACCGAGGATCGTGTGGTTACACAATTTGTTTACAAAAGAAAAATATTGACATTGCACCCTTTTCACCTACTTTTGATGCCAGGTAATTAGCATCAGATATTAGCCGGATAAAAGTTTCAGTACAGTGGCAAACTAACAGCTATGATAAGCAATGAAAGCTACATACTAGCGATATTTATGAAATGGAACATGTATACGTATTTATAATTACTAAATCAAAATAACGAACACAGACTACTCAAATATAGCAAATACTCAAGGACTAGCAGTCGCCCACTACTTCGTCCGACCTTCACTATTAACCCCTATTTTCTAAGTATTTAAAGGCGGAATATCAAAAAGTCCTTCCTAAACTAGTGCCTACGTTATAAGATTATAAGGAATCCACTGTGTACTAGTTTAGGCTCTGCGATTATATGTCAGGAAAGTTATTTTATATTTTTTTTTTGACAACTCCCGCACTAGGAATAAATTCTGTGTCGCGGGGGACTTTCAAACATAACCAACGGACACAATGAACACCCAGACTCGAAACAACAAATTATGGATCACACCAAGTGTTGTCTCGTGTGGGAATCGAGCCCACAATACTAGGTACAGCTTCAAGCAGCGTTGCGGCCGCTTAAACCAGTACGCCAACTGTGCAGTCATATTAGACTATATTGTCAAAGGAGAAAGACCAAATACGGCCTGTAGCGGCCAGAAAGTTGTGAATCGTTGAAATTAAACATATTATTTTTAAAAATTTTACATCGTTTTCGTTTCTTGATAGAGTATCGGTGAAAGAATTTAGTTTTTAAAGATTAATTATTTTGAATAAGCTATGGTAATAGCGGATGAATGTCTTATGTTGCCAGCATTAAAAATAAAATGAAGTATGGTAGGCAGAAATTGTTTTAAGGAAATAATATTTTTATTACTATATTAGAAAACAATATATTTTATTTACTTTATAAGTATATTTGTAAAAAGAATCAAGAAATATATAATTTATTATACATTCCATAATTATTAATCGGTAAAAATCGTTTTGTTTTTTAATCGATAGTAGAAATATTTTTTCAAACCATTTGCAACACTTTTTTTATCTGTTATGTCATTCGTGTTGCTACTGTGTATCGTAAATATTTTGCTCTGATTTATTGGTGTTTTCGTACGGTTTTAATGTAATGTAATTGAATATAAATTCAATAATAATGATCAGAACCTTCTACCCATGCTAAGAATATGCAGCGGTGTTTGTGATTGTGGTTAGCTTTTTTGGACGAGTATACATAGTACGAGGTTCCCTAGTACACAGGTGATTATTCATTATTATTGGCCACTCTTTATGTAGTTTTTGTTCTTTAAGACGCAAAGACATACTTTTATTTACATCTAGGTATTATATTTATGTTAAAATTCAATTTTGAGGTATATTTAGTTGCGGAATAATTTCCATTTCAAATATCTCGTATCTTATTTCCACCAAAAGTTATTTAAAAAGAAATTATACAGGTTAATAGAGTAGTCATTTATCTTCAAAACACACATGGTGTTGTGTTTAGCCGTGCCAGGCCCATAATGTATGGCCAAATGGTACATCTCCTTTGTGGCGCTTGTAATATGCAAGTAGGCAACAATTGTCGCAATTGAGATGAGAAGTAGAGCTAAATCTCACACCAATACCACAAGACCAACAAAGTTTCTCGTTGCAACTTTAGTTGACATTTCATTTTTTTGGTCATATTTACTCCCGCGACTACACTCGTGATTTCAAATTATTCGAGTATATTCTTAGTTGAGATTATAAGATACATAATTTTGTTACCAATATCATGTTTTCTCTCTAGAACCGTTATTTGTAGCATACTGACAAAGAACTATAAGAAACTACTTTAGTTGCATCACGTCTGTTTACTCGCCTACCATTTAAATCGAACACTATAGGCTCTGTAGACATTGAAGACATGAAAATCGGCAATCTTATACATTTTGACCATGCCTTTAAATTTCTATAGATAAGCATGCTATTTTGACAATAGTATTTTTTTTTTCAGTGGTCAGTTTACATATTTTCAACTTCAGGAACAATTTAACCCGTCTCCATCACCTGACAACAAACTGAATTGTGATTTGGATGGTACAGTCAACTCCGCAATTCGACATTATCCTTATTCAGTTCGTATGACAAGAAGTCACGACAAAGCGCTTGAGCCCTCCCGAAAATAAGCTGGGACAAACAAACGGACAAATATATTTTTATTTTACCTAATATGCAATGAAAGTGTTTTTTGACAGGACAAACAGACGCATCAATTTAACTAATACTGCACCAGCAGCTTATTAACGTAGATAAAGCCAAAAACCAACTTGGAATGACATAATTTCGAAGTGCGGACATATTTCGTTGGAATATGTAAAAGTTAGTTGAACGCTTTTCATTTCACGCGTGGTTTGACTTCAATATGACTATTATGCTGATATTAGTAAGTAATAACGAAGATGGCAGTTACAGCCTAGTGAAGAAACCGCTAGACATATACTACCAGTAATAATAGACATCATGCTTCATGGTATTGATTTGGCAGTTAAGACGTATTGTTAACTATCGTTTACTGAATAGTTTCTTTATTTTTTATTTATAGACCCACGCCTGTACCCCCGAAGTGGTAGGAAGAGGTGTAATATTACGCCCACATTTCGCCATGAGTTTTAAGGTCACACGTAATAGGGGGCTAGCCTATTGCCGTTGCCGGGCACATCACCAAACTCCGTGCTGCTACTGAGAATTCGGAAAAACCCAGTAACACTTTTGCCCAACCGGGGAATTGAACCCGGGACCTCCAATAAGCAGTCGCATACGCTATGCACTGGACCACGGAGGCAGTCTACCCCACAATGTATAACTTAACTGAACAGCTAAGTAATACATATTGTGGGGAAACCTGCATGTCCAAGAGATACCCATAATGTTTCGTAAGACATGTGTTGTCTGCCAACCTGCACTTGTATAGAGACGTGGCTTTAACCTAACCCTTTTTGTTTTGACAATATCAATAGAAGAGGCTTATGCCTAGCAGTGGAATAGATTATAAATAAGGCTGATGTTGATGACTTATATTAAAATAATCTACTTGCTGTAAGTTTATCTTCGTCGATGCATGTCTGGTATCCAAAGCTACAACTTTATTTCGTATCATATCACAATAGGAACAAATTATTCTCCTTATTACGATACATATTATTATATCGGAACTGACAGTAACGTTTGCGTCAGTACTTTGGGCTTCTAAAGACCGGGGCTTATAGGTTTTGCGTAAAACCGCCGACAGACAGACGGTCGTTCCTTGTAGGAATATATTACTACGGAACCCTATAAAAAGCCGTTTATTACTTTTTATTCTTAGTAAACTGCTGGTAATTGCAACATTAACATGGAAAATTTTGTAGAAATGTATTCATACAATTCATTTGAATAAACTAAGTCCTTTATCCATTTACTCAAAGGAGTAAATGGATATTCCCTCAATTCATCATTACAAAGATCCTTTTCATCTCATTCACTCCATTAACTCGGTTATACCGCTTATCCCAGCTTCGCTGTTAGCCTGTTTTGTCAAGATATCGCCTTATTCCTTTTAGCCAATTCTGCTTCATTTACCCACTTATTCATACGTTTTTACATCATTTTTGTCGTCATATTTATAAAGCTTTATTTGGACGTATGAATTCTAAGATCGATTTTTTCGATGACGATGACAATGGCGACGTCATTATAATCTACTCATATTATAAAATGAATTCCTAATCACGTCCTATATGAAAGTGATAGACTCAATAACTACCTAACAAATTCTTGGACGGTTGAGCCGAACTACTGAGGACGGTTTAGGTAAATAAATAATCTTTGGACAAAGCCTAGTTTTGTATAAAATATATACTAAAGCTGCAACAATCACATACTAATAGTGCCGAAGTATTTAACTAAAGATTTAATCTATTATTGTTGACTAACATACACGTAACTACTTATAAGCCACTACTGCTAAACCTACTTCCATGTCTATTAAAGCTTAATCTTAAGCTGCTCAGTGCAGTATAACTAAAGCACTAACATTTTCCTGAACCATCAAGGCGGCTTAGATGGTTCCAAGGCAGACTAAAACCGAGTGTCAAGGGTAATCGATCGATGCGGGTGCACAAATTTGCATTGTAGTCCCCGCTGAATGTACTGCGAAAGGATGGCTTTTGTTCCAACTCTGGCTTCAAGTTGAGAACTTATACAGTTTGGGATCAGACGTTTAATATGTGGCATTTGAAATATCTTAAATAGGTTCTAGACTATTTGCTCCTTCCTTTCCCCTACAGCTACTTACTGCTGGTCTTGAGCCACTTCTAATTTGCTTCACAGTAGTACTGTGAGTCAACAGAAGAATTTTGTCTACTATGCCACGCTGGCTAGACGGTTCGATTGGTTGTCGAGATTTCCGTGTCTTCGCAAAGATACTTTTGCTTAGTCTATTTACTTAGTATCCTTGGCACTCCACAACCACGGCATGAAATGAGTAACTGACATTTTGTACCCTATAACATCACCATCACATACATACATAGACTCACGCCTGTTTCCCGGAAGGGTAGGCAGAGACTACGGAACGCCATTTGCAACCATCCTGACATACCTCTCTTGCTTCATTCACTCCCATCAAGTTTCTCATGCATGCTCTTCTGTTTAGAGAGAGATGTCTCCAATCTGGTCAGAGAATGTCCGCCTAGGTCTTCCCCTTCGTCCTGTCCCATTCACGCTTGTCTTATATATTTTCTTTGTCAGTCTTTCGCCATCCATCCTCTCCATGTACTCAAACCATCTTAACTTGCCTTTCTCGATGCTTGTCACTACATCTTCTTTTACCCCACACCACTCTCTTGTCCGTGTGGTGACGGATTAAGAATACGGAATGTCACTACCCCATATCACCCCATGGGTGTCGTAAGAGCCGACAGAGGGAGCATATTATGCAGAGAACAGCACTGTAAGAGAAGGAAAACTTGATACAAACCCTATACCAACCCGTTTGGCCAGCGTGGTATAGTAGGCCAATTCCTCCTTTCAAAAGAGAGGTCTAGTCCAGCAGTGGACTGTTAAAGGCTGATGATGACTCTCTTATCACACAATTCTTTACTCTGTCGGTCAAAGATACACCATACATACTTCTCAGTGCTTTCATTTTTACAGCATTTATTCTACTTTCAAGTCTCTTCTGCCCTACCCAATTCTCACTACCATAGGTAGGCACTATCACCACTCTATGCACAGCTAAACGTGCCTTTTCGGACACGTTTAGACTGTTCATAAACGCCTTCAGAGCTCCATTCACTCTATTACCTGCATTAACTCTTCTTTTAATATCATCTTCATTCTTACCATCTCTTGTAAACAACGTACCTAAGTATACGAATTCATTCACTTGCTCCACTCGCTATCCATCGATCAAAACATTACAAGCCGTAAATTTCCTTTTCAAAAACCATAACTTTCGTTTTACTTCACTTTCATTTCTTTCCTCTCTAACGCACCATGCATGATTGTTACCGTCTTCTGCAACTCCTCTGCTGAAGACGCAAGTATTACCTGATCATCAGCATAAAGGAGGCATTTGACGAGTAACCCATTCATCCTTAATCCGCAGTCACTATGTTTTAAATCTTGCAAATAACTGTCCATGAAGAGGTTAAACAGCCACGGCGACGCTAAACATCCTTGTCTAACACCTTTCTCGATGGTAAACCAGTCAGTGTATGCCCCGTTTATCCCCACACAAGCTCTAGAATCCTCATAAAGGGATTTCAGAGCTTGAATGAGGTTGTTGTCTACCCCATTCATTGACAGCACCGACCACATTTCATTCCTTACCACTTTATCGTAAGTCTTTTCCAAATCCACGAATGCCCAATAGACCTTTTGACCTTTGGGCAAAAACTTTTCGGCTATGCTTCGCAAAGAAAAAAATTCCTTGAAAAAAAAAACCCGATCCGTACATCCCATACCCTTTCGGAATCCCGCTTGTACATCCCATATTTTCTTGTCGGTTACTTTCATAACTCTTTCTATCAGTACCTTTGCATACAATTTGCCAACAATGCTGAGAAGGCTACTGCCTGTATAGTTATTGCAGTCTTGTTGCGAGCCTTTACCTTTATAAAGAGGCACTACTTCAGCTGTAGCCCAGTCATTAGGTACTCGGCCGGTGCTCCAGCACAAGTTATATAACCGCTACAACTGACCAACTATGATGCCCTGTCCAGCCTTCAGCATTTCGACTGTAATCCTATCATATCCTGCAGCTTTACCTACTTTCATACTTCCTAGTGCCTTCAAGACCTCATCCACGCCAACAACGCTTTCATCATTGCAATCGGTACTATTCATTTCATCGTTTGGTGTTTCTATCGCCGTTCTTTTAAATAAACCTTCAAAATGCTCTTTCCATCTCTTCAGTACGTACAATTTACCATTCACTATCATTCCATTTTTGTCTCTGATCGATGTGTATTCTGAGGATTGAGTTCTTCCTCGAACTGTACGAACAGATTTCCAGAAAAACTTAATGTTTC
Organism: Euclidia mi; assembly: GCA_944739405.2. Taxonomy (NCBI): domain Eukaryota; kingdom Metazoa; phylum Arthropoda; class Insecta; order Lepidoptera; family Erebidae; genus Euclidia; species Euclidia mi. The sequence continues at coordinate 28,017,868 of OX123204.2, read as the reverse complement.
GCCGGAAATCGTCAAATAATCTGCTATCAAACTCATCTTTCTTTTCCTCTTTTTTCTTTTTAACCATTTCTTTCACTATTTTTTTTGACCTTACAAACTCCTTTCTTGCTTCATCTATGTCCTCGGTCGTTGCTTTTCCCATTCTTTCATTTGCTCTGGCAGCCAACCAATCTAACCAAGCTTTCTCATTCTGACGCTGCTGATTCTACATCCTTGTCCCACCATGTTGGAACGGGTTCTAGAATAGAAACGCAGAAAATGTTCTATGCGTTTATTTGCCGAGTATTGTCTCACTTCCCTTGCACGAGTATGACCGACCAACAACACGACACTGGCCTGAACACTAAGGGCTGCACTCTCCCGCGCTGTTCCCTCCGGTAGCATCCAGGCAGGCTGCTCGAAGACTGCGCGTAGCAGTGCAGCTGCTGGCAGGCGCCGGCGGTGTGTGTGCGATGAGCAGGGCAGGCCGGACTCTTCGGCAGAGGTGACGCCGAAGGCGATGCAGGGGAGTGTAGCGGTCTAGGTAGCGTAGCCCGGAGCTTTAAGGTAGACCTGGAAACCACAGCAGGGACCAGGATACACGTACAACGTAGATGTAGCACAAATTTAGGCACGGTAACAATCAGTAGCGGTGCCGGCCTCTCTGTCGGCCCCTTTATATACCGGCCCTCCATGAGAGTTCGTATCGGCGCATAACCACATATAGGCAATCTCACGAGCGCGGACGATGGTCTTCTCTGATTGACCGAGCGTATGGACGGTATTATGACGTACACTCGGTAGGTACCGCTCATACGTTACAATGTATTCTTAACCTTTCGTATTTTTCCTCTCCTGATCACACCACATACTTCAGACGCTACACATACTACCTCTTCTTTAAAGGACTGCCACAATTCATCCACATCATTTATGCCATCGAACCTCTCAAATCTTGCTATCAATCTTCGTTTATACTCATCTTTCACATCTGTCTCTTGTAGATTTTCTACTTTTATTCTTTCCAAGACTTTATTTTCATTATGCTCTCGGTGTCACCATCCTTTAAAGAACCCACTTATCTGGCTCAACACCAAGAAGTGGTCTGTGTGGATGCCGATCCCTCGATACACTCTTTATCCAACACATTCTTTCTCAATCGTTCATCTACTATTACAAAATCAATCATACTTCGTCTAACATTTTTCGCCTCACGCGTATACGTAAGATCCTTTTGTGATCAAACATAGTGTTTGTCACACAAAGTCTCCACTCCAAACAAACCTCAAGCAGTGCTTTTCCATTTTCGTTCACACTCTGATCACCGAATGCACCTAACACCCTTTCAAATCCATCTCGCTTTACTCCCACCGATCCATTGAAATCCCCTAACAAGATCAATATTTCGTTATCCTTACAGTTCCTCAAAATATCTCTTAAACTCTCTCAAAATACGTCACAGCAAGAGCAAGACGAAAGGCAAGACTGCCTTTCGTCTTGCTCTTGCTCTTGCTGTGACATACCCGTTACTACACTACCGCTCAAAAGTATTTGCCCACCTTGATTTGAGGATGTTTCAAAAAAATGATTTTCTTCTAATTGTACTTTTTTTTTTTTTATAGACTCACGCCTGTATCCCCGAAGAGATAGGCAGAGGTGTAATATTACACCCACATTTCGCCATGAATTTTTAGGTCCCACGTAATAGGGGGCGAGCCTATTGCCGTACCGGGCACATTACCAGACTCCGTGCTGCTATTGAGACTAATTTTATTATGACAATAATTCATTGTCGTATGTTATTAAATCTAATAAAGACAGTTTCCCTATCATGATTTAACTAAAAATACTTAAATAACCAAAAAGCAGGCAACGATAGACTAGTGGATATACCAACGGACTGCCGTGCGAGGAGTTCGAATCCACGGCGTGCACTACTGACTTTTCGAAGTTATGTGGTATTTAATTGTTATTTATCGCTCGCCTCGTGCCTTGGCGAGCAAGTTAAACCATTACTCTTGGCTCTCGTGAACAGTTGTTGACAGTCGCTACGCGGAGTCAGTACCCTTTTCCTTCTCCTAGGTCTAAACCAAGAAATCATTAAAATTTTTCATGTTGTTTTGTGTGAAATGTACTTACATATATATATATATATATATATATATATATATATATATATATATATATATATATATAATTTTATTTATATAATATATATAAATATGTATCATTTATATAGATATGTATTAGTATATTGTATGCAATATACAGGGTGTCACAAGACCCATCACCAAGCCGAAGTCTACTCGTTTTGCACATCATGCCAAGTCATACTACGCGAAAATAATACCTAGGAAACAAGAAAAATCGTGACTTTGAGCCTCAATATCTCCTGAACCAGTAATTTCCCAGGTATGGTGCCGAAGTAAAAAATGATCATAATAATTGGTACTATATGGGGTTTCAGTTTTCGTTAAGGGTCTTTTTACACCCTGTATATGTACCTACAATATAATCAAATTTATATATTTTATACACCTGCCACACTCTTCTCTGCATCACCCTAAGGTTGACTGGCAGAAAATGCTATATAGCATTAAGTCCGCCTTTGCATACCATTTTGCAGAAGTGTAAAAATAAATAAATAAATAAACCATGAAATCCTTTTGGGTTGCGGAGGTCAAACGGCAGTCGCTTTGTGGAAAAGCTGATATTTAGTCACATCTGGTTAGAATAGTAAGCGAAGACCGCGGTGTCCGCTTATCTAGACCAGTATCAGTTTATTTAAGGGTACTGACACCGCGTAGCGACTATCAACAACTGTTCACGAGAGCCAAGAGTGATGGTTTAACATGCTCGCCAAGGCACGAGGCGAGCGATAATTAACAATTAAATACCACATAACTTCGAAAAGTCAGTGGTGCGCGCCGTGGTTTCGAACTCCCCGCACGGCAGTCTGTCGGTACATCCACTAGGCTCTCGTTGCCTGCTTTTTGGTTATTTAAGTTTTTTAGTTAAATCATGATAGGGAAACTGTCTTTATTAGATTTAATAACATACGGCAATGAATTGTCATAATAAAATTAGTACAATTAGAAGAAATGTTTATTAGAAGAAATCCTGGGTCGGGCAGTGTTATTGGGTTTTTCTGTCACGAAATTCTCAGTAGCAGCACGGAGTCTGGAAATGTGCCCGGTACGGCAATAGGCTCGCCCCTTATTACGTGGGACTAAAGTATATCTGGCGAAAAGTGGCTCTAGAAATACACCTCTGCCTACCCCTTCGGGGATAAAAGGCGTGACGATATGTATGTATGTATGTAATTAGAAGAAAATCATTTTCTTGAAACATCCTCAAATCAAGGTGGGAAAATACTTTTGAGCGGTAAGTATATTGACCGGGGCGTACACCCCTATAATAAAGACACGAGTAAGTCCTTATTTTATTCTCATCCATAGTAGCCTAGCATTTACACATTCAAGCTCTTTTACACACTCATTCATTCGCGCAGATAGTATTACACCAACTTCCTTGCAGGCTCTGGTGGTACTATCTACCCCAGACCAATACGCCGTATATGCGCCATGCTTGGTTGTGTCACACCCTTTCTTTTTTGTTTCATTCACACAAAGAACACCAATCTTTCTATCATCCATCATCTGACATACTGCATCCAATTTGCCGTCCATCCCTTTTTTAGGGTTCTGTAGTCCACAAGGAACCCTTATAGTTTCGTCATGTCCGTCCGTCTGTCCGTCCGCAGCCTAGCTCAAAGACGCCTGGTGCTAGAAAGCTGATATTTGACATGAATATAGACATACGATATTGCAAGAAAACTGTAGAATAAAATTTAGGAAAATATTTTTTAAAGGGTATCTCCCCTACATATATAGTGGGGATGAATTTTTTTTTGGTTGAGTACCCCATTGTGTGGGGTATCATTGGATAGGTTTTAAGAAATTATTATTAGTTTGCTCAAATCATTTTTCGATCAAGTGTTTGGTTTGTCAAATATCAAGCTTTGAAGTGAAAAAAATTGTTAGACTCAAGTGTCCCCCCCTCTGCCGGCTAAACTATTAATTTGGAAGAGATGAAAAAAATCGCAAATGTAGTACATATAACGAATTTAAAAGGAAAACTATCACGGCTAAGTAGACATCACTAGATTACGAGTAATCGTCGGTTAACTTATAAATACCTATTTCTGTGAGTTTACATTGGGAGCGCTGGCTTAATCTTAAAGATGCCCGTTTTTAGTCCCATGTGAAACAGAAGTTATTATCAATAATGGCCGTTATGGGCAACTACGGAACCCTACATTGCGCGTGGCCCGACACGCACTTGGCCGTTTTTTTTTATTTCCTCATGTACCCGTGTGTCGGAGGGTAGGGTATCGCCGAAGCATTCGTCGCTACCCTCCGACAGGTATTGGCCCGCTAGATGGTCAGGCGGGCCCCGAACAAAACCCCCTTGGTGGCGGATTAAGGTGCTGGGCTCCGCCGCCAAAACACCCAGCGGCCGCAGAGGATAGAGAGGACGGCAATGCAACACCGCATCTCGTCTTCCTCTGCGGCCCCACCGCAACGCATCGAATGGTGCGCCCCCATTTGGTTGCGGGAGATAGCGCGCGCGGCAACGCAACACCGACACGCCTCTCCTCCCGCGACCGCGCCTGACTGCGAGGGACAGACAGAACTGTCCCCCGCATCCGCAATATTGGACGCATCCTGCGCAGGCCTCCGTCAAGCCCACGTGGAGCGTCCACTCCCGGGATCTCGCTTAGCTTCACTGTGGGTGACCTAACCACGGTTACTGAGCCCCCCCACCACAACAAGGTGGAGATCCTACGGGGGGATCTAAGACATTGACCTTGGAAGTATGTTGGCCATGCGCCAAGGGCGAGGGCGAAATAGAACATTCTTAAGGGGGGGCGTCTATCCCTTCTCCAACATTCAACGTTGCGAACCGACTTTCCGCAGACCGCTTTTCGCCCTTGCGGGGAACGAGACGTGACGGGTTGCGTATGGAGAAGAAGTAGTTTTTGTTTCCAAAGCGTTCCCACGAAATTTAGGGATCTAGAATGTCCATTCCTGCAGAGCCCTTTACGGGGGTAAGGTGGAATATCAGCTGTGCCCTGTGACCACCAACACAGGCACCCTCCGCTTATGACTAGCTTGCCCTCTGGCCACGAAACTCTCAGCACGGGTCGGTTCACACCTTAGATCGGGGTTTTGTGTCGGATATGCTCCATGAAAGTTGGTTTAATTTCGGAGTTTTCCTTCTCCTAGACAGGTTGCCAACCAAGGTTAACGAGGCCCATCTCCCCGTACAGTTTAGGGGGTAGAACATTACGTGGTCGCATTAAATGGGTCACCGTATCTTCACCGATCGCCTGCTGGTACTCCTTGATCAGCCTTTGGGTACTACGGTTCAATCTAGCGGTCGGGTTATAATTTATCTTTTTATACGTGTTGACGTCACTTAATAAATGACGATTTTTTTCGTTATATTCACTAACGTTAATGACTACCGTCGCGTTCCCTTTGTTAGCTCTTAGGACAAGTACGCTCTCATCTTCACGGAGTTCACGTAATGCGACACGTTCAGCCACGGTCGTGTTAGGCTGAGGAAGCTTTCCTCGACATAAACAGACAGCAACGTCTTGTCGTAAAACTTCGGCCTCCTCGGACGGTATTTTATTCCGTCGGATAACCTCCTCAACTGTGCCGATCACTTTTTCGTAACTAACATGACTAGGTGTTGGGGCGAAATTTAACCCTTTCCTTAATATCTTGAGTGCAGCTTCCGTCAACATTTTATCGAATAGATTTATCACTGTGCGTTCAATATTTGACTTTTCCTGATGGATTTTGTTTCTTTATTAAAAATTCAAATTTACGGTCTTGTTTGTTGTTGTGAACATGGCGCTTGCCACAGTGCCGAAATATCGGTTATGGTCAGTTCACACCAAAACGCGACGCGACGCGACGATGCGCGCACATTTTAATAGAGGAACTCAAAATATACTTTATTTACAACACGAAAACATACACATTTGCGCGATGCATCTCGCGGCGTCGCGCTGCGAAGTGGAAAACCACTGTCCTCTTCAAGCATCGTCGTGTCGCGTCGCGTTTCGGTGTGAATTGACCCTTACTCCAAACAAAGCTACGTGGTATATATCCCGAATGACAATTTAAATCAAGTTTAAATGACCACGAAAGTTTAAATTCCTAAATAACGTCTATATATACAAATAAGGTATTTCCCACGAACTGTCACTGCTTACTACTCGATAAAGAATTTACTCTATTAAATTAATTAAAATATTATTAAATTTATATGTTTAAGAATTTAGGAATTCACGAGCAATAGGTATGAATTTTCTCATTCATCCCACTCCTAAGGAAACTAATTTAGAACCTTTTAAGATCAAATGGCTTCCATCAAACGTTAATTAGAATCCTAAGAAAATACGTTATCAATGAAAAAAAAAACTATCAACAAGTTTGCCTAAACAAGCAGTGTCTATTCAAAAGTGTAATTACAAAGCGTCAATAAATTTACTTAATTGCGATTGAAATATATATAGAGAAGATTTTCAATTAACTCTAGTGTTGATTTAATTATGCTCGTTTCGAAAGATCAATCACCGCTCATAGCGTTACTTGGCTTGCCGATCAGAATAGGTTGGCAAAGTTAAGCAATGCTTGTACAGGTCGCCTCGTGGATGGTTGACCGCGTAGGGCAGTCACATCAGAGAGCTTCGCTTCTTATCAAAAAATGCGCGCGCTGTTGGTATGACACTGAGATGATGAATTATTTGATTTTCAAAAGAAAACTATATAATAGACGTTTATCCAATAGTCTTTTTAATTTTACTGTCCCTACAGATCGAATACCGTATTTTCAAAAATGCTGAACATAAAAATCATATATTGAGCTGATAAAAGACATAAAAGGTTTTTATTTGCGTCGGTACTCAATCAGGATGATTCATCCGTCCAAAATTAATCTGATTTTGTAAATCCGTCGTTTCTGAGGACACACACAACATTTTGTTTACATTTATTATGATACCTAATCTATTAATTGAATTTAACAGATGAAATACAATTGGTAAAGGATATATTATAGCTAATTCCGAGGTAAATTGTAAATCTATAACAAATCTTTTTAAATCCATTCGTTAAATATGAAGATCTACTTTTCCTTGGTAAGCAAAATTATTCCAACAAAAATTAAATCTACGCAGACAGGCACAGGCTAATTACCGCGATGTTCCTGGATGAAACATAAAAGTGATGTAAATAAATATTTACAAAACTTGCATACAAAAGTAAATACCAATCTATGCATAGGTATTATTAAGTAAAATGCTAGAAAACGAATCTATTTATTTATTTATTAACACTTCCTGCAATTACAATGCAAAAGGCGGACTTAATGCTAAAATTTATTAGTCTTAGATCAGTGCAGATACGTTAGAAAACAGTAAAAAGTGAAATAAAATTATAGTAGGACTAGCTTTTGCCCGCGGCTTCGCTCGCGTTAAGAAGTATTATTATTAATCTGTATATATAAAATCCTTGCGTTACTGACCGACTGACAGACAAGCTACAGCCAAAATTAGTCGGCGCAGGAAGCTGAAATTTGGCATGTATGTTCCTTGGGGACCTTAGGGGGGCACTAAGAAAGGATTTCCCGAAATTTTCACGGGATCGGTCAAAACGGATAAATTAAAATAATGTGCGGGCGTAGCTGCTGACGTCCTCTAGTTAGGTATATTTTTTGAGGATTTGCTTTAGTTTAGCGTGTGTAAAAAGTTAGGGCCTACAAAACTTCTTTGTACGCAATATTCTTAACTAATCTGTCATAAGGCACTAAAACTATCAAGCTATTGGTTGAAAAGTCGTTAGATCCAGATTCCGTATTTATGAGACCGTTTCTATAAACTTCAAACTTAAATGGGAATATTAATCCTGCTGCTATTAACTCACAAAGTCCGCCATAAGTAGCATTTTTCATCATATTAGTAAAATATTCGTCAGGTGTTAAGTAGTTAGGAGAGGTACCTCTCCTGTCGTGAGTCATAACTGAAAACTTGCTCCAGTCATTAACCACATATCTGACAATGTCTGAACGCACCTCCATCGCTCTATTTTGTGTTCCGTACATTAAATAAGAGAGAGCACGAAACAAACATGCACCGTCACCAACAATAGGGACGACAGTACATTCTTCAACTTCTCCATTAACGTTCAGATTTTCTTTAGCCATTTTAAAAAAGTCGAACCGACAAAATCTATGCTTAAACCAAACGAAAACAAAACAAATGCCATATACAAAGCCAAATCTATAACCAAAACTACTAAACCGAAACAAAGCAAATGCAATCCAAAATATGCCACGAAAAGAACTTCTAAATCATGAAAAAAAATCACAAATCTGCTTCAAATATTTAGATATAGTATGTACCTACTATACAGCAACCAAAACAATTTAACGACCACCAACATCCAACCAATTGCGTACAACTAACCTAGCTGACGACGAAATTTTAATAATAACTGGAGATGGTCATTAATCCGCGGAAAATCTTATCACCGTGATTCAGAAAAATGACGTAATTGCACAACGCCATATATTGTCAACATTTAGAACTAAAATTATTTTGTTCGACTTAATTTATTCGCCCCATTAGGTATTGATAATTCAAACTAATACATTTACATCCTCAATCATCCCTTATTCCCCATGGGGGTTGAATTTATCAAAATCCTAATTAAGCGGACGTCTTCATCATAGTAATCTTTAATTTCAGTTCAATCAGTCAAAAATCTAAGAAGATTTATACAAACTTTCATCCCCTATTTTATCCCCTTAGGGGTGGAATTTATCAAAATCCTTTCTTAGGGGATGCTTAAGTCATAGTAACTATATGCATGCAAAGTCTCAGCCCGATCGGTTTAAAATTGACAAAGTTTCATACAAACTTTCATCCCTTTAGGGATGGAATTTATCAAAATCCTTTCCTAGGGGATGCCCACGTTATAGCAGCTATATGCATGCAAAGTCTCAGCCCGATCAGTTTAAAATTGGAAAAGTTTCATACAAACTTTCATCCCCTATTTTATCCCCTTGGGGGTAGAATTTATCAAAATCCTTTCTTAACGGATGCCTACGTCATAACATCTACGTGCATGCCAAATTTCAGCCCGATCCCTCCAGTGGTTTGGGCTGTGCGTTGATAGATCACTATGTCAGCCAGTCACCTTTGAGTTTTATATATTTAGATGAAACCCATTGGAAAAGAATGAGAATATAACAAAAAATAAAGGAACAATCCCCATCCTAGCCTACTATATTTCCATGTATAATTTTATCCTACTATAATTTTATTTCGTTTCAAAAATGATCTACCCTAGTCTATCTATATTACTGGAAGATGGCATTAATCTACAGTGTGTAAAAAGATTCTTAAGAAAAACTGAAATCCCATATTGTACCCATCATTACGAATTTTTTTTACTTCGGCACCATAATCATAATAATTAATAATAATCATAATCAGCCCTATCTATATATTGTCCCACTGCTGGGCACGGGCCTCTTTTCACTATGAGAAGGGTAAGGCCATAGTCCACCACGCTGGCCTAGTGTGGGTTGGCAGACTTCACGTCTTTCGAGAACATTATGGAGAACTCTCAGACATGCAGGTTTCCTCACGATGATTTCCTTCACCGTATAGCAAGCGATAATTAACATTTTAATATTCGGCACCATACCAGCTGTGACATCACTGGTTCAGGAGGTATTGAGGCTCAAAGTCACAATATATTTTTTCTAATTCGTTACAAACGTACAAAACCGATGCATTTACTCCGCCAATTCGTTCTATACATATCCTATGCACCCATGGATAAGTAGGTATTTCCAGTATGCACGCGCGCACAAATAATTGGGGCTTAAAAAAGGTGTCTCCCTAAAAAGTATTCGTTACACAGATATTATTTTTGCTTGGTATGATGTCCAAAACAAGTAGATTTCGGCTTGGTGATGGGTCTTGTGACACCTTGCATATTGTTTTTCTATAAGAAGTATTGGTTATAGAACTCTAAATTTTTGATTAAACAGTTTAGATTAATAAAATAAAATTTAAGCTGTTATGAGTATCACGACTCATATTGTTTGAAATAGAAATAGTTTTTATGATCAGTCAAGTCGATTATATCGATTTAGTAGCATTTGTTTAGTCTATTGAAATTTTTTGACTCTGGTCAGTGACACTATCACTATTCACACACATCACTATTTGTTCTTGCCTTGAAAAATTAACACGTTGTCGTCTCGTAAAATCATCGCCTTTTTGAAAGCACATGGTTAAACCAGCTTCGCGAATTGTATTGTGAAATCTTATAAATTGCCGCTATTTGATTTACCCGGCAAAAGTTGAGTTGAACTTTGACATTTGTAAAACTGTAATTGTGAATCCTGTGAACGTGCCTCGTGCCCTCGTGTCAAGACGGAGAGGACATCAAATTGGGAGGAACAGCTAAGTGGATAATTCATTAAATCTATCGTGGCCACCTTAGTTTTGTTTGTTTTTCCCTAACTTAGTTCCAGGCCTGACATCAGTGAAGATACAGGTAATTGTACATTATAATTTGTCATCGCTGAGAATCTCAGTAATATATGTCAGACATTTGATTGCTTTAGAACAACTGAATGAATATAAATTAGCTTCCTCTGTGCCTACAAACAATTCCCAGTCTGTCTAGGGCAATTCTAGACACATATATTTCATTGATTTTCTGTAGCATTTCAATTTAAAGAAACGATTTCACCCGCAATTGAAATGTAGCAAGTCTCTTCTACATAGTTTAGTTCTACTGAGTACTCTAATCTTACTGCCAGTCCTTGACTAAAGGCTCTTCGATCAACAGCTAATTCGGGGTGTTTTGTATCTACAAGTTAGAGTGCGTGCCCACTGTGTCGTAACGATTAATTTGTCGTTGGACAATCGTCGTAACCAGCTGCTCACATTATAACGACTGTTTATCGTCACTGTGTTAACAGAATTATTTTATCATTGAACTAGAGGCAGACAGCACATTTTTAATTTAACCGATCCGTTTCTGCCCGATCTCTTCAGAATTTGGGGAATCCGTTCTAAGTGACCTATTCAGCCTCCAAGAAACGCACATGTCAAATTTTAGCTCCTAGCACCCAATAGTTTTGGCTGTGCGTCGTATGTCAGTCAGACGCTACGAAGAGACGTTAATTTTACCGTAGCAACTGTAGATAGTCGCAGCATAACTAAGTTTGGACGTTTTATAGTTCTTTTAATGACTGCTTTGCTACTTATCGATCTGAAAATTTGTCGTCACTGCAAACAGAACGTCGTGGGCGGCATTTAATTGTCTTGTCCTATACGTAAACATCTCTATTTAAATACACAAGCTAGGTTAGCTTGCTTTAATCGACACGATATTCCGTCGTCACTATATAATAATACACAGACAAAATAGACATATGGATAGTGGAAACGCGACTTTAAAGTTCCTTCGAGAACTTAGCTTGTTGATTCTACAAAATTACACTGTTAGTTTTGTTACATAATAATAAAAGGTGTTTTAATTGAAAAATTATCTGTTAGAGTTACGGAGTATCTTGTCTATAAAAACGAAGATAAAAAGGTTAAATATTTTCTAAATATAGAACCTAGATTTAGTTCTTACATAGCTTGAACTGTGATTAAATTTTTTATTCATAATTACTTTTACTTTACTCGTATGAGGTATTCGATATAATAAAACTGTCTATTGCAGTGCGTTTTTTTCTTATGCTTGCATGGTGCATAAGAAAAAAACGCTCAAAATGACATATGCACTTCGTAGGTGCATTCATTGGTCGTTGATATTATACGACTTTTTCACTTGTAACACGATCTGGTTATATCATTTGATTTATCGACTTCCGCTTGCCCAAATTAATTTTAAACTGGAAACGCACTTTGACCTTGATGAAGGGCATCGGGCTAGGGGTTAAATGGTAAATTTAATACACATATTTACTCAACTTCATAGCCTGTAAAAAAATACTAAAAGCATTATACTTTACTGCTTAGACAGTATATGTAAATTTATACAAAGTACATAATTATTTCTCCACATTGTGTATTTTTTTACAAACAACTATTTAACATTTTCAAGTCAGTCTCAGGAACCGCACAAGGAGGTCGCATGTAGTCAAGGGAAAAATGGTGTGTCCCTCCGGACACCAATTGGCATCTAACAAGCAACCGTCCTGGGACTAAGCTGTGATACCTTTATTTAATGCTGACCCAAGGATAAAGATAATTTGGACATATGGTTTATTTTACCACAGTTTAAGTACCTCCATTTTTTAAAGGAGGTTTAACTAGGGTGCAACGGCTCAGACCTCAACATTACATTTTAATATAATCTTAAAATAGTTGACATGTAGTAAGTAATAAAATATAGTTACGCTTACGCTACACTTTGTCACAAAAATATGATACATAAAACCACATTCCACCTGTGTATAAAACACATGAAAAATAAATTTCGTGCAGAATTTATTGCTTGTAAATTGCTTGGAAAACGCAAATATGTAGTACTGCAACGTAGCTGCTAAGACTTGCAGATCATTTCAAAATGTTCTGCGCTGCTTAGGCTGCATTGCAAGGGATCTCGCAACAGTGTACCGGCTGTTTTGCAGAATCAGCAAGGCGACGTATTCATGTGATATGGCTGACTCAGATGATATAACAACTCACAATAAGTCGGTTCAAAATCTACATTGTTTTAAAGCTAACAGGCCATGTTTCATAGCAACAAAACTTTATATAATATTTTAAAAATACAGCCACTTCTTTTCTGTGGGGGCGTATAAGTAGAGCTGTACTTCTATCTTGTTCGTACACACGTAACTGCTTAGTGAACAATTGTGGTAGACTGGTGGGTCTAAATTGTTTAAGGCCACCAACTATCAAATACTTAGGTGCAACTTATCGTTAGGAGCTACTTACAGAAAAAATATACGAGAAGAATAAGACGCTAATGTGGATAAGGGCGGTTTCAGAGTGGCGTTTTATACGCGCGTATAAGCTCGTTTTTGGAAGAGCATGTAGGCGCGTATAGGCGCGCTCTTTGGCACACGCTCAACTCGTAGGAGCGTTGACGCGCTTTGAAGCTCGTATAGGCGCGAGCCGTCAGAATCCATATTGACACTGACACGATGTCACTACTGTTTCGAGCGAACACGCTGAAATATGCCTGTTTACGCAAGTCCGGTTTTTTCAAGCGCGTTATGTAGCGCGCGTGTAAGCGAGTATACAGAAACGACCGTATACGCGCAGAAAAATACGCTAATCTGAAACCGCCCTAAGAAAAATATAGCAATATTGAAGATTCGGGAAGAAAATTCTCACACCCAAGTCGCCTTTACCTACTTAATTGCAACTAAAGAATTAGAATTTTAAGCACAGAAAAGTTTAAAAAACTTTTCTGTGCTTAAAATTGTATTATAGTTTAACTTTTCAGTTATCACTGAACAGGTTTTTCAGATTTTAGCGAGGGCGAATAACACGCATTTGCATTTAAAGCATAGATTAATATGTACTAAAGTAAGTCCTGTCATTTGATATCTGCATTACCTACCAAGGAGAGTATAAAAGCTTTTCTAAAACACCGTCTTTAGAAGTCCGCCATATTTGATTTGCGTTTTCGAGGTATTATCAGTAAGCCCTTTCACTTGATAGGTACTCATATGGTAGGAGGGCATTAAAAATAACTAATGGTGACTTAATGTTTACTTAATATTAGATTTAGAATGAAGTCAAACACCTAACCATGCTTTGTTATCCAACCTACACGTGTACCAGCACAAAATTTCACAAAGTAAAAAAAAAAAATGTTAAACGACTTCAACAATACCATAAATATGTAAAACCACCATCAAATTACCTTAAAAGAACATTCCATCAACTTCATCACCCACACTAACAAACTTACAATTTTCCTAAACCTAATAGCTAAAAGTTTATAAAAGCGTTTACGTAAAATTTAGTAAACTACTTCTTAACTACAAAAATGTCATTGTGGAATAGCAATCCAAAATACTTGACCTTAAAGAACTCATATAACAATAAACCGTTTCACTTATGTACTTGTAAACAACAATGACGCCAGGTTTTCTGTAATAATTGAAAAAAAATAGGCTCAGATTTCTATTTATCAGCCAAACGGTAATGGTCGCAGTGGACCTCATACAGTGATGTCGTTTTCATCCATTACCCGTTCCATTTATTTAGTAAATGGCGTTGATTTAAAACGTAGAGAGGGTGGTGACTTTATTTTCGTGTTTACTGAGTGAAATGATTAAAACAGCTACAGTCGTAATGAAAACAAATTACCTTGTTCTATGATAGTAATACCCTCCTATTTTAAGGAACAATATACATAATATTTAAGCGGTGCGGTACACGGTCGTTTGGGATTTAGATGGAAAATGTCTGTCAAAGGTTGAAGAAGGAATTAAATTAGGTTTAATTTGTGAAGTTATTGTGGAACACGTCTTATGTATTTTCCGGGCAGGTAATATGTAAACAATGCTTCTTTTATATGTACATATAGAACCTTTATATTTGACCTACAAAAATTATATAAGAAAAAATCTAAATATTGCGTCGCTTATTAAAGATTATCAACATAATATCCTTTCGGGTTGAATACTGTCCGATAAAAATGTGTATTTTTTTGGTATCAAAGGGTTTTCCATCTGCCGTTAGATAAAGGACAATGTATTTACAACATAAACAATTTGATAACAATGGCTAAGGAAAATATAATTATTTTATATACATACTGTTATTAAATATAGTTTCTCAGTCTCTTTACGTTCAATTATTCAACACTAATATAATGGCGCTGATACACTTGAGCATTCACCTGTAATGAGCATTCGCGAGAATGCTCATTACAGGTGAAAGCCTTTGAATATAGATAATACAGAGAATTCGCGCTACAATGGCGGTTAAACCTAATATATTTACTTCACTTTGAATTCTGATTTTAATCTAGGGAAGAATCTTCGTAGTTTGTCACTAATTTTAACTTGACTGTGTGATGTGCTTACTCAGAATAAATATCGATAAAATATCGATAATGTTTACAATAGATCCTAAGATTTGGTTTACTCAGAATTAATTTCAATAGAATGTTGATAAACTCTCGATATCGATAAAAACATTTGAACGAAGGAACAGACACTTGTGTGATTTATTAAACGTGTTCAAATTAAAATCTGCATTTTATTATTTAGAAACGTCATTTATTTATGTATCTTACTATTACTCTAGAAATAATTCATAAGTGAAACTGAAATAAACATATTGGGTAAAACTGCTTTTGTAGTGCGATATCTATATTTTTCTATATTCTACGGACTATTTGAATTTAGAGTGTTTTAGAATTATTCGCTAGAATTATGGTGAAAATGTTCGGTTCGATAAAATAGAAAAAGTTGAATGCTCGCTGTTCTGTTACAAGCTCAGGTGTATCAGCGCCATTAGAGTAACATGGACATAGTTTTATCACGAAAAGCATTGATCGCCATTCTTATACGTTCTACAACATATTAGTCGTTGCGTCAAGCAAAACCAAAGGATTTGAGACCTGTGGCAAGGTGTGCCAAATCTTTTGCGCTTAAAATTTATAATTCATACCTTTCATATAATTGAAATCCTAGTTCTATTACATATTCTTAATCTAATATCAAACTACATTGTACATTTAGATCTACTTTGCATCAACGCAGAGCATCCAACCAGAGCGCAAAATCAAAATAATACTAACTTTACAGCTCATGTTTGATGTTTCAGTTCCTATGCTTTATTGTTTAAATAGAGCTACTTACATCTTGTTCGGAGCATGATATTACCACATCAAGTTAGTACAGTAAAGTTATTCAAGTAACTGCGACCCCGGTAAAACATAACATTAACTATACAGAAACATCTTGTACCTACATTTTTTTGAGTTTATAATATAACATAGTGCATAAGGAATTGTTGACATTCTACTACAAGAATGACTCTACATCTTCATAAGTATACAAGAGGATGCCTGCAGCTACGCCCGCACATTTTTCTAATTAAACCATTTCTGCCCGATCCCGTGGGAATTTTGGGAAATCCGTTCTTAGGTCCAAAGAGGTCAGGTTAGATCCATAAATTTTAGCTTCTTACGCCGAATAGTTTTGGCTGTAGCTTGCCTGTCAGTAACGCATAACTACCTTATTAGGGTAGTTTCCAGGGTCAAAATAATTACATTTTATTTAGTCCGTATTTTAGATTATAAAAAAATATTGGACACGTAATTTTTCTTTTTTCGATTAAATAAAAAATAACAAAGATATAGCCCATTAAAGTTACGTGTGACGTCACCTAGTGCGAAAAAATGCAGCACGGCGTGACGTTATACGTAACTTTAATGAGCTATATCTTGGTCATTTTTGGTTTAATTTACAAATAAAAAAATACTTATCGCTTATTTTTTAATAATCTAAAGGACGGACTTATAATTTTTTTTTGTCAACTAGCCTGTTTTATATATTCAAATGATTTGTTCCATACCTCCGTGTCGTGAAGTCTAATATTAATATTTCTATCTTTAGATTGACTAAATAGTCCAAAGTCCCAGGTTCAGCAGATGTGATTAATTTTTTTGAAGTAACAAAATTTCCTGAATATATAGCCTTACATGTTCTGTATTTATGCATAGTCACAAACTTACATAGGCGACTGGCATATAAAAGGAGTGGACAGTGAAATTACCTTAACTTACATTTGGTAAGTTTAATGTTCTTATTATTAGATTATGTTATACAAAAAATCATTATCTGATACCTACTTCAGACCTTTTGACCGAGCCCTAACTTCGTCCAGACGCTTTTAAAATCATACAAAATTTACGCAACTATTCTTATCAAGATCAATCCCAAGGGCCGTGCATCATCCCATTTTAAAGTCTGCGGCCTTGAGATCTTATACTAAAATAAAGTTTTAAGTACTTTAGCACATTTATGCTCGCACTGTTATAAAATAAATAAATTGCCAATAAACTTTACAATCCCTTCTAAGTACCAATACTGAAATAAATCCCCTCTTCAGAGTGAAACCACTTCATTATAAAATCTGCATACAAATTGGCGGCTTTGAAGCGTTATTAAATTTTAATGCAAACCTCTTTACACTTATGTAGTTGTTTCGTTGTTAATTGTTCGTGGGTTGAATTCTAATGCCTTGTGTTTGAGGTGTTATCTATACTTTATACTAATATTATAATTCTTGGTTTGCATAATTCCTTTTGTGGTGGATAGCCCATTCATCGAGGAAGGCTGTAGGCTATTTATAATATCACGCTATGGGCTACAGGTACGGGCAGTAGGCCCAAATAACGCAGGTGAGACTGCGGGCTCAGCTCAGTTGTATATTTGCCTGAGTTTACGTTCAATTAGATTAGTATAATCATAATCAATATTCTTGTTATCAGACATGGCCGCCTACTTCTGAGGCTGGGGGATAAGTTATTCCTAAATGTCAAAGGTTAAAGGATTGGAGATCGATCGGCAGATTACGATAATATTGATGTGAGACGTGATCGCAAGCATTTATTACAAGTTTACGTGAAAACCTATGATATAAGATTAACCTTTCCGAGTGTTATTTTTGTATGTTTTATACATACTCTACATTGTTGTTAGTACTAGTCCTTACAAATTGCTATGAAAGGTTAACAATTAACATTACAATAAGATCTGTTTTCTTATTAAATGTAAACCGAAATTAATCAAATACATGGTGCAGCCAGCAGTTGATTAGCTTCGATTTACTTTGTTGGTGATTTAAACAGCCACTTTGCCACTTGGAAGTACGCTTTGAACCCGAAATAAAGCTACATTCACATTTTGTGTGAGCCACAAATTATTGTTTCAAGTCTGGCTGTTTTTTGCTTCTGTTGATAGAATGTTTTTAAAGTCGCCCGCGACAAAGGATTTATTCAGAGTAAGGAGTTCTTTGACAACAATAGGTACCTAATATAAACTTAAACAAAAATACAGCACATTATTATGAACCATCAGATTAGATATAGATATTGAATAAGAATTATAACATCTATTCTTGACGCACCCTACAACAAGATTTTAACTATCGCAGCATGTAACGCCCGCACTAAACTCAAAGAGGTCTCAAGAGAGATCATTACAAAAACAGATCACGTTAGAGGCCCATTAAAGTACGAATTTGCGTACTATCTCCTTCATCATCTATAATTGCAATCCAATTACTACATGTCAAATAACCCCTTGTCAAAGTTCCTATAAGTCAGAAAAGATTTAACTATTGTAATTATACTACATGTAGAATCACCCGCAAGTTTACAAACATGCCATCTACTTCATCGTTAACAATATAAACTATTATCTAAGAACCCTGAAGTTTATAGCATTTATTTACCATGAAGTAAACTACTTCTTAACAACAACTTCGTTCATCATCGTCCTAGCGCTGTCCAGTTTGCATCCAAGACTTTCACCGTTCGCTTTCCAGTCAAACCAGATTTGACAGAATATTAAATTTTCACAGATCAACTGCAGTCTGACCTCCGCAGGCAAAGGGGTAGGCGATAATCCAAAGCATATACCAGTGTCAGTTTATTCAAGGTCTGACTCCTCATAACGACTGACCCCAATCCTCATGACAACTGGGACCAACAGTCTGACGTGTTCATCGAGGCAAGCGAGCATAAACAATTAAATACGTAAATATCTTAAAAAGGTCAGTGAAGCGCGCCGCAGGTTTGAATCCCTTGCGATTTCTATGTTTGTATGGAGATGAAAACAAAACGTTTTCTTTATTTCTGTGCTTGACAGTCTGTTAATCTGAAAAAAGAGAAAATCTGTTGAAAATTACTAAAAAGGATTGCCGATTCAATCAAGTAATTCACTCGTATCATTACGAACTACATTACTTCGTTCTTACCACTAAACCCAAAGCACTACATCTTAACACTTAACTCAAGAGGTGCCAAGATCATTACATAAACATATCACGTAGTCCCGAGCCCATTAAAGCACGATTTTGCGTCGTATTTCGTTCGTCGACATAGTTACCGCGTGACAAGATCCGGAGCCACGGACTTTCAATGGAAAGTCTGTGGCTCCGGTGTTAGTTATTGACTACGTTTGTGCAGGAAATGTCCTGCACAAACGTAGTCAATAACTAACACCTAATGTTTATATAGCTAAACTCATATGATTTCAAATTAAGATAGAGTTTGATCAATCTTAAAATTATCAGATACGAGAGATGTGCAATTAAAATGGTTATTATATTGTGTTGCTTTTAGTCGATAACAGGTTCTTGCTATTCAATTTTGAATCTATGTGTGTGAATAATTCCCAGATGCAGGGTAAAAAAATCAAGTATCTAGAGATGCATATTCTGTAGGCATGAGACCGATATATCAAAACGAATCTGAAATCCGATTGCAGACAGAAATCGTATCGTATCGATATTCCAATGATAAAAAAACGATTTTAGAAAACGTAAAACAATACCACGATAACGCAAACTACGCAAATTCGAACCAAACGGTGCAAGCGCAACCAAACTACAAAGTAAATCTAAAGCTTACGTTACCGATAGTTTTCATATTCATTCGTTGTCTTTCACACTACCAAACGACTAGTTAGTTAGAATGAGAGGGAGCGAATTTCATTTCCTTTTCTTTCTAACTTAGTGATTCGTTGAAAGAGCGAAAGAGATGAAGCGAATTGTGCTTTGCGACGAGCGAATCATTTTGGATTTTGGCAGTTTTATGAATTGCAGATTTCGATTGTTTACGTTTGTCGTACGCTACGCTCCAACATCTGCTACTGAAAATGATTTCTAAAATCGGTTTTTGAAATCGATTTCAAAATCTGAAATCGGTTTTTTTTCGGTTTGCGTAAAAATCTGAAAACGCCCATGCCTAATATTCTGCTGGTTTTTTCTGGTGTCAGTATGCGTGTATAGTGCAGACTGCGTTCTTGAAAAAATCATGGACGCAGAATGCAATGATATTGCAATGGATTAAATGGTGACTTCGCCAATTGTAAGTCTCTGAATGGTATTGATTCGATACTCGCATGGAAGAAGATTTACACGGGTCACAAGTTCACTGCTTAAAAATATCTTCTAACTCTCTCTTTTGCAAGTTAAGCTCAAGTTAGGCCCTAAGATAAATTTTATTCCCAAGCACCAAACAAGACTTTCTAACAATGCCATAAATTAAAAGACATGAACAATGCACAATCATGTAAAAATTGCAGTTGATAATATTACAAATATGACTACGTGCTACGCTCGTAGCACTTTGTAGCACCATAGCTGTCGTAGCACTACATATCTAATGAAGTATAACAGTATTGCGAAATGCAATTTTGGTCGCTTTGAGATCATCAGGTGAAAACTACTAAGTAAAAGGACTGCGGAATACTGCACAAAGTCGCTGTCTCACTAAATGAAAAGCTGAAGCTTTGAGGCTCTACCATAAGATTTACTTCTGACATTCTCGGTGTCATTTACCTCAAGACGTCTCTTAACAAGCGAAAATCTGTTGTCGGATTTTGGTAAAGCATGTTTCTTATGTGAGTCTTTCTTTTGTATATTTGAAGATCAGTGTCTTTAAGCGTTTTATTGTAGATCGATGCATAAACATCATACAAGTTTCTATAGATAACTTTGACGATAATTTACTTTTTGTAAGTAGGTATACCTTATAATAGAAAAAAAAACTTTCAGCAAAGGTAACAACATGTGAAAATTGCACAGCAAAGTCAATATCTTGCAGTGGGATCTTAAGCTAATTGTTTCAAAGATTTACCTTGAAACCTGGAGTCAGTATTTAATCTAACCAGATTTGACAATGACTACCGACAATGACCATAGCGTCTCGACGTATAGCTGTATAATGATTTAAACTAGCGTCAGGATATTTAGGTACTGACTCCTCCCAACGGGTACTGTGCGGAGGATTTTATGATCACTTGGATCGTCGGTTTAACGTACTCTCCGAGGCAGGAAGCACAAGCGACCATTAACAATTTAACATGCACATCTTCGATTATTCAAGGCTGACTTTAAACTTTCTAGCAGATACATAGTATTTATCACAAATCATATAATATGTATTTATTATTTTAAATACAGTAACTTCGAAAAGTACGAGGTGTGTGCCCGGGGTACCTGGGGATTGAACCCGAGACCATCGTCTCGGCAGTGCGTTATGTACCCCCCCGTGGGATCTCCACCTTGTCGTGGTGGGGGGGCTCAGTAACCGTGGATTGGTCACCCGCGGTGAAGCTAAGAGGGATCCAGGAGGGGACGCTCCGCGTGGGCTTGGAGGGGCCTGCATAGGATGCGTCCAACGGTGCGGGTGCGGGGGACCGTTCTGTCTGTCCCTCGCAGTCGGGTGCGGTCGCGGGAGGAGAGGCGTGTCGGTGTTGCGTTGCCGCGCGCCCTATCTCCCGCGACCAAATGGGGGCGCACCATTCGAAGCGTCGCGGTGGGGCCGCAGAGGAAGAGGAGATGCGGTGTTGCGTTGCCGTCCTCCCTATCCTCTGCGGCCGCTGGGTGTTTTGGCGGTGGAGTCCAACACATTAATCTGCCGCCAAGGGGGTTTTGTTCGGGGCCCGCCTGACCATCTGGCGGGCCAATACCCGTCGGAGGGAAGCGACGAGTGCTTCGGCGATGCCCTACCCTCCGACACACGGGTACATGGAGAAAGTCAAGGTGGTTTTTAGTGGAAACACCACATACTCCGGCTCTTAATTCCCCCAAGAGCCGGAGATCCGAAGGGATTTTCCACCTCGTAAAACAAAAAAAAAAAAAAGTGCGTTATGTACCTGCACCACGGGGCTATCGCCACTTCTCTTAATTAAACTTAAAAATTATAATAAACTTAGTAATGTCGACATTTATCTGGTTCGTCATATATAAATAACTTGTACTTACTTATACATAACATCGTATCTTGATCGTTCACGTCACACAAATGTATGTTCTAGGTGCGAATCAAACACACAACCTCCTGCGTAGCATTTTAATTCACTAACTAATAGAGTCTAGACTTACATACCAGCCGATGGTAAATTATAAATAGCACAAGTTCAATTATTACTTAACACTGTACATTTTGATTACCTCCTGTATTAAATTAAATTGTATAATATAAAGCGCGATGGGATCCGCCTAAATAGCTTTATCAGTATCACCTGTAAGTTCCTCATACACAAAACACCAAATGCAAGCGTGGTTCTAATACACCAGTAAAATGCAGAGCACATCGCCGTATATACGTGCACCCTGCACACTACGTGACCGAGATTTGTAATATAATACAGGAAATAAGTCGGAAGCTCATGTATCTCCGAGTTTATTCGTTTAATATTGGTATGTAAGAGGCGGCGATAGCCCAGTGGTGTACGTAACGGACTGCCGAGACGATGGTCTCGGGTTCGATCCCCAGTTACCCCGGGCACACACCTATGACTTTTCGAAGTTATGTGTGTATTAAAATAAAAATATTAATTATCGCTCGCTTAAAAATGTGCCCGGTAGATGGCAATAGGCTCGCCCCCTATTACATTGGGACCGAAACATATCTGGCGAAGTGTGGGTGTGTAATGCACCTCTGCCTACCCCTTCGGGGATAAAAGGCGTGAAGATATGTAAGCTAAGTCACACATGAAATCTGACTAAATAGTATTTTCTTCAAATGTTGTGCATAGGTATGTGATTCCAATTATGTAGCTATCAGACTACAAATATATATTTTAAATCAAGATATACACGCCACGTAAACTTCTTCTTTCAGAGAGTTTAAGTAATTTCACCCGCATTTTTGTCCCCGAAAACGTTTCTTGTATGAGGGCAAAATACTATTTAAAAGTAATATAAGAATCTCCTCTTTACAAATTTTCACATTCAAATTAAGAAATACAGAGTAAATATACTGCACCATATTGCAATATTAAAAGTCATTCGCAATAAGAAGCACCCGAGACTAGAGAGTAAATTATCCAATATATCTTTGAATTGTTCATGAAGTTGCGTTGCAAATAAATGCAGCTGTTACTCGGAATATATACGAAGTATTGAATCAAATAAAAATAGAATAGAATGGACCTAGTAAATAGGGCATGATATCCAACTTTGGTTTTTGCACGGATAACATGTTTGCCTCGTTGGTCTCGCGGCATAAATGTGCGCGTGGGATTGGGAGGTCTCGGGTTCGATTCCCGGGTCGGGCAAAGTGTTATTGGGTTTTTTCGTTAGGAAATTCTCAGTAGCAGCACGGAGTCTGGTAATGTGCCCGGTGCGGCAATAGGCTCGCTCTTTAGGTCCCACGTAATAGGGGCTATTACGTGGGACCTAAAAAGTCATGGCGAAATTTGGGTGTAATATTACACCTCTGCCTACCCCTTCGGGGAATTTATCTCTGGCCTAATGGAAGCTTCACAATTTAAACAAAATCTATTGTTACAGATGTAACATTGTACCGTTTACTGATTACATTATTAATCTGGTTAATCTACCCTTTGTAATAAACGTAAACTCTTTATATTCATGGCAGTAGGAGTCGCTAAACAAGTTATGTCGTAAAAGCGCCATTGTCAATTTTAATGAAACCTCGCGAGATATCAACTTTGTTTTTGGCCATTGTTAGAGATGGCAGCGCCACCGCTGAGCCGACGAGTTTCGCTATTTTGTTAACAAACTTTTATTTGACCAAATTGTTCTTAGTAAGGCACTTTCTTGCACGTGTTAGAAAACAAGATAGCTGAGTTCCTATTAAAAGCGAATTCTTTGCACAACCTTGACAGTGGCCCAACAGTATAAATCCATGTACAATGCGAAACTGCAAGAAACGTCGGATTGAGAAAAACTGAGGCATATCATCTACGTTCCAGAAGCACGTTTGTTTTAAGAATACACGGAATACCGCTACGCAGGATTTTGTCCGTACATAAAACATAAGCCTCCGTGTTCCAGTGGATAGCGTATGCGACTGCTGATCGGAGGTCCCGGGTTCGATTCCCAGGTCGGGCAAAAGTGTTACTGGATTTTTCGAATTCTCAGTAGCAGCACGGAGTCCGTTGATGTGCTCGGTAATGGCAATAACAGGCTCGCCCCCTATTTATTTAATCCTTATATACACAGCGTATACAGGCGGACTTAATGCCATGGACATTATCTCCCAGTCTACCTTAGAGTGATGCAGAGAAAAAAGAAGTAGGTGTAATATAATGAAAATGAATTTGAAATAACACAAATATTGTAGATCTAAAGATACATTCACATTAAATAATTATATACACATTAGTCACATACTTATAACATAAACATACATAATATAGATGTATTATAAACAACATACATACTTACACACATAAGAATATATTAATACATATATAAATATATACATACCATAGGTATATACATATACATATTGAACAAATATGAAATTTAAACGACTTACGACACAATCGCCGACTCAGCCAATAGAAGTTCCTTCACCTTGAACTTGAAAGTATCTTAGTCTTAGCCATCCTGATTTCAAGAGGGAGGGCATTCCAGGGAAGGATAGATAGGATAGTAAAAGAGAAATGAAGAAAATTAGAGTTATGAGAGGGAACAGTGAGGAGAAGATTATTAGATGAACGGAGGTCTCGTTCATGGTTACAGCATAAGTATTGAAAATAGGAAGATAAATACTGGGGAGAAGTTGAAGATGTAAGAATAGTATAGAGGGTAGTGAGAGCACGCGACTACGGCGTTGACGTATGGGAAGCCACTTTAATTGGGAACGATGAGTAGCCACTTTAATTGGGAACGATAAGTAGCCACTTTAATTGGGAACGATAAGTAGACACAATAAGTAGACATGGTCATACTTGCGAAGATTGAAAATGAATCGAATGCAGTTATTAAGAAGACGGTCAAGTTTATCAAGGAGATCTGCATTCAGGTCAAAGTAACATATACATCACCATATATGTTTTTATCTCGGGTGGTAAAATGTTCCGAAGGCTGTAGAGAGCACGCAAGGTCCGGTACCTTTTGACTTACCTGGGTTACCGTTTTTTTTTTCTTTTTTCTTTTTTTGTGTTGGTTTGGAAAATCCTCATGGAGTCCCTTCGCCCTGGGGGGGAAGGACGAAGGGGACTGTCAGACTCTTACTGACTAAAAACCAACCCGTGCTCCTCATGTTGGGTACATGTGTCGGAGGGTAGGGTTTCACCGAAGCATTCCACGCTACCCCCCAACGGGTATTGGCCCGCCAGATGGTCAGGCGGGCCCCGAACGAAACCCCCTTGGCGGCGGATGACCGCCCACCGCGACGCAACGATGGTGCGCCCCCATTTGGTCGCGGGAGATAGGGCGCGCGGCAACGCAACACCGACACGCCACTTTTCCCGCGACCGCACCCGACTGCGAGGGACAGACAGAACTGTCCCCCGCACCCGCACCTATGGACGCATCCTACGCAGGCCTCACGCAAGCCCACATGGAGCGTCCCCTCCCGGGATCCCGCTTAGCTTCACCGTAGGAGAAAATCAAATCCACGGTTACTAAGCCCCACCACGACAAGATGGAGATCCCACGGGGGGGGGTACCTGGGTTACCTGGACTTGCCAATTCAGCGTAGTATCTATGTGTAGCCCAAGGTTTTTGACAGTAGGATTCAAATTGATGGTGGTCCCATTAAAGGTTATAGGCGGCAGGGACGATAAGTATAGTCGTTTTAACAACCATTAACTACCCACAATGATAGCTTGGGTCTTGCCAGGATTAACGGTTAGCCCAAACTTCTGACACCAAGACAATATAGCAGTCAGATCGCTGTTGATTTTGTCGATCGGCTCATTGACGTGTTCCACACTTATTTGGGAATAAATCTGCAAGTCATCAGCATACAAATGGTAAGCGCACTGAAGATTTCGACTTAGGAGATTTATAAAAATAACGTGGGACTCTATTACGTGGGACCTAAAAATTCATGGCGAAATGTATTACGCCTGTGCCTACCCCTACGGGGATACAGACGTGAGTGTATTAAAAAAAAACTCCAGACCAGACAAATGTTTTCCCCGAGGGTCAATTAAACTCGTGGCGCTTTCGCCACGCTATTTGGTTCGCTTATTCGGGGTAAAATTTTAGGAATTTATGCGGCATACTTTTCACAAACACTGCTTTCATGTATGCGATGCGAGTGATCCCCATTTTTAAATCCGAATTGGTGTACTCAATGCAAATAAATATATTAACATATGAGGATTACGAGGATTCACAATCGTTTACAGATTTAAAAGTGCTCAAAGTGGCAACCCAAAAAAGGCCAGATAGACAAATGAGTCTTTTTGCTGACGGTCACAAAATATATCGCAGACATTGGAAATCTTTTTTACTATCTAATCCTATTACTTACAGACGGTGTTATAAGATAAGCTTATTTTTCACTATGGTACAATGTCCTTTGAGTCGGTATGCGATCAGAGGTAAAAGGGAACGTCTTTGTTAGTTGATGCGCCTTGGGGATGCGTTGAGCCATCGCTCTAACGTTTATAGCTTTTGCTGGACGTAACGAGTGCCCACAGTAGCTCTTGGGTATTCAGCCGCATACTGTTACAACCAATGCTAAAAGATAATACGATTGTATTAGGGTCAAACTGCCCCTTTGGGGTTTAAGTACTATTACAAATGAAGATCAAAAGCGACTTGAATACAGATTGTTTGAAAAGTAGGCCCATTTATTTTAATCATTCCTGTTTCGGAACTTTTTACGTAAAGAAAGAAAAGTTTTGAAATTTCTTCGCACTGCGTGAAATTGAGGACATTCATTTAATGTGGCGGTAATTTTTGTAAAATATGGTTTATCTAATTGTAGTATGTTTAGAGCTGGTATTTTTTCTTGAAAACATTATTAAAAACAAATACTAGAATAAATTAATTAAAAGCTTTCTTACCACCGTGCAAATATCTAACATAGAAGTGAATGTTCGTCTGTAACTGACTGTAACTTCTGAACGATCATGATGTATGTGTGTTGTTTTAAGCTGATGTGGTCAAGATAGTAAGCGGACCCCAGATTGAAACTGGGATAACGCTAGGCGAATGTGGTCGAGATAGTTCAAGTTATGAAAATCTGTGTCGAGAGCAACTTAATGTTTTTATCATTAACTTTAAAGCTGCTATTTACAAGGGGCTATAACAACGCTATTTACGTTCACTTTCGTAATTGACGTGTCATCCAATGCCACTTAAGTCAATAAATTCATAAAATTAAAAATGACAATCAGGGCCAGTGATTTTACATATACCATAGGTACATATAAGAATACAAATATGTAAATAAATGGTTTCATTATTTATACAGTTTCACTAAGTTTTATAATTAATCTTATAATTGCATCGAACCACCCCATATCATCCCATGGGTGTCGTAAGAGCCGACAGAGGGAGTATATCATGCAGAGAACAGCACTGTAAGAGAAGGAAAACTTGATACAAACCCTATACCAACCCGCTTGGCCAGCGTGGTATAGTAGGCCAATTCCTCCTTTCAAAGGAGAGGCCTAGTCCAGCAGTGGACTATTAAAGGCTGATGATGATGATGATGATGAGACGTCGTACCATCTATACATCTTGCCATACGTGTTTATCATACGCAAACTCGAGCCAGCTCTTATGATAGGCGGCTTGGTCTGTCTAATAAACAAGTAAAATACCAAATAAATCCAAAAGCTTTGTATAAATGAGTGACTTTATAATTATTATCACACAAGTGTTGGGAAGAAAACAATATTACTGCGAGTTATTGTTTACAGTTTATTCGGTGTTTTCGACGTCCATTCATCATCATTATTTCCCACAGTTTGGTTTTATAAAAAGGACAGCGAAACTGACAAGTGTCTCTGTTTTATTTTTTATCCGTTTTGTACAAATGGCGCGTATTTTCTTTTTTTTAGGGTTCCGTACCTCGAAATGAAGAAACGAAACCCTTATAGGATCACTTTGTTGTCCGTCCGTCTCTCAAGACCCCTTTTTCTCAGAAACGCATGAAGTTATCAAACTGAAATTTATATCAGATAGTCAAGTTTACTGTCCCGTGAAGCTGTGAAAAAATCAAACTTCTAAACCAGCGCAATCAAAAGGTACAGCCGTTTATGCTGCAAATTTCCGCAAATTTTCGAAACTCGCAAGGGAATCAAAACCCACAGGGTATTTCCCGTGAACTTAAAATCTTGAACTTTCGTACGAAGCAAATTCTTATAGCACAGATTAAAAAAAAATTCAAAAATGTAAATTTTTTGTTACGTCATACCTATTATAAAAAAAATTAAAAATTTGAAAGTTACTACCTCTTTCCTCATGAACGCCTAGAGTTATTAAAATGAAATTCATATCGAATACTAAGGTCTATAACACCGTGAAGCTGTAATAAAATCAAACTTCTATGTCAACGCAATCAACAGAAACAGCAATCTAAGCATATTTTCAAACTCGCAACTACTCGCAAGGGAATCAAGACCTTCAGGGTACTTCCCTTGAAATCAGAATCTTGAAATTTGGCACGAAGCAACGTCTTATAGCATAGTTATAGAAAATTGCAAAAAACCGTAAATTTTTAGTTACATCATATAATTAAATTTCTTTAATAATTTTAAAGGAACTCCTTCGTTCCTCATGAACCCGTAGAGATATAAAATTGAAATTCATATCAAAAGCTCAAGTCAAAACTAAAGGGTACTTCCAGACGATCTGGAATCTTGAAATTTGGCATAAAGCAACGTTTTATAGCACATAGGAAAAATTTGGAAAACCTTAAATTTTTTGTTACATCACATATTTTTTTAAATTTAATAATTATATACACTATTTGCACTTGACTGGTTTTTTATTTTGTCAAACGCTTCACTCATAAGACGCCATAAGGAAAGCGACCAGCATTATTACATTAATTTAGATTATTCTGCTCCGTGTAAATAATTTAGAATCTACTAGATTATACCCATGTCTCCGCGCGCAAGGGGTTGACTATCGGGGCAAGTGTTATTCTGATGAATTAGAAATGGTTACCTATCTTAATCCTGAATTTTATTATTCCGAATATCATAATCCCGAAAACGTTTGGACATTTTTTCATAATCCCGTTTTTTTGCCATATAATCGCAACTCCGAATTTAATTTGCCCATTTATTCATTTGTACGACGTTTTAGAATCCAGACGAATGAGTTCCAGACACACGAAATCTAAAAGCACAAAATCCAGATGACCGTAATCCATATCCACGAAAGGCGTATTTTTAAAACACAAAATTTTGAAATACAGTTAATTGATATCCAGACAAACAATATCCAGATTTTTTAAATCAAGATTTTTTAAATTCAAATAAACGATACCCAGAAAAACAGCTAATGAAATTCCGTGTTATTTCCAAAAACTCTTGGAAGAATTATTAAGTTATTGCGCAGGAGCCTTCTATGTAGCTAGAAGATTCAGCCGTATCTTCACTAAGATAAACCTCTAAATTCGTGTGGTGACGGATTAAGAATATGGAATGTCACCACCCCATATCATCCCATGGGTGTAAGAGCCGACAGAGGGAGCATATTATGCAGAGAACAGCACTGTAAGAGAAGAAAAACTTGATACAAACCCTATACCTACGCGTTTGGCCAGCGTGGTATAGTAGGCCAATTCCTCCTTTCAAAGGAGAGGCCTAGTCCAGCAGTGGACTGTTACAGGCTGATCATGATGATGATGATTGGAAGAATTACAAGGTACTTAACCTTAACCTATTTGTAGTGGGCTAGTAAAACAATAGCGAGTCGGTTCTGGGGTCGCAGTTCTACATACACTACATACTGAACTTGTGCTTGTATGGGAACCAAATAAAAAGATTGTGAAAATCTGGCAATAGTTTATTAGGAATATGATTGTATGGGAACCAAATAAAAAGATTATGAAAATTTGGTAATAGCTTATTTGGAAAATGGTACGATGGGAAACAAAAAAAAGGATTCTGAGAATCTGGTATAACTATATCTGGATTATGAGAATATGGGAAACAAAAAATACTTTTTGGAAATTTGGATTTAGTGCACCTGGAAATTATGGGAAGTTAAAAAAGGAATTTTAAAAAGTTGTCTTTTAAAAGTTCTACCAACCGTTTTCGGGGTTTTAAGATTCAGGTAAACAGAAATTCGAGATTTCAATAGGATACTATTAGAAATATGTATCATGGTAGTCAATTATATGTGTAAATCATCGCATCCATAGCGACGCGGTTTATGCATGATTGAGTAAAAAATACTAGAACATCGCACTTAATCAAAACTGTTAAGTGAGAATTGAAAGGAATTTCATATTTTAGTTTTGTTACGGTATAGACTGTGTAGAGTATTTAAAGAAAATTAATAAAACTCTTACAGTCTTATTAATAAAAATTGCTTATTCTTCTCTCACTCCAAAATTAAACCGGGAGTAGTTAATTCTAGATTAGTTATGGAATAGCTACGTGTTAATAACGGTATTAATAAATACGAAGTAAGTTCGGAGTAACAATACCATTCTTACACTGAGATTAAAAGGAATATGTTATGGTAACCCACTGATATTAAAAGTAAAAAGAATGAACAAAATTACCTGGTCGAATAAAAACTTTTTATTAAACATTTTTATTTCACAATCACAACTTGATCACAAATATCCCAAGTGAACATAACACACAACACACATATTATTATGTAATGGTGCGTCCGCACGCTTGTCAAACCTCGGCGAACCATCACAAACGCAAACGTGCGGATAGAGTATTAGGCTAGGTTTGTATAGGTTTGCAAACGCTTGTGGCAAACCCGATCGGTGTCGGTTTTTTGGCACAAATGACAATTTAAACTCATCTTCTTCAAGATCTTCAAAAGGGTTATTGCGAGGTTTATACAATTTCACATGCCTTATTAATGGTAATATTTCTTCAATCACTTCTATAATTCTTAAATCTTCACTGAAATAATCCCCATTCATATTAATCCACAATAATAAAATTACAAAATCAGATACTAGTAAGTAAGTTCTCGAACGAACACCAAACAAAAATGTGAAAATTTATTTGGGTTATGTATGCAGGGTGTCACAAGACCCATCACCAAGCCGAAGTCTACTCGTTGTGAACATCATGCCAAGTCATACTAACTAGAAATAATACCTGGGAAACTATTTTTTTTTATTTTTTTTTAAGTTTTGATATTTTTTAAACCGCAATTCAAAGAGCGCGCGTGCAATGCTCGGAATACCTACTTATCCATGGGGTCATAGGGCATCTAAAGAACATATTGGCGGCGTAAATGCATCGATTTTGTACATAATTAGAAAAAATCCATACTAACTTTGAGCCTCAATATCTCCTGAACCAGTAATTGCCCAGGTATGGTCACAGATTACTAAATAGTTACTTCGTAACAGATACATCACTCCCATAGAAAATCGAAAATACCTACGCTATAACCACCAAACAAAATCTTAATAATAATAGCCCTTGTTCGCAGTGAACAGAAATGTACCCTAAGTACTCACGCAAAGAGTTGCAGATTGTGTGACTGTACATACAAGCGCGTCATCGAACGAAGGCGCTAGGGTTGTTCTCATGATGATTTTGGTATCTAATAAAACGAATGTTGCGAAATAACCATATTTTTATTTGCTAAATACCTATATATACACGAGTCACTTAGTAAATACATATTGTTTACATATTTAATAAAATTAACTATAAATAATATGTTAAAAAAAGAAATAAAATGTATAATTTCATTATATTAAAAAGTAGAGACCTATTGCCTATTTACGTTTATCGGGCACAATACCAGACAATACAGTAAGTACGTTCATAGGATTCTGACATTGAGTAGATTTTACTTAATAAAAATAATAATAATAATAAAATCATCTTTATTGTTCACCATAATTTAAGAGTATAAACATAAATGTAGAAATTTATAGAAGTCTTAAGTGTGAAAAATGGCGGCCTTATCGCTAATATGCAATGTCTTACAGGCAACCTAAGGATGGACAAGAAAATAACGGAGCCAGAAAGAAAGAAAGAAGGGTAATTTGGCGTTTTCGATGATTTAGATACAATAATAAACAGATAGCAAATCTAATATAATATACAAATACATACACTAGCGTACAAGAAATACATACATATATTATAGTCACCAAGTACATACAATATATAAATAACTATATACATAATAATAATAATTCTAAAATACATAAATACTAATAATATATACTAATAATATGAATACATAAATACATGAAAGAAGAAGGAAGTTAAATAAAACAGTCTTACTAGAATATCAAGGTTAGAGTGATAAATAGTAGTATTTGACCATATTTTTAAATGATGTAATTGTTTGAGCTTGTTTGATGAATAACGGCAGTGCATTCCACAAGCATGCAGCTTGCACTGTGAACGACAGATCGTAAAATCGGCTCGAATGCATTGCAATAGCCAGTCTCAAATTCACCGATGACCTCAGAGATCTAGAATGTGTGTCCGTAAGAAATTCGAAGCGTTCTTTTAAATAAGGGGGAGTAGAAGGATTGAAGAGAATATTATAGAGTAAAGAAAGTATATGAGTATTCCGTCGAAGGCGAATTGGGTGCCACTTGAGCAAATTGCGGAAATTGGAAACATGATCATATTTGCGCAATCCAAATATGAATCTTATATTAGAGGTTATGGACTAAAAGAGAAACACTTTTATAAATATTCACTTGATATTTATTCACTTTGAATATCACTAGGAAGTATATAAATGTCCGTTCACTTTGAGAGCGTTTAACAGAGTGAGCAATCATTATAATAATGATACCCTATTTATAAAAAATCGAACTGTCAAATGTTGCCATACTATTTATATTGTTTTACACTAAAATATACAATTTATAATTTAAGTTTTGCATACACAATAATAATATAATCTAACACGCCCCCTCAAAAAATAAATTATACAATTCAAAAACAGATCATATATATCACTTCCAAGTGTTTGCTGGGAGTACATATGCGTAAACATGGTCCAACATTTGTTGCTAGGATTAGGGAAAACCCAGAAAAACCTAAATTAGTTAAACATAAGTACATCTTATACATAAGTTCTGTAACAAAAATAAAACAACATTTATATTTATTTCTAATAACCTAAAGTTATCAATTTACGAACATTTACATACCTAGTATTTCCATTCTTACCTTAGCTCTAAACAAAATAAACGGTGTCAATTTATAGATGAAATTTTATATAAGTACCTACTTCTATCAAATCTTATACCATTACTTACTACATAAATCATTGCTTGTTCTTCGGCAATGAAAAACCAATAAGTTTTCATTTGTTTTGTGCCTTTAACACCCATCCACTGCACATTAACATCGTGGTTTCGGCATTTCTATAAGAAAGCGCGGAAAACGTGCCGTGCGTACACGCTGCTGGGCGTGCGGCGGCGGCCCTCTGTCGTTTGTACCGACAGCGGTACACGAAATGGTAGGTATTTATCGCGCGAATTTGTGCCAGTGACGGGGGCCTGGTATGGTGCCGAAATAAAATTTTTCATAGTGTTTGGTACAATATGAGATTTCAGTTTTCGTTAAAGGTCTTTTCACACCCTGTATAAATCTCAAAGAAAGTTGGAAATACAATATAAATCTACGAGATAAACAATTAATTTTCACACGCGGCAACAGAAAATAGTTATAATACGCTTTTGCATATTATAACTATTTAACCAAGAGTAATAAGAAAAAATATACACCACTAAAACAATATAACACTGCTTTGGAACGAATTCGGCGCCACTGTAACGTGGTTAAATAAAAATCGTAATTTCATTTACAAACAAAAATTTGTTTAATTCATTAAAAGAATCTAAACATCATTTAGCAAGGTAATTAAATGGAAATTATTAACAAAACAATTTGACTAGTTACAAGGATAGAACCAGGGTCGCGTGATTCGGCGTATATCTTCGGGAATTCCGGGAATACGTCTCCGGTGTCGCTCAGGGAAGCAGCAGAAGTACTTAGCTTGTCGCCGCGCAGCCGGTGAAAGGGACGGTCATCGCCGCACCATGGTATTTATAGTCCGTTGCAGGGCGCGGGCGGTGGAGACGGCCGGCCAAGTGATGCGACGAAGATTGACGTCACAATTTATTCAAACTTTATATCATTATGTAAATAATACTGAAGAGTTTGGATTGCTCTTGTAGGGGACCCCGGTAGGACTGTCGGTAGGGGTATGAGTTGATGATGTGTGTAGAGATAAGAAAAATATACGAAAGACGATATATACACTTTACTGTGGTACCACTATATAAATACATTTGGATTACATACTAACGACCTAACTGTAGGGGAGCGTGGAGACGACTGCTGCGCCGCACTTACACAATATCGTGCCTTTAATATAATTTGTAGCGTCAGCAGCCGCTACAATATTCCCCCCTTTATAAAAAAGAAAAGAACGAAAATAAAAGGTTAACAATTTAAATATGACATCACTGATTAATATAAGTACAAATCAATAGAGAATGGTTTCAACATAGAATAACTATAAGTACATGCTAGCGCTCGGTTTACGTTATCATAAACAATGTACCTGCGCGTCAAGTTACCGGAGCGCTAGTTCGGAGAATGCTAACTTAACAGAAACACTGTAACTATATGGAACTTTATACCGATAAACTAAGTGACTTTATTTTAGAATGATAAAACTATTAATTTACACTAAAAAGATGCCAAAAAACACAATAAAAGACCGTTGCCGTTTCTATCACATTCCTTTTGCTCTTCGTAAGCCGCTTGTACAAAGAGCTGATCGTACGAAGAAGCAAAAACGTTGTCAGTTCTACCAGAGATCTCCACTATATACTGCCTGGGCCGTCATGAGGGATGACACGTTGCGCTATCCAACACTGAGCGGTATCCATCCTCGCTTCCAAGTGTGATCAGCCGCATCGACGCGCGCACTGTCCCGTAGAGTGCCACCGCCGGTCCCGTGTCGTTAAGCTACCTCGGAGTAAGCTGCGTATTTTTCGTCTTGGTGCGGAATGCTGCCTCGCCACCAAGGTCAATACGCCTTACGCCTTGTGTCTCGACGTACGCACTGTCCTGCAGAGTGCCGCCGCCGTCGTATGCCGCTCCTGTATTCTCCTGCTGCCCATATTGCCGTAGTCGCTGTTGTCGGCAGATAGTCCTGTTCCATACTTCAAAAGTTCCACGTGTCCTGACTCTGATGTTCTCCGCAGTTAGGTCGTAAGCCCTTTCGGTCGTAGTGAAAAGGGCGAGTCGTCTCCCATGAGTCCAGGATGTCTTCGTGTCCAGGCTGCTTGGCTGCTCGCAGTTGCCACGCTGCATATGCGCTTGTTTGATTCCGCTGACAATGTGCACGTGCGCCGATGCCACGTTACCGAAGCTCAGCCGAAGATTGCGTGTTCGTTGTCGGGGGTCACCAATGTAGGGGTATGAGTTGCGCAAAATGGTGCGAATAACGCCAACCATAGCTCGCTCGAACAGAAAGTTGAACTCTATGGTGTAGCGGTGTTGGTTATACTGGTGATTGTGCTGTTTGTAAGTGCGTGTTTAATACGTAGACGTTGGAATAAGGGTATAAAGAAATGGGCCCGAAAAGAGGTCATTTCTGTTATAACATCGAACCAACCACCTAAAACGAATGTTCAACAACCTGACACGGTGCATTACGAATAATGTAAACGTGTACCTATCAGAACTTTTCTAACTTGTGTTATGTTTGTATTGTAACGTGGGTGTCCATTGCTGTATAAAGAGTCGTGTGTGTCCAACATTGTATTATGTCTTCCCACAGGTTTCTTATCAGCGTATAATGTTACTTGACTGTAATTTGCACGGTGGCTTAATGAAACAAGATATCTTTGTTTGAATTACATGTAATTATTGTCATCATGATTGTAACTTTTGTTTTGTTATTTATATACCTCCCTGTGCGTTATTTCTTTATATAATGTTCATTAAAATATTGTCATATTTTATTTTCAAAAAGGGGGAGAATACTGTAGGGGTAAGCGTAGGACACGTCACGCACACTAGTGCAACCTAATGTATAAGAATGTATGCAACGTAAGTGTAAGCGCTCTACTTGTCGCGACTCTTGTGAAGTAACAATAAACCTCGTGTGTGCTCCATACCATCTTTGATTTATCTCTGCATCCAAAGACCTTGAACCCCAAACCTAAACTCTTATAGAAAACACATCAGTTACTCTAAGTTAAAATACTAAATTCTTTTCTGAATAACAGAACTATTAATATATAAGTTGAAGACTAATATTTTTGAAGCAATCGCCAAAATCACAAAACTTTTTTTACAAGTGTTTCAAATTATGGTTTGATCAAGTGTAACAACTCAAAGTCCACACAGAAAATACAAAAAAAAACATAACACTTAGCAAATACATCAAAGAATCATTTTAAGAGTATGTCCAAATACACTATTTGTGAACGACACTATTACGCTCTATTAATCTTGGCAACGGAAAAATATGGTTTGATTTCTATTATTTGGAGGCATCGCTTCGAACGAACGCCCACGTAACTTATGCCGAATACCGGAAGATAATATATGGTACGTCAATCGTGTGAAGACAGAATACAAACTGCTCAATCTTATTATTTACTGGAATCTTTGCTACTGGATTAGATTTGCACAGGCATATTTGTTATTGAAGGCATTATTGTCTTATACAGTTTTGTTAATGGCGCAGGAATAAATGTCATATAAGAAGACATTAGAAAAAAGTACTTGTACCTAGGAATATATGTGTGTGGTGACAGTCGTATAAATTGAAACAAGGGGGAAAAAGGAATGTCATAATAATTATATCACTGTTTGATTCTAGTCGTAAATTGCTGTTCAACAACCAGATTCAATATTAGCGAAACTTGAAAATTAATTCGCAATATCTCGATCTGGAAGAAAACAAATCATTTTATTTCAATTGCCTAATCACACGTATTGCATTGCAACGGATCACAGACAAACACCGACGGATGTTTTATCTATAGGATTGTCTCTACTTTTATTACTCGTACACTCTATTTGTGTGTAGCTGGCATGTGTCTTCCTTCATTTTATTGAGATTATAAACCTAGTCATGAATTTCACAAGCAATTTGTTTTATCATCGACTAACTTAGTTTGACGCCCACAAACGTATACGTACTATACGTAAAACTTTGTTCTACGACCCCTACCAATAGACGTGCATTGATTAAGTAGAAGCTATATTGAAACGAAGTTATAAAATACTGCTCCGCTCCCGTGGCTCATAGCATGATTTTATATAGCCTTCCTCGATAAATGGGCTATCTAAAACTGAAAGAATTTTTGAAATCAGTAGTTCCTGAGATTGTGCAGAAGCAGAGCTTGTACTATAGATACATACTAGACAATGGAATGGCATACATAATTATTATATAATTATTTTAATTATGATAAATATAGATTAACATACATGCAATATATTATAAGAATATATTTTTTTGAGTTTCAAAATAAAAATATATACTTAGATAATATAAAATACATATAGAAGTTTATCCAATAGTATTGTTGTTTCATTATATATCCCTACAGCTGATCCATTCGAATACCGTATTTCCAAAAAATAAGAAATCATATATTTAGCTGATAAAGGACATAAAACGCTATAATTTGCGTTGATACTCAATTAGGATGATTCATTCGTCCCCAATTAATGTGATTTCGTGAATCCGTCGGTTCCGAGGACACACACGACATTTTGTTTACCTTTATTACGATGCCCAATCTATTAATTAAATTTAACAGGAAAATAACATTCGTAAAGGATACGGTTCATTCTGAGGTAAATTGTTTGATAACAAATGTTTTTAAATCCATTCGTTGAATAAGTTTGTTATATTTTTCTTTGGTGTGCAAAAATATTCCAACATAAATTAAATTTTCAGCATAGGTACTTTACTAAATCTAAGCAGACAGGCACTGGTTAACTATCGTGATGTTCCTGGGAGTAACATAAAACTACATAAAAGTTTACAAACTTGCATACAAAAATAAATACCATTCAGTGCGTAGGTATTGCCAGAAAACGTTGCCCAGGTATTCTTTTTGCTTAGTATGACTTGGCATGATATCTAAAACGAGTAGACTTCCGCTCGGTGATGGGTCTAGTGACACCCTGTATATTATATTGTTGATCTATAAATATTATTGGCTATCTCACTCTTCCGACAATGCTTGACCGCAATTTATGATTTTTGTGTTTGATACACAATAAACTGATTGTTATGCCATTAATAAAATAAGTGTAAGCTGTTAAGAGCATCACGACTCATATATTACATTGATTTTCTGTAGCATTTCAAATTAATGAAACTATTTCACCCGCAACTGAAATAAAGCAAGTCTCTTCTACATCATTTAGTTCGACTTAGTCCTCTAATCTTACCGCCAGTTCTTGACTAAAGGCTCTTCGATCAAGTAACAGTCGCTAATTCTGGGTGTTTTGTTTCTACAAGTTAGAGTGCGTGCCCACTGTGTTGTAGTGATTAATTTGTCGTTGGACTATAACTGTTGTGTCTAGCTGTTCCCATTATAATGACTGTTTATCGTCACTGTGTTGTCAGAAATATGTTATCATAGAATATCTGTCTCCTCCAGCTGTTCCCATTTTAACGTCTGTTTATCGTCACTATGTCGTGACGACTATTTTATTGTTCAAAGATTGTCGTATCTAGCTGTTTCCACGGGACTGTGACATTTAGTGATGTAAAACAATTTGTAATTAGACGAAGGCAATTTGTAGGTCAGTCACCTTGATTTTTTCAATTTGGGCCTTTTATTTTCAGTGTAGGCAATTTGTAAGCTGGTCATTTTTATATGATTGGAAGATTTTAATTTGGACATTAGTATCGGAAATCCTGACAATCTGTCGTCACTGCAAACAGATAATGTGTGGGCGAGAAAGACGTGGGTGGCATTTAATTTTGTCCTCCTATACGTAAACACTTCCAAACAAGCTACACTAACTAGCTTTAAGCGACACGATAATCTGTCGTCACGACATAATGATACAGAGAGAGGGATAGTGGGAACGCGACTTTAAAGTTCCTTTAACGACTTAGATTGTTGATTCTACAAAGTTACACTGTTAGTTTAGTTACCAATTAACAAAAGGTGTTTGATTTGGAAAATTATCTGTTTAAATTACAGAGTACCTTGTCTATAAAAAACGATATTAGTTTCCTATTCTTAGCTTTTACAACTTATAGTAAAAAAGGTAGATATTTTCAAATTCGAAATATATAACCTAGATTTCCTGTCCGTGTGGTGACGGATTAAGAATACGGATTGTCACCACCCCATATCATCCCATGGGTGTCGTAAGAGCCGACAGAGGGAGCATATTATACAGAGAACAACACTGTAAAAGAAGGAAAACTTGATACAAACCCTATACCAACCCGTTTGGCCAGCGTGGTATATAGTACGCCAATTCCTCCTTTCAAATGAGAGGCCTAGTCCAGCAGTGGACTGTTGAAAGGCTGATGATGATGAACCTAGATTTATTTTTACGTAACTAGAACTATGCTTTTATTTTTACTCATAATTTATTTATGTATTAACAACAAAACATAGTAAGTAAATTACCTTCAGTTAAATAACACTGTTAAAAACAGATTCTTATGAAGCCAATATCAACACTATGACACTATAGGAGCATGGTGGTGACTGTTATCAAACCACATAGGGAACATAGTTTGCTAACAGTCTTTTATATTCATCAATACATGAAACTATATTGAAGACCAAAATTCACTCTAAACAACAAGTAAATAGTTCAATAAGGCTGTTTTCCCAATTCCTTTCCTATCCTTTACAGTTGTTATTTGTTACCTACTAATTCACAAA
This sequence comes from Euclidia mi, assembly GCA_944739405.2. Classification (NCBI taxonomy): domain Eukaryota; kingdom Metazoa; phylum Arthropoda; class Insecta; order Lepidoptera; family Erebidae; genus Euclidia; species Euclidia mi. Next base: position 27,977,759 of record OX123204.2, on the reverse strand, counting down.
CAATAATTTATGATGATTTTATCATCCAGTTTGATAAGTTGAATGTATGACCAAATATTATATATTTTTATAGTTTTATCTGCTTATACAAACCTTACATCAAAATATGTGTTTAGTTTTAATGAAATATGTGAATAAAAGTCATTACAATGATGCCGAAGCACTATATCTATAACATTTCATTTGAATTTTCATAACAATTTCTGCCATGTAGGTATTTTATGGTTCAAAGATCCATTGCAACCGTGCCTGTGCCAGGTTAATAATTAAACATTTGCACAGATTCAGGTAGCTAGCAAATGAACGAATTGAATTTATTGATAAAGAAATTCCATGACCTGATACATGGAATTGTAAAAATATTGTCACAAGCATTAAAAATAGTAGGCTAACCATACATAGCTAAGTGAAAATCTAACAGTGCCTCTGTCCTCATTGTTTCTGAAACTTTGCCAGTCCTTAAAGCCGTTGTACTTTATCAATGTCAAAAATAAATTTGTTGTTGCTTTACTTGAATATACACCATACATATCTATGAACATCTACTACTTCATCATAACTAATTAATTGATTAAAGTATAATATTACCTTTTAGAACCACTCATATATATTAATGAACACAAGTTTTAAAAACTCTTGTCTCATTTAGGTGACAATGAGCCAGACACACAAACGTTTGCCACGACAAAATATATTTTAAAACAACAAAATAATTACTTTTACTTTACTAGCATGTGGTATTTGATTTCATTTAATACTCATATTTACTCAACTACTTACCCAGTAAAAAGTAAATAACTAAAAACATTTGTATACATTAAAATACTATACTGCTTATACAGTATAATACTTGAATTGAATTGATTTATTTTGCTAAAACATGGTAATAAAATCAGTTGTTAAAATAGCATATTATAGATCCACATGTTTTGCTGTTGAGGCAACATGCAAAATTAACAAAGATATTTGATATAATTTACAAAACATTAGTAAAACCATTTTTATATGAAATGTCAAATACAAAATATCACCATATTAATTTATCACACAAATTCATAGAAATAAAAAAAAATTAAAATACACCAATGAAATCAAGAACAAATCGTACAAACAATATCTTATTAAAGTTAGAAACTTAAAAATGCTTTTCATCTAAATACTCGCTGATAGAATAATTCGCTTTTTAAATTTCTCAAATAGGTTATGTAATTTCGTGTATATGTTTCGGCAGCTTATTATACACCTTTGGTGCCATTGTCAATACGTTGTAACTAAACAAAACCGTTCGTGATATTGGTATATGCAATTTATGAGGATAACGCCCGCTATTGCAGTTCTCGTATAAGTGCCGGTGATCTCTTACACATACAGCTCATTCATATGCATATAAATTCGGTACTCTGAGAATGTTCAATGTTTTAAAGTATGGCTTACAGCTATCGGTCTGTTGAAGATTACATATGGCACGTATGCATTTTTTCTGAGCTTTAAAAACATCCTCTTTTCCCTAAGCGCAGACTCGACAAATCCATAATATGCTGTTAATACGACACTTCTGTTGACTACTTTACGTAACATGTATAATGTATATGAATATTGACTTAAATTTTTACACACTTTTTCAATTTGATTCCACCATGTTAAGTTCCTATCTAAATGTATACCTAAAAATGTTGTTTGGTCAACTGGCCTAATTAATTTGCCATTACAATGTATAGGTACTAAAGTCAGTGATGTACATGAATACGCATTTATACGAAGTATATTTGTCTCTACATCGTGAAATGTTTTACAAACAACTATTTAAATCCTAGATTTCAACCAAAATATCGCAATTCTACAAAATGTAAGTCAGTCTGAAGATCCGCGCAAGCAGGTCGCATGCAGCCAATTTTGCGGGAAAAATGGTGTTTCTCTCCGGGAGCTAATTGGCATCTAAGAAGCAACCGTCCTGGGACTAAGCTGTTAAACCTTCATTTAATGCTGACCCAAGGATAAAGATAATTTGGACATATGGTTTATTGACCACAGTTTAAGTAAGTACCTTCTTTTTTTAAAGCAGGTTTATCCACAGTGCAACGATTCGGACCTCAAAATTACATTTTAAATATCATATAACAGTTGGCATGTAGTAGAAATTTATATAATATATTTATTTATTTTATAATACAAAAATATGATACATATAACCACAGTCCACCTGTGCACAAATCATATGGAAAATATAGTCTGTTCAGAAATTTATTCCTCATGAATTAATTGCAAGTCGCAAATAAGTAGTACGCCAACGTAGCTGCGAAGACTTGCAGATCATTTTAAAATGTTCTGCGCTGCTTAGGTTGCATTGCTAGGGATCTCACAACAGCGTACCGTCTATGTTTAGCAGAATCAGCAAGGCGACGATCATTTGTGCGATATGAAGTATATAAGAAATGAGAGTGATGTCACTTTATTTTAAATAGGATACCCAAATTAAAAGAGAGCATTATAAATAACTAATCCGCCATCTTGGGGGTACCACCATGTTAGATTTAGACTGTCGGTATACCTACTTCTTACCTTGCATTGTTATTATTCTAAACGTGTAAACAAAATTTCGGCTCAATTGGTTTCAGATATCTGCTTCAAAATTGAATGTCAAGTTTCCATCCGCAATAACTTAGTTACTATATATAATAATATAATATAATAATAATATAAATTTATTCATAGAAATACAGAACGCATAAATTCAAACAATAGTATTCTAATATAATATTACCCTTAATGCTATGAATTTCAATTGATTGGAAAAAACACCATACCCCTGTACTAGTTATAAACTGTATCACAGGCGGTTGGGTCTCTCTTTACAAAATTTGAGATTTGTATTTTAAAATACATCAATAATATTACATATTTAGCAATAAACAATATATATGGTCAGTATAAAACTTAGTTACTAATTAATAGCTACTTATAATTAAGATGCTCATGTATTGTACAATATAATTGCGAGTCGAGCATTTTACTGAAGTAACAAGCGTAAATTATAAAACTGTGGGTCAGCAGAATCGCAAATGATGTCATTTTAATAATAGTTGCATTTAGACCTTTGTTATTTACTTTAACTTACATAACTTAAATTAGAATGCGCACACATTTTATCGAACTAGAATATTTTACAGTTTTATGTTAGTATCTCTATATTCTAATGACTTGCTGTTAAGTTTATAATATTATTAAATGAAACATGAATGTCTTAATAAAATAACAAATAAAGATGATAAATTTAAGTATAAAAGAATATGCAAATTTTTCAAATAATCGACGCTCTTAGGCACCACCATAATCAATTGAGCTGATGTACCTCTTTTCAGCCATTGTTCTTGCTGGACAGTCACTGGCTCCGGTGTTGTGGTTGGCTGGTTTCTTAAAGTGCAGGCAGGTCGCGCATTGAGGGTATTCGGTTTTCTTCGGGCAGTCCTTAATGGTATGTCCTTGGCCGCCGCAATGCCCGCATGTGTTTTGGGACTCTCTACACGACTTAGCAGCATGACCATATTGCTGACACTTATAGCAGCGAGTAACTAATGTGTAATCCTTCACCGGGCAAGATGACCAATTAATAAATATTCGGTCTTTGATAATGAGTGCCTTGCGAATGGGTGCCGATACTTCTATAACATAGTTACAAGTATCAGCGTCTCTACGGCCCGATTTGTGACTCAACTTGATTTCACTAAGAAAGGTCTCAAGGTTGCAGTCCTGAAGTTTGTCTACTAGATTCTGGTGGTATAGGCATGTGAAAACTTCCGTCTCTTTCATAGCTGAGGGCACACCGACGATCACAACTCTAGGCTTCCGTTTAAGTGGTTCATTTATTGTAAGTCCTGCGTTTGAAAGTTGAACTGATTGTTTCACTTTCTCTATGTCTTCTTTGGTCTCAGTGCTAATTATCACACCCCCGTTCTTAGTTTTGCGTAGCCCTCTCACGTGTAGTTGCATTTGTTCAGGGCAGACGATTTTTTGAACTAATGATTTAGTTTCTTCACTAGTTTTCAGCTTGTTGTTCGGATAAATTGCCACCGAACTTAAACTTATTGACTGTATGAAATTGTGAGCACTTTTTTTAACCATGTCAGCAAAAGACGGTGTACTCGTGGTGGATTTCGAGGTCTCTTGTATAGATAGTTGCAGATCTTGAAGTCTTTGAGATAAATCTAGTTGGTCTTGCTGCGATTTGATAGTACAATGGGCCTGGATAGCATTTAACTTCAGGGACTGGTACTGAACTGCCAACATTGAAACTTTATGGCCCACTTTTCGACAGAGATGGCTGACTTTCATCTTCTGCTCAGTGTTCAGTTTCCCTTCTGCTGCTACGGAGCATACTTCATTGAGGTACTGCTCAATGGAAGACATCCAGGACTGGATTTCTGGGGTAGAGATGGCTTCAAAGGCATGGCTATCTTGCGTCGGTGCTCTACCATGAGGTTCTGGTTCAGGTGCCGGCGTTGGAGGTGGAGAGCGAGCAGTCTTGCCACTTCGATTGAAAGGACTGTGGTCCATTATATTGGCATACAGTTTCACTCACAATCGACACATTGTATAAACCCAAGAAAAGTTTTGTTGTGTTCGCATAATGTTGTACGCGTTTATTGAGGTCACTATTTAAATTGTTTAATTATTTAATGATGACTACTTAATGCTATTCGACACGTCTATTCTCAACAACAGCTAGTTAATCATATACATAGCAAGTAGAATAAAACTTGTTCAAAGTCAAGCGACTTCAACTATGCTATGAATATGTAAAACCAGCAAGTTGTCCAGAAAGAACCTTCTATCTACTTCTTCGCCCACACTTACAAACTGACAATGTCACTAAACCTAAAAGCTAAAAGTTAATAAAAGGCATTTAGTAAAATACTGCTTAACTACAAAAATGTCATTGTCAGATGGCAATCCAAAATACTTGACCTTAAAGAAAACATATAAAAATAACCCTTTCACTTACGTACTTCTAAACAACAATGACTCCAGATTTTACCCTTATAATTGAAAGAAAATGGGCACAGATTTCTATTATTCAGCCAAACGGTAATGGTCGCAACGGACCTCATACAGCGATGTCGTTTTTATCCATTACCCGATTCATTTATTTTGTAAATGGTGTTGATTTAAAACGTAGAGAGGGTGGTGACTTTATTTTCGGGTTTACTGAGTGGAATGATTAAAACAGCTACAGTAGTAATGGAAACAAATAACCTTGTTCTATAGTAGAAATACCCTCCTATTTTAAGGAAAAATATATTTAAGCGGTGCGGTACACGGTCGTTTGGGATTTAGATGGTAAATGTCTGTCAGAGGTTAAACAAGGAATTAAATTAGGTTTGATTTGTGAAGTTTTTGTGGAACACATTTCATATGTTTGCCAGACAGGTAATATATAAATAAAATTTCTTTTAGGTCTTAATAAACAACCTTTATATTTAACTTATAAAAATTTTATGTGACAAAACATCTGGGGATAAAGTAAATATTACCTCCTTTATTAAATATTAACGAAACAATATCCTTTTGGGTTGAATACCGTCTAATAAAATGTTATATATTTTTCGTGCTCAAAGGGTTTTCGTTCTGCCGTTAGACAAAGGAAAATATCATTAACAAAATAATTTAATATTTGATAACAGCTAATATATATTTAACTCATATTTTGCGTCTAGACTGTTATTAATTAAAAATTCTATGGTCTTTTTGATTGTTGAAGTAATACTTATACTATTATAAATGTACTATGAAAAAGAAAAAAAACACTACCATTCATTCTTATACGTTATTCAATGTACTTTGTCTGTCATTGCGTCAAGCAAACCCAAAAGCGGTTGGCACATTACCGCAGTAAGGTTTACCAAAGTGCAACAAATCTTTTACGATAATATATAATTTACTATCTGAACTGTATTTGTCAGCACAATGCACAGCCAAAACTATAAGTTGTAAGATATTGAAATTTGGCATGTACATATGTTCCCTAGGAAGTATAGAGAGGCACTAAGAAAGGATTTCCACGGAAACGGGCAGAAACGCTTAAATTAAAATAAAATGTGCAGACGTAGCTGCGGTCATCCTTCTGTATATTATATAATAAAATAGTATTCATACCTTTCATATTACTAAAATCCGAGTTTTATTATCTATTCAAATTCCTTAATGTATGTTCAGAGTTCGCCCTAGGCAGGTAGGAAATTGTTGCAGATGGCAGTGGCAGTTTGTATTACACCCACGTGACTATGGCAAGCAAGGAGTATAACATAATTATATTACTGAGATTCTCAGCGATTAGATTTAAACAAATAACAATGTAAAATTACCTGAGATATTCTGGTGTCGGTCCTGCAACTAAGATAAAGAATACACAAGACTATATTGGCCAACATTAGCAAGTGATACCTTTACCTAGTGCCGGTTTCATACGCGACGTTTTCAACACAAGGAACGTGGTACTCACCGGATTCTCAAATTAGTTTTACAAGTCAATGTTCAATATGTCACAAATTTATCACAAACTTTGCCGGAAGTCAAAAGCGGCTATATAAGTATTTACAAGTTAATTCAATTCGCGAAGCTGGCTTAACCATGTGTTTTTCAAAAGGCGATATTATACGAGACGAAAACGTGTTAACTTTTCAGGGCAAGAACAAAAAGAGATGCGGCATCTTACAGTGTGACCAGAGTCAGAAATTGCAATAGACAGCAAAAATGTTACTAAACTGATTTACTCGACTAATTATACAAATTATTATAGGAATACTTATATCTATTTCAAACAATATAATTAACAAAACCCATTGTACATTTAAGTCTATTTTGCATAAGCCCAGAGCACCAAAACCAGACCATAAACCGAAAGACTGCTGACTTTATATCTCATATTTATTTGACATATTGCTTATATAGAGCTATATCTTGCACGAAGCATCATATTACGACATCAAGTAAGTACAGTAAAGATATTCAAGTAACTGCGACCGCGGTGAAACTTAACATTAACTATATAGAAACATCTTGTTTACAACTACATATCTACATTGTTTTAAGTTTGTAATATTACATAGTGCATATATGAGAATGTCGACATTCTAATGCAAGCATGACTCTACATCTTTATAAGTATATTTAATTCTTCTGTACTTCCGAGTGATTCTCACCTAAATACTCCTAAACGTCTCTACCAGTTTTGTGTTAAAATTTCAATGGGTTCCTGGATGCTTTGAGAATAGGGTGAATTTCAACAGGTCTAATAAAATCTTCATTTCCGTGGATTTTGTATTCTTCAACTTTAAAACACGAAAAAATAGTGTTTACTCAAGTTTTTGATAATATATGTATTCTTGCTTAATATCTAGCAGATAGCTTGAAAAACTAACGAAATATACAAGATTAAAAATTTCGTGCCACGGCGATGAAACATGCGTGCACGGCAATGAAACATGCTTCCACGGCAATGAAAGAACTGTGCCACGGGAATGATAGAATCAATCCACGGTAATGAAAAAATCCAACAACACATGATATTTTTTATGTAATATACTTACCTGAAATAGATACATCCCTGGCTCTGAAAGAGAAAGGCATACACAGCACACACATACGCACTTTTAACCCTCTTCTCAATAACCTTCTCGCATTGGAGTAAAATTAAACAAAAAGTTAATAGAATCAAAGCAATACAATCATTTATTTTTATTTCTTTCACACAAAAATTAACAGAATATAAATTAACAAATAATAATATACTTTTGTAAAGTATTTAATAGCTATTGCTAACAATATATTAGCTTTATATAATACTAGAGGACGCCAGCAGCTACGCCTGCATTTTTTTTTAATTTACCCGTTTTGGCCGATCCCGTGGGGATTTCGGGAAATCCCTTCTTAGTGCACCCCTACGGTCCCCAAGGAACATACATGCCAAATTTCAGCTTCCTGCGCGCAATAGTTTCGGCTGTAGCGTGCCTGTCAGTCAGTCAGTAACGCAAGGATTTAATATATTAAGATAATAGGGTCGTTTCTTAATTTTTCACGTCGCTTTTGTTTGGCAAAAGGTTTAGGCATGTTGGCTTTCTAAAAATAAACAATCCATTATTATGTTTATAATTAGACTGTAGTATACATATGTGAGTGAGTTAGTGGGTGAGTGCGTGTGTGCGTATGTTTGAACGTCTATCGTGTGATGGAGTACCAAATATATATCATTTTGTAAGGTTAACGTGGAAATATCTTTTTGTAGTTGAAAGACAGTACAGATTGTTTTTTTTTCTTAATCATGCCATGGCGATGAAAACATAAGTCACGGCAATGAAACAACTGGTCATGGCAATGAAACTAAATTGTTTTAAAAGGCATGGCAATGAAATTTTGTTTCATCGCCGTGTCTTTTTATCATTGCCATAGCAAATTTTGCCCACGGAAACCACGGCAATGAGAGCAGGGCGATGAAAATCAAGGCAAAAACATCAAGTAACCAAAAATCTATTAATAATTCACAGTAATTAACACGTCACAAATAAACATAAGATAAAGGGCATTCTATCGAATGCTTAATCAAAAGGACAAACTTATTCAAATAGAAGTTAGACCTATCTACGCCGATGAAAGAAAAAATGTCCAGTAATATAAAAATCGAATACTTACTTACGTTTATGGCGCAAAAACGCAGGCACGTATACACGTAGTTCCACCTCGAGCACCAAGCTACAGTATTATGCAACGTTTAGCGACAGGGTTGGGGGACGCAAACCCCTAGATAAAAAATATTCTTAAATATATTTAGGACACGGTGATGAAAGGTAGTGATAGGACAAATGAATTTTTATTAACCATTCGTTATATTGTTTAAATATATGAATAAATGCATTCCGTAACAATACTTTAACTATCCACGTATCAAATAAAACTAGGTTTTTATATAAATTTTATTCATCATTACATTCGCAGTTCAGACGGAGTAGACGTGTCTAACTTGCAATATTTTTATCTACATGTTTAAATAATTACATTTATCAAATACGTGACCTAGTACAGTTGTAACTTTATGTGAAGTGTGCAAAAAATCTATGAGCGACATCAAATATGGCTAACATTGAAAATAGCCCGTTTAACCGAAGCACAAAGACGTGTCGCAGTCCTCCAAGCACTCCTCAGCCACAAAAACATGCCGCCGAGGAGAAGCTACAGGTCCTCACCTCTACCGACATCAATTTTTATCTAAAGTAGCCCTAAATGAAGTGTGCCAGATTGCCGCTGACGGTAAGCTGAACACAGAGCAAAAATTAAATATCAATGCTCTGGCGAGAAAGGTTGGTAAGGGTGTTTCCCAGATGGCTGTGCATTATCAGTCATTAAAAGAAAAGGTTATCATGATTAAAACATCACTAGACGCAAGAAAAGAGAGAGAAGACCTAGCCGTACGTCTTGATGACTTTAAAAAGTCTATTACGGAGACTATACAAGAAACTTGCTCAAAACCTGCAGCCCAAAATATTTCCTTTGCCGATATTGTTAAGACCAATAAATTGAGTCACCTGCGACCTTCTAATTTAAGTTCGATCGCAATATATCCTAATGACAAGGAAAAATCTAGCGACGACACCAAAACACTCGTCCAAAAGATAATATGTCCAGAGCAAATGAAACTGCACGTGAGGGGATTGCGGAAGACCAGGAACGGAGGTATTATTATCAGCACTGAGTCAAAGGATGACATTGAAAAACTTCGGCGTTCAACACAATTGAGTAGTTCGGGATTGAAGGTAGAAGACCCCCACAAAAGAAGACCTAGGATAACAGTTGTTGGTGTACCTACGGCCCTTCGTGACCAAGATGTCTATGACTGCATTTACGAACCTGCTACAGAAACTGACCGATAAGATACCTAATTTGTCACGTAAGTCCTTCTTGTCTAGCATTAAGTTAAGCCACAAATCAGGTGAAAAAGATGCATCAACATGTAACTTTATTATAGAAGTACCTGCCAACATTAGGAAAGTCCTCATTAACCAGGCTAGAGTCTTTATCAACTGGACGTCCGGCCCCGTCCGTGACTTTACCCTTGTGACCAGGTGCTTCAAATGCCAACAATACGGACATGCGGCAAAGACTTGTCGCGAAACCAATCAGACGTGTGGACATTGCGGTGAACTAGGACATGAAACAAAGGATTGCAACAAGAAAGACGAGACGCCGAAATGTGCAACATGCTTGCGTTTTAAAAAACCAAGTAACCACAAAACTGGTGACTTCAAATGCCCAGCGAAGAAAATTGCAGAATCGAGGTATATCAATTCCATAGATTATAATGAGGGCGCCTAAGAGCGTCGCCTATTATCATATTAGTCTTGAGCTAGCTTGTAAGCGTCTATAAGTTTCTTTTTAGTTTCGTTATAATATATGGCTAATCACTTAATTAAAGATCTAGATGATAGTTTAGTTTACATGTCTAAAATAAGCGATACTGAAAATTGTAGACATTATCTTTCCGATTTCAACAACCCACTATCCATACTAACTCAAAACATCCGCAGTATATATAAAAACATAGATAGTCTAGGCGTTTTCTTACAAAGGCTTGATACCGAGTGCGATATAATTCTCCTCACGGAAAGCTGGCTTTCAAACAGAAATAAGAACATACCGACATTACCAGGGTACAATAGTTTCTACACAAAGTTATCTTTAAACCAGAACGATGGCATAGTGGTATACACAAAAATAGCTTTACACCTTACTGTCGAAGAGCCAACTATCCAAGAAGGTAATTGTCTTATAATTAAAATCGGTTTGGAGATCGCAATAATAGCTATTTATAGGTCTCCTGCCTTTAGAAATTTAGAAGTATTTAATAATTCATTAGATAACATTTTACAGGGTCTTTCTTCCTTTCCTAACATTATTATAATTGGCGACCTAAATATTAATATTAATTCTGAAAATAATGATGCTGGAACCCAAGATTATCTGAACCTTTGTGCATATCATGGAATTTTGCCTTCTTACACATTTCCAACACATCAAAGTGGGTCATGCTTAGATCACGTCATGCTCAAAACTAAGCTTCCGTGTTTAACACTTGTTACTAACTCAACAATAACAGATCATTGCGCGATTTTGTTTACGCTTGAATTAATAAAGACATAAAGACATAAAGACATATTTATTTCTGCATTTTGGTTGTTTACAACACTTATACATGTCAAAACCCTATTCTAGATGATGCCGGCTTTTCCTAGCTAAATGACTTCTTGAGAAGAAAGGCCGAAACAAACTCAGAGTCATTTTTTTTTGTCACCTCATTTTGTTTAGTATTTTCTTCATCTTTTAAAGTCCAGACAAAAAAAAAGGGTTTAGTATGCAAGTACAATGCAGGAAATCATCTGACGCTTTTGACTGACTCGGCCCACTGATGGCCCGCATTCAACAGCAATCGTACGGCTCAACCTTGATTGAGGGAGCCAGCACGATCTGTATCACTATGCCTCCACGCCATCAGAAGGTGTATGCATAAGCATGTCAGCCTAAGCCATCAGACAGGTTGCCACAACTATTTGTTTATATGTTTAATAATGCCCACATCATACTCACAACTTTACAAGCTAATACATAGTAAAATACATGTTGCAAACAATATGTAAAAATAATAAAATTTTAACAATAAAATGTCATATTATATTTAAAATGTCAAAAAATATAATTGAATGTCAATTCAGGAATAATAATATATTACTCAAGTAATTTTAAAAATAGTAAAAATTTAAACAATAAAATGTCATATATTTAAAATATCAGAAAATATTATTGAATGTCAGTTTAAAAATAATAATATATTACTTAAGTAATTTTAAATGTCAAAAGAAAATAAATAAAATAACAATGTCAAAACAAAATAAACAAAATTACAAATGTCAAATTAAAAATGTCAAAATGAATTACGATGGGTGCAGCCAGAGGACTCAAAAAAAATGCAAATTTAATTTATAAAAACTAATTTATTAATTATCAATTACAATTAATTATAACTAAATTAAAGTAGTTGATCGATGTAAGATCTAAATAATTCTGGTGGCGAAATGCCCCGCTGAAGACAGGAAACGTCGGTTGACGTCAATTGGTGGCTCGGGTTCTGCTGCGCTTGCACCTCGTGTAAGTTGGGGCCGTGTGCAATTCCGTTCTGCTGCGCTTGCGCCTCGTGTATGTTGGGCTGTTGTGCAATGAATATGGTTCGATGCTGATGCGGCGTGTTACTAAGGTTGGCCATGTGTAACACCTCCCCCCGAAGAACAGCGAGTATCGATGGACTTGTTCGAGATAGTCGCTGGTAGGTGTATGGGATCGATCCTTATTTGGCTTGGGTTAATAATGCGTGGCGCCGGGATAGCATAGGCGACCTCAGGGTTGGTGCTGCAGTTTTCAGTGGTATTCCTGGATACTTTTCTTGTGCGTAGCCGGCGGTAGAGCAAAATGGCGAAGAATGCACATGTACCGGCGAGTGTGAGGTACATAGGTATAGTGGTGTGATATATAACTGGATCGGTGACGTCCTCTAGGTGTATAGGCAATTGCGTCGCTATCTCGTTGTTCAATGTGTGAAGTTTTTGCAGACTCGGCGAATTTAAGATGAGCTTCGGGTAATTATTATGTCTCGACTCGTTGTATAGGGGCATCTCAACGATCTTTATGACATGTCCTTTGATGTGGTCATTGGAGTTGGAGATAGTGAAAGTCGGGGTTCTCAGGTTACAGTTGAGCGGGATTACGGCTAAGTAGCTTCCTTGTAGGGTCCGATATTGCTCTTGACCGCAAGATATCTTCACTTTGGTTGGTATGGGAAAGCTCAAAGTGTAGTGCTTGTCATCCAGGGCTTCTAGGGCTTCGGTAGTTAGAACTACGGATGTCATCTTACAGTTGGGCTGAAGTTCCTGATGTTCTATTAGATGCTAGATGCAACGTGGTTGACTCTGAATCTGAAGGCTGGGTATCGATTCACAGAGATATAGGGAGTTGACCTTCGGACATTCTGTCTCTATGTACCTAGAATCTGATCTAGAGAGTGCTACGAAAGGTGAGGGTGGTATAAGGGTTTCGTGGTTTCTATTAGGAACAAGGGATAACTTGTAAAAATCATATGTGGAGGGAACGACAATCGGGACCTTAATAACTAATACTATTTTCTTGTCTAAATAAAAATAACCTAATTTAACTATCTCATAAAAGTGCTTAGTTTCTACGTCAAGGATTTCATGGTTAGAATATAGTACCTTTAATTTACTTAACATATCCTTGATTTCATCTAAACTAAATGTGCTCGATGCACGAATAAATGTTAGAGTGTTCTCTAAATTTTCTAACTCTTCGTAAAGGTCTTCTATATTATCTCCTAAAATTAATAAATGTTGTGCCATATGGGCGTATTTAATTAAACCTGTATCTCTGCTGGCGTTACTGTCTAAAATTAAGTTTAGTGCTTTACTCATCCTTTCTTGATTCGAGATTATACTGCTTATTATCTGAGAACTGTGTGAGATGAATTTAGTATTTAAACTAACATGATTATTAATTTCTAATTCTAATTTGTGCTCATTATTACGTAAGGTATTTATAGCGTTTTCATATTTAAGTGCGTCAGTGTAATCTAGATTACCAGATATCGACTTTATGACAGAGCCTAAACCATCGATGAGACCTCTTTTGCTACGAGATGCTTCGAACATACTGATTTTCTTGCTGATCGAAATAAGTTTATTGTTAAGATGTTCTAAGTGAGGGTCAAACAAAGAAAGGGTTTTATTATTAACTAAAGGTTTTAATTCAGCCATTTGGGATTTTACTAATTCAATTTGGAGATGGATATTCTCTAGGTCTATATGACTCAAGAAAGAGTGGTAATGGGAGATGATCTTAGCCATTCCTAACTTAAAGGGAAGTAATCCTGGTCCATTGTCGAGAGAATCAATTGTTATCTCTTGTCCGTGTGCCGGATGTGAGGTCATCAGCCATAGAAGTATCCTGCAACAAGGTGGGATTCTTAGGACTTCGCTTAAGGCGAGATTTAGCTACTGGACCGCGTTTCTTTTTCGTATAAATGTGGATTGGAAGATCTGCAAGTACAGTGTCCTGTGTGTAACGTGGGGCTAACTTCTGTCGGGACGCCAAAGGGTTGCGCACAAACACTTGTTGGTCTGGGGTATAGTCTTTCTCAGGTTCTCTATCCTTATTACGGTTCTCAGTCAATTGTGTTCGGTCATCTAAAGATGTCTGGTTAATCAAGTCGTATACCTGAGTCATTCGTTTCCTATGATCCTGCGAGTACTGTTGGAGTAAGTGTTCGGTTAAATCAATATCCACCGGGTCTCTAGGGTCAAAATGTCCAGTTATCAGGTCTAGGGGTCTGCATCTAGTGAAACTATGGATAGAACTATTATATGCTAAGATGGCATAGGGCATGAGATTAATAACTGGTTCACTTCGCTTCTCCAGCTTTAATATCCTGAGATGTTCTAGGATTGTTGAATGGAATCTTTCTACAATACCATTGTCATTGGGGGAATGCGCTAATATTTTATGGTGAATTATCTTATGAACGCGGCAAAATTCTAAGAAAATTTGATTAGTGAACTCGGGGCCTCCGTCAGTGACGATGGTTAATGGGACCCCATGATGGGTACAAAATACGAGTAAACCTTGTACTACACTTAAAGCGGTGCTATCTCTGAGATGGTAAGCTTGCGCGTATTTGGAAAAAGCGTCTACAATGGTTAAGAATTTCTCAGTTTGGGCTGTAAATAAATCTAGATGGACAATTTCAAAGGGTTTACTAGGAGGTGGTACAATGTTAAATCTTTGCTTAATAGGGTGACGGTCGTATTTAGCCTGGCCGCAAATAACACATTCATTTATGTACTTAGAGATGTGTTCTTTCATCTTGGGCCAATAGTATTTAGATGATAAGGCCAAATAACATTCAGTAATACCACGGTGGTTGGTTTTACCCTCGTGATATTTTTTGATAATATCCTGTTGACGCAAATAATCCTTAACATTCTCTAATTCTACTTTGGTTAAGACTATGTTCATTGATGAATTTTTGAAATTATCCTGAATTATGGGGATAATCTTATACATAGCGAGCTGGGGATGAATAATTAAACCGGTTTTGACTTTAGGATTCACATATTCTTTAACTGCGTTAATGACGTCATTAGTTAAGTTAGATTCAGAGAGCTGTATGGTCGTACGGGTATGTGTTTCAAAAGGCTTAGTTACTGTCGGTCGTTTCTTAATGTCACCAACAAGAACAAAACAGATTTGTCTACTGAACTTATTTAGGGGCTCGTCTGTTACTGGGACCTCTAGAATCGGGTTTTCGTTACTAGTATGGACAGTCGCTGTGTCGGAGTTGTCGGGTATATCGTGGTTGTTAGTAGGGGCTGTCAGAGTTTCAGAATCTACTATTGAGTGTGGATTTTCAGATGCATTGGCTACAATTGACATTGTGTCCTCATTATTTATCTCAATGCGGGACAATGCGTCAGCATTGGTGTTCTGTTTGCCTTGCTTGTACACTGTAGTAAAATTGTACTCACTCAACTTAAGTCTCCAGCGAGTGAGTCTGGAGCCGGGCTCTTTAAGACTCATTACCCATTGTAACGGTTTATGGTCTGTTATTATCTTAAACTTTCTCCCAAACAGGTATGGACGAAAGTATTTGGTGGCCCAAACCATAGCTAATAACTCCTTCTCAATTACACTATAGTTAATTTCACTAGAGTTTAGAGTCCTAGAGGCGTAGGCTATGGGCTTATCATGTCCTATGGGTCCCTGGGAGAGAACAGCACCTATTGCGAAGTTGGATGCGTCAGTCGTAAGGACAAAGTCCTTAGAGAAGTCTGGGTACTGCAAGATAGGGTCGTTAGTTAACAGTGATTTGCATTTCTCGAAACAGTCAACGTACCTTGGATCGGTAAAGGTGATCTTAGAGCCTTTCTTGAGACATTGCGTCATAGGTTTTGTAATGCGCGCAAAGTCTGGGATAAACTTCCTATAATATCCCAACAATCCGAGGAAACGTTTTATCTCAGTGGCTGTCTTGGGAATAGGGAATCTCTGGATGGCAATGATCTTGTCGGGGTTAGGTTTGATACCGTCTTTACTTATTACGTGACCTAAGTATGAGGTTTCTAGCTTTAAGAACTCCGACTTATCCATTTGAATCTTGAAGTTCGATTCCCTTAGTCTTTTAAATACTTTTTCTAAATTTACCATGTGTTCCTGCAGGGATACACTAAATACTATTATGTCATCAAGATAGACGAGACATATAACGTTTTGGAGGTCCCTAAGGACATTATCCATCACACGTTGGAACGTGGACGGAGAATTCTTAAGACCCATGGGCATGCGTAAAAATTCAAAGTGCCCATGTTCTACATTAAAAGCCGTTTTGTGAATATCGGCTGGGTCCATTTCAACTTGGTAAAAACCGCTCGCGAGGTCTAAGGTCGTAAAATAATGGCAGTTACCAAGCTTATCTAGAATGTCATTGATGTTGGGGATCGGGTACTTATCATCGATCGTCTTTTCATTGACTTTACGAAAGTCAATTACAATGCGCCATTTGATCTTTCCAGACGCGTCGGCTTTTTTGGGGACAACCCAGATGGGGGAGCTCCAGGCTGATTGTGAAGGGCGGATTATCCCTTGATCTAACATTTTATTGATCTGATCCCGAACTTCCTGTCTGTGAACGAAAGGGTATCTATAGGTCTTGGTATAGACAGGTAATTCGTCTGTAGTACGTATACTATGCTTTATCTGATTGGTGAAAGTTAGAGGTTCGCCATCAATGTAGAAAACATCAGCATATTGGGCACAAAGTGATTCTAAGTTGGCTCGTTCTTCAGGATTCAGATGGTCCGTGCGTAGTCGTGATAGTACCTCGGACACGCGATTACTAGGCTGATGGATGGTAGCGTACTGTTCATTAAAAAGTTCCGCACTAACTGGTCTATCCATTGAGAACACGACATCATGTTTTGTGGGGTTAGTGATCTCTATAATACCGCGATTATCTTTAACGGTGGTAACACAGTCGCGAATAGAGCAATGGGATATAGTCTGCTCTGGAATTATTACGTCACCGTCATGAAAATTAATGGGGACTCTAACTAATTTGGATGAATTAGCGGGAATTATGTCCTCATAAAGATTACAATTCCGTGAATCGTACATGCACAAAGGATTAGATGAGTTTCGTGTAATAAGGACTTTATTTTTTAAATCTATATTTGATTCTAATCTCTCTAGCAAATCTAAGCCAATCAATCCATCAAAATAATTGTGAAATTTATAAATGAAAAGGGTAATATTACAAGTTTCGTTAAATTCTGTGAAACAAGGTAAAGTAATGGAATAGTTGTTACGAGTGGTAGCATGAATATTGGTAACCTCGAAGGGCTCGTAATTACACTGAATATGAGAATAAAATCTTTCTACAATGTCCGGGCTAATAAAGGATTGATTCGCGCCGGTATCTATTAATAACTTAAGCGGGGGATTAGAAATCTGTATATATGGAAGTTGTCTCTGAGTTTGTAGATTGATTTCTATTTTGGCTTTTCTGATTTCGGAATTATATAAAAATCCTGATTTTCGGCAGAGGTTCCTTCGGGAACTCTTTCGGGCATGCTTTCGGGTTCTTCTACGTACGCGGGAATATAATCACTATAAGCTGAAGGCTCATACACAGGTTCGTAAGTGTAAGGTTCGGGGTAGGACTGACAGCCATAGCTATCATAGGCAAAGTCGGGGTATTCATGATAGTCATAGAAATCTACTTCATTCATATTCATCTCGTGAGTTTTAAAGTAGTTAGACGGGGGTGGATTTCCTTGTTTTGTCCAGTCATGTCCCGTCGGAGGTCTAGGCGTAATTTTGGGAACGAAGTGGCTTACGCCACTCATAGGCTTAGGGCCGTTATTAGGCATATAACCGTGCCCTTGTTGAGGTACTCGGAACACGTTACTCTGGGGTCTATAGTTAGGCGGGGGCGCACTGAACATTTGTTGGGTTCGCGAAGGACCGCGATTTAAAGGCACTTGGGGTCTCCAAGCTTGCATTTGCCTTGGCGGTTGCGGCTGATAAAAAGGCTTCGAAGGGCCGGGCTGATCAAAAGGGGGTGAAAAAGTAAATGGTCGCGGAACAGGCAATCTAAATGGCTTACCGTTAGTATAATCAAATGAAGACGTGGACTGCATAGCTCTGCGTTCCGGTAGGTGGTCGTTACGCTGCTGTAGATATAAGGTGTTAACTTCCTCATGCACAAACTCGAGAGCTTTTTCAATTGTCTCGGGTCGCATACACCTAATACGTGAGCCTAATGGTTCTTTAAGACCGCGAACGTAAGCTTGTAAGGTTAACTTCTTATATAAAGCACGTTTCGCTTCTATAGTGGTAGGTATGGATTCGTGTAAAGTTACATAGGTCATAAGTGTGCTAAATAAACTTTGACACTTCTCATAGAACTCTTGTGGCGTTAAGTTTTTCTGAGTTAACAAAGCGAGATCGTTGTATAAAGCGGTCTCATCTCGTTGGTCGGAGAAATTATTAATTAAAGTATTCCTAATGCCTTGCCAGTTTTCAGGGATGCCGTTTGAATTAATTGTGCGTGCGGCATGTCCGGTGACTTTATTAAGGATACCGTTTAATAAGGCTAAGTTACTTAGCTCAAAACCTGGCTCTGCTCTAACAAATTGCGCAACGAGTTGGTCGCATAAATGTACAAACCGCGTGAGCACATTCGGGTTGCCGTCAAATTCGGGTAACAGGCGTAAGGCCTTGTAAACTTGATCAACTAAATCAACACTCATATTTGAAATTAAATTACTATTAGATAATAATCTGCTAGATTCTACACTAACACTATTTTCTAAAATACAATCTAAGTTCCTATTCGCGTCGATTTGCGAGATTCTATTAGAATTTGATGACCCAGAGGTCCGCGATTTTCGTGGGTGAAAAATTTTGGAAATTTAATAGAACCACTTGAGGAAATTAACACTAGGAAAATACACTAAGGAATTTTACACAAAGGAAAAATTAAAATATAGGAAGGCGAGCAACTCTAGTAAGATCTAGGTACTTACCAAATCTGCATTTCTCTGCGTATCGATTTCTGGATACTCCTGCTAGCCGCACTCCTGTAGGTTCGTGATAGCCGTCGCCTGTGATCGATTCACTGACTCTACTCGACTATCCTACCGACTGCGCCAATTACGATGGGTGCAGCCAGAGGACTCAAAAAAAATGCAAATTTAATTTATAAAAACTAATTTATTAATTATCAATTACAATTAATTATAACTAAATTAAAGTAGTTGATCGATGTAAGATCTAAATAATTCTGGTGGCGAAATGCCCCGCTGAAGACAGGAAACGTCGGTTGACGTCAATTGGTGGCTCGGGTTCTGCTGCGCTTGCACCTCGTGTAAGTTGGGGCCGTGTGCAATTCCGTTCTGCTGCGCTTGCGCCTCGTGTATGTTGGGCTGTTGTGCAATGAATATGGTTCGATGCTGATGCGGCGTGTTACTAAGGTTGGCCATGTGTAACAAATGTACAAATATAAGTATTACAAATGTAAATAAAAATATCTTGTCACTAATTTCAAAATGTCAAAATTCATAATTTTTAAACTCAATTCCAGGCATTTTTGTCTGCTAAATAATCTTTAACTGTGTTTGAACACAAGCTCTGTTTGATAAATACTTTGAATTTATTAATACTTAGTTCCTGAATATTGCCTGGAATTTTGTTGTAAAAACGTATGCTTTGACACTTGTATGAGTTACTTATTTTTTGTAGTCTAGTTGAAGGTAGAACAAGTTTGTTTTTATTTCGTGTGTTTAAATTATGAATGTCGCTGAATTTAGAAAACATATTTATATTTTTCCTGACATATAACAAGTTCTCATAAATGTATTGAGATGCGACAGTCATTATCTTAATTTCTTTAAATTTTTCCCTCAGTGAATGCCTTGAACCAAGACTGTAGATTGCACGAATAGCCCGCTTCTGCAGTACAAACACAGTTTGAATGTCAGCTGCGTTGCCCCATAATAAAATGCCATATGACATTATGCTGTGGAAATAACTAAAATATACTAATCTGGCCGTATCTATATCAGTTAACTGACGAATTTTATAAACCGCGTACGCTGCAGAGCTAAGTCTATTCGACAACTGACCTATATGTGGGCCCCACTGTAGCTTAGAGTCTAAGGTTATGCCTAAGAATACGGTGTTATCTATAAGATCCAACTCTTCTCCATTCAAACATATGTTAGGTTTAACTTGTTTTACATTCGGTCTTGAAAATCGTATACATTTTGTTTTTTTTTCATTTAACAGTAAATTGTTAGCAGTAAACCATTGAACTACTTTAGAGAGAGCGTTATTTACATCGTCATTATTTGATTGTTGTCGTCTAAGTTTAAAAATAAGTGATGTATCATCAGCAAATAACACTATCTCTTCATTATTTTGCATAATGTATGGCAAATCATTAATATATACAAGGAAAAGGAATGGACCAAGAATTGAACCTTGCGGCACTCCCATTGTGACCACTGAACCCATAGAAACTTTTCCATTTACCTCAACTCTCTGTATCCTATTACTCAGATATGATGTTAGGAGATCCAAAGCAGTGTTCTTAACTCCATAGTAATGTAATTTCCTGATCAATGTTTCATGAAAAACGCAATCAAAAGCCTTTGATAAGTCACAAAAGACTCCCAGAGCATCATGCGACTCCTCCCAGGCATCAAAAATACTATCTAAAAGCTCAACTCCAGCATCGGTAGTTGAGCGACCCCTAGTAAAACCAAATTGTTTTTCATGTAACAGCTTATTGTTATTAAAATGAATTTGAAGCTGACCTAGAATTAATTTTTCAAAAATTTTACTAAACGTGGGTAGCACAGATATTGGCCTATAATTTGTGGGGTCAGATGTGCTACCTGATTTAAATAACGGAATTACTTTACTACTTTTCATTTGATCAGGAAACACACCACAGTCAATGCATCTATTGAAAATCATTGCCAGTTCAGGTGCTACTGTGTTGATTATGGATTTCGTAATCACAACAGAATTGCCCCAAAGATCACTAGTCTTCTTCAAATTAAGACTATTAAAAGTTTTTACAATATCTCTGTCAGTGACATAACTAAAACTAAATTCAATGTTACACCTATTGACATTTTGTTTCAATAGAGATTCGGCGTCAATAGGGGACGAGTTGAGGGATTTAGTGGTTGAGACTGGAATGTCTGTGAAGAAATTTTCAAATGCTGTGGCAACCTCAAAATCTGACTTTAATATCTTTTTATTTAATTGAAGAGTGTAATCGTTACTTTTAATCTTGACCCTTCCAGTCTCATTGTTTATAATATCCCACGTTGCTTTTATTTTAGTTGTCACTGTTTTTAATTTTTGATTTTAAATAAAGTGTCTTAGCTTCACGAAAATTTTTTTGAAATAACTTGGAATAATTTCTTACATATTGACAAAATTGTTCATCATTTTTATTAATTACTTTCTGTTCATATAATTCGTAAAGCTTATTTCTACTTTTATAAATTCCAGTGGTTGCCCATTCACTGAAGGATGTAGTACCAGCAACTGAGATCCTCTTAGGGACAAAGATAGAATTGAATATAGTACAGTACATGTCAAAGAAAGAATTGTACAACTTATTAGGATCGTTATTATAGCATAAGTATGGTAATGTACTTATGAGTTTATCCTTAAGTCCCTCCAGACGACGCAAAGTTTTTGGCACCACACTCAGTTCCTTTCTACCTACTTTTTTAGACTGCATAGCAAATGTTATAGATTGTCCACAATGATCTGATGTTAATTTGTTAATTATTTGCTTTCTAACTGGTACAATATCTGTAAATATGTTGTCTATACAAGTAGATGTCGTGGAAGTTATCCTGGTGGGTTCCAAAAATAAGCATGCAAGATTATATGACTTGAACACATTCTTAATTTTGTGGCAATTCAGGGAATCTTCTAGTAAATTAATATTAAAATCGCCACCTACTATTATAGATTTATTTTGTTGGCATAGCTTCCGTAACACATCATCCATGACACTTTCAAAGTTATCATAGCAGGATGATGGTGGCCTATACACACTCAAAACAAGAAGTTGGTCCAACTCCACACAGGCTATTTCAACTGTCCGTTCAACAGAGAAACTAACAATGTCACTACGATTCTTAAATTTAAGCAGCTTGTTAACTAAAATCAATGATCCACCATGTATTGCATTTTGTCTACTGAACGAACTACCAACTAGATGGTTATTAAAATTGCACATGAACTGGTGATCTTTAAGCCAATGTTCTGTTATACACAAAATATCGACGCATTCACCGTTCATGAACAACTCCACTTCTAAATCTTTATTTGACATACCTTGTATATTTTGATGTACCAGTTTTAATACTTGTGAATTTCTAAATGAAATATTAGTTGGATTGGGCTTATTCGTACATACCAGCCCATTATTAACGAAAGTGTCATTGCAAGAGGTATTCTCTATTGTCGAATTATTTAATTTAAATTAATAGAAATGTCAGACTGTGTAGCCAAAATACTGGCTGAATCATTATAAATGTCGTTTTGTTGCTGTATAGGGGCAACACGTTTATTAGCCAAATTCTTGGCTGAAATGTCAATACAAAATGCTAGCGACTCAGCTAGTTGTCTTTTATAATAAGAATTCAGATAACAAGTATCTTGCGTCAAATGTAAAGCTTTACTAACATAATTGTTAGAGTCAAAAACATGAAATTGATCGTTATTGTATGACCAACTACACAAATTTATATTAAGACTATGTCTAATATTATTTTCTTTCTGTGGCAACCCTTTACTGAAAGGTAAAGTGAGCATAATAATTTGATTTAAATTTAATTCACATAATTTACTGTAATAATAGAATAAAAGTCTTTTATTTAAAGCTCCTCTTTTACCAAGTAGGATCAATAAAGTTGTATCCTGGTCAAAATTGAAGTTTATAATTTTATCTAAAATAGCAATGGAACTTAACCCAGGCACACAGTAGTTCATCACTAACCCATCACTATATGTGTTCGCCAACAACTGACCCATACCTTTTCCAATCTCATCACTAAATATTATCACTTTATTTTTATTTTGTAATATAGTTTTACTGTCTAGTTTGTTATTTTTTAATTTATTTAGAGTGTGTTTAATATTTGCATTTGTATTGTTTAAATAACTATTTGGCAAAACCGGGTCACATGTTGACAATGAGCAAGCTGGCGAGTGTTGGTTGTTGAACGGGATGTCATTGTTCAATGGTATTGAGCATTTGTTACTATTTGATGCCACCAACTCATTCATTGCCAATATGTACTCTTTCATTTGTAGTTCAGAGCTTTTATATTTATTTGTCATTGATACTAATTTGTCACTAAGATTATTTAATTCTAACTGCAAATTATTTATTTCTAATTTATGTTTCAAATTATTTTGGTGATATTTCTGTGTGTATATTTTTAATTTTTCAAGAGCAAGTAATCTTTCCCTATTTAACTTAACATTTTTTATGAAAAATTTTTGTCTGTGAACTAATTTTTGGGTCTTTTTTATGAATTTGTTTATTTTGACATATTTCTTAATTCTATTCCTACTACCCCTAATCAATTTTATTGAATTATTTGATTCTTTGCACACTGAGAGACTATTTGGAAATGATGCTTTAGAATGATTTATATCAGTAATCATGCTTGGAGCATGAACCACCAGCTCATCGAACAGACTTTGATTTGCCGTTGTAGTGATTTGATCTTGGGTGAATTCTAGATGAGTTATTCTACTGTTTGCCTCGTGTAACTGTTTGTCTAAGAACTGTATACGGTCAAGTGCTTGTTCATACTGCAAGCTACACTCGGAAAACCCGTCCACAATGAGCTGGAGTCCATCCCGAGCACTCATGGCATCAGAGAATTGAGTATGTAGCTGAGCCATTTCACATTTTAATATCTTATTTTTTTCCAGTAAGTTCAACATTTCTTTCTCGTTATCTTCTCTTTCCTCTATCAGTTTGTTACACAACTCCTTAGAGGTCTTTAATTCAATTAAAGCCAGTTGGAGTTTAGACTCTTCCTGGCGAGCCAAAGCTTTACGAGTCATAATCATAGTGAAAAGAAGGAAATACAAGTACAAAGGAAGTTTTGTTCAAAAGTAAAGGAGAAGATTGAAATACGTAGTAATAGTAGAGTTTAAAGCTAAATATTATTGTAAGAAAGAACAGCTGATCTCGTTGAAAGTTGTGTAACCAACTAACAAGGTTTAGGTTATGTTTATGTATTTTTACTATTTATAGGTGGTTATTTAGGAACTTGATAGCACTTTTTATTCGGAAATATACTAATTAAAACTATTTTATACGTATAAGTCGATTTTAGATAGTAGTTACAATGTTATACCTGTTTGTAAAATGACAATGCAAATTTAGCCGGTAGATTGGTTGTCAAAAAAGAAATCACAATAAACTCACCTTATTTTCACAGAAAACACTAATACTTTTATAGATTATTACAAATAACACATTTATTAAGTAATTAACTTGTAATAAGCTTTAATTATTTGATTATTTTATATTTTTATTTGTAAAAAATACGGGACAAGGTCGGATCAGCTGTTAACCTCTGTTAATGCATTCTAAGCATCGTTCGAGTCCGCAGCAAAGGTCAAAACTTAATATGACTAACCTAGAACGTGATTTATGCTATATTGACTTTGGCCCAGTTTACAATTCCGCTGATGCTACCACTTCTATGTCTTATGTTATTAACAACTTACAAACAGCTATTTTTAAAAACACCAATGTAATTAATTTGAGTAACAAAAATTATAATATTAAGCCTCGGATAACTCCTGGCCTTATTAAGTGCATTCGGCACCGTGATAGACTACATAAAAGAGCTAAGCAAAATCCAAATAATTTAACCTTACAAACAGTCTATAAGCGATATAGAAACTTCTGCAATAGAATCCTAAGAATAACAAAAATCGAGTATGACAAATCTCAAATATCAGAAGCCGGCAATAACACTAAGCGATTGTGGAAGTACGTTAAGTCTGTAACATATACGTCGAAGCAAAATAAGTGCGATACAAGTTTATTAAATACAGATCGTACCCCGCTTTCATCTGCTGATAACGTCAATAGCTTTTTTGCTAAGATTGGTGTAAAATTGGCTGAACAAATTCAAAGAACATGTAACAATCATCCAAAAAATGCTATTTTAACCGTTCCGACATATAATAGTACTGGCAAGTCTTTTGTTTTACTAGAACTGGATGAATGTGAAGTAGAACGAATTATCCTATCACTAAGACATAGCTCAGCAGCAGGGTGGGACGGTATTAGCACTGCAATACTGAAAACCTTTAGGCACATACTGATACCTCCATTAACTCACATTTTCCGAATTTGCCTGTCACAAGGAATCTTCCCCAAATGCCTCAAAAAGGCAGTAGTAATTCCCATACACAAATCAGGGCAAAAAGATCTGGTAACTAACTACAGGCCAATTTCACTACTATCTTCGATATCTAAAGTACTCGAGAAATTTATAAACAATAGATTAGTTTCATATCTTAAAAATAACTCCCTCTTCTCCCACAAGCAATTCGGCTTCAGATCAAAGTTATCTGCAGCAGATGCAGTACACACCTTGACTAATTATATTTCCGAGGAACTTGGGCAAAGTCAACATGTGATTAGCGTCTTTCTAGATCTGGCAAAAGAATTTGACACTGTATCAATCCCACTGCTTCTTAAGAAATTGGAGGCCTTAG
Organism: Euclidia mi; assembly: GCA_944739405.2. Taxonomy (NCBI): domain Eukaryota; kingdom Metazoa; phylum Arthropoda; class Insecta; order Lepidoptera; family Erebidae; genus Euclidia; species Euclidia mi. The sequence goes on along the minus strand of OX123204.2, from coordinate 27,951,815 downwards.
GAATAAGAGGCACACAGTTAAAACTGTTTAAAGACTACTTACGGGATAGGTATCAATGTGTCAAAATAGACAACGTAATCAGTTCCGAATTATTATTACCCCAATTCGGCATTCCTCAGGGAAGTGTGCTCGGTGGAACACTCTTTCTAGTGTATATAAACGATCTCTGTAACCTAAACCTACATCATGGTACTATTGTTACATATGCTGACGACACTGCGCTTATTTTCTCAGCAAACACTATTACGGAAGCTCAGAAGTATGCACAACAAGGGTTTAACGTAGTAAATAACTGGCTTAAACATAATCTACTAACCTTAAATACTGATAAGACTAAATTCATTCAATTTTGTATGCGTAACTCCCAAGCACATAACAATTCTTTTCACTTATATGCACATAACTGTTATCTTATGTCAAACAACATTTGCACCTATCCGGAAATTAATAGCACTACTAATATTAAGTATTTAGGGGTTATATTGGACGAAACCCTTTCCTATAAACAACATATCGCCGCTTTAACATCTAGGCTACGAAAATTATTGGTAACGTAATACTACACGTATTGCGTTATAATATCTCGCAGGCGCTTAACACCAGCTTAGCCGTTCGCAATAATATGGTCATGTTTACTAGCCAAAGGCAGTTGTGAGTCATAGGACTATATCTATATAAGATGGGTGCGCGATCTAAGTCGATCACTTGCCCTACACACCGTCTCGCTGATGGTTGTAGTAACTACAACTACAATCCTACTTCTCTTTCTACTGTCCCACTGGAGGTAAGCATATTCTAGTTGTCTGTGTGCCTATACGTTCTGTCTGTAGTATCTGTGTCTCCTAAGCATAACAGCCGATCTAGGGACCGCCTGTTCCTGACCGGTTGTTGTGTATTCTCTATGCTGTTTCCAGTTCTTCCTACGGGCTCACTGCACCTGTCTTCTCTCTACGGGCTACAAGCCACGAGCTGCTGGCGCCGTGCCGCTACTAGCCAGCTGCCACCCAAGCCTCCGTTCCTGCCTACGAGCTCCTACAGCCAGGCCACGGACGCCTGAGCCTGACCGCTCGGCCCACATCGGCTGCACCGCCTGAGACCCCGCTCAGCCTGAACCTCGACCACAGAGCTGCCTGCGCAGCGCACCTTGGCCAGCTCATCGGCGACCCTACGAGCAGCTACCCTGCGAGCGTCGGAGAGCAGCAGGAGTCTACGCTCCAGCCCTCAGGCCAGTGCTTACCTAGTTCGGTCATACTGTATGTAAGCGGTAGTGAGACATAATAAAGAACCTGTTCAGCCTAGCAGTGTTTCTCTCGAACCCCGACATCCTACCTGAGATCTTCCGTCTCAGTGGCGCCCAACTCTATTGTCTCACTTCCAATTACTGCAGTTGTTCTTGTTTAGGAGGTCAGTCTTTGTAAACGAAGAGGTGCAGACATCAGCGAACCGGTACGTACTATTTAACTTGTGTATATCTGTGTTTTGCTGTCTATCTTTAATTTCTATACTTGTATAACTATTATGTGTTATCTTACTATTGCCTAATTCAAACAACTACCGATTCCCTACGTAACTGTTCGCAATTTGAAATAACCGTTTTTTGTTTTTGCAAGTCACTTATCTATTGTCTACATTTTTACACCGAATTGTCGTAGTTTCTTTGTAAAGCAGAACGATTGCAAACGGAGGGCTGTAATATACTTACGTTCTTTTCCTATCATACACTTCATTTCATCATGAGCACTAACCCCATTAAGTACTTCCTACTTAATAAAAATGAATTAGCCTACGAGGTCGAGGAAGCAGCTACCTAAACTACTCGAGCTGATTCCGAATGACGAAATCCTAGAGTCAGGCCTAGACATAGCAGACGACTTCAAGGGAGCTAGCCTGTCAGTTGCCGATTTAGATTCGCGAATCTCTTCCCTTAAGGAACTATACGACCACAACTTGGCGAAGCGAACTACGGCTTTGCACAACCAGGTCTACCACAGATTGGGCAGATTAGACAAATCCGAACCTAAATACGGCAAGAAAATATCCGACCTGACTGAACGCTTTCGGATGCTGTTGGCAGAGCTATCTAAGATAGAACACTCGAATGTTCCGTCGGCGGAAGTCGGAGTCACGATGACTTGCACGGATTCAACCCCTGCACAGGCAGCGTCGACTCCGGTAACTGTCCACTGTGAGCATTTGAGGGTTGGAGAACTATCGAAACTCAAATTTGACGGAATAGGCTGCGTTCGCGAATTTGTACAACGCGTGACGGCATTTAGGACGGTTAGAAATCTACCTGCCAATAGATTATTCGATTACGCGTCCGAAATTTTTACGGGTAATGCATTACACTGGTTTCGCGGTGTTAAATATTCCATTTCTACATGGGACGAACTAGCTAGTAAACTCACAGGTGATTTTACACCGTACGACTATGATTATAAACTTTTAGCCGAGATTCGTAATCGTACTCAAGGGCAAACTGAGGGTATAATCATCTATTTATCAATTATGTTCCAACTTTTTGCGCGATTGTCACCGAACACGGTACTAACCGAACATGAAAAATTAAATATATTGCTTCACAATATTAGACCGTGTTATTCTACAGTACTAGCTTCATGTACTACGGCTATAGACACTATAGACACTAAAAACACTATGTCTAAACTATGAGAGGTTCCAGTGTTTAAGTGCACAATTTCACGAACCTAGTTACCCTACGTCTAACACAGTAGCACCTGATTTAGCTTACATAAATAAAAAGGACACGCACGGTCACTATAATAATTCACAGTAGCATAAACCGTCTAAACTAAAAAACTACGCTTCTGTCGCATCTATAAAAGTCGAACCGAACGATACACCTGTACCTAACCTACAACACTATAATGTCAACATGATATCTAAATCATCTGTTCCTACAAAAATAACTAATAAGAGGTGTGTGTTTTGCCCGCGATGCCGTTCAACTGATCACTCACTAGGGACGTGCAATCGAGAACGTTATCCGATATGTTTTAAGTGTGGCCTTAGGGATGTCACGTTCGTAAATTGTCCTAACTGTAAAAATAAATCTTTTTCAAAAAACTAATTTACTCGGATCGTAGTTCGTCAAATAAGATGACAAACCCTACCGTTTGTACATCTTCTAAACCTAAATATTTTGACAAAGAAGACTGGAAAAATTGGCTGAACACTCTAAAAGTGTATTTTTCCAGTTATTCTGTGGCTGCGATCCGTGATCAAAAACCTAATACTGATTTTCGAACCTATGTTAATGTAACCATTAAGAATCTACCCCTTACTGGGTTACTTGACTCAGGTTCTGCCGTGACTATATTGGGCAATAATTCTCATATAAAAATTATTTCTCAAACTAATCTCCCTTTGAATAAGTGTGACAACCCTACTATATTTTTTCGATCGGCGGGTGGTCATCGTTTGACACCGATCGGCTATATCAACCTACCCACCACTTTTAAAAATAAAACTTGATATTTAAAAGCGTACGTAATTCCAGAAGTTACTTGTTCGTTAATTTTAGGTATTGACTTCTGGAAAAGATTTAAATTGTTACCAAATCATATTTACTCTGTTCCGTTATCTAATAATGACTCTCGTAGTAATTCCTTGCCTAATAAAGTTAATGCTACCTTGTCAGATATTGATAGTAACACTGATAACGACACTACTAAAACCACGGATCAGTGGTATACTACTATCTACAATGGCTGTAAAAACTCACCTACATCCTTCCCTAATTATTCTATCAGGAATGATAAATTGTACAGATATATGGTATCTAAATGTACACTGCGTAAAGTATTCGATTGGAAAGAGGTCCTACATACCTCGGATAGAACTACCGCTATTAAAGAATACCATTCGGAACTCGCTGCGGGTCATTTAGGTATTTTTAAAACGTATAAACGTTAAGCGCAGCGTTATTATTGGCCTGGTATGCACGCTGATGTTTTTAAATTTATATTTTCGTGTGATACTTGTGTCGCACATAAACACCAAAACAATGGTACTTTATATACACACATACAACTTACGTCGTAAACTGGCGGGGTTTAACGTGGGTGATACTGTTTGGAAAAGAACCTACGACAAATCATTTGCCAAAAAACTAGCTCCTAAGTTTGCCAAGTGTACTATTATTGCTAAAAAGTCACCACTAGTATACGAATTAGCGGATTCGTCGGGTAAATCTATTGGCAGTTGGCACATTAAAGATTTAAAACTAATTAACTACACTGATTCCTAACCTAACTAGATTCTTTCATTGTACCTACCTGCAGTTTGAGTTTCATAGTCACTATCTACTTAGCACTGTCTACAGAAGTTCGGAGGACTTAGTTAGACGGATTTTTCTTGTCTAGACACGAAAAATCCTGCTGTACAGAGCGGGGTATTGTAAGGTAATACTACACGTTATAATATCTCGCAATATTACCAAATATGGTCATGTTCACTAGCCAAAGGCAGTTGTGAGTTATAGGCCTATATCTACATATATAAGATGGGTGCGCGATCTAAGTCGATCACTTGCCCTACATACCGTCTCGCTGATGGTTGTAGTAACTACAATCCTACTTCTCTTTCTACTGTCCCGCTGGGGGTAAGCATATTCTAGTTGTCTGTGTGCCTATACGTTCTGTCTGTAGTATCTGTGTCTCCTAAGCATAACAGCCGATCTAGGGACCGCCTGTTCCTGACCGGTTGTTGTGTATTCTCTATGCTGTTTCCAGTTCTTCCTACGGGCTCACTGCACCTGTCTTCTATCTACGGGCTACAAGCCACGAGCTGCTGGCGCCGTGCCGCTACTAGCCAGCTGCCACCCAAGCCTCCGTTCCTGCCTACGAGCTCCTACAGCCAGGCCACGGACGCCTGAGCCTGACCGCTCGGCCCACATCGGCTGCACCGCCTGAGACCCCGCTCAGCCTGAACCTCGACCACAGAGCTGCCTGCGCAACGCACCTTGGCCAGCTCATCGGTGACTCTACGAGCAGCTACCCTGCGAGCGTCGGAGAGCAGCAGGAGTCTACGCTCCAGCCCTCAGGCCAGTGCTTACCTAGTTCGGTCATACTGTATGTAAGCGGTAGTGAGACATAATAAAGAACCTGTTCAGCCTAGCAGTGTTTCTCTCGAACCCCGACATCCTACCTGAGATCCTCCGTCTCATATTATTTGTATTTAAAAAACTTCGCTTTATTTTAGATCATAACCTCATTATACAGATGTACAAAGTATTGTGTCAGTCCATAATCCAATACTGCATAACCTCTTGGGGAGGTATAGGAAAATCTTTAATGCTCTCTATAGAGCGAGCGCAAAGAGCCCTGCTTAAAGTGGCCACCCGCCGACCTTACCGATTCTCTACAAGCCTTCTATATGAATCATGCAAAGTGCTAACGCTTCGTCAACTGTTTATATTGTACACTATACTAAAACAGCACACTGCGCTTACGTACAACCCCAACCTTACTAACACCAAGAGACGGAAAGATATTGTCTGTAGTTCAAGCTCTGAATCAAAGTTTGTCTTTACTAATAGATTTTTTAATTTCTAGGTCCCTATCTTTATAACAAAATAAACAAAGAAACATCTATTTATGACCTAAGTTATGTAAGATCGAAACAACGCGTCTATCAGTATTTACAAACATTGAAATATGATCAGACCGAAGAACTGCTGACTGTGGTCAAATAATTATACATTTCATATTAGTTTTAAAATAATTACGTATAATATGTTGATGATAAATATTGTAATTACTTCATAAGTCAGATCAAAATCACTTACTGTAAGTGCCTTTAATGCCTGTGGCACAGGTTTACCCTAGTACAGGCACCTCATTATTCTACCTAAATTACCTTTTAAGAACTTTATGTATATTTTTGTGATGTATGAAAATTAATAAATGTTATTATTATTCTCTTTATTTTAACATTCTCTCATAAATTATATTTTACATTTTTATGTGATTTAGAAAAAAACAATATAAAAATATAAAATAAAATTACTATTATTATTATTATTATAAATAACCAATAGATTTTTATCAATAACGTATAATACACATCAAGGTGATGTGTGGACAAACACGGCAATGAAAGATTTCGAGGTCTAATTTTTTTTTTGGAGTATCTATAATCCTATTTAATTAAATATTTTGTGCTACACATAGATAACTATTTCAGCTAACCAGAAAAAAATATTAGAACATTATAACTATGTTTTATAGTACCGATTTCATTGATGCCACGTAATTTTTGTTCCCGGGAAATTCACCCATTAATATATTATTTTCTAAAAACTGTTTGAAAATGTCATGGTTTTTTAAGTACTGCAGCAAGTAATAGTCACTGTGTCCTGTTGACAGAACTAAATTAACTCTTATTTGCCCTTTGTGTAAATTCTCCTCCAGATCTTTCCCTCGGTGCCAATTTACGCGAAAGTTTAGACTTCAGTTGTGATAACGCTTGTTCCCATATCTTACTCTAATGATAATGAACATAAGCCCATAAAAGATATTTAAATCACATAAAATACAGATTCCTTTTCTTACACCTTTTTGAGTCTAGTATATACATAAAAAAATATAAAAATATTATCTTTAGATGTTATTTATATTACTGAAGTAACGAATTTTTCTGAATTTTAAACACTTTCATGTACCGTACCTCTTTGCATAGCCACTAGCTTAGCTAGGTGACATATGGGTCAGCGTCTTCCTGTGTATGCACAGGGAGTTAAACTAGACAGTAACTCAACTTACTTTAGGTACATTTTAAGTTTGAATTACTATATTGTTTTGTACAGAATATTATAAAAATCAATATCTGATATAACCGCCCTTTTTGACTGAGCGGTAATTTCTCCCAAACGCTTTCAAAATTATAAAACAGTCTCGCAACTATTCCTACCCAGATCAATCCCAAGGGCCATGCGTCATCCTATTTGAAGGTCTGCAGCCTTGGGATCTTGTTCCAAAACCAACTTTAAAGCAATTAATAGCACATTTCTGCTCGCACTGTTATAAAATAAATAAATTACCAATAAACTTTACAATCCGTTTCTAAGTACCGATACTGACATAAATCCATCCCCTCTTCAGAGTGAAACTATTTCATTATAAAATCTGCGTACGAATTGGTGGCTTTGAAGCATTATTAAAATTTTATTGCAAACCTCTTTACATTTATGTAGTTGAATCGTTGTTAATTGTTCGAGGATTGAATACTAGTGCCTTGTGTTTGAGGTTTTAACTATACTAATATTACAAAGCTAAGTTTGTTTGTTTGGTTGAACGCACTAATCTCAGGAAATACTAGTTCGATTTGAATGATTCATTTTGATGGTGATAGATAGCCTATTTATAGAAACAGACTACTTAGGCCTCCCTCACATTGGGCGTCAGCGTTCCTCGAGCGTACGCCCAGCGTGCGCTCGGCGTTCACTCTGTAGTACAAAGTGAACGCCAGGCGTTCGCCGAACGGACGCCGAGCGTACGCTCGAGGAACGCTGACGTCCAATGTGAGGGAGGCCTTATAGGCTATTTTTTTTTCACATTCAAACAACACCATCTAGTCCCAAACTAAGCAGAAGCTTGTACTATGGATACTAGATAATGGATAAACATACATATATAATTTTTTTTGTAAATACATACATATTATACATAGAAACACCCACACCAAGACAAACATCCATGTTCATGCACACAAATGTTTGACTTCGATCGAAACCGCGACCTTCGGCGTAGCAGTCGCTTACACTCCCGCTGCGCCAACCGGTCGTCCTAGGCTATAATTATAACATCATGCTAAGAGTCACGGGTGCGGAGCAGTAGGACGAAATAAGCCGGGTGTAAGCGCGGACTCATCTAGTTGTATATATGTATGTCTGAGTTCGTTTGATTTCATAAGTATTCTTGTTATCAGACATGGTCGCGTAGTTCTGAGGTTGGGGAGTAAGTTATCTCCAAATGTCAAATGTTAAAGGATTGGAGAGCGATGGACAGATTACGATAACATTGATGTGATACGTGATCGCGAGCATTTATCACAAGTTTACTTGAATATCTATGATATAAGATTGACCTTTCTGAGTGTATTTTTTTTTGTATACAAAGGTTTCATTTAGTGTGAGGAGATTGTCCTTAAGAACAATAAAATTGGTACCTAATATAAACCAGAATACAACATATGAATAAAAACACCTTACCAGATGATTTTAACCATCGCAGCACTTAACTCAAAGAGGTGTCAAGATTATTATGAAAACAGATCATGTTGTGACAGGCCCAATAAAGTACGAATTTGAGTACTATCTCCTTCATCATTTACAGGTTTAATTGCAATCAAACGGGCTACATCTCGAATAACCCCTTGTCTCAGTGTCTATAGCCCAATTTTATTTAATAAAGGCCTCCCCTTCTATCTTCCACTTTTCGTGAATTAAACAGAAAACAGAACAGATTAAACGATTGTAATTATAGTAACCATGTAAAACCACTATGTAAAACCACCCGCAAGTTTTCAAACATGCCATCTGCTTCATCGTTTACAATATAAACTATTATCGGAGAACCCTGAAGTTTATAGCGCTTACCTAACTAGTAGTAAAGTACTTCTTAACTGCAACTTCTTCATCATCGACCGAGCGCTGTCCCGGTTGCACCCAAGAGTTTCACCGTTTGCTTGCCATTGAAACCAAATTTGACAGAAGAAGTATTTTTCCACAGTGCAACTGCCGTCAGCCCTTCACATCCTAAAGTGTTATGCGATAATCCATGGCCTAGACAGGTTAAAAGCCTACTGACTTCTCATAAAGACTGCTAATCTTCATGACAACAGAACTGGGATCGACAGTCTGACGTGTTCAACGAGGCACGGGGCAAATGACCATAAATTATTGAATTCACACATGATTTCAAAAAGTCAGTGGTGCGCGCCGTGCGTTTGAATCCCTTGAGATTTCTTTGTTTGTATGGATATGAAAATAAAACATTTTCTTGTTTTCCGCATTACAGTCTGTCGGTAGTCAAACATTAATCACTTTTCTACCATGACGTTCTAACCACTAAACTGAAAGCATTATACCTTAACACTGGACTCAAAAGGTGTTGAGCTCATTACATAAACAGTTCACGTAGTCCCAAGCCCATTAAAGCACAAATTTATGTCGTATCTCGTCCGACGACATAGTTACCGCGTGACAAGATCCAGAGCCACGGTCTATCCATTTCCTGCACAAACGTATTCAATAACTAACACCAAATGTTTATATAGCTGAACTCATTCGATTTCAAATTAAAATAGAATTTGATGAAGCTTAAAATTATGAAATACGAGGTTTGCAAATAAAATATATTTTATATCGTGTTACTTATACTTTATGGATTTTGACATACAATTTCCAATCATGGTAGTATTCACGGATGGACGCAGGATATAATTAAATCCCCCCCGTAGGATCTCCACCTTGTCGTGGTGGGAGGACTCAGTAACCGTGGATTGGACACCTGCGGTGAAGCTAAGAGAGATCCCAGGAGTGGGCGCTCCGCGTGGGCTTGGAGGGGCCTGCGCAGAATGCGTCCAACCGTGCGGGTGCGGGGGACTGTTTTGTCTGTCCCTCGCAGTCGGGCGCAATCGCGGGAGGAGAGACGTGTCGGTGTTGCGTTACCGCGCGCCCTATCTCCCGCGACCAAATGGGGGCGCACCATTCGATGCGTCGCGGTGGGGCCGCAGAGGAAGAGGAGATGCGGTGTTGCGTTGCCGTCGTCCTTATCCTCTGCGGCCGCTGGGTGTTTTGGCGGCGGAGCACAACACCTTATTCCGCCGCCAAGGGGGTTTTGTTCGGGGCCCGCCTGACCATCTGGTGGGCCAATACCCGTGGGGGGGTAGCGACGAATGCTTATGCGATTCCCTACCCACCGACACACGAGTACATGAGAAAGTCGAGGTGATTTTTAGTGGTTACACCACATACTACGGCTCTCATTTCCCCAAGAGTCGGAGATCCGAAGAGATTTTCCACCTCGTAAAACAAACAAAAAAAAACAAAAAGGATATAATTAAATATCTACATAATTATTATTAAGGTGGGTTTTTATTGCTGACATTATCGGTGCAGTTTCGTTCTTCATGGACGGCGAATGCAAAAAATTGTTGAATAGTTGCATTGAATTGCATTTTTAGCATGAAATAGTTTTAATGGTATTCTCACCGATACTAAGTTTCTGAATGGTATAGGTGTTGATACTCGTACGGAAGTAGATCTACACGGCTCACAATTTCACTGTTCAAATCTGTCCCACTTGCAGGTTACGAGGAGTAGCCCTAAATAAATTATATTCTGAATTACCAAACAGACCTTTGTAACAATGCCATAAATTGAAATACATAAACAATGCACAATATCCATGTTAAAATTGCATTTAATACATAGTATTACAAAAAAGACAACGCGCTACGCTCGTAGTACTTGCGTAGCACCGTAGCGCTAGTCATCTAATAAAGTGTTCAGTATTGCGAAAGGAATCTTGGTCGCTTTGAAATCATCAGGTGAAAACTACTCAGTAAAAGGACTGCAGAATACTGCACAAAGCTGCTGTAACGAATAGAAAAGCCGAAGCTTTGACTCTCAACCTTGAGATTTACTTCTGACATTCTCGGTGTCATTTACTTCAAGACGTCTCTTCACAAGCGAAATCTGCTGTCGGATTCTCGTAAAGCGCGTTTCTTGTGTGAGTCTTTATTTATGTATTTGAAGATCAGTGTCTTTAAGCTCTTAATGTAGATAGCTGCATAGACATAATGCAAGTTTCTATAACTTCGACAATAATGTGCTGCAATTTTTTTTTATTCTCTTGGTTTGTGTAAGTATACCTTTGAGTGTCATTATAAGAAAAAATAACTTTCGGTAAACGTTACATCATGTGAAAATTTCACAGCAAAGTCAATCTCTTGCAGTGGGACCTCAAGCTAATAGTTTCAAGGATTTTGCCTTAAAACCTGAAGTCAGTATTTAATCTAATCAGATCTGACAATGACTAGCGCCTGACCTTCGCGTCTCAAAGGTATAGCTGTATTAAAAGGTTTAATAGTGTCTGGATATTCGGATACTGAATTCTCGTAATGAGTTCTGAAGGTTTTTATGAGCACTGGGATCGTCGGTTTAACGTGTTCTCCGCGGCACGTAATACAGGCGACCAATAACAATTTAAAGTGCATATATCCTCAATTATTCATTGTGACGCCTGGCTGTGAACTCGAAAGCTTCTAGCAGATACACATAGTATTAACTTTTTTGAGTAGTACTAAAGCAAAAACTGAGTCTCCTTGGTGAGCTAGCACTGTTTATATAACAGTTAGTAAGAGATTTTGTATGCCATACCTTCTTGGCCAAGAATATGGCAAGAATAACTTAAACAAATTATTACTACATTCTCAACGTACTAAAACCGTACTAGAATATGTAATGCATGCAACAAAATAGTTACATTGTTCCATTTAGTGTCAGTGAATGTGTTAAACTGTAAATCAAACTTATTTCTATCGCGCTATGAATGCGGCTCGGAGGCCATGTGCGATGCAAAGCGATATTCATGAGTTAAGCCTCAGTCTACACTGAGACGTTTATCGCTTTAAAATATACGCGAGAGAATTGGGAATTTATTTAGTTACGAATTTGCTTCAGTAATTTTAAGTAAAGCTTTTGGAATTTGGGTTGTTGGAGACTGTGAATCGGTAATCTATACTTATGATATAATGAAGTCTTTTTTTCGTCCTGCCTGTCTGTATGAACGTGATTAACTCAAAGCTATCGAACGGTTTTTTGCACGGCTTACCTACGGATAGTCTGATTCCTGAGAAAGGTTAACGTGTATAATTTTTGTGGAAGGATAAAAGGCACGAGGTGAGTTACGTTTATTGAAATTGAGTTACACATTTGTTGTCTTTTTCCCTATTTTAATGATCCTCTTGATAATATTTAAAGACAACTCATACACGATTATCTGATCCTATGCAACGCTGATGATTGAGATGGAGGATCTCAGGTAGGATGTCGGGGTTCAAGAGAAACACTGCTAGGCTGCACAGGTTCTTTATTATGTCTCACTACCGCTTACATACAGTATGACCGAACTAGGCAAGCACTGGCCTGAGGGCTGGTGTGTAGACTCCTGCTGCTCTCCGACGCTCGCAGGGTAGCTGCTTGTAGGGTCACCGATGAGCTGGCCAAGGTGCACTGCGCAGGCAGCCTGAAGTCGAGGTTCAGGCTGAGCAGGGGTCTCAGGCGGTGCAGCCGATGTGGGCCGAGCGGTTAGGCTCAGGCGTCCGTGGCCTGGCTGTAGGAGCTCGTAGGTAGGAACGGAGGCTTGGGTGGCGTCCGGCTTGTGGCTCGTAGCATGTAGGGTGAATCGTGGCCCGTAGGAAGAAGACAGCTCGTGGGGTGAACGTCAGCCCGTAGAGAGAACGTCAGCCCGTAGAGAGAACGTCAGCCCGTAGAGAGAACGTCAGCCCGTAGAGAGAACTGGAAACAGCATAGAGAATACACAACAACCGGTCAGGAACAGGCGGTCCCTAGATCGGCTGTTATGCTTAGGAGACACAGATACTACAGACAACTAGAATATGCTTACCCCCAGCGGGACAGTAGACAGAGAAGTAGAATAGTACTTTGTAGTCACTACAACCATCAGCGAGACGGTGTGTAGGGCAAGTGACCGACTTAGATCGCGCACCCATCCTTTATAGATATAGGCCTATGAGTCACTAACTGACTTTGGCTAGTGAACATGACCATATTTGGTAATATTGCGAACGCTCTGCGGCTACGTTGGCGTTAAGCGCCTGCGAGATATTATAACGCAATACGTGGAGTATTACGTTACAATACCCCGCACTGTACAGCAGGATTTTTCGTGTCTAGACAAGAAAAATCCGTCTAACTGAAGTCCTCCGAACTTCTGTAGACAGTGCTAAGTAGATACTGACTACGAAACTCAAACTGTAGGTAGGTACAATGAAAGAATCTAGTTAGGTTAGGAATCAGTGTAGTTAATTAGTTTTAAATCTTTAATGTGTCAACTGCCAATAGATTTACCCGACGAATCCGCTAATTCGTATACTTGTGGTGACTTTTTAGCAATGATAGTACACTTGGTAAACTTAGGAGCTAGTTTTTTGCTAAATGATTTGTCATTATCAGTTAAATAGAAGGTTCTTTTCCATACGGTATCACCTATGTTAAACTCAGCCGGTTTACGACGTAAGTTGTATGTGTGTGTATATAAAGTACCATTGTTTTGGTGTTTATGTGCGACACAAGTATCACATGAAGATATAAATTTACCAACGTCAGCGAGCATACCAGGCCAATAATAATGCTGCGCTAAACGTTTATACGTTTTAAAAATACCTAAATGGCCTGCAGCGAGTTCTGAATGGTATTCTTTAATAGCGGTAGTTCTATCCGAGGTGTGTAGGACCTCTTTCCAATCGAATACTTTACGCAGTGTACATTTCGATACCATATATCTATATAATTTATCATTTTGGATAGAATAATTAGGGAAAGATGTAGGTGAGTTTTTACAGCCATTGTAGATTGTAGTATACCACTGATCCGAGGTTATAGTATTGTTGTTATCAGTGTTAGTATCTATAGCTGACACGGTAGCATTAAGTTTATTAGGCAAAGAATTACTACGAGAGTCATTATGAGATAAAGAAACAGAGTTAATATAGTTTGGTAACATTAGATAGATAGATAATTCTTTATTGTGCAAATGTTAATACAAATTCGGTGTAAATAACAAGTGTACTACATACATATCAAATGCACAAGGGCGGCCTTATCGCAAAGTGCGATCTCTTCCAGGCAACATTAGGATGGACAGACTGAAAAGACAAAAAGCTTTGATGTGTAGTCACAGTAAGTATCTGATTAGGTACTATAAATTGTTTTAATTTTTTGTACATACATACACAGGCATATATACAATAGATATGATAGGTGCTAAATATATTATAAATAAATAAATCCATAATATGATACATACATATATAAACATATATATAATATTATACATAAATATAATACATATACATAAATATAATGCATATACATACATATAATAATATGAACACAAAAATACAGTGACAAAATTAGTTTACAATGACAAATAGTGTTTCTTTAGTGCATTTTTGAAAATGTTCAATGATTTAGCTTGCCTAATTTCGACCGGCAGCGCATTCCACAAACGGACAGCTTGAACAGTGAAGGATTTAAATCTTTTTCAGAAGTCAATACCTAAAATCAACGAACTAGTAACTTCTGGAATCACGTACGCTTTTAAATAACAAGTTTTATTTTTAAAAGTGGCGGGTATGTTGATAAAGCCGATCGGTGTCAAACGATGACCACCCGCCGATCGAAAAATTATAGTAGAGTTGTCACACTTATCCGAAGGGAGATATGTTTGAGAAATAATTTTTATATGAGAATTATTGCCCAATATAGTCACGGCAGAACCTGAGTCAAATAAACCAGTAAGGGGTAGATTCTTAATGGTTACATTAACATAGGTTCGAAAATCAGTATTAGGTTTTTGATCACGGGTCGCAGCCACAGAATAACTAGAAAAATACACTTTTAGAGTGTTCAGCCAATTTTTCCAGTCTTCTTTGTCAAAATATTTAGGTTTAGAAGATGTACAAATGGTAGGATTTGTCATCTTATTTGAACGACGAGCCGAGAAAATTATTATTTTTAAATTAAATTATTTTAAAGAGGCTAGCTCCCTTGAAGTCGTCTGCTATGTCTAGGCCTGACTCTAGGATTTCGTCATTCGGAATCAGCTCGAGTAGCTGCTTCCGTAAACCTAGAACAGAGGTAGCCGGCTCCTCTCCGCGAATAGCGACCCCGTAGGCCAATTCATTTTTATTAAGTAGAAAGTACTTAATAGGGTTAGTGCTCATAATGAAATGAAATGTATGATAGATAGATAAGAAAGAAACGTATGTATATTACAGCCCTCTGCGTGCAATCGTTCTGCTTTACAAAGAAACTACGACGATTTGGTGTAAAAATGTAGACAATAGATAAGTGACTTGCAAAAATTGCGAACTGTTACGTAGGGAATCGGTAGTTGAAATTTAAGTTAGACAATAGTAGGAGAACACATAATAGTTATACAATTCAAAGATAGACAGCAATACACAGATACACACAAGTTAGATAGTGCGTACCGGTTCGCTGATGTCTGCACCTCCTCGTTTACAAAGACTGACCTCCTAAACAAGAACACCTGCAGTAATTGGAAGTGAGACAAATAGAGTTGGGTGCCACTGAGACGGAGGATGTCGGGGTTCAAGAGAAACACTGTTAGGTTGAACAGGTTCTTTATTATGTCTCACTACCGCTTACATACAGTATGACCGAACTAGGCAAGCACTGGCCTGAGGGCTGGAGTGTAGACTCCTGCTGCTCTCCGACGCTCGCAGGGTAGCTGCTTGTAGGGTCGCCGATGAGCTGGCCAAGGTGCGCTGCGCAGGCAGCCCGGTGGTCGAGGTTCAGGCTGAGCAGGGGCCTCAGGCGGTGCAGCCGATGTGGGCCGAGCGGCTAGGCTCAGGCGTCCGTGGCCTAGCTGTAGGAGCTCGTAGGCAGGAACGGAGGCTTGGGTGGCGGCCGGCTTGTAGCGGCACGGAGCCAACAGCTTGTGGCTCGTAGCACGTAGGGTGAATCGTGGCCCGTAGGAAGAAGACAGTTCGTGGGGTGAACGTCAGCCCGTAGAGAGAACGTCAGCCCGTAGAGAGAACTGGAAACAGCATAGAGAATACACAACAACCGGTCAGGAACAGGCGGTCCCTAGATCGGCTGTTATGCTTAGGAGATACAGATACTACAGACAACTAGAATATGCTTACCCCCAGCGGGACAGTAGACAGAGAAGTAGAATAGTACTTTGTAGTCACTACAACCATCAGCGAGACGGTGTGTAGGGCAAGTGACCGACTTAGATCGCGCACCCATCCTTTATAGATATAGGCCTATGAGTCACTAACTGACTTTGGCTAGTGAACATGACCATATTTGGTAATATTGCGAACGCTCTGCGGCTAAGCTGGCGTTAAGCGCCTGCGAGATATTATAACGCAATACGTGGAGTATTACGTTACATGATCTTGATACAGAACAAATTATCGTACTTACCTATCACACAAATATTTGACTTGGGTGAAAAGCGAACTCGCATCCAACTACGTAATCGATTAAGTTATTCAACCAAAATTATTATAACTTAACATTAAAGGTGAGTTAATGGTAAATTATAAACATTACAAGTTTGTAAAATTACAGTTATTACATCACTACATAGTATAAAACAAAGTCTGTCTTCTATCTGTCTTCTTCTGTATGTATGCTTTAATCTTTAAAACTACGCTACGGATTTTAATGCGGTTTTTTTAATAGATAGAATGATTCAAGAGGCAAGCGTATTATGTATAAGACATATATGGCAGTACGAAGTTCGCCGGGTGAGCTAGTAACACTATAAACTTCAAATTACCTCATATATTAAACTAGAGGATGCACGCAGCTACGCTTGCACGTTTTATTTTAATTAAACCGTTTCATTTTTTCGATGCCGTGGGAATTTCGAGAAATACCGTCTTAATGCACTCCTGCGGTCCCCAAGGAACATACATGTTAAATTTCAGTTTTCTGCGCCTTACAGTTTTGGCTGTAACTTGTCTGTCAGTCGGTTAGTAATGCAAGGATTTTATATAATCACAGAAGAAAAAAATATTTAATGTAAAGCACGATGGGTTCCGGTTTTATAGCTTCAACAGTATCACCTGTAAGATCATTGTGTACACAAGGATCGTGTTCTATTTAATGTGTCAAATGCAAGCGCGTTTCTAATACACCAGTAAAATGCAGAGCACAACGCCGTATATACGTGCACCCTGCACACTACGTGACCGAGATTTGTAATATTATACAGGAAATAAGTCAGAAGCTCATGTATCTCCCAGTTTATTTGTTAAATATATGTGATCTGAAGCATACTTACACATGAAATCTGGCGAAATAAGTGGATGCAAGAGTCAACTTATTTTCTTAAAATTTTTTGCTTTCGTATAATATGATGTCTATTACGTAGCTATCGGACTATATACATACATTGAATCAAAATACACACGCCACGTAAGCTTCCTCGTTCAGGAACTTTATATAACTTCACCTGCATATTTGTCCCTGAAAACTTTTATTTGTAGATATGGCCCCCACTATATTATTAAAATAATATAATACTATTAAAAAGTAATATATAGTAAAAAGTTGTATTTTCAAGGTAGTAGAGCCTTGCTGATTTCAGCATGAATGGGCCGGCTCGACCGGGGAAGTACTACCCTCTCACAGAATATCGACGTAAAGTAACAGTACTTACCTAAACTGTTGCGTTTCGTTCGGTGAGTGAGAGTGCCGGAGGCCCTATCCCCTATTCCTTCTCCCTCATCCCACTCCTCATCCTAATCCCTTTTCCCAACCTCAATGGGCGGCAACGCACTTGTGACTCCTGTGGTGTTGCTTGTGTCCATGGGCGGCGGTAATTGCTTACCATCAGGCAATCCGTCTGCTCGTTTGCCACCTATTACCATAAAAACAAACATGTAAGAATATCCCTTCGTTACTCATTTTTACATTCAAACAAATAAATAAACTGTAAATAAACTGCAACGGCACCATATTGCAATATTAAAAGTCATTCACAATAAGAAGCACCCGAGACAAGAGAGTAAATTATCCAATTTATATCTTTGAGTTGTTCATGAAGTTGCGACGCAAATAAATGCAGCTGTTACTCAGAATATATACGAAGTATTGAATCAAATAAAAAGAGAATAGAACGGACCCAGTAAATAGGGCGTGATATCCAACTTTGGTTTTTGTACGGATTACATGTTTTGCTTTTATCTCTAGCCTAATGGAAACTTCGCGTTGTATTAATTAAAACAAAATCCATTGTAACAGATGTAACAATGTTCTGCTTACTGATTACATTTATTAATCCAGTTAATCCCTTCGTAATAAACGTAAACTCTTTATATTCATTGCAGAAGGAATCGCTAAACAAGTTATGTGGTCTTTGTTTAATGATTTTTGCGAAGAATATTTGGTAGCCGAGGGGTGGGAAACGAGACAATCAACGCTTAAAGCACCATTGTCAATTTTAATGAAACCTCACGAGATATCAACTTTGTTTTTGGCCATTGTTAGAGATGGTAGCGCCACCGCTGAGCCGACGAGTTTCGCTATTTCGTTAGCAAACTTTTATTTGACCAAATTGTTTTTAGTTAGACACTTTCCTTGTGTTAGAAAACAAGATATCTGACTTCCTATTGAAAGTGAATTCTTTACACAACCTTACTTGATACTTGACGGCACGGGCTGTTTCCGCAACTCTACGTCTTGGCGTGTATTTTGCGTGCGGGTGGGAATGGTGTCGTCATTCGAGCCACCCCAGCTCTTCGAGGAAGGCCAGCAGACTTTTGATGTTGCCCACTGCTTCCCTCTGGGTGCTGTATCTGGTCAGGTACTGCTGCCTGTACTGCGCGACCTCAGGGCAGTCGAGGAGCAGGTGGGCTGCCGTCTCGTCTGCTGCCATACAGGCCCTGCACAGCGGGCTGTCGGTGATACCTATTGTAAATAGGTGTGTATTAAAGAATCCGTATCCTGTGTAGGCGGCCGTGACTGTCCGCAGTTGTTGTTTGGACAGCCAGAGCACTTGTTTGGCTATCTTACCGTCTGCTGCGGGAAGAGCCTCCTTGGCCTGCCTACATGTTTCAATTCCAATCCAGGACTGGTTGTGTTGGATCCTGGTCCTATTTCTTACCAGGTTGCGATAAAAACCAGAAGGGAGGGGAATAATGGGCTTGGGTCTCACCATATCTTAAGTAGAAGAGGGGCCCTCTTCTGGCAAGTACGTCGGCTGCGTCATTCCCTCTTGAGCCCCTGTGGCCCTTGATCCATTGCAGTGTTAATTTGTTTTGTTTACCTACCTCTGTTAGTTTCTGGTGGCATTCAAGCGTAAGTGCCGAGGTCGAGGTGATAGTATGGCTTTTGAGGGCTGAGAGGACAGCCTTACTATCTGAGAGGATCCTAATGGATCGTTCCCTTACGTCACGTGCCATGATTGCTGTGGCAGCTAGAATTATGCCAAAACATTCGGCCTGGTAGACCGTGTTGTAGGCTCCCAGCGGTGCTGCGATGTTGATATTTAGGTCCTCGGAGAATACTCCTGAACCCGTACCTGTATCCGTTTTAGACCCGTCTGTGAAGATCGTGAGCTCGTTGTGGTTAACTGCTCCTTCGTGTAGATCCTCGTACAGTTGGATTTTGTATCTCTTGTCGAATACAAATTGTTTCGGTATTCGGTCGCCAATGGCGTGTGTGAGAGGAACTTCTTTAAAGAGTGTATTTAAGTTGCTAGTGTACGGTGTGTTAGTGTTTTTCCAGAGCTTCAGAGCTCTTAGCCATCTTGTCCATGTTCATCTTAAGACAGAGCTTCATAGCTCTTAGCCGAACCGCCGACATCGTTGCTTCCTGTTGTATTAACAGATGCAATGGAGGCAGGTCCAGCAACACTTCGAGTGCCGCTGTTGGCGTTGTTTTCATGCAGCCCATGGCCGCTATGCATGCAAGTCTTTGAAGCCTTTGAAGCTTGTTGGCGGCCGTTATTAGGTTGGTCCGAGGCCACCACACTACTGCGCCGTAGCTTACCATCGGACGTATTATTGTCTTATAGAGCCATAAGACAATTTTGGGGGATAGGCCCAGTGAGAATGGTCAGATCATCTGCATAACCTACTGTGTAGAAATACCTCGCATTGAGTTTGTCTATGAGTTCATTGATGACTAAGTTCCACAATAGCGGGGAGAGAACACCTCCCTGCGGGCAACCTTTAGTTATCAAGGCTGTCTGAGTGTCACCGTGCAGGCGTACTACCCTTTTGCTGAGCATGTTTTGGATCCACTGTATGAGCATCTGATCCACTCCATGTCTGGCTAGGACATTGCTTATGCTGGAGAAGTTTGTCTTGTCGAAGACTCCTTCTATGTCTATGAAGGTGCCCAGGCAGATGCATTTTTGTTGTATAGCAGCTTCTATCTGGTTCACGACCTAATGTCCCAATGCCGATTCCGTCGATTTCCCTGAGCTGTATGCATGTTGGTTGGCATGTAGGGGTAGGTGCTTAAGAGCCCCACTTTTGAGTTCCCCCTCGCAAAGCCTTTCCAAGGCTTTAAGCATGAAAGAGGTCAGGCATATTGGTCTAAAGGACTTTGCATTGGTATAGTCTGTTTTGCCTGGTTTTGGTATGAAGATTAGTTTGACTTCCCTCCATTTCTTTGGTACATATCTGAGGGCCAGGCTAGTCCTCATGATTGCCAGGAGTCTTTTAAAGACAGGTTCTTCTCCCCATTAAAGGGATGGAAGCTATCGATGGCCCATCGGAGTTTTTCTTCTGTGACCACGTTGTTTACGTGTCTCCATTCGTGTTCGGTCGCCACTGTTTGTGTGTCGTGCCACGTTATTACCGGGGTGAGGACGCAGCCTAGGAAGTGTGTTTCAAGTAGGACGCGTCTTATCTCCTCCTCCGATGTGGTGAAGGTGTTATCCGGTTTACGGAGAGTACCTGGTGCAACCGCCGGTTGCTGAGCAAGTGGTTTCCTTACCCGTTTTCTTGTTGGCAAGATTCAATGCTCCCACAGAATTTCCTCCATCCCATGGTGCGTCTGAATCTGAGGCATTTCCTGTAGTCTGATTTGGCCGCTTTATAAGCGTCCCAATCTACGTCCGCGCTTGTGTTCATTGCCCTATGTAAAGCCTTTCTTACCTTCTTGCGCTTGCGTTCAAGCTCAGTGCCCCACCAGAGTTGTTTCCCCGGGTAACTAACAGTACAAATACGTGTACAATGCGAAACTGCAAGAAGCATCGGATTGAGAGAAACTGAGGCATATTATCTACGTTCCAGGAGCACGTTTGTTTTAAGAATACACGGAGTATCGTTTCGCAGGATTTTGTCCGCAAATAAATAAATATCTTCAGACCAGACAAATGTTTTCCCCGAGGGTCAATCAAACTCGTGGCGCTTTCGCCAAGCTATTTGGTTCGCTTATTCGGGGTAAAATTTTGGGAATTTGCGCGGCTTACTTTTGTAAACACAAACGCTGCTTTCATGTAAGCGATGCGAGTGATCCCCATTTTTTAAATCCAAATTGGTGTACTCAATGCAAATATAAAAGGATTACGGGGATTCACAATGGTTTACAGATTTAAAAATGCTCAATATGGCAACCCAAAAAAGGCCAGATAGACAAATGAGTCCTTTGGCTGACGGTTACAAAATTTATTGCAGACATTGGAAACCTTTTTTACTATCAAATCTTATTACTTACAGACGGTTGTATTAGATAAGCTTATTTTTCACTATGGTACAATGTCCTTTGGGTCGGTATGCAATCAGAGGTAAAAGGGCACGTCTTGGTTAGTTGATGCGCCTTGGGGATGCGTTGAGCCATATTAGTTGGCACATCGTAGTACTTACATCATTACAAACCCTACGTCCAAATGTTCGTGTTTCGAGCTTAGCAATTTTATTTAAAAGTAGACAATACAGTTTTCTTTACCGTTTCCCTGTGCATCTAATATGGCAATTATTTTTTAACTGGCTGACATCGTCCCACATCCAGGCAAAGGCCTCCGCCACTTCTTTCCATACACGTTTATCATACGCAACTTCAAGCCAGCGCCAGGGGCAGGCGTCTAAGTGTGCCTACTAAATAAATAATTAAAATACTAAATAATACAAATAAAACCAAATGCTATGTATAAACTAGCGACTGTATAACAATTATAACACAAGTTAAAAAGTCAATATTACAGTGAATTATTGTTTACGTCCTTTACATCCATCATTATTATTTCCCACAGACGGATTATTTAAAAAGAGCAGCGAAACTGACAAGTTTCTCTGTTTCATTTTTTTATCCGTTTCATATAAATAGCCAGTATTTTCTTTTTTTCTTCTTGTAATTCTTCCGCTTCGCCCTTAGGACTTAAGGAAAGCCACAAGCATTCGATAATAGATTTATTTAGATTATTGTGTAATGTGTATAATTAAGAATGTACTATATTCCACCCATAACTCTGCCCCCAAAGGACGATCGTGAAAAATCATTGAAAAACAAATCATGACATGTAAATCTTGGTTACAAAATTATCTGGCTTTATGAATAAATATCTGTTAGGCCGAATATGCGTAATGCAGTAAGTTAAAATAGAATAAACCATAAAAGAAATTTCTTATTTATGCCTTTTTATATTCAACTAGATGATGCACGCGGTTACAGCCGCGTTATTTAAAGATCACATCAAAGGCACTTTAAAGATTTGAAGGCACAAGAGAGCATGACATGTCATAAATTCAGGTAACATTAAATCCATACTAATATTATAAATGCGGAAGGGTTTTGCATATTTGTTGGTTGTATGAAAATCTACTTAAAATTTAGGTAAAGCAAAGCTTGATTATATTCGTCTTTCGATGTGGAACCAAAAGATTCAATTACTTTTTCACATATTCAATTTTCATATGACACTCGAAAGCACTACATGATATATATTGCTCAGGTGTACCTCCTGTTTGAACCTTTTCAATGTGCAAACAGGAGCTAAAGATAAAATTGACGAAAATTGCTCTGGTACAAATTAGTATCGGTCTAATCCCATTAGAGCTAACCTCATAACCAAGCAATTAACACCACACATTTCGAAAGCAGATTATCTAGTATCCAAATCTTATGCAAAACAGGATGTTTTCCTTAACCGAAAATACTTTCTGAAGACAATATAACTGTGATTTCGCGATCTCCGTCTATAAAAGGAACATTTAAGAGAATATGCGACTCAAACTCACAGTTTAATCTCGTTTGAGCTCGTTTTGAATCGTTAAACTTACACAGTTGTATATTTAATAGTAACTGTATTTGTAAATACCTTCACGATATGTGCCAACCCTTCGCTGAAATTATTTAAAAAACGCGCTTTCTTTTTAAATTTTAAATGACGAAGGAATGTTTGAAACACTTTTCTAAAAAGTTTTCTTTGAGACGTAAATATTTATCCAGTTTTGCTAAAGTTTTTGGGGCTTAACGAGTAGAGTATGTTTTATATGAGTATACAGTAATGCTAAAAAGTCGGCTTTCTCGGAGAGTCATCGGCCCCGGCTATCATGATCTTTGACTGTCGTCATGCTCAGTACCCTTGAATGTAACACGAGTCAAACGGCAGTCGCTTTGAGGAACAGTTAATATCCTGCGAAAGCAAACTTCTTCAATTGGGATAAAGCTAAGACGATGATATTACATTTATACTTAATCTATCAATGTGCCCAAAAATATTTAACATTTAGTGCGGTTTCAGATTAGCGTTTTATACGCACGTATAAGCTCGTTTTTGGAAGCGCATATAGGCGCGTATAGGCGCGCCTTTTGGCACACGCGCAACTCGTACGAGCGTTGACGCGCTTCTAAGCTCGTATAACCACGAGCCGTCAAAATCCATGTTGACACTGACAAGACGTCACTACCGTTTCGAGCGAACACGCCCGTTTACGTGAGTCTGGTTTTTTTGAAGCGCGTATTGTAGCGCGCGTGTATGCGCGTATGCTAAAACGACCGTATACGCGCAGAAAAATACGCTAATCTGAAACCGCCCTTAATAAAATTAATAATGTAGCGATAGCCTGGTGGAGAGACCAACGACACTTCACTTTTCAAAGTTATGTGTGAATTAAATGGTTAATTATCGCTTTCTAAATGGTAAAGGAAATTCGTGACGAAACCTGCCTGTCTGAGAGTTCTCATGAGGAATATGCTAACTCGCACTTGGCCAGCGTAGTGGTTCTCATAGTGTGTAGAGGCCCGTGCCTAGCAGTAGGAAAGATTAAATAAAGCGCGAACGCGATGATGAAACATATTTGAGTTTTGTGTTTATGAATACCTATAATATTACAGTTGAGTATCATTGTGATCAGCTAAAACAGCGTACTGTGACAAGAAGGCGAGCAACATGTCGTTGCACCGAGATGTCTCCATATCCGATGTCAACAAATATTTCGTACACTAGAGAATTCACTCTTAACATGTTCACAATACAATATGTCTGGCAGTAAAATATTCACGAGGTTAGATCCTTACATCATATGAGTAAATATACACGGGTGACAAGAATATTTAACTGTTATTCAAAATATTTTTATCAGAATTGTTCTTGTTGACAATTCTTACTTGTTTTATGAGTTGGGTATTTTATCTATATTGTTGTTACAACAAGGTAGAGACACTAGAGATAGGGTATTTTACAAACCACTGTAGAAGCTACTTTTATGCGGTGAATCTTCATATACCTCATAATAGTAGCTTATCTACATTTGGAAAGATCTAAATCAGGGCACCCAGCCTTTGTATATTTTGTGTGTGTGATAACATCAATTCAGTGCAGGTGTAAGAGCATTTTTAAATAGCTTAGGTAATGAGAACTCCTGGAATAGATCTGATTGCCAAGATTCCTAGAAGCTCGACTACCATCCTTTCACTTTCGCTTCATCTCCTTTGTCATATATTGGTATGGCGTAAAGCCTATATACGTCCTCTACCCAAGGTTCCTAACCCCACCTTACCTAGTAATTTTCGCCCTATATCCATTCTTCCTTTCCTATCCAAAGTGCTTGAGGCTTGTGTCCACCAGCAGCTGACCCGATTTGTGCATATTAATAACCTGTTGAGTCCTTTTCAATCAGGATTCAGATCGGGACACAGCACAACCTCAGCCCTCCTTAAAGTGACTGGCGATATTAGAGCGGGAGTGGAGGACACCAAGGTCACTGTGTTGGTCTTGGTAGATTTCTCGAACGCTTTTAATACCGTCAGTCACGATATCCTCCTCTCCATACTATCCCACCTTTCGATCGCACCTGAAGCTTTGGAATGGTTCTCATCCTATCTTCGTGGGCGTCAACAGTCGGTTCGCATTGATGAGACCTTATCTCGTTGGTGTGATCTCGACTCTGGCGTCCCACAAGGCGGCATTCTTTCTCCACTTCTTTTTTCTCTATTTATTAATCTCTTAACTCACAATCTTCGGTGTTCATATCATCTGTATGCAGACGACCTGCAGCTGTATTCTCAGGCGAGGGTTGAGGATCTAACACGGGCCATCAATGATGTAAACCAAGACCTAATGGCAATAAAGCATTGGTCGGATCAGTTTGGACTATCAGTTAACCCGTCAAAATGTCAAGCCATTATCGTGGGTGGTAACCGCATGATGTGCAGAGTGGATACTGCAGCTCACCCTCCAATCATCTTTGACGGGTTAAATTTTAAGATCACTTCGAGCGTTAAGGACCTGGGACTACACATAGATGACACCCTTAACTGGAGAACGCAAGTCACGAACGTGTGTCAAAGTGTCACTGGGACCCTGCGATGTCTCTATCGTCTGAAGAATTTCCTCCCCTCCAAAACAAAGACTATGCTAGTGCAATCTTTAGTGTTCCCTATCATCGATTATGGTGATGTGTGTTATTATGACCTGAATGCAGACCTTCTCAACAAACTCGACCGGCTTCTCAATAACTGCATTCGATTCGTTTTCAATCTTCGGAAGTATGACCATGTGTCTACTTATCGTTCTCAACTGAGATGGCTTCCCATTCGTCAACGCCGTAGCTTGCGTGCTCTCACTACTCTCTACTCGCTACTTCACTCACCCACTCCTCCAGCTTATCTAATTTCTCACTTTCAATACCTATGCTCTTCGCATGATAAAGCCCTTCGTTCTTCCCATAACCTTTTACTTCGATGTCCTCAACATAGCTCTGGCCTTGTACATTCTTCCTTCTACGTTCAAGCTATACACCTATGGAACGCGCTCCCTCTGGAAGTCAGGACGGCAGACAGTCGCTGGACATTTAAAAACAAGGCTCGTCAATGGATTCAACGTGGGTTATTGGCTGAATCATCGTAATCATCACATGATTATGTATGTATATAGAATATTTTATTGAATATATATGTCTATGTATATATAAATGTATATGTTATAATATATTAATATATATATTATATTTTACTAAATTATGTTATATATAGTATATTATATTAATTATTAAGTTTATATGTGTATTGTATTAGTCCGTTATGTATATTATTTATTAAAGTATCTAGTTATAATTATCTAAATTCAATCACAAAGCACTTCCACCTAATACCTGCCTTAACTATCTCTGCATCACCCTAAGGTAGACTGTTAGACAATGCCTAAGGCATTAAGTCCGCCTATGTACAGTATTGTGCAGGAAGTTTAATAAATAAAATAAAAAATATATTGTACTTTCATCAATAGTAATGCAGAAGTTATACTCATTATCGATAAGTCACACTTTAAACGACATTTTGTGATTCACACAAAGTATTATTCAGGTGGGCTGAACGTAAAACACCGCGCAGTATTAAGGCATGGTGACAACTAAAAACACTAACTTGTGTGAAAGGAAAGCAATTTAATTTCCA
This sequence comes from Euclidia mi, assembly GCA_944739405.2. NCBI lineage: Eukaryota > Metazoa > Arthropoda > Insecta > Lepidoptera > Erebidae > Euclidia > Euclidia mi. The sequence continues at coordinate 27,925,153 of OX123204.2, read as the reverse complement.
AGTCAGCTGACATGAATTCCTTGTGTCAGTTATGAAAAGTTTGTGTCCTAAAACATCCTGGTATCTTACTAAACTAGTAGATACGTCGTTATTGGGGTCACAGGAATGCCATCCAAAAACTAATATTAGACCAAATCAGATAATCCCGCTTCATTTCCAATTCAATGGCTACAGTCGGACTTATGTTATAAATGAGAAAATCTGGATGCGTGAATAGAAAATGCCATGCTAGCGAAAAAGGTACTCACTAGATGTGAAAATGAATTTGACTGCGATATTCGGTCACGAACTTAAAATTTATATGTGTGTACATTTGTGTTCGATTCACGCTCAAGTCAAACATTTTTGTGTGCATGAACAAGGATGTTTGTCTTAGTCTTGGTGTTTCTATGTATAATATGTATGTATTTACAAAAAAAAGTATATATTATGTATGTTTATCCATTATCTAGTACCCATAGTACAAGCTCTGCTTAGTTTGTGACTAGATGGTGATGTGTGTAAGTGGTAGAATATTTAAACGAATTGTAAATAGCGCACAAATATTAAAATATAAAGTTTGCCAACCATAGATACTACTATCTAATTTCTGTACAAGAATTAAGTCTGGATGGTAAATTGAATGAAGTATGCCAGATGATGCATGATAGAAAGATTGATGTTCTATGTGTGAATGAGACAAAAAGGAAAGGTTGTGGCCTCACCAAGCATGACAGCTACACGGCTTATTGGTATGGGGTAGACAGTACCACCAGAGCCTGCAAGGGAGTTGGTTTAATACTGTCTGCGCGAATGAATGAGTGCGTTAAGGAATTTAAATGTGTAAATGCTAGACTATTGTGGATGAGAATGAAAGTAGGACTTACTCGTCTCTTTATGGTAGAGGTTTACGCCCCGGTCAATATAGTAGCGGGTATGTCACAGTGAGAACAAGCCGAAAAGCAGGAGTTTTGGGAGAATTTAAGAGTGATTTTGAGGAAATGTAAGGATAACGAAAGATTGATCTTGTTAGGTGATTTCAATGGATGGGTGGGAGTAAAACGAGATAGATTTGAAAGGGTTTTATGTGAATTTGGTGATGAGAGTGTGAATGAAAATGGAAAAGTATTGCTTGAGGTTTGTTTAGAGTGGAGCCTTTGTGTGACAAACACCATGTTTGATCACAAAAGGATACACATGTATACGCGTGAGGCTAAGAATGTTAGAAGAAGCATGATTGATTTTGTAATTGTAGATGAACGTTTGAGAAAGAATGTGTTAAATACAAGGGTGTATCGAGGGATCGGCATCCACACAGACCACTTTTTGGTGATGAGCCGGATAAATGGGCCCTTCAAAGGATGGCGACACCGAGAACATAATGAAAATAGGGTCTTGGAAAGAATAAAAGTAGAAAATCTGCAAGAAAAAGATGTGAAAGATTAGAGTATAAGCGAAGATTTATAGCAAGATTTGAGAGGTTCGATGGCATAAATGATATGGAAGAATTATGGTAATCTTTTAAAGAAGAGATAGTATGTGTAGCGTCTAAAATATGTGGTGTGATCAAGAGAAGGAAAATACGAAAGGTTAAGAATACATGGTGGGACAAGGATGTACAATCAGCAGTGTCAGAGAAGAAGAAAGCTTGGTTAGATTGGTTGGCTGCCAGAGCAAATGAAAGAATGGGAAAGGCAAGTGATGACATAGATGAAGCAAGAAAGGAGTTTGTTAGGTCAAAAATAATTTTGAAAGAAATTTTTAAAAGGAAAAAACCGGTCAGGTGCGAGTCGGACTCGCGCACCGAGGGTTCCGTACAAACCTGTAGGTATATAAGTAAAAGTTCACCAGTCATAGTTATGGTATTTTTGAAGGAGCATAAATTAAAGAAAAAGGTGTCTTTGTCGTTTGTAATCAGTCATCTTTTATTTTATATTAACATTATCGCTTATTTTATAATATAACTTAAATACCTATACCAGCCTTGCAGCAGCCTTGCAAAAGTCTGCTGATGAATGATGGTAAGATTTTTTATCAAAGTTATTGATTTACAAAGTTTTAGTACATACATAAATAGACTCACGCCTGTTTCCCGGAGGGGTAGGCAGAGACTACGGAACGCCATTTGCAACGATCCTGACATATCTCTCTTGCTTCATTCACTCCCATCAGATTCCTCATGCATGCTCTTCTGTTCAGGGTACTTCTAACTTGCCCTGTTTTAAGGATGTCTCCAATCTGGTCAGAGAACGTCCGCCTAGGTCTTCCCCTTGGTCCTGTCCCATCCACACTTGCCTTATAAATCTGCTTGGTCAGTCTTTTGTCATCCATCCTCTCCACGTGCCCAAACCACCTTAGTATATCTTTCTCGATGCTTGTCACTACATCTTCTTTTACCCCACAACACTCTCTTAGTGACAATAAAAAAATATGTGAAAATTCCATTTTGGGGATTCATTCTAAAATCAATATTGAAGTCTCCCACGACAATCAGACGAGAACATGAATTATACCTATTGAGGTTGCTGCCGTATATTGTTGTATTTATGCAGTCTATTGCAACATTAATTGGACACTGTGGTGACTTATATACAGTTATCACTCTGACATTAAACATTTCAACATGCAAGCATTCACAATGGTCGTTTGCAGCGTCTGGGTTATTTAAAATCTCAATCAGCCTATCGCAGTCCACTGCTGGACATAGGCCTCTCCCAACACGCACCACAGTACACGGTCCTCAGCCTTCCGCATCCTTTATCTGGGCTATAAGACGTTACTACGTACCAAATTTCAAGATTTTGAGTTCACGGGAAGTAACCTGTAGGTTTTGATTCCCTTGCGAGTAGACGCCAGTTTGAAAATATGATTATATTGCTCTTTCTTTTGATTGCGTAGACATAGATGTTTGATTTTGTTACAGCCTAACGGTGTTATATACCTGAGTATTTGATATGAATTTCAATTTAATACCTCCACGCGTTCAAGAGAAAGGGGTAAGAACTTTAAATTTATTAAAAATATTTTTTTATATGCTGTAACTAAAAAAATACAGTTTTCGCAATTTTTCCTTTATAAGTGATATAAGACGTTGCTTCGTACCAAATTTCAAGATTTTGAGTTCACGGGAAGTACCTTGTAGGTTTTGATTCACTTGCGAGTAGGCGCGAGTTCGAAAATATGCTTATATTGCTCTTTCTTTTGATTGCGTTGACGCAGAAGTTTGATTTTGTTGCAGCCTAACGGTGTCATATACTTGAGTATTTGATATGAATTTCAATTTAATACCTCCATGCGTTCAAGAGAAAGGGGTGGTAACTTTAAATTTATAAAAAATATTTTTCATAAATGATGTAACAAAAAATTTACGGTTTTCGCAATTTTTCCTTTATATGTGCTATAAGGCGTTGCTTCGTACCAAATTTCAAGATTCTGAGTTCACGGGAAGTACCCTGTAGGTTTTGATTCACTTGCGAGTAGGCGCGAGTTTGAAAATATGCTTATATTGCTCTTTCTTTTGATTGCGTTGACATGGAAGTTTGATTTTGTTGCAGCCTAACGGTGTTATATACCTGAGTATTTGATATGAATTTCAATTGAATACCTCCACGCGTTCAAGAGAAAGGGGTGGTAACTTTAAATTTATAAAAAATATTTTTCTTATATGATGTAACAAAAAATTTACGGTTTTTGTAATTTTTCCTTTATATGTGCTTTAAGCCTAACGGTGTTATATACCTGAGTATTTGATATGAATTTCAATTTAATACCTCCACGCGTTCAAGAGAAAGGAGTAGTAACTTTAAATTTATTAAAAATATTTTTTTATATGCTGTAACTAAAAATGTACGGTTTACACAATTTTTCCTTTATATGTGATATAAGACGTTACTTCGTACCAAATTTCAGGATTCTGAGTTCACGGGAAGTACCCTGTAGGTTTTGATTCCAATGCGAGTTTGAAAATATGCTGCAATTTGCAGCATAAACGGCTGTATCTTTTGATTGCGTTGGATTAAAAGTTTGATTTTTTTACAGCTCTATGGAACCGTAGATTCGAGTATTTAATATAAATTTCAGTTTGATACCTCCACGCATTCCTGAGAAAAAGGGTCTTGACAGACGGACGGACAACAAAGTGATCCTATAAGGGTTCCGTTTTTTACCTTTCGAGGTACGGAACCCTAAAAAGAGGAAAAGAAAGATGAGTTTGATAGCAGACTATCTGAAGATTTCCGGAGAAACATAAAGTTTTCTGGAAATCCATTCATGCAGTTCGAGGAAGAACTCAATCCTCAGAATACACGTCAATCAGAGACAAGAATGGAGAGGTACTGAATGGTGAATCATGCGTGCTGAAGAGATGGAAGGAGTACTTTGAAGGTTTATTTGAAAGAACAGCGATAGAGATATCGATCGACGAAATGAATGGTAATAATAGCAATGATGAAAGCGATATTGGTGTGGATGAGATTGTGAAGGCGTTGGGAAGTATGAAATTAGGTAAGGCTGCAGGATATGATAGGATTACAGTTGAAATGCTGAATGCTGGACAGGGCATCATAGTTGGTCAGCTGCAGCACTTATTTAACTTGTGCTGGAGCAGCGGCCGAGTACCTGATGACTGGGCCCCAGCGGTGGTTGTGCCTCTTTATAAGGGAAAAGGCTCGCAACAAGACTGCAAGAACTATAGAGGCATTAGCCTTCTCAGCTTTGTTGGCAAATTGTATGCGAAGGTACTGATTGAAAGAGTTATGGAAGTAACCGACATGAAAATATGGGATGTACAAGCAGGATTCCGAAAGGGTATGGGGTGCACGGATCAAGTCTTTTCCTTGCGCTGCATAGCCGAAAAATTCTTGGCCAAAGGTCAAAAGGTCTATTCCGCATTCGTGGATTTGGAAAAAGCATACGATAAAGTGGTGAGAAATGAAATGTTGTCGGTACTGTCGATGTATGGGGTCAACAGCAGCCTCATACGAGCTCTGAAATCCCTTTATGAAGATTCTAGAGCTTGTGTGAGGATAAATGGGTCGTACACGAATTGGTTTACCATCGAGACACGTGTAAGACAGGGATGTGTAGCGTCGCCGTGGCTGTTCAACCTCTTCATTGACAGTTGTTTGCAAGATTTGAAAAATTGTGACTGTGGATTAAGGATGAATGAGTTACTTGTCAAATGCCTGCTTTATGCTGATGATCAAGTTATACTTGCGTCTTCAGCGGAGGAGTTGCAGGAGATGGTAACAATCATGCATGGTGCGTTAGAGACGAAAAAAAGGAATGAAAGTGAATGTAAGTAAAACGAAAGTTATAGTTTTTGCAAAGGAGGAATGCGTTACGGCTTGTAAGTGCGGTTTCAGATTAGCGTTTTATACGCGCGTATAAGCTCGTTTTTGGAAGCGCATGTAGGCGCGTATAGGCGCGCCTTTTGGCACACGCGCAACTCGTACGAGCGTTGACGCGCTTCTAAGCTCGTATAACCACGAGCCGTCAAAATCCATGTTGACATTGACAAGACGTCACTACCGTTTCGAGCGAACACGCCCGTTTACGTGAGTCTGGTTTTTTGAAGCGCGTATTGTAGCGCGCGTATAAGCGCGTATGCTAAAACGACCGTATACGCGCAGAAAAATACGCTAATCTGAAACCGCCCTAATGTTATGATCGATGGACAGCGAGTGGAGCAAGTGAATGAGTTTGTATATTTAGGTACGCTGTTTACAAGGGATGGTTAGAATGTAGAAGATATTGAAAGAAGAGTTAATGCAGGTAATAGAGTGAATGGAGCTCTGAAGGCATTTATGAATAGCCAAAACGTGTCCAAAAAAGGCACGTTTGGCTGTGCATAGAAGAGTGTTAGTACAGTAGTGTTGGTGGGGGTTTAGATGACGAAAACTGACCAAGCAGATATATAAGGCAAGTGTGGAAGGGACAGAACGAAGGGGAATACCTAGGCGGACATTCTAGAAGACAGGTTACAAGTACCCTGAACAGAAGAGCATGCATGAGGAATCTGATGGGAGTGAATGAACGTTGCAAATGGCGTTCCGTAGTCTCTGCCTACCTATCCGGGAAACAGGCGTGAGTCAATGTATGTATGTATGTATGAATTAAGTCTACACACAAGACTTTAATCAAAATACACATATGCAGGTGACAATTTGAAAATACGTTATTATTTCAGCTCAACATTTTATTATACAAATTTTTACTGATAGACTGCAGAAAATGATAATTAGTCTATGGAAATAATCTTCTAAACAAAGCTAGAGCAAGGCTAGAACTAAATATTAAACGACACTTAACCCTTCTTCAACAAACTCCATGTTTCATTTGGTATGTCACTACGAATCACATTTCATACCCACACACCAAACTGGTGACAATATTACCAAAAATAAATTCGCCTAGTACTTGTCGACCAACAATGGAGACAAAATGATGGCATGTTCTTGTAAAGGTTAAGACTTACGACGTCTATTACTGAATCTGATGGCACGTAAACAGCCTCGGAAGTCTCTTAATAACAACTTTATGTGGCATTCTGTCGTCAAACTGCGACATTATGTTTGCGACGACCAAATGTTAACATAGAAGTGTTAGTAATAATAAATGAAATAAGGAGCATTGTTCTGACGGTGTCATTGTAATGTACATGGCGATAATAATACATTTAGGTAGTTGATGATGTGCGGCACTGTTAATTGGCTCAATGCTTTGACATGTTTTATATTGTACTCAACTCGCCGCTCTGCACTGCGTCGAGTGTCGTGGGTTCGATCCCCAGACGAGACCACACTTGTTAAAGGAGTTTTCAAGTCTAAGACCGCCAAATTACAAACCTAAAGACTACAATTTGTTCTGAGTTTCCTTTTGCGCTGGCCTGGTTATTTGAATTAAATACTAAAGTAGTATTTTGGAGCTTATGACTAGAAAAATCTGCAAACCTATTCCCTCTAGATATTGAAAGCTTTACTAGAAAATCCTAATAATAATTATTCCACGCCAAAATCAAGTCACTAGGATTGTTTGAAAGTCTTTTACTGGAGCCATTTAATAAGAGCATCATGCCTATTTTCATTCGATTCTAGCATTCTAGGTCAATAGGATGTTGGAGATTTTAACGATCGTTCAGTGAATGAAAAAAAAAGTATTCTAACGAGCTCCACTTTTCATAGTTAGAAACATAGAATAAAGAATACTTTAGAAGTTTGTTTTTTAAAAAACTGTAAGGCCAATTTCATATTTTTATACATACATACATACATAGACTCACACCTGTTTCCCCGAAGGGGTAGGCAGAGGCATATTAAACGCCCACTTTTCGCCATTGTTTTGATCCCACGTAATAGGTGGCGAGCCTATTGCCGCTTATCGGGATATGTTGTTTGCCAGAGCCTCGTCCGTTGATCGGCAGGCTATATATATCGATATATTTTTATACACTTAAGTTAATATTATTTTAGTGGAACTATCTTAAGGAATTAAACTACGAATGAAATAATTGACAAATAGCTAAATTATCCTATGTTTCACGCAAAAAGGAGGGCTGTAAGTTTAATGTGTATCTGTGGCTGTCGTAGTTATTGTGGCCCGACCAAACGGATAACCCAAATGGGATGCGGTTTTATATTATGTATTAATAGTATAGCTATATTTGGTATATGTAAGCAACCTTCTCCAAAATATCCAACTTAAACTGATACACTTCTGTAACTAAAACTGACTACCCGGTGGCGTTTTCTTCTTCTTTCTTCTTCTTTCAACTGCCACGCTGAATATCGCGTTCGATTCCCGCTGAAGTCAAACATTTGTGTGCGTGAACAACGATGTCTGTCTTGATCTGTGTGTTTCTATAATATATAGGTATGTATTTAGAAAAAAATGGATTATATTATCCCTCCAAAAGCTCTGCTTAGTTAAACATTCTGAATAACATTGTGGTGAACTTTGGCCTAACTCTTTTCATAGCGAAAAAAGATGTGCCCACAGTGGGACACTTTATGCACAGGGTTCCTTTTTGTATAAATAATAATATGCCAAGCCTTTGAAAAGTAGGCAAATAGGTTAATCATACGATAATCATTCGATCCTCGTAAGAAACAAACAATTTTCTAAGCCACAAATACGATCTAACTAATTAATACTACTTCAATATTTTAGTTGCTAATATCTAACACAACCCTAGCGGTTAAATGCATACGTGGTAGACTAGACGTCTTGATCCCAATATTTTTACATTTAATAAACCTAAGAGAATACGCTCTGGATCAGTGAGATTTTGTTGGCGAACAATGCAAGTTTCGTCTACTACGCCATGTTTCACGAGACACGAGATCAGATCAATACACAAGGGAATTCAAATGTATCTCATCTCTTTAGAACTTCTTTGATTAAGACAACAGGATAGTTCAATCAAGTCGTATTCATATTAATATGGTTACAAGCATACTAATATTGCTAATTAGACATAAACGACTATGGCTAGTTGTGACGTCGAAGACATATACGAAATTATGAAAATTATGCATAATTTTTTTCTGCCTGAAACCTGAGGAATGACATGGGCTACATTTTATCCAACACCACGCGGCTGAAACTGCCGGCGAAAGCTAATATCTACCTACTTGTATAGATACGACTGAGGTGTGTATGATTAAGACAAAATCAAAACAAGCTTAATGTATGAAAGTTTGTTGTTATGAGTTCGTTGTTGTTTTGACTTATCGAATCACACCGCCACAATTACTGCTTCTCCATAATGAGTCACACGCCACCGTCTACCAAAACGTCAAACTCTCAAGTATGTAAGCGTAGGTTTTGCCTGGACAGGCTGATGGTAGCGTAGGTGACTAATTTAAGAAAGCAGTATCGTTGTCCAAGCAATTTACAGGTTGCATCCGAGACTTTTCGTCCAGATTTGTAAAAAACTATAGGACAGGGCGACTGTCGTCTGACCTCCACAACCCATAAGAATTGCGGAGGTCGCAACCCATAAGGAATGATGAGATATACCATTAGCGGTACTCATTCCCACCTGAAAACTTTGCTCAAAATACTCAAAAAAGTTTCATGGCAGTGAGATTCTACAGAATTATGTGACTGACATTTAAAACGTGTTGACAACGGCATGCTCAAATGAAAACTTTTCTTTCATCCTGAAACGTGGATGAAAGAAAAGTTTCGTGGATGAAAGATTCGTGTTATGCAATCACCAATTTTTCAAACTGTTGTAAGTAATTAAGACAATCATGAATAAAGCCGAACAAACCAGCAATGTTTTTAATGAAGGCTTTTCTGAGTAATGAAAGACATCGTTATATTCGTCGTTTTTAGGGTTCCGTACCTAATAGGTAAAAACGGGACCCTATTACTAAGCCTCCGCTGTCTGTCTGTCTATCACAAGACTGTATCTCATAAGCTGTGATAGCTAAAAAACTGAAATTTTCATAAATTATGTATTTCCGTAGCCGCTATGACAACAAATACTAAAAATAAAAAAAATAAACATTTTTTTATTTATAACGTTAATAATATGACGTTTTTTTGCTCAATATTGCTAACGGTAACAGATAGACGCTTAAAATTTTTACAGAAAATATAGTTGTATATTACCTTCCAAAATAAGTAATTAAATAAAATTAAAGGAAATATTAAAGGGAATCCCATACAACAAAAGTAACTTTTAAGCATTTTTTACTCGATATATTTTATAAAAAGGTAGAAACTTAAACAATTTTTAAGTATACATACAACAAACGTGATTTTCTTTTATAGATGATGGTACGAAACCCTTCGTGCGCGAGTCCGACTCGCACTCGGCCAATTTTTGTTTTTTTAGGGTTCCGTACCTCACAAGGTTACAAAAGGAACCCTTATAAAATCACTTTATTGTCCGTCTGTCTGTCTGTCTGTCCGTGTGTCACCACCGATTTTCTCAAGAACGGGTGGACCTAGCACATTGAAATTTATACCAGATACTGAGGTTTATGGTTCCTATTAGGTGTATAAAAATCAGGCTCCTGGATCAACCCGATAAAAAGATACGGTCAAAATTAGACTTTTGCGAAAACTAGTAAGTACCAAAATTAACCTTAATTTTCAACTTTTTTAATTTTCGGAATTTTTCCTTGACTTGTTCTGTAAGGCCTTGGTTTTAACCAAAATTGACAATTCTAGGTCAACCGTAAGTACCCTATAGGTTTTGGGTCGAAAACCTATATGGTAGTTCCCGTTGAACTAGAATCACGAAATTTCACGAAATTTGGTCTTACAGTACAAATAAAGGAAAAATTACAAAAAATAAAAAAGTGGAAAATTAAAGAGTGTCCCCATACATACATAGTAGACACCATTTAAGATAGTCCTCTAAGTTGTATGGGCGCTCATACAGATTTAGAGGACTAGCGTAATTAGCACCAACCTCAAATAAGGTAAAATGCGTACGGAACCCTCGGTGCGCGGGTCAGACTCGCACTTGCCCGAATTTTTTTAATTGACTTGACACGACAGTTCGAATCTCTTCGCAACCACGCTCGGATTAAGACGAGCGAAACGTCGGAAACAAATAGGTATTTATACCTTAAATAAGTTAAGTATACACGATTAAGACCCGGTAAATTATTTTGAATGATGTATACAAATCGCGAAAGTTTAAAATCGATTAGTTCGAGTCGAGTCGAGGAAAGGATGGGTTCCACTTTTTTACTTTTAGTGAAAAGACTATTACGAACGCACATTACTCGGCACAATGCTAAACGACAAGACGACTTCTCAAACCACTGCGCCATAATTCTACAGTTGTAAAATCTATCGTAGCAATCAGTCATATAAAATCAATATTTCGTATTTTTAACCGACTTCAAAAAGGATTCAACTGCAATTTTTATGTGTTTTACCTTACCGTTGTTACTTACAATTAGCCTGGTGCCTCTCGTGTGGTCTCACTAAAATTGAATCAAGATCTGACCAGTAGTTTTCGAGTTATCCTTATGTATTTTAATCTATATATTTCCAGGAGCGTTTGAAGTCGGTTTGCTTAGACGCACTTGTTATAAAAACCAAAAACATTTTAGCAAGCAAAATGCAATGCCCGCAAGACAACTTTAAAACACAAAAGTTGAGTAGATGTAGATGTTTTTACTGTTTAAATGCGAGTGTTTGCACCTGAGCGCTTTTACCTACCTAATTGTAGTTATTTTTGTGAAATTATAACGTTAAAGCAAGCTCATACCTTCAGTTTGTTTAAAAGGTAACCGCTATATCCCCTGTGTGGCCTTATAAGTAACTGTGACCATCATATACACCAAACTTTGTCACTTGTACATTTCAGAAGAAAATACAACTGCCTAGGAACACAGGAAAATATCATCAGAAACAGAAAACATAAACAATAGGATCTTAAATGCGACTATTAGTTTATTTGATACACAACGATTATGAAAAATCTTAATATATAAAATCCTTGCGTTACAGACTGACTGACAGACACGCTACAGCCGAAACTATTTGGCGCAGGAATCTGAAATTTGGCATGTATATTCCTTGGGGACCGTAGGGGTGCATTAAGAAGGGATTTCCCGAAATTCCCACGGGATCGGCCAAAACGGGTAAATGAAGGGTAGCGGTAGGCGTAGCTGCTGGCGTCCTCTAGTTTAATATATGTAGGTACATTACCATGTTATCAGGAGTACGAAAGCACGTAAGGTAGACCAGACCTCATGCGGGAACAAATTCGCGGTCAAAAGCTAATTGGAATAAGTGCAACTGCAATATTCATCAACGGATATGCAATGCAATTCAATAACGTTACTACAAATATTTTGGCTCCTGACTAAACCAAATAATATATATTGACACTGTATTGTTCTTGGCAACTCGCCAATTTCTGAACAATAGGCAAAGTTAACAGTTTTATCAATTAACCTTCCCTTACACGGACAGGACCGTGTAAACTTAGAACGGATTGATAACTTATATCGTGGAAATAAAACGACCCTTACCCTTACCGTGACCTTACCCTCAGAATCTAATTCTTATCTGGTTCAAAGAATATCGATTCGCGGAGATAGGAAGAAGTTTGCCCTCAATTATCATATTTATTACCTTCATATGGTGGAGTATGTAAATAGCTGTAGTTATGAGAATATGTCCTTACAATCTTGTTGTCTCAACATACCTACATATCATAAAGACGTGAACTTACTTCACAATTTCAATTAGCGCAATTATTTAGCTAACAATAATACGGTAGTCACTCTATATCTGGCTAGACTAGAAACTGGACCACGACCTTCAAGGCGAAAGTGTGGTTAACGTCTTGGATGCAACCGGGACAATGATCAATGAAAAAGGGAAAAGGAGGCATACTTTTGAATTAAAATTATTCATACGATTTATAATAAGCATTATCTTCAATGAATTTAATTTTGTACAAAAATTACGTGCATCTCAAAGGCAAACTTTAGCAAAATTGCTATTATAGCTGCGAATTATTTTGTTCATATTGTTTTTTATTTTCAGGTGGCTTTGAACTCTTATAAAGTAATTTAACACGTGAGTTTATCTCGATGCTTTCTTCAAAATATAAATAAAATGAGAGGTGTTTTTGAAGTTCACTAATTTAGGAGTTCTTTATAGCGTTGTATTTTTAGAATTTTATTGAAAAGCCTTCAATATATTTGGACGTATATTTAAAAATATAGGGTATTGTTTTTCTATTTAACTGCTCACGCACTAGGTATTAATCGAATGTCACGATAGACTACTCAACGGACGAAACAACATGGCGATTGTTTTATCCGCTACGCCTTGTGTGAAATCTAAAAAAGTTTTAGAAATTTAGAGACATTATAAAAATCGACGTCATTTACGCGCTTGGGTTGGGTGTGTGCTTAATTTAAAGCTGTATTGACTATTTACCATCGTTGCCTGTGGCTCCGCCCGCGTTGGTGGCTATTATCGGGACAAAAGGCAACTGTTGTGTTTTTGTAAGATGATTTATTTTTCTTCGTTTATTAGCAATCAGTCTTTGGACTATAAGCTAATGAGTTCTAGTCCAATAACATGTAGAGAGTGTGAACTCCCGTGAGAGCACGACTCGTGCTTTAATAGAATAGTAAGCTATATTGCTACAAATTATCACCAGAATCCTTTTAGTCGTTTCCATGTGAAAGAGAAACTTTTAAACACTCGCGTTGCATGTTTAAGAATATATATATATATATATATATATATATATATATATATATATATATATATAGACGGGACTTAACGCGAACATGCAACAAGCTGACTGGTGTAGCGATGTCACGTAGAAATAGAATCTTCTACCTCGCACTCGGAGACGTGACATCGCTACACTAGTCAGCTTGCGACCACGGGACGTGCAACCGTCTCGAAACGTCAAGCAAAATAAGGTATGTAAATACCTAATGCATGTTCGCGTTAATTCCCGTCTATATATATATATATATATATTCTTATGTGAAAGAGTAACAAACATCTATACATGCATCCACCCTAACAAACTTTCATATTTGTTACTAGCCGTTTCCCGCAGTTTCATCCGCGTCCTGAGGGAACTACTTCGCGTACCTGAAAAACCATGTAGCCTATGTTACTCGCAGATAATGTAACTTTCTAAAAGTGAAAGAATTTTTTAAATCGGTAACAGTATCTGTCAGAATCGATTTTAAACTTTCGCGATTTGTATACATCATGCAAACTAGATTAGCGGGTCTTAATCACGTACAATTAATTTTCGACGTTTCGCTCGTCTTGCACCGAGCATGGTCGCGGAGAGACTGATGAGAGCTCAGCGCCGTCTTGTGGAAGTGCGGGTTTCAGCACCTACCCTCACTTGGTCTTTATTTAAGTTCGCACTGTCAGTACTCCGACACACTACACTAATGACGTCTACACACTGTTGAGATTTATCACTGCGGCAGTGTTTACATTTGCTGATGACTGGATTCCAAGTAGCCGATAGTCTATATCCATCCCCCCGGTTGAAATTGTTATATTTTTTTCAAAATCTGTCTGACAAAAACCCATCACTCTTTCAAATTGACAATATTATAAAAAATACCTTAAGCATAATTCTAAATGTGGCATTGAACGACCGAGTGTGGCTACAGGCCTCCTTACCTGTACGCCTGGGCGGCCTCGGCGTTCGCAAAATTTCCGAAGTGAGCTTACCAGCATTCCTGTCCTCGGTCCACGGCACTGCAGAATTGACCAGAAAAATCTTAGCACCTACACTGGTCGCTTCTGAGGTGCCGTGTGTGATCGATGCCGTGAATGCTTGGAGAAAGGTTTGTCCAAACACCGAGTTACCCCGAGACTTATCCTCTCAGAGGCAATGGGACGGGCCGCTTTGCAGCGCAGTACGAGAAAATCTCCTAAGTACATCGTCCAATGCTGCAGAGCGTGTCCGTTTGCTGGCTGTGGGAGAATGGGAATCGGGTCTCTGGCTTCAGGCACTGCCATCGTCCAACATAGGTACCATGTTGGACGATACGACTTTCCGCATCGCTGATTGCGTCCGCTTGGGTGCGTCATGTGTTTCTCCGCATCGCTGTCACTGTGGGGAGGCTGTCGACAGCCTTGGTCACCATGGCTTATCATGCAGCATGAGCGCAGGTCGTATATCACGACACGGCAATCTCAATGACATGCATTACACTGTGCAAAGTGCTTTCACTAGGAGTCAAGCTATCCATGGTGGATCCTTGATACTAGTTTCAAATACCATACCATGTAAGGAGCGAAAGGACATAAGCACCTTGTCTGTAGAACGAACTATAGAAATGTCCTGCATTGAGCTGGAACAGTATATTGTTATATGTGTGTATCGCCCTCCTTTAAGTAACTTTAATGTGTTTGAGTCTACTATGGAAGACGCAATTGGTAAAATTAGGACCAATAAAAAAGGTATCATAGTTTGTGGTGATTTTAACATTAATTTATTAAATAGTTCACCAATGACTAGTAGGCTTTTAAACCTTTTTAAATATTTAATTTGACAAATTTATTTTTTGAACCTACTAGAATAACAGCATCATCTTCCACTTGCCTTGACAATATATTTAGTAATCATACAGTATTACATAAATTAGTTACTACTGACTTAACTTCGGATCACTGTGGTCAATTGGCAGGTTTTTCATATATTCATGAAAAAGTCGTACATAAGGTGACAGTTAGGCCATTACCTAGGCGTAAATTTATTGAATTTAGGAACAAAATTTTAGTAGGTATTAATCCTGATATGATGGAGCTTAAATCACCTAATAAGATTTATGATACTATGTTTAATATAGTGCAAAACGAATTTAGAAGTACTTTTAAGACCAAGGAAAAAGTAATCAAGGAGTCTAGAGCATTTAGTGAATGGGCTACTGTAGGTATTCACAAAAGCAGAGCAAGGATGTATGAGTTGTATGGTATGAAGAAATACAATTTTAATGCGAGCTTCACTGAGTATGTCAGAAATTATTCTAAAATATTTAAAAAGGTATGCAGTTTAGCTAATGCAGTATTCATTAGTGACAAAATTAGGAAGTCTTCTAATAAAGTTAAGGCCACCTGGCAAGCTATTAACGAAGCAACGGGCAAGACAACCTTAAGGAACACCAATGTTAACTTGCTAGATAATAATAAAATTATTAACAATAAAGAAGAAGTTGCACACACATTCAATCATTTTTTTGCTAGCATACCTATTACTACTACTAGAGGTCTAAACTCATCAGCTTCAGGTGCAGAAAATTTATTAGAATCAAGTGTACAAAAATGTGATGTAATATTTAAATTCAGCCCTATTAGTTCTACTGACATTATAAACACCTTTCAATCTCTAGAGTCTAAGAATACAGGTGATCTCTGGGGAATATCTGTTAAGATATTGAAAAGTATAATAGATATAGTAGCTCCTTATCTTAGTAACTTGTTTAATAAGTGTATAGAATCAGGCGATTTTCCAGATTTAATGAAACATAGTAAGATAATACCTCTGTTTAAATCCGGCAGTAAGACTGATCCAAGCAATTATAGGCCAATTTCAATACTACCTACTTTTAGTAAAATCTTTGAAAAGATCATACTCAAGCAACTTCTGAAACACTTTAATTTAAACAGCCTCCTTCATACTGAGCAATATGGTTTTACTAAGGGTCACTCGACGACGGATGCAGGAGTAGCGTTACTCAAACACGTCTACAATGCATGGGAGAAATCTCAGAATGCTATTGGTGTGTTTTGCGACCTTTCGAAAGCCTTCGATTGTGTCTGCCATGATACGCTCTTGTGCAAACTTAAACATTACGGCGTCCAGACTAAAGCATTGGATGTTATTAAGGCATATTTAAATAACAGAATCCAATGTGTCGAAATAAATGGCTCAAAATCCAGTGGTTTACCAGTACAATTGGGAGTGCCGCAGGGTAGTATCCTAGGGCCTTTCTTGTTTCTTGTGTACATTAATGATTTGCCATTTTACCTGAGAAACATTTGTGACGTGGTATTGTTTGCTGACGATACTTCATTGATATTTGAAGTAGATAGAAACAAGGAAAACTTTACCGAAATAAACAGTGCTCTTACTCAGGTGACTAAATGGTTTCAGGGCGGAAGCCCGTGCAGGTCAACTCATACATAACACCTCTGAACTGCACTGACTTCTACTCCCTACACCTGAGTCCGGTGCAGGGAGTGGCGAATGGCCTCAGGGGTAGCGCAGGTCGCGAAGATCCCCTTAGGCAAGGCTGGTGGACTATCCTTCCCGAGGTTGCCGCCCGTTCTTGGTCCAGTTCCTTCAGAAATGGATGCAACCAAAACCTCCAGCCGAAACACAGCAACATGCACTTTACACATGCACACACACACACACGTACACACATGCGCGCACACATCCACATCCAGGAACACATCTCTTCACCACGCCCCCGCGTGGTCGGGTGGGCGCGGGCTCGTAGTAAAAAGTCACGGGTAAGAGAAGTTGACCACCTGCGCTAGGACCTGCGCAGTCGAGCGCCGTACGCGGGGATGACGGAGTCCTGGGGGGTTGAGCCGAGCGGCGCTGGCGGTAATGTGACCGTGAGGCAACACGCCCTCTTTGGTCCCGATTTCACGCTAAACGGTAGCCCCCGCTGTGAGCCGCAGCGGGGGAAATGGCCACCGTGTCCCGTCAGAGGGCCACAGGCTAGGGACGTAGGGTCCACATCAGCAGTTGAAATTTATTTCGGCTGTTGATGTGGTAGGTGAAGGCTATACGGAGGGTGCAAGCGAGGGATGACGGCTAGAGTTGGTAACTCGGCTCAGGCCGTTAACCCGAGCGGGTGCCCGAAGTCGTGCTGTAAACCAGCCCCGCGTTCCTATATCCCTCTGGTAATCCTAACGTCCGGTATGACGTTCCCAAATGCGGGCTCCATGGAGGGTGGGAAGCCAGAGGGATGAAGTCTTATTAAACTTGCATGGATACCGAAATCCCACTTATTACCCCAACCGCGACGGGGACTGCGAAAGCTGTTCCCGCCGCCACAACCATACAGATGGTCGACGCCGTGGCCCCGGCTGCAGGTGTCACACCATCCCCCAAGGACGTGACTTCAGCGCTGGCTAACGCTAGTACTGGTCCCGTCCTTACAATCGTCAGCCCATTTGACTTAAAGCGGGAAGACGACTCCTCCTTCGCGGGCTGGCAAGTGGTGAGTCACCACAAGGGCAAGGGTAAGGGCAAGACCACCGGTCCTGTTCGACACCCGCCCACCACACAACCGAGTGGCCCAGCTGCTACCAGCTCTGCGAAGAAGAAGAGGGCGAATAAAAACAAGAGGCAGCGCCTGGCAATAAGGCGTAAGGCTGCACAAACCGCTGCCGCCGCCGGTGCTGCCTCTACAAAAACAGCGGAGCAGGCCGCTGTCGCAGGTCCCAGTAATGTGACCAGCGCGCAGCCCGCGCTCAGCAGTGGGGGGTGCACGAAGGCCGGAGGCAGTACGGGGAAGCCGCCTGCCGCCAAGCGGCGGGCTGGCCACCCTGGACGGCATCCAGCCCCAGCACCACCGGGAAACACGGCAGGTAAAACTGCCGGAAACAAGGAAAGAGGTGAGGCCAAACGTGCACTCAACGAGACCAGCTCGCCTCGAGGGGAGCACAAGAAGCCCCGCCTCGACTCCTCCAGGACACAAGGTAAGTCCTACGCACAGGCCTCCAAGGCGTCCCTGGGCGTTGCAGTAACATGCAAACGCACAGGGAACTTGCCGAAGGAGTTCGTGGACCGGATACTCACGGAGATTCAAAGGAAGATCCTGAGTGACGCCTGGTCGACTAAAACCCCCAAACGCCCCGCTCCTGCGTTCACCGGGAAACCCATGTACGCGGACGGGGTCCTCAAACTCTGGTGCGCCGACGAGGCAACGCGTACCTGGCTGACGGAGGCGGTCTCTCTACTGGTCCCACCACCGGGCTTCGAACTGGAGGTTAGGGGCCAGGAAGAGGCCCCAAAGAGAGTGCGGTGCGGCATTGTCGTTCCCAACGAACAGGGAGTCTGGGACGACGTGCGCGACGTGGGTCGGGCTCTGGAGTTCCAGAACCCCTGGTTGGCGGTTGACAAATGGTCGCTGCTGCACTCGGAAAGACAGTCAGGTGGGTGCTTCCTGGTCGTGGGCGTCCCGGAGGAACAAGTCCCGGTCCTGGTGCAGAACGAGCGCCGCCTCGCGTTGGGGCTGGGTGCAGTCTACGTCCGGTTCCGGGACTCAACAGGCAAGTATGTCGATCATCCTCCGGAATGCGACAACTCCACACAACCACATCAAGCATCAGACACCCAGCCAGCGTGTTCCGCGGAACCCGGCCCGTCAGAGCCGGCCGCATCTGGCTTGGGGGCTGGCCCGTCAGCCGAGGGTAACTCGGAAGATGAGAGCCTGCTCCTGAGTCCGGTGCGGCGGGACGACGGGGTGGGGGCCGGCGACATCCTGGCGGGCCTAACGCAGCTGAAGGTCGGGGAGGAGGGGACATCACCCACAGATGAACCCTCTGCCTAGTGACGTCAGCTGCCTGCAAATCAACCTCCATCATAGCCAAACGGCCACTGCGCAACTGCGCAAATGGATGGAGGTCCAACATTCAGCCATCGTGCTCATCCAGGAACCTTGGATAAGGGGTGGCCTCATTAGAGGCCTCTCCAGCCTGGGAGGTAAGATTTACTCTTCTACTGACCACACACATCCAAGAACCTGTATACTTACAACTAAAAACATCAGAGCCCAAGCTTTAATGGAGTTCTGTTCCAGAGACATCACTGCGATACAAATTGAAATAATACAGCAGCCAAGGAGTATAGCGGTCGTTTTCGCATCGGTTTACATGCCCGAGGCTGAAGACCCGCCTCCGTTCGACCTCACGCGTCTGGTTAACCAGTGCGAGAGAACCAATACGGAGGTCGTAATAGGAACGGACTCCAATGCCCACCACCAAATGTGGGGCATGGACTGGAACAATAACAGAGGTAAGACACTGGTTGAATACCTATTCACCACTAATCTTACCCTATTAAACACAGGTACGGAGCCCACCTTCGTCACAAAACGTAGTCAGACAATTATCGACTTAACTCTCGCAACAGAAGGAGCGGCTGAACGCATCAAGGGATGGCACGTCTCAAAGGAGGCATCATGCTCAGACCACAGATGGATCAGCTTCTCCATAAAAGTCGATATACAGCCCACACAGCCCCGCAGGAAACCACACAACACGGACAAATCAAAGTATGTCCTATTACTTAGAGATAAACTTACCCTCACCGCTACGCCGACGGTACTGGGTGACACTGAACAGATCGACGAGCAGGTATGCACACTGACACAGTCGATGCTAGACAGCTACCATGCAGCTTGCCCGGAAACCACTCCGCCTTCAACCCCGGGGAAACAACCCTGGTGGGGCGCTGAGCTTGAACGCAAGCGCAAGAAGGTAAGAAAGGCTTTAAATAGGGCAATGAACACAAGCGCGGACGCTGATTGGGACGCTTACAAAGCGGCCAAATCATACTACAGGAAATGCCTCAGATTCAGACGCACCATGGGATGGAGGAAATTCTGTGGGAGCATTGAATCCTGCCAACAAGCAAACCGGGTAAGGAAACTACTGGCTCAGCAACCAACAGTTGCACCAGGTACTCTCCGTAAACCGGATGACACATACACCACATCGGAGGAGGAGACAAGACGCGTCCTACTCGAAACACATTTCCCAGGCTGCGTCCTCACCCCGGTAATAACTTGGCACGATACACCAACAGTGGCGACCGAACACGAATGGAGACACGCAAACAACGTGGTCACAGAAGAAAAACTCCGATGGGCCATCGATAGCTTCCATCCCTTCAAAGCAGCCGGACTGGACGGCATCTTCCCAGGGTTACTACAATGGGGAGGTGAACCTGTCCTTAAAAGACTCCTGGCAATCATGAGGGCTAGCCTGGCCCTCAGATATGTACCGAAGAAATGGAGGGAAGTCAAACTAATCTTCATACCAAAACCAGGCAAAACAGACTATACCAATGCAAAGTCCTTCAGACCAATAAGCCTGACCTCCTTCATGCTTAAAGCCTTGGAAAGGCTTTGCGAGAGGGAACTAAGAAGTGGGGCTCTTAAGCACTTACCCCTACATGCCAACCAACATGCATACAGCTCAGGGAAATCGACGGAATCGGCCTTACATCAGGTCGTGAACCAGATAGAAGCTGCTATACAACAAAAAAGCATCTGCCTGGGCACCTTCATCGACATAGAAGGAGCCTTCGACAAGACAAACTTCTCCAGCATAAGCAACGCCCTATCCAGACATGGTGTGGATCAGATGCTCATACAGTGGATCCAAAACATGCTCAGCAAAAGGGTAGTGCGCCTACACGGCGACACTCAGACAGCCTTGATAACTAAAGGGTGCCCGCAGGGAGGTGTACTCTCCCCGCTATTGTGGAACTTAGTCATCAATGAACTCATAGACAAACTCAATGCGAGAGACTTCTACACAATAGGTTATGCAGATGATCTAACCATACTCACCTCAGGTAAGGTAACCAGTACAGTGTACGACCTAACCCAACAAGCGCTACGCATAGTAGAGTGGTGGTGTAATGAGTACGAATTATCTGTAAACCCGACCAAGACCGAACTAGTTATGTTCACACACAAACGCGCGCTGGGCACTTACCGACTGCCCAAGTTATTTAACACAGAGCTTAAGCTGTCTACCGAGGTCAAGTACCTGGGTGTCACTCTCGACAGCAAATTGACATGGAACAGCCACATGGAAAATAAGCTCAACAAAGCAAGCATTGTCTTCTGGCAGTGCAAGAAGATGATAGGCAAACGCTGGGGCCTATCCCCCAAAATTGTCTTATGGCTCTATAAGACAATAATACGTCCGATGATAAGCTATGGCGCAGTAGTGTGGTGGCCTCGGACCAACCTAACAACGGCCGCCAACAAGCTTCAAAAGCTACAAAGACTTGCGTGCCTAGCGGCCACGGGCTGCATGAAAACTACACCTACAGCGGCACTCGAAGTGTTGCTGGACCTGCCCCCATTGCACCTGTTTATACAACAAGAAGCAACGATGTCGGCGGTCCGGCTAAGAGCTATGAAGCTCTGGAAAGACACCAACACACCGCACACTAGCAACTTAAATACACTCTTTAAAGAAGTTCCTCTCACACAAGCCATTGGCGACCAAATTCCGAAACAATTTGTGCTCGACAAGAAATACAAAATCCAACTGTACGAGGATCTACACGAAGGAGCGGTTAATCACAACGAACTCACGATCTTCACAGATGGGTCTGAGACGGATACAGGTACGGGTTCAGGAGTATTCTCCGAGGACCTAAATATCAACATCGCAGCACCGCTGGGAGCCTACAACACGGTCTACCAGGCCGAATGTTTTGGCATAATCCTAGCTGCCACAGCAATCATGGCACGTGAGGTAAGGGAACGATCCATTAGGATCCTCTCAGATAGTAAGGCAGTCCTCTCAGCCCTCAAAAGCCATACTATCACCTCGGCGCTCACGCTTGAATGCCACCAGAAACTAACAGAGGTAGGTAAACAAAACAAATTAACACTGCAATGGATCAAGGGCCACAGTGGCTCTAGAGGGAATGACGCAGCCGACGTACTTGCCAGAAGAGGGGCCACTTTAGAGGTGGTGGGACCCGAGCCCATTATTCCCCTCCCTTCTGGATTTTATCGCAACCTGGTAAGAAATAGGACCAGGACCCAACACAACCAGTCCTGGATTGGTATTGAAACATGTAGGCAGGCCAAGGAGGCTCTTCCCGCAGTAGACGGTAAGATAGCTAAACAAATCCTCCGGCTGTCCAAACAACAACTGCGGACAGTCACGGCCGCCTACACAGGACACGGATTCCTTAATAAACACCTATTTACTATAGGTATCACCGACAGCCCGCTGTGCAGGGCCTGTATGGCAGCAGACGAGACGGCAGCCCACCTGCTCCTCGACTGCCCTGAGGTCGCACAGTACAGGCAGCAGTACCTGACAAGACACAGCACCCTGAGGGAAGCAGTGGGCCACATCAAGAGTCTGCTGGCCTTCCTCGAAGAGCTGGGGTGGCTGGAATGACGACACCATTCCCACCCGCACGCAAAATACACGCCAAGACGTGGAGTTGCGGAAACAGCCCGTGCCATCAAGTATCAAGTATCAAGTAAGCCTTCGATTGTGTCTGCCATGATACGCTCTTGTGCAAACTTAAACATTACGGCGTCCAGACTAAAGCATTGGATGTTATTAAGGCATATTTAAATAACAGAATCCAATGTGTCGAAATAAATGGCTCAAAATCCAGTGGTTTACCAGTACAATTGGGAGTGCCGCAGGGTAGTATCCTAGGGCCTTTCTTGTTTCTTGTGTACATTAATGATTTGCCATTTTACCTGAGAAACATTTGTGACGTGGTATTGTTTGCTGACGATACTTCATTGATATTTGAAGTAGATAGAAACAAGGAAAACTTTACCGAAATAAACAGTGCTCTTACTCAGGTGACTAAATGGTTTACTGTAAACAACTTAGTACTGAACGCCAAAAAAACCAAATGTGTTAAGTTTGCTTTGCCAAACGTCAGAAACCTTGGTACTAACATCGTTTTAAATGGTGATGTACTGGAAACAACTGAATCTACGTTGTTTCTAGGAATAACACTTGATTCAAAGTTGCAATGGGGCGCACACATTACATATCTGTCAGCGAAACTTAGTTCGGCTGCTTATGCCATTAAGAAGGTGCGTAGTTTAACAGATGTCGATACGGCTAGGCTGGTATATTTTGGCTATTTTCATAGTGTTATGTCATATAGCATATTACTATGGGGTAGAGCTGCTGATATCGAAAGTATTTTTATATTGCAAAAAAGAGCAGTTCGGGCCATTTACCAATTACGAACAAGAGTTTCGCTCAAGGAAAAATTTAAGGACATCGGTATTTTAACTGTAGCGTCTCAGTATATTTATGCCAGTGTTTTGCATGTGCGTAGGAATATAAATTCATATTCAAAGAATAGTGATATTCACTCTATTAATACAAGAAATAGACATAAATTATATGTTCCGTATTTCCGTTTGTGTAAAACTCATAATTCTTTTATAGGACAAAGTTTACGCATCTACAACAAGATACCGATATGTATTTTAGACTTGCCGTTTAGCGCATTTAAGACAACGATTAAAAATAACCTAATGCAAAAGGCTTATTACAATTTAAATGATTACCTTAATGACAAATGCGCTTGGCAATAATCTGTTTTAGTATTCACATAATTATTGGGTAAGTAGGTAGATAATATTAAAATTTTCATGACATGTAATTAAATATGATTCTATTCCCAATAAAATTATATAAGTAAATGATGTTTTTTGGAATCGCCACCACATCATTAGATGTCTTTCATGTCGTTAGATACTATTTATTTATTATGTTTAATTTAGTGTCTTGTACTCAATCAGTTGGATCGGTGGTTGTATTTCAAAAGGTATCACGTCAATTAAATATGGGTACTACATTTGCATTTCTTCACACGTTTTCACAAATTTATGCTATACTTAATGATCTGGAAAATGGAGGTAATTCGCGTTCATGGTCAGTATACCAACAGATTGTTAATTTTATTACTGCCGGTTCGTATACCGTTGTCGTCATGCTCACTAAAATGTCATTTCTTGTGGTGGCGTCGTGTGTCGGGTCATCCCTGTCCCTCTGATATGGCGAGAGGGATGATGGCTGGCACATGCGTCATACTCGTGAACGGGTGCTACTTGCGATGACTGGTCGATGGCGGTCTTATGGGCTGGTATAATTTTTTATTTATATTTAACTTCATCATTTCCACCATGGTTCTGAACATTTGCGCGGATTGCCTGCATTGTTAGGTGCATAATGTAAGTGGATGCTCCTGCTTCACCATGTCTATGTTCAGGAGGCTAACTAAATGAACATCAAAATTTAACTTGATTATGCTTGAGTATCATGTAAAGTAAATATATACAAGTAACATAGAAGGTATAACAGTTGCAGCACCTTACAAAAGTTTAATTGTTATGTATTATTAAAAACCTGGCGATGAAAAAGAGTGACCGTGAGTTTTATTGCCCGTTCTTTCTCATGGTTCTACCTATTGCATTGCGAACGTGGCAGTAAATGTAAATGTAGAAGCATACAGTAATAATGTTTAAATTTGACGTTCATAAGTGTCACTTTGTGATCTAAATGAATAAAGGAATTTGAGTTTGAGTTTGAGGTTGACATACTTCGCCGGGCTTTTGTCACCGCTGGCGTTCCAGCCCAACTTGAACCTCAGGGGCTGGCACGTAACGATGGCAAAAGACCAGATGGTATGTCTTTACTCCCATGGAAGTTGGGTAGGCCTTTGGTGTGGGACGCAACGTGTGTCGATACTCTCGCGCCATCTCATCTTCCTGGCACAGCGGGTTGTGCGGGCGCTGCTGCTGCTACAGTGGAGACCTTCAAACGGCGCAAATACGCAAACCTAGTAGGGGATTACGTATTTCAGCCGTTTGGGGTCGAAACGTTGGTCCAGGGGGTCCAAGTGCAAAATCTCTTTTTAAAGATCTCGCAAAGAGACTGGTCGACGCCTCGTATGACCAGAAGGCTGGGTTGTACTTGGCCCAAAAATTTAGCATTGCCATACAACGTGGCAATGCTGCCAGCGTTCTGGGCACGCTCCCGGTCGACGGCGATGTGGAGGACTTTTATGACGCCCTCTAAATTATTCTCTTTTTCCGTTTTGTTTGTTTTGTATATACATATTTCGTAGGATAGTATTTTAAAATTTAAGTTTAATTCAATGAGTATTTAGTGGTAACTAAATAATAATAACTTAAATACCTATACTAGCCTGTATGTAATATAAAATAAAGGATGATTGATTACAAATCTGACTTTTATTAAAATTAATTTTTGTCTCACATTTTAAGAAGTAGCTTTTAAAGGATCTGTCCGCCTGCATTTGTCAAAATCAATTTTCTCAGAAACGCATAAAAGTAATAACCTGAAATGATTACGGTGTCTTCAATTAAGAACCTACTCGTCCAGTTTTAAATTAATATGCCCATTTCATTTATTGCAGGAATTTCAAGCGAAGGGAAAACTGTGTCATGGGTAGGTACTTCCTTTAAATATTTTTAAAGTTATATTAGATGTAACGTATCTAGGTTTTAGAATGCTAGGCACCGCTAGAAATATCAGCTCCTATACGGTGTAAATTACCACATAATCAGCATCTCGCGTTGATATTCTTTTGCAAAATTAATAGCACCGTTAGCGTTAGCCCTGAAGTTTTGCCAATAGTGCCATGTGCACATTGAGGTGACTGAGAAGGTGAAAGATGTGCAACAATTTAATACGACACAAGACGGCTAGGATGCAACCCTCATAGCGCCGTGTGACAGTAATGAGGTCATTAGGCTTTTCAACTAGAAGACTACAACTGTGATAGCCTCCTTTACGAAAAGCAATGTCGCTGGAATAATTAAGTCATGCTTGCAGTGTTTATTTTTTCTAAGCATTTTTCACATTGCTAAGGAGGATGTGAATTTATAAAATAAATTCCAAGCACCCTATAGTCAAGATTTTTGATACGATTTAGTTTAATGAGTGTCAAAATTAAGTGTATTCTATGGTCTCTGCTGCTAAACCTAGCCACAAGGGTGGATAGTACGAATAGACTGAGTAAAATGCGACTTGTTTAAACTAAATAGAAAAAGTTTTGCATCACAAACAAAAGAAAAGCATAATAGGGTATTTGACTAAAAAAATATAATTAGTCCGTCAGTTAGATTATCGAAAAATATTGGATACGTATTGTTTCTTTAGTCACGTAAACAAAAAATGAAGACTACTTCGCTGAAAACTCGTGTGACGTCACTTGCCAGTACACTTTTTACTGGCAAGTGACGTTACAAGCCCCCACTCCTAGAGGTTTCTCCATCTTTGATGCGTTTTATCTTCGTAATTTTTTACTGATTTGAAAAAACAAAAAATACGTATCCAATATTTTTCGATAATCTAACTGACGGACTAATTCAATTTTTTTAGTCAAATACCCTATTATAACGCACAAGTAAGTCGCATTAAAATCATTTTGTTATTACAAACTTACATCTCTAGTTAGAGAGTTGAGAGTTGTCCACTTATTTTTACATAACAATTTAGATAATAAATATATGCGAGTTTAATTAGCAATAGCTTATTATTTTCCGAGTGACTAATAACTTAAAAGATGACTAAATGTTTGCAACTAATAAAATAAGTTGCTAGCGATTAAATATTTTGGCGACTATTATATTAAATAAGATTCAAAACTAAGGGTGTTATAAAAACTTAAAACTAGCATCTGCGTTTAGGTAGCAAATAAACTATACAAGTCAATTGAAATAATGGCCGAGGAGCTATAAATAATGACATTTGACACGATAATGAGGTAGGTTATGTTAGGTTTTCTTGTGACCCTATGCCCAAAAATAGGAGCCCTGCGAAGCAGGGCTCCGTCAACTTGGCTTAAAGTACTGAATCATCTTATTTACTTATACGAAACACTTAATTTAAGACAAAATCATTTGCCAAATATGGCGCATTAAATACATGCCATTAGCAATTCCCTAATCTTATGATTTACGATTTTTTTTACTTGGAAGTAGCTAAACTTTCCTTACGTTGATTACATTTAAACAAACTTTTGACATAAACCACATTCTATTTGGTGCAGATCACAATGCAGAGTGACAAGGTACCTACGATCTACGCCAAGCAACCGTAAAGGAGATGTACCATTTGGCCATACATTATGGGCCTGGCACGGCCAAACACAACACCATGTGTGTTTTGAAGATAAATGACTACTCTATTAACCTGTATAATTTCTTTTTAAATAACTTTTGGTGGAAATAAGATACGAGATATTTGAAATGGAAATTATTCCGCAACTAAATATACCTCAAAATTTAATTTTAACATAAATATAATACCTAGATGTAAATAAAAGTATGTCTTTGCGTATTAAAGAACAAAAACTACATAAAGAGTGGCCAATAATAATGAATAATCACCTGTGTACTAGGGAACCTCGAACTATGTATACTCGTCCAAAAAAGCTAACCACAATCACAAACACCGCTGCATATTCTTAGCATGGGTAGAAGGTACTGATAATTATTATTGAATTTATATTCAATTACATTACATTAAAACCGTACGAAAACACCAATAAATCAGAGCAAAATATTTACGATACACAGTAGCAACACGAATGACATAACAGATAAAAAAAGTGTTGCAAATGGTTTGAAAAAATATTTCTACTATCGATTAAAAAACAAAACGATTTTTACCGATTAATAATTATGGAATGTATAATAAATTATATATTTCTTGATTCTTTTTACAAATATACTTATAAAGTAAATAAAATATATTGTTTTCTAATATAGTAATAAAAATATTATTTCCTTAAAACAATTTCTGCCTACCATACTTCATTTTATTTTTAATGCTGGCAACATAAGACATTCATCCGCTATTACCATAGCTTATTCAAAATAATTAATCTTTAAAAACTAAATTCTTTCACCGATACTCTATCAAGAAACGAAAACGATGTAAAATTTTTAAAAATTATATGTTTAATTTCAACGATTCACAACTTTCTGGCCGCTACAGGCCGTATTTGGTCTTTCTCCTTTACACTTTGATTGTTTTCATAGCAATCGAAAGGATTCATTCACAATTAAATTCATGCTTGGCTGGTTCGTTACTTACAATAAAGTTAACAAAGTATGTCAATGGCACAGCCTTTTAAAATCCTCAGGATTCAAATACCATTAACTAGTGTGATAGATACAGCGGCTCAGTACCCTCAATATCTCGCCATGCTAGGGTCCTATACGTAAGATATCTTCACCATAATGATCGCAGTGATGTGATCTGCCCCGAATCCCGAAGATTACACGAATCTCAGTGAATTTGATTGCTTGCGCCCCTTGCGACCCAACAAAATTGCCTATTTATTCCAGTCTCATCCCGAGACACTAATACATTCCTCTTCTTTTATTATGGTGATCACTTGAGTTTAACATTGTTAGTGCGGTTTTTCTTTTTAAAATTTCTGCCTTATTGGCTTTCCATTCATTATATTTTTTTAATTTTATTTCGGTAGGCGGGCGCCGGTATTGGAGATTGCTAACGATGCTTGACTTTGAAATTTTAAGAACCACTTTATTGATTGTGGGTAAAGTAAGTGGCAAATAGACCGTAATATTTTTATGAAAACTGAAGATATATATATATATATCTGCCTTTTCAGTCGTACTAACATTTATACTCTGTCACTATTGTACAGAACGAGGAATGAATCAATCAAATAACGAAATCAATTAGATTTTTTGAAAAAGGTTTTATAAAAATAAAACTCGTGTTATTGTGGAAAAAGGAAGGGGAACGCAAAAAAAGAGCTTATTGTGTTCAATAAAACGAAACACTGGGCTCACTTCGCCGCAGCCTTTTGTTAATTATACTGGTGTAGACCGTACACTTCTCTTTAGAAGTACGAACACAGTCGATATACCTATACCACTGAATACAGATGTAAATATCCGAGCTCTTTGCCTATACTTCAAACAGCTGCCATCCGCTTCATTTACTTCGCAACTGGATCAGTTACGTCATGTGACCTGAAAATACTAAATTAAGTTGCTATCTGCATCATTAAGCAACTGTATTATTCACGTCAACTCATAGCAACATAGAGTATCCGAAACATATTTACATAATAATATCTTAGGAAGCAAAATGGAGTCAATCATTTTTGATGACTGCCCCATTTAGCTATCACGTATACAAAGATGTATGTATGAGTAGATGCGTGTTCTCTTGCACAGAAAAAACCTACGAAACGCATTTTGTAACTTTGTATTGATATAGCATACACAGAATAACACATCCACGCATGGAAGTAAGGGAACTCTAGGATTTTATCAAATTAAACTGTTTTGTCGAAACATAAACCCCAGTAGTATGTCGACATATCATTCGAAATCCGGGTCAATAAAACGGAAACATCTATCACACAACACAGAACCAAAGCTTATAAAACTTATTAGCAACAAAACCGTTGTTTCCTGCATAAATGTCGTGCAAAACGAATATATTATTACCGATAAATTATGCGTGTTCCGAACAAAGTGAGCACTGGGCGGTCGGCCAAACAATCTAGGGTCTCCACTAACTGGATTGAAGCTAACTTATGAGTGCTTCATGTATACGCTGATGGGTAAAACGATACACGATGACGTCACTACTTTTGTTACTAAAATATGAAACACGTAAATAATATTTGTACCTCATCGAAATATGCTTAACAAGATTATTTTTATGCTGTACAATATTCTCAAAAATATTTTGAAAAAAATATTTTCTTGTACAAAACCTAATTCTGCTGTTGATGTTTATAAAGCCTCCTTAACATTTATCATCCTACAATACAATAACGTATATAACGCTTAGCATACGCATACGCAGCATACGCAAAAGTATGCTAAAAGAGTCCAATCTGTTGAGCTTATTCTACAGAAGTAAAAACTGCGGTATCTTAAACTATTTAGCTACATTGGGAATTTCTCATAAATAGGTCTTTAACATGATACGTAACTTAGCACCGAAATGGATTTTGATCTATGATTTTAATTGATCGGTAAATCAAATATCCGTGCAGTGACGGATTAAGAACACATACCCCTATTTCATTATGTGAGTTTCACAACAAATACACGAAACAAATGGTAGGGATCCCTTCTTTTCTCATAATGTTCTTTGTCCTAATATACTTCAGCATAACGATTTTGGCACAATTTGTTTTGGCATAATAATACGACGGTATAATGTTCTTAGGCATACATTTTATGTTGGCATAATCATCTTAAAGACTAATTTGTTTTGGCATAATTTAATTCGCATAACGTTAGTAGGCCTAATGACTATTAGCATAACGTTAGTAGGCCTAATGACTATTAGCATAATATTTATAAACTTATATATTTAACTTGTAAAAATGTTATATGCTGTGCAACAAAAGTTAGTGACAGAACGGAATTGCTGCAAAACCGACTCCACGCAGTCTTGTTTGTCCTACCCCTAGAGTGTTATTTAAAATCGCGTAGGCGCGTGGGGCCGCCGGAGCCATGATAGAAACCCTGCTTGCTGCATGTTGCAAGCTCGCTTGAATACTGCATGCTTGCTTGCATGATGCATGCTTGCTTGCATGCTGCATGCTTGCTTGCTTGCTGCATGCTTGCTTGCTTGCTGCATGCTTGCTTGCATGCTGCATGCTTGCTTGCATGCTGCATGCTTGCTTGCATGCTGCATGTTTACTTGCATGCTGCATACTTGCTTGTATGCTGCATGCTTGCTTGCATGCTGTATGCTTGCTTGCATGCTTCATGCTTCCTACAAAGAAAAATATGCCAAAGATACATTGCCAAAGTATATTATAAGTATAGTATATTGCCAAAGTATGTTATAAGTAAGTATAGTATAAGTATATTATATCAAATTTGTATTGTTTTGTAATCATTATGCGTAAATAAATTTATGCTTTAGGATATTATGCTTAAAAAAGTTATGCTTTAGAACTTTATGCTTAATAAATTTATGCTTTAGAATATTATGCTTAATCATTATTATGGTTAGAGAAATTATGTTTAAAAAAATGATGCGTAAGCTGTTATGCGTAACTATATTATGCGATAATATAATTATGCCAAACAAAATTATACTAAGTTATATTAGGTCTTAAAATTTTATGCAAATAGATAGGGAACCCAAATGGTATCACTACAAAGAGATGGAAATCTCGACATCAAGCCTTGTACAAACGCGTTTGGGATGTGTGGAATAACAGTTTGCTCCACAGACTCAAAAGGCGGTTTTGACCGGCCTTGTGAGTCTGTGAAGCAATTAAGCTTAAGTCCAAAAGTGGACTGCAAAAGGCTATAAATAAAAAACACACGGCCGGGATGCTATGTGTGAATGGGTTCATATTAAATTTATTTGTGATATTTTCTGTCCCTGATGCAACACAGCCCGTGTACGTCATGGCTCAATCACTAGTCATTATTTTAAACATTGATCTGTATAATAACCATCAAATATTTCTGTAAAGAGTCAAGATCTTCTTTAGAATTCCTTTGACATTTTTACATATCCTGAACATTAAGGAAACAAATTACTAAATTTGTTAGCTACGTTAAAATATCATTCATATATCGTTATATTTTTATACTATCGTTTGGTATGAAATCTTTGAGGTAAAGTTCCTATTAAACATACACGTGTTCTCATTTCACAAGTAAGTTGAACTCTACAATATGGAGTATCTAGTTTATTTGAGAGGACATTATATATTTTAGTTTAGCGATAGCCTAGTGGAGAAACTGCTACCAAGAGGGTCTCGGGTTAGAAGCCACGGCGCGCACCGATGACTTTTTGAAGTTGAGTGTGTATTAAATTGTTAATTAACCCTTACTTAACGGTGAAGGAAAACATCGTGAAACCTGCATGTATGAGAGTTCTTCACAATATTCTAGACAGACATGTGAAGTCCATCAACTCACACTTGGCCAGCGTGGTGGACTATGGCCTTAGCCTTTAAGTTTAAAGACAACACCAAATTGAAGATTTGAACCAGCCATCTGTCATTATTTTTCTAGCACATTGATTGCCATGTATTAATGTAACGACAGTAAACACTACATAAAACAAATTAGGAACTTGACATTAATCATCTCACAAGTTAAATTGTATTATGAATTCCAATTTAAAACTAGCTTCAGGCTAGCACAGGCATTTTCTGATTGAATTGGAAGAAGAACTTACAAGAAAATCTCACAAAAATCATTACGTATTCTTGGGTTTCCAACGTGTTTACTTTCGTAGACCAGTGATCTACGTGAACGATCTTGTATAAATTGAAGGACTCGTTTAGTTCGTCGCTATCGAAGCTTTATGACTAAACTACATTTTCATTTTTACTCATGTCATTTAGGCGGCGTGCACACCAGCATCTTTATTGAAAACTTTTACTATTAAATAACTTATACCTCACTACTATTATGGTCGTTAAAGTTTGTGAAGACGAATGGATATACAGATATTTGTTACTCTGTCATGCAAAAACTGCTGATCGGAATTTCATGAAATCTTTTGGTTCAATTTAGTGAGTAGGTCCGAATGCCTGTAGCGGCAAGCTATACACACTCCATTTGATTATCCTGTAAATTACTAATCAACACAAAGCTCATTATTTTTATTTTGACAGCAATCATAAACATTTGCTAATTTATTGCCACGTAGTAGTCCCTGAAAGCACAATTTTTTATGCATGTTTCTCGAGTTCCAAGTCGATGTTTGCAGCAGGAACAATCAAAACAGAAGGAAGTGCGAAACTTAACTGTTTCGCTTGCTCGCCAACAGTAAACAGCTCTCACTACCGCGGTTCCTAATGTTTAAAATCGTAGGGAGTGTGTTATTTTTCCTATTCAACCGCTTTCTCATATCATTAAAAGCTATTGACATAATAATTTACTCAGGTTACGCTACGTGCAAAGACTGTAATGACTGGCACATGGGACCATCATTTTGTAGCCACAGCCGTCTTCGATTTACAATGATAAAATAAAAGTTTTAACCAAATAATATTAGATCAATCTGTAAACAGAAAGGAGATCTTTGACCCAATAAATAAACACACAAGGCAAGCAAAATAAAACCATTTAATAATCAAAATATCAAACCAAAATGTGTATACCGCCTTACCGGTCGTAGTACAGAATACGAGCAATCCCCGTATCTCGCCACCGCCACTATCTCCAAAGTGTAGGGAGCAAACTCCACTTAACGTCCACACACACACACATAACTATGCGTGGCGCATCGTAACGCTACAAACGGCATCATACACGTCTCTGGTCAAGTGTTATGATGTCGATAGAAAGGAATACTAATTTCTGTTGTATATCTAAAGGTAGCATCAAAATATTTATGTGTAGGTTGCTTCAAGGTCAATGAAGAAAGTTTTACATTAAGATTTCCATTGGGTGACCGAGAACGTGAGCTAGAAATTGACGACTATGTTTAATTCCAATACTCTTAAGAAAATTCTAATTCCGATAAAATATAATGTTCCCACACAGCCCACCATGGTCATAATATGTAGTTCGCGGAACGGGTCACATTCGTGAAACGAAACTTCACAACATAATAAGTATTCATCTCAGTATTTCTTTGAATTGTTCACAGCGCGATTTGATTTTCTGATCAAAATAGATTGTTAAAGTAAAGCTACGTTTCGAGGTCTTCGTTTGGATGGAGGACCGTGAGTGTAACATTTACATCAATACGCTACCGTGTCGGTATGTAAATCCCTCGGTCCCAGTTCTGTTCTTGTTCTGGGAAAAATGGATAGATGAAATTAGGAATAATTATAAACTCAACAGCAGAGTTGGCCACACATTCTCACAAAAAAGAACTCTGTTGTGGTATTGTTGTGTTAAAATGTTGGCGCGCGTAGATATAACAAAATTACAACAATGTATGAACTAAACCGCTTAAGCAAATAGTAGAACGATTGAATAACAGTGCACCTTGTTGTCTATCGTACTCACAATATTGTTGGTCAGATGTCTTATCGACTATATAAAGTTCAACTAGCTCTCGCGTTAAAATAAAAATTACTATTACTCTGATCATTAGTTTTACAGTCGACAAAAATAATGCTTGAGTAACCTATTTTCTAAAGCTGCCAAAGGTGTGTGAAATCTAGCCATTTAGCTAACGTAACTCTATGTTCGTAGAAATTCGTATTTAGCCTCGTAACATTTTACCGTGTAGCAGTACGTACGTAATTTTTCTCCGAGTTGATAATTCTCCGAAACTTTGCCTTCCCAGCTGTTAAGATACAACGCTTGCGAAAATTTCATTTTAGTGTGTTCAGCTGTTTAACGGACGTTGATGAATGAGACAGTAAGTCAGCCCCAAATATTTTCTAACATATATTTCAGATGTAAAAGAAAATCGTATCTGAAGTAAAAAAGCTGATGTTAAATAATATATTTTAAATTGTCTTTCGGGATATATACCACGTACCTTTGTTTGGAGTAACCGATATTTCGGCACTGTTGCAAGCGCCATGTTCACGGATCTACTGAGGGTATTACGGGTGGATGAATGTTACGAGCAAGTATAACGGTCTACCCGCTTTCTTACTCGTTTTTTGCGTTCAACAGCACTAGCACTGTTATCACTATCGCACTGTACCCGATCAGGACATACTACACTCACTACGTCAGCTCGCGGTTTGATTTTGTTCTTTTCACGGGTTTTACATAGACGTACCACTGGATGCCAGATACTCGACAGTTCAAATCCATCCTCTCTATTGAAATTCTCGAACTTTTTAATTTCAATAGCCTCCCTAACCATTCGAGGTATGTAGTGGCGTTCTGTCGAAAGCATCTGAGGGTTATGTAGCTCAATCCAGTGGTCGGTACCTGAGTCGAAGAGGTGTTGAGCTATGGCCGACTTGTGTGGTTCATTATTTTTGACTGCCCTAATGTGTTCCTTTATTCGGCAAGAGATGGTGCGTTTAGTTTGTCCTATATAGGAACTCCCACAGCTGCAGTTAATGTTGTATACACATGGTTTTTCTAAGGGAAGACTGTCTTTCGGCGTTCCTATATATTGCGACAGTTTCTTAAAAGGAGTGAAGGTAGTTGTTTGAAATAGAATTAGTTTTTATTATAAGTCAAATCGATTAGATCGATTGAGTAACATTTTGTTTAGTCTATTGAAAATTTCTGACAATGGTCACACTGAACTGTCACTTCCGTCTTCCCGCGTTGAAAAATTACCACGTTGTCGACTCGTACGTAAAAGAATTGGTCGCCTTTTGAAAAGCACATCCTTGTAGCTACGCGAATAGTTGTGAAATCTATTAAATTGCCGCTTTTTTGACTCCCGGCACGGTTTGTGACATATTGAACATTTGTGAAAAATCTTGTGAACTTGCATCGTGCATTGAAGACGCCGCGTTGGAGTCTGGTAAAGTAAAGATAATTCACTTGCTAATATTGGCCAATTTTAGTCTTGTGTGTATCTAGCTTGCCTCCAGGACTCCACTCAAGAACATCACCAGGATATATAAGGTAAAATTTTCATGTACCTACTCAATACTTTACTCACTGTGCAACGCAGTGCATTGTGTCTGGATATATTGTCTATCGTGGTCAGGTAGATGTATTACACCTTCCACTGCGCACTCCTGATACACCTTCCTGCCTGGCTACGGTAATTCTAGACATAATTTTGATAGCAAGAGCGTGGTTAACTGCCTATATTGTAAACTTGTATCTTAGCCGTTGATTGTATCTGAACTCAGATTGGTGTTGTATGAGCTATATATCTCACCTTGTAGACAGTATTGTAGTGTTTGTCAGGTCAGTTATTGACTAAAATACATAATATTTAATTGTATAAGTTGACCTAGATAATTTGAAACACATTGTCACACATAACCTCAATCAGTCATTGTTGATTTGTATTGTTGAAAAATCTAACTTAAATTTGTTGTTGCATTAATAAGTCACTTTGATTGGATACATATCAGTTATATGTATCAATTGATTTAGTTTATTGCATATATTCATAAACATTAGAACAACCAACTTGACCTTGCCACTTGGGCGGGTCACATTAATAAACTTTGTTTTGTTATAATATAGATAATATTGCTAGGTAACACATATTCTGTGCTTACTTACTATTGTATATCTCAAATAACACAGCCAGTCTGTCTGTTGCAAATAATTAATTAATTAATTTGAAGTTTCAACTTTTAATTTGTTATAAGTTATAACTTTGATAACCTTGATAACTTTGACTTTGTTTTGTGTCAATATATATTGAAACTATTAATTTTGTTGGACAGTAGATACCTGTCACTTGCCTGCACTTGCAGTAAACAGGCTAATACTTTGTTGGTTTCAAAGAATTGAGAAAAATTAAGTTTTGATTGTTAATATTGTTTAACGCTTGTCCGGGCTCTTTTGAAATTTTGATTATGTCAGCTATCAAGGACTTGCGTGCGGCTGCTGGTGCTATTGCGTCAGATTTGCGCTGGTTTGCCTCAGCCAGTGCTTTAGTGAACCGGCCTGATCGCCAGCAGGCCCTACTTCAAAGGTACGAGCGGATTGACGATCGCCTGGCAAGTGTGGAACAGCAATTCCGCACTTTCAGCACTTGCTGTCTTGAAGTGTCAATCAATGATTTCACCGCTGACCAGCGAAATAAGGTCAGCGAAGACTATGCCCAGGTCTTGGACCTGTATGATGCTGTCTCCAATACTGCGAGACAACTAGTTGCCGATAGGGAAGGGCAACCCGGCCTGAAGCAGGAGCTTCCTAGGTCAGCACCGGGGCTGGTGAGTAGGCTCCCTACTTTGGACCTCCCCCATTTTGATGGCTGCCTAGGAAGCTACCTGGGCTTCATTAACTTGTTTGACAGCCTGGTCAATGACAGGGCTGACCTTCGGCCAGCACAAAAATTGGCCTATCTAATGTCGGTTCTGGATGGGGAGGCTAAGGGCCTCATCCAGCATCTGCCCGTATCTGACGAGGCGTACCAGACGGCTCGGGACCTAATTACCCGTAGGTACCATAATAAGCGTGGCCTCGCCGACACGCACATCGAGCAGATTTTGGGTTTGCCGACGCTCACCCGGGTCTCTGGGTTGCGCACCCAACTGTTGAACCCGCTCTTGGTGGCCATCAACGCACTTAAGTGCCTTGACCTGCCCGTGGACCAGTGGTCCTATCTATTGGTGCACATTGTGCTGAAAAAGCTGCCTGCCGACCTGAGGTCGCGTTTTGAACAGCGCTTTGGTGGGGATAGCGCGACCCATCTGGCCCCCCTTTGCTGACCTGGAGAAGTTCCTGGAGGATGAGTGCCGGGTCTTGGACAACTCCGGTGGTGACACGCCGGCTAAGTCGCAGCCGCCCAAGGTCAAGGAGCAGGCTCGCGTTCACACCCGAGCCAATGTTGACCGGCGCCCTCCTCGCTTTGCGGTCACGCAGAGCCCACCGGAGTGCTCCTACTGCAAGGTCACGGGGCACAGAACGGCCAGTTGTAGGGCATTCTTGGACCTTCATGTCGCCTCTCGTAGGCGCATCGCGAATGCCCGCCGCCTTTGCTTCTCTTGCTTGGGGTCCCACTACCAGCGAGACTGCCCAAACTCTCGCCCCTGTCCTCACTGTGGAGGACAGCATTTGGACATTCTCTGCATGAATGCCAGAGACGTTGGCCGCTTGTCCAACCAGCCGACGCCGCGCACGGGCGGGTGTTTTGAAGGTGGCAGCCGAGGCTCACCGGCGCGTAGCCGAGAGTCGCCTCGCTCAATTGATCGCCACTCACCCCGCTTGGAGAACCGTAGCGTGCGCACGCCTCCTCTCTCTCGCGCACCTGAATGTGCTGTTCAGCGTCACCAGCACCATGACTGCTGCCCCAGGTATTCCCCTCCTTTGGCGGAGCGTCCCCGCCTTGACTCGCGCCCACCTCGTTTTGGGCGGGTGCGTCACTATGACCCCCCACAGATGGCGCGCGGATCGAGTCATCGCGCCTTTGAGGACTTCAAGCCGCACCCTCGCTTTGACTTGCCTGGTCCTGGCCAACGGTCGCCGCCCAGGCAACAATAGGTAATTAACTCCTGCCCTATAACGCCAACCTCCCCCATTGAGACCGTTATCCTACCAACGGTTGCTGTTAGGGTCTGGGGACCCACGGGGACCTCTGTTGTTGTCCGTGCTATATTGGACACAGGTTCACAAGGTTGCATTGTTTCCACTTATTTGGTAGGGCAGGTTAAATTAAATATGGGCTCTTTTCCGAATTGTATTCGGGGCATAGGTGACGTAGCCTCTAATGTTGAAGGGCAAGTTAAAGTTATGTTTGGCCCTGTT
The DNA here is from genome assembly GCA_944739405.2 of Euclidia mi. Taxonomy (NCBI): domain Eukaryota; kingdom Metazoa; phylum Arthropoda; class Insecta; order Lepidoptera; family Erebidae; genus Euclidia; species Euclidia mi. The sequence continues at coordinate 27,886,568 of OX123204.2, read as the reverse complement.
GAATCTTCACACCCGAGGATTAAAACCTCGGCTATTGTGTTGAAGAATATTTTGGGTATGCACCCACAGAAACAGCTACCCGCTGCTGTGGTGAATTTGACATCGGGATTGGAACTGGCAGACCCCAAATTTGACACACCGGGACAAATCGACTTGTTGATTGGCTCTGATGTCCTCGGTGGAATTTTGATTGGTGGGAAACGGGTCTTGGTGCCAAATGGTTTGACTGCCATCCCGACCATATTTGGATTTGCTTTGATGGGACCTGTACCTAGGGACCCCCCTCCACCTGAACTTGACAATTTGTTGGCTGTAGGCTCCGCTCTCTCTGATGCGGTTCAGAGGTTTTGGGAGGTAGAGGAGCCCCCTCAAGCTGCCCGTTTGAATCCAGAACATGAGGAGTGCGAGCTGTTCTTCCAGAACAACACTGGTCGACTCCGTTCTGGTCGGATTATTACGAGGCTTCCCTTCCTGTCTGTTCGGCCTCCGCTTGGTGAGTCACGACCTTTAGCCGAAAAGAGGTTGTTGGCCATGGAGCGCCGCATGGGTCGTGATCCGGAGCTCAGACAGAAGTACATTGAGTTCATGAGGGAATATGAACAGTTGGGACACATGTCTGTGTCAAATTTGGATTGGCGTTCGGTGGAGCATTACTTTCTCCCGCATCATGCGGTATTGAAGCCATCGACTGGCAAGCTGCGCACAGTGTTTGATGGTTCTGCGCAGACTTCAACAGGCGTATCCTTGAACCAGTGCTTGCATTCTGGTCCCAAGTTGGTCAAGGACCTTTGTGACGTCATCACCAGCTTCCGACGACATCAGGTTGTCTTTGTGGCCGACATAAAAATGATGTTCAGGCAGACGATTATCCACCCTGATGACCGTCGCTTCCAGCTGATCCTTTGGAGAGAGTCTCCTCGCGATCCCATGGTCGTCTACGAGCTCAATACAAATACGTACGGGTTAAGGTCAAGCCCCTACTTGGCAATACGTTCTCTTTGGGAGCTCGCAGACCGCGAAGGCCTACGTTTCCCAAGAGCCTCCGCCATCTTGAAGGACGATATTTACGTCGATGACATTTGCTCGGGCGCCTCCACAGCGGACGAGGCGATCCTCCTGCGGGACGAATTGATAGGTATTTTGGCCTCCGCTGGTTATGAGTTGCGTAAATGGATTTCCAACTCACCAGCGCTTTTGGAAGGCTTGCCAGAGGATCATCAGCAAGATCCACATCTATTTGAGATTGTTGACAACCCCGCCATGATGGCTGTTCTCGGCGTTCAGTACAGACCAGTCCAAGACATCTTTACGTATAACGTAGACTTGAAACTGCCTTGTTCTTGGACTAAACGTCTCGTGTTGTCTACTGTCGCCAGAACCTTTGATCCGAACGGTTGGATTTGTCCTATCATATTTTGGGCAAAATGCTTCTTGCAGAAGCTTTGGACAGCAGGATTGACCTGGGACGAACCTCTACACGGCACTCTTGTTGAGGAATGGACCTCTTTTGTATCCTCACTTCCTGCCGTCAATGAGATCTCCTTGCCTCGTCCCATCCTTCCTCCCGGGAAGTACAAGGCCACCCTTCACGGGTTTTGTGACGCCTCGGAACGTGGTCACGCCGCCGTGGTGTACTTGCGCACAGTCAGTGCCTCAGGTCAGGTGAGGGTTTCCCTGATCATGGCAAAGAGCAAGGTTGCACCCCTTTGGACATCTCTGACCATTCCGAAATTGGAGCTCTCGGGAGCAGCCCTTCTTGTACGCTTGTTGAACCACGTGTCCAGTACTTTGGGTAAAAGCATTTGCATTAATGGGACCTACGCCTGGACAGACAGCCAAATTTTTCTTTGTTGGTTGAAGGCTTCTGTCCACACTTTGGAGGTATTTGTCGCTAATCGCGTTTCCCAAATCCAGAAATCCGAAGTCAAACTTGTTTGGAGACACGTGCCAGGTGAGCTCAACCCCGCTGATTGTGCCTCGCGCGGATGCTTGACGCCTAGTTTGATAGGTCATTCGCTGTGGTGGGGTCCGGAATGGTTGAGTCGACCAGAAATTGATTGGCCTCGAACGCCAGTTTTGAATACTTCTAATTTGCCGGGTCTACGAACACTCGCTCTTGAGAAAGTGGAATGCGCCTTCGACCCCGATTTTTTGTTGAATCGTTACAGCTCCCTCGACAAGTTGTTAGGTGTCACTGCTTGGATAAAGCGTTTTGTTTTTAATTTTAGGCACCCACAACAGAAACGACTGACACCGTTTCCCTCACCACAGGAACGACAGGAGTCCCTCACCTTTTGGGTTCGTTCTGTGCAATTGGCCCATTTTGAAAAGGAGATTGCTATCCTTAAATCAGGGAGATCGAAATTGTCGGGAGCTGTATCCAAATTGAACCCCTTTTTGGACGATACGGGTCTCTTGCGTGTTGGAGGGCGTCTCAAGAACGCCAACCTCCCTTACGGGGCACGTCACCCCCTTTTGTTACCCAAGGACGGTCATTTGGTACGCTTGTTGGTAACTGACCGTCACCTTAAAAATTCGCATGCTGGTTGTAATGCGCTCTTGGCCATTTTGCAACGCGAATTTTGGATCTTGTCTGCCCGAAGAATTATTCGGAGTGTAGTCTTTCGCTGCATCCCTTGCTATAAGCTCAAGGCTTCTACCATGCAGCCCTTGATGGGAGACTTACCGGCAGATCGCGTAACTGAAAGCAGGACGTTTGACGGTGTTGGCACGGACTTCGCTGGTCCTTTTTTGGTGAAAACGTCGACACTTCGAAACAGCAAGACTGTCAAGGCCTACTTGTGTGTTTTTGTTTGTCTTTCCACAAAGGCCGTACACTTAGAACTGGTCTCCTCGCTTACGACCGAGGCGTTTGTAGCCACATTTGACAGATTTGTATCCCGCAGAGGGCTGCCTTCCTTGATCCGTTCTGACTGCGGCACTAACTTCAAGGGCACTTATAATTATCTGAATGATGTTGTTAATTTTCTTGAAACCAACAAAGCTGATATAGGTGATAGGCTTGCCCGACGTGGGATAAATTGGTTGTTTTCCCCACCAAATTGTCCACACTGGGGTGGTATATTTGAGGCCGCCGTAAAATCGGCCAAAACACACTTGCGCAGGACAATCGGTGAATCTGTCCTTACATTTGAGGAACTCGCAACTGTGTTTTGTAAGATTGAGGCCGTTTTGAACTCTCGGCCATTGTGCCCGATCTCCTCAGATCCGAATGATTTGGAGGCCCTTACGCCGGGCCATTTTTTGATTGGTCGCCCACTTGTCGCCTTGCCTGAGTACCCCTATATTGATACGAGACCTGGTCGTCTCTCGCGTTTTGAATTGGTACGCCAGATTACTCAGAGCTTTTGGAAACGCTGGAACTTGGAATATTTGCACATACTCCAGCAACGCGTTAAGTGGACCGACAAGACCGATCCACCCAAGATTGGTGACCTCGTTTTGATCAAGGAGGCTAACCTTCCGCCACTCAGATGGCGCAGGGGCGCATCCTTCATTTGGTAACTGGGGCTGATGGAGTTCCCCGATTTGCTGAGGTCTTGGTGGACGGTTCGATTCTGAGGAGAGCGGTTGCAACATTGTCACGTCTACCAACCGATTAGCGGACCGGTAGGCCGGTCCGGGGCGGGTGGATGTTTGAAATAGAATTAGTTTTTATTATAAGTCAAATCGATTAGATCGATTGAGTAACATTTTGTTTAGTCTATTGAAAATTTCTGACAATGGTCACACTGAACTGTCACTTCCGTCTTCCCGCGTTGAAAAATTACCACGTTGTCGACTCGTACGTAAAAGAATTGGTCGCCTTTTGAAAAGCACATCCTTGTAGCTACGCGAATAGTTGTGAAATCTATTAAATTGCCGCTTTTTTGACTCCCGGCACGGTTTGTGACATATTGAACATTTGTGAAAAATCTTGTGAACTTGCATCGTGCATTGAAGACGCCGCGTTGGAGTCTGGTAAAGTAAAGATAATTCACTTGCTAATATTGGCCAATTTTAGTCTTGTGTGTATCTAGCTTGCCTCCAGGACTCCACTCAAGAACATCACCAGGATATATAAGGTAAAATTTTCATGTACCTACTCAATACTTTACTCACTGTGCAACGCAGTGCATTGTGTCTGGATATATTGTCTATCGTGGTCAGGTAGATGTATTACACCTTCCACTGCGCACTCCTGATACACCTTCCTGCCTGGCTACGGTAATTCTAGACACCTTCTTAAGGATGTTGGCGACCTTATCTGTCACTCCTTTGACGTACGGTAAGTACGCTGGGTGTCGTTCAACCTTGAAGTCTAGGTGTTTTTGAGTGTATGTCTGAGTGGTCTAATTCGCCTCCTGTACCCGTTCTTGTGTAGAACGTCGCTTATATGTGCAAGTTCTTTATTCAAATGTTCCTCATTACACAAGCTGTATGCTCGGTCGATAAGCGACGTTATAACGGAATTCAGTTGACGTGGATGATGATGTGAGTCGGCGTGTAGATAACGATCTGTGTGCGTTGGTTTTCTGTATACGGAGTGGCTCAGGGAACCGTCCTCTCGTACGGCAATCATAACGTCAAGGAACGCCATTCTTCTATCCCATTCCATTTCATACGTAAAATCCATTTTACTGTGGATGCTGTGTAAATGTGCCAAGTACTGTTAAACAGTTGCTTCATCGCCTTCAATAACACAGAAAATGTCGTCCACATACCGTTGCCAAATTTTTATAATTAATGGGGCAGTAGCAATGGCTTGGTTTTCGAAATGTTCCATCCATAGGTTGGCTACCACTGGAGCTACCGGGCTGCCCATCGCTACGCCATCAATTTGTAGGTAGTAATCACCTCTGTATGGAAAGTAATTTGTGGTCAGGCAATGATGCACCAGGTCGGCATATACCACAGCAATATGGTCCTCTCTGATCCTTCGTCGAATTACCTCCAAGCAGTCTGCTATCGGCACGTTCGTGAAAAGCGATTCTACATCAAAACTGACCATCATCCTTTTTCACTTGCGTTACTCTGACGTAGAATCTCAATAAAATGTCGGGAGTCTTTGACAAACGATGTTGTTCTACCCACCAATGGCCGCATGACCTTAGCTACGTGTTTAGCTAGTTCGTAAGTAGGTGAATCAACTTGACTGACAGTAGGCCGTAAAGGAACGTTGTTCTTGTGAACCTTTGGCAAACCATACAGTTTAGGGGGTAGAACATTACGAGGTCTTAGTAAATGGCATACCGTATCTTCACCGATCGCGTGCTGACACTCCTTGATCAGCCTCGGGGTATTACGGTTCAATCGAGCGGTCGGGTTATAATTTACCTTTTTGTAGGTGTTGACGTCACTTAATAAATGACGCATTTTCTCGTCATATTCGCTAACGTTCATAACTACCGTCGCGTTCAGGACAAGTACGCTCTCATCTTCACGGAGTTCACGTAATGCGACACGTTCAGCGATGTTCGTGTTAGGCTGAGGAAGCTTGGCTCGACGTAAGCAAACAGCGACGTCTTGTCGCAAAACTTCGGCCTCTTCGGAAGGTATTTTATTCCGTCGAATAACCTCTTCAACCGTGCCGATCACTTTCTCGTATGGAACATGACTAGGTGTTGGGGCGAAATTTAACCCTTTCTCTAAAATATTGAGTGCAGCTTCCGCTAACGTTTTATCAGATAGATTGATAACCGTGCGTTCAATATTTGAGTTTTCTTGGTGGGGGTAGATGGATTTTGTTTCCTCATCAAGAATTCAAACTTTCGATCTTGTTTCAAGGCACTAAGTTCTCCCGACCACTGTGTCTGTAGATAGGTGATGCGATCACATTTATCAAAATCATCTTTAGTCAACACTTCACTGCACTTCAGATGTATATTTATACAACTCCGTTTGTAATTTGTCGAGTTTATAACGGGTGTTGGCGATCAACTTACGCAAAAGTTTTACACTCGCATTACGTAGAATGCCCACGGAACCGTGAATATCGTTTCGGGGTTTTATTTTGACACAAACGGAAATAATGTCTGCGTCCCGACACTTCACTAAAAACACCAACGATTGACGTAAACATTCACATTTCTGCTGCGCGCGTTCAAGGTGTTTAATTAATTTAGCAGTTTCCGGCCCATACCGGTGCACAATATAGGAATTTAAACTTTCGTGGTCATTTAAACTTATTTTAAATTGTCTTTCGGGATATATACCACGTACCTTTGTTTGGAGTATCCAGAGAGAATGAAGAACTTTTACAAATAAGCGACGTTCTACACAAGAACGGGTACAGGAGGCGAATTAGACCACCCAGACATACTCAAAAACACCTGGACTTCAAGGTTGAACGACACGTGACTAGCGTACTTACCGTACGTCAAAGGAGTGACAGATAAGGTCGCCAACATCCTTAAGAAGGTGTCAGTTAAAACTATCTTCACTACTTTTAAGAAACTGTCGCAATATATAAGAACGCCCAAAGACAGTCTTCCCTTAGAAAAGCCAGGTGTATACAACATTAACTGCAGCTGTGGGAGTTCCTATATAGGACAAACTAAACGCACCATCTCTTGCCGAATAAAGGAACACATTAGGGCAGTCAAAAATAATGAACCACACAAGTCGGCCATAGCTCAACACCTCTTCGACTCAGGTACCGACCACTGGATTGAGCTACATAACCCTCAGATGCTTTCGACAGAACGCCACTACATACCTCGAATGGTTAGGGAGGCTATTGAAATTAAAAAGTTCAAGAATTACAATAGAGAGGATGGATTTCAACTGTCGAATATCTGGCATCCAGTGGTAACCCGTGAAAATAACAAAATCAAAGCGCGAGCTGACGTAGTGAGTGTAGTATGTCGTGATCGGGTACAGTGCGATAGTGATAACAGTGCTAGTGCTGTTGAACGCAAAAAACGAGTAAGAAAGCGGGTAGACCGTTATACTTGCTCGTAACATTCATCCACCCGCAATACCCTCAGTACATCCGTGAACATGGCGCTTGCAATAGTGCCGAAATATCGGTTACTCCAAACAAAGGTACGTGGTAAATATCCCGAAAGACTATTTAAAATAAGTTTAAATGACCACGAAAGTTTAAATTCCTTAAAAAAAATATTGTATGTTTTTTATATTTACATGGGTTTTATAAACTAGTCGTATTACCAATTTTAGGATTGTTTCAGAAGAATTTATTTATTGGAAATGATTAGAATATAGGCCTTGGTCCGCTTTCTAGCCTAAGCAGACAGAGTGTTAGCTCATGTGTAAACGAAAGGAATAGCGATATTTCATGTTGTGTGTATCTACATACATACATACATATACTCATGCCTTTTTCCCGTCGGGGTAGGCAGAGACAACAGAACGCCACTTGCTACTATCCTTACAAACCTCACCCGCTTCCTCTACACTCATTACTCTTTTCATGCATGCTCGCCGGTTTCGGGTACTTCGGACCTGTCCGTTTTTTAGGATGTCTCCAATTTGGTCGACAAATGTCCGACGAGGTCTGTCGCGACCGACTTGCCCACACACATTTGCCTTATATATCTGATTCGTTATTCTTTCTTCACTCATTCGCTCCACGTGTCCAAACCACCTTAGCATTCCTTTCTCAATCCTTGTCACAACATCTTCTTTCAGTCCACAGCTCTTTCGTATAGTTGCATTTGGAATTCTATCAATCAGTCTTACCCCACACATACTACGTAGTGATCGCATCTCAACTGCGTTAATTCTACTTTCATGCTTTTTCTGCCATACCCAGCTCTCACTTCCATACATCAACGTGGGACTAGCACTCCATTGTGAACCGACAATCGCGCCTCTTTTGGCACCGCCTTACCGTTCATAAACGCCCACAGTGCTCCATTTACACGATTTCCCGCAGTCACTGTCCTTTCAATATCTCCCTCACATCTTCCGTCCCTTGTAAATACGCTACCCAAATATACAAATTCTTTGACTTGCTCTACAATTTCACCTTTAATCGTAATATTACACTCAGTCACACTTTCATCTTTTTCAAACACCATCACTTTCGTCTTTCTTGCATTAACTTTCATACCTTTCGCTTTAAAGCTCTTGTTCATGCAGTCCATCATTTCTTGCAACTCATTCGCCGATGATGCAAGAATGACTTGATCATCGGCATATAAGAGGCACTTAACACGCACTCCTACCATATCGATCCCGCATTCAGTTTCTCTCGTATCATTCATGCAGCTATCCATGAATACGTTGAACAACCAGGGCGAGGCTGCACACCCTTGTCTGACCCCTTAGGAGATGTCAAACCAGTCCGTATAGGCACCATGTATATGTGTGTATCTAGTGTAACCATATTTGCGTATAAGAATTCTCTGTGATAACTGCCGAAGATCTTTACGATAGGTGGTACCGATCACTTAATGTGCTCCTCTCGGCATGTAGCTTATAACAATAAACAGTTTAATACGCACGTGTTTGGTATGTAATTCCAAAAGGTCAACGATGCACGACGTTGCCCTGATCACAACACCATTTGCGTCTCAGATTGTTGGGTTTTCTTCTACCGCTGCTCTTGCGTTTAATTTTATAATATGTTTATAATATTAAAGATCAACCATCATTACCTATCACCCTAGTGATATCCTGGATTTCAAAACCTTAGACCCGAAGGTCCTCTTTAAAGTCCAACCAGATTTGATAGTATATCTTCTTTCCCACATAGCGACTGCCGTCTGGCCGCCAAAACCCAACGCGATAGCGATATACCAGAGTGTCCACAATATGTAAGTGTACTGACTTCCCATAAAGACTGTCAAAGATCTTCATGATTGCTGGGACCGATACCTTAATGTGCTTTCCAAAGTACGAAGCAAACTATATTATAATAAGATAAATCGTTAAATTTTAATCTCACTTTGAAAAATCAGTGGCGTGCTGCGTGGGCTTAAGTCCGATACATGGCATTCTGATGATATCTTCATACATACATACATAGACTCACGCCTGTTTCCCCGAAGGGGTAGGCAGAGGCATATTAAACGCCCACTTTTCGCCAGTGTTTTGATCCCACGTAATAGGTGGCGAGCCTATTGCCGCTTATCGGGATATTTTGTTTGCCAGAGCCTCGTCCGTTGATCGGCAGGTGCACCACTTGCAGGTGAGGTTGGCTTGGGACCCTAAGTTCTTAGTGGGAACCCTATGCACCCTCTTAGTGGGAACCTAGATATCTTCACTAGGCTACCGAAAAACAATTTCTATCTACAGAACAGCTTAATGCAAGTATGATTCGCACGTAAGCTAGATATTTTGATTGAGCTCAAGAGTGCGCGTGCTCCTCACTGAAATCCGCAGATTATCACGATTCAACACGGTAAATCGGTTTATTTCGATGACACATAATATGACCAGTTGCATTGTATCCAAACTATTACGTTTAAAGTTAAAACTTTCTGCTCATTGGAGAAGCTTTCTCATGGCCCTAGTAGAACTTCATAGAACCAATATGCAGGCACTTTCAAAGTGTTTAGAAAAATAGATCTGACATAATGAGCAATGCATCCTAACGCGATGGAATCAGAACACACGCAAACAACACAATGTGACTTTAATAAAGCATTCAATCATTAATATTATGATTACCACTGACACGAGTTTCAAGCCTAAGTTATTCACACGCTGTAAAATAAAACTGCAGAGCTTGTAATTATAGAAAAGTAATGAAAATAAAATAAACAGTGAGAGTTAAGCCCTCGACCGTGGAGCGGAGCACGACAGCCAATCTAAAATGCAGATACAATCTGCGGTACTCAATACTAGCTGCACACTTTGTAATTGTTCCGTATTGCACCCTCCACTCTACTCATATTCACCACGTACAATTTTTAAATTAAAGCATTAAAAAGAAATGTGAAAAAGGAAGCTAAGTACAGAATACTAAGTAAAAATACATACATACACTCACGCCTTTTTCCCGTCAGGGTAGGCAGATAGGCAGAGGAACGCCACTTGCTTCTATCCTTACAAACCTCACGCGCTTACTCTACACTCATTACTCTTTTCATACATGTTCGCCGGTTTCGGGTGCTTCGGATAAAAAATAAGTGAAAAATCTTGATAAATATAATACGTTTAAACGAGCAATAAAATTCTTATATACATCATATGTACATATGTATAATCTAAATCTCGAAAACGGCTCTAACGATTTTCATGATATTTAGTAAGCACGGAGTTTCGGGGGCGTTAAATACATCTAGCTAGAATTCATTTTCAGAAAACACGATTTAGGGCTCCCGCAGACTAGCTTCTTTTAGCATCGGCGACCGGCGATTTTGCAACTGTATCGATGCAGCATCGCGTTTTAGCGACTCTGCGTTCGGAACCGGCGACCGTAGTGCTGTAGTGTTTTGTTTCTGATCGGTTGAGTTGAATATCGATAAATTGATTTATTTCTTCATTATTTTAAAACAATATCAGTAATATAGGTTGCCAGCAAAAATAAATATACCAGTATAACTACGTGATGTTCGTTACAATGATGATAAATCATGTCCTATTATTAATAGACATTTTATGCCCTAAACAATAGATGATGTGGACAGTATTGCATTCATTTCTTTGTACGAATGTTAATCTATGAAGTAATAGATGATGCTCTCCGAATGTAATACGTGAACTGGTTGCGGGAAGTAGGCAAAAAATACCGGCTTGAGCTCGGTTGCTATTCCCATCGGTATAAACAAAGTTGTATTTAATGTAGTTTAATTATAATCTATGGTAGGAGTCACCTCGTCAAAATCTAGTAGGTACAACACCCTAGGTCGAGTATAACTGCCTTAATAAAAACTTAGATCGGAACATGTCATTCGTGTCTATTTTTTTCTATTCCTGCCGAACAAATTGACTCCATGCTGCCTGATGTTAAGCAGTCAATGAAGTGAATATTTTACATATTTTTTATAAACGCTAACATAATTTTATCGACATTTATTCTGTTTAAGCCGTCTAACCCTTTAGTAATAACCTTATATTCGGTTACAGAATAATAAATAACACTTTGGGGTAAAATTACCCCAAACAGCTATTAAAAAGCTGAACAACCTATACAAATTAAATTATTTTTGTAGTTTACATGGGCATATTTTAGTTAAATCTTAAGTAACACTGAAGTGCGTAACGCTAAAAATCATTTATACTTTCACTAAAATTCTAATTGTACACCAAATATTCCAATCGTTCTACAAAATATCACTTATTATGAAAAGGCTAGACGGATAAAAATTTGGTGCATTTATGTTAGGTTTGCATACATTGCCATTCATGATCGCTGTATTCTGAGTTTTTTAAGACAAGTTTTAATGTTGTTTTTTTTCTGCTTAGTTTGGGACTAGATGGTGTTGTGTGAATGTGGTAGAATATTATTATATTATTCATGTGATTCAAGTGATCTTCACTCTCTGCATCTTTTTAGACATAATGCTAATTGATTATCAGATACATCTTTACTCATCGTGCATAATTGATGAAAAATTAAAGCATGCGTAACTGACACCCTGGGGTATTTTTACCTCACATGCCTATGTAGGTTAGACGGATGATTTTTTACGCCACGTGACTGCCAGCTTTAAAGAATACACGAAAGGAGATGACACTACCTTCGCAAGTTCGCAGAAAAAAAATAATAATATCAAGTTGTATGCACCTGGGGTAAACAATTACCCCACGGTGTTATTTAAGGGTTAAAAAATAAGTGACAACCTACGGTAAGACGTCTTTCATTAATCACGTGAGTCTCGATAGATGGAAGGGAGATAGAAGTGTAAAGTCCGTGCCACGAAAACATAGACTTTTTGTAAACAAATAATTTCTACTAAGTGACTTAGCGACAGTTCTATCAAACACAAATAATGTCAAATCGAATGAGCGCAACGGTACATAGGTAATAGTGTCATTGGAAACTAATATGTCAATGGATCGGGTTTTTATCGATATTATGTGCTGTCAACAGGATCATTTAATATTTTGTGGTACTGGAACCTGGTCCTCTGTTACGCCGATTTTTGTTTATATATTTTTTATTACTGTACGCTTCAATTTAATTTCAGACATTTTGATGTATGGAGATCTGCCATTGTCCTTTACCGTAACATTTTAATGGATTTTGTTTAAGTTCATTATTAAGTATTTTAGGATAGCTAGGCTAGGAGCAAATTATTTATTGCCTATGATTAAAAAAAATCAAAGTCCATAATAGAGTGTCCTGTTTGTAGTCTATCATTGACATACATGGTACTCTATTATTGACTTGAATTTACTTACGTGTTAAAAAACTACAAAAAAGTCGCCGAGTTAATGAAAATTCTTCCAGCAAAATTCGACCATATTTACTTTTTTCTGGATATGTCTGGAGGTCATATAATAATAGATAGATAATAATATTAACATATATAAAGTCAAATACATTTAAAAAAAACCGTTAAAAAAGTATCAAACTTCACTAAAGCATAAAATGTAAAACACAACTGTTTGAAAAAAAGGTTGTGGAGCCCTGAATTTGTGTTTACAAAAAGTCTATCTTCTCGTGGCACCAACTATAGATGGATATCTCGTGTCCTTGTTTTTTCTTTGAATGTACGATATCCTTGATTCGGAAATGCTTCATCGCATCATAAAACAACGTTCGTTCGTTCGATCGTGAGGGATTCAGAAAAGGCCTGTATTTAGATCTTTCGTTGCTTTTGAAAAATCCAGCATGTTTGTAGTCGACTCACGGCAAAAAGGAGGACGTCCTTAATTCAGTCTGGACATTATTTTTTATGTTGGTGCACCGATTTCGAAATTCTGGTTTTGTTTGAAATAGAATTAGTTTTTATTATAAGTCAAATCGATTAGATCGATTGAGTAACATTTTGTTTAGTCTATTGAAAATTTCTGACAATGGTCACACTGAACTGTCACTTCCGTTCGCTTCCCGTTGAGAAATTACCACGTTGTCGTCTCGTACGTAAAAAAAAAAAAAAAAAATTAATAATTGTTCGCCTTTTGAAAGGCACATCATTGTAGCTACGCGAATAGTGGTGAAATCTATTAAATTGCCGCCATTTGACTCCCGGCACGGTTTGTGACATATTGAACATTTTGTGAAAACTTATTGTGAGCACACCCTTTTGCATTTCGTGTGAATTGATTAATTGAACTAAATAGAGTAAACCGCTTTGAACGCCGCCTGACCTAGTGCTGGCAACGGTAAATTGATTGTGAACTATTGATTGATATTTGTGAAAATTGTGAATCTGGTATCGACTTCCACGTGCCAACGTGTCCTGAAAACGTCGCGTTTGAAGCTTAATAGCTAAGTATAAGATACTTCATTCATTTATTTTGGCCAATATACTTGTATGAATGTGTCTAATTTAGCTCAAGCCTGACATCAGCAAGGATAGCGGGTAAGTGAAACACATTAATATTAAGATTACTTGTATTCGCTGTGCAACGCAGTACAGTTGTGTCTGAGATTTGTTGTGGCTGACAAGGGCTGATGAATAGAGTCACGCTTCCACAAATCTGCTGCAATTGATCCCAGCTCCTTCTAGCCAAAATTCTAGACATAAATTTCTGTTAGCAGAGCGTAGTTAACTGCCTATATTGTAAATTTGTATCTTAGCCGCTGTTGCATTACTGAGTATAAACTCAGATTGGTATGAGCTTGTATCTTATCACCTTGTAGACAGTATTGTAGTGTTTGTCAGGTCAGTTATTGTCTAAAATACATAATATTTAATTGTATAAGTTGACCTAGATAATTTGAAACACATTGTCACATAACCTCAATCAGTAATTGTTGATTTGTATTGTTGGAAAATCTAACTTAAATTTGTTGTTGCATTAATAAGTCAATTTGTTTGGATACATAACAGCTGTATGTATCAATAAATTTAGTAAATTTAGTTCATTGCATATATTCATAAACATTGTAATAATCAAACTTGACCTTGCCACTTGGGCGGGTCACATTAATAAACTTTGTTTTGTTATAATATAGATAATATTGTTAGGTAACACATATTCTGTGCTTACTTCCTATTGTATATCATAAATAACACAGTTAGTCTGTCTGTTGCAAATAATTAATTAATTAAGTTGAAGTTTCAACTTTATTAATTTGTTATAAGTTATAACTTGAAAACTTTTGTTTTTGTTTCAATATACTGAAACCTTTAATTTTGTTGGGCAGTAAATACCTGTCACTTGCCTGCACTTGCAGTAAACAGGCTAATACTTTGTTGGTTTCAAAGAATTAAGAAAAATTAAGTTTTGATTGTTAATTTTATTTAACGCTTGTCCGGGCTCTTTTGAATTTTGATTATGTCAGCTATCAAGGACTTGCGTGCGGCTGCTGGTGCTATTGCATCAGATTTGCGCTGGTTTGCCTCGGCCAATGCTTTAGTGAACCGGCCTGATCGCCAGCAGGCCTTACTTCAGAGGTACGAGCGGATTGATGATCGCCTGGCAAGTGTGGAACAGCAATTCCGCACTTTCAGCACTTGCTGTCTTGAAGTGTCAATCACTGATTTCACTGCTGACCAGCGAAATAAGGTCAGCGAAGACTATGCCCAGGTCTTAGACCTGTATGATGCTGTCTCCAATACTGCGAGACAACTAGTTGCCGATAGGGAAGGGCAACCCGGCCTGAAGCAGGAGCTTCCTAGGTCAGCACCGGGGCTGGTGAGTAGGCTCCCTACTTTGGACCTCCCCCATTTTGATGGCTGCCTAGGAAGCTACCTGGGCTTCGTTAATTTGTTCGACAGCCTAGTCCATGATAGGGCTGACCTTCGGCCGGCACAAAAGTTGGCATATTTAATGTCGGTTCTGGATGGGGAGGCTAAGGGCCTCATCCAGCATCTGCCCGTGTCTGACGAGGCGTACCAGACGGCTCGGGACCTAATTACCCGTAGGTACCATAATAAGCGTGGCCTCGCCGACACGCACATTGAGCAGATTTTGGGTTTGCCGACGCTCACCCGGGTCTCTGGGTTGCGCACCCAACTTTTGAACCCGCTCTTGGTGGCCATCAACGCACTTAAGTGCCTTGACCTGCCCGTGGACCAATGGTCCTATCTATTGGTGCACATTGTGCTGAAGAAGCTGCCTGCCGACCTGAGGTCGCGTTTTGAACAGCGCTTTGGTGGGGATAGCGCGACCCATTTGCCCCCCTTTGCTGACCTGGAGAGGTTCCTGGAGGATGAGTGCCGGGTCTTGGACAACTCCGGTGGTGATACGCCGGCTAAGACGCAGCCGCCCAAGGTCAAGGAGCAGGCTCGCGGTCACACCCGAGCCAATGTTGACCGGCGCCCTCCTCGCTTTGCGGTCACGCAGAACCCAGCGGAGTGCTCCTACTGCAAGGTCACGGGGCACAGAACGGCCAGTTGTAGGGCATTCTTGGACCTACATGTCGCCTCTCGTAGGCGCATCGCGAATGCCCGCCGCCTTTGCTTCTCTTGTTTGGGGTCCCACTACCAGCGAGACTGCCCAAACTCTCGCCCCTGTCCTCACTGTGGAGGACAGCATTTGGACATTCTCTGCATGAATGCCAGAGAGGTAGGCCGCTTGTCTTACCAGCCGACGCCGCGCACGGGCGGGTGTCTTGAAGGTGGCAGCCGAGGCTCACCGGCGCGTAGCCGAGAGTCGCCTCGCTCAATTGATCGCCACTCACCCCGCTTGGAGAACCGTAGCGTGCGCACGCCTCCTCTCTCTCGCGCACCTGAATGTGCTGTTCAGCGTCACCAGCACCATGACTGCTGCCCCAGGTATTCCCCTCCTTTGGCGGAGCGTCCCCGCCTTGACTCGCGCCCACCTCGTTTTGGGCGGGTGCGTCACTATGACCCCCCACAGATGGCGCGCGGATCGAGTCATCGCGCTTTTGAGGACTTCAAGCCGCACCCTCGTTTTGACTTGCCTGGTCCTGGCCAACGGTCGCCGCCCAGGCAACAATAGGTCATTGACCCCTGCCCTATAACGCCAACCTCCCCCATTGAGACCGTTATCCTACCAACGGTTGCTGTTAGGGTCTGGGGACCCACGGGGACCTCTGTTGTTGTCCGTGCTATATTGGACACAGGTTCACAAGGTTGCATAGTTTCCACTTATTTGGTAGGGCAGGTTAAATTAAATATGGGCTCCTTTCCGAATTGTATACGGGGCATAGGGGACGTAGCCTCTAATGTTGAAGGGCAAGTTAAGGTTTTGTTTGGCCCTGTTGAATCTTCACACCCGAGGATTAAAACCTCGGCTATTGTGTTGAAGAATATTTTGGGTATGCACCCACAGAAGCAGCTACCTGCTGCTGTGGTGAATTTGACATCGGGATTGGAACTGGCAGACCCCAAATTTGACACACCGGGACAAATCGACTTGTTGATTGGCTCTGATGTCCTCGGTGGAATTTTGATTGGTGGGAAACGGGCCTTGGTGCCAAATGGTTTGACTGCCATCCCGACCATATTTGGATTTGCTTTGATGGGACCTGTACCTAGGGACCCCCCTCCACCCGAACTTGATAATTTGTTGGCTGTAGGCTCTGCTCTCTCTGATGCAGTTCAGAGGTTTTGGGAGGTAGAGGAGCCCCCTCAAGTTGCCCGTTTGAATCCAGAACATGAGGAGTGCGAGCTGTTCTTCCAGAACAACACTGGTCGACTCCGTTCTGGTCGGCTCATTACGAGGCTACCCTTCCTGTCTGTTCGGCCTCCGCTTGGTGAGTCACGACCTTTAGCCGAAAAGAGGTTGTTGGCCATGGAGCGCCGCATGGGTCGTGATCCGGAGCTCAGACAGAAGTACATTGAGTTCATGAGGGAATATGAACAGTTGGGACACATGTCTGTGTCAAATTTGGATCGGCGTTCGGTGGAGCACTACTTTCTCCCGCATCATGCGGTATTGAAGCCATTGACTGGGAAGCTGCGCACAGTATTTGATGGTTCTGCGCAGACTTCAACAGGCGTATCCTTGAACCAGTGCTTGCATTCTGGTCCCAAGTTGGTCAAGGACCTTTGTGACGTCATCACCAGCTTCCGACGACATCAGGTTGTCTTTGTAGCCGACATAAAAATGATGTTCAGGCAGACTATTATCCACCCTGATGACCGTCGCTTCCAGCTGATCCTTTGGAGAGAGTCTCCTCGTGATCCCATGGTCGTCTACGAGCTCAATACTAATACGTACGGGTTAAGGTCAAGCCCCTACTTGGCAATACGTTCTCTTTGGGAGCTCGCAGACCGCGAAGGCCTACGTTTCCCACGAGTCACTGCCATCTTGAAGGACGATATTTACGTCGATGACATTTGCTCGGGTGCCTCCACAGCGGACGAGGCGATCCTCCTGCGGGACGAATTGATAGGTATTTTGGCCTCCGCTGGTTATGAGTTGCGCAAATGGATTTCCAACTCACCAGCGCTTTTGGAAGGCTTGCCAGAGGATCATCAGCAAGATCCACATTTGTTTGAGATTGTTGACAACCCCGACATGATGGCTGTTCTCGGCGTTCAGTACAAACCAGTCCAAGACATCTTTACATATAACGTAGACTTGAAATTGCCGTGTTCTTGGACTAAACGTCTCGTATTGTCTACTGTCGCCAGAACCTTTGATCCGAACGGTTGGATCTGACCAATTATATTTTGGGCAAAATGCTTCTTGCAGAAGCTTTGGACAGCAGGATTGACCTGGGACGAACCTCTGCACGGCACTCTTGTTGAGGAATGGACCTCTTTTGTATCCTCACTTCCTGCCGTCAACGAGATCTCCTTGCCTCGTCCCATCCTTCCTCCCGGGAAGTACAAGGCCACCCTTCACGGGTTTTGTGACGCCTCGGAACGTGGTCACGCCGCCGTGGTGTACTTGCGCACAGTTAGTGCCTCAGGTCAGGTGAGGGTTTCCCTGATCATGGCAAAGAGCAAGGTGGCACCCCTTCGGACATCTCTGACCATTCCAAAATTGGAGCTCTCGGGAGCAGCCCTACTTGTACGCTTGTTGAACCACGTGTCCAGTACTTTGGGTAAAAGCATTTGCATTAATGGGACCTACGCCTGGACAGACAGCCAAATTGTTCTTTGTTGGTTGAAGGCTCCTGTCCACACTTTGGAGGTATTTGTCGCTAATCGCGTTTCCCAAATCCAGAAATCCGAAGTCAAACTTGTTTGGAGACACGTGCCAGGTGAGCTCAACCCCGCTGATTGTGCCTCGCGCGGATGCTTGACGCCTAGTTTGATAGGTCATTCGCTGTGGTGGGGTCCGGAATGGTTGAGTCGACCAGAAATTGATTGGCCTCGAACGCCAGTTTTGAATACTTCTAATTTGCCGGGTCTACGAACACTCGCTCTTGAGAAGGTAGAAAGCGCCTTCGACCCCGATTTCCTGTTGAATCGTTACAGCTCCCTCGACAAGTTGTTAGGTGTTACTGCTTGGATAAAGCGTTTTGTTTTTAATTTTAGGCACCCACAACAGAAACGTCTGACACCGTTTCTCTCACCACAGGAACGACAGGAGTCCCTCACCTTTTGGGTTCGTTCTGTGCAATTGGCGCATTTTGAGAAGGAGATTGCTATCCTTAAGTCAGGGAAATCGAAATTGTCGGGAGCAATATCTAAATTGAACCCCTTTTTGGACGATACGGGTCTCTTGCGCGTTGGAGGGCGTCTCAAGAACGCCAACCTCCCTTACGGAGCACGTCACCCCCTTTTGTTACCTAAGGACGGTCATTTGGTACGCTTGTTGGTAACTGACCGTCACCTTAAGAACTCGCATGCTGGTTGTAATGCTTTGTTGGCTATTTTGCAACGCGAATTTTGGATTTTGTCTGCCCGAAGAATTATTCGGAGTGTAGTCTTTCGCTGCATCCCTTGCTATAAGCTCAAGGCTTCTACCATGCAGCCCTTGATGGGTGACTTGCCGGCAGATCGCGTAACTGAGAGCAGGACGTTTGACGGTGTTGGCACAGACTTCGCAGGTCCCTTTTTGGTGAAAACGTCGACACTTCGAAACAGCAGGACTGTTAAGGCCTACTTGTGTGTTTTTGTTTGTCTTTCCACAAAGGCCGTACATTTGGAACTGGTCTCCTCGCTTACGACCGAGGCGTTTGTAGCCACATTTGACAGATTTGTATCCCGCAGAGGGCTGCCTTCCTTGATCCGTTCTGACTGCGGCACTAACTTCAAGGGCACCTATAATTATTTGAATGATGTTGTTAATTTTCTTGAAACCAACAAGGCTGATATAGGTGATAGGCTTGCCCGACGTGGGATAAATTGGTTGTTTTCCCCACCAAATTGTCCACACTGGGGTGGTATATTTGAGGCCGCCGTAAAATCGGCCAAAACACACTTGCGCAGGACAATCGGTGAATCTGTCCTTACATTTGAGGAACTCGCAACTGTGTTTTGTAAGATTGAGGCCGTTTTGAACTCTCGGCCATTGTGCCCGATCTCCTCAGATCCGAATGATTTGGAGGCCCTTACGCCGGGCCATTTTTTGATTGGTCGCCCACTTGTCGCCTTGCCTGAGTACCCTTACATAGATACGAGACCTGGTCGTCTCTCGCGCTTTGAATTGGTACGCCAGATTACTCAGAGCTTTTGGAAACGCTGGAATTTGGAATATTTGCACATACTCCAGCAACGCGTTAAGTGGACCGACAAGACCGATCCACCCAAGATTGGAGACCTCGTTTTGATCAAGGAGGCTAACCTTCCGCCACTCAGATGGCGCAGGGGGCGCATCCTTCATTTGGTAACTGGGGCTGATGGAGTTCCCCGATTTGCTGAGGTCTTGGTGGACGGTTCGATTCTGAGGAGAGCGGTTGCAACATTGTCACGTCTACCAACCGATTAGCGGACCGGTAGGCCGGTCCGGGGCGGGTGGATGTTTGAAATAGAATTAGTTTTTATTATAAGTCAAATCGATTAGATCGATTGAGTAACATTTTGTTTAGTCTATTGAAAATTTCTGACAATGGTCACACTGAACTGT
This sequence comes from Euclidia mi, assembly GCA_944739405.2. Taxonomy (NCBI): domain Eukaryota; kingdom Metazoa; phylum Arthropoda; class Insecta; order Lepidoptera; family Erebidae; genus Euclidia; species Euclidia mi. Next base: position 27,866,549 of record OX123204.2, on the reverse strand, counting down.
CACTTCCGTTCGCTTCCCGTTGAGAAATTACCACGTTGTCGTCTCGTACGTAAAAAAAAAAAAAAAAAAAAAAATTGTTCGCCTTTTGAAAGGCACATCATTGTAGCTACGCGAATAGTGGTGAAATCTATTAAATTGCCGCCCTTTGACTCCCGGCACGGTTTGTGACATATTGAACATTTTGTGAAAACTTATTGTGAGCACACCCTTTTGCATTTCGTGTGAATTGATTAATTGAACTAAATAGAGTAAACCGCTTTGAACGCCGCCTGACCTAGTGCTGGCAACGGTAAATTGATTGTGAACTATTGATTGATATTTGTGAAAATTGTGAATCTGGTATCGACTTCCACGTGCCAACGTGTCCTGAAAACGTCGCGTTTGAAGCTTAATAGCTAAGTATAAGATACTTCATTCATTTATTTTGGCCAATATACTTGTATGAATGTGTCTAATTTAGCTCAAGCCTGACATCAGCAAGGATAGCGGGTAAGTGAAACACATTAATATTAAGATTACTTGTATTCGCTGTGCAACGCAGTACAGTTGTGTCTGAGATTTGTTGTGGCTGACAAGGGCTGATGAATAGAGTCACGCTTCCACAAATCTGCTGCAATTGATCCCAGCTCCTTCTAGCCAAAATTCTAGACAGGTTTCGAATTTTCTGAACCATTTCTGGAACTCTTTTTATTTTCCATGCGAGATACTTCTATTTTGTTTGTAAGATCGAATTACCAATAATTGCGATTTAAAACTTTAAGGAGCCAGCATAATTTTAAAATAGCGTTATTATCGGTAATTAATAGTATGATGCATGATATACTTATAACTATCTTATCATGCAAAAATAGAGATATTTTTTCTTTTTTTGTTTAATAAGACATCTTCCGCATTAAGACATGTGTCGCGGGCACTTTACAAATATACAACTAACGGACACAATGAACAGACTCGAAACAACAATTTGTGAATACCTAACACATATTCAGTATACATGTTTACATATCAAAGTAGTCTGCAAGTAGCGCCCCTAGCATCTTATGCGAAGATATGATAATTAACATAACATAACATGTAAGAAATAGAGGGAAATGATCGAATTACTGGTGACAGAGAAGTATGGAGGAGAAAACATAGAGCGCCGACCTAACAAATTGAAAAAAGGGCAAGAGATGAAGAGAATAATGAGTATCTCGCTATATTATATCTTGCCAATTTTTAACTTACTCTGTGATAATGATACGTGGTTAGGTTTACGGCTAAGGCCTGCTATCTCCCCATCCTTTAACAAATGTTATTTGATATAAAGTAAATAAAAATCAAAAAGATATCAAAAAGATACCAAAAAAGACATTGCGAGCCATATCGCCAGCTACAGGTGTAGAAATAGAAGCTAAAGTAAATAATAATTATACTTAATATTTTCGTCATCTCTTGCCCCGGTTCCAATTTGTTTGAGTTGGCGCTGTATGTCCTTCTCTTCCACACTTCAGTCATCTGATCATTTCTCTCTTTTTCTAACATACCCATTTTCACACAGTCATTCCATTTTTTATTTGGTCGCCCTCTCCCTTTTCTTTTTTATCCTGTTTGTATTATGCGAAATTTTTCGTCCATGAGCGCTACTTCCTCTAGACTCTACTTTGATATTTTCTCTATTTGGCATGATAATATAATTATTAATATATCATGCATCATACTATTCATTACCTATCACAACGCTATTTTAAAACTATGCTGGCTCATAAAAGTCTTAACTAGCAACTATTGTAATTTGATCTTGCAAAATTTAAGCATATAAAAATAATATCCAGTCTGACCTCAGGACATCCTCCTTTTTGAAGTGGGTTGATTAAAAACGTCCAAGATAATTAAAAGCAACGAAAGATTAAAAATAAGATTCAGAACTTAACTAAGATTCAGAACTTAACTAAGATTCAGAACTTAACTAAGATTCAGAACTTAACTAAGATTCAGAACTAAAATTTAGAACTTTTCTGAATCCCTCCCGATCGAACGAACGATCGTTGTTTTATGATGTGTATAGAATAAACATCTCTGGCTCAAGAGTATTGTACATTCAAAGAAAAAAACAAGGACACGTGATATCTATCTCAACTTCTATCTTTCTTACACAGACTCACGTGATTAATGGACTACTCCTTATCGTTGGTTGTCACATATTTTTTAACCCTTAAATAACACCGTGGGGCAATTGTTTACCCCAGGCGAATAAAACTTGATATTGTATTTTTTTCTGTGAACGTAGTGTCATCCCCTTTGTATATTCTGTAAAGCTGGCAGTTATGTGACGTAAATATCATCCGTCTATCCTACATAGGCATGTCAGGTAAAGATTACCCCAGGGTGTCAGTTACGCATGCTTTAATTTTTCATCAATTGAATAATATGCGTTTTAACAACATTGCAGCGTGATGAGTAGAGATCGGATAATCGGGTGCATATTTACCTAAAGTTGAGGTGTTGGCTATTATGGAATGCACTTTTGAATCAAAAAATCCCGGGATTACGGAATCGACAAATTTAGTTTTTTTATTATACAATCAAATCAGGTGTAGGTAAATTTACTTATTTTAACTTTTGTACCAAAAAACAGCTCTAAAAATAATAAAATCCTCTTAATTTTCTTCAATTTTCAAAACATTTATCTCAAACGAATAATAAATAAGAATTACATAGAAAAACCATTCAATCTCATAATAATTATTAACTTAGATACAACAGCACCCACTGCCTACCATTTCTCTTACACTCAACATACTCATAAATTGATGGGGAGCTTAAAATTAACTTCAAGTAAATGCACATTAATAATTATGTAATCCCGGAGACCAGTTTCTTTTTAAATAAAAATCACATGTTAAAGACGTCGTTTCCTCACCATTTTACAGAGTAGTTTCACATTCCCGAATTTTCTAGAATCCCGGGCTTTTTATTTAAAAAAAATATGTTTTAAGAAGCCGCTTCCATAATATCCTAGCCAAAAATGAACTTTAGGTGAATATGCATCCGATTATCCGATCACTAGTGATGAGTTAATATGTATCTGATGATCAATTAGCACAATGTCTCAAATGATACGGATAATGAAGATAAGTTGAATCACATGTCATGAAACTTTTCGAAATTTTGGAAGTGACTTTGGAAACTTCAGAACACAGCGATCCATTATGGAAATGTATGCAAACCTAACAAAAAAACAACAAATTTGTATCCGTCTAGGCTTTTCATATTAAATGTTATTTTGTGGAACGATTGGCATATTTGGTGTACAATAAGTATTTTAGTAAAAGAATAAAGTTTTTTAGCGTAATGCACTTCAATGTTTCTTATATTTTTTATATTTTAAATTTTATAGGGGTAATTTTACCCCAAAGTGTTATTTAATATAAATTATTAATCCGAAAATAAGGATGTTACTAAAGGGTTAGTGGCTAGCTTAAACAGAATAAATGTCAATAAAATTATGACAGCGTTTATAAAAAATATGTAGTATAGGTACGATTGTCATTTTCCAAACAAAGTTTTTATTAAGGCAATACACAACCAAGGGTGTTATACTAGATTTTAACAAGGCGACCCTTACCTATAGATTATGATGAAGCTCTACGTAGGTACTGCTTTCTTTACACCGGAAATATCAAGCAAGCTAAAGTCGGTATTTGTTACCTACATCCCACAACCAGTTTTCGTATTACTTACGGAGAGCATCATCTACCAATTCATACGTTAATAAACGTTATAATTAATACGAAGAAATAAGTGTAATACTGTCCCTGCCATCTATTGTTTAGAGCATAAAATGTCTATTAATAATAGGATATGATTTAACATCATTGTAACGAACATCATTTTATTATACTGGTATTTTATTTTTTTTGGCAGCAACCTACGTTACAAATATTGTTTTTCAATAATGAAGAAATAAATCAATTTATCGATAGTCGACTCGGCCGATCGTCAGCAACTCACTACAACATTAACATTCGTACGAAGAAATGAATGCAAAACTATCCACATCATCTATTGTTTAGGGCATAAAATGTCTATTAATAATAGGACATGATTTATCATCATTGTAACGAACATCATGTAGTTATACTGGTATATTTATTTTTGCTGGTAACCTATATTACTGATATTGTTTTAAAATAATAAAGAAATAAATCAATTTATCGATATTCGACTCAACCGATCAGCAACAAAACACTACAGCACTACGGTCGCCGCGTCCGAACGCAGAGAGTCGCTAAAACGCGATGCTGTATCGATACAGTGGCAAAATCGCCGGTCGCCGTTGCTAAAAGAAGCTAGTCTGCGGGAGCCCTTAACAAAAAATATTACGAGCAAAGCTCGGTCATCCAAGTACTTTATCTAAGAAACAAACACATTTTAATTAAATTTTAAAACACAATTCGTTATTATTTTAGCAATAATTAAGTATGCCATCTTTATAAATTTATAGCTTTATATTTATCCTATATTTCTTTTTATTTATTTATCAATTGCAAAAAGCAGCGATAGCCTAGTGGAGAGACCGACAGGCTGCTACGCAGAGGGTCCGGGTTCGAATCCACGGCGCGCACCGATGACTTTTCGGAGTTATGTGCGTATTAAATTGTTAATTATCGCTTGCTTATCGGTGAAGGAAAACATCGTGCGGAAACCTGCATGTCTGAGAGTTCTCCATAATGTTCTCGAAAGACACATGTCTTTCGAGAACATTACAGATAATAATAAATAGAGAACATTACAGCAGCTCTTCGCTTGTTTTATTTGGTATATACCAAGACTAAATAGCACCAAGTCTTCTTCCGTTAGTCTGGGGAAGGTAGCTAAGTTGTTTGTCAACTTTTAAACGTAATGTGATGCTCCAAACATTGTAAGAGAAGAATTAATTTTTGCACTTTCAAACTCAAATAATAAATAGCCTAGGGGTTAATTGTAGACGAGATTTCTTATAGTAGTAACAAATCATCAGGACAATATTTCCCATAATAATCTAGTATAATTTTTTTCTGGCCGGCACTTTCATTTTTGGGTACGTAATGAATGATGTCCTTTATAAACGTTAAACTTGTTAATATCGCAGTAGGAAAACGCTTGAGCTGTAATTGAGTACCTACTTCTAATTTAAGGGGGACCAATGAAATGTACATCTTAAATTATAAAGAGAATAAACTCCTGTCTTCTTTTGATATACAACCTGAGTGTGTCATACTAGAATACGAAACAGTGGTTGTCTCACTGAAAATCCTATTACATACTAACTTATAGTGTGCTTGTTCTGTCTTAAACAATTCCTTTATTTAAAATACTACTTAACGCACTAGCAACCGCATATCTTTTTGCTTTTTGAATTCCTTAGTTATATTATGAAGCTGTTTTTTATTCACCGCAAAAAAAAGAAAATCTGGTGATCCAGTTAATAGAATAAGTACCTAAGAAATTTAATAAACCCTGACTTACTCAAAGGAATGCAGCTTGCCTATTCGCTCTATGTATTACAAGTGGTGTAGTGGCTCAGTGAAGCGTAGAAACGCCGTTCTCACGCTGCTTTTTTTAAAAGTGTCTTATAATTTAGCCAAGCCAGGTTTGCCCCAGACCCCCAGTGTATGACTGTAGTTTATAAGTAACTAGTCGTCGCCAGCGGCTTCGCCCGCGTCAAATATAACATATAAAACTTCCTCTTAAATCATTCTGTCTATTAAAAAAAACCGCATTAAAATCCGTTGCGAAGTTTTAAAGATTTAAGCATACATAGGGACAGACAGACAAAAGACAGACTTTGTTGTATACTATGTAGTGATACTTTACACCAGCACGTTTTATTTTAATATAACCGTTTCTTCCCGATTTCGTACCTGGTTGTTTCGGGAAATCTCTTCTTAGTGCACCGTACAGTCCCCAAGGAACATACATGCCAAATTTCCACTTCTTCTGCCCAATACCTTTGTCTGTCAGTCAGCCAATAACGGTAGAATTTTATACATAGATATTTTTACTTTTCTCAAAATTTATAAATAATGTTATAATAAAATCTGTGGGAATTCTGAGATCTATTTTGAGGGAAAATCTAAATCAAACCCGTCACGAACGCCACATTCTTCGAGTAAGTTTAAATTATCTTACGAGACCAAGGAGACGAACTAAAGCGTAATAAAAGGAAAAAATGCCCTTGAGTTTCTTATTATTATTGTTAGTAGAGGAGGAAGCGCTAAACGGCCACCAAACTAATTTGAAGAAAGTTTTTTAATCACGAAGTTGTCGCACATTGGACGAAGAGCGCTTACTCAGTTTGTAGGTAAAAAAGAGGGTCGACGCGAGTAGACTAACTTTAACTCCGTAACTATTAGTGCTCTTTCTCTACCTATTCCTTGTACACCCGCGGAATAATACCACTTATCTTAGTGCCGCGACTCATCTGCAGTTCGGTATTATATCATATTTATTGTAGTAAAATCTTTAATTCCGTTCTGACCCTCAAAACTATAGAACCCTAAAATTAACGCGAACAGCAAACAGCACGCTTCTTATGCGTTGAATTTCCTCAAATTGTAATTCTACGTCGGTGCTAGTGCAAGCAAGTCTAAATATATCGCTTTACATCGTGAGCTGGAAGTTCGAGTTTAAAAGATTTCAGTAATAAGTATCACTGGGACGTTCGCTTGTTCTTTGCGGAGAATGGTATCTCCTTGTCCTTATCTGGCATTGCAGCTTTGTTCAAACATATACAATTTAGTTTCTCACTGTCGCACCGACCGAGAAATAATCTACGCTGCTGTATATTATTTCATTCATTTCTTCTCAATTGTTTCAAGAAACGTGACTGTAACTTTGCGATAACAGTCTTATATCTGTAGGTTTCTGTATTTCTCTGCACGTACTGTGATATCATATGATCCTTTCATAAAAGAATTAAAGTTTATTTATGCAGTTGGTAACATATTCCTCGTACAGTATTGCTTAAATTAAAATTCAACACACATAATAAGTTGTATTTATCAAAACTAATATTACGTTTAAAGCCAAGAAAAAAACCAAGAGAGAAGTTGGTTCTATTACCGAGAGAAAGCTTCTACCGGTTGTAGAAGCTTTCTCTCGGTAATAGAACCAACTAAGTGTTTAAAAAATATTTTCGCTGAGATTGTTTTTTCGGATCGTGCCTGCTATTGCTCGTGATTCTATGCAATGCATAACGCGATGGTGTCAGAATACACGTGAACAACACAATGTAATCTTTTTGTTATGAAAAGACAACTCCCGCATTAGGATTAAATCCTGTGTCGCGGGGGACTTTACAAACATACATCTAACGAGGACAATTAACACCCAGACTCGAAACAACAATTTATGGATCACACAAAGTGTTGTCTCGTGTGGGAATCGAACCCACAACACTCAGCGCAGTGTCAAGCGGCGAGGCGGCCGCTTAAACCAGTACGCCAACCGTGCTGTCGAATGTGAATTTAAGCATTCAATCTTTTAACGTGATTGAACTATGATTGAAAACTAATTGAACTATGGGTGCAAAGGGTTACCACCAAGGACTTAGGGTCCCGCGCCAACCTCACCTGCAAGTGGTGCACCTGCCGATCAACGGACGAGGCTCTGGCAAACAAAATATCCCGATAAGCGGCAATAGGCTCGCTACCTATTACGTGGGATCAAAACACTGGCGAAAAGTGGGCCTTTAATATGCCTCTGCCTACCCCTTCGGGGAAACAGGCGTGAGTCTATGTATGTATGTAGTATAGGTACGATTGTCATTTTCCAAACAAAGTTTTTATTAAGGCAATACACAACCAAGGGTGTTATACTAGATTTTAACAAGGCGACCCTTACCTATAGATTATGATGAAGCTCTACGTAGGTACTGCTTTCTTTATACCGGAAATATCAAGCAAGCTAAAGTCGGTATTTGTTACCTACATCCCACGACCAGTTTTCGTATTACTTTCGGAGAGCATCATCTACCAATTCATACGTTAATATTAATACGAAGAAATAAGTGTAATACTGTCCCTGCCATCTATTGTTTAGAGCATAAAATGTCTATTAATAATAGGATATGATTTAACATCATTGTAACGAACATCATTTTATTATACTGGTATATTATTTTTTTTGGCAGCAACCTACGTTACAAATATTGTTTTTCAATAATGAAGAAAAAATAGACTGGTTTGACATCTCCCAAGGTGTCAGACAAGGGTGTGCAGCCTCGCCCTGGTTGTTCAACGTATTTGTGGATAGCTGCATGAATGATCGATATGGTAGGAGTGCGTGTTAAGTGCCTCTTATATGCCGATAATCAAGTCATTCTTGCATCATCGGCGAATGAGTTGAAAGAAATGATGGACTGCATGAACAAGAGCTTTAAAGCGAAAGGTATGAAAGTTAATGCAAGAAACACGAAAGTGATGGTGTTTGAAAAAGATGAAAGTGTGACTGAGTGTAATATTACGATTGGTGGTGAAATTGTAGAGCAAGTAAAGGAATTTGTATATTTGGGTAGCGTATTTACAAGGGACGGAAGATGTGAGGGAGACATTGAAAGGAGAGTGACTGCGGGAAATCGTGTAAATGGAGCACTGTGGGCGTTTATGAACGGTCAGACGGTGCCAAAAGAGGCACGATTGGCGGTTCACAATGGAGTGCTTGTCCCCACGTTGATGTATGGAAGTGAGAGCTGGGTTTGGCAGAAAAAGCATGAAAGTAGAATTAACGCAGTTGAGATGCGATCACTGCGTAGTATGTGTGGGGTAAGACTGATTGATAGAATTCCGAATGCAACTATACGAAAGAGCAGTGGACTGAAAGAAGATGTGGTGACAAGGATTGAGAAAGGAATGCTTAGGTGGTTTGGACACGTGGAGCGAATGAGTGAAGAAAGAATGACGAATCAGATATATAAGGCAAATGTGTGTGGGCAAGTCGGTCGCGGCAGACCTCGGCGGACATTCTTCGACCAAATTGGAGACATCCTAAGAAACGGAAAGGTCCGAAGTACCCGCAACCGGCGAGCATGTATGAAAAGAGTAATGAGTGTAGAGGAAGCGCGTGAGGTTTGTAAGGATAGGAGCAAGTGGCGTTCTGTTGTCTCTGCCTACCCCGACGGGAAAAAGGCGTGAGTATATGTATGTATGTAAGAAATAAATCAATTTATCGATAGTCGACTCGGCCGATCGTCAGCAACTCACTACAACATTAACATTCGTACGAAGAAATGAATGCAAAACTATCTACATCATCTATTGTTTAGGGCATAAAATGTCTATTAATAATAGGACATGATTTATCATCATTGTAACGAACATCATGTAGTTATACTGGTATATTTATTTTTGCTGGCAACCTATATTACTGATATTGTTTTAAAATAATAAAGAAATAAATCAATTTATCGATATTCGACTCAACCGATCAGCAACAAAACACTACAGCACTACGGTCGCCGCGTCCGAACGCAGAGAGTCGCTAAAACGCGATGTTGTATCGATACAGTGGCAAAATCGCCGGTCGCCGGTGCTAAAAGAAGCTAGTCTGCGGGTGCCCTTAACAAAAAATATTACGAGCAAACCTCGGTCATCCAAGTACTTTATCTAAGAAACATACACATTTTAATTAAATTTTAAAACACAATTCGTTATTATTCAAGCAATAACTAAGTATGCTATCTTTCTAAATTTATAGCTTTATATTTATCCTATATTCATTTTTATTTATTTATCAATTGCAAAAAGCAGCGATAGCCTAGTGGAGAGACCGACAGGCTGCTACGCAGAGGGTCCGGGTTCGAATCCACGGCGCGCACCGATGACTTTTCGGAGTTATGTGCGTATTAAATTGTTAATTATCGCTTGCTTATCGGTGAAGGAAAACATCGTGAGGAAACCTGCATGTCTGAGAGTTCTCCATAATGTTCTCGAAAGACACATGTCTTTCGAGAACATTACAGATAATAATAAATATAGAACATTACAGCAGCTCTTCGCTTGTTTTATTTGGTATATACCAAGACTAAATAGCACCAAGTCTTCTTCCGTTAGTCTGGGGAAGGTAGCTAAGTTGTTTGTCAACTTTTAAACGTAATGTGATGCTCCAAACATTGTAAGAGAAGAATTAATTTTTGCACTTTCAAACTCAAATAATAGCCTAGGGGTTAATTAAAGACGATTCTTATAGTAGTAACAAATCATCAGGACATTATTTCCCATAATAATCTAGGTAGTATAATTTTTTTCTGGCCGGCACTTTCATTTTTTGGTACGTAATGAATGAAGTCCTTTACAAACGTTTACTTTGTTAATATCGCAGTAGGTAAACGCTTGAGCTGTAATTGATTACCTACTTCTAATTTAAGGGGGATTAAAAAATAACCAATGAAATGTACATTTTAAATTATAAAGAGAATAAACTGCTGTCTTCTTTTGACATACAACCTGACTGTGTCACACTAGAATACGAAACAGTGGTTGTCTCACTGAAAATTCTATTACATACTAACTTATAGTGTGCTTGTTCTGTCTTAAACAATTCCTTTATTTAAAATACTACTTAACGCACTAGCAACCGCCTATCTTTTTGCTTTTTGAATTCCTTAGTTATATTATGAAGCTGTTTTTTATTCACCGCAAAAAAAAGGAAATCTGGTGATCCAGTTAATAGAATAGCTAAGAAATTTAATAAACCCCGACTTACTCAAAGGAATGCAGCTTGCCTATTCGCTCTATATATTCGCGCTATATATACAAGTGGTATAGTGGCTCAGTGAAGCGTAGAAACGCCGTTCTCACGCTGCGTTTTTTAAAAGTATCTTATAAGTTAGCCAAGCCAGGTTTGCCCCAGACCCCCAGTGTATGACTGTAGTTTATAAGTAACTAGTCGTCGCCAGCGGCTTCGCCCGCGTCAAATATAACATATAAAACTTCCTATTGAATCATTCTATCTATTAAAAAAAACCGCATTAAAATCCGTTGCGAAATTTTAAAGATTTAAGCATACATAGGGACAGACAGACCAAAGACAGACTTTGTTGTATACTATGTAGTGATACTAGTGGATGCCTATAGCTACACCAGCACGTTTTATTTTAATGTAACCGTTTCTTCCCGATTTCGTACCTGGTTGTTTCGGGAAATCGCTTCTTAGTGCACCCTACAGTCCCCAAGGAACATACATGCCAAATTTCCACTTCTCCTGCCCAATAACTTTGTCTGTCAGTCAGCCAATAACGGTAACATTTTATACATAGATATTTTTACTTGTCTCAAAATTTACAAATTATGTTATAATAAAATCCTGCATCTGTGGGAATTCTAAGATCTATTTTAAGGAAAAATCTAAATAAAACCCGTCACGAACGCCACATTCTTCGAGTAAGTTTAAATTATCTTACGAGACCAAGGAGACGAACTAAAGGCGTTATAAAAGGAAAAAGTGCCCTTGAGTTTCTTATTATTATTGTTAGTAGAGGAGGAAAAGCTAAACGGCCACCGAACTAATTTGAAGAAAGTTTTTTAATCACGAAGTTGTCGCACATTGGACGAAGAGCGCTTACTCAGTTTGTAGGTAAAAAAGAGGGTCGACGCGAGTAGACTAACTTTAACTCCGTAACTATTAGTGCTCTTTCTCTAACTATTCCTTGTACACCCGCGGAATAATACCACTTATCTTAGTGCCGCGACTCATCTGCAGTTCGGTATTATATCATATTTATTGTAGTAATTTTTTTAATTCTGTTCTCACCCTCAAAACTATAGAACCCCTAAAATTAACGCGAACAGCAAACAGCACGCTTCTTATGCGTTGAATTTCCTCAAATTGTAATTCCACGTCGGTGCTGGTGCAAGCAAGTCGAAATATATCGCTTTAGATCGTGAGCTGGAAGCTAGAGTTTAAAAGATTTCAGTAATAAGTATCACTGAGAGGTTCGCTTGTTCGTTGCGGAGAATGGTGTCTCTTTGTCCTTATCTGGCATCGCAGCTTTGTTCAAACATATACTATTTAGTTCCTCACTGTCGCACCAACCTAGAAATAATCTACGCTACTGTATATTATTTCATTCATTTCTTCTCAATTGTTTCAAGAAACGTGACTGTGACTCTGCGATAACAGTCTTATATCTGTAGGTTTCTGTATTTCTCTGCACGTACTGTGATATCATATGAAAGGAGAAAGAATTAAAGTTTATTTATGCAGTTGGTAACATATTCCTCGTACAGTATTGCTTAAATTAAAATTCAACACACATAATAAGTTGTATTTATCAAAACTAATATTACGTTTAAAGCCAAGAAAAAAACCAAGAGAGAAGTTGGTTCTATTACCGAGAGAAAGCTTCTACCGGTTGTAGAAGCTTTCTCTCGTAATAGAACCAACTAAGTGTTTAAAAAAATATTTTCGCTGAGATTGTTTGTTCGGATGTGCCTGCTATTGCTCGTGATTCTATGCAATGCATAACACGATGGTGTCAGAATACACGTGAACAACACAATGTAATCTTTTTGTTATGAATAGACAACTCCCGCATTAGGATTAAATCCTGTGTCGCGGGGGACTTTACAAACATACATCTAACGAGGACAATTAACACCCAGACTCGAAACAACAATTTATGGATCACACAAAGTGTTGTCTCGTGTGGGAATCGAACCCACAACACTCAGCGCAGAGTCAAGCGGCGAGGCGGCCGCTTAAACCAGTACGCCAACCGTGCAGTCGAATGTGAATTTAAGCATTCAATCATTTAACTTGATTGAACTATGATTAACTCTGACACGAGTTCCATGCCTACATAATCGACACATCCCTCGCAAGCATTCCATTACATAAACTATCATACTATATAACTGCTAAGTTTGTAATTATAGGAAAGTAATGAAAATAAAGTAAACAGTGTGAGTTAAGCCCTCGACCGCGGAGCGGAGCACGACAGCCAATCTAAGATGCAGATACTATCTGCGGAACTCAATACTAGCTGCACACTTAGTAATTGTTCCGTATTGCACCTCCTACTCTACTAATATTCACCACGTACCACTTTTACTTAAAATAAAATGTGATAGACAGTATAATTTTTTGGGGAGTCATAAAATTTTCCAATTTCTTCAATCTAAAATATCTCTTATCCGCTGAACACCTATTTTCAGCTTTCTAGGTTATCTGAAAGTGGTTTAAGGATTTAAAATGTCAGTAATAAAGATAGATATTTATAAACCTTATGCCTACATGTTTATATCGCAATAACTGTTTTAGCTGTAGTTGAGCAAAAAGGCCTCTAATTAATTTAATGAGGATTAAGCATAATACCTATACATTTTTTAATAAAAAGAAATTAAAGTACCCCGTAGCTGCTGTAGTGTCAATTAATTTTATTCTCTTGTGTGTGTCAACAGAAAAGTGAAAATAAAAGTGTGTCATACTACAATAAGAAACAATAGTTGTCTCACTGAAAATCTTATTACTAACTTATAGTGTGCTTGCTCTGTCTTAAGCTATTCCTTAATTTGAAATGCTACTTAAACTGAAGAAACAGCAACCAGATCTGTTATTTTTTTTAAGTCCTTGTTTTTATTATGGAACTGTTTGTTGATTCAGTTAATACAATAGCTTAGAAATTTAATAAACCCTGACTTACTCAAGGGAATGCAGCTTGGCTATACTCTCTATGTATTACATACAGTGGTGTAGTGGCTCGGTAAAACGTTGGAACACCGATCTTACACAGGAATTTTTGCAAGTATGCTATAACGCATCAAAAGTCCGAGATTTTGCCTCAGTGTGTGGAGATAATAAGTAATACTGGAGGATGCCCGCAGCTACGACCGCAATTCTTTTTAACGTTTTTCTCGATCCCATAGGAATTTCTAATAATTCCTTCTTAGTGCATCTCTCCTTCCCAAGAACAAACACACCTAATGTCAGCTTCTTACGCCCAATTTCGGCTGTACGTTGTCTGTATGTACCAAAATGGAAAAAACAGAAATACGGATTTTTACTATTCATAAAATATACAAATTATGTTACGATAAAATTCTGCATTAAATAGTAAATTCCAAGACCTATTTCGAGGAAAAATCTAAACCAAACCCGTCGCGATCGCCACATATTTCCCGTGAGAATAAGTTATCTTATCTATAAGGGGACATGAACTAAAAGCGTAATAATAGGAAAAAGTGCCCTTGAGTTTCTTATTATTATTTGTTTCTCTCACGAGACGAGCTGCATTACGTTTGCCATAATTGTGAATCTGATTAGATTAAGATTTTATACTGATTACACTGCACAACAGCATTATTGTTTCATGGAATGTTTTTTATGGATCTAGCTGCTTTTTGCTACCCTAATTTCAAATCTGTACTCAGATTTTTGCTAGCAGCTCTACTTTTTGACATACAAAGGGTAGCTTTTTTTTAAAGAAAATGATGGATTTATGACTTATTAAAATTTATTTAACCATCTAATTAGAACAAAACTTTCTTTTATGTGACTTTCATGAATGGATTGGAGTTTTACTACTATTCTGGATAATCCAACAGTAGTCAGCCATCATACTTTCACTCTAATAGCCCTGGTAGCGCTTCTCCATAGTGCGAATATCCTGATGGATGCTTTCTCTCTGCTCGTCGCTTAAATGTTCAAGATTTTCAGGAAATCGATCAAGGTAGCTGTGCAAGAAATGCATCTTAATGCTGATGTTGCATCCAAGCTGCTGAAAGTGTAATAGTAACTGCATGACGTGGCCAGAAAGTGGACAGACTTCTTATTTCCCAAAAAGTTTTTACCGGCATTTTTTTCAGGGGCTGTAATACTTTCAGTATAATCTACATTGTTTATTAATTTTCTGATTTGTGGTCCATCGAAAATTGAAGTTTTCACTTATTAGCACTTAATTTTGGGAACGATCTTTGCAGCTTATGGCACTTTCCTCCATTTGTTGAACAATTTCGTGCTGACGTACCCAAGATGTACTTGGTTGGAGTTCTTATGTATCAGTTGAACTCAAGACAGGTCTAAGTAACTGACGGCACAGTAAGATAATCCCATTTGGACCGATTTTGGTGGTTAATCCCTGTTATGTTTACAACGCAGAAATAACAGTCGTTGTGGTGGTTTGGTGGTTCACGCCAAATCATAGAACTGATGAGGTTCAAGGGATCTCGTGTTATTATTTTTCTATAACCGTAAACACTCCACACACGTTTTACATACTATATTCGGTGTCCAGGGCTTGTTGTTTGTTTCCAATGGACGTTGAAAGTATTCCATGCAGGCATTTTTAACGAAGTCTGACACATTTAAACAGATTTTTTCGAAAGAATATTTGACACAAATGTAACAAAATCTATTTGCATTGTTTACACAGATCCTTCTAGGAAAAACCATTGCAAAAAGGAAACAAATTTAGTAAGACGTTGATGGTAGCGATATCAACACTCAAATGGAGATCAAGAAAATTTTAAGGGGGTATCTGTATCTACTAAACTAGAGCTGCTAGAAAAAATCTGAGTGTAGATTTAAAATAAGCGAGCCTAAATTAGTAAACAACAGGTAAAAAATCTCAGGAAACAAATAAAAACTTCAATTTTGTTGGGCAGTGTTATAATAATAATATGATTGATCTCAAAGCGATGCCATAGTTAGTTAATGAAAAGATTATAATTACTTGTTATGAGAATGTTAATACTATGTTATTATAGTTGGGTTAATTTCACTTGGGTCGACAGGATTTAGATAGATGCTATTTTGGGTTTACTACTGTTTAACAAAAAACTTATGACAAAAGATCATTTTACAAACAACGTTTGAAAAACGAATCATTTGACATAATACAGGTTTCGCAAATGTTTTACTTAGTATTATAATATTAATATTAATATTAAATTGCATGGTTGCAATTTTCATCTTGGACAGATTATTTATTGGCAAGTAATAATTTTGTATTAAAACTAATTCCATAGAAACTTAAGTCTTTTAAAAATAATACACACTGCCTGAATGAGGCGAAATAATTAGAATTCGGTTCTGGCGTTGTGGTCGCAGTTCTAACCTAACCTTTTTTTTTTGGTTTCGGGTTGGAAAATCCTCATGGAGTACCTCCGCCCTGGGGGGGAAGGGCGGAGGGGGCTGTCAGACTCTTACTGAATAAAAACCTACCCGTGTTCCTCATGTACCCGTGTGTCGGAGGGTCGGGTATCGCCGAAGCATTCCTCGCTACCCCCCGACGGGTATTGTATACCCCCCGCCAGATGGTCAGGCGGGCCCCAAACAAAACCCCCTTGGCGGCGGATGAAGGTTTTGGGCTCCGCCGCCAAAACACCCAGCGAACGCAGAGGATAGGGAGGACGGCAACGCAACACCGCATCTCCTCTTCCTCTGCGGCCCCACCGCGACGCAACGATGGTACGCCCCCATTTGGACGCGCGGCAACGCAACACCGACACGCCTCTCCTCCCGCGACCGCGCCCCACTGCGAGGGACAGAAGAACTGTCCCTCACACCCGCACCATTGGACGCATCCTGCGTAGGCCTCTTTCAAGCCCACGCGGAGCGTCCACTCCTGGGATCTCGCTTAGCTTCACCGTGGGTGACCTAACCACGGTTACTGAGCCCCCCCACCACGACAAGGTGGAGATCCAACGGGGGGGAGTTCTAACCTAACCTAACCAGTCATCGTTTCAGCTGACTCTACACAAACATTGTTGTATTAACGTAGATTTTGGTTAGTAAAATATTTACCAAGCAATGCATTTTGTCAAATGTAATTTATGCCTTACGTTGTTTTGCCAACTAACATGTTTAAAAAAATAATCAATTTGTAAATTAATGTTTTAGCATAATATTTTTGTTTTAGTAAATATCTTGTCTAATGAGTAGTTTAATAAACAATAGTTTGTAAAAGAATAAATGTATCAAGTATAATTTTGTCAAATGTTATTTTTCAAATGAAAATTTTTCATTTCATTCAGTTTTTTGTCAATTGATCGGACACCGCTATTTTGGCTAGGGTTTTTTACCAGCCGGCCAGACGGTGTCCGATCATTTGACAAAAAACAAATGAAAAATTTTCATTTGACTAATAACATTAGACAAAATCATACATGATAAATGAATTATTTTACAAACTATTGTTTATTAAACTACTAATTAGACAATATATTTACTATAAAAAAATATTATGCTAAGACATTAATTTACAAATTGATTATTTTTTAAACATGTTATTAGGCAAAACAACGTAAAGCATAAATAACATTTGACAAAATGCGTTGCTTGGTAAATATTTTATTAACCCAAATCTACGTTAATACAACAATCTTTGTGTAGGGTCAACTGAAACAATGGCTGGTTAGGTTAGGTTAGAACTGCGACCACAACGCACGAGCCGAGCGAGCGAAGCGAGCGTACCGCGGCAGCGGCCGGCGAGTGCCAGAACCGAATTCTACTTATTTCGCCTAATTCAGGCAATGTGTATTTTTTTTTAAAAGACTTATGTTTCTATAGAGTCAGTATTAATACAAAATTATTACTTGCCTATAAATAATCTGTCCAAGATGAAAATTGCAAGCATGCAATTAAATATTTTCTAAATTTCGCGTAAGTATTGGTTAGAAATTAGTTATTTTTAAAAACTTATAATTTATCTTCTAACTTTTTGTACAATCACCAATTTGGCAAACGAATTATTTAGTCAAATGAAGACGAACGAATGAAAATGATCTTTTGTCATACGTTTTTTGTTAAACAATAGTAAACCCGGCCAGACGGTACGGCACTACCTTGGGAATTGTTTAGAGTACCTGCGGTTCCTATTGACACGAAGTAATCGTTAAATGTATTTGCGATCATATTATATATTGATATTTCATTTAAACTATTTAATACTTGCGCACTTTGTGCTCCTGGTTTACATAATGCTGAGATAGTGTAGATGTCGTTCCATTTCTTTCTCCTGCTTTCGATAAAGTGCGTAGAAAGAGCCCACACATATTGGTCTCCAAGCAGTATTATTCTGGGCTTATAGGTTTTCAAATTTTCTCTTTGGAGTCTCTCGTTTTCTTGCAAGATATCTGCATTTTCCCTTGGGTTGTTGAATAATGGGACTATTGGCGAGTGTTTTTGGCTAGCTAATTTATTTTTCCCTTCTGGTGTAGTCATGTTTACGAAGTCTAGCGATTTTTTACACGTTGTGTCACCTATTTCTGGTGCTAAAGATTTTTCTTTCTGTTCATGAATACAAATTTTGCTATTGACGTGTATCGCTCGTTGACTTTTTTCTGTGTAGATTTTTCCGTATTCAGTGAACCATGATATATCTCTTCAAGATATAAAATTTGTTTTTGTTGGCTTAGGGAATCTTGTTTAAGATGGTTATTTTCTATGATTAATTTTTCTATTTTTTTATGCGCACTCACAGTAAGCTCATTTTCGATTTTTTTTATTTTTTCTCTAAAAGGGTTATCAGGATCTGGCAGGTTCATTATGCTTCTTGAGTCGAGGTTTGAAGTCGGAGAAGAGGATGACAAATCTTTGAGTCTATGGATACATTTTCTCTATTTTGTTATACTCATAAATTCTTCATTTTCATCCATTTTCAATTTGTTAATCCACTATCTGATGCAAGATAGAAATATTTTCAAATTTGCGCCATCTGTTATACTATGACATAGACAACTTTTGATCGATTCGTTCTTACAAGTATCGATAAAATGTCAATATCAATCAATTTGGATGTTTTGAAGTCGTTGTGATTTTAGGTGCTTCCGTTAGATGTCACTATTTTTAATTTTTTTAAAGTGCACCGTTAAACGAAGCGAAGCAGTGAAAAGTTTTAAAATTTAAACTGTCTTTGGGAGTGGGTATTTTTATTTTGGTTGAAAACACTTTATTTTCACTTGTTACATTTGATTTGTCACTGTGGTGTTTTTCTTCGTTTGTGAATGGTTTTGTAGTTGGTGCGCATATTTCAATAAAAAGAAATTTGTGTTCAGTATCAACACATCACATAAAATAGTAAATATTTCATTTGAATGCACATAAATTGTATGGCTAACGTTTATACTGAGGTATCACTTTATTGTTCGTAGGAATAAACTATTTTTAGCGTAATAATATATACAGAGCTAATGTTTACTTAGGCGCAGCGCCATCTATCTTCAAATTGTAATACTCGCAGTGTACGTTGTTATGAGATGAACGCTTACGAACAAACTATTCAAACGACGGCAATGTTCAAAGTAAAGAGAACTAATAAAAGCGCAAACCTACTTTCATTTGACTGAACAAAAACCTTTTTAACTAAATGCGTAATATTTACATCGTGTAAAGTGAACACAGGCTGCTCTTTAAACAGAACACTGCACTATATCTAGTAAGAAACTAAACAAGTTTTAATATTTATTTGAACCACAGATTTGAACGTTTTTTGCGGTATTTAAATATTTCTTGAAAAACCAGGGCTTACAATTCCGATTTTCAAATCTTTAACAACTCTAACTAACACACTTTCATTTAAAGTAGGTACAGAAAAATTCAGTCACTGTGTGATGTCTAGTAGACGGCAGAAGTGTGAAGCATAAATAGGACTAATATACGACGGGTTGCGGTTACAAAGCAGAAATCTTAGCTCCATCCTCTGCTGACCTCCATCCTACCAAAAATATTTAAACAAAGGTAATTATATTGTTGCGCAAGTGAAACCTGCTGGAAAAGGAAAATGCCGGCGAACCCAGAGCCAAATCAAGGTACCTAATAACAAAAGACATTGGAAAAATAAAAAAATAAATAAGGCACCTTCTCGGATCGCTGCGAGCACTCAAAATATCAGATCTGAGTTGTTTTGAAATGAAATGAAATGAAATTATTTATTTGCCAGAATGTAGTACAATTGGTGATAATAATTACAGTTAGTCCGTTACATTCTACCATAACAATGGTGTGCGAAAGATATTATAAGTAGGTATTATATTATGTAATTTAAAGACTGTGATTGTATTACAAAAGAAAAAATATATAATAAAATTAATTTGGTAAAATAAAAAGAAAATAAACTATAATTTAACAATGTCAACAATGTACAATACATAATTATTATATTATTCTTTATATGTCATAAACTCATTGATATTATAAAAACACTTGTCTAAAAACCATTTCGTCAATTTTGTCTTAAAGATTGTCAGTGGAAGATCCTTAAACATATTAGGTAATTTATTATAAATAATAACAGCATTGACATATGAATTTCTTTTAAATATTTCCAGTTTACAATGGGGTTGATGCAATTTATGTATATTTCTAGGTATAACATTTCTTTTAGTTACTTGTAGTAAAAAGTATTCCGAATGTTGTTTCACAAATACACAGACTTCCTTAATATACATGCAAGCTAGCAGCAAAATACGTAATTTTTTGAAAATAGGTTTACAACTATCGATAAACCATGCTCCAGTAATTGCCCTCACACATTTTTTTTTGGATTCGGAAAGCATTTTCAAATTCAACTGAATTTCCCCATAACAATAGTCCATACATAAGGACTGAAGAAACGTATCCGTTGTATGCACTAAATGCTGCTTCCGTTGACACTGTAGTTCGGAGCTTTTTTAAAGCATATACAAATTTATTCAGTTTGTCACAAATACATTCAATGTGTGCTTTCCAGTTGCAATTTCTGTCCAACATAATACCTAAGAACTTAAATGTATCAACTTCTCCTATGCGTGTGTTATTACATGTTACATTTAAATTTATTTGATTACGCTTATATGTTTGAAATTGCATTATTTTAGTTTTTTCTAAATTGATCTTGAGATTATTAATATTAAGCCAACTTACAACGTTCTTTAGTGAACTATTTATATCATCCTGATAAGTACTTATATTTTCGCATTTTATGATGATAGTTGTATCGTCCGCAAAAAGCACAGTTTTGTGGCGAGTAACATTAGGCAAATCATTTATGTACATTAGGAACAGAAATGGTCCCAGGACGCTACCCTGCGGCACACCGAAACTACTATGCTGAAAACTAGATTTATAACTGATTTTGTTATCTTTGTCTATTTTAGTTATTTCGACACATTGAGATCTATCCGAAAGATAACTTTTCAGCCAATCATTAGCCTTCCCTCTTACACCATATTTACTTAACTTATAAAGAAGGATCTCATGGTGAACAAGATCAATGTTTGTTGTTATCTGTGACTGAACTAGAAACTATCGTGTACACAGAAATGTTTAACGCATACTAGCCCGCAGGCAGGTTTAACTTCCAAAATGTTACGATAGTAGATAATATCAAAATCTGGTGCTTATTCGCAACACGTAGTCGCTTTAAATATTACCTAAGCACCCGCTAAAAGATCTTGTGTTACAAAATTGAAAAGGGTTCGGTGTAGAACAGAATACGAAATACTCGATGTTCCTTAAAATATATATTTACCTAATGCAATATAGACGAACACTCGATAACTGCCACTCTGAGTACCAACCCGTTTAAATATGTATGCTTACTAGATTAAAAAATACTTAGGTACTTATATTTCGAAAATTATAGGCAGACACCCTTTTTCTACAAGGGCTCTTCTCTATATGCTGTGAAAACTTATTTCACACATTTACAGTTTCTAGCCGTCCGTCCCTTAGACGTTCGTAGCAGAAAATACGAGATCTAAATCAATCCCAATGTTAAGCTTTAACTAAACCAGCAAGACAGCTATTTATTTAATTATAAGCTTAATCATTAACTAAGTTGGACACCTCTCTAATCTCTAGCAAGTAAATACAATTATTCAAGACGCATTCCAAACATTTGTCAAGCCTCCTACAACAATATAGTGATCAAAGTTTATGCGGCTTAGTGTCGTGTGTGCAGCATAGCACGAAGAGGCTCCCTCCAGCCTCCTACCAACGTTGGCTGCCCGCCAAGGCTTACTTTGTCCTCATTACCAACATCTTAACACTATATTATGACACTACAAAGGAAACTTAAAAAATATTCCGATATTATTATGCTTTAAGGCACCTTTCTTTTTATTAGAAGCGGCAAAGGGTTTCTGTATTTACCTCCTCATGGTTCGAAGGTAATATTTTTCTTTGGGTATATTTTCAATTTCGGATCTAAATAAGAGACGTAATATGTCTGTAGTTTGTAAGCGTCTACTATTTTTATTTTATTTATGAGACTACTCCATATTAAATGTTACTTAATACGACTTATACGACGCATCGTATACATCTGTCTTGTCTACTGTTTGTTTAGGTTTCAGGGTGAATGAAGTTATAGCACGACGATTCATCCAGAATTCTTGGTTTTATTAAATCTTATATTGCTATCTATATCCAATGCCCTATTGTGCCTATTGTTTCTCATAATAACCGATTTTGTACTTGGTGAACAATTAAGCACGCTACTTTGTCAGGGCAAAAAAATCTCAGTATATTTTGGTATTATTCTCCAAGCAACCTTATCATAGTGATAAGAGGCCTGTGCCCAGCAATAATAGGACACTGTATAGCTTATAATAATACTGCCAGGACTCTAAGTTAAGGCTCTCGTCTGGAAACGCTTGGCGGTAGACATCAGGCAGGTAAAAGCAAGTTTTTGAAAATCTTTCAGTCTCCACAACATAATCCATCCAAATAATAATACTCCATTCCTTAGGCGTGGCGGTCCAAATGTCACAGTTATGTCAGTCAATACAGGTTATTTCATGTAATACTTGAGGATGTCCACAGCCATTCCTGGACATTGTATTTTAGTTTAACCGTTTCTTCCCAATTCCATGGGATGCCAGTTTACGTACGATAGCTCGGGCTAATTAGTTATTATAAATTCCGTCCAGTACAAATAGGTGGACTTACCTACCTTACATTCAAAATTAGCAATTACCATAAATTAATTAGCTTAGCTTGCTATCCAAAGTTCCAAAATAATTAATATCTGCACCAACTTGAAAATAGCATTAAGCCAGGTGCGGAAGGATAGAGTTACCGACACTTTAGGTCGACGCTTTTATTATTTTAATGGGCTTAGTTAGGCAGATGGGTTCACAAAAGGGAGACAACCGTTCTAACTTTGCCCCTAATACAGATTTATTGTAGAAACATAACTTTTGTTGCTGATATAAACGAGCAACGAACATTATGGAAGATTATCTTGTGACGCCGTAAGTCATCTGCCGCCGTTTATTAATTAACACCAGACTAAATGAATTTAAAAATAACTGCCGTGAACGCGAAAATACGGCGATAACCTTGACCTACCTATTATGACTGAAGTCGTTAATACAGGCTATAAATTATAAAATAAAAAGTTGCAGATCGACAATAAAAACAAATACGCATTGTACATGGGTAATAATCTATACTGTGTATTTGCCAGGTACTTAGGTAACTTTACTTTATCCTGCAGTAGGTACCATAATCATAGTGTTGCGACAAGATTTCGACATTACAAGTTCATATCATGTATCAAAACAACGGGTCAAAGTGCAACAAGAATCACAACAGAACTAATGATTGTAGATCTACAGCACTGTAGTGCAATAAATCTAGAGTTGAATAAAGAACTGGATCATATATATCTTTAGAATCATTCATTATCTTATACTTATATATAAAGCTGAAGAGTTTGTTTGTTTGGTTGAACGCGCTAATCTTAAGAACTAGTGGTCCGATTTGAAAAATTATTTCAGTGTTAGATAGCCCATTTATCGAGGAAGCCTATAGGCTATATAATAATAATAATAAATCATTTTATTTCGCGTGGCATAGACGCATAGATAAATACCTTACAGTCTAACATACATACAGTGATTGTTAGTATATATATACTTATAAACTATGTTAGTATTGCTTCACTTGCACGTTGTTGTTGTGCGTTCGTGTGGCACTTGTCCGCGGAAGCGACGGAACACCACACCCTTCGGCCAAAAGTCCTCCTTCATTATAGCATGCAGATAGCACGTCGGGACCCGCACCACAAACGCCTTAAAGTTGACGATGCGTCGCGACTCCAACAGCTGCACTCTCGGCATGTGTCGAAGTACATACTCCGCGATGTCCTCCGCCTTAGTGGTGTAGTGCAGGCGAGAAACATAGACGGGTGTGTTCGGTGCGGCAGCGCGTAGATTTGCACCAGACTCCACAGGAGCCGTACCGCAGCAGTTCTTGTTGGTTTTCGACGACGCTTCCTCCTCTGCACTGTCATAAAACCATCATCTGCGGCCTCGTCGCGGTTCCTTGCCGTCTCCGGCATGGACTTCAGCGTGGAAGCAACGGGGGTGCTCGCAGTTACCTGTTGAGCCTCTATTCGCTTAGGTCGCGCGGCGATACACGGAGGCGCCGCGGGCAGGGCTGCGGGGCGCTTGTGTAGCTCACTCAGCAGTCACAACATTCCGCGACGACAAAACTGCTGACGCGAAACTTGCGACCGATGTGTCGACGCATGCACCTCGGCGCGTGTTGACGTTACTACGCGCCGGTGACCCAGTTAAATTGACAACCTTGTGTAGGTCGTCCACCTCCGTGCGCAAGAGTGCAACGGTGTCTTGGGATGCCTGTAGCTTCTTATGTACATCCGCTAAACTTGCCTTCAGAAACACAATGTCCTTCAAAAGGCTTGTGACATCGACGTGGTCGAAAGTGACGGGAGGCAACTTGTTCAAGTCCCTTGCCACAAACGTCGGCACGTCGTCAGGATCGGTCTCCTTCACCAGCGTGATAATATCCTGCAAACTTCTCTTTGTCCCGTCACGTCTGCGGGACACCATCTGGTCGCATTTGTTTAGCGACCTGTACAGAAGCAGCTTGGCAGCCGCTATGTCCTCCTCGCTGAAGTTGCTGGAACAGATCTGGATAGCCGACACCTCGTCCATGACATCCAGCTTCTGCTGCAGGAACGCCAGCAGCTCGTTCGCCACAAGTTTGTCACTCATGGTGATAACAATTGCGAGCGTCGGCTTGCGCCGCGCTAAACAATAAAATTAAATATATTAACGCGTTACACGTCCGCCTTAGAGCGCGGTCGGCGGGGTAGAAAACATCACGCTATGAGCTACGGGAGCAGAGCAGTAGCTTAAATAACGCGGGTGTAACCGTGGGCATCCTCTAGTTTAATAAATGCAATATATCAGTTGTTATAGTGCATCCCCATCACATTTATTTGTTGATGAGTAACATTTAGAAACATGCTAACAATTGGTGTCACTCAATTGTTTTAGCAACAATTTATCGGGGTACCTCGACTGCTTTATTATAAAATATTGTGTTCTGAAATATATCCACCAAAAAGTCACTGCTATGTGGATGCAAAACTGAATCTTCCTAGTCTTCGTTTAGGTACCTACTTATGTGTAAATTACATTCTTATTCAAACATGCTGCGCTCTACTGTAGGTATGTTTATCTTTAATTAAGTACTTAGCTATCCCACCAATTACTACTGGTTTAGTTATGTGTGCATTTCATAGAACAATATTAGTTTAATGTTGTAAATGTTACGATTTTGTTTTTCTATGAAATGATGTCATTTACTCGCATTTAAAGATTTTCAATGAAGAAATAGCCTAGTGGAGAGACCGACAGACTGCTACGCAGAGGGTTTCGGGTTCGAATCCGTGTTTTTAATTAACTTGATAATTATGCTAGACGGTGAAAGAAAATATCGTGAGAAAACTATATATCTGAGAGTTCTCTATAATGTTCTCGAAAGACATGTGTAGTCTGTACACACGCACTTGGCCAGTGTGGTGGCCCTATTCTTGCCGTAGTGAGAATAGACCCGTGCGCAGCAGTGGAACAGATAATGCCCTTACAAGGCTGGTGATTAAAGATGAAATTAACACATTCATGAAAATGACTATGACGTTTTTCAACTGCTTGTTGTCTTACTGTCTATTCGAACCTGTAAGAAAGATTGGTGTTGACATTTCTCGACATAAATTTAACTTTGTGGCTTAAGTGGAATAAATAGCTTTAATTTGTTTTGGCTTTGCAATATAAGTCAATATTAGAAGAAAACATAAATAAAGTGCTACAGCGTCAAACATAATATATTATTTGAAGAAAGCTAATAACGCTTCCACTAGCCGCCATCTGAGTAGAAAGTAGTGCTTAATAAAACTAAATAGCCCCGTCAAGTTGTGTAAACGGTCATTCAGTCCGCTCCAGCGAATTTATTTAAATCTCAGACCTCTTCGTCTAAATATGCGGGTGCGCCAAACTTCATCTAAATTTTCAACTCCGATAATTGGAAATCCGAAAATGTTCTTCCTAACATTTTTCATCCTAACAATCCTAATTCCTAACTACTCTGTCTCTAATGTTCATAACTCCGAAGCTTTCAACTTCATAAAGTCGGTAGCAATAAACATCTATTATACTTTTGTTTTCCTATATTTTCTCAACATAACCATCTTTTACACTATTATTCAAAGTCATATCTTTTTTGTTTAGATTTATTTTTATTCATAATAATCAGTATGTATACAAGTTCCAGAAACGAATCGGTCCTATTCATAATTATTGGTTTAGGTTAGGTTAGAACTGTGACCACAATGCACGAGCCGAACGAGCGAAGCAAGCGTGCCGCGGTAATGGGTTGATTACACCTAACGAGTACAGTGGCGAGTCAGTGTCCTCGGCCGAGTACTCGGTTGGTATAAACACTTTAACGAGTGCTCGGCCGAGTGCTCGGCCGAGCAAAGAGGCGAGAGAGTCACTAGAATCCCAAACTGTTTACTAGGCCGAGTACCCACCTCCCCGCATCATTTGTCTACCCCCGCAGCGACTCGGTATACCGCTCGGCACGTATGAACACGCTCTCGATTGTCACTCGGCCACTCGCCACTGGTTCGTTCGTTATGTTCGTTTATGTTTTCATATTATCCTAATCTCAATTAAAATGTCCGTTAATAACTAATGGAGCATGGAAACAACAATAAAACTCATTCAGTGTTACAAAATACATGAATGTTTGTGGATTTTTTCTACAGTCATTCTCAAAAGTGCCTTGAATTCTTTGGGATCTTCTGACTGCCATTCATTAAAAAGGCAATTTGTTGCTCTAAGGGCATTTCGCCTTAACATCCATGTTCCAGTCCAAATTCTTCAGTCTTCATCTTCTAATAAATCTCACAATTAGTTTATTATAATGTCTGGTACCAGCTGGTTAAAAACTTTTTAATTCTTTTTTTTTTGCGATCCATTGCAGACGTAAGCGTGATCATATAAAACTGTATCGCCACTATAGTAAATACGTGTAACCACCCACTCGGTTCGGCGACTCTCTCGGCCGAGAGCGCATTTACTGACTCGCCACTGTACTCGTTAGGTGTAATCTTAATATATAAAATCCTTGCGTTACTGACTGACTGACAGACACGCTACAGCCGAAACTACGCGGCGCAAAAAGCTGAAATTTAGCATGTATGTTCCTTTGGGACCGTAGGGGTGCACTAAGACGGGATTTTCAGAAATTCCCACGGGATCGGACAAAACGGGAAATTCGAAAATATGTGCGTGCGAAGCCGCTGGCGTCGACTAGTCAACCCATAAGCGGCCGGCGAAGTGCCAGAACCGATTCGGTCCTATAGTTATTGGTTTAGGTACGGTTAAATCTGCGGTATAAACTCCCAGGCCATAAACATAACCGTAAATGAGTCGTGTTTTTATGAATTTTGGTTGGAGTGAAGCCTTGGGGGCGCTACGGCGCGAGGACAGAAAAATTTAGCCAAAAAAAGTGTTATTTTTGCAAATCGTCTATTTTCTCGCTTCTATCGTATAAAAAACCTAAATATAAGGCTAAAAGTATCTTGGTGTTTTTTGTCTCCAACTAACTGTTTGTCGTCAAAACGATGTGGAAGGGATCCATAGGTTAGGTTAGGTTCCCCCCCGTAGGATCTCCACCTTTTCGTGGTGGGGGCCTCAGTAACCGTGGATTGGGCACCCGCGGTAAAGCTTAGAGAGATCCAGGAGTGGACGCTACGCGTGGGCTTAGAGGGGCTTGCGCAGGATGCGTCCAACGGTGCGGGTGCGGGGGACAGTTCTGTCTGTCCCTTGCAGTCGGGCGCGGTCGCGGGAGGAGAGGCGTGTCGTTGTTGCGTTGCCGCGCGCCCTATCTCCCGCGAATAAATGGGGGCGCACAATCGTTGCATCGCGGTGGGCCCGCAGAGGAAGAGGAGATGCGGTGTTGCGTTGTCGTCCTCCCTACCCTCCGACACACGGATACATGAGAAAGTCGAGGTGGTTTTTAGTGGTAACACCACATATTCCGGCTCTCATTTCCCCAAGAGTCAGAGATCCGAAGGGATTTTCCACCTCGTAAAACAAAAAAAAAAGGTTAGGTTAGGTTAGAACTGTGACCAACTACGCGCGAGCCGAGCGAGCGTAGCGAGCGGTGCCGCGGCAGTGGCCGCCGGCCACTGCCGCGGCAGTGGCCGGCGAGCGCTACCTCGAAATTGACATATATTTTTATTACACTTAGTAAATGTTTCTTTCTGAGTATGAGTGAAAATATTATGGTAATTATGTTTACGGATAAAAGCGTTATGATAAAATACTGTAGGCGTTTAAATATTTTTACATTAATGACATTATTAATTACAATTTTTCGGAAACATGAGTGTTATGAACATTGCCGGTTCCACTACAAATAGTATAAATGAAAACTTTAGGATGAAAAATTTTAGGAAGAGTGATCATTCGGATAACAAATCATTACGAAGAATAATTTCGGGTAAAGAACTTTAGGTGAGCCAATATGGACCCAATTATGCAGTATCTAAGTCGCGCTCACCGCGACCGCTGCACTTATACCAAACAATTTAATTTGGGACTGAGTTTCTCAGAACAGTTAGTACCTTCGTTGTGTTTCAAGGCTTCTGGTGAAATTGTTTGAAGTACGTAGTATAAAACATTTCGACGAAACACCACTTAAGAAATATGGCCGTATGATGAACTTTGTGCGAACAAGGTGCCTGTCTATCTGGTTGTTATATTACCTAGAATTATTTACGCTACGATGTTTGAGGGGATTGACGTAGTTCTTAAACTTTTCAAGTTTACGTTTTCTTTTTCTAATTGACTAGGTAAAAACGCGAATGAGCTTACCCGACGATAATTATTATAATTTATGTAGGTATATGAAAATTTTAAGTGTAAGTACCTAAACAATTATTTGAATGGAAAGGTTATTATATGAATTTCTACATTGTCTGTGTAATATAATCTATTTATTACATTAATAGATTATACACAAACAGACAATAATAATGACTGCGCGGATGGCGTAGGTCATGGCTAAAGCGGCAAGGTGGCATATTGCCGCTTTACATTTTATGATTCTCATTAGTATTACGAGTCTCAGTATTCTTTGTGTCCGTTGTTTAATAATTATCTCAGCCTAGAGATGATAAAGGTCCACTGCTGGATATATGTCCTCCTCAAGACCCTCCCCATACAGACCTAACTTGAGCCACCTGCATCCAATCGCTTTCCGATCGTCGATAGGAACCTACGTACATATTACGTGAGTCCTGCCCTTTATCGATTTTATTTATTTAACTTTTGCACAAACACGGTGTACACGGGAAGGTGAATTTTAACGTCAACATTATGTAAGTAATTAATAGTTTCTAATGAAATCAAGTAATAATTAATATCTAGGTATATAGATACATTACAGGGATTCTATTCTATCTGGACATTAAGCGGCGGCTGCCTACAATAATGGCCTGGCACTTTGCTGAGTTAACGGCTAAACCTGGCTAAACCAAATTATAATACCAGTCCATCATTGACTCAAGGTCCCTATTCATATCAGCAATGGCCACTCTTACATCTTCCACTCTCGCTTGGGATTACAACTGCAAGTCATCAGCATAAAGATGATACGAACTTCGAAGATTAGGAGTTAATAAGTTTATGAAAATAGAGAATAGTAAAAGAGAGAGAATGCCACCCTGAGAATTACTTGACTATAGTCTATTGACTGGTATCTAAGTGGCCACCACTCCAGAACCATTATATTCCACCTGCCCTGCCTAGTGCCACTTTAGCTTGGCTATTCAGCGAACTACGTTGGCGACTTTAGTTCTCGCAGAGACACATTGGGTTACCTCGAGGCTTTTGATAAGTCCCATAGTTAACTACCACGTCTCAACGCCGTAGGTCGTCGCTGGCAACACGCACTGGTCAAAGACTTTCACCTTGAGTCGCTATTGATATCGGACGTGGAGATATGCCGTAACTTCTCGAACGCCGCTAAGCTGACTTGGATTCGACGTTTGACCTGCTTCTCGAAGTTGGGACTACAAATTTAACCAGGAAGCTACGCGTACCAAAACATTTTTTTATTTACAGGATAATTCGACCTCAATGAATTCGAGGCTCTCAAGTACGTACAGTCGAACAACTTCCCGCTAGACTACCATAAGGGCTCAGCAAGACATCGTCGCTTTCAGTTCTAGGTACTTTACACGCACATTGACACTCGTATACAAAACCAGGTTCTAATGGGCCTCGACTCCATGACCGATCCAAGGGATTTTTTTTCAATCTGGTCCACCGCCGACTTATTTGATTGTACCTACCTACTCTTACACACACTATCACTACATACCAACTCTCTAGTAGAGAGTTAACTGACTTAGGCTTGGCTAGTGACATGCATAAAATATTCCTAGTATGAAATTCTTAGTAGCAACATGAAGTCTGGCAGTGCGCCCACTAGTTCGTAAAATATAATTTCTCTGCTATCTACACGTTCTACCTAAAATACTTATTAGTATTAGTCATTCAAAGGTATGCCTATCTTTTATAGTCTACATTAGTCTACAAGACCGAATAGGTACCTAGTCATGAGTATGTAGGTATGCCAGATTGATATTCTTATCAGTCTGTCAAATAAGGCTAATGTCTAAGCTGCTGCATTATATTGAATTAGCGTCGGTGCAGCGGTTGTGCAATGGGTGAGCACTGAACCCGTGATCTTGTGACCGATCGCGTTGCGCACTAACCATTCACGCACGTTTTGGCCGCAGTGAGAGGTTTGAGAAAAATGGCGACAACTCTACAACTCTTGTTCCACATCATACATAATATATTTTTGTATCTAACCACGCTTGATGAACCACATAAATTGACCTGTAACAGTAACTCCTAGGTGTGCCTATTTATCTGTATTTAATTAGTCGCTAACGTCGTTGAAACTTAGCCCTTGACATCCGAGCTGTAAGTTAAATCTAAATGCAAGGTCTTCAGACAGAATCGATAGGTTCAGAACACTTTGTGTGATCCATAAATTGTTGTTTCGAGTCTGGGTGTTCATTGTGTCCGTTGGTTGTATGTTTGTAGAGTCCCCCGCGACACAGAGTTTATTCCTAGTGCGGGAGTCGTCTAAAAAAAACAAGATAAAGAAGTATAATTCGTTGACAAATCTTATACCTACTGAAATTACTTAGGTAGTGAGAGCCCTACCGAAAACTTTCTGAAGGCTTTGCATTCAAAAGGTGAAAACACAGGTTTTAGTGTTAAACTTAGTTCATATATTACAATAAGGCTTATTAGCTTTTTGAAAAATAGTCAAATACCATTAAAGGTAGGCAGGCAGCGATAGCCTAGAGCAGATACCAACAGACTACTATGCAGAGGTTGGATTCAAAGCCACGGGGCGCACCCCTGACTTACCGAACTTATTGTGTATTAAATTGAAGATCTTTACAGTCGCTATTAGGAGAAAATTTAATATTTAGAAAATTATCTACCATAACGTACAGTCGAACAACTTCCCGCTAGACCACCATAAGGGCGAGAATCGCTCAGCAAGACATCGTCGCTTCCAGTGCTACTTACACGCATATTGACACTCGTATACCTACAAGACTCTATGAGAGCGCCAAGGGATTTTTCTTCAAACTGGTCCACCGCCGACTTGTTTGATTGTACATACCTATTAACTAGTGAAATTTTCCCAACACATTAGCAATTCTTCTAATGTCACTTACGGAGTCCCACAAAGTAGCGTGCTCGGCTTTACGGAAGATAGTAATTATGGTAGGTTCTGCAACAGACCGGTGTCTGATGCTATCAAACTTCGTTCTACTACAAGAACTACCAATAAAAGCAATAAAAGCGCCTTCTGTTTCATAACTCTGACGTGCTATTTGCGAAATGTGGTCTTCTGTTCCTCCAATAAAAGGAAATCCTTAAAACAGGCTAGGTTATATCCAACGGGCTTGGTGGACTGCGGTCCGACGAAAGTAATTTTTTATTTTTGTATAGCTAATTAGGTATGAAATTTGTTTTGTACTGTCCGTTGTCATGTCACCAGTGTTGATTGTCTTCTTCATCGTACGATAAAATAATAACCTAAAGGGGCTAGTGCAAATTTTGATCTGTAATAGTTGCGAGTCAGGGTAAGGTGGTGTAGGAGTGCACATTTTAACTTTGAGGGCTCATGATAAATAAAATATCATATTTAGAAAAATTTACATTATTTATTTATAATATCTAGTTATTTGTTAGCAAATTATAGAACAACGGATTCCAGTAACGACATTCATCAAAGTGTGAACTGAAGAAATATAAAAACGAAAATCGCGCACTCTGGCGGGTTGTACAAGAGTGCGCGCATCATCAATAGGTGAATCTTGTAGGTATAATCAATAAATGGCGAGTTTACTTCAAATGAGCCACTCGTTGGTGGTTGTGGCTCTGTGTCTGGCTCTGAAACTACCGGTGCAGACGACACAAGATCTCTGTCTGTTACTGAACTCGTATAAAACCAGCTTCGGTAAAAACATTGGAATCATAAGGCTCAATGTCAGTAACTTTGAAACTTTGTGCTGTACATGATAATGTTGCAGCTTTTAAGTATGCTGGTGTAAAAAATCCTACCATTTGGAACACAGTGACTGGTCTGCCAGGATGGATACGCAACCATTTTTCACACTCGTATTATCATAGTATTTTTTTAGGACAGTGTGAAAGTCACAGTCAAGGGGCTGCATTTTATGACTAGCATTCTGTAAATTCATGAAAAATATTTACATACATACATACATACATAGACTCACGCCTGTTTCCCCGAAGGGGTAGGCAGAGGCATATTAAACGCCGACTTTTCGCCAGTGTTTTGATCCCACGTAATAGGTGGCGAGCCTATTGCCGCTTTTTGGGACATTTTGTTTGCCAGAAATATTTAGTTTGTAAAATTACACTTTATTTTACTCACTATCTGCATACGAAAAATAAATGTCGTATAAGAGTGCGCGCGCAATCTTATACACACACAGAGTGCGCGCTCTTATGGACCTCGCCCTTCACAAAGATATTGAACCACTGTGACGTCGTGCCTCGGCGCTTGCGAGCCCCGCTACGATGACGCACTGCAGTGGGGAGCCCTCTCCCGCTTGCCGACCCTATATATACCGGCGACACACGTGGTTGGGCCCTTTTCTTCTGCTAGGAGACACACGTCAAAGCTGAGTACTCATCCGAGGACCTGTGGAGTGTCAACCTACCACCTACGCCCTGGATAATTGTCTAGTCGGTTAACCTCAAGTGTCAGTTCTTTTATGTAATCAAAACCATTGTGAATCTGGAATATAACGCGAGTTTAATCTTTCCTGGTGATATTTTTTATTTATTTCCCGTAAAACAACCTAATTATCTCTTTTTAATTGCTCGGCGAGTGATTGATCCCGGCTATCCCGTGAAAATCAATCACTCGTGCGACATTGGCGCCCAATAGAATTTTTAAATATATTTTTAAAAACGTAGGTTGGCACTTTACAGGTGAGTGAAATAATTTCTTTTTCTCTTGTATATTTTTCTCCTGTGTGTGCATATATTCTGGTGTGGTGAATTGCGTACAGGTACAGTTTCTATCTATTTTGGTTGGCCATAAGCAATTTAACTGTGTAAATAACATAACGGTGATTTAATTAACGTCGGTCTAAAATCACGTTCCACCGCGGGCAGCGTGTCGAGCCGCCAACCGGTTCTAACCGCTTAGCCGTTGAACTAACGTGCCTCGTGTTCGCGAAAAAAATATTGTGATTCAACCTTTGAGTAGGTCACTCAAAGGTTGAATCACAATATTTTTTAAGAAATTTTTCTTAATCCTTTACCAATCATCACACCATTGTATAATTTAGTGTATGTCAGCTTTTTTGAGCACGGTATTCGATTTTCTGGCGATATTTAATTTTTTTCTAGTACCGGCGTAAATACTTAGATTTTCTATTATTGTTTTGTAATAATGGCTTACATTATAAATTTCTCATTATTAACTAAAGCGGAATTAGAATATGAGACCACAATACGCGGCGTTTCAAAGCCTGACGATCCCCGCAAACAAATCGCTAAACTTTCAGTTAAAATTCCCTCGGAGGATATATTATCTTCACCCTTCCCACCAGAGGAGGATGTGGCTGAAGTGGAAAAGTCGTTATTAAGATCAAATAAACACTTATCTATGTTGGAAGCAAACTATACCTCCGAGCTTCAACAGAAGGTCGAAACCGTGCTTCACCATTGTTTTCATCGACTGAATAGGGTGGATACCGGCAGTCTTGATATTAAAAAAATTGAGTCTGTGTGGAATAAATTTAATGACTTATATGCGAAATTACAATTAATCACGAGCCGTAGTTCGCGGTCGGATTGCTCAGTGGCAGAGGGAAACCCTTCCTATAATTACGACCGTAAGCTCTTCTCGGAATTAGGTAAATTCAAATTTAACGGTAAATCATGTGTAAGATCTTTTATTGAAAAAATTGATGAATTTATGTCCTGTAGATCTATTCCACATGACAAGATGTTGTCTTTCGCTTTTGAAATATTTTCGGGTGACGCATTAGTTTGGTATCGTTCTGTTAAAAATAATGTAAAGACTTGGTTAGAACTTTGCGAACTTTTAAAACGAGATTTTAGTCCGCATAACTACGATTATCGACTTATGACGGAGATTCGTCAGCGCTCACAAGGCGAGAACGAATCAATAACTATTTACGTGGCAAAAATGCACGGTCTGTTTTCGCGACTTAGTTCTCCTATCGCTGATTCGGAGAAGCTAGAAATTTTACTAAATAATATTAGACCTTGTTACACTAATTGTCTGCTCACTGCAAAGGTTGTTGATGTTAATAGTCTGGTCGAAGTTTGTCGTCTTTTCGAAAATTACCAAAGTCGCAGTAAGCAATTTTCTGAACCCCCTAAAGTTTCAAAGAATACTGTAGCACCCGATCTAGCGTATAATTATCCGTTTTCTAATTTTTCTTCAAACAAAAATGTTTACAATCATAATCACTTCAATAAATATAACTCTGTCGCCGATACATCGAGATACAAGTCTGTACCACAAGTCAACGCAGTATCGAGTACTTCTAATATAAATAAAACTTTTTGCGTGCGTTGTAGATGCAATTCGCACTCATTACGTAATTGCCGTCAGCCACACTACCTAATCTGTTTTAAGTGCGGCACTAAGGGTTTCAAGGTGTCAGACTGCCCCAATTGTAAATCTAAGTCGACCCCTACAGTTTCAAAAAACTAGTTAATAAGGATTGTGGAAAATCAAATTATACAACTAGTTGTAATAAAACAGAGTGGAATAATTGGTTGGACTTTTTAAAAAAATTCTTTAATAGCTATCATATTTCCTCAATCCGTAATTCTAAAGTAGAATATTTACCTTACGTTACTCTAAAATTAAACGGAATACCTACCACAGGTCTTTTAGATTCTGGATCTTGCGTTACAATTTTAGGTAATAATTTGCATAACTTATTTTTGAAAGACAATGTTTTGGATAAATCGAAACCTTTAAGGTTAATAACAGCAGGCGGCGAACGATTCGAGTCTTTGGGATCGGTGTTTCTACCCTTCGAGTTTCAGGATAAATTGATTAACTTAGAAGTTCATGTTGTACCTGGGATTCAAAATTCCCTTATCCTTGGCATGGATTTTTGGCGAAGCTTTGGCCTATTTCCTAACAAATTGGAGTCTGTTTTGATTGTGAACAAGTCTGACGCTCAAGTAATGGAGTTGCAGGCAGTTCCCCCTACACATCTTGTTTCTTATGATCATCTTACAGTCGACCAGAGAGCTACCGCTGACAACATTATTTCTAAATTTACCGATATTTCATACGAGAAGCGGGGTCTCGGTTGCACAAATATTACTTCTCATTCAATTGATACAGGTGATTGTCCCCCTATTCGGCAAAGATTTTATCGCATGTCTCCCGATAAACAAAGAATATTAATAAAGCATCTTGACGACATGCTCTCAGAGGATGTTGTTGAACGATCCGGAAGCCCGTGGTCAAACCCGGTCATTTTGACACCAAAGAAGAATGGTGAACTGCGTTTCTGTCTGGACAGTCGTAAATTAAATTCCGTTACAAAAAAAGATGCTTATAGCTTGCCTTATATTTCGGAAATTTTAGATAATCTGAGAGATGCTAAATACTTGTCTAGTTTAGACCTGTCTAAATCTTTTTGGCAAACATTAATTAAAGAAGAGGACCGTTGCAAAACAGCCTTTTATATTCCCACGCGTGGCACATTTCAATTCAAAAGAATGCCTTTCGGTCTTACGAATGCGCCAGCTACTCAACAACGATTAGTTGATATTTTATTTTATGGCCCAGAATTTGAAAATAAGGTTTTCTGTTTTATCGATGACATAATCTGTATCACGTCCAGCTTCAGCGAGCATATTACTCTTTTATTACGCATTCTTGATAAACTAAAAAGCGCTAATTTAACAATTAATCTCGAAAAATGTCAATTTTTTAGAGATAAACTAAAATATTTAGGCTATGTTGTCGACTCTAGTGGATTGCATCCCGATCCGGATAAAGTAAATTCAATGAAAAATTATCCCACTCCTTCTAATAGAAAAGAAGTACGTCGATTTTTAGGCGCAGCCTCGTGGTACAGGCGTTTTATACCGAATTTTAGCTCTATTGCTGCACCCTTAAATAAGTTAACATCTCAAAGTAAAAACGCACCTCCATTCTGCTGGACGACAGAGGCTAATGAGGCGTTTAATAACCTAAAGAATTGTTTGACTTCCTCCTCGGTGTTGGCTTGTCCTGACTACTCGCAACCGTTTGAAATACACTCAGATGCTAGCGATTTTGGTCTTGGCGCGATCCTCTGTCAAAGGTTAAATGGTGAGGAAAGAGTCATAGCGTACTATAGCAAATCACTCAGTAAGCAAGAAAAAAATTACAGTGCCACAGAGCGCGAGGCCCTGGCTGTTCTATCTGCTATAGAACACTGGCGTTGTTATGTTGAAAATGGTAAAAAGTTTATTGTTTACACTGATCACGCTGCTTTGAAATGGTTCTTGACCTTAAATAACCCTACTGGCCGGTTAGCCAGATGGGGAGTTCGCTTATCTTCCTATAATTTCGAAATACGTCATCGTCGGGGTTCCGATAACGTTTTACCTGATTTTCTGTCTCGCTCTTTACCCGTTTCTGCTATTGCTAATGATATAAATATAGATATTAATTCTAATCAGAATTTACCAGTTTCTACTAATGATCCTTGGTATTTAAATATCTATAAAGGCTGTTTAAGTTCTCCGACTTCCTTTGTTAACTATCAAGTAATAAACAATAAATTGTATTGTTTTAAAAAAACATTAAACCCTCTCACTAGAGAATTTCAATGGAAAGAGGTTATTCCGTCTGACCAAAGAATTGACATTCTAAGGGAGAATCATTCTTCGCCCACTGCTGGACATCTGGGTATCTTTAAGACATACAAACGTCTTGCACTTAATTACTTTTGGCCTGGTATGTACTCCGATGTTGTCAAGTTCGTCAGTTCATGTGAACCTTGTATCACCCATAAACACCAAAACCACCCAAATTTAGGTCTAATGGGAAAACCCAAATCATGTCAAAAGCCCTTTCAGACGATTAGTATTGATTTGATTGGTCCATTGCCCCCCAGCAGAAAACAAAACACTTTTATATTTGTGGTTAGTTGTTGTTTCTCTAAATATTGTTTGCTTTTCCCCATTAAACGGGCAACTGCAGAAGTGATAACAAAAATTCTCGAGGAAAATGTATTTTTGGTGCATGGAATTCCATCTACTATTGTTTTGGATAACGGTAAACAATTTATTAGCGCAACCTTTAAAAGTATGTTGTCAAAATATAAAATTCCAAATTTGCATTTTACACCGTTGTATACTCCCCACGTTAACTCAGTTGAACGTTACAACAAAACCATTATTACAGCTATTTCAACTTTCATAGAATCTGATCATCGAATCTGGGACACTTTAATCACTAAGGTTCAGTTCGCCCTTAACTGCGCAGTTAGTGAGGTTACTGGTTATTCTCCTAATTTCCTTGTTTTTGGTAGGGAGGTCATAACATGTGGTTCTCAGTATATTGACAAGGAATTTAATTCCAATATGGTGCTTGAACCACGGGACGGCTATGCCGAAACTTTAGGCTACTTATCCTCTATTTTCGAGAAGGTACATTCAGCTCTGTTGTCGGCCCACCAACGAAATTGTTCATCTTATAATCTTCGCCGTAAACCGGCAGAATTCAATGTCGGTGATATAGTTTGGCGCAGAACGTTTCTACTTAGTGACAAGGATAAATACTTTAGCAAGAAATTGGCGCCTAAATTTATTAAATGTAAGATTGCCTCAAAAAAGTCACCCCTAGTATACAAACTTAACGACATGGCCGGTAAACCTTTAGGAGAATGGCACATCAAAGATTTAAAGTTGATTAATTACAAAGAATAATAAAAGCATAAAAACAACAATGTAAGACGCATATCTATACTAAGTTATAATTACCTACATAATCATTTGCGAAGGCCAACAATGGTTCTTATGTTTTCGAGTCGAAGCCCACAAGATAATGTATTGTGTTGTGTTAATGATTTATGTAAACATGCTAACATAAAATGAATAAATGTTTCAGTTATAAATGGTAATAAAGTTTATTACATGTAATATTGTTACAAAGAATCTGTTGTTTATCTAACTATCAGTTATGGCTCAGTGGTTAAAAAGTCGTTGTCGGATCGGTCTGGTGTTCGATTCTCGCATGTGTATTTTCTATAAATGCATATTGATTGGCGTGTTGTTTTTCGCCGTGCCTTGTTCTGAAGTTCTGTTGTTATTCTTAATTCTGTATAAATTCCATAATCAAATTGTTATTATAGGTACTTTATAAACATTCAGAGTAATTAACCGTGCGTCGCGAGCTCGGAACAGTCGAATAGTACCTACCATTTAGATCGTACCTACCTAGTTGTCGTTATGACGCACGCGCGTTCACTCAGCGACGCGCCGATAAATAAATGCCTAACTAATGATTCACCATTGTTTACATTCAAAAGGTGTTTACTGGTCGTGTTGTAGTTATTAATTAGAGCAAAATATTTATTAAATTCTTTCCTTTGACAATGAGCGGTCCGGTCGTGTCTGCGGCTTATATTATTTTTGTTCATCGTTACGAAAAAATCGGTTGTTACACCTAACTATATTCAAAAAGTTTACTTATCTAGTGGCAAAGGCCGAACCCAAGATTTTTAAGTCGTAGGGCTAGATCAAGTTCTTATATCTACAAATCATTATTACCTAATAATTACCCTAAGCGCTTCTCCATAGATTGTTATCTTTGCTATTGGGCCATTACACTGGCCTTGGCATTTACATGTAGGTATGTGTGATGAATTATGAATGATAAATGTTTATGTTCAAGTTCAGACTGCCGCTGTACGCGTGAAGAATGCAAGCGTGGGTCATTATTATTTAGGTATACTAATTAGCGTATAGGGTTGTCACTTGTTCAAGGTACTCATGCCCTTGTTTTCTCTAATTCCAGGGAGTATCTTCAGGGCTGCTACGCCCGTTGGGCTAGGGAATTTTCCTTAGGGAAAATCCCGGCCTAACGGGGGGGGTGTGTGACGTCGTGCCTCGGCGCTTGCGAGCCCCGCTACGATGACGCACTGCAGTGGGGAGCCCTCTCCCGCTTGCCGACCCTATATATACCGGCGACACACGTGGTTGGGCCCTTTTCTTCTGCTGGGTGACACACGTCAAAGCTGAGTACTCATCCGAGGACCTGTGGAGTGTCAACCTACCACCTACGCCCTGGATAATTGTCTAGTCGGTTAACCTCAAGTGTCAGTTCTTTTATGTAATCAAAACCATTGTGAATCTGGAATATAACGCGAGTTTAATCTTTCCTGGTGATATTTTTTATTTATTTCCCGTAAGACAACCTAATTATCTCTTTTTAATTGCTCGGCGAGTGATTGATCCCGGCTATCCCGTGAAAATCAATCACTCGTGCGACACCACCTGCCCCATCTATTGAAACATGTGCCATTTTTTTCGAAGGAATCGGTTAGCCAAGTAAATAGGTAAGTTAATTGGATAATTCATCAATATTCTTATTCAAATAATATTTTAGGAGCAGCAACCCCTGCAAGACGCAAGAAAATGAGATCAAAGTGAGCAAAAATCTATTGACCTGGCTGGTATCTCCGTATTTTAATCAAATTCCAGTTTTTTTCGGCAGCGTAACCGTTATCACTGTTGAACCTAAACTCAACTAAAGGTAGCTAAAAATCTCGCACAGAGTCGGCGTGAGGTTCAATGCGTAGGTACTCTTAAGCTGCGTATCCATTATGCGCTCCTGGCGCGCATGCCATGAACGCCCGCGCCGAGAGTGCGTTCACGGAACGCGCTCCAAATACCAGTGTATTACATCACCAGGAGATCTAAGGTAAAATTGCACATGTACCTATCTATTACTTTGAATTCATCGCTGTGAAACACAGTGCATAGGTGTTTAGATCTTTGCCTTGGCTAGACCAGACTGGATGAATTAATCGGTTCCACTGCCTTCGCATACCTTTCGCAGCTTTCTAGCCAAACTCTAAACAGAACGCCTACACTCGAGATTCTAGATAATACCACAGAATAATTAATAGTACTAACGTACAGAAGCTTCACTTTTCAAACCAATTTATTGAAATTACGACTCTTGGGACTAAGCAATAAAGTTCAATTCAGCTCGCATAAGCACTCAGTGCCAAATGCGATATTAACCTAACAGTTGCCGTTCTTTTCTAACACATAACGCTGTCGCTGTCTGGCGCGGAGTGGCGCGCTAGGGTTGTCGACTTGGTGCTGCTACTATATTTATTCATCGTCTATCTACCTACTTGACCACGTACCTAATAATAAATAATTAGCCTATAAGTATCCTATCCCACTATTGGAGCTAGTAGAACAAAAGCACAAAAATTCTGGTCGTTTACATTTTTACTATACA
This sequence comes from Euclidia mi, assembly GCA_944739405.2. Classification (NCBI taxonomy): domain Eukaryota; kingdom Metazoa; phylum Arthropoda; class Insecta; order Lepidoptera; family Erebidae; genus Euclidia; species Euclidia mi. Next base: position 27,825,185 of record OX123204.2, on the reverse strand, counting down.
AATTCTTAGTTATTTCCTAAACGCGAGGACCGATTTACATGATTTAAACTGATGAAATGGTTTTTGAACTAAATCTTTAATTTGACACCATAATCGTTGAGATATCTCAACAAACAAAAAATCAAATTTTCAAGTTGCTCTCGTAATATAAATAAAATCAAATTTTCAAGTCGCTTTCGACACACAGTTAATTAAGCAATACTTTGCATTAGACTTGTGATGATACATTTTTGTTGTTAAAGGCGTTTAAGTTTATAATTTGAACAGTGTATGAACACGGCGCGTGAGAATACGGAGCGGTCGCACTCGTTGCGTGACGTCTAATGTGAGCGGCGCGCGGCAACCTACTAAATCCAACCACGTCGACGTGGTCGGCCGAGGTACTTGTAAGTTTGTACCTAAAATGCGAAGTGCGCCCGGCCTGATAATACTGCGAAGTTCGTCGGCACGGCTTAATTTTGTAAGGCTGAAAATGTGGGAGTAAAGGTCGGCCAAGTTTACTCTGAAAGTACACTGGCGAGCAAAAAAATCGACTCACTTCATACTTTCGCACTCAAAGTGCTCTAGTTTTAAAATTAAGACCAAAATCTTAACTTAGGTCTTAAATTCTTTAAGTTCTAGATGTTGGCTTTAAAATGAGTACAAATACTCTTAACTTGTACTCATTTTCTTGAACAATAAATGTTTTTAAACTTTGCGACTACGAAAACTTGAAAAATTAAGGGTGAAAAATTTGAAATAAAAGACATCATAACATTTTAAATAAACTTTATTACATAATGATTACCACTTTAATAACGAATGTTACTTCCTCTTGCTCTGATGACAGCTTCTAAACGGTTCCTCATTGACCCAATGAGGTGCTTCACCAGGGCCGGATCTACCTAAGGGCTGCTTGGGCTGCAGCCCAGGGCCCCGAGGTTACAAGGGGCCCCCAGACCCCGCTAAAAACAATAGGCGATAATTTGAATTTAAAAAACGGTTCTCTGTAAAGTCAAAAATTTTTAGAGAGCTATTAAAATAAGTCATGGTTTTTACCATTTTTCATATATGGTTTACTATAAAAAAGTAGTTAAAATAAAAATATCAGTTATGAACTTATGATTGAGGTCCATATTCAGCACAATTGTGTAAGGAAATTATAAACCAAATTTCAAGATGATTGGTTTAAAACTTTTTAAGCTAGAGTGTACCTACACCGTTTCGAAAAAACTTGTTTAAAGAAAAACGCGTTAAAAAAGTGACAGAACAGTGCTGCACCGAAGGGCACTTACTAAATAGCTTATAACTTCTGAAGCTGAACGAATAAGAATTTTAACTTGAAATTTTAAATCTATATTTTTTGATTATTTTTATCGATTCATGAAAAAATGACATTTTTTTATATAAATTAACACTTATTTGCACTCGTTTATGCTCATGTATGAAAATAAACTTATTGACGTGTTCCCTTAACAGAAGAGCATGCATGAGAAACTTGATGGAAGTGAGTGAAGCAAGAGAGGAGAGAGGTATCTCAGGATCGTTGCAAATGGCGTTCCGTAGTCTCTGCCTACCCCTCCGGGAAACAGGCGTGAGTCTATGTATGTATGTATCACATGTTATTTCAGTTTCTCTCTCACCCAAAGGTTGCCTAGCAGAGATTGCTACCACAGCAATAAGGTCGCTTTTTGTACAACTAAAACTTGCGCAGATTTAAGTAATATTTATGTTTTTTGTGCAATAAAGAATATATAATAATAATAATATATCATTATAGAAACAGTTTTTTTTAAGGCAACGATAGCCTAGTGGAGATACAAACAGACTGCCATGGAGAGGGTATCGGGTTCGAATCCACGGCGCGCACCAATGACTTTTCGAGTGCGTATTGAATTGTTAATTATCGCTTGTCCCGTGCCTCGGAGAGCACGTTAAGCCGTCGGTCCCGGTTGTCATGAAGATCTTTGACAGTCGTTACAGGGCGTCAGTACCTTCTAAATAAACTGACACTAGTCTAAACCATGGAATATCGCTATCCCTTCTGATTGCAGAGGTCAGACAGGCAGTCGCTCTGTGGAAAAGCTAATATTCAGCCAAATCCGGTTAGACTTGGAAGCGGACCCCAGATTGAAACTGGGATAACGCTAAGAGAATGATGATAGAAACAGTTTTTTGACATGGCTAGATAGGCCCCTTAGTAGTTTCAGCCCAGGGCCCCACAAATTCACGATCCGCCTCTGTGCTTCACTCTGTCTTGTGGTATACCCTCCCATTCCTCGGTCAGAGCCGCTTGCAGGTCAGCTCTTGTACCTGGTGCAGGATCTCTAGCCCGGATTCTTCTCTTTAGGTCATACCATAAATGTTCAATAGGATTCAAGTCCGGACTACGAGCTGGCCAGTCCATAACAGCGATACCCACTTCTCGTAGGTACTGCCGCACGACATTTGCGCTGTGTGGACGGGCATTATCCTGCATCAGGATGAAGTTTTCTCCAATAAAACCAGCGTATGGGATGACGTGGTCTTCCAAGATATCTTCAATATACCGATGTGCGGTCAACCCTCCCACATGGCGGCCAGTTTCAATGAAAACCAGTTCAGTTTTTGCTTACATTGATATGCCAGCCCACACCATGCAGGAACCTCCTCCGTACGTAACAGTTTCTGCTATGCAGCATTGTGCGTATCGCTGCCCCGGCCTTCTGTACACCCTTCTCCTTCTGTCGCTACCATGTAGGCATACTCTGCTTTCATCCGAGAAGAGAACAGAGCGCCATTGATCCTCAGTCCAATCGACGTGTTCTCTTGCAAAACGTAGCCGGGCTGCTCGATGACCTGCAGTCAATTTGGGACCCGTTGCTGGTCTGCTTGGAGTGAGGGTTGCTGCCTTGAGTCTTCTTCTCACTGTCCAAGAACTTACAGCTACCCCACGTGTTTCTCGGAGCTCCCGTTGAACTTGGACCCCAGTGAGAGAACGATTCCTCAGCGAAGTACGGACGATAAAGCGATCGTCTGCCTCCGAAGTGGACCGATTTCTACCGGAACCTCTTCGTCGGTGAAAGCCACCGGTCTCCCGGTGCCTTCGGTATATTCTTGATACCGCTGACTGGCTCATCTGCAAAGTACGAGCCACTTGACGTTGACTCAGGCCCTGTTGCAATAGGATAACTGCTTGAGCCGCGCTGCTTCCTTTTTTGCTCGCCAGTGTATTTAAATGATATCAACTCCGCGCGACATGGCGCGCGTGGCAACTGTTCCAGTGTTCGCATTTTCGTCCTTTTGGAGCGCGAAGTCGATACGCGGCTTTACCGACCGCGCACTCTTACCCAAATACCGGAACAATTTCCATACATTTTCTAAATGCGCCCCCTGGTGGTCTCGACTGACCGTTACTATCATAAAAAAGCGGCATTTATAAAAAATGTATGGAAATAGTTCACGTCGAGAAACGACCCGAAACTCGATCTACCTCGCACTAGATCCCCAGTAGCATGTAGCTACCACTATATATATGAAATAATTACAACAAAGTTAAAAACAAATTATTTATTTAACAATGTTAAAATACATCAAAATAACAACTTACATAAAAAATATAACCCATACAAAAATTTCATAATTCATATACTTATACCTATAGATTAAATTTTATTGAGTTTAGTTTGTTTACTTACATTGATAGTTCATAGTTGCATTCACTTATGCCGCTCTAAACTTATAAGAAAGTATCTTTGCTTTGATAAAACTTTTGGCAGTCTATTTAATTTTTGAGACTAAAATAATTTATAAAACTTAGAAAAATATAAAATTATAGCTAATATAATTTATGACAATCTGAGGCAATAATGCTCATATTTGAAATCTCACTCTGGTCAGGGTCACTTATTGATAAGAGACTTTAACAATTATTCAATTCATCGCTAAATGTACAAAAATTGCATCCATCATCTGTTTTTATTTTGTCTTCTTATTATTTTTTTTAATATTCGAATTTTCAACCAGTGATATTATTCAGATTTGATTTCAGTGGTTTATAGTAAACAGTACTTATACTTAAAAGTCTATATTAAAATTTTATCACAATAAATCATATGGCTCACTCTATTTTTATAATAAAAATTATATCTAAGATATGGCAAGATTGCATTACGTCTATCAGATCTTTAGAAGTATTTTTTCTTCCAACACAGATCTCAGTTTCAAATCAATGACATGTAACCATAGCTACAGCAATCATCTATAATAGCTTTCACAATTCCTCTATATTTATTTATAGCTCTGTCCTTTTCTTCTTTTGTAGATAAAACTATTTTACTTCTCACATGGCCCTCTTGTTGCAAGCCATTTGATAACCATAGAGCACAATTCGCAGTTATCACACATGCAGGTGCAACTACTTGCAAATCTTGATCAAACATTTGTCTGGAATAAACTTTATCAGATGCCAACCCAACTGTCTTCAACATTTCATCAAATGTTTGGTAGTATATGTCCAACAGTTGGTGATAGTTTGTTTGTCTTATTTCAGTGTTAGTGCTACTGAGAATAAGGTAAAGTGTGTCGAATGCTGCACAAGATATCCGGGCTGATTGGTAGTCTATTAGACAGGCTGATATTGGCTTCCCATTCTGAAAAAGAAATGAAATTCAAATAGACACAGCCAAAAGTAATTAGTGCTAAATAGGACTTCCAAAAACCAGTTGAATGGATTTGAACATAATAAGTTGTTTATCATAATAAAATATTCATTCATAACAATATTCTGTAGCAGTTGAGACATGCCCATCTGATAGGCACTAATATGGTAACATATTACTCTGATAAACATTTATCAGTACTGATAAACATGCCTATAAATAATATAGATTACACAATGGGTACTCTTTGGCTCCTTATGAATATGACATATTAACGCAGTGCAGTTTATGAACATATATCACAGAAAACTGCTTTCTTAATAATACCAAAATTAACCTTACCTCATATTTAAATAAAATGTTTTCTTTCCAAATATCTCCATGACAAAGACATGTTTTTTGGGCAGAACTAACTACAGATTCAAATATTTTTGAAATATTATTTTTCAGTCTCTGCAGCACTGGGACATTCTCGGTGCCCTCAAATACTTTCATTGCTTTATCCAATCTATCCCTCATGACATCCATATACCTTTTATTATTGCTTTCAGTCAGTGGTACACAAGTTTTAGAGATTTCACTATACAGATCTGGATTTCTATGCTCAATAATAAATGATAGAGCATGTAATTTGGCTAAAGACTTCAACGATATTATTATATGATCCAAAGTTAGGAACATTTCGTTTGTATATGGCCTGTAACCGTCAGGAAACATATTTTGCATTACAATAACCTCTTGGCAAAATTCTGTCTGCACATAATAACACCAAGGCATAATATAGTGTAATTCTACAGGGATATTTTTCTGTAAGTCTCGATAAGACTTGAGTATAACATTGTAAGCAAATATTTCTCTAGCGAACATTACAGTAACGGCGCCACTAACACGGTACTGTTCGTCTATTGGAGCTAGTTTTAAAACTAAGTTTAATAAAACGTCTTTGTCCTCACGTTTACCATAAAGTACAACCGGTACAATAATCCCAAAGTAGTTCTGAGCAATACTTTCAAATTGTTCTATAGTATACCGCCAATTTTGCATATCATGCTCATAGGTTACTTTTTGCAATAACGATTTGATATATGCTTCAGTTATAGCAACCATTTTTGAAATTTGTGCGGTACTCGATTCATAAACTGATTTTGATGTAATATTTATGCAAAAAAAATAATTAAAAAATAACAAAAAATAATATGTAGTTCCAGTTGTAAACAACATGTGACATTAACACCCAGGTATAATATATTAGTCTATGATTAACACAACAGACAACAGTGACAGTGACAACCTGACGTTTAGATTGACAAGCTGTTTTTGGCACTTGACAGTTTCAGTTTCAGTCACTTTAGGTGCGTTCGGAATTTAGACGCTTCTTCCGTGCGATGCGAAATGGGAAGAAAAACTGCCCTTTTTATCCCGATAGATAGACGTTGCATACTTTGACGTAGGAACTGTCAAAACGGTCAAAACCCACATTTTTTGTAAACAAAGCCCAAATCTGTTGTATTTTTCAAGCATGCGTCAATGCTGTGCGTTGAATATTATGCGGGTCTCATATAGCTGAAACCATTGACACGAAGAAGAAGAATTATTAGGTCTTTACCTATGAAAATGCCGTTTTTCATGACATAAATTATGCGTATTTTTTCTATATTTTTTACTTCTATTAATCAAAGTAATCAACCATGCAATCAATGCATCTTTCCCAAAGCACTGGTAGCTTATTGATGTCCTTCTTGAAGAAATCAGCTAGACGGGAGGCAAGAAATTCTTCAAAGGCAGTTTGTATTGCCTCTCGGATATTGATTGTTTTTCCCACCAAGAAGTCATCCAAATTCTGGAAAAAGGAAAAGTCTGTAGGCGCATGGTCTGGTGAGGTAGATGACTGAGAACTTCCAACCCAAGACCCCAGCTCTTGTAACTTGGAGACCGTCTGCTGTGCAGTATGAGGTCGCGCGTTGTCGTGCAGAAGCAGTGGAGCCGAACGATTGACCAAAGCTGGTTAGAGACGTGCGAGCTACTCCATCATTGTGTTCAGTTCTCGACAGTACAGCTAGGCGGGATCCCGGGAGTGGACGCTCCACGTGAGCTTGAGGGAGGCCTGCGCAGGATGCGTCCAAAGTTGCGGGTCCGGGGGATAGTTCTGTCTGTCCCTCGCAGTCGGGCGAGGTCGCGGGAGAAGAGGCGTGTCGGTGCTGCCATGCCGCGCGCCCTATCTCCCGCGACCAAATGGGGGCGCACCATTCGATGCGTCGCGGTGGGGCCGCAGAGGAAGAGGAGATGCGGAGATGCTCCCTATCCTCTGCGGCCGCTGGGTGTTTTGGCGGCGGAGCCAAACACCTTATTCCGCCGCCAAAGGGGTTTTGTTCGGGGCCCGCCTGACCATCTAGCGGGCCAATACCAGTGGGGGGTAGCGACGAATGCTTATGCGATTCCCTACCCTCCGACACACGGGTTACATGAGAAAGTGGAGGTGGTTTTTAGTGGTTATACCACATACTCCGTCTCTCATTTCCCCAAGAGTCGGAGATCCGAAGGGATTTTCCACCTCGTAAAAAAAAAGAAAGGTAAAGACATGGTAAAGACCTATTATTAAAACCAAGGAGCTCATCTGATTCCCAAGAATTCAAAATGCAGAAAACAATGGAAACTGTTTTACAAATAACAAAGGAGAATGATCATCTATGTATGGAATTCCGTCTCAAGTTGTTGCACAATAATTCTTTATTTATTATAGACTTCACTTTATATATTATCAAATAAAATTGATCATTTTCCTACAAATACCCGGGTTTTTAAGTAATATAACAAAAACGGAGACAACCTAAAATGATGATTTAAACCTACTCGCAACTTAAAACCAAAGCTTATCATGAACTTACAAAACACATCGGCTTCTCCGCATTACAACCGTTATTGGTTAATCAGGATCAAGCATCAATATGATTACAGGTAGACTCGAAGAGTTCATAAACACAACACATAAAACGCCCTGTTGTAATAAAACACTTAGGTAGGTAACTAAATATGAAAACTGTCCTGTCGTACGTTATATGAAACACACGCTTAGTTATTTAAATTAAACACTCAAACGGAGTTTCGTAATTATAACTATTTAAATGGAGAGATTATCGCAATGAAATTCAATGAATATTCTCAGTCAACACATAAACAGTAATGGCCGATGCCGGTCCCAGACGCCGGTTGTCATTTGGCTTAACAGTCTGCGTGATACGGAATACAAAAATAATAATTATTATTATTATTATAGCAAAGCTATATAATATTAATTAAATATACATATTTTGAAACGTAATTATGTTACTGACTCTTTATCTATTAATGAATTTCATATCATTCTTGTGATGTTTTTTTCTAAAGGCTCATACTTACATAGTTCGTACAAATGGAGAGAACGGAACGTCAATACAGAAGACGTTATACGGAAATAATGCGTAGCTATTTTTTATTTACTGTTTATTTTTAAGTCATAATTCCGGATACGATAATAAAATTTCTGAGGTCAAAAGGTTGTAAAAAATAAGAAAAGAATTTCTTTATTATTTTGGTTTTGCAACATGAAACATTGCTAGACCACTTTTGGTCATTCTCCTTTCAAAGCAAGTGATACAGCAAGGTTATGTTGTTTACACCCCAAAGAAAAGCGATTATATCGGCAGGAATAAATATAATTAATGATAGCGTTTAGGCTACTAAATGATCTATATTGAAGGAATAATTGGTATAACCAAATCATACAAAATATTGAATATGAGTTAGATCATAGTAACATTCCTCACACAATTAAAATATTATTTGTGTTTCATGTGTTGTAACTTCAGAGAATGTAACATGACGAAAAATTTAACTTATACTTATGCATTGGCTTAGCTATTGGGGCCATGGCCCCGGGTGGCACATTTAGGGGACGGCAAAAGGCGCGGTGATAATCAAAATTTTAAATTATTAATTTTAAAATAATTGGCTCGCGCACTGACACGTGCCAAGCTGGACAGCGCGTCGCCGTGGATGCAGCAGGAATGGGCAAGACATAGTACACACAAAGCTCAGTACAACGATTTCATGGGGGTCATCAACACCCTTGTTTCTTTTTTACGAGGTGGAAAATCCTTTCGGGTCTCCGGCTCTTGGGAAAATGAGAGCCAGAGTGTGTGGTGTTAACACCAAAAACCACGTCGACTGCCGACCAAAGACACCCTACGGGGAGAAGACAGGGAACAGGAGCCAGTCCTGTCCAGTCTTCCTCCCAAGTCTAACATACCCAATCCCAGGGAAGGCTACAAGCTTCACCTGCCTTTACTGGCAGCTTCCCGGAGCAACCTATTTCTAACCCGCCACCATAGCTCCCCATGCTCTGGCGGCTCGTGGCCCCGTTGGCGGCTTTCTGCGACGCCGACTGCGTGCCAGCCCTACTCACTCGCCAGCATGGCAGCAACAACTGCGGAGACAGATCTCGTCCGATCTAATCGGCTCTTACTTCACGCTCGGACACCCATGCCAGGCATTGTTCCGACTGACTCAGATACTCACCGAAGTACCCGTGTCCGGTGAGTATCTGAGTCAATCGGTAGGTGACGCGTCCGCGTAATATTTACACCTCTGCCTACCCCTTCGGGGAAACAGGCGTGAGACTATTTTATACTAGTCTTATACTTATACTATATACTTATACTAATATATAAAGCTGAAGAGTTTGTTTGTTTGGTTGAACGCGCTAATCTCAGGAACTACTGGTCCGATTTGAAAAATTCTTTCAGTGTTAGATAGCTCATTTATCGAGGAAGGCTATAGACTATATAACATTACGCTATGAGCGACGGATGCAGAGCAGTAGCCTTAAATAACGCGGGTGTAACCGCGGGCATCGTCTAGTAAATAAATAAAAATAAAATAATCATGTAAGAATGGCAACGGAGCAGCTCCCACTCAGCGATTTACTCGTCATTTTGAGACCATTAGCGGCCGATCCCAATCCCCTCAACTGGCAGATAGCTGATTTGACATTTTCGCAGGGGCTGGCAGGCCTGCAAGGGTGAACCAGCCGGGTAGGAACAGATGCATTCTCTCGATAATTTCTCGATGTTTTTGTAAGAATACCTAGTTATGCAGCCCCCACATACCGTTCGCACGGTTCGCACCATAACAGTTCCATGAAGGCGAACAAACACTAATATTAAGTTTTATGATTATTGTTTTGGTCATCATTAAATTTATTGTAATTAATCAATTCGCAGACGATACCCAGTAACAGTAGCCATCTCTCCATGTCAGAGGTGGTCCCATGCTTGGTACCCCCCTTCCCCACCTAGCTTGTAAGCCTTTTATAAACCATGTATCTTGTCATGTTCGTCATTCTCATTGTACTGCTCACGCTGAGCACATAAGATGTAAACTTCAAAATAAAGTTTTTAAAAAGTTATTTTCACGCCGTTTATATTTGACTGGCGCAGTCGGGGCGGATTTCGCAAGCAAAGTAAATCGCGTTCGGTACACATAAATCGGTACTTACGGGCGTCGTCGTTTACCAGCGGATCCGAAAAAAACTTACAAATTTGTCAACTACGGCGAGCAACGGCAGCACTTTGAGAATCGGCATGGCAACGGGCAGTTTAATGTGAGTAGACCCTTTATTCGCACTGTTCCTTTCCCGTGTCTATCCTTAGCGTTTAATTGGACTGAACATCGCTAGTTAACGCATTTTATCGTGTTATTAGACAAAAATCGCTAAAACACGTATAGTTAGTTTAGGTTCAGAACGGTATTACTGGACAAGCATCGCCGGTATACTCTTTATTTAGGTTTAGAACGGTATTACTGGACAAGCATCACCGGTATACTCGTTATTTAGGTTTAGAACGGTGCTACTGGACAAACATCGCCGGTACACTCGTTACTTAGTTAAGTTTCGCGTAATATTTGACAAACAAGTTATTTATTTGCCATAATTAAATTGTTAAAATTAATAATGCCAATTAGATAATTTTGGTAAAGATAAGTAATTTAAACAGAATAAACATTATATATATTATATGTATTTTTATTAAAACTAAAATGAATAATAAAAGAATTAAGAAAATATTGCATAATAAATCTATGTGTAAAGGCATCAAAATGTTTTCTAGAATAAGAAAATCCCTTCATACTCGTAGTTCGCAAGCAAAGATTATCTTAGAAATTAGAATTAAGAATATGATTATAAGAAAGAATTTAAACGTTATGATAAAAACTTACGGGCTCCAACTTCAAAACATTAAAGTAAATGTAGGGATTCCTCCTATTAGAAATGGAATAGGATAGTTTAGCCTTATTAGTGGAATATAGTTTTGAAATATTTTAAGTAACAGTTGAATCGAAAATAATTACAATATAGCCAAATATATTAAACATTTGAATATTAGTACATTTTACAATTTTATTTTAGTTAAGTTTAAATGATGCCAAATACTCGACATATCACAATTGAAAAGAGTTTACTGAGCCATTAACCACTGAAAAGTATGATTAAGTAATCATTATTTTAAATTTGATTAATGTCGTACAAACGAATTGAATAAATAGGTCTAGTATATTAAGAAGTCAGGGAACGACTTATTATGTTTATATAAATATCTAAAGTGCAGTTCTACAAAAATCGAGAACTCACTTATATATTTTGGTAGGGAACGAATTATGTTTAGCAAGTATTTTATAGAAAAATACTTAGGTATTGTAGTTCTACAAACATTGAGAACACACTACTCGTAAGGTATAATATATAGGGAACGAAAGTGTATAAGTAAATATCTAAAGTGTTGTTCTACAAAAATCGAGGACTCACTTATATTTTTACGTAGGGAACGAATTATGTTTAGTATTTCATAGAAAAATAAGTACTTAGGTATTGTAGTTCTACAAGAATTGAGAATGCATTTATCCTAATCGCGTACCTTATTATAAAAACGTTCGGGAAACGAAGTGTGAATCTACAAAAATCGAGATCACTCTTAGTTTTAAATTAGGGATCAATATTTATTTATGTAATTGATATTCAACTATATTAGCTGAGAATTTTAGATAGTTTAAGAGATTACTTTAATACTCTTTAGTTAGGTATTCGAAGTAACGAAAAATATTTAGTTTTGCCCAAAATCGCAAACTAACTTAGGATAAGAGTTAGTTCGTAGTCAGATGAGATATTTATATTATTTTATATTAGAACACATTCTAATATTAAAAATAAAAATATGAAGTTAAGTTAATTATGCCAGATGCTTTAGTTAGATGTACCTATCGTTTCTTTCGCGGAAACGGTTACAAAACATAACTGACATAGAAGCGATTATTTCATTTAATTAGCCTTTAGAGATTTTTCCAAGCTTTTTATACTGACCACAGACGCTTCAAACTTTGCGCTTCGTGCAGTATTATCGCAGGGTCCTGTAGGCAGCGACCCAGTGGCGTAGCGTGGGTTTTCGCCGCCCGGGGCCGATCAGAAATTTGCCGCCCCCTCTTCTTTTAGGTAGGTACGCCACTAAATCTGCCAGAAGTGTAAGGTTTTTCGGATGTAGGTATATTTGTATGTTCATTAGCTTGGCTATATACCCTCAAACGGCTTGATGGATTTAAACTAATTAGTTATCATTAGATTCGTCTCAATTGTAAGCAATAAAGCATAGGGTATAGGTGTAGCAACTGCGGAGCTCCATCACAATCCATGGCACATTTGCGTTCATGCCCTCTTTGCCCATCTACCTGCAGTAAACGAGATCTGAAAGTGGCCTCAGACAATGCCGTTATCGTAGCCAAGATTTGGGAACAGAAAATCTGAACCATTGACACGATGAAGAAGCATAGCATTTTCTGTAATTGTCTGATACTTGTTTTAAATGTACAATAAACGTTATTATTATTATTTGTTTCTCTATCACGGCTATTCTTTTAACCTTTGATGTTAGAAGAATAACCGGCCCTTTGGCAGGCGTACACGGAGACATAGGTCCAACGCGCAGAGGCCCTTTGAGAGTTTTAATCTAGAATGTGATGGGACACCTACTAAGGCGCCTCCATCACTGCACTATTAAGTGCAGTCACGGAATAGCCGCAGCAGGTGCAAGACTATTGCTACTTGTATGGAACCTTATTAATCTGGGCTATTGGGTTGGGTGTTTAATGGATTGGTCTAGGTGAACACTATGGATGAAAAAGGGCGCCTGCCCTAAATACTCTTATAGTATGTCGAAAAGGGGCAGGCGGTGACTCGCCAACTCAACTATATTATTATTATTATTATATATATATGATATAATATTTTTAAGGGAGAAACCTGGCAGGTCTCAGCGGTATTTATTTGTCACGTAGGGCGGCGGACGTTTATCGGCTGCAATATACTTAATTATGTACCTATAGCTTAGTCTAGGTTGTGACGGCCTGTAGAATTTTCATAAATAAAATTTGGATGGCTTTTAATCAATAAAAAAGAATAGATCATCACCAAGTGTTTTGTGTTACTTTTACATTCGTCTACAGATATAATATACCACCTACCTTTGTAGAGTTTGTAGAGTTCCTACTACCGTGAACATAGTGCTTTTAACAGTGCCGAAATATCGGTTACTGAAAACAAAGGTACGTGGTATAATAATATATCCCGAAAGAAAATGTAAAAGCAATCGTAATGACCACAATTGTTTAAAGTCTTATGGTCCAGCCTGGCTCTCATCCGGGATACCTTTGGTGTAGTGGCGTGTCAGTGAGGCTCTGTGGTCGTCAAGACTAGGTCCAATTGTCCGTATTTATGCAAAAAGGAACCACACGACAAATTTCAATTTTTGCTTTTTTTGAAGAATACTAATTTAAAAGTGGTTTATTTTCTTGTTCAAAAAAGATACACATGATTTTTCCCTTGGAAACAAGTTATATAAAAAGCAGAAAGGAACCAACAGCAAAAACACACATTGTACATATTGCAAACCGAACCATAGCACCATGGGACTCGTTTCATCAAACAAATAAACCATATAAATTCCATGTCATTTTATACAAAACAGAACCACAGATACTTGGTACCATTATACATTAAAAATATTTCTATATTTTAACAATTATTATAATACACAAAATGGAACCAAATTTCTGTGGTACCGTTATGCATAAAATAAATTCATATTTTAATGACTAAAATTTTTTTTTGCAAAGTGGAACCATAAGCATTCGGTTCTACCATGTATAAATAAATATTGTTAACAGCAGAACCACAAGTACGTGATTTTATTGTAATGCGGAAGGCGTAAACTTAAAGTTTGAAGTTCTCGCTGAAATTGAGAGTTTCTTCAAATACCTGTACGCATCATGGAAGTCTATACTTTTGAAACCAGGCAATGATATATAGCTATAGAGCCCATCACCCGTGCCAATATACGGCGAATATGCCTGATGTCAACCAAGGCGAGGTAAGAGTAGGTCGCGAGCAACTTAAGAACAACAAGTCTCCATAAGATGACGAAATCACCACAGAGCCCTTAAAAGCAAGAGGGTCTGTAGTCCTGAAAGATCTGGCGAGCCTCTTTAATTCCGTAATCCATCAGCACCTTGCAGCTCAGGCGTGGAGCGGGTGTGCGGTTGTCCTGTTCTTCAAAACAGGTGAAAAAACCTCGCTGAAAACATATAGACTCATTTCACTCTTCAGCCACCTCTACAAGTTGTTCTCAAGTCAAGAGTGCTAACAAACAGCCTCGCCAGAAAACTTGACGATTTCCAGCCACAGAAACTAGACCACATCCATACTGTTTGGCAGAATATACAGAAGACCAATGAGTACAATAAGCCGCCGTGTATGGCTTTCATGGACTACGAAAAAGCCTTCGACCCTAACGAAACCTGGGTTGTTCTGGTTGCTCTGCAGCGGTCTCGTACCGATTGGCGCTACATCGAGGCGTTGATATGTTTGTATGATATTGCCACTAAGACCATCCAACTCCAGCCCCATCAACGCGATTGCGTCGAGGTAGGCAGAGGCAGGGAGACTAAATATTTTAATCAGCTCTTCACCAGCGCACTCAAAGACATCTTTAAGATGCTGGAATGGCCTGGACTGCGCATAAACATTAACAGCGATTACATCTCACACCTTCGGATTGCTGACGGATATCATCATCGTTGCGGAGTCCCTGGAAGATTTGAGCAGGATGCTCCACAGCCTAAACGGAGCCTCTCGACGTGAACTTGTCTCGGCATGAACTGAACAAAACCAAGATTATGTGAGACGAACTCACCATGTCGGGATCGGTTTATGTCCACGGATGGATGCTTGAAGTTGTTCAAGAGTATGTCTACTATGAGCAACAGCTTGTTGTCCAGCTTGGTAGCAATAACTTCGAGAAAGAAATCGACCGTAGTATCCAATTGGGTTGGGCAACGTTTGGCAAACTACGTCAAGTTTTCTCTTCGCCCCTACCATAATGCCTGAAAAACAAAGTCTACAACCAATGCGTCCTACCTGTTATGACCTACGGTGCCGAGACATGGACACTCACAGTGGGACTCGTCCCCAAATTTTAAGTCACGCAGCAAGTTATGGATCGGGCTATGCTTGGCATCTCTTTGAAGGATAAAATCCGTAACGAAGTTATCCAACAAAGAACCACCAGAATTACCGACTTAGCTCATAGAATAAGTAAGCTTATGAGGCAGTGGACTGGTCATATCTGCAGAAGTACTGATGGCCGATAGACCAAGCTTGTAAGGTAGGGCGGCACACGGTTAAGTGGACTGACGACCTGAAATTGAGGTTGGGACGAAATGGATGCGAAAGGCTATGAACCATGTACTGTGGCGCGTATTGGGAGAGGCCTATGTTCAGCAGTGTCATCAAAGGTTTATTACGATAATACTTAGTTTCATGTATATCGGTAAATCCATGGCTTTACCGATATACATGAAACCCATGTGTTGTGGTTCTTTTTTGAGTATGAGGAAAGCTATGAGTTAGTAAATATTAAAAGGAACCAGATGCACATTTTCTTAATTATCTAGAAAAATTAAGAGTATCCAGAGCAAAATTATACATACATACATACATATCGTCACGCCTTTTATCCCCGAAGGGGTAGGCAGAGGTGTATTTCTACACCCACTTTTCGCCAGATATACTTTAGTCCCACGTAATAAGGGGCGAGCCTATTGCCGTACCGGGCACATTTCCAGACTCCGTGCTGCTACTGAGAATTTCGTGACAGAAAAACCCAATAACACTGCCCGACCCAGGAATCGAACCCGGGACCTCCCGATCCCACTCGCACATTTATGCCGCGAGACCAACGAGGCAGTCATATAGGGTTTGATGTCGAGTTTTCCGTCTCTACGCAAAGATGGTATTTGCATCGTGTTATCCCTTAGTCGCCTCTTACGACACCCACGGGAAGATAGGGGGTGGTGACACTTGTATTCTATGCCGTCAACCACACGGCAATTATATACACATAGTTAAATGAGTAATTTATGAATAAAATAATATAAAACAAATGTGATATTTTACTTAAACTAACAGAGCTGCACATGGTTTTGTAAATCCATTGATATCTCAGTAGTGCGTTTTTGCTGGGTGGTTCCTTTTTGCATAAATACGGACAATTAGTCTGTTTACGTGCGAAGTATACAATTGTGGATAAAAACTTTCAACCTCGAGATTCTCGAACTTTGGGTTAACGGTGCGGCCATCCGCAGTGGCAACTCGCGCCCTTGCATCGTCAGTCCAAGGGTCTCGGCTGAAAGTTTACACTCCTTTTTTTTCTCTGTGCGGTCATCTCGTCAGGTGAGTTGAGGTCAGCGTATATACCTGTATCGCCTTTAGGCAACGCCTATTGTAGAGTTTAAGTACAAGGTAGGTATGCTACCTGGGTCGACACAGTATCGTCTTCCACAACGTTGTTGACAAGTTTCCTCCTGACCAGGAATCCGACACCGCCCAAGAGAGTAGGTCGCCTTCCTGAAGGTAGAAGCAGGACCGAGCCGCCCCTATGTGCGATGTGTGCGGCGCACACAGGCGCCAGGGTAAGAAACCGCGCGACGGGTGAAATGCCAGCGTTAATTATTAAAATTACTTTCGAAAAAGTATGACCTAAACGGGCATGGATTTCGCACATAGGCGCTGGATTGGGTTAGCACTAGATAGAACCAGTCACCTGAAACTAGAGTTAACATGTTCTCCCCCTGTCTCGGACTTCTGATGACCCCAGTAGGTATGTGACATTTTATGTGACTTAATTCTATCTCGGTCTCGGCGAGGTTTCTGTTCATTTAGTCGTAGACTGCGTTCGTTGTAGGTCGCCAGGTATAATTAATTTTAGTCTCCTGCTAGCTCGGTGATGTTACAGACCCCCAGTAACAGCTGGTGGAAACTGGATCTGAATTTAGGGTAATGGTATTCTCCTCCGAATAGCTTGGCGACCGAGAAATTGTGCCGCTGTGTGTTCGTGTGCGTCATGAAGGGCGAAGGGCGTAGCTTCTCGCACCGGTGACGTTGCTGCCCGTCACCGGTTTATGGCATTTACCAACTCCTCATTCTCGCAAAAATAAGGAGTTGAGAGGCGAAATCTGTAAGTTTATGGACAAATCCCGCGTCTCGTCCCACAGGATTGCCTCCAAATATTAGCAGAAGGTGTTTGCCGTATGTGAAATAATTGGCTTTGATTTTAACGCAAATGTCGTAAATATTGGAGTCAAAGTTCAAATAGCGTATAGTTAAACCGCGGGTGTGACTATTGTCTTAGGAGACCTGCTGTTTTCTTCCGTATACAATTAAAAAAAAAGATTATTTTGTATTTTGAAGCATATCAAACATAATTTCAGTAATTAACACTGTTATTTTATCTGGCACGCAGCGCTCCTATTGCCCTGGCGCCTGTGTGCGCCATGGCAATAGGGGCGGCACACATCGCTCACAGGGGCGGCTCGGCAGTGATATATGGATTAATTACATACATACATAGACTCACGCCTGTTTCCCGGAGGGGTAGGCAGAGACTACGGAACGCCATTTGCAACGATCCTGACATACCTCTCTTGCTTCACTCACTCCCATCAAGTTTCTCATGCATGCTCTTCTGTTAAGGGTACTTCTATCTTCGTACATAAGGGTAGGCACTAATACCCCTCTATGCACAGCCAAACGTGCTTTTTTGGACACGTTTTGGCTATCCATAAACGCCAATTTGGATTAATTCATTACTCATAACAGGCTTGCAGATCACCGAAATATTGGACACACGCAAGTCGTCAAGTAATGAAAATAATGATGACTTTGTTTTCGATTGTTGTTCTTTCTACTGCGCTCACGCTGCCTTGCGGTCCTGCTGAGATAGTGTCAGTGCGCGCGCCAAGTATTTTAAAGTTAGAATTTTTATTTTATTTCTCGCGGCCTCTTTTGCCGCCCCCTTAAATGTGCCGCCCGGGGCCATGGCCCCCCCGGCCCCCCCCACGCTACGCCACTGCAGCGACGCCAGCGACCGACCTATAGCATATGCAAGTAGGACATTAAATGGTGCGGAAATTAAATATAGTACAATAGAAAAGGAGTTATTAGCTGTTGTATGGGCTTGTAAACATTTCAGGCCATACTTATACGGTAATAAGTTTACCATAGTCACCGACCATACTTAGACCACTCGCGTGGTTAAATTCGCTAAAAGAACCCGGTAGTAGGCTGACTAGATGGCGTTTAAGATTAGCGGAGTTTGATTATGAAATCAAGCATAAACCAGGTAAACAGAATTGCAACGCAGACGCACTTACCCGTATAAAACTGAATATTTTAAACGACGACAACGAGTCGATGATAGTTAACGTAGATAAAAAATCCCCAAGTCCTATAGTAATCTCGTCAGATGAGGATACTCAAAGTATACCCTCTGTGAACCCAGATAGACCGCATTCCCCATATTCAATAATGTCATTAGATAGTAGGACAGCTACAGCTTCAGAAAAGCCTGAGTCTACAATAGCCACCGTACATTCGGAGGAAAATATCGACTCATCGGATATACCAATACTCCATGAGGCGATTGATACCAAACCAAACCAAATTTTAGTATTTACATGGCATAAAAATGAAACTAGTGTCAAAAACCTTTCTAGGTATCGGCAAAAGGTTTTAGAAGTACATATGCCAATAGACAACTTAGATTTAATAAAGCAGTTTTTAAAGGAATATATACGACCTAAGATTAAGTACTATTTATACTTCGAGGATACACGTCACCGAGAACAATTTAGTAATGTAATCACGAATCTCTTTAAAAAGGATTCCAAAGAAATATAACCTAAGGCATAGAAGTAACACTAAATAACAACAGCGGTTGCTATGATTGATATCTTCTTTCTAATGGCACATGCAGTATGATAGAAAGAGCTGTCGATAGGTTTAGCAGCACGCTCTTATAGCAGCCTCGTGGTAGGCAAACAGTAGACAAAACATAGAGTTAGGAAACCGAGTGTTGTTCGTAGCAATGATGATTTATCGATAAATATTTTTGGTCAAATTTCTAACTTTAGTATGTGTCGATATATTTAAGCCGTAGAAGTAACCAAATAAAATATTGAAATTGTAGTTTTTGCTGTTGACGCCGGACAGTGCTTTGCAAAGACTTGCCAGACAGACAGTACTAAAAAAATTACGTGTTTAATTGTTCGTTTTAGCCATAAAATCTATTGACAAAAAAGTATTCATAAACTAATGAGCGATGCGTTGCGATGCGATGCTAAGAAACTGTCACTTAGATTATGTATTGTACGAATTATACCAGATTGGCTAATGCGGCACGGCAGGCTTCGGCAATTTGTTTGCGTCGCATCATATCACGTTGCTTGCTATCGCTAACGTTGGACACTGCTCGATTTTTTTAGAGTTGTAGGTAATCCGACTGCCACGCCGAAGCTTGCGGGTTTGATTCCCGCTCAAGTCAAACATTTGTGTGCATGAATATGGATGTTTGTCTTGGTCTGGATGGTACTATGTATAATATGTAATATATTTACAGAAAAGTATATATGCATGTTTATCGATTGTCTAGTACTCGCAGTGCAAGATAATAATAATAATATTCTACCACATTCACACAACACCATCTGATATGCTTAGTTTGGGACCAGATAATGTTGTGTGAATGTGAAAGAATATTATATTTCATGGTAGAATATTATGTAGCGGACTACAAGGCAAGACGTCTTTGATCAGTCAGGATAGCACTAACATGATAAATAATATAGAAGTAGGTAGATTAATTAAAATCGTTGTAATTATTATATTTTATTAATATGTTCAAACTAAAATTACACACTTTTTGTATAGCTTTGGATAAATAATTCTACTGGGTGTGCAATGTCCGGGCATAAATGTAATGTAGGCACAACTTTCGGTTTTAAACGACGCCAGGTGCTTTCTGTCTTTAGAAACAGTATTTCTCAAAATGACGTGAACAAATACGGTGGTACTTCTGCTAAATCAAACTAGGCCGTCCAACGGTATTTATCCAAAGTTTTCTTGTGACGTCATTAATAGGCAACCTGTAATAAAAAACACCTTCTTAATAATAAAAAATGCTACTCACATCCCTAATCCATCTACTATTTTATAGATGCAAAAATGTAAGCCTACACACATTCGCGTACACTGGAACACTTGGCTTTAGGTTAAAAGACGCTACTTTTAAGGTAGGTATCTAAGTAAATTATGTACATTAAACTGCGCTTACTATCAAACGCGCGATAGAAAATTAGACCGCTGGACGTCTTTGTTTATTGCCAATTTAGCAACCGCGGCTACCCTGTCGCTTCCAGCTACAGTTTGACATTCATGTCCGATAGTTAGTTTCCGTATTTATCGCTCATTCAAAAAACATCGATATCTCCTTTCACTGTCAAATCCCATCACTAAGGCTATTAAATCAATAAATGTACAAAATAACAATTTGTGAGTTAAATTCATAACACATACGCATGCAAGCTGTTCCTTTGATTTGCAATACAATGATATTGTGTAAACTTAACACTCGTTATAGCATTAATACGAGAAAAGTAAATAAATTTGTTGGAAAATTCCGACTCACTGCTAGAAGATAAAGTTTCTCCTGTTATTTCCGTTCCGAGAATAGCGGCATCCACATCCCGATATCCCATACTCGATGTGTTTTAATTAATGAGTACACTATTTAATTATTATAAGCTTACTTACTATTTAAATTCAAAAAAGTTATTAAAAATGTAAACACAAACGTCCAATAAATTTTACACTGATGACAGATCACAGCACGGCTATTTAGAGAATGAAGTCAAAGATATGAGTATGTAAAGAGTCTATGCCTCTTTAAATGAGACGCGTAATTTGACGTTATGATTAACCAACTAAGACCAACTGACATTACATGTTGCACGTTCGGTATAAGGAAATTTATAGGGCATGTTCTCTCTAGTCTAAACGTCCAATCTCTCTGAAGGATTCTATTCAGTTATATGAGTGTACTGAAAGAGTTGTGTATGTGGAAGATGAAAACGAGCAAAAGGAAATTGTTTTAAAATATCACGTAGGAAAAACATGCCACCGCGGCATTAAGGAAACTATTGCACATCTTAAAAGAACATTTTATTGGAATAATTTAAGTCAAACCGTAGCTAGTATTATAAACTCATGTGATTTATGCAAACAAATGAAGTATGATATAAATCCGTTAAAACCGGAGTTGCAATTAACACAAACGCAGTCGAAACCGTTTCAAGAACTTTTTATAGATATATTCTTAATTGAAGGAAATTATTTTCTCACTATAATAGATGCATTCAGTAAACTCGGACAAGCGTTCGAAGTGTCAAGCAGGTCGACCCCTGAAATAATCCGAGCGTTAATTAAGTATTTTTCACTATACGGTGTACCAAGGAAAATTAGTTCGGACCCAGGTTCTGAATTCAATAATAGTTTGTTAAAGGAAATGCTTAGTTTTTACAAGATTGATTTACACATAGGTACTCCTCACAATCCTAACTCTATGGGTTTAGTAGAGCGCTTTCATTCTACAATATTAGAAATTTACAGGTTAGCTAAGTACGAAAGAAAGATCACAGACGCGGCATCCGTGATGACATACGCAGGTTATGTCTTACAATCAATCGATTCATAGTACAACGGGCCTTACACCCTTCGAAGTGGTATTCGGTCATACAGATTCTTCAAATGTTTTTGATGTCGATTATATCAAACAATACACACAGCAATTAGTTAGAGAACATGTTAAGCGCACTAACTACTTATATGACTACTTATCTGAAAGAATGTTAGCATCTAAAGAGAAAATTAGAGAAAAGCGCGGCGGAGAAAAACAGTTTAAGATTAAGCCGGGCGACAATGTGTTTATTAAAGGCGTCAACATTAGGCGTAGTAAGGACAAGCCACGTTATCAAAAGGCTGTAGTAACTAGTAGCCCCAATAGAAACACAGTTACAGTCCAGAAACAAAATCGGCTATCAAAGGTCCCACTTAAAGACATTAAGCGTCCTTCACAGGTACGTCCTGGTGGTAGTGGCACTAACGACCCCCAGCCGGGCCCTTCAACTTCAAAGACTTGAAGAAAACCCAGGGATTCTCCCAGTGAAAGAAGGTCAAGCTAAATTGGAACATAGTTAAAATATTAGACTTAGAATTAGTTAGTAAATCTTTAGAGTATAACATAGGAAAATATAAGGAAATTATTAGTTACATGCATGATAGGTTAGAAAACATATATATTTTAGATGGTAATTTAATAGACGCCGACTTACAGACTCAATATATTATGAACACTACAATAGAAAGGTATTATCAGTTAATTCCGAATATTAGAATAAAAAGAGGTTTAGTTAACACTATTGGATCAATGATAAAAGCAATAACTGGTAATTTGGATAACGAAGATGCAATAAGGTATGATAAAACAATTAACAGTATACAATCGAAGCAACATGCACTCTTAAATAAAATGACATTAGTGACAGAAATAATTGGTTCATTTGTTAATTACACTAATCACTCAAGATATAACTTTATTATGTTAGAAAAATCTGTGTTAGAAATAGAAGCCTTTTTGAATCAAACCCAATTCCAAAGGAGTAAAAATTTAGTATTAAATACTTTTAATTTACTAAATCATAATTTTCAAATATTATTAACACAATTAGATGAAGTGGAAACCGCAGTAGCTTTCAGTAGGGTAAACGTCTTACACCAGTCGATATTAGACACAAATGAAATATTTTCTATTTTTAAAGACATAGAGAAAGTCGATAAATTGATTTTTCCTGTAACATTAGATAATCTTATTAACTTAGAACATTCTCTAGACATTAAAGCTTATGTAAAGGGCAAACAAATAACTTTTATACTATCAGTACCGATAGTCCAATTAGATGTCTATAACTACTATAGATTACATCCCTTTCCTATGTACAACCCTAAACTCAATAGAACGTTCCTTTTGACCCCTAAATATTCCTACATCCTTGAGAAAGGGTCGAAAGTATTACCACTGTCACAGCCCTGCAAAGAAATAGACGAAGGAAAGTACCTTTGTCATGAAACCAGCGTGTCATCCGGTCAGGAAGACAAATGCATAGCAGATCTACTGAGCTACTCTACAAGAATCACATCGTGCCTTCCACTATCCGTCGAAACCTCCGATGTCAAGATAAAATCGATACAGTCAGACTCATGGATTGTATACACCGGCGCACACATATTCTTAACAGAACATTGTGAAAATGATATCACCCAACAAGATATCATGGGAACATATATCGTCACTCCTAACGATACATGCACTGTGAAGATTGGAACAATCAAGTTAAAAAGACGTCGGCTACAAACAACACCAATTGTCTTCAGAAGCACACCGTGTATACATCTACCCAGTATAACAACGCCAGCGGATTTCCTGCAAAGAAAATCTATCAGCCTCGATGAAATCGACATAGAAAATCTTCAGTTGCTGTCACACGTCCTGAAAAGTGAAATTGAAGTGTTAAACAGTGAAAAGTCTATGAACATAGTGAATATGCATAGCATCAGTGTAGGAACTCTAATAATTTACGTAATTTTAATAATTGTATTTCTTGTGTTTGTGTATAAATATAGATCAAAATTACTACGTAATTTTGAACAAAATCACCCTTCTTCAAATGATGATTTTGATCTTATGGAGGGAGGAGTTATGCAGCCCCCACATACCGTTCGCACGGTTCGCACCATAACAGTTCCATGAAGGCGAACAAACACTAATATTAAGTTTTATGATTATTCTTTTGGTCATCATTAAATTTATTGTAATTAATCAATTAGCAGACGATACCCAGTAACAGTAGCCATGTCTCCATGTCAGAGGTGGTCCCTTGCTTGGTACCCCCCTTCCCCACCTAGCTTGTAAGCCTTTTATAAACCATGTATCTTGTCATGTTCGTCATTCTCATTGTACTGCTCACGCTGAGCACATAACTTGTAAACTTCAAAATAAAGTTTTTAAAAAGTTATTTTCACGCCGTTTATATTTGACTACCTACTAATATATATACATTTTTGGATTCTCAATAAAATTTCCTATATAAAAGTATGTAAATATACTAATGTTTGTTTACATACGTGTTGTAAAAATTGCTGGAAATTAGAGGGAAGTAAAAAAGCGATCATCTTAATATATAAAATCCTTGCGTTACTGACTGACTGACAGACACGCTACAGCCAAAACTATTGGGCGCAGGAAGCTGCAATTTGGCATGTATGTTCCTTGGGGAACGTAGAGGTGCACTAAGTAGGGATTTCCCGAAATTCCCACGGGATCGGCCAAAACGGGTAAATTTAAAAAATGCAGGCGTAGCTTCTGGCGTCCTCTAGTTTTGTATAAAATTACGTATATTTTTTAAATTAAACCAGTTTCATGTACAGTTTTTGTTTTATATTACAGCTAAGTAATATATTTATTGAATATAATAATCACGAGACATATTTCTATTCATGTTTTTTACACCAAGACTATTAGAACTCATTGCGAAGTACCTATGTCACGCGCTCGAGCTCGCCTAAAAAAACTTAAGTGTTTGAAGTGGCACTGACGACAAATGGTCATATTATTGGCTTGCTAGCTAGCTTATTCTTTCCCATAAGTACGCATTGGTATAGGTACGAGTGGGATCAAATATATATTGTAAACAGTATTCAGCTGTGTTTACGCGCCAAGGCCATCGTCCCATTTTGGGATGGTTGCCAGTATGGGATTTTTTTTTTGCGTCCCAAATTGGTATGGTTGCCAGATATTATTTATATTATCTATACTAATATAATAAAGCGGAAGAGTTTGTTTGTTTGTTCGTTTGTTTATTGAACACACTAATCTCAGGAACTACCGGTCAGATCTGAAAAATTATTTTTGTATACGATAGCCCAGTTATTCCGAAAGGCTATAGGCTATATAACATAACGTTTCAACCCTTTGGGGCCGGGCAAAAGGCTAAAAAGTCTAAAAGATAATGTCGGCTAATCTCAGGAACTAGCAGTCGGATTTTAAAAATTGTTATTGCCTATGATAGCCCAATTATTCCGAAAGACTATAGGCTATATAAAATTACGCCACAACTTTTAGGGGCCAGACAAAAATAATAAAATGGTCAAACGAGAAGGGAGAGGGTTGGGTCAAAGGCAAAAAAAGGCTAAACGAATAGGATACAATCTATATGGGTATCGTTTTCGAGATTTTCGGGACGCTGATTAATAATATGAAATTTATTTTGTGATCCAAGATGGCGGACGGGAAATCAAAGATGGCGGATGAGAAAATTTTAAAAATCGGTACGGTTATCCCCTTCGATATCTTAAGGGGTGGGGAATCGAAATACAACATCTATTTCGTGATCAAAGATGGCGGATGGAAAAATTAGAAAAAGTCAATATTGGTATCCTCTGCGATGTTAAAAGGGATGGGGAATCCAAATACAACATCTGTTTCGTGATTCAAGATGGTGGATGGAAAATCAAAGATGGCGGATGGGAATTTTTTTTAAATCAATATGGTATCGTCTTTGATGATTTAAGGCATGGAGAATTCAAATACAACATCTATTTCGTGATCAAAGATGGCGGAAGGGATTTTTTTAAAGTCGATATGGGTATCTTCTCCGATATTTTAAGGAATGGGGAATTCAAAAACACCATCTATTTCGTGATCAAAGATGGCGGATGGAATTTTTTTTTAAATCAATATGGGTATCGTCTCCGATGTTTAAAGGGATGGGGAATCCAAATACAACATCTATTTCGTGATTCAAGATGGCGGATGGGAAACATTTTAAAAATCAATATGGGTATCGTCTCTGATGATTTAAGGGATGGTGAATCCAAATACAACATCTATTTCGTGATCAAATATGGCGGATAGGAAATAAAAGATGGTGAACGTGATTTTTTTTTAAAAGTCGATATGGGTATGGTCTCCGATATTTTAAGGAATGAGGAATTCAATATTATATAAAAATCTATGTTTGTTTGTTCATCATTTATAGACTCTGAAATGATAAGAGATTAAGCGCTAAGTCAATGGTAACTTTGGAAAAGGGGCTTGGAAAAAAGGAATTAAATAAAAACTCTTAAAAAGGCGATACGGAGTTCGCTGGGTCAGCTAGTACTTTTTTAATTATACTAATATATAAAGCTAGTATATATTTTTACGGTAGTAGAGCCTTGCTGATTTCAGCATGAATGGGCTGGCTCGACCGGGAAAGTACTACCCTCTCACAGAAAATCGACGTAAAGTAACAGTACCAAAACTGTTGCGTTTCGTTCGGTGAGTGAGAGTGCCGGAGGCCCTATCCCCTATTCCTTCTCCCTCATCCCACCCCTCATCCTATCCCTTTTCCCAACCCCAAGGGGCGGCAACACACTTGTGACTCCTGTGGTGTTGCTTGTGTCCATGGGCGGCGGTAATTGCTTACCATCAGGCGATCTGTCTGCTCGTTTTCCGCCTAATGCTATAAAAAGAAAGCTGAAGAGTTTGTTTGTTTGTCTGTTTGTTTGTTTGGTTGAACGCGCTAATTCCAGGAACTACTGGTCCGATTTGAAAAATTCTTTCAGTGTTGGATAGGTCGATAATCGAGAAAGGCTATAGGCTATATAACATCACGCTATGAGCCAAGGGAGCGGAGCAGTAGTCTAAAATAACGCGGGTGTAACCGCGGGCATCATCTAGTTATCTATATATTGCATATACAGTGTGTTTCATAACCCCCTGTCCGATCCCGAAACCACATATTACTGACTTGCTAGACATACTAGGAAAATTAATAAAAAAAATCCAGGTCTTCATAAAACATCACAATTTATTTGCTTAGTATAGTATTCACGAGAAACATTACTCCGAAATTAGGGAAAAATCCCTAAACTAGCAACACTCCACTCAGCTACGGTATCCTTTATGATTCTATTAATTCTATTAACATATTGTCGGCTTTTCGTGTCAAAGGACATGCCGCCTTTAAAATAGTGCAATTTTACCGTCAAACGAGCCGCTCGACACAATACCGAAACGCGGTAGAGATGTTTACGTTCGATAGCAGCTAATATCGATTTAATAAATTTTAACATGAAATGTGACACAACATTCATTTTTCAAAGAATTATTACATTACCTAATGATATTACGATATCGACACATTACGTAAACAAGACTTAAATAATACTTTTGTGTTACAGGACTTAGTAGATCATAGATAAAAGACTATGATCTACTAATTTCGGTAACCTAAATCAAATAAAAACGTTACATCATTTTTATGTTATAACAATAATTTAAAAACAAACAACAATTTTGCGTTGGATACGTGCCCATCTCGTACGGGGACAATAATAACATATCGATAGAAACAGAACTCCAATAAATATCATTGGTTACATCCCTAGCTGGCTATTTTTTACGACTTCAATTTGCCTACTGATCACTCAGTCTTGCCCTAGGATTATTTTCGTTCGGACTTCCGGAATAATTTACGTTGTGAAATAGTTACGTCGTCGGTCGTATTCAAACTCTGAATACTTTAACATTTTGATGTGTTTAGGTAGGAGTGAATGCAATTCATGCGGGTGCACGTAATGATAAGGAGGAATAGTTCGCTGGACCACCAGGTCTGCCAGTGCCTTTGGAGCGCGTTGTTCAACGGCTTCACCACCTCGTGAACTACAGTGTGCTAGTTAGTGTGCTTTCAAATAGGTACCTTTGATGAAAAGGTACCGTAAGTGTCTTAACCTTTACGGTCGACATGTGGAGCATGATCGTCGTACGCAGCTTAAAAGTAAGTTGATGTTTTTCAGAATTAAAGGTAGCCTGCCTAAGTAAGATTTAAACAATTAGTAATTACCGTAAATACTGAGCGCTCATAGCGTGACTAAGCTTTTGGATCGTAATAGTTTGGCAAAGTTAAGTAACGGTTGCACAGATCATCACTTGGATGGGTGCCATCGTACTCAGAAGGCACTTAAAACTGAATCTAAGAATCGTAAGGCCATGTCGTAGACCTTCGGGTGATCTGAAATGTCTGAATACACGGACACCAAAGTTGGCTACGCACTCTTACGAAACAAACAAACAACGTAAACAATACCTTCCTATTTACCTAATGCAATAAACCAGCTGTTGCAACAAACTCATAAACAAAATGGGTATACCTACCTACCTAAAATGATGGCACGTGTAAAGTTGACGTTCGGCTTTTGTCATAGGATTAGGTAACCTAGACGCGGCTGCCGGCCGCCGGCCGATGCACTCAACGACCTTTTATGAACTTTAGGTACATACCTAGTTATTACGATTTATGAGTCTTCAGTGTTACCATGGGTAATGATGTGATATTAATTAAAGTTAATTTAATTTACCAGGGAAAATTTTATCTTTAATTTCTGTGAATTAATGACAAATACCTCATCATTTTACTCTACCCTACAACCCCTTCATTGATCGGACGGGGTGTTATGAAACACCCTGTATAATATTATCTATGATATATTTGTACATATGTACCTTATGTCAAATATGCACCTCTAATCTCAAACTCCATAGATAGATCGAATATTGAATCCGGCGGTAAATCGTATGAATGCCGCTTCGAATATTGGAAACCGACGTGCTGCAGTTACGCCGTGACTGTGACGCGCCCGCTCCGTTACACTGTGATACGACCTTTACTCTTCCATCACAACCTATCTCTCTCTTTTCAATAACCTACTACATATTAATCCGTAAAGTAAATTACTTACCGTATCAGAAGATACTTTAGTAAGCGCGAGTATCACTTCTGAAAGAACGAGGCGTTTGCATGTAGTAGTAAGTATAGAGAATCGAATGAAGTCGTTTGTAGGAGTGGACTAATGAAATCATTGAGGTGATTTGTTCAATACGGTACATCAAATGGAGAACCTTGAGCTTTATTTTATTGGCTTCATTTGTATTGCAAGTTTGGGCGCCCTATCAATGATGCGTAGGGAAGTGTATTAGGACCGACCTACTGTATTGATTTGAATAATTCCGAATTTAGCAGGTAAGATTGTGTTACAGATATGTAGTTCGAGACAGTGAATAAAACATTGTCCCCTTTAGTATATTCCGTACATTTATCCAGGTAATAAATGGTGTATGTAGTTTTGTGAATACTCACACGAGCTTAATTTCAAAAGCGATTAATTAACAGCAGTACTTAGCACTTGTGTTAAAATGACGTAGGTACCTATTGTCGTGTCTGTGGATTGTGCGTCTACCTATTGAATCGTAACTCCTAAAATAATGGACCGATTATAAATAGGGTTTTTACCTAATGGAAGGAAGGAGGAACCCACCACGCTCCCTCGGATTGACCACCCCAACTATTGCAATAGAAAAAGGTTGACAATACCGAACTCCTCTAAAAGGATAAGGGATATGGGAATGGTATGGGTTCTGGCCAACGAGTCGTTGCCCATCGCTCCTGAGGATGCCTCGTGCAGAGGCGAAACACGTGTCGAAGAATAGTCAGCGCATACAGCGGGATACTGCAAGTCAGGTATCTTCCTGGAACCCATACCATTCCTATATCCCTTATCCTTTTAGAGGAGTTCGGTATTGTCAACCTTTTTCTATTGCAATAGTTGGGGTGGTCAATCCGAGGGCGCGAGGTGGGTTCTTCCTTCCTTCCATTAGGTTACAATGGAGTTCCGCCAAGTAACGCCTGATTCAATCAACTATACAATAGGGTTTTTGTTTATCAGTTGTCGTGATCGAGGTGGTTCTTAGCTACAATTTATGTGTCTGGATTGCTTCGATTCGCTGGTTTGGTAATCAGTTACTTAAATGAACTTTTTTTATTGCTAGCCAAAGACAGAAGAGCCAATGGCCTACCTGGTGGTAAGTGGTAACCCTGGCTCATACATATGTATGACAGCGCGGTCCATATAGTGCATTAATTTGGATCTGGTATCTTGGAGTGTTGAGGTCATTAAGTATGGAGCCAAAAATCCCTATTACACAGTAATTGTGATTTTAGGTATAAAATGCAGAGCACTAACCTAATGACTTGAACGAATGCATGAATGTACTCGGTAAGTTTCCTGGATATCCGAACCCGCCAATTAAAGTCAAAATGCTAGCAAATTAGGTAACTCATTAAAGTTTGAAATCGATGTTCCACCGAGTTGAAGTTTGAATGGCCGGTCACGCGAAAAATTTCAAATTTCCACAAAGTTTGCCATTGAATATTGCATTAAAACTTAACCAATGCAATCAGAACGCTTTTCAGATTTTTATGCCTCAAATTGTAGGTACCTATGTAAAAATTTACTTTGTATTTTTTTTATACATTAAAGAAATATACATTAAAGAAACATAATTTTATAATCTAATTAAAAGTTGTCAATATTTACAAGGTTTAGGCGTCGTAAAATTGTTTGAGGATTTCCGCAGTTGCAGCAGCAGCGCCAGCATGGCCTCCCGTGCTTGGAACATGTGATGGTGCGAGGATGTCTACGCAGGTTGCGTCCCACACCAAAGGCCTACCCATTTTCCAAGGCAAAAATGACATACCATCAGGTCTCTTACCGTCGTCGCGTACCAAATCATTTGGTTCAAGTACAGCTGGTACGCCAGACGCGACAAGAGCACGACGGATTATGTCATTCAGATGGGCGTGATGGGGAATTCTACCAGCGCTTCTGCTGCAGGATAGCCCGTGGTGTCCGAGTTATCGACGTCTTCTCCACAGGACATCGATGCGGAGAAACACACGGAGTAACTAAACGAAGACAAGTGGCAATATGGGATGATGATATATGTTGGACGATGAGACGATCTCATCGTCCAACATGGTTCCAGTGTTGGACGATGGTAGTGCCTGAAGCCAAAGACCCGATTCCCATCCTCCCACAGCCAGCAAGCAAGCACGCTCTGCAACATTAAATATGTATCCAAAAGATTTTTTCTTACAATGTCACAAAGCGGCGCGTCCCACTGTGTTTGGGAGAATAGGTTGTTAGGCAAATCAGTGCTTGGACAAGCCATTTTCCAGGCGTTTATAGCTTCGGTTTTGCACAGTACTTCTGAGTTAACTAGTGTAGGTGATAAAATTTGCCTAGTTAACTCTTCCGTGCTGTGAACCCAAGACAGAAACGCCGGTAAACTGACACTAAAAATTTTGCGCACCTGCACTGAGCCCACGCGGACGTATAGGCAAAGACGCTTGTAGCCAGGCTCAGTCATCCAAGTCCACATTTAATATTCTCTTTAAACTAATTTGATCGACTTGTTCTAAAAGTGCATATTTTCCAAAGTTGGGAAGATCTTAAGACATGTGTAAATTTTGGGACGAAAAGACAATATCGAATAATAGTATAAGTCGAGTGAATATTAATTTTGAATAGATCTTAAACTTCTCAGAAATTTTGTATCTTTTCCTCTAAGAAAGAATCGAAAGATTCTTCAAATACTGGAGAACCTTGGAGGCAAAGACATGTCTTATCAACAATTTTGATGTTTGATACGGTTTAAGACGGTTATTTCTCATAAAGAATACAAAATTCACTTATCTGAGAAATACAAGATAACTTAAAGTACTTACATTTAGAATCTTCGGTTTTCTAACAAGCACTCAGATTTCACAAACTTATAACTAAACACTACACATTTTTATGGTTATTACTTATTATATAAATCACTAGATATTACATAGCAACGGTTATTTATTACTTTTAAACAAAATAAAAATACATTCCAACCAAATACGCAAATATAAAATAATGTGGGTAATGCAAAAACAAACACTTCGGTATCACATTAATGACGAAAGGCTCATATTAAGTAACGGAATGCAGTTGCTATCGCATAGCGATTATCATAGCAACCGTTGTCTATTATTAAACATTGTGTGTTTGTTATTTTGAAATAATTATATGTGTATGTTATTTTGTAACAATTATGTATGTATAAATATATATATTTTTAGTGTTGTAAATAAAATTAAGTTATAAATATAATATTATAAATAAAGTATGTATATTGTTAGGTATATATATATATATATATTCTTAAAGTAATGCATATTTTTTAGAATATAGTATTTTAATTTCTTTTTAAACAACGTCATCGTCTGAATATCTTTCATATCTTTAGGTAGTTTGTTGTATAACTGAGCTCCTTCGTATCTAATATTTTTGTATCTGTAGTTAGTGCGCGGTACATTCAAGCAGATATTATTTGCATTTCTTAGCATGCGATGTTGTATTTGCGCTTTTTTCGTAAATGAAATTTGCGTGTGTATTTGTTTGTTCAATATTTTTCGTATAAGAATACACGTGTGATATTTATATATTTGTTCTATTGACATTCATTTAGTTGTATTATATACTGTAGCAGTTGGAGTAAAGTAGTTCATATGAAACAGTAATTTTATAATTTTACTAGAGGACGCCAGCAGCTACGCCTGCAGTTTTTTAAATTTACCCGTTTTGGCGATCCCGTGGGAATTTCGGGAAATCCCTTCTTAGTGCACCCCTACGGTCCCCAAGGAATACAGGCCAAATTTCAGCTTCCTGTGCCCAATAGTTTCGGCTGTAGCGTGTCTGTCAGTCAGTCAGTAACGCAAGGATTTTATGTATTAAGATTTTGTGTAGTTTGTAACGTTTTTAGATTGGACTTGGCTGCCGTGCCCCATAGCTCGATTAAATAGCATAGGTGGGATTTGACTAATGAGTTATATATAATATAAGAGACGGATCTGGGAAAACAACGTGCATATCCACGAAGCCTACCCATGAGTGATGATAATTTTGATTGGATTTTGTCAATGTGAGGTCTCCACGTAATTTGACTATCAAGGACAGGGCCGAGGTATTTTTCTGACTCTACTTTTGATATAGGTGTTGATGCCAAATTATTAAATTAAGGTATTATAGAAAGATTTTTTGTAAAGTCTCACATTTACTAGAATTTAGTTCCCAGCCAATAGATGCGAATTTATTTTTAAGAAGAGCTAAATCTTGTTATGCGGTATCTGCATCGCCTCCTAGGGTCCCGTCATCTAAATACCATACATTAAATTTTGAATTTACTTGCCGAATAATGGGGTGTATTGTTAAACTAAAAATTACTGGTCTAAGAGGGTCACCTTGTTGACACCCAACTGCTGATTCCAAAAGCTTATCCTGATATAATAATTCTGTGGGGTACCTGTAATATTGACAAAGAAATTTAAAAGTTTTAGGAGTTTCTAATTTTGCTTGTGCCAACAAAGTGTCCCTTTTCATTGAATTGAAGGCGTTTTTCAAGTCAACCTTCAAAATGACCTCTCCATCACCACTTCCAAGGCACGTAGAAAGGGCATGTATCTCGCAAACCCCTTAACCCCTTGTATTGAATATTTTACAAAATATACATTAACATACGTGCACGGCACCTTTGAAGTTATCCGACCCGCAGTGTAATTCCAAAAGTGGTTGTTCGTCCGCAAAACCACACACCGTGAGAAGTAGGCTTTGGAAGAGTCTTCTTAACCTCTTATCCTTATCTCTCTGGGATCACCCAAAAATTCCTTGCCACACTGTCATCTGTGCTTGGACTGTAGTACTCATCACTAACAACGCTGTAGACATAGCCTCAATCTTGGCCCAGAGGTATTACTCTGATAGCCGTAAGTGGACAGTTTGGCTTTGATTTACCTAAACAGCCTTCTTTTTATAGTAGTGGCAACCCTATTCACGTAGGCATCTACCGAGGAAGAGGCCTCCGTAAAAGGGTTTGCAATTTAAAAGGACTTTGAGACGCCACCGGAATAAGAAATATTCATGCCTACTCTCTAAAAGCACCACAGTGTTTCTCTAACCAACCTATTGAATGGCGAAGCCAAGAAAGCTGCGTTAACATAATTTCCGTAGCAGCCTGTACTATAATAGATGTCTTCTGCCTGTGTTCCAAGTATCTACTCTTTCGCTTCTCGCAATGATCTCTCACAATGTACCTAAAACAATGGATAATGTGATTTTGCTGACAAGGTGTCTTGTGTCTGCACTAAGTAGGCAATTGACTTTATTATTTAGCCTCCCACACTCTCGCAGGCTATAGCGCGTTTGCCGCGTTGTACCAGAGAAGACCTGAACTTACTAAAAGCGCGCATAAACTGGTGAAGGAAAATACGTACCTACAACCCATTATTTGTTGTTCTAGGTAAAAAACTAAGACTAACCTAAACCGCCTCTGGTTTTCGATTATCAACGAGGATCTAGTCCTCCTATTAGATTATCCGTAGATTAGATAATAAATAAGACATAAGTTTAAAATTTCAAACGAAATATTCACTAAAGGGAGACTCAGAAAGTAGGCTGCAAGGAAAACATATTTAAGTTTACATTATGTAGATATTGTTACGAGCTGGGGTTCGGTGATAAATTACATACGGCACTTTATTCACTAACACAATAACACTAGAAACACACACTTAATTTTTCAACACTACTCACTATTCACGCCACTAGAAACACCACTAAACACTTCCGACTTACTTCCTTCGCTTGATGATTATCGCTCCGATATTCAGTTGTAACTATGTCCGGTCCGTTCGCTCGCGCTCTATTTATACTGGCCGGATAACATCACTAGCGCATTCTAGATGCTTCCACAAAACTGTCGAAATAATCGCGAACAGTCGATACTCGATACAGCAACGCCATCTAGTACAGAGTAGATGAATTACCTTTAAACCACCGATACATTCAATCTCTTCTAGTACCCCCCATTCACCGATAGATGGCGTAACACTGCCCCCCTCTTAAACGTGTTCGTCTCGAACATCGTTGGACCCATAGTAACGAGCCAACCGGTCCACATGAACTATCTTCGGTGCACCTCGCGACCCCTTCTGGATTCGATAGGTGACGTCGTTCATCCTGGTAATTATGCGATATGGCCCGTCCCACCTGGCTTGTAACTTAGGCGATT
Source organism: Euclidia mi (assembly GCA_944739405.2). Taxonomy (NCBI): domain Eukaryota; kingdom Metazoa; phylum Arthropoda; class Insecta; order Lepidoptera; family Erebidae; genus Euclidia; species Euclidia mi. Next base: position 27,790,060 of record OX123204.2, on the reverse strand, counting down.
TACCTTTTCTTCGTACTGGGTTATGAAGCCACACCAATGATCCCTCATCGAAGCCTTTTTTGTTCACCTTTCGATCGTAGCGAGTCTTCATCTTTTCAGACATCTGTTTTCCTGACTCCCTGATGTGCTTGTATACGTCGTTCATCTTGTTGCGTAGCTCGGTCACGTAATCTGTTATGTTGCGTGGAGATTCTGGTGGAATACCGGTGATTAAGTCTGCAGGTAAACGTAGTTCTCTACCGAAATTGGCAAAAGCTGGTGTTACTCCTGTAGTTTCGTGGACCGCACTGCGATATGACAGGAAAAATGGTTGGATGTGCTTGTCCCAATCTCTTTGTTTGCTCTCCACGACCTTCGCCAGGTACCTTTCCAGTGATTAGTTAAACCGTTCAACCATGCCATCCGATTGCGGATGATAAGCCGTGGTCCTGGTTTTATGTGCACCCATCACAAAGACAAAAGACTTCATGCACCACCTTATCGGCCACTGTGGTAGCTTCCTGATTTGGGATTGCAAACACTTCAGGCCACTTCGTGAAGTAATCCATCACGACCAAGAAGTATTTGTTTCCGTCCTGGCTCTCCGGAAATGGTCCATCGACATCTAATGTTATGCGCTCCCATAGAGCTCCTACATTGTACACCTTCAATGCACCTCTGCTACGCGTGTGTGGCCCCTTCACAAATTGTGCATTTGCGACACCAATCCTCGACGTCATCCCGACAGTGGAGCCAATAAAACCGCTCCCGGATCTTAGTAAGCGTCTTCTTAACTCCCATGTGACCTCCTGAAGCACCATTGTGATAGAGCTGCAAGACTTCCGGCACCTTAGTTTTGGGCACTACCATTTGCAAATGGCACTGATAACCGCGAGCGTTTTCCCATTTGCGGCACAGAACTCCATCCTGGACCACCAAGCTTTCCCACTGTGCCCAATAACTTTTGGTGATAGGGCTCATTGCTGCGATATCACTCCATTTGGGTCTACGAGCGTCTGATTTCTTCCATTCGAGAATCGGCTGTATGTCCTTGTCGTCTTGCTGAGCACTCTGCAAAGCTTCTTTCCATTCGTCGCTCAGATCTGTCTTCAACATCCTCACTATTGCTGCCTGCTTTGCTTCCTGTCGGGTACAGTGCTTGCACTGGTCGGGACACGGCCTACGCGATAAGGCATCTGCATTACCATGGGACTTGCCGCTGCGATGTTGTGTTACAAAATCAAACTCTTGCAGTAGTTCAATCCATCTGGCTACTTGTCCTTCTGGATCCTTAAACTGAAGTAGCCATTTTAGCGCAGCGTGGTCGGTTCGCAGGTGGAATTTACGCCCCAACAAATATTTGTTGAAATGCTGCAATGTCTTTACTACAGCCAAGAGTTCCCGCCGGGTGACGCAGTAGTTTCTTTCGGGTTTGGATAAGGCCTTGCTGAAGTATGCTTTAACAACTTCTTGGTCACCCTTCCTCTGTGACAGCACGCCGCCAATTCTGGTGTTACTGGCATCTGTGTCAACTATGAATTCATGCTCATTGTCAGGGTAGCCTAGAATAGGTGCAGTACACAGATGTTCCTTGAGCTTCTGGAATGCAACGTCACAGCTTTCATTCCAACAGAACTGCACTCTGTCTTCGGTGAGCTTATGAAGAGGTCGAGCAATGTCAGCAAAGTTCTTCACAAACCGTCGATAGTAGGAGCATAATCCGAGGAATGCTCTAACCTGCGTTTTGTTCTCTGGAACTGGCCATTCCTTCACGGCAATGATTTTATCCGGGTCAGTTTGAATACCGTTCTCCGCGACCACATGTCTTAGAAAGTTCACTTGCCGTCTGAATAACGCGCATTTTTTCGGACTCAGCTTCAAATTAGCTCTTCGTATCTTTGACAGCACTTGCTCCAAGTTTCGAAGGTGATCCTGGAAGGTGCGCCCCACGATGATGATATCATATAAGTAGACCAGGCAGGCGTCTCCAATCAGTCCCATAAGCACTCGCTCCATCAGTCTCTCAAAAGTAGCCGGAGCGTTGCACAATCCAAACGGCATGACGTTAAATTGCCATAACCCTTTGCCTGTGGAGAATGCCGTCTTCTCCTTGTCTTGGGGATCTATTTCCACCTGCTAGTAGCCACTTTTTAGGTCTAAGGTAGAAAATCACTTCATCCCCGTCAGCGTATCCAGTGTGTCATCGATCCTTGGCAGCGGATAGCTTCCTTCTTCGTGATGTCATTTAATCGGCGGTAGTCTACACAGAAGCGCATGCTGCCATCTTTCTTCTTAACTAGCACCACCGGAGAACACCACGGGCTGGATGAAGGCTCGATTACGCCTTCCTTCACCATACCGTCGATCATAGCTTCCACTTCACGTTCCCGTGCCACTGGCACACGTCTTGGTCGCTGGCGAATCGGTGCTTTACTTCCCGTGTTTATTTTGTGCTGGACTAGTGTTGTCTTCCCTATGTCGGCATCACTGGTCGAGAAAATATCGGCGAACCGGTTCAACATCTTCCGAGCCTCGGTCTTCTCTTCCTCCGACAGGGTACTTTGGCAGTCCTCTAAAAGTGTAGACACGTCGAATCGTGTACCTTGAACCTTGGCGCTGGTAGGTTGCTCTTGACATCTACGCATCCAAGCCGCTCCTTCATAGGTGCCCAATTCCGTCCCTTTCTTGAGCGACACTTCCTTGTCACTTGCATTCAGTGCGCGTACTGATGAAACTTTGGTACCCCTTACCAAGGTTCGTGCAATCTTCCACGAGGCCTCTTTCTCTAGGCCTTCGATTAGTACGCAGCGGTTCCCTCGACCAGAATTCCCTGGTAGACAAACTGGTACAACCGTTTCCGACCGCGGGTGAAGAATGACATTCTTCAGGCAGTACACTTTTCCTGAAGTTGCACCTTCCATGAAGACTTCTTCCGAGCCACACTTCAACACTCCCTGGTTAACATCGATCTCGCAGCGATACTTCCGCATGAAGTCTAGGCCTAAGATGCAGTCATCCACTATATCGGCCACGATGACTTTGTGACGGTAAACTTTGTTGTCTAGCTTCAGATCCACCTCCATTTCACCTCGGACGGTTATGTGCTGACCGGTAGCTGTTCTCAGATTCACACATTCATTGTTCCTGAAGCAGCCCCGAAGAACCCGTCTTGCCAGATGGAAACCGACGACTGTCCGAGAAGCACCCGTGTCCAATGTCAGCTTGCATGGTGTTCTGTTAATTTCGCCTTCGATGATCAGGCTGTTCACGTCGCATGATTGCGAGATCAAGATACTTGGGGCTCTTCCATTACCAGCCAGCACCTGCCCCGCAGTCCTGGCTTCTACTCGTTTCCCTGCTCTCGCTGCCTGGCAGGCACGTCAGGCGACCCCTTTGGTGGAGACAGGATGTCACCAGGCTGCCTACGCTTTGGGCAGCTCAAGCGGATATGGCCTCTTTCTCCGCAGTTGTAGCACCGAGGTGGCGACACAACTTCCCTGATGCGGTGACCTCGGTCGTCGCGTCGCACTGCTTCCACCTCCAGAGCGTGAGCTAAGGCGTCCTTGAGGTCTTTGAAGTGCCCAAGCCTCACTGCTGCTCTTACCTCCAGGTCCCGGATCCCATCCGTAAACGCCTGTACGAGGTTCCCGTCAATAAGCGCAGGAGACGACTGGTATGCCTTCCTGACCAGCTTTTCCACCTCTAGAGCCCACTGCTGCAGAGTTTCTCCGGTGCGTTGCGTCCTGTCCTTCAGCTGAGCACGATACACATGTTCAAGGTGCGCGTCTCCGTACCTCGCCTCCAGCGCCTCCAGAAGCTTCTCGTAGGTGACGTCTTGTCCGAGTGGCTCCAACACTGTCAAGGCCTGGTCGCGAAGGCCCAAGGTTAGGGCGGTTAAGGCCTGTTCTTTATTCCACCCATTTGATCGCATCACAGCCTCGAACTGGATCTTGTATGCCGACCATGATGACGAGCCATCAAATGGTGGAACCTTAAATCCACGAGGTGAGGGCGCTATAGCCGCTGGTGTCACTTCGAGCTCACGCAACTTCTTCTCCACTTCAGCAACACAGGTCTCGTGGTGGTCGTGTACACGCTTCTCTATAAAGGCGACGCGAGTCTCAAGCTTGTCGTGTACGAGCATCTCTACGTCGCTGATACGGGCCTTGTGCTGCTGAAGTTCCTCCTTGACCGCCTTCAAGTCCTTCCCTACAGCGGCACTGAGGTCCTTCATAAGCACCACCAGCTCCTCTAGGCGGCGCGCGTGCTCTTCCTTGTCGCGCTGGAGCTGTTCTTCTAGGCGGCGCGCGTGCTCCTCTTGACGGCGAGCCTCCTCCTCCTTGTCGCGCTGAAGCTGTTCCTCCAGGTGGCGCACGTGCTCCTCTTGACGGCGAGCCTGCTCCTCCTTGTCGCGCTGAAGCTGTTCTTCCATGCGGCGCGCGTGCTCCTCTTGACGGCGAGCCTGCTCCTGTTGACGGCGGTCCTGCTCCTCATGACGGCGAGCCTGCTCCTGCTTGTCGCGCTGTAGCTGTTCCTCCATGCGGCGCGCGTGCTCCTCTTAACGGCGGGCCTACTCTTGCATGAACGCCATCAGAGCCGCGATGTCGGGCACCGCCACGGAGTGTGCGCTTGCAGGCTCCACTGCAGCCGCGGAGTCGCCTGGTCCACTAGACGATGGAGAACGAACGTCTCCGAAGCGTCTCTGGTCCAGGCCTTGCTGGCGCTGGTTCCTGGTGCGAACTCCTTCAGTTTCTTCTTTCGGCATAACCGGCATAATTTATCCCACTTCTGACACCAATTTGTTACGAGCTGGGGTTCGGTGATAAATTATATACACTATGCCAGAAAAACTGCACTTTATTCACTAACACTAATAAAACTCACTATTCACACCACTAGAAACACCACTAAACACTTCCGACTTACTTCCTTCGCTTGATGATCATCGCTCCGATATTCAATTGTAACTATGTCCAGTCCGTTTTTTTTTTTTTGTGTGTGTGGACTAGTTGTTGGCCGCTGATGGCCTTGACAACTTTACGCGGACTATGGGTGAGCGCAGAAGGCTCCCGTTCGCTCGCGCTCTATTTATACTGGCCGGATAACATCACTAGCGCATTCTAGATGCTTCCACAAAACTGTCGAAATAATCGCGAACAGTCGATACTCGATACAGCAACGCCATCTAGTACAGAGTAGATGAATTACCTTTAAACCACCGATACATTCAATCTCTTCTAGTAGATGGCGTAACAATATGTATCAGCCTTTCAATCTGAAAATTTTGCAACTACTTTCATTCTTTTACCTCAGCATACATTTACTTGTATAACAGAACGGTGTTATTAATACCAGTAGCAGGAAGGAAATCCAATTCAAAAGAGTGTTGTCGCAAATTGGAATTATCTCTATAATTGCATTTAAGTAGTTGGCAAAGTTTGCAAGAGCGCAGGGGGTGTTGCGCAGCAGATACCGCAGGCAATAAGCCGGGAACTACGAGCCAATGCCTTCGAACAAGAGCTTAACGAAAAACACTTGAATATTTTAGACAAAGAACTTCTTTCGACTTAGTTAAGACATATTTTTTATATTGTTTTACTCAAATGGTTGTGATAAGGTTAGGTAGGTAGGTATAGCTTGAAGAACCGATGGTTGATAGGTACAGCTGAAAAGTTTAAAGCTTCAAACGCCATTGAGGTTGATGAACCGACCACTTTAACCGCTTGTTGAGATTTTAATGTTTTGGATTGTCTTCCTATAGAAGAATCAACTATAAAAGACAGTAAATATATTTAAAAAAATATAAATAAAATACCATAAATTTTTTTATTTTCACTTCTTTTTTATTCTTATTATTTCCTCTTTTGCTTTTTTATGGTTTAGGATAGTTTAGTTCTTTAGGTAGTTATATTTTATTGTAATTCATTATGTTTCTTCAAAGTGTTAATTCAAGCTTTGATAAATATATAGCTAAGTTTACTTATTAAATATAGGTAAATACCACTATATATCATATTATAAATAGGATATCATATTATCTATAGAAATAATGGAACAGTTGTTTACATCTTACAATGTTAGCATTACAATATGTATTATCATGAACTTATAAGAAGGTTCACAAATCACCTGTAGACATACGTGTCAGCGTATTTACATTATATACAAGACCAGCCCGCCTAGGATACGCACCACGAGATATCACACGCGTGAATGAAGAAATATTGTCGTTATCGGTAAATATCTCGTTTTCTTTAACATGCGCGCCACGATAGACAAGCTTCACGTCAAAGAATTCGCTCTCGTTGCACGAGTAACCGATGTTGCCCTTTGAAACATAGAATGTCAATTACGGCATTTATTAATGTAACCACACCGGTTTAGTTCATTCAATTTGTGCTCAAATGGCTCAAAAGACTTGTATCCACCTCTATAGTTTATCATATTATGTACTATTTGACATTTGTAATTTGTATATTGTATTGTCTAATTCAAAAGTTGATTAGTTTTAATTCGAAACTGATGTCAATACCTACAAAGTATTAACAATTGTTACCTACTGTGTTGAATAAGAATGAGGTCCCATGCGCAGCTTCGATAATAATGATATTAACTTATCTTTAAATAGACGGGCAGGCCATCTGAATGAGGCTCGAGATCCGTGGCAAGCCTTTCTATGAGAAACAGAGCCATTGGTTTTGATATACGCCAAAGCAACTGGAATTCTCTGTCGTTCAACGTAAAAGGGTCACAGAGATCCCTAATTCGCTTTCTTTGAACTTTTCTCGCGTGGCGCTCTTCATATAAGGTTAATAAATAATTATAATAAGGGACTGCCATTTTCTTTGTTGTTTTAAAGAAATATTTTTAGTTACTCGTGTAGTTCTCGTCGTATGAAAGCATGACGACTATTATTACTATATTAGTTGTCAAAATTTGTCTTAATCGAGTAATATTGGGCCGTCATGTTAGGATTCGTCGAGAGAAATGTCACATAAGTAAAAACGACTAGGTATTATAGCTACATTTGACATAACGAGTCGAATCGTGTGTGTAACCATGTTAGAGTCAGCGAGTTAATAGAGATAATCGTCATAAACACGAGTAACCGTGTAGAGATAATTTTCTCGTGGTGCGTATGCTGGACGGGCTGAACGCAGGGGTGTGAAACTAATCGCGTATAGATAGGAAATAGCTTTTTTGCTGAGTTCTTCCAATCTTTACACGATTAGTTCGCAAATACTCGAGTATACTTCGTAGTGATCTAACTGACTTGCTTATACCATAATATACAGTGCCAGTACGCATACGGACTAATCGTGTACCTATAGATCTGAAGATTATTCTGGATTTTGTAAGGCATTCATTATATTATATTATTTTATATTATATCACAAATATAATATGTAGGTAAGTAGACATTATGTCCAATTAAATAGTGTTTAATAAACTAAGTTGACGGAGCCCTGCTTCGCAGGGCTCCTATGTTTGGGTTAAGGGTCAAAAGAGAACCTAACATAACCTATTTAGTTACTTGAATTACATACAATTTAATCCTCCACTAATAAAGTTCAAATATTATTTCATAGATGCACCCATTATTTCAATAAACTATATCTCTTGTCTTGTCAGGCAGGTGTAACTGATTAAACTGATGTAGTATAGTCCGGGACTAGGACGCATGTATTCACGTTACGAACTATACACGAGCAGTACGCAAAATTCGTGTAGTATATATTGTAATCACAGATTTAAATATAGCATTACAATATGTACGCGACCAGTTCCCTATGGCTGCGTTTTGGCCTTGTATAGTCTGTAAATACGCTACGGGTCAATACGGCCTCTAAGTAAATTCTTGCACCATTTGAATGAGTTTTTATAAAATGACCACATTACACAAGATTCCTCTACGAGCTAAATGTCTTATTAATCCACCCTATACCAAGGAAGTTTTACACAAGAGTAACAATAGACTACTATCTGATATTATGAAACTTTATAACAGCAAGTAAATTAAAACTGAACTGAAATACCTACTAGTTTAAGAATGTCAGAACTTTTACTGGATTTTTTAAATTGCTTCTGAAGTCCTGCGCTAGATCCAGACACTTTAATGTTTTTGATTTAGATAAGCGAGTATTCTGTAAGAGAACAGACCAACTTTAAATAGATGAAATTATGATTGATTTGTTCATATGAATAGTACGAATTGGATTAGTAAAAACTGCACGCTGTAAAATTGAACAAGTTAAAGTAAAGATACTTAGGCAGATATCTATTTCTCTACCAAATCGCAGCTTTCCATAAAAAATTTCACAGAATGGATAACTAACGGAAAATTACTGTTCCCATTGATTGTTGTTAAAAAAATCTCACGATTATTTTTTAACAACGATCAACTTAGTTTTATTTATATTCGCATCACATGCAGAAGTAAACATATGAGTAATCCAAAGATGACTTTCAGCTCCAAGCTCCATTTATCTGGATTGCTGAACACATTCGGCAAATTCCAAATATTTGTATGTAGTTACGACAAAAATAACAGAAAGTTTACATTCATTGTTTACATTTAATAATAGGCTTTCGCAAAGGCTCTTCGCAGCCGACTGTAAAAAGTAAATTTACTTCTGTACACATTTCGTCGTCCCACGCATAAGTTTGCTGACTTGTATCTCAGCCTACGTATTCTCACGTCGTTGAAGTGACGTCATGGGAACGGATTGGCCTCACGTACCCTTAGCTCGATGACGAAGGTCGTACATTCGCAAGATTAAGCGCTCAAACTCCCCTTGAATATTAACAAACGCCCGGTTAGGTTAGGTTCGGGTACACGGCACAAGTCCACCAACTCTTTGATGAAGAATTCTGAACTAGGAAATGAAAGGCCAACTCGTGACATGCGTTGTAATGGTCGTTTCATAAACTTCTTCGTAATAATTTTGCATATTTGAGCTGTCGAAAGTTTGAACATTATTTTCTATTATCTTGTGTAAGAACTTTTTTAATTATATAATAACATTATAATTTACCTAACTGGTAAATTGTGTCGATAACTCAGCTAGTTCACGTAGCTTAAGCGGTCAATATACATTCTTGCAGCTTTTAGGCCGTTGAATTGTCAATATCTCGAGTTTTTCCATTGTTGCATTTCTGACCCGTGTTATCACTTATTCTTGTAGGTACGTACGTCCGTTGTACTTACATTGTGCAGCAATGAAATTGACCAAGACGACCGCAGCAGGATTGCTTTTTGTTCAACAACCACCTGAGTCATCTAAAGCGATTATTTTGCACAGTGCGCTTCCATTCAGATTGATCAAGTAAACCGCGGGAGTTATTGCATCATGTGTTGGTATTAGTAGCGGGCGTTTAAACGAAAAGCTGTAAACACAATCTGCTTATCAACATAAGCATAAGCGTTCGTTTATAAGTACAGGCCGATTTCGTTTAAACGGAAAGCAACATCACAAACTGTAACGCTGCCGCTGGACGCTGCTGGCGGCTGGCGCGTTGAACGACAACGATTCGCGAACGTTAGGTTGGCCGCACTGCTCACTGCTTTTTTAAAGTAATATTGAAAATGAACTCAACGTATGTGAACATAGAGACTAATATACAAACAAACACGTCAACATTAGGATTAAGCTACTAAATTACAAGTTGTTTGTTTACGTAATAATATTTAAAGTAAAAAGTATTTTGTTTTTAGTTGCATAAACTTTCGTTTAAACGATTTGTTTTTTCTTCAATGTATTGTTAGTATGCTTTTCGCGGCCATTACGTAAGTGCATACGTACGTAAATAATATAAATTGGAACTTTTACGTGCGAAAATTAAACCTCTGACTGTCAATAGTTTAAAGTTTTTATATATTAAATTAATTTAGTTCACAAGCGGGAAGCGGCAGCATGTCCGTTTCACAGCGAATTACAAAAAGCGTTTTAAGTGAAAAGCTTTTTCAAAAGCGCGCTTTTCAATATAAGTACAACGTTGTAAGCGTTGTTGAAATTAAGCCGTTTATCACACTACTAGTTGGTATATTACATCACTAAGTAGCTTTTATTATTACACAGTACACTGCAATCCAACGTCACGCTTAACATTGGCTAGTAGTAAGCTTTTTTAAAGTAATATTGAAAATGAACTCAACGTATGTGAACATAGAGACTAATATACAAACAAACACGTCAACATTAGGATTAAGCTACTAAATTACAAGTTGTTTGTTTACGTAATAATATTTAAAGTAAAAAGTATTTTGTTTTTAGTTGCATAAACTTTCGTTTAAACGATTTGTTTTTTCTTCAATGTATTGTTAGTATGCTTTTCGCGGCCATTACGTAAGTGCATACGTACGTAAATAATATAAATTGGAACTTTTACGTGCGAAAATTAAACCTCTGACTGTCAATAGTTTAAAGTTTTTATATATTAAATTAATTTAGTTCACAAGCGGGAAGCGGCAGCATGTCCGTTTCACAGCGAATTGCAAAAAGCGTTTTAAGTGAAAAGCTTTTTCAAAAGCGCGCTTTTCAATATAAGCACAACGTTGTAAGCGTTGTTGAAATTAAGCCGTTTATCACACTACTAGTTGGTATATTACATCACTAAGTAGCTTTTATTATTACACAGTACACTGCAATCCAACGTCACGCTTAACATTGGCTAGTAGTAAGCTTGAAAGTAAAATTGTACGAAATCATTTTTGGTGGCGAACTATTGTGATTTGACTGATATACCTACTAAACATAATCAACCGAAATAACGCAACAAAGGAATTCCAACATTTGTAGATTAATTATACCTAATTCTTTACGTAGGTATGAACTAACTCGGAATTCGAAACTAAAAGAGACGATTATTTGATAAAAATATAAAATGGAAGCTGTTCACTTAACTATAACGCCATCTGTATCTAATTATATTTTGTCAGAAAAGTAGAAGTATCATGCCTGCAATCTCTGAAAAATCAAGCATGAAATGCAGCTTTCAATTACTAGATAATTCTCTAAATGAGCTACTATAAGCTCTGCGCTATTATTTTTAATTGTTGCTCCACTAAAACTTTGACTAAGCCAGTTTTCGGATCTACGATTTAGCTTGCTACGGTGCAAACATTTTTCATGTATTTTTTTTATAGACTCACGCCTGTATTCCCGAAGGGGTAGGCAGAGGCGTAACATTACACCCACATTTCGCCATGAATTTTTCATGTAGTAGTAGGTAAATAACAGACAGGTGGCCTGATGATAAGCAATTGGCGCCGCCAATAGACATACGCAACAACACAGGAGACACACGTGCGTTGGTGGAGAACTAGATGAGGGAGAAAGAAAAGGAAATGGGGCCTCCGGCAACTCACAAAACGCATTAGTATACAATTAAACATACTAATACTTTACGTTGATATTCTGTAAGAGGGCAAGTAGAACTTCCCCAATACAGCCGGTTCATTTACAAAATCAGTAAGTTGAGGCATTATACTTCTACTATATGAATAAACTCTACGATGCCACCGTAACAAGAGATTACATTATTTCAGGCAAATCACGAAGCAGGGAAAACGTTCATGCATAAAAGGAAAATTTATAATTAAGTAAATATTCAAAATTTCATTTTTATTGACTAATTCGCGACAATCTTTTCTAATTACAGAGTAACTTTCATAATATGTTTTTCTTTTTAACTTTTCATTAATTTTAACTTAGGATATTCAAGCCACGGTGAAGCGTTTAGTAATATTTTTAAATCTTTACGAGGATACTTTTTTAATCCTTGAGGGCATAAAAGTAGCTTTACTTGAAGTCCTAACATAAAGTGCTTCTGGGCTCTGATAAAGTGGTCTTTATTTTAAAAGATTTTTTTAGTTTTGAGACTTCTTAACTTGGGTACCTACCTGCCATTTTGGTTCTATCTAGTGGGATTGAATAAATACTGTGCCTACCTCATGTGATCGATCTTGTGTTGTAATAATTTCAGATTAAAATACCACTGGATGTCTTTTTAGAAGAGAAAGGTTTCGTTCTTCCAGAACTATTAAGTAAGTATTTGCTGCCAGGAGATTTTTACTTAATGGAAATTGACGTGACCATATTTCCTATTTAAGTTGTACGATAAGCAAAAAAGCAAAACACCACAATAAAACGAATAGAACTACAACATTCCGCGTCACTCTTTATTATTACAAATTTGGCTAGACGCTTTATAATACAACACAGGCAAAAGTGCATATAAATCAGTTTGAGTGAAAATTTCGCGGAGAAAGACTGTGCTACCCAGAGCGCAATGCACTGTAGCACAACCGTCGCAGCATTCCCTCACTTATGAATATTTATAAGCCCTCGACTCCACAAATGAAATTTTCTGAGTAGTTTTCTCTTACAATAGAATATCTACTGCAAGAGAGAAATACTCAGTGAATTTCAAGATCGTCGGCGACACTTGGCGGATATTCAGTGACAATGAGAACGTACTTTCACTTTGTCTATATTCGTTACATCGACACTATCATTTTCACATTGTAACTATCAGCAGCGTCTGATATTTTTAGATATTTGAATTGAAACAATTCGCCATCTTTCATATTCATAAGGCCAAAGTATTTGCAGATCGTTAATGTGCACTAAGTTAGGCAGGGGTGAAATTAAGTAGGTCCTACTCTAAGAGTAAGACCATTTTCATTTAACCCTTGAAGGGAGGAGGGCATGAAGTATTTTATAATGTCTCTTAGCATGGGAAATATTGATGAAGTTTGTTATAATTAAATCTGAAAAGAAAGGACTAGTTACGAAATTTATTTTTAATAAGTTAGATGTTGGATACCTACGCAGCATCGACTTCAAAAAACCCTTTTAACGTAGGAAATGTTGTACCAAAGTAGTATACGTGTATTCATGGAAGACCTGGGTAGCTTTGAATATCAGAATAACATTGATGAGAATTTTTTTATTATTTGTTGTGCTTAAACTGATTTTTATTCGACCACATTAAAATACGATTAAAAATTCGTTGTAAGTAAAAAAAAATTGTTTGTTTAATTTATGGCGAAGCTGCTTACGGCGACCATGTATGAAAAGAGTTATGAGTGTAGAGGAAGCCCGTGAGGTTTGGAAGAATCCTCCCTGTGGATTCTCCACCTTGTCGTGGTGGGTGGGCTTAGTAACCGTGGCTACCACACCCACGGTGAAGCTAAGCGGGATCCCGGGAGTGAACGCTCCACGTGGGCTTGAGGGAGGCCTGCGCAGAATTCGTCCAAAGTTGCGGGTCCAGGGGACAGTTCTGTCTGTCCCTCGAGTTGTGCGCGGTCGCGGGAGGAGAGGCGTGTCGGTGTTGCGTTGCCGCGCGCCCTATCTCCCGCGACCAAATGGTGGCGTACCATTCGATGCGTTGCGGTGGGGCCGCAGAAGAAGAGGAGATGTGGAGGTGTTGTCAGGTTGCTGTCCTCCCTATCCTCTGCAGCCGCTGGCTGTTTTGGCGGCGGAACCCGTCACCTTCATCCAGCCAAGCAGGTTGTGGCCTTGGCCTTTTGGGCTTTCCACCGGGGTGCCAGAGTAGAATGCGAAAGCGACCCGCTAGCGCCCCCTGGGTTGGAAGAATAGAAGCAAGTGGCGTTCTACTGTCTCTGCATACCCCGACGGGAAAAAGGCGTGAGCATATGTATGTACGTTTGATTTTTAAACCTAACTTTCACACGGATATAAAAAGGGTACTAAAAATGCGCCAAGAATCAAACCTTTTCCCAAATTGTACACCAAAAAGCTTGTTTAATATCGTAACAGTCAATTTTCAGCGCAGTATACAGTGTACCCGCTGTGTATTACATTTGAGACCCAAGTCTCGGCGCAGATTGAAAAGTAAACTGATTCTCTACTCGTCTGGCCCGTTTATTTGGGCGGCATAAGTGGCACAGTGTAGAGTGCCTCGCAATTCGTTTTTATTCCAACATTATCCGTTCTAAAAGCCCTTCATACGTCCTGTTACTGTGTTTAGTCTTTTTACGTTTTTAGAACGAATTTAATTTATTTATTTATTTATTTACTTTTTGTACAAATAAAATATGTACATAGGTGGACTTAATGCCAAAGGCATTCTCTAACAGTCAACCTAAGGTGATGCAGAGATGATAAATGTAGGTGCGTTCCGAACTTTTGTAGGAACAAATATAAGATTAATTAAATATTTTTGATAATATATAAATACATACTAATATTTCAATAAATAAGTAAATACCAATAGTACAAACATAAACTAATATATAAAGGTATATATACGAAAAACATATCTGAGTTATATATATAATTATATATATAACTATATAAATAAATTATCTTATTCTGCTGAAGATTCTGCCAATTTACGTAAAAGTAGCTCTCGAACTTTTATCTTGAAAGAAAGCCGATTAGCAATCATCCTGATCTCAAGAAAAAATGTTAAGTCTATGCATATTTTTAGCCAAGTTTTTAGGCAAAGGCTTACGCTTGTTATGTCCATAGAACAATATGTCCATAGATCATATGTGTTCAATAAGCTATATTAGTATAGCTACAGAAAAAACAGTCTTTTCTGTTCCGTGGCTAAAAACTAATGCTATGCCGAAAACTACATAATTGTAAGCGCTGTTCTAAACCAAATTTTTCGACTCAACTGATTCTATGCTGCGCTCCTACGAATATCTAATGTATGGTCTACGCTGTTCGTAGCACAAATTCGAGATCGTAGCGGTCTTTCCAAATCATACCTATTCGGCAATTAGCAGACGATTTGAAGTAATTGCTAGTATGTCATCACGAATATTTGCGATCTCGCTTGATGCCACATTAAGACCCAGTTGCACCTTCTGGATAGATATTATGTTCTATAGCTACCTGGATAGAAATAAACTCAAAATTTGAACGGAATTTGTATGAGTTATCTGACAAATTAATTTAACCGGCATTTATCTGACAGGAGTGAAACTGGCCTGTAGTTTATATTTTGTTGTCATCGCTTCTTAGTTTTTACCTATATACCAACACATCAATATCAATGTTTTATAATAAACATTCTAGTTAATTACTCGTTCTAAATATGATGTATACCCACCAATACATACATATTATACATAGAAACACCCAGACTAAGACAAATATCAAATTTATCTCACACAAACGTTTGACTCAAGCGGTATTCGAACCCGGGTCCTTAGTCGTAGCAGTCGCTTACAGTCGCGCTACGACTCCGGGTCGGGAATGTTTAATTATATACATTCTAGTTAATTACTCGTTCTAAATATGATGTAATACCCGCCAATCCAGCCATCGACATCAGTGAGAGAGGCGCCGCCACTCAGGCCAAAGCAATTAAAGCTCGTCCCTCGCCCCCCGCACTGTATGACACCCCACCCCTCTCTCCCCTCTCCGTGACAGCCTGCCGCGGCCCGCCAAACACAAAACATAACAACGAAATTATTATACGATAGACTTGTAATTTTATAATGAGTAGAAAAACTTACGCATTAGTCGCATTACCAACTCATCAAGAAAACTGCGCTCTGTTACCAGAACTGAATCACATAGAGCTCATTTATCTTTTATTGCAAACAGTCTCTAGAGTAACCTTAAGACCACAGATCCACAACATAAAAAAGGAAAATTTCACGTAAAATCTTGGTTTATAGATAAGATGGTACTGTGTTCTAGTCAGTATTTCAAAGCATTAAACATAACATTCACAGCATTACTGACACACTGCAAAAACTAACGCATACCTTCGAGTATTTCTACCTAAATAAAACCTGTAACGCAATCTAAATACTTGTTTATGTTAATTAATCATCAGGCTAGTAGCGGGCCGCGTGTTCGAGCCAACGGATATTGCAAGTTCCACCAGCCGGCACCGGAGACATCCCGCTGAAATATAACTCCGCAAAACAACTCGCCACTGCTTGCAACTGACAAATAAACTTACTCACCGCTATGAAAAATAAACTTTATGTACTAATTTGTTCTTCTTCTCTACAAATTCATATATCTTTACTCGTGTATCTTCGCAGTTCATTTCAAAGTTCTTCGTACGGTACAGCTGTCGTCCCCGCTAATATTATAAATGCGAATGTGACGTAGTTGGTTATTAGTTTGTTGCACCTTGAAACCGAAATTCATAATCGATGTTTAACTATCGCGATTTATATACATCATACAAAATTATTTAACGACTCTCAATTGCGTAAAATTTACTTATTCAAGGTATAAATAGCCACGTGTTTCCGAAGTTCGAAACGTCGGCAACACTTTTTATTATGTACTAGCTGACCCAGCGAACTCCGTATCGCCTTTTTAAGAGTTTTTATTGAATTCCCTATTTTCCAAGCCCCTTTTCTAAAGTTACCACTGACTTAGCGCTTAATCTCTTATCATTTCAGGGTCTATAAATGATGCAAATCAAACATAGATTTTTATATAATATTGAATTGCCCATTCGCCGCAGACGATACCCATATCGACTTTAAAAAAAAATCCCGTCCGCCATCTTTAATTTCCTATCCGCCATATTTGATCACGAAATAGATGTTTTATTTGGATTCACCATCTCTTAAATCATCAGAGACGATACCCATATTGATTTTTATTTTTTTCCCATCCGCCATATTTAATTTCCCATCCGCCACTTGAATCACGAAATAGATGTTGTATTTGGATTCCCCATCCCTTCAAACATCGGAGAGGATACCCATATTGATTTCTAAAAAAAAAATCGCATCCGCCATCTTTGATCACGAAAAAGATGGTGTATTTGAATTTCCCATTGCTTAAAATATCGGAGACGATACCCATATCGACTTTTGAAAAAATCCCGTCCGCCATCTTTGATTTCCTATCCGCCATCTTTGATCACGAAATAGATGTTGTATTTAGATTCGCCATCCCTTAAAACATCGGAGACCATAACCATATTGATTTTTTAAAACTTTCCCATCCGCCATCTTTGATTTCTCATCCGCTATCTTTGATCACGATTTAGATATTGGATTTGGATTTCCCATCCCTTTAAATATTGGAGTTGATACCCATATTGATTTTTAAAAAAAATCCCATCCGCCATCTTTGATCACAAAATAGATGGTAGTTTTGAATTCGCCATTCCTTAAAATATCGGATACGATACCCATATCGATTTTTAAAAAAATTCCCGTCCGCCATCTTTGATTTCCTATATTATATTTGATCACGAAATAGATGTTTTATTTGGATTCACCATTGGTTCGGCGTTACACCGAAACCGTAGGGTTCTAGGCGACTTGGAGAAGGAAATGGACTGAATCGCCGCCTAGGAGATGGCTACGGGATGAGGGGTGATTGAGTGGGTATAGGATATTTCAAGGATGGAGGGCACCTACCTTATACAACCTTCTTCGTTTCCGTAGGGCAGTCTCCTGGTGGTTTCGTGATGCAGCTGCTTGTTTTCACTTCAATTCACCATTCGCGAGCGGGTTTTCCTTGGTGGAAGCGGTAATAAATCACATACAACGGTGCGGCGCGGTACGGTATCGAGACGGCGTTCTCAGCGAGCGGAATGTTCTCGACTGTCACTCGCGTCGACGATCGCAGCGACCAATCAGGCGCAAGGCAGTGCCTCTTCCAGGGAGTGGGAGACAGGGACGGAAATATGGTATCGCTCGCACTAGACAAGCGTGGAACGATTAATGTTGATGCGATTAGTTATGGATAGGGAGGTAGATGGCGCTACCATGTTCCCCCGGCCCTAAAGGGTTGCCTTTAAAAAAAATTGAATTGAACTTAGCTATGTTGGGTGTACTACCGCATAACCCATCAATAGGCTAAGACAGCGATATGACAATAAAATTAATTTAAATTAACTTTAGCGAAAGCTACAAACGCAATAATAGCGAAAACTACTAACTAAATACTTAAACTAAGAGGTAGGTCCAACTTCAGGCTAGATCTCACTGAGTTGGAAGCGGACGCGAGTTGATCAGTGCCTCGACTTGTGCAAGGACAGTTAAAGGCTCTTCGTAAGAGAGGATCTGTTGACCTATTACTTTGAAGAGATGCGTTTAATTACTTTGACCATGCTTGCCCAACATCCACCGAAATGTGGTGATGCTGGTGGAATAAACTTCCAGTCAATATGATCTATGGAACGTTCTTCCTAAAGACGAGTACGATAACCCGCGACGTGATTGAAACAAGTAGCGGGAACAAGTTCAATCAATTTACTAACGCGGTTGGCGACAAAAGTCTGCCAGCGGTGAAGAGAAGAACGAATCCAAGCGAGCACTACTTTGGAGTCGGAAAATGCGTGTATTTTATTAATGGGGTAGTGGGGCAAAACTGTGTCTTGAACCTTGCGGAGCAACTGAGACAGCAGAAGGGCCGCGCACAACTCCAGTCTCGCAACCGAAATGGTTTAACAGGCGAGACCTTAGACTTGGCACAAACTAACTGCACCGAGTAGTTAGAACCAATGCGGACTTGCAGATATACGACTCCGCCGTAAGCACGCTCGCTGGCGTCAGCGAAACCTATTAAGTTGATGGTACATCCATCTACCAACCCAAGATGACGCGGAATAGTAATTTGATTGAGCGCGGTAAGCTCAATACAAACTGGCCCCAAGCGGCGACAATATGGTCAGGGGGTGTTTCATCCCACTCACACTTTGATAGCCAAAGCTCTTTGATCAAGAGCTTGGCGTACAAAATTGTGGGAGCCACAACACCCATTATGTCCCATAGTCGAGCCACTGTGGACAGCATAGTGCGTTTGGTGCACTTATCATCTGGTGGTGAGACGTCAAACCGAAAACTATCGCAGGATTTGTCCCAGCGTAAACCGAGAACCTTATGCGGTACAGACTTCTCAAACTCAATGTCTGGAGAAGCTTTATGAGAATCTGGTATGCGTGCGAGAACCTCCTTAGAGTTGCTTGTCCATTTGACAAGATCAAACTGGCCTCGCTTGAAAAGCTGAATAAGCTCTTCACAAAGCGAAATTGCTAGCGGAGCGGATATGACACTACAGGCAATGTCATCCATGTACAAAGCGGAAGTGGCAACAGCCGCTGCGGCGGGAAAGTGATCGCCTTCATCAGCGATCAACTGGCGAACAACTCGTAACGCGTGATATGGGCTAGACTTGAGTCCAAAGCAAACACGATTGAACTGATACACAGATAAAGGTTCTTTCTTGTCAAAACGATAAAAGACCCGTTGAAATCTACGGTCAGATTCGCGAACGCCGATATTGAGGAACATTTGGCGGCAATCAGCTGACAGAGCGATTTGGAAAAGACGAAACTTTATTATGATGTTAAATAAATCACCCTGTAGATTGGGGCCGGCATGCAAAATGTCATTAATCGACTGACCCGATGTAGTCTTACAACTAGCGTCTAAAACCACACGAAGTTTAGTAGAGGTTTTATCTTCGCGAACTACGCCGTGATGCGGGATATAATATGAGGGCAGAGAGTTGCCCTCGTTGTTTACAACTACACTCAAAAAACCTTTATCTATGTAGTCACGAATGACGTCATTATAGGCGCTGCGTAACTTAGGTGATGCATCAAGTTTACGTTCCAAACAATGGAAACGTCTGAGCGCAGCAGCGTACGAGTCGCCTAACGAATAAGGGTCACCACAGAATGGCAACGCCACAACGTATCTGCCACTGTCGTCACGAACAGTAGTAGCGCGGAAATGTTCTTCACACTCGAGATCTTTACGGCTCATCGAGGGCGGTGCGGTAACCTCTTCAAGCTCCCAAAATCGCTTGAGAAGAGAGTCAATATTGTTTTCTTGAAGAACAGAACAACAGCAAGACGTAACGTATTGAGAAGTATGTAATGTAGGTACGGTACCCATAATCACATACCCGAATACCGTCTCAATAGCGGGCGGTAAGTTATTTTGCTCACTACGTACCACTTTAGTAAGTAGCAAGTGCGGGAATATTGCGGCTCCGATCAAAACATCAATGTCTGCCGGATTCGCAAACTCCGAATCCGCTAGTGGTAATGACTCGAGATGTGTGAGGAGAGACACGTCCACATTAGCGTTTGGCAACGTGTCCGTAATACGTTCCACGATAAGCGAAGAAATGTTAAAATTAATGTCCCTATTAAAACGCGAATGTATTTTAATATCTACGGAACCTTTGCAATGTTTTTCTGATCCGCCTATCCCTCGGATTATTGAGTTCGTATTTTTTAAGTTATTCCATAATCCGAGGCGTTTGAACAATTCTAACGTTATTAAATTGGTCTGAGATGCGCTATCTAGCAGACAACGTACCATGTGCGGCGACCCATTGACATCATATATGATAACTTGCGCTGTCGCTAACAGAACAGTCTTAGACGCCATACATGGCGGCCTAGCACTGCTCTGATCACTACAAGCGCGCGAAGGCCGTCCGCGCGTGCGTGCCGCCCGCGCAATGGATGTCGTACACAACGATATCTCATTATTGCGAGGCGTGGAAGGCGCAGCTACCGTGTTCTGCACTTGCGGCGTGTCAAGGTTAGCGGCTTGACTTGACAACCGGTTATTTTTATCGAAATGTAACAGTGTATGATGTTTTTGTTTACACGAGCGACATCTCGTTCTACTGGAACAATTACTCGTTTTATGTTTTATGCTTAAGCAATTAATGCAAGCTTTGTTATCTTTTACGCGTTTAAAACGAGCAATTGGATTTAAATCATTAAAGGTGGGACACTTATAGTAATGGTCGTTCACTATATTACTGCACAGACACTTCTGTGAATTATTACTATTAGATTCCGAACATGTTACGTAAGATTGTGGATTAGGGACCGAGTTATTATTACTATTTCGCGATTTATTCAACCTTTGTTTGTTGCCGTTAGTGTTAGACGGGCCAGGTGAACCAGACTGCGTATTATGAAATATTCGACACTGATCTTTTATGAACGAAATAAAACTATCTAGTGTAGGTATTTTATTATTGCGTTCCGTCATCTCGAATGCGCGAATTGTATCAGTGTCAAACTTTTTTAAAGCGAGTTGAAGCAACATAAAGTCGGACAGATCTTCTAATTTTAAATTCCTAAGAGAATTAACCGCGGTTACGAAGTTATCAATAAACAGCTGGAAATTCGAGACAGACGCGTTGCCGGACAGTTTGAGATTTAAAGCTTGGTCAAAGTACGTAGACGCTAGGACGCGCGTGTCCTGATATCTGTCAAGTAGTGACTGAAATATGACCTGATAATTCTCAGCACTGGGTGTGACACCTGCAAATACGGACTGGGCCTTCGGTGACAGTTTACCTATTAAATAGTACAACCTGTCAGAATCTGTCAAAGAACCATTATCGTGCACTGTAGACTTAAAACTCGCATAAAATAACGGCCAATTTCGTATATCTCCGTCAAACGACATAATCTCGATTGGCGGTAATCTCGGTTTGCGGGCAACGGGCTCTGCCTAACATTTACCCTCCAATTGCGATTGTATACGCTTAATAATACAATAAAGATCTTCGAATGAGGTATACGCCTGATAGTTCGGTTTTTCATCAGGATTGATAGAAAGTAATCTTGCGTTATAATCGTCTAACAACTTATGAAAATCCGTTCGAATACTATCTACTGTTATACAATAACTGAGAAATGCTTCGCTATTACTGTCAGACATAGATGCGGTTTTTGAGCATTCATAGATATTTTGAATGCGCTCAAATAAAATATTGCGTTTCGCTTCTAAGATTGTCATCTCTTTGTCTTCCGACACGCGTGACTTCTTTTGTTGTGACATGCTTACGTAAGTATAAGCTAATGAGACCGAAACAAAATAAGAATATCTAATGTATCTATTATTTTACCTAAGTAGGCTAAGTAGGCAACACCTTAGAGCCGAGGAGTTAAAGTTGATTGAAATATGAGATTTATAAGACAACTATGATAGTTGCAGAAATAATAATTTAATAAGTAGGTAGCTACATAAAAGTTTACCTACTAATGCGGGCGAAAATAACCATGTGACGGTTATGTGAATATATTAGGAGTATAGCTAGGTGCTATAACTGCCTAGGTATAGCGGTATAACGTATAAAAACGTAAATGAATCCGGCTCGAAGGACCAAAAAATGGTTCGGCGTTACACCGAAACCGTAGGGTTCTAGGCGACTTGGAGAAGGAAATGGACTGTATAGAGAGGATAGTGGTTCTTCGCCGCCTAGGAGATGGCTACGGGATGAGGGGTGATTGAGTGGGTATAGGATATTTCAAGGATGGAGGGCACCTACCTTATACAACCTTCTTCGTTTCCGTAGGGCAGTCTCCTGGTGGTTTCGTGATGCAGCTGCTTGTTTTCACTTCAATTCACCATTCGCGAACGGGTTTTCCTTGGTGGAAGCGGTAATAAATCACATACAACGGTGCGGCGCGGTACGGTATCGAGACGGCGTTCTCAGCGAGCGGAATGTTCTCGACTGTCACTCGCGTCGACGATCGCAGCGACCAATCAGGCGCAAGGCAGTGCCTCTTCCAGGGAGTGGGAGACAGGGACGGAAATATGGTATCGCTCGCACTAGACAAGCGTGGAACGATTGATGTTGATGCGATTAGTTATGGATAGGGAGGTAGATGGCGCTACCAACCATCCCTTAAATAATCAGAGACGATACCCATATTGATTTTTAATTTTTTCCCATCCGCCATATTTAATTTCCCATCCGCCATCTTGAATCACGAAATAGATGTTGTATTTGGATTCCCCATCCCTTCAAACATAGCAGACGATACCCATATTGATTTCTAAAAAAAAATCGCATCCGCCATCTTTGATCACGAAAAAGATGGTGTTTTTGAATTTCCCATTGCTTAAAATATCGGAGACGATACCCATATCGACTTTTGAAAAAATCCCGTCCGCCATCTTTGATTTCCTATCCGCCATCTTTGATCACGAAATAGATGTTGTATTTAGATTCGCCATCCCTTAAAACATCGGAGACGATAACCATATTGATTTTTTAAAACTTTCCCATCCGCCATCTTTGATTTCTCATCCGCCATCTTTGTTCACGATTTAGATGTTGGATTTGGATTTCCCATCCCTTTAAATATTGGGGTTGATACCCATACTGATTTTAAAAAAAAATCCCATTCGCCATCTTTGATCACAAAATAGATGGTGGTTTTGAATTCTCCATTCCTTAAAATATCGGAGACGATACCCATACCCATATCGATTTTTAAAAAAATTCCCGTCCGCCATCTTTGATTTCCTATCCGCCATTATTGATCACGAAATAGATGTTGTATTTGGATTCACCATCCCTTAAATCATTAGAGACGATACCCATTTTGATATTTTTTATTTTTCCCATCAGCCATTTTTGATTTCACATCCGCCATTTTGAATCACGAAATAGATGTTGTATTTGGATTCCCCATCCCGTTTAACATCGGAGACGATACCAATATTGATTTTGTTAAATTTTCCCATTCACAATCTTTGATTGCCCATCCGCCATCTTTGATCACGAAATAGATGTTGTATTTCGATTCTCCACCCTTTAAAATATCGAAGGCGATACCCATATTGATATTTAAAATTTTCTCATCCGCCATCTTTGATTTCCCGTCCGCCATCTTGGATTACAAAATAAATTTCATATTATTAATCAGCGTCCCGAAAATCTCGAAAATGATTCCCATGTCAATTGTATCCTATTCGTTTAGCCTTTTTTGCCTTTGACCCAACCCTCCCCCTTCTCGTTTGACCATTTTTTTATTTTTGTCTGGCCCCTAAAAGTTGTGGCGTAATTTTATATAGCCTTTCGGAATAATTGGGCTATCATAGGCAATAACAATTTTTAAAATCCGACTGCTAGTTCCTGAGATTAGCCGACATTATGTTTTAGCCTTTTTAGCCTTTTGCCCGGCCCCAAAGGGTCGAAGCGTTATGTTATATAGCCTATAGCCTTCCGGAATAACTGGGCTATCGTATACAAAAAGAATTTTTCAGATCCGACCGGTAGTTCCTGAGATTAGCGCGTTCAAACAAACAAACAAACAAACTCTTCCGCTTTATTATATTGGTATCGATACCACTCAACCGATTAGCGTGCAATTGTGTGACAAGGCTTTAGAAAATTACATTTTCTATACACCATCTTTAATTATTTCACAAGCAAAATCTGAAATATTATTTTTTTTAATTGTAGAAATGGTATTTTGAAATCTCCCATACCAGAGTTAATCACAGACTCACATGAAAATTAAGTACATAGAATTTTACATATCTAGAGAAACCATGCCTAATTTTATTAGACTTCAGCAAAAGGTCCTTGATGACTAATGATGACCACCTAAAACAAAAACAATGTAGGCGAACATTTACTTCGTTGCTTCGTATACACTACCACTCTAGTTAGGCTTTTAAAAAAACGTTATAAAAATAAGATAGAAAGAAAGAAAAACTGTTTATTTCCCACAGATACACACACAACAAAAAACAGGGTAAAAAAGTTTAAACATATATGTAAAACATAAAAAATAAACGTGCGATCTGTGGTGAATTTGGTACGCACTCAGCATAATGCTCCACTGTGGTCCACAGGGCCCACAATAGAGCGCTGTTTTTCAGTGCGACCATTTGGTGTCGCACGGACGTAAAAATCAGCACAGAATTAAATTACTACAGCAATGGAAATAAATAACAATAAGCAATTCTCTGGTTGAGCGTGAGAGATATGTAATAATATCTAGGCTTTGGGCTGAAATTACTGATATCCAAGTATTTATACATAATATGTAAGAGGATAGTGGCAACTAAATGACAATGACATGACGTTTGACAGTTAAAATGTCAAACGTGAAAATAAGGTGTACCTATATAAGTCGACAGGCTCAGCTAGCTCGTCCTATTCTCCTTCGACGACGGCTCAGCAGGTACGATATGGTTCTGACTATTTAATTGCCACTGTGTTCCAATATTCTGTGTTGCTTGTTCTTTTGTTTTAGCATCTAGGAAACAATGTAAGATAGTGTAATCATTATCTTATTGATATTGTGTTGTGGGTAGTTTGATCGTTTGTGAGATATTATAGATTGTAATATAGGATATAATAATATACTGTGGATCAAGTCGTATCAATGAGATTCATTAGGTATATACCTGTGGTAAACATTTAGTAAATTGTATTGATGCTAAATAATGCTTATTATGTTCCTTTCTAGTAATATAGAACTACCCACAACATTGATATTTGATATAAATTGGCTGTACCACTGTTTATTAATTATTGTTATATATATAGTTATTGAAAAGAATGATCAAGAGTTTTATTGCCCGTTCTTTCTCTTGGTTCTATGTCTTTGCTTTGCGAACTGGGCTGTAAATGTAGAATCACGACGTAATCTAAAGATATATCCTTGTGCCAAACTGAATAAATGAAAGTATGATTTGATAGCTGTTGTCTCTTTTATTTATCAAAACTGTCTCTACACTATAGGAAGCTTCTCTGATTCTGACAAGCGCATCAGCAGAAATGGTTCAAAATATGCAGCTTAACATACAAACACGATACATGTACGCGCTATGTGTTTTTCTTTGTTTTTTTTTTATAGTAATAGGCGGCAAACGAGCAGACAGATTGCCTGATGGTAAGCAATTACCGCCGCCCATGGACACAAGCAACACCACAGGAGTCACAAGTGCGTTGCCGCCTCTTGGGATTGGGAAAAGGGATAGGATCAGGAGTGGGATAAGGGAGAAGGAATAGGGGATAGGGCCTCCGGCACTCTCACTCACCGAACGAAACGCTACAGTTTAGGTACTGTTACTTTACGTCGATTTTCTGTGAGAGGGTAGTACTTTCCCGGTCGAGCCGGCCCATTCATGCTGAAATCAGCAAGGCTCTACTACCTGAGAAAATATACAACATAATGCCTATCGTACATCCGTCGCGTGATCGCGTCGACCCAACGACTCAGTGTGGCCGGCACGCGCGGCGCATACGACCTACGCGCTGCGTTTCGCAATGTACTCAGTTACCTAAATCATTTGTTTACATAAAATAATAAGCTTATAGGACTTTGGACTTCTTTCGAATTTCTAATAAAAGTTCGTTTAAAGAATAAAACTTACTGAAATTTTGATGTTCCTTTGACGCGAAGCGTTGAATACTTCGACTATTACTTGTCTTGTCGAAAAGTCGGACGGTTAGCGTCGGAAATAGTTGGCCGATAGTCTGCCGTTCCGGAAGTAACGAGCCAGGCAAACTTCGATAAAACGACGCAAGCCTCCTTATCAATGCCTTTACTAGTTATAGCGAACGTATGATGTCAGTGACTTCGCCAAATAAACGAAGGGGTGCGGTGTACAAGGCTCATATTCCGATGGTTATCGTAAAGTTTACCGTTGCTATGTTTGCCTTAGATTTGCGTAATGAGTCACCACATGTTGAGACATTTAGGTCAGAGCGCTACCGTGCTTTAGAGGGCACTAGAGCCGTCGCGCATCGGTCCCAGTTCTTGCGTCAGGACAGGCGTGGTTAGGCAATATCGGATGTCTTCGGGTGGTCTATAAAGTCTATTATGAAATTGATAAAATTTATTGTTTTGTTCTGTCATTGGTAGGTGGACCTGGGCCCAGTGACCTAATTTTCTAAAATTAAATACCGGTTTACAATCGGGACAACTAATGCCTATTCCTCTAACCTTGACCGTAATATTCAATGGATACTCTATACCTTGACATGGAAATTTTGTCAATAGTCTCACACAGTAAGGTCAGTAAATATATGCCAAAAATTTTTTTTTGTACAAGTGCCACACAGAGAAAACTTCGCATGTGTTATTTTAAAATGATCCCAACAATCTTTGCTGGTTATTATATTTCAAGTTTCATACAAACCAGCAAGGACGTAGGTGGGAGACAAAGGGTTAAAATTCGAAAAGTATGTAAAGTTGCTCTGGAATATTTACACTATTAAATTGGTTTGTACCTATTCATTTAAAAAATGCTTAATTGTATTACACTAAGTAACAACGAACTTTACGAAATAGTAGAAAATCGAGGAAAGGATAGATACCCTGTAAAGACAGTTGGAAATAGCAAAGGTCCAATCAACACTACCAGCTCAGCAGACCTAATGAAGCCCTGGGCTGGCTCAGTCATTTTTTCATCTAGGACAGATGAAGAACAAGAAGGGCGTGTCGGATATTAATAACCTATTAAATCGGTTTTTATTTTTAATTACTTCTCTTTCTTAAATTTATCTATGGCTTGTATCTATGATCTATTTTCAAGATAAAAGAGCTGAGTGAAAAACATGGTAAGATTGTGTCCATGAAATAAAAGACTTAATATAAAAATCGCTTTTGCATGATGAAGTAAAAACTGTCTCGAGTGAAACAATGTTATATATACATACATTCACTGAATGTCTGCGGTTTCTCTCTGAAACAATAATATAAAAAGGTTTTGCTGTCGAGATGGAGAGCCTGCAGGTCCTAACACATTTCAGTCATCCGTGTTTTCCTGCATGTGGTTTTGGTCCCAAGCCAAGTTTATTAAACAATTAATTTAATAAACTTTCACGACTTGTATAGATAAAATAATATACAGGGAGTAAAAAGGCCCTTAACGAAAACTGAAATCCCTAATTGTACCAGTCATTACGAAAATTTTTTACTTGGGGAACATGCTGCATGCCTGGGAAATTGCTTGTTCAGCAGATATTGAGGCTCAAAATCACTATGCAATTTTTCTAATTATGTACAAAATCGCCGTGTGGTTGACGGCATAGAATACAAGTGTCACCACCCCCTATCTTCCCGTGGGTGTCGTAAGAGGCGACTAAGGGATAACACGATGCAAATACCATCTTTGCGTAGAGACGGAAAACTCGACATCAAACCCTATACGACTGCCTCGTTGGTCTCGCGGCATTAATGTGCGCGTGAGATCGGGAGGTCCCGGGTTCGATTCCTGGGTCGGGCAGTGTTATTGGGTTTTTCTGTCACGAAATTCTCAGTAGCAGCACGGAGTCTGGAAATGTGCCCGGTACGGCAATAGGCTCGCCCCTTATTACGTGGGACTAAAGTATATCTGGCGAAAAGTGGGTGTAGAAATACACCTCTGCCTACCCCTTCGGGGATAAAAGGCGTGACGATATGTATGTATGTACAAAATCGATGCAATTGCCCCGCCAGTTTGTTCTATAGATGTCCTATGCACCCATGAATAAGAAGGTATTTCGGGAATCTGACGCGCGCACTTTTATCTTCAGTTTAAAAAAGTGTCTCCTTAAAAAAAGCGTATAATTTTTGCTTAGTACGACTTAGCATGATGTCCTGAACGAGTAGACTGCGGCTTGGTGATGGGTCTTATGACACCCTGTATATGTAACGGGTCCATATTGCGTAATTACCTGAATATAAATGTTAAAAACGTCCGGCCAAATATAATAGTAACTTACTAACTGTTTCCCGCAGCTTTGCCGGCGGTAAAAAATTGTATTGTATCTTAACTTCAAAAGACACTTGCAAGAGCCTTTAGAGCACCTTTAATGCAGCCCTTTCGAAAAATCCGTTTCTTGCCCTCGCTTACTATGTATAAACTACTTCTCTGCCAAATTTCATCTTTATAAGTCCAGTGAGAGTCCTTCGAGATTTCGTGATAGTGACCTTTCGCTTTCAGATATTTAGATTTCCCCTAAATTTTCCAATTTTCACGCGATGAAGTTTTTCCCTTTACATAAATGATCGTGTACCTACTTATTCAAACGCCCTGATTGTATTTTGAATGGCGTATTACAATCATCTTTAAAAATAAAGGCGGACGTTATTTGTAGCCTTCTAAAATAAAACATCAAAGGACACCACGTCTCTCGCGGCAATGGGATCCAACCTGGGTCAACTTATAATGCAGCAATTATTCCTCATCTAAAATACGCGCAGTACATTTCGAGGGTTCACTATAAATGGTTACAGAGCGAACTTCTGGCTTCCTTGCCGACTTACAAGGCTAGCCGCAATAGAAAATCTTTTATTATGAATCACTGGTGACACAGATGGCGTCCTTATAATAAAACATGACCATACCTTTGTTACGTAGTCTAGATACATCTGTTACTTCGTACGACTGTAACCTACTCCAAATCTGTCTGGCACATGCATCAACAATGCCGTCTCCTTCATAACGGGAGATACCGGCAAAGTACACATAAACATCAGTGTACCTATGATAACATTGAGTTGAGATCAATACTACTCTGCAGCCCAAAAACTTTCTCCTGCCCACGAATTTGTCCCATGAGACAGATAAACTAATACCTACTATTTGCACCAATAGATGTTCGGACTATATCAAGCAATAACACAGTCTCGTTTGGTTAATGAGCCTTGACTGGCTATAATCCAGTAGGTAAAAATATTTATGTTCGAAATAATCCTGACGGATTAATTTTTATCCTACACTGTATGAACACGGATTTATTGCGGCAAAATTCTGAAATAAATTTACCCTGGAGGGAGTGCTGATTGGTTTAGACGGATTTATTGGACAAATATCATTTTATGCTCCCGCAGGATTGCCTGCCAACGAGATATAACACAGCCTCGTTTGGTTAATGAGCCTTGACTGGCTTTAAGCTAAGATGACCGCTTTTTCTGTTTTCACCTATCGCTTCCAATAAGGTTATGCGATGTTTATTGCATCGGAGTCTTTACAATTTCTTTGAGATTTGCACTTAGCGATTAAGTACTCATCAGTACTTTTGTGACTCAATATAATATACTCTGAGAGTCGTAAACTATTTCACAGTAGGTACTTTATAATGCTGTGTATTACTTGCCATCGTCGCAGTAAGCCTTAACTTGTATAAAATAGGATCCAGTTGTATTAAATGACAATGGGTAAAAATGTATGTGAGTTGGTCCAAGCGTCACCAAGGCTGAATAACACCTTCTGCATGTTTGATCTGTACCTACATTGTACTC
The DNA here is from genome assembly GCA_944739405.2 of Euclidia mi. Lineage (NCBI taxonomy): Eukaryota > Metazoa > Arthropoda > Insecta > Lepidoptera > Erebidae > Euclidia > Euclidia mi. Next base: position 27,760,099 of record OX123204.2, on the reverse strand, counting down.
TTTCATTTGGTATATGATTCATCCTTGGCGACGTTCAGACCACATTTGCCCACTGTAATTTTAAAATTGTACCTACCTGTAAACATACTAGATTTCTAAACGCGCCGTCCTCAGATGGAGATGAGCGGAGAAATACTAATAAATAAAGCTACAATTCATATATTTTCAGAGCGGACTGCGGAACAAAGTAGCCTCAGCGGTGAAACGGATTCTAAGAGGTCTGTGGGAATAGCAGAGCAGCCAAGCGCACCAAAGCGGAAAAATATAACAGCGGGTTTGTTATAATTAATGCGAAGTGTTATTTATGTTTTTTTTCAGCATTGCTGTTATCTGTAATACCTAAACATACATTCATAGACTCACGCCTGTTTCCCAGAGGGGTAGGCAGACACTACGGAACGCCATTTGCAACGATCCTGACATACCTCTCGTGCTTCATTCACTCCCATCAAGTTTCTCATGCGTGCTCTTCTGTTAAGGGTACTTCTGATTTATTATCTGTAATTTTTCATGTATATTGTGAGATCACGAGCGTCTCACCTGCTAAAATATTTTTGTGAGTGATCTCTCAGATCGTAATCCTTTTAAATCCTTTGTGTATTACTTCGTTTCGCTTCTCCACTATACCTCCGCAGCCTTGCTCCGCTTCGATGGACTGATAGCCTAAAACTTTAAAATGCTATTCACAAAGGCTTCTTACAAAACCTATTTCCTGTAAGAATGAGTTTCGTTTCATCGCGCGCACGGTGGATTAGAGTAGATTACAGCACGGGACAATAGTGAGACTCTATTAGGAGGATTCTTTCGTCGTTATCTGCGGTCGGTAGACACGAGGCTTTGCGCCCACAAGTGTTTAGTTCACGTATTATATTATCTGTGGTTCTAGTACCTAATAAGTGGACTGTGAAGACACGTGCTAAGAACGGAAAGCGATACCTGAGACATGATACTGTTTTCTTAGGTGGTACTACATGTTGTGTTATTTTAATATTTGATTGAAAATGTATTTGTAGATATTTTCTTTATTTTACTAAGCCGCCATTTCCTTTTATAAATATAATAAAGTAAGTCAGTCAGTCTGTTACAGTTTGAAACTTTTATCACAAACTTAATTTAAAAAGGAGCAATTATTGAAATTCGAATTAACCCAAATGGCACAATGGACACGGTCTTGCAGCAAATTCTATGCGACTGAAACCGTTGCTTCAGCTAGATCGCGGCTATACATATATTTTTCTCAGATGTTTCCTATATTGAATATATAGGAAACATCTCATCACAAACAAAGGACAACAAAAAATCTCAACACATGTGCATAAATGTTTGACAACAAAGACAAAAGTAGGTCGCAAATAAAAGATACACATTCCTAACCGATTGTATTGCCCATAGTAATAAGGTCAGAGCTTTTAATCATATTTTTAACCCCCATATAAAAAGGGGGAGGAAAAATATGTGTATGCGTAGTCGTGCATGGTCCCCTTTTAGGCTGTAAACCCACCAGAGATGAGCGACGAAGATGAGCGAGAGCGTGGGAAGATCCGCCATTTGCACACATACGCTAAGAGAGGTAAGAAGAATAGCTTGGTACAATACAATAGTTCTATTATATAAGAGACGCTTCTACTCGGAATTAGTGCCTTATTCAGACTACTTTTATGGCTGGAAACTAAGGTGTACAACTGAACACGGATTCGTATCCTTATTTTAATTCCCTTTGTTTTACGCCTTTGAGTTCGACTTCTCAACAAAGCCCAATATACCTAATAGAACACGTTTTTCTGGCACACAGCCCAACTGTCTCGCACATCTCATAACTGCAGCTTTAATCGCAGCCCCAAGCTTTGGATATGAGATGTTTCAAACCACACTGGATCGAGGCGGATTGTTACAAAAGAGAACATAACTAATACGTTATTGTAATACATGCCTCTTTTGTTGACACGACTTTCAAAGACTGATAATAATATGCTTGTGAGCTTATTTCTTTTTGCACTGGTTCGTAATTAAAATGTCACAAAACATTATCACAGGGGATTATGCATGTTTTACATTTATTGCTTTTGATGTGGAATATCTTTAAGCGTGACTCATTCCTCCAATCCGTGGTTGGATCTGATACATTCCAGCTAAAACTGGAAAACCGGTTCACTGCCTTGGAAACCGCAATAGACGCAGATATGGACCAGGAACTCGATAAAGTGGTGGAAATCCTTCGGGATGAGGGGACGAAACTCTTTAAGACGCAGCACACCGGCAGGAGATCTCAACTTTCGCTAGAATCTCTGCAGCTAATAGAGACGCGACGAGAAAACCCGGCAGGCACTTCGTCAGATCTAAATAAAAAGATCTTCAAGCTGGTAAGACGCGACCTCCTTAGCTCCAATACACGATCTATACAAGATGCGATCGAGCGAAATCGGGGGTCGAAAGTTTTTACTCAGCATTTAGGTCGAAGTCATCCGACGAAGCTGACCACGTCAAACGGGAAAGTCGCCACTTCTAGGCCGGAGATTCTTGCGGAGGTTCAGAGCTTCTACGGCAACCTCTACACCTCGAAAGCGTCCCGTCCCCAACCCGACTCCGAAGATCCAAGAGCCACTTTAACCCGCCACTTCACGGAAGAGTTGCCTGACGTCAGCCAAGACGAAATCGTGGTGGCCCTGAGCCAGCTTAAAAATGGAAAAGCCCCCGGGGAAGATGGAATTACGACGGAGCTGCTAAAGGCAGGTGGAAAACCTATACTGGTGCAGCTCCAACGCATATTTAATTCTGTCCTGTTCTCGGGGAGAAGTCCAAGGGCGTGGAGCAAGAGCATAGTCGTTTTATTCTTCAAAAAGGGAGACAAAACTCTGTTGAAGAACTATCGCCCGATCTCGCTCTTGAGCCACGTCTATAAGCTGTTTTCCAGGGTCATCACGAACCGTCTCGCGCGTAGACTCGACGTGTTTCAGCCGCCCGAACAGGTCGGTTTTCAAGGCGGGTATGGCACCATAGACCACATCCACACAGTGCGGCAGATTATACAGAAGACAGAGGAGTATAATCAGCCCCTGTGTTTAGCGTTTGTGGACTATGAGAAGGCCTTTGATTCCATCGAAACCTGGTCTGTTCTGGAGTCTTTGCAACGATGCCAAATCGATTGGCGGTACGTACAAGTGCTGAGAGGTCTGTATGACGCCGCGACTATGACCGTCCAAGTACAGAACCAGCAGTCTGAACCTATCCACCTGCATCGAGGTGTGAGACAAGGGGATGTTATCTCCCCCAAATTGTTCACAAATGCAATGGAGGATATGTTCAAGACGCTGCACTGGAAAGGACGCGGTATTAACATAAACGGCGAGTACCTCTCACACTTAAGATTTGCAGACGATATCGTTATTGTGGCTGAAACCGTGCAAGACTTGCAGTATATGCTGAGCAGCCTAGCTGATTCTTCTGCTCGCATCGGTCTCCGGATGAACTTGGATAAAACCAAAATAAAGTTCAATGAACATGTCTCTCCGGTACCGATTATCCTAAACGGGGTCCCTCTCGAAGTTGTTCAGGAGTACGTCTACCTTGGGCAAACCTTGCAGTTGGGTAGAAACGACTTCGAGAGGGAGGCTTGCAGAAGAATACAGCTTGGTTGGGCGGCATATAGGAAACTCTGTCGAGTCTTTTCATCATCCCTACCGCAAAGCCTTAAGACAAAAGTCTTCAACGAGTGCGTCCTACCCGTTATGACTTACGGGTGCTGAGACATGGACACTGACGGTGCGACTAGTCCACCAATTTAAGGTCGCTCAGCGAGCTATGGAGAGGGCTATGCTCGGAGTTTCTCTGAAGGATCGAATTCGTAATGAAGTGATCCAACAGAGAACCAAGCTAATCGACATAGCTCAGACAATTAGCACGTTGAAGTGGCAGTGGGCTGGTCACATCTGTCGCAGAACCGATAACCGATGGAGTAGCCGTGTTCTAGAGTGGATACCGCGCCTTGGCAAACGTAGTGTAGGACGCCCTCCGGCTAGGTGGAGTGACGATATACGCAAATTGGCTGGCAGCGGCTGGACACGAAGAGCCGAAAATCGGGCTCAGTGGCGTGCCATTGGAGAGGCCTATATCCAGCAGTGGACTACGGCAGGCTGATGATGATGATGATGATGATGTGACTCATTTGTCTGTAAAGCCGTGATATCAAATAAGCCATCTGTAATGACGTCGCAAAGCTATAATATATAAAAATAGACACAAAACAGCATTGACAAAACCTGCCTGAATTGATACTTAAATTTTTCTGCAGTGCCGAAATATTAGCGATATCAAAATTCATTGAGGAATATTATGAATTACCTACAAAAATATGCCTTTCCTATAAAGTTTTTCATCAAAAATTTAATACTGGCGCTTGTTTAGACCCTGTGCCAAAGCCTGGCTTATCTCAAAGACTGGGGCCACAGATATAATGGAAGAGCGTTAAAATTTCCAAAATAAGTACATGAATAATTAAGACATAACTTTTTTTTTTACTAGAAGTCAAAGTTTCAGGATCAAAGTTGTAGAGAATCTAATTTGCAACAAAAAAAGAAAAATCGCTCTGGAACATTTCACTCAGAACATTTTTCACTTTCATGCTCTTACCTACTCTTACCTAAGCATACTTGTATAACAAAACAGTGTTTTAATTTAATACCAGTAACAGCGAATAAAATACAATTCAAAAGAGTGTTCTCGCAAATTGAAAATATCTCTGAAATTGCATTTAAGTAGTTGGCAAAGTTCGCAAGAGCGCAGGGGGTGCTGCGCGGCAGATACCGCAGGCAATAAGCCGGGAACTACTAGCCAATGCCTTCGAACGCGAGCTTAACGAAATACACTTGAATATTTTTAAACAAAGAAGTTTTTTCGCGTTTGTTATGATATATAAGTGTATTTTTTATAATGTAGCTTTATTAGTCAAATGGTTGTAATAAGATTAGGTAGGTATAGCTCGAAGAACCGATGGTTGGTGCAGCTGAAAAGTTTAATGGTTCAAATGGTTCGAAGTTGACGTGGGTGAACCACTTGCATGCGGACGGCACAAAAACTATTTGTCTGATAATGCTTCGGATTGTCTTGCCATAGAGAAATAAAGTTTCAAATACTACAATTTCAAAGAAATCTCACAATACTATATATCTCGTAATATCATGAACTTATTAGAAGGTTTACCAATCATCTATAGACATACGGGTCAATATTGCCTGCAAGTAAAGTCATTCACTCCTTCTAAAAATGTGTTGTAAAACTAATGATTTATTACAACATTTACACAAGATACCTCTACGAACTAAATGTTTAATTAAACCACCTTAGATAGGTGCGGTTATTCTGATACACAATCTAAGGAAGTTTTACAAAAGTGTAACAATAGACTACAGTCTGAATTTACGAAACTTTATATCAGCAACTAAATAAAAACTGAACTAAAATACTAGTTTAAGTTCCACTATCACTGAATTTTTTAAATTGCTTCTGAAGTCCCGCGCTAGATCCAGACACTTTAATGGTTTTTGATTTAGATAAGCGCGTATTCTGTTAGAGAACAGACCAACTTAAAATAGATTACATTATGATTGATTTGTTCATGTGAACAGTAAGAATAGGATTAGTGAAAAGTACACGCTATCAAATTGAACGAAACAAACGACTTAGGTAGATACCTATTTCAGCGCCAAACCGCAGCTTTCTATAATAAGTTTCACAGAATAGAATATATAGTGATGAAAAACTATTGTTATGAAAGGTTTAGCATAATTCAAAAATCCTCTGATCACTTTTCAACAAAAAATAATTTAATTATTATGTATTTAGGTATATTCGCTTCACGTGCAAGATTATAAATAGTCATCCATTGCTTTTTGTTGCCAGCCAAGTTTTTGTGTAGGTAATTTTATCTTACTAAGAAACTAAGTATATCACAACAAAATAATGTCGAATCAATATGTGTATCATAATATTCATTTGACAAAGATATGTCTAATCCAAAGCTCTCTCACCAAGCTCTAATTATCTGGATCGCTGAAGACTATCCATTCAGATAATTCCAAATATTGGTATGTAGTTACACCTAAAATAACAGAAAGTTTACATTGATTGTTTACATATTTTAATAATCGGCTATCGCAAATAAAAGGGACTGTAAAAAGTAAATTTATTTCTGTACACATTTTGTCGTCCCACGCATTCGTTTACCGACTTGTACGGCCTACGTATTCCCACGTCGTTCAAGTGACGTCATGGGGACGGATTGGCCTCACGTAGCCTTAGCTCCATGACGAAGGTCGTACATTTGCAGGATCAAGCGCTCAAACTCCCCTTGAATATTAACTAGCGCCCAGTTAGGTTAGGTTCGGGTACACGGCACTAGTCTACCAACTCTTTGATGAAGGATTCTGAACTAGGAAATGAAAGGCCAACTCGTGACATGCGTTGTAATGGTCGTATCATAAACTTCTGGGTGATAATTTTGCATTTAAGCCGTCGAAAGTTTGCACATTATTTTCTATTATCTTGTGTCAGAACTTTTTGTCAGGGTTAACCGCGATTTGAACTTCATTATAATTTACATTTAACTGGTAAATTGTGTCGATAACTCAGCTAAATTTGACCGTTTCAGCTATGCAAACTAGCTAATTTACGTAGCTCAAACGGTCAAAAATAAGAATGCAGCTTTTACCCTGTTGAATTGTCAATGTCTCGGGTTGTTGCATTTCTGTCCCGGCCAGCATTACTTATTCTTGTACATGTACCTACATAGTGCGGCCGTGAAATTGACCAAGACAACCGCAGTAGGATTGCCTTACTTTCAATAACCACCTGAGTCATAAGTTGATTATTTAAGCACAGTGTTATTGCATCATGTGAATACATACATCACTACATGCAGCTCATCAGGCAAGTCAACCTTTTATTCTTACACAGTACACTGCAATTCAACATTGTTCCTAACATTGGCTAGTAGTAAGGTTGAAAATATAATTGTACGAAATAAAATATCTCATTGTTGGTAGCGAACCAATGCATGTGTTATACCTACTAAACATGAACAACCGAAATATCGCAATACAGGAATTCAAACATCTTCATCCTCTTTTAAACTACCACGATTTGTACACATACTAATGATTATGTAACGGGTCTGAACGGGTAAGACATCGTTGTTTGTAAAGGATTCTCGCCATTTTGCAGACGTCATCAAGAGCATTAAAGTAGAACCTGACGAAGTGATGGTGAGCTTTAATGTCGAGCACTATTCACAAGCGTTCTAATTCAAGACTGCCTTGATGTGATCGAGAGTAAACTGAGGTAAAACGGTCTGTCTGATAAATACATTTTTCTACTGAAACACTGCCTAGAAGGGAATTATTTTCTATATCGTGGGCAATATTACCTCCAGATCGACGGAGTGGCCATGGATAGCCCTGTCGCACCGGTAATGGCCAACATCTGGATGGAACATTTTGAAGAAAGGGTCCAACTACAAGCGTTCGACGTAAAGATATGGAAAAGATACGTCGATGACGTGTTCGGTATTATAAAGGGTAGCAGTCATGTTGTAGAACAATTAGCAGATTACTTGAACTCCATACACCCTAATATAAGGTTCACTTATGAAATGGAGACAGACAGATCGTTGGCCTTCCTCGATGTGAAGATCACGGTGAAAGAAAATGGAAACCTGACACACATTCTTTACAGGAAGCCCACACACACTGACAGGTACTTACACGCAAATTCACATCATCACCCGCAGGATTTGCAATCCGTTATTGCTTCATTGACAAACAGAGCATATGACCTTTGCGACCCCGAACATTTAGATAGTGAGCTCACACATGTTCGGGAGGTACTCAAGCAAAACGGTTGCAAACACAATATGCGAAGTTCAAGGAAAAGGTCGAGACTGACTGAAGTGAACAGAGCGCCAGCGTTCATGCCCTACATAAAGGGAGTAACGGATAATGTTGGAACAGTACTACAAAAATACTCCATTAAGACTGTATATAGTCCGTACTCCAAAGTAGCAAATCACCTGCGTACTCCAAAGGATGTCATCCCTTTTCAAACACCAGCAGGCGTGTACAGGGTGGATTGCAGCTGTGGTAGTTCCTACATCGGGCAAACAAAAAGGGCCATCGCCGAACGAGTTAAGGAACTCATCACGGCCGTCAAAAACCGACAAACCACCAAGTCGGCCATAGCTGTGCATTTGTTGGATTCAGGTTCCAATCACTGGATTGAGCTACATCGGTCCCAGGTTCTCTCCACAGACCGTCACTATTTTTCAAGAATAGCACGGGAAGCGGTTGAAATAAAAAAGCACGCTAATTTCAACCTGGAGGATGGTTACCGTTTATCTACATCTTTGAATCCTGTCATCAGCAAATGTAGACACCGAACGCGCCAGTGTGAAGATACCATTAGTGTTGTGTGTCGAAGTACCGACAGTTCCGAACTTATAAATGTAAATAATTATGAAGACCAAGTGAGGGTAGGTTCCGAAACCCGCACTTCTCGGAGGCAGCGCTGACGGACATCAATCACCACGTGACCACGGCTGGTGTAACCCATGCCGAAACGTCGGGGCAAATAGAAAGGTATTTCATCTTTCTTTTCGTTTAGTTAACACGATTCAGACCCGTTACATAATCATTAGTATCCTCATGCTCCTAGCGTTATCCCAGTAAGAACCCGGGGTCTAACCGGATTTGACTGAATATTAGCTTTTCTACAGAGCGACTACCTGTCTGACCTCCGCAACCCAAAGGGATAGCTATATTTCATGATTTAGACTAGTGTCAGTTTTATTCAAGGTACTGACTCCTTATAACGACTATCAAAGATCTTCATGACGGCCGGGACCGACGGCTTAACGTGCTCCCCGAGGCACGGGGCAAGCGATAATTTACTATTCAATAGGCACATAACTTCGAAAAGTCATTGGTGCGCGCCATGCATTCCAACCCGATACACTCTGCATGACAGTCTGTTGGTATCTCCACTAGACTATCGCTGCCTTGCAATACAGGAATTCAAACAGCTGTAGATTATAATAATTATTTACATAGGTACTAACTTCGAATTCGAAACTAAAAGCGATTATTCGATAAAAACATAGTGAAGGCATGCCCCGTTTTATAGAATGTTTTCAGGTTACAATGGCGTGAGACAACATTTTGATATTTTCTCCGGGAGCCTAACTGCAGCTAAAGCTGTTATTAAGAAAATACTGGAGAGTCGTTTCTCTAATACTTAGTCTTACTGCTTCAAAATTGTTTAGTAATTTATATTATCATAACCAAATCCTGCATAAGTAAGTGAATTTGGTCAAACTCATATTCACAAAGCATGCTGTGTTCACTATTTTAAGGCATGCAATTTAATATGTATAATAATATCTAGTTCATAAGCGTGTGATAATTGTATTGCCCGATTTGTGAACCAATAAAAAAAAAAAAAAAGAAGGCTGCTCACTGAACTATAACGCAATCTGTATCTAATTATATTTTCTCAAAAAAGTAGCAGTATCATGCCTGAAATCTCTGAAAAATCAAGCATGAAATAGAGCTTTCAAATACTAGAAAATGTCCCAGACTTACATTAAAATTTAAACAAATCCCTAGATGAGCCACTAAGCTCCGTGCTATTACTTTAAATTGTTGATTTGTGCTCTTTGCCGTCTTTTAAAGAAATATACACCAAAACTATGACTAAACAAGTATTCTAATCTACGGCTGATCTTTCTGCGAATTGCGTTGCAGGCCTGAAGGAGAAGCGGGATAAGGAAGAAAGAAAAAGAGATGGGGCCTCCGGCACCTCACCGAACGGCAGGCAACAGTATGGATGCTATTACTTTAAGTTGATATGCTGTGAGAAAGTAAGTAGTTTTTATATAATACTAGCTTTTGCCCGCGGCTTCGCACGCGTTAAATTTGGGGTAACACAAATCTTCTTTCAGTCTCAAGTTGTGTGAAGACACTCCTGATTATTCTAAAGACTTCAGAAACTCTATAGAGCAGTATAGGGTACAAAGTAGCTCGGTTAGTATTCATGACACTATATACCTACCATTATATCTACCGAAAGGTACATACCTAATAACATCGCCTTGCATACAGTCAAATGCCAAAGCCATGGTCCAATTCATGTCCAATATATATCTATAAACACTTTCGCATTTATAATATTAGTATAGAAAATCGTTTCAGCCGTTTAAGCGTAGTATCACAGAAGAATAACTGAAGCATGGAAGGAACGATATTTTTAAGAACAAATTGAATATAGCTACACTCTTCACTCATATGATAAATTAGAGTTGCCAGAAGAAGATGGCACTATGTTTGTCAATTAGGGCTAAAGACAATTTGAACACAAATATCGTAACTTTTTAATTTAATAGTGACTGAGCAAATCCGCTATCGATATCGATCAAAGTTTCAATATAGGTTCAAAATCAAACGGACTTGTAAAGTATATTATTAATATTTTATACATTTTAAATTCCGTAACTTTGTGTCCACAGCAGTCAGAACGCTAGTTGATGGACAGTCTTTAAATAATTATTACACAAACTTGCATTTTTAAACTGAACTTATATATTTTTGTTTCAAATGGGTACTCAGTAGCACATAATCTTTCGAGGCATTATTTTCTAATTTTCATGGTTTTTTTCTTTACGCATCAACAGCCTTTTCCAGTCCACTGCTGGTCTTAAACCTTCCGTGGTGGAGATTTCGCCTACTATTATACCACACTAGCCAGACGTATTCGTATAGGGTTTTATTTCGAGATTTCCTTCTCTTGTGTTTCTCTTAGTCGCCTCATACGACACCCTCGGCATAAATGCTTATTTATAGTTAGTTTTTCAGCTGTAATGATAGCTGTAAGTGGGATTAATAAATATTAAATAAATAAATCATCACCCCCAAATAACATACTATTAGAGAAAGCAAATAATTAAGAAAAAAGCAAAACTCATCGCTTAAGCATTATGATAACTGTAAATGACATGTCATATATTATCCAACTCGACACATTATAAGAAAAGGCATGGTCGACATGGATTATTGTATCAAAACACATAAAATTAAAGTTAAAATAAATAATTTTGTGAAAATCTTCAATAGTCCCCAAAAGTTTGTTATTAACAATAATCACTTTTTATTGTCATTTTCTCATTACATAGTCTAGGTAATACAAATCTATGTGTAAAAAATGTATGTGCGGGATCGGACACTTTTCGATCATACATGTGACACACAGAATATTAAGAGAGAAAAAAATTGTGGCTAGACTAGCCCTTCGATTTTATCTTGGGATCGGCACATTATTAGTCCACTAGTCGAACAAGAACAACCAAGTTTTGGAAATTTAACAAGATTTCTTTCAAATGAAGATTCCCTTATTTTGATGCATAACCACTCAGTAGTCGTGACTATGAAAGCAGACAGTTCTTATCAAACCTTCAAATTACTGTCCTTTAAATATTACTGTCTTTGTAAAGAAAGATCAGATTTTTTCTATTGGTGCATTATTTTTCTTTGTAATATGATGGATTCTAACAAGCTTCGGATTCACTACTGTTGCTGATAGTTTAATTCTTAGCAAGTAATTTTTTACAACACTTGAAAAGTCGATATAAATATGATAGGTACGGCTAAATTCAAAATCATGATAGAACTGTTATAAAAGAAAAATCACTAGGGTTATATAATTTGTTGGCATAAATTGTCTAAATTGTATCTAAGGCTAAGAACTCACGGAGCGATTTTCACCCGCGACCGCCGCGGTTGCGGGCCCGCAGCTTCTGTAGAATGCAGATATATATGTAAAAAATTAAAGCAAAACTCACGACGCGATTTTCGCCCGCGGCGTGCGCGGTTGTTTGCGGTTCCCGCTGCACCGGCGGGCAACTAGTGGAATCGTGCGGGCCGCGGTCAACCGCAGCCGCGGCGGGTGGCGCCCGCGCGCTCTGCGGTCGGTGGCAGGCCGCGGTCGCGGGCGAGGGGCGGGGTGTACAGAAATCCAACGTCATTTTGCACCAGCCAGTGACTTGTGGCATCGTGACAAATGTTTGTGCATGTTTAAAATTAAACAAACATTATAAAATGGATATTGAAATCGATCTACTAATTACTTACGTCTTGCAACCGCCCGTCTTGCGATCATCGCCCGCCACGTCTGCGGGCGATGATCGCAGCGGTGGCGGCTGAAAAACCGCGCAAATAACCGGTCTCGTGAGTTTAGAAATAAAACCGCATTTCCACGACCGCGGCGGTCGCGGGTGAAAATCGCTCCGTGAGATCTTAGCCTTACACGTCAGTTGACTGTGTTCAATTTGGGAGTACTAGGACTACCTGTATGTATATTATCCAATCTCTTTGCGTAGTATATAATTATTATTATAGTTTATATAAGCGAACAATGTAATCACCGTGCACTATATGACATAATGTATGATGTGACAGTACTGACAGATATACGTACATGCGCACTCAATTATTATAGCGCATGCGTTCTTACTTCCAAGAGGTACATTTGTTCCGAACAAACTTCTAGCCTCCCTACAATCCCTCCCAGTTTAATTTTTGCATCTTATGGTAGCCTATGTCCGTCTCCATGGTCCAGTATATCTCTATATCAAATTTCAACGAAATCGGTTCAGCCGTTTTAGCGTGAAAACGAAACATACATACATACACACTTTCGAATTTATAATACTTATTATAGTAGGGATAGTAGGTATTAAATAAGCAAACCTTTTTACTACCTCAATGAATAAACACTACGATTTTTTTCTTTCTTATTTGATTTTTAATTCGCGACAATCTTTTACAAATAATTACAAAGCTTTTGTGCATAAACTTTCATAATAAAGGTAATCGGGCACCTTAGTATGGAAACCATACCCATGGCGGACACAACGAAATATAGCAGAGTGTATTCATCTATGGCTCTCATTTACTATGGCATTTGTCGCATTAATTTGAGCTACGGGAATCTCAAAAAATTCAAGTGTTATCTATGTATATAGCCTTACTCTTTATCTCTGAAACTACTGATCCAATTTGAAAAATTCATTTTGTGTGTGATAGCCACATTTATGAGAAAGGTTATAGTCTACTTTTTATCCCGATATTCCCGCGGGATCACTGAATTAGGCCGACGAAGTCGCGGGCGTCCGCTAATTAATTGATATACAGGGTGGCGCTACCATAGGGGCACTTTTTAAACAGAGGCATAGCGTACAACATTCTGAAGCCTTGTACCAAAAATCAATTAAATCGGTGCAGTAGTTTAGCCACAATATCGATTTTAAGTTCCGCAATTTTTGCACTTGCTTTGACTTCCACAGAGCTGATACAAAACGGTCAACGACCCTACATTGCGCGCTGCGACTCGCTACGACGCGGGCGCCGACTCGACGCCGCGCTAGGATTCCCGCGTATCTTCGAGGATGCGCGAATGTTTTTTGTCAGGTTCATTTATGCACTTTATTGTAAAAAAAATAAAGTTTATTTTCAAGTGCGTTAATAAAATCCTCTCCACTGCGCTCCGTTTTATCTGCGTTGAGCCTAACTTCGGATGACGTCAAGGCGTCGCGTCGTAGCGAGTCGGGGCGCACAATGTAGGGTCGTTGTCCGTTTTGTATCAGCTGTGTGGAATTCAAAGCATGTGCAAAAATTGCTGAACTTAAAATCGATATTGTGGCTAAACTACTGCACCGATTTAATTGATTTTTGGTACAAGGCTTCAGAATGTTGTACGCTATGCCTCTGTTCAAAAAGTGCCCCTATGGTAGCGCCACCCTGTATATTATTATGTAGGTAAGAAAAATAAAATGCTAATTCATTGAAATAGTTTTTATTCAATTTGATCCAAAGCGCTCATAAGATCATTTAAAAAGCAGCGGGTGCGTCTGTTGCTTCCTGGTGTATGGCCCAAGACAGATAATAAACAATGCTAGCGATATGGGCGCAGCTATTTAATGTGCGAAAATAAATCTGTTCAATGTGCGAAAGAGACATCGTATAACATAAACTAAACATTAGCTCATCCGTGCGCCACGCTGAACGGTTTCGATATTATTTTTATGCCTTTATAAGATGAAATAAAAACCTTTGATACCGTTTGTTTTCTTTTTTAAAGGATCCTGTACATTTTTCTCCAACGATTTTTAATCAAACAATTATATACAATGAAAGGTCATATTATTCCCCTTTGTTTAAAACTATTTTGGTTAATGTCCGCCACTGTTTGCAAAGCGGGTCAGATATGCCCAACGACCTTTATCTTTTTAACTTTTCATAAATTTTAACTCAGTATATTCAAGCCACGGCGAAGCGTTTAGTAATGTTTTTAAATCTTTACGAGGATACCTGAGTTTCTTTTTTTTTAAGTCCTTGAGGACATTAAAGTAGCTTTACTTGAAGTCCTAACATAAAGTGCTTCTGGGCTCTGATTTTAGAGCTCTTTATTTTAAAAGTTTTCTCAGTTTTGAGACTACTTAACTAGGGTACCTGCCGTTTTAGTTCTATCTAGTGGGATTGAATAAATACTGTGCCTACCTCATGTGATCGATCTTGTGTTGTAATAATTTCAGATTAAAATACCAGTGGATGTCTTCTTAAAAGAGGAAGGTTCCGTTCTTCCAGAACTCACTATAAAGTAAGTATTTGCTACTAGGAGATTTTTTACTTAGTGGCAATTTACATGACTATATTTCCTATTTCAGTCGTATGATAAGCAAAAAAGCAAAATACCACAATAAAACGAATAAAGCTACACCATTCCGCGTCACTTTTTATTATTACAAATTTGGCTAGACGCTTTATAATACAACACAGGCAAAAGTGCATATAAATCAGTTTGAGTGAACATTTCGTGGAGAAAGACTGTGCTATCCAGAGCGCAATGCACTGTAGCACAACCGTCGCATTCCCTCACTTATGAATATTTATAAGTCCTCGACTCCACAAATGAAATTTTATGAGTATATTTCTCTTACAATAGAATTTCTACTGTACGAGAGAAATACTCAGTGAATTTCAAGATCGTCGGCGACACTTGGCGGATACTAAACGGATGATGAACGTACTTCCACTTTGTCTTCATTTTCCCATCAGCAACGACTAATATTTTTAGATATTTGTATTGAATCAATTCGCCATCTTGAAAGATGGCGAATTGATTCAATATGAATATTCATGAATATTCATAAGGCCAAAGTGTTTGCAGATCGTTAATGTGCACTAAGTTAGTCAGGGGTGTAATTAAATAGGTCCTACTCTAAGAGTAAGACCATTTTCATTTAACCCTTGAGGGGAGGAGAGAATGAAGGATGTTATAATGTCTCTTAGCATGGTATATATTACTATATATTGATGAAATTTGTTATAATTAAATCTGAAAAGGAAGGACTACTTACGAAATTTATTTTTAATGAGTTAGATGTTGGATACGCAGCATCGACTTCAAAAAAACCCCTTGTACCAAAGTACTTAGTATACGTGTATTCATGGAAGATCTGGGTAGCTTTGAATGTCAGAATAACATTGATGAGACATTTTTTATTATTTGTTGTGTTTAAACTAATTATTTTTCGACCACATTAAAATAGGATTAATAATTCGTTGTAAGTAAAATAAAAAATTTTTGTTTAATTTATGGCGAAACCGGCGAGCATGTATGAAAAGAGTTATGAGTGTAGAGGAAGCCCGTGAGGTTTGGAAGAATCCTCCCTGTGGATTCTCCACCTTGTCGTGATGGGTGGGCTTAGTAACCGTGGCTACGACACGCACGGTGAGGCTAAGCGGGATCCCGGGAGTGGACACTCCACGTGGGCTTGAGGGAGGCCTGCGCAGGATGCGTCCAAAGTTGCGGGTCCGGGGGACAGTTCTGTCTGTCCTTCGCAGTCGTGCGCGTTCGCGGGAGGAGAGGCGTGTCGGTGTTGCGTTGCCGCGCGCCCTATCTCCCGCGACCAAATGGTGGCGCACCATTCGATGCGTTGCGGTGGAGCCGCAGAAGAAGAGGAGATGCGGTGTTGTCAGGTTGCTGTCCACCCTATCCTCTGCCGCCGCTGGGTGTTTTGGCGGCGGATGAAGGTGATGGGCTCCGCGGCGGCGGCGGAGAAGGTTGTGGCCTTCGGGCTTTCCACCGGGGTGCCAGAGTAGAATGCTAACGCGACCCCCTGGCGCTCCCTTGGTTGGAAAAATAGAAGCAAGTTGCGATCTATTGTCTCTGCATACCCCGACGGGAAAAAGGCGTGAGCATATGTATGCATGTTTAATATTTAAACCTAACTTTTACGCGGACATAAAAAGGATACTAAAAACGCGCCAAGAATCAAATCTTTTCCCAAATTGTACACCAAAAAGCTTGTTTAATATCGTAACGGTCAATTTTCAGCGCAATATACAGTGTACCCGCTGTGTATTACATTTGAGGCCCGAGTCTCGGCGCAGATTGAAAAGTAAACTGATTCTCTACACGTCTGGCCCGTTTATTTGGTCGGCATAAGTGGCACAGTGTAGAGTGCCTCGCAATTTTTTTTATTCCAATACTATCCGTTCTAAAAGCCCTTCATACGTCCTGTTACTGTGTTTAGTCTTTTTACGTTTTTAGAACGAATTTAAAAGTCTATGCATGTTTTTAGCCAAGTTTTTAGGCAAAGGCTACCTACGCTTGTTATGTCCATAGAACATATGTGTTCAATGAGCTATAAGTAATATCACTTTCACAGTCCTATGCCTAAGCTAATGTCTACCATCGCTCCTATTCCACGCTTATAGGAGATAGTCTTGCTCTTCAACTGAATATAGTGAGATCGGATCGGGTTTTTACAGCCCAATTATTTAGGCAGGTTAAGTACCTCAGTGCCTCTCTAATACGACTACTTCGAAATTGAGCAAAACGAAAACGAATTTCGCTAGCAAGCATTGCGTGCAATGTGACTGGGGGGGGGGTCAATGCACGAACCGCGACAGGTGAAACCATAGCCACTACACAACTATATTGGTATTGATAATTATTATGCTCTACCGAAAACACGGAACAGAAAAAACAGGTTTTTCTGTTCCGTGGCTGAAAACTAATGCTATGCCGAAAACTACATAATTGTAAGCGCTGTTAACCTAATTTTTTGACTCAACTGATTCTATGCTGCGCTCCTATGAATATCTATGTATGGTCTACGCTGTTCGTAGCACAAATTCGAGATCGTAGCGCTCTTTCCAAATCATACCTATTCGGCAGTTAGCAGACGATTTGAAGTAATTGCTAGTATTTCATCACGAATATTTGCGATCTCGCTCGATGCCACATTAAGACCCAGTTGCACCTTCTGGATAGATATTATTATGTTCTATAGCTACCTAGATAGAAATAAATTCAAAATTTGAACGAAATTTTTATGAGTTATCTGACAAATTAAACATTCTAGTTAATTACGCGTTCTAAATATGATGTATAACAACCAATACATACATATTATACATAGAAACACCCAGACCAAGACAAATATCCAAATTATCTCACACAACCGATTGACTTGAGCGGTATTCGAGCCTAGGTCCTTAGTCGTAGCAGTCGCTTACAGTCGCGCTACGCCACCGGGTCGGGAATGTTTAATTATAAACATTCTAGTTAATTACTCGTTCTAAATATGATGTAATACCCGCCAATCCGGCGATCGACATCAGTGAGAGGCGCCGCCACTCAGGCCAAAGCAATTAAAGCTCCTCCCTCGCCCCCGGCGCTGCATGACACCCACTCCTCTCTCTCCCCTCTCCGTGACAGCCTGCCGCGGCCCGCCAGACACGAAACATCCACGATTATAACTTAGAAGGAAATTATTAAACGATAGACATGTAATTTTATAGTGAGTAGAATAACTTAGGCATTAGTCGCATTACCAACTCATCAAGAAAACTGCGCTCTGTTACCAGAACTGAATCACATAGAGCTCATTTATCTTTTATTGCAAACAGTCTCTAGAGTAACCTTAAGACCACAGATCCACAACATAAAAAAGGAAAATTTCACGTAAAATCTTCGTTTATAGATACGTTGGTACTGTGTTCTAGTCAGTATTTCAAAGCATTAAACATAACATTCACAGCATTACTGACACACTGCAAAAACTAACGCATACCTTCGAGTATTTCTACCTAAATAAAACCTGTGACGCAATCTAAATACTTGTTTATGTTAATTAATCATCAGGCTAGTAGCGGGCCGCGTGTTCGAGGCAACGGATATTGCAAGTTCCGCCAGCCGGCACCGGAGACATCCCCCTGAAATATAACTCCGCAAAACAACTCGCCACTACTTGCAACTGACAAATAAACTTACTCACCGCTATGAAAAATAAACTTTATATACTAATTTGTTCTTCTTCTCTACAAATTCATATTTCTTTACTTGTGTTTCTTCGCAGTTCATTTTAAAGTTCATCGTACGCTACAGCTGTCGTCCCCGCTAATATTATAAAGCGAATGTGACATAGTTTGTTTATTAGTTTGTTGCACTTTGAAACCGAAACTCATAATCGATGTTTAACTGTCGCGATTTATATACATCATACAAAATTATTTAACGATTCTCAATTGTGTAAAATTTACTTATTCAAGGTATAAATAGTCACGTGTTTCCGAAGTTCGAAACGTCGGAAACAGTTTATATTATGTATACTTACCACTCAACCGATTAGCGTGCAATTGTGTGACAAGGCTTTAGAAAATTACATTTTCTATACACCATCTTTAATTTCACAAGCAAAATCTGTAATATATTATTTTTTCTAATTGTAGAAATGGTAGGTATTTTGAAATCTTCCATGCCAGAGTTAATCACAGACTCACATGAAAATCTTACATATCTAGAGAAACCATGCCTAATTTTATTAGACTTCAGCAAAAGGTCATTGATGACTAATGATGACCACCTGAAACAAAAACAATGTAGGCGAACATTTACTTCGTTGCTTCGTATACACTACCACTCTAGTGAGGCTTTTAAAAAACCGTTATAGGATTTTGGATTTCTTTCGAATTTCTATAAAAGTTCGTTTAAAGAAAGAAACTTACCGAAATTTTGATGTTCCTTTGACGCGAAGCGTTGAATACTTCGACTATTACTTGTCATGTCGAAAAGTCGGACGGTTAGCGTCGGAAATAGTTGGCCGATAGTCTGCCGTTCCGAAAGTAACGAGCCAGGCAAACTTCGATAAAACGACGCAAGCCTCCTTATTAATGCCTTTACTAGTTATAGCGAACGTATGACTTCACCAAATACACGAAGAGGTGCGGTATACAAGGCTCATATTCCGATAGTTATCGTAAAGTTTACCGTTGCTATGTTTGCCTTAGATTTGCGTAATGAGTCACCGCATGTTGAGACATTTAGGTCAGAGCGCTACCGTGCTTTAGAGGGCACTAGAGCCGTCGGTCCCAGTTCTTGCGTCAGGGCAGGCGTGGTTAGGCAATATCGAATGTCTTCGGGTGGTCTATAAAGTCTATAATTGATAAAATTTATTGTTTTCATTGGTAGGTGGACCTGGGCCCAGTGACCTAATTTTCTAAAATTAAATACCGGTTTACAATCGGGACAACTAATGCCTATTCCTCTAACCTTGATCGTAATATTCAATGGATACTCTTTGCCTTGACATGGAAATTTTGTCAATAGTCTGACCAAAGAAATATAACCTAAGGCATAGAAGTAACACTAAATAACAACAGCGGTTGCTATGATTGATATCTTCTTTCTAATGGCACATGCAGTATGATAGAAAGAGCTGTCGATAGGTTTAGCAGCACGCTCTTATAGCAGCCTCGTGGTAGGCAAACAGTAGACAAAACATAGAGTTAGGAAACCGAGTGTTGTTCGTAACAGTGATGATTTATCGATAAATATTTTTGGTCAAATGTCTAACTTTAGTATGTGTCGATATATTTAAGCCGTAGAAGTAAACAACTAAAATATTGAAATTGTAGTTTTTGCTGTTGACGCCGGACAGTGCTTTGCAAAGACTTGCCAGACAGACAGTACTAAAAAAATCACGTGTTTAATTGTTCGTTTTAGCCATAAAATCTATTGACAAAAAGTATTCATAAACTAATGAGCGATGCGTTGCGATGCGATGCTAAGAAACTGTCACTTAGATTATGTATTGTACGAATTATTCCAGATTGGCTAATGCGGCACGGCAGGTTTTGGCAATTTGTTTGCATCGCATCATATCACGTTGCTTGCTATCGCTAACGTTGGACACTGCTCGATTTTTTTAGAGTTGTAGGTAATCCGACTGCCACGACGAAGCTTGCAAGCTTGATTCCCGCTCAAGACAAACATTTGTGTGCATAAATATGGATGTTTGTCTTGGTCTGGATGGTACTATGTATAATATGTAATATATTTACAGAAAAGTATATATGCATGTTTATCGATTGTCTAGTACCCGTAGTACAAGATATGCTTAGTTTGGGACCAGATAATGTTGTGTGAATGTGAAAGAATATTATATTTTATGGTAGAATATTATGTAGCGGACTCTTGTAGTCCGCTTGCTCCGCTCCTCTTGTAGTAGCAAGACGTCTTTGATCAGTCAGGATAGCACTAATATGATAAATAATATAGAAGTAGGTAGATTAATTAAAATTGTTGTAATTATTATATTTTATTAATATGTTCAAACTAAAATTACACACTTTTTGTTTAGCTTTGGATAAATAATTCTACCGGGTGTGCAATGTCCGGGCATAAATGTAATGTAGGCACAGCTTTCGGTTTTAAACGACGCCAGGTGCTTTCTGTCTTTAAAAAACAGTCTTTCTCAAAATGACGTGAACAAATACGATGGTACTTCTGCTAAATCAAACTAGGCCGTCCGACGGCATTTGTCCAAAGTTTTCTTGTGACGTCATTAATAGGCAACCTGTAATAAAAAACACCATCTTAATAATAAAACATGTTACTCACATCCTTAATCCATCTACTATTTTATAGATGCAAAAATGTAAGCCTACACACACGCGCGTACACTGGAACACTTGGCTTTAGGTTAATAGACGCTACTTTTAAGGTAGGTATCTAAGTAAATTATGTACATTAAACTGCGTTTACTATCAAACGCGCGATAGAAAATTAGACCGCTGGACGTCTTTGTTTATTGCCAACTTAGCAACCGCGGCTACCCGCTGTCGCTTCCAGCTACAGTTTTACATTCATGTCCGATAGTTAGTTTCCGTATTTATCCCTCATTCAAAAAACATCGATATCTCCTTTCACTGTCAAATCCCATCACTAAGGCTATTAAATCAATAAATGTACAAAATAACAATTTGTGAGTTAAATTCATAACACAGACGTATGCAAGCTGTTCCTTTGATTTGCAATACAATGATATTGTGTAAACTTAACACTCATTATAGCATTAATACGAGAAAAGTAAATAAATTTATTGGAAAATTCCGACTCACTGCTAGAAGATAAAGTTTCTCCTGTTATTTCCGTTCCGAGAATAGCGGAATCCACATCCCGATAGCACATCCACGATGTGTATTAATTAATGAGTACACTATTTAATTATTATAAGCTTACTTACTATTTAAATGCAAAAAAGTTATTAAAAATGAAAACACAACCGTCCAACAAATTTTACACCGATGACAGATCACAGCACGGCTATTTAGAGAATGTAGTCAAAGATATGAGTATGTAGAGAGTCTATGCCTCTTTAAATGAGACGCGTAATTTGACGTTATGATTAACCAACTAAGACCAACTGACATTACATGTTGCACGTTCGGTATAAGGAAATTTATAGGGCATGTTCTCTCTAGTCTAAACCATCCAATCTCTTTGAGTCTGACACAGTAAGGTCAGTAAATATATGCCAAAAATTTTCTTTGTACAAGTGCCACACAGAGAAAACTTCGCATGTATTATTTTAAAGAGATCCCAAGAATCTTCGCTGGTTATTATATTTCAAGTTTCATACAAACCAGCAAGGACGTAGGTGGGAGACAAAGGGTTAAAATTCGAAAAGTATGTAAAGTTGCTCTGGAATATTTACACTATTAAATTGGTTTGTACCTATTCATTTAAAAAATGCTTATTGTATTACACTAAGTAACAACGAACATTGCGAAATAGTAAAAAATCGAGGAAAGGATAGATACGCCGTAAAGACAGTTGGAAATAGCGAAGGTCCAATCAACACTACTAGCTCAGCAGACCTAATGAAGCCCTGGGCTGGCTCAGACATTTTTTCCTCTGGGACAGATGAACAACAAGAAGGCCGTGTCGGATATTAATAACTTAATAACATATTTAATCGGTTTTTATTTTTAATTACTTCTCTTTCTTAAATTTATCTATGGCTTGTGTCTATGATCTATTTTCAAGATAAAAGAGCTGAGTGAAAAACATGGTAAGATTGTGTCCATGAAATAAAAGACTTAATATAAAAATCGCTTTTGTATGATGGAGTAACAACTGTCAGTCAGTTGCAGAAAGCTTCAAATTAAATCTTTATTACTTAAAAGGAGATTATCGTTAAGGTAAGTCATAATTTAATGACGTTGCACAAACACATTTTTCGCTTGGTTAAACACGTAGACAGGTTAAACATCATTTAACTAATGAAGAACTAATGCCTACAAGTGAACGAAAAGAGTGAACATTTCCGTTTAGTTATATGCACAATAATCTATGAAATGTACTATGAGTAAAAATTTCAATAAACAAAACGTAATGATTACATATATCAAGGAGGTATAATTCTAAATATACATATTTAGTTAATCTGTGGTCAAGACTATCCAAAGAGATTGGATAATCTTCTGAGAGACTATCAGACTATCAAAACGTTTGTCAAAAATTGACATGTTTATGTTTTTGTTGTATTGAATCATTATTACGATTTTAATTAAAAAATTGTTACGTTTTGAGCTGAAAAGTCGAGACAATTCATACAAAGTGGGAGCGTGGCGCTAAATATAATGATTGACCATATAATGCAGTTAATACCATTCATGAATGATGATTTTCTATAACTTGAGTACATACGCCATCGCTTCTATTATATTTGTATTAATATAAAATTAAATATGAAAATGCCCAGTTATTTTATTTATGTGGAAGTCACAAAATGAGAGAAGAGAGAAGGAAATAAGCTGTTACACTATTCAAGATATATTCGTTCAATTGCATACGATAAAGAAATATTTTAATATCTTTTGTTTGTAATGTGTTTTGTTGTCATAATTCAATTAGATACAATAAAGACAATTATTTTTACAATTATGGAGAAGTATCTCTTCTTGCACTGATATAGCTTGGATAATGACCTCCTCTGCTAATAATAATGTTAACATGAGCACAACATGAGTACAATCCAAAGCGCCTACGACACGTGGAAATCCATCAATTTCATAGAAGCTAGCTGCAGCTCGACGTAGATCTTAAATGTAGACGTAGAACTTTCCTGTTTGGCAATATAATACATTTTGAGCTTAATTTTGCAAGGGCTTGAGAACTCTGCACTAATCTACACACTGGATTTGTGTTTATTTGATAATCACGCAAGACCTGTTCAGTTGATAAGCACCTGTGGCAAAAACCCTCAAACAAATTAAAAACTGTGTTAGACCATCAACATAATGATTTATTTCTTTGAGACATGGGTTCCTTATCTACTATGTTTCGTATTTGGTCATCTGCTTCTATGGATACTCTGTATATACGTAATTCTCCGCCGTCGTGCCTTGAAAATAAATTCGCCTTGCTGGAATTTGACCGCCAGAAAAAACTTCTTCGGGATCAGACAAAGATGAAAGACTAGTTAAGACATAACTTAGGTATTCATTGTAAACTACTTCAATACCGTAAAACACTACAATGCATTGAAATATATTATTTAATAGAGCTATATACTTAAGCAGCAACCACAATCGTGACCTTCGCTCATCTAATAACCTTCTCCTTCTTTGTCCTTCTCATAGATCTTCTTTCATCCACTCTTCTTTTCCTACCCAAGCTATTCTTCTCTGGAATGACCTTCCTCTCGAAATCAGGACGGCCACTAATAGGTATTGTTTTAAGAGAAGGGTAAAGCAGCTATTATTGGCTAAGTTAGCAGAACTATCGTAACATTTATAATTATATATTTTATGTATTGGTATATATTTATTTATGTATGTACATATAATATGTATGTGTATGTAGGTATATATATGTATATATGCATCATTACTGTGATTTAATTGTATGTAATATGTGTCCATAATGTCTATTAAATAAATAAATATATATATATATATAGTCAAACAACCTTTTAGAATACACCTACTATTAATCTCTGCACCACTCTAAGGTAGACTGGCAGAAAATGCCTAAGGCATTAAGTCCACCTATATACGTTAAGTGTATAAAGCTAATAAATAAATAAATATATTTGGCAACAAACACTTCAATGTACAAAAGAAATTATGGAACAGAGATAAATTCAACAACAATAGTGCTTTAATACCTCAATGAGCTCAAATTAGATTTTAAAATTCACATCTGTCATATTTAAAACTAGCTGTGCCCGCGACTCCGTTCGCGCGGAATTTGTATTTTCATTGGGCTACAGAATTGATACCCAAAATGTTTTATGTTGCATACCTATATACATACATACATACATACTACCTATATTGAATAGTGTAGATGTCCTAAAAATAGCTCAAATGACTTTTACTTGTTCGTGCAAGTCCACACCGCGAAGTTACCAATCGCGAGTAAAAGATCAGAGAATTCCTGTGCATGTTCGTTGCCTCATAATCATGCTCGCATATTTAATGTCAAAATGCATAGCGATAATACAATCCCATAGTTATGAACTCTTTAGACAGGCTATAATTTCATCATCTCTTGTCTCATATTGTGTGGTGGTATAACAGACAGAGCCTAAGGAAAATCGCCACGAAGAAGTACTGTTATACCGCCCATGGGTTCGTCATTTTGCATTCGAACAATCTTACTTTAACTTCGTTCCTTTGCCGAAATCACCTCAGCACCTTGGTAGGAAAAGTCTTGCCGTTCCACCCGGAGCATCTACAAATAGTATTTTTCTCAAATCACTATTCACGCTATGACACACACGATCATAATTATAAACGTTCTTCTTCAGTAAGTCTCGAGAGATCATTTTTACACCAGCAAAAGTTGGTTCGTATCGGTCGTCGTGGTCGTTTATATTGAGTAATAGGATAGATACCTATAACTATCTGCTGTCAAGCAATGGTTTATTAGATTGTTGTGGGAACCTAAAAATGTCCTCGGCCAATTTGTCTTCATATTAATTATGCTATAACTATGCAGCATCTCAAACCCATGGTGTCATCGATGAGGACTTTAACTTATACTTGCTTCAGACAATGCCATCCCAGTGTTTATCCCCATCCAGTAAAATAAAATGACTCGCCACTCTTCAACCTGTTTACATATATACATATGTAAACAGGTTGAAGAGTGGTGTATACATGTGCGAATACGTCCAGCCTAAGCTGAACCCTATTTAATATTATTAATCATAGAGATTTAAGCTCAATTTAAATTGGAAGATCAAATGTTCGAAAATATCCTATTTATAGTCTTTCAACCCTCGTAATTTTACATTTGACTGATCATAATATAGGTATTAAGTTTCAACCAATTCAACTAAAGAGTTACTTTTATAGAACAAATTTTAACCGAACAAATGCATCGTAATGTTTACTTTGACACAACTTTTATATATGAACCGATTCGTATAAAACAAACATCAAATGTTAAGTGTTGTAGTATGTTCCCCAAGTAAAAAATGTTCGTAATAACTGGTACAATAAGGGATTTCAGTTTTCGTTAAGGGCCTTTTTACATCCTGTATATTATTTAATATCTAAACAAGTCGTGAAAGTTTATTAAATTAATTATTTAATAAACTTGGCTTGGGACCAAAACCACATGCGGGAAAACACGGGTGACTGAAATGTATTAGGACCTGCAGGCTCTCCATCTCGACAGCAAAAAAAAAACCTTTTTATATTATTGTTTCAGTGAGAAACCACAGACATTAAGTGAATGTATATAAAACATTGTTTCACACGAGACACAGTTTTTACTTCATCATGCAAAAGCGATTTTTATATTAAGTCTTTTATTGCTCAAACTCGACACATGATATCTCTATGACTCGCTCAACAGAGAGGCTCACAATATCAGATCGTTCCTTAAATTTTAAAAGTTTATTTATTATAATTAACGAGCCACCTCGAATAAAGTTTTCTCTGCTGAATGAGCTTGTAACCTGGTGGTTATTGAAATTGAATAGGAACTGGTGGCTTTTTAGCTAGTAGTTAGTAATTTGTCGATTATCTATGCTGGATGTAAGTATCTACTGTTGTTACTTAAACATGACTTTTTATTAAAATCAAATATTTAAAATTGTCTAAAAGTTATGAGCAACAAGCTTTTGTACATAACTTTTCAGTAATAACAATAACCTGCGGGCTTTCTTCAGCGCCTCGATCCACTGGTAAAACCGCATGAAAAGTTCATTAGATATCTTTTTATTTTTCACAAACAGCCTAACAGAAGTGTGTGGCGGAGGACACTGTTTTATATTTTAATAAAAATATATAAAACATGGTTGTGGATATACACTAAAGTAATTTAGATAGCTCATGGTGATATGATATCTTATTAATTTACCATTTATTTATTTAACACTTCCGCAGCCAATTCTTAAGGAGCCGTCCTAGACACAACAAATACATACATACATAGACTCACGCCTGTTTCCCCGAAGGGGTAGGCAGAGGCATATTAAACGCCCACTTTTCGCCAGTGTTTGATCCCACGTAATAGGTGGCGAGCCTATTGCCGCTTATCGGGATATTTTGTTTGCCAGAGCCTCGTCCGTTGATCGGCAGGTGCACCACTTGCAGGTGAGGTTGGCTTGGGACCCTAAGTTCTTGGTGGGAACCCTATGCACCTGAATGAAACAACAAATCAACCACTAATTATTGCTTGATATAGTCCGAACATCTATTGGTACAAATAGTATTAGTTGATCTGTCTCATGGGACAAATTCGTGGGCAGGCGAAAGTTTTTGGGCTGCAGTGTACTAATGATCTCAACTCAATGTTATCACAGGTACACTGATGTTTATGTGTACTTTGCCGGTATCACCCGTTATGAAGGAGACGGCATTGTTGATGCAAGTGCCAGACAGGTTTGGAGTAGGTTACAGTTGTACGAAGTAACAGATGTACCTAGACTACGGTACAAAGGTATTGTCATGTTTTATTATAAGGACCCCATCTGGGTCACCAGTGATTCATAATAAAAGATTTTCTATTGCGGCTAGCCTTGTAAGTCGGCAAAGAAGCCAGAAGTTCGCTCTGTAACCATTTATAGTGAACCCTCGAAATGTACTGCGCGTATTTTAGATGAGCAATAATTGCCGCATTATAAGTTGGCCCAGGTTGGATCCCATTGCCGCGAGAGACGTGGTGTCCTTTGATGTTTTCTTTTAGAAGGCTACAAATAACGTCCGCCTTTATTTTTAAAGATGATTGTAATACACCATTCAAAATACAATCGCCGCGCCTGATTGTTTGAATAAGTACACGATCATTTATGTAAAGGGTCTACATCGCGTGAAAATTGGAAAATTTTGGGGAAATCTAAATATCTGAAAGCGAAAGGTCACTATCATGAAATCTCAAAGGACTCTCACTGGACTTATAAAGATGAAATTTGGCAGAGAAGTAGTTTATACATAGTAAGCGAGGGCAAGAAACGGATTTTTCGAAAGGGCTGCATTAAAGGGGGTCTAAAGGCTCTCGCAAGTTTCTTTTGAAGTTAAGATACAATGCAATTTTTTACCGCCGGCGAAGCTGCCGGAAACAGTTAGTAAGCTACTATTATATTTGGCCGGACGTTTTTTTACATTTATATTCAGGTAATTACGCAATATGGACCCGTTACATATACAGGGTGTCACAAGACCCATCACCAAGCCGATGTCTGCTCGTTCAGGACATCATGCTAAGTCGTACTAAGCAAAAATTATACGCTTTTTTTAAGTAGACCCTTTTTTAAACTGAAGATAAAAGTGAGCGCGTGCGATTCCCGAAATACCTTCTTATCCATGGGTGCATAGGACATCTATAGAACAAACTAGCGGGGCAATTGCATCGATTTTGTACATAATTAGAAAAATTGCATAGTGATTTTGAGCCTCAATATCTGCTGAACCAGCAATTACCCAGGCATGCATCATGTTCCCCAAGTAAAAAATTTTCGTAATGACTGGTACAATAAGGGATTTCAGTTTTCGTTACGGGCCTTTTTACCTGTATATTATTTAATATCTATACAAGTCGTGAAAGTTTATTAAATTAATTGTTTAATAAACTTGGCTTGGGACCAAAACCACATGAGGGAAAACACGGGTGACTGAAATGTGTTAGGACCTGCAGGCTCTCCATCTCGACGGCAAAAAAAAACCATTTTATTTTATTGTTTCAGTGAGAAACCGCAGACATTCAGTGAATGTATATAATACATTGTTTCACACGAGACTAACAGCCGGTTGCAGAAACGATATTTAAAATTTTAAAACGAGATTAAACCCTAATCTATTATTAAGTCGTTGCACAAAGCCAAATTCTTGTAAAATTTAATCCTTTATTAAATTTAATTTAAACATTAAAGCTCGTTTTACGTTGCACAAACAACCATTAGTGTGAATTGACACGTGAGAATCTATACTACTTATAATAAAACTGTAGAGAGGTCAATTCTGTACATTGAATATATATTCAAAATTAATATTGGAGGATGAATGGTGATCAATACTGATGCCAAAAATGCAATCAGTAAATTTTTTGTCTGTCTGTCCGTCTGTCTGTCTGTATGTGCACGCATGGGTCAAAAACTACTGAAGGGATTTTAACCAAACTTGGTACTTGGTTATTATATGTATAGACGGCCGTTTCGCGCGTTAAACAAAAATCAACCGTATAGCCGTACCCATACTGGCGCCGTGAGATTTGGAAGTTTTATTTCATCTATATCTTGTGTGTTTATAAACCGATTTCTATTTTTTTTAAATTAGCCACAATAGCGGGTTTAATCGTTAGGCATTTCTTCAAAGTTTATTAAATACATCAATATATTGTATTTCACATAGATATATCTTTATCAAACTGCCATATTCAAAAAGTACACTTTAATATGTATTTTATATAAAAAAAAATAGAAATCGGTTTATAAACACACAAGATATAGATGAAATAAAACTTCCAAATCTCACGGAGCCAGTATGGGTACGGCTATACGGTTGATTTTTGTTTAACGCGCGAAACGGCCGTCTATACATATAATAACCAAGTACCAAGTTTGGTTAAAATCCCTTCAGTAGTTTTTGACCCATGCGTGCACATACAGACAGACAGACGGACAGACAGACAAAAAATTTACTGATTGCATTTTTGGCATCAGTATTGATCACCATTCATCCTCCAATATTAATTTTGAATATATATTCAATGTACAGAATTGACCTCTCTACAGTTTTATTATAAGTAGTATAGATTCTCACGTGTCAATTCACACTAATGGCTGTTTGTGCAACGTAAAACGAGCTTTAATGTTTAAATTAAATTTAATAAAGGATTAAATTTTACAAGAATTTGGCTTTGTGCAACGACTTAATAATAGATTAGGGTTTAATCTCGTTTTAAAATTTTAAATATCGTTTCTGCAACCGGCTGTTAGTCTCGTGTGAAACAATGTGAAATGAAATGAAATGAAATGAAATGAAATGAAATGAAATGAAATGAAATGAAATGAAATGAAATGAAATGAAATGAAATGAAATGAAATGAATATTTATTTCGTGTAAACTTTTTTAAAGTGCTTACGAAAAGTCAAATTAAAATTGTTCAGTTTATACATCATTTATATTTTTGTGTTGAATTAGAACAGCTCAATCCCAAGCATTTTTATCGCCTATATAATCAGTAATTTTATAATATGCTTTTAAACACAGTGTAGTTTTAACAATAATTTTGAATTTATTTATAGATAAATTTCTTATATTAAGAGGGAGTTTGTTATAAAAGCGTATACACTGCCCCATAAAACAGCTACTTATTTTGTGGAGGCGGGTGCTATGAACTATAAGATTATTCTTATGTCTAGTATTAACAGTGTGTAGATCACTTTTTTTACTAAATGTGTCAATGTTCTTGTGGACATATAACAGATTCTCGTATATGTATTGCGAAGCAACAGTTAGAATGCCTATCTCACTGAACTTTTCTCTTAGAGAAACACGAGGACCGAGGTTGTAAATACCCCTTATTGCTCTTTTCTGCAGAACGAATATTGTGTCAAGGTCTGCAGCATTCCCCCAGAGAAGAATCCCATATGACATAATACTATGAAAGTAGCTGAAATAGACCATTCTAGCTGTTTCTATATCTGTGAGGCGTCTAATTGTCTTAACCGCATAAGCTGCAGAACTAAGTTTGCCCGAAAGTCTTTCTATATGCGGACCCCATTGAAGTTTGGAATCAAGCATAATACCTAGAAATAAGGTTGTCCCGACGGGCTCAATTCTGGTTTCCTTCAGTTGTACATTGGTTTCCATCTGTTTAACATTGGGCATGGAGAATTTTAAGAGTTTAGTTTTCTTATCATTGAGTAATAAATTATTTACATTAAACCAATTAACAACTTTAGAGAGTGCGTTGTTTACTTCGTCAAAATTACTCTGTTGTCTTTTAATATTAAAAATTAAGGAGGTGTCATCCGCGAACAACACAATCTCATGATCGTTCTTTACGTAATAGGGTAAATCGTTGATATAGATCAAAAATAGAAATGGTCCGAGTATTGAACCCTGCGGGACGCCCATTTTTAAGGCAGAACCTGGCGATGTCTTATCATTAATCTGAACCTTCTGGATTCTGTTGCCCAAATAAGAAACCAGGAGATTAAGAGCTTTGTTCCTAATGCCATAATGATATAATTTCCTGACCAGAGTATCATGATGTACACAATCAAAGGCTTTGGACAAGTCGCAAAAAATTCCTAAAGCATCTTGCGACTTCTCCCAAGCTGTAAATATACTTTTGAGTAACTCTACTCCTGCGTCAGTAGTTGAACGACCCCTCGTAAATCCGAACTGTTTCTTGTGAAGAAGATTATGTTTGTTAAAATAACTAAGCAATTGACTAAGTATTAATTTTTCAAAAATTTTACTAAGCGTTGGCAATACAGAAATAGGTCGAAAATTAGAAGGGTCTGATGTGTCGCCAGATTTAAATAAAGGTATAACTTTACTATATTTCATTAAATCAGGAAATATTCCAGAAGCGACGCAACCATTGAACACTGTTGCAAGATGTGGAGCTATTATGGTAATAATAGATGAAACAGTCTTCACTGACAATCCCCACAAATCCATTGTCTTTTTCATATTTATAGTTTTAAATTGATAAATAACATCTTTAGTAGTCACAAGGGTAAATTCAAAGGCTGCACCACATTCTGGCACGCAGTCCCTAAGAAGCATTTCAGCAGACATGGAAGATGAGTCAAGCGATCCTGTAGTTATTATAGGTATATTAGAAAAAAACTTCTCAAATTCTGTCGCTACTTCCAGGTCCTCTGCAACACTCACATTATTGATATTTAATAAGAAGTCACGGCTGCGTGCTTTGGCTCTGCCAGTTTCATTGTTGATGACATTCCAGGTAGCCTTTATAGTGTTTTCTGATAATTTTATTTTATTTCTCAAATAAATAGATTTTGCTGTACTACAAGCTTGTCTAAATATTTTGGAATATTTTTTTACATAATTAATAAAGTTCTGACTATTATTATAAGTTTTTTCATCATACAGTTCATATAACCTAATCCGGCTTTTATGAATACCTTCAGTTGCCCAATCACTAAACATCAGACGGTCAGTTACATTTAATTTTTTGGATGTAAATACAGTCTGAAATTCGTCATTAATCAAGTCAAACAAAGAGCTATAAAACTGATCCGGATGGTCATGATGAGGCAACCAACGCATTTTTCGAGATAAATTGTCTTTAAAAGTTTTAAGTCGATTTTCATTTATTGGTATATATTTAATAATTTTTCTCTGGACTTTTGGGCATTTTCTTGGACAACAGATTAACTGCCCACTGTGATCTGACTGAAGCATATTAATCAAAGATTTGTGTAATGGTTTTATATTAGTAAATATATTATCAATACAAGTACCACTTGTGGCAGTCACTCTAGTTGGTTCATAAAAATTATGACATAAATTGTATGACTTAAATAAATTTAAAAATTTGATAGTCGAAGAGCATTTTTCTAATATGTTAACGTTAAAATCTCCACAAATAGCAACAGTTTTACGGCAATTACAAACTTTGCTAAGGGCATCCTCCATAATAACTAAAAAACTTTCAAATGGTGCACATGGAGGTTTGTATACACTCATAACAATGAACTGCTCAAACTCAACACATGTGATTTCTACTACTCGCTCAACAGAGAGGCTCACAATGTCAGTCCTTTCTTTAAATTTTAGAAATTTGCTAACTATGATTAACGAGCCACCATGGATAAAGTTTTCTCTACTGAACGAGCTTGCAACCTGGTGGTTATTGAAATTGAATATGAACTGGTGGCTTCTTAGCCAATGTTCTGTAATGCATAAAATATCAATATTGTTACAGTTCATAAACAATTCCAATTCTAACTCCTTACCCATCAACCCTTGTATATTTTGATGCACCAGGCTGATACAATTTTTTAAATTATTTTTTGTAGGTAAGGTTGATGGAGTTGTATTTTTGTCACTTAAACTAGGTACAGAATTCAATGTCTTATTAAATATATTGCCAGAGATTGACTCTATTGTCTCAGAATTCAATTTAAAGAATTTGGAACAGATTCCAAGCTTATATTGCATGTCAAATTTGACTGCTCAATAAAAGCAGTGTGGTTAGCCAAAACCTTGGCTGTGTTATTAATACAATAAGCTAGCGAGGATGCTATTTGTCTTTTATAAAATTGTGATATATAATAATTATCATATGTCAAATTAAAATTTCTAATTAGAGCATTAGAGTCAATAATGTCAATTAAATTATTATAACATGTCATGGTATGTAATTTGGAATTAATCTTAAATCTGTAATCATTTTCAGCTTGTGGCAACAGCTTACTGTAAGGAAAAGCAAGTAACAGAATTTTTTTAACTTTTAAATTCAGTAATTGGTCAAAATATCTCTTTATTAAATTAATATTTGCATTTCCTCTTCTCCCAATAAATATAATTATTGTTGATTCAGGACAGTATGATTTAGATAAAATTGATTGCATAATCTGAGAAAAGCTTGCTCCAGGCATACATAAGTTAGTAATAGTCATACCTGTCCTTTGCCTCAACAATTGGCTCATGTTTTTACCTATCTCATCGCTAAACATTAATAGCTTGTCGGTGTTTGTGATGTGGGGTGAGAAAGAAGTGCCAGAATTACAATAAGAATTAATGGTGCTGTCATCCACTGCAGCAGAGAGTGACAGCAAATCAGAGCAATAATTCAAAGTAGTTGACTGTGAATGACTCTGTGGCGCCTGGCTAAGTTCATTGCCATGACTATTATTAGTCAAAGATTGAAGCCTCTCTTCATTGTACTTACACAAGTCCACTAACTCATCCATTGCCAAGATATGCTCGTTAATTTGTTTTTGTGATAGATTATATTTTTTTGTCATATTAGCCAAAGAATCTTGTAAACTATCAATCTCCGTCTGCAGACAATGAATATCAGCATCATATTTCACTAGATTTGAATCTAATTTAGTTAGACATACTGACATTTGTTCTTTTACATTAACATATTTTTTGCAATAATCTAGATTTATGTTTGATTTCCTGTACATTCTTAATAATTTTTCCTTTTTCCTAATAAATTTATTTATTTTAATATACTTCTTCAATTTATTACAAGCTTTTATGTTTCTAAATGACTGAATAGTTGAATTAGAATCTGTAAGATCAATAGTCACTATATTCTTACTGTCATCATCGGAGATAGCAGAAACCATACCTGGAGCGCTGCCAACCAGCTCATCAAATAATGACTGTGTGGTTACTGATTTTATAGACCGGTTTGCATTTTCTAATCTGTTAATATGATCATTTGCCTCGCTTAGGAGACCCTCTAACTCAGTGATGCGTTTTAGAGCGTTCTCAAACTCATCACTGCACCTGTCAAATTGTGTTACAATCTTATGCAATCTATCCCGTTCATCAAGGGTAGTGAGTAAATTAGAGTGTATTTCTGCCATCTCACTCCTAAGCTGAGAGTTTTTACCTAAAATCTCTAGCATTTCTTTCTCATTGTCATCATGTTCACTTTGTAGTGACTGACACAAATCCTTATATTTCTTTAGTTCTACAAGGGTCACCTGTAATTTCTCATCATCTAAGCGTGCCCTTCTGGTCATCATCTTGACAAAATTAAGTAAACAAAGCAAGAAAGGTTCACTGAGGTTTGTGTAAGACACAACAAAGTTTTTTGTATAGATTGAGGTATGCTGACTTAGTATTATCGCTAGTGTAGGGTGTAAGAATGTCAAATAACAAGTAAACTCACCTCAAATTGTCTCAAAGTCAGCTATTATTGTAAAAATAATGCAAATTCTTTTAAATAAAATTGTTCGTTACTTTGACAGTTGACTTACTTGACTTTGCAAAACTTTTACAACTTGTTAAACACCACTTATCACTGTTATTATACAACAATTATAATTATCACAGATTATTACGTAAGAAATAAGCAAGTTAGGCACATTATTATTAATTAAATAGATTTAAGAATAATAAATTATTGGGAGAAGTACAGTTTTACGTTATACCGCCAGTGTTGCCAGAAGCAAAAAAAAAAACTACACTAATGTATTATATACATTCACTGAATGTCTGCGGTTTCTCACTGAAACAATAAAATAAAATGGTTTTTTTTTGCCGTCGAGATGGAGAGCCTGCAGGTCCTAACACATTTCAGTCACCCGTGTTTTCCCTCATGTGGTTTTGGTCCCAAGCCAAGTTTATTAAACAATTAATTTAATAAACTTTCACGACTTGTATAGATATTAAATAATATACAGGTAAAAAGGCCCGTAACGAAAACTGAAATCCCTTATTGTACCAGTCATTACGAAAATTTTTTACTTGGGGAACATGATGCATGCCTGGGTAATTGCTGGTTCAGCAGATATTGAGGCTCAAAATCACTATGCAATTTTTCTAATTATGTACAAAATCGATGCAATTGCCCCGCTAGTTTGTTCTATAGATGTCCTATGCACCCATGGATAAGAAGGTATTTCGGGAATCGCACGCGCTCACTTTTATCTTCAGTTTAAAAAAGGGTCTACTTAAAAAAAGCGTATAATTTTTGCTTAGTACGACTTAGCATGATGTCCTGAACGAGCAGACATCGGCTTGGTGATGGGTCTTGTGACACCCTGTATATGTAACGGGTCCATATTGCGTAATTACCTGAATATAAATGTAAAAAACGTCCGGCCAAATATAATAGTAGCTTACTAACTGTTTCCGGCAGCTTCGCCGGCAGTAAAAAATTGCATTGTATCTTAACTTCAAAAGAAACTTGCGAGAGCCTTTAGACCCCCTTTAATGCAGCCCTTTCGAAAAATCCGTTTCTTGCCCTCGCTTACTATGTATAAACTACTTCTCTGCCAAATTTCATCTTTATAAGTCCAGTGAGAGTCCTTTGAGATTTCATGATAGTGACCTTTCGCTTACAGATATTTAGATTTCCCCAAAATTTTCCAATTTTCACGCGATGTAGACCCTTTACATAAATGATCGTGTACTTATTCAAACAATCAGGCGATTGTATTTTGAATGGTGTATTACAATCATCTTTAAAAATAAAGGCGGACGTTATTTGTAGCCTTCTAAAAGAAAACATCAAAGGACACCACGTCTCTCGCGGCAATGGGATCCAACCTGGGCCAACTTATAATGCGGCAATTATTGCTCATCTAAAATACGCGCAGTACATTTCGAGGGTTCACTATAAATGGTTACAGAGCGAACTTCTGGCTTCTTTGCCGACTTACAAGGCTAGCCGCAATAGAAAATCTTTTATTATGAATCACTGGTGACCCAGATGGGGTCCTTATAATAAAACATGACAATACCTTTGTACCGTAGTCTAGGTACATCTGTTACTTCGTACAACTGTAACCTACTCCAAACCTGTCTGGCACTTGCATCAACAATGCCGTCTCCTTCATAACGGGTGATACCGGCAAAGTACACATAAACATCAGTGTACCTGTGATAACATTGAGTTGAGATCATTAGTACACTGCAGCCCAA
Organism: Euclidia mi; assembly: GCA_944739405.2. Taxonomy (NCBI): domain Eukaryota; kingdom Metazoa; phylum Arthropoda; class Insecta; order Lepidoptera; family Erebidae; genus Euclidia; species Euclidia mi. The sequence goes on along the minus strand of OX123204.2, from coordinate 27,723,602 downwards.
AAACTTTCGCCTGCCCACGAATTTGTCCCATGAGACAGATCAACTAATACTATTTGTACCAATAGATGTTCGGACTATATCAAGCAATAATTAGTGGTTGATTTGTTGTTTCATTCAGGTGCATAGGGTTCCCACCAAGAACTTAGGGTCCCAAGCCAACCTCACCTGCAAGTGGTGCACCTGCCGATCAACGGACGAGGCTCTGGCAAACAAAATATCCCGATAAGCGGCAATAGGCTCGCCACCTATTACGTGGGATCAAACACTGGCGAAAAGTGGGCGTTTAATATGCCTCTGCCTACCCCTTCGGGGAAACAGGCGTGAGTCTATGTATGTATGTATTTGTTGTGTCTAGGACGGCTCCTTAAGAATTGGCTGCGGAAGTGTTCTGTTTAACTACTAAGTAGTTAAACAGAAATAAATAAATGGTAAATTAATAAGATATCATATCACCATGAGCTATCTAAATTACTTTAGTGTATATCCACAACCATGTTTTATATATTTTTATTAAAATATAAAACAGTGTCCTCCGCCACACACTTCTGTTAGGCTGTTTGTGAAAAATAAAAAGATATCTAATGAACTTTTCATGCGGTTTTACCAGTGGATCGAGGCGCTGAAGAAAGCCCGCAGGTTATTGTTATTACTGAAAAGTTATGTACAAAAGCTTGTTGCTCATAACTTTTAGACAATTTTAAATATTTGATTTTAATAAAAAGTCATGTTTAAGTAACAACAGTAGATACTTACATCCAGCATAGATAATCGACAAATTACTAACTACTAGCTAAAAAGCCACCAGTTCCTATTCAATTTCAATAACCACCAGGTTACAAGCTCATTCAGCAGAGAAAACTTTATTCGAGGTGGCTCGTTAATTATAATAAATAAACTTTTAAAATTTAAGGAACGATCTGATATTGTGAGCCTCTCTGTTGAGCGAGTCATAGAGATATCATGTGTCGAGTTTGAGCAATAAAAGACTTAATATAAAAATCGCTTTTGCATGATGAAGTAAAAACTGTGTCTCGTGTGAAACAATGTTTTATATACATTCACTTAATGTCTGTGGTTTCTCACTGAAACAATAATATAAAAAGGTTTTTTTTTTTGCTGTCGAGATGGAGAGCCTGCAGGTCCTAATACATTTCAGTCACCCGTGTTTTCCCGCATGTGGTTTTGGTCCCAAGCCAAGTTTATTAAATAATTAATTTAATAAACTTTCACGACTTGTTTAGATATTAAATAATATACAGGATGTAAAAAGGCCCTTAACGAAAACTGAAATCCCTTATTGTACCAGTTATTACGAACATTTTTTACTTGGGGAACATGCTGCATGCCTGGGTAATTGCTGGTTCAGCAGATATTTAGGCTCAAAATCACTATGCAATTTTTCTAATTATGTACAAAGTCGATGCAATTGCCCCGCCAGTTTGTTCTATCGATGTCCTATGCACCCATGGATAAGAAGGTATTTCGGGAATCGCACGCGCTCACTTTTATCTTCAGTTTAAAAAAGGGTCTACTTAAAAAAAGCGTATAATTTTTGCTTAGTACGACTTAGCATGATGTCCTGAACGAGCAGACTTCGGCTTGGTGATGGGTCTTGTGACACCCTGTATATGTAACGGGTCCATATTGCGTAATTACCTGAATATAAATGTAAAAAACGTCCGGCCAAATATAATAGTAGCTTACTAACTGTTTCCGGCAGCTTCGCCGGCGGTAAAAAATTGCATTGTATCTTAACTTCAAAATAAACTTGCGAGAGCCTTTAGACCCCCTTTAATGCAGCCCTTTCGAAAAATCCGTTTCTTGCCCTCGCTTACTATGTATAAACTACTTCTCTGCCAAATTTCATCTTTATAAGTCCAGTGAGAGTCCTTTGAGATTTCATGATAGTGACCTTTCGCTTTCAGATATTTAGATTTCCCCAAAATTTTCCAATTTTCACGCGATGTAGACCCTTTACATAAATGATCGTGTACCTATTCAAACAATCAGGCGATTGTATTTTGAATGGTGTATTACAATCATCTTTAAAAATAAAGGCGGACGTTATTTGTAGCCTTCTAAAAGAAAACATCAAAGGACACCACGTCTCTCGCGGCAATGGGATCCAACCTGGGCCAACTTACGGCCCTGTCACGACCTTGCCGCTCTGAGCGGCGGCTTAGCGCGGGGCGGCTAGCGGCAAGATCAAATGTATGAAGACGTTCGAAGCACGCCACGAGCCGCCGCACACAGCGATAACGCGCGCGTTTTTTTTGGCGCGATTGGCTGCGCGGCGAGCGGCGCGGCGTGCGGTGCGGCGAGCGGCGGGAACAAATGTACTGCGACCGAGTCCGACGCCACGACTCCGAGCGGCACAGACAGCGTTACGCGAGGGACGAACTAGGCGGTTAAACTATTTGTTAAATATTTTGTGGCGGTAATGAATACGGAGACATTTAAAGTCGAAATTTTTAAACGGTCGCGTGTGTGGATAGCAACACATCCGCTGTATAAATACAAAAATGTTAATAAAACGTTGCGAGATGTAATGAAACAATGTTTTACAGAATGTAATGGTAGGTTTTAATATAAATCGCAAACATTAAAACACTGAGTAATATACATATGTACCTATTTAGGTACAGACACAGCTACTATGAAAGTTAAAAGGTGATTTACCTACCTACTTAACGTAATCTACGTTGTGTAGGTACCTATTCAACGCCTCATTAATTGCGAATATGTATTATTCCTTTGATATAAAATACTTGTAAGAAATGAAGATCCAATGTCGACAATTTTGTAGGTATACCGTATAGTTACACAAAGATATTTTGGTTATCGCCATATTTATGGGTAACTCCGTCGGCCCAAATACGTCCACATTTGCCGCTGCGTTTACCGCTGCTGAAGGGTCGTGGCGTGCACGACGCTCTGCCGCGCCGCCCGCCGCGACGCGCGCCGCTTAGACCGATCTCGTGAACAGGCCCTTATAATGCGGCAATTATTGCTCATCTAAAATACGCGCAGTACATTTCGAGGGTTCACTATAAATGGTTACAGAGCGAACTTCTGGCTTCCTTGCCGACTTACAAGGCTAGCCGCAATAGAAAATCTTTTATTATGTATCACTGGTGACCCAGATGGGGTCCTTATAATAAAACATGACAATACCTTTGTACCGTAGTCGAGGTACATCTGTTACTTCGTACAACTGTAACCTACTCCAAACCTGTCTGGCACTTGCATCAACAATGCCGTCTCCTTCATAACGGGTGATACCGGCAAAGTACACATAAACATCAGTGTACCTGTGATAACATTGAGTTGAGATCATTAGTACACTGCAGCCCAAAAACTTTCTCCTGCCCACGAATTTGTCCCATGAGACAGATAAACTAATACCTACTATTTGCACCAATAGATGTTCGGACTATATCAAGCAATAATTAGTGGTTGATTTGTTGTTTCTAGGACGACTCCTTAAAGAATTGGCTGCGGAAGTGATCTGTTTAATTACTTAGTAAGAAATCATATCACCATGAGCTATCTTTTATTGCCGTAATCGTGTTGTAAATTACTTTAGTGTATATCCACAACCATGTTTTATATATTTTTATCCCTACTAATATTATAAATTCGAAAGTGTGTATGTATGTACGTGTGTTCCGTTTTCACGCGAAAACGGCTGAACTGATTTTGTTGAAATTTGATATAGAGATTTATTTGACTATGGAAACGGACATAGGCTACAATAAGCTGCAAAAATTAAACTGGGAGGGATTGTAGGGAGGATAGAAGTTTGTACGGCAGAAATTTTCCTCTTGGAAGTAAGAACGTATGCGCGCATAATTAAGTGCTGCGCATGTGCTATCACATTGATTGCACTGTGATTACATTGTTCGCATATCTAAACTAAAAATTACATATACTAAGCTCAAACGGCTGAAACTATTTTTCTACCTACTAAAATTATAAATGCAAATGTGTTTATAGATATATATTGGACATTTATTGAAACATGGCTTTGACATTTGTCATGGATACTGTCCGAGTTACTTTGTACCCTATAGAGCTTCTGACTCTTTAGCATAATCAGGAGTGTCTTTACTCAACTTGAGACTGAAAGTTGATAATGTGTTAGCCCGAATTTAACGCGCGCGAAGCCGCGGGCAAAAGCTAGTTAAAATATAAAACAGAGTCCTCCGCCACACACTTCTGTTAGGCTGTTTGTGAAAAATAAAAAGATATCTAATGAACTTTTCATGCGGTTTTACCAGTGGATCGAGGCCGCTGAAGAAAGCCCGCAGGTTATTGTTATAACTGAAAAGTTATGTACAAAAGCTTGTTGCTCATAATTTATAGAAAACTAGTGGACGCCAGCAGCTACGCCCGCATTTTTTTTAATTTACCCGTTTTACCGATCCCGTGGGAATTTCGGGAAATCCCTTCTTAGTGCACCCCTACGGTTCCCAAGGAGCATACATGCCAAATTTCAGCTTCTTGTGCCCAATAGTTTCGGCTGTAGCGTGTCTGTCAGTCAGTCAGTAACGCAAGAATTTTATATATTAAGATTTTAAATATTTGATTTTAATAAAAAGTCATGTTTGAGTAACAACAGGAGATACTTACATCCAGCATAGATAATCGACAAATAACTAACTAAACTAAGCAATAGTTGTTACTCTAAGCCTAGAACTTCAAAATTTTGTTAAAAATTCCTGCTTTCATAAAAAATAATTTCGAAAATCAGATATAATCCAGTGGGTAAAAATATTTCTGTTCGAAATAATCCTGACGGATTAATTTTTGTCCTACACTGTATGATCACGGATTTATTGCGGCAAAATTCTGAAATAAATTTACCCTGGAGTGCTGATTGGTTTAGACGGATTTATTGGAAAAATAACATTTTATGCGTCCGCAGAGGCCCTACCTGCCAACGAGATATAAAAAGGCCCTCGTTCGGTTAATGAGCCTTGACTGGCTTTTAGCTAAGATGACCGCTTTTTCTGTTTACACCTATCGCTTCCAATAAGGTTATGCGATGTTTATTGCATCGGAGTCTTTACAATTTCTTTGAGATTTGCACTTAGCGATTAAGTACTCAACAGTACTTTTGTGACTCAAAATAATATACTCTGAGAGTCGTAAACTATGTCACAGTACTTTATAATGCTGTGTGTTACATGCCATCGTCGCAATAAGCCTTAACTTGTATAAAAAATAGGATCCAGTTGTATTAAATGACAATGGGTAAAAATGTATGTGAGTTGGTCCAAGCGCCTCAGGATGAATCATACTATCTGAAAATGAAAATGAAAATGTTTTATTTGCACCTCCACACAAACTTAAAAAAACACTTAACAAACAAATAAACTTAAAATACAGGTACACTAGGAATATAAGAAGGTAGGTACATTATTTCTGGTGGCGTTACATGGAGGGCAAATAAGGCGCTGCGTAACAAAACAGCGTCAGAGGTGAAACGGATTCTAAGAGGTCTCTGTGGGAATAGCAGAGCAGCCAAGCGGATCATAAAAATGATCTCGGGTTTGTTGTACCTACTTAATTAATGCGAAGTTACAACATATTTCTTTTTTCCGGCATTGCTGTTGTCTGTAACTTTTCATGTATAAAGTGACGAACGTCGCACCTGCTGATTCCCGCTTTTTGAATGATCTCTCAGACCGTAATCCTTTTAAATCCTGTTTACATTACTTCGTTTCGCCGCTCCACTACCGCCGCAGCCTTGCTTCGCTTCGATGGACTGATAGCCTTTAAACTTTAAAATGCCACTCACAAAGGCTTCTTACAAAACCTATTTCCTGTAAGAATGAGTTTCGTTTCATCGGGCGCACGGTGGATTAGAGTAGATTACAACACGGGACAATAGTGAGACTATTAGGTGGATTCTTTTGTCGTAATCTACGGTAGATACGAGGCTTTGCACCCACAAGTGTTTCACGTATTATATTATCTGTGGTTCTAGTAATAAGTGGTCTGTGAAGACACGTGCCGGGAACTGGGGAGGTAATGACCTGAGACATGATATCGTTATCATGGTCTTCGGTGGTACATACATGTTGTATATTCTAATTGAATAAATAATTGATAGATATATGAAGATTTTTATTTACTTATATTTTTAAACATATAATCCTCAGAAATGAGTTAGACTGTCCAACTATTTTATCTGCTGTCACAATCCGTGTTCCCCGTCGAATACCCAGGCGCGCAACATTGACTAACGGGTTACTTCAACCACCTCCCGCAAAGACCAACTTAAAACAGTTCAGTGCCCTGTCTAGAATCTCCAAAATGTTAAACTCTATTAGCAGCAAGGCAGCAAGATATATTTAACACTGGCTTGCAAAAATTTAAAACAAATGCGCTAAAATTGTTGAGAAACAAAAACTATGAGTACCCCAGTCGCCTTTAATTTAACCTAAGAAGATTTAGCAACTTTCCGTAACCTCAGATAAGTTTTAGTTATAAGTTCTACTAACAGTTAAATTAAATGGTGCAAGCTGTGACCCCTTAAAAAGTTGTGCATCGTGAACCTAACCTGTGCTTAATATATAGAATAAATTTCGATGTAACAACTAAGGTAAACGTACGTAATTCCGGCAGTGTCCCGGTACCCGGTAACTAGTCGGTTTTTATCATTTTGTAGGTTTCTACCAAAAGAATATTGAATTTTGAGAATTGCAATACATACTTGATATTATTTCGTATAATTTTAATATGAACGCTGCTCAATAACTGTAATGGTTGCAAAACTATACCACAATGAAAGTGTGGTGTGCGAAAATTTTGTGGAATTTCGAGGTTCTGTCACTAAACTACGAAGCTACCACATTGTATTGGTTTGCTTATCTTATTGCTGCGGATAGCAGCACTGTGAGAGTGTTTATTTGCTTAAATATTTGAGTTAATTATCTAGCGATATAGTCCATAAGCGGCGATGAATTTAATGAAATAGTAAGTATTTTGGCATATTACATTTACTGGGACTCAGAAACCCCTACATGACCCAGTACCCGGCAATATTTTACCCTTTTTTACCGGATACTGGCACATGAGTTAACTTCGTACTACCCGTTGCACCGGAGCCCATTACTGCACCTTAGTGCCTTGCAATAAGTCTCATTATCCTTTGAAACTGTAGTAGTGTAGTAGTAGAGTATTAATTATAACAATATATTATATTCTGCCTGATGCTGAGACGTACACTACCACTTGATTCTAAACCCTATCATATGCAAGGGCTTGAAGTTTATATTTCAAAACGTATTTTATTACGAGGCATAAATACTTATTTATAATGAAAAATAAAACGGTGCTCTGCTACCATTTCTCAATTTGTATAGAGTTCTCGCATGATGGAGCTGGAAAGTGGCCAAAGGAACTCTGCAATAAAACGACACAAGCCCATCGAGTTTCAATCGTATTGACGAGTACTCTGATCCTATATGGCAACCAAAGTTTGATGATGCATTATCAAAGTTGACTTCAACTCAAAGTAGATTTCAAATAATAGTTAAGTTCAACTGAAAGAGGAGTTCCACTGAAACATGAGTTCAATGTGACAGACCAATTGGGTGACCACAGAGCCCTCGAGCTACTTTACCGAAGTTATATATCTCGGATGTAAAACAGAGTGAGGTACGGATGGCATTAGAGCAAATCAGGAAAAATAAACAACCTGGTGATGACGGAATCACTGCAGAACTCCTCTGAGCAGGTGGAGACACAACCTTGAGAGAGCTAGCAAGTCTTTTCAATACCGTCATCCACAAAGGTTCAAAACTGGAGCGGGTGTGTGGTGATTCTATTGTTAAAAAACCGGCCAAGTGCGTGTCGGGCCACGCGCAATGTAGGGTTCTGTAGTTGCCCATAATGGCCATTATTGATAATAACTTCTGGTTCACATGGGACTAAAATGGGCATGTTTAAGATTAAGCCAGCGCTCCCAATGTAAACTCACAGAAATAGGTATTTATAAGTTAACGACGATTACTCGTAAACTAGTGATGTCCACTTAGCCGTAATAGTTTTCCTTTTAAATTCGTTATATGTACTACATTTGTGATTTTTTTCACCTCTTCCAAATTAATAGTTTAGCCGGCAGATGGGGGGGGGACACTTGAGTCTAGCATTTTTTTTCACTTCAAAGCTTGATATTTCACAAGCCAATCACTTGATCGAAAAATGATTTGAGCAAACTAATAATATTTTTTTTAAAACCTATCCAATGATACCCCACATAATGGGGTACTCAACCAAAAAAAAATTATACCCCACTATACATGTAGGGGAGATACCCTTAAAAATTTTTTTTCCTAAATTTTATTCTATAGTTTTGTTGCAATATCTTATTTCTATATTCATGTCAAATATCAGCTTTCTAGCACCAGGCGTCTTTGAGCTAGGCTGCGGACGGACAGACGGACGGACATGACGAAACTATAAGGATTATTATTCCTTGCGGACTACGGAATCCTAAAAAGGTTGCAAAACTTTATTGAAGAATTACAGATCCATTTCACTCCTGAGCCATATCTACAAGTTGTTCTCGAGGGTTGTAACAAACGACTCGACGACTTCCAGCCATCAGTGCAAGCCGGGTTTCAAAAAGGCTTCATAACCGTGGACCACATCCATACTGAAGACCCATGAGTACAACCAGCCGCTGTGTATGGCATTCGTGGACCACCAGAAAGCCTTTAACTCTATCGAAACCTGGGAAGTTGTTGACAGCCTGCAACGATGACGCATTAGCTGGCGATATATAGAGGTGTTAAGATACATAGAGTTGCGTAGGGGAGTCCGGTAAGGGGATGTAATATCTCCAAAGCTGTTCACCAAGGCACTTGAGGATGTCTACAAGACACTGTAGTGGGTTCAACGAATATCAACGGCGAGTACATCTCACACCTTTAATTTGCTGACGACATAATCCTAATAGCAGAGACGTTGGAAGAGCTTAGCGGAACGCTGTCGACCTTAAGAGGCCGTTCCAAAATTCACGGACTGCGTGAATAGGTATTTTACGCCAAGCGCGCGGGCAACGCGATCGAGGTGTCAATGTGTGCGTCTGTGTAGCCCAACAAAACCTACCTTGCAGTGAACTCGCGGAGACAAAACAAATTGATACTTTGACCAATAAAATGTATGATCGTAATACAGAATTATTTTGGATAACGTATTTTGATGTTTAAATGTAATAATTCCAGGTAGATTGAAATTAAACTACAGTTTACGGATTTTATCGCGTTGTATTGGTTTCACTAAGTTATTACATTTGAAACTAAAGATCTAGAAACTATATTTTTAATTTATTACTAGCCAACGTTCGGTTCGAATCCACGGAACGCATCAATGACTCTTCGGAGTTATGTGCGTATTGAATTGTTAATTATCGCTTGTCCCGTGCCTCGGAGAGCACGTTAAGCCGTCGGTCCCGGTTGTCATGAAGATCTTTGACAGTCGTTACAGGGCGTCAGTACATAGTATAAAAATAATAGTAGGATAGCTTCATACAAATCGGCCGCCGCCGGTTTGAATGTACGCGTGAATCCCCGGCGCCGTGTACGTACGGACTTTTCATGCACACAATCTCATAAACGAGCGCGACGAGCGCGGCGAGCGCGGATTAAATTCAATTTCAAATATTTTATTGATTCTCGCTCCCACGATTTTTCAGCAATTGAATCAATCCACTTACCCATAAAATAAGGAAAGTGCATAAACTCACATTATTCCCAAATGTTACTTTAAAGTTTAGTAATATTTGTTTTTATTTTAACCGTTACTGTCCCACTGCTGGGCTAAGGTCTCCCGCACACTCTTCCATAAATGCCGACCTTTTGCTTTATCTTGCCAGTCAGCTAGAAAAATATTAATCGTTTTTTCGACCTGCCCCTGTCAACACTTCTCTTTCCTCCAGTTCTACTTCTCCTTCAGGGTTGCATTGTTTGGTGATGTATGTCCAATTTCGAGATGTTTCCTACAGACATATCCTACCCAATCCTACTTTAACTTCGCTGCTTAGAAGCGCACTTCGCTGCTTTGACAGTTTTAGTCTTACACGTTACACCTAATACGCTACATTACATGGCACGTTGGCAAACCATGAGCTAGGTATTTCGAGAATTGGTCTGGTTATTATTTTAATGTTAAATTGTCTGGTTTTATAACAATGTTTAATTATACTATTTTTCTTCGTAACTTTTCCTACTAAGGCTTGAATGTTCATGGCATGTTAATTAATCAAAACTGTAGAAAATGTTGAGGTGTTCAAATTCAATGGTTAAATTTTGATCTATCCAACGCATAACGAATTGTAAACTGATGAAAATATATAACTTGTTTAATTTTTGTAGTATACACGTTTATTTTATTATAAGAAATATACCTACTACCAATAAACCTACTTCAAGAGCATACCGATTCCGGAACCAGTACCGGAATTCCGGAATTGACACTCCAATATCGTAACTCAGTTCCGGAATTCAATATTCTCCGATAATACAAGCCCTAGTACTACAGTTTAGGATGTCTCCAATCTGCAGGCCGATTCAGAATGTCACGACAAGTAATCGTACGATATGTCAAATTATTGTCCTCGTCTTTTAGTCGCCTATCAGAGATATTTTGAACAAATATTTATTGAATTTGGTTTATTTATTAACTTACTTCATACTGAATGCATAAAATTCATAGGAAATGCGATAGTTTTGACAAAAAATGAGGTAGCCCGTTTGACAATTAACGGAATCGAATGTCAAATGAGATATCGAACGATTCCGAATCGCCCCCCTGGTCAGAGAACGTCCGCCTAGGTCTTCCCCTTCGTCCAAAAATGACGTACCTAACTGCACAACGCTATCTATTGTCAACATTTAGAACTTAAATTATTTCGTTCGTCTTAATTTATTCGTTCCATTAGGTACTGATAGTTCAAACTAATACATTTATATCCTCCATCATCCCTTAGTTTATCCCCATGGGGGTTGAATTTATCAAAATCTTATTTAAGCGCACGTCTTCATCATAGTAGCTCTAATCTTTAAAATTTCAGTTCAATCAGTCGAAAATCTAAAAAAAATTAAACAAAATTTTTATCCCCTTAGGGGTGGAATTTATCAAAATCCTTTCTTAGGGGATGCCCACCTCATAGTAGCTATATGCATGCAAAGTCTTAGCCCGATCGGTTTAAACTTGACAAAGTTTCATACAAACTTTCAGCCCCCATTTTATCCCCTTAGGGGTGGAATTTATCAAAATCCTTTCTTAGGGGATGCCCACCTCATAGTAGCTATATGCATGCAAAGTCTTAGCCCGATCGGTTTAAACTTGACAAAGTTTCATACAAACTTTCAGCCCCCATTTTATCCCCTTAGGGGTGGAATTTATCAAAATCCTTTCTTAGGGGATGCCCACCTCATAGTAGCTATATGCATGCAAAGTCTTAGCCCGATCGGTTTAAACTTGACAAAGTTTTATAGAAACTTTCATCCCCTATTTTATCCCCTTAGGGGTAGAATTTATCAAAATCCTTTCTTAACGGATGCCTACGTCATAACATCTACCTCCATGCCAAATTTCAGTAAGATCCCTCCAGTGGTTTGGGCTGTGCGTTGATAGATCACTATGTCAGTCAGTCACCTTTGAGTTATGTATATATTTAGATACAATTTCTGACATTCATAAGAGTCACCTTAAGACCTAAGTGAATATAGTGTTTTTGAATCTTGCAGTATTTATTTTATAAGAGCATCGATTTCGTTACCATTCTTTTATTATACATATTCAACAATAATAACTCACATCAAGAAGGGTTGGTCGCGCTATAATTAGAGTGGTGTTTACAAGGCACACACACAGACGCAGTGACGACGGCAAGCGGCACACATCCTACCTCGATGAGCGCTCAGCGCGGTCTAAAGTTCTGTAGACGCGTACAGGATTTATATAACGATTTCTAGCTTCGTTTAAAAATTAATTTAAAATATTTGTAATCACATTTAGCAGCTGATCTTTTTTTTCTTAGCAAGGTATTATATCAAATCTTATTAGAGACTATTTGTTTTTTTATTTCTTAGTGTATTTTATGTGATAAAAAATAATCCATTTAGACGTAAACGGACAAATTAATGACATTTTACGTAACATTTTTTGGTTTATTTCTGAATGAAACCAAAAATTCTGGCCCCATCATACCAAGGAGCAGGATGTTGTTATGTCGTATATGCATTTAAAAGTTAATTACTCACATAATTTTCGATGTCATGGACCATAGCGTAATGCTCATAAAATGATTTCTTCAAAACATGCTTTGCGGAAACTTGATTTTTCCGTTGTAGGTAATTAAACACTTATTTTTACTCCCATAGTACCATAGTAGACTAAGTGATCTAATAGTATCATCGTTCATTTCTTAATTTGTTGATATATCTAAGTCACAATCACGTATCTCCGCGCGTGTTAACCGCTAAAATGGCTTAAAAAACGGGAACGGCCTCTTAATGAAGCCTCCCCGGTGGATTGATATTGGCATGAACCTGGCTAAAACGAAGATAATATTCAATGAATACGTCGTGTTTAGACCGATCTGCATTGACGGTTCCTTGCTCGAAGTTGTGCAACAGTGACATACTGTTGTTGACATACCTGGGGCAAGTAATACAGTTGGGTAGACACAGCTTCGAGAAGGAAATCGATAAGTGGATTCAGTTGGTGTGGGCAGCATTCGGTAAGCTACGTCGGATCTTCTCGTCGCCTATCTAATGCTTCCTACCAGTAATGATATTCGGTGCTGAAATCTGTACACTCACGGTAGTGCTGGTCCATAGATATAAAATAGCTCAGCGTACTATGGATCGAGCTATGCTCGGAGTCTCTCTAAAGGATAGAATTCGCAACGAGCTCATCAGGAAGAGAACTGGAGTCACCCACATATCTCGCCGTATAAGCAGTCTGAAGTGGCAATGAGCTGGCCACGTCTCCCGAAGGACCAACGACCGAAGGAGCAGACAAGTCTTAGAGAGAAGGCTCAATTTCAGCAAACAAAGAGTGGTTGTTGAGCTGACTGCACGGTTGGCGTCGTGGTTTAAGAGGCCACCTCGCAGCTTGGCACTTGCCTAGTGTTGTGGGTTCAATACTGGGTGTTCATCGTGTCGGTTGTATGTTGGTAAAGACTCCCGCGACACTGGGTTTATCACTAGTGCGTGAGTTGTTCTATTAAAAGAAAGGGCCTTGCGAAGCTATAGATTGTACCTAAATTGTAATTAAACCAAGCGCATACGAAATTTTCTTTAAATACCTGTAGTTAATTGTTCTATATCTTAGATTTTGATCTCTTTTCAGAAAACTACATAACAATTTTGTTGTTAAGCTTAAAGCCAAAGAAAATTACTGTGAGAATTCACTTCTTACAGTAAGTAATTTTAAAAGTTCAAAAATAATGTGATTAGGTATACTTTTGTTAGTTTTTAGTTTATTTTAGAAAGCAGTTGAAAAGATATAAACATAGTAGGTATTACGACAATTTTAATTCTTGCTTGTGATTTTCTTTGAAATACATTTCAATAAAAATCTTTTCTTTGACCCCTTTAGATACAGTCATAACGATTACATTACACAATATTTAAAAATAAAAGTTCAAATATTATAAACTTTAACGTTAAGCAAATAGGGTTCAAATTCGCGGTTAAAATTTGCCGGTGTCTGGGACAATCTACCGTTTACTAGGACAAATCTACCGGATACTGGTACAAATGGGTATTTTCAAACTTTATATAAATTAAAGTATTCTTAACGTCATATATATCGAAAGCTATAAAATTGCTCGAAAACTAGAATAAATTATCTACAAACATCCGTAAATTTCATTTTTGTTAGTCTTTTAACCTTAACATAGCAGACCTGCAAAGTTAGCGAAGTTCAGAATTTCACGGCTATTGGGACGTTTACCTGGCTGTCCATAGAAATAAATAAATAAACACAAATTTATAATTTTTTTATGAAATGGAACTAGATTAGGCCGGTACCATCCGTACCACTATATCCCAATAAAGGCAAGAGAGGGCTTATAGCCTTCCCTGGGATTGGGTCGGGTTAGACAAGGCGCAATGGGAGGAAGACTGGACGGTTCCTGTTCCAAATCTTCTCCCCCGTACGGCGACTTTGATCGGCAATCGGGGTAGTTTTTAGTTGGCACACCACATACTCCGGCTCGCCGTAGAGCCAGAGATCCGAAGGAACTTTACACCGTTTTCGTAACAAAAAATATAAGGTACCAACCATTTTATCGCGCATCAAATTCTATACAACTGGAGCCGATGCTTTAGCTAGATTGCGGCGACACATGTATTTTTCTCAGATTTTTTCAATATATCCAATATATCAACAAACAAAGCGCAACAAAATCTCAACATGTGCATAAATGTTTGACAACAAAGACGAAAGTAGGACGCAAATAAAAGATACACTTTCCTTGCCGATTTTTATTGCCCATAGTAATAAGGTCACAACTGTTAATCATATTTTTAACCCTCCCATGAAAAGAGGGGAGGAAGAGCATGCGTATGCATTGTCACGGTTGGTCTCCTTTTAGGCTGCAAATCCACTAGAGATGTGCCACGGAGATGAGTGAAATCGAGGGAAAAGTCGCCATTTACACACATACTTACACACTTACTCTAAGAGAGGTTAGAAAATAGTTCTATTATATAAGAGACAATTTATTATTCTCTGAATGTGTGGCTTATTCAGACTACTTTTATGGCTTGAAACTAAGGTATACAACTGAACATAGATTTTTATCGTTATTTTAATTTCCTTTTTTTACGTCTGAGTTCGGCGTCAAAAATGTTTGTCTCGCAGACAGCCCATCTACTTCGCACATCTCATATCTGCAGCTTTAATCGCAGCCTAAAACTTTGGGTATGAGATGTTTCAAACCGCACTGGATCGAGGCGGATTGTTACAAAAGAGAGCTGAATGTTATTGTAATACATGTCTCTTTTGTCGACACGGCGTTCATAGACTGACATGCTTGTGGGCTTATTTCTTTTTGCACTAGTTCATAATTAAAATGTTGCAGAACATTATGACAGCGGATTAGAGTATTCTTTGTAGCTTTTGATGTGGAATATATATGCGTGACTCAATTGTCGTGACTAAAGCCGTGACATAAAATAATAAGCGACGCAGCTCTAAAGACGTCACAAAGTTGTGCTATACGAAAATAGACTTACACATTATTGGCAAATCATCCTTCGGGATATATAGGTACCACGTAACTCGATTTCGAGTAGGTAACCGATATTTCGACACTGCTGCAAGCGCCATGATCACGAAGTGCCGAGATATCGGTAACACGAAACATGGTATATATCCCGAAAGACAATTAAAAATACAAATTATTGTTATTTTGTGCCAATTTTTTAAATTCCCAAGTAGCAACACTACGTTCAGCCTCTTTTCACATCCATTCTCACCCATCCACACTTTAAGTTCAATACTCTAGCTGAACGAGATCCTTACTTCCGTATCATACCTATACTTATTCACCACTAATCTTACCATATTAAACACAGGTACGGAGCCCACCTTCGTCACTAAACGTAGTCGGACAATTATCGACTTAACTCTCGCAACAGAAGGAGCGGCTGAACGCATCAAGGGATGGCACGTCTCGAAAGAGGCATCATGCTCAGACCACAGATGGATCAGCTTCTCCATAAAAGTCGATTTACAGCCCACACAGCCCCGCAGGAAACCACACAACACTGACAAAGCAAAGTATGTCCTACTACTTAAAGAGAAACTTACCCTTATGGCCACGCCGCCGGTACTGGGTGACACTGTACAGATCGACGATCAGCTATGTATACTGACGCAGTCGATGCTAGACAGCTATTATGCAGCTTGCCCGGAAACCACTCCGCCTTCAACCCCGGGGAAACAACCCTGGTGGGGCGCTGAACTTGAACGTAAGCGCAAGAAGGTAAGAAAGTCTCTAAATAGGGCAATGAACACAAGCGCGGACGCAGATTGCGACGCTTATAAAGCGGCCAAATCAGACTACAGAAAATGCCTCAGATTCAGACGCACCATGGGATGGAGAAAATTCTGTGGGAGCATTGAATTTTGCCAACAAGCAAACCGGGTAAGGAAACTACTGGCCCAGCAACCAACGGTTGCACCAGGTACTCTCCGTAAACCGGATAACACATACACCACATCGGAGGAGGAGACAAGACGCGTCCTACTCGAAACACACTTCTCAGGCTGCGTCCTCACCCCGGTAATAACGTGGCACGATACACCAACAGTGGCGACCGAACACGAATGGAGACACTCCGATGGGCCATCGATAGCTTCCACCCCTTCAAAGCAGCCGGACTGGATATCAGCATCTTCCCAGGGTTATTACAATGGGGAGGAGAACCTGTCCTTAAAAGACTCCTGGCAATTATGAGGGCTAGCCTGGCCCTCAGACATGTACCGAAGAGGTGGAGGGAAGTCAAACTAATCTTCATACTAAAACCAGGCAAAACAGACTATACCCATGCAAAGTCCTTTAGACCAATAAGCCTCACCTCCTTCATGCTTAAAGCCTTGCAAAGGCTTTGCGAGAGGGAACTAAGAAGTGGGGCTCTTAAGCACCTACCCTTACATGCCAACCAACATGCATACAGCTCAGGGAAATCGACGGAATCGGCCTTACATCAGGTCGTGAACCAGATAGAAGCTGCTATACAACAAAAAAGCATCTGCCTGGGCACCTTCATCAACATAGAAGGAGCCTTCGACAAGACAAACTTTTCCAGCATAAGCAACGCCCTAGCCAGGCATGGTGTGGACCAGATGCTCATACAGTGGATCCAAAACATGCTCAGCAAAAGGGTAGTGCGCCTGCAAGGCGACACTCAGACAGCCTTGATAACTAAAGGGTGCTCGCAGGGAGGTGTACTCTCCCCGCTATTGTGGAACTTAGTCATCAATGAACTCATAGACAAACTCAACGCGAGATACTTCTATACAATAGGTTATGCAGATGATCTAACCATACTCACCTCAGGTAAGGTAACCAGTACAGTGTACGACCTAACCCAACAAGCCCTACGCATAGTAGAGTGGTGGTGTAATGAGTACGAATTATCTGTAAACCCGACCAAGACCGAACTAGTTATGTTCACACACAAACGCGCGCTGGGTACTTACCGATTGCCCAGGTTATTTGATACAGAGCTTAAGCTGTCCACCGAGGTCAAGTACCTGGGCGTCACTCTCGACAGCAAATTGACATGGAACAGCCACATGGAAAATAAGCTCAATAAAGCCAGCATCATCTTCTGGCAGTGCAAGAAGATGATAGGTAAACCCAGATAGGTCCCAGACCTATCACCCAAAATTGTCTTATGGCTCTATAAGACAATAATACGTCCGATGGTAAGCTACGGCGCAGTAGTGTGGTGGCCTCGGACCAACCTAATAACGGCCGCCAACAAGCTTCAAAAGCTTCAAAGACTTGTATGCCTAGCGGCCACGGGCTGTATGAAAACAACGCCAACAGCGGCACTTGAAGTGTTGCTGGACCTGCCTCCATTGCACCTGTTCATACAACAGGAAGCAACGATGTCGGCAGTCCGGCTAAGAGCTCTGAAGCTCTGGAAAGACACTAACACACCGCACACTAACAACTTAAATACACTCTTTAAAGAAGTTCCTATCACACAAGCCATTGGCGACCGTATACCGAAACAATTTGTTTTCGACAAGAAATACAAAATCCAACTGTACGAGGACCTACATGAAGGAGCAGTTAACCACAACGAGCTCACGATCTTCACAGATGGGTCTAAAACAGATACAGGTACGGGTTCAGGAGTATTCTCCGAGGCCCTAAACATCAACATCGCAGCACCGCTGGGAGCCTACAACACGGTCTACCAGGCCGGATGTTTTGGCATAATCCTAGCTGCCACAGCAATCATGGCACGTGAGGTAAGGGAACGATCCATTAGGATCCTCTCAGATAGTAAGCCTGTCCTCTCAGCTCTCAAAAGCCATACTATCACCTCGACAATCACGCTTGAATGCCACCAGAAACTAACGGAGGTAGGTAAACTAAACAAATTAACACTGCAATGGATCAAGGGCCACAGTGGCTCATGAGGGAATGACGCAGCCGACGTACTTGCCAGAAGAGGGGCCACTTTAGAGGTGGTGGGACCCGAGCCCATTATTCCCCTCCCTTCTGGTTTTTATCGCAACCTGGTAAGAAATAGGACCAGGACCAAACACAACCAGTCCTGGATTGGTATTGAAACATGTAGGCAGGTCAAGGAGGCTCCTCCCGCAGTAGACGGTAAGATAGGCAAACAAATCCTCCGGCTGTCCAAACAACAACTACGGACAGTCAAGGCCGCCTACACAGGACACGGATTCTTTAATAAACACCTATTTACTATAAGTATCACCGACAGCCCGCTGTGCAGGGCCTGTATCGCAGCAGACGAGACGGCAGCCCATCCGCTCCTCGACTACCCTGAGGTCGCACAGTACAGGCAGCAGTACCTGACCAGATACAGCACTCTGAGGGAGGCCGTGGGCCACATCAAGAGTCTGCTGGCCTTCCTCGAAGAGCTGGGGTGGCTCGAATGACGACACCATTCCCACCAGCACGCAAAATACACGCCAAGACGTGGAGTTGTGGAAACAGCCCGTGCCATCAAGTATCAAGTAAGTAAGTATCATACCTATACGCCAACATGAAAGTTCTCTGCTCACCTTGCGTAGTGAGTAGAATTCTTTGATTAATATTATTCGTTCGTATAACAGTAGCGAATTACAAAGTTATGGTCTTCTCGCATCAGTATCGGTAGTTATAAAGTTCGCCAACATTTCGCTTCAAGTTTCGGCAGCTCGGAACGACGAAGACATTGGAACACGACCGGCGGAACTTTTACATAACATTGTTACGTGAATAATTCTGTTATTCATCCATTTCGGATAAGTGTGCTCGTGTATCGAAACATTAAGTTTGTGCTTCGAGTTCCTTATTACATTTTATCTAGATAGAATGCCATGACTTGTCGTTAGATCAGACGGATGGCGTAGTGGTTTATGTGGCCTCCTCCTATTTGACACTACGGCAAATGTTGGGGGTTCGAACCTCACACGGGACAACACTTTGTGAAGTTAAATTTTCTTGTATTTCAAATCTTTGATTCCGTTACGCGGATGTTCGTAAATAGTCCAGTCAAAATAGACAAAAGTAAGTCATAACCTAGACATAATTTTGTATACAGCTGAAAATTGACAGAGAAGTTAAATACATCTTTATAAATAAAATGTCAAAAGTCTGCATCGATCCTACTTATGCATTTTTTTTTTATCCACGATCAAACATACAAAATTTAGATTTTTTTAATTTTCCTCTAAAACGGTGAATTTTATCATGAAAATAAGTGAGAAACGTTATAGATCATACAATTTAGTACAAAAATGGTTTTGACACTTTTTCTCTTACGACTCACCATTCGTGAGATATCGCGGTTTTAACAATTACAAAATTCACATATATTTTACATAATATGCAAAGAATGGTAATACTGGTAATGATTAAAGTGGAATAGGTTACAGGCAGCGATTGCCTAATGGAGATACCAACTGACTGCTATGCAGAGGGTACCTACCTGTCGGGTTCGAATCCACGGCGCACACCATTAACTTTCCGAAGTTATATGCGTATTAAATTGTTAATAATTACACTAGGCAACACTCAAAATTGCCCGGGGAAAATTTATACCGTATTTCGTAGATAATCATGTACCTACCTAATACCAGAAAAATAATGTTTTATTTCAGTCACGTATAGATAAGGCGATTTTTTTAGTGATGCAAAGAGAGATGCAAAATTAAAAGAAGGTATTTTTCTTGGGCCAGACCACGGTAATATTATATAGCCAAACGTTAAGAAGTTAATAAAAAATCAAACGTTCATTTCGAACTTAAGCACTACTCGCACCTAGATATTTTTATAGAAAATGTAGGTGCAGTTAGTGATGAGCACGGTGAGCGCGTTTACCAAGAAATTGCTTCAATAGATAAGCGATATCAAGGAAATGGACCACTGCAATGCAGACTACTGTTGGTTTTTGATAGGAGATACTCCAAACCTCTTCTTACAACAGACAGGCCAAAAGAACAAAAACTACGAAAAATTGTTTAAATTAAAAATATCTTCCTCTTTAAAGCTATACGTGACTGATATCTATATTTTATTCACGGTTCCGAGTTCCCTAGGTATAGCATGACGATTCCGAATCACACAATCGAATCTCTGGAAAAAATAAAGTATTTTTTTGTTGCCTAGTGTTATCGCTTGCTCCATCTCAAGTAGCTAAAGTGTTTAAAGTAAGATTTCTTTTATGAGCAAGGTTTCAAAACTTTACAATTTATCCTATTTTAAAGGTATTCCGATTTGACACATTTTACACCGCTTATCTGCCTTAAAATCAGTATTTTTTTCGTAAGAGATAGCTGTAGCTCACGATTAATTTAAGATGGAAATGGGACGGTAGAAGATTGGCGATGTATGTAAACAATCAACCAAAACAGCCCGCGGGGCGGCCGACGAAATCTTTATTTTCGTACCGTAGAGACCTCCCGCCAGAACTCGCCTATCAACTTAATGAGAAAAATATTTACTGACCTCTCAAAATAGAAGGTATTTCGGATGAAAATAACGTTGGGTGGCTAATATATAAACATTTACAAGAGTATTTATTGGAGCTTACAATCAGACAACCAAAGAATATCCGCAATAAAAGTACCTACGCTATTTTTGCTTTACCGAGATTGCACTAAAAATGCAACCATTAGGTAATTTTTTAACGTGTAACATTTGCTGTAAATTATGTACATATATTGAATGCACTGCAATTTTAAATAACACCCAATAGCATGTTACAAGTAAAAAGATGTAGATACACTGCGTTAGTCTACCGTTTCTACGGATTGATTACTATAGATAACGTATCTATGACTTTTCTAATATCATTGCCCAATAGGCTCAAATACGTAGTTTATGACACGTACCTACTGCATGAGAATGAGATTTACATATTTTTATAAATCGTACTTCCCAACAATGTTTTTTTCTCAATAACAGTTCCAAATACGCAAAGACGGATTCATAACGATACAACACGTTAACAATTTGCTGACGTGTGCTACGCGTATAATATTCCAACTAAATACTCGTATATTTTCACAAACTGCCATCCAATTTCTCTAAGTTATACGCGGGATATTACCAATGGGCGGAGGATCAAATACGAGAGCGAGTGTGAATGACAGGCACCACTCGAAGCCTCTTGTCATCTTGCTGAGATTTCAATATGCCTCACCATCCCGCTTTATTACGGACAAGAAAATTTACCGTACTTCTGCCAACGTTATGCAAAATTCGCAAGATGTAGGTAAAAACTTTCATACAGCCACCTGTGCTTTTTACTTACAAGTTAGGTGGAAGTAGTTTCTTCATAGTAAAAGTGATATAATGTGACAGCCAGCAGTTTTAAATTACGACTTTTTGTTATGAACAAGTGTAAATTTAAAATAAGTATCTAAACACGCCATGCCGAAGTTACGCAACCGAAGTTCGGAATGATTACGCCTACAATGCTATTTGAATTACTGATGACACATTACACCGAAATTACGTTGCGTTATAGCGTACAGCGTAGTAAAACCGAACTTCGGTCGGGCGTAAGTAGGTACAACGGCAACTTTTCTAGTAGTGGGTCATCCATAAATTACGTCACACATATGGAGAGGGGTAGAGGGTCCAAGAAGAGTGACATTGTATGATAAATGATATGGTGATGTATGAGAGCAACTGTGATAAGAACGGGAGAGGTCAAAATATCATGAAAATCGTGTGACGTCATTTATGAATGGCCCCTAGTAGAGCACAAGCGTAGTTCGTAGCACGAGCGTAAGTTCGGCACTTATGGTGTGTCATATTAGTAGGGATGCAAACGATACATCGATGTTTTAAAACATCGAGGTATCGTTCATAATCATCGATGTTAAAACATCGATGTTGACCTACCAGAAAACATCGATACATCGTTCATTAAGAACGATGTATCGACTTTGTATGTACGTTACTATGGTATGTGTGACATGACGTGACGAGAGAAAGAAATGGCGCATGTGACTTAAGTCGCGCCATTTTTTCTCACCTCGCGCGGTTCGCGTGCTTTCGATTCTAGTCATGGGTAGTTCATGCAAATCTGGATGTGTTTGTATGAACGACTCATTCATTCCCAGACGTGAAGCGAGACAATGTACCGCTTCAAATGAGTGGCGACAATGACGCTATCCTGAGACTATAATTCAATTGTATTAGCATGAAGTATGTATCCTGAATCCGAGACATTTACATAAAGCTTATTAATTTGAACAGATAAAGATAATGTCCCAATTTGCTCTGGAGTTTCAATTAGTTCAAACTCAGAAAGGTAGAAACTTATTAAAAAGACAGAAATACGAAAATAGGCGGAAGCCGGGCAACGATACTAATATTGTGTCTCGTTTTCACTGCTCAACTTACCGACATTGCTATTTCATTCTTACGATGACGTTCCGGGGCGTACAGATACTAGCTGTCATTATATTCATTCAAACAAAGTATTGAAGGAGCGAGATATGAGACATTTGTACGTATGTCTATCCCGTACCCACTCATTGGACTTATTTTTGAAGCGGTACAAAATAATAATCCATATTATTATCCTAATACATTGCCTAACCTAACTGTATTATTTAAAGTTACAAACTGTTTGTCAGTAATCATTACTAAAATGAATGTAAGTATACTTATTTTTTTTAGAAATCGCCTTTTCTCTGTATTTTAAGTCTGTATTTGGCAACCCTGCTAGTATATAAAAAACATCGGAAAAACATCGATATATCGTTCATAAAGACCGATATTTTAAACATCGATGTTTATTTTTTAAAAACATCGATATTTTGATATCGATGTTTTTTATGAACGATGTTGCATCCCTACATATTAGCCGAATACATCGGAACGTAAAATCGGCCGCGGCACTTCGGTCGCGTAACTTCGGCATTGTGTTTAGACACAGACTGAAAACTCAAGAAAATTATAACAATACAGACACGCCAAACTACATCGAAGGCTACCTACTGTAAAACGCATAGCCCTAAAGGGTAGATAAAAAACCTACGTATCATTAAATAGGCAGCAAATTTTACAAACCTTACTTCGCTAGAAATTTTATCTGTGATTCTAATCGCGCTGTGATAACTAGAGTGAACATATTGGCGACCGTGTTGTCCAACTTACTAGGTATTTATGATCGGAACACGAATAAAGCGTGTGGCATAAACTACAAATACAAAAATAAATCAAGCTTTCCTTATTACAAGCGTTAAACCTAAATACAAACGAACTTACTTTATTCAAGACAATTACACATCTCACAAGAATTCCTCGGTTGGTTCACTCAAATGATAAACGTAATTTCACAGCGCGTGTAATCCCTGATAAAGCTAGCCAATAAACGTAGTAGTCGGTTTGTTTAAGACATCCAAGATACAGGGCCGCTCCTCAGAGAGCAATCACGAAGAAAGGTTAGCCGCAGGGGTTTCTTAAGCCGCTCACAATCAAATTTAGCTGCATCCCAGCCGGGTTAATAGAGGATTAGGTAAATTGGCCCGGATACACTGATGGGAAAATCACTTGGCTCACCAGGATTGCTTGATAGATAATGTTATAAAATAAACAACTATGTACTTCTCTAAATAATGTCCTATTCAACTATGATTAACATGCTAACTGTATTGCATAAACGGTTAAGTTTTAAAAATGCACTGAGCAACTTCGTATTATAAATTATAATATTCGTAAAACTGTATAATCTAATATTATGATGTAATAAATAGGCACAAAAAAGTAATAAAGTTTTGAGAAGCAATTAAAATGTAAACTAAGTTCCTATATGATTAAATACTTTTTGTAGATGCTAATAAACACTTTTTTTTTACTTTAAGCTATGCATAATTATTGACCTACGTCCAAGTTATGACCAAACTGAAAGTATTTAAGGTAAGCGATATCTAATGACCATTCTAGGTTAAGGTGAACAATATTTGTTCGACAACGAGTGGACCAAATATTTGCCGGTTATAATAAATGAACTTTCAAACAACTTATGAGTCTCGTTACATATACAACAGCATGCACGTGTCGGATGACGTAATATCAAACAAAGTGTAACCTAATGAAGGTCGCATTCAAGGTAAAACATAATTATGAAACTTTAACACAAGGACAACTCACGCTCCAAGCTCACGTGCTGCCAATCAACTTGTCGACTTTTGATGAATGATGATGTTACGCCCTTGGTCGGTAGGTTTCCTCTTCACGAAAATTGCTCAATAGCCAGTGTGAAACATCAGCATCTCCAAAACGGTCATAAAGTGAAAGCATTTCCGACAATGGCTTATTACACGAGTAACAGTTTATTCCCTACGACTGTGCCGATACCAAATGGTTTTCCCGTTCAGATATATGAAAAGCCGAAAAATAAAATTATATTTCTGGATGTTACTCCAGCGCGGACCCCTGTGAAGCCAATTTCGCCAAACGCTGTGGCACCGATAAGAAATAATCTCGTGAAAGATAACTTCTCAAACGACATAATTTACGAGAATATCAAACCTGTATTTTCTGTATTGAGAATAATGGGTGTTCTGCCAATTACAAGGCCAACTGCTGGGTTAAATCAGTTCCAAATTGCGTCTCCTTCTATGCTATATTCCTTAATGGTATTTCTTTCTCTTATTAGCTATGTGATGTACCTATCTCTCCACAAGGTACAAATTCTACGCACCGCTGAAGGAAAGTTCGAGGAAGCTGTCATTGAATATCTGTTTACCGTATATTTGTTCCCGATGATCGCAATCCCAATATTGTGGTACGAGACACGTAAAATCGCTGAAGTGCTCAATGGATGGGTAGAATTCGAAGTGAGTGTTTCTTATCTACTAGCTTTGTATTTCTAGGGCGCCTTGATTTATGCTTGCTATATGTTCCATCACAAAAAAAGGCGTTGCACACCTATGTATATCATGATTTTAAATTATTTTCTTTTCTTTCTGTATATATTTATTTGTATGTTCTGTATATATTTCTTTGTATAGTATTTTAAGAACTAGTTACTTTTTCTTTATACTTATTTTAATTTTAAGACATATAGTTACTTGAAATATTTAAGTTATTATAAAATAAATAAATGATACTATCATGATTTTTACATTGAAGATTTGTTCGTATCAGTAGAATATCCATACTTATCTATTACTAAAATATAAAGCTGAAGAGTTTGTTTGTTTGTTTGCTTGAACGTGCTAATCTCAGGAACTATTGGTCCGATTTGAAAAAGTATTTCAGTGTTGGGTAGCACATTTATCGAGGGAGGCTATAGGCTATATACCATCTCGCTTTGAGCCACGGACACGGAGCAGTAGCCCTAAATAACGCGTGTGTAACCGCGCGCTCATCTAGTTATTACTAAACGGAGAACTCCGGAAAAATAATCCAATTTAGTTTAAAACTTGACGTCGCCAGCGGCTTCGTCCGCGTCCATTATACATATAAACCTTCCTCTTGAATCATTCTATCTATTAAAAAAAACTCATTAAAATCCGTTGCGCAGTTTTTAAGATTTAAGAATATATAGAGACAGACAGACAGAAAACAGACTTTGTTTTATACTATGTAGTGATATTTCATTGTTATTATTATGTTGCAATAGCAACTATAAAAACATAGTTTTGAGACGTGAATGTAGGTGCTTATTTTTTCATCCAAATCAAATTCAACGACCGGTTGGCGCAGCGAGAGTGTAAGCGACTGCTAAGCCGAAGGTTGCGAGTTCGATTCCCGTTCAAGTCAAACATTTGTGTGCATGAACATGGATGTTTGTCTGGGTCTGGGTGTCTCTATGTATAATATGTATATATTTACAAAAACAAAGTATGTAATATGTATGTTTATCTATTATCTAGTACCCATAGTATAAGCTCTGCTTAGTTTGGGACTAGGTAGATGGTGTTGTGTGAATGTGGTAGAATATTAAAATATAATTCCTCTAGGAAATATAAATGAGTACCTACTCATTTAAGTACCTACTTATTATGATTTCTATTTGCAGCTTGTCTACAAACAACTATCAGGGCGTGCTTTACCTGTGAAACTGTACAAGAAAGCTCTGACAATCGCGGTCGTGATACCCATTCTGTCAACCACCACCGTGATCGTGACGCATATAACTATGGTGCACTTCAAGCCCATGCAAATTGTGCCGTACATCTTTTTGGAAATACTGACGTACATGCTTGGAGGCTACTGGTATCTTCTCTGTGAGACTCTTAGCATCTGTGCCAATATCTTGGCTGAAGATTTCCAACAGGTCAGTGCCAAGCCTTGCTTATCACTTAGGATCATCAGCGTCATATAGACAGAATAGACATTCTTGATTGTTTAAAAACTTTTTAATCGAATTGCCCAACTAACACAGCTTAATATTTTTTCGTAGATCCCCAATATAAGTTGAACGTCACGAGAACTGTAAAGGTTATCCATTAGACTAGATTGACGTCTAAACGATTTTATTTCTTGTAGGCACTGCGCCATGTGGGACCAGCGGGCAAAGTTGCCGAATATCGAGCTCTCTGGCTGCGTTTAAGCAAACTTGCTCGTGACACAGGCGTCTCCAACTGCTACACGTTTACCTTCATGAATCTGTATCTCTTTCTCATCATCACTCTATCAATATACGGACTTCTCAGCCAGATTTCGGAAGGCTTTGGAATCAAGGACATTGGTCTAGCTCTGACCGCATTCTGCAGTATCTTCTTATTATTCTTCATCTGCGATGAAGCTCACTACGCTTCTCATAATGTAAGTAAAGAACATTTTTACATGACTTGATCGACAAAGAACTAACACTATATTCTTTTAACAGGTCCGAACAAACTTCCAAAAGAAGCTGTTGATGGTTGAATTGTCGTGGATGAACACTGATGCCCAAACTGAAGTCAACATGTTCCTGCGAGCCACTGAAATGAACCCATCACAGATCAGTTTAGGAGGATTCTTCAGTGTCGATAGAACTCTTTTTAAATCCGTAAGTAAATTAATGCTTTGTTGCAGCTTATTTTAGACAAGGATATTTGTATTTTAAGGCTTTCTGGATGCAGCTCGGTCTCTAAAACATGTCAACCTTTCGAAACGTAGATCATTAGGTTTTTGCCTTTTCTAACTAAACTACTTAACACAAATCTAATCGTCCCAATATACCTACTTCACAGCACACTGAACTTTTATACCTTACTCTCTTTTACAGTAGGAGAGGGGGGCCTAAGTTCCTCTTCTGTATCTCCAGGGGCAGGGCTCACGCCTCTCTTCCCCTACTTCCAAAAGCAGTTGAGTCCTCTCAAGACGAATGACTTTCAAGAATTTCCCTTCATAAATCCGGTCCCACCAGGGTCAAGCACTCCCTGAACCAAAATAAAACCTTGCCAAACCAAAATCCTGGATCCGCCGTTGATAATCACATATAGAGTTTAATATTATTTTTTACTCATAGTTGCTGGCGACTATGGTTACGTACCTAGTAGTGCTGCTACAGTTCCAAATCAGTATACCCGACGACAGTCAGAACCAAGCCGACCAAGATGAAGACGAGCCATACAACGTAACAAGCGCCACCACTGAAGCGATGACCACCACAACTACTGTTATGACCACTATTCTTACCACACTGGCCAAGAAGAAAAAGAAACATTAAATACTTATTTATTTTTAGAATAAAAGTCTTTATCATTTTTAATAGATTTTTTTTATTGGTGGCTTTACCCAATTTACCATTAATATTACCTATGTCGTTATCTACAAATATTCAAGAGGGACATAGTTACAAGTTATATTTATTTTTGTTTCGATATCGAACCGACAATACCCGTGGAAGACCTCGACACGATTCTCAATGGCCTGTGCAGTGGGGCTCAACAACTAGGTCTTAAGATCAACACGAACAAAACGAAAATCATGTCTAACATCCATAACGTAAGTATGTACCTGTTCTTATTCAAGTTGGAAACTTTACATTCGTAACTGTCGTCAAGTATATATACCTACTTGGGACAAATGATCCAATTCGGTAGGTCCAACTATGAGCAAGAGGTCAATCTTTGAATCCAACTGAGTGTTCGAGAAACTATGGCATATTCTTAAGTCCCATCGTGCAGAAGGTATCTCTAGACGAAGCCTTTGAGCACTGTGTGTTGACTTACGGAACTGAGCAATGTTCGCTCACTTCGGGTCAGAGTCCTAGACATGTGATGGAGAGGGTTATGATTAGAGTTTCCCTGCGAGTTTGAATCAGAAATGGAGAGACCCGCAACAGAACCAAAGTTACCGCCGTAGCACTCCGAATAGTTACGCGGAATTGACATTGGGCAAGGTAATAATCCCGAAGAGCCGACGGTCGTGGGGCAAGAAGGTACCTAATAGAGTCATCGCTGCGCACTGCGGGGTAGAACTCTCACAAGGTGGACCGACGAGTCAAAGACTTTGTTGGGAAAAGTTGAAAGATAAACGAACTTCTCAGACGATTTTGCGTACGCCTTTAATATTTAGTCTAGTCTATGCACGCCACTGTCCAGCCTTGCTTCTTTTCTTTACCATCGGCTTTATATAATTTTTCCAACTGTTTCTGTAATATTCTGATGGGTGCCAAGCAAAGAAATATAACTTAGTCGAGTTACTAGAATAACATTTATTTTTATAAAGAGGGGAATAT
The DNA here is from genome assembly GCA_944739405.2 of Euclidia mi. NCBI lineage: Eukaryota > Metazoa > Arthropoda > Insecta > Lepidoptera > Erebidae > Euclidia > Euclidia mi. The sequence goes on along the minus strand of OX123204.2, from coordinate 27,694,677 downwards.
TTTAGCGGCTGCTGACGCTATAAATTATACCTACAGAGTGTCACAAGACCGATTCATCACCAAGCCGAAGTGTACTCGTTTAGACAATGCCAAGTCGCACAAAGCAAAAATAATACCTGGGTAACTATTTTTTTTTTAGTACACATATTTTCAAGTTGCAATTAATAAAAGTGCGCGGGTGCGGTGCTCCACTTAACCATGAGTCCATAGGACAGCGATAGAACAAATCGGTGGGATAAATGCACCGATTTTGTATTTAATTAGAAACATTGTATGGTGAGTTTGAGCCGAATATCTCTTGAACCAGTAATTTCCCAGGTATGGTGCCGAAGTAAAACATTTTCGTAATGATTGGTACATACAACATGGGATTTCAGTTTTCGTTTTGAGTCTACACACCCCGCATACAAGGAGCACTATTTTGTATGCGCAGCGCAGCAGTCGTCTCCTCGCACCCACAATTATTATTATACAGTGCATTTATATTTACCATCTGGTCAGTCAGTACCTAAAGAATAAATATTTCTTATCGTGGTTTAGGTACTTATTTTTCCGCACAAACATCATCTGATACCTTACGAATACTAATTAAAATCATATAAACTAAAGTTTACCATATAACACCTCAGACGTGCCTCAGGCCCTATTTTTTACTTGAATGAAATTTCCGTTTACGTTCTACAGATAGACAATTGAGGACCTTGCAGCAAAAGGGAGGCAAGTCCAATTTTCAAAACTTTCGGGTATTTAAGAAAAAGAGTTTATAAATTAACTAGAGGACGCCAGCAGCTACGCCTGCATTTTTTTTTAATTTACCCGTTTTGGCCGATCCCGTGGGAATTTCGGGAAATCCCTTCTTAGTGCACCCCTACGGTCCCCAAGGAACATACATGCCAAATTTCAGCTTCCTGCACCCAATAGTTTTGGCTGTAGCGTGTCTGTCAGTCAGTCAGTAACGCAAGGATTTTATATATTAAGATTTGTGACACTTATGTATTAAAATATATAGTATGGTATAATATAAACATATTCACGTATCTTACAAAAGTTTTTAAGGCGCTGTACCTAGTCAAAATAGGCTTCACAAAACAGTTTTTTAGCCAAATGTATACATTTTAGAGCAGCTAAAAAAATATATGTTAGTCTTGATCATATTTATGGGGGGACCATTGTGTTCAAAACACGTTTTCGGTAAATTTTCTCGATAAAAAAAAACCATAAAATAACCATTAAAATTGAAATTGTAGCAATTGTAACTGTATTATTTATAAACAAATCTTGATAATATTAATAACAGTGATGTAATATATAATAATAAAGGGAACTGTTGTTTTTATTTATCGATTGGAATAAGATATTTGTAAGGATTAATGTATTTAATGATAAATAACTCGTTCTGAACGTCCCGTCGTCATCGCGCTTCTCTTTCTTATGTATACAATCCGACAGTGACAGCAACAGCTGAACTCAGTGTACTGTACACAGCGCCTTAAGGTAAATGAATAAGTTTTAGAATAATTAGGATTTTTTTTTCAATTTGGACCTGCCTCCGTTTTGCACCAAAAGTAAAGAAAACTACGATCCTATTTTACACTTTAGGCAATAAAACACATCAATATAAGTATTTTTTTATTTGAAGAACTATTAATCTGCACGTCAAATATCAAGCAATCAAAAGGAAAAGAAAAATGAACGAGTTTAACAAAAATTAAAAATTTAAAGGCCAACTTCAGCTTGATCATCGTCGTCTTCGCTAGAAATATCATCTGTCGGTCCAACAGTTTCACTTTTAAGGGCCCTGTAGACATACAGTTTGTTTGGTGGAACGTAGTCCTTTACCAGCTGCATAACATCTTTGTATTTAGCCTTTTTCAACGGCAATGCATGATCATACAGCAGTTTCTGAGGCAAAAGAGTAGTGTGACTCGCGACGAGGAAACCTTCTTATATGAGAGTCAACTTTGGAAACCCAAGCAGTTGAAATACGATTTGGTCTATTTTGATGTTTTCCACGCTCAGATTTAGAAGGTGCAGTTACAGCAGGGTCACGATACTCTTTAGGAATATTGTCTATGCGTTTTTTAGATATTCCATGGATAGATGCAAAGCCATTTTTTGCAAACTCGTATATTTTTATTTCCCAATTTAATACAATACATAAGTGAACAACTCCGTTTCTGCCCCGTACCAGTTTTTGATCTCTCTCTTTCAATATTCCCAGTTTCAATTAGACCTCCTAAATATACGTTTTGCACTGTATAGGTTTCTTCTAATTTATTAAAATTTTCCAAAATTTGTTTCCTTGCTTCTTCATTAATTTGAACAAAACACATATACTTTTTGCAGCAACAATCCGGACCAGTCTTTCTTTTTCCTATTTCGCGGCCTTTATAGTTTAAATATCTTTTTCCGGTAGCAATAGACTTTTTCATAACATTCCGTTTCCATTCTGAAGGATTCGCGGATTTTCTTTTTTTTTTTGAGGTTATGCCACTCGTCGATGGGCCAGGATCATTTATATTAGATTCATCCGAAATATTCATACCTTGATCGTTATCCTTGTTAGTTTGGTTTCGAGGTGTTGACAAATGAAGATTGCTTCCATCATCACTTGAACTGGTTGAACTTAAGTCATAGTCATTATGGCTGGTAATTATCAGACGACCCGCTACTAAATGGCTCAGAGTCACTCATTTTATGCACTATTTGACGTGTCCAATACGTTAAAACAATAGTTCCTTAATTTTTAATTAATTGCGTAAAACGTATGTCTTTTTGGGCGGAGGTCAAAACGTGTATTCACTTGTTACAAATGATGTACCTAATTATTTCATTTGTTGCAAGAAGGAGGCACGTCCGGACCTGCTCCCTTCTTGCACCAAACGGAATAGGGTGGCAGATCCTAATTTTATTTTATAACGCGCTTGTTCTCCGTCGGATTTGCCTCGTTCATGCATCAAACAATAGCTCTAATTTTTGGTCAAATTGTAGGCAAAAAAACGAGAAATGGCTAAAATTTGGATCTGCCCCCCTTTTGCTGCAAGGACCTCAATTGATAATACCTACCTAAAGGAGATGTACCATTTGGCCATACATTATGGGCCTGGCACGGCCAAACACAACACCATGTGTGTTTTGAAGATAAATGACTGCTCTATTAACCTGTATAATTTCTTTTTAAATAACTTTTGGTGCAAATAAGATACGAGATATTTGAAATGGAAATTATTCCGCAACTAAATATACCTCAAAATTGAATTTTAACATAAATATAATACCTAGATGTAAATAAAAGTATGTCTTTGCGTCTTAAAGAACAAAAACTACATAAAGAGTGGCCAATAATAATGAATAATCACCTGTGTACTAGGGAACCTCGTACTATGTATACTCGTCCAAAAAAGCTAATCACAATCACAAACACCGCTGCATATTCTTAGCATGGGTAGAAGGTACTGATCATTATTATTGAATTTATATTCAATTACATTACATTAAAACCGTACCTACGAAAACACTAATTAATCAGAGCAAAATATTTACGATACACAGTAGCAACACGAATGACATAACAGATAAAAAAAGTGTTGCAAATGGTTTGAAAACATATTTCTACTATCGATTAAAAAACAAAACGATTTTTACCGATTAATAATTATGGAATGTATAATAAATTATATATTTCTTGATTCTTTTTACAAATATACTTATAAAGTAAATAAAATATATTGTTTTCTAATATAGTAATAAAAATATTATTTCCTTAAAACAATTTCTGCCTACCATACTTCATTTTATTTTTAATGCTGGCAACATAAGACATTCATCCGCTATTACCATAGCTTATTCAAAATAATTAATCTTTAAAAACTAAATTCTTTCACTGATACTCTATCAAGAAACGAACACGATGTAAAATTTTAAAAAATTATATGTTTAATTTCAACGATTCACAACTTTCTGGCCGCTACAGGCCGTATTTGGTCTTTCTCCAAGTTCCATAATTAAAACCACCACTAAACAATATTTTCCTTAACCTGAGATCAATTCATTAAAAAAAGGTATGTAGAAGGGGGTAAGTACAGAAATGCTCAAGCTAGAGCCGTATCACACCTATTATCAAAATTATTTAAATCGGTTTAGTAATCTAGGCGCAAGGGTGGAACTTAATTTTGTGTTCCACCGTTGTGCCTATATATAATTCTTCTGTAATATAATCTTAGTAGTCCAACCTCTCTGGGTATTAAGTATTAATACATACATAGACTGCCAAAAACATTAGGTACCCGTCCTTTTGGCTTCGCCGTAGTCGAGAAATAACAATAATAGCGGAAATCTTTTGAATAGTTGTAACCATTACCTTTTAGTAAATTAGTATTGCTCCTGGAGCATTAGTTATCAAAGGCAATACCTCCATGCCATGGTATTGCCATAGAGCATAGATGTATACATTTGTATTCATTGGTATTGCCTTTGATACTAGCGATGGGCGATGTCGAGAATTCGAGATGTTTGTCCAGTCGAAACAATCGCAGTCGTTAAAATTTTTCATCGAGTCGCCGATTGTCTCGGTCTGTCATCAAACAATCGAGATGTTTTTCGATTGTTCCGAGTCAACATCATCGACTCATAAACGACTGTACTAGAAATTTATCTATGCCGGTGGCGATGATCCTAGCCGTCTTTAATTGATCGATTGAATCAGTACTAACTACTAAGGAAAATAAAGTCCAGTTTAATAAATACTTAAAAGACTGATTGAGATCGATATGAGTTTGTATTATTAACTCCTACCAACCAACACCATGTTAATATCGCATTAAAACTATATAACTCCATTGATATTTACGAGTCAGAGTCGAAAGTCAGCGAGTCAAACGACTTGCGACGATTCCAGTCGATGCGATTGCTGTTTACGATTGTGGCCGAGTTGATCCTTTCAAACATCGCATCATTCGCATTGGTACCCTAGCGACTACGCGACGCCGCGAGTTGACTCGAAACCATCGACTGGGCGAGAGAAAACAATCGCGAGTCATCGAGATGTAAGAACAATCGAAACAATCGACTTGAACATCTCGTCATGCCCATCGCTATTTGATACCCTCTCTACGATTGTTCTTGTTTCCACCACTTCCACCTCTAATGCTCTGTAATCTATGGTCGCCTCATCCTCATACTTGGGAATTCGAGAGAATTTTCCGGATATTACTGTTTCTAGAAGTAAACCGATTACTCCGATTAGCTTTGAGTGAATAAACAAGTGAGCGCAACATATCAGATTGTGAGTGCATAAAATAAATAAATAAAATGGTGGACTACAGCAAATGGAAGGACATAGAAGTAAGTACTTATTGCATTGCCTAAAAAACCGTTGTTTGTAAATTACGTATCCTATGCCGACATTTATTTTGTAGATATCTGATGATGAAGATGAGACTCATCCAAACATCGACACACCTTCCCTGTTTCGATGGCGGCACCAAGCGCGTGTCGAACGCATGGAGGAGCGGCGCCGAGAGAAAGAAGAACACACACAAAAAAGGAATGAAAACCTCAGGAGACTAAACGAAACTAGAAAGAAAATTGCTGAATCCAGCGGTCCGGACCTAGACTCATTGAAGAGGACGTTGGCTGAGCTTGAAAAGGAAGAAAAAGAGTTGAAACGCAAGGAGGAAGAACTGAAGAAAAAGGAAAAACAGACACCATGGAATGTTGACACGATTAGTGAGCCTGGCTTCACAAAAACTGTTATAAACACAAAGCCTCCTAGGCCCAAGGATGAAAACTTGACTGAGGAGGAAAAAGAGCAAAAAATGAAAAAGTTTATTACTCAAAATGAGAAATTGTTGAAACAATTTGGCATGCTGAGGAGGTATGAAGACTCCCAGCGACTACTTCAGGAGCATGGTCAGCTTGTGTGTGAAGAAACTGCCAACTATCTTGTCATTTGGTGCATCAACCTGGAGATGGAAGGGGTGAGTGAACCTTGCTTACATTATGATTGCTGTATTTGTATTGATATGTATGTATTGTTGTTTGTAGGTATTTGCCACATTAATTATCAAAGTTTACTTAGTGATTTAATTAAATTAATGATCATGTATACTTTTGATACTAAACATTGAGATCTTAATACCTAAAATATCATTCATTGAATGACATGAAAATTATCCAAAACATCATTTCAAAGTTATTCTGTAGGCAATACAATAAATATGATTGGCCTAAATTTGGATCATTTGTATTTGCCTAAAACATTTTATTTTTTATAATTTGTATACAAGGTAGAATGTATAATAAATATTATTTAATAAAATAAACTCATAAAATAAGTTTTACATTCATTCATTAGGTACCTAAAATTTTTTGGCTTATTTTCCAGAAACATGACCTGATGGCCCATGTCGCTCACCAGACCATCTGCATGCAGTACATTCTCGAGCTCTCTAAACAACTTGATGTGGACCCCAGAGCTTGTGTCGGATCATTTTTCTCCAAGTAAATATCCTCCATTATGTACTTTTTTAGTGAAAATATTTGTTCCGATTATCTTGATATATTAAAACTTGTGGTTTCACAGATTTTATAATGTATGGTAAATGGTCAACTCTGGCATAACTAAGTATTCAGTAACCACAATCTTCGTCCTTTTAAGATCCATTGCATGTGTGGCAGAGTGCATAGCCTCTTCAATTTTATTAATCTGTACTACGACACAAGTATAATAAAGCTGAAGAGTTTGTTTATTTGAACATGCAAATCTCAGAAACTTCTAGATCGGAATAATAATTATTTTATAAAATATAATACAGTGAAACTTGATGTATTGGGATCTCAAGGGACCAAGGATTTTGTACCATTTAAAGAGGTTTTAATTTAACCAGTTTTCCAATTAGACAAGTTTCAAATTTAGTTGTCTCATTTACAGAGGCACCCACATATAGAGGTCAAAGTGACCCGTTATTCCATTTTTAAAACTGAAAATGTAAATAAAAATGCATATTTTTGGTGTTATGAATTAAGTGTAGTTATGTATTTATTATAAAAAACAAACAATGCCAAACACTAAAGTAATCAGTTATGTTTGTAATTGATTGCTAGTGGTTATTCCGTACCTGCTTTATCCATGTTGAGAGACATATTTTTCAAATTCAGGATATTCTACTGATCATATTCGTTTTAGTTTACCTTTTCCAACTATACACCGAGACAGAATTTTCTCGTTATTTTGAATACCTAATTCTACACAGGGTTTACTTTGGTATCTTATACTCCGAAGTTCCAAACACAGTTGATAATGTGACTTTCCAATCATAATCTTATAAAATTGTAATTTTACAATCATAATCTGATATTTCAGATTCTGATAATGTGTTATATTTATGTTTGGATATTTAGTGAACTTTTATTCCTGTTTGTAGGTCATAATTTGAGATAGTACTTACAAACAAAGCACAAATTCAAATGTTTGTAAACAATTGTGTCAAAACCTGTCCCAAACTAATATATTGTCTCACTTATAGAGAGGGAATTGAGCTCCAGAGTCCCAATTATAGAGGTAAACATCGAAAAAGTCCTAGAAATCAAATCTCATTTAACCAGGTTCTAAAAGTCCCGTTAACAGAGGTAATTTGATGAAAAAGTGCCGGGACCTCATTGTAGTTCTCAATTAAAAAGGTTTCTCACTTATCCAGGTCCCGCTTAACCAGGTTTCACTGTATAAATCAAGGAAGGCTATAGGCAATACATATAACATTGCACTATGAGCCAAGAGTGTGAAGCAGTAACCATAATTAATAATATGGATATGTTATTAATATTATTATATCCTCTAGACACCGAAGCCTCTTTTAAAATCACTTGCGACTACGGCCGAATGTACTAAATAAAGCATCAAATTATTATTGCTGCAAAGGCCGAGACCTTTCAAGTTAAATAAATCATAAACTAAGGGTTTCCAGGGTTTTCACTAAAACAAATGTTTTTTTAGTATTTTTTAACAAAGATATTGAGCATATTTGTGTTTAGGTATCTTTCGTTCTATAAATATGACTTTCGGTCGTTATGGCATACGTAGGTTAGTTGTATAAATGAAACAAATAGTTTAATTTGTTCACATAATTTTAATTAAATGACACAAATTAAGAAACAAAAAACATATTTATAAAATTGAAGGATTGAAGGATCTGACATGGACGGTAAGTAAGACGAAGAGGACAAATCTGGCAAAGTAACTTCACATTTGCTTCGTTTGGGCGACTTGGACCAAGACTGTGAGTGCCACCATGCGTGCGAACTCGAGCACCTGCACGGCGTCTGCCCCGACCTCAACGACCAGCTGTAGTCCTGCCGACGCCACTAGAACAAGCTCGAACCTCTGGGAAGTTGCTATCATCATCGCTGTCACTCGAATCTTCATCTTCCGATGATTGAGCTGCATCACTCCTATCATCGGTAGTTATTAAAAAACCAACGAAATCTTCATCGTCACCCCAGTCTTCAAACTCGGAGTTATTTAAAATTTCCGTGATATCGGTGACTTGTAACGCTGAAAATAGTAAATACCTACTATTAGTATTAACGCCGAAAGTACTATAAATACGATCAATTGCATATACCTAAATCACGAAGTCCGACCGAAGGGACTATTTATAGGTTTAAATAATTTACGACGGTATAATTCCTTAAGTATATTGTATTCCTCCCCAAATTAAGTGATTCCATAGAATGTTTAACAACTAACATTTCTATAAAAAAACTAAACCAAAACAAGTAAAATTATCAAACAAAAAAACAAATTTTACTTACCTCGTCGACTACGTGCCGCCATTGTTGTAAACTCGCGAGCACGCGTCTCAAGAATGGCGGCCGCTCAGAAAGAAATTTCTATCGAAATCCAAGGACAAACTATCGCCATTGCTTTATTTTAATTGGTTAAAAGAAATCACATGACCAAAACTTATTTAGCGGGAAAAAACTAAAACTCGGGAATTGATGCTATAAAAAGGTTGGCCGGTCGTACTCGAAGCACAAAGTTCTAAAACGTTCGGCCTTTACAGCAAGATTTATTTAATACTATTTATAGCACTCCAGGTGTCTAGAGGATATTGAAATCAAAACTACGGTTTATGGATTCTATCGCGATAGATTTATTTTTTTTATTTATTTATAGTCTCACGCCTGTATCCCCGAGAGGGGTAGGCAGAGGTGTAAATATTACACCCACATTTCGCCATGATTTTTTAGGTCCCACATAATAGGGGGCGAGCCTATTGCCGTGGTGATGTGCCCGGTCACCAGACTCCGGGCTGCTACTGAGTATTCGGAAAAACCCAGTAACACTTTTGCCCGACCCAGGACCCGGGAATCGAACCCGGGACCTCTAATCAGCAGTCGCATACGCTATCCACTGGACCACGGAGTCAGTCTCCACTGGACCACGGAAGCAGTCGATACATTGGTTTTAGATATATTACATTTAAATCTAATCATCTAGAAACTACATTTTTATTATAACTTAAATTGAAATGTACCATCACTTGTTCTAGAATTGTTATCGCAGAGAAAGCCTACAAGGATTCATTTGAAGATGAGCTGGAGCAGTTCAAGCTTAGGATCAAGAAACGCGCGGCAGAGAAAATTGAGGAGGCGATTAAGGAACAGGAGGAGGAGGAAAGGAAGGCACGACTCGGACCTGGCGGACTTGACCCTGTTGAAGTGTATGAGGAGTTGCCTGATGTAAGTAGCACATCATCAGCATGTCAGCCTAGAGACATCCACTGCAAGACATAGTCCTCTCCCAAGGTTCTCCACACTGACTTTGAGCCGTCCGCATCCCACTGCTTCCCGCAATCTTAACCAGATTGTTTCACCTTGTGGGGTCTACCCCTGCTGCGTCGTCCGGTATGCATAGTACACATAATAATACAGTAAAACTAACCAATCTGATTGTTGTTGTGAGGCTTTTGGATATTTGAAAATCCAGACTTAATTAATTACACCTTACTACTACATAATAATATGTACATACATAGACTCTGCTGAGCCTGTTTCCCGGAAGGGTAGGCAGAGACTATGGAAAGCCGTTTGCAACAATCCTGACATATCTCTCTTGCTTCATTCACTCATCAAATTTCTCATGGATGCTCTTCGTTTAAGGGTACTTCTAACCTGTTCTTTTTTAGGATGTCTACAATCTGGTCAGAGAACGTCCGCCTAAGACTTCCTCTTCGTCCTGTCCCATAATTGCAACCCGCCCGGCACTCCGGTATACCCGGGCGGCCATGCTAGCGGCTCCCTTGTGCGGCAAAGCCGGCGGCTTTGTATGCCGCCGGGTGTACCGCGGCTTGGTCGGCGGCAGTGCACCGCGGGTTGGCCGGCAGCAGCGCCGCCGGCACTGTGTGTAGCAGCCTTAGGAGGCGACTAAGGAAAATAAAGCAAATAGTTCTTTGCAAAGAGAGGGTCCCAAATACATAATTTCCCTAACATTCCTTCTTCAAATTCCAAACACACTGTGAGGTATAAAACTGGACTGATTACCAATCTTAGTTGTAGTCAATCCATTTTATATATATAGACTTTGCTTAGCCATTGCTTTATATTTATTGCAGGAGCTGAAGAAATGTTTCGATGCGCAAGACGTACCTCTCTTACAAGCGACTATTGCCAAAATGCCGGAGCAAGAAGCTATATACTACATGAAGAGGTGTGTAGACGCTGGTCTGTGGGTGCCTGGCAAAACAAGTGACGATGAACCAACTATGAGAGAAAATTCTGGTGAAACATCGCAAACACAACCCGAACCTTCCAAAGCTGGCGTCAGCATCGATGACGTCGACTGATTATCTAACCAAACATGCTATCTAATTAGGTTAAAACTAGAGGTTTCGAAATGCTAGAACCACAGTTTTGGCGAATTTTTAACACTACCTACAACATAAGCATTATTTTAGTATTCATTATCTGTTTCAAAATTCAAGCCAGTGCACTATGGTTCGTCTAGAACAAGCTAGCTAGACAAAATTATTTTATTTGATTTTTATGTCTAGATGCGGTTAATAAGCAAAGATATAAGGTTTTTGGTACTTTTTTCAAGGCAGTTTGTCATTTGAGCTGGTATCATGAAAAAAAAAACATTTATCGGGCATATGTGTATAATATATTTTTTGAACATTTTATAAAGTGATTTATCCCTCGACGTCGCTATAAAATCTAATAACAGATGCATAAAATATCTAAGAACTAAATCTATTACTCATTATCATCACTATCATCAGATGAATCATCCATTGAATAGTCATGATCGTGAGGGGCAGAACTATGAAAAGTAGAAATCATATTAACATTTTGTTCCTTACAGCTAGGTGGGACAATTAAATCTAATACTTCAGTTGGAAGCGTACCTATTTTCTTCCGAGGAACTTCTCGTAAACCGTTTATTACAGGGTCAGATGTTATCAATAACATATTAAGTAAATCTCTATTCGTAGCCTCCCGTGATCGCTTTCGTGTGTTGTGCTCACGAAATCTTCTGCAGTCCTTATTCCGAGCTTCCTGTGCTTCCTCGGAAAGCTGGCCTATAGGTAGAAGGGACGATCTAATTACTTCGCCACTGTGCAAAAGTATTTTGTGGACAGTAGCGGGCATGTAATACCATGAATAGAGATTTACATAAAGTTGTCTAGTTTCTTGAGCTAAGTTAACGAATTTTTCAATATTTATATCATATCCCGATGATAAAGTGCGAAGTAGTATGCCAAATTTTTGTATTAGTGAAACATCTAACCCTGTAATATCGGCACTAGCCTCGGGATTTCCAAAAAATCTTCGCGCGGTGTTCCCGTCATTAGTGTTACCGAACCCTGGTTTTGGTTTGTCTACAATCAAGCCCATTTCGCTTTAAAATCGTTTTTTAATGTCATCTGAACGTTGTTTCACACTAGCTTTGTCTTCGGCTGTTCTTAACTGCCATTTTTTTATATTTAGTCGATAGCTAATGTGAAGCAAGCATTCAAAGCACCTTATCCAAGCGTGCAACGTAGACAAACCAAAACCAAGATTATCTTTGTCCGCAGCAAACTCTTTTGACAGATCATTCATCATTGTTGGAGTTGCCCCACAAATAAAACATTTTTGTGAGGAAGAAGTTTCGGTCAGAGCATTGCAAACTTTTCCGTCAATCATTGTTAAAAGCATAACATGTGTGACAGATACTTCGGTCTCCATCACCTTGCAGGTTGTCGGCAATAAAGCGTTTATCTCTTCTAAAACCTTATTGGTTTCCGAAATCGTAAAATCTTTCGTTTCCTTAGAAAAGATAAACTTTATTGGCCGACAATACATTGTAGAACAGGGCCGAGGATTCTGCCACACAATATTACCACTTTCATCTTTCAATTGAAGAGGAACGAAAGAAAATACAAATAAAAACTCGTCACTATCGTCACAATTAGTGAATTTTTGTTTGTACATACTATGACCGGAACTTCCATCACAACCCCATTTACTGATTAATGTGAATGACGTGCAAGGTAACAGACTATGAACAACTTCTTGTTGTGCTGAAACTAAACGTTCGGCAGTCTTATCAAGAATTGCCTGAACTTTGATTTCAGCATGCGTTTCATTGACTGTAATTTGTTCACGTGACGGGTAGCAGGCTATTTTAGCCTTTCTAACACTGTACATTGACGGAAACACCTTATGTCCAGCTTTAATACTCCACTTCCGAGTCTGCTTATAGCTATGGCTACTTGATTTACTATCAACGTAGTACGCTAAAGCTTCCTCACTTGTTAAACTCCTGGGGGCACTTTCTTCACTCGTGGTCTTGGTTATTGAAGGATCACTAGTCACATCTTTAATTTGACGTGCTACACTTCTCTGACCCGAGATTCGAGCTGACACTTCAGCGGCGTAAATTAATTCACTAGCACTTCTGGACTGTAATAGATCGTCTACACGTCGTCTCTTCGTTTTGAGACTAGAATGTTCAAAATCTTTAGTAGGTCTTCCGGGTTCCGGTTCTCCAGATGTAGTTGGCAGAGATAAATAAACGGACACATCGAAAGATATGTCAAGACCCTCCAGCCACGTCGAATACTTTTGTAGGAATCGCTCTCGATTTCTTCCACAGCTGCTCCACTTTTCAGCAAATTTCGTTGAATATCTTGAGATTAGTACTTTAATATCCCGCAGAGACTGCTCCGTAACACCATCAAAATTATGTCTCAAAGATATAAACCGAAAGAGCTCCTCATTCCGCGTTTCCTTCGGGTGTTTCAGCCATTCTTCGAAAAAATCCATTCTTGAGACGGTAAAAACTGTTGAAAGAAAAAAATAAATAAAAATTAGTTGTGCAAATATATCGCAATGAATTTTTTTATGTATAACTACTAGACACTTATGAGAATCGTATATGATAGGTTCTACGGTGGGGACAAGTGGGGACATGTTATTATTTGACCGATGAATTTGAAAAAATGAGTAAAAAAGTGGGTGAAAATTCAAACATTTCATTTTATAAGACTAAAGAATGAAGTTCCCATGTTGAAAATGAAATAAAATATAACTACTTACCCTTACGTATACAATCCATCACAAAAACACTTTCACAAATTTCTTTTAGTGACATAAACAATGCTATCAAATATGATGTAAAAATGCAAATGAATGCCCTTTAAATAGTCAACATCTTATAAACATACCTTAATGACGCTCTTAATGAGGGTAGTATTGATAATTAATAGGTGTAATCCTCAATGTATAGGGGTAATGAGTTCGTAATAGTAATTAACTTCCAGGAATTTAAGAGTTGTTTTTGTCTAGCTAGCTTGTTCTAGACGAACCATAGTGCAGTGGTCAGCAAGTGGAAGACGATTGTTGGTAACAAAAGTATATTAAGTCGAGGAAGTGAAAGTTTTGTTAAGTGCTACTGTAACGTAATTGCAACCCATATGCTTCATTGCAATAATTTACAGTACCCTAGTGCTAGTGATTTATACTTTAACTCTTTGTGTACATTTTATAAGCAAAAATTGACCTACGTGAGATTTTACAATATATCTTTTATCGCCATATTTTTGTTTCATTGTCAATCATAACTACCTCAACTATCTGCTAAGTAGATTGACCACATAAATAGCATGTTCTGTATCGATTTTGCCACTAACTCTATAGTACTCATCCTAAGCGCCGCCGCCCTCGCTATCAATATTCAATATATTTCCATAGATAGATGAGATATTGAATTCAGTGGTATAAGTGCGTCGGCCCTAGCAAGCCCTAGAGTAATTCTAGGATAGAATTAACGAGTATCACCTCGTCATTCTTATTAGGTTGTCCAACATGTAGGTACGTCTAACCTCCAAGTCCATGGATAGATCTAAATAGAGGGCTAATTACAAGGATTTGTTCAACGAACTACGACATTCTAAGGCTCCGTACTCACATACAGTTTTACTAGATCGAGTCGAATGCGAAGGCTCACTTATGCTCAGTACTGACCATAGATGCTGGCGGGAAAAATTCCGAATCATTCCCGTCGAATACTTCCGAAGTATTCCGAAATATTCCAAAACTTTGGGAATATTTCAACTGTCAAAATAAAACAGGAAAATTAACCTTACTATTTCGCGCTTGGAAGTTGTAAATTATATTATCTTTGTTTGCTTGCAAGGCTTGCCTTTATTTGTTTTTATTGACTGGGCTATTATACGCGTTAAGTAGGTAGGTAATGATTAATACCTACCTATGCGACTCGCGAATATTCGCGATGCGTACAGAGCTACATACAAACTAACCAAAAACATGGGTAGGTAACTCTTTTTCAAAAAACAAATCAAATATGCTAGGCCTGGGTTTTTATTTCACAGCTAACATTCATAAAAATAGCATTCGTTTTCGAAATAAGTAGGTACCTACCTAAAAACAAAAGAATAAAAATCCTGTTAATCACAGTCTAACATATCTACAAAATATCAACATATACTTATTCAATCCCATTTATAATAAAACCCAACCCACCACACCACAAATAAACACGTTTATTCCCATTGAATTATTCGGGCGAAATATTCGGCGGAAACATTCGATTGCGGGGTACGAATCTTTCTCGCGGGGGGGAAAACTTCTCCGAAGAGCATCTCCCCTTTTACCGCACCCCGCACCGCCATCGCCTGCACGCACGACTCGGGAGTCGTGGCAGATGGGCGCGCGCGGTGCGGCGCTATGCGCCAGCGCGCAGCGCGGCGGCATCGCCGATGCCGCATCGGCCGGTCCACAGAGAGGGCAGCGGCGGAGGCGGCGATCGACGATCGATGCAAAATACGATTTTTCAACAAAAAAATAAAAATCTTAATTAAACTCATTTTGAATAATTGATTCAAAGAAACTTTACCAGAAGTATTACGGAATTATTCAGAAGTTTTGCGACTATATTACTGACACACGGTTTTACTCGAAAACTAGTAAAAATAAAAATGTGGACTGCAAAACTCACCCTTCGATGACATCAAATACACTGAAACTTTAATTTTACTCTAAGCGAGCCTTCGAGTCTGACTCGATCGAGTAAAACTGTATGTGAGTACGGGGGTTTAAGGCCGGCGCGCACTGACGTCGCGGCATGGCAAAGGATTTTTTTACTGATCAAGTCATTTTCATTCTTATTTCAATGAGTTTAGGATTCATATTACTTTGTTTCGATACAATCGTACCGCAGCCCGCCGCGGCACGTCGCGGCACGCCGCGGCATAATTCGGGACGCCGCGGCATGCCACGGCGTCCCGCAGTGTGCCACGACGTAATCAGGAGGTAAATAAGTTCCTGAATTCACTTTTAGTAAATCTTTTCATAAATAATGTATCCAGAATTGTTTTCTCTTCGACATATCAGTTTGTATTTCGTCGTTGCGCTTGCCAAACCTGACATGTGCATTTTTTTAATTTTTCGTTTTTTCGCTAGATGTCGCTAGCTATTAAAGCCGCATGCTTTATAAAAACAATCATGTGCGAAATCTATGTAGAAACGGACTTACCAAACTTTTCATGTGTAATACTTGCTGCAAAGAAATATAACCTAGTCCAACCTCTTTGACTTGCTGTGAAAAGTCTGACATGTGAACTCCAAACTACCCTCAAAAACCTGATATGTGAAACGAATTTCACATATCAGGTTTATGTCACTGACATGTGACAATTTTGTTAGGTTATGTCGTAAAAGTTTAATTTATTATTATGCAATAATAAACAATACCATTACAAAAACATATTTTTTGCAACCACATGGGTATATTTGTCTTAGGATAATCAGAGAAACTTTTGTATAAAACAGTTTTTTTGCGCTCCTGAAAAGTTGTGTAAATGCACATAACAGATTTGGCAAGCGTAACGACGATTTGTCGTTCTTCATCTTCAGCAAGAAGTGCTACTGATACTAAATTCCAGTCAACTGGACGCCTCGGTATGACGCGGCGTCCCGAAGTATACCGCGGCGGGCTGCGGTACGATTGTATCGAAACAAAGTACTTAATATGAATCCTAAACTCATTGAAATAAGAATAAAAATGACTTGATCGGTAATAAAATCCTTTGCCATGGCGCGACGTCAGTGCGCGCCGGCCTTAACAGAATCGATCATCATTACATATCTCGTAGAGAAGACCAGTTGGATAATAATCATTTTAAGACAGTTCCTTTGTACCGCGCGACGCAACACGAAGTTGCCGTAAAAATTGCACTAACGTTTAATTATTATAATGTTAGTTAGAAGCATGTTAAGGCAATACACTAACATATTATATGTACCTAAGTATATTGCCTTAAAATAAGGCAAAAAGCGCAACTTGGAATACCTACCAGCGTAAACATTTTTGGTGTTGTGAGCAAAGAAATGTTCTTTGTTTCAGATGAAAGACTGCCATGAAAGCTTTTGCAATATTTGATTCGTTTTTGTCTTGTAAACAGTGTTCGTTACTTTGGCTCACTGCAGTAACGGATCCAGTCGAGTCTTTAAAGTTTGAATAAGAAATAGGTACCGAATCACCTAGGGTTACTTAAATTCAACGTCATCTTTTCTTCGATATGGAGGTGCATTCAGCTCCTTGAAGCCCCTCCCAAAAGAATCCTGGATTCGCCACAAGGTAATGTTAGTTCACCATCTCAGGATAGGCATTATCTTCCAGAAAATATGTATCATGTTATTTGACGATTAATTTAACCTTATCGAACAGTGATGAAACTGACTTTTAGGCCGACTTCGCATTGGGCGTGCGGGTTCCTCGAGCGGGCGCCTGGCGTTCACTCTGTAGTACAAAATGAACGCCATGCGCACGCCGTAAGGGTGAGGGTAAACGAGCGTAATTTTGTGATTCGTGAGTCGCAGAATTTCGGTTGCAGGAATTCTGCTGCATTCGGTTTCATAGAAAAGTCCTATTTGATTCACACGGCGACGCAAAATGAGTTACTAGCAACAATAGACTTTCTTTCTGCAACTGAAATTCTGCGACTCGCGAGTCTCACGACTCACAAAATTACGCTCGTTTGCCCTCACCTTAAGGACGTCGGGCGCTCGCCGAGCGCACGCTCGAGGAACGCACATGCCCAATGTGAGGGCCTACCTAAGTGTAGTGACAAATAAAACGAGTATTATCTTTTTTTAAACTTGTACTTTTTATATAACAAAACTACAATAGGTGTATGAGAGAGGACGCGGCGGGGTCGCTACGTGAGCACATGCGGCGGCAGTTGCGGCCGCCCCTCCAGCTTGCTGTAGTCCAAGTGGAATTCCTTCGCCACCTGGATCAAATACAACATTTCTTTATAAAAATAAGTTTCACGTTGACTGGGTGCACATATTTGGAAAAACTGTAAAAAATCAGTAGACAATAATAATACTAGGCATTATTTGGAAATCTTCTATTGTTTTCATCTTATTATCAATATATTTTAAATGAGGGTAACAAAGCAAACGAATCTATTTTTAAATTCACGTTACATTTAAAAATAATACATGCAATATTAACACTTTCACTGTCCATGCATTACATGTAATGCACTGATGAGTTCGCTCCGTACGTCCGTGCATGACATACAATACACTATTAACCACCAAGAATAGTGTTGTTCACGAGAAACTTGAAAAATCAATCAAATAAAAATACAGATAATTCTTTCAACCTGCCAAGTACGTAATCTGGCTCCCTTGGTTGCCATATCTAATATGTAAAAAAATAAAAGTAAATCTTGGTATATTTTAATCAAACAAAAATAAAAATGGTTTTCTTACTAAAATTAAACTTAAAATTTCTTTGGGGGGTCTACGCTAATAAACTGTTCTTGACTCATAATAAGTAACCTCCACAGTCCATACAATATACTGCATTAAGTGCTATACAATTAACTTAACCTTCTTCACAATCATACATACATAACGTCACGCCTCTTATCCCCGAAGGGGTAGACAGAGGTGTATTTCTACACCCACTTTTCGCCAGATATACTTTAGTCCCACGTAATAAGGGGCAAGCCTATTGCCGTACCGGGCACATTTCCAGACTCCCTGCTGCTACTGAGAATTTCGTGAATAACACTGCCCGACCCAGGAATCGAACCCGGGACCTCCCGATCCCACGCGCACATTTATGCCGCGAGACCAACGAGGCAGTCGTATAGGGTTTGATGTCGAGTTTTCCGTCTCTACGCAAAGATGGTATTTGCATCGTGTTATCCCTTAGTCGCCTCTTACGACACCCACGGGAAGATAGGGGGTGGTGACACTTGTATTCTATGCCGTCAACCACACGGATGAAACAATCTTCATCTTCACAATCACTATCTTCTAAAATACGCACTAAATCATCGCCTGATACAATCCGAGTCATGGTTAATAAAATGAAGCCAAGACCAATAATAGAAAATATTATATCTATTCAGACATATTTCAGTAGAGGTTTATCAATGAAACAGTCCGCCAAAATATAGGTACACGAGATCAACGATTTGACCATGTTTGTTACCTATACATCGATCACGTTTCGACGTACTTGGACAACACTATTGGTCGGCGGTTGAAGTTCATACGTCCATGCATTGTATATAACGCACTATTGGACGTGCCATAATTGTATTGATAATTCTCTTAGGACAGTGAAAGTGTTAAAATTGATAAATAGTAGAGTACAAAAATTATAAGACGAACAGATTTGTCGCGGATTTCTATTAATAAAATTGGAGTGTCTGTTTGTAATATTAACTATGTATATATACATATATTACTAAATGCCTATGTATGTATACACGGTACATAAATATACCGAAATGACATGTTTTACAATGTCTGTCTGTTTATTCTCGCTAATCTCTGGAACGGCTGGAACGATTTTGACGGGACCTTCGCTGGCGGATAGCTGATGTACCAAGGAGTAACTTAGGCTATAAATTAACCGGGTACAAGAAGTAGTTCCTTCAGGACGCGGGTGAAACCGCGGGAAATTCACAATATAAACAATGACGAAGGTCATATCAATGCAGGCAGCAGGCGCGCATCCAGGATTGGGTTTAGGGCGCGTAATTTTAGTTCGAAATAGAGTTTCTTCATAAACTAAATTATTAGGTAGTAAAATAAGTGGGCTTAAAACGCCTGCATATAAGGGAATAAAAAGTCCCACAGCATGCTCCGCAGTTATGAATATTATTATATGACGCCGCGACGTTGCTCCGTGTCACGCAACATGTACTAACTGCCGGATTCAATCTACACTAATATTATAAAGAAGAAAAATTTGTATTTTTGTTTGTAATGGATAAATTGTACTATTGGACCGATTTTAAAAATTCTTTCACCATTAGAAAGCTACATTATCTGCGAGTAACATAGGCTATATTTTATCTTAGAAAAATAGGGGTCCTTAAGATACCTATTTGGGTTTTTCAACCGAAGCTAGGTCATATAAGAATTAAACGTAACCGGGTATTGGAGCAAAAGAAAATTATACAACCACTAATAGAACAAGGACTAAATATAAGTCTATTAAAAAGAAACGACAAAAAATCCTTCGAAATAGTGTGCCCCGTACCGCGTATTTAACGTTTAATGCTCATATACAAATTATGCTACACAAGTTACAATACATCGTATCAATCTTGAAGCGAACAAATCAATCATCTACAGTTCACAGTATAATGTTGTAATATTTTACAAATTATTGTAAAATCTCATTCACTATTATTTGCGTAAAGCGCGATTCTAATTTATTATTCTTATATCCGAGACGAGACTATTTTTAACTTTGGAAACTACGCAGTCTATTCAATAGGTATTTTTTAAATATATAAGTACTTATGAGTTATTATTAGGCAGCGATAGCCTAGTGGAAATACTGCCATGTAGAGGGTATCGGGTTCGAATCCACAGCGCGCACCACTGACTTTTCGGCGTTATGTGCATAATATTGTATTGTAAATTGTCGCTTGCCCCGTGCCTCGGAAAGCAGGTCAAGCTGTCTATCCCGGGTGTCATGAAGATCTTTGACAGTCGTCATGGGGAGTCAGTACCTTTGAATAAAAACTGACATTAGTCTAAACCATGGAATATTATACTATACCTTTGGGTTGCAGAGGTCAGACAGGCAGACGCTCCGTGAAAAAGCTTCAGTCAAATCCAGTTAAACTAGTAAGCGGACCACAGGTTGCAACCTGTATAACGCTATGGTTTCATCAAAGACTTTCCTCTTTGGAGCTTGAAGCACGGAAAACGCTTACCAGATGTGACAGAATATTAGCTTTCCCATAGAGCGAGTGCTGCTTGACCTGTGTAACCCAAAGAAATATAGCAATATTCCGTGGTTTAAACCAGTGCTTAAATATATTCAAGGGTACTGACGCAAAGATTTTTATAACAGCAGGGACCACCGGCTAAACATCCTTTCTGAGGCACGTGATATTTAATAATTTTAATACCTTTTACATGCACAACAACATTTCTAATAATCAGTGATGTGATCACTTTTTGAACCTGATCTATATGAAGTAGGTTCTCAGTATTTAATAACACTGAATATTGTCTGTTGAGGCAGTTATATGGTTAACAGGGTAGTTTCCAGGGTCAAAATCCGTATTTTAGATTATAAAAAAATATTGGACACGTATTTTTTCTTTTTTCGATTAAATAAAAAATAACAAAGATATAGCCCATTCAAGTTACGTGTGACGTCATCTAGTGCGAAAAAATGCAGCACGGTGTGACGTTATACGTAACTTTAATGAGCTAAATCTTGGTCATTTTTGGTTTAATTTACAAATAAAAAAATACGTATCGCTTATTTTTGAATAATCTAAAGGACGGACTTATAATTTTTTTTTGTCAACTAGCCTACTCTCAATAGACTAGGACGTGTTCATAAAATCAGAATTTAACGACCCTATGGCGTAGCCAGTAGCGTAGTAGTGGAAGCGACTGTTAAGCTGAAAGGTCGCGTGTTCGGTTCCCGCTCCAATCAAACAATGGATGTTTGTCTTGGTCCGGGTATTTCTGTTCCGGTGTATACACCACTATTTTTTAATTAGTACAAAAAAATTAACGGGGCACTAAGTATCTTTAACTGATCATATTTATGTAGTTAAAAAATAAAAACACTAAGTCCCAAAACTGTCTCAAAACTGTCAACAAAAAAACGTAATAATTGGTAAATGCATAACTAAGACTATGACCGACCCGCGTACTATGTGTAGTAACAGTAGTAAACTGCTCCATTGATAAATTCCCCCCTGTCCCTCTGAGCCCGCGCCGCGCCCCAATGCGACAAACAGTGCTAAATTGCTAGCGAAAGTGAGCGCATCCATTTTTTCGCCGCAACGGTTAATTGTTTGTCTACGTTTGCCCGACGCGATGGCTTATCAGTTCACATCACGGGAGTATGTAGCTATGCTTCGTGCGTACTTTTTGAGTGGAGGAATCGCGAGTGCAGCTGTGTACCCATGGACTTCTTTTTGTGAGTGTACAAAAGTGAGCCGGTTAGTGTCGAACAATTAAAACAGTGCATATTGGACGCTTTTAACGAAGTAAAAAGACAGAAGCGTACTTCTCACGTTAAAAAAAAAACAATTTAATAAAACGTGCCCGTCTGTGTATTGACTATGGTGGTGGACATTTCGAAGGACAATCGAAATACTGGTAAGTTAAGTAAATAATACCTACTTAAGTTAATAATAATTTGATGCGGGCGGCTCAAAATCGGTCTGTGTGGAGAACCTTGAGGGAGGCCTATGTCCAGCAGTGGACATCTCTAGGGTGACAAGATGATGATGAAATAATATTTGTAAATAGCAGATGATTCTAACTTAAAAATACGCCAAAATTACTCTTTCCTTTTATTACAGAATACCTTCTTTTATTTTGATATTTGTTTGCTTTCTAATTACATACCTCGGTACCACCGTATTTAATTACTTGTAAAACGGTAAATTTTGCCGGTTCTAAGCCCGGATGAAGTATGAAGGAGAGGGTAGAATTTAGAAAATTAAAAAGCAAGGGTAGAATTTAGAAAATTAAAAAGCTACTACCTACACTTATTATTTTGCTTCATTCTATTGTCTAAGGCCACCTACATTATAAGTGCGACGGAATGAATGCGTAAGAGTAGGACGGAAAGTAGTACTATCAATGAAGTAGTGAATCGATTGTAAAATATGTCTATGATTTAGGTGAGATTTTCTACAAAAAACAAATGATTATAACTTTGCTACTTATAGATATTATGAAATTCTCACGTCACATCAGTGGCGTAGCTAGCATGGGTGGCACCCGGGGCGGTAATTGGCGGATGACCTTTTTTTTTAGTGGTGCCTATGTTTTTGTACATTGTTCCTAAAGTTAAGTTTTGGTGTCACCCCTTTTTTTGGATGGGTGGCACCCCAAAAAGGGTAGCACCCAGGGCGGACCGCCCCCACCGCCCCCCCCCCTTCCTACGCCACTGCGTCACATATATGATAATGTCTTCGCTAATATGTCCTTAAAGTTTTTGTACTAATAAAAAAATAGTGGTGTATATTTGTTTGTAGAAAAAAGCATGTTTATTCAATGTCTAGTCCCCATAGTATAAACGCTGCATAGTTTGGGACTCGATGGTAAAGTGTATATGGTAGAATATTATTATTTCACATGCAAACTTACAGATGGACTTTTGGAAATAAAATTAATCCAACATCCGACAAGGAGAGCTCATACAAAACAAATAATGTAATGTGTACCTTACGCCAGTTGTGCGCATCGAAGAAGTAATAGGTGCCGCGCTCGTACGTTGATGTTTTCTCCACCATCGGCATGCCCGGCGCTTGAGAGATCCACACCTTCTCCTCCATGTGATATCGCCATTCACGATTGTATCTGTAGTATACAAATATAATGGGCTAATTTAAAAAAATAACCATGGCTATAGGTAAGGATGCAACGATATATCAGAAAACATTACCTAACATACCCTGGAAACTACCCTATTAGGGTAGTTTCCAGGGTCAAAATAATTACATTTTATTTAGTCCGTATTTTAGATTATAAAAAAATATTGGACACGTATTTTTTCTTTTTTCGATTAAATAAAAAATAACAAAGATATAGCCCATTAAACTTACGTGTGACGTCATCTAGTGCGAAAAAATGCAGCACGGCGTGACGTTATACGTAACTTTAATGAGCTATATCTTGGTCATTTTTGGTTTAATTTACAAATAAAAAAATACGTATCGCTTATTTTTGAATAATCTAAAGGACGGACTTATAATTTTTTTTTGTCAACTAGCCTATATTTCGACGTCTAAAAAAATCTGTATATGCATATCGATATCTGAGATACGCCGATATCGATATTAAAAAATCTTGCTATATCGTAATAAAATATCAAGAAAATACGCCCTAAATTAATAAAATGCAGCACTAGCTTAAAATATTGAAGTTAACCAGAGCCCATAATCTTTTAAATACATACATACATAGACTCACGCCTGTTTCCCCGAAGGGGTAGACAGTAAATAATTGTTAAAAATAAACACAGATGCCTATTCGAATATATTACTAAAACAATATTGGATTTGTAAAAACTGAAAAATAGATGAAATATCGATATATTGGCGACCTAAACTTGATATGTTAATATCGGATCTGTTCGATATCGAACATTAACAATTGACAACAATCATTTGCATCTCTCAGCCACAGGGCGATTTTAAACTAGCGTATTCGTTAGAAATTAGAAGAAACAAATCAAATCAAATTGTGATATGCCAATAATTTTAAATGCATTTAGTTCATGTTTGCTATTTATACAATTTATTACCAACAGGCACTACAGCTCAATTTATTTGTATAGGTATATTTAAACCGAACAAATTAGAAAGTTTGTTGCCATTTCAAGTCGCGAAGGAGAAATTATAAACACAACAGCCTACTTTTTGCATGAACTTAAAATACATAATAGAAGTCGTAAATTTATCTGTCAAATTAAAAAAATAACTCTTTAGATATAGTCCGTTCACAGTTATTTTACCTCTAGCTGTTAGATTGGCCAACCTGGGCGTTGTGTTGCTATATTTGGTATATAATACTCCCATTTTAAATATACATTATTGCTAAAATGTATTTATTTTTTTATTGCCTAAGCGATCGTATTAAATATTTGGAAGTAATGTTTGTAACAAAACCTCTTGATATTGGCATGGCTATATGCATGTACATTTATTTTCTTACGAAATAACTAATTTCCTATGAAGATAAGTAGTTATAATAAAAATGTTGTCTATTTAATATATAAAGGTAAACGCATCATAATTACGCCAACGTGACGTATCAAATACAAGAACGGTAAATTTAATTTTCATATTTATTTTGAATAAGAATGATGTGGGTGTCATATTACACCTATGCCTACCCCTGCATGGAAACAGGCGTGAGTCTATAAGAATGATCCATGTGGACTGCCAATGTTATGATGATTAATAACTGCTGTCATATTCTGTATCAGACTCAGAATTTAATTCTATTATGAACCTGTCCATTTCAGCATCCGTAGACCCATCTGTTTCACGAAGCTTGTCTTCAATGTGGCGCTCATGTTTGCATTGTTTTTGTCAGTCTTCTGCAGTGATAGATTGAAAAGCTTCTTCAGCTAAATTCTCAATGTTGGTTGCCTCTTGTCCTAAATTTTTGCTTGTGACTCGCCTTTTAATGAGACTCCACATAAGTTCAATTGCGTTTAGCTCGCAGTGGAATGGCGGTAATCTAACCACTTTGCGGCCATGAGCTTCAAGCATTTGAATTTTTGAAGCATTTCCACTAATATTGGGTAAAATGTTATGCACGGGTAACCCTATTTTACTTTCCTGTCATCACAGAGTACAATTCCAACATAAAGAAAATAAACACCAACATCTGTCAGAGGTAAAATAACTGTGAACGGACTGTACATATATTTCCATTTAAAATTAAAAAGCTTTGAAATCACACACATTTTTGTTTGTTTGGTTTGTTAGTTTTGAATGCGCTAATTTCAGGAACTACTGTTACTATGGCAAAAAATATTTTTCTTTAAGTTAGTCCATTTATCAAGGAAGACTGGACCAGTAGCCATAAATAACGCGCTTGTAACCATGGCCACAGCTACTTTAAAATAACTTGATATATATAAAACTAACACAAAATAAAAATATAAAAGGTCATTAAAATGCATTTGAACTTTTTATTGTGAGAAAATAAATCTTTGTTTAGTAACTGCAAAATATTATTTGAATGGTTAAGTTATATTTTTATTATGAGTAAAGAGGTCAGGGTTTATCTTGTTGCTATGTTTTCATTAATGTAATTGCAAAATTGTTTGCAACACTGACACACTTTCTTGATAATCCACTATGTGGCAGAGGGTGTTTGTTCCAGAATGAAATTAAGTCTACTCTTATAACCCAAATCGACAATAACATTTAATTAAATCAATTTCTAATAGATCTCTTGTGATATTAAAATACAAGTAGATGCTTCATTTTAAAAAATAGTAAAAAAATAGTATAAAAATAGCAAGGCAACTGGAACTCAAAGGGATATTCCATAGCTTTGACTGGTTGAGTATATTCAAGAATAGAGGAAGCGCGTGAGGTTTGTAGGGAAAGCAAGTGGCGTTCTATTGTCTACGCGGACGGGAAATAGGAGTGAGTGCATGTATGTAATGACAGAAAAACTAGTAGCATACCTTATGAGGCAATGCTATCCTAGTATTACAGGTTATGATAAGAGTGAATATGAATTAGTAAGGTCAACAACAGAAGCCGCTATACACTACAAATCTTTAATGAGGCTTTTACGAATTAAAACTGCATGATTTATATTCTTCTAATACTAATATATTAAACTGAAGAGTTTGTTTGTTTGTTTGTTTGGTTGAACGCGATAATCTCAGGAACTACCGGACTGATTTGAAAATTATTTTAGTGTTAGATAGCCCATTTATCGAGGAAGGTTATAGGTTATATAACTCACGCTCTGAGCGACTGGAGCGGAGCAGTAGCCTTAAATAACGCGGGCTCTTCTAGTCAGTCAAGATATTGAAAATAATAATTATTTGGGATAAAACAAATAAATAAAATGACGTAAATCACACTGAATTATCGGGCGAACTGGCGTTCTCTCGTCGCCACCAGTAGGTACGTAAATGTATACCGACTTATGTTGCTGACAGTATATTGTATTTTCAAATATGAATGATTAACTCACAGTTCGGCTGCAGCTGCGATTTGCAGCACGTCACCCACGAAACAGTAGAACAAATAAAACAATAGGTCTTCCTTATATCGACTCAGTCGCAGTGGCGCCAACTTTTCTCTAATAGAGCCATTGATTAGATACTCGGGAGGCACATGATAGTCCATATCCTGTGGTCTGAAATAAACACATTGACATTTTTATTAATTGCATAAAATTTTGTTCAGCTTATATCGAAAAGCGGAGCAAAACTAAAATAACAGCCTTGTATTTGTCGAATTAAACTGGGTGTATACTGAATATACTACGATCGTGCAATCCTTAGAACGCGATTGCCTTAAGGTTAAGGCAAGAGATTCGTGATATAATAACATAGAGGTATGAATGCACTGCGCAAATAGCTTAGTTGGACAGATTACTAGGATAGGGACACATGTAATAAACCCACAATTATTTTTTCATTTGCAAATCATTTTAAATATAATTTGTTATCACCTGCAAGGCGTGTCCGCCCAGGGTCCAGCGAAAGTGAGATAAAGGTTGTCTGGGGAATTTAGATTCAGTCCAAGCGCAGTTAGATCCTGCCCTAACGCCAACGAAACTAAACTGGGATCCGACTCTGCTGCTCGAATAAACGTCAACAGTCCCACAATACCAAACTGATTCGGTATCATCGTCTCTGGTATATTCGTTACTTTACCTAAAAATACAACACTATTAATCACCTGCCAATAATAAAAATAAATACTTCATTGGAATATCTGGTGAATACATTAAAGCCGCTTCAACAGACATGCTGTGCACAGCACCTAAAGCCACTTTAATGTACCTCCATCCTAATGTTTAAATACACACCATAGAATTCCGTATGTGCTCCTTGACTGACAACTTTAGGGACAAAAAAATTACATGTCAGGTGCAGTTCAGTTTTATAATTAACTAGAATAATAATTGTATAAAAAATTCACTTGTTCAGCATGCATGGATTTTACGTCAGATGGTAAGAAAAGTACAGCAAAAAAAAGTTTGGATCTTGGACAATTTGGATTACTGGTAAATAAGATTGTGTGATATTTACCATCAGGTGAGGTCTGTATGCCTTTCCTGGGCTTGTCGGCGTTGTGATTGGCGAAGTCAGGCGGTGGAGGCGCGGGGCCAGGTGGGGGCTGGGGCGCTGCCCCTCCACTGCTCGACGTGCCCGGTAACGCCGGGAAGTCTTCCGAGGACATCGTGAACTCTGACTGCTCTGATGTAGGCTGCTTCACCATACCCACTGCATACAATAATATTTAATCAGTCTCTACTATGGCTTTTTGAGGGCCTCACTTATCTGACGGAAGATACATTGCATATCATCGACCGCTTAAGGTTACGTCCTCACACACTTTACCAGTGTGCAGTCAGTGTTTTGGATACATAGGATTGATACAGCAATGTGTATATCACCCGAGCATTGGTTGCATTGTATGCAAGACTATTGCCTTGGAGCTTGAGGTCACTTTTGGCCTTACCAGATTTGACAGCATATTAGAAAGCGATTATTACTGACTTTGGCAATCGCTCTGTGTAAAAGCTAAAGTTCTATCGAATTTGGTTGGACCCAAGCTCCAAGGCAAAAGTACGACGTATCTTGCGTCAAAAGTGCGTCTACGGTAATAATATCTGGTGTAGTGAGTGTGATCTGACCGTAAGGTTTAGAGCCGGGGGGCGGCGGCGCGGCGGCCGGGGCCTGGTCGCCGGCCCCGCGCGCCGTCAGCGACGGGAACTCGCTCAGGTCCAGCAGCGGGGGCGTCGACGTGTCGCCGCCCTCACCGAACACCGAGTGGTAGTTACTGCTCGCGTTGAATCGAGACAGGTTGCCCATACTCGACTATAATCACAAAACAATCCATGTCAAACTCAGATACACAGCACCACAGTGTAAATACTTTATCATACTTGAAGATAACACAAAACAAAATGTATATTAAACTCAGATACAACTGCACTATGGTAAAAAACTTTAACATACTTGACTACATAAAACAAAATCTATATTAAACTGAGATACACAGACCCAGTAAAAATCTTAATATTATGTGCAGTCTTTTGGGGTCCGCTGCTGGACTTGGCATAATTTGTAGCACAATGGCATTGACAGTCTATCAGAGGATTTGGCCTCCCATATCCACCAAACGCGCCAAGCGAGCCTCCAGAACAGATTGGCATAAGATTTAGATGTTCATTATACTTTGTTTTTTACTTAGTTACTTCTACATTACTATCAATGGAATGAAATTAGTAGGTAACACTATTCTTAATGTGGCACTACATATACAATAAATATTCCATTTTAGTTACATCAAATGGATAGAAAATACAGCTCTTACAGTTGTATTCACCAAAAGACAATAATGATGCCAAAGAAATAGCTGAAAGTATCTCAACTTAAACATACTTTCTGACACACATTTCACTAGGCTTATTTGAAAATCAAAGTAGGCACAATATTGAAATTTGAATACCCTATCATTACCATGTTTTGCTCTAGATTTTGTGTTGAATGGCATATATTTGACCAGTGATTACACCAAGTTATATTTTGAAAAATTAAAAAAATTGTTAAGGTGATCCAATGCAAATATTATACGGGCAACCTAAACAACATACCTTCAAGATAACCATATTTCAAATGGTAAAACACTAACACATACATACAAACACTGACACTATAATATTAATTTAATTTGATTATATTAAAAAGCACAAGCATATTAAAACATCAAAACCAAAGGATCTGATATTCATGAAGGAACAATTAACTGTTGCAATAAACATATCCACATACCCACATTAGAAAACTATTTGACATTTTAATCTTTACAGTTGCAAAAGACTTAAACAATGAGATTGTTTAAGTCTTTTGCAGTCATTGGCATTTGGAAATAAAAAGTTATTAATTTTACCAAATATTTAAACATGTTTTATTTTGATCACAAACCACAAATCGAACTTGGGCCACATTATCTGCCACTGTTATACCTATGATATCTATGTAAAATATTATTGTCTTACCATGGAATTTGAGTTAGGCTGCGTTAAAGCATTTGGCATGGGTACCCTACGGTCAGCAAAAGCCCGCTGGCCAAAAAGTGTTGAGCGAGATGCCATTGAGGGTGGAGCACCCCCAGGCATGGCAGTGGAGCCCCGTCCTGGTGACAGTGCTCCCCCGAATGTTGGCGTCACATGGCCTGACACACCGCCCACCAACCCGGAGCTTACACGACTACCCACACCGCCACTCGCTAGGCTTCTAGGTGCTTGTTGAAAATTCAAGTTTGCCATAACCTGCAACAATTTTGACACACACACTTTTATACATTTCAATAACTGCGGATCATTATTTCTACATGATTTTAATTAAAGCAATCAGTATTAAGTAAAAGCATTAGCCAATAACATAATCATGAGCTAAATTATGTGGTGCAGCTTAACATTACTACATAATTTCATACTTTCTCTAGGATAAAGCATAATACTTTAATGAATTATCATGTGAAATAATTATTGTTTACTATGTACTATTTGAGCTAATTATAGTCTGTTTAATGTAGTTTTCCATTGGATTTGATTTGTTTAAAAGGAAACATATGTTATGTACGATAATCTTTCTATTTTCAGATAATACAAAATAAATACTGTTTTGATGACCCGAATTTACTTATAGTTCATACTTTACATGACAACAATGCCAACTTCCTGATTATTATATTTATCATAGGATGATTAATAGCTACAAACAGTAAAAACATCCACTTATCCATATACTAACATTTCATACAAGGAGCTAAATAAAGTTTTTTCAAGTCTTCCAACTTGATATTTAAAGACCAACTTTCCAATATCTTGGCAGGACATGAGTGTATCACATTCAGCTCGGCAAGGCATTTACTTGCTCTAAGTAAGCCCTAAATAGGGAATAGGTCATGTTATAAGCATCTAGTAAAAAAATATGATTATGATAGTAAGCGACAGTAAACACCTCAAAATTTTCTCATACAGACCTATAGGAACGATAAAAACACATCAACTAAGACTTAAACTGTTAGCCTTATGTTATACAATAGAACGCTATTGAAAAACTAGCTGTGTTCAGTGAAATTTACAATACCTTACGGTAAAACCTATTGACTGAAACCTAGAACTGATATCAATTCCAACTTGGTGTTTATGAAACAAGACCAAATAAATTACATACATACGCATTGAGGTATACAATGCTAAGATAGGAAATTCGAGATAACGTAAGCTAATAACAACAAATGAAGTAGGTATCATAGTAATATCAGTATTTTTACTATGGTTATTCGTCCCCTGTCAAACAATGGCGACCCGTTTTTTGGTTTACACGATTCTTCATAAAATCCAAATATTTACCTAATGTGTCGACGTCAGTCCTTGTTCCACTATTTCAGTATCAGTATGAATGGTTCATAATCGAGTATTCCCTGCAGAAACAAATAAATCCACTCCAAAGAAATAAACAAAAGTTTGTTGACTGTCCAATTTAGACTACGATTTATATTCATTCAAAATTTTTAAGACGAACTAAAAAGATGCTCGTGACCGTCTTTGCATGAAACACTGCTATAAAACGCTGAAAACTTTATACATCTTTACGTCACTTATAAATATTTTAACAATTTCACTCAGTTTTGTCGAACGCCACATTACCCTAAACAACTGGCGGCCATATTGTTGAAAGCGGACGGAAAGCTGTAACAATTTTCGATCAAGTAACTAATTAATTTTTGTACGCAGGCATATTAAAATAATTCAACTTAAAAACATATTTTATAAAAAGAAATAATTTTGGCAATAGTCATAAACGTTAACCAAATTATTTCTTTCTAATCAGACTAAATTTTTATTATTAGTATTTAGTTTGATTTTTACAGCCAACACTCATTTTTATTGCCATAATAAAATGGAATCCTGCAAAATAACATTAAGTGACATGGGCAAGGCAGTCTATGGTTCTCAAAGGTTGGCGGTCACGTTTTTCTTGTTCAACCTGAGGAATGTGAATTATTTTCGATTACTTTATTTTTCTGAGAATGTTTTTAAAATGAATGACGATTTTCACGGCGCAATCATGGTAAATAATTATGAATAAAACCAAACACGCACTTCAAGCAAATTCAATGTCATGACAAGCTTTAAATTTAAAATTTTAAGCAGAATATTTAATTGTATTAAACAAATCCTCAAGATCGTAATCATTTATTATTCCACGTTAATTATAGAAGCATAATTAATATCTGCAATATGACTGAGTAGATACGATAAATTGTTCATACATACTTGTTCATTTCAGTCATAATGTTATAATTGTTATTTGTTCGAAATATTCGAACGATTAAAGTCTTAACTGTATTACTGGCACGTCATCATCATCATCATCGCCCTAGCTTTATACCGGGTGGCATCCAAGATATACGCGTCTTGGAGCCCGAGGTCCGCTTACTGGTCTAACCATATCAGACAGAATACCTATCAACTTACATATGCCACAGAGCGACTGCCGTCTGACCTCCGTCCGCAACCTAAAGGGATAGCTATATTCCATGGTTAAGACCAGTATGTTTATTTGAGGGTAGGTACTGACTCCCCGTAATGACTGTCAAAGATCTTCATGACAGCCGCGACCAACGGTTTAACGTGCTCTCTGACTTCTCTGAGGCATGGGACAAGCGATAATTAATTATTTATAACTGCAATATGAGAAATTTTAAAATACATGCTATGATTTACCGGAGTGGTTTACCTGTGCAGGTATACCTGGGCATTTATAACGGAGCGTATGTAGAAATACACCTGTGCAGTTTTATGAACATGTTTGACCTCTCTGGTAGACAGTAGTGTGTATGGCCTACATAAGGAATTTATGAACATTTTGAACTTTTATTGTAAGGCTCTATTTGGTTGTTATAACGTTATTACCAAAAGTAAATTGATCCAAGCTGGAGGACACCTTTTATCTGTAACTGCAATTTATAGTCACATGGTCATACAAGTTTTATTTATTGATCGGAAATCTATATCTACACAATTTTTAAAAATGAAGTCTCTGGTAAAAGGTGAAATTAAAAATGGTCGTAGGTAAAGTTAAAAATGGTCTTCCGGTCTGTGTGTATGAACATGAAGACAATAAACTCAAAAGTTACTGAATGGATTTTTGAACTGTTTTCACCGGTACATAAAAGTGGGTCAGGTAGGTACGTATAATTTGAGGTAAATTGGAATGTTCAGTCCAAGAAGATATATAGGGCAAATGTGAATGGGACAGAAGGATAAAGAAGACGTAGGCGGACGTCTTCTGACCAGATTGGAGACATCCTAAAAAAGGACAGGTTAGAAGTACCCTTAACCGAAGCATATGCCTGAGAAATTTGATGAGAGTGAACGAAACGACGCAAGAGAGATATGTCGGGATCGTTGCAATGCAATGGCGTTCTATAGTGTCTGACTATCCCCTCGGGAAACAGGCGACCAGGCGTGAGTCTATGTTTATACAGACCCAACGCAGCACCTGTGTGTGAAATCTATGAAGCGCCTTTTTGTCATTCTTTTGCAAAAGTAATTTTAAATTTTAATTATTAAAGCATTTCATCCGGTGTGCGATAGATTACACACATAAGGGCTGCTCGGTTCTGTGTATGTGTCGAAGTTTAATTCACTTTAAATTTAGTTAGAATCGAGTAAGAACCCGAACTAGCCAATCGATTAAAATTGTCTATGCGAAGTTTACTTGGCAACACCGGGATCATATGATTGTTCAATGAAGTAGCACGTCTGATAGGCGTCGACTTACTTCTTCGAGCCAGTTTTTAATTTTCTGGTTCTTTATCGGTTGTTTTTCGTGTTAGTGGTGCTAAATAATAACCAGCAGCCATGGCGCTCAGCGATGCAGATGTTCAAAAGCAGGTATGCAACCGTAATTTGCTATACAGCAAAAAGCAGCGTAGATCTGTCGACATGGATTTGTCAGAATAATTGATCCGAAATGAGCAGTTGAGGAATGTGCCCCAAATTGCATCTTGAATCAAAATATCAAAAGATTAGTGATTTCACTTACAAAATGGGTTATTCAATGATATATTATTCCTTTATTTCTAGATCAAGCAC
This sequence comes from Euclidia mi, assembly GCA_944739405.2. Classification (NCBI taxonomy): domain Eukaryota; kingdom Metazoa; phylum Arthropoda; class Insecta; order Lepidoptera; family Erebidae; genus Euclidia; species Euclidia mi. Next base: position 27,660,768 of record OX123204.2, on the reverse strand, counting down.
ATGATGGCCTTCATCGAACAAGAGGCTAATGAAAAAGCCGAAGAAATCGATGCTAAGGCCGAGGAGGAGTTCAACATCGAGAAGGGCCGTCTTGTGCAGCAGCAGCGGCTAAAGATCATGGAGTACTATGAGAAGAAAGAAAAACAAGTTGAACTCCAGAAAAAGATGTAGGTCCAAATATTGACGCAAATTACCCATTTACTATGTGATCTAACATTTACTCTGATGTCCTTAGCGTCGATGTGCATGGTGACTGATAGAACGATCACTCTCTTCTGCCATAATGAAATAGCACCATTTACCGTATTATGTGTGCGTGTTTCTTGTTTAGATGGTATCCCATCCCAAATGATACAATGAGTGCCCCTACTCATTATTACTGAGATCTCATGCTTCTATTCTGACATAATTACAACAGCTAATTTGTCCCTTCTTCCAAACATACTGAATGATAATCAGCCCACCTCAATGTTCTGTCATCTTATCATCTGGATCCTACACTCAAATCATTGATTACATTACAATATTTCACTATATGTATTTTGGTAGGCAACATTTGCAGTAGAAGTCTAATTGTAATTGATAAACCATGCTAAACATACTCAATACATAGTTGGTCAAATCAAGTCATGTGATAAAACCAGTCTACACTTGTCCCTACAATATTTTAAGTGCTACATGTAAATGAAGACACAACTTATTCTCAAATGCGGATACTAACTATGAAATGAGATATGGTTTACAATATTTTAATCCCAATATTTATTATTTATAAAATAACCTTGCACATGATTGTCTGGTACAGTTCACCATTTTATGATATATTTGAAAAATATGTTTATATAATATTTCATTTTATTCTCTAGCTACTGATCAGCATGGAATGAAATGATAATATTGATTACTTAGAACTTATCTCTGGAGATAAGGAAGAATCTGAAACTCAGTCACAATTTTTTTACTATAACTTTTTATTTTACAACCAGTTTACTTACTAATCAGTTCATAAAAATAGCTGAAACTTTTTCAAAACAAATTAGCATGGGTTAAAACAAGCTACCAAACTTGAAAGAATACAGAGCACACTACAAGTATGTACATATATTTCTCTGTTTTATAACAACTGATCATTACATTAATGAAACATTTATGACAAGTGCATAGTTGCATAGGTCCTTACCTTGCTGCATTACCACAGAAGGCTAAGGTTATATGAAACCAAGTTTCAATACCGCTGAGTTGACATGTTGGCAAGTAGACCTCTTGAGTGTGTTCTTGAGTGTGTGAACACACGGGTGTTTGAATGTCGCTAATCAGCACACTTGATGAACCCCATAGTTTGTGCAAACTAACATTGTCTCAGTAAAATTTTATTTACTAAGGTCAATCACTTGTCAGGTCAACAAATTGTCAACTGACTGCAGTATAAAATTAATCAGTTATTCGAGTATCATTCTTACTACTCTTCATATCTTTTGTGTAACAATCAATGGTAATATTCTGGGTAGGGAAAAGTTTAAAGATTTGGCTACTGGCCAGTATACAATATATTTCTGATACCTACTTGGTTTTTTAAAAAGTTACTTGTGATGTTTGAAATTCTCATTTGAAGGCATTCTAATAAAAAGAAAAGAAACTATGAGCATATCACTCAAAAACTATTATTTTTTAAATTTCTATATGTGTTGCCATCTTCATAAGGCTGATGGCTAGATCTTGTCATCACATTATTTACAAAATATTTACATGTTGTTTTTGTATGTCTAAAAAAAGACTACTTACTCAGACCAATACTAACTAGAGTATATTAGTTTGTCTCATAAGCTACAGGATCTTATTTATTATACAATTGCCTAAATTTAGTCTTAGTTATTCAAAGAAACAGTCATTGTTTTATGAAATAATTTTGATCTCTCATCTCTGTGTAATGTCTGTCTATAACTTGCCACTAATTTAAGTTCGCAGTCTACTTCTGGACATAAACATCTTCTCATATATCACAATAGAATTTCGCCTACTGTACCACATTAGACAGACAGGGTTGAGTTTTCTGTCCGAATGCTAATGCGTAGTGAGACTTTGTGTTCTGAATCTGTCACTTAGAGAATTTTAACAGTAGGACATGTTACAAGCAAATTAAGTTGAAAAACACTGTAAATGTTATATGAAGCATACAAATTTTATGACTGAAAATTTGTCTTTGTCAGCCAATCGTCGAACATGCTGAACCAGGCCCGTCTGAGGGTACTCAAAGTACGTGAAGACCATGTACGTACCCTGTTGGACGAGGCCCGCCAGCACCTGGCTGGGGTACCCAATGACGCCAAGATGTACCCAGAGCTGCTCAACACTCTCATTGTGCAGGCTCTCTTCCAGGTCAGTGTACTTTTACAACATGTAATTTGATTTTGACTTAGGTAGGTACAGTATTTTGACCGTATGTTTGGCTGGCTGTGAGCATATCTGGAATTTTTCTTTCTTTTAATATTCTTTTGATTATGGTGTCTCGCCACCATCATTCTCCAGGCCACCCGATCCTGAGCTAACTGGAGGGTGGCTGACTGCAGGGTGGTCCTGGTGACTTCCTGAGTCGTATCCGTCCATCTCGTCGGCGAGCGTCCTCTGCTTCTTTTCCCTTCCACCGCGCCAGTAATTAGAAGTCTTTCCAGTCTATCTGGGTCTCTCCTGACGGTGTGTCCGAAAAACTTAAGGACTCTCCCGGCATATGGTAGAGGGGCGCTTTTTTATATGCAATTCCTTGAGAATTGACTCATTTGTCCGGTGTTCTGTCCAAGATATACGGAGCATCTTGCGCCAGCACCACATTTCGAATGCGTCAATCCTCAAACGCACACGGGCTTTTAATGTCCAGGTTTCAGCCGCATAGAGAAATATCGAGAAAATAAGGGTCCGCATGAGTCTAATTTTGGTTTTGCGGTTGATGCCTCTGTTCCGCCATATCTTCTCGAGTCGTTTGACGACGGATTTTGCCATTTGAGACCTTCTCACCACTTCCTGCTCGCAGTCACCATCGTCACTGATTTGCGATCCTAAATACACAAATTTGTGAACTACATCGAGGTCGCACAGCTCGTTGGATCGCTGCATAGTGCCTGCTCTATCTACAAACATCAGCCTGGTTTTTCCCCTATTGATGAATAGACCGTATTCTTGGCTAGTGACACTTTCTTTTAATATACCTTATCCAAAATTTTCCCTTTTCCAAAATTTGATATAAGTATTGTAGATATTGCTATCCAAATAATGTGATTCAATGACTGAAGAAAAGGAAAGTCACATTGTGGTTATTCTTATTCTATTCCCATAAATTCTTCCAAAATTTCACAATCTTATTTTTAGTTGCGGTAAGCATATTTTCTTATTGTATTTAATGAAATATAATATGATTCATCATCATGTTAGCTTTTTTTAAAGCCAAAAAGCCTGGGGTTTGCTACATCCGATTGAACTTAACCAATATTAACAAATTCTTTCAGCTGATGGAAGCCCAAGTAATAATCCGTGTCCGCCAAGCGGACAAGTCTGTCGTTGAGTCGGTGCTCCCCAAGGCTCAGACAGACTACAAGGAAAAGATCAAGAAGGACACCGTCCTGAAGGTCGACAACGAAAACTTCCTGCCTGCTGAGACCTGCGGTGGAATTGAACTCAGCGCCAACAGGGGACGCATTAAGGTATGACTTTATTCATTTTCTAGTAATTATATGCAATATTCGTTTTGGTATTTAAGTAGAATTTGGTTTCACCCAAAAAAAATTACATATTTCTATTTGAGCTTTTCAATCAGTCAATATTATTAAACAGCATTTTGTGAAAATAATTCAGATGAAAATAAAACTTAAATCTTAACTTGATGCTAAGTATCAATTAACGTCTATACAAGTTATAATAATTATAGCAACAGTCACAGATGATTAATTTACTGTGTGGTGTTTGTTTGTTTCACTAAGATTACTGTGAGTATGAATACAGAGTGTATTATTGTATGCAGATCTGCAACACCCTGGAGTCCCGCCTGGAGTTAATAGCCGCACAGCTGTTACCCGAGATCCGTACAGCCCTGTTCGGTCGCAACCCTAACCGTAAATTCAACGACTAAAACTTAAGTGGTGACCCTATTAAACACACTTGTTACTACTAACAACTTACTTTTAAAAAAGTTCATATTTTGTAGAACTAAAATAATATTAAAATAAGTGTTTTCGTTTGCCTAATTAATTATATCTTAATAATGCGTACAATTTTATCGCTGTTTAGAATATATAATATATTAATTAATGGTCCCCTTAAGTCACCAGAAAATTTAAAACAGATGTGTTATGACCATGTAAGTTTCTGATTTCTGGGGATAGTTATAATGTTAGTGTTTTATTCTAATTGTGCATTAGTTTCGCCTGCGACACGTTAATATAACTCCGACATCTACAGCAACATAAAATATTTTATTATAACAATTCATTCACTTAGCATGATGCTATATGTATTTTAGAGGATGTAGTTTATAGGATTTGGAAAAAAATTAATTAAGATGTTACCATATTTACTATGCCATGCAAATAGCCATCGTGTATAGTCGCGCAGTTTCTATATATGGACTCGACACCAGCTTCTGTCCGTCACAGTATTATTGTAGCACAGGAACACTTTGCAAAGGTAGATTGACTTGTTTCGATGTGAAATATATAAATGTATTTAATGAATATTCTTCAATTATGAAAGTTGTTATTGAATGTTTTGGATTATTATATTTTGTCTACACCGTTGATGTTGTTAATTTGTGGGAATCATTGTTGGCTGTGAGGAGTAAGCGAGACGCAGCATCCCATGCTATGTTCACTCAAATTGATACAAAGATTTGGCTGTGCGCAGTGTGGTGTCTTGCTCACACCTCACGGCTGCCCAAGACATTCCTATTCTGTGTTTAATTCTGGCAATGTAACATTTGGCTTGCTTTTGACAGTGGATACCTACGAGCACCATAGCTCTTATAACGTACAATGTATTATTCCCATATAGCACTGTTAAAATCCTTGTAATGTAAATATATAGATGTGTTGAAATTAGTCTTTCATTTTATACCTACTAATTGTCCCAATCCAAGAGCGTTAGTAGTCACTTTTTCGTGACAAATAATTTATCGTTGGACGACTGTCATCACTAGTTGTTCCCATTATTGGGACACGCTACAGCCGAAACTATTGGGCGCAGGAAGCTGTTTGGCATGTATGTTCCTTGGGGACCGTAGGTGTGCACTTAGAAGGGATTTCCCGAAATTCCCACGGGATCGGCCAAAACGGGTAAATTTAAAAAAAATTGCAGGCGTAGCTGCTGGCGTCCTCTACTTTATTATTAAGCCACGACACGACAATCTGCCGATACGACTTATTGAGAACGCGGCCTTGTCCTTATCTAGTGAATATTTGTTCAATTTCAAAATGATAAGAGTCGATTCATACCAACAAAAGAATAAGTGTCTAAACACACTATGTCGAACTTACGCGACCAAAGTTCGGTGTGATTACGCCTACAATGCTATTTGAATTAGAGACACACTATGCCGAAATTACGTTGCGTTATAGCGTACAGCGTAACTTCGGTCGGGCGTAACCGCGTAAGTTCGGCGGCAACTTTTTTAGTAGTAGAGCACACATTATACGCGACCAAAGTTCGGTACGATTGTCGATGAACATACTAGTAGTAGAGCACACATTATACGCGACTGAAGTTCGGTTCGATTGTCGACGAAGATACTACATAAGGGTCGGCACATATCTGACGGAAGATGCGTCGAGCGTATGTACATCGGTCGCGTCACGTCTATTCCGTCAAATTAGACCTGCTACATTACGCTTCTGATCTGTTTCTGCGTTCAGCAACTACAGTGTGATTGCTTTGTATGACATTTAATTTTAAAACGTCGACGTCGACCGATAATTATGCGTTGACGGAAACGGAACAGAATCGCTCGACGTAGGTCCTAACGGATCATCGGTCAGGTGTGAAAGGTTGAATGTTTTTCTTTATGTATATTTGTATGTTTTGGCGATACGCGACCGATAATAAGTACGCGGCGCATCTTCCGTCAGAAATGTTCCAACCCTAAAGTTGCGCAGCGGAATTTCGGTCGCGTAAGTTCGGCGCTTATGGTGTTGTACGGCACTTACCGACACCAATCTTCAAGAATAGTTTTATTATACTCGTCACGTCGTCAGTCTGAACAAGTACCTCGTCACTCTGCCAGTACCCAGTAACCCAGTAAAACCAAGTATCCTTCTATCCTACCATCCAGGAAAGTGTGTAATGTCATGTCAGCCGAATACGTCGGAACGTAATTTCGGTCACGTAAGTTCGGCGTAGATTGTTTAGACATAAATGCTCATATTTTCGACATTTCGTGAGAGATGATCGCTAGGGGCCGTGTTCGGGCGTAATCAAGGTTCTCTGAAAGGAAACTGCTCTTTTAAATCAGATGGCTCAATGTCGCTCGTTACCTATGTACAGATAGTTCAACTCAGTTGTGCACGCGGCCCTATGTGTGCGTGGGCTTGTAAATATTATAACTTTCATTCGTGTGGCAGTGACGCGGCAGTCGTCGTCCGAGCAAGACGTGTTCTTATCGCTTTTTCTTACGGGTACAGTCGTTTACGAAAATGTCTAGTTTTTCACGGAGAAAATGTTTAAGGAGTCAGGTAAATATTTTTCAATTTAAAATTTAGATGTAATTAATATTTAAGTACTATGATTATATTAATACGAAAAAAATATCCTTGTTGACGTTTACGTATTATTGTTTTAGACTCAAGAAACCATTGTTAAGGTATACGAATTTCTGAAAATAGATGCGAGAGATATATTGGAACTAGTAAGTGATCCAGTTTGCAGTGCGTTCGCGCAGCGGAATGTTGTTGAATTTAAAGATTTTAACTATGCAGATATTTAGTGTATAACGTCGTATAATTGTGTATGGTAAAAAAAAATTTGTGCACGCAGCCATTGTGGAGAAATTCACCAAAAACTGATTCCGCTGGGCGAACGTTGTCCTGGCGGAACTTTTTTTAATCCATTGACTTTAGAAGAAAAGAGATGTGTCCAAAAATTAGTGTGTATTTGTGTGTAATTGTGTATGTATGAATAAAATTGGTGCATGCATAAACTTCGGAGAAATTCAAGTTTCCGCTACGCGAACGTTTGGCCATTAGCTAGTTTTCATATAAAGCGCTTACATAGAGAGCTGTAATTTTTTACATACGTTGTTTTGAATTTGTTTATATTTGTTTAAAAAACAGATTTAGAAAAAATCGTAGGGCTTAAAAGATAAAAATATAAACGTAAAATACGCTTATTAGGTCTTAGTTCTTAAAGTATGCACTTTGGGGTCTAGATTTTCACATTTATACAAACCTTGTAAGTGTCTGCAACATGTTGCCAAGTATCAATGATGTTCCGTTGGTAATTAAAGAGTTATAGGACAATTTACCATGAATAAATCACTGTTTACAAAGCAGTCAAATATCACGACGTTCTAAAGGAATTGCATGGTAAAATGTATGCCAATAATTAGTGTATTCGTTCAACTATTCACATGCAAAATTTCATGTCATTAAATTCAGTAATTAAAGAAAAACAATTGTAATACTGACGAAGCATCGAAAACCTACATAACCCGGCCAAGTTCGGATAGTTACAAAAAAGCGGCCGTGCAATATATTTAGGTAACATCCCAAAATGTACAGTATAATACCGGTATTGAATTGGTATAGGTGATAACACAATTGTTGTTTCAATATAATTTATAGGTCATTTACTTTTGTACACCTACTTTTTTAAATGTATTTGACTATGACAGAAAGTAGGTACTATTTACGTAGGTACTTTATTTAAGTACGGCTTGAGACTTGAGATATAATCTAGATATATCACAGATTTAAGACTCAGATGGAGCGTATTCGTCCGACTAAGTGAGGCACGTTGACGGCTATGTGTGCGTGACATTTGGCGACTGGCACTGTACGGACACGCGCGTCTATGTGTGTGTAAAGTTGCCAGATTATGAATAATCTCCCACTATTTTGCATATAGTTTTTGCAACCGGATATAAAAATATTACATATTTTTATTCGTTTGCGGTTTTGAAGAATTCACCATGGATTTAATTAATGCTTTTAATATGTAATGCTGTTATGAAAATGATTCAAATAAAAGAAACCATTAATGTATGCTTTTATAAATACATTCCTTAAATGTAGGTACTGAGTAAAGTTTTAACTAATTTTATTCGTAAATTGAGAAATAAATAGATTATGTTTTGTGATTAATACCCTCGATCCAGAAGAAATACTTATATAATACCAACTACATATATTTACGAATACCAATCATGGGGTTCAGATCTTAGATCGGCGAATATGTTGTTTATTTTTTGTTTAGATATTCTCAGTATAGTATCTGGAAATGTTTGGTTAATTGCAATAGGCTTGCGTCCTAAATATTAATTAGCTATAAACATTTTGTCATGCACACAATACATTATGAATATTATGATTCATAAATCAAAACAAAAAAACATTGCAATTAAAAATTAATAATAGCTGCAATCAATGATTTCTGTTTCTGTACTTAATGTACACACGGCGCCAAGTCAAGCTAAACAGTTGCAGTACGATTTTGATACTTATTCCCTACTCCATAAGAACGGTACAAAGGTCAAAGTGTATAAAGCTTGACGAGGAGCCATGTGTACACGAATATTTGGATCGTTTGGGGATCGAACTCAAAACAATATATATACCAATGGAAATTCTATTACTATATTTTATAAGAAGAAAGATAATCTACAATATAATTTTACATTACGTTAATGTATTTTTCATTAACATGACCATCATTATTACATAATCAATAGACAAGTGCATTTTCCCTAATTCAGGGAGAACGGCGTCGACGTAAACTGGCAACACTTACATATTTTCTGCAGAAATACGAATTTTATCGAAATAATATTATAAAACAGTCAAATAATCCATAGTTATCTGTAAAAATATATTACCATCTTCCCGTTTTTGCTTTTGGAAACAACTTTTACAATGTTTAAAAACGCAAGACGGCATTTTATGAATTTAAAAGCTGGATCGATCGTGGCGTGTTAACTGTGCGATGCTTCGCAGCGCACTGAGTCGAGTTTGTATTCGCTTTTCAATTTTGTATTTGCTTTAGTGGCCTCACGCAAGTGTTCCGCGCGCTCTGTCTGCCTTTTGTTCTGTAGTCTTAGAGATATATTATTAAAATTTAAGACAAATATAATTCATACAGCTAATTTCTATTGAAGAGTTCATGGATCAGAATTCTAACTATAGACCTCTTAGGGAAATTAAATAATTACCACATGTAAATACTACTGTTTAGGTAAATATTTATCATATTGTAGTTTATTACACTAACCAATGGACTAGATATGCACGAGCGTTCCCCTTTGCAACTTTAGTGGATCAAACAATCTAATAACTTAAAAAAACTACTTCTTGAATCGATTTTTTAATTGATGTATACCGTTGTACTGGTAGTTAGTGACTTATGTATGTGAGCGTGTTCCCCCGCACCCACCAAAATATGCAGAATTATTTTGTTCAAAGCGGTACGCTAGTTCTTTGGTTAAATAGTCTAAGTATTGTAGTTATGAATTGATCAAAAATATTCTAGTGTGAAAAAATAGACAACGCGCCGTGCGCAACGAGCGATAGGCGGCTTCCCGCTTGAAACGGTACTTCCATCCTTGAAGAAAAGAGAGGGCAATATGTTTAGTAAACCTGTTTTAGTTAAAACACATTTAAGTCCATTGCTGTCGTTGCAAGCGTTTGTTAACGTTACACAGTGTTTTATGAAGACCATTTTTCGGACACCGTCTTTTTATTAAAGAAGCTAATAGATATATTCAATAAAAAGAGATATTTCGAATCCCCATTAAGCTAGCATCACTAGTTTTTTAGAAAAACTTTTTTGAAAATCTTCATATTTTAAAGCGGATATTTAGAAAAAAAGATATTCCTCTTAAACTAAGCATGATACGCAATAATAATGTTACAAGCACCGATAGCGTCTCTTTCACTGCACATTTAACAGTTAAAATGAACCTCATAACTTGACTAGAATCAAATTTAAGCGAGATTTTGGATTTTTAGATTTTCTTACTTTTCCCGAAGATTCTACCAAAAGTGGAAAAGTTATATATATAGAAAGGATGCTCTTTACTTTCCTCATATGCTCAATAAATTTCAGACCCCAAATCCATGGAATGTAGAAGTTATTCTAAATTAACTGTTTTTGGTAGGGTTTTCACATTTGTATGCCGGATTATAATGATAAAATTTTTATTCGATATTGATTTTATAACTAAATTATATGTTGTAAAGAAATCAATATCGAATAAAAATTTAATCATTAAAATCCAGAATATAAATATGAAAAAACTAGCAAAAACAGTTATATGGAATAACTTCTAGATTCCATGGATTTGGGGTCTGAAATTTATTGAGCATATGAGGAAAGTAAAGAGCATCCTTTCTGTATACATAACTTTTCCACTTTTGGTAGAATCTTCGGGAAAAGTAAGAAAATCTAAAAATCCAAAATCTCGCTTAAATTTGATTCTAGTCAAGTTATGAGGTTCATTTTAACTGTAAAATGTGCAGTGTAAGAGACGCTATCGGTGCTTGTAACATTATTATTGTGTATCATTCTTAGTTTAAGAGGAATATCTTTTTTTCTATATATCCGCTTTAAAATATGAAGATTTTCAAAAAAGTTTTTCTAAAAATCTAGAGATGCTAGCTTAATGGGGATACGAAATATTTCTTTTTATTGAATATATCTATTAGCTTCTTTAATAAAAAGACGGTGTCCGAAAAATGGTCTTCATAAAACACTGTGCGTTATTATAATTACATAATTATGTAATATGTAATTTAAAATATTTTTGTACACGGATATTTAAATACTTGTTAATTGAAGATTTATTTTTATCGTAGATAGTGGCGTTATTATTTAAAAAATATTTTTAATTCAAGAAATGCAATTGTTTTATTTTTTCCTAACGCTTGTGTACGCAACTGTACCATATTAATAAATACTATATTGGAAGGTTAAGAACGTTTCTTAGATATATGGCACGGCCGCTTTTTTGTAGCCATCCGAATTTGGTCGGGTTATGTAGGTTTTCGATGCTTGGTCAGTATTATAATTGTGTTTCTTTAATTACTGAATTAAATGACATGAAATTTTGCATGTGAATAGTTGAACGAATACACTAATTATTGGCATACATTTTACCATGCAATTCCTTTAGAACGTCGTGATATTTGACTGCTTTGTAAACAGTGATCTATTCATGGTAAATTGTCCTATAACTCTTTAATTACTAAAGGAACATCATTGATACTTGGCAACATGTTGCAGACACTTACAAAGTTTGTATAAACGTGAAAATCTAGACCCCAAAGTGCATACTTTAAGAACTAAGACCTAATAAGCGTATTTTACGTTTATATTTTTATCTTTTAAGCCCTACGATTTTTTCTAAATCTGTTTTTTAAACAAATATAAACAAATTCAAAACAACGTATGTAAAAATTTACAGCTCTCTATGTAAGCGCTTTATATGAAAACTAGCTAATGGCCAAACGTTCGCGTAGCGGAAACTTGAATTTCTCCGAAGTTTATGCATGCACCAATTTTATTCATACATACACAATTACACACAAATACACACTAATTTTTGGACACATCTCTTTTCTTCTAAAGTCAATGGATTAAAAAAAGTTCCGCCAGGACAACGTTCGCCCAGCGGAATCAGTTTTTGGTGAATTTCTCCACAATGGCTGCGTGCACAAATTTTTTTTTACCATACACAATTATACGACGTCATACACTAAATATCTGCATAATTAAAATCTTTAAATTCAACAACATTTCGCTGCGCGAACGCACACTGCCAAAGTTGAAAATAATATTTCAAGATAAAATTAACTATGATGGAAGTATTTCGACTCTGCGTACAGCTTTGTTAAAGGTGGGATACAAATGGCGAAAAACTGTGAATAACAGACGTGTTATTATAGAGCGGCATGACATCCAAAACCTACGATTTTCCTACCTAAAAAATTTATTCAGATACCGTCAAGAAAATCGGTGTATCGTATATACAGATGAGAGCTACATCTTAACTAATCATGTGCAAAACAAAGGATGGGGTAATAAAGATGGATCACCTTTAAAGAGAAACCTGTCGAAAGGACAAAGAATTATCATTGTGCATGCTGGTTCAGAACAAGGTTTCGTACCTAACGCACTATTGACATACAAAGTAAATAGTGTTTCTGGTGATTACCACTCTAACATGAACGCAGAAAACTATGAAAAGTGGCTAAAAGAACGTCTAGTACCGAATCTTCCACCTAACTCTGTGGTTGTGCTTGTTTATGCCTCATACCATAACGTTCAAAATGACAGAGTCCCAAATTTTAATTCCAAAAAAATGGCTGACAGAAATAATGAAAATTTAAGAAGTAAAGAAAAGAATCAAGATATGAAAAATATTGAACTGTATGATTTGATTTAAAAAAATAAAGAAAAATATATCTGTTACAAGATTGACGACATACTTCATCCATATGGCATAAAAGTTCTTCGATTCATCCTGAACTAAACCCCATAGAAAATGTGTGGGGAATTTTAAAATGAAACTCATAAATGAACGTTTAAGTCAAATTGATGAAGGGATGTGGGGTAATACTTGTCGACATGTACAAAAGAAATAAGAAGAATACTATAGACATTTTGACATGGAGTCAGAAATCATAATTAACCTTGGTGAGAGCAGCGAATCCGAAAATTCATCATTTGATTTTTCAAGTAGCGATTCAGAATAATGTTCAATAAATAAACATTAAATTACGAAATATCAGTTTTTTTAAAAACTCGTATATAACCCGTAAATAACTGTATTTGTACCCGACTGTACCTCTTGTGACAAAGTCACTGTATATGTACAAGGTTTACCCACACATAGGGCCGCGCGCACAACTGAGTTGAACCATCTATACCATTAAATGAAATTAAGTGACACTCGTAGGTATAGACCTACGAGTGTCACTTAATTTCACATGCACTGTCGATGGCATTATCCGTTTTTCACCAATTAAACGTTAATCGACTGAATTTCTGCGAATCAGATTATATTCGAAGAAATAGGGTTTGTGCAACTGAGTTTTTGAATGTTAACATATTTATGTGTCTTTTCACTTGGACTATGCAGGTATTGTGAATGGACCCTAATCATCCTCCCAGTGTTATCCCAGTTACAACCCGGGGTCCACTTACTATTCCAACCGGAATTGACTGAATATTAGCTTTTCCACAGAGCGACTGCCTGTCTGACCTCCACAATCCAAAAGGGATAGCGATAATCCATGGTATAGATTGGTGTCAGTTCATTCCATGGACGGTTCATTCAGAGGTAATGACTCCTTAAAACAACTGTCTAAGATCTTGGCATATCGTCCTCTCTGGGATAAGCGATAATTAATAACTTAGGACGCACATATCTCAGAAAAGTCAGTGGTACCCGCCGTAGATTCGAACCCGATACGCTACATAGGTATGCATGACAGTCTGTTGGTGTCTGCGCTAGGCTCATGCTGCGATTTCTTCGGAATCGACTCTAACACGAATATAAAAAAATAATTAAACAAGTGACGAAATTGTAATTTATTGTGTCACAAATAACTGATTTTAATAAACAATACAACATCAAAATTTAATAAAAGTCGAATTTTCATAAGTAGGTAACGAACGCTAAGTACTATAAACACGTCTAAATTAAAACTGTATATTAGATGCTAGTTCAAATTTAAAATAATTTGTAAAAACGTCATACTGAGTATTGAGTAAATATTGCCTACCAACGCACACACAGTAATTATTTCTCCAAACATATCATAGAGGAATATTTTAGTACCATTCATATTTGCCTTACACATAAAACAACGTAATTAGTATACTTATAATTAATCACAGCTATTCTGGAGTTAAACATTTTAAACTTGGTAATTCATGGCCATACCCTGTAGCGTCGCATATTGCACCACGCAAGTGCTACTACAGATTCACAATAATCACAAAAAAAACCTACATTGAGCTGGTTAATTCTTAGATAAAGTATAGCTAATTTGACATCAACCCCTAGCTACTTTAGGACGAAACAACACCGAGTTACTACCAAAGAACTTAGATTTACATAGAACCGCAGACCTAACGATTTCGTGTGCCTATTCCAAGTGTGGTCTGCCCTCTGTCGGAGTTATCGGCGCTGGCGTCTTTTCTCCGTCTCTTTTGCTCTGGTAGTTAAGATACACTGGGGGAACGTCCGTCTCTCTTGCTCTTACACTGGGGGAAGGACTGCCACGCTGCCAAGCGGCAATTTGGGTCGCAGAAAGTTTGTCTTCACAGCGTCTATAGGAAATTAGCTTCTATTGTAAATCTGAGTTCTTTGTTACTACTGAGTAGTTAGGTTAGACGACTAGATGTGAAACGTCGGGAGTGTAGGCGGGTAAGTAGCGTGGCACGCGCGGTTCGTCGCGTCGCCGCGCCCCGCGGTCCACTGCCAAGCTGATACTGCCCGCTTCCTTCACGCCATTCGACTTGGCTCTACGCTGCGACGGCAGGATCGAAGCACGCAGCGTCTTCCGTTTCTGCAACCCATCAACATAAACATCACCACCTATCAACCAGTGTACCTACTCTAGTTCACAACATATGTCTACTTACGACAGCAATAAAACTAATTACCGTGTCCAGCGAGTTGATGTACAAGCTCCACAAAGCAGCAGGGACTCATCGTGATCAAAATTAACAATGAACAATGGACATGAAACGTGTTTATTTTTGATTAATTAAAATATTGGTCGTTAACAATATTTTGTCTACATACGATCATACGATCGGGGATGGCGAACCTGACTAAGTCAAGTTCCCTAATAAACATGTGTACCTATATCTAACACTTTAACATATAAAAAATGTATGTTATAAAATATTTAGGATATCTATGTGTTTTAAAGCATATCTATAATAAAGGGTTAAACTGTATAGTTTGGATTCTAAAAATATGTTGGTTACAGTGGTTCGCTATCCCTGACCTAAGTACATGTATAATTGGTGCGTATCAGTCGTCAGTGGGGCAGGCACTCTATATTTTACTCTCTAACTGCAGTTTGATGTTGTTGAAGTGGTCCACACCGATGGCTTCCGCCTTTACTCTGTTTACCTCAACGGCGCCTCGCCACCGGTCGGCGGCATGGCGCGCGATCTCCATCCTCTTCTGCTTCTTGATCTGATGACGTTTGTACACCACCTCGATGACTATAAGAACTATGCCCCCTATAATGCCAGCTAATACAAGTATGAACACTCCAGCCATGTTTTTCAAGCCCAAAGTGTTGGGCGTTTTCTCGTTCTCCTCGCAATTCAGCATGTTGTTTCTCAAGATCCATAGGTTATCCAAAGACTCCATTATACCACCTATAAAGTAAATAGGTTCAAAGTTGAATGTACTAACTGCTTTTTGCAGGTGACCACGGTAACAATATTTTTATGGATTTCAATAGGTACTTACTTTCATGAAAGTCCAATATCGCTAATGTGACGAAATCAGCCCACGGAGACCCTTTTTGCAATCCCACGCCATATCCGGAGCGACCAAATAGTTCTCCAGCAGTGACCAATTCACAATCCTGAGCTGCTTCAAATTCGAGACGCGAGGAGTCCCAAATGAATGCCATTAGCTTACTGGAAAGAAAGAAACAGACTTGATAGAGAGCTCCATGATAAAGAGCGCAGGTTGTCTTTATAGTCATTTATCCTACTTACCCATTCTTTACGTCTTCTATGGCTTGTTCAGCATTATCATAATTATTAGCTTCCATGGTTCGATACATATTTGACAGCTCTACTTGTCGTCTAAAGTACATATCAACGGCTGATCCCTTCACTGTGGCGCATGTCAGATTCTCCATTGTATTGCGAAGCTGAAGATCAAAAGGACGCAAATATAGAAATCATCTTTCTTCGGCAGAAATTATACTTCCCCATACCACCCGCCACTTACCCTTGCGTCGTTAATTCCTGTTAGCTTCGTCTTAGGCCTCTCAAGCACGAGGAAAGCTGCCAAGTTGGCAGTGTACGAAGCAACGATGATCATTGCAAAACCAGCCCATACCATTCCTAATACACGAGCTGAGAAACTTCGAGGAGTGCCTGCAACATAACGAGCAATACTGTTGGTAATAAAGTAAATATAAGGAAATATCTAGGTGTTTATTACATACCTTCTCCAATACCGCTGTTTAGAAGCACACCCCAAGCAAACCAAATGGCGCTTGAAAGATTCAAAGCATCTTCTTCAGTGCCATCGATGTTGGCAAGTTTGAACCGCCCGAAAGGAGAGAATCTATCTAGCAGATAAAGCACCAGTGCTACTACATGGACAGAAACCATGACTAGAATCCAGAGCGTGTTGGAAAACGGTTGCAAGAACGACACCAGCGTTGAAGAACGGGAAGGCTGGAAGTAATTATGTTGGTGAGTAGCGCATACATTTTTTAAATTGTGTAGAGAATAATTTGTGTAAAAAGTGATTAGTAGGTACCGACGCAAAGTGATTGTGATTTGACGACACTTGTAACTTATGTATGTGCAGCGTTTTGTATAGGTACATTACAGTGGCCTTATACATGTACCTATATTGTTGTTGGTACTAATAAGTTGATTGCTTTAGGGTAATAATAGATAACTATTATAATAGGCCACTTCTACTTAGTAGGTAATTCTACATAAGCAGTAGCCTTCTTAAGTTCCTACTTAAATTTTTACTCATCACTGCAGTGCGAAACACGTCAAAATGTTTGCATTGATGAATGTTTCTACAAGTTTACTTGTTGATACAAAAGTCATCCGCTATTTCAAATTTACCTTTTTCTCCAAAATTGTAATGCCTTGGTATTTAAATGGCTTGCTGAATTCAATGAACTCTGCTCTCTCTGGGTTTATTGTCAATGGAGCCACAATCATGTCTGCGCGTTCATACACCAACTCACCTGCCGAAATAAAAAGCACAAACTTTAGGAGCTTATTTACATGCGCATGTATTTACCGGTGCTTAGTGATGTCCAGATCATCATTAGCGGAAGCTCTCGCATACCTTCTCCGCCAACCCATCTCGGTTGATCACACTCAACTACTCGAGGGGTGGCACGGGGGGCACCTGCCCCCCCTAGAGATTCAAAAATACCTATAATTCATACTTGTCTTATTTTTCATACCAACTTGCCCTTACCTAGGCCATCGTCTGGCGACTTTCCCCAGCCTAGGAGTGACGCAGTCGAGACGGCTCGAAAAGAGTTTCCACCGAGACACCAAAAACAAAAAAGGTAGTAACTATGGAAGCATGATTACCAACCAATAAGTCCAGTCCATTCCTTCTTAGCACCCGGCTGGGTTAGATTACGTATCACGTAGTTTCCGAATTGACCATCAGGCGAAAGCGCCAGAGAATATGTAAAGTTAATGGTCTTCGAAAGGTGCCGTAAGAGATCCATACAGAAGCCCTTGCAACAGTAGAGTTGATCTGAAACATATTTTTAAGTAAGTTTACCTATAATTTATATTTGTCATCGTCATAATCGTCCTACCGTTATACCAGTTGTATCCAAGAGGTACGTTTTGAAGCCCGAACTCCGCTTGCTTCTCTAACCAAATATGATACACAATATCAATATCGGCTTTTTAGAACAAGTGCCGTCTGACCTCCGCAACCCAAAGGTATAGCGACCTCCCGTAGTTTAAACCAGTATCAATTTATTCGAGGGTACTGACTCCCCGTAAAGACTGTCTCGTTCATTGTAGCCGAGACAATGGCTTACGACGCAATGGCTACCGTACTCTCCGAGGAACGAGGCAAACAATCGCTGATAACAATGCACTAAAGTAAAAAAGTCAGTGGTCCGCGGCGTAGCTGAGTGGATTCGATCTCGATAATCTCTGTGTGGTAGTCTGTTGGTATCTCCACTAGGCTATCGCTGCCTATTTACCATATATGTATATTTGTATTGGTATAAGTATAACAAAATATGGTAGTAGTTAGGTTGGTACCTGTATCTTCGCTGGCGTTATAGTGTGGACAAGGAATCTCTTCTGGTGTACAATCGCTCCCGTCATCAATACGGCGAGTGTACACAAAAGGTTTCTCCTCAATGGTCAACACCTGCAAACACCAACATACCATAGATATAGTACTTATTTATTTTTCTATGGACCATACAATACATAATATAAGTAAAATAAATAAATATTAATTGAATTAAAATAACTTTTAAGTATATTGTGTTGTGACGACCGGTTGGCGCAGCGGGAGTGTAAGCGACTGCTATGCCGAAGGTCGCGGGTTCGATTCCCGCTCAAGTCAAACATTTGTGTGCATAAACATGGATGTTTGTCTTGGTCTGGGTGTTTCTATGTATAATATGCAAAGATATATAAAAACTATAGATGCGTTGCCCGCACACTAAAATGGCAAACTGAAATGAAGGCAATTGCCGCCATTCCGTTTAGTTACGTGCGAACCTGTGTTGTGATAGTACGCTCCGTAACAATAATTTGTGTGTTAGAATTTAAAAACCAACTAAGATTATCTCTCTCTAACAACAGGTGTCCCCTATATGTATTTATTTACTTTCTCTTTCTTTATTCATACAAGATATTATTTGGTATTAGTAGCCGTTTTTCAGAGCCGCTTTGTGGGAGTATGGCGCGTCTATATTATAATACGTCATTGATAATATGTATATATGTACGTTTTGCTTAGCTTGGGACTATAGTATTTTCGCTGTATGATGATATGCGTGACAGTTCTCATTTTACATATTACGCATACTACTTTCAACTTACGAAAATAAATTGGCAAAAAAAAACAATTATTAAAAAAGTATCTATTCAAAATTACAAAGTAAATTAATACTAGTATGTCTCTCTCTATTTTTATAAATTATTATTAACTGTAAATAAATTATTTAATTAAAATTAAATATAATCCTCAAAATGTCAGATGCATGAAACGGAATCTCTGTCAGTAGAGATTGACACCATTGAATCGACATGAACTCGATGAATAGGAGCGGCCATCTTATGATCGAATACGTCAGTACGAGTGCATCTGCCTTGTATGCGGTTTGTGTTTCTGTCTGATTGACGTGTTAATTTTTATTTTTTTGTTGTGTTTTATTTGGTACGTACAATGCCCAAAACAACAAAAAAGATAGTTTTAAACTCTAAAAGCCGTGAGTTAGTACTTCGTTTGAGGACCTCCTTTGAACGAGAGCGTGAAAACGGGGGCCCGGTAATACCGATCGACAGTGTTGTGTCTGTACACAACTTGCCGATGTCCTGAGCTGCCGCAACTCTGTAGTTGCGGCAGCTCAGGACATCGGCAAGGCTACAGTTTTGTCGAATAACCAAAGAAAGATTCGGAGAAACTGGTTTCGAAGACAAGAAGCTGTCCACTCCGAAGAAACGTGAGCGTAAAGCTTCAATAACTGACATAGATAGTTTCGATGTGGTGGCAATCCGAAACCATATTTATGGGTATTATAAGAGAAATGAGTTCCCTACATTGATAAAATTAATCAGTCGTAGAAAAAACACAATCGACGATATTTACCGACTGGGATAAATATGTCAACCTCGACCGAATTCGAGATCAGCAATTAGTTATCTCAGTGGAAAATATTCCGATTCAGATATTAGGTTTTATTTCGAGTGACAGTGACTGTATTATATGTTATATACTGAGTGAATAATAAAAAAATATTTTAAAATTACTGCGTTTTATTTGTGAATGTATATAGGTACATACCAAAACACTTTTAATATGAATTTATTTCGAAGATCTAAAATCGGTAACTACGTACGATTCCATGTCCTTTGCCAATTAATTCGATATTTATAAATAATCGCTTAAATTTCCTTAGGTTACATCACTATAATTGTCAGTCATGAACTGTCATGCATATCATTATACAGCGAAAATACTATAGTTGATGATGTGTGTATGTGGTAGAATATTATTATTATGTTTCTCTTATTATTATTTCTGTTTATTATTATTATTATCATCACCTTTATTCCATATTTCTCTCATATCATATTAATACATTTTTAAATATATGATATATAAAAAAAATACATTTAAAAATATAAAACTATGCTATGGAAACCCGCCAGTATCGGGAACAGGCGCCAAGCTACTGGTGGTTAGGGCCCAAGAGAAAGGAACCTCCTAGAAACCACTATGCGTGCCGTGTCCAGCAGTACTGCCTTCTGTATCAGGCCCCTGACCCAAGGTTCCAACGCGAGCCTCCTAAGATGTTGGGCGAGGCTCTTGGGTATTAAACCGTTCTCTGTAACGATTATCGGCACAATAATTGCTGAATCAACATCCCACATGTCAACAATCTCGTGAGCCTAGTCCAGATATTTTATCTGCTTGTCCTTCTCAGCCTTCACGAGATTGCCATCATGAGGGATGGCAACATCAACAATTATTGCGCGGCGCTCTGATCGATCTATCAACACAATATCAGGTTTGTTGGCTACAACTGTTCTATCTGTGATGATAGATCGATCCCAGTACAACGTGATATGACCATTTTCCAGGACAGGCTCCGCCACGTACATGTAGTATGGCACCTCAACATCTACAAGACTGTATTTCAGAGCAAGTTGCTGGTGAATGACCCTGGCTACTTGGTTATGCCTGTGCAAGTACTCACTCTTAGCAAGACGAGAACAACTGGAAATTATATGCCTGAACTCTACGCACCTTCTTAAGGTCATGTATGGGGCAATGGAAAACGTTTCTTGGCTATGCAGGATGCCAACGGATCCAGGGAAATGGCGAACTTGTTAAAATTGAGCGGGGTATCTTCCAGGGCGACAGTCTGAGTCCGTTGTGGTTTTGCTTAGCGCTGAAGCCTCTTAGTACATTACTAGAGGGTTCAGGGTTAGGTTATAGGCTACGCAGAGGTGGTCAGGTCATATCCCACTTGTTGTTCATGGATGACTTAAAGCTGTTTGCTCACACCAACGAACAGTTGATGGATTTACTAAATATTACTGAAAGTTTTAGTAATTCTATCAAAATGGAATTTGGTGTGGATAAATGTACAGGGATACATGTGAAACAAGGAAGGATGGTGGAATCTAAAGAGATTCAACCCTCAAATTCCAGTAACCTAAGATCACTTCTGCGAACCAATACCTATAAATACTTGGGTATGTCACAGGCCTTATGTATTAACGAGACAGACATGAAGCAATCGTTGCAAGAACGTTTCTTTGGCCGCCTGACAAAAGTGCTGAAAAGTCTTCTGTCAGGTGGCAATAAGGTTCGAGCTTGCAACGGTTGGGTCATGCCGGTTCTGATGTACTCCTTTGACATACTCAAGTGGACTCAGACTGAGTTAGACGCCCTGGACAAAAAGGTGCGTACAATGCTGACAGCTTACCGGATGCATCATCCACGCTTGTCCGTAATAAGGTTGTATATTCCGCGGAAGTGTGGAGATTGTGGCTTTTTAAATGTCAAATCTCTGCACAATCGCGAAGTATGCAACCTCAGAGAATATTTTCTCAATGTGAACGTGGATATGCCGGGACGTTGTCGCAGTGGACGCCGGATTAACCCCGCTCAGTTTATCGAAGGACTACTGGCGCAGACCTGTAGTGTTTAGCACTGACGATCGCAAGCTTGTTTGGCTGAGCAAGGAGCTTCATGGCAGGTTCTACCGGGCTCTACATGGGCCGGAAGTAGACTTATTAGCCTCGGTGAACTGGCTACGCTTCGGTGACCTCTTTGGGGAAACCGAAGGGTTTGTCTGTGCAATTGCTGACGAAGTGATTATTAGTGTGTATTATTATTATTATAATACTTCACCTTGAGATGAGTCGGTATCATAAACCCTTCTGGTTTTGATGTACTGCGTCCCATCCAAATTATTTCTTGTTCTTTTAACTCTAGTCGCATTTTATGCGTCTCCTGAAATAACGAAATGAAATCCAAATAGAATGACCTCAAGAATGATACTCGTATATTATATATTTTAATTATGTTAATATGCTTCTTTGATTTTAATTAGGTTGATGTGCTCAATTTCACCTGATCTTTATTCACCTACCACCTCAGGTAGGTCTGAATACCCCAGCCGTCATACGCATGATTCTCTCTATGTATTTAGCAGGTAATAAACAAAAGTAACCATACCTTAAAATAAAAGTATTTTCCCACGGCGACATGTTCCCCTTGCGCTCTGACATTGACCATGTCATACTCAGCATGCACTCTGTCCCCGTGGTCATCGAATGCTACGTGACCAGTCGCGCCGTTCTCCAGTCTTTGCTTCCTAATGTAATCGAAAAGTAGACGACCCGTTGTCCAAGTTGTCCCTGAATTGTCACAGTCTGATGGCGGAGCGAGTATTTCGTCAGATTTGTTCATATCGCGGATCGCTGATGCAAGAACGTAGCTGGAAAAGATTGATATTTCAAAACATTTAGTCAAGATTCAAGAAGTCCTACTACCTTATTTGTGGTCTAAAAATATCTTCTGTTGGACCAATCAACTGGCAAGCGATTTTCAAATGAAATCAAGACACATAATATCTTACATAGAGTCCTGAATATGCGCATGTTCGTTTGTAGCATTAACCAGTCGCAAGCCTAGCAAGCCTTCGGGTGCGTTGGCGGCGTCCAAAGCTTGCTCCGTCACCATCCACACGTAGCCGACTGTAGTCATGTTCAAAAACGTTGCGTCACGGAATATAATTTCTGCGTCAGTTTTACTGGAAAATATAAAAGTTAACAATGTAACGTGGAATCGAGAAATCAGTCCTACCGAATTTTGGTAAAAGTTCTTTTACTTTCCAAATTCTTGAGATCTGAAAAAAATGTCAACGTTACCATAGATAAATATAATACTACGTTACCAACCTGGCGTACATGAGGAAGACTCTTGCCTGAGCACCTTTCACGTCCATGAGTCTGTCGCTGAAGGAATCTAATCCTGGCTCGAATTCTATCACCTGTTCCACCACTACTTTTCGGTCCACATCCTCGTCTACGCTTTGTGAGGTCGTTTGGAATCTATAAAACAATAGCCTGTTTGATTCGTTCTTTTAATAGTTACATGACAACTCGATGAGCGAAATATTGTTTTCGTTTTACAGACATGGTCTTTTATCTTTATCTCTTGGACGTTTTCGGTCTTACTTGACGTAAAAGCCTGGCTTAAGAGAAAGCATGTTAGTTGTATCATGTATGTTTTTCTCGTAAGTCTGGATTTCAAGGATACACTTACCGCCCTAAAATAGCTCTGCCATCCGTATCGGAGCTATGAATGAATATGACCTTCATATAATTAAAGTGCTTTAAGACATCGACCCACACGTCAGCCTGGTGTGAATACGGTGGTACTGTCCTTAAGAAGGACACGTGGATGTTCTTGTCAGAAAAGGCGGAGTCTCTTGAGGATATGCCTATGACGGGTATGTGGTAGAAACCGCTTGTGTATGAAACAGCTGCGGGAGAAAGGTCTCCAGTCAACGGATGGGAAACTACAACCGCGTACACCTGAAATGGTAATTACATCGGTTTAATAACTAGTAGATACTAGAGCCTAAACCTGTAGCTTCGAAGATTAAGTTGGCAAACAATTTATTGATAGTACTATTATAAGCAGGCGCAGGATTTATTTCGTTGAATTTGTTAAGTTTTATAATCCTTTCTACATATTATATTAAACTCAAATGTTTGAGAAATACTCGATTAAAAAGTCTTGGTTCAACT
The DNA here is from genome assembly GCA_944739405.2 of Euclidia mi. NCBI lineage: Eukaryota > Metazoa > Arthropoda > Insecta > Lepidoptera > Erebidae > Euclidia > Euclidia mi. Next base: position 27,636,807 of record OX123204.2, on the reverse strand, counting down.
AGCTATAAAACATTACCTACATTAGGTATCTGTGATCAACTTTATTTTGTAACTAGAAGTTTCCCGCGGTTTCACCCGCGTCCTGAGGGAACTACTTCGCGTACCCGAAAAGCCCAAATATCTTACGGGGCCCTTTTTTTTCTAAAATAAAATATAGCCTACGTTACTCGCAGATAATGTAGCTTTCTAATGGTGAAAGAATTTTTAAAATCGGTCCAGTAGTTTATAAGTTTATCCATTACAAACAAACAAAAATACAAATATTTCCTCTTTATAATATTAGTGTAGATTTCTACACTCCTAACCTCTAACTTAATAAAATCAATACATCCCAAGCTCTTAACCTTGATTTAGTACTTACACGATGATAGATAAGATTTTTGCAGACGTTCAGCGCTGTTTTGATTGGATTAGGGTCCATGAGCATAGAGTAATCATGGTACGTTACTCCTCGAGGTACGTATTGGTCCTTGAAGTTTAGATTCTGAAAAACATAAAATCTGATTTGGTACTTTCAAGGGGACCAGCACAATTTTTATTTTATCGTCCATAAATAGAAATTTAACTTATTACAATTTTAGTTTTGTAGGCGTGATCATTCGACGGGCACATTTCTTATGTCTTGTTTTCTCAAGTCCAAAGATTCAAAGGCGGTGAGAAAGATGGAAGTACATGGCCATGTTGAAACTTTAGTATACTAAATCTACTACTTAATCCTGAAAAATACCGTAATGGTTTTTATAAATTACACATCCAGATTCATGCATGAACGCAGTTCTTATTATGTACTCCACTGGAATGACCTATACATTAGTATTAAAACATTCTTATAGATCGCCTCTAAATATGATAAGGTAGTGCCACAGGGTAGCATTTTGGACCACACCTATTTCTAATATCCCTACACAAATGATGTGTCATGAAATTAATTTGCCGATGACCTATCAATTTGCTAAATGACATAAATAAAAAAATTACCATTTGCGAGCGTTAAGCGAAGTTTACTTCAATAAATAAGCTTGAGCGCGATATACAAAATGAAAGTAAATGTGGTTTAGAATCATATTGGTCGTGTATAGTTAAGATAAGGTATCTTAGATAAGACATAAGACCTACATAGCTACTTACTATCACATATCAATCATACCCACTTTAGAGAGAAAGGGAAAGGTGGTGTTATGGTCGTAATAAACCAATAGTAATAGTGCACTGTTCTAGTATATCACAGTAATCACAGTCTATCTATCAAAATACTTATTTCCTCTCCTATCACTACGAGTATTACCCAACCGAAACACATACCTACCATTTGTTAAGAAATAAAGTGTGAGATACTGTGCTTTAAACATAAAGTAAAAGAAAGAATATATAGATGAAAACAAGTGTTGTAACTTTGTACCCCATGAGCTTTAGCTTTTTCTTCCAATGACTGACCCTGTTACAGATTTGATTTTTGGATAGGAATAAAACATTTTATGATATATGTTCTTCACACTTATGCTAGTTTTTAATTTAAAATTGCGTGAAAGCTTTCAAAAGTTAATGCGAAAACTGGAATTTGTCCCAAACGAAATATCTTAATATTTTAATCTTAAAATTTGACTAATTCGTCGCACTAAGATCGCAAAACGCTTTAACAAATAAAAACCTCGCAAGAATCTAGAATTCTATAGCCAAAACAAAATAAAAACAAAGCTAATTGAATGTATTGCTAAGCTATTAACATACCGAAATGGTGTCCTTGAAATACGCGACAGACTCGTTACTGGAGAGCACCCCTCCAACGTTATAGTACGTGGGGTTGGTGACGCGGCGGCGCTCCATCGACCCATTGTCACCACTCACCAGCTGACCACCACCCAATACAACCAAGCCAAGTATGCGGATAGCCCACATTTTGGCACCTACAGTAAGAAAAATATAAAATTTAATGTCCCATTTAGCATGCATGCCATAATTTATTTTTGTTGTTTTAATGACTCTTTGTGAGTGGCGGGGTCACGGGAACTGCGGTAATAATTATGTCAGTCATATCAGTGACCCCAACTGGGCTGCTATGCCCGATCTGCCTCACCTAAATATCAAGCGCTTGCATTCATCTTTCTCTCATATATCAAGCTCTAATTCAAAACACATTTAAATTCAGTTTATTAAAATTTTCCCGTTTATGCCATACAACTGGATTCCCTAGACCTCCACTAAGTTTTAAGCTATGCATATTTAGTATTTGGGAAGTACATTTCATTTAATTACACTTATAATTCAGGTCATTAGTAATGCCGGCATAAGTTGGATATTTGCCATCTCAGTTTAATTTAATTTCTTTATACACAAAAACCTCTACCTATTAAACTGTGATAAAACCGTAGATAAATACTAATTAACATCATTGTGTGACATTCGTGTAAGTTACTCACATGTGACAAATAGAGGTTTTGATTCTTATAATCCTTTACTTAGTTTATAGACATTATTACACAATCTAGTTAAAAATCAAAGAAAATGAGAACATCTCATTTAATTCCTGAAAATTAAAGCCATCTTAAAATTACTGCGCTATCTAATTAATTATTAAGTGCAATAAAATGACATCTTTACGTTACAAAAATCTGTCATTGTTACACGTAAAATTAATTAATCTTGTGAAAACGTCAGGGGACTGTGCTAAGTTTCTACATGCATAAGACACAGTAGTGATTACGTAAAGACTCAAGTTTAGATTGCGTATTAATATTTCAGTCACACCCTTCACACGGAACAATAACTTATTTCACATCCACACATGATTTCGCGAACAACACACTATAAAAACTTACCTTAATTAAATAAACAAAACTGTTTTCCAATCATAACATGTTTATTTCTTGATAACACAGAAAACAAAAAATATTTTTTTTGTTTTAGTCGAACAGATGAGGGATGCTGAAAGGCGTTAGATAGAGCCTCGTCTCACGGTTGTCATGGCGACCGCGCAGGCGTGTTTGGATGTGTTTGCTAGCCGTGGCTAGCCGATAGATGAATGATACATGCGTCAGGAGTATTCCAGCGATGGTGCGGACAACACCATCGAAGGAGTATTCCTTCGATAACTAGAGAATAAATCAATTAGTAAGCTGGGTCCTACAACAACATTGTTTTGCTGTCTTTACCGTTTTAGTTCATCGTTTCTATGATATCGCACATCTGTGTTATTGATTTACCTATGCATTGGTTTTCTTTATTGATTTTTAATTGCGATGCTTACATACCTTAATGGTTTTTGATGCGTTTGTTTGTGTGTCTTTATACTTGAAATTACACAGCGCTTAAACGCGTGGACCGATTTCAATGTGGTTTTTTTATTTGGGAGCTGGTTTATTCAGGATAGTGACTACTCTTTTAGAGAATATTACAATGTTTCATTCGTTACTTAAAATGATATCTTGTCTTGCGAATGCCTTTACCTAACTTTGGGGGCAACTGCCCCCCCTCGCCTGGACGTTGTATATCTCCCCACTATCGACTGTCATGTTGTTGACAATAGTTCTTATTTTGCTAAAGTCGAGCATAAGTATTTAACTTATGCTCGACTTGGCGGGGGCACTGCCGTGGCCCCAGATACAAATAAAAATGTATCACTGAAATGTTTGTACGCACATAACTTCCAAACGACTGCACCAAATTGGATAAATCTTTATTTTATGTGTTCATTATTTTATGGAGAAGGTTTATATGAACGAAAAATAAATTAATAACAGAAATTTAAAAAAATGCGGTACGAAGTTTGCCGGGTCAGCTAGTATATGTTAACGTTTAAATTGAAGACTTCTGTTATCTCCCAACAAGTGGATCTTACGATGAACTGGGAAAAAAATTAAACATGTCTAGCGTACCTACATGTCGTACCTGCTCTTATTCAAGTAGAGAAAACAACACTCGAAGAAGTTGACAAGTATATGGCTATCACCAGGGACAAGAGCTACGCCATGTCTTCAAGTTCAATATCCCATAAGACCTCAGCGGATGCGGTTGGGTGTAAATCGGTCTGTTTGGAAAATCTTGGGTGACCGTAGGCCACGTTCAGTAGTGGAAGCCTCTTGGCCAAGATGATTACTTTAAATGCACCGCGCGACCGTTCAATTCGCTAGGTACCTACTCTACACGTGCTCTATTTGAATTCGATTATATCTTCATAAAAGGCGAGATGCCGCAACGACCAAACACCAAACTTTGCTTTTTTATTGCTGCAGCCTTTGTTTTTATTGGAAGCTTCAAAAATACGGAAATGTTTGGACGAAGTAGTTGAATTTTATGATTTAGGAAGGGATTACATCTAAAGCTGAACTATGGCGCATTTTTTGATAAATTAACAGTAGGACTTTAACTTCTTTGTCCATGGCCCGGAGCAAATGGTAAAGACCTTTTATTCTTTTGCAAGAAACCTTACCGTCTCCATCCGTGGGGCAATTATATAGTTCAAGAAGACGACGGAGCCGGAGTGGGCAAAATACCACCATCCCTACTATCGTAAGTCCAGGTATCGAGAACGTAAGAGTGAGTCTACGGACGTCGAGCCCTAGGGGCAGTTCGCGGACAACTAGTAAGGCGGGTTTGCGGTAAGGGACCTACAATGATTCGCGTGCCCTTGCTATCGAATGTTGTTGAGAACACTGAGGTGGTTTCAGTGAGCAGGCCCTGGAAAATATCAGATCTTCCGCCAGACCCCAGAGTTTATACTCTTCCATTAAACGAGTCGATTACTGAGGCAATTGAGAGGGAGAACCAAGACGACTCCAGAAGCGGACCCCAGGTTGCAACTGGAATAACGCTAGGAGGATTCATACAACATAGCACTGCAAGACTAAGAGCATAGCAACACTTACGAAGTTCAGACTGGCCGTCTAATATATATATTTTGCTTTACATTATAAAAACATAGACTGATAGGTGAGAAACAGTGTGATCGAAGAGAATGTGTGTTTTAAAAGTTCTTGTCACAAAGATTGAGAAGATAATGTTGCGATTGTTAGGATATTTAGAGCGGATGGATGAAAGAATAACCCTGTCTAGCGGGCTCGCCGTCAAGAGGAGCAGGCCCGCCGTCAGGAGGAGCAGGCTCGCCGCCTGGAGGAACAGCTACAGCGCGACAAGGAGGAGCAGGACCGCCGTCAACAGGAGCAGGCTCGCCGTAAAGAGGAGCACGCGCGCCGCCTAGAGGACCAGCTGCCGCGCGACAAGGAGGAGCACGCCCACCGTCTGGAGGAACAGCTGGTGCTCATGAAGGACCTCAGCGCCGCAGTGGGGAAGGACTTGAAGGCGGTCAAGGAGGAACTCCATCAGCACGAGGCCCGTATCAGCGACATTGAGAAGCGTGTACATGATCAACTCGAGGCCCGTATTGCCGAATTGGAGAAGAAATTGTGTAGGCTCGGGTCCTACTACGTTACACCTGTAGCTGTGGCGCCCTCGCCTCGTTGGTTTAAGGTTCCACCATTTGATGGCTCGTCATCGTGGTTTGCATACAAGGTTCAGTTTGAGGCCGTTATGCGAGCGAATGGGTGGGACAAAGAACAGGCCTTCACCGCCCTAACCTTGGGCCTTCGTGATCAGGCCTTGACGGTGTTGGAGGCACTCGGGCAAGACGTCACCTACGAGAAGCTTCTGGAGGCGTTGGAGGTGAGGTACGGAGACGCGCACCTCAAACATGTATATCGTGCTCAGCTGAAGAACAGGACACAACGTACCGGAGAAACTCTGCAGTAGTGGGCTCTAGAGGTGGAAAGGCTGGTCAGGAAGGCATACCAGTCGTCGCCTGCTCCTCTTGACGGCGAGCCCGCTCCTCCTTGTTGCGCTGTAGCTGTTCCTCCAGGCAGCGCGCGTGCTCCTCTTGACGGCGAGCCCGCTCCTCCTTGTTGCGCTGTAGCTGTTCCTCCATGCGGCGCGCGTGCTCCTGCATGAACGCCATCAGAGCCGCGATGTCGGGCACCGCCACGGAGTGTGCGCTGCCTGGAGGAACAGCTACAGTGCAACAAGGAGGAGCGGGGCTCGCCGTCAGAGGAGCAGGCGACGACTGGTATGCCTTCCTGACCAGCCTTTCCACCTCTAGAGCCCACTGCTGCAGAGTTTCTCCGGTGCGTTGTGTCCTGTTCTTCAGCTGAGCACGATATACATGTTCGAGGTGCGCGTCTCCGTACCTCACCTCCAACGCCTCCAGAAGCTTCTCGTAGGTGACGTCTTGCCCGAGTGCCTCCAACACCGTCAAGGCCTGATCACGAAGGCCCAAGGTTAGGGCGGTGAAGGCCTGTTCTTTGTCCCACCCATTCGCTCGCATAACGGCCTCAAACTGAACCTTGTATGCAAACCACGATGACGAGCCATCAAATGGTGGAACCTTAAACCAACGAGGCGAGGGCGCCACAGCTACAGGTGTAACGTAGTAGGACCCGAGCCTACACAATTTCTTCTCCAATTCGGCAATACGGGCCTCGAGTTGATCATGTACACGCTTCTCAATGTCGCTGATACGGGCCTCGTGCTGCTGGAGTTCCTCCTTGACCGCCTTCAAGTCCTTCCCCACTGCGGCGCTGAGGTCCTTCATGAGCACCAGCTGTTCCTCCAGACGGTGGGCGTGCTCCTCCTTGTCGCGCGGCAGCTGGTCCTCTAGGCGGCGCGCGTGCTCCTCTTTACGGCGAGCCTGCTCCTGTTGACGGCGGTCCTGCTCCTCCTTGTCGCGCTGTAGCTGTTCCTCCAGGCGGCGAGCCTGCTCCTCCTGACGGCGGGCCTGCTCCTCTTGACGGCGAGCCCGCTCTTCTCAGACATCTAGCCCGCTCTTCTCAGACATCTAGCTGTTCCTCCAGGCTGCGAGCCTGCTCCTCCTGACGGCGGGCCTGCTCCTCTTGACGGCGAGCCCGCTCTTCTCAGACATCAGGTAGCCTGTAGGTAAAAATGAATAGAGATGACGGTTGAGCACGCCCAACACAGACGTACGCCTACCAAATTGGTGACGTATTAAAAAGGGCCAAATTAACAGTACCCACAACCGACAAGTATGCATGATGAGGTCTATAAATATCGAGCACGCGAAGAAGGTTTGTTCGGTGTAATGGCTTTTCATAGTCTCTATCTACCTCTGTGGGAGACAGACGTGACGATAACATAAGATATAAAATCATTGTAGGTACACATTCTAAGTCGTAGTTTTGGCAAAAAAGAGATTAAGTAGATATGATAAGTGCATAGATACACAGATACATAGCACAGATAATTAAATTATTGTAGATCGCGGTACAGAGTTTGAGCTCTACGTAAAGCTAAGTGAACAGGCATAGATAATCGAGCTTATTTAACAAAGCAATAAGCATGCTTTAAAGTAAGGAAGTAAAAGCATGCAATCAAGGAGCAATTTACAATAACTGCGAATGACAATGTCATAGTAGTTAGACTTAAAATAGTTCATAAACTACAAATAAGATACCTATAGGTAAATTCACGAAAGATGACCACTGCGCAGAAGTCATTTTTTAGGTCCCCGTGGAGGTGCGGGGTGAGGCGCGGGTGGAGTGCCAATGGCATGGCTCCGTTCTTGACGCATTCCCTAAATGCGTCAAGAATGGAGCAACGCCATTGGTGCACGAATGTACATATGCGCGAACGCCGCCATTTGTGGTCAACTTTCGTGAATTTACCTATACCTATCTAAACTGTGTATCTAAAGTATTATGCGACATTGTTTGACTTTGCACTAATCAAAATCAATGAAAATTTTATTTGTCGCTTTCCTTTGCATTCAGTATGAACGCTGATAAATCGTGTCGCGATCTGCATATGTATATTTAGGTGTACTAGCATAAAGCCTAGTCTTATAATGTAGGCACCTTTTAAGGACAGGTAGATTAATCAGGGACATTGAGCCTTGTATAAATGAAATATTGTAGATAAGCGTGCTCAAGTCTAGGTAGGTACCTATAGGTTTGTTAAGGTAATGAACATGCAGAAAATAAAGTTAGATTATTACATAATTGCATTTTTATTTAAACTTTTACAAAAAACGTAGGTATTATTCACATATGAACACTTAATTAGAACAACACTAAATTTAATATAAACACAACATTCATAGAAATCCTTTTAAAGAAATGTCACTGCCTCGAGAAAACAAAAGAAAGAGCTAATGAAAGAAAATGATCTGAGGGTCTAGTATGAGTTTTGCACTCGATCGTCACTAGTCGTCGAGCACAATAAAATTTCCATACACTTTCTAAATGCGCCCCCTAGTGGACTCTATCGATCGCTACTATCCGCTAGGGCACAGATTACTAAATAGTTACGCTACTGGCACTGTGACGAACAAGTGCAAACTCGTACTAGACCCCTGACAATTCCTCGCTTCAAATAATTGATGTTGATGATTGATGGTTTTGAAAAACAACAAGCACTCGATGCGCAATCATGGAAAAATCAAGGTCAGCAATAATTTTGCAAAACAAGTAGGTAGGTACTTAATTAAAGTAAAATAATTCAATTGGCAATGGTTTGGTAGATAATTCTCTCACGGCACTAAAGTTACGCGATCCACAAATTGAAGTGTCCTTTGTAACTTAATGTTTGTAATTTCTTCAGTGATACAGAATTTAAGCAGTTGCTAGTTTGCTACAAAATATTTCAGATCAGGTTTCTATTTTTGGAGAAACAGCAAAGAGATAGATATGTAATGTCGTAATAGATGGCCCCAAATTTTATGCCCAGTCTGAAATTGGAGTAAGACACTCAATTAAGTTAACCTTATCTCGACATTCTTTGAACCGGGCTCACTAACCAACTTCAGATTGAGAAAAGAATTTGAGGGCACATTATATTATTGTCTAATTTCTAAGTCTACTAGTAACTATCTACCTACACATTCTAGAAGTAAGTCGGTAACCATAAAAATGTTTAAAAAAATTAGCTAACGTAATCATCGATGAATCCAATATTGGTGAACTTTGAGTATTTAAGACCAGGCCCAAGCTGCGTTCGGCACCCAAGCGCCTGACACCCAGGGTTTGGCTGACCAGTCAGGGGTCTGTGGTTTTAACGCGGCTGCGGCAGCGGTGGCGGCGTGCTGCGCAGCGCCGGCGGCCCCGGCCGCTCCTGAGCTTTGGATCACTGACAGCTTCAGCGCCTCGATATCTGCAAAGAAATAGTAGGGATTACATATAGGTACACTCACGCCTTTCCCTAAGGGACCGAACGCCATTTGCAACGAGCCTAACATATCTCTCTTGCTTCATTAAGTGGGGTATATTTAACTGCAGTATATTTCCGCAATAACCAAGTAAAAAGCGACAAAGTTTGCAGGTTTTATAACTTTCTGTAATAGTCAGCGTCTCAACAGTATCACAATAAAATTGCATTCAAGAGTTTCGATTCGGAGCGTTGTACGCTTGTTAGACTAATACTTCCACAGAGCGACCGCCGTTTGACTTCCATAATGCAATATTTTACGGCTTAGGTGTCAAGATATTTTAGGCAAAATATCCTACTGTCAGGACGATCATAGTTCGTCACGACAAACATCAAAATAATTTTACAAAGTAAACTCACCAGCGTTTTGCAGTCTAGCCGCTTGGTTGCTAGCAGCCCGCTGAATGGCTTTAGCGGCAGCAGCCTCCCGAGCTGCGGCAATCTTCTGAGCGACGGCAGCGCGAGCTTTAGCTGCGGCGAGCTGCGCTTGGGACTGAACTGCTGCCTGAGCTGCTTCCAGAGCGTGGGCTCGAGCATTCCTTGCAGCTTCCTCACTACAGAGCAAACATGAGAGATTATTGATTATGTAATGTCACGAGTCATTCTCATTCTCTCGGTGTCAGACTGTCAGTTATTTGAGCCTAGAATGTGTCTCAAGTGTAGAAAAACGTCTTAGTACTGTCGTAGGAATACCTATGTGAAACATTTTAAGGAAATGTCCTAGTTTGTCATGAGTTAGAAGCCGTCCTCAAAAGATAGAAGCTAGAGCTGTGTTCTTCGGAACCTATTGTGATTATACCCGTAAACGAGACTGCACCAAAGTCGGAGCGTCTGCTACCAGGCTACTACGCATTACAAATTACAACCATGACTAAAGAAGCAGCTGTTTCTTCCGCAAGATCATTCTATATTGTGGAGGAGAGCACTGTGTCTTCAGTATATTCATACGAACCTTTTATGAGCTGCCCTTGCCGCAGCGGCTTCCTTAGCGCTGGCGAAGCTTTGTTGCTCGAGAGCGGCGTGCTTTGCCATCGCGACCTCGCGCTGCGCAGCCATTACGGCTGCTGCAGCCGACTTCGCAGCAGCTATCGCGCCCGCCACGTCCGAACTTGTGTCTGATGACCAACCGCCTAAAACATTAACAAATTACATAAAATCACAAGTCATAACAGTCTATAACGGCGGATAGTAGGTACAGCAAGTATTTCATAATAAGTAATTATCATTTAATTTCTCATAATGAGAAACGGCCTGTGCCCAGCAGTGGGAGTGGAGACACAAAAATAACGATAGGTACCATGTCCTGCATGCCCCCAAGGGGAAGCGCTGACCCATGTCGCGGGCTCCAGGCTGACACTTCTCTTGTCCGGTTGGACGCTCCCGCAGGCAGCCGCTAACATGCAGGCAGCGAGGGTCAAAACCTGTAGTTAAAACATGTTATATAGTATCAAGAGGAACATTTCGAACCCGAAGTATTAAAATTTTTACAAGAAATCGACAGGTCCACTCTGTTTTACCCACCTAACAACTCTAACAAGACATGGACAGCATGATGAATTTTAGGAAGCTATCCTTGTGAAGTAACGGTCATAAAAGAATTAACATAAGTATTTAAATCGATCAAAACATTAATTTGCTTTACAGTAAAGACTTTGCAGTTTGCTGTGACAACTCAAAAATCTACTGCGGTCACGGATAAATCCATTGCATGAACGAGGGCAGATTTTTTTAAAGAAATAGTATTTCTGTGTATTTTTTTTATATCGTCACGTTTATGTCCGCGAAGGGGTAGGCAGAGGTGTAATTCGGAAAAACTCAGTAACACTTTGACCGACTCGGACATCGTACCCGACCAGCAGACGCTACGCTATCCTCTGGACCACTGAGGCAGTCAGATTTTTGTACACTTCATTGTAAAACCCCAAAATGTGAAATCGTTACAGATGCTCTTAATATATTATGTATGTAGGCGGTATTAAGAAAGTGATGCAGCTCTTTTTATTAGTTACAATTAAAAATTTATTGTTACTTACCAGAGTAAAGAATTTCATTGTGCTTGTTGTTTGTTCAATGTTTGCTAAAGATACTATGATAACAAATTGGTGGACAGGCACCGTTTTATAAGATCTAATGCGGAAAAGAGATATAGAAAGGGAATAACGGGCGGTACCTAAATGCGATCAGAACCTATCACTTTATAGGTATTCTTTCACTTTCTTATGAGTCGACCCACAATAAAAGCTGTATTATATATGGTTTAATTTGTTACGTAAGTATATAATAATATAGACACAGTGACTATTATATTATGACATGGTGAAGTAATTTATGTTTAACTATAATAATATATCAATTTAGTAGGTGTTAGGAATGTTTTGTTCAACATCACTTAAGTTTCCAAAACTTAATATTGTTATTTAGGATTCTCTTACAAAGGTCTCTATGAACTTTAGATAGATAGATAATCCTTTATTGTACACCACAAGTCACATTACAGAGTTAGAAGAGAACGAGAAGAAGTTTACAAATATAATGCACAATGGGCGGCCTTATCGCTAAAAGCGATTTCTTCCAGGACACTTTATTTAAAGTTCAACCCAGAACTTACGCCTGGGCCAATAAGATACTCGATTCTTCAGTCTGTAATTCTGTATACTATTGTGGTTGTCTTTTAAACTACATCATTTATCGCACAAGACTTATTTCAGACATCCTAAGGTTGCCTGACAGAGATTGCTTTTTAGCGATGAGGCCGCCATTTGTACATTCTGTTTGTGTTTTGTATAAGTATCTTTTTTTCTATACTGTAAAATTTTTTAAGGTGTACAATAAAGAATAATCAATCAATCAATCAAGTCTTCTTTAAACAGGCTTATTTTGTGTTACAAACAACATTGGGTCCTCTGCGTAGCAGTGACCCCGCAAATTTATGGGTTTATGCAGACCGAAGAGACAAAAGGGCACTAGTATTCTCGTTAACATACATACATAGTCTCACGCCTATATCCCCGAAGAGGTAGGCAGAGGTATATTGCTACACCCACTTTTCGCCAGATTTATTTTAGTCCCACGTAATAGGGGGCGAGCCTATCGCCTTACCGGGCACATTACCAAACTCCGTGCTGCTACTGAGAATTTCCTAACGAAAAAATCCAATAACACTTTGCCCGACCCGGGAATCGAACCCGCCTCCCAATCCCACGCGCACATTTATGCCGCGAGACCAAGGAGGCAGTATTCTCGTGAAACGTAATCATAAATCCACTGCTCACTGGAAAGTCTGCTCATTTTCATGACGATATTGCAAAGTGTAATCAGTGTTAATGTCTATTCATTTGCATTTTATGTACTTTCCAGGCCTTTTTATTTCATTTCATTGTCTGAACTATAACTGGTGACAACTAGAGTAAATTCTTTTATCTTGTGCGATAATAAGTTAAACAGTTGACTTATTTTACAATGGAATGATTAATAATAATTATGATTTTGTGGTGCATTATTCAAATATCAATGTAGTGTTTGTAATAGATATGAGCTAAAATCAACGACTTCAGGAGACATGTCTAACGAAGAAGGTAGGTAATAAAGTATTACTACCTAACTAAGTAACTAATTCATAATATTGTTCGATTTGATTTTTGCTTACTCATAGCGCCCTGGTTTTATAAAGAATATCCTGAAACGTCGTGTTGTTTTACCCAATTTTAAATAGGTATGTTATTTTTATTATAAAACATGAAAAATACATTTGAAATGTTACCTCACACCCGAGATTCGAATCTAAATTAATGGGTATAAAATTATTATTCAAAGGATATCAATTCATTAAAATTTTACAACCCACTTCAAATTTGTATTTCACAAACTAGAACCAAATGGGAAGTAAGACCGTATACTCCCAAAAAATAAGATGGTTTTTCGAAATCGAACAAACTTAAATAGTTGTACCACTATTGAGAATCTTCTTTTTTAAGTCTGTTAAAAATATTTTATTTTGATCTATTTTCTGGTCATAGTTATGTATTTGCTCTGTGGCAAGTATGAAATCTTCTTGCTCTGTGTCATAAAGTATTTTTGACAAGGAGCAAGTATTTTTGACATTGCCTTTCATTTACATCGTAAATATTGATGTTTCATTTAAATTAGTTTCACAGGTTAGACTCGATAAACTTACTCCCAAAATGAGTGAAATGAATCATGTACACGTAACCAATTCCTCGCATACGTTTTCGTAAGTAATTTGTCACTAATATATTTTATTTTTATTCATTTATTCACAATGTAATTACTATTTCATTAAATACAGAGATGATCCAAACTACTAACGATCATAATATTTGCATCCCAAATATTTGTTATAAAAAGTTTTCCTTTCGTAAGGTTCTCTTTAGAACTGTTCTTTCTAACTTAACTTCAGCTCAAACGCCAACTTAGTAAATAAGTAGGTAGGTATCATCATCTTCGTCCTAGTCCTATCCCAATTGCATCCAAGATTTTCGCCTTGCAGTCTTACCAACTTCGAAAGTATATTAGCTTTGTAGTAATGAAGTATTAAATGTGATTGTATAAGTATTTACAACCATGACGCATTACTTCCATTCTTCATAAAATTATTTCCTATGTAAATACAGCTAAAGCTAGATCTTGTTAATCTAGGTATATCTGTTTGTTTACGCATGTGTTAAGTGTTGCATCAAAATAGAGTAAGACGCGTGTGAATCGTACGGGATCGTCAGGACAGTTCCCTGTGGTACTCTTGGATCGCTTTTATAACAGTGTTACAAATTATCTGTATAATGTTTACATTGAAAATCTGCACTATCTTGAATTTAAGTAAAATTCTATCTCTATTTAATAATTATTGATGCTGTAGGGTAGGCCCTTGCCTCAGGGCAAGAATCGTTAGGCCATGTCAAAGGCCTTTGAGCGGTCTGAAAAAATCCGATACCAGAGAAACTCACAGGAAAAGAAAGAAAGAATTATTGAATTTACAGTGAATATTCGATGAGATGCAAATAATTATGATGAATGATGCAATTAAGAGCATTTGAAACGTTCGTCCTGTAATCAGTAAACATCTTGCTAAATGCAATCAGATCTATGAAGTAATTTGTTACGCTAACATGACTACATGAACAGTAAATTACTGTTATTCAGATAAGAGATAACATTTGTTTTAGTTAGTACTGTGCATCGTTGATAGGTATGTACTACGTACCTACTAACTGATACATAGTAAAACTTTTTTCTAATAGCCATAATAATAATATTATGTTCAACTTGCTCCTAGTTGCAACATTTTACGTCAAAATTGGAAACCATTTGAGGATTTGAAATTATGGGTCAGATCTAAAGTTCTAGAGGGATCATAAGGCTAGAAAGCAAAATTTTATTGTCCTTAATATTTCAGATTATTACCAAAAATCATAAACGGTGGTGTCGCTGGTATAATTGGCGTGTCTGTGGTGTTTCCGATCGACTTAGTCAAGACTCGATTGCAGAACCAGACTGTTGGTCCAAATGGCGAAAAACAATATGAAGTTATGTAAGTGTAATTGACAGATGAGGCAAATATTTTAAAATTTGCTTTCATATCAGTTTTCAAGGTTTGGTTTGATATATTTCAAAGAAAAGTAATTATTTATGTAAGAGACTTCAACCTAAACATAAACCACATACCTATAGGTTGAAGTATATATTTCTGGCACGCGAAGTTGAGCCGAAAGTAAGAACTCCGCAAGCCATCTCTCAACGTGTTACATTAAGTTAGTCCTATTACAATAGGAGTAAAGTCTTGTAACGTTAAGTTTTGTAAAATGCGAAAGACACCAGGTCCGTTTTCCTACGCTTTCAAAAATACACCGGCTGTGCTAGGAATTAATCCGATGTCACGGAAATTTTGTAAATGTTTTATCAATGACCACAAAGAACACTTGAACTCTCTACCGTATTTTCTAGATCGCACAAGGTGACCCAAGCCCAGAACACTAAATGCTATCCGTGTAGTAAAATTGTCTGTAGCTCAAACTGTTATTAATTAAATATTGACTTCAAATCCACCACCCAGCGACTGTTAGATCTACTATACAAAATGAGTAACTGATGATAGAGAAGTTCAATGGAGCACTAAATTATTGATTGCATCAATAGATCATCATCATCGACCTAGCGGCTGTACGACAGCCGAGACCAGTCTGAGACCGAGGGCTTAACGTCTCGCCAAGGCACCGGATAAGCGATAATTAACTATTCGTTTGATTGCCACAATAGATTCTAAAATAATTGATAATTAAATGAAATGCATTTATTTACAAGAAATGTGGTTACATAGTGCTGGTACAGTAATAGTGGTCCTCACATTCTACCATAACAATGGTGCGCAAATATGTAAATTTATACAATAATATAATTCAAAGAAATTCTGTTTATATTGTATTGATTTATCAGTTAATTAATGGCAAAATGTTAGTCATGTATAATTGTAAAATATAATATTAAATTAATAATTGCATAGAAGTGTCAAATTAAAATAAATTTAAATGTCCAGATAATATTGCTATTGTTGTCATACGTGATTTTTTTAAATTAATTAATTTAAAGATTTTCTTTGATCATCATCAACATCATACCAGCCAAACGACGTCCACTGCTGGACATAGGCCTCCCCCAAGGCTCTCCACACAGACCGGTCTTGAGCCGCCCGCAACATTTTCATATTCTTTATATGTCATAAAATCATTTAAAGTATAGAAACATTTTTCCGCTAGCCACGCTGTAACATTTCTTTTAAATACAGTATAAGGTAGTTCTTTAAACCTGTCTGGTAACCTATTATACACTTGTATAGCCTTCACATAGACATTCTTCTCAAATATGTCCAAACGACACCTAGGTCGGAGAAGCTTAAATTTATTCCTAGAGTTTCTACCAACTGTTTCAAAATATTTACTAAAGTATTGTGGATGCAGTTTAACAAAAACACAGAGTTCTCTAATGTACATGCAAACCAGTGGCAGGATGTGAAACTTTTTAAATAATGGCTTACAACTGTCTGTAAACCAAGCTCCACACGTAGCTCTCACGCATTTCTTTTGCACCCGAAATGCTTTTTCAATCTCAACCGAGTTCCCCCATAGCATGAGACCATATGACAGCACCGACGACACGTATCCGTGGTATGCACTGAGAGCCGCTTCCGTTGACACTGTTTGTCATAAACGTTTAATAGCAAACACGAGATTTATTGCAAACATATTCAACATGTGCCTTCCAGTTACAGTGCTTATCGAGCATCAGAGCTAGAAATTTCGCTGTACTAACCTCTTGTATTTTATTATTTTTGTAATTTACATTTATGTCAATATGTTGCCTCCTATAATTTTGAAATTGTATCACTTGCGTTTTATCAACGTTAATTTTTAAATTATTGTTAAGCAGCCAATTCATTGTCTTGTTAAGCGTCAAATTGATGTCATGTTCATATGTTTCTTTATTGTCACATTTGATAATAAGTGTCGTGTCATCTGCAAATAAAATAGTTCTGTGGTGTGTAATATAAGGGAGGTCATTAATGTAGTTTAAGAACAAAAAGGGTCCCAGTACGCTGCCTTGTGGGTCACCGAATCTGGATAGTTTGAAATTCGATCTACATGTGACTTTTTCATTATTTTCTATTTTGGATATTTCTACACATTGATATCGGTCCTTTAAGTAGCTCCTAATCAAATCATTAGCGATTCCTCTTATTCCGTACTTTTCTAGCTTGTAGAGCAACAGTTTGTGATCAACAAAATCGAACGCTTTACTCATATCTAGAAATAAGGTCGTTACAGGTATTCTATCATTAATGCATTCAGTAATTATTTTAATCAGATTTACTATTGGTCTTCAGGCTGGATTGCTTCAAGAAAACATATGCGAAGGAGGGCTACTTCGGCATGTATAGAGGCTCTGCAATCAACATCTTGCTCATCACCCCGGAGAAAGCTATTAAGTTAGCTGCCAACGACATGTTCAGATATTACCTCACTTTAAAAGACGGGTATGTCATAAACTACGCTCAGTATTTCGTCACATAGTTTGAATATTTTTGTTTATATCACTCAAATTAGAACCTACTCAGCCCACCAAATTCTATACCTATAGCATCTTCTGTGATTTACCTGCTCTACCCAACCTAAATTGATGCTTAGTGAGTACTTCGTATTTACTCAAATAGCACAATTACTTATTTGCTTAAAACTCATAAGCACACATTTGAACACTTTAGTCAGTCATCTCTGAAATGGATCTGTAGTTCTTAACACTTGCTTTGTTACATTTTTGTAGGGAGGTTCTTTTTTTAAATACTTCAGGATATTACATAATTATGAAATCGTGATACAGGTGTTAGAAATAGCCATCTTACATCGACAATCTAGTACATGCGTCATGAATTCTTCTAATCTTCTTTATGTAGATCTTTGCCCATGAGTCGCCAAATGGTAGCTGGCGGGTGTGCAGGCGCGTGTCAGATCATTATCACTACACCCATGGAACTGCTGAAGATCCAACTGCAAGACGCCGGTAGGGTAGCAGATCAACTGACAAGTGGTAAATGTTATTTTATTGCTTACTATAGCGAATCTTCCGATTACATAACCCGAGGCTCTATCCCGTGGTTGCCATTCCGAAATTCCTTTCACAGTTATTCACTGTCAAGGCGAGCCCATTGCTAATCCAATCTTTCACTTTCCAACAAATTGCAGACGGTAAAGTACCGCCGCGGTTGACAGCCATGGCGTTAACGAGGCGGCTGCTAGCGGAGCGCGGCGTGATGGGTCTGTACAAGGGAATCTCGGCGACGGCGGCGCGCGACGTCACCTTCAGCGTCATCTACTTCCCGCTGTTCGCCACGCTCGCTGAGCTCGGCATTAAAGCCGAGAAACCTGGTGCTACGCCACCCTTCTGGTAAGGTTCTTGATATCTGATAGCACACGTAAACTTGTTAAGATTAGCCAGTGTAAGTAAAAGCAGTGAGATTAATATGGTCAATCGCAGCTCAATGCGGTACAGAATTTGTCATGAGTAGGCACTCACTAGAAACCTTGATCCCTATGTATAGTAATGGCAATAACGGTTGTTTTGCAATAATGAATTATCCTGTTGCGTTATTATGTAATAACTGTTATTGTAAACTGTTGTCGTTATCCTGTTATTGTTTCACAAACACTGTAAAGAAAGCATTGGTCCGATATATACATTAAATATGTACTTCACGACAACGACAACGTCGACAACAGACAACAGTGACAACTGCCAACTTGACAAGCCATAACAATAACAGGATAACTAAAATAATAAGATTCCCAAAAATAACTTAAGCAAGTATGACCTTTATTACGTTTCGTGAAAGATTATAATGCCGTAAGGTTGGCGCTGGGATAGTCGCGACCGCGAGGCTCGGGAGCGGCGACTCGGCGAAACTCGAGCGCACGTGCGCCTATCGTCATCTCTCTCACACACTCGTGGTGTGCATATTGCATGCCTACTCTTACCTATCCTGTTGTCATTTTAGCACGATAACAGCACGTGCGCCTATCGTCATCTCTCTCACACACTCGTGGTGTGCATATTGCATGCCTACTCTTACCTATCCTGTTGTCATTTAGCACGATAACAGTTTATAACGATAACAGGATAACTCAGTATGCAATAATTCATTATTCATTACGCTCAAATAATGCATTACCATAACTGTTATTGTAATAACGACCATTACTACCTATGTATATGCGGCTCACGGTTATATCTGGACATACATATGTAAAGGGATATAGTGGCTCGGTACAGCTGCGAACTGCTAAGTACTAAAAGCTGCTATGTGGTTGTGACATTATTTTTTATTTCTTTGGACATCAACGTCTGCTCGTTTTGTAATAGGTGTTCATTTCTCTCGGGATGTGGGGCAGGCTCAGTAGCTGCGCTATTGGTCAATCCCCTGGACGTGGTGAAAACACGAATGCAAACTTTGACTCAAATTAGCGGCCAGCCACAGTACACGTCTATCTTCGATTGTATCACGTAAGTTTATTAATTTAAAAACACATCGAATTTAAATATATCGTATCTGTACCCAACAATTGAATGAACGTCCATAATATAATTAGACGTAGATAAACGATTTCAAACTTCCGCGATTGGTATTGGTATACATTATACAAGGTTGTTTAGCGGCTTTTAGTCGCGATAAATAATATATTTAAGGCATAAATATCTCGGTATTTGCCAACGTTTCAGCTGACTTGCTTCAGGCGTGGTCGCGGCGGGACTGGCTAAGCTCAGCGCCGTCCTTGTGTTGTGCGGGTTTTGGTACTTACCCGCACTTCATTTTTATTTTTGTTTTTAACCGCACTGTCGGTACTTCGAAAAACTACACTAATGACGTCTACAAATTGTCGAGTTGTATCATTGCGGCGGTGTTTACATTTATTGATGACTGGATTCCAAGTTGTTGATAATCTAAATCCATCCTCCCGATTGAAATTGTTGTGTTTTTTAATTTCAACCGGTTCACGTACTATCCTGGAGTAATAGTGGCGTTCGGTGGACAAGACCTATTGTTGATGTAGTTCTATCCAGTGGTTTAGTTCAGACTCCAATAAATGTTCAGCAATAGTGGAATTACTTGTCGATTTTCACATCTGCGATATGTTCCTTGAAAAATAAAAATCATTCCAAATAAAAATCAAGTGAGGGTAGGTGCCAAAACCCGCACAACACAAGGACGGCGCTGAGCTCACCAGCCCCGCTGCAACCACGGCTGAAGCGTGTCAGCCGAAACCTTGGCAGATACCGAGGTATTTATGCCTTAAATATATTATTTATCGCGAGTAAGACCCGCTAAATAACCTTGTATAATAGACGTAGAATACTTCAGCACTTTTTCGTCACAGTATAAATGTCTCAGCCCTTATGGCTTTTATTGTTTTTCGTAGAAGGTAATTTTATTTATGAATATTTTTAACGCCGGCCAGTAGGTACTTCGTTGATAATTAAAGTTATGTTTTTCCACAGGCAAATATTTAGGAAAGAAGGAGTCAAAGCATTTTTTAAAGGTGGAGGCTGTCGCATGATGGTTGTGGCTCCACTCTTTGGCATCGCACAAACCGTCTACTACATCGGCTTTGCTGAAATTCTGTTGGGACTCTGAACGATACTATTCCATAATATACTTGGACAAATAGAACTGTGACGTATAGTTACAATAAATGTACATATTTTGTAAGATGTATCGACTGCTTAGTTTAAACTTTAAACTATACCAGTGTAAGCTTCAGGTGGTTTTACTGTTGTCATTTACAATTTTATACATTCTTTGAAAGGTTCATCGAATATGTCTATCTGCGTAAGCTTTTCATGTTTGAAATAATGATAATTAATGTAAACGGTAAATTTTATTGATATATATTTCATATCATTTTATTTCATGATTTGTGTCTGTTGTTGTTAAGAGCCTTTTGTGTACTGTACCTGTCTCATTTGTTAAACTTTATGTAAAGTAAATCGATGTTCGAAATAATTATAGCTTTGTTTATTTTGTCCTTTTTCTGTAACACCTCTATCGAAATCGGATTAAATAGAAAGATAAAGATTTATATCGATGACGGTACGATCGACGAGGATATCAATAATTTCTGTATTTTCGACTTTACGTAAGGAGCGATACGTTGCCTTGCGATTTAAGTGGTTGTTTATTGATTTGCTTACCGCAGCATTTTAAGACATTTAGATATCAGCTGGTAATCGAATCTGCACCGTCAATGTGGGGTGACTTCAACTCCTCAGAATACGCGTCGATGAGTAGTAAGAGAAATTACACTCATTATGTAGCAGTGTAAGTATTGAAAAATGAAAGCGTCTTGCTCTCATTATGCTAATCGACATTTCGAGTGTAATGGCGAATTATTGCGCAAAAATGGATCTATCAAAATCGATAATTGAAAAGAGCAAGTTTTTTCTCTATTTGGCCTTTTGCTTTTCGTGAGCTATGATTATTGTAATCTACGAGTACCTACAATATACTATAATAATTGGAGATGTACAATGTAAATAATTACTATTTTATTTATTAAACTTCCTGCAATACAATTAGCTTATGGCGGACTTAATGCCAAAGGCATTTTCTACCGGTCAACCTTAGGTTGATGTAGAGATGATGGTGATATCACTGTGGACAATCCGAACATCTTCACTTTCACGTCCATATCAGTAAGTGGCCTGAATGACGAGAATGAGAATGAAAAAAAAAACGTGATAAAGGTAACAGTCTCATATACAGTGGGTTATGAAACCTTAAGATTAGATACCTAAAATAGCAGATAAACTAATGTAGAGTACCCAAAGAAATATAACCTTAAGTCATGAAAGTAACACTAAATAACAACAGTGGCTGCTATGATTGATATCTTCTTTCTAATGGCACATGCAGTATGATAGAAAGAGCTGTCGATAGGTTTAGCAGCACGTTCTTATAGCAGCCTCGTGGTAGCCAAACAGTAGACAAAACATAGAGTTAGGAAACCGAGTGTTGTTCGTAACAGTAATAATTTATCGATAAATATTTTTGGTCAAATGTCTAACTTTAGAGCGGTTTCAGATTAGCGTATTTTTCTGCGCGTATACGGTCGTTTCAGCATACGCGCTTCAAAAAACCAGACTCACGTAAACGGGCATATTCGCTCGAAACGGTAGTGACGTCTTGTCAGTGTCAACGTGGATTCTGACGGCTCGTGGTTATACGAGCTTAGAAGCGCGTCAACGCTCGTACGAGTTGCGCGTGTGCCAAAAGGCGCGCCTATACGCGCCTATATGCACTTCCAAAAACGAGCTTATACGCGCGTATAAAACGCTAATCTGAAACCGCTCTAAGTATGTGTCGATATATTTAAGCCGTAGAAGTAAACAACTAAAATATTGAAATTGTAGTTTTTGCTGTCGACGCCGGACAGTGCTTTGCAAAGACTTGCTAGACAGACAGTACAAAAAAATTCACGTGTTTAATTGTTCGTTTTAGCCATAAAACCTATTGACAAAAAGTATTCATAAACTAATGAGCGATGCGTTGCGATGCGATGCTAAGAAACTGTCACTTAGATTATGTATTGTACGAATTATACCAGATTGGCTAATTCGGCAGGCTTTGGTAATTTGTTTGCGTCGCATCATATCACGTTGCTTGCTATCGCTTACGTTGGACACTGCTCGATTTATTTAGAGTTGTAGGTAATCCGATTTGTGATCCGCCATCGCCAGCACACATGATTCGCCTTT
The DNA here is from genome assembly GCA_944739405.2 of Euclidia mi. Lineage (NCBI taxonomy): Eukaryota > Metazoa > Arthropoda > Insecta > Lepidoptera > Erebidae > Euclidia > Euclidia mi. The sequence continues at coordinate 27,614,295 of OX123204.2, read as the reverse complement.
ATGTAAATATTAGTACAGCAGTGAACTACTTTGACAACCCAGTTGGCGTGAGTGCAACCGACTGCCACGCCGAAGCTTACGGGTACGATTCAGTTTTACATTCATGTCCGATAGTTTGTTTCCATATTTATCTCTCATTCAAAAAACATCGATATCTCCTTTCACTGTCAAATCCTATCACTCCTTAATGATGGGATTTGACAGCACGGCTATTTAGAGAATGCAGTCAAAGATATGAGTATGTAAGGAGTCTATGTCTCTTTAAATGAGACGCGTAATTTGACATTATGATTAACCAACTAAGACCAACTGACATTACAAGTTGCACGTTCGGTATAAGGAAATATGGCGAGCATGTTCTCTCCAGTCTAAACGTCCAACCTCTCTGTAGAGTACCTAAATCAATGTAAAAATCAGGATCCTATATATTTTGACTGTAGAGCACTAAATAACACATCTGTAGGGTTAAGTCCTGAAAAAAGGCAACAAAGAAGGCTTTAACTGCCACAAACGAGAAATCATTAATAGACTTATTTTAAATACATAAACAAATCTTAATATATAAAATCCTTGCGTTACTTACTGACTTACAGACACGCACTGCCGAAACTCTTGGGCGCAGGATACTGAAATTTGGCATGTATGTTCCTTGGGGACCATAGGGGTGCACTAAGAAGGGATTTTCCGAAATTTCCAAGGGATCGGCCAAAATGGATAAATTAAAAAAAAATGCAGGCGTAGCTGCTGGCGCCCTCTAGTCTGTAGGTATATATTAAATTCTTGACTGACTCACTGACTAAAGCCAAAACTATTAGTCGCCGAACGCTAAAATTTGGCATGTCTTGGGAACTGTAGGGGTGCACTAAGAAGAAAGGATTTCCCGAAATTGCCACGGGATCGGGCAGAAACAGTTAAATTAAAAACATGTGCGGGCGAAGCTGCGAGCATCCTTTAGTTATATTGTAAAGTAACTTAAGACTATTCACATTAAAACAGACACAAATTGCAGTGACCGGGTACCTAGCTCAGCATGTGCCACTTGAGTCCTGTCTCCTTCCTAATGCATGTCGGACCTCATGGGACTTTTTGCAATGAACCTCTTTGTAGCGAATATATCGAGATAACGTCCAAACCAGAGAGGTTAGACGTTTAGACTAGAGAGAACATGAGAACATGCCCTATAAATTTCCTTATACCGAACGTGCAACATGTAATGTCAGTTGGTCTTAGTTGGTTAATCATAACGTCAAATTACGCGTCTCATTTAAAGAGGCATAGACTCTTTACATACTCATATCTTTGACTACATTCTCTAAATAGCCGTGCTGTGATCTGTCATCAGTGTAAAATTTGTTGGACGTTTGTGTTTACATTTTTAATAACTTTTTTGCATTTAAATAGTAAGTAAGCTTATAATAATTAAATAGTGTACTCATTAATTAATACACATCGAGTATGTGATATCGGCATGTGGATGCCACTATTCTTGGAACGGAAATAACAGGAGAAACTTTATCTTCTAGCAGTGAGTCGGAATTTTCCAACAAATAAAATAAAATAAAATAATAAAAATTTCTTTATTTACGCAAACATGGAGTTTACTTAAACTAGTGGTTGGAGTATCCTTTTAAGTATGACAATACTTGTACCAGGGCACTCCGCTCTTTCATAAATTAACTTATGTTTACGAGGTAAATATAAAACTATATATTATATTCTTTTGTTTTTAGTCTTGTGTTCGAGTGCGAGCTCACACGAGCACTCACGTGTGTGTGAGTGTGTGCGTGGTGTGTGTTGTGTGTGTATGTGTGTGTGTGTGTGTGCGAGCGCGCGCTTGCTATTGTAATACCACCATATATTTACTTAAATAATAAAAATAATAATAATGGGTGTTGTTATATTATTTAATGTATTTTAGGAGGTTTTCCGTGTCGTCGTAAGATAATTTACTAAACCACTCAGTAACGCTAGCTTTACAATCATGATAAGTTTTAGGATATATTGTGAGGATTTTGTTAACTTTATTATAAAGGATTGCCGCTCGCTTTCTATACTGCACACTAGCAAACATTGTGCTGACCATTGGGATTTAGCAACTATGTCTTTTCTTCTTTTTGTTTCTATATCTATTTCATCACGCGGTAAAGATTTATGCATTTTTAATATCGCATTCAAGATGTATAGTTTTCGAATTGATAATACTTTGCTAATGTTATACAGATTTTCTGTAGAAAAATTGTGTTTCTTAAAATACATGATCTTAATCAAAGCTCTTTGGGATCTTTCAATTTCTAAAAAGCGAGTTTTACATGATCCACCCCAAACGGGAAGACAGTATACAATCATTGATTGCACAAGTGCTATGTAAATTTGGTTAAGCAGTACATTGGCACCTGTAGTTTCACTCTGTGTTATATGCCTTAAATTTTTGAACATCCACATAAACTTTCTAATTCTCGTACTAATTTGTTCAATTTGCGTATACCAAGTCAATCTCTGATCAATATAGACTCCAAGATATTTAGTGTTGCTTACTTTATTTATTCTAGGACAATTGCATGTGGTGTTTATTTTGTCTTTATCACATTCATGTATATGTATATTTAGATCTGTGTTCGGCTGTTTATTATTTTGTATGGCAAAACAGATATAATTTGTTTTGTCTGTATTTAAAGTAAGCAAGTTATTTTTCAGCCACTTAGCTACCTGAGTGAGGCCTTCCTCTGTTGCTAACTTAACTCTATCCCACGTACTACCAGTGAAGACGATGGCAGTATCATCGGCGTACGTAAAAATGTTTGCATTATTTAACCTCATGTTGCAGAGGTCATTAATATAAATTAAAAACAAGGTAGGCCCGAGGACGCTACCTTGTGGGACGCCGTATGATACGCCAACGTCCCCACTGCAGTACTGATCCAGCTTAACCTTCTGTTTCCGATTGACTAGGTAGTCCTTAAAAATAGCGAGTTCATTATCTCTGATGCCTATTTTTTCTAACTTTTTTATAAGGATGGGCAGAGAGACGGTATCAAATGCTTTTCTTAAGTCAATGAATACAGTTAAGCATTTATCTTTTTTATCCAAATGTTCTATTAAGAAAGTGCTAAGAGACGTAACTGCATCTTCAGTTGAAATCTTTTGTCTAAAGCCGAATTGCTGAGGCGATAATATATTAAAACTTGATAGATAATTAAGTAATCTAAAATTTAATAACTTTTCTAAAATTTTTGCCAGCACAGATAAAACCGAGATAGGTCTATAATTATTAATATCATCTCTGTCACCACCCTTATACACGGGAGTAATAATAGATTGTTTCAGAGGAATCGGGAAAGTCCCAGTCCTAAAACAAAGATTAACCAGATGGGTTATGACTGGTACAGTGCAGTGCCTAGAGTATTGCAAGAATCGAGTTGGTATATTGTCCCATCCAGGGGCACTGTTAGGTTTCAAGTTCATTATCGTGCTATTAACCTCGGCATAATCAGTCTCTAGCAATACAAAAGATTGACGCTGAGTAGGTAGTGATTTCAAATAATTATTTACGTCCTCATTGTTTAACGTGGATTGTATATTGTTAGCGAGCTGACTTCCTATATTAGCAAAGTAATGGTTAACGTAGTTAGCAGATTCAGTAGGTGACTTCTTAATGTCTAATAGCTCTGAGTTAAGGCAGTTTGCTTTATTAGTATAAGTTATATTTTTTATATGTTTCCACAATTGTTTACTGTCTTTTGTCGAATTACTAAGTAGTCGTTTTTCATAGTTTCTTTTAAGTTTTTTAAGCAGTTTATTACAATGATTTCTATAGCGTGTATATGTAATCTTTTTTATGTCGTTATGTGGATCACGTTGATATTGTTTTTGAAGTTTGTTACGGTTCTTAATACACAAAGGAGATGTACCATTTGGCCATACATTATGGGCCTGGCACGGCCAAACACAACACCATGTGTGTTTTGAAGATAAATGACTACTCTATTAACCTGTAAAATTTCTTTTTAAATAACTTTTGGTGGAAATAAGATACGAGATATTTGAAATGGAAATTATTCCGCAACTAAATATACCTCAAAATTGAATTTTAACATAAATATAATACCTAGATGTAAATAAAAATATGTCTTTGCGTCTTAAAGAACAAAAACTACATAAAGAGTGGCCAATAATAATGATTAATCACCTGTGTACTAGGGAACCTCGTACTATGTATACTCGTCCAAAATAGCTAACCACAATCACAAACACCGCTGCATATTCTTAGCATGGGTAGAAGGTACTGATCATTATTATTGAATTTATATTCAATTACATTACATTAAAACCGTACGAAAACACCAATAAATCAAAGCAAAATATTTACGATACACAGTAGCAACACGAATGACATAACAGATAAAAAAGTGTTGCAAATGGTTTGAAAAATATTTCTACTATCGATTAAAAAACAAAACGATTTTTACCGATTAATAATTATGGAATGTATAGTAAATTATATATTTCTTGATTCTTTTTACAAATATACTTATAAAGTAAATAAAATATATTGTTTTCTAATATAGTAATAAAAATATTATTTCCTTAAAACAATTTCTGCCTACCATACTTCGTTTTATTTTTAATGCTGGCAACATAAGACATTCATCCGCTATTACCATAGCTTATTCAAAATAATTAATCTTTAAAAACTAAATTCTTTCACCGATACTCTATCAAGAAACGAAAACGATGTAAAATTTTTAAAAATTATATGTTTAATTTCAACGATTCACAACTTTCTGGCCGCTACAGGCCGTATTTGGTCTTTCTCCTTTATTTACTTTTCTCGTATTAATGCTATAATGAGTGTTAAGTTTACACAATATCATTGTATTGCAAATCAAAAGAACAGCTTGCATACGTATGTGTTATGAATTTAACTCACAAATTGTTATTTTGTACATTTATTGATTTAATAGCCTTAGTGATGGGATTTGACAGTGAAAGGAGATATCGATGTTTTTTCAATGAGGGATAAATACGGAAACTAACTATCGGACATGAATGTAAAACTGTCGCTGGAAGCGACAGTGGGTAGCCGCGGTTGCTAAGTTGGCAATAAACAAAGACGTCCAGCGGTCTAATTTTCTATCGCGCGTTTGATAGTAAGCGCAGTTTAATGTACATAATTTACTTAGATACCTACCTTAAAAGTAGCGTCTATTAACCTAAAGCCAAGTGTTCCAGTGTACGCGCGTGTGTGTAGGCTTACATTTTTGCATCTATAAAATAGTAGATGGATTAGGGATGTGAGTAGCATTTTTTATTATTAAGAAGGTGTTTTTTATTACAGGTTGCCTATTAATGACGTCACTAGAAAACTTTGGATAAATGCCGTTGGACGGCCTAGTTTGGATTTAGCAGAAGTACCTACCACCGTATTTGTTCATGTAATTTTGAGAAAGACTGTTTTTAAAGACAGAAAGCACCTGGCGTCGTTTAAAACCGAAAGCTGTGCCTACATTACATTTATGCCCGGACATTGCACACCCGGTAGAATTATTTATCCAAAGCTAAACAAAAAGTGTGTAATTTTAGTTTGAACATATTAATAAAATATAATAATTACAACAATTTTAATTAATCTACCTACTTCTATATTATTTATCATATTAGTGCTATCCTGACTGATCAAAACGTCTTGCCTTGTAGTCCGCTACATAATATTCTACCATAAAATATAATATTCTTTCACATTTACACAACATAATCTGGTCCCAAACTAAGCATATCTTGTACTGCGAGTACTAGACAATCGATAAACATGCATATATACTTTTCTGTAAATATATTACATATTATACATAGTACCATCCAGGCCAAGACAAACATCCATATTCATGCACACAAATGTTTGACTTGAGCGGGAATCAAACCCGCAAGCTTCGGCGTGGCAGTCGGATTACCTACAACTCTAAAAAAATCGAGCAGTGTCCAACGTTAGCGATAGCAAGCAACGTGATATGATGCGACGCAAACAAATTGCCGAAGCCTGCCGTGCCGCATTCGCCAATCTGGTATAATTCGTACAATACATAATCTAAGTGACAGTTTCTTAGCATCTCATCGCCACGCATCGCTCATTAGTTTATGAATACTTTTTGTCAATAGATTTTATGGCTGAAACGAACAATTAAACACGTGAATTTTTTTAGTACTGTCTGTCTGGCAAGTCTTTGCAAAGCACTGTCCTGCGTCGACAGCAAAAACTACAATTTCTATATTTTAGTTGTTTACTTCTACGGCTTAAATATATCGACACATACTAAAGTTAGACATTTGACCAAAAATATTCATCGATAAATCATCACTGTTACGAACAACACTACAACACTACACTACGGTTTCCTAACTCTATGTTTTGTCTACTGTTTGCCTACCACGCGGCTGCTATAAGAGCGTGCTGCTAAACCTATCGACAGCTCTTTCTATCATACTGCATGTGCCATTAGAAAGAAGATATCAATCATAGCAACCGCTGTTGTTACGTACTGTTACTACGTGTTACTTCTATGCCTTAGGTTATATTTCTTTGGTCCAAACGGCGACCATAAAAGAAATAAAACTTAGTTGCTACTAAAGAGGATATAAATATAATATAATTAATATAATGGTCACACTGTTTACAACTTTTACAAGACGCTTAATGTCAATCAATCATTTCAAAATTTCAAGCCTTTTTTATAATAGTTTACAATTTTCAAAATATATTTGTTACAATATGGTATAGCAACCTTTACAAAGTATATAAAATTTTACAGACATTTATTAAGGCCTACAAATAATTAATGTAGTAGATTTTTTCTAAATATTACATTTTTCGAAATCTCACAGTGTTCTAATTTATACGGCAAAATTATGCAAAAATATGTAAGTATATGCTACTCTACGACAACATGTATAATTGCCTTATTTTATTAATGCACGTTTTACTTCAATCAAAGGGCTTTGAGCCCTTACCCTTATGTTCTCACCAGTACCTACCTCTAAAATAAGTGGTACCTACCTAAACACAATCCGTTCTTATTTGTTTTAGAATCGCAAGTAGTCGTCTCTTTGGATATGTCGACTGTTACAAATTCATTATCCATTACTTGGCTTTAAATGAGTCAAATAGGTGAATAGAAAATTATGCAGTAAAAGAGAGCAGGGTATCGGGTTAAAACCTAACGCACTACTGAATTTTCAAAGTTATTTGCGTGTAAAGTACCTAATTAATTGTCGCTTGCCCCCCTTTGGAGAGTAGGTACCTTACATACATACATAGATACATAGACTCACGCCTGTTTCCCGGAGGGGTAGGCAGAGACTACGGAACGCCATTTGCAACGATCCTGACATACCTCTCGTGCTTCATTCACTCCCATCAAGTTTCTCATGCATGCTCTTCTGTTTAGGGTACTTCTGACCTGTCTTTTTTTAGCTCCATGTGCCAAACCATCTTAACATGCCTTTCTCGATGCTTGTCACTACATCTTCTTTTACCCCATACCACTCTCTTATCACACAATTCTTTACTCTGTCGGTCAAAGATACACCCACACATACTTCTCAGTGCTCTCATTTCTACAGCATTTTTTGTTCCATAAGATGTTGATAATGGGTGTCGTGCAGATCTTATAGCTACAGTCGTAATGAGGGGTCAGTACCCTGGAGTATACGGACGCTGCTGGAACGCCAAAACTGGTTAGAGCAGTAGGTGAACGCACCCGGCGGGCTTGAAGTCTTGGATACAACAGGGAGTCCGGGATAACGCTAGGCGACGATGAGATATGACAAGATATCTGAGAGTTTTTTCTACTGTTTATACCATAGATATATTAAATAATCCCTTGTTTATATTTCTATGGTTTATACAATGCGCGATATGGGGCAACAGACGATTCAACACGTTTTATTACTAATCTGAGGGCAGACAGCAAGATTAAATTAATAACATTAAGTTTTTGTCATGCCATAATCCTTCCTTCCTTTTCATATGAGTGTGTGGCCATGTCTGGTGTCGGAGTTTTCAGATCTCCCGAAGGCCTCCGACGTGTCATAATAAAACAGAGATTTAAAATCTTTCAGATGTTCTACATACCTGAATAAAAATTGCAAAATGGGTAAAGCAGACGAACCTAAAGGCCCTGTATCAATACAGCCGAAGAAATTTGCGTAAGTAAAATATATCAATACCTATGTACTTAAGTACAAGTTAACTACATATGACTTCAAGTCTTAGAGGCTATTAGGCGAAGTACCTACTGAAGGAAGGATGACTATTTGAAAATCTGGCTTCTTTTTTTTATAGCATCACGCCTGTATCCCCAAAGGGGTAGGCAGAAGTTGCATAATTGGTTTATTGGCACTAAGTAGTACCAATAAATTTATTAACAACTGGGTGTTTCCCGCGGTTTGACCCGCGTCCGGAGGGAACTACTTCGCGTACCCAGTTAATTTATAGCCTAAGTTACTCCATAGTACATCAGCTATCCGCCGTTGAAAGTCCATCCGTTCCAGAGGTTAGCGAGAACAAACAGACAGACAGATAAACATAAATTGTATATGTACCGTGTATACATCCATATGCATTTAGTAAAAAGCGGTTATTTTATTATTAAAAACAGACACTCCAATTTTATTTATGTGTATAGATATGGTGAATTAGGTACTTAGGTCTCTTTATTATGTATGTGTCAGATTATTACCGAAGATCATAAACGGTGGTATCGCTGGTATCATTGGCGTGTCAGTGGTGTTCCCAATCGATTTGGTCAAGACCCGACTACAGAACCAGACTATTGGCCCAAATGGAGAAAAGCAGTACAAAAGCATGTGAGTATCGGATATATGATATCGTGGAAGCCGCGATTTTCTATCCAAAAAAACCTCGACCAATTTGAGTTTAATTCTGAACCTCATACGACATACCCTGATAGCTCAGATTGATTCGTTTTCCTACACCGAACAGCTTAGCTCCCCAATATATGCGTCTATACAGAGAGTATAATAAAAAAACCGGCCAAGTGCGTGCGAGCCACGCGCAATGTAGGGTTCCGTAGTTGCCCATAATGATTTGCTGCAAAGGGTATTAATGTACAACAAATCCGACTGTTTATTTTGCTGAAAAAATAATTTTTATAACACTATTATAAGAACCTAAGTTTTGTTTAGAAAAATACTAGGTATGTATCCAGTTATGTATTGTAAACATAAAATGTGGTTTCCAAGATATACTAATACTAATACTAATACTATACATACGTAATACGTAGTACCGTAGTACATTACATACCAAAGTACGTATATCTTTAAGATTAAGCCAGCGCGCCCAATGTAAACTCACAGTAATAGGTATTTATAAGTTAACCGACGTAGATTACTCGTAAACTAGTGATATCTACTTAGCCGTGATAGTTTTCCTTTTAAATTCGTTATATGTACTACATTTGTGATTTTTTTCACCTCTTCCAAATTAATAGTTTAGCCGGCAGAGGGTCTAACTTGAGTCAAACACTTGAGTCTAACAATTTTTTTCACTTCTAAGCTTGATATTTGACAAACCAATCACTTCGTCGAAAAATGATTTGAGCAAACTAATAATATTTTTTTAAAACCTATCCAATGATATCCCACGTGATGGGGTACTCAACCAAAAAAAAATTCAACTCCTCTATAGGTATATATGTAGGGGAGATACCCTTAAAAAAAATATTTTCCTAAATTTTATTCTACAGTTTTGTTGCAATATCTTATGTCTATATTCATGTCAAATATCAGCTTTCTAGCACCAGGCGTCTTTGAGCTAGGCTGCGGACGGACAGACGGACGGTCATGACGAAACTATAAGGGTTCCTTGTGGACTACGGAACCCTAAAAAGACAACATAAATACTTTCAGCACACGTCGATCCTCGCGATTCTCTCGTCAATATTGTCCTCGTGCGACGTATTTCTATATACTCTCTATGAACATGTCTCCACACTCTCCACACGGAGATGTTATCGCGGCGATGTGAAGAGTGGCAATGGGCGCGCATAGAACGCCGCCGCGGTATCGTCGCTACTGGTGCGCTGATGTACCTACATGGCGCGATTATTCTGAGGCGGCCGCGCGCCGCGTTACAGTAAACGCGCCATGTACATCGAAAACGCTCGTCGCTGCCGCCCGCCGCTGTAGGCCTAGACTACAGGCCCATGTACAAAAATGGATGGGTCATATGAACCACAAGGTGACGTACGATATAAAAGCATAAAATAATAAGATTCAGCACTATGCCGTCACTTGTAAGCTGTCCAACTGAGTGCTGGTGAGAATTCAAAAGTGCAGGTAGAGTGAGTACATTTTGGTCATATATTTTTGTACGGCATTTTTACCATCGATAGATCCATGAAAAATAATAAGAAAGCGCGCAGTGCCGTACAAAAATGGTGCGCCACCAAGTCGGAATTTTTTTTATTTTCTGTCAATTTCAATGGTAAATTTTGTCATTTCATTCTGTACGGCATCAGTTTCATACTATTTTAATACAGCTTCTAATGCATTATTCCGCAACGCCGTATAAAAATCATGCGACAAAGGGAAAAAATCGAGGGTTGAAACCCCTCTTTCCGTGGTCCGGGGGGTGATGTGATACAACATAAAATTAATTTATTTTAAAAGTATTTTATGCATAGATAATATTTCTTTACATGCCGTACATTTTCGTTGGTCCAAAGGTTTGTAGGAAAAAAAAAACTCAAGGAAAAATCCATAGAACGAAATGTAAGGTGAAATTCATGACAATATTTTTTATACGGCATTTAGATAGTTTATTTATACATAAAGCAATAATTTATAAAAAGTTAATGCCGTACAAATCTGAAAGTTCATATTAATAAAAAAGTAATAAAAAAAAATTATAATTTACATATACAGGGTGTCACAAGACCCATCACCAAGCCGAACTCTACTCGTTTTGGACATAATGTCAAGACATTTAGCATGTCTTGACATTATGTCCAAAACGAGTAGAGTAAAAATATAACCTGGAAAAAAAACCTGGGAAAAGGTAGAATGAAAAAACAAAGCATTGCCACTGGTTTTTCCGGTCTAGCTCGAGGCATCCCATTAGCCCAGGCGCGCACTGGCGACCAGGTCGCAGCGGCCAGGTCGTGGCGGCCAACGAAGTACATACGCAGCGGCTGCTGGCCGTTTGCGGCCATGTGCAGGCATGCATATTTCCATACAATGCATGTATTTCGCTGGCCGCCGCGACCTGGCCGACAGTGCGCGCCTGGGCTTAGATCGATACACGTATAATCAAAATAGAATCAGGACTCTGGTAAGAATACCTACATACTTAGGTACAGTCCAACAGTCAGTTATAAAAGTCGCTACACAACTCGAAATCTTTGCCGATTAAAACGCTTCGATTTATATTCTTAATTTATTATAAATTATGATATATGTAAGTACTTAGGTAAGATTTCTTTGTCTATAAATCCTGCAAGATATTGAGAAATAATCGTTAGTTGGGACGATATAACCATTCAAAATCACGGGTGTAAGTATATGTTAAAGCCATAATGATTAATATTATAAAATTATAAATAATGACTGGTCAATATATATATTGATACAAGCTTTTGCCCGCTGCTTCGCACGCGTCAATTTCGTTGTTGAGATAAAATGTTTTGTACGAACTCACCTAAACTCCTCAAGAAAGATACATGCCAAATTTCACCTACTTGTGCCCAGTAGTTTCGGCTGTAGCGTGTCTATCAGTCAGTCAGTAAGGGCGGTTTCAGATTAGCGTATTTTTCTGCGCGTACACGGTCGTTTCAGCATACGCGCTTACACGCGCGCTACATTACGCGCTTCAAAAAATCGAACGGGCGTATTTCGGCGTGTTCGCTCGAAACGGTAGTGACATCTTGTCAGTGTCAACATGGATTCTGACGGCTTGCGGTTATACGAGCTTAGAAGCGCGTCAACGCTCGTACGAGTTGCGCGTGTGCCAAAAGGCGACTACATGCGCTTCCAAAAACGAGCTTATACGCGCGTATAAAACGCTAATCTGAAATCGCTCTAACGCGATTTTATATATACAGATTTAAGCGATTCTTGAAGATTTTCTAAGTGTTCACTAACTTCATTTGAGGAAGCAATACACAAAGTTTAAAGTAAATCCATTGAAGGAATAAAAAGTTTCACACCAACACTGACAACCTGTTTTACCCCGTTAGAGGAGGAATTTCCAAAAATCCTCTCTTAGTGCGCCCCTACAATCCTCAAGAAACATATATACATGCCAAATTTCACCTATTTGCGCCTAGTAGTTTCGGCTGCAGCGTGCCTGTCAGTCAGTAAGTAATAAATATAATAATAATAATAAGTCGAAGTCTTTGAATATTTCTGAGACTGACATAAAACAGACGTTGCAGGCTCGTTTCTTTGGCCGCCTGAGAAAAGTACCTACTTAACAGTCTTTTATCAGGTGGCAACAAGGTGCGGGCCTGCAACGGGTGGGCCATGCCAGTCCTAACGTATTCCTTCGGCATACTCAGGTGGACCCAGACTGAACTAGATGCCCTGGATAGAAAAGTCCGTTCAATGCTGACTGCATCTCGCATGCATCATCCACGCTCATCGCTAATGAGGCTGTACATCCGGCGGAAATATGGTGGTCGAGGCTTTTTATGTGCTAAGACCCCTCACAACCGTGAGCTGTCCAACCTCTGAGAATATTTTCTGGGAATGAGCGTGGATATGCACCGCGATGTAGTTGTCAGTGCTACAGAACTTACCCCGCTCGCTCTGGCTAAGAAGAACTGGCACAAACCTGCAGTACTTAGTACTGAGGACCGAAGAGAAATATGGAAGGGAAAGGAGCTGCATGGGCGGTTTTACAGGGCTTTACATGGCCCAGAAGTCAACTTTAAAGCCTCCATTTCCTGGCTACAATTCGGTGATCTCTTCGGAGAAACCGAAGGTTTTGTCTGCGCAATAGGCTAGTTGACAAAAAAAATTTATAAGTCCGTAATAATCTAAAGGATTATTCAAAAATAAGCGATACGTATTTTTTTATTTATAAATTAAACCAAAAATGAACAAGATATAGCTCATTAAAGTTACGTATAACGTCACGCCGTGCTGCATTTTTTCGCACTAGATGACGTCACACGTAACTTTAATGGGCTATATCTTTGGTATTTTTTATTTAATCGAAAAAAAAATTACGTGTCTAATATTTTTTTATAATCTAAAATACGGACTACATAAAATGTAATTATTTTGACCCTGGAAACTACCCTATTGTGGACGAAGTTGTCATGACAAACAACTACCGAAAGTATATACTGAGGGACGGTACGGTTGACATAATTATGTCGGGCGTGTCACCAGCCCGGGGATTCTCTCAGGCATATAGTCTCTGGTTGTTCGAGTTTTGCCAATGGTCAGTATTTGCACAGACATAACCAAGTGGCCAGGATAATCCATCAGCAACTAGCCCTTAAATATAATCTCATTGGTTCAGAGGTACCGTACTACAGGTATGTGCCCGACCCAGTTCTTGAAAATGGTCGTGCTACTTTGTACTTTACTTTGACCGATCCCACGGTCTATCATTACTGACAGAACTATTGTGATCCGATCCGATTAGAGCGCCTTGCAATGATCATCGACGTCACCATACCCCATGACGAGAATCTCGTGAAAGCCGAAAAAGATAAACAAATTAAGTATTTGGACCTGGCTCACGAGGTTGTCGACATGTGGGATGTTGACTCGGCGATCATTGTACCGATAGCCCTGACAGTCAATGGAGTCATTGCCAAGAGCCTCGAGCACCACCTCAAGAGGCTCTCGTTAGACGGCTGGATCAGTATTGCTGGACACGACACGCATCGTTCGGAGGTTCCTCTCTCTGGAGCCCTAAACACCGGTAGCTTGGTCCCTGTGCCCGATGCCGGTGGGTCTCCGTGGTCCCATTTTATATATTTGATTTAAATTTATAAAATTATTTTAAGTATATATGTGTATAATGTGATTTTGTGATAATGAGAAATAAAGGGAATAATAATAAGCACCTTACAAACATAACTCCACGTCCGGCTCGACCATCCGTAGCCACGTGAGGAGCGGACATTGGCAGCATTGAGCTATATACTGACCAATGACCAACGGAGCCATAGTAACACCAATATGCGATGCGTCTTAGAAACAGAGAATTACCCCAGGCGGGAACCGACGCGGGAGATCCCGCCCCGGGCCGTCAGGCTCGGGCTGCTCCTCGTATTCTGGGGGGGCAACGTATCGCTAAGGTCTGCCCAGTACAGTACTGTTGCAACTAACGATGAAATCTCATCACCCCTACACTATACAAGCTCATCACCAATATCATCCACACGTAGTTTATTTCAATCACCCAGATCATCATCACCTCATTCATTACAATGTCATCAATTATCCCGATCCACTACCGCATCACCAATGTCATGCGATGTTGCACAAGAAGCTTATGCTAATTTTTCTGTGCCCACTTCTGACATCACCAACCCTACGCGAATACTACAAAACAATGCAAATAACGTAGATCACAACACACATCGACACTAACACACCAGCAAGAAGTGTTTTGAGAGATATACTTCCTCCAACCACTCTCGCTGGAAAGAATAGACAACGGATGAAATGGACTAATGCTATAAATATAGAACTTCTCCGTTGCTACTACACAGTAACTACCTGTGAAACCGACATGACTGCCTGGAGACAATTACTACATCAAGTTTTCATAGAAAAAAATCCAGAGCTGAGCCATATCTCTGAACAGCGTCTATCAGATCAAATCAGAGTTATACATAGAAACAATAGGATATCAGCAGCAGAACGAGAACGCACGCATAAAACAGGCCATTACACATACACCCACAAATAACACTGCTAACACTATAGAAGCACAACATAATTATATCTAGCACTCACCAACATAGCAGCCAGCCACTAACAATATCCAATACTCAACACGCGCAAGAACAACAAACTATATCACAGAGAGAAACTATCTGATCCTTAGGAGCTAGCGAACACGTCCAAATACAAGAAAATGAACCAACAAATACAACAGTGACGTCAATAGATTTTAACCACGTGAAAATATTTTTACTGAAATAATAATAAAATATACAGGCACAGACCCAACATACAGACCCATAATACTTACCTAAAATGCAAACTACACGACAGACGATAAAAACTGTGAACACCTTAAACGAAATAGTTGACAATCACCTACAACACAGAGATATCATAATATTAGAAGAAATTCACACTGCCATCTATTGTGCTGCAACAACAGTAACAAACACTACACAGTAGGAAAACTAAAATAACAAAAGACCAAACCACCCGCCCGTCCGAAAAATTATAGAATCAACATTCACAACGTTCAAAAGAAACCTCAATAGCAAAGACGTCTAGAAAATAAGATCACAGCACTAAGAAAAGAAATCGGACAGCTCACACAATACTTAAATGGAAATCTCACACACAAAAAACAACAAAGATTAAATCCTAATAACAAAACTAGACAAGAATTAGTAGACCGACTTGATACAAGTAAACAAAAACTGCAAGCACAAGCTAAACGACTGAACCGATATAAGAAAAACGACGAAAGTCAGATAATATTCTGTTTAACAACAGTCAAAAATGATTTTATCAAAAACTTAACTAAGAGAACATAACAGTATCACAACACCCAGACATAACAGACATTAAACACTATTGGGAAAACCCATACAAAAAGTTTTTTCGGTTTCCGGTTGACAACATCGCGTTCGTTAGCTCCCGACAATTTAATTGATTTTCGTTGTTAAAAGTGCGCAACCAAAGTGAAAAATGTATTTGACTTGGAGATAAACATCTAGTATTATAAAATAATAGTGAATCTCTTAAGAATAGAGACTATTTTTGCCAAATATTGTGAAAAAAACCAGTGCTTGACAGTTGCAAAAATATTTTTTATAAACATACCCAAATCCAAAGATATATAAAAACTATAGATGCGTTGCCCGCACACTGAAATGGCAAACTTAAATGAAAGCAATTGCCGCCATTCCGTTGAGTTACGCGCGAACCTGTGTTGTGATAGCACGCTCCGTAACAATAATTTGTGTGTAAGAATTTAAAAAACAACTAAAATGATCTCTCTCTAACAACAGGTGTCCCCTATAGTAGTATTTATTTACTTTGTCTTTCTTTATTCATACAAGATATTATTTGGTATTTGTAGCCGTTTGTTGCCATAGCCAATATAGGGTTGTCATAATAATACGAATTATCAGCCGATTTGAAAAATAGCTAATATGGATAAATGTTTTAAATGTAATACTGAACCTGAAGAGAAAAGTGTTAAGATAAAATGCAAAGGCTGCAAACGTTTGATATGCGCCAAATGTAGCTGTCTTACGGCGACGGAAATACGTGTATTCGGACTACAAAACCCAAAATTATCATACCTTTGTGATGACTGTGAGACAGGTCTGAGGCAAGTTCCTGAGCTACGTAGGCTTGTTACTGAACTCCAACAGCAGGTACAAGAGTTGAAATCATCCCAAGCATGTGCGGTAAATCTGGATGCTGTTATCGGTGAAATGGAGGACCGGCATAAGCGTAGTCGTACTGTGATTATTTATGGTATACCGGAGTCGCAAGCATCCACCGCCGAGGAGAGGAAGACAGATGATACCAACTATGTTAACCAATCGTTCAGCCACTTGTCCATTTCTAAACCGGAGATAGTTAATATATTTCGTCTAGGTAAACGCAACCAAACTGGCAACTCGAAACCACGCCCTATGAAATTAGTGCTTGCAAATAAATATATTGCTACCAGTGTATTGAAAAACAAAAGTAAGTTACCCAAACCAATCAGAATTTACTCAGATATGACACCGTACCAGCGAGACCAACTGAAGAAGTTGCGGGATGAGTTAGCTGCCAGTATTGAAAAAGGTGAGCAAGATCTTACGATTAAATATGTAAATGGAGTACCTAAAATAGTTACTCATACTACTACAAAAAACTAAAACCGCGACGCTTAACTGAACTCTTTATATTGTACACAAACCTGGCATCCATAACGGCAAAATTCGATTTATTCCTCAATGAAGTAAGAACATTCAGACCTACATTTATTTTAATAACTGAAACACATCTACACAGCGAAATAAGTGACAGTATTATAAATATACCTGGATATGTACTTTATAGGCATGATAGATACGCTAGGAAAGGAGGTGTCTTAATATATGTCGCCCCTGAAATCAACGATATGTCTATAATTGCTGGGGTAAACTTAGGCACTTAGGCCAGGACTCCCTGTTGGAAACATTGTGGCTTGATATTGAATTCCGAGAATTGAAATTCACTTTAGCTTGTACTTATCTACCGTCCTCCATCTCATATACTCCAGGAATCAGATAAAATTCTCTTTGATATGATTGAAAAAGCAGCAGCAGAAAAGACAGTATTGATTTTTGAAGACTTTAATTTACCCAACATAAAATGGTCACTTAACCAAGTTACTAATAATGACAAAGTATGTGAGTTATTTATGAATATGTATGCTAATAGTAGTATGAGACAATTGGTTACACAGGTTACTAGAACAAGGAATAATGAAGAGTCACTATTGGATCTCATTCTATGTAATGATTACACTTTGATAAGTGACGTTGCATATCATCCCCCAATAGGCAAAAGTGATCATTTGGTTCTTACTGCTACAATACAAATAACTGATTTTATTGATGTCAAAGCTACTAAAGAATTACAATATGATTTCTTTAATGCCAACTATGATGTGATTAACACATACTTGTCAGAAAATTTCAATATTAACGGTAGTTCATCTAATGAGGTGTGGTTTGATTTCAAAAACCAGATACATTTAATACAGGAAAAGTACATAAATAGAAAATGTAGCAACAGAAATAAACGAGTCCAGAAACCATGGATAAATAAAGAAATAATTGATTTAACTAAGGAAAAGAAAAGATTGTGGAGTGTTTACAGAATAGACAAAAATAGTAGGTCATATAATGATTACAGGACCATTAATAACAAAATTGTTCAACTAAGCAGACCTAGAAGAACACACTTCGAGGCAAATATCATTAATTCGGGCGCGAAATCATTCTACGCATATGTTAGAAAACAACTTAATTGCAAGGTCGGCATCCCTACAGTATTTAAAAACACCTGTGATGAGTTAATTGTAGAACAGAAAGAAGTAGCTGAACTATTTGCAGATCAATTTGAAACAAGCTATATCAGGGAACCTCATGGCCCTCTACCAAATATTAATATGCCCAGAATTAAAAATTCTTTCAGCGATGTTACCATCACAGCCTAGCTAGTTCAAAAGACACTTCTGACATTCAAAGACACAACAGCTACAGGTCCTGATGAGATACCATCCATTCTGCTGAAAAAGTGTTCATCTACAGTTGCTGACAACATTGCAAAGATTATGAATATATCCTTGGAAACTGGGCTCTTGCCTGACGATTGGAAGAATGCTACTGTAGTACCGATTTATAAAAAAGGGAACAAGCTATTACCAGCAAATTACAGACCTATAAGTCTAACGAGTGTGTTATGTAAATGTATGGAAAAAAATTATAGCTGAAAAACTTAGATTGTTTTTAAAGCAGGAACACATTATACAGGATGAACAGCATGGTTTTGTTCCAAGACGTTCAGTTACCACAAATCTTCTTATGTGTGTCAATGAATGGGTGAAAAATCATGACAAGGGGCAACCCACAGACGTGATCTATCTTGATTATGAGAAAGCTTTCGATCGTGTCCCATTACGGCGCCTTATACATAAACTAGAGCATTTTGGTATACGAGGAAAGATATTGGCCTGGATTAGTGACTTCTTATCTCAAAGAAAATTCTCTGTACGTGTTGGAAATACTTTATCTACAGCGCATCCGGTATGGAGCGGCGTGGCGCAGGGATCTGTGCTCGGGCCATTGATTTTTATACTGTACCTGACTGACCTGAACAGCACATTACATCTACCGCTTTCATTGTTTGCTAATGATACAAATTTTTTTGGTAATCCATGTGTACAATCACAAGAAATTCAGAATGACTTGAATGCCATCCTTGAATGGACCAAGCAATGGCTGTTATCGCTTAATTCTGCCAAGTGTTCTGTCTTGCACATAGGTAGGACAAATCCTTGTGTACCGTACTACCTAGGACAGCATCAATTGACACCAGTAAGTACGCAGACAGATGTGGGCGTCACAATAAGCAAAGATTTGAAATGGGAAACCCATATTGTGAAAATTGTGAAAAGAGCTAACTCCATGTTGTATCTAATAAGAAAAGCGTTCAGGGGCCCAATTCTGCTATTTTAGATGACATCGACATCATATTTTGAATGGAATGAGATTATATTTTGAATTGACTCAAAATCGGTATTCTGCTACACAATGTCATTCTATTCTAATTTCGATATATTCAATTTAATGTCAAATATCCTGACATGAGTAGGTATTGCCATTAATGAAATAATTAACTTTATTGCTGGTAATTTGATGTTACAGCGTTGCCTATGATTTGTTTTTTATGTAATATGCACGCAAGTACGCTCTCACATTTTATTTCACTTTAAAAGTTCCTTACGATCTGGTAGATGTTTCGGGAAATCTCTTCTTAGTCAGGGCACATGAGTAAATAAACCGAACAGAGAGACAGCTTCTTAAGAGCTTGTAAATTTGTTACCTATTTTGGTAGGGTTGTCACAATAGGTTAAGACAAATCGCTTGTTCGGTATACGACAGATTCTGGATTGGACAGATTCGTGATTTGGCAGATTCCCAACTCGACAGATTCGTGGATTGGGCAGATTCTTGGACTCGACGGATTCGCTATACGGCAGAAGTACAACTGTTGTAAATAATATAGCGAGTGGAACCAAAAAAGGCATGCACCTGAAACTTTTAAAAGCACGGAATAAAAATATACATTTGTTACCAAGGACACGACGTGACGACGTGATTTATTTGACATTCCCAACGATACCACTAATCGTGTTGAATATTTTCTGGTAATATTATCTATTTTGCTAATAAACATAGGAATCTCCTTTAGCTATTATGGCCACTAGTTTTACCACGGGGCCGGGGATAGGTATCTAAAATAAGTTTAAAAAGAAATTGTGTAAGACAAATGAACGTCTACAAAACAAATGACTATAAAATGATCAACCATCGATAGGGCTTACAAAAAACAGGTGCATGCGATTTTCGACCTTATTGACAATTCATGACAGACTTTTATTTGGTATTTTCTTGCTTTTTGACATTGATACGTTATTAAAATTGTAAATTCTGAGTTACGTCAATAAGGTCGAAAATCGCATGCACCTGTTTTTTGTAATCCCTATCGATGGCTGATCACTTTCTGATAGTCATTGGTTTTGTAAACATTAATTGATTTTACACAATTTCACAACTAATGAGTTGTTAAGTATTTCGTTGCCAACATTGACAATATTTATTTCAAGATCGAAATATTCGCGAAACTTTTGCTCGAGCAATTCAACCAATGCGACAAAATTATCAGGAGTTATACCTAATTAAAAAACCCAATTGTACGTTACCATTGTTAAAATCTTTATAATGATATAATTATTTCATCTAGTATTATTCATACACACAGAACAATAAACAACCATTATTAATAATAAAACACCACTTTTTTACATTAAAATATTAAAACTTGCAACGTACAAAACAAACAACGTGCGTCGTAATAACCCTAAGATTGTCAACTGCCTGTGCCTACGTAAACCGGTTCTTTCCACTCTCGCCGCGTACACGACAAGCGGCCAGTGGTCACGTACACATAAGCCGCGTGCTCGTAGTAGTGCAACCGATTCGCGCTGTTGTATGAAGCTGTGTCTCTGTTCCGTTTATCTACTCATGTGGTCAGGGACCGTAAGGGTGCAGCATACGGTCCTCGAGGAACGTACATGCCAATTTTTAGGGTCAAACACAAAAAACGAAAAAAAATGTTCATGCAACGTAAAGCCGTTATTAAAATATTATATCAACATTAAATACATTTAATATATATTTCGTGTTGAAAACTAGTTACATTTCATAAAAAAATCGCGTTGTATTGAAATTTAATTTATAATTTTTGCTTTTGAATCTGGAAAAATCTCCTTCTGTGGACTGTTCGGATACCAAGTAGTTGAGTTTAAGTGATGGTTAAAAATATATACACATACTTTCGATGATTTAATATCGTTTCATTACATGAGTTATATTATCAAATATTCATAACATAACGTATTAAAAAATAATTTAATTCAAAATTTTGTAATAAAACGTATACACATGTTGTTCACAAATTTTTAGTCTACTTCTGTAGACTTATAAAATAAGCCAAAATGTGCCGAAGATGAACGCATCGTTTTTATTTTGTTTTATGTGCTGGTAGCACTGTATTCTCTGTCATTTGCTTGGTTGGGATTTTACGGAGAGTGCGTGTGACATTAAAAATTCCAATTTTATTTAATTACACAAGTTTTCGGTAAAGATCAGTGTGTCTTTCCTGTGCAAGGGATATCTGAGTAAGTAGCCTTTACAAATAAATAAAAACATCAAGATAGTTTAAGCTTATGGGCCCAGTATGCAAATATCGCATTGCTTAAATTATAACCTCATAATAAAGGATGCCATCTTTGATTTATGAAAATATGTCTCTCGTGTAGACATCTTTACTGTAGACATTGTATCAACAGAAGTGAATAGGCAAAAGAAATTCACTTGTTTGAAAAAGAAATTGGCAAATGCGAGTAGGACTCGCGCACGAAGGGTTCCGTACCATCATCTATAAAATAAAATCATGTTTGTTGTATGTATACTTAAATATTTTTAAGCAGTAATAAATTGCTTAAAAATACGTTTGTTGTATGGGAGCCCCCTTTTTTATTTACTTTTTAAAATTTATTTTCGAAGGTAATATACAAGTACATATTCTGTGAAAATTTAAAGCGTCTACCTGTAACAGTTAGTAATTTTGAGCAAAAAATACGAAAAAAAACACGTTTTTTGTATGGGACTCCCCTTAATATTTTTATTTTTTTATTTTTAGTATTTGTTGTTATAGCGCCAACCGAAATACATAGTTTGTGAAAATTTCAGCTTTCCAGCTATCACGGCTTATGAGATACAGCCTGGTGACAGACAGAAAGACAGACAGACAGCGGAGGCTTAGTAATAGGGTCCCGTCTTTTACCTTTTACGTACGGAACCCTAAAAAAAACAATAGCGTTATTCGCTTTTTAATTATTCCATTATATATCCATTTTGTTTAGTATTTTTTATGTTGCTCGCAGCCCTCTTTTGTTTCAGTTACTATGCCACGAGCAATTTATCCTTGCACAATCTGTCACCTGTTTGCCCTGAAGGATCAAGATCGCCAGACTCTTCATCTGAGAATTTGTCTATCCGTGATTCTCCTACGGCTCCAGTTACTCCTGAGGCTCCGACTGAGCCAAATTTACCAGGTCTCTCAGTTAGACTGACTCCAGATCTTTCTATCGAAATATTTAACCAAAGGCATAAACCCCAGAAGAGAAGAATCTATTTAGACGACTCTGAAGTAACTGAAGATTCACCACATAAAAAACGGCCGACGAATTCCATGTGGGATGATTCTGACGAGGATAATATATTTTAATATTCTGTTCCTTTATTTGCCTGCAGAAGCATAATGTCTGTTCTGTGGACAATGTTTTTTTATTTTTTTGCACTGAATTGGTATAGACTTTTGATTATGTTTTGTATGGAGGTTGATGAGAACTCCATTTTAAGTTTCTTTTTATTGTTTCTATTCTTGATCTTATTGATATGATTATGTAAGGTAAATTTTTGTTCCCTTCTGTAGACAACTCAATCTCTTCTGTAGACGGGAAAAAACTAAAAACGTGATTAATTCCTAAAATATTCAAGACTGATCTCTAGTGATATTTTTGTAAGCATAACATTAGCTAACTTTAAATCGTGAAGTTTTATTTTAAATATTTTGCAATGTTCACTTTTTGTGTATGACCCTTTAGCATCTTGTGCCCAGTAGATTCGGCTGTGCATTGCTGTTAGTCAGGGAATTGTGAATGAATTTTATATATTCAGATGATACTACCTAGCAGTGCAATATGGCAGTCTATAATACTAACCAGTACCATTTTAGTAAATGAATTTATTCGTTGGATTGTGAGAGATTTTTTGATACATAATCAATAATGTTACGTACGATTTGAAATCGAACATTTAAAATATGGGTGTTTTGAATATGTGTATTTACAGTTTGACGTTTGTCTTTGTAGGTACAAAAATATATTTAGCAGAATACCGTTTATGTATTTAGTTCAACTCTCAATATATTCGCAATATCATTCCAATGTCTCTTAATTTAGGAGAATACCATTATGACGTAAATATGACACTGACATCATATCGAAACTGCATTTTGAACAAATATAATTAGCAGAATTGGGCCCCTGATGTCTCAATCCCAAAACATTTTGTGTGCTCTATAAAACTTATATAAGACCTCTCCTCGAGTATGCGTATGTTGTGTGGGACCCTTATTTTAAGAAAGACGTGATTCTATTAGAAAATGTACAGAGAAGAGCTACCAAAATGGTCCACCAACTAAAAAACAAAACCTATGATCAGCGTTTAAAGGAACTTGGCCTCATGACTCTTGAAAACCGCAGACAGAGAGGAAGTCTCATCGAGACGTATAAGATACTGAATGGCTACTATGATGATGACAGTATTAAAGAACTGTATGTAGCAAATGAAAATAAACATCTCAGAGGGCTACCTAACCGTGTTGTCAAGGAGTGGAACAAGCTCCCAAAAAATGTTGTTATGGCACCCACATTGAACACTGTTAAGAATAGACTCGACAAAATCTCCAAGTCTCCAGACACACACGCATCAGCTTAATAAGCTGCTAGTGTGGTTCAAATATAATAATAATAATAACAAAACACACACACTTCATGGGCTGAAATAGAAGAGCAAGAGATGGAGAAAGTCGAGCCCATGCCATTAATTGTAATAGACAAAGATGACGTTACTCTCGCAGTTAAAAACACTATAAACTGGAAGGCACCGGGGCCCGATAAAATACAAAACTATTGGATTAAATACCTAACATCAACACACTCACATATAGCAAACTCTCTAAATGAACTCATTAAAAATACACGACATGCCCGCTTTTCTTACTCAAGGAGTAACCTATTTAAAACCTAAAGATCAAGACACTACAAATCCAGCCAAATACAGACCCTTATCTTACCTCCCCACCATCTACAAATTACTAACATCCATCATTACACATAAAATCAACTCACACATCTCAGCAAACAAAAGTCATACCAGAAGAACCGAAAGGTTGCAGTAACGTTCAATGGGTTGTAAAGAACAATTAATTATTTATTGATGCCGAAATCTACAACCAAGTCAAACAGAAACATCGAAATCTATATTACTCATACATTGATTATCAAAAAGCGTTTGACAGCGTACACATTCAGCGTTACTACATATTTAAAAAATATACAAAATCGACAACAGCCAGCAGTTTTATACAATGAAGAATGTTACCTAATTTTGATTATTAGCTCTCCATATTCTCTGTCTAAAATAAAAAAATACTAGTGAAAGAATGACTTCGATACGTTAATTAGTTTCCGATTTAGAAGTAAAACAAGTTGTAACCGCAAGACGACGCGGGCTGCCGTGTCGGTGTGACGTCATCGTACAACACGCTCAGTCTGGCTCACTCAGACCGCTCGCGGTCGCGCGCCCGTGCCGTTGAAATAATACCTAAATACTTCTAAAAATGTCCAATCCAGGTAATAGGAAATCATGTGTTGTGCCTAAATGTAAAAATATAACCATGAATTCGCCGGAAAAGTTGTTTTTTATAGTTACAAAGGACATTAAAATCCGAAAAAAAAGAGCTATGGAGAGGTTAGATCCATTTGGAGATAAACGATTAATTAAATCATGAATAGATATCTTTTCAACTTCTTTATTTTTCACATATAAAATGTGAAAGAGAACACTGTATTTGAAGCTCTCAAAGTTTTAATGCAAGTTTGTAAAAAAAATTTTTTTGATTTTTTCTAATAAAACTTGGTAGCCGGCGTTGAAGGCTCCTCACTTCGACGATGTAGCCACATTAAAAATGCTATAGTATGTTTACAGCCACCTCTGCTGGCGGCACAATCTTCGCAGGTTACATTTAAAGTTTCTTGATCCTTTTCATTGCATTCTAAAGGTGTGGTAGGTACGTACGCGGTGTTCTGGCGTGATTGTACATTTAACCGTACATAACATCACCTACTCTTTTTACTTGAACATAACCAATAGATCCTTGCCATAGCTGTCTCTTGCCGATCTGAAATAAGTTTCAAATAAAAAAAAATGGCCTTACGTATTTTGTTAGTAAAAAAAAAAAAAAAGGTTTAGTACATCTGTTCAAACATCTACATTTACAATAAAAATAAAATAAAATAGCCTTAAATGCGAAAGTTTGTGAGTGTGTGTTTGTTATCTTTCACGCAAAAACTACTAAACGGATCTGGACGAAGTCTGGAATAACACATATCTAGGCTACTTTTAATTTCTGGGGAAAGGCGGGCGAAGCTGCTGGCTGCTGGCGGAAGCTAGTTTGCAATAAATCAATGTACCTATGTATTTATTTAAATTTAGTAAGAACAGCGGTACCTATATATACATACGTATACCTATAACTACAAAACTATAATACATATTATTTGTTTCCATTAACGTAAAAATTTAATGGTAGGTAGGTACTTCTACTATTTGAGTTGCATTCTTCCATTACGACATTAGTTGGGTATTTTGTTTTGATAAAACATTTTAGAACAGGGGCCCGATTCTCCTAAATAAATTTGTTCAAAATACAGTTTCGATATAATGTCAGTGTCACAAATGGTATTCTCCTAAATTAACAGATATTTGAATTAAATTGTAATGAGATCGTAAATTGAAACAAGTGTCAAATATGTGTCAACGATGAACTGTTTATTTCTAATTATACGATGATGACATTTGGTTAGCAGAATACCAATTTTGAGTCAATTCAAAATATAATCTCATTGCATTCAAAATATAATTTCAATGTCATATAAAATAGGAGAATTGGCCCCTAAGCATATGTAGTAGCAAGTAAAATTTATTTACCTTTGCATTTTCATTCCTCGCATTTCAGCGGCACCGAAATCACTATTTTTGATAAATAATGCGCAACCATTAATTCTATTTTAGGTAGATTATCCGATTGCCCTTTTTCGAATCCTTCATCCATTTTATTAATCGAATAATATTTACTATTTTTAGACTATTAACGTAGCTAATACGCGAACGAAAACACAACAAAATACTGCGCAAGCTATTAGGTACACCTACTATACTATAACCGCTGGCGACTTCATAAGTTCATACTAAGCGGAGCGCGACCCGCGCGGCGCGTTGTGACATGACGTCACAAGCGGTCACGTGGCTGTTAGCGGGACTCGGAATTTTTGTAAACTTTGAATGCCTGTAAAATCAAAACTACTAGGTATTTTTGAATACAACAAAATGTAGTGTATTTGTATACATACGGGCTTTACTGAGATAAAATTTCAAGCGATTTGGCATACCTAGTAACATTCTCCATTCCTACAACATGCAATGACCAAATGAACTACAAAACTTAGCTTAAGAACAAAGACTTCTACACTTATCACATCACCTATCAGAATCTCACGCGGTATTTTTCAAGGCGACGCTCTTAGTCCTCTATGGTTTTGCCTGGCTATAAACCCCCTTTCCAGAATACTATAACACCTCATGCAGATACACAATTGACAGAGATAATAAATGAAACTCACACACCTACTGTACAAAGATGACATAAAATTATATGCAAGTAGCAGACAAGAACTAGACCACCTTTAAAGCCTAACAGAAAATTTTTGCACGGATATAAAAATGACGTTTGGCACAGATAAGTGATAAATAGTATCGTTAAAGGTCAGCTACTACAAATCCATTTGAACTCGAGCTGCAAGACTTCACAATAGATAGTATGGAACCAAGAGAAACTTATAAATATTTAGGATATCAACAAAGCATATCTATAAAGCACACTGATATAAAAACACTTTAAAAACAAAATACAAAAATAGACTTAGCAAAATACTTCACACCCAGCTATCTGCCAGAAATACAGTTAAAGCAATCAACACTTATGCTATCCCCATATTAACATGCTCCTTCGTAATTATTAAATGGTCAGATACTGAACTCAATTCTGTTAACAATAAACACAACATTCACCACATACACTCCGCTGTACAACGGTTCTCGCTAAGTAGAAAACTAAAAGCTCGCGGATTGCGTAAAAACCTACACTACACTCAAATAGATAATTTACGATCTTATTTTACCAGAAAAGCTAACGACAGTACACTACACAAAGTCACAGTTAACCTATCACACTCTGGAACACCTCTACAATTAAATAACACTCAATTTGACCCAAAAGCTAAGATCTTAAAAGAAGACTTAAAGTTAGAAAACAGGAAAAGCAAGGCATTACATGGTAAATATCCACATCAACTCGAATAAGATCATATAGACCGAACCGCATCAACTACCTGGCTTACTAAAGGAAACATATTCAGTGAGACAGAAGGATTTTTTGTAGCAATACAGGATCAAGTAATTAAAACACGCAGTTACTCAAAATATATTTTAAAAGAGACTATAGAGACTGATAAATGCCTATTGTGCCACCAATACACCGAATCCATAGATCACATCACAGGAGGTTGCAGCGCACTCGCTAACAAAGACTACACACATCGCCATGACAACATCACCAAATACATTCACCAAACAACTCGCACTTAAACATAACCTAACAGAAACACACACACCCTACTACAACTACAAACCTAAAAATGTGCTAGAAAATAATAACGTAAAACTCTACTGGGACCAGACATCTCATTAACTGTTAAATCTACTAAGACCACCTACCTAATAGATATCGCCGTTCCCAACACGAACAATCTAAAGCAAAATCACACTTGAAAAAATACAAAAATACATCCCATCCCATCTAGCAGACGAAATAAAGCAGATGGGGCACCAAGAAACAGTCAAAATAGTCCCCATAATTATATCTTCAACTGGTATTATACCTAAATCACTTCACAATGCATTAAAAGTGTTAGAACTGCACTCAAAAACTTACATACCACTACCATAGATAAATATAATACTATACAGTACAGATGGCGCAAGTCGAACATAAAACTTGGCCACGTTAAGTCCTTATTATTAGATCTCTATTTTTATGAGTACTTGTTAATACCGTAAATAATACAACAGATGGCGCTAGCGACGAAAAAAAATGGGAGTCTATGGTAGCGACATCTTATGTCTCATTTTGTAAGCAATGTTATTTTAAATTAAAAAGAAGAGATGGCGCTATAATAAAAAAGCATTTTGTCTAAAATGTTAACAATATTATTATGATATTTCACCTTGTCACCCAAGTGTGCCTCATTTCAAGGTTATAACACGATCAACCGATCTAGTAGGTACTTATTTTACGTATGTACCGGTGGCGTTAAAATATCTAGCGATATTTTATGACTTCGTGTCTTTCCGTTCAAAATTTGGAATGCACTTTGTACACTGTTCCATAAAGCTGATATTTGACATACTTACGTAAGTTTGGTGGCTATGTTACGGCTAGTATTATATTTATCTATGGTTACGGTAACATTGAAATGGTGCAGTGATGAATGACCTTGTGAATGTACCTTGGTCTGATGATGAAGCCGGGAAGGTGGTTACAGGAACTTCTAAACTACATATGATAAACTACTCGTGTTTGGGCTCGTTTAAATTGACTTGACAAAACCTATGACCTTGTGAGGTTGCCTTGGTCTGATGATGAAGCCGGAAGATGGTCACAGGAACTCCTAAACTACACGTGATAAACTAGTAGTGTTTGGGCTCGTTTGAATAGACTTGACAAAACCTATGACCTTGTGAGGTTGCCTTGGTCTGATGATGAAACCGGAAGGTAGTCACAGGAACTCCTAAACTACACATGATAAACTAGTAGTGTTTGGGCTCGTTTGAATAGACTTGACAAAACCTATGACCATGTGAGGTTGCCTTGGTCTGATGATGAAACCGGAAGGTAGTCACAGGAACTCCTAAACTACACATGATAAACTAGTAGTGTTTGGGCTCGTTTGAATAGATTTGACAAAACCTATGACCTTGTGAGGTTGCCTTGGTCTGATGATGAAGCCGGAAGGTGGTCATAGGAACTCCTAAACTACACATGATAAACTAGTCGTGTTTGGTCTCGTTTGACAAGACTTGACAAAACCTACGACCTTGTGAGGTTGCCTTGGTCTGATGATGAAGCCGGAAGGTGGTCACAGGAATTCCTAAACTACACATGATAAACTAGTAGTGTTTGGGCTCGTTTGAATAGATTTAACAAAGCCTATGACCTTGTGAGGTTGCCTTGGTCTGATGATGAAGCTGGAAGGTGGTCACAGGAACTCCTAAACTACACATGATAAACTTGTCGTGTTTGGGCTCGTTTGACAAGACTTGACAAAACTTATGAGCTTGTGAGGTTGCCTTGGTCTGATGATGAAGCCGGAAGGTGGTCACAGGAACTCCTAAACTACACATGATAAACTATTAGTGTTCGGGCTCGTTTAAATAGATTTAACAAAACCTATGACCTTGTGAGGTTGCCCTGGTCTGATGATGAAGCCGGCAGGTGGTGACTGGAACTCCTAAACTACACATGATAAACTAGTAGTGTTTGGGCTCGTTTGAATAGATTTGACAAAACCTATGACCTTGTGAGGTTGCCTTGGTCTGATGGTCGGTGGTCCCAGGGTCTGTGGTGCATGCTACAGATAATATAATAGGTACTTACTATAGGTACTAGGTGGTGCTTTCTTTTTAGTTCTGCTTCGTGAAAATTGTTATTCTTAATTTATATTATTATATTCTTAATTAAATTGGTATTCAGGCGAAATTAATGTAACCTAAATGGCGAACCCCTGCCGAAGCGACCGTCGAGATTGCAAAAGGGGAATAGGTAACTATCAAAATGTAGAAATGAAGCAACAGTTCATTTTATTTTTTATTTATGAAACCATGATACCTCGTCAACTAACAAAAAATCTTGCAAAAACGTTGGACTTTTTTCTCTTCAACTTTCACGGGAACGAAGTCGCGCGCAAAAGCTAGTCATTACAATTGGTTTATTAATTCGGCCTTACAAGCAAGTTATGCAAACGTGCAAGTTAGTTATTTAGATAGTTAACTCAAATCCAGATGTTGGCAAATTAATATTTTTAAATTGATAAATTAGGTAGTTTTTTATTCCTCCATTAAAGTGGATAAACAGAATTAGATAAAAAAACTAAATTTAACTATTATAAAATCATTTGTTTTGTAGGATTCGTAATTTTGAAGCTGATTGTAACGATTTTTTTTTAAATACTTGCAACATTTTCAAAGTATTTCTTACTTGAATTGAACGTACGCGATCGCGTCTCGCGTTTTGCCGATCCCCGATCGTAACGGAGTACTTTTACTTTCATGGGATATTATTCCTTACCGCCATACATTTACGGAACTTTGTCGCGCAAACACTAAAATATTTGCAACACTTTCAAAGTATTTTTTACTTGAACGTACACGAACACGTTTCGCGTATTACCGACTCCGGACCGTAAAGTAGTAGGGTAAATACGGTAAATGTCGGCATCCTTACGGTTTTTCTGTTTTGGAATCGGTCTGGCACCATCAATTTGCAACGAAAGGATAGCTTCCGATGCGGTTTTGGATAGTTTGATAAATCTATTTCATGTTTATTTCCTTAGGAAAAAGTACTAAGGTTTATATGCGTCGAGAACGAAAAAACCCTAAAGTCGGCCATTCACGGGCCATGTTCGATCGCGTTTTTCCCAAATATCGGCCGGGTATAGGATGTTTTAAATTAAGACGGATAAATATTATTAATATGATTTATTTTGGCAGGAGTCTCACTAAGTATACGTTATTAATCGTATTTGTTTAATAGTAGGTTAAAGTATTTTTTTATTTGCACTTAAATAACGTTAGGTAAGTATTACAATTTATAACAAAGTAAACATCAAAATAATTATAATTAGTTCTGCATATCTTTTCAAAAATAATTCATACCATTTTTGGCCCAGAGTATCATTGTTGAATATATTTATATTTTTAAGCTACGTAATTAAGATGGGTTAAGGTAGCAAGTACCAAAGACCAATTTATATCTTATATTTTCATACCATAATCAGCTAATATAAATGTTTTCAATAATATCAACTCCTCCATTTAAACTTAACTCTTTATATTATTATTATAAATAAATAAATGTATAATAAATATTTAATTTTGAGAAAATAAGAAAAGTAATCAGCCTGTATAGTTGGGCTCGAATTCGAGGCTGGTCGACATTATGATCTTTAATGTTTCTAAAGCTATTTTGTGTACATTATTTCTCGAGATTCAACTAATATCACCCCGGCCGGCTTTTGGCGATTAAACGTAAAATAGATTTATTTGCCTATATGCGTTGCAAATTCTCTTATTAAGGCAATGGAATTAGTACAATTGGAAATTATAAAACAGACTGCATTTACTTTTAGTCGGCCACGGCCGAAAATCGGTTTTAATTCAAAATTGGTATTCTATTGGCGGCCTCCTATTTTCCCTTTAAAACAATACGTTAAACATTGAAAAATCTATCTCAAAATATAGTAAAAATCACTAATTACTAATAATAATGCTTAAAACAATAAAAAAGGAATGTCTGACCGTTCTAATATCAATCCCCGAAGTGTGGGTATTCACAGCAAGAAAGGTACTTTAAATATGAAATTGACGCTTCGACGGCGCAATCGCTACTGACGCTCAGTGTGCGAAGAGCGTGTAACGTAACCGGCAAGTAACGGTTTGTACATATAGATTATGAACTAAGATTGTAATTCGAGTGGCAAATTTGTAACTTCAATACGTTTTAAATGAACGCAAGCCGAAAATGTGCAGACGGCCGAAGTTTGGGGAGGTGCCGACGTATGACGTATTTACCCTACAGATACTTTTATGAAATAATATTCCTTACTGCCGTACATTTACGGAACTTTGTTGCTCAAAACACTAAAATACTTGAAAGTATTTTGAGTACTCGGGAATATAAAACTTGCAAGGTTTTACGCGACAAAGCTCCTTAAATAT
Organism: Euclidia mi; assembly: GCA_944739405.2. Taxonomy (NCBI): domain Eukaryota; kingdom Metazoa; phylum Arthropoda; class Insecta; order Lepidoptera; family Erebidae; genus Euclidia; species Euclidia mi. The sequence goes on along the minus strand of OX123204.2, from coordinate 27,581,839 downwards.
ATGGTAGTAAGGAATAAATTTCCATGAAAGTATCTAGAAAAGTCCATTACCTAATTTTGCGATAAACATCCTTACTCATATTAAGATAAGGTTTATTTTTCAATACAAACTTGCATTACCAGGGCGTCACACGAAGTTTTCTATACTCGAGTGCCCAAAAACTTGCAAGTATATTGATACCTGGTTTTCGACCCTGGTATTTTTATAGAGACGCACTTGGTATACTTGGTACGCGATTTTGCAATTGTGCGACTCATGACTATCGGCATAGATAAATATAATACTATACCTATCGGGAACCAAGCGAATGAGTTCTAGACTTCTAGAGAAGTCGGCTATCAAAGTTTAAAAATGCGTTTTGTTTTTTTCATTAGCTTGATTTACAACATACTCAACATCAACTGTTTATTAGTTGCTATTGTCTGTTCAAGATACGAAAAAAATAAAAGGTAAAAAATATGCTGTATCATTTATGAATTGAAGGGACAGGCGTATTTTTGTAAAACTAACTGAATCTTTCGCTTGGAGTATTTAACTTAAATCTACTTTTGTTGCGAAGGCGACATTAAAAGAACCATTTTATGGTTTGTTTACATTAAATTTTTTCGTATCTTGAACAGACTATAGGTACCTATAAATGTAAGACGCATATTGATTAACATAATTTATGAAAATTTATTATATAATACTACTTACTACAAACACAGTAAGTTTTTATTATGTATAAAATTTAAATTACACTACTTTTACGTACTTAAATGTAAAAACAAAACGCAATCGCTCGACTAGGTACCTATATAGGTACTTTTTAAAATAAATGCTCATGGCCGTTCATTGGTTAACATAATATCTTTCTTTTTAAAATATTTGATGTTTATTTAATAAATATTTATTTATTTTACCATCTACAGATTAATACCAAATGAAATAAAAATAAATATATACATACGTAAACGCGCCATCTATGTATGCCGAGTGAAAGTTAACTCATTGTAACGTTTTACTACAAGCTAGTACGTATTTTGGCCACCAGAGCAACGAAGTGCACATCATATTTTTCAAAAATATTCATATTCAATTAAATGTTTCATTTTTTTATTTAATCGTAATAAAGGGATTTTTTAATTAATAAATATCATATTTTAGAACTTTATTTTCTTATTTATCACTTATGCAAGAAAATCATCATTGTCATCAATAACAATCGATACTAGTAAAGCCATCTGTTGAGAGAGTTAAGAATGACGGAAAACGTTCTAAGGAATGAGACCCCATGCCACTACAAAAATCAATTGTACTAGACACTTGCTCTATAGTTCGACGCTTCTTAAACCCGAACTCACTCGCACTTCAGAATACCTCAAATATCGCAAGCAATCCTTTATCCACAAAAATGCATAGCATAATACAGACTCCAAACGAGACACTAACAGGCCATTCTATACCAAACGCACAAAATCTCTAGTCACAACTACATGACTGAACCAGAATACTTGGTTTAAACCCGTACCTGGTTCTGAATTGCCAACCTTGAGTTGAGTTAAAAGAAACTTTTCTGAACATAATAATAATAATAATTTTACAGGAAGAATCAAATATTGAACCGAATCCCCTAAATTAATCTCAGTTGGCTTAGGCCCGTGGTTTCATTAAATTACCGGCTTTCTTTAAATGCTGAGAAATACAAAATCTTGACCAAAATAATAATAATAAGCCAACTTACGTCCGAGTCGAACACCTGACTCACGTGGGGGGCGGACACGCGATACATTATTCACTGGCGCGGCCAACATAGCTCTGGAAACCCATCTAAATGGAGAATATGATACTTAGAAGTAAACGTATAGGACCGCTTATCGGGGGCAATCGCCGGGGCACACCTGGAGAGCTGACGCTGGGTGTCACAGCATAGAAACCATCAGAGGAGTTGAATGGCGGGCTCCCTCCGGGTTACCCGAAAATACTACAGCCAACCAGACCAATGACCAATAACCAGACTGACAATGACAATATTAGTTTATATTCTTCCTTATCCTCCTCAATAGCAGAACCCTATAGTCCCTCAACAGTTTCAAACATTCCATCACCGGTGCCTTCTTCCGTAGAGCAAGACTTACCCGAAGCACCCATACCAACTTTAGATGTTACGCAGGGGTGAATACCTTTTTACCTGCGTCCACTAAAGCTGGAAAACCTAGAGTACGTATGAAGTGGTCTAATGACGTAAATGTTTTCATCATGCGTACCTATTTCTTCATTACTAAATTAGAAACCGATATGACCTGCTATAGGAACATCTTGCATCAATTATTCGCCCAACAATATCCAGATATTAAGGTATCAGAACAAAGAATTTCTGACCAGAGACGAGCTATAATTAGAAATAAATATCTCACAGAAGAGCAAATATTGGCCGACCACCAAGAGATCAGTAATCGCATACCACCCTCCTCTAGCCAAACAGACATAGAGCATGACGGTCTTTCAGACAATAACATGGAAACTAACTTAGTTCAAACCTCTCATTTAAATTTTACTCAGTTCACAAATCACTTAGATTACATATCCACTGCACAGTGCACATACCTCTCATGCGTCTACTCAGACAAAAACTGTCCAAGATTTGATTTTGGAATCTGAATTACAAGTATTAGTACAAAACACACCATGCGATGAAAAAGTAGTCAAACTGAGGGACCATTATAACAATCTAAACTTCTACAATATAGTGGCACAGATCCTACCACGAGACCAAACTTCCTAAATTGACCTATAGCAAATACTTAACCAATTTACTGGACCGATTTCTTACACAAAGTATATTACTAACCGATATACATACACTTATATACTGCACCACAATCGTTATCTCCGAAGAGTTAGGCTATAAACACAGTACACACTGAATGAAATCACAGACCACAAAACCGGCAAATTCGGCTACAAAAGAATATTTCTAAATTGAGATCAAATATCGGACGTACATTAGACGCGATAGATCAAACAAAATTAATACTTCGGTAAACAAAATATTTAGGTAAAGAAGGTAGGATACACACGAGACATGAAAATCAAAATAAAACACCAGAAGAATATCTTGATACGCTGAAACAAAAACTACTTATCCGTCAAAGCAAACAGATTAGCGAGGTATATGAAAGCACTACATAGAAAACAGGAAATTAGCTATTTCCAACGAATGAAAAGATTTTTTATAGACAAATCAGAGCCCGTAATATTGAAAACAATAAACACAGCAACATAAAGACAACAACAACTAAAGAACAACTTGAAGCAGTCACAATGAAAATGTAAGTTTAAGCGGGACCGTTGCGAGGAAAATTAGGTCCTCTACAAAGTTGCTAGGAATCGTTGTAATCAAATGATACGAAATGCTTAACGAAGCCACATTTTCAACAACATTTCTTCTTCTTCCCCTGCCGATATCTGGAAGTTCCTAGGGACTGGGTATCGGTAGGCTTAGTCGAATGGATCCGCCGCCAGCTCTTAGTCTTGACGACATTAACATTTATTTTGTCTCCACTCCAACGTTTGAGCGTCAGACTATGAGTCGAACGGTGGATTACATAGATAGCTTGGCTCGACCAAACATAAATCCTTTTCACTTTTCTCCAGTTGCTGAGGCTGAGATCAAAAAGATAATCCTTTCGATTAAATCTAAAGCGGTTGGCTGTGATGATGTCAGCCGCTACATGATTATCATCATCCTGGACCACCTTCTTCCTGCCATTTCCCACATAATAAACCATTCCCTTGACTCTGGGCTGTTCCCTAATATTTGGCGTAAAGCGTATGTTAGGCCACTACCCAAAGTCACTAATCCCGTCGCTCCTAATCACTTCCGGCCTATTTCTATCCTCTCTTTCCTTTCCAAAGCCCATGAGGCTTGTGTTCATAAGCAACTGTCCCAGTTTGTATATGAATACAATGTCCTCAGTCCTTACCAGTCCGGCTTTAGACCTGGGCATATGATCATGGCTGAAATTGATGCGCCGGTATCAAGTAACCAGTCTAAAGTACATGCACCGTTTAAACTAAATTGAATCGATAGAGAATAATGGTTACAAGTAAAAAGATAATGATTAGGAACGAAAAAACTTGTTTTCATTATTGGTAATAATGTTTGTCGATTGTGGTTGACTGTCTATCGAGTCTGTCAACGTATTCACGTGCTGCGAATGTGTTCTTCGATTACCAAAATTACTATTATGATAAAACTTACCTCTATAGGAAGGCCTCGAACTTGAACCGCCTTGATTCGCTGGTGGTGTTTGACTCCAACCTCGACTGTAGTTAGCGCCATAGCCTCCTTGCACATGTTGATTCGGCTTACCTCTGTGGTTTGCTGCGCCTCTACCACGATAATTTTGATTAAATGAGAAACGTCCCCGACCTTGCCTGTAATTAAATCTTTTATAAGAATTCATCGAAAAAATACCATCTGACGTGGAGGGCATTGACACCTCTTCATCTACAGCGGCTTGGACGGCGTCCTTGATGGTGTCAAAATTGCGGGCTGCAATTATGGTGCTAATTCTCCTTCGATTGCGTAAACCGTTCGCAAAACGCTTTATTGCTTGCTGTTCATTTACGGGTTTTAAAACACTATAACTGTTATCATTTCCATCGGCTTGCGCAATCGTTAGATCAACGAATAACTCTGTAATTTTTTGACTGTAATTATTAATAGATAAGTCATTCTGCATAAAACCTAGTAACTTAGTTTACATAGCGGCAGCTGATTTCTTAGGTAATAGGTGCTTTCGCATATCACTTAATAATTCATCTAATTTAGCATAACTATGACACAAACTTAATTTCGCTGAGTGATTTAAACAGTCAGTTTAAACATAGTACAGTCTCTGCTATGCTTAAAGTGACTGGCGATGTGAGGGCGGGTGAGGAGGACACTAGGATCACTGTGCTGGTCCTGGTTGCTTCTCAAACGCCTTCTACACCGTTAGTCACGATATCCTACTATCCATCCTATCCTATCTTATGATCTCCTCCAAAGCACTGGAATGGTTCTCTTCATATCTTCGTGGACGTCAGCAGTCTGTCAGAGTCGATGAATCTTCATCGAGTTGGCGAGACAAGGTCTCGCCAACTCGATAAAGATTCTTGGCTGGTGTTCCACAAGGTGGCATACTCTCTACTCTTTTATTTTCTTTATTCATTAATCTCATTACCCTGGATCTTCAGTGTTCGTATCATTTGTACGCCGACGATTTGCAACTTTATTCGCAGGCCAAAATTGAGGACTAGCTAGATGCGATCGATGCTATGAACCGAGATTTAGCAAGAATTCAAGATTGGTCGGAGAAGTACGATCTATGTGTCAATCCTGTGAAATGCTAAGCTATTGTTATTGGGTGCTCCAGAATCATCAACAGGCTGGACTTGGCATCGCTACCACCAGTGACATTCAATGGCACAAATATACCTCTCAGTTCTTCCGTTAAAGATCTCGGTTTACTCATTGACTCCACACTTAGTTGGCAATCCCAGATAACAAACTTCTGTCAAAAGATTACCGGGGTCCTGCGTTCTCTCTACCGCCTGAAAAGCTTCTCCCTGTCAAGACAAAGACAATGCTTGTGCAGACCTTGGTTTTTCCTATAATCGACTATGGTGATATGTGTTATCTCGACCTGAATGCAGACCTGCTCAATAAACTTGACCGACTTCTCAATAATTGCATTCGGTTCATTTTTAATCTTCGTAAATATGACCATGTGTCCTCATATCGTCAACAGCTGTCATGGTTGCCTATACGTCAGCGTCGTAACATGCGCGCGTTGACTACTCTTTTCACTTTTCTTCATTCGCCTAATTGTCCCAGCTACCTAGCGCCTCACTTTCAGTACCTCTACTCCAACCATGACAGATATCTTCGCTCTCCTAATAATTCTCTTCTTCAGTGTACTTCTCATAGCTCAAGCCTTGTACACTCTTCTTTTTCGGTACAAGCTATACTTCTTTGGAATGCGCTTCCTCTCGAGATCAGGATGGCAACCAATCGATTCACGTTTAGGGCTAAGGTGCGCCAGTATTACAACAAACTATCTCTTGAAAGGCCATAATAAAACCATCTCTCACGTGTGTTACATTGTGTATTTAATATATGTAAATTGTATGTATTTATTAGTATAATATTTATTATTTATATTATATTATTTTATTATATATATATATACGTATATATGCACAGATATGTATGCTAATGGATTTTTACCAAATAATTAAATATTTCATCTTAATAGTTTAGACACCTGCCACTGCCACAATCATTTCTGCACCACCCGAAGGTTGACTGGCGGAAAATGCTATTTAGCATTAAGTCCGCCTTTTGCATTGTAATTGCAGGAAGTGTTAATAAATAAGTAAATAAATAAAATGCATCCTGGATTGATGAAGAAGACAGGAAGGAGATGGATAGATATGGCTGAAATGGAGTTTTGCGAAATTACAGAGGCCGATATAAAAACCGTTGCCATTAGGCTTCATAATTGGAAATCACCGGGTATCGATAAAATTCACCATTTCTGGTTCAAACGTCTACATACACTACACAAAGCAATAGCCAACTGTTTCACCGATATAATGTTAAAAAGACAACCCATATCAATATTCTTAGCCAAAGGAATTACATACAAGCTCTGTTTAATAAATACTTTGATCCTGAATATTGCCTGGAATTTTGTTGTAACAACGTATGCTTTGACACTTGTAAAGGTAGAATTCCGTGCATCGCGATCGATCGCAGCCGCGCGGGGCCTACGACTGTCGTCGATCGCTCGCGACAATAGTCAAAGTGTGAAAATGTATGGCACCGACCGCTGCCGAGGCCTGCGACTGACGCGCGCGGCCGACGAATGTCGTGAGCCGCGCAGTGTCTTGAAATTAGTAGTAATGAAAAAAAAATCGGAAGTTTTGCCGACTATACAGGGTGTAAAAAGGCCCTTAACGAAAACTGGCATCCCATGTTGTACCAATCACTACGAACATTTTCTACTTTGGCACCATACCAGGGAAATTACTGGTTCAGAAGATATTGAAGCTCAAAATTAGTATGGATTTTTTCTAATTCGGTACATATTCGATGCATTTACCCCGCCAATATGTTCTTTAGATGCCCTGTAAGCCCATGGATAAGTAGGTTTTTCGAGCATTGCACGCGCGCGTTTTTAATTGCGGTTTAAAAAATGAGAAAACTTTAAAAAAATAAAACGTTTCCCAGGTATTATTTTTGGTTAGTATGACTTGGCATGATGTCCACAACGAGTAGAATTCGGCTTGGTGATGGATCTTGTGACACTGTGTATAAAAACAATTCTATTTTGTATTATCGTTCCAAACTTCCAACATTTTTTTTCATTAGGTACAATATAATTGCTTTTGAATCAATATTTGCTAGTATCCTTTTTTATTTCTGCTTTTAAAGATAGGGTTGATTGGTACTCTAGTTTCATAATATAGCAACAGCAGCTCGTCATTCTTCTCTTCTTCTTCAAGGATGTCAATTAGCATTTCGACCATGATTTTGACTTCGCTAGACACACGTCTACAGGGAACTGACGAACAACATCTACTAATTTCAAGACACTGCCGCGCGCGGCTCACGACATTCTCGGCAGCGGTGCCATACATTTTCATACTTTGACTATTGTCGCGAGCGATCGACGACAGTCGTAGGCCGCGCGCGGCTGCGATCGATCGCGATGCACGGAATTCTAGCTTAAGAGTTACTTATATTTTGTAGTCTAGTTGAAGGTAGAACAAGTTTGTTTTTATTTCGTGTGTTTAATTTATGAATGTCGCTGATTTTAGGAAACATTTATATTTTTCTTGACATAAATTATAACAAGTTCTCATAAATGTATTGAGATGCGACAGTCATTATCTTAATTTCTTTAAATTTTTCCCTTAGTGAATGCCTTGAACCAAGACTGTAGATTGCACGAATAGCCCACTTCTGCAGTACAAACACAGTTTGAATGTCAGCTGCGTTGACCCATAATAAAATGCCATATGACATTATGCTGTGGAAATAACTAAAATATACTAATCTGTCCGTATCTATATCAGTTAACTGACGAATTTTATAAACCGCTTACGCTGCAGAGCTAAGTATATTCGACAACTGACCTATATGTGGGCTCCACTGTAGCTTAGAATATAAGATTATGCCTAAGAATACGGTGTGATCTATGAGATCCAACTCTTCTCCATTCAAATATACAGGGTGTAAAAAGACCCTTAACGAAAACTAAAACCCAATATAGTACCAATTATTACGATCATTTTTTACTTCGGCACCATACCTGGGAAATTACTGGTTCAGGAGATATTGAGGCTCAAAGTCACGAATTTTTTTTTCGAATTATTCCAAAATCGTGTTTAGAATGATAAATGTACACTTTCTGCCAAATAAACATAAACAAAATTTTCAATATTTCCCTAAAATAAACGGCTTTAAAGTTCCCGACGCGTAGTGTATGCGTACCAGCAATCAGCTGCGAGGTCATTCGCCTCGGCCGCGCAACCACGTGATCATAAACTGCCGCTACCGCGGCCACGGTAATAATATCTAACAGTATTGTAACTCCATACAAACGCACGAAACTCGAGTTATACCTACGCGCCTCGAGCAGAGTACCCATTAGACTGTGCGGACTGTGCCAAGAGTACCCACAGCCGCGATCGTGCCGCAGCTCGCATGCGGCGCGTCTGGTAGGTATATAACTCACGAAGGTGGCCGAGTTACAATACTGTTAGATTATATTACCGTGCCGCGGCGCACGGTGTAGGTAGATACGGCCGGCGTAGGTACGATGTCTGCAAGAGCGCGCTATACATTGCTGGTAATAAAAGTTGTAAATTTTTTTAAGCTTAATTTTTTTTTGTTTCCCAGGTATTATTTTCGCGTAGTATGACTTGGCATGATGTGCAAAACGAGTAGACTTCGGCTTGGTGATGGGTCTTGTGACACCCTGTATGTTAGGTTTAACGTGTTTTACATTCGGTCTTGAAAATCGTATACATTTTTTGTTTTTCTTTCATTTAACAGTAAATTGTTAGCAGTAAACCATTGAACTACTTTAGAAAGAGCGTTATTTACATCGTCATTATTTGATTTTTGTCGTCTAAGTTTAAAAATAAGTGATGTATCGTCAGTAAATAACACTATCTCTTCATTATTTTGCATCATATATGGCAAATCATTAATACATACAAGGAAAACGAATGGACCAAGAATTGAACCTTGCGGCACTCTCATTGTGTCCATTGAACCCATAGAAACTTTTCCATTCACCTCAACTCTCTGTATCTTATTACTCAAATATGATGTTAGGAGAAAGCAGTGTTCTTAACTCCCTAGTAATGTAATTTCCTGATCAATGTTTCATGAAAAAGCCTTAGATAAGTCACAAATGTCTCCCGGAGCATCATGCGACTCCTCCCAGGCATCAAAATTACTATCTACTATCTAAAAGCTCAACTCCAGCATCGGGAGTTGAGCGACCCCTAGTAAAACCAAATTGTTTTTCATGTAACAGCTTATTGTTATTAAAATGAATTTGAAGCTGACCTAGAATAAAATTTTACTAAACGTGGGTAGCACAGATTTTGGCATATAATTTGTGGGGTCAGATCTGCTACCTGATTTAAATAACGGAATTACTTTGCTACTTTTCATTTGATCAGGAAACACACCACAGTCAATGCATCTATTGAAAATCATTGCCAGTTCAGGTGCTACTGTGTTGATTATGGATTTCGTAATCACAACAGAATTACCCCAAAGATCACTAGTCTTCTTCAAATTAAGGGTATTACAAGTTTTTACAATATCTCTGTCAGTGACATAACTAAAACTAAATTTAATGTTACACCTATTGACATTTTGTTTCAAAAAACGTTCGGCGTCATTAGGGGACGAGTTCAGGGATTTTGTGGTAGAGACTGGAATGTCATCATCATTGTCTTGCCCTGGTCCCAATTTATTTGGGGTCGGCGCAGTATGTCCTTCTCTTCCATACTTCTCTGTCAACAGTCATCCGATCATTTACCCTTTTCTCTTTCATATCCATCCTCACACAGTCCATCCATCTTTTCCTTGGCCGTCCTCTCCCTTTTCGCCCTTCTACATGCATATTCATCACTTTTTTACCTACATACATCTCATCTCTCCGCATAACATGTCCATACCAGGCCAATCGACTTTCTTTTATCTTTTCATCAATGGGCGCCACTTTCATACTACCTCTAACGTAATCATTCCTAATTTGGCGATTATTGGGCGGGTGTTCTCTATTGCGCCACAATCCACTGACTCCTCAGAAGGTTGTTAAGGACTTCTTCAGTAAAACTCAAGGAACTTCAGTAAACGAATATTAATATATTGTCTCGACAGTCAGTCAGTCAGTCGAATGGGCGAAACTATTAGACCACTGCTCGCCTGAGGAGGCAGTTAAAACGTTCTATGACAAGTTGGATAATATTGTCCATCCAAGCACCCCTTTAGTTAAAACACGAGATCTTCACTTGCCCGTTTGGTTCACAGACACACCGAAACTTATAAAAATTTTCAAAAAGAAACAGCGATTCTGGATTAAATGGAAGAAGTATAAAAACATCAAAGATTATAACGAATTTTCTAATTATCGGTATGAGTTTAAGGATGCGTGCAGAGCAAGTTATTTATCTTATATTAAATCGGTTGAAGACAATATAACGTGTAATGTTAAACACTTCTGGACATACATTTCTTATCGTAGGATTTGATGCAATATCAAAATGTAAAGTCTAGTGCTCCCGAAACTATCTGCAACATGTTTTCAGACTTTTTTCTATCGGTTTTTGAGCCTAAGTCTTCCACGCTGCCAGCATGGACACCGCCAACACACTGTGACACTAATGTTACTCTGATTGACAACTTGTATATAGAGGAAGGTAAAATACCCAAAGAGTTGAAACTACTCGACCCGTCTAAAGGTGCTGGACCCGATGGCTACCCAGCCCTCTTCTTTAAATTGACTGCTCATAGTATTTATAAGCCGTTACATATAATTTACAATAAATGTTTAGGCGAAGGTGTTTTTCCCGAGGTCTGGAAGCGGGCAAATATCCAACCTGTACACAAGGCGGGTTCAAAACACAACATCGAGAACTACCGACCAATCTCAATTCTGTCGACCTTGTCAAAGCTGTTTGAAAGACTAGTACACAATGAATTAATATATCCAATCCTGCATAATGCCATCACCCCGAACAGCATGGGTTCGTTCAACGGCGCTCTACGGTATCAAATTTACTGATATTTCCTAATTTTCTTTTCGAGAACGTAGACAAACGATTGCAAGTAGATGCTGTCTACACTGATTTCAAAAAAGCCTTTGACAAGGTCGATCATGAAATCCTATTGAATAAGATAGCATTTAACGGTATACGAGGAAATCTGCTTCGTTGGTTCTCATCCTATATAAGTAATAGAACACAAAAGGTCGTGGTTAATGGTTATCAGTCAGGCACGGTCATTGTATCTTCTGGTGTACCACAAGGTTCGATAATCGGTCCATTGTTATTCGATATATATATTAATGATATTTATAAATGTTTCAAACATACCAAATTTCTTCTTTATGCTGATGATCTCAAAGCTTTTATAACTATACAAACTGTCGAGGATTGCTATTCATTTCAAAGAGACCTTGATAGGCTTACGAGGTACTGTCTGGTCAATAAATTACAGCTTAGCATCTCAAAATGTCACTGCGTGAACTTCACAAAAAATAAGTCAATTATCAAGTTCAATTATAAGTTACACGATAACACGTTGACTAATATTTCTCTCACCAGGGATCTGGGTATTTGACAGCAAGCTATCCTTAAATGAGCATGTAGAGAAAATCGTTAACAATGCTTTCAAAATGTATGGCTTCATTATGAAATCTTCTATTGACTTCAAACGGCCCACCACCTACCTTTACTTATATAAGACGCTTGTACGATCACAACTCGAATATGCTGTCTCTATATGGAGCCCGTTCTATCAAAAATATATCGATCAGATCGAGAAGGTTCAGAGTAAGTTCTTACGAGCTATGCACTACAGGTGTTATCGAGAGTTTTTGTCATACCCACAATTGCTGAGGTTGTACAATCTAATGACACTAGAAACCAGACGCAAGCTTTTGGAGGCAAATGTACTGCATGACATTGTCCACAATAAATTTGATGCAATTGACATTACAAGCAAATTATGTTATGCAGTCCCTCGTACAGTTCACAAACGTAGTGTTCGAGCGGGTACCTTGTTTGCGCTCAATACTTGTCGAACTAACTCTGGACTGCGTTGCCCCATGCGTCGAATGGTTGAGTGTTATAATAATAACTTCAATGATATTGATATTTTTATAATTATTCTAAACCTAAATTCAGAAGGAGGGTAATTAAAATATTAGAGCACAATTGTTAGGGTCCTGTTGTATAGCAAATTAGCAATAATAATAAAATGATTGTTGATTATGGGATTGAATGTTAATTATAATTTTATTGAGTTTTATTAAGATTATGTATAGCCCCTTAAATATAATTGTAATTGTTAATTAATTTAAAATTAATTTCGATGTATTTTCCTTTTTTTTAAACATATTTTAACTTTAATTATTATTTGCTTTCATAACTTTGTATATAAATATGTAATTATTCAAGTAATGTAACGCATTTTAGTGGCATCTTATTGCTTATTTGTCCTTTGAGAATTTGCGGACGATGTAGTGGGCTGCAATATTAACTATTCGTTGTGCTGTACTGTAATGTGTAAACATATGTTGTAGCTGTTTATTGTCCCCTAAATAAATAAATAAAATAAAGAAAATTACAATTTTGAATACATATATATAGTACAGTACGACACGTTACGATAGAACGGCAGAGGTAAACCGACTGTGTCGGCTTGGCGACGCAACGTAACAGGGCAGCCTACTTTGTCACCTCGGCAAAACGATCCTGTTACGTTGCGGGCCGCTACAGTGGTCCTCACCTTTTTTCAAAATAAAGAAACACATCCAAAAATATTACATACAAAACATAATTGTATACGATACATTATTTTATATAATCAGAATAACCACAGTACCCAGTGTGTACCTTTATAAAATCTGACATAGCAAAAAGAATACACAGAGTGTAACTCAATATCATCAGCTTATTTAAACAAAGACATGATGTTGCTAGCTTATGACGCAGGAATTAAATCGAACAAAGAACAATGATGAAATCATAACATCCACGCTGGCCAAAATGCAATTCATCAAAACAATTTCTAGAGTTACAGTTTGAACGGATGTGAATAAAATATAACAAGCATGATATCAACTTCTAAGTATTGTTTACAATATTTTATAATGAATAAAAAAATATTCCACGATCAAATACAATATTATTATCTAAGTCTTGCCTTTATTACAAAAGTAACAATACGGAAACTTATTTCAATTCGTGTACAGTACAACTAGCCCTACGGCTGGTGCCTTGGGATCGAAACTGCTACGTAACGATGATAGTGTCCACTGGAGGACTGTATACGCACTGAACATCAGCTTTACACATACAAAATATAAGAAATACACAATCAATACACATTTAATTAACGTAGTTTTAAAATTGAGCCAAGAGTAGCTTTTGCCCAGCAGTGGAATACCTTTTGCCCAGCTGTGGGATAGACATAAAAAAATTATAAACACATCTTGCACTACGTATATACAACTTGTGGTTGTGCCTGTTGTGGGCCACTACCAAGCTGCGCAGACTGCTGTGCTTGCACATGTTGCAAACCACTTATCGAGGGTATCGATGCCAAAACCATTTCACTACGGATCCACTTACGTGACCGTTTCTTACATTTGGTTACACAGAAATACACTATAATTAAAGATAACAACAACAAAATGGTCAACAAGATAGCTCCAAAAAACTCAAAATGCTTTTGTATTTCGGACTCACTGTTTCTAGCATTATTTGCTCCGTTTTGGGCAATAATAATGTCTTGTTCTTTACTGTAAGACTTACCCATAATTACTATGTAAAACTAATTCTGTTAACTGGTTAAAATTAGTATCAAGAATTAGCCAATCTGACCTTTTAAATAACAATTTCATAATAATAAATGCTAATCCAACAAAAATCTAACAGGCAACTTAGATACGCGGCCACTGCGAGTGGTATAAGTGACACGCTTATCGCTATTCTCACATTTTTCTTGTTGATCATTTTGTATATATTTACAATTAATATCGCAATACTCATCTGAACATCCTTGTTCTGAGGGAATATTCAACAAATAAGCGGGCTTTAATCTATCAATCGAAACTAATTTAACATTTCCAAAAATATCAATCTTGAACGATTTACTTCCCCTCTTTATGACCTTATATGGGCCTACATAAGGAGGTTGAAGCGTTCCTCTTACTACGTCATCCCTTATAAATACATACTCGCAACTACTTAAATCAGGGTGGACAAATATTGTACGCGAATCTCTTTGCGCTACATTACGCGGTCTTAGGTTCCTAATAAAATTTCTCAATTGTTCAACGTACTCGTTATTATACTTAATATTACAGTGCTTATTATCATAAAAATCGCCAGGCAGTTTTAACTTTAGACCATTCGTCAATTCTGCTGCGCTTACGTTCGTATCACTTCGTGGAACAGATCGCAACGCCTGCAAAATCATGGGCAATTCTCGTAGCCAATTCGAATTATTATTTAATTTAGCTCTTAACGCAATTTTTAATGAACGGTGCCATCTTTCTACCATACCGTTACTTTAGACATGAAATGCTGTAGTCCTAATTTTATCTATACCTAATAATTTTGTAAGGTTTAAAAATAAATCGCTATCAAACTGTCTGCCCTGGTCGCTTGTCAGCCGTACCGGACATCCAAAACGAGCTATCCAATTCTCAAACAGAACTTGCGCAACCATTTTTGACGTTATCTCTTTCAATGGATATGCCTCAGGCCAGCCTGTACTTCTATCAACAATAGTTAGTAAGTACCTATGCCCCTCTGACGTGGTAGGCAGCGGTCCTACTAAATCTATATATATGTATATGTCCAAAACGAGCACAAGGCGTAAATTTTCCTAATTCTGACACCGTATGACGCTGCACCTTAGCTTTTTGACAACTTCTTCTTCTTCTTCGTATCAATAGTTCACATTAAATTTTCTGTTCCCAAAACTTGGCCTCGGTGACGGCATTGTCTGAAGCCACTTTAAGGTCTTGTTTGCTGCAGGTAGATGGGCAAAGAGGGCAAGAAAGCCAATGTGCCATAGACTGGGATGGAGCTCCACAGTCGCAGTGGACCAGTGAGTGGTCTATAAATCCCCATCTAGCCATGTTTTCCCTACAGCGCCCGACCTGAGTTCTCAAGCGATTAAGCGAGTTTCAGGTCGACCACTGCAAGTTGTGACCAGGAGGCAGGCTTTCTTTCGCTGCAGGGAAGTTTGGTGCGGCCGGGTACTTAGAGCCCCACAGTTCCTCTCTTGCCAATTTTGGGTTGTCATTTGTGGCAGCAGTTATTCTTAAAAAGCTTTTTCGGCTTTTAAGGCTGGCGGGAGGCATCTTATGGTCATAAGTACAGTGAGTGTCGCAGGTCTGTTTCTTGCCTATACACGTCTTAGCCCATTTTGAAATTTGTGCGTTCATTAAAGGCCAATAAAATCTATCCTTAATTAATTTCTTTGTTGCTCTAATACCAGGGTGACTTAAATTATGTAAACTATCAAAAACTAATTTACGATACTTTTTTGGAAGATACGGGCGAGCTGTTTTCGTTGACATATCACAAATAACTGATTCTTTCTCGTTTGGTAAAAATATTTCTTTAAATTGCAGTGCATCTTTTGCCTGACTAATTCTATCACATAACTCAGTATCTAATTTTTGATCTCTCGCTAGCTCATTGTAATTTATATAAGAAGGACAGTCAATAGTCTCAATACGCGATAACGCGTCCGCAACAATGTTCTTATCGCCTTTAACATGCCTAATATCCGTCGTAAACTCACTGATGTACGCTAACTGACGGGGTGATTCTTCGAAACGTAGTTTTGACAGGTTTTTGACTAAAGAACACGTTAAAATAATATCCAATTTGAACATCAATTACAGGTTTTATAGTAAATGTAAATGTCTATCGAGGCCTACTGTAGTTGATTGGGATTACTTATATCAAGCAGTAATTAAGTCTGCAGAAAACAGTCAAAACTAATTAATCTGGTATGTCCCCATGCCGCTTTTTATTGAATTATTCAATTTCATGTGGTCTTAACGCAACGATATGTTAAAATAACTACGTTCCACCGATATTTGAATATTTGTTTCTTGATATTTTATCATTTGTTTTTAACATATTTGCATAAATTCGTAATTACATTACTTTAAAAAATGTCCCCAACTAAAATCATAATTCAGCTGGCGCAATTTGTTCAAGCATGATTTCAATGGGGCATGTTACACTTGTCAATATTATCATGATCCTAGTATCGCGATATCACAAGTATTGACATGGGCTATTATATTATCAATAATATCATCATCAGTACGCGTTTGAAACTACTAGAGAAAGTAGTGTTTAGTGCAAGATTAAATTTGAACAAATGTTAAAAAGAACATGGATTCTAAAAGGAAAGCCGCTATAGCAATAATACGCGTATGCGCATTAAAAACTAAGCGCAAAAAGAGGAAGTGTTGGGTAAAAGACTGGATTTCAAAACGAAATCAATATACCTACACATTTACTAACAGACTACAGTTAGCCGTGTGGTTAACGGCATAGAATACAAGTGTCACCAACTCACCACCCCCTGTCTTTCCGTGGGTGTCGTAAGAGGCGACTAAGGGATAACACGATGCAAATACCATCTTTGCGTAGAGACGGAAAACTCGACATTAAACCCTATACGACTGCCTCGTTGGTCTCGCGGCATAAATGTGCGCGTGGGATCGGGAGGTCCCGGGTTCGATTCCTGGGTCGGGCAGTGTTATTGGGTTTTTCTATAACGAAATTCTCAGTAGCAGCACGGAGTCTGGAAATGTGCCCGGTACGGGCAGTACGGCAATAGGCTCGCCACTTATTATTACGTGGGACTATGTAATATGTATGTATAGGTACTAACACTCAGAAACAACAACAACTTACCGAAGTCTTCATTTTTATTAATTTTATTTAATTAATTTTTATCTTTTGGGTTCCACAAGGACGGGCATGTTTCATAAAGAAGAATTAGGTAATTCCTCCAGATCATTTTTACCTCCTGCATCAACGATGGAGCGTAATTCGTCATCGTCACTTTGACAAAGGACATAAGAATCGTCACAACTTTGACGTCGTTTCGCCATTGCTCATTGCTGCGAACGCATACTGACAGAAAAATATCTCGATGCGCTTACATTTCAATAATATTGAAGCCCCGCCCGCTGAGTATCGCGGATTTCAAGATGTTTGAATAATTTGTGATATTATCATGATACCGCGATACAGCCTATTACACCATCAATATTACCACGGTATCGTGATATTATTGACAATGTAACATGCCCCAATGTAAACACAAAATATTTGATAGAATAATAACGACTCGTGATTCGCCGCGTCAGTCAGTGGCGATCTGCCACACGGAGTGCACGTGCGCGAGTGTAATTACGATCGAAAGTTGTGATCTGGCGTTTGTCAGGTAAGTCGTATAATTAATCTATCTGCTTTTATGGATTGTGTGTCTGTAGCTACGTTTTGCAACTAAACCAAAGTCTGTGATAAGGTTGTTTACTCATGTTAATTATACCTATGATTGCATCTGTTCATAAATATAGGAGCAGGATTCGATTTTCTTACAATTCCTAATTTGTCTGGCTCTCATTAGTCTGGTTTCATCTGGCTTTTATGACCAGATGAATTTGAACGGGGCATAAGAATTAGGTTTGGTACAAATGAGGATGATCTCATAAGACCAGATTAATTTTTCTTTAACAGATGAATAAGGTTTAATGAAAAAGTAAGTATTTTGTTTTTAGTAAAGAGCATATAACCTTTATGGCACAGCCAGACGCCATTTTGATTATTTTTCAATTATAGTAGGTTTTTTAGTATTTTTATTAGTAGGTCTAAATGATACTTACTCTAGCGGTCGCTTGAATTCAATTTTTTTGTTTTAGATTATTAAAATGGCAAAACCAAAGAAGCAAACAAGAGAAGAAAGACTAAGAAAAAAAAGACTCTCGGAGAAAAGTAGATATGAAAGAATTAAAAATGTGGGTGTAATATTACACCTCTGCCTACCCCTTCGGGGATACAGGCGTGAGTCTATAATAAAAATAATGAAGAGTTGTGGAAAGAGAAACAAGAAAAAAATCGACAAAACTACATACGTAGAAAAAAATAAAAAAAAAACAACTACCAAAAAATGAAATGAATCCTAGACCACAGAGATTACAGAGAAAGAGATGGAGAAAAAATTATAAGGCATATTACCTTAGAAAGAAACAAGAAAACAGAACAATGGCCCTGCTTGAAGAAAACACTCCACCTCAAAGTCCTAGCATTCTGTCGGATATTGAACCGATAGCTTTCCAAGACATAATTAATAATCCACCTTTACGTTTCCAGTTTCCAAACAGAGTACTGGAGTCACCCGTACCAGGACCATCTAGAATTTTGCGCAGCATTTCTCGACAGAGCAATGAGATCTCGACTGATTTAGATTCAAATACGCTGAATACAAAATCTCCTTCCTGTTCTTCACCTGTTTCCTCTACCGTAAGACGTATCCGTTACAAATCACAAAAAGAGATTAATAATCTTTAGGCAATAATACTTAAGATGAAACAAAAAATGAACGTTACAAGAAAAGACTACAAAGATTAATGTCGGCAAAAATAACAAAAGTACCCTCAGCATTAGAAATGTCCAATCAAAATAGTAGTGTCCCTAAAATAAAACGTATCGGTATAAAGTCAAATAAAATACTGAATCAAGGTTTAAATTCTTTGCCGGAACTTCTGAAAAAAACAAGTCGAAATATTTTACGAAGCAGACGAAAATAGTAGACTCTGCTCTGGAAAAAAGGAATTTATATCCAGAAACAAGATACGCAAACAAAAGCGGTATCTAAGTGACAGTCTTCTGAATTTGCATAAAAAGTTTCTCAAAAACTCAAATTATGCTATAAGCTATTCAGCATTCTGCAAGTTAAGACCTTTTTGGATGCTACTACCTGATTCTAGATCACGAGACACTTGTTTGTGCAAATTGCACACTAACATGGATTTAATCGTTCAGGGATTGTACCAGAGGAAAATACTATCAACCAAGACCTCCCAAGATCTTCTCTCTTTGTTATGTTGCGACGTATATTATGTTGATTGCTTGCATCGAACCTGTTCAGCGTACAAGAATAAGGCAGTCTGTTATCAAGAATTTGATAATTCTGTCGATATAACGTAACGTACTGGCAGTGGGAGACTAAACAAAACATAATTCAAGGTACGGCAAGAAAATTAAGAACTACTGAAAAAAATAAAAAAGAGAAGAACCAAAGAAATGTATTGATAAATTTGAATCTATATTGAATGAGTATTTCATACATTGTGGTAATATAGTTGCTCAACAAAAGGCTTTTAAATGTTTAAAAGATCATCTTCAAGAGAATGAATGTATTGTGCACGTTGACTATAGTGAAAATTATGCAGTCAAGTGTAACGAGGAAATACAATCGTATCATTTTGGTGGTAGTCGTAAACACTTAACATTACACACTTCGGTATTATACTTTCTGGACAACGAGAAGACACAGCAAGTACAATCTTTTTGTACGGTGAGTGAATGCCTTCGTCATGACATTTCAGCTGTATGGACTCATATTGTACCAATCCTAGAATATCTAGGTGAAACAAAGACAGGCATTCACACTATACATTTTATTTCTGACTCTCCATCTAGTCAGTATCGGAATAAAAAAATATTTCACCTAATTTCTTCTTTACACATTTACCTGAGCTCCATCAAAACCATTACGTGGAACTACAGTGAATCTGTTCATGGGAAGGGTGCCCCTGATGGGGTAGGTGCTGTTATGAAGAGGACTGCGGATCGTGCTGGTTCCCAAGGACAAGATATAAAAGATTTGAATGATTTTTTAAATGTAATGGAGCAAAACTTAAAGAAAGTGAAATTGAAAACTGTTTCAGAATATGATGTTAGTGAAAAGGACTTTCTTTTTCCTCAAAACGTAAAAAGCTTTCCAGGCTCAATAAAAATGCACCAGATAGTCTTCGATTCTACTTCGTTAGCTGTGCGCAAACTGAGCTGTACAGATAATGCTTGTCTGTATCAAGCTGTCATTTGCGATCATGGTATGAAACATCTTGGTTTTTATAACGTAGAAGACGCCGCAAAGCAAAACATATCTGTCACACCGCTAGCTAACTCAAAAAGACAACTTAGAGAAATCGGTGAATCTTTTTGGACAACACATAAAGAACAAAGCAACATCTCTTCAAAGAAAAATAAAAGCAAAAGCACACAAAATAGTAATAAAAATTATGACACAAATCAAGAAAGTGAAGATGATGAAATTGTTTTTAATATACCATATAAAAGAGCAATAAATAGTAAATATACACGCAATTCATTAGGCATAAGCAATAGTATAGATAAAGAAGTTGCTATAACTACAGAAAAAGGCGTAAGGAAGGCAAGTGCAGAAGAAAACGTGGCATTGATCGATGATACTGTCTTCATAATATCTCAGATATAACATTTTCAAGAGATGGAAATAATAAATTTAGCATCGATTTAGAAAATGTTGATCCATACTTGTTAGACTCAAGTGATGAAGATAATCTCGATATTTTTTAATATAATTATCGTCATAAATTTAGTTTTCTACGATCTCATGTTTCTGGATGTTCCGTTAACGTGGCCCAAAATTTTAATAAAAAAAACGTACAATTATTAAATTTTTAGGTCTACATTGACGGATTCCCTTAAAGTTCCTATTGCTAATTATTTAATTTTAATAGTCTGATTTTGATGCTCATAGTAATTACGATTCTACTTTTATTAAGAGTTTGTAAGCGTTTTGTTTAAAAAGGAGATATTTATTGTTATTTTGTTAGGTATTAAGAGTTTGTAATGGCCTGCGCGCACTGGTGGATGGCATGGCAGAGGATTTTAAATTTCTTAATTGAATTTAATACTTATCAATCGCAATAAGGTATTTTTCAATATTCTTTGCTGCAGAGGAAACTGAATCATTCGGTTGTTGAAATATACACCTTATTTCGATTGAATAAGTATTAAATTTAATTGATAAAATTAAAATCCTCTGCCGTCCCGTCCGCCAGTTTGCCCAGGCTATAAGGGTTTACTTTTAAATTAAGATATTTTTATTTGTGCCATAACGTGTTACCTATTTCATTAAAAATTATATTAAATGTAACTTTGAAGAAATCGTGATTGACTTGCTTTTTAAGTTTAACGCATGTTTAATTAGACCAAAAATGTTACACTTTGTGTTTAAATTAGAATTTAATATAAAATTATCTTATTTTAGTCAAAACGTAGATGTAACAGTAATTATTTCCATATTTGTCCGTTAATTCATAGTAAATTTAGAAGAATTTTTTGTATTCTCATTTATCTGTATGATTCTAATTAATATGGTGCAAACTCTCATTCATCTGCTTTATTCATCATTAATCTGGTTAACCAATTAATAAGCACAGTCTAAGTCCTAAACTACTGGGTGCAAATCAGTGCCTTTGACATATGTTATAACTTTAAATGACCTGGACAAGATAACATCTTAATTAAGATCCAAAAGTAAAAAAAAAATTGAGCCATATCAATGAGTCAAATACACTCGGTTTCAAAGAATCACCCGGGTTCGGCGCGGGGTCTCTTTTTCGCTTATTTTCCTAGAAAATGCAAATGTTAACGGTTTATGATCGGTGTATATTACTAATTTTCTACCTTCAAAAATTTTACGGAAATACTGCATAGCCAAATAAATTGCTAAAAGTTCGCGATCATAAGTGGAATATTTTTGTTGAGCTTCAGTTAATTGTCTCGAGAAATAACCTAATGGTTTCCACTGACCATTTATTTCTTGCTGCAACACTCCACCAACACTAGAATTGGATGCATCTGCCATCAAGGCCAACGGAACATCTATTACCGGATGCCACAACATAACACTATTTTGTAAACTTTCTTAACATTTCAAAAACGCTTTGTCAGTTGATTCGGTCCAAATTATTTTAGTCTTATCTTTCCTTTTGGCATTGTGCAAATATTTATTTAACTCTTTTTGATATTCGACCGCTTGCGGTAAATGTGCTCTGTAAAAGTTAACCATTCCTAAGAAACGACGTAACTGTTCTATTGTTTCTGGTTTTTTGTAATCAATTATAGCTTGTATTTTATCCTCAAGAGGTAGAATATCTTCAGAAGATACTTTATATCCTAAAAATTCGATTTCGGATGCGCCAAAAATACATTTACTTAGATTTATAGTGATACCGAATTTATTGAATCTTTCAAAAACTGCTTGTGTTTTCTATGGACATTGGTATTCTCACTTGCGATTATGACGTCATCTAAATAACAAACAAAATAGTTCTAAATTATTATTATTATCATTTTTCAAATTATTTTTTAAGCATTGTTCTAAACCCTGTAATACGTTATTATTCATAAACCTCTAAAATGTTTGGGCGGCATTACGCAAACCAAACGGCATTCTTAAAAATTCAAATAAACCAAAAGGTGTTATAATAGCTGTTTTCTCTACATCTTGGGATGAGATTGGTATGCAATGATAAGCTCTATTAATATCTAAACGAGTAAAAATTTTTTTTCCGGCGCAAATGTAAGTAAAATCTTGTAACCGCGGAATCGGATATCTATCTGGCGTTGTAATACTATTTAACTGACGATAATCACCACAAGGTCTTAACTGGCCGTCTTTTTTCGGAACTACGTGTAACGGACTAGCCCAAGCCCCTTTTGAAGGTCTACATATACCAAGCTCTTGCATCAAGGCGAATTCTGCCTTAACTTTATGATACCTGTCCGGCGGTAGCGGTCTAGAGCGCGCATACACAGGCGGACCGGTTGTCTCAATGTAATGTAAAACTGCGTGCGACGGCGAATCTATAAATAGAACGGGCTTTGTTATATCTGAATATTTCAACAACAAATCATAGTAAGGGTGATTATTACTAATTGTATTGATAGATTCCTGATCATACTGTACCACTGAAGCAAGGATGTTCAAATTCGTAACTTGGTCAATTAATCTTCTAGAGCTTAAATCTACTAACTATTTATAATGCCTCAAAAAGTCTGCTCCTAATATAGGCTGTGTAACATTCGCGACAACGAAGGTCCAACGAAACGCACGTTTTAAGTTTAAATTTAGCACAAGTGATCTAATACCGTATGTTTTAATTTCACTACCGTTGGCTGCAAATAATTTATATTTTGAACACTCACCATTGCACTTTTCTCTGTACTTTGCTGGAATGACCGAAATGTTCGCACCTGTATCCACCAAAAATCTAATCTTGTTTTGATAGTCCGTCACGCAAAGGCGGTTATTGGCTGCCGGTACATGTTCCTCCGCCACAGAACGTACCACAGCTAGTTTTCCGTCTTCTTAATCCAGGCGCAGGGTTTCTCGCAGGTACGCGCGCGACTACGGTACTTGAAATGATGTCTGCAAAGCCAATTGGGGTCATCTGGAGTCATCATCGGCGTGCCTCTTGGTCTCGATCTCGATCTGGAACGTCCATATGCTCGTCCTCGTCTATTCCACTGTCCGCGTCCTCGATAACTGTTCCTTCTGTGCTCTTGGACTTCCCTCTTTAACGATGCTACTTCCAATGACAGCTTGTTTATCTGCGTCAACAGGTCTCCAACCGCGAATATTTGACTGCTTCCCGAAGGTGCCGACGGTAACTGCATGCTCTCCAAATGTACTACTGCGACGTTATCTGCGTTCAAATTTTCCACGATTTTGTCTGCGATTTTCGAGTTTCTGTATGTCTGTCTCTTGGGTTACCGCTAAGCCTGCTCTAACGGCTGCTGGCAACTTTCCTAGCCACAAATTGCAAAGTGCTTGTCCGGATATCTCTGAGTTTCTCCATAGGTCAGTCATTCGCCTTAGCAATTGGGATGGCTTTTGGGTTCCTAATTCGATTTCACTCGCTAATTTGCGAAATTGTTGTTCAGCCGATTCTTCATAAACACCTATCAATCGCTCTTTCAAGGACGAATACTTCTCGGTAGCCGGAAGATCACGAAGGATGTCGCTTACTTGTTGCAAAACGTCCATGTTCAACTTCGATACTACCACGTTGTATTTTGTCTCGTCGCTTTGCTTCTGTTGAGCCATAATACTCTTAAATTGACTGAACCAAAGTCTCGGCATGTTCGTCCAAAATTCCGGGATTCGCGATGTTACTGTAATAGCAGCTAGATGGTCGGGCATCGTGGTGACTGGTACTGTGGTGACAACCGGTTTACCTCCTGCCGTCTCGGTCACCACGCATCTTCCTGCCATGGTCGTCGTTACTGGTATCATGATGCTCAATTACGAAAGTCTTCAAATATACGCAAATGTCCTTTTAATGTCCAAACGGAGGTCACCACTTTGGCGATAATTGGGTGGGTGTTCTCTATTGCGCCACAATCCACTGACTCCTCAGAAGGTTGTTAAGGACTTCTTCAGTAAAACTAAAGGAACTTCAGTAAATGAATATTAATATATTGTCTCGACAATTACAATTTTGAATACATATATATAGTACAGTACGACACGTTACGATAGAACGGCAGAGGTAAACCGACTGTGTCGGCTTGGCGACGCAACGTAACAGGGCAGCCTACTTTGTCACCTCAGCAAAACGATCCTGTTACGTTGCGGGCCGCTACACCTAATTCTGTCCATTCTTGTCATTCCACACATCCATCGTAACATTCTCATCTCTGCCACATGCAATCGTTTCTCATCCGTCTTCTTTGTAGCCCAACACTCAGCTCCATACAATACGACAGGCCTTATAACCGACTTATACATGCGGCCCTTTAATTTCACAGGCATTTTATGGTCGCATATTGTGCCTAAGACCTGTCGCCATTTCATCCATCCTGCGTTGATTCTTTGCCTAACATCCCGATCAATTTCGCCGTCATCTTGCAGGAGTAAACCTAGGTAGCGGAAATCGGAGCTTACTGGTAGAAGTGTACCGCCGAGTGTAACCGGTATAGGACTGGAGAGACCGCCAAAGTCACAGAACATATATTCTGTTTTGGTTCAGTTTATTCTCAGGCCTACATTCTCCAATCTCTGCCGTCACTCCTCCAGCTTGCTCTGCACCTTCTGTCTACTCTCTGCTACCAGAACGATGTCGTCGGCAAACAGCATGCACCAGGGTGCCTCTTCCTGTATGTCCGATGATATAGCATCCATAATTAACAGGAAGAGGTAGGGGCTAAGGGCCGACCCTTGGTGCAAGCCTACGGCCACATCGAATCTGGCTGTGATACCAGCTGCGGATCGGACTTGCGTTCGGCATTCAGCGTACATAGCTTGAATCAATGTCAGGTATTTCCCAGGCACTCCTTTCTTCTTCAGGGCCCACCACAAGACTTCACGAGGCACTCGGTCATATGCCTTTTCAAGGTCGACGAACACCATTTGCAAGTTTTTATGCGCCTCCCTGTATTTTTCCCACATTTGGCGAAGTGCAAAAATGGCATCCACCGTACCTCGACCAGGCATAAAACCGAATTGGTTTCGTGAGATCTCACTCTTGTCACGCAGGCGTCGCTCAATTACTCTCTCCCATACTTTCATACTATGAGGCATTAACTTTATTCCCCGATAATTGTTGCACTCTTGGATATCACCCTTATTTTTAAAAATGGGCACCAGTTAACTGTTGCACCATTCCTCGGGTATGGTCTCCTCGTGTAACAGCTTATTGAAGAATAAAGTCAGCCACGCCCATCCATCATCTCCTAACGCTTTCCATGCTTCTACTGGTATTCCATCTGGTCCTACCGCTTTTCCATTCTTCATTCCACTAACAGCCTTTTTACCTCGTCCTAATTTATTTCCTTCACTAAACCAATATTCATCACCTCATTCTCAAGGTTTCCGTTCCAATCGTTCTCCTCATTCATTAACTTTTCAAAGTATGTCCTCCATCTTTCTTTTATTCTGTCTTCGTTCATAAAAATCGCTCCTGTTTCGGCTTTCATGCACTTAATATGGGATACATCCTTCGCCTTTCTCTCTCTAGCTTTAGCCATGCTGTATAAATATTTATGACCTTGCTTTCTTTTCCTTAAGTGCATTCTGTACCTCTTTTGTCCACCACCACGTGTCCTTATCTTTCATACGCTTCCCTTTCGACTCTCCTAACACATCCTTTGCTACACACTTAATACCTTTACTCATCTCTTCCCAACACTCATTGACATTAATATCATTCATATCGCCCATTTCTAACATCTTATCTACCACTCTATCTCTGAATTTTTCTACACATTCATTTTTCTCTAACATATGCCATCTGTCCGTGTGGTGACGGATTAAGAATACAGAATGTCACCACCCCATATCATCCTATGGGTGTCGTAAGAGCCGACAGAAGGAGCATATTATGCAGAGAACAGCACTGTAAGAGAAGGAAAACTTGATACAAACCCTATACCAACCCGTTTGGCCAGCGTGGTATAGTAGGCCAATTCCTCCTTTCAAAGGAGAGGCCTAGTCCAGCAGTGGACTGTTAAAGGCTGAAGAAGAAGATATGCCATCTTATTCTTGGAGTCAGTTGCTGCTTGGTTCTATGAGAGCGTATTCGAATCTTAAGTTCGACAATCAGGAGTGTGTGAGTGAATTTCCCGGGACCAAAAATTACGTGGCATCAATGAAATCGGTACTATAAAACATAGTTATAATGTTCTTACATTTTTTTCTGGTTAGGTGAAATAGTAATCTATGTGTAGCACTAAATATTTAATTAAATAGGATTAATAAATAGTCCAAAAAAAAAAACATTAAACCTCGAAATCTTTCATTGCCGTGTTCGTCCACACGTCACCTTGATGTGTATTATACGTTATTGATAAAAATCTATTGGGTATTTATATAAAAACCTTTTATATATAAAATTATATAAAAACCCGTTTTATTTGATACGTGACTAGTTAAAGTATTGTTACGGAATACATTTATTCATATATTTAAACAATACGACGAATGGTTAGTAAAAATGCATTTGTCCTAGAACTAGCTTTCATCTCCGTGTCCTAAATATATTTAAGAATATTGTTTTATCGAAGGACTTGCGTCCCTCACCCCTGTGCGCAAACGTTACATAATAGTGTCGCTTGGTGCTCGACGTGAAACGACGTCGACGTGTATACGTGCCTGCGTTTTTGCGCCATAATTGTAAGTATTCGATTTTTATATTACTGGACATTTTTTCTTTCATTGCCGTGAATAGGTCTAACTTCGTCATAGGTATAAATTGCAATATTTGGATTAATTATTTCACGAAAATATGTACCTGATCTTTGTGATTTATGATCAGTGATCGGATAATCGGATGCATATTTACCTAAAGTTGAGGTGTTGGCTATTATGGAATGCACTTTTGAATCGAAAAATCCCGGGACTACGGAATTGACAAATTTAGTTTTTTTTTTGGTATAGAATCAAATGGGGTGTGGTTATATTTACATATTTTAAGGTATTGGCTCATATGGAATACACTTTTATATCGAAAAAAATTCCGGGATTTCGGCATCAACAAATTTCGTTTTTTTTCCATAGAATCAAATCGGGTGTGGGTATATTTACTTATTGTAAGGTGCAAATATGGAATAAATTTTTATATCGAAAAGGTCTCGGGATTTCGAAATCAACAAATTTAGTGTTTTTATTATAAAATCAAATCGGGTGTAGGTATATTTACTTATTTTAAATTTTGTACCGAAAAAAAAGCTCTAAAAATAATAAAATCCTCTTAATTTTCTTCAATTTTCAAAACATTTATCTCAATCGAATAATAAATAACAATTACAAAGAATAACGATTCAATCTCTTAATAATTATTAACTTAGAACAGCATCACCAACGAACTCCCGCGCTCAACTGAGTCTGACTGACAGTATCATATTAAACGACTAAGTTGAAAGTTTAGGATACATATTATATATGTTTTTTCTAATTAACACCCACTGCTTACCATTCTTCTTACACTCAACATACTCGTAAATTGATGGGGTGCTTAAAATTAACTTCAAGTAAATATACTTTAATAATTATGTAATCCCGGAGACCAGGTTGTTTTTTAAATTAAAACCACATGTTAAAGACGTCGTTTCCTCACCATGTTACAGAGTAGTTTTACATTCCCGAATTTTCTGGAGTCCCGGGATTTGAAATTGTGAATTGTTAAAACCGCAAATTTTTACTTTTTTTGTTGACATGATACGCAAATTGCAACTTTTTTTCGTAATGGTGGACTCAGTTTTACAATAAATAAAAAAAATACCGTCAAGGATGCATGGTAATATCTCTGCTGTACGTTCATTCTGTCCATTCTCTGAGTCAAAACTACTGGTATCACATGAAGATGAAAAAGAACTCGACGTTGACGCCATTGTACATGCGATAATGATAGATCTTCAACAAACTTGCACTCGTTATATATTTTATTTATTACGATAATAATAACGTTTGTCTCCTTGCACTCGATAAGTATGACTGCTGCGCATTGAACAAACTGACGCGTGATGCGACCGCGTGTTGACAAGAAGTACGCAGTGATTGGCTCGCCGGCGGTCATACGATACCCCGTCCACCGCACTCCACAACGTTACCTACCGTGCATCTTGTCGTCATGCAATAAACTCCTAAATTTGAATTCAAGTCAATAATCGTGTAATCTTGATTACTAACTACTGTAATCAAGATTAAAGATTACATGTGTAATCTTGATTATAAGTAACCATGATTATTTCAATCTGATTAAAAGTAATCATGATTATTTTTAATCAGATTATTAATCCGATTACAAAAGTAGTTGATTACGCCCAACTCTCATTTCCGTGACTTATGTTTTCATCGCCACGGCATGATTAAGAAAAAAAAACGATCTGTACTGTACAGTCAACTACAAAAAGGTATTTCCACGTTAACCTTACAAAATTATATATATTTGGGACTCCATCACACGATAGACATTCAAACATACGCACACACACACGATAATGGATTGTGATTGTAAACTTAATAATGGATTGTTTATTTTTAGAAAGCCAAGATGCCTAAACCGAAACTATCGGAAGAGGAGAGAAAGGAAAAAAAAAATTAGCCGAACAAAAGCAACGAAAAATTAGGAAGCGACTCTGTTATAATTAAACACCGCTATTTTTTAATTAGTACAAAAAAATTAACACAGCACTAAGTATCTTTAACTGATCATATTTATGTAGTTAAAAAATAAAAACACTAAGTCCCAAAACTGTCTCAAAACTGTCCACAAAAATACGTGATAATTGGTAAATGCAATACTAATACTATGACCGACTCGGATACTATCATAGTTAAATGAACCTTTGATAAATCCCCCCCCCCGCGCCCCTCTGCGCCTGCGCCACGCCCCGACGATGCGACAAACAGTACTAAATTGCTAGCGAAAGTGAGCGTATCTAATTTCGTTGCAAAAGTTAATTGTTTGTCTACGTTTGCCCGACGCGATGGCCTATCATATCAGTTCATATCACGGGAGTATGTAACTATGCTTCGTGCGTACTTTTTGAGTGGAAAAATCGCGAGTGCAGCTGTGTACCCATGGACATCTTATTGTGAGTGTACAAAAGTGATCCGGTCAGTGTCAAACAATTAAAACAGTGCATATTGGATGCTTTTGACAACGGTGGTGGACATTTCGAAGGACAATGGAAATACTTGTAAGTTTAGTAAATAATACGTACTTAAGTAAATAATAATTTGATGCGGACGGCTCAAAATCGGTCTGTGTTCTCCACACACCTTGAGGAAGGCCTATGTCCAGCAGTGGACGTCTCTAGGCTGACATGATGATGATAAAATAATATTTGTAAATAGCAGATGATTCTAACTTCATAAATACGCCAAAATTACTCTTTTCTTTTAGTCCAGAACACCTTCTTTTATTTTGATATTTGTTTGCTTTCTCATTACATACATCCGTATTTAATTACTTGTTAAACGATAAATTTTACCGGTCCTAAGCCCGAATGAAGTGTGAAGGAGAGGGTAGAATTAACAAAATTAAAAAATAACTACCTACATTTATTATTTTTCTTCATTTTATTTTCTATGGCTACCTACATCATAAGTGCGACAGAGAGAATGCGAATGAGCAGGATGGAATATTATCAATGAATTAGTGAATGGATTGTAAAATATGACTATGATTTAATTGAGATTTTCTACAATAAACAAATGATAATAACTTTGCTCTTTATTGATATTATGAAATTCTTACGTCACATATATTATTTTTGTGTGAATGAACTTAAAATAAATGATTGTGTTGCTTTGATTCTATTAACTTTTTGTTTAATTTTACTCCGATGCGAGAAGGTTATTGAGAAGACGGTATAAGAGCGTATGTGTGTGTTGTGTATGCCTTTCTCTCTCAGAGTCAGGGATGTATCTATTTCAGGTAAGTATCTGTATATAGGGTGCATAGGGTTCCCGCCAAGAACTTAGGGTCCCAAGCCAACCTCACCTGCAAGTGGTGCACCTGCCGATCAACGGACGAGGCTCTGGCAAACAAAATATCCCGATAAGCGGCAATAGGCTCGCCACCTATTACGTGGGATCAAAACACTGGCGAAAAGTGGGCGTTTAATATGCCTCTGCCTACCCCTTCGGGGAAACAGGCGTGAGTCTATGTATGTATGTATGTATCTGTATATATAAAATCCTTGCGTTACTGACTGACTGACAGACAAGCTACAGCTGAAACTACTCGGCGCAAGAAGCTGAAATTTAGCATGTATGTTCCTTGGGGACCGTAAGCGTGCACTAAGACGGGATTTCCCGAAATTACCACGGGATCGGGCAAAACGGGAAATTCGAAAATATGTGCGTGCGAAGCCGCTGGCGTTGACTAGTATTATATAAAAAATATCATGTGTTGTTGGATTTTTTCATTACCGTGGATTGATTCTATCATTCCCGTGGCACAGTTTTTTTTTTCATTCCCGTGGACGCATGTTTCATTGCCGTGCATGCATGTTTCATCACCGTGGCACGAAATTTATATATCAGGAGAGGATCATTTATACATTAGGAGCCCTGCAAGGTCACAAGAAAGCCTAACATAACCTATTAAAATGGTTTGTCTGGTTAATCGACCATTTAACATAATATCGATGTCCACGGAACTGATTAAAAACAAACTTTACAAGCTTCACTTCACTTATTATATTAATTCACCCAAGAGTACCAAGATGTTAGATATATAAACTAGCTAGTTAATGTGATTAATTCGGTGTCAATTATTACTTTGTCCAAATTGAGTAGATATTATAATTAATAATGGCTAGATAGTATACATATATAATATCGGGATTTATTACTTTGACTGTAACATATACACAATCATCATTGTGTGTATACACAATCTTATTATTACGTAGGTATATTAACATATATTTATAAGTACATAGATATTTTTTTGTTCAGGTTGGATTGCTTCAGACAGACATACGCTAGGGAGGGCTACTTCGGGATGTATCGAGGATCCGCCGTCAACATATTGCTAATTACGCCGGAAAAAGCTATTAAGTTAGCGGCCAACGACATGTTTAGATTCTATCTCACTTTGAAAGACGGGTATGTCATTATTTATTTCTTGTTATCGTCGTCCTGGGGTTATCCCGGTTGCATCTGGGAATTCCAAGATTGAAATGGCTAAGGCCACGGCTACGCACAGTGCCGGCGGCACGGGCCGCCGGATTTAGCCGGGCGTTTGCACAGCCGGCATCTGGCGCAGAAAGCCGCCGAGCATCATTCCAGTTGTGACAGTCGCGTAGAACGACCACACACAAGTAGTAAGTAGTAAGCGACAGCATACCCGGACGGCCATGGCGGCGGCTCCTTTGTGCGGCATCGCCGGCATTGCCGCCGGCACTGTTTGTATTAGCCTTTAGATGCACGTTCCTCTTCCAAAAACGATGCACGTTTCAAGTCAATCTGACAATGCGCGCGCATCGCCCGGTTCGGAAATAATGACGACGGGACGAGTGCGCTCACTCTTTCTAACGAAAACGATGACACGTTTTCGTGCTCATTGGAGTGGCCACATATAAAGATTTAAATCTCAGGATTAACTACTGAATACGCACAGAACTTGAGGCAATGTTAGAGGTGTTATACAAAATATTATATTTTTCCTGTTGCAGATCTTTGCCAATGATCCGCCAATGTATCGCTGGTGCCAGCGCAGGTGCTTGTCAGATCGTTGTCACCACTCCCATGGAGTTGCTCAAGATTCAAATGCAGGACGCGGGCAGAGTCGCGGCCCAAGCTCAAAGCGGTAAACATTGCGTCGCATAGACCATTAGTATAACTAAGTACCTACTTAATTCTTTATCAACAATAAAGTTAGAGATGATTTGTTATGCTTGCTTCCGTTTTCGTATGAATACGTAGGTAGTTGATAATTTTCACTGATTTTTTTTTAAATTATCTAATTAAATAATTTTTTTTTTTAATTATCTAATCGTTTTTCTGATCAATTTTTAACACCACTAATTCGTGCATTCGAACTAGGGTGAGTCGCAGTACCGTTTTGTCGTACGAGCGTTGATCGCACTTCGATTTGTGGAACCAGCGTGGTACCTACACTCCAATCATTCGGTTTGCGCATTATAAGCGTCCACACACGCTTCACCTCGATTTGACAGGCGTTCACAGCCGTTGACTAGCATGCTACAATACATTTTTTTAAAACTATTTTAAATTTATAGACGGCAAACCACAAGAGAAATTGACCGCCATGAAGTTAACTAAGAGGCTGATAGCGGAGCGTGGCATACTTGGCCTGTACAAAGGGATCGGGGCAACAGCAGCCCGCGACGTTTCATTTAGCGCTATCTACTTCCCTCTGTTCGCGACACTCGCTGAATTGGGGATAAAGGCGGAAGATAGGAAACCGGGCGCTACGCCCCCGTTTTGGTATGTTCTTTTTCATTTTATAGCAGCATCATCATTATACTTTTACAGTAATTAACCAAATAAGTATACCTAATTAACGTTTTCTTCTTACCTATCGATAGCACCAATAATAATAGTTGGTATCCA
Organism: Euclidia mi; assembly: GCA_944739405.2. NCBI lineage: Eukaryota > Metazoa > Arthropoda > Insecta > Lepidoptera > Erebidae > Euclidia > Euclidia mi. The sequence goes on along the minus strand of OX123204.2, from coordinate 27,548,367 downwards.
AACGCATGCCAAGCGAGGTAAGTACCTACTTATATCTAAAAAATGCTCATGTTCTCTAGCAGTAAGGAAAATATATAATTATATAGATAAAACCAAGAAAACATACATATCTAAGTTACTGCTGCTCAGGTAAGAAGGTAGAAGACGGCCAAAATATAATGTTGACTGTGTAGTGAACAATTTGAAACGGCGTGATCTCAAAATAAGCATTACCAAGTAGGTACTGTTCTGATTGGCGGCGATCGTTCAAAATCTGACGCATTTTCGGTCGGTCGCATACTTACTTAAATGTTTTTATTTCGTGTCATCGTGTGTGTGTGTGGCCAACTCTAGTGTCGGAGTTTTTGAGACCGCCCGAAGGCCTCCGACGTGGCCTAACGATTCTTATCCTGAGACAAGAACCGCGGCCGACAGCTCTGCCCTCCTTACGAAAAGTGCAATAACTCGAGTTTTGCATCGAATTGAGATAAGTATATATTCGGAATCAGCAGAACGAGATCTATATTTTCTTTTAAGACACTTTTTACGTAACTATGACGCAGCCGGTTTTAATACTAAGCCTAACTGCAATATCTAGGTCGATGCTTTATGATTTACATATCAAGACCGAAATAACTATAGATAGGATGACTTACTACGATAACTTACTTACGCTATTAAGAAATTTTACTAACTATATTTGCAATAAGTATAGTTACTATACTTATTATTAGCATAGATCGTAATTTGTAATATTCATTTACTAGTTATAAGTGCAATATGTTTGAGTTATTGCAGATATGATAAGGGTCCTTATTTACGGTATTAAATAAATTACTAGATATAGTAGTACTTAAGTAGAGTTACTGCATTTATAATTACCATACTTCGTTGCATGTGATTCTCATTTACTAGTTATAAGTACAATAAGCTTGAGTTATGGCAGTTATCTTAAGGGACCTTATTAATAATTATGGGAAGGAAACTAAACTTGATTCACTAAGTAGATACATATTGCATTTATTTCTAGGAAGATTAAATGAATACAGTTTACCTACGCGATATCAATTGCAATAAATTCACCATTTATTGCGATTATAACTAGCACCAGGAGGTTGGAGGGTACGAGGGGAGTAAAATATTTTGTGCAAAAAATAAAACAACTTAAAATCACTATACATTCAGTCAAAAAAGTATCGGGAATGGATTATTTGTTTATGGTTCCAAAGTAATTTTTTTGTTTATTTTTGTTGTTGTTAGATTGGCATAACTGTTTTCCATTTTGGCACGGAATTTAAGTTGCATCTGTTAGTTGTATTAAATACAGTGCTGTTTTTAGTTATATATAAACATCGTTATCGAGCGGGTAAAAATGGTGGCGCACGACAATAGGGTTGTCATACGTGTGCATCACGTAGGTGCATACATTTAATAAGCTTTTTCGATTATGTTATATCGTACAATACCTTTATTTAATTAAAATATATTATAGTTTTAAATGTTTTTTTTAAAGTATAGCTATATAGTATTGTATTTTTTCGTATTGTAATAACTTTTTCACTAATTACTCTTAACTACTTCAATGTAATTTGAAGGTTAAGGCAAAATTATTTTCAAAAATATTAAATAATTATTTCGCAGTCGTCATAATTATATTGGATCAAATTTTTACAAGCATCTATGTTAAAAATATGTTTTAATCTATTCTTTACTTTCATATTTTTGTTGAAATGTTAAAAAGTGTTAACGTATTTTTAAAATTGGCAACACTAACATTAAGTGAAAAATTAACAATATAAACTCTTCAAATTATTTCACAAGTTTAAAATAAATCGTAAAACGTCTTTGTTATGTCAAATGAAGTCGAAAGGTCATTTTCTTACTTAAAATGTTTTTTTCCAGCAGACGTCATAAACTAACAGAAAGCAGTATAAATAAATTGTTGGTTATTTATTCCAAGTAGACCTAAAGATCATCAAGGAATATTTTAACTAAAAATATTCAATAAAAAGTAATTGTAAAATATTTATGTGTTTTATTTCAAAATTATTTCTAACGAAAAACCTACATGAATTATTTTGTATTGACTTAGGTACGAGTGATTATTAAAATATACTTTAATTTTGATATTTTAATAAGATACACAAGGAAAAATTGAAATATAGATTCTTAATTACATAAAGATATCAAGTAACAACATTTAACTATTATTAAAAAAATATGTGCATGCTATATGGGTACGCGCGGCGACCCCAGGCGTCGAATGCAACGCCACAACCTTGACCCGCTCGATAACGATGTTTAGTTATATAATATCTAGTGAGTATTGCGAATTTCTTAATGGACAAAAATATCGAAAAAAGAGTTTGTCTTAAATTTTGCATTATCAATGGAATTTCGTATTCGTAGTCAATGTAAATGTTACAACTGAAGTTAATATCGCAAAAGTGAAGGTAACAGTGACTTACTGGTAAAATTCTCATTCAACTTTGAGAGAGACAGCCGCCAAACTTTCTGTATCTCACGATTTTCTCCAAAAACTCAATCGCTGAGGACATGCTAGAGCGAGTCAATTCCGACCTAATATTCATGAAACACATTGTTACTCGTGACAAGACGAGGGTTTACGAGTTTGACATGCAAACTAGTCAACAAGCTTCGGAGTGGCGCCTTGCAACTGAACCGAAAAAACCACGCCAAAGTCTTTTCTTTGACTATCGTGGTGTTGGGCACTTGGAATTCTTGCTGGAAGGTCGAACGGTAAATAAGGAATATTATTTGTGCGTTATGCGGTGTTTAAGAGAATGCGACGAAAAGGGCATATTTGTGGAAAGATATACCACGATAATGCGCTTTCGCACAAGGCCATCATTCTGAACGATTTTTTGACCAAACACTCAACAAATACCATCGAGCAACCACCACATTCACCAGATATGGCCCCAGCTGACTTCTTTCTTTTTCTTAAACCCAAATTACCACTTCGTGGCACCCGTGTTCAATCGGTAGAAGACATAAAAGAGAATTCGCTGCGAGAACTGAACTTAATTCCGGAAACAGCGATTAATACATTTTTATATTCCTGACCAGTATTTGCGTAGTGTAAGCAGAAGACAGCATAAACTCGTTTGCTATCCACCTATGTAGCGCTCTCCACAAGCTGAAAACAGTCCTACGGCAAGAGCGATTAAGCTTATAAATGACCTTCTTAAATATAGTCCAGATGCAGACATATTTTTTTACGCACAGAGTGTATTATTAAAACATATTTATAAGTACCTAAATTTAAGAAATAAATTATAGTTCCTACCTCTAGTTAAGTTTATTGTTGTTTTTGTATACAAATTTTATATTTTTATAATGTTATTTTTAGTTTTAGTAATTTTGTAGAACTTAGTATTTAATTTACAGCCATAACTCTTAAATTAGTTTATTTAGTTATACACTTAAATACATTTACATTAACTGACATACGTAGGATTAACATAATTATGCACAATAAAATAAAACTAATTATATAACTAAACTATCCTAAACTATAAAAAAGCGAAAGTATGAAAAGAAAAGTAAATAAAATATAATAAAATAACAAATTGCCAACTACGATGCGTCAAAAAATTCCTCCGCAACGCTGTCGAGCGGTAGCGTGCCCAGAAGGCTTACAGCATTGCCACGTTGAATGGCAATGCTTATTCTCTCAGCGAGATATAAACCAGCCCTCTGGTCACGGGAAGCATCGATCAGCCTTCTGGCGATTTCTTTGTATAATGCGCGTGCACTAGGGCCCATGGCCCCAGCGTTTCGACCCCAAACGGCTCAAAAACGTAATTACCAGCCAGGTTTCCGTATTTGCGCCGTTTGAGGGTTTCCGCTGATGCAGCAGCAGCGCCAGCTGATCCAGCTGTACTTGAAAGATGTGATGAAGCATGTCGCGTCCCACACCAGACACCTACCCATCTACCAAGGTAATAACGTCATACCGTCTGGTCTCTTCCCATCGTCGCGTACCAAACCATTAGGTTCGAGATGAGCTGGTACTCCGGCGGTGACAAGAGCTCAACGGAGTATGTCGTTAATGTGGGCATGTCGAGAAATACGCCCTGCACTCCTACTGCACGATAGGCCATGGTGGCCAAGACTGTCGACGGCTTCGCCGCAGTGACAGCGGTGCGGAGAAACGCAAACAGCTCCCAAGCGCAGGCAAGAAGCGATGCGGAAAGTTGTATCGTCCAACATAGTTCCTATGTTGGACGATGGAAGTGCTTGAAGCCATAACCCCGATTCCCACTCTCCCACAGCCAACAAACGGGCACGCTCTGCAACACTAGATGCGGTATTTAAAAGATAATCTCTCATCTTGCTACAGAGTGGCCCGGCCCATTGTCTCTGAAAGAATAGATTCCGGGGTAAGTCAGAGCTCGGGCAAGCCATTTTCCAAGCGTTAATGGCATCAGTCATGCACGGCACCTCAGAATTAACCAGTGTGGGTTCTAGAATTTTCCTGGTCAATTCCTTAGTGCCGTGAACCGACGCCAAAAACGCTGGTAGTATTACTATCAGTAATTTTGCGAACGCCGAGGCCGCCCAAGCGAACTGGCAAAGTTGCTTGAAGCCACACTCGGTCGTTCATGTCAAGATTTAGAATTTTGCTCAAGGTGTGCCGAATAACATTATCTATGTTTTCCAAAAGCGATGAATGTTTCCAAAAAGGAGAGGATCGCAAGTAATATGTAAATTTTGGGACGAAAAGACAGTGCCTGATAATTGTGAAAGCCGAATGAATATTAATTTTGTATAGGCGTTCTGAGGTTTCACGGAAATTTTGTACTTTTTCATTTATAAAAGTTGCAAAAGCGTCGTCCAAAATAGGGGACCCAAGGAGGCGGAAGGAGCATTTATTGATGATTTTAATATTTGGCGCCAAAGAATTAAATTTTGATACAATCGAAAGGTTATACAAATTGTCATTAATAAAAATTTCACATTTGTCCGAGTTTAGTTCCAAACCAATTGCTTTAAATTCCTTTTTTATTAGCTCTAAATCTTGTAAAACTGTGGAAACGTTTCCCCCCAGGGTCCCGTCATCCAAATACCACACGTTAAATTTTGAATTTATTTGTTTTATTATTGGGTGAATGGCTAAACTGAAAATGACTGGCCCGAGAGGGTCACCTTGTTGACACCCAACAGCAGATTCCAAAACATTGTCTTTATAAATTAATTTTGATGGATGTCTATAGCATTGCCAAAGGAATTTAAAAATTTTAGGAGTTTCTAATTTTGCTTGTGTCAGCAAGGTGTCCCTGTTCACTGAGTTGAAGGCATTCTTCTAATCAACCTTTAAAATGACCTTTACCGCAGCCAAGGTACGTGGACAGCGCATGTATGGCAGCCTCACAGCCTCCCTTCGAACCAAAGCCAAGCTGGATTGGCTGAAATTTATCTGCCAAAATGGCACTATAATGTTTACAGCATAGTTTGGCTGCCATACGTCTGTAGGTACACCCTACGGCAATGGGCCGAATGCCACCATCTTTTTTGCGAAGGGCGCACAAGTTGGCGCCATATAATAAGTCGGTGACATCTGTGGCCACATTGCCGGAGAGCATAAGGTTAATCAAAGCCGTCAGTGCCTTCAAAAGTGCATCACCAGCCTCTCCAGCACTTGCACTTGTGAGATCTTTCAGATGCTGAGGTGTTAAGCCGGCGTGGCCGCCAGCGGATCCACTACGAAAGGAACAGACAGCTTCAAATACGTCCTTGGCTGAAACAAACAGACAGTCACAATCTTCGTCAGGCATGTCGGGAACGGTGAGGTCATTAGCTGGCGCTGGGTGCTTACTCTTCAGACCTGCTAGGGTGTCTAAAGAGTAAGGCGCCACCACATCGCTACTAAACAATAACCTAGACGCCCCTTGAATGTCACCCTCCCTTAATTTGGACTCTACACATTGGTAAATTGTTTTCTTAAATCTATGGATAGTAAATTTAGGGTCAAAATTGTTAGTAGAATGGTTGCATAGGTCTTTAATTTGGGATGTCAAAGATTTTGATGTTGTTCGGTTGCTTTGAATGTGTAGAATCCTATAAGGGAAAGTGAGTAACTGTTCCCAAGCTGTTTTGGAGATCTCACGCACAACGAGACCAATACAGTTAGCTAAATTATGAGCTACTAATGGTCTCGCACCGCGTGGAACTCGCTTCAAAACTGGAATTGAATTTTTTTATGTACCTGTACTGCCAAAAAGGAATTTGGGACGAAACAGAATGTGAAATGGAACTGGGGCCAGGAAGCACATTTTGGTTTTTATGAACTTTGCCAAAATGTACTTTCAAGCCCCGCTCACCTTTAAAAAAAGTACATTTAGTTAGTACATTTAGTATAAATATAAGTGAGTTGGTGTACTATATGCTGTAAACTTATATCTTATAAATAATTGAATATGAATATGAAGTGATTCCCATTTTAATTGTACTTTTTTAGTTTGAAATAAAAAATGTTTAGTATTATAATTTTTTTATTCATAAAATTATAACCAATTTCACATTATTTTGAAAAACACATCTGAACGCAGAAAACAGTTTCATACTAAATCGGTGAGAGGAAAAATAATGCTGTGCAAACTTCTGTTTATTCATAGGTATGTATTTGACATAATAGTGTAACATCTCCGTTTTTCTTATAGTAACAAGTTAATAATTTGGCGTTTTACTAATGAAAACCGCAATAAATAAGAAATTTAATGCACATTTGGTTGGGAAGCAGTTAAAAACAAAAATGAATTGCTACTCAAAAATACATCATCTTGGTTTCCTAACCATTAGTGCAATAAATAGGTTACTTGTTGCGGTTATGACTAGTAAACATTCTTTCTACATAGTAATAATACTTAACATTATTTTATTTATTGGTTTTTATATCGGGATTATATGTGGGAACAAACATTAAGTATCACATAATATTCTCTACATTGTTATGCATCATGTAGTAAAAGTTTCAATCCGATACCTTGTATAGTGATGGAGATACAAACAAAACCAAAATAAAATCTTTACCCGCGTTTTTCTCGAAATCAGATTTGACCTAGTTATTGCAATTTTCGTAAGGACGGCAGAGCTGTACGTGCCCTCCGAAGCACGGCAGCGCTCAGATGTGAATGCCACACGTCGTCACCCATCCAAGTGGCGACAAGCAAGCGTTGCTTAACTTTGCCGATCTGTTACGAACGCCAAGCTAATGTACATATAATTAGGTGAAGCAATACTTTTGGAAGAATAATTTTGAGATAGTGGACGGTTCTGAATCATGAGAAATATGCGAAACTAGTGGATGTTACACCCGCGTTATTTAAGGCTTCTGCTCCGCTCCCGTCGCTCATAGCGCGATGTTATATAGCCCATAGCCTTCCTCGATAAATGGGCTATCTAACACTGAAAGAATTTTTCAAATTGCGTTCAACCAAACAAACAAACAAACTCTTTAGCTTTTTTATATCTATTAGTATAAGATGTATCGATATAGAGTGGCGGCGATAGCCGAGTGGGTATACCAACAGACTGCCATGCAGAGGGTATCGGGTTCGAATCCACGGCGCGCACCAATGACTTTTCGGAGTTATGTGCGTATTGAATTGTTAATTATCGCTTGTCCCGTGCCTCGGAGAGCACGTTAAGCCGTCGGTCCCGGTTGTCATGAAGATCTTTGACAATCGTTACGGGGCGTCAGTACCTTCTAAATAAAACTGACACTAGTCTAAACCATGGAATATCGCTATCCCTTCGGGTTGCGGAGGTCAGACAGGCAGTCGCTCCGTGGAAGAGCTAATATTCAGTCGAATCCGGTTAGACTAGAAAGCGGACCCCAGATTGAAACTGGGATAACGCTAAGAGAAAGAAGAAGTATAAGATGTATAGATCAATAAAAAATTATGCTAACTGAATAATTTACTAACAGGTGGTCATTCCTGTCGGGATGCGCAGCAGGGTCGACAGCGGCGCTCGCCGTGAACCCCCTCGACGTAGTAAAGACTCGAATGCAAACTCTGACCAAAGGCTCCGGAGAGCGACAGTACTCCTCCATCGTGGATTGCATCGCGTTAGTTATCGAACTTATTATTATATCTATGATAAATGAGCTAAAACGGAATTAAATTAAAATATGATAAATTTGTTTTCTCTGATGGTGACTTAGCGTGGCGCGTATCATTCCTATGATCCTATGTGACTTAAAATGTTATATGTCGGCGTCGACATATTGTTATAGGTAACGTAAGTATTATATTTTCGGAATAGGTACCTAGGTGTGTTACTAAATATAAAATTAGCCACCTCCTCATCAAAGTATTAAAAAGTGCTATCCATACCAATCAAGTCGTATTGTTTTTTGTGCCCGGACAAGGTACAATAAAGGCGCAAAGTACAGAGACATACAGTCTGACAAAAATACACCATATTTAGTACTCTCTTTATTCTGTGACCATATCTAATACTTAGTTCAACTAAGTTTTAGATATAGTGTACTTTTGTGGCAACTAAGTTAGTTGCCAATTTGAATTTTGGACCCTTGTTTTGAAAACCGTTCGAGTTCCTTGTGTGCCTTGATAAGAACTGCCCCTTACTTTTTTCAGACAAACAATGAAGCACGAGGGTATCACAGCATTCTTCAAGGGAGGTGGCTGTCGTATGATGGTGATCGCGCCTCTGTTCGGTATCGCACAAACCGTCTACTACATCGGCATTGCAGAACGCCTGTTAGGCCTATAAACTTTCTTGGCGCAATTCACTCATTAATATATTGCAATATTATTACGTACATATAAGGAAAATACCGTATTTGGAGATCAAGGGCTTTGCTGAGAAGTTGCTAGACTTCTGCACCTAGAATGTGCGCATTGAAAATCAGAAGAATTCAATTAAAATTTAGAATATTTTGCAGATTCCTTTCATAACAATTTATACTTACACATATTTTTATAATTTATAATTTACATTATATTTTATTTTATTTATTTTTGTTAATAAGTTTTGTGGTTTATAGGTTGGTTTAGCTTTAAATATGCTTATTATATTATGTATACTTATGATCAAAAATATCAATGACATGTTCCATAGAGTGTAGCTAAGATCCAGCTTTATTATTTTTATTTGGCAAGGGTGTTTTGAGCAACCACAAGAGGTAAATGAATGAATTACAAAATGTGTTTTATTTGGCGATAGCTATTCATGATAGTTGCTAACGTCTCAATTAAAATGAACGCACACTATCGATTCGGACGATTCGACGCGGTGAAGTGTGCGAGGTTTCATGAGATTTGATATACAGAATTCATTCGTTTTGTTCGACTCGTTAGACGCGTTCGCTCGGATAAGTGTGCGTTCACCTTTAGTAGGTAGGTATAGCCACGGTATGGTTTACGAAGTAAGTATTTAGTTATCTGTGGTATGGTGTAGGGTGTAGCTCAGCGGTCGCTATAATTGGCCGACTGAGGGCCCTTTTCCTGTTTTGCGTATTATCGTCCGCGTTTGCCGCTGCAGTATCGTGCATGCGTGTCGCCAGTTCGCCACTCGCCAATGACTAAACACGTTTTTTTTTTTCTGTCGAACAAATTTACTCCATGCTGCCTGATGTTAAGCAGTCAGTGAAGTCCCATAGTGATGGCCATCATTCCGCCCAGCAGCAGCCAGCATGGCATTATGGCATGATGGCCCTCACCTTGACGGCCTTGAGAAAAGCTTTGTCACGCCCCGCTTAAAGGACCCAGGATCATAACTGGAGGGAAACACGTGGGCTGCTAAAGAGTTCCACATCTTAATGGTACGGCAGAGATAAGAGGCGCCGAACCGTTTGGTGCGTGACGGTATCTGTTCTACCATGTAAGAGTGGCACCTTAACCCAGCACGTGGCGATTGGGATAGGAAAGGAGAGGGTGGGATTAGTTGAAAGAGCTCTTCGGAGCACTCACCGTGATAAATGCGATAGAAGAAAGCCATTGAGGCCACGTCTCTGCGTAATTGCAGTGACTCAAGAGTCTTAGTGGCCTCTGGATCCCCAATGATACGGACAGCACGCCGCTGCAACCCATCGAGGGCGTCCAATAAGTACTGAGCGGAGCCATTCCAAAGGTGAAAGCAGTATTCCACGCAGGAGCGAACCTGGGTCTTGTATAACAGACACAACTGCTCCGGCGTGAAAAACCTCCTCACCTTGTTCAGGACTCCGAGTTGTCGAGATGCGGATTTGATGACACCCTCTATGTAATTCTTCTGGTTGAGATTTCGTGTATGTTATGATTTCGCGTATGTCCATACCCAGGATATTGAGGCTGTCTTGAATCGGTAGTGGAGTGTCCAGAAGAGAGGGATGGGGAAGGAATGGAGATACCTTGGCTGAGAATGCGCACACCTGTTTTCTTGGCGTTGAACTCGACCAGGTTCTCGTCTACCCAATGCGAGATGCAATTCCGAACCCAGTCAAGCTCAGCAACAAGTGTTCGCCTATACTCCTCAGTATCGGCTTGCTTAGCCGCAGGGTGTCCGAGATATCGCCCATGTATAGTACTGTCGTCTGCATAGCAATGTATGCCCCCAAAAGAGCATATCATTGATATGCAGAAGAAAAAGCGGGGGCGATAACACGGATCCCTGAGGCACACCAGCATTCACCTGGAGAAACTTCGATGATTCACCGTCACAAAGGACTCGTATACGGCGCTCATGCAGCTGGCAACCCAGTTGCACAATCGGGGCGGCAAGCCATAGGCTGGAAGCCTGGAAAGAAGCGCACGATGCCAGACTCTATCGAAGGCTTTGGAGATGTCGAGACTAATAGCCAACGTGCATTAAGATGAACGTTAAAAAATAATTATTAGTTAGGTATATTATTTTCAAAAATAAAAAGAATATAAAAAACAATTCAGAGTAGGTAGAGAGCACTTCAAAAATAACTTTCTCTGTATCAATTTTCATTTCTTCATTTGCGATTATACCTATGCGTACTATGACCATGCGCGCTACCCGCGTCACAGTAAAAACAACACGGAAGGCAGAAGGACATCGTCTGCATCCGGATAGCGCGCACGTAGGCTACGCGTTTGCAACGCAACTAATTCGCGTTCCACGCGCGTGATGCCTGTAGTCTGCATGCGGATTAGATCCGCGCGCAGATGATAATACGCATGACAGGGAAAGGGCGATTTTTCATCGTTCTCATTCTGAATAATGCGCTGCGCTCCGCCACATGTGCGCCGACCCCAGGGGCTAGGTATGTGGTTTCTTGGTCGGCGTTCTTCGATGACGAAATACTGACCAACATATATGGCATATGTGAATGGGACAGGATGTCCCACATTTGCCACATTTTAGAAGGTGAAGACCTAAGATGTTTTTATTCTCTCATTCTCATTCTAACTCTCTATCTGATTCTCCTTCGGTTGGCTCTTGCAGAGTGGTATCCAAGCCGTGCAGAGAGTACGTTGAACCGTGGGCAAGTAATGATAATTATATTTGACAATATACTATTACGTTAGTTCTATCTATTCTGTGGTACTATGCACATCACTTGTATGGCCCAAAGGCACAGAATAGATATAGTACTAACGTACAGAAGCATCACTTCGCAAACCAATTTAAAGAAATTGCGACTCTTGCTACTAAGCAACAAAGTGCAATTCAGCTCGCATAAGCACTCAGTGCCTAATGCGATATTCACCTAACCGTTCCCGCTCTTTTCTAACACATAACGCTGTCGCTGTCTAGCGCGGCGTGACGCACTAGGTGTCGCACTAGGGTTAATATTTATTCATCATCTATCTACCTACTTGACCACGTAATAATAAATAATTATCCTATGTAATGCGTATGGTTACACGGTAAATTTTATTAAATTAAAACAATCCTGGATATATCCTTGTTTAATGGCTAGTGATATTTTTTGATGACTTATTTCAAGTTGGCTTGACGAATTCTTAGAAAGTATTTTTCGTCTTTTCGCTAGGTATAAATAAGTAACTGCACCTTATTACTCAGGCTATTAGTAAATTCTGAGTCTAGGTATGTAACTACTTACTTACTTAAGCAATTATAATTTAAGGTCAACCGGGGTTATGTCGTCTACGGGGCTAAAGCATCTATTTCAATTATCTTACGAAACGCGTAATTTAGAACTACTCACGCCATCTTTTTTCAGTCTTAGGCACTTAAACTACAAAATTCATCAGTAGATGTCGCAACAGAGATCTTTTTTTTTTAATCGATCCGCCATCTTAAATTTGTCATTTCGTTTCGACCCTTCTTGTGTGCCAACAAGTGAATTTAAATCTTTTGTAATCTCAGTTCTTTTTGAGTGAATCAATGTTTTTATACCGTAAGTACTTTTATTGTATATTGCTAACATGTTGTTTTCATTATTTTACGTAATTAGCTTAAGACTTTCAGACAATATGTAATTTAAAATTTCAAGGTTATATTTTTGCTTTGAGGCTATTGCGTCTGTCCCTTTGGGGTGATTGCGTCTATTGTAACGCAATAGCCCCATTATCAGGGCGCCTAAACCTTTTGATTTTATGACAATAATGGTAAACCTATCCATACATATAATAAAGGAATAATGAAAAATCTGTACCTACCTACATTGTACAAATACTTACGTTTTGATAAAAAGTTTGATTGCTATACTACTCAACGAAGCGAAAACTATAGTTTTCAGAATTTGTCTGTTTGTTTTTATTAGTATAAACCCATTAACGGTTATCGACGAAACTTAGTACGATCTTAACTCATTATATCCGGATAATGAGTTAAGATCGTACTAAGTTTCGTCGATAACTTAGGATACTTTTTAATGTGGGATAACTCCTCACGTTAAGTGGGGTAGGTGCTTTTTCCTTTGACGGGGATAAATGCTTTTGATTTTATATTATAGCAATTTGCATTCATTCTCATTTTTTATTTTAAGATTTCCAATATGGTGAGTCACTACAAAAGAAAAACAACAACTACATACGACCTTGTTCCTTAAGAAGCCTGATATATCCCGCAGAGGCCATGTTACGTCTCAAGAAAATTTTAAAAATTACAGCATTCAGTGAAGATTGAAAGTTAAATTTGTTACCCAGTTACAGGTATAAATCGATAGATTTATACGAAATTTAGTTATTCTTAATAAAAAAATAGTACTTACTGATTAACTATTTTTAAGTATTAAACGTATTTTGTTAAGTACAATTTGACACCAAAGCGTCCCGTGGTAAAGTTCCTAATAATATAAGACTTGATTAATATTGTAAAAAAAGACTGATTTATTGATTATTACAGGATTATTATTGTTAGTAACATAATAATATGTTACATTGATATTAAACTAAAAGATCTCATGCGTTTTTTTGAAACTCGTTTATTTTTGTTATAATTGTAAGACGGGCAAAATGCCGTCATACTCCGTTGTTCTAATAAATGTTACGTATAATTTCGAAGTTGTAGTTTCATTCCAATCTAAAAAAAATAATGTTTGGCACCCCTGGAATCTAGGATGGGGCGAATGCGTCTACGAGAAACGACGAAAATTAGACGCCATAGCCCCGAATATTTTTGTTCGACTACTTTCCCTAAACTAAGGCCAGAATTTGGGGTACAAGATAATAATGTACTACAAAACTAATATTTTTATAAATTATCGTGATTATAATTGTTATTAGCTCTTCCAATTTCATTATATTAGTGAAAAACGCTTTCGCCCCATCCAGGGCTATTGCGTCTAAAAATCCCAGCTTATATAGAAACGTCATTTACACGTAGAAGTTATTCAAAATATCATTATACGGTATTAAAATATGAAATTAGATAAAATTTCCTAACTTCTACCATAACTTATAGCTTAAATTGATACACAATATGTTTGTTATAATCATATGAATATGCCGTTCAAAGTATTGTGACGCATTAGCCCCGGTTGACCTTACTATAAACTAAAAAATTCAAGGAATCAAATTTTATAAGTAAAAACAACACGATTATCTAAAATATGCAGAGAAGTAAGTGGTAGGTGGGTAGGTCTAACATACAACGCATAATGTGTGTGAAATGACGCATTGAGTAAGGCTTTCATCCCGGGAGTCTCGGTCTCGGAAATTTCGAGAGTCTCGACGATTTTGCTGTGTTTTCGAGACTCGAGACTGCTACTTCCAGTTTTCGAGACTATCGAGACTTTCGAGACTTAATTCAAATAATAATCGTTATTAAAATTTCTTGTGGATTATCGTGGTTAGCAAAAAAAACGGTCCAGACTAAAAAAAGAACATGCCAACAGCTTTTCCTGACAGGTATCATAGTATCAACTTAACTGTCGAAGTGTTAATGCCTGCCAACCCTATAAATACGCCAAGGAAAAATGGACACCCCAATGTTTACATACCCCTTAGGGTTTATATGTACCTAGTTATATGTACATGACATTATTAAATTCGCGGAATGGAGAATAAGGATAGTAAATAAAAATGCAATTTTATTTTCTTTTTCAATATATTCACCTGCAATCCTAATACACTTCTCAGATCTATCAATTAATTTGTTTATGCCTTCAAAAAAAATGTTGAATATTTCTCCGACCAATACGCTGAAATTGCTTCTTTCACTTCTTCATTGCTTGTAAATTTCTTCCCACGACGTTCTTTTTTCATTTTAGGGAACAAGTAATAGTCGCAGGAGGCTAGGTCTGGATTATAAGGTGGATGATTTATAATATCGAAGCCATACTCTGTGCAGGGCAGCCAACGCAACGCGACTCTTGTGAACCGGAGCATTGCCATGCAACACACCTTTCGTCAATGTTCCTTTCTAATATTAAATCATAATATTCTACCGTTATAGAAACACCTTTATCTTCGTAATCGATCAATAATATTCCTTCTGAATCCTAAAAGATCGTCGCCATGAGTTTTCCAGCTGATTGTGTCACCTTAAACTTCTTGGGCGGTGGTGTCCCTTTTTTATGCCACTGCATGGAGTCTTGCTTAGACTCAGGTTCATAATGATGAACCCAAGTTTCATCTCCAGTAACAATCCGGGCCAATACACCGTCTTTATCCTCACTACAGAGGTCCAAAAACGCATTTGAACATTCAACGCGCTGTTGTTTTTGCGACGGCGTGAGCATTCTTGGCACCCATCTTGCACTGACATTTGTCATGCCGAGATTATCATGCAGGATTTAAAAAATGGTCGTATCGGATGCTCACACATTTTTGCAATCTGTTTCTTCTTTAGCCGGGCATCTTTCAGTACAATTTGTCTAGTTATTCATGAAGTGCCTGAGTAGTCACGTCCATAGGCCGACCTGGTCGGGGATCGTCTTCAATCGACTCTCTGCCTTGTTTAAAAAGTCCATGCCACTTATAAATCATTGTTTTCCCGGGGCAAGATTCCTCGTAAACCAATGACATCTCTTCCATAATGTTTTAAACAGACTTTCCTTGTTTAGTCAGGATTTTTATACGGCGCGGTGTTCGATTTTCTCCATGTTTTCAGTTTTGCTTCCCAATTGAGTTGCTTGATAAACGATAGTTCAAAAACTAATGACACAATTTAGATAAAACTTGGTATTTATACTAATATTGAATCAGAGAACACGATGCGGCGGATAAAAATATCCCCACCACTAAATCTCATCCCCTCCATTCCGCGGACTTAAAAACGCACCCTCTTAATGAATGCCCATTCTTGTATGGACTGCCGTTGCGTATGATGCTTAATTGATTAAACTCGTAAGTATTTTAAATGAAAAGTAATTTTTTTTTTGCTACTGTTCCTACTCTGGACAGGATTTTTTTGCCAACTCAGTCGTAATATATTTTTTTACATGCAGAATTTGATATAAAATACTTTTCATCCATTATCCAGATCGGTAAAGGTTGCTCTTCTACGGATATTAGGCTATCATTAGATCCTTTCTATATGAAAGCACTTTAGATGTATTTTGCTTACTACGTGCCTATTACAAAAAAAATCCTTGTATGTGTTTAATTATGTTACAGTATCTTGATTAATAAAGTACATTATTTAAACTCATTGTATTAACTGCCCAAATGCCTAACCATGAACATAAAACCATTTATCTTTAGAGTCTCGAAAGTCTCATTTTTTCCGGGAATTTCGAGGCCGGGCTGAGTCTCGAATATTTTCCCGGGACTCGAAAATGTATCGAGACTGAAAGCCTTACTATTAAGCCTAACACCTATTAAGTACGTACTTTGGTATTAATAAGTTTAGCTTACCTTCCGCATCTGTAGGTAATGTATAAAAAAAGTGCAAATGACACACTTTTATCTACACATCCGTGAAATGAGCACTACCTACTTTGCACCAGACTTGTGATGAGACATTTTTGTTGTTCACTATTAAAATTCACGTTATTAGCAAATTTAAAAGCAAAAATCGCTCTGCGTGCGAGCGGTGACAACCATGACAACCCACTAACGACGCGGGCTTGGAAGCTGCGCGAAAGTGTAGGCACTTATCGCTGTAGGTACGGCCGAGTGAAGGCCTGCCAAAGGTGTGTTTAGTTGTTGAGTTGACGGAAACCATGGCTAGTTAAGAATAAAATATTTATTACGATGAACGTACAAGATAGGTAAGTATAATGGATGCTAAAAGGTACTCTGTGGATGCTAATCCGTGGCGATAGTTACGACAGTTTATAGTCAACTGAATTAAATATTAATTAAGGCGAGGTTGCAGTACAGTGCGTAGCTCGACCTCACCCCCCGCAAAAACATAAACACGGCGGTGGCGTCAGCGAGTGAGCGGGGGAAGGGGAGGGGGGGTTTCGTGTGTGCGTGTGCCACAGCGCAGCATAAAAAAAACCGTAGATGAGTTATACGAACTTCAAAAGTGGCACATTAAAAACAGGCTAAATGTCTCATTTGGCTTTAGTCGCGTACGCGCTGCGGTCGGAAGCGCTCGCTCTTTTACTCGCGTGTGTGTACGTTACATTTGAAAATGCCGTCGTATGTAATGAGATTTTGCACAAACTATAGTAGGAAAATGACTGAAAGTTATGGAATCACTTCTCATTCATGAGTATTACAATATTACAACGTTTTATTTACAATTTATAATAAATTCAGTATCACAAATAATAGAGTGAATAAAAAAATTGGCATTTAGCGAGTGTAAAAGAGAAGCAGTATTGTGCGTGTTCAAAGACTAAAAAACAAAGTATCCAGATGGAACATTCGTAATAATAAAATACTGATGTGTGTTTTTGTCAAATAATAAAAGTGATTTGAGGCTGAATCAACACAATATATTATTATTATAGAAATACAAAATCATACGTAAGTTACAAACATTGACGGATGATCAAAGTCCATTCACTTGTTCTTGTTTTTCTCCTTTTAGTATTAAACAACTAAGTAGATTGTACTGCACAGCTTTCGCTGCCGACCCACCGTACCCCTGGCAGTACCCCTGGGGGTATGGTGGGTCTTTCAAAGCTTAACCGTACTCCCAGATAATATTGTTGTGTAATTAGTTTATTAATTTCAGTTCGTTAATTGCAAGTTCTACTATTTTGTGGGATCATTCCCAGTATAGTAGTAGTATTGAACAATTCTATGATAGAACTGTCCTAATTCTATTAGCACAACTTGATGAGGAGAACAGAACTAATGGGATAAGTAATAGGATATGTCCCAGTCTAGTTCTATGTATGTTTTTACAAGGGTAATCAATAGAACTACTGGGAATGATCCGTAGTGTCACGACATCGCGCTCATATATCCGAATGAATATGTTTTGTAGACGTTCATTTGTTTAATGTGTAAAACAAATGAACGTCTACAAAACAAATGAACGCCTACAAAACAAATTAACGTCTACAAAACAAATGACTTACAGAAAGTGATCAGCTATCGATAGTGATTGCAGAAAACAGGTGCATGCGATTTTCAACCTAATTGACATTAGTCAGAATTTATAATTTTATTACCCTAATATTGCCAGAAAGCGAGAAAAAACAAAAAAAAAGTTTGTCATGAATTGTCAATAAGGTCGAAAATCGCATGCACCTGTTTTTTGCAATCACTATCGAAAGCTGATCACTTTCGGGTAGTCATTTGTTTTGTAGACGTTCATTTGTTTTGTAAACGTTCAATTGTTTTGTAGACGTTCATTCGTTTAACACATTTTTATACAGTCATACATATTTATTCGGATATGTGAGCGCGATGTTGTGACACTACCCTTGTAAAACATACATAGAACTAGTGGTAAATTCCTATATCTGTTTCCCATTAGTTCTATTCTTCTCATCAAGTTGTGCTAATAGAACTAGTGGGAAAAAAGTATCACTAGTTCTATCATAGAACTGTTCAATAGAACTAGTGGGAATGATCCGACAGCGCAAGGATGATGATGATAACGGGTCTTCAATAGTACCACAGATTATACCTATACTATACAAAGCATTATAACCATTAGCAGTAATACCATAAACGTTTTATTCTCTAATTTATCTCCTTGTTGCTCTATATCATCGTACTAGCGCTTGTCTTCCCTTGTCTAAAAATACAAAAACGTAAATAGTAAGTCATTATCATACGAGTGATAACACTGTTCAGTTTAATGTCCACGTAGCACGTTGGTATAACACTACGAGCATTTCAGCCAGGAGTACGGTTAAGCTTTAAAAGACCCACCATACCCCCAGGAGTATTGCCACTATTGCCAGGGCTACGGTGGGTCCACAGCGCACAGTTTTTATATTAACGTACTGTTTTAGGTTTCCATTGAATGAAATGAGAAGAATAAAATATATTTTTTTAATAAATGCTATAAATAAATCACATCGACTTTTTATTTCCCTACCTTAAATGAATTAATCAAATTTACTTTGAGGCGAATTGAATTTACTCAAGACAGACAAAGTGATCATGTCGCATCTGAATCAAATTATTGTTTGTGAAACGGTCAGCATGATATCACAATGCGCGTCGGTCCAGAGAGTATATGTTTATCTCTATTTCGCGCTTGCAATTAGATTTGCTATCTCACTTACACTTCTTATCTAATTCTTAGTGTGTCGTTTTGACATATTTATATTAGTGTGCGTACGCTTTTCGCGATGCGTGCCACTCGTAAGCTCCGTCATGTTACCTTGTCAGTAACCTGTTTACGGTTTCTTACTAGTATGTCTATGGTTTGAACGATTGAGTTTGGAATACGAATTACTTTGTACTTTTGCGAAAACGTACATGCGGGGTGGAGGGGGATTTTGCGGAGCAACGACGTACGTCCGCCCTCAATCACGCCTAGACAGGCACTGATGAACGGCCGGCGAGCGATATAATGCCAACATTTTGACTATTTTTTTTCTTGGAGAAAAATGATAACGAAATTACGAAATCTGTTCTTACCATTTATTTTAAAATAAAGAGCTGTTTCTATTGATAATACTTTCATATAAATTCATTATGGAATCTCTAAGCAGTACACGTTTAAAATTGTGATTTAGTGCCATGTTTGACATTTTTTTTTATCGAGCCAATAATTCCAAATCGTGTTTCTATCTTTACGATTTACTAGAAGATATATTCAACTTTTATACTTTAATTTTTATTCATTAAAAATATCATAGTTCATGGGACTTTCAGACGTTCAAAAATCTTAAAAAGTACTGCAACCTCGCCTTAAACACG
Source organism: Euclidia mi (assembly GCA_944739405.2). Lineage (NCBI taxonomy): Eukaryota > Metazoa > Arthropoda > Insecta > Lepidoptera > Erebidae > Euclidia > Euclidia mi. Next base: position 27,528,700 of record OX123204.2, on the reverse strand, counting down.
TAAAGTAAGTCAGGTCAAATGCAGCGTAAGCAAAATGCATACGCGATGTGTACCTACTACCTACGTTGACCGTACATCACTTTAAAAAGTCAGTGGTGCGTGCAGCCGTGCAGTGTTCTGAAACCCCATCTACAACAACTAGGTAATTTCTGCGGTCTCTACATTCTGTTGGTAACTGTACCTACTAGACTACTGCTGCCTTCGATAAACAACCTTCGAGCCAAAAGGGCTTGTTTATAAAATGGCTTTCTCTGTGATGGGATGTTATTGTGAATGTTATTGTCATAGTCTTCGCGTTATCACAGTTGTATCCAAGACCTTCGCCATGGAGCCCGATGTCCGCTCACTAGTCTAACCAGGGGGGCGATTCAGAATCTTTCGATATCTCATTTGACATTCGATTTCGTAAATTGTCAAATGGGCTACCGCATTTTTTGTCATAACTATCGCAATTCCTATCAATTTTATGCACTCAGTATGAAGTAAATTAATAAATAAACCGAATTCAATGAATATTTGTTCAAAATATCTCTGATAGGCGGCTAAAAGACGACGACAATAATTTGACATAATCGCACGATTACTTGTCGTGACCATAAAGATAGATATAAAGGATAGAGTGGCAGAATAGTACCTAACTCAATACTGGGTCGTGTCCGCCGGTGGGAGAGAGAAGGCAACAGTTAAAGGCCCCCTGCATCTCTCTAACAGTACATGCACAACGTCAACATTGCGCAATGGCGTGCTACCTGTAACTATTAGGCATTTATATCAGTTTATCAGTAAGTAATTAATAGTTTAAAAATATATAAACTTTTTTGTCACTTCAAACTATCTTCGTGTATCAATAAAAACAACTTTTAAACTATTGATTACTAATAAACTGATATAAGTAATAGTTACAGGTAGCACGCCATTGCGTAATGTTGATGTTGTGCATGTACTGTTAGAGAGAGATGCAGGGGGCCTTTAACTGTTGCGTTCTCTCTCCCACCGGCGGACACGAATAGGCCCCACTCTGCCACTCTATTCTTAATATCTCTATGGATTTGACAGAACAACCTTTTCCAGATATATGTGAACAAATTAATGATCTTGGCGACCCCACTAGTAGGGAAGTGTAGTACCTACTTAGCAATTTCCTCGGTTTTGCTGTCCGGTGATAGCTATAGTAAGCAAAAAATAAAAACACAACCAGTCCATTAATACTTTTTATTTTAACATGTAATTTAACAAAGCACGTGTAATTGAATATCTTGGCTATATTTTGTTCTCCTCTAAAGCGTATGAACATAACAGTAGCACTTTTTGCTAAGGTCTGACCGATACTTTTTCGTGACGGTCAATGAAGGAACAGAATAACTCGACCAAGACCAACCTCTCGTTTTTACAACAACGAATACTTTTCCTCCAATTTCTTACCTCAATGACCTTATACTAATGGCCATTTTAAATGCATTTAAGTATAGGTAATATTATATTTATTGTCGCATTGTGATCTTGGTCGGACCGTATTAGCTTTTACCACCGATACCGAGAGATATGCATTCTCTTACTTTGCAACTGAATCTAGTACGTATGAATGTCACAGATCCCACCGCTTATTCGAGAAAGTTTGTGACAGTTAATGCATAGAGTGATGGATATGGATGGACTCTTTCCCAAAAAGTACTAAACGGATTTTGATGACTCCTTACAGTAAAATAGTCTATAGAGCAGATAATACAGGCTTTATTTTATCACGATAGCTGATATACATCTGATTTATGACGCTGATATCCACGCAAACGGAGTTGCGGGCGAAAAGTAGTAAGAAAAGGCATAGCTCTCCGATTATCTGGTTATTTCCGTCGCTCACCGAAGTTCGAATGCCAGCTTGACTTCGGCTTAAACTAAGTTTGTTACATTAATAAATATTGATAACACCACCAATCACAGATCAAAAACAGCTAATAAATAGATAATCGTCATAGTTTTAATTGACAATACATTTAAATCTGTTTAACACTACACCACATATAAGGAATTGAGTGGATATTGTAAAGTTTTGAGCTTGAACTAAATGCTTGCGTTACGAATAGTATCACATCAGCTGTACAGATCAATAGGACCATCTTAACTTCCCCTAGGCTGCTAGTCAGGAGGCCATGTCTCGAACATTTGGACTACTGGTACTTCTAACCACATTTTTCGAATTCCAATCGTGAAAATCTAGTCTGGTTAGACACAAGAATCTGATTCACACCTCAAAGCACCCTTCAATATCCACTAAATTCAATATTTGCATACTACACTTATATTTTATTGTCATATAACACATAATATTACATATAGACCCAAGTTCATCAGATGATTTTTATCAAAAGTAATGACGAAAGAAGTTCGTCATATTACAATGGGCTCATTATACACTTGAACATCAACAGGAATAGATTTAATTGTGAAACAGGGGCGGATTCAGACGGAGGGCAAAGGAGGTGAACATCCAACCCTTCCTTTTGCTCTCAAAAGACCATCTAAGTCCTCCCATTAAAAATTACTTTTAGTACGTAGGTACTTTATTATTTATTTCTCTTCATTAAACCTACTCTTACCTTTCCCTCGTTCCAGCAAACAAACATAAAGCTACTCTCCAACCTGAAATCCCAAATCCGCCTCTGTTACAAACATAAGGTCTTGACATAATAATAATAGCTGGTGCATATTAGAAACATGAAAGTGCGATTAATATCCAAATATCAGTGCATAAAAATATCCTAGCATGTTGCAGATTGCATGAAACTAAAATACTATAATACCTATACCTGTATTAGTAATTGATCTAAATGATACCTATTGTAAGCATATTTTAGAGGGCGGACAGACATCATAATTTTCTAAAATATTTTTCATGCATATTTAATATTTGTATCTAAAATAGTAGTAGCTGTTATAAATATGAATGTTTTGGCATATTATAAATTAAAGAAAACATTATTTAAAGTTATATTCAGTGGGTGTAAATATGTACATAAGAAATCATAAAAAGTATGTGATTCTGATTTCTAAATGAGGAACCCAAGTAACATATTTGCACTGATAATGAGAAGACAGATTTAGCAACAAAAAATTCAAGTTTTCCATAAATTCAGAATAACCAAATAGTTTAGTTCAATAAGTATTTTTATAAGATTCAATTCCGTGTGGCGTTTATGCCTCCTATCCGACTTAGCTGTATTTAATTATTGTCTTATAAAATCTCGTTGGGAAGTTAAAACGACATTGAAAAGGAAAATAAAAACCAAACAACATCGATAAAACATTCGAATAAAATTATATTCTAAGCATGGGACATAGCACAAAACTAGCACTCTTTCTTGAGAGATTTTATTTTTTATAACTATGAGATTCAGCGCGTCCCATAACTAATACCATGAAGACATTAATTAAGGACGATATCTCTTCCCCCTTCGTCTCAAATGACCATTGACAATACTGCACTCTTTCCAATCAACCACTTAGAATTTTTAGGTTGGGAAGAGCCCAGATGACATACCTACCAACTTCACCTTAGTGACTACTGGAATATTTTGAGGCTAACCTATGCTTGCAAGTAGGTAGAATACAGCACAAGAACAAATTTATATTGATGGGATACGTCTTAGGATGTAGACTTCTTCTTTTAAGTCGTTTCGATCGACATGCAATCCCCGTAACAATGACTAGAAGTGAAATTATGAAGATTTCGACTTGGAAAGAGCCGTTTGAAAACAGTATACAGACAACGAAGTTACGGAAGACTAGATAAAGATGAATTAACACACAAAAAGCGACACTATCTATAAAAAATCTTCTTTCAGCTCAGCACAATTATATAATTCTCACCGTGATATTGTGAATAAATACACGAAGGCAGTGTTGAAGATTTTACGTGATATGTTCATGCGTACGATACTTACTGTGCATTTTCTACATGCTGACTACGGCCATCAGAAATCTATACGCTATTTGCGCGGCTCCTACTAAATGAAAACAGACGCTAGTGCTAGTTAGTGAGGCATTCTGATGGTTCGAAAGCAGTTGAATAACAGAAGTATTTATAAGCTACTAGACGTCGCCAGCGGCTTCGCCCGCGTCAATTGCACATATAAAGGTTTATATGTGTAATTGACGCGGGCCTCTTCCTCTTGAATCATTATATCTATCAAAAAACCGCATTAAAATGCGCTGCGTAGTTTTTAAGATTTAAGCATACATAGGGACAGACAGACAGAAGACAGACTTTGTTTTATACTATGTAATGATTATCGATTTCTTGTCTTTGACTAAGAAATTTACTAAATTATTGTTTGTGTTATTCCATGGCGCAGTAAAGCAACAAAATTTTCTAATTTCACGTAAAATACAAAATAGAAAACTACTACTTACAAAAGTACCTCCAAATTATAATGAAGAAGACAAACTCAAAGACACTATTTTTGTCGCTAACAACGCAATGTATAATACCTACACGACTTTCGTAAATAATTGTCTTTCAAAAATAAATAAAAGAGAAATTCTGATGGCTAACAAGTCTAATGAAAGTTTTCTAAAGTATAGAACTAAAAAAACAAAAGAAATTGGCAACAAAAAATATAATAACGATATCACTTCCATTATAATTTAATGATATACATTCGTAAAATTATTGAGCTAGTGCGCTTTTGAAGCAAAAATAATACATCACATGTTAAAACATAATACATGACAATGGCAATGTAGGTAGGACCTTAGAATTCTTAGATATTTATAAAAATAAATTAGTTTACAATTGTATCTAGCTTTTTCGAATAAACACATCAAACTTAATGTAAAAATATAAGTCACATACACGAATTAACTTACACTCGACTGGTAATAATCAATGCATGTCGTTTAATATCATAAATTTTAAACGGCCTTATTATAAAACCAGTATAAATATAGTAATGAGTAATGAATGTAGAGGAAGCGCGTGATGTTTGTAAGGATAGAAGCAAGTGGCGTTCTAGAGACAACAGTCTCTGCCTACCCCGACGGGAAAATGGCGTGAGTATATGTATGTATAAATATAGTGCCAAGTCTGGATTTTATCTGTGCAAAAAAATATTGTGATATGCTCCTGCTATACCTGCGTCTTAACGCGTCAATTAGCGCGTTAATTTGTGCGCTACGTAGATGTGGCCAAAGTTTTAACGCGTTGAATTACAAATTGTCAATGCGAATTTTTAAGGCGTTAGTTAACGCGTCGATGGCCATTGTCATTAACGCTAATGCAGGTGTAGCAGTAGCAATAGAGCAATATTTTTTCGTAAATCGTGTATTGGAAAAAAATAACGAGCTTCTTTCAATTGTTTATAAGGTGTATATCTAGGACCAAGTCTGGTATTTATAAATTATACTTAAAATAAATAGGAAATTAAACTAGATAAATAAAACGATTTTTAAAAAGATTCCATATTCGATTTCAATTATAATTATTTACACAAAATATGATTTTTACAGTACATGATTATTTTTTTGACAAATATATTAAAAAGAGAAATAATGTTTGGAATAAATCACTGATTAAGGCTTTTATATGCTGAAATTGGGGATCTTTTATATTCTTAATACATCCATTTGAGATTGCGAATGTTAAAAATAACTGTCAAATGATAAGAAGGCAATCCAAATATAAAATCGATTATCATTATTTTATAGGACAAAATTATCCTCAGTAAAAACATCCGATTGAATATTACCTTTCGACGCTTAATAAAAAAATATAATTATGTATACTGAATGTCATGATTACACAAAAGGTCTTTCAAATAAATATTACTTTAACTTAAAAATAACGCTTTGTTTATAAACAAATAAAAAAAAATGATTACAAAATTATCTAAACGAAATGTTGTACATACAATGATTTGTCATTTATTAGTAACACAGACTGTTCTGACTATCACTAAGTGACTGACTTTGTAATAAATATGAAAGCGCAAATGGTCTGGGAAGCCAGCCCAGGAACTTAGAACCAAGTCGTTTTCTTTTAAAACAATCTTCGAAGGCTCGAAGGCTACACACCAAATGCGTACGCATTGAGCGCAAAAACTGGTTTATAACGTGTATGTTTGACAACTTCATGAAACCACATTACCTCAAGCACTGCCTCCTTTGGGGTCTATAGACTGCAGTTTAAGAACCTCTTTAGTAAGGCTAGACCTCAAGTAAATACTCTCGCCTGTACTCTGATCAAGTAAAATAGATTACTCACAATAAATAAAAAGTGGAGCCACATTTTTCTTTTTCGCTTCTCTCGCAATATATTTACCCTTTTTTTTTAGTTAACATGAGCCAGTACTTTATAAAGTGCCAAAGGTATACGTGTACGCATCGGGTGCATATAAACCTTCATTCCTAGCAAATCTGAAATCTTTGTTAAACTTTGTTCGAACATCAATATACAGGGCGTAAACGCAACAACTTAAAAGTAGTTCGTTACACGACTAATTATAGAGGAAGAGCTTTATAAGTCAGACCTATGTCATAGTACAAATGCTAGATCTTTATGAGAAACATAGTCCTATGGCAGCTATTTGGCTAATATGCACCTTGCATAGCTTTGAAATTGACTGGTATTCAAAAGCTAAGTTAGATAGCAAGAGGGAAAGATATTTTTTCTATTTTGTTGGGTGCTTGTGCCATTATACTTTCAGCCTTCATACTCATTACTATTCTAGCGTTCTGTTAGGTTGTGGCCCGAGAGTTTCGCCTGATATTCTGTTTCTAGACTTTCTTTCGCCAAGTAGCTGCCTAGCTCAACCAGATTTGACAGAATTTTCTGTCTGTATGCTATGACATATATCTCAAGGCTCTTCAACTCTAAACACGGTATAATCATTACACGTCATAACGGTGCTTATGTTAACGAGTGTAAGGGCGAAGACAGCTTACAGACCGAACAGTCGCTCAGCGAGACCGATGTAGTACACAGTTTGTGCGATACCGAACAGTGGGGCGATCACGATCATACGGCAGGCGCCGCCCTTGAAGAATGCTGTGACGCCCTCGTGCTTCAGAGTTTGCCTATGGACAAAAATATTTTTTTAACTTGTAGTTAAAAAGGTTAGGTTTGGGGGGTTTTTTAACATCAGTGACAGGTATTTTAGTGTTTAAAAACATTTAATGTTAAAAAAGATGCACGTTATAAGCTTCTGTCCCAAAACGATAACGTGTATTAAGAAGCTATAGATTGTTATGGAAGATAGAATGAATGGCGTCATGATGAGATATTGCTCTTTCCGTAAGCAATATTAAATGCTTGTTCACTATTCGAAGTAGATTTTACAGTATTTTCAACCGACTACTAAAAGAAGGAGGTTCTTGATTTGGTTGCATTCATTTGGTGTTTGTTATTTCTGAAGTTAATTTACTAACTTACTTTGAATTTTAAAGAAAGGATTTACCTATTTACGTTTTGGTTCCATTTATGTAATATTCTACCTTCTACACAACATAGTCTCAAACTAAGCAGAACTTATACTATGGGTAAAACACTAGACACTGGATAAACTTACGTGATGCAGTCCATGATGGAGGAGTACTGTCGCTCCCCGGAGCCCTTGGTGAGCGTCTGCATGCGGGTCTTGACCACGTCCAGCGGGTTCACTGATAACGCCGCCATTGAGCCCGCCGCGCAACCCGACAGGAATGACCACCTACAAAAACGATCATATACGGTGAGTAGGCGTATAATTCACTCGGGCAGAGCCATAGGCCAAGTCTAGTAATAAATAAAACTATAGACACTCAGTTTCCGTGTGGCGAGAAAATATACAAGGTACTATTACATCACTTCACCCATGGGTGTCCTAAGTATCTTTTGGAAAAGTTGGTAATCTCGACATTAAATTCTATACCAACCCGCCTGGCCAGCGAGGTATATGTGGATTTTATATTACAAGTTTATTTAGCGGGTCTTACTCGCGATTACTAAGATATTAATGGCATAAATACCTATGTATTTCAGACGTTTCGACCGACTTGTATCGGTCGTGGTCGCTGAGGGACTGAAATGAGGATTTGGTCTACTATACTATCCTGGCCAGACCGTTGAATGACTAAGCTTTTTTAAGCAAATTAGAGTCCTAAGTCAGTGTAATGCGAAAATCTGTATAATTAAACTAAAGAACCTACCAGAATGGTGGCGTAGCACCAGGTTTCTTGTCTTTGATGCCGAGCTCAGCGAGCGTGGCGAACAGCGGGAAGTAGATGACGCTGAAGGTGACGTCGCGCGCCGCCGTCGCTGAGATGCCCTTGTACAGACCCATCACGCCGCGCTCCGCTAGCAGCCGCCTCGTTAACGCCATAGCCGTCAACCGCTGAGGGGCTTGGCCGCCCTCTATCAATTGAAAAAGCAATCAACAATTTAAAAATATTTAATAATCCAGTGATGGATTCTGGTAGGACGGTCAAATCATTTAGGAGGCTTATTTTTTTTGCCTTGAACTTGAGAAAAGCCTCAAATGCCTTTCAAGGGAGGAAAGCAAGTCGAGCTCTTCAGCACCTTCCCCTACCACCAAGATACGACTCTGACATTGTGATGGCCGATTATAAACATTTGAATATTATGCTGTTTTGTCTGTTAGGCAGCCACAGAGGCAGAGATAAATATAAAGATAGGAAGAAGTGAAGGAATTCATTACTCATTTCATACAAGCAACCGGAACTGGCGTTCCGTTGTCTCTGGCTACCCCGACGGGAAAAAGGCATGAGTGTGTATGTATGAAGAAGTGATGTCATAGCGTGCGTGTGTATGTATGAAGAAGTGATGTCATAGCGTGCTATGACATATTGGCAATATTTACCTTATCAGCAATATTACAGTTTTACTTACCACTTTTAGCCTGGGCCGCGATTCTGCCAGCATCCTGCATTTGAATTTTGAGCAGCTCCATGGGAGTGGTGATGATAATTTGACAAGCGCCCGCACATCCACCCGCTATCATCTGACGGAACATGGGCAGAGATCTACAACAAACATATTCATATTTTAATACAGCCAACAAGACTAGTTTTTAGGTATATTATTTACGAATTATATAAGATTCTCACTATATTTCGTCAATCATTGCTCATTTATGCAATGGTTGTCTTTGTAAAATGTTATAAGTTGCATTTAGTAAACTTTTTGAAACACACAGGTGAGTAAGAACGTACGTAATGGACGAGTCAATTATGTACTGAAAACGCCCCTACTTTTTTCATGTCTTTGTCTTTCTTTCTTTTTTATTCCTTTTTGTATTGAGGGTGTACTCACAGCGATTATGTCACCCTCGAATAAGCACATTAGGTAGCTTGAATATGCTGTCCTATCGTCCTGTAATGCTAGTAGGAAACAGCGATGTCTATAGGGGTTAGATATGCTTATGTTGTACAGTTTCAGTTGCCGCTTACCGTGAGAGCTCCTAGCTCGTCTGTCATAAATTGCGTTGAATTTACAACTGCTTAAAATGGCCCAACTCTTCAGATCTATGTTTGGAATTGTAATTTAGTAGATAAATTAGACATATTAGATTCTTCAGAACTAGCTACTTAATACTAACTCTGCCGTACTTCATACGATTAAATATTTTTATTTCCACATACAGCTATCAAACCTTATACAATAGTGTAGTTACTTATCTAAATACTACTAGACTATACCACCAAACCTATATAATACATCAATAATATAATCTTAGTATTAGAAATAACAACAAAACAAAGAATAAACCAACTAATAATCAAGGATCGGAGTTAAGGGAGCTAACATTGTCAAAAGTATGGATATGCCTTATTTTTTAATGTTTCCGGAACTAGATTCCAGAAAATTTTGGCTTTTTTATTAAGGTTTTTTCAACAGTTTAAAACACCTTCATTAAAAATCCAAAATTTTCTGGAATCTAGTTTCGGAAACACATTAAAAAATTAGGCATATCCATACTTTTGACAATGTTAGCTCCCTTAATTCCGATCCTTGCTAATAATAGTCCGTTGATAGTGATAAAAGATTCGTATGCGAAGAATCTGACGTACATACTCCTCTCACGTTTAATGATAGATGAGTTCATAAAATTGGCAGACAGTCATTGTGTTGATCTAACATAACAATTATGTCAGCGCCTTCCTGCTTTTTCCTTTTTATCTACATATTCCGCTGTGACGTGCAGCGACTGTTTGAGTCCATTTTTGGTCAATTTATTTATTGACTACCTCCGTGATCCAGTCGATAGCGTATGCGACTGCTGATCATCGGAGGTCCCAGGTTCGATTCCCGGGTCGGGCAAAAGTGTTATTGGGTTTTTCCGGATTCTCAGTAGCAGCAGGGAGTCTAGTGATGTGCCCGGTAACGACAATAGGCTCGTACTCTATTACGTGGGATCTAAAGTTCGTAAAGCGGAATGTGGGTGTAATATCACACCTCTGCCTACCTCTTCGTGGAAACAGGCGTGAGTCTATAAAAGCAAAAGAAAGTTTATTTATGCATCCTTTTTTTTGTCTAATCCCACCCTCTTTCCAGTACTGTGTCTTCTGTGTTGCCAGGTTCAGTAGCAGTGATCATTGACGACAACGAGTTTTGACACTCGTGAAGTCCTGGAGAAAGTGAAACTGTCTAGTGCTGTTGCACATGTTGGAAAGCAATAAAATATTGAATTGAATCTAACAAATATCATCATCATCCCTAAATTGTATAAACTATCCCACAGCTGGGCACGGGCCTCTTCTCGCTATGGAAAATGAGAAGGGCAAGGCCATGGTCCACAACTCTGGCCAAGTGCGGGTAACAAATATCAATATACATTATTCAAGTAATACGTTCTAGCTACCCAAATCTACAAGTTAAATCAAATAAACTTACTGATAGCATTATTCGCAGAGTACAAATAAATATCATGATTCATGAATATCAATACACGGAGCAATCTGCAAGAGATCAATATATTATCGCGTTATCAATTTCGGTCAATATCTGGTCATGACTGTCAGGGTTATGATTGGCATGACTGTTAATACATGTCATGCTGTATTCGCAATATCATTTGGATAGTTCTTTTCAGTATACGAGGTCATAAACAGTTTGATAGCGGGCAACGTGGACGCTCGCCAGTTCTATTTACTTTACTGGGTATATTGGGTTTATTCCCATCTTCCCCCGCATGTCTCCCCCCGAACGGGGGAAAATGGGAATTTTTGTGTCATCTTCCCCCGAATTTGTAATCGGGGGAAGATGGGAAGTTGCATTCCCATCTTCCCCCGCATGCCTGACACCGAACGAGGGAAAATGGGAATGCGTGTTTCATCTTCCCCCGATGACAAGATCGGGGTAAGATGGGAAGTTCTATTCCCAACTTCCCCCGCATGTCTGCTCCCGAAATAAGGAAAATGGAAATGTTTGTGTCATCTTCTCCCGAACTTGTAATTTCATTTGTCCCCGAAATACGTTTAATAATTAATTTTGTTCACCAACGTATGGCTCGAATAAAATAAACATGGTTTTTACAGGAACTAATAAAACAAAGCTTCATTGGTACTATACAGTCATATTTATGAGTAAATATGAAAGTACTGTTTGTTGATCGTCAATCGAGGGACGAAAATCATTTTTATTTGTTCTCGAAATATTTTTAATAATTATTTTTGTTATTTCACCCCACTGTTATTTTTTTACAGGAGTTAATAAAACAACGTTTGATTACCAACATTTTTATAAAAAGGAAATAGTACAGCATTTTCCGTTTGAAAATCAGTCATACTATAACAATTCCTCTTATTTAAAATTATTAATCCAAAAATCAAATATTGACAACAATATTGTTCTATATAAAATCAGTCTTATTAGGAAACACTTTGAAAAACCGTACTCTTTTTGTATTTAAATATTTATTCTTACTGTAAAATATTGTCAATACCTACTGACAATATTTTACATTTCAATCTGTCTTACCGTTTTAACAATTAATATTAAAAATTAACAGATAGGTATAACAATCACTACACATTCAAATCTAAATGTCAATATTCATTATAAAATCAGTCTTAGAACTAGTAAAAAATGTTTTAGTTTTTTAATTATTTACATCTGAAGAAAAGCCTCTCATTTTTTTTTTCATAAATATCAAAATTACAATGACTAGGTGTTTACACTTTTTTTTCAAATAAACAACGTTATAATATTATCACAGCATGCAAAATCAAAGATAAGTCACGTAAACTAAAAAGTTTGCTGTCTACAATAGTAGCAACAATAGTAAATATACATTTCAATCGCACCAACTACTCTTCAATTTCAAGTCTTGACAATAAATTTAACATTCCACAGTATAAAAACATTCTTAAAATCTAACATTTTAAACTTTTAATTATACATTTAACAATGTTATCACAGCATGCAAAATCACAGAATAGACACTTGAATTCAAAATAAATAAGTTTTGAAGGTTCAAAATAATATCAACGAAAGTACTGTGTGTTGGTCAATTATTTCGTTAATATTAACGAAATCATGGACCGAGAAATAGTACTTTTTACAATTAGCCACTTTCTGGAAGAGATGAAGTAATTGTTAATAATATTATTATCAATTACCTCATCTTTTCAAGAAAGTGGCTAATTGTTATTGTAGTAGGTATGAGGAATTGTTATAGTAGTAGGTATGACTGATTTTCAAACGGAAAATGCTGTACTATTTCCTTTTTATAAAAATGTTGGTAATCATACGTTGTTTTATTAACTCCTGTAAAAAAATAACAGTGGGGTGAAATAACAAAAATAATTATTAAAAATATTTCGAGAACAAATAAAAATGATTTTCGTCCCTCGATTGACGATCAACAAACAGTACTTTCATATTTACTCATAAATATGACTGTATAGTACCAATGAAGCTTTGTTTTATTAGTTCCTGTAAAAACCATGTTTATTTTATTCGAGCCATACGTTGGTGAACAAAATTAATTATTAAACGTATTTCGGGGACAAATGAAATTACAAGTTCGGGAGAAGATGACACAAACATTTCCATTTTCCTTATTTCGGGAGCAGACATGCGGGGGAAGTTGGGAATAGAACTTCCCATCTTCCCCCGATCTTGTCATCGGGGGAAGATGAAACACGCATTCCCATTTTCCCTCGTTCGGTGTCAGGCATGCGGGGGAAGATGGGAATGCAACTTCCCATCTTCCCCCGATTACAAATTCGGGGGAAGATGACACAAAAATTCCCATTTTCCCCCGTTCGGGGGGAGACATGCGGGGGAAGATGGGAATAAACCGTATATTGCATGTCTTGGAACCAATAAACCTCTTATCTACAAATACCTTATACAAGAGACGGCATAGAATACAAGTGTCACCACCCCCTATCTTCCCGTGGGTGTCGTAAAAGGCGACTAAGGGATAACACGATGCAAATACCATCTTTGCGTAGAGACGGAAAAATCGACATCAAACCCTATACGACTGCCTCGTTGGTCTGGCGGCATAAATGTGCGCGTGGGATCGGAAAGTCCCGGGTTCGATTCTTGGGTCGGACGGTGTTATTGAGTTTTTCTGTCACGAAATTCTCAGTAGCAGCACGGAGTCTGGAAATGTGCCCGGTACGGCAATAGGCTCGCCCCTTATTACGTGGGACTAAAGTATGTCTGGCGAAGGGTGGGTGTAGAGATACACCTCTGTCTAGCCCTTCGGGGATAAAAGGCGTGACGATATGTATGTATGTATGTGTATGTACCTTATACAATAGATGGCATGAAAAGTGGTCATTAGGCTCATTGTCAAGTGCCTGAACTGAATTACGAGTTCACTTTACAGTAATTCTAGTCGTTAAATTATAAAAGCCTACAGTTTATGTCCAAGTCCATGCAAAAGATTGTTTGGCACAGTTCTTACTATTTAATTTGTATGCAGTTTCGCAGGTCGTAGATTCAACTGTGTATGACTCAACGGTTTATTTGTATTTTGTGTGTTTTACTATAGTGATTTACTTATGTGGGTATAATAAGGTAGGAAGCTATGACATCTTAGCTTGATTACAATTGCACTATCCACTGTGCATCTTGCTTCTTTCTCTTTCTCATTATCTACCTTCTCTCGCCTCTGCCCCTTCATTGTACCCTCCCCAACCCCTCTCTATCCTGCTGTCTCGATTTTCTGCTCTCGCACTCACACCCGCCCCTCTCTCTTTCTGTCTCCCTCGGAACAAAGAGAAGAAAGGGATGGACTCTCCCTCTCTTTTCCTGCTTCCCCCTCTCGTTCTCCCATTATTTATTATATAGTGTAGTTTGCATCATATAAGGCCATATGTAGCGGTATACAGGGTTATTTGTAAAACACCGTTAACCTGACAAATGCTGAACTACGCCCTGTTCTGACACGCTACACTTATTGTAATTATATATTTTTTAATTGTTTTTATTGTTTTTTGTACTGTTTTTTATCATCGTGTTTTTTCTTTGTGTGCGTGTTAAGAATAAAATATTTTTTCTTTTTCCTTTTCTACCCTCTCAGGACTCCGGTTACACATCAATCAAATCACATCAACATCATAATCAACAACTGTTGTTCTATGACTTTTTACAAAACATAATACATTTACCAAAAACAAACCTTCAAGATTTCGTTGTCCTATCTAACACATTTCAACTCGTGTATTTTGCTGTACCTACCTACCTACGCCTGTGTTAGAATAATATATATAGAATGTCATACTTATAGTTTTATAATGTAATCAATTCCGTAATTATAAATATTAAAATAAGTATTTTACATCGTTGTAAAAGAGTTGCCAGATTAACAATTAAATTATGTAACAAATTCTACAGTTATCATTTCAAATATCGTTTAAATATGTTCTTATTTACACAATGTAATAAATACTATAATTGTTAATCTGGCAACTCTTTTACAACGATGTAAAATACTTATTTTAATGTTTATAATTACGGAATTGATTACATTATAAAACTATAAGTATGACATCCTATATATATTATTATAACACCTGCGCGCCCCCGCCGCCCGCACCCCTCGCTATTGTTCTATCGCATAGACTTCGCAACATTTAGAGCGTTCAATTTAAATATTTTTATTTTTGTATGAAAATCTGATGAACTAAAATATGATGAATTTTTAAAAGTCAGAACTAAAGTTGTTGATTATGATGTTGGTAACATAGCCTTAGAGGTTAACGGTGTTTTACAAATAACCTTGTATATGCTTGGTAATAACAATTAGAAAATGACTTACTTACCCATCTTTCAAGGTGAGATAGTGTCGAAACATATCGTTAGCCGCTAACTTGATCGCTTTCTCCGGCGTGATGAGTAGAATATTGACTGCGGAACCTCGGTACATGCCGAAGTAACCCTCCCTAGCGTACGTCTGCTTGAAGCAGTCCAGCCTGGAAACAATGTGACCAACAAAATAATTTAATTTGCCATTTTACAGATAATTTCAGTAAACTGTTTGACTTATTCAGAGCATTTGAATTGTATAATATTTCCCCATGCAATTTAAATGTTTACGAAACGTTTTAATGAAATTTTATACAGAAGCAGAATAAATTGAGAGAAAGAATAAGACTTGACAGAAAACAGATTAATTACTGTGGTCCTAGGTACAATTCCCACCACAGACGAATCATAGTTGATTAAATTATTTATGCAGTATTTTACAGCGAACTGAAGACATTATATCTATTTTATTCAATACATAACAAACAAAAAGTACTCTTGTGACAGATAGTTACATATTAGCTGGCAATTACGTACATAAACGTAATATACACGTATACAAAGTAGCCCTACATAACTTAACACTAATGAAAATCTCACAAATAAGGTCAAGGCCCTATGTCGTAATTAACTTTAGGCTTTGTGTAAACTCCGAGTGGTGTCGGATTAAGAATATTAAGTGTTACTACCCTAATTTATTCCGTGGGTTTCGCAAGAGGCAACTAAGGAAAATACACGAAGCCTTGGGAAGAGATGGAAAACGCGACATGAAATCCCATACCAACCCTTCTGGCCAGCGTGGTAAAATAGGCCAAATCCTTCCATTTACTCACAATGCTATTTTGACGATTTATTAATACTAGAATACCATAGAAAAAAGAATAGTAATAGAAGTACTATGTCAGGGATTTTGTACGAGAAGCAGTGTCGCCTCTCACACACAAATACACTTTTACCACTACATAAAACACCACAACGTGATTCGTTAAATATATATAACATATCATAAAAAAGTATTATCTGAAAATTCTCGAAAAGCTGCCACGCTAAAATGGAGCTGGGCAGGACATATCTGTCGCATGTCAGATGACAAATGGGCCAAATTAACAACTCTATGGACCCCCTCAAACGGCAGACGACATCGCGGCAGGCCAAGACGGCGATGGCGGGATGAACTAGACTCCTTCAAAAAGGATTGGTTCCAGGAGGGAGAAGATAGGGACTTGTGGAAGAAGAATGGGGAGGCCTTTGCCCTGCAGTGGGACGTTACAGGCTAATAAAAAAAAAACTGAAAATTCACAAATGAAGAAAAAATACCTTTAAAAGATATAAGAACTGGTTTACATTCTTATTCTAGTTTTTAGTGTTACCAAAAACAGAATTTGTGCAAAATAATACTTTCAAACTCTTTTTGCACATATATTTAATAATTTAATTTGATAGGAAAGCATATAATAAAAAATCTCTATGTTCATAAATTTAGCTTTTTCTATTTAATAATATACAGGTTGTCACAAGACCCATCACCAAGCCGAAGTTTACTCGTTGTGGACATCATGCCAAGTCATACTAACCAAAAATTATACCTGGGAAACGATATTTTTTTTGAATTTCACATTTTTTAAACCGCAATTAAAAGCGCGCGCGTGCTATGCTCTAAATACCTACTTATCCATGGGGCTATAGGGCATCTAAAGAACATATTGGCATAATCGATGCGTGTACCCCATGCATCGATTTTGTACCTACTTAGAAAACTTCCATACTAACTTTGAGCCTCAATATCTCCTGAACCAGTAATTTCCCAGGTATGGCGCCGGAGTAAAAAATGTTTATAATGATTGGTACAACATGGCATTTCAGTTTTGGTTAAAGGTTTTTTTACATCCTGTATAAGTACGATGTTTAATAAAAATAATATGTAGGTACCCTGAAAGTTTCAGAAAATAACTTAGCTATTTCAATCGTAGAAATAGCTCCTGGTTTTAAAAACCGCCTCCCTTTTCTGTACTATGTTGTTGTTATGTTTTATGTAGTGAGCATATTGTGTGTTTTTAGGTATCCAATTTGCCTGTTGCTTCTAGCCATTTTAATTTTTCTTCGAGTGTGAACGGAAAGCTAAAAAAACAAACAAGTTACTTAGTCATAGTAAAACTTTAGTTTTTTGATGCAAAGAGCACATGTAATGAATATTTTTTTTGGTATTTACCAATTACTAAACAACCAGAGTATCGATATATTCTTATCGCAATGGAGGTACATCACAAAACACGTCATATTTGCACAAAATTTGACGTTTAAAGTAGATTGCTGTGTTATGTCGATTTTACAGACAGTAGCGTTATGTAAACAACTTAAATTTAAGGAGCGTCATGATATTGTAAGTCTGTCTGTTGAGCGAACTATTGAGGTAGCCTGTGTGGAACTGAGGAGATTTATTGTAATAAGTGTATACAGGCCTCCTTCAGCATTGTATGATAGCTTCGAGCGTATTATGGATGAGATATTAAACAAAGTTACAAAAATAAATAAAAATGTTGTTGTGTGTGGTGACTTTAATGTAAATTTATTGGAGGATAGTAGTCTTAGTACAAAATTGAAAGCGCTGTTTCTATCATATAATCTGAAGAACTTATTCTTAGAGCCCACAAGAGTTACTTCCTCTACATCTACTTGCCTAGATAATATATTTACAGATATCATAGTAAGGGACAAGCAAATTATTAGACAGTTAGACTCAGACCATTGTGGACAGCAGATCTCCTTTAA
Organism: Euclidia mi; assembly: GCA_944739405.2. Classification (NCBI taxonomy): domain Eukaryota; kingdom Metazoa; phylum Arthropoda; class Insecta; order Lepidoptera; family Erebidae; genus Euclidia; species Euclidia mi. The sequence goes on along the minus strand of OX123204.2, from coordinate 27,510,678 downwards.
TGATAACAGTAAGAATGTTTCTAGGCAAAATATAGTTGTAATACCTAAAACTGCAACTCGTTTTGCTAGGTTTCAAAGTAAACCAATGACTAGCTGGTCACTGTTAGATGATGAAGGTGACCCTAATTTGTTATATAATAGCTTTTTCAAAGCGTTTTGTACAGACTTTAATTCGGTTTTCACACCTAGAACGATTACAGTTGGAGGTAATGCAACCTTCTGTGAATGGGCAACAACTGGGCTTCACAAAAGTAGAAAGAGATTGTATGAGCTATATGACGAGAGAAACTTTAATTTAAGTGAACAATTTCAGGATTATGTTAGAAACTATGCTAGGATATTTCGGAAACTTTGCAAGAAAGCTAAGTCTCTTTACCTGAGTTCAAGGATTAGGAGTAGTGACGATAAAATGAAAATGACATGGAATATAATAAACAGCGAGACTGGGAAAGTTAAAAGTAAAAGTTCAAAATTTAGTTTGAACATTGATAACGACACTATTACATCAGACTCAAAAGTTGCATCGGCGTTTGAAAGTTTTTTTACTGATATCCCCGTTATTACTACTAGATCTTTGGACTCATCAACCAATGCAGCGGAATCTCTTTTAAAAGAAAACATGAGTACAACCTATAGTAATTTCTCATTTCAGTATATAAATTCAAATGATGTTATAAAAGCTTTTAATACTATAAATTTAAAGAAGACTGCAGACTTGTGAGGAAATTCCGTTACTATTACCAAGTCCATTATTGCTTTAGCTGCTAACAGATTAGCTTTAATATTTAATAAGTGTATTGACTGTGGTGTATTTCCTGATCTTATGAAAGATAGCAAGGTAATACCTTTGTACAAAGCAGGTAGCACATCAGACCCCACCAACTATAGGCCAATTTCTGTGCTGCCCACATTTAGCAAAATTTTCGAGAAATTGATACTAGACCAACTGCAAAGTTATTTTAATAACAACGAGCTTCTACACTCTAAACAATTTGGTTTTACAAAGGGGCGCTCCACGACCGATGCCGGTGTTGAGCTTGTAAAACATATCTTTGATGCCTGGGAGGATTCACATGATGCTTTAGGTGTCTTCTGTGATTTGTCCAAGGCCTTTGATTGTGTAGAACATGATACATTGATCAGGAAATTACATCACTATGGTTTAAGTAGTTCTGCTCTGCATCTTCTTACTTCATATTTGAGTAATAGGATTCAGAGAGTCGATGTCAACGGGACGCGTTCGCATGGGTCTGTAGTCAAAATGGGCGTCCCACAGGGTTCAATCCTCGGTCCTTTTTTATTTTTAGTTTATATTAATGACTTACCACACCTCGTCAATGACAAGCACGGGATAGTACTGTTTGCTGATGATACCTCACTTTTATTTAAATTAAAACGACAGCAAATTGATATGGACGATGTAAACATTGCTATCTCAAAGGTGGTTCGCTGGTTTGAGGTTAACAACCTGCTTTTAAATAGACTTAAAACTAAATGTATTCGATTTTTGATGCCTAACGTCAAACAAGTGAACACCTCAGTAAAGGTTAAGGATGATGTGTTGGATCTTGTGGATAACACCAAATTTTTAGGCATTACACTAGATTCTAAGCTGCAATGGGGACCACATATTAGTAAATTGTCGAATAGACTCAGCTCTGCAGCATACGCAGTCAGGAAAATTCGCCAGTTAACTGACATTGACACTGCCAGGCTTGTATATCATAGCTATTTTCATAGTATAATGTCATACGGTATTCTCCTGTGGGGAAATGCTGCCGACATTCAGACCATCTTTGTTCTGCAGAAAAGAGCTATTCGAGCAATTTATAATTTGGATTATGGGGCTTCGTTAAGGAATAAATTCAAGGAAATAAACATTTTAACAGTTGCAAGCCAGTACATTTATTCCAACCTAATATATTTATTCCAAAACAAGGCCTCATACTCAAAGAAAAGTGATATCCACAATTTGAATACTAGAAATAAGAGTAAGCTAGTAGTGCCGGCTACCCGGCTAGAGAAAATAAAAAAATCTTTTCAAGGCCAATGTGTGCGCTTTTACAATAAAGTGCCAAGCAATATTCAAAATTTAAGTTATAATAAATTCAAAAAGATTATAAAACGTAAACTTTGTCAAAAAGGGTACTATTCAGTGCTAGATTATATTGAAGATAAAAATGCTTGGGATTAATTTGCTCGGTCCCACAGGCTACTTATGTTTGATTAGTGTTAAGTTTCATGTGAGTGTGAGTTATTGTGTCTATATTATGCTAGTAAGTACTTTTATATTATTATTAAAAAAGCCTTATTAATTGACAACAACATTATAGACACACCAGCTCATATACTTATGAAAAATTCAATGTAGTTACTAAGTTTTTAAATTGTATAGAATCAAGACGTAGAAAAGAGTGGCCCGGAGTTTCTTGCCTGATTCTTCTCACGAGGCTCTACTTTCTGAACAGGCATTTTTTTTCAATGCTCAACTATGTTAATATGCATTTAAAGTTACTTTTTTTTTTTTTTATTTGTATGACTTTCTGACGTGTCCAAAAAATTTAAACATTTTTATGGAAATAAACATATTTGAGTTTGAGTTTGAGTTTGAGTAAAACCGGCAATGTATACTATTTGTGTCATAGTGATATTTTATTTTATTTAGCTTTAAATATGTACTTCTCAGTGAAAAGTAATGTTTCCATTAGTCCATTACTAAGATTATGGTTATGGCTTGGTCTCCTGCAGCTTACACAAGCACAAGCAGGTATTCTTGCCTAAATTAAGCTATAAAATAAACGACTAACATGTGTCAAATTGTGCAATCTAAGATATGCAAGCATTATTCACATCACGGACACGAGTATCAGCTAATGTCTAATTCATATTATATTATCTATGTAGAATACAATAATTTATTACTAAACACTAAATATATATCCAAACCTCACAAATACTAAATATATATTTTCATACAAAATAAGTTTACCTGCACGCTCGATAGATGGCATTGTGCCGTTCTGCTGAATCGCGCTATGGTTTCGTTCACACTGCGAGTATATATAGTGGCTTGAGAGACGGATCAATTGGTTTATCCGAAGAAAAATTCTCAGTAGTAGTATAAGATTTTTTGATAATTTCTTGCCGCGAGAGTGGTATAGAAATTGAAAATACTTGATTATTATATTAGGAGAGAGAGTCCAGCAGTGAACTGCGAATTTTTTTTAAATTACACACTTTCTTCCACTTTCCAGAATTACGGCGCAGAACCCGACGACAATTAATATTTTTATAAAAATCAATTTATAGTATTTAAATATTTTTACTAGTAAAATAACGGTTTAAAAAAAATAATATTTTTCAATTTTTAAAATATGCTTAACGTGTAGAATCATCTAATCGATATTGGGTTTTGAAATTGCATGCATATATATTATAGCTTGAATGTTGCCGTCGCGATAAAGATAAATAATATAAAAAGGCATTTTATTAACTTTTTAAAATGTAGGAGCGCTAGCCTTACGGAAAGACTGCAGACTGCTACGCCGTCTCAGGTTTAAACGAAAGGCGCGAACCGCTGACTTTTCTAAGTTGGTATTCAATCGCTTACTAAACGGTGAAAGAAAATAGTATTGCAAGGAATCCTGCATCTCCGAGAGTCCTCTATAATGTTCTCGAAAGACATGTCAAGTGTACCAAGCTGCACGTGGCCAGCCTAGCGGGCTGTGGCCTTATCCATCTCATGATGAGAAGATGCCCATGCTCAGCAGTGGAACAGATTATAAACAAGGCTGGTGAACATAATTTAAATAAATTCGTAGGTCAACATTGAAGGAACTGTTTTCAATTTCGACATTGTTTCTCATCTATTCTAGTTGTATACTCACATGCTTTTGTACTGTCTCTCTCCATTTGCGCCAACAGTCTGGTTCTGCAGTCGAGTCTTGACCAAGTCCAATGGGAATACCACGGACACACCGATTATACCAGCGATACCACCGTTCACGATCTTTGGTAGTAATCTGAAACAAGAAAACATCATGTACAAAATTCCGCTGAGCGTAATAAGTAGTAAATAGATTGTACTCTTCTCCTCTATCCAAAAATCATGATAATGGGGCAAATGGCTTGCCGCATTGCCCAATTATGATTGCGTTTAAGATTCTGTACCATAAAATCTGAAAAAGGAACGCTTATAAGATCAGTTTTTGTCCAGTTTTAGGATGTGTCCTAAGAACAAACACAAGAACTAAAATGTTATGGCACTGATACATTTAGGCCGGTGTACACCCACACTTTAACAGATGTTTAAATTTGTAACCAACTGTTTAGTTCAATTTTCATGTTCACCATACCTTATACGTCAGTTAAAATGCTAAATCGGGCGGTTATTTTAACCGAGCCTCGCATCCATGTTTTACGCGTTTAAACCTTGGTTATCGCTGTCAATGTGATATTTTGTTTACTAGTTCAATTTATTTGTCAACAGAACAGTTTCATATAAAGACAAAATGATGTCCGCATTTAATTTTATAATGGATGATGAATATAATCACTCAAAATATTTCTTTCATTAAGGCTCAAATTGCTGGTACGGTTCATATGAGCCATTTTTTACTAATGTGCCTTATGAAATCAAAAAATAATCATTAGATTGTGCTCAGCGATAACTTTTCACTTTTTAAAACCTCGTTTGAAATGGTTATAGCATTTCTACACAATAAACAACAACAATGGTCATAAAATTATTCCAACCAAAAGATGTCATAATACTCCTAAAAAGAAAAGTAATGAAAAATACAACGTCCGAACTTTTCAATTTTTTGAACAACCGACTGCATTATAATATTATACGATTTTTTAAAAGAGTTAAGAATAAAAGAGTTAAGAGTTAGAATTAAACGTCATTTGATGTTGTAATAGTACTTTTTTTTTGACTGCACGGTTGGCGTAGTGGTTTAAGCGGCCGCCTCACCGCTTGACACTGCGCCGAAGTGTTGTGAGTTCGATCCCCACACGAGACAACACTTTGTGTGATTCATAAATTGTTGTTTCGAGTCTGGGTGTTCATTGTGCCCGTTAGTTGTATGTTTGTAAGTCCCCCGCTACACAGGATTTAGTCCTAATGTCCTAATTTGTCTTTAAAAAAAAAATCATTTGGCAATGTTACATTTCTCACTCATTTCATTCAAAAACGTCCGGTTTTCTAACCGGCACCCAAACGGCACTGGTGAACAGTAAAAAAAACGATCTCTGTTTTATTTGATGTTTAACTTTTAACAGTTGTTTTTGCAATCGCCGGTTATATCATTGTCGGTGAACTTGGGTTTTAGTATTTGAATTATAACGCGAGATATTTAGTACCCATTATTATACAACAACCAAGTGAAGTGTAGGCACTATTAAATCTATCAACATCCATTACTCGATACCTCACGTTCGCTCTCAATTCCCAAAGTATTTATAAATCTTGAAGAAATTAAATTAGTCATAAACTCGTTATTATCGCTCCCGTTTCTGAGGTTGTTAAGTATCAACATAAATTCCTAGAAAAGCCATAATAAAGCCTAATAACCCATTCTGACTGCAATTTTACTCTTTTCGTGATGAGAAAGGGCCCATCCCTTTAAATAATATGGTTCCAGAAGAAGAAAAGAAGACCACTTCAATGATCACTACGTAGCTACTTAGCAAGCACTGAAATAGGTACTTAGCAGCTAAATGTGGTTATAATCGGTGTTTCGAACGTATTTCGGCTTATTTAATTAAAGTAAGAATATAATTAACTAGAGGACGCCCGCAGCTACGCCTGCATTTTTATTTAAATTTACTCGTTTTGGCCGATCCCGTGGGAATTTCGGGAAATCCCTTCTTAGTGCACCCCTACGGTTCCCAAGGAACATACATGCCAAATTTTAGCTTCCTGCGCCCAATAGTTTCGGCTGTAGCGTGTCTGTCAGTCAGTCAGTAACGGAAGGATTTTATATATTAAGATAACTGTGTTTCTAAAAACTATGTATTTTAACATTTTCATTGACCACAACGCATACAGGCCTAGCAAGAATAATATTTGCTATAAGCTTGGTAGAACGACCTTTCTGTTACTATAGTATACCAACAGGTTGTCACCCACATACGACATAAGCAAAAGGCACCTGCAGACGTCAAGTGCGTGACCTACATGTGTGTCATACGAGTGATCTGATAAGAAAGTTTGAAAACTTTGATACTGTGTAGGTGAAGACCCCACCTGCTGGCAAACACACGTGACTAGGGCAGGGTGTTTTTTTTACGGAAAGCCCAGGGACAGATCCAGTGGCTAAAACCTCCCCCTATCCCTCTTCTGGAAACGCATCTGAGTTCTGCCATGACAGATTACTTTTAGTCAATCACATGATCAATCCTACCCTCACCAGTGTAAAGCAATCCACTCAAATCGAAATAGCATCTACTAAACCAAAATAAAGACACCAGAAATCTTGGCTCCGACCTTGCCGAAGACCATAAAAAGTTACATTTCGAATTATATAATACGCTGTCAATAAATTACTGAAACGCTATGGACTCATTCGAACCAAATAACACATAGATAGTATATCAAATTATGGTATCTACGGAATAGGTCAATATTAACTGGGGTCATCGACTCGGATAAGGCAACAATATTTTGCCAATAAAACTAAAATCAAAACGTAAAAAGCTATTAATGTAACTAATTATGTTATCAACACGGATCGAATCATTCAATCAAAAGAACAACAATACACCGCAACTAAATCAAGATAAAATCTTAAAATACAATAATATATTATTACAAAGAATTTCATATAGAGACAAAACGAATTTCAAGTGACTATAATATAGCTCCCAACTTATGTTAAGGAAGACCCTGTCTCTAGGGTTCCTAACTGTTTTTACAAGAAAAACAGTATATTCAGGTCTCTGAAGAATATTAAACAGTATTTTAGAAAATGAACTGTATTTTATTTATTTATTGTTTTAAATACATATTTTTAGAGCTCCTCGCACAACTTATTAATATCTTTTTTTTAAACTTCATACGCCTCACCTCACCACAATTATATCTGAAATTAAAATAAATGAGGAGCTCATTTTTTAGGGTTTCGTACCTAAAAGGTAAAAAACGGGACCCTATTACTAAGCCTCCGCTGTCTGTCTGTCTTTCCGTCTGTCTGTCACCAGGCTGTACCTATCTCATAAACCGTGATAGCTAGAAAGCTGAAATTTTCACAAATTATGTATTTAGGTTGCCGCTATAACAAACAACAAATACACAACAATACAAAAAAAAAATGAAAATATTAAGAGGGGGTCCCATACAAAAAATGTGTATTTTTCGTATTTTTTGCTCAAAATTACTAACTGTAACAGGTGGACGCTTCAAATTTTCACAGAATATATAGTTGTATATTACCTTTCAAAATAAATAATTAAATAAAAAAAGTAAATAATAAAGGGGGCTCCCATACAACAAACGTATTTTTTTAGCAATTTGTTACTCGATCCTAATCGTTGTATGTATACTTAAAAGTATTTTAAGTATACATACAACAAACGTGATTTTCTTTTATAGATGATGGTACGGAAACCTTCGTCCAATTTTTATTAAATTAATCTCAGACTATAGAGTGAAATTAATATATTATGCAGTATTTCTATCCTCCCGCCACTTAGCATTCATTACTGAAAAATCTCTTACAGTAGGTAAATGCTGAGATGGCGGGAACAGAAAGTAGACATGAGACAATTTTAGTTAAGTTTTTAAATTCTTCTGAAAACAGTATTTTGTATACTTTATTTTTGTTCAACAGTGAAAAGTATAATTTAGTGGAAAACAGTATAATACTCTTCAAAACAGTATAGTTGGCAACCCTACCTGTCTCCTGTAATACAGTTATTCAACTAGTACAGAAAACAGGTTAGTATTAGTAACCTGTAACGATAGTTTGTCCCTATGATAATTTATTTTCTTTTTTTTATACACTCTCTTTTATTTTTAAAGACTCACGTATCGAAACCCTGAAAACACGGCAGAGGTGTAATATTATATCCACATTTCGCCATATTATTATGAATTTTGCGTCCGCGGGGGCGAGCCTATTGTCGCTAATGAGCACATTGATATTAACCGTAACTGAGAATTCGGAAAAAATCTATTCTCTTTTTTTTATCCAGCTGTACTCTGTAGAAGTGAGAGTGAAATTAGGTACCGAATAAAAATTACTGAAAGGGTTACTCAAATTTAAACAGTTATTTTGAAACACAAACGTGGATGCATGTATGCGTGGTCATCATCATCATCCAATCGTAATCCCGGTTGCATCCAAAACTTTGATCTTGAAATCGAGGTTCTGCTTACTGGTCATACCAGATTCGACGGAATATTGTTTTCTCTTCTTCAAATGGCTGCCGCAACACATAGGGATAGCGATATCCCATGGTTTCGACCAGAGGTAGCATATTCAAAGGTATTGATTCTTCATAACGATTGCAATGATATTCATCATAGCCATTTTTCCTGGCCAAGATTTGACATAATGGTATTAAAATAAGCAATGGTAATATGACGATAATCTGTATATATAAAATCCTTGCGTTACTGACTGACTGACTGACAGACAAGCTACAGCCGAAACTACTCGGCGCAAGAACCTGAAATTTAGCATGTATGTTCCTTGGGGACCGTAGGGGTGCACTAAGACGGGATTTCCCGAAATTCCCACGGGATCGGGCAAAACGGGAAATTCGAAAATATGTTCGTGCGAAGCCGCTGGCGTCGACTAGTAAGCAATATAAGCAAAGCAACAACGAGACCCATCAACAATGGAAAAATCCAACAACCAATATCGTTCAAGTGGGTTCCAAATGAAAGCTCGCAAATCTTCCATTGGCTAAACAATCTCATTCACATCAGTGAGCCTACGAAATTAGGCTAATATAGCCTTCTTGGACTGGGGTGTTCAACTATCTATGTAAATATAAAGTGGTGACGGCTTCTAGATTTTGTTTATAGGGTCACTATCCTCAAAATAAAAACCATCAGCCAGCACCAGCAGCCAAGGGGGGGCTTGAAACTCATGAAGAAAGTTTTTATCAAGGCAAACACTAAACAGTCCTTTGACTTTGGCAGAAAACAGATACCTTTGGGAAGGGGGCTTGAGCCACCTTAACCCAGACAGGAACTGTATCCCTGGTACCGCTCCTTTACGTATAGATACGGAAGTATGGCTATGAATATCAAATTATTATACAGAGCTGCCAAGTTTAAACAAACGGCAATTAGTGTTTGTTTGTAATGTACTCTTAATTGTTGACATCCTGAGCAGAATTATCTTAATGCGACGATTCGTAAACATTCCTGCATACAATATGTGTATTAGTTAGGTACTAATGCCATAAAACGAGGCTTCTAACCAGCTAGTTCTTATCAGAATAAGACTTTGTTTGCGATACAAACCACTTAAACCTGAGTATTATGATTACGCTGACCGCATATGATTACACAATGACCTTATTTATTGTACGTTTATCGATTACGGCATAAACGGAAAAGATCAAAATGTCAAGAGCACTACTAGATGTATGAAATATAAAGCGTTATCATTTTGTTTCACCACCTGACGAGATTTTATCAGTTCTCGTAAACTGCTATTCAATGCAACAAAAGTGTGATACATAATCATCATCAACAGTGGGTACGATTTGTTAATCCATAAGGAGATGGATGGACTTATTGCAATCAATTTTATTTCCTAAAGACAATTGTAGGCGTTACACAGCATTGGCTAATGTAGCGGATACACGTTTCGCAAAATGTCCAGCGTTCGAGCTTTCACAGGGAGCGACCACAACACGAAGTCTTCAAGTCTTTAATCACCAAGCGAACCTCATTTTTCTCACACTTTCTCTACATACATAAAATACTATTCAAAACATCTTGCGTTACTGAAATCGATTACATATCTATTCTAGTAGTAGTAGCTTATTTATTCAGCCTGTAGTAGTGGCGGGCTGATTGCAGTTCCGTCGCACTGTTTGTGAAGATGCAAATGCGATCTACAGTTTCGCTCGATACCGAGCGTGGTTGAGTACAATAAATGCGGAGTCGTCAGACTACAAGCCTGTTTCGGGTCGTTGAACGACTTTAGTGTGTGTGGCCTAATCGTGCCGATCTAACAATCAAAGATGCTGAACCACGTGGGGGAAGAGATACAGTCGGCAAGCGGACGCCTTGCTCTGTCCCCGTGCCCCGTCCGCAACGGTCTTGGACAGCAACCGGGACGGCGCTAGGATGATGAGTCACGGAATATGTGGCCCTAAATAACTCCTTGGATCAACTTCTAATAGCCTAACTTTAAATAGCCACCTATTTAAAATACTAGACAGGCTAGAAACCTTTCTAGTCGTTGAACGACCAATTGGAACTGCGATACGGTAAAAGCGGCACAAATTTTAATAGGTTTAATAATGCCATAACTGTATGTAATCTTATTTCAAGGGGTTTAACTTATAAGTTATATCCATCTGATTGCTAAATCGTCAGTTTTGTAATGTGACCAACCTGCTTAAAGAATTACCTAGTCGATCCTATATTAACACAGGAATGTTTGTCGTGACAAAAATAGATGACTTTTACAATGTTTGGTTAATCGCGGCATTATACATGGGTGTTCCCGCACGTTTACACAAACTACTTTATTGGATTTGTTCACAACGGTTTCTACTCGTAGATATCTTCATGTTTCGATCGCTACTCTGTAGGTGCTGCACTTCGTAGGTTTTGATAACTGACTAAGGTACCAGTTTAAATATTAGATATTTGTGAGAGGTATAACATGTTTAAGGCAATCTTATCGTACTATTACAAATAACGAATATAAACATTTCAACTCTGTAACTGCTCTTACAATTTATTCAATAAAATCGTGCACAGACACCATCGTTTTTACCCCAACAGATGTGTTCTCTTCAGAACCAGTAAAAATTTGCTACACCGCATCTAAGTTTTGGATTTTCTATTGCTTGATGCAGTCAGTTTGTAATTTTCTGCTCTAGCCGACTGAACGAGTAAAGTAATTTTGTAAGAAGGATGCAAAACGGCTCTAACCGAAATTGGATTTTACGATTTCTCGTACGTTTTGATACATTGAACGCATGCCAACATGACATTTTTATTGTCCCACGAAAAACCATATGCATATTCCACACGAAATACCAAAGTACCGTATAGAAGCAGTACTGGGAAAATCTCTTAAGATTATAAGATAAGTGTGTGACGCCAAATTTATCTCGAGAGCGTCTAGATTATATTTATCTGATAGTAAAAATAACTATCATTACAAAATTACGTAACGCCTTTGATCCAACATCTGCGACTGGGGAGACATAAGACACGTTTATTTGTTCTTGGCAAACAATTCTTCGTGAATAAAAGGAGAGCTTACAACAAACTTGCGTAGTAACAATTTTCAAAATGGCTCTTATTTGTTTTGATTCGTAAATATCATCCCGCGTCGTCCGGAAACCAATTTGGATGTCTCTTAAGCAAAAAAGTATTGTGCTATTTATTACTAATATTGGAATGGTGCCCAGTAAATATTGATCGCGAGACATGCCCCTTTTACGTCGTGAACATAGCATGACGCGACAGGGGCTTATGCCTCGACAAGTGACGAAATGAAGTTCTTTTTAATAGCACTTCTATTTTTATCTACGGTTATTTACAAAGCACTTGTTACTTGGTCAGTCCTTTGTCATACCGTTATTAATGAGCATTGATCTTCATTCACTCATTGTAACCTTGGTTGCCTTGGTCATGACACGAAATTAATATTGGAAGGTGAAGGTTTGGGAAACCACTACCATTTACACAATGATGCAGGAATAAGTTTATGAAGAAAGAAGCAAAATAACAAAGTTAAAATTAGGTTGAATGATAACTAAATCAGGGCTAAACAGAAATTACTATGAGTTCAGTCATTTCTATTTATATGTACATTGTGCAAATTATTCTGAAAGAACATTTTATAGCTTAGATGAATAGTAAAGACTAATAAAATGCTAGCATTGTCATGAAAAACGTGACAACATTGTGACATAGGTTGATAAAAAGGATTCTTGTTCAAATTAAATAAGTACAGGTTATTTAAAATGAACAAGATTTTTCTATGAAATTGTGTTGAGCTTGAGCGGCATATTATATGGTAAGTGGAAAGAGAAACTCGGAAAGTGGAAAGGATTTCAAATTTCACATAATTTCAGACAAATAGAACTAGTGCTTTACAATTTTAGATACCACTGGATACATTGGGCATGAAGCCTAATTGCACAAAATGTCTTTTGACACTGGCAAAGAAAGAAAGCAGTTGTAAATACTTGAGATATGAACATCATATTATATTTGTTCAGTAGTCTTATATTGAAGTGTTCCCACCAAGAGCTTCAAGAAGTGCACAAGTCATACAAGATTATTGAATGGGTCTTACTTGTGTTCTAATATGGGTAAAAGAGTGCAATGCAATGTGAAACAAAAATTTTTTTCAGCAGTAACTAAAATTAGGAGAATATCAAGAAACTAGAGAGTATGAGTATATAACTAGATATATATATATATATGTACGAGGACATATCTCGGGCTATACATGGCTACAAAACCCATTACACCGTGGTCATGGGAGATTTAAACGCGAAACTGGGCAAACGCGACGGTGATGAGCTGAGAGTGGGGCAATTAGGTTATGGGCATCGGAATTCCCGGGGTCACTTGCTGGCTAGCTTTATGGAGAAGGAAGGACTCTATATGATGAATTCCTTCTTCAAGAAGCGAGAATGCCGCTAGTGGACCTGGGTAAGTCCAGACGGTGCAACCAAAAATGAAATCGACTTTATCATGTCGACGAAGAGGCAGATATTCAATGATGTCTCCGTGATCAATTCACTTAAAGTGGGGAGCGATCACCGAATGGTAAGAGGCACATTGAATATCTGTACAAGCCTCGAACGGTCGAGGTTGATAAAGTCCACGCTCCGACCGGCACCGGTTCATATCCAAAACCCCGAGAGCTTTCAGCTCGAACTCAAGAACCGTTTCTAATGCCTGGGTGAATGCGTAGATGTGGACGAGTACAGTAACGGGTTCGTGGATGCTGTCCATACAACAGGGGCTAAATTCTTTAAGCCCAGAAAAGCCAGAGAACCAGCAAGATCTCGGATCCGATCCTCGAGCTGTTAGAGGAAAGGGGCAAGATGGTTCTGCTATCCTCCGACGACATGCCGAAATATCGGCATCACAACAGTCTCTGACTCGCGATCTCCGCCAATACAACACAAAATGTGTTCGTGAGGCGATCGAGCAGAATAAAGGATCCAAAGTGTTCCAGCGGGATCTGTCTGTTGGGCAGAGTCAGCTGACAAAGCTGAAGACGGAAGATGGCAGAATCGTATCGTCCAAGCCTGAGCTCTTGGAGGAGATCGAAAGGTTCTATGGACAGCTATACACGACAACGCAACAACCCGCAAGCACTCCAGCGTCAGACCCTAGAGCTGGATTGACCCGACACTATACCGAAGATATCCCGGAAGTCAGCATGCACGAGATTAGTGTGGCTCTCAAACAGCTCAAAAACAAGAAGGCGCCGGGTGATGACGGAATTACGAGCGAGCTTCTGAAGGCCGGCGGTGCACCCGCTAGAGAAGCCCTCCGGAAGCTATTTAATTCCGTCATTCTTGAGGGTAAAACGCCACAAGCGTGGCACAGAGGTGTGGTGGTGCTTTTCTTTAAGAAAGGGGATAAAACCCTCTTAAAGAACTACAGACCCATCACACTTCTGAGCCACGTCTACAAGCTGTTTTCGAGGGTCATCACGAATCGTCTCGAGAGCAAGCTAGACGACTTCCAGCGTCACGAACAAGCCGGTTTCCGTAAAGGCTATAGTACCGTAGACCACATACATACGCTGCGGCAGGTTATACAGAAGTCCGAGGAGTATAACCAGCCCCTATGCTTGGCGTTTGTGGACTATGAGAAAGCCTTCGATTCGATCGAAACCTGGGCGGTGCTACAGTCTCTCCAACGGTGCGGGATTGACTACCGATATATCGAAGTGCTGAAGTGCTTGTATGAAAACGCCACTATGTCAGTCCGCTTCCAGGACCAGAGTTTGAAACCTATTCAACTCCGGCGAGGGGTGAGACAGGGGGATGTCATATCCCCGAAACTGTTTACCACTGCGCTGGAGGATGTTTTCAAGCTTCTGGACTGGAATGGACTCAGCATCAACATCAACGGCGAGTACATCACTCACCTTCGATTCGCAGACGATATCGTAGTCATGGCTGAGACCATGGAAGACCTAGGCACAATGCTCGATGGCCTCTGTAGAGTCTCCCAACAAGTAGATCTTAAGATGAACATGGACAAGATGAAAATCATGTCGAACGTCCATGTTGTACCTGCTCCTATTCAGGTTGGGAACTCTACGCTCGAAGTTGTCGACAAGTATATCTACCTGGGACAAGTAATCCAATTAGGTAGGTCCAACTTCGAGAAGGAGGTTAATCGTCGAATCCAACTCGGCTGGCCAGCGTTCGGGAAGCTACGACATATCTTCTCGTCCGATATCCCGCAGTGTCTCAAGACGAAAGTCTTTGACCAGTGTGTGTTGCCAGTGATGACTTACGGATCAGAGATGTAGTCGCTCACTATGGGCCTTATCAGAAGGCTAAAGGTCACTCAGAGGGCGACGGAGAGAGCTATGCTTGGAGTTTCCCTGCGAGATCGAATCAGAAATGAGGAGATCCGCAGTAGAACCAAAGTCGCCGACATAGCTCTCCGGATAGCCAAGCTGAAGTGGCAGTGGGCAGGGCACATAGCTCGAAGAACCGATGGCCGTTGGGGCAGAAAGGTTCTGGAGTGGCGGCCACGTACCGGACGACGCAGCAGAGGTAGGCCCCCCGCAAGGTGGACCGACGATCTTGTCAAGATCGCGGGAGGCGGTTGGATGCGGGCGGCTCAAGACCGGTCTGTGTGGAGACCCTTGAGGGAGGCCTATGTCCAGCAATGGACGTCGTTTGGCTGATATGATGATGATGATGAAAAAGAGTATGCATCCCCTCCTGGGACCCGCCCTATCTCCCGCGACCAAATGGGGGCGCACCATTGGTTGCGTCTCGGTGGGGCCGCAGAGAAAGAGGCGATGCGATGTTGTCGGGTTGCCGTCCTCCTATCCTCTGCGACCGTTTTAGAAGCTGCGGACAGTCCCAAGCCCGGTCGATCACACTCTGACCGGGTTGGCGTCGAGTTGAGATGGCTCATAAGGAGAGTTTCCACCGTAGTGAACAAAAAATATATATGCATGAAAAATTTGATGAAGGTAAATGAAGCAAGATAGATATGTCAAGGTAGTAGCAAATGGTGGTCCATAGTCTCTGCCTATCCCTTTGGAAAACAGGTAAAGTCTATGTATGTATTAATTGTAAATCATTGTGCATTGTGCAGTTCTTTAACACTGTCATGTGTGACAGTCTTAACAAGATCTTGCTAGTTCATGCAAATATTGTAAATTAGACTACAAAGAAACAAACCTATTCTAAAACTTGTTTCAAGCTCATGAATTATTTAAATTTCATTGAATGACATTGTGCAACTCTATAGACAGTTTACTTTTTAAATGGACAATTTAAAACTATGTACAGAACAAGGCAGCATAACAAGTATCCATGATTGTATTGAAGGCCACTGGCAATTTTTAGTTAATGGTTGTTATAGAAAATTGTACTCTACAGCTTATACTGTACTATTCAAATATTGTTGAAATAAAGCAGACAATGTTTTAAATAAGTTCTTGAATAAAATATATAAGCAGTTGATTCATTGGGGCTATTCCAGAGGAAGAGTGGGTTACAAGGGACACAAAGCTGACCTCCTCCCCTCAAATGCCCTCACAACATGACATTTTAGTGCTTTTCCTGATGTATGACTATAGGGAAGCTTCTTTAAAATAAACAATATATATAATACTAGAGGATGCCCGCGGTTAAACCCGCATTATTTAAAGCTATTGCTCTGCTCCTGTCACTCATAGCGTGATGTTATATAGCCTATATATAGCCTTCCTCAATATACTGAGAGAATTTTTCAAATCAGACCAGTAGTTCCTGAGATTAGTGCATTCAACCAAACAAACAAACTCTTCAGCTTAATATATTAGTACTAGTCGACGCCAGCGGCTTCGCACGCACATATTTTCGAATTTCCCGTTTTGGCCGATCCCGTGGGAATTTCGGGAAATCCTGTCTTAGTGCACCCCTACGGTCCCTAAGGAACATACATGCTAAATTTCAGCTACTTGCGCCGAGTAGTTTCGGCTGTAGCGTGTCTGTCAGTCAGTCAGTAACGCAAGGATTTTATATATTAAGATAAGATACCCCCTCAAACCAAATTCTGGATCTGGCATTGAACTTATTCATTATTTAATTCCAGAATGTCATGTTTTGTAAAAAGATGGCTGATTGGCTGAAGAACTATTAAATAGTTACAATATACATATTTTCTGGTAACCTTCATCCTTATAAAGCACCTTAACAATATAAAAATCAATCAAAGGAGTGAAAATGTATAGTATAATAAAATTATTCCATGTAAAATGTGGTATGCCATACTTGCAGAATAAACATTTTACATAAATCAAAATGTAAATGAGAAATAAAGTATTTACATATCTATTATGTACTTACGAGAATTTGGGTGCTTCAATTTTTTTCGGTGACTCTTGAGCTACACTCATTTTATCTGATTTGTAATTTGTTTTAGAATTTAAAAAATCTTCAGTGTGTCTGAAAAGAGTACATCCACATTACTATACTATAAAGGAATAAAAATTGAAACAATTTGAAGTTGTACATTGAGTAAAATAACATTATTACATGATTTATTTTGCTGTAAGGTAAATAATGGCAACCAATCACGCCGAGAAGAAATCAATAAAAAGTTAAAGGAGGTTGTAAAAACATATAATGAACTACTGCTAAATTTATCTCGTAACATGTTATTAACGAGTAAACAACAATGCAAAAAACTTGTGTAAATTTAGCTCCCGTTAGTAAAATTTCATCTTGTGTGTGGAAGTAACGTTTATTTCGATCGGTTTTTTACGTAACCAAAATAATATCTACTTACAAAGTTTACGCCTAAAATACAGGATAGTCAAAGATAAAGAAATCTAAAAAAATAACATAAAGACAGCCATAAAGATGAATTCAATAAATTTGAACCCTTTTTTGGCTAACGAAATCAACACTGAAATGACTGACTGACTGAACTTCACTGTATAGTGTATTTGAAGTTTGAAGTGTAGTTTGAAGTGAAGACTTGATTGATTGGACAGTATTGACATATAAATTTAATGTTGCCAATTGTAAAATGTAACGATAATTTTATTTTATTGTTCAATAAAAATGTATAAAGTCCTTAGGTATTACAGTACAGTACTTGTCTACTTTTTACCTGTACTACCCGTTTAAATAAAGAATAGGATAAGATTAGAAATGGCGGACTATTAAGCCCGTACCATCAGCATAATACGTAATAACGCACTAGCGATTAATTTACGAATATAACTGCTACCTTCAAAGCTATTTCGTTATTTAAAAAAATACAATAATACTTATATTAGCTACATTAGTATCAAAACATAACATATAAACACAGAACTTAGTAAAATAAATAAAATAATTATAATTATGTAATGGTAATAAAATGCATACACAAACCATCACCATTATCTGATGTAAAATAACGAAGCACTGTTATTATTATAATGATATTTCAGCAGCATAATAATGGCATCAAATAAAGTATTACTTCCGTTTCTCTGAAGGCTGTAGGGGCAAATGGAACAAAAGTATTGTTAAAGCCTTTTAAAATCGTTTTCACGGAATCTGCTAATATATTTTAATGAAGCACGGCTGTAACATTTATAGCAGATAGTCAAGCTTTATTTTTTAAGCCATGGATGGATAGGTACTTAGATATAATATTGGGGCCGGCATAAACATTCAAAAATTACATAGATCATGCATTAAAGTGGATTGATAACACTTAATTATAAACAGTCTTGGGCAATAGCTTTGTTAGAATATCACCTTAATGCATGTTTTAAAAATACATTCTACCAATGTCTTACTGTCATATGGATCATACACTTTTATTAAAACGGGCCTTACTCGCGATATTTCATTAATTTAAGACATAAATATCTCTGTTTTACCGACAATTCGATCATTTTACAATGGCCTGGGAATGGTTGCAGCTCCGTGCCACCAGCCCAGCCGTATGAAGCGTGACTCCAAATAACCCATAGATTATACAGATATACTAGTTAATAACCTTTTTGGACATAGGAAATGATTTGAGACACTTTTCAAAAATTGCTTAGAATATCGGTGTAATATTCGACTATATTGGTAAACTAGAGGACGCCAGCAGCTACGCCTGCTTTTTTACCCATTTTGGCCGATCCCGTGGGAATTTCGGGAAATCCCTTCTTAGTGCACCCCGGAACATACATGCCAAATTTCAGCTTACTGCGCCCAATAGTTTCGGCGGTAGCGTGTCTGTCAGTCAGTAAGTAACGCAAGGATTTTATATATTAAGATTTTAGTAAAAGCTGAACGCAGCATTTGAATATTATTTTAGGAGCTGGCAACAATTTGATAAATGTCAAATGGGAAAGAATAGCGACGCCGTGTAGCTTGTTTTTACTGTTTGAGATTCTTCTGTATTTTATCTCAATATTGGCTGAATATTCGTGTTTCAGTGATACATAGTAGTGACCAGTGAATAAAAATGGCAACTATAGGCCCCAAAAAGGATGGAGGCCCCAACGTCGAGTACTTTCAGTCGTCGGAGTCACTCGCACAGTTTGATCAAATTCGCGTTTGGTTACAAAAAAACTGCAAGAAGGTTAGCTATATCAAAATATTAATAACATAGTTATAAAACTTCAACTGTAAAACGGCACAAGTGCATTGCCCTATTACGCTATTACCCATCTCGCTAGATTACTCCATACAAAACAAACCTCTGATATTATTATGGTTGTGCATATTTGGTTCAAACTTTGAATCACGCATGTTACATGTATTAACATAAGAAAACGCATGTTATGGGACCTCTATTAGAGATATGCCTCATGTTATACAACTTACCTGTTTTCTACCAGATGCAACATACATGTTACTTGTTAATTTTAACTGTAAGTACACATACCTGTCGACGAAGTCATTAAAACCCTAGATGTTGTTAATGCCGCTATTTATTAGACTCAGCTCTTACTATACCAATCTTAATATATAAAATCCTTGCGTTACTGACTGACTGACAGACACGCTACAGCCGAAACTATTGGGTGCAGAAAGCTGAAACTTGGCATGTTTATTCCTTGGGGACCATAGGGGGGCACTAAGAAGGGATTACCCGAAATTCCCACGGGATCGGCCAAAACGGGTAAATTACAAAAAAATTGCAGGCGTAGCTGCTGGCGTCTTCTAGTATATTATATATCACAGCTTACAAATTAACGATTAATCAGTTGTACAACTAAGCATAGCTCTGTTGTACACAACTAGATTAAAATATAAACTATTGATATAATAGAGTACAATTCTTATTTATTCCAAATACTCTGTCCCCTTAGTTTCACTCCTCTTTTGAGCAGTAAGTATTGACTTATGATTATGGTCATATATTTGCAGTGAAGGCTTCTCTACTTGGTAAACCAAGTCAACACCATGGTCTTATCGTTCATAAGCTCCCATTATATTAGTGGATCTTTATTAAGGATAATTTTATTATTTCAGCATGTGCAGACAGATCCTCCTACTAAAGAAGGCCTGGCACAGCTCGTCATACAACTAATTCAGTATCAAGAGAATAAATTGGGCAAGAATGCATCAGATCCACCATTTCTCAGGCTTCCGGTAAGTTATTATATGGTTATTATTGAAACTTTAACAGTCTATATACTTGATTGCCAGCATATCCTCCATTACTGGAAGTCATTGGTGACCTATGCAGTATTTAATAATTCATCTTTCTCCTTATTAAGATATCCTGGTAGATTGAGAGGTGTTTTAATTTCAGCAGTCCACTGTCTATACTTATGATTATGTAGTAACATAATATTGAGAGGAAATTACTCATGAATGTAATATGGTGCATTCTACTATTAAAATGTTTACAAACATTAGTCAACCTTATCTAAACAAACATTTAATCTCAACTCTAAAAAAGTGTCTTAAATAAATGAAACATTGAAATTTGGATAGGTAGATATGGAATTGTATTAATCACTGGATGAACTTGGACAAAACCAAGATTATGTCCTACAAACATGTCTCTTTGGAACCAAGAAGGATTCTTCTCAAATTTTTTCAGGAGTTTGTCTATCTTGGGCAAACCTTGCATTTGGGCAGAAACAACTTTCAATTGAAACAATACAGGTAACTTCTCAGTTATTACCCGACTACGGCGAAGCCAAAAGGAAGGGTAATGTTTTTGGCAGTCTATGTATGTATGTTTGTATGTTCCACCGTAGCGCCTAAACTATTGAACTGATTTTAATGAATGGGGTGTCATTAGATTCGTAAAAATAGCCCGGGTGACATAGGCTATATACATTTTGTCTAACTCTTATATTACGGAATCCAACCTCTGAACCTCTGAATCCAACCTCAAAAAAAATTAAACTGAGAAAGTCATAACGTTCCTTTTACCTTTAAATGTGACAATGTAAATATTGCAGGGTTAGTTTACATGCTTCATTGGCATACGGAAAATGATTAAATAAAAAAATAAGTTTAAAAACTATAATCCGACTACGTAAATCTAAGAAACAAGAAACTAGCTCATTGAGATAGAAATCCCGACTACGGCGAAGCCAAAAGGAAGGGTAATGTTTTTGGCAGTCTACGTATGTATTTTTAACGTAGTCGGGTTATAGATTTTAAATTATTTTTTTTCTAAAAAGATTTCCATGTATTGCGAATAGTCAATACTGTGTTTGCTGTTATGCCCACAGAACATGTAACCTGTACTATTTCTTTCTACCTTGCATTCACTCCTACTCATTGCCTGGTGATACTCGCGCTCGTGCATTAGCTTACTAAAATTTTACACCAAAACATTTGTTGGTTCTTAAAATTAATTTGTAATTAAACATACATCGAGTGTCATAGAGTAGCGGTCGGCAACACGCGGCCCGCTGGCCACATGCGGCCTAGGTCAGGTCCTACATGTGGCCCGCGAATATTTTGTAAAAATTGCTTATAAATCGAACTAAAGCGCCCTACGGCTGAGAATAGTACAACTGATGCGGATTTAATGAGAAACATCAGATAGCCTTTTAAGACCCTACAAATTCACTCAAAAGGTTAGGCGTAACCTCCGACGCTGGAACACTCATTTCGTACCTACAGGGGCGATTGGGCAAAATCAAGGGTCGAAGATACTGGGCACGAATCATCTGACAAAGCTGACTACCCTGAATAGTGATACCATCAAGAAAAAAATCTGTATGTCTCACATGCCCCGACGCCTCCACCAGACAACTGCGAGCTTCTAGCTAAGTTTTTTCAGGTAGAGTATAAGCTTGTCTTCGTACCGCTAAGCATACTGCGGTTGTCAACATGCCTTCCCAGCGTGGTGACTGTGGGCCAAAATCCCCCATGAAAGGTGAAAACGGCCCCTAGTTTACGACCGCCTGACTATTCCAAGTCACGACAGCAGCCTTCGGTCACGGCAGGGTAGGAGGTGCTAAGAATTCCCGGGCTACGGATAGCTGCCTCTACCAATTGAGCCTGGCTACGTACAATGGACGCAGTTTACGGCTTGACGAAAGCCTCCAAATTCTTGAGGTAAGGCAAGATACGGTGGCATGTTCAGGGTCTATCAGAAGTCCGAAGCGAGGGGGAGGACACCATAACCTTGTAGAGTTTCTCGATAACAAAGCCCTTCGTGACAATGTGACTGAGATCTGCAGCGTCGACCCGGGTAGCATACCTTGCATTGAAACTGACCGAGAGATACTCTCTTAAGGGGCACAGGTATATGCGCCGACAGCAAGTGGCTCAGATGAATAGCTGGAAGCCCTTTACGACGATGTATCGAAGACCATACATTGCACCATATTGACAAGACATATTTCACTGTAGACATCGAGGACTTCAACGCAAAGGTGGGACACGAGCGAGGCTTATCGTGTTTGGATCCGCGTGGCTATAAGCGCAGAAACACTAGGGGAAAAATGCTGGTCAACCGACCTGTGCATCATAATCAGGGCAGTACGTGAACTGGGAATGCGGCATTTTCGGCAAAAACAACCAGATATGAAGTCTCAACTTTTTGGTCACGAGAGATTTGTGGACGAGGAACCCGACACCACCTTGAGACTGTTGGTCGCCCTCCCGGTAGAAGAGCAAGTTACCGGAATTGAGAACTATCGAGTCCTCCCCCTGTCTTCGGACTTCAGATAGGCCTATGATATCCCATCGCAACTTGCTCAATTCTTCTTCCAGCTCGACGATCTTCTCGTCGGTCCGCAGTGTGCGCGTGTTCAGTGTTGCCAGGGCCAATTGTCGTTGGTGGTGGTAGCCCGATCCCTTCCGGAGATTCTTCGCACCCCTTGCCCCGCCCGACGTTTCTAACGACTTGCAATAGTCAGTAGTGGGAGCATCATTAAAGTTAATTAATCTATTTGTTATTTAACAATAAGGTAAAATCCTGATATTTTGAAGGTGGTTTTATTAGAGTAAATTAATCATGGGCCAGTTTTAAGTGTTAACTTTCCAAACCTGCCATGGATCTAGATTTTAAGCAACATCTTCATAATCTATTCTATTGACTATTGCAACAGAGAATTTACAAACTGTACTCGTAAGACAATCTTTGACCATAGTTTGATGAGGTCAAAGGTTCAGTGAAATCATAGATAAGTTCCAATATTTTTGATGTAGTTGTTTGTTCGAAAATTTAGAGGAGCACTATGGCTTAATGCTCCTCAAAATTTTTCGGAAATTCGCACTTTTAGGGTTCCTGTATACGACGCCGGACCCGCACCGGTGCCGCACCGCAATTCTGTGTACTCACATCAAAAACGCATCGCCACCGCGTCGACGCCGCACCGACGCCGCATAAATACCGCATTGTCAAACGCTAAGCGCTTGGCCATAGTAGCGCGGGCAGCCCGCGCGCGAGCCGCGCGCGACGCCGCGCGCGTCTTCATGTATCCGTAGTGGCGCGTTTGCGGGTGCGATGTACAGTGTTTGTCAAATTTAGTATTGTAACGGATCACGGCTAGATTAATATGAGTTTTCAGTTAGATGACGTTAGCACTCACCATAGTAACACTCTGTCAATTGTTCGCCAAATTCGCAACTAAATGATAACAAGGCTATAGCCGTGGGGATAATACAACCGTCTCACGTTCTGAGGGCGTGGGTTCAAATCACATTTATAACTGCTATGAGAATTTTTATTTTTATGAAATTTGGAAAATGTTTATGAATATTTGGCAAAAATTAACAAAAAGAAATACTTATTTTGAATAAAATTTGGAAAGTTCTTGTAACTTCAGGAATGAATGGAAGGGTTAAAAAGAGATATGTGGTAATGTAAATAAATAAAACAAATTAGAATTTATGTAGATACTTTGCATTTTTGAGTTCATCATAATATGATAACAGCTTTTGGCCGCGGTTTCGCGCGCGTTGAAGTCGGGTTAACATAAATTTACTTGCAGTCTCAAGCTGTGTGTGACTCCTGATTAGTCTAAAGAGTTCAGAAATTCGGCCAGTATCCATGACATAATCTACCATTATATATACCGAAACGAATAGTATCCATGACCTTATCTACCATTATATATACCGAATATATAGGTATCTATAAACACTTTCGCATTTATAATATTAATAGGGTGCATAGGGTTCCCACCAAGAACTTAGGGTCCCAAGCCAACCTCACCTGCAAGTGGTGTACCTGCCGAACAACGGACGAGGCTCTGGCAAACAAAATGTCCCAATAAGCGGCAATAGGCTCGCCACCTATTACGTGGGATCAAAACACTGGCGAAAAGTGGGCGTTTAATATGCCTCTGCCTACCCCTTCGGGGAAACAGGCGTGAGTCTATGTATGTATGTATGTATGTAATATTAATAGAGAAACTCGTTTCAGCCGTTTAAGCGTAGTCTATAATTATTAGTATATATGCGCGAATAATACGTTGTAATGTTGTGTGATATCGCAATATGGAGTTATCCACGAGTGCGTTAGTGTGCCATTTCTGAAGATTGACTGATATGTAAGTAACCTATCTTTAGGGTTCCGTAGCCAAAGTGGCATAAAACTGAACCCTTGATAGATTCGCCATGTCTGTCTGTCTATCCGTTTCTATGTCACAGTCACTTTATGGCGAAACTATTAAGACTAAAATTTCAAAATTGGTAAGTAGATGTATTCTGTGAACCGCTTCACACGATTTATATACAAAAAAATAAATAAGTAAATATATCTGTTTTGAACTAGCGGGGTGTCTATGGAGATTTTAAATTAAAATTTGGCTTCCCAAAACTCTTGGTGCTCAATATCAATAAACAATATCGATATACAAACACTAAGGAAAGCAAAGTTACTTTTGCTGGCGAAAAATTGATAGTGATATTTGACTAGGGGGCTATGTGATGCTTATGTTAAATGAATCCCTCTACTACGTTAACCTTGTTGAGCGAGTTCGACTCGCACTTGATTTAATAATTACTCATAATATCATTGCTCATAAAAGTTTGAGATCCGCACGCTCCGCATTGTTTCCCGCTTGCCGCCCGCGCATTCACTACGGACACTTGTATGAAAGTCCTATGGTTTGAGTTGCCCGCGTGCTCCCCGCGCTGCACAGCTCGCGCCGCTCGCCGCGCCCGCCTTCCCACTACGGACACTCCTATAGAGTTCCATATGTTTGAGTTGCCCGCGTCGCGCCCGCACCCGCGCCCGCCTTTCACTGTGGCCGAGCACTTAGGCAGCGATCACAGTTCAATATAGTATTGTCGGAGTAAAATCTTTTACATTTATTATAATTTATTTCCGCCGCTGCTTGTAGATTAAAATAACTAAGTTCTACTTAATACTTTCTTTTTTATGCTTAATGTTAATATTATGCGAATATAAGCAAGTTGTTCTGCTATGGAACAGGCTTCCCTCCTGAAGTCAGAATGGCCACCAACCGTTATGCATTTAAAACGAAAGTACTTCTCTTTGCTAAGTTGAAGGAATCGGCTCATCACTCTCATCAGCTGTAGCATAATTATGTATTTATATGTGTATATATTTGTATTATATTTATAGTATATTTATGGTTTATAATATGTACCTATATAAATTATTAATATGTATCTAATACATATCCTCTTTTCACCACATGGCTAATGCACCTACCACATCTATCTCTGCACCACCAAAAGGTTGACTGGCAGAAAATGCCACCAGGCATTCCAAGTTTGTTCAATGCCACAAGTTCACCTGTGTACTATTTTTGTGCATAAAGAATAAAATAAAATAAAATAAATATAACTAAAACAGTGAAGTCTGTACAGTTACACAGACAATCCTATACTTATCTGTGATCACTGCTTTATAATTTAGCGTTGTGACAATGCGGTATTTATGCGGCGTCGGTGCGGTGGCGATGCGGTTTTGATGTGAATACACAGTATTGCGGTGCGGCACCGGTGCGGGTCCGGCGTCGTATACAGGAAGCCTTACGGGGTAAAATGTTTTACGCGGGCAGCATCGCGTGCGAAGTCTAGTAATAAATAATAAATTCAATGAAATATATATGTCCAAATATTTTTTAATGTTCACATTTTTGTTCATACATTTAAAAACTGTAGTAAACAATGACTTAAACAAAATCAATTATAAACATACATAATAGTAACAAATTTAGTAATTCAAAGCATCGGGAAACACAAATTGGTTCTGAGGTAAACCTTTAGATCCGGTACCTTCTATGGCATAAAGTGAACCCGCTTCTGGTTGAGTGTTTAGTTCCGCTTGGGACAAACCTTCTCGGCTTGTTGTCACAAAAAGTGTGCTAAAGTCATGGCCACCCCACATGACTGAGGTTACTTTGGCTACCGGTAGATTGTGCTGTTCCATTAGTTTGCCTGCTCTGGAATCTATTTTGATTACCTAGAAAAAAAAACAATTTATATATTAACACTATAGTATAGATAGTGCGTAGTAGTTTAAGGCAGCGATAGCCTAGTGGAGATACCAACATACTGCCATGCAGAGGGTATCGGATTCGAGTCCACGGCGCACACCACTGACTTTTCGAGGTTAGGTGCGGATTAAATTGTTACTTATCGCTTGCCCCGGGCCTCGAAGACCACGCTAAACCGTCGGTCCCGGCTGTCAAGCAGATCTTAGTCGTTACGGGAATTCAGTACCCTAAAATAAACTGATACTGGTCTGAACCGTGGAATATCGCCATCCCTTTGGGTTGTGGAGGACAGACGGCAGTTGTTCTGTGCAAATTTAATTCAAAGTTGATGTTCTGTCATATCTGGTTGGACTAGTAAGCGGGCTTCGGGCTCCAAGGCGTGCACGTACGCGTCTTGGATGCAACTGAGATAACGATAGGATGATGATGACTATAGATAGTACATAGAGATATAAGACTCATCAGTCATCCTAGCATTATGTCGGTTGCATTCGAGATTTACACGGTCTTGGTCCACTTACGGGTCTACCCAGATTTAACAGAATATTAGCTTTTCCACAGAGCGACTGCCCGCAATCTGACCCCGTAGCGACTAGCCAAAGTTGCGTGCGTATAAACTGTTAATAATTGCTCGCCGCATGCCATAGAGAACACGTCAAGTCATTGCTCCCAGAAAGTCATCATGGGCACTCAGTAGCCTTAAATGTACTGATCCTGGCCTCTGTCACGGAATATTGCTATCCCTCTAGGTTGCAGAGTTCAACGCGCAGTTGTTTTGTGGAAAAGCTAATATTCAGTATTATCTGCTTTGAACAGCGAGAGCATAAGTATTGAAAGATTTGAAAGCAACGGGTAGCTTCCAGAATTCCACGTTCTATAGCGTGTGTTTTGCGTACGAGTGGGAATAAGAGTTGTTAGAAAGAGGATTCCCAGGAGGATTATGAGAATGCGGATCCAATATAAATTTATAGAAAATAGAGGAACTGATCAACATTTGATTCATGTCTTTATTTTATTCCCATTTCAAGTACTTATGAAGCATGACTCAAATAGTCATGCTTCATAATATATCTTATACTCTTATCTTATACTAAAATATAAAGCTGAAGAGTTTGTTTGTTTGGTTGAACGCGCTAATCTCAGGAACTACTGGTCTGATTTGAAAAATTATTTCTGTTGGATAACCCATTTATCGAGGATGGCTATAGGCTATATAATATCACGCTATGAGCGACGGGAGCGGTGCAGTAGCCTTAAATAACGCGGGCGAAACCGCGGGCATCGTTTAGTCTATATATGTAAAAGAAAGTCGTGTTAGTTACACTATTTATAACTCAAGAACGGCTGAACCGATTTGGATGAAAATTGGTGGGGAGCTAGCTCGGAACCAGAAAAAACACATAGGATACAAAAAGTTGCAAAAAATAAACTGGGAGGGATTTTAGAGAGGGTCGGGAATTATAGGGAGTGCCTTCACACAACTTGAGACTGAAAGCTGATGTTCGTCCTGTTAATGAAGAATCTTAACGCACCAAAACTATGTAGGTAATGGCAAACGGCTATAAGTAAAACACCTAGGACGAAACATTATAAAAGCTGTTATAATGAGTGGGACGTCAAAAGGTGAAAATGTCTTAATTCCCCGCATACCCATTATTCCCCAAACAATGAAGGAGAATTGTGTTACCCCGAATTTAAGGCGAGCGAAGCCGCGGGCAAAAGCTAGTATTTTATATTATTTTTAATTAATGTAATCTATCTCATTTCACCTTCCATCCATTGAAGCAAGCAACCCATAGGTTTCCATCGCTGTCAATAGTCATGCCATCAGGATAACCCGTCACATTGTTTGCTTGGAAGCTGAATAGTGTCCTTCTGTTGCCTGCAAACATACATTGATTTATGAATATGTTGCGCTTGACTTTGCATAGCAGTCCTTAATAACCATGTAAATATGTATTCTGTATTGTGTAAGTAGATAAATACATAATTATATCATACATACATATCGTCACGCCTTTTATCCCCGAAGGGGTAGGCAGAGGTGTATTTCTACACCCACTTTTCGCCAGATATACTTTAGTCCCACGTAATAAGGGGCGAGCCTATTGCCGTACCGGGCACATTTCCAGACTCCGTGCTGCTACTGAGAATTTCGTGACAGAAAAACCCAATAACACATCCCGACCCAGGAATCGAACCCGGGACTTCCCGATCCCACGCGCACATTTATGCCGCGAGACCAACGAGGCAGTCGTATAGGGTTTGATGTCGAGTTTTCCGTCTCTACGCAAAGATGGTATTTGCATCGTGTTATCCCTTAGTCGCCTCTTACGACACCCACGGGAAGATAGGGGTGGTGACACTTGTATTCTATGCCGTCAACCACACGGCTTCGGTACGGTACGGTAAGTAAATAAAAGTATTCAATCTCTGTTTTGTAAGCATTTGTAGTAATATATGTCTTAAACACATTGATCAAACCTAGCTTTCAATTTTTTAAATTGAATTCAGCTATTTCTGTAATTGTGAGAAAGTCAATCAAAAATAATTATGTTTCCAAAATATGTTTTATTTCATATCTGGCTTATGATATTTATTAGGCTCAGAACTATGGACTTATTTATGTAGTTAGCTGTTTCCCGCGGTTTTACCCGCGTCCTGAGGGAACTACTTCGCGTACCCGTTTAATTTATGGCGTAAGTTACTCCTTGGTACGTTAGCTATCCGCCAGTAAAAGTCCCGTCAAAATGGGTCCAGCCGTTCCAGAGATTATCGAGAACAAACAGATATACAGACAGACAGACAAACAGACAAAAATTGTAAAAAAAAACATTTCTGTATATGTACCGTGTACCATATGCATTTAGTAAAAAGCGGTTATTTTAATATTACAAACAGACACTCCAATTTTATTTATGTGTATAGATGTTAAAATGTCAAGGATTTTGTGGCTACACAAGTATTTTTGACGGGACTACCACTGGGCTCTGTTAGGTCTGGAACCTGAGAGATGAAAGATGTTTCGTGTAGCCTCGCTAACTACGCTATGGCTTAGTGAATGGTCCCGCCTCCCTCGATAGAGATTCTTATAACCACTTCACTCATCAAATATCACCATAGACACAAAAAACTTTTATGAAGCTAAAACTATAAATACTCACGAATAGATCCATTAGTGATATCAAAGTCGAACACATCGATGTTCCTAGTAGGTGTGTCGATGTAGAACATGAACTTGTTGTCAGCGGTCCACGCCATGCCGTTGGAAGTGGTGACGGGTCGGACCTTAGGCACCGGGTCCAGGTAGTTGCTGGCGTCCACCATGTACAGAGTGCCTTGGTCGGGTTCTACCACTTCTTGTTCCTCTTTACCCATGGTACCTGGAACAGGCAAAACATATAGCTTAACTTGGTGTTTTTATTCGTCGCTAAGATAAATAGCCTAATAAGTACATGCCAATCAAAGAAAGTGTTAGAATCTACTATTAGAATTTTTGATGTGTTTGCTGTTAAGCATAAGCACACAGCAATGACAGCCCTCTTTTACTTTTTTCTTTTTAAAATTATAGATTAAAGGCTTTCAACAATAGCGGCCCGAGGATTTTAGTTTTGGCGATTGACCCCATTGAGGGTAGGTTTCATCAAGGAAGACATTAAAAAGTCATTTGGGTGAACTGCAGGGAGAACAAGGAGAGAATGAGATGCTTTTGGGAGCGACTCTGGCTCTTTAGACCTGTCCCTGTCCCCCTCTTAACATTAAGACAATGGTTAAGAGCATAACATAATCTTAGTCGCGATTTCAGTAACATCAATCATGAGGCTTCATTTATACAAATAAAAATTATAATCTATACAGGCTGAGTCACCCTGGAGTGAGTGACCTCCGAGAGAAATAAATTATACATAATTGGACGGAAATTAGTCTTGTTGGAATAAAATGGAAAACCACTTTTCCAATTCTGTACTTTTATCAACAATGAAACGATTAAGAAGTCTATTTCCTCCTCGAATAAACACACAATGTTACTGCTCTATTATTCAAGACCAAATCGGTTATAATAAAAAAATAGAACAATGCAAACCTATCCAAAGTCTTCCTTTAGCGTCGACCTTGCCGTCGTTGCATCTGTTGTTAGGCAGACCTAGGTCTACAACGCTGAGTAGTCGCAGGGAGCTGTCGCCTTCTGGCGCATTCCAGTTGAGGAAGTACAGTTCAGACCTCACTGCGATAAGGACTAAGTTCGGACTGTCCTTTACTGATACCACCACGGAGACTGGGCCGTAACCTGAAATGTTATTTAGTACATACATACATACATAGACTCACGCCTGTTTCCCGGAGGGGTAGGCAGAGACTACGGAACGCCATTTGCAACGATCCTAACATACCTCTCGCTTCATTCACTCCCATCAAGTTTCTCATGCATGCTCTTCTGTTTAGGGTACTTCTGACCTGTCCTTTTTTTAGGATGTCTCCAATCTAGTCAGAGAACGTCCGCCTAGGTCTTCCCCTTCGTCCTGTCCCATTCACATTTGCCTTATATATCTTCTTTGTCAGTCTTTCGTCATCCTGTTATTTGGTATTTGCTTTAAATAATGATAGGTCAAGTCAATGCGTTCGTGGGATAAAATTACTTTGTATAATGCAAATTTAATTTTGCTTTATTATTTATACAAAGTTACTCTTGGTATCTCTTCGGTGGTAATCGCACTCCTTTCGTTATCATGAACAACTTATGTTCTGCGATATCGCTGAAATCGCGAAAGTAAAATCAGCTGTTGCATACTAATTTTGCCTCTAATAATAATTATCCTCCTAGCGTTATCCCAGTTGCAGCCAGGACTCTACTAGTCTATCCGGATTTGACAGAATATTAGCTTCTCCACAGAGCGACTGCCTGTCTGACCACCCAAACCCAAAGGATTAGCGATATTCAACGGCTTAGACTAGTGTCAGTTTATTCAAACATCGTTATAACAGCCGGGACTGTATAGAACAGCTGATGTTTCTTTCGCGATTTCGGTAAATAATTAAGTCTATAAAGTAATGCCTTTACATTATTTTTTTAAATAATATAGATCTTTTTAGATAACATACCAATTGATCTCGAGGTAATATTTTTTGTCTCCGCGTCCAGTTTATACACTTTTTGTCCGCCTATATCGACCCAGTAGAGAGCATTCTCTGTGGTTGACCAGTGTGGGCCTTCGAAGTGTCTTCCTCCCTTTTGAATCTGAAACGATAAATAAAACATTGTACATAATATTGTATTTCTTTTCATCTTGAGACAAGAAAAAATAAGAAATCGGAGTCACATGTTACTGTGATCCCTTTTTATCGCTTACATAAAAACTTACTATGAAGTAAGATTAAAATAATATTGTTAAACCATGTTCCCCATTTTCATACGGCTGGTAACTTGGTTTCTGTAAAAAATCAATTGCTGCCTTTGCCATAAATAATATTGTGCACCTACCTATACTTTTGTACATTTTGTTGTATAAACGAGGTCCGTCTTTGGCTCTTTGCAATAGTCCAAGTCAAAATAGTGATGGCTAAGCTATATTAGCGATGAATAGAATAGGATGTCTAGCCAAATGTACACTGTAAATGGCGAAGATAGCACAATGTGCAATTTGACAAAGGACAATGCTGTATAAATCATGTTATATGTGTGAAATTATTCGGATGGTCCCAAGCAATTCAATTTATATTAATTCGATCCACACATTACATTATACATAGTACATACACAATAGTCATTGACAAAGCTTAAGCTTATCTTTATAATATACTTGACCTGACTATACAATAATGTTTCCCACGTATCCAATGAGTAATAAGCACGCTGAATTTATAATACCTATTCTATCATACGTAGAAAAATTCGCTAATCACGTATTACATTATATTAGGTATATTGAAAGGGTCTTTATTGTGTAGTTTATTGAAAACAAAGGTACCTTTTAATTTCCCCAGACGACGTTTTAATTCAAAATGATTAAATATAGTGCACGTTTTGCATACCACCCCGGGACATCGGACAGCATTAATATTTATAATTTTACACAATATATAATAACCAAAAACCTGAATAAATATAATAATGTAGTTTGTATTACGTACAGGTGCATATCTTAAGAGCCAGCGAAGAAAATAAGCTCTTTAGGACTCTGTACCTAAATAGGAAAAGAAGCGAATTCTTATAGGTTCACTAACTTTTGTCCGTCTGTCTGTCTGTCAAGACCTTTTTATTTCGGGAACGCGTGGAGATTTGGAGTTCCATTAAAACCTACCTCCTTGAAGTTGTGAAAATAAAACTTCTTTTACAAAAAACGAAAAAAAAGCAGATTTTATGGGCCAAGAAATTCATATTTTGACACTCTCCCGAAATCAAAATTCATAGGATTATTGCCTTTGACCAAGAACTAAGAAATATAACAAGTAACATGGTTATAGTACACATTCAAAGGTTTCTTTTTAATTTGATAATTTGTTCACGATTTTTAACATTGATGAAAGACTTTAACTTAAAGTTCAGTCTTTTCGCACTTATGTATAATAAATAAAACTGTTACATACTCATATGTATATAGTTTTAGAATTAATTTCATATTGGTATTTTCTGTTTTACAATACAATCTTAATGATAAAATACACCAGGTAATGCTTAGCTACATTAGAAATACTACAATCTTTTATTGCTCACAAAACTACTATAAGGCTGGTAGTCGGGACATCCACCCTATACGGAAGCACGATTTTGAATTAAACAACATACATAGTAGGATACAAACTAGATCAATTTTCTTTACACTTGTTATCAAAATGACTATTGAGGTATAAACAAGAAATAGGTATTCTAGAGACTGCGAAACCGGCTGCTACGCAGAGAGTCTTGGGTTCCAATCCACGCCACGCACCAATGACTTTTCGGAGTTAAGTGCGTATTAAAGTGTTAATTATCGCTTGCTAATCTAGATGTCTGAGAGTTCTCCATAATGTTCTCGAAAGACATGTGAAGTCTGCCAACCCGCACTTGACAAGCGTGGTGGACTACGGCCTTACCCTTCCCATAGCGAAAACGCCTAGGCCCGTGCCAACAGTGGGACAGTATAAAGGGCTGATAATGACAGTATGAGCCCTACTAAACTGTAAATTAATCACATAAAATACACATTAATTGTACTTACATTTCTTATAAGCGGCGTCGTAGATCTAAAAGCCAAACAATTGGCGACGAACAGCGTCAATATCAATTCTCTTAGTAAAACCGTCATGGTCACTTCGTCCGCACGTCTGACGTCTCTGGCCGCTCGTGTTTACTGCCTGAGTTGACGCTTGACGCCAGCTAACCGGTTACAGACCCTGCTCTTGAACAAGTGAATGGTGAAGGCATTGCCACTTGAATACTAGTAGTAGTTTTACTATAGCTAAATTAGTACTGATATTATAAACCCGATGTATACAACATTAATCGGTCCCTGTCCTCTAGCTTTACGCCCTCGGCCGATCCACATAAACGTTTAAAAGTTACGTTAGTACACCGTTTATGAATATGAAGATATCGCAGGAAAATAGGAAAACATAATATAAATTATGATGATCGTAGCGTTACTTTGGTATATAAACTTTACATTCAGACAGTTTCAGAGCTATGTTCCCACACTTTTTCGCAAGACCTTTAATATGTACTGGGCGTAATAAAGAAGGCAAAGCGTATATCAACAGCACTCGTAATAATTTTAGTCATTTATAAGCTATGAATGACACGGTCCTTATTGTACGTTTTGTTGTACGTAACGTACGTTTACGTCGGAATCTTTAAATAAAAAAACAACACAAAACAATGACGTATTTTTATTACCTAGAACGTCAGCTAAACCTATTACTGTTTATTAGGCACCACCGGAGTCCGCGCTTTTGTTTAGTATTTTAAATAGCAATAAACTACGATGTCACAGAGATAGAGGCAGCGATAGGCAGTGTGTTGGTATCTCCGCTATATACCAACAGACTGCCATGTAGAGGGTATCGGGTTCGAATCCACGGCGCGCACCAATGACTTTTCGGAGTTATGTGCGGATTGAATTGTTAAGCCGTCGGTGCCGGTTGTCATGAAGATCTTTGACAGTCGTTATAGGGCGTCAGTAGCTTCTAAATAAACTGACACTAGTCTAAACCATGGAATATCGCTATTCCTTTGGATTGCGGAGGTCAGACAGGCAGTCGCTCCGTGGAAAAGCTAATATTCAGCCAAATCCGGTTAGACGAGAAAGCGGACCCCGGGACAACGCTAGGGGGATGATGATGAAACTACGATGTCACACACATACATAATTATATAACAACAAAACCGGTTAGACGAGAAAGCGGACCCCGGGACAACGCTAGGGGGATGATGATGAAACTACGATGTCACACACATAATACATAATTATATAACAACAAACTGCTATCCATATACTTTCGGGTTATGCGCATAAAAGCTAATGACTGATTGACTCTTAATATTGATACTGTTCTAAGCGCAAGTGATGACAGTTGAGCAGTGGCAAAGCTACTATTTTGTCATAAGATGTTAGACTAGTCAAGTGGATCCCAGGATCTAAGGCTACGAAACCACCAGAATAATGCTTACTATGTTGATGATGATAAGAATCTACTGCCAGTTTATTCCATAAGACTTGATTTATCAGGGACTGACTAACGGTACCTAACACAATTTTATAAGTAACAATATGAGAGTACTCTAGCACTAAGAAATAAAACAAAAACAGTCACTTACAGAGTTGCACAATGCAGAATTATCGGGCCAACTTTGGTCCTCATATTTATATGATCTGACCAACATGGGAAGTGAGACAAATATTTGCATACGCTGATGATACAGCTGTAGTTGTTGTATGAACACTTGGTACAACGTGAAACAGCAGAAATTCGTCTTTATAATATCGGGTTTAGCCTGGGTAAACAGCAGACAAAATTAAATGTTATAAATACTAATTACATCTGCATAGGTATCAAAATTCGTTTATTTTACTGTTCAAGCTATGACCTTGAAAGCTAGAGAAAAGTCAATATCCTTTAAACCTTTTATACTCCTTATTAACACCTTATATCACATATCTGACCAACTTCCGCTAAGAGAACTATATACTTAATTATTCTTGAAACCACCAAAAACATTTATGCCTATTAATTCCATTCACATACACACATTACGTTATTATACAGGATGTCACAAGACCCATCACCAAGCCGAAGTCTACTCGTTGTGGACATCATGCCAAGTCATACTAACCAAAAATAATACCTGGGAAACGACTTTTTTTTTAATTTTCACTTTTTTCAAGCCGCTATAAAAAATGCGCGCGTGCAATTTTCGAAATACCTACTAATCCATGGGTGCATAGGACATCTATAGAACAGGTTGTTGTGGTAAATGCATCGATTTTTTACCTAATTAGAAAAATGCCATACTAACTTTGAGCCTCAATATCTCCTGAACCAGTAAATTCCCAGGTATGATGCCGAATCAAAAAATGTTCGTAATGATTGGTACAATATGGGGTTTCAGTTTTCGTTAAGGGTCTTTTTACACCCTGTATAGGTCATGCCAATTAATTTATTAGTAGTACAATAAAATCATCTAGGTAAACCTCGCACAAGAATTACAATTATTAACAACATCAACACAAAAACTGTCCACGTGATGTTTAATAATCCATGACGATAATCAACGAAGCAATCATTGTTCTTAATATCCAAGTGTTCATATAATTAATTAAAAAGGTTTTCTCAATCGCTCATGTTCAGCCACCGGTCACGGTACGAATGCCACGATTCCGCGGAAGTGAGACCTTCCACAAGGTCTGCAATTATGTGATCACTTGGAAAACAGCGAGACACACTTTTTTATTTTTAAGTGTTTCAACTTTTTCTTAGTTCAACTTAGAGATAAACTGAAGAATAATAATATTGACACTATTATTTAAAAGCTAATCTTTACCGGTAGAATAGGTATATTACAAAACATATTACATATATCTCCATATCATTTTCTATTTTTCTTCCGTTTCTTACCCCTATGGGGTCGGGTCAACCAAGTTTTTAGCTAGGTTTTTTCTTGAGTAGTCGTTTCTGGCAATTGGGCTCTCTCAAGGTTCGCTCTTTTCACACGTACTCGTACATAATCTTCTATATTAATAAAATTCTTGCTGTACTGACTGACTGACAGACAACGCACAGCCAACACTATTAGACGCAAGAAACTGAAATTTGGTTTGTATGTACCTTGGGACCTAGGGATGCACTAAAAAGGCTTGCTCTAAAATTCCAATGGGATCGGCAGAAACAGTATCATCATCCTCAAGTTCTTAATTAGATTAAATCGTCTGTGTGTATTTCAAAACGACAGCAACTCATCATCATTTTCCTGGCCTTATCCCGGTTGCATCTAAGATCTTACTTATTGTATATGACTTGAGTGGAGCTCAATTGAGCGTAATTGTTATGCTTGTAGACTTTTATTTGTTTGAAAGTGAGTTGATACAGTAAACCTGCGCTTTATAGAATAAACACAGGAAACACTTATTACACGATATTCTGTGCTGCCAAGTGTATGTATCAGATCTAAACCATTTCAAAACAGTATACCTACTTCCAGGAAATATGAAACATAAAATAATAATACTAGTTTTGAGAATTATAATAGAAGCCTTTAAAAGCATCATACAAATCATACAATATTATTGGCGATTTAAAAGCATCATACAAATCATACAATATTATTTAGCGGGGCTTAGTCGCGATGATTGACTTATTTTTTTGAAGGCATAAATACGTCTGTTATTCTCCTACGTTTCTACGGGCTTGCAACGGTCGTGGTCGCGGAGGGACTAAGACCCGCTAAATAATATTGTATGATATATACTAATCGCGAAAGTTTAAAATCGATCATCATACAAATGTCTACGAGACAGACTAGAATATTAAAGTTATTGTTTTATCAGGTGTTTACGAAAACTTATGAAACCTTGCGCTTAAAATAGCAGGAGCTGATTTACAATATCTCGTTTTATGGGATAATTATTTATCTATGCTCTTTCTCAAATTATCATTTTTTTACTGATATTTTTTAAGTAACGTGCGAAGAGTTTAACACATGCAATTATTATGACTAACAGCTAACAAACTAACATTACCTACCCATATGGTAATGTGTAGTTAAAGAAACAGACAAATAGGTATATGTGTGGATCAATTAATATGTAATTGGTTCCTGCACATAAGTTTGTCATGGCCAAGTCTATCTTATGAATTAAGATTCATGTAACAGCATGTATATCGTATCTATTAAAGTAGCCGCCTCGCCGCATAACACGGCGAACAGTGTTGTGGATTCGATCCACACCCGTTGCAACATTTTGTGTAATTCAGAAAAAGCTGTTTCGCGTCTAGGCATTTTTTTATGTCCAATGATTGAATGTTTGTAACAGTGGATCTCCGCCACTATTCAGGTTTCATTCTTAGAACGGATTTAATATACGCGTATACGTAGTAAAGAAAATATTGTCAATTTGAAATGAAAAGTTAAAACAATTCCATAGAATATTTTTACTCTCCAATATTTCTCGATCATAGTCACGCAAAGTGTTCCGTTCAATACAAATTGCCCAACATCATAGGCTTGATACGGTCATGTTTTGTGTAACGTTAACCTTCGTTTCGATAAAAAATATAAACAAGGGAAATACGCCATTACATTAGTAAAAGTTTCTTTAAGGTACTATCGTTACGCACGTAATTACAGCTGAAGCGTTGTAAGCTATTAATCAGACATAGTAACCATCACTGAATTGTATCTCATCCACCTGCGGTTATCCTGGTCTAACTGGATTTACCGTATAATTTAACTGGATTATACGGTAGTAGAGCCTTGCTGATTTCAGCATGAATGGGCCGGCTCGACCGGGGAAGTACTACCTCTCACAGAAAATCGACGTAAAATAACAGTACCTAAACTGTTGCGTTTCGTTCGGTGAGTGAGAGTGCCGGAGGCCCTATCCCCTATTCCTTCTCCCTCATCCCACTCCTTATCCTATCCTTTTTCCCAACCCCAAGGGGCGGCAACGCACTTGTGACTCTTGTGGTGTTGCATGTGTCCATGGGCGGCGGTAATTGCTTACCATCAGGCAATCCGTCTGCTCGTTTGCCGCCTATTACTATAAAAAAAAAAAAAAATGACTGAATATTAGCTTTTCCACAAAGCGACTGCCTGTCTGACCTCTGCAACCCAAAGGGATAGCGATTTTCCATAGTTTAGACAGAATCTCTATACCTATTCAGTGGTACTGACTCCCTGTAACGACTGTCAAAGATCTTCCTGGAATCTTCCAGGCTGGAATTGACGGCTTAACCTTAAAGCTGCCGAGGCACAGAGCAAGGGATAATTAACAATTCAATACGCATATAACTCCGAAAAGTCAGTGGCGTGCGCAGTCGATCTCCATACCATCTGCATTATCTACACTAGTCTATCGCTACCTACCATGACTAAAGCCTGTATATACAAATCTACAGACTTCTTATTTATGTTGGGCTCATCTATTAGTACGTTAAAACATTAATATGATAATGAATCACTAAGTGTAGATACAGTTATCAATTTTGCAAAGCCAAATGGCCCATTGAAAACCAAACGTCTTCCTCCATTTAAGGTATACAATAAAATGTTTTAGTAACTTTATTGCGTATTATTTGACCTTGAACTTGGCATGTGTGACTTGTATTCGTCACGAAATGTGTTCCTGGTATACTTTGAACTTTTGTAATAAGCCTATAGGTAGGTACTGAGAAGATTTTGAGCCTTTGGTGTATTTCTACGTCAGAATGACCTAAATGCTTTAGGAAGTGTGATTACCTACTACAGGCACCTACTCAAAACTATGTTATTGTCAATAAGTTAAGTTCAATTTTATTAGAAATAGCATTATAATTGGTTCTTCCATCAGGCTACTTTAAGTTTGATCACGCGGTCCTAATACGACGGATGTTGTGAGATGCCTTAGCTTTCCGTTTGTAGAATGAATAGAGTCACCAGTTTTCGTAAAACACAACAATATCTACATAATATGCTTTGAAAATTATAAATTCGTAAAGAGAAACAGAAGATACTTAATCTGCTTGAATAAAATATTTAGCTTTAACATTCTACCTGATTGCAGTCAAAAAGTCGGAAATGAATAAAAATCTGGTCCTTGAATATATTCTGACAATAAATTATGTAATGAAATCTTCATTCTTTGTCATCATCATCATCAGCCTGCCGTAGTCCACTGCTGGATATAGGCCTCCAATGGCAAGCCACTGAGCCCGATTTTCGGCTCTTTTTGTCCATCTGCCACTTTCTTCGTAATGACAATTTATATTGTTTGTTCACAGATGAAAGTGTTCATGGACATGAAACCGGGCGGGTCCCTGTGCACGGTGCTCGCCACCATGTTCCGCTTCAAGTCGGAGCAGCGGTGGCGCAAGTTTGACTTCCAGGTCGGTAAGGTATGCACCCACCCGCACGCTGCCTCGCTCACCGCCGCCCGCGCCCAGACCCCGCCAGTCGCCAGACCTTGCCACACGCGGCTATTATATAACAATGCATCACTTGTACTGCCACTACATGCGTCTGATGTGTCATACTAGATGGTTTATTGCGTGTGATGCCTGAAAACTACGCAGGTCTATCTATGGTCAAAATCGTGCAAACTATCTTTTTTATAACATTTAAGTAATGATACTTTTAATGAATCTCACAGGCCTTAGATGTTTTTTATCATTTATAAAATCCTGACGCAAATAAGCAGGTTTGAAATAGCAATTCTCTTTATTACCTATAGAGGAACAGAAAAAAAAAGATCGATATGTGTCGTTTGTTATTGATGGAAATGTTGATAATAAATGAGACCTGAAATAATCTAACCTAGAAGATGCCAATGAACAAGTTTCATGATATTTGTATTTTAGGAATTAATGAATTTTGTGAGGTAATCTTTCTCATTAATGCACAGAACGGCGATAGAATCGAAGCTATGACTCCAAATTCATACCTACTAAAGTCGCATAGCATCTATAATTATACTCAGCAGCAGCTACTTGCTAAAATGGACGTTTCAAAGACAATCAATCGTGAATAAAAATCTTTGTTAGGTAAGGGTCGTCATAAGAATCAGAATTCCATATTGTTACCGGCTAAAAGGGATTGCACGACTTAAAAATTGCGCGTTACTTTACATCACCAGTTGTTTATTTTAAACCTACAAGTTATGATAAGTTATAAAAATGTTGAAAGAAAAATAATTACAAAAAACTGTATGAAATTATATCAGACGCATGTTGTTGCTAGTTGAAATGCACGAACCGAAATCAGGGTACCTATTTATTAACAAAAAGGTACATTAATTAATACTTTTGGTTAATACAGTAAATTTAAGATAGTGTTTCGAAATTAAATTTAGACACAATTTGCCTGTATATTTTTGAAGAAGTAGTTACATACTTATCGTTTTTACTGTAATAATTATTTTTCTCTTGAGTGAAGTAAATATCGGTTACTTAATATTTTACTTAATATTGTTGTACTTAGCACTATTATTTTGACTAGTATATTTAGTGATGTGTTGTTATTGATCACATTTTTTTCTTAGAACACACACGGGGACCTTTTAATAACACTTAATGGATTCTATTGCTTAAGGTAGCAGTTCCAATTCTTCATACTCGTTCCATTTCATGCAAGGGTCCATTACTGCCAAAGTATTTGTTTCGGAGAGGTTTACTTGACTTGTGTACATAGTTGTGGGACTTTTCAATAACTCGTGCATTATGTGTGTTTTGTGTGATGAATAACCGTAACTTTATGTTTTTTTTGTCACTAATACGACGTGGGTTTTCTTGAATCACCTTTGTTATTTGTGCATGCGTAAACATTAATAGTACTGAATTTTTTAAACGATTTTATTATATTTACTTGTCTTTTAAATGATTCATTAGTTTTTCCAAGTTAGAAGTAAAAGTTTAAACATTAAATATAAAAACCTTAATATTTTTTTACGTATCTTGTCGGACCTTTCAGTTATTTGCCAACTTTTGAAAGGAAGACATAGGTTTGTGGTCATTTTTAAAATTGCGATTAATTCCGTGAAAGTACTTCAATGTCAGAATATGTTTCCTTGAACCAAAATAATATATATATAATCTATAATATCTTGACAAAGACGTCAAACTAACACTAAACACTGTCTCTGGTCCCGCCCCCAACTCCCACATTTGCAGAACCCGTCGCGCAAGGACCTCAACGTTCAGATGATGATGGAGATTGAGTCTTCCCTGCTTAGTGCCGAAGTGATTCGGTCCCCTTGCGTGTATATACGACCTGATGTGGACAAGGCGACGGCTAACAAAGTCAAGGATATCGTCGTCAATCATCAAGGAGAGATATGCGGTGAGGATCATGAAAGTTTTATTTCGCCACGATTTGCTTGCCTAGGTCATATACGAAAATGCCTATAGTCTAAGTCAGACATTAAAATCGTAAGATGTTGCTATACCATACATAAAACGTCCGAAAACGTGTCATCGTCGGGAGAAGTGAGCTCACTTTTCTCGCAGTAGTAGCTTGAGTGCTGAGCGCTGCGCGTGCATTGTCAGATTGACTTAATAAGTGGACAGGTTTTATAAGTGCAGGGCACATGTAAAGATTCAAATCTCTGGTCAAAACACAGGTCACACTAGGAGTATGAGCCCTTTCATACTAGCATTTGTTAAATACAGGAGTTCGATGAACTATGTGGGGCGATTTCTCTCTATTTAATGAACGCTATGCCACTGCGGGCGCCCCAGCAGAAACGCCGTAGTGTGAAAGGGCTCTAAACCTTTTATTTTAAGCCCATGTTTTATAATAAGGGGGTCTGTCTTTGTTGCACAGAGGACGAAGAAGAAGCTACGCACATAGTGTTCCCGACGGTGGATCCCTTGGAGGAGGAGTACGCGCGGCCCGTGTTCCGCCGCGGGAACCACGTTCTAGTGCACTGGTACTACCTGCCTGATAGCCACGACACTTGGGCGCAGGCTGACTTGCCCGTAAGTTATTCATTTTCAGTTATAACATAAAGCAGCAATAATAAAGGAGTAAGAATGTTTGATAGGCATTTTACTAAGTATCAGTACCTATATTTACGATTGCGATGCGGTATGTGTGCAAGAACCCGGGAGGTCTGACTAAGGATCTTCTCTAGATTCGTCATCATAATCCTAGCGTTATCCCAGTTT
This sequence comes from Euclidia mi, assembly GCA_944739405.2. Lineage (NCBI taxonomy): Eukaryota > Metazoa > Arthropoda > Insecta > Lepidoptera > Erebidae > Euclidia > Euclidia mi. The sequence goes on along the minus strand of OX123204.2, from coordinate 27,468,052 downwards.
CAACTTGGGGTCCGCTTACTAGTCTAACCGGATTTGGCTGAATTTAGCTTTTCCACAGAGCGACTGCCTGTCTGACCTCTGCAACCCGAAGGGATAGCGATATTTCATGGTTTAGACCAGTGTCAGTTTATTTAGAAAGTACTGACGCTCTATAACGTCTGTCAAAGATCTTCATGACAGCCGGGACCGACGGCTTAAAGTGCTCTCCGAGGCATGGGATAAGCGATAATTAACATTTCTCCTTTTTTTTTTTCCGGATCTGCCTCTGGGTCTGACCACTATGGAGAGGATATTATGGACTTTCCTCTCAAGTCTCTTGTCATGTGCCAATGCTCCCCAAGAAACAAACATGCCAAATTTCAGCTTCTTGCACCTGGTAGTTTCGACCACATGAGTAGATAAACGGAACAGAGACACAGCTTCAAACAACAGCGCGAATCGGTTGCACTACTACAAGCATGCGACTCATGTGTGCGTGACCACTGGCCGCTTGTCGTGTACGCGGCGAGACTGAAAAAAAAACCGGTTTACGCAGGCACAGGCAGTTGACAATCTCAGGGTTATTACGACGCACGTTGTTTGTTTTGTACGTTGTAAGTTTTAATATTTTAATGTAAAAACGTTGTATTTTATTATTAATAATGGTTGTTTATTGTACTGTGTGTATGTCATTCTGGCAACCCCAGCCAAGTAAACACATCTAGGTCATACCTGTGCTTTTAAAATAGATTACTGTGAGAAATAGTTCGCAAATTAAGCCTAAATAGTGATAAAAGTTGCAAACAACATAACCTGCATTACTACACCGAAAACTTTCGCCGATGTCTGGACTTTCTGTGAGTTAAACAACAAAACAATATCGTGCACAGCTGTTACTGTTTTTGAAATTCACTCACACATCAGTATTTTTGAGTTTATCAGCTGATTCCCACTATTATAACGCAACACACACACGCAAGAAACTCAAAAATAAACAACTGTTTTTGACACTTTTGACAGCTACAGGACAGATAATATATTTACACCTGTACCATTCACAATACTATAGTTGGGCTGACATTCTCTGACAGCGCATTTAGCGAGTGATGCAACTGTCATCATGATTATTATGTCCTGAATAAAACCTGAAAATCAAAGGATACATCACTATATTCGACCGAGCAGTGCCATCTGTCATAAACTAGTTGTACTACGTTGAGACGTTAATCAATAGAGCATTGGAGGTGTGCATACCTGCCCGGTCACATAATTTGATGATCTGACGAAAAGAGGGCGCCTGCACTGTACATGATTAACGCGTGGACGATAAATTTATATGTAAACGATTTCCAATACTGCTACTAGAGGGCACTACTTGTTGATTACTGGAACTAGATCCATATTATAAAAATAATGGCATCTAAAGCTGTGTGTTGCGCCGGATGTTTAAGTACAATTAAGGGTAAATGACTACCTAAAATGCAGCACCCGCAACGGCACATATGATCTGGCATGTGCAAATGTACCCGAGAAGCGTTTTATTAGCTTATACAGCGCAATGAGTAAGGAACGTAAAACTTGGACGTGCCCTGGATGCCACAGCAAACTGCCAAAGGGAGATAACTCGCGAACTCCAATACGACACGATCCATCTCAAGACGATGAGCGTGACAACTGTGATGACAACATAACTCGTCGCAAACCCAAGCACACATGCTCGAGCCCGCTTTCTAAGAATGATATCGTAGCATTGATCCGCAGCGAAATAAAATCTGCCATACGAACTGAACTGGCACCAATCAATGAAAAATTAACTGATCTCCAAAACAGTGTACAATATATCAGTAATCAATACGACGACCTAATCAAAACCACAAACAAAATTGCGAGCGATTATAAGAACATGCAGACCGAGTGCGACACGCTGCGCTCAACTGTCGCTGGCCTATCCGAACGGTTGAACTCACTCGAGCAGCACCTAAGAGACAACAATATTGAAATTCAAGGTGTTCCCCAACATAAGAGTGAAAACGTTGTTGAGGTGGTACGGAAAATTGCTGAAGTGGTTTCTTTGAACTTAAGCGATACAGACATCTTGAATTGCACGCGCGTCGCTAGTCAGAATAAGGACAGCAAGAGACCAAAAGCATTGGTGGTAAAATTAAGAAGCACGCGTTGTCGCGACGAATTTTATTCTGCAGTGGCCCGTTTCAACAAGGCTCATCCCAACAAGAAACTAAGCTCTTCGCACCTAGGTATCTCCGGTGAAAACTTACCTATCTACGTCTCTGAACACCTCTCGCCAGCAAACAAGGCATTACATGCTGCCACCAGAGCCAAAGCCAAGGAATTATCTTATAAATTTGTGTGGGTCCGAAGCGGGCGCATATTTGTGCGCAAAAATGAAACATCACGCTACATTCACATTAAAAATGAGCATTCGCTGGACACATTAGTTTAATACTCGTAGTATATTCAGAACCTACTTATTTTATTATTGTATGTTTTAACACAATCTTATTGATCTTTATAAAATTGTTAATGGACCAGTTGTCGATATATTATCAAAATGTTAGAGGACTAAAAACTAAAACGTTAGACCTTATTAGCTCTGTTTTGGTGTGCGATTATGATGTCATCTGCTTGTGTGAGACTTGGCTCGATGATTCCGTGGATTCCTCCGAACTATTTGATCCCAGATACTTTGTTTATCGTAACGATAGATCTTGTGAGTTTATGAGTAAATATAATAAGAGCTACGGCGGTGGTGTGCTCATTGCTGTGAAGAAAACCCTCATGTGCACTCATAAGACCCAGTGGCACTCATCGGTCGAAGATATTTGGGTAAGCATACGGCTTAAAAACTATACTTTGAACATATGTACCGTCTATCTGCCCTCCTACCTTAGCTTTAGTGACTATGAGAACTTCTTGGATAACTGTGAAAAAAATATTGTATCCTATTCTCCTCATCAGACGCTTATAATTGGTGACTTTAACCAACCAGATGTCGATTGGTCAAGCTCTCTCTCTATGTCCCCAACAAGTCGCAAAGCGTGCGCGCTCTTTGATTTCATAGCCAGAGCTGACCTTACCCAATCAAACACGACAAGAAATAGCCTTGGTAGAATTTTAGATCTCGTCTTCCACTCTTCTAACATAAACACCCTTGAGGTAACAGAAATACAGCCCTTGAGCCGCGGTGACAATCACCATCCCTCCCTAGAAATATATATTAAGTGTAATAAATCATCCGCTCTAAAAGAAAAAGTAACCCCACGACACAACTTCTATAAAACAAATTATCGCAAATGTAACCATGAACTGTCAAAAGTCCAGTGGAACCAATACATCGACTCGTCCTGTGATGAATTCCTGAACAATTTCTATACACATATATGGGATAGCATTGAGAGAAATTCTCCTAAACTAAGACCCAAAAGAAACTGGCCTTCATGGTTCTCACGTTCGTTGATAAAGATTATTAAGGAGAAAGATAAATATCACATAAAATTTAAAAAATATGGTAACCCTCGTGATCATGACACATTTTCCCTTTTGAGATTAAGAGCTAAACGTGTGCTTGATGCGTGTTATAAATCTTATATATGTACAGTTGAAAACAGTCTTAAACACAATATCAAGGCTTTTTGGAAATACGCTAAATCTAAAAAAACTACTAACGACATACCACAGCAAATGTATTATAATTCGGAATCAGCCAGCACAGGTGTCGAGATAGCAAATTTATTTTCCAGACACTTTTCATCGGTTTACAGTGATCCTATAACAGATACATTTACTCCCAATTTTTCTGAATCATCTGACAATATATCATCAATTGTCTTTTCAAGTGATCAAATAAAATCAGCCCTTAAATCCCTCAACATCACGAAGGGTGCGGGCCCGGACGGTATACCTCCGATCTTTGTAAGGAACTGTAATAAAGCTTTGCATATCCCCCTGACTCTCATTTTTAATAAATGCCTTAGTACCGGCTATTTCCCTCCAATCTGGAAAATGGCGCACATTGTGCCCATTTATAAGACAGGTGATAAAAAAGACGTAAAGAACTATAGACCTATAAGTATTCTCTGCTGTTTTGCAAAAATCTTTGAAAGTCTAGTCTATAAACACGTAAGCAGCTTTTTAAAACCTATAATAAGTCCCAGACAACATGGTTTTTTGCCTGGCCGCTCTACCTCCTCTAACTTGCTAACGTATGTCCATTATATAACGCGCTCGCTTAACGACCGTATGCAGGTGGATTCATTGTACACTGACTTTTCCAAGGCTTTCGATAAAGTCAGCCATAACATTCTTTGCCGAAAAGCACAGCACCTAGGAATCGACGGTTCACTGCTACGTTGGCTTGCGTCCTATCTGTCGAACCGCTCACAAATCGTAAAGGTATACGGCTTCGAATCCTGCTCCTTTATTGCTAAGTCTGGTATTCCACAAGGCTCAAATTTGGGGCCCTTTTTATTTATAATCTTTATTAATGATCTGGTAGACTCAATAAAATGTCATTGTCTTGCTTATGCTGATGACCTAAAAATATTCTACAAAATAAGATCCCTGGAAGATTGCACACTCCTGCAAAATGATATAGATCGCGTACACCAGTGGTGTGTTGACAAGCATATGTCTCTTAACGCGGCCAAATGTCACCTAATCTCATTTACGAAAAGTAAGTCACCTATATGTCACCCATACACAGTTGATAAGGAAGTGCTAACACGCCAGAACGTCGTCAAGGACCTCGGAGTATGGTTCGACTCCAAGCTTACATTCTGTACGCATTATGACACCGTGGTAGGCAAAGCTAATAAAACCATGGGATTCATGCAAAGAATCATAAAACCATTTAGAAAACCAGAAAGTATATTACTGTTATATAAAGCACTAGTTAGAAGTATAATAGAATACGCCTCACTGATTGGGTCTCCCTTCTACCGCATACACGTAGATAGAATAGAGGCTATACAGCGACGCTTTCTTCGTCACCTAAGCTCTAAACTTGGTTTGCGACGGAAATTACCAACATATGAGTCTCGACTCCAATATTTTAAAATGGAGACACTAGAGAACAGACGTAAACTACAAGATTATTCTACATTGTATAAGATCGTGAATTCTATATGGGACGCTAGTGAATTGTTGAGCCATCTCTCTCTTAAGGTGGGTGGTAGTAAACGCAAACAAAATCTTTTTTCCTTGCCTCTGACTAACAATAATGTAACATATCATGATCCAATATTGAGAATGTGCAGAGAGTTCAACAACCACACCAAAGACCTAGACTTATTTTATCAGACATACAATGAATATTTGAGTAAATGTAAGCAGATCCTGGCTATCCTCTGATTTTCATTGAATTTAATTTAATTTGCATTGACATTGTTTATTTGTATTTAATTTAATTTGTTTTATTTGTTTCTAATGTATAGTATAGCAGATGTATTTTATTTTATTTGTTGACTGATTTTAATTTTAATGATTGCCCTACTGATTATGTTATATTGACCTCATTTTATTCTAACCTTAGATATAAGTTTTTTTTTTTTAGTAATTATTATTTTTACTACTTATTATTTAATGATTTAATTTATTACTCACAATTATTCTTTTTTAAACTAATTTTTATGTAAATGTTCTGTCGACCTAGCATATTTCAATAATTCTACACCTTTCTTTGCCTGTCCTTAGTTAAATTATTCTGCAAATGTTGTGCACGGCTTTAATCTGATAACAAATTGACATGTATACTTTTACTTATATTGTACCTATTTCTAAGTTACGATTTGATATCTGTTGTTGTGCCTAATTAATAAATAAATAAATAAATAAATGAATAATATTAGATGAAATAATTCAGTCATTATAAAAATTTTAACGATGGTAACGTACAATTGGGTTTTTTAATTAATTTTCTCCTCCTGATAATTTTATCGCATTTGTTGAATTGCTCGAGCAAAAGTTTCGCGAATATTTCGATCTTGAACTAAATATTGTCAATGTTGGCAACGAAATACTTAACATGTTTGCATGTCGTCCACCAGGATCTCCTAGCCCGATCCCCCAGAGGATCCTCGTGAACTCATTAGTTGAAATTGTATAAAAGCAATTAACGTTTACAAAACCAATGACTATCAGAAAGTTATCAGCCATAGATAGGGATTACAAAAAACAGGTGCATGCGATTTTCGACCTTATTGACGTAACTCAGAATTTATAATTTTACTAACGTATCAATGTCAGAAAGCAAGAAAATACCAAAAAAAGTCTGTCATGAATCGTCAATAAGGTCGAAAATCGCATGCACCTGTTTTTTTTAAGCCCTATCGATGGTTGATCATTTCATAGTCATTTGTTTTGTAGACGTTAATTTGTCTTACACAATTTCTTTTTAAACTTATTTTAGGTACCTATCCCCGTGGTAAAACTAGTGGCACATAAGAGCTAAAGGAGATTCCTATGTTTATTAGCAAAATAGATCATAAATATGTATTACCAGAAAAATATTCAACACTATTAGTGGTATCGTTGGGAATGTCAAATAAATCACGTCGTCACGTCGTGTCCTTGGTAACAAATGTATATTTTAATTCCGTGCTTTTAAAAGTTTCAGGTGCATGCCTTTTTTGTTTTTGGTTCCACTCGCTATTTTATTTACAACTGTACTTCTGCCGTATAGCGAATCGGTCGAGTCCAAGAATCTGCCCAATCCACGAATCTGTCGAGTTGGGAATCTGCCAAATCACGAATCTGTCCAATCCAGAATCTGTCGTATACCGAACGAGCGCACTATGGTTCGTCTAGAACAAGCTAGCTAGACAAAAACAACTCTTAAATTCCTGGAAGTTAATTACTATTACGAACTCATTACCCCTATACATTGAGGATTACACCTATTAATTATCAATACTACCCTCATTAAGAGCGTCATTAAGGTATGTTTATAAGATGTTGACTATTTAAAGGGCATTCATTTGCATTTTTACATCATATTTGATAGCATTGTTTATGTCACTAAAAGAAATTTGTGAAAGTGTTTTTGTGATGGATTGTATACGTAAGGGTAAGTAGTTATATTTTATTTCATTTTCAACATGGGAACTTCATTCTTTAGTCTTATAAAATGAAATGTTTGAATTTTCACCCACTTTTTTACTCATTTTTTCAAATTCATCGGTCAAATAATAACATGTCCCCACTTGTCCCCACCGTAGAACCTATCATATACGATTCTCATAAGTGTCTAGTAGTTATACGTAAAAAAATTCATTGCGATATATTTGCACAACTAATTTTTATTTATTTTTTTCTTTCAACAGTTTTTACCGTCTCAAGAATGGATTTTTTCGAAGAATGGCTGAAACACCCGAAGGAAACGCGGAATGAGGAGCTCTTTCGGTTTATATCTTTGAGATATAATTTTGATGGTGTTACGGAGCAGTCTCTGCGAGATATTAAAGTACTAATCTCAAGATATTCAACGAAATTTGCTGAAAAGTGGAGCAGCTGTGGAAGAAATCGAGAGCGATTCCTACAAAAGTATTCGACGTGGCTGGAGGGTCTTGACATATCTTTCGATGTGTCCGTTTATTTATCTCTGCCAACTACATCTGGAGAACCGGGACCCGGAAGACCTACTAAAGATTTTGAACATTCTAGTCTCAAAACGAAGAGACGACGTGTAGACGATCTATTACAGTCCAGAAGTGCTAGTGAATTAATTTACGCCGCTGAAGTGTCAGCTCGAATCTCGGGTCAGAGAAGTGTAGCACGTCAAATTAAAGATGTGACTAGTGATCCTTCAATAACCAAGACCACGAGTGAAGAAAGTGCCCCCAGGAGTTTAACAAGTGAGGAAGCTTTAGCGTACTACGTTGATAGTAAATCAAGTAGCCATAGCTATAAGCAGACTCGGAAGTGGAGTATTAAAGCTGGACATAAGGTGTTTCCGTCAATGTACAGTGTTAGAAAGGCTAAAATAGCCTGCTACCCGTCAGGTGAACAAATTACAGTCAATGAAACGCATGCTGAAATCAAAGTTCAGGCAATTCTTGATAAGACTGCCGAACGTTTAGTTTCAGCACAACAAGAAGTTGTTCATAGTCTGTTACCTTGCACGTCATTCACATTAATCAGTAAATGGGGTTGTGATGGAAGTTCCGGTCATAGTATGTACAAACAAAAATTCACTAATTGTGACGATAGTGACGAGTTTTTATTTGTATTTTCTTTCGTTCCTCTTCAATTGAAAGATGAAAGTGGTAATATTGTGTGGCAGAATCCTCGGCCCTGTTCTACAATGTATTGTCGGCCAATAAAGTTTATCTTTTCTAAGGAAACGAAAGATTTTACGATTTCGGAAACCAATAAGGTTTTAGAAGAGATAAACGCTTTATTGCCGACAACCTGCAAGGTGATGGAGACCGAAGTATCTGTCACACATGTTATGCTTTTAACAATGATTGACGGAAAAGTTTGCAATGCTCTGACCGAAACTTCTTCCTCACAAAAATGTTTTATTTGTGGGGCAACTCCAACAATGATGAATGATCTGTCAAAAGAGTTTGATGAATGAATGACAAACTGCCTTGAAAAAAGTACCAAAAACCTTATATCTTTGCTTATTAACCGCATCTAGACATAAAAATCAAATAAAATAATTTTGTCTAGCTAGCTTGTTCTAGACGAACCATAGTGGAGCGATTTGTCTTAACCTATTGTGAAAACCCTACCAAAATAGGTAACAAATTTACGAGCTCTTAAGAAGCTGTTTCTCTGTTCGGTTTATTTACTCATGTGGTTTCGACTATGCGTTGTGTGTCAGTAACTGAGGAATTTTATATACCTTGTTTGTTTAGGTGGATGTTCCGGAGACGGTGAGCTGGGAGTGCACCCGCTCGGAGGCGTGGCGCGTGTCCGCCTCATGGGTGCTGGACCTGCCGCAGTACAACGAGTGGATGAACGAGGAGGACTACGAGGTCGACGCCAACGGCAAGAAGAAGGTACATACACCCACGCCTGTTTCCCGAAGGGGTAGGCAGATACTACGGAGCGCCATTGGCAACGATCCTGACATATTTCTCTTGCTTCATTCATACAGACCTACAAACATACACTTACGCCTGTTCTCCGAAGGGGTAGGCAGAGACTACGGAGCCCCATTTGCAAGGATTCTGACATATCTCTGCTTCCTTCACTCGCATCAAATATTTCATGCATGCTTTTCTGTTTAGGGTACACATGTTTTGTTTACTATTAATACTGTCAATAGTGTTGCCGTGAGTGTACAGTTAATTCTCTAGTGTAACGGTACCAGGATCTCGGCAATGGTCGGCTGATCCATACTAAATGGGTATTTGACGTCGACAAATTGTACGCCAATTGTTGCCGTGTGGTTGACGGCATAGAATACAAGTGTCACCACCCCCTATCTTCCCGTGGGTGTCGTAAGAGGCGACTAAGGGATAACACGATGCAAATACCATCTTTGCGTAGAGACGGAAAACTCGACATCAAATCCTATACGACTGCCTCGTTGCTCTCGCGGCATAAGTGTGCGCGTGGGATCGGGAGGTCCCGGGTTCGATTCCTGGGTCGGGCAGTGTTATTGGGTTTTTCTGTCACGAAATTCTCAGTAGCAGCACGGAGTCTGGAAATGTGCCCGGTACGGCAATAGGCTCGCCTCTTATTACGTGGGACTAAAGTATATCTGGTGAAAAGTGGGTGTAGAAATACACCTCTGCCTACCCCTTCGGGGATAAAAGGCGTGACGATATGTATGTATGTAAATTGTACGGAACAGCTGATTTTATTTCGAATTTTCGGTTTAGTATATGATTAAGATCGTTTTCCATGATATTGCAATTTTATTTAAAATAACAGGAGTTGACAGGACAGATTCAATTGCTATGCAATGATATCTGTACGTGTGGCTTCTAGTCACGCTAGACACTTTGATCTTTGCACCGTTATTTTGGTGCAGAAAATAAGTGTAAGCATCGTACTGCAACTGTATAGCTTGATTTGTCGCTGTGTCTACTACTGTCCATCCTTTTTATAATTTTATATATTTCCCATTCAAGAAACTAGCATTGTTCGAGAACTTAGTTTTCAATGGACTTGTCCACATTTCAATAAAATTGCATGAAATTCTAGCCTCAGTGGCGTGCCATTGGAGAGGCTTATATCCAGCAGTGTACTACGGCAGGCTGATGATGATGATTAAATTCTTGCCTCGATAGCGAGCTTTAATAGCCTAAAATTGTATTATTTCAGACTCACAAACTGCGTCTGTCTGTTGATGATTTGATCCCTGGAGGAGAGACCTCCAGCAAATCTAAGAAAGGCAGCAAGAGGAAACGTTCTCCTTCACCGCCGCCACAGAAACACAGCAAAAGAAAGAGGTATGATGTTTCTAGTTTTGACATTTCTAAACTATGGACAGGACTATAATATTTAATTTTCCCTTTTCTCCTATTCTTTTTTTTTTGTTCTTTGTGTCAGAAAGAAAATAAAATATCACTCATAACGCGTAAGTGACGTCGAATGGCGTCAGATTGTTACAATTCTGCGATTGTTACAAGTCTGACTAGGGGTGGGTGATTTCAAGGTGCTCAAGCTCTCTCGCCCTAACGCACGTTTGCACCTCAAGTTTTCCTGTGACAGATTACTTTAAGGCCTCCCATACGTATATACGTATAGCGTAATCTGGTCACTTTTAACCCCAAAAAGACACAGGTTTGCGCGTTTACCGCAAAAAAGACCCCCTTTGTCGATTCTCCAATATTTCAGAGCACTTCCCTTTATATTAAGCCGGTCATAGGGATTCTCAGAGTCGAGATAACGCGAGACATCCAATTTCGCGGTCATCTGGAAGATAAGGCTAAACTAGCCTCCAAAAAACTGGGTTTCCTCAATAAAGCAAGAAGATGCTTCACATCAGTGCAGCGTCTCTTGCTTTACAAAGCTCAAGTTAGGCCCCACATGGAGTACTGCTGCCATCTTTGGGCCGGGACACCACAATACCAATTGCTTCCATTTGACCGTGTCCAACGTCGAGCGGCTCGAGTCATTGATGACGCGGTCCTTACAAACCGGCTCGACCATCTTAACCTGCGTAGAGACGTTGCGTCCCTCTGCGTTCTCTATCGTATGTATCATGGAGAGTGTTCTGAGGAGTTGTTTGGTCTGATACCCGCTGCAGAATTTCACCATCGTACAACTCGCCACAAATTAAAATTCCTCCCCGCCTTGATGAGTGGCGTTCTTCTACCGTACGATTCACACGCCATTTCCTGCCTCGTACGACCACACTGTGGAACCAGCTACCTGCAGCGGTATTTCCAAACCAGTTCGTCATTGGAATCTTCAAGAAGCGAGCATATTCCTTTTTAAAAGGTAGGCAACGCACTTGTGATCCTTCGGGCATTGCAGGTGTCTATGGGCGGCGGTGATTACTTACCATCAGGTGACCCGCTTGTTCGTTTGTTTTCCAATACTATAAAAAAAAAAATACCCTGGGCACGCCAGGTGCCCAGTCCGAGGAACGCGCAAGCCCAATGTAAGGTCGACCTAAGTGTTTCCCTAAGGTCGGCCTATGGGTCAAATCAAGCCTCCCTATCTGCCATATAATAATAACGGACACCAACAAAACTATTCCGAATAATAAATTTCTCGCGCGATTATTATACATCACTATTTTTTTAATAAGTACAAAACATAACGGGGATCTAAGTATCTTTACCTGATCATATTTGTGTAGGTAAAAAATAAAAACACTAAGTGCCAAAACTGTCTCAAAACTGTCCACAAAAATACGTAATAATTGGTAAATGCATAACTAAAACTACGACCGACCCGCGTCCTATGTGTACTACTATGAGTAGTAATAGTAGTAAACTGCTCTATTGATAAATTCCCCCCTATCCCTCTGCGCCCACGCCGCGCCCCGATGCGACAAACAGTGCTAAATTGTTAGCGGAAGTGAGCGCATCCATTTTTCGCCGCAACAGTTAATTGTTTGTTTACTCTGCCCGACGCGATGGCTTATCAGTTCACATTACGGGAGTATGTGATCTATGCTTCGTGCGTACTTTTTGAGTGGAGGAAACGCGAGTGCAGCTGTGCGTTTGTACAGGGAAGAATTTGGAAGCCAGTGGATCAATCAAGGCGGCTCTGTAGCTTGGCCTCAATGCTCATCTGACCTCAAGCCCATGGACTTCTTTTTGTGCGTGTACAAAAGTGAGCCGGTTAGTGTCGAATAATTAAAACAGCGCATATTGGACGCTTTTGACGAAGTGAAAAGATAGCAGCGTACTTCTCACGTTAAAAAACAATTTAATAAAACGCCCGTCTGTGTACTGACAATGGTGGTGGACATTTCGAAGGAGAAAGGAAATACTTGTAAGTTAATACCTACATAAGTAAATAATAATTTGATGCGGGTGGCTCAAAATCGGTCTGTGTGGAGAACCTTGAGGAAGGCCTATGTCCAGCAGTGGACGTCTCTAGGCTGACATAATGATCATGAAATAATGTTTGTAAATAGCAGATGATTCTAACTTCATAAATACGCCAAAATTACTCGTTCCTTTTATTACAGAATACCTTATTTTATTTTGATATTTGCTTGCTTTCTAATTACATACCTCCGTATTTAATTACTTGTAAAATGGTAAATTTTGCCGGTCCTAGTCTCGGATGAAGTATGAAGGAGAGGTGAAAGGAAAATTAAATATAGGTAGTAAGTAACTACATCACTTATTCTTTTCTTTCTTTTTATTGTCTAAGGTTACCTACATCATAAGTGGGACAGAGAGAATGTGAATGAGCAGGATGGAATACTATCAATGAATCAGTGAATGGATTGTAAAATATGTCTATGATTTAAATGAGATTTTCTACAATAAATAAATGATAATAACTTTGCTATTTATAGATATTATGACATTCTTACGTCATGTATATGATAATAATGTCTTCGCTAATCTGTACTGAAAGTTTTTGTACTAATAAAGAAATAAGGGTGTATAATTATACAGGGTTTCAGCTTTTTGCACGATCTCTTACCCTGGTCAGAGGATCCTCTCTCAAGTTGAGAAAACACCAACCGTCGCCTTCAGTCTTTTATTTGGAACATTTTTCTACATGTTTTAAAATACTTGTGTATGTGAAAATATGATAATAAGGTAGGGTGTATGTATTGATGTTAAAGTGTACATTTTATATTTAACAGCCGCACTACAAAGCGCCGTGAGAACGACGTAGACGAGGAAGAGGACAATGCGTCCCGGGACAACACTGACGCCGCCCCTACGCCCGAGAACGAACGATCTTCTGAACGTAAGTAAACTGTTAAGAGGTGAGACTCCATCCCATTCTTCGACTCCCTCATCCCACCAATGGCGTATGTTTTAGATTGGGCTCGGGTCTTCATAAAACAACGGTGTAAGGCAGCCATACTCAAAGTGTGCTCATTGAAGCCCCAGAGCTACATAAAGCATATCTAGGGGCTCCATGAAAATATTCTTCAAATTCAAATAAAATTGCAAAATAATAATTAACTCAATAGATAGCAGACTAAAGCAAAATATATAAAAAAAATGATCTGTTTACTAGCTGCGGCAAACGAGCAGACGGATTGCCTGATGATAAGCAATTACCGCCGCCCATGGACACAAGCAACACCACAGGAGTCACAAGTCCGTTGCCGCCCCTTGGGGTTGGGAATGGGGATAGGATGAGGAGTGGGATGAGGGAGAAGGGATAGGGGATAGAGCCTCCGGCACTCTCACTCACCGAACGAAACGCAACAGTTTAGGTACCGTTACTTAACGTCGATTTTCTGTGAGAGGGTAGTACTTCCCCGGTCGAGCCGGCCCATTCACGCTGAAATCAGCAAGGCTCTACTACCTATAAAATTATTCTAGGGCTTCGCCAAATATTTGATTATCCAAAAGGGTTCCATCTCCAAAAATTTTTGAGAACCGCTGGTGTAAGGTTTCTTATGTGTCCAGCCTAGAATTTAGAATCGGTAACCGAAATATTCCGCAGTGTCTCAAGACGAAAGTCTTTGACCAGTGTGTGTTACCAGTGATGATCTACGGCGCGGAGACGTGGTCGCTAACTATGGGCCTCATCCGAGTGACCCAACTCAGGGTCACTCAGAGGGCGATGGAGAGAGCTATGCTCGGAGTTTCCCTGCGAGATCGAATCAGAAATGAGGAGAGCCGCAGGAGAACCAAAGTACATAGCTCTCCGAATAGCCAGGCTGAAGTGGCAATGGGCAGGGCACATAGCGCGAAGAACCGATGGCCGTTGGGGCAGGCGGGTTCTGGAGTGACAACCACTTACTGGACGACGCAGCAGGGGTAGGCCTCCCGCAAGGTGGACTGACGGTCTGCTTTAGATCGCGGTGCGCGGTTGGATGCGGGCGGCTCAAAATCGGTCTATGTGGAGAACCTTGGGGGAGGCCTATGTCCAGCAGTGGACGTCTCTAGACTGACATGGTGAATGAAATTCTCGGGTCGACTCTAGTCTAGACCATACTGGGGTGGCATGGAGCATCCAGCCCCTCTGCTATATACACTTAGGCATCCCACTCCTTGTCCTATTCCTTTTTCCATCCAGGTCGGCAAAGTACTGGGGTTACGGGTATCCATGCGCGGCGTAAGAGCTTACCATCAGACGATCCGTCCGTCTGCACGTTTGCCTTCTATAAAAAAAGTTTACTAGATTGTTTCCCGTGGTTATTTTTGGTAACTCGACAACCCAGTTACATTCCTTTCAAATTACAGCCTACATGTAGCCCTACAAAGTTCTCTATTTTCCAGTTTAAAGTTCCATTAAAATCAGTTCAGCCATTCCGGAAATTATCCCGGACAAAGAAAGACAGACAGACAGAGAAAATGTTTGCAGATGGTAGTTTGTGACAGACAGCCGACTCCAAGGCTGTTAATTTTGGAAGCACCCGATTGATTATAATGATCAGGCACGCATTGGTATTATTTACGCTTTGAATCATCACCGTCTTATCGTTATCCTGGTTGCAATGCAATAGAAACAGGGTGAAGGGCCCTGTAGCAAAGGGTCTGTTTAGAAGTCTCACCTGAGGGCAAAGAGCATTCGCTTATTTCTAGTAGCGTTATTGTTTGTTTTTCTTTAATAATATGCACAATTAGTTCCTTGGCGACCATGTGTCATATTGAAGATGTATACACTTAGCGAATTGCGATATCGCTGATCGAATGCCACTCTGTCTAGGCCCTCAGATTTCACAGAATATTAGCTTTATGTTATGTATGTGGGTGTAGCGGTAGCTACATACCACTGAGGCCATCTAGTGAACGACAGCATAGACAATACAACATGGCCACACCTAACGGCGAAGGACACGACGGAATTGGTCGAAATTCTTGAATCGCACAAGCCCACGCCTATGACTAATTTTTAAGTTTCAAAGTAATTCCGTTCTGCTCCTTCTGTTCCGGACTGCAGTTTACCAGGCACGATCACATAGCCTGGTCGGAGGTACCTCCCTCTAGTAACAGTTAGAAGAACACCACATCCTTAAGGCTTTTTCAAATGGAACTTTTTTTTTTATTTGAAGTATACCGTCATAGTACAACACATTTGGGCGCTATAGCGCGGCGTCAAGTAAGCGCTTTGACGGGCACTAAGTACGTGTTCTGTTTGACAAAGCCTTTATACCTCGATTGCTGCGTTGTCTTCTTCTCACCACCCCTGAAGTGGACTTCCTTCAGGTGGTCATCATCGCGGCTCATTGGACCGGTCATTGGCTTTGTCGCCCCCGAGGATGACCAATCGGGTGAGTCCCCGTTGGGGGAGGCCCAGATAGTCGCTTTCGAGAGGACGGTGGTTGGTCATCGGTCTGCTGATGATTTGATGGAGAGGCCCCGCTCGAGGGAACTGGGATCAGTTCCCGAGCGGGGCGCTTCAGTCTCCTCCGGATTAGCATCGTGATGTTTGGATGGGGGAGGGGAGCGATGTTGACGAGGTGGGTATGCTCGGAGCGATCTGCTCGCTCGAACATACCGCGGGCCAGACCGCTCACGAATTCCTCGATCGGCTCTCATTTGAGGTCTCGATGGATGGTCGCGTTTCTCAGGTACCTGGGCGCGTCGACCGCCAGGCGAAGGCACACGTACTCTACCCGTTGCAGTCGCTGCCGAGTAGTCCTCGCTGTCATGTTATACCAGGCCGGCCCCGCATAGGTGAGGCGCGATCTGAAATAAGTCTTGTAGAGGGCCAGCTTGAATCTCAGCGGCAATCTCGATTACAGCAGCGGGCGCAGTTGCGCCCTGGCTACTTGGGCCTTCGCGACGATGGTCCCGACGTGGTGTGACATCGTCAGGTTTCGGTCGATTGTGACGCCCAGGTGCTTGACCGTCGGCGACCAAGGGATTTCCTCCCCCATCAGCTTCAGGCACGGTGGGTACTGTACCCGTCCAGTCACCAAAGCCTGGGTCTTGGACACGTTGCACTTGAGCCTTCATCAGCCAGCCCGGGAGCGCCTCAAGTGTCGGGCTCAGCTTCTGTGCAGCGTGTCTGACGTTCCGTAAGCTGGACAGGTACGCGGCGTCGTCCGCAAACAGCGCCAATTTCACGTCGCCCACATTCCAGTAGAATGTCGTCCGTGTAGTGGGCGTACAAGACAGGGGAAAGATAACTCCCCTGCGGGACTCCGGCCTTGATGGTCCTCTCCTCTGACGTGATGTCCTCGACGGCCACGTGGAAGGTTCTCCCTTGGAGAAATGATGCGATGACCGTGATAAGTTGTCGGGGGATAGTGGAGGTCGACAGTTTGTAAATGAGGCCGTCATGCCACACCCTTTCGAACGCCTTCTCCGTGTCGAGCATCGCGGTCACCGCTTGTTCATCCACGTGGCCATCTCGCCCAGTACGGAGTCAGCTGCAGCGTGGTGGAGTGTGCTCGGCGAAACCAGATTTGTTCGGGCCTCGGGATGAGGTGCGGGGTGAGTTTCGCCAGCAGCAGCCGCTCGAACACCTTGGGAGTTGTCGAGAGGAGGACGATGGGCCTGTAGTTGTACGGTTTCCTGAGATCGTTGCCGGGCTTGGGGAGTACAATGACCCGGCCCCGCTTCCAGCTGGTCGGGAAGTGGCCGGTCCTCAGGATGCCGTTGAAGAGCTGGGTATAGTGATTGATATATTGGTTTGCCTGTGTATGCAGCGGCGGCGGCCCCAGCTACAAGCGGCGCGGCGGGCGCGGCGAGCGCGGCGGCGGGCGACAACGCGGCCGATGCTCCGCACACGCCCGCGCCGCCGCTCGACGCGCACGACGACTCGCAGGGCAAGCACAGCGACTCCAACACGCAGGTAAATATTCCTCATGCCTCTTGTACTCCACTAATGGACATCACATCAGCATGCTTATATATAATATTGACAGTTCACTACTTGACGTAGTACTCTCCCAGGGTACTCCGCAAAACCTGATCGCCCGTTTTCCAAAAATCCAAGGAACATACATGCCGAATTTTAGCTTCTTGCGCCTAATAGTTTTAAGCTATGCGTTGTCAATCAGTAATTCAAGAGTCCTACACAAACAGATACTATTATAGCAAATGTCTTTATATGTGAACAGGAAATGCTAACAAAGGAAGAGCTAGAAGACAACGTAACTGACCAGACGCACCACATCGTAGTGCCGTCGTACTCGGCGTGGTTCGACTACAACTCGATACACACCATCGAGAAGCGCGCGCTGCCCGAGTTCTTCAACGGCAAGAATAAGTCCAAGACGCCTGAGATATACCTTGCTTACAGGTGACGCTAACAAAGGTTACTCTTTAACGGCCGGTTTTAATATTCGATCTATCAATGGATTTTGAGATTCTAGATACATGTTTGTCATAGACGACCTGTTGGCGCAGCGGGAGTGTAAGCGACTGCTACGCCGAAGGTCGCGGATATGATTCCCGGTCAAGTCAAACATTTGTGTGCATGATGCATGCAGGATGAACATGGATGTTTGTCTTGTTCTGGGTGGTTCTATGTGTAATATGTATGTATTTACAAAAGAACGTATATACAGGGTTTCAAAAGACCCTTAACGAAAACTGAAATCTCATATTGTACCAATCATTATGAACACTTTTTACTTCGGCACCATACCACAGAATAGATAGTACAAACGTACAGAAGGATCACTTCGCAAACCAATTAATAAAAATTGCGACGCTTGCTACTAAAGCAACAAAGTGCAATTCAGCTCGCATAAGCACTCAGTGCCTAACGCGATATTCACCTAACCGTTCCCGCTCTTTTCTAACACATAACGCTGTCGCTGTCTGGCGCGGAGTGGCGCCCTAGCTGTCGCGCTAGGGTTGTTGACTTGCCGCTGCTACTATAATATTTAAGGCCCATCTACACGGCACAATTTTACCACTGATCAAATTTTCAATCGAATTGGGTTTGGCCGTCTACACGACACAATCAAATCATGGATTTTCATTCCGTCCACTCAATTGGATAAAATCTTTTTATTCATGATTTTATCAAGTAATTTAGTCAAGTTGGACGTAAAATCGTGTCGTGTGGATAGGACTTTATTCATCGTCTATCTGCCTACTTGGTTTGAGGTCGTAGAACAAAAACCAGAAAAATTCTGGTCGTTTACATTTTCACTATGGGTACTAATTCTTAGTTATTTCCTAAACGCGTCGAACGATTTACATGATTCAAGCAAATAAAATGGTTTTTGAACTAGATCTTTAATTTGACACCATAATCGTTGGGATATCGCAACAAACAAAAAATCAAATTTTGAAGTTGCTCTCATAAAATAAATAAAATCAAATGCTTTCGACACATATCCGTTAAATGAGCAAAGCTTATTATTTTCCAAGTGACTAATAACTTAAAAGATGACTAAATGTTTGCAACTAATAAAATAATTTGCTAGCGATTAAATATTTTCGCGACTATTATATTAAATAAGATTCAAAACTAAGGGTGTTATAAAAACTAAAAACTAGCAGCTGCGTTTAGGTAGCAAATAAACTATACAAGTCAATTGAAATATTAGCAGAGGAGCTATAAATAATGACTTGGCGACTAATAATGTTAGTTGTAGGTTATGTTAGGTTTTCTTGTGACCCTGTACCCAAAAATAGGAGCCCTGCGAAGCAGGGCTCCGTCAACTTGACTTAAAAGACTGAAGCGTCTTATTTATTTATACGAAACACTTCATTTAAGATATTTAATTTAGCCAAATATTGAAATTTGTATTATTCATGAATGCCCATTTTAAATTTTTTATTCATCATCAAGTTTCTGCTTAGATACTAATTCAGATCAAAAAAATAAAACTGCTAATTTAACCCTTAATTACGCGCAATAGTTAAATCCCGTAACTAGGCACATGGGGTCTATACAGACCCCAAACAAAAAAATAAAAGGGCGTAAAATAAATAAATAAAATACAGTAAGTATTATCAAGAATATTAAAATACTTTATTATAATTAAACTTACAAAACAAAGACATAATTTTGGCTTCAGTTAGCTAAAAATATAAAACAACTTCTGTTCTGTCTTAAATCTTCAAAATTTGCGTATAGCTGAGATCAAAATAAAAAATATATATTATTCAGACTCATTATCAGATTCACCTTTATTGCATCCAACCCAGATAGCAACAAACTTGCAGCAAGTTTAAATCAAACTTGCTAGTTTCACTGTGACAAACTTGCATCAAACTTGCATGAAGTTTGCTTTTGCAAAGGTTGCACAGCAGGTACAAGGCACAGGTTGGTGGTCCGACAACAGCTGGTCGTCGAGCACCTCCTGCTGTATCTAGGAGGTCGACCGACCACCAACCTGTGCTCGTCGTCATCCAAATCCTTTGAAAAAACCAACTTCATGCAAGTTTGTCACAGTGAAACTAGCAAGTTTGATTTTAACTTGCTGCAAGTTTGGCAAGTTTGCATTGTTATCTGGGAAGGCACTAAGTCTTGACATCTTGCTGACAAACGAGGAGTCGCAGTACAAAACCGGCTAAATCCATTTTTGCAAATTTTACACGAGGGCGTAAAACTTATATACCCTATTTATATGCTGATTATTTCTGTTATGAAAGTGGATATATGAAGGGGAAGGTGATGTAATAAATATACTATATTTTGACATTGCTGTGTTGCCTACTGCACACGATAGATAGCTTTGAAGAAACGAGTTGTCCGGTTTTGATCCGAGACGGTGGATTTATCCGGTATTGTTACGTGACTTCTTAGATTTTTCCACATTTGAACCACTAGAGTTAGGACAGTTAGTACAGTAGAACAATGAAATAGCCATAAGTTTAAAATAAAACAAAATGTGGATTGTTATTTTAACTATCTTTGCTCCGTAACAATATTGACGTGGAATTTTATCAAGGGATTTGTCCGGTTATGTTGCAAAATAAGTCTATCAACACTTTTTTATTACTATTGTACAGGATTTAATCGCTTATGATCCAAAACGTAATTTTGAAGACGTTTTTATAGGGGATTTAGCCGTTTCCGAAATATGATATTTAGGAAAACGATCAGGCGGTAGTTGATAAATAAGAATCAGAAAAAAAAAAACGATTGAGGGTAAAAGTGGATTTAGCCGGTTTTGTTCTGCGACTCCTCAACAAATTTGCCTCATTTGTGTCATTTATTAGGCACTTTCTTGTCATTCTTTCTTGGACATGCAGAACAGCGCCCACTCTTAGCATTCGATTGATGCACAACTTCCTGTATGTCATGAACCTCCAATGGTTTAGGAAATTTTTCGGTATCTTCAGAATCTTCAATTTCACTAGCCGAATCATTAGCACTATGATAGGTGAATTATCCGAAAGTTCAGATGCAGACCCCGCAACATCTTGCTCATCCTCAGAGAAATCTGCCAGCCACTGCCGTATTTGATTTTCGTGATCCATATTGACAACTAAAAAGCAAAAGAGACGTTATTATTATATATAAGTAGATAGATATGTATATATCAATCATACAAAATAACATCAAAAATAAATATATATAAATACATAAAAACACAAAAATATTAACTTACAGTGCGTCAAAATAAATCACGTAAGTGGGGGCATGGGGTCAGCGCTCAAGAGAGAAGCCATGCATGCGCTTGCACTGGCTATCCGGCCGCTACTGATTTGGGTACCCCGCGGGGAGGTAGGAAGCTAGCAAGAGCGCTGTCGCATTCCTAGAACTTTAAAACATATTTTTGTCGCCTTAAAATTTCCGTGACCCCATGCGCCTAATTAAGGGTTAAATTAAAACGAAGCTTATAACTGACATATTAATATGCTAACTTTTACTTATTACGATACTCCTTATTAGCTGCCAACCGATTATATATGGTACCCACTTTGATTATTTTTGAAACTTATATTCGTTTTATTTAGATGCCGCATTAAATACATGCCAATGAGCAATACTTTGCACCAGACTTGTGATGAGACATTTTTGTTGTTCACTATTAAAATTCACGTTATTCTAAAAAACAAGTCGGTTGTCACCGCTCGCGCGCAAGCTCTGCGCGCGAGCGGTGACAACCGACTAACAACGCGGTTTGGAAGCCGCGCGAAAGTGTAGGCACTTATCCCTGTAGATGAGGCCGCGTGAAGGAGGCCTGACCATGCCTGGGAAGTTACTGGTTCAGGAGATATTGAGACTCAAAATTACTATACATTTTTTTTAGTTAGGTGTAATATCGATGCATTTATCCTGCCAATGTGTTCTATAGATGTCCTATGCACCAATGGATACGGAGGTATTTCGAGAATTGCACGCGCGCACTTTTAATAACGGCTTAAAAATGTGTCCACTTAAAATAAAGTTCGTTTCCCAGGTATAATTTTTGCTTACCAAGTCATACTTGGTATGATGTCCAAAACCAGTAGACTTCGGTTTGGTGATGGGTCTTGTGACAACCTGTATGTATATTATGTTAATCCATTATCCAGTACCCACAGTACAAGATGACACAATGTGTGTAAGTGGTAGTGATAGTGGTAGAATATTTTGAATGGAGCTTATGTGATATTTGTATATCTAGTAGACAAATCGATGGATAGATTAAATACTGAAAAACCTGCCATAAGTCTTGTACAGATACCAAGATTGTGATTGAAATTTGGAACTTGGAATCAGAAGCCTCATAATTGGCGAAGTTACTCATTAAACTAGCGCTGTACCGATTCCTAGACCTTGGAGTCAGGTTCTAGTTTTTTAGTCTTATATCTTGTGAAGCTTAGCTTGCTAAGCTAAACTTTTGCTTTTACGCTTTCGGTTTAAAAAAACAATTAGGTGCTATCAATAAATTACGCTTGTGAAGATAGCCAAGTGGTGAGACCGACAGACTGCTACGCAGAGGGTCTCGGGTTCGAATCCACGGCACGCACCAATAACATTTCGAAGATAAGTGCATATTAAATTGTTAATTATCGCTTGCTTATCGGTGAAGGAAAACATCGTGAGGAAACCTGCATGTCTGAGAGTTCTCCATAATGTTCTCGAAAGACACGTGAAGTCTGCCAACCCGCACTTGGCCAGCGTGGTGGACTATGGCCTTACCCTTCTCATAGTGAGAAGAGGCCCGTGCCCAGCAGTGGAACAGTAAAAAAGGCCTGATGATAAATGAATGAATAAATTACATCCACACAATTTTCATTTCTTTTTTACTCCATCCTCGTCCTTATACACAGCTGGTCTCTCACGCATCGTACAATGTCAAAATTCGTCGACTTCCCATCTCTGTACCTACCTGTGTGTGACGTATTTTGTAGACGGGCTCTTATAAGCGATGATCAAAGTTTAGTAGTAAACAACATGCCTTTTGTATAGGAACTTCATGATCGACACGTACCGCCTGAACCCGACGGAGTACCTGACGAGCACGGCGTCGCGCCGCAACCTGGCGGGGGACGTGTGCGCCATCATGCGAGTGCACGGCTTCCTCGAGCAGTGGGGACTCATCAACTACCAAGTATGTGTAGCGACACGTTTATACCTACGGCAGGATGGCCGCGAGAGTGCAATTTTGTATATCGTCAAGAGATTTAGGAAATTATAGTCTTAGCAAAGAGAAAAAGTCAACCATAGTCTATACTAACTTAGTTTATAATAAACACACAGCATTTGCAACGTCTCAGTCCTCCATTGACCCGCTTGCATTGAAATTGATACAATGGAATCCTTTTATAATGACATCGAAGGGAAATGACAAACACGTCATACTAAGCGGACGTCATAAAAAGCATTTGGTAGACAATAAACAACCTGCTTAGGCACATGAATTTATTTTTTTAGAGAATGTTTTCAGTTTCTCCACCCTCTGATAAGTTCCAATTAAACTAAAATTACTTTGACTCTATTGAACTACGTTGATATCTTCATAATTTTGTGCATAATTTAGCTGCATGATAATGCCTGTAAAGAGGTGGTTGAATTTTAAATTTATAGGCATGATAATGCTTATCAAGTGGTGAAACTGACCCTATATAATTTATACTTCGATATTTAGTTTCGTTACGTAACGGATTGCCGTGACGAGCTCGAGTTCGATCTCCATGTACCCAGGGCACCCACCTCTGACTTTTCTAAGTTTATGTGTGCCTTAAAAATGTTAATTATCGCTCGCTTAATAATGTACCCTGTATATGACAATAGGCTCGCGGCCTATTATATTAGGACCGAAACATAACTGACGAAGTATAGGTGTGTAATACACCTCTGCCTACCTCTTTGGGGGTTAAAGGCGTGAAGTTATTTTTATGATTTCGTTGTGCTTATACAGTTGGAGGCAGAATCTCGTCCGACAGCAATGGGCCCGCCGCCCACGTCTCACTTCCACGTGCTCTCAGACACGCCGTCTGGCTTGCAGCCACTCGTCACCAGACCTACGCAACCAAGGCCAGGTAAATCCTTTTTAATTGTTCCAGGTTTTATTTTATTGGTCCTCATCGCTTCGTCTAACGAATATTTAACACATTGACTGCTGGAAACTTATATGGGTGTGTCCCAAGTGTCGGATTTTGCAATGCGGCTAGCCCAACATAGTCGTGTTTAGGGAAAAATATACAAGCGTGCTGCAGAAACATACGACGCGTGAATCATACCCATACCACACATGTGCTGACAAACACTCATGTGTGTTTTTTTTTGTATAGCAACTCGTATGTCGCGTCAGCACATACACACGTTCCGTGCCGTTAAGCACGAGAGGCTGGGCACGCCCGAGGCCGCATAGCAAAAGGCCGTCTACGAATCTTAGGCCAGCAGTCAATGTGAAGGTATAAGTACCTCTTCTCCGAAATTTTAAATTAAACCTGGAATCTTGCACGGTCCATCAATTGACAGTTACTAAGTTAATAAAACTTTACTATATTAGAAATCGCAGTACATCCAGAGTTGACGATGCGGCTATGTTTTGCCACCATTGGTCAGTTGACCATAGCGTGCGGGTTTACCAGCACGGCATCGTATTTGAGTCACATAAGCTATTCGTAACTTTCTGTCTCTACTTAATCGGACTGTAGAAGAAGTGGTGCCATATGTGTCTTAAAATGATGAAAAGTAGACTTTACGTCTCTACTATCACTATTTTTCTAATTGAGAATATGGAACATGTAATGCCGTAGTTATAATGAAAAAATGTTCCCTTTCAGCGGAGAACGTCCCCAAAGTGGAGCCGGGTCTGCCCAACGGCGCGGAAGCGGGAGCGGGAGCGGGCGTCGTACCGCCACCACCCGCCGCCGCCGCCGCCGCCGCCGCCGCCGCTACCGCCGCCGCCACCGCGACCGTCAAGGCTGAGCCTACCATCGACATCGCCGCCGCGCCTGGACTTAAACTTGATCAGGTACCACGTTCACTAAGCAACCAGTTTCAATACAACGTGTATGGCCAAGTAAAGAATTGACAATGTTCTGATTAAGTAATTGTAATGTTCTTTTCATAATACACAAAAATATTTACTCGTAATGTGGGTGTTTTAAAAGAAAGACAAAATAGTACCTTATGTTATTCTTAAGAACATTACCATGGAATGTACGGACCGAGAACAGAACCCTGCGGTACGCTATTTGCAACGGATGATTCAGTTATACTAACTTTTGTATTCTATTCATTTTTTACTCTTATTATAGTTGACAGCATAATCAAGTATATTATGTAGATGTTTCATTCATTGCCAACCCGTTAACATATTTTTATGAATGTAACACATTTGTTAACGCAGTCAAAAGCTTTGTTAAGTTTCAATAAAACGCGATTACCTTCTCTTCCCTTTGTTGATATTTTTTTGGAAAGTGCCTATTCTTTTTAAATGCGGTGATTAACCCCGAACACACTAAATAGATATACATCAAAAATTTAACTTGTACTAAATATAACTATAGTAACATTAGATGTAATAACCTATAGCTTCTTCGTAGTAACACATAAATAAATTATGTTTTAGTACCGTGGTGGGGCGCGCGGTCGTGAATGGACAGAGCAAGAGACGCTATTGCTGCTGGAAGCTTTGGAGTTGCACCGAGATGACTGGAACCGTGTGGCGGCGCATGTGGGCACTAGGACTCAAGATGAATGCATCCTACACTTCCTGCGACTGCCCATCGAAGAGCCGTATCTACATGATGCTTCTGCAGGTACACGCAATACTTAGTCTTATGACTTTTGTCCATATGATTAGTATTCTTTATTTTTCGTGAAAATGTGTGGCGTGTGGCCGACTCTGGTGTCGGAATTTTCAGACCGCTCAAAGGCTTCCGACATTTCATCTTGTTTTAGAACCGGGGCCTGCAGCTTAACGTGCCCACTGTTGTCTGTGCAAGACCTCTGTTGATTACATTAATTTTATACAGTAAAATGAAAATAGAAAACCTTCATGAATTAATGATTATGATCATCATGAGGATGAATGAACCTAAACTATAATAATGAATGAGAGAATTTTGAAGATATTTTGATGTGCTTTTTTTTGTTAGATTAGGTAGAGACGGTGTGAATAAAAATATGTTTCCTGTTTCTCTTTTTACATCAGAAATCTATCTAATCTAAGCACAAAATAATAGTATAATTTTATTTGTATTCCTAGGTGGCGTCCTCGGTCCTTTGGCCTACCAACCGATTCCGTTTAGCAAGACAGGCAACCCAGTGATGAGTACCGTAGCATTCCTTGCGTCGGTCGTCGATCCACGCATCGCTTCCAAAGCCACTAGAGCTGCTATGGAAGAGTTCGCAGCCATAAAGGTATGTACTCGTACACTGGGTTAACTAAAAGAAAAAGTATCATTTAGTCGTTATTAATTCACAGATTTCAAATAACTCGCAACATTACTAGTTGACTAAGTGATTGAGGCGACTGTAATTATTATGTTTTCGTAATTTTAGGAAAATATTTGACGGCAAGAGCAAAATTTAAGAATAGGAATTTGAGAATATTCGTAGTAAAATTACTAGCGATTCTTTACTTTTTGAGTTGCGTAGGTCAGACGGCAATCACTGTGGTAAAACTGATGTTCTGTTTAGTAAGACCAGTAAGCGGACTGCGCGTGAGATCTCTACCTTGTCGTGGCTTAGTAACCGTGGGTTTGAGGTACACCCACGGTGAAGCTAAGCGGAATCCCGGGAGGGGAAGCTCCACGTGGGCTTGGGTGAGGCCTGCGTAGGATGCGTCCGAAGGTGCGGGTGCGGGGGACAGTTCTGTCTGTCCCTCGCAGTCGGGTGCGGTCGCGGGAGGAGAGGCGTGTCGGTGTTGCGTTGCCGCGCGCCCTATCTCCCGCGACCAAATGGGGGCGCACCATCGTTGCGTCGCGGTGGGGCCGCAGAGGAAGAGGAGATGCGGTGTTGCGTTGCCGTCCTCCCTATCCTCTGCGGCCGCTGGGTGTTTTGGCGGCGGAGCCCAACACCTTCATCCGCGCCAAGGGGGTTTCGTTCGGGGCCCGCCTGACCATCTGGCGGGCCAATATCCGTCGGGGGGTAGGAGGTAGGAATGCTTCGGTGAAACCCTTCCCTCCGAAACATGGGTACATGAGGAGCATGGGTTGGTTTTTAGTCAGTAAGCGTCTGACAGTCCCCTTCGTCCTTCCCCCCAGGGCGGAGGGACTCCATGAGGATTTTCCAACTCGACACAAAAAAAAAAAGAAAGTAAGCGGACTGCGGGCTTCATAACATAAAGTTTTGAATGCAACCGAGAATAACAGCAGGACGGTGATGATGAACGATTTGTCCGCAGGACGAGGTCCCGGCGGCGATGATGGAGGCGCACGTGAAGGCGGCGGGCGCGCACGGTCCCGCCGCCGCGCTGGCCGCCACCGGCATCGCCGGCACCGCGCCCGAACACCCCACCGGTAATATACTTTTCTAAATTCTACTACTACTATAGAGCATTTTTATTTATTTAAAAAGACAACTCCTGCACTAGGAATAAATCCTGTGTCCCAGGAGGACTTTACAAACATACAACTAACGGACACGAAGAACCACCAGACTCGAAACAACAATTTATGGATCACACAAAGTGTTGTCTCGTGTGGGAATCGAAGCCACAACACTCGCGCAGTGTCAAGCGGTGAGACGGCCGCTTGCACCACTACGCCAACCGTGCAATCGAAAACATTTTTCTGTATAATCCGCTTTCCATTGCGAAAGCGTTATGTGCGAGATTTTTGCGATAGAATGTACTCCTTTTAAAAACACGCTTCTAATAAGAAGATTGTATTCCCATCAACAAATAGTTTTGTAAAACATTAACCAAATAGTAACTTTGTAGTATAAGTTCTATAGAGAGGGCACTGGTTCCCTATCTACAGAACTACACAGGTTTTTTCACCTGACAAGTCAGAACTATATAAAATTGTGATATTGTGGTAATAAAGTTTATTATTATTTTCAATCGTATAGAAACGAAGAAAGAAGGCGCCTCAGATATCAAGGCCGAGCCCATGGAGGTGGAGGAAGGTGAGGCCAAGGTGAAGGAAGAGCCGTCGGAAACACCCGCCGCGACTGAGCCTGACAAGGAACCTAAAGATGAACCCTCGCCGCAACCCGGTAAGGAGGCAGCGGGTAAGGACATCAAGGCTTTCAATTATCGTTACTTTTGACGTTGAGATTCTTCTTGATATACCTATAACTTATAATGTTTTCATATGTAAATATAGAACTGTGTGCCTATCCCGCCCAAGTTATAGTTTATGTTCATCTAGCTAGATGACAGACATAAAGATCTGAAGCCCAATTCTCCTATCTAAATTTGTTCAAAATGCAGTTTCCATCTAATGTCAGTGTTGTTCTTATTTCAAAAATAGTATTCTCCTAAATCAACTGATATTTGTATGTTATCGTGTCTAGAATGATAGGAGAATTGGGCCTCTGATATTTCAACATAGGTCGTATGTATGGCAGCCATAGAGATATAAAGGATAGAGTGGCAGAACAGTACCTAACTCAATACTGTGTCGTGTCCGTCGGTGCGAGAGAGAACGCAACATTAAAGGCCCCCTGCATCTCTCTCTAACAATACATGCACAACATCAACATTACGCAGTGGCGTGCTACCTGTAACTATTATTTATATCAGTTTATCAGTAATCAATAGTTCAAAAATATATAAACTTTTTTGGCACTTCAAACTATCTTCGTGTATCAATAAAAACAACTTTTAGGGGCGGCACATACCTGACCGAAGATACGTCGAACGTATCTTCGGTCGCGTCTATTCCGTCAAATGAATCGGTACACATCTGACGGAAAATGCGTCGAGCGTATCTGCACACATTCGTTGAAAGCGTGGCTATTATGCACACATATAAGTTTGTTCGTGCAGGGCCGTACTCAGGGCAGCTCAATATTTTACTGTCATATTCTTTCACCTAATTATTTTTCGTGTTCCCTGATATTATGTAGTCACTGAAGTCCTGTAGTTATTTATATTGCAATTCGAGTTTGATTATTCAAAATATGTCGGACTTCGAAGATTTTTTATAGTAGCCAACAAGCGTTATTTGAATATATATCCCATTTAGGTATGGAGGTTCAAAAATAAAAGACGATAATACGATTTGGTTACGGTTTTTCACAAAACTTATACAAATGATATAGAAGGGGTTACAGACTACAGTTGCAGAGCAAGACACAAAATGTTTTCTATATAGGTATGTATGGAAATTGTTCCCGTGGACCTTTAGCACCTTATACCCAAAAATTGGCCCTCGATCGAAGCTAGCAAATATTACGCATAGCACATAGTAACACCACATTATTCTACACATTTCGTTTCTGAAAAAATAAGTAAGCTCTGGCGGTCCTGGAATCTTACGATCTTAAAATCACCGATCTGGGAATGACATGGATATGGTATGTCCAATACCTACGAATTTAGCGTGCACACCTACGAAATTAGCGTGCACACCTACGAAACGTTGGGCAAATAAAATGGCTGCCATTTGGGTTGTTCTCCAGAATGTAATCGATATCGATATGGAGCCGGTTAGAGGAGAATAATACATTTTTGTAATAAGTTACCTTTGTTAGTTTAAATCTTTTGCCAGATTAGTTTATTCCATAATGCAAATGTGGGCGAACATGGCAAAGCCAAAGACGACCCTTGTATGAAACATGTAACAAAATATTCTCTGAGAGCCAATATCGGTTTTTAGACATATTTATGCACAAAAATAAAATTATTATGTTCGATAGACAACGATTTCACAGCAGATGTACCACAAACCTTGGCGAAAAATATGGCGATAGTGGCACGAGTGACATTTCTAATAAAATATCGTCATGATTAATTTATTCAGTAAACTATGGCTATCTCTTTTTTCTGACAGAGATATTCCTAAGACAAAACGAGACAACACTATGTTTGGTGGCTTTATGTCGATTTCGTATATATGTGTATAAAAAAATCATGGCGAAATGTGGGTATAATATTACACCTCTGCCTACCCCTCTGGGGATGCAGCCGTAAGTTCATAAAAATATAAAATATATGTGAATAATGTAATTTTTCTATATGTACCTACTATTTGCCCTCTCCATTTATATTTCTTACTCAAAGGTCAAAATTCACGTGGTGCGTGGTGCGCGCGACGTCGACGGATAATCCGTTAGTACGCTCGACGTACTAACGGATTATCGGTCAGGTGTGAATGGTTGAACGTTTTTCTATACATTTGTATGTATTGGCGTTACGCGACCGATAAAACGCGACGGATCTTCCGTCAGATATGTTCCGGCCCTTAAACTATTGATTACTAATAAACTGATTTAAATAATAGTTACAGGTAGCACGCCACTGCGTAATGTTGATGTTGTGCATGTATTGTTAGAGAGAGATGCAGGGGGCCTTTAATGTTGCGTTCTCTCTCCCACCGGCGGACACGAATTGGCCCCACTGTGCCATTCTATTCTAATATCTTTATGATGGCAGCATACTTAATAAGGTAATATTAGGATTCCTTGTGACCCTGCATCCAATACTCATCATAAAGATCATTAAAAACGCTCTGACCCTTGTCATGAAAAGTTACGGTACGCGTGGTTACCCTGACACTACAAAGCGGATGGGGTTTCTGGGCGTTTAGTTTTCGACAAGTTCAGTACAAAATAGTCGAGTTTATAAATTGAATTGGGCGCGATCGCTGTTCATAAGTAACGTATATGAATAGTTTATTTTTCTGGGTATTTACCTTATGTTTCTTTTTTTAATTTTTGTAACGAGAATCGAATACTAAAGTACCATCTCGAAATCCATGCGAAGTATTACAATCACCTGCATATTTTCGTATTTTTTACAAATATGTATTGTCCATAGAAAAATCCGAGGCCCCAGCGACAGTGGACGCTAAGCTGCAATCAGCAGCGGCGGCGGCGCTGGCGGCGGCGGCCGTCAAGGCGAAGCACCTGGCGGGCGTGGAGGAGCGCAAGATCAAGTCGCTGGTGGCGCTGCTGGTCGAGACGCAGATGAAGAAGCTCGAGATCAAGCTGCGACACTTCGAGGAGCTCGAGGCCACTATGGAGAGGGAGAGGGAAGGTACGCGAATTTAAATAAACTTTTAAACGGCCTTCATCTACTATTTTTATTTTATATACATTGTTTCTACAGCTGTGTTTTCCTTAAATGTTAAAGTAATATATTATTTTTGTTGCCAAAATTCAGATCAAGTAAAATAATGTAGACAAACAGCACGCTCTATGTAGCGAATGAAGACAAAATAATGTAGTAAGTAAGACAAACTTCAGTAAATACACGTGTAATGTCAACTCTACACGATAACACTTCATTCACTTACATACTTTAAATAAGTGGCTTCTCTTTTTATTTACAGTGATTTATCTATCTTATTTTGCTGATCTGAGTCTGAGTTATGAACGAGAGTGTGCTCTGAGTTACCTTTTCTTCTGTCCATGTCTCTCATTTATCCCTTATTTATAATTTATAAATCTGAATTTCTAGTTACTTTTATTCACGCGCTTCGAACCCAGTTTGTTCTTTTATTTCAAGAAATGTAGAAAATATTATTTTGCTGTTTAAATAAAGTGAATAAGCCTGTGTGTCATTAGCCCTTAATTCGTTTAGGTTTGGAGTACCAGCGACAACAGTTAATCCAAGAACGACAACAGTTCCACTTGGAGCAACTCAAAGCGGCTGAATTCCGCGCCAGGCATCAAGCTCATCAGAGGTAATGTTTGTTTCTGATATTTTTAGGAATGGAAATATTTGAAAATTAGACCTTCAATTTTGGGTGTTTTAGAGTGTTTAAGTTTGTGTTTTAATAAAAAAAGTTTAATGTGCTCTTCGAGGTGCGGGGCGAGATATATTTGACAAATACGCATTTAATTTCGAAAAGTAGTTGGTGCGTGCCGTGGATACGCGATACCGTCTCATGGCAATCCGTTGGTTTTTTCATTAGACTATTGCTGCCTTTGGGCTGGCAATTTCTCAGATGCATATATAAATTTAGGAAAAATATATTTTCTGTTCTTAATATACATGGCGAGTTTTGAATAAGTAGTGGAAACAGCTTCACTGCTCTACTATGTTGAATCGATACTTTTTATGGATATATAGAAATGATTACTCCAAACAAAGGTACGGCGGTATACCTTCCGAAAGACTATTTCAAATATAGAAATTTTGTTTTCAAACGGCAATTATGACGTGTATATATATATACAGTGACAAATCAAGGTATAGAGAACTATTCTAATACTTATTTTCTATGCCACAAGAATGGTGTGTAATACACCTTTGGTTTGCGAATAAAAGGCGTGTAGTTATGCTATGTTATAAGAACGGTACAAAGGTCAAAGTATCTAGCTTGATGGTAGCCGTGTGTTTTCCATTTTTTATTTGACTACACATACGGCTTAGAAGCCTAGAGATAAGCGGTCTCTTCACCGTATAAAATGGCAAGCAAATGCAATCTTGATTGCTGCCAGGACAAATTGCGATTTAAAGGACGCGTTAAACGGGTGATACGTAAAGTTGTATATTTTGTGCAGGTTACAAGCTGAGAGCGGGCCGCCGAGCGCAGTGGCAGGTGTGGGGGTAGTAGGTGGCGTCGCGGCCGGGGCCGTCGGGGGCGCCGTGGGGGCGGGGGCCGTAGGTGCGGGGGCGCCGGCCGCCAGCGACGTGAGCGCCGACGTGGCCGCGCCGCCGCACGCCTAGCGCCGCCTGCACGACCTGCTCATGCACCGCGCCGCCGCCGCCGCCACTAGCGCCGCCACCGGACCGGCTCAACACACCACCACCGTCGGCACCGCCGATCGAGACAGGACACGCCTCTAAACGATATATCTATACTAATATTATACAGCTGAAAAGTTTGTTTAATTGAACGCGATTATCTCAGATACTACTGGTCCGATTTAAAAAATTATTTCAGTGTTAGATAGACCATTTATCGAGGAAGTCTATATAGACTATATAACATCATGCTATGAGCCACAGAAGCGGAGCAGTAATCCTAAATAACGCGGGTGTAACCTCGAGCTAATCTAGTTCAATATATGTACAATCTAACCATAGATTTGGCTACTAGAGATACATATTTGATGTAAGCTCCATATAAAAATGTTATATATAGTAAACAAATTCATGCTTAGATTGAATATTGAAACCTGTCGTAAATTCAATATACGATTAATTTATGGATTTATGAATTTGATATACATGCTTGACATATTTTGTATAACTAATGTCAAAAATGTATCTCAAATCTCCAAAACATGGATCGATCAACTATTGAAACCCGTAACTCCACCCGCTCGCTTACTTATCCCACACACATAACATATTCTAGCGCACTCAGCTAGACATACATTCCTGATCAACCTCGTAAGCATACTTTTGAAGGTAGAATTTGAAGAAACGCAGCGTTATATAGTCTGGAACTTGTTATATCCAAACTATATTATGCTGCATTAAGAAACCTTTCACACCAACGTTTGTCGACGCGCTTCCTCTTAATTGAATATTGAGAGGAAGCGCTGAATGAGCGCGCAGAACGTGGTACGCCTGCGGTCGCCAAACAAGGGCTGAAGGGACTTGTAACAATTTAAAACATGATTGCCATGCAATGAAAATGAACTTAACAATATTTTCAACTTTTCAGAATAATATTTCCTTCATATCTATTGTCTGTGAATATAAAAAAACTATCTGAAAACACAAACATAAATTCAATCCAATGTTCATTCAATCAAC
Source organism: Euclidia mi (assembly GCA_944739405.2). Lineage (NCBI taxonomy): Eukaryota > Metazoa > Arthropoda > Insecta > Lepidoptera > Erebidae > Euclidia > Euclidia mi. The sequence goes on along the minus strand of OX123204.2, from coordinate 27,434,316 downwards.
AGTAAGTGGTGTGGACCGATAAGGAAACGTATTTACACCTTCGAGCATTGTGTCGGTATAAAGATAAAATAAGTTAAGGTATTATAAGTTAGTTGTTAGAGACTGTAGAATGAATATTATTTGTATGGTACCGATTAGTTGATAGATGGATTTGTGAGTGAAAGTGCGAATGAAATGATGGTAATATAATTTTATTCTTAGATGTATAAGTAAATTTATAATCGTAGATACTGATATGTGCATAACGTGACGTTATGGAATAAAAAGTGTCAAACCGAATGTATTGTTTCATTTCACATTATCTTTTTGTACCCCGTTATCGAGATGTTTACAGTTACCCGACTTTCCTTTTGCCACAAAAATAAAAAATCGCCGATATGAATCCTTTTAGAATCATTTTATTGCTTTGACATGTTTTGGCAACATTTCGCTCGTAGTTTTACAGATAGATCGTGTGCAAGGCTGCACAGAAGTGCAGTGCAGAGTAAATGTAATCAAATACAGAAAATATTTTTTATATTTACTAAAATAGTTATTACACAATCAAATAATGAATAGAAAAATTAGTTTCACTTATTTATTTCAATGTTACATACTTTATGTTGTTGGAACGGAAGATACTCAAGAAGCACAGCAGTATTATAGAATATCAATGGTAAGTCTGATGATATAGTATTTGTTTATTCAGTGATTGTAGACTCAGATTGTATTTATTCAGTTTTTGCAGCATAAAGGTTGAGAAAATCCGTCTCGTTTTTGCCATTTGTCCATGTGAGATAGTGGTGCCTCATTGTCGATAGTAGAATTTAGTTGACAGTGATATTGTCGTAAAGTAACTGAAATTAAGACTAACACCTATCGATAATGACTCGAAATTCCTTCGATAAATGTAAGAGGGTGCCAGCAGTAAAAATGTTATATCTGAAGTCGAATTTAGTCGATAGTGATATTGTTATTTATGTAACATATTGTCTATATTGACTCGACTTCCACTAATTTTAGGGGTACTTAATCACGAACATTTAATTTTTGACTAGTTTTTTGTTTCAATATCAAGCTCATTTAATTCAGAGTTTCATTGTTATATATATAAATTATAGTTAAACGGTGTTTAGTTTATACACCCGAAATGGCGATCGTTTAAATACAACTGCTTCTCAGAAAGTAGTTTTAGCTTAAAGAGATGCATTTTAAGTTATTAAGAACAGATTTAAAGTGTCTTCGTTTTAGAAGCTGTATTGCATTTTTGCTACATCTATAAAAATATTTAAAAAAAATATTGATGTAGCGAAAAGTTCTGGTGAGACAAGGGTAAAATGGTATTATGCTAATGATTACAAAAGCTAATGAAAAATCGTAAGATGAACCAAGCTTCATCTCCTACTATGATCTGGGATAACCGTGTTTCTAATTATTTATTAGGTATCATCCCATGAGACTCCTGGAAGTCCAGCCTTATTCGTACATGGAGAAAGTCCTGTTTGGGACCCGGAGCAGCAAAGCTTGTACTTCGTAGACGTGCGTGAGAGCAAAGTGCACAGACTGGACTACGTGTCTGGCAAAATCACTTCTAAATATATTGGTAAGTGGGTCTGGCCATAGTTCCTAACCATCAGAACATGTCTTGGCTTCTCCTAATCAAGTACAAGAATATTTACACGTACCTACAAATAACACAGTTTGCTCAATGATAACATTCATATTTTGCCGATACTGGTCGGGCGACTACGGAAAAGAAAGCGCAACAAAACTTTATGTCCTGCTTGTGCACCAAAGTTTATTTACCGTAGAACAACACCATCTAATCCCAAACTAAGCAGAGCTTGAACTATGGGTACTAGACAATTGATAAATATACATATATATTATACGTTTTTTTGTAAATACATACATATTATAAATAGAAACACCCAGACCAAGACAAACATCCACGCACAAAAATATTTGACTTGAGCGAGAATCGAACTCGCGACCTTCGGCGTGGCAGTCGCTTACACTCCCGCTGCGCCAACCAGTTGTCAAGAAGAACAAAATGAAACAGAGCATGACGAGCACTACTCGTTTTGTCTCTTTCTTCTGAGTGGTAAATTTTATTAGCATATAATAGGCAGTTTTATAAGCGTCGTATACTGTGCTAAAAATGTTAAGATTTCGTGTTGTCCATGTCCCTGCGTATAACCATTATCTTAGCGTTATTCCCGTTGCATCCAACCTTACTGCGACCGACTTACCTGCGTCTTGGAGCCGAGATTAAGTTGAACTCAAGATCCTGAGACCTAGGACTGCTCACTAGTCTAACTAGATATGGTAGAACATGAATAATGTGTCTGCGTACCTATGTTTTTATTTTCTGAAACCCTCACAGGCTACGGTGAAGTTAACGTAGTGGCGCTAGTATCGGGCTCTCATCGACTGCTGGTCGCAGTTCGCTCCTCGCTATACTTGCTCGACTGGACGACCGCTGGCGACGCAGCACTGCGGTTACTTACTACCGTGGACTTGGGCATGCCAGATAATGTGATTAATGAGGGGAAGCCAGATATTGAGGGACGGTTTTGGGCTGGTGAGTAAAAACTTACTTTTAAAAGAAACTTTTCCAAAACGCATGTAACGGTACATGCAGTTTCACCTCGATTGGATTAGCGTCTTGGAGACCTTGTTCAAGGTTTTGCACTACTTGATGGCATTGGCAGCCAAATAATGTAATAGGTATGTATGGAAATATGTTGCCACTAAAAAATTACCAGAATGGGTGTGGAAACTCTGACTGATCCCCTGCACACTGCGGTCTAGTGCTAGTTTTGATCGCTTTGCAAGTCGTTTCTCGTTGGGCAATGGCAAGGGTATGATGGCTTATGCACTAAAGTTATAAAATACGTTGCTACTAGTATTTGTCAGCATATTAGCTACATAATTAATTTATGCATAGAAGCGGGAGTATTTCCTGACAAATTAAAGACTGTTATCATAAAACCTTTGTTTAAGAAAGAAAGTAGGGATAACATGAACAATTACAGGCCAATAGCCTTGGTGCCTATTCTATCTAAGATTTTCGAGAAATATATACATAGGGAACTTAATGACTATCTCGAAAGTAATTGTATTCTGGTAAAAGAACAAAAGGGCTTCAGATGCAATAAATCAATAAATATGGCAATATTTGACTTTTTGAAATTTGTAATGACGAATGTTGATAACAGAGTACCTGTCTGCTCCATATATATGGACATGACTCAGGCATTCGATTATGTAGACCACACTATTCTTCTAGGCAAACTAAATGCTTATGGTATAAGAGGTAACGTCTTAAAACTTTTTGAATCCTATTTAAAAAATCGAATTCAATATACTGAAGTTACTAGTATTAACATTGTCACAAGAAGGGAAGAGATATATCAATCTGAACCGCGAAATATACACTACGGTGTGCCCCAGGGCAGTGTATTGGGCCCATTATTATTCATACTATACATAAATGACCTACCAAATGTAACTGATAACCCAATGACTCTTTTTGCGGACGATAGCACAATTTCAATTAAATGTAAAAATAAGAACACATATGAAAAAGACATTAATAATGCTTTGAGCTCAGCTGTTAACTGGCTCAATGTAAATAACTTAAAAGCCAATGTAGGTAAAACCACGCTAATGCATTTCAGTCAGCGTACTCCAACAACAGATGCCCTGAAAGTATGTGTTAACAACCAAACCCTAAAAGAAGTAGACTACACAAAGTTTCTAGGTATTATAATAGATAAGAAAATAACATGGAAACCACATATAGAACAGTTATGTAAGAGGGTTAGCAAGTCAGTATATGCATTACATGAACTCGCTCAAATAGTAGACACCAATGCCCTCCTCATTGCATATCACGGTCTAGTAGAGTCGGTGCTCAGATATGGAGTCATTTTCTGGGGGAACTCTATTGATAAAGAAATTATTTTTAAAATTCAGAAACGCTGCCTTAGGGCTATGTTCTCTTTGCAAGTGACTGATAGCTGCCAGCCTTTTTTTAGAAAATATAATATTTAGACATTGCCATCTATCTACATATATGAAGTGGCAGTTTTTGTTAAACTTAATCCGCACTTATTTATATTCGCGGCCGATGGGTCAAGTCGAGCACAAAGAGACAAAAGCCGACTATGTCTATGCAAGACAAACACCACTCTGATGCACAGAAGTGTTTTCGCCATGGCTCCAAAAATATTTAACAAGTTACCAAATAACATTAAGAATGTAAATTTAAATTTATTCAAAATCAAATTAAAAAAGCTTCTTATTGAAAAATGTTATTATAACGTTTATGACTATTTATCAGACAAAATGTAGCACACATGTATTTTCAATGTATAATTTTTGAGAATTGTAATAACTATTGACATTTTTATTTTCTTTTTGACTTCTAGCATGACTTATTTTTTTATTTCTTTGACATTTAGATTACTTTTTATACTGTATGACATCTGGAATTCTTTTATTTTTAAATTATGATAAAACCAGTAACAGTTGTTAATAGAATAATTATTATATACTATAATTTGTTACACTCTGAGGCATGCTATTAGTATTTTTATTTTACCTTAAAATTTGCACACCTATTCTGGGTTATAAATCAGCGCACTTATATTAAAATTTATGTACTTACCAACTATGTAAACCTGTTTTATGCAAATAAACTAATTTGAATTTAATTTGAATTTGGGAACAATTTCCTCACATTATTTAAAGACGCCTCTTGGCGGTTTTGATTGACTGTTACTATCCGCTAGGGGCGCTTTTAAAATATGTATGGAAATGGACCCCCTGACCCATCCCAATTAAATACATCTATTCTGAATTGCTAACTAACATGACTGATGCTTATCTTATGCCTCTTATGAGATATTTTCTGTGAATATAATTCGTTTATTATTGATATAACAGGTACTAAAGGCCCTCAAACTGGCGACGACGTGATCGCCGACAAAGGTTCTCTGTACATGATAGAACAAGAGAGTATCATCAAGCCGCGAGTCAAGGTGCGACCCGTGTCGGTATCAAACGGGCTCACGTGGGCTCTCAACAACACCGTTATGTACTACATAGACTCCGCCACGCAGAAAGTAGAAGCCTTCGACTTTGACGCCACGAAGGGAGAAATAAGTACTTACACCATATTTTTTCTCTTTCTCGATCATTATGTCATTTCTATACGTTACGCGGTTGTCGTTGTATGTTATTCTTACCTTTGGAAAGAACAAAACAGGCAGAATACGCTCTTATAGCTATAAGAATTTCTATGCAGTATAAACTTCCTTTAAACTTTTCCAACCAATAACCAGATTTCAGCACCTTCTAAATATATTGTGGTGTCAATACTCTTGCAAATGGATGCCATGATGGATGGATGGTACGAATACGGATTTAAAATGTCTCGGTAATCATTAATGTAAACTTATTTATTACAGGTGGAAGAAGAACAATAATAGATGTTTCCAACTACGGATACGAAGATGCGATGCCTGACGGCATGACTATCGACAGCCATGGGAACTTATGGGTCGCACTCATGTTCGGAGGCACTGTATGTATTTTGTATAAGTATCTTAAGTGTTTTTCGATTAGTTAAGATACGTGTATGTTCGTGGAAGCATGATGAAGCTTTGCGATGAGTACTTAGGTACTCACCTTCTTCGCAAGAACACTAAATGATGGTTTCCGTTGAGGACTTGAGGTGTAGGAAAACATTCGACAAACCCGAAAGCGAAATGTCCTTTCCGTATTTTTTTTGTTACCAATCGTCTCATCTTGTATGCGTAGTTCAATGGAGGGATATGAACTCCTATTTAACATTGATATTATGCGACAGTGCGGAGTATAGCTTTCCGATAGAACCCGCAAATTCTTACCAAACCATGAACAGGTACTACCTAACTGTTTTGTAACATGGGACCACAGAAATAAATAGTAATAGAACGGTGACATGGGCGTGGTGCGCGTGTCAAACTATTGCACTATAGCGCATGTGTTTACACATGTTGTACAACATTATTCTGCCTGACAATCAGCAATGGTCAGTTTTTATATAAACAATAACATAATTTCATTTTCCACAGCTACATCACACACACACATCGATAATAATTCCTTAGTGTCCCCTCACTATCTATACGTCACTGTGGGCGGGGCTTGCTGAAATGTGGCACGCGCGAAATGTACGCGATGACGTGACATTCACCATTCTATTACTATTTATTTCTGTGCATGGGACCCTATTGAAACTATTTTTCATATTTGTAATGTGACGCTAACTCTTGGAATTCTCAACTTGATGGAAAGTCGCACCTTTGAATATACCTACTACACTAGTTCTCTAACATGGAATATCATTCTCCCTATGGGTTGCTTAGGTCAGACGGCAGTCGCTCTGCAGAAAAGCTGATATTTTCTGTCAAATCTGCTTAGACAAGCGCCGCGGATGACGGGCTCCAAGACAATCCAAGTCTTGGATTGGGTACAACCGACCGAGGTAACGCTAGAACCGTGCTGATAATGATGCTGTTTTCCACAGGTATTACACGTTGACCCTGACACAAGGCAAGTGATATTCGGCTACAAGTTGCCAGTATCGCGAGTATCATCAGTGTGCTGGGGCGGGCCCAACCTCGACGAGTTATTCGTCACCACGGCCCGTGACAGCACAGATGCGACGCTAGAACCGCTAGGAGGCGCCATCTTTACCATTCGAGGCACAGGCAGCCGCGGCGTTCAGCCAAACATGTTCCATTTTGACAACGCTGACTTCTACTGATCAAATTTTTTATACGTTTTGTGAAATAAATTAGCTTTATAACTGTGTCTATTATTTTGAGGATGCATGATGATTTAGGTTCACATAACTAAAAAACAGGTAAGAATCAGGTAATGAAGTTACTGCAACTTAACTATAAGAGGCTAGTTTATGATAAGGGTAAGTATATGCCATGGATATCATGTGTACCGTACATATGATGTCATGGAATATGCTTACACGTGTAAGGCGTGAACTAAGTAGTTATTTTACACACCGTAGTGTTAAAACTACTACAACGTAACGTGTGGTATAAAGATGGTACCATGATTACCATACTCCAAGGTGCTCTAGGTAATCCATAATGCCTGACGACATATTAATAGTTCTAATTTACGTATTCGTACGCAAATCTCTTTTAATTAATGTCCAAACACATAACCCGTGTTGCATAATCAATATTTCGATTTATTCCACTGATATTAGGAGTATTAGGTACGAGCTAATTATTACTAATGATCGTCTTCATGGCTTAATAGCCGTACACGATGGAATCATTGAAATAGTCAACGCTTCTGAGGTAGAAAAGTGTTGAAGGACATTAGTGAATATGAACGTGTTTAAAAGTGCTCGGATAGCTATTTTACTTTTATATTGTGTTATACCAATGATAAATACAGTTTATGTAAGTGATCCAAATATTAGTTGAGAAAATAGTTATGTAACTTAGTCCCGAACTCCCGATAGCCAAGAAATTGGTACGTAGTGATCATTGGCAACATTAGGCCGCAGATTAAAATTAAAAGAAGCTATTAAACAAAGTAATTGGTACCAATTTTAAATGAATAAACTGTTGAATAGACAAATTTCAACTTCTACAGTTCTAACAGAATAAGAACTTCGAAAAATTAGACTATTAAACTACGATGATCTGGTCAGGTTTTATGATCTTCTACAGTTAATAATTATAGTTATGTTATTTGAAATCTATAAGTATCAACTGTCACGTTTCAATGTACTTATTCGAGTCTTACTAACTCTTTAAACTAACAACAGCTTGTGTAGCTCACTTAAGAAAGCATCTTCATTTTTAATTTATCTTGGAGCATAAATATGCTTGTTTGATTTTGCTGACTGTACCTGACATCAATGACGTCAACTTATGTTGCAAAAAACCCGCGTGCAAAATTTTAAGCTTATCTTTGCTGCGGTTTAAGTAATAGGTGATACGTCTGATAAAACCATTTTAAGTTAGCCCTTCAAATCTAATGTAGACCGTATGGCATGGCACAGCCGGTTAACAAAGCAGGCAGGTCACAAAATGCGTCAGTAACTCCATTTGTTGATTTTGTTCAAATATTCCAATAAATTGTATACTTCTGCAGGTAAAATACCTAACAGAGCACAATGAGCATTTCAACATATTCGAGTACACGAACCTCACGTTCACACACGCCGAGAGTCCTGTGTGGGACCCAGAGACCAACACGCTCTTCTGGGTGGATGTCCATAACCAGAATATACACTCCTTACATTATTACACTCGGAAGCATAAGGTTAAACATATCCGTAAGTATCAATCACGAAAATGTACCTACTCAGTGAAAAGATGCAATCCTACATTCGTCAGTCTTTTCACAAAATAGTTATTTCTTTCCTAGATACAACTTCAGCCGCTAGAGAGGCTATTTCGATACTACCGATACCAATCCTAAATATCCTAATTGATTTCATGAACAGAATTCGTTATAGATCAATAACTTGGCATTAGGTACGAGTACCTAGGCACTCGTAGGTCTTAACGCTATGAGTACCTAGCCATATAATATGACCATTGCCTGCACACTGCACATCCGTACAGTTTTATTTTAATATTTTGCTATCATCTTTTGCTGAAGCCGCAAAACAAATTGTAAAACACTTATTTTTTAGGTTACGGTGAGATAAACGTAGTGTTGCCAATTAAAAATAGTGGTCGTCTCTTAGTAGCAGTCAGATCCGAATTGTTTCTTCTAGACTGGTACAAACCAGGTGATACTGCATTGAGGCTCATTGCGCTGTTTGATGAAGGATTACCTGACAACGTTATCAATGAAGGCAAAGCAGACGCACTGGGCAGATTTTGGGGAGGTGAGTTAAATTATTTGTTATCGAACGAAGTAAGGATAGGTATTGCCATACTTGTAATACTTTAGATCCTAGAGCTCGCCCAGGTTTGAAGATAAGAAATATTGAATAATTCAATGACACAAATAGGGTATAATTATTATACTCTTTTTGTGTCAGGAGAAGCCTAGTTGTTTATTGTGTCATGTGTGTTGTTGAAGCTATTTTTAGCAAATTGACTTATTTGGTCTAAATTAGTCAATTTGCTATGAATATTTGCGTGAGCAACCAGAAGTGCGAAAATTATAGAAACGATTGACTTTATTCAATTCATTCTTAATTACCTACTTTTATTTTTAAAGGTACAAAAGGTCCCCAAAGCGGCAACGTAGTTGCTATGGATGAAGGCACATTATACAGTTTGGAGGCGCCGAACTTCGTCCCTAAAGTGCACGTGAAACCGGTGACGATATCCAATGGACTGGTCTGGTCTCTCAACAATACGGTCATGTATTACATAGACTCTAACACACGCAAGGTTGAAGCTTTCGACTTTGATTTGGAGAGAGGACATTTAAGTAAGAAGAACTGGAAATGTTGCTTTCCAATACTGGCTATTTAGTCTCTTTGCTTATCTTATTTACGACTTTTTCCCTGGCTGAGCTTATAAACTACCAGACGTCCTATCAGAGGCAGATTCTGAGTAAGTAACCCTTACTCCCAAAAGCTTCTAATTTCATCCAAAGACAAATGCTTTTGTAGTGTTTCCTTGGATAAACCATCCTTTACCAAGATTAAGGGCCCTCGTTGCTCTCCAAACTAAAATCCTGTAACCGCCACTTCTTTCTGTGACTCAAGACTGTTTGGTGTGTTAGACAATGGGTTATGGAGTAGGAGACTACCGACTGGAAAAGATTTTATCCAGCTTCTTGTTCTGATATTATATTTATAATTGTTTGAAAAAAAAACAACTTATTTATTGTCAACTCTCTTGTAGGCAATCGTCGCACAATACTAGATGTAAGTGAGGGTTGGCCGGAGCCAGTTATACCCGATGGGATGACTATTGATAAAGATGGATTACTATGGGTTGCTCTTATGTTCGAAGGATGTGTAAGTAACACTTAAGTTCTTATGAAAAAATCACTTTACTATTACTTAGAGGTAGTTTTTTATATCAACGTCTAATGAACTAAGTGTAGCATGCATTCCAATTGTAAACTGTAGACAATTGGAGTGCGGATAAAATCGGTTTATTTTTCAGATCGTATTATCGTGATTATATGAATGCCTACTACCGCTTTATCATTCTTAAGCACTACTTTACTAGCATAAAATAACGTATTTTGTGAACAGGTGATCCGCATCGACCCAGACAGAAGGCAAGTTATGGAGCGCTACAAGCTACCTGTGTCTCGAGCCACATCGATGACATGGGCCGGGCCAAAGTTGGACACCCTCGTGGTTACTACATCTAGAAGTAACTTGGACGTGAGAACCTTACGGAGCGAGCCTCTTTCCGGCTCACTGTTTATCCTACATCGAATGGGAACTACAGGAGTTGCAGACCACAAGTTTGTCTTTCCTAACGCTGATGATTATTAACCTTTGGAACGCCACTGACAAAGCAAAATGTCACATAGTGACTAGTGTGCAAGATTCATTTTGGCTTGTAGCATTAGAATGGTTATGGCGGAACAAATTGTTAGTCAAACAACGTAAACTTGAATTCGGCTTTATCTAATTTTTGTATGTTGTATATAGAGGTAAGCAGTGATATATTCCAAGGAAAACAATAGTAATAAAAATTTAAATAAATCTCATTTCTGTATGAACTATGCACCAAGCCCCACCTAAAAACTTATGAGGGCCTAAAAAAATATTCCGGACTAAATTCATTTTAAATATAATTTGTTTAAATTACTGTGAAGGCGTAACTTAAGAAGTAAGAACTTTACCGTAACTGAAATATTGTTACGGTAATTATTGTTATTGATTAAAGTTATTTTTGCCATTTACTATAATTTCATTATAAACACTGTTAAGCGACCATCTAATAATAAATGTACCAAAGTATTCATAATTTGTGATATAATATAATTTTGTACGTATTGTAAAAATAAATCATTTCAGATTTGTATAATTGCAATATTGCTTCCAACTATTGTACCAATTATTTTTAATTTCAACAAATAAATGTTTATTAATATTTTATGTCTAAGATATAAAGAAAAAGATAAAGATATTTAGTGTAAGGTGTAAAAATAAGGTCAATATATAATTATTAATGAAATAATTTATTAGAGCACATGAATACAACCAGAGTAATGTAACAAGAGACTGTATAACGTTTTAAACTCTATCAATAAACAACATCTAAACAACTTAACATCACATGACAACAGCAAAAAGGTGACTACGAAATCGTGACAATCGATGACAACAACTGTGAACATTACTGACAAATATTCATTCAAATACTATTCATTTAATATATTCAAATTTATATGCAATGAAAGTGAACGCCGAGAATTTTAAATATACATTTAAAGACTTTAATATCTTTAGAAATTTATTACAAAAAAATATTTGAGACCTGAGATAATTTCGCAAATTTTACAACGCTACTTAACTTTTAACAAATACATATAATTAGTATTGTTTGCATGTGTTACGTTAACTTTTTTATTTAGGCACATTGTTTTTTTTTTTAATACGATAAAGTAATATTTGTAATTTATTAATGATTACGATAAAAAGCTCTAAATTACAACATGTTTATACAATATGAAACTTAGACACGCTCAAGATTTTAATTGATAAAATTTTCTCAAGATAGAGGTGTAAAAAGGTTTATAAATGAGAAGCCAAGTAACACAGGTCCAAAGTAGAACAATATTTTGTTCAGTACTTTCGATAAATAAGCGCTCTCCACTCTCAACAGTACAATACATTCTGTAATAAAATATCTATCAATAGAGATTCGTAGTAATGAAACAGGAACAGTAAACGCTTCAGATAAATTTAAGAGAGCATCTCTGAACAAGTAAATGAAGTAGATACGTCAAGCCCTATATTGCACATGACGCCAAAAAAAAAGACCGCAAATATACAGGGTGTTACATATCCATCCGTCCGATCAATGAAGGGGTTGTAGAGTAGCGTAAAATGATGAGATATTTGTCATTATTTCACGGAAATTCAACATAAAATTTTCCCATGTAAATTTATTAATTTTAAATAATATCATATCAGATTACCCATGGCAACACTAAAGACTCATAAATCGTATTAGCTAGGTATCTACCTAAAGTTCATAAAAATTTGACGGCAAAAGCGGCGCCTTTGAGTGCATAGGCCAACCGACCGCCTCCTTTGACAAAAGCCGCCGCCGCGCGTCATCGTCCTTTACACGTGCCAAGTATTATTTTAGGTATAAACAGATTTTATGCACTTGATGCAACAGCTGATCTTTTGCTTCGACGGTTTAGGCAAAACTCCGTAAAACAAAGTACAGTATTAAGGTTTTCTGTTTGTTTCGTGCGAGTGCGTGGCCAACTCTGGTGTCACTGTTTTCAAACTGCTCGAATACCTACGACATGGCCTAACGATTCTTGGATGCGGCTTTACGGGCCGTCGGAAGCCCGGAAGCGCTTTCATGTAATGTCACACGCGGTCACCCATCTAAGAGAAAATCGTCGCGCTATGACTACGGTACTTACATTAATAACTACCTACTTTTTAATTGGTTTAATCTTACGTAACTAGGTACCTACCTTAATTGATAAAAATATCAACTTGCTGTAAGTTGCGACGGTCATTCTCCACATGTCCGCCGCCCACGTCCAGACACTTACGGCACCTTTGCACCATATCCGAACGCACACTTCTTAACACTCCTGGGTTTAAACTTCGGAAAGCAGAAACGACGATACGCGCACGCATTTCTTCTTCAGTGTCACACGGTTTTTGGTACACTATTTGTTTAACGTGTCCCCACAAGTAAAAGTCTAAAGGCGTTAGGTCCGGTGATCTTGGTGGCCACGAGATAGGCCCGCTTCGTCCAATCCACTTGCCAGGGAACTGTGCGTCAAGATACTCACGCACAGCTCGTAAAAAATGAGGTGGGGCACCGTCGTGCTGGAACCACAAGCTGCGGTGGAAGCTTAACGGCAACGAATCTAACTCGTCACTTAGAACTTCCCTCAAAAATCTTAAATAATTGGTACCGTTCATGGTTTCATTTAAAAAATGCGGACCAATAATACGGTCGCCGAGGATTCCCGCCCACACATTGATGCGCCAACGATGTTGAAAATGGCTTTCTTTCATCGCGTGTGGATTTTCAACAGCCCAGACGTGTTCATTGTGACAGTTGAAAACACCCGTCCGCACAAATGAACATTCGTCGGTAAATAACACGCGCTCCAAGAACGTAGCATCCTCTTCTACTTTGCCAAGTAGCCAGTTGCAGTATTGTCTTCTGTGGGCATAGTCCGACGGCATAAGTGAGTGAACACGTTGGTAGTGAAAAGGATGTTGTCCGTCTTCTTTTAATATCCTCCACACTCGCGCGTTACTGGTGCCCAGTTCACGTGCCGCACTCCTGGTACTCTGCGTGGGATCCTCAGCGAATAATTGTAAGACCTGTTCCACTACACCGTCGCTACTTTGTGGTCTGCCACCATGATTGCGATTCGAATCATCGCGAACACTGCCCGTGTTGTACACCCGGTGGTGAAGCCGTTGAAACGCGCGCTCCGACGGCACGGGTAGACCCCGTGGTCTGGCATACCGTTCCTCGTACTCTCTACGAGCACCTGCATAATTGCATTCACTCCTACCTAAGCACATCAACATGTTAAAGTATTCAGGGTTTGAATATGACATACCTAACGAATCTACTATTTCACGCGGAAGTCTAAACAAAAGGAAAGCTAGCGAAAGACTGAGTGTTCAAGTAGGCAAATAGTTAATTCGTAAATCAAATAGGTAAATAAATAGAGATGTAACAAATGGTATTCACTGGAGTACTGTTTCTATCGACATTTTATGTTATTGTTTACCTGATAGAATATCGGTAGCTAAACCCCTAAAACGTCAGCTTTGTGTAAATTTATGTTTTTATTTGCTGTTAATAAATAAAAACATTCCATGGTTTAGACTAGAATCAGTTTATTTAAGGGTACTGACTCCGCGTGACGACTGTCAAAGATCTTCATGACTGTTGCTCCGACGGTTTAACGTGCTCTCCGAGACACAGGGATATTAACTATTTATTACGCACGTAACTTGGAAAAGTCTTATTATCTTATTATGTATTTGATGCGCGCCGTGGATTCGAACCCGATACCCTCTGCACGGCAATCCGTTGGTATCATCACTAGGCTATCATTGGCCTAGTAGTCTAGCAGGCTATCATTCTAGTTTTAACATGTCATGTTAAAATTAAATAAATCGATATTATCTCTTGATCGTAAACATCACTAGAGCGGTCCCTTTGTGTACGGCGGCTCGCTTGACGGTAAAATTGCACTATTTTAAAAAGGCGGCATGCCCTTTGACACGGTAAGCGGCGAAAGCCGACAATTTTTAATAAATTTAAAGGCCTATCCACACGACACAATTTTACGTCCAACTTGACTAAATCACTTGATTAAATCGTGACGTGTAGACGCCAGTCGTCCAACTCAAGTTCATCGGGTGTGCGGACCACCAGATTTTAACCAATTGGGTGGACGGAATGAAATTCAGTCATTTGATTGTGTCGTGTAGACGGGCAAAGCCAATTCCATTGAAAATTTGATCAGTGGTAAAATTGTGCCGTGTGGATGGGCCTTAAGAATCATAAAGGATTCCGCTATTGAGGGGAGTGTTGTTAGTTTACAGAATTTTCGCTAATTTCGGGGTAATGTTTCTCGTTAGCACTGAGCTAAGGAAATTTATTCTGATGTTTTATGATGACCTAGATTTTTTTTATTATTTTTCCTGGTATGCCTGATAAGTCAGTAATATGACCTTTCGAGATCAGACGGGGGTTTATGAAACACACTGTACACGAGCTTTTAAATACTACAAATTAAATATGACATGGGAGTCGCCATTGCAGCGTCCCCCTCTAGAGATTCAAACCCTCATTTATTTACCATATCAACTTGTCCCCCTCTAGGCGATTGACTGGCGTCCTTGACCCCCCCCCCCCTCTCTAGGCAATTGGCTGGCGACGCCCTTTGTATTGACTGAAAAAGATTTTTTTGGCAACATACATAATATAGAGTATGGTGCATCTAGTCTTTTTACTTGTTTAGGTGAGAGCATTAACACCGCACGAATATTTTTCATAACCACAACACGCCTTAAAGTAATTGACGTTAACTTTACAAGATACAGAATCGAATCTATAACTATGAACGGATATTTTACAGCACATTCAAACTTTAGACTATACGTAGACTAACCGCTATCCGATATAAGAGCACTGGCAGTGGTGTGGCTGTTCTTACTATTTGCTACGATTATATTTCCGCTATATTCCAATATTGTATAAAATGGCTCACAGGGGAATTGCCCATAATATCGGAGGAGGTCGGTTGCATTGTCTGCACAGAGACTGTGCGAGAACTTTATGGGTACGTCATTATAACGAACGAAAATCTATCCACAATCAAGGCGATCCTCTCAAACATGCATAAAATAGCTACTCTATTGACTATATTGGGAACAGAGTAGCTTCTGAAAACAACTGTTTAGTTTCATCTTTATAGTAAAACTTACAATGTAGGTAAAATCAGAACACTTAATTGCCAAGAAACAAATATTTTTCGATTGGTATAATCAATTTAGCTTGTTAATAAGTGAACATTTCCCCTATGGCCATTCTCTTAGTAAGTAATAGTATATGTTCAGTAATCCAGTGAACACACCAATCACTAACGCGTTATACCTCATTCATATTCATATTTCACATCGATATATTGAAGTTATTGTATGTATTTGTGCCTTAACACCCTACAATCGCGGAATCGCTAGGATATGGATACTCAAATCGCATTCGCACCATCTAATTTGACTAGCGAGTGGAAGGGACGACGTCATATGTGAAAAAGAGACATAATACCTTTTTCATTTGTTTTTTTTTCACTAAATAACCAAATCAGACGGCGAACAGCTTAATACTACACTCGTATCCCGATTATAATAAATATTTGGCTACCTAAAATTACATTTTATTTAGTTTCTAACATTGATAATATTCCATCGCATAAATTCCTTCATTACAATTTATAAGTAAACTTTAGGAAACTTTTCAACGAAGATAGATATTATGAACTATAATTTGATTTTTTTTATTATAAAGAATATTTAATTAAAGCTACCCATCAAAAATTCACTCTAAATCACAAAAATATTAGATTAAGTAGACAACGCAACTATACACCACTATTTTTTAATTAGTACAAAAACTTTAAGGACATATTAGCAAAGACATTATTAACATATATGTGACGTAAGAATTTCATAATATCTATAAATAGTAAAGTTATAATCATTTGTTTTTTGTAGAAAATCTCACCTAAATCATAGACATATTTTACAATCCATTCACTACTTTATTGCTAATACTTACTTTCAGTCCTACTCTTACGCATTCTTTCCGTGTAGGTAGCCTTAGACAATAAAATGAAGCAAAATAATTAGTATAGGTAGTTACTTTTTAATTTTCTATATTCTACCCTCTCCTTCATACTTCATCCTGTCTTAGGACCGGCAAAATTTACCGTTTTACAAGTAATTAAATACGGAGGTATGTAATTAGAAAGCAAACACATATCAAAATAAAATAAGGTATTCTGTAATAAAAGAAAAGAGTAATTTTGGCGTATTTATGAAGTTGGAATCAGCTGCTATTTACAATTATTATTTCATCATCATCATGTCAGCCTAGAGACGTCCACTGCTGGACGTAGGCCTCCCTCAAGGTTCTCCACACAGACCGATTTTGTGCCGCCCGCATCAAATTATTATCTACTTAAGTAGGTAAATTTTACTTTACTTACAAGTATTTCAATTGTTCTTCGAAATATCCACTACCATTGTCAATACACAGACGGGCTTGTTTTATTAAATTGGTTTTTAACGAGAGAATTACGCTTCTCTGACTTTTCACTGCGTCAAAAGCGTCCAATATGCGCTGTTTAAATTGTTCGACACAAACCGGCTCACTTTTGTACACAGTGGTGAGCATGGAGGTCAAGCTACAGGCCCGCCTCGACCGATCCACTGGCTTCCAAACACTTCCCTGTACAAACGCACAGATGCACTGGCGTGATGTGAACTGATAAGCCATCGCGTTGAGCAAACGTAAACAAACAATAATTGTTGCCGCGAAAAAAGGATCCGCTCGCTACCGCCTTAAATTTAGTACTGCGGCGCGGGCGCAGAGGGACAGGGGGTGGCGAGCTTCGAGTTTGTACAAATTTATCAATGGAACAGTGCAGCGTAAAATTACTACTACAACATAGTATTTAGTTTTACATTTACCAATCATTACGTATTTTTGTGGACAGTTTTACATACATAAATATGATTAGTTAAAGATGATTAGATCCCCATTATTTTTTTTGTACTAATTAAAAAATAGTGGTGTATTCTCTTACTGTGGCAAATTCTTCGTTTTTATTTATACTAAAGAGATGCCAAACGAGAGGCCGCATGTACATAATAATAATTATTATTAGGTGTAAGTTTGATTTTATTTTGGTGCGCAAAGTGGATACCTACATTACGCACCAAAATAAGATCAAACATGGGTTCATGAAATGGTTGTACTGTCATGAAAACTTTAGGAAGAGCAAAGTAACTGTACTTGCCTCCTCCTGAAGTTTTGAAACTTTACCTTGGTAGAAAAACAACAAAATAAAATAAATACTGCTTTGATTTTCAGTATAGACTTAAATTGCCACATATGAAATAAATTCCGGTGTCTACTTAATACAATGCTTAAAAACCGTAACCGTTTTACCGTATTCGTATATTATTTTAAATTCACTAAATTGGTGTTTACTGGACCGATACTAAATCACACGACTCGTTAAACTCTATATTCATCACACACTACATTCCATTTGCCAAGTAAACAAACAATTAAATGAGCAATAAAGGACGCGTTTAAAACATTGTGATTTATTTAAACAATAAATTACTTTGGTAAATCACTATGGCTTGGTTAATACAGAGGCGACGACGTGGCGTAGATGGCTGGCAAACGAGATTGGGACGACTTTTGTATCGATATTGCAGGCTAGCAATACACCTATAGAGCACTGCAATTGGCATTTGAGGATTTGACTGAATTTTC
Organism: Euclidia mi; assembly: GCA_944739405.2. NCBI lineage: Eukaryota > Metazoa > Arthropoda > Insecta > Lepidoptera > Erebidae > Euclidia > Euclidia mi. The sequence goes on along the minus strand of OX123204.2, from coordinate 27,416,074 downwards.
CTATCCAATTGGGCTCTATCACAAAAGCCGTTATGACAAATTTTGGCATACTTGATACTTGATGGCACGGGCTGTTGCCGCAACTCCACGTCTTGGCGTGTATTCACAAATTTTGGCATGTTCTACATATAATCTACTGCCAATTTTCAGTTCTAGAGTAAAACATTATTCTAAAGAAACCCGCCACGGCCGCATTATACGCCTTTCTGTATTAACGATTGCTAAGCAACTCATAAGTTTCACTTACAATTTCAGGTGCATATTAAAAAAAAAAACAAGCTTAATCAATAAGCGTAATATAGACATATATCAATTATTTATCACAATATAAATTATATTTAATAATGCACTAGACCCATAGGTAATATCACCGAATAATATTGGAATAATAATTTAGTATAGAATTTTAAATAATATAATTCCTTCACATTATTTTTGAAATTGTTTCGGACAGTTCGATTTCTATAATTCTTTAATACATTTTTCTTTGATCATACATTACCTCGAAGGCCTTACAACCACGACAGCACAAGGAAATTCTTCCGACAAAGAAAAATATAACTTAATAGTATGACAATAAAATATAGCCAGTTATCTGCAATAATCATTGAAATTTCAATTATATTGTCATATCCTTAGGGTTGTTTTTTCTTTGCCAGAAAAGTCTTTGTAATGCTGTGCCATCACTGTGTGCAAGACCTTACTCACAAAATTTCTCGACTTACAATGTTCTATAAGAGGTAGTCTATGTTTAAATATAACAGTTAACATTTTATAAATATCTATAGTATTACTACTAATACTAAGTCTACTTTCTTTATAACCTTCCCAGGAAGTGTTTACGCATATATGTATGAGTCAAATAATGCATGCCAAAAAAATATAGGCAATTATTTTTCTTTAATTGAAATCCATAATACACTCACTCAAAAATGTTGACAATACCGAACTTCTTTGAATATGTGGAGACGTCATAATTATTTAACACTTTAAAGGCTGAAGCCCCGTTTCACAAAAACAAATAAATTCATACAAATTTCGTTCTAATTTTGAATTTACCTGGAAGGTAACGCTTACTTAGAGTTGGTGAAACAGGGTCTGAGTCTTAAGTCTCGTTCAGACGATCCAATCATCAAACGAATCAGGTATTATCAACCTTTTTCCTGGTACAACTTATCCTGTAATACCTGGGGAGTTACTAAACCTTTTATTACTTTGCATTTATAAGTGTTGTTGAACTCCACAAATACTTTTCCCCCTCTGAGAATATTGAGGAACTCCCGAAATAGTTTAGTGTATTTCCACCCTTTACCGACCGGTTTCAATATTCCATCCTTGGATTTCGAGATTCGAGACACCATATTTTGTATGGAGTGATGTTAAATATGTATCTAAAATCTCAAAAAAATTAATAGATCGAATATTAAATTCAGCGGTTGATTAACACGTTTCTAGATTCCTATCAACGAAAAGTCCTTAAACCACTTCCCAACTACATTCTCCACTAAAGTTAAACAAGTCTCACTTCCTACTGAGTCACGGGTGTGGGTACCAGTTTGGGCGCGATGAGTCCCGTCATGATGTCGAACGAGTTCCCGTTGGGTTCGACTCGCACGTCCCCCGCCGACGTCGACACTAACAGCCAGCCGGACTCGTCCAAGCCACGGATGGTACCCTCCACTGGACTCGAGTCGCCGGCGCTTTGGATGCGGATGGACTCGTCCCTGTGATAAATAAAGTCATAATGTACGGACGGTTTCAATATTCGATCTATCAATGGATTCTGTGATTAGAGATATATATATTTAACATATTTGTATGGAGCTTATGTCAAATATGGCTCTCGAATCTCCAAATCCATGGATCGATGAGGTAGATCGGATAGTGAATCCGGCGGTTAGTCATGGTACATATGTAGATCGACAAATGTAAAAAAAAACAAAACTGATATAGCCCATATCGGGCTATATCAGTTTTGTTTTTTTTTTTAAACAACTGAACTTAAATTGTTTATTATCGCTTGCTCCGTACCTCGGAAAGTACGTTAAGCCGTCAGTCCCGGCTGTTAAAAAGATCTTTGACATTCGATATGGGGTATTTACTAATACCCCATATCGAATGTCAAAGATCTTGGCACAGTGGCAGCATATTCAAGGGTACTCCCTTGAATATGCTGCCACTGTTTGTAGACCAGTGGCACTATATTCAAGGGTAAATTGCTATTTCCATGGGTTCCAGAGATCCGACGACAGCTACTCTATGAAAAGCCGAATACGAGGGTGGCTTGAAAAGTTGCCGACCTAATATAGATACTTACAACAATATTCTTAAAAAAATATATATGTTTTTGTACATAGTCATAGTACAGTACATAGTGTGTAGAGTCACAATGAATGACTCTACACACTTCTTAAGGCAATTCTCCCATCTCTCTAATCCATCCAAATTGTACGCGGCGTTTTTCCCTAAATAATATATGCTCACAAAAGTAGTTGCCTTCTCCCTTGGCGAAATGCTGTGTCCTCTAAGCGAAATTTTTAGCTGAGGGAGGGATCACAAAATAACTCGTTAGGGCTTGATCTGGTGAGAACGTATGGTGAAGCAATTCAAGTTCAGTGTTCTTGGTGAAACAGGATTTTCTTTTCTGGAAATGTGGACCATTTTGCACAACTTCTGCCTTCAATTTGTCCAGTAATAAAGAAAAGTATGCTGCAGTAATAGTTATTCCTTTTTTTAAATATTTTTTTAAGATCAAGCCATGACCATCCCATAAAACAGTAGCCATCACTTTTTCAGCCAAAAAACAGCTTTTGCTCCTTTTGGAGCCGGTTCATCTCTAGCAGTCTACTGTTTGGACTGTATTATTGATCATCTGAAGAGTTCATCTACCGTCATTTATTGGGCAAAAACTTGGATTTATTACGACTAAACTACGCCAACAGAACATTAAAAATGTTCATTCAAACGCGTTTTTGGTCTAACGTGAGCAAACGCGGCACCCATTGCGCTGGCAGCATTCTCATGCCTAAATCTTGATTTACATACATACATACATATCGTCACGCCTTTTATCCCCGAAGGGGTAGGCAGAGGTGTATTTCTACACCCACTTTTCGCCAGATATACTTTAGTCCCACGTAATAAGGGGCGAGCCTATTGCCGTACCGGGCACATTTCCAGACTCCGTGCTGCTACTGAGAATTTCGTAACAGAAAAACCCAATAACACTGCCCGACCCAGGAATCGAACCCGGGACCTTTCGATCCCACGCGCACATTTATGCCGCGAGACCAACGAGGCAGTCGTATAGGGTTTGATGTCGAGTTTGCCGTCTCTACGCAAAGATGGTATTTGCATCGTGTTATCCCTTAGTCGCCTCTTACGACACCCACGGGAAGATAGGGGGTGGTGACACTTGTATTCTATGCCGTCAACCACACGGCAAACACGGTGGATGTGACAAATACCTTTTTTGGGCATTCTGATAACCTCTGTTAACCCTCTTACTCGATTCAGCGGTAGTCTAGCACCAATTGGTGAAGTTTAGCGCGGTTATCGTCAGTGGTTGCAGTTTATGGACATCCCGGACGTTCATCTTAAGAGCAGGTTTAAATTCAGCTGCCCAAAATTTCATTGTGGTAAATGATGGAGCAGAAAGTCTCCATAATCAGAGTTTAACTTAAATTTAAATTGCGTCAGCGTATTGCCATTTAAAAACAAGAATTTAATGACAGCTCGATACAAAATTTTCCATTTTCACAAAAACACTCACATCGACTCAATCAAATGGCTGTCAAATACCAACTACTGGTCCAAAATGACTAAAATTTTGGTTGGTAACTCCCAAAAGAAGTACAATTACATCCACAACACTTTTTTTGACGAGTGCTGTTTTCTTCAGGTTGAGGTCGGAAACTTTTCCGACCGCCCTAGTATTCTGTCAAATTTGGTTAGACTAACAAACGGACACCAGGCTTCAAGACAAAATCTTGGATAGCTATTATCCAAGATTTTTGTCTTGAAGCCTGGTGCAAATGCGGATCGATGGAAATATGTGGTCATTTACACAAAAAGCGCCTTTTTTTGATAAAGTTAGCCAGAGTATGTATATAGATTTCTGATACCTACACTACCTTATTTTGTAATAAAGAGCAATAAAGATATACTTACGTATGTAGCCAGTACTGGTAATACTGTTCTAGAAAGGCGTCAATCCCCCCATCAGTGTTGAGGTAGTCCACAATCCTCTCTAGCTGCGAGGCGTACCGCGCTAGAAACTTCTCTATGGACCACGGCGCTAGAGACGTGCCGTGACGACGGTTGTGTTCCGACACGATGTCGTTTATGCACGTCGTCGGCACGCTGTTTGATATGTTCATACCCGTACCTACGACACATGGAATAAGGATCAATTTATAGCTATTAGGTTGAATGACAAACAATTTTGCACCTTATTAACATTGACAAAGTGTTTAGTATCGGTTTGCGCGACCCGTGAGGCAGCGCCGCGGAACTCATATTACCGGCACAGTCAAATAATGTCTTTATACTGTGTTACCGGCGTTTCTGAAGCAATTGCTAACATAATTGTCAGCACAGATCAATAGCTTGAATAGCAATATACAACGTGTAACGGAAATAACGCACATCCTCAGACACCCCAATTAGAAAACCTTGTTATAATCATAATGCATGCATTGAAATATTTTTTTATTAGCCTAAACATTGTTTTTTATCGAAAGTATAAACTTGATTTTATGTGAAATGCGTGGTCACTACAAACCTGCGCACGCACACAATCACACGAAACGTTTGCTGTGGTAAACAAACGACAGCAAAATACGATACGGTCTATCATTTTTTAACACCGTTAGTGGCTATTGTGACTATCTTAATTTAATAATAATAATCATACCTAATTAGCATTATTGATACCTACATTAGAAATTAAAGTAAAAGGGTATCAATGAGAGAATTAAAGAAGAACGGCGTGTTTAAAGTTGTGAATCATAATTTTTTTACAATAATAGGATAACCAAATGACTCATAGGCTTATAGTCACTTGTTCGGCGACCTCTTTTTAAAATGCTGACATCAGGTGTCCACCACCTGGCTTAAATATTCCTTTAGTTCACACACACAATGTTTCTTTTCACTGTTTCAAAAGCAGCTGATATCTTATTTTAACTCCCCGGCACTAGTTGTCTCGTCACAATCAACTAGTGGTTTAATAGGTATGTCCCCATAAAGCAAAAGTCCTGGGGCGTCAAGTCAGGCGATCTAGGAGGCTACTGGACAGGACCGCCGCCGATCGATCCAGCGCTCCTTGTATTCGACTTCACGATGATCGTGAACGTTCTACGTAAAATGCGCGGGGGCACCATCATGTTGATAATACACATTTTGTAAATAAACAAGTAAACTTGATAAACATTTTTTTCACTACACTCACAGAGAATCCAGGTAGATGACTAATTTTATTTATCTAAGCGCAACAATGGCCGCCCGGCCGGCGCTGTACCTACCAGCGCGGGCGACTGACGCGACGGTGACAAGTGAGCCACATTACGTCTCGCTCTTTCCCGCTGTTAATACGTAAGCGAAAGAAAGATGATAGATATTTTGGTGGTCAATTGTGTGTTATTGTCTTGTACCGACTGTTATGTTGTATTAATGTGTGCGTTCCTGTACGTGGAACCACTAAACAAATGCATTTAAAGAGAAGCCGTTCTACGTTGACTTAAGATTTATTTTCGTATATTTCGCCTTTTCAAAGCAATGAGTGACTATAATTTACGTAATTTTAATTATTTTAGGATTAAATTTTTTTTATTAAAAATGTCAGAAATGGATTCAGTAGCCGATTCTGAACAAAGTACTTTCAAGATGTGCATTAAACTTGTTACATGTTGTATACATATACGCAGTCGAATGATAAAAACCCTTTAAAATTAGTCAATTATAAAGATGAGTTAGTTGTACGTATTCGATAATTCAACTAAAATTAGCAGTTCTGTGGAAGGATTGTTCTGAAAATATTTTATTTATTTTTGAAGCATTTAACAACACGACTCACACGACAACAACTAGACCCTAGATTATTTTTATATGATTTCAGCCTAGATACTTTCGATATTATGCAACGATGGCTGCTTATAAAATGCGTATGTACTTACCTATATTGACGTAAACATCGTCGCCGCAACAGTTGGCAGTAGTGATAGTGCCGCCGATTTTCACCTCGCGTCCGAAGTATACGTCGTTAGGCCACTTTATTCTGAAAATAACAGTAATGTTACTAATCGTGCGATTTTATTAAAATATAGACTAGACTATTAGTGAAAAACGTACAAAATTCCGTTCGGTAGAGTATGGGTTTATACATGCAGACAGGGCGGCCAGCGGATTTCATTTTATACATGGGGAAGGTAAATAAGACCTGCCGCGCGCTATCGGGAAGCAATGACTGAGTTTAGGTTTTGATAATTGATTTAAAGAAACCTGGTGCAAGGGCGAATCAGGTATCGAAGTATTTGGTTTTGTAGTAATATTTATGTAAAATACATGTAAGCTAAACTTGTCTCAGCGTCAGAGATTATCGTCATTGCTCCTTTCTTTTTCTATGGCAGTTGTTTTTCTGGGCGACTTAAACACTCGCTCATCGTCTGCCAATTTCATGGTATTGCCAAGGCGCGCCTCCCAAAGTAATATTTTGGAAGATGTAATTTGAAAACGTTCTGAGACTAATAAAAATACTATGATGGTTTTTAATGAGATTCCCTAGCGACGTGGTTGTACCACATCGCTAGGGAAGTTCTTAAAGGTGCGAACAGAACTTATGCAACATGTTGTTCTTGTGTTATACAATCATCATTATCAGCCCTGTATATATACTGTCCCACTGCTGGGCACGGGCCTCTTCTCACTATGAGAAGGGTAAGGCCATAGTCCATCACGCTGGCCTAGTGTGGGTTGGCAGACTTCACATGTCTTTCGTGAACATTATGGAGAACTCTTAGACATGCAGGTTTCCTCACGATGTTTTCCTTCACCGTTTAGCAAGCGATAATTAACAATTTAATACGTACATAACCCTCTGCGTAGCAGTCTGTCGGTCTCTCCACTAGGATATCATTGCCTTAAACAATACTTCCACATTATGTGACAGTCAGTCACGTGTTTTATAACACTTAGCGTCGGATCATATCTGACGGAAGATGCGTCGAGCGTATCATCGGTCACGACTATTCAGTCAGATGGGTCGGTACATATCTGACGGAAAATACGTCGAGCGTATCTGCATCGGTTGCGTCTATTCCATCAAATTAGACCTGCTACATTACGCGTCTAGTCAGTTTCTGCTTTCGGCAACTACAGTGCGGTTGCTTTGTATGACATTTAATTTTAATTTTATTGCGTCAATCAAAATACACGCGGTGCGTGGTGCGCGCGACGTCGATCGACGATACGTTGACGGAAACGGAACAGACGCTGTACGCTCGACGCACTAACGGATCATCGGTTAGGTGTGAAAGGTTGAATGATTTATGATATATTTGGCTGTTTTGGCGTTACGCGACGGATGATACGCGACGCATCTTCCGTCAGATATGTGCCGACCTTTATAGTTATAATCTGTATGCGCAGTTACACCTACTTCGCATGCTCCGAACTCGAAACATAGAGTGGAGTTGGTTCACAATAGGGTTGCCACAGTAGGACCAAAAAAATGGTTAGTGATGGATTGCTACAAGCTCTATTGACGTTCGTAACAAAATGTATGTACATAATTACGTGCTTACCTAATGTCGAGATGTTCGTATGCAGGTGCCGCGCGTATGGCGCGCACGGCGGCCAGCGCGGCCGCGTGCTGCAGCAGCGGTAGTGCCGGGGATATCTTCTGCCACACCTGACCACACCCACACACCCACACACCGCATATTATGTACCACGTACCACTCTTGACACTTTTATTTACTGTATAGCTTAAACGCCATACAGGTTAGCACAGGGACGCGTGTTACGATTTCCACACGAATAAAGCAAATACGGGATAACACTTTGTGTGATCCAAAATCGACCAAACGACCAACTAGACGGTTCTTATCCTTTAAGTACGCACGAGTTCGTAACCAACCGCTGTCCGGCACTGCAAGCGAGGCAGCCACAACATTTCTGTAGTGAACGAGATTGCGTCTACGGCGCGCCGTAACGAAGTGTCGTCCGACCAATATTACCTGACCGCATATTAGTATCGCAAATTACTTTTGCAAAGACGTCAGACATTTTGTATCATAGAACACTCAACACTAATATTGCCGTCGCGGCACGTCGCAATGTACGCGGCAACATGTCGTCTGCTGTTGCGGTCTGCTGTCGGCTACGAACTGGTACTTCATCCTCTAGCCGTTATAGCTCATGTTTGTTTGTTTGTAGCATTTTCGTTTCATAATATTTTAAATCTGGCCTCTAAAGAGTTAGTGGTTTGACCCGTCTCGTTGAAACCAGCGATGTCAAAACTGTATGGCCAACGTTATGTCGCAACTACACCAAATCATTGGCGTTTAGCTTGGCTAAGCTTTACCCATCACGATGTATGAAGTTATCATACATCTGTTTCCACTATACGCCGAAGGCATAAACTGTAGGTACCATACCTGTAGGGACATGGCAGCTTGTCCTACAGGTCCGATCCATCGGTTGCCGGCGCGTCCGCGGCCGGCGGTCTGGCGCAGCGCCACGCAGCCCACGCCGTGCGCTAACGGCACGTTGGTCACGTTGTGGGTGCTTGTCATCACGTCAGAGTATACTACTAGGCGGCCCAGAGCGGTGGATGTTAGGTTCTGGAAATAGTATTATATTATTTCATTATTGTTTTGATGCAGAAATAATTTGCTGATGAATACGGATGCCATACTCCCAAACTGAACATGGACAAATCGTTTACGACAAGACTTGACTTGCACCTCCGATACGTCTTAAAGTATGATAATATTTTAGTTCAAAATAACTCGCGAGATTCATCTGTACTCCGAAAAAAGGTTTCTTCAACATAACTACTACGAAACGATGCGAGTCCGGCGACATAAGTCAAATTCGACATGCACTACTCTGAAATACTAAACAATACGACGATATCTTTAATCAAGGTGACATAATAATATCTAAGACACCATAATAATGTGAAAAACATGGATAGCAAACATCTACATACATAGACCCACGCCTGGTCCCCGAAGGGGGTGTCAGAGAGTGTGTCCATACTCTGGGACCACAAGCCATTTGTAACGATCCTGACATAATAATATCTTTCTTGGTTTATTCACTGACATCAAATTTTTCATGCATGCTCTTCGGTCAAGGGTACTCGTAATGTAGGCAGATATCTAAATAACGGTAGTATAATACAAGACTTACGTCAAAGTATTCAACGGTGGAGAAATGTTCGGGGCACTCGTACACGTAGACCGGCAGGAAGGTGTGTGAGGGGGGCTGGCGGGGCGCCTCGCCGCGCAGGCACCACTGCAGCGTGACGTCACCGCAGCGCTGCACCCGCGCGCCCTCCGACAGCGCGCACCGCTCCACCAGCTGCAGCTTGTGCTGCGTGCGCCACGTGCGTGTGTTACGTGCGCGTGGACGGCACACGCACGTAACACACGCGCGGAACTTTCTGTCACATCGTCAGCCTAGAGACCTCCAACTCCAAGTATATAACTTTACATTTCTGTCTAATGCTACATAAACTTACGGTCACAATGGACTGTCAGGTTTTTTTTATTTACAAAGCATAAGGCTGCCTTTTCTTGGAGTAGACAGAAGACAAACTGGGTCTTATTCAACTCATAGAAATAAGTAAAAATCCGCTACAGATATGCTATACGCATTTCTACTAGTTGAATAAGACCCAGCTCCGCTCCTGTCCACTCCAGTGGAGAGGTAGGCTTAGGTTGACAAACTGTCACATTGTTTTTTTTAATTGTTAGTATTTACTCAATACATCACGTGTTCTAAAGTAAACATTAAATTATTAATGATGTGGCAGAAAGTTCCAAGAATATAACATGCAACATTGATATAATATTAAAAATCGAATTCACATAGAAGATTTACATGAAAGTCGTATAAATTTATATTGCTATTTTATATTGCAAAGCACGACTGATGTATCTGGGTGACCTTAGCGAAGATTTTATTTAATTGAAATTTATTTATTTATATTTTCTACTGGATGTCGATTGATGTGTTGCTGTGAATAAGAGATGATTAGTATAGAGCTGTGTTAAACTTTAAGGAAAATGTGAAATCTTAAGCCATTTGTGTGCACTAGACAGAAAAAAATTGTAATTGGTGATCGGTTAACTAAACAACACACAGTAGAAGCATAGTTTTATTGGATTGAACAAACATTTCAAGAGTGAGTATTAAGATTAGAAATGGTTTCAATTTGCGATATTATAATAATGCAAGAAAGGTTAAATGTAGGCAAAACACATTGGATACCCGATGTTTCAAGAAATGCGATAATTGTCATAGAGGTAACGCCACTAAAATGGCGGAAAAGTACATAAAACTCACTGCAGGTCAAGGCAATAAACCGAGCGAACGAGACAAGTATAAGTCATAAGTAGTCTGAATTTATCGACACGCCCGTTTACTTTCTGCTTATTAGTTTGCCCACAATATACAGTGCTTGAGTTATAGTGCTCAGAATGAGTGCACAAACGACGTCAGAGAATAGTATCTCACTCTTAAAACCTTGTTACAGTCGTTCACGAGTCCGTACGAATAAACAAAGTGCGTGAAGCATGGTGCGTCTCACCGGCCATCACACCGTCAGGTGGCCGGGGGCCGCGCCCGAAGTCTTTCGCCACGCCGCCTAGTGACAACACCCTGTATTTACGTCGCTGTTGTTCATACAAACTAGGTGATGACGGGTGGTACTGAAGCGGTACACTACCAAAGCTACTCGCAAAGTGAATTCTTATTTCAACATTTATTTTTTATTTTGAAATTTTGTCTCGAAAACGTTGGATGGCAGATATAAATTTGGAATCGAAAATGTATTTTTGTTTCGTTTTGGATCTTTGTAATCTTTTCTAATTTCAACTACTATTTGTACCGAATAAAATCCGAGACAAACAACTGAGTGATTTGAAATAGTGTTGTTACTGTTAAGTATCAAAAGTCTACAAAATAAAGTTGGATTCAAATGTTCAGCGTCGCTAGATACACAAGGTGAACTCAAGATGAAATGATCTACCAAAGTATTCATTTCAAATGACGGTGTTGTTAAAAAGCTCAACATAATGTCGAAAATCCAAAGGTTTGTTCAAACCTAATCAAATATTACATTACATCTAATGTATGCAAGTATGCATGTCACATCACAAATCATGTTTATCTACTTTACTCCTAGTATCAATCAAATAACATTCCCTAAGGGAGACATTTATATTTTGATAAGTCACAATTACTATAAAACCGTTTGACTTCAACTTATCGCAAAAAATATATGGACGCTTTAAAATTCGAACTTTCAAACCGACCGTTAAATTTAAATTTGACCATAGACAAATTAATGATACTTTTTAAATCTATCGTGACAAAGGTAATACAAATCAGGGTTTATTTGTGAAAACATTTATCGTGTATCAAAATATAAATCTCGATCAGCAATTACTACTTTAATGGTGATGCGTAATAAACATATACAAGTGATGACGTAATATGTCAGTAGTTCTTACCACATGGTTTCCTAGGAAGAATCCTCTTGTGTAGTCGATCTGGGTTAGTTCTTGCGGGTCTTTGACGTGCAGACCAAGTATGTCTCCGAGAATTTTGTGAATGATTCCTAGGCGAGCGTCGTTGCTTTTCATACCTTCCTCACCTAGGTAATCGCTGGGGTCCGCTTCCAAGTGAATCTAGAATAAAACATGATAGTACATAGTTAATTAATTTTTCTTTTTTGTAAGTATTCGATCTTTTCATCATTCGTTGGACGTGCCGAATCAGTCAACCAGAAGCATTTTGATGACGCTCAGCAAAGGCATTTCCTTTTTATGTAACATCTACATAGGTTCATGTGAACGTAAAGATTATGGGTGTCTGTGGATCAGGTAAAAATATTAAAGCTTGCCGCCAAACTTTGGTAACTGTTTGAATTCTTTTTTTAAAACAAAAAACAAATTTTGGACACTGTTCAAGAAACCGTTGGTTCCGCGGAACCCAGTTAAGAAATGGCAGCTTTAGAGTTGTCTGAAGTGAGGCAGTTTTGACTTTAGAGCTAGTGTTTACGGTATGTGTCGTCACTTATAATGCCGTTTTATCAATTTTCAAAGCTATTATTACGAACGCAATACTCCACAATTCTAACAATGTTAGAATGTATGCGTTATCTGTATAATTAATCCTAATGGTCGTATGTGTGTCACTTTAATTAAAAATATTAGTATACCTGTGAGAAGATGGCAATGCCGCTGTTGGTGAGGTCGGTCGCTTGCAGCAACGAAGGCGTCCGCCATGTTTCTTCTGAAGCCAAGACTTGGATGTCCAGCTCATGACCTGGGTGTCCCGTGTATTTGGACGGCCTATATACATTAAAAACTCTTAAATTTCACCGCCATAGTCGTAGATAGTTGACAAACCAAAATGAACCTATACAGGGTGTAAAAAGACCCTCAACGACAACTTAAATCCCATATAGTACCAATCATTATGATACATTTTTTACTTCGGGCCCATGCCTGGGAAAATGCTGGTTCAGGAGATATTGGGGCTCAAAGTCACTATGCAATTTTTTTTTATTAGGTACAATTTCGATGCAATTACCCCGCCAATTTGTTCTATAGATGTCCTATGCACAGTATGCACCCATGGATAAGAAGGTATTTCGGGAATTGCACGCGCGCATTTTTATTTTCAGTTGAAAAATGTGTACTTAAGAAAAAATGTTTCCTCGGTATCATTTTTGCTTAGTACGACTTGGCATGATGTCTTGAACGAGTAGACTTCGGCTTAGTGATGGATCGTGTGACACCCTGTATGTTGGCTACATTTTTGTTTGGCAGAATTGTCAGCTATACATGACAGTGAAGTTCAAAAGGTAAATTAATAGCTTAGTATGCATTTGGTCTAGTACGTGTATTTATACTATTCTCCGTGAATCTATTTAGCGTATTCACAAGGCAGCTATATTTGTCTATTTGCTTTATAAGCTCAGAACTAACTTCTATTGCTATATTTAGCAATCTGCGGTAGGTATATTGCTGTTTGAGTTCAATACACTAGTCATCATCATCAGCCTTTAATAGTCCACTGCTGGACTAGGCCTCTCCTTTGAAAGGAGGAATTGGCCTACTATACCACGCTGGCCAAACGGGTTGGTATAGGGTTTGTATCAAGTTTTCCTTCTCTTACAGTGCTGTTCTCTGCATAATATGCTCCCTCTGTCGGCTCTTACGACACCCATGGGAAGATATGGGGTGGTGACATTCCGTATTCTTAATCCGTCACCACACGGACAATACACTAGTGAGGGTAGACGAGATTTTCAAATTATTATTCACTGCGTGTTTTTATATATTACTAGCATTTTACTTTCGATATTATAAAGAACTAGAGGCTGCCCGCAGTTACATCCCTCCATTATTTCCAATCTCGTGAGAATTTCGGGAATTTCCTTCTGCACCCTATCTATACCTCTAACGAACATACATGCCAAAAAAAAATATTGATATTCCCAGATCAGCGATTCTGAGAATATCAACAACTAATTAAAATGTAAAAAATATGGCGTTGAGAAATGAACCAATACCTAAGACTTTAAACTTAACCAACTGACCCATTGATGAGGTACAAATTAAAAACTCACTAGAGTAGATAAATTGTTTAAACAATATTTAAAATTCATATCCATGTGTAAATCGTCATAACAAATGCACTACACTACTTTGAGTATGTACCTATTTAGCCATAGTCCTTTTTCAGCCACACTAATTATTGTTATAAAATCTTATCAATTCATTCAATCCAATTGTAGGTGATGCATTTCGTTTAGAAAGCAATTCAACCATTTTATTATTATAATAAGTATAAGTGTTGCGACACACATGCTTGAAAGGTCGACGCCGTGACTTCAGCAACTGAATTATCAGAAGTTGGCATGACATATTACACCAAATGCGCCGATTAGTCGGATTTATGCGACGGCGGTGGCTAGATTCCGGTTGCGTTGCGTGATGTGTCTCTTCCTATACGAATACATCGAATACGTTTTTGCTGAAATATTCGCTCGATGGAATGTATGGCGCAACGCCAAAAGTGTGCGAGCGTATTCAACCGAACGTTCGGCGCCGTTTCGCAGGTGTGTCGCGACACTAAGTAAGACGGCACAACTACACGAACACATGCAATCATTCAAACAGAATCAACTATAATAATATAACCAAAAATTTATTGTTCATATATTCATAATCCGAAATTCAAAAAATAAAATATGTTGTTGTATGTAAAAATGTTGCTGAATTAAAAATATTACTCTATTTATGTATAACTATTGTAATGGCTGAAATTTAAAGGATTTCTATTACAATAATATGTTTTTCATACCGATACATATTATTTTCCTGACTTGCTCTGCAAAACGTTATAAAATGTTTTATCAACATATCATTATACATAACATGCAGTAGAAAGTTGTGGTCATAATCCCTGATATTAAATATTTTTTTCAATGGTAACCCTGTCTGGATAACGAATGATTCGCAACGTCGCATTGAAATCAATCCTCAGTTTACTTTGTTTAATTTTGTATGTCGAATATAGAAAATATACAGAATTGTATATATAATACTCTTTTTTAATTAGTCGTTTTCGAACCCAATAAAAAATCTGACCATCTCATTCTAGTACATGTTATATGGACATCAAGACATAATATACACAGAACACAGAGTGACACACATTATTTATGAACAAGATATAGAATGATCTTACTGTCTGTCACTTTCAGTGGAGAACTGTTTCTTGGCAGGCGACGCCTGGTAGCAGAATATGTGATGTTTCATCTTCACGGACTTCCATTTGTCGTACGTGAATTGTACGATTTCGTTCTCGCGAACCTGTAGCAAAAATATGGACCTTATGACAAACATGATAAAGTTTAACTTACTTAATTGTTCTTTAAGGTTGTTCAAAATTTCAATGACTTGTTGTAAGTGCGTTAAGAGAATTTTATTGTTGACAAGAAGTAAAAACATGTCATCATCTCGTCATACAATGGCTGTTTAGGATCAGTCTACTGTTTCCATTTTTGTATGGAGGAGGCTCCTTCTCTGCGTACAGATAGAGGGGCAATGCTTGCCTGTGGATAAAGCATCTTTATCGGAGTCGGCTACGAACATCCAGTTGTGATGAATGTCCGAATCGAGTTGTGTCCGGAGTCCTTGGTTGATCAGTGGAGTAAATATTAAAGACGATCGGTACTAGTACAGTTCCCTGGGGCAGTCCATTTGTTTGGCAACGCCATCTGCTCTTATCCGAGAGTACATGGACTTGGAAGTGACGATTATGCAAAAGCTCGCCAAGAATAGGGACCAATTTAATGTCAATAGTGGTGTTCACAAAATTTTACAGCAGTCTCCATATATTTGTTTACGGTGTCGTATGCGGTTGACAAATCTACAAATACGACTACCGAGAATTCGCCAGCTTCAAACCCATTCACTATGTACTGAGGCAAGTTAAGAACTTGTCCACAACATGACTTTCCTGGTCTAAATCCAGCTTGCTCATGGATCAGTTTAGGGTCTATGATCTCCAGGCTCCTCCATCCGCAAAGAAGAAGACTCCTAAATAGAAAAATGGAAACAGGAGCTTGATCCTACACACCCACAATACGGCCGGAGCCCAGTCACGAAGAGGTTGAAAGAGGTTGTTTTTCTCAATATCATCCCAGCCATCGGTAAGAATATTCCCAACGCCCGAGAAAAACTATGGCGTGAAAAATTCCCTTTTCTAAACTTCGTCCCCTTGGCAGGCTCGCCACCATCACCTACCTCAGCAGTCTTATAGTAGGGGAGCACGGCGTGCAGCAGGTCGGAGCAGAGCGCAAGCAGGCGCCCGCCCGACAGTAAGTGTGCCAGCAGCAGCGGCGCGGCGCGCCCCACGCAGCCCGCCACCGCCACCAGCGCCGCGCGGCCCCGCCACGCGCCGCCCTCCAGCGCCTCCCGCGACACCACGTACAAAGTGTACCTGACACATCACAAGCACGCCATGTCTAGATTTGCTTCACTGTGTAACTAGTTACTAGCCATTCAGGGCGGTGCGATAAGTCTCCGAGTTACTGGTGTGATGAACCAACTGTGCACTGATATTTGTTGCCAAATACTTTCAAACGACGCAATTTGAACTAAAAGTCAATGAATATCTAAGGGGTTTGGTAATTTTTTGTGGTATTAACCAAGTTGACTGGCGTCGGGACGTGACGACCCCACCGCCCACTGGAGGAGTTACTCTGACGGGTAGATACTCGTCATAGTATCTCCCCCAGCGCAAGCAGTCAACCGAAAGATGGCCGTCAAACCATGTAAAGTAAGGCGGAAGTAAATGTAAAGATACTAGACGGGCAGCAGCGTCTAGTATCAAAAACTTCCGCCACTGCCATCGCCAAGACGTCTGCCAAGCGTGGCGATTACGGCAAAATCCCTCCAATATCCCCGCTAGTCCTGGTTATGGTAGCGGCCATGGTAACGGCGGGGCAAGGGGTGCGAATAATCTCCGGAAGAGATCGGGCTACCACCACCAACGACAATTGGCCCTGGCAACACTGAACACGCGCACACTGCGGACCGACGAGAAGATTGACGAGCTGGAAGAAGAATTGAGCAAGTTGCGATGGGATATCATAAGCCTATCTGAAGTCCGAAGACAGGGGGAGGACTCGATAGTTCTCAATTCCGGTAACTTGCTCTTCTACCGGGAGGGCGACCAACAGTCCCAAGGTGGTGTCGGGTCATCGTCCACAAATCTCTCGTGACCAACGTGGTAAATATCGGGAGTATGTCGAGCAGGGTAGCGTACCTTATACTCAGAATATCCAAGCTGTATTCGCTGAAGGTCATACATCATACAAGGTCATAGGTATACGCTCCGACCTCGACGCACCCCGAGGAGGAGGTGGAAGCCATGTACGAGGACATATCTCGGGCTATACATGGCTTCAAAACCCATTACACCGTGGTCATGGGAGATTTTAACGCGAAACTGGGCAAACGCGACGGTGATGAGCTGAGAGTGGGGCAATTTGGATATGGGCATCGGAATTCCCGGGGTCACTTGCTGGCTAGCTTTATGGAGAAGGAAGGACTTTATATGATGAATTCCTTCTTCATGTAGCGAGAATGCCGCAAGTGGACCTAGTGTGGACCTGGGTAAGTGCAGACGGTGCCACCAAAAATGAGATTGACTTTATCATGTCGACGAAGAGGCAGATATTCAATGATCTCTCCGTGATCAATTCGCTTAAAGTGGGGAGCGATCACCGAATGGAAAGAGGCACATTGAATATCTGTACAAGCCTCGAACGGTCGAGGTTGATAAAGTCCACGCTCCGACCGGCACCGGTTCATATCCAAAACCCCGAGAGCTTTCAGCTCGAACTCAAGAACCGTTTCGAATGCCTGGGCGAATGCGTAGATGTTGACGAGTACAGTAACGGGTTCGTGAATGATGTCCATATAACAGGGGCTAAATTCTTTAAGCCCCAGAAAAGCAAGAGAACCAGCAAGATCTCGGGTCCGACCCTCGAGCTAATAGAGGAAAGGCGCAAGATGGTGCTGCTATCCTTCGACGACATGCCGAAATATCGGCACCTCAACAGACAGATCTCTAAGTCTCTGACTCGCGATCTCCGCCAATACAACACAAAATGTGTTCGTGAGGCGATCGAGCAGAATAAAGGATCCAAAGAGTTCCAGAGAGATCTGTCTGTTGGGCAGAGTCAGCAGACAAAGCTGAAGACGGGAGATGGCAGAATCGTATCGTCCAAGCCTGAGCTCTTGGAGGAGATCGAAAGGTTCTATGGACAGCTATACACGACAACGCAACAACCTGCAAGTACTCCAGCGTCAGACCCTAGAGCTGGATTGACCCGACACTATACCGAAGATATCCCAGACGTCAGCGTGCACGAGATTAGTGTGGCTCTCAAACAGCTCAAAAACAACAAGGCGCCAGGTGATGACGGAATTACGAGCGAGCTTCTGAAGGCCGGCGGCACACCCGTTGTAGAAGCCCTTTGGAAGCTATTTAATTCCGTCATTCTCGAGGGTAAAACACCACAGGCGTGGCATAGAGATGTGGTGGTACTTTTCTTTAAGAAAGGGAATAAAACCCTCTTAAAGAACTACAGACCTATCACACTACTGAGCCACGTCTACAAGCTGTTTTCGAGGGTCATCATGAATCGTCTCGAGAGCAAGCTAGACGACTTCCAGCCTCCCGAACAAGCCGGTTTCCGTAAAGGCTATAGTACCATAGACCACATACATACGCTGCGGCAGGTTATACAGAAGTCCGAGGAGTATAACCAGCCTCTATGCTTGGCGTTTTGTGGACTATGAGAAAGCCTTCGATTTATCTACCTAATTAATGCATTGTAACGTGATTTGACTGAGCAGTGATTACATAACAACATGATATTTAACATGTGTGCGGTTACACCCTACTTGTCATTTTGTTTTGGAGGCTAAGTGTTAGTCATTATTCTCAATTTTCAAGTCTTAAGTAGGTACGTAACTAAATAAATGGCAATAGGTTGTGTGATAGCTATCATGTTAACTGAAATGTAATATTATTATTTTTTGATTATAATGTATAACTTCATATTTAAATACGCAGACAGTACTGTGTTGCTAGGGAGTTTGTTGCGCTGCTTCTTCTTCCTAGCGAAAACACATAGGAAGCAGTGAAGGGTTGGGCTTTTTGGGGGACTGTCTATAGTAAAATTTAACGTTCAGAAAGAGCTGTTTACCAGCCAATTTTGAATAAAAGATTTTGATTTTGATTGATTCGATCGAAACCTGGGCGGTGCTACAGTCTCTCCAACGGTGCCGGATTGACTACCGATATATCGAAGTGCTGAAGTGTTTGTATGAAAACGCCACTATGTCAGTTCGCCTCCAGGACCAGGCTTCGAAACCTATTCAACTCCAGCGAGGAGTGAGACAGGGGGATGTCATATCCCCGAAACTGTTTACCACTGCGCTGGAGGATGTTTTCAAGCTTTTGGACTGGAATGGACTCGGCATCAACATCAACGGCGAGTACATCACTCACCTTCGATTCGCAGACGATATCGTAGTCATGGCTGATACCATGGAAGACCTAGGCACAATGCTCGATGGCCTCTGTAGAGTCTCCCAACAAGTAGGTCTGAAGATGAACATGGACAGGACGAAAATCATGTCGAGAGTCCATGTTGTACCTGCTCCTATTCAGGTTGGGAACTCTACGCTCGAAGTTGTCAACAAGTATATCTACCTGGGACAAGTAGTCCAATTAGGTACGTCCAACTTCGAGAAGGAGGTCAATCGTCGAATCCAACTCGGTTGGGCAGCGTTTGGGAAGCTACGACATATCTTCTCGTCCGATATACCGCAGTGTCTCAAGACGAAAGTCTTTGACCAGTGTGTATTGCCAGTGATGACTTACGGATCAGAGACGCTCACTATGGGCCTTATCAGAAGGCTCAAGGTCACTCAGAGGGCGATGGAGAGAGCTATGCTTGGAGTTTCACTGCGAGATCGAATCAGAAATGAGGAAATCCGCAGTAGAACCAAAGTCGCCGACATAGCTCTCCGGATAGCCAAGCTGAAGTGGCAGTGGGCAGGGCACATAGCTAGAAGAACCGATGGCCGTTGGGGCAGAAAGGTTTTGGAGTGGCGGCCACGTACCGGACGACGCAGCAGAGGTAGGCCCCCCGCAAGGTGGACCGACGATCTAGTAAAGATCGCGGGAGGCGTTTAGATGCGGGCGGCTCAAGACCGGTCTGTGTTGTCGGACGTCGTTTGGCTGATATGATGAACCAAGTTGTATTGTGCATTTTTATGAGTATTAATAAAATTTTGAGTGAATATTACGACGAAGACTTGCTCAGATAATCAAATAAATCGTGAATAAGAAGCACAGCGAAAAAACACAGGACACTATGACACTCACACTCACCTATCGCAATCCAGCACCTTCCTAAGAGATGCCTCCAAATTATCTCTAGCTACTACACTATCAGAATATATCAACACATTTGGTGACTTAGTATTTACTAATGGACGGGAACTTTTCGTAGATTTAGGGGTACTCTGCTGTGATGTTGAGCCCCTTGGTTTCTCCTCCTTTACCGGTGGGTAGCACTCTATCTGTGATTGTGGCCGTTTTGGCCCTGTAGTACTCACTATTCTCTTATGAGTGGTGACAGACTTTATTTGGCTAGATATGTTTAACAGAGAAGTAGAGAGCTGACTAGTGCCTTTCTTCAGATCAAGTTTTAGGCTTGACTTTTTGGGTGTGATGTTGTGTTGTATTTCTACGGTTACATTTTCTACAACAACTTCCTTGTCTTCTGGCAGTAACTCTGCCTCTACTGTTTCTACAGTCTTATGTACAGGTTCTGGCATTTTATCATCTTCTTCAGATTTATCCTCTTCAGCTGATAATGACTTGCCAGTGTTCACACTGACATCAGCTAAAGTGACAGGCCTTCTGACAGGCGGCGCTTCAAGCACTAATTCGCTGCTGCCATTCATATGTATAGGATTTCTATTGTCAGATTTGATGTCAACAACTTTGGACAGTTTTCTCAGCAGGGCTGCATGGACAGGCCACTGAAATTGACTGACTGGTTGCTTGAGACTGTACTGTATGTCACTGCGCAAACTTCGCATTGAGGGATCAGATGCCTTGTTTGGTTCTCCTGATAATTGAACAGCTAAAACAATAGATCATTGTACAACATTGAAACTTGAAATTGAAACAAAATGTCCAATAAGTAATTTTACTATTTATGTCCAATTTGCCATTGTTCATAAAAAAACTAGTAAAATAAAAGGCATTACTTACTTTGTATCCTAACAACAGGTAGATTGTGATCTATGAGAAACTCTCCACCCACAAAGTTGAAGCCAATAACACTGAGATGTTCAATGTTTGTCTTCAACACAACTGCCAAGTGTGAGCCTGCCTTCCAGGCTATAGGCTGACCCATTGACTCTAGCTAGAAAAAGGAAATTCATACGAGATTATATTATGTACTAGATGATGCCTGCGGTTACACCCGCATTATTTAAGGCTATTGCTCCGTTCCCACGGCTCATAGCGTGATGTTATATAGCCTATAGCCTCCCGCGATAAACTACCTATCACTGAAGGAATTTTTCAAATTGGACCAGTAGTTCCTGAGATTAGCGCGTGCAACCAAACAAACAAACAAACAATCAAATAAACAAACTCTTCAGCTTTATATATTAGTATTAGTTGCTATGCTAAAATATAAAATCTGTGTAAGTACAGTTGTATGGTAAAAAAGCTTATTTTGTATGATTTTCCATTATGTGAAAAGCCAGCTTGCTACTAGTTATTATGATACAAATAAAGATAATAACAGTTATGCTAAACTCTTAAAAAATTTGCAAATGGATAACAATATAAATATCATGAATAATCTAGGGAAATTTGGCGCAGACCTATATTTGAAATTAATATCCACCTTACTTCAATGAGAGTTTTTATTTTATTTTAAGGAATCAAGGTCTAAACTTTGTATTATATTCAGTTCTTGTTCTGTAATGAGGCCTTACATGTATGCATTTTATGTGTGTAAAATCATAGAACCAGAAGCTTAATCTTACTGTAGTGATATCCTGTCCAACATTTTCATGTGGATCCATTTCACATTCAAATAGCACATCCACATCTAAGTCTGTGATGGGAGACTGGTCACTGGAGCCCAGCGGCAGACCTCCAGAACATGACACCCAGTCATTCATCTCTATACACTGGGTTGGTTTCATACTGCAGATTCTTGTGGCATTTGTATAGTCCAATAAATCACAGAGATATGCATTTTTAGGATTTGTACATAACTTAGAACTTAGTGTTGGTGTTTCTGAAAACATTGATTTGTAGTGAGTAAAAGTTACAGTACTGAATACATTAATAAATTACTTTGACATTTATATTGAAACAAGAAAATATTGAAAAGATTTTTAATTTGGAATTCAATCATTGTACATTTTTGATAACTGTGACATAACAATGTGTGAATGCATATCTTACCAGCAGCGCTTTCAGGAACTTTACAGAAAGCAACACTTGTGTTACCACTCAAAAACTCTAAAAGACGAGCTCGGAAGGAGCGAATACGCCAGGTCTTTATAAAGGTCATTGCAATATAAATCGGCGTAAAAAGCATGATCATGTTTAGCACAACTTCGTCGCACAACCTTAATGCAGCAGTAACTATCTATATAACAAAATTAATTAAAATTTGAACGCATAAACTGGGTTATCGATTCTAAAGTCCAAATGCAGAATTATATTTTCTAAATAAAACTGTATATAATATACAGTACACCATTAACACCTTCATTATATCATGTTTTTACGCACAAGCGAATACACTTTCAGCTAAGCTTTGGTTTATTTCTAATAAATTATTACTGAAATTCAATAACTCATTCTCAGTCGCAAGTTCTTCTGGTTCTCTTCAATAACCTAACACATTTCGTTTCACGATAATTCTTACACCACCTCTGGTCGAGTTGAGCAGATCAATAAAATAGATTTTGCGATGAAGACCAAATATCAATAAAAATTGTGATAGCCATCAAGTTTAAACAATTTATTTACATAATTGAGAGTCGAACAATTATTCTCTCTATAACTCTTTCTACAATAAAAATAATAGTATTCCGTATAAAGGAACGGTATCGCCTGCTGTCAAAATATAAATAGGTACGTTCATAATTTAAAGGAATCTTATTTACCTAAATAAATAATAATTAAAATATGTTGTCTTGGTAATACCACCGTAATGGTACCAGAAAGTTGGCAGGTACAGTGGTTATTTCATCATAACCCAAGGACAATTGACGCTCAAATCGTTATAACTAGGTGACGATATCAGATAACATACCTAAACGAAAATTTTACATTTAGGTAATCGTAAATTCATTTTCATACTTTTCTATATTTACGCCTATTATAACTACGATACTAAGCAGATGAATCGATAATTTTATTATTATATAGGTACTGTTAGCTGGCTGACTACTGATGAGTAGGTACTTTGGGTACAGTCAATATACACTTACCTACCTAATTTTGGATGGTTATATCGTACCAACTAAACCAAAATAAACTTTTAGCCAAAGAACTTACCTAAATCATAATTTATAAATTAAGATTAATAATCGAAGACTTATAATTCATATAAGGCTCGGCAAGGATTTTGAGATGTGTAGCGACTTCTGTAAGTACCTACTGACTTCTTCGTGGTTCTACCTATTGCATTGCGAACGTGGCAGTACAGTAAATGTAAATGTAGAATAATGTACTTAGTAGTTAATTAACTTAAATTTTGACCTTCATAAGCGTCATTTTGTAGCCTAAATGAATAAATGATTTTTTACTTTTGACTTCATAGTTGACTGTACCCGGTTAGGTACTCCCGCGAGTGACTCCTTCTATAGGTAGTAGTTTGTTATGATACCTACCTCCTGAGGGTGTAGTGTCGAGGAGTGACAGTGGGGGAGACGTAGTTAAGCCTTCTCGTAGAGCGATACCTATGCTCGGGCCTTCCCCGTAAGTAGCGACTGATGTCGTGAAACTAATTACTACTCTACAATGACAAGTCAAAGTTGCTAACACCAAGAGCTATCACCCTGACAGTCCTCTCTTATAGCCAGCTCTGCGCGTCATTTCGATTAACATTGAAGGTTTTTCGCAGGACAAGGTGGAGATCTTATCCGATCTCTGCCGAAGTACTAAGTGTGATGTATTATGTGTACAAGAAACCCATCGAAGTGTCAACCAAAGAAGGCCATTCATCCCCGGACTGTCGCTTATTGCCGAGATCTGTCACCCAAAGCACGGTAACGCAGTGTTTGCTGCTCCTGGCGTACCTAAGCATATCCTCTGCTCAGTGCGTAACTACGAATGGCATGGAGATAATTTTATTACTGTAGATACTGGATTCTGTACAATCAGCTCAGTCTAGAAGCCTCCAGATACATCTTTTCGATTCTACACTCCGGAAAACTTCGCACATCAGAACTCTAAGATTGTGATGGGTGACTATAACAGCCATAATATTAGATGGGGCTACCGAAACTCTAATGCCGACGCGACGGTCAAGCCGTAGAAGAATGGGCTGAGCTGAATGATCTAACGCAATCATAGCCCAAAGGATCCACCTTCATTAATCATTAATCTTCACCAATAGTGGACGTTGACGCCTTTGCTATAACCCAGACCTATTAATCTTCGTTAGTGGTAATATTGGTGCTCAATGCAAAAAAACAGTGTGCCTGCCAATCCCTCAAACACAGCACAGACCCATAATGAGCGCCTTTGAACCAATTATTCGACCAACAATCGTACCTTTCAAGCGTCGATTTAATTACAGCAAGGCCAACTGGGACAAATACTCCGAAACTATAGATGAGGAGCTTAAAAATGCACCGACCTCGAAAAATTACAATAAATTTGGAGAAATAGTTACGACTGCATCATAAAGGTAATCCCCAGGGGTTGTCGTTTATCCTATATTCCAGGTCTGTCTGCTAGGTACATCAGCTGAACTCCTCCTAGACAGTACGAAGATCTTTTCAATAGAGATCCATTTACTGAAGACACCATTGAGCTGGGTGAGAAACTCCTTGCAGAAATAAAAGAAAAGCGATGCGCCAAATGGATAGACACCGTCACAAATATTAATTTAACCCATAACAGTAGGAAAGCTTCGCAAACTATCCAGAGGCTCACCAGTGACACTCCATATGCTAATCCACCAGCTCAAGTAACGACAAACCAGACTGCTTATCAGCTGTTAATGAACGGCAAGCCGCCCACCGACTGAAAAAGATTCCAAAAAGAAGAACCTTAGTAGACACAACCGAATCGTCTATCTGTCGTCCTTTTGATCTGCCCGATATCATCTGTGGCATTAAGCAACTGAAACGCGGTAAAGCCGCTGGACACGACAACATACATATCTGAGGAGCAAACTTTTGGACCAGTCGCAGTGTTATGGCTCTTAGGACTGTACACTAACTAGTGTGAGTCCAGACAACTGTCTGGACTCGGTGACAATACCTAGTATGTGACGGAAAGCTAAAATAATTGGGACCTTAAAACCTGGCAAATCAGCTGACGACCATAAAAACTTCAGACCAATCTCTCTCCTCTGCCACACACTCAAATTATTTGAAAGGCTACTACTAAACCGTCTCACTAGCCTCGTGGACCCAAAACTCATCCCAGAGCAAGCTGGGTTTCACCTCGGAAAATCTTGCTGGAGCCAAACCCGTAACCTTACTCAGCATATTGAGGACGGATTTGAGATGGGCAAAGTGACGGGTGTGGTCTTTGTTGACCTTTCGGCCGCATACGACACAGTTAACGTTAAACGTTTGCTATGGAAAATGCAGAATATGACAGAGGATAGCAAATTTGTTCAAGAGCTCCTCCAAAACTGATGTTTCCGGGTACATTTAAAGTCTTACAAAAGCCGTTGGAGAACCCAAAACAACGGTTTACCTCAGGGGAGTGTCCTGGCGCCAAAGCTCTTTAATATCTATACCTACTACGATACTATACTACTACTACAGCCTACGAGCCCAAATACAACCCGCTTCCTATATGCAGACTATTGCCGACGATCTGGCATTGGCGTCACAGGGATCCTTTGAAGAGGTAGAAGAGAATCTCAGCGGCACTCTCCAGACACTGAGTGTCTACTACGATGAGAATGCCTTTAAACCAAACCCTTCAAAATCGCAGTCATGTGCTTTTCACCTTTGCAACAAAGAGGCAGGCAGAGAGCTAAATATCCAGTGGCGCGGTTTACCTATCAACCACTGTTACTACCCTAGATACCTGGGCACAACGTTAGACAAATTACTCACGTTTAAAAGAAACTACATCAAGCAAAAAGTTACAGCTCGTAATAACCTCCTGCGAAAATTAACGACCACCAATTGGGGTGCCCAGCCAAAGGTTTTACGCACTACTTGATTAGCACTAAGTTATTTTGCAGGTGAATTTGCGTCACCCGTCTGGAGCCGTTCCGCTCATGCACAGAAAGTATAGCGCTAAACGAGTATAGCGCTAAACGAGACGTGTCGGATTATTACGGGCTGTCTGAAGCCGACCCCGACTCAAATGCTGTTCCCACTTGCTGGCATTGCTCCACCCATCAGTGTTCGCAGGAGTGTAGGAAGTTCCGTGGAGAGAGCTAGAGTAGAACTCGACGAACGGCACCTCATGCACAACTATCAACCGGTACCACCAAGGCTAAAAGCCGAAAGAGTTTTTATAGATGTGTTGCCTGTTGCGGCGATCGACGGTGAAGTCTCCCAAGCCAGACAAGACCTATGGACGGCACAAAGCTCACTTCCTTCTCCTTTTGTCCATATTTCGGAAAACCTGCCCTCTGGTCATGAGCTACCCAGGTCTACGTGGAAGTCCATAAGGTACCAGCTGTAATAAATGCACCTTTGACACTTTTACACGTCTTATACAGGGTGTAAGGAGACCTTTAACGAAAACTGTGACACCTGTATAAAATGAAATATGTTCGTAAGGGACTGCCTGATTAGTCTACGGGACCGGTGGCACGGCAAACTTGGCTTTAACAAGTTTCTTTTATAATATTTAGTGAATTACAGAAGCCATAAGTACTTAAGTAGGTGCCCAGGGCACACATACCTACTTACAAGTGGTTGTCTAGAGTAAAAAACTAAGAATAGATGAATAGGTCAACACTGACGATCGATAATCTCCACTGCCAGATCACTGGAGTTTCAGTTACTTAGTAGGTAAGTACCTACTTACTAAAACTATCAATATTCGTCTTTCATAGCCATTTACAACGTTATCCTCAACTATTATAGATAGTTAGGTACCTAACTACCTACCTAACAATGTAACAACCCAAATAAAAAGTGGCTCAAAACCTAACTAGTATTTTTTCTCTGCTGTACCAGGTAGAGATATCTTCCTAAGACTCCATACAAGAGAACAATGCACTTCAAATCTTATGTGATTTGGGTCCTCAAAAGCTTACTCATATCTTGTTAACAATTAGCACCACATTAGTACCTACTTACAAGTAGCGCTCATATTATCTTGAATGGAAACTAATTAGACATCCCTCATAAGTATTATTATCGCATTATCGTCATCCACCGTCACAAGCGCTCAATGTAAACATCAAAACATTCCTTTATTTAGATATCACTACATATACACTAATCATATGTAGATTCAATTAGCTAAAAGCCTAATCGATCGATTAAGATATTAGGTATAGTTACTTAGAGCGAGAATGCACTTATCTAAATGTTTTTGTGGTAGACAAACGATTGGCCTACGTGATGGAGGAGTGGTACCTAGGTTACGGAGTAATGTGTGTAACTAACTTATTTTTAAGTAACTAGGTTACATGCACCAGGATAGGATACTATAAAAATGATTAGAGGTAGTAAGCAAAGCGTTGCTGATTTCAGCATGATTTGGGAAGTACCTACTAGTAGTTATTTTTTATTAATTTATTTCATGACCTGGACACAGCGTCCTTCAGTCGGACCTACTAGTAGTATTACGTGGTATTACCCTCTCACATAGTCACAAATAACAGTAGGTACCTATATGCTGTTGCGTTTCGTTCGCCGAGTGAGAGTGCCGTGCCGTAGGTCCATCCCCTACTTTTCCTTTTTTAATGCATAGGTCATCTGATGGTGGGTGATTAACTGATCACACTGATCACCGTCGCCCATAGACACCTGCAGTGCCCGAAGGGTCACAAATGTATTCCCGAGCGTTTAAAAAATAATAGTGTCGAATAGTTAAAAATATATTTTGGGCAAAGACAATACAATGTTTTGGGGTAACTCGGTGGACAATGTGATGATATTTAGAGCCCAGAAGAGAGGTGTAAGGGCTATTGTGAAGTTGAAACAGACAGATAGCTGTAAACCCTTTTTTATGAGTTTGAAACACAGAAATAAATTAGTAATAGAATGGTGAATGTCACGTCATCGCGTACATTTCGCGCGTGCCACATTTCAGCAAGCCCCGCCCACAGTGACGTATAGATATTGAGGGGACACTAAGGAATTATTATCGGTGTGTGTGTGATGTAGCTGTGGAAAATGAAATTATGTTATTGTTTATATAAAAACTGACCATTGCTGATTGTCAGGCAGAATAATGTTGTACAACATGTGTAAACACATGCGCTATAGTGCAATAGTTTGACACGCGCACCACGCCCATGTCACCGTTCTATTACTATTTATTTCTGTGGTTTGAAACTATTAACGCTTCCATGCCTTTATATCTATGAAGTAGCTGTCTTTGTTATTATTACTCATAATTATTTATTTGAACGCTTAAATAGTAAGCGTAATAATCACAAAGTATGTTTTCCATCAAACAAAACAGCGCAATTTAGCAATAGTATATTCTGTATGGCTCCTCGAATTTATAACCATATTACCGTTAAACATATTAAGATGCTCCAACATAGATAAATTTAAAGCGCTATTGAAACAATTTCTTATTAATAGGCATACTATACAGTATTAAAGAATTTCTCGAAGACAAATATGATATTGTTTCACCACTGTCCAATAAGTCCTGGTTAAACTACTTGGCAAATAAATTCATACAAATTCCGTTCTAATTTTGAATTTACCTGGAAGGTAATGCTTACTTAGAGGTGGTGAAACTGGGCCTTAATACATGTAGGTAACCAAATTGACTTTCCATTTATATAATATCACCTTGATTGACTTAATAGATTGTATTAATTTATTTTGACATGTGTACTTTATTTATAACTAGAACATAATACATACATACATACATACGACTCACGCCTGCTTCCCCGAAGGGGTAGGCGAGAACATAATATTGTTTCAATAATTTTTATATAAACATAATAAAATATGATGAACATTGCATGCCAAATGGCAGAATATAGCTGCACTAATGTTTGTTCTGTGACTGACAAAAACTATGTAAACATCAATGTATCACCTATATTCGCAATAAATTACATACCTATTTGAATTGGTCTCGATGAAAAATACCAAGAAGCAGAATACGACATCTACAACCGTGTTTCACACGCGTTTCAGGACATTTTAAACATAAATATTGCTCCGTATATTGAGGACATAAAACGAATAGGCAGGCACAGTAGTACAAGGCCACTAGAAATTGAACTGATTAGCAAACGCGTGACAAAATACATACATGAAAATCAAAGACAATTCAAGAACACAGGTTTGTCTGTAAGACCCTTCTTAGATAAATAAACTCTTAAACAACGACACCAACTTCAATATAACCTCCGAATGGCCAGAAATAATGGTGACCACGCTGTAATAAGGGACAATAAATTATTCATTAATGGACAAGTACATGACCCTACAAAAATCTGGATAGAAAAAAATTTACCAACGAACACAGAGCCTCTCCATACAAACAACGCCACACAAAATAGCAGCGGAAACACAAATCAACCAGAAAACGATACACGCAAAAAGTCAAGACAAGAGCCCATCGATAAGACATTTCGCTAAGAACTCAACGATTGTATTTCAAAATATCCAAAGCATAGGTAATAAGATTGATTTATTAGAACATTTACTATTAGATTATAATATTGATATGTTATTTTTATCGGAATTGTGGAAGAACGAACAGTATTGTAGATCCATTTTGCCTTCGGGTTATAAAATAGGATCTATCTTCTGCCGTAAAACCCGTGAGGGTGGAGGTGTATGTATATTCATAAAAGAACAAAGAGAATATATAGAAAGAATAGATATTGTAAACTTGTCTAAAGAATATATTATAGAAATAAGTGCAATAGAGGTTCCTAAACTTAATTGTATATTTATAGGCATATATAGGGCAGATCGTCATATCGAAATATTTTATGAACAAATAGAGAAAGTTTTACGGAAGTTAGACATAAAAAACAGTCATAAGTACTTAATAATAGGCGGTGACTTTAATGTTAATGTACACAATACAAATAAACATACGCAAAACTTAATAAATTTTATGAAAACACATAATTTAAGACAGCTGATCCGAGATCCTACACGAGTGACTAAAACAACATCTACTTGTATTGACTTACTATTCACAAATTACAAACCTCTCATATGCGAGTCGTTTGTCAAAGATTACGGCCTCTCTGACCATAAAGCTATCACAGTTAAACTTAATCCAGAAAAAACCTTCGGCAAAAACCAAATATATTACATGACAAAAAGAATATTCACAGAAGAAAAAATACAGTGCTTTAAAAAATCACTAGGTGCAATATCTTGGAACGATATTATAAACGAAAATCATAACATTAACACTAACTACAGCAATTTTATAACTATAATAACACAAAATTTAAATAAACATATACCAGAACAAAGAATAAAAATTAAATCAGCGCCAAAAAAAGGATGGCTTACAACCGGCATAAAACAATCATGTCAACATAAACGATCCCTAAAAACTTTATTAAACGAAACCAAAAACAATAACATTCTGAAAAACTACTACAAAACATACTCTAAAACCTTAAAATCAACAATTAAAGCTTCAAAAGGTTAGAATATTCTAGACAAATGAAAAAGTCCGACAACAAAGTAAAAACAATGTGGAAAATTATCAACACAAAAACGGGTAAAATTACAACAAAAAAAAGAAAAAATCTGGCTTTAAAAATTGATGGTACTATAATTAAATGCCCAACAAAAATATGCAACATATTCAATGATTATTTTGCGACTGTTGGTCAAGACCAAAATAAGCCCAGCTCTACCTACCCGACCGGACAACCAGCCGTAAACCCCCCTCTATGCTCACTATACTTACGCCCGGTAAACCAAAAAGAAATTGTCAAAATCATTCAAATAATTAAAAATAAGCATAGTTACGGAGTAGATAATATACCACCTATATTATTAAAGCAATGTGCAACTGAGCTATCTATCCCATTGACGCTGTTAGTCAACCAAAGTTTTCGTGAGGGTTGTTTCCCAGATTTACTTAAAATCTCCTTAGTAAAACCTGTACACAAAAAAGGAGATCTTTCAACTCCAAATAATTATAGACCCATAGCATTACTACCAACTTTCGCTAAAGTATTTGAAAAGGCCATGTGTAACCGCCTGTACACATTTCTAGAAAAATACAACATACTTGATGAAAGCCAGAATGGATTTAGGCAATCTAAATCAACTACTCTAGCAGTATACAAATATGTACAAACTTCACTACAATATATTAACGACAGAAAACACGTCATAGGGAACCTGTTGGATATGACGAAGACCTATGACAAAGTTCTTTATGACATACTCCTAATGAAAATCTACGGCTGCGGAATACGTGGCACTGCTTACGAGTGGTTTAGGTCTTATTTAAACAATAGAACGTAAATAATCCAAATTGAACATTTTGACAATAATAAAAAAGAAATTAAATCCGTGCGGTCACAAGTGAGGCAGCTAACTCATTCCATCCCTCAAGGAAGTGTACTAGGGTGCGTATTGTTCCTCATATATATCAACGACTCGCCAAAAATATTAGATCCAACAATCTCGCTTCCAGTACTATTTGCAGATGACGTTTCTATTTTAATAAAATGTGACAATCTACAAAATTATAACAGTTTAATCCAAAATACACTCAAAACTATTACACAATGGCTTGCCAACCATAATTTAGAAATTAACTCAAACAAAACAAAAGTAATGCAATTCAGGTCATACAAGAAACCTCCCCTTGACATATCCATTATCTATGAAAACACAATTTTAGAAGAAGTAAATTCATTTCGATTATTAGGAATAAATATAGACACACATATCAATTGGAAATCCCACATTGAACACATTAAATCTAAACTGTCAAGTTTTAAATATGCTCTCTTCCAAATCAAACACAGCACCAATTTAGAAACAGCTTTATCTGCGTATTACGCATACGCCTACTCATGGTTACGATACGGCGTCATGCTGTGGGGTAATATTGTAAATATTGCAGAATTATTCATCATCCAAAAGAAATGTATTCGAATACTTGCTGAAATAGATAATACACAGAGTTGCAAACCGTATTTTTTAAAGCTCAATATATTAACACTCACCTAAATATATATAGGATATATGTACCTTTGTATATAAAAACATCCATACCTTCTCTACAAAGCATGATGTCCACGACATTAACACTCGCAATAAAGATAGGCTACACTTACCACCATCACGCATAAAAATGTTAAACGAAAGTCCTTACTACATAGCAGTAAAAATTTACAATAAGTTACCTAAATACATCAAAGACACCACTACTCTACCTTCATTCAACAAGTCAATCAGAACCTATTTAATAAATAACTGCTACTATTCAATCGCAGAATACCTAGAAAATAAATAAAAAATTGACCAAACCTAATTACTAAACATAAAATAAATAAATTACTGCCAGCATCCTAGACTGAAACATTATGATATTAGACATTATTTTTATCATTAATTTAATTGTAAGTACCTATGTATGCTCATAAGCGACATATTATACTTGTTATTATAAATAAAACAACCTAACGATAGCTACTGGTATAATTATTAATAAGTATTGTTTAAATATAAGTATTAGTTGCAATTATTATAAGTGAATTTCTATTTTGTAATTTTTGTTTAGATAATATTGCAATGCTTGTAAAAGGCACTAAGTTTTAAGCACCATAATTGTAACCGAACACCTATGTTTGTACACTTGGTTCGCAATAAACGCTTTGAATTTGAATTTGAAAATAGTTTTGGAAATACCGCTGCAGATAGCTTGTTCTACAGTTTGACTGTACGAGGCAGGAAAAGGCGTGTGAAGCGTACGGTGGAAGAACGCCACTCGTCAAGGGGGCGTTCATCATCCGCACCCTTTTCCCCTCATCCCACTCCTCCTCATATTCCTTTTCCCAACCCAATTAATACAACGCACTTGTAACTCCTTTGATGTTGCTTGTGCCCATAGGCGTTGGTAATCCGTAATCACCTACTATTCAAGGCGATTCGTCTGCTCGTTTGCCGCAAGTACCTATATAACATGAAAAAAATACACTGCTTCACTAAAATAAAGGGACTACGTTTGATTCCTTTAAGTGGATACGCCAATTAATACACGCTTCCACGAAGAATTAATTATAGTCAAAGTGGAGCATTATCGTCAGTTAATAACTCGCCTTGTAACAACACATATTTCACTTAGACATACTTACAAAGCCTCACCGGTATGCCCGTATGCCCCCTGCCGTACATTTCATTACAAACATTACACCTTTAGATGAAGTCGATCTTGCTGCTAATCGTCCTATTAGGCATGTACAGTCGAACAACCTTCCGCTAGACCACCATAAGGGCGAGAATCGCTCAGCAAGACATCGTCGCGTCCAGTGCTACTTTACACGCACATTGACACACGTAGGTATAAAAAACCAGTTTCTAGTGTGCCTCGCCTGTATATATAGAGCGAACCAAGGGATTTATTTTTCCAAACTACTCCAGCGCCGACTTGTTTGATTGTACATACAACTTAGTAACTATTTAGTAATCTGTGATACAACTACAAAAGCCGCTGCTCATCTCAAAATTATGGCTGACTCTTTTATAAATTAAATGTTCTCGATTATTATTTTTAATTTATAAATTGTGATTAACGTAACTAGGTATGTTTCCTTCGTCTAAAAATCCTACACAATATTGAGAATGATTGCCACGCCATCGATGTTGCCGCGGTACAACCCCGGTAATGTTATCTAATAAAACCATTGAAAATCACATAGATGTATAGGTACGGACTTTTGTAACTGATTGTACAATTGAAAGATTTGAAGGAAGGAAGTAAGTATGGTCTTTAAACCCAAAAGGGAGCATTGCAGAGTATTGCTGAGGGTCTCAGGTTCGAATCCCACGTCACGGACCCCTGACTTTCCAAAAGGTACTTAAATGACTTTAGGAAGTCATTAAAATTATTTACAATATTATAATCGCTTGCTCCGTGCCTTGGGAAACGCACTAACCAGTGATCCTAGCTGCAGTAGCTGCCATGAAGATCTATGTCAGTCATTATTAGTAGAAAGAAATCTGTTTCAAATATCCACAAATGGTTTAACTAATGAGAATTACGTTTAACTCTAGGTTGCAGAAGTCAGACTGCAGTCTGACTTCCGCTCTCTGTGGAATAACTGAAAATCAGTAATCTGTTTAGACCAGTGAGCAGACGCAGGACCCAGACAATTTAATTAGTCATTAAAAGCTTAGGTAAATATGACCTTAAAATCTAACCTGAGCTCATGATACTAGATAAAAGGCACGTGAAGAAACACAGACTCATATCTTTCTATTTACGGCGAAAGTCATGTTTTCACCACGTACCTATAGTCAATATGACTATTTAAACACACTACATTGTAAGCACAATTTTCTCTAATGATTAGTTTCTGACCTCTCGTAACAGGCCTTGGTAAACCTAGCCTTCCTTAGACACAAACACACTAAGGCCCCGTTCTCATGAACGCCCGTTTCCAATATTTTATCTATCCATGGATATGGCAACTCCTGATAGATATTTGTATGATATTATCCACAGATAATAGCTAGCTTATGTCTAGTAACCAAATCCTTCGATTTATAGAATATTGGGAGCCGGCGTAAGACAGACCATATGATTTCTCGGAGTGTGTGTGGATTTTCTGGGACCTCAATGTGAACTGCTTCTGTTGTTTACACGGTACGTAACGCGTACCTACCTGGTAAAGAAAGTTTACAATCAACCGGACTAATTACCTACTAGTTAGCGCCTTCATTAAATTGACTGTATATATTATATACGGCATAGGTACCTACCTAATGAAAAAACGAGCACTGAAAAATTGTTAACAGTGTTTTAACACCGCAACCGTAGGCGCTTCTTAGTTAGGTATTTGTTTGAAATGAGGTGGCCATAAAATTCTAGCTTATCGTCGACAGTCATGATCTAGGAGGAGACTCAGTGATCTTGAACCCTATATTTAGATAGCCATTGGTCAATATAAAGTAAAGTGTATCACAAGGCTTTATGTTAGGCCCTCTACTCTGTTTTCTTATGATAATTTAACTGTCGTCTTGAATCTATTTAACTTTTCTTGACAAATAAAATTAGTAACTTTACATAACAGATGGAACTGGAATGCAATGTGTAGGTTAACAATCTATCTAGATAAATAAATAATTTATGAAGACCGGCTTTCAAAGCGCTTCTTTTTTTTTAAAAGATCGGCAATTGTTGTGCATAATTTTTTTTTAAAGGGATACCGTCCCCCGGGACATGCCAGACTCGCACTTATTCGTTTTTTTTTAAACACTATTGTATTTTGGCTTGAGACATTCAAACAACAGAAACAAAATACAGGTACCTGCATTCAGACACAAAAAAGTAGGTATGCATGTTGGATTGTTAGTCTGCAAGATCTCTGGGTTGTTATTACCTGCAAATAAATCATAGTTTTTATAAGAAAACATTTATAAAAATACCCTGAAGTTACTACTGCATGTTTTTTAAATACCTTAAGAAGCATTCAAACAATGTTATTCAAACGATAGCCGAGTGGAGATACCAACAGACTGACATGCAGAGGGTATCGGGTTCGAATCTACGGCGCGCACCAATGACTTTTCGGAGTTATGTGCGTATTGAATTATTAATTATCGCTTGTCCCGGTGCCTCGGAGAGCACGTTAAGCTGTCGGTCCCGGTTGTCATGAAGATCTTTGACAGTCGTTACAGGGCGTCAGTACCTTCTAAATAAACTGACACTAGTCTGAACCATGGAATATCGCTATCCCTTCGGGCTGCGGAGGTCAGACAGGCAGTCGCTCTGTGGAAAAGCTAATATTCAGCCAAATCCGGTTAGACTAGTAAGCGGACCCCAGATTGAAACTGGGATAACGCTAAGAGGATGATGATGATGAAACATTCAAACAACAGACACCAAATTGTATGCATGTTGGATTGTTAGCCTGTAATAAGTATCTCTGGATAAAGAAATCATTAGATAGATATAATAAAAACATCTAGACCCGAAATAACGATTTGTGGATCACACAAACTGCGTCTTGTGGGAAACACATAGGCATCGAATTTGTTCTACTTCAACTTATTTTCCCTAACAAATTATTTTACAGATTTCCCAAACTAGTAGTCGACTAGATTGAATCACGTCAAAGTATATTGAAATTCTTACGAAAAGCACACAAACAATAAACGCATTGATAATCGATTAATGTAACCTACATAATGACGCATAACGAC
Source organism: Euclidia mi (assembly GCA_944739405.2). Taxonomy (NCBI): domain Eukaryota; kingdom Metazoa; phylum Arthropoda; class Insecta; order Lepidoptera; family Erebidae; genus Euclidia; species Euclidia mi. Next base: position 27,379,430 of record OX123204.2, on the reverse strand, counting down.
TCGTAGGGTAGATCAAGAAAAGTAAATGAGCTTCAAAAGTTTCAAATGCGGGGGCAGGTAGCGCATTCAGTGTGTACGTGACACTCCCTAAGTAACCACACTGGTACCTCAAAGGGAAATGCAACATTAATAGAAATTAAAGGGTGCTGATAAGTGGATGTTGTTTTCCAGTGTTCCGTAGTGATAAAAGTGTCGATGATATTTACATTGGCGTAGTCGCCGCTAGAACACCGCGCTGAGTGCATGGCTGCCCGGGAGAACCATTCGATCAGTTATCGTGCGCTCGGTAACTTCAAAATGGAGTTAAACTTCATAACGACTTTGATAAAACACGATGTGAACCATAACGTGAAACAGTGCTTCAAATCTAAAAAGCCGTTCAGTAAGTTTTATTAACATTTATTTATTATACATATTTATTTAAGCTAAAGAACTCATCGATATGTTTTCATTGTGTATTTTATCTTACAAGTTTATGACTTTGTAATATCGTTTTGCAATGCCAATTGCGTTAGCAATACATCAGATGAGGGAGGAATGAACTTTTTACGATTTACATGTCACGTTTATTGCTAGTTGCATTACATTGTCTCTGTTCCTTGTAACAAATGTGCATAAGTATAGTATAGAATAAGTACATAATACCTAAAGAATTTACTATATTATATAATACCTAAATAATATTTAAAGTAAATTTTATTATACCTGCCTACAGTAGGTATTATTACAAATAACTTGGAACTATATTGTATGGTTAGGTATACAATAAGAAGTTAGGACCAACTTCTTTGATCTTTTCCACTAGGTTTGAAAGATTGATTGCCAAAACATTTAATTTAACTGCCCAGTGATAAAGCTTTTCTGCGGAACTTCTTTCTTTATTTTTTCTATTTTGTCCTAAATAAATAGTGATACATTATGTGTAAACAAATTAGAAGTAAATATACAATTAGCTCGCGCGATACTTTCATAATCTAAGTAATTACCACGTTGCTCGTTTGTTTTACATTGTGTAGCTAGTCTTGACATAAATGCCGACAACAAATGTTTGTTTGTCATAAAGTCATAAACACTTAGTAGATAGGTACATACTTAGCTAAAATACTATAATTGAATATTGTTGATGTTCAGATATGTGTCAAGATGTCAAAACATGGTCGCGAAACATATAAATCTAACTTGGATATATCGATAGAATATAATAGACTATTATTATGGTTCATTGAACTACTAGATTTTGTATGGACTGGTATCAATGTTTGTTCTGTGTTATCGGCATGTTAAAATTGCGTAATTCAACTGGTCTAATTTGACAGTGACGAATACGTGACCACTATCATACATGCTACTAGTGCATTAGAGCTTAGCTCCAGTTTTAATATTTTAGTCTATGGTTTAGCTCCTACTGCTCTTAGTTAAACTAAGCCATTAAAAATTTGATTGGCTATGTGTGCGTTGCCTGTGCAAGTGATGTGTCGATGTGTTGTCAGTGTTACTTTGTATTAATAATTTACTTGAAACAATCTTTGATATGATTAAATACTAGCTATTTGCGGTTTCACCTGTGCTGTTTTCTGTATTCAAAACAAAAGCGCAACCTTAAAATGAAGAGCAATTTTTATCAATGAAGATTAACCAAACATAAACACGTAATTTATTTACATTCAATGATTCAAATAGATTTTCTAGCATACTGTCTTAAAAATTATCCTTTCTAGTAGAAGTGGCAAATTCAAATTACGTAGGTAGGTAGTTACCTACATATTTACGAGCGACTTTTGTAAACCCTGGGGTCACTGCCCATGTACCTAATTATTTATTTGCTGCCTGAACTGATACGTAGAACATTTTTGCTGAGACTGGTTTAATTAGGTACTTATTTATGGCCTATGGGCAGCGCCGGCGCAGTGGTTTAAGTGATCGCCACGCGTCATTTAGGTAGAGCTGTGCGTAGTAATGTGGGTTCGAGCCCCACATGCGACAACATTTTGTGTGATTCATTCACAAATTGTTGTTTCGGTACCTACTGGTTGTATTTAGTGTCCATTCATTGAATGTTTATAGGTACAGCCTACCGCTTCAAAGATTGATTCATAGTGCGGGCGTTGTTACATAAACTCGCAACTGAAAATTACGGCATCTTCTTTAAGTTATTTATTTACTTATCAGTTTTGTTGGCAATGGACTCGTCAATCGTGGTCTTATGAATAATTTCAGTGCTTTTACATTCCATTTACTTAAGCGGTTTTTGGAAAAAGTACCATTTTAGGTGCATTCTGTATAATAAAAAAACGTTACCTACGCCTACGTAGATGCAAAATATTATTTTTACGAAGATACTATCCAATGTTGACTTAATGATAATAATGATTGTTTTGCTTTCGTCTCCTTTCGCATTGATATTGGGTGATAATTATACACGAAGCAATCTTTGTGAACTGCAATGCACTCATAATAATCGTCGTTCATTGTGTTTATAAAATGTTGACAAAATATGCACAATCACAGAATTATATAGTAATAGAACGGTGACATGGGCGTGGCGCGCGTGCCAAACTATTGCACTATAGTGCATGTGTTTTCGAACGCATTCGCATTACGCATCGCGTCTCCCTTTCGCGCGCTCAGGAGGTAAAAAAACATTAAATTCGTTACGAATATGCCATATTGTGCAGTTTCCAATTGTAAAAATTAAAAGTGATGCAAAAATATGGAAAAGGGAGGCATTTCATATCACAAGTAAGTATTTAAATTGAGTAAAACTTAAGATTATTGAGATTTAAAACAAGTGGGCTACTTTTACCATGTTTGTCTAATAAGAACATCATCGTTCATTTCTTCGTTATGTTAAATTTCCATTGCTTGAATTATACGATACTTGTTGACATATTTATGAAATAAACACGCAATGTACGGCGAGATACGCGATATTCACAAGATGCCAAAAACAATAACAAATCAGAGGCCACGGGTCAAATAAATAGCTGTGATTGGTCAGCGCCCGCTAGGGATTGACGTTCGGTTTATGGTTACGTTTTAAATTTATCGATAAATAAAAGGAATATTAATTCGAATTCATTATTATGTCTCTGGCTGTCTCTCTCTCTCTCATAAAGAAAGCAAGCATCATGTTCATGCTTTCAGATCACGAAAATGACATCTATTTGGGAATCCAAGATGGCGAACGAAACATTTTTAATAAAATTAATATGGGTATCATTTTAGGGGTTTTTATGGATTCTAGTCACGAAAATGACATCTATTTGGGAATCCAAGATGGCGGACGGGACATTTTTAATAAAATTAATATGGGTATTATTTTCGGGGTTTTTATGGATTCTGGTCACGAAAATGACATCTATTTGGGAATCCAAGATGGCGGACGGGACATTTTTAATAAAATTAATATGGGTATCATTTTCGGGGTTTTCATGGATCCTGGTCACGAAAATGACATCTATTTGGGAATCCAAGATGGCGGACGGGACATTTTTTATAAAATTAATATGGGTATCATTTTCGGGGTTTTCATGGATTCTGGTCACGAAAATGACATCTATTTGGGAATCCAAGATGGCGGACGGGTCATTTTTAATAAAATTAATATGGGTATCATTTTCGGGGTTTTTATGGATTCTGGTCACGAAAATGACATCTATTTGGGAATCCAAGATGGCGGACGGGTCATTTTTAATAAAATTAGTATGGGTATCATTTTCGGGGTTTTTATGGATTCTGGTCACGAAAATGACATCTATTTGGAAATCCAAGATGGCGGACAGGACATTTTTAATAAAATTAATATGGGTATAATTTTTGGGGTTTTCATGGATTCTGGTCACGGAAATGACATCTATTTGGGAATCCAAGATGGCGGACGGGACATTTTTTATAAAATTAATATGGGTATCATTTTCGGGGTTTTTATGGATTCTGGTCACGAAAATGACATCTATTTGGGAATCCAAGATGGCGGACGGGTAATTTTTAATAAAATTAATATGGGTATCATTTTCGGGGTTTTTATGGATTCTGGTCACGAAAATGACATCTATTTGGGAATCCAAGATGGCGGACGGGTCATTTTTAATAAAATTTGTATGGGTATCATTTTCGGGGTTTTTATGGATTCTGGTCACGAAAATGACATCTATTTGGGAATCTAAGATGGCGGACGGGACATTTTTTATAAAATTTATCTGGGTATAATTTTTGGGGTTTTCATGCTTTCAGATCACGAAAATGACATCCATTTGGGAATCCAAGTTGGCGGACGGGACATCTTTGATCACGAAATAGATGGTGATGTTGGATTACCCATCCTTTTAAACATCGGAGACGATACCCATATTGTTTTTTTTTTAAATCCCATCCACTATCTTTGATCACGAAATAGATGGTGTTTTTGAATTTCCCATTCCTTAAAATATCGGAGACGATACCCATATCGACTTTTAAAAAAATCCCGTCCGCCATCTTTAATTTCCTATCCGTCATCTTTGATCACGAAATAGATGTTGTATTTGGATTCTCCATCCCGTATATCAACGGAGACGATACCCATATTGATTTAAAAAAAAAATCCCTTCCATCAACTTTGATCACGAAATAGATGGTGTTTTTGAATTTCCCAGTCCTTAAAATATCGGAGACGATACCCATATCGACTTTAAAACAATCCCGTCCGCCATCTTTAATTTCCTATCCACCACCTTGAATCACGAAAAAGATGTTGTATTTGAATTTTCCATCCCTTTTAACATCGCAGACGATACCAATATAGATTTTTTTTATTTTCCCATCCGCCATCTTTGATTTCCCATCCGCCATCTTCGATCACGAAATAGATGTTGTATTTCGATTCCCCAACCCTTAAAATATAGAAGGCGATACCCATATTGTTTTTTAAAATTTTGTCATCCGCCATCTTTGATATTCCGTCCGCCATCTTGAATCACTAAATAAATTTCATATTATTTAATCAGCATCCCGAAAATCTCGAAAACGATACCCATATAGATTGTATCCTATTCGTTAAGCCTTTTTTTTGCTTTTGACCCAACCCTCCCCCTTCTCGTTTGACCAAATTTATTATTTTTGTCTGGCCCCTAAAAGTTGTGGCGTAATTTTATATAGCCTATAGCCTTTCGGAATAATTGGGCTATCATAGGCAATATCAATTTTTAAAAGCCGACTGCTAGTTCCTGAGATTAGCCGACATTATCTTTTAGCCTTTTTAGCCTTTTGCCCGGCCACAAAGGGTCGAATAAAAGGCGTGACGATATGTATGTATGTATGTATATAGCCTATAGCCTTCCGGAATAACTAGGCTACCGTATACAAAAAGAATTTTTCAGATCCGACCGGTAGTTCCTGAGATTAACGCGTTCAAACAAACAAACTCTTTCGCTTTATTACATTAGTATAGATATTTTATAATATAGTCAAAAGTTTTGTAAGATTTCAATACAGATTTTTAACTAAATAAATACGTTTTATTTTTATAACAGCATACTATAACCAAACTATTCATAATAAAACATTTTATATAAACAATAACATAATTTCATTTTCCATAGCTCTCACATCGATAATAATTCCTTAGTGTCCCCTCACTATCTATACGTCACTGTGGGCGGGGCTTGCTAAAATGTGGCACGCGCGAAATGTACGCGATGACGTGACATTCACCGTTCTATTACTATCTATTTCTGTGTGCACAATTGAATAAACTCTCGCTATTGATAAGGTTATAATATTAATTTATTGAACGTTGTATTCGTCAATGAACCTTAATCATCTCCTTTACTGATATATTTAAGAATAACATACCTAGGTACCCAATTATATTTATGTATATGTATTATATTTATGTATAATATTAAATATGTTTATATATGTATGTATCATATTATGTATGTATTTATTTATAATATGTTTAGCACCTATCATATCTATTGTATATATGCCTGCGTATGTATGTATAATAAATAAAACCAATTTATAGTAAACAGATATTTGGTCACTACACATCAAAGCTTTTTGTCTTTTCAGTCTGTCCATCCTAAGGTTGCCTGGAAGAGATCGCACTTTGCGATAAGGCCGCCCATGTGCATTTGATATGTATGTAGTACACTTGTCATTTACACCGAATTTGTACCAACATTTGCACAATAAAGAATTATCTATCTATCTGTCTATCTATCTACCCAACTATAGGTAGGTACCTAGGTACCTGTAAGAAACAGGTACAATACTTAATATTTCATTTTTATGTTGCAGTTAGCAGAAAAGAAGAAGTAATGGCAATAAAAAGCAAATTTCCCACCAAAATACCAGTAAGTAACTGACCGCTGACGGAACATATCTATTTTTATTTCGAAGATTTGCTATATCCAAAAAACACTACTAAATAGTTTTATATTATTGCAGCTAATAGTCGAGAGGTACCACAAAGAAAGAAATCTACCAACACTGGACAAATCGAAGTTCCTAGTTCCTGAAGATATTACCATGTCACAGTTTTTAGTAATTATTAGAAATAGGATAAAAATAAAACCAAACCAAGTAAGTGTCCAACCCATCAACATAATATTTGTAGACTTCACTTCTATAATAGCACTTAGCAAGTACATAAGCAGTAAGCACATTGCCCTTTGCAAAATGATATAAATGTTGCTATCATCATAAAAATATTACCAATTTAGAAGGATTCTGTGCAGTGTGAGAGATTAATATTTATATCTACAGGTTACTACGAACCCTATAGGAAATAATTTGTATTTGTTCCATGTAAATTCACCTTTGAATATCCAATAAATACCGGTTAAACCAGTTTAAACTGAACTATCAGTTAGTAAATATGATTTATGCAATCCACGATAATCAATTAACGCTGCAGATAAATAATTAATTAATTGATTGATAATTCCAATTATTAATACTTATGCATGCATTATTTCTTAGTGCCTTACAGTAATGTGCTTACCGAGGTATGATTTAATGGCTGTTTACACTATCTAGTCAATAATATCATCAATTTTCTACAGATTATTCTTTAAAAGGCTTTGTACCAACATTATTTTATATCTGTACGTGTTTATTTTGTTCTAGGCCTTATATTTGATAATAAATAATAAATCAATGTTGAGCATGAGTCTAACAATGGCACAAGCTTACGAGAACTACGGAGACGAGGATGGATTCCTCTATATTACATACGCGTCGCAAGAAGTCTTTGGTTATAAAGATGGTGAGTATACATCATCATCATCTTAGCGTTATCCCATTATCACTCTGGCGTCCGCTTCCTACTGTAACCGGATTTGGCTGAATATTAGCTTTTACACAGAGCGACTGCCTGTCTGACCTCTGCAACCCGAAGGGATAGCGATATTACATGGTTTAGACTAGTGTCAGTTTATTTAGAAGGTACTGACGCCCTGTAACGACTGTCAAAGATCTTGACACAACCGGGACCGACGGCTTAACGTGCTCTCCGAGGCACGGGACAAGCGGTAATTAACAATTTAATATGCACATAACTCCGAAAAGTGGTGCGCGCCGTGGATTCGAACCCGGCCCCTCTGCATGGAAGTCTGTTGATATCTCCACTAGAGTATCGTATAATTCATATTATGAAGATGTTGTGTCGTGGTAAAAGAAATAATCCATAAAACAGGAATATAAATGCTTTACTGGTACCAGTTACTAAATATAAATACAATGTGTGTACGACCTAACCGAATGAGTGAAGGGAGACGACTGCTGCGCCGCGCAAATACAATAATACGCCTTGAATATAATTTGTAGCGTCAGCAGCCGCTACACATATATTACAAGCTAAAGACAAATAAGCAACAGCTATCAATACCTCGTAAATGAGCCAAAATATTTTAAACGATAAGAAATGGCTACGCACAATCTATGTTTCAAGTATATTCTGTTTCTGTCTTTGAAACGCAAGTGCGAAGAGTTCCACAAGTCTGAAACATCAGGATAAACAATACGAGGGGAGTTCAATGTATTCTCGGTATAGGTATGAAGGAAAAGGCGGAAAATTCTGAATAAATTTCATTTTTCAATATACTCCCCTAACATCTCAATACATTTATTTGTTCGTGAAAGTAACTTTTCAATTCCCTCTGAAAAATATTTTTCTTCATGGCCCGAAAAATGTTCGTTTATTGCTCCCTTCAACTCTTCATCGTCCGAAAAATGCTTTCCACGGAGGTCTTTTTTAAGATTAGGGAATAGATAATAATCACTAGGGGCCAGGTCCGGACTGTAGGGTGGATGATTGATTTCTTCGAATCCGTACTCCCGCACAGCAGCCTGGGCATGGCGCGCCTTGTGAACCGGCGCGTTGTCGTGAAGCAGCAACACACCTGCGGTTAATTTTCCACGTCTTTTTTCTTTAATTGCCTCCTTTAAATTACGCAGGGTGGTTGCGTATGATGCAGCAGTAATACTTTGACCTTTTTTTGTGTACTCGATTAGCAAGATTCCCTTAGAATCCCAAAACACCGTGGCCATGAGCTTTCCTGCGGACGGAGTGACTTTGAACTTCTTCGGCGGGTCTGATCCTTTTTTGTGCCACTGCATAGACTCTTGCTTGCTCTTAGGGTCATAGTGATGAACCCACGTTTCATCACCAGTAACAATCTGATCGAAAATACTTTGCGGATTTTCACCACAGAGGTCCAAAAACTCCATACAACAGTCAACTCGCACTTGTTTCTGTAGCGCGGTGAGCATTCGCAGCACCCATCTTGCACTGACCTTTGACAAATTCAGGTGCTCATGAAGGATTGTGTGAATGGTATCCACGGATAGCTTAGTCATTTCTGCTAATGTTTTCACTCTTACACGGGCATCTTCAAGTACAAATTTTTCGACTAATTTGACGTTTTCTTCAGTAGCGGCACAAATTGGCCCACCAGCGCGGGGGTCGTCTTCAATGCTCTCTCTACCCCGTTTGAATTCACTTGACCACTTCTGAATTGTAGATAATGAAGGCGCAGAATCTTGGGAAACAGCCACCATTTCTTCATGGATAATTTTTTGAGTTTTTCCTTGTTTTGTGAGGAATTCTATCACTGCACGATGCTCGATTTTTTTCATCATTGTCGAATCAGTCATCATAGTTGTCTTTTCGCAATGATATCTTGAATAATAATGGTGGCAATTAAATGAAATTTTGTATTTATACCCTCAAAGAGTGTCATTAACTAATGAGATAATTAAATTACCCTTATCATTAGTATATCACCTCGATACCGAGAATACATTGAACTCCCCTCGTATCATTATCATCATCATCCTAGCGCTGTCCCGGTTGCGTTCCAAAACCTACGCCTTGGAGCCCGGGGTCCACTTTCCGGCCCTATCTCCTCTACTTCACACGGTCTTCAGCATCCCTGGTGGTTAGTCGTTTGGCACGCATGTCATCCCTTACTTAGTCAAGCCAGCATTTCTATGGCCTTCCCCGTTTACCGAGGCCCAGCTGAGGCCCGCGCGAAAATATCAAGCCAACTGATCGCGTTTGATTAAATTCGTGCCACGGCGCATCGCACCTTTAGGACACATCAATAGTTTTGACTGTTTGTTGTTGCCGCACTGCTTCGTGTTTTCATCGAGATCGCTCACATAGGACGCCGCGTTACTTACTTATTGGCATCATCATCTTCATGTACACTAACATGTCCGTGTTTGTTAACTAAGTACTATTAAAAAGAGCTGCATTATTATATTCAGAGAACAAATTCTTGATATCTTTGTGAATAAAAAGGCCCTTGTCTTTATGATACCGATGCCTCATTCTTCGTTCGTTTTGTTACAGATATGAACGTAAAAGTGTCAATTCAAGAGGTTCAAGCCATAAGACATAGGTTTCCAAATAAAGTACCGGTAAATATATTTAATTTTTTATCTAATTTTTACTTTAGAAAACGTAGTTGAATAATGCTCAATAGTTCAGCAATTGTTTGCCGAATGAGAGGTTTAAGATCCATTTAATGATTTCAAATAATTATTTAAAATTCTAAAGGTTGCCGTAGAATTCTGACAGCCTCAAAACAGCATTTGCGAGGTATATCCGCTCTTCTATTCTTTACCTGCTTCTGGCATAGTTCTGCACTTACCATGTTTTATATTTGATTGTTTATTAAGCAAATATTTCATTTTATTTAGCTTTTTGTGGAGCGATATGTAAGAGAACGAGAAGTGCCAGCGTTGGGTAGAAATAAGTTCCTAGTGCCACAAGAGCTCACCATGTCCCAGTTCCTGTACATAATAAGAACGAAGATGAAACTAAGAGATTCCCAGGTCAGTATTTATTAGTAATATCTTTATGATTAGTTGTCTTTTGTGCTCCTCCACAAAAGGTTGTCACCTTTTTATTATTAATGCAATTTCTGTTTCCGTTTTTTATTTTTGGTATGCGTATTGGCGTAAGAGTTAAATCGTTTTTAGGGTTCCGTAGTCCACAAGGAACCCTTATAGTTTCGTCATGTCCGTCCGTCTGTCCGTCCGCAGCCTAGCTCAAAGACGCCTGGTGCTAGAAAGCTGATATTTGACATGAATATAGAAATGAGATATTGCAACAAAACTGTAGAATAAAATTTAGGAAAATATTTTTTTTCAAAGGTATCTCCCCTACATATATGTCCTTATAGTGGTGTTGAATTTTTTTTTGTTGAGTACCCCATCATGTGGGGTATCATTGGATAGATTTAAAAAAAAATATTATTTGCTCAAATAATTTTTCGATCAAGTGATTGGTTTGTCAAATATCAAGCTTTGAGTGAAAAAAGTTTTTAGACTCAAGTGCCCCCCCCCCCCCCTCTGCCGGCTAAACTATTAATTGGGAGAGGTGAAAAAATAAAAAATGTAGTACATATAACGAATTTAAAAGGAAAACTATCACGGCTAAGTAGATATCACTAGTTTACGAGTAATCGTCGGTTAACTTATAAATACCTATTTCTGTGAGTTTACTTTGGGCGCGCTGGCTTAATCTTAAAGATATACGTACTTTGGTATGTAATGTACTAAGGTACTACGTATGTTTAGTAGTAGTATATCTTGGAAACCACATTTTATGTTTACAATACATAACTGGATACATACATAGTATATTTCTAAACAAAACTTAGGTTCTTCTAATAGTGTTATTAAAATTATTTTTTCAGCAAAAGAAACAGTCGGATTTGTTGTACATTAATACCCTTTGCAGCAAGTCATTATGGGCAACTACGGAACCCTACATTGCGCGTGGCCCGATACGCACTGGGCCGGTTTTTTATTTAAACACGTTGCCCGCTAACCACTTGACTAACTAAGTCCTATTACCGTACTCTAGAAGTCTAGAGGCAAATTTCCCTCTATAGTGATGAAAAATATTTTTGTTCATTGTAAATTGACGAGAATTTTGTTTTCAGGCGCTGTATTTGCTGGTGAACGACAAAGTGTTAGCGAGTCACAGTATGACTATGGCGCAAGCGTATGAGCAGTTCCGCCACCACGACGGGTATCTACACATCACGTACGCGGCGCAACAGGTCTTCGGATGAACACTCCACGTATGTATCACTTATTATTTCTATGATGGTCTAATTAAGCTTATAACAAAGCCGATATTGCAGATCCTCCGATTGCGGGGTCTTCTTATTTCTCGTTCTCAAATGTCCCTGCTTTAGAATTACTAGACATAAGACTACTTAACTCCATAGTCCATACGTCTCGAGAAAGGCAACGGCTTGGCTGTGTCTGTGATATGATATGGCTTAAGTCTATGGGCGGCGTTTGCCTCTTAGCATCAGATGGGCCATCAGCACGTCTGCCACCTTACTGCCATAAAAATGTCCCCGGCAGACGTACCTAGGTATATTATTTATCCTTTGTCGAGGGTCTAGTCTATCGGTACATACAAAGCATTGGATATGTTTAAGCGAACTGTTTGGACACTGCTGCGAAGCGAACCTTGAAACTGCAAACTACGCGTAACTTTCTTAATTTCTGATTTTGAAATCGGTACGGTACCTACCTGACAATATTCAATTTTTTTTTATATAATATAACATGATGAAGATTATCCTTTAAGTAGGTATAAGAGATATTATTCTGTACTATAAGTATAAGTGTTATATGTATGGTTGTGTAAGTGGTGAAGTGACATAGGTTCTTACCTTTTTTTTACATGATTTAGGAGGTAATTTAATTGCGTAACCTTAATTTTGAGCAACGGTGTGATTCCTTTTAGGGTTCCGTACCTAAAAGGTAAAAAACGGAACCCTATTACTAAGCCTCCGCTGTCTGTCTGTCTGTCTGTCCGTCTGTCTGTCACCAGGCTGTATCTCATAAACCGTTATAGCTAGATAGCTCAAATTTTCACAAATTATGTATTTCGGTTGCCGCTATAACAACAAATACTAAAAATAAATAAAATGAAAATATTAAGGGGGGATCCCATGCAATAAACGTGTTTTTTTTCGTATTTTTTGCTCAAAATTACAGTAAAGTAGACGCTTAAAATTTTCACTGAATATGTAGTTGTATATTACCTTTCAAAATAAATCATTAAATAAAAAAAAAATTAATAATAAAGGGGGGCTCCCATACAACAAACGTAATTTTTAAGCAATTTGGTACTCGAGCTTAATAAACAGGTAGAAACTTAAAAAATGTTTAAGTATACATACAACAATCGTGATTTTCTTTTATAGATAAAGGTACGGAACCCTTCGTGCGCGAGTCCGACTCGCACTTGCCCAATTTTATTTTACATGCAGGTTATCCTACACTTACTGTTGGTTGCCTGTCTGACTTGACCAGACTGTTCGAGAATCACAATCGTTATCATTACATTCATTATTGCAGTATCTGTTTTGATTAAATTATTAACAAACTTGTTATCATCGTACACAAATTAAGAGCCATTAAATCAAATAATTGATGATAAAAATTGTGTGCTAATTATAAGTAACCCGGTAGCCTTAGTTGAAATATAAAAATATGGATATAAATCATAAATACAACATCATAAATCTTATCTTTAGTTTCTAATTATAGATATTTAACATGTTTTTGAACTGAACATAATAATCGGTCGTAGATCAAAGTTTATGAATAAAAATAAAATAAACATTGTGATAATATTGTTTAGCCCTGTCCGAATGATATTAATGTTTGTTACAGTTCAATGTTTAATAATTAAAGTGAACATACTCTGTCAAGGGAGCAATATCTTTACATTATTGAAATAATACCTACTTACTGCCAAGGATATTGCACTGATAACAATTTCTTGGATGATGACCTTTGGGTATTTTTGTTTAGACTGGATGGACCAAGAAGTTTTCATTATAAAGAATTTAAAATAAATAATTAATTAGCTTATTAATGGACGTCATATTTTATAGATAATAATGGTATATAAGTGCAATGTATATGCATATCATGCGTCTGCGAGCATTTTATTATCGGTAAGAAAAGTCGGGAAGAAAGAAATAAAACAGATCGAAGACGAATATACAAATCAAAATTAATAATCAGGTATTTAAAATTAAGATAATACGTTCCAATTTATGTTGTCGATATGTAATGCTAGTTCTTTAACATTTTTTGCTTCCGGGATTAAACCACGATGAAAACAGTGGCAGGGGAGTGGCTAGGGGGCAGAAGATTCACCTAGAACCAGTGGCGGCGCTAGGCGTCGGCGACGTCGGCGACCGCCGACGGCCTCGCGCCTGAGGGGTCCTGGGCCTCGCAGAAAGTTTTACAAGTTACATACTTAATTTCGTTTCGCCAATCATCCTGGCTTAGGTAGCCGACACCGAACAATTCTGGAAAAAGCTAAGCAGATGATGATGACTTAAATTCTTTTCGAACACGTGCGTGACAAGATCCGTGTTGGGTGTAAAGTTTTGTATTGTCATTCATTTATTCATACATTATTATTTTTATAATTTGGCTCACTTAATTTTAACGGTTTTTTGGGGCCTCGCCATCGATTTAAAGGGCCTCGCGAACTTGATGTCGCCGACGTCCACGTGTGGTCTAGCGCCGCCACTGCCTAGAACTGTTGGTATGTTTTTTTTCAAAACCTAATTCCTTTTTGGTGTTTCGCTAGGTTCAAACTGATTCTAATCAAAAGAAAACTGCCCCTCCAACAAAATCCTGGAGCCACCACTAGACGAAAATATAATAATTTAATTTATTATGGACCTGGTAGAAATTATGTCTTAGACATAGTCAAACTAGAAATAATCCTAATACCCAAGTTTTGGAACCTATTTATAAAATAATGTCTTGTTCCTTAGAATATGCCTAATAAACGATATAGTTAGACAAATTATGGAAATATTTTGTGCTGTACATATAAATGTAGTTGATAACTACTTGAGTTATTGTAGAGATTGCAACATTGTTTGCAATATCTAGCAGAATAACAAACGTTAATTTATTGCACGTTGATAAAAACCATAATATAACCGTATCAATATAGTATTATATGAACGACTTTAATGGTTTATTACTATAATGACTGAAGAAATTATAACAACGTTAAATATTATAACATCTTGGAGAAAACAATTATTATACTTACCAGCATACCTATTTGATATGTAAGTATAACTACCTACAAAACGTAACAGACAAACTAAGTAGATAGGTTACAAAGTATAACTAGGCTACGCAATAGGGTAATTAAAATAGGATGTCAAACTTTAGGCTGGCTTCTATATGTGTAATGTTGTGATCATACAAAATCTAATTTACTATTTTCTTACTTATCTTGAGTATAAAAACATTCAAAAATAAAATTGTAGGTACTAATTTAATAAACATTTGAAATAGTGTAGCTAAGGTGTAAAGTTTACGGGAGTAGAAAACAGTAAAAAAACTACTAGCAACACTTTTTAACCGCCAGATTTTGACAGCGGTAGATAGATACAGCTACAGGTGGCTACAGGTAAAAAATAGGTACAAGATTTCAAAATTTTTAAATCATGGCTACCCACAGGATAATAAAATTTAAATAAGCAGCTAGTACATTTTGTAATAATGTTTTTGAACCTGATGCTATCAAGATTCAAATCGACTATATGCGGTAGATTAGATGCCATATAAGAAGGCAAACGTTTATATGTATTACAAGCAATACCTACAAACAGTTTTGTTTATTGCCAACTGACCGATCATATTGGATTATCGAAGATATTGTTATGATTTTGATAAAGATTTTATTACTAAGTACAAAAATATCTGTCCAGCAGAAGATTATGTTATTGCAGATAAACTTTGTCCAGTTTAATAGAAAATTTATTTAAATAAAACGTCCCAGTGCAATATTATAACATCAAACAATGATAAATCTAGTACAAATCAGTATGGCATAGGTACTTTGTACAAAATTGCGCCTTGCAATAGAATTTGGGTCAAAAAAAATTTGATAAGGTTATGTTTGTGACATTTCTCAGGCATCAATTTATTATCTCATCCTCTATCCCACAGATATGAGAAGTTCTCATATCTGTGCTCTATCCTATCTGTGGGCGTACTGGCTGGTTTCTTGGCAGATTAAAATGTTACCATTATACCTGCCTACTGCTCCATATCCCATTTGGGCTATTTCAACCAAAGAATTTGTAAGTTGTACGTTGGGCAAAACAGCTTTTTACCGCCTGACCGGTACCCATTAAAATGGTTTTCATAGCTACGGATCTGCGCTGTTAACACTGTCATCATCATCATCAGCCCTTTACACTGTCCCACTGCTGGGCACGGCCCTCTTTTCACTATGAGAAGGGTAAGGCCATAGTCCACCACGCTGGCCTAGTTAAGTGCGGGTTGGCAGACTTCACATGTCTTTTGAGAATATTATGGATAACTCTCAGACATGCAGGTTTCCTCACGATGTTTTCCTTCACCGTCTAGCAAGCGATAACATTAACAAGTCATTGGTGCGCGCCGTGGATTCGAACCCGGACCCTCTGCGTAGCAGTCTGTCGGTATCTTCACTAGGCTATCGCTGGCATCGCTGCTTCTTACCACATGAGTAGATTTACTCATGTGTTCTTACTGTCATAGTCCCCGTAAATTAATAAACAGGAGGTGAGCGTCAAAAATTATCTTAACCCTTTATAAGGCCGAGGGAACTAGGGTAGTTACAAATTTGAACTAAACAAATTTTGTAAGCCTATATGTTATGAATGCCTTAAGTATTTTTTTCTTCGTGAAAATCGACGAGAAAATTTTGGGAAATTTGGTGGCAATATAGCTGCCACTGCCTGTAAAAGACTATGAAAATAAAATTAGGTTTATTCTTAATGCAACTTTTTATTTCTGTTTGTCCTCCAAAATGTCGGGGGTCGTCAGGTAAGCTAAATAACTCGTCCAGTGCATTTTCTTTGTCGTCATCAGACAATATTTTCGGCATTTTCACCTGCAGTAAACACTGTAATATTATTATCTACACGGGCAGTGGCAGATATATTGCCACCAGTTAATACAAAATTGTATCAAAATAATAAACGTAATTTTACAAAATACTGCTCGATCGTACAAGTAGCAAACGTTATTATTGAAATAAATGCAAACTCTTACCAGTTTCCCACATAATTTTATAGATTGAGCTAGATTTGTTACACGTTACACAAAATCACTGGTTTTTGCCCTTCAAAGTTTGAAAAGTGTCAATTGAATTTGACAATTTCCACATAACAAAAAATATACGTTGACAGAACATCTCAAATAAGTAAAAAATAAACACCAGAAAGATAAAAAGATTCCCGAAAAAAAAATCTAATACCTACTGGTGGCAATATAGTGGCCACTGCCATAAAAAGGGTTAAAAATCATCATAATTTATGAAGTAATAGATGGCGCCGAGCACAGGCGCCGAGGTATTACTGTATTTGTACCTACTACATATGAACGTCAACCTTTTAATTTTGCAGTGCAGTGTATGCATAAACTTACAAGTAGGTGTTAATTTTACCTAATAATGGTTTTAATAAATCTACCTATTACTTACTGGTAATAGTTACCTACTATTAAATAAGTAGTTATTGATATCTACCCTTATTTTTATTTCAAGTCAGTAAATTAAAAAGCGTAGGTTTCTTAGCAAGAAACGCTTTCGCTTTACCTACCTTTTTTACAATTAGGTTTATTGTTTTGTCGTGGTAGGTAACCTTTAAATATTTGCCTAATAATAAATATATTATGTCTATAGGAGTTTCCTTCTCAGTTTTGATACATTTCTTGTGTTCGCGACTCTGTCATACGAGTTGCCATATTCCTATAATAAAATTGGTTGGTAAGATCTTATAAAAATTAAAATAAATTAATCGGCCAGTAAAAATAAATGTGTCGTTCATTAATCACGTATTTATTTAGGTCGGCGTTTCAAAAATATACTACACTTGTATCTGTCTGGTTTATTTTTTCTTCTTATCACTCATGCCTGGCTATGTATTTCAATGTGAAATAATGTTTATATAAATTACACGGAGGCTGTGCATGATAACGTATCACAGTATAAAAATTAACTTGTTGTTGTAACTAAATATCGGGTTACTTTTTATATGAAGGCACATACTTAGTTATATAAGTTCATGTGTCCCTGTCGGGTGAATGGTCGGTTATCATTTGTTGCTAACTGCACGCAGATAAGCCTCATTAGCAATTAGTCTGAGTTTTAGGTGCTTTGATATAAAGTCAATTGCTAAGTGTTCTGAAATCTGTCGAATAATTGGGTATAACCAAAAAGTGTGAAAGTAAGATTTGGTCTTGTTATATCTTTTCACAAAGTAGAGAATCATAATATAAAAAGACGCAACATACCAAATTACTCGCCTTCATTATTATCATTTTAGCGCTGCCCTGGTTAGCGCAACCAGGGTAGCCAAGACCCTTACCTTGTAACCCGGGCTCAAGATTACCCGGGTGGTCTCTTTCTAAATAATGGTCAAATTTAAGATTTAGCTAAATCCATATATCTATGTACCTAATGCGAGTATCCAATAGGTAGGTGATATATACCTAATACAATTAACAAGAACTAATTTCAATCATTTTAATTAGGTAGGTATAATAGGACATTAATTAATTGATTTAAGACATAAATAGTTTAATCTTGTCTATTTTCAACTAATTATTATCTATTGGTGTTTTACGACTGGAAAATATATAGTGACCTGTGAACTGTGTAAGCTAACACCCACGACGAAGATTAGAAATCATAATACATCCGTTCCATGTAAAGGTCAGATAGCAGATAGCAACAAACTTGCAGCAAGTTTAAATCAAACTTGCTAGTTTCACTGTGACAAACTTGCATCAAACTTGCATGAAGTTTGCTTTTGCAAAGGTTGCACAGGTACAAGGCACAGGTTGGTGGTCCGACAACGGCTGGTCGTCGAGCACCTCCTGCTGTATCTAGGAGGTCGACCGACCACCAACCTGTGCTCGTCGTCATCCAAATCCTTTGAAAAACCAACTTCATGCAAGTTTGTCACAGTGAAACTAGCAAGTTTGATTTAAACTTGCTGCAAGTTTGGCAAGTTTGCATTGTTATCTGGATATATATGTTATAGACGAAAATCGGTTAATATAAGAAGAAATTAACAAAGCAATCGGTAAATAAATATTGCCTATGGAATATGATTCCTATAATAGAACCACATGGATTCTCAAGTATGATTAAAAAAAATCAAATATTAGTTTAAGATAAGTTAAAAATGGCCGGATATTCTGGAAGAGTCAATCAAAAACAATAGCCATGATAAAAATTAAATAACAATTAGAAACCAACTACTTAATATAGAAAGTGAATTTACTGTTCTTATGTGCGCGTGTTCGTAGATATCTGTGTCGTTATTAGTCTAAACTAAAACAAATTGTAAAGTGGTTGTACTCATGAGTAGATACCTATATAGATACCGAGTTAAAAACGAATAAATATACATATTTTGTAGAATACCCGCCAGCTCTCATTTGCTTCAAATTCATATTAAAAAAATATAATAGACACCCACATTGTAACAATGTTACCGCGAGACAAAGCAGACTCTGTGACAGCTCAATTAAACAACTTATTACTTTAAGACTATTATTGTGTTACACACAAATAAATTACTCGTATAATTAGTTTCTTGGACAATTATTAGTTATAAGTAGGTATACCTATACTTATCATTCCATTTATACGAAATGAGTAGGTACATCCCTTAAAGTTCGTCTTGTCTGGATGCAAGATGACTCGTATATCATTAGGTAGTTAGCTACGTACATCTGTTTGCATAGCTTACCTACATTAAACTAATTTGGGTTTTATCATAAGTACTCAGTAATTATACAAAAACAAACAATTTGGACATGCTAAGTGAAATGTGGGTGTGTCAACTGATAAGTGGTAAGACTGGTAAGTGTGATCATTCTGAATCACACATTTATAGTGATTTGTGTACCTACCTAATTATCCATAGGCGCTTTCCATGACAACAAACGATTGTGTTTTGAAATTTAATTATATCGAAATAACCTAGTAGATTTTATTCTAGTTATTTTTATTATTGCACTTATTTATTTTTATATATTTGGAAATAAAAATGTGAGTACTTGAGTAGGTAATATAAAGATTTCTCAATATGGCAAACGTCAAATAATATTAAGAAAACAAAAAAATGTTGCCAGTTATCGTCACAAATTTGGTTTAAAAAAATATAAAATATATTTGCATAATAGCAAACCATTAGTGTCGTACAGGCATTAAACGAACCTGTACAATTCCATAGCGCTGTTAAAGACACAACATTATTTATGTCATCATAATAAGTTTATCTCGGGTCACGATGCGCAAACACAGTGGAGTCGAGGGCTGTATTTCTCTTTATTGTAGATAACGTCAATTTATGTGTCCTTTCCATTATTATTTGAACCCCCCAAGGCTTGCTGTCAAGGAAATGTACTGGGAGTTTCTGAACGTGGTTAGGTATACCTTATAATCTAGGTACAATTTGTGTTTGTGTTCTTATCGCACACTAGAATAGTCTGCCAGCGGTCGCAGGTTGTGTATGACATATTATTTGCGACAATAATGGCGACAATGCTCAAATAGGTACGTTGGTGATCTATACTTATGGCAGGTATTTTTGTAGGTCTGGACAGGAATGCTATACCTATAGGTAAGTACCTAGTTAGGTAGGTCAAGTAGGTACCTACCTAAGTAGGTACGTACGCATGGGCGTACCAATGGAGGACAGGGGAGGGCTGCCTCTCCCCTGGATATTGGATAACCAACAGTTCTTAATTTGCCAAAAACATAATAAACGTTAACGTCTATGAATGGCTACAAGAAGGTCTTACGATGAACAGGGACGAAGAGGAAAGCGCGTGAGGCGAGCCTAAAAATCAGTCCAACCCCCTTCTCCTGGTACGCCCATGTACGTACGTATAAATCATCTGTAGGTACATATAATTTATATAACCATACTTAACATAAAGGGAATTAAAACTATATTA
This sequence comes from Euclidia mi, assembly GCA_944739405.2. NCBI lineage: Eukaryota > Metazoa > Arthropoda > Insecta > Lepidoptera > Erebidae > Euclidia > Euclidia mi. The sequence goes on along the minus strand of OX123204.2, from coordinate 27,358,901 downwards.
ACTTTCGTAAAAGTTCAATATACGATAGAGATACCTACCGAACCACCCATCTAAACCCTGTTAGTATGCAGACCTATATTTTGGTTAATATGATTCAGTCCTAAGTTCCTAATTCTCGTAACTTTATACAGGCCCCCGACACATAGCCAGACCAACAGACGTCATTTTGATATTGGGAATGTATCGTCACGTCACCATTTTGGAGGTTAAACAAATTGAAGGGATAGGCACAGAAATACACACTATCACGGATTATCCAATTACAGCAAATGACAATACCTAAACAAGGGTTTTGGGAAGTTTGACAATCGCAAGTTGGTGGGACAACCCGCTGCCAAAGTCCCCGGGCTTCGTAATATGGGTCTTTACGTTAATGCGATCGCCTCGTTGATGCCCGCTCGTTGAAGCGAACCAATAGCACTTAAATCATTTCGATTCCTTCCATTGTAAGATAGCTGATTTATAATGAAGAGGCCAGATACTAATGAACAGCTCTCCGTAACTAAATTTTATTACGCATACGAAGTTAATTTTGTTCAGAAACTGCATACCACTGAAATGCGTATGTTACGCTGGGCGGGTGGAGTTACCCTCAAAGACAAAGTGCGCAATGAATATGTACGGGGCAGTTTTAAAGTTACGCCGATTCAGGAGAAGCTAACCGTATCAAGGCTGAGATGGTACGGTCATGTGCTAAGAAGGCCCGATGACCACATAGTGAAGAAGTGCCTTTCCATGGCTACGCAAAAAAGAGAGAGAGCCGAGAGAGGTAGGCCAGTAACAACGTGGATGACGAATGTTCGAAGGGACATGAAAAAGATAGGCCTATCAGACGATGATGCTCACCAGCGAAGCAAATGGCGGCGCTTCAAGATTAAGAAAGCCGACCCCGCGTAACTGGAAGAGGCGAGGGCAATGAAGAAGATACGAAGTTAATTTTGTCCCCTGCAATGTAGTTTAAAAGATGAAGGAACTCCATTATAGCGCGATGCGTAGGTAGAGACCCGAAAACGCAGCTTTTATGGCAATCAATGCTAATAAATAAATGTACTTAGTTCAGTCTCTAAAAGTAATATAATGCTAGTTAATACCTATTAACTTCGGTTAATTTGCTAGTTACCTACCTATGAAACGTCTGATAATAAAATTATATCCTAGATAGTTCCAGCAAACATTGTAGGTAGGTAATTTAATGAATTTAATTTTTAAAAGACCACTCCCGCATTAGGACTTAATCCTGTGTCGCGGGGAACTTTACAAACATACAACTAACGGACACAATGAACAACCAGACTCGAAACAACAATTTGTGAATTACACAAAGTGTTGCCTCGTTTGGGGATCGAACCCACAACGCTCGGCGCAGTGTCAAGCGACGAGGCGGCCACTTAAACCACTACGCCAACCGTGTAGTGAAATATAATGTAATGTTCTGAGTTTCCGACTGGTGTCATTAAACGCTGGATGTTATCTCAGGATGTATGCTGTAGTCGCTTACATATTATGTAATACTACATAATTATAACAGTGCCGGAGTTGTGTCTACCATTTAGATATTTTTAACGAGCGTGGGGCAAACGTTTTATACCGGCAGATCCAGGTGTTGAGGTGCATGCTTTTTTTTCATCAATCCCAACTGAGAGTAAAGGGTCGGATCTTTGGTGACCAAGTCCGAACAAAAAGGGAAAAATAAGTCAAAATGGCAAATATTAAACACCTATCTGAAGTCTTAATTTTGCCCTTCCACATACCTACCTAATAGTTATGCTTGCCGAACCCAGCGTTGGTCGTTGTTTGCTAACGATGTTTAGAATATAGGTACAATGATAAGGCTTATCTTGCGATATTTTGTATTAATAATATTCTTTTCTTGTTCCAGGTACATGCCATGGATTTGAGTAAACTAATGTTCCTTATAATGTCTTCTAATATAAAGACTGATAGTATTCTATTTTCTTCCTAATGTGATAGTTCTAGTAAGTGTTTGTTCTAAGTCACATCCATATTCCTACTTGATGGCGTTGAATGGCTGGACCGCTGCGAATGTGCGCGTATGATACCTTAGATCTAAATAATTTAAGTTAATTATATCCCAAAATGCCATTGTAATCATTTAAAAAATGAATTAAGTGCAATAAAATGGTTATCAACGTTTATGATCTCGAAAATGTAATCAACTGTAAATTATTATTATTTTAAGGATGAATGCCCGAGTTTTATTTACCAAAAACGCAACGTTTATGATAACAACATAGGTCTACTTACATGACGGGAATCTCGAAATCTTATGCTATCTCTATCTATCATGCCAAGTAGGACAAAGATAGGATGAGGCTGCCCAGAAATAATCCTCATGTAAAGACAAAACCCTTGAAAATATGGCTAGCTCAATACCTACGGCATTTAAAACAATTCTAGCCTGAGTAATTTCAAATCTACTCTTATCGAATTCGAAATCCATAGCCCTATTGGATTCGGATTCACTGCTCGGTGCGTAGATATCTATGATTATTTGTTTTATGTGTATTATTAAGCCGGCTTTTTGGGCCTGTATTTTGTGACATAAGTTTGTACATGAATATACCAGTCAATATGTGTAATGAATTATAAACTGCTTATGGTCAAAATGCTTTGGACTTTTGGTTAAGAAATAAGTAATTTGTATCAGAAGTAGATTTTAATAGAAACGGTATTAACTTAGATGTTGTAATCAAAACGTACAATTTTTGGTTTGATATAAGCTGTGCCTTGATGTTCCTAAAGACACGTAAAATCTCGTATTAAACAAGTAATGTAACGCAAAGATCTGATCATGAAATTATGTCAAAATGTTCTCAGTTGATGTATCCATATAGTTTATACTCTAATATATTTTAATAATAAGTCTATATAACTGTGTTTTATTTTCCTATGACAAAGAATATAATAGTGAATACTTTTCTTCAAAAGAAGTGTAAGTACGCAAGACTAAAACTCGGTTTCCACCGCGAGCGAAACGGACCCACTAATTACTCCTTTGACATCGCAATAGAAAACGGAATACTTTTGTTTCCACCAACAAAGAGTCGAAATGTATGCAGTTTCCTACTCGCGGTGGAAATCGAGCTCTACCTAAATGATCCTATCCCACTTCTGCCTTTGTAAAATCTTCGTAGGTTTTACTTTCGCTTGAGCCTCCTGTCAGTTTAGGGAAGCTGATATTTATGAGCGCGACTCTGTAAAGATGCAATGTTGCCGCAATGTTGTAGAATATATAATATCGTAGAAAAGTAAACAGCATTAGTATCTATCTTTTAATACTAATGTGCGTCATTACTCAGTAAACTGTTTTTATCTTTCTATTTGAACTCGGATCAGGACGAAAAGGTAAATACAGCACGACCTTTACTACAAGTGAAGTCAAAAAGTAAGGAAGTATTATATTAAATACAAACGTTTACGCTTAAGATCAAGTAAAAGATAGGTAGATAAACTAGTACAAAAAAATGAAACCCTCATACAAACCAACATAGTATAAAACAAAGTCTGTCTGTCTGTCTGTCTGAGTATGCTTAAATCTTTAAAACTACGCAACTGATTTCGAAGCGGTTCTTTTTAATAGATAGAGTGATTCAAGAGGAAGGTTTATATATATATAATACATGCCTTTATAAGCATTGCAACCGTACGAAGCCGGGGCGGGTCGCTAGTTTATTCTAAATATAAAAACATTATTCAATGAAGTCCCTTTTTTCCTATCGTCTATAAACGCGTTTAACTCAAAAACTACATAACGGATTGTTGTAAGGTCTTTACCAATAGAAAGGTGATTTCCAAGGAAGGTTTAGGTGTGTAATGCACGCGGACGGAGCCGTGGGCGTAGTCTAGTTTTTAGGGTTCCGTACTTAAAAGGTAAAAAACGGAACCCTATTACTAAGCCTCCGCTGTCTGTCTATCTGTCCGTCTGTCTGTCACCAGGCTGTACCTATCTCATAAACCATGATAGCTAGAAAGCTGAAATTTTCACAAATTATGTATTTCGGTTGCCGCTATAACAACAAATACTAAAAATAAAAAAAATGAAAATATTAAGGGGGGTCCTATACAAAAAACGTGTTTTTTTTCGTATTTTTTGCTCAAAATTACTAACTGTAGCAGGTTAAATTTTCACAGAATATGTAGTTGTATATTACCTTTCAAAATAAATAATTAAATTTAAAAAAAGTTAATAATAAAGGGGGCTCCCATACAACAAACGTAATTTTTAAGCAATTTGTTACTCGATCTTAATAAACAGGTAGAAACTTATAAAGTACTAGAGGACGCCAGCAGCTACGCCTGACTTTTTTTTAAATTTACCCGTTTTGGCCGATCCCGTGGGAATTTCGGGAAATCCCTTCTTAGTGCACCCTGCAAATTTCAGCTTCCTGCGCCCAATAGTTTTGGCTGCAGCGTGTCTGTCAGTCAGTCAGTAACGCAAGGATTTTATATATTAAGATTTAAGTATACATACAACGAACGTGATTTTCTTTTATAGATGATGGTACGGAACCCTTCGTACGCGAGTCCGACTCGCACTTGCCCAATTTTTATAAATAATTAGGTGAGTAAAGAGTAGCCAAGCTGAAGTGGCAATGGGCAGGTCACATAGCTCGAAAACCTGATGGGACGTTGGATAGAAGGTTCTGGAGGTGCGACCACGCAGCAGAGGTAGGTACTACCGCAAGGTGAACCGACGATAAAGATCGTGGGAAGCGATTGGATGCTGATGGTTCAAGACCGGTCTGAGGGAAGAGCCTTGGGAGAGACCATGGTCAGCAGTGGACGTCTCTAGACAGCGATGAAAGTGTTGACATACCGTGTACCTATAGCGTACTTTTAGCTTCACTTGTAGGTACCTAATGCGCCGCGTACTTCCATACCTACTATATTTTTTTACTATCTGTGCATTCTATGCTGATCAGTATAATTTACCAATTCAAAATAAAATTACAATTACAAATAATTATATTTATTGTAGATAATTAATTTAAAACTAGGAATAATCTTACGTGCTAGGTATTCAATAATACTATTCAGTTGGCGAGATGTTTTGCGCGGCAGCGACTAGGGTGTCGTGTATATCTTTAGCGTATGAGATCTGCAGGCGAACGGTATTGAGGTACTGCGGGTAGCTAAGTGTTGTCTCCTGTAAAAAATAAATAATTATTTAGCTTACCTATTTACTAATATATACTAATATATTAGGTATATTATTATTATATTAGCAGTGTATCTTTTTTCTTTCTCTTAGCGTTATCCCAGTTTCAATCCGGAGTCCGCTTACTGGTCTAACCGGATTTGGCTGAATATTAGCTTTTCCACGGAGCGACTGTCTGTCTGACCTCCGCAACCCGAAGGGATAGCGATATTCCATGGTTTAGACTAGTTTCAGTTTATTTAGAAGGTACTGACGCCCTATAACGACTGTCAAAGATCTTCATGACAACCGGGACCGACGGCTTAACGTGCTCTCCGAGGCACGGGACAAGCGATAATTAACAATTCAATACGCACATAACTCCGAAAAGTCATTAGTGCGCGCCGTGGATTCGAACCCGATACCCTCTGCATGGCAGTCCGTTGGTATCTTCACTGGGCTATTGCTACCTAACACGGAAAGCAGTGTATGTCTTTTCAAAAATACGAGGCAGCGAGAAAATTAACGCACTAACCGTTTGGATTTATTACACATTTTTCCAAGCCTCTCTGACGCAAGTCTTATTATTGGTGAATATTTTAATCATATACTGCTCAGCTAATTCTGACATCGGTAGTGGAAAAAAGCCTTTCACAAAAAGCAACCTGCCTATAAAAAAGTAACTTACAGTCTGCTATAATTCGATATGAGATTACTTTTATAAAAGACAAGCAATACATCACATTCCAGCAGAACTTGGGTAAGTTGGAGCGAGTTGCATTGAGGGGCACTCGGGGACAGTTCCCCTCGATTACAACCGCACTATTGTATATGTATATAAACTGCTCTATCTAATACAGAAAATTCTCACGAAAATTGGTTAAACAATAACAAAGGAGAATGACCAAATTTGTATGGAAGATGGGCTAAGTTTGCTTCTCGATGATTTGACCTGTAAAATATAGTAAATATACTCCTAATTAAATTAAGAAAAAATGAATACTATATTCGGCGGCAGTTCTTAGCTATCGGACATTAAAGATTTCAAATATTTTGAGGTTAAGTATTGTGATAGTTACATGATTTAATCATATAAATAGTAGTAAATTAGTTAATTATCGCCCATGCTTCGAAGAGCACTTACGTTAAGCCATCGGTCCCAGTTGTCATGAAGATCTTTCACCATCGCACGTCGTTACGCGGAGTCAGTACCCTCCAATAAACCGATACTTCTAGTCTAAACCATACAATATCGCTTTCCCTTTGGGTTATGGCGGTCAGACTATGGAAAAGCTAATATTCTGTCATATCTGGTTAGACTAGTAAGCGGACCCAGGGCTCCTAGGCGTTGAAGTCTTGGATGCAGCCGACATAACTCTAGGACGGTGATGATATGATTTAATCATATTACCGGAATTTCTTAGAAGCCTCTATGTATATTATACAATATAGAAAATAGTTGTAAAAAGAAGTGGAGCTACGAAACAAACGCTTGTACATTATATTAGTTTGCGGTTTTTTCAGTCTGATATATTTCTTACTGAGAATTCTCAATACAATGTACAATTAATGAGAATTTCAGTGAGGCTAGTTCGCAAAAGATAAGCTCATTCCATTGGACCTTATTACAAAGTTGGCATTAAAACAACACTGTTTTATGCTTAATAGGTAAATGAAACTCAGTTTTTATGTTATTCTTTATTTTATTTGTTATTATACCTAAATATTCTTCAAATAAATCACCTCAAAATGAAGCAGGAGCTTATATATCGTTTACCATAATGTGGTGCAGGTATGGCCTCAGAAGTTACAACAGCTTCAATTAATGTGTAGCATTCTAAACATAAGACTCCGTTCAATTCCTGAAGCAAACAAAGTAGGTAGTTTAAATATTCGGTGAGGACAGCACGAGAGAATTGTAGGAATTGAGAAGAGAAGTAAACAACACTTACACAGACTGGCGCTATCCATGATGTCAAAATATTGAGCTCCGAATCAGATAGCTTGTCCAAAGAACGGACGTGTTGCTGCCGAGGTACCGCAAAGGAAGAGTTAACATAACTGCAATCCTCACCAGGGCTAGTTATTCTATGTAAGTCCAGACGACATACTAATGTTACCAATAAAGACTGTCTCATACTTTAGTCAACCCACGAGTCTTGATAGCACGAAATAAACTTGTTTGGTCCACAAAGGATTGTTCAAGTCAATATAAACGACAGTAAATTACTTATTTTCCAATAAAGAGATATGAGCATAGGTGAAAAAGCAATTTGACTGTTTTCATGTCAAAATAACTGACGTAAGACCAGAGAGGTTGGACTAGTAATAAGGTTATATTTCTTTGCGTAAGACATTACAGATGCCAGCATAATAAAAATATGTTCCCATTTTTTCGATAAGTACAAAACATTATTTCGTGGGTAATATGTTGCAAAAAGGATAAACATATTATTTATAGAAAATATTTCACCACTATACATTTTTCAAAATATCATAAGATTTTGGTGTTTGGTGTTATTTTGGTTATTAGAACTTTTGTTATGTCACCCTGTTTTCACTATGAATGTAATAATTTTTCCCTATTAAAAGGGGTTTGCAAGAAACTGTAAACATTTGTCTTAATATGCAAAATGAGTTTTGAATATGAAATGGCGATGTCACGACCGGAATAACGCAGATACTTTTAATTCCCCGTTTCGCTTTAAATTAAAATGAATATATGTAAAATTATAAAATAAAAGAAGATTTTCTAGATATGAATGGTTTAGAAGCAAACGTGCCTCAAAATAGCCCAGTTTTGGTCATTCTCTTTTGCCCGATACAAAGATGTCTTAATCGCATCGAATACGATCTATAATTGTGTCTCGATCAAAATCGTATTGCAACTGTCAAGCTGGACTGTTGCCGTGTGTACCTACTTCCGTATTGATTTCATTAAACTGAGCTAAAGCGAAACGAGGTTTGATCTAATCTTAATATATAAAATCCTTGCGTTACTGACTGACTGACAGACACGCTACAGCCGAAACTATTGGGGGCAGGAAGCTGAAATTTGGCATGTATGTTCCTTGGGGACCGTAGGGGTGCATTAAGAAGGGATTTCCCGAAATTCCCACGGGATCGGCCAAAACGGGTAAATTAAAAAAAAATGCTGGCGTAGCTGCTGGCGTCCTCTAGTATTATATTAATGCCTATCATTATCTGAAGTAGGCACATAATCTACCTCGTGTATGGAAACGGTGCGTGTAAAAACATGAGGCTTATCTATCAAGTAAGTCATGTGCTGCATGTGCATTAAAGTTCAAGCTGTAATCGATCAAAACAAGTAAAACAACAGATCAACTAGCTTCCATGGCAACAACTACTAACCTTAGGCAAAGAGCTCAGATATTTACATAGATGCGCATTTCCTATGGGCGCTCTGAAGACAAACTTTCTGTGACCCAAATTGCCGCTTGGCGGCGTGGTAGTCGCGCTGTGACAGCTGTCTCTACGAGAGCAAGAGAGACGAACGTTCCTCCTGTGTATCTCAACTACGAGAGCAAGAGAGACGGAGAACGACGCCAGCGCCGCCAACGGCGCCAATTACTAACTAAACTGTACAGTCTCCACTTGGAATCAGCACACGAAATCCTTAAGAATCGCATTTCTATGTAAATCTATATTCATTGCCTTAGGGTTATAACTTATTTATCTTGAGCCACGCCTACTTGAGTAGGCGTTTTGAATGTGCATTTCTTGACTCGCCACTAATAGGCTAGTTGACTAAAAAAAAATTATAAGTCCGTCCTTATCCCTATAGATTATTCAAAAATAAGCGATAAGTATTTTTTTATTTGTAAATTAAACCAAAAATGACCAAGATATAGCTCATTAAAGTTACGTAAAACGTCACACCGTGCTGCATTTTTTCGCACTAGATGACGTCACACGTAACTTTAATGGGCTATATCTTTGTTATTTTTTATTTAATCGAAAAAAGAAAAAATACGTGTCCAATATTTTTTTATAATCTAAAATACGGACTAAATAAAATGTAATTATTTTGACCCTGGAAACTACCCTATTGCCTCGTTTGGCGGTAACTAGTCTGTAGTCAAAGTTTAGGTACCTAACTAGTTAATCTGTGGCTTACAGATGGCCTGCGTTAACTCTCATAATGTCAATCTTGCAAAATGACAACCGGATGCAAAGTGCCCATTCAGAGAGATTGGACGTTTAGACTAGAGAGAACATGCCCTATAAATTTCCTTATACCGAACGTGCAACATGTAATGTCAGTTGGTCTTAGTTGGTTAATCATAACGTCAAATTACGCGTCTCACTTAAAGAGGCATAGACTCTTTACATACTCATATCTTTGACTACATTCTCTAAATAGCCGTGCTGTGATCTGTCATCAGTGTAAAATTTATTGGACGTTCGTGTTTACATTTTTAATAACTTTTTTGCATGTAAATAGTAAGTAAGCTTATAATAATTAAATAGTGTGCTCATTAATTAATACACATCGTGTATGTGATATCGGGATGTGGATTCCGCTATTCTCGGAACGGAAATAACAGGAGAAACTTTATCTTCTAGCAGTGAGTCGGAATTTTCCAACAAATGTATTTACTTTTCTCGTATTAATGCTATAATGAGTGTTAAGTTTATACAATATCATTGTATTGCAAATCAAAGGAACAGCTTGCATACGTATGTGTTATGAATTTAACTCACAAATTGTTATTTTGTACATTTATTGATTTAATAGCCTTAGTGATGGGATTTGACAGTGAAAGGAGATATCGATGTTTTTTGAATGAGGGATAAATACGGAAACTAACTATCGGACATGAATGTAAAACTGTAGCTGGAAGCGACAGCGGGTAGCCGCGGTTGCTAAGTTGGCAATAAACAAAGACGTCCAGCGGTCTAATTTTCTATCGCACGTTTGATAGTAAACGCAGTTTAGCGCCTTATCATACTAGCGGTTTGGGAGCGGTTGCGGGGCGGAGCGGACGCGCAGCGAATGCGTCGCGAACACACCGCGGCTGCGCAGCGAAGACGCCGCGGACGCGTGGCGAATATGTTATGTTTTCGTTGCGTGTTTGTAGCAAATTATCGATGTACAGTACATCCAGTAACTGTACAGTGTGTGTCCAGTAACTGGATGTACTATACATCTACTGTACATTTCGTGAAAGTTTATAACTTTCACGAAAACCAAATATAGGTACCTACTTAATTATTATTACGCGCACACCGCACTGCACGTGTCACCTAGGTCAAGTGAACAAATAAACATTGATGAAGTCAAAACTGTCCAAACATAAATCCCTAATAACTATTAAAACTATTTGCAATTTTCAAAACAAACATTAAATAGCAATCTGAATTAGATTTTATCGGCTCGACGTTTAAGTTTTATTTTTTCTATTCAATCTGCAATTCATAAAACCGCCAAAATCCATAACGCAGACTACGACTGGCTTGCTTGGCAACGATCGATTCGCTTCATCTCTTTTGCTCTTTAAATGGATCACTAAGTAAGAAAGAAAAAGATATGAAATTCGCTCTCTCTCATTCTAACTAAGTAGTCGCTGGGTGGAGTGAAAAAGAACGAATGAATATGAAAACTATCGAAAACGTAAGCTTTAGATTTACTTTGTAGTTTGGTTGCGCTTGCACCGTTTCCGTTTGGTTTGGATTCGATTGTTTGCGTTATCGTGGTATTGTTTTGCGTTTTCTAAAATCGGTTTTCTCATATTGGAATATCGATACGATACGATTTCTGACTGCAATCGGATTTCAGTTTCGTTTTGATATATCGGTCTCATGCCTACAAGTGTTCCAGTGAACGCGCGTGTGTGTAGGCTTACATTTTTGCATCTATAAAATAGTAGATGGATTAGGGATGTGAGTAGCATTTTTTATTATTAAGAAGGTGTTTTTTATTACAGGTTGCCTATTAATGAAGTCACAAGAAAACTTTGGATAAATGCCGCTGAACGGCCTAGTTTGATTTAGCAGAAGTACCATCGTATTTGTTCACGTCATTTTGAGAAAGACTGTTTTTTAAAGACAGAAAGCACCTGGCGTCGTTTAAAACCGAAAGCTGAGCCTACATTACATTTATGCCCGGACATTGCACACCCGGTAGTATTGTTTATCCAAAGCTAAACAAAAAGTGTGTAATTTTAGTTTGAACATATTAATAAAATATAATAATTACAACCATTTTAATTAATCTACCTACTTCTATATTATTTATCATATTAGTGCTATCCTAACTGATCAAAGACGTCTTGCCTTGTAGTCCGCTACATAATATTCTACCATCAAATATAGCCTAGATTTCTTTCACATTCACACAACATTATCTGGTCCCAAACTAAGCATATCTTGTACTACGGGTACTAGTAAATCGATAAACATGCATATATACTTTTCTGTAAATATATTACATATTATACATAGTACCATCCAGACCAAGACAAACATACATATTCATGCACACAAATGTTTGACTTGAGCGGGAATCAAACCCGCAAGCTTCGGCATGGCAGTCAGATTACCTACAACTCTAAAAAAATCAACGTGATATGACGCGACGCAAACAAATTGCCAAAGCCTGCCGTGCCGCATTAGCCAATCTGGTATAATTCGTACAATACATAATCTAAGTGACAGTTTCTTAGCATCGCATCGCAACGCATCGCTCATTAGTTTATGAATACTTTTTGTCAATAGATTTTATGGCTAAAACGAACAATTAAACACGTGATTTTTTTAGTACTGTCTGTCTGGCAAGTCTTTGCAAAGCACTGTCCAGCGTCAACAGCAAAAACTACAATTTCAATATTTTAGTTGTTTACTTCTACGGCTTAAATATATCGACACATACTAAAGTTAGACATTTGACCAAAAATATATATCGATAAATCATCACTGTTACGAACAACACTCGGTTTCCCAACGGTTTCCTAACTCTATGTTTTGTCTACTGTTTGCCTACCACGATTCTGCTATAAGAGCGTGCTGCTAAACCTATCGACAGCTCTTTCTATCGTACTGCATGTGCCATTAGAAAGAAGATATCAATCATAGCAACCGCTGTTGTTATTTAGTGTTACTTCTATGCCTTAGGTTATATTTCTTTGTGCCCATTTCTTAAAACGTCCATTTTTCAAAATGGCAGACTCGTATCATTCCAAATTCGGTTTAGGTTAAGGTTCTCTTATTGTGTGCTAAGTCAAATAAAACCTAACAACACATATTGAACGATTGGCCTGGCAATATCGTCATATGGTCCAAATGTCTTTAATATACTGGAGGATGACCGCAGCTTCGCGCTTACATTTTATTTTAATTTAACTATTGCTTCACAATTGTGTGGAAATTTTGGGCAATCACTTCTTAGTGTCCCCAGTAGTTTCGGCTGTGTTTTGTTTGTCAGTAATTCTAGAATTTTATATCCTCTTGAGTCTTCGAACTCACGGGTGTTCAAATGCTGCGATCCGGTCTAAACACTTTACGAACACCCATAGGTGCAAACTAACATTGCCTTAGTAAACGTTATTTTCTTAGACCAATCGCCTGCCGTTAAGATGGCGGGAAGCGGTCGGATGCGGGCGGCTCAAGATTGGTCTGTATGGAGAACCTTGCGTGACGCCAACGTCCAGCAGAGGACGCCTCTAGGCAGACATGATGAAACGCCTGGCGTGATCTATACTAATATTTTAAAGCTGAAGAGTTTGCTTGTTTGTTTGCTTGAACGCGCTAGTCTCATGAACTACTGGTTCGATTTGAAAAATGCTTTCCGTGTTAGGTAGCCCATTTATCGAGGAAGGCTATAAACTATATAACATCGCGCTATGAGCCATAGGAGCGGAGCAGTAGCCCTAAATAACGAGGGTGTAACATGCTCAGCTAGTATATTGATAAGTGATTCTAGTAAAGAATGTGACGATGTGCTGTGCGTAACGGACTGTGCGGGTTTTGTGACTGTGCGAAATGTGAGGGTTTAACACACCTCAAACTACTCTTTTGATAATAAAGGCGTGAAGTTAAGTTAGTAGAAAGAAAATTTTCCTTACCTGTGTGGTGGGTCCCGAGTCGAGCCTAGACGGCATCACAGATAGTGGCAAGTAGTGGGCCGCCGACTGCGCCTGCTGTATGCACGTTATTGCCGTCCGCTGCGCACATGGAACAAATAATGCACGTATTATATTATATTAACGGCTAATAGTGCGCAACGGTCAGTAGGTCAGCTTGGTATTAATTAATTAATTATTGATGTAATAATTGAATATTTCAGTTGGACTGGAATAAAAGAATGCGGATATTATGGTTTAGGTACCTATAAATTCGAGACGCGTCGCGTCTTCGAGAGGACTGGTCGTCGAAATGGCCTGATTGTAGGACTGACGATGATTGAACTGAATGGAGTTGTGTCTAAGGTTCGTAGGTCTACTGTCAAAGTTTGGACACATGTCCAAACTACATAGTTAGTAGTAGATAAATGAGACCTTCACCATCTGTGTTTGAGGTCATCCACGACTTTTTAATTTACCAGCTGAGCGACGCTGTTTGTGGTGCTACTGGCAAGAATTCACATTTAAATGTACCGCTACTAGGTACATATCTAAAACTGGTAGTGGATGCACCAGGTGTAAATCCTCGATTAGTTAGTTATTTCAAAAATTTGCTTTTCATGTGTATGTATGTGTACACCTTGTCGACATAGAAGGAGCCTTCGACAAGACAAACTTTTCCAGCATAAGCAACGCTCTAGCCAGGCATGGTGTGGACCAGATGCTCATACAGTGGATCCAAAACATGCTCAGCAAAAGGGTAGTGCGCCTACACGGCGACACTCAGACAGCCTTGATAACTAAAGGGTGCCCGCAGGGAGGTGTACTCTCCCCGCTATTGTGGAACTTAGTCATCAATGAACTCATAGACAAACTCAACGCGAGATACTTCTTTACAATAGGTTATGCAGATGATCTAACCATACTCACCTCAGGTAAGGTAACCAGTACAGTGTACGACCTAACCCAACAAGCCCTACGCATAGTAGAGTGGTGGTGTAATGAGTACGAATTATCTGTAAACCCGACCAAGACCAAACTAGTTATGTTCACACACAAACGCGCGCTGGGTACTTACCGATTGCCCAGGTTATTTGATACAGAGCTTAAACTGTCTACCGAGGTCAAGTACCTGGGCGTCACTCTCGACAGCAAATTGACATGGAACAGCCACATGGAAAATAAGCTCAATAAAGCCAGCATCATCTTCTGGCAGTGCAAGAAGATGATAGGTAAACGCTGGGGCCTATCCCCCAAACTTGTCTTATGGCTCTATAAGACAATAATACGTCCGATGGTAAGCTACGGCGCAGTAGTGTGGTGGCCTCGGACCAACCTAATAACGGCCGCCAACAAGCTTCAGAAGCTTCAAAGACTTGCATGCCTAGCGGCCACGGGCTGTATGAAAACAACGCCAACAGCGGCACTTGAAGTGTTGCTGGAACTGCCTGCATTGCACCTGTTCATACAACAGGAAGCAACGATGTCAGCAGTCCGGCTAAGAGCTCTGAAGATCTGGAAAGACACTAACACACCGCACACTAACAACTTAAATACACTCTTTAAAGAAGTTCCTATCACACAAGCCATTGGCGACCGTATACCGAAACAATTTGTTTTCGACAAGAAATACAAAATCCAACTGTACGAGGACATACACGAAGGAGCAGTTAACCACAACGAGCTCACGATCTTCACAGATGGGTCTAAAACAGATACAGGTACGGGTTCAGGAGTATTCTCCGAGGACCTAAACATCAACATCGCAGCACCGCTGGGAGCCTACAACACGGTCTACCAGGCCGAATGTTTTGGCATAATCCTAGCTGCCACAGCAATCATGGCACGTGAGGTAAGGGAACGATCCATTAGGATCCTCTCAGATAGTAAGGCTGTCCTCTCAGCCCTCAAAAGCCATACTATCACCTCGGCACTCACGCTTGAATGCCACCAGAAACTAACAGAGGTAGGTAAACTAAACAAATTAACACTGCAATGGATTAAGGGCCACAGTGGCTCAAGAGGGAATGACGCAGCCGACGTACTTGCCAGAAGAGGGGCCACTTTAGAGGTGGTGGGACCCGAGCCCATTATTCCCCTCCCTTCTGGTTTTTATCGCAACCTGGTAAGAAATAGGACCAGGACCAAACACAACCAGTCCTGGATTGGTATTGAAACATGTAGGCAGGCCAAGGAGGCTCTTCCCGCAGTAGACGGTAAGATAGCTAAACAAATCCTCCGGCTGTCCAAACAACAACTACGGACAGTCACGGCCGCCTACACAGGACACGGATTCTTTAATAAACACCTATTTACTATAGGTATCACCGACAGCCCGCTGTGCAGGGCCTGTATGGCAGCAGACGAGACGGCAGCCCACCTGCTCCTCGACTGCCCTGAGGTCGCACAGTACAGGCAGCAGTACCTGAGCAGATACAGCACCCTGAGGGAGGCCGTGGGCCACATCAAGAGTCTGCTGGCCTTCCTCGAAGAGCTGGGGTGGCTCGAATGACGACACCATTCCCACCCGCACGCAAAATACACGCCAAGACGTGGAGTTGCGGAAACAGCCCGTGCCATCAAGTATCAAGTCAAGTATGTATGTGTAGGCACTAGGTACATGGAACACGTTATTCAATATTTAAATACTTTAAATTCATATCACCATCAAAATGCATGAGATTCCAGACTATTAAATAGTCAGGTAATTAAACCGTTTACGCTCTCGTGTTTACTAGTAACAAGTCAGTTAAGCTGATTACAGAGATTATAGACTTTATTACCTACTCAATAATTGGTAAGCAAAGTTACTTGTTTATCTCTACGCCAGTAAGGGTATACTCGTTGATCTAGGTTACAATAACACGCCAGAAAGAAATCATCAGATCTTAAACCGATTTATTTCTTTACGTATAGCAATTACGTACACAGATACAGCGATAATCTGTTTGTTTGTCTGATCATACGATCCTTCAAAGCATTAACGCTGTAAAACAATTTATGTTACTGTTGATACCAAGTCGTGTAAATACATCACAGATAAAATATAATTAATAATAATATCGATTAGACGGTTGCCAGGTCAATAAGTTAATTGAAGTGTATGTTACATATTTACTTGCGCATACAATGTAACACTGGCGGGGTTTAACGTTCCAAGCTAATAAGGTTCAAAATCTAGAATGATCTAGAAGTTATAGATTTTGAACCTTAACAGCTGGGTATAACGTTTAAAATATGTTGTTATAATAAGAATGTAATGAAATGAAGAATTTACGATAAAAAGTAAGGATGAAGAAAGTGACATGCTCATAAAATTTACATGTATGTCTTGAAGCTAACAATGTATGGGCAACTGAGAGTGGTCTAGCAAAGTTGGCGACATTGTTATCTAGGTATACTTATTAATATTATAAAGAGGAAAACTTTGTATTTTTGTTTGTAATGGATAAACTCAAAAACTACTGGACCGATTTTAAAAATTATTTTACCATTAGAAAGCTACATAATCTGCGAGTAACATAGGCTATATTTTACTTTAGAAACAATTGGGATTTGAAAGATATTTGGGGTTTTCGGGTACGCGGATTAGTTCCCTCAGGACGCGTGTGAAACTGCGGGAATGGCTAGTTAATATATAAATGATAATAAATGATGAAGTCAGCCAAGTCCACAGAACAGGGTCCTCATTCTAACATCATGACTGATTCTAACATGATGGGTGACATCATAATCTGTTATGGCCCCCTTTGTATAATTAGTAACATAAACATTTATTTTTAACATTGACATAAAATCTCTCTAATAGTCTTTGTATGATAGAGTACTGAATGAGCACATGTAGATTAGTGGCATTTGTTCTATAGAAACTATAATGTATATATTTATTATCAATATATTATAATGTATGCCTATCTTTACAAACAACTTTGAGCAGCATAGTTGATAAATAACTTTTTGTCAATAACCTGTTAAGTAGCTTGTTGCTGATATAGGCATATTTATTTAATTGGTGATGCCATGTTTTATACATATATTTATTTAAATATATACAGGGTGTTGAATTAGCATTTGCAAAAAATATGTAGATGAAAAATTATTTTCGTCACCATACATTTTCAAAATTAACTAGGTGTTTTATTCTGCGAGAGTCAACAGTTTATTCTGATTTATGTTAGTTACTCAGACAAAGTAACATTGAATGAAAATAGGGTTTTATATCATCTCACACTGTTTGAAATAATGTTAGGTTAATAAGTATACTGTCTATGTTGTATTTTTAAAATATTTTGCAAACACAGATCAACATATTGTTTACTCATTTTTACGTGAACCTGAGGTTTCATTAAAACATAACTAGTGCTTGTATATCTAGAAATAAGGTATGAAAGTGTTACCATTGATAAATAAAATTAATCAAAATTATGGATATTATATATTTTTCATTTAACTCACCAAATGCAGTTCCATTTGATCACATATTGAGAAGAAATCTTCCAAATTTTTATCAAATCTTGGCACTGGATTGTCCATACCTTTCCTGTAATAACAGACAATTTAATATAAATTAAGTTCAAAGTAGCTACCTACTGTAATATATTTAGTTGTATTGTATTTAAGATGAAGCATAATGCAGCATAAACTGGTTTGCTGTTAAATAGAAAAAAATAATAGCAATGAATATTAAAGATGGATTGAACGATTTTGTATGACACCTTTACTGCCTAGTGAACCAGTTCAACTAGAAGAGTATTATGCTTATACATAATTAAAAAAAAGCCCACCACTCCATATAAGGGTAAGTTAATCCTATAAACTTACTCTTAAACGAAGTGGTGGGCCACTACATTTTTGGGGCAGAAGAAGGAACTCTAGGCAATAGGTTAGCTAGATAAAAGTGAGTATCCTTTTGCTTCACCATGCACAAATAAAAACCAAGTGGTAATGCTAACTTACTGCAAATCTGTTCATTTTGATGATGAAAGAAATTCATACTGAAATCTTAAGTGTTACTATGAATCAGTATGCATTTGCCTTTAGTAATATTTTCATACACTTATGTTATGAAAATACTTGGATGAACCCAGCACTATATGCTCACAAAGCGAAAGTCTAGAAGAGTATAGGTGAAAACCAGTTTTTTCAGACAGGAATGCTCTAAAATTCATATTATATTTTGGTGTGTCAAAACACAGAGAGTAGGTATGGAAAAGATAGCATTTTATAAATAAACTTACTGGGCATTTGAGTCCACATTATGATTTTGATGTAGAATCTGTGCCGCTGACTTTAGGGTCATCTGAAACAGGGAATTATAAAGGTTATGACATCTTTTGGGGTTTTATTGTTATGTCCAAAAAAAATTACCGTGCCTACCGGTATTGATTCACGAAGGGAGCCCATAAGAGTTTTAACTTTAGATATGTTGTCCATTTTATCTTGCTGGGTTTGTTGAGGCATTGGTTGGGGCTGCATTTGTTGGGGCTGCATTTGTTGTGGCGATTGCTGCTGCATGATTGTGCCTGGTACAGGCATTTGCATACCAACGTTAGGTGTTGCACCAACCGTATTCATCGGTACATGCATGTTCATCTGATTGTGATTCATGTTTCTTTGTAAATAACAATATTTTTGTAATCGTAGGTAATTTATTAACCAAAAGTTTGTTTTCAACTTTTCAACGAATTTGACAGATCTGTATGTGACTGATTGGACTTATTTGACATTATGAACTTCAGTTTGGAAACTGCATGACAAGGATTGCCACATATAAAAAAATACTGTTTTAAACTTTTCAAGTCTAATAATATACTCATGAGTGGTTCTCACTTATTATTGTTATACTTGATCTGAGATCTAGTACTAGTCGACCAAGCCAACTAGACGAATGTCAACGTGACAAAATTCAACATAATTCAACAATTATAATCCAGAAATTATTTATCGTAACGTGCGATTGCGGCGTGTGAACGTACAATGCGCCTGCAATCGGTAGTAGGAATTTCTGGATTATAATTATTGAATTATGTTGAATTTTGTCACGTTGACATTCGTCTAGTTGGCTTGGTCGACTAGTATTTTAAAGCTAATTTCCACTTGTTGTCCTGAAAATCTTCATCTTGATTATACCCAGAAATTAATTTATGAAACGAGAATGTCAGCTTCAACATTTGACATTGACATTAGAATAGGAGGGAAACTCAAAACAAAAACTTTCCAAAGTTGAAGTATAAGTAAACAACCGAATTTGATGGAGTAAAGTTGAAACTTGAAACTAAACCTTTACTTGAGCTATTGTTTAAATAGTTTTGTTTAATTAGATGTACCTGAAAATATGTGCTATTATCAAAATAATTAAACTATGAAGAGCATGAAACTCTTTGATGCGACTGAGTTGTGGCAGGTGAGTGTTTAATTGATTATTGCAAACTTAAATTGCCTTAGATTACAATAATAACGAAACATTTGACTGTAAAGATTCACGAAATACCTCTATGTAAATTATGTATGATTCATTTCATAGACTAAACGTAATGAGAACCTTTGTTGCAGTGAAATGTAACAAAACATATTTTTTATGGTTTTCAGCGAGAAACGAGCCTGCCATCAATTCCAACCTTTAGTCAAAGTTTTGATAACATGTTAGGAAATGATGGAGTACAATTGGGTAGCATTACTGAACTGCTTGGCTTGCCAGGCTCTGGCAAAACACAGTTATGGTTGGTAGACCTTAGTATTTATTATCAATTTAAGATTATGACATATCTTAGACATCTTAGCCTAGATATTTTATTAAATAATATTTTTCAGCTTACAACTGTGTTCGTCAGTCCAAGTACCTACAGAACTGGGAGGCTTGGATGCAGAGGCACTATACATTGACACTAACACAAACTTTACACTAACCAGATTTAGGGGTGAGCTTTTTGTAATTTCACATTAGTTTAGAAAACACAACATTTAATACTACTTGACTTTCATTTATTGGGAGCAATCCTTGCTAAATATGTAAAAGACTTGAGAGTTTCTTTTTTTAAATGCAGCTATTGTATAATGCAGCTCCGTATTGGTCCAATCTCAGACTGGTTAAATATAATTTAGCTAGTCACAATATATGTATATTCACATTATCCAACCCAGTCAAGGTCCTTGTCAAATCACACTGGCAGTAATATTATTTGATCCTACTGAGAACAGACCAGTAACAAACGGGGATTAACATTATAGTATGACCTTTGATAGTTACGATAATTATAACAGCCTAGCGTAGCAACTCAGTTGCTGCTCTAGTTGCTATCCACGCTAGCCTCTATACCTCTGACCTCTGACACATATGTTTATTTTAGAAATCCTCAGTGCAAGCTTATCAAGATGTCAGAGTATATTGGATAAACCACTACAAATAACTGAAGATGATGCCCTGAAGAAAATGCATTATGTTAATGCCTTTGGATTGGAACAGTATTGCGCTTTCATGTATAGACTACCAAAATTGATAGCAGATTATCCTAATGTAAGTGACAATTAGTACTAGTAGTAACTAGTCAACATTGGTTTGTTTCTTATTTTAGAATGAGAGGATATTACATGCATTATGGCATGAGTCTAAAACAAATTAATTTTAATTTCTTTCATAGTAAAGAACAAACTTTGTGTTAAGTCTGTCTGTTTTCAAAGTACTCCTAAACTACAATTAGTATTTACACCAATAGACAGAGCTGTTCAAGAAGGTCTAAGTACCTAATTTTCAGAAAAAAAAATTCATACCCATGGCACACCCTACTAACTTTTCGAAGTTATGTGCACAAATTGTTAATTATTGTTTTTTAGACTCTAAATAAACAATTAATAAAAATTTGTTAAGCTGTCAGTCCAGCCGGGACTGGCAGCTTAACATACTCTCAAAGGTACAAGCTTGGATATACCAACATTGGTGTAGCTTTGTTACGTGCAGGTTAGACAATAGAGTTGATCTGTGGAAAAGTTAATTTTCTGTCCAATCTGTTTAGACGAGAAAGCAGACCTCCGACTCTAAGACGAAAGTGTTGGAGGCAACCAGGCTAGTGCTAGGACGCATATATGATGACATACGTCACGACAAACCGCTTAGTTGATCTGTCCTGATGTAAAGTAGGTACATGTGAATCATTGAGGGCACACCAAGAGTTACACAAGCATAATTTTTTTTTATTTCAGATAAAATTGATTGTTATAGACTCAATAACATATCCTTTCAAAGATGGCGTGACTACTAAACAAAGGACTGGCATACTGTTCAGACAGATGGCAGAGTTACAGAAGATTGCTGTAGAAAAACGGATAGCGGTGAGTTTATGATATGGCTTGTGAAGTTGTGACCATAGTATTAGAATGGATTTTATTTGTTTTTACCGTACTATTTTACTACTAGACCCGCGTTATGTAGGGGAACTGCACTGCACCCGTGTCGTGATGTTTTATAGCCTTACTCGATAAAGGCTATCCAACACAACAATAATTATTCAAATCGGGCCAGTAGTGCTTGAAATTAGCGTGTTCAACCAAACAAACAAACTCTTCAGCTTTATGATACCTATGGTTATGGATAAGTAGGGTTTCTCTTCGAGAATTCTTGAGGCGAGAATTCCGCGGCGGGATATCTAGTGAGGTGTCTCCATGACTTTACTCTACATTTGACGCAGTAGGTGTAGGACTTTCGCTGCTAGCATGGCATAATACTAGGCCTTTGGGTGTTTAATGTATATGTATGGATGAGCTCTAGGTATGGTTGAAAAACGGCGGCTTCCCTAACTAATCTCAAAATTTAGTCCGAATGGCCAGACGGTGACTCGCCAATTTACCAGATAGGCTCTGTTTTACTAGGGTAAACAAATTTTGCCTTAAAGGCAGCATGCGGGCGACACCCGTGTTAGTGGCTAAAGGGTCTCGTGATGTTGTATATGTAACTGGGAGGAATATTAATAAGCATATGCAGTTATATGTAATAATCAATGTTTTATTGGGCGTACTCAAATTGTTACAATACAATGTCTCAGTCTAAATTCTAAGCGCGTAAATCCACAGAGTCGCAATGACCACAGATTATCTATGATGTAAGCTGTCGCTAGATGGCGCGGTCGTAACAGTCTCTCCTACGTTATTGAATTATAAGTTCAATCTATTTGGTGGTCTTCTTATCCTGGTGCCTCGACGTGTTGCTCCCCCAGGCTCTGTCTGCGTAGGAGGTGGTGATGCTTGCTGTTCTGTCGGGTTTGGCAATACTGTTTCAGCACAACCGGTATCCACTGGTGGAGTTTCCATTTCGGGGGTACCTTTCTTCCTGGTGTCCGTTGCTGGATCCGTATTCATCATCTGCTCATCTACTAACTTTGTAGGGCTCACTGGTGGAGTTGTTTCTCTCATCTGTGGTACCACTTCTTGTCCTGGCTTATGCCAGTCAGTGCTTTGTATGATGTCATTATCTGTCATGCATGATGTTTTAATTATTTGGTCCACATGTCTGTGGTGTTTTCTTCCTTCCACTTCCACCTCATAGTGTAATTTTCCTGTCCTTTCTAATATTTTTCCAAATTTCCATTTGTTACCATCGTACATCCTTATCTGTACTCTATCTCCTCTCTTAAGTTCTTTGTTTATAATTTGATTTTCATTGCTGTTATTTTTCTCAATCTCTGTCTTCCTTTTTACTAGGTCAATCCGGGTTCTGTATGTTCTTTTAAACATCATCTCGGCTGGGCTAATTCCTGTAGAATTGTTTGGCGTTTTCCTGTACATCATTAAGAATTTAAGTAATTTTTCTTGTATTGATCCTTCTTCTTTAGCCATTGCCTTTAATTTATTTTTCAGTGTCTGCACATATCTTTCTGCCTGACCATTTGTTGATGGATGAAAAGGTGCAGTAAATTTTGCTTGAATACCATTTTGTTTTAAAAATCTCTGCATTTCTTCAGATCTGAACTGCCTGCCATTGTCTGAGACTTGTGTAACAGGTAATCCAAATGTAGTGTATATTTTCTTTAAAATGTTTATTGTTGCTGTAGCAGTAATAGATGGCGTTGGTACCACTTCTAGCCACTTTGTATAAGCATCTACTACTATCAAGAAATAATTATTCATAAAAGGTCCAGCATAATCAATATGTATACGGCTCCAAGGTTCTTTTGGGTACTCCCAGCAATGTGTTGGTACCTTACTGGGGTTCTTCTTCATCAAACAACATGCCTTACATTGTTTAACCATATTCTCAATGTCTGTATCAATATTCCTCCACCAAACATAGCTTCTTGCCAAAGATTTCATTTTTACAATACCTGTATGTGCCGTATGTAGTTCTTCTAATATTTTGGGCTGTAATATTTTTGGTATAACAATTCTTATTCCATAGAAAATGCAATTATTCTGTAGTGAATACTCATGTAGTGTCTTAAGATCCTCTCTGCCAGACTGAATATCTATATATAATTTTTGTAGTTCTCGGTCCTTAGCTGTAGCTTCTTTTATTTCCTGTTGTGTCACTGGCATTTCTGAAATCTGGTTTATATAGAATGTATCATTATCAGTAAGTTTATGTACATTTGTGTCTGCCGTGACTCCATTTCTTGATAAATAGTCGGCATTTGCATGTTCTGCTGTTTTCCTGACTCTAATTTCGTAATTAAATCCGGCTAAAAAGTTTGCATAATGTACCAGTCTCATTGCAGTAGTAGTGGGAATTGTCTTTTCTGGGTGTAGTATTCGTGCTAGTGGTTGGTTGTCTATAATTAGAGTGATTCTTCTCCCATAGCAATACTGAAAGAACTTCTTTAACCCCCATATCAGTGCTGCTGCTTCCTTGTCAAGCTGGCTGTATCCTTTTTCTGCTTTCGTAAGTGATCGTGAGGCGAAAGCTATAGGTCTTTCTGTCTTATCCGGCATCACATGTGATAAAACAGCACCGAAGCCAGTAGGTGATGCATCCGTAGCCAGTGTAACTGGTAAGTTCGTATGGAATGGTGTAAGTACTTTCTCTCCGCAGATCTCTTCTTTCAGTTCTTGGAATATCTTTTCACATTCTCTAGACCATGTAAATTTATTATCCTTTTGTAATAGCTTATACATTGGATTTAATTTGGATGCTAGGTTTGGAATGAACTGCTGATAATAATTGATTAATCCCAAGAATGTGCGAAGGGAAGATACATCTGTAGGTCTTGGGCTTTGCTTAATGTCATTTACCTTATCTTTAGTTGGATGTAAACCCTTCTCATTTATTTCATGTCCTAGGTATGTGATTGATTCTTGAAAAAATTGGCACTTCTTTTTATTTAAATGTAATCCGCATAATTGTAACCTTTCACACACTTTTCTTATTCTTTGCAACAGTTGTATGAGTGTCTGTCCTTGTATAGCAATATCATCGAAGAAGCATGCTGTTCCTTCAATGCCCTGTAAAGTTTGATCCATGTATCGCTGCCAAATATTTGGTGCTATTTTAACACCAAACATCAATCTTTTCACTTTGTAGGTACCCTTGCATGTCCTAATAGCTTGCATTTCAGCTGCATTCTCACTTGTTTTCATATGTAAATATGCTTGGTTTATGTCTAAAGTGCAAAAGTACTTTCCACCACTCAGTTTTGTAAAAATCTCTTCTATGCGTGGTATTGGGTAGTAATCATTTTCTAAATTCTTATTTAATGTTGATCGGTAATCTGCACATATACGTACTTTCCCATTTGCTTTTATAACAGGGACTATAGGAGTCCCCCATTGTGAGTAAGTGATTTTTTCTATTATATTTTGACGCTCCAATCTATCCAGCTCTGCTTCTACTTGGTTTTTTAGTGCGAATGGAACAGGTCTTGGTTTCAAAAATACAGGCACTGCATTTTCTTTCAATTTAAAAGCTGCTTCATAATTTTTTATTAAGCCTATTTCTTCAGAAAATAGTTCTTTGTATTCATCTAATAATTTCTGTAATTTTTCTTTAAATTCTGTTCTTGTAATATCCTTTTCCTCTCTGCTTATTGCCTTTATATCAAATGTTAAATTTAACTTCTTTAACCATTCTCTTCCTATAACTGGATCCACATTTTTATTTATTATGAACATTCGTCCTTCTATTTCCTTATTTTTGTATTTAATTTTTAATTTACAAGTTCCCAAAGGCTGTATTATTTCACCTGTATATGTTCGTAGTCGTATAGGTGTAGTTTCCATTTTCACATTTCTGAAGTTAGTTTTAAAATAATTTGTGGAACATGTTGTAACAGCTGCCCCTGTATCCAACTCCAATGTATGTACTTGACCATTTATTTGTAATGTTATATTATATTTCTCATGTAGTGTACTGTTATCTTTGTTTATTTTATGAATTTCATATATTTCTTCTTCATTTTCTTCTGAAGATAATTCACTTTCAATTTGTAATTGTTTTTGATCCCTGAAACACACTGACTGTACATGTCCCCGTTTATTACACTTCTTACAGAACAATTTGTCTTTTACACGGCATTGACTTGCTACATGGTTTTCTCTTCCACAGCAATAACAGTTAATTTTCCGTTCTCTTATTTTGTATGTACATTCATTATTATCACTTTGATGTATATTATTTCCTTTAATGTATGTATTTGTTTTTCCCTTGTATGTACTTTTACTCTTCTTATTTATTGAAATCTTATTTATGTTTGTATTATTATCCTGATCCATTTCTTTTGTTTCACATTTTGATGTTTCTATAGCCATAGCAATTTTTACTATATTTTCAAATTTTGTAGTTGGTGGCTCTTGTAGTAAGCGTTCTTTAATTTCAGCGTTACGCAGCCCTCGTATAAACTGAACTCTCAGGTGAGTATCAAATGTTGTTTGTTTGCAGTTGGTACATATAAAGTTACATTTACCTCCAATTTCTTTTAAGCCAACCACGTAGTTAGCGATACTTTCGTGTTCATGCTGCTGTCTAAGACAAAATTTATGCTGCTGCGCCACCTCCCCCGGCTCTGGTGAAATGTGGTCTCCCAGTATTTTAATAAGTTCTTCGAACGACTTACATTCGGGGGTACTTGGTGCTGTAATGTTCTTTAATACTTGATAATATTTAGGGCCAATGCAGTTTAAAAATATTTGTACTTTAATGTTGGCATCTGTAACACCTTTTAAGGTTATGTAGTTTTGTAATCTCTGTAGATAACTCGAAAAGGATTCATTTATTTCGTCGTATGGTTGTAACAAAATACCACTTACAGGTTTAGATTGATTTTCTTGATGTTGTAAGGCACTTTGCAGGTTAGCTTGTTGTATTTGCATACCACGCATGGTTTCTAACATTTGAGCAAGCACTTGCGCGAGTTGTTCCGTCATCGTAATTGTTGTTTTATTGCACTTTTGTAAGGATTAGGGAGTTTGTGAAGCGGGTTATCATCACAGGATAGGAACCCCTGGAGCGATAAGGAACCAAGGTAAGATGGATGCGCGCGAGCACGTGGGTGTTGGTTGTAATTTTGACTTATAAATTTTACCTTAACTAACTCCTTGTTAGTTTTTTTTTTTTGCTGTATGTCCTCATGAATCCCATCCTCGTCGCCAGATTTGTTGTAGGTATATGTAACTGGGAGGAATATTAATAAGCATATGCAGTTATATGTAATAATCAATGTTTTATTGGGCGTACTCAAATTGTTACAATACAATGTCTCAGTCTAAATTCTAAGCGCGTAAATCCACAGAGTCGCAATGACCACAGATTATCTATGATGTAAGCTGTCGCTAGATGGCGCGGTCGTAACACGTGACAACGAAAATCCATAGCGGGTTTCCACGCAATTATACGCCATAAAAGTTACATTTCCTCACCCGAGCGAATAGCTCCTGCAGCTTCTCTTTCGGCTAACCAAGGCAAGCCAAAGTTGAGTCTCCTGCATGCGCACTTGTAAATCTACTCCGAATACGCAACAAGGACAAGCTGGGGACGAGGCCCTGATCGACTCTTTGTAGCATTCGGGACGGAACTGCGTCTTTTTATAACGAGCACTGCTGGACAAGAATCCCTTCTAATTATATTATACTCGTAGGTACTAACTACTCCCATCTTATATTAACTTGAGATAAAAATTTAACTGCTGGACATTTTGCTTTGTCACCAACCGATTTTGAGCCTCCTGCTTACAATCGCTTCCTGCTCTGGTCTCTTCTTCTAAACTTACTAGTCCCATTGAGTTATCTTGTAAGTCTTTAAACTTACTTTCCTATAAAATTTGGTAAGTGTTGTCGAATCCTCGACGTATTTTTGTCATACATTGTCTAAGCCAATTGCGCATCAGTAATGATAAGATGACAAATGCGACGTTTCAGCATAACATATCTACATATATATCTTCACGCCTTTTATCCCCGAAGGGGTAGGCAGAGGTGTATTACACACCCACACTTCGCCAGATATGTTTCGGTCCCAATGTAATAGGGGGCGAGCCTATTGCCATCTACCGGGCACATTTTTAAGCGAGCGATAATTAATATTTTTATTTTAATACACACATAACTTCGAAAAGTCATAGGTGTGTGCCCGGGGTAACTGGGGATCGAACCCGAGACCATCGTCTCGGCAGTCCGTTACGTACACCACTGGGCTATCGCCGACACACGTTTCAGCAACTTACTTTCAGCATTATACGTTTCAGCAATTTACTTAAAATTATGCTATTTGCTTTATGTATGCATCTGTTCCAACATTCATTCGCAGCAGACCATATCAAATTATTTAATGAGGAAGTATTTTTGTTCATTGTACCTATTTATTATTCACATAGCTATGCAAATTCAGATCAGCTTTCGTCTAGTTATAGACACATCTACAAAGACGGATTTAACTCGTTCTGCCGATTCATTAATCAGTGCGAGACATAATAGATTTTTTATAGTGTCTGGTATTGTGGATTGCAAGACGTTAATCGTCATGGTCAGCAGTATTTATTGTTTGTTATTGCAATCATAGTCCTAGCCTTAGGTATTCCGGTAAGACTTTAGCCTTGCGTTGAGCCTAAACGCACTAAACTTACCAGATTTAACAGAAAGTACATAATTACATATTAGCTTTCACACAGAGCGACTGCCGATTGCCCTTCGCAACTCAAAGGGATGGCATGGCGATATGCCATGCAATAGAGCAGTGTTAGTATAATGAAGGGTACCGAATACCCTTAACAGATAAGGAAAGTAAATTCAGTTCTTGGCATTAGCATCTTTTCATGTAGTTTCTTTTTTATCGTCGTAGCCAAGATATCACTGCTGGACATAGGCCCTAAAGCTCTTTACACATCCTATCGGTTCCCACAATCCCAACAAGATCATCGATCCACCCTGGTTAGGCCAACCCCTGCTGCGTCATCGGGCCATCAATTCTTCAGTAGTTTCCAATGTTTGTAGAAATTCATCTAAATGAAGAGGAATGTGAACATGTATGCCTAGTGCCTACGGTACCGTATAATCGGTATGAATGACTAGTACATATTCATGGGCAACATGTCATAATTGCCAAGGTGGTGCTACACTTGAACGCCACCAGAAACTAACAGAGGTAGGTAAACTAACCAAATTAACACTACAATGGATCAAGGGCCACAGTGGCTCAAGAGGGAATGACGCAGCAGACGTACTTGCCAGAAGAGGGGCCACTTTAGAGGTAGTGGGACCCGAGCCCATTATTCCCCTTCCTTCTGGTTTTTATCGCTACCTGGTAAGAAATAGAACCAGGACCCAGCACAACCAGTCCCAGAAACATGTAGGCAGGCCAAGGAGGCTCTTCCCGCAGTAGACGGTAAGATAGCCAAAGAAGTCGTCAGGCTGTTCAAACAACAACTGCGGACAGTCACGGCCGCCTACACAGGACACGGATTCTTTAATAAACGCCTATTTACTATAGGTATCACCGACAGCCCGCTGTGCAGAGCCTGTATGGCAGCAGACGAGACGGCAGCCTATCTGCTCCTCGACTGTCCTGAGGTCGCACAGTACAGGCACCAATACTGATACCTGACCAGATACAGCACCCTGAGGGAAGCAGTGGGCCACATCAAGAGTCTGCTGGCCTTCCTCGAAGAGCTGGGCTGGCTCGAGTGACAAGACCATTCTCACCCGCACGCAAAATACACGCCAGACGCGAAAATAGCCCGTGCTACCAGACCATACCATTAGTGACATACAGTTACATTGTCAAGGTGGTGCTAACAAACGAGATGAGTACCCGCGTGGGTCTGTCCGGCTCGTGCGTGGTGGGCGCGCTAGGCGACGCGTGGGCGCACCGCTGCAACGTGCGCGTGCTACTGTAGAGTAACGTCGCACTATTAGTGACATACAGTTACATTGTCAAGGTGGTGCTAACAAACGAGATGAGTACCCGCGTGGGTCTGTCCGGCTCGTGCGTGGTGGGCGCGCTAGGCGACGCGTGGGCGCACCGCTGCAACGTGCGCGTGCTACTGTAGAGTAACGTCGCACTATTAGTGACATACAGTTACATTGTCAAGGTGGTGCTAACAAACGAGATGAGTACCCGCGTGGGTCTGTCCGGCTCGTGCGTGGTGGGCGCGCTAGGCGACGCGTGGGCGCACCGCTGCAACGTGCGCGTGCTACTGTAGAGTAACGTCGCACTATTAGTGACATACAGTTACATTGTCAAGGTGGTGCTAACAAACGAGATGAGTACCCGCGTGGGTCTGTCCGGCTCGTGCGTGGTGGGCGCGCTAGGCGACGCGTGGGCGCACCGCTGCAACGTGAGCGTGCTACTGTAGAGTAACGTCGCACTATTAGTGACATACAGTTACATTGTCAAGGTGGTGCTAACAAACGAGATGAGTACCCGCGTGGGTCTGTCCGGCTCGTGCGTGGTGGGCGCGCTAGGCGACGCGTGGGCGCACCGCTGCAACGTGCGCGTGCTACTGTAGAGTAACGTCGCACTATTAGTGACATACAGTTACATTGTCAAGGTGGTGCTAACAAACGAGATGAGTACCCGCGTGGGTCTGTCCGGCTCGTGCGTGGTGGGCGCGCTAGGCGACGCGTGGGCGCACCGCTGCAACGTGAGCGTGCTACTGTAGAGTAACGTCGCACTATTAGTGACATACAGTTACATTGTCAAGGTGGTGCTAACAAACGAGATGAGTACCCGCGTGGGTCTGTCCGGCTCGTGCGTGGTGGGCGCGCTAGGCGACGCGTGGGCGCACCGCTGCAACGTGCGCGTGCTACTGTAGAGTAACGTCGCACTATTAGTGACATACAGTTACATTGTTAAGGTGGTGCTAACAAACGAGATGAGTACCCGCGTGGGTCTGTCCGGCTCGTGCGTGGTGGGCGCGCTAGGCGACGCGTGGGCGCACCGCTGCAACGTGCGCGTGCTACTGTAGAGTAACGTCGCACTATTAGTGACATACAGTTACATTGTCAAGGTGGTGCTAACAAACGAGATGAGTACCCGCGTGGGTCTGTCCGGCTCGTGCGTGGTGGGCGCGCTAGGCGACGCGTGGGCGCACCGCTGCAACGTGCGCGTGCTACTGTAGAGTAACGTCGCACTATTAGTGACATACAGTTACATTGTCAAGGTGGTGCTAACAAACGAGATGAGTACCCGCGTGGGTCTGTCCGGCTCGTGCGTGGTGGGCGCGCTAGGCGACGCGTGGGCGCACCGCTGCAACGTGCGCGTGCTGCTGTAGAGTAACGTCGCACTATTAGTGACATACAGTTACATTGTTAAGGTGGTGCTAACAAACGAGATGAGTACCCGCGTGGGTCTGTCCGGCTCGTGCGTGGTGGGCGCGCTAGGCGACGCGTGGGCGCACCGCTGCAACGTGCGCGTGCTACTGTAGAGTAACGTCGCACTATTAGTGACATACAGTTACATTGTCAAGGTGGTGCTAACAAACGAGATGAGTACCCGCGTGGGTCTGTCCGGCTCGTGCGTGGTGGGCGCGCTAGGCGACGCGTGGGCGCACCGCTGCAACGTGCGCGTGCTACTGTAGAGTAACGTCGCACTATTAGTGACATACAGTTACATTGTCAAGGTGGTGCTAACAAACGAGATGAGTACCCGCGTGGGTCTGTCCGGCTCGTGCGTGGTGGGCGCGCTAGGCGACGCGTGGGCGCACCGCTGCAACGTGCGCGTGCTACTGTAGAGTAACGTCGCACTATTAGTGACATACAGTTACATTGTCAAGGTGGTGCACCGCTGCAACGTGCGCGTGCTACTGTAGAGTAACGTCGCACTATTAGTGACATACAGTTACATTGTCAAGGTGGTGCACCGCTGCAACGTGCGCGTGCTACTGTAGAGTAACGTCGCACTATTAGTGACATACAGTTACATTGTCAAGGTGGTGCACCGCTGCAACGTGCGCGTGCTACTGTAGAGTAACGTCGCACTATTAGTGACATACAGTTACATTGTCAAGGTGGTGCACCGCTGCAACGTGCGCGTGCTACTGTAGAGTAACGTCGCACTATTAGTGACATACAGTTACATTGTCAAGGTGGTGCACCGCTGCAACGTGCGCGTGCTACTGTAGAGTAACGTCGCACTATTAGTGACATACAGTTACATTGTCAAGGTGGTGCACCGCTGCAACGTGCGCGTGCTACTGTAGAGTAACGTCGCACTATTAGTGACATACAGTTACATTGTTAAGGTGGTGCTAACAAACGAGATGAGTACCCGCGTGGGTCTGTCCGGCTCGTGCGTGGTGGGCGCGCTAGGCGACGCGTGGGCGCACCGCTGCAACGTGCGCGTGCTACTGTAGAGTAACGTCGCACTATTAGTGACATACAGTTACATTGTCAAGGTGGTGCTAACAAACGAGATGAGTACCCGCGTGGGTCTGTCCGGCTCGTGCGTGGTGGGCGCGCTAGGCGACGCGTGGGCGCACCGCTGCAACGTGCGCGTGCTACTGTAGAGTAACGTCGCACTATTAGTGACATACAGTTACATTGTCAAGGTGGTGCTAACAAACGAGATGAGTACCCGCGTGGGTCTGTCCGGCTCGTGCGTGGTGGGCGCGCTAGGCGACGCGTGGGCGCACCGCTGCAACGTGCGCTTGCTACTGTAGAGTAACGTCGCACTATTAGTGACATACAGTTACATTGTCAAGGTGGTGCTAACAAACGAGATGAGTACCCGCGTGGGTCTGTCCGGCTCGTGCGTGGTGGGCGCGCTAGGCGACGCGTGGGCGCACCGCTGCAACGTGCGCGTGCTACTGTAGAGTAACGTCGCACTATTAGTGACATACAGTTACATTGTCAAGGTGGTGCTAACAAACGAGATGAGTACCCGCGTGGGTCTGTCCGGCTCGTGCGTGGTGGGCGCGCTAGGCGACGCGTGGGCGCACCGCTGCAACGTGCGCGTGCTACTGTAGAGTAACGTCGCACTATTAGTGACATACAGTTACATTGTCAAGGTGGTGCTAACAAACGAGATGAGTACCCGCGTGGGTCTGTCCGGCTCGTGCGTGGTGGGCGCGCTAGGCGACGCGTGGGCGCACCGCTGCAACGTGCGCGTGCTACTGTAGAGTAACGTCGCACTATTAGTGACATACAGTTACATTGTCAAGGTGGTGCTAACAAACGAGATGAGTACCCGCGTGGGTCTGTCCGGCTCGTGCGTGGTGGGCGCGCTAGGCGACGCGTGGGCGCACCGCTGCAACGTGCGCGTGCTACTGTAGAGTAACGTCGCACTATTAGTGACATACAGTTACATTGTCAAGGTGGTGCTAACAAACGAGATGAGTACCCGCGTGGGTCTGTCCGGCTCGTGCGTGGTGGGCGCGCTAGGCGACGCGTGGGCGCACCGCTGCAACGTGCGCGTGCTACTGTAGAGTAACGTCGCACTATTAGTGACATACAGTTACATTGTCAAGGTGGTGCTAACAAACGAGATGAGTACCCGCGTGGGTCTGTCCGGCTCGTGCGTGGTGGGCGCGCTAGGCGACGCGTGGGCTCACCGCTGCAACGTGCGCGTGCTACTGTAGAGTAACGTCGCACTATTAGTGACATACAGTTACATTGTCAAGGTGGTGCTAACAAACGAGATGAGTACCCGCGTGGGTCTGTCCGGCTCGTGCGTGGTGGGCGCGCTAGGCGACGCGTGGGCGCACCGCTGCAACGTGCGCGTGCTACTGTAGAGTAACGTCGCACTATTAGTGACATACAGTTACATTGTCAAGGTGGTGCTAACAAACGAGATGAGTACCCGCGTGGGTCTGTCCGGCTCGTGCGTGGTGGGCGCGCTAGGCGACGCGTGGGCGCACCGCTGCAACGTGCGCGTGCTACTGTAGAGTAACGTCGCACTATTAGTGACATACAGTTACATTGTCAAGGTGGTGCTAACAAACGAGATGAGTACCCGCGTGGGTCTGTCCGGCTCGTGCGTGGTGGGCGCGCTAGGCGACGCGTGGGCGCACCGCTGCAACGTGCGCGTGCTGCTGTAGAGTAACGTCGCACTATTAGTGACATACAGTTACATTGTTAAGGTGGTGCTAACAAACGAGATGAGTACCCGCGTGGGTCTGTCCGGCTCGTGCGTGGTGGGCGCGCTAGGCGACGCGTGGGCGCACCGCTGCAACGTGCGCGTGCTACTGTAGAGTAACGTCGCACTATTAGTGACATACAGTTACATTGTCAAGGTGGTGCTAACAAACGAGATGAGTACCCGCGTGGGTCTGTCCGGCTCGTGCGTGGTGGGCGCGCTAGGCGACGCGTGGGCGCACCGCTGCAACGTGCGCGTGCTACTGTAGAGTAACGTCGCACTATTAGTGACATACAGTTACATTGTCAAGGTGGTGCTAACAAACGAGATGAGTACCCGCGTGGGTCTGTCCGGCTCGTGCGTGGTGGGCGCGCTAGGCGACGCGTGGGCGCACCGCTGCAACGTGCGCGTGCTACTGTAGAGTAACGTCGCACTATTAGTGACATACAGTTACATTGTCAAGGTGGTGCTAACAAACGAGATGAGTACCCGCGTGGGTCTGTCCGGCTCGTGCGTGGTGGGCGCGCTAGGCGACGCGTGGGCGCACCGCTGCAACGTGCGCGTGCTACTGTAGAGTAACGTCGCACTATTAGTGACATACAGTTACATTGTCAAGGTGGTGCTAACAAACGAGATGAGTACCCGCGTGGGTCTGTCCGGCTCGTGCGTGGTGGGCGCGCTAGGCGACGCGTGGGCGCACCGCTGCAACGTGCGCGTGCTACTGTAGAGTAACGTCGCACTATTAGTGACATACAGTTACATTGTCAAGGTGGTGCTAACAAACGAGATGAGTACCCGCGTGGGTCTGTCCGGCTCGTGCGTGGTGGGCGCGCTAGGCGACGCGTGGGCTCACCGCTGCAACGTGCGCGTGCTACTGTAGAGTAACGTCGCACTATTAGTGACATACAGTTACATTGTCAAGGTGGTGCTAACAAACGAGATGAGTACCCGCGTGGGTCTGTCCGGCTCGTGCGTGGTGGGCGCGCTAGGCGACGCGTGGGCGCACCGCTGCAACGTGCGCGTGCTACTGTAGAGTAACGTCGCACTATTAGTGACATACAGTTACATTGTCAAGGTGGTGCTAACAAACGAGATGAGTACCCGCGTGGGTCTGTCCGGCTCGTGCGTGGTGGGCGCGCTAGGCGACGCGTGGGCGCACCGCTGCAACGTGCGCGTGCTACTGTAGAGTAACGTCGCACTATTAGTGACATACAGTTACATTGTCAAGGTGGTGCTAACAAACGAGATGAGTACCCGCGTGGGTCTGTCCGGCTCGTGCGTGGTGGGCGCGCTAGGCGACGCGTGGGCGCACCGCTGCAACGTGCGCGTGCTGCTGTAGAGTAACGTCGCACTATTAGTGACATACAGTTACATTGTTAAGGTGGTGCTAACAAACGAGATGAGTACCCGCGTGGGTCTGTCCGGCTCGTGCGTGGTGGGCGCGCTAGGCGACGCGTGGGCGCACCGCTGCAACGTGCGCGTGCTACTGTCCGCTACACCACACGACACAAGACGACACGCCGCGATACTCAAGAGTAACGTCGCGGCCACTGCTGTTGCGAGCTTTCAGGTAGGTAACTGACAGATTAAACTTACCATATTATATGTACCTACCTACATAAAATTATTGTTATACTTTTCGTTGCTCAAGCTCAATGGCGAATTCAGCATTTTGTTTTGAGAAGGGCTTATTTTGAGCGCCCTGGCAGGAAGGTTACATCAAGGGGAAACCTTAACTTTCTTTGGAAGAAAACAGATGCTATTGGAAGGGTTTTAGTATCTTAGTCTCTCTCCACTAAAGGGGCATAGAAATGAAGCCCAGCTGGCACCCGGTAAATCGTTAGAGACTCTATTATATGACTATTCCTTCGAAGCCTTTCGGCATTGTTACGGTAAAACAACTTAACCATAGCCTTGAATTAGATTACGCACCTACTGCTTACCTAGCTGTCTTAACTAGTAGGTATAGGTCGGTTCACCAAAGTTGACCACCAATGGCGGCCGTCGCGCATATGTACATTCGTGCACCAATGGCGTGGCTTATTTTTATTCGTGGCTCCATTCTTGACGCATTTGGGGAATGCGTCAAGAACGGAGCCACACCATTGGCATTCCACTCGCGCCTCACTCCGTACCTCCACGGGGACCTAAAAAATTATTTCAGCGCAGTGGTCATCTTTCGTGAACCGACCTATAAATGATTACCCAACCAAGGGATATAGACGTTAACTAAAACTGTCGTAGTAGAGACGATTGTGATAACCGGAGTTAACCGGAGACGCAATTACTCAATTACCCTCCGTAGATACTCGCCTAATTCTTTTTCCTTACAACCAATAACCTAGTTTTATATCATCATTTTCTGCGTCACAATACCATTGAATTAGTTGACGG
Organism: Euclidia mi; assembly: GCA_944739405.2. NCBI lineage: Eukaryota > Metazoa > Arthropoda > Insecta > Lepidoptera > Erebidae > Euclidia > Euclidia mi. Next base: position 27,322,786 of record OX123204.2, on the reverse strand, counting down.
TTTGATATAGGATTTGATGTCGAGTTTTCTGACAAGTTCTCCGTCTCTTCCTAAAGAATATATAGTGTATTTACCTTAGTCGCCTCTCACGACACCCACTGAATAGGGTATTTGACTAAAAAAATCGAATTAGTCCGTCAGTTAGATTATCGAAAAATATTGGATACGTATTTTTTGTTTTATCAAATCAGTAAAAAAATACGAAGATAAAACGCATCAAAGATGGAGAAACGCCTAAGAGTGGGGGCTTGTAACGTCACTTGCCAGTAAAAAGTGTACTGGCAAGTGACGTCACACGAGTTTTCAGCGAAGTTTGTCGTCTTCATTTTTTGTTTACGTGACTAAAGAAAATATACGTGTCCAATATTTTTTGGAAATCTATCTGACGGACTAATTAGATTTTTTTAGTCAAATAACCTATTCGGACACTGTGGATTCTTAATCCGTCAACGCGCGGTGAAGTTCAAGGGCCTTAAAAATATTATGCCTGAAGTGTCATAAAAAGAATCCACTGCTCAAATTTCGTGCTCGTAGTTCCGGTAATTTAGGCTCTGCGATGATAGTGGCTGGCAGCGGCTGGACACGAAAAGCCGAAAATCGGGCTCAGTGGCGTGCCATTGGAGAGGCCTATATCCAGCAGTGGACTATTGCAGGCTGATGATGATGATGATATTATGTCAATCAGACTATGTGCTTCTATACTGGTATGATGATGATGACTCGCCTCACATTAAAACTATTTAGACGATTGCCATTAAAAGGCGACGTCATTTTACGTTAAGGCAATACTTGTTTGTCGGTTTAGTCACACATGAAACAAGCGTGTTTAGTCTCGAAAACCAATTTCTAGCCTCCGTTTGAAGTTTATTGCTCCATAAATCTACGCGCAATGATCGTGTAGCGATTACGTTTAAGACCAATCTATTTTCATCATACATGCAGATTATTGTTAGAAACTTTACCTGGAGACATTACGATAATAAAGATTAGATTTGAATCGTAGTTTGTCCATAATACCTACAACATGATGCTTAGTTATGTTACTGGTATAGACATAAAATTGTTTTCGTAATGATCTTTCCAATTGGGGATCCTAATCATACGGGCAAGCCGTCGTGGCACGGTAGCACCGTGGGATCTCCACCTTGTCGTCGTGGGGGAACTCAGTAGCCGTGGTTGGGTCACCCACGATGAAGCTAAGCGAGATCCCGGGAGTGGAAACTCCGCGTGGGCTTGACGGAGGCCTGTGCAGGATGCGTCCAAAAGTGCGGGTGCGAGGAACAGTTCTTCTGTCCCTCGCAGTCGGGCGCGGTCCCGGGAATAACGGTGCCGTAAGCCAATAATTTTAAATGATTATCATGAGAAACTGAAAAGATTTTCTATTTATTTAGCCCCCCATTCGTGGCGGAGGGAAACGAATCATTTGCTTGAGGATAGTGGTTTAGACCAAATTATGTTTTCATACTAAGATAAACGCGTGTCACTTGATAAAACCTTGCTTCAGCAGATACAAGTCACCTAAAACAAATCCTAGATCCCCAACTGTATGGCGAAAATGTCCATAAACGTTGTAGTAGTAGCCGTCAACAGTAATTGTGTAGTAATAAAAGGTAGGTAGGTAGTTTAAAACCCTGTTCCAAAATATCCCAGTAAAATATGGTATCGTATCTTTGATAGTATTTTTATGTGCCAATACAATTATTTTACCCAACGCACACTAGCGATAATTTGCAAAAACCTGGACATTACATAATTTTAAAATATTGTCGATAGAACAGTTTTATAACACTTATCTTAAACCTCAATAAATGACGCAACTTTTGAGCATTTTTATATAGGTATTTAATATGCTAAAATTCTATAACAATCCGCCTACGAAGTTGATCAAAAATATCGTGCTTAAATCTGATGATTTCCAAGTCGCATGTTATCGCTTGTTGTGTTTACAACTGTAAATATTTGGGGTTTTTCTTTTATGGATTCTATTTCTAGAGGTATTTTTAATTGCTATCAGATGTTACTATTTTCTAAAATAAATCTTAACACCCATACCCTTGCCTTGAAATTGATAGTATTTTTTACTAACGTAAGCAGAAAGAATAAGGGCAATAGTACGATATTCTTCTGTATTCCGAGAAATAAGCTGTATTAAATTGTAGCATATAATGCTAGTAAGTATTTCGTTTATTTTAGATTTGGCTGCCGATATCTGCCTAGTGATTAGTTTTTACTAGCTTTAAGTCCCGGTATTTATGCGTATATTTTGTCGTCGGATATTTTTAGGTCTTTAACTTGTGTTCATTCTTTTGATAAATGGTTTTAAAAATGTTAGTATCTATCTGAAGATGCAGAAGAGTCAAGATATAAGGATATAAATAAATATCGCAGAGACTTTACAAGAAAAACGCCCCATATTTAAACTACAAATGAGACATTTATATCAAAGACTTTGCGTTTCTTCAGACCCTTTTTTTCTCAAGTTTACTAAAACGTCCAGAAAGTAAAATATGCAGTTGCCCCTGGATGCAATTTAACTAATAAAGGAACCTGAAATATTTTATATTTAAACAAAGTTAGGTATCAACACTATCAAAATTTCACACCATATAGTTTGTATATCTTTGATCATTCATGTTTCTTAGTTATGAATATCATTCATTTATAGTACATAGTTAATTAAATTCTTGTTTATCTCTCATATATATACTTACTATTATCCTACGATAGTTTTATAACTATCAATATCATAAAGTCAGTTTTTATGTTCGCACTGGTTGAAACAAAGGCCTCTTTTCATAAAATAATAATAATTCATAGTTCAAAAGGTTTGCATTTAATTTCAATAGGTTTATTTAATGCATTTTTACCATTAAAACATTTTGGCCATATTTTTGGTAATGTTCGCCAGTGTGCAACGGTACCAAGTTGATAACGCGGTTGTAAGGAATTACAACCGTGCAGGCACCTGCTTCTTTAAATAAATTGGGCAAGTGCGAGTCGGACTCGCGCGCAAAGGGTTCCGTACTATCATCTATAAAAGAAAATCACGTTCGTTGTATGTATACTTAAATACTTTATAAGTTTCTACCTGTTTATTAAGATCGAGTAACAAATTGCTTAAAAATTACGTTTGTTGTATGGGAGCCCCCCTTTATTATTTACTTTTTTTAAATTTAATTATTTATTTTGAAAGGTAATATACAACTACATATTCTGTAAAAATTTAAAGCGTCTACCTGTAACAGTTAGTAATTTTGAGCAAAATATACGAAAAAAAACACGTTTTTGTATGGGACCCCCCCTAAATTTTTTATTTTTTTTTTATTTTTAGTATTTGTTGTTATAGCGGCAACCGAAATACATCATTTGTGAAAATTTCAGCTATCTAGCTATCATGGTTTATGAGATACAGCCTGGTGACAGACAGACAGACAGACAGACAGACAGACAGACAGACAGACGACGGAGGCTTAGTAATAGGGTTCCGTTTTTTACCTTTTAGGTACGGAACCCTAAAAAGGGGAAGGTAGGTTAATTTGTTATGAAAACATTTGGTACTACTGATAAACATATACACCAAACATATCTGACTCTAATAACTAGTCACCGTACCACATCGCTCTAACTGCGTCGGTTACGTCAAAAGCGATGTCGACACTTGATTGTCATGCTATTGACGAACAAATTAGAGCGAAGCCAGCGTACACGGGGCTTTCCTAGTAATGAATTAATAATATTGACGCCGGGCCAAAATACACAATAATATCGGATACCCATAAAGATACTGGTAGGTAGGTTATATTTACTATACTTTTTTAATATGTGATTGAAACTGTGAAGGTAGATAATACTAAAAAACTAATATTTCAACTAAAAATTGGTTTTTAACTAGAAACAGTGATTTGTTTCCTTCATTACTATAAGTTAGTGTAGTCCTCTATCAAAAATTAGTGAATGTATCAAGATGATCTGATCTTGACTTACCGTTACAATACTTACCATTTTCATAAGACTCCGATATGTAGCACCGAAAATACAGCTTGATTGCCTGGTGAACAGCTAAACCATACATTTAAGAGCTCAAGCAAAATGTTCTTTGTAGACGTACCTATCTATCGACATTTAACGAGAAACATGTACATTCTTATTCGCATTCTAAGGATAAATTTTCCAAATCTCCACCTCGAAGTGAATGTAAGAATGTTGCATTTTGCGAGAATGAAATATCGTAGGTGTACACATGCTGTCTCGTAGTACTATAAAAGTTTACATTCCATCAGTTACAATGCTATTTCAAAATAGAATCTTAACATCTGCGTTGTCTAGGAATTACTAAAGAAATGCATTTTTAACGCCAGTTGTTTACACGTTCATACTCTATGCTTGCCAAGAATCTGCCGTATATTATTTCTTGTTTACAACTATCGAAAAGTCTGTTCAAATAAATAATAAAATCTGTTTCAGTATTTATTACGCTGGTATAATTTATGTAGCTTTTGCAGTTTTTTTTATCTATGGCGATATCTCAATTGTTCATGTTTTTGCTAATCCAATTAAATATCTCTCACAATAATTCAAACATGTCCTACATTTTAAAGACATCGACTTCACCAAAATTATTTAGAATGTATTTTTACTCTGATATTTGCATAATATTTTGCGTTTCTTTCAGATAACTTCGGAAGGGATAAGGGATGTCGAATGAAACACTTAATAACATACATAGTAGTTTAATTAATAATTAATGTAAATATTGTGTATATTGTAAACAAAACTACAGCACCAATAAATATCTCATTTTCACAAAAATATTAAGCTTTTAATTTCTAAAACATCTCAACAGTTATACAATGTAAAGGCAGTAAGTAGTACACAATACGGAACATTATCCTGAACTTCTTCGTCTATTATGCGTTCATCTACGACACTAGAGTGAGTAACACCCGTTTGTAGTCGCCTTTCGTATCATCCTGCAAATTATTACATTGTACTTTGTAACTAGCTCGGGTTCGAAAAGCATGCCAAACTTAACAGTTACTCATAATAATAAAATATAATAACTTTATAAAAAAATATTATTATTTTTGCAGGATTAAGCACAAAGTGTGACTAGCACATTCCTGAAGTCCCCCTTTAGGTCATCCTGGAAAGAACATTGAAATAAATCTACCGCTGGCACATGCTGATTAAGTAGAAAAATAAAACTGACCCATTACTCATGATTGTCTTCACACTATGTGCAGTATCGTATCACAAAAAGCATCTTACGAACATAAATCTTATACTAGCAGATCAGTGTCTCTCAAATGCAATATTATTGTTGTTGTACTCGGTTGATTATATGTCGCCACACGATTAAACATGATTAGGATACAAGTAGACACTGCAGCAACGTCAGTTATGGCGCTCGTAATACTGAGTGTTATTTAAGCTTTGTAGCGGCTTTAGTAACACATTGTCGATAGGAGATCACCGAGTGTTCCTCCTAATTCCTCCTGAAAATAATTGTAACAGCTACTGTAAAACTAAGTCAAATGCAGCGTGAGTAGTTGTACCGCTACCCTCATGCACGCACACGCACGACACGAAGCAGTTAGCTACAGTGCAAATAATATTACATGAACGTGAGTATGGCGAATAGGAAGCAAAATATACAGATCTTTTTAATGAAAATATACACCCGCCATGGATAACCTACAGATATGGCACACTGACTGCTTAGCGTTCTGAAGTGGAGCATCGGTGTTGTAGTTTTGGAATGTATGTAGAGATGTATAGGAACGGTTAGGCGGTCAGTGTGCCCATACCCTAACATATTGTAACCTAACAAATTGACAGTGATTAACTTAAATATTCGAGCTAGGTGGTTATCGCGACCGTAGTCATGGTGACGCATCTATTCAACAAGGGTCAACAGAGCCTTCCTGTAATCTCCTGAAGTGTCATCCTGTAATCAAAACGGACCACTATTCTAAACGTCTATCGTTCACTCAGACATATACTTTAGTCTTTTTAAATTATCGTTATGTACACTTTGTTAGCAAATAAAAAGAACACAAGTTTAATACAAAACACATTAGATAAAACACAATTGAACAAAACTTTTAAACCGTAGATAAGACATCACATTTCAAACTGATAAATAAATAGATCTGTATATGTAATCTTGTACTATATTATATAGTATTTGTTGTTTAATTTATAAGTTGATGAATTTGTAATTTGGATAACATGGAAGTGACCCATAGACTATCTAATTATGAACCCCATTTTATGCGTGTTGGAAAAGTTATTGAAGCGACGATTTCTAGTAGACATAAGTAATGGGTCAGTTGCTTATATTGCTTTACGATTATTATTTTCCATGGTGTTATATGAATGGATAAATATTTGATCAAGGAATATAGACAGTGTGAATGATAGGACATAAGTGAAGTGTTTACAGTGGGGTGTGCGTTTGTTTTATGATTGCGAACATGACAGCTATAGTTAAATACGATAAACACGATTTGTTATCACTAAGGAAATATAATATAGACAGATGTTAGTTAACATATAAAATAACATACAAAGCCACTATTATTTAAAATATTAATCATTGAATAAAGTAATATGGCGCTTTGTAACATTGCCACAACAAATCGTAATCTTGTCCACTTTAATAGACTTAAGGCACAATAGCTGTGACTGATTGCAGAGGTCGTATTCTCGAATTGTTCGCGAAAATAATTAATTAACGTCAATTAAAGTGGACAGACTGGATGATGTTTATGACTCAATCCCAACTGGCCAAAATGAATTTCAAGTGATTTCAATATAAAACGATTCTAAGAAAAACAATGCAATTTTGAGGGTACTTACAGCAATCCAGCTCTCCAAAGTTTTGCCGTATTTGTCAAGGAAAGCCTGTTTAATGTCTCCGAGATCGATTTCGGAACGGCTTACAACAATTCTGATCAGAGTCTTGTCATTTGTACCGAGTCCCTTCATTGAGTAGTACAGGCGCTCAGCGAAGAAACCAACTTTGCTCTTAACGCATTTCACTAGAAAATTTAACAAGTAAATTGCATTAACATCCGTTGAAAAGGCTGACTTAATATTTCAATGAAGTCAATATTCGGTCATCAGCAATCACTAAAGAAATGTATAACATCAGTTCAGCTACAAAGAGGTCAAAACAATAGCAAGACAAATAGATGATCAATTTATCAGACCATTTGCAATAATCGGCAATTGCGAAACGGTTTCTATTTGGTTCAACATACTTCTCAAATCAAGTCTGCCTTGACTAGTTCCTTTTATGACTAAAGATTTTATCATCCTCATCTATTCTATGACTAATATTAAAGGCATTAATCGTGTTTAATGTGGTCTGACTAATGTACGTCATTAACTCATTTAATGGTGGGTAGTCAGCAAAAATGCGTCAGACGTCTGACGACACTGACAAACAAAGGTGTGTTGTTACGGAAGTAGCCGTAACGATACCTGATCATCAATATCCGATTACATTGTTGAGAATACTAGTAAGTACTACTAGTAAAATAATCGTATGTTTGCTAACAAAAAGTTGAACGACTGAACAAGGTCACATCACTAAGTTCCTGTTCCATGACCTTGGCTTCAGTTAGTTTCATTATTTTTTAGCGCTAAATTACTATTTGACTGTTTTGTTACTAGCTTGTTAGACAATGGTCATGAATGGTCTAGATTTTGGTGTTGCCATATTCATTATTTAAATTGGTTTTAAATAGGGGTCCATTTACGAATGCAGTAAGAAATGTTATTTTTGACTATTGTGTAACATTTTTCATCTTTGATTTAACAATAATTTACTGTGTTAATTTAAATGTCCGTATGGTGACGGATTAAGAATACGGAATGTCACCACCCCATATCATCCCATGGGTGTCGTAAGAGCCGACAGAGGAAGCATATTATGCAGAGAACAGCACTGTAAGAGAAGGAAAACTTGATACAAACCCTATACCAATCCGTTTGGCCCGCGTGGTATAGTAGGCCAATTGCTCCTTTCAAAGGAGAGGCCTAGTCCAACAGTGGACTGTTAAAGGCTGATGGTGATGATGTTATTTAAATGAATCATTAATCTAACCTTAGGCGTTTTCTATTTTATTTTCGTCTAAAGTGACAGCATCACAACAGCAATTTGCAGACTTTGAAATTTTTGATTGTAGGTAATGAATCGCTGATAATCTGATAGATCAAGAAATGTGTGTGATTTGGGATAGAGTTTTCACTCACCGATAGCAAGCATGCCTTTCTCGACGCTTCCAGAGAATTCCTTCTTGATAGATTCCTCAATGTCTTTGCCTGTCATCGCCTCGAACTCAGCGAAGATCTGAAACACATTAGACAATCAGACTAGTGCGTCACAGCTTCAATTATTGACATGATTTCTATGTCTGAGCCTCAATGGTACTGTTCCTAGACGATGAGTCATAAAATGTGTTTATAGTTACAATATGTAATGCCTAGATCTATGCCATACCGTCGTAATCTATTCTCAAAATATTTAAACAATTTATTATAAAAATATTATTATTGTTTAATTATAATCAGACATATGGGTAACATTTGTACAAAATATGTATTTTAATACCACATCCTGGTACGTGGGTGAAGATATTGCTTAGAAAATGATGTTTTATTTTGTTATAACAACGAGTTTTTTTATAACCAATGTATATAAACAGTTCCACTACGCTGGTCACGGTCAGATAACACGTTCGCATGGATAGACAAGACGTTCCAACTGTAGTGGATTATATGTTAATGAATTCTTTAGAAAAATAACGATACAAAATTATCACGCGAAGCGTCAATCAGTATGGAAAGGAGATGCTTTGATTGGTTTTTGCTAAAAACGTAGAGTTCATTGGTCTTAGTGTTACCTGTCTGAGTTGTTGGTAGGAGCGGGTGATAAGGATGGAGTTGAAAACAGATTCGTCAGTGCCCCATTGTCCCTCGCCAGCGGAGGCCAGAGCCTCAGCGTCAGCCTTAGCGGCGCCCTCATCGATGCCCTGGTTCTCATCGCGGTTGGCCATGCACAGAGACACGCACAACCTCTTGAAGTGACCAGATGTGTCACCCTTTAAGTCCGACTCCAAACTCTTGCCGTATACTGGAATAATACAATAGGTTATACTTTTTGGTTGTTGAAACTCTATCGCGATTAAACGATAACGTTCGATTTTTAAACATAACCGAAACGCCGAAACCTCCATAGATAACATAATCTATACATTTATTGTTTTAATTAACAACTAGCCCTTGATAAAACATTGTGCATTTCATTTTAGAAGTATGATTTTAATTAACGTAATTATCATTCAATGGGTGTAAAATGGCGCGGAGCCTACTGGCACGCAAGTTGACGTAAGCGAAAATATCCTATGCACGCCTCATGGCCGAAACCTTATAAAATGTAATTGAAATTCAAATGACTGCCCAGGACCTACTATATTTATTTATGATTTACTGTAGTAGGAAAATAATTTCCATTCTGTTTGGGATGTTATAGTAACGTTATAAAATTTTTAATTTAATAAATTATAATGAACCACAGAATCTGAATCTGTATTATGGAATTGTCACTTCGCTAATTCATCGGACATTTTCACACATCCTTGTGTATTAAACTATGAATGGACAATAATGGACAGTTTTATAGCCATAATGGTTCATAGACATATCTACAAACAGGGACTGTGCTTAACCTCAAAGGCTATCTAAAAGAACGAGCAAAACCGAGCGTAATAGTTGCACCTGTTGGTATTGCTATCACTTTCTTAAATTCTGAAAATCATAGCACAACACACATCAGGCTCAGTAACTTGGTCTGTCATCAGAATGGTCATATTTAAGGTCTTAGTTAGATCATGTCTCGATGTCTATGGTATAGTTCCAGTATATTTATCTAAGCAGATACCCAATGATTATAAATCAAGCTATCTATAGAATTTACGATTGCGATCTCAATAATCCATACCAGTGTGTTTGTGTATTGGTTACTGTTTAGTGTTTACCCTTCTATCACGTCGCAACGGAGCGATGTTATGGTAGGTTTTCGTGTTTATGTGTAGCTGGATGGCGAATTAGTCTACTTTTTACCGTAATAAAAATTTGCGATTCCTAGCTAACAACCGTGCGGGCGGTGCCGCGGTGCAAAATCTACTACAGCCTTATAAATAAACAGGTTGCTATTTGATGAATACTCACGTTGTTCGTAGAAAGCAGAGATAGTACGGATGCCGTAGTTGGAGAGTGTGCACAGGATCTCAATGATGGCCTCCTCGTCAGTGCCGATCCCCGCCACGGCGTCGTGGAGCTCCTTAGCGTAGAAGTGGGGGAGAGGCGTCATCAGGGCAACGATCACATTCTCCAAGTTGCCGGTCAGCTCGCTCTTCAGCTCGCTGATTAGATCCTACAACAAGAAGATACAAAAATGAAATTCTACTATACATTTATCGGTCTCAGTGGCATGCCATTGGAGACCTTATCGAGCAGTGGACTATGGTAGGCTGATGATGTGATACATATGAAAATCTAGTGTCACCAATATAGAACTATGAAACGGTTTTATCGATTTTTATAAACATTTTTGTCTTTATTTGGTACATAGTTCTGAGAATAGATCGAGAGCTATTATTTTAAATTCCGATTTCCTGTATATAGCAAAACAACATTTCCGGTCAGCTAGTCATCGAATTAACGATAGTGAACGTATTTGTCAAATGATCTTAAACGCTGCTAATTTGACTTCGTACTAGACAAACCTGATATTAAACTTTGATTAATGTTCTTTGAAACGCTTTAGCTTATTCAATCAATATTTAAACACGGCATACTTTGTAACGATGAACTACTCATTCATAAATATTAATCTCTTAGTCATGGTGTTAATGGGTATTGTGACCTAGCGATTAATGGTTTTTGTCTGTCAGCCATAGCATAGTATTATGAAATCATCTATTCTTGGCGACTTTGTATTTACATGCACTTGTTTTATTGGCAAAGCATTTTATGGTTTTTATATCATTTATTATTTAAAGTCATAGTATAAAATATGAACAAGCTATTATTATTAATATTATTATATTCAACCCGCAGTTCTAAACTTACGGACTTTATTAGGACAGTTTACAGAGTTACGGAGCTGTTTTTCGTTGGGATTTGGTTGAAAACATTTTGTAGATTTACATTTATAAAATTAGAGACCCTGAGATTCGGATTAGGAGCAAGTTATTAGGCACTCTTCCGTTATGAATATGCATTCAATGCAACTTGTAAACACAAGGAACATAATTTGGAAATCACGCCGAATAACTTAGCGTAGGCAATAGTTAAACGAGACTAACAAACAAATTGGACAAAAATGACGTTAGTATAAAATATATATATAAATAAATATAATACAAAGGGAATACCACCAACCAACCAATTTGTATGGAGATAATATATATTCTTTCATTGGCCAAATTATGTAAACAAATAAAAGGTTTTCATCTTTGTTTATTCAGGGGAAAGAATAATTGGATAGTAGGTAATGGAGTAATGGACATTTCATAGCTCGACCTCGATCGGCCGAAGGACGTTAGAAAAATCAAACAATTACATTTACGGAATATTAAAGACAGAAGTATCGCGGGAAACTACCACTAGAATAAATAAAGAGCGTCTAGGTCATTAATATACATTTGTCCATTACATATTAATAGTCTAGACTAGGCCCTAGGCATACTTAGGGTAAACAGTATAGGTAATGATTGGCCGATTGCTCGGTCGAAAAATGGGCGAGATCTCGCGAGATTTACGAGATTGCACTCGAGCATAAAAACGTCTTATGAGAAGCGCGAACTGACTCGGACGGAGTTGCAATCTGTCGGTATCGGCATTAATAAAAAAATGAAATGAATTTATACGAGTCCGGGGGGTTAAAAGGCAAACTTTTGCAGTTCGCGGATGTCTGCCTGAGAACTGCGAGAATTGCAATTAGCGTTGAATCCGAAAGGGCCTTCTTAGCGGCTGGTTATCTAGCCAACAGAAAAGGAAGCCGTTTAGCAGACGATTCTTTAGACATTTTGTGCTTCTGAAGGAGCTACTGTACTTTGAAAATAATTCGTAATAATGGCTTGTGATTTGAACTGAACCAATCTTTCCTTTGATTGGTATATTTTGTTTATTAGGATCTGTAATTTCTAAAAGTCTGTCTAATTGGTATATTTAGATTAATTAATCTGTCATATCTAAAAGGTCTACTGAGTAGATATAGTTTTATTTACCTAATTGAGAATAATACCTCAGTTTAGTAACATAGATTTTTTTGACCTCTCGTTGTTTTGTTTGTTATAAAAGAAATGTTTCATTACTAAAAGATTTTTGTTTGAAATTAGAAGTGAAGACTGGTTGTTTCTTTCCTTTCTTATTTGTCAGATCCGTCCGTAAAAGTTTACTTCATAAAACTTTATTAAAAAGTATAGACAGTTTGAAGCATAAAAGTCTATTGAAAAATTCGTGATAAATAATGTTTCCTATAATACTTAAAATGGTTATTATTTTTGTCCTAATTAATCAAATATTGCGATTATTTACAAAAAAAAACATCCATATTGCCAATCTCGCGAGATCTCGAAATTGGCGAGATCTCGCGAGATCGGCTTTATAATCTCGCGAGATCTCGCTTGAGCCCAAATCTCGCGAGATTTGCATTCCCTAATTGGCACCCTGTTATAGTTATCGGCAGTACCTAAAAGGTACAATCATTGGCACTGTTGGCCTAAGGCGGTGATAACCACTTGGCGGTGATTACCCAGACAGTCTTAAGACTTGATATGTGGATCTTTATACATGTATTCTACGTATATTTATGAATGTTTATGTAACCTTCTAATATTTCTAACATATTTCTATATTTGAGAGATGTTTTGTTCATTTACCACGTTTTATATCTTTCTTTCGGCATATTTTTCTAATGTAGCTAGCTCATTTTGTCTCTTAGATATTATTATATTGTAGCAAATGAGCCCTGTTTCAGTTTCTCACAAGCATTTTGTTCGTAATATTTTTGTCTATACAAAGTTCTTTGTTTTAAGCGATATCTGCCCTATTTTCTGGGTACTTTGAGAAAGGTTGCTATCTCTGTACGACCGTACCATAGTAAGTTGGGTGTAAATGCGAAGAAATATACAATCTAAAGTTGTTTGTATGCGAATTTGACGGAAAACAAACAAAAATCTGAAAAAAATATGATTCTAAAATGTGTCAATGACTATGTTGTTGAACAATTTTTAAGTATAGTCATAGGCACTATCGAAAAAGACGATCCATCTATTTAATAGCGCAAAAATAACGTTTATTAAGCTTTAATGAAGACAACAGATACAAATAAATAGGTACTTTTGTGTAAAATTAATTAAAAATATTTTTATTTGCTTTGGAAAGTAACTACCTAACCTAAATATTTCATTAATTTTTTAGGCAATTTTCCTAACATGTTTTTGAAATAGTTGTTAAAGAAAAATGGTTCATAGTTAAGATTTAAATATTTGTTCTGTGTATAAAAAATAGGTTAATTCTGCTTATGAATGTATTTCTGTGACATAATAATATAAGATTTACCTAATATTATATTATTCAGGATAATTCAGCAGAGTGCCAATCATTGGGGAGGTACCAACATTACTATAGTTTACCCTACATAGGTACCGCACGGCGTTTCATTCTAACTTTCAAGTTTGGTAAAGAATTAACGGATTAATGCAACATTACACAGAACCGGAACGGTAGGAAGTAGGTACGAGTTTTAAAGCGAAATAGCTAATTTATGATCACAAACAAACGAAAAGACCTAGATTTTGCAACGAAACATTTCTTAAATGTTCGTGTAGAATTACTTTGTAAGTTTTGTAAGTTCCAATCACGCAACCACATTCGGCACATTCCGAATGAGGTAGGAATTGCCTACATTGTTGGTAAAAGTTAACAAATCCTCGATATCAATTATAAAAGGTTTGTAGAACATATCGGCAGCGTAGCCAAATTACGTACGTTCGATAACGTTCATGCAGCCGTGCAATATTGAGTTCTTGAATCAACTGCTTTGTTTTACCGTGGCATGATATCGAGGCACTGATATGCTGCGTTCTGCCAAGAAAATATCCAATGTATCGAGTGTTTTAGTTCTGAGTAATAAATTCTTTTGTGTCGCTAATGAACTTTTAGACGTTCTGGCACGAATGATAAGCGCATCATACAATATTAAAGATGTGAGAGCATTCCACGAACTGTGAGAAATCTTTATTCATATTAGCCACGCTGGTCATGAGGATAAAGTAGCTCACGCACGTTTTAAGGAAAATACCTGCACTATATTCGGACACCCAATGAATTTAACATGAACTAATTCTGCTGCAGAACAAGGAAGCACCAAGCTTATTTAATATCACTGCTGTTATGTACAGCAAAATATTCTATATTAGGTTTGATTTTCCTTGTGATTTATCCTGTTCCTATAAACATTAGTAGGTACGCCATGTACATGTATTATCAGACTTTGTGTTATTAATGAGTTCATATAAAGTTTATTTAATTAACACTCGCACTGTATTTAGTAAGTACCTATTTAATAATTTTAATAGCATGTTGTGTACGCACTACACTACATTTACGGACGGAGTGAGTAGTATTTGTCAATTTGGACCTAACAATGTATCATCATCCTACTAGTGTTATCCCGGTTGCCTCCAGGTCTTGAAACCCTAGTTCTCCTTGCTGGCTTAACCACATTTGACAGAATATTAGCTTTTCTACAGAGCGACTACCGCCTGGTCTCTAAACTAACAATTTTGAGGAATGCTGAATAAAAATAATCTTTGTAGCCTATATTGTATTGCTGTAGTGCTATACACATGATTGCCATTGAGGAATATAGTTATAAACATTCAAGAAACACTTGTTTAGTTTAGCGGTGAATGTTCGTTACTTATATTTTATATTTGAAGCAGGTTGTCGTGATCAACTCTTTAATATAAAACTCGTAAACATCGTTCTTCAAACAATTTTGCGATTAGATAATAAATGCAAGCAACACTAGATTGGTCTAAAATAAGTCATGAGTGTCATGATGCTTATCTTTTAAAATAGTCTCTCAGGCAGAGCAATTAACAAAGGTGAAATGTAGATAAATAATAAAACGTTATAATAAAGAGCAAAGAGCAATGTGTTTGTTCGATATCGTAGTCAATGTTAAGTGATTCTGAGTCACGATGCTTAAGAAAAAAATAACCGTCGAACGTGAATGCAGCCAGAAGAATCATGATTATGAATCAACGATGACTAAGTTAACGGAAGAATGACGGCCAGCAAGGTCAGCGTTATAAAGTGAACCATTTATCAGAGCTACATGTTTTCGGGGCCAAAAGATTTTGTTCTGGAACTGGAGTTGTAATTATGATAATTGTGATGGATGACATAATCGTTCCTTTGTTGCTTGTTTATGATTTGTTTCCAGGTGCAAGAATATTTTTTATGTGTGAATGTCAACATTGATATTAGTAAATAAACAACGGGGAATTCCAACGTCATGACACCTTTAGCAATAATATTATAATAAATATGTTTAATGTTTGAAAATACATCTAGATTCTGTTCAAGACCTTAGGTGTTCAGCCGAAAATAGTTTCAAAGTGTTATATGAATTCCCGCACTAGGATAAATAAATAATGTACCGCGGAAACTTTCACTAACCAAAATATTCAACCAACGGACACAAAGCGTAAAGGACAGAGAGTTGCTATTAAGCTGCTTCAAATTTTGATTGAGATCGATCTGTTTTACGATAGTTCTGGCTTCTTCCGTAATAAAATGCTAATAGATGTGCCTACTGTTCGTGGTAAAATTGTTTTTGGTTATAAAAAGCTAGCTTAATTATATTTATTTATTTCTTAAAACTTTTCCATAACAGTACATAGGTGCATACGGAGACATCCAATTAACTCCAATAAAATAAACTGTGTAGTGGTTTACTAGCTTACCTTTCCGTAGTTAGTCTTGAAGGTCTCGGCGATCTCAAGTCGCTGGACAATACCGCGTCTGCAGAGGACGTCTATGATTGCCTTCTCGTCGGTGCCGAAACCTTTCATAGCCTTGCGGAGGGTCTCCGCATCTGCAGCAGGGTCGAAGGGGTCTGCTGGGTACACGGTGGGGGTGCACTGCGGGAAATAAACATATTATAACATAGGTAGGCAATAATAATAGTAGTTGAGTTCTGCTCTTGTATATTTAGATGGCAACATAAGTTTTCCTCGTAATATGCTTGTTTCAAAAGTTTACCTACTAGACGGATTCGTTTGACCAGTTTCGAATCGTAGGTAGTCAACTACATTCTGTGTCATTTGAGAAACCTGCTTTTGTTGATATGTGCTATTCATTTTATTTTTTCAATAAAAAGGTTTGGTACAATTAATATTTTGTACATCGCTACATTCATATGTTGCTAGGCTAGATTACAAAGGCATCTGGTTATTATCAGAGTGCCGCTAAATGGGAAGAGAATTACGTCATAAAATGTTTATGGAGTTTTCCACCCCGCGGTTTATAGGTACGTCCACTATGACCTTGGCATGGTTAGCTACAGCCATGGATAAACAGGGCGTGTTTGTTCGAGAATAACGTTAGAAAAGTTCAAGGAAAAATTGCTTGAAATCCGAATTGAGATTTGTATCTCCTTAATCTCGAAGTACCTAATAATAATGACTGATATGCCTAACAATTAAGTAGGCATCCTGCTCACTTGTTTAGTGTCGCGGTTGCCGAATAACCTTCACCAAAGATGACATCATCCCGTGAGAAATGTATAGAATATATATGTAGGTAGTTAAGTAACACTGTAGGTGGATAACTTACCTTGTAGGGGTAGTACTGTTGTCCACTCATGTTGATAGATTCCTGAAGAATAGAAAATTGTATTACAAACAAATGCTTTCACGTATGCGCTAAAAATAAAACTAATGCTACGAACGCAACCGGCTTTTAGCGTTCACAAACATCGTGCGACACCGCGCCGGCAAATATCGACCTACACACAAAATATTTCTATAATATTTACGTATTTATTTACACTAAGTTATTTTACTACTGTTTGCTGATGAGTTTATGAAACAAATAAGTAGTTTTTTACTACAAAATAGTACGTACTTTTTTATCGTCGACACACCCAAACCACTACGGACCGAATTCCGAAATAATACACACGACTCGTCGAATGAAACTCGGTGAGTGAGGTGGAAGCCGGTTTTGTCGACCCTCTCGCTTCAACCAGCCAGCGGTCACAAACATTTGGCTCGATTCACAACGCTACGACTTAATCTAATTAATTTTTTAAAAGTAACATTGTGTAAAACGAAGTACCTATCACTTATTTTTATATTTACTGAAGATATTGAAAGAATTTTTATTATCTGTTGGCTTGGCTATGTTTACATAATAATATCTTTGCTTGTATCTGAAATTATCAACACATGTTACGTATCAATTTGATTGTGGTACAGCTTGCACAGATATCAATCATTGACGATTTATTATTAGATAGGATTATTTACTAGCATTAGATATAAGGTGTTTTCATTTTTATAGCTATCGAATTTGGTGGTTGTAGCAACATAGAATAATAATATGATTAGTAACATAGAATAATAACCGCGGACCTAATGCAGTGAGATTCACAGTTATGTCAAATACGCAGTGGCCTAAAAGCAAATGCCACATATTGCCTGATAATTCATTGTACAAATTTGCTGATACGTGGTATACTTTTACAGCTAATAAAACATGTTTATGATATACATATAAGTCAATAATACATATTATAAGAAAATTGTAATATAATTAAGTACTATGATTAAGTATTGTAAGGTACCTACCCAATATTTAATATAATTACCCTGAAAATTACGAAATAGTCGCATAAAGCATAACATAGTCATCGGTTAACACTATGACTATGTAACCTATGTAACCTAGTCATCTACTTTCCAATTGTCTCGGTTCATATGGCCGATTATTGTGTGTAGGTAAATACACAGACTCACAGTCATGTACTTATGAGATTAAGAATTGAGAAACTTCGAACCTTGTAATTATCCATAGATATCGTAATCTTTCTTTTCGTCGTTTTTCCACGTGGCATCAATTTTCAATATTTTTTGTAATTTGCCTCAGACTAAGTACAAGTTACAATAATACTTAGTCTTATGGAGCTGTTACACTTAAGTCACACCTGAGCGTAATGAGCTTTCTTGCAAATGTTACATAACAGGAAAGCTAACGACTGTGTTTTAGCGAGCATTAGATCGAGCGTTCAGGAGAATATTCTAGCAAAAATCTCAAAAAAAATGTACTGTCCAATTTGTTTCCAGATTTTTGCTGATTAGAGCGCCCGCTAGAAAGATCGTCAAAATGTTTGGGTCTGTTAGTTGTTCATCATCATCAGCCTTTAACAGTCCATTACTAGACTAGGCCTCTCCTTTGAAAGGAGGAATTGGCCTACTATACTATACCACGCTGGCCAAACGGCCATCCCGTTTGGCCAGCGTGGTTGGTTTATAGGGTTTGTATCAAGTTTTCCTTCTCTTACAGTGCTGCTCTATGCATAATATGCTCCCTCTGTCGGCACTTACGACACCCATGGGATGATCTGGGGTGGTGACATTCCGTCTTCTTAATACTTCACCACACGGACGTTATTTGTTCAGTTCGACAAATTTAAAAATGGTGATGCTCGATGTTCTGTCACAAGTGAATGCTCATGTCTCTCAGCACCATTAGGTACCGCCTCATTAGCACTGCTATATTAAACACCTGACAGGTTTGTTTTCGGCTTAATTTTCGTGCCTACATACTCACATACCGCACCCAAACCGCAGTCCAAAAATGTCAGAATATAAATAACTAATTTATAAAAAACGTTCATTGATATCTACTCAAATTAAAATTGTATCTGCTCCAAAATTTAAGAGCGTAAATACTCTATGAAAAAAGTTCATTGATAATTTGATACTTACTCCTATTAAATTGTACCTGTTACAAATTTTGTAACAGTGCCGACCCCTGGCAGGTCGGTGCCACGTAGTTATTCGCCAGCGATGATGTCATGGTGCGTCGACATGCCCGACGCCCGACGACGCGGCGACGCGGGGCCGCGGTGGCCCGCGGGGAATGGCTCGGTGTACGGCTACGGCCAGACAGACCGCACCGCACTACGACAGTCACATTCACAAAATCACAACCAACGCTTTCGGTATAACATAACAACACCAAGTTAAAATAAAAAAATCTGAAACGAGTAGTCGAGTGGCTGCTTACAATCTACTGTTTGTCTTACATACTTAAATAATTTTTCTTTTTCGAAATGTATGCCCCCATGATAGGCATTTAGAAAATTCGATTATACATTCGCCATCGACATCCATAGGTCCGAAAATTTGCTTACTTAATAAAATTCTTAATTGTCCATTTCGTAGTTCCGTGCAGTCATAGTTCCATCTATTTACAAAGTGCTATTTTGCTTCGTGTGTATTCTGTTAAGCTTGATCTCATATTGTAAGTATAACCTAATAACGACTGCCTCGTTTGTCTCTCGGGTTCGATTCCCGGGTCGGGCAAAGTGTTATTGGGTTTTTCCGTTAGGAAATTCTCAGTAGCAGCACGGAGTCTAATGTGCCCGGTACGGCAATAGGCTCGCCCCCTATTACCTACCTGGGACCTAAAAATTCATGGCGAAATGTGGGTGTAATATTACACCTCTGCCTACCCCTTAGGGGATACAGGCGTGAGTCTATAAAAAATAACTTAATAACTCTATTGGCGTGTGAATCATGCAGTGGCTTAACTATTACTATACCCAGCAAGATAGGCAATATGCCACGGCCCTTTCGCTGAAGGGGGCTCTCATTCAAAAGCTCACCCTCCGCTCATGACTGCCAAAAATATCTACGCACCATGCATTGTAATAAGTACATCTTATAAGTGGGCAGGTCCATGAAATCATGAATTTGTCTCGGGCCCTCAAAAGCGTAGTTATGCTATTTTTGTGAATAAAATTATATCCTCTCAAAAGGTAGGTAGATTGTCGCAGATCAAGGATATTTACTTCTTCATTGATTGCTCGAATGAGTAGATGATTAGACTTAACGTACTTAGCTGAAGTTAGCAGACTGTTTGCGTATTCAGACTCTGCAGGAAAGCGAAAGTGAAACGAGACGAATTCTAAGTTACAAACAGTAAGTGAGAGGTAAGTAAGTATGTGTATGCGAGAATGGGGTAATTTGATCCTAATTCTATGTGACTTGGTAAAATAGATAGATAACGTAACGTAATTTGCTAAGTTATTAGAATAGGGAAGTTTCCTGCAAGTGAAATAAATCATACAAGTATTTTTATCTAGTGAAACATGTCAAAATAATAGTAGTTTCATTCATCAATTAACGTTAAAACTTAATTTAACATTACCTATAAAAATGTTCAAACAATGGTATACAAACAAACATCAACAAATTGTTCAATTTAGCATTCTTCGTCAAGTTAAGTTTAAAATTATTCTATATTATTTTATTGTTGATGGCGCTGATTCTAAGTAATCTAAAACGCGTATCATAGCTATGAAAATAATATGACGTAATCTACACTGTGATACTTAAACATATGACACGACAACATCGTCATCTAGTTAATGATTCAGTTAATATATTTGTATTCCTATGATTTCTATCTTCGTCATCGTTTAACTTTATACTTGACTGTTTCAGTCTAGACTGATGACTTGATGACACATCTTGTGATTGTGACACATGATCAAGTAGATAACATGTAACTGTAGGGCTGTTGTCTTATGCAAACGATTCCAGAAACATATCTGGTTTACCCTTCGCGTCAGTGGTTTAATTAAATATGGTCAATATAATTCGGTCAGTCTGATTGCGTTAGGGGAGAGCGGTCTCCCAAAGCTCTGACACAGAAACATACCTGCTGATTCGAAATTCTGTACATTGGTATCTACCTACGGTACAATTTACTGGTGACATTTTAAATGCCGTATCCATGAAAGCTTAAGTAGATTAACGCGACTTAAGTTGGTACCACAGATCATAATATATTATGGTTGGTACCTACTTAACTACGAATCCTGACTTACCTTGATATTAGTGACTAAGTAGTTTAACTACCTTCTGTGTCTTAAATTATCCTAGTCTAATGAGTCTAATCCCTTTCTATCCAAGACTTACACGACTTGGAGGCATTGGATATACATATAGTCTGTGCATTGGAGCCCGGAGTCCACTTAGCTTGATGTCTTTGACTAGTATTTTCTCGTTCCCTGTAAAATACATACCTATTTAGTCATATCGATTTATTTAGTTAATCGATTACAGAACTTTACTACTTGCCTAAACGTACCTAGTAAAGTGTTGTAAGAATGATTCATAACTATAAATACGCTCATTCAGTAATCTATTACTGGTGTTACTACAAATGCGTGGAGGGGGTATTTGGTATTTCTTTCCAAACCTACAGTCGCATGGGTAAATTTTGTACATAGGTATCATTAACATACATAATTATGTAGGTACATTGACGTCGTTGGTAGGTACATAATTTACATAAATAATAAGATGAAGAATATTTTCTAAACCTTTCCTTTTTGTCTGAGTGTGTGACCTAGTATAACTTGTTAACTATGTCTATGTTAACAAGTTATACTCTATAACTCTTGTTTATATTTCTAATTTCTATGGCGTGTGGTGACGTGTGGTCAACTCTGATGACGATCGTGACGGAGTTTATAGGGCCCGTCCGATGCACAAATATCTAGAGGCCTCCGACTTGAGCTTCACATTCTTACCTATAATAATTAGGTATACTTATTACTTATTGTAAATAGCCTATCTATACAAGGACGGTCGGACAGTGCCTCCACTATCAAGGGTCAAAAAATTCGCTGCGTTAGTAAGTAAGTAGTGTACCTACCTACAATGACTTACATATTTTATACCTTTCCATACATGAATACTAAAGTTTAAGGAGGAATCCTGCGGCTTCGTATATAATATTTACCTATTAACTAGGTACTAACCTAGAAAAGTATGACAGGTTGAAATATAAAGTAAAAGAGACAGTGAGAAGAAAGAAAGAAGAATGTAAGGATAAGTTTGATAGGAAATTTTCTAGGAATATTTAGGCCAATATTAAATTATTCTGGCATTTGGTCAGAACGGCCCGAAGCAATTCTTCACGAGACTCGAAACTTGGTGTGATAAGGGATGAGAATGGAAATATTATTAGAGAGCATGGAGATGTTCTGAATCAGTGAAAGGTATATTTTGAAACTTTGTTTGAACAAGGAGAAAGTGTAACCAGGAATATAGTAGCGGATGAGGAACATGATAGTGAAAATAATATAAGTATGGAAGAGATACAGTATGCATTGAAAAGTATGAAAGCGGGTAAAGCTGCTGGATATGACAGGATATCCGGTCGTGTCCCAGGTGACTGGAACAAGGCAGTAATTGTGCCACTGTACAAGGGCAAAGGGTCTCTGCGAAAACGACCTGCGGTTTAAGCCTCTTGAGTGTTGTTGGCAAATTGTATGCAAAGATACTGATCGAAAGAATGATTTCTGAAATGGATAGTAAGGCTTGGAATGTGCAAGCGGGAATTAGAAAGGGCTTGGGATGTACGGATCAAGTCTTTTCCTTAAGTTGCATTTCGGAGAAAAACCTAATGAAACACCAGAAAGTTTTCCGCGCCTTCATTGACTTGGAAAAGTCTTACGATCGAGTGGTGAGGGATGAACTTTGGTTGTGTTAATCAAAGTTCATCCCTCACCACTTTCCGTGTATAGAGTGAGTAGCAATCTAATACAGGCACTTACATCCTTATGGAGATTCAAGTCCCTGTGTCAGAATAAACGGGGTCTGGTTTAACATTGATCGTGGTGTTAGACAGGGATGTGTAGCGTCTCCTTGGCTGTTCAATCTATTCATGGACATTTGTTTGACCGATTTGAAAGACTCTGAATGTGGATAAAGAATGGGTGTACCTATTAGTCTTTAATACCCTGCTATACGCTGACTACCAGGTCCTTTTTGCGTCGTCCGGTTTTGATTTACAGCAGATGGGATGGTAGACTAAGGTCATGGGCATAGAGAGGAAAGATAGTTTAACTGAATGTAACATGATGATAGGAGATGAAAAAGTGGAACAAGTGAATGAGTTGGTCTGCTTAGGGTAATTGTTTACGAGAGATAGAAAATGCGAGGGAGATGTTGAAATGCAGTAAATTTACACTGAGTAAGGCTCGCCTTGCTATACTGCAGGGAGTTTTGGCGCCAACACTCAGGGCCGAACCGTCCCTATGTGCAATGTGTGCGGCGCACACAGGCGCCAGGGTGACAGGGGCGCCGCGCGTCGAGATATGCGTTAATTATAACAGTTATTTACGAAAAAGGATGGCAAAAAAGGCGCTTCCCAGATTTCGCACACAGGCGCAATGGCGTAGGAAGAGGCGGCGGCGTTGGCGGTCCGACCCGAGTGCCCAAATTGTTAAACGACTAAAAAAAAAAGTCATCCGGGTGCCTCCCAACAGGCGCTTCATGGATTTCGCACACAGGCGCTGGATTGGGTCGGAACGGCCCTGCCAACACTGATGTATGGGAGTGAATCGTGGGTAGGTATGGCAGAAGAAGCATGAAAGTAGAATTAATGCTGTGGAGATGAGAGCTTTGAGGAGAATGTGCGGGGTAAGAATGACAGATAAAGTGAGAAATAGTGTTATTCGACAAAGATTTGGTTTGTAAGAAGATGTAGTGACAAAGATTGAGAAAGGTATGTTACGATGGTTTGGACATTTGGAACGGATGGATGAAATAAGATTTAAGAAAGAAGTGTATCGAGTAAGAATGAAGGGATATGTCGGTAGAGGACGCCCAAGACGGTCTTACGCCGACCAAATTGGTGACGTACTACGAAAGGGCAAATCAAAAGTACCCATAACCGACGAGCATGCATGACGAGGTTAATGAATGTCGAGGAAGCGAAAGAGGTATGTTCGAACCGGAGCATTTGGCGTTCCATAGTCTCTGCCTACCCCAATGGGAGACAGGCGTGACGTTTAGATAGATAGAAATAAGTAGTACTATTACTATTACGCACGGCGTAGTGGTCGTCGCTTAGCACTGCGCTGAGGGTTCGATTACCACGTACGTCACCAATTTGGTTAGCGCAAGTCCGTCCTTTGCGTCCTCTGCCAACATATCCATTCATCTTACTCGACATACTCATTCGTGTTTCTTATTTCATCCATCCGTTTCAAATGTCCAAACCATCGCATAATTTTTCCTACTTACGTAAGGAAACATTTACTTTACGGTTATCCTAAAATATTAAAAAGCATACTGTCCACCGCGCCGGTGCGAAGGCGGGACAGGCCGCTAGTTTTTTATAAAGTTTTCCGCATGACTATGGCCGCGGACTCGCCTCAGCTATGTGTAGGGCTGTAGGCCATGTAGGGAGACCCTTTTTGGTAGAAGGAAAGTGTATTTCCTAACTACTTAGTCAACAAAACAGTCAACACATACTTTAGATAAACCGCAGCTGAAACAGGAATGCTGCTATAAGCGAGTTCAACAACTTATGAAGAGGTGTATTTTGGTAGTGTACCTAGTCATGAGTTTCAGTTACTCAGGTAAGTAAGTATTTTTAACTTTCTATATCATCACTTCTGCGTTAAACCTAACTGCAAAGCTCTTTGCTGTAAAGTCACAAATGTAAAAGATGCTCTAAAATTCACTAAACTAACTGAAATATTACTGTTAAGTTGCATCCTATTGCTTCCAATTTTGGGGCTTGAGTAATTTAATTGACAAAATGTTATCATCACTACATAGTATAAAACCAAGTCTGCCTTCTGTCTGTCTGTCTATGTATAAATCTTAAAAACTACGCAACGGATTTAAATGCAGTTTTTTAAATAGATAGACTGATTCAAGAGGAAGGTTTATATGTATAATTGACGCGGGCGAAGCCGCTGGCGACGTCTAGTTTATGATAAATTTTATTGATAACACTAGATTGCGCTTGCAGCTCCTTGTGAGATTTTTTTATAATGGTAAATAGGAGAAGTAGTCTATGTCACTCTCCATATAAAGACATAATTATGTCATAAGTACATACTTTCGCATTTATAAAATGTAGGTTCTTATTTCTATGTACGAAGTAGGTACATACTTCGTCCACATGGACAGATAGGAACACCTAATTAAACTAAATAGGTAGATACTCTTAAAAAAACTCAATACTAATTATAAAAAAACTATTTGCTCATTTAAAAATAATAATAATACCTAGTTTTTTTCACAGACTCATGCCTGTATCTCCGAAGGGGTAGGAAGAGGTGTAATATTACACCCACATTTCGACATAAATTTTTAGGTCCCACGTAATAGGGGCGATGCCGTTACCGGGCATATCACCAGACTCCGTGCTGCTACTGAGAATTCGGAAAAACCCAGTATCACTTGCCGACCCGGGAATCGAACCCGGGACCTCCGATCAGTAGTCGCATACGCTATCCATCGGTGCTATAAAAAATCTGATACTTCTTTAAAATCTGTTTTCTAGGCTTCAATTTGTCGTGAATGACTTGTTTGCAATTATAACTATAATTCCACTAATAACCTACCTGTAAGAACGCGCTTCATCCTCTTTTGAGATGACATGTTACAGTCCGCTCTATGAAAATAGGGCAAAGTTTAACCATGTTAATGTTATCTTCATAATTATACTACCACGGTTTATTAAGTTCCCCAGACGTTGTTATTACAGTTAGTACGTAGGTAGGTACTTTGTTTTTCGTGTGAGTGTTCAGGTTCAGAGTTTCAGACCACCGGGACCGACAGCTTTATGTGGCCTCCGAAGCACGGTAGCGCTCAGATGTAAATGCCACACGTGGTCACCCATCCAAATGGCGACATGTGCAACTTTGCCTTTTGCGTTGCTTAACTTTGCCGATCTGTTACGCAAGCCAAGTCTCGCTATGAGCGCTACAAGTTAGCACTAATAAAATTATTATAATATTAAATATTGTAACCTCTACCTAAAGTCCATTGCAACTTTTGTGAGGTATCTAAGTAGGTTTGCCTATGAGTCCATTGGAAAGTTACATTTGGGGTCGCATATCTCAGAGGATTCAGATAGTATATCAGTTAACCATAAAACTATCTGCACCCCTTTTTCCGAGATAGTGGTCGAGGGACAACGGGTTACTTATGAGTTTGTTAACCTCTTTCAACATTTAGGGATCAGCATCAAAAATATAAGTACCTAGGGATGGCATAAAAAACTAGGGAGCCTTAGATTATAGGCATGCATGAACCGATCCTCATTGACTGGTTTATTTAAAAAAACTGCATTCTTTGTCGCGGGTTACATTGTTAAAACTTTATAGTTAGAATATTGCGTACTGTTTACATAATGTTACGTTGACAGTTTTCATGACTCAGATGTTTGCACTTGGATTAACACGTGATAATCGCTTAGCTTAGAAAGTGACTGTGTTAGATTTCTTGAAATTTTAGAAAATACTTATTAGCATTGACTGCATTCCGTTGCATATATGTGAAGTTGTAAATAATTAAGGCTAATTACCGTACGGTAGCTTCACGTGCGTACCTACCTACTAACAATAGATATTTTTACTTGCTTGGAATTTTGTTGCTATTTGATGCTCTTGTTTATAAATAAGAACGTTCTGTTTATCAGCATAGTTATAACTGGTGTTATAGTATTTTCGGACAAGTAGTTTATAGGTACTTACTAAGGATATGCTTAAGACCGAGAGCAAACACCATGGTGGCGCTACTGGCAGTGGCGTAGCTAGGGGAGGGCGGCGGGGGCGGTCCGCCCCGGGTGCCACCATTTTTGGGGTGACACCCGGTGGCCCAACTCCAAGAAAAAAATAAAACACACATTACACATACATAGTAAATACGCGTTTCTCCCGTATTACGGCCTTCACCTACCCATGAAGAGATGGCGAGCACACCTAGTAAATACTAGACTTCGCCCGCTCGGATTGTACACCTAAACCTTTATCAGGAATCATAACTAATATTAGTGAATATCGTACAAAAATACTTCGATAGTTTTTGCATTTATCGCGTTCATAGAGACAAAAAGGCAAACAGGGGACGACCGGTGCTGCTGGTGTTCAAGGAACTCAGCACAATGGCCAACCCACCAAGTACGTACGCCACGTACCCAGAATATAGACTGGGATCAATCCTAGTGGAGGTGTCCGTATATCACCGGCCGACTAAGATCAACACCTTCGAGGAAGGTGACGCAGCCGCCGAAGAACTCTCCAGCATATTTGGGCCGCCCTTCGAGTATCCTAGAACACTAGAGCGCAATCCAAGCGGCGGGACCTACCCACCGCTATAAGGAACTTGCTCGAAGAAAATCGCGACGCGAATGAGACGGCATTCTGCGTTACAAGGCTGAAGACCGGGCGGAGATCATCGCGAACAACCTTGAACAGCAGTTCACCCTCCACGAGGTCCAAGACGAGATCCACACACGAAGAGGTGCTACTCAGGACCTACCCTTCGGCGCCCCTCGTCTCATAGAACGGGTTTGACCTACTGGTGTCCACTTAAGAGGTTGCAGCAGTATTTAGCAAAATCAAACCCCGGAAGACCTCTCTTAGTTGAGAACGGCATCCTGAACTACGCGCTGCATTGACTTTTCTGGAGATCGCTTATTGCAGCAAACCGTTTAACGGCATCCTGAGGACCAGCGCCTTTCCGACCATCTGGAAGCGGAGACGGGTCATTGCACTCCTCAGTCAACACAAGGATCCCAGGAAGCCGGAAAACTACAGGGCCATTACTCACCTCTGGACGACGTCCGAGATGTTCGAGTGGCTGCTGCTGGCAAATATCACAGCGCATTTAACACCGAGGTCCAAGCAATTTAGGTTTCACCAAGCTCACGCTGCAGCTGATTCGCGCACTGAGTGCGATGGTCACTTAGATGAACAAGCGAGGCCACATGGTGACCATGATGCTCGACATAGAGGGGGCGTTCGATAGCTTTGGCATAACAGCCTCATCCACAAGCTGTCGGCGTCCACCATCCCATGACAACTCGTCATAGTCATCGCATTCTGAGAAGGAGAACGTTCCATGTGGCCGTCGAGGACGTTAAGTCAGAGGAGAGAACCATGAAGGCCGGGGTCACGCAAGGGAGCTCTCGCTCCCTGTAGTGGGTGTACAAAACAGGGGTTTTGTATACCCACTACGCGGATGACATCCCAGTAATTGGCGACATAAAGCTGGTGTTGTTCGCGAACGACGCCGCGTACCTGTCCAGCTTACGGAATGCCAGACGCACTGCACGGAAGCTGAGTCCGACACTTGAAGCGCTCCTGGGCTGGCTGAAGATGTGGACGCTCAAGTGCAACATGTCCAAGACTCAGGCTTTAGTGACCGGACGAGTACAGTACCCGCCTGCCTGAGGCTGGGAGGGAGGAAATTGGTCGCCGACGGTTGAGTAGGTACCTGGGCGTCACAATTGACGATGACCCACCATGTCCAGACGACTACCGCTGCTGTCTTACAAGACTTATATCAGGTCGCGCCTCACGTACGTGGTGCCAGCCTGGTCCAACTTGACATCACAGACCACTCGGCCGCGACTGCAGCGGGTGGAGAACAAGTGTCTTCGCCTGGCGGTGACCGCGCAGGTACCTCAGGAACGCGACCAATTATCGCGACCTCAAATGAGAGCTGATCGACGGATTTGTAAGCGATTTGGCGAGAATGTTTGAGCAAGCAGAAAGCTCAGAAAATACCCATCTTGTCAACATCGCTGCCCTTCCTCATCCAGATTCAACAACACTGCGCTCGGTGCTTGCTGTATGCTCTTTCCCGCGCTTCGTCGTTCGCCCGGGTCCGTTCCTCCTTCTCTAAGTTCGCTCTCTTCGTGTGCCATTTGTGGGCGAAGTCTCTAAACCGCGGGACACTCATCCGAGGAGATTGAAACGCCTCGCTCGGGATCTGATCCCAGTTTCCTCGAGCTAAGCCTCACTCTTATCTCAGCGCCAAGCAGAGGAGCAACCGCGGCCCTCTCGTAGGCGACTAACTGGGCCTCTGCCAACGGGGACCCAGTCGGTTGGTTGGCTTTAGAAGAGAAATTATGACAAAATAAATGTTTCTTGGTTTTCATTGTTATCTTATTTCTTTTAATATGAAATGTGATCCATGACGATTTTCATAATTAGGTGCCTGGTTATCGTATGTTTTATGAAGAAAATCATTTAAACGCTATGCCAGTACTCTATGCTTTGGAGAGGGCAATTAATCCTTAGGCCTACCCCTCTTCGCACTTTGATGTGCCCAAAATGGGGTGACACCACTTATATCCGCCCCGGGTGTCACCCAAGGTAGCTACGCCACTGGCTACTGGTCGTGCCACCGTGGTGTCCTAATGATATTAGTCTGACGAGTAAAAATGTACTTATTCGTCTTTCTACTTACTGTATCTTTGCCTGCTGTGTTTTACAATAATAAACCTTTAGTTTTAAGAAAAACAGTGTTATTTGTATTACCTATTATATCTTAGTAGGTTCGTTTCGTACTGATTAGTAAAAGTAGTAAACTGTTAAAAGACTTTTTAAAGACTACTCTCGCGCTAGGAATAAACCCTGTGTTGGGGGGTCTTTACAAACATAGAACCAACGGACACAAATGAACACCCAGACTCGAAACAACAATTTATGCATCACACAAAGTGTAGCCTCGTGTGGGAATCGAACCCATGACACTCGGCTCAGTGTCAAGCGTCGCGGCGGCCGCCTAAACCACTACGCCAACCGTGCAGCCAGTCTATTTATGTTAAGTAGTAGTACTATATAGTATGTTTTTTGGAATTATACATATTTCAAAAAACATAACGCTTCCTTTTGGCTTCGCCGTAGTCGGGTAAAAAAATACTATGATCTGCACTATTCAACTAGACTACATACAGTGTATAACAAACCTACGACTTATTGCTTCCTAGTATTGATTTTCATACAACATTTATGTAGGTACATTATGGTGACCCCGTTGCAGTTGGTTATAGAAGTTAGTCATTAATTTAACGAGGTTTTCGCGTGAACAAATTGTGTAAAATAAACAATATTACCTACTTACCTAGTTATCTCTATATTATGCAGTGTTTGTATGCATTCATAATATGTAGATAGACTTAGGTAGATAGATATCAAT
This sequence comes from Euclidia mi, assembly GCA_944739405.2. Classification (NCBI taxonomy): domain Eukaryota; kingdom Metazoa; phylum Arthropoda; class Insecta; order Lepidoptera; family Erebidae; genus Euclidia; species Euclidia mi. Next base: position 27,292,445 of record OX123204.2, on the reverse strand, counting down.
GTACCTACCTAGTTCTTATCTGGCTGTCATCATTCATCATACTCATCATCCGCCTAGTGTTTGTAATAATAATATCTATCCAAGTTAGAACCCGGGGTCCGCTTTCTAGTCTAACCGGATTTGACTGAATATTAGCTTTTCCACAGAGTGACTAGCTATAAGTGTGAACATTGCATGAAATATTTGTACTTACACATGTCTATAGGGAAACGGTAATTGAAAATCCCCACCCTAGTAGGAATCTTTATTAGGTCGCGTTGTGGTCAATGCCCTTCTAAGTAATTGGCATATTTTATAAACAATATTGTAGAATGAAGGATAACAAACTATTCCTAAAACGCATGAAATATTTTCACTGTTATGTAGGTACAAAAGGTTTTTAGTTTTTTACATTGAAGCCGCTGCTGGCGGCCCAGTCACGATGTCCCAGATTTGATTGAAGGTGAGTTTGTGTTAGCGAGGTTTTGTTGTACTAAATCATTCATTCTCAGTAGCATGAAAATATGCTAGATGGTTCAAATAACGAGTTGTAGAAATTTGAATTTGATTTTTATGAAGGAATAGCTTTACGGTTTTTATAGGTACCTACAAAAATAAAAACACATTTCAAGGGGGTTCCCAACACCTACATGGAATTGTAACTAAAACATATTTTCATCAAAACCTGTACGTGCGGGGGTGTACGTAGATAGGAGGGATAGGTCTGTGAAATAGCTCGAGTAGGTATAGGTCTCTAAAACATTTTTAGAAAGATAGACACTTCCAAAGTGATCAAATGTGTTTGTCCCATTGACACGCGGCTGATTCTGTTGATGGGTGTGGGTTGGACGAGACGGAAACACTTCTAATAATATTTGGAACACTTTATTTGTTAACGATAAGAACACGCACGCCGTATCGCCATGACAGAGGCGATCACAAGGGCAATGAATACAGATTTACATAATAGAAGCGCATTTCTTAAGAATTTCGTGTGCCGATTCCAAGTGACTTGAAGTGACGAATTGGCGGTTGTCAGTGTAGTACGTAGTTGGCGCCGTTGGCAGCGCTGGCGTCGTTCTCCGTCTCTCTTGCTCTCGTAGTTAAGATACACAGGAGGAACGTTCGTCTCTCTTGCACTCATAGAGACAGCTGTCACAGACTCACAGCGTGACTGCCACGCCGCCAAGCGGCAATTTGGGTCACAGAAAGTTTGTCTACAGAGCGCCCATAAGAAATGCGCCTCTATGTAAATATCTATGCTCTATGACAAGGGACTTGCTCCTTGAGGGAAGATAGTTCATAGACAGTGGTGTGACATTGTCCCTCTAACAGATTCCACGGTTGGTAGGTAAGTATGCCTTTGATTTTCAACTATAGTTGGTGCCACGAGAAGATAGACTTTTTGTAAACAAAGATTCAGGGCTTCACAACCTTTTTTCAAACAGTTGTGGTTTAGATTTTGTACTTTTTGAACAGTCTTTTTTTTTCAATGCCTAATTATGCCACTATGTTGTTTTAATTTATATAGTTTTATTTTACTGAAATAAAAATATTTGATTTTGTGTTTGAATGGTCGAATGTTTATAAATTTACCGATTTTTTGTCGTTTTACACATAATTTATTCTGTAAATCAAGGAAAAATAGAGTAACTACCATGTATGTTAATGATAGAGTACTTACTTGTTACTCTATTATTGACATGATTTTTTTTTAATCATTGGCAATAATCATTTGGTCATAGTAGCCTACCTAACCTAAAATATTAAATTATTGACTAACAATGAATAATATTATAGATAACTAGCTAGTACATTGCATACAAAATTCTGGGCATGGTGATTTTACGTTGTTTGTGAATGAAATCGTCAGAATGAAGTTAAACAAAATCCATTAAAGTTACGGTAGTCTGAAAACGCAATTTCTTTTTTAGGTATAAATAATTTTCTGTGCGACTAATAGTTAGACATCTGCTATTCTGCACCCGCCTTTTCGAGATGCCGGCAGCGAGAGGAGCGTTGCGATCCTATACACTTATATTTAACTTTACATTTACCTTTTCTGGACAACTAAACATTTAATTTTGTCCTCTGATAAATGCATGCTAAGCCCAAGAACGTAACATTTCAATGAACTAACTCCAAATGTTGACATTCTAGGCTTCAGTACCTCAAAATATTAAAAGATCCTGTTGACAGCGCATAACATCGATAAAAACCCGATCCATTGACATATTAGTTTCCAATGACACGTATCTATGTACCGTTGCGCTCATTGGATTTGACATTATTTGCTTTTGACAGAACTATCGCTAAGTAACTTAGTAGAAATTCTTTGTTTACAAAAAGTCTATGTTCTCGTGGCACGGACTATAGATATTCAGGCATAACGATTTTTTTACTTTTACTTAGGTAATTACTGACCCTTAGGTATTTCTTACAAACAACATACGCCACATACCTAATGTTTTGATACCAGCGGCAGCGATAGCCCAGTGGAGATATCGACGGACTGCTACGCAGAGGGTTAGGTTAGAAGTTAGAATCCACGGCTCGCACCAACGACGTTTCGAATTTTTGTGCATATTAAATTGTTCATTATTTATCGCTTTCTAAGCGGTGCAAGACAACATCGTGAGGAAAACGGCATGAATTATGGACTACCTACTCTGAAAGTTGTCCATAATGTTCTCGAAAGACATACTTATGTATTGTGAAGTCTGCCAACTCGCACTTGGTCAGCATGATGGACTATGGCCTTATCCTTCTCATAGTAAGAGGCCCGTGTCCAGCAGTGCCACACTTTATAATATACCTACCTACCTACGGTACCATCTGCTAATTATATCAATTTTGAGCTAATACCCTCTTCGGTTCTAAATTAAAGAGTATCCAACATGAGTAGGTACCTGCCTCCTTGGAAATCGGTATAAGTGAACGTGTTGGTATGTGTACCTATTCTGCGGTAGATAGACACTATCAACGCTTTTCTACGGGTCATGTTATTTATTTTCGAATCGAAATCAAATAGCTTAATCTTGAGCACCTAGATATCTATGTAGCAAATAAAAAGAAGCAAGCGGAATGGGTAGGTATCCATTTAACAAAGAAGTCTTAGCTTTAAATTCCTTAGGTGCCTCCCTTTATATCACTGCCTCGAAGCCACACATTCGCTCAATATCTCAATTGCATCGCTTTACTCTCACTTTTCCTTAGACCCACTCTCAGAGCGCAATTTCTCATTTTGCCTTTTGGTATACCTACTTACCTAATTACTATGGCCAGTGGCTTAACTACACACGGGAAGCCTCAGGATGAAGGGAAGTTCAACTGCCAACTATATCTGCGCACCACTGCATGACATCTTGTAAGCGGGCTGGCAGGGCCGTGCCGACCGGAGGGACCGAGGGACGGCTCGGCCCTGCGGGCTGGAAGATAACGAATGCATTTCGTTATCTTCAGCGCAGCGTCCTGAGACGAACGACACAGTACTAAGATATGAAAAATATATGCATGTGCATGTACAAGAGCGTCGCCAGCCGAGTGCCTAGGGAGGGGCAAGGTCTTCAGCCGGGAAGTACTTAGATGCGCGCTGCTAGTGATCGGTTAGTATGGCGAGCCTTGCAGGAGGCCTAGTCCAGTACACGTCTCTAGGACATGGTGATGAGGATGAAGTATTTATTTAAACATTTGGAATAAACTTTCCATAACTTATCGAAACATCCCATCAAACGATCGAAGTACCAAGCTACACCTACCACTTTCGGTCTTTCAATACCTGCGGCCACAAGATTGTCAGTCGCAATCGCAATTACTCAATTGGTCGACAAAGCAATGAACCATGACCGTGGAGCGATCCCTACGTGTCATATTTTTGTATTACTCGTGAGAATAGGGTATTACACCATTTTTTGAAAAGTGTCTCAAGATGATCCTATGACTTTAAGAAAGTAGTAGAAAAAATACAAAAAATATATTCAGTTGATAAGTAGTTTTTAAACAACTTTTAAATTTACATTTTAAATGTTCGCGGTTTATCGGACAAAAACGTTGGAAGCCATCTTGCTTACGCAACATAATTAGTAAACAACGTATAATGCTTGCATTTTTGACAGTCACGTGGTTTAGTTGTTTAAAATTTTACTAAGTTTATGACGTCATTTGACGTTAGTGACATTCGTCATGGCGGCTGCCGTTTTGCGTGATTAAATCACAGATACTAAAACGGAATTCTTTAAAATGGTTTTAAAATTCTATTTATTCATTTTATGAGCTGAAACTAATATATTCCGTATGTTTTCCGATAATACTATCTTAAATATACGTTATTATATATTTTTTCATATGGGGTAAAATACCCTATTGCTCGAAACGAAGATGTAGGTAATAACATATTATCTTATCACCTAGGTTTGTGCATAGGGGTATTCCTAAAAGCGCAACTATTTTTGAGCGCAACTAAAAGTAGTTGGAATAAAGATTCCACAAAGCGCAACTAAAGCTGCGCGTCCACCGGATCGGAATCGGAGCGTACAGGGCGGAAGGATTTGTTGCTTTGTATTAATTTCTATGAAACTGCGTGCACTGCATCGGCATTTCTGCGCCTGAAACCGGTATTTGTGCTGATGACGTCATCCGCAGTGAACGCATCATACGGATTCCGAGCGTTTCAAGTTCTGACGTGTTTGCGACGTTAAACTGTAGGCAAAAATACTTATTCACAATAAACGACGATGTTTTAATTGTTAGTGGAAAGGTATGAAGAACTTTATAATCTAAAACATGAACATTAACATAATCAACTTAGGAGAGACAATATTTGGGATGAAATTGGGCAAATAAAATCTATTTTCATCTTCTAATAAATCAGAATATAATATATGATCTCCGAAAATTAATCTAATTACAACAATAACCTCGTCACTGTCCTCCTGCTTTAAAAATACCTAAATTGCCGATGCTGAATCCGAATGCAGTGGACGCACCCCATCGGCATTTTGTAAATGACGACGCTCCGTCCGCTTAGTACGCTCCGATTCCGATCCTGTGGACGCGCAGCTTAAATATCAAGGTGCAATAGTGCTGGTTAAGGCGAAATGGGTCTCAAAAAACACATTCTGATGCATTTCGACTGCTCGCAAAATCACTTTTTGGCCTCATAAACTTCATATTTTTTTATTTTTTTTCGTTATATTGAAAATTAAAGATATTCCTTAGTGAATTATGAGGGTCAAAACACGATTGAGACAATTTGGCTCGATACAAAAAATTCGCAAAGTTCTCCTAAAATTAGCATTTTTATACTTGTCCATGATGAGAAAAACCAGTTTTATTCGATTGTAATTAGCCCAATTTTAATACAATTTCGTCTACATGTTCACTATTAAATACATTAGTGCTTTATGGTTTTTTTTTTATTTAACAGAGCTTTTAGAATTATAAAAAGAAATGATTTGTAAAAGCATGCAATAAATTTGCGCGCGGGCCGGTCATATCACCGCTTCCGTGCCTCGTCAGTCGTCCGCAGCGCGTCTTAGAGAGCACTCGTGTACAACTTTATTGCGCTCGCTGTCGCCGACTACCAAAGAGAATATTGAAGTGTCAAGTAATACCTAAGTCATAAAAATGGTAAATAAACGTAATAAAATTAAAAAGTTAACACGACTTCAGCTCAAGAAATTGAAATTGATGAACCTGAATAGGTAAGTTAAAATCTATCTAGGGTCATTTCGCCTGTTCGCGTCCACCCCCCTATTCGCGTCCATTTTGCGGACCTCCCTTTAAAAATGCTCGGAAATAAGTATACTAACACACTAATAAAATGAAAAGTCAGTATCGCCAATACCTCGACGTATAAGAGACACGCACAAATAGACAAAAGTTCCGTGCGCCCAACTTATCCTGTTTAAAAAAAATAGTTAATCTCGGTTGTTCAACAAAAGAGTGCAGATGCGCGGGATATAAATAAAAAAATAGTGTGCAGCGGCGTGTTTGACGGTAAGTATTTTATTGTTTTATGTGAATTTTAGGATACATAGCTGTTTCTAGACATTAATAATGAAAAGACGAATAGTATGAATTATGAATTAGCTTGTTTTTTTTATAGTTAACAATTGAAATAAGGTGGACGCGAATTACAACACCGAATTTATAAAACTTCCACTTTGCGTCCACAATGGACGCGAACTCGTCTATTTATGATTTCTTTAGTTGTTTATTTTTATGTGATTAAAATATGAGAGAGAAATTGGGATTTTGTTTATTTTAACATTAATAGTATGCAATTGTAATGACCAATTTGCGTCCACATTATTATGATTGTAATAAAAGATACAATCGATATAATAATCGATCACAAGTGGACGCAAACTATACCTGCAAGGGATAATATTATAGCAAATTGCGTCCATATTTTCATGAAATAGAAATGATCGCTTAATACATTCTATATATATTATTTTTATTATTTAAAATGCATTTTTGATTAAGACTGAGTTTAAAATTGAATTAATACATTTAATTTCTTTTATTCCATATTTTTTCTATTCAAGATGGGTTCTTAGGAGACAAGTAAGAAGAAGGAAAAAAAATACAAAAGATGATTAAATAAAGAAAGCGTTTTGTGATATTCGTGAGAAGAAGAAATCGATAAGACAAATATGTACATAATTAATTATGCTATTCCGAAGACCACAATATTGGACAACATGTATCGTTATTTTTTTATCTTTGATTTGAAGTTCCATCGATGTTGAGAACTATAAATAGTTATTTATAGTTTCTATAAAGTGATTTAATAATGATAATAATGTAGATTTTTTATAACTTTAATCTTAAATGTAAAAATTGTTAAAAGCCAATCTTTCTTTAGATTGTCTCAACAATATCACCCTTATATGAAGGATTATAAGGCTGATATTGTTAAGACTAAGCTGGTGGACGCGAACTGGTCCACAGGTGGACGCAATTTGGATTTTATGGACGCAAACTGGGTAAAATGCCATATTTTGAAGTTTGTCTATTAAAAAAAAAAACACAACAAGTTTCGAACAAAACTGAAAGTTATTATTAAAATAGACTATATAATGAACGCATTACATAAATTTTTCATTGAATCAATTTGCTGGAACATTTTTATTTTCTCCTTCAAACTTGCCAACTGCGCTAAATGGACGCGAACAGGCGAAATGATCCTATTATCTCAAAAATTCTAAGTACGTGCACTAACTTTTAGCGAGCTAATTTCATCGTCGTCGGCACGAGTTTCCATCATTCATTTTACTGTGTATTTACAGAACTCGTATCAACACTGAGTCTCACATTGCGGAGTTGCCAACTGATTCACAAGGAATGAGTGAAACTGACACTCCAGCACAATTTTCATAAACATCTGATGGGACACTAGTAGAACTTCAACCAGTATCAGCCAAGATTTTTGAGTAAGCTCGATTACATACCAACTTTATGTTTATCGTGGTAAAATCATCAAATGAGTCCTCACACCCATACTGTCAGACTCGTACTGACTAAAATCCACTAGTCTGTTACGTTCCAGGGTCACAGTAATTCGGTAAATCCCGTGACCCCGGCAGGCTTCGGCCCTCTAGAGCTCGGCCCCGTCATTATGCTAACACTATTTGAGGCGCGCGTGGAACACAATGCGCCATCGACTCCGATATGGGTGTATATCGTTTGTATATATATAATTATGTGCATTGTGTTTCATCATAATAAATCTGTGAGTTAGATAGGCATCTCATTTCACTTGACCCTGTTTTTCAGGTAAAACTTTTGAAAATATTTTTTTTTATGTACGAGGTCATGAATAGGGTACTAATCTATATATATATATATAAAAGAACATACATACTTAACGTCACGCCTTTTATCCCCGAAGGGGTAGGCAAGAGGTGTATTTCTACACCCACTTTTCGCCAGATATACTTTAGTCCCACGTAATAAGGGGCGAGCCTATTGCCGTACCGGGCACATTTCCAGACTCCGTGCTGCTACTGAGTAAACCCAATAACATGGCCCGACCCAGGAATCGAACCCGGGCCCTCCCGATCCCACGCGCACATTTATGCCGCGAGACCAACGAGGCAGTCATATAGGGTTAGATGTCGAGTTTTCCGTCTCTACGCAAAGATGGTATTTGCATCGTGTTATCCCTTAGTCGCCTCTTACGATACCCACGGGAAGATAGGGGGTGGTGACACTTGTATTCTATGCCGTCAACCACACGGCCATCATATATAAAAGAATTTATGATAAAAACCGGTATGTGAATACCGGTTTTTACCAAAAATCGGTATTTTATTTTTAACCGGTACCAGTTTAAACCGGATTATTTCAATGTTTCTAAAATCCGCGAATGACGCCCAGTTAAAAAAAATCATTCTGTACATATTCATTATTTTTAAAATTATTTCCTATTTTCAGTACCCCTGAAAAACTGTTGGGTATTACTGGAACAGAAGAAGTCTCACAAAACCTACCAGAATTATCTCATGGAGCAAATATAGAATTACCGTCAATGCCAAACACACCACCGCCATGTGGTGTAGCTGAGTAAGTTTATCCTCTAGTAAAATTTTAGTTTTGCATAAGCTTTTAGATGCATATATTTTTGAGTTTATCAAAATGATTTTTTATTTGGTGGACTAAGTATGGACTATAAATAATCATACACTGATATGCCAGTTTTTCCTAGTTTCCCAGATTTGTTAAGGTCATCACATTTACTCGCTTTTTTTCAATGTTTCAGCGATCAAGAAGACCTGCCTTATCTTGTGGAACATGAGCGTGAGACAAAGATTACGAAAGAAATCACCGGTCGTAGAATTGTTGATATAGTTTATTTTTTTAATCAACTGCAACAGCAAAAACACGAACCTCTCTTTCAATGTGATTTTAGCTGCTTAGTTTTAGAAACAGAAAAGCGTGTCGGTCTGGTTTCTTATTTTAATTTTAAATGCAGGATATGCCTGAAAAAATTTAAAGTGTGTACTGACGACTTGGGCTGTGATAATAGAGTAGATATAAATACTGCAGCAGTCTCGGGTATAGTATCGTCTGGGATTGGATACTCTCAATTCGAGGAAACTATGAGTGCCATGGACATCCCTTTTTTTCGTGAAAAATATTACGCGAAAATTCAGGATAGCATGTTTAGTGAATGGGAGGCTACAGCACTGGAGACTATGGAAAGAGCTGCTGCTACTGAACGTGAAGCAGCAATCCAAGAAGGGCGTGTGGTTAATGGCATACCCGTCATTGACGTATTTGCGGATGGTGCATGGTGCAAACGTTCTTATGGGAACAAATATAAAGCAATGTCTGGTGTTGCTGCAATTGTGGGCCGAAAATTTGGAGAAGTTCTTTTCATTGGTGTCAAAAATAAATATTGTTTAATATGTGCAAGGGCAGAGAAACATCAGGAAAACCCCAAAAACCACAAATGCTATAAAAATTATGAAGGGTCCTCCAGCGGAATGGAAGCGACGATTGTATGCGAAGGTTTCAAGGAATCCATCAACATGTATGGACTTATTTATGGCAACATTGTGGCTGATGGTGATTCTGCAACCTATGCCAAAATATTGTCGTCAAATCCCTATTCAGACTACGTAGTGTCTAAAATAGAATGCCGAAACCACGTTCTGCGAAATATGTGCAACAAGCTGCGTGCACTAAGCAAAGATACAAAATATCCAAAAGCTCACAGAAAATATATGACCGATGAAAAAGTGATGAGCATGAGAAAAGTTGTCACGACTTCAATCAAACATAATAAAAGTAATCCCAGAGACATTGCCATAAAACAAATTCATGGAGACATAACAAATTCTCTGAACCACGGATACGGGGACCACAGACGTTGCAAAGATTATTGTTGTACGAAAGATAAAGGAATTTTGTCTTCAACTGTGGCAGAGCTTGAAAATTCGACATTTTGGTTCCGGCTAAAAGTTATTTTAAATTCGGTGGCAGCAAAATCGAGAAGTCTTCTTGAAGACGTTGATACTAATGCAGTTGAGAGATTCAACAGCATAATTGCGAAATTTGTTGGGGGCAAAAGAATCAATTTTGCTTCTCGTCGTTCCTATCAAGCGAGATGCTCGGCTGCTGTTGTTTCTTACAATACAAAAAGACCTCTTTACACTGTGCACAAAAAATATTGGGTAAGAGCCCAAGAGGCAACTTAAAAAAACTAGAAGCAAGAAGAGAACAGCAGAGAAAACGAGCCAATGCCGTGAAAAAAAAAATAGATCTAAGCTATTTGTAAAGCAGAATGATTATGGCAAAAAAGTGGCTGCACCAGACTTGTCTGCCGATGAGTACATCGCAGCGTCTACAGATTTTATGAAAAATTTGGAGACGCTGGTAAAAGACCGGGAGGGCATACAAAACAGAACCACACAGCAACGCGAAAGCACTGAATGGTTGCAAATCAGAAGGTTGATGATAACAGCATCAAACTTTGGGGCAATAATAAAGAGGCAAAAAAATTTTTCTGCTCTAGTGAACAATATATTATATAAATCAAATATTTCATCCGTCGCATCGGTAGCCCATGGGCTCAAAAATGAAAAATTTGCTCTCCAACAATTGAGCAGCCAAGAAAACTTACTCATCGAAGACTGTGGACTATTTGTAGACCAAGAATTTCCTTATATTGGTGCCACACCGGACGGTGTTGTAGGAGACGATACTATAATTGAGGTCAAATGTCCAGTAGCTGCTTATAAAAACGGCATAGAAAATGCTATCAAAAATAATAAGGTCCAAATTCTAAAATATAATAAAAAGAGTAACGAGGTGGCCATAAATAAAAACAGCAACTGGTACTATCAGGCGCAAGGACAGCTTCGGGTGACGGGCAAGCAGCGATGTATTTTTGGTATATGGGGAGGAGAAGAAACAAAAATGGAAATTCTATACATCCAGAAAGATGACGAATTCTGGAAAAATAAAATGGAGTCGAAACTCGTCAACTTTTACAACTCGCACATTCTACCAGAGTTAGTAGATTCCAGAAGAAATCGTGGGATGCCTCTTAGAGGTTCAGAAAAAAATTAAATAAGCCTTATTTTATTGTTGATTGAATATACATATTTTACAAAACCTAATACACCAGTCATTTCTTTCTTGCCATTTCTGGAAATACCGGTTTTTTGGTAAAACCGGTTTTGTCGATATAATAACTTGTAGGCACCCTTTCAAACAGCGATTGATGAATCCAACAATAATGAAAACACTAATGAATGCGCCTAATGTATGTAAGTACCAAGTACAAATAATTCACGTAAACAAAAAGATCCTTTTTTTATCGTGGTAAAATCATCAAATGAGTCCTCAACCCAGCGCAGGGCGGAATACTGTCAGACTCGTACTGACTAAAATCCACGGTGTTTTGAACCCTTTACGTTCCAGGGTCACGTTAATGCGATAAGTCCCGCGACCCCGGCAAGCTTTGGCTCTCTAACGGCAAAGCCTGCCGGGGTCGCGGGCGGGACTGCGACCCCGTCATCATGCTCCCGGGCCATTTTTTTTTATTTATTCTAAGGGGCATTCTTAGTCGTAGGTAAGGTTAATTTATTTATTGCACTATACATATTATGTACTTCGTAGAAACTATTACTAAGGTAAATAGGACATTTACCATATTTATTATTTATTTTGTGTTTCCGTTATTTCGTACAAATTGTGAAAAAATAAATTAATATATCGCTATAAACACTTGTTACAAACACAACTTCCACAAACTAGCGTATTAGAATTTTGCATTCGCCTACTTATTCTGCGCCGGCCGGCGGGCGCGGCGCGGCGGCGGAGCGCGGCAGGGTGGGGCGCCCCGCGCGCTTTCCTCGCCGCGTCTGCTTCACCCCCTGCCAAACTACGCGACCACGATACCATTTCGTCTTAATAACAAACGGAAAATATCGATAGTTGATAAGACAGAACATTTTAGTATACTTTATGACATTAATTGATGGATATAAAAATAATACAAACGCAGCGGGGAGCAGGGTGCGGTGCGGGGAGCAGTGACCACAGGGCAGAGCTGTTGCTGTGTGCCTGAGTTTTACCTATACTATGCCTTATTTCTGATTCATGAACCTGGATTTTTATTAGGCTAGTAACTGCTGTTCATTTGTTACCCTGGTACTTTTCAAAACATTTTACTGATTGATAACTTTGTTACCATATTCTATAAACACTTCTAACCTCTGTTCATTTCTGTTATCCTGGTACTTGTGAAAACGGTCACCATAATCTTAATATATAAAATCCTTGCGTTACTGACTGACTGACAGACACGCTACAGCCGAAACTATTGGGCGCAGGAAGCTGAAATTTGGCATGCATGTTCCTTGGGGACCGTAGGGGTGCACTAAGAAGGTATTTCCCGAAATTCCCACGGGATCGGCCAAAACGGGTAAATTAAAAAAAATGCAGGCGTAGCTGCTAGCGTCATCTAGTATAATAAATAAAATATTGGCAGATGATTTAAAAATCCTATCGATAGTAAATAGTCCTTTATGAATATACTATTATGCCCTTCACTATTTTTCGACGTGGTTGCGCTTTGTGGAATAAAGTAGTTGCGCTCAAAAACAGTTGCGCTTTTAGGAATACCCCAGTGCATATTTTGTCAAATAAAAATAACTACGTTAAAAACAACCGACATCAAAAACGAAAAATTGAAAAAATAATAAAGATTTATTATTAATTAAATACTACCTATTATTTATATGTGCTATTTACCCGACTGCGCGACGCAAAGGAGGGTAATGTGTTTATTACTAATAGGTTTGATGTCGGTGCCAAGAATTAAACAAATAATAATATTTTAATCACTGCTGCGTAACTGTTGAACGGTCTTATTAAGACCGTACAACAGTTACGCAGCAGTTGCGCAGAGCATGCGGATGCAAGTAACGTGAGCGTAGTCGCTTCAATCCACTCAGGAAATTTATTTTGTTAATTCAATTCGGACATTATTTAAATGAAGAAAATTATTATTTTTGCGTGTTATCCGAAGGTCTCGACAACCGATGGTATTGCGCGCGGATACGGGTGCATGCTCGAGCAGCAGTGAATAGTCGCTTAGTAAAGATCCACACAGAAATTTTGTTTTTGATTTTGTCGAATAGTAGTTTGATAGTGGACTGGCATTAGGTTTCTCATTGTAGGCAAAAATGCAATTCGTTTATTTTCGCTTTAGGTACTGGGAAATGTTTACTAAATTATTAAGTAAAGAATAATTGAAAGTTAATATGCTGAAATATACCAGTTTTATTTATATGTACATATGTACCTATAGTACTCTAAACAATATTAAAAGTATATTAAGTACACCTAAGATACTGAATCTATTTGTTAAAAAAATAAAGCGATAAATAATTTGATGGAATGAATGGTTGTATAAAACATGATTTATTGCAGTAATACATTTAATTGGAAATACATGTGTAGCAGGCCATCATTGTTGCGGCAGATACAATATATATATATAAATACAATTTGTTGTTCCATTCTAATCTTCCAGGAAGAAGTATTGGCCTGCCCTTTTCTGTTCTATGTCCTGTAACAAAAATATTCAATATTAGTCTCAGGGTAAGTAGTTTCTGCCTGAGGCCGTGGTTACATCCGCGTTTATTTAGGGCTATTGCCCCGAACCCGAGGTTCACAACCTGATATTATATTGTCTTAGCCTTACTCAAGAAATCAGTCACAAGTCGTACCAGTAATTCCAGAGGTTAGCGCGTACAAAAACTCTTCAGCTTTGTATTATTAGTACAGATTCTAAACAATACCCATAACATAAAATAAAAGCCTTTTGATTGCTTTTATGTTTAATTTGGCTAATCTCAGAAACGGCTGGATAGCTTTTGTCGATCGCGGGCAGTAATTGAGTATGTGAGCCTACTTTTCTTTCAGAACCAAGATTATTACATTGCAGTTAATGCCTGTACGAACTTGAACACTAATCATATTTTGGCGTTAACCAAAGAAGTAGGTATTATATAATACTATCTGACCCGGCAAACATTGTTTTGCAAATTATTATTTTTTTTTTAAATAGATGTTGGCCGATTCTCATAGATACCGGATAAGCACAAAAAATTTCATCAAAATCGGTCAAGCCGTTTCGGAGGAGTATGGGAACGAAAACTGTGACACGAGAATTTTATATATTAGATTTATTCCTACATATTTTCTCACTGATCACCATCGCATAATTAGTTTATGCCTCAAAAAAATCAGGCAATAATTGCAGGAAATGTGTGTACATACCTTAACCGAAGAATGTTTGTTTATCCTCGGACGGAAGTTGTTGGGATCCCTTCTGAATGTGATACCGAGCAGTTCAAGGAACTTGTTCATGCCGTTGAGGAGCGATTGCGGCGCGTGTGCCGTCGCGTTGGAAGATGGTGTGCCTTCGAACACGATCACGCGGTCCGCTAGGTAGGTCGCCATGATGAAATCGTGCTCTACTACGAAGCCAGTGCGCTTGGCGTGCAGGATGAACCTGTGTAACAGATATGAGTTGTAGTAAAAGCCTCTGTTAGAATTTTTTATGTTTTTATTATCATGGAGCACGCCTTTTTATTATGATATAAAGCCAAGAAAATACAATCATGGACTATTTGAACAATTTAAATCAGTATACACATGTCCTTGTTACAGTTTGTCTCATACATACTCATCTCATTCTTCATACAACACACACAAATCGAACCCTACATTTACCTCTATGTGACGCAATGTGGACAGCCCTTTACGAACTTATGTGAGGCTTTAATTTTGATTTTGTTAATGTGGCAGGTGAGCCTTAAGTCTTTATGGACCCACTAGAACTTCAGCCTCCAGGTTAAGAATTCCTGCCTTACTGTAATGTATGTACGTTTTATGATATGTCAGCTGCAGGATTAACTAAATTTGGTGTTTTGTTCAGCTATTCTTAATCTGGGTTTTGCATAACCCTAAGGTATCAAGCAAAACTAATCATCTCTCTGCCCTATTCTCAAAGTTACTCCTGTTAGGCTTCTATATAGCAGTCAAGATGTCAAGGCTTACTGCATTATTAGGTGCATAATATTGTTATATTTCAAAGTCTTCTTTTAAGATGTATCAAGGAACAAAAAAAATTTGTTATATTTAACCCACCCCATAACTTAAAGAATGACCACTCATAACATATAATTATGATATCTCGACTACCTGAAGAATGCTATTTTGCAGTAATCATAAAACATACCTCTTAATAACTTTAGCAGCAACAAGACGCTGTTCGGAGTCCAGATAAGCAGAAGGTTCGTCAATAAGGTATACATCGGCAGGCTTGCCGAGGCAGAGCACCAGAGCCACTCGCTGCAACTCACCACCAGACAAGTTCTGCACCTCTTGGTCCATTATCTCCTCTATCTTCATAGGCTTCATCACATCTGTGATAAACTGAAAACGCAACATGTTTTTTGAAAGTCAATGGTTGTAATGTTACATTCGCACTGGTATAATAAAAGTATATTATTTTGTTTGTCCTACTTCTGGTTTAAAACTAATGAACAGATTTTGATGAAACTTTTCACTTTTACATCAGAATGTTAAAAATTAAATAACAAACATTCAACAATCCTTACAAATTATCATGTTTATAATTGTAGGTGAACTGTTGAGGAAAAAATCAAAGGTTACCCATAACTGACAAGCATGCATGATGAGGTTAATTAATGTTCAGGAAGCAAAAGAAGTATGTTTGAACCAGAGCATTTGGCATTCCATAGTGTCTGCCTACCCCTATGTGAGACAAGCGTTATGTTTTAGTTTTTGTATAATAATTACCTGTGGATGCACATAAGCATCTCTGATCTTGTCATGGAGGAGGCTGCGCACAAGGCCCTGTGACTTGGGAGATATCTTCTGTGGCTTATAACTAATGTGTAACTGAGGCAGCTGCCCAGAACCTGATTAAACACAAAAACCATATTCAATGTTATATTTTTTTTAACCTTTTCAACACCACTGTCATGAATAGATGATAATAGTGACAAACCAAAATATAGCCTATGTAATTATAGTCTGCTAGGTTTTCTTTGCCTTGTCACCTATACATAACTATGGCAGTAAGTTCAACACCTTCCACATTAGGAATGGATTGTGCAGCGGACATTAGCAACAGTCAGTCAATTGACAAATACAAATTAGTCATTAAATATTGCTTTAGACATAACCCCTTCTTAAATTTTATTTTAACTTGAGATTTACTTCTAACAATGGAATAATTATAATTAGAGTTCATAAGTGTAACATATTTTTTGGAACTTATTAGAAATATTCACAGACTGCACAATTCACATAGATTTACATATGTGAAATTGTGCAGATAATAAATAATATAACATGTTTAGTTGAGGGTGTAATAATATTTTTATTCTGAGAGACATATCTAATTAATTGTTGTGGGAATATCATTTATAGTAACTTGAATGCTTCAACTTAGTAACTTGAATGCTTCTAGTATTCTGCACCAAGTGTTTAATAAGAAAGCAAATAAAAATCTTTATATTTACTTTGTGTAAAATTAGGTTATGTTTTTATTAGGTTAAGTATTGAAGAATGCCACACAATGTCTTAGTATCGGAAGTTTTACATCAATATAGCTGTTAATCGGCATTTGCAACATGCTTATTATTAGAATTTGTATCAGTTAACTCAAATACACAACTAAAGTAGCAAAAATAATATGTCAGATGTGCCACCGTATAGAACAAAGATCGATTTTGTACGAAAATACATAGACTTCAATAAACATAAGTAAATAATTACGTCGACAATAGCGATATACAAATATTGACAATATAGATTGACTTTTATTAGACAATAAAGATTTTTACGATACCTTCGTTCGTCGTGCAGGATTCTGCATGTTTTAAACATTTTTGAAATACAGGATGGAAAAACAAATCAAATAACTCAGTTCTAGCCATTTCAAATACTTAAATAGCTTTAAATTCATTAAAATACACTTATTGCAATACACCTATAACCTCATTTCACAAACGATGTCTACATTATTACATAACGCGAATTTATTGGAGATTCAAAATAAGCGATTGTTTTGGGTAAATATCACAGCAAATACTAGGATTAAACATAAATCTGTTAGAATATTTTTTTCAACAAAACCGAAGCCTCTTCAAGCAATTTGACAACTTTCACAAATTTGACATTTCGTTGTCAGTGTTGCCATTGCAAATATTTATTTGTGTGAAATATAATCGCTCCTGTTCGGATACACAACGAAAATGAGATAAGTTATTAGAAATAGAAATTAAACGAAAGTATTATAAAATGTTAGCTAAAAATTGTTTACAAATATAAATAATTACCGTTGTCGGGCTCCAAGTTACCGGCTAACATTCTAATGAATGTTGTTTTGCCCGTACCATTTTCTCCAAGCAATACCAAAATCTCGGAATCCGAGAATTCACCAGCCTGAACATATAAACTGAAGTCGCCCATCTTTTTAGACATTTCGGGGTATTCATAATGGTTCATCCTTTTAATCTGTTGGAAAAAGAAGATATGATTTATTTATGACGCATGCTTCTAATTATTGGAGGTTTGATAAAAATTAAATACATACTTCTTCCTCAGTTGCAGACTCCGCAACCTTAAATACTAAGGACTCTGTCCTGAACCTCATGTTTTCAGTGGGCACGAACCCATCAAGGAAAATGTTAATACCTGAAATAAAAAAAATACTTTAGTAAATGCGCCTTTTTATTAAGTTATTATCATGCAGTAAAAATGCTTGATTTTATTTAATATCTATTTTTATGAATAAAAATAAACCTTACCTTCCCTAACAGAGAAAGGCATAGTCACAACACCATAAGCACCAGGGACGCCATACAGACAGCAAATAAAATCGGATAAGTAGTCCAACACTGACAAGTCATGCTCTACCACAATGATGAACCTAAACAAAACAAAAAGGAATACATATATATCAGTTGGCTATTTTCTTTGCATTGATTTGTCAGCATCATCCATGGTATTGATTAGCAGCAATAAAAATATTAGGACATTTAAAAGAATTATTTGTTAATAATAAGATCAAGACTGATTCTGCAGCATTCTCTTGTATTCGAGGCCAAGACCCACTTTGGGTTGCTGGGCCAAAGTAGTAAGTATGAATGGCCTGTAGGACATAATGCCTTTATAAATAAATTTGTTTATTTTGATTTCATTGATTAAAGATTCCTGCATTATTCATCACATTGACAATGTTGAGTCAGTGAAAGGTTATCAGATGAATAACATTAGAACACAATGTACTAGAAAGTTGGAATTTTAATCTCAGTTGTTTTTCATTTGTGATTTTACACAGTCATGTATTATGCCCAAACTTCACACACAAAATTCTTTATATCGAAAGTCATACTACTAGGATGGCAAATAAGCTAAGGTAATATATAGTTAGGATAGTATGTAGTTTAAATGTGATGCAAGCCAGGCATTATTTTCATAGCGCTAGTGAAACAGAGAAGTCGAAGGAGTACTTCATTCATCATCATCATACTAGCCAGGTTGCAAATAATATTTTGGTCATGGTCTACTTACAGGTCTAACAAGTCATATGGTATATTAACTGGGCTATCGCTGTTGTACAAAATTAAGTGCACGTAATAAAATTATAATGGCTCACACACCAGGCAAGGCTACACACAGTGCCGGCGGCACTGCCGCCGGTACTGTGGGTAGGTAGCCGCAGTGCACCCGGCGGCATACAGAGCCGCCGGCATCGCCACCCGGTAAACGGCGGATCGCGCGGGTTGCAACTTGCAAGTTCATTTCGCTCCCGACATTCACGAGGTAATGTGTTCGTTCTACACGACTGCCACAACTGTGATGATGCTCGTCAGTTTTCTGCAACTTTCTGCGTCAGATGCCGGCGACACAAACGTTTGTTACGTATTTGAAAACTGGAGAGGAACTTACTTGTCAGGGTGAATGAGTGATCTAATAGTGCGGGCAGCGTTCAGGCGCTGCTTGACATCCAAGTAGGACGAAGGCTCGTCAAACATGAAGATATCGCCATTCTGGATGCACACCATGGCGCAGGCGAAGCGCTGCAGCTCTCCACCGGAGAGTGCGTCGATCTGACGGTCGCGGATGTGCGATAAATCTAAACAAAACAATTTGATTTCATATTTTAAATACATATACAAATTTTACGCTGGGTATGAAAATGCACCTCTATCTATTGTATAAAATATATTTGAGACCTTTAAGGAAACCCCTTTTATTTAATACCATACAATACATTTAGCAAAACATATTTTTTTCTATTTGTTATTTATTCTCAAGTCAGTTGTTTACATTTTTCCTACTGTCTTTAGTTTTCAGAAAAGTATTTGGTATAATATTTTCAGTGCAAAAAATGGCGGGAAAGACAAGTGATTGCATATGGTTTCGTTTTTTTAACCAAATATATTGTGTGACAAATATGGCTCCAGCAAAATCAGCAGTCAGCATGTCATAATAATATACTGCTTACTTTTAAACATTGTGACCTTGTAATGACACAGCATTTTGTTGTTTGACAAATTGTGTAAAACAAGAAGTTACAAACAAGTTATTAGCTACTGCATACCTTCAATCTAATCTGAATTATTTATTCATACAGATATACAAGTTTGTTTGTTGTCTATACAGTTCACCTGTGCATTCTAGAAATAACAATGTAATGTAATCAAAACAGCATTTGATAAACTGTACAGACCAAAGAAAACAAATCTGGCAGATTCTTTTCAGAGTATTTATACATATTTTTTATGCAACAATAAAAACTGATAGATTTTCAGTTTTATTTGAATGTGTATTGGATATTGAGACTATGATTTTTCAAAACATTGCAATAAAGTTAAATATCACAGAATTACAAAAATAAATTTGAAGTTGTGTAAGTTGTAATGTGTGTTAGTTTCTAACAGGCAAAAGGTATTAAAAGTATGGAAATGTAATTTATAGTGATTACTGTACTTACCCAACATTTTACATATCTCTGTCTGATTTTTCATTTCATCTTTCTTGTCAAGGAGCTGGCCAACTGTGCCCTTAACAGCCTTAGGGATCTGATCCACATATTGAGGCTTGATCAGGGCTTTCAAGTCATCTTCAAGAATTTTCGTGAAGTAGTTTTGAAGCTCTGAACCGCGGAAATGGGACAGGATCTCTTGCCAGTCTGGGGGATCCTAAGAGAAAATAAAATTGAATGATAACACAGATTTTGGTTGAGTATCATATATAAATAGACAGAGCACCTTTTTGGAATTCGAACAATGTGGAATATTCCTTGTATATTATACAATTTAACCAAACCCTCCATTTCATGTTGAAGTAAGAAGCCAATGGTATTAATTAGCTTCTCAACTACAATAACATTGTACACACACAACATTTTGAACATCATGCATGCACAACAAAAAGAGAAAAGTTATGAGTGATTCATTAGAATATTAGTGAACAAAGAGTAGGGTTTCATATTGAAGGGATAAGAGATGCTTAGATCTACTTACAGATGAACCATCAATAAATAATAAAATATTACATCTTACAACAAATCGTCCCAAGTTTGGCTTCTGTTTGCCAGCAAGGATCTTCAGCGCAGTAGACTTCCCAATACCATTCTGGCCGACCAGCCCCAGAACTTCACCAGGCCGAGGAATTGGCAGTCGATGCAATTTAAATGAATTCTTGGAGTAACGGTGAGTAGTATGCTTCTCCAAGTTAGATGGTATATTGATAATGGTGATTGCATCAAAGGGGCATTTCTGTAAAAAATAAATGATACTAATATCTAATCTAGTCATATGTTACAGCGCAAAGCCAATAACATGTTACCCAAATGAGAACAAAAGAAATTAGAATTCAAATAAATAAAATCTGACATCTAACATAAAAAATATACAAATAACAGTATTATAGTTATTCGGTGAAAAGTATTAGACTTTTCTTTATCAGTACCTAGCAGAAAAAGAAGGCATAAATTAGGCGTTCAACATGTACCTAGATTACGAAAAGTTGTCTTACCTTGACACATATACCACAACCAATGCACAATTCTTCGGAGATGGTGGCGATCTTGTCATTAGGAGTTACTTCAATACAGAGCTTGCCCATACGCACCACAGGGCAGCTCTTCTTACATTCTTGCCTACATCTCTTAGGCTTACAGCGATCCGCGTTTACAATGGCGATACGCGTAAGTTTATCAGTCTCTTCATGTGCTCTATTTCGTGACATAACTGTAAACCAATAAAATCACAATATAACATCGAAATCTACTCCAAATTAATTGAAAATATACGAAATTTCCATTCGATATGTGGCACAGACTTCGATATAACCTCAATTATGAATACACGATTCATTATTTTTAATGAAATAATAGTAAAATAGTTATGTAAAGGTAAAATCTGATATAGCTAAATGCTACCAAATTATCATGGAAAAGCTCAAATACCTGAAAAGAAAACGAACGTTGGCTATACTTTGCCTTCGTTCGCGTGTCCTTTTACATCCAACTCAAATGTCAAAAGGAACAAACCAATGTGAATTTAGCAGCATTTTAGCCAAGTGGCAGTCCGTTCGAAAACAACAATAAAATAAAGTTATGCTTTATTCATGGTTAAAAAGAGGATTTATTATAAAGATATGTTTACCTAAAAACCCTAAAATTTACCCATAAATAAGCAATGAAAATGAAAGTGGTAGCGCCATCGATCTTTTCTATTGATAGTTAATTATGTCAACACCTAGCTAATAAATTCCTTTGCATACCGCAGTGTCAAAACGTGCGATCAACCCTTTCCTTCCCAAAAGCACGCCTCGCTGTAATTGGTCGCGGAATTCGATGACGCTGCGATCCAGTTCGAAAATCAACCGTCCCGCTGACCGGCTGCGTCCTCGCGCAGCTCCGCGCCGCGACGAACACATGCAGCACCGCAATATTTTATCGCTATTTCATACTATAAATTGGGATTAAACCGCCCGCGGGTGTAGTGGAGTGATCTGTGCAGCTTCAGGCTAGATCCAAATGGAGTGATCAGTTTTGTAGCCCGACTCACGAAGACGCCGGCGGCCGCCATTTTGTCAAGCAGAGAAGAATGACTTGCAAGGTAAGGCGTGCCTCCTATGAATTCCAATAGTCATAAGATCGCCCGTTCACCCATCTTCTAGGCGATTTACCAGCCATTCTTTATACAGTCCACAATATTAATATTTTTCCATATCACCAAATCGCCTAGTACATACTTTCGGTGCAACGCCGAACCATTTTTTGATCCGTACGAGCCGGATTCATTTGTGTTTATACGTAATCTCTTGTTTATCTCGCGTAGGTATCTTCTAGAAGTACCTACCTAGGTAGTTATAGCACCTAGCTATACTCCTAGTCCATTTACATACCCATTACGTGCTTACTTCCGCACGCTTCCGTAGGTAATATACTTTTATGTAGCTACCTACTAATCTGATATATCTACCCAATTATTATTACTGGAACTATCATAGTTGTCTTGTAAATTCCATATTTCAAGCACCTTTTAGTTCCACCGCCTTAAAGTTGTTGCCTACTTACGAATAACTACCGCATAAACACCTACTTAGGTAAAATAATAGGTACTTTAGGTATTCTTATTTTGATTCGGTCTCATTAGCTTATACCTACGTAAACATGGCGCAACAAAAGAAGCCATGCATGTCGGCAGAAAAAGAGCTGACAATCTTGGAAGCGAAACGTAATATTTTATTTGAACGTATTCAAAACATTTACGAGCGCTCAAAAACTGCCGCTACTTCCGATATTAATAGGGAATCATTTCTAAGTTATTGTATGACAGTAGATAATATTCGAACAGATTTTCATAAGTTGTTAGACGATTATAACGCAAGATTGCTTTCTATTAATCCTGATGAACAGCCGAATTATCAGGCGTACACCTCATTCGAAGATCTTTATTGTATCATCAAGCGCATACAATCACAATTGGAGGGTAAATATTCCGCACAGCCCGTTTCTGCCGGACCGGCGATTCGAGCGCCGAGATTACCGCCAATTGAGCTTATGTCGTTTCATGGCGATATACGAAATTGGCCATTATTCTATGCGAGTTTTAAGTCTACAGTGCACGATAATGGTTCTCTGACAGATGCTGACAGGTTGTACTATTTAATAGGTAAGCTGTCACCGAAGGCCCAGTCCGTATTTGCAGGTGTCACACCCAGTGCTGAGAACTATCAGGTTATATTCCAGTCACTACTTGATAGGTATCAAGATACCTGTGTTCTAGCGTCTACTTAATTTGATCAAGCTTTAAATCTTAAATTGTCCGGTGCCGCGTCTGTTTCGTCGTTTCGAATTTCCAGCTGTTTATAGACAACTTTGTTATCGCAGTTAGTTCCCTTAAAAACTTAAAATTAAAAGATCTTTCCGACTTTATGTTTCTTCAACTCGCTTTAAAAAAGTTTGACACTGAAACAATTCGTGCTTTCGAGATGACTGAACGTAATCATAAAATACCTACACTAGATAGTTTTATTTCTTTCATCAAAGATCAGTGTCGAATATTTCATAATACGCAGTCTAGTTCATCTAGCTCGTCTAATAATAATAATAAAAACTTAGAGCAGACTGCGGTAGACTAACTCAATACATTAACAATAACAGATCCAATAAAGTAGTTAAGAGAGTTGAAGCAATATTTAGAAGCATGACCACCCACACTAGACCCGAAAATCACAACAGAAAGCCGGAAGAGTTTTTGGATACCTTGAAACAGAAACTGGCCCTCAAGGTCCATAGGTTAGAAAGATATAAAAAAGCACAAGAACGTAAAAACGACAACGCTTTATTTGCTACCAATGAAAATAACTTTGACAGAAATTTAAAGCAACGAAAAACTGACAGGGTATCAGAAAATAGCGCAGAATTACCAACAGTAGCACAATTAGAATCATTTTGGGCAGATATATGGGAAAAGCAGGTACAGCACAACGAAAATTCTGAGTGGGTTAATGAAGAAATAACTTGGCAATCAACAGAAGAAATGGAATTCAATGAAATAACTGAAAGTGATATAATTAGAATAGCTGCAAGCCTTCATAATTGGAAATCTCCTGGTATAGATAAAATTCATAATTTCTGGTATAAAAATTAAATTCATTACACAAAGTTTTAGCAAAAAATTTAACTAATATTGTCCTAGGAAATCAAAATATACCTGATTATTTTGCCACTTGAATAACTTACATGTTGCCTAAAACCCGATACTTACCACAGCTCTCTCAATACAGACCAATAACATGCTTACCCACAATTTACAAAGTATTAACATCGGCAATCACATCAAAAATTAGTAACCATATAGAAAATCACAACATCATAGCAGAAGAACAGACAGGGTGCAGACGGGGCCATATGGGATGCAAAGAACAGCTAGTTATAGACTCCGTAATCCATAAACATGTCGCCATAAAAAGTAGAAACTTGCATTGTACCTACATCGATTACAAAAAGGCTTTTGATAGTATTCCACATTCATGGTTAATTAAAATTTTACAGATATACAAGATGAACACAAAATTAATAAACTTCTTGCAATGTATGATGTCTCAATGGAAAACTACACTTAACTTAAACTATCGCAATACCGTCATCACAACTAGAGAAATATTCATAAAAAAAGGAATATACCAAGGAGACTCTCTAAGCCCCTATGGTTCTGTCTTGCTCTCAACCCTCTCTCTCGGCTATTACATAGTTGCCAAGCTGGATATCCCCTTAAACACACCACAGAGGAAACTACTATCTCACATCTTATTTATATGGACGACATTAAATTATATGCAAAGACTGACAAAGAAATGAAAAAGTTAATACAAACCACGACACAATTTAGTACTGACATAAATATGGAATTCGGACTAGATAAATGCAAAACAGTACATATAATACGAGGCAAAATAAAACCTGGCAACTATGACATTAACACAACGGAATCAATCACAGCACTAGAATCCACAGACTTATATAAATATTTAGGATACAGGCAACTCAAAGGACTTGATCACACAAACATTAAACAAACGCTTATCGTAGAATACAAGAGAAGGGTAAATGCACTTTGCAAGACTCAACTTTTAGGCAAGCACCTAATAAAAGCATTAAATACCTACGCAATCCCTATTTTAACGTACTCATTTGGAGTAATAAAATGGACAAAGACCGATGTACAACAAATAGAGAGAACTACACGTACAACACTTACCAAACACAATAATTTACACCCCAAATCTGCAATAGAGAGGCTCACCATCAAACGCCAAGATGGAGGCCGTGGCCTTATAGACATCTATCATCTTTGGCAAAAACAAATAAACAGTCTTAAAACATTTTTCCACACCAAGTCTCTAACAAGTAACATCCACAACGCCATAGTCACAAATGATTTCAACTACACACCACTTAATTTGAATAACCAAACAGACATACAACTCACTGACATTGACCCACAAAAGCAAAAATTAGAAGATTGGAAAAAGAAAGTACTACATGGCCGTCACCAAAGGCCGTCACCCTCATGATGTAGAACAACCCCATATAGATACAATAGCATCCAATAAATGGCTCAAAATTGGCAATTTATTCCCAGAAACCAAAGGATTTATTATTGCCATCCACTAAAAAAACTACAGAAAGTAATGACAAATGTCGTAAATGCAAGGTAAATGCCATAGCCAACCAGAAACTATACAGCACATCACTGGAGCATGCACACAACTCACACAGACAGATTACACTCATAGACACAATCAGGTAGCAAACATCATTCATCAACAATTAGCACTCAAACATAAACTCATACAAGACACAAACACACCTTATTATAAATACACGCCACAAACTATATTAGATAATTCCACACACAAGCTTTACTATGATCGTGCCATACTTACCGATAGGACCATCCACTACAATAGACCAGACATCACTCTACAGGACAAAGTAAACAAAACCACTTACCTTATAGATATCGCAATTCCGAACACACATAACTTACAAAAAACTATAGCTGAAAAAATTAGTAAGCATGCCGAACTAAAAGATGAAGTGACAAGAATCTGGAGACAAGAAAAAGTTTACGTAGTGCCCATAATTATCTCAACCACAGGCGAAACATCTCCGCCATAGCCTCAAACTTATTGACCTAAAAAAATCAATATTCATCACGCTCCAAAAAGCTGCTATTTTAAATACATGTAGAATAGTGAGAAAGTTCATGCAAAGCGAAGAAAACGAAAATTCCTCACATAACATCATATACTCTTCATAAAACTCACCACACGCTACATAGACTTGGCCTTGACCCGTTTATGTAGTTAAAACTAGCTTTAAAAGCAAAGAAACAGTAATGTTCACCCAAAATAATAATAATAATATATTTATTTGCAAGAAACACGGTAGGTACACAGTTGTTACATGCATTTCATAAATAAGTATCGACATGTTTCGCCGGCGCAGCGGCATGCAAATTAATTCCCAAATTCAGGGTAAACTTTAAAGGTGAAAATTATAGTTATTCTATTAATAACACTACTAATGAATACAAATGTTACACAATATTAATTCTTAGTTCTTATTATAATCGAAAAGTAAAAAGTATTTAGAAATAATCGTACAAGGAATTAAGTAGGTACATGAACAAATTATTACACACACGAAATAACTAACATTATATATATATATATATATATATATATATATATATATATATATATATATATATATATATATATATATATTGATTTATGTTTGTATCTTAAAGCATGATTAAGAGTATAGAATTTACACGGATATTTCACGAAATACTCGTTAATGGAATAAAAACATTCCTGTGATAGCAATTTTCGTAGCTCAATGCAAAAATTTTTAAAAGGTAGTTGAGTTATTGACTTAGGCAAGGCATTGTATGTATATTAAAGGCGCCATGTAAACGCAGCTCCGTCGAAAAATCTCTAACCTAGGAACCGGTATATGGTAATTCAAATGACTTACTTGCCTTCTATTTGTATTATCCTTTGGTTCAAATAATGCAGGATGAGATCTTAGGAATCTACAAATTTCGTAGATATATATGCATGGCACAGTTAAAAGTTTATGTGACTTGAAAACTGGCCTACATGAGTCAGACCATGCCATATTAATAGCAAACAAAAGTCGAATAAATCGCGAAATAGCAATAATAACTCGGTCCCTAATCCGCAATCTTACGTAGCATGCTCGGAATCTAATAATAATAATTCACAGAAGTGTCTGTGCAGTAATATAGTACACGACCATTTCTATAAATATCCCGCTTTTAATAATTTAAATCCGACTGCTCGTTTCAAATGTGTAAAAGAAAACAAAGCTTGCGTTAATTGTTTAAGTATAAAACATAAAACGAGTGATTGTTCTAGTAAGACAAAGTGTCGTTCATGTAATCAACGACATCACTAATTATTACATTTTGATAAAAGTTATCCGTTGTCGGGTCAATCCGGTAACCTTGACCCAATTTCTAGCCCACCTACGTCGCAGGTGCAGGCCGCCTGTACCACGGTGGTTTCCCCCTCCGCGTCTCAGTGCGAGGTATCGTTGTGTACGACGTCCATTGCGCTGGCGGCGCACACACGCGGATAACCCTCGCGCGCTTGTCATGCTCAGCGCGATGCTAAACCGCAGTGTACGGCGTCCAAAACGGTTCTATTAGCAACAGCGCAAGTTATCGTTTATGATATTAATAACGCACCGCACATAGTTCGTTGTTTACTCGATAGCGCATCACAGAGTAACTTTATTACTTCTGATTGTTTCAAACGCCTCGGACTGTGGGATAACTTTATAAATACTAACTTAGTAGTCAAGGGTGTAGCGGCCAGCTACAATACCCAACACCCGCACAACGCCATCTAGCCAATGAAGAAAGAACTACCTCGCCACTCGCCACCTAACAACGCGGGAAAAATTCAAACATTCCTGAACCGCGATATCAACTTTCTCGAGTCAAGCGGCATATATACAAGTTCGAAAGTATGTCCGTTGGCCTGCAGGCCACCAAGCACGACCACCCAGCTTGGTTAGAGGCTCCTCCCTCTAGTTGGAGGAACACCACACCTTTATCCTCCACAAGGGGATCGGTGAGTCAGAAAAACATTGCAAGGGTTCCGTAGATATTAAAATACATTCGCGTTTTGACAGGGATATTAATTTTAACATTTCTTCGCTTATCGTGGAGCGTATTACGAACACATTGCCGAACGCTAATGTGGACGTATCGCTACTCACACATCTCGAGACATTGCCGCTAGCAGACGCGGAATTTGCGAATCCGGCAGACATTGATGTTTTGATCGGAGCTTCAATATTTCCGCACTTGTTACCTAAGTAGTACGTAGTGAGCAATATAATTTACCGCTCGCTATTGAGACGGTATTTGGGTATGTGATTATGGGTACCGTACTCTTGTTGTTGTTCTGTTCTTCAAGAAAATAATATTGATTCTCTTCTCAAGCGATTTTGGGAGCTTGAAGAGATTACCGCACCGCCCTCGATGAGCCGTAAGGATCTCGAGTGTGAAGAACATTTCCGCGCTACCACTGTTCGTGACGACAGTGGCAGATACGTTGTGGCGTTGCCATTCTATGGTGACCCTTATGCGTTAGGCGACTCGTACGCTGCTGCGCTTAGACGTTTTCATTGTTTAGAACGTAAACTTGATCATCACTTAAGTTACGCGGCGCCTATAATGACGTCATTCGTGACTACCTAAATAAAGGTTTTTTGAGTGTAGTTGTAAACAACGAGGGCAATTCTCTTCCCTCATATTATATCCCGCATCACGGCGTAGTTCGCGAAGATAAAACCTCTACTAAACTTCGTGTGGTTTTAGATGCTAGTTGTAGGACTACATCGGGTCAGTCGATTAATGACATTTTGCATGCCGGCCCTAATCTACAGGATGATTTATTTAACATCATAATAAAGTTTCGTCTTTTCCAAATCGCTCTGTCAGCTGATTGCCGCCAAATGTTTCTCAATATCGGCGTTCGCGAATCTGACCGTAGATTTCAACGGATTTTTTATCGTTTTGACAATAAGGAACCTTTATCCGTGTATCAGTTCAATCGTGTTTGTTTTGGACTCAAGTCTGGCCCATATCACGCGTTACGAGTTGTTCGCCAGTTGATCGCTGATGAAGGCGTTCACTTTCCCGCCGCAGCAGCTGTTGCTACTTCCGCTTTATATATGGATGACATCGCCTGTAGTGTCATATCCGTTCCGCTAGCAATTTCGCTTTGTGAAGAGTTTATTCAGCTTTTCAAGCGAGGCCAGTTTGATCGTGTCAAATGGACAAGCAATTATAAGGAGGTTCTCGCATGCATACCAGATTCTCATAAAGCTTCTCCAGACATTGAGTTTGAGAAGTCTGTACCGCATAAAGTTCTCGGTTTACGCTGGGACGAATCCTGTGATAGTTTTCGGTTTGACGTCTCACCGCCAGATAATAAGTGCACCAAACGCACTATGCTGTCCTGTCCACAGTGGCTCGACTTTGGGACATAATGGGTTTTGTGGCTCCCACAATTTTGTACGCCAAGCTCTTGATCAAAGAACTTTGGTTATCAAAGTGTGAGTGGGATGAAACACCCCCCTGACCATATTGTCGCCGCTTGGAGCCAGTTTTGTATTGAGCTTACCGCGCTCAATCAAATTACTATTCCGCGTCATCTTGGGTTGGTAGATGGATGTACCATCAACTTAATAGGTTTCGCTGACGCCAGCGAGCGTGCTTACGGCGGAGTCGTATATCTGCAAGTCCGCATTGGTTCTAACTACTCGGTGCAGTTAGTTTGTGCCAAGTCCAAGGTCTCGCCTATTAAAACCATTTCGGTTGCGAGACTGGAGTTGTGCGCGGCCCTTCTGCTGTCTCAGTTTCTCCGCAAGGTTCAAGACACAGTTTTGCCCCACTACCCTATCAATAAAATATACGCGTTTTCTGACTCCAAAATAGTGCTCGCTTGGATTTATTCTTCTCCTCACCGCTGGCAGACTTTTGTCGCCAACCGCGTTAGTAAATTAATTGAACTTGTTCCTGCTACTTGTTTCAATCACGTCGCCGGTATTGAGAACCCCGCTGATTGCCTGTCTCGTGGTGTTACTCCACTTACTCTTCTGCATCATCCATTGTGGCATCGTGGACCTTCTTGGATTTCCCATGATCCATCAGAGTGGCCCATGCAACCCTTTGACCACAGTGCAGAGGATGAGGATGTACCCGAATGGAAGTTTGTTTCTCATCCCGTGATTGTTGAGGTTGCTGAATCTCCGATCTATGCACTCGCACTACGCATGTCATCGTTGTCTAAGTTACTCCGCGCCATCGTTTATGTCTGTAGGTTTCTTAGGCACCTACTTAATGGGACTTTTGTTTCAAGTACTGACCTTGAATTTGCAGAAGATAAGTTACTACGAGCTGTACAGGCTGTTCATTTTAGTAACGACATTCAAAAGTTAAAAAATAATGTAGGTACCTTGTTCTCCCGCTATTCTTAGGCTCAAGCCGTTTCTCGATGAGCACGGCGTCATACGCGTTGGTGGTCGTCTGTCAAATTCGGTTGAACCTTATAACTACAAGCATCCTTGCATTCTACCGCGTCATGATCATGTTGTCGACCTTCTTGTTGATTGTTATAACAAGAAGCATCTCCATGCTGGTCCAGAGTTGCTTATGTCCTTACTTAGGCATAAATATTGGGTTTTAGCTGCTCGACGAATAATTCGTCACAGAATACATAAATGTAACGTCTGTTTCAAATTTCGTCCGCGTCCGATTTTCCCTCCCATGGCAGATCTTCCTAGCCAGCGCGTCAATCAGGTTGATAAAGCGTTTACACATACCGGTTGTGATTACGCAGGACCACTGCAGTATACGCCAGTGCGTGGTCGAGGTGTTAAAGGCCATAAAGCTTGGCTATGTATTTTTACATGCTTAACGACGCGCGCTACGCACATTGAAGTTGCGACGGATTTAAGCACGGTGTCATTCCTGGTAGCCCTTAAACGATTTCTTTCACGACGCAGCCCTATACAGTGTTTGTACATGGATAACGGCACTTGTTTCGTGGGCGCAAGCTCTTATTTACGCGACCTTTATAAGTTTCTCAGGGAAGAATATCGTACTCGTCTTCAGGAAGAACTTTCCATAAATCATATTGACTGGAAGTTATTCCACCAGCATCACCACATTTCGGTGGATGTTGGGAAAGCATGGTCAAAGTAATTAAAACGCATCTCTTTAAAGTTATAGGTCAACAGATCCTCTCTTACGAAGAGCTTTTACCTGTCCTTGCACAAGTCGAGGCGCTGATCAACTCGCGTCCGCTCACGTCATTGAGTAGTGACCCTGCAGAACCATCCGCGTTAAGCCCTGCACATTTTCTGAACACAGTGCCATTATCGTCATTTCCGGCTCCTGAAGCAGACTCTTCAAGCTTACTCCAGAGACATACTCTGCTGGATAAACTCGTGCAGTCATTCTGGCGGCGCTGGCGTGCGGAATATCTCCACCAGCTTCAGGCTAGATCCAAATGGAATAGTCCTGCATCTCTTATACAGGAGGGTACGTTGGTCGTCATAGTACATGATAATGCTCCGCCGCTTTCATAGCCGTTAGCCATCGTGGAGAAACTGCATACTTCCAAAGACGGTACAACTCGCGTTGTTACCGTGAAAACCGCGAAGGGGAGCTACGTGCGCCCTGTTGTACGTCTCTGTCCGCTTCCAACTCAGTGAGATCTAGCCTGAAGATAGATCTACCTCTTAGTTTAAGTATTTAGTTTGTAGTTTTCGTTATAATTGTTTCGCTAAAGTTAATTTAGATTAATTTTAATATCATATCTCTGTCTTAGCCTATTGATGGGTTATGCGGTAGTACATCCAACATAGCTAAGTTCATTTTTTTTTTAAAGTCAGCCCTTCAGGCTTATCTCTTCTATTGATAGTTAATTATGTCAACACCTAGCTAATAAATTCCTTTGCATACCGCAGTGTGAAAACGAGCGATCTTTTATCCCTTTCCTTCCCAAAAGCACGCCTCGCTCTAATTGGTCGCGGAATTCGATGACGCTGCGATCCAGTTCGAAAATCAACCGTCCCGCTGACCGGCTGCGTCCTCGCGCAGCTCCGCGCCACGACGAACACATGCAGCACCGCAATATTTAATCGCTATTTCATACTATAAACTGGGACTAAACCGCCCGCGGGTGTAGTGGAGTGATCTGTGCAGCTTCAGGCTAGATCCAAATGGAGTGATCAGTTTTGTAGCCCGACTCACGAAGACGCCGGCGGCCGCCATTTTGTCAAGCAGAGAAGAATGACTTGCAAGGTAAGGCGTGCCTCCTATGAATTCCAATAGTCATAAGATCGCCCGTTCACCCATCTTCTAGGCGATTTACCAGCCATTCTTTATACAGTCCACAATATGAATCTTTTTCCATATCACCAAATCGCCTAGTACATACTTTCGGTGCAACGCCGAACCAGAAAGTTTAATAAAGTACCTATGCAAAAATATAAAACACAATGGGCAAAAATGTATAGGACCTGGGACCACCCTGCAATAGCAATAAGGTGTATGTCATTTGATAGGCATTTTTAATAGAAACAACTTTTTTATGACACTTTTGTTGTCACAGTTGTCCGTTCCAATATATATGACTTATAAGTTTCGGTAAAAATATGTTGAAAAATGCGTTTATTATAGTGCTTAGTACTATATAATGCTTTATTTTGCAAACTGACTCGTCCTAGTGCCTGCCCAAGCGCTTAGGAACAGTACGGGGTGCCCCCCCCTCCAAACCGGTTACTTAGAACTGCGCCGACGCCGCCGTGCGCTTGGGGCAAAGCAGGTAAAAAAAACGTATATTTAAGTTATATTTTGATAGCAAATGACGGGAATCACATTCTTGAGCATTATTGTACATGCTGATCGGGAAGGCGAACGATGGGCACATGTGCACACATTGTTTCAATAATCTGGTATTTAGGATATGCGATTTATGAAGGGTTTACTGCACCAGCAATATTTTTAAATGACGTCATAGTAAATAACCCCTAGGTCACGTGTACGTATCCTAAATACCAGACTAGAGATCTTGTAATAGGTTTTAATATAGTAGCTCTATTATATTATTATTATAACAATAAACAATTAAATAATTATTAGTGTTGTTATTTTACTCCCCAAGAATATATTTGTAGCTGCAATACATAAAGAGACATAGACGTCCGCTCACCGCGGCGCCGAGCGCAATCCGAAGATCTGCAACTCAGGACGAGATCTGGCAGAGCTGTGAAGACTCCGGTACGCTTCGCTAAGGGAGGACCACTGTAGCTGCAATACATAAAGAGACATAGACGTCCGCTCACCGCGGCGCCGAGCGCAAACTGGCGTGAATTTAAGTGGCGCCAATATTTATACGAGCCGCGTGCGTTGTATGCTCGCACCCAAGTTAGAAACTAACTACATTAAAATTGCACTTTTCTGTGATTGGCTGATTTCAAATGTAAGCTCCCTTAATGTGTAACTTCTTGTAGCACTAAAATTGTAAATATAAATAGGCTAAGTTTATGCTAAAAATATACTCGTTTTCTACACTCATCGGAAGTTTTACTCTGCACCTCTGGACCTCTTCAGCTACAGTAGACCCTGCCTTACATATTTATTGGTCGCTTCGCCCGCGGGCTTATTGGGATTAACAAATAGTTGAGCTTCCCATGAGAATCAGATGTTTTCCCACGGTAAAAAGTAGTCTATGTCATTCTTCATAGGAGCATAGGGCCGTCTGTCTAGGAATTTCTGGCCGCCTCTTCTACAGGACTATACACGTACAAAGCGGTGGTAGTTATAGAATTGGGACATAAGTACCTACCTATTTATTTTAGTATTCTGACGTTCGAAAAGAGCTTAGATTTTTTTTTGTCTTTAGGATGTTATCTTTATCTTTTAACTAACTACTCACAAAAAATAATTACATAATGTTGCTTTGTTGCGACGTGAAGGGCGGACAAACAAACAACTTTCGCATTTATAATATTAGTATTGATAACCCTTTAGTTTCCTAAAAGTTGCACCCCGCACCGTATCAACCGCTTGGGCAGACGCGAGGATAAGTCAGTTTGCGAAATAAAGCATAATAGTAAAATAAAAGTACTAAGCACTATAAAAAAACGCTTTTGTCAACATATTTTTATCGAAACTTGTATGTCATATATCTTGGAACGGACAACTATGACAACAAAGCCGTCATAATAAAAGTTGTTTCTATTAAAAATACCTATCGAATGACATAAATCTTATTACTATTGGAGGGTGGTCCCAATCTGCCCATTCTCCTTTATGAAAACTTGATGTCGTCCTCCTAGTCACTATGCATTTTAGGTATAATGGTTTATTAAAATCTATTAAAATACAAATAAATGTTTGCTGCAGTTTGCTTGTCATACCGCATTTACACATTCGCGCGAATAACGAGGCGAATGACAAGGCGAATAACGA
Source organism: Euclidia mi (assembly GCA_944739405.2). Lineage (NCBI taxonomy): Eukaryota > Metazoa > Arthropoda > Insecta > Lepidoptera > Erebidae > Euclidia > Euclidia mi. The sequence goes on along the minus strand of OX123204.2, from coordinate 27,257,790 downwards.
ACACGCGTGTGTAAACACTGCATTCGCTATTCGCCTCGTGATTCGATTCGTGATTCGTGTGTTCGCGTTGAGAGCGGTTTTTCGGACGCGAATCAAAGGGCACGAATGGCGAACACGAACTTACCGTTTACACATTCGTCTGCATTCAGTTGACAGCTAGCGCCCGACCCAACCGGACGTGTTGTCAAAATGGAGTGGAGTGAAGCGCGAATTATAGAATTCCTTGAACTATTTAAAAAAGAAGGGCTTATTTGGAACCCAAAACATCAGAAAGATAAACGGTGCTTGGAACCGTATGTCTGCTAGTAATGGGTTGCCATTAAGCACATTAAACAGAAAAAAACATACTTTGGCTAAAACAAAATTGATTATCAACAAACATAGTAATAGATATGACTCCCTCGTTGGTCTCGCGGCATAAATGTGCGCGTGGGATTGGAAGGTCTCGGGTTCGATTCCCGGGTCTGGCAAAGTGTTATTGGGTTTTTCCGTTAGGAAATTCTCAGTAGCAGCACGGAGTCTGGTAATGTGCCCGGTACGGCAATAGGCTCGCCCCCTATTACGTGGGACCTAAAAATTCATGGCGAAATGTGGGTGTAATATTTACACCTCTGCCTACCCCTTCGGGGATACAGGCGTGAGTCTATAAATAAAAATAAAAAATGAATTATTTATATGAGTAATTCTAAAAGTAATTTAATAATTTACATGCTCAAAAAAGAAATCGTCTGTGACGATGGCTTTTTTTACTTTTTTACGCAGGATATCTAAATAATTATATAATTCCATTAAATGTAGCGCGCACGCTGCGATTATTTTCACGTCCTCCATGTTCGTGTGCGAATTTCAAATGATTCACTCCACGAATGTGTGAACAGTAGTTCGCGACAGCATTCGTATACGAATGTTTCGACGAATATTCGTGGAGTGTCGAGGCGAATGACGAACACGCATGTGTAAATGCGGTGTCAATGTTGCCGACTGAAGGACGCTGTGTCCAGGTCATGAAATAAATTAATAAAAAAAAAAATTGTCAATGTTGTCAATTGTCAATTGTCATAAATGTCATAACTTGAAAATCTCAGAGTTGTTGTTGTTGGAAAAGTTTGATTTTATGAAGTAAAATTAAGTACAAGTCTCATTAATCATAAATAATTATAAGTCTGAACGTTACTGTGTAAGTGAATTAGGTTTTTTTTGTCAACGCTTTAGCTGGATCAGGGGCAGATTCAGGATTTTGTTTTGGGGGGCTGAAACCTGGTAAAGGCAGGTTTTATCCAAGAAAACATTGAGCGGACTACACAAGCACGCCACATTTTTTTAAATTTGTGTCCTGTAGTGTATTGTTGATCAGTATGAAGTAGTGTATACTTATGAGTAACATACGACACCATAAGAATCTAATCAGTCATTTTAAAAAATCTGCCTATCTATCATTCTGTTTGTCCAGTGTACAAGCAGTTTTAATGGCTGTCAGACTAAAAACCTTGTTGGCCTTAAAAATAGCCACTTCAAAAATTCCACACTATATTTTATGAATTTGAAAAGATGATTTAATTATCAATTAAAAGAATATTGAATAATGTTATACTATTAAAATTGAATAATAATGTGTTAATTCATTTTATGCCACCTAGTGCTAGGTGTAAATTTGGTGCTAAGCAGGCTCATAGCTATTTTCTATTATGGTACATACAAACGTACATAGCCTTACACCTTGAATAGAGTTTGCTTTGCCTTGAATAGACTTTTTCTATGTGCAGTGTTGCTATACTATATACCTATAATAGTTTGTTATAACTCAATGGTTCCTTACAGATAATGCCACTGCCAATGTTGGAAGTCTGTGTGGACAGCTTAGAGTCTGCAATCAACGCTATACATGGAGGTGCTGATGAGTTGGAAGTGTGCAGTTCTCTCACAGAGGGCGGCCTCACACCCTCACCTGGTTTAGTTAAACAGATAATGCAAATGGTAAGTCAATACTGCTATTTATATAATATGTATGTATTTACAAGATTTATTTTTTAAATAACTACATTCTAGTACCCATAGTACAACTTCTGCCTAGTTTGGGACTAAGTTGTGTATATGTGATAGAAAGAAAGTATAACCACATCTGTAACCTAGACTAGAGCTAGCAGAGACATATGAGTCTATTGTTGTCATCCCATTATGTTATGATTATTATAGATTCTGTAGACTGTCGTTGTTAAAAGGTATGATTTGAGGCTCACTGTGGACAGCAGCAGCAGCAGCATGCACCACTGACTTTCAGAATTATGTGCACATTGAATTGTTCATTATTGCTTGCATCATACCACAAAAAAAAGCCCACTAAGCCGTAGGTCATGGTTGTCATGAAGATCTTTGACAGACTTTTTAGGGAGTCTATACCTCTGAATAACCTGACACTAGTCTACGCCATGGAATATTGCTATGCCTTTGGGTTGCAGAGGTCAGACAGGCTGTTGGACAGAGTCGGAGTTGCTGTGTGGACAAGCTAACATTCAGGCAAATCCACTTAGACTAGTAAGCGGACTAGGTGGAGACTGGTGTTTTCTTACTTTTAAGTTTTTTTGTCTAGTATTGAAACTATTTTTATACCTATATGTTTTTCTACAGATCTGGAACTTACACGACTGGAAGCCGATTCGTAAAACTTGCAACAACTGTACTTGCAGTAAGTTAACACTGGTATGTGTTATGTGATTTATTGATTTGGTTAGTCTACTTTATCTATAAACAAAGTTGTAATTCATCAACCCATCCACAGGACTAGATAGGCTCAAATACATTAAATTAAATATGCATTGGCTTGAAACAGATATATTTAAATACTTAAAAATAGTTGGCACTTCTAATTTATTTTACCTATATATACTTAAAAATATATGGCACGTCGAGGCTTGGTTGAGTCGAGTGCCGGCCGAGTTAGTGCTGCTTGTGATACCTGAGGCCCTAGCCAAATGGCATAAACGCTAGACGAATAGAATACGATAATCAATGTATGGGATGCGTCGCAAGCTTATGTCGATCCCATACATTGATTATCGTATTCCATTCTATTTGTCTAGTGTTTATGCCATTTGGCTAGGCCCTCTGGTCTGATAGATAGATGTTCGGTATCTGGGACATTAATGTCTTATCTGTAGTCGTTGTCTGGACACGGGACAAAACGCTAAATTTCGCCATCTAGCAGCCTTACCACCGGCCCCAACGCGCAAATTGTCCGGCGTCTGATGCCGGCTCTACACTCACGGCGCGAAAGGCCGCGTGTAGATGTTGTTCACGCCTTCTCGTGCGCAGTTCGCTCCGTTCCCCGATCAATGTCAGTTTTCTGGCCCGCGACAAAGGGTTTGCGGCGCGCGAACGTGAACGCATCCACGCTCGTAGTTTTCTGCAGTTCCACATTAGTGCCGTGAAGCTCCGTGAACAGGCGCGAACGAGAATGTGGACGTTTTTCGCGTTGTTCACGCGCGTTCGCGCCTGTTCCCCGACCAGAGTCGGTATTTTGTCCCGCGACAAAGGATTCGCGCCTCCTTCACGGCCCAGTGCCAGTTTTCTCCGGACTTCATAGGCGTATGGATGTGTGCAGTCACTGCGCGCGTGCTTATAAAATGGAGTCATGTCTGAAAATTTGGGATAACGAAACTAAAATGCGCTATTTAGAGCATTACCAAATGTAGAATGTACTGCGGGATGCAAAAAACCCGCATCGTAAGAATAAAAAGGAGTGTCATGACATGACGCCTGGACGCGGATTAGTACTCAAATGGATATTGAAATCAGATAATTAAAAAATATAAAAATAGTCTTTGCTGTCCAGTTATTTCTAATAACTCTTTTGTTTGTAAATAGTTATATGCTGCCACAGTAAACATAGTAGCGGTCATAGCGGAATTGGCTTGCCATTCGTAGTAGATCGGCAAAGCTAAGCAACGTTTGCACAGGTTGCCACTAGGATGGGTGACTACATGTGGCATTTGCATCAGAGCGTTACCGTGCTCCGACGGGCTCGTAAAGTCGTCGGTCCCGGTTCTTGTCTCAAGACAAGGATTCTTGGGCCATCTCAGAGGCCTTTGGGCGGACTGAACTGAAAACTCCGACACTCTCTGGCCACACACTCACACGAACTAGAAGAAAAAAGAACAGGAAACATAGTTATTGCGGCAGCAGCTTCTACGTCCGTTTCGCGGCGGGTTTCACGAAAGATTGCGAGCATCCCATGAATGTGGAATTATGGATGACACGACTATGCCGTGTATTCGCGGCGTGAATTTACGCGTGAATTCACGGCACTAATGTGGAGCCGCCATGAAGTCTGAACACGCATAAGTGCTATCTTAATTTACCATAATTATAATATATGGCAAGCAGTGTGTCACGGCAGCAGAAATCACGTCGTCGTCCATCATAGTCTCGAACAAGACTATGAAGCTTTGCGAGTGTGGAGGGACACAGTTTACGCGCGGATCACGGCATTTATTCACGGCGCGACTTCATACACAAGTGTAGAGCCTGCTTTATGTTTTCGATGAGCGTTGAGGTAGTTCAGAGCAAAATTACATAAAAAAATATTTTAAAATTAATACCATCATAATAAACTCTCACAAATGATCAAAATTCGTAGAACAAAATGTTGTTGTTTATTATGTTTTTTATCTTTCTTTACTATTTTAGCTATGTAGTCCTGCGAGATTGTTGATGATTATATTCTGCGAAGCTCTTAATTCAATCGACGTCTTCTTATAAGTGCGATGTTATGCTACTTTCTGCCGGATTCTGCATTTGCATATTTGACATATGAACCTACGCTCCATACAAAATATGTCAAATATGTATCTGTAATCTTCAAATCCAAGTATAGATCATATATTGGGATACGCCCTTTGATAAACTTACTTCGAAAAATCTCACGAAGACAAGTAAGTTGGTACATTGATATTCTTTTGTGGAAAAAACAATCCTTGAACTTCGCTTTGAACAAGGCTTCGCAGAATGTGATTGTGGCAATAAAATCGTTTGTCTTAATGGTAAAGCACCTACACTCCTCCTGCCTCCGTGGTCCAGTAGATAGCGTATGCGACTGCTGATCGGAGGTCTCGGATTCGATTCCCGAGTCGGGCAGTAGTGTTACTGGGTTTTTCCGAATTTTCAGTAGCAGCACGGAGTCTGGTGATGTACCCGGTTACGGCATTAGGCTCGCCCCCTATTACGTGGGACCTAAAAATTCATGGCGAAATGTGGGTGTAATGTTATTAATGTTACACTTCTGCCTACCCCTTCGGGGAAACAGGCGTGAGTCGATAAAAAAAAACCATTTCTAGATAAAGAAAACTAAATCAATTTTTATAAAAAACAATTATAGGCTCACGCTTCTATCCCCGAAGGGGTAGACAGAGATGTAATATTACACCCACATTTCGCCCTGTTATCAATTTATGGGTCCCACGTAATAGGGGCAAACTCACTCACTCACAACAAGCCTCCGTGCTGGTACTGTGAATTCGGAAAATACCCCAATAACTCTTTTGCCCGACCTGGAAATCGAACCCGGAATAGCCGATCAGCAGACGTATACGCTATCCACTGGACCTCACATACAGCCGATACAGGTAGGATAGTTTAAATTCATAACAGATTCAGTAACGATTTTGTACATGAAAATCGATAGCGACTTTTGTAGTTGACTGTATAGGCAATAATAGGCATATTACTTATACTAGCTGTCCCGGCGAACTCCGTATCGCTTTTTAAAGGTCTTTTTTCTTATTCCTATTTTTCTCAAACCACTTTTCCATGAAATTCTGAACAAAATTACCAAGACTACCAGTGCTTTATCAAAAATTTTAGAGTTTATAGAGGTATACAAACAAACGAACATTGATTTTTATATATACGTATAGATAGATGACGCAGAAAAAGTTGTTTTGCCATATAAATTATTTCTGGGGTAGAAAAATAACTATCTTATTGTAAGTCAGGATGTAGTAAATGAGTGATAGAGACAATAATATTAATAATTAAAAGTGAGTCAAAGTGATAATATTAATAATTTCCCATCCACCATCTTGAATCACGAAACGGATGTTGCATTTTGATTCCTCATCCCTTTGAACATCGGAGACGATAACCATTATGGTTTAAAAAAAAAATCCCATCCGCCATCTTTGATCACGAAATAGATGGTGTTTTTGAATTCCCCACTCCTTAAAATATCGGAGACGATACCCATATCGACTTTAAAAAAAATCCCGTCCGCCATCTTTGATTTCCTATCCGCCATCTTTGATCACGAAATAGATGTTGTATTTGGATTCTCCATCCCTTAAATCATCAGAGACGATACCCATATTGATTTTTTAAATTTTTCCATCCGCCATCTTTGATTTCCCATCCACCATCTTGAATCACGAAACGGATGTTGTATTTGGATTCCCCATCCCTTTTAACATAGCAGACGATGATTTTTTTTAATTTTTCCATCCGCCATCTTTGAACTCCCATCCGCCATCTTTGATCAAGAAATAGATGTTGTATTTCGATTCCCCACCCCTTAAAATATCGAAGGCGATACCCATATTGATTTTTAAAATTTTCTCATCCGCCATCTTTGATTTCCCGTCCGCCATCTTGGATCACTAAATAAATTTCATATTATTAATCAGCGTCCCGAAAATCTTGAAAACGATACCCATATAGATTGTATCCTATTCGTTTAGCCTTTTTTTGCCTTTGACCCAACCCACCCCCTTCCTGTTTGACCATTTTATTATTTTCGTCTGGCCCCTAAAAGTTGCGGCGTAATTTTATATAGCCTATAGCCTTTCGGAATAATTGGGCTATCATAGGCAATAACAATTTTTAAAATCCGACTGCTAGTTCCTGAGATTAGCCAACATTATCATTTAGCCTTTTTAGCCTTTTGCCCGGCCCCAAAGGGTCGAAGCGTTATGTTATATAGCCTATAGCCTGCCGAAGTAACTGGGCTATCGTATACCAAAAGAATTTTTCAAATCCGACCGGTAGTTCCTGAGATAAGCGCGTTCAAACAAACAAACAAACAAACAAATAAACAAACAAACAAACAAACAAACAAACAAACAAACAAACAAACAAACAAACAAACAAACAAACTCTTCCGCTTTATTATATTAGTATAGATTGAATTCCCCATTCCTTCAAATATCGGAGACGGTACCCATATCGACTTTAAAAACATCGCGTCCGCCATCTTTGAGTTCCTATCCGCCATCTTTGATCACGAAATAGATGTTGTATTTGGATTCACCATCCCTTAAATCATCAGAGACGATACCCATATTGATTTTTAAAATTTTTCCCATACGCCATCTTTGATTTCCCATCCGCCATCTTGAATCACGAAATAGATGTTGTATTTGGATTCTCCATCCCTTGAAATATCGGAGACGATACCCATATTGATTTAAAAAAAAACCCATCCGCCATCTTTGATCACGAAATAAATGGTGTTTTTGAATTTCCCATTCCTTAAAATATCGGAGACGATACACATATCGACTTTAAAAAAAATCCCGTCCGCCATCTTTGATTTCCTATCCACCATCTTTGATCACGAAATAGATGTTGTATTTAGATTCGCCATCCCTTAAAACATCGGAGACGATAACCATATTGATTTTTTTTTACTTTCCCCTCCGCCATCTTTGATTTCCCATCCGCCATCTTGAATCACGAAATAGATGTTGTATTTAGATTCGCCATCCCTTAAAACATCGGAGACGATAACCATATTGATTTTTTTAAACTTTCCCATCCGCCATCTTTGATTTCTCATCCGCCATCTTTGATCACGAAATAGATGTCGGAATTGGATTCCCCATCCCTTTAAATATTGGAGATGACACCTATATTGATTTTTTAAAAATTCCCATCCGCCATCTTTGATCACGAAATAGATGGTGGTTTTGAATTCTCCATTCCTTTAAATATCGGAGATGATACCCATATTGATTTCTTAAATTTTTCCCATCCGCCATTTTTGATTTCCCATCCGCCATCTTGAATCACGAAAAAGATGTAGTATTTGGATTCCCCGTCCCTTTAAACATCGGAGACGATACCAATATTGATTTTTCTAAATTTTCCCATCCGCCATCTTTGATTGCCCATCCGCCATCTTTGATCACGAAATAGATGTTGTATTTCGATTCTCCACCCGTTAAAATATCGAAGGCGATACCCATATTGATATTTAAAATTTTCTCATCCGCCATCTTTGATTTCCCGTCCGCCATTTTGGATCACTAAATAAATTTCATATTATTAATCAGCGTCCCGAAAATCTCGAAAACGATACCCATATAGATTGTATCCTATTCGTTTAGCCTTTTTTTGCCTTTGACCCAACCCTCCCCCCTCTCGTTTGACCATTTTATTGTTTTTGTCTGGCCCCTAAACGTTATGGCGTAATTTTATATAGCCTATAGCCTTTCGGAATAATTGGGCTATCATAGGCAATAACAATTTTTTAAATCCGACTGCTAGTTCCTGAGATTAGCCAACATAATGTTTTAGCCTTTTGCCCGGCCCCAAAGGGTCGTAAGCGTTATGTTATATAGCCTATAGCCTTCCGGAATAACTGGGCTATCGTATGCAAAAAGAATTTTTCAGATCCGACCGGTAGTTCCTGAGATTAGCGCGTTCAAACAAACAAACAAACAAACAAATAAACAAACAAACAAACAAACAAACAAACTCTTCCGCTTTATTATATTAGTATAGATTTAATTTAAATTTATGTTTATTAGCGTTAATGCGTTATGTTGAAAGGATTTATCAAATTATTAATAATTTTTTTCAGATACCCCAAGTTAACGTTATGATAAGATGTCGCCCAGGTTCCGATTTCAATTATTCCGAAGAAGAAATGGACACAATGCTATCGGATGTAGGCGTATTCAAGAAGTACGGTCCTAACAGATTTGTCTTTGGCGCTCTCACAGAAGATAGGAACATTGATGAAGCCAACTGTTCTAAAATTATACGAAAAGCTTCACGTATCCCGGTGACATTTCATAGAGCTGTTGACGTGTGCTTAAATCCGTATGAAAGTGTGAGAAAAATTCGCAAGCTTGGCTTCACTAGGCTGTTGACTAGCGGTCTAAAACCTTCAGCCGATGATAAAGAAGCTATTGAATTTATTAAAACGCTGGTCAGCGAATATGGCAAGGAAATCGAGATTATGCCAGGGGCGGGAATTAATTGTGATAATGTGAAGATATTTTTAGATATGGGTTGTAAAATTGTTCATAGTTCTTGTAAGAAGATTAAATATTTGCCTGAGGGTAAGAATCTGAATATGGGTACTAAAGATAGTGAACATGTTTTTGTCACTGATGAGAGTATTGTAAGAAAAATGGTAGAGATTATTAGAACAAAATGAATTTATTGAATTTGCTACAGCTTGGCAATAAGGATACTGTTTAATTTTTAAATTGAGTTGTTTTACTACCTGGGTATCTAATCCATCACAAAATAATTCATTGATTGATAGTAACTTTTGGCATTGCCCGTGATAGACAAACGCCGCAAACAGTTGACTTTTCCTTATTTGTCATTCCACTGACGGCTGGATTAACGGTTTATCACGTAATGAGGCTTGTGGTTTTCGCAGTAACTTTGATAAATATATTGATAAAAATAATTTATCAATATATTTATTACAGTATGGACTCGTACCCAAAAACCAAATTTACTGTAGCATTATGAAGCATACCTACCTGGTTTTGTTGCCACATAGAGTAGTTTAATTAATTATATGACATCATGTCTGAATTCACGAATTCATTGAGAAAAAGCGAAAAAGAAATGCAGCTGCCCCTCTCTGCCCCACCTTGGCGACGCTCATGTCCAGTACCTAGATTATACAGTAGAATATACAAATACAAATCCATTCGGTAGTTTATGAGTTTTGCGCGTTTCTATTATCAAAACCAGTGTATCATAATCATATATGATTCATAACAATTGATTTTCCATTGTGTCTCGCGCCGGCAGCAAATGGGTTAATAATTATACTACTCTAAATATTATATAGTCCTCATTATCAATTTCGATAACGGCGACCGAAGGCAATTCTTTTAAATTTCGAGCATGTGCTCTAATATGGCTCGCAAGCCCAAACTTAGTCTTACAAGTCCAGTTACAGGAATGGCAGAATAACTGGCCTGCGGCATTGTAGGTATATATAGTAGATTTTAGGTATATCCTTACGTATTTGGCGTTTTACGTCAAGGTCTTGGTTATACTACTCTACGAGGGCAACAAAACGAGGTGCATGGGTACATTCTTACCCTTTCTCCTTTATTAAATTACAGGTGATTGAATTGGAAATATATGGGTTCTAAGTTCTTTAAACTTTCGTGGTCACTATAATTACTTTTTACTGTTCCTACGGGATATATACCACGTACCTTTGTTTTGAGTACCTAACGATATTTGAGTGACCAAAACAATTATCAGTTCAGATAATTTATTATTAATAAGTATACACTGCCATTTACTCAATAAAGTATTTCATGATTCCAGTTCATTTATCGGGTCAATCATAGGTACCTCTATCCCCTGAAGTTTATACCTCAAATATAATTGTCAACGTGTTTAAGTCTTATGTATACTAGCGTAAGTCACAAATTCGTTCTAAGCGTGCATTCCTTTAAATTAATGTGGAAGACGTGACAAAAGAAGCTTTAAGTCTACACTATTTAGTAATAATATATGTAGTACAATGTATGTGTGATACAAAATATATGTAATTTTGTTATAAATAAGTAGGTATGCCTTTTACTTTTGAATATCTTTCATTTCTTCTCGAATACGAAAGGAAAAGAGAAAGGGAAGTAAAACGTTCCCGTGGACACAAGCAAACACGAGAGGAAACGGAAGAGGAGCTCGATGAGAGAGAACGAAAAGATCATGGGGCCTTCGGAACCCTCACTCACCGAACGATACGCAACAGTATGGATACTGCTACCTTACGACGATTTTCTGTGGGAGGGTAGTATTGCCCTCCATATTCTGAAATCAGCAGCAAGCAGCTTACTAAGTTTATATTGTAGGTATTATACGTATTCCTTGTGCTCTTTCTATTTGTGGTGCTTAGAAAAATATCGGTTTTCGATATTAGGGACGTACCTATTCCATAATAGGTTTAACAAGATTGCATAGCATATTTTCAATTTTCAAGTCACCTAAACAACTGTTTGCTATCAATGTAATATTCATAGTCATGGTAATGTCACAATAGTAGGTAAAATGCCATCCGTCGTACCAGTATAGGCATTACGCACATCTGCCGTTGCCACAAAAAAGCTGCAACATTGCTTCCTACAAACATCTATCAATATTGCGCGCCATTCATCATGGCGGTATATTTCGGAGGGAAAAATGTCGGGCCGCTCAGCGTATGCTATTACTGAGTCGGGCAAACAATATCAGAACATTCAGAACCGACCTGAAGATCCTATAATAACTGCGATGGTCTACGGTCTACCTACCCTTTATAGAGATGTGTTTTTAACAGTTTGCTAATGACGTCGATAGCACTCTTGTTGTTTTAAAATGCTAGGTACTTCGTAAACGGTTGAATCGAAGAAATTTGATTTGCCAATCGATAAATAATTAGATCTATTAATTATAGAAATTTTATACCTACCACGGTCCCCCTGATAAAACTAAGGCACCGGTTACCGGTTCCCTGTCACATGAACCACATGTGCCTCGAAACATATGATTTTCGATTGTTTCTGTAGTCGTGCAGTGGTTAGTTGGTTATTAGGTATAGTCGATGGGTCCTTTTAGAGATCTCTCGCATAGGCCTTGCTATTGTATGTTAAAGGAGGAGTTGCCGAACCACTAGGGCTCGTGTCCCTGGCAAAACAACCAACAGCACGAATATAGCAATATATTTATTTAGTGCAATTTTAATCTTAAACTGGGATCCCGGTTGTAGCACTTACCTACTGAAAAATCTCCTTGTTGTAGGCAGCCATAGCCGTGGAGGTACCAACAGACTGCAATGCATAGGTACCTAGTGTAGGTATAGGTTTCGAATCCACGGCCAGTTCCACTGAATTTTTAAAGTTATGTGCGTATTAAATAGTTGGATACTTATTATTGCTTCTCTCATGCCTCAGAGAGCACGTCAAGACGTCGGTCCCTTTTGTCATAAGATCAGTGACTCTCAACATTGAGTTTAGATATTTACATAGAGGCGCATTTCCTATGGGCAGTCTAAAGGCAAACTTTCTGTGACCCAAATTGCCCCTTGGCAGCGTGGCAGTCGCGCTGTGACAGCTGACTCTACGAAAGCAAGAGAGACGAACGTTCCTCCTGTGCATCTTAACTACGAGAGCAAGGAAGACGGAGAACAACGCCAGCGCCGCCAACGGCGCCAACTACGAACTAAACTGGAGACAGTCTCCAATTGGAATCGGCACACGAAATCCTTAAGAACTGCGCTTCTTTGTAAATATGTATTCATTGCTCTCGATATGCTAAGTCAATGCCCTTAAATAAAACTTATACTAGTCTTAACCATGGCCTAGTTGCGAACCCCGGGCTCTGAGGCGTATAAGTCGGATGCAAACGCGGGATAACGCTAGGACTACGACGATAAGTCTAAGCCATGGCCTCTAGCTATACCTTTGTGTTGCGGAGGTCAGACAGCAGTCGCTCTGTGGAAAAGTTATTCTGTCAATTCTGGTTAGACTAGTAAGCTGACGGCGGATTCCAAGCCGAACGAGTTTAGGATGCAACTGGGATAACGCTAGGGCGATGACTGAAAAGAAAAGGGATTGGGAAGTAAAGATGGGTCATCGGCGCTCTGACTCACTAAATGAAATGCGACAGGAATACTAGTGATATCTGGGGGTAAGTAGTAGGTACCTTGATGGAGTTGGCTCAATCATGCTACCCTAGCTGAACCTTTTTATGTAATAGGCGGCAAACGAGGAGGTGGATCGCCTGATGGTAAGCGATAACCGCCGCCCATAGACACAAGCAACATACACCAAAGAAAAACAAGTGCGTTGCCGCCCTTTAGGATGAAAAAATAATAGAAAGAGGAGTTTATTAAACATTCCGTCACAGAATCAATCTCCACACAGACCGTTTTTGAGCTGCTCGCATTCAATCGCTTTCTACGATCTTAACCAGATCGTCGGTCCACCGTGCTGGAGAACTACCTCTATTGCGTCGTCGGGTACGTAGTCGCCAATCTAGAACTCTGGTGTCCTAACGGCTATTGATTTGTTCGAGCTGTTTGGCCTGCCCATTGCCACTTCAGCTTAACTATTTGGAGAACTATGTCGGCGACTTTGGTTCCAATCTCGAAAGGAAACTCCGCTAGCTCCGATAGCTCTCTATTGCCCTCTGTGACTTTGAACCCTCTGATAAGGCCATAAAGCCGACAGGGAGTGTTCACGTCTCCACTACACATACGTCACACACATAGATCAACGCTAGCAGCACACACAGGTCAAAGTTTTGAGACACTGCGGAATATCGGACTTGAAGTTATGCTCTAATTGCCCGAACGCCGCCCAACCGAATTGGATTCGACCATTGACCTCATTTGGATCATTTCTTCCAGGTAGGTATATGTACTTATCGACAACTTCGAGTTTAGAGTTCCCAACGTGAATAGGAACAGGTACGACATAGACGTTACACATGATTTTCGTCTTTTCCATGTTCAACTTAAGACCTACATTTGGGACACTCTACAGAGGCCATCGAGCATTGCGCTAAGGCCTTTCATGGTCTCAGTCATGACTACGATATCATCAGTGAACTGACAGTCTGACATGGTGGCGATTTTATACATACACTTCAATATATCGGGTGTCTATCTGGCACCGTTGGAGAGACTACAGCACTGCGCAGGTTCCGATCGAATCGAGGGGTTTCTCATTGCCCACAAATGCCACATATAGAGGCTGATTATACTTCCCTTCTGTATAACCTCCCGTAGCATATCTATGTGGTCTACGGTATTACCACCTACCTATATGGAAACCGGCTTGTTCGGGAGGTGGAAGTTGTCTGGCTTGCTCTTGAGAACATTCGTGATGAGCCTAGAGAACAACTTACAGACGTGGCTCAGAACTAAGACGGGTCTGTAGTTCTTCAAAGAGGGTGTACCACCCTTTAGGTATGGAGGTAGATAGCCGTTACAAGTAAAATTGTAGGTAGGTAAATACCTGATTTGATAACATTGCTGTGTCACAAACATTTAATGGCTACATCATTAGCGTCACATGTTCTTAAACGGATGCATAGGTAGGTAGGTACTGCTTTTCAGTTCACTGAGTATCTTTATGTGACTTTTGATGCCGACTGTAGGTACTCTGTATAATACGTATTTTACGTAACTCAAAAAGGTATGTGGCTGGTTTAACTTTCAGAACAATTTTATCCCGGCTCACTTCTGACTAAATAAAAGATTTACCTACTTGGTTGGGACGCGTCGTTTTGTTTATATATTTCATGAATGGCTGTGCTCCATACCATTTCATTTACATCACGTTTCTACATTTACCTACACATTCAGGAAAACAAAATAGAATAGGTATCTTTTGCTGGGTTACCGGATGCGGTAGAAATATTTTAAGCCTTTGCTAAAGTTTTTGCCTTTGAAAACTATGGAACTTACTAAATACCCTAGCGAATAATAAATCAAATCGAAGATGTAATCCTTCAAAACTCATTGTTAATTTAACAGAAGTTACAGAACCTAATGAGATATGTAAGATATTTAATAACTTTTTTGCTACCATAGGGTCGTGTTTGGCTAATGAAATTCCTAAATGCTTTTATGATGATTACATTCACGCACTACCAAAACAAACTTTACGGAATTCTCAAATGAATACTTTTAATCCATGCACTGAAAAAGAAATCCTTAATATCATTAATAACCTAGATTCAAATAGTAGCGTCGGAGTGAATGGTGAAAGTACGAAAGTAATTAAATGTATTAGGGAATTAATTCTAAATAAATTAACAATGTGCTTTAACAAGCTTTTACAGGACGGATCATTTCCAGACTCACTCAAAATAGCCAAAGTTACACCCATTTACAAATCCGGAATAAAAACAGACCCTGGTAACTATAGACCAATATCTGTCTTGCCAATATTATAAAAAAATTTCGAAAAGATTTTACATACACGGCTTTTGAACTACTTAAACTCCATTAACTTCTTCTTTGATCGTCAATATGGATTTCGATCTCAAAGTAATACACAAACAGCAACAGTTGATTTGGTAACCAAAATCAAACATAATATTGACAAGAAAAACATTGTATTAGGAGTATTTATTGATCTAAAAAAGGCCTTCGACACAGTTAGTCACAAATTGCTTTTTAAAAAACTAGAAGTCATTGGTATTACCGGTACACCTCTAAAAATGTTTGAATCATACCTAACGAATAGATTGCAGATAGTAAAAATTGACAACTCCCAAAGTCCACCACTACCCATATCTTACGGTGTTCCACAAGCATCAATACTAGGGCCTCTGCTCTTTTTAGTGTATATTAACAACATGCACGAACTAGGCTTAAACGGGAATATCACTCTCTACGCCGACGACACATGCCTCTTTTACTTTGGTTCGTCTATTCACGACCTCATCTCACAGGCCCAGCAGGACCTTGACGTCCTTTACGAGTGGTTCCAGTATAATCTACTGACTATCAATGTTTCTAAAACCAGCTATATACTTTTTAAAGCTAAAAATAAACCAATACCCGATTACTCACCCCTCACAATAAATAATAGACTTTTACAGATTAAACCACACGAAAAATATCTTGGCCTACATATAGATTCTTCCTTAACATGGAATTTTCACATTAAACACTTAATTAATAAAGTAATATCCCTCCATGCCTCCTTACGGATTAATTTTCGATGCATACCACGTAAACTACGTTTTACAATTTACAATTCCTTGGTAAAACCACATTTGTCGTATTTAATCGAAATCTGGGGAAACGCTGCAAAAACGAGATTGGGCAAATTACAAGTCTTACAAAACAAAATAATAAAAATGTTATTTGATTATAAATTTCGAACAGAAACTGAAAAAATATATCGCGAAACTAAATTAATGAACCTAAAATAATTATACATTTATAGCACTTGTATTTTCATTCGCAAATCAATTAACAATAATGTCCGCACCGAATTACAATTTACTAAGCGGAAAAAAGTTGGGCTCCCCTGCACGCGACGCGCGAGTCTAATAGTCCTGCCTAGAATTCGAACAAAATACGGCCAAACCGCAATGACTTATGACGGTGCGCGCCATTAGAACAAGATATCCTCCGATATAAAAAGTATTGAATCTTTAAACATATTTAAAAAACGATTGGCACAGTATATTATTACAAAAGTATCGATTTGAGCATCTAATTTTTTTTGAATGCGAACTGTTTTCGTAATGTGTGTTTTTGTGTAGAATGTAGATAACTAATTGGTCTGCAAATGTTTTGTGCATGTATGATTGTACCTTTAATAATTTATTTAAGTAAGTACCTACTCTACTTTTTTAATAGCGGCAATGAATGTTTTGCCTTTTTATTGTAAACATGTTCTCATGTAAGTGACTTTTGTCTTTATGAGAATAAATGTCTTTAAACCTAAACCTAATTAATTGGCAACCTGCTAGCATAAACTGGCTTGCTTTTTTGAAGAACAAGACGTTTTATTAATAAAATGATAAGGCTTTTACTGCCCTACTTGTAAAAGTCCTATGGCCTATTATTCAAAAGACGGTCTGAAAAAAAACGTACCTATATGAAATTTGTCACAGCATCGGATGATTAATGATAATTTGCGAAAATGTCCAAAACGGAAGAAGCGCGGCGTAGCAGCCGGGTCGTAGAGCGTCGCAACAATCTTTTTAACCCGCCATCAATCATAACAGGCTTTTAAAAGAGCTTCTGTTCCCGAGACCCAGTTTCCTACAAACGACTGGACGATGTTTTCTCATGTTTTACAAATAGCCAACGAACTAATTGCCTTCGGGAACGGAAAATAAGTTGTTTACAGAATCTGACTGAGTATTGTATTGTATGCTTATTTAGTTCTAGCTAATAAAGTTTATAGTTTTTAGTTTTAGCTAATATTTGTCTGAGTAAAATTTAAGCAATTTTCTGAATTTTAGTGTTGGTTTATGAAATATATTAGTGGTGTAAGGATAATAATCTGAATAATCTATTGTTTAAACTTAAATAGGTACCTCTGTAATTACATTAGCTGATTAAGCAGCTTTTACATTCTTGTTTAATGATTTAGTTTATTTAGCCGCAGTCTTGGTAGAAATTTACCAATAGAAATTATTTTTTGTAATCATGAGATGGGTGGGTAATCGATTTTTCCATTTATATTCAAATTGTTTTAGGCATCCCTACAATCTTAAAATTAGGTTTAGAAAGGGTAAATCAGAAAAGAAAGACGTGATAACAAACGAAAGGGTTTTATTCAGTGAATCAATGTGTAGATATCTAATATTTTATATAATATTAATTATCCTATGTTATCTAGTTACGTCTAAGGTACAAAATAAGGCTATGTCGTGAAACGTGAATATGCTTATTTTAAGGCAGTTTTTGCATACCGTGCACCATAACTCTACTATTTACATCGACTTATACTATAGAATGTATAGAGACGAGAATTGGTCAAATTGCACGTTTTACATTAGATATAGCTTTCTCATTTACTTCGAAGCGAAATCTAGAGTAGGTTTAAAGTAAAACATTCGATATAAGGCAGTTACAAAGAGATTTAACAGTAGAGTGCGCATCGCGGCGGCATTTTCGTATGTGTAATAAATCAATACCAACGTTTTAGTAGTTGTGATGTGCACTCTATTGTAAATATTTATCATGCTACCAGACATTCAACGATGACATTTTTAAGCGTCTAAGGTTCTCGGATACTATTCAGAAACCTATATTAGTGATAATTATCTACCTAATAGGAATGCTTCGAAGAATGTCTGGCGAGCATATGTGTAATTATCTAATTATGCATTATTAGTTCATTGCTCGCATTAATTTTGCTAGATATACCTCGTGGATAAACGACTATAAATAATCTAGTCTATTATACATTACTCTAAGCCTATCAGTATAATAGTTTAATCTCTTATCGTTAGCTCGATAATCTGTGGTATGGCATACCTATATGTATAGAACTTTTTAAGAATACTTTAATGGTATTCCGACCTTTTCATCAATATTGGACAAGTGCGTAGAAGATAGTTGGGGTCAAAGATGTCTTGTTCAATATCATCATTACTTTTCAAGTGAGCAAGTTTTAGTGAGGTACTGATTTTGAAAAGTTGAACCTTTTTGATCGTGTGTTGAGAAACTGCTGGTTTTTCTTCATACAGATATTCAACTTTACTCAAGTATTTTAATTCTTGTGTTACAAAAATGCTCTTGATTTTAACTAATAACCACAGATTTTATTCAGCAAATCTATAATACAATATCGGTACCTATTCGTACTACCTATAGTTTTAAATTACGCAGTCATTTTTCAACAATTGACTAAGATGTTATAGATAGGTATACTTATAGATTATAGGTAGATCGACCATTTCATTATATTTCTGTCCACCCTAAAAATACTTATAATTGGACACGCGAAGAATTACAGTATCGCAATAAGTAGAACAGGTATGTCAGTTAACTTTGTCCCACCTTAGGGTTACCATGTGCAAAATTGCGGTCGACAAAAAGCTCGATTTCCCTAAAACTTCAGTGTCAGTGAAGGTGGGGTCCAAAGTGTAGCGGAAAGTCCAGGTTTTCAGTCACTTCAATAAATATGGGACTAAGACTAGTTTACACTATAACGGAATGTCTGTTGGTCTTCTTGTCTGGTGCGTAAGGTTCTAGTTTAGCAGGTTCTGTGTTCAGTGCACTATAGTCGACGGGGAAAGGCGGTTGTGGCAAGGAGTCCTTTGGAGGCACGAGCACCCATTGCCCAGGGCCGTTGGGATTCTTCCCCATGAGCCAGTTGGTGAAGCAGTGCACGTAGGTTCCGTAGTCCAATATTAGGTAGCCGTTCTGCAAAAAAGGAAATCGTTAGTTGGCTTGCCTCTAGGAAAAACGGTACATACCCTACATTTCACTGCGATAATCGACTCTACAGCGACAAGAGCTACAGGCGATGTCTAGTAAACCATAACAATGCCCACAGCCATAACATATTCTCTTTCCTTCTATCTCTATCGCGTCATACCGGCTACAATAAAATAATTCGTTTATATTGAACAGCCTTCATTTATGATTTACAGACGATATTCATGCCACTGAATACAATAGAGAAGTATATGACAACGATTAAATAAACCGTAGATATCTATTTGTATACAGCATGAATGCCCATTTTGGTACATTGGCGATGCAAAATGGTCTTTAATTTTTCAGTCTTCTTATACCTAGTGTGTAGAGGCCCGTGCTCAGCAGTAGGACATCTTATATACTTACAGGGCGGATCATGATGATGTTTTCTTTATCCCCTATTGTAATCGAGGTTTTACTAGTTTTTGTGTTTTAAACTACGAAATGAAGACCGATACTTCATTTCTCGATTTCGCGAGCGTGTTAGCGGTTCACCTAATATATGCGATAGCCAGCGCAGTAATATTCTCTTCAATCCTCGATTACGTGGCCCCACAAACAAATCAAGAAAGTACCGTTTTGTATCACCGTTATGTATATTAACTTGGACGATTGACGTAGACGCTGATTTGGATTGACTCATTAACACAGATAACTGTAAGTATAGACCTCAATACAAGTGAATATTATACGTAAGTCTTTGGATTTGTACCATCGTGTTAGATGTTGGAGCTCGCACACTAAATGACCAATTTATGCCTACAACCTACTACATTGAGAACTGGAACTGTAGCAACCGTTTCTGTAACAGTTACTTGCCAAATTGAATCGACAGTGCAATGCCTCTTCTCACTACGAATCCGTGTCGTTTCAAACTGGTAGGGTTTTACCCGATTATCGCTGCAGTGAACGAGCTTACACGGAGTGCTTGTATTGCCGTGATGCATTGTTGTTCTGGCAATTTGGATCTACACAATTCGAACAGAAATGGCGCGAGTTTTGTGTCTCGCCATATTGTGACGTAACACGTTGAGGCATTTAAGTTTTTGTTACTGTTTCGCTGTTTTAAGGCTTTGACCTTTGCTATTTCATACGCGTCTAGGCTCGACGACCTGAAAACGGTGGTTAGGTTGGTTGCGGAAGACAGAGCACCGGTCGTTGTGGCGCATGTTAGGAGTGGTCTTTATGCACCAGTGGACTGCAATAGGTTGACTGATTGATTTCTTACGCGAAAAAGTGTTTAATGTTCTTTAATAAGGTAAGGTGCTTACGCTTGTCATGCGATCGTACGCGGTGTCAATTATCTCGTCCACACGGTTTGCGTTCAGTCCAATCACAGAGCGGTAGAATGCAGCAAGTGCTGTCTTTGTAATGGCTCCTGTACCTGCAATAGAATAAAAATAGTTAATAACACACACAAGCAGAAAAATCAACCCGTATTCTTGTTAGCAGACATCAAAAGATACCCGTTCGCATGTGGTTGGAAGTTGGGTAAGTACGTGAGATTTTTGCCCATTAAAAGTGTCCTGGTAAATTTATTTTTAAAGAACGCATGCGGCGTCCTTTCGGAGAGGATCACGTTAGGGCAAACTCCTATTAAAATATTGTACGTACCATTTTGTCGTGTAAATACAAGCCGGTCATCAAAATAAACGCGGGGCAAATGGGGCACTTGTTACCTAATAATTGTTCTATACATCATACAATTTTATTTAAACGGGTCTTATTCGCGATATTTAATTAATTTAAGGTATGTCTACCTATGTCTTACCGACGTTTCGGCCGTCTTACAACAGCCTTGGTCGCGCAGCCTTAAATTAATTAAATATCGCGAATAAGACCCGTTTAAATAAAATTGTATGATGTACCTATTCAAATCGCGAAAGTTTAAAATCAATTGTTCTATACTATTAGGGCTTGTATGTTGACAAAATTCGTCAGTAATCGGCCACGTGGTTTATGCGGTCGCTTAGCTGTTTAACACTGCACCAAGCGTAGTGGGTTCACTCCCTAGATGAGACAACACTTAGTGTGATCGACAAATCGACATTTCGAGTGTCTTCTTTTTTGTACGTTGATTAAATGTTTTAAATTGCCCTGCAACATATGATTTATTCCTAGAGCGTTAGTTGTATTTAAAAAAGAAAATTATGGAACACAATAACTAAGCTTGCTTTCCGTAAGCGTCTTGAGTCTTGAAAGCTCTTTCGTTACTTTCTACAAGAACGGTGGATAATGTTACTAAGAACTTGTGTTACCAGCAAAGTTAATTACTGAAGTTCTTAGTAGCACCTCCAAACAATTAAAGTTCACCGAATAAACTCAAAAGTAATCAATATCGTTCTAACAGCGATTCTTCCTGAAATATAAAATCTAAATTTAACTTTCCCACCTAACATTTTATGTTGACAGAGAATATTATTCCAATAACTCTTCGCTGCCAACGAGAATATCGGGCAAAGATTAAAAAATAAAATAAAGGCCGCCGACAGAAAAATAAGCGTGGCACGAAAGCGGTATTAGTGCCGTTCCGTCGTCTTACTGTGATTTTGGCTACAAATGCGGTGCTAGGTGCCAACGTTTTAAGAGCTTGGAGAACAACCAAACATCCATGTTTATTCAAACTTTTTGGTG
The DNA here is from genome assembly GCA_944739405.2 of Euclidia mi. Classification (NCBI taxonomy): domain Eukaryota; kingdom Metazoa; phylum Arthropoda; class Insecta; order Lepidoptera; family Erebidae; genus Euclidia; species Euclidia mi. Next base: position 27,235,964 of record OX123204.2, on the reverse strand, counting down.
CTTATTGCTTATACGATTTACATGTTTACGTATATTTTAAGCGTAAAACATGGGATATTAAATATCGCTGTGGCCTTCTAAGTAACTGTGGGCACATAATAGCTAATAGTTCTGCTGCGGGCATCTTATGTACTCTATTAAATATCCATATGAATGGTCACCCAGTTGCCAAAGTTCGAGCAATTTATTTTAGAGCTCTGCCTACACCTTTGCCATTAGACAACCTTATACAGCCTCGGAACTTAGGCCTGGTTTCTTCTCCTGCTCGTTCGATATCTTTATGACCCAAATATTATGTTCTGCACAAAGGACTACTCATCTATCGAAGGCTTTAATCATTAATTGCCTGTCGTAATTTCAAATAAAATTGCACTTAAATGAAACTAAGCCTTTAAACCCCAATTCGGCGCAACATTACTCAAGTGAAAATATTAGCACCGTCTGTAGCAACAATGGGGTCGTTAATACAAACATTCTCGGCGAAATTACAACAATAATTAACTTTGAATTCGTAATAAATTGAGACTTGGGGTTCTTGCACACGAAAGAACACTTCGTGTAGAACGATTAACTTGATTCAGTGGTCTCTAAGTCCCGGGGCCACGGTCACTCACCCGCGCTAAATTACCGCCGTCTATCAACCCATCCTGAAATCGCCAGACACACACACACATACACGGCACGGACATACGTCACTCACATTCACTCTACTATGGCAAACTCTCCGGGGCATTCGATTTACAGAGAAGTGACGTATTTTGTCACTATGAGAAGTTGGCAAAAGGGTTCAAATAGTTCCGATGTTCAATCGTTTTTCTTGCCGTTTGGAGCAAATCAGAGAAGTTAAGCTACGTTATAGAGAGCACCACTTAGATGGGTGACTACTTCTTGTGGTAGATATAAAAGTGTGCTACCGTTCTTTGGAAGGCACATAAAGCTTTCGGTCACATTGCAGTTCCTGTCGTACGACAAAAATTGTTAGGCTGTATTAGAAGTCGGGTCTATAAACTTCAATGTCATAAGATGGCCATACACAAAAATATACAGGGTGGCGCTAACATAGGGGCACTTTTTGAACAGAGGCATAGCGTACAACATTTTGAAGCCTTGTACCAAAAATCATTTAAATCGGTGCAGTAGTTTGGCCACAATATCGATTTTAAGTTCCGCAATTTTTGCACATGCTTTGAATTCCACACAGCTGATACAAACCGGTCAACGACCCTACATTGCGCGCCGCGACTCACTACGATGCGGGCGCTGACTCGACGCCGCGCGAGGATTCCCGCATATCTTCGAGGACGCGCTAATGTTTTTTGTCAGGTTCAAGCATTTATGCACTTTATTGTAAAAAAAATATAGTTTATTTTCAAGTGCGTTAATAAAATCCTCTCCGCTGCGCTCTGTTTTATCTGCGCTGAGCCTAACTTCGGATGACGTCGAGGCGTCGCGTCGGAGCGAGTCGGGGCGTGCAATGTAGGGTCGTTGACCGTTTTGTATCAGCTGTGTGGAATCCAAAGCATGTGCAAAAATTGCGGAACTTAAAATCGATATTGTGGCTAAACTACTGCACTGATTTAATTGATTTTTGGTACAAGGCTTCAGAATGTTGTACGCTATGCCTCTGTTCAAAAAGTGCCCCTATGGTAGCGCCACCCAGTATATGAATGTCTACGATAGGTGGCAGGTGGTGCAGTTTTACATACTTAACGATTATTTGCAGAAAACAATGTAAAATAAAATTATTTTAACGTTGAAGTACTTTTATGTAAATCGAGCAAATGTATTTTTTTCATTCAGTAAAAGCATGTTACATTTCGAATGCTATTACAGAGGAATTAAATAATTAATAATTAAAGGATTACCTATTTATATTGTACCTAACATTCTCAAAATAATTTATAGAAGTCATTTTGATTGGCTTCTTGTTACCTTTATTATTAGGTACCTTGTCAAGTCGGAGATCGTAAAGTAGATTTTGACAAATCTTTGCGTCAATGGCACAATGATTTTCCATGACTGAGTCAACTGAGTGTAATTCATCTAGAATATATGTAGGTACATTCATCATAAGTATGTTTTGATCACTAGGTTTTAAAGAAAATAAGTATGAGTATATTTTAAATTTATCAGTTGATATATTATACCCACCAACTATTAATACCAACAAACTGCTATGCAGAAGGTGTCTGGTTCGAATCCACGGCACGCACCAATGACATTCAAAGTTATGTGCGTATTGAATGGTTTGGTTTGTTCCAACACATTTTCTATATATTTACTATAGAAAATTTTACTTACTTGTCCTATCGACCACATGGAATAGTATCTTGCACAAGTACTGAAGGTACAGCGGTAGGTCTGTGAACCGCTTCATGGAGCTGAGGTGCAGCGCCCAGCGAGCCAGCCAGCCCTCCAACGTCGTCCGACCCGGGATGTTGATGCCGCTGGCTTCGGGGCCACATACCCGTCTGTAGTACGGCAGGTCACAGAACCTAGACAACAAGGTAATGTATAAAGTACGAGGCTACAGATTGATTTTGAAAAGTTACCGAAGTTTTTTTTCTAATTAAACACTGATATTCACAAAAAAGGTATACTTTGTCACGTCTCGTAAGCTATAAAACCTCATTGCAATAATAAAAGGTTAAGCAAAAATGCGTCGCCTTTTAATAAGTACAATCAAACAAGTCGGTAGTGGACCAGTTTGAAAAAAAATCCCTCGGCTCGCTCATAGAGTCGAGGCACACTAGAAACTAGTTTTGTGTACGGGTGTCAATTTGCGTGTAAAGTAGCACTGAATGGCTTGTTCGACTGTACAGTAAGTTACTAGCATTCTTTTTACAACCCATAAAGCAGGTCGAACCATGGTAAGCCTCGTTTACTGAAACTAAAACAACAAAGAAAAAGTTCCTCAGGCCGTGATACAAAAATAATGTTTAATAGTCTTGTAGTCACATTTCTTTAACATGCACAGGGGCCACTGCATGTTATTCATTTTTAGCGATCTGTAATACGAAATATGAAATAGAAGCCTAGAAGAAGAATAGAAGCTCTTGAGGATTATTTTTTTTGTCCGTCAGGTAATAAAAGTACCTATCGCAAAAAAACATCGTATGCGATTACAAACATATTTGAAGTTAAAGAATTGATTGCGAACTCTATTAATGTAGATATGACATTTATTAAAATAAAATAAGATACAGAACCCCTTAGTGCGTGAGTTGGACTCTCACTTAGCCGGCATTTTATAACTTGTTTATTCGTCGTAAAATTTCTTTCATTAACTTCCATTTCCAGCTCCGAGGTCTTATATTCACATATGCCACCAAATACACGTATGTATCGTAAAAACGGTCGACTTTTCATGAAAATGCCACTTGTGAAAATATATCGTCTACAAAATTGCATATTACATTACAAAGTGCTCACATTTTTGGGCACTTTCATGAAATGTCGGCTGCTGGTTGGCGTTTATATTTATGGGATTTGATAGTACAAAATGACGGTTGCAATGGCATTAGAGTGGATATAATTTAGCTAGATGGAAACCTCTGCATAATCAGATGGCACTAAATTATCTCATATTTCAAAGAGGAAACTGGCAAAGAGGAGTGTGTTTTATTTTTACTCAAATACTAATGTTACGTCATAAATATGTAAGTATAGATATTGTGGACACCTTGAAATGTTATGCATTTCTAAATATCTCAAGAGATTTTGTTTAATTAAGTACTTATGCTTGTAAAATTTAGCTAATGGTTGACCAAAATAAAATAATTTTTAAATAAACTAAAGGAGTAGGAAAAGTTTACTGGTTCTCATTCCAAACAGTTCGGGCACTTCGGGCAATGGAACTTGCAATGATCGTACTTCGCTTTTTTTCATTCTTAAAAAAGTACCTTTTAAACTTGATTAAAAATTATAATTCCCTATCGCATGATACGGTATGCGTCGGTCTAGTGGACGGGTCAACTTACTTGGGTGGCAACGGGTCGATGAAATGCTCAATGAATTCTCGCTTCACCTCCAGTAGAATATGGAATTCGGACGAATTCGGCGACCAGTCTGCAAAATGCGCCAACCTCTGTAAATTACAACGTGAAACGAATTTAATTATTCTCTTTCATTATTCCGGTGTTAGTTATGTGAGGTTGAAATGACTTAGTGTTGAATTTAGAGGCATAATTTGTTATTTGCCTTCTGCTAGCGGCATATTTGCCAGGTAACGCGCGTTCGTTCCTCGCCTTTAAGTAGTTTGACTTCGTTCTATGTTGAAAGGCCTTCAAGGGAAACTATTGTGCAATTTGTTGAATTTTTCTATGCTGCATATATGACCAGTTTTAAAGTAGAGCAGTAATTACTAGCAATTTAAATAGATCTAGTAAACTGCTGTGGTACTCAAATCAAATTTAGCCTCAGTTATTAATGTCATTTCTTATCGATTTATAATTAATACAGTAATTTGAGGCGGAACAAGTCACGAGTCGTTAATTGGTTTTATATCGATGTTCGCTTGATTGTAATTATTTAGTTAAGATTGTCCGTGTGGTGACGGCATTACAAAGTTTCACCACCCCTATTTCAATCGGTGGTCATCGCAAGAGGCGACTAAGGGGTACGTGAAGACTTTACACAAAGTAATGTCTTCGGGAAGAGACAAAAATCTCGACATGAAACCTTATGCCAAACCATCTGGCCAGCGTAGTATAGGTAGTAGATAGACTAAATTTACCTCTATAAGGATGCAAATTAGGAGAGGCCTATATCTAGCAGTAGCTTGTAAAAAGCTGAATTGATAGTCAAGATGTCACAAATTTGATACCTTCCTACCTCGAAGAATTGGTCGAAGTCTGTGTCACATATGACGTCATCGCGGTCGTGGTCCAGTAGCTCTGTGAAGAATAACGTCAGTTTGTCTGTCTGCATGGAACTCAGCTCCGCTAGTGGCTGTTCTTCTTCTAGGTCCAGACATTCTAGATCTTCGCTGCAGCGGTTCACCCATGTTGCTGTAACAAAAAAGAAAAAAATATTACAATGTTGACAGTTGAAGGGCAATGACGACCGCTTAAATTACTACGCCATAGGTATATGTGCATATAGGCTTATAGTATAGGGTGTTATATAGCCTTCCTCAATGAATGGGCTATCCAACACAAATATATTCAAATCGGCCCAGTAGTTCCTGAGATTAGCGCGTCCAACCAACCAAACCATACCTTCAGCTTTTAATAAATATTAGTAAGTATAGATGTATGTCATAGTTATTTGTAGCACTCAGATAGGTACAATCAAACAAGTCGGTGGTGGACCAGTTTGAAAAAGAAATCCCTTGGCTTGCTCATGGAGTCGAGGCACTCTAAGAAACTGGTTTTGTATACAAATGACAATGTTTTTGTAAAGTAGTACTGGAAGCGACGATGTCTTGCTGAGCGATTCTCACCCTTATGGTGGTCTAGCGGGAAGTTGTTCGACTATACATTCCTATTATATAAGCATTTAACGGCAAAAGGTCGGCCTTAAATAATTCAGAAGGCATATCGGTTATCGTAAGTTGGCAGTACCATTACCTTCCCAATACCCTTGTCAAGTGTTGTTCCCCTTAGTGGATTACCTGTCTCGTCCCCTAGTCTAAGTAAGGCTTAGCTTCGTAAGGTCGTTGATGTGATTATTGTATTATTTGTGGAGTAAAGTAATATTGAGTTTAGTTAGGAAATGTTCAACAGTAGTAAGGATGCTAAAAGTAACAGCCACGTGGTATCTAGCTTGGTCCTTACTAGCCCATAGGTCGAAATGAAGTTTCATAAGTATGAAATGTTTGTTTATCTGCAATGTAATTCCTTAAGAAAGCTCAAGCAAAACTTATAATACTTCTCTCTTCGTCGGGACTTGAAGAACACCTTTGCCTCTTTATTTTGGCATGATTTACACCAGCCGTGGTTTTATTTTGTGTGTGGACTTGACTCATAAGAAAGGTTGATTCATTTTCTGGGCACGTGTGGATTTCCTAATATGTAAACTTTATTGGTTATTAATTTGATAAAGTATGACATGCAGGATTTCCTTCTAAACTGTTTTTAAGTAAGCTATTAATAAACCATTCAAAATAATATTAGCGTCTTATCTTTCTAAATATCATCTAAATATATTTTAAATTCGTTTCTAGATTCACTGATAAATATGCAATTGATCGCTCGTTGACCTTCGACTGTTATCGGGCTTCTTCTTTATTCGATAGAAAGTTGAAAGAGACTTTAATTTCCATATATTTAATGAGGCAAGCAGAAGATAAATTTCATGTAGTCAAACTTATTTTTACTTATAACATCATTGTAGTCAAAATTGTTCATACTAATACATATAACAAAACTGCAGATTGTTCTTTTTTTATGAATATGCTAAACAAAACTACCTACTGTGAAAACATTTCTGCTCGTGCCGAGTAGAAATCATAATAGTGATGTTATATAGCCTTCATCGATAAATGGGCTATCTAACACTGAAATAAGTTTTCAAATCGGACCAGTAGTTCCTGAGATTAGCGTGTTCAACTAAGCAGACAAACAAACTCATCAGCTTTATATATTAGTACTAGAGGATGCCCGCGGTTACACCCGCGCTACTAAAGGCTACTGCTCTGCTCCCGTCGCTCATAGCGTGATGTTATATAGCCTATAGCCTTCCTCGATAAATGGGCTATCTGACACTGAAAGATTTTTTCAAATCGGACCAGTAGTTCCTGAGATTACCGCGTTCAACCAAACAAACAAACCAACTCTTCAGCTTTATATATTAATATAAGATTAGATTAGATATACCTACTTATAAAGCCTTTGTGTGAAGTTTGATACGATTCGGTCGAATAAAGTTATATTAAAGTGATCATATTAGGTAAATGTCGAGTTGACCGTAGATCAAATTCGCATCGAACAACTCTTTGTCCTGGGAGAGTCAGTTCGCAAGTAAACTTTGAATTTCTATGAGTTGGGTACGACGCCGATTATAATGAATAGGACTCGAATAATAGTTTGTTTGGTAGCTCTTGGTGATATACCAAGATATATAGCGTAACCTCTTACTGTAGGAGAATGGGCGGTTTTATAAGCGAAAAAAAAACGATTGAAAATGATGTCATAATAATGATGTTCATTTGGATTACCTATTTTACTTTTACTGCTTTTTGTCACCCGTGTGATCTTTTAAGTTGGTATTATGTTAGCAGAGAGTCACAGAGCCTAATAGATAACAGTTTATCGATATGGATGCCTTTAGGTTATAATTTGTAAAAAAGTTAAGTCTTAAAATTTGCTTTCATCATTGGCTTATTTAGCATAAAAATCAACCAGGTGTCAACATTGTATTTATAGCTGTCTCACACAGCTAGAAAAACAATGTTGACATAATCTTAGAACATGAATAATGAATGAGACATTGCATAGATAATGTCGTACCTTTTTATCGATGTGTTATTAATAGATATAATATTGGTAAAAATATCACGCTTTATAAATTGCACTAGTTTGCTCGGGTATTCATTTGTAGGTATGGACCACTAGCCTTGGGTACTACTCCCTCGCTTTCAGAGATTACATTCTCATTTACGACAAGATTTTTGAATAGCTTCCAGGAGAGACATAATAGCTTCCAATAGAGAAATTTAATTGACTTTTATTTGGATCTGAAGCTAGAGGATATTTTATCAATACGAATTGGTAAAGTTTCCTACTTCACAATAAATAGACAATATAACTAATCGTAAAGAAACTGATCGTCGAAATAACTTTGGGCTATTCAAGACCGAGATACAAAAAGTTTCTTAACAACAAAGTAAACACAATAAGATTTCTATTATCCAAAAGTCCGAAGTAGCCCAGCCTAGTTTAGTTAACATTTAGGTAATAGAACGGACGTAATACTGTTAGACAGAAGGAATCCATCGGGACTGGGCTAGGCACGGCTGAATAGCTGAAGAGCTTTCGTCCCGCAAGGCCTGCCTACCTACTCGCTCCAGAATATCAAAACAGTATATAATTAGGCTACTTCGCCACGTCGGACAAAACAATCTTCGAACATGTATCATAAAGGGAATGTGAACGTATATTTTGTGAGATATTTCCGACAACCCCGGCTCGATGTTTCGTTTCATTTGAAAATGTTTTCTGTGAACTATTTGAAATGTGTTCTAGTTCGTATATTTTGCTGACACGTTCTTTCAGTTTGGTTTGTGAACTGAAATGAATATTGCAGGCGGCGCACAGCTAGATTTTAATTTAGATCGAGTTTTGCTTCAATATACTGATTGATTGAAAATAACGGTACAAGATTTGATTTTCTTTTTATATTTTTCTAGCTAAGTCATCTGAATATTAAATCAAATGATTTTTAAATATGCCAACACTTATGAAAAACAAATAAGACTATACTACGTCAACAGCTTCAGAAACTAAGACATCGTGACATCTAGTGTATCACAAACTATGGGGATAGAATAACCAATTTCGGGCGGGAAAATATTTGATAAAAGGAAAATCTAGGACGAAATGATAACGATAAAGGAAATCAAAAGATCGAAACAATTAGAACTAACTAGAGGACGCCAGCAGCTACGCCTGCATTTTTTTTAATATACCCGTTTTGGCCGATCCCGTGGGAATTTCGGAAAATTCCTTCTTAGTGCAGCCCTACGGTCCTCAAGGAACATACATGCCAAATTTCAGCTTCCTGCGCCCAATAGTTTCGGCTGTAGCGTGTCTGTCAGTCAGTCAGTAACGCAAGGATTTTATATATTAAGATGATGGCTTTGGTGCTAGGAAATGGATTTTGAGCCCATTCGTAAATACCTACCTATCCTTAATAACTTCTCTATTGCTCTTCACCACAAGTAGCAAAATTATCTTTATCAAATAAAAATTTTCTTGTGAAAGGAGAAATACCAAATACGGCCTGTAGCGGCCAGAAAGTTGTGAATCGTTGAAATTAAACATATAATTTTTAAAATTTTTACATCGTTTTCGTTTCTTGATAGAGTATCGCTGAAAGAATTTAGTTTTTAAAGATTAATTATTTTGAATAGGCTATGGTAATAGCGGATGAATGTCTTATGTTGCCAGCATTAAAAATAAAATGAAGTATGGTAGGCAGAAATTGTTTTAAGGAAATAATATTTTTATTATTATATTAGAAAACAATATATTTTATTTACTTTATAAGTATATTTGTAAAAAGAATCAAGAAATATATAATTTATTATGCATTCCATAATTATTAATCGGTAAAAATCGTTTTGTTTTTTAATCGATAGTAGAAATATTTTTTCAAACCATTTGCAACACTTTTTTTATCTGTTATGTCATTCGTGTTGCTACTGTGTATCGTAAATATTTTGCTCTGATTTATTGGTGTTTTCGTACGGTTTTAATGTAATGTAATTGAATATAAATTCAATAATAATGACCAGTACCGTCTACCCATGCTAAGAATATGCAGCGGTGTTTGTGATTGTGGTTAGCTTTTTTGGACGAGTATACATAGTACGAGGTTCCCTAGTACACAGGTGATTATTCATTATTATTGGCCACTCTTTATGTAGTTTTTGTTCTTTAAGACGCAAAGACATACCTTTATTTACATCTAGGTATTATATTTATGTTAAAATTCAATTTTGAGGTATATTTAGTTGCGGAATAATTTCCATTTCAAATATCTCTTATCTTATTTCCACCAAAAGTTATTTAAAAAGAAATTATACAGGTTAATAGAGTAGTCATTTATCTTCAAAACACACATGGTGTCGTGTTTGGCCGTACCAGGCCCATAATGTATGGCCAAATGGTACATCTCCTTTCCTGCAATGCTTCTTATGTAAAGAAACCTAAACTGCGGTATTATTACGAGCCATCATTAACAAATTATTTGTAAAATTTCTCGTGTGTTTTATCTTCCAGTAACACGCTATCATCTGCGGTTTCTTAATGTACATTGGTATTTACAAGCCATTAGCAGTAATTCGTTTCAGCTGGAAGTGGCTTGGCGGAAGATATGCTGACGTGTAAAATGCAGTCTGTTAAGTTTAACGACCGGAGTTTAGCGCTCTTTATGAGGAAATAAAACGAGACCTCTAAGTCTACTAATACACTTTCACATCTTGTTAAACCTGTTTGTAACAGGATCGTAAAGAAGCGTCTATGAATTTTGACGCATACCTACTTGTCTAGGTGGCAGTAACTACTACTAGTACTAATAAACCCCAAAGATTGTGAGAATATTTAGAAGATGAGATGTTTGTCACTCCTTTACGCTACGACGTATACAACTGCTGCAAGGATTGCCGTGAAACTTTGCGGTAATATGGCTCATACATGATAGTAAACAATTAGGCTACTTAAAGTTTTGATAGCCGATTTTCACGCGGATATCGCCGGTTGCACAATCTACTAGAATTACAAACAAGAATCTATGAATCATGACGCATACCTCCATGACTTCGGCCATACAGCCTACGGTATACATCGTAAAAATTGATTCAGAATCGTTTAGGTCACGGAATTATTTATCTTTGATTAGCTAGGGGCTCGACCTCAATATCGATTATCGTGACACTTAGCTTATAAGGCACTTTGTGAATAGACAGTATTAATAGAGTAATTAAGAAATTTTTCTTAAAGAGCGATGGCCCATCACTCTAAGGGCCAATCAGACATAATGCCCAATTTCATCCAAATCGAGACAAACATTTTTGTGTTTAGTTCTTTGGGCATATCTCTCGAAACGAGAACCCGATGGAAAGACTTGAGGTTCACGGTCGCGTTGAAGACAAGAGAGCCCGCAGTCGATCTCCGACTCGTTGGATCGATGTTGTCACCAGGGCTACGCAGTAAACCGCAGTACAGTGTGCGCGAAACGCCAGAAATGGAGAGATATCGCTCGGCATGCCGCAGCTTTGGAGGCAAACGACGCGCGACGGCGGCGCTCCGCAGTCCTGTCCATCATCAACAGCCACGACCGCTCTGACAAGAGTGCACGACTAAGAAGAAGAAGATAATTCATACAAGATGGCGGTTGCGTTTCGTTTCACGTTTTTCACATAAAACCTAAATATCGCTTTTATTGATACCACTAGTTTAATAAACTGAGGTTGACGGAGCCCTGCTTAGCAGGGCTCCTATTTTCGGGTTAAGGGTCAAAAGAGAACCTAACACAACCTCTTTAGTTACTTTCACATAAAACCTTAAATTACGTTCCGTTTTGCACATTTGAATGAAGAATTTTTGGAAATTGTTTAAAAATATTTAGACGCAACTCCGGCAGACAAAATTACTTTTAGAAGATTAAAACTAACTCCCTTAAGCCCCCTACACCACTTCCTCCTGTGGGTATATTTTATTATTGCTAGTTCTAATATTGTGGTACTTACCTGATAAATCGCCCAAATGGCACACTGACAATTAATTGATAAAAATCGATTTGACTTCGTAAATCGATTTCTATGCTCTAGTTTTCTGTCTATTTCGTTCATGATTGTGTAGGTCTATATTTTGTTACATCTTTATTTTTCTTTACACTAGATTGTTCCATTAGAGTGTTATACTTCAATCGGACGCGGTTACGGTTATGGCAACTTTTTATTTCGCATATCTGGTTTTTTATTACGGTTACCGAGCAACATAACCACCCAGGGGAGATATTCGTTACGACCGGCGACCATGTTAAATACAAGGTTGTGTGGCAGTACCAGTGGTCACAGTTTACCAAAGAACGTAAAAAATACCCAGTCATCCCAAAATTCGTTTTGTAGAGTAAATTGAGTAGTAGGTAGTACTGATCGCCTTCAAATATACAATTCGTGCGCAAAATCGTACTCCTGCATATTCTAACCGACAAAAAACTGCGCTACCTAAACTACTATCTACACGTTTAAAAAACAGTTCAAGGTCTTTGTGTGACAAATATGAGCATTTTCCACGTCACGTAATGAATCATCATTCTACTTAATACTTAAAATAAGCTGATTCATTGTCCGAAATTGTGAACCAAAAGCCTCAGCGAAGACTTGAACGTAGCCAGTTTCATGTTTCCTATGTGCTGACGTTAAGATTCCATTCGTCTCCAATATCAAGGAACCCTCCCCACAATAATACCAGAAAACAGGGCTTGCGTATTTTCTCTTAGAAAAGTAACAATGTAAGGAATGCCTGTCAGGCGAAAGTCAAATTAATGCGAACATTTGTGTTTCAACGGTAGATTGCGAACCAGTTTCTCGTATTTGCTTTGATAATTATATTTAAATGGTTCGCATGATAACATAGCGTAGTAATCGATTCACTTAAGCTATTATACTAAGCTGTTGTTTTCTGGTTTGTCCTGAATTCTTAACAGATTTGTTTATCTTGCTTAGATTGGTTAATCCAATGATATGCACGTACCTATTATCCATTTCGTGACACTGGCATTGAAAACACATCTTATCAAAACCGATTACACGTCAGGGGGTAATAAGATGATGCTCAATATTGTTGCTGTAACTACGATAAGCTAAAATTACAAGAAATGGTTCTGACGACATTACTTTATGTAACTATAAATTTCGGCGAACTCATAAAAGGCAGAACTTGGCGACAAAATTCAGGTGTAATTTAAATTCAAGGTTTGCTCTCATATCACGATAACTTATCAGCCCAAGATGTTCACTGGCGGGACGTGAAGATTACTTATTAAACAAGCGGTAAGAGGCGCTCGATTTAAGGGTGGCCGAATTATTGCGCCACACTGCGGAACCATTGTTTTGACAAAATCACAAATTGGACTGAACTGCGCTCTCTCTGTTCGGCACAATGCATAACTTTTGTTTATTTTGGTTTAACTTTGTGAAGCACAAATACGATGTTTTAAATGTTTGAGTTTTTGCCAAAGTTTCGCAGTCAGCTCGTTACATGTGGGGGCGTGGCACTGCCGCCGGTTTTATCTGCCTACGTAGCCGCTTTGTATGTTAACGCGATTCAGAAGACGGGTCATAAATTACGTATGTGTGCCAAATAATCATGTGTTTCTTTAGAACGAACGGGACAAATACATAGCGCTATGACAAAATTCCAAAAGATTAAACTGACTGTTGACTTTATGGACATAATACTGTCTATTTCCTTTGTCACTTATGGAAATAAGACGTCAACTTCACTAACGTAAATAATTTTGGAGTTTATTGGACTAATAACGAAGGTTGTTGGGCGTACCTACTTTCCTCACTTAAAAACGTGTTTTATTATTTTTGCCCAATTTTAAATTGTTTTAATTTTTTAAATGAATCACTACATTTAAATTAAAATATTATATATACATATATATTCATTTATTTTGTTCGTCAGCTTATAGAAATTTACAGTTTTACTTAGCATACCTGTGTCATTATAATGCAAGGAATCCCTGTACAAGTAAATAAATGAAAGTAAACATGCTTGTAGTGATTCATGTAAAAAGTGTTGGTACCTCACTTTTCTATGAATAATATAATATGTCATGTATTGAAATAAAATAACAAGCGAGGATAAAAGTAAATACATATATAATGATGGGCAGAATTCTCTGGACTCCGAGCCATCCATGCAAACAGGTCATAAACAAACTTGTTGACAGTAAATAAAATTATCTTAAAGATTACTGAAATAATAAGGAAGAATGCTCCATTTTCTCTGCGCCTTCCATTTTATGTTTTAATAAAATGTGTTTGATTTTCCTTCTAGTACCTACCGATGATGAATGATGAGGTTTAAATGAGATTTACACCATTCGTCATATAATTAAAGATTAGTAAGCATATCAGAGATGCCAACGAGCGGTTGGATGCGGGCGGCTCAAGATCGGTCTGTATGGACTAATGTGGAGACCCTTCTTAGAGGAGGCCTATGTCTTGCAATGGATATCTCTAGGCTGAGATGATGAAGAATGTCACCAACTTATAAAATTAAGGGATCCCTATAAAACAGGTTATTATATTCACTATGCAACATGATTCATAAGTGGTGTATTTGTAACGACGAAATCTACTCTTGAATTTAAATGAAAGGTATTTTACTTTTTGTTATTTTTTTTTACATATGACATGATAGATATGTAATAATATATAGGTGGATCACGGGACCACCGCCGCTCGAAGCTCGACCCGAGTCACGTCGGGAACCGCGTCGTCGTCTACGTCCGCGCTGGCTGTCGTAGGAGAGGGAGCCATCGGCAGGGGAGGGTGCTCCGCCCTTGAAGGGAACAGAGCGGCAACGACAGCCTCGACTACTTGCTGCTGGAGACTTCGGGTTAGCGGGGACCTCAGCGCCCAGGGACGAAGTTTGCCCCTAACCATAAGGTATGGACGCCCCAATGGTCACGCTCCAGAGTCTGCAGCAGGTCTTGACGGGCCTGATCTTTGGCCCGCGCGATCTCGGCTTTGAGTCGTTCTCTGGCCGCTCTGTATCCCTCGTATAGCTCCACCTCTCTGAGCTCTGAGTCGGGAGTGCAGCGACGCCTTCTCCGGAATTGGACGCACCGGCGTCGCGCAGCCACACAGAGGTGGCGCAATCGCGCAATGTTGTCTGACCACCAGTACACCTGACGCCTCGGTGGTTAAGCACTCTTGGCATCGCCGCATCACAGACGTTAGTCATTGCCCTCTGGAACCACTCGGCCTCCGTCTTGACGTCCTGAGACCCGGACGATGTCTGTGTACTTGAAGTAACTCGTACTTGAAAGAAGAACTGTCATTACTTCTGTGTGGACGATGGCGGCCTCCAAGAGGGCCTCCCGATTCATGCTCTTCAATGCCCAGAGCGGACTGTCCCCAATCAGGGCCCGCTGTACCGACGCGTCGAGGATTGCGGTTTCGGCGGAGACGTCGAACCTAATATATCTGTGGTCCGACAACGTCTCCGCCTCCTCGACGACGTGCCAGCCTCGGACACGGCGCGCAAGAGCGGGGCTAACGAACGTGACGTCCAAGACTGACCCACCCCACTGACGCACACACGTGTGCACAGTGCCCCGATTGAGGACGAGTAGGCCATTCTCCACGGCCCACTGCTCCAGCAAACTTTCACAATATGTAATAACAACTTTTCAACACCTTCGAAGTCGGCAAGAGACCGGTTGGGGGAGAAATAGCCTCCCCCCAGAACCGTTTCCCCAATTTGTGCTGCAACGTACCCCTCCCTCGGGTGATATTCCCGATGGAAGGGGTGCCGGCGGTGGCCCTGGCGATGATGGCCACCAAGCCGTCAAGGTCGACAGCCCAATCATCTCTGGAATTGTAATCCACGGCGCGTAGGTACCACAGAATTTTTGAAGTTATGTGCGTATTAAATACTTAAAGATAATTGGCAACGATGATTTGGCAGCTATATTAACCTGGTCGGACAAATTTGGTCTAACTGTCAATCTTACGAAGACTCAGGCGATTATTGTGAGTAGTCAGTGGCTTTTAAATAGACTTTACTTCTCGTGTCTGCCTGATATAACATTTCATGGGACCACCATCAGTCTGTATCCTACAGTCAAAAACCTCGGGCTACAGTTAGATAACGCGCTGAGTTGGCAAGCTAAGATAACTCAGGTGAGTCAGAAGGTCACCGGTTCTCTACGCGCTCTCTACCGCCTAAGGAACTTCCTACCATCCCAGACCAAGACAATGCTTGTGCAAACTTAAATTTTTCCACTGATCGACTATTTGACCTGAATGCAGATCTCCTTAATAAACCTGACCATCTTGTAAATAACTGCATTTGATTCATTTTCAATCTTCGCAAGTATGACCATGCCTACTTATCGCTCTCAACTTAAGTGGCTTCCTATACGTCATCGCCGTACATTTCGTGCTCTCACTACCCTCTATACCAGTGTTTTTCAACCTTTTTCATGAGACGGCTCCTTTCTTATACAGAAATATTTCGCGACCCCCAACCCATTGCCTTTCTTTTCATGTATTTTATTTTGTGACAAATATTCAATGCATCATATTTATTCAATTTCATAATTAGGGTTCGGATAATACATAAATAAGTATGTAAAACATACACACATAAAAAATATATATATCATTTCTTACCAAGTAGGTAATACCTATGTAAACTTTTTTGATCTAGAGGACATACTGGCTGGTTGTAAGAAAAATCGAGTATCATATTTGGTTTTTTTCAAAAAATCAAAAGCGAATGCATTTGTTCGAATTTTATAGCGTTTTCTTTGCTTATTAAAATTTAGTATTCTGTATCAATTTTATGATTTAAACAATAATTTGAAAAAGTTTTGAACAAATTTGGATTTTGAGACATTTTTTACGTCATGGAGCGACGTCATTTAAACGCAGATGAAATGCAAAGAGCTGTAGGGATGTTGCAAGCGGGAAGAAGTCAATCTTAGGTATCTCGGTATTTTGGTATCAACAGAAGCGTTATTTGCCGTCTTCACCAGCGTTATACTAACACGGGAGATCCTGCTGAGCAGCACCCAGGTCGAGGTAGGTGTACAACCACACGGCAAGATCGATACATACAACTGACTGCAAGACTCCAGCCGATGTTAATCGCCCGAGAGATAGGTTTAAGGCTACAAAATTCAAGTGGTGTTGTTGTTAGCTGCGAACAAACTGTGCGAAATCGACTGCATGAGTATAGCCTACGAGCGCGACGGCCAATTAGGTGCCCACCGATACGTCCCAGGAATCGCGCTCGTCGAAATGAATGGTGTAGGGAACACATTACATGGACCCGGGAACAATGGGATAAAATTTTATTTTGCGATGAGTCTCGATTTGGGTTCAAGCCTGATACTAAAAGGGTAAGAGTGTACCGTCTTCCTAGAAATACTGAAAGACTGAGGTGTGTTCAGGAAGTGCATCTATACAACGGCGCAACAGTTATGGTATGGGCGGGTATTATAAAGAACAGACGAACTGAGCTCGTTTTTGTAAATGGTAACATGAACGCTGTAAATTACGTTGAGGATGTTCTAAGGCCTTATGTCCGTATCTTATCGCTTGCCTCGTGCCTTGGAGAGCACGTTCAACCGTCGGTCCCGGCTGTCATGAAGATCTTTGACAGTCGTTACGTGGAGTCAGTAACCTCAAATAAACTGATGCTGGTCTAAGCCATGGAATATCGCTATCCCTTTGGGTTGCGGAGGTCAGACGGCAGTTGCTCTGTGGAAAAGTTGATATTCTGTAATATCTGGTTAGACCAGTCTGCGGACCTCGGGCTCTAAGGCGTGTAAGTCTTGGATGCAACCGGGATGACGCTAGGGCGATGATGATTCATTTATATTCGTTATTTTCCTATTATTAATTCATAAACATTTAAATGTTTAAAAATACATTATTTTTTATTTTGTATCGTTACTAAATCATGTTTTGCACTGTAATATAACCATAATGTTAAAATAACTTACAAGTGTAAAATGAAAATATAGGTTTAATAATAATAAATTGTTTTTTATTTATATATGCCACGGATTTAAGAGAAAAAAAAAGGATTTTAATCAAATAGTGGATACTTAAGGTACACATTGGCATCAGTTCCATGTGTGTTGGTATATGGGGACGGAGCCTATACATTTTTGCCTATAGTCCTTTGTATGTGTTGCTTAGACTTTTTTGATGTGTGTATTTTATACGCGCATACTTACGACGACCACGGCCACCGCCGCGCTGCGAGTGTGGCATATAAAGGTTGGGTTAGCCAGAGTTTTGTAACTTTGTGGTGAACTTGCCTGAACCTCAACTCGCCAATGTATGCAGCAGGTCAAGTCACAATACTCCAAACTTATTTGTGACCCTGACCCGGCGGCATTCCTTTTAAAATTGGATTTAATTTCTGAATTATTTGAGCATTTAAATATCTCGAATAAAAGTCTTCAAGCGCGGGATGTAAATATCATCACTGCTGAAGATAAAATCCATGGGCTTAGACACAAAATTGACCTGTGGTCATCCTCTCTAAATCAAAATCACTGGCATTCATTTCCACAGCCTTTTAATGAAGAAGTCAGGTGTGAGATAAACATCTAGGATTTTAAGGTATGTGGTATGCAAATGGTGTTAAAAAACTTGAAAGAAGAACTGTCATAACTTCTGAAAGCAAGAAATATCGAAGAATACTGGCTAAAGGTGAATCTTAAATCTGTTTTAAACTGCTGTAAATGAGGCACATTTGGCAACCAAGCTCAAAGATTTTTTTTGGATTTATTTGCCGATGGAATGCTACAATTGGAATTAAAGTCTCTCAATTTGGATACTAAACTCAGTATACACAGAATTTACCATAGAAGCTTTGAAATATTTGATTCCATTTGCTACCTCGTACATGTGAGAGTTGAAATTTTCATGAATGGCCGAAATAAAAAGTAAGAAATGAAATGTGGTTTGAATTCGCTTAAATTTGGCAAAATATTGAATTCTCAATGTAGAAAAAACGGATCCAAGATGGAAGAAATTGGCTAATGACAAAACAAGCGCAACCTTAGCATTAAGAGTTTTCATAAGTATATTTTATTAATTTGATACAAATGTTTAAAATGGAAGAGATCTTATAAGTAATTTTTATTTTTTGATTATTTGATACAAATGATAACATTCTTTATTTAACATTTGTCTTAAATAAAAAAATTAAATCTTTGTTTTTGCTCCTACAGTAATTAGTCTTCCCAACCTTTTGCAAGTCCCCTATAGAAGCTTCGCGACCCCCTTAAAGATGCTCCGCGACCTCCAGGGGGTCGCGACCCACAGGTTGAAAACACTGCTTTATACTATTCTTACGTCCCCCACTTCTCCGCAGTATTTAACCCCCTATTTTCAACTCATAAGTACTGACCATGAACGAAATCTCTAACAACCTTCTTCTCACAAAATCAATTTTTTTTCACTCTTCCTTCACTGTTCAATCTATACTTCTCTGGAATGCCCTCCCTTTTCAAATCAGGATATCCAAGACTAAGTATACATTCAAGTCTAAGGTGAAGGAACTTTTATTGGCTGAGTCGGCGATTGTACCTATCATAAATCATACCTATATATTTCGAATCAATTTAATATACATATATATATTTATTTACTATACTTAGATATTTGTATGTAGGTTTATAATTTTGATATTTTATGTATAATTTGAAATGATGTGTTATTTGTTATGTATGTATTGAAAATACGTTTATTTCTTTGTACATATATAGCAAAAATCGACGTAATTTTATTAGTTTAAATTCATTTTCTTTGTCATATTTTACACCTACTTCCTTGCTCTCTGCACCACTTTATGGTAGACTGGGAGATAATGCCTATGACATTAAGTCCGCCTGTATACTTTGTGTATATAAAGTTTAAATAAATAAATAATTATCGCTTGCGGCATGGGGCAAGTGATAGAAAGGTCTGAGAGCACGTTAGGACGCCTGTCCCAGTGCAATAAGATCTGTGCTCTTAGGTACCTACTAAAGATGCTAAATAATCAATTTTTACAATGAAATGTGTTCAATATGATACATTTAGTAATTATGAGATAAAATACGTGCCTAGATAAAAATAAAACAAACTCTGAATTTAACTTATGAGTTCTTATTTTTATTGACGATACCAAAAAAATGATGTACAACCAGCATTAAAAGCAACAGAGCGGAGATAAAATTCATCACCTCATCATCATTTCAGCCTGGACATAGGCCTCCCGCAAGGTTCTACACAGACCGTTCTTAAGCTGCTCGCATTCAACCGCTTCCCACGATCTTAACCAGATCGTCAGTCTACATTGTCGGAGAACTACTTCTGTTGCGTCGTCGGCTACGTATTCGCCACTCTAGAACCCTCGTGCTCATCAGTTTTTCGAGCTATGGGGCCTGCACATTTCCAATTTGGCTTGGCTATTCGGAGAGCTATTTCGGCGACTTTGGTTCCAATTTCGCAAGGAAACTCCGAACAAAGCTCTCTATCTCTACGTGACTATGTGACGTGAAACATCTGATAAGGCCCACAGTTAACGATCACGTCTCAACTACATAACAACAACACAACTTGAGCGCAGAGTTCCCAACCTGAATAGCAGCAGGTAAAGTCATTCGGGGCAACTGTGCGCACTGCCTTTCAGACCTTACTGTGTTATAATATTAACGCTAGACAAATAAAAAAAAATATCTTCAAATAGAGCATATATTCATCTAAAAATGAAAACAGAAAAGTAAACAAATTTAAAGGATCTCTTTTTGTAATAAGGAATTATAGAGAAAAAATCGGCATGCGTTCACTTGCCCCTTATTGCCGGTAACCGTGCGCACAGCTGTGGGGTATGTAAACGCATAGGTACGGGGTAAGTAAACGTAAGTAAGTGTACGCGTACGTACACTTACCCACGCACACTTTCCCCAGGAAGCTAAAATACAATTAAAATTTGATACAAGTTTAGGAACCAAACATAATCTCAAAATAACTTCTCACAGATTAAAGAAAATGCTCATTATTAAACAATATATTACTTACCATTACTGGATCACAAACGTGGACGTGACAGGGTTTGCCAAAATACCTTAAATTACCAATGAAACTTGGAAACCGGTCAGGAAAAAGGTCTTTCATGGTCTCAGTCATGACTACGATATCATTGGCAAACGGACGGCCTGGCTTTCATACAAACACTTCAGCGCTATGACATATCGGTTGTCTATCTGGCACCGTTGGAGAGACTGCAGCATTCCCCTGGTTTCGATCGAATCAAAGGCTTTCTCAAAGTCCACAAACGCCAAACATAGAGCCTGATTATACTCCTTAGATTTCTGTATAACCTGCCGCAGCATATGTATGTGGTCTATAGTACCATAGGCTTTACCAGATTTACTAGCTTACTTTCGAGACGACTCGTGATGAGCCTAGTGAACAACTATTAGACGTGGCTCAGAAATGAGGAGACATGTGTGTAGTTCTTAAAAATAATTTTATCGCCCCTTAGGTATCAATATTAGCATAATTTAAACACCTAATGTGATAACATTGCATTGTCATTTACATTGAATGACTACAACATTAGCTTAGTACCTATCTAGTATGTTTCTACTGTTTTTCAATTCACTTAGCATCTTCTTTATGTGACTTTTGATACTGACTGTACTCTGTATATTATGTATTTTACGTAACCCAAAAAAGTATGTGGCTGGTTTAACTTTCAGAACACTTTTATACCGGCCCACTTCTGACTAAATAAAATAATTACTTGGTTGGGATGCGTCGTTTTGTTTATATATTTCATGAATGGCTGTGCTCCATTCTATTTTATTTACATTTTTTTTGACTCATGGTGAAAACCAAACAATTTACGGGCTGACCCCCCCAGGCTGGGCCCCTAAAGAGGCTCAGTCTAGGGAGAGTGTGGTGACTCCCCGAAGAGAAGCGCCGGGACTACCCACTAAAACCACCATGGTGTTCCTCTATCCGATCCCATTGAATGGCGGGGTCACGGGATCTACATTAGCATGACTGTTTATTTACATAATATAGTATTTATTTACACCTACTTCCTTTCTCTCTGCACCACTTTATGGTAGACTGGGAGATAATGTCTATGACATTAAGTCCGCCTGTATATACTTTGTGTATATAAAGTTTAAATAAATAAATAAATAATTACGCTTGCGGCATGGGGCAAGTGATAGCAAGGTCGGAGTGCACGTTAGGACGCCTGTCCCAGTGCCATAAGATCTGTGCTCTTAGGTACCTACTAAAGATGCTAAATAATCAATTTTTACAATGAAATGTGTTCACTATGATACATTTAGTAATTATGAGATAAACTACGTACCTAGATAAAAATAAAACAAACTCTGAATTTAACTTATGAGTTCTTATTTTTATTGACGATACCAAAAAAATGATGTACAACCAGCATTAAAAGTAACTGAGCGGAGATAAAATTCATCACCTCATCATCATTTCAGCCTGGACATAGGCCTCCCGCAAGGTTCAACACAGACCGTTCTTGAGCTGCTCGCATTCAACCGCTTCCCACGATCTTAACCAGATGGTCAGTCTACATTGTTGGAGAACTACCTCTGTTGCGTCGTCGGCTACGTGTACGCCACTCTAGAACCCTCGTGCCCACCAGTTTTTCGAGCTATGGGCCCTGCACATTTCCAATTCGGCTTGACTATTCGGAGAGCTATGTCGGCGACTTTGGTTCCAATTTTGCAAGGAAACTCCGAACATAGCTCTCTATCTCTACGTGACTATGTGACGTGAACCATCTGATAAGGCCCACAGTTAACGATCACGTCTCAACTCCATAACAACAACACAACTTGAGCGTAGAGTTCCCAACCTGAATACAAACGAAAACTATACTAATACGAAAACAGAAAAGTAAACAATTTTAAAGGATCTCTTTTTGTAATAAGGAATTATTGAGAAAAATCGGAATGCGTTCACTTGCCCCTTATTGCCGGTAACCGTGCGCACCGCTGTGGGGTAAGTAAACGCATAGTAAATAAATGATTTGAATAGGTACGGGGTAAGTAAGTGTACGCGTACGCACACTTACCCACGCACACTTTCCCCAGGAAGCTAAAATACAATTAAAATTTGATACAAGTTTAGGAACCAAACATAATCTCAAAATAACTTCTCACAGATTAAAAAAAATGCTCATTATCAAACAAAATGTTACTTACCATTACTGGATCACAAACGTGGACGTGACAGGGTTTGCCAAAATACCTTAAATTACCATTGAAACTTGGAAACCAGTTAGGAAAAAGGTCTTTCATGGTCTCAGTCATGACTACGATATCATTGGCAAACGGACGGCCTGGCTTTCATACAAACACTTCAGCACTATAACATATCGGTTGTCTATCTGGCACCGTTGGAGAGACTGCAGCATTCCCTAGGTTTCGATCGAATCAAAGGCTTTCTCAAAGTCCACAAACGCCAAACATAGAGCCTGATTATACTCCTTAGATTTCTGTATAACCTGCCGCAGCATATGTATGTGGTCTATAGTACCATAGGCTTTACCAGATTTACGGAAACCGCCTTGTTCGGCAGGGTTTAACCCTTTATAGGACGGCCCATACAAAGTGGCCAGTAAACTGGACTGGAAATTGTCACTTTATGGTCGATAATTCAAAGATTTTTATAGCAATGTTAAATCTTATGATCATATACGATTCCCAATGAAACACAACGACCTTTTAACTAACCAGCGTTTTGAAAAGTCGCGTGCGGTAAAAATGTCGCGCCAATTTTTTCGGTGGCCTGGTAACTGGCCACTGTGCATACCCGCGCTAGTATTTGCTGCCATTGCAAGCAAACGTTACATATTTATAAAAGCAGTGCAAAGAAGAAACACATTGTCGTACCAAAAGTGAGAAAAACGATTGTATTATAGTATATACATTATTATTCACTTTATTTATCGTACTTCTCATAATTTATTTTATATTAATAAACTACATTTATAAAAAAAAAACGTTTAAAAATATAAAAGGGACCACGGAGACCCACCGGTGTCGGGTACAGGGACCAAGCCACCGGTGGTTAGGGCCTCAGAGACAGGAACTTCCTCACGATGCGTGCCGTGTCGAGAAGAACTGCCTTCTGAATCAAGGACTTGATCCAGCTGCCTAGTGCGAGCCTCTTTAGGTGTTGATCGAGGCTCTTGGCGATTAGCCCATTTACCGACACGAATATCGGCACAATGATTGCCGAACCCACATCCCACATGTCAACAATCTCGTAATAAGATGATGCTCAATATTGTTGCTGTAACTACGATAAGCTAAAATTACAAGAAATGGTTCTGACGACATTACTTTATGTAACTATAAATTTCGGCGAACTCATAAAAGGCAGAACTTGGCGACAAAATTCAGGTGTAATTTAAATTCAAGGTTTGCTCTCATATCACGATAAATTACCAGCCCAAGATGTTCACTGGCGGGACGTGAAGATTACTTATTAAACAAGCGGTAAGAGGCGCTCGATTTAAGGGTGGCCGAATTTTTGCGCCACACTGCGGAACCATTGTTTTGACAAAATCACAAATTGGACTGAACTGCTCTCTCTCTGTTCGGCACAATGCATAACTTTTGTTTATTTTGGTTTAACTTTGTGAAGCACAAATACGATGTTTTAAATGTTTGAGTTTTTGCCAAAGTTTCGCAGTCAGCTCGTTACATGTGGGGGCGTGGCACTGCCGCCGGTTTTATCTGCCTACGTAGCCGCTTTGTATGTTAACGCGATTCAGAAGACGGGCCATAAATTACGTATGTGTGCCAAATAATCATGTATTTCTTTAGAACGAACGGGACAAATACATAGCGCTATGACAAAATTCCAAAAGATTAAACTGACTGTTGACTTTATGGACATAATACTGTCTATTTCCTTTGTCACTTATGGAAATAAGACGTCAACTTCACTAACGTAAATAATTTTGAAGTTTATTGGACTAATAACGAAGGTTGTTGGGCGTACTTTCCTCACTTAAAAACGTGTTTTATTATTTTCGCCCAATTTTAAATTGTTTTAATTTTTTAAATGAATCACTACATTTAAATTAAAATATTATATATACATATATATTCATTTATTTTGTTCGTCAGCTTATAGAAATTTACAGTTTTACTTAGCATACCTGTGTCATTATAATGCAAGGAATCCCTGTACAAGTAAATAAATGAAAGTAAACATGCTTGTAGTGATTCATGTAAAAAGTGTTGGTACCTCACTTTTCTATGAATAATGTAATATGTCATGTATTGAAATAAAATAACAAGCGAGGATAAAAGTAAATACATATATAATGATGGGCAGAATTCTCTGGACTCCGAGCCATCCATGCAAACAGGCCATAAACAAACTTGTTGACAGTAAATAAAATTATCTTAAAGATTACTCAAATAATAAGGAAGAATGCTCCATTTTCTCTGCGCCTTCCATTTTATGTTTTAATAAAATGTGTTTGATTTTCCTTCTAGTACCTACCGATGATGAATGATGAGGTTTAAATGAGATTTACACCATTCGTCATATAATTAAAGATTAGTAAGCATATCAGAGATGCCAACGAGCGGTTGGATGCGGGCGGCTCAAGATCGGTCTGTATGGACTAATGTGGAGACCCTTCTTAGAGGAGGCCTATGTCTTGCAATGGATATCTCTAGGCTGAGATGATGAAGAATGTCACCAACTTATAAAATTAAGGGATCCCTATAAAACAGGTTATTATATTCACTATGCAACATGATTCATAAGTGGTGTATTTGTAACGACGAAATCTACTGTTGAATTTAAATGAAAGGTATTTTACTTTCTGTTATTTTTTTTTACATATGACATGATAGATATGTAATAATATATAGGTGGATCACGGGACCACCGCCGCTCGAAGCTCGACCCGAGTCACGTCGGGAACCGCGTCGTCGTCTACGTCCGCGCTGGCTGTCGTAGGAGAGGGAGCCATCGGCAGGGGAGGGTGCTCCGCCCTTGAAGGGAACAGAGCGGCAACGACAGCCTCGACTACTTGCTGCTGGAGACTTCGGGTTAGCGGGGACCTCAGCGCCCAGGGGCGAAGTTTGCCCCTAACCATAAGGTATGGACGCCCCAAGGGTCACGCTCCAGAGTCTGCAGCAGGTCTTGACGGGCCTGATCTTTGGCCCGCGCGATCTCGGCTTTGAGTCGTTCTCTGGCCGCTCTGTATCCCTCGTATAGCTTCACTTCTGTGAGCTCTGAGTCGGGAGTTCTCCGGAATCGGACGCACCGGCGTCGCGCAGCCACACAGAGGTGGCGCAATCGCGCAATGTTGTCTGACCACCAGTACACCTGACGCCTCGGTGGTTAAGCACTCTTGGCATCGCCGCATCACAGACGTGAGTCATTGCCCTCTGGAACCACTCGGCCTCCGTCTTGACGTCCTGAGACCCGGACGGTGTCTGTGTACTTGAAGTGACTCGTACTTGAAAGAAGAACTGTCATTACTTCTGTGTGGACGATGGCGGCCTCCAAGAGGGCCTCCCGATTCATACTCTTCAATGCCCAGAGCGGACTGTCCCCAATCAGGGCCCGCTGTACCGACGCGTCGAGGATTGCGGTTTTTGGCGGCGACGTCGAACCTAATATATCTGTGGTCCGACAACGTGCCAGCTCCTCGACGACGTGCCAGCCTCGGACACGGCGCGCAAGAGCGGGGCTAACGAACGTGACGTCCAAGACTGACCCACCCCACTGACGCACACACGTGTGCACAGTACCCCGATTGAGGACGAGTAGGCCATTCTCCACGGCCCATTGCTCCAGCAAACTTTCACAATATGTAATAACAACTTTTCAACACCTTCGAAGTCGGCAAGAGACCCGTTGGGGGAGAAATATCCTCCCCCCAGAACCGGTTCCCCAATTTGTGCTGCAATGTACCCCTCCCTCGGGTGATATTCCCGATGGAAGGGGTGCCGGCGGTGGCCCTGGCGATGATGGCCACCAAGCCGTCAAGGTCGACAGCCCAATCATCTCTGGAATTGGAATCCACGGCGCGTAGGTACCACAGAATTTTTGAAGTTATGGGCGTATTAAATACTTAAAGATAATTGGCAACGATGATTTGGCAGCTATATTAACCTGGTCGGACAAATTTGGTCTAACTGTCAATCTTACGAAGACTCAGGCGATTATTGTGAGTAGTCAGTGGCTTTTAAATAGACTTTACTTCTCGTGTCTGCCTGATATAGCATTTAATGGGACCACCATCAGTCTGTATCCTACAGTCAAAAACCTCGGGCTACAGTTAGATAACGCGCTGAGTTGGCAAGCTAAGATAACTCAGGTGAGTCAGAAGGTCACCGGTTCTCTACGCGCTCTCTACCGCCTAAGGAACTTCCTACCATCCCAGACCAAGACAATGCTTGTGCAAACTTAAATTTTTCCACTGATCGACTATTTGACCTGAATGCAGATCTCCTTAATAAACCTGACCATCTTGTAAATAACTGCATTTGATTCATTTTCAATCTTCGCAAGTATAACCATGCCTACTTATCGCTCTCAACTTAAGTGGCTTCCTATACGTCATCGCCGTACATTTCGTGCTCTCACTACCCTCTATACCAGTGTTTTTCAACCTTTTTCATGACACGGCTCCTTTCTTATACAGAAATATTTCGCGACCCCCAACCCATTGCCTTTCTTTTCATGTATTTTATTTTGTGACAAGTATTCAATGCATCATATTTATTCAATTTCATAATTAGGGTTCGGATAATACATAAATGAGTATGTAAAACATACACACATAAAAATATAAATATCATTTCTTACCAAGTAGGTAATACCTATGTAAACTTTTTTGATCTAGAGGACATACTGGCTGGTTGTAAAAAAAATCGAGTATCATATTTGTTTTTTTTCAAAAAATCAAAAGCGAATGCATTTGTTCGAATTTTATAGCGTTTTCTTTGCTTATTAAAATTTAGTATTCTGTATCAATTTTATGATTTAAACAATAATTTGAAAAAGTTTTGAACAAATTTGGATTTTGAGACATTTTTTACGTCATGGAGCGACGTCATTTAAACGCAGATGAAATGCAAAGAGCTGTAGGGATGTTGCAAGCGGGAAGAAGTCAATCTTAGGTATCTCGGTATTTTGGTATCAACAGAAGCGTTATTTGCCGTCTTCACCAGCGTTATACTAACACGGGAGATCCTGCTGAGCAGCACCCAGGTCGAGGTAGGTGTACAACCACACGGCAAGATCGATATATACAACTGACTGCAAGACGCCAGCTGATGTTAATCGCCCGAGAGATAGGTTTAACGCTACAAAATTCAAGTGGTGTTGTTGTTAGCTGCGAACAAACTGTGCGAAATCGACTGCATGAGTATAGCCTACGAGCGCGACGGCCAATTAGGTGCCCACCGATACGTCCCAGTATCGCGCTCGTCGAAATGAATGGTGTTGGGAACACATTACATGGACCCGGGAACAATGGGATAAAATTTTATTTTGCGATGAGTCTCGATTTGGGTTCAAGCCTGATACTAAAAGGGTAAGAGTGTACCGTCTTCCTAGAAATACTGAAAGACTGAGGTGTGTTCAGGAAGTGCATCTATACAACGCGCAACGGCGCAACAGTAATGGTATGGGCGGGTATTATAAAGAACAGACGAACTGAGCTCGTTTTTGTAAATGGTAACATGAACGCTGTAAATTACGTTGAGGATGTTCTAAGGCCTTATGTCCGTCCATTCGAACAAACGCTTGGCTCCGATTTCATGTTGATGCATGACAATGCGCGTCCGCATACAGTTTTGCACACACGGGAGTACTTGGCAAGGGAAAACATCCTGGTAATACCTTGGCCTGCACAATAGCCAGAACTCAACCCCATCGAGCATTCATGGGACATGCTCCAGAGACGTGTTTTAAAGGACTTGGATGGAGTGACAACAACCCAACAGCTGATGGAGTTACTAAAATTTCATTGGGAGCGATTGCCGCAGGATAATATTAACAATCTCATCGATTCTATGAATAATCGGTGCCAGCAAGTTCTCAATAACAGAGGAGGCCACACTTTGTATTAAATTATGCAATTTTTGTACAACCATTAAGTTTAGTTGATTAGGCACCTTACTTTGTACTACGTACATACAGTACTTACTCGCATTATTGTTAATTAAGATTATTAAAAAGAATAATAAAACAAATTGTTGTTTAATATCAAAAAAGCATAAAAAAACAATAAAAATAAGAAAATACTAAGGATTTAATGCGAAAACACATTGTAAAATTAAAAGGACAATGGATGGAATCGTCCCCACCCATCAACAAAAATGAAATGTAGCTCAATTGACACATCTTGGCAAGATGATATTTTTTTACTATGGGGACGTTACCCAAAAGCATGGGGTTGTCATAGTAATTAAAGTTTAAACAAATATTCGTATAAGTACGTATTTTGACGATTATTTGTAAAACACCTACTCATTTATCTATTCATTAGTGCACAGTGAACATGGACCAGTAATATTAACACTCACTATTGTTATTTGCCTACTATAAGCATTGTAAGAATGGATAATTGGAAGAAAATGAATTTAAATTATTCATTCATTTATACTATACTAGACGGTGCCAGCGGCTTCGCCCGCGTCATCTTATCTTAATATATATAAATCTCCTGTCACGATGTTTGTTCGCGATGGATTCCTAAACTACTTAACCGATTTTAAATTAAATTGGCACACTGTGAGCAGTCTGGTCCAACTTGAGAGATAGGATAGCTTAGATCTTTAATTATAGTCGGAATTTTATTTTATTGCAAATTATTAATTTAATTTTTAAGTAGCTGTGGATTTTGGAATGTTTCACATTGAACCGAAGGACTGCGCTGCTATCGCAGTGTCAAATCTTATAATAATTATTTCGTCAAGGAGTACATCGAAACCTTACCTGAATAATAAAACATTAAAAATAAAGATATCGAGTCGACAACATATGTATATCCGCAAAATTTGGATTGTCGAGTATTTTGTTAAATTGTAATGGTTCTGACAGACAAATCACAGTCGCCATATTGGCCGATCTAGCGAAACGTCACAGAACTCGCAGATACCGTATAACACAGTCTTTACTAAGTAGTTTGTATGTGTAAATACTTTTTGCAGTTACATTTCTTAAACAGTTAAAACGACAACTATGGAAGTATCTTCCCAATAAAGGAGATTTGTATCAAATATACAAAAAATTAAAATATCTTTATCTTTACTAATATAATAAAGCGGAAGAATTTGTTTGTTTTTTTTGTTTGTTTGTTTGTTTGAACGCGCAAATCTCAGAATCTACCGGTCGGATCTTAAAAATTATTTTTGTATACGATAGCCCAGTTATTCCGGAAGGCTATAGGCTGTATAACATAACTCTTCGACCCTTTGGGGCCGGGCAAAAGGCTAAAAAGGCTAAAAGATAATGTCGGCTAATCTCAGGAACTAGCAGTCGGATTTTAAAAATTGTTATTGCCTATGATAGCCCAATTATTCCGAAAGGCTATAGGCTATTATAAAATTAAGCCACAACTTTTAGGAGCCAGACAAAAATAATAAAATGGTCAAACGAGAAGAGGAAGCGTTGGGTAAAAGGCAAAAAAAGGCTAAACGAATAGGATACAATCTATATGGGTATCGTTTTCGAGATTTTCGGGACGCTGATTAATAATATAAAATTTATTTAGTGATCCAAGATCCCGCCATATGGCGGACGGGAAATCAAAGATGGCGGATGAAAAAATTTTAAAAATCAATATGGGTATCGCCTTCGATATTTTAAGGGGTGGGGGATAGATCAAAGATGGCGGATGGGAAAATTTTAAAAAAGTCAATGGTATCGTCTGCGATGTTAAAAGGGATGGGGAATCCAAATACAACATCTGTTTCGTGATTCAAGATGGTGGATGGGAAATCAAAGATGGCGGATGGGAAAATTTAAAAAATCAATATGGGTATCGTCTCTGATGATTTAAGGAATGGAGAATCCAAATACAACATCTATTTCGTGATCAAAGATGGCGGATAGAAAATCAAAGATGGCGGACGGGGTTTTTTTTAAAGTCGATATATGGGTATCGTCTCCGATATTTTAAGGAACGGGGAATTCAGAAACACCATCTATTTCGTGATCAAAGATGGCGGATGGGAAATTAAAAAAACAACAATATGGGTATCGTCTCCGATGTTTAAAGGGATGGGGAATCCAAATACAACATCTATTTCGTGATTCAAGATGGTGGATGGGAAATCAAAGATGGTGGATGGAAAAATTTAAAAAATCAATATGGGTATCGTCTTTGATGATTTAAGGGATGGTGAATCCAAATACAACATCTATTTCGTGATCAAAGATGGCAGACGGGATTTTTTTTAAAGTCGATATGGGTATCGTCTCCGATATTTTAAGGAATGGGGAATACAATATTATATAAAAATCTATGTTTGTTTGTTCAGCATTTATAGACTCTGAAATGATAAGATATTAAGCGCTAAGTCAATGGTAACTTTGGAAAAGAGGCTTGAAAAAAAGGGAATTAAATAAAAACTCTTAAAAAGGCGAAACGGAGTTTGCTGGGTCAGCTAGTATACATATATATATTTATTTACTATACTTAGATATTTGTATGAAGGTTTATAATTTGGATATTTTATGTATAATTTGAAATTATGTGTTATTTGTTATGTATGTATTGAAAATACGTTTATTTGTTTGTACCTATATAGCTAAAATTCGACGTAATTTTATTAGTTTAAATTCATTTTCTTTGTCATATTTTACACCTACTTCCTTTCTCTCTGCACCACTTTATGGTAGACTGGGAGATAATGCCTATGACATTAAGTCCGCCTGTATACTTTGTGTATATAAAGTTTAAATAAATAATTATGGGGCAAGTGATAGCAAGGTCGGAGAGCACCTTAGGACGCCTGTCCCAGTGCCTGTGGGCTGTGTTGGCTGTGCTCCATACCATTTTATTTACATTTTTTTTTGACTCATGGTGAAAACCAAACAATTTACGGGCTGACCCCCCCAGGCTGGGCCCCTAAAGGGGCTCAGTCTAGGGAGAGTGTGGTGACTCCCCGAAGAGAAGCGCCGGGACTACCCACTAAAACCACCATGGTGTTCCTCTATCCGATCCCATTGAATGGCGGGGTCACGGGATCTACATTAGCATGACTGTTTATTTACATAATATAGTATTTATTTACACCTACTTCCATTCTCTCTGCACCACTTTATGGTAGACTGGGAGATAATGTCTATGACATTAAGTCCGCCTGTATATACTTTGTGTATATAAAGTTTAAATAAATAAATAAATAATTACGCTTGCGGCATGGGGCAAGTGATAGCAAGGTCGGAGTGCACGTTAGGACGCCTGTCCCAGTGCCATAAGATCTGTGCTCTTAGGTACCTACTAAAGATGCTAAATAATCAATTTTTACAATGAAATGTGTTCAATATGATACATTTAGCAATTATGAGATAAACTACGTACCTAGATAAAAATAAAACAAAACTCTAAATTTAACTTATGAGTTCTTATTTTTATAGACGATACCAAAAAAATGATGTACAACCAGCATTAAAAGTAACTGAGCGGAGATAAAATTCATCACCTCATCATCATTTCAGCCTGGACATAGGCCTCCCGCAAGGTTCTACACAGACCGTTCTTGGGCTGCTCGTATTCAACCGCTTCCCACGATCTTAACCAGATCGTCAGTCTACATTGTCGGAGAACTACCTCTGTTGCGTCGTCGGCTACGTGTTCGCCACTCTAGAACCCTCGTGCCCATCAGTTTTTCGAGCTATGGGGCCTGCACATTTCCAATTCGGCTTGGCTATTCGGAGAGCTATGTCGGCGACTTTGGTTCCAATTTCGCAAGGAAACTCCGAACAAAGCTCTCTATCTCTACGTGACTATGTGACGTGAACCATCTGATAAGGCCCACAGTTAAAGATCACGTCTCAACTCCATAACAACAACACAACTTGAGCGTAGAGTTCCCAACCTGAATAGCAGCAGGTAAAGTCATTCGGGGCAACTGTGCGCACTGCCTTTCAGACCTTACTGTGTTATGATATTAACTCTAGAGAAATAAAAAAAATATCTTCGAATAGAGCATATATTCATCTATAAATGAAAACAGAAAAGTAAACAAATTTAAAGGATCTCTTTTTGTAATAAGGAATTATAGAGAAAAAATCGGAATGCGTTCACTTGCCCCTTATTGCCGGTAACGGTGCGCACCGCTGTGGGTAAAGTAAACGCATAGGTACGGGGTAAGTAAACGTAAGTAAGTGTACGCGTACGCACACTTACCCACGCACACTTTCCCCAGGAAGCTAAAATACAATTAAAATTTGATACAAGTTTAGGAACCAAACATAATCTCAAAATAACTGCTCACAGATTAAAGAAAATGCTCATTATCAAACAATATAGGTATTCCTTACCATTACTGGATCACAAACGTGGACGTGACAGGGTTTGCCAAAATACCTTAAATTACCAATGAAACTTGGAAACCGGTCAGCAAAAAGGTCTTTCATGGTCTTAGTCATGACTACGATATCATTGGCAAACGGACGGCCTGGCTTTCATACAAACACTTCAGCACCATGACATATCGGTTGTCTATCTGGCACCGTTGGAGAGACTGCAGCATTCCCCAGGTTTCGATCGAATCAAAAGCTTTCTCAAAGTCCACAAACGCCAAACATAGAGCCTGATTATACTCCTCAGATTTCTGTATATCCTGCCGCAGCATATGTATGTGGTCTATAGTACCATAGGCTTTACCAGATTTACGGAAACCGCCTTGTTCGGCAGGGTTTAAGTCGTCTAGCTTACTTTCGAGACGACTCGTGATGAGCCTAGTGAACAAATAGTAGACGTGGCTCAGAAGTGAGGAGACATGTGTGTAGTTCTTAAAAATAATTTTATCGCCCCTTAGGTATCAATATTAGCATAATTTAAACACCTGTGACAATTGATTATTATTGCATGAATGGCTGTGCTCGATACCATTTCATTTACATCACGTTTCTTCATTTACCTACACATTCAGTAAAGAAAATAGAATTTATTTTACTGGGTTATCGGATGAGGTAGAAATATTTTAAGTCTTTGCCGAAGTTTGTATCTTTGAATTAAATGGCATCCCGCTTCAGCTGACTAGATTTTTGAGATTTTTTGATTCCCTGACAAGACATTTTATGAATAAAATGATAAGGCATTTACTGCCCTACTTTTAAAAGATATTATTGAAAAAAAGTACCTATATGAAATTTGCATTGGATGATTAATGATAATTTGCGAAAATGTCCAAAACGGAAGAAGCGCGGCGTAGCAGCCGGGTCTTTGAGCGTCGCAACAATCTTTTTAAGCCGCCATCAATCATAACAGGCTTTTAAAAGAGCTTCTGTTCCCGAGACCTAGTTTCCTACAAACGACTGGACGATGTTTTCTCATGTTTAACAAATAGCCAACGAACTAATTGCCTTCGGGAACAGAAAATAAGTTGTTTACAGAATCTGACTGAGCAGTTTAGTGTATTTTATGCTTATTTAGTCCTAGCTTATAAAGTTTATAGTTAAGTCTGAGTAAAATTTAAGCAATTGTCTGAATTTTAGTGTTGGTTTATGAAATATATTAGTGGTGTAAGGCACCTCCTAATCTGATTAATCTATTGTTTAAACTTAAATACCTCTGGAATTACAAATTGGCTGATTAAGCTGCTTTTACACTCTTGTATAATGATTTAGTTCATTTAGTCGCAGTCTTGGTAGAAATTTACCACTAGATATTCTTTTTTGTAATCATGAGATCGGTAGGTAATCGATTTTTCCATTTATATTCAAATTGTTTTAGGCATCCCTGCAATCTTATAATTAGGTTTAGAAAGGGTAAATTAGAAAAGAAAGACGTGATAACAAACGAAAGGGTTTTATTTAGTGAATCAATGTGTAGATATCTAATATTTTATATAATATTAATTATCCTATGTTACCTAGTTACGTCTAAGGTACAAAATAAGGCTATGTCGTGAAACGTGAATATGCTTATTTTAAGGCAGTTTTTGCATACCGTGCACCATAACTCTACTATTTACATCGACTTATACTATAGAATGTATAGACACGAGAATTGGTCAAATTGCACGTTTTACATTAGATAAAGCGTTCTCATTTACTTCGAAGCGAAATCTAGAGTAGGTTTAAAGTAAAACATTCGATATAAGGCAGTTACAAAGAGATTTCACAGTAGAGTGCACATCGCGGCGGAATTTTCGTATGTGTAATAAATCAATACCAACGTTTAAGTAGTTGTGATGTGCACTCTATTGTAAATATTTATCATGCTACCAGACATTCAACGATCCATACATACATTTTTAAGCGTCTAAGATTCTCGCATACTATTCAGAAACCTATATTAGTGATAATTATCTACCAGGAATGCTTCGTAGAATGTCTGGCGAGCATATGTGTCATTATCTAATTATGCATTATTAGTTAATTGCTCACATTAATTTTGATAGACATATCTCGTGGATAAACGACTATAAATAATCTAGTCTATTATACATTACTCTAAGCCTATCAGTATAATAGTTTAATCTCTTATCGTTAGCTCGATAATCTGTGGTATGGCATACCTCAAAGAAATATAACCTAAACCTAGTCCAACCTCTCTGGCAAACCTATATGTATAGAACTTTTTAAGAATACTTTAATAGTATTCCGACCTTTTTATCAATATTGGACAAGTGCGTAGA
The DNA here is from genome assembly GCA_944739405.2 of Euclidia mi. Lineage (NCBI taxonomy): Eukaryota > Metazoa > Arthropoda > Insecta > Lepidoptera > Erebidae > Euclidia > Euclidia mi. The sequence goes on along the minus strand of OX123204.2, from coordinate 27,200,636 downwards.
AGATAGTTGGGGCTAAAGATGTCCTCTTCAATATCATCATTACTTTTCAAGTGAGCAAGTATTAGTGAGGTATTGATTTTGAAAACTTGAACCTTTTTATCGTGTGCTGAGAATCTGCTGGTTTTTCTTCATACAGATATTCAACTTTACTCAAGTATTTTAATTCTTGTGTTACAAAATTGCTCTTGATTTTAACTAATAACCACAGATTTCTTCAGCAAATCTATAATACAATATCAGTACCTATTCGTACTATCTATAGTTTTAAATTACGCAGTCATTTTTCAACAATTGACTAAGATGTTATTGATAGGTACACTTATAGATTATAGGTAGATCGACCATTTCATTATATTCCTGTCCATCACAAAAATACTTATAATTGGACACGCCTAGAATTACAGTATCGCAATAAGTAGAACAGGGACGTCAGTTAACTTTGTCCCAGCTTAGGGTTACCATGTGCAAAATTGCGGTCGACAAAGTTTTCAGTCACTTTAATAAATATGGGACTAAGACTAGTTTACACTATAACGGAATGTCTGTTGGTCTTCTTGTCTGGTGCGTAAGGTTCTAGTTTAGCAGGTTCTGTGTTCAGTGCACTATAGTCGACGGGGAAAGGCGGTTGTGGTAAGGAGTCCTTTGGAGGCACGAGCACCCATTGCCCAGGGCCGTTGGGATTCTTCCCCATGAGCCAGTTGGTGAAGCAGTGCACGTAGGTTCCGTAGTCCAATATTAGGTAGCCGTTCTGCAAATAAGGAAATCGTTAGTTGGCTTGCCTCCAGGAAGAACGGTACATAGCTTACATTTCACCGCGATAATCGACTCTGCAGCGAGTGGAGCTACAGGCGAAGTCTAGTAAACCATAGAAATGTCCACAGCCATAACATTATTTCTATCTCTATCGCGTCATACCAGCTGCAATAAATTAATTCGTTTATATTGAACAGCCTTAATTTATGATTTACAGACGATATTCATGCCACTGAATACGATAGGGAAGTATATGACAACGATTAAATAAACCGTAGATATCTATTTGTATACAGCATGAATGCCCATTTTGGTGCATTGGCGATGCAAAATATGATCGCTGCCATTTCAATTTATGGTCTTTCATATTTCAGTCTTCTTATAGTGTGTAGAAGCCCGTGCTCAGCAGTAGTTCATCTTATATACAGGGCTGATCATGATGATGATTTTATGTCCCCTGTTGTAATCGAGCTTTTAGTAGTTTTTGTGTTTTAAACTACGAAATGAAGTCGATTTCGCGAGCGCGTTAGCGGTTCACCTAATCTATGCGATAGCCAGCGCAGTAATATTCAAAGCTCGCCAGCACTTCGGGATCCGTTCCTGTTGGACACAAGACGGTGTCATCATGGTGAAGGCGTCGGACGGCACTCGGCATAAGGTAACCACCCCGGACGGCCTGGATAGTCTGCTGCAGAAATATCCCAGGCAGGCAAGCGGTTCTGCGGGCAAGAGCGGCGTCGGGGCTGTTTTCTCTTCGAACACGACCTCTAAGCCGCGTAAATAAACAATCAGCTCACTACTACTCCTACTTCTAACTCTATTCCTTTCTATACTTTGCTTTTCCAATTTTATACTCAAGTCTCAATGTTTATATTTTATATTATAATGCAAGTTTCGTTTGTTTATTTCGCTAATCGATTTGTCATAATGTGAGGTACGTTTGACATTGACATTTTGACAGTTTGTAAGTGATGCGATTACGTTCGGAAATGTTGTTTTCTGTCTTTCTATTGTATAACGTTTTGTTATCATTTTAAATTATTTATTTTTTTTGCTTCTGTTATTTTTGTTATTGTTTGTGTTTGCTGGCGGGTGGTGCAGAGAAGACAGTAAGTCTTCAAATTATCGTGTATATTTATTATTTTATATAGTTCTATTGCTTATCTTATATATTAGTATTTGTTTTTATTTTTATATATTTTATTACATACATTTATATTTATAATGGACTTTGATACATATCTGTCGGCTAATGAGTCAGTATCCTCATCAGATAACGAGAGTTTCTGTTCTGCGGATGGAAGCCTGAGTGACTACCTGCAAAATGCATTTGCGCAACGAAGTCAGTCGTTGTTTAACGTTTGCCACATAAATGCGCAGAGTATACCGAGTCACTATAGTGATTTGTTGGAAGGGTTTTCCAACTGCAACGCTCATGCCATTCTGGTCTCTGAGAGTTGGCTTAAACCATCTCTTCCTTCCACCTCTTACTCTCTGCCGGGGTACGTTCTTATACGTAACGACCGAGTTGGCAGGAGAGGTGGCGGTGTCGCAATCTACCTCCGCAGTTCCTTTACGTATAAAATCTTGTCTTCTTCACTACTCACTTCTTCACCTGCGGAGTACTTATTTCTTGAGGTCGACGTCGGGGGGGCTAAAGCCGTCCTTGGCGTCGTCTATTGTCCCCCTTGTGTTGACTTTTTCTCCAGTCTCGAGCCGATTCTGGAATCTTTAGGGTCAGAGTACACACATCACATCATCATGGGCGATTTTAACACCGATCTCCTTTCCCAACATTCCAGTCGTTCCCGCAAATTACTCGACGTCGTTCAGTCAGCCAGTCTCCACATACTACCTTTGCAAGCAACTCACCACAATGTCAATGGCGAGGACACTTGGCTTGACTTGATCCTCACCTCTGATCCTTCCTTAGTCACATCCCATGGCCAACTTTCTGCACCTGGATTTTCCCGTCATGATCTCATTTTCCTTGCATACCGTCTAAAACCTCCTAAGTCCCCTCCCAAAGTTCTGCACAGGCGTTGTTTTGGTCGTATCGATGTGAATAAACTCAGTGAGGACGCTTCTGGGTTGAACTGGGACAGCATGTTATCTGCCTCAACGGTGGACGAAAAGGTTAACTTCTTCAATGAGGCGGTTTGTGGTCTCTACGATGTACATGCTCCAGTAAGACGGGTGAAGATAAGGCGCCCTCCAGCACCCTGGATTACTACGGGTGTTCGGATGGCAATGCGCCGTAGAAACCGAGCATATCGGAGATACAAAAAGGACCGTAGTGAGGAAAACTGGGCACTTTTTAAGTCTGCAAGGAATCGGTGCAACCAGATGGTACGCAACGCTAAACGCCGACATATTCTCGATAATATCAGCTCTTCATCAGCAGCTAATATCTGGAAGTTCCTTGGAACTCTAGGTATTGGTAAACAGCGGCGTGTTGACTACCATGGGACTCTTAGTTTGGATGATATCAACAAACATTTCACCTCTACTGATTCGCTGGATCACCAAACTACGAGTCTCACTGTCAACTACTTAGCCGGGTTACCTCAACCCAAAATAGAATCTTTTTTCTTTTCTCCAGAGTCTCCGGCCGAGATCAAAAAGATAATCCTCTCCATAAGGTCTAATGCTGTGGGATGTGACAACATTAGTCGTCGTATGATTACAACAATCCTAGATCAGCTCCTGTCGGCAATATCCCACATCATAAACTTTTCACTTACCTCTGGTACCTTTCCTTCCTTGTGGCGCAAAGCCCACATAATTCCTCTACCCAAAATCCCCAATCCTACTCTTCCTCAACATTTCCGGCCTATCTCCATCTTACCCTTCCTATACAAAGTGCTTGAGGCCTGTGTGAACAAACAATTGTCTCGTTTTGTCTACCACAATAACTTGTTAAGTCCACTTCAGTCAGGCTTCAGGCCTGGTCATAGCACTACCTCTGCCCTCCTCAAAGTGACTGGCGATATTCGAGAGGCTATGAAAAACACCGAACTCACTGTTTTAGTGTTGATCGATTTTTCAAATGCTTTCAATACCGTCAGTCACGATGTCCTTTTATCTATCCTCTCCCATCTCAAGGTCTCGGTTGGGGCCCTGGATTGGTTCTCAACTTATCTTCGAGGTCGTCAACAGTCTGTTCGCCTCGATGAGTCATCATCGGGGTGGTATGACATCACATCTGGCGTTCCTCAAGGCGGCATCCTCTCTCCTCTTTTATTTTCTATTTTCATTAATCTCCTAACTCAACATCTTCAATGCGCTTACCATTTGTATGCCGACGACTTGCAGATTTACTCCCATGTACGTGTGGAATGCGTAGCTGAGGCCATCGACAAAGTTAATAGGGATTTGTTGACAATAAAGACATGGTCTGACAAGTTTGGTCTCACTGTAAATCCTTGCAAGACTCAGGCTATAATAGTGGGTAGTCAACGAATTTTAAGCAGGCTGGACTTAACAACACTACCAGCCATCATTTTTAACGGCACTTTGGTCGATCTTTACCCTACAGTTAAAAATCTTGGGCTACACATGGATTCCAGGCTGAATTGGGAGGCTCAGGTGACACAGGTTAGTCAGAAGGTCACCGGCACATTGCGCGCTCTCTATCGCCTTAAAAACTTACTCCCTTCCAAGACTAAAACAATGCTTGTGCAAACTTTGATTTTCCCACTGATCGACTATGGTGATGTATGTTACTTTGACCTGAATGCAGATCTTCTCAATAAACTTGACCGTCTTCTGAATAACTGCATTCGATTCGTGTTTAACCTTCGTAAGTATGACCATGTGTCTACTTATCGTTCCCAACTAAAGTGGCTCCCTATACGTCAGCGCCGTAGTTTGCGTGCTCTCACTACTCTATACACTATTCTCACATCTCCTACTTCTCCTCAGTATATGACTCCTTACTTCCAATACTTATGTTCTAACCATGAACGCAATCTTCGCCCCTCCACTAATCTTCAACTCATGGTACCTTCTCACAGATCCGATTTTCTTCACTCTTCTTTCACCATTCAGTCTATTCTTCTATGGAATGCTCTACCTCCTGAGATCAGAATGGCCAAAACTAAATTCAATTTCAAGTCCAAAGTAAAGGAACTCTTGTTAGCTGAGTCCGCGAATGTATTCTAAGCCACTATCTTAACCAGGTATATGTTTATGTTTATATATGTATATTAACATGTATCATAATTATGTTTATGTATATATGTATATTATTTGTATATATATTTGAATTTAATGTGTATGTATTACGTTTATGTATTTTTATTATAATATATATTTATGTAAGTATGTATAATTATTAGGACCAATAAATTTACCAATAATTCAATAATTAGTAACTTTTCGTAACCTACATCATATAATACACCTACTTCTATCTCTCTGCACCACTCTAAGGTAGACTGGTTGATAATGCCTATGGCATTAAGTCCGCCTATATACTTTGTGTATATGAAGAAATAAATAATAATAAATAATAATAATATTCTCCTCAATCCTCGATTACGTGGCCCCACAAACAAATCAAGAAAGTACCGTTTTGTATCACCGTTATGTATATTAACTTAGACGATTGACGTAGACGCTGATTTGGATTTACTCATTAACACAGATAACTGTATGTATAGACCTCAACACAAGTGAATATTATACGTAAGTTTTTGGATTTGTACCATCGTGTTAGATGTTGGAGCTCGCACACTAAATGACCAATTTATGTCTACATCCTACATTGAGAACTGGAACTTTAGCAACCGTTTCTGTAACGGTTACTTGCCAAATTGAATCGACAGTGCAGTGCCTCTTCTCACTACGAATGCTGTGTCGTTTCAAACTGGTAGGGTTCTGCTCGATTATCGCTGTAGTGAACGAGCTTACACGGAGAGCTTGTAATGCCGTGATGCATTGTTGTTCTGGCAATTTGGATCTACACAATTCGAACAGAAATGGCGCGAGTTTTGTGTCTCGCCATATTGTGACGTAACACGTTGAGGCATTTAAGTTTTTGTTACTATTTCGCTGTCTTTACGGCTTTGACCTTTGCTATTTCATATGCGTCTAGGTGGCTCGTCGACCTGAAAACGGTGGTTGGGTTGGCTGCGGCAGACAGAGCACCGGTCGTTGTGGCGCATGTTAGGAGTGGCGTTTGTGCAGTAGTGGACTGCAATAGATTGACTAATTGATTTCTTACGCGAAAAAGGTTAAATCATCAAAATCTATCTATCTTCATTAGTTTTAAAATTAGCTTGGATTTACGTCCAAGAAAAATCAATTCCTGGTTAATACACCCCATGAAAATGTAGTTTAAAAAAACTGTATAGGTCGTATATCCATTTTTGGTAAGTTTATGGTCACATTTACCGTCGTAAAAACCCATATATGTCGTTTTTTTGTAATAAAAACCATGTATAATCATTGATCAATTGAATTCTGACTAATAAACAATGATGTTCCTCTCAGAATTAGTAGGAACTAAATTATTGTTATTCTAATACCCAATAATGGTCGATTCAAATAAAATAAAACTACCTGAAATACAAAATTTAATTCAATAATTTTTTGAATTAAGTACATTTAAATATACAACTTAGTAAGTATGAAACTTAAATAAATAATAAACTGAAAACCAATACCAGTGATTCAGTGCATGATACTGACGCCCTTGGCGGTCGAATTTTTCCAGTTAAGGGTAGACATTTATTACCGATTAATACCTATAGAGATTATACCTACCGACGATTAATACCTACAAATCACAATAGCTACGTGCTACAATTTATTAAGGCTAGAACACTCTTGTGAGTATATGCGAGTAGGTGCTGAGTTCGGTAAGTTGTTATTCAGAATGATTATTTTTATACTCGTATATCCATTTACTTAAATTACAATACATTTGTTTGATCTACTAGGGATGGGTTAAATTATAACGTAACTTCAAGTTGATTCTGAAATGTAATTACATCACATAGAAATTTAAACTTTCGTGGTATCACTAATTTTAAATTGTGATTCGGGCTATATATACTGCGTCCCTTCTACTCCACCTACCTTTGTTTCGAGAAACCGATATTTCTGCAATATTGCAAGAAATCATTCATAATTCGTTTTAAAATAATTTATAACAATAGTTAAAATAATCCAAAATAACAAGTCATAAATAATTTTAAACTAATTATGAATACAATTTTATATTATAAATAAGTTACTTTTTAGTACATAAGTTAGTTACGTTTAGTGCTTGATTATTGTATACTTGTTTTTTTTATTTAGTTGCAAATATATAACTTTAAAACTAAAGAAGATAGGTAGGTTTTCATGATTTAACCTTTTTCATTCGCAAATTGTTAGAACCTTTCTCATAAATATATTTTTTATAACTTCAAAAACAAAAAAACATATAAATTTTTATGTTTAAGGAAATCGTTCTTCTGCTCTCCTGAAAAGTCCGGTTTTGGTTTATACGACCTTTCTACCCAAAGGTATCCATATGCAATAAGGAGTTACGACGTCGAATTTAAACTATGCTTAGGTCATGCATTTAACACGTTAGGGCGTATAAACCATTTACATTAAACGACTATTTTTACGCCCTGAGTTAATAAAAATTATGGTCATTACATCATAACAAAACTACAAAAAGAAAAGATTCGGCTTTTACACTGAAAATTTACCTTTTTAAAGAGGCCATGACTGAAAATTTCTGGGTCGTATTAACCATTTTTGTGCGGATTTCTGCATTTCATAAATACAGATCGATAGACAAAAGATTCTGAGAAAAATGGTATATTTAACTCAATTTGGCTAAAAAAGTTTATACGACCTTTCTACCCAAAGGTATCGATATGATTTATTCCTACAGCGGTAGTTCTACTTATTTAAAAAAGAAAATTACGGAACACAATAACTAAGCTTGCTTTCCGTAAGCGTCTTGAGTCTTGAAAGCTCTTTCGTTACTTTCTACAAGAACGGTGGATAATGTTACTAAGAACTTGAGTTACCAGCAAAGTTAATTACTGAAGTTCTTAGTAGCACCTCCAAACAATTAAAGTTCACCGAATAAACTCAAAAGTAATCAATATCGTTCTAACAGCTATTCTTCCTGAAATATAAAATCCCAATTTAACTTTCCCACCTAACATTTTATGTTGACAGAGAATATTATTCCAATAACTCTTCGCTGCCAACGAGAATATCGGGCAAAGATTAAAAAGTAAAATAAAGGCCGCCGACAGAAAAATACGCGTGGCCCGAAAGCGGTCGTCTTAGTGCTGCTTCGTCGTCTCACTTTTGGCTACAAAAGCGGTGCTAGGTGCCAACGTTTCAAAAAAGCTTGGAGAACAACCAAACATCCATGTTTATCAAAACTTTTTGGTACTTATTGCTTATACGATTTACATGTTTACGTATATTTTAAGCGTAAAACATGGGACATAAAAAATCGCTGTGGACTTCTAAGTAACTGTGGGCACATAATAGCTAATAGTTAACTACAGGTACTCTATTAAATATGCATATGAATGTTCACCCAGTTGCCAAAGTTCAAGCAATTTATTTTAGAGCTCTGCCTACACCTTTGCTAGTAGACAACCTTATACAGCCTCGGAACTTAGACCTGGTTTCTTCTCCTGCACGTTCGATACCTTTATGACCCAAATATTATGTTCTGGCACAAAGGACTACTCATCTATCGAAGGCTTTAATCATTAATTGCCTGTCGTTATCTTCTTAATATATAAAATCCTTGCGTTACTGACTGACTGACAGACACGCTACAGCCGAAACTATTGGGCGCAGGAAGCTGAAACTTGGCATGTATGTTCCTTGGGGACCGTAGGGGTGCACTAAGAAGGGATTTCCCGAAATTCCCACGGGATCGGCCAAAACGGGTAAATTAAAAAAAATGCAGACGTAGCTGCTGGCGTCCTCTAGTTTCGAATAAAATTGCACTTAAATTAAACTAAGCCTTTAAACCCAAATTCAGCGCAACATTACTCAAGTGAAAATATTAGCACCGTCTGTAGCAACAATGGGGTCGTTAATACAAACATTCTCGGCGAAATTACAACAATAATTAACTTTGAATTCGTAATAAATTGACACTTGGGGTTCTTGCACACGAAAGAACACTTCGTGTAGAACGATTAACTTGATTCAGTGGTATAATTACTATAAAAACATTATTTATGATAAACTGTATCTATTTGTATAAATACTTTAGAGAAATGGATAAAAAACTATAACGTTTAAATGTATCGATAAGTTCAAAGAACAACCAGTCACTAACATCGAAAAAAAAACGTCACATAGTTATGTGCCCCCTAGTTAGGTGACAGAAGTGATGGTGAAACGAAATTTTGTATAGGGGTTGGTTTAGGGGAGCTTTTAAGTAAAGGGTCCCATACTTATGTGGTAGTATAGGGGGTGTTGGTGAAAACGGGCATAAGTCCCGGGGCCACGGTCACTCGCCCGCGCTAAATTACCGCCGTCTATCAATCCATCCTGGAATCACCAGACACACACACATATACACGGCACGGACACGTCACTCACATTCACTCTATTAAGGCAAACTCTCCGGGGCATTCGAATTACAGAGAAGTGACGTATTTTGACACTATGAGAAGTTGGCAAAAGGGTTCAAATAGTTCCGATGTTCAATCGTTATTCTTGCCGTTTGGAGCAAATCAGAGAAGTTAAGCTACGTTACAGAGAGCACCACCACTTGGATGGGTGACTTCTTTGACTTCTTGTGGTAGCTATAAAAGTCTGCTACCGTAAGTTAGAAAGGCACGTAAAGCTTTCAGTCACATTGCAGTTCCTGTCGAACGACAAAAATTGTTAGGCTGTATTAGAAGTTGGGTGGACTATAAACTCCGATTTCATAAGATGGCCACACACAAAAATATACCTATATGAATGTCTATGATGGGTGGTGCAGTTTTACATACTTAACGATTATTTTCAGAAAACAATGTAAAATAAAATTATTTTAAAGTTGAAGTAGTTTTATGTAAATCAAGCAAATGTATTTTTTTGTATGGAGTGCTTGTCCCCACGTTGATGTATGGAAGTGAGAGCTGGATATGGCAGAAAAAGCATGACAGTAGAATTAACGCAGTTGAGATGCGATCACTGCGTAGTATGTGTGGGGTAAGACTGATTGATAGAATTCCGAATGCAACTATACGAAAGAGCAGTGGACTGAAGGAAGATGTGGTGACAAGGATTGAGAAAGGAATGTTTAGGTGGTTTGGACACGTGGAGCGAATGAGTGAAGAAAGGATGACGAATCAGATATATAAGGCAAATGTGTGTGGGCAAGTCGGTCGCGGCAGACCTCGGCGGACATTCGTCGACCAAATTAGAGACATCCTATGTTTGAAATAGAAATAGTTTTTATGATATGTCAAATCGATTATATCGATTAAGTAGCGTTTAGTTTAGTCTATTGTAAATTTTGACTGTGGTCACACTGAACTGTCAACTTCCGTTGCGAAAAAATGATTGCACGGACGCCGTATCTTTGGTTTTGTAATTGAAATAAATTGATCGCCTTTTGAAAAGCACATCCTGGTAGCTTTGCGAATAGTTTGTTCGTTTCCCGCGGTCAGTGAAAAAACCCGGTATAAAAAGTTGTATGGACCACGCCTTATCTTGAATTATCGCCTCTTGAAAGCACATGAGTGCTCCGCGAGTCATAGTGGTGTCGAAGTGAATTCGTACTGTAAACCCTCTTGAATGCTTCCTTGGTCAATAACTGGCACCGGTTTAATTGTGATAAAAATAGTATCTTAATGAAAATTGTAAAACACGTGGGTGAATTCCTGATTGCTGCCCGAGGAGTAGGACTACGCCGAACTGGATCCTGTGGTATTTATAACGATTCTCTTGTTATTTTGGCCAAAATTATGAGTTAATCTTAACGGTCCACTCAAGAGCATCAGTGAAGATTTGGTAAGACATTTTATTAATATTAGGTGTAATTAGGATTATAATTCATCGTTGTGCTACCACAGTATATGTTAGATCTTTGCCTTGGGCTGAGACTGGATGAATTAATCGCTTCCACTGATCTCTGTAAACCTTACCCGATCTTAGCTCAAACTCTAGACATAATTTTTGGTGCAGAGCTGTAGTTGAAACTTAGCCGTTGATTGTATCTAAACTCAGATTGGTATAAGCTTGTATCTTGTCACCTTGTGGAAAGTATTGTAGTATTTGTCAGGTCAGTTTTTGCCTAAAATACATAATATTTATGTGTATAAGTTGACCTACATAACTTGAAACACATTGTCATACATAACCTCAATCAGTAATTGTTTGACTTGTACTGTTGCAATCTAGCAATAATTGTTGTTGTTAGCATCAATAAGTCAGTTTGTTTGGATACATAACAGCTGTATGTATCAATAAATTTAGTAAATTTAGTTTATTGCATATATTGAGTTGAAACATTATAACATTCAAACTTGACCTTGCATCTTGAGCGGGTCACATTGAAAAATTTAACTTAATAAACTTTAATATACAGATAATATTGTTAGGTAACACAAACTGGTGCCTACAGTTGTAATATATAACACATTTGGTCTGTTTGTTGCAGTAATTAATTAATGACCTATTTTAAGTTTCAACTTTAATTGTTGTATGTTATAACTTTAATAACCTTTGTCTTTGAGTCAATATATTGAAACTATTAATTTTGTTGGGCAGTAAATACCTGTCACTTGCTTGTACCAGCAGTAAACAGGCTAATACCTTGTTGGTTTTAAAGAATTGAGAAAAATTAAGTTTTGATTGTTAATATTATTTAACGCTTGTCCGGGCTCTTTTGAAATTTGATTATGTCAGCTATCAAGGACTTGCGTGTGGCTGCTGGTGCTATTGCATCAGATTTGCGCTGGTTTGCCTCGGCCAGTGCCTTAGTGAACCGGCCTGATCGCCAACAGGCCTTACTACAAAGGTACGAGCGGATCGATGATCGCCTGGCAAGTGTGGAACAGCAATTTCGCATTTTCAGCGCTTGCTGTCTCGAAGTGTCAGTTAATGACCTCACCGCTGACCAGCGAAATAAGGTCAGCGAAGATTATGCCCAGGTCTTAGACCTGTATAATGCTGTCTCCAATAGTGCGAGACAACTAGTTGCCGATAGGGACGGGCAACCCGGCTTGAAGCAGGAGCTTCCTAGGACAGCACTGGGGCTGGTGAGTAGGCTCCCTACTTTAGACCTCCCGCATTTCGATGGCTGCCTAGGAAGCTACCTGGGCTTCGTTAATTTGTTTGACAGCCTGGTCAATGATAGGGCTGACCTTCGGCCGGCACAAAAATTGGCCTATTTGATGTCGGTTCTGGATGGGGAGGCCAAGGGCCTCATCCAGCATCTGCCCGTGTCTGACGAGGCGTACCAGACGGTTCGAGACCTAATTACCCGTAGGTACCATCACAAGCGTGGCCTCGCCGACACGCATATTGAACAGATTTTGAGTTTGTCCACGCTCACCCGGGTCTTTGGGTTGCGCACCCAACTTTTGATCCCGCTTTTGGTGGCCATCAACGCACTTAAGTGCCTTGACCTGCCCGTGGACCAATGGTCCTATCTATTGGTGCAAATTGTACTTAAAAAGCTGCCTGCCGACCTGAGGTCGCGTTTTGAGCAGCGTTTTGGTGGGGATAGCGCGACCCATCTGCCCCCCTTTGCTGACCTGGAGAGGTTCCTCGAGGATGAGTGCCGGGTCTTGGACAACTCCGGTGGTGACACGCCGGCTAAGACGCAGCCGCCCAAGGTCAAGGAGCAGGCTCGCGTTCACACCCGAGCCAGTGTTGACCGGCGCCCTCCTCGCTTTGCAGTCACGCAGAGCCCAGTGGAGTGCTCTAACTGCAAGGTCACGGGGCACAGAACGGCCAGTTGTAGGGCATTCTTGGAACTTCATGTGGCCTCTCGTAGGCGCATTGTGAATGCCCGCCGCCTTTGCTTCTCTTGCTTGGGGTCCCACTACCAGCGAAACGGCCCAAACTCTCGCCCCTGTCCTCACTGTGGAGGGCAGCATTTGGACATTCTCTGTATGAATGCCAGAGAGGTAGGCCGCTTGTCCAACCAGCCGACGCCGCGCACGGGCGGGTGTTTTGAAGGTGGCAGCCGAGGCTCACCCGCGCGCAGCCGAGGGTCGCCTCGCTCAATTGATCGCCACTCACCCCGCTTGGAGAACTGTAGCGTGCGCACGGCTCCTCTCTCTTGCGCACCAGATTGTGCGACAGCTCAGCGACAGCAGCACTATGAAAGCTGCCCCAGCTATTCACCTCCTTTGGCGGAGCGTCCCCGCCTCATTTTGGGCGGGTATGACCCCCCACAGATGGCGCGCGGATCGAATCACCGCGCCTTTTAGGACTTAAAACCGCACCCTCACTTTGATTTGCCTAGTCCTGGCCAGCGGTCGCCGCCCAGGCAACAATAAACGAATTGATAGGTATTTGGTCTCCGCTGGTTATGAGTTGCGCAAATGGATTTCCAACTCACCAGTGCTTTTAGAAGGCTTGCCAGAGGATCATCAGCAAGATCCACATCTATTTGAGATTGTTGACAACCCCGCCTTGATGGCTGTTCTCGGCGTCCAGTACAGACCAGTCCAAGACATCTTTACGTATAACGTAGACTTGAAATTGCCTTGTTCTTGGACTAAACGTCTCGTGTTGTCGACTGTCGCCAGGACCTTTGATCCGAACGGTTGGATCTGTCCAGTTATATTTTGGGCAAAATGCTTCTTGCAGAAGCTTTGGACAGCAGGATTGACCTGGGACGAACCTTTACACGGCACTCTTGTTGAGGAATGGACCTCTTTTGTACCCTCACTTCCTGCCGTCAATGAGATCTCCTTGCCTCGTCCCATCCTTCCTCCCGGGAAGTACAAGGCCACCCTTCACTGGTTTTGTGATGCCTCGGAGCGTGGTCACGCAGCCGTGGTGTACTTGCGCACAGTTAGTGCCTCAGGTCAGGTGAGAGTTTCCCTGATCATGGCGAAGAGCAAGGTTGCACCCCTTCGGACATCTCTGATCATCCCTAAATTGGAGCTCTCGGGAGCAGCCCAACAAGGTGATTCAACAAGGTACTGTATAAAGGACGCTTGTTGAATCACGTGTCTAACACTTTGGGTAAAAGCATTTGTATTAATGGGACCTACGCCTGGACAGACAGCCAAATTGTTCTTTATTGGTTGAAGGCGTCTGTCCACATCTTGGAGGTATTTGTCGCTAATCGCGTCTCCCAAATCCAAAAATCTGAAGTCAAGCTTGTTTGGAGACACGTGCCAGGTGAGCTCAACCCCGCTGATTGTGCCTCGCGCGGATGCTTGACGCCTAGTTTGATAGGTCATTCGCTGTGGTGGGGTCCGGAATGGTTGAGTCGACCAGAAATTGATTGGCCTCGAACGCCAGTTTTAAATACTACCAATTTGCCGGGTCTACGAACACTCGCTGTTGAGAAGGTGGAATGCGCCTTCGACCCCGATTTTTTGTTGAATCGTTACAGCTCCCTCGATAAGTTGTTAGGTGTTACTGCTTGGATAAAGCGTTTTGTTTTTAATTTTAGGCACCCACAACAGAAACGTCTGACACCGTTTCTCTCACCACAGGAACGACAGGAGTCCCTCACCTTTTGGGTTCGTTCTTTGCAATTGGCGCATTTTGAGAAGGAGATTGCTATCCTTAAATCAGGGAGATCGAAATTGTCGGGAGCTGTCTCTAAATTGAACCCCTTTTTGGACGAAACGGGTCTCTTGCGCGTTGGAGGGCGTCTCAGGAACGCCAACCTCCCTTACGGGGCACGTCACCCCCTGTTGTTACCTAAGGACGGTGATTTGCTTTACGCTTGTTGGTAACTGACCGTCACCTCAAAAATTCACATGCTGGTTGTAATGCCCTGTTGACTATTTTGCAACGCAAGTTTTGGATTTTGTCGGCCCGAAGTATTATTCGGAGTGAAGTCTTTCGCTGCATCCCTTGCTATAAGCTCAAGGCTTCTACCATGCAGCCCTTGATGGGGGACTTACCGGCAGATCGCGTAACTGAAAGCAGGACGTTTGACGGCGTTGGCACGGACTTCGCGGGTCCTTTTTTGGTGAAAACGTCGACACTTCGAAACAGCAAGACTGTTAAGGCCTACTTGTGTGTTTTTGTTTGTCTTTCCACAAAGGCCGTACACTTAGAACTGGTCTCCTCGCTTACGGCCGAGGCGTTTGTAGCCACATTTGACAGATTTGTATCCCGCAGAGGGCTGCCTTCCTTGATCCGCTCTGACTGCGGCACTAACTTCAAGGGCACGTGTAATTATTTGAATGACGTTGTTAATTTTCTTGAAACCAACAAGGCTGATATAGGTGATAGGCTTGCCCGACGTGGGATAAATTGGTTGTTTTTCCCACCCAATTGTCCACACGGGGGTGGTATTTTTGAGGCCGCTGTAAAATCGGCCAAAACACACTCGCGCAGGACAATCGGTGAATCTGTCCTTACATTTGAGGAACTCGCAACTGTGTTTTGTAAGATTGAGGCCGTTTTGAACTCTCGGCCATTGTGCCCGATCTCCTCAGATCCGAATAATTTGGAGGCCCTTACGCCGGGCCATTTTTTGATTGGTCGCCCACTTGTCGCCTTGCCTGAGTACCCCTATATTGATACGAAACCTGGTCGTCTCTCGCGTTTTGAATTGGTACGCCAGATTACTGAGCTTTAGGAAACGCTGGAATTTGGAATATTTGCATATACTCCAGCAACGCGTTAAGTGGACTGACAAGACCGATCCACCCAAGATTGGTGACCTCGTTTTGATCAAGGAGGCTAACCTTCCGCCACTCAGATGGCGCAGGGGGCGCATCCTTCGTTTGGTAACTGGGACTGATGGAGTTCCCCGATTTGCTGAGGTCTTGGTGGACGGTTCGATTCTGAGGAGAGCGGTTGCAACGTTGTCACGTCTACCAACTGATTAGCGGACCGGTAGGCCGGTCCGGGGCGGGTGGATGTTTGAAAAAGAAATAGTTTTTATGATATGTCAAATCGATTATATCGATTAAGTAGCGTTTAGTTTAGTCTATTGTAAATTTTGACTGTGGTCACACTGAACTGTCAACTTCCGTTGCGAAAAAATGGTTGCACGGACGCCGTTTCTTTGGTTTTGTAATTGAAATAAATTGATCGCCTTTTGAAAAGCACATCCTGGTAGCTTCGCGAATAGTTTGTTCGTTTCCCGCGGTCAGTGAAAAAACCCGGTATAAAAAGGTGTCTGGACCACGCCTTATCTTGAATTATCACCCCTTGAAAGCACATGGGTGCTTCGCGAGTCATAGTGGTGTCGAAGTGAATTCGTACTGTAAACCCTCTTGAATGCTTCCTTGATCAATAACTGGCACCGGTTTAATTGTGATAAAAATAGTATCTTAATGAACATTGTAAAACACGTGGGTGAATTCCTGATTGCTGCCCGAGGAGTAGGACTACGCCGAACTGGATCCTGTGGTATTTATAACGATTCTCTTGTTATTTTGGCCAAAATTATGAGTTAATCTTATAGGTCCACTCAAGAGTATCAGTGAAGATTTGGTAAGACATTTTATTAATATTAGGTGTTATTAGGATTATAATTCATCGCTGTCCTACCACAGTATATGTTAGACCTTTGCCTTGGGCTGAGACTGGATGAATTAATCGCTTCCACTGATCTCTGTAAACCTTACCCGATCTTAGCTCCAACTCTAGACATCCTAAGAAACGGCAAGATCTGAAGTACCCGAAACCGGCGAGCATGTATGAAAAGAATAATGACTGTAGAGGAAGCGCGAAGCGGAGCAAGTGGCGTTCTGTTGTCTCTGCCTAACCCGACGGGAAAAAGGCGTGAGTATATGTATGTATGTATTTTGTCATTGGTTTTTCAGTAAAAGCATCTTACATTTCGAATAATTGCATTTGAGACTAATTAATAATAATAATTAAACAGAGGAATTAAATAATTAATAATTAAAGGATTATTATTGTACCTAACTTTCTTAAAATAATTTAAAGAAGTCATTTTGATTGGCTTCTTGTTACCTTTATTATTAGGTACTTTGTCAAGTCAGAGATCGTAAAGTAGATTTTGACAAATCTTTGCGTCAATAGCACAATGATTTTCTATGACTGAGTCAACTGAGTGTAATTCATCTAAAATATATGTAGGTACATTCATCATAAGTATGTTTTGATCACAAAGTATTAAAGAAAATATGTATGTGTATATTTAAAATTTATCAGTTGATATATTATACCAACTATTGATACCAACTAACTGCTATGCAGAAGGTGTCTGGTTCGAATCCACGGCGCGCACCACTGACATTCAAAGTTATGTGCGTATTGAATTGTTTTGTTTGTTCCAACACATTTTCTAAATATTTACTATATTCAGTTTCACTTACTTGTCCTATCCACCACATGGAACAGTATCTTGCACAAGTACTGCAGGTACAGCGGTAGGTCTGTGAACCGCTTCATGGAGCTGAGGTGCAGCGCCCAGCGAGCCAGCCAGCCCTCCAACGTCGTCCGACCCGGGATGTTGATGCCGCTGGCTTCGGGGCCACATACCCGTCTGTAGTACGGCAGGTCACAGAACCTTGACAACAAGGTACTGTATAAAGTACGAGGCTACAGATTGATTTTGAAAAGTTACAATTAAGAACTAATATTCACAAAAAAGGTATACTTTTGTCACGTCTCGTAATCTATAAAACCTCATTGCAGTAACAAAAGGTTAAGCAAAAATGCGTATACATTTAAATGTAAAACATTCGCCTTTTAATAAGTACAATCAAACAAGTCGGCAGTGGACCAGTTTGAAAAAAAATCCCTTGGCTCGCTCATATCATCGGTTTTGTATACGGGTGTCAATGTGCGTGTAAAGTAGCATAGAATGGTTTGTTCGACTGTACATAAGTAGGTTACTAGCATATTCTTTACAACCCATAAAGCAGGTCGAACCATGGTTGGGCTCGTTTACTGAAACTAAAACAACAAAGAAAAAGTTCCTCAAGCCGTGATACAAAAAGAATGTTTAATAGTCTCGTAGTCACAATTCTTTAACATGCACAGGGGCCACTGCATGTTATTCTTTTTTAGGGATCTGTAATACGAAATATGAAATAGAAGCCTAGAAGAAGAATATAAGCTCTTGAGGAGTATTGTTTTTGTCCGTCAGGTAATGAAAGTATCGCAAAAAAACATCGTATGCAATTACAAACATAATAATATTTGAAGTTAAAGAATTGATTGTGGAATCGAACAATGTAGACATTTATTAAAATAAAATACAGAACCCCTCACGCTCACTTAGCCGGCATTTTATTACTTGTTTATTCGTCGTAGAATTTCTTTCATTAACTTCCATTTCCAGCTCCGAGGTCTTATATTCACATATGCCACCAAATACACATATGTATCGTAAAAACGGTCGACTTTTCATGAAAATGCCACTTGTGAAAATATATCGTCTACAAAATTGCATATTACATTACAAAGTGCTCATATTTTTGGGCACTTTCATGAAATGTCGGCAGCTGGTTGGCATTTATATTGATGGGATTTGATAGTACAAAATGACGGTTGCAATTTGCAATGGCATTAGAGTGGATATAATTTAGCTAGATGGAAACCTCTGCATAATCAGATGGCACTGAATTATCTCATATTTCAGAGAGAAAACTGGCAAAGAGGAGTGTGTTTTATTTTTTACTCAAATACTAATGTTCCGTCAAAAATATGTAGGTATAGATATTTTGGACACCTTGAAATGTTATGCATTTCTAAATATCTCAAGAGATTTTGTTTAATTTAGTACTTATGCTTGTAAAATTTAACTAATGGTTGACCAAAATAATTTTAAAATAAAGTAAAGGAGTAGGAAAAGTTTACTGGTTCTCATTTCAAACAGTTCGGGCACTTCGGGCAATGGAACTTGCAATGATCGTACTTCGTTTTTCTTCATTATCAAAAAAGTTGCTTCAACTTCACTATCGCATGATACGGTATGCGTCGGTCTAGTGGACCGGTCAACTTACTTAGGCGGCAACGGGTCGATGAAATGCTCAATGAATTCCCGCTTCACCTCCAGTAGAATATGGAATTCGGACGAGTTTGGCGACCAGTCAGCAAAATGCGCCAACCTCTGTAAATTACAACGTGAAACGAATTTAATTATTCTCTTTCATTATTCCGGTGTTAGTTATGTGAGGTTGAAATGACTTCGTGTTGAATTTAGAGGCATAATATGTTATTTGCCTTCTGTTAGCGGCATATTTGCCAGGTAACATGCGTTCATTCCTCGCCTTTGAGATGTTTGACTTCGTTCTATGTTGAAGGGCCTTCAAGGGAAACTATTGTGCAATTTGTTGAAATTTTTCTACGGGGCATATATGAACAGTTTTAAAGTAGAGCAGTACTTACTAGCAATTTAAAATAGATCTAGTAAACTGCTGTGGTACTCAAATCGAATTTAGCCTCAGTTATTAATGTCATTTCTTATCGATTTATAATTATTACAGTAATTTGAGGAAGAGCAAGTCACGAGTCGTTAATTGGTTTTATATCGATGTTCGCTTTGATTGTAATTATTTAGTTAAGATTGTCCGTGTGGTGTCGGTAATACAAAGTTTCACCACCCTATTTCATTCGGTGGTTATCGCAAGAGGCGACTAAGGGGTACGTGAAGACTGTACACAAAGTAATGACTTTGGGAAGAGACAGAAATCTCGACATGAAACCTTATGCCAAACCATCTGGCCAGCGTAGTATAGTAGATAGACTTAATTTTCCTCTATAAGGATGCAAATTAGGAGAGGCCTATATCTAGCAGTGGCTTGTAAAAAGCTGAATTGATAGTCAAGATGTCACAAATTTGATACCTTCCTACCTCGAAGAATTGGTCGAAGTCTGTGTCACAAATGACGTCATCGCGGTCGTGGTCCAGTAGCTCTGTGAAGAATAACGTCAGTTTGTCTGTCTGCATGGAACTCAGTTCCGCTAGAGGCTGTTCTTCTTCTAGGTCCAGACATTCTAGGTCTTCGCTGCAGCGGTTCACCCATGTTGCTGTAACAAAAAAGAAAAAAATATTACAATGTTGACAGTTGAAGGGCAATGAGGACCGCTTAAATTACTACGCCATATATGTGCATATAGGCTTATAGTATAGCGTGTTATATAGCCTTCCTCAATGAATGGGCTATCCAACACAAATATAATTATTCAAATCAGCCCAGTAGTTCCTGAGATTAGCGCGTCCAACCAACCAAACAATACCTTCAGCTTTTAATAAATATTAGTATGTATGTATGGCATAGTTATTTGTAGCACTCAGATAGATACAATCAGACAAGTCGGCGGTGGACCAGTTTAAAAGAAAAACCCTTGGCTTGCTCATTGAGTCGAGGTACTCTAAGAAACTGGTTTTGTATACGAATGTCAATGTTTGTGTAAAGTAGTACTGGAAGCGACGATATTCCTATTATATAATCATTTAACGGCAAAAGGTCGGCCTTAAATAATTCAGAAGGCATATCGGTTATCGTAAGTTGGCAATACCATTACCTTCCCAATACCCTTGTCAAGTGTTGTTCCCTTTAGTGGATTACCTGTCTCGTCCCCTGGTCTAAGTAAGGCTTAGCTTCGTAAGGTCGTTGATGTGATTAATTGCATTATTTGTGGAGTAAAGTAATATTGAGTTTAGTTAGGAAATGTTCAGTAGTAGTAAGGATGCTAAAAGTAACGGCCACGTGGTACCTAGCTTAGTCCTTATTATTATATATGATTTACACCAGCCGTGGTTTTATTTTGTGTGTGGACTTGACTCATAAGGAAGGTTGATTCATTTTCTGGGCACGTGTGGATTGCCTAATATGTGAACTTTATTGGTTATTAATTTGATAAAGTATGACAGGCAGGATTTCCTTCTAAACTGTTTTTAAGTAAGCTATTAATAAACTATTCAAAATAACATTAGCGTCTTATCTTTGAAAATATACTTTTAATTCGTTTCTAGATTCACTGATAAATATGCAATTGATTGCTCGTTGACCTTCGACTGTTATCTGGCTTCTTCTTTATTCGATAGAAAGTGGAAAGAGACTTTACTTTCTATATATTAAATAAGGCAATCACAATCAAAATGTTATGTAGTCAAAACAGTTCAACTAATGTAACAAAACTGCAAATCATTATTCTACTACTGTGAAAATATTATTCAGTGTTAAATAGATTTTTTTTTAAAAGACACCTCCCGCTTTAGGCCTAAATCCTGTGTCGCGGGGGACTTTACAAACATACAACTAACGGACACAATGAACACCCAGACTCGAACCAACAATTTATGACAAAGTGTTGTCTCGTGTGGGAATCGAACCCACAACACTCGGCGCAGTGTCAGGGAGTTCTGCCAACCTACACTAGCTCACTTTGGTGAAATAACCCTTCCCGTAGTGGGAAGATGCCCTTGTCTTCGCATATATTTATACGAACATTTACACGAATAAAATGAAGTCCCCTATTCGTCCTGTCTGACTGTATGAACGCCGAAAATGCCGAGCGGATTTCAATACGGTTTTAACTATTAGGGCAGAGCCGCAGGTAAAATTCTAGTACAGCAATGTACAAGGCTGAAGCTATAATTACTTATGATCTTATAATCTTAATATATAAAATCCTTGCGTTACTTACTGACTGACAGACACGCTACAGCCGAAACTATTGGGCGCAGGAAGCTGAAATTTGGCATGTGTGTTCCTTGGGGACTGAAGGGGTGCACTAAGAAGGAATTCGAAATTCCCACGGGATCAGACAAAACGGGTAAATTTAAAGAAATTGCATTCGTAGCTGCTGGCGTCCTCTAGTACTAATATATAAAGCGGAACAGTTTGTTTGATTGTTTGGTTGAACGCGCTAATCTTAGGTACTACTGGTCCGATTTGAAAAAATCTTTCAGTGTTAGCTAGCCCATTTATCGTGGAATGCTATAGGCTATATAACATCGCTATGAGCGACAGGGGCGGAGCAGTAGCCTTAAATAATGCGGGTGTAACTGCGGGCATCTTCTAGTATATTATGCTTAAAAAGACTCAGTGTGAAGTTTGATACGATTCGGTCGAATAAAGTTCTATTAAAGTAATCATATTAGGTAAATATTGAGTTGACCGTAGATCAAATTCGCATCGAACAACTCTTTGTCCTGAGAGAGTCAGTTCGCGAGTAAACTTTGAATTTCTATGAGTTGGGTACGACGCCGATTATAATGAATAGGACTCGAATAATAGTTTGTTTGGTAACTCTTGGTAATATACCAAGATATAATTATAGCGTAACCTCTTACTGTAGGAGAATAGACGGTTATATAGGCGAAATAAAACGATTGAAAACGATGTCATCATAATGATGTTCGTTTGGATTTTGAAGTACCTACTTATCTTACCTATTTTACTTTTACTGCTTTTTGTCAATTTGGATTCCGAGCTGGGGTAGGAACGAGAGAGGCCTTGTTCGCTCTGCAAGTGTTGGTCCAAAAATGCAAAGATATGCAACAAGATGTTTTTCTTTGTTTCATAGATTACGAGAAAGCATTTGATCGAGTGTTACATGACCGTCTTATAACAATCTTGACCGACATAGGATTGGACGGCAAGGATCTCCGTATAATCCATAATCTCTACTGGCATCAAACAGCGACTATTCGTGTAGATGGAGAAGAGACGGACGAAGTGGACATTTGCAGGGGTGTCAGGCAGGGTTGTGTACTTTCACCTACTCTCTTCAACTTGTACTCGGAAGCAATCATCGCTGAAGCAATGGAAGGACTAGACTGTGGAGTCAGGGTTAACGGACGACTTATTAACGACCTTACATAATGCCGACGACACAGTCCTAATAGCGTCTACAGAAGCACAGTTACAGCAAATTGTTGACCGGGTCAATGAGTACAGCCTGAGACCCGGTCTCAGTATGAATGTCTCCAAGACGAAGTTCATGGCAATATCAAAACATGAAACAGCTACTCCTGATATAGCTGTAGATGGTACGCGCTTGGAGCGGGTGCGTAAATACAAATACCTAGGCACATGGGTGATTGCAACCTGGGAAAATGATCTGGAAATAAAAACCCGTATTGAAATCGCTCGTCATTCGATTTCTTCTATTCGTCGCTCGTCGCATTCAACAGCATGAAGAAAATTCTTTGTAGTCGGAACTTTAAGATGTCTTTGCGCACTCGTCTACTGGAATGCTACATATGACCCATACTTCTATACGGATGTGAGGCCTGGACTATCAAAGAGCAATTCCGGAAACGTATAGAAGCATTCGAGATGTGGACCTATAGGCGCATGTTGTTATTAGCTGGACGCACAGGGTGACCAATGTGGAAGTTCTCCGAAGAGCTGGCAGAAAGCGTGTACTTATGCAGACCATCAAAAGAAGGAAAGTTGTCTATCTGGGCCATGTGCTTAGGCATCCCAGATATAAGATCCTGCAACTCATAATGATGGGCAAAGTCGCCGGCAAAAGATCAGTTGGTCGGAGAAAGAAATCGTGGTTGCGCAATATACGCGAGTGGACTGGGATCACGAGTGCGGCAGAACTTTTTAGTCTCGCCAGAGACCGAATTAAATATGCAGAGCTGACTGCCAACCTTCACTAGTTGGAGAGGCACTACAAGAAGAAGAAGAAGCTTTTTGTCACCGTTTGTGATCTTTTAAGTTGGTATTATGTTTGCAGAGAGTCAGAGAGCCTATAACAGTTTATCGATATGGACGCCTTTAGGTTATAATTTGTAAAAAGTGAAGTCTTAAAATTTGCTTTTATCATTGGCTTATTTAGCATAAAAATCAACCAGGTGTCAACATTGTTTTTCTAGCTGTCTTACACAGCTAGAAAAACAATGTTGACATAATCTTAGAACATGAATAATGAATGAGACATTGCATAGATAATGTCGTACCTTTTTATCGATGTGTTATTAATAGATATAATATTGGTAAAAATATCATGCTTTATGATTTTGCACTAGTTTATCTCGGGTATTCATTTGTAGGTTGTATAAAGCACTAGCCTCTCGCTTTCAGAGATTACATTTTCATTTACAGCAAGATTTTTGAATAGCTGCCAGGAGAGAAATGAATTGACTTTTATTTGGATCTGAAGTTAGAGGATATTTTATCAATACGAATTGGTAAAGTTTCCCACTTCACAATAATACAATTGAACTAATCGTAAAGAAACTAATCGTCGAAATAACTGTGGGCTATTCAAGACCGAGATACAAAAAGTTTCTCAACAACAAAGTAAACACAATAAGGTTTCTATTATCCAAAAGTCCGAAGTAGCCCAGCCTAGTTTAGTTAACATTTAGGTAAAAGAACGGACTTAATACTGTTAGACAGAAGGAATCCATCGGGAGGCGCGGCTGAATAACTGAAGAGCTTTCGTCCCGCAAGGCCTCCCTACCTACCCGTTCCAGAATATCAAAACAGTATATAATTAGATTGCTTCGCCACGTCGGACAAAGGAACCTTCGAACATGTATCATAAAGGGAATGTGAACGTATATTTTGTAAGATATTTCCGACAACCCCGCCTCGATGTTTCGTTTCATTTGAAAATTTTCTGTGAACTATTTGAAATGTGTTCTAGTTCGTATATTTTGCTGACACGTTCGTTCAGCTTGGTTTGTGAACTGAAATGAATATTGCAGGCGGCGCACAGCTAGATTTTAAATTAGATTGAGTTTTGCTTAAATGTACTCATTGATTGAAAATAGCTGCACAAGATTTGATTTTCTTTTTATATTTTTCTAGCTAAGTCATCTGAATATTAAATCAAATGCTTTTTAAATATGCCAACACTTATGAAAAACAAATAAGACTATACTACGTCATAGAGCATAGATATTTTATGTAAAACTAGAGGACGCCAGCAGCTACGCCTGCATTTTTTTAAATTTACCCGTTTTGTCCGATCCCTTGGGAATTTCGGGAAATCCCTTCTTAGTGCACCCCTACGGTCCCCAAGGAACATACATGCCAAATTTCAGCTTTCTGCGCCCAAGAGTTTCGGCTGTAGCGTGTCTGTCAGTCAGTCAGTAAAGCAAGGATTTTATATATTAAGATTTGTATTCATTGACTACGTCAACAGCTTCAGAAACTAAGACATCGTGACATCTAGTGTATCACAAACTATGGGGATAGAATAACCAATTTCGGGCGGAAAATATTTGAGAAAAGGAAAATCTAGGACGAAATGATAACGATAAAGGAAATCGAAACAATTAGAACTAATGATGGCTTTGGTACTAGGAAATGGTTTTTGATCACAATCGTAAATACCTATAAAACCTACTCTATTGCTCTTCACCACAAGCAGCAAAATTATCTTTATCAAATAACAATTTTCTTGTTGTGAAATTTCCTGCAATGCTTCTTATGTAAAGAAACCTTAACTGCGGTATTATTACGAGCCATAATTAACAAATTATTTTTATATTTTCTCGTGTGTTTTCTCTTCCAGGAACACGCTATCATCTGCGGTTTCTTAATGTACATTGGTATTTACAAGCCATTAGCAGTAATTCGTTTCAGCTGGAAGTGGCTTGGCGGAAGATATGCTGACGTGTAAAATGCAGCCTGTTAAGTTTAACGACCGGAGTTTAGCGCTCTTTATGAGGAAATAAAACGAGACCTCTAAGTCTACTAATACACTTTCACATCTTGTTAAACCTGCTTGTAACAAGATCGTAAAGAAGCGTCTATGAATTTTGACGCATACCTACTTGTCTAGGCGGCACGCGGCAGTAACTACTACTAGTACTAATAAACCCTAAAGTTTGTGAGAATGTTTAGAAGATTAGATGTTTGTTACTCCTTTACGCTATGACCTATACAACTGCTGCAAGGATTACCGTGAAACTTTGCGGTAAGATGGCTCATACATGCAAGTAAACAATTAGGCTACTTAAATTCTAGATACCCGATTTTCACGCGGATGTTGCCGGTTGCACAATCTACTAGAATCACAAACAAGAATTTATGAATCATGACGCATACCTCCATGACTTCTGCCATACGGCCTACGGTATACATCGTAAAAATTAATTCAGAATCGTTTAGGTCACGGAATTATTTATCTTTGATTAGCTTTCGCTAGGGGCTTTGCCTCAATATCTATTATCGTGACACGTAGCTTTGTAGCGTTATTTTAAGGCACGTTTTGTGAATAGACACCAATTTGTAACATCATTGATAGATAGTATTAATAGAGTAGTTAAGAAGTTTTCCTTAAAGAGAGGTGGCCTATCACTCTTAGGGCTAATCAGACATGATGCCTGATTTCATCCACATAGAGACAAATATTTTTGTGTTTAGTTCTATGTGTATGTGTACCTAATTTATCTATAATATGTATTTTAGAAATATATAAGTATCGGTATAAGGCAGACCTTTTACCTGACCTGTGCTCTCCAATAAGGCAGACCTTTTACCACTTATACCGATACTAGGTAATTGTGGTAAGGATAGAAAAAAACGTCCAAGCCTATATGTAACGCGATAGAATGACGTAAATTTCAGACGTTTATCTTGGTAACAATATTTCGAGCTAGTATCACAGCTGAGCGAGTGGGTTATAAAATGTTAAAAGCACTAAATATTCATTGATGTCGCAACGCCACCTACGCGCCAGAGCGTAGCAGATTCACGAAACAATATCCATGATTATGAACTTTCCTCAGCTCCGAGAATTTCAAAAATACTATTGTATCGCTAAATCTGTGTTGTAGGATTTTAGTAGATTTGTGTGGGAGAGGTTTTTATTTTACCAATAGGTATGTGATCGTCACAAAAAAAAATCAGTAACTTGAGAAATTGAAAATGTTCAATTAGGAATGCAGTAAATAGTTCCTCCTGCCAAAACATACCCATATTTTATGATTTTTCTAATATTATGGTACCCGATAAATCTTCCAAATGGTACACTGACAATCAATTGATAAAAATCGATTTGTCATCGTAAATTGATTTCTATACTCTAGTTTTATGTGTACTTCGTTCATGATTGTGTAGGTCAATATTTTGTCACATCTTTATTTTTCTTTTCACTAGATTGTTCCATTAGAGTGTTATACTAGAATATAATATAATAGAATATAATATTGATGTTGTAACACCACTTTTGCACAACATCAATATTATATTCTAAGCACGTACATATATAATAAAGTTCACAAAAAAATTAACTTATCAACATTAAATAAACTTGAACTAAAGTCAATGATCACGGAGTGGCTTCTTATGCAGGACTACGATGAAACAGAGGCCCTTCTCACATTCATCGCATAAGAACTATCGTTCCATTATCTAATTCACCAGATTTATACACAAACATACATATGTGCGAGCATGCATGTGCACGCACACACACATACATAAACACACACACATTCATCCACATACATACATAAACACACACCCTCATACATTAAATTAAATGTAAACTCAATCTAAATTTAATTATTAAATTTTTCACTTTTATACTTATTTTCTGAGACTTGTAGCAAAACATAATATGTAATCTTTAGTTGTACAACATTTGCTTCACACTCGCTATATGTCATAAATGTAAAGTAGGTATAGTATATTTTAAAACTGTTCCTTAAGATACAGGTAGGTATAACCTAGTTTAAGGCACAGTGCTATTTTCGTGTATGATATTAGCAGCTTTATTATAGTTAATGTGATTCTGTCTATCAACTATAATCTTGTTTTGTACAAGCTGTATCATTACTTGTTGATAAATAAATTTATTATTATTATTATTATACTTCAATCGGACGCGGTTACGGTTATGGCAACTTTTATTTTGCATATCTGGTTTTTTATTACGGTTACCGAGCAACATACCTAACCACCCAGGGGAGAGATTCGTTACGACCATATTAAATACAAGGTTGTGTGGCAGTACCAGTGGTCACAGTTTACCAAAGGACGTAAAAACCGTACCCAGTCATCATAAAATTCGTTTTGTAGAGTAAATTGAGTGATAGTACTGATCGCCTTCAAATATACAATTCGTGCGCAAAATCGTAAGTACTTCTGCATATTCTAACCGACAAAAAACTACGCTTCCTAAACTACTACCTACACGTTTAAAAAACAGTTCAAGGTTAAAATTCAAATATGAGCATTTTCCACGTCACGTAATGAATCATCATTCTACTTATACTTGAAATAAGCTGATTCATTGTCCGAAATTGTGAACAAAAAAGCCTCAGCGAAGACTTAAACGTAGCCAGTTTCATGTTTCCTATGTGCAGCTGACGTTAAGATTCCATTCGTCTCCAATATCAAGGAACCCTCTTGTTTTATATTGGACACATTCACAATAATACCAGAAAACAGGGCTTGCGTATTTTCTCTTAGAAATGTAACAATGTAAGGAATGCCTGTCAGGCGAAAGTCAAATTAATGCGAACATTCGTGTTTCAACGGTAGATTGCGAACGAGTTTCTCGTATTTGCTTTGATAATTATATTTAAATGGTTCGCATGATAACATAACGTAGTAATCGATTCATTAAAGCTATTATACTAAGCTGTTGTTTTCTGGTTTGTCCTGAATTCTTAACAGATTTGTTTATCTTGCTTAGATTGGTTAATCCAATGGTATGCACGTACCACAGAATTGTAAATGGCACGTACCTATTATCCATTTTGTGACACTGGCATTGAAAACACATCATATCAAAAGCGATTACACGTCCGGGGGGAGTAAGATGATGCTCAATATTGTTGCTATAACAATGATAAACTAAAAAAACAAGAAATGGTTCTGACGACATTACTTTATGTACCTAACTATAAATTTCGGCGAGCTCATAAAAGGCAGAACTTGCCGACAAAATTCAGGTGTAATTTTAATTCAAGGTTTGCTTTCATATCACGATAAATTACCAGCCCAAGATGTTCACTGGCGGGACATGAAGATTACTTATTAAACAAGCGGTAAGAGGTGCTCGAATTAAGGGTGGCCGAATTATTGCGCCACACTGCGGAACCATTGTTTTGACAAAATCACAAATTGGACTGAACTGCTCTCTCTCTATTCAGCACAATGCATAACTTTTGTTTATTTTGGTTAACTTTGTGAAGCACAAATACGATGTTTTAAATGTTTGAGTTTTTGGCAAAATTTCGCAGTCAGCTCGTTACATGTGGGGGCGTGGCACTGCCGCCGGTTTTATCTGCCTACGTAGCCGATTTGTATGTTAACGCGATTCAGAAGACGTGTCATAAATTACGTATGTGTGCCAAATAATCATGTGTTTCTTTAGAACGAACGGGACAAATACATAGCGCTATGACAAAATTCCAAAAGATTAAACTGACTGTTGACTTTTTGGACTGTTATACTTTCTATTTCCTTTGTCACTTTTGCAAATAAGACGTCAACTTCACTAACATAAATAATTTTGGAGTTTATTGGACTAATAACGAAGGTTGTTGGGCGGACTTTCGTCACTTAAAAAGTGTTTTATTATTTTTGCCCAATTTTAAATTGTAAATTTTTTTTTCAAATGAATCATTAATTTTAAATTAAAATATTATATTATTTTGTTCGTCAGCTTATAGAAATTTACGGATATCAGAGATGCCAACGAGCGGTTGGATGCGGGCGGCTCAAGATCGGTCTGTATGGACTAATGTGGAGACCCTTCTTAGAGGAGGCCTATGTCTTGCAATGGATGCTTCTAGGCTGAGATGATGAAGAATGTCACCAACTTATAAAATTAAGGGATCCCTATAAAACAGGTTATTGTATTCACTATGCAACATGATTCATAACGTATTTGTGACGACAAAATCTACTCTTGAATTTAAATGACAAGTATTTTACTTTTTGTTATTTTTTTTTACATATGACATGATAGATATGTAATAGATAGGTGGAGCACGGGACCACCGCCGCTCGAAGCTCGACCTGAGTCACGTCGGTAACCATGTTGTCGTCTACGTCCGCGCTGGCTGTCGTAGGAGAGGGAGCCATCGGCGGGGGAGGGTGCTCCGCCCTTGAAGGGAACAGAGCGGCAACGACAGCCTCGACTACTTGCGGCTGGAGACTCCGGGTTAGCGGGGACCTCAGCGCCCAGAGGCGAAGTTTGCCCCTGACCATAAGGCATGGACGCCCCCAAGGGTCACGCTCCATAGTCTGCAGCAGGTCTTGTCGGGCCTGATCTTTAGCCCGCGCGATCTCGGCTTTGATTCCTTCTCTGGCCGCTCTGTATCCCTCGTGTAGCTCCACCTCTCTGAGCTCTGAGTCGGTAGTGCGGCGACGCCTTTTCCGGAATCGGACGCACCGGCGTCGCGCAGCCACACAATGGTGGCGCAATCGCGCGATGTTGTCTGACCACCAGTACACCTGACGCCTTGGTGGTTAAGGCTCTTGGCATCGCCGCATCACAGACGTTAGTCATGGCCCTCTGGAACCACTCGGCCTCCGTCTTGACATCCTGAGACCCGGACGGTGTCTGTGTACTTGAAATGACTCGTACTTGAAAGAAGAACTATCATTACTTCTGTCTGGACGATGGCGGCCTCCAAGAGGGCCTCCCGATTCATGCTCTTCAATGCCCAGAGCGGACTGTCCCCAATCAGGGCCCGCTGTACCGGCGTGTCGAGGATTGCGGTTTCGGCGGAGACGTCGAACCTAATATACCTATCTGTGGTCCGACAACGTCTCCGCCTCCTCGACGACGCGCCAGCCTCGGACACGGCGCGCAAGAGCGGGGCTAACGAACGTGCCGTTCACGACGGACCCGCCACACTGACGCACACACGTGTGCACAGTGTCCCGATTGAGGACGAGTAGGCCATTCTCCACGGCCCACTGCTCCAGCAAACTTTCACAATATGTAATAACAACATTTCAACAGCTTCGAAGTCGGCAAGAGACTGGTTGGGGGAGAAATATCCTCCCCCAGAACCGTTTCCCCAATTTGTGCTGGAACGTACCCCCTCCCTCGGGTAATATTCATGGATGGAAGGGGTGCCGGCGGCGGACCTGGCGATGATGGCCACCAAGCCGTCAAGGTCCCCAGCCGATTCATCTCTGGAATTGGAATCCACGGCGCGTAGGTACCACAGAATTTTTGAAGTTATGTGCGTATTAAATACTTAAAGATAATTGGCAACGATGATTTGGAAGCTATATTAACCTGGTTGGACAAATTTGGTCTAACTGTCAATCCTACGAAGACTCAGGCGATTATTGTGGGTAGTCAGTGGCTTTTAAATAGACTTTACTTCTCGTGTCTGCCTGATATAACATTTAATGGGACCACCATCAGTCTGTATCCTACAGTCAAAAACCTCGGGCTACAGTTAGATAACGCGCTGAGTTGGCAAGCTAAGATAACTCAGGTGAGTCAGAAGATCACCGGTTCTTTACGCGCTCTCTACCGCCAAGGCACTTCCTACCATCCCAGACCAAGACAATGCTTGTGCAAATTTAATTTTCCCACTTATCGACTATGGCGATGTATGCTACTTTGACCTGAATGCAGATCACCTTAATAAACCTGACCATCTTGTAAATAACTGCATTTGATTCATTTTCAATCTTCGCAAGTATGACCATGTGCCTACTTATCGCTCTCAACTTAAGTGGCTTCCTATACGTCATCGCCGTACATTGCGTGCTCTCACTACACTTTATACCAGTGTTTTTCAACCTTTTTCATGACACGGCTTCTTTCATATATAGAATTTTTTTGGCGACCCCCCAACCCATTGCCTTTCTTTTCATGTATTTTATTTTGTGACAAATATTTAATGCATCTTGAATAAATATTTATTCAATTTCATAATCAGGGTTCGGATAATACATAAATAAGTATGTAAACAAACACACATCAAAAAAGTCTTAGCAACACATATTATTTCAAATTATTAATCAATTATTATATCATTTCTTACCAAGTAGGTAATACCTATGTAAACTTTTTTGATCTAGAGGACATACTGGCTGGTTGTAAAAAAAATCGAGTATCATATTTGTTTTTTTTCACAAATTCAAAAGCGCATGCATTTGTTCGAATTTTATAGCGTTTTCTTTGCTCATTAAAATTTAGTATTCTGTATCAATTTTATGATTTAAACAATAATTTGAAAAAGTTTTGCACAAATTTGGATTTTGAGACATTTTTTACGTCATGGAGCGACGTCATTTGAACGAAGATGAAATGCAAAGAGCTGTAGGGATGTTGCAAGCGGGAAGAAGTCAATCTCAGGTATCTCGGTATTTTGGTATCAACAGAAGCGTTATTTGCCGTCTTCATCAGCGTTACACTAACACGGGAGATCCTGCTGTGCAGCACCCAGGTCGAGGAAAGGTGTACAACCACACGGCAAGATCGATACATACAAATGACTGCAAGACGCCAGCCGATGTTAATCGCCCGAGAGATAGGCTAAGGCAATGCAAAAATACAAAATTCAAGTGGTTTTGTTGTTAGCTGCCAAACTGTGCGAAATCGACTGCATGAGTATGGCCTACGAGCGCGACGGCCAATTAGGTGCCCACCGATACGTCCCGGGAATCACGCTCCTTGAAATGAATGGTGTAGGGAAATGTCATGGACCCGGAAACAATGGGCTAAAATTTTATTTAGCGATGAGTCTCGATTTGGGTTCAAGCCTGATACTAGAAGGGTAAGAGTGTACCGTCGTCCTAGAAATACTGAAAGACTGAGGTGTGTTCAGGAAGTGCATCTATACAACGGCTCAACAGTTATGGTATGGGCGGGTATTATGAAGAACAGACGAACTGAGCTCGTTTTTGTAAATGGTAACATGAACGCTGTAAATTACGTTGAGGATGTTCTAAGGCCTTATGTCCGTCCATTCACACAAACGCTTGGCTCCGATTTCATGTTGATGCATGACAATGCGCGTTCGCTTACAGCTTTGCACACACGAAAGTACTTGGCAAGGAAAAACATCCTGGTATTGCCTTGGCCTGCACAATCGCCAGACCTCAACCCCATCGAGCATGCATGGGACATGCTCCAGAGACGTGTTTTAAAGGACTTGGATGGAGTGACAACAATCCAACAACTGATGGACTTACTAAAATTTCATTGGGAGCGATTGCCGCAGGATAATATTAACAATCTCATCGATTCTATGAATAATCGGTGCCAGCAAGTTCTCAATAACAGAAGAGGCCACACTTTGTATTAAACTATGCAATTTTTCTAGAACCATTTAATTTTAGTTTAAGTTTAGTTGATTAGGCACCTTACTTTGTACTACGTAGGTACATACAGTACTTACTCGTAATTATTGTTAATTAAGATTATTAAAAAAAAAATTGAGACGTGAGCGAACTTGTTTAGTATAAAAAAAATAAAAAGCTAATTGTTGTTTAATATCAAAAAACATTAAAAATAATAAAAATAAGAAAATACTAAGGATTTAGTGCGAAAACACATTGTAAAATTGAAATTTGTATGTGTTGCTTAGACTTTTTTGATGTGTGTATGTTTATACGCGCATACTTACGAGGACCACGGCCACCGCCGCGCTGCGAGTGTGGCATATAAAGGTTAGGTTAGCCAGAGTTTTGTAACTTTGTGGTGAACTTGCCTGAACCTCAACTCGCCAATGTATGCAGCAGGTCAAGTCACAATACTTCAGCGGTAGTAGAGCCTTGCTGATTTCAGCATGAATGGGCCGGCTCGACCGGGGAAGTACTACCCTCTCACAGAAAATCGGCGTAAAGTAACAGTACCTAAACTGTTGCATTTCGTTCGGTGAGTGAGAGTACCGGAGGCCCTATCCCCTATTCCTTCTCCCTCATCCCACTCATTATCCTATCCCTTTCCCAACCCCAAGGGGCGGCAACGCACTTGTGACTCTTGCGGTGTTGCTTGTGTCCATGGGCGGCGGTAATTGCTTACCATCAGGCAATCCGTCTGCTCGTTTGCCGCCTATTACTATAAAAAAAAAACTCCAAAATTATTTGTGACCCGAGTTACCACGGCATAACAACCGCTTCCTGCCGACGTTGCAACCTTTACGACAATATGCATCATTGTCAATTCGCCGATGCATCAATTTAATATAATAATTAGTTATTTAAGTTTCTTTAGTCTTGTATCAGATTTTATAGAATAAACATTGTACTTTGGTAATAAATAAATATTTTTTATTAAATTCCCGATCGCGTGAACTTAACTGCCGCAGTCGGTAGGATCGCGGCACACTTATCTCGAATACATCTCTTTTAGTAAGCTGTGACGGTTCTCAAATCGTACCCTCGCGATCCGTAAGGAACCTACGCGCGGTCGGACACCTCGTAGCTGAATCTCTGAAGAAATAGAGGCGCTGCTGCTGCTGACAAGACTCCACGGGAGATGCAGAGATCACTTTGGTAAGTACTCACCTTGTATTCAAGTCTTCCTTGCTCTATTTCCTGTGCATTATTTATCTTTATATATATATATATTTCTTGTGTGCGTGTGTATGTCACTGAACTCCTCCTAAACGACTGGACTGATCTTGACGAAATTTTTTGTGTGTGTTAAAGGGGACTTGAGAATGGTTTAGATTCACAATTTAGTCCACTGGAAAATGTTTTTTTACTTAATTTTTAAATTGTAAGTAGTTGTGGATTTTAGAATGTTTCACATTGGAACCGACGCACTGCGCTGCTATCGCAGTGTCAAATCTTATATTAATAATTTCGTAAAGGAGTCATCAAAACCTTACCTGAATAATAAAACATTAAAAAATAAAGATTTCGAGTCGAAAACATATATCCGCAAAATTCGGAGTGTCGAGTATTTTGTTAAATTCTAATGGTTCTGACAGACAAATCACAGTCGCCATATTGGCTACTCTAGAGAAACGTCACAGATACCGGATCAGAGAGGTTAGACGTTTTGTACCGGATAACATTTTGAGTATTAAGTCTTAGTACTAAGTAGTTTGTATGTGTAAATACTTTTTGCATTAAAATGACAATTATAGAAAAATCCGCCCAATAAAGGAGATTTGTGTCACTCCGAACATAGATGACAAACTATAACTAGAGAACCCAGAATTACGCGAGCGAAGCCGCGGGCAAAAGCTAGTATACTATATTTTCTTATACTATTTTATATTGTATGTGTCTGTCTATTAGCTACAATCGCGTTAGACATTCCATATTACTTAAAACTATATTAACTAAAGTTATAAAACGCATTTGTTAAGAATAGATAACAAATCGGTACATAAACGCATTCTTAATAATATAAAGTTATTGAACAATAGTGTAGTGCAACAAGACTCTCCCATTGTTCTCGAGCATCCATTGTTTTAATTTTGTTCGATTTAATACTTAGTAAAAATGTCTCTAAAGGATTGTGATAATGCTCATTTTAAAATATTGACAGGTTTAATGCCTAAATACGATGGCAATCCGAAAAGATTGAATTATTATATTAGAGAGGTAGAAAACATACTGTGCTTAATGGATGAGGCAGATCGTGCACACCCGGCATTGATATGTTTAATTAAGAGCAAATTAAGTGGTACAGCTATTGATGCTATAGCGTATTTTCAATTTTCAGCTGATGCATTCTCCTACCACGACTTAATTTTTCTCTCGTATAAACTTCGTCCTCCTAAGCCTAAGACTAAAATTCTTCTGCAACGTCATTTTGGTGGCATGGATGTGGAGAGTCTCTGTAGTGATGCTCGCAACATTAACTAGGAATCTGTGGAAAGCGCTCAATCTATCGACGAAAAAGTTGAAAAACTGAATAGTGCAATTATTCGTCTATTCGATATTCATGCTCCAGTCCGTGCAATAAGAGTCAAGCACTTGCCTTCGCCGTGGCTAACTAAAGAAATAAAAAATCTGTTATCAAAGAAAACAATGGCTAAAACCAAATATAAATGTCGACCAACTCCTAGCAATTGGGAAAGCTATATTGCGATTAGAAATCACTGCAGCAAGGTGTGTAGGAACGCACAACGCCAACACATCCATAAATCTGTTGAGAGCGAAGACCCAGCTAAAGTCTGGAAATTTCTAAGAACACTGGGAGTTGGAAAGTCAACGCATGATCACAGTTCCAATAATATTGACATCGATTTACTAAATCAGCATTTCACTTCTTCGTCGCAATTTGATGCGACTACTGAAGCTAAGACTTTAGTCGATCTTTCCACGCTTCCAACTCCAAATTATCCACATTTCGTCTTTAATCAAGTTTCTGCGTGTGATGTTAAAAGGTGCGTATTATTGATTTCTTCCAATGCTGTCGGTAATGATTGCGTCAGTCGTAAGATGATCCTTCCTATCCTAGACGAAATCCTTCCCATCCTTTGTCATATACTTAATTATTCCTTATCCTGGGGCGTATTTCCAACTGCTTGGAAAGATGCCCAAATTATTCCTTTGCCCAAAAAATCGAAACCTACTTCCTATTCTGACTATCGTCCTATTTCCGTATTACCTTTCCTTTCTAAAGTGCTCGAGCGCCTAGTCCATGTCCAACTCACTACTTTTCTTAACAAGAACCTCCTATTCAATCCTTTACAATCCGGATTCCGTCCTGGTCACAGCACCGTTACGGCACTGACCAACATTACCGACGACATTAGGTTCGGTATGGAGAAAGGTAATTTAACGGTACTTTGTTTACTGGACTTTAGTAACGCCTTTAAAACCGTTGATTTCCACACTCTACTCGGTATATTACGCTCTATTAACATATCTCCACCAGTGATTGATTGGTTTCATAGTTAACTGTTTGGTCGTCGGCAGCGTATACGGGACGAAGACTCTTTCTCTTCGTGGTGTAATACGACAGCCGGCGTTCCACAGGGTGGCGTTCTCTCTCTATTACTCTTCTCAATTTTCATAAATTCCATCTCCTATCAACTTCAGTCCTCCTAGAACCTTTATGCAGATGATCTTCAAATTTATACACAGGCACCTGCACATGAGATGTTTGAAGCATTTCGCATCATGAACTCCGATTTAGAACGGATATCTGCTTGGAGCCTGAGATTTGGTTTGCAGATCAACCCTTTGAAAACACAGATTATCGTTGTTGGTAGTCCCAGGATGATTTCTCGCATTGACTGGAATCTGCTACCCCAAATTACTTTTGGTGGTATCCCAATACCTATAAGTGATTGCGTGAAGGACTTAGGTGTTTATATTGACAAAACTCTATCTTGGGGACCACAAATCACCGAAGTTAGTCGCAAATTGTTTGCTGCGGCGGGGACTTTGCGAAAACTGCGGAACTTTCTGCCGATTGCCACTAAGAGTGCACTTGCAAACTCTCTTCTATTACCTATCCTTGACTATGCCGATGTCAGCTATCTAGATCTCACTGAGGAGCAACTTGATAAGCTTGAGCGTCTTCAAAACTTCTGTATTAGGTTCATATTTGGATTACGTAAATATGATCACGTTTGTAATTTCCGCAATAAGCTCAAGTGGCTGCCAATTCGCCTTCGGCGGAATACTCACATCCTTTCCTTACTCTATAATATTCTCTTCAATCCTTCTTCTCCATCTTATTTGAAAGAACGCTTCAAGTTCCTAAGTGACTCTCGTTCAAGATCGGGTCTTAGGTCATCGGTAAATTTAAGATTGGAAATTCCAATGCATTCCACTACTTTTTACGATAAATCCTTTACTGTTCAAGCGGCACGGTTGTGGAATGCATTGCCTGTTTCCATCAAACTGGCTCAAAATATCACATCCTTTAAAAAGGAGAAATACCAAATACGGCCTGTAGCGGCCAGAAAGTTGTGAATCGTTGAAATTAAACATATAATTTTGAAAATTTTTACATCGTTTTCGTTTCTTAATAGAGTATCGGTGAAAGAATTTAGTTTTTAAAGATTAATTATTTTGAATAGGCTATGGTAATAGCGGATGAATGTCTTATGTTGCCAGCATTAAAAATAAAATGAAGTATGGTAGGCAGAAATTGTTTTAAGGAAATAATATTTTTATTATTATATTAGACAACAATATATTTTATTTACTTTATAAGTATATTTGTAAAAAGAATCAAGAAATATATAATTTATTATATATTCCATAATTATTAATCGGTAAAAATCGTTTTGTTTTTTAATCGATAGTAGAAATATTTTTTCAACCATTTGCAACACTTTTTTTATCTGTTATGTCATTCGTGTTGCTACTGTGTATCGAAAATATTTTGCTCTGATTTATTGGTGTTTTCGTACGGTTTTAATGTAATGTAATTGAATATAAATTCAATAATGATGATCAGTACCTTCTACCCATGCTAAGAATATGCAGCGGTGTTTGTGATTGTGGTTAGCTTTTTTGGACGAGTATACATAGTACGAGTTTCCCTAGTACACAGGTGATTATTCATTATTATTGGCCACTCTTTATGTAGTTTTTGGTCTTTAAGACGCAAAGACATACCTTTATATACATCTAGGTATTATATTTATGTTAAAATTCAATTTTGAGGTATATTTAGTTGCGGAATAATTTCCATTTCAAATATCTCGTATCTTATTTCCACCAAAAGTTATTTAAAAAGAAATTATACAGGTTAATAGAGTAGTCATTTATCTTCAAAACACACATTGTGTCGTGTTTGGCCGTGCCAGGCCCATAATGTATGGCCAAATGGTACATCTCCTTTAGTTAAAAACCACTACTTATCTCTTTAACTTTCCATAACATTGTCAAACTCACACTTTCTTTTTCTCCCTTTTTTACTATTGTCTACTAACATTACTTAATTCATTATATTATTGTATGTATGTATGTATTTATATTATAGTAT
This sequence comes from Euclidia mi, assembly GCA_944739405.2. Taxonomy (NCBI): domain Eukaryota; kingdom Metazoa; phylum Arthropoda; class Insecta; order Lepidoptera; family Erebidae; genus Euclidia; species Euclidia mi. The sequence continues at coordinate 27,161,963 of OX123204.2, read as the reverse complement.
ATTTATTAGTTTATTTGTATAGTATAGGTTGTATTCGTATTTTGTATCATTAGTATCCTACTACGCCAAAACTGCCCTATGTCTGGCTCCTTACTTCTCTTTTTCCATAAGGGTTGCCTGTAAGAGATTGCTTTTTAGCGATAAGGCCGCCGTTTGTGCAACATATATTTATCTATTGTAATTTCTGTGTTAAATTCATTTGGTGTACAATAACGATTATTATTATTATGACGAAAATCTCAGTAATTGGGACTTAATCAAGCACGCTTTGATACGTCGCCTTAGGGAACCGCGTAACGAGATCCAAGTTATGCAGGAACTGACGCGCACTAGGCGGCAAAGAAATGAGGACGCAGATAGTTTCGGGAAATGTTTACGTGACCTTCTGGATACTTTGTATTCTGTAGGCGAACATATTAATAAAAGTTATTATGAGAAAATGGTTATTGAACAGTACGTTAATCAACTTGACTTCCAAGTGTCAATAGGTGTCAAAATAGCTAGGCCCGAGACGCTTGAGCTATCGATAATAGCGGCTAGACAGGAAGAAAATAGACTTGCATATAATAGATCAACTTCATTTGGCAACCCTTCTACGTCTCAAACAAAACCGAAGGAATTATCTAAGACTAGTGGTAATAATGGTCCATTCCGTAACTTTACTAGTGTGGGGTGTAGTAATATAAGTATATGCATTGTAATACACATGTAAGATAACTACCTATATACGTTTGCATTATGTGACATCGTCGTGGCAGGCAGTCGCTTGCCAACCACCATTCTGTAACAGTGGCTCAGTAAATGTGTTACGTATTTTCTATAAAGTTATTTCATTTATACCCCAGTAGAGCAGTACCTATATTGGTGACCCCGACAATTGGACAGTGCATAGAGAGACATTTAGGAAATATATCGAACATTTTTTTTACGGTACTGCGGGGTTAGTGTCCATATTTTTGTGAACATTTTCTACCAAGTGAGCGACTCAGAGAACAAAATGAATGTCAATCCGCTGCCACCACAGCCGGCGCAAGTTAGTAGCCAAGTAGCCAAGAAGGCAAAGGAGGAAACAATAGAGTCTTCGGGTATGTCACTAGCAGCTATCAGCATATCTTCGAAGTTACCAGAATTCTGGGTGGACATGCCGCGTTTATGGTTCACCCAGTTTGAAGCGGTCATCGCACCTCAAAAGCAGGGCGAAGAAGCCAAGTTCAATATGGTCATATCGAAACTAGGAAGAGACTCTATACAACAAGTGAGTGACCTTGTAACTTCGCCGCCGGAGGAGAACAAATACACAGCGTTGAAGGAGAGACTATTGCAAGTATATGAGGAAAGTGCTGAGCGACAGTTTCAGAAGCTAGTATCGGAGTTAGAGTTGGGTTCCCAAAAACCCACACAACTGCTGAGACGAATGAAAGACTTGGGGCGCAAAACGCAGGTATCTGAACAAACCTTGAAGAACCTGTGGCTATCTAGGATGCCTACATCAGTGCGAGCAGTAATTACGGTATGTCAAGACCAGTCTCTAGATAACTTGGCTACCATAGCAGACAAGATAGTCGAGAATAGCAAGTCATACGAAATCGCAGAAGTGGCGAACAACGCAATGGAAGCGCCACATGGAGAACTCACGGAGCTCGCCAACCAGCTTAGCAAACTCACCATGGAGGTGGCAGCGTTGCGCAATGAAGTACAGGGTCGTGCGCGCTCCAGAAGCGGCAGTCAACGTGGCTACAGAAGCAAGTCGACCTCGCACCAGAGGAGGACACCAGGCGGCGCAAGCTGGCTATGCAGATTTCACTACCGTTTTCGGAAGAATGCGAGGCGCTGCGAGCAGCCATGTGCTTGGAGAACGTCAGCGTCGGAGGCGGAAAACTAGATGCGGTACGGTCGGATTCGATGGACGAGTGTACCCAAGGTCAGACACATAAAAATCATCGATTATTAGTTAAGGATAAATATACGAAGTTATTTTTTCTTATAGATACAGGTGCTAACATATCAGTTATTCCAAGAAAATATGTAAAGAATCGCTTATTCGAGCGATGTGATTTTAAATTGTTCGCAGCGAATGATAGTGAGATTAGAACGTACGGAATATGCAACTTAGAAATAACTTTTGGTCTGAGGCGAACATTTAAATGGCCTTTTATTGTGTGCGATGTGAAGCAACCAATAATTGGGGCAGATTTTTTAAGAAATTTTAGGTTAGCTGTAGATTTATATAACAATAGGTTAATAGATTTAGTCACTAATTTGTACGTCTGTGGATCAAAGAGTATAAATTTCGATGGAGCTATAAAATGTATAAATAGTAACCATCCTTACGCAGATTTACTGAAAACATTTCAGGACATCACGCGACCACCTACTTTTAAGGACATCCCAGAACACTCCGTATATCATCATATTGAGACTGCGGGCCCGCCGGTGCACGCTCGAGCCAAGCGACTGCCCGCCACGACGATGTCACATAATGCAAACGTATATAGGTAGTTATCTTACATGTGTATTACAATGCATATAGTATAATCATAGTTTTTGGCCAGGAATGAATAGAGACATAGGTACATGGGTAAAAACATGCGTCAGTTGCCAGAAAAGTAAGATAGTCCGACACACGGTATCTAAACTTAGTAGTTTTGATGAAGGCGACCGTTTTAGCCACTTACATGTAGATATAATAGGGCCGTTACCTGTAACGGAACATGGTTATCGGTATTGCGTGACAATGATAGATCGGCGTACTCGATGGCCGGAAATATATGCTGTCCCGGATATGACAGCAGAGACAATTGCAAAATCCGTGTATGAGGGCTGGTTCGGTTGCCCAGATACAATCACGACAGATCAAGGCAGACAGTTCGAAAGTGAATTATTCAGGGATTTAATGAAATTATTAGGGATACACAAAACACGAACTACTCCGTATCATCCCCAGTGTAACGGAAAAGTGGAAAGATCGCATAGAACATTGAAAACTGCGTTAATGTGTAGGTTAAAAGACAATTTATTGTGGCATATGGAGTTACCCACGGTCATGTTAGGGTTGAGGGCTGCGTGTCAAGCGGATAGCGATTACATAAGCGCAGCGGAATTTACCTTAGGTCATTGTTTACGATTGCCTGGAGAGTTTTGTACAGATAGCCCAACTGAAATAGATAATCCACAGGCGTGCATTATTAGATTAAAGGATACTTTAAATAAGTTTAAACCTAAGAGTAGAAAGTTAGACAATAGCCAATCTATGTTTGTACATGCCGATTTAAGTTCTTGTACACATGTGTTTATCCGGGTGGATGCAGTGAGAAAACCTTTGACACCACCATATAGTGGGCCATACAAGGTCATTGAAAGAAATTCTAAAATTTTTAAAATATTAATTAACGATAAAATCAATAGTGTGTCAATTGATAGGCTTAAACCGGCATATATCTTAGAAGATAATAATGTAATTGAAAAAAGCAGCGGGGACGAGCATCAGCACGCTAATGTAAACACACCTTTAAAAACATCGCGTAGTGGTAGGCAAATTAAAAAGCCAGTCAGGTTTATTACTTAATTATATTTGTAGTATGTAAGTTCGATATTAAGTAGGTATATGCAGAGTCAGCACTCAGTGTAATAAGTAATAACGCATCATTTTAGTTATTGCATATAAATTGTATAAAGATGCGCACAGATATTCATTGTCATATCGATTGTACTACCGATAGCATATACATAACGTATATATATTTTTTTTACTCATTTCTCATTGTGTTTCTTATCAGTACGAAGCTATCACCATGGGTAAAACATACTCAGTGGACAAAAAAGAGGAAGAGATTATTATTGCCCAGAATGGGGCAAATAATGCGTCTACGATGCATATGGAATACAAACTGGAAGTGTTGGGCATCTTGGTAACAGTGATGGTTGTCATCATTTTCGTGGCGTGTGCGTTAGCAATGTATAAGGTGTGCGCGAATAGAAGTAAGCGAGTATTACGTCGGGAACTGAATGCGTTACGTTCCAATAGTGTGATAAGTGTGATACCACAGCAAAATCAGAGGCCCAATGGCTATGAAATGTAATATATGTAACAACCTAAGTTGTGAAATATATGTTAACTGCCTTACCAACTTGATATTTACAAGGATTCTTTTGTATTGATTTGTAATAAAAATTTGTATCGTAAAATTTTTTTTTTTAGAAAGGGGTGTATGTGGGGTGTAGTAATATAAGTATATGCATTGTAATACACATGTAAGATAACTACCTATATACGTTTGCATTATGTGACATCGTCGTGGCGGGCAGTCGCTTGCCAACCACCATTCAGTAACAGTGGCTCAGTAAATGTGTTACGTATTTTCTATAAAGTTATTTCATTTATACCCCAGTAGAGCAGTACCTATACTAGTAATAAACCGCATACAAACTTTAACAATCCTTCTAGTTTTCATAATACTTTTATTTCAAATAATTTTACTCCACAACAAAACAATGTTGCCCCTAAGCAGCAATGGTTACCATCCTGGAATAATAAGCCTGGATCGAGTAACTTAAAGAAATAATAGTGGCAACTACAGGAATCAGCAGAACATCCCTAAACAGCAGGTAAACCCTCCACAGCGAGTATCAGACGTTACTATGCGTTCCGTCACCAAACCTGCAATCCCACAGTTGGCAACTCAAGAGCTCTTCTATACTCCGAGTCACTTAGACCAAATGCAGCCATATGAAGGTGAGTGTTACGACTACGAACAAATTGACGATAGTCAAATACAAGCCGAAATGTGCGACGATGAAACTGAAGTAAGTTGTGACCGGGATTTTTACTCGGCAGCGGACCAGGACAACCAGAGCTAGTAAAAATTAACTTTCAATATAAGGACCACTTACCTTATATTGAGCTGCCGGAATTTAACGGTAAGTTCTTAATAAATAAAGGCGCTAGTCGATCCTCAATAGCATCTGATGTTATTTATGGCACTATGTTTGAAAATTTCGTAGATATAGAACCTTTTCAGATAGTAACAGCTCACTGTACATCCCGTCATAATCATGTAGTATACTTACCTTTACCGCCCGTGTTTAACTGTAACTTAACGCATAAGTTTTTAATATTCGATGTTGATCCCAAATACAAAGGTCTTATAGGATGTGATTTACTAAAACTTTTACACTGTAACATTGATCTTAATAATAATGTCTTACGTACATCTACTGCGCAAATACCTATTAATTTTAGTCATCCTGTACAAAAGATTAAAGTAGAACCCAGATGCGAGAAAATCATTACCGTTAAAACTCATTATACAGACGGACAATATTTGCATGATAACTTTTATTGGTCAGACGGCATAACTTCACCCGCAGCTATAGTTAACGTAACTAACGGTTCGTTTAAGACATCTATAATTAATTTTAGCAATGAAAAGAAATATATAACGAATAAATCGTTAATATCGTTCGAGAAGCATTTGGAACCTGAAACAGAAAACACATAAATTTAATAACATGCACACAGATAATATAGATCAGGAACTTTGTGAAAATCTTAATAAAATACGTACAGCACATATGAATGAAGAAGAAAAGCGAGAAATTACCAAACTATGTTATCAATATAGAGATTTATTCTACTCAGAAAATTTACCACTTACATTTACACACGCCGTCAAACTTGAACTTAGACTTACCGATAATACTCCCATCTTTGTACGTAGTTATAGACAAGCTCCACAGCAGCGTAACGAAATTCGGAAACAAGTCGACAAACTTTTACAACACGGAATAATTAGAGAAAGCATATCTCCTTGGTCTTGCCCCGTGCATATTGTGCCCAAAAAGCCAGATGCTTCTGGAAAAGTCAAGTGGAGACTTGTAATAGATTATAGACGTTTAAATGAACGTATTGTTGAAGATAAGTACCCTTTGCCAAATATTCATGATATTTTAGATAGATTAGGCCGTGCACAGTATTTTAAAACGCTAGATTTAGCTAGCGGATACCACCAGGTGGAAATGCATCCCAATGATATTGAGAAAACTGCATTTACCACCGAAAGAGGGCACTACGAATTGCTAAGAACGCCCTTTGGCTTGAAAAATGCACCAAGTACTTTTCAACGCATAATGGACCATATCTTAAGAGGAATAGATAACGTGTATACCTATTTAGATGACGTAATCGTAATTTCTACTAGCCTCCAACAACATATAGAAAAGCTAAAACAGGTATTTGTAAGATTTAGAACCCATAACCTTAAAATACAGCTAGATAAGTCGGAATTTGTTCAAAAACATGTAACATTCTTAGGACACGAGTTAACAGATGAAGGACTAAAACCTAACAAAGATAAAATTAAAGCAGTTCTCAACTTCCCTCTACCAAGCACTCAGAAAGAAATAAAATCATTTTTAGGACTTTTTGGATATTACAGAAAATTTATTAAAGACTTTGCCAAACTAACAAAACCTATGACCGTATGTCTAAAGAAAAACCATAAAGTAGTCCATTCACCAGAGTTTATCGAAGCTTTTAATAAATGTAAACAGATATTAACTAACGCCCCAATACTGCAATACCCAAACTTTGACGAGAATTTTATTTTAACTACATACGCATCAGATATAGCTTTAGGTGCTGTATTATCTCAGGGTTCTGATAAGCCCGTCGCGTTCGCATCTCGCACGTTATCTGAAACCGAATCACGTTATTCAACTATAGAAAAAGAGTTACTGGCTATAGTTTGGGCGATTAAGTATTTTAGACCCTATCTTTATGGTAGGAAGTTCACAATATATACAGATCATAGGCCTCTTACGTGGTTAATGTCACTAAAAGATCCAAATTCAAAATGAACAAGATGGCGTTTAAAACTCGCGGAATACAACTACAATGTAGTTTACAAAAAGGGTGTACCAAACACCAACGCAGATGCTTTATCTCGCGCTAAAATATTTCACCATAGCATGGATTCACTAGATGTAAATTTAGATGTCAATAATCACGATGAAATAATCAATAGAATTTTTGATAACGCACGCCGAGAAGCTGCAGCTGAACCCACTGATACGCAAAATAATAACCCACCCGAAAATAATCCAAGCATTCCTGAATCGCAAACAAGTACCGTAACAGATAGTATGAGTATTGTGTCCCAGAATCCAGAATTAGTGTCGACCAATCACACACAGCCAGATAACGAAAATAGAGGTATTCCTAATATAGCAGACGCAATAGATAGGCAACTTAAAGTTCCACATAAGATCTACACCAGGATCCACATACAGAGTAGATAACAGATCAACAAGCGCTAGAAATATCATTGAAGACGTTTTCATCCCAATCAACAATACCGAATCAGAAATAATTAGATTTTTAAAAGAACACAATTGCCGATAGAGTCTTTCATTGTTATTTTTATAACGAGGAATTGTATTATGCCTTTTATCGAGTATATACTACTATATTTAATAACCGTGGCCCTAAACTTATTAAATGCACCTCACGCGTAACATTAGTAGAAAACAAATCTGAGCAAAATGAAATTATTAAGAAATATCACGAAGGCAAGACATTGCATCGTGGTATTCAAGAAACTTATAAACAGATTCACCGTAACTATCATTGGCCAAATATGTAGCTCACTATACAAAGTTATATCAATCAATGTGATATATGCTTAAAGGCAAAGTACGAAAGGAACCCTTTAAGACCACCATTAGCACTTACCGACAGACCAACTAAACCCATGGAACATCTATTTATGGACCTATACTCAACAGGCGGAGCTACGTTTCTTACTATTATTGACAACTTCTCAAAATTTGCACAGGCTGTTCCATTAAACGCAACCAGTAGTGTCCACATAGCAGAAGCGTTAATAAAAGTATTTTCAGTGTTAGGTTTACCATGTAAATTGTAAAATAACAACAGATTCATACAGTAAATTCGATAATGATGTAATAAAAGAAATATGCGCTCTACACAATATCAGCATTCACTTTACCACACCATATAATCCCAATTCGAATTCGCCAATAGAACGCTTCCATTCTACCATTGGAGAAATAATTCGTATACAACTTATGACCAATAAAGACGACCCCATACAATCTATAATGATGTACTCTGTTATAGCGTATAATAACGCAATTCATTCAGCCACAGGATATACGCCCCATGAATTATTATATGGCCACACAAATTCTAGAAACCCATTAGAATTATATTACCCTAAGGAATTCTACCAGGATTATGTTATTAAGCACCGTGCAAACGCTGAAGCCGTCCAGGAATGTGTTTCAGCGCATATGTCTAAAAATAAAGAACAGGTTATAGCTAAAAGAAACCAGGCAACTGAAGAAATCATGTTCAAGGTAGGTGAAACTGTATATAAGCAGGTAGCGAAAACAGCCCGCAGTGACAAAACGAAGCCTGTCTTCAAGGGACACTACAAGATCATCCACTTGCATCCGAACAACGTCGCTGAGATAGTAGGTAACCACCCTAACTCTAAGTCTATTAGGGTGCATTTTAAGTTATTACGGAGGCCTCATCTTGTTGCAGGACCATCATCGCAGGAGCCATCGTGCTCTACGCATCAGCCACCGTAGATATAAAACCCATTGATAACAGGAATGGCATCCTATTGCTTAAAGAAGGGCAGATCTTTAAGCAAGATATTTACTTTAGTTTAGTTTGTATTTATAATATAACTAGTTTACGTATTACATCTATGAGACTAATGTCATTATATGCAAGTACTAAGAACGCTTAAGGCTTAACTTTCGGAGAACTACATAAGTCTTATAATGATCAGATACAGTACAGCCTCAAGCTCATTAGTAAAAAACTTAGGTTTTTAACGCCTCATAGTAAAAAGAGACGCGGTATTATTAACGGTTTAGGTTCATTAGTAATAGCTATTACAGGTAATCTTGATAACGAAGATGCAGTTCAATTCGAAAAGGATATTGCTAATCTTAAAAATAAAATAACCAACATCCAACACTCTCAGAAAAAGTATTTGGTATTAGCAGAACATACAATAGATGAGTTTAGTAACCAGTTAAATAAGTTAGATGAAAATCAGAAACATTTGGCTAACATACTTTCAAATTTAACTAGAGATAATAATAGTGTTAAAAATCACTTACATTTCTTAGATGTATACGTACAAATAGATTATAGTTTACAGATAATTTTAGATAGATTAATGCTCTTAGAAGATGCAATAACGTTTGCTAGATTAGGTACCATGCACCCCAGTATTATTGACAGTCAAAATCTTCTTGCTGAATTAAATAAACTACATAAACTATATACTTTAAGACCAGTAGCCGAGATAGATATTAGTAACATACATATAATAGAAAAATCTATTACAGTGAAAGCATATAGTACAACACACTCAATTAACTTTATTTTAGAAATCCCATCAGTTTCTCCAAATATTTATGATTTAATACACCTTTATTCCATTCCTGATAAAAATAACCTAACTATTATCCCAAAATCCAAATACCTTGCACTTGGCAACGATGAGTACACTTACCTGGAAGAAACCTGCAATCCGTTGACTGATGGCATTCAGCTCTGCAAAACTCTGGAAACAAGGAGGTCAGATAACACCCAAGACTGCATCGTATCCCTCGTTCAACACAGAAGAGCTAACTGTACACAAGCCAAGATGAATCTCGCTAAAGGAAAGATACAGAAGATCGGAGTCAATAGCTGGCTGGTAGTGCTGAAAGAAGAACAAATTATAAGAACTGAATGTAATTCCAAGACAGAATACAACCGAGCCACCGGAGTCATCCTAACCTCACTGACAGAAGATTGCAAGATGTATATTATGAATACGACTCTCGTCTCGCATACCAGTACAATACTCGTCAACGAAGTCATCCCGTTGCCCAAAGAACAACCAATACCAGAAACCTTGAAATTTGAACTTCAACTAGAAGATATATCATTCGACAATATCCACAAACTGATCAACCGAGCAGATGACATCTCTGTAACGTCGATTGGCCTCTAATAGTCGCGACTCCAAGCTGGACTACGTTGCTGCTATACATCCTACTGATAGCAATAGCGATATGGAAAATACGCCAATGGAGACTCCTGCAAGCCAAGACCGCTGCGCAGGAGCCGCAGGTAGCGAGGACGCTACCAGAAGCAGTCCCTGCTTCCGTCTTAAGGAGGGAGGAGTTACCACGGCATAACAACCGCTTCCTGCTGACGTTGCAACCTTTACGACAATATGCATCATTGTCAATTCGCCGATGCATCAATTTAATATAATAATTAGTTATTTAAGTTTCTTTAGTCTTGTATCAGATTTTATAGAATAAACATTGTACTTTTGTAATAAATAAATATTTTTTAATTAAATTCCCGATCGCGTGAACTTAACTCCCGGCGGCATTCCTTTTAAAATTGGATTTAATTTCTGAATTATTTGAGGATTTAAATATCTCGAATAAAAGTCTTCAAGCGCGGGATGTAAATATCATCACTGCTGAAGATAACATCCATGGGTTTAGAAACAAAATTGACCTGTGGTCATTCTCTCTAAATCAAAATCACTGGCATTCATTTCCACAGCCTTTTAATGAAGAAGTCAGGTGTGACATAAACATCAAGGATTTTAAGGTATGTAGCATGCAAGTGGTGTTAAAAAACTTGAAAGAAGAACTGTCATTACTTCTGAATTCAAGAAATATCGAAGAATACTGGCTAAAGGTGAATCTTAAATCAGTTTTAAACTGCTGTAAATGAGGCACATTTGGCAACCAAGCTCAAAGATTTTTTTTTGCATTTATTTGCCGATGGAATGCTACAATTGGAATTAAAGTCTCTCAATTTGGATACTAAACTCAGTATACACAGAATTTACAATAGAAGCTTTGAAATATTTGATTCCATTTGCTACCTCGTACATGCGAGAGTTGACATTTTCATGAATGGCCGAAATAAAAAGTAAGAAATGAAATGTGGTATGAATTCGCTTAAATTTGGCAAATATTGAATTCTCAATGTAGCAAAAACGGATCCAAGATGGAAGAAATTGGTTAATGACAAAACAAGCGCAACCTTAGTATTAAGAGTTTTCATAAGTATATTTTATTAATTTGATACAATTGTTTAAAATGGAAGAGATCTTATGAGTTATTTTTATTTTTTGATTATTTGATACAAATGATAACATCCTTTATATACAAATGATATACAAATGATCCTTTATTTTACATTTGTCTTAAATAAAAAAATTAAATCTTTGTTTTTGCTCCTGCAGTAATTAGTCTTCCCAACCTTTTGCAAGTCCCCTATAGAAGCTTCACGACTCCCTTAAAGATGCTCCGCGACCTCCAGGGGGTCGCAACCCACAGGTTGAAAAACACTGCTTAATACGTCCCCCACTTCTCCGCAGTATTTAACCCCCTATTTTCAAGCAGCGCGACGACTACCACGTCACACACGCCCCCACTTTAGGCCTTTGTGTGTGACACGGTAGTCGTCGCGCTGCCTCCCACTACTCCTGGCTGGCCGCCTCGCTCCCCAGCGGCACATAAATACGGCGGCGCGATAGCGATCGTCCCTTTCGGATCCTGGACGCCACTGAAGTTACAGTACCTAGATAAAAATAAAACAAACTCTAAATTTAACTTATGAGTTCTTATTTTTATTGACGATACCAAAAAATTATGTACAACCAGCATTAAAAGTAACTGAGCGGAGCTAAAATTCATCACCTTATCATCATTTCAGCCTGGACATAGGCCTCCCGCAAGGTTCTACACAGACCGTTCTTGAGCTGCTCGCATTCAACCGCTTCCCACGATCTTAACCAGATCGTCAGTCTACATTGTCGGAGAACTACCTCTGTTGCGTCGTCGGTTACGTGTTCGCCACTCTAGAACCCTCGTGCCCATCAGTTTTTAGAGCTATGGGGCCTGCACATTTCTAATTCGGCTTGGCTATTCGGAGAGCTATGTCGGCGACTTTGGTTCCAATTTCGCAAGGAAACTCCGAACAAAGCTCTCTATCTCTACGTGACTATGTAAAGGGTTCTAGAATAGAAACGCAGTAGAGGTTCTAGGTACGTTTATTTGCCGAGTATTGCCTCATAGCCGTGTGGTTGACGGCATAGAATACAAATGTCACCACCCCCTATCTTCCCGTGGATGTCGTAAGAGGCGACTAAGGGATAACACGATGCAAATACCATCTTGGCGTAGAGACGGAAAACTCGACATCAAACCCTATACGACTGCCTCGTTGGTCTCGCGGCATAAATGTGCCGTGGGATCGGGAGGTCCCGGGTTCGATTCCTGGGTCGGGCAGTGTTATTGGGTTTTTCTGGCACGAAATTCTCAGTAGCAGCACGGAGTCTGGAAATGTGCCCGGTACGGCAATGGGCTCGCCCCTTATTACGTGGGACTAAAGTATATCTGGCGAAAAGTGGGTGTAGAAATACACCTCTGCCTACCCCTTCGGGGATAAAAGGCGTGACGATATGTATGTATGTATGTATTGCCTCACTTTCCTTGCACGAGTATGACCGACCAACAACACGACACTGGCCTGAACACTAAGGGCTGCAGTCTCCCGCGCTGTTCCCTCCGGTAGTGTGCAGGGCAGGCTGCTCGAAGGGCTGCGCGTAGCGGCAGATCCTCGTAGACTGTTCAGCTGGCAGGCGCCCGCGGTGTGTGTGCGATGAGCACGGCAGGCCAGACTCTTCGGCAGAGGTGACGCCGATGGCGATGCAGGAAGTGTAGTGGTCCAGGTAGCCTAGCCCGGAGCTTTAAGGTAGCCCTGGAACCTGAAGGAAAGCAGCATTAGGAGAGCCACAACCAATAGAGTCAGGCAGGCGGCGTCAGCCGGCCTCAGCTAGCAGGTAGAGAGATGGGCAGTACGCTCACGCAGTAAATGTAGTAGCTTACCCACAGCTGGGACCAGGATACACGTAGATACGACGTAGGGTCAGTAGGTACGCGTAATAATTGTAGCTAGGCAGTGGGTATATAGAGTATCGGTGCCGGCCTCTCTGTCGGCCCCTTTATATACCGGCCCTTCCATCAGAGTTAGAGTCGCTCCGTGACCTTATTTGGTCAGGCTTCGCGAGCGCGGACGATAGCCCTCTCTGATTGGCCGAGCGTATGGACGGTATTTTGATGCAGACGCGGTAGGTACCGGACATACGCTACAACTTTGTGACGTGAACCATCTGAGAAGGCCCACAGTTAACGATCACGTCTCAACTCCATAACAACAACACAACTTGAGCGTAGAGTTCCCAACCTGAATAGCAGCAGGTAAAGTCATTCGGGGCAACTGTGCGCACTGCCTTTCAGACCTTACTGTGGTATAATATAAACGCTAAAGAAATTAAAAAAATATCTTCCAATAGAGCATATATTCATCTATAAATGAAAACAGAAAAGTAAACAAATTTAAAGGATCTCTTTTTGTAATAAGGAATTATAGAAAAAAAATCGGAATGCGTTCACTTGCCCCTTATTGCCGGTAACCGTGCGCACCGCTGTGGGGTAAGTAAACGCATAGGTAAGGGGTATGTAAGTGTACGCGTACGCACACTTACCCACGCACACTTTCCCCAGGAAGCTAAAATACAATTAAAATTTGATACAAGTTTAGGAACCAAACATAATCTCAAAATAACTTCTCACAGATTAAAGAAAATGCTCATTATCAAACAAAATATTACTTACCATTACTGGATCACAAACGTGGACGTGACAGGGTTTGCCAAAATACCTTAAATTACCAATGAAACTTGGAAACCGTCCAGGAAAAAGGTCTTTCATGGTCTCAGTCATGACTACGATATCATTGGCAAACGGGCGGCCTGGCTTTCATACAAACACTTCAGCGCTATGACATATCGGTTGCCTATCTGGCACCGTTGGAGAGACTGCAGCATTCCCCAGGTTTCGTTCGAATCAAAGGCTTTCTCAAAGTCCCCAAACGCCAAACATAGAGCCTGATTATACTCCTTAGATTTCTGTATAACCTGCCGCAGCATATGTATGTGGTCTATAGTACCATAGGCTTTACCAGATTTACGGAAACTGCCTTGTTTGGCAGGGTTTAAGTCGTCTAGCTTACTTTCGAGACGACTCGTGATGAGCATAGTGAACAACTAGTAGACGTCGCTCAGAAGTGAGGTGACATGTGTGTTGTTCTTAAAAATAATTTCATCGCCCCTTAGGTATCAATATTAGCATAATTTAAACACCTAATGTGATAACATTGCATTGTCACTTACATTGAATGACTACAACATTAGCTTAGTACCTAGGTCACATTTTTCTACTGTTTTTCAATTCACTTAGCATCTTTTTTATGTGACTTTTGATACTGACTGTACTCTGTATATTACGTATTTTACGTAACCCAAAAAAGTATGTGGCTGGTTTAACTATCAGAACAATTTTATCCGTGCCCACTTCTGACTAAATAAAAGAATTACTTGGTTGGGATGCGTCGTTTTGTGTATATATTTCATTAATGGCTGTGCTCCATACCATTTCATTTACATGTTTCTTCAATTACCTACACATTCAGTAAAGCAAAATAGAATTTATTTTACCGGGTTATCGGATAAGGTAGAAATATTTTAAGTCTTTGCCGAAGTTTGTACCTTTGAATTAAATGGCATCCCGCTTCAGCTGACTAGATTTTTGAGATTTTTTGATTCCCTGACAAGACATTTTATGAATAAAATGATAAGGCATTTACTGCCTTACTTTTAAAAGATATTATTGAAAAGATAGACTGAAAAAAGTACCTATATGAAATTTGTCAGAGCATCGAATTGATCGATGATTAATGATAATTTGCGAAAATGTCCAAAACGGAAGAAGCGCGGCGTAGCAGCCGGGTCGTTGAGCGTCGCAACAATCTTTTTAACCCACCATCAATCATAACAGGCTTTTAAAAGAGCTTCTGTTCCTGAGACCCAGTTTCCTACAAACGACTGGACGATGTTTTCTCATGTTTTACAAATAGCCAACCAACTAATTGCCTTCGGAAACGGAAAATAAGTTGTTTACAGAATCTGACTGAACAGTTTATTCCGTTGTATGCTTATTTAGTTACAGCTAATAAAGTTTATAGTTAAGTCTGAGTAAAATTTAAGCAATTGTCTGAATTTTTTTAGTGTTGGTTTATGAAATAAACCAATACTAAAATTCAATAAAAAAAATATATTAGTGGTGTAAGGCACCTCCTAATCCGAATAATCTATTGTTTAAACTTAAATACCTCTGGAATTACAAGTTGGCTGCTTAAGCTGCTGTTACATTCTTGTTTAATGATTTAGTTCATTTAACCGCAGTCTTGGTAGAAATTTACCAATAGAAATTCTTTTTTCTAATCGTTAGATCGGTTGGTAATCGATTTTTCCATTTATATTCAAATATCCGTGTGGTGACGGATTAAGAATACGAATTGTCACCACCCCATATCATCCCATGGGTGTCGTAAGAGCCGACAGAGGGAGCATATTATTTATTTATTTATTTATTTATTTAAACTTTCCTGCAAACAATTTGCATAAGGCGGACTTAATGCCTGAGGCATTTTCTGCCAGTCAACCTTTAGGTGGTTCAGAGATGATGTAGCAGGTGTAGAATTAAGAGTAAAACTTACTTAGATGTTGATTAATTCTTATCTATAATATACACAGAATACATAATATATGAATATATAGGGACAGAATACGTAGATACAATATAAAACATACATAAATATAATATATACATATATAATAAATATATACAATTACTGACTAGTGAGAGCTCCGGACAATGATTCGAGAAACAATCTGCGGGCTCTAGATTTAAAGATAGCACGGCTCGGGCTCGTCCTGACCTCCAGTGGGAGCGCGTTCCAAAGATGTATGGACTTGACAGTGAAAGATGAATGTAAGAGACTAGATCGATGGGAAGGACAAAGAAGAAGAAGATTATTAGAGGACCTTAACTGCTTAGTGTGGGTGGAGCATAGATATTTAAAATTAGGCATCAAGTAAGAAGGTGCGTTAGGAGAGTGGAGAAGAGAAAAAAGGGTAGTCAATGCTCTTAAGTCCCGGCGCTGACGAATTGGTAACCAATTCAGTTGGGACCGGTAATTTGATACGAGATCAAATTTACGAAGATTGAAAATGAACCGAATGCAATTATTGAGAAGTCGGTCAAGTTTGTTGAGCAGATCTGCAT
The DNA here is from genome assembly GCA_944739405.2 of Euclidia mi. Taxonomy (NCBI): domain Eukaryota; kingdom Metazoa; phylum Arthropoda; class Insecta; order Lepidoptera; family Erebidae; genus Euclidia; species Euclidia mi. Next base: position 27,145,715 of record OX123204.2, on the reverse strand, counting down.
TCAGGTCGAGATAACATACATCACCATAGTCAATAACAGGAAATACCAAAGTTTGCACAAGCATTATCTTTGTCTTGATCGGGAGGAAATTCTTCAGCCGATAGAGAGAACGTAAAGTATTGACCACTTTCTTGCTGACTTTCGACACTTGAACTTTCCAGTCTAGAGTTGCATCGATGTGCAAACCGAGATCCTTAATAGAGGGGCTAAATGGTATCACAGAGCCATTAAAGATTATTGGGGGTAGTGAAGTAAAGTCTAAACGTGCCAACATACGTGGACTTCCCACGACAATAGCTTGACACTTGGTTGGATTAACCCGAAGCCCGAATCTCGCTGACCATTCGTTGATCGAAACTAGATCTCGATTCACATCATCAATTGCGATGGATAGGTTGTCAACTTTCGCCTGGGAATAAATCTGTAAATCGTCAGCATACAGATGATACGCACACCGAAGTTCTTGAGTAATGAGATTGATAAATAGTGAAAAAAGAAGTGGAGATAAGATGCCGCCTTGTGGAACGCCAGAATCAGTTTCACACCAGTTGGAAGATGCTTCCTCACCTCGAACCGACTGCTGGCGACCACGAAGATATGATGAGAACCATTCCAGCGCCACAGATGAGATCCGAAGGTGGGAAAGGATGGCCAGAAGGACGTCGTGACTGACGGTATTGAAGGCATTTGAGAAGTCAACCAAAATCAGCACTGTGACTTTGGAATTCTCCACTCCTGCCCCAATATCGTCAGTCACTTTAAGCAAGGCAGATACAGTACTATGTCCAGATCTGAATCCGGATTGGAGTGGACTAAGAATATTGTTTTGGTGCACGAACATGGACAACTGCTTATGTACGCATGCTTCTAGGATTTTGGATAGGAATGGGAGTATGGAAATGGGACGGAAGTGCTCAGGAAGGGATGGATTGGCAATCTTAGGTAGAGGACGGACAAAGGCTCTCCGCCACAAATCAGGAAACGTACCAGACAGAAGGGAAGCATTTGTGATGTGGCATATGGCTGGTAGTAGCAGTATCCAAGGCACTGGTGATCATACGTCGACTGACGTTGTCACATCCAACTGCCTTAGATTTGATTGACAGGATACATTTTTTGATCTCACCTGCGGTGACTGGAGAAAATTTGAACTCGTCGATATCTGGACAAGGCAAACCGGCAACATAGTCAACCGTTTGGCGCATAGTTTGTCGATCCAATAGGTGTGTAGAAATAAAATGACGATTGATATCGTCCAAGCTAAGCAACTTAGGAAGACCAGTCTGCTTTAATTTACCTACCCCAAAAGTTCTAAGAAACTTCCAGATATCAGCCGGTGACGACGAAGTGATAGTATTGAGTACGTGGCGACGTTTGGCGTTACGTATCATCTGATTGCAGCGATTCCTCGCAGTCTTGTATGAAGTCCAATTTTCTTCAGTACGATCTCTCTTATACCGTCGAAACGCACGGTCCCTGCGCCTCATCGCCATCTGAATTCCCCTCGATATCCAAGGTGCGGGTGGACGCTTCAGCTTCACCGCCTTAATTGGAGCATGTACGTCGAACAATTTCAAGACAATATCGTTGAATATTTCAACCTTATGGTCGATGGTAGCTGCAGTCATTAGAGGATCCCAATTGATAGAAGCAGCATCGGTTTGTAGCTTAACCACGTCCATCCGCCCAAAGCAACGCATGCGCAACACTTTAGGTCGGATTTTGGGGGGATTGAGTATATAGGACAGGAATATTAATCGTGATGGGAGAAACCAGGGGCGGAATATTGGCCATGGATAGGGACAAGAGAAGGATCGGAGGTAATCATTAAGTCTAGCCAGGTATCATTCCCATTAAGGTTATGATGCGTGGCTTGGAGGGGTAAAATGCTGAGACTGGCAGACTCAACGATTTGAAGGAGTTGAAGGGTGCGAGGGGATCTATGGGCAAGGAGATCAGTATTGAAATCTCCCATGATGATATAATGTTGATACTCAGACCCTAAAGATTCTAATACCGATTCCAAATCAGTGAAGTAATCGACGGATGGGGGACAGTAAATAACACCAAGAACAGTTTTGGCTCCCTTGACCCAAACCTCTAAGAAAAGAAACTCTGCTGAAGGGAAAGAATTATACGAAGAAATGGTAAGAATTTTAAAAGAAAATTCACTGCGCAGGTATATTGCGACACCGCCACACTATGGTTCGTCTAGAACAAGCTAGCTAGACAAAAACAACTCTTAAATTCCTGGAAGTTAATTACTATTACGAACTCATTACCCCTATACATTGAGGATTACACCTATTAATTATCAATACTACCCTCATTAAGAGCGTCATTAAGGTATGTTTATAAGATGTTGACTATTTAAAGGGCATTCATTTGCATTTTTACATCATATTTGATAGCATTGTTTATGTCACTAAAAGAAATTTGTGAAAGTGTTTTTGTGATGGATTGTATACGTAAGGGTAAGTAGTTATATTTTATTTCATTTTCAACATGGGAACTTCATTCTTTAGTCTTATAAAATGAAATGTTTGAATTTTCACCCACTTTTTTACTCATTTTTTCAAATTCATCGGTCAAATAATAACATGTCCCCACTTGTCCCCACCGTAGAACCTATCATATACGATTCTCATAAGTGTCTAGTATTTATACGTAAAAAAATTCATTGCGATATATTTGCACAACTAATTTTTATTTATTTTTTTCTTTCAACAGTTTTTACCGTCTCAAGAATGGATTTTTTCGAAGAATGGCTGAAACACCCGAAGGAAACGCGGAATGAGGAGCTCTTTCGGTTTATATCTTTGAGATATAATTTTGATGGTGTTACGGAGCAGTCTCTGCGAGATATTAAAGTACTAATCTCAAGATATTCAACGAAATTTGCTGAAAAGTGGAGCAGCTGTGGAAGAAATCGAGAGCGATTCCTACAAAAGTATTCGACGTGGCTGGAGGGTCTTGACATATCTTTCGATGTGTCCGTTTATTTATCTCTGCCAACTACATCTGGAGAACCGGGACCCGGAAGACCTACTAAAGATTTTGAACATTCTAGTCTCAAAACGAAGAGACGACGTGTAGACGATCTATTACAGTCCAGAAGTGCTAGTGAATTAATTTACGCCGCTGAAGTGTCAGCTCGAATCTCGGGTCAGAGAAGTGTAGCACGTCAAATTAAAGATGTGACTAGTGATCCTTCAATAACCAAGACCACGAGTGAAGAAAGTGCCCCCAGGAGTTTAACAAGTGAGGAAGCTTTAGCGTACTACGTTGATAGTAAATCAAGTAGCCATAGCTATAAGCAGACTCGGAAGTGGAGTATTAAAGCTGGACATAAGGTGTTTCCGTCAATGTACAGTGTTAGAAAGGCTAAAATAGCCTGCTACCCGTCAGGTGAACAAATTACAGTCAATGAAACGCATGCTGAAATCAAAGTTCAGGCAATTCTTGATAAGACTGCCGAACGTTTAGTTTCAGCACAACAAGAAGTTGTTCATAGTCTGTTACCTTGCACGTCATTCACATTAATCAGTAAATGGGGTTGTGATGGAAGTTCCGGTCATAGTATGTACAAACAAAAATTCACTAATTGTGACGATAGTGACGAGTTTTTATTTGTATTTTCTTTCGTTCCTCTTCAATTGAAAGATGAAAGTGGTAATATTGTGTGGCAGAATCCTCGGCCCTGTTCTACAATGTATTGTCGGCCAATAAAGTTTATCTTTTCTAAGGAAACGAAAGATTTTACGATTTCGGAAACCAATAAGGTTTTAGAAGAGATAAACGCTTTATTGCCGACAACCTGCAAGGTGATGGAGACCGAAGTATCTGTCACACATGTTATGCTTTTAACAATGATTGACGGAAAAGTTTGCAATGCTCTGACCGAAACTTCTTCCTCACAAAAATGTTTTATTTGTGGGGCAACTCCAACAATGATGAATGATCTGTCAAAAGAGTTTGCTGCGGACAAAGATAATCTTGGTTTTGGTTTGTCTACGTTGCACGCTTGGATAAGGTGCTTTGAATGCTTGCTTCACATTAGCTATCGACTAAATATAAAAAAATGGCAGTTAAGAACAGCCGAAGACAAAGCTAGTGTGAAACAACGTTCAGATGACATTAAAAAACGATTTAAAAGCGAAATGGGCTTGATTGTAGACAAACCAAAACCAGGGTTCGGTAACACTAATGACGGGAACACCGCGCGAAGATTTTTTGGAAATCCCGAGGCTAGTGCCGATATTACAGGGTTAGATGTTTCACTAATACAAAAATTTGGCATACTACTTCGCACTTTATCATCGGGATATGATATAAATATTGAAAAATTCGTTAACTTAGCTCAAGAAACTAGACAACTTTATGTAAATCTCTATTCATGGTATTACATGCCCGCTACTGTCCACAAAATACTTTTGCACAGTGGCGAAGTAATTAGATCGTCCCTTCTACCTATAGGCCAGCTTTCCGAGGAAGCACAGGAAGCTCGGAATAAGGACTGCAGAAGATTTCGTGAGCACAACACACGAAAGCGATCACGGGAGGCTACGAATAGAGATTTACTTAATATGTTATTGATAACATCTGACCCTGTAATAAACGGTTTACGAGAAGTTCCTCGGAAGAAAATAGGTACGCTTCCAACTGAAGTATTAGATTTAATTGTCCCACCTAGCTGTAAGGAACAAAATGTTAATATGATTTCTACTTTTCATAGTTCTGCCCCTCACGATCATGACTATTCAATGGATGATTCATCTGATGATAGTGATGATAATGAGTAATAGATTTAGTTCTTAGATATTTTATGCATCTGTTATTAGATTTTATAGCGACGTCGAGGGATAAATCACTTTATAAAATGTTCAAAAAATATATTATACACATATGCCCGATAAATGTTTTTTTTTTTCATGATACCAGCTCAAATGACAAACTGCCTTGAAAAAAGTACCAAAAACCTTATATCTTTGCTTATTAACCGCATCTAGACATAAAAATCAAATAAAATAATTTTGTCTAGCTAGCTTGTTCTAGACGAACCATAGTGCGCCACCCCTCCTGTCGGGGCGGTCGTGACGGACCAAGACATAACCTGGAAGGGAATAACTGGTGGAAGGAAGCTGAGGCTTGAGCCAACTCTCGGAGATCAGGACTGCATGGACGTTTGATTGACTGAAAGCCTCCAAAAGGTCGCTATAGTGGCTTTGCACACTTTGAGCATTAATGTGACAAGCATTAAATGTACGTTTGGATTGTTTTTCAAAAGTGCTGCATACAAAGTCACCGAGCGTATTAACAGAAGTTGAGCAGAAACTATCTTCAGAAGAGTCATTGGCAGAATGGAACGAATCATCGTTATCAGTAGACATATTGTAATAAATCAATATAATATATTAAATAAATATAATATAATAAATAAATATAAGATAATAATAATTAGTAATAACACAAAATCTAACTTATGTGGTATCTCTGTACCACCCACCAGCAGTAACGGGCACCTTATAACACAAAAGAAAAATGAATACACATTATAAAACAATATTCAATGAATACCGAACTCAATGGACGCTTTAACTATAAAATATGATATATAAAGTCAACCAAAAGTGGTCTATAGATCAAGATATTTTACGACGACACATAAAACCATAAACAAAAGGAATAATTTAGTCGATCGAAACAGGCTAACTAAACGTTTTCCATAATAAAATGAGCGAATGCACTACTGGAAACGAAACGTCAATAATTGACAATTTTGACAATTAAATTTGACATTGAGAGATTTGAGTGAGAGACCTCTTAGAAATAGATTAACAAATCACAATAACAAAACGAGCTAAAAGCAAGTATAATGTGATTGTAAATACAATTGTTTAAACGTAGGGTGACAAATTATCAATTAACATTAAATTGGTAGGACAGTTAATGCTCAAGTGATGCTTCAGTTTTTCCTTGCGGCAGTTTTGGAATTACCACCTGTTGCTCCTTTGTTGGCTGCATTCAGCGACGGGGCGACAGCACTTTTGGGGCATTTCACCATCAACGTGTTGAGCTCGTCCATACAAGTGATCTTCGAGCGGGAACCATCCGGGGTTTTGACGATGATTACTCCGTCCTGCGTCCAACACGATCGCATCCCGAAGTGCAGTCTCGCTTTGCCGAAGATAGACTGTCGCGACTTCGTTAAGAATTCCTTGATGGACACAGAGGATCCCTTGAGTGACGTTTTGGCTTTCCAGACTGCTGCTTTTGTAGCAGTGTCACGAAAATGAACAAGGATTGACCGGTGGCGATCCTTGGTGACATTACCTAATCTGTGGCTTGATTTGATAGAAGCAGCCGTGATGTCTTTTAAAGCCAGCTTATTCCCGAAGATGTCAAGGATAACAGCCATGCAATCCTCCTTGTCAGATTCAGCAACACCGGAGAAGACAAGAAACTTACGGCGGTGTCTAGTTTCCATTCCATCATACATTTTGGAGCACTCATCGATCTGTTTTCGCAATAAGCCAATGATGTTGAATATAAGCTCTCTGAATGATCTGAATTCGTCCGCAACAGAAAATATTATGCAGAAAACAGCACTGTAAGAGAAGGAAAACTTGATACAAACCCTATACCAACCCGTTTGGCCAGCGTGGTATAGTAGGCCAATTCCTCATTTCAAACTAGAGGCCTAGTCCAGCAGTGGACTGATAAAGGCTGATGATGATGATGATGATGATTCAAATGGTGGTAAATCAGAAAAGAAAGCCGTGATAACAAACGAAAGGGTTTTATTCAGTGAATCAATGTGTAGATATCTAATATTTGATATAATATTAATTATCCTATGTTACCTAGTTACGTCTAAGGTACAAAATAAGGCTATGTCGTGAAACGTGAATATGCTTATTTTAAGGCAGTTTTTGCATACCGTGCACCATAACTCTACTATTTACATCGACTTATACCTACTGTAGAATTTATAGAGACGAGAATTGGTCAAATTGCACGTTTTACATTAGATAAAGCGTTCTCATTTACTTCGAAGCGAAATCTAGAGTAGGTTTAAAGTAAAACATTCGATATAAGGCAGTTACAAAGAGATTTCACAGTAGAGTGCGCATCGCGGCGGGTATGTGTAATAAATCAATACCAACGTTTTAGTAGTTGTGATGTGCACTCTATTGTAAATATTTATCATGCTACCAGACATTCAACGATTACATTTTTAAGCGTCTAAGGTTCTCGGATACTATTCAGAAACCTATATTAGTGATAATTATCTACCTACCAGGAATGCTTCGTAGAATGTCTGGCGAGCATATGTATCTAATTATGCATTATTAGTTAATTGCTCACATTAATTTTGATAGACATACCTCGTGGATAAACGACTATAAATAATCTAGTCTATTATACATTACTCTAAGCCTATCAGTATAATAGTTTAAGTAGTTTAATCTCTTATCGTTAGCTCGATAATCTGTGGTATGGCATACCAATATGTATAGAACTTTTTAAGAATACTTTAATGGTATTCCGACCTTTTCATCAATATTGGACAAGTGCGTAGAAGATAGTTGGGGTCAAAGATGTCTTGTTCAATATCATCATTACTTTTCAAGTGAGCAAGTTTTAGTGAGGTATTGATTTTGAAAAGTTGAACCTTTTTGATCGTGTGTTGAGAAACTGCTGGTTTTTCTTCATACAGATATTCAACTTTACTCAAGTATTTTTATTCTTGTGCTACAAAATTGCTCTTGATTTTAACTAATAACCACAGATTTCTTCAGCAAATCTATAATACAATATCGGTACCTATTCGTACTACCTATAGTTTTAAATTACGCAGTCATTTTTCAACAATTGACTAAGATGTTATAGATAGGTATACTTATAGATTATAGGTAGATCGACCATTTCATTATATTCCTGTCCATCACAAAAATACTTATAATTGGACACGCCTAGAATTACAGTATCGCAATAAGTAGAACAGGGACGTTAGTTAACTTTGTCCCAGCTGAGGGTTACCATGTGCAAAATTGCGCTCGACAAAGTTTTCAGTCACTTTAATAAATATGGGACTAAGACTAGTTTACACTATAACGGAATGTCTGTTGGTCTTCTTGTCTGGTGCGTAAGGTTCTAGTTTAGCAGGTTCTGTGTTCAGTGCACTATAGTCAACGGGGAAAGGCGGTTGTGGTAAGGAGTCCTTTGGAGGCACGAGCACCCATTGCCCAGGGCCGTTGGGATTCTTCCCCATGAGCCAGTTGGTGAAGCAGTGCACGTAGGTTCCGTAGTCCAATATTAGGTAGCCGTTCTGCAAATAAGGAAATCGTTAGTTGGCTTGCCTCCAGGAAGAACGGTACATAGCTTTCATTTCACCGCGATAATCGACTCTGCAGCGAGTCGAGCTACAGGCGAAGTCTAGTAAACCATAAAAATGTCCACAGCCATAACATTATTTCTATCTCTATCGCGTCATACCAGCTGCAATAAATTAATTCGTTTATATTGAACAGCCTTCATTTATGATTTACAGACGATATTCATGCCACTGAATACAATAGGGAAGTATATGACAACGATTAAATAAACCGTAGTATTTGTATACAGCATGAATGCCCATTTTGCTACATTGGCGATGCAAAATATGATCGCTGCCATTTCAATTTATGGTCTTTCATATTTCAGTCTTCTTATAGTGTGTAGAAGCCCGTGCTCAGCAGTAGGACATCTTATATACAGGGCTGATTATGATGGTGATTTTATGTCCCCTATTGTAATAGAGCTTTTAGTAGTTTTTGTGTTTTAAACTACGAAATGAAGTCGATTTCGCGAGCGCGTTAGCGGTTCACCTAATCTATGCGATAGCCGGCGCAGTAATATTCTCCTCAATCCTCGATTACGTGGCCCCACAAACAAATCAAGAAACTACTGTATTGTATCACCGTTATGTATATTAACTTAGACGATTGAAGTAGACGCTGGTTTGGATTTACTCTTTAACACAGATAACTGTATGTATAGACCTCAACACAAGTGAATATTATACGTAAGTTTTTGGATTTGTACCATCGCATCGTGTTAGATGTTGGAGCTCGCACACTAAATGACCAATTTATGCCTACAACCTACATTGAGAACTGGAACTGTAGCAACCGTTACTGTAACGGTTACTTGCCAAATTGAATTAACAGTGCAGTGCCTCTTCTCACTACGAATGCCGTGTCGTTTCAAACTGGTAGGGTTCTGCCCGATTATCACTGCAGTGAACGAGCTTACACGGAGAGCTTGTAATGCCGTGATGCATTGTTGTTCTGGCAATTTGGATCTACACAATTCGAACAGAAATGGCGCGAGTTTTGTGTCTCGCCATATTGTGACGTAACACGTTGAGGCATTTAAGATTTTGTTACTATTTCGCTGTCTTTACGGCTTTAACCTTTGCTATTTCATATGCGTCTAGGCGGCTCGACGACCTGAAAACGGTGGTTGGGTTGGCTGCGGCAGACAGAGCACCGGTCGTTGTGGCTCATGTTAGGAGTGGCGTTTGTGCAGCAGTGGACTGCAATAGGTTGACTAATTGATTTTTTACGCGAAAAAATATTAAATGTTCTTTAATAAGGTAAGGTAGGTACTTACGCTTGTCATGCGATCGTACGCGGTGTCAATTATCTCGTCCACACGGTTTGCGGTCAGTCCAATCACAGAGCGGTAGAAGGCAGCAAGTGCTGTCTTTGTAATGGCTCCTGTACCTGCAATAGAATAAAAATAGTTAATAACACACACAAGCAGAAAAATAAACCCGTAGGTATTCTTGTTAGCAGACATCAAAAGATACCCGTTCGCATGTGGTTGGAAATTTTGCCCATTAAAAGTGTCCTGGTAGATTTATTTTTAAAGTACGCATGCGGAATCCTTTCGGAGAGGATCACGTTAGGGCAAACTCCTATTCAAATATTGTACGTACCATTTTGTCGTGTAAATACGAGCCGGTCATCAAAATAAACGCGGGGCAAATGGGACCCTTGTTAATTGTTCTATACTATTTGGGCTTGCATGTTGACGAAATTGGTCAGTAATCGGCCACGTGGTTTATGCGGTTGCTTAGCCTTTTAACACTTCACCAAGTGCGGTTCACTCCCTACATGAGACTACATATTGTGTGATCGACAAATCGACATTTCGAGTGTCTTTTTTTTCTACGTTGATTAAATGTTTTAAATTGCCCTGCAACATATCGATACCTTTGGGTAGAAAGGTCGTATAAACCAAAACCCGACTTTTCAGAAGAGCAGAAAAACTTTTTTTTTTACATTAATATTCATAACTTTTTTGTTTTTGAAGTTATAAAAAAATGATCAATGAGAAAGGTTCTTTCAATTTGCGAATGAAAAAGGTTAAATCATCAAAATCTATCTATCTTCTTTAGTTTTAAAATTAGCTTGGATTTACGTCCAAGAAAAATCAATTCCTGGTTAATACACCCCATGAAAATGTAGTTTAAAAAAACTGTATAGGTCGTATATCCATTTTTGGTAAGTTTATGGTCACATTTATTGTCGTAAAAATCCATATATGTCGTTTTTTTGTATTAAAAACCATGTATAATCATTGATTAATTGAATTCTGACTAATAAACAATCATGTTACTCTCAGAATTAGTAGGAACTCAATTTTATAATACCCAATAATGGTCGATTTAAATAAAATAAAACTATATATTATATATATATATATATATATATATATATATATATATATATATATATATATATATATATATAGGACATTAAATATCGCTGTGGCCTTCTAAGTAACTGTGGGCACATAATAGCTAATAGTTCTGCTGCGAGCATCTTATGTACTCTATTAAATATCCATATGAATGTTCACCAAGTTGCCAAAGTTCGAGCAATTTATTTTAGAGCTCTGCCTACACCTTTGCCAGTAGAAAACCTTATACAGCCTCGGAAGTTAGGCCTGGTTTCTTCTCCTGCACGTTCGATACCTATATGACCCAAATATTATGTTCTGGCCCAAAGGACTACTCATCTATCGAAGGCTTTAATCATTAATTGCCTGTCGTAATTTCAAATAAAATTGCACTTAAATTAAACTAAGGCCTTAAACCCAAATTCAGCGCAACATTACTCAAGTGAAAATATTAGCACCGTCTGTAGCAACAATGGGGTAGTTAATACAAACATTCTCGGCGAAATTACAACAAAAATTAACTTTGAATTCGTAATAAATTGAGACTTGGGGTTCTTGCACACGAAAGAACACTTCGTGTAGAACGATTAACTTGATTCAGTGTTCTCTAAGTCCCGGGGCCACGGTCACTCGCCCGCGCTAAATTACCGCCGTCTATCAACCCATCCTGGAATCACCAGACACACACACACATATACACGGCACGGACATACGTCACTCACATTCACTCTATTAAGGCAAACTCTCCGGGGCATTCGAACTACAGATAAGTGACGTATTTTGACACTATGAGAAGTTGGCAAAAGGGTTCAAATAGTTCAAATCAAATCAAATCAAATTTATTTATTTGTTTAAACATGAGTAGGTATAAACATGATAGCATGCAAGGTGTTGAAAAGTACAGGATTGTTCGTCATGTTTTTGCCTGTTTAGCGTACAAATATATCACATAAAATCAAAAATAAAAACAATATATCTATTACACAAAAAAGACAGTAGAGTGATAATATTCTCTTTAACGAATCAATTAATTAAAATAAATAGAAATTATAAAGAGGATGTCAGGCCAAGATAAAATATACAATGTCATAAGTTATTCGAAATTATAATGTAAAAAAATAATAATAAATGTCAATTTAAAAATAGTAAAATTAAATACAGTATAATTATATAAAACAAAGATTACAATCTGTCATTTAAGAAATCTGTTACCTTATAATAGGCTCTTTCAATCAATATTTTTTTGACCTCTCTTTTAAATAGTTGGACATTCAAATCCTTTAAATGATTTGACAATTTGTTATATACAATCGGCCCCATACAGATAACACTGTTCCGCATAAGCGTTGTTCTCGAACTGTGTAAACGTTACCTATATTCATCTCGTCTGTTGTGTATTACTGTATCTGATAGTTTTGGAAACAGATGGGGATTGCTTTTTACAAATAAAGCAACCTCTAGAACATATAGTGACGGAAGTGTAAGAATTTTATGTTCTTTAAACAATGGCTTACAGCTATCAGAACAACGAATTTTGAACATAGCCCGTATACAACGTTTCTGTATTTTGAAAATCATGTCTTTATTCGTAGAGTCCCCCTAAAATATGATCCCGTACCGCAGGGCTGATTCAACCAAACCATAATATGCTGTGAGTATAGCGTCGGTGTTAACAGTTGAAGAGAGTTTATGAAGAGCGTAAGACAGAATGCTAATTTTTTTACTTAGTTTTTCAATATGATCCTTCCAATTTAGTCTTTTGTCAATTATTAAACCAAGACATCGAGTACTATTCACTTCACCTAGGGTTTTATCGTTATAATTTATATTTATATTAGAATGTTCCTGTGATCGTTGACTAAAATGCATTATGTTAGTTTTATCTATATTTAATTTTAAATTATTATTATTAAGCCATGATATGATTGATGTCAGTGAATTCGTAATGTCAGTTTGATAATTGTCAATATTGTTACACGCTATAGTCACGGTACCGATCGCCAATACGCCTGCCAAGCGTGGCGATTATGGCAAATCCCCCCATCATGAACCACACCTATAAAAACCGGCCCCTAGTCCCCGGCGGCCCCGCTAGTCCTGGTAATGGTAGCGGCCATGGTAACGGCGGGGCAAGGGGTGCGAAGAATCTCCGGAAGAGATCGGGCTACTACCACCAACGACAATTGGCCTTGGCAACACTGAACACGCGCACACTGCGGACCGACGAGAAGATTGTCGAGCTGGAAGAAGAATTGAGCAAGTTGCGATGGGATATCATAGGCCTATCCGAAGTCCGAAGACAGGGGGAGGACTCGATAGTTCTCAATTCCGGTAACTTGCTCTTCTACCGGGAGGGCGACCAACAGTCCCAAGGTGGTGTCGGGTTCATCGTCCACAAATCTCTCGTGACCAACGTGGTAAATATCGGGAGTGTGTCGAGCAGGGTAGCGTACCTTATACTCAGAATATCCAAGCGGTATTCGCTGAAGGTCATACAGGTATACGCTCCGACCTCGTCGCACCCCGATTAGGAGGTGGAAGCCATGTACGAGGATATTTCTCGGGCTATACATGGCTACAAAACCCATTACACCGTGGTCATGGGAGATTTTAACGCGAAACTGGGCAAACGCGACGGTGATGAGCTGAGAGTGGGGCAATTTGGTTATGGGCATCGGAATTCCCGGGGTCACTTGCTGGCTAGCTTTATGGAGAAGGAAGGACTCTATATGATGAACTCCTTCTTCAAGAAGCGAGAATGCCGCAAGTGGACCTGGGTAAGTCCAGACAGTGCAACCAAAAATGAGATCGACTTTATCATGTCGACGAAGAGGCAGATATTCAATGATGTCTCCGTGATCAATTCACTTAAAGTGGGGAGCGATCACCGAATGGTAAGAGGCACATTGAATATCTGTACAAGCCTCGAACGGTCGACGTTGATAAAGTCCACGCTCCGACCGGCACCGGTTCATATCCAAAACCCCGAGAGCTTTCAGCTCGAACTCAAGAACCGTTTCGAATGCCTGGGCGAATGCGTAGATGTGGACGAGTACAGTAACGGGTTCGTGTATGCTGTCCATAAAACAGGGGCTAAATTCTTTAAGCCCCAGAAAAGCAAGATAACAAGCAAGATCTCGGATCCGACCCTCGAGCTGTTAGAGGAAAGGCGCAAGATAGTTCTGCTATCCTCCAACGACATGCCGAAATATCGGCACCTCAACAGATAGATCTCTAAGTCTCTGACTCGCGATCTCCGCCAATACAACACAAAACGTGTTCGTGAGGCGATCGAGCAGAATAAGGGTTCCAAAGTGTTCCAGAGGGATCTGTCTGTTGGGCAGAGTCAGCTGACAAAGCTGAAGACGGAAGATGGCAGAATCGTATCGTCCAAGCCTGAGCTCTTGGAGGAGATCGAGAGGTTCTATGCCAGCTATACACGACAACGCAACAACCCGCAAGCACTCCAGCGTCAGACCCTAGAGCTGGATTGACCCGACACTATACCGAAGATATCCCGGACGTCAGCATGCACGAGATTAGTGTGGCTCTCAAACAGCTCAAAAACAACAAGGCGCCGGGTGATGACGGAATTACGAGCGAGCTTCTGAAGGCTGGCGGTGCACCCGCTAGAGAAGCCCTTCGGAAGCTATTTAATTCCGTCATTCTCGAGGGTAAAACGCCACAGGCGTGGCACAGAGGTGTGGTGGTGCTTTTCTTTAAGAAAGGGGATAAAACCCTCTTAAAGAACTACAGACCCATCACACTTCTGAGCCACGTCTACAAGCTGTTTTCGAGGGTCATCACGAATCGTCTCGAGAGCAAGCTAGACGACTTCCAGCCTCCCGAACAAGCCGGTTTCTGTAAAGGCTATAGTACCATAGACCACATACATACGCTGCGGCAGGTTATACAGAAGTCCGAGGAGTATAACCAGCCCCTATGCTTGGCGTTTGTGGACTATGAGAAAGCCTTCGATTCGATCGAAACCTGGGCGGTGCTACAGTCTCTCCAACGGTGCCGGATTGACTACCGATATATCGAAGTGCTAAAGTGTTTGTATGAAAACGCCACTATGTCAGTCCGCCTCCAGGACCAGAGTTCGAAACCTATTCAACTCCAGCGAGGGGTGAGACAGGGGGATGTAATATCCCCGAAACTGTTTACCACTGCGCTGGAGGATGTTTTTAAGCTTCTGGACTGGAATGGGCTCGGCATCAACATCAACGGCGAGTACATCACTCACCTTCGATTCGCAGACGATATCGTAGTCATGGCTAAAAAGCAGTGGGCCCAGTACACTGCCCTGGGGAACACCATACGAGGTATAACGCTCCTTTGAGGAGTATGTTTCTTGAGTTTTTGTTTTAAAGTTTAATTTACTTATTTCTATTTTTTGTCTTCTCTCAGATAAGTGAGACTTAATTAAACTTGAAACATTGCCTCTTATGCCATAGGATTCCATTTTTTTACTAAAATATTATGATCATCGTGATCAAAAGCCTGTGACATATCACAATAAAGGGCACAAACGGGCGACCTTTTATCCACATGCGGCAGGACATTGTATATAAAATCATATATCGCCATATTAATGGTTTTATTTCGACGAAACCCTTTTTGTTCCTTGCATAATATGTCACCTTTTTCGAAGTAGCCATTAAGTTCGTTGTAGATATATTTTTCAAATATTTTTGAAAATATAGGTATCAATGCAATCGGCCTATAGTTTTCCATTAAGTGCTTGTTTTCCTTTTTGTACACTGGCTTTACAATGGTCAGTTTAAGATCGTTTGGGAATTTACCGGTTGATATTCGCTACGTGCGAAGTGCATGGAGGGGGTAGCTAAAACGATCGCAGCGCATGCCGTGGCAGAAATCCGTAACTATTCGGGAAGTCAATTTGATTTTTGATTTGAATTTTGTCATAAGTTCATAACAAATACATTAATTATCTGATAATTTAATTCTTGATCTTAAATATTATCATCTTTGAAATGAGTCATAATTGTTGTTGTGTTGTGGACTGCAAAAATAACGGCACAAATAGTCTGTGTACATTCTATATTTTTCCAACAGTAGAGTGGAAATTAGATCAAAGAAAGATTAGATACGATACTTAATAAATAAATTATTTTTATTTGTTCTGTATTTTATGTGATATAAAATAATGTTTTATTTTTAAGTGTTGATGGCTCGCCATGGACTCCAAGACGTCACGATAGTGAATGTTTCATTGGAGGCAAAAAATCTGACGTGCAAACAAGTCTAAGTTATGTTCCTACGATATTCCCTCAAATATATCGACAGAAGAAAGTTAGAGAGTCACAGGTGTTACTGGTGTTAGCTAGATACACACGTTTTATAAAACGTAGTACCACAAAAGTCTTAGATATCAAATTAAGGAAGAGTTGAAGATGAATATGAATTTAATCAAATCGAACCTCGTGTGGCTGATCAAGGATGCCAAATCTGTTTTCTGAATCGAATTTAAAAGAAACAACCATTATTTGTAATAGATTAATTTACAGTGGTGATCACTGATCTGATGCTGAAATCCAAGTGGATATAGCAACAACTTCAAATTTTGTAGCAATTAATAATGCAAGAATGAAAGATAAAAGCTGTTGCACTGACAAAATATTGTATGATAATCAATGTACCGAAACAAAAAGCCAATGATTTGTTGGTATTTCATCAATAAAAAAAATTTGCAAGAACTCCTAGATCTTGTTGGTGTGTCATTTAGCAATTTGCAGTTTTTAGTAACAAGATTAACTACATACTATTATGTAAAAATGTACAGTTTCCATTAAATACCGACTTTCTATTTTTTATAAAAATGAAAACTGGCTTGACATTTTCAGCATTGAGTGTATTATTTGGTGTACAGCAGAACAAGAATCTCACGAATATCTCATTTCTTACAAAATCTAGCTTGTGAAACTACTAATTTAATCTTTTGGCAGAATAGAGCCACCGTAGAAGCAATAATGACCAAGTATTTCAGTCCAGATTACATCAATACAAGAGTTATTATTGACTGTACTGAATTCCGAATTGAAATACCGACAGCAGTGGATGACCGTTGATAGTAAAAATACCACTTCGTCTTTTTATTTATCTTTAATTTACTATAATAACATACTAGAAAATAAAATATGTACTGATATGTCATTATTTGGCATAATCCCGAATAGTTGCGCATGCTAGGTGGCGCTATTGTCGTGCACGGTCTCAATACTCAAGTTTAAAATATGGCTGAGATGGTGGCAAATATCATCATTGACTGCCTTAATAATTTTTGTTAAAATGCCATCATATCCAACACTATTAGTGTTTCGCAGATTTCTTATAATTTTATTTATATGACAAGGCAAACTGGGTGCTAGAAACATCGATTTCACTTTGTTACTTATTAAATGAGTTACATTTTTATCCGTATCTGTAGCTGGGCATACCTTATCAATATAATAATCGTTAAATGCATTTGCTATGCTCGTAGGATGCGTGATACAGCAATTATTAATTTTAATATAAGATATTGATTCTTTTGGTGTATTTAACTTAAATTTATTAATAATTTGCCATGTTGCTTTACAGGTATTGTCTGCAGTTTTAATTTTATAATTATTCTGAGCACGTTTTGTTAAATTTATTATCTTTTTGAATAATTTAGTGTACTTAATATATTTCAATTGATTAACGTTTGTGGGGTGCAACCTATACTGACAAAGCAAATTCCTCTTACGCTTGCTGCAGATTTTAATGCCACGTGATATCCATCCCGGTTTACTGTGAACCTTTACTATTATTTGAGTTTCTGGGAAGCACAGGTCATAAAACAGTTTAAAATTATTTATAAAATTCTGGTATGCTACAGTTGGATCATCAGATTCATAAACATCCGAGAAAGATAAGCTCTTAATGCATATTTGAAATTTTGCAATATTATCAACACTATAATCTCGTTGAGTTCTACGCCAGAAATTGATTTTGACTTTCTTTTTTACTGGTAGCCTTATTATTTGGGCGGTGTGGTCGGATAAGCCGAATTCTAGCACTTCCGTCTTACATGGTTTATTGCAATTATGAGCAAAATTGTCTATACAAGTATTGCTTACGAGTCTTGTTGCTTGTTTTAGCGCTAATTTAAATTTATGGTTCAGTAGTATACATTCAAAATCTAACGTTATATTATTGCACTTCAAAACATCTATATTAAAATCCCCAGCAATGAGAATATTTTGACACTTAAGTTTACATGTGTATTTCAGGACCTTTTCTAGCCTATTAAAAAAAGTATTCAAATTATTATGTTTTGGTATTCTATACATGCAAATCAAAACAATGTTACAATCGATCAGTTCTACAGCACAGCACTCAAACACATTAGGTATAGAAAAATTACTCACTGCTGAAAGTTCTCTAAACTTATGCGAATCATGTACTAAAATACAAGCTCCACCTCTATTACTATTTATTCGACTGAAAGTTGCAGCTAAAGTAAAGTTTGGTAAAGTACAGTTTATCTCAGATCCTCTTGACATAAAATGTAGATGTAATCTGTGTTACTGAGTAACACAGATTACATCTACAAATCGGCTTATTTCTGCTAGTTCTTCTAAATTAACCAACAAGGCGTCCGACTTATTGAGTAGCCCCGCAATATTTTGATGCATGATGCATAGGTATTTAGTGCCGAAAAAATATAGACTCCGATTCTTTTTCATCCTCTACGTTTATAACGCTAGTTATTGTACTGTCGTCGGTCATGTAATTGTATTTTATATCGTCGATGAGGTATTGCAGATCTCGAAATATTAGACGTATGCCAATGTTATTTATGTAGCCTGATCCATGATGAAACATACTGTAGTCAGCTTTCAGATTACTATTTGAATCTAAAATATATGCATGTTTATGTGTGAGCGCATCTATATATAAGAGATTATTAAAATGTTCCACTCTCCAGTTGAACATACTTGTACTATAGTTGCTTAATTTGTAAGTGGGAAGGCATATTATCAGATTAGTATGTTTATTTTTTTTCTAATATATTTTTCATATTCAATATTAAGTGAGAATAATTGTAGGTGCTATTAAAATTTTCTTCTCCAATTAATATGATACAATAATCATTAGTCGTAAACTTTGTAAGCTTTTTTTCAAGCCCTTGCAGGGTTTCTAGTATTGAGCAGTGTGGCGTAACATAGTGACTCAATTCTGAGTTGTTTTCTAAAGTATTTTCTGCTATTGTAGTGATCTTGTTTCTTTTGTTTGTGCGAACTATACATATTTTTTTAGGTGAGCAAATTTTGCTTGTTTTCTGACGCTTTTGGTATTTCTTCTGAAAATTTGTTGTATAGTAAGCTAGGTTGTACAGATTCGTTTGATTTATTTGTAACTTTGTTTATCAGTTCTCTTTGTTCTTTTGTAATTCCAGTAACTTTCTTTGGGGTCATTTTATGTTTTACAGGACTATTCGATATTTTTTTTAACAATTCGTTCCTTTTCTGTAGCTCTTCATTCCTTTTTTTTAATTCAGTACTTTCTAATGACAACATTTCAATTTCTTTGTGAGCGCTTTGCAGCTCTGCAGTAATCTGTTGTATTTTATCTTTACATTTCTTTAGTTCCGATGTTCAATCGTTATTCTTGCTGTTTGGAGCAAATCAGAGAAGTTAAGCTACGTTATAGAGAGCACCACTTAGATGGGTGACTACTTCTTGTGGTAGCTATAAAAGTGTGCTACCATTCTTTGGAAGGCACGTAAAGCTTTCGGTCACATTGCAGTTCCTGTCGTACGACAAAAATTGTTAGGCTGTATTAGAAGTCGGGTGGTCTATAAACTCCGATGTCATAAGATGGCCAAACACAAAAATGCATATGAATGTCTACGACGTGTGGCAGGTGGTGCAGTTTTACATACTTAACGATTATTTGCAGAAAACAATGTAAAATAAAATTATTTTAACGTTGAAGTACTTTTATGTAAATCGAGCAAATGTATTTTTTCATTCAGTAAAAGCATGTTACATTTCGAATGCTATTACAGAGGAATTAAATAATTAATAATTAAAGGATTACCTATTTATATTGTACCTAACTTTCTCAAAATAATTTATAGAAGTTATTTTGATTGGCTTCTTGTTACCTTTAGGTACCTTGTCAAGTCGGAGATTGTAAAGTAGATTTGACAAATTTGACAAATCTTTGCGTCAATAGCACAATGATTTTCTATGCCTGAGTCAACTGAGTGTAATTCATCTAGAATATATGTAGGTACATTCATAAGTAAGTATGTATTGATCACTAGGTATTAAAGAAAATATGTATGAGTATATTTTAAATTTATCAGTTGATATATTATACCAACTATTGATATCAACACACTGCTTTGCAGAAGTTGTCTGGTTCGAATCCACGGCGCGCATGACTGACTTTCAAAGTTATGTGCGTATTGAATTGTTTGGTTTGAACATTTTCTAAATGTTTACAATAGTACCAAAGTTTCACTTACTGGTCCTATCCACCACATGGAACAGTATCTTGCACAAGTACTGCAGGTACAGCGGTAGGTCTGTGAACCGCTTCATGGAGCTGAGATGCAGCGCCCAGCGAGCCAGCCAGCCCTCCAGCGTCGTCCGACCCGGGATGTTGATACCGCTGGCTTCGGGGCCACATACCCGTCTGTAGTACGGCAGGTCACAGAACCTAGACAACAAGGTAATATATAAAGTACGAGGCTACAGATTGATTTTGTAAAGTTACAATTAAGCACTAATATTCAAAAAAAAGGTATACTTTTGTCACGTCTCGTAATCTATAAAACCTCATTGCAGTAACAAAAGGCTAAGCAAAAATGGGTATACATTTAAATGTAAAACATTCGCCTTTTAATAAGTACAATCAAACAAGTCGGCAGTGGACCAGTTTGAAAAAAAATCCCTTGGCTCGCTCGTAGAGTCGAGGCACACTAGAAACTGGTTTTGTATACGGGTGTCAATGTGCTTGTAAAGAAGCACTGAATTAGCATTCTTTTTACAACCCATAAAGCAGGTCGAACCATGGTTAGCCTCGTTTACTGAAACTAAAACAACAAAGAACAAGTTCCTCAGGCCGTGATACAAAAAGAATGTTTAATGGTCTCGTAGTCACATTTCTTTAACATGCACTGGGGCCACTGCATGTTATTCTTTTTTAGCGATCTGTAATACGAAATATGAAATAGAAGCCTAGAAGAAGAATATAAGCTCTTGAGGAGTATTGTTTTTGTCCGTCAGGTAATGAAAGTATCGCAAAAAAACATCGTATGCGATTACAAACATATTAATATTTGAAGTTAAAGAATTGATTGTGGAATCGAACAATGTAGACATTTATTAAAATAAAATACAGAACCCCTCACGCTCACTTAGCCGGCATTTTATTACTTGTTTATTCGTCGTAGAATTTCTTTCATTAACTTCCATTTCCAGCTCCGAGGTCTTATATTCACATATGCCACCAAATACACATATGTATCGTAAAAACGGTCGAATTTTCATGAAAATGCCACTTGTGAAAATATATCGTCTACAAAATTGCATATTACATTACAAAGTGCTCATATTTTTGGGCACTTTCATGAAATGTCGGCAGCTGGTTGGCATTTATATTGATGGGATTTGATAGTACAAAATGACGGTTGCAATTTGCAATGGCATTAGAGTGGATATAATTTAGCTAGATGGAAACCTCTGCATAGTCAGATGGCACTGAATTATCTCATATTTCAGAGAGAAAACTGGCAAAAAGGAGTGTGTTTTATTTTTTACTCAAATACTAATGTTCCGTCATAAATATGTAGGTATAGATATTTTGGACACCTTGAAATGTTATGCATTTCTAAATATCTCAAGAGATTTTGTTTAATTTAGTACTTATGCTTGTAAAATTTAACTAATGGTTGACCAAAATAAAATAATTTTAAAATAAAGTAAAGGAGTAGGAAAAGTTTACTGGTTCTCATTTCAAACAGTTCACTTCGGGCAATGGAACTTGCAATGATCGTACTTCGTTTTTCTTCATTATCAAAAAAGTAGCTTCAACTTCACTATCGCATGATACGGTATGCGTCGGTCTAGTGGACCGGTCAACTTACTTGGGCGGCAACGGGTCGATGAAATGCTCAATGAATTCCCGCTTCACCTCCAGTAGAATATGGAATTCGGACGAGTTTGGCGACCAGTCAGCAAAATGCGCCAACCTCTGTAAATTACAACGTGAAACGAATTTAATTATTCTCTTTCATTATTCCGGTGTTAGTTATGTGAGGTTGAAATGACTTCGTGTTGAATTTAGAGGCATAATATGTTATTTGCCTTCTGCTAGCGGCATATTTGCCAGGTAACATGCGTTCATTCCTCGCCTTTGAGATGTTTGACTTCGTTCTATGTTGAAGGGCCTTCAAGGGAAACTATTGTGCAATTTGTTGAAATTTTTCTACGCGGCATATATGAACAGTTTTAAAGTAGAGCAGTACTTACTAGCAATTTAAAATAGATCTAGTAAACTGCTGTGGTACTCAAATCGAATTTAGCCTCAGTTATTAATGTCATTTCTTATCGATTTATAATTATTACAGTAATTTGAGGAAGAACAAGTCACGAGTCGTTAATTGGTTTTATATCGATGTTCGCTTTGATTGTAATTATTTACTTAAGATTGTCCGTGTGGTGTCGGTAATACAAAGTTTCACCACCCTATTTCATTCGGTGGTTATCGTAAGAGGCGACTAAGGGGTACGTGAAGACTGTACACAAAGTAATGACTTTGGGAAGAGACAGAAATCTCGACATGAAACCTTATGCCAAACCATCTGGCCAGCGTAGTATAGTAGATAGACTTAATTTTCCTCTATAAGGATGCAAATTAGGAGAGGCCTATATCTAGCAGTGGCTTGTAAAAAGCTGAATTGATAGTCAAGATGTCACAAATTTGATACCTTCCTACCTCGAAGAATTGGTCGAAGTCTGTGTCACAAATGACGTCATCGCGGTCGTGGTCCAGTAGCTCTGTGAAGAATAACGTCAGTTTGTCTGTCTGCATGGAACTCAGTTCCGCTAGAGGCTGTTCTTCTTCTAGGTCCAGACATTCTAGGTCTTCGCTGCAGCGGTTCACCCATGTTGCTGTAACAAAAAAGAAAAAAATATTACAATGTTGACAGTTGAAGGGCAATGACGACCGCTTAAATTACTATGCCATATATGTGCATATAGGCTTATAGTATAGCGTATTATATAGCCTTCCTCAATAATTGGGCTATCCAACACAAATATAATTATTCAAATCGGCCCAGTAGTTCCTGAGATTAGCGCGTCCAACCGACCAAACAATACCTTCAGCTTTTAATAAATATTAGTATGTATGTATGGCATAGTTATTTGTAGCACTCAGATAGATACAATCAGACAAGTCGGCGGTGGACCAGTTTGAAAGAAAATCCCTTGGCTTGCTCATGGAGTCGAGGTACTCTAAGAAACTGGTTTTGTATACGAATGTCAATGTTTGTGTAAAGTAGTACTGGAAGCGACGATATTCCTATTATATAATCATTTAACGGCAAAAGGTCGGCCTTAAATAATTCAGAAGGCATATCGGTTATCGTAAGTTGGCAATACCATTACCCTTGTCAAGTGTTGTTCCCTTTAGTGGATTACCTGTCTCGTCCCCTGGTCTAAGTAAGGCTTAGCTTCGTAAGGTCGTTGATGTGATTAATTGCGTTATTTGTGGAGTAAAGTAATATTGAGTTTAGTTAGGAAATGTTCAGTAGTAGGAAGGATGCTAAAAGTAACGGCCACGTGGTACCTAGCTTAGTCCTTATTATTATATATGATTTACACCAGCCGTGGTTTTATTTTGTGTGCGAACTTGACTCATAAGGAAGGTTGATTCATTTTCTGGGCACGTGTGGATTTCCTAATATGTAAACTTTATTGGTTATTAATTTGATAAAGTAAGACAGGCAGGATTTCCTTCTAAACTGTTTATAAGTAAGCTATTAATAAACTATTCAAAATAACATTAGCGTCTTATCTTTGAAAATATACTTTTAATTCGTTTCTAGATTCACTGATAAATATGCAATTGATTGCTCGTTGACCTTCGACTGTTATCTGGCTTCTTCTTTATTCGATAGAAAGTGGAAAGAGACTTTACTTTCTATATATTAAATAAGGCAATCACAATCAAAATGTTATGTAGTCAAAACAGTTCAACTAATGTAACAAAACTGCAAATCATTATTCTACTACTGTGAAAATATTATTCAGTGTTAAATAGTTTTTTTTTTAAAAGACACCTCCCGCTTTAGGCCTAAATCCTGTGTCGCGGGGGACTTTACAAACATACAACTAACGGACAAAATGAACACCCAGACTCGAACCAACAATTTATGACAAAGTGTTGTCTCGTGTGGGAATCGAACCCACAACACTCGGCGCAGTGTCAAGCGGCGAGACGGCTGCTTAAACCACCACGTCAACCGTGCAGTCATTGTTCAGTATAAAGTGATATAGTGAGGGGGTCAAAACTACAACACTTGGCGTAGTTATTATACAAAGAGGCTACCTTTGAACCCATTACGTTATCCGTGCAGTAAAAAAATATATATTAACAAAAATGAATCACAGAATTTTCTACAAAGCCGATGCATCATCAATTTTCATTACCGTCATGAATTAACTCATCAAAAATCTCGGCATTATATTCATAATTTCATCAGAATATTAATGCAATATTTCACCTGTAGATAAATCCGATATCCTATTTTATATCACGATTGGTATATAGACTCAGAATTTAATTGTAATTTATTAGTTCCTAAAAGGAAAGGAAAAGAAATGTAGGGTAACCCACATGACTGAGAGTTCTCCATAATGTTTTCGTTATATCGGGAGTTCTGCCAACCTACACTAGCTCACTTTGGTGAAATAACCCTTCCCGTAGTGGGAAGATGCCCTTGTCTTCGCATATATTTATACGAACATTTACACGAATAAAATGAAGTCCCCTATTCGTCCTGTCTGACTGTATGAACGCCGAAAATGCCGAGCGGATTTCAATACGGTTTTAACTATTAGGGCAGAGCCGCAGGTAAAATTCTAGTACAGCAATGTACAAGGCTGAAGCTATAATTACTTATGATCTTATAATCTTAATATATAAAATCCTTGCGTTACTTACTGACTGACAGACACGCTACAGCCGAAACTATTGGGCGCAGGAAGCTGAAATTTGGCATGTGTGTTCCTTGGGGACTGAAGGGGTGCACTAAGAAGGAATTCGAAATTCCCACGGGATCGGACAAAACGGGCAAATTTAAAGAAATTGCATTCGTAGCTGCTGGCGTCCTCTAGTACTAATATATAAAGCGGAACAGTTTGTTTGATTGTTTGGTTGAACGCGCTAATCTTAGGTACTACTGGTCCGATTTGAAAAAATCTTTCAGTGTTAGCTAGCCCATTTATCGTGGAATGCTATAGGCTATATAACATCGCTATGAGCGACAGGGGCGGAGCAGTAGCCTTAAATAATGCGGGTGTAACTGCGGGCATCATCTAGTATATTATGCTTAAAAAGACTCAGTGTGAAGTTTGATACGATTCGGTCGAATAAAGTTCTATTAAAGTAATCATATTAGGTAAATATTGAGTTGACCGTAGATCAAATTCGCATCGAACAACTCTTTGTCCTGAGAGAGTCAGTCGCGAGTAAACTTTGAATTTCTATGAGTTGGGTACGACGCCGATTATAATGAATAGGACTCGAATAATAGTTTGTTTGGTAACTCTTGGTAATATACCAAGATATAATTATAGCATAACCTCTTACTGTAGGAGAATAGACGGTTATATAGGCGAAATAAAACGATTGAAAACGATGTCATCATAATGATGTTCGTTTGGATTTTGAAGTACCTACTTATCTTACCTATTTTACTTTTACTGCATTTTGTCAATTTGGATTCCGAGCTGGGGTAGGAACGAGAGAGGCCTTGTTCGCTCTGCAAGTGTTGGTCCAAAAATGCAAAGATATGCAACAAGATGTTTTTCTTTGTTTCATAGATTACGAGAAAGCATTTGATCGAGTGTTACATGACCGTCTTATAACAATCTTGACCGACATAGGATTGGACGGCAAGGATCTCCGTATAATCCATAATCTCTACTGGCATCAAACAGCGACTGTTCGTGTAGATGGAGAAGAGACGGACGAAGTGGACATTTGCAGGGGTGTCAGGCAGGGTTGTGTACTTTCACCTACTCTCTTCAACTTGTACTCGGAAGCAATCATCGCTGAAGCAATGGAAGGACTAGACTGTGGAGTCAGGGTTAACGGACGACTTATTAACAACCTTACATAATGCCGACGACACAGTCCTAATAGCGTCTACAGAAGCACAGTTACAGCAAATTGTTGACCGGGTCAATGAGTACAGCCTGAGAGCCGGTCTCAGTATGAATGTCTCCAAGACGAAGTTCATGGCAATATCAAAACATGAAACAGCTACTCCTGATATAACTGTAGATGGTACGCGCTTGGAGCGGGTGCGTAAATACAAATACCTAGGCACATGGGTGATTGCAACCTGGGACAATGATCTGGAAATAAAAACCCGTATTGAAATCGCTCGTCATTCGATTTCTTCTATTCGTCGCTCGTCGCATTCAACAGCATGAAGAAAATTCTTTGTAGTCGGAACTTTAAGATGTCTTTGCGCACTCGTCTACTGGAATGCTACATATGGCCCATACTTCTATACGGATGTGAGGCCTGGACTATCAAAGAGCAATTCCGGAAACGTATAGAAGCATTCGAGATGTGGACCTATAGGCGCATGTTGTTATTAGCTGGACGCACAGGGTGACCAATGTGGAAGTTCTCCGAAGAGCTGGCAGAAAGCGTGTACTTATGCAGACCATCAAAAGAAGGAAAGTTGCCTATCTGGGCCATGTGCTTAGGCATCCCAGATATGAGATCCTGCAACTCATAATGATGGGCAAAGTCGCCGGCAAAAGATCAGTTGGTCGGAGAAAGAAATCGTGGTTGCGCAATATACGCGAGTGGACTGGGATCTCGAGTGCGGCAGAACTTTTTAGTCTTGCCAGAGATCGAATTAAATATGCAGAGCTGACTGCCAACCTTCAATAGTTGGAGAGGCACTACAAGAAGAAGAAGAAGCTTTTTGTCACCGTTTGTGATCTTTTAAGTTGGTATTATGTTTGCAGAGAGTCAGAGAGCCTATAACAGTTTATCGATATGGACGCCTTTAGGTGATAATTTGTAAAAAGTGAAGTCTTAAAATTTGCTTTCATCATTGGCTTATTTAGCATAAAAATCAACCAGGTGTCAACATTGTTTTTCTAGCTGTCTTACACAGCTAGAAAAACAATGTTGACATAATCTTAGAACATGAATAATGAATGAGACATTGCATAGATAATGTCGCACCTTTTTATCGATGTGTTATTAATAGATATAATATTGGTAAAAATATCATGCTTTATGATTTTGCACTAGTTTATCTCGGGTATTCATTTGTAGGTTGTATAAAGCACTAGCCTCTCGCTTTCAGAGATTACATTTTCATTTACAGCAAGATTTTTGAATAGCTGCCAGGAGAGAAATTAATTGACTTTTATTTGGATCTGAAGTTAGAGGATATTTTATCAATACGAATTGGTAAAGTTTCCCACTTCACAATAATACAATTGAACTAATCGTAAAGAAACTAATCGTCGAAATAACTGTGGGCTATTCAAGACCGAGATACAAAAAGTTTCTTAACAACAAAGTAAACACAATAAGGTTTCTATTATCCAAAAGTCCGAAGTAGCCCAGCCTAGTTTAGTTAACATTTAGGTAATAGAACGGACTTAATACTGTTAGACAGAAGGAATCCATCGGGAGGTGCGGCTGAATAACTGAAGAGCTTTCGTCCCGCAAAGCCTCCCTACCTACCCGTTCCAGAATATCAAAACAGTATATAATAAGATTGCTTCGCCACGTCGGACAAAGGAATCTTCGAACATATGATACATGTTCGAAGATTCCTTTGTCCGAAAAAAGGGAATGTGAACGTATATTTTGTGAGATATTTCCGACAACCCCGGCTCGATGTTTCGTTTCATTTGAAAATTTTCTGTGAACTATTTGAAATGTGTTCTAGTTCGTATATTTTGCTGACACATTCGTTCAGCTTGGTTTGTGAACTGAAATGAATATGGCAGGCGGCGCACAGCTAGATTTTAAATTAGATTGAGTTTTGCTTCAATGTACTGATTGATTGAAAATAACTGCACAAGATTTGATTTTCTTTTTATATTTTTCTAGCTAAGTCATCTGAATATTAAATCAAATGCTTTTTAAATATGCCAACACTTATGAAAAACAAATAAGACTATACTACGTCATAGAGCATAGATATTTTATGTAAAACTAGAGGACGCCAGCAGCTACGCCTGCATTTTTTTTAATTTACCCGTTTTGTCCGATCCCTTGGGAATTTCGGGAAATCCCTTCTGAGTGCACCCCTACGGTCCCCAAGGAACATACATGCCAAATTTCAGCTTTCTGCGACCAAGAGTTTCGGCTGTAGCGTGTCTGTCAGTCAGTCAGTAACGCAAGGATTTTATATATTAAGATTTGTATTCATTGACTACGTCAACAGCTTCAGAAACTAAGACATCGTGACATCTAGTGTATCACAAACTATGGGGATAGAATAACCAATTTCGGGCGGAAAATATTTGAGAAAAGGAAAATCTAGGACGAAATGATAACGATAAAGGAAATCGAAACAATTAGAACTAATGATGGCTTTGGTGCTAGGAAATGGTTTTTGATCACAATCGTAAATACCTATAAAACCTACTCTATTGCTCTTCACCACAAGCAGCAAAATTATCTTTAACAAATAACAATTTTCTTGTTGTGAAATTTCCTGCAATGCTTCTTATGTAAAGAAACGTTAACTGCGGTATTATTACGAGCCATAATTAACAAATTATTTTTATATTTTCTCGTGTGTTTTCTCTTCCAGGAACACGCTATCATCTGCGGTTTCTTAATGTACATTGGTATTTACAAGCCATTAGCAGTAATTCGTTTCAGCTGGAAGTGGCTTGGCCGAAGATTGCTGACGTGTAAAATGCAGCCTGTTAAGTTTAACGACCGGAGTTTAGCGCTCTTTATGAGGAAATAAAACGAGACCTCTAAGTCTACTAATACACTTTCACATCTTGTTAAACCTGCTTGTAACAAGATCGTAAAGAAGCGTCTATGAATTTTGACGCATACCTACTTGTCTAGGCGGCACGCGGCAGTAACTACTACTAGTACTAATGAACCCTAAAGTTTGTGAGAATGTTTAGAAGATTAGATGTTTGTTACTCCTTTACGTTATGACCTATACAACTGCTGCAAGGATTTCCGTGAAACTTTGCGGTAAGATGGCTCATACATGCAAGTAAACAATTAGGCTACTTAAATTCTAGATACCCGATTTTCACGCGGATGTTGCCGGTTGCACAATCTACTAGAATCACAAACAAGAATCTATGAATCATGACGCATACCTCCATGACTTCTGCCATACGGCCTACGGTATACATCGTAAAAATTAATTCAGAATCGTTTAGGTCACGGAATTATTTATCTTTGATTAGCTTTCGCTAGGGGCTCGGCCTCAATATCGATTATCGTGACACGTAGCTTAGTAGCGTTATTTTAAGGCACGTTTTGTGAATAGACAGCAATTTGTAACATCATTGATAGACAGTATTAATAGAGTAGTTAAGAAGTTTTCCTTAAAGAGAGGTGGCCTATTATTCTAAGGGCTAATCAGACATGATGCCTGATTTCATCCACATCGAGACAAATATTTTTGTGTTTAGTTCTATGTGTATGTGTACCTAATTTATCTATAATATGTATTTTAGAAATATATAAGTATCGGTATAAGTGGTAAAAGGTCTGCCTTATTGGAGCACTCTCCAATAAGGCAGACCTTTTACCACTTATACCGATACTAGGTAATTGTGCTAAGGATAGAAAAAAACGTCCAAGCCTATGTGTAACGCGATAGAATGACGTGAATTTCAGACGTTTATCTTGGTTACAATATTGCGAGCACAGCTTAGCGAGTGGTAAAATGTTAAAAGCACTAAATATTCATTGATGTCGCAACGCCACCTAAGCGCCAGAGCGTAGCAGATTCACGAAACAATATCCATGATTATGAACTTTCCTCAGCTCCGTGAATTTCAAAAATACTATTGTATCGCTAAATCTGTGTTGTAGGATTTTAGAAGATTTGTGTGGGAGAGGTTTTTATTTTACCAATAGGTATGTGATCGTCACAAAAAAAAACAGTAACTTGAGAAATTGAAAATGTTCAATTAGGAATGCAGTAAATAGTTCCTCCTGCCAAAACATACCCATATTTTATGATTTTTCTAATATTATGGTACCGGATAAATCTTCCAAATGGCACACTGACAATCAATTGATAAAAATCGATTTGTCATCGTAAATTAATTTCTATACTCTTGTTTTATGTGTACTTCGTTCATGATTATGTAGGTCAATATTTTGTTACATCTTTATTTTTCTTTTCACTAGATTGTTCCATTAGAGTGTTATACTTCAATCGGACGCGGTTACGGTTATGGCAACTTTTTATTTCGCATATCTGGTTTTTTATTACGGTTAGGAGCAACATACCAGGGGAGAGATTCGTTACGACCATATTAAATACAAGGTTGTGTGGCAGTACCAGTGGTCACATTTTACCAAAGGACGTAAAAAATACCCAGTCATCATAAAATTCCTTTTGTAGAGTAAATTGAGTGATAGTACTGCTCGCCTTCAAATATACAATTCGTGCACAAAATCGTACTCCTGCATATTGTAACCCTCAAAAAACTACGCTACCTAAACTACTACCTACACGTTTAAAAAACAGTTCAAGGTCTTTGTATGACAACTATGAGCATTTTCCACGTCACGTAATGAATCATCATTCTACTTAAACTTGAAATAAGCTGATTCATTGTCCGAAATTGAGAACAAAAAGCCTCAGCAAACACTTGAGCGTAGCCAGTTTCATGTTTCCTATGTGCTGACGTTAAGATTCCATTCGTCTCCAATATCAAGGAACTCTCTTGTTTTATACACACACACACACATTGGATTCATTCACAATAATACCAGAAAACAGGGCTTGCGTATTTTCTCTTAGAAATGTAACAAAGTAAGGAATTCCTGTCAGGCGAAAGTCAAATTAATGCGAACATTCGTGTTTCAACAGTAGATTGCGAACCAGTTTTTCGTCTTTTCTTTGATAATTATATTTAAATAGTTCGCATGATAACATAGCGTAGTAATAGATTAATTTAAGCTATTATAGTAAGCCGTTGTTTTCTGGTTTGTCCTGAATTCTTAACAGATTTGTTTATCTTGCTTAGATTGGTTAATCCAATGATATGCACGTACCTATTATCCATTTTGTGACAGTGGCATTGAAAACCAGTTGAAAACACATCTTATCAAAACCGATTACACGTCAGGGGTAATGAGATGATGCTCAATATTGTTGCTATAACAATGATAAACTAAAAAAACAAGAAATGGTTCTGACGACATTACTTTATGTAACTATAAATTTCGGCGAGCTCATAAAAGGCAGAACTTGCTGACAAAATTCAGGTGTAATTTAAATTCAAGGTTTGCTTTCATATCACGATAAATTACCAGCCCAAGATGTTCACTGGCGGGACGTGAAGATTACTTATTAAACAAGCGGTAAGAGGCGCTCGTTTTAAGGGTGGCCGAATTATTGCGCCGCACTGCGGAACCATTGTTTTGACAAAATCACAAATTGGACTGAACTGCTCTCGTTCTGTTCGGCACAATGCATAACTTTTGTTTATTTTGGTTTAACGTTGTGAAGCACAAATACGATGTTTTAAATGTTTGAGTTTTTGCCAAAGTTTCGCAGTCAGCTCGTTAGGTACATGTGGGGGCGTGGCACTGCCGCCGGTTTTATCTGCTTACGTAGATGATTTATATGTTAACGTGTCATAAATTATGTATGTGTGCCAAATAATCATGTGTTTCTTTAGAACGGACGGGACAAATAGCGATATGACAAAATTCCAAAAGATTAACGACTATGTTTTGGACATAATACTGTCTATTTCTTTTGTCACTTATGCAAATAAACCGTCAACTTCACTAACATAAATAATTTTGGAGTTTTTTGGACTAATAACGAAGGTTGTTGGGCGGACTTTCCTCACTTAAAAATGTGTTTTATTATTTTTGCCCAATTTTAAATTGTTTTATTTATTTTTTCAAATGAATCACTACAATTAAATTAAAATATTATATGTACTTATATTAATTTATTTTGTTCGTCAGCTTATAGAAATTTACAGTTTTACTTAGCATAATATCTGTGTTATTATAATTCAAGGAATCCCTGTAAAAGTAAATAAGTAACTGAAAGTAAACATGCTTGTCATAATATTTAGTGATTCATGTAAAAAGGGTACCTCACTTTTCTATGAATAATGTAATATGTCATGTATTGAAATAAAATTACAAGCGAGTATGAAAGTAAATATATAATGATGGGCAGAATTCTATAAAAATGATTCTCCTGGACACCGAGCAATCCATGCAAATAAGCTTAGATGTTAAATAAAATTATCTTAAAGATCACTGAAATAATAAGGAAGAATGCTCCATTTTCTCAGCACCTTCACTTTATTATTTGTTCAAATGTGTTTGGTTTTCCTTGATTAGTAGCGATGATGAATGACGAGGTTTAAATGGGATTTACACTATTCGTCATTAGTAAGCATATAAGAGATGCCAACGAGCGGTTGGATACGGGCGGCTCAATGGACTAATGTGGAGAGCCTTAGAGGAGGCCTATGTCTTGCAATGGATATCTCTTGACTGAGTTGATGAAGAATGTCGCGAACGTATAAAAATAAGGAATCCCTATAAAACAGGTTATTATATTCACGATGCATTATGATTCATAAGTGGTGTATTTGTAACGACGTAATCTACTGTTGAATTTAAATGACACAGGATTTTTACATTTTGTTAATTTTTTAAGATTTTTATAGTTTAAGTATTTTGCTTCGCGATATGTACTTAGTTCCATGTATATAGTTTATCCTACGAGTACATCATTTACATAAACGTATGTGGGTTTAATGTTGCCGCGAAGCGGAAAACTGACAGTTTAAATTGTCTAACAACGAACACTTTCCGACTCTCTTAAGGATCGAAATTAGATTTCCGAAAAAAAAGCAATAAAAAAAATACGACTAATTCAAGGTAGCTAGGTCAAAGACTTGTTATGTTACAAATAACATAAATCAATGAATATACAAATATCTCGTGTCGTGTTTGTTATTGAACTCTTTCGAACAGCTAGACCGATTTTCATGTTTTTTTTGGTAGGTTTAAGAATAGATCGCAGTCAATGTTTTTTTGACAAGAGTCGCTTAATTTTTTTTATGCCTTAATAATACCTACTTATAACCTTAAAGACGTGTAGGTATATGGCAAAACAACGTCTGCTGGGCCAACTTATTTGAATATAGTACGTTGAATTGAACTTCTATGTAAATTAGAGAAAACGTACAAAAAAGAATATCGAGAATTATATACTTAGTTGTAATCTATATTCTAGTTATCCTATATATCCAGAGCTCGCAGTACCATTGTGTGGAAAATAAAGAATACGACGCTGCTTAGTCGGCACTTTCTAGTTACTAAATATTTAATCTACGAAATAAAATCAAAAGGAATTTGTATATAAAACTCTTACGTTACTGATTGACAAACAACGCACAGCCAAAATAATTGGGCCTTTTCCTTGGGAACTGTACAGTACTGGTGCACTAAGAAGGGATTTCCCCGAAATTCTTTCGGAAATAGATAAATTAATATACAAAATGCGGGCGTAGCTGCGGGCATCATCTAGTATCTTATAAAACTTTGTGTTATAAAAATAAAATCGCCTTAATTTATTAAGTAGGTACCTAGTTCGCGAATAAACAAGAACGCTCCATTTGCCTGTCAACCTTAAATATCATATTAAAAAAGGTAAAAGTATTGCTTTTTGTTGTTTAATGTTCAAAGTGGAAGATGGATTTAAAACATTTAGCTTTCAGTTGTTTCTACATAGAATAAATAGTAAGATTGTTTAGTATATTCGTTTTATAATTTGCCGAAACTCACGTCTATTAGTAATAAGAAAAATATTTTTTTTACAATTAAAATATCGCAGTTTGATTAAAAATTAAAATGTAGTTGTGATAATGACTTTTTAATGTTAATATTAAAAAGTCATCATCACATCTTATCGTTGTCCCAGTTGCGATCCATAACCTAGCCTTGCAGGGTCTACTATTTTAAATACCTAGTGTCATTGTAAAAAGTTGTCCTCTCATATCATAAAAGTACCTATTAATAGTGTACCTAATAAAAAGGTAAAGTGCACTGTTAGTAACAAACATATCTATTTATAATCGATTGCTATGTAAACACATCCGATCTCCTTATATTGAACTACGAATTCACAGAAATTAGCTAGATCAATTTCTGTGTGCGAATTACTCAATCAACAGAGTCCTGAGAGGTTCCTACATCGTATATAAATGTATTCATGCGATCGAACATCAGAACGTGTGTAAATTTGTTTATATCTGAATACCGGTACGCTGCGACACCTACAATGTCTACTACATATATGCATATAAAATAAACTCACTCAGCTTGTGATTGGGAATCCTGTCGTACATTTTCGACGGAGTCTCGCGTACTGTTGTGAGTTGCCGTGACTCTAAACATTATATACACCTATCTGTCGCAGATGAAGTGTAAACTTAGTCATGTTGTGAACCGTCTAGCTACTTAGCAGAACAGTCGCGTACTTTTATAAAAATATACTCGCGCCATGACCGTAGACAGGTGAATGACCCTTTGCGGCTTTGTGATGCGGCTGGCCGGTATTTGGTTGTTGGCGTAAAGCAAAAAACAAAACTAGCTATAATTTGTGACAAACTATTTTATATTGAATGTAAAAAATCTTTGCATCAAGGTTATGTTGTAGTCAGGAGATTTTTACTTCAACGTCCAAGCTTATTTTTAGACGCTTCTGTCTGTTTGAACTACTGGTTCAGCTGAGCCTTTATAATGCGATTTTTTTCGTTTTCAAAAGTGTCCTTAAATTATACACTGGTTGTCAATTAGAGAGATTAACACAAATCCGGTTCGTGTTTGTTTTAAATTGCAGACGAAATTTGGATATTAATAATTAAGTGGATAATCCAGTTAAACCAGATTGCAAACAGGTATGTCATAGAATGTGGAATGAATAAACACCCGTTATTCGAACGAACTGCTTGAGAATTTCTCTATTGTTATCAAACGATTGAATCATGAGTCTGTTTGTCAATAATACGACAATATACTGATGTCATGGCAAGGTTAATCAATCATTTTTAATCGTGGTGCATAGTAATGTCAGCGTGACATTCTAGAAACAATTAAAACGGCACAAGAATCATGATGGTGTTTTCGAGGAGTTAGTTGTGAGTAAGGTATAGAAGTTCACCAGATTATAACATGCGAGGGTTTGACACGTCTACAAATAAGTAAGTGCAATAAAATTGTTTGGTATGCATTCAATATTTTAAAGATGTTTTATAAAATAACGTATTTCAAATACGATCGTAACATCAGTCTGTTTGGTTTATTATGAACACTAATGTGATATGAAAACATCTGACGTATGAGATAATATCGGGGCGTAGACACTTTTAGTTTATCTTAAAGTCAAGCAACACGTATCGTAAACATCACGTTTGGACTTGTTGTCATTTATTTGCAGTAAGGCTGTTGTCCCATCATCAGCGTTGAGCGAGAAGATAGTAAACTAATCTTCTTAATTTTACTTTTTGATTGACTATACCATAGATGAGAGAATTAGTATCAGATGGAACGCACGGCACAGTTGCGTGCGGCCACTAAAGCAAATACAAAATTGAAAAGCGAATACAAACTCGTCTCAGTGCGCTACGACGCATCGTACAGTTCACGCGTCACGATCACTTCAACTTTTAAATTCTCAAAATGCCGTCTTGCGTTCTTAAACACTGTAAAAGTTGTTCCTAAAAACAAAAACAGGAAAATGGAATATCTTTTCACAGGTAACTATTGATAATTTGACTGTTTCCTAATTTAATTTCGATAAAATTCGTATTTGTGCAAGAAATATGTAAGTGTTGCCAGTTTTTGTCGACGCCGTTCTGCCTGAATTAGGGAAAATGCACTTGTCAATTGATTATGTGATAATGATTGTCATGTTAATGAAAAATACATTACCGTATTATAAAAGTATATTGTAGATATATCTTCTTTCTCATAAATATAGTAATAGAATTTCAATTTCCAGTAGTATATACCTTACATAATATTGTTTTGAGTTCGATCCCCAAACGATCCAAATATTCGTGTACACCCTGCTACTCGTCAAGCTTATACACTTTAACCTTTGCACCGTTCTTATGGCGTAAAGAATAAGTATCAAAATCGTACAGCAAATGTTTAGCTTGACTTGGCGCCGTGTGTACATACATACTTATGGCGTAGGGAATAAGTATCAAAATCGTACAGCAACTGTTTAGCTTGACTTGGCGCCCTGTATACATACATACTAATGGCGTAGGGAATAAGTATCAAAATCGTACAGCAACTGTTTAGCTTGACTTGGTGCCGTGTGTACATACATACTTATGGCGTAGGGAATAAGTATCAAAATCGTACAGCAACTGTTTAGCTTGACTTGGCGCCGTGTGTACATACATACTTATGGCGTAGGGAATAAGTATCAAAATCGTACAGCAACTGTTTAGCTTGACTTGGCGCCGTGTGTACATACATACTTATGGCGTAGGGAATAAGTATCAAAATCGTACAACAACTGTTTAGCTTGACTTGGTGCCGTGTGTACATACATACTATTTATTTCTCAACTAATCGACGCCAGCGGCTTCGCACGCACATATTTTCGTATTTCTCGTTTTGCCCGATCCCGTGGGAATTTCGAGAAATCCCGTCTTAGTGCACCCCTACGGTTACCAAGAAACATACATGCTAAATTTCAGCTTCATGCGCCGAGTAGTTTCGGCTGTAGCTTATCTGTCAGTCAGTCAGTAACGCAAGGATTTTATACATATATACAGATTTAAGATTTACGAAGTAGTTAAAACTTAACTCGGTACCTACATTTAAGAAATGTATTTATAAAAGCATTAATTAAATCCATGGTAAATTCTTCAAAACCGCAAATGAATATAAGAATATTACATAACTATATGCAAAATACTGGGAGATTATTCATAATCTGGCAACTTTACACACACATAGACGCGCGTGTCCGTACAGTGCCAGTCGCCAAAGGTCACGCACACATAGCTGTCAACGTGCCACACTTAGTTGGACGAATGCGCTCTATCTGAGACTAATTCTCTCATCTGTGGACTATACATATATGTCGTCTGTGTGGTGACGGATTAAGAATATGGAATGTCTGCACCCCATATCATCCCATGGGTGTCGTAAGAGCCGACAGAGGGAGCATATTATGCAGAGAACAACACTGTAAGAGAAGGAAAACTTGATACATACCTTATACCAACCCGTTTGGCCAGCGTGGTATAGTAGGCCAATTCCTCCTCTTAAAGGAGGGGCCTAATCCAGCAGTGGACTGTTAAAGGCTGATGATGTATGATGCTATACATATATGATGAGTGTGCCATAAACTCATTCGCGTGGTTCGATATCCTATTGTCATACATACAAATTCCTTTTCATATCCTATTGTCGCTGTCTGTGTGTGTTGCATTCGATGACTATTACTCAGTGAGTCGATGGTGAAACAAGTCATAGCTACATTAAAGGAAATACTTGTACTAAAATACAGTTCCAGGGAAAATAAAATACTAATACTGTAAACAATAACAGCCAATGACTAACCATACACTGTCTTTCATTCATACATCTTACTATATCTGGGGGTCTAGTCCCAGTTTACACTAGACGTGTGTGACTAATGAAATGTCGACGGGAACAATTTCCATACATTTTCTATATGCGCCTACTGGTGGTCTCTCATCATCCTCTTAGCGTTATCCCAGTTTCAACCTGGGGTTCGCTTACTAGTCTAACCGGATTTGGTTGAATATCAGCTTTTCCACAGAGCGACTGCCTGTCTGACCTCCGCAACCTGAAGGGATAGCGATATTCTATGGTTTAGACCAGTGTCAGTATATTTTAGAAGGTACTGACGCCCTATAGCGAGTAACAAAAATCTTCATGATAGCCGGGACCGACGGCTTAACGTGCTCTCCGAGGCAGGGGACAAGCGACAATTAACAATTCAATACGCACTTAACTCCGAAAAGTCATTGGTGCGTGCCGTGGATTCGAACCCGATACCTTCTGCATGGCAGTCTGTTGGTATCTGCTCTAGGCTATCGCTGCCATGCCTCCTGGTGGTCTCTACTGATAGCTATTATCTGCTAGGTGCGCTTTGTATGTTAAATTTTCCCATCGACTAGACCATCAGTAGTAGGTAAGCGTATTGTACTTAAGAGGGCAAATAAGTGATCGCTATCGCTTTCTTTTTGGCGGTGAAACAAAATACATACAAAGGTGTGTTTCTTACATTATGTAAGTACACACCTCCATGTATTATGTGTAAATTAGGACTAGTTATCAGAATGTACGAGATGTACAACGATCGTGCTGAGGACTTAATTAGCTGTGATGTGACGTAGATGTGAATCAGATGATCTTGTCATTGCAAATAAATGATAAAAATACACTGTTTTCTTAGAAGAGAATCAGCGTGAAAACCTGATTTACTATTATATGGCAACTTTATGATTGTTTACCTGTCGGCTTTATAGACGTACCTACATCAGCCTTACATATATACTGTCCTACTGTTGGGCACGGGCATATTCCCACTGTGAGAAAGGTAAGGTCATAGTCCCCATGCTCGCTAAGTGCGCGTTGGCGGACTTCACATGTCTTTCAGAAATATTAGTTATGGTAAACTTTTCAGATATGCAGGTTTCTCGCGATGATTTTCTTCACTGTTCAGGAAGCGATAATTAATATAATATGCACTTAACCTAGAAAAGTCATTGGTGCGCGTTTATATGAACCTGCGAACCTCAGCGTAGCAGTCTTTCAGGCTCTCCACTAGGCAGGTTATCGCCCTTAGCTGTGTACAGGCTACTCATGATACTTATTTAAGTTGCTACTTAGACCAATGCAATTTGTGTGAACTGTCTTGAAAATCCGTCTTCAAGGTATGTCGGCTCGAAATAAATTGAGACGTTATTTGAAATTAAGTAGTTATAGAATATATCAAAATAGTTTAAAATTAGGACTAAGTTTTCTGTCGTTGTTTTATCATTATTTTCTGATAAATTTATGTATACATCGACCTCTCAGTAGCGGCACGGAGTCAGGCAAATCTGGCAATAGTCTCACCCTCTATTACGTGGGACCTTGAAATTCATGGCGAAGTGTGGGTATAAAATTACACCTCTACCTACCCCGGGGTACCTACCCCGGGGTAGGTAGAGGTGTAATATATAATAATATAATAAAAAGCGTGATAAATAAATACTTTATTATTGGGATTGAATCATTTTAAAGTAAAACTAAAAGTAAAATATAAAATTAGTTTTAAATGGTTGTTAACTGCCGTTAATTGACTGAGAATATGACAATAATTTAAAGGTCTTTAACGAAATATTGCTGTAAAGTGTAATTAGATATTATGTTAGAGTTCTGTAACAAAAACTGTTTTATATGCCAGTTATTTTTAAAACTCATGTCGTTGTGTTCAGTAAATATTGAACTAACCGAATGAAGTGAATATTGACGTTTGCTTTGAAAAACGTTTGAAGTTTAGACAGACTGCATAAAACAGCGCAAACAAAAACATGACAAAAGCGCAGTATTTTTGCGAAAAGTTCATCGTGAAATGTGTTGCCGACTATAAATACATTTTACGTAGATTTTACTCATACATAAAATAACTGAGTTTAAGCAACTGAATAATAATAATAGAAGTAGTTTTAAATTCGAGCTCCCTGGCGGTTTTAAAGCGGAAAATATTCTTAGATGCGCAAGCTACCTCATGTAGAGACTGCGTTAAGTCATATTTTCACTCAATTATTTTAACTTTGGTTGAAAGTATAATTGCACCAATAGAAGTGTCAGCTGTACAGTTTTGGCCATGTTTTGGCCATGACAAACGATGTCTCTGTTATTTTACAATATTTTGTTAAAGAAGAATTTTGGAGTACGGATCTACTACAAATTGTCATTTATTTTTACAAATAATTCGTAAGCAACTAAATAGAGCTGGATTAATTTTATCTTCACTTCTGTTTGTATTACATAACGATTATGATAAGATAAAACAAAATACAAGCTTGTCGAAATGTAGATTTTAAAGTAACTAATACTCCTTGACTCTGCGTAGATCATCATCATCATTCCTAGCGTTATCCCAGTTGCTACCCGGGGTCCGCTTCCCTTTTTTTCTTTGTGTCGGGTTGGAAATCCTCATGGAGTCCCTCCGCCCTGGGGGAAGGGCGAAGGGGACTGTCAGACTCTTACTGACTAAAAACCAACCCGTGTTCCTCATGTACCCGTGTGTCGGAGAGTTGGTTATCGCCGAAGCATTAGTCGGCAACCGCCGACGACGGTATTGGGCCCGCCAGATGGTCAGGCGGGCCTCAAACGAAACCCCCTTGGCGGCGGATGAAGGTGTTGGGCTCCACCGCCAAAACACGCGGCGGCCGCAGAGGATAGGGAGGACGGCAACCTGGCAACACCGCATCTCCTCTTCCTCTGCGGCCCCACCGCGACGCAACAATGGTGTGCCCCCATTTTGACGCGGGAGATAGAGCGCGCGGCAACGCAACACACGCCTCTCCTCCCTCGACCGCGCCAGACTGCGAGTGACAGACAGAACTGTCCCCCGCACCCGCACCTTTGGACGCGTCCTGCGCAGGCCTCTCCAAGCCCACGCGGAGCGTCCACTCCCGGGATCTCTCTTAGCTTCACCGCGGGTGTCCAAGCCACGGTTACTGAGCCCCTCACCACGACAAGGTGGAGATCCCACGTGGCGGGGTCTGCTTACTAGTCTAACCTGATTTGACTAAATATTAGTAAATCCTGTGATTTTCCGCAGATCACCTGCTGTCTAACCGCCGCAACCTATAGGAATATTGATATTTCATGGTTTACACTAGTGTTCGTTTTTTTTATGGTGTCGATGACAACTCGGCCTCTCGAATGGCATTTGACCTTGCCTCATACAAATCATCAAGCGTACATGACTCCGGGCCTGCAGGGCGCGTAAGTAAATGGAACATCGTCTGTGTTAGTTTAATCAGAGGTATTGCCTCCGCATAACGACAGTCGAAGATCTTCATGACAACCGGGATTGACGACTTTATGTGCTCTGCTGCTTGGGGCAAGCGATAATTAACAATTTAA
Organism: Euclidia mi; assembly: GCA_944739405.2. Classification (NCBI taxonomy): domain Eukaryota; kingdom Metazoa; phylum Arthropoda; class Insecta; order Lepidoptera; family Erebidae; genus Euclidia; species Euclidia mi. Next base: position 27,104,321 of record OX123204.2, on the reverse strand, counting down.
TACGCACATAACTTCAAAAAGTCAGTTGAGCGCGCCGTGGATTCGTACTCGATATCCTCTGCATAACAGTCTATTCATCTATTGGTATCTTCACTAGGCTATGGCTGCCTCGGCAGCTCTCCTAACATCATCAATCATTGTCATTATCCAACCATAGTCTCAACTGATATATAGTTGAGTCTATCTCTAGATGTTTGAAATAGATATAATTGTCTATGATAAACGAAAATATCAGTTCGTAATATTTGACTTCCGCAAAAAAAGTTGAAAAACACACCTTTTGCAACTCGTGTGAATCTGAATACTTGAAGTAAATTTGGTAAAACCCTTTTATAACTGCCGCTTTTGATATGTCGGGCACCGCACGTGTAGATAAATTTGTGATATTGTATTTAACATTGACATTTGTAAAACTAAAATGTGTGAATCCTCTCCTCGTGTTGAAGACGTCGCGTTTGGAGTATAAATAGCTAAGTACCTAGATTTAACACTCTATTTTGGCCAATCTAGTTGTGTGTTTATCTAGCTAGCTCCAGGCCTGACATCAGTGAAGACCCAGGTAACTGTATTATTGTATTTGCTTGTTAGCGCTGAGAAACTCAGTCTCATATAGGAAAGTCCTCCAGTACCGGCCGGCATCCAGTACTGGCCAGTTAGAATTTCCTGAATTCTATAAGAGATGGCGCTAGTCTGATTTTTGCCATTAAAGTAATACGTCCTTACAAGTATATGCCCCGCGCTGCGGCGACTTGTCGCGACACGCTTACTGACAGTACGCCGATTTGTGTTGCGAATGGTGAACGCACGATACACAAGTAAAGTTCTGTGGGTGATTAAAGAAGTTTATAGAACGAGTTCAAAAGCAATTAAACCTGGTATGTATTGTATATTTATATAGCTATTATAAAATATGTTTAATTTCAATATTTATTCAGTAATTATTTTGTAGGGTCCCACATTATATTATTTTCATTCCCTACAGTACCGGCCATAAAATTGTCCTCCAGTACCGACCACAATTTAGTTTTATTTTTGAGTCATTTTATTTGCTTATAGGTTCACGAAGATGCCAGGCAATCACAGTGATGGTGAGACGAAGAAAAAGAAGGGTGATTGGGACCCTGCCAATATGCATAAAGCCGTGCAAAAGGTGCTGAGTAATGAAATGAGTGCGCGTCGGGCCGCAGAACTTTATCAGGTACGAAGAACTACATTAAATGACAGAATTAGTGCAACTAAAAATAATAAAGAGGTGTGCATTAAGCCAGTTATGGGTCGTTTTCACAAAACTTTCACACTTGAACAATACACGAAGAAATTTTGGCAGAACATGTTAAGGACTTGGCAAATAGATTGATGCCTTTAAACAAGCAGGAATTTCTACGCCTCGCTTTCCAACTAGCTGAAAAGTTAAAATTACCTCACCAATTTAATAAAGAGAAGATGTCAGCGGGAAAGAACTACTATTATTCTTTTATGAAAAGACACAGTGACTTATCATTGCGGACTGCTGAATCAACGAGTTTAATGAGAGCAGTAGGTTTTAACAGACCATAGGATGAGCGCTTCTTTAAAGGCCTTGAGAATTTGATGCAATCATTTAATTTCACCCCCTACAAAATTTGGAACTGCGATGAGACTGGCGTCAGCATTGTTCAGAAACATGCTAAAGTTTTAGCTACTAAAAACCAAAGACAAGTTGGAAAACTAACTTCGGCAGAGCGTGGAAAAAACGTGACTGTGCTTTTTGCAATGAGCGCTGGAGGTCAGTTCGTACCACCATTCTTCGTCTTCCCAAGGTCCCGAATAAATGAAAGACTCATGATTAATGCGCCGCATGAAAGTGTAGGTGAAGCTCAGCCAAATGGCTGTATGAATGCAGAATTGTTTTTGAAATGGATGGGTCATTTCACGAAGTATTCGAATCCTACCAAAGACAACCCAGTTCTGTTGAATCTTGATGGACATGCTAGTCATAAAGACTTGGATGTCATAGAATTTGCCAGAAAAATCATATTCACATGTTGAGCACTCCACCTCATACAACCCATAAACTACAACAGCTTGATCGAACGTTTATGAAGCCTTTTAAATCTGCTTACAATGATGCATGTGACTTGTGGATGAGATCAAATCCTGGGATAAGAATCAGTGAATACGAAGTCGCAGGGTTTGTTGCTTCTGCTTTCAATCGAGTATCTCGAATGGATATTGGCGTTAATGGCTTTCGTTGCACTGGCATTCACCCCTTTAATAAAAATGTTTTTAATGATTTAGATTTTATAGCTTCGGATATGACCAATGTTACAGAAAGTTATCAATCACCATCAGAATCATCGCTTGCAAACTCTCAACTGTCAGAACCGACAAGCTCAGTTTTTGGACAGCCAGAACTGACAAATTTACCCTCTTATCAGCAGCCAGAAATGACCCCTCCAGGCTCTCAACAATCTCAGTCCCAAACTGTTACTTTAGACTCTGAATCTCAAATAGCCATCTCACAACAATCCAAATCTCAAGAAACTACCAATGATATCGACCTATCGGTTGACAACTTTAAGGCAATAGTTGCAGAATTGTCACCGGTTCTTGATGCTTCAAACAGACGAGCTACTGCACGACGCCGCAAAGCTGAAAAAAGAAATTTACACAAGTTCTCCATACAAAAAGATGCTGGAACAGAAAAGAGCAGATAAAAATGTTGAGTCAGCTAAGCGAGTTAGAAGTTTGCTTTCAGGACAAGATACCAGCAAGAAAGGCTAGGGCTTGGCTTCGGGAAAAGATGTCAGCAAGAAAGGGAAAAATAAGAAAAAAGAAAACCAGAGTCCTCAAAACAGACCGATCGAGGAAGAGACAATTTGTCCTTTGTGCCTTGAATCTCATGACGAAGATTGGATTCAATGTGGAAACTGCAAGGTTTGGGTCCATGAGGCTTGTGCAAATATATCAGAGCTGACAAATGAATACACTTGTGATTTTTGTCTCGTTTAAATTAATATGTTTATGCTGGCCGGTACTGGAGGCCAAATTTTGTCAAGTTGATTTTTCATACTATTCAAATTTTATTAATAAAGTTGATTATTTCTAAATATAATAGTATTTTATTGTTTTTATTTACAGCACTTGAATGCCTTAACACATTTTAGCTGATATTTAACATATAACCTGGTTTTTTTTATTTTATTCCACTTAAACCTTAAGGTGACGGTACTGCCGGATTCTCCCCTATGTCAGAGACTCCTTGCTTGCTATAGTCAGCTGGATGTTATTTAGCTTCCACTGTCTGCAATACTTTCCCACCTGCCTAGGGCAAATTCTGAACACTAGATATGTATTGGAACACGCTAATATTCCGTCATATTTGGTTAGACTAGAAAGCGGACCATGGACTCTGAGGCAAAATTCTTAGAAGCAAAGAACAGGGTAAAGCGAGGAGGGCTAGGACTATGACGATGATGATGAATTGGAAGCAAACATGTATTCATGAGTCAAACGTCATACAATCGTAAAAATTATGGATTACACAGACTTGGAACAACAATTTTGGATCACACAAATTGTTGTCCCATGTGGGCATCGAACCCACGACAATCAGCGCAGTGCTAAACGGTGAGGCGATCATTTAATCCTCTACGATATCCGTGTAGACTAGTTATCTATTATTTCTATGAGTAGGCTAATATTTGACAAAACACCGGGAACAGAAACGCAAATAAAGTCACAGGAAACAGCTAGACCATAATAAAATTTGTACCCACAATATCAGACAAATCTCAGTAGTGTTGGAATTTATTGCCGGTTATCATTATAATTTTAAACTATGTCGCATGAATAAGCAATCAGTTTGGAATTTGAGATTGTTTGCCAGCCGTCTAGTGTATAAATAATGTACGTATGTGCTACTTTGTGTTTAGAGATCTATACAAGGTGTAAGTATGACATAGTTTAATCGTACGTCTCAAGGTGAAGCAGTGTTGTCACTGTCTTTTTCATAGATAGGTGGTTGGTTAAATAATATACATCACTATTTATCTTGACGAACATGCGAAGCCACTGGACACAGTATAGAAATCTTATACGGCCATACTCTCAAATAAGTTGAGTGGCAATATAGTATAATATAGTAATATTATATACCATAAGCGTGATAAGTATAATAATCACTAGATGCGCCCCCGGTTACACCCGCGTTATTTAAGCCTACTGCTCCGCTCCCGTGGTTCATAGCATGACGGTATATAAATGGGCTAACTAACACTGAAATAATTTTTCAAATCGGACCAGCAGTTCCTGAGATTAGCGCGTTCAACCAACCAAACAAACAAACTCTTCAGCTTTATAAGATAGGTTCAATTTAATATTTTAAAACTAAGATCATATGCGATACCATTCGAGACAAAACACGACAGTGAAAGCCGTGATACCAAGAGATGGACATTTGGGATGCGGACGACAGATGGCTCTGTGAAAAAGTTAATATTCTGGCATAATACATCTCTCTCTAAATCTTGGTTATAACTAGGATAATGCTAGTACGATGATTGTGTTGGCCATACGTGAGTACAATATCGTTACGTTATAATAAAAGTAAAATTGTAATGAATTGCTTTTGTGTCGACAGTGCAACAACAATTCCTATTCACTTTTTGTAGTGGGACGATAAGCCTGCTGCCCCGAGCGTTTACAGGCAACGTTAATGGCTTATAAATAGATGGATCAGACCGTTGCTTGTATGCAGCAATAGGCGTGTAAAATACTGAAAAAAAGTAAAGCACTCTTTGTAATTAAAATTGAACTTTCATGTCTACCTTTGCATTGTCTTTAACAAATAGGTAAATAATATAAAAATATAAGTCCTACTAATATAAAAATCGTGATTACTGACAAAATACATGTATCATCCGTGTGGTGACGGATTAAGAATACGGATTGTCACCACCCCATATCATCCCATGGATGTCGTAAGAGCCGACAGAGGGAGCATATTATGCAGAAAACAGCACTGTAAGAGAAGGAAAACTTGATACAAACCCTATACCAACCCGTTTGGCCAGCGGCGTGGTATAGTAGGCCAATTCCTCCTTTCAAAGGAGAGGCCTAGTCCAGCAGTGGACTGATAAAGCTGATGATGATGATGATGATGACATGTATCTATAGCCAACCGAACCCAAACAACATCCAAAAATATCACAATCATGTACTTGGCTAAAGGTCCTAGGAAAATACATGGCCTTTTGCAGGCACACATGTAAATATGGATCCAACGTGTAGAGGCCCTTTTTATGTCACGGTGCGCTGTTATTTTAAAAACCAAATTAAAAGTTGCTTTTTCATTCATCACATCATGTGCATACGTTTTTGTGCAAGCATTTTATTGCAATAGCCACGGAGTTCGCTGTATACTGTTTTATAAACAGCGCATACTTCTTTTTGCTTCTTGCGAGCACATTCAGGTTTTATTTAAAATGTCGTATATTTAAAGCAAGACTATTATTTGGCATCGTAAACTGTGCTCTCGTACTGTTCCATTTAGACGAAGGATTTCAATAACGAACGTCGCGATGCGTTCACGGTGCATCCTGTATTTTCGTTTTAAGTTTTGCGAAAAAGGAGATCTATTGTGAAAGACGTACCTTGTCGTATTACGAGTATATTTAAACAAAACAACATTATCTCTTCTAAATATTTGATGTACGACATTTACATAGAATCCGTTTGCGAGAGGAATACAGTCCTCAGATTAATATTTCATGAATGAAACATAAACGAATCAAACGTTAGTTCGGCTCCGATATTCCTTTACTCACTTCGAATAGAGAGCATAAAAAGAATAAATCATGTCTGCCGTTCGCTCGAGGCTCCGCTGTTGTCGGCTTTGTGTAATATTTTAACCAAAGCGGTTTAAAATCTCTATTTTCTCGTGAAAACTTCAAACGCAACGAAAACTAAGATATGGATTTTCACGTCAAGAACGTACTGAAACACTTTTATCTCAATATTGAGAAGCGATTCAATTTATTCAAATAGCGTAATGTAGCACATAAGTAACAAAATTACAAATGTATCTTTATAAGATTCAGAAGGGATCTCTACAGGGCCGTTTTGTAGTCGCGAACCTTTAACTTGGTAGATGGAGATTACTTCGGGGACTTTCCACTTTTCACGCGCTTTCTAGCTCGTTTAGTCACCTTTCCCGGCACCGTGTCTGACTGTGATTTTATAAGTCGTCCCATCATATTCTTGAACTTGTAAAATCCTTCTTCTTTGATATTACTCGATCTCGTACGTTTATTAATAATTGCATCGGTATTTTTCACCGACGAGTCTTTCTTTAGCTTGGAATCATTCTGTTTACTTGCCTTCTGTTTAACTTTCTCTTTCGGGTTTGTCGTCTTAGTCATTATTTCGAGCACGTTACACAGTCGTCGGCTTGAATTGTATCAATATTTAATATCATTTTATTTAAGCCTACTGGATCTGGCGATTTGTTTGTCAATGTCACACGCACGTGACGTATAAGTGATGTGTACGAATATTTGTTTTAATCTAGTTGACCGGTCACTCTGTGGGTCACTGTGAAAAGTTCTGTACAAATAGGTACAGAGCTTATTATGAAAATGTTGTTTCAATAATTTCAGCAAACTTTTTATTCAACTTTCTTGTTATCGTAGCTCAGTGGCTGGAACTTTTAGTAAGTAAAAGCAACTCTAATATTAAAAGAATGTTATTTTATCTTTGGCTTTTCATTTCACCAAATTTTCTTTTAGTGAACTGCAGGTCATACTAAGATTCACCCACAGATCACCTGAGATAGTCTGTGGTTTCGTCTTTATTAAATAAGCTGCGAAGTGTCTAATTTCTACATACAACAGTATTCAAGAGTTCAACGCCCATTTAACTTAAACTTTTAATCTAAAATAATTAGAATCCGATGCTACCTATATTTTAGGCGCCGCGCCGCTTCGTTCACGAAAAAAGTAATTCTCAGTTATATTCCTTTTAAAATTCAATTCACGCAGAGGGTTGAAAGGTCTCGGGGGGCAATAGTGTAGCTCAGCAGTAAACGAAGGAAATAATCGATTTAAGAATACGGGCGATATGCGTGCCGTGCCACGGTACTCACGTATGCCTCGCGACCTCTCGCACAAATCACAGTAAACATGCTTCGTATTATTTCACCCAAGTTTTTTTGTTACAAGACTCGTAACGTTTTCCACAATAAAATATGAACGCCGCGGCGGCTACACGAACGTGAGACTTAATTATTTATTTGTAATACTCAATTGAATTCAGTTCTCTATAGGATTAGGGCACTAAAGTTGTTTCTGCATCAACTTAATGAGAAAACAAGAAGGTTCTTTACTTTAAAAAGGTTTTGAATATTAGTTAGCCATCACTACATAGTATAAAACAAAGTCTGTCTTCTGCCTGTCTGTCCCTATGTATGCTTAAATCTTAAAAACTACGTAACGGATTTTAATGCGGTTTTTTTAATAGATAGAATGATTCAAGAGGAAGGTTTATATGCATAATAGACGCGGGCGAAGCCGCTGGCCACGTCTAGTTAAATATAATTTGCATTTTTTTATGATTGCGTTTTACTCTATGACCAATATAGTATTTATCCATTTTTTTAGAGACTCACGCCTGTATCCCCGAAGGGGTAAGCAGAGGTGTAATATTACACCCACATTTCGCCATGAATTTTTTAGGTTCCACGTAATAGGGGGCGAGCATATTGCCGTTACCGGGCACATCACCAGACTCCGTGCTGCTACTGAGAATTCGGAAAAACCCAGTAACACTTTTGCCCGACCTGGAATTGAACCCGGGACCTCAGATCAGCAGTCGCATACGCTATCCACTGGACCACGGAGGCAGTCAGTAGTATTTATCCATATTTATCTGAAACTGCATATTGAGCTTCCTTAATAATAATTAGGAATAGACATATTATGATATAATAAGATTTATTTACATATAATGATTGCTGGCTCGACGGTACTTTCGACGGCTCTTTCGACGTAATAATTTATACTATGTAGTTTTCTCTGTTTTCTGTCAGCTGTCGGTTAATTGTTTCTGGTATTTAGAAAGCAATTAAGTAAACGAATTGCATGATTAACGAACAACGAAACTTGGTTACTTTTAATTACACGCAACTGGTTACACAGGTACAGGTTTATTAAAATTCAGACGCTCAGCACGAACAAAACAGAGTTGCCAAAATTGTGACAAAAAAAAGCATGTGGGGAGATTACCATGCCAACAAAGGATTGAGAACTCGTATTATTTGTAATCAACTAATCATAAACAATTACATACGTGCGCAGAGGTCCACATGAAATTAGACAAATTACTCACTGCCAAAGAAATTTAAAAAGAAAAATTAACGTAAGAAAATGATGTACAAGTTTTTTTTTAAATATGAATGACGTTAATTAGAATCGACTTCTTGCATAATTATTATTCTAACTTCAACAGTAAGGTAGGAATAAGAAATAAAATCCGTCGAGCCGATCCGGAGCCATGCTTTAAAAATGAACGCTTATTTACAGACCAAACTATAATGCAAATGTAGGTATATTATATAAGAATAATAGCGATGTCCCACAAATACCCTTACAGCTGCAACCCCAGGTACAGCTCAGATTATAATGCGAAAACTTATTACAACAGTTTCATGAAACAAATATTACTTACTTGTTTACAAAGTAGTATGTCTGGCTTTCGCGCACTTGGGGCTTACCTGGCACAATAATTTATTATGAATTAGCCCTGGTATCCCAATGGATTAGGCGTAGCTGTTTTACTGTTGTTATAGTCCAAGGGGTAGAGAAATAGATACGAGGTGCGCAACGATTACTTTTCGAAGTTACGTTCGTATTCATTGTGCGTTGTTAATATTTATTATAGCTTACTTGGTGCTTCGAGAAGTCGTCGATACTGGCTGTCAGGAAGCTTTTAGTTAGATGGGTAGGCATTCAGTGCCCTTAAATATTTTGACACTGGTGTAAACCATTGCATTTTGTCTTATCTTTAGCTTACGGAGGCCTGACGTAGATCCACTATGTAGAAAAGCTCCTATCAAATTTGGTGATAGAAAGGCACCGGACTGCAAGGTTATTAGATGCAACCGTTATCACATAATTACATGCTATTACACCCATTGCAAAGCCACACAAGAAGCAAATCATAGTCATATAGACCCTTTTATATTATTATTTCACTAGCTTTGCTGCATTTCCACGTAAAAGAAAATTCTAGGTACGGAAATTGCGTTCCTTAAATACTATGGCAATTTTCTGCAATACATTGTAGAAAGATTAAATGAAGATAATCCAGCAAGTATTTTACTGCAGCAATCTGTTTCAAAGAATTATGTGCCACCTAACACGGAAAAATATTTGCGAGTATTCTAGCTTAGTTCAGAAAATTGCACTTTAATCCAGTGAATAGCGTTGATTCTAAGACTCAGGGCTTAACTCGCCCGAGGATATAACCAGCAAAGCTGGAAGTTGAACACCAAACTGCATTTCGCGATACGGAGAAACAGACTGAAACTAGTTTGTTTGAACACATGAGTTGCTGGCAATACTGTAGATGGAGGATATGGCGAATAGCTAAAGAGTGTCTTTATTTTGGTCACATTACGACGACGACGAAAATTGGACATTGTGCACTATATGTAAATTAAGGTGTCCGTTGTAAGAAGTTTAATTGTCTTGTACAAACCGGGTAAAAATCCGTGTTAGTAGACACATGAACGGATTTGCACGGTGCAACGCAGTATTGGGAACGTCTGCTTGCAACCACAAACCAGATTTAACGTCAATAACTTCACACTTGGTAAGAAGATTATATTGTAATAGGGGAGTTACCAACTCAATTATAAAGTTTGTCCAACCTCCATAATACTTGCAAAGATCGATGTTTTCAAAGAAAACAATCCGCCTACGCCCAATTAAATTATAGCGCAATCCATTTCTGTTGGCACTGGTTTTGTATCCTTGGTTTTTATGTCCTTTGTCTCAGTAGGTATTCCATGTTCAAGACATTTAAATGCCTTTCAACAAATAGTCTTCTATTGTAGCTTATTAATATAGACCTATAATGACTTCCTACTATAATATATGTATGAACATTTGTGAAGGTGAATGGATGTATGGTTTTGTTACTCCTTCACATATAAACTGCTGAACGGATTTTGATGAAACTATGGAGAAATATAGTTTCTTCATCACAATAGCAGATGGAATACTTCTTGTCACGATATCCAAGCCTCATGCGGGTAAATGCGCAGGTAGAAGCTAGTAGCTTATATGTTGGTAGAATTATGAGTAGGCGCTAACTGTTGTGCAAACAAGGGGCTTGGCCGCCATTACCCTGCGACAGAAATAGGTGACTATTGATCTGTCGTGTTGTGACGTATGCAGACTGATTTGTTGCTATTATAACTTTGAATAATAGATATCATAACATCCTGCACGATATGCTGTAATGGCGTAAGCAGGTTATATAATATTTTTGTTCAAGAATTTTCGTTGCATAAATATTGCGTTATGAAGACTTTTTGTGTGAAAAGCTCTAAAGGTGTATCGGACTGGCTGGAAAATTATTTTCTTTGTCAATTTATATCTATAATCCGTTCACAGTTATTTTACCTCTAGCTGTTAGATTGGCCAACCTGGGCGTTGTGTTGCTATATTTGGTATATAATACTCCCATTTTAAATATAAATTATTGCTAAAATGTACTTATTTATTTTATTGCCTAAGCGATCGTATTAATGATATAATATTCGTATAGTATAGTATTCGTGAGTCTATAAGAATGATCCATGTGGACTGCGGTAACTGCTGACAGATTCTGTATCAGACTCAGAATTTAATTTTATTATGAACCTGTCCTTTTCTGCATCCGTAGACCCATCTGTTTCACGAAGCTTGTCTTCAATGTGGCGCTCATGATTGCATTGTTTTTGTCAGCCTTCTGCAGTGATAGATTGAAAAGCTTCTTCAGCTAAATTCACCAAGTTGGTTGCCTCTTGTCCTAAATTTTTGCTTGTGACTCGCCTTATAATGAGACTCCACATAAGTTTAAATGCGTTTAGCTCGCAGTGGTATGGCGGTAATCTAACCACTATGCGGCCATGAGCTTCAAGCGTTTGAATTTTTGAAGCATTTAAACTAATATTGGGTAAAATGTTATGCACGGGTAACTCTATTTTACATTCCTGTCATCACAGAGTACAATTCCAACATAAGGAAAATAAACACCGACATCTGTCAGAGGTAAAATAACTGTGAACGAACTTGTACACTATATATAATATTATAAATTAATAGTTTAAAAAACACTAGAAAAACACGCTTTTATAAATGCACTTAAAAACAAAAAATAAATTATGGATTATTCAAGTTGTCTATTTCTTGGCTGAAGTGTAAACTATGTGCTTTTAATTATAATATTTGATTGTAAAAGCGTGGGGCGCTTTAATAGGAAAGACGTTCTTGTTTAACTTGTTCAAAAATCAAGTGAAAAGATGTTACGGAAAGTAGATTCCACAGATTGGCGCTCTTACTGGAGTTGCAGCACGAGTAGTAAGTGGCTCTACTTTAAACAGTCTGTTCAAAGTACGAGTTTGTCGAACTCAAACAAAACATGCGCCATCAGCGAGGAAGACGACATTCACCGATATTTTTTACGTCTCTTCTTTCAGGAAATTAAGTATATAAGAGTAATGCGGCAACAGTGGCAAAATGTAGAGTTCTAGCTCGTGGACGAGATATCTTTGGTTCCCTTTGGTAACCCTTTGGCGGCATAAATGCTATGCTATTGTGAGACCTCATGCAGCTTCCGCTAGGAAGGTTGTATTAGTTTTGTGTTAACAATAAAGTCTTTCCTGTTCCAGCGCCCCACGCTTTTACAATCAAATATTATAATTAAAAGCACATAGTTTACACTTCAGCCAAGAAATAGAGACAACTTGAACGATCCATAATTTATTTTTTGCTTTTAAGTGCATGTATAAAAGCGTGTTTTTCTAGTGTTTTTTAAACTATTAATTTATTTTATACTTTTTGGTCTTTGATAACGAAATATTTTTAACATTTATACATTTATTTTAAGTAGGCAAATGAGCCCGCATCCTTTCCATCTCCGCCTGTGCGTCTGTATTACATGGTGTTTTATCTGTCAGCTTATAACAATCTAGCTCTTCAATCAGTAGACTACTAAGTGGTTTTACTCCACTCAGGGCCACATACGCCTGTCCAGCCGCAAAAGTACTGCACCACTGCGTGGTCTTTAATATATAATCGTTTTGTTATAACCTTGAAACCTGATCGTGTCCAAAGTCCATTACATGACCTTTCTCACAAGTGCAAACACGACTATGATACGATATTCCATCATGGAATGCCAGTCCCTATCTTCCAGCTTCATCATCAGACCTTGAAAGCTAGTCATGGCCAAAGTTCATTACAAGACTTATCTAAGAAATCCACAACAGCTATGATACGATTTTCCATCCTGAAGTTCCGGTTTATGTTTTCCAGCTCCATCATCAGATCAATTTGACAGTACCATATTATTGTATTGTCATCAGAACTACATACAGCTGCCAATTTTCATTACGCTACGACCCTTGGAAGATGGTTAAATTAGTTACCTTATATTCCATTACATAGTTAGTTAGGTACATACATGTCGAGTTCCAGTTCATAACTTCCGGCTCCATCATCAGATAAGTTTGACAGTACCATATTATTGTATTGTCTTCAGAACTACATACAGCTGCCAATTTTCATTACGCTACGACCCTTGGAAGATGGTTAAATTAGTTAGCTTCCATTACATAGTCAGTTACATACACGACGACCTAATAAAAGCGTGTTAAAAATCGGTGACAACCTATTTTGGCAACGAGCGGTTATTGCAGATATCGTAGACAATTGCATTGTTGGGCTGGATTTCTTCAGAGATCATCAGTGCAGATTAGATAGTAAAGGTGTGGAGATGTCAAGATTCCAATGAAAGGTGGTGGCATGGGGAAAGTTTTGTGCCTCAAAGAAAGCAAATCTGCACATAGATTACAATCCTATATCTACGAAGTTTAATGACTTGATTCATGCCGACAGGAGAGCGGTGCATCGTGGATCTAGGCCGCGCGCACTTTGGACACGAATTCGTATCGTACAGTATACGTACGACCGTGGTCGTACGAATTGAGTGCGCACACTGTATACGTTTTTATTAGTCAAATGAGCAGTGTTCTAGTAGTATCGGATTTGTGAAGTCTGCTTTGATTGGAGCGCGATGAATAATCTGTATCTTCACGACAATTATTCTCTTATCACTTGCAGACTGCGGTGGCGTCGTCGCTATCGTAGAACAGAATTGGTGCGTGAAATATATTTAAAAATTATACGATTTTGGTGAATTTCATCATATCATGGAAGACTTATAACATCACTTATACAATCACTTTGGTCCCACAAACATTTAGGTTCGTGAATCAGGTTTAATTAACTTTTCTGCATCCATTTCTTATGTTAAAACGTGCGAATATGTTTTGAAATCCCATCAAGTTCGGATTGTTTTCGGACATCTGAACTACACGTACGTATACGCACGACTAACTCGCACACAATCTGCGCGCTCCCATAGTACTTGGAATATCGGGATCGTTCGTATGTGTTCGTACGTGTACGCACGAGTAAAATTCGTACGAAAACGTGTCCAAAGTGCGCGCCAAAGAGTATACAAATACTACGTAAGAAGAGGCGGATGTGCCATAGATCATGCGAGACTTTCAGCTTTGTATGAAACGTGCAGGGAGAACTCGTACCAACATAAAGATACTAATTGACATCGTTTTTATGTTGTCAGCATTGTCATATTCGTCAATATAGGGATGTGCCCTCTAGTGATTAACGAAATATCGATATCGATAATATTCGGTAAGAAATAATTATAATTATGTTTCGACTAGAATAATACTTTTCCAACACAAATAAAAGATGTATTTAATATTTATGTGTTTATTCAAACAAATTAGCCTATTCTATAAATCTATTCTAGATTAGCGAAGAAAAATACGCAGAACTAAAAGATATATGTATGTACATGTAATGGAAAGGTTTTCAACATTTCTTCTTTAATAGGATTTAAAGAAATGTCTACAGATACAAGGCACAGCTGTTTTTCTGACTTGAGATCCCTTTTTTTTTAAGTCTTTTGGCTTAAAATGCTTGCCACACACATAGTTCAACTGATGTAATTTTTCAATGGGCACATAAATCAAGTCTTGGTTTCCAGTTGCAGCTACCCATTTTTACATCTAAAAAGAAAAAAAAGAATAGAATTTTTTGTCCTTGTGCCAATTTCTAACAACGGATTATCGATAACTGACAGGCAGCACTATTGTTTACCTACAAAGTACTAGGATATGAAACTTTAGAATATATCCTTATTATTTATGTTTCATTGAAATATATCACATTATATAACATTATAAATATTCCTTGATCTTTATATAGGGACATTTTGCCATAAATGCCTACCCTTTTTTTATTGCTTGGCCGGCATGTTGTTGTATGCCATATTTCGCACGTTATTTTGCTTGTTTTTATTGCGCTCCTTTCAATGCTAATCAAATAAATATAGTCACACTAACACGAGAAGTGTAAAATCACATTTATTTGGTATACACAAAGCACTTTGACAGTATGTTTTTTACTTTTTATAAACAAATTGCGTAACGCGGCAAAGTTCAATCTGGATAATAGTGTGACAGTTGTGACATTTGACACTATTGACAGCCAAGGCGGTGATATACGTATAACCCGTCTAACTTTGAAAGAATACTGTTCCAAGGGTACATAGTGAAGGATGCTATCTTCACGTTTTATACATATAATAGTAGCCATTAAAAAGATAGCACGTTTCATACATTCGGATTTTTCTTAGGAACTTGCGCCAGGCTGGTGCGCGCGGCCTAAGGATGCGCGGAACGCGCATGTCTAGAGAGGGGTAGTGTGACGGCCAGTGTCATGTCAAAATGTTACGGAACAGATAGAATAAGGCCAAGCATAAGTCATACTGACGTCTACACGAGAAGTTGGCTTAAAGAAATATGTATAACCTTATTAAGTCATAGAAGTAACACTCAAAATAACAACAGCGGTTGCTATGTTTGATATCTTTTTTCTTATGGCACATGCAGTATGATAGAAAGAGCTATCGGTAGGTTTAGCAGCACGATCTTATAGCAGTCTTGTGGTAGCCAGACAGTAGCCAAAACATAGAGTTAGGCAACCGAGTGTTGTTCGTAACAGTTTTTTTTTTTAATTTTTTTTTATTAGAAAGAACCTGTCAAATTGACTTCACGCTGCCTGATGGTAAGCTGACAGTGAAGTCCTAATGGGACGGCCACCATCCCCAATTGCTGGTTAAGCAATGTGACATGATGGCCCTCACTTTGGCGGCCTTGAGAGATGCTTTTTCACGCCCCGCTTAAAGGACCCAGGATCAAGGGAGGAAGGAAACACGTGAGCTGGCAGTGAGTTCCACATTTTTATGGTACGGCAAAGATAAGACGTACCGAACCTTTTCGTACGTGACGGTATCTGATCTACCGTATAAGGGTGGCACCTTAACCCGGCACGTGTTGTTCGGGATAGGAAAGGAGAGGGTGGGATGAGTTGAAAGAGTTCTTCTGAACACTCACCGTGATGCAATCGGTAAAAGACAGCCATTGAGGCTACGTCCCTGCGTAATTGCAGAGATTCAAGGGACTTAGTAGCCTCAAGGTCACCTATGATACGGACAGCACGCCGCTGCATCCTATCAAGGGCATCTAGCAGGTACTGAGCGGAGCCGTTCCAGAGATGAGAGCAGTATTCCACGCAGGGGCGAACCTGAGTCTTGTATAATAGACACAGCTGCTCCGGCGTGAAAAACCTCCTCACTCTGTTCAGGACTCCGAGTTTTCGAGATGCCGATTTAATGACATCCTCAAGTGATGATTTATCGCTAAATATTTTTGGTCAAATGTCTAACTTTAGTATGTGTCGATATATTTAAGCCTTCTACGGCTTAAATATATCGACACAACGTAAAACGACACAAGTAAACAACTAAAATATTGAATTTGTAGTTATTGCTGTCGACGCCTGACAGTGATTTGCAAAGACTTGCCAGACAGACAGTACTAAAAAAATCACGTGTTTAATTGTTCGTTTTAGCCATAAAATCTATTGACAAAAAGTATTCTACTAATGAACGATGCGTTGCGATGCGATGCTAAGAAACTGTCACTTAGATTATGTATTGTACGAATTATACCAGATTGGCTAATGCGGCACGGCAGGCTTTGGCAATTAGTTTGCGTCGCATCATATCACGTTGCTTGCTATCGCTAACGTTGGACACTGCTCGATTTCTTTAGAGTTGTAGGTAATCCGACTGCCACGCCGAAGCTTGCGGGTTTGATTCCCACTGAAGTCAAACATTTGTGTGCATGAATATGGATGTTTGTCTTGGTCTGGATGGTACTATGTATAATATGTAATATATTTACAGAAAAGTATATATGCATGTTTATCGATTGTCTAGTACCCGTAGTACAAGATATGCTTAGTTTGGGACCAGATGATGTTGTGTGAATGTGGAAGAATATTATATTTTATTGTAGAATATTATGTAGCGGACTACAAGGCAAGACATCTTTGATCAGTCAGGAGAGCACTCATATGATAAATAATATAGAAGTAGGTAGATTAATTAAAATCGTTGTAATTATTATATTTTATTAATATGTTTAAACTAAAATTACACACTTTTTGTTTAGCTTTGGATAAATAATTCTACCGGGTGTGCAATGTCCGGGCATAAATGTAATGTAGGCACAGCTTTCGGTTTTAAACGACGCCAGGTGCTTTCTGTCTTTAAAAAACAGTCTCTCTCAAAATGACGTGAACAAGCTCATATCTTCTGCTAAATCAAACTAGGCCGTCCAACAGCATTTATCCAAAGTTTTCTTGTGACGTCATTAATAGGCAACCTCTAATAAAAACACCTTCTTAATAATCAAAAATGCTACTCACATCCCTAATCCATCTACTATTTTAAAGATGCAAAAATTTAAGCCTACACACACGTGCGTACACTGGAACACTTGGCTTTAGGTTAATTGACGTAACTTTTAAGGTAGGTATCTAAGTAAATTATGTACATTGTACATTAAACTGCGCTTAATATCAAACGCGCGATAGAAAATTAGTCGGCTGGACGTCTTTGTTTATTGTCAACTTAGCAACCGCGGCTACCCGCTGTCGCTTCCAGCTACAATTTACATTCATGGCCGATAGTTAGTTTCCGTATTTATCCCTCATTCAAAAAACATCGATATCTCCTTTCACTGTCAAATCCCATCACTAAGGCCATTAAATCAATAAATGTACAAAATATCAATTTGTGAGTTAAATTCATAACACATACGTATGCAAGCTGTTCCTTTGATTTGCAATACAATGATATTGTGTAAACTTAACACTCATTATAGCATTAATACGAGAAAAGTAAATAAATTTGTTGGAAAACGCCGACTCACTGCTAGAAGATAAAGTTTCTCCTGTTATTTCCGTTCCGAGAATAGCGGAATCCATATCCCGATATCACATACACGATGTGTATTAATTAATGAGTAGGTACACTATGTAACTATTTTAAGCTTACTTACTATTTAAATGCAAAAAAGTTATTAAAAATGTAAACGCAAACGTCCAACAAATTTTACACTGATGACAGATCACAGCACGGCTATTTAGAGAATGTAGTCAAAGATATGAGTATGTAAAGAGTCTATGCCTCTTTAAATGAGACGCGTAATGTGACGTTATGATTAACCAACTAAGACCAACTGACATTACATGTTGCACGTTCGGTATAAAGAAATTTATAGGGCATGTTCTCTCTAGTCTAAACCTAGTCTGCGTTGCCTCTTGAAATTAGGCAAGCAAAGTCGATAGGCATATTTAAAAAGGCATTAAAACAGCATTTCCTATCGAGTAGCTAGTCAGTGTCAAAAGCGTATTGTGACTATAATATCTATAATGTGTTATGTGCGTATGTATTTATGTATGTATGTTTGTATGTATGGATGTATGTATGTATGTATATATATGTATGTATGTATGTATGTATGTATGTATGTATGTATGTATGCATGTATGCATGTATGTATGTATGTATGTACCTATGCATGTATGTATATTATATGTTTCTGTATTTACGTAATATATGTATGTTTACCTTTACTTAGCAAGGAACTTTATTACTACACCATTTTATAATTCTATTTCCCTTATTTATTTCTTTCCATCCAAAGGTTGCCTGGAAGAAATCGCTTTTAGCGATAAGGCCGCCCATTGTGCATTGTATTTTTTAACTTCTTCTTGTTCTCTTTTAACTCTGTAATGTGACTTGTGGTGTAAAATAAAGAATTATCTATCTATCTAGTCCAACCTCTCTGAGTTGGCTGGTCGTGAAACAGAATAATTACCAAAACAAAGAGGTTTGAAGACTATTTCATTATTTGGAAATTATAGTTTCAAGTTAGATGACGTAAACCCTCGTCATCGTAACACTGTCAAGTATTCGCCAAATTCGCTACAAACAGTTAACAAGGCGATGGCCGTGCGTATAACACATCCGCTTCACGCTCTGAAGGCGTGGGTTCAGGTCCCTGTCATAACAGTCATGTGGATTTTGGTTTTTATGAAATTTTAAAAATGTTTATGAATATTTGGCAAATATTTTATTTTATTTTATTCGAAATATTTAAATAATTCAAAGTCAATTACGTGGCCTTTCTCACAAGTGCAAACACGACTATGATACGATATTTCATCATGGAATGCCAGTGCCTATCTTCAGGTTTCATCATCAGACCTTGAAACCTAATTGTAGTCATAGTTCATTACGTAGCCTTTCTCACAAGTGCAAACACGACTATGATACGATATTCCATCATGGAATGATTGCCAGTGCCTATCTTCCGGCTTCATCATCAGACCTTGAAACCTAATTGTAGTCAAAGTTCATTACGTGGCCTTTTTCACAAGTGCAAACACGACTATGGTACGATATTCCATCATGGAATGCCAGTGCCTATCATCCGGGTTCATCATGAGACCTTGAAACCTAATTGTAGTCAAAGTTCAATACGTGGTCATTCTCACAAGTGCAAACACGACTATTATACGATATTCCATCATGGAATGCCAGTGCTTATCTTCCGGCTTGATCATCAGACCTTGAAACCTAATTGTAGTCAAAGTTCATTATAAGACTTTTATAAGAAATCCAAAACAGCTATGATACGTTTTTCCATCATGAAGTTCGAGGATATATCTTCCGGCTCCATCATCAGATCAGTTCGACAGTACCATATTATTAAATTATCATCAGAACTACACACAGCTGCCAATTTTCATTACGCTACGACCCTTGGAAGATAGTTAAATTAGTTACCTTAGATTCCATTACATAGTTATTAGTTACATACACGACGAGCTAATAACAGCGTGTTAATTGGAAAAAATTGTATTTTTGTTTGTTTGTTTGTAATGGATAAACTCAAAAACTACCAGACCGATTTAAAAAATTCTTTCACCATTAGAAAGCTACATTATCTGCAAGTAACATAGGCTATATTTTATTTCAGAAAAAATAGGGATCCGTAAGATATTTGGGTTTTTCGGGTACGCAAAGTAGTTCCCTCAGGACGCGGGTGAAACTGCGGGCAACGGCTAGTGAATTTATAAAATTGCAATCGATTCTTCTAGTGATATCTGTAGCTACTGTAAAATATATTGTTCCCTATTTCATGACATCCAATATCTTTGTATGTTTCAAGTAATATTAAATGAACGTATATGAAAACGATAGGTTAAAGTAACATCATACGAATATCAAAAATGTATTAGTTTTCGGGTCACATCAGCGGGCTGAGTGCCTCTCATAGAAACGTTAGGTGAGAAAAGATAAGGAATACGATCTCTAACGTTAGAACGAGGGTGTAAAATACGTCTTAGAGAGAACGGAGGTTGGATGTGTTTGCCAAATAGATATCACTATTCAGGTGCGGCGTACTTGAAGCTTGTGCTGTCCATAAGGTAGGTGTATACCTATATATAAACTGTATTAATAAGTATAATTGAATTGAAAATAACCTTTAACTACAATGGTAGTTGAACAAGTACCTATGTCTAAGTTGGTCGAATACTACGGGGTTATCCCTTATTTTATCGAAATGAACCAGCTTAATTAATGTGAAATGTTCGTGATTTGTCTGATCTTGTGTTATAAACAAAATCTGAGCTTGCGTAGGGTCCAAATTTACTCCGTATTGAATTTCGTCAAAATTGGTTTAGCTGATCAGACGAGACAGCGTAACAAGAAAGCACTTTCACATTTATCATATCTACTTATTATTTGTTGGAGCATATTACCTACGTATTTTATTATTAACACAATATTTTAGCTTAGATGTGCTTCTGTGTAAATGATACTTACAAACTTAGGTTTATAAATAATTTTATGTTCATAATGTTTCTATAGTGGAATATTTCTTGATGCCATCAATATTTTGACGCTAATGCGTATACTACGCCCACACCATGAATTATATTGAAAGCACCCTGAATTACAAAATAATAGAGATTGCCTTGCCTTTGTTGGATAACACGGAGACATAAGTACCTAGTTTAAAGTTCGCTTGTTACCCTCATATATACATTAATGTGCCCTATATACTCGTAGGTAGCTATATACTCATATAGGCAGCGATAACCTAGTGGAAATACCAAGAGACTGCCATGCAGAGGGTACTGGCTATCCACGCCGCGCACCACTGACTTTTCTAAGTTATGTGCCTATTAGAGGAGAGTAACCTATATTGTACCGGCTCCTGAATTGTACCACGTCTTTATTTCCTACTAAATACTAGTATAAACGCCGGACAGATTGTATCTGTCCTGCGTGCTAAACAAATGGCGGAGTATCGGTGGCGCTTTAGTCGAGTTGTTTTATGCTGCCATTGTAAAATAATATTAATATTTAGTACGAAATAAAGACGTGGTACAATTTCCAATATAGGTTCCTCTCCCCTAAATTCTTAATTATCGCTTGTCCCGTGCCACGCGACGTCCGTTAGCGGACCTCCCGGCTCTAAGGCGTATATTTATTTATGTATTTCATTCTTTATTGTACACCAGTAATTACAGAACAAGTACAGAAAATTAGCTAATGGTAAGTATAAGGGCGGTCTTATCGCATAATGCGATTTCTACCAGACAACCATGGACGGACAGTATCGTCTAAATGGACAGGTAGTATGCGGCGTACAATACTAAGACTAAAACTAGCTACTTAAATCTAAAATTAACCTAACTAAACTAAATTAATATAAACAATATTATATACAAGTATATAAATAAATAAATACATATATACGTATATTATGTATATTTTACATACATGTAACAGGATTGGTTGTTGTTACAGTGATAAGTAATGTTCTTTTACGAGCTTTTTAAATATTGGCAGTGTTTTTGATCGTCTAATATGTTCTGGTAGTGAATTCCATAGTCTTGCCGCTAGCACTGTAAAGGATTCGTCGAAGAACACAGTAGGGTGCACAGGATTTTTCAACTTAAGATTTTCTGATGATCTCAAGCACTTCGATTGTGTGTCATGCAAGAATACAAATCTTTCCTTGAGATATATGGGATATGACGGATTAAATAATACATTATACAGGAGACAGAGAATGTGAGTATTCCGGCGAAAGCGGATTGGCAGCCATTTGAGCTTGTTTCGAAATTCAGAGACGTGGTCATATTTACGTAAACCAAATATGAACCGTATACAAAAGTTTTGGAGTCGCTCAAGTTTGTCCAGCTGGTCCTCATTGAGATCTAGATAGCTGGCATCGGCATAGTCAAGAATGGGAAGAAGGATAGATTGAGAAAGCGCTATTTTAGTGGCAATTAGGAGAAAGTTGCGTAACCTTCTCAATGATGTGGCAGCAGCAAAAAGTTGTCGACTAGTGCTTTGTAGTTGGAATGTCCAAGAAAGTGTTCTGTCAATGTAGATCCCCAAGTTCTTTACTTTTTCACTAAAAGGAATCAAAACACCATCAAAAGATACGAGGGGAAGCGTTGACCAGTCGATTTTGGAAATAAATCTAGAACTACCAACCACAATAACCTGGGTCTTGGTAGGATTAACCCTTAGTCCAAACCTATTTGTCCAATCACTTATTCGATCCAGATCGTTATTAATAATTGTAATACCATGTGGTAAGTTCTCAGGCTTAGTCTGATAATAAATTTGCATATCATCAGCATCGTAGGGTAGTACAGGTACTATGTCCAGGACGGAAGCCAGATTGAAAGGGATTCAGGATATTATTTCTAGATAGGAAAGCATTCAGTTGGTTATGGATAAGGCGTTCAAGGACTTTGGAAAGGAAAGGTAATATGGATATGGGACGAAATTCAGAGAAGGATTCAGGATTAGGCTTTTTTGGTAAAGGGATGACTTGAGTATTTTTCCAAGCAGTTAAAAAAACACCATTGGAGATGGAATAATTAAGGATGTGACAAATGATTGATAGGTTTTCACCAAGGATGGAAAGGATCATATTACGGGTGATACCATCACTTCCAACTGCGTTGGATGCTATTGATAGGATGCTCTTCTTAACATCACATTCAGTAAATTGCCTAAAGACAAATGGAGTATAATCAGGAGTTTGAAGCGATGAAAGATAATTTAAAGTGTTAATTTTTGTTGTCCTATCATAATTAGACGAAGCGAAGAAGTGCTGGTTAAGCATATTGATATAAATTTTATTAGCAGCAGTCGTTTGTCTTTATTTTCCAACCCCAAGTGATTTGAGGAATTTCCATACTTTAGCTGGATCACCGTTTTGTACGGAGTTATGAATGTGCTGGCATTGTGCATCCCTACACACCCTATTACAGTGATTTCGCGCTTTTAAATATTTTTTCTTATTTGAATCAGTAGGTTTAGACTGTAGACTGGTACTTTGATTTTGCCACTGCTTTCCTTTGAATAAGTACCCTTATTTCATTGGTAAGCCAGGGCGCTGGATGATGTTTTAACTTAATTGACCGTAAGGAGCATGATAATTATAGAGATCAGTAATCTGCCTTTCAAATATCTCAACCTTATCGTCAATGGTTTCTGCTGTTAATAGCCGCCTCCAGTCGATTGCCTTAGCGTCATCACAAAGTCGTCCACTACAGCGCTTATGCATAAAAGCATATTTTGTATGGCACCTGTTGTTTACAATAAGCTACCAAAACATTTTAAACAGCTAAATATTAACACTTTCAAAGAACGGCTTCAAAATTATCTTATAAGCAAATGTTATTACAGTATTACAGAGTTCTTGACAGATAATTCCATCTTGTAGACATTCTTATTTTTAATTATGTATCTTTGATTCTAATATTTTGTTTTTATTTTATTTTTCGCACCTGCTATTATGACATATATATATTTTTTTAATACTTATTTTTTATTTTTTTTACATACATACATACATAGACTCACGCCTGTTTCCCGGAGGGGTAGGCAGAGACTACGGAACGCCATTTGCAACGATCCTGACATACCTCATTTGCTTCACTCACTCCCATTAAGTTTCTCATGCATGCTATTCTGTTAAGGGTACTTCTGACCTGTCCTTTTTTCAGGATGTCTCCAATCTGGTCAGAGAACGTTCTCCTAGGTCTTCCCCTTTGTCCTGTCCCATTCACACTAGCCTGATATATCTTCTTTGTCAGTCTATCGTCATCCATCCTCTCCATGTGCCCAAACCATCTTAACATGCCTTTCTCAATGATTGTCACTACATCTTCTTTTACCCCACACTACTCTCGTATCACACAATTCTTTACTCTGTCGGTCAAAGACACACCACACATACTTCTCAGTGCTCTCATTTCTACAGCATTTAATCTACTTTCAAATCTCTTCTGCCATACCCAACTTTCACTACCAAACATAAGGGTAGGCACTAACACACCTCTATGTACA
Organism: Euclidia mi; assembly: GCA_944739405.2. NCBI lineage: Eukaryota > Metazoa > Arthropoda > Insecta > Lepidoptera > Erebidae > Euclidia > Euclidia mi. The sequence continues at coordinate 27,080,183 of OX123204.2, read as the reverse complement.
GCCAAACGTGCCTTTTTGGACACGTTTTGACTGTTCATAAACGCCTTCAGAGCTCCATTCACACAATTACCTGCATTAACTCTCCTTTCAATATCTGCTTCATTCTTACCATCTCTTGTAAACAACGTACCTAAGTAAACAAACTCATTCACTTGTTCCACTCGCTGTCCATCGATCAAAACATTACAAGCCGTAACACATTCCTCCTTTTCAAAAACCATAACTTTCGTTTTACTTACATTCACTTTCATTTCTTTCCTTTCTAACGCACGATGCATGATTGTTACCATCTCCTGCAACTCCTCCTTTGAAGATGCAAGTATATCCTGATCATCAGCATAAAGGAGGCATTTGACGAGTAACCCATTCATCCTTAATCCGCAGTCACTATGTTTTAAATCTTGCAAACAACTGTCCATGAAGAGGTTAAACAGCCACGGCGACGCTACACATCCCTGTCTAACACCTTTATCGATGGTAAACCAGTCAGTGTATGCCCCGTTTATCCTCACACAAGCTCTAGAATCCTCATAAAGGGATTTCAGAGCTCGAATGAGCTGCTGTCCACCCCATTCATTGACACCACCGACCACATTTCATTCCTCACCACTTTATCGTAAGCCTTTTCCAAATCCACGAATGCGCAATAGACCTTTTGACCTTTGGCCAAAAATTTTCCGGCTATGCTTCGCAAGGAAAAGACCTGATCCGTGCATCCCATACCCTTTCGGAAACCCGCTTGTACATCCCATATTTTCTTGTCGGTTACTTCCATAACTCTTTCAATAAGTACCTTTGCATACAATGTGCCAACAATGCTGAGAAGGCTAATGCCTCTATAGTTTTTGCAGTCTTGTTGCGAGCCTTTTCCTTTATAAAGAGGCACAACTACAGCTGTGGTCCAGTCATTAGGTACTCGGCCGGTGTTCCAACACAAGTTATATAACCGCTGCAACTGACCAACTATGATGCCCTGTCCAGCCTTCAGCATTTCGACTGTAATCCTATCATATCCTGCAGCCTTACCTACTTTCATACTTCCCAGTGCCTTCACGATCTCATCCACGCCAATAACGCTTTCATCATTGCTATCATTACAATTCACTTCAGCTATCGGTGTCTCTATCGCCGTTCTTTCGAATAAACTTTCAAAATACTCTTTCCATCTCTTCAGCACGCACAATTCACCATTTACTATACTTCCATTCTCGTCTCTGATGGATGTGTGTTCTGAGGATTGAGTTCTTCCTCGAACTGCTTGAACGGATTTCCAGAAAAACTTAATGTTCCTCTGGAAATCGTCAGATAATCTGCTATCAAACTCATCTTTCTTTTCCTCTTTTTTCCTTTTAACCATTTCTTTCACTATTCTTTTTGACCTAACAAACTCCTTTTTTGCTTCATCTATGTCTACACTCGTTGCGTTTCCCATTCTTTCATTTGCTCTGGCAGCCAACCAATCTGACCATGCTTTCTTCTTCTCTGACACTGCTGATTGTACATCCTTGTCCCACCATGTATTCTTAACCTTTCGTATTTTCCTTCTCTTGATCATACCACATACTTCAGATGCTACACATATTACCTCTTCTTTAAAGGCCTGCCATAATTCTTCCATATCATTTATGCCATCGAATCTCTCAAATCTTGCTATCAATCTTCGTTTATACTCATCTTTCACATCTTTCTCTTGTAGATTTTCTACTTTTATTCTTTCCAAGACCCTATTTTCATTACGTTCTCAGTGTCGCCATCCTTTAAAGAGCCCACTTATCCGGCTCAACACCAAGAAGTGGTCTGTGTGGATGCCGATCCCTCGGTATACTCTTGTATCCAACACATTCTTTCTCAATCGTTCATCTACTATCACAAAATCAATCATGCTTCTTCTAACATTTTTTGCCTCTCGCGTATACATATGTATCCTTTTATGATCAAACATGGTGTTTGTCACACAAAGGCTCCACTCCAAACAAATCTCAAGCAGTGCTTTTCCATTTTCGTTCACACTCTCATCACAAAATGCACCTAACACCCTTTCAAATCCATCTCGCTTTACTCCCATCCATCCATTGAAATCCCCTAACAAGATCAATCTTTCATTATCCTTGCAGTTGCTCAAAATCTCTCTTAAACACTCCCAAAACGCCTGCCTTTCGTCTTGCTCATGTTGTGACATACCCGTAACTATATTGACCGGCGCGTACACCCCCACAATAAAGAGACGAGTAAGTCCTACTTTCATTCTCATCCACAGTAGCCTAGCATTTACACATTCAAACTCTTTTACGCACTCATTCATTCGCGCAGACAGTACTACACCAACTCCCTTACAGGCTCTGGTGGTACTATCTACCCCAGACCAATACGCCGTATATACACCATGCTTGGTGGTGTCACACCCTTTTCTTTTTGTTTCATTCACACAAAGAACATCAATCTTTCTATCATCCATCATCTGACATACTTCATCCAATTTGCCGTTCATTCCTCCACCAACATTCAATGTTGCAAACCTGCTTTCCGTAGGCCGCTTTTCGCCCTCGCGGGAAACGAGACGTGACGGGTTGCGAACCGCGTCGCCGCCGTATGGAGAAGAATAAGTTTTTGTTCCCATAGCGTTCCCACGAGATTTAGGGATCTAGACGGTCCATCACCGCAGAGCCCTTTACGGGGGTAAGGCGGAATGTCAGCTGTGCCCTGTGACCACCAACACAGGCACCCTCCGTTTACGACCAGCTTGCCCTCTGGCCACGAATCCCTCGGCACGGGTCGGTTCACACCTTAGATCGGGGTTTTGTTTCGGGTATGCTCCCTGAAAGTTGGTTTAAATTCGGAGTTTTCCTTCTCCTAGACAGGTTGCCAACCAAGGCTAACGAGGCCCATCTCCCCGACTTATTCTTTTAGGTATGTAATTATTGCATATTGTTTGATTATTACTTTTCTATTACTTTTGTTAGAATTAAGTCGTTACATTTATTAAATCATTGTTGTTTTTTTATGAAAAGGATTGACAATACTAACGTTGACATTTATATTCATAATTTTATATTTTTATTTTACACTGACATAACTCTTGTATTAATTCAGATTTTTAATGTGTATTTCTGTTACTATTTTTTTTTGTTACAATTTTATAGACATCTTATTTTTTCCTATTTTCATATTTGTTTTATTATTGTTATTTATTGTACAAATTTAGTTTAAAAAAATCTAAGTGCTTAATATTAGATTGTTTTGTAATAATAAGTAAACATTTTGTAGCCGTAACTGGCAAAACATGTAGAACGAAGCTTATCTCTGTAACAACTTGCATGCAAGCTAAAACTTGTACTGTACAACACATGTTTCACGAAATAAATATTCTATTCTATTCTATTCTATTCTATCAATACCTCTAAAATTGCCTTGCAGAAGAATTCTTGGCTTTGCCTTAGGAGGACGAATTTTGTAAGAGAGAAAGATTAGATCATGATAAGATAATTTGTCGGCACAGAATTGGCCGTGCTTAGCGACGTGGTTAAGCGAGGAAACAAAAATTAGGTCTAGAAGTGAGGGAATAGAATTGGGAAAGTGATGGGTGGCATTAAGAGGTAGAATATTAAGATTGCAAGAGACTGAAATAGAATTAAGAGATGAAGAACGTGAGTCATTCTTAAGACGACGAGTGTTGAAGTCACCCATAATGATAGTTTGACTGTAAGAAGGAGAAAAATTAAGTAAGAGATTCTCAAAGGAGGAAAAAAAGTTAATACGTAAGGAAGGACTCTTGTAGACACCAAGAAGGATTTTAGTATGATATAGCTCGACTTCCAGAAACAGGTGTTCACCAGCATTGGGTGAAGGCGGCTGTGAAGACACGTTTACCACATTACAGGCAATAAAGGATCGAAGATAAATTGCAACACCGCCGCCACCACATCCAGTGCGGTCACTTATGATTAGTTGGAAGCCGGGCAGAGAGTAAGAAGTCGAAGGAAGGCATGGCTTAAGCCATGATTCAGACACAAGAATAGCGTGTAAGTTCTTACAGTCGAAGTTTGCCAGCATATCGGGGAAGAGCGGGAATACTCTGTGCATTGATATGCACAACATTAAAGGTTCTTGGAACATCAGATAATACAGATTGGAGGTTATCTGCTAATAAAGGAACACTAACGTAACTGCCATCGTTACTACTTGCGGAAAAAAAGTAGTCACGATCACTGTTACAATCCATAATAAAATTAAATATATAATAAAATATATAAAGTTTTAAATATTAACTAAATAAATATATATAAGCAAAATAATATATAATAATATAGAACCTATATAAATCTAACAAAATCAAACTGTGTATTGTATTCAATACAGAGTCCACCTGCCAGTTAGTTGTCACAGTAAAAATATAACGTAAAACACAAGTACAAGTCTTGGATGCAACCGAGATGACGCATAGTCGGTGATGATATACAGTTATAAACTCAGAATTGTTCCAGGACTGAGTAGTTGTATTTTTTTGGTTGTTATTAAAGCCTGTACCTATCGTAGACAGTTTGCTACGACACAGGTTTGGGCACAGGGTTTGGGTCATAAGCTGTAATCACAAAATTAGTAATTTTTACACTCTAAAACATTTTGGAAAGTAGAAGTACCTTTGATAGGTATATATACATATACTTCTACTATACACTACTATACACTTCTATATATATATATATATATATATATATATATATATATATATATATATATATATACTTCTACTCTTAAAATAGGTATAAAGAGATTCTTGTAGCGCTTAAAAAGTTGTAGTAAATATTAGCTACTGATTAAATTGTTAATTATCGCTGGCCCTGTGCCTCTTAAATAGGGTTAACCGTCGGTCCCGGCAGTTAGTATTAGGTATATTATGATAGTCGTTATGCAAGTAGGTACATACCTGCATGCTATAAAATAGTATAAAATCAGTTTAAGCCATTATTTTATAATATTTCGCCGTATTTGCCAGATCACTATTGAAACGTTTTCGCAACCGTGCATCCAAATTTTAGAATATCGAATAAAGTTTTATTCGTCGTCGTAGAGCGGAGTGAAAACGTGAGTTTATAGCGGTTAAGGCTATTAACGTTATCAGAGTTATGTCACCGTTACCGGCGTGTGAAGTGCTTTTATTACCTGCTTACAGGACGTGCGGGGTAACGTTGCCTGTACCTTGTTTCGGTTGATACCGGTTACAGAGTACGGGTTACCGGTTATGACCAACCTTTGTTATTTCCAGAAGTCGATCTTGCTTTACAGTTTGGGTGTTTGAACTTGAATATGCTTTTGCTTTAAATTTTTGATTACATTTCATAATTGCAGATACTTATATGTTTATGTTTATTGCAGATCTTCAACATTGCGGTAAATGGCACTAAATACAGATTCAGTAGCTCACAGCATATTCATCTCATGACTTAGTAATGTCAGTAGCTTTGTGCATATAGTATAGCGGCGGAACGTAGAAGAACGCATTCAGGAACAGATTACTTTTAAAATACATATTTTAATTTATCTTTTCCTAAGATGAGAAAAAATAATATTTCATAATTATTTATTTTATTAGCTTTTGATGGCGCGTGGTTGCTTCTATATGTGTTAATAAGAGTATAATGTCTCTTTTTATTGCTCAGGAATAACTGACCAACTTCAATACTTAACGAAGAAGATACTTACTTACTCCAATGCGAGAGAACGCCACTTCACCCGCTCTTTGGCCACTTCTCGCCAATCATCAGCTGGAAGTGCCTTAAGATCTTGCTCCACAACGAAGAAGATAGCGAGATGAATATTTTACAAACCGTTCATTTTCCTACGTTCATCAATTGTTTACAAGTTTTTCTTCTGTTTCAGCTGCAACGCTCACGGAACAGCACATATAATGACTATGATATCATAGAAAAGTGCTATCCGAATACCGTAAAACAGCAAATACCGCTACAATTGTTATAAATGAAACAAACATTACATTTTATTGAACCGCTAAATGTTGTCTTCCATAATCTAAAGTACTGTAAACGGGAAAAATTTGTATTTGTTCCGTTTGGTTGTGCTATACGTATAGAAATTGTCTCAAATAAGCGTAGACAGCCTAACGTCTGACAACATGGTTTGGAGAGCGCTAAGCTTCAATATGGTCCCAGTATGTCTTTAAGGTCTAAAAAGCCAAGATCAGTCTATCTTTTCCAATCTAAGCTACGATTAAATAAAAAAGTCACCAATTTAGTTTCCAGATTTCTCATAATTGTGTTGCTATATTTTGGATTCTTTTGGATGTAAACTAGTCTTCTCGGATAGAAAGATTATTAAAATATTTTCTTATTTTCCCCTTTGGTACAACGATAATATTATTACTGGGCTCTTTGAAGTGCGCCTCAGTCGTGCGTGAGATTTATAGCCGCGAGGACGTATGTGGAGGCCGCTTAACCTACACCTAGCTATCTACAGTACTGCCTACTTCCTTATTTTTTTAATGGAATACATTCCTTAGCCGCGGAAACCTTACTTATTTTATTTATCCTTATTTTAGGAAAAATATACTGAATTAACTTGATATTTTTTTTTTGACTGTGAACATTATTTAAATGTTAGTAATCTAACAGCACATGTACTACGTAATAACAATTTAACAATCTCTGTTCACATACCTGAAGGGATCAGGCAAAAGAATGGATAAGGGAACCTTCGTGATAATTAATGTACGTCTCGTATTTGCTTATACGATTCATTTAGCAAGGGGATAATATAAGGTGAGTATTTCGTTTTTCCGGGCGATGACTTCGAATGGTACAAAAAGGGTTTGAAGAAGTTGTGTATTATGGTATCTTTGATTATAGACGATAATAATTTTAGTACAGTCTGTGCTCTCGTGAATCCTGATTTTCGTTAGAAAATAAAATATCTTCACACATGTAATAGAATTTTAGAAGAAATCTCACAGAATACTTTTATTTGTTTTGAGAGGTACATAAATTACGATACATGTTCACAAACCAAATGACTAAAGAGGGTTGCAGCAATACAGAAAACAGCTACAAATGGAGGATTAGTTTTTATCATCCTCCTTGCAAACTTCTGTCTGCGGTTACGCTGTTTTTTTGTCTGTCTAAAGGTGCATTTCCATGCTTGCCAAGTCTCGACAAGCATGCACAAGCCCCAAGCGTCCACAAATCTCGCTTGGCATTTGGAAGTCGTTTACACGCTTGTGAATGCGTCAGTGTACATCCAAGCATAGCGGACACGTCGTCACGTTTGTGATTAACGTCTTTGGGGTTCCAGATACACATTTCTGTCTGGTAATATTCCAAAAACGATAAACTGTCTTCGTTCGACCAGCCACTCATTTTGACAAAGAACTAGACGTACGTTCGTTTCGAGATCACAGCGGCTACTAAGCGCGCGCTAACGTGTGAACGCGTCGCAAGCGCTTGCCGCAAGCGCCCTTTGATCTGTGTCCAAAAACTGACACTAGACCGGATCCTGTACAAGCGTCCACAAGCTAACGCAAGCCGAGCCAAACGCCCTCTTTACACGCTTGTGCTTGTGGACGCTTGACGAGCCTTGGCAAGCATGTAAACGCACATTAATGGAATCATGTTTCCAGACTACATACGTAGGACTTAATATATAGTTTACTATGTTTAAAATAAAACGGAAATTAAACAAAAATATGAAGAAACCTTCACATACTCGAGTAAAACCCGCGCTACGAAACTTAAAAGTTTGAAGTTGGTGCTCAAGTTAAATAATCGAGTTCTCTAACTATGTTTGTGTTTACTTTGAGACTATGAGTGTTTTGTTGTTTGCTGGGTCAATTGAACGAGTTTGGTTTAGAAATATAGTAACAATAGGTTAAGCCATGTTTTCTAGAGTCTACTTACCTATTGTCAAGTACCGTAGCTTAGGTCTCATTCAACAATCTCGATTTTCTTTAAGTTGTACAGTTTGTATCTAAGTGTTATTCTTGCTTTTCATTCTTCTTAGGATTTCTTCTAAAAGCTACCTACAAAGATGTACTATGCAGTTTTTCTTTTTAATATAGTTGTAGGTTTATACTTATAGTTTTAATTGTAAATAAGTAATTGTTAGTGTAAATGTAAATAGTTGTAAAAGAATTTAATTTAAATAAAAATGTATAAATATTATGCAGCTCGGAAAGCAGTTCTTAAGCCTGCAATACATGTTGGTCGAGCTTAGGCCAACGCGAGCGTAGGCAAATTAATACAAGTCAAGTGTTACTGCCTACACGTTTGGCAAGTATATCGAAAACCAATGCAAATGGCCAATACAGACGAATTTTGAAGAGATGCCCACACGTTGGGCTCCGTCAGTTTGTATTGTGAATTGAAACAAGATGGATGACAACGACGTAGCAGTTATTGCAGCTGCTGCTATTTATTTAATGAGCGCTTATACTTTTTATGTCAGTGTATACCGCACTAAAGTTGAGAAAAAGAAAATATGACAAATAAGGTGGTGGATGTTGAATATTTACAAAAATAGAACAAGGGCGTAATGGCGCGCTGACAAACATGTGGAGTGCGGGCGAGCGCCTTTGATTTGTGCAGAAAAAGCGACAGCGCTCCGAAGTGCGGCAAGTGGTCGCGAGCGATCGCAAGTTGTGACAAGCTACGCCAAATGAGTTCTATACACGTTGGCGCTTGACTTTACTCGGCTAACTAGGCGAGCGACACCGAGTGATGGCAAGACAATGCAAATATACTGTCTATACGTTGGTATTGGCGTTCACTCGGCGACGCTCGTCCAACATGTATTGCAGGCTTTAGTATACAGGGTGTAAAAAGACCCATAACAAAAACTGAAATCCCATATTGTACCAATCACTATGGACATTTTTTACTTCGGCACCATACCTGGGAAATTATACTGGTTCAGGAGATATTGAGGCTCAAAGTTAGTATTGTTTTTTTTCTAATTAGGTACAAAATCGATGCATTTACCCCGCCAATATGTTCTTTAAATGCCCTATGACCCCATGGATAAGTAGGTATTTCGAGCATTGCACGCGCGCGCTTTTAATTGTTGTTTAAAAAATGTGAAAACTTAACAAATATCGTTTCCCAGTTATTATTTTTGGTTAGTATGACTTGACATGATGTACACAACGAGTAGACTTTGGCTTGGTGATGGGTCTTGTGTCTGACATTTAAATATAATTATTATATGTTACTTAGAGATAAAATAATCCATTATCTCTAAGTAACACATTGCTAAAGCATTCTGATACATTCTAATTGTTGAAATCGGTCTCTATTGGACCGATTTAAACGATTTTTGCTGGTAGATATTAGTTATATGTATCGTGGATAATTGAATTTTTGACTTTTCAATTTATTTATTTAGAAATTGATACAGTATGTTTATTCCTATATTCAGTTTTTTTAGTGACTCGTAGCTGCAGTTAATAATATTTTGTTAACGGTAGGCCAGACGGTATAGAAACTGTAAATGGGCGAACCATGTAGATATCTATTACAATGAAATGCCTTGGATGCAAAAATCCTTTTTTTGTCAATGAAAAGTCGCTACTGGAAAGAGTTGACTCTATATTGTAGACAATTATGTATACTTTAGTATGTAGTCATGGACTGCCTCTGTGGTCCTGCGGCAGTGTTAGCGACTGCGGTTCATGAGGTCTCGGGTTCGATTCCCAGGTCGAACAAAAAGTGATATTGGGTTTTTCTGTTAGGAATTACCCAATAGAAGTTCGGAGTCAGGAAGTTGGCGGAGTCACAGCCCCATCCCTCGGAAAGCAAGTTAAGCCGTCGGTCCTGCGCCCAATCTCTCTCCGGTCCTGTTGCTTGTGGCGTCCCATCGGAATATAAGAGTTTGGGAATAGAGAGTACACTTGTGTTTGCGCATACACTTGTGCACTATAATATGTCCTGCGCAGTTGGCAAGTCTCATATAAAGACAAGCCACTGTGGACGGAATCAGTCGAGAGGACATTAATGGAATGTTTCCATTAATATCCTCCCTTCGAAAACGCTTCCTTTGGCAATTATGTGAATAATATTACGATATTATAAAAAAATAATTTTTAATTCAGTGCAGGCTGTTAGCTGTTCAGACGAGACAGTGTAACAAGATACTCTAACAGTCAGTAGCACTTTGGTATTTTTATACCTTATTCGGTAAAACGCATTACGTATCGTATTATTAACACATTTTATTGGTTTAGAAGTCCTTCTGTGCAAACGATACATACAAACTCAGGCTTATAAGTATAAATAATTTATGTTGAAAATGTTCCCATAGTGGAATATTTTTTGACACCATCAATATTTTGACGCTAATGCGTATTTTACGCCCACACCATGAATTATATTGAACGCAGCCTGAATAACAAAATGATAGAGATTGCCTTGCCTTTGTTGGATACCACGGAAACGTTAGTAGTTTAAAGTTCACCGGTCACCCTTATACCCTTATGACTGCTATGCAGAGGGTATTGGTTTCGAATCCACGGCGCGCACCACTGACTTTTAAAAATGTTGTGCGTATTAAATTGTTAATTATCGCTTGCCCCGTGCCTAGAGTGCCTGTTAAATGTATGTAACCGGCTGTTAGTATAATATTATGATAGTCGTTATGCAAGTAGGCACACACTTGCATGCTAAAAAATAGTATAGAATGAGCTTAGGCCATTATTTTATAATATTCGGTAGAATTAGGAAGATCACTATTGAAACGTTTTCGCAACCGTGCATACAAATTTTAGAATATCGAATTAAGTTTTATTTGTCGTCGTAGAGCGGGGTGAAAACGTGAGTTTATAGCGGTTAAGGCTATTAACGTTATCAGAGTTATGTCACCGTTACCGGTGTATGAAGTGCTTTTATTACTTGCTTACAGGACGTGCGGGGTAACGTTGCCTGTACCTTGTTTCGGTTGATACAGTTGGTCGTGTCACAAAGGTTGGTCGTAACCGGTAACCCACACCCGATGGTATGGGTTACCGGTTATCTTTGTGATTTCCTGAAGTCGACCTTGCTTTACGGTTCGGGTGTTTGACTTGAATGTGCTTTTGTGTAAAATGTTTGATGATATTCCATAATTACATGAACACGTTTATGGTCATTGCAGATATAGAACATTGCGGTAAATGGTGCTAAACACCGTCGTATCAAATCGCAGCAGAGCCATTTTATGAGGTTAATGACTTCAGTGGCGTAAATGGTAAATCATGGAGATGGTTAGTTCAAAGCAGGGTTGTTAAGGATATTCATATCCGTAACTGAAACTAACGGATATCCGAAATAAAAAAAAAAAATATCCGTATCCGTAACCGAATCCGAAATAAATGTATCGGATAATTTCGGATAGGGGCGGAGTCTAAATGAGACACGTTACGACAAGTTGTTTTTGATCGGCCGAGTCAAACAACGCGCGCGTCCTTTGGATAGTTTGGATTGATTGTTTTATTTTGATGTTCAAGTCACAAGTAGTCAAGAATTTAATTACATTACGAAATTACGAATACTTACATCGATAAACTGAAAAATAAGTGTTGTGAAAGTAAGTGTTTTATTATCTATTTGTATCTGTGTTACTTTTGATATTCCCTAAATATCTATTATCCGTAACCGAAACTATCCGAAACTACCGGATAATACGAAATAATTTCATATCCGAATCCGAAACCGATATATTTTTTTTCCAATATCCGTATCCGTATCTATATCTGGAATTCCATATCCGTAACATCCCTGGTTTCTAATTTACGTTTACGTGACACATACTAAAAATGTTAGATTTTTGAGTAGCTTTTGATGGTGTGAGATTCGTACCACAACTGCAAAAACTTCGTAATATTGGGGGTAAGTATGGTATAAATTAATCCGATGGCTTACAGATTATTTAATTAAAGTAAAAGAGATGAACATTTTACATACCGTTCATTCTGCTAGGTTCAGCAATAGGTAATAAAACTCTCTAACCTGTTTCAGCTGCAACACTCAGGGATCATCACATAAAATGATAATAATATCCCGCAAAAGTGCTAAACGAATACGGTAAAATATAGCAAGTACCGTTACAATACATGAATGAAACGAACATTTTATTGTATCGTTAAACGTTGTCTTCCATAATCCAAAGTTCTGTAAGCGGGGAAAATGTTTGTGCTTTTCGTTTGTGCGATAGGTGTAGAAATTACCTCAAAAGCGCGCACACCTTGAACGTCTGAAAATATGGTTCGAAGAGCGCTAAGGTTCTATCTTTCCCATCCATTAAAAGTGTCAATCTAAAGTATCTAACGTACATTTTGTTATAGGCTCACGCCTGTATCCCCGTAGGGGTAGGCAGAGGTGTAATATTACACCCACAGTTCTCCATGAATTTTTATCTCCCACGTAATAGGAGGCGAGCCTATTGCCGTTACCGGGCACATCACCAGACTCCGTGCTGTTACTGAGAATTCTAAAAACTCAGTAACACTTTTGCCCGACCCAGGAATCGAACCCGGGACCTCAGATCAGCAGACACACACACGCTATCCACTGGACACTATCACGGAGGCAGTCCTACAATCAACTAAAAAGTAATTTTATTTCTAGATTTCTTATATTACTGTTGCCATCTTTTGGATTGCTTTTTATCTACTTATATGTAAACTATTCTTGTCAGGTCGAAAAATTATTTAAATAATTAATATTTTCCCCTTTAGTAGGTATATCACACATATTATTACTGGGTTCTTTGAAGTTGGTTTCAGTCGTGCGTGGACTTTATAGCTGCGAGAACGTATGTGGGGGCCGCTTAAGTTACGCCTAGCTATCTCTATTACTGCCTCTTCCTTATTTGTTAATGAAACACAGTTCTAAGACGCAAAAACGTCACATATTTCCTTTATCCTTATTTTAGCAAAAAGTATACTGAATTACGTTGATATTTTTTTGCTGTCTGTGTTCATTATTTAAATGTTAGTAATCTCACAGCACATTGAATACTACGTAATGGGAAGTCGCAAAGATGGATGACTACAACCTTTTTGTTACTCAATCTCTGTTCACATAGCAGAAGGGATCAGGCGAAGAAATGGATGAAGGAACCTACGATAGTTAATTAGATTAAATTCTTTATTTGCTTTAATGTACGTCTCGTATTTGTTTATACGGTTCATTTAGCAAAGGGATAATATCAGGTGTGTATGTCGTTTTCCTGGTGATTACTTCGTAAGATACAAAAAGGGTTTGAAATAGTTATTTGTCATGTTTTATTTGCTTGTACCTGTAGATGATAACAAATACTATTCCGACTTGCTCTCGCGTGTGGTGAATTTATTCTCCCATAAGAGCAATATAATTCTAATAAGAATTCTCATCGCATCTATATGGGAAATTATAATTTCATCAGAATAATTCATTTTGAGAGATTCATCAATTACGACACATATTTATAAGCTAGCTAGCCTGCGAGACTATTGTGCGTCCGTCCCGTGGTCTCAACGCTGCTTTGGTGGGAGGGATCTGTCGGAGAGAGCGTCTGCTGTTGCTGGGGAAATCATCTTGGGTATGGAATATTATATTCCAACCACTGACGTCTCCAGCAGCAGCGTAGTACGGCCCTGGTTCGATCGCGAGTGCGCCGATGCTGTTAAACAAAATCAGTCGGCTTAACGCGCTCGGATCAGGGCTTGGTCTTGTCACGATCCGAATGTTTATCTCATCAAGGCAGCCTATAATAGAGCTACCAAGGTCTACAAGCGGGCATACATAAGAGCGGATGCACAGCGCATTGCACGGTTTGTCAAGAACTCTTGTCGCACCCCACGAGCAGCCGGGGATTCTGGCGATTGGCCAAAGCCGTGCAATCTAACTTCTGCCAGCCTTCACTGCCGCCGTTGCGATGCCCTGATGGATCACTGGCCCATGGGCCGCAAGAGAAAGCTGACCTGCTTGTCAATCTCATTGCGGCCAACTCCCGAACCGATGATCGTAGTGCGCAGCCGCCTTCGATTCCCTACTGCGGCCACTCCATGCCTGATATTAAAATCAGGCAATGCAATGTTCGCGCGACACTGCGATCTCTCGATGTCCGGAAAGCCAGTGGACCTGACGGCATTCCAGCGGTTGTGCTTAGGAAATGCGCAGTCGAGTTGTCTCCAATGCTTACACGCCTGTATCGCCTATCATATGCCTCTGGCGTAGTGCCGCAGGCTTGGAAAGAGGCGAACGTACAACCGATTCCCAAGAAAGGGGATCGTTCTGATCCGGGCAACTATCGACCCATTGCTATCATCCCTATCCTCTGCAAGGTGTTTGAACGTTTAATCAACAACCAACTCGTTCGCTACCTAGAAGATCACTCTCTCATCAGTGATCGTCAGTATACCTTCAGACCGAAACGATCAACGGGTGATCTTCTAGCGTATGTCACTCACCTTTGGGGTGAGGCGATGGATAGGCATGGGGAGTCGTTGGCTATTAGTCTCGACATCTCCAAAGCCTTCGATAGAGTCTGGCATCGTGCGCTTCTTTCCAAGCTTCCAGCCTACGGCTTGCCGCCTCGATTGTGCAACTGGGATGCCAGCTTCCTGCTTGAGCGCCGTATACGAGTCCTTTGTGACGGTGAGTAATCGAAGTTTCTCCAGGTGAATGCTGGTGTGCCTCAGGGGTCCGTGTTATCGCCCACGCTTTTTCTTCTGCATATCAATGATATGCTCACTTTTGGGGGCATACATCGCTATGCAGATGACAGTACTGTACATGGGCGATATCTCGGACACCCAACGGCTAAGCAAGCCGATACTAAGGAGTATAGGCGAACACTTGTTGCTGAGCTTGACCGGGTTCTGAATTGCATCTCGCATTGGGGTGATGAGAACCTGGTCGAGTTCAACGCCAAGAAAACACAGGTGTGCGCATTCTCAGCCAAGGTTTCTCCATTTCTTCCCCATCCCTCTCTTCTGGACACTCCACTACTGATTCAAGACAGCCTCAATATCCTAGGTATGGACATACGCAGAAATCTCAACCAGAAGAACTACATCGAGGGTGTCATCAAATCCGCATCTCGGAAACTCGGAGTCCTGAACAAGGTGAGGAGGGTTTTCACGCCGGAGCAGTTGTGTCTGTTATACAAGACCCAGGTTCGCTCCTGCGTGGAATACTGCTCTCACCTTTGGAATGGCTCCGCTCAGTACTTATTGGACGCCCTCGATAGGTTGGAGCGGCGTGCTGTCCGTATCATCGGGGATCCAGAGGCCACTAAGACTCTTGAGTCGCTGCAATTACGCAGAGACGTGGCCTCAATGGCTGTCTTCCACCGCATCTATCACGGTGAGTGCTCCGAAGAGCTCTTTCAACTAATCCCACCCTCTCCTTTCCTATCCCGAACGACACGTGCTGGGTTGAGGTGCCACTCTTACACGGTAGAACAGATACGGTCACGCACCAAACGGTTCGGCGCCTCTTATCTCTGCCGTACCATTAAGATGTGGAACTCTTTACCAGTCCACGTGTTTCCCTCCACTTATGATCCCGGGTCCTTTAAGCGGGGCGTGAAAAACCTTTACTCAAGGCTATCAAGGTGAGGGCCATCATGCCATAATGCCATGCTGGCTGCTGGGATGATGGCCATCACTATGGGACTTCACTGACTGCTTAACATCAGGCAGCATGGAGTCAATTTGTCGGCAGAAAAAAAAATGTTAGATGTCTAATACAGCAATACAGAAAACAACTACAGAAGGAGGTGTAAGGCCTTATGCCTCTTTTACCTTTTACTTTTTCAAACTTCTCTCTGTTTTTTGTATATCTGGACTCATGTTCCCAGAATACATACATTCAACTTTATATAAAATCAATAAATGTAAAAAAGAAGCAAAATATTAAAATATCTTCATATATTCAAGCTATGAAACTTGAAAGTTTCCTGTGTCGAGTAAAATAATCGAGTTCTCTAACTATGGTTGTGTTTACTTTAAGACTATGAGTGCTTTGTTGGTTGCTGGGTTGATAGAACGAGTTGGTTTAGAAATAAAGCAACAATAGGAAAAGCCGAGGTTTTATTCAGCTGTTGTCAAGTACTTTAGCTTAGGTGTCCTGCGACTATGTCGATTTGCCTTTAAGCTGTGCAGTTTGTATCTACGTTATACTTGCTTTTTACTCTTCTCAACATATAGCTGTTCTTAGTATACAAAGGGCGCGTCCCGGCTCTGCAAAGGCCACATTTAAATATATTCTATGATACTTAAGATATAGAATAGCATTCTAATGATGACAGAATTTTGAAATCTGTCCAGTAGTTTTTGAGTTTATTCGTTTCAAACTTACGAAAATACAATATTTCTTCGGTTGGTGGATATTAAGTATAATTTTGCACCTTGTATATTAAAATTATAATGTTGACTTTCTTTAATATAATTATTTTAAATAGATGTAGTATGTTTATCGATACGTTCAGTATTGCAGCTTGAACTAGAACTAAAAGAAGAATACTTATACATACATATATTTTTAATGTGAAATGGTTTTAGGAAATAACATTTTGTTAACGGTAGGCCAGTCGCCATACAGACTGTAAATGGGCGAAACATGTAGACATCTAATATCTATTACAATGAAAAGCCGTGGCTGCAAAAATATTTTTTTCGTTGGCAGACTTCACATGTCTTTCGAGAACATTATGGTGAACTCTCAGACATGCAGGTTTCCTCACGATGTTTTCCTTCACCGGTAAGCAAGCGATAATTAACAAAGTAATACGCACTTAACTTCGAAAAGTCATTGGTGCGTGCAGTGGATTCGAACCCTTGGATATTAAAATTATAATTTTGTCTTTCTTCAATATAATTATTTAAAATGGATGCAGTATGTTTATCCATACGTTCAGTATTAGAGCTTGAACTGGAACTAAAAGAATACTTTTAACATACAATATGTTTTTAGTGTGAAATAAGTTGGGCTTTAGGAAATAACATTTTGTTAACGATAGGCCAGACGGCTGTAAATGGGCGAACCATGTAGACATCTATTACAATAAAAAGCCCTGGCTGCAAAAATCCTTTTTTTCGTCACTACGGGAAAGGGTTGATCCAATGGTCAGATTTGCCATTCTGATATCATACTGTGTACGTAGCCTGTAATGGGATTGAACTTTGGACATTTCTTCGGCAATGTTGCGTTTGATATTACGATAAGTAGGTAAGTGCAAGACACGTTTGGACTAAACAGGAGTAAACTATTTTAAACTTTCGCGATTAGTAATCATTATACAAGGATAATATTATAGATAAGCGAGTCTCACCTACTCGCGATAGATAATATATTTAAGGCATAAATAACTCGGTTTTTGCCAACGTTTCGGCCAACTTGCTTCGGTCGCGGTCGCGGTGGGACTGGTGAGCTGAGCGCTGTCCTTGTGTGGTGCGGGTTTTGGGACCTACCCTCACTTGATTTTGAAAACTTCGATATGCTGCACTTGTGTAGACGTCATAAGTGTAGTATGTTGAAGTACCGACAGTGCGGCTAAAATAAAAAAAATCTGTCCATTGACAGATTTATTGTAGACATACAAAACGCATTAAATCAAGCTAGAATCCAATAATTGCTTCAATATAGACTCAATAGATTATTTATGGGTAGGTTTACCTCACCGATGACGACCGCATTACCACTTGAAAACAGTTGAAGTAGCACTCAATTGCGGCTTGTGTTCGACCGCCACCGCAACTGCCGTCAAGTAATAATGCAACGATTAATCAGTTTTAAGTAATGTATTTTCAATTAAAGAATATGTTGATTTAAAAATGTATTGGTTATTTTATATTACTTATGTGGCACTGACTTGACTGTGGTTTATAGTGTGATGTTATATACATAATAGTCGTTCTTGCCTAAATAATTGGTTTATCACTTATCACACAAACATAATTATTGAAATTGAGCCAGTAGTTCCTGAGATTAACGGTTCAAACAAACAAACAAAGTCCTCAGCTTTATAAGTATAGATGTTGTTTCAGAATACATGCATGAGATGCAAAAAATTATTTATTTGATTTGAATGACGACTCAATACGGATAAGCGATAACTCACACGATTTGTATTTACGACTCAATACGTACGAGTGCTAAAATACATATGAATATAATACATTATAATGAAAGTGTTTACGCTTCTAGTGCTAGCGTGATATTACGATTTAACTGTAGCCAATACGACTGATTTTACTGGGCGTGCGTCGGAAATATGATAATCAGCGTTATATATGCAAATGAATTCTGAAACAACAGTCCACGGCTTCATGTGATTTTACCTATTTTCGATGTATTTGTAACATATATTAACGTTATGTATGATAATAGTGATTATCATAAATTATTTTGTGTTATGTTTTAATAATCATATGACTATCCTGGTATGGGTCACACAGCGCAGCGGTATTCTGTAGCAGGAAATGTATGCATGGGTAAACATTGCGCTGATACAAAAAGAGAGACCCTTGGCGGTCCAATTTTCCGGAAAAGAATCAAACTTCAAAGAATTAATTAATTTTCCAAAAAGCAGTAATGTAGATAAGAACACGCAAACTCGTACTATTATCTCTTGCGGCCCTACGGGGCCATATTATGGGGTTCATAGTATGCTCGACTTACTTTTCAACTTTTGGAATATAACTAAATAGGGGTGTATTAGGATGCCGTGGCTGTGTGTTGTCTGCGATATCGTAACTCCTAAACGAAGGATTAGAGGATTTTTATGTTTAAGAGCTGGCGTGATCGAGTCGTTTCTTAGCTACAATTGATGAGGATCGACATCTACCTTATTTTTTATTCCATGGGGAAATATCAATTTCTTTACGTATTAACTGACGCTTTGATCACTTCTCTGTTTGCTCACTGCAATAGGTTCTAATTCAAATGTACACATTTATCAACTGCGCAGTACAATTTACAAGACGTATAAAAATAAACGCTCGTTTTTTTTCCTTTTTCGCCATGTTGTTTCCTATTTGACCTCCAATTGTTAAAACGTTGTGTCATTGACTACTATTTTCGATGCATATCGGCAGGGTACTGCGCAGTAATATTTAAGTTTTATAGTTTAGAAATGACTGGAGAGTTCGAGAGCGATCACTTATACAGTTTAAGTTTTATTTGTAAAGACGAAATCACTTTTATTTTTTAAGATGAACGAAATCCATAGTAATATTTTGCATTTATAACGCTAAAATGTTTGTTTGTTTGTTCGTTTTTCACCTCACTAGGCACCCGTGCTATGATGGGTGTGATATAGGTATGTGTAATTGTGTATGAAGATAGTTGGGAGGCTGAAGAGTGACATAGGCACTGTACCGCGATAACCGACTCCTACGCGGACGAGGACTAGTCACAGCCTATCTTCGTATTTTTTCCAGAAAACCTTGGGCACCAGTGGACGTTATATCAGATCTAAATTGTTTATCTCTTAAAGTAAACTCTAGTTGTATTCGCCGTCTACAAATTATACTCCCACTAATCTCTACACAAACAAACTTGCTTCCGCATAGGTATTCTGTGTGTCTGTTTAGATCTGCTAAACTATGCCATGAATTTTGATGCATTTTGCTTTATCATTTACTAGACGTTTCCCGTGGTTTCACCTGCGTCCTGAGGGAACTACTTCGCGTACCCGAAAAACCCAAATATCTTACGGACCCCTATGTTTTCTAAAATAAAATATAGCCTATGTTACTCGCAGATAATGTAGCTTTCTAACGGTGAAAGAATTTTTAAAATCGGTCTAGTAGTTTTTGAGTTTATCCATTACAAACAAACAAACAAACAAACAAAATACAATTTTTTCCTCTTTATAATATATAATAATAATAATTATTATTATTATAATAATAATTAGTGTAGAAATATTTCTGTCAGTTAAATGTTTAGCACATTTTTTGTTTAGAGAGAACATAGAACACTCGCGCAAAGCGAAGGTGGATTGCTATATTAATAAATGTAATGTTTGTTTGTAAATATGAACCTACAGCTAAAACTCCGAAACGATGTTACAAGTTGATTATTACTGCTTGCTACGTGCCTTGGAATGCACGTTGAGCCGTACTGCCTGTTCTGAAGGACTGTCATTATCAGGAGTATCCTTGCACCCTAAAATACTGGCTTTGCTCTAAGACAAGGAATATCACAGCTTCGGATTGAGATGGTAAGACGGTAGTCACTCAATGAAAAAGTTAATATTCTGTCAAACCTGATTAGGCAACCATCCTCAAATGCGAACAGTCTTGGATGCAACTGAGATAAGGCTAGGACCATGATGAAATAAAGATGTCCGACTCAGCGTCATATAAAAAGACTGACATGCCTATAAGCACTTACGTCGCAGTTTTAGCAAGTTAAAAATAAACGAGACCGTACAGTCACACAGTATCAAATTTTTATTCATATCAAATGTAGGTATTTTTTTGAGTAGCACACTTGTTCTTTTTCTAAATCCCCATGTCACCAAGGTCGGGTAGGTACTTAAATCTATTTTTATCAAACAAGACTTAGTAGATTATTACTAAGACTGCGTTTTTTTTCGTATAACTCGAAGGAAAAAACGATATTTAAACTTTATCGTCATCATTTTAGCGTTGTCCCCATGTTGTCCCACTTGCCATCTAAGACCTTTGCCTTGGGGCCAAGGATTCGTCTAAATCATCATCATAATATCCATGTGTAAACTTTTCCACTTCTGGGCACAAGCCTCTTCACACTAGTCCACCATGCAGGCCTAGTGCAGGTAAGGAGACGTAACATGTCTTTCTAGAACATTACGGTGTAATCTCAGACTGCATCGTTTAGCAAGCGATATTTAATAATTTAACGCACAATAATTTTACACAAGACTGCCTCCGTGGTCCAGTGGATAGCGTATGCGACTGCTGGTCGGGGGGCCCGGGTTCGATTCCCGGGCCGGGCAAAAGTGTTACTGGGATTTTCCGAATTCTCAGTAGCAGCACGGAGTCTGGTGATGTGCCCGGTAACGGCAATAGGCTCGCCCCCTATTACGTGGGACCTAAATAATCGTGGCGAAATGTGGGTGTAATATTTACACCTCTGCCTACCCCTTCGGGGATACAGGCGTGAGTCTATAAATAAAAAAATAAAATAAATTTACACATACGCGATAAACTTTGAAAAGCAGTCAGTAGTGCGCGCGGTGAATATGAACTTTGGACTTCTTCCGTAGCAGTCTATTAGTATCTTCACTAGGCTATCGCGGACTTTTAAAACGTTACTAAAAGAGAATTTGCTGACCACAGTCTATCCAACGGGACATCTGATGGTCCTTCACATTTGAACACTCTTGAGAGAGTTGACGCTGTTGCTCTAATAGCGTACAACGTCAGGGGTACGCATACGAGCCCTAGATCTTCTTTGGTCTTCCTGATCTGAACCTCATGGTAAAACAACCTTAGTTTAAAATACTTGCAATACTTTCTAGCTGCTCTACAGTGTACACTGGGCGAGAGAATTGAACTTTTGTAAAATTGTACCAGTCTTTTCATGTTGTGAACTGAATGGTCAAGGACAATAAAGCTAACTAAACTAAAAGCAACAGGCGCATAAATTATTTTACTTCATTTTTTATTTTATTTTCATCAACAGAGCTTTTGAGATTCCTGTATTTCAAATCTCAATTTACAAACTGTCGTGTTGTATTAATTATTTTGTGATATGGGTAGATTTAACACTATGAACTCATCAAGTCAAGCAATTTGAGCACACACAATACAATATGTATTCTGATTAGATGATAAATTCACAGTTGGCTGGTTCCAATTGATGCCGATGTACGTTCTTGATTGCGATGCAACACATGTGTATAAGATATAGTGCGAAGCTCGCCGTTATACAATCGGCCATCAATACTAACACCGCGGTTGGGTGATCTTGTATGCAACCGCTAAATGGAATCCCTTAGGCACCTTTGTCTGAAGCGCTACAGGGTAAAAGCGTAAGGTGTTGCTTATATTCTATATTTGTCCTTTTCATGTCTAGTTAGATTTATTATTTAGTCTTAGTAAAACAAGGTTATTTGCCTATAGAATATATGACATGTAAATAATCAAAATAAGGAATTTATATCTGACAATTGCCCAGTAGAGAGCCATATAGATTGCTATGCAGAGGCGCTTGAGCTCTAATCCACGCGACGCGATTATACCTATAATTATATTATCCCTTGCTAAACGGTGAAGGCAAACCTATATGAGAACTATGGGTTAACCCTTCTCATAAGTGAAGAGGCCTTTGTCCAGCAGTGAATCAGATTTATAAACAAGGTTGACGATAAACATATTTTCATTATGCAATAAAGAGTGTAGGTTTGTCTCTTAACATTAATTTATTTCTAAGCAACACGGAGCCGCAAATTACAGTTTTGATGACAATGAGCACTTTGTGAATACCTTCCTTTATCGAGTTTAGCCCATGACTCAACCATTGTAAACTAATTCTGCAAGTCACCTAAGCTGAGTCTGTTTACTTTGGGAGTCGTTTGGTTTGATGTGTGTTAATCGTTATGTACATTGGCAGTGAAATGTTGTCATATGTACTACAATGTACTGCAATTTGTGACAAATGAGTGTTTATTAAAACTCTTCAACTCTGGATGACAAGCAAAACACCGACTGCTTAAGATTTATCAAATATTGTACATATTTCTACATTTTACTCACGTCTGAAGTTTTTGTAAATGATACTTCACCGTAAGACTAACGTCTACGCAAAGCTTAGAGACTGGCTAAGTTATAAAGCTTCTGATGTGCTTCTGATCGATGTCATCGGCCAAAGGCTTTGTACTTAGCTATATACTTAGTTTTATCATTTTTAGGGTTCCGTAGTCCACAAGGAACCCTTATAGTTTCGTCATGTCCGTCCGTCTGTCCGTCCGCAGTCTAGCTCAAAGACGCCTGGTGCTAGAAAGCTGATATTTGACATAAATATAGACATAAGATATTGCAACAAAACTGTAGAATAAAATTTAGGAAAATATATTTTTTAATGGTATCTCCCCTACATATATAGTGGGGTTGAATTTTTTTTTGGTTGAGTACCCCATCATGTTGGGTATCATTGGATAGGTTTTAAAAAAATATTATTAGTTTGCTGAAATCATTTTTCGATCAAGTGATTGGTTTGTCAAATATCAAGCTTTGAAGTGAAAAAAATTGTTAGACTCAAGTGTCCCCCCCCTCTGCCGGCTAAACTATTAATTTGGAAGAGGTGAAAAAAATCACAAATGTAGTACATATAACGAATTTAAAAGGAAAACTATCACGGCTAAGTAGATATCACTAGTTTACGAGTAATCGTCGGTTAACTTATAAATACCTATTTCTGTGTGTTTACATTGGGCGCGCTGGCTTAATCTTAAAGATATACGTACTTTGGTATGTCATGTACTACGGTACTACGTATGTATAGTAGTAGTATATCTTGGAAACCACATTTTATATTTACAATACATAACTGGATACATACCTAGTATTTTTTCTAAACAAAACTTAGGTTCTTATAATAGTGTTATTAAAATTATTTTTTCAGCAAAATAAACAGTCGGATCTGTTGTACATTAATACCCTTTGCAGCAAGTCATTATGAGCAACTACGGAACCCTACATTGCGCGTGTTTCGACACGCACTTGGCCGGTTTTTATAACCAACATCGTGGCATCACTACAAGTGCAGCAGATCAGCAACTTATGGCAGCCAGTAACACAATTACAATGACTTGCACGGTATTTCTATATTAATTAAATAACGTTGTACCGCTAGCACAAAGGACAACGTTAGAAGCTAACCACGCGCTAGCGGGAAACTATACTCAGACTAAAACCTGCGAAATGGTTAACAAAATGGTCGCAGTATATTCAAAACCAAAAATGGGTAAGTAAGATTTAAAAGTTGTTAGCACAAAACTGCATAATATTATAAATTAGCTGTAACATTTTGTTGGCCAGCAAAGTGAATATAGTGAAAATATAACGAGCGCGCTCACTAAAATGTTAACGTAATTTCTTATTAAAATGTGCTTTATTTTGGCCGTCCGCCCGGACACATTGTCTTTTATTCCAGGAATTAGTAACATAATAAAGGATAATATTTCAGCAATTTTCGTGGGCATCTCTTCATTGTTCAGGGTTTTCGTTGGCGTAAATTATTTTCATATTTTGTGAGGAAAACTATGAGATAGCGGTTCCGCCCACTCGACTAGGATGTATAGACGATTTTCAAGAATATTCTGCTCGTAACATGAGGGTTGGTAAGGGTATATTGAAGTAGGTACCTACTTATATTTTATGTGAGTATTTTCAGAGTGATGCATAGATGAGATTCAACAGGTGAACTCTTTTTTATATAAACAGTTAAACACTTATGATGAACGTTTGAAGCAGGTACGCAAACTTGTATCAAGTGGTTAGTGCGGACTTCATGCCCAAGCTATTCATGAAGTTTTTATACGTTTTTAACCTTTGGGCCGTTCGTCCAAAGCATCTCTACCCTATAATTGTATGGGAGCTGCGCTTATGCACGCCTCAAGGCTAAATCTGCACGAATGTGTGTTCGATCATTGTACAAAAGGAAAACAATTTTGTTGATCACAAATACTTACGACGAGTCGATGATTTTAATGTTACTAAGGTATCTCACGACATAAATATTAAAAAGAGGAGTGCAGAGCTGAGATTTTTATTTTTTATGTGTTAGTCTGTGCAAGTCTACAACGTCGTTGCCTTTAAAAGCTTCAGCAACGTAACGGTGCTTTATGGAGTTTACGCAATACGTGGGTAACAGAAAAAGTAAAGTCAGAGAAATAAGTAAGGAATATTGAATAAGTTCTGTACTACATCTTGACTATAAATTGTAGTTATCCGAAGAGCTTCTAAGCATCTTGTGTGTCAAGATACACGTTCTCATGTATCTCTCTACTATTTGTAGGCCTCGATGTAGGTTAATATTATTATGAGTCATAGTGATAAATATAATTAAAGTGCTGTTGTTCTAGTATGATACATACTCACGTGTCACAATAACCAAGCTTCACACGAACGAAGCCGCGGGCAGAAACTAGTAGCTTGTACGTTAGTAGAATTACGAGTATAAGTAGGCGCCAACTGTAGTACAAACAAGGGGCTTGCCGCCATTACCCAGCGACAGAAATAGGTGACAATCGACCTGTCGTGTCGTGACGTATGCCCACTGATTTGTTGCTATTATAACTTTGAATAATGGATTTCATAACGATACGCTGTGAAGACGTAAGCCGATTATATTTCTTGTTGAAGAATTTACGTTTCATTAATATCGCGTTATGAAGAAGAGTCTTTTAAGTGTGAAAAGCTTTAAAGGTGTATCATACTGGCTGAAAAATTATTTATCGTAATAACATAAAGTTGAGACACATTCGTAATTTTCAATCAGTGTGCCTGTGCAATTAGTTAAATAAAACACAAAGGATTGGGTACCATTATCACAAACCAATTGTAGCAGAATTTTCATCGTCAATTTATATGAATTTATAAAATTTCAATCGATTCTTCTAATGATATTTGTAGTAGTTACAGATTCATTAATCTATATTGTTAATCTGTAAAATACATTGTTCCCTATTTCATAACATTCAATATCTTTGTATGTTTCAAGTAATATTAAATGAACGTATATGAAACCGATAGGTTAAACTAACATCATACGAATATCAAAAATATATTAGTTTTCGGGTCACATCAGCGGACTGAGTGCCTCTCATAGAAACGTCAGGTGACAAAAGATAAGGAATACAATCTGTTACGTTAGAACGAGGGTGTAAAATACGTCTTAGAGAGAACGGAGGTTGGATGTGTTTGCCGAATAGATATCACTATTCAGGTGCGGCGTACTTGAAGCTTGTACTGTCCATAAGGTATATATATAAACTGTATTAATAAGTATAACTAGAGGACCCGTGCTGCTCCACAGCATATTTTAATATTATAAAAAAGCTCTTACATATAGGTTTGATGAGTACATTTTAGCCTTATCTAATAAGTAAAAAGATGATATTCTTACCAAAAATATAATATATCACAAAACTTATTTTCTCACAACATTGGCTTTGCGTTGCATTGTATCGTGAAATTTCCACCTTGGCATTACTGAATGGTTTGCCGCGCAATAGGGATATACATATTATATAATATGTATAACTGAACATTGACGAAAGAAAGTTCTTCAATATGACTGTGCTACCCTACCATTCTTTCCATTAGGACACTGTAATGTCCTTCGTCCAGGTGCCCAGAAAATAGCAAGTTATGAACAATTTCACCAGTACCATAGTCAGTAATCATAATATTACTGTTTTCCAGGTGAACTCTGAATTGACACTCGAGATATAACTCACTTACACTCTGAAGTTCAGCATGCCCTGCGTACTGTCCATTGGCACCCATCACACGTTTGTAATCTGTTGCATTTGTAATGGTCTGGCCATATACTTCGTCCCCAACAGTCAACTTACTATATACATCCCACTTATTGACAATGTTATCAACAGTGGCCAAACGAATTTCATAATGTTTATTCTCACTTCCATATAAACAATAAGAAATTGCGCGGAATAAGCAATGACCGTCACCAAGAATGGAAATCACTTGAAAATTGTTGATGGTAGAATTAATCAAATCTGAACCCGTTTCCACCCGTATTTTTTTAGCAGTAGGAGGACCATCCGGTACAAAATCTCCAACAGGGCCGTCATTGACCAAGATTCTTTGTTCAAACTTTCTCTGAGCATTTTTCAATTTCCTTCCAAGAACCATCATTATAATTGAAAACACAACTACTCACAAAAAATACGTTATTAAATCAGAAACTAAGTAACTAACTTACGCTAACTTCACTTTTTTCTTTATCTGTCAATATTTTATTATAAAAATTAAAAATATAGATAAATAACTTTTTTTTATAAGTAAGAAAATAAGTTTTATTTCTGTTATCCAGCTAAATATTTCTGTGAGAAGCACGATTTATTTTGTTTTGTGTATGGGTGTGATTAATCCATCATAATTTAGAAATGTAATAATGACGTTTATAGTTTTGGTCAAAATTGTAATTTTGGTATGAATGGTAGCTTTGGTAGCAATCGTAAGTAACATTGCTGTGCAAACCACAATATATGCCAAAATCCCATTTCTATCAAAACTACTATTCCTACCGAAAATACTATTCCTATCAAAACTACTATTTGTACCAAAACTACTATTCCTACTAACACTATCATATCTACCATTTTTTTAAACTACCATTTCTACCAAAATCGCCGGTGCTGTCAAAAACCTTTTCTCTCAAAACTACTATTCTTACCAAAGCTACAATTTCTACCATAACTACCACTTGTAATAATATAATTATATGACAATAGTACTATGAACCGCTGTAATATGTTCCACATAGAAAAAAAATTAAGATGCCCGAAGAAAGTCCGTAATTTAAAAACACAAAAAATTTCCTAACTTAAACCGTAAGGAAAATTCCTCAACATCAGAGATCAGTTCACCCAACATTAAGGGTCAACTGGTAACATTCGGGGAATATTACCTGCCATCAGCGATAATTCACTATAGTGATAATTTGACCAACATCGGGTATAATTTTAACGATACCACGTACGCACATGGTTTTTTTTTTTTTAGTAATCTAATCTTAATGTCTAAGTAGTATATGTACAAAAAACCGTAAAAACAAATAAAAAATTTAAAATATTTACAAGGTTTAGGCGTCGTAAAATACCTCCGCATCAATGTCATCGGGTAACGTGCCCAGAAGGCTGGCAGCATTGCCACGCTGGATGGCAATGCTGATTCTCTGAGCAAGGAATAAACCAGCGTTCTGGTCACGTGAGACGTCGATTTCCGTATTCTTAATCCGTCACCTCACGGATACCAACATTAATGTGCCCTATATACGGCTATATAGGGCACATTAATGTAGGTATAAGGCTACGGCTACTCATATAGGTAGCGACAGCGCAGTGAGACACCAACAGACTGCTATGCAGAGGGTACCGGTTTCGAATCCACGGCGCGCACCACTGACTTTTGGAAATGTTGTGTGTATAAAATTGTTGATTATCGCTTGCCCCGTACCACAGAGAGCCCGATAAATGTATGTAATCGGCTGTTAGTATAGTCGTTATGCAAGTAGGCACATATATGGCAAATGAGCATGATGAATGAGCTTAGGCCATTATTTTATAATATTCGGTCGTTTTAGGAAGATCACCATTGAAACGTTTTCACAACCGTGCATCCAAATTTTAGAATATCGCATAAAGTTTTATTTGTCGTCGTAGAGCGGGGTGAAAACGTGAGTTTATAGCGGTTAAGGCTATTAACGTTATCAGAGTTATGTCACCGTTACCGGTGTATGAAGTGCTTTTATTACTTGCTTACAGGACGTGCGGGGTACGTTGCCTGTACCTTGTTTCGGTTGATACAGTTGGTCGTGTCACAAAGGTTGGTCATAACCGGTAACCCATACCCGGTGGTATGAGTTACCGGTTATGACCGATCTTTGTGATTTCCTGAAAACGAGCTTGCTTTACGGTTTGGGTGTTTGACTTGAATGTGCTTTTGTGTAAAAGTTTTGATGATATTTCATAATTACATGACGTACACGTTTATAATCATTGCAGATATAGAACATTGCGGTAAATGGCGCTAAACACGGTCTTAGCAACTCGCAGCAGAGCCATTTTATGATGTCGTGATGGTTAGTTCAACTTCAAAGCACACCTCGAGACCCCTGTTTCTAATTTACATTTACGTAGCACATACTAAAATATTAGATTTTGGAGTAGCTTTTGATGGTGTGGGATTCGTGCCACAACCGCAGAAACCTCGAAATATGGGGGGGGGGGGAGGGGTAAGTATGGTATAATTGAATCCGATGGCTTATAGATTATTTAATTAAAGAAAAAGAGACGAACATTTTACATACCGTTCATTCTGTAGGTAATAAAATTCTCTAACCTGTTTCAGCAGGGATCCCTAAGGGCAACAACACTTAGGGATTATCACATAAAATGATAATAATATCCCGGAAAAGTGCTAAACGAATACGGTAAAATAGCAAGTACCGTTACAATACATGAATGAAACGAACATTTTATTGTATCATTTAACGTTGTCTTCCATAAACCAAAGTTCTGTAAGCGGGGAAAATGTATGTTCTTTTCGTTTGTGCGATAGGTGTTGAAATTACCTGAAAAGCGTGCACACCTTGAACGTCTGAAAACATGGTTTGGAGACCGCTAAGCTTCTATATGCTCTCAGTGTGCCTTTCCCATCAATTATAAGTGTCAATCTAAAGTATCTAATCTACATTTTTTTATAGACTCACGCCTGTATCTCCGAAGGGGTAAGCAGAGGTGTAATATAACACCCACATTTCTCCATGGATTTTTATCTCCCACTTAATAGGGGCCGAGCATATTGCCGTTACCGGGCACATCACCAGACTCCGTGCTGCTATTGAGAATTCGAAAAACTCAGTAACACTTTTGCCCGACCCAAGAATCGAACCCGGGACCTCAGATCAGCAGACACACACGCTATCCACTGGACGCTATCACGGAGGCAGTCCTACAATTAATAAAAAGGTAATTTTATCTCTAGATTTCTCATATTACTGTTGCCATCTTTTGGATTGCTTTTTATATGTAAACTATTCTTGTCAGATCGAAAAATTATTTAAATATTTATTTTTTCCCCTTTGATATTACAAACATATTATTATTGGGCTCTTTGAAGTTGGTCTCAGTCGTGCGTGGACTTTATAGCTACGAGAATGTATGGAGAGGCTGCTTAACTTACGCCTAGCTATCTATACTACTGCCTCTTCCGTATTTTTTAATGAAACACATTTCTCAGCCGAGAAAACCTCACTTATTTTCTTTATTCTTATTTTAGCAAAAAGTATTCTGAATTACGTTGATATTTTTTTGCTGTCTGTGTTCATTATTAAAATGTTAGTAATCTCACAACACATAGGTTACTACGTAATGGGAAGTCGCAAAGATGGATGACTACAATCTTTTTGTTACTCAATCTCTGTTCACATAGCAGAAGGGATCAGGCGAAGAAATGGATGAAGGAACCTACGATAATTAATGTACGTCTCCTATTTGTTTATACGGTTCATTTAGCAAAGGGATAATATCAGGTGGGTATGTCGTTTTCCTGGCGATTACTTCGTAAGATACAAAAAGGGTTTGAAATAGTTATTTGTCATGTTTTATTTGCTTGTACCTGGATGATAACAAATACTATTCCGACTTGCTGTCGTGTGTTGTGGATTAATTCTCCCATAAGAGCAATATAATTCTAAGAAGAATTCTCATCGCATCTATAAGGGAAATAATGATTTCATCAGAATAATTCATTTTGAGAGATTCATCAATTACGATATATATTTATAAGTGTGTAAGATGTCTAAAGATGTTGCAGAAAAGAATTTCAGAAGGAGGTGTAGTCCTTATGCCTCTTTTACCTTTTACTTTTTCAAATTTCTCTCTGTTTTTCTGTCTATCTGGAATCATGTTCCCAGAATACATACATTCAACTTTATATAAATGTTTGCATATTTTGCCTTTTTTTCATTTATTAAAAATGAAAAAAAGGCAAAATATGCAAACATCTTCATATATTCAAGCTATGAAACTTGAAAGTTTCAAGTGCTCGAGAAAATAATCGAGTTCTCTAACTATGATTGTGTTTACTTTAAGACTATGAGTGCTTTTTTGGTTGCTGGGTTGATTGAACAAGTTTGTCTTAGAAATAAATCAACAATAGGAAAAGCCGAGGTTTTGTTCAGCTGTTGTCAAGTTCTTTAGTTTAGGTGTCCAGCAACTATCTCGATTTGCCTTTAAGCTGTGCAGTTTGTATCCACGTTATACTTGCTTTTTACTCTTCTCAACATATAGCTGTTCTTAGTATACAAAGTGCCCGTCCCGACTCAATTGCAATCAAGGCTGCAAAGGCGACATTTAAATATATTCTATGAAACTTAAGATATAGAATAGCATTCCAATGATGACAGAATTTTGAAATCTGTCCAGTAGTTTTTGAGTTTATTCGTTACAAACTTACGAAAATACAATATTTCTTCGGTTGGTGGATATTAAGTATAATTTTGCACCTTGGATATTAAAATTATAATGTTGACTTTCTTCAATATCATTATTTAAAATGGTCGCAGTATGTTTATCGATACATTCAGTATTGGAGCTTGAACTAGAACTAAAAGAATACTTATACATACATATATTTTTAATGTGGAATGGTTTTAGGAAACAACATTTTGTTAACGGTAGGCCTGACGGCATACAGACTGTAAATGGGCGAACCATGTCGACATCTAATATCTATTACAATGAAAAGCCGTGGCTGCAAAAAACCTTTTTTCGTTGGCAGACTTCACATGTCTTTCGAGAACATTATGGAGAACTCTCAGACATGCAGATTTCCTCACGATGTTTTTCTTCACCGGTAAGCAATAATTAACAAAGTGATACGCACTTAACTTCGAAAAGTCATTGGTGCGTGCCGTGGATTCGAACCCTTGGATATAAAAAATTATAATTTTGACTTTCTTCAATATAATTATTTAAAATGGATGCAGTATGTTTATCGATCAGTATTAGAGCTTGAACTGGAACTAAATGAAAATTTATACATACATATATTTTTAGTGTGTAATAAGTTGGGCTTTAGGAAATAACATTTTGTTAACGGTAGGCCAGACGACATAGCAATTCTAAATGGGCGAACCATGTAGACATCTGTTACAATGAAAAGCCCTGGCTGCAAAGATATTATACTGTGTATGTAGTATGTAATGGGATTGAACTTTGGAAATTTCTTCGGTTATGTTGCGTTTGATATTACGATAAGTAAGTGCAAGACACGTTTAAACTAAACAGGAGGAAACTATTTTAAACTTTCGCGATTAGTAATAACCATTATACAAGGATAATATTATAAGCGAGTCTCACCTACTCGCGATAAATAATATATTTAAGGCATTAATACCTCGGTTTTTGCCAAGGTTTCGGCCGACTTGCTTCTGGTGAGCTGAGCGCGGTCCTTGTGGGATGCGGGTTTTGGGACCTACCCTCACTTGATTTTGAAAACTTCGCCATGCTACACTTGTAGTCGTCATTAGTGTAGTATGTCGAAGTACCGACAGTGCGGCTGAAATAAAAAAAGTCAGCCCATTGATAGATTTATTGTAGACATACAAAACGCATTTAATCAAGCTAAAATCCAATAATTGCTTCAATATAGAGTCAATAGATTATTTATGGGTAGGTTTACCTCACCGATGACGACCGCATCACCACTTGAAAACAGTTGAAGTAGCACTCAATTGCGGCTTGCGTTCGACCGCCACCGCAACCGCCGTCAAGTAATAATGCAACGATTAATCAGTTTTAAGTAATGTATTTTCAATTAAAGAATATGTTGATTTAAAAATGTATTGGTATATATACATTTTATATTACTTATGTGGCACTGACTTGACTGTGGTTTATAGTGTGATGTCATAATAGTCGTTGTTGCCTAAATAATTGGTTTACTACGGAATTCAATATTCGAAATATGGATAGATCTGTAGATTTTAGATTCGTTTTTGACAGTTTTTGACATAAGCTCCATACAAAATATGTCTAATACGAATCTAAAATCTACAGATCTATCTATAGTTCGAATATTGAAAATGGCCGTTTAGTCAGTAGTACCTGAGATTAACGGTTCAATCAAACAAACAAACAAAGTCCTCAGCTTTATAAGTATAGATGTTGTTTCAGAATACATGCATGAGATGCAAAAATTTATTTATTTGATTTGAATGACGACTCAATAAGGATAAGCGATAACTCACACGATTTGTATTTACGACCCAATACGTACGTGTGCTAAAATACATATGAATACAATACATTATAATGAAAGTGTTTACGCTTCTAGTGCTAGCGTGATATTACGATTTGACAGTAGCCAACATGGGTGTGCGTCGGAAATATGATAATCAGCGTTAAATATGCAAATGAATTCTGAAACAACAGTCCACGGCTTCATGTGATTTCACCTATTTTCGATGTATTTGTAACATATATTAACGTTATGTATTATAATAGAGATTATCATAAATTATTTTGTGTTATGTTTTAATAATCATATGATTATCCTCGTATAGGTCACACATAGAGATGGGCATATACCCGGTAAAAACCCAGACTTTGGGTAAATACCCATTTATACCCATTTTTACCTACCCATTTTTAATTTATACCGGGTAAAAATTAAAATCAGTTTAATTTAAAATAATTGTTGTATTTTTCAATAAATACTGACCTGTATGTAAGTTTTATTAAAAAATACAACAATTATTTTATGATTTATTTTATTTGCGACCGTCGCACTGTGTTTCGTCTAGAACATGCTAGCTGGACAAAAGTCATTGTCTAATTACCTGAAATTTATTACCTGAGCCTTTTACCAGATACCCAGGTGCCCCAATTCTGAGAATTGTTTTGGACACGTGTCAACTACTGATAAGGTAATGAGGTTAGTATATAAGGAAAGGGTAAGAAAACCACTTATTAATTGCATTTTTGCGTGTACGTAAGTAACATCCTATGTCAGTGAGTTTAAGTTTTTTCAAAAGTGTTAGTGATGGATCTTCAAGTTAAAGGTATGTTCTTTTTATTTCTAATAAGAAAATAGGTTTACATTTCCCCATTTTTTTTTAAATAGCTCGAGTTTAAAGAAGTTTGTCAAATTTTGATGATTTTCTGAATTCATTGGACTAGAAACTACTTGTACCCACTTGTACCCGGGCTAGATTTTATATATAGCATAGCCATATCTGTTAGCTTTTAAATTTTACTCATCTTAGCCTGCACACTTGAGTACAACTTTGTCATTTTGTCTGTTTTCTAGAATACGAATTCTCAGTCTCGAAAATTGAGTTTTTTGATGAATGGCAGAAACATGCTAAAGAGAACCGCAACAGTAGACTGTATGAGTTTATAGTGATGAAACATAATCTTGTTAATATCTCGGAAGCATCTGAGCGGGAAATTAAAATGACAATTGGAAGATTGTCATCCAAATACACAGAAAAATGGGAAAAATGTGGGAAATGCCGTAATCGCTTCCTGACTAAGAATTCTGAGTGGTTGTCTGGGGATTTTACATTCAAAGCATCTGTTCACCTCTCAACACCATCATCATCAAGTAAGAATTCGATTCGTGGACGTCCATCAATCGATTTTCCTGAAGCAAGTGAAAAAACGCGTGGAGGACCTACTACACACGCGAGATGTAAACCAGCTAGTAGCCACTGCTGAAATATCGGCACGATTATCCGGACATCGGAATTTGGCTACTATGATTAAAGAAGCAAGCCATAGTCCGGAAAAGTGCCAAGAAATGAAAAGATATGTGGGTGAAAAGGTACGCGAACAACCAAGATGTTTGTCCAAAGAGGAGGCTTTGGCATATTATGTGGATGCCAAATCCACGAGCCACTCTTATAAACAAACGAGGAAATGGAGCATCAAGGCAGGACACCAGGTATTCCCATCATTTTATAGTGTTAGGCAGGCAAAAATTGAATGCTACCCTCCCGAGGAACAGATTTTTATAAGCGAAACGCGTGCAGAAATTAAACTTCAGACGGTTTTAAATAAAACAGCTGAACGTCTAATTTGTGCACAGCGTGAAGTTTTAAAATCTGTAGATTCTGGCTCATCACTCTCCCTTGTTAGCAAGTGGGGGTGTGATGGAAGTTCCGGTCATAGCACTTACAAACAAAAATTCTCAAACAGTGAAGACACAGATGAGTTTTTGTTTATGTTCTCATTCGTGCCACTTCAGTTACGTGACAATAGTGGTAGAGTTGCTTGGCAGAATCCTCGACCATCTTCTACCATGTATTGTCGACCGATTAAGTTTATTTTCTCCAAAGAAACAACATTTTACTGTAATAGAAACCAATAAGATTTTGGAGGAAATAAACCAATTGGTGCCAACAATAGGTAATATAGATGGTAAAGAGATATCGGTCAAACACGAATTACTGTTCACGATGATTGATGGTAAAGTGTGCAACGCTATGACTGAAACTATGTCAGCACTTAAATGTTACATTTGTGGAGCTACTCCTAAATTTATGAATGATGAGTCTAGGGAATTTGTTGTAAATAAGGAAACTCTTGGTTTTGGTATATCTCCCCTTCACGCTTGGATCCGGTCTTTTGAATGTTTGCTTCACATAAGCTATCGTCTTGAAGTTAAGAAATGGCAACTTCGAGGTCAAAGTGACAAAGAAAATGTGAAGCAACGTTCGGCTCGTATCCAAGAAAGGTTTAAGGTTGAAATGGGTTTAATTGTAAATAAACCAAAACCAGGATTTGGTAATACGAATGATGGGAATACTGCTCGTCGGTTTTTTGAAAATCCCGAACAGGCTTCAGATATTACAGGTGTAGATGTGACACTAATTAAGAACTTTGGCACTATCCTTAGAACTTTAGCTTTGGGTAACGATATTGATGTTGTTAAATTTAATTCTTTTACACAGGACACAAAAAAATTGTATCTTAGTCTCTATTTGTGGTATAAAATGCCTGTTACTGTGCACAAAATTCTTGTGCACAGTGTAGAAATTGTGAGATCGGCTCTTTTACCTATTGGGCAGCTTTCTGAAGAAGCTCAGGAAGCGCGTAATAAGGATTATAGGAGGTTCCGGGAGCACAATACTCGAAAATATTCACGTATTACCACGAATAGGGATTTACTTAATATGTTGCTAATTACATCTGATCCTGTAATAAATGGCCTTAGGGAAGTGGCGAAAAAACCGACGAGTAAACTTCCTTCTGAGGTTTTAGAATTAATTATACCCCCTCCTGTAAATGTAAGGTCTAGTGTAAGTCATTGTAGTTCTCATCAAAATATGTCAGATTATATGGTAGATGATTCTTCAGAAGAAGAATTTATTGATGCAGAATAAATAGAAGTTGTAAATAATATTTTACTAATGTTTTTTTAAGCTTAGCTAACCTTATCTAACTTTATTATTAGTTGTCAACATATTGTTTTTTAACTGCATGTTTTTTAAG
The DNA here is from genome assembly GCA_944739405.2 of Euclidia mi. Lineage (NCBI taxonomy): Eukaryota > Metazoa > Arthropoda > Insecta > Lepidoptera > Erebidae > Euclidia > Euclidia mi. The sequence continues at coordinate 27,043,976 of OX123204.2, read as the reverse complement.
TAAAAAGTATTGTTATTGAGTAGGTAGTAATAATGCCCTATTATGTAATTAGAAGCCAAGTCCTTAGTAGCACAATATTTTATGACTATTGTTATTTTTTTTCATTGTAATTTTTTACCTGTCTGACAATAAAAGATTAGTCTATTATATTTTTTTTTGTTGGCACACGTGACCCTACCTCCTGTTTCTTGGTGTTATATGCGCTAATACCCCATTAGAATATCATAATAAAGCCTTACGAACTAAAAAACCTCAATAATTAATTCTGTCCAGCTAGCATGTTCTAGACGAACCACAGTGCGTCGTCAGAACAACATACCTACGCGGACATTGTTTTCTCATTAGAACAAGAGAAGAGTTATAGCACTATAACTGTCCAATGAGGGATTCAAACGAATTGTGCAGTTTTAATATTTTATTTTAGCTGTCTAGGTTGCATTGTAATTATGGAACTGAAATGAAAAATCTAAGTAATTGTTACTCATTTATTTGTTTTGAAATGTTTTCAAGATATACCTATGTGTCATCATGTCAGCCTAGAGACGTCCACTGCTGGACATAGGCCTCCCCCAAGGTTCTCCACACAGACCGATGTTGAGCCGCCCGCATTCAACCGCGCACCGCGATCTTAACCAGATCGTGGGTCCACGTTGCGGGAGGCCTACCTCTGCTGCCTGCTCCGGTACGTGGTCGCCACTCCAGGTCCCGCCTGTTCCAACGGCCATCGGTTCTTCGTGCTATATGCCCTGCCCACTGCCACTTCAGCCTGGCTTTTCGGAGACCTATGTCGGTGACTTTGGTTCTCCTCATTCCTGATTCGATATCGCAGGGAAACTCCGAGCATAGCTCTCTCCATCGCCCTCTGAGTGACTCTGAGCTTTGGGATAAGGCCCATAATTAGCGACCACGTCTCAGCGCCGTAGATTATCACTGGCAACTGGTCAAAAACTTTCGTCTTGAGACACTGCGGGTACTTCCCGAACGCCGCCCAACCGAGTTGGATTCGACGAATGACCTCTTTCTCGAAGTTGGACCGACCTAATTGAATCATTTGTCTCACGTAGACGTACTTGTCGACAACTTCGTGTGTGGAGTTCCCAACCTGGATAGGAGCAGGTAAGACATGGACGTTAGACATATTTTCGTCTTGTCCATGTTCATCTTAAGACCTACTTGTTGGGAGACTCTACAGAGACCATCGAGCGTTGCGCTGACGTCTTCCATGGTCTCAGCTATGACTACGATATCATCAGCAAATCGAAGGTGAGTGATGATGTACTTGCCGTTATTGTTGATGCCGAGTCCCTCCCAGTCCAGAAGCCGAGTCCTTCCCAGTCCAGAAGCTCGAAAACGTCGTCCAGCGCAGCGGTGAAGAGTTTCGGAGATATAACATCTCCCTGCCTCACCCCTTGCTGTAGCCGAATAGGTTTTGAGCTCTAGTCCTGGAGGCGGACTGACATGGTGGCGTTTTCGTACAAACACTTCAGCACTTCGAAATATCGATAGTCAATTTTGCACCGTTGGAGAGACTGCAGCACTGCCCAGGTTTCGATCAAATCAAAGGCTTTCTCATAGTCTACAAACGCTAAGCATAGAGGCTGGTTATACTCTTCGGACTTCTGTATAACCTGCCGCAGCGTATGTATGTGGTATATGGTAGGTACTATAGCCTTTACGGAATCCAGTTTGTTCGGGAGGCTGGAAGTCGTCTAGCTTGCTCTCGAGACGATTTTTGATGACCTTAGGAAACAAACAACATGTGACTCAGAAGAGTAGTTTAGTCTGGGACTGGGTCTGTAGTTCTTTAAAAGGGTTTTGTCACCCTTTTTGAAGAAAAGCACCACCACCCTTCTGTGCCATGCCTGTGGCGTTTTTCTATAATATAATAATAGCTTAATATAGAATAGCTTCCGAAGCATTTCCATGGCAGCTGTGCCGCCAGCTTTTAGAAGCTCTGTAGTTATGTTGTCATTACCCGGTGCCTTGTTGATTTTTAGTTGTTCTAGGGCTACACTAATCTCGTGCATGCTGACGTCCGGGATATCTTCGGTATAGTCTCGGATCAATCCAGCTCTAGTAGTTTTGTGTGTTCGTGTAGTCGTGTATAGCTGTCCATAGAACCGTTCGATCTCCTCCAGGAGCTGTGGTTTGGACGAGACAATTTCGCCATCCTCTGTCTTCAGCTTTGTCAGCTGACTCTGCCCGAGAGAAAGATCTCTTTGGAACACTTTGGAACCCTTATTCCGCTCGATCGCCTCTCGAATACATTTAGTGTTGTCTTGGCGGCAATCGCGAGTCAGAGACTTAGAGATCCGCCTATTGAGACGCCGATATTTTGGCATGTCGTCGGAGGATAGCAGAAGCATCCTACGCTTTTGCTGGAAAACACGGAAACATTAATAGTTTAAAGTTCACCTGTCACCCTCATACCTACATTAATGTGCCCTATATACTCATTGGTAGCTATATACTCATATAGGCAGCGATAACCTAGTGGAAATACCAAGAGACTGCCATGCGAAGGGTGCTGACCATCCACGCCGCGCACCACTGCCTTTTCTAAGTTACATATATGCCTATTAGGGGAGAGTAACCTATATTGTACCGGCTCCTAAATTGTACCACGTCTTTATTTCCTTCTAAATATTAAAATAAAAGGTATAATTATTTTTTATTACTTATTTAAATGATTAACAATATAATTAAATTAAGTCTTAAAATAATAAAAAAAACTAATTAATATATACAAGGGAAAATTAAAAAAAAAAAAATAAAATTTAGAAGGCGTCATAAAACTCATCCGCATCGCAGTCAATTGGAAGCGTGCCCAGAAGACTGGCAGCATTGCCTCGTTGGATGGCTATACTTATTTTTTGAGCCAAATACGTGCCAGCCCTCTGGTCACGCGAGGCGTCTATGAGTCTCTTTGCGAGATCTCTAAAAAGTGATCGCGCACTTGGACCCCATGGCCCCAATGTTTCGACCCCAAACGGCTCAAATACATTATCTCCTATTAGATTTACATATTTGCGCCGTTTGAGTGTCTCCGCTGTAGCAGCAGCAGCGTCCGCACAACCTGCTGTGCTGAGAAGATGAGATGGCGCAAGGGTATCGACACATGTTGCGTCCCATACCAAAGGCCTACCCAGCTTCCACGGCAGTAACGACATCCCGTCTGGTCTTTTGCCATCGTCGCGTGCCAAGCCTTGAGGTTCAAGTTGGGCTGGAACGCCAGCGGTGGCAAGAGCACGGCGCAGTATGTCATTAAGGTTGGCGTGTCGAGAAATACGATCCGTGCTCCTGCTGCATGATAGGTCATGGTGACCAAGGCTATCGACAGCCTCTCCACAGTGACAACGATGCGGAGAGACACATGACGCACCTAAACGGAGGCAAGTAGCGAAGTGGAAGGTCGTATCGTCCAACATGGTACCTATATTAATATATTGCTAAACAAACGGTGGAGTGATGATGGCGCTTTAGTCGAGTTCTTTTATGCTGACATAGTAAAATAATATTAATATTTAGTAGGAAATAAAGACGTGGTATAATTTAGGTACAATTTAATCCGTGTGGTGACGGATTAAGTATACGGAATGTCACCACCCCATATCATCCCATGGTTGTAGTAAGAGCCGACAGAGGGAGCATATTATTCAGAGAACAGTACTGTAGGAGAAGGAAAACTTGATACAAACCCTATACCAACCCATTTGGCCAGCGTGGTATAGTAGGCCAATTCCTCCTTTCAAAGGAGAGGCCTAGTCCAGCAGTGGACTGCTAAAGGCTGATGATGATGACAATTTAGGAGCCGGTACAATATAGGTTACTCTCTGCAACAGAAACGGAGAGCCCGTTAGCAGACCACGGGCTCTAAGGCATATAGTCTTGGATGCAACCGAGATAACGCATGGTCGATGATAATATACAGCTATATACTCAGAATTGTTCCAGGACTGAGTAGTTGTATTTTTTTTGGTTGTCACTAAAGCCTGTACCTATCGTAGAAAGTTTGCTACGACACAGGTTTAGCTGTAATCACAAAATTAGTAATTTTTACTCGCTTAGACATTTTGGAAAGTAGAAGTATCTAATAAAGAGATTCTTGTCTTGAAACCTCTGGCGTAGCGCTTGAAAAGTTGTAGTAAATATTAGCTACTGATAAAATTATTAATTATCAACATACTTACATGCTATAAAATAGTATAAAATGAGCTTAAGCCATTATTTTATAATATTTGTCCGTATTTGCCAGATCACCATTGAAACGTTTTCGCAACCGTGCATCCAAATTTTAGAATATCGAATAAAGTTTTATTCGTCGTCGTAGAGCGGGGTGAAAACGTGAGTTTATAGCGGTTAGGGATATAAACGTTATCGGAGTTATGTCACCGTTACTGCGTATGAAGTACTTTTATTATCTGCTTACAGAACGTGCTGAGTAACGTTGCCTGTACCTTGTTTTGGTTGATACCGGTTACCGGGTATCGGTTACCGGTTACGACCAATCTTTGTGATTTCCTGAAGTCGAGCTCAAACTCAAACTCAAACTCGTTTATTCATCTAGGTCACAAGGTGACGCTTATGAACGTAAAATTTTAATGTACATTACTTAATGCTTCTACATTTACATTTACTGCCCATTCGCAAAGCAAGAGGTAGAACCACGAGAAAGAACGGGCAATAAAACTCGTGGCCACTCTTTTTAATCGCCAGTGTTATGTTACATATTTTGTTTTTGTAAGGAGCTGCAACTGTTTCACATTGTACTAAATTACTTGAAAATAGTAATTAGTTACAGACATAATACTTAAGAAATTAATGCAGTTACTAAATTAAGTGCCTTAGTTAGCCTTCCAATGTGAATATAGTGTAACAGGAGCATCCACTTACGTCTTGTAATGTAGGCAACTCGCGACCATGTTCAGAACTATGGTGGAAATGTATGTTACAGAAGTGACTGTATATGAATATACAAAATTACAAAAACATCAGTTTACAGCCCATGATCACGAGTTATCTTCATCTTACAGTGCAGTAAAACTTTAATAAAATTAGTGGAACAACAATGCAAATGTAAATGTAGTACCTAAGTTTAATGACCTAATAATACATGAACAGTAATTTAAAAGAACTAGAAATATTATATAAAGATTAACTGAAAAATGCAAAGTATCTATATAATTCTAATTTGGTATAAAGATCATGAGTTGCTAGCGAAGTGACCAGCTATCCTTATCACTGAAATAATCATTTATAGTATAATAACCTTTCTTAATAAGGCAGTCTTTTATTTTAGTTTTAAATGTACTAAATGGTAATTCTAAAATACCAATTGGTATTTTATTGTAAATACGGATACCTAGCCCTACAAAAGAATTATTAACTTTATGTAAACGATGATAAGGGGCATATAACCTATGCCTGTTTCGTGTATTTATATTATGTATATCGCTTTTTGTGGTAAATAAACCTATATTTTGCCTAATGTACAAAATATTAGCAAATAAAAATTGCGAGGCTACTGTAAGAATTCCTATAGACTTAAAGCGTTCCCTAAGAGTATCTTTTGCACCTAACATGTATATTGCTCGTACCGCTCGTTTCTGTAGAACGAAGATATTCTGAATATCCGCAGCTTTGCCCCATAACAAAATGCCGTAGGACATAACACTGTGAAAATAGCTAAAATATACTAAACGAGCCGTGTCGATGTCAGTAAGTTGCCTAACTTTTCTGACGGCATACGCAGCAGAGCTGAGCTTTCCTGCAAGACATGCTATATGTGCACCCCATTGTAACTTATTATCTAATGTAATACCTAGGAACACTGTAGAGTCTACTGTGTCAAGTTCCTCCCTATCTAGCATAATATTAGGTCCCAGTTGTCTTACGTTAGGTAAAGCAAATTTAACGCATTTAGTTTTCCTAGAATTAAGTACTAAGTTGTTTGCTGTAAACCATTGTGTAACTTGTAATAGTGCATTATTTACATCATCAAATTGATTTCTATTTCTATCTACTTTAAAAATAAGTGACGTATCATCTGCAAAAAGTACAACATCACAGATGTTTTTTAAATAAAAAGGTAAGTCATTAATATATACAAGAAATAGAAAAGGACCTAAAATTGAGCCTTGTGGAACGCCTAGCTGTATAGGTAATTTAGAGGATGTAGTCCCATTTACATCGACGCACTGAAATCTCTGCCGCAGGTACGAATCGACAACACTAAGTGCGGTTTTCTCTACACCATAGTGGCGGAGCTTCCGCAGTAGTGTGTCGTGCTGAACGCAGTCAAATGCTTTAGATAGGTCACAGAACACTCCAATAGCATTCTTTGATGACTTCCAAGCACTATAAACTTGTTTTATGAGAGCAACACCCGCATCAGTAGTGGATCTACCTTTAGTAAACCCATATTGATCTTTGTGAAGCAGACTATTTAAATTGAAGTGGTTTAGTAGCTGCTTTAAAAGAATCTTTTCAAATATTTTACTAAATGCCGGCAAGATAGATATGGGCCTAAAATTATTAATTTCATTCTTACTGCCAGATTTGAATAAGGGTATAATTTTACTTAATTTCATCAAATCCGGAAATACGCCTAGGTCAAAGCATTGATTAAAAATTATAGATAGGTAAGGCGCAACAGTCTCAACTATAGTACCTAAAATTTTAATTGAAATGCCCCAAAAGTCGCCGGTATTTTTAATATTAATTGAATTATATGCGATCAATATATCTCGAGGGGTAACATGCTCGAATCTAAACACGCTCTTGCATTCAGGTACACTGCTAAGCAAAAAATTTCCAGCGTCTAAAGATGATGATTGTAAACAGCTAGTAGTTGTTAAAGGTATGCTCGCAAAGAAACTATTGAACATATGCGCTACTTGTGTTTTATTGGTGACTAATAAATTGTTTTCTTTTAGTTCAAATTGGTTTTCCCGTGGTCGTGCTCTTCCTGTTTCATTATTTATAATTCTCCAAGTTTCTTTAATTATATTTGTTGAATTCTTAATTTTACTACTAATAAATTTAGATTTTGCCATAATACAAACTTGTTTAAAAATTTTTGAGTACTTTTTTACATAATCTCGAAAAGGTGTGTCAAATCTATGTTGTTTCATACCATATAGTTCAAACAACTTGGCTCTACTTTTGTATATACCTATAGTGGCCCACTGGTTAAAAGATCCCATAGAACCCTTTAGTGTGACTGTTTTACTCTTGAAAGTATTTTGAAACTCATTATTTACTAGTCCAAAAAGTGAGTTATAAATTGTATTTGGATTTTGTGAGTTCAATATTGAGGTATTGAGTTTAGCAATAATATTGGTTTTGAAACGTATTAGACGATTGGTAGTCTGAGGCTTGAGCTTGCTTTACAGTTTGCGTGTTTGACTTAAAAGTGCTTTTGTGTTATTTTTGATGACATTCCATAATTATACATGCAAATATGTTTATGGTAATTGCAGATCTTGCGGTAAACACCGTCGTAGCAACTCATAGAGGAGCCATTTTATGAGGTAAGGACTTCAGTGGCGTAAATAGTAAATCATGCAGATGGTTCGTTCAAAGCTTACCTCGAGACCACTGGTTCTAATTTTCCTTTACGTGACACATACTAAAAATATCAGTTTTTTTTGTAGCTTTTGATGGTGTGGGATTCGTGCCACAACTGCAAAAACTTCGTAATATTGGGGGTTAATATGGTATAAATAAATCCGATGGCTTACAGATTATTTAATTAAAGAAAAAGAGACGAACATTTTACATACTGATCATTCTGCTAGGTTCAGCAATAGGTAATAAAACTCTCTAACCTGTTTCAGCTGCAACACTCAGGGATCATCACATAAAATGATAATAATATCCCGGAAAAGTGCTAAACGAGTACGGTAAAATAGCAAGTACCGTTACAATACATGAATGAAACGAACATTTTATTGTATCGTTAAACGTTGTCTTCCATAATCCAAAGTTCTGTAAGCGGGGAAAATGTTTGTGCTTTTCGTTTGTGCGATAGGTGTAGAAATTACCTCAAAAGCGCGCACACCTTGAACGTCTGGAGAGCTATATGCTCTCAGTGTGTCTTTAAGGTCGAGAAAGCCTAGATAAGTCTATCTTTCCCATCAATTAAAAGTGTCATTCTAAAGTATCTAACCTAAATTTTTTATAGACTCACGCCTGTATCCCCGAAGGGGAAGGCAGAGCTGTAATATTACACCAACATTTTTCCATGAATTTTTATCTCCCACGTAATAGGGGGCGAGCCTATTGCCGTTACCGGGCACATCACCAGACTCCGTGCTGTTACTGAGAATTCTAAAAACTCAGTAACACTTTTGCCCGACCCAGGAATCGAACCCGGGACCTCAGATCAGCAGACACACACACGCTATCCACTGGACACTATCACGGAGGCAGTCCTACAATCAACTAAAAAGTAATTTTATTTCTAGATTTCTTATATTACTGTTGCCATCTTTTGGATTGCTTTTTATCTATATGTAAACTATTCTTGTCAGGTCTTAAAATTATTTAAATAATTAATATCTTCCCCTTTAGTAGGTATATCACACATATTATTACTGGGTTCTTTGAAGTTGGTCTCAGTCGTGCGTGGACTTTATAGCTGCGAGAACGTATGTGGAGGCCGCTTAAGTTACGCCTAGCTATCTCTACTACTGCCTCTTCCTTATTTGTTAATGAAACACATTTCTCAGACGCAAAAACGTCACATATTTCCTTTATCCTTATTTTAGCAAAAAGTATACTGAATTATGTTGATATTTTTTTGCTGTCTGTGATTATTTAAATGTTACTAATCTCACAGCACATTGAATACTACGTAATGGGAAGTTGCAAAGATACTACAACCTTTTTGTTACTCAATCTCTGTTCACGTAGCAGAAGGGATCAGGCGAAGAAATGGATGAAGGAACCTACGATAGTTAATTAGATTAAATTCTTTATTTGCTTTAATGTACGTCTCGTATTTGTTTATACGGTTCATTTAGCAAAGAGATAATATCAGGTGTGTATGTCGTTTTCCTGGTGATTACTTCGTAAGATACAAAAAGGGTTTGAAATAGTTATTTGTCATGTTTTATTTGCTTGTACCTGTAGATGATAACAAATACTATTCCGACTGCTGTCGTAATTCTCCCATAAGAGCAATATAATTCTAAGAAGAATTCTCATCGCATCTATAAGGGAAATAATAATTTCATCAGAATAATTCATTTTGAGAGATTCATCAATTACGATACATATTTATAAGTTAGCTAGCCTGCGAGACTATTATGCGTCCATCCCGTGGTCTCAACGCTGCTTTGGTGGGAGGGATCTGTCGGAGAGTGCGTCTGCTGTTGCTGGGGAAATCATCTTGGGTATGGAATATTATATTCCATCCACTGACGTCTCCAGCAGCAGCGGAGTACGGCCCTGGTACGATCGCGAGTGCGCCGATGCTGTTAAACAAAATCAGTCGGCTTAACGCGCTCGGATCAGGGCTCGGTCTCGTCGCGATCCGAATGTCTATCTCATCAAGGCAGCCTATAATAGAGCCACCAAGGTCTACAAGCGGGCATACATAAGAGCGGATGCACAGCGCATTGCACGGTTTGGTCAAGAACTCTTGTCGCACCCCACGGGCAGCCGGAGATTCTGGCGATTGGCCAAAGCCGTGCAATCTAATTTCTGCCAGCCTTCACTGCCGCCGTTGCGATGCCCTGATGGATCACTGGCCCATGGGCCGCAAGAGAAAGCTGACCTGCTTGTCAATCTCATTGCGGCCAACTCCCGAACCGATGATCGTAGTGTGCAGCCGCCTTCGATTCCCTACTGCGGTCACTCCATGCCTGATATTAAAATCAGGCAATGCAATGTTCGCGCGACACTGCGATCTCTCGATGTCCGGAAAGCCAGTGGACCTGACGGCATTCCAGCGGTTGTGCTTAGGAAATGCGCAGTCGAGTTGTCTCCAATGCTTGCACGCCTGTATCGCCTATCATATGCCTCTGGCGTAGTGCTGCAGGCTTGGAAAGAGGCGAACGTACAACCCATTCCCAAGAAAGGGGATCGTTCTGATCCGGGCAACTATCGACCCATTGCTATCATCCCTATCCTCTGCAAGGTGTTTGAACGTTTAATCAACAACTAACTCGTTCGCTACCTAGAAGATCACTCTCTCATCAGTGATCGTCAGTATACCTTCAGACTGAAACGATCAACGGGTGATCTTCTAGCGTATGTCACTCACCTTTGGGGTGAGGCGATGGATAGGCATGGGGAGTCGTTGGCTATTAGTCTCGACATCTCCAAAGCCTTCGATAGAGTCTGGCATCGTGCGCTTCTTTCCAAGCTTCCAGCCTACGGCTTGCCGCCTCGATTGTGCAACTGCGTTGCCAGCTTCCTGCTTGAGCGCCGTATACGAGTCCTTTGTGACGGTGAGTCATCGAAGTTTCTCCAGGTGAATGCTGGTGTGCCTCAGGGGTCCGTGTTATCGCCCACGCTTTTTCTTCTGCATATCAATGATATGCTCACTTTTGGAGGCATACATCGCTATGCAGATGACAGTACTGTACATGGGCGATATCTCGGACACCCAGCGGCTAAGCAAGCCGATACTGAGGAGTATAGGCGAACACTTGTTGCTGAGCTTGACCGGGTTCTGAATTGCATCTCGCATTGGGGTGATGAGAACCTGGTCGAGTTCAACGCCAAGAAAACACAGGTGTGCGCATTCTCAGCCAAGGTATCTCCATTCCTTCCCCATCCCTCTCTTCTGGACACTCCACTACCGATTCAAGACAGCCTCAATATCCTAGGTATGGACATACGCAGAAATCTCAACCAGAAGAACTACATCGAGGGTGTCATCAAATCCGCATCTCGGAAACTCGGAGTCCTGAACAAGGTGAGGAGGGTTTTCACGCCGGAGCAGTTGTGTCTGTTATACAAGACCCAGGTTCGCTCCTGCGTGGAATACTGCTCTCACCTTTGGAATGGCTCCGCTCAGTACTTATTGGACGCCCTCAATAGATTGCAGCGGCGTGCTGTCCGTATCATCGGGGATCCAGAGGCCACTAAGACTCTTGAGTCGCTGCAATTACGCAGAGACGTGCCCTCAATGGCTGTCTTCCACCGCATCTATCACGGTGAGTGCTCCGAAGAGCTCTTTCAACTAATCCCACCCTCTCCTTTCCTATCCCGAACGACACGTGCTGGGTTGAGGTGCCACTCCTACACGGTAGAACAGATACCGTCACGTACCAAACGGTTCGGCGCCTCTTATCTCTGCCGTACCATTAAGATGTGGAACTCTTTACCAGTCCACGTGTTTCCCTCCACTTATGATCCCGGGTCCTTTAAGCGGGGCGTGAAAAAGCTTTACTCAAGGCCGTCAAGGTGAGGGCCATCATGCCATAATGCCATGCTGGCTGCTGGGATGATGGCCATCACTATGGGACTTCACTGACTGCTTAACATCAGGCAGCATGGAGTCAATTTGTTCGGCAGAAAAAAAAATGTTAGATGTCTAATACAGCAATACAGAAAACAACTACAGTAGGAGGTGTAGTCCTTATGCCTCTTTTACCTTTTACTTTTTCAAACTTCTCTCTGTTTTTTTGTCTATCTCGACTCATGTTCCCAGAGTGCATACATTCAACTTTATATAAAATCAATAAATGTAAAAAAGAAGCAAAATATTAAAACATTTTCATATATTCAAGCCATAGCTTGAATATATGAAAATGTTTTAATATTTTTACTCGACACTTGAAACTTTCAAGTTTCATAAAACTTGAAAGTTTCAAGTGTCGAGTAAAATAATCGAGTTCTCTAACTATGGTTGTGTTTACTTTAAGACTATGAGTGCTTTGTTGGTTGCTGGGTTGATTGAACGAGTTGGTTTAGAAATAAAGCAACAATAGGAAAAGCCGAGGTTTTGTTCAGCTGATGTCAAGTACTTTAGCTTAGGTGTCCTGCGACTATCTCGATTTTCCTTTAAGCTGTGCAGTTTGTATCCACGTTATACTTGCTTTTTACTCTTCTATACATGTAGAAACATACAAAGGGCGCGTCCCGGCTCTGCAAAGGCGACATTTAAATATATTCTATGATACTTAAGATATAGAATAGCATTCTAATGATGACAGAATTTTAAAATCTGTCCAGGAGTTTTTGAGTTTATTCGTTACAGACTTACGAAAATACAATATTTCTTCGGTTGGTGGATATAAAGTATAATTTTGCACCTTGTATATTAAAATTATAATGTTGACTTTCTTCAATATAATTATTTAAAATGGATGCAGTATGTTTATCGATATGTTCAGTATTGGAACTAAAAGAATACTTATAAATACATATATTTTTAATATGAAATGGTTTTAGGAAATAATATTTTGTTAACGGTAGGCCAGAAGGCATACAGACTGTAAACGGGCGAACCATGTAGACATCTAATAACTATTAAAATGAAAAGCCGTGGCTGCAAAAATCCTTTTTTCGTTGGCAGACTTCACATGTCTTTCGAGAACATTATGGAGATCTCTCAGACATGCAGGTTTCCTCACGATGTTTTCCTTCACCGGTAAGCAAGCGATAATTAACAAAGTAATACGCACTTAACTTCGAAAAGTCATTGGTGCGTGCCGTGGATTCGAACCCTTGGATATTAAAATTATAATTTTGACTTTCTTCAATATAATTATTTAAAATGGATGCAGTATGTTTATCGATACGTTCAGTATTAGATCTTGAACTTTAACTAAAAGAATACTTTTAACATGCAATTTATTTTTAGCGTCAAATAAGTTGGGCTTTAGGAAATAACATTTTGTTAACGATAGGCCAGACGGCATACAGACTAAATGGGCGAACCATGTAGACATCTATTACAATGAAAAGCCCTGGCTGCAAAAATCCTTTTTTTCGTTACTACGGGAAAGGGTTGATCCAATGGTCAGATTTTCCATTCTGATATTATACTGTGTATGTGGATGTGGGATTGAACTTTGGAAAGGAGAAAGACCAAATACGGCCTGTAGCGGCCAGAAAGTTGTGAATCGTTGAAATTAAACATATAATTTTTAAAAATTTTACATCATTTTCGTTTCTTGATAGAGTATCGGTGAAAGAATTTAGTTTTTAAAGATTAATTATTTTGAATAAGCTATGGTAATAGCGGATGAATGTCTTATGTTGCCAGCATTAAAAATAAAATGAAGTATGGTAGGCAGAAATTGTTTTAAGGAAATAATATTTTTATTACTATATTAGAAAACAATATATTTTATTTACTTTATAAGTATATTTGTAAAAAGAATCAAGAAATATATAATTTATTATACATTCCATAATTATTAATCGGTAAAAATCGTTTTGTTTTTTAATCGATAGTAGAAATATTTTTTAAACCATTTGCAACACTTTTTTTATCTGTTATGTCATTTGTGTTGCTACTGTGTATCGTAAATATTTTGCTCTGATTTATTGGTGTTTTCGTACGGTTTTAATGTAATGTAATTGAATATAAATTCAATAATAATGATCAGTACCTTCTACCCATGCTAAGAATATGCAGCGGTGTTTGTGATTGTGGTTAGCTTTTTTGGACGAGTATACATAGTACGAGGTTCCCTAGTACACAGGTGATTATTCATTATTATTGGCCACTCTTTATGTAGTTTTTGTTCTTTAGACGCAAAGACATACTTTTATTTACATCTAGGTATTATATTTATGTTAAAATTCAATTTTGAGGTATATTTAGTTGCGGAATAATTTCCATTTCAAATATCTCGTATCTTATTTCCACCAAAAGTTATTTAAAAAGAAATTATACAGGTTAATAGAGTAGTCATTTATCTTCAAAACGCACATGGTGTTGTGATTGGCCGTGCCAGGCCCATAATGTATGGCCAAATGGTACATCTCCTTTCTTCGGCAATGTTGCGTTTGATATTACGATAAGTAGGTAAGTGCAAGACACGTTTGGACTAAACAGGAGTAAACTATTTTAAACTTTCACGATTAGTAATTATCAATATACAAGGATAATATTATAAGCGAGTCTCACCTACTCGCGATAAATAATATATTTAAGGCATAAATACCTCTGTTTTTGCCAACGTTTCGGCCGAATTGCTTCGGTCGGGGCCGCGTTGGGACTGGTGAGCTGAGCGCGGTCCTTGTGTGGTTTTGGGACCTACCCTCACTTGATTTTGAAAACTTCGACATGCTACACTTGTGTAGACGTCATTAGTGTAGTATATCTTAGTACCGACAGTGCGGCTAAAATAAAAAAGTCAGCCCATTGATAGATTTATTGTAGACACACAAAACGCATTAAATCAAGCTAAAATCCAATAATTGCTTCAATATAGAGTCAATAGATTATTTATGGGTAGGTTTCACTCACCGATGACGACCGCATCACCACTTGAAAACAGTTGAAGTAGCACTCAATTGCGGCTTGCGTTCGACCGCCACCGCAACTGCCGTCAAGTAATAATGCAACGATTAATCAGTTTTAAGTAATGTATTTTCAATTAAAGAATATGTTGATTTAAAAATGTATTGGTATATATAAATTTTATATTACTTATGTGGCACTGACTTGACTGTGGTTTATAGTGTGATGTTATATACATAATAGTCGTTGTTGCCTAAATAATTGGTTTATCACACAAACATAATAATTGAAATTGAGCCAGTAGTTCCTGAGATTAACGGTTCAACCAAACAAACAAACAAAGTCCTCAGCTTTATAAGTATAGATGTTGTTTCAGAATACATGCATGAGATGCAAAAATTTATTTATTTGATTTGAATGACGACTCAATACGGATAAGTGATAACTCACACGATTTGTATTTACGACTCAATACGTACGTGTGCTAAATTACATATGAATATAATACATTATAATGAAAGTGTTTACGCTTCTAGTGCTAGCGTGATATTACGATTTAACTGTAGCCAATACGACTGATTTTACTGGGCGTGCGTCGGAAATATGATAATCAGCGTTATATTTGCAAATGAATTCTGAAACAACAGTCCACGGCTTCATGTGATTTCACCTATTTTCGATGTATTTGTAACATATATTAACGTTATGTATGATAATAATGATTATCATAAATTATTTTGTGTTATGTTTTAATAATCATATGATTATCCTCGTATGGGTCACACAGCGCGGCGGTTTATGCAGCAGGAAATGTATGCATGGGTAAACAGTGCGCTGATACAAAAAGAGAGACCCTTGGCGGTCCAATTTTCCGGAAAAGAATCAAACTTCAAAGAATTAATTATTTTTTCTAAAAGCAGTAATGTAGATAAGAACACGCAAACTCGCACTATTATCTGTTGCGGCCCTACAGGGCCATATGGGGTTCATAGTATGCTCGACTTACTTTTCAACTTTTGGAATATAACTAAATAGAGAGGTGTATAAGGATGCCGTTGCTGTGTGTTGTCTGCGATATCGTAACTCCTAAACGAAGGATTAGAGGATTTTTATGTTTAAGAGCTGGCGTGATCGAGTCGTTTCTTAGCTACCATTTACGAGGATCGACATCTACGGGTTAGGTACCTTATTTTTTATTCCATGGGAAAATATCAATGCCTTTACGTATTAACTGACGCTTTGATCACTTCTCTGTTTTCTCACTGCAATATGTTCTAATTCAAAAGTACACAGTGGTAAACTGCGCAGTACAATTTACAATACGTATAAAAATAATCGCTCATATTTTTTTTCTTTCTCGCCATGTTGTTTCCTATTTGACCTCCAATTGTTAACACGTTGTGTCATTAACTATCATTTTAGATGCATATCGGCAGGGTACTGCGCAGTAACATTTAAGTTTTATAGTTTAGGAATGACTGGAGAGTGCGATCACCTATGTAGATTAAGTTTTATTTGTAAAGACGAAATCACTTTTATTTTTTAAGATGAACGAAATCCAGAATAATATTTTGCATTTATAACTCGAAAACGTTTGTTTGTTTGTTCGTTTTTTACCTCACTAGGCACCCGTGCTATGATGGGTGTGATATTTGTGTATGTAGATAATTGGGAGGCTAAAGAGTGATTCCTACGCGGGCGAGGACTAGTGACAGCCTACCTTCGTAATGTTTTTCCAGACAACCTTGGGCACCAGAAAGAAGAAAGAAAGAAAGAAAAACTATTTATTTGTCATCGACACGGAACAAGTACAACATATTAGAAAATAACAACGCTGGTATTCTGTGTGTACCTGCCTATGCCGCACGGACGTTATATCAAATCTAAATTGTTTATCTCTTAAAGTAAACACTAGTTGAATTCGTTGTCCACAAATTATACTCAAACTAATCTCTACACAAACAAAGTTGCTTTAGCATATTCTTTGTCTGCTTAGATCTCCTAAACTATGCAATGAATTTAGATGCATTTTGATTTATCACTTAAATATTTCTGTCAGTTAAATGTTTAGCACATTTTTTGTTTATAGAGATCATAGAACACTCGCGCAAAGCGAAGCTGGATTGCTATATTAATAAATGTAATGTTTGTTTGTAAATATGTGCCTACAGCTAAAACTCCGAAACAATGTTACAAGTTGATTATTACTGCTTGCTACGTGCCTTGGAATGCACGTTGAGCCGTACTGGCTGTTCTGAAGGACTGTCATTATCGGGAGTATCCTTGCACCCTTAAATATACTGACTTTGCTCTAAGACAAGGAATATCAAACCTTCGGGTTGAGATGGTTAGAGCGGTAGTCACTCAGTGACAAAATTTATATTCTGTCAAACCTGATTAGGCAACCGGCCTCAAAGGCGAAAGATAAGGCTAGGACCATGATGCAATAAAGATGTCCGATGACTCAGCGTCATATAAAAAGACTGACATGCTTATAAGCATTTACGTCGCAGTTTTAGCAAGTTAAAAATAAACGAGACCGTATATTCCCACAGTATCAAGTTTTTATTCATATCAATTATAGGTATTTTTTTGAGTAGCACACTTGTTCTTTTTCTAAATCCCCATGTCACCAAGGTCGGGTAGGTACTTAAATCTATTTTTATCAAACAAGACTTAGTAGATTATTACTAAACTGCGTTTTTTTTTGTATACCTAATTCGAAGGAAAAAACGATATTTAAACTTTATCGTCATCATTTTACCGTTGTCCCGCTTGCCATCTCAGACCTTTGCCTTGGGGCCAAGGATTCGTCATCATCATAATGTCCATGTGTAAACTTTTCCACTTCTGGGCACAAGCCTCTTCACACTAGTCCACCATGCAGGCCTAGTGCAGGTAAGGAGACGTAACATGTCTTTCTAGAACATTATGGTGAAATCTCAGACAGTTACATCGTTTAGCAACCGATAGTTAATAATTTAATACACATACGCGATTAAGACTAGTAAGCGGACCCCAGATTGAAACTGGGATAGCGCTAGGAGGATGATGACACATACGCGATTAACTTTGAAAAGCAGTCGGTAGTGCGCGCGGTGAATGTGAACTTGGGACTCCTTCCGTAGCAGTCTATTAAGTATCTTCACGCTATCGCGGATTTTTAAAATGTCACTAAAAGAGAATTTGCTGACCACAGTCTATCCAACGGCATTTCTGATGGTCCTTCACATTTGTACACTCTTGAGAGAGTGGACGTTGTTGCTCTAATAGCATACAAAGTCAGGGGTACGCATACGAGCCCTAGCTTCGGTCTTCCTCATCTGAACCTCATGGTAGAACTACCTTAGCTTAAATTACTGGCAGTACTTTATAGCTGCTCTACAGTGTACACTGGGCGAGAGAATTTAACTTTTGTAAAATTGTACTAGTATTTTCATGTTGTGAACTGAATGGTCAAGAATGCTAAAAATAACTAAACTAAAAGCAACAGGCGCATAAATTATTTTACTTCATTTTTTATTTTATTTTCATCAACAAAACTTTTGAGATTCCTGTATTTCAAATCTCAATTTACAAACTGTCGTGTTGTATTGATTATTTTGTGATATGGGTAGATTTATCACTATGAACTCATCAAGTCAAGCAATTTGAGCACACACAATACAATATGTATTCTGATTAGATGATAAATTCACAGTTGGCTGGTTCCAATTGATGCCGATGTACGTTCTTGATTGCGATGCAACACATATGCATAAGATATAGTGCGAAGCTCGCCGTTATACAATCGGCCATCAATACCAACATCGCGGTTGGGTAATCTTGTATGCAACCGCTAAATGGAATCCCTTAGGTACCTTTGTCTGAAGCGCTACTGGTTAAAAGCGTAAGGAGGTGTTGCATGTTGTATATTCTATATAAATTTGTCCTTTTATGTCGAGTTAGATTTCTAATTTAGTCTTAGTAAACCCAAGGTTATTCGCCTATAGAATAATATGACATGTCATCAACATCATCAGACTTTATACTGTCCCACTGCTGGGCACGGGCTTCTGCACAATATGAGAAGGGTATGGCCATAATCCACCACGCTGGCCAAGTGCGGGTTGGCAGAGTTCACATGTCTTTCGAGAACATTGTGGAGAACTCTCAGACATGCAGGTTTCCTCACGATGTTTTCCTTCACCGTTTAGCAAGCGATAATTAACAATTTAATTACAAACGCATAACTTCGAAAAGTCATTGGATTCTTTATTCTATGGTGCGCGCCGTGGATTCGAACCCGAGACCGTCTGCATAGCAGTCTGTCGGTCTCTCCACTCGGCTATCGCTGCCTCTATATGACATGTATATAATCAATATACATACATACATACATACATAGACTTACGCCTGATTCCCGGAGGGGTGGGCAGAGACTACGGAACGCCATTTGCAACGATCCTGACATATCTTTCTTGCTTCATTCACTGCCATCAGATTCCTCATGCATGCTCTTCTGTTCAGGGTACTTCTAACCTGTCCTGTTTTTAGGATGTCTCCAATCTGGTCAGAGAACGTCCGCCTAGGTCTTTCCCTTCGTCCTGTCCCATATACACTTGCCTTATATATCTGCTTATAATCAATATAAGGAATTTATATCTGACAATTGCCATATAGATTGCTACGCAGAGGCTCTTGAGCTCTAATCCACCCGCCGCGATGGTATAATTGTATTATCCGTTGCTAAACGGTGAAGGCAAACCTACATAATATATATGAGGACTATGGCTTAACCCTTCTCATAAGTTAAGAGGCCTTTGTCCAGCAGTGAATCAGATTTATAAACAAGGTTGACGAAAAACATATTTTCATTATGCAATAAACAGTGTAGGTTTGTCTCTTAACATTAATTTATTTCTAAGCAACACGGAGCCGCAAATTACAGTTTTGATGACAATGAGCACTTTGTGAATACCACCCTTTATCGAGTTTAGCCCATGACTCAACCATTGTAAACTAATTCTGCAAGTCACCTAAGCTGAGTCTGTTCACTTTGGGAGTCATTTGGTTTGATGTGTGTTAATCGTTATGTACATTGGCAGTGGAATGTTGTCATATGTACTACAATGTACTGCAATTTGTGAAAAATGAGTGTTTATTAAAACTCTTCAACTCTGGATGACAAGCAAAACAGCGACTGCTTAAGATTTATCAAATATTGTACTTTTTTTTACATTTTACTCACGTCTGAAGTTTTTGTAAATGATACTTCACCGCGAGACTAACGTCTACGCAAAGCTTAGAGACTGGCTAAGTTATAAAGCTTCTGATGTGCTTCTGATCGATGTCATCGGCCAAAGGCTTTATACTTAGCTAAATACTCAAAACTAACAACAACATCGTGGCATCACTACAAGTGCAGCAGATCAGCAACTTATGTATATACTTATATTTCTATATTAATTAAATAACATTGTACCACAAAGCACAAAGGACAAAGTTAGAAGCTAACCACGTCCTAGCTGGAAACTATACTCAGACTAAAACCTGCAAAATGGTTAACAAAATCGTCGCAGCATATTCAAAACTAAAAATTGGTAAATAAGTTTGTAATTATAAATTAGCTGTAAGATTTTGTTCGATAACAGCCAAGTGAATTTAGTGACAATCGTAATTTCTTATTAAAATGTGCTTTATTTTGGCCATCCGCTCGGACACATTATGTCCTTTATTCCAGGAATTAGTTACATAATAAAGTATAATATTTCGGCAATTTTCGTGGGCATCTCTTCTTTGTTCAGGGCTTTTGCTGGCGTAAATTATTTTCATATTTTGTGAGAAAATCTATGAGTTAGCGGTTCCGCCCACTCGACTGGGATGTACCTATAGGTGATCTTCAAGAATACTCGCCTCGTAATATGAGGGTTGGGGTATACGGCTATATATTGAAGTACTTACTTATATTTTATGTGAGTATTTTCAGAGTGATGTATAGATGAGATTCAACAGCTGAAATCGTTTTTATGTGAACCTTTATGATGTTCGTACGAAGCAGGTACGTGTACTTGTATCGTCCAAGTGATTAGTGCGGACTTCATGCCCAAGCCATTCATGAAGGTTTTATAAATGCGTTTAACATTTTGGCCGTTCGTCCAAAGCATCTCTACCCTATAATTGTATGGGAGCTGCGCTTATGAACGCTTCAAGGCTACATCTGCACGGATGTGTGTTCGATCATTGTACATATCTTCCTACTGCCACCAAAATTGCACTAGCAAACTCCCTCCTTTTGCCCATTATCGATTATGCAGATGTCAGCTATTCAGATCTCGCCGAAAACCAGCTAGATAAACTTGAGCGCCTTCAAAATCTCTGTATACGATTCATATTTGGACTACGCAAATATGATCATGTTTCACAATTTCGAGCACGGCTCAAGTGGTTACCTATACGACATCGCCGGAATGCTCATATTCTCTCTTTGCTGTACAACATATTGTTTAACCCTTCAACTCCTTCCTATCTTAAAGGACGATTCGAGTTCCTTCATGATACGCATAACCGTTATTTAAGGTCATCAGAAAATTTGAAACTAAAAATGCCGGTACATTCCACAGCACTGTATGACAAATCTTTTTGTGTTACCGCTGTTCGCCTTTGGAATGCTTTACCATTACATATAAGACAGGCTCAAACGATAACTAAATTTAAAGCTTCAGTAAAGGCTCACTATCTATCACTATAACTTCTTCTAGTTCTACAAAATACATGTAAGTATTAAATATGTGTATGTATATGTATGTATGTATGTATAAGTATGTATGTACGTTTATGTATATGTATATAATTATGTCTATCATTTATTATCATATTACAGGAATGAATATAGGTATATTAAGTATGTATATATTATAAAGCTTTGTTTACACATGCAACTACCGATTTTCTCCTACCAATAATATTTCCATCCAAAGGTTGCCTGGTAGAAATCGCTTTCAGCGATAAGGCCGCCCTTTGTACTATAGTTAGTTATAAGATCTCTAATAATGTTTTTAATGTGTACAATAAAGTGTAAAATAAATAAATAAATAAGGAAAACAATTTTGTTGACCACAAATAATTATGACCAGTCGACGATTTTAATGTTACTAATGTTAGGTTGCCAGTTCCGGTTCCGATTTAATTTAATCCAATTGAGTTACTTATTAATTTCTTTACATTGGCAACACTGTCAAAACGGAAGTCGGTTGCGAGCAACCGTTGAAACGGAGCGCATTCGGTATCGAGGCTCCAGTGTGATCGGTGCTCAGTGCAAGCAGTGTGGTTTAAATAAAATCAAATATTATAAAGTTGTAACAGTGAAGAAACATACAGTTTTACTAAACAGTGTGTTGGAGTTCTATTACATATCAGAAGTGGTAAGTACCTACAATTCTTTTAAAAATTATAACGGTAGTGCCGAATAAGGCATTTACTAAGATATTTAATTAACGTTGTTTAAACAAGTAATTACTTAATAGCTTTAGATTACTAAGTGTATAAAATTATAGTTTTGAATTAAGTATTAAAATAACTAAGCGGTTTAACGTTGTTTAAACAACTAAGTAATAGGTATAGCTTTTAAATGTAATATATTAGTTTGAATTTAATATATTTTCTAAACAGATGAATGTTGTTTAAACAGCAAAATAATAGCTGCAGTACTATTATGGCATTACATTTTTTATTACTATTTTCTTGATTGCTTGATAAAGTTAGTACTTTCAATTACCTAACCTACATAATATTATAACGACATTTTACCATGATGATGCATGTAACAAATTAAATCTATAAAGTAAAATAAATGTAGCTACACATTTAAAATATTTATAAATAAAGTTAACTATAATAATCTATTATGAGTGCCAATATATTGCATAAATTACTAAGAATAATTTATTTATGTACCTATACAGTTTCGTAAGTATATTGCACGTACACATTTAACTTTAATATAAGCAAAATAAGATTTATTTTTAAAAAGCAATCGCAACAAATGGTTTACTGTAGTTTGATTCTATAATAATATTCTTTAATAATGTTGAGTAAACAATTTATAATCATGCCCAACTAGCGATAAGGGACAGTTGTTTAACAACCTGCATATATATGTAGGTGAGCAGTTGCTGGTCGATATCAGGGAATGCTATATTATTTTCGACGGACATACAACTTAAACAATGTGTAAACATTTTGGTAAAAATCTCTTTAGTTTTAAACAGGTATCGAAGGTGTATCAATAATTGTAACATTAATTACTTCAATTCAGTCTAGAAACGCACAGACGAAATCGAACGATCGAGTTTCAGATAAAATGGAACGTGCAAGTAAGTCGCAGCACCGATGTCGGCCACCCCAGACCATGCTGAGTCACGAGCAATGCGGTCGCGTTTTGAAACCAGACGCAGCCGAAGCCGCAACCGCCGTGATAGCAGCTCAGGGGGCTTATTCACTATGACCATTTTGAAGTCTTAACGTGTTTTAACGTGCTAGTTACCTACGTCGGCACGTTATTGGCTTAAACGGTATTCACTATGCCAACAAAATTCCGTGAGCTAAGAGGTCACGTAACATGCACGTAACGCGTTTATTGTAAAACGATAGAGGATAAATAAGTACTAAGTTTATTTGTTTAATATTATATTCAGTGTCCGTTAGTGGTTAAATGCTAAGTTTATTTGCTTTTTTATTTAACAGTGTCCGTGTCAAAGTTATTTAATTAAATATTATGTTTTATGAAAATTGACGCCTGTCGCTGGCGCCAGCGTCTCACTCGTCTTCGTATAAATAATAAATCCATTATGATTTATTAGATTCTGTTAGAATTGGGCTATTTGCTGCACTAACCGCACTTATATTTTTTTATATTGTAGCGCGACTGCAACTGTCATGTCTGTCATCAATGTCATCATTATGTTTTCGTTCAAAAATTGACTTAAGTACAAAAGATGAACTAAACTTTGAAGATATTTTTTTATTTTGAGATTGTTCCTGGCGAAATTGAACTAAAATAATATAATTTAAGTTTTATTAGCCTTTTCTATTTGTACTGTAGCTTTTAGTGAAAATTACAAGTTAGTAAAATAATATTTATAAAATCGAAATTGAGCCGGCAAACCGGCATTAAGATTTATGAACGAATGTTGTGCAATTGATAACTAGGCATAGACAAGCTGTCGTATGGCATACTGAATACAATATTTTGATTGTCGTGGTACGTCACGTTACTGAATCACATTTACGTCTAGTGCATGTTACGATGACACCCGTCTTGAGCATGGTATTTCAGTGGTCATAGTGAATAAGCCCCCTGGATAGAGAACGTGGCGGACAACGTCGTACGGTAAGCAACTTTAGAGAATCCATACTGCCTAGTCAACGCCATTCTGCACCCGACATCTATGCCGATGGTAACCTACCATCGAGAAAGAGATCACTTATCGCGCGTAAAGAAGACGACGGCCCTGTGAATCAAAAGAGTCGTGTTGAACATGGCGGCAGGTCACCTTCGTTTTCTACTAGAGATGTAGTAGATATCCTTAAATCGATAAAGAACATGCACTCCCAGCCATTATCTGCTGCGCCTGTTCACTCTAGTAATCACCAATATTTTACCTGATTTTGACCCCTCGTCAAAGAATCAGCGAATAGATATTTGGCTTAAGAAGGTCAACGAATGCGCAACAGTATATGGCTGGGACGACAAGACCACCATTTAGTTTGGAATGCAGAAACTCTAGGGTTTGGCCAAGACATGGTATGAAAGTTTACCTTCGATTCTTTTTAGTTGGTCTTAATGGCAGGACAAATTACTTAGTGCTTTCCCGTGTGACCAAAACTATGGCCAAAAGCTGGAGGACGTGTTGAAACGTAAAAGTAGAATTAATGAGCCCATCGAGGTATATTATTGTGAAAAACTCCCTCTGTTGAACCAATGCAACATTGAAGGCAAGCGTGCAGTAGAATGTATTATACACGGCCTTACTGATAGGACAATGAAGTCTAGTGCCACAACCTTACGTTGCAATAATCCGGAAGAGCTGCTTCAGTTCTTAATGAGTAGTAAGGATTACACGCAGATCCTTGATAAAACGGGTTACAGAACTAGGCCGGGTAGGGAGACTAATTCATCTAGTAATAACAGTTACAAGGAGAATAGAAAGTTTGATAGTGCGCAAAGAACGAGTAACGATTTATTTTGCTACAACTGTAAAGAAAAGGGCCATCCATTGTTGGTGTCCTAAACCTATTATGAAGTGCAATATATGTAATAGAATTGGCCATAAAACTGAAAATTGCTTTTCTTATAAAAAGGAAGGTTCACGGGATTCAGCTCTGAAAACGATGTTTATATCTGGTAAAAGTTCTTCCTCTGGTGTGAAATGTTATAAAAAAGCAATAGTAAATAATGTTTCGATTAAAGGCTTTGTAGATTTCGGTAGTGAGGTATGTTTAATAAGGCAGTCTGACGCATCTCATTTAGGATTATCATACAACAATCAATCGACGGGCTTAAAAGGGTTCGGCAATGACATAGTTTGTACTATTGGTAGTGTCTTGATGAAATTATCTGTCGATGGAGTAAACGCTGAAGTCTCTTGTCTAGTAGTTGACGATCAATATCTAGAAACGCCTCTTCTTATTGGGCAGTCGTTTACAGAACAACCCCACATTGCCGTAGTAAAAACCGCTAAAGAGCTTAGATTCTTTGACATCGGTCGTTAGATGCCCTTTTTGGAAGCCGAAGTCCACAATAATATACCCATAAAAGTAAAGGCTGTCACCGATCTTGTCGTTTACGGACCAGCTAGTATTAAAGCCGTAATAGACAAAGCAGTGCACGAAAGTATTTGGTTAAAAACTATTATTGTCGGTCGGCCCAGTCAACAATTTGCTGTTTTAGGTGGCGTATATCCCGTAAAGCAGGGAATTATCAATGTTCTTATTTACCCAGTAGCAGAGTATTGTCATTTAGAAGTTGGAATGGTTATCAATCGTTGTATAGAGATTGCTACGGTGAACTGTATTTTGACGTCTTCCAGTGACGCAGTAGAACATAACCATATTATTAAAGGCGCGGTTCGGGTAGGAGAAGACATTAATGAGCCTCAACGAGTAAAACTTTTTGAGTTATTAGATAAATATCGATATTGTTTCGCGACTTCCTTGAAAGAATTAGGGTGCACTAATATCACTGAGATGACAATTGAATTAAATAATAAAAAAACAATTGTCTATCGTCCGTACAGACTTTGTCATAAGAGACGAGAGGTTGCACGAGGTATGATTAGCGAGATGTAGATGCAGGGATTATAAGGGAGTCCGTATCAGAGTATGCAAGTCCCATTATTTAGGTACGTAAGAAAGATGGCAACATGAGAATGAATGTCGATTATAGGATGCTTAATTCGGTTACCGTAAAAGAATGTTATAATATGCCCAATATTGATGATGAAATTGCGCGGTTGGCTGGCCAAGCCTATTTCGTTACACTTGATTTGACGTCGGGATACTATCAGGTTCCAATATCTGAAATAACGCGACCTTTAACCTCCTTTGTTACGCCAGATGGCCAGTACGAGTTTAATCGATGGATGCCGTTTGGGCTAGCTAACGCCCCTGCGGTATTCCAAAGAATGATGAACCCTCTTTTAGGAGCCTCACGCTATGAGGGCGCTTCTGCTGACATTGATGACGCATTAAGTTATGGCAAAAGTGTTGAAGAATGTTTGACAAGACTGGAAACTGTCTTACAGCTAATAGAGAAAGCGAATTTGACTCTCAACTTGGCAAAATGTAAGTTTCTTATGAACGAAATTAACTACTTGGGTTATGAAATTAGTGCCGCTGGAGTGCGACCAGGCACTAAAAAGAGTCAGTGCGTAATTGACTTTCCGTGCCCCATAAATCAACATACTGTTAGACAGTTTCTTGACTTGGTAGGATAATTTCGTAAATTTATTAGAAATTTCGCAGTATTAGCCGACCCGTTAACAAAATTATTAGTTAAGGACGCAAAATGGATTTGGTCAATTGATCAAGAAAAGGCTTTCGAGAACATCAAGAACAAATTGGTAGAGAGGCCTGTTTTAGCCATTTATGACCCTAGGGCGGAATTTGAATTGCACACTGACGCTAGCAAATTAGGTAATTGGGGGCGTATTGCTACATAGGATATATTTTAAGGATTCATTCAAGGCAGTAGCTTATTACAGCCGAAAGACTTCCCCCGATGAGAAAAATTTTCATGCCTATGAATTGGAAACACTAGCCGTAATTTGCGCAATGAAAAAGTTTAGGGTTTATTTGTTGGGTCAGCAGTTTAAGATTATTACTGACTGTAGTGCTTTACGATCTACCTTTTCAAAAAGAGATATTCTTCCTAGGGTTGCCCGCTAGTGGCTTCTTATGCAAGAATTTCAGTGTTCAATTGAGTATCGTCCAGGTGCCAGAATGTCGCATGTTGATGCCTTATCCCGTAATCCCGTAACTGATGACGAAACCAGTAACGTCTCTAATAATTATCCGTCGGTCATGAGTATTAGTAGCGAGGACTGGCTCCACAATTTGCAATTAGGAGATACTGAACTGAGTAGAATTCGAAATGTTCTTATTTCTGGCATTGACGCAGATGGGCTTAAATATATTCGTGATAACTTTCTTATCAAAGATAATAAACTATACCGGTATTTAAATGGAAACCAGAACGACATTCGCTGGGTCGTACCAAAGGGTGCAAGATGTCAACTCTGTCGGATGAATCACGACGATATAGGCCATTTTGGTGTTGAAAAGACCTTAGAACGTTTAAAAAAATCATACTGGTTCTCCAAAATGACATCTTTTGTAAAAAATATGTTAAAGCGTATATCGAATGTGCATATTCTAAGAAAAATTATACTAGTAAGGAACGACACTTGCACCCAATTGAAAAAGGAGGTGTTCACTTCCATACGCTGCACATTGAGCACTTAGGTCCATTTATGAGATCTAAAAGGGGAAATACATACCTACTTGTCATTGTCGATGGTTTTACCAAATTTGTATTTACTCGACCAGTTTGAAACACCAAGACACAAAGTGCAATTAGGGCGCTCGAAGATATATTTTACACATTTAGGGTTCCAGACCGTATAATTAGCGATAGGGGAACATGTTTCACTTCACACGCATTTAAGAGGTTTTGTCTAGATAAGGGTGTTAGGCATATACTCAACGCTGTTGCTAGTACCCGATCCAACGGGCAAGTCGTACAATCGCGTCATCCTAGATTCATTAACCGCTCAGAATCTGAATCGTGATGAAAGAGACTGGGATGACGTGATTGGAAAAGTTCAATGGGGGCTCAATAATACGTGTCAAAAGACGACAGGCAGAACGCCTTCAGAGGTCATGTTTGGCACATGTATGGAATCTGAGCTAAACCCCAAGCCTAATGAAATACGCCAACAAACCCGCGAACCCAATGAATTGACTATTATTAGAGAACAGGTTAAGGATGCGATTGATGCTCAACAAGAGAAATTGAAAGAAAATTATAACAAGGGTAGGCGTCCTGCTCGAAGTTATGCCGAAGGCGAGTTAGTTAAAATCACGAAGACTGATTATAATAACGACGGTAAAAGTAAGAAGCTTCTCCCCTCGTACGTGGGCCCATATAGAGTGGTTTCGATATCAGGCAATGATAGGTATAGACTAGCAGCTATTCCAGGCCTGACTGCCACAAAAACAAACGTCAAACTACAGTACCCGCTGGTAGAATGTTGCCTTGGGTCAATATAGTTGCACTAGAAGTAAACAATTCAGAGTCGTCCGATAATGAATGGATGGATTTACAAATTGAACTTATTCACAAATATGACTTGTTATATCTGTAACGATTACGTGAGTATGGGACACTGACATAACTGTTAGAATGGATGGGTTCACAGTTTGTCTATTTCACACGCTCTTGTTATGAGAATGGATGGGTTCATAACGGGGCTGGTGAGGTGTGCCATACAAAAATCCAAAGAATGTGTCCAATTAGTAAGAATGGATGGGTTTACGAATTGGACTTATTCCAGATATGTTAATAGAAAAAGGTATCCGATATGTTAAATTCAGTATAAATATTGTATCAACTATTGATTATTATAATTTTTTCTTGTTGTCATGTACGAATATGTCAAATTAGGACAGTGATTGCTCGCAACTGGCCGAATGTTATGTTGGTGTACCGGGTATGAGAACATGCCCAAGGTCAGGATGGACGAATGTTAGGTGGCCAGTTCCGGTTCCGATTTAATTTAATCCAATTGAGTTACTTTTTTTTTTTACATTGGCAGCACTGTCAAAACGGAAGTCGGTTGCGAGCAACCGTTGAAACGGAGCGCATTCGGTATCGAGGCTCCAGTGTGATCGGTGCTCAGTGTAAGCAGTGTGGTTTATATAAAATAAAATATTATAAAGTTGTAATAGTGAAGAAATATACAGTGTTACTAAACAGTGCGTTGGAGTTTTATTACACTAAGGTATTTCACGACATAAATATTAAAAAGAGGAGTGCAGAGCTGGTATTTTTAATTTTTATGTGTTATTGGTCTGTGTAAGTCTACAACATCGTTGCCTTTAAAAGCTTCAGCAACGTAACGGTGCTTTATGGAGTTTACGCAATACGTGTCTAACAGAATAAATATGTAGGTATAGTCAGAGAAATGAGTAGGTACGGAATATTGAATAAGTTCTGTATTACATCTTGACTACAAATTGTAGTTATCCGAAGAGCTTCTAAGCATCTTGTATGTCAAGATACACGTTCACATGTATCTCTTTACTATTTGTAGGCCTCGATGTAATATTATTATGATTCGTAGCGTTAAATATAATTAAAGTGTTGTTGTTCTAATATGATACATACATACTCACGTGTCACGATAACCAAGCCTCACGCGGCCGCAGTAGAAGCTAGTAGCTTATATTTTGGTAGAATTATGAGTAGGCGCTAACTGTAGTACAAACAAGGGGTTTGGCCACAGAAATAAATAGTAATAGAACGGTGACATGGGCGTGGTGCGCGTGCCAAACTATTGCACTATAGCGCATGTGTTTACACATGTTGTACAACATTATTCTGCCTGACAATCAGCAATGGTCAGTTTTTATATAAACAATAACATAATTTCATTTTCCACAGCTACATCACACACATACATCGATAATAATTCCTTAGTGTCCCCTCATTATCTATACGTCACTGTGGGCGGGGCTTGCTGAAATGTGGCACGCGCGAAATGTACGCGATGACGTGACATTCACCATTCTATTACTATTTATTTCTGTGGGTTTGGCCGCCATTAACCTGCGACAGAAATATGTAGGTGACAATCGATCTGTCGTGTTGTGACGTATGCAGACTGATTTGTTGCTATCATAACTTTGAATAATGGATTTCATAACAGCCTGCACGATATGCTATAATGGCGCAAGCTGATTATACTTCTTGTTAAAGAATTTGCGATTCACAAAAATGGCTTCATAAATACTTTTTGTGTGAAATTTTTCTTTATAAAAAAGCTTTAAAGGTGTTTCGGACTGGCTGGAAAATTATTGATCGTTATATGCTTCGTTATATTATTATCCACAAGTTGGTATGTATAAAACATGACAATCTTAAACTAATTTTATAAGCCATTTATAATCTATCAAGCTCAGTTTTAGATACTCTTGACACCTAATCGTCTTCTAATACCTAAACAGATAATTCAAGTTGAATCAATAGCACGAACCAAATATAGCAGAATTTTCTTTGGTAGTTTATATCTCTTTCAATCGATTTTTCTAATAAGATCTATACCTACTGTAAATTATATTGTATCCTATTTCATGACATTCAATATTTCTGTAGGTTTCACTTAATATTTAATGTATGTACGTATGAGACGATAGGTTAAAGTGACATCGAATATAAAAAATGTGTTAGTTTGCGGGTCACATCAGCGGGCTGAGTGTCTCTCATAGAAACGTTCGGTGAGAAAAGATAAGGAATACGGTCTCTTACGTTAGAACGAGGGTGTAAAATACGTCTTAAAGAGAACGGAGGTTGATTGTGTTTGCCAAATAGATATCACTATTCAGGTGCGGCGTACTTGAAGATTGTGCTGTCCATAAGGTAGGTGATATATAAACTGTATTAATAAGTATAATTAAAATGAAAATAACCTTTTTACAATGGTAGTTGTACGAATACTAGCGGATTATCCCTTATTTTATCGAAATGAACCAGCTTAGTTAATTTGAAATGTTCGTGATTTGTCTAATCTTGTGCTATAATCAAAACCTGAAAGCTTTCGTAGGGGCCAAATATTGATCGTATTGAATTTCGTCAAAATTGGTTTAGCTGTTCAGATGAGACAGCGTAACAAGAAAGCACATTCACATTTATTATATCTACTTATTATTTGTTAGAACATGTTACCTACGTATTTTATTATTACCACATTTTTATTAGCTTAGATGTGCTTCTGTGTAAATTATACTCAGTTTGTAACTGAGGTTTATAAATAATTTTATGTTCGTAATGTTACCATAGTGGAATATTTCTTGAAGCCATCAATATTTTGACGCTAATGCGTGTTCTACGCCCACATCATGAATTATATTGAAAGCAGCTTGAATTACAAAATAATAGAGATTGCCTTGCCTTTGTTGGAAAACACGGAAACATTAGTAGTTTAAAGTTCACCTGTCACCCTTATACTTACATTAATGTGCCATATATACCTACTCATATAGGTAGCGACAGCGCTGTGGAGATACCAACAGACTGCTATGCAGATGGTATCGGTTTCGAATCCACGACGCGCACCACTGACTTTTAGAAATTTTATGCGTATTAAATTGTTAATTATCGCTTGCCCCGTACCACGGAGAGCCCGTTAAATGTATGTAATCGGCTGTTAGTATAATATTATGATAGTCGTTATGATAGTAGGCACCATACTTGCATGCTATAAAATAGTATAGAATGAGCTTAGGCCATTATTTTATAATATTCGGTCGTTTTAGGAAGATCACCAGTGAAACGTTTTCGCAACCGTGCATCCAAATTTTAGAATATCGAATAAAGTTGTATTTGTCGTCGTACAGCGGGGTGAAGACGTGAGTTTATAGCGGTTAAGGCTATTAACGTTATCAGAGTTATGTCACCGTTACCGGTGTATGAAGTGCTTTTATTACCTGCTTACAGGACGTGCTATGTAACGTTGCCTGTACCTCGTTTCGGTACATATGGTTGGTCGTATCACAAAGGTTGGTCATAACCGGTAACCCATACCCGGTGGTATGGGTTACCGGTTATGACCGATCTTTGTAATTTCCTGAAGTTGAGCTTGCTTTAGGGTTTGGGTGTTTGACTTGAATATGCTTTTGTGTAAAATTTTTGATGATATTCCAAAATTACATGATTGTACACGTTTATGATCATTGCAGATAGGTATAGAACAATGCGGTAAATGGTGCTAAACACCGTAATGACTTCAGTGCAGTGGCGTAAATGGTAAATCATGGAGATGGTTAGTTCAAAGCAGGGATGTCAAGGATATCCATATCCGTAACCGAAACTAACGGATATCCGAAATAAAAAAATATCGGTATCCGTAACCGAATCCGAAATAAATATTTCGGATAATTTCGGATAGGGGCGGAGTCTAAATGAGACACGTTACGACAAGTTGTTTTTAATCGGCCGAGTCACACGCCGCGCGCGTCCTGTGGATAGTTTGGATTGATTGTTTTATTTTAATGTTCCAGTCATAAGTAGTCAAGAATTTAATTACATTATGAATTTACAAATACTTATATCTATAAACTGAAAATAAGTGTTGTGAAAGTGAGTGTTTTACTATCTATTTGTATGTTACTTTTGATATTCCCTAAAAATCTAGTAACCGAAACTATCCGAAACTACCGGATACTACGAAGTAATTTCATATCCGAATCCGAAACCGATATAATTTTTTCCAGTATCCGTATCCATATCCGAAATTCCATATCCGTAACATCCCTGGTTCGAAGCATACCTTGAGACCCCTGTTTCTAATTTACGTTTACACATACTAAAAATATTAGATTTTTGAGTAGCTTTTGATGGTGTGGGATTCGTACCACAACTGCAAAAACGTCGTAATATTGGGGGTAAGTATGGTATAAATAACATTGCTTACAGATTATTTAATTAAAGAAAAAGAGACGAACATTTTACATACCGTACATTCTGCTAGGTTTAGCAATAGGTAATAAAACTCTCTAACCTGTTTCAGCTGCAACACTCAGGGCTTATCACATAAAATGATAATTATAAAGTGCTAAACGAATACGGTCAAATAGCAAGTACCGTTACAAAACATGAATGAAACGAACATTTTATTGTAACGTTAAACGTTGCCTTCCATAATCCAAAGTTCTGTTAGCGGGGAAAATGTTTGTGCTTTTCGTTTGTGCGAAAGAAGGTGTAGAAATTACCTCAAAAGCGCACACACCTTGAACATCTGAAAATATGGTTTGGAGAGCGCTAAGGTTCTATTTTGCCATCCATTAAAAGTGTCAATCTAATGTATCTAACGTAAATTTTGTTATAGACTCACGCCTGTATCCCCGAAGGGGTAGGCAGAGGTGTAATATTACACCCACAGTTCTCCATGAATTTTTATCTCCCACGTAATAGCGGGCGAGCCTATTGCCGTTACCGGGCACATCACCAGACTCCGTGCTGTTACTAAGAATTCGAAAAACTCAGTAACACTTTTGCCCGACCCAGGAATCGAACCCGGGACCTCAGATCAGCAGACACACACACGCTATACACTGGACGCTATCACAGAGGCAGTCCTACAATCAACTAAAAAGTAATTTTATTTCTAGATTTCTTATATCACTGTTGCCATCTTTTGGATTGCTTTTTATCTACTTATATGTAAACTATTCCTGTCAGGTCGAAAAATTATTTAAATAATTCATATTTTCCCCTTTAGTAGGTATATCACACATATTATTACTGGGTTCTTTGAAGTTGGTCTCAGTCGTGCGTGGACTTTATAGCTGCGAGAACGTATGTGGAGGCCGCTTAACTTACGCCTAGCTATCTATACTACTGCCTTTTCCTTATTTGTTAATGAAACACATTTCTCAGACGCAAAAACGTCACATATTTCCTTTATCCTTATTTTAGCAAAAAGTATACTGAATTACGTTGATATTTTTTTGCTGTCTGTGTTCATTATTTAAATGTTAGTAATCTCACAGCACATTGAATACTACGTTATGGGAAGTCGCAAAGATGGATGACTACAACCTTTTTGTTACTCAATCTCTGTTCACATAGCAGAAGGGATCAGGCGAAGAAATGGATGAAGGAACCTACGATAGTTAATTAGATTAAATTCTTTATTTGCTTTAATGTACGTCTCGTATTTATTTATACGGTTCATTTAGCAAAGGGATAATATCAGGTGGGTATGTCGTTTTCCTGGCGATTACTTCGTAAGATACAAAAAGGGTTTGAAATAGTTATTTGTCATGTTTTATTTGCTTGTACCTAGATGATAACAAATACTATTCCGACTTGCTCTCGTGTGTTGTGAATTTATTCTCCCATAAGAGCAATATAATTCTAATAAGAATTCTCATCGCATCTATAAGGGAAATTATAATTTCATCAGAATAATTCATTTTGAGAGATTCATCAATTACGATACATATTTATAAGTTAGCTAGCCTGCGAGACTATTATGCGTCCATCCCGTGGTCTCAACGCTGCTTTGGTGGGAGGGATCTGTCGGAGAGTGCGTCTGCTGTTGCTGGGGAAATCATCTTGGGTATGGAATATTATATTCCATCCACTGACGTCTCCAGCAGCAGCGGAGTACGGCCCTGGTTCGATCGCGAGTGCGCCGATGCTGTTAAACAAAAACAGTCGTCTTACCGCGCTCGGATCAGGGCTCGGTCTCGTCGCGATCCGAATGTCCATCTCATCAAGGCAGCCTATAATAGAGCCACCAAGGTCTGCAAGCGGGCATACATAAGAACGGATGCACAGCGCATTGCACGGTTTGGTCAAGAACTCTTGTCGCACCCCACGGGCAGCCGGGGATACTGGCGATTGGCCAAAGCTGTGCAATCTAACTTCTGCCAGCCTTCACTGCCGTCGTTGCGATGCCCTGATGGATCACTGGCCCATGGGCCGCAAGAGAAAGCTGACCTGCTTGTCAATCTCTTTGCGGCCAACTCCCGAATCGATGATCGTAGTGCGCAGCCGCCTTTGATTCCCTACTGCGGCCACTCCATACCTGATATTAAAATCAGGCAATGCAATGTTCGCGCGACACTGCGATCTCTCGATGTCCGGCAAGCCAGTGGACCTGACGCGGTTCCAGCGGTTGTGTTTAGGAAATGCGCAGTCGAGTTGTCTCCAATGCTTACACGCCTGTTAGTTAGTTAGTTAGTTAGTTGGACAGGTGTTTTCCGCACTTAGCCACTTAGTTGGGCCATTGTGCGTTAGCAGGGACACGGTTGTCGCCTGCTACTCATACCATGCAAGCTCCTTCCAGAAGGCCATGAGTTGACCAGTGTTGCGTATGGCTTCACTCATGGTTCTGGGGTTGTTCAGGAACCTCGTCCGTTGGTCGCTCACGCTGGTACAATGTAGGATCACATGAGCGGGTGTTTCTTCGGTCTCCATGCAGCCCCTACATAGAGGGCTGTCCGTGACGCCGATGTTGTAGAGATGCTTGTTTAGTGGACAGTGGCCGGTTATTATGCCAATCAGATGCTTGAGTGTTTTCCTGTTGGAGTGCAACAATTTTTGCGAGAGTCGTTTATCTAATTGGGGAAAGGCATCTTTAGATTGCCTACACTCTTTTAATTCTGCCCACTCTTTTTCATGTTGTTGTAGGGTTCTCTCGCGTAACCACGTTTTTAGTTGGTTGAAAGGTATCGGAACAGTTGGTTCGGGTCCCAGAGTTGTTGTGTCCGATCCTTTCCTTGCCAGTTGGTCTGCTGCGTCATTGCCCGTGGAGTCACTGTGTCCTCGTATCCACTGGAGCGTGACCCGATTCCTCGCTGCAGTTTTCTGCAGCTCTTGGTGGCACTCCATAATTAAGCCGCTGTTAAAGCAGTTGCCATCGAGAGCTTGTAGTACTGAGGCACTGTCTGTGATGATGCGTATTGACAGGTTGCTCACGTTTCTGGCCGCGATCGCCGTCGCCGCCCTTATAATCCCAACGCATTCAGCTTGGAAGATGGTGTTGAGTTTACCAAGCGATGTTGAGAGATTGATGTTCAAGTCATGGGAGAATACTCCGGCACCTGTCCCATACTTTGTTTTTGAGCCGTCTGTGTATACTCTAACTTCGTGTATACCAGAGCTATCCTTGTGCTCTTCATGCAGTTGTATGCGGTATTTTTTGTCAAAGACAAAGGTTTTAGGTATGAGGTCGCACGTTGCATCTAGCATCGGGATCTCGTTGGTTAATGTCCTTTTCAGGCGTACATGGGTTATACGGTCGTCTCTTCTCCAAAGCCCGAACTTATCGAGCCGGATCGCGGCGGCACCTGCTTCCTGCTGGATGATGAGGTGCAATGGTCGCAAGTCGAGAAGCACCTCCAATGCCGCCGTTGGAGTTGTTTTCATGCAGCCTGTTGTGGCCAGACAGGCGAGGCGTTGTATGCTCTGCAGCTTGCTCTTGACTGTGCTTAGTTCAGTGCGTGGCCACCACACTACTGCACCATATGTGAGCATGGGGCGTATTATGGCAGTGTAGATCCATAGGGTGATGAATGGTTTGAGACCCCATTTCTTGCCTATTATTCTCCTGCACTGCCAGAAGATTGTACATGCTTTTGTGGTTTTAGTGGTGATGTGTTTATTCCAGTTGAGCTTGTGGTCGAGTGTTACGCCCAGGTACTTGACTTCACTCGATAGGTTAAGCTCCGTGCCAAAAAGTTTTGGTTTTCTGGTCATACGGGTGTTCCTTTTGTTAGTGAAAAGTACTAGCTCCGTTTTATTAGGGTTGACCGTCAGTTCATGGTGGTTGCACCATTGTTCCATGATCCTGATGGCTGCTTGCATCCGATAATGGATCATGTCTTCCGAGTTTCCTTTGATTAGGATGGTTATATCATCTGCGTAGCCGACCGTGTAGAAGCATTTGTCATTCAGGCTTCTCAACAGATCGTCTACCACTATGTTCCAAAGCAGGGGTGATAGGACACCTCCCTGTGGGCAGCCTTTTGCTACTATCCCCCTTGTGGTGGTGTTAACCGTGAATTGAATAGCCCTTTGTTTCAGGAGTTGATCAATCCAGCCACTGACGGTTTGTTCAACTCCGAACTTGTCAAGGGCTCGGCTAATGCTGGTGAATTTAGTTTTGTCGAAGGCGCCTTCTATGTCAATGAAGGCGCCTAAGGTCATAAGTTTGTCAGATAGCGCTGTCTCTATGGTCCCCACTACGCAGTGAAGCGCTGATTCCGTTGATCTGCCACTTCTGTAGGCATGTTGTAACGGGTGTAGTGGTCTGCGTAGCAGTGCGCCTTCCCGTAGGTATCTGTCAGCGAGCCTCTCCAGCGTTTTCAGCAAGAAGGAGGTTAAACTGATAGGTCTGAACGATTTTGCTTGAGTGTAATCCGTTTTGCCTGGTTTTGGGAGAAATATGACTTTTACTTCCCTCCACCTTCGTGGTATGTAATTGTGCGCTATAGATGCTCTATATATGCTGAGTAGCTGTGGCACAATCGTTGTGCAGCCCCATTGTAGAAGTGCTGGTGTTATTTCGTCCAGGCCTGCAGATTTGTACGGCTGGAAGCTATCAATTGCCCATTTCAGCCGGTCCACGGTAACCATGTTGTTGGCTATCGTCCAGTCTGTTTGGGTCGGTGGTCTGTGTTCTGATTCTTCCCAGTCACAGTCGTCGGTCACAGTGCAACCTGGGAAGTGTGTTTCGATTAGCACTTGGCTTATTTCCATGTCTGTAATTGCGTAGGTGCCATCAGGCTTTCTGATGGAGCCTAGGGTCTTGTTGCTGTCCTGGGATAGGATCTTTTTTACCCTGGCTGCCTCGCATGTGGAGTTAATGTTGGTGCAGAAATTTCGCCATGACTCTCCCCTGCGGAATCGTATGCGTTTCTTGTAGTGCGACTGGGCTTCTTTGTATTTGTCCCAATCTGTGTCTTTCCTTGTGTTTTTGGCCCGGTTGAAGAGTTTTCTCAGATTGCGCCTGAGCTTCTCCAGTTCCGATCCCCACCATTGGGTTTTACTACTCGTTTTCGGTAGTGTGGTGGGGCAGGCTTGTTGGTAGCTGCGTTGTATGCATTTTGTTAGTAAGTTAGTGTTGTGTTCTATGTTTGTAGTGCTTGCGGTCATGTCGTTGAAATTTGACATGGCTATTTCCTGTTCGAGCAGGGTCTTGTAGCTCGCAATGTTGGTATTGCGTGGGTTGCGTTTTAGTTGTGTGACCCTCTCTTGCACTCGTATGTCATAGCAGATACGTCTGTGGTCGGCGAAGGATGGTTCGGCGGACACATGCCAGTTCGTGACAAGTTCCGCGGCCCCATCCGATGCCAGTGTAATGTCTACTATGGTTTGATATCTGGAGCTAACAAATGTGGGCTCTGAGCCTTTGTTGATTACAGTTAGTGTTGTTGTGTAGATGTATTCAGTTAGGATCTCACCTCGTCTATTTGCCTCGGGGCTTCCCCACAGTGGATGGTGGGCGTTAGCATCTGCCGAGAGTATTATTGGCCAGCCGTGGTCCTCACAGTGCTGCACTAGCTCGGCCAGCTCCTTCGATGGGATCTCCTCATCACCGGGCATGTAGACCGAAGCTAGTACTAGCATCTGATCATTGGGCCCTGTTCGTATTCCCACGGCTGTGAGATCTCTAGAACAAAAGTTAGTCAGCAGCAATGCTGGTATCGTTCGGGGAATGTATATGCATGTTCTCGGCTTAGGAGCCGAGCTCCAGTGCAATATCTTACCTCCGATGTTGTTGAGTCCACATATGGTGTCGCCTCTAATCCACGGCTCCTGGATTAGGGCTATTGTGTGGTGGTTAACCTCCAGCAGCCTGCGTAGGGTAGCCGTTGCAATTTGCTTGTGCTGGAGGTTCGTCTGTACGACTCTAGTCTGACGAAGATCCGAGAACATTGGTGTCCACGGACTCCCCGTCAGACGAGTCGTGCTCGTCGTCGACGTCCGTCACAGCGATGTTAGTCGCTGCGGGCGTCGTGTGTGCTCGGGCTGTGCCCGACGTGGAAGGTTCGGCCGGTGTTGTCGCTTGTCTCTGCCTACTGGCGAGCGGCATCTCCCCGGGCGCGGCAGCCGCCCCGCCACCTCCCGCCCCGGCAGCGTGGAACACTACGTACACGCTGCCGGTGAAGAAGGAGACTCGGCGGTCGCGCGCCTCGATTTTCGGCATTTCCGATTCCGGGATGCCCAGAGATAGGTACAGGCCGTGTTCTTGCATGGTAGCGCTGTATAGTTGCCAAGTTTGGACAGCGTACCATGGGTTTTGGGCAGCTAGGAGTTGGTGAATCTTCGGGAGGTCCAGGCTGGTCGACCTCGGCAGCCAGAGCGATGCGCGTACGCGCTTCGCGAGATCCGTCTGCCTGATGACGGTCAGCCTGGTTCCTTCAACCGGTGATTGTAGTCCCGCTACCGTCTGTTTGAGCCACGCCAGTGATTTTTCATCCTCGCACCATAACTTTAGGACACCTCCTGCTGCGAGGGGTTTGCCTCTAAAGGATGGCGCGAGTGCAGGCTCGTTGTTTGACCGAGGTGCGAAGGCTGCTTCTAGAATCCGCTCCTCTATGGAGCGTTCGAGCTGCCGTGCTTGTTCCACCGTCAGGTCTGTAGGTGGAGTGGCAACGACGGCCACCATCAGATGCGAGTTAATCGCATCGGCGTAGCTAATCGTTGCCCTCTTGGGTGTTGCGTCCACTCTTGCACGCTTCGACGTGGCGCTTGGTGGTGTGTCGTCGTGACGGTTCCTCTTCGACGATGTCGCCGAAGTGGGCCGTCCCGAGAGCGCCAGGTTGGTTGGTGCGTGCCGAGGTCCGCGTTTTCTAGGGCCGCGTTTGCGGCGTGGCCCGGTGATGCCCCATGGGGCTGCCGGCTCCGCATCTCCGACTGCCGTCGGAGGGTCGCGACGGGGGTTGCCCGGTGCTGCACCGGCCGGAGCGGCGCGTGCAGCCGGCGGGAGCGAGCCCGAAGACTCACTCTTCGCCGTCCGCGTGGCTTCCGCTTGCATGCCTGAGCTGCTGCGTCCACCACTCGCGCCGCGTCCGGCCGATTGCATCATCCTGGGCGGTTTCCTCATCGCGCTGGCTGGGGCCGGGTGTTCGCGTTGGTGCGTTGCACCAGCTGTTTGTCGTTTCGCGGGGGGTGCGTTCGCCGATGTTGTCGGTTCGCTACCTCCCGCGGGGGGTGCGTTCGCCGATATTGTCGGTTCGCTACCTCCCGCGGGGGGTGCGTTCGCCGACGTTGTCGGTTCGCTACCTCTCGCGCTTACACGCCTGTATCGCCTATCATATGCCTCTGGCGTGGTGCCGCAGGCTTGGAAAGAGGCGAACGTACAACCGATTCCCAAGAAAGGGGATCGTTCTGATCCGGGCAACTATCGACCCATTGCTATCATCCCTATCCTCTGCAAGGTGTTTGAACGTTTAATCAACAACCAACTCGTTCGCTACCTAGAAGATCACTCTCTCATCAGTGATCGTCAGTATGCCTTCAGACCGAAACGATCAACGGGTGATCTTCTAGCGTATGTCACTCACCTTTGGGGTGAGGCGATGGACAGGCATGGGGAGTCGTTGGCTATTAGTCTCGACATCTCCAAAGCCTTCGATAGAGTCTGGCATCGAGCGCTTCTTTTCAAGCTTCCAGCCTACGGCTTGCCGCCTCGATTGTGCAACTGGGTTGCCAGCTTCCTGCATGAGCGCCGTATACGAGTCTTCTGTGACGGTGAGTCATCGAAGTTTCTCCAGGTGAATGCTGGTGTGCCTCAGGGGTCCGTGTTATCGCCCACGCTTTTTCTTCTGCATATCAATGATATGCTCACTTTTGGGGGCATACATTGCTATGCAGATGACAGTACTGGAGGCTTACCATGACCTCTTATAGCAATTCAGTTTACGACCTAAACTGAATAGTACCGCAATATCGTACTATGACCTCATTATAGCAGCTCAGTTATGGTGTTTACATTTCAATACGACGAAGCTGTGAGTTGGATAGCGTTTGAACCGAAATCTTAAACCATTCGTTCATTTGCCGCTGATGATGATGACCGTATTATGAGGTGCTTCGTCAGCCTAAACTAAACCGCGTATCTGTCAGATTTAGCGATTCAATATAAGTTACAATTTGTAGTGTATAACCTGGATATTTAGAATTATAATTGGGTTTTTAGACATTATATGTGGATTAAAATCAGTTTAAGTTAATTATAGATCTGTTTCTGTGTCAGAATTTCTATAATACTGTGTTAAATCTTACTTAGACTCTGTTTTGTGAATCGATGTGCCAAGGACTCTAGTTTTATTCGGTTTATTGAATGTGATAATGTATGGAAGCAAAATCGAAGACTGAACAAACGCCCCATACAAACACCTACTACACTTACACTTCACATTTATTTAAGTGTTTATATCTTGAACAAGGCCCATATATATAATATCTTCAGAATTAAAAAAAAAAATGGTATAAATTAGTAAATTTGTCAAGATTATATTTTTCTTTTTTCTACCTACATATTTCGCCTAATTAATAAAAAATTGAATAGCTAAATTTCTTATAATAAAATATAATATTTAATTTCTTTCCTTTAAATAATATTTTCCCTTTCTGTTGTTAATCTACTGTCCTTCTAGCTATAATATAATTAATTTTTATATATATTTATTTACTTATTATCTATTTATTTACTTATTATATATATTTATTTACTTATTATCCGTCCGTGTGGTGACGGATTAAGAATACGGATTGTCACCACCCCATATCATCCCGTGGGTGTCGTAAGAGCCGACAGAGGGAGCACATTATGCAAAGAACAGCACTGTAAGAGAAGGAAAACTTGATACAAACCCTATACCAACCCGTTTGGCCAGCGTGGTATAGTAGGCCAATTCCTCCTTTCAAAGGAGAGGCCTAGTCCAGCAGTGGACTGTAAGAGGCTGATGATGATGATGAATATCTATAAACTTCTACTCATTACTGTTTTATCTCTTGTCTAACATCTTGATTATTTTCCTGTCCATAGGTGTTTGGCATATCCTTGGCTATGAGCAATTCCACAATGAGCACTATGATGACCAGGAAGGCCACAGCGAAGGATCTAGAAAACAAGCTAAGAGTAACCTTGGTGGAATTAAAGAAGTGCCAGGAGGAGAATAATCATCTACTGAGGGAGCGTGCAGACTGTGAAGAGGACATCAGGATTGTCAACGATAGGGTTTCCAACCTGAAGGCTCAAATCGCAGAACTCCATATCGAGTATATGGACACACTGGCCCAGCGAGATAGGTTACAGGAAGAAATCCATTTATTGACCGCTAGCAATGATGACCATTCATAGTCTATGAGTCGCATTAGGGAACTAGAATGCTGTTTAGAACAATCATTCACTAAGATTAAATCACTAGAACAAACTGTACAGATATTAAACAGTAATAAAACTCAGAACCTTTACTCAGAGGTTGTAGGTAATAGATTAGGCTTAGATTCCAAACAATTAAAAATAAACATGAATTGTCTGAAATGGCATAGAAAGTATAATAAATTAAATAAACATATTAGGAAACTCATTCTTAGTCTAAAGCAATATAGGAAAACTAAGATAACATCTCAGCAATATAAATGTTTAGTTTCTGAGCGTTCAGATTTGTTAATGGAGTTACACAAATACAATGCAGAGTTGATTAATGGCAAAACGTTATATGACAAACATACTAGGGATCTTAAAAGTCAAATTAGTTCCTTACAATCTCAAATAAGTAGAATGAACACGCAATATGAAAATGAGGTTCAGGAGTATATTAGGAAATATGATGAGATTGCACAAGTGGGGAGACAAAATTTAGAATATATAAAGGCCTTAACAAATACTAATAGTTGTTTGAATATCATAAAACCAACATTACCCACTTGTGAGTCCCAGATTATTTGCGATAGTGATAAAAGTACTTGTTCAGAGAATAATAGAACAGGTAAGTCTTCTTTAGGTAAGAATTCTGGCACAAATAAAGTTTATATATTCTCAGATAGGCTTGGTGTAGGTTTAGGTAATTTAATAAATTGTGAGCTGACACAACACAATACTATCAATTATTGTTATCCAGGGTCTTCGTTTACATATCTAATTAATACATTAAATACAACAATATTTGATAGGCAGTCTACAATAATTATCACATATGGTGATAGCCCAACGGTGACTAAAAAGGATATATTTAATTTGACAGAAGTTAGGTTATCGCTTCATAGCAAATTTGAATGCAAATTTATAACTCTTGCTTTGCCTTATTCTTATAGCTTAAATGAAACAATGAATAGTTATATTCATGAACTCAACTTGTGCTTGTACAATTTGACATGGCAATATAAAGATTTTATTTTATTATTTGACATTAATAAATTTATTAGTAATTTTACATTGACCATAGATACTATGTATCTGCCACTATTTTATAGAAGACAAGTTGCTAAATTATTAGCAATTAATTTACAAAATGACACAGGTACATGTAGGGTATCCAAGAATTTAGCTTCTGTAAATAGTTCCTATCTTAATAATTCTTCTATTGAATATACTGACACAAGTTCTTTAAACTTAAGACAAAGGACAAAGGGTAGACAAATTCAACTGAATGTAGCACATCAAAACATACAAGGTCTATCTGGCAAGGATTTAGAATTAAGTTTATATTTAGAAAATCACAGTATACAAGTTATGTGTATTACAGAACACTGGCTAAAAGAGTACCAAATTAAATTCTTAAATAACTCGCAATACACGGTACACAGTTCCTTCTCTAGGAAACACGCTATTCATGGTGGATCCTTGATTATTGTTTCAAATAGCTTAACATGTAAAGAACGGAAAGACATAGCAAGTTTGTCTATAGAACGCACTGTGGAACTGTCATGTGTAGAACTTAAGCAGCATATTAGCATATGTGTATATCGTCCACCGTTAAGTAACTTTAGCTTGTTTGAATCAGTTATTGAAGATGCAATTACAAAAATTAGGAGCAATAAGAAAGGTATTATAGTTTGTGGTGATTTTAATGTAAATATTCTTGATCATTCAGTAATGACTAGTAGATTTTTAAATCTATTTAAATCATTTAATTTAAAAAATTTGTTCCTTGAACCAACTAGGATTACAGCAACATCATCCACCTGTCTTGACAATATATTTAGTAATTGTACAGTTTCGAATAAATTAGTTAGTTCTGAATTAACTTCGGATCGCTGTGGTCAATTAGCAAGGTTTCTGTATTATAGTGATAGCATCATACAGAAAGTGTTAGTTAGGCCATTACCTAGGCATAAGTTTAATGAATTCCGGAATAAAATTTTGATTGGAATGAATGCTATGAGTCCTGATGTAATGGAGATTGATTCGCCAAATGAAAATTTCAATAATTTATTTAATGTAGTTAACAAGGAATTTCAGAATACTTTTAGGACTAAGGAGAAAGTAGTTAAGGAATCTCGAGCTTTTAGTGAGTGGGCGACTGCAGGTATTTACAAAAGCAGAGCAAAGATGTACGAGTTGTACGGTATGAAGAGATACAATTCTGATTCGAACTTCACTGAGTATGTTAGGAATTATTCCAAGATATTTAAAAGAGTGTGCAATACAGCGAAGGCATTATTCGGTAGGAACAAAATTAAACAAGCATCGAATAAAATTAAGGCAACCTGGCGAGCTATTAATGAAGCAACAGGTAAGACAACACTAAAAGGTAATAGTTTTAGTTTATTTGATAGTGACAGATTAATTCATAATGACAAAGAAGTTGCACACACATTTAATAAATTCTTTGCTAGCATACCGATTACTACTACTAGAGAATTAAAATCATCAGCTATAGTCGCAGAAAATCTATTAGAATCTAGTGTAGGAAAATGTGATGTATTATGTAAGTTCCATTGTATTAATTCTACCGACATTATAAGTACTTTTCAATCTCTAGAGTCTAAGAATACAGGTGATCTCTGGGGCATTTCCGTTAAGGTTTTAAAAAGTATAATTGATGTAGTAGCTCCTTATTTAAGCAACTTATTTAATAAGTGTATTGAATCAGGTGTTTTTCCCGATCTTATTAAACACAGTAGGATAATACCTCTTTTCAAATCCGGCAGTAAGACTGATCCTAGTAATTATAGGCCAATATCGATACTACCTGCCTTTAGTAA
Source organism: Euclidia mi (assembly GCA_944739405.2). NCBI lineage: Eukaryota > Metazoa > Arthropoda > Insecta > Lepidoptera > Erebidae > Euclidia > Euclidia mi. Next base: position 26,999,058 of record OX123204.2, on the reverse strand, counting down.
GATTTTTGAAAAGATCATACTCAAGCAATAACTTAGACATTTTAATCTAAACAGCCTCCTTCATAGTGAGCAATATGGTTTTACCAAGGGTCACTCGACAACAGATGCAGGAGTAGCGTTACTTAAACACATATTCAGTGCATGGGAGAATGCCAAAAATGCTATTGGTGTGTTTTGCGACCTTTCGAAAGCATTCGATTGTGTCTGCCATGAAACGCTCTTATGCAAACTTAGACATTATGGCGTACAGACTAAAGCATTGGAAGTCATTAAGTCATACTTAAGTGACAGAATCCAATGTGCTGAAATAAATGGCTCAAAATCCAGTGGCTTACCTGTTGATTTAGGAGTGCCGCAAGGCAGCATCCTAGGGCCTTTCTTGTTTCTTGTTTACATAAACGATTTACCTTTTTACTTGAAAAACATTTGTGACGTTGTACTGTTTGCTGACGATACTTCTTTGATATTCAAAGTAGATAGAAATAAGGAACATTTTAACGAAATAAACAGTGCGCTCATTCAAGTAACTAAATAGTTTAATGTAAACAATCTAGTACTGAACGCCAAAAAAACAAAATGTCTTAAGTTTGCTCTGCCTAATGTCAGAAACCTTGGTCCTAGTATAGCTCTAAATGACGATGTTCTCGAAACGTCTGAATCTACATTATTTCTAGGAATAACACTTGATTCGAAATTACAGTGGGGTGCGCACGTTACATATCTCTCAGGGAAACTTAGCTCAGCTGCTTATGCCATTAAGAAGGTTCGTAGGTTGACTGATGTCGATACGGCTAGATTGGTTTATTTTAGCTATTTTCATAGTGTTATGTCATATGGCATATTATTATGGGGTAGGGCCGCTGACATCGAAAATATTTTTATATTACAAAAACGGGCAGTTAGGGCCATTTACCAGTTAAAGACAAGTGTCTCACTTAAAGAAAAATTTAAAAATATTGGTATGCTTACTGTAGCATCGCAATAAATTTATGCCAGTGTTATGCATGTACGACTACATATAAATTCTTACAAAATTAATAGTGACATACATAATAATAATATAATAATAATAATATATTTATTTGCATCAAACATGGTATAAAAAGATGTTACAATTGTGAAAGAATGTTACACATGTTTTGCTTAACATAGCATGCAATACATTTAAAGCAGTCTAATAGTTACAATGTTTTATCAACGAATTCTTTAATACTATAAAAATTATTTTCATTAAGCCATTTATGTAATTGTATTTGAAATAGTCGATTATTTAACACTTTTAAGTGACAAGGTATCTTATTAAATATACGTATACACATAACTAGGCAGCTTTTATTATATTTAGTTAACCTTGCAACATCATCAAGCACAAGTCTGTGGGGGTCTCGTCTACTCCTTGGATTAACACTGTTTGCTGTCTTGAACAATTCTTTATATTTCTTTACAAACGTACAAATTTCATAAATATAGAGAGACGGTAGCGGCAGCAAACCAAGATCTTTAAATATCGGTCGACACGATTCATCAGGTTGTTTTCCACACATAGCTCTGATACATTTCTTTTGTGGGACAAATGCTCTGTTTATATCAGTACTGTTACCCCACATAATAAGTCCGTAGCGTAACAGTGATTCCACATACGCATGGTAGCAAGTAGTGGCCGTTTTTAAATTTGTTACGTGTTTTATTTGTTTAAGCGCGTAAACAAATCTATTTACTCTGTTCGACACATTTTCCACGTGTGTCTTCCAATTTAAGTTTTCATCCAGTGTTATGCCCAGGAATTTGGTATGCGTAACTTCTTTGAGTTTTGGTATTCTTAGCTTAATATTGAAATTACTATTATAAGATTTATTAAATTGTATAAATACGGATTTATTTAGATTAATTTTTAAACTATTTATGTCAAGCCAATTAATTAATTTATCACTTGTATTATTAATTTCATTTTCGTGGTCATTAACAGTATTATATTTTTTATTAGATGTCACAATGATAGAAATGTCATCAGCGTATAATATGGTTTTGTGGTTTGTTATATTGATTATATCATTAATATAAAGCAAGAATAATACAGGGCCCAGCACGCTTCCCTGGGGAACGCCACACCTATTATAATTGTATTGAGAATAGTACGGTACCATATCTCTATTATGATTTATTTTTGTAACGACAACGCATTGTTGTCTATTACTTAAATAGGACGAAAACCACTGTAATGGATGTCCCCTGATGTCAAGATTCTGAAGTTTTTCTATTAGTATGTGATGTGACACCAAGTCAAAAGCTTTTGACAAATCGAAAAACAAACCAGTAGTCAAGTTATTATTATTTAAGTGTGCCACTATCTCTTTTATCGAGGAGAAGATAGCTAAGTTCGTAGATTTATTTTTCTGAAAGCCATGCTGTTTATCTCTAATAATATTAAATGTGTTACAAAAGCTTATTAATCTTTTATACATACACTTTTCAAATACTTTGGATATTATAGGAATCAGGGTAATCGGGCGATAGTTACTGATATCATTTTTGTCACCCTTTTTAAACAGTGGCTTTATAATGGACAGTTTGAGTGCCTCCGGAAAAACACCGCTTGAAAATGATGAATTTATTATATGTGTTAGAATGCCTGTGATTTCTTCTACACAAGCTTTTAGAACTTTGGTTGTAATCTCATCATAACCCATAGTATTTGTATTGTTTAGTGACATAATTTCTCGTCTAACTTCAGATTCTAACATAGGTTTCAGAAACATTGAACTCAAAATTACTTTACTACTAAAACTATAAGTTGCATTTTTCTGATTAAAACCATCATTAATAAAATGAGCATTAAAGGCGGATGCGATTTCAATTGGATTTTCAAGCATTACATTGTTGATTTTAATACTTTCTATGTTTTGCTGATCCTTGATATCGTTTACTTCATTTTTTATTACTGTCCATGTCGCCTTACATTTGTTGTCATTATTTTGTATAAATTTAATATTTGAATACTTTTTTGAATTATAAATACATATTTTTAATAGTTTAGAATACTTTATATATTGAATTTTATTATGTATAGTTTTCTCTTTATAATACTTGTACCTTAGTATTCGTTTAGTTTTACAACTTTGTCTCAGGCCCCTGTTTATCCAATTTCGTCTATCCTTCTTATTTCGATTAACCTTTACTCGAACTTTAGGGAAGCAAAGATTATAAAATAAGCAAAACAGCTCATGAAACTTACTAAACGCTACATTTGTATCCTCCTCTGTGTATATATCGGACCAATATAAGTTTTGTAAGCATTGCCTAAATTTCCGAATATTATCCAAGTTATAATCTCTTTTATAAGTATAATAAATAGCTATATTCGGTATTATTTTCTTAGTCGGAATGCTTATCAATTGAGCTGTTTCGTGATCAGACAGATGGAGCGGCAGAACTGAGGCAATGGCATTTGGTATATTGCTTAAGATATGATCTATACATGACGATTTCCGTGTAGGCTCATTAATGTGAATTTTCAAATTATAGTTATAACATATATCTTGTAAATCGTTCGTAATACTACCCTTTTTTAGGGTATTTATGTTAAAATCTCCCGCTATAACTATATGCATTCTAGATTTATATCGTAGACTTACATCGTACAAAAGATTATTAAGTTTAGATAAAAACTGTTTCGGGTCTGACTGGGGAGTTCTGTAAAGACAAATTATTATTAATTTATTAAACATAATTTCTATGCCACATGCTTCGAAAGTATTCTGCACGGCGTATTTTTTTTTATATAACAATTCCTTAAACGTAATACCCCTTTTGATTAAAATGCAGGTGCCACCTCTTTGCTTATCCCTACAAAAGTTAACCGCCATGTCGTAATTATAAATTTGTATATAATTTTCATATCCCCTTTTTATGAATGTTTCGGAAAAACATAAAACATTTGGCTCTTCGTTTTTTAAGTCAGATGGCGCTAGCTGTCACGTAAACATCGGCTCCGCGTATAAATTTTTCAAAAAATACTAAATCGTAATTGTAATGTTCGTATTATGTCTCAGTAAATAGTTATTTACCCAATAATCACCATATATCGTTTGTGGAACATTATGAACAGTGTGATGTGTTAAATAATGGATTGATAAAGTCTACATAAAATACCGTGAATATAAACAATTAGTGAGTAAAATTACCATAACAACATCTAAAAGTGCAGTTTAGTGACAAAACTATCAATAAAATTTATCATATAAACAAAATAAGCTGTGATAAATAGAAAACAAATGGACATAAGAGTGAGTAACAAAAAGGATTCGTTATTTTATTCAAAGTTGTTTACGTGAATGACACATCGAATACGGCCAATCAGAACTCTTCACTTTGTGGCCTAACAAAATAAACAACTAAACGACTATTTCACATGTTGAGTAACTGCACTCATAAACCAGTGGTTTAATACTGCGGACTCGATTGAGATGTCCGATGGTTCAAATCCCGACTATCAAGAAATGCACTTTTTGTGATATATTACACACATTTTCGATACAATATAAGTTTGGAATATTCTTGACTACTTCATCTAGTGACTAATAGCAGAACCAGAGTAAACTGTGTGAACATACATACCTACATTGAAAAATTCGATATTATGTCATCAGATGCAAAGCTAACTAACAGCGGCCGCAAGATGCCAGTACTAGTTACTTGTTACAAATGTAAAAAGTTAGTTGATATAAAAATAACTGCATTATGTTCAGTTTGCAAGAACAGATATGAGTTAAACTGTGATGGCTACTCGGCAGAATTATATAACAAAATGAAACCTGAATCTAAAAAGAAATGGCAATGCAAGTCCTGTATTAAAAAATCTGTAAAAATAAATTATGGTTCCAACGTGACAATGAGAAAAACACAAAGCGTTGTTGAAAAATCTCAAGGCGCAATAATAACTTATCAGCAAATGCCGCTTATCACAACGCCATCTTCACATTCTTCTATGATTTCGGACTCCCATATACTTTCTGATTGTGAGATGTCAGATGACTCGTATAATTCACCTAACAAACTATCTAAGAGTGTAGATGGCACAGTAACGGACCTTCTATCGGCGACAGAAATGAAGGATACAATATCACAATTGACATGTAAACTACTTAGCACGGAAAATGAGTTAGAAAACTGTATTTTAGATAATAGCAAACTAAAAGGGCAGGTTACGAAGTTGACTGCAGAGATTGAGGTATTGAAATCCTTATGCCATTCTTCATCAATTTTAGCAACGAGCCCAAGAAAAAGTATTTCGAAGAGAATTCATTCAATGCAACATTTATCGACACCCACACATTATATTAATACTAGGAACAGGCACAAATTATGTGTACCATATTTCCGTTTACACAAAACGCATAGCTCTTTTATTGGGCTTAGTATAAGAATGTATAATAAAATTCCAAGTAATATTTTAGACTTGCCTTTAAGGTCGTTTCAGACAATTGTTAAAAATAATCTTTTACTAAAGGCATATTATAGTTTAAATGAGTATCTTGACGACAAGTATGCTTGGAAATGAATATTATTTTATTAGGTCAATTTCTTTTATTATTAGGTCAATAGGCAGTTTTATAGTGTAGTTAATTACCGTATTCTCTTTTATACTACATTTGCATTCTTGTTCTACTCTTTTTATTATAAGTTATCGGATTTGTAAGGTGAGGGTAACTCGTGGTCATGAACTGCTAACTAATAGATTGTTAATTGCTGCAGGTTCATATACCATTACTTTTCGGAACATACTGTTCCACCATAGATCAGAACAGTCATGTTCGCGAGTTGCTTACATCAAAAGACGTAAGTGGAGGCTCCTGTTTCACCATATTCACTTTGGGAGGCTTACTAAATGAACATAATTTATTGCTTGAGTATGATATCAATAACTATTAACTTTTGCAATAGTAGATAACTCACAATGTGAAACAGTTACAGCTCCTTACTAATATAACATGTTAAAGAATTATACTGGCAGTTAAAAAGAGTGGCCACGAGTTTTAAGCTACGCGTCCACCTGATCGGAATCGGAGCGTACGGAGCGGAAGGATTTGTTGCTTTGTATTAATTTCTATGAAACTGCGTGCACTGGATCGGCATTTCTGCGCCTGATACCGGTATTTGTGCTGATGACGTCATCCGCAGTGAACGCATCATACGGATTCCGAGCGTTTCGAGTTCTGACGTGTTTGCGACGTTAAACTGTAGGCAAAAATACTTATTCACGATGAACGACGATGTTTTATAATGTTAGTGGAGAGGTATGAAGAACTTTATAATCTAAAACATGAACATTAACATAATAAACTTAGGAGAGATAATATTTGGGACGAAATTGGGCAAATAAAATCTATTTTCATCTTCTAATAAATCAGAATATAATGTATGATATTCTCCGAAAATTAATCTAATTACAACAATATCCTCGTCACTGTCCTCCTGCTTTAAAAACTGGATCCGGTGGACGCACAGCTTTAAGCTGTGCGTCCACCGGGTCGGAATCGGAGCGTACGGAGTGGAAGGATTTGTTGCTTTGTATTAATTTCTATGAAACTGCGTGCACTGGATCGGCATTTCTGCGCCCGAGACCGGTATTTGTGCTGATGATGTCATCCGCAGTGAACGCATCATTCGGATTCCGAGCGTTTCAAGTTCTGACGTGTTTGCGGCATTAAACTGTAGGCAAAAATACTTATTCACGATGAAAGACGATGTTTTAATTACTTTAGTAGAGTCATATGAATGTACCCAAAAATCTATGATATTCATTATTTATGATATTCATCAAATGTATAATATTCTCCAAAAATTAATCTACCTACAACAATATCCTCGTCACTATCCTCCTGCTTTAAAAAAACCTAAATTGCCGATGCTGAATCCGAATGCAGTGGACGCACCCCATCGGTTTTTTTGTAAATGACGACGCTCCGTCCGCTCCGTACGCTCCGATTCCGATCCGGTGGACGCGCAGCTTTATTGCCCGTTCTTTCTCGTGGTTCTACCTATTGCATTGCGAACGTGGCCGTAAATGTAAATGTAGAATCATCTAGTAATTAACTTTAATCTTTGACATTCATAAGCGTCACTTTGTGACCTAAATGAATAAATGATTTTGAGTTTGAGTTTGAGTATCTAGCACTTCACGTCGTAAACAAAGGCGCTAAGCTGGAGAACACTCGTATTCATACATACCAAAGAGCATTTGATGAAACCACACGATGAAACAGAATTCATTCATCAAAAGATTTCGTCTCGCTAAACTATTGGCCCTAGATTTATGAGAAGCATTGAGACCATTGTCTAGGTATGCAGCCTGCGACGTCCACCGATCTCATTATTATGCTTAAGGTAAGAAATATTCTGTACCAAATATGCTAATAAATTCATGAAACCATAGAATATTTTAGTGTGACTGCAGTATAGACACAATATGCTTTTTAGGTACCTACATAGTATCTTTAACTTACAAGTCAATAGTTACTTGACTTAGAGACTTATTGATAACATATCATTAATTGTTACTTTATTTGTTGTAGATAATGACTGCACTGACATTTTCTGCTCCTGGGTGAAAACACCAAACCAAAGGAGACCAAAAACCGATTAGTGACATGCAGCTTATTCTATGGCTCAACAGACAGTGGCAGCGGTTATAGCAGAGGGTACTGCGGAAAAAGATTCTTGTTGAATGATAAAGAATTATTTCTGCTTGTCCAATATATGTATAAGAAGAGCTTACTAAAACTGAGGTAAAGTATGCTTTTGTTAAAAGTTTAAGTAATCGACAGAATTCAATAGTATTGAATAATTAATACTTATTTTTGTACTTGTTTCAGGTTTTATCAAGGTTTTCATGATGTTCTGGGTGGCACTCATACTGCTATTGCCAAACTAGCATTACCTACTAACTTGAAGAACATTTTTTATTTATAGAAAACACTATCACTCCATAATGTCAATTTTATTGGTACAATACTTTTATATTATATGGTTTTGATAATATAAGTTTTATGTGAGCTAATAAAGTATTTATTTTTTATTTACTGAACATACTTTGCACCACCCTTTCCAATTTTACTGTACCCTTACAATGTGCATTTAAATTAAGGGGTATTTCTTTCCAAATCCTGTGTTATAGTTCCCTATCTTGTGGCGATTTACTGAACCACAGAACTATATCCCTACACTCATCTTAAAAATCCCACAAATGCACAAGTTGGTTGTTACCTAGTTAGGTACTCTTCGACGCAAGGGTTCACTGTATACAAAAAAGAAACCACTTAAAATAACAATGCCGATTTCGTTTAGCTGCGAAATCTTTGTATGAGTGAATCTATTAATATTTCATACTAAAGAAGAGATATAAAGATAATAGTGATCACAATATAGTGCTCTAATTTACATATCCCATTATAAGAAAGATTTAAACTTGGGTTCAGACTTAATTAAGCATTAAAAGCAATAATTAATAAATATCGAAACAATACTTCTAAGAATCATAATATTGGCCTTGATAGTGTATTACTTGTTTTGTTAACCTTGAACTTGAAATGCTAACAATCAAAATATACGTTCGTAACTTCCACCGAGTCAGTATTTGCACCGTTTTGCTAGGTATTTTTGTGAGAAAAAAATAACGTAACGTAACGTATTTTAATTAACTATTCAATATTGTAATTATTTTTAGTACAAAATATATTCGCTTTGTTATAAAAGAATCTTAATTTAGTTGTAGCGTACAAGTTATAACTACATACAATATTGTAACTTGCCGAAAATGGCTGACTGAATAATAGTTTCTGAACGCAAACAAGGGAAAGAGACCGCATTATTCACGAACTGTATAGCTTGGTCTCTTTCTGTCAATGTGATTATATTGCGTCATTGCGATCCAGCGATATCATTCATTCATTCTAACAATCCAAACACGATTCAGTTTAAACAACCTCATGGTACGTTTTAAAATAATTCAATTTAAGAACCTACACTGAATTGCTCCAAAACTGAATCGCTTGTTAAAAGTTCATGGTAGGCCTCCTGTACATGGGCGATATCTCGGACACCCTGCGGCTAAGCAAGCCGATACTGAGGAGTATAGGCGAACACTTGTTGCTGAGCTTGACCGGGTTCTGAATTGCATCTCGCAATGGGATGATGAGAACCTGGTCGAGTTCAACGCCAAGAAAACACAGGTGTGCGCATTCTCAGCCAAGGTATCTCCATTCCTTCCCCATCCCTCTCTTCTGGACACTCCACTACCGATTCAAGACAGCCTCAATATCCTAGGTATGGACATACGCAGAAATCTCAACCAGAAGAACTACATCGAGGGTGTCATCAAATCCACATCTCGGAAACTCGGAGTCCTGAACAAGGTGAGGAGGGTTTTCACGCCGGAGCAGTTGTGTCTGTTATACAAGACCCAGGTTCGCTCCTGCGTGGAATACTGCTCTCACCTTTGGAATGGCTCCGCTCAGTACTTATTGGACGTCCTCGATAGGTTGCAGCGGCGTGCTGTCCGTATCATCGGGGATCCAGAGGCCACTAAAACTCTTGAGTCGCTGCAATTACGCAGACTCGTGGCCTCAATGGCTGTCTTCCACCGCATCTATCACGGTGAGTGCTCCGAAGAGTTCTTTCAACTAATCCCACCCTCTCCTTTCCTATCCCGAACGACACGTGCTGGGTTCAGGTGCCACTCTTACACGGTAGAACAGATACCGTCACGCACCAAACGGTTCGGCGCCTCTTATCTCTGGGGTACCATTAAGATGTGGAACTCTTTACCAGTCCACGTGTTGCCTTCCACTTATGATCCCGGGTCCTTTAAGCGGGGCGTGAAAAAGCTTTACTCAAGGCCGTCAAGGTGAGGGCCATCATGCCATAATGCCATGCTGGCTGCTGACTTCACTGACTGCTTAACATCAGGCAGCATGGAGTTAATTTGTTCGGCAGAAAAAAAAAGTTTGATATCTAAAGACGTTTGCAGCAATACAGAAAACAACTACAGAAGGAGGTGTAGTCCTTATGCCTCTTTTACCTTTTACTTTTTCAAACTTCTCTCTGATTTTTTGTCTATCTGGACTCATGTTCCCAGAATACATACATTCAACTTTATATAAAATCAATAAATGTAAAAAAGAAGCAAAATATTAAAACATCTTCATATATAATTCAAGCTATGAAACTTGAAAGTTTCAAGTGTCGAGTAAAATAATCGAGTTCTCTAACTATGGTTGTGTTTACTTTAAGACTATGAGTGCTTTATTGGTTGCTGGGTTGATTGAACGAGTTGGTTTAGAAATAAAGCAACAATAGGAAAAGCCGAGGTTTTGTTCAGCTGTTGTCAAGTACTTTAGCTTAGGTGTCCTGCGACTATCTCGATTTTCCTTTAAGCTGTGCAGTTTGTATCCACGTTATACTTGCTTTTTACTCGTCTCAACATATAACTACCTGTTCTTAGTAGATATACAAAGGGCCCGTCCCGGCTCTGCAAAGGCGAAATTTAAATATATTCTATGATCCTTAGGACATAGAATAGCATTCTAATGATGACAGAACTTTGAAATCTGTCCAGTAGTTTTTGAGTTTATTCGTTACATACTTACGAAAATACAATATTTATCTGGTTGGTGGATATTAAGTATAATTTTGCACCTTGGATATTAAAATTAGAATGTTGACTTTCTTCAATATAATTATTTAAAATGGATGCAGTATGTTTATCGATATGTTCAGTATTGGAACTAAAAGAATACTTATACATACATATATTTTTAATATGAAATGGTTTTAGCGAATAATATTTTGTTAACGGTAGACCAGACGGCATACAGACTGTAAATGGGCGAACCATGTAGACATCTAATATCTATTACAATGAAAAGCCGTGGCTGCAAAAATCCTTTTTTCGTTGGCAGACTTCACATGTCTTTCGAGAACATTATGGAGAACTCTCAGACATGCAGGTTTCCTCACGATGTTTTCCTTCACCGGTAAGCAAGCGATAATTAACAAAGTAATACGCACTTAATTTCGAAAAGTCATTGGTGCGTGCCGTGGATTCGAACCCTTGGATATTAAAATTATAATTTTGACTTTCTTCAATATAATTATTTAAAATGGATGCAGTATGTTTATCGATACGTTCAGTATTAGAGCTTGAACTGGAACTAAAATAACACTTTTAACATACAATATGTTTTTAGTGTGAAATAAGTTGGGCTTTAGGAAATAACATTTTGTTAACGATAGGCCAGACGGCATACAGACTGTAAATGGGCGAACTATGTAGACATCTATTACAATGAAAAGCCCTGGCTGCAAAAAATCTTTTTTCGTCACTACGGGAAAGGGTTGATCCAATGGTCAGATTTTCCAATCTGATATTATACTGTGTATGTAGCATGTAATGTGATTGAACTTTGGAAATTTCTTCGGTAATGTTGCGTTTGATATTACGATAAGTAGGTAAGTGCAAGACACGTTTGGACTAAACAGGAGTAAACTATTTTAAACTTTCGCGATTAGTAATCATTATACAAGGATAATATTATAAGCGAGTCTCACCTACTCGCCATAAATAATATATTTAAGGCATAAATACCTCGGTTTTTGCCAACCTTTCGGCCGAATTGCTTCGGTCGTGGTCGCGTTGGGACTGGTGAGCTGAGCGCGGTCCTTGTGTGGTGCGGGTTTTGGGACCTACCTTCACTTGATTTCGAAAACTTCAACATGCTACACTTGTGTAGACGTCATTAGTGTAGTATATCGAAGTACCGACAGTGCGGCTAAAATAAAAAAAGTCAGCCCATTGATAGATTTATTGTAGACATACAAAACGCATTAAATCAAGCTAAAATCCAATAATTGCTTCAATATAGAGTCAATAGATTATTTATGGGTAGGTTTACCTCACCGATGACGACCGCATCACCACTTGAAAACAGTTGAAGTAGCACTCAATTGCGGCTTGCGTTCGACCGACACCGCAACTGCCGTCAAGTAATAATGCAACGATTAATCAGTTTTAGGGTGCTTGTACACGGCGCATGTAGCTTGAGCATGTTGAGGCACATGCGCGGGTTACATGCACCGTAAACATATCGTTTAAAACAATGTGCGGGTCCAGCGACTCGAGCATGTACCAAAGCGAGCCACCCGCGCAAGTAATTCGCGTGATCTGCGACGCGCGCGGGTCACTCGCGCATGTTATCTGTTAAAATTACATTTTTAACATATGATTTTAAAATAATTTTCGTTCGTCGAGACATTTGACGCGATTCAAGTCATAAAGCTACCGCGCGAATAGCATGCACATGTAGCTCTTGACCACGAACAAATAAGTTGTACATAGGTACAGCTTGCGCAAGTAGCCCGCGTCTTTACTTGCTCCAGTTATTTGCACCATGTTCAAGTACAAGCGAGTAACTTGATCAAATAGCTTGCGCATATTACCCACGCGTCTGACCCGCACCTTTACTTGCTCCAGCTACATGCACCGTGTAGAAGCACCCTTAAGTAATGTATTTTCAATTAAAGAATATGTTGATTTAAAAATGTATTGGTATATATACATTTTATATTACTTATGTGGCACTGATTTGACTGTGGTTTATAGTGTGATGTCATTATAGTCGTTGTTGCCTAAATAATTGGTTCATCACACAAACATAATTATTGAAATTGAGCCAGTAGTTCCTGAGATTAACGGTTCAACCAAACAAACAAACAAAGTCCTCAGCTTTATAAGTATAGATGTTGTTTCAGAATACACGCATGAGATGCAAAAAAATATTTATTTGATTTGAATGATGACTCAATACGGATAAGTGATAACTCACACGATTTGTATTTACGACTCAATACGTACGTCTGCTAAAATACATATGAATACAATTCATTATAATTAAAGTGTTTACGCTTCTAGTGCTAGCGTGATATTACGATTTAACTGTAGCTAATACAACTGATTTTACTGGGCGTAGGTCGGAAATATGATAATCAGCGTTATATATGCAAATGTGAATGACATTCAAAAAAAGGGCCATACGTGCAATTTATAAGTCAGGTGCTAGAGATTCTTTACGTGATAAATTTAAAGAAGTAGACATATCGACAGTTGCATCGCAATATATATATGCTAACTTAATGTACATTAAGAAAAACTTAATTCTATACCGCAAAAATAGTGATTTGCACAACGTGAACACAAGGAATAAGCATAAACTGGTGGGAACTAACTACCGTCTACATAAAGTTCAGAACTCATTTGCGGGGATTGGTATACGATTTTTCAACAAATTGCCTCTTGAAATAATGAATTTACCCATGCACAAATACAAACGGACAATTAGGAACTTTCTTTTACAAAGGGGTTATTACACTATTAAGGAATTTTTAAATGATAAGACACCATGGGGATAGGCTTAGGCTTGTTTAACTCACGATTATTTTATTTACATGTTAAGTGGAGGTGCCTCGTGAACACATGATTTTTGCAGGATTTGGATATTTTTATAATTTGAATGTAGTTTAACATTATTTATCTCTGATCATATCATTGTTCACTTGTCACCTTCACAAAATTCTTTCTACATTTGCATTCCTTCACGCGTTCCACTAACTTATGTTAATAATAACGATCTGGAAAATGGAGGTAATTGGCGGTCATGGTCAGTATACCAATAGATTGTTTCTTACTGATGCTGGTTCGTATAGCGTTGTCGTCATGCTCACTAAAATGTCATTTCTTGTGGTGGCGTCGTGTGTCGGGTCATCCCTGTCCCTCTAATATGGCGAGAGAGATGATGGCTGGCACATGCGTCATACTCGTGAACGGGTGCTACTTGCGATGACTGGTCGATGACGGTCTTGCGGGCTGGTATTAGATTTTAATATTTAACTGCATCATTTCCATCATGGTTCTGATCAGTTTCGCGAATTGCCTGCATTATTAGGTATATATAATGTAAGTGGATGCTCCTGTTTCACCATGTCTATTCTGAGGAGGCTAACCAAAAGTATTATGCTTGAGTATTATGATGTACAGTAAATATGTATATACAAGTGATATAGAAGGTGTAACAGTTGCAGCACCTTACAAAATGTAAATTGTGTATTATGCAAAACCTGGCGATGAAAAAGAGTGACCGTAAGTTTTATTGCCCGTTCTTTCTCATGGTTCTACCTTTTGCTTTGCGAACGTGGCAGTAAATGTAAATGTAGAAGCATACAGTAATAATGTTTTAAATTTGAGTATAAGTAATTATTTTATAAATTTATTATTTTGACGTTCATAAGCGTCACATTGTGACCCAAATGAATAAAGGATTTTGAATTTGAATTTGAAATGAATTCTGAAACAACACGTCCACGGTTTCATGTGATTTCACCTATTTTCGATGTGTTTGTAACACATATTAACGTTATGTATTATAATAGTGATTATCATAAATTATTTTGTGTTATGTTTTAATAACCATATGATTATCCTCGTATGGGTCACACAGCGCGGCGGTTTTCTGTAGCAGGAAATGTATGCATGGGTAAACAGTGCGCTGATACAAAAAGAGACCCTTGGCGGTCCAATTTTCCGGAAAAGAAGCAAACTTCAAAGAATTAAATAAATTTCCTAAAAGCAGTAATGTAGATAAGAACACCCAAACTCGCACTATTATCTGTTGCGGCCCTACAGGGCCATATGGTGGTTCATGTTCAGTATGCTCGACTTAGTTTTCAACTTTTGGAATATAACTAAATAGAGGGATGTATAAGGATGCCGTGGCTGTGTGTTGTCTGCGATATCGTAACTCCTAAACGAAGGATTAGAGGATTTTTATGTTTAAGAGCTGGCGTGATCGAGTCGTTTCTTAGCTACCATTTATGAGAATCGACATGTACGGGTTAGGTACCTTATTTTTTATTCCATGGGAAAATATCAATTCCTTTACGTATTAACTGACGCTTTGATCACTTCTCTGTTTGCTCACTGCAATAGGTTCTAATTCAAAAGTACACATTTATCAACTGCTCAGTACAATTTACAAGACGTATCAAAATAAACGCTCATTTTTTTCCTTTTTCGCCATGTTGTTTCCTATTTGACCTCCAATTGTTAACTCGTTGTGTCATTGACTATTATTTTAGATGCATATCGGTAGGCTACTGCGCAGTAACATTTAAGTTTTATAGTTTAGGAATGACTGGAGAGTGCGATCACCTATGCAGTTTAAGTTTTATTTGTAAAGACGAAATCACTTTTATTTTTAAGATGAACGAAATCCATTGTAATATTTTGCATTTATAACGCGAAAATGTTTTTTGTTCGTTTTTCATCTGACAAAGCACCCGTGCTATGATGGGTGTGATATTTGTGAATGAAGATAGTTGGGAGGCTGAAGACCAGGCTTGAAGCCGGGTCTCCACTAGGCAACATTTGGCGCGCGACATGTTGCACAGCATGTTGCCCAACATGTTGAAAGTCAGCGCGGAACTTTTGTTGAACAACGTTGTCTGTCTACACATCTACTACTTTACGTCAGTCGTCGACAACATGGCGCCAGAGGAACTTTTGTTGATTTCAGCGGCAGTGGTTATAATTTTATCTAAAAATGCATCGAAAAGAAAAGTTTTTTTAATTTATTTGTATAGTCTCTGTGAGCAGTATCCCATAAACATTCATGGTTTTGGAACAGCTCGATTAATTTGAGCACTTGTTCGTTACACCACTACTGACATTGTTGCGCGTCACGTCTCCACTCGACAACAATTGATGCTCAACTAACGATGCTCTTTAACAAACAACGTCGCGCGCGTCATGTTGCGCGCCAGCTGGTAACGTCGTGCGCTGTTGTGCAGCGTTGCCGTACATGTTGAGCGTCACGTGTTGCGCGCCAAATGTTGCCTAGTGGAGACCCGGCCTGACATAGGCACTTTACCGCAATAACCGACTCCTACGCGGGCGAGGACTAGTGACAGCCTATCTTCGTAATTTTTTTCCACACAACCTTGGGCACCCGTGGACGTTATATCAAATCTAAATTGTTTATCTTAAAGTAAACACTAGTTGTACCAATTCGTTGTCAACAAATTATACTCACACTAATCTCTACACAAACAAACTTGCTTCCGCATTTTCTGTGTATTTGTTTAGATCTCTTAAACTATGCAATGAATTTTGATGCATTTTGCTTTATCATTTAAATATTTCTGCCAGTTAAATGTTTAGCACATTTTTTGTTATAGAGAACAAAGAACACTTGCACAAAGCGAAGGTGGATTGCTATAATAATAAACGTAGTAATGTGTGTTTGTAAATATGTACCTACAGCTAAAACTCCAAAACGATCTCACAAGTTTATTATTACTGCTTGCCACGTGCCTTGGAATGCACGTTGAGCCGTACTGGCTGTTCTGAAGGACAGTAATTATCGGTAGTATCCTTGCACCCTCAAATATACCTACTGACTTTGCTCTAAGATAAGGTATAATAAAAATAATATTCTACCACATACACACATCACCATCTAGTCCCAAGCTAAGCAGAGCTTGGGTTATGGGTACTAGATAATGGATAAACATACATATATACTTTTTTTTTGTAAATACATACATATTATACCTACATAGAAACACCCAGACCAAGACAAACATCCATGTTCATGCACACAAATGTTTGACTAGAGTGGGAATCGAACCCGCGGCCTTCGGCGTAGCAGTCGCTTACACTACCGCTGTACCAACCGATCGTCATCGAATATCACACCTTCGGATTGATATATAAATAATAATAATAATTCATTTATTCGCAAGAAAATGGTACATTAACAGATGTTTATAAATGGTTGGTTACAGCATATTCTGCCCCTTGGGGCGTGCGAATTAAGTGACGTAAACGGGTACTACATGGGAATATAAAGAACAAAAAATATTAGAAACACAACAATGAGTAAGTAGCACATGAAACAAAATAACATTTTACTAATATGCATCGGTGATAATATTAGTTGCCTAGGGCCTTATCTTCTAGATATTCCTTGACACTATAATAGGTTTTATTTAATAGTACATTAAAAAGTTGTTTTTAATGTACAAGGAACCCTTATAGTTTCGTCATGTCCGTCCGTCTGTCTGTCCGTCCGCAGCCTAGCTCAAAGACGCCTCGTGCTAGAAAGCTGATATTTGACATGAATATAGACATAAGATATTGCAACAAAACTGTAGAATAAAATTTAGGAAAATATTTTTTTAAGGGTATCTCCCCTACATTTAAAGTGGGGTTGAATTTTTTTTGGTTATCATTGGATAGGTTTTAAAAAAATATTATTAGTTTGCTCAAATCATTTTTCGATCAAGTGATAGGTTTGTCAAATATCAAGCTTTAAAGTGAAAAAAATTGTTAGACTCAAGTGTCCCCACCCCCCCCCTCTGCCGGCTAAACTATTAATTTGGAAGAGGTGAAAAATATCACAAATGTAGTACATATAACGAATTTAAAAGGAAAACTATCACGGCTAAGTAGACATCACTAGTTTACGAGTAATAGTCGGTTAACTTATAAATACCTATTTCTGTAAGTTTACATTTGGAGCACTGGCTTAATCTTAAAGATATACGTACGGCCATTATGGGCAACTACGGAACCCTACATTGCGCGTGGCCCGACACGCACTTGGCCGGTTTTTTTAATTGGGATATAGGTAACATTATGATACTTAGCGGAATATGTGGTTATATATTTTAACTAGAGGACGCCCGCAGCTACGCCCGCATATTTTTTTATTTTACCCGTTTTGCCCGATTCCCTGGGAATTTCGGGAAATCCTTTCTTAGCGCACCTCTACGGTCCCCAAGGAATATAATTGCCAAATTTCAGCTTCCTGCGTCTAATAGTTTAGGCTGTAGCTTGTCTGTCAGTCAGTCAGTAACGCAAGGATTTTATATATACAGATTGCCATACAGTATGCATTTCTTCTAAATAATTCCAATTTAATAGATGGCAGTTTTAGGTCGAATTTGTGTCTAGATGTATCATCAAATTTTACAAAATATTCAGGATGATGTTTTACTAGTAAACCCATTTCTAATATGTATAAGCATGGAACAGGTAAAATCTTGTGTTTTTTAAATAAAGGTTTACAGCTTGTCAGTGTATCGACTCCACATACTGCTCGAATACACTTCTTTTGGGAACTTAAGAACTCTGTCAACTTCAACCGAGTTACCCCATACAACAATGCCGTATCTGAGCAGGGAGGATACGTAAGCATGGTATGCAGATAGTGCAGCATTTATGTTTACTGTCAGTCTGTTTTTTTTAAACGTATATAAATCGATCTATTTTATTGACTAGTTTTTCTAAATGAGGTTTCCAATTACAGTATTTATCAACCGTGATACCTAAAAATACGCAATTATCAACAAAGTTTATGTGCGTGTCATTATGATTTAAGTCAAGAGTGGTATAGTTTGTTGCATATGTTTGGAACTGAATAATATTTGTCTTTGTCATGTTTATCTTAAGGTTGTTTTGATTAAGCCAGCTTATGGCATTATTGAGTGTCGCTTTTATATTTCTTTCTAGATCAACTTTATGTGTATCTTTAATTATTATTGTTGTATCATCAGGAAATAGTATAGTTTCCTGGTTGATTGCATCCGGGAAATCGTTAATGTATAACAGAAACAAAAGAGGGGCTAAAATACTCCTTGGGGCGTACCATAATTGTTTATTTTGTACATCGATCTATATTGCTTTTGTTTATTTTATAAGTTTTGTTTAATTCGACATATTGTATTCGATTTTCTAGATAACTCTCAATCCAGTTATAAACATTTCCACGTAACCCATAATTTGAGAGCTTTGAGAGCAGTTTTTGGTGACAGACGAAGTCAAAAGCTTTTGTCATGTCTAGAAACAGACATGGGACCATAGATTTATTATTTAAAGCTTCTGTAATATGCTTTATTAAAGTAAAACATGCCAATGCAGTGGAGCTTTGTTTCCGAAAACCGAACTGTTCTTTTTTTAAGATATTACAAGAAGTTAGAAAGGTCTCTATTTTGATGTACATAACTTTCTCGAATATTTTTGATAGTATAGGTATGAGTGTAATTGGTCTGTAATTATTGATGTCAGTTTTGGCTCCTTTTTGTGCATTGGCTTAACAATTGACAGTTTAAGACGATCAGAGAATTTACCTTCTACGAGTGACAGGTTAATGATATAGGTTAATGGTGCTACTAAACAGTGTGCGCAGGTTTTTAATACCTTTGTATTTATATCATCATAGCCAGTAGAATGAGTATTTTTTAAGCAGTTTATTATCTTTAATGTGTCAGAGTTGTCTATTGGTGTGAGAAATAAGGTCTTAGTATTTTGAGATATTTTGGTGATATGGTTAGGTGGGACTGTATCTTCGTATTTTTGAACATTGCTGCACAGGGATACATAGTAATTGTTAAATAAATTACAAATTTTAATAGGGTTGGTGTAGATCTCTTTGTTAAATTCTATTGATTCTATGTCGCTACTTATTGCTTTATTATTGTTTTCTTTAATAATTTTCCATGCAGCCGAGTAGGCTTTATTTGTGTTTTTGATGAAATTTAGATTGTTTATTTGTTGCGCTTTGCTGATATATTGTTTTAATATTTTTGTATAATTGTAATACCTTGTCTTATTCTGTCTTTTATTGTGTCTATCAAGATGATATTTCAAGTATAGCATTCTTTTTCTTATACAACATCGTTTTATATTTTTAGTTAATTTTCTATTTTTTAAATGTTTGATAGTATTTTTTATCGTTATTTTGGGCAAACATAAGTTATAAAACATGGTGATAGTGTCATGGAAGGTGTCAAATGCTTCATTTGTGCTTTGATATTCGTATACCTCCGTGAAGTGCAAATTATTAAGGCAGTTTTTGAACTTGACCATGTTTTCCTGGCTAAGATCTCTAGATGGTTTTGTAGTTATAAGATTTGGTATTTACACTGTAGGTCTCAATGTTGATAGTCAACGATTGGGCAGTTTCATGGTCAGATAATGCTAGGTAATGAATATTAGATTTACCTTCGTGAAAGTTACTTACAATTTGATCTAAACAAGATGATTTTCGCGTCGATAATGTTATGTGGCTTTTTAAGTTACTGTTTTTAATTATGGATTGTAATTCACTGGATACCTTATTTAACTTTAGTGTATCAATGTTCCAATCTCCACAGATAATAACTCTTTTATTAGACTTTTTGCAAAGCTTATCAGTGAGTTTTTCAAATTTATTTAAGAATATACTTGTGCTGGATGAGGGTGTTCTGTAAATGCATACTATTACAAGATTAAAAGTAGTAATTTCTATAGCACTACATTCAAAATGAAGGGGGACTGAAGGTGGTAAGTTATAGGTATTTTTTTGAGTAGCACATTTGTTCTTTTTTAAATCCTCATGTCACCAAGGTCGGGTAGGTACTTAAAGTAGATTATTACTAAGACTGCGTTTTTTTCGTATAACTCGAAGGAAAAAACGATATTTAAACTTTATCGTCATCATTTTAGCGTTGTCACCATGTTGTCCCACTTGCCATCTAAGACCTTTGCCTTGGGGCCAAGGATTCGTCTAAATCATCATCATAATGTCCATATGTAAACTTTTCCACTTCTGGGCACAAGCCTCTTCACACTAGTGCACCATTCAGGCCTTGTGCAGGTAAGGAGACGTAACATGTCTTTCTAGAACATTATGGTGTAATCTCAGACTGGTACATCGTTTAGCAAGCGATATTTAATAATTTAACGCACAATAATTTTACACAAGACTGCCTCCGTGGTCCAGTGGATAGCGTATGCGACTGCTGGTCGGAGAAAAGTGTTACTGGGATTTTCCGAATTCTCAGTAGCAGCACGGAGTCTGGTGATGTGCCCGGGAACGGCAATAGGCTTGCCCCCTATTACGTGGGACCTAAAAAATCATGGCCAAATGTGTGTGTAATATTTACACCTCTGCCTACCCCTTCGGGGATACAGGCGTGAATCTAAAAATAAAAAAAATAAAATAAATTTACACATACGCGATAAACTTTGAAAAGCAGTCAGTAGTGCGCGCGGTGAATGTGAACTTGGGACTCCTTGCGTAGCAGTCTATTAGTATCTCCACTAGGCTATCGCGGACTTTTAAAACGTTACTAAAAGAGAATTTGCTGACCACAGTCTATCCAACGGGACATCTGATGGTCCTTCACATTTGTACACTCTTGAGAGAGTGGACGTTGTTGCTCTAATAGCGTACAACGTCAGGGGTACGCATACGAGCCCTAGATCTTCTTCGGTCTTCCTGATCTGAACCTCATGGTAAAACAACCTTAGCTTAAAATACTTGCAATACTTTCTAGCTGCTCTACAGTGTACACTGGGCGAGAAAATTGAACTTTTGTAAAATTGTACAAGTATTTTCATGTTGTGAACTGAATTGTCAAGGACACTCAAGCTAACTAAACTAAAAGCAACAGGCGCATAAATTATTTTACTTCATTTTTTATTTTATTTTCATCAACAGAGCTTTTGAGATTCCTGTATTTCAAATCTCAATTTACAAACTGTCGTGTTGTATTGATTATTTTGTGACATGGGTAGATTTAACACTATGAACTCATCAAGGCAAGCAATTTGAGCACACATAATACAATATTATTATTATTATATTCTAACTACATTCACACAACACCATCTAGTCCCAAACTAAGTAGAACTTTTACTATGTGTACTAGATAATGGATAAACATACATATATACTTTTTTTTGTATATACATACATTACATAGATTTTATACATAGAAACACCCAGACCAAGACAAACATCCATGTTCATGCACACAAAAGTTTGACTTGAGCAGGAATCGAACCCGCGACCTTTGGCGTAGCCGTCGCTTACACTTCCGCTTCGCCAACCGGCCGTCAAATGTATTCTGATTAGATGATAAATTCACAGTTGGCTGGTTCCAATTGATGCAGATGTACGTTCTTGATTGCGATGCAACACATGTGTATAAGATATAGTGCGAAGCTTGCCGTTATACAATCGGCCATCAATACTAACACCGCGGTTGGGTAATCTTGTATGCAACCGCTAAATGGAATCCCTTGGGTACCTTTGTCTAAAGCGCTACTGGGTAAAAGCGTAAGAAGGTGTTGCTTATATTCTATTGTCCTTTTCATGTCTAGTTAGATTTCTTATTTAGTCTTAGTAAAACAAGGTTATTCGCCTATAGAATATATGACATGTAAATAATCAATATAAGGAATTTATATCTGACAATTGCCCAGTGGAGAGCCATATAGATTGCTACGCAGAGGCTCTTGAGCTCTAATCCATGCGACGCGATAATATAATTATATTATCCCTTGCTAAACGGTGAAGGCAAACCTATATGAGGACTTGGCTTAACCCTTCTCATAAGTGAAGAGGCCTTTGTCCAGCAGTGAATCAGATTTATAAACAAGGTTGACGATAAACATATTTTCATTATGCAATAAAGAGTGTAGGTTTGTCTCTTAACATTCATTTATTTCTAAGGAACACGGAGCCGCAAATTACAGTTTTGATGACAATGAGCACTTTGTGAATATCACCCTTTATCGAGTTTAGCCCATGACTCAACCATTGTAAACAATTCTGCAAGTCACCTAAGCTGAGCCTGTTTACTTTGGGAGTCATTTGGTTTGATGTGTGTTAATCGTTATGTACATTGGCAATGGAATGTTGTTATATGTACTACAATGTACTGCAATTTGTGACAAATGAGCGTTTATTAAAACTCTTCAACTCTGAATGACAAGCAAAACACCGACTGATTAAGATTTATCAAATATTGTACATATTTTTACATTTTACTCACGTCTGAAGTTTTTGTAAATGATACTTCACCGTAAGACTAACGTCTACGCAAAGCTTAGAGACTGGCTTAGTTATAAAGCTTCTGATGTGCTTCTGATCGATATCATCGGCCAAAGGCTTTATACTTAGCTAAATACTCAAAACTAACAACAACATCGTGG
This sequence comes from Euclidia mi, assembly GCA_944739405.2. Classification (NCBI taxonomy): domain Eukaryota; kingdom Metazoa; phylum Arthropoda; class Insecta; order Lepidoptera; family Erebidae; genus Euclidia; species Euclidia mi. The sequence goes on along the minus strand of OX123204.2, from coordinate 26,975,969 downwards.
CATCACTACAAGTCCAGCAGATCAGCAACTTATGTATATATTTCTATATTAATTAAATAACGTTGTACCGCTAGCACAAAGGACAAAGTTAGAAGCTAATCACGCGCTAGCAGGAAACTATACTCAGACTAAAACCTGCAAAATGGTTAACAAAATGGTCGCAGCACATTCAAAACTAAAAATGGGTAAGTAAGTTTGTAATTATAAATTAGCTGTAACATGTTGTTGGATAACAGCAAAGAGAATGTAATGATAATATAACGCGCGCGCTCACTAACATGTTAACGTAATTTCTTTTTAAAACGTGCTTTATTTTGGGCGTCCACCCGGACACATTATGTCCTTTATTCCAGGAATTAGTTACATAATCTATATATATAAAAGAAATTCGTGTTAGTTACACTATTTATAACTCAAAGACGGCTGAACCGATTTGCCTGAAAATTGGTGGGGAGGTAGCTCAGAACCAGGAAAAACACATAGGACCCAGACTATTTTTTGCAAAAAAATAATCTGGGAGGGATTTTAGAGTAGGTCGAAGTTTTTAGGGACCTTAAAGTAAGGAAGTTAGGGTCAAACCTCCTACCTATTGATAGTAAGAACGCATGCGCTGTAATAATTGAGTGCTGCGCATGTGCTATCTGTCAGTACTGTCACATTATACATTGTCATATGGTGCACTGTCATTACTTCGTTCGCTTACTTATATAAACTAATAATTATTGTCACAGCCTTGGCTAATCCCTACTAATATTAGGTATAAATGCGAAAATGTGTATGTATGTATGTATGTACCGATTTCACGCTAAACCGGCTGAAAAAATATTCTCTATTCATAAATGCGAAAGTGTGTATAGAGATATATCGGACCATGGCTTTGACATTTGACTGTATGCGAACCGATGTTGTTGAGCACATTTCGGTAGATAATGTCATGAATACTGACCAAGTTAGTTCGTACCCTATAGATTTCTGAACTCCTTACAATTATCAGGACTTCACTCAACTTGAGACTGAACGTTGGTGTTCCAGTCCTGTTAATGCGGAATCTTAATGCACCAAAGCTTTGTAATGGCAAACGGCTACAAGAAACACCTAGGACGAAAAATTATAAAAGCTATTCGCTATTGCGAGTCAGACTCGCTCATGATGGGTTCCGTAGTGGAGGTATTCACTTACCATAGCCATTATCTATGACAAACTATTAATAGAAAAACGACAAAGCTGTATTTGCGGTTTCTAAGATGTGCTTTATTGCAAAAACTGCTGACTACATATAGTTCAAACCAATTTTCGTTGGAAGTTTTTATAACAATCTACAGCATATATTTTTTTTAGATTTGTCACTCTCTTACTTTAAAAGTAAGAGGGACACACACCCATTTTACCACTTTGGAACCGTATATCTTTCAAACGATTTACTATGAGAAACAATGGTTTTAGGAACCTCAAAGTAATTTTAACGACCCATTTTCCACTTCAGTTCCATGTATGAAGAGCCCCCCTTAATACTCGATATCTTTTATTTTCTATAACGTCGTACAGCGGTTCGCAGAATACACCTACATACCAATTTTCAAATGTGTAAACTAAATAGTTTCGGCATAAAGTGGCTGTGACATACGGATAGACTGACAGACATAGCGCATCTATATGGATTCCGTGTTCTCTAAAAATATTGTTTACAGAAATGTTTTAAATACTTCTTGCGGTTATATTTCCTATAAGGTAGTCCCTATGAACAAAATTAAAACGAAAATTACTATCGAACGATAAAGGAGTTTTGTGCTACCCCGAATTTAACGTGAGCGAAGTCCCGGGCAAAAGCTAGTATAGTATAATATTTCGGCAATTTTCGTGGGCATCCCTTCATTGTTCAGGGCTTTTGCTGGCGTAAATTATTTTCATATTTTGTGAGGAAAACTATGAGCTAGCGGTTCCGCCCACTCGATTTGGATGTATAGGTGATCTTCAAGAATACTCGCCTCGTAATATGAGGGTTGGGGTACTGCCGCAGCAGTATATTGAAGTACCTACTTATATTTTATGTGAGTATTTTCAGAGTGATGTATAGATGAGATTCAACAGGTGAAATCGTTTTTATATGAACCTTTATGATGTTCGTACAAAGCAGGTACGTGTACTTGTATCGTTCAAGTGATTAGTGCGGACTTCATGCCCAAGCCATTCATGAAGGTTTTATACATGCGTTTAATTAACTTTTTGGGTCGTTCATCCAAAGCATCTCTACCCTAATTGTATGGGAGCTGCGCTCATGAACGCCTCAAGGCTACATCTGCACGAATGTGTGTTCGATCATTGTACAAAAGGAAAACAATTTTGTTGACCACAAATACTTATGACGAGTCGATGATTTTAATGTTACTAAGGTATCTCACGACATAAATATTAAAAAGAGGAGTGCAGAGCTGAGATTTTTATTTTTTATGTGTTATTGGTCTGTGTAAGTCTACACATCGTTGCCTTAACCCTTTTCTTGGCAATGTATCTTTAGAGATACATCAAAGTTTGAAAAATTCTAAACCGAACATTTATTTGTTAAAACAGAATTACTTTATGTAAACGTTTACTTTAGTTCTTTTATTTTCGAACACACGTTTATTTTTTTTTAATTGTCGGCACTGGTGAGCTATCAAAATTATTTCATTATCGATCGACGCCATGCTCCCGCGCATACAGGTAACTGATATGCATAAAATAATGTTTTTTGTATGTATTTCATGCATTTATTTCTAAAATTATAAATTATAATTGTTTTTCTACTAGAATAATCAATTTGGAGTACAAAAAATTTTCTGGTGGAGGGCTTTATTGGATTTTTAACTGCATGTATTTCGCCGTGCACACCGCCAAGTACCCAACAGTTTTATGTTTACTACGGATGTATCCCATGGTGCACACTGCCAAGTTCTCTTCTTGTCTCTATAAGTGCACACTGCCAAGCCACACTTCCAAAAGTTTACCGTTTTTTCTGTTATTTATAGGTAAAAAATCTCCATGTGCTTTCGAGAGCTAGACAAATTCTTGCTTTGGTGCCAGACCCCAATCAATCATCAAATGATGAAGAAAGTTCGGAGTCTGATTGTGAATTTGTTGATATTTTTTTTCAGAAGCATTTTAATAACGCATCTTCACTGAATCCCTCGCTTCCCTCTTCACTTGAAAACCTTCGAAAAAACAAGAACAGGTTCCTGTCCTTCAGAATTAGCACAACTAACTACTGAAACCTATTCCAAGGACTCTTCTGCTCAAGATTCTCTACTTTCATCTATTCCATCGTCGCACATCGCCTACTTCAATTTTTATCACAGCAAGAGACCTAACGTACTCCTTACCTATATTCCATATCCTTGCATTTTAAGTGATAAAATGTTATTAATTTGAAAGAAAAGAGTAACCATAATTAAAAAAACTTGAGCTTCCATTTCTCACTAGCTCGCCACCTAATGTCAGCCATGTAGAAAATATCACTATAATTTTTTGATGTAAGTACTTAGTTTAAGAATGTGAAAATTGCACAAGTTCATGTACTTAAGACTTACTACGATTCCACATACGAATTTGCCCGATTGCTTACGAGTTTCATATGAATTCAGCGATAAAAGAAATCATCAATGTGGCGGGACCAATGTTTTAATCACCCAACTTTACTATGGCACTTCCAATTGTATTGAACATTGAGTATAAACACGTACATATTTAGTACTTGAGGTGTGAATTGCCTGGCCCTGTAAAGCGGTTTCAGATCATCCTGCCACTTTGACAGTCAAAGTGGCAGGTCCAGGGACATCTTGCAGTATTTTCATCACATTCAGAGGTATAGATGTCTCGTTTCGGGAACAAATAGTACATATGTAGTACAAACCCGGTGTTGAGCTAAATTTTAAATCAGGGTCTTGACACTCGAATAATTGCAAGCAACTGAACCTGAAAAGATTCCGTTACCATAATTATAATGGTAATTTAGTGCCAGATAGAAATTGTTTTTGCAATATTATAACACACATACCTAAGAAGATTTTGTTATTTTTGTTACGAAAGAAGTTCTATTCATGTTAGTCAACTTATACTTTTAATAAAATATACTGTTTATATATGAAAATGCATCTTTTATACCTTTTTGTTATAATATATAATTCTAAAGCAAAATTATATCAAACTTGGCAGTGTATCTTTAGAGATACATTGGAATCATTATATATTTTTCAGGTCTCTTGGCAATGTATCCCACAAGATATGGTATGGCGTGGTGCCGAAACCGTGGGGTAGGGTTCTAGGCGACTTGGAAAAGGAAATGGACTGTATTAGGGCTTTCTGGGTTCTGGGTCGCCTAGAAAGGAATAAGGGAAGAGGAGATGGATACGGGAGTATAGGATATTTCCAGGATGGAAGGCACTTACCTTATTCAGCCTTCTTCGTTTCTTGTCTTCCTGGTGGTTACGCGATGCAGCTGCTTCTTGTGGAAAACCCGCTCGTGAGTGCTAGCGGGTTTTCCTTGGTGGAAGCGGCAAAATCACATACAGCGGCGCGGCGCGGAGCGGTATCGAGACGGCGTTCTCAGCGGGAGGAATGTTCGAGACTGTCCCTCGCGTCGACGTTCGCGGCGACGAAATCAGGCGCAAGGCAGTGCCTCTTCCAGGGAGAGGGAAAGAGAGGGACGGAAATATGATATCGCTCGCACTAGACAAGCGTGGAACGATTCATCTTGATGCGATTAGTTTTATATAGGAAGGTAGATGGCGCTACCAAGATACATGTGTTTTTTTTTTAAACTACCTGCATAAGACTTTTTTTCGAATTTTCTAGTTATTTATGGGTTATAAATATTATGTTGTATAAAAATTATTTTGATACTCAATCTTTTTTTTCTCTGCCAAGATAAGGGTTAAAAGCTTCAGCAACGTAACGGTGCTTTATGGAATTTACGCAATACGTGTCAAACAGAATAAATATGTAGGTATAGTCAGAGAAATAAGTACGGAATATTGAATTAGTTCTGTATTACATCTTGACTACTAATTGTAGTTATCTGAAGAGCTTCTAAGCACCTTGTGTGTCAAGATACACGTTCGCATGTATCTCTCTACTATTTGTAGGCCTCAATGTAACATTATTATGAGTCATAGCGATAAATATAATTAAAGTGTTGTAGTTCTAATATGATACATCTAATATGATACTCACGTGTCACGATAACCAAGCCTCACGCGGCCGAAACCGCAGTAGAAGCTAGTAGCTTATATTTTGGTAGAATTATGAGTAGGCGCTAACTGTAGTACCTACAAACCAGAGGCTTGGCCGCCATTAGCCTGCGACAGGAATAGGTGACAATCGATCTGTCGTGTCGTGACGTATGTCAACTGATTTGTTGCTATTATAACTTTGAATAATGGATTTCATAACAGCCTGCACGATACACTGTAATGGCGTAGGCGGGTTATATTTTTTTGTTGAAGAATTTGCGATTCACAAAAATGGCTTCATAAATACTTTTTGTGTGAAAAATTTCTTTATAAAAAAGCTATAAAGGTGTTTCGGACTGGCTGGAAAATTATTGATCGTTGTATGCTTAAAGGTGCTTCTAAACGGGCAACATTTTTCTGCAATATGTGGCTGCAACACAGTGGCTGGCAACATTGCTAGCTATCCCGGCCAGACTATGCAATATTGCTGTAATATCCTGGCCATATAGCCAAACATTTTTGGTGTAGCCACATGTGGCCGACATTGTTTTAAGGGGTTGCCGGACGATCGCTGAGCTGTCGATATTCTGCAATATTGCCCGGCTAGTTTCTATTGTTGTTTCAGTCGCACTCTATAGTTATGACATAGTATATCCTTTTCTACGCGACATGAAGTTTGCTGCGAATGACGTCGTGATTATGGCTATATTCATTTGGTTATATTTTCGGTCCAATGTTATTAAGGAGTAACTCGAAGTCACCCTTTGACATTCTAGTAAAGTTTTAAAATATTTTTTTTATCAAAGCTTATTCCTTGACTTAAATCATCTAACGTTTCACGCCTATTTAAGTAAGTTCGATACCACAATCTATTCTTTTTCTTTTTGTGTCAAAATTATATACATAAGGCGCTGCGCCAAGTGTAACTTCGTCGGCCATTGTTGCCCGATTGTGTATCCCGTTTAGGAGTCTACATAACCGGCCATACTGTATCAGACATATTTCAACAAATTGCCCAGCCATTACTTGCTCAGCCATTGATTGCAAAAATATATTTTTGTGATGGCTGAGCAATTAATTGCTAATAATGCAGCTATGAATGGCCGAAAAATATGGCCCGTTTAGAAGCCCCTTAACATAAAGTTGAATCAATATAATATGTCAATGGTTGAGTCACATTCGTAATTTTTCCCCAGTATGCAGTACTTAGTGATACAAAACACAAAGGCATGGAAAGCATTGTTTTATCCACATTTTGGTAGGTCTTATACATGACAATCTTAAGCTAATTTTATAAGCCCTTTATAATCTATCAAGCACAATTTTAGATACTATTGACACCTAATTGTCTACTAACTACTAACCTAAACAGATAATGCAAGTTGCCCGAATCAATAGTACGAACCAAATATAGCTGATTTTTCTTTGGCAGTTTATATCTCTTTTAATCGATTCTGCTAATAAGATTTATACCTACTGTAAATTATATTGTATCCCATTTCATGACATTCAATATTTCTGTAGGTTTCACTTAATATTAAATGTATGTACGTATGAGACGATAGGTTAAAGTAACATCATACGAATATTAAAAATGTATTAGTTTGCGGGTCACATCAGCGGGCTGAGTGCCTCTCATAGAAACGTTAGGTGAGAAAAGATAAGGAATACGATCTCTTACGTTAGAACGAGGGTGTAAAATACGTCTTAGAGAGAACGGAGCTTGGATGTGTTTGCCAAATAGATATCACTATTCAGGTGCGGCGTACTTGAAGCTTGTGCTGTCCATAAGGTAGGTGTTATAAACTGTATAAATAAGTATAATTGAATTGAAAATAACCTTTAATTACAATGGTAGTTGAACAAGTACCTATGTCTAAGTTGGTCGAATACTACCGGGTTATCCCTTATTTTATCGAAATGAACCAGCTTAGTTAATGTGAAATGTTCGTGATTTGTCTGATCTTGTGTTATAAACAAAATCTGAGCTTGCGTAGGGTCCAAATTTACTCCGTATTGAATTTCGTCAAAATTGGTTTAGCTGTTCAGACGAGACCGCGTAACAAGAAAGCACATTCACATTTATTATATCTACTTATTATTTGTTAGAACGTATTACTTACCTATTTTATTATTAACACATTTTTATTCGCTTAGATGTGCTTCTGTGTAAATGGTACTTACAAACTTAGGTTTATAAATAATTTTATGTTCGTAATGTCATAGTGGAATATTTCTTGACGCCATCAATATTTTGACGCTAATGAGTGTACTACGCCCACACCATGAATTAAAGAAAGCAGCCTGAATTACTAAATAATAGAGATTGCCTTGCCTTTGTTGGATCCCACGGAAACGTAAGTAGTTTAAAGTTCTGGTCACCCTTTTACCTACATTAATGTGCCATATATACCTTCTCATATAGGTAGCGACAGCGCAGTGGAGACACCAACAGACTGCTATGCAGAGGGTTTCGGTTTCGAATCCACGGCGCGCACCACTGACTTTTAGAATGTTATGCGTATTAAATTGTTAATTAACGCGTACCCCGTGCCACGGGGAGCCCGATAAATGTATGTAATCGGCTGTTAGTATAATATTATGATAGTCGTTATGCAAGTAGGCACATACTTGCTTGCTATTAAATAGTATAGAATGAGTTTAGGTCATTATTTTATAATATTCGGTCGTATTAGGAAGATCACTATTGAAACGTTTTCGCAACCGTGCATCCAAATTTTAGAATTTCGAATAAAGTTTTATTTGTCGTCGTAGAGCGGGGTGTAAACGTGAATTTATAGCGGTTAAGGCTATTAACGTTATCAGAGTTATGTCACTGTTACCGGTGTATGAAGTGCTTTTATTACCTGCTTACAGGACGTGCGGGGTAACGTTGCCTGTACCTTGTTTCGGTTGATACAGCTGGTCGTGTCACAAAGGTTGGTCGTAACCGGTAACCCACACCCGATGGTATGGGTTACCGGTTATCTTTGTGATTTCCTGAAGTCGAGCTTGCTTTACGGTTTAGGTGTTTGACTTGAATGTGCTTTTGTGTAAAATATTTGATGATATTCCATAATTACATGTACACGTTTATGATCATTGCAGATATAGAACATTGCGGTAAATGGCGCTAAACACTGTCGTAGCAACTCGCAGCAGAGCCATTTTATAAGTAATCACTCCAGTTGCGTAACTGGTAAAGCATGGAGACGGCTAGTTCAAAGCATACCTCGAGATCACTGTTTCTAATTTTCCTTTACGTGACACATACTAAAAACATTTTATTTTTGAGTAGCTTTTGATGGTGTGGGATTCTTGCCACAACTGCAAAACCTTCGTAATATTGGGGGTAAGTATGGTATAAATAAATCCGATGGCTTACAGATTATTTAATTAAAGAAAAAGAGACGAACATTTTATATACCGTTTATTCTGCTAGGTTCAGCAAAAGGTAATAAATCTCTCTAACCTGTTTCAGCTGCAACACTCATGCATCATCACATAAAATGATAATAATAACCCGCAAAAGTGCTAAACGAATACGGTAAAATAGCAAGTACCGTTACATTAAATTAATGCAACGAACATTTTATTGTATCGTTAAAGGTTGCCTTCCATAATCCAAAGTTCTGTAAGCGGGGAAAATGTTTGTGCTTTTCGTTTGTGCGATAGGTGTAGAAATTACCTCAAAAGCGCGCACACCTTGAACGTCTGAAAATATGGTTTGGAGAGCGCTAAGGTTCTATCTTTCCCATCCATTAAAAGTGTCAATCTAAAGTATCTAACGTATATTTTGTTATAGACTCACGCCTGTATCCCCGAAGGGGTAGGCAGAGGTGTAATATTACACCCACAGTTCTCCATGAATTTTTATCTCCCACGTAATAGGGGGGGAGCCTATTGCCGTTACCGGGCACATCACCAGACTCCGTGCTGTTACTGAGAATTCGAAAAACTCAGTAACACTTTTGCCCGACCCAGGAATCGAATCCGGGACCTCAGATCAGCAGACACACACGCTATCCACTGGACGCTATCACGGAGGCAGTCCTACGATCAACTAAAAAAGTAATTTTATTTCTAGATTTCTTATATTACTGTTGCCATCTTTTGGATTGCTTTTTATCCATATGTAAACTATTCTTGTTAGGTCGAAAAATTATTTAAATATTTCATATTTTCCCCTTTGGTATAACATATTATTATTGGGCTCTTTGAAGTTGGTCTCGGTCGTGCGTGGACTTTATAGCTGCGAGAACGTATGTGGAGGCCGCTTAACTTACGCCTAGCTATCTATACTACTGCCTCTTCCTTATTTGTTAATGAAACACATTTCTCAGACGCGAAAACGTCACTTATTTTTTTTATCCTTATTTTAGCAAAAAGTATACTGAATTACGTTGATATTTTTTTGCTGTCTGTGTTCATTATTTAAATGTTAGTAATCTCACAGCACATGGGTTACTACGTAATGGGAAGTCGCAAAGATGGATGACTACAACCTTTTTGTTACTCAATCTCTGTTCACATAGCAGAAGGGATCAGGCGAAGAAATGGATGAACGAACCTACGATAATTAATGTACGTCTCGTATTTGTTTATACGGTTAATTTAGCAAAGGGATAATATCAGGTGGGTAAGTTGTTTTCCTGGCGATCACTTCGTAAGATACAAAAAGAGTTTGAAATAGTTACTTGTCATGTTTTATTTGCTTATACCTAGATGATAACAAATACTATTCCGACTTGCTCGCGTGTGTTGTGGATTTATTCTCCCATAAGAGCAATACTTATAATTCTAAGAAGAATGCTCGTCGCATCTATAAGGGAAATAATAATTTCATCAGAATAATTCATTTTGAGAGATTCATCAATTACGATACATATTTATAAGTTAGATGTCTAAAGACATTTGCAGCAATACAGAAAACAACTACAGAAGGAGGTGTAGTCCTTATGCCTGTTTTACCTTTTACTTTTTCAAACTTCTCTCTGTTTTTCTGTCTATCTGGAATCATGTTCCCAGAATACATATATTCAACTTTATATAAACTCAATAAATGAAAAAAAAAGCAAAATGTGAAAACATCTTCATATATTCAAGCTATGGAACTTGAAAGTTTCAAGTGCTCGAGTACAATAATCGAGTTCTCTAACTATGATTGTGTTTACTTTAAGACTATGAGTGCTTTCTTGGTTGCTGGGTTGATTGAACGAGTTTGGTTTAGAAATAAAGCAACAATAGGAAAAGCCGAGGTTTTGTTCAGCTGTTGTCAAGTTCTTTAGTTTAGGTATCCTGCGACTATCTCGATTTGCCTTTAAGCTGTGCAGTTTGTATCCACGTTATAGGTACTTGCTTTTTACTCTTCTCAACATATAGCTGTTCTTAGTATACAAAGAGCCCGTCCCAGCTCTGCAAAGGCGACATTTAAATATATTCTAAGTTACTTAGATATAGTGTAGCATTCTAATGATGACAGAATTTTGAAATCTGTCCAGTAGTTTTTGAGTTTATTCGTTACAAACTTACGAAAATACAATAGTTCTTCGGTTGGTGGATATTAAGTATAATTTTACACCTTGGATATTAAAATTATAATGTTGACTTTCTTCAATATAATTATTTAAAATGGATGCAGTATGTTTATCGATACGTTCAGTATTGGAGTTTGAACTAGAACTAAAAGAATACTTATACGTACATATATTTTTAGTGTGAAATGGCTTTAGGAAAAAAAACCAGTTGGTTGCCTGTAAAGTCGGTATACGGGCGAAAGTTTTACGTGACAACGACTTTGAGTGGTAAAATAATTTTAATGTGAATATTCATTCGTATAGTAGGAAGAAGGATGAAAGACGCGTGCCTTTCACTTTTTATGTCTGTCTCTCTCGCTCTTAGGCGGGACGCGTGCCTCTCACTCGCTCTCATTGTGAGCGCATAACGTGAGCGGAGCGTAACGCAGTTTCTTGAAGTGTCACCCGGCAAACCAATTTATAAGACGTTGTCACGTCAAAAACATTTTGTTAACGGTAGGCTAGACGGCATACAGACTGTAAATGGGCGAACCATGTACCTAGACATCTAATATCTATTACAATGAAAAGCCGTGGCTGCAAAAATATTTTTTTCGTTGGCAGACTTCACATGTCTTTCGAGAACATTATGGAGAACTCTCAGATATGCAGGTTTCCTCACGATGTTTTCCTTCACCGGTAAGCAAGCGATAATTAACAAAGTATTACGCACTTAACTTCGAAAAGTCATTGGTGCGTGCCATGGATTCGAACCCTTGGATATTAAAATTATAATTTTGTCTTTCTTCAATATAATTATTTAAAATGGATGCAGTATGTTTATCCATACGTTCAGTATTAGAGCTTGAACTGGAACTAAAAGAATACTTTTAACATACAATATGTTTTAGTGTGAAATAAGTTGGGCTTTAGGAAATAACATTTTGCTAACGGTAGACCAGACGGCATACTTACTGTAAATGGGCGAACCATGTAGACGTCTATTACAATGAAAAGCCCTGGCTGCAAAAATCCTTTTTTTCGTCACTACGGGCAAGGGTTGATCCAATGGTCAGATTTTCCATTTTGATATTATACTGTGTATGTAGTATGCAATGGGATAGAACTTTGGAAATTTCTTCGGCAATGTTGCGTTGGATATTACGATAAGTAGGTAAGTGCAAGACACGTTTGAACTAAACGGGAGTAAACTATTTTAAACTTTCGCCATTAGCAATTATCATTATACAAGGATAATATTATAAGCGAGTCTCACCTACTCGCGATAAATAATATATTTAAGGCATAAATACCTCGGTTTTTGACAACGTTTCGGCCGAATGGCTACGGTCGTGGTCGCGGTGGGACTGGTGAGCTCAGCGCCGTACTTGTGTGGTGCGGGTTTTGGGACCTACCCTCACTTGATTTTGAAAACTTCGCCATGCTACACTTGTGTAGACGTCATTAGTGTAGTATATCGAAGTACCGACAGTGCGGCTAAAATAAAAAAAGTCAGCCCATTGATAGATTTATTGTAGACATACAAAACGCATTAAATCAAGCTAAAATCCAATAATTGCTTCAATATAGAGTCAATAGATTATTTATGGGTGGGTTTACCTCACCGATGACGACCGCATCACCACTTGTAAGTGTGTAAAAGCGTAAGGTGTTGCTTATATTCTATTTGTCCTTTTCATGTCTAGTAAGATTTCTTATTTAGTCTTAGTAAAACAAGGTTATTCGCCTATAGAATATATGACATGTAAATAATCAATATAAGGAATTTATATCTGACAATTGCCCAGTGGAGAGCCATATAGATTGCTTCGCAGAGGCTCTTGGAGCTCTAATCCACGCGACGCGATAGTATAATTATATTATCCCTTGCTAAACGGTGAAGGCAAACCTATATGAGGACTTGGCTTAACCCTTCTCATAAGTGAAGAGGCCTTTGTCCAGCAGTGAATCAGATTTATAAACAAGGTTGGTTGACGATAAACATATTTTCATTATGCAATAAAGAGTGTAGGTTTATCTCGTAACATTAATTTATTTCCAAGCAACACGGAGCCGCAAATTACAGTTTTGATGACAATGAGCACTTTGTGAATACCACCCTTTATCGAGTTTAGCCCATGACTCAACCATTGTAAGCTGAGTCTGTTTACTTTGGGAGTCATTTGGTTTGATGTGTAGTAATCGTTATGTACATTGGCAATGGAATGTTGTCATATGTACTACAATGTACTGCAATTTGTGACAAATTAGCGTTTATTCAAACTCTTCAACTCTGAATGACAAGCAAAACACCGACTGCTTAAGATTTATCAAATATTGTACATATTTTTACATTTTACTCACGTCTGAAGTTTTTGTAAATGATACTTCACCGCAAGAGTAACGTCTACGCAAAGCTTAGAGACTGGCTAAGTTGTAAAGCTTCTGATGTGCTTATGATCGATGTCATCGGCCAAAGGCTTTGTACTTAGCTATATAGGTACTTAGTTTTATCATTTTTATATCCAACATCGTGGCATCACTACAAGTGCAGCAGATCAGCAACTTATGGCAGCCAGTAGCACAATTATTATGACTTTCACGTTATTTCTATATTAATTAAATAACGTTGTACCGCTAGCACAAAGCACAACGTTAGAAGCTAACCACGCCCTAGCGGGAAACTATACTCAGACTAAAAACTGCGAAATGGTTAACAAAATGGTCACAGTATATTCAAAACTAAAAATGGGTAAGTAAGATTTAAAAGTTGTTAAGACAAAACTGCATAATATTATAAATTAGCTGTACCATTTTGTTGGCCAGCTAAGTGAATATAGTGAACATATAACGAGCGCGCTCACTAAAATGTTAACGTAATTTCTTATTAAAATGTGCTTTATTTTGGCCGTCCGCCCGGACACATTATATCTTTTATTCCAGGAATTAGTAACATAATAAAGGATAATATTTCAGCAATTTTCGTGGGCATCTCTTCATTGTTCAGGGGTTTTGCTGGCGTAAATTATTTTCATATTTTGTGAGGAAAACTATGAGATAGCGGTTCCGCCCACTCGACTAAGATGTATAGACGATTTTCAAAATATTCTGCTCGTAACATGAGGGTTGGTAAGGGTATATTGAAGTAGGTACCTACTTATATTTTATGTGAGTACTTTCAGAGTAATGTATAGATGAGATTCAACAGGTGAACTCTTTTTTATATAATAAGTTAAACACTTATGATGAACGTATGAAGCAGGTACGCATACTTGTATCGAGTGGTTAGTGCGGACTTCATGCCCAAGCTATTCATGAAGTGTTTATACGCGTTTAACCTTTCGGGCCGTTCGTCCAAAGCATCTCTACCCTTATAATATAATTGTATGGGAGCTGCGACGAATGTGTGTTCGATCATTGTACAAAAGGAAAACGTCTTGACTACAAATTGTAGTTATCCGAAGAGCTAAGCATCATGTATCTGTCTACTATTTGTAGGCCTCGATGTAATATTATTATGAGTCATAGCGATAAATATAATTAAAGTGTCGTTGTTCTAGTATGATACATACATATATACTCACGTGTCACAATAACCAAGCTTCACGCGGACGAAGCCGCGGGCAGAAACTAGTAGCTTGTACGTTAGTAGAATTATGAGTATAAGTAGGCGCAACTGTAGTACAGTCCGTTCACAGTTATTTTACCTCTGACGGATGTCGGTGTTTATTTTCTTTATGTTGGAATTGTACTCTGTGATGACAGGAAAGTAAAATAGGGTTACCCGTGCATAACATTTTACCCAATATTAGTGGAAATGCTTCAAAAATTCAAATGCTTGAAGCTCATGGCCGCAAAGTGGTTAGATTACCGCCATACCACTGCGAGCTAAACGCAATTGAACTTATGTGGAGTCTCATTAAAAGGCGAGTCACAAGCAAAAATTTAGGACAAGAGGCAACCAACATTGTGAATTTAGCTGAAGAAGCTTTTCAATCTATCACTGCAGAAGACTGACAAAAACAATGCAAACATGAGCGCCACATTGAAGACAAGCTTCGTGAAACAGATGGGTCGAAGGATGCTGAAATGGACAGGGGGCCAATTCTGCTATTTTTATGTGACATTGATATCATATTTTGAATGGATTTAAAAGCGGTATTCTGATAACCTAATGTCATTATCGTATAATTTAAAATAAACAGTTCATCGTTGACACATACGATCTCGTTACAATTTCATTCAAATATTATATAATTAAGAAGAATACGCTTTTTGTGACGTAAGTATGACACTGACATGATATTGCGACTATATTTATTTAGCAGAATTGGGCCCCTGGTTCATAATAGAATTAAATTCTGAGTCTGATACAGAATATGACAGCAGTTACGAATCATCATAACATTGGCAGTCCACATGGATCATTCTTATAGACTCACGCCTGTTTCCATGCAGGGGTAGGCAGAGGTGTAATATGACACCCACATCATTCTTATTCAAAATAAATATGAAAATTAAATTTACAGTTTTTGTATTTGATAATTAGAACCTCACGTTGGCGTAATGTTTAATGGCTTGATCGTCCCATATAGTGCATCCGTAAAAGACCTAGGCCTGTACATCGATTCCACTCTTGATTGGCGAGTGCAGGTGACTAATGTTAGTCAAAGGGTTACTGGAACTCTTAGAGCACTATACCGCCTCAAGAATTTTCTCCCGTCCAAGACCAAGACAATGCTTGTGCAGACTCTAATATTTCCCATAATCGACTATGGTGATGTGTGCTATTATGACCTGAATGCAGAACATCTCAATAAGTACGACCGACGTCTTAATAACTGCATTCGATTCATTTACAATCTTCGTAAGTATGATCACGTATCTACTTATCGTTCCGAACTAAGATGGTTACCAATTCGCCAGCGCCGGTGTTTGCGTGCTCTTACTACCCTCTTCTCTATTCTCAAGTCTCCTTCCCCTCCATCTTATCTCACCTCATACTTCCAATATCTATCTTCAATTCATGAGAGAGATCTCCGTTCTTCTCATAACCTTCTTCTTTCTTGCCCCAGTCATACTACTGGGTTTGTTAACTCATCTTTTGTGGTGCAATCTATCATCTTATGGAATACACTCCCTCCTGAAATCAGACTGTCCACTAACCGTTATGCATTTAAAATGAAAGTTCGAGAGCTTCTTTTTGAGAGATTGAAGGAATCAGCACATCAGTCTCATCCATTATTATAAGTATTTATGTAAGTATATAGTATGATGTATATTTAGGTGTATATAGACTTATGTATAAGTATGTATATATAGAACTATATATTTTGTATGTTTTTATATATATGTAAAACTATATATAATTATTAGTATGATGTTATACCTTGTAACTTTTCCATATTTAAATTTATATTGTTAAATGCACCTACCACTTTTATATCTGCACCACCTTAAGGTTGACAGGTAGAGAATGCCACAAGGCATTATGTCCACCAATGTACACAATGTATGTGCATAAAGAATTAAATAAATAAATAAATAAATAATTATGATGCGTTTACCTTTATATATTAAATAGACAACATTTTTATTATAACTACTTATCTTCATAGGAAATTAGTTATTTCGTAAGAAAATAAATGTACATGCATATAGCCATGCCAATATCGAGAGGTTTTGTTACAAACATTACTTCCAAATATTTAATACGATCGCTTAGGCAATAAAAAAATAAGTACATTTTAGCAATAATGTATATTTAAAATGGGAGTATTATATACCAAATATAGCAACACAACGCCCAGGTTGGCCAATCTAACAGCTAGAGGTAAAATAACTGTGAACGGACTATACAAACAAGGGGCTTGCCGCCATTACCCAGCGACAGAAATAGGTGACAATCGACCTGACGTATCGTGACGTATGCCCACTGATTTGTTGCTATTATAACTTTGAATAATAGATATCATAACAGCCTGCACGATATGCTGTTATGGCGTAAATGGATTATATTGTCTGTTTAAGAATTTTCGTTTGATAAAAATGGCTTCATAAATACTTTTTGTGTGAACATTTTTTTTTATATGCTTAACATAAAGTTAAAACAAATACATTCGTAATTTTCAACCAGCGTGCAGTTGTTTAGTGTCATAACACAAAAAAATACTGAAAAGCATTGTTAATTCCACATTCTGGTAAGTATTAAACGTGACAACCTTTAGCTAATTTTATAAGTCCTTTATAAATAACTTTATAAACTTAATGCAAGTTGCCCGAATTAATAGCATGAACCCAATATAGCAGAATTACTTTATATGAATTTGTAATTTTATCGATTCTTATAATAACATCTATCTATGCCAGTAGGTAAAGATATTATTGAATATCTTCGTAAAATTCATAATATTAAATGTACGTATGAGAAGTTGATAGGTTAAAGTGACATCATACGAATATCAAAAATGTATTAGTTTTCGGGTCATATCAGCGTGTTGAGTGCCTCTTATAGAAACGTTAGGTGGGAAAAGATAAGAAATACGATCTCTTACGTTCGAATTAGGGTGTTAAATACGTCCCCGGAGGTTGATTGTGGTTACCAAATAGATATCACTATTCAGATGTAGCGTACTTGTACCAAATGTACTACTTATTCCGAAGGTAGTTGTTATTAATCAAAATCATCATCAGCCCTTTATACTGTCCCAATAGCACGGGCCTCTTCTCACTATTAGAAGGGTAAGGCCATAGTCCACCACGCTGGCCAAGTGCGGGTTGGCAGACTACAGATGTCTTTCGAAAACATGGAAAACTCTCAGACATGTAGGTTTCCTCACGATGTTTTCCTTCCCCGTTTAGCAAGCGATAATTAACAATTTAATATGCACTTAACTTCGAAACGTCTTTGGTGCATGCCGTGGATTAGAACCCGAGACCCTCTGTAGGTAGCAGTATGTCGGTCTCTCCACTCGTCTATCGATGCTTCTTCATTATTTAAAATGTTTTGTGTGAAACACAAAGCCAGCTGGACAAGTACCTACTTTTCTTTTCTTAAAAAAGACAACTCCCGCATTAACTTTGTCTAAGTGGAGCCGCGGTTTGCCCCAATTTTATCGAAATGAAAATAATATTTTCGCATAAGCAGTTGTACTGCCTTAGTTAGTGTGAGATGTTCGTGATTTGTCCGCTCTTGTGCTATTACGCGAACCTGAAAGCTTTTGTAGACGCCAAATTTACTTCGTATTAAATTACATCAAAATTGATTTAGCTGTTCAGCCGTGGCCGTGATTCTGATATAGTATATCTACTTATTATTTGGTAAAACGCATAACGTATTTTATTATTAATATATTTTTTATTTTATTTTTTATTTATTTATTTATTTAAACTTTATGTACAACTCATAGGTACAATGGCAGACTTAATGCTATAAGCATTCTCTACTAGTCAACCATAGGGTGATGCAGAGATAGGTATGGTAGGTGTACAAATAGTTTTGGTCACGTTAAAAAGATAAGGTGTACGTTACAATAATAACAATAAATACGACGCCTTCCTGATCTCTAATGGAAGGGCATTCCAGAGCAGAACTGATTGGACTATGAACGACGAGTACACAAGACCAGAAGAATGTGATGAACATAAAAGCAGAAGATTATTAGAGGAGCGGAGATCTTTTGCGTGATAGGAACCTAAATATTGGAAATAAGATTGAAGGTAAGCAGAGGGAGTTGGAGAATGAAGAAGAGAGAATAGCGTTGTGAGTGCGCGCAAACTCCGGCGCTGACGAATGGGGAACCAGCGTAGTTCTGAACGAAAAGCAGACACATGGTCATACTTGCGAAGATTATAAATAATCGAATGCAGTTATTGAGAAGACGGTCAAGTTTATCGAGAAGATCTGCATTCAGGTCGAAACAACAAACATCACCATAATCGATGACCGGGAATAGTAAAGTTTGCACTAACGTTACCTTTGTCTTTATGGGAAGAAAATGTTCTGGGCGATAATGAGAACGCAGGGTCCCGGTAACTCATTTGCTCACATTGATGATGTGAGTTCGCCAACTAAGAGTGTCATCGATATGTAACCCTAAATCCTTTACATGCGGTGAAATTTCGATAACAGTACCATCAAAAACAACAGATGGAAGAGATGACACCTTTACACGGCACATCATACGGTTGCCTCCTATAATAATGGCCTGACACTTAGAAGGGTTCACGTACAAGCCGAACCTATCGGACCAATGTTTGATTGCTGCTAAGTCGCGATTCACAGCTTCAATAGCATCAGATAGATTTTCTACCCTGGCCTGTGAATACAACTGCAAGTCATCGGCGTACAGATGATAAGTACACCGAAGTTCATGGGTTATGAGATTGATAAACAGAGCGAACAGAAGAGGAGATAAAATACCGCCCTGTGGAACGCCAGAGTCGAGAACACACCAAGATGAACAGGATTCATCAATGCGTACCGCCTGCTGACGCTCCCGAAGATATGAGAAAAACCAATCCAGTGCCTCAGATGAGATCATAAAATGGGAGAGAATGGATAGGAGGATGTCGTGTCTGACGGTGTTAAAGGCGTTCGAGAAATCGACCAAGACAAGTACAGTGACCTTGCCATCCTCAACGCCCGCCCTAACATCGCCAGTCACTTTTAGGAGTGCGGCGGTAGTGCTGTGGCCTGGCCTAAAACCCGACTGGAGAGGACTTAATAAGTTATTCTCATAAACGAAGCGAGACAGTTGCTTATGGACACAGGCCTCCAGCACTTTAGACAGGAAAGGAAGGTTGGATATAGGACGGAAGTGGGTAGGCAATGACGGATTGGGGATCTTGGGTAAAGGTCGGCTAAATGCTTTGCGCCATAAGGATGGAAATACACCAGAATCAAATGAAAAGTTAATAATGTGGGTTAGCGCAGGTAGGAGCTGATCTAAAAATAGGAATCAACATTCGTCGACTAATATCATCGCATCCTACAGCCTTGGTTTTAATGGATAGGATGATTTTTTTGGTCTCACCCGGAGCAACTGGAAAAAAACCTAAATAGATCTACACTAATACGGGGCAAATTTGTTATAGATTCAACCGTTTGACATCGGATTAAATAATCTAAAGTCGGAGTGGTGGCGAAATGGCGATTCATATCATCCAAACCGATATCATGCGGCAGGTCGAACGGTTGCTGTTTGCCGAATTTGCCAATTATTATATATGCTTCTTTGAAGCATATATAATATATAATAAATGATACGTACAAGCTCAAGTTTCTGGAAAATAAATAATTTTATGTTCATAATGTTCCCATTGTGGAATATTTCTTGACGCCATCAATATTTTGGCGCTAATGCGTGTACTACGCTAACACCCTGAATTATATTGAAAGCAGCCTGAATTACAAAATAAGAGATTGCCTTGCTTTTGCTGGAAAACACGGAAACATTAATAGTTTAAAGTTCACCTGTCACCCTCATACCTACATTAATGTGCCCTATATACTCATTGGTAGCTATATACTCATATAGGCAGCGATAACCTAGTGGAAATACCAAGAGACTGCCATGCGAAGGGTGCTGACCATCCACGCCGCGCACCACTGCCTTTTCTAAGTTACATATATGCCTATTAGGGGAGAGTAACCTATATTGTACCGGCTCCTAAATTGTACCACGTCTTTATTTCCTTCTAAATATTAAAATAAAAGGTATATTTATTTTTTATTACTTATTTAAATGATTAACAATATAATTAAATTAAGTCTTAAAATAATAAAAAAAACTAATTAATATATACAAGGGAAAATTAAAAAAAATAAAATTAAAATTTAGAAGGCGTCATGAAACTCATCCGCATCGCAGTCAATTGGAAGCGTGCCCAGAAGACTGGCAGCATTGCCTCGTTGGATGGCTATACTTATTTTTTGAGCCAAATACGTGCCAGCCCTCTGGTCACGCGAGGCGTCAATGAGTCTCTTTGCGAGATCTCTAAAAAGTGATCGCGCACTTGGACCCCATGGCCCCAATGTTTCGACCCCAAACGGCTCAAATACATAATCTCCTATTAGATTTACATATTTGCGCCGTTTGAGTGTCTCCGCTGTAGCAGCAGCAGCGTCCGCACAACCTGCTGTGCTGAGAAGATGAGATGGCGCAAGGGTATCGACACATGTTGCGTCCCATACCAAAGGCCTACCCAGCTTCCAAGGCAGTAACGACATCCCGTCTGGTCTTTTGCCATCGTCGCGTGCCAAGCCTTGAGGTTCAAGTTGGGCTGGAACGCCAGCGGTGGCAAGAGCACGGCGCAGTATGTCATTAAGGTTGGCGTGTCGAGAAATACGATCCGTGCTCCTGCTGCATGATAGGTCATGGTGACCAAGGCTATCGACAGCCTCTCCACAGTGACAACGATGCGGAGAGACATATGACGCACCTAAACGGAGGCAAGTAGCGAAGTGGAAGGTCGTATCGTCCAACATGGTACCTATATTAATATATTGCTAAACAAACGGTGGAGTGATGATGGCGCTTTAGTCGAGTTCTTTTATGCTGACATAGTAAAATAATATTAATATTTAGTAGGAAATAAAGACGTGGTACAATTTAGGTACAATTTAATCCGTGTGGTGACGGATTAAGTATACGGAATGTCACCACCCCATATCATCCCATGGATGTAGTAAGAGCCGACAGAGGGAGCATATTATTCAGAGAA
The DNA here is from genome assembly GCA_944739405.2 of Euclidia mi. Taxonomy (NCBI): domain Eukaryota; kingdom Metazoa; phylum Arthropoda; class Insecta; order Lepidoptera; family Erebidae; genus Euclidia; species Euclidia mi. The sequence continues at coordinate 26,954,524 of OX123204.2, read as the reverse complement.
CAGTACTGTAGGAGAAGGAAAACTTGATACAAACCCTATACCAACCCATTTGGCCAGCGTGGTATAGTAGGCCAATTCCTCCTTTCAAAGGAGAGGCCTAGTCCAGCAGTGGACTGCTAAAGGCTGAAGATGATGACAATTTAGGAGCCGGTACAATATAGGTTACTCTCTGCAACATTGTTAATTATACAACGGAGAGCCCGTTAGCAGACCACGGGCTCTAAGGCATATAGTCTTGGATGCAACCGAGATAACGCATGGTCGATGATAATATACAGCTATATACTCAGAATTGTTCCAGGACTGAGTAGTTGTATTTTTTTTGGTTGTCACTAAAGCCTGTACCTATCGTAGAAAGTTTGCTACGACACAGGTTTAGCTGTAATCACAAAATTAGTAATTTTTACTCGCTTAGACATTTTGGAAAGTAGAAGTATCTAATAAAGAGATTCTTGTCTTGAAACCTCTGGCGTAGCGCTTGAAAAGTTGTAGTAAATATTAGCTACTGATAAAATTATTAATTATCAACATACTTACATGCTATAAAATAGTATAAAATGAGCTTAAGCCATTATTTTATAATATTTGTCCGTATTTGCCAGATTACCATTGAAACGTTTTCGCAACCGTGCATCCAAATTTTAGAATATCGAATAAAGTTTTATTCGTCGTCGTAGAGCGGGGTGAAAACGTGAGTTTATAGCGGTTAGGGATATAAACGTTATCGGAGTTATGTCACCGTTACTGCGTATGAAGTACTTTTATTATCTGCTTACAGAACGTGCTGAGTAACGTTGCCTGTACCTTGTTTTGGTTGATACCGGTTACCGGGTATCGGTTACCGGTTACGACCAATCTTTGTGATTTCCTGAAGTCGAGCTTGCTTTACAGTTTGCGTGTTTGACTTAAAAGTGCTTTTGTGTTATTTTTGATGACATTCCATAATTATACATGCAAATATGTTTATGGTAATTGCAGATCTTGCGGTAAACACCGTCGTAGCAACTCACAGAGGAGCCATTTTATGAGGTAAGGACTTCAGTGGCGTAAATAGTAAATCATGCAGATGGTTCGTTCAAAGCTTACCTCGAGACCACTGGTTCTAATTTTCCTTTACGTGACACATACTAAAAATATCAGATTTTTTTGTAGCTTTTGATGGTGTGGGATTCGTGCCACAACTGCAAAAACTTCGTAATATTGGGGGTTAATATGGTATAAATAAATCCGATGGCTTACAGATTATTTAATTAAAGAAAAAGAGACGAACATTTTACATACCGATCATTCTGCTAGGTTCAGCAATAGGTAATAAAACTCTCTAACCTGTTTCAGCTGCAACACTCAGGGATCATCACATAAAATGATAATAATATCCCGGAAAAGTGCTAAACGAGTACGGTAAAATAGCAAGTACCGTTACAATACATGAATGAAACGAACATTTTATTGTATCGTTAAACGTTGTCTTCCATAATCCAAAGTTCTGTTAGCGGGGAAAATGTTTGTGCTTTTCGTTTGTGCGATAGGTGTAGAAATTACCTCAAAAGCGCGCACACCTTGAACGTCTGGAGAGCTATATGCTCTCAGTGTGTCTTTAAGGTCGAGAAAGCCTAGATAAGTCTATCTTTCCCATCAATTAAAAGTGTCATTCTAAAGTATCTAACCTAAATTTTTTATAGACTCACGCCTGTATCCCCGAAGGGGAAGGCAGAGCTGTAATATTACACCCACATTTTTCCATGAATTTTTATCTCCCACGTAATAGGGGGCGAGCCTATTGCCGTTACCGGGCACATCACCAGACTCCGTGCTGTTACTGAGAATTCTAAAAACTCAGTAACACTTTTGCCCGACCCAGGAATCGAACCCGGGACCTCAGATCAGCAGACACACACACGCTATCCACTGGACACTATCACGGAGGCAGTCCTACAATCAACTAAAAAGTAATTTTATTTCTAGATTTCTTATATTACTGTTGCCATCTTTTGGATTGCTTTTTATCTATATGTAAACTATTCTTGTGAGGTCTAAAAATTATTTAAATAATTAATATCTTCCCCGTTTAGTAGGTATATCACACATATTATTACTGGGTTCTTTGAAGTTGGTCTCAGTCGTGCGTGGACTTTATAGCTGCGAGAACGTATGTGGAGGCCGCTTAAGTTACGCCTAGCTATCTCTACTACTGCCTCTTCCTTATTTGTTAATGAAACACATTTCTCAGACGCAAAAACGTCACATATTTCCTTTATCCTTATTTTAGCAAAAAGTATACTGAATTACGTTGATATTTTTTTGCTGAGTGTGTTCATTATTTAAATGTTAGTAATCTCACAGCACATTGAATACTACGTAATGGGAAGCCGCAAAGATACTACAACCTTTTTGTTACTCAATCTCTGTTCACGTAGCAGAAGGGATCAGGCGAAGAAATGGATGAAGGAACCTACGATAGTTAATTAGATTAAATTCTTTATTTGCTTTAATGTACGTCTCGTATTTGTTTATACGGTTCATTTAGCAAAGAGATAATCAGGTGTGTATGTCGTTTTCCTGGTGATTACTTCGTAAGATACAAAAAGGGTTTGAAATAGTTATTTGTCATGTTTTATTTGCTTGTACCTGTAGATGATAACAAATACTATTCCGACTGCTGTCGTAATTCTCCCATAAGAGCAATATAATTCTAAGAAGAATTCTCATCGCATCTATAAGGGAAATAATAATTTCATCAGAATAATTTATTTTGAGAGATTCATCAATTACGATACATATTTGTAAGTTAGCTAGCCTGCGAGACTATTATGCGTCCATCCCGTGGTCTCAACGCTGCTTTGGTGGGAGGGATCTGTCGGAGAGTGCGTCTACTGTTGCTGGGGAAATCATCTTGGGTATGGAATATTATATTCCATCCACTGACGTCTCCAGCAGCAGCGGAGTACGGCCCTGGTTCGATCGCGAGTGCGCCGATGCTGTTAAACAAAATCAGTCGGCTTAACGCGCTCGGATCAGGGCTCGGTCTCGTCGCGATCCGAATGTCTATCTCATCAAGGCAGCCTATAATAGAGCCACCAAGGTCTACAAGCGGGCATACATAAGAGCGGATGCACAGCGCATTGCACGGTTTGGTCAAGAACTCTTGTCGCACCCCACGGGCAGCCGGAGATTCTGGCGATTGGCCAAAGCCGTGCAATCTAACTTCTGCCAGCCTTCACTGCCGCCGTTGCGATGCCCTGATGGATCACTGGCCCATGGGCCGCAAGAGAAAGCTGACCTGCTTGTCAATCTCATTGCGGCCAACTCCCGAACCGATGATCGTAGTGCGCAGCCGCCTTCGATTCCCTACTGCGGTCACTCCATGCCTGATATTAAAATCAGGCAATGCAATATTCGCGCGACACTGCGATCTCTCGATGTCCGGAAAGCCAGTGGACCTGACGGCATTCCAGCGGTTGTGCTTAGGAAATGCGCAGTCGAGTTGTCTCCAATGCTTGCACGCCTGTATCGCCTATCATATGCCTCTGGCGTAGTGCTGCAGGCTTGGAAAGAGGCGAACGTACAACCCATTCCCAAGAAAGGGGATCGTTCTGATCCGGGCAACTATCGACCCATTGCTATCATCCCTATCCTCTGCAAGGTGTTTGAACGTTTAATCAACAACCAACTCGTTCGCTACCTAGAAGATCACTCTCTCATCAGTGATCGTCAGTATACCTTCAGACTGAAACGATCAACGGGTGATCTTCTAGCGTATGTCACTCACCTTTGGGGTGAGGCGATGGATAGGCATGGGGAGTCGTTGGCTATTAGCCTCGACATCTCCAAAGCCTTCGATAGAGTCTGGCATCTTGCGCTTCTTTCCAAGCTTCCAGCCTACGGCTTGCCGCCTCGATTGTGCAACTGGGTTGCCAGCTTCCTGCTTGAGCGCCGTATACGAGTCCTTTGTGACGGTGAGTCATCGAAGTTTCTCCAGGTGAATGCTGGTGTGCCTCAGGGGTCCGTGCTATCGCCCACGCTTTTTCTTCTGCATATCAATGATATGCTCACTTTTGGAGGCATACATCGCTATGCAGATGACAGTACTGTACATGGGCGATATCTCGGACACCCAGCGGCTAAGCAAGCCGATACTGAGGAGTATAGGCGAACACTTGTTGCTGAGCTTGACCGGGTTCTGAATTGCATCTCGCATTGGGGTGATGAGAACCTGGTCGAGGCCGAGGTGTGCGCATTCTCAGCCAAGGTATCTCCATTCCTTCCCCATCCCTCTCTTCTGGACACTCCACTACCGATTCAAGACAGCCTCAATATCCTAGGTATGTATACGCAGAAATCTCAACCAGAAGAACTACATCGAGGGTGTCATCAAATCCGCATCTCGGAAACTCGGAGTCCTGAACAAGGTGAGGAGGGTTTTCACGCCGGAGCAGTTGTGTCTGTTATACAAGACCCAGGTTCGCTCCTGCGTGGAATACTGCTCTCACCTTTGGAATGGCTCCGCTCAGTACTTATTGGACGCCCTCAATAGATTGCAGCGGCGTGCTGTCCGTATCATCGGGGATCCAGAGGCCACTAAGACTCTTGAGTCGCTGCAATTACGCAGAGACGTGCCCTCAATGGCTGTCTTCCACCGCATCTATCACGGTGAGTGCTCCGAAGAGCTCTTTCAACTAATCCCACCCTCTCCTTTCCTATCCCGAACGACACGCGCTGGGTTGAGGTGCCACTCCTACACGGTAGAACAGATACCGTCACGCACCAAACGGTTCGGCGCCTCTTATCTCTGCCGTACCATTAAGATGTGGAACTCTTTACCAGTCCACGTGTTTCCCTCCACTTATGATCCCGGGTCCTTTAAGCGGGGCGTGAAAAAGCTTTACTCAAGGCCGTCAAGGTGAGGGCCATCATGCCATAATGCCATGCTGGCTGCTGGGATGATGGCCATCACTATGGGACTTCACTGACTGCCTAACATCAGGCAGCATGGAGTCAATTTGTTCGGCAGAAAAAAAAATGTTAGATGTCTAATACAGCAATACAGAAAACAACTACAGTAGGAGGTGTAGTCCTCATGCCTCTTTTACCTTTTACTTTTTCAAACTTCTCTCTGTTTTCTTGTCTATCTCGACTCATGTTCCCAGAGTACATACATTCAACTTTATATAAAATCAATAAATGTAAAAAAGAAGCAAAATATTAAAACATTTTCATATATTCAAGCTATGAAACTTGAAAGTTTCAAGTGTCGAGTAAAATAATCGAGTTCTCTAACTATGGTTGTGTTTACTTTAAGACTATGAGTGCTTTGTTGGTTGCTGGGTTGATTGAACGAGTTGGTTTAGAAATAAAGCAACAATAGGAAAAGCCGAGGTTTTGTTCAGCTGATGTCAAGTACTTTAGCTTAGGTGTCCTGCGACTATCTCGATTTTCCTTTAAGCTGTGCAGTTTGTATCCACGTTATACTTGCTTTTTACTCTTCTATACATGTAGCAACATACAAAGGGCGCGTCCCGGCTCTGCAAAGGCGACATTTAAATATATTCTATGATACTCAAGATATAGAATAGCATTCTAATGATGACAGAATTTTGAAATCTGTCCAGGAGTTTTTGAGTTTATTCGTTACAGACTTACGAAAATACAATATTTCTTCGGTTGGTGGATATAAAGTATAATTTTGCACCTTGTATATTAAAATTATAATGTTGACTTTCTTCAATATAATTATTTAAAATGGATGCAGTATGTTTATTGATACGTTCAGTATTGGAGCTTGAACTAGAACTAAAAGAAGAATACTTATACATACATATATTTTTAATGTGAAATGGTTTTAGGAAATAACATTTTGTTAACGGTAGGCCAGTCGCCATACAGACTGTAAATGGGCGAACCATGTAGATATCTAATATCTATTACAATGAAAAGCCGTGGCTGCAAAAATATTTTTTTCGTTGGCAGACTTCACATGTCTTTCGAGAACATTATGGAGAACTCTCAGATATGCAGGTTTCCTCACGGTGTTTTCCTTCACCGGTAAGCAAGCAATAATTAACAAAGTGATACGCACTTAACTTCGAAAAGTCATTGGTGCGTGCCGTGGATTCGAACCCTTGGATATTAAAATTATAATGTTGACTTTCTTCAATATAATTATTTAAAATAGATGCAGTATGTTTATTGATACGTTCAGTATTAAAGCTTGAACTGGAACTAAAATAATACTTTAAACATACAATATATTTTTAGTGTGAAATAAGTTGGGCTTTAGGAAATAACATTTTGTTAACGGTAGGCCAAACGGCATACAGACTGTAAATGGGCGAACCATGTAGACATCTATTACAATGAAAAGCCCTGGCTGCAAAAATCCTATTTTTCGTCACTACGGGAAAGGGTTGATCCAATGGTCAGATTTTCCATTCTGATATTATACTGTGTATGTAGTATGTAATGGGATTGAACTTTGGAAATTTCTTCGGCAATGTTGCGTTTGATATTACGATACGAGTAAGTAGGTAAGTGCAAGACACGTTTGGACTAAACAGGAGTAAACTATTTTAAACTTTCGCGATTAGTAATTATCAATATACAAGGATAATATTATAAGCGAGTCTCACCTACTCGCGATAAATAATATATTTAAGGCATAAATACCTCTGTTTTTGCCAACGTTTCGGCCGAATTGTTTCGGCCGTGGCCGCGTTGGGACTGGTGAGCTGAGCGCGGTCCTTGTGTGGTTTTGGGACCTACCCTCACTTGATTTTGAAAACTTCGACATGCTACACTTGTGTAGACGTCATTAGTGTAGTATATCGAAGTACCGACAGTGCGGCTAAAATAAAAAAAGTCAGCCCATTGATAGATTTATTGTAGACATACAAAACGCATTAAATCAAGCTAAAATCCAATAATTGCTTCAATATAGAGTCAATAGATTATTTATGGGTAGGTTTACCTCACCGATGACGACCGCATTACCACTTGAAAACAGTTGAAGTAGCACTCAATTGCGGCTTGCGTTCGACAGCCACCGCAACTGCCGTCAAGTAATAATGCAACGATTAATCAGTTTTAAGTAATGTATTTTCAATTAAATAATATGTTGATTTAAAAATGTATTGGTTTTTTATGTTAATTATCAGACACTGATTTGACCGTGGCTTGTAGTGTGTTGTTATATATAATAGTCGTTGTTGCCTAAATAATTGGTTTATCACATAAAAATAATCAAATCGGGTCAGTAGTTCCTAAGAATAACTGTTCAAGCTTTATAAGTATAGATGTTGTTTCAAAATAGGTACATGTATGAGATACAGCCTGCAAAAAATTATTTATATGATTTGTATGACGACTCCATACGGACAAGCGATAACTCACACGATTTGTATTTACGACTCGATACGTACGTGTGCTAAAATACATATTATTATGAATACAATACATTATAATGAAAGTGTTTACGCTTCTAGTGCTAGCGTGATATTACGATTTAACTGTAGCCAACACGACTGATTTTACTGGGCGTGCGTCGGAAATATGAAAATCAGCGTTATATATGCAAATGAATTCTGAAACAACAGTCCACGGCTTTATGTGATTTCACCTATTTTCGATGTGTATGTAACACATATTAACGTTATGTATGATAATAGTGATTATCATAAATTATTTTGTGTTATGTTTTAATAATCATATGACTATCCTGGTATGGGTCACACAGCGCAGCGGTTTTCTGTAGCAGGAAATGTATGCATGGGTAAACATTGCGCTGATACAAAAAGAGAGACCCTTGGCGGTCCAATTTTCCGGAAAAGAATCAAACTTCAAAGAATTAATTAATTTTCCAAAAAGCAGTAATGTAGATAAGAACACGCAAACTCGTACTATTATCTCTTGCGGCCCTACGGGGCCATATTATGGGGTTCATAGTTTGCTCGACTTACTTTTCAACTTTTGGAATATAACTAAATAGGGGTGTATTAGGATGACGTGGCTGTGTGTTGTCTGCGATATCGTAACTCCTAAACGAAGGATTAGAGGATTTTTATGTTTAAGAGCTGGCGTGATCGAGTCGTTTCTTAGCTACAATTAATGAGGATCGACATCTACCTTATTTTTTATTCCATGGGGAAATATCAATTTCTTTACGTATTAACTGACGCTTTGATCACTTCTCTGTTTGCTCACTGCAATAGGTTCTAATTCAAATGTACACATTTATCAACTGCGCAGTACAATTTACAAGACGTATAAAAATAAACGCTCGTTTTTTTTCCTTTTTCGCCATGTTGTTTCCTATTTGACCTCCAATTGTTAAAACGTTGTGTCATTGACTACTATTTTCGATGCATATCGGCAGGGTACTGCGCAGTAATATTTAAGTTTTATAGTTTAGAAATGACTGGAGAGTTCGAGAGCGATCACTTATACAGTTTAAGTTTTATTTGTAAAGACGAAATCACTTTTATTTTTTAAGATGAACGAAATCCATAGTAATATTTTGCATTTATAACGCTAAAATGTTTGTTTGTTTGTTCGTTTTTCACCTCACTAGGCACCCGTGCTATGATGGGTGTGATATAGGTATGTGTAATTGTGTATGAAGATAGTTGGGAGGCTGAAGAGTGACATAGGCACTGTACCGCGATAACCGACTCCTACGCGGACGAGGACTAGTCACAGCCTATCTTCGTATTTTTTTCCAGAAAACCTTGGGCACCAGTGGACGTTATATCAGATCTAAATTGTTTATCTCTTAAAGTAAACTCTAGTTGTATTCGCCGTCTACAAATTATACTCCCACTAATCTCTACACAAACAAACTTGCTTCCGCATAGGTATTCTGTGTCTGTTTAGATCTGCTAAACTATGCCATGAATTTTGATGCATTTTGCTTTATCATTTACTAGACGTTTCCCGTGGTTTCACCTGCGTCCTGAGGGAATTACTTCGCGTACCCGAAAAACCCAAATATCTTACGGAACCCTATGTTTTCTAAAATAAAATATAGCCTATGTTACTCGCAGATAATGTAGCTTTCTAACGGTGAAAGAATTTTTAAAATCGGTGTAGTAGTTTTTGAGTTTATCCATTACAAACAAACAAAATACAATTTTTTCCTCTTTATAATATATAATAATAATAATTATTATTATTATAATAATAATTAGTGTAGAAATATTTCTGTCAGTTAAATGTTTAGCACATTTTTTGTTTAGAGAGAACATAGAACACTCGCGCAAAGCGAAGGTGGATTGCTATATTAATAAATGTAATGTTTGTTTGTATATATGAACCTACAGCTAAAACTCCGAAACGATGTTACAAGTTGATTATTAATGCTTGCTACGTGCCTTGAAATGCACGTTGAGCCGTACTGCCTGTTCTGAAGGACTGTCATTATCAGGAGTATCCTTGCACCCTAAAATACTGGCTTTGCTCTAAGACAAGGAATATCACAGCTTCGGATTGAGATGGTAAGACGGTAGTCACTCAATGAAAAAGTTAATATTCTGTCAAACCTGATTAGGCAACCATCCTCAAATGCGAACAGTCTTGGATGCAACTGAGATAAGGCTAGGACCATGATGAAATAAAGATGTCCGACTCAGCGTCATATAAAAAGACTGACATGCCTATAAGCACTTACGTCGCAGTTTTAGCAAGTTAAAAATAAACGAGACCGTATATTCACACAGTATCAAATTTTTATTCATATCAAATGTAGGTATTTTTTTGAGTAGCACACTTGTTCTTTTTCTAAATCCCCATGTCACCAAGGTCGGGTAGGTACTTAAATCTATTTTTATCAAACAAGACTTAGTAGATTATTACTAAGACTGCGTTTTTTTTTCGTATAACTCGAAGGAAAAAACTATATTTAAACTTTATCGTCATCATTTTAGCGTTGTCCCCATGTTGTCCCACTTGCCATCTAAGACCTTTGCCTTGGGGCCAAGGATTCGTCTAAATCATCATAATGTCCATGTGTAAACTTTTTCACTTCTGGGCACAAGCCTCTTCACCACCATGCAGGCCTAGTGCAGGTAAGGAGACGTAACATGTCTTTCTAGAACATTATGGTGAAATCTCAGACAGGTACATCGTTTAGCAAGCAATAGTTAATAATTTAATACACATACGCGATTAACTTTGAAAAGCAGTCAGTAGTGCGCGCAGTGAATGTGAACTTGGGACTCCTTGCGTAGCAATCTAATAGTATCTTCACGCTATCGCGGACTTTTAAAATGTCACTAAAAGAGATTTTGCTGACCACAGTCTATTCAACGGCACATCTGATGGTCCTTCACATTTGTAGACTCTTGAGAGAGGGCACGTTGTTGCTCTAATAGCGTACAAAGTCAGGGGTACGCATACGAGCCCTAGATCTTCTTCGGTCTTCCTGATCTGAACCTCATTGTAAAACAACCTTAGCTTAAAATACTGGCAATACTTTCTAGCTGCTCTACATTGTACACTGGGCGAGAGAATTGAACTTTTGTAAAATTGTATCAGTCTTTTGATGTTGTGAACTGAACGGTCAAGAACACTAAAGCTAACTAAACTAAAAGCAATAGGCGCATAAATTATTTTACTTCATTTTTTATTTTATTTTCATCAACAGAGCTTTTGAGATTCCTGTATTTCAAATCTCAATTTACAAACTGTCGTGTTGTATTGATTATTTTGTGATAAGGGTAGATTAAACACTATGAACTCATCAAGTCAAGCAATTTGAGCACACACAATACAATATGTATTCTGATTAGATGATGAATTCACAGTTGGCTGGTTCCAATTGATGCCGATGTACGTTCTTGATTGCGATGCAACACATGTGGATATAGTGCGCAGCTTGCCGTTATACAATCGGCCATCAATACTAACACCGCGGTTGGGTAATAATCTTGTATGCAACCACTAAATGGAATCCCTTAGGTACCTTTGTCTAAAGCGCTACTGGGTAAAAGCGTAAGGAGGTGTTGCTTATATTCTATATTTGTCCTTTTCATGTCTAGTTAGATTTCTTATTTAGTCTTAGTAAAACAAGGTTATTCGCCTAAAGAATATATATGACATGTAAATAATCATTATAAGGAATTTATATCTGACAATTGCCCAGTGGAGAGCCATATAGATTGCTACGCAGAGGCTCTTGAACTCTAATCCACGCGACGCGATAATATAATTATATTATCCCTTGCTAAACGGTGAAGGCAAACCTATATGAGGACTTGGCTTAACCCTTCTCATAAGTGAAGAGGCCTTTGTCCAGCAGTGAATCAGATTTATAAACAAGGTTGACGATAAACATATTTTCATTATGCAATAAAGAGTGTAGGTTTGTCTCTTAACATTAATTTATTTCTAAACAACACGGAGCCGCAAATTACAGTTTTGATGACAATGAGCACTTTGTGAATATCACCCTTTATCGAGTTTAGCCCATGACTCAACCATTGTAAACTAATTCTGCAAGTCACCTAAGCTGAGTCTGTTCACTTTGGGAGTCATTTGGTTTCATGTGTGTTAATCGTTACGTACATTGGCAATGGAATGTTGTCATATGTAGGACTACAAACTACAAAGTACTGCAATTTGTGACAAATGAGCGTTTATTAAAACTCTTCAACTCTGAATGACAAGCAAAACAGCGACTGCTTAAGATTGATTAAATATTTACTTTCATAGTCTAACGCCTGTATCCCCGAAGTGGTAGGCAGAGGTGTGAATATTACACCCACATTTTGCTATGAATTTTGAGGTCCCACGTAATAGAGGGCGAGCATATTGCCGTTTATTAAATATTGTATATATTTTTACATTTTACTCACGTCTGAAGTTTTGGTAAATAATACTTCACCGCAAGATGCCAAAAGATTTTTTCTTAGCTGAATACTAAGTTTTATCATTTTTATAACCAATATCACTACAAGTGCAGCAGACCAGCAACTTATAGCAGCCAGTAGCACAATTATTATGACTTTCACGTTATTTCTATATTAATTAAATAACGTTAAACCGCTAGTACAAAGGACAAAGTTAGAAGCTAACCACGCGCTAGCGGGAAACTATACTGTTCAGACTAAAACCTGCAAAATGGTTGGCAAAATGGTCGCAGCATTTTCAAAAACTAAAAATGGGTACCTAATTTTCAAAAGTTGTTAACACAAAGCTGCATAATATTATAAATTAGCGGTTACATTTTGTTGGGTAACAGCAAAGTGAATTTAGTGAAAATATAACGAGCGCGCTCACTAAAATGTTAATATAATTTCTTATTAAAATGTGCTTTATTTTGGACGGCCGCCCGGACACATTATGTCTTTTATTCCAGGAATTAGTAACACAATAAAGGAAAATATTTCAGCAATTTTCGTGGGCAGCTCTTCATTGTTCAGGGTTTTCGTTGGCGTAAATTATTTTCATATTTTGTGAGGAAAACTATGAGATAGCGGTTCCGCCCACTCGACTAGGATGTATAGACGATTTTCAAGAATACTCTGTTCGTAATATGAGGGTTGGTAAGGGTATACGGCAGTATATTGAAGTACGTAGTTATATTTTATGTGAGTATTTTCAGGGTGATGTATAGATGAGATTCAACAGGTGAAATCTTTTTTATATAAACATTTATGCTGTTCGTATGAAGCAGATACGCGTACTTGTATCGTTCAAGTGGGTAGTGCGTACTTCGTACCCGAGCCATTCGTGAGGTTTTTATGCGTGGCTTGGGCACTTCGATTAAAGCATCTCTATATACCTAAGCATATATGGGAGTTGCGCCGCTTATAAATGCCCAACAGCAAAATTTGCACGAATGTGTTTGCGATCATAGTACAAAAAGAAAACAATTGTGTTGACCTGACCACAAGTACTTATGACGAGTCTTGGTGTCTATATCAATTAGAGTAGTGTAGAGCTGAGATATTTAATTTTTTATGTCATATAATCTTTTATTGTAATCGTCTCGGTACCCACAGGACAGGCTTGCCTCGTGTGGGGCCACTGGTATATCAAACATTGTTACATGTATACTTTGGAAATAAACATTTTTTATTTTTTTTATTTTTTATTTTATATTGGTGTGTCTTCGTTTGAATAAGCCCCAGCTTACGCAATACGTCTCTGACAAAATAAATACATATGTATGTATAGTCAGAGGAATAAGTTTGGAACATTGAATAAGTTCGGTATTACATCTTGACTACAAATTGTAGAAAGCTGAAGAGCTTCTTGTGTGTCATGAATCATGACACACAGATACACATCCGTCTGTATCTCTCTACTGTTTGTAAGTCTCGATACAATATTATAACGAGTCATAACTATAAACACACTTAATTTGTTATTGACACAATCATATTTTATCTTTGTTCGCCTAGAAAAATGTGTGGGCATATTGTACTGTTCCGAACACTGAAATAAGTTTGAGAGGTATGCAATAGTTCTAAGTAGGTATTAAACGTACTAAAAACGTTTATTATATAAAGGAAACAGGCATAACACTTTGTGGTCACGGTAAAATAGACATAACGTGTTGGGCCGCTTATTAAAATCGCGTTATTCATCACATAGTAATTTCCCTTAGTGATTATACATTTATTCCATGATTAATCAACACTTATTTATTCGGAAGGCAATAATTAGTTGTGTTTTCTAGGCACTACGTAGTGGTCTTATATTGCACTAGATGAACCCACGGTTACAACCGCGTTATTGAAGGCTACTGCTCCGCTCCTGTGACTCATAGCGTGATGTTATATAGCCTATAGCCTTCCTCGATAAATGGGCTATCTAACTCGGAAAGAATTTTTGAAATAGGTCCAGTAGTTCCTGAGATTAGCGCATTCAGCCAAACAAACATACAGCTTTATATATTAAGTATAAGATTAGGTGCTGTGGGGGACTGCCGACTAAAAAATAAATCAGCTTTCTGCACGTATGTATAAATACCTACCCAAACCCTGCATTTTACATATACACTATCGTTCAAGTCTTTTAGCGTTTATGCATGTACCACGGGTCACCAGATCAATAACAGACGCAAAAATTACTTTGGATGCATAATGATCCACGATCAGGAATCAGGATGCATCCTAATTCTAATATCCTTTTTGAATAACTCTATTGCCAATTAACTGGTCTTATATGAACAATTTATTCATTATCGGCCAGTCCCAATATCTGAACTATCCAAAGACATATTTGTATGGAGTTTATGTCAAATATGCATCTCGAATCTCCAAATCCATGGATATATCGGATATAGAATCCGGCGGTATGTCACCATATCTCACGAAAGGAAACTTAATAATTGCACTTGTGATACGCATACAATATACATATAGCTTAGCATATCTTTAGCCTAAATATTTAAGATTCTAGTGTACTTACTCCAAACATGCACACTCCATCCCCGATGCGAGTCCTCGTCACTGTTCCCTGCGGCCTGCATCGGAGGTTCTGCTCCTTCAGTCTCGGGTAACGTCCTCCAACGCTTCAGCAGTTCTTTCGTCTTGTCCTTCGTCTTATCACATGCCTGACGCCAGTTCGTGAAGTACTTCCGAGATACCTTCGGACTTGCCAACGAGGTAGACTTCGAGTCTTGTCTGACAACAAAAAAAAGATATCACTAAATCCATTCACAATTGACGCAAATTGCGGCAAACATACATAGATGAAAACAGAACCCTCACTTGTTTTTAAATCCTAATATTTATCACCTTAGACACAACTCGTTTATTTGACTTTGTGAGTCAACTAACTGGTTTACATTTGACTCTAAATGTGCAGATGTTTTACTAAAATATACGCAGGTTATTACTCATTTAAGATGCCTAGACAGATAAGACGAGTACCTACTACAAACATAAGAGCATATTTCTTCAAGTTTGTCTCTCGCTGCACGTACAAACTATTTTTGCCTTACTGTATTGATTTCATCCTTCTGCATATGTAAACATGTAGTGACAATGAAATACGTTCCACACTATATTTCCACATATATTTGTCACGGGTGACAAATCGGTAAACGATCAGTTTCAGTCGACAGCCGAATTTTGTTCTGTTTATGTGCTGCAATTTACGACCCAGCGGGTACAGTAAAACTGTACTATACGACCGCCTTCATTTATAGATGCGGCCTTTCTAGTAGAATGAGGGAAATAAAGAGGTAATTTAAGGTATAAAGCTTTACTGCTGGGCGCAATCATAACTCGGACGTGTTCCAGGCGATATAAATGGTCCTCGTACTTCAGTTTTGTCTGAAGCCCTTTATTACTTTACCTTACGTACGATCTCAATTTAAACTTGATGGCGTGCTAAAGAACCTCTATACAGAATGTAATCTATTGTATGATCTTTGTTCAACACATTACTTTCAACAGAAGTAATATCTACAGAAATGTGGCTAATAAATCATAAAGTTTAATAAGCAGCTGGCAGAACTATGGTAACAAGATGAAACTAAACGCCTCTTTGCGTGGTTGTCACAAAATATTTCTAGTCACGAAATTCCGTGAGTTATTAGGGGCTGAATGTGGCCATCTCATCGATCATCTTACCGATGATGGATTACGGATTGGCTCTTAATTACAGCTTTACGACCCTTTCATTATGTTGATTAACGGATTAGTGGACCAAATAAGAAACTTGTAATTATGTTGCTCCTTTATTCTAAACTAGGTGCGGCTTAAGCGCTTAAGGCAAAGTTGATATACGCATCGATACATGTCATGTACCTATTGAAGGTGGTATATATGGTATGGCTTAACAATGTTGTGTTGTCCTTGCGTACTATAGAATGCTTTGTTTCCTGAACTAGAAATACGAGAATAACTGCCAGGTATTGCATGTATGTCCTACTCTAAGACAGTGTAAGGGATATTTTTTGGGTTCGTTTACCCAGATAAATATGCTTTTAAGACTTTATCGAAACGATGTGACCATAATATCTCGCAGTATCGCGCCAAGTAAGTAAACAATAAGTTAAAACATTTATAAAGCTGCCTAACTTTAATGGCTTTCTTTTAATTTCTGGTGCTCGGGAAGTTCTAAGTAATGTGAGAATTTGATGGAACATTAAAATGTTACTTATTATAACTACTAACTGCACTGTTATTTGATATGCTCTTGAAAGTGTTTTAGCGATATTGAAGCGAACTTGTATACTGCAGTAGCAAATATATTGAAGAAGTTTGTGTGAACTTTGTATGGTTAACTAAGTACCTATATAACGTGCACTTTGTACCTTTATAGGCACTCAGTAATAATCTCTACTACTCAAAAAATGTGTCATTGAGCGTATTTACTGAGCCAGTACATGTGGGTTGTGTAGATAGTAGCTGAGTTAAACATATTCTTTTTTATTTTTGAGAGATATAGCTGTCGGAACCGTCACTATCGTAGGCCTTGTTTATTTGAGCATTAGAAGCACAGAATTCGTGCAAAAACAGTCATACTTTAAAAATAATGTAACGTCAGGTTGTTCTGCCCGAACCGAGGTACTTTTACTTTGCCCCTCTATCCAGCTTAAAGGCAAATGTATTTATATAAAGTAATATATAAAATGGCTCTCTTAAGCTTCTGAAAGGTAAATGCATTATGCAAAATACAAGGGACGTCCTGATCTCCTAAAATGACAATGGAGATATAAAAACTAACGACATACTTGAATTTTATGATCGTATCTAGTAATATCTACATTTATATAGTGTTTACCTGTGTTAAGCGTTGCTGTGCAAAATTATTTGCCCTGGGTTAAGAATTTGGGTGCGTGTAACTATTTCAGAATTTTGTAGAGAATTTTCTAGCTGAAAAATTTACACCACATAGCTTGCTTGACTTATTTACGGTTCTGTAGTGCATTGTTGTTAGGTATCAGGGTTTTTTTATAGTTTCACTATATTGATTTGTCAATGTGTCTATTTCTATAGTACTATTAGTAGTAACTATTAGTGCGTTAAAATTAAATCAAATAAATAGTACATACATAGACTCACGCCTGTTTCCCGGAAGGGGTAGGCAGAGAATACGGAACGCCATTTGCAACGATCCTGACATACTTCTATTACTTCATTCACTCCCATCAAGTTTCTCATGCATGCTCTTCTGTTTAGAGTACTTCTGACCTGTCCTTTTTTAAATAAATAGTACTCCTATATTAATTTATCGTTGTGAATAGTAGCATCGCCTATAAATGTGTGAAGTTACATGTAGTTATGTAAATACGAGAAGTTACTTTTTATTCGTTTGTTACGACACTATTCAGAGTCCGACACGTATTAGTCCAATTAAAAATATGAAGAAAAAATATTCTCAGGAAGACAACAGAACTGTTCTTTTCAATAGTAGCCTCAAGCTATTGTTTTAAACTTACTGGCACTATATTGACTTACGGCCACTTCTAAAACCACAGCTTATTGTCAGTATCAAAGTTATTAAAAACGTGCTTAATCATGCGAAGTCCATTAGCGCATATTGTTCTTCACAATAAATTGTCCAAGCGGTCGAGGCGCGCCGGTTGCGTCCAATGGCTTCCCGCCACTTTTTGTAATATGTCTGGTTATGAGAGATTTATTGCCGTCGCTACCATGTTTAGGAGTCACAGATTTAACGTACCAGGATTTTTTAGTACGCTCTTATTACATGAACTTCGTGTAGTGATAGACTGTCAGACAATTTTTGCAAGCATAACACCAGAATATCTGGTGAAAACTTATGGCCCCTTCCTAGAATACTTATAAGTATAAGTACTCCTCCTCCTCGCGCTGTAGAATACTTATAATTATAAGTATTCAGCAGCGCGAGGTTGAACAAGTTGATTTGAAGGGTATAAAACATAATTGGTTATGCATAGCGCACACGGGATCCTGCCTTTTCGCCGAATATTGTTTGGCCGATTATCACTTGCCAACCAACGTTTCGCCTATTTTTCACTTAGACGACTAACGATTGTCAAATTTTTGTATGACAACGTTTCATTTGGTAGAATTATTGTTAAGCTGATTATTGTAATGACAAAAAACGTTTGGGGCATTTATCTTTTGTGAAATCGAAAAGAATCGGTTAGGTTAGTATGCTGATAAACAATGAACAAAACAATGCCAGAACCAAATCGCTTTTATTTCACTACACAGGGCATTTAAATATGCTACATCGGTTAGGTTAGAACTGCGACAATAAATGGAAGACCAATCGTAAAGTTGGCAACTGTGAGGTTGGGAAATAAAAAACAAAATTGTATCACAAGTTGGCAAATGATTATTCTGCGAAATAAAATTCTGTAAAACGTTAGTTGGCAAGTGATAATCGGGTAAACAATTTTCGGTGAAAAGGCAGATATCCAGCGCACACATAGGTGTTAGTTGCGGCAAGCTTGGTCTCTTTCTTTCAACGTAACTAGCTCATCCGAGGAGCTATTGCTCTAGGCAGACGGGCTAGTTTGCCAGTTTAATGTAAAGAGCAGTCTCTTAATAGAATGCATGCAATAAATGAAGTTTTCAATACATACATACATACATAGACTCACGCCTGTTTCCCGGAGGGGTAGGCAGAGACTACGGAATGCCATTTGCAACGATCCTGACAGACCTCTCTTGCTTCATTCACTCCCATCAAGTTTCTCATGTATGCTCTTCTGTTTAGGGTACTTCTGACCTGTCCTTTTTTTAGGATGTCTCCAATCTGGACAGAGAACGTCCGCCTAGGTCTTCCCCTTCGTCCTATCCCATTCACACTTGCCTTATATATCTTCTTTGTCAGTCTTTCGTCATCCATCCTCTTGAGTTTGACTTCAGTTTTCAATAACTGATTGAATATTGGACTATGATATTATTCGCTTTTAATTAGAATAGTATTGTATTTTGTAATTACCCAATCATTGTTAAAAAAATTGTCGAGCAAGCAAACAAACTAGTGTTCAGGGTTTTGCCGAGGACTAACGATGCTAGTAGATAAAAATCTTCGTTGACGTATATAATTATTCGAAATGCGAGTCTTTTTTATATTTCAAAATATGTATACTAAATTGTTATTTGTGACTAAATCTATTTTTTGTATACTTGCTTGTTAGAAGTTTAATCCTAAACTAACCTCAACCCTTAATATGACCAATGAACTAAGATTTATACCCACCTGTCAAAAGTATCTCTTGAGCTCTCACTGGCTTTAGACAGTCTCCTTTCTTTCCTCAGTCCGCCATCATCGCAGGGTGACTTTTCCGGCGGCAGCCGCAGTTCTTTCTCAGACTTACTGCTAGAGCGAGAGGTCCGAAGGTCTTCTCCACTATCTCTTTTCAGTGCAGACTTCACTGGCGACAGGCTGCCAGGCTTGTCATGTTTCTTTACCTCCATACTGATGGGTGGCCGGTCATCGTCAACGGTTTTCTGAAAAGCAAGAAACCAAAGTTAACCACTGACTCTTCGAAATTAAGTGCATATAACACTGCAAATGATCGCTTGCTAACGGTGACCGATAACATCGCCAGGCACCTTGCGTGTCTGAGAGTTCTCTGTTCTCCATGATGTGTTCGAAAGACTTATGGAGTTTGCCAAATCGTCCTTGGCCGGCGTGTTGGAGTTTGGCTTAGCCTTTCTCATAGGAAAAGGAGACTTGTATCCAGCAGACAATGTAATAAAATATTAGCCCTGTTATCTATTCATATGACAAGGCTGATATTTTATTATTACTAAATATACTTCGTATTTTCTACACCACTTGTAACCATGTGCGATCAATACAAGTATCTAGGTGGTATGATGCACAGATTGGGCACTTAGAAAGCAACATCCAACACAGAATAGCCGCAGCGTGGCAAGAAGTGACTGGTGTCACTTCTAACAAGAGGATGCCCGTCAAACTCAAGAGTTTGATGTATAAGACAATGATATGCCCAGTTCTTATATATGACAACGAAACATGAGCTATAACAAAAAATACCATCCAAGTTGCAATGAAGATGCTGAGATGGATGTGCGGCGTAACCAGGCTCGATAAAATCTGCAACGAGTACGTGCAAGGAAGCCTCGGTGTACGCGACATCGCCCAAAAATGCAAGATAGTAGGCTTCGATGGTATGGTCATATGAAAAGGCGACCACCGGACTACGTCGGCAATTTGGTACTACAGCTTGCCCTCCCTAGTCGGAGACCTAGAGGAAGACCCAAGACAAGGTGGTGAGATGTAGTGCTAAAGGCCAAGAGTTAATGTAATGTTACTGATGAGGATGTCGCAGATAGAGCGAAGTGGTACAAAGTGTAAAGAAAGCTGACCCCACCACCATGTGAGATATATATCAGGTATTTTCAACACAAGACTAGTGTTATTTTAATATGCGGCAAATACTCTTATTTGCTATTGTTAGATAAAAAAGGATAAAGACGGTTCGAGAAAAGAAATTTAGTGACTAATGCAATTTATTTGGAAGGGATGTGTCGGATACACCATCTAAGTGTTCCCTTTTATTCTCATTTTCGTTGCCTCGCTTGTAACATAATTGTTTGATATACTGTGGAACATTGGCACCATTGCCACACTATATGTTGCGTTGTTTCAAATTTATTGATACATGTGCCGTAAACAACTACGCTATTATTTTTAAATAAATACCTAATGTAATACGCATACATCAGAGAGTAGGTATGTGTCGGACCACTAGTATTTGCTTACAGAAGATCAATCATTATTTCAATTTGTTGAACTAGCATTTAAATCTACCATCAGACGAATAAGATAACAGGATTAGTCGTGACCATGTCTATATTACGTCAGCTTTTCTCAAATCTAGTTTTATCATAACAAACATTTATCTGTCCTAAACCGACGCAAGCTCAGATTAGTCCCTCTCTCTTTGATTTATGAATGTTGATATAAACCCGAGAGAGATAGAACATATTATCTATAAAATGCTCGCGTTTTATATCAAGTACCAAATTTATGACCCGCATATTTGAAGATTTAAAACTGCGGTAAGGTGATAAATTTTATCCATTTCATACGTTGTTTGTTCCGGAGAAAGGGTCAATGGATAAAAGCAAATATTTGGATGAGCTAACCAGTGTAATTAAAGTTGATGAGATATTGTATCTGATGAATAATGCTAGATGGGCTAAGAAATATTACATGGGGTGTGCTTACAAACTGTCGTTTGT
Source organism: Euclidia mi (assembly GCA_944739405.2). NCBI lineage: Eukaryota > Metazoa > Arthropoda > Insecta > Lepidoptera > Erebidae > Euclidia > Euclidia mi. The sequence continues at coordinate 26,933,363 of OX123204.2, read as the reverse complement.
GTCAATGATATAACGGTATAAAAAACGTGTTATAAAATGCTTTTTGGGTACCTACTTTCAGGTTCAAAGGTTTTTAGGTTCCGGTAAATATTGTTTTTGGAAATTTATTTTCTTTTATCTACTACTAGTAATTCAGCTATAATTACATAAATTGTAATGATAATTATTTTATGTTTTCTAATTATTATAAGAGTATAATTATTTAACACAACAACAACTTGTTGTGTTTGTAGATGTGAGAAATCTGCTCTAAATCAACTCTCATTAGGTTGACGTGGCTTACCCTTCTCAATGTAATAAGAGGTCTGTGATATTATTATAATTTGTGTATCTTTCATGTGAAAATTAATTGGGTCTCACAAACGCTGTCGTCGTACCGGCGTAATTCCGGTTGCATCCATGAGATTTGCTGGATTCCGGTATCTGCTTTCTATTAAAACATGATCCTCCTAGCGCTATCTCAGTTAGAACCCGGGGTCCTCTTTCTGGTCTAACCGGACACATAACTCTGAAAAGTTTTTGATGCGCGAAGTGGATTCAAACCCGATAGAAACCCTTTGCGTAGCAATCTGTTGGTATCTCGACTAGGCCATCGCTATCTATTGCAACAAGATATTAGATAGATGGATAGAGCGACTACCGTCTGACCTACAACCTAAAGGAAAAGGTATATTCTACACCTTAGACGAGTGTCAATATATGTATGAGGAATTTGATGGGAGTTAATGAAGCAAGAGAGATATGTCAGGATAGTTGCGAATGGCGTTCCGTAGTCTCTGCCTACCCTTCCGGGAAACAGGCGTGAGTCTACGTATGTATGTGTCAGTATATACAAGGGTACTGAGTTCTCAACCAAAGTCACCGTCTTAGCTCTCCGAATAGCCAGGCTTAAGTGGCAATGGGCAGGGCACATAGCTCGAAGAACCGATGGCCGTTGGGGCAGGCCGGTTCTAGAGTGGCGACCACGTACCGGACGACGCAGCAGGGGTAGGCTTCCCGCAAGGTGGACCGACGATCTGGTTAAGGTCACAGGAAGCGGTTGGATGCGGGCGGCTCAAAATCGGTCTGTGTGGAGAACCTTGGGGGAGGCTTCTGTCCAGCAGTGGACGTCTCTAGGCTGACATGATGAGTTCTCATAAGGCCTGTCGATGATCTTCTTGATAGTTGTGACCAACTATCAAGTGGTCTTTACGAGCCATGAGGCAAACGGTAATTAACATTTTACTTGGTTCTCACGTACGCTTGCCCGAATTACGAAGGTATCGTTACTATTTATTAATACCGACCATAGCTTCGATTATCGACTAATGCTATAGAAACAAATACAGTAGCTACATCTTATGGTATATAAAGGTAAACTGTATTCAAGATAAGAGCAGTTTGGGAATATTCATGGGTGATTAGCTCTGCGAAAAACTCAAATGTTTTAGATAGCAATAATGGGTACCTACCTACGCTTTAAGATGCCTTTAGCGTTTGCTTGCCAGGTCGGACGAGCGATAAAATTTATTTTACAATACCGCCACAAAAACATTTTGTGGAGTTTTATTCGAAGGGGTAGGCATTAATCGGGTAACAGAAACTAAATATTTTTCAAACTAGTTTTTTGCATATTAAATACCTTGCTCGCAGTTCCGCCGTCGTGAATTTTACACCTAATGAAACTGTAAAAATATCCATTCGTTAGTTTTTCTATTCATCTCGTTATCAGACACACTCAATATTTGATCAACAAACAAAATATTAATCCAGGATATCACACCGAGTGTATCGTTCCCGGCTCGGTAACAATAACAAGCTACGGTTCGCCTTTATTGCGAAGACATTTATTAGGGCGCCCTAATAAATGTCTTATACGCCTGTCTGTCTTATACCAGCTTATACGCACGTGCGTATAAGCTGGTTTTTGGAAGCGCAAGAAGGCGCGTATAGGCGCGCCTTTTGACACACGCGTAACTCGTACGAGCGTTGACGCGCTTCTAAGCTCGTATAAGCGCGAGCCGTCAGAATCCATGTCAACACTGACAAGATGTCACTGCCGTTTCGAGCGAACGCGCCGAAATATGCCCGTTTACGCGTGTCTTGTTTATTGCAGCTCGTAATGTAGCGCGCGTGTAAGTGCGTCATGCTGAAACGACCGTTTATGCGCAGAAAAACACGCTAATCTGAAACCGCCCTTAGGCTTTATTGAAAAAGAGAGCCATGTAAAACATTGATTTCGATGTACATGTCGCGCTCTACTCCGCTGCGGCCGATGTCGCTACAGAGTAAAACGCGCTATGGACCTCGAAATCGCTGCCGCTGCCAACCGCCGCAGCTTTACATTCCTGGGCCGTATAACTCCAAAGTTTTCTCAAAATCAGTTGAGTAGGTACTTTGAGTAAAAGTAAAAATATCCACCCAGACAAACAATCCATACAAAACTAACTTGCAGTCGGGCGCGCACTTAATATTTTAAATAGCGTCTCTCAGCGTATTTATATACAGGGTGTCACAAGACCCATCACCAAGCAGAAGTTTACTCGTTGTGGACATCATGCCAAGTCATACTAACCAAAAATAATACCTGCGAAACGATTTTTTTAAAAGTTTTCAAATTTTTTAAACAGCAATTAAAAGCGCGCGCGTGCAATGCTCTAAATACCTACTTATCCATGAGGTCATAAGGCACCTAAGGAACATATTGGCGGGGTAAATGCATCGATTTTGTACCTAATGAGAAAAAATCCGTACTAACTTTGAACCTCAATATCTCCTGAATCAGTAATTTCCCAGGTATGATGCCGAAGTAAAAAATATTCGTAGTGATTGGTACAACATGGGATTTCAGTTTTCGTTAAGGGTCTTGGTACACCCTGTATTTAATTGTACATTGTCGGAATTCATAAGAGTAACTTTAATCTACCTATTTGTCACTTATGTAGCTACGTTGTCGTATTGGGTAGATTGCCTGTAAAGGCAAAATTGTACGTTGATATAAATATAATTCAAAATTCAAAAATTGAAAATTAATGTCCTCACTTGGATATTTTCGCGTTTATATTAGTGGTAAGCTATTGGCCACTAAGACTGCGTTCTGAATGATTAATAGTTGTCGCGTCCGTGGCAGTCACAACCCAGGTGGGATTAAGGGACCGCTATACTTTTTATACAGCTTATGGTCTGTAGGGTTGGATTTATGTAGGCAGTATAAAAATACTGCGATTGTGACCCAGTTCACAGATGTTCTGTGTGGGTATGTGCATTGCTCTTGGATTATGTAATAAGTTTTGGTCCGACCCGGGACTTCCGAGGAGTTTATTGTTGTTATAAAAGTATCTGAGTATGATTTGGTATTGTTTTAGTGTTCTGGAATAACGTTTATATACTCGTTCTACTGTAGGCCTGTTCTTTTACAGTTTTTTGTGTGTTTTGTTATAAAAGTAAAAGGTTTGGTTAGTTAGAATTTGGTCTGTAAATTTTGCACCGTGGCTACTTGTTCTATGCTATAAAATGCGTCCTCCAGGCGTTCCATCTATCCATGTGAACGCAATAAACTCAAAAAATGTCGAATGGATTTTTGTACGGTTTTTACCAATAGATAGTATGATTCCTTATGAAGGTTTAGGTGTTTAATTCACTCGGGTGGAGGCGCGGGCGAAGTGTAGTATGTAGAATACTAGACTTCACCCGCCAAAAGCCACAATTTATAATCACCCATGCATTGCTTTCAACCATCTCATTCTATAAAACTCTTAAATTATACAATTGCTTTTAACACAAATTCAACGTAAACAGTCACACAATGTTTCGGAATAAGCCCTTTTCATGTCACGTGTCGAACGATGTGACGGTACAAATTCGATTACATAAGAGACAAAAAGGAAACATGTATGACTATCGCAATCCATTCTTCTTATTTGATTTGTCTAATTTCGCCGATGGGGCTGTCGGGGAAATCAGACAGCTGACGTTTGTGTACGTGTGACTCAGGCAGGAAAACACTTAGCTTACCTGCTCTTAGCTGTATTATGTTTGCACAATAAGATGAAGTATGTTTGTGAATATTCTCTACTATTACTACAGGATGTCCACAGCTACGCTCGCACTAATTTTTATTTTGCCAAAAACTTTAGATTTTGTGAAAAAATAAGTTGGTATATATTTGGTTACCATCGAACAAGATCTGCGTAGTTTCGGATCCGATGACTGGGTGTGTGTTGTTCTAGAAAACTGTTAATGCTTACGTATAGAAACTTTACTGATTTGTAAAAAAACTTGAAATAAAGGATTAATTATAAACTTAACGCTTCTAATGAGAATGAATATTAAAGAGATGTAACCTACATAATAAATGTCTGATTATAAACGACTGTAGACATCATTACGTGACTTGAAAACAAGAAATAGTGGCCCATCTGTCTATCCAAGGTTAACTACAGTTAAGTTCCAGAACCTTCTACTCGTATGAGCCATTTGGCTACTATTACGACCTTTGCAACTATTAACTTGCTCACTTAAGTGATCTTATGCAATTTTAAATTGTATCTTACTACCATCATTATAGGGATCACTCAAGCATAATTCTTTGGAACTATCGTCCGATCATCATTTAGTATTTAGGCTGATTGTATCCCTAGGGAAAGTAAAACTGACTTTGCCAAAGTTCGTTACTCGAAGAGCGAACAGTTAAGTTATTGATACTTGTGAAATGTTTAAGTGGCGTATTTTCTTACAGCATTATTTAGTTACATTGTAGTTTTATTTAGAAAGGATTTTCGTAAAAGTTATGTGATGTAGCGTTTGTGGTTTAGTGGAAGTTTAATCCTGAGGGGAATATTACTCAGTAAGTAACAAAAAATATTTTGCAAATATTTTGTTTGTCTCTTTTGCTTTTTTACGACGTTGATACATTCATGTCTTATCTATTATACAAATAAATGTTTTACATTATTATAATGGATAAGATAATGTGAATGACTGTTTTATGTAGGATAGAATTTTTCTTTTCATCTAATCCTTTCTCTTCGCCTATTCCCTTTTCGTGTTGTTTTGCTAATAACCTTGCATTCAGTTAGAATTTGAGGCTTGATTAAACAGAAATGGGCCAAAAGTATTCTTATACACGTTAATTTAAATATTATTTATTTTCAAACAATAAAATACAATAATACACTGTAGATGTCAATTTTGCTATAATTTTGCTCGCAGGCGGCGAAACCGGCAATCTATTTTGTAATTTACAATTCTGGCTTATCATAATAATATTAAACTAAGACGTCAGCATTAAAACTCCAATTATAATTTACGACTCGCAAAAGCGTTCTGTTTATATCCACAGCAATAACAGTCAGCTAAGTACCCAAGTACCCACACATGTTTTGAAGAGAAACGTATCATAAAAGTATTCGAAGTACCGTATTTAAAAAGTATATTAATAAAACTTTTTAAGGGCAAAGGAAAGTGTACTTACTCCACTTATTCGCGATGCCAACAAAGGTGGACAAAATGAATGAACTCTAATAATAAATTCTAAAGGATGCCGGCTCTCATTTTGCCAAGAGTCGGAGATCCAAAGGGATTTTCCACCTCGTAAAACAAAAAAAAGGTGTAGAAACCATGGATAGGGTAATTTATTTATTTATAGGCAACTCAATAGCTTGTTTACAGAGTACATTATATGGTAACAATGTGAAATGAGATTCTAAAGCCTATTACAGAGTTTCACAGCATGCATTATACAAACCAGAAAGTGGCGCAAAAGGGTAACTAAATATAAAAATTAACTAAAACTTAAAGAAACATCTAGTAATCTGGCAAATTATTGTTGGTTGTATATTATTTATTGGTGAGTATCTTCACAAGTAATTTGCGATAGGATACCTTAGATAGATGAAATATATCCAGGCTTTCAAATTGGTCTATATAAATCCGAGGCAGTCGAGTCATAACAGCATTTTGCCCATAATTGGAACGGTCAGAAGGTACACTAAGTAAGTGGGTGTGTCTTGTGCGAGACCTTTGTGTGCAAAATTCTATGCACGACACGCAACAACACGATAACGCTGTCAGTCTCACCATATCAAATAGGAGAAGCATATCCAATATCTTTCTTCTATCGTCGAGTGGAAGCAAGTGTAGCAATGACGCTTGTGGCATTTAAAGTTTAAGAATTTAACCATTTTTTCTAAATATTTTCTAATTTGGAAATATAAATTTTATATTGAGGTGGCCAGATTGAACTACAGTACTCAAGAATACTACGGACGTAGGCACAGTATACAATCTTAAGACAGTGGAGGTTTCTGAATGGTTTACAGGTGCGCATTACAAATCCAAGATTACGAGAAGCTTTATCAACTATGCTATCGATATGTTGAGAGAACAATAATTTGGAGTCTGGCATTATACCCTGACTACATCGACTCTTTTAATAATTTTAATATCGAATCTATAGATATAGTTAATTGGCTTTTTGCGATGAGTAAAACTAATGCTTTGACATTTAGAGATATTAACATTGATATTATTTCGTGAATAGTACAGGTATAAAGAATTAAGATCACGTTGTATAAATTCACAATCGAGTCCCGATCTGATACGCAGATATATCTTTATATCATCCGCGTAGAAGAGGTGTTTAGCATATTTAAAACATGATTGGATATTGTTTGAAATATAAATATTTGTCTATGATAGTTGAATTGAGAACATCAGTTTAGTAAAATTTTGTTTTGCCTATTGCAATTTTTTGACTCTGGTCACACTATGAGATGACATCAGTTTTTGTTCTTGACTTGAAAAATTAACACGTTGTCGTCTCGTAAAATATCGCTTTTTGAAAGCACATGGTTGAACCGGCTTCGCAAATTGTATTGTGTAATAGTCTTGTAAATACTTGTAATTGCCGCTTTTGACCTTCGGCAAAGTTGTAATAAATTAGTGACATATTGAACATTTGCAAAAGTTGTGTAAATCCGCACCTCGTGCAGCGGGGCTTGAAGACGTCGCGTATGAAACCGGCACTAGATAAAGGTTCACTTGCTAATATTGGCCAATATAGTCTTGTGTATTCTTTAGCTTAGTTGCAGGACCGACACCGGAAGATCTCAGGTAATTGTACTTTGTAATTTCATCGCTGAGAATCTCAGTAATATAATATGTTAGACTCTTGTCTTGTTTAGAACAACTGAATGAATCAAATTAACTTTCCACTGCCTTCTGCAAACAGTTCCCATTCTGTCTAAATAAGTCCAAGCAAGGAGCCCTGAGGAACGCCTGACCGTATGTCTACAAAACGTGATCGAAAATCTCCAACAACAGCCAGAGGTCTTTGGACAAATAGGAAATAAAACATCTGAGTAGGTCACCATGGATGCCAAGATTCTGTAGTTTTAGAAGCAGGTTGACATGATCCACACGATCAAATGCTTTTTCAAAATCTGTATAAATGACATCAACCTGCCCACAAATTTCCATATTACTGATAACATAGTTGCTAAAGGTGGCTAGGTTCGATGTAGTTGAGCGTCGCCATTGGCTATCGTCGAGTAAATGTTGCCATGAACAATTTTCTCAAACACCTTGCTGAGTGTATTAAGAATCGATATCGGGCGATAATTCTTTATGTCCGACATCGAGCCTTTCTTATGGACAGGCACAATAAGCGCAGCCTTCCACAACGACGGGAAGACACCTTCAGCCAGAGACCATCGAAACAGCAACAAATGTAATTAATATTTAAAATAGAGACAACAATCACAAACATTAGTTGATTTTAGAAACAAAACTCGAACTACAAAACTCTGCGCTCTGGATGTAATTTACTTGAAACACACAATCTAATAATATGATAATTGCTAAAGTAAACCTCACCTCACCAAATTACTTCTAACGTAATTGCCAAACAAAGCATTGGATTCACACAAAGTAAAGGTCGAGAATAAATATCACTTCCATTATCTTTATTGCGACATGTGTACGCAACTGCAATTACAGAAGGAATTCTGTACACGTCATCGCGTTGAAAAAATACAGGCAAGTGCGGTCCTAGATGTCCTGTTATGTGTATGTGGTTAGCTATACTCTTTAAGCGATAATGTGTTGTATTATAGGAGTGTGTTTCCGCCAGAAAAGTGGCAGACAGCTAAGAGTTCGTGAAAAACTTTCATTATCGCTTGATTGAGAGTATCACTACTACCTCATTTTATTCCACGGGTTTCGTAAGAGGCGATTAAGGAAAATATATGAGGCCGACAGTATCTCTGGAAAGTAACGGAAACCACGAGATCAAACCTTATACCAACGCGTCTGGTCAGCGTGGTATATGTAGTAAGACAAACCCTCCTTTCAATTCTCAATTTCAATTCTTTCAATTCTCTTCAAGCTATCGTGACGCAAATTAGGAGAGGGCTGCATCCAGTAGGTAGTGGCAGCAAAAGGCTAGTGGTATTAGTAGTCTACGTGAATTAGTTTCAAATCTTGAATTGAACCGGCGTGCCGTGAATGCGTGACAAAATGCTAATAATAAGTTTCATTTCTAGAATATTTATTTTATAAGTAAAGTTCTTCATTTTCAAGCATACACAATCTAGATTGTTAATCTCTAGCAGAAACATCGCATACGAATTTCACCTAAATTATAATGATCCATCTTGCCTAACGTTCTTTAGTCGCTGGTAAAATTTCACGAGACTTATCACAGTAGCGTAGCTTCTAAGTGGGTAAGTATAATTCCTGAATGTGATTAAAAGACAGGCCTAGACGTGTGTTTGCAGTAAGTTGAAAACATTACATGTTCTCACACCGTATTTTTACATTCGCAACGTTCAAATATCCCAGGAGATTGCTTTTCTTCTCAATGAAATATAGACATGATTTATTATTCGAGTTATAGAACTAGATGGAATTATTTCAAGAAATTATACACATACTTGCTTGACTGCAAGTCAACGACTGCCTCGTTGGTCTCGCAGCATAAATGTGAGCGTGGCATTGGGACCTCCCAATGCCACGCTCGGATTCAATTCCCGGGTCGGGCAAAGTGTTATTGGGTTTTTCCGTTAGGAAATTCTCAGTGGCAGCACGGAGTCTGGTAATGTGCCCGGTACGGCAATAGGCTCGCCCCCTATTACGTGGGACCTAAAAATACATGGCGAAATGTGGGTGCAATATTACACCTCTGCCTACCCCTTCGGGGATACAGGCGTGAGCCTATAAAATAAAAAATAACTTGCTTGAAATTTAATATTCTGATGCTAACATAAAATAAGCTATATTAATCTTTTACAGTTTAGCACTTTGCAAATTCGTGGATCGATGGACCATGCGTTCTAAGTAATAATAATAATAGAAATAGCTCTTAAATATGATCTCATTGGTTCTGAGGTACCGTACTACAGATATGTGCCCGACCCAGTTCTCTAAAATGGTCGTGCATTGTTGTACTGGGATCGGTCTATCATTACAGACAGGACTATTGTAGCCAATAAACCTGATATTGTAGTGATAGACCGAGCAGAGCGACTTGCAATGATAATCGATATCACCATATCGCATGACGGCAATCCTGTGAAAGCAGAAAAAGAGAAAGAGATTAAATATTTGGACCTAGCTCACGAGATTGTTGACATGTGGGATGTAGATTCGGCGATCATTTTGCCGATAGTCGTGTCGGTGAATGGATTAATCGCCAAGAGCCTCGACCAACACCTTAAGAGGCTCACACTAGGCAGCTGGATCAAGTCTTTGATTCAGAATTGGGAGGTCCCAATGCCACGCTCGGATTCAATTCCCGGGTCGGGCAAAGTGTTATTGGGTTTTTCCGTTAGGAAATTCTCAGTGGCAGCACGGAGTCTGGTAATGTGCCCGGTACGGCAATAGGCTCGCCCCCTATTACGTGGGACCTAAAAATACATGGCGAAATGTGGGTGCAATATTACACCTCTGCCTACCCCTTCGGGGATACAGGCGTGAGCCTATAAAATAAAAAATAACTTGCTTGAAATTGAATATTCTGATGCTAACATAAAATAAGCTATATTAATCTTTTACAGTTTAGCACTTTGCAAATTCGTGGATCGATGGACCATGCGTTCTAAGTAATAATAATAATAGAAATAGCTCTTAAATATGATCTCATTGGTTCTGAGGTACCGTACTACAGATATGTGCCCGACCCAGTTCTCTAAAATGGTCGTGCATTGTTGTACTGGGATCGGTCTATCATTACAGACAGGACTATTGTAGCCAATAAACCTGATATTGTAGTGATAGACCGAGCAGAGCGACTTGCAATGATAATCGATATCACCATATCGCATGACGGCAATCCTGTGAAAGCAGAAAAAGAGAAAGAGATTAAATATTTGGACCTAGCTCACGAGATTGTTGACATGTGGGATGTAGATTCGGCGATCATTTTGCCGATAGTCGTGTCGGTGAATGGATTAATCGCCAAGAGCCTCGACCAACACCTTAAGAGGCTCACACTAGGCAGCTGGATCAAGTCTTTGATTCAGAAGGCAGTTCTTCTCGACACGGCGCGCATCGTGAGGAAGTTCCTGTCTCTGAGGCCCTAACCACCGGTGGCTTGGTCCCTGTATTCGACACTGGTGGGTCTCCGTGGTCCCTTTTATATTTCTAAACATATATTTTTGTAATGAAATGTAATATAAAAGAAACTATGTGATAGTTAATAAATGGAGTGAATAATAATAATAATAAATATCATCTTTATTGCACCAAAGAAATTTACAATAATGAACCTTAACATAAAGTACAATTGGCGGCCTTATCACTATTAAGTAATCTCTTACAGGCAACCTTTGGAGAACAACATGGATTCAGAAGAAGGGGGGTAGTTCTAATACTTCTAATCAGTAATGTTTTGCATTTCTGAATAAATCAATTTTAGTTCAAACTTTTATATAAAGTTATTCACATGATGAGGTGGTTGCATCTGTACCTACCAATAAAAAGAGATTCTTTTAAATTTGATTGCATCTATGACCTAAATTTAAATTAAATAAACCTAACCAAATATTTGTTATTACTTACGAAGCTCAAATCAGTTCCTCAAATTCGAAATACCCAAACTCCAAAATGAAAATCATCCCTAACCACAGAAACCACTAGGTACCTTGTTAAACTTATTACCACTTTACGAAACATCTTTCCCGCCAAAGTTATTACGCCAGTCGCATTATTCGAGAGAAATAAAGAAGGTTCCTTGGACGACCGCACTTGGTATTTGACCTGAATAAACTCAGTAAGAAGATATTATTAGTATCCAGTAAGTGGCCGTCCAAGAATATGGCTGTACTGAAGTAGGGGTATACTGTTAACTAATCGCTTAAGAGTGACGGAGTAAGCAATTTCTCTCAACACTTTATCTTGGCAGCTAATGGCTTCATATATTTTTAAGAACTTAATCGTGTTGCCATAAATATTTGCGGTCTAATTTTAATATTGCAATTTTGAAAGACATATAAAGAATAATTTATTGTTATGCATAATAGTGAGGACCATTTCATGTTCAGAAAATACAAGTTGTCATAAACTTTCTACCTAGCTCATATAAAATCTGTATCATTAGTAGGTAAGTATAATAAGAAAATGGTGGCCGACACATATAAACTTTCGGCAAGTAAAAAGTGACAAATAAAAAAGCTATCATGAGTTGCAGGCTTCCTTTTTAAACTTTTTCGGTTTGTATTGAGACCGTGCACGACAATAGCGCCACCAAGCATGCGCAACTATTCGGGATTATGCCAAATAATGACATATCAGTATTTTATTGCTTTCTAGTATGTAATTATAGTAAATTAAAGATAAATAAAAAGACGAAGTGGTATTTTTACTATCAACGGTCATCCACTGCTGTCGGTATTTCAATTCGGAATTCAGTACAGTCAATAATAACTCTTGCATTGATGTAATCTGGACTGAAACACTTGGTCATTGTTGCTTCTACGGTGGCTCTATTCGGCTAAAAGATTAAATTTGTAGTTGCACAAGCTAGATTTTGTAAGATCAAATGAAATATTCGTGAGATTGTGGTTCTGCTGTACACCAAATAATACACTCAATGCTGAAAATATCAAGCCAGTTTTCATTTTTATAAAAAATAAGAAGTCGGTATTTAATGGAAACTGTACATTTTTCCATAATAATATGTAGTTAATCTTGTTACTAAAAACTGCAAATTGCTAAATGACACACCAGCAAGATCTAGGAGTTCTTGATCATTTTTATTGATGAAATACCAACAAATTATTGGCGTTTTGTTTCGGTACATTGATTATCATACAATATTTTGTCAGCGCAACAGCTTTTATCTTTCATTCTTGCATTATTATTGCTACAATTTTTGAAGTTGTTGCTATATCCACTTGGATTTCAGCATCAGAGTGATCACTGTAAATGAATCTATTACAAATAATGGTTGTTTCTTTTAAATTCGATTCAGGAAACAGATCGATTTGGCATCCTTGATCAGCCACACGAGGTTCGATTGATTAAATTCATTTTCATCTTCAACTCTTACTTGATTTCATGTGATATCTAAGACTTTTGTGGTACTTCGTTTTATAAAACATGTATATCTAGCTAACACCGGTGACTATCTAACTTTCTTCTGTCGATATATTTGAGGGAATATCATAGGAACATAACTTGGACTTGTTTGCACGTCAGATTTTTTGCCTCCAATAAAACGTACACTACAAATTGTGTCGTGACGTTTTGGAATCCATGGCGAGCCATCAACATTGAAAAATAAAACATTATATAATATCACATAAAATACAGAACAAATAAAAATAATTTATTTATTAAGTATCGTATCTAATCTTTCTTTGATCTAATTTCCACTCTACTGTTGGAAAATATAGAATTTGTTTACACTGACTATTTGTGCCGTTATTTTTGCAGTCCACAACACAACAACAATTATTACCTATTACAAAGATGATAATATTTAAGAACAAGAATTAAATTATCGGATAATGTATGTATTTGTTATGACAAAATTCAAATCAAAAATCAAAATGACTTCCCGAATAGTTACGGATTTCTGCCACGGCATGCGCTGCGATCGTTTTAGCTACCCCCTCCATGCACTTCGCACGTAGCGAATACATAATATTTTATACTTATTACTAGCTGACCCAGCGAACTCCGTATCGCCTTTTTAAGAGTTTTTATTAAATTCTCTTTATTTCCAAGCCCCTTTTCCAAAATTACCATTGACTTAGCGCTTAATCTCATCATTTCAGAGTCTATAAATAATGATGAACAAACAAACATAGATTTTTATATAATATTGAATTCCCCATTCCTTAAAATGTCAGAGACGATACCCATATCGACTTCAAAAAAAAATCCCGTCCGCCATCTTTGATTTCCTATCCGCCATCTTTGATCACGAAATGGATGTTGTATTTGTATTCACCATACCTTAAATCATCAGAGACGATACCCATATTGATTTTTAAAATTTTTCCCATCCGCCATCTTTGATTTCCCATCTGCCATCTTGAATCACGAAATATATGTCGTATTTGGATTCCCCATCCCTTTAAACAGCGGAGACGATACCCATATTGTTCTTTTTTTTTATTTCCCATCCGCCATCTTTGATCACGAAATAGATGGTGTTTTTAAATTCCCCATACCTTAAAATATCGGAGACGATACCCATATCAACTTTAAAAAAAATCCTGTCCGCCATCTTTGATTTCCTATCGGCCATCTTTGATCACGAATTAGATGTTGTATTTGGATTCACCATCCCTTAAATCATCAGAAACGATACCCATATTGAATTTTAAAATTTTTCCCATCCGCCATCTTTGATTTCCCATCCGCCATCTTGAATCACGAAATAGATGTTGTATTGGGATTCCCCAACCCTTTAAACAGCAGAGACGATACCCATATTGATTTAAAAAAAAACCCATCCGCCATCTTTGATCACGAAATAGTTGGTGTTTTTAAATTCCCCATTCCTTAAAATATCGGAGACGATACCCATATCGACTTAAAAAAAATCCCTTCCGCCATCTTTGATTTCTTATCCGCCATCTTTGATCACGAAATAGATGTTGTGACATTATGTAGGTATGACGTGACAGTACTGACAGATATGCGATAGCACATGCGCAGTAATCAATTATCAGCGCATGCGTTCTTACTTCCAAGAGGTAAATTTGTGCCGTACAAACTTCTACCCTCCCTACAATCCCTCCCAGTTTAATTTTTACAACTTATGGTAGCCTATATCCGTCTCCACGGTCCAATATATGTATCTCTATATTAAAATTCAACAAAATTATTTCAGCCGTTTTAGCGTGCAAACGGAACATACACAATTTCGAATTTATAATAATATGTAGGGATTATCAATGGGTTTCCTCTGACATGAAGCCCGCTGAGCGGCAGCACTGAGACTTCAGGTCCAGAAACCTGTCAAAACTGCCATCAAACAAAGAAGTATATCAACGCGCACGCGAATTTGAACTTTATGCAGCGGTAATTAGTTACAAATTTACTCTACGTTTTAGTTAGAAAACTTTTGTATGGGAAAAATAAAAGGGCTGTTTGTAGGGTTTTCCGGCAATTATTAGAATTTTTCTCGCCGTATAAACCATCTTTGAACGACAACGAACATTAAAAAAAAAGAATTGGCTAAATTGGTCCAGGCGTTGATGAGTTATGCGCTTACCAACACATTTTGCGATTCATTTTTATATTATAGATTCAAGTAACAAAAAGAAAATTCCTAGCATTGCCCCGACGTTCGGCGTGGATTACACCAGCTACCATAGCTGGGATAGATCAGATACTACACTACAAGACATTAGAAGTTTAGTATGTGTAGTGCCCTGTCGTGGTCTTCCAAGCAATGTAAGTGGGCAGACTTTATACATTTTCCTAGTACGTCCAAGAGTGCTCTCAGTGATGAGTGTTTCGTTTGAGTGCTCTTTGTCACAAACGATGATGATTACAGTACCATCGAAAAGTATTCAGTGCGCGCCAAACAATATTGCGATCCTTTGATCTGAACACTACGACAATTCTAGGCAACAAATATAACTCTGATTTTTATACAGAAATGCAATGCAGAAAATCACTTAAACTAAATGTGGTATCGGCAAATCGCAAAATCATCGATCGCCGATGCTATAAATAGTCAGTCTGCAGTGTCCCTTATCTGCAGGTCTGCAGCTACGAAGAGCTCTGCGAACTTACTTATAATAGAACTTTGCAAATACAGATGACTGAGATCTTGTAATGCTTCATGTTCAACGATCTCGCTTTGAATAATCAAAAGCTGAGCATAATTTTCCTAATTAGAACCATTTCACAAAAATTTTGATCTTTTCAGTCATTTTTATGTTAATTCTAAATTAAGTTTAAGTAGTAAAGACAGTCTTTAGGGATTCAAGATAATGTTTAATAGTGTAAAATATATTAGCTGTAGCTATTTTTAGGCGTAGTTATTTTGTGGTCAATGAACTCTGTACGTAGGCTACCACTGGCTTTATCTAAGTATCCATAAAGACTTATCAAGAAAATTATAAAATTTTAATTTCTGTTTATCACGCACTGCGGTGACAAAGTTAATTGTAATGGAATTGTTTTGTTTTTTTGGGCCGCAGACAACGGTGCGAGAATGTAAAATTAAATGAAAATCGTACTAATTTAGGTTTGAAATAATTTCAGTATTTACTTATGCAGTATCCCTACGTTTTTACGTTTTGCATACATACCGACACATTGCTCCTGTAAATCCTGGAATAGACCGGGCACTTGTTTTTTAATACACTTAATTTTTCAATTAACTCTTAATTTAATTGTTTTTATTTAATAATGACTGAATAAATGTTTACATCGTAAATGACATAATGTACCTATTAGACCATTAATTTAAGAAACGAAGTAAAATTATAGTAGGATGAAACCCATTGGAGAAGGAAGAGAATATAGCAAAAATTCAAGGAAAAATAAATTACGGGCAATCGGAGGTCGGGAAGTGGATGGGGGTTGTGATTTTAAGGGTCAAAAAGGGTTTATCTCGATTCCAGCAAAACTACAAGTCCTACGGAAAAACGTCAATGGCAAAGTTTTAGGTAATAAAGAGATTTACAACTTTGATATTTACACTTTAGTCACATTACGTCAAAAAATATGTGAAAAATTCAAATAACAAAGTTTTTGATTTTATTTTATCTTTTACAATAGTTTTTCTTTTTCACGAAATTTGGTAAATACTTACCTTTTTAACACGCTTTTATTAGGTCGTCGTGTATGTAACTAACTATGTAATTGAATCTAAGATTTAACTAATTTAACCATCTTCCAAAGTTCGTAGCGTAATCAAAATTGGCAGTTGTATGTAGTTCTGAAGAAAATACACTAATATGGTACTGTCAAACTGATCTGATGATGGAGCCGGAAGACATGAACTGGAACTTCATGATGGAAGATCGTATCACAGCTGTTTTGGATTTCATAGAAAAGTTTTGTAATGAACTTTGGCCACGATTAGGTGTCAAGGTCTGATGATGAAGCCGGAAGATAGGAACTGGCATTCCATGATGGAATATCGTATCATAGTCGTGTTTGCGCTTGTCAGAAAGGCCATATAATGAACTTGGACACGATCAGGTTTCAAGGTTATAACAACCCAATTATATTTTGTAGAACACGCAGTGGTGTAGTTAGGGTCCCGTACTTTTGCGCCTGTTCAGGCGTATGTGGCCCTGAGTAGAGTAAAATCACTTAGTGGTCTTCTGATTCAAGAGCTAGATTGTTATAAGCTGACAGATAAAACACCATGTAATACAGACGCACAGGCGGAGATGGCGAGGATGTGGGCTCATTCGCCTACTTAAAATAAATGCATAAATTTTAAAAATATTTCGTTATCGAAGACCAAAAAGTATAAAATAAATTATTAGTTTAAAAACACTAGAAAAACACGCTTTTATAAATGCACGTAAAAACAAAAAATAAATGATGTACCGTTAAAGTTGTCTCTATTTCTGGGCTGAAGTGTAAACTATGTGCTTTTAATTATAATATTTGATTGTAAAAGCGTGGGGCGCTGGAACAGGAAAAACTTTATTGTTAATAAATTATTAGTTTAAAAACACTAGAAAAACACACCTTTATAAAAGCACGTAAAAACAAAATAAATAATGGATCGTTCAAGTTGTCTCAATTTCTGGGCTGAAGTGTAAACTATGTGCTTTTAATTATAATATTTTACTGTAAAAGCGTATGGCGCTGGAACAGGAAAGACGTTCTTGATTAACTTATTCAAAAATCAAGTGAAAAGATGTTACGGGAAGCAGGTTACACAGATTGGCGCTCTAACTGGAGTTGCAGCACGAGTAGTAAGTGGCTCTACATTAAACAGTCTGTTCAAAGTTCCAGTTTGTCGAACTCAGACAAACCATGCGCCATCAGCGAAGAAGGCGACAGTCACCGACATTTTTAACACCTCTTCTTTCAGGAATTTAAGAACATAAGGGTAAAGCGTCAACAGTGGCAAAATGTAGATTTCTTGTTCGTGGACGAGATATCTTTGGTTCCCTTTGGTAACTCATTGGCGGCATAAATGCTATGCTCTTGTGCGACCTCGTGCAGCTTCCGCCAGAAAGGTAGTATTAGTATTTGTTAACAATAAAGTATTTCCTGTTCCAGCGCCCCACGCTTTTACAATCAAATATTATAATTAAAAGCACATAGTTTACACTTCAGCCCAGAAATAGAGACAACTTGAACGATCCATAATTTATTTTTTGTTTTTATGTGCATTTATAAAAGCGTGTTTTTCTAGTGTTTTCAAACTAATAATTTATTATGTTTCAAACCCACTGTAAATATTTTTTATTTGTAATATTTATTTTTACGCCTTATTTTGACGTAATATCGAAAAATAAACCCTAATTTTCAATCGAAAATTCTCACGTCAAAATATCAGCTTTTTTTTAAATGTTGGTCGTCGTTTTGTTTGTTGAAATCTCCACTTTCTGATGGTGTAAATAAAATATACATTACTACGGTAAACTTTCTCAGAAAATGCAAAGAAACGAAACAACCTCGAGACCGATTTATTTATCACTAGAGGACGCCAGCAGCTCCGCCTGCATTTTTTTTAATTTACCCGCTTTGGCCGATCCCGTGGGAATTTCGGGAAATGCCTTCTTAGTGCACCCCTACAGTCCCCAAGGAACATACATGCCAAATTTCAGCTTCCTGCGCCCAATAGTTTCGGCTGTAGCGTGTCTGTCAGTCAGTCAGTAACGCAAGGATTTTATATATTAAGATTATGTACAATTTTGAGTTATATATTAAAAGTAGCCCTTAGGTCAAAATGAAGTTTCACAAGTATGAAATGTATGTTTATCTGCAACGTAGTTGATTAAGAAAACTAAAGCAAAAATTATAATACCTACTTCTCTTTTCGTCGGCACTTGCAGAACACCTTTGCCTCTTTATTTTGGCATGATTTACACCAGCCGTGGTTTTATTTTGTGCGTTGACTTGACTCATAAGAAAGGTTGATTAATTTTCTGGGCACGTGTGGATTTCCTAATATGTAAACTATATTGGTTATTAATTTGATAAAGTATGACAAGCAGGATTTCCTTCTAAACTGTTTTGAAGTAAGCTCATAATAAACCATTCAAAATAATATTAGCGTCTTATCTTTCTAAATATCATCTACTTAAATATATTTTAAATTCGTTTCTAGATTCACTGATAAATATGCAATTGATTGCTCGTTGACCTTCGACTGTTATCTGGCTTCTTCTTTATTCGATAGAAAGTTGAAAGAGACTTTACTATCTATATATTTAACTAGCTGTGCCCGCGACTTCGTTCGCGTAAATGTTGGAATTTACTTAATTAGCATGACATTTATGCCAAAAGTATATAATATTTATAACTTTTATATGTATATTATATACCTAATATATATCTTTAGAGAAAGACAGACAGATATAAATTCAAAAAAATATTAAGTATTGCTTTTTAGCATTTTCCTAGATTTTTAGCTTATTTTCGTCAAAATATCTTTAATGTACAGACTTTTTCACCTCTACAGTTTTATTATAGTATAGCTAGACAGATAGATTAACACTAATTACTCGAAAAACGTAAGATTCCTTGCTACATTGATAAAGAAGAACTTGCAAATCGAAATATACAACTAAAATTAACAAACAAATAAGTTTATATTTAATAAGACATAATTTTGTAGTGTGTTGTAAATAATAATTGTAATAGAATCTTCTTTAAATTATTTACTAAGTGAAATACGGTTTCGTAATCATAATGATGGCCTTAAATTTTCTGTGGGTCACTCAAGACTCCTTTTTATTGCTATTTTAAGATAATGTTATATAGATACGTCATCTTAAAAAAGCAATAAATAGGAGTCTTGAGTGACCCACAGAAAATGTTAGCCCATCAATATGATTACGAAACAGTATTTCACTTAGTAAATAAGACTAAGTAGAAGTAAAAGTATTTACAATCAAAACCAAATAACAAAATGATCACAAAGCTATACTCTTGTTATCTCTGTCATTAGATCAAGATAATACAAAGTGACACGAATGAAATAATAATATGCAGTTCTCTAACTAGGGCAGACGTTGACCTGACACCTCATTCAACATTTAAGGTTATTGTCTTGCCGACGTGTTTTCCATCGGCCGCCGTTTTCCTAAGAATAACTAATGGATTTACTGAAAAAACTGCCACACTGTTCGCGTGTTTTAGTGCCAAATATTTGTTTTGTGCCACAAATAGTTTTTTGTCGGAGCCGTCCATACGCTTTTTATTACTTTCATGTGAATACACATTGAACATTTAGGCTTTGTTGTGCCTTGTTTGGTTTATACGTATGTTTATGTAGCCCTCCTGATACTGAATGTCATGGTTATGGAAATATTAGGGCGTTCAGTAGTGTCGACTTCAGCATGAATGGAGTATTATTACCGTTGTTATGCAGCTAGTTCTGTAATAATGTCTTAAATCTACCAAAATATTTAGTATTTTTACAGCTCCTTACAAATATACCGCTAAGATCACCCAAATATCGCAGCAGAGTTCAGTATCACTTCT
Organism: Euclidia mi; assembly: GCA_944739405.2. Classification (NCBI taxonomy): domain Eukaryota; kingdom Metazoa; phylum Arthropoda; class Insecta; order Lepidoptera; family Erebidae; genus Euclidia; species Euclidia mi. The sequence goes on along the minus strand of OX123204.2, from coordinate 26,913,239 downwards.
CCAGATGTGATTGTCTTATGTTTGATCAAAAACTCAGATTTATTTTTTAATGTATAATGGGAAGCGGAAGCATCTTGTTTAATTATATAGTAGACTAATACGGATAGACCAAGAATTATTATCTTTTCGCAACAAGCCATAATTAAATAGGAGCGCCTCCCTTGAGAAATATGGAACGAGAATCTAAGTACGTGTTAATAATTAATTTTCGCATCTAACACTAAGATAAGTAGTAGTATAATCGCCTTATCTTCCCATGTAAGTTGATAAGATGACGGCAAGCGCTTGTAGAAATTCTCATAAAGGGCATAGAGAGTTTGCCTACCAAACTCTCAAACGTTTAAGTACAAAAGTCTAACTTATAGGTATATTTAGTTTTCTTTTATCTAACAATGGATCAATTCAAATAATGCAGAGGCAGAAGTCAAACTGAATCTTATTATTATCAGTCATTCGATTTAAATTTATATGTAAAGGCGGCTCAACGACAAAAATGGCTTATCCATTATCTAAGAGCTTCACTGTCAGTTTAAATCAGATTTATGATATTTTCTCTCCTGATATTAATATGACTGAAATCTACTGAGATATGGCCTCATAGTAACAGTCTCAGAAAACCAGTCATATTTTGCTTTCAACTTTTTTTATCCACAAACCATTAGATTGATATGTTTCTTTACTCATAAGATGAATAGTGATTTCTCAGTTTTTTTTTACTTGAACGTGTATTGGGCTCTACTATATATTTAAATTGGTCCATGTGGTGACGGATTAAGAATACGGAATGTCACCACCCCATATCATCCCATGGGTGTCGTAAGAGCCGACAGAGGGAGCAAATTATGCAGAGAACAGCACTGTAAGAGAAGGAAAACTTGATACAAACCCTATACCAACCCGTTTGGCCAGCGTGGTACAGTAGGCCAATTCCTCCTTTCAAAGGAGAGACCTAGTCCAGCAGTGGACTGTTAAAGGCTGATGATATATTAAAATTGAACGAAAAAATATACGATGATGATTTAGCTGTCTCCAAGAAATGTCTGCAAAAAATATACTAAGTGTAACTAAGCCATTTCATTCTCTGGGTGACGTAAGAGGCAACTAAGGAAAGTACATGATGCAAACAGCATCTTGCAGAAGAGACGAAAAACTAGATAGAAAGACGAAAGCCGAAAAGAAAAGCGTTCTAAATCATATAGTCAGCGTGGTAAGGTAGGACAAATCTCCAACAATTCTATTGTGACGCAAATTAAAAGAGGGCTATATCCAGCAGTGCATTTCGAAATAATGATAATGAATGAAGATAATGATTTGTTAATATATTTTGTACTCTTTCATACTTGCCTGAGAGATATAGCAAAATCAGTACAGACGTAAGAACTTAAAATAGGAAAGCTTGTAAACTGACAACCGCGTTTTTTGAATAACATTTAGCACATTAAATCATTAACAATTTTTACATTGTGTCTGATATAGCACATTAAAGTTGGCAAGACATGGTATAAATTAAGATACAACAAAACACAACAAAATAATAAAATTCACAATCAATACAATAGACACTATTAAGAATCACGAATTGCATTAAAGACTTTAAGAGCCATGTGATAGGTGCTATGTTTAGTGATGTTTAGATGGGGTATAGTTTTTGTGTGGAAGTCTTTTCTCCTGGTACTCTCCCTAACACGTCTCTCCTCCTCAGTTTCATATTCATGTACATGTTTCTTAAAGAATGTCAATAAAAGTAGCACATAAAGACTTGGCACTGTTAGGATACGAAGATCTTTAAAATATTGCCTGCATGACTCTTGTTGTTTTATACGAACAATCGTGCGAATTGCTCTTTTTTGTATAATGAAACCTTTTTGTATGTTCTATTCATAACTGCCGCCCCAGAACAGAATGCCATATCTTAACTTTGATTCGACAAGTGCATAATAAACTGTCACTAAATGCTTGACACTAACATCGTTTCTTAGGCTCCGAAGAACGTAGCACGCCGAACTAATGCGCCATTCTTTTGGGTCTTGCAACTGGAACATCTAGTTGGCTGCATCGACGAGTTCAGCAATTCCAGCCGGTAGTCTGCCATTTGTATTTTCTACCCAGTGACGCTTTGATACAAGACCAACGCATTGACCACTGCTGTATTCAGGAGAAGGTTGATCGCATACTATTTATACCATTTTATCGATTACCTCAGTGGAGTTGAGTAAGCAGCTATTTGATCGGACAAATACCATATTTGTGCCTCTTTAGTTTGTTGTACTGGCGAAAACCGATTTGTCCACGAAAAGGCATTACGCTTTCATCTATGCAGATCTCTTTGGAAGAAGTCTACACTCCTTTTTTGGAAGTTCCTGTTCACAACCTCGAGTAATTTCTCTATCCTCTGTAATCTATTAGATTTATTTTTTTCGTCTTGCTGAGAAAAGTGCAACATTTGGAGTTGTACCCTAATCAAAACAGGATCTTTTGACCAGTAGTCGAATATTTTAGGTAATTTTACAATACCCAAGAAAATAATCAATCAAAAAATCGTTTCATCTCTGCTGCGGATGTAGGTTTCCACAGGCGCTTGTCAAGCGCATCGCTTCGGGGAAATCGGAAGAGCGCGGGTTGTGACCGACGCCGTGACCCCGCAGCGCCGCGTGAAAGAAATGCAAATTTTTTTCGGCGTGCGCCGCGGTGGTCACCGTTGTGTGACGGTAATAATTTTATTAATACTTTGGGTATTAACACGAAATAATTATTTTTCTATACTGGCGAGTTCATTTTTCCAATTAAGGTCATTATCTACATATATCCCAAGAAATTTGACTAGTTCTACTCAGGTAATTTTGACATCATTAAGGAAACAGTTAAGACGGTCAGTGTTTTTGGCTGTAGATCTAAATAGCATAACATTCATCTTTGACCCATTGACCGTAAACCAGTTGTGAAACATACTCAAAATTTCACGTCATCGCACATTGAGAGAAAGCATATCGTTCGCTGAAACTTTAGCGTTTGTGTCATCAGCAAACATTATAAGTTGAGCATGCTCACATAAGTTGTTTTTAATGTGGTATATCAGATCGTCTACGAAAACAACAAAAAATGGTCCCAATATAGAGCCTTGTGGTACTCCCGTGTTGGTGCAAACTATCTTTGACCTAAAAGCCTCCCAGTAAATTCTATGAGCTCTACTAAACTTTCGCTTATCTACGTCACAGTTGTTTGCAACAGAATCATCCATATTCAGCGTTTTGACTTATACGTACATTTTTCTGTCACTTAAATATAATAATAATAATATATTATTTGTAGACACATAATCAGTAGCATCAAACCAATAGAGGCATTCATTATGATCTAGATTGACATACAATAGTGATTATTATGATATTAATAGCACTAAGTGGGATAGCATTGTTCACTGAAGTATCGCACTGATAGCACTCACTTCTATATGTAGACAGTACTTATGTACACGGTTAAAATTATCAACATATTGTTATGGCTAGAACCTTATCTTTTAGCAGTGGTGGCTTCAGAAACAAACATATAGGTCTGTATAGAAATTTATTTATTTAATAATTAATTGTACACTATAAAAGTACATTTCATAAAGAGTCACTTTACAAACACAGTACAATGGGCGGCCTTATCGCTAACAGCGATTTCTACCAGGCAACCTTTGGATGGAGATTATTGGTAGGAAAGAAATGGTAGTTGCAAGTATACCAGTAAATTATGATTATACTTTAAATATATACATTGATATATAATAAATACTACAATAATATACCTACTCAAACATATGTAAATAAATATACATACACATACATAAATAATATATAATACATACTTATAATTATAAATAAGTAATTTTATAATGATAAGTAGTGATCCTTGACAAGAGATTTGAACCTCGTTACCGTCTGAGCCTGCCTTATTTATAAAGGTAATGCATTCCATAGCCGAACAGCAGTGACACAAAACGATTTAACATAAAATGCAGTTGAATGTACTGGTATCTTCAGTTTAAAATTTTCTGATGACCTTAAATAACGGTTATGCGTATCATGACGGAATTCGAATCGTCCTTTAAGATAGGAAGGAGTTGAAGGGTTAAACAGTATATTGTACAGCAGAGATAGAATGTGAGCATTCAGGCGATATCATATGGGTAAGCACTTGAGTTGTGTTCGAAATTGTGAGACATGATCGTATTTGCGTAATCCAAACATGAATCGTATGCAGAGATTTTGAAGTCGCTCAAGTTTTTCAAGCTGGTTTCGGCAAGATCTGGATAGCTGACATCTGCGTAATCAATAATGGGTAATAGAAGAGAGTTTGCAAGTGCAATTTTGGTGGCAGTAGGCAGAAAATTCGTAAGTCTCCTTAACGAACCTGCCGAAGCAAACACCTTACGGCTTACTTCTTGGACCTGCGAGCGCCAAGAAAAAGTAGAATCGATAGTTAAGCCCAGGTTCTTCACTTTATCTTGAATGGGAATAACAGTGCCATTGAAAATAATATCAGGAAGTTGTGACCAGTCGATCTTCGTGATCATTCTCGAACAACCAACAACGATAAAATGAGTTTTCGAGGGATTCACTTTAAGTCCATAGGATTTACTCCAGCTGCTAATCTGTGCAAGATCACTGTTGATGGTATCTACAGAATGTGATAACCGTGCGAATGGCAACTGGGTGTAGATTTGGAGATCATCTGCATAAAGGTGATAGGAAGAGCGAAGCTTATTTGATATAGAATTTATAAAAATTGCGAAGAGTAAAGGAGACAACACGCCACCCTGGGGCATGTCAACAGTAGTGTTACACCAAGAAGAAAGTTAATTTTCAATGCGTAAACGTTGTCGGCGGCCACACAGGTAACTACGAAACCAATCAATCACCGTAGGAGATATGTTAAGAGAGCAAAAACGGCTAAGTAGAATGTGAAAATCCACTGTATTGAAGGTGTTGCTAAAATCTAGCAGAGCAAGTATTGTGAGCTTTCTGCCTTCTATACCAGCCCTTATGTCATGCGTAATATTGACAAGGGTGGTAGCGGTGCTATGACTCGAACGGAAACCGGATTGGAATGGATTAAGGAGATTATTTTTAGTTGGGAACGACTTGACTTGACTGTGGACGAGTTTCGAGCTGTGCAAGCGTTACTGATCTGTTACGAATGGCACGTTGATTTGAACCTAGAGGCTAATAAGGCATGCTTGGTCAGCACGGTGAAATATGAGTTTATCTTTCTCTGACTTAGAAAAGGCCCGTGCCCTATAGTGGCACAGGGCTGATGATGATGATAATTCTTGCTTTGGGAAAAAGAGTTATAAATTCACGTTAATGGTAATATAGACAATTCTAGTGCTTTGAACTCAGACTTTTGAACTACTTGATTGTTCAAAGCGAAAATCAATGATTCCATGAAATGGATGCTTAGTTGTTGAATTTGTTTCGAATTGCTTTTACGAGAGCGGCAAATATTGATACTTGAATAAATAAATAAGTCAGAATAGGAAATATTATTTTGAATCAGCGTTACCATAGTTTTATTTTCAAGAAGTGCTAAGGTTATTTAATTTAATGTCAAGTTTTAGAATTGCTACGTTTCAAGTTTGAAGCGTTAGCTTACAAATTTTATTATAAACTTTATGAATATAGAAATATACTGTACTTGTATAGTTTTTCAATTTTGGACATTTAGTTAGTCAGAAAAGTTATAAACTTGTTATCTTCCACTCAGACACTAGAACAAATTTTAGTTTTTGCATAGAACCCCGACATTCATGGCTGTCTGATGGTGTTTTCATAAGGCTCTCGCTCGATCTACGTCTTTTATATCCAAAGGCAATAAATAAACTTGATAACAACTGGAATTTCTGAACTGAATATTTGAGAATAATATAATTATTCTACGTAGGTTTATAAGTTCTGTTGTCTAGTTGCCATATAATACAAGCTTTACCTAAATTGGGCTACAAAGCCTCCTGAGCTTTGTGTGAATTGTGTTTCCAGTCACAACAATAGCCTCGTAGCTTACAGTCACCGGTAATAATTGATTTCAAGAGGCAAATCTAATTGGCTTACACAAAGCGAACGACTTGTATAGCTAGAAGATATCGCTCGCGTTTCTGAGACGTAATAGTTAAGGTATTGGATTTACCATCCAGAGGCATCCCTTGATTGCAGAAGTGTGCTGACTACTGTCTGTAAATCAAGCCCATGTTGTTATCATTTAGTTGATTTGAGAGGTAACAATTGTTAGTAACACTAATTGTTACTTGATGATTTTAAATTTTCTTGGTTAAATACGGCAGTTACTAATTGGTTTAAAGGTATGGAGAACAGTGGGCAATAATATGAGTCATGTTTGTTGCTCAGTTTTCGTCGGTCAAGACCACCGTTGACTTGATAGCGGTTGATACTGCCTTTAAATTAATTCATGCGATTGGTTCCGGCAGAAATATTGTTAGCATTAAATAACCTGAACAGCAATCGTAAGTACATATAGTTTAAAGTATTAAGTGAAGACTGTTAATTTGTATTGAGCCAGAAAGCTTGACAGCATTAGTGCGTCAAATGGCCCGTCACATATTACGGTGTAGTATACATCTGCAGCCGACGATATACTGCTGTAAAGAGTGCCCAATATTCGCGTTGAATTGTCCGTAAATGGGCAAATTTATGCTGCAGTATAATATGCAGTTATCTGGGTCAGTGTTAGCAGTAGAAGTGCTTTGTCGACAGTCAGCTTACAGATATGTGGGTAATGCAACTTAACGTGCAGACATCTTCCAAAGTTACGTTGGCTATTCTCGAAGTTAGAGCGTGCTTATAATGATGTCATTCATTTACTACAGGTTATTAATTGGCGCATTATTTTATTTATCTCCATTTTAATGGAATTTCAAAGCCACAACTTCTTAGCGTTTCAAATGCTTTACAGCAAATATTACCCATAGCTTCTGTAAAATCTTTCAGTTTAAGAAGACTAAATGTAAAACCAAAATAAACTGCCATAAAAGTCGTATAAACTAGTTCTATTTCAAAATGCACTGTGTATTGGGTTTGCAGTATATATACCAGTGGTGCGGTTGGCTTTTACCCACAAGTTGTTATTTCAATTTAAGTGTCTTTATTATCGTCGTTTTATTCTTGTATAGTTTCCACCGATACATTTGCTACTTCCAGAGTGAGAGCGTTACTTTTGAAATTGGATGCAACCTCAATTTTATTCATATTGTTTGAAAATAAGAATTTATAAGATACCGCCGTGTAATGCTGGGTAGGACTGAATTTCGTTGACGTTTGTTTGACCTATTAACTATAACAGAACCAGCAGTTCAAGTTCCATTTTTTTTTTCTTAAGTAGGCATTTAGCAAAATATTTGTATGTTTTTTGGTTACTTGATTGGCATAGTACAGGCATTCGCCTACATATTATACAAGCTCAATCTAGTTTGGTACCTGATGAATGTGTGTGAGTACTATTGCTATTACATTTTTCGTAGCAATTGCAAATGAAAGATCGAAACCCGGAGCTGTCTGAGCTTGAATCTTAGTATTTGTGGCGTCTTATTCGTTTTTACTGTTTTTCGTCTCGGTGTCGTGTATTTTCAGATTAATACGAAGGGCTTTGTTACGAGAGAGGAAGTAATCTTAGTTAAGCGTGAGGCATCTCCAGTCGTGTAGGATAACGATGATAAATGTAACTGAAAGTATAGGAAAAAGGAAAGCCGGAATCGATCTGTGGCGTACAAATTCAATACCTTTTCTATGCGTTTATATGTTACTGAATTCCTGCGTAAATGAAAAACGAACTTGACCTTCTTTTTTAAGTGTATTTCTATGAAAGGTTCTCTGGATTTTGATTCACAATGGAGCCAGTTTAGCGATGCTGTTAACGAAGCACTGAAAATTGTTAATTGGGTAAAACTATATTCTCCAAGGAGAGTGATATAATGTTTTTATTTTTTTATTCTGTGCTAAGTTATATTGTGATGTAAATCCACAGATATGTATATCTGACACAACACTGAGGAATACTCCTAACTCCTACATTTCCTCTGCTTTATGTCCCGCCTAATATAAACACTGAGACATGTCAGACAGAAAGCCAATAACACTTTATCTAATTCGGGCATCAAACTATGCACCAAAACCGCACTTATGTAGTAAACGACAAACTCATACCGCAAGACCAATCAGGCTGTGCCTAAGCACTAATGCATTATGACGTAATGATAATGGTCTCTAATAATCATGGTGGTTACGTAATTGTATGAAGGGTATTGCACGCCGAGGATAAATTACATGTCAGATATTCATCACTATAAATGACATCGGTTAACCGTTCTTGATCACCCTATAAAAGTTAAGGGTAAAATATAGATATAAAAAGTCGTGAAAAATTTATACATTTATAGGTAGTAAGATTGTGCTGCTCTCCTTAAGCTGAGGAGGATCTATTTATGTTGTAAAATCATATTTCTATAGATAATGGTTTTAGTATTTATAGGATTTTTTAATTGTTCTTTTTTAATGTACTTATTACAATATCGATGCATTTCTCGCCCCAATTTGTCCTATGCGTGTCCTGTGCACCCATGAATAAGTAGGTATCTCGAGCATAACACGCGCCTTCTTTACATTGTGGCTTATAAAATGTGTCTGCATGATTTTTTTATTGGTTTTCCATGTATTTTATTTGCTTGGTATGACTTGGAATGATGTGTAAAACGAGAACTTCTGCTTGGTGATGGTTCTTTTTACACCGTGTATGACGCGTTCCAATATGAGCCTCTAGGTAAACGGGTTTAAAAAAAAAACCGGTCAAGTGCGAGTCGGACTCGCGCACCGAGGGTTCCGTACAAATCTGTAGGTATATAAGTAAAAGTTCACCAGTCATAGTTATGGTATTTTTATTGCCAAATAAAATCCATAACATTACAGTATGGAAAGCTGGAGGATCATAAATTAAAGAAAAAGGGGTCTTTGTCGTTTGTAATCAGTCATCCTGTATTTTATATTAACATAAATTTCGCTTATTTTATAATATAATTTAAATACCTATACCAGCCTTGCAGCAGCCTTGCAAAAGTCTGCTGATGAATGATGGTAAGATTTTTTATCAAAGTTATTGATTTACAAAGTTTTTAGTGACTATTAGAAATCTGTTACAAAAATACTTATAAAGTACAGAATAATTAGCAAAAAGGTTTGAAGACTATGTAATTATTTGAAATCTCAATCTCAATCAGCCTATCGCAGTCCACTGCTGGACATAGGCCTCTCCCAACACGCACCACAGCACACGGTCCTCACCCTTCCTCATCCCTTATCTGGGCTATAAGACGTTGCTTCGTACCAAAGAACAATGGCAGAATTTGGTCTGGGTTTGTTGTGGCGACCTTAAATTTCATATGAATAAAACAAATAGTTTTTTCTTCTACGATTTTTCATATTTTCACTTTGTCTCGTTAAAGCTGGAGTATTTTATAATGATAAAAAGCATTCCAATTGATTACGAATACTTTATTATTTGATTGTTGCCATAGACAATGGTGTGACAGGAATAGACGTGAGTGCTTTATTCGTATTGATTATTAAATAAGTAATCGATACGATCGACCTTTATAGAGTTGATTTGTTTATTAATATTTTGTTGATTAATATTTTTGAAGCAAAACAAGGTTTACATCAAATAAAAACGTCACAGCATCGTTTTAATGTTATATCGATTTCACAGAAAATCGATTTAAAATGTGCAGCTCTGCTTTTGTCTTTGGCTATGACAGTTAGATGCTACAAAATACTTCCGCGTTTTGATGTCAATCTGACATATGTCATTTGATAATTCAAACGTACGTCTACCTACATTGTTTAACTTTCATACTATAACTTTCCTTTTACCTACATTGTTCATTCTTAACTAAAAATTCAAACACCGATATCTTCTTTTTCCACCTTTCCTGAGTGAAAATAGAATCATTTAAAGACTCTGTTACTTACGCCAAATTTTTTGATATATTTTTTATTACTGTACGCTTCAATTTAATTTCAGACATTTTGATGTATGGAGATCTGCCATAGTCCTTTCAAGATTTTGAGTTCACGGGAAGTACCCTGTAGGTTTTGATTCCCTTGCGAGTAGTCGCGAGTTTGAAAATATGATTATATTGCTCTTTCTTTTGATTGCGTAGACATAGAAATTTGATTTTGTTACAGCCTAACGGTGTTATGTACCTGCGTATTTGATATGAATTTCAATTTAATACCTCTAAGCGTTCAAGAGAAAGGGGTAGTAACTTTAAATTTATTAAAAATATTTTTTTATATGCTGTAACTAAAAAATTACGGTTTTCGCATTTTTCTTTTATAAGTGTTATAAGACGTTGCTTCGTACCAAATTTCAAGATTTTGAGTTCACGGAAAGAACCCTGTAGGTTTTGATTCCCTTGCGAGTAGTCGCGAGTTTGAAAATATTATTAAATTGCTCTTTCTTTTGATTGCGTAGATATAGAAGTTTGATTTTGTTACAGCCTAACGGTGCTATATACCTGAGTATTTGCTATGAATTTCAATTTAATACCTCTACGCGTTCAAGAGTAAGGGGTAGTAACTTTAAATTTATTAAAAATATTTTTCTTATATGATGTAACTAAAAATTTACGGTTTTCGCAATTTTTCCTTCATATGTGATATAAGACGTTACTTCGTACCAAATTTCAAGATTCTGTGTTCACGGGAAGTACCCTGTAGGTTTTGATTCACTTGCAAGTAGGCGCGAGTTTGAAAATATGCTTATATTGCTCTTTCTTTTGATTGCGTTGACATAGAAGCTTGATTTTGTTGCAGCCTTAATGTGTTATATACCTGAGTATTTGCTATGAATTTCAATTTAATACCACCACGCGTTCAAGAGAAATATTTTTTTATATGCTGTAACAAAAAATTTACGGCTTTCGCAATTTTTCCTATATTAGTGATATAAGACGTTGCTTCGTACTAAATTTTAAAATTCTGAATTCACGGGAAGTACCCTGTAGGTTTTGATTCCAATGCGAGTTTGAAAATATCCTGCAATTTGCAACATATACGGCTGTATCTTTTGATTGCGTTGGATTAGAAGTTTGATTTTTTTACAGCACTATGGAACCGTAGATTCGAGTATTTAGTATAAATTTCAGTTTGATATCTCCACGCATTCCTGAGAAAAAGGGTCTTGACAGACGGACGGACAACAAAGTGATCCTATAAGGGTTCCGTTTTTTCCTTTCGAGGTACGGAACCCTAAAAATGAAATACTTAGTTAAGGTTAACACAACCGTCTAGTTTGGATATTGGACAGAGACTAAGGAGCACCTTAGGTCTTTCTATGACTATGACTGATAAACGTTGGGTATGCGGTAAGGAATGTATGGTGTGCCAGAAATGGTACAGTATGTATCTATAATAGTTCACGTCAGTTATAGGACTGTGTTACATCTACTCACTGCTGTACACAACGATGAGATTGTTGTAGAACTCAGAGCTAGCCAATCAGGAACGCTGACCAAACCAGTCGACACTGCGGTAGCGCTACTAGTATAGTATTATATTATCTGTGGTATAACGGCCGCAAGGATGGCTCTTACAAGAATAATACTTCAGGTAATTGGGTTACCATAAATAGAGGGCAGTTAGTCGTCAGGAGACACTCTTCATGCCTTTAATTTGATTAACCCGTTACAGCTTGTACTTTATAAACGCATTGCCAAGAGCTCTACGTTAGTTTATAAATCTTATAACGAATACCTTTCGAGTTTTATTAGCGTTTTAGTGTTGGCAGTAAGATCACCAAAGTACGTGCAGTGTGTAAGGCTTAGTGTAGTGACTAAAATAGTATTTTTAACTCTGCTAGTCAATATTAAGCTAGTTAACCATTAGCATGATCCAAAGGGAATTGGGAATCTCGTGATCAACACAAGATCCTTTAGAACGTGTAGCTCTTTGTGTATTTTGTGCTAATAAGTCGATATTTTCAGTATTTCAACGTTGCTAACAGAGTCAATGTTTGTAAGTTATTCAAAGTACCTATGTGCATTTCCTTTAAGAGGGAGTTGTTTCAAGTTGTCAAGTTATGAAATGCATATAAATTGTAAGAATTTATTGCAGTTTTTTTACAGCGTTGGGTTTTATTATTAATTAGAATACAAAATATTTTTTTGTACCTGTTATGCATCATGACTTCATGGCCTTTTTTATACTTACATACAATATCTTAACCAAAATATCCAAAGAATACCTATTCTATTAACATTTTACGATGTTAGCAGATGTGCACTTGAAATTACAAAGAACAAGCACGTGTGATGGCGGTACTCTTTTTTATTAGATTTCGTTCACAGTCGTGTTTTCTTTCAAGCGTACTTTATAGAAAAAATGTATGCAATACCTTAATTACATTTACTTAGAAGTACTTAGTTCTGACTGAACGAAAAATAAGTAAAACGTATTTGTAAAGGTTAACCACCTGTTTATTCCCTTCGCTGTAGGTATTTTCTCATGATAAGCAGCTTATGAAAATTAAACTGACTTTTTGGTGACGTCACTAGGGCGGTGAGGTCGAGAACATACTAAAGACGTCTCAGACATTAAACACCAGCTTGAATATGTAGGCACCGCTGATTAGCATAGCTAGGCAGTGTGTAAGTAGAGACTTACACAGATCGTAGCTATGATAATCAAGACATCACTCGCCAACATACTGCTGCAAAACTGCGCACATTACCTGCCTTTAAGTAGGATAACAGACTTGATACGGGTCGAGGCAAATTTTCCAAACGATATCGTCGAAAGGTTCACCTAAAATTACTACCGGAGGAAAAAAGTAAATGATAAATCTCAAAGCAAATTAATCGTCAAAAATATTTACGAGGCACTGGTTAAAGGAAATAAAAGTAATTGTTTAGAAACCAAACGGTGCGAATATCGTTAAATTATTCTAATTATTTTATTGTCAATATGGCGACCAGCCTTGTTCCTTTAACGCAAGGCTTCGTTATCGATGAGAACTCATTTGTATTTATAAAATGAAATAAATATTTCTTTATGAAGAAACGGAAACAATTAACAGCACTGTTTCCAAATAGTTCACGAATGCCAACCAATAATTAATTTATCACAAAATAAACGACGTCGAAATTCTATAAAGTGGTTATTGAAGGATATTTGATGTTCGTTGGCTCTTTAATTATATATGAAGTATATTATTTTATTGATTGTTTTCGACTTACTCAAATTGTTAGTTTAGTTATATTTCAGCTACCTTAGAATTAAACTTTGAATTAATTTTGCTATTTTCTTATTGCTGTTTCCTATACGAAGTATTTTGAGTAGTTTATTTATCATCATCACCTGGCTGGTGTATCATAAACGCAATAAATTAAAAAGTGAGTTTAATTGTCCTCCAATGCAAGGAAATCTGACTAACTGACAGACAAGGCACAGTTTAAACTCTGGGGCACAAAAAGCTGAAATTTGGCATGTAATGTTAGTATGATCCATGAAACTCGTAGGGGTGCACTAAGATGGTATTTTCCGAAATCGCAACGGGATCAAGCAGAAACGGTTAAACAAAAAAAATAAGTGCGCGCGTAGCTATGGGCATACTCTAGTATTTCAATAAATCCCCACAATTCGTCTGCATTTCACAGCTTGGCAACTTGAAACAAATTTCGCTTGAAAGAAATGCACATACCTACTTTGGAGTAACTTACAAACATTGACTCTGTTGGCAATGTTTAAATAGTGACCTGTTAGCACAAAACAAACAAAGAGCAAGCGCGCTCTAAAGGATTTAGTGTTGATCACAAAATTGCCGATACCCTTTGGATCATGCAAATGTTTAACGGGCTTCTGTTTGATTAGTAGACTTAGAGTAGACAAGACGGCTTTAGTCACTAAACTAAGCACACGTAGACACTAACGTTGGTAAATTTACTTTCAACACTAATAAATTCACACGAAAAACAAACAAAAACACTTATAAAAGTTGAGAGGTATTTATAAGATTCATACGCTAAGGGAGAGCACACAGACATAGATCTACATAGATAACGCAAATGCATGCACTTCGCTTGTCTGAACCCCGACCAAGCGTCGAGGTTGGTCGCCGCTAACTTCAGTCCCCGCGCGTCCGTTGTTGCAGCCGAACGTCCGCAAAAAACTAAAAAAATGCCTCGTTGCGTGATAATTAACTGCAATAGCCCAAAAATTTCGAGCACCCAAAGGCAGGAACATATTTCCTATCACAGGTAAGTTATTTTAAAATTATATTATGCGTAAATTCACATTAAAACTGTTTTTAAGTATTCCAAGCTGCGTGTCGTTCCAGAATATACCTAACTATAAATTACCGTTAAGTAAACTTTATTCACATTACGTTGCCGCGTTTGCTTTGGACGTTTGATCTGACGTTGTGTGTTGACGTGACGTGTGTTGTATGGAGACGATGAATATCGCACAAGCGATACTGTCGCGCATCGCTTCGGTACAGTTCGTACAATAGGTATTAAAAAGTCGGCACGCTTGGTTTCAATACAAATCGTGATAATTGCGTTATCTATGTAGATCTATATCTGTGGTAGAGCATTTGGCGCTGCGTTCATAAATTATGAGCTGTGACGGGTTAATCCATTTAAAGACATCAAACGTGTCTCATGCACTCACTGTTTGCACTTACTGTCATATCCATACGGTAAATCCGATTACCTGAAGTGTTATTCTGGTAAGAGCCATCCCTGCGTAAAACTGGTTTGTGGCTTTTCGGTAAACTGATTAGCTTCCTAAGAGTTAAACGATAAAATCTTGAAGCACTTAGTCGTGGTAGGAGACTCTAGCTATGACCTTGTGGCGTACTCAGCGACAAGCGACGGATGCGAGACGATACAATGCGTCTGAGCAAATTATTGTTTCATTGAATATACTCGTATTATGTATATGTCGCCGGCATTTTATTACTCTGTAAATTTGTAAAAAAATAAGAGCTGTCATGTCTCGCTAGAAAATATTATATCAACAGTTGATATGCACAACATTGTTCACTAGCTAGTGACCGCATTTAGAGAACTTGTTTCAAAAGCAGCGGCTTTTGAAACAAAGACTTAATCTTCATCTTCAGTGGAAGATGAAGATTAAGTCAGGTAATATCAATGTAAACAGGTCCCTTCTCAACTCGATGCTGCAGAGCATCGGTGTTCATCTCAATTTTTAACCCTTTTTTAATTAAATCGCTGAATGTGGTCGTGTATACCTCTGATAGGGCCCTGTTTTATTTAGTTATGAAATTGCACAGGGGATTCACCTGATCCGTAAAGTGAAAAATATACACGTCGAATATAAATTGCTGGAAAAGCAGGCAGGTTTAGTAGGTAGTTCAGACTATTTTTTAAGGGTTCCGTGCCTAAAAGGTAAAAAACGGGATCCTATTACTAAGCCTCCGCTGTCTGTCTGTCTGTCACCAGGCTGTATCTTATAAACCGTGATAGCCAGAAAGCTGAAATTTTCACAAATTATATTTTTCGGTTGTCGCTATAACAACAAATACTAAAAATAAAGAACTGAAAACCGGGGGGGGGGGGGGGGGTAGCATACAACGTGTTTTTTTTATTCGTATTTTTTGCTCAAAATTACTAACGGTAACAGGTAAACGCTTAAAATTCACAGAATATGTAGTTGTATATTACATTTCAAAATAAATAATTAAATAAAAAAGAAATAAACAATAAAGGGGGCTCCCGTACAACAAACGTAATTTTTAAGCAATTTGTTACTCGATCTTAATAAACAGGTAAAATCTTAAAAAATAATTAAGTATACATACAACAGACGTGACTCTCTTTTATAGATGATGGTACAGCACCCTTCGTACGTGAGTCCAACTCACACTTGCGCAACTTTTAAAGTAGTAAGTTTTTAGTGTTATAATTTCTAAATTACTTACAGAGCTAAAAACTCGGTTAAGTGCCTATCTATTGTGAGTGCAATTTCTGTACTTACAGTTCGAAGGAGTCATCAACGGCATATATGTTATTACCTGCAAAAATAAGTTTGATTTATTCTCCTGTAATTATCTTGTTATTCATTAATTACAGTCTTTTAATATCTTAAAGAAAATTTGGCTGTTTATTACGCACACGTTTCTTTTTAGATGTACATCATCATCGTCATCAGCCTTGTATATAATAAACTGTCCCACTGCTGGGCACGGGAATCTTCTCACTATGAGAAGGGTAAGGCCATAGTCCACCACGCTGGCCTAGTGCGGGTTGGCAGACTGCAAATGTCTCTCAAGAACATTATGGGAAGTTTCCCATAATGTTCATGCAGGTTTCCTCACCATTTTTTTCGCGATGTAATACGCACATAACTCCGAAAAGTCATTGGTGCGTGCCGTGGATTCGAACCCGGACCCTCTGCGTAGCAGTCTGTCGGTCTCTCCACCAGGCTATCACTGCCTAGACGTACAAAGAGATGATATTTTGGTGTCTTGGCTAGTCAGTTTAAAATGTCCGTTTGTTTCTACCTTTTTCCACTATTTATCATTACTACTAGTAGTTAACAAAAAAGAAAGGAACTGAAAAACGAGGGGAGATTCCAATTTTAAATACACTACGTAACATTGATATCGTCCTTCCGTAAATTACAGCACGAAAGGGAACGCAATACACTCTTGATCAAGTTAAGAGTGATGGAGCAATAGTGATTAATCTTTTAACTTGCAACGCAGAAACTTCAGGGCAATGTTTACTGTACAAGTCAACGATGTAACTATACCCGAAGTGGATGCAACAATTAAATACGAGCGATTCTCTAATACATAATGTGTATCTGATTCTGCTTTCGTTCTAAGCTCCTCAGTGCGTCTAAATAACAATCGTGGTTGTCTCTTGACATGTATACGGAGGCAAAACCGAGATAACGACGGACTTGCGTGACTTTATGTTTTCCATTTCGACGCGACGTATTGTGACTACACTGTTACACACTTTGAATCTCTTTAAGAGATGTGTTGAATTTTGTTCAAGTTACAAATATCTGGGTTTGTTATTCCCGACGATGCTGCGTTCACTAGATGTTTCGGCAGGCTGTATTAATTTCAAAGCTTTCTGCAGTGTGATATACGGTTATTTATATGTATAAATATGAAATGCTTGCGTTACTGACTGACTGACGATTTCTGTATAAAATTTGACGTTTCGTTTGATTATTTCATCAGCATACTGTAGAGTAACTTACCTAATTCTTCAGGAAAAGTGTGTAACGGTAAACCCATCCAATTTAAAGTAACATAAGTGGTAAAGACCTACACAATTTGTCCAGGAATATGCATAGTCATCACGCCGCAGGTTGTAATACTTCTCATACCATTTCGGAGAATCATACCGAAACTACCAAATAATAGAGGCCTTTAACCCTCTCAAGTGCGTGTGCTACAGGGTTTTATCTAAACAGTATCTCATTGAGTTAGGTCGTCGGGGACCGCGTTGGAAATTACGGCGTTGTGAACCGACCCGACGTAGCCACGGATAAATTATTATAGTAAGCAGGTTTTTAGTTTTGTATTAGTTACTAGTCGTTGCAAAGTAGTCTATGCAACAAAAAATCAGTTGAACTAACGTCATGAGTACACCCATTACTATACTGAAATCATTTACAATTTTCTGATAGCTACTATTAATAATAAAATAATGAGTCTGAGCTAGACTACCCAAGTATACGTAAATTTAAAAGAAAATAATAGCATCTAATAAAACTAATATTGGTATAGCCTACCTCCCGCTTCATAATCTGTGGCCCACGTTAAGTCACTCTTC
The DNA here is from genome assembly GCA_944739405.2 of Euclidia mi. Taxonomy (NCBI): domain Eukaryota; kingdom Metazoa; phylum Arthropoda; class Insecta; order Lepidoptera; family Erebidae; genus Euclidia; species Euclidia mi. The sequence goes on along the minus strand of OX123204.2, from coordinate 26,895,376 downwards.
AATTCCTATTTGGACGAAATATGAAATAATAGCAGGAAATGCGAAACTAAACAAAGGTCTAAATTTCCTTAATAGTATCTTGTTGGAGAACTATGACAATCAGTACAATTGATTTCTAACTAGACGTCGCCAGCGACTTCGCCCCCGCAATTATACATAAACTTTCCTCTTGAATCATGCTATTAAAAAAACCGCATTAAAATCCGTTGCGTAGTTTGTAAGACGTATACATAGGCACAGACAGACAGAAGCAGACCTTGTTTACTATGAAGTGAAAAGCCAATGAAAAGCAAAGACTAGCTGGATGCATACTTCATAGAACTTCGACGTAGTTTGTTTATTTTGTGATGAATGAGAATGAATTATGAGAAGTTTTAGAAACGGTACTGTTCATTGTATCCATCTTTTCATAAAATTACATTTATTTCGTTATTTTAATACAAGTGAGTGATCATCATGAATGAAGGCTTACGTTAAAGGTTTAAGGCTGGTCGCTATTGACAATAAAATATACCAGAATAATTTAACGATATTCGCACCGTTTGGTATCTAACCAATTAAGTAGGTACTTCAATGCCATTCCGTTGCCTTGTAAAAATGTTCACGATTAATTTGCTTTGAGACTTATCATTTACCTTTTTCCGCCGGTAATAATTTCGAATGAACGTTTTTGCGACGATATTGTTTGGAAAATGTTCCTCAACACGTATCAAGTCTGTTAACCTGTTTAAAGGTAGGTCATGTGCGCAGTTTTGCAGCAGTATGTTAGCGAGCGATGTCTTGATTATCATATCTACGCTGTGTGTAAGGGGAGCAGTGCCTGGCTACATATTTAAGTGTGTGTTTAGTGTCCGTGACGTAATTAGCTTGTTCTTGAATTCACCGCCCTAGAGACGTCAAAAATTCAGTTTAATCTTTCATGAGCTTTTTTTTAAAGACAACTCCCGCACTAGGAATAATCCTATTTCGCGGGCGACTTTACAAACATACGAGTACAATTAACGGAGACAATGAACACCCACATTTATTACGAGAACGTACCTACAGCAAAGGGAATTAACAGAAGGTTAACCTTCACAACTTAAAACTTAAATTTTCTTAGGTACCAGTATATGTAGCTCTAATTATAGCCACTACTAGAAGTAGCTTGTACGTCTGATGGAAAACATAGCTGCGAAAGAAATTTATTAAAATGAAATACCGTCGTTCCACAATACATGTTTGTCTTCTGTTGCACATCTGGATACGTCGTAAATCGGAACTAGTATGGCCTCATTTTTATTGTACATTTTCTTTAGGAGTACTGCAATCTTATACTAATATATAAAACTGAAGAGTTTGTTTGTTTGTTTGTTTGTTAGGTTGAACGCGCTAATCTCTGGAACTACTGGTCCGATTTAAAGTTCTTCCAGTGTTAGACAGCCTAGTTATCGAGGCAGCCTATAGTCTATATTATTATATCATCACGCTAAGACAAATAGGAGAGGAGCACTAATGAAGAATGTTTCAAGATCGGGGCTTTGTTGTTTGCTTTTGAGAGCTTCCGCTACGTGCGCTGCATAAACGGTTGATAGCAGGTCAATAATAGTCTCGCTATGAAATCTTGCAGTCATTACACCACATACATATACCTACACATATATACACAAAAAAAACACTACACAAATATGGAACACATATATCACAAGTAAATTGTAATTTAAATTTCTTTTTTATTGTAATGTAATATGAATAACAATCCATACGCCATTTTTGATGCGCAATACCATAGATTAAGCGTCAGTGTTAATGCTTCGTCCAGAAACTGGACAGAAGAAAGTATGCAATGGTTAGTACAAATAAGTATAATATAGGTTAAATGGTTAGAATTTATTATCTTTTTTTTGTTTTTATTGTTTATAAGTTTTATTTTGTATGCTTTTATTTTTCTTAGAATTTGTATTAGAATTGAGTATAACTATTATTGTTTAGTGTATATACCGTGCCGTGCCGTGACGTGACGAGTGCCATGTCGTGTCGTGTGCCGTGACGTGACTAGACATGACGTGAGCCGCACCGTTACGTGACGTGTGCCGTGCCGTGTCGTATGCCGTGCCGTTAGGTGACATGTGCCCTGCCGTGTCGTATGCCGTGCCGTGACGTGTGACGTAACGTGAGCCATGCCGTGACGTGACATGTGCCGTGCCGTGTCGTATGCCGTGCCGTGACGTGACGTGTGCCGTACTGTGTCGTGTCGTATGCCGTGACGTGAGGTGACGTGTGACGTGACTAAACGTGACAAAAACTAGCACACATAAGGAGGACCAGACAACTCAAAGTGGGTCATGTATTTAAGTTTTAAGCAAGACATGCCTGATGAAAACCTCTTTAGCCACTGCTCTAGCAGTGCAGACTGCACGACCGCTGCTTGTATTACTGTCCACCCTAAAACGCTGATGAAACTCGGGAGGTATTCATTATAAGTTAACGTAGCGCACTTGACGCTGCGTTCCTAAAGTTTGAGCTGAAGCGGGTTAATCAATTTTAAGGCACCAAGCGCGTTGCCTGCATCACTAGTCTAACAAATATTTCTGCATATTCAAAAGAGCTGTGTGGACTTGTGGAGTTCCTGAGAGCGACGATAGCGTAGTAGACGTGCCTACTAACGGACTGCTACGTAGAGTTTATTCGTTTCAAACCCACCGCACCATTTAGAAAAGACAACTCCCGCTTCAGGTCTGAATCCTGAGTTGCATTTTACAAACATACTGCTAACAGACGTAATGAACGCCCAGACTAAAAAAACAATTAATTAATCTAACAAAGTTTTGTCTCGTACGGGGATCGAACCTACAACTCTCGGCGCAGTATCAAGTGGCAAGGCGGTCATTTAAACCACCATGCCAAACGCGTAGTCAATTTTAAAGTTATATACGTAATAAATTGTTATATTATTGCTCAGCTTTGTAATAAGTTATGGGGATTTACCCTTGAATGTACAGACACTGGCAGCCGTGTAATATCTCGTATTAGCTGCGTTCGTTTCAAACATGTGATGCTTCAATCCTCTATATGTTATAAATTTTAATGTCAAATGCATTTTAGACGGCCGTTTAGTTTATCTAAGGTAAATAAATCAGTGTTGAATAACATCATAATTATTTAACAGGTCGTCCTTCACAGGTTTAACGCAGCTGCTACTGGAGTTAAGCCTCTCCAGGATTATAACAAAACTGAGTCAATAGGAAGATTCCGGCTTGGTATAGTTACCACGCTGACCAGACGAGTTGGTATGGGGTTTGATTTTGGGTTTGCCGTCTCTTGGCAAAAATACTGCTTCGTGTATTTTCTTTAGTCGCCGATTAAGAAACCTACGGATAGAGATGGAGTAGTGACTCTTTGAATTCTTAATTCATCATCACATGGAAAGCGATGGCCTAGTGGAGATACCAACAGACAGGCGTGCAGGGGGTATCGGGTTCGAATCCAAGACGCGCACCTTTTCGGACTTTCGGAGTTATGTGCGTATTGAATTGTTAATTATCGCTAGCCCCGTGCCTCGGAGAGCCACTTAATCTGTCGGTCCGGGTTGTCATGAAGATCTTTGACAGTCGTTACATGGCGTCAGCACCTTCTTAATAAACTGACACTAGTCTAAACCATGGAATATCGCTATCCCTTCGGGTTGCAGAGGTCAGACAGGCAGTCGCTCTGTGGAAGAGCTAATATTCAGCCAAATCCGGTTAGACTAGAAAGCGGACCCCAGATCGAAACTGGAATAACGCTAAGAAAATGACATGGTTCAGTTAACTGATTTAATCGCGTAAATTGACTGATTCAAGCTGTATATACGCGTGTTTTCTAGCATCTCAACCTCTTTAGAATGGAAGATATCTACGTATCGTTAAGAAGTTCTCACCAAATCTCAACAGGTCTGTAGATATCAGTGATTTATTAATACTTAAGGGAACTTCAATAACAAACCCTTTCATGGATTCAATTTTACCACACTTGACTCGCGAAAGTTGGAGTGTAAATCAGGCAATATTAATGAAGTCAGGTCCCTACTCAACTTGTTCCGAGCCTCAGTATTTACCTGAATTATTTAGGCTTTTTTAATTGGATTTTTTAACGCTTAGGATTATATAGGATATCTCTGTTAAATTGATGTTTGGCTCTTTTTAGTTAAGCACTGGCACTTAATCTAAGTCGAAATTGTTTTGAGAAACCGTTTTGAGCAAAGAGAGAAAAAGTTTTTTTGTGTTAGCATAAGCATTTTCGCTGCTGATCCGCTAGTCGTAGTTTATATACGTCATGTCGGTGAGTTTTGCTTCTTTAGTTCGCCATCGTGGTTATGTTATAGAGGTTAAGACTTAATGCGGGCTACGGTCCGCCTAGCGGTAGCACTGACGTAAATGCCACGACATACCTTTGTGAACTTTGCATAATCCTGCAATTTATTTTGAACGCTTAATCAACGCTTATAATACATTTCTCCTGGTGATATGCGCATGACAACAAAATGCTCTTATCCCTTGATCAAGTTAAGAACGATGGAGCAATAGTAATAAATCTTCTATTACGCAATAATGAAAGTTCAGGGAAATGTTTACAACTCAGGTCATCGAAGTAACTTATTGATACCGCTACGTGGACACAATAAACATACGCGCGTTTTTCGAATACAGATGAGAATGTGGTTCGTGTTTCGTCCTAAGCTCCTCAGTGCGGCTAAATAACAATCGTGGTTGTCTCTTGACATGTATACGGAGGCAAAGCCGAGATAACGACGGACTGTATGTGACTTTATGTTTTCTATTTCAACAAGACGTTATGCGGATATAATGTTACGCTCTTTGAATGTTTATAGGACCTGGGACTTGGATTTTGTCTAAATCACAAATAATTGGGTTTGTGGCAACCGACGGGGCTGCATTCACCGGATATTTCAGCAATCTATATTTTTCAATGGAGAACTCACCCTACCCTTCTCATAGCGAGAAGAGACCCGTGCCCAGTAGTAGAACAGTTTATATACAGGGCTGATGATTATGATATTTTCAAAGTTTTCTGCAGTATGAAGTACGCTTATTTATCTGTGTATATATTATTCCTGCCGTACTGACTGACCCCACACAGCCAAAACCATTGGGCGAAAGAAACTGAAATTTGGTATGTATGTTCCTTTTGAACCGTAGAATTGCACTAAGAGGCGATTGCTCGAAATTCCTACGGAATCGGGCAGCAACGTTCAGTTAAAAAAAATGCGGACGTCCTTTAATTTCAGTATAAAATGAAACGCTCCTTTGAATATTTCGTCATCACACTACTACTACAATAGTAACTTGATTCTTCAAAGAGAATGAGTAAAGGTAAACTCATTCCAGCTCAAGTAACATAAGAGGTAAAAACCTACACGGTTTATTCAAGAAATGTGTGCATAGCCATCTTGCCGCAGGTTTATAGTACTTCTCATACAATTTGGGATAATTACAACGAAACTACAAAATAACTGAGGCTTTTAAACCTCTTAAGTGCGCGTGATACGGAATTTTATCAAAACAGTATCAGGCAGGTCGTCAGGGATCGCGGCGGAAATTACATCGTTGTGAACCGACCCCACTTGGAGAATGCTATTTCGCTACGGATAAATGATTAGTATACTTTTCTAGTAGAATAGTTGTGACGAAACGTTTTACAGTTTTAAGGGTTTGCAAATTGATGGTATGGCGTGGCTGTTACGCAGCGAGGCTGATACTTAAACTACTACGCCATACGTGCTTTAAAAATTATGAACAAACTATTAATGGTGCAAGTCTCAAATCATTTACAAATTTTAGATGGCCTCAATGAATTTTGATACGACCTATAATTTTCCCCAAAACATTTAGGTACTGCAGAACAAATTGCAGTATCCTCTTGCTGGGCAGAGTATCGACTTCAGATGCCTAGGGATAGAGTTTCTCTTTTTCGGTTCTTTGTAATGAAATTGAACCTTTTTGAAGAAGTTAGCCATATTAAATGTATGTATTTTTATTAGCGACGCGCGACGCCGAAAAAAATACAATACATTGAAATAAAAAATTGCATAATTCATTCGAATTTTGTTTGTAACTTTGTTATTTTTCATTTTACTACTACACACTACGGGACCAAACTTGTAGACAATTTAGTTTGCAACCAAACATATCTTGATTTTTTCGGTACGGCTAATACTTTGCCTGATAAACTAGAAAACCACTCTTGTCAAGATGGCGGCCGCAGGACAAGGCCTAAGAGCTGTGACTTGATGAGATGTTTTTTTTTCTTTTTTTTTCGGGTTGGAAAATCCTCATGGAGTCCCTTCGCCCTGGGAGGGAAGGACGAAGGGGACTGTCAGACTCTTACTGACTAAAAACTTACCCATGCTCCTCATGTATCCATGTATAGGAGGGTAGGGTTTCACCGAAGCATTCCCCGCTACCCCCCGACGGGCATTGGCCCGCCATATGGTCAGGCAGGCCCGCACGAAACCTCTTGGCGGCGGATTAAGGTGTTGGGCTCCGCCGCCAAAACACTCAGCGGCCGCAGAGGATAGGGAGGACGGCAACGCAACACCGCATCTCCTATTCCTCTGCGGCCCCACCGCGACGCAACGATGGTGCGCCCCCATTTGGTCGCGGGAGATAGGGCGCGCGGCAACGCAACACCGACAAGCAGCGCCTCCCGCGACCGCACCCGACTGCGAGGGACAGACAGAACTGTCCCCCGCACCCGCACCTTGGGACGCATCCTACGCAGGCCTCACGCAAGCCCACGTGGAGCGTCCCCTCCCGGGATCCCGCTTAGCTTCACCGTGGGTGTTGTACCTGAAACCCACGGTTACTGAGCCCCCCCCACCATGACAAGGTGGAGATCCCACGGGGGAAGGGCTGCGACCCCACAAACTTAAATTTAACTTTGCATAAACCCCTTCTTAACATCTATAAAATAAAATTGCATCCTCTTACGAATGCATGCTAAGCCCACAAAAATTAATATTTTAATGGACTAAGTTATGATACGAGTAGCAAGTAATACCAAAATAAACAAAAGTCTAAGTTTTCTTAGTAGTAGCTTCTTGGAGAACTATAACAATCAACAGGATTTATTTCAAAAGAGCCAACAAACAGCAACGAATGGCTGAATGAATACTTCTAGAACTTCGACGTCGTTTGTTTATTTTATAATGTATAATTTATTGCAAGGCATTTGTGAACCAATTTTGAAACTGTTCGCAAGTTGTTTTAGTTTGTTCACAATGTAACATAAGGTTTATATTGTAAATAGCTTTATCAATACGTAACGAATATTTGTCGAGGACCTTGGTGTTTAAGTTACAACTGATGACGGATTATAGCCGTAATTGGCAATAAAATACATCAGAATAATTAATCAATTTTACATCGCCACATCTACATTCTTCACCTCACAGCACTAATGATGTCACCGTAAATTCCGTTTAATCTTTCATAGGCTGTTTTCTTTAAAGACAACTCCCGCACTAGTAATAATCCTGTGTCGCGGGAGACTTTACAAACAGACAAAAAATGGACACAATGAACATCACTTGAATGTTTGCAGAACGATTCTTCGTGCATCTCGTTTTTTTGTGATTTACTGTCCAGCAAAATATAGGAGTTCGTTTTCACTGTCACGATTTCACTAAAATATACCAGAATAATTTAACATATTTGCAGCGTTTGGTATCTAAACAATTACTCAAATTTCCTTCAACCGGTACCTCGTTAATATTTCCACGACTTTTTCCACCGGTAATCATTTTAGGTAAACGTTTCGGTTTAAAGGTAATGTGCGCAGTTTTGCAGCGGTATCTTGGCGAGTAATGCGTTAAATATCATATCTACGATGTATGTAAGTGGAGCGGTGCCTGGCTACATATTCGAGTAGGTGTTTAGTGTCTGTGATGAACTTATTGTGTTCTCCACCTCACAGCACTAATGACGTCACCGAAAATTCTGCTTAATCTTTCATAAGCTGTTTTCTTTAAAGACAACTCCCGCACTAGTAATAATACTGTGACGCGGGGGACTTTACAAGCAGACAACAAACGGATACAATGAACACCACATTTATTACGAGAACGTACCTACAGCAAAGGCAATAAACAGGTGATTAACTTTAACAAATGAAAACTTTAATTTTCTAAGGCAGCAGTTTAAGTAACTTTAATTAAAGCCACTACTTGAAGTAGTTTGTACGTCTAAGGGAAAACATGAGTGCAAAATTAATTTAATGAAACGTATAACCGTCGTTCCACATGTTTGTCCTCTGCTGCGCATCTGTATACGTCGTAAAACGTAACTAGAACAGTTTCATTTTTATTGGACATTTTGTTTTGGAGTTCTGCAATTGAAGATATCATATTATAAAGCTGAAGAGTTTGTTTGTTTGTTTGGTAGGTTTGAGACGGAGGGTCTCAAACCTACCAAACAAACAAACAATGGCTGGAATGTAGACGCCTGCTGCTCTCCGACACTCGCAGGGTAGTTGCTCGTAGGGTCACCGGTGAGCTGGCCGAAGTGCACGCTGGGCAGGCAGCTCGGTAGTCGAGGTGCAGGCTGAGCAGCAGGCTCAGGAAGTGCAGCTGTTGCAGGCTGAGCGGTACGGCTCAGGCGTTGGCTGGCGCAGTCAGGCAATCCAGTGGCCTGGCTGTAGGAAGCTCGTAGGCAGGAGCTGATGCGTGGGCGGCGGCTGGTAGCAGACGGCGCGAGCAGCTCGTAGGTCGCAGCTACAGCAACCCGTAGGGAGAATCGTAGCCCGTAGGTAGAACGTCAGCCTGTGGGGAGAATTGTGGCCCGTAGGGAGAACGTCAGGTGTAGACCCTTAGGGAGAACTGGAAAAAGCATAGACAATACACAACAACCGGTCAGGAACAGGCTGTCCCTAGATCGGCTCTTATGCTTAGGAGAGACAGATACTACAGACAGAACATAAATGCACACTGGCAACTAGAATATGCTTACCCCCAGCGGGACAGTAGATAGAGAAGTAGAAGGCAGAATAAAACTTGGTTGTCACTACAACCAGCAGCGTAGCGGCGTCTAGGGAAAGTGACCGATTTAGATCGCGCACCCATCTTATATAGTCATAGACCAATGAGTCACAGACTGCCTGTGGCCCGTCCATGACCATATATGGTAATAATTTCTAGTGAAGCGCTCTTCGGACTAGGCTGGCTACACCCACTGCGTTAAGCACCTGCGAGATATTATAACGCAATACGTAGTATTAAGTTACAGGTTGAACGCGCTAATCTCATGAAATACTCGTCCTATTTGAAATTTTTTTCCTGTGTTAGATAGCCCATTTATCGAGGAAGGCTATAGGTACGTATCATCACGCTAAGACCGGAGAAGAGCACGTATGAAGAATTAGAGTAAAAACTTTCGTGAGTTATCATAATTAGAGTAACTGTAACCGGTTGTACTCACGTATTATTTTTGGTCGGAGAAGCCCGACTAGTTTCGGACCTTACGGAGGTCCTTAGTCATGAGCAGTGTCGGCATCGGGCACTCCACTGAAGCGGGCCCACCGCGCAGCTTGTCGTTGCGAGCGTGTAGAAGACGTATTCACCGGCGCCTACGATGAAGTTGGTTACGTTGCCCGCGTGTCCGGTGTGCCTGTGTGACCGTCAATTTGCAACGTGTCCCACTGCACCGTGAAGGACGTTTGCTGTTTACACACCGTGCTGACTGTGTCGCATTCTAGGTTCGGGGTATCCAGATGTGTAGTCAGTTTTAAGGCCGGTCTCCAGGCAGGTGACAGTCCCCAGCCACTATCTCGGTTGAAATTGGGACGACGGCTGATCTCGATAGCCTCCCGTACTTTCCGCGGTATGAAGTATTTCTCCCTCGCTATTACGGTGGCCTTGTCGAAACGTAAGCCGTGTCCGTTTCAGAGGCATGATCGGCGACCGCCGACCTGTTGCTGTCCATGCTCTTGACGCTTCTGATATGTTCCCTAACCCGTGTCCTAATGTTGCGACGAGTCTCGCCTACGTAGCTCAGGCCACAGTCACACGGGATCGTGTAAACGCCGGGAACATCCAGTGGGTCTCGGTCTTTTGGGGAGCGCAGTAGCTGTCTTAGCTGCGCAGGTGGGCGGAAGATTGTCCTGATGCTATACGTTCGGCGTAACAGGTGTCCAATCTTGTCGGTTCTCCCCCGAAAATACGGTAGGAATGCGGGGTCCGTTCCGCTCCAGTTGGACGACGGCGGTTGTTCGTACTAGCAACTCGCATACATTGTCGCCACCGATAACCGTTGCTCTCTAGCACTCGTCCTAGGTGAGTCAATTCAGTATCCACGTACTGTGGATCGCAGAGCCGCTTCAGTGGAGCGCCCGACGCCGACGTGGACGGTCGCGCTGCTCATGACTAAGGACCTCCGTATGGTCCGAAACTAGTCGGGCTTCTCCGACCAAAAATAATACGTGAGTACAACCAGTTACAGTTACTCTACGTATGAAGAAAGTTTCAAAATCGGGGATTTCTTTTTTCTATTGAAAGTTTTCGCTGCGTGCGCTAAATAAACGGTTAAAATTTCGCAAATAAAAAATGTTCTAAAAAAAGTCCGCGACAGTATAATTATGTCTATCTGTTAACGTTGGCTTACTAGATCTTTTTTTTTATGATAACCATATTTTTGCCAAAATAATGAATTGTTTGCGAAGGTGTTTCAATAAACCTGGTGGTATCCAGATAAATACGTTATTCAACACAAACATTTAATTTGAAACAAAATTACCCTTTACATTACATTATTGGATTTAAATATCTTAGGAGGTATCGCAGTTTTAAAATAACATCCCAGCATCGTTAAGTGTCGTGCCGTGACGAGTACCATGCCATGCCGTGTACCATGCCATGCCGTGACGTGTACCGTGCCATAACGTGTACCGTGCCATGACGTGTACCGTGCCGCACCGTGACGAGTACCATGCCGTGCCGTGCACCTTGCCGTGACGTGTACCGTGGCGTGACGTGTACCGTGCCGTGACGTAAACCATGCCGTGACGTGACGTGCACCATGCCGTGACGTGACGTGTGCCATGCCATGAAGTGTACCGTGCCGTGACGTGACTTGCACCGTGCCGTGTACTGTAACGTGACGTGTACCTTGCCGTGACGTGACGTGACGTGTACCGTGCCGTGACGTGTACTGTGCCGTGACGTGTACCGTGCAGTGACGAGATGTGTACCGTGCCGTGTACTGTAACGTGACGTGTACCGTGCCATGACGTGACGTGACGTGTACCGTGTCGTGACGTGTACCGTGCCATGACATGTACCGTGCCGGGCCTTGTACCATGCCATGCCGCGATGTTGGCCGTGCCTTGACGTGATGTGTGCCGTGACATGATGTATGCTATGCCATGACTTGTACCGTGCCGTGCCGTGTGCCGTGGTGTACCGTGCCGTTACGTGTACCGTGGTGTACCGTGCCATGCCGCGATGTGTGCCGTGCCGTGACGTTTACACTGTCATAACGTGTACTGTGATGTGCCATGAGGTGACGTGCTGTGTCGTGCCTTGAGGTGTCGTGTGCCGTGCCGTGACGTGCTGTGACGTGACTTGACGTGAATTGTGTCATGCTGTATCGTATACCATGAGATGATGTGTCGTCACGTGCACGGTGCCGTGCCGTGACGTGTGCCCTGCCGGGACGTGTGGCCTGCCGGGACGTGACATGTACCGTGTCATGACGAGACGTGTATCGGGCCGTGGCATATAAACTGTCATGTTGTGTGCTGTGCCGTGACGTGACTTGACGTGTGCCTTGCCGTAACGTGACGTGAGGTGACCTGCCGTGACGTGACTTGACGTGACGTGTCGTATGCCGTGCCGTGACATGACGTGTATCGTGTAGTGATGTGCCTTGAGATGACGCGCCGTGATGTGCCGTGGCTTGACTTGACGTGACGTGTGCCGTGCCGTGAAAAATTATCACGGTAATACATATACAGGTAAATAATTGACCTGAACAGAGCGTTATTAAAAGACCTTACCATAAGTTGGCCTGTAAGCCAAGCGCGTGCGGTCTTGACATGTACTTTGTACTAATCCTTTCAGTTTTATTTTTGTTGCTGCTGTAATATTCAGTGGATAATCCTGCCTCCCAATTTTAACTTGAATTTTATTATGTAGGTATTTACATGGAAACAAAAGTATTCCATTAAGTATTAATATCTCTACAAATGTATGTTTCACGGCTAATCTGCTAAGCTGTTTGTGATGAAAATTGATGTGGGTAGTCTGAAACCATAATACCACATAGACTACTCTTTGCTAAAATATCACGTGGGCGAAGCCGCGGACGAAAGCTAGTTGAAGATATAAAATGATATACAAGAATTAAAATAAAACTTTGAAAAAAGTAAAATTGGTTCTTTATAGCACAGAAGCCTTTCCTAGAAGCAGATTCGGAAGTATCTTGACAATACGTGAATTTATTATTTTAGACAAAGTAGTCCTTGATTTCCGCAACCGCAACGGCCATATTCCATAAATATTGAAATTTGCCAATTCTGGCAACCAAATAGTGAGCTATCAACTCTTTACAAGATTAAATTAACACACATAAGGAGGAGAAGACAACTCAAACTGGGTATGGGTAATGTATCTAAGCTTAAACAGGACTCAACGTCAAAGTCATTTATTAAATTAGGCTACAATGACGCTTAGGTATAAAAGTCAAAATTTAAGTTTAATGACTTCATAATTGTACATTTACATTTGCTGCCACGTTTGCAATGCAATAGGAAGAACCACGAAAAAGAACGGGCAATAAAACTCATGGCCACTCTTTTTAATCGCCAATATAATTTATACATTATATTTTTGTAAGGAGCTGCAACTGTCTGCCTCATTGACATGCTTGATGAAAACCCTTCAACCACTTCTCTATCAGTAGAGATGGCACGATCGCTGGTAGTATTACTATCCACCCTAAACCAATAACGAAACTCGAGAGGTATTCATTATAAGTTAACGTAGCGCACTTGACGCTGCGTTCATAAAGTTTGAGCTGAAGCAGGTTAATCCATTTAAAGGCATCGACTATGTCGCTTGTATCGCTACTAGTCTAAAAATGTTTATTCAACTGAGCTGTGTGAGGCGGTTAAACGCACTGATAGCGTTGAGATACTAACAGACTGCTACATGGTATCAAATTCAAACCCACTGCTGCTGTGATTTTCAAAATGTTGTGCATATTTAAGTTTCTAATTACCATTTACTACGTGCCTCGAGAGAGCTTTTTTGATAGTCGTTAACTGGAGTCACTACTCAATGTAATAGAAAACAATGCTTGTAATTCTTGATAACTGTACGGAGTTTTATTTCTACACGACCTTTTAATGTAGGCAAAAACCACGCACAAAGATTTCGTTAGAAAGTTAAGATTTAGATATCACATAACTAAGCTATTAAAATCGTGTACAAAATAAAGCGACACTGTTAGTTTTTCCAGCATACAGCTCAGTTGCCTTGCCTGCTACCTCACTCAGCTCTTATGAATACGCGGCCTTACGTTCACGAAGCCCTGTTACATTTGATCCGCCCAGTATTAGGTGCGATCGCTTCAAACGTGATGCTTCAATCCTCTATATGTTATATATTTTACGTCAAACGCATTTACAGGATAGATGGTGGTTTAGTTTATTTTTGGCTAAATAAATATGTGTTGAATAAATCATTATTATTTAACACGTCTTCCTTTACAACATTTTGCTTTCAGTATTTCATTAGCTGCACAGCAGAACTGTGGGTCAATAGGAGAATTTGGGCGTTGTATAGTTATTACGCTATCAAAAAGGTTTGATGTGGACTTGTCTGTTTCTTCGCAAAGAGACTATTTATTTTCCTTAGTCTCCTTTAACGAAATTCATGGATTGATATGGAGAAGTGATACTTTGTGTTCTTAAATTGTCACCGCATAGACAGATTTAGTCAATTTGTGTTAATCGCGCAAATTATTTGATCTAAGCTGTAAATATCCGTGATTTCTGTTCTCATACAATTTGCAGCGGTCGTGGTCACGGCGGGAACGCTGTTATCGAATATAGACCTTAGGGTCTACATTCGATAACAGCGTCACGTCAGTCAGCGTCAGTCACGCGTTGTAGGAATTCGTGAACGCAGCCTGTTCCGTCGAATTTGAGTTTCAATAAGTCACCAACCCACAAATGTAGATTCCGTACAAGTCATCGTGACTCCGACTTCCGCCGATGAAATATTCGAGTGTTCTATCTCGGGTAGCTCTGACGACAGCATCCGAAAGCGTTCAGTCAGCTCGGATATTTTCTTGCCGTATTTAGGTTCGGATTTGTCAAGCCTGCTCAACCTGTGGTAGACTGGGTTGTGCAAGGCCGTAGTTCGCTTCACCAAGTTGCTGTCCTACTACTACTACTATTGTGTGATATACTACTATTACTATTTTCGCATTACATATTTAGATATGTGGTGCGAAAATAGTAATAGAAGTTCATGTTGAGAAGTTATCATCAAATCTGAACAGAGCCGCTGTTATCAGTGAATTTCAATAATAAATTCATGCCTTTTCATACCTGCAATTTTATCACACTTGACTCACAAAAGTTGGAGTGTAAATCAGGTAATATTAATGCAGCCAGGTCCCTACTCAACTTGATGTTTCAGAGCCTCAATATTCGCCTGTATTATTTAGCTTTTTAATTGGATATCTGAATGCCAACGGGTATAGCATATCTCTGTAAAACTGCTGTTTTACTCTGTTTTAGTTGATCTCTGGGAGTAAATCTGAGTCTAAATTGTTTAGGGAAACCATTTTGGGAAAATAAAGAAAGAAAAATGTGTTAGCATACATAAGCAGTTTTACTGCTGCTCCTATAACCGTAGCTTGGATGCGTCATGGCGGTAGGAGAGCTTTGCTTCTTTGAATTGTCATCGTCGTTATGTTATACAGGTTAGGACGTTAGATGGATTAAGCAGCTACGTAGACCAAAGATGTGAACATCAATCTTGCGTTAACAAGAGACTGAAACCGGTACCGACGGTTTTACCTACCCGTCTTCAAGGTCGCTGGCGCTCTAAAGTAAATGCCACTATAGCAGTATCCACATTACGCTAAGGCCTCGGCTCGTACAACACCGAAAACAATCAACGCAGGCGACATCTAACGGACACGACGGAACTGCTTCTGAATCGTAGTCACTACGCACATGGGAACAAAATGCTTATATTCCTTGAACAAGTTAAAGAGTGATAGGACAATAGTAATAAATCTTCTATTACGCAATAAAAAAAGTCCCGGGGAAATGTTTACAACTTAGGTCATCGAATTAACTTATTGATACCGCTACGTGGGGGAAATAAACATAAACGCATTTTTCGAATACAGCTGAGGATGTGGTTCGTGTTTCGTCCTAAGCTGCTCAGTGCGCCTAAAGAACAATCGTGGTGGTCTCTTGACATGTATACGGAGGCAAGGCCGAGATAACGACGGACATGCGTGACTTTATGTTTTCTATTTCAACGCGACGTGTTGTGGCTACAATGTTACGCTCTTTAAATGTTTTTAGGAGCTTTGCGTCGTGTTTAGTTTAAGTAAAAAATAATTGGGTTTTTGTTTACGGATGAAGCGGATTTTCCAGCATTACAGACTTGTTTATTTTTCAAAGTTGAGTAGAGTATGTGTAATGTTTTGTTGTATTAGTACGAGATAAATTATAACATCCACTGATTCAATAAATTAAATATTTGTTTCGGTGGAAATAATTTTCAGTATATACAGAACACCAAATTGCTTTTCTCCATCAAGAAAAGTTAACAGTAGGTATCTCTCTGGAAATACGGAGAAGTAATTTCAATTCAACGAGTATTTAATAAAGTTATACGGCGAAATTGTTGAATTTCTATAAATGAAGGACAATTCAATAAACGTTATAGCTAGTTTTTATAAACTAGTTTTTTTTTCTAGCTGCGATACCTACAATGTTCCTTAATGTTGGTTTAAAGGCTGAAAAACTAATATAATGTACAGTAATAGGTATTAATACTATAGAATAGTTTATTTTGTATCCACTGGCATCTTACTGGTGGCACAAAAAACTTGAAACAAAACTGCAGCATGTTACATAAATGTTATAAAATAAAACCAGTGATCCTGGCGCTGGTCACGCTTGGTGTATCGGAATGGTCCACGTCAACGCTTGCACAGCTAACTACTGTCAGCTGACGATGACGTGGACCCTATAAAAAATATATTATTTAACGAGTCTTAATCCCGTAAGGTGCGTTCATTAATTTTGTATGACCTATACAAATCGCGACAATGTAAACTCCATGATCACTGATATTTAAATGAAAGTTAAAAAAATATATTGCTTCTAAACGAAACGTGATACGTTGTAAATGGTTTGCAAATGTGTCATGAAGTAGCAACTGCATCGCTTCGGAAGTCTCCGATGAAATGTATAAACAAGCTAATGGATGTCGCGAAGCTTTATCATATTATGTATAGATAGCTATATTTTAGATTTTGATGCTCAGGGATATTTTTAAATACCTTCTTGATTCTGGACACGGTTGTGTCGGTTTACGCGACAAAAGATTACTTATGATACATAGGTTAGCCTTATTAGTATACAGTTTCATCAAAATCAATAAAAAATTTGTTCTGTGTACATGAAAGTTAAGGCAGTTTATCAATCGCCGTTGTTTTTATTTTCTTTCTATATGCGGTCACCACCTTATCATAAAGCTTCTCTGTACCACAGCAGACGGCACTCGTCTCTATTCTGGTATCATTTAATTATAAAAGGCCATACCTTTGACCCACGGGACTCTTTTGATATCTAACTTTATTTTAGCTCCAAACTGGGTCACCATCTAATTCAAGTAAGTCAGACTACCGACCCAACACCTATTTTTGTTCACTTCAAAAGTTAGTGTATCTGTTACTAAATTAAATCAAGGTGTAGTTAGTGAGTGGCGGGGGCGATGTTGGACCCAATTTAAAGTAAGCTTGACATTTGATAATATTGAACGCCAAACCCTGTTCGTCTAAACACAGAGAGTTTTCAACAACAACAAACTAATCCCGCGGTGTGGAATCCACGCCTACGTCTGTGGAATTCGGTGCAAAAAGGGTAAACGAATGAATGAATAAAATATGTAGCGTTATGGTGTAAAATAAACTCAGTTTTATAAATCTATTGATTACTGTTTAATTATATAACTGTCGAGAAGTAAATATTAAAAAGTAGTCAATATTTCTTTGGATGCAAGGTATATACCAGGGGCGATCTGCACTTTAGTTCATCCTGATGTGTAGTACTGTTATGTTTTTGACGTAATCGTACTAATTGATGTTGATTTTACACGAGTATTTGGCTTCGTCTTAGCGAAGCCTTACATTAATTTTTATATTTATTTATCGATGATTTACATTATACTTAACTAAACTCGTGACTCTTCTATTACGACCTATATATTATGTTGTATTCGTTCTCATTTTGCAACTTTTAAAAGTTGTCAAGCGCGACTTAAGCTTGATTTTGTGATAGGTAATTTTCCATTTCATAAATGTTAAAACTTGTTCAGCGTAAAACGAGTTTAATTTCGGGAGAGGTGAAGATTATAAAAACAAAACTTCCCTTATGTAAAACTCAGCAATTTATTTACCTTGAAGGAAATGTTTGCAGCCTACCCAAGTAACTTCATTGATTCCGTTGTATAAGCAAAAATAAAAACTCTCACATTCTCAGAACTTTGAACATAGGTGGTAGATATTTCCTTCCTGCTTTATTCTTAGCTCCTCAGTGCACCTAAATAAGAATCGTGGTTGTCTCTTGACATGTATT
Organism: Euclidia mi; assembly: GCA_944739405.2. NCBI lineage: Eukaryota > Metazoa > Arthropoda > Insecta > Lepidoptera > Erebidae > Euclidia > Euclidia mi. The sequence goes on along the minus strand of OX123204.2, from coordinate 26,877,514 downwards.
GTATAAAGATTTTGACGACGAGATACCCATGGACTTGCGTAACTTTGTGTTTCTGTGGCATGACATAATGTGTTAACATAATTACCTTTAACAAAATATATACACAACATTATATGTTATTCGAATCCTAGATAACGATTGAGGCTGAGTCTAAAGGACTCTACTTCATATATCGCAGTCGACTACTTAATGCTTCTTTTGTTCAAAGTTAGACAGTGTGCGCAAAATGCTTTGAGGTAAGTACTAGAATGGGGACTCTTGTAACGTGTACTCATTGATTCGTAAGCGATCTGTGAATATATTTTCTATGAGTATGGATGCGGATAGTATCGTTCAATGTATCATTTAACAAAAAAATATTTAAAACGAACAAATTATGAAGTTTTGAATATTACAGCTCCGTGATCCAGTGGATAACGTATGCGACTGCTGATCGGAGATCCCGGGTTCGATTCTCGGTCGGGCAAAAGTGTTACTGGGTTTTTCCGAATTTGGAAGTAGCAGCACGGAGTCTGGTGACATGCCTAGGCACGTCACCAGACTCCGTGCTGCTACTGAACCGTTACTAGTAACGGCAATAGGCTCGCACCCTATTACGTGGGACCTAAAAATTCATGGGGAAATGTGGGTGTAATATTACACCTCTGCCAACCCCTTCGGGGATACAGGCGTAAGTCTGTTAAAAACTAAAATAACTAATAAGTATAAGAGCAGGTCAATCTAGAGGCTTTTCACCGCGAGAACAAATAAAAGTCAGTATGTAGTTGTGTACCCAGGATAACCTTTTTAAATTACATTGTGACACAATATACTTACTGTTGTCATTGGTACAATTATAGTTCTCGGGGGTTTCATATGAAAAATGAAAGTGCAGATAACCTTAATTAAAACGTCACACATTTGATATAGAAGCTGATGGCAGTAGTCTTCTAAATATTTTTACTCGTCAAAATTTTACTTTTTAATAAAAATGTTGTTCAGGGCACAATAACCTTTTTTGTTGACGTTGAAAACGCAGTATCAAAAGTATTTCATTTACTTTCTCCTTACTTTCTCCTGTAGGTACCTTTGCTAGTTGATATTCTCTTACTCAAAAACCTGCGCCTTTAGCACTTTATAGGCAAACCTTTATAACCAGAGCCGCATCGATTTAATCGCTGACAATATTTACGGTAATGTGTTCTTGTTGTGTAATTCCTGTGAATAATAATTTGTGGTTTTTGAAACTGTTACAAGTTCTAATATGTCATTGTACTAATTGCATGCAAAGGTATACATGACGCAGAATATATTATTATATCCAAGCTACAGGTAGGTACACATTACGCAGAGTAAATATGAAAGCTACAGGTAGGTACACATTAGGTACGTAAAGTAAATATGAAAGCTATCAACGTAAGAACTTTTAAATTCATACGTGGAACTATTGTATCGGTGCTTACGCATTGCATACAATATGCTCTTCATTATCTGACTAGGCATATTGTGGATTTTTGTGAACGATCTCAGAACGTGCTCGTTGATGAGATATCATATTTTGCTATTGTATTAATATGAGCTTTTTAAAGTATTTCTATTGCAATATTGTAGAAAATATTGCAGTCCGTTAGTACAGGTGTTCACTTTTATTGGACTGACAATAATGATCTTTTTTATTCTGTTTCGTGCTGAAAATATAATTTTTCTTAGCGTTTGTACTAGCAGACTGCACCAGCTTGGATATGGAATTATGCAGCGTACGTATTTTTTTTTAACTTTCATATTCTTTATTCAAATTTCAGTTTTACAGTTCTCTTTCCTAATTACACAAGATTTTCATGTTATTTTTACACTTAAGCTTTATTATTGTGACGTAAACGTGGGTTATGCTTTCTCTGTAATTCTCGTTTTGTGCACTTAGATTATTTAGCACATGCATTATTTGACAGATGCAGTTTATTGGATATTTTTATGGTCATGTTTTTTTATTTAGATTATTTTTATTTACATTAAGCTCTCAGTGGGCATATTTTCAGTAAAAATAACAAAGAGCTATGAACTATCCGTATTCGGAACAAATACTCTTGGATTACACAAAGCGTTAACTCAAGTGACGATCGAAACAAAAGCCTGTTGGTATCCCAATAGCTTATCGCAGGCTCAATCGACCACGCCCTTGGTGTTGTTAATTGTAATAAATCTTCTACTCCGTAATAAAGCTGTCCATAAACAGCTCGTTAAATATTAGTAAGGCGAATCTTAAGAGTTAACAACATGAAACAATGAGCTTCTGAAGGATTTCATTTTACATAAATCTTAATGATCAAAGAACTTATACAAATATCTATGTTATGCCTAAAGCCCCTTACTAAATACAAGAGATCTTTATCTTAGTTTCAACATAGTTACTTTTAGGTATTATCGGAGAAGCATGTCTGCCGCTCGTCACTCATGTATTTGTTTATTCAGAGCACAATGCAGAAACTTACATTTACAATACTTACTGAATACAATGTGTCACGGCATAAGTCTATAGTGTATTCAATCTGTGTTAATTACATAATAGACTAGGTATAGCATAGTTTCTCCAAAGAGTAAAACGGCATTATAACAAGACACGTAATAACCATAAAATTAGTGAGTATTCGAGTTTCATATTTAAGAGCTTTGTAAGGTGGGTTCTTTCTTATTTTCAGTAAGATATATTTTATACCAGCGAATTTCAGTAACAGATTGTTAAAAAAATGTAGCATGGATGGATCTATGTATAATAAATATAACTTTGACTCCGCTAAGAACTAAACTTCGAATTTTATTTTGATCTTATTGAAAGGGCCTTGGCGTCTTAATTATTAATACCTGTTGTAGTCCGTAGTTCAAGTCACGAGTTATAAACGTAGACGTTGGAAGTAGCTATAATTGGTCACAGAGATTTTTTCTTTTTTCTTTAAATAGACAACTCTCGCATTAGGCCTAAATCCTTGACTTCATTGTATGAATGATATGTAATCACATTATGAGTGAGTAACAAGTGGCACATTACCTTTTACAGTATTAATAGTGTGTCTGAGCCAGTAATTGTTGTTTATTCCTAGCGCTGAAGGATGATTCCATGCCTTCTACCCTGTGCAGATTGTTATAATTACAACGAAACTTTCCAATAATGGAGGAGGCCCTTAGCCCTCTCAAGTGCGCGTGAAACAGGGTTTTATTAAAACAGTATCTCATTGAGGCAGATCGTCGGGGACCGCGGTGGCAATTACGTTGTTGTGAGCCGCACCGACGTGGAACATGTGATGTTGCTTGGGTCACCCAACGCCTGTGCAAATCATGGTGTGAAAGTTTTAGCGTTCATTTGTGTTCAACATACATGTATTTGAATATTTGGGGCTAACTAGGCTTTGTTTGCCTTTTTGTGCTATTGATGTCAGAGTTTACCTACTTTCCATTAGGCCGAAGAGCCTTTTCTCAAAATTTGTTGCAATTGTTGAAAGTTTCCACGCTCCGTAGAACATGTAGGTATGTCAATACCACAATCATGTCATCCAGGGACACAAGTCTCTAAATTACTTGTGTAAACTTTGTATTGCCGCAAAACCACACAATTTGTGTTATTGTCAGAATACTACATATCCCATAAATATTGATAAACGTAGCTATGAATATTATAACTGCATTGAAAACCAAACAACCTTGGGATCAAAAGCACTTTACTATTAAGAAAGTAAGTTAGAACATTTTATCGAAAAGTACGAACAAAGGTTAGAAAGTTTAATTGGAGAAGAAAAACTAATCTTTAGTTTGTTCACAAGTTACACGCGACACTTGTAATGAACGGTTTCCTGTTCACTGAGTTTGAGACAATGTGGCTTCGATCGACAACTAATGTTATTATCGACAAAGACGTGAAAACTTAGATTTCAACAAATAGAATAATGACTTGTATGTGAGGTTCACACAGGATGGACTTGGTTAAATATATAATATATTCTTTTCGAAAGTCTTAATATATTTTGGAAATAACACCATATATATTTTTTATTTGAGAGCCTTGTAAATAGGTACACGTGTATCGCTCACTAAAATCTATTTTTGATAACATCATCATCAGCCTTATACAAACTGTCCCACTGGTGGGCACGGGCATCTTCTCACTTTGAAATGGGCAATGATCACATCGCTAATCAAATGCGGGTAAAAGACTTCACATGTCTTTCGAGAACATTATGGAGAACCCTCAGACATGCAGGTTTTCTCCCGGTATATTTCTCCACCGTTGAATAAACTATACTGTAATCACTACATAGTATAAAAAAACAAAGTCTGTCTTCTGCCTGTCTGTCCCTATGTATGCTTAAATTTTATAAACTACGCAACGGATTTTAATGCGTTTTTTTTAATAGAAAGAATGATTTAAGAGGAAGGTCTATATGTATAATTGACGCGGGCGAAGCCGCTGGCGACGTCTAGTTAACAATATAATACGCATTTCAATTTAAAAAGTCAGTGGTACGCACCGTGTTGGTTTAATACGAGACCCATTGCGTAGCATTCTGTTAGTATCTCCATTAGGCTTTCATTACCGTTATATTTATAAACTTTTGATAGACACATATTTTTTATAGACCACGCCTGTATCCCCGAAGGGTTAGGCAAAGGCGTAATAGGTATTACACCCACATTTCGCCATGAATTTTTAGGTCCCACGTAATAGAGGGCGAGCTTATTGCCGTTACCGAGCACATCACCAGGCTCCGTGCTGCTTCTGAGAATTCGGGAAAACCCAGTAACACTTTTGCCCGACCCGGGAATTGAACCTGGACCTCTGATTAGCAGTCGCATACTCTATCCACTTGACCACGTAGGCAGTATGTATAAACTTGTGATGTCTAAAGATATAAACTCTTCAACACTATAAAAAATAAATAACTTTAAAGACACTCGAAGCCCGCGGACTATCCACAACTGCTGCAATAAAAGTTTTACTAACTATATTTATACATATAAGTGCCGGAGTTCAATTGGAATCGTGCGGTCAACAGCGAGCTCGATATTGGATTTCGTTTGCACAGATTTCGGTTATTTTGAGTATTGGCTACAATATCAGCAGTGATGTTGCATTTATTTCTTTTCAGATTATTGGCTAGGTATAGTCGTGTTCGTATAGCTTGTTTCATATAGGTACATACACGATACTCGGATATTTCGATTTAAAACCCTTTCGATTTGTTATCATACAAGTTTATTTAACAGGTGTTTATCGGGCTCTGATTTTTGCCGACGTTAAGACTGATTTTGCCAGTGTTGATACAACGTTTTTTTACATTTTATGTAGGTATCGATTGTTTAGCACTTCAACTAGTTCTTACTAAAATATTTACAAATGAAAGCACACGTAAGTTAAATCGGTTCATAATCGTGTTATTACGACTATTAGCAAAGTTTATTCTTTGTCTACGAGAGCTAACAGTTTTCATGAGTAACATAACCGCTTTCGTGGTTTTCCACGCCGGAAAACTGATTGCGATTTTAGTTTTAGATAACAGTCCATCCAGATGAATACATGAGGCGCATTTGTTACACTATATGCCGCCCACTATATATTAGCGTATGCCGGGAATTTAATTAACTTTCCGACCTCTATACAGTATAGCGTAGACTGACGTATACAAAATCACATCAGGAGTGCCTCAAGGTTCTCATATCGGTCCAATTTTGTTCAACATCTTCGTTAACGACATCCCATACAAACTCAGCTCAAACAGTTTTCTTTACGCAGATGATCTTAAATTCGCCAGGTTAATTGATTCTTATGATGACATAGGACTATTACAGAAAGATATTGATACGTTAGTAAAATGGTGTGATGAGAATGCTATGAGTTTAAACATAAATAAGTGCTATCACGTTAGATTCACAAGAAAATCGAATTCATTACCTGCCACGTATCATATTAATTCGAACGAAATTCAACAGGTGGAGGAAATAAGAGACTTAAGTGTAGTGTTTGATAGCCAACTCACATTTGTGCCTCACGAAAACACCATTACCAAAAAAGCGTCTAGAATGTTGGGCTTTGTGATCAGGAACGTCGTTGGTTTTCGGTCCAGTAAAACGAAAATCCTTTTATATAACTGCCTCGTCCGATCTATCTTGGACTACTGTAGCCCCGTATGGAGACCACATTATGCTACTCACAAATTGAGATTAGAGCGCATACAAAAGCGATTCCTATGGCATTTGGCATACTCATATGGATTAGCAAAAAAAATTAAATCGTATGACGCTAGGCTGTCGTATTTCGGCATGACCTCATTAGAGAAGCGTAGAAATGTGACTGACTCGCTATTCTTATTCAAATTGGTGAGATCAAAAATAGACTGTCCACAATTACTAGGCATGATTAGGTTCCAAGCTCCAGCTAGATATCCTCGGACATCAATAACCCCCCTGCATCCTCCACTCCGCAGGACTGTGCTCGGTGCGTGCTCCACTATACCCAGAATGTGCAAACTGATCAATATCGACATCCATACTGACTCACTTAACAAGTTTCGCAAGATCACACATAGCGCATTGTAGCCTTATTTTATTTATTTTTGTTCTTTTGTCACCCAATTATTTCACTTGTGTTATTTTCCTAATTTTTTGTTGTGTTTACTTTTAAGTTGTTTTTGGGGCATGCGGTGCTTACCTATAATTAATTGTAACACTTGAATTTTGTTTCCTTATACCAACAATTTGTTTGTTTTTAATATATGTTAAGTGTATACAATTGTTGGTGAGCCAAATAAAATAAATAAATAAAATAAATAGCGCTATTTGAACATCAGCTTAAAATGCCTCAAAAAGCAGATAACAAAAGTTAATAACCCTTTTCATGTCATTTTTTTTATAATTTTAAATTATGACATCTGTGTTATGTACTCACCAATAATTCACAACACAGAAATACTAACTACGAAGTAATTTTATGACTTATAAACGGTCAAGTAAGATCCATGGTAATAGCGTCTACGCTTTCCGTAGCCACATGCTACGAACGACTACAAGGGGAAAGGTAAGCTTGTGTGAAGGCAGCCCGAGTAATAATAGGCTCTTTAGCACAATAACCGACCCCCTCGTGGGCTTGTATTACAGAAAAGCTAGACCTTTTTCTAGTCTCGTAACTATTATGCACAAAAATAATTATACCTTATCATCTCAATTTCACCGTTGCGACGTGAAAGAAGGATAAGCAAATAAACAAGGAAACACACTGTGGAATTTATAACTTTAATATGGAGTTTGCAAAATATAGATTTTACCTTAGAGACGGACATAAAATTGTATCAATTTGTTGCAAAATAACATTTAAAGGAGTTGAGATAGGGGTAAAATTACAACAGGAAAGATCTACTCTATCTTATTTTTTTTAAGTTGAGTTATGAAAATACATAAATTTTATATGGTTATTTGATATAATATAATTATGTGCATATTATTGCCTTAAGCTGTGGGAAAAAGTTAATTGGACATATTTGTATTATATTCTAGCTTTTAGAAAGGCAAGTGAAAATTTTACTTATAAGGAAAAAATATCATACTATATGGCACGGCAGGTTAAAATTAGGTACGCAATATATTTAAAACTGCACGAGATACCGTGAATTTATGCGAGCACTTATAAAACTTCTAAATCTTGTCACACGTGGCAATTATACGTCTTACGTGCTTCATTACGTAACAAGTAGACACACGCATGTAGTTAATGTTCGTCGTTAAGTTTTTTTAATTATTAATTGCAAAGGCGTTACTAGGTTTATAGTGTATTAAACTATATGACTCGTTGTTTTTAAATTAACCGCTAAATTCAATATTCGATGTATCCATTTTTTTATACCAGCTTCATACGTCAAACGTGTATCTCAAATATCTAAATCCATGGTTATACCGAGTATTGATACCGGCCTGTAATGAAGTCGGCAAGGCGCAATAAATTTATATTTGGTGATAGAGAGAGAAACCAAAATTCGACCACCGAATTGTATTAGATTTTTATTTGTTTTTAGGAATCTGCTAGACTAGAAATAAATCTTACAGAATTTAGTCATGGCTAAATATTCCAACAACAGAATATACAAAGAACATCCTGATGCTACAATATCATTGTGATGTGATGTAATCCAAGATTTGTTACTTTGTACGGCAATATAACAATTTACGCAAAAAATTGTCGTGTGGCAATTGATCCAACAACACGAGGTGTCGTTTGCTATGAGTTCTACGCAATCCATATAGTCTGAATGGTTAGACAAATATTCTCTTTCTTTATAGCTTAATGTTACGTCTAGAACTCTAATTGCTTAATGTAATATAAATATAGATTTTGGCTGCGGTGACTATTTCACTTTTATCAGTGCATGTCAGATTTAATAAAGCGATCGGACGCGAAAGCACGAGTGAGCTCCAGCCCTAATTCAAAATGCCAGCGGTTGCGTGTGTTGAAACAAAATGTTACTCACAAGTTGGAAACAACGTTCGTGTACTTCAATACTTAATCAGCATTATTATCAATAATGTAGATCTACGTTATTTGGTTTCATTCTTCTTCAACGTTTAGCAAGCGATAAGTAATAGTTTCATTAATAAACAAAACCTACCTTTGAAAAGTCTAAAGTCAAAATAAGGCTGATATTGTCGTGAGGCGTTTGTATGAACTATAAAAAACAAGTCAAGCTTTCAAGACAACATTCAAGTGAGATAGAATTATCGTACGTTATATGTTCCCATAGTAATGTATAGTGACAAATGTAACGTGATACTTTCTAAATGGTTTTCGAGTGTCGACCTCGCATCTTCCTCCATTAAATATATAAACAGCCGTTTCAAGTATCGATAATGGACTCCAAAGGTAGCGACGTGGTGGATTAAATGCTTGAAAAATATATCACAATTAATTTTCTGTATTTACATCGGATACACAAGGCGAAACAGTTTCAGAGCAAACCTTTCCTTTATCTGCGGCAATCGGTCAATGTTTCTTTTTGAGACATTATCCGCTCTAGGAGTAAATCCTGTATCGCGGATGAATTTACAAACATTCCGCCAACGGGCACAAAATACACGAATTACGCTCATTATTCCTCCGGTTGGGGTTCGAGCCTATAATGCTCGGCGCCAATTCAAACAAATAAGTTTAGACACCACCAGTGCAGGTCCTTCGTGATTACAAGCATCACCGTGTTCTATATTCCACCAAATAGTAACGTGTACCAACGTTTACAGACATACACATCAGACATACTTACCCTCAGTACATTCACTCGTGCCTGAAATTGTCCCCTGTTTGGCTGTTTGGTTCCGTTCAAAGGAGGATATCCGCTGCACAAATAAGTTTCCTCTTTTTGTATCCGATTGCACCAAGTGTATTGTCAAACTTGGAGACCGTGCAAATCGAAATTCAAAGCCTTTGAGAGCACGTATCTGCATACCTCTGAATGGAAGTGCCAGTTTATAGGTAGATTTTTTCAAAATCAGGTATTCGTGCTGAGAATTCTTTTCACTTTATACTGCAGAAGATTTCGCCGGCTTTGGCCTCCCTCATATTAGGCGTCAGCGTCAACCCAGCGACACCTCGGCGTCGACGCCGCGTAGACGCCGCGTTTTCTGCGACGGCATGTCACAACCACAAAAAACTAACAGAAGTTTAACTACATGCAAAATGCACTCGAGCAACGCACACATTTACGTCACTTACCGATAAGATATCTCAGAATGGTCAGGTATAGCGCGAAATCTAGGTGCCATCCGCTTCAGGCACTGGTCTTGTAATGATTTTTGTGCAAACATAGAGCAACAAGGAACAACAAATTATTATTAAGTTAATTGTCGCTTTTGCAGATAATTACCACCTATTTTTATATATTTACAGATGTGTAAGGACGGCTACTTTAAAGCTTGATCCAAATTTGTGAGGTCGTACCTCTTTTCCCTCGGCCACCATCTTGGAAAGAGTGCGGGCGTGGATGGTTTTTCTTATTCATCTGGTAAACTATTGATCACGCTAAGATATCGTTCAAGCATCTTTGCTGCAAATTAAATTCTCTACAACTTTGATTCTGTCACTGTTTGTCGTAAAACCATGAATAAAAAAGTTTTTATGACATTTTTCTTTAGGTTATTATAACGTTTCTTCATGATTACTGTGTCTTTAGTCTTTTTATGAGCCAGGCGGCGGCCTATGATCTAATAGAGCTTTAGAACTATAGCAAAAAAAGGCATTTTGTCGGTAAATCATAATTGGCACTGATTTTTTCCAATTATGTTACAGCGTCTCTCCACAGAACATTGAGGTGCTGCAGAACATTGCAGTTTCCTTTAATTGGGCGGAACATCAACTTCAATAGCCCACAGACTGCCGTAGTTTTGTCCATATTTTGCCAACCCCTGCTTTCATGATCGTTGCAATGAGTTAAAATTGGACCTAATGGTAGTCTTGGAGGCTGCGGGGTCTCAAGTTGGAGGTTCTTGTTTTGGTGGCAGTAAAGATAAATTAAATAGATTTTCTTGTTCCTGAGGACGAAGAAACTACAACACATTGAAAAGAAAATTTGTTACAAATTGCATTCGATTTTCGTTTGTAACTTTTTTATTTATTATTTTACGACTAAATGCTACGGGACCAAAGTTGTAGCGAATTTAATTTGCAACTCATCATGTTTTGATTTTTTTCTGTACAGCTAATAGTTTGCCAGATATACTAGAAAACCCATTTGTACCACTCTTTAAAAGATGGCGGCCGCAGGACAAGGGCTCTCTCCTTGGCATCTATGAAATAAAACTGCGTCCTCTGACAAATGTACGCTAAGCCCACAAAACTGCATAAACATTTACCTATCATATTAGCGCTGCAAACTAAGCTATTGAACTAAGCAACTATAAGCTGTTGAAACATATTATTACGTTATGCTATAATATTTAGATGTAGCAGTTTAGCACACCCCTACTCACAAACCCGTCATACGCTACAGTGTTGCCAGCTTAGAAGATTATAGTCTTTTTATGAGCCAGGCGGCCTATGCCGCCGCCTGGCTCATAAAAAGACTAAAGACACAGTAATCATGAAGAAACGTTATAATAACCTAAAGAAAAATGTCATAAAAACTTTTTTATTCATGGTTTCACGACAGTGCTAAACAGCAACAAGCCCAACTAAACAGTGACAGAATCAAAGTTGTAGAGAATTTAATTTGCAGCAAAGATGCTTGAACGATATCTTAGCGTGATCAATAGTTTACCAGATGAATAAGAAAAACCATCCACGCCCGCACTCTTTCCAAGATGGTCGCCGAGGGAAAAGAGGTACGACCTCACAAATTTGGATCAAGCTTTAAAGTAGCCGTCCTTATACATCTGTAAATATTTAAAAATAGGTGGTAATTATCTGCAAAAGCGACAATTAACTTAATAATAATTTGTTGTTCCTTGTTGCTCTATGTTTGCACAAAAATCATTACAAGACCCGTGCCTGAAGCGGATGGCACCTAGATTTCGCGCTATACCTGACCATTCTGAGATATCTTATCGGTAAGTGACGTAAATGTGTGCGTTTCTCGAGTGCATTTTGCATGTAGTTAAACTTCTGTTAGTTTTTTGTGGTTGTGACATGCCGTCACAGAAAACGCGGCGTCTACGCGGCGTCGACGCCGAGGTGTCGCGGGGTTGACGCTGACGCCTAATATGAGGGAGGCAAAAGCCGGCGAAATCTTCTGCAGTATAAAGTGAAAAGAATTCTCAGCACGAATACCTGATTTTGAAAAAATCTACCTATAAACTGGCACTTCCATTCAGAGGTATGCAGATACGTGCTCTCAAAGGCTTTGAATTTCGATTTGCACGGTCTCCAAGTTTGACAATACACTTGGTGCAATCGGATACAAAAAGAGGAAACTTATTTGTGCAGCGGATATCCTCCTTTGAACGGAACCAAACGGTCAAACAGGGGACAATTTCAGGCACGAGTGAATGTACTGAGGGTAAGTATGTCTGATGTGTGTGTCTGTAAACGTTGGTACACGTTACTGTTTGGTGGAATATAGAACACGGTGATGCTTGTAATCACGAAGGACCTGCACTGGTGGTGTCTAAACTTATTTGTTTGAATTGGCGCCGAGCATTATAGGCTCGAACCCCAACCGAAGGAATAATGAGCGTAATTCGTGTATTTTGTGCCCGTTGGCGGAATGTTTGTAAATTCATCCGCGATACAGGATTTACTCCTAGAGTGGATAATGTCTCAAAAAGAAACATTGACCGATTGCCGCAGATAAAGGAAAGCTTAACTTGTTTTCTATAGTTCATACAAACGCCTCATGACAATGTCAGCCTTAATTTGACTTTAGACTTTTCAAAGGCAGGTGCGTATTAATTAAACTATTACCATGGGGTCTCATTCCTTAGAACGTTTTCCGTCATTCTTAACTCTCTCAACAGATGGCTTTACTAGTATCGATTGTTATTGATTACTTTCATGCATAAATGATAAATAAGAAAATAAAGTTCTAAAATATGATATTTATTAATTAAAAAATCCCTTTATTACGATTAAATAAAAAATGAAACATTTAATTGAATATGAATATTTTTTTAAAATATGATGTGCACTTCGTTGCTCTGGTGGCCAAAATACGTACTAGCTTGTAGTAAAACGTTACAATGAGTTAACTTTCACTCGGCATTCATAGATGGCGCTTTTACGTATGTATATATTTATTTTTATTTAATTTGGTATTAATCTGTAGATGGTAAAATAAATAAATATTTATTAAATAGACATCAAATATTTGAAAAAGTAAGATATTATGTTAACCAATGAACGGCCATGAGCATTTATTTTAAAAAGTACCTGTATAGGTACCTAGTCGAGCGATTGCGTTTTGTTTTTACATTTAAGTACGTAAAAGTAGTGTAATTTAAATTTTATATATAATAAAAACTTACTGTGTTTGTAGTAGTATATATAATACATTTTCATAAATTATGTTAATCAATATGCGTCTTACATTTATAGGTACCTACCTATAGTCTGTTCAAGATACGAAAAAATAAAATGTACCTAAACAAACCATAAAATGGTTCTTTTAATGTCGCCTTCGCAACAAAAGTAGATTTAAGTTAAATACTCCAAGCGAAAGATGCAGTTAGTTTTACAAAAATACGCCTGTCCCTTCAATTCATAAATGATACTGTATATTTTTTACCTTTTATTTTTTTCGTAGGTATCTTGAACAGACAATAGCAACTAATAAACAGTTGATGTTGAGTATGTTGTAAATCAAGCTAATGAAAAAAACAAAACGCATTTTTAAACTTTGATAGCCGACTTCTCTAGAAGTCTAGAACTCATTCGCTTGGTTCCCGATAATATTAAATTTATCTATGCCGATAGTCATGACTTCATGAGTCGCACAATTGCAAAATCGCGTACCAAGTACACCAAGTGCGTCTCTATAAAAATACCAGGGTCGAAAACCAGGTATCAATATACTTGCAAGTTTTTGGGCACTCGAGTATAGAAAACTTCGTGTGACGCCCTGGTAATGCAAGTTTGTATTGAAAAATAAACCTTATCTAAATATGGGTAAGGATGTTTATCGCAAAATTTGGTAATGGACTTTTCTAAATACTTTCATGGAAATTTATTCCTTATCACCATATGTTTGAAATAGAATTAGTTTTTATTATAAGTCAAATCGATTAGATCGATTGAGTAACATTTTGTTTAGTCTATTGAAAATTTCTGACAATGGTCACACTGAACTGTCATTGTCGTTTCCCGCGGTCAGCGAAAAAACCTAGCTCTGGATAGATTTCGTGTTGTGAGCGTTTTGATCTTGTATTTAGAACCCGTTTGATTGCCACTTCCTTGATCAATAACTGGCACCGGTTAATTGTGATAAAAATAGTATTTTAACGAACATTGTAAAACTTGAGTGAATCCGATGCACGTGGTTGGTGCCGGAAGAATTTGCTGATTGAAGACGCTGCGTGGAGTCTGGTAAAGTAAAGATAATTCACTTGCTAATATTGGCCAATTTTAGTCTCGTGTGTGTCTAACTTGCCTCCAGGACTCCACTCAAGAACATCACCAGGAGATATTTGGTAAGACATTTGTTTAATTCTTAGCGCCAAGAAACTTGGCCCATGTGTTAGATCCTTTGTCTTGGGCTAAGACTGGATGAATTAATCGCTTCCACTGATCCTCGTATAAAAAATACCCATTCTTAGCCCGAATTCTACACATAATTTTTGATAGCAAGAGCGTGGTTAACTGCCTATATTGTAAACTTACAAGTTTAGCTTAGCCGATGATTGTATCTGAACTCAGATTGGTGTTGTATGAGCTATATATCTCACCTTGTAGACAGTATTGTAGTGTTTGTCAGGTCAGTTATTGTCTAAAATACATAATATTTAATTGTATAAGTTGACCTAGATAATTTGAAACACATTGTCACTTAACCTCAATCAGTAATTGTTGATTTGTAATACAAATACATATACAAATTTTGTATTGTTGAAATATCTAACTTAAATTTGTTGTTGCATTAATAAGTCAGTTTGTTTGGATACATAACAGCTGTATGTATCAATAAATTTAGTAAATTTAGTTCATTGCATATATTCATAAACATTATAACCAACTTGACCTTGCCACTTGGGCGGGTCACATTGGTAAGCTTTGTTTTGTTATAATATAGATAATATTGTTAGGTAACACATATTCTGTGCTTACTTCCTATTGTATATCATAAATAACACAGTTAGTCTGTCTGTTGCAAATAATTAATTAATTAAGTTGAAGTTTCAACTTTATTAATTTGTTATAAGTTATAAATTTGATAACTTTGATAATTTTGACTTTGTTTTGTGTCAATATATATTGAAACTATTAATTTTGTTGGACAGTAGATACCTGTCACTTGCCTGCACTTGCAGTAAACAGGCTAATACTTTGTTGGTTTCAAAGAATTGAGAAAAATTAAGTTTTGATTGTTAATATTGTTTAACGCTTGTCCGGGCTCTTTTGAAATTTTGATTATGTCAGCTATCAAGGACTTGCGTGCGGCTGCTGGTGCTATTGCATCAGATTTGCGCTGGTTTGCCTCAGCCAGTGCTTTAGTGAACCGGCCTGATCGCCAGCAGGCCTTACTTCAAAGGTACGAGCGGATCGATGATCGCCTGGCAAGTGTGGAACAGCAGTTCCGCACTTTCAGCGCTTGCTGTCTCGAAGTGTCAGTCACTGATTTCACTGCTGACCAGCGAAATAAGGTCAGCGAAGACTATGCCCAGGTCTTAGACCTGTATGATGCTGTCTCCAATAGTGCGAGACAACTAGTTGCCGATAGGGAAGGGCAACCCGGCCTGAAGCAGGAGCTTCCTAGGTCAGCACCGGGGCTGGTGAGTAGGCTCCCTACTTTGGACCTCCCCCATTTTGATGGCTGCCTAGGAAGCTACCTGGGCTTCGTTAATTTGTTCGACAGCCTAGTCCATGATAGGGCTGACCTTCGGCCGGCACAAAAGTTGGCCTATCTAATGTCGGTACTGGATGGGGAGGCAAAGGGCCTCATCCAGCATCTGCCCGTGTCTGACGAGGCGTACCAGACGGCTCGGGACCTAATCACCCGTAGGTACCATAATAAGCGTGGCCTCGCCGACACGCACATTGAGCAGATTTTGGGCTTGCCGACGCTCACCCGGGTCTCTGGGTTGCGCACCCAACTGTTGAACCCGCTTTTGGTGGCCATCAACGCACTTAAGTGCCTTGACCTGCCCGTGGACCAATGGTCCTATCTATTGGTGCACATTGTACTGAAAAAGCTGCCTGCCGACCTGAGGTCGCGTTTTGAACAGCGCTTTGGTGGGGATAGCGCGACCCATCTGCCCCCCTTTGCTGACCTGGAGAAGTTCCTGGAGGATGAGTGCCGGGTCTTGGACAACTCCGGTGGTGACACGCCGGCTAAGTCGCAGCCGCCCAAGGTCAAGGAGCAGGCTCGCGTTCACACTCGAGCCAATGTTGACCGGCGCCCTCCTCGCTTTGCAGTCACGCAGAGCCCAGTGGAGTGCTCCTACTGCAAGGTCACGGGGCACAGAACGACCAGTTGTAGGGCATTCTTGGACCTACATGTCGCTTCTCGTAGGCGCATCGCGAATGCCCGCCGCCTTTGCTTCTCTTGTTTGGGGTCCCACTACCAGCGAGACTGCCTAAACTCTCGCCCCTGTCCTCACTGTGGAGGACAGCATTTGGACATTCTCTGTATGAATGCCAGAGAGGTTGGCCGCTTGTCCAACCAGCCGACGCCGCGCACGGGCGGGTGTTTTGAAGGTGGCAGCCGAGGCTCACCGGCGCGTAGCCGAGAGTCGCCTCGCTCAATTGATCGCCACTCGCCCCGCTTGGAGAACCGTAGCGTGCGCACGCCTCCTCTCTCTCGCGCACCTGAATGTGCGACACCGCAACGTCACCAACACCATGACTGCTGCCCCAGGTATTCCCCTCCTTTGGCGGAGCGTCCCCGCCTTGACTCGCGCCCACCTCGTTTTGGGCGGGTGCGTCATTATGACCCCCCACAGATGGCGCGCGGATCGAGTCATCGCGCTTTTGAGGACTTCAAGCCGCACCCTCATTTTGACTTGCCAGGTCCTGGCCAACGGTCGCCGCCCAGGCAACAATAGGTCATTGACCCCTGCCCTATAACGCCAACCTCCCCCATTGAGACCGTTATCCTACCAACGGTTGCTGTTAGGGTCTGGGGACCCACGGGGACCTCTGTTGTTGTCCGTGCTATATTGGACACAGGTTCACAAGGTTGCATTGTTTCCACTTGTTTAGTAGGGCAGGTTAAATTAAATATGGGTTTATTTCCAAATTGTATACGGGGCATAGGTGACGTAGCTTCTAATGTTGAAGGGCAAGTTAAGGTTTTGTTTGGCCCTGTTGAATCTTCACACCCGAGGATTATAACCTTGGCTATTGTGCTGAAGAATATTTTGGGTATGCACCCACAGAAACAGCTACCTGCTGCTGTGGTGAATTTGACATCGGGATTGGAACTGGCAGACCCCAAATTTTACACACCGGGACAAATCGACTTGTTGATTGGCTCTGATGTCCTCGGTGGAATTTTGATTGGTGGGAAACGGGTCTTGGTGCCAAATGGTTTGACTGCCATCCCGACCATATTTGGATTTGCTTTGATGGGACCTGTACCTAGGGACCCCCCTCCACCCGAACTTGATAATTTGTTGGCTGTAGGCTCTGCTCTCTCTGATGCAGTTCAGAGGTTTTGGGAGGTAGAGGAGCCCCCTCAAGTTGCCCGTTTGAATCCAGAACATGAGGAGTGCGAGCTGTTCTTCCAGAACAACACTGGTCGACTCCGTTCTGGTCGGATTATTACGAGGCTTCCCTTCCTGTCTGTTCGGCCTCCGCTTGGTGAGTCACGACCTTTAGCCGAAAAGAGGTTGTTGGCCATGGAGCGCCGCATGGGTCGTGATCCGGAGCTCAGACAGAAGTACATTGAGTTCATGAGGGAATATGAACAGTTGGGACACATGTCTGTGTCAAATTTGGATTGGCGTTCGGTGGAGCATTACTTTCTCCCGCATCATGCGGTATTGAAGCCATCGACTGGCAAGCTGCGCACAGTGTTTGATGGTTCTGCGCAGACTTCAACAGGCGTATCCTTGAACCAGTGCTTGCATTCTGGTCCCAAGTTGGTCAAGGACCTTTGTGACGTCATCACCAGCTTCCGACGACATCAGGTTGTCTTTGTGGCCGACATAAAAATGATGTTCAGGCAGACGATTATCCACCCTGATGACCGTCGCTTCCAGCTGATCCTTTGGAGAGAGTCTCCTCGCGATCCCATGGTCGTCTACGAGCTCAATACAAATACGTACGGGTTAAGGTCAAGCCCCTACTTGGCAATACGTTCTCTTTGGGAGCTCGCAGACCGCGAAGGCCTACGTTTCCCAAGAGCCTCCGCCATCTTGAAGGACGATATTTACGTCGATGACATTTGCTCGGGCGCCTCCACAGCGGACGAGGCGATCCTCCTGCGGGACGAATTGATAGGTATTTTGGCCTCCGCTGGTTATGAGTTGCGTAAATGGATTTCCAACTCACCAGCGCTTTTGGAAGGCTTGCCAGAGGATCATCAGCAAGATCCACATCTATTTGAGATTGTTGACAACCCCGCCATGATGGCTGTTCTCGGCGTTCAGTACAGACCAGTCCAAGACATCTTTACATATAACGTAGACTTGAAATTGCCTTGCTCTTGGACTAAACGTCTCGTATTGTCTACTGTCGCCAGAACCTTTGATCCGAACGGTTGGATCTGTCCAATTATATTCTGGGCAAAATGCTTCTTGCAGAAGCTTTGGACAGCAGGATTGACCTGGGACGAACCTCTACACGGTACTCTTGTTGAGGAATGGACCTCTTTTGTATCCTCACTTCCTGCCGTCAACGAGATCTCCTTGCCTCGTCCCATCCTTCCTCCCGGGAAGTACAAGGCCACCCTTCACGGGTTTTGTGACGCCTCGGAACGTGGTCACGCGGCCGTGTACTTGCGCACAGTCAGTGCCTCAGGTCAGGTGAGAGTTTCCCTGATCATGGCAAAGAGCAAGGTTGCACCCCTTCGGACATCTCTGACCATTCCAAAATTGGAGCTCTCGGGAGCAGCTCTACTTGTACGCTTATTGAACCACGTGTCCAGTACTTTGGGTAAAAGCATTTGCATTAATGGGACCTACGCCTGGACAGACAGCCAAATTGTTCTTTGTTGGTTGAAGGCTTCTGTCCACACTTTGGAGGTATTTGTCGCTAATCGCGTTTCCCAAATCCAGAAATCCGAAGTCAAGCTTGTTTGGAGACACGTGCCAGGTGAGCTCAACCCCGCTGATTGTGCCTCGCGCGGATGCTTGACGCCTAGTTTGATAGGTCATTCGCTGTGGTGGGGTCCAGAATGGTTGAGTCGACCAGAAATTGATTGGCCTCGAACGCCAGTTTTGAATACTTCTAATTTGCCGGGTCTACGAACACTCGCTCTTGAGAAGGTAGAATGCGCCTTCGACCCCGATTTTTTGTTGAATCGTTACAGCTCCCTCGACAAGTTGTTAGGTGTCACTGCTTGGATAAAGCGTTTTGTTTTTAATTTTAGGCACCCACAACAGAAACGACTGACACCGTTTCTCTCACCACAGGAACGACATGAGTCCCTCACCTTTTGGGTTCGTTCTGTGCAATTGGCGCATTTTGAAAAGGAGATTGCTATCCTTAAATCAGGGAGATCGAAATTGTCGGGAGCTGTATCTAAATTGAACCCCTTTCTGGACGAAACGGGTCTCTTGCGCGTTGGAGGGCGTCTCAAGAACGCCAACCTCCCTTACGGAGCACGTCACCCCCTTTTGTTACCTAAGGACGGTCATTTGGTACGCTTGTTGGTAACTGACCGTCACCTTAAAAATTCGCATGCTGGTTGTAATGCCTTGTTGGCCATTTTGCAACGCGAATTTTGGATCTTGTCTGCCCGAAGAATTATTCGGAGTGTAGTCTTTCGCTGCATCCCTTGTTATAAGCTCAAGGCTTCCACCATGCAGCCGTTGATGGGGGACTTACCGGCAGATCGCGTAACTGAAAGCAGGACGTTTGACGGTGTTGGCACGGACTTCGCTGGTCCCTTTTTGGTGAAAACGTCGACACTTCGAAACAGCAAGACTGTTAAGGCCTACTTGTGTGTTTTTGTTTGTCTCTCCACAAAGGCCGTACACCTAGAACTGGTCTCCTCGCTTACGACCGAGGCGTTTGTAGCCACATTTGACAGATTTGTATCCCGCAGAGGGATGCCTTCCTTGATCCGTTCTGACTGCGGCACTAACTTCAAGGGCACCTATAATTATTTGAAAGATGTTGTTAATTTCCTTGAAACCAACAAAGCTGATATAGGTGATAGGCTTGCCCGACGTGGGATAAATTGGTTGTTTTCCCCACCAAATTGTCCACACTGGGGTGGTATATTTGAGGCCGCCGTAAAATCGGCCAAAACACACTTGCGCAGGACAATCGGTGAATCTGTCCTTACATTTGAGGAACTCGCAACTGTGTTTTGTAAGATTGAGGCCGTTTTGAACTCTCGGCCATTGTGCCCGATCTCCTCAGATCCGAATGATTTGGAGGCCCTTACGCCGGGCCATTTTTTGATTGGTCGCCCACTTGTCGCCTTGCCTGAGTACCCCTATATTGATACGAGACCTGGTCGTCTCTCGCGTTTTGAATTGGTACGCCAGATTACTCAGAGCTTTTGGAAACGCTGGAATTTGGAATATTTGCACATACTCCAGCAACGCGTTAAGTGGACCGACAAGACCGATCCACCCAAGATTGGAGACCTCGTTTTGATCAAGGAGGCTAACCTTCCGCCACTCAGATGGCGCAGGGGGCGCATCCTTCATTTGGTAACTGGGGCTGATGGAGTTCCCCGATTTGCTGAGGTCTTGGTGGACGGTTCGATTCTGAGGAGAGCGGTTGCAACATTGTCACGTCTACCAACCGATTAGCGGACCGGTAGGCCGGTCCGGGGCGGGTGGATGTTTGAAATAGAATTAGTTTTTATTATAAGTCAAATCGATTAGATCGATTGAGTAACATTTTGTTTAGTCTATTGAAAATTTCTGACAATGGTCACACTGAACTGTCATTGTCGTTTCCCGCGGTCAGCGAAAAAACCTAGCTCTGGATAGATTTCGTGTTGTGAGCGTTTTGATCTTGTATTTAGAACCCGTTTGATTGCCACTTCCTTGATCAATAACTGGCACCGGTTAATTGTGATAAAAATAGTATTTTAACGAACATTGTAAAACTTGAGTGAATCCGATGCACGTGGTTGGTGCCGGAAGAATTTGCTGATTGAAGACGCTGCGTGGAGTCTGGTAAAGTAAAGATAATTCACTTGCTAATATTGGCCAATTTTAGTCTCGTGTGTGTCTAACTTGCCTCCAGGACTCCACTCAAGAACATCACCAGGAGATATTTGGTAAGACATTTGTTTAATTCTTAGCGCCAAGAAACTTGGCCCATGTGTTAGATCCTTTGTCTTGGGCTAAGACTGGATGAATTAATCGCTTCCACTGATCCTCGTATAAAAAATACCCATTCTTAGCCCGAATTCTACACACCATATATTTAAGGAACTTTGTCGCGCAAAACCTTGCAATTTTTATATTCCTGAGTACTCAAAATACTTTCAAGTATTTTAGTGTTTTGTGCGATAAAGTTCCGTAAATGTATGGCAGTAAGGAATATTCTTTCATAAAAGTATCTGTAGGGTAAATACGCCATACGTCGGCCCCTCCCCAAACTTCGGCCGTCTGCACATTTTCGGCTTGCGTTCATTTAAAACGTATTGAAGTTACAAATTTGCCACTCGAATTACAATCTTAGTTCATAATCTATATGTACAACCGTTACTTTCCGATTACGTTACACACTCTTCGCACACTGAGCGTCAGTAGCGATTGCGCCGTCGAAGCGTCAATTTCATATTTAAAGTACCTTACTTGCTGTGAATACCCACACTTCGGGGATTGATATTAGAACGGTCAGACATTCCTTTTTCATTGTTTTAAGCATTATTATTAGTAATTAGTGATTTTTACTATATTTTGAGATTGATTTTTCAATGTTTAACGTATTGTTTTAAGGGAAAATAGGAGGCCGCCAATAGAACACCAATTTTGAATTAAAACCGGATTCTCGGCCGTGGGCGACTAAAAGTAAATGCAGTCTGTTTTATAATTTCCAATTGTACTAATTCCATTGCCTTAATAAGAGAATTTGCAACGTGTACGGTGCATCCGTACATTTTTGTTGTATCAGCACCTTTACGCGACACGCGTGTTTCATTTAGTATTATATTCAGTCCGCGTCGTACCATCGTTAAAGTCAGATCATATCATTCACATTCATTCTAGTTATAAAACATTTAATTTCAATATACAGTTTTTACAGTCCATTTAGTAGTTTCAATCAATATCAATCATTTACCAAAACATCGATAAAGATTGTGTGGTAACAGACCATACATCTTTTCTGGTCCTTAGCCTTTTGACCTTACGCGCGCGTTGGTAAAATCAGGACCTCTCGCGTGTGTGTGTCAAGTGAACCAAGTGACTATCAAGTGATTATACAGGGACGATCAAGTGACTTCATCCTAGTATCAAGGTGCAGTGCTGCTAGCAGGAAAGGAGTACTACACAAAGGTTGCAGAGTACACAAGTAAGATCGTTCTTATTTTGTTATTATCTAACTTTCTTCACCATGGAAGATATTCATCAAAACCAAGTCGAAATACTCAGCGAATTGACTAAGCTATTCACAAATATCAAAAAGGATAGTTCTAGTCGTAAGGTCGGCGACTATTTTAGGCGACGTCTAGAACTTTTAGAAAGATATTGGTCGGACTTTCAACACAACCATATTCGTTTGAGTGCGGGAGAAATCAAGTCTCACCCGTACTTTGTACAAAACGAGTATGAACGCGCAGCAAGTCTATACAGGTCTATCAAGGCGCTTCTGTGTCAAGAACAAGAGTTGACAGAGCCCGGACCATCTGCTGCACCGCGGACATCAGATCAGCAGCCTACAGGCAAGTATCAAGCAGGCGAGCAAGACGAACAAGCGTCTACGCGCCGTTCACCAGTATTCTCAACAAGAGGTACATCAAGCAAGACAGAAGACATGCTCAAGAAGCAATCAAGTAACTTTCGAGCTTTTGAGCGAACTGTTTCCAATTTTAACTTGGACGAAGTTACAGAGAAGTGGGCATTGGAAGACGCATTAAAGACCTTAGAAGCAAGATGGTCAGTTATTGACTCTTTACATTGGGAGTTAGACGGAGAATTAGCTGAACCGAATTATCAATACGATCAGTCTTATACCAAACATGAAAATACATACATGAGTCTGAAAAAAGCTATCAATATTAAATTATGGTCAGTAGCTCATAAAGTACGCTCTATCCCGAAGATGGATATCCCAATTTTTGCTGGTTCCTATCAACAGTGGACCTCGTTCAAAGATTTATTTACCGAGACCATTCATAATAATTGCTCCATTTCCAACGCACAGAAGATGCAGTATCTTAAAAGTAAGCTAAGAGGAGAAGCTGAAAGGCTAATCCAACACCTTCCAATTTCCTCCGATAACTACGATATTTGCTGGGATATTATCAACCATCGTTACAACAATATCAAGTTAATTTGTAGCTCTCATTTAGATACGTTACTAAGCACGCCAGCGATACAGCAACCTACGGTAAATAATATTAAACGTTTACACGACACCACAGTCGAAAGCCTGAATGCAATCAAGAATTTAGGCGTTGACGTCACATCGTGGGATCCCTTACTGCTGCACCTTTTGACGCCAAAGTTGGACTCTGAGACGTATAACGACTATGCAGCATCCATTAAGGACCCAAGAGCCTTACCAAACATGCAAGAGTTTTTGTCATTTCTAGAAGGAAAGTTTACTAGTATGGAGTCTTCACGCAAGAAACAGGAAAACTTTTCTAGTAAAACGTCTGGATTTAGGCAACAGAAAAATCATTCATATTCAAATCAACAATTTACTGCGCAAAATCAAGCTATTTCGCAATCATTCAACAGAAATGTCAATTCTGTGAAATACAAGTGTATGGTTTGCAAAACCAATGAACATGGAATTTATTACTGTCCTCAATTTTTAGCGATGTCACCGAACATCAAACGTAAAACTTTAACTAAATATGATATATGCCAAAATTGTCTCTATTGTCATAGCGGACAAGATTGTCTTTCGAATAAGCGATGCCGTAAATGTAATAATAAACATAATACGTTATTACATGAAGCGTTCTCACAAACAAGCCGCACGTCCGGTGCACATTCAGCAAGAAATGTAGCCAGTGGCGAAAACATGACACAAGACTCACAACCTGAAATTTCGCAACTAACACGTGGTAATTCTAATGCGTCATTATCAAAAAATAATATGTCAGAAGTTTTACTTCCAACAGCCCTGATCAAGGTACAGGCTCAAGACGGAACATTCAAGACTTTACGTGCCCTTTTAGACCAGGGTTCCCAAGTATGCTTGATCAGTGAATACGCCGCACAGCTTTTAGAACTGCCTAGGCAGAAACGGTCTGGAATAGTTTGCGGTATAGGAGAGAAGGAGAGCAATTGTAAAGGCGTAATGCGTCTCAAATGCGCGTCTACAAACAGCGATTTTCAGTTTACAATTGATGCCTTTATCATGAACAAATTAGTCAAGAAATTACCAAGTAACACATTTTTGAAACCGACGTGGTCCTACTTAGACAATATTACGTTGGCTGACCCCGATTTCAACCTAAGTCGTCCCATTGATTTATTACTTAGTAGTAGTGTATACTCTAAGATTTTATTAGATGGCGTCTGTAGGGCTACCGAGGACTCCGCATCCGCACAAAACACGCGGTTAGGCTGGATTATAAGCGGTGACATTGTACAATCACTGCACTGTAATGTAGTCCTTAATAACATGGAAGAATTGCACCATTTTTGGGCGATAGAAGACATAACGGAATCTTCAAATTTATCAGCAGAAGACCAACAGTGTATAGATTTTTATAAGAAGACCACGAAAAGACAATCAGATGGCACATATATAGTAAGATTACCATTTCAAGATAATTTTGAATATCAGTTAGGGTCATCAAAACATAAGGCTATGGCGCAATTTAATCAGTTAGAAAAGAAATTTCATAACAATGAATCTATCGCGAAACAATATAAATCATTTATTCAAGAATATAAAACACTCGGTCACATGAAACCTGTGTCGGGTTACGAACGACCCGACTATTATTTACCGCATCATTGTGTATTACGTAATGATTCAACTACAACTGCATTACGTGTGGTATTTAACGCGTCATGTAAAACAACAACAGGATATAGTTTAAATGATCTTATGCTGAGAGGGCCAAATCTGCAGCAAGATCTCCAGTCTTTATTGTTAAAATGGAGGCAATATCGCATAGCCTTCATTGCAGATATAGAAAAGATGTTTAGATTTATTTGGCTTAACGAACAAGACCAAAAATTCCAAAAGATCATATGGCGTGACTCTCCAAACATACCACACGAAATTTTCCAGCTACGCACCGTCACATACGGCACCAAGGCCGCGCCGTTCTTGGCAATGATGACGTTGAAGCAGCTGGCACAAGATGAAAAACACAATTTTGAAAGCAATACTATCAAGGCATTAGAACAGTCCTTTTATATGGACGATATCCTTCATGGTGGGCATTTTGTAGAGTCAGCAATAAAAATACAGGAAGAACTGATCAAATTGTTGAAATCAGGAGGGTTCAATTTAAGAAAATGGTCGTCCAACGCACCTGAACTACGAAGAGTTATATCCTGCGAACAAGAAGCCACGGAAAATTTCGATTTTAAAGAAGCGGAGTCATCAAAAGCTTTAGGTCTGCGCTGGAACGCCAAAACGGATTCATTTACGTTTACATCTAAGATTGAACCATCCACTTCCAAACCGACAACAAAACGAACAATGCTGTCGGACATATCCAAGTTGTTCGATCCTCTCGGCTGGCTTTCACCGCTCTCTACAAGGCTTAAAATAATTTTTCAAAAGGTTTGGAGTACAAATATTCAATGGGATGAACGACTGCCCGAGGATATATACACGGAGTGGGTTAGCATTCGAAACGACATGCACAAGATCAACGAGTTTGAAGTTAAGCGTTGGTTAGGCACTAGTGAAAGTGATCACATTGAGTTACACGGGTTTTGTGACTCTTCCACTAAGGCATACGCCTGCGTGGTATATTATAAACAAATGGTGGATGGTAAGGCAAAATTTGTATTAGTGGCAGGAAAATCAAGAATAGTTCCCGTAAGCAAAACCGTTTCGTTACCTAGGTTAGAGCTTTGCGGTGCCTTACTATTAATAAGATTAATGGCTAAAATTCAACAGTGCCTGTCCAGTCATACTATCAACATGTACGGCTGGACGGATTCAATGGTAGTTCTTGCCTGGCTACAAGGAGAACCGGGACGATGGAAACCCTTTGTTGCAAATAGGGTTCTTCAAATAACAAACATAATCCCCGCAAACAATTGGCGATACATCAAATCAGCTGATAATCCTGCAGATTGCGCTAGCCGCGGTATGACAGTCGATCAGCTGAAGAATCATTCTTTGTGGTGGGAAGGGCCATCCTGCCTACTGAATATCAACTATATAAAGAACATAGAACAACTGAATTATTCTACCAACGAAGAAACACGCAAAACAAAACAAGTAAACAACATTACTCAACAAGAACCTGACATTTTAGGTGAACTATTGGCAAGATACAGTTCGCTTACGAAACTAACAAGAGTTTTAGCCTGGATCTTGAGATTTATCAGACAAGTCAAACAAGGACAAAGAACGAAGAGCATACAGAATTTTCTCACGCTACAAGAAATTAAACAAGCAAAATATATGATCATCAGATTTGTACAAGGACAAGAGTTTGCAGAGGAAAAGAACAGCTTACAAGCGAATAAGCCCATATCAACAAAAAGTATATTATTACCATTGAACCCGTTTCTTGACGAACACAAACTTCTCAGAGTTGGAGGAAGATTGCATAACGCTAGCATCAGTCTGGACATGATGTATCCAATTATTATACCTCATAATAGTCACTTGACTAACCTAATAATAGATCATGCTCATATGCTTACCTTCCACGGTGGACCCCGCGTGACAGCAGCGGCCATCCGCCAAGCATACTGGATTATTGGTGGCAATAGAGCTGTCAAAAAGCGTATACGTTCATGCATAATATGTCGAAAACACAATCCCAACAAAGGTACACAACTCATGGGAGATTTACCTGTATCCCGATGTAATGTGGCGAAACCATTTCAACATTGTGGAGTTGACTTCAGTGGATACGTGCTCGTAAAGGCCAGCAAGGGCCGGGGCATAAAAACATCAAAAGCATACATTGCAGTATTTATCTGTATGGTGACCAAGCTTGTTCACCTAGAGCTGGTTTCGGACCTTACATCGTCAGCGTTCTTGGCAGCACTACGCAGAATGGCTGGTAGAAGAGGCGCTCCACAGCATTTGTACAGCGACAACGGTACAAATTTTATCGGTGCCAATAAGATTCTTCAAAAAGAATTGTATGAAATACAAAGCACATTTGATCAAGATTTCATAACAGAAATCACAAGCATGAATATCGAGTGGCATTTTAACGCACCTTCATGGCCAACAGCAGGCGGGCTGTGGGAGGCTGCAGTTAAAAGCCTAAAATACCATCTAAAGAGAGTCATCGGCGAACAGAAACTCACTTACGAGGAGTTTTCAACCATCCTGGCCCAATTAGAAGCAGTACTCAATTCTAGACCGCTGTGCCCCATGACTGAAGATCCGGACGATCTGGATTTCCTCACCCCCGCAAGCTTTATCAATCTGAATCAAAACATGACCATACTGGAAACTGAATCAGACATGCGTACGAGGTGGCATTTGACCCAAAAAATTGTTCAAGACGTCTGGAAACGATGGCGGTCAGA
The DNA here is from genome assembly GCA_944739405.2 of Euclidia mi. NCBI lineage: Eukaryota > Metazoa > Arthropoda > Insecta > Lepidoptera > Erebidae > Euclidia > Euclidia mi. The sequence continues at coordinate 26,849,872 of OX123204.2, read as the reverse complement.
ATATGTTAGCCAACTGTCAGCGAGATGTAAATGGCGACAGTCTCAGCCAAACATTAAGATCAATGACATTGTCACTATCAACGACGTTAACTTACCTCCTGGAAAGTGGGCGATGGGACGCGTCGTTCAATTGCATCCCGGCGCTGACGACCACGTCAGAGTGGTCACATTAAAAACAAAAGGTGGACTTATCAAGCGTCCCATTAGTAAGCTATCAATCCTCCCTGTCAACGAGAGAGTCCGCAATCAAGAGTCGAAATCTGATAATACACAGCAAGCAAAATGTCGTAATACTCCAAAATACAATTTCGATTATCCATGCTACTATTGATACTTTTAAACATTTTTACAACAGCATACTCCTATAACATAACCAGATTAAAAGACCACCAAGGTCTATATTTCGACAAGATCTCTAATATGCAATTAATTAGAGATGAGTGGAAAATTGTTGCATATTATGATATGGAGCCATATTGGCAAGGTACCGAAGCATGCAATAAATATATAACCTATTTAACACAATTATGCAATACCGTTAAAGAAACATCTCATTGTGACGTCATACAAGTGCAATTACAACAAGAATTCTCAGAACTGCAATACTACAACCACCTGTTGCTGAGTCAGCATTCCAGCACGCGCCCCGCACGAGTCGAGCGCCGGCGCAAGCGAGGCCTTATCAACGGTGTCGGATATCTGGCGAGCGACTTGTTCGGTGTACTAGATGAAAGGTTTGCCGAACAATATAAACAAGATATCAACTTACTAAAACACAATGAAGATCATTTGTTATTACTTACGAGAAATCAGACCTCACTTATCGAAGCCGAGTATAATGTTTTGAAGAGGAATAAGGATGCACTCCATAAACAACATAAGATGTTGAACTATTTGTCAATGAAAATAGATCACCTGCAGAATGTTTCGTTGAATGAATCCAGGATCAACAGAAACGTTAATGAGTTCAGTACCGGTGCCATAGCTATCAGCAACATCCTGAGGCACCTGAAAACTATCCAGACAAGTTTACTGGACACTGTAACAGACATTTATCATGGCAGACTCAGTTTCAATTTATTATCACCAGAACAACTGCAAGAAACTTTAAACGCAATTTCCGGTCATTTAGCGAAAGATCTTGCCTTACCTATCAATAACTTACAAGCGAATTTTCGAAGTATTTACCATCTCCTGAAGGTTAAGGCAAGAATGTCTGAAGAATATCTATTATTTGAGTTAAAGTTGCCCTTAGTGTCTAGAGATTCATACACAATATTGAGATTGATACCAATACCTCAACTTATAAATAACTCAAGTATGGCGACGATAATTCCCATTGCCGAATATGTAGCAATGAACTTGAAAAGGGACTCGTACATAACGATGTCTGGGTACGAACTCCAAGCATGTCTACATGACGATGTCGATACATATTTATGCCATACCGAAACGCCAATATTTCACCTAAAAAATGATGAAAAATTATGCGAGTTACAATCTAATAATAGAGAGTGCAAGGCAAGCGTAACTACATGCGCGAACCAATGGTCAGCTATCAACAAGCTTAACAAATACGTGTACTTTTGCTGCACTCCGTGTCAAATACGTGTATTGTGTGGCGATCATATTTCTATCGAGTATTTGGACAAAGCTGGAATATTTGGAATGGATCAAGATTGTCTCATAAAAACAGAAGGCTTCACAGTTTTCTCTCGCAACAATGGAATAAGCAAATTGTACGCAAAATCATCATTCCAGCTTCCCGAAATTGAACCAATCAATCATATTATTGATTCAGGCATCCCTACCTCGTTGATACAAAACTATTCATTCACGTCAAGCAGCAGGGAATTAGCAGATATAAAGGCTCAAATCAACATACTAAAGGCAAACGAGAATTTACCGAATGAGATTTCTTATCACGATATACATCATTACACCGTGTTATATGTGATGATCGGCGCAGCAGCGACAATCGGTGTTCTCATTGCGGTACGCAGGATTCGCAGAAAGCGAGCTACATCTCATGCGGTGGTGCAGGCAGCATTGGCCAGCTTGCCCAATGTTACAAATACATCTGCGACGACAGTGGAAGCTGGACCTTCGAACTCTCCAACGAAAATGCGTGTGTACAGTGTTAGTGCGCGTAACCCGTGTGAAGTGTCGAGTTCGTTGAGTGATAACGATAACAGTGATCTACGTAAAGTGCATAGAGTAGACAAGTATACAATGCCTACCTCGCGTAAAATCGAATTCAATTAGAGACTTTATGCATAGTGTAAGGAACCAATGGCATCATCTTATAGCACCAAACATACCATCAACCCTCTTTCATCTCCGCGTGGGAGCATGTACGGTGCATCCGTACATTTTTGTTGTATCAGCACCTTTACGCGACACGCGTGTTTCATTTAGTATTATATTCAGTCCGCGTCGTACCATCGTTAAAGTCAGATCATATCATTCACATTCATTCTAGTTATAAAACATTTAATTTCAATATACAGTTTTTACAGTCCATTTAGTAGTTTCAATCAATATCAATCATTTACCAAAACATCGATAAAGATTGTGTGGTAACAGACCATACACAACGCATATAGGAAAATAAATCTATTTTACGTTTAATCGCCAAATACCGGCCGGGGTGATATTAGTTGAACCTCGCGAAATAATGTACACAAAATAGAGGCTGGCTTTAGAAACATTAAAGATCGTAATGTCAACCAGCCTCGAATTCAAGCCCAACTATACAGGCTGATTACTTTTCTTATTTTCTCAAAATTAAATATTTATTATACGTTTATTTATTTATAATATAAAGAGTTAAGTTTAAATGTAGGAGTTGATATTATTGAATTATTAGCTTATTATGGTATGGAAATATAAGATATAACTTGCTCTTTGGAACTTGCTACCTTAACCCATGTTAATTACGTAGCTTAAAAATATAAATATATTCAATAATGATACTCTGGGCCAAAAATGGTATGAATTATTTTTGAAAAGATACCCAAAACTAATTATAATTATTTTGATGTTTACTTTGTTATAAATTGTAATACTTACCTAACGTTATTTAAGTGCAAATAAAAAATACTTTACCTACTATTAAACAAATACGATTAATAACGTATACTTAGTGAGACTCCTGCCAAAATAAATCATATTAATAATATTTATCCGTCTTAATTTAAAACATCCTATACCCGGCCAATATTTGGGAAAAACGCGACCGACCATGGCCCGTGAATGGCCGACTTTAGGGATTTTTCGTTCTCGACGCATATAAACCTTAGTACTTTTTCCTTGTAGTAGAAATGTCAACCTTATGCCCATAAACATGAAATAGATTTATCAAACTATCCAAAACCGCATCGGAAGCTATCCTTTCGTTGCAAATTGATGGTGCCAGACCGATTCCAAAACAGAAAAACCGTAAGGATGCCGACATTTAGCGTATTTACCCTACTACGTTACGGTCGGGAGTCGGTAATACGCGAAACGTGTTCGCGTACGTTCAAGTAAAAAATACTTTGAAAGTGTTGCAAATATTTTAGTGTTTTGCGCGACAAAGTTCCGTAAATGTATGGCGGTAAGGAATAATATCCCATGAAAGTAAAAGTACTCCGTTACGATCGTGGATCGGCAAAACGCGAGACGCGATCGCGTAAGTTTAATTCAAGTAAGAAATACTTTGAAAGTGTTGCAAGTATTTAAAAAAAATCGTTACAATCAGCTTCAAAATTACGAATCCTACAAAATAAATTATTTTATAATAGTTAAATTTAGTTTTTTATCTAATTCTGTTTATCCACTTTAATGGAGGAATAAAATACCACCTAATTTATCAATTTAAAAATATTAATTTGCCAACATCTGGATTTGAGTTAATTATCTAAATAACTAACTTGCACGTTTGCATAACTTGCTTGTAAGGCCGAATTAATAAACCAATTGTAATGACTAGCTTTTGCGCGCGACTTCGTTCCCGTGAAAGTTGAAGAGAAAAAATTCCAACGCTTTTGCAAGATTTTTTGTTAGTTGACGAGGTATCATGGTTTCATAAATAAAAAAATAAAATGAACTGTTGTTTCATTTCTACATTTTAATAGTTACCTACCTATTCCCCTTTTACAATCTCGACGTTCGCTTCGCCAGGGGTTCGCCATTTAGGTTACATTAATTTCGCCTGAATACCAATTTAATTAAGAATATAATAATACAAATAAAGAATAACAATTTTCACGAAGCAGAACTCAAAGGAAAGCACCACCTAGTATAGTAATGTACCTATTATATTATCTGTAGCATGCACCACAGACCCTGGGACCACCGACCATCAGACCAAGGCAATCTCACAAGGTCATAGGTTTTGTCAAGTCTATTCAAACTAGCCCAAACACTACTAGTTTCTCATGTGTAGTTTAGGAGTTCCAGTGACCACCTGCCGGCTTCATCATCAGACCAAGGCAAGCTCACAAGGTCCGTAGATTTTGTCAAATCTATTCAAACGAGCCCAAACACTAATAGTTTATCATGTGTAGTTTAGGAGTTTCTGTGACCACCTTCCGGCTTCATCATCAGACCAAGGCAACCTCACAAGGTCATAGGTTTTGTCAAGTCTTGTCAAACGAGCCCAAACACTAATAGTTTATCATGTGTAGTTTAGGAGTTTCTGTGATCACCTTCCGGCTTCATCATCAGACCAAGGCAACCTCACAAGGTCATAGGTTTTGTCGGTTTTATCAAGTCTGTCAAACGAGCCCAAACACGGCTAGTTTATCATGTGTAGTTTAGGAGTTCCTGTGACCACCTTCCGGCTTCATCATCAGACCAAGGCAGCCTCACAAGGTCATAGGTTTTGTCAAATCTATTCAAACGAGCCCAAACACTACTAGTTTATCATGTGTAGTTTAGGAGTTCCTGTGACCACCTTCCGGCTTCATCATTAGACCAAGGCAACCACACAAGGTCATAGGTTTTGTCAAGTCTTGTCAAACGAGCCCAAACACTACTAGTTTATCATGTGTAGTTTAGGAGTTCCTGTGACCATCTTCCGGCTTCATCATCAGACCAAGGCAACCTCACAAGGTCATAGGTTTTGTCAAGTCAATTCAAACGAGCCCAAACACGAGTAGTTTATCATAATATGTAGTTTAGAAGTTCCTGTAACCATCTTCCCGGCTTCATCACCAGACCAAGGTGCATTCACAAGGTCATTCATCACTGCACCATTTCAATGTTACCGTAACATAGCCACCAAACTTACGTAAGTATGTCAAATATCAGCTTTATGGAACAGTGTACAAAGTGCATTCCAAATTTTGAACGGAAAGACACGAAGTCATAAAAATATCGCTAGATGTTTTAACGCCACCGGTACATACGTAAAATAGGTACCTACTAGATTGGTTGATCGTGTTATAACCTTGAAATGTGGCACACTTGGGTGACAAGGTGAAATATCATATTTCTACATTTTAGACAGAATGCTTTTTTATTATAGCGCCATCTCTTCTTTTTAATTTAAAATAACATTGCTTACAAAATGAGACGTAAGATGTCGCTACCATCGACTCCCATTTTTTCGTCGCTAGCGCCATCTGTTGTATTATTTACGGTATTAACAAGTACTTATAAAAATAAAGATCTAATATTAAGGATCTAACGTGGCCAATTTTTATGGACGACTTGCGGCATCTGTACTGTAAAGTATTATATTTATCTATGCTATTACTTATCGCTTGCTAAACGTCGAAGCAAAACATCGTCAAGAAGAATGAAACCAAATAACGTAGATCTACATAATTGATAATAATGCAAGTTTTGAATTGTATAGAATCAAGACGATAAAAAGAGTCTTCACACGAGGCTCTACTTTCTGAACAGGCATTTGTTTTCAATGCTCAATTATGTTAATATGCATTTAAAGTTACTTTTTTATTTTTATTTGTAAGACCTTTCTGACGTGTCCAAAAAAATTTAACATAATTATGGAAATAAACATATTTGCGTTTGAGTTGAGTTTGAGTACATATACCTAAATACTTTTTACCATTTTTGTCTGTCTGTCTGTTTGTTTTCGCTAATCTCTGGAACGGCTCCACTGATTTTGACGGAACCTTCACTGGCGGATAGCTGATATACCAAGGAGTAACTTAGGCTATAAATTAACCGGGTACACGAAGCAGTTCTCTCAGGACACGGGTGAAACCGCGGGAGACAGCTAAAAATAATAAAATAGTTTAATAGAATTTACCTCATTTAAAATACAAAATTTGTTCATCATTTACTTGTTTATATATTATGAAGTTAATAGGTGCTAATAATTTATGAATGCTATCCCCAGCCAGCACACAAGCACCATCTTAAAGACTGCTGCAAACAAATTTGTTTAGATTGCCATCTATCGCACGAGGATGTTGATAAAATGTTATTTTTTTAACTGTTTGTAGTCTATCTTTATGCTATCTATAGTCGCTGCCACTAATGAAGTCGTGTGTCAAACAAATTGACTGTTAATGACTTCTATCATATTGTTGCTGTGAGATACTCGTAGTATTGCCAATTTAGCGACTTACTGACTTTAATTAAATAAAAACAATTTTAGGCCAGTGACAGATCGGTTAATTTTGTTTTATGACACAATAGGTGCATACAACCACCTATATCCGGTAAATATAAGTGGTAGGCAGAGATGCCATACCAAGTAATGGTACAAAGTGAAAGTCGAGCGCACGAAGAATGCCCGCCTAGCGCACGCCGAGCGGCCGCTCAAGGAACACGCATACCCAAAGTGCGGGCGGCCTAAAAGCTCTGCTAGGTGACAATCCTAGGTTATACCTAGGACATAATTGCTTTACCTATATTCAAACAAAATAGCATAGCATCTTATTGAGATTATAAATAACAGATAATATGTTTATTATAAAATAATATGTTACTTATCAAGTTATCTATTATAAAGCGAACATCTCTATTGGTAAGCAGCCGGTCGCTCAAAGAACGCTCGGCTGTCGCGGCGTCGACGCCGCGTAGACGCCGCGTATACGCCGGAGTGCCGCTGCGTTGACGCTGACGCCTAATGTGAGGGCCTTTAAGGTGACTAGAAAAGTTTTGAGATACACCAATTTAAAAAAAGAATTACATTAAAATTTTAAAATCCAGAACTATTTGAAATTTGAATGCTGTTAGCCATTTGACGTAATTAAAAAAAAACAAAAATGTTACATTCGTTTCATTATTCCGTTTTGCGCGCTTTTCCTCGCAACAATGGAATTGAAACGAGAACATTTTCGCGCCATGATTCTGTACGATTTTAAAGTCGGTTTGAGTGAATTTGAGTGTCAGAATAGGCTCATATCTGCATTTGGAGACCTTGCACCGTCTCGTGCTACAATTTTTAGGTGGTTTCCAATTCAAACAGAGAAAGCTGTCCCTCAAAGACGACGACAGAAGTGGTCGTCCTGCGACTTCTGTTACAGCGGAAAACATCGAAACGGTGAAAAAAATACTACTCGAAGACCCAAAAGCTACCTACAAGCAGATAAAGGAGACCCTAAAGATTTCATCGCCGTCATTGAATGAGATTTTACATCGTCATCTGTAAGTGAGAAAGCTTTGTTCAAGCTGGGCAACCCACGCGCTAACGGCCGAACAAAAACAAGCCCGCGTAACCTGGTGCAAAGAAATGATTGAAATATTTGAAAATGGAGATGGACGTGGCATATTTAATATAATCACCGGAGATGAAATTTGCGTGTATCAGTATGACCCAATAACTAAGCGTCAATCCACGGTTTGGGTGTATCCGGACGCAGAATCTCCTCGAAAGGTCAAACGCGGACGCAGCGTGGGCAAGAAGATGGTAGCAACTTTGTTTGGTGCGAGTGGTCATGTGGCAACAATTTCTATGGAGCCCCAGAAAACTGTTAATGCTCAGTGGTACAGTGATGTGTGTTTACCGACTGTGTTTAATGTTTTATGCCAAAAACGTCCAAATACAGGTTTGCGAGGACTTTTTTTGCATCATGACAACGCATTACCTCACAAAGCTAAATCAAAACACATATCTACTAATTGTGACAAAACACTTACTAAGTTATTTAAAGTTTCACCTATTATTTTCTTTGTCTTAATAGTAGTGTAAGTTATAAATAGTCTTTCTTTAAATAAAATTACTTTTTTCTTCACGTTACAGCTATGCGATGACAATTCACAATTTTTTTGACAAATATTTAAAGACAGAATTATGTAGGAAATACTAAAATATATTTACAAAAGAAACTGGCTTCACGAGCTGTAATAATTATTTTGTAAGTGCGTCATGTTTTTCTATTACACAATGTATACTACATATGGTATATATGTCATGGTTTTGATTTAATTACGATGGTTGAAATAAAATATTATTATCTACGAAATAAATTATGTTATTTATATGTGGCTAGGTTAAATGACGTCAAATTCGGGTGAGAAACCACAGGCGGTTGACGCTGAATGCATTTATACATGTCATCATCATCGTCATATAAATAAAATTGGAGTCTCTGTTTGTAATATTAAAATAACCGCTTTTTACTAAATGCATATGGATGTATACACGCCACATATACCGAAATACGTGTCTGTCTGTTTTCGCTCATCTCTGGAACGGCTGAACCGATTTTGATAGGACGTTCACTGGAGGATAGCTGATGTACCAAGGAGTAACTTAGGCTATAATTCAATAACCGCGTACGCGACATACCTAGTTTCCTCAGGACGCGGGTGAAACCGCATGGAACAGCTAGTTATTAATATAATTTATCTGTGATCTATTAATATATTGATTTCAAAACTATTCCACTGATTTATAAGTTTCATTATATTTTAATTAATTAAAGGACAAAATATATTCAAGATTAAAATAACTCGTAGCTGTAAGCAATTAGAGCGACTGGTTTGTTCGTCGTTATAGAAATATTTTATTTGAGCCTTTAAGGGTCGGGATAACAAATATGAATTGAAGAAAGGACGAAATCGTAACCTACTTCAAATGCGCTCCCGTAATAATTGTAAAGTTTAGTTAGGGCTGGAACAAATAAAATTAAGTTCTTCTGTTATTCAGAAAATGTGAATTTTATTAAAAGTAAATGAAGTGGATGTAACTACGCATTCTCAAAGTTTCCATCAACGGACACAAAATTGAGTCAAATTAGTGGTATAGTTTCCAGTAAGCGGGATAATTCGTTCTTAAAATATATCGTTGCACTATTAGATTGAAGAAGAAATTATCGAATAGCGCGAAATGTTGAATGTTTCATTTACGCTGTACCGTGTGATCCTATTTAGTATTAGGAAATTATTAGTATTTATGTAGTATATAGCTACATATGTGTTTATAGCTACATACAGCTAGTGTCATCTATCGTACTATCTAACGAACACTAACAAAATTAAACAAGGTTGAAGAACCTTAATCCTGTTATTAAGAAGCTCTCGACATTATTCTGTCTCTGTCCATCTTAGACGGTCGCCTAGCCTGATCACAGGATATTCCCTCTAGTTGGTTGAAACTACATCTCATTCTTCCACCACCTTTTAAACAAATTCTCTATGTGTCCACAACCCTAACCATTCGCATTTAGATTCTCCCAATAACCATATTTCTTTGTTTAGATTACATTAATTTCCGTACTAGATCAAACTAAAGTTCGCGCCAGTATAACTCGCCAATCCGAACATGTGGTCGGGGCGCGTAAAATTAGCACAGTAACCGCGCGCTAACTAACCGAACATGTCCGAACTACTTTATGTCTGAGTACACAATACATAATACGTCAAACATTGTTCTTCTACTGTAATTATAAGTTTGTTTCTATGTGGTGATAGAATGTAGCGGCAATTAATGCTCTTTCTTTCTAGTTGCTTTATCGGCTACGGCGTAGTGGCTAGAAGCTACGCGATGCTACGCAGTGTAAGGTAAATAAAATCTGTCAAGATGTACTAGTAGCAATAGGGTAGTTTCCAGGGTCTAAATAATTACATTTTATTTAGTCCGTATTTTAGATTATAAAAAAATATTGGAGACGTATTTTTTCTTTTTTCGATTAAATAAAAAATAACAAAGATATAGCCCATTAAAGTTACGTGTGACGTCATCTAGTGCGAAAAAATGCTGCACGGAGTGACGTTTTACGTAACTTTAATGAGCTAGATCTTGGTCATATTTGGTTTAAATTTCAAATAAAAAAATACGTATCGCTTATTTTTGAATAATCTAAAGGACGGACTTATAATTTTTTTTTGTCAACTAGTCTATTGCTACGATTTTCCTATGTTGTAGTTAGGACAATAGTAGCAATACTACTATTCGATAGTTTCAGATGGGTGTTACTACTACTCAGATTATTAGAACAAAAGGCAGATGGAGCGCATTCATCAAACTAACTACGGAATTAAATATTCGAACTATAGATAGATCTGTAGATTTTCGATTCGTTTTTGACATAAGCTCCATACAAAGTATGTCAAACACGAATAAAAAATCTACAGATCTATCTATAGTTCGAATATTGAAAATGGCCGTAACTGAGGCACGTTGACAGCTATGTGTCCGTGATATTTGGCGAATGCACTGTACGGACACGCGCGTCTATTTGCGTGTTAAGTTGCCAGATTATGAATAATCTCCCACTATTTTGCACATAGTTTTTTTAGGTTTTTATGGAAGTTTAGATATATGACATTAGTTTGCGGTCTTGAACAATTTACTGTATAACTGTAAAATATTTAATTATGTATAATATTCATGCACTGGAGACAGTGAACATTAATGACAGCGACGTACACTATACTAGTGAATATAGACCAATTCTCTCACCCATGTAAAGGTATTCATAAACAGGCGAAGTTTTGTCAAGCACACAATAAACTATAAATATTATGATTTACAGGTCAGAAGTACCCTAAACAGAAGAGCATGCATGAGAAACTTGATGGGAGTGAATGAAGCGAGAGAGGTTGTCAGGATCGTTGCAAATGGCGTTCCGTAGTCTCTGCCTATCCCTCCGGGAAACAGGCGTGAGTCTACGAGTATGTATGTATGTATATATGTAGACAAAAATAATTTTACTATTAAAAAAAATATGAATATTAGAAGCGCAAACTCATGATATGATTGTTTATTATGACCATTCCAACGTACGGTTCTCAAGCCTGGTCACCTACCCAGCTTCACAGGTTACTCCTTGGGATCTGCCAAAGAGCCATAGAGCGTAGCATTCTGGATCTTAAACTTAAAGACAGGATACGGAACACCGAGCTGCGTTCTAGAACAAGCATCAAAAACGTGGAAAGAAAGGCTGCCAGTCTCAAATGGAAACGGGGCGAGCAGCGTCAGCCGTATGTACGAGACTCGTTGAGCAAGAGTATCAACACTGTGGGTACCAGCGGATAGACGACGTCGCCGAAGCTGACCCCAAAACAGGACAGGTGGCGAATAATTACCTAGACGCCTACCTCAAGAGCTGGCTTAAGCTTGCGTGTAACAAGCATACCTGGAAAGATTTGGGGGAAGCCTTTGCCCAGGAGTGGGACAGCGTAAGCTATTAAAAAAAAATGAATGCTTTCAATCAATAATTTCTGTTTCTACACATTAACTACATGAATATTTGGAACGTATAGGGATCGAACCCAAAACAATGTATACATATTGTAAAGCCTATAACAATGTTTGCTAATAAAGATATATCTAAAATATACTTTTATAATATATTAACACTTTCACGGACGCCACGCCCAGAGGCGTAGTTTTCAGGCAGCCTAATACGACGTAACGTCCATAGCCGGTCAATTTTATCCAGTTATAATTGATGAACCGTCTACAACCGCCTTGATTTGCGTATATTACTTAGGAGTAACGTGATTCAGTGTCATATTGCGCTCACTTACAATTTACCTAGCGTCGCAGCAAAAAAATAAAACAATATTTCGAGATCGTGTCGCCAAGCCCCCCTCACACATCAACGTGCTTGCGTGTGTGACATACCGCCTGTAGCCGTACGCTTGTAATACTACCCGCACCTGCCAGTTGCGCAGTGTCACAGCGAGCAGAGCCCATGTTTTTCGTCGTTTGACCGGATTGTTCGTCGTGATCGGCTGCATTTAGGAGGTAAGTATATTACGTTTTATGTAAAAAAAGTATATTTTCTATATACTGTACATATATTTTTATGCATTAAACAAGATATACGCATTATATTTATATGATAATTAATTCTGATTGATATTTTTGTTCGGAGATGGCTTCCGTAAGAAAGAAAGAAAAATGATGGTGATACCGATTCTTTAAGTCCTGTACCATGTTCGACCGGATGTAAACGGCTAAGATTATCACCTAAAAATAACATAAACTTGTTTGAGGAAGATCATAGACGCCGTGAGTACGGCGGTCCGCTTGTAGACGCCACCGTCTATAGGCGGTGTGTCATTGCGCAGGTAAACTAAATTATTTAATAGGGCAGTCCGCCTCTAGACGTACCGGCACTAGGCGGACCGTCATAATCAGAGTATATAGATTCACTTTTTACGACAATTCGCCTATAGGCCTGATATAATTTTGTATGCAAAATTTTTGTGTCATTTTCATAAAATCTAGTTAACGTCAGTGTCCGTGAAAGTGTTAATATATTTTTCACCACAGCAGCTCAAACATGCCGCTTTTGCTGCGAGAACAGTGAACAAAACGCGATTTTGATTTGAGCGTGAGTAAAAGTAACTTTTTAATTTTTCAATGTTCAGTGTCACGAATTGACATTGTTCAGCCATAAATTTGAAAGCATTCGATTTTTACTGTGCTCTGTCTCTTTCACATGCATATAAAAAAGCGAGTGAAAAAACAAACCCCTTCAAAATTCGATTTTGGAATTCGACCTCAAAGAAAACATTTTCGGAAACGCGTAATTATTTAAAATTTAAAGATATTAATTGTAATAAAGAAATAACGTTTTTTTGTGTTATTGTTTATATGTTTAATTTATTATTGGATTTTAATAAAAATAAGTCTAATTAATACCAATATTTTTATTTGGAATTTCAACAATGATAAATTTGAAAAATAAACATCAGGGACGCGGTGTATCAAAACTTGATTAAAAAAAATAGCGGGAATAAAAATTTTGCTGATGCTGATAGCGTAACGTGTTAAATTATATTAATATATAAAATAATCTAAAAAGATGAGCGAAACTAGCGATGATGACTGTCCTTTAACACCAGAAGTGTTAAAACAACAAGTGATTAATGCAGAATTAAGTTTTCAATCTAATCCTGTTCATTTCTATGTCTCCTTAGTAATATGTGTTCTCACTGCTGAGGTGAAAAGTTATGTGAGCTACACGAGAGCAAAGTTTTTTGCATCTCGTGCTGTTGAGTCCCTCACTACGCTCAGGATTCTAACTTTGATTCACTCGCTACGCTCGTGAATCAATCATAGAATCATTCGCTTGCTCGGGACTCAAAATCAGCACTCGAAACAAAAAACAACTTTGCTCTCTTGTTGCACAAATAACTATTTCATTAACATGAAAATTCTTATTACATATTACATATTCAATTGACAAGTGCATTTTCCATAATACAGGGAAAACGGCGTCGACGTAAACTGGCAACATTTACAATTTTTTTGCAGAAATACAAATTTTATCGAAATTAAATTATGAAACAGCCAAATAATCCATAGATAACTGTGGAAAGATATTCTTTCTGTTTTTGCTTCTGGAAACAATTTTTTACAATATTTAAAAACGCATAACGAAATTTTATGAATTTAAAAGTTGAGTTGATCGGGGCGCGTGAACTGTACGATGCTTGTATCGCACTGAGCCGGATTCACGAGACAACACTTGGTATGTTCCTGTTTTGTTAACCATGTCTTAAAACTGAATGAAAAGAATTGCAAGTATAATGTTTGCAGAGGGTTATATATTTTCCACTTTAACGACACGTCATTACGATTGCATAAGTATTAAAAATGAGATGTTCATTTCATTTCAATCTATTTTTTTTAAATACACTTCCAGGCATTAGGACTAAATCCTGTGTCGCAGGGGACTTTACAAACATACAAAAAAATGGACGCTATGAACACCCAGACTCGAAACAACAGTTTATGAATCACACAAGATGTTGTCTCGTGTAGGTTTCAAACCGCAGTGTTGTGAGTTTTGGCGCAGTGTCAAGTGGCGAGGCGACCGCTTAAGCCACTACGCCAACCATGCAGTTTATATTATCGGGGATACATTTGTGAAATATGAATTAACATCAATCATAATCTGTCTTTACCCATTACCAATTAAACAACAGCATTTGCATGTTTATAGATTACTCTAAATAATTTTAAACGTAAATGATCATGGCTAATTAGGCTTTATTAATTAGCGTATAATACTCGAATAATCAGTAAATTAATTTTGCGGGCGATGTTGTCGACAAATCAACTACTGTAAGCAATTACAGAAACAAATGAGGTTAATCGTATTAGAAAAATTTTCTTGGCTATTTTTAAAAGACTGTACTTTTAAAAATTATAGCAAAAATGTAATCTTTATCTAAATCTAAGCCACTCGCGTGCTAATTGTAAATAATCTTAGCGTTGAAATAAATAATTTTATAAATTAAGACATCGTTTTGAAAATAATTTAAAAAATAAAACGTAGATAAGTATGCAGTTTCTATGAAGAGAGATATACGGTATGTGTATTTGCAGTAGGTACGTTGAAAGCAATTACAAAATTAGAACCCAATATATTATTGATTTCATGATTACAATTGAATTCAAAATCAGCTTGCGCGTTGATTATTAACGTAGTGGAAATGTGTCGTATATTCCTATTCAAATGTTGTATGAATGAAGACAATTTGATCTACGTACCTACCTAAATATTTTGAAAGCTGCTAGGTACATTAAAATAGCTGCCGTATTTAGTTTTTTCCGGTACGAAATGTGTGGGTATATGCGACTTCTAATTTTGGTAGATATATTTATTGCTGTAAGAATAGATCTTATACAAAATAATTTTACAAACAATCAATCAACATACGCAAGATATACACAGTGTGTAATTACACACTAATACTCGAAAAAATATTCGTGGATAACACAGTCTTGTCCCGTGTGGGAACTGAACGCACAATACTCAACGCAATGCTGGACGGTGAAACTACCCTTGCGACCCGCGCAGTCAACTTTGTACCGAGTATAGTGATTAGAGTGGCTGTGTTTTCTAAATATCGCTGGTTCTGTATACAACCAGCGCTATTTAGAAAACATTAGATATAGATACGAGTTATCTAAGTAGCTACGCTTTCATTTAGTAATTGGGTTCTAAGTACGCGCACGGGTACACTAATTCATTAATCTAATTACTGGCGCGAGATTGCTAGTAAGAGCACTCTTAGCTTTTAAATAATTGAACATGCTTTTGAAAATCTTTCCAACGTAATTTTTATGTTGGAGGAAGAATAGCGTTCTCTAAACGTTGGTTTTAAAGTGCCTGTTTTAGAATACGTTATGTCAGTCTTTACATATTAAATATGTTTTCTTTTGTATTTAGAAACTATACAGTCATCAATTTTATCACACGTACTTTACGTATGATAAATAATATGCATAAAGGCAATCAATATCTTCGTATTTTACTTACATTATCGGAACGAACGGCACACTATAATTAACTGTGTATTATCACGTAATTCATCTGTGATTTTGATGTTTATATGTATTTGCATTGAGGTGTGATTGAAACTTAAGTTAATATTTATTTTGTCTATAAATTTTACAAAAGTACCCTTCCATAAGATTTTTCTGTGGTCGGTCCACATCGGCGGATGTGGATGGTTTGCACCTGGTTTCGATGATCTGCCTCCACCGCTGCCTGTTCATCGCGTCTCGGGTGACAGAGCAAAACATGGTTGAAAATCGCTCCATATGGTTGGGGACCGTCCCCGGGCTCGTTTACCCTCCGTGTTCCCGACAACGATCAGCTTTTCAAGGCTCTCTTCTCCCCTCCTCATTATGTGGCCAAAGTAGGTCAATATGCGCTGCTGACAGATGGTGGAAAGGCGTGTTTGGACATGAAGTTACGAAAGGTTCGATGCATTGTTGCGCTTGGAGGTCCAGCGTATCCTTAGCATGCGTCTTCAGCACCACATCTCGAATGCATCACTCCTTTGCCCAGTTTTCGAGTAGACGAATACTTTGCGGATGATGTACTCCCCGTATATATTGAACGAATCGGGGATAGGATGCAGCCCTGTCGCACTCCCATTTTGGTTTCGAACACATTAGAACAATTGGTGCCGATTCTGACAAAAGAGCGGTTCTCAACATTATAGTTGTTGGATCAAGTCAATTAAATGCTCAGGAGCTCCCATCTCGCTTAACACACTCCCCAACTTATCCCATTGCACGCGGTAAAAAGCTTTTGTGTAATCTATGAAACAAAAGACTACTGGACAGTTGAACTCCCTGCTCTTTTCGATAACTTGGCGGATGTTAAGAAGCTGTTCCCTTGTTCCTTTGCCCTTCACGAAGCCGGCCTGTTCTTCCGGTATCTGGCTTCGGTGAAAGTGGCTGAGGCGCTTATTAATGATGTGTAGGAGGATTTTTCTCGCATGGTAAAACAATGCGATGGTTCTATAGTTGCCACATGTCTTAGTAGAACCTTTTTTATGTAAGGAAATGAACACTGATTCTGTCCACTCTGTCGGCCATTTTCCCGTTCTCCACACATCATCTCTCTGGTTTGTCTGGTGTTAACTGCGCTCCCCGAGTTATTGGGTTTTCTGTATCGTATAATGCTGCACAATACCGCTTCCAGCGTTCTAGAACCTGTTACGTGACAGTCAGGAGTTCTCCCATTTCATTCTCAATGGCACAAGTTTTGGAGTTTCGCTTCGTATGCTATGTTGTTCAATATCAATGCACATGTTGTTAAGGTATGCATTGTAATCCTGGCGGCACCTTTTCTGGACTTCGCGACTGAGCTCCATGTATCATTCCCGGTCAGCAGCTGAACTTGTACCTTTCTCTTTCAGCTCGTCGCTCCAGGATAACGTGGCTTGTCGCAGGTGTTAGATAGTCCTTCATGTCCTGTCTCTTGACAATATGTCGACTGGCAGACTGGGTAATCACTTGTTTTAATAGACTCCATTGATTGTGTGCTGATCCTTCGCATGAGATGTTCGTAATACGTTGGCTGAAGTCCTGTCTTTAACCAGTCAAAACCACGTTACGTAGGCTGGATTTTTAGCAATGCGTTGCAAACCGTCCACACAAACGCAATACTCATTAGATATAAGTACCTGTCTCTTTTTATAAAATTAGCATATCAGTCACCCATTAAATATTCGCTACTTAACACCGCACCACTTCCAGTTGAGTTTTCTTTTTATCCCAATAACATTCTTCCACATGATGGTCCTTCGCGCTGGATATTAAATTTGAAGAATATATGCTGTTTTTATCGTGGAATATATAAAATCCGAAGAATTACCAACTCGGCGACAACCTTGAAGAAGGTCATTTTGACGGTGGTGTGGACGTGGAAAAACTTTGGAATTTAGTGGTGTATAAGTAATATTCCATAATAATATCGTTACCCAACACTCATAAAGGTACTATATAAGTTATTTAAGGATTTATAAGGTTAGTAAATAATTATATTACCTATTTATTGTGTTCAGTAATTGGTACCGACTGTATGTGGATATCTAGTTATTTTTTCTATTGTAATAGCCACAATTAAGTAAAATTATATTGTTTGTACAGTATAGTAAGCCGTAATAAGCGCTTCATTATTTTATTTTAATTGATATTACAATAATAGTTATTCACTTTGTAATTGTTACGCCGGTACTTTTACATAAGACCCATATGAGTGTTAGATATTATTTTATAAGATTTAACTTCAAATTATTAACATAAATTAGTGATCGTATTGCGGGTAAGTTAATTGTTTTATATTATATTCATTTACCTACGATCTTTGTGAGTCATTATCTACCTCAATGTGTTTTTTCTAGAACATCTGTCTATAAAAGTTTGATCTTATACTTTTGTATTCAACTTATAAATTGCTCAACTAGTAGTATTGTTATAGTTAGGTAACAAGTGTATTGCTTTAGTGGTAAATAAGTCAATTTAGTTATTACAATTTTAATTTGTATAAATTCCAGGTTGACGACACTCTTCTCCCAGAATGTCTGAAGAAAAAGATTTAATAAAGAAACGAGGTAGTTTTAAAGGCCGTTTAACAACATTTGTTAATTATCTCGATCAGCTGAATGATAAAACAACTAGCAGTTGTGATGTCACCGAACTGCAGCTGCGCATTGGGAAACTGGAGTCGTTATATGAGCACTACGATGAGGTACAGTTGCGTTTGGAATGCATCGCCGACGATGTTAAGATACAGTTTGCCGAACGTTCTGAGTTCGAATCTTTGTATTATAAAGCGCTGTCTCGGACACAGACATTATTGACTAGTTTTAACAAAGATTGTAAATCAGTTAGTAGTGATAAAACTCCCCGTAGTAATACACATAAGCCAGTTAAATTGCCTACTATACAATTGCCTAAGTTTAGTGGTTCTTACTGCAATTGGATAGAATTTCATGACATTTTTACTAGCCTCATTCATTCTAACGATGATATTGACGACGTGAATAAGTTTCACTATTTGCGGGCGTCTTTGGAGGGGTCTGCTGCTGTGATAATTAAATCGATTGATTTTTCAGGCAGTAACTACACTGTCGCATGGAATTTGTTATGTGACCGCTTCGACAATAAAAGATTATTGATACAGAATCATGTAGCAGCGTTATTTAATTTAGATCCTATTGTCAAAGAGTCTTCCAATAATTTAAAGGGTATAATTGACCAGCTTAATAAAAACTTGCATGCACTCGAATCATTAGGCGAGCCCGTGAAGTACTGGTGCACTCTTTTAATTCATATTGTTACTCGTAAGCTCGATCAGAAGACTTATCGCGAGTGAGAAGAGTTCAAAGGTAGATTAGACAAGGACAGCACAATAATATTCGATAACTTCATTCAGTTCCTGCTCGTGCTTGAAACTAACGCTCTACTCGTTACAAGTACTAATATAAAGCAGGGTGGTTTAAAAAGCTCGCACAGGTTTTGAGTTTCTTGATTGAATGGGAAATTTGAAATAGAGACTATAGTGCAGAAATGCCGTACACCAGATTTAATTACTTCAGACGATTTACTGCTGGACATAGGCCAGACCAAGGTTCTCGACGTAGACCGATTTGATGCTCGCATTACTTTGCTATGTCTTAATCTTTATGTACCTATGTATGTAATGATATACTAGCTGTTGCCCGCGAGGAATAATATCTTAACCTTCATATAATATTGCAAAAGCCCTTGAGCAAAAGCCCTTCCTGCAGCACTTTCGTAAAATCGGTTTTTAGCGGACGTTTACAATGTTTAAGTTACTACCCTGCCAAATTTAATGTTTATACGTCCAGCGGTGTTCGAGATTTCGCTTTTATATATTATATAGATTAGGTATAAACTATATAAACGCTAACGTTGCGAATTGAGTGTAATTTTTTTAACAATATTATATTAATTTTATATGCAAATACGAGCTTTAAGTATTAGCACAGGGAATATCTTTAATTCTTAGATTTTTTCGGAATATTCGGCCACCAAGGGCCTCAGTATCTGGTACTGAATCACTGGTATCGGTTTTCCATACGCCGTTTCTTACACCCAGTATAGTTTCGACGACATTTTTGAAATTGAACCCTATGTACCAATATGGACTTTAAATAACTTTATTATTACTTTAGCTAAAGACTCACTCGAGAATATGACCGGCAGCCACGTAACGTTCTATTTTGGGAGTACTATCTACTATCTCTCGTATGTGTCATCGAATATATTCGAGCCTTTTGTGTGATATAAAGACCACACACGATTACTCATAGCCTGATGCCTGAAATAGTCCCGTGTTTCGCCTCACTCAAAAGATGGCCACCAATGCCAAATAAATAGCCTCTTTTTCGTTCTGATTAATCTGAATGCTTTATGCTTTGAAGAGTTGCTAATTAAAATTTATATTATAGCAGATCATGCCTGCAGCTATGTCCACGTATTTTATTTTTAACCGACTTCAAAAAAGAAGGAGGTTCTCAATTCGTCGGAATCTTTATTTTTTATATATGTTCCCCGATTTTTCTAAGACGCGTGGACCGATTTCGAAAATTCCTTTTTTGATTGAAAGAGTATACTTTCTAGTTGGTCGCATGATCATCAGGTCAGGATCCAATCATGGAATCCTGAAAAAATCGAAGGAACTATTCATATTTTATAAGCACACTTGAAACGATTTGACGATAACAACCCAGTTTGGGCTCGTTTAAGTCGTTTTTACATAGAATTTCATGCTGGATGATTTCCATGGTCTGATGATAGCGTTGGAAGGTAGCCATGAGATCTTTGTGATACAATAACCCAATCTCATCAAGTTTAGGGTCGTTTGATTCGTCCTTACATGGACTTTGGTACTGGATATTTTACAAAGACGCAATCCCATTGAGTTTGTGCTCGACTGATTCGTCTTTACATGGACTTTAGTGCTGAATGTTTACCAAACTCTGATGATGGAGCAGGAAGGTAGCCATGGGATATTTGTAATACATTTACGCAATCCCATCGAGTTTGGGCTCGTTTGAGTCGTCTTTACATAGACTTTGATGCTGAATGATTTCCATGGTATGATGATAGAGCTGGAAGGTAACCCAATCTCATGGAGTTTAGGGTCGTTTGATTGGTCTTTACATGGACTTTGGTACTGGATGTTTTCCAGGGTCTGATGATGGAGCAGGAAGGTGGCCATGGGATCTTTGTAATACAAAGACGCAATCTCATCGTGTTTAGGCTCGTTTGTTTTGTCTTGGCAAACACTTTGGTATTGGATGATTTCCGGGATTTGATGATAGAACTGAAACTAACGTGTTTAGGCTAGTTAGTTGAAAACATAAACAATACTTGAAATTGCCAGAAAGGTACAGGTCTACATTTCAGAATTGAGGCACGTAAGAAAGGCCTCCCCATCATGTGCCACCTACACTATCCTATGTACCTACTTACCATCTATTACTATTTTTTATTACTAAAAAGCAAAAAATAAAAAATATTTTTAAATAAAAATAAACCGACTTCAAAAAACACAAAGGAACTAAAACACAAAAAATAATTGGTTTTGGAGCAAACATTTTTGGAGTCGGTGCCAAGCCCTTAAGCAAAATGTAACTAAATTACAAACTACCTATTCTATCGACAGCGAAAGTTATATAAAAATGTGTAGATGTTTTATAGTCAGATCAGAAATACTTGGCTTGGCACCGACTCCAAAAATGTTTGCTCCAAAACCAAATATTTTTTGTTTTAGTTCCTTTGTGTTTTTTGAAGTCGGTTTTTTTTATTTAAAAATATTTTTTATAATTTAACCGTTTCTTCGCGATCCCGAGGGAATTTTAAGAAATCTTTTCTTAGCGAACGTTAACGGTCCCCAAGGCCAATTTGCAGAGCCAGGCACCCAATAGTTTTAACTGTGCATGTCTGTCAGTCAATCAGTTATGGAATAATTTTATTGATATGTCTGCATGATAACTTTTTACGGATTTAGCCAGACATACTTATATTTAAATAAGGTTTAAGGGTCAATTATCTGTATCTTATCATTACTGGAAAAGAAACGAAATACGGTTCTCATCTATTCAAATGCTACACAGCTACAAAACTTTGCCTTAGTGCAGCTTAGAGATTGAGTTCGCGTGTTAATCTCTTTATATAGCCAATATTGCATATGAGTGTACACTTTTCAACTTTTATTCATCATGGAAATTACAGGTTGACATGCAATACTGTCGTAAAGAATGCACGTCAATAGTTACTAATTTACCACATGTAATATAATTATGTTCACACTAGATGTGCCCGCCGTTACACCCGCGTTATTTCGAATTACTGCTCCGCTCATAGCGTGATGTCATATAGCCTTCCTCGCTAAATTGACTATCTAACACTGAAAAAATTTTTCAGATCGGAACAGTAGTTTCTGAGATTAGCGCGTTCAACCAACCAAACAAACTCTTCAGCTTTATATATTAGTACTAGAGGACGCCAGAAGCTACGACTGCAATTTTTTTAAAGGACAATGGCAGATCTCCATACATCAAAATGTCTGAAATTAAATTGAAGCGTACAGTAATAAAAAATATATCAAAAAATTTGGCTTAAGTAACAGTGTCTATAAATGATTCTATTTTAACCACTAACTATTCAGGATAAAATTATTAACTTATGTAATACAAAATCTTTTAGCGGAAGATTGAAGGCTTTTGTAGTAACAATTCAAAAGAAATTTGTTTATTAAAAATCTGGCAGCTGCTTGTGACAAAGATGAAGTTTCGTAATTTTCTTGGGCCCATTTTTTAATCATCGGATGAAAATTTTAAGATAAAATATATATATTCTACCATCCGATTAACTTTCGTCGCCCCGGCATAGACCACAAAGGATTTTTGTATATCGATGCCACAGAGTTAATAAAAATCTCTAGTTTGTAAGACTTTTATTGTAGTGTAACAAAACTACTCATCACGTAGTAGTTTATTATCCATATATTCAAAAGTAAGCTAAGAAAATGTTAGTAATTTTACTTAACCGTTTCTCTTTATTTTTACCTAGCAGCTGCCCCCATAACGACTGTCAAAGATCTTCATGACAGCTGGAACCAACGGCTTGACGGTAATTAAGAACTGAACACGCACATTTTTTCGAAAAGTCATTGGTGCACGCAGTGAGTTTGAATCCGGTACCTTCTGTATGCCAGTTTGTTAGTACCTCCACAAGACGCTCGCTGCCCTTGTCATAATAATAAATTTTGTAGCGTATACATAGCCCAGAGCTTTTAAAGCTTCATTTTAAATCCAATGACTAAAGTAAATATTTTATCATTTCTAGAATCTTACAAAAGCTAGGCAAGTAATAAAAAAAAAACGAAAAATGTTTCTATTGATTTTCTTTTCTGCACCAGAACGTTTTCTTGGTTCCTTGAAGGCAAGAAGTAATTAAAGCTTTGCACTGATAAGGTTTTACTAGCTTCGCTTTTGGCCTTGATATTGATACTGTGAGAAGTACGAGGTAAGATTAGTAACTTTGGAGGCTTTGAGGAGCTGATCAGTTCTGTATTTGACTCTGAAGCCTTTGAACCCATGTATCGCAAGAATTGGTTGAAAGTTTCAATAGTATACTTTTAGTTTTTGTTATTGCTATCATTCAGGTGTTTCTTATGCATAATAAGGTGTTGTGTATCGAGAATTTTTTTAAATGTTCTGTCGCTACTTGACTCGCAACACAGTAATACGACGGCAATACCGGGTACTCACCGTACTCACGATAAAGTCAAATGTATTTCTTATTTATCGTTACAAAGGCACAAAGCTTTTCTTCCGTTGCAACAATACAGGTAATCAGAACAATTTACTTTACATTTTCTTGTATAACAGCGTTAAAAACATACGACGTCGTATTTTCTAAGTTCTCAAGCGGGACGCTTGACCTAGTGGCATATACATATATTATGTATAACTAATACTAGTCGTGTTTAAGTAACCTGCATTGTAGGATATAACGCGAGTGGCACTGAGGCGGAATGTGACACAGGTTTAATGCACCGTCTGCTTTGTAAAATTGTAGCTGTGCGTGGAAAATATGTCTTTACACTTTTTAGATCGTGCGAAGATATATTTTTACAGGGTTGGGTTTAGATTGCACATATAACGTGGTGGTTATTATAAACTGACTAAGGCCGCGGTTACACCCGCTTTATTAAGGGCTACTGCTCAGAACCATCTTTCTCGATAATTGGGCTATCCAGCAAAAATAATTATTTCAAATCGGGCCAGTAATTTTTAAGATTGGCGCATTCAACCAAAGAAACGAACAAATATACAAAACAAAGTCTTCAGCTTTATAATTATTTACGCGTGACGCCGAGCTATAATGACCCTCATTGTAGCGAAATATTTACTGTTGTAACAATTCACTGTCGGTTTTCTAAAATAGTAACTCTCCGTTGAAAATATGTCTTTACTCTTTTTGGATTGTAAAAATCTTTCTTACAAAAGTATTCATTTTAAGTTTACATGTATCTTAATAGATTTACTATAGAGTATAAAGTCAATAAAAGTAGTTATATTTACCGATAATTCAAGTAGCGCGTGAATTACTGTTGCTTTGTTTCTAATCGCAGTATGGTAAATTTGTTACCCTCAAGGGACAATCAGAAAAAAACAAACTCGAAACAGCTCTAACTGTACCAGCAGTGCCATTATATGGTAAGTTTGGTACAATTTAGCGCTTGCCATCAACATACCGCAAGTATGAAATTGGCGCAATCGCAATTCAACAGCGCAGATTTAAATATATTACCTACGTAACTTTGAAACAAAATTTAAGCATCTCATAAAATTTGTAATTTTAATATAAATTGCACTTTATGTGCCGTTATTAAGGTTTGAAATTGCGAACACTATTTTTCTTTTTTGTGGTCCGCAGTTTAGGGGAGCTGTGTTGTCAATATTATATTTATTGGTGAATTTTATGGTCGATCACAACAGGGACTCTCGTAAAGATAGCTAGACCCGTCACATTTTCGGATTTATGTGATATTCTAACTATTTTATTTTAAAAAATGAATGCGAAAATGTGCACAAAGGTTTTATATTTACACAAAACTCGTTGTCATCACTCATAAAATATAAATGTAGAGAGGAAGCTGAATGTTACAGATTATGTGAAAAATAAAATAAATTTAAGTAAGTACAAATAAATACTATTTATTTCTGTTTTTAGTTTAAAAAATATTGATGAATATCCACAACCTCCCCTAGCTAAAAGTCATCTAGGTACATACAAAATGTAATTGATATAGGTAAATCCGTTTAACAGTAAATTAATTTCAAGACTCTCTCTTTTACTGAACAAGTAGATTACCAGAGATGTACACCAGAATATTTGTGTCCCTGTTGCGAATGAAGAGACAACCTTCACCTTGGAGCCCATGCTCTCCTAGATCTTAATTTAGTTAGGTCTCTATTCTAGGCTGATTCACTAAACATGTTGTTGTATAGGTAAGCAAAGCTGTCTTGAGCAGGGAATAAATAATTATAATAATAAATAATTTACTGTATGAAAGCTTAAACTAGTTACAATTATTTGGTGCGAAAGACATTTTATATAATTGGCTAAGGTTTAAAATTAGTGCAACAGGGCTTAAACCACAGAATATATACAAGTACTAAAGTACCTAAACTAGGAAAAATCCTGTATTATAAGCCCTGTTACTTCCAGCGCCCATGATCGAGTTGCCTTAATTAATTAAACGAAAACAAATTGTAATTACTGTAAAAATTAAAAGAACATAACAAATCAGTGCATGCAGAATACGTGTGTAGCTTAATAATGTATAAATGTGTAAGTGGTATGTATGCCTGTGTATATGTGCGTCCATGTGTGTGTGTGTGTGTGTGTGTGTGTGTGTGTGTGTGTGTGTGTGTGTGTGTGTGTGTGTGTGTGTGTGTGTGTATGTGTGTGTGTGTGTGTGTGTATGTGTGTGTGTGTGTGTGTGTGTGTGTGTGTGTGCGCGCGTGTGTGTGTGTGTGTGTGTGTGTGTGTGTATGTATGTGTGTGTGAGTATACGAGTGCCCGTGTGTGGACGCGCGTCTGTGCATGAATGTGTGATTTCGGATCCATCATGATTCAGCGCGCATAAAATTTTCTGTTTCATCGTACGTCTAGTCTCCGATTAGTTTCACCATTTTATCTGTTAGCTGTTTGGTCGTTAAGTTTCGAGTATCTATGAGCCTAATTAACTTATTGTAAACAAATGTTTTTAGATAATTGGAAAAACGCATTGCAAATGTAGTCTTCAGTTTAAAAATAGGCAGTTTAAAAGTTCTTTTTTTGGTCAGTGTACCATAGTCTGGGTTAATAATTGCTTCGAAATATCAATTATCTCAAAATCAAATTAGTGAACATATCTTGGCCATGGACGACTTAGTGGATTTGTGTAAATACAATGAGCAAAGACTCATATCATTAACTAATAATAATCAGGCCAATGAACCTAGCCTGACACCACAAAGTTTTACACAGCCTACCAACTTGAAAGATAGTTCTGCTATGTCATCTCAATCAGCGGTGATGAGTAACAGCTTCATAAATGCTAGCACTCCCCTCTCACATCTGAATACAAATACGAACACCAACAATTTAGTAATGTTTAGTGATGAGATAGGTAGGAACATGAGCCAATTGTTGAGAAAAAGGACAGGTCAAACAGTAACCAACTTTTGTATGCCCGGAGCAAGTTTTACACATATCTTACAAAGCATTTTGAGTAAAACATACTGTCCCGATTCAACAATAATCATTTTTATTGGGAGAAGGGGTAATGCACATTTAAATACTATAAAAAGATATTTCAATCAATTATTAAACATTAAGGGTGCTTCTACACGGTGCATGTAGCTGGAGCAAGTAAAGGTGCGGGTTACACGCGTGGGTAATATGCGCAAGCTACTTGATCAAGTTACTCGCTTGTACTTGTACATGGTGCAAATAACTGGAGCAGGTAAAGACGCGGGCTACTTGCGCAAGCTGTACCTATGTACAAGTTATTTGTTCGTGGTCAAGAGCTACATGTGCATGCTATTCGCGCGGTAGCTTTATGACTTGAATCGCGTCAAATGTCTCAACGAACGAAAATTATTTTAAAATGATATGTTAAAAATGTAATTTTAACAGATAACATGCGCGAGTGACCCGCTCGCGTCGCAGAGCACGCGAATTACTTGCGCGGGTGGTTCGCTTTGGTACATGCTCGAGTCGCTGGACCCGCACATTGTTTTAAACGATATGTTTACGGTGCATGTAACCCGCTCAAGTACCTCAACATGTTCAAGCTACATGCGCCGTGTACAAGCACCCTAAAGTTAGAAAAATAATTTTAGTTGCATTTCCCAACAGTAAGTTGTTGCCACAGGCCGAAAATGATTTTAGACATAAGTTAAATAGCAAATTACATACACTGACATTTTACAATTAATTTATTGACATAATTGACTCTAATGCTTTCATTAGAAACCTTTATTTGACATGTGATAGTTGTTATCTATCTCAATATAATCAAAGACAAATAGCATCATCGCTAGCATATTTTATTAATAACACAGCCAAAAATTTGGCTAATAACTCTGCTTTTATTGAGCTGTCTAATTTGACATTAAATATTAGCTTGGAATCCGTTCCAAATTCTTTAAATTAAGTAATGAGACAATAGAGTCAATCTCTGGCAATAACCTTGATAAGACATTAGTTACCTTTTTAGGGTTCCGTACCTAAAAGGTAAAAACAGAACCCTATTACTAAGCCTCCGCTGTCTGTCTGTCTGTCCGTCTGTCTGTCACCAGACTGTATCTCATAAACCATGATAGCTAGAAAGCTGAAATTTACACAAATTATGTATTTCGGTTGCCGCTATAACAACAAATACAAAAAAAAAATTAAAATATTAAGGGGGGGGGGGGGTCCCATACAAAAAACGTGTTTTTTTCGTATTTTTGCTCAAAATTACTTACTGTAACAGGTAGACGCTTTAAATTTTCACAGAATATGTAGTTGTATATTACCTTTCAAAATAAATAATTAAATTTAAAAAAAGTAAGTAATAAATCCCCCCTTTATTACTTACTTTTTTTAAATTTCCCATACAACAAACGTAATTTTTAAGCAATTTGTTACTCGATCTTAATAAACAGGTAGAAACCTATAAAGTATTTAAGTATACATACAACGAACGTGATTTTCTTTTATAGATGATGGTACGGAACCCTTCGTGCGCGAGTCCGACTCGCACTTGCCCAATTTTTTGTAATACCACACCTATTGTAAGTAAGAAAAACACACTTTCACCAACCACATATTGTAAAAAAATTATTTAAAGAATTGTATCAACCTGGTGCATCAGAATATACAAGGGTTGATGAGTAAGGAATTAGAATTGGAATGGTTTATGAACTGTAACAATATTGACATCTTATGTATTACAGAACATTGGCTAAAAAGCCATCAGTTCATATTCAATTTCAATAACCACCAGGTTGCAAGCTCATTCAGCAGAGAAAACTTTATTCGATGCGGCTCGTTAATTATAATAAATAAACTTTTAAAATTTAAGGAAAGATCTGATACTGTGAGCCTCTCTTTTGAGCGAGTTATAGAGATATCATGTGTTGAATTTGAGCAGTTCATTGTTATGAGTGTATACAAGCCACCATGTGCGCCTTTTGAAAGTTTTATAGTAATTATGGAGGACGCCCTAAGCAAAGTTAATAATTGCTATAAAACGGTTGCTGTTTGTGGTGACTTTAATATTAACATTTTAGAGAAAAGTTCCTCATCAATTAATTTCTTAAATCTTTCTAAATCTTACAATTTAAGTCATACTTTTTTAGAACCAACTAGAGTGACTGCCACAAGTGCCACCTGTATTGATAATATATTTATTAACACTAAACCTTTACATAAATCCTTAATTAATATGCTTCAGTCTGATCACAGTAGGCCGTTAGTCCGTTGTCCAAGAAAAAACCTTAAGGTTCAGAGTAAAATTTATGTTTTATACCTATAAATGAAAACCGAATGGAAGTTTTTAAAAATTATGTATCTAGTAAAATGCGTTGGTTGCCTACTCATGACCAAATTATGGATGGATGAATTTTACGTGGTCGTATTTACGCTTGAAGATTAAAATTACATTATTAGCCGACCGATCCGTGTGGTGACGGATTAAGAATACGAAATGTCACCACCCCATATCATCCCATGGGTGTCGTAAGAGCCGACAGAGGGAGCATATTATGCAGAGAACAGCACTGTAAGAGAA
Organism: Euclidia mi; assembly: GCA_944739405.2. Taxonomy (NCBI): domain Eukaryota; kingdom Metazoa; phylum Arthropoda; class Insecta; order Lepidoptera; family Erebidae; genus Euclidia; species Euclidia mi. Next base: position 26,820,836 of record OX123204.2, on the reverse strand, counting down.
GGAAAACTTGATACAAACCCTATACCAACCCGTTTGGCCAGCGTGGTATAGTAGGCCAATTCCTTCTTCCAAAGGAGAGGCCTAGTCCAGCAGTGGACTGTTAAAGGCTGATGATATTAGCTGACCAACGCTACAATAACCAGTTGATTTCGCATTTAAAGACATTTTAAGGCAAGGATTGCCCAAATCCAGTGTTATCTAGCATGTCCAAACGCGTTTTATTTGTAAATAACAGAGATTTAAATTGAGAAAAAAATATATGTTATTTTACAGCATTAGATCTATATTTGTCGGGCATTCGAAACACGATTACTGACATTTTATACGATAGAAAATAATCGCGAATATAGGTCTGTTTAAACAATTTTTCACGTTTCATTTGAGTTGTATTGGGATTTGAATTTTCAAAAGTATACCAAATGAAAAGTCATGTAAAAGCGGATGTTTCTCGGTCCTCACATTATGAATTTTAATATATACAAAAATATAATAACGAAAATATGTAATTTCCTACTGCCGACGCGCTCTCTCCGGCGTCTTTCAGTCCCGAGCGGGATGTATGGAGACAGGACGTATCGCTAGTTTGCAGAGCGCACCGCAGGATTACGAATTATTTTATCGTCAGTTACGAATGTCATCATCACTTATTGATAAATGTATTATATCTAGGTTTAGTTTGTAAATAGGTATTGTAAATTTTTAGTAAGTAATAAGAGTGTATATAGGTAATTAGTATAGTTTTTAAAATATCGTTTTGATTATTGGACAAGATAACGGACTTGATAACAACAGCATAGTTAGGTACCAGTACTTTAGAAAATTATTGAATTGTTGTGTATTGTGGATGATTTATAGCATTATTGTTGTATTGGGTAGGTACCCAATACAACAATAATGCTATAAATCAGGGTAGGTACCTAATATAATAATACACACTTTTATTCTGTGTACCTATATACGGAAATAAAAATGTGAGATGTGCCTAAAAGCTATACAAGCCATGACCAGGATCAGTTATATAACTCATTATTTAAATTGATTAATGATGAATTTTCTGTTGTATTTAAACCCAAAAAAATAAATGTAACTGACCGTCTGACGTTTAGTGATTGGGCAACTGAAGGCATTCATAAAAGTCGGATTAGGTTATATGAACTTTACAATGAAAAAAACTATTAATAATAGTCCAGCCCTTATTAATTTTACATACATACACATACATATCGTCACGCCTTTTATCCCCGAAGGGATAGGCAGAGGTGTATTTCTACACTCACTTTTCGCCAGATATACTTTAGTCCCACGTAATAAGGGGCGAGCCTATTGCCGTACCGGGCACATTTCCAGACTCCGTGCTGCTACTGAGAATTTCGTTACAGAAAAACCCAATAACACTGCCCGACCCAGGAATCGAACCCGGGACCTCCCGATTCCACGCGCACATTTATGCCGCGAGACCAACGAACTTTATTAATTATGTAAAAAAATATTCAAAAACATTCAGACAAGCTTGTTATGCTGCAAAATCAATTTATTTGAAAAATAAAATAAAATGCGCTGAAAATACCATAAAAGCTACCTGGAATGTCATCAATAACGAAACTGGTAGAGCCAAAGCACGCAGTTGCGACTACCTACTAAATATCAATAATGTGAGTGCTGCAGAGGACTTGGAAGTAGCGACAGAATTTGAATTTTTTTTTGCATATATACCCATTTTAACTACAGAGTCACTCAAGTCATCTTCCACGTCTGCTGAAATACTACTTAAGGACTGCGTACCAGAATGTGTCACAGCCTTTGAATTTACTGCTGTTACTACTGAAGATATTCTTAAACAATTTAAAACTATTAATATGAAAAAGACAATGGATTTATGGGGATTGTCAGTAAAGACTGTTTCATATATTATTACTTGCTCCACATCTAGGCACAGTGTTCAATGGCTGTGTCGCTTCTGGAACATTGCCTGATTTAATGAAATATAGTAAAATTACACCCTTATTTAAATCTGGTGACACATCAGACCCCTCAAATTTTCGACCTATTTCTGTATTGCCAACTCTTAGTAAAATTTTTGAAAAGTTAATACTTAATCAATTGCTTAATCATTTTAATAGACAATCTTCTTCACAAGAAACAGTTCGGATTTACGAGAGGTTGTTCAACTACTGACGCAGCAGTTGAGTTACTGAAAAGTATTATTGCGGCTTGGTAGAAGTCACAAGATGCGTTAGGTATATTTTGCGACTTATCAAAAGCCTTTGATTGTGTACATCATGATACTCTTGTCAGAAAATTATATCACTACGTCATTAGGAACAAAGCTCTCGATCTCTTGACTTCTTACTTGGGCAACCGAATCCAGAAGGTCGAAGTTAATGGTAAGACATCTCCAGGTTCAGCTTTAAAAATGGGTGTCCCGCAGGGTTCAATTCTAGGTCCATTTCTATTCTTGATATATATTAACGATTTACCTAATTATGTAAAAGACAATCATGAGATTGTGTTGTTCGCGGATGATACATCTTTGATTTTTAACATTAAACGACAACAGGTTAATTTTGACGAAGTAAACAATGCACTCTCTAAAGTTGTTAATTGGTTTAATGTAAATAACCTATTACTTAATAATAAGAAAACGAAACTTTTAAAATTCTCTATGCCTAATGTTAAACAAATGGAAACCAATGTGCAACTTAATGAATCTAGGATTGAGCCCGTCGAGACTACATGTTTTTAGGTATTATGCTCGACACCAAACTACAATGGGGTCCACATATTGAAAGGCTATCGGGCAAACTCAGTTCTGCAGCTTATGCAGTTGCAGACAATTTTGTTGCAGACAATTAGACGCCTTACAGATTTAGAAACAGCTAGAATGGTTTATTTCAGTTATTTTCATAGCTTAATGTCGTATGGGATTCTTCTCTGGGGGAGTGCTGCAGACCTAAATACAATATTCGTTCTACAGAAAAGAGCTGTAAGGGGAATTTATAACCTCGATCCAAGAGTTACTTTAAGAGAATAATTCAAAGAAATAAACATTCTAACTGTTGTATCACAATATATTTATGAAAATCTGTTATATGTACATAAAAATATTGACAAATTTAGTAAAAAATGTGATATACATTCTGCAAATACGAGACACAAGAATAATCTGGTAGTTCATAGCACTCGTCTCCACAAAATAAGTAGCTGTTTTATGGGGCAATGTATACGCTTTTATAACAAGCTCCCTTATAATTTAAGAAACTTGTCTATAAATACGTTCAAAATTATTGTTAAAGCGAAATTATGTTCAAAAGCATACTATAAAATATCTGAATATAAAGACGACCAAAACGCTTGGGATTGAGCTGTTCTAATACGGCACACAAAAATAATTGTATAAAATGCTTTTTTTAATGACGTTTCGTAAGTACTTGCAAAGTTTATACGAAACAAAGAAGTATTCCGTTCTATCTCCTTTGCTTTTCTCAATTTTTATAAATTCTATCTCTTATCAACTTCGGTCAGCCTACCACCTTTATGCAGATGATCTCCAAATTTACACTCAAGCTCCTGTCCATGAGCTGTCTGAAGCAATTCGTATCATAAATTCGGATTTAGATCGTATATCTGCATGGAGCCTCAGATTTGGCCTCCAAATCAATCCTACTAAAACACAAATTATTGTTATTGGTAGTCCCAGGTTGATTGCGCGTGTGGACCGGACTTGTTTACCCCAAGTTAACTTTAATGGCACTCCTTTACCCATAAGTGATTGCGTGAAGGATTTAGGAGTGTATATTGATAAAACTCTATCCTGGGTCCCTCAAATTAGGGAAGTAAGTAGAAAATTATTTTCTGCGGCTGGGACGTTGCGAAGATTGCAAAACTTTCTGCCGACTGCCACTAAAATTGCGCTTGCAAATTCTCTTCTTCTACCTATCCTTGACTATGCTGATGTCAGCTATCTAGATCTCACGGAGGAGCAACTTGATAAACTTGAGCGACTTCAAAATTTATGTATTAGATTCATATTTAGATTGCGCAAATATGATCATGTTTCCAAATTCCGCAACGTGCTCAAGTGGCTCCCAATTCGCCTTCGACGGAATACTCACATACTTTCTTTACTTTATAACATTCTCTTTAACCCTTCTGCTCCCCATTACTTAAAGGATCGCTTCGAGTTCCTTTCTGATACGCATTCTAGATCTCTAAGGTCATCGGTGAATTTGAGACTGGCAATGCCAATGCATTCCAGTAGTTTTTATGATAAATCATTTACTGTCCAAGCTGCACGCTTGTGGAATGCATTGCCGATGTCTACTAAACAAGCTCAAACACTAACTTCATTCAAGAAATTACTCAAAGAATACTACTTGACTCTTTAACCTTCCTACTCTTGTAATTATCATTTTTCTATTTCCTTTCATTTATATAGCACTAATTTATGTATCATTAATATTAATATCTATGTATTTTATTATTATTTATTTATGTATGTACATAGTCATTTATGTAAGTATATCGTTATTTATGTATGTTTATGGTTATTTATCTATGTAAAAATTTGTATTAATAATGTTTATCAATAATGATCGCCAAACTACCCCCTTTCTTCTGAATCCATGTTGTTTCTCAAAAGGTTGCCTGTAAGAGATTACTTCATAGTGATAAGGCCGCCAATTGTACTATCTATAATTTATGTTAAGGTTCATTATTGTAAATTTCTTTGGTGCAATAAAGATGATTATTATTATTATTATTATTATTATTCCATTTCATTTCATTTCACTTCCCTATGAGCCATTAGCGCAATTTTGAGTATGAACAATCTTCTCACACTTAAAACTTCCGTCTCTTTAAAAACAAGAGATGTTGGGAAGCGGATAGATTGTGTCAACATCGTTTTTAAAACGGCGCGTTGTGCCCTCTCTAAAGGAAGCAAATGTACAGAAGCAGTGCAAGCCAAAATGCAATATTATTATGTCAATACAGATTGACATAACGATTGATAAACAGTTCTTAAAAGAAGGGCCTGGGGCGACTTCTCTTAGATTTTTCATAGGGTAAATGACTTTTCTAACCCTAGCGGCCCCCATTACGGTTGCAGAGATATGCTTAGCAAAGTTCAATTTGTCATCTATCACGATGCCCAAGCATTTGACGTAATGAACTTTACGTAACAACTCACAGACACGTGTATCACGATCTGCAGGTGATACACACGAGTGTATCCTTAACCTGAAATTGATTGGTGGGGCTGATGCTGCAGTTTTGGGAAAGCAGAGATATGTGGTCTTGGTTGTATTTAACGTTAGCAAATAGTCAATAGTCATTAAGCCAAGCTGCAACACGTTCCAGGCCCGCCTCCACTGTATCACTCAACGTCATCCATGTACAATCGTGAAAAACTAGGACCGGGTCATCTGCGTAATTAATAATATGTGCATTATGAAGTTCCATAGATGACAAGTCGTTAAGATATATAAGGAACAGGGTAGGGCCAAGCACGCTGCTGTATGTAATCTAAGTTTACTGCAGTCAAATTGTGTTTAATGTAACATTCTGTGTTTCCATGGCACCTTCTCGTATTCAAGTTCTCATCACAATTTGTGCTAAATTATTCACAATGATACAATATTATATGTACCAAGCCTAGCAATTGAGTCTATAGAAATACTGACAAAGGGTATTAATAGAAGGCCTTGAGAGCTGTTCTTGTGTCTAATATGTATTTTTTCAGGTATCTATGTACGTACATAATTTAATTATTGTAACGTGGGTAAAATGCAACGAGATTCTTTTCGTAGAGTATGTAGTGCAAACTTTGGAGTATACTCAGAAGTCTGAACTACTAGACGTGTCTACTCATATATAATTTATAATCAGGATAATGTCTTGAACATTGATTTCGCGTAGTATTTTAAAATAGATAAAAATACTTTTAAGGAAACCTCTGTTTTTAATCAGCTTTTATCCCAGACTGAATGTTATCTTTGGAAGCATCCGTACTTAACGGTGCCTGCAAATATAATTAGTTTAAATAAAAAGTTTGATTATCTACTCGACTTATCTCCAAATAACAGATTATACTCGTTGTATATTGGTATTTAAGTTTGAACGTAAAGAACTTTTGTTAACATAACTTTAAACTATTATTTTCAGCATACGACTTAGTTCAAAACACAACACGATGTGGAAAATAAAGAAATATTTAATTCATTCAGCCGTGTGAAATAAAGTACAAAATAGAATAGTACAGACGTATAGCAAGATAGAGGGATTAGTTGTGGAGGGTCTCAGGTGTTCGTTAAATTTCTAATGCTTTTCAGCCGCTATTATAATGCTGCGAAAAGTGAAGGAGCTTATATTCTTAGTGACAATAAAATGATATATTAGACGACGAATGTTATTGTTTACTAGCGGTTGCAATATATTGCTTGTTGAAGAAAATAGAAAGCAGCTATCAATTTTCTTTAAATGTTCATTTTCATGGAGCAATTATTAGGTATGTTTAGGGAGCATTTCAAAAAGAGTAGAAATCGTTTATGCATCTTTATTCTCTCTAATGGCAGATCTTCATAAGTTCGAATGTGATAGCTATAGAGTCTAATTACAGCCGTGAATGACATATTATGTCAAAAAGTGATATTTCATGTCGATGTTCACCAAGCTTATATGTAAGGTGTGCTAGAGGTTTTTGTGATTTTTATTAATACTGAAAATGTGTATCGTGAATGTCCGAACTTTTGAATAAAGAAAAATTACTATAGTTTGTTTAGTCGACGGTTCTAAAATCCGAATGGAAGTTTGAAAAGAAAATGACCAAAAAATATCTGGCCATGGGTAAGTCTCAATTGGTAAATTTACAAATATCTGCCGTAGTTACCCAACAATGTACTCTGTAAAGCTTGTACATATAAATGAAGATAATGAACATTGTTGATACATATTTTTATCCCATTAGTTACAATGAAATAAATAAGAGATTAATAATTTCGATAAGAATTACGACAATAGTGTTGCATAATACTTGTCAGTTAAGAAACCAGTTTCTTAAAGTAAGTATCTACTTATTTGAGTGAATATTCTTTGTGGTTATTTTTTTTTTGTAGCTTCCCTAAGCATGAAAATTTTAATTGAATGGGTCCGAATTATAAAATGAAAGAGCAAAAACTCTTATATTTTTAGACTGTATATATACGAAGCGAATTTTCAGTACTTATTTTATTTGGAACACAGAAAGTTTATAATTTTTATTTATTTATTATTTATTAAACTTTTTGCACAATAAAAATCATGTACATAGGCGGACTTAATGCCGATGGCATTCTCTAACAGTCAACCTAGGGTGATGCAGAGAAATCAGTTAGTAGGTGCGTTCCGAATTTTAGTAGTAACAAATATAATTTATTAAATTTAAAGATATCGTTACAGTATTTAAATATAATAAAACATATAAATGTATGTATGTATGTGTATACATAACATATATAATTAATTAGATATATAAATGTAAAAATACATAAATAAAACGTCTCAATTTGTTGAAGATATTGCCAATTGACCCAAAAATAGCTCACGAACTTTTGCCTTAAACGAAATCCAAGTTTTACTCATCCTGATCTCAGGAGAAAGCGAATTCCAGAGGTGAACAGACTGAACAAAAAAGGAGGTGTTCATGAAACTGGTTGAATGGGAAGGACATGAAAGAAGTCGATTATTAGAGGAGCGAAGATCTTTGTTGTGGTTTGAGCACAAGTACTTTAGATAGGAAGATAAATAAGTGGGAGGCGTAGGAGAGTTAAGGAAAGAGAATAGAGTAGAGAGAGCACGCAAGCTACGGCGTTGACGAATGGGAAGCCACTTGAGTTCGGTACGGTAAGTAGACACATGGTCATACTTGCGAAGATTGTAAATGAATCGAATGCAGTTATTGAGAAGTCGGTCTAGTTTGTTGAGGAGATCTGCATTCAGGTCATAGTAGCGCACATCATTGATTCAGTACTAAATTAAAATGTAACAATAAATGTTTTTTTTTATAGACTCACAGCTGTATCCCTGAAGGGGTAGGCAGAGAGAATGTTACACCCACATTTCGCTATGAATTTTACGTCCCACGTAATAGAGGGCGAGCCTATTGCCGTACCGGGCACATTACCAGACTCCGTACTGCTACTGAGAATTTCCTAACGGAAAAACCCAACAACACTTTGCCCGACCCGAGAATCGAACCCGAGACCTCCCAATCCCACGCGCACATTTATGTCGCGAGACCAAAATACATAAGTGCATATTATTATGATAATACAAAACTTGCAAAGCATCCGAATCTCACAAATGACAGGAAACTAGTAAAGATAAAACTTAGTTTTATTCAATTAGATGCCTTTTTTTCGTGCTGGAAACCTGCAAAATGCCAGCCGGTCTACTAGGGGCAAAAGTCGGAATGTGAGGGATTTTCAATTACCTACTTCAATTTATCTTTTAATAACTTTAAATCATTGTTTTAGTTGATAGATTATAATTTGTCATCCAGTTTTACTATCTACTTATTAGGTTTACGCTTTAAACATCGAAGACGACTCCTGTGTTCGTATATTACATATATTAGTTGCATCATAATTTTAGCCAAAATCCATCCATAGATGAACACAAGCCTCCGCAAGGTGGAAACTTTTTGCCGTAATCGGTACGCTTGACAGCTGAACCGCAAATTGGTGATTGTAGTGTTAAGTTTCATATTGTTGATAAATATATCTCTTATCACGACTATGACGAAATAATGTTCTATAAAAAATTAAAGACCTTTGGTAAGGTAGGACGTCTGCGAAATTATATTGTATTTAGCTTGATTCACCTCTGAATCGTTTTTCTAATTGTAGGTACCATACTTACTGTTATATTGTAAATAATATACTTACTGTTTTAAAATTTTATTGAAAGGTTATTTTGTCTTTAAATACCGTATAATATACCAATACCAATCAAAGACTAATCCATGAGTACATCACTATTGACAGTCAGTTTTCCTTTAGAAGAAATTGCGACATGAGTATTTCAAGTGGTAATGGATACCATTCTACTGTCTCGATCATACATAATTATGTCATTTTAGACGAGTAAAAAGAATAACATGTGTTAAAGTTATCTCTCCATAGAATAATACTTCCATGTTTATTTTGCTTATTAATTGATAGTAGCTAAAAGTATGTTAAATGTGATGCCAACAAAAAAAATCAATGTTTGAAATATCTCTTTCAAGAATAAAACTTTTTCATTAAATCTTAGCACTAATTAGTAAAGGAAAAATATCAAAATAATATGCCGCCCAAAATTTTTAACTGGAAACTTTTCAACTAAAGTTTTATAATTAAATGCCATCTTCATCATCCTCTCAGCGTTGTTGCAGTTTTAACTTGCGACCCGCTGGTAGTCTTACCGGATTTGGCTGCATATTAGCTTTTCCAACAGAGCGACAGCCTTTTGGAGTTAGGGTGACCGAAAACAGGCTTAATTGATATCTCTCTATGGAGAGAACGGCTCTAGGAGATAGGTCTGATGTCAGTACGAAAGTGCAGATGGGGGACCTCTAAGAAACCGGTTTCACCGCTATCACTAAAACCAGCGATTGTGGTGCATAGCATCCCCTCAGTATAATTTGACACTAAGAAGTAAAAGTTAGCATGGGAAATAAAAAAAAAACAATTAGTATGCAGCGGAATAACAAACCCACTTGTTCACACATGAACATGCCATTTCAGCGATATAATCATACGTGAATATTTACTGGAACACACATTGTTCGTGATTTATATTAAATGAAGAAAAATCACGTAGGTAAGGTACATACCACTGAGATGGCACTTTCCACACACAGCATTCAAACGTAAAGTTGTGTGTGTGTACATAGGATAAGTTTAGTATATAAGATCATGTAGTTTAAGAAATAAAGCAGTCACAAGTTGAATCCGACTTTGACTCAATACCCTTCCCACACCTCTGACGGTGGCCAAGACACTTTTAGCCATCAATACCGTTCAGCTCGATGAGTCTGTTGAGTTGGTCGTTAAAAACCATCTCCACCATACCTGATTGCTACCCACAGTCCGTCTGTCATCATAAGTCTCCGGTGGCAGATATCCCGCACCTATCTTTATGTATAAGTATATATAATTACGTATAGTAGTGCTAGGATCTAGGGATTGTAGGGACACTAGGATTAGGGTCTTAGGCACGTACGAATCGTAGGTCTGTATCACAGCATACCACAGTAGTACCACGATAGTACGTGCCCTAGGTTAATAGGCCTATACGCATTATACGCTAGGTACAAGTAAGGATAGGTTTAGGATACATATAGGTAATTAGGATTAGGAAAACTAGGATAGGATATTATAGGTGATAGGGTAATACGTTAGGATAGTGCAGGTTAACAAGTTAGATAGGTCCTTAGCATAAGCATTCCTGTACAGCTCTGCATTGCTATTTATCGAAACTGCGAAGCCAGGAGAGGCATAATAAAAACGAGACATCAACCTCATTTAAAAGCCGTTTGTATCGACTGAAATAAAATATGGTCCATAAAGTTGGTTATTTAACACCATTAAACAAAATCGCTTAAAAGTGCGAGGAAGGCAATTCCGTGGAATCGTTATATTACGAAATTACATATTCACCTGAGCCACAAGAGCTCCACGCAATAGTGCATCTCGCCAAAGTTATAATTATAACAAAAGTTTTTATTTAAAAGTTAGATTAAATCCATCCATAAAAAGCAAAATGTAACTTTGTTTATTGATAGTACATGCAAGTTTTATTGAAAGCTTAGTTTAAATTCCAGCAAATTCAGTTGGTCTGCACCAGGGCTTATTAAAATTAATGTACATATTTTGATTACCTGCCATAATTATATTCTTAGTAAAATATCGTAACTTTTTTATTTGTTTACTTAAGTATTTTGGACTGGCCTGCAGGCTAGTCCATCAATTGAGTTAGCCGATTGCGGAGGTCGTTTATGCAAGTTTTATTTCTACCCATGAGAAAGACTTTTATAGAAAAGTTCTTTGCTCTGTATCTGGGTATTGTTTATCACACGTAAACGATATATTAAAGTTATTATACTGTGTGTAGGTATTAAGTATGTTTATTAACTATTTGATTATCAAATCACCTAGTAATCTTGTGAAATTCTTTTTAGAAGAACCGTTATAATTTTTTTTTATCTCAACTTATTTATTCCACCTGAATCAATAGCTCGATAACTATAATTAGTTTGTTCTAATTATAAGTGTCGTAGCCAAACTAAAAAAAGGTTTTAGAAATTGTATAAGTTTTTTTTAATATGAAGGGAGGTACTACAACTAGTTTCGATTTTTTACCAATCCAAAGATTATACCTCTAAGAAAATCGTGTTTCATATATTTTATTGTTTTTAGATATAGTAATAATCGATTTTAAACTTTCGCGATTTGTATACATCATACAAAATAAATAAGCGGGTCTTAATCGCGTAAACTAACTTATTTAAGGTATAAATACCTATTTGGTTCCGACGTTTCGCTCGTCTTGCACCGAGCGTGGTCGCGGAGAGACTGATGAGAGCTCAGCGCCGTCTTGTGGAAGTGCGGGTTTCGGCACCTACCCTCACTTGGTCTTTATTTAAGTTCGCAATGTCGGTACTCCGACACACTACACTAATGACGTCTACACACTGTTGAGATTTATCACTGCGGCGGTGTCTACACTTGCTGATGACTGGATTCCAAGTAGCCGATAATCTATATCCATCCTCCCGGTTGAAATTGTTATGTTTCTTGATTTCTACCGCTTCACGTACTATCCTGGAGTAATAGTGACGATCGGTGGATAAGACCTGTGGTTGATGCAGTTCTATCCAGTGGTTTGGTCCAGACTCCAACAAATGCTCAGCTATCGCCGACTTATTAATCTGTCGGTTTTTTACAGCTGCGATATGTTCCTTTACTCTTTCAGCGATTGTACGCTTAGTCTGCCCGATATATGAACTACCACAGCTGCAATCGACTTTGTAGACGCCAGGTGTTTGGAGAGGAATGACATCCTTTGGGGTACGCAGATTGTGTGCAATCTTAGAGAGCGGACTGTATACAGTCTTGATGGAGTATTTCTTGAGTTCTGAATGGATACAAGAAGAAGATACTCCGTCTGAAGAGGAAAGATCGTAGACCTGAAGTAAGCAGAGTGCCGGCGTACATGCCATATCTAAAGGGAGTGACGGACAAGGTTGGAACAGAACTCAAGAAATACTCCATCAAGACTGTATACAGTCCGCTCTCTAAGATTGCACACAATCTGCGTACCCCAAAGGATGTCATTCCTCTCCAAACACCTGGCGTCTACAAAGTCGATTGCAGCTGTGGTAGTTCATATATCGGGCAGACTAAGCGTACAATCGCTGAAAGAGTAAAGGAACATATCGCAGCTGTAAAAAACCGACAGATTAATAAGTCGGCGATAGCTGAGCATTTGTTGGAGTCTGGACCAAACCACTGGATAGAACTGCATCAACCACAGGTCTTATCCACCGATCGTCACTATTACTCCAGGATAGTACGTGAAGCGGTAGAAATCAAGAAACATAACAATTTCAACCGGGAGGATGGATATAGATTATCGGCTACTTGGAATCCAGTCATCAGCAAGTGTAGACACCGCCGCAGTGATAAATCTCAACAGTGTGTAGACGTCATTAGTGTAGTGTGTCGGAGTACCGACATTGCGAACTTAAATAAAGACCAAGTGAGGGTAGGTGCCGAAACCCGCACTTCCACAAGACGGCGCTGAGCTCTCATCAGTCTCTCCGCGACCACGCTCGGTGCAAGACGAGCGAAACGTCGGAACCAAATAGGTATTTATACCTTAAATAAGTTAGTTTACGCGATTAAGACCCGCTTATTTATTTTGTATGAGATATAGTAATGTTTAGAGAAGAAAATTGTTTCGCGGAATACATTTTTATTTTTAATTTATGTAAATATCTTTGCAAAGTCGGTGGTGGAAGATAAATATATATTTTTCAGACTTTAAAGGGTGAAATGGGTTTAGCTGTCAAATTGTGAGAAAAAGGACTGACATATTGGATGACTTGCAAGTCTGCGACCGCTAGCAATCGGGCTAGGGGTCGTTTTAAAACTATTTTGTATGCATATACAAACATTGCATTACGTAAAAGGTATTGTCGAATATATTGCACAGTTGTCATTTACACGAGCAACTTCTTTAGTCTTGTTACGCATAAATGTGTTTCTTTGGTTTGATTTTTTATGAAATTTGTAAATATTAAATCTTGCGTTACTGACTAACTCACGGACAATGCACAACCAGAACTACTGGGCGCAAGAAAGTAAAATTTGGCTGAACAATTTATGTGCCTCAAGGACCGTAGGGGTCCACTAAGAAAGGATTTCCCGAATTTAAATTCCCACAGGATCGGGAAGAAACGGTTTAATTAAAATAAAAAGGCGTAGCTGCGGTTAACCTCTACTTTAATTTTAATTTCTGTTTCTATAACTAATTTTGCTTATTATTTTTCCGTATGTCCAATACGTAATATATCATATTATTATCTAGCCGTGCAAGCATCATTGATTTTCCACAACAAAATATATTTGACAATACAGGCACGAAATCATTTCGTGCCAATGTTGCCTGAAAGGAAAGAAAATAAAATGTAATTATAAAGGATTCAGTTAGAAAAGAGGCCAGAGAAAATATCTAGAGACGCTATCGATGGCTTGTGAGACTGTTACCGCATACAAAGTTGGATATGAAGTAATTTCTATTGCCACTGTATGATACTCTGCTTGGAAATCAAAAACAGAGCTGCCTAGTTCACTTATTGATTCTACTGTACATAACAGATGTAAGTAGGGTTTATATAATATACTATCACTTTACACTGTAGTATAAGTTTGATAAGGGTGCAGGTATATATAATATTTTAAGCTCTAATGGCACTCTGAAAAATATAGGTAGAATATAATTATGGTGACGTTATGTATGCGTCACAGATGAACTCCTTAAAATACTTGCCCAGCTTTTATTAGAAATTATAAGGTAAGAAAGGTATATCTCAAGTTTCACAATAACCTGACACCACTGAACCTGAAGCAGATTCATGTTCCATTAACTCGCAAGATATCATGATATCTTCAGCCTACCGAACGCACATTAGAGTCCCTAAATATTCCGATTGGGTATCATTGATAGGCGCCATAAAATATTGTACCCTATAAACCGAGGATCATTCCCTAACTTTTTACAGCGTTTTACAACCCAATATTTATATCTTGGCTCTCTTTCTATCTCTAGAGGATTGAGCGAGCTGGCATAATATTTTTGCTAAGTTTCACCACATGAGTAGATAATATCTAGAGACAAAGCTTCATACAACAGCGCGAATCGGTTGCACTACTACAAGCACGCGGCGCATGTGTGCGTGACCACTGGCCGCTTGTCGTGTACGCGGCGAGACTGGAATAAACTGGTTTACGCAGTTGAACGCAGTTGACAATCTCAGGGTTATTACGACGCACGTTGTTTCTTTTGTACGTTGCAAGTTTTAATATTTGAATGTAAAAACGTGTTACTTTATTATTAATAATGGTTGTTTATTGTACTATATGTATGAATAATACTAGAAGAAATAATTCAGTTATTATGAAGATTTTAACGACCATTACGTACAATTGGATTTTTTAGTTGTACCTCTTGATAATTTTATCGCATTTGTTGAATTGCTCGAACAAAAGTTTCGCGAATATTTCGATCGTGAAAAAAATATTGTCAATGTTGGCAACGAAATACTTAAACGTATTGAAGATTGTAAATGTAATATGCCTTGTGAGTGTTTCCCATTGGATTACTTAAAAACTTAAATTATAAATAGAAGAAAATTATTAGAGTAAGTAATTAAAATTAAAATAAAAAGAAAATTATTAGAGTAAGTAATTTGTAAAGGTTTCGAACATAATAATAAAGTTATTTGACAAAAGTTTTGTTTAATTTGTCTTAACCTATTGTGACAACCCTACCAAAACAGGTAACAAATTTACAAGCTCTTAAGAAGCTTTTTCTCTGTTCGGTTTATTTACTCATGTGGTTTCACTGCAGTAGAAAATGCAAATAATGTGCAAAGATATTCTCTAGTGACTGCTAGCTACTCATTACCGTTACAAAAGGACATACTCGTACGCTTGGTTTCGCGCTAAAGAAACTCTGCTTAAAATAATTCACGAATTTAATAATGTACGAATCCCTTGCAGTTGCAGTAAATTTCAAAGTTTTGTAGTTCTATTCAAAAGTAATTTTGCCTCTTTGTATGTTGCGCTTGACAACTAAATCATGAAACCGATTTTATTTACTACGGCGTAGGCTAACTTTAAGCCCTGAGGTCTTACGCTTAGCTTAGGAGGACATAATGCGTTGTAAGAGCCATCATATTACCTTTTTTCAACACTGACTCTTCAACTCGACTTCAGGTGAAAGGTTCAGCAAATGTTACAAATTACTAGATTTACAATGTATTGATGTGCTTCCTTTAATAGGCGATAGTAACACCATATCCATATATTACATATATTCCGTGTGGTGACGGATTAAGAATACGGAATGTCACCACCCCATATCATCCCATGGGTGTCGTAAGAGCCGACAGAGGGAGCATATTATGCAGAGAACAGCACTGTAAGAGAAGGAAAACTTGATACAAACCCTATACCAATCCGTTTGGCCAGCGTGGTATAGTAGGCCAATTCCTCCTTTCAAAGGAGAGGCCTAGTCCAGCTGTGGACTGTTAAACGCTGATGATGATGATGATGAGTAACACCATGGCTTTAAATTTCGTGTTAGGCAACAAGACATTGGTAAATGTGCTAAAAATGATTTTTTATCAAAGACTTTTGTAATCCGGTAATTTAATTGCCCAATTGGTATGCAAACCGCGTAATCTGTTTTTCTTTATAATTACAAAGCCTGTAATTACAAATTATATGTCAGGATAAAGATTTTGTATCTCCTTCCTTTAGTTTTTATTCGCTACAAGGAAAATGGATGTAGTTTCTGAAGTAAATTGATTTTTAATCTGACTTAACGAACTAGATGCAGCTGATTACAGTCTGCTACGCTATTTTTGACTTAGCTTAGACAGGCTGCCTGTCCGCAGTAAGACAATAAGCTGCAATGCATACTGTATTATATTTATGAACGACTATATTTCTGCGGTTATCGGGTCAAAATTAAAGCCATGTGATAATATTAGGCACTAGATGAGCCCGCGGTTACACCCGCGTTATTTAAGGTCACTGCTCCGCTCCCGTGGCTAATAGCGTGATGTTATATAGGCAATAGCCTACCTTGATAAATGGGCTATCTAACACTGGTTTTTTTTAATCTGACCAGTAGTTCCAGAAATTAGCGCGTTCAAGTAAACAAATAAACAAACTCTTCAGCTTTATATACTAGGATTATATAAGCTATATACATATATGCGAAGTTTCATAAAAATCCGTTCAGAAGATTTTGCGTAGAATATTATACTCTTTTACGCAATAAAACGTCTATACATCCATCAATCAATCCTTGCGTTTGTGTTAATTTTTAACCCACGCCTTGCTTCAGCAGTTTTAAAGGCACCTTACTCCTCTCTTTTACCTGTCGTATTTCAACTGGAGTTACGTGTGTAAAACATTTTGAGGCAACATGTGAGTCTGAGAGATTATCTTTTTGTGTATAATTAATCTGTAACTATGAAACTACGTAGGTAATGTCAGATATTATTACAGGTACAGTGCTTGTGAAACAGATGGTACAAAGAAGAAGTTATTAAACATAGAATCGTCCAGAACAATACATCATATTCTTCAAACCGAAATAAGATCAAATAAATCTGAAATGGTCTATATCTGCAATTAGTCCATACTGGTGACGTTAGCACTCGGCTGCCTTATCAAGCGGTCTTTAAATAAAAGTAAAATTCTGAAATAAATCCGTGCCCCTTGCACTGTGATTAATGAACGTATTATGCCCCCACAATTGTTTATATGAAATGAAATATGTCATATATGTTCCTTGGGGACTATAGGGTGAACTACACTAAGAAAGGATTTCCCGAAATTTCCAAGGCATTGGGAATAAACAGGTTAATTAAAAAAAAATGCGCGTAGCTGTTGGCATTGAAATTGGACGCTTGGAAGAATAGTCACGAATGCATACAATCAGGCACTCAACAGCCAATTACTGCGTCAACATCAAACTCCTTCACTTTAATAATCAAATCAAATTACATTCTTTCTTTTCCTTCCTCAGGCTCATTTCAATTATCCATCAGGGTAATGAATGCGTCAAGTGCACCCTTGATTTCCCGTGGCCAAACCAACCAACCGACTACTGGAAAACTGAGTATTTATTTCACTTCGATCTTCATACCTGAGAGGTCCCGTAGACTAATCATCTATTACATGAAATGATGTTGATATATTTGAGCATTCACCTGTAATGAGCATTCATGCGTATGTTACAAAACAGAGAAACAAACGAGTGTGTTTCAGCGAACGTTCTTACGGACGTTCTGGCGAGCATTCTAATTATTGGACAGTAAATTTGCTTTGACTATTTTGCTGATTAGAGTGTTCGCTAGAAAGATCGTGAATATGTTCACAGCAATGTGCGGCTCTGTTCGTTGATCGGTTTGACAAATCAGAAAATAGCGAATGCTCGCTGTTCTCTTACAGGTTAATGCTCAAGTGTATCAGTACCATAAACACCAAAGTGCAACTCGAAAATAAATGAAAATAATTACTAAGGAATACATTGCGGCAATGGTTTCTTCTGTCGTCACTTGCACTCAACTTATCGAGTGTTCTTTCACAGAACAGAAGTGAAAAGCAAACATAAGTCATGTCATACGTGATTAATAAAGATGGCTGTACGTTGATGTTTCCCGTTGATCTGTGTAAATAAATCAAGGCTTCTTTGTTGCAGGCGCTCATAAATGATGGATCGCGTGTTCAGTCCACGGCAGCCATTAGTTTCATGTTCCCTTCTACTTAATGTGTAGCTGTAAAATATAACAATGACGTCACCATATATTTTTATGTTGAGTTGTTATAACCTTATAACTCTTGAGGTAACGGTGTGTTAAATCATTTCATTTTAGTAAGATCATTGTCGGTGATTGCAACATTATGTACCTTTACAGAATTTATTAGCTAGGTACTGACGTGCTCTCAATTTCATTATAGCATATTTTTGGCATTATTGGCTTTTTATGTCGGCCCCGAAGTTGGTTCATAGTCAAATCAAAAAGCATTCCCGATGCGGTGACGTTCAAATAATCAAGATTTGGCTATTTTGGGTTATCGGAAGGCACAGACTAATTATTTATAAAGACAAACGAGAGCACGAGAGACAGAAGTTAAGACTGTGCTAAGAATCAGGAAAACAATCAAAGAGAAAATAAAAAGCTTAAAGTGCTACTTGAAAATAAATCCATCTGAATGAATGTATTTTTACACAAAAGCCACCACGGAAATGTGGGGATGGAGGTGTGGTTGTAATACAAGTGTCACGCGAGTGCATATAAAATGTATGCAAATAACATATCTGTAGCATACTAAATAGAGTGCAATTTTGAGTAACCGAATTGACAGCCCAGCTTAAATGATTAAAAGTAACATTATTAATATTCATCATGGTTAAACATCGGAGTGGTGTACACTATCATTCAGCATATTCTGCGATTGCTTCGGGATAACGGGATTATAATGATAAAGTCGGCTCTGTAAGTAATGTGATACTAATTAGCTTACAACTCAATTGATATACCAAATAATATAAAATCTCTCTCTAACTGTTCATTAGATCACAATTGAAAATACATTTTTGTTCAATAAACCAATTTCTGACCAAACCAAACGTCTGATTATAAATTACTAGTTGTTGCCTGCACTTTTATTGTTATGCCCTTATTGCTCCCTTAGGGATGAAGTATAAATAAATCCTTCCTTAGTGAATGCTTACGTCAAACAAATAAATCCACAAAGAAAATT
Organism: Euclidia mi; assembly: GCA_944739405.2. Lineage (NCBI taxonomy): Eukaryota > Metazoa > Arthropoda > Insecta > Lepidoptera > Erebidae > Euclidia > Euclidia mi. Next base: position 26,801,751 of record OX123204.2, on the reverse strand, counting down.
TCATGTATATTTCTTCAGTAGTTTGATGTCAGCCATGTAGTCAGTCAGTACAATTAATTTTATATACATACATGATACTTCAAAATATAATTGGCTTTTACATACAATCAGGCGAATATTGAATACGTTGACATATCGTGATCCGGCAGGGTGAGAGCGAGTGTTATCGACCGCTTGGTGCCACTCGGTCACTAGCCCTACAACTATCGATTTTACCAGCCGACACTATTTTGACATAACTTATTATTATCCACTAGTATTCAATCGATAACATAATATGTGTAACTGATACTACGCATTGCGATTCAATGGTACAAGTTTTATGAACTTGAAAGCTTGCAGACATATTTGGTTGTACACTTCTTTCTTTTTCATGTGAGTGTTTCGCCAACTTTGGTGTCGGAGTTTCCAAGCCGCCCATCGTCTCCGACATGACCTATCAATTCTTGCTCTGTAACAAGAACCGGCACCAACAGCTTTGCGTGTTCTTCAAAGCACGGTAGCGCTTTGATGTAAATGTCACACGCGGTAACCCATCAAAGTTGTGATCTGTGCAAGCGCTGCTTAACTTTGCCGATCTCTTACAAAAGGCAAGTCAAGTCACGTTGTGGGTGATATATTTGGTTGTATATTTTTGCCTTACCTATCCAGGGTTGGTTGTTTGAACGTGTCATTTTCCCAGCTAAGGTTCGGCTTTAGAATTTCAATATGTTTTATTCCTTCGAAAGGCTAGTCTTTTACCAGTGTCAAGTTTTTGCAACAATCGGTTAAACAGTTATTTTTTCGTTTGTTAAATTGTTGTTTGCCCGAATCCACAAATATTCGCGCATCGTGGAAAATGTAGCAACCAAAATACTGCAACTGTAGATATAAGTATCTACAGTTGTGATATTTTGGTTTTGTGTTTCAAATTGAAATTCCAATTCGAAATACGAACAAACCATCTTTTTCAGCTGATTTCCATCAGAAAATGTAAGTAAATAATTGGATGAAATTTTTTTGCCAAAAAGTGGACTTTGTGTGTGTGACAGTGAAAATTTGTATGTATGGAACATACAGAGACGCTAGAAACACAGAGTAAGTAATATAAGTTATTCAGTGATGTGTGCGAAATAATTTGCTTAAATCTGCACGACTTGATATATCATTTATTGTAGTTAGTTTTAGTGGTGAATAGAAAATTGAACATTCGTGGTCATTTATACTACAAAAATGACCACCGCTATTTGGTGTATGGGCGGTTTCAGATTAGCGTATTTGTCTGCGCGTATACGGTCGTTTTAGCATACGCGCTTACACGCGCGCTACATTATGCGCTTCAAAAACCGGACTCACGTAAATGGCCACATTTCGGCGTGTTCGCTCGAAACGGTAGTGACATCGTATCAGTGTCAACATGGATTCTGACGGCTCGCGCTTATACGAGCTTCGAAGCGCGTCAACGCTCGTAAGAGTTGCGCGTGTGCCAAAAGGCGCACCTATGTGTACACGCCTACATGTGCTTCCAAAAAAAAGCTTATACGCGCGTATAAAATGCTAATCTGAAACCGCCCTATAAGCCACTTACGTTTTGAGGTTTCAAACGTCGTGAGCAATACACTTTATTATGGCCATATAATAATAGTTTCTCAAATAAAAATAATTTTACCTACATAAGATTTCAAACTTTCATTTTATTTCAGGCATTTCTCTAGTAATTTCCATAAGTAATGATTGTATAAGTGTTATCCCAGTTACATCCAAGACCTCGGAGACCAAAGTCCGCTTTCGAATCTAAGAAAGAAAGAAAGAAAAAGAAAGAAAAATAATTTTATTTCGGCCACACACACACACACTATCAGTAAACCGTAAGAAGAAAAACAAAAAAATAACTTAACATAAACTTAAAATAAACTTAAACATAAATATGTGTGCCATGGCGAAATGGGTCACCAGCTCAGCATAAGCTGGGCACCCCAAATGAGGAGTAGCCAGCGCTGATTTTCAGTTGGCAACCCCAAAAGTGAAGCACGGACGGCGGCAGGCAGAAATCCAATGGTTCAATTATAATAAATATATACGGAAGGGAATATGAATACACATAAACAAATAATAATACTGAGGTGGCTAGAGGCAAAAACAGTGAGCAGGTCGCAGTATGACAAAAAGTTATAATAGAGGATTAGAATTAGGTTAGGGTTAGTTACTCCTAGAGTGTCAAAAATAAAGATTAAAACTAAAGAATTATAGAGATAATTAGCAGCTTTTGTGAAAATGTCAGGTAAGTTAAAAAATACTAAATATTTAACGGAATCGCGGTTAGATAAAGATTTATGAGCGATAATATTGTATTTGCAATTGATGTTATATTACTGATAGGTTAATATTTATAATTTCATATTTTAATTGTACCGACAACAGGAATTTTTTCAAGTTACGTTTAAAACTTATGCTATTTTTTTATGATATTTTATCTAACCAGATATCATAATTTATTCAACGTATAATCTTTATCTTTTTGTTCTTTTCATTTAACAGGCAAATCAAACTGCAGTTTTACAAACAAATACAATTAATTCTTAATTATTGTAAGGATTGTTTCGATACAAAGTTTCAATGTAAAAAGTTATTAGAACATCGAGTCTCAAATACCTACATTTTGTTCCGTTGTTTTCATAATCTTTCTTATTTTAAGTTCTAGTTCAAGCTTTGAAACGATATTTTGAAAATGGAGTTCAAAAGCTGGAGCGCTTCATTTGTGGAATGACTTTTGGAGTTGAGCCGATGGACGTTAAATGAAGGCGCTCAAACTGTTACGTATTTGTTCTTCTCTTTCTGCAAAGGCTAAATTTTAATAAAATTAGCACCTGGTGTATGGATATACTTTTGAATCAAATAAATATTAAACCGGATAATAGATTTTGTTATCGATAGATGGTATTTGGATTTAGGTGGCTGAAGTAATTTTTGTATCCATGTAGGCACGGAATGCTTTGCGAAGTGCCTACGATCAGCAGAATGAATATTTAATTTGTTGGTCAAAGTAAAAATATATTTTTGTTGCCAAATTGCCAAAATGTTGCAACGATTTTTAAATTGCTTTTCATAAACAGCGACATTAAAAGCAGAGTAATATTACTGTTAACTTTTATGTTATATTTTAGAGTAATGTCTACTTTTAACTTTCAATTACTATTACACGCCCTCTGCAATGAGTTTCCTGACTGGTTTGCCGACCACTGGTTAACCGAACCACAAAATGTAACACTACGTATACAGAAAAATCATCATCATCATAGATGTGATTTTCTCTCTCGCTCTTAATACAGAACGTATTTTCTATATCCTTCTAAGTACTTGTAAGTTGTTGCAAACCTGTTACAAATGATTTCCCCAACACTAAACAACAATGAACGCCCTAAATTAATTTACGCAATGAAGTGGGCAGTACATTAATGGTATATTAGTTTTATTCTTCTCCAAGGAACAATGGTAGAACGAATAATCGGATGTTACGTTACAGAATCCATTGTGGTACCCTTATTTCTGAGTGTTGGAAGGATAATGGGCGATCTTATCTGTAACATAACAACGCCCTCTTAATTAAAATGCTACATTGATAGTTTTATGTGGAATATAAAAAATGTTTTGTAATCCTATTTAGTTAAGGGTAACGTGTTTTCTTTATTGCGAATTTGCCGCACGGACGACAAGAAGCTGTAATTCAGCATGTACCTACTATGCTCCTTAGGGAAAGTATCTAACTCCTCACTTAAGGGATGAAAATGGACTGTGGAATTTATTTGGAACTTTTGACATTCTCGTAATATTCACGCAGGCAAAGCAGTAGGCAAAAGTTAATTCATGATTTACTTGCTTTTTCGCGCTGCTTAAAATCACAAAGATTTGAAAACATAACAGAGGTTTTCGTAAATGATAAATAGAAATGGCTGCATTAGTTGAACCCCAGCGTAGTATACTTGTTTAACTGTAGCTTCTAACATCATACAAATTCGACTATAGTTGAACGGAAAAATAAGGAACTTCGTTCCCAAATACATCGTGTGAGCGTGGCATATATTGAAATATCCATCCACCCACACTAACCACGTCACGTTTATAATATTTCTATAATAGGATTCTGCTTATCTCGTCGGTATATAGTGCCGATATGTTATTAAGATTTGCGCAGAAAATAAACAATAAATTCACATTCCAATAACCGTTGACAACGTCTTTGCTCATAAAAAGAAGCAAACTATACCTATCAACAAACTTTTTAATAATGTAGTACTTTAACAAACTTTTTAATAATGTATGAATATTCTCTTTGAACAAGTTTGCTAGAATGTTATAAGCAATTTTGAATGTTTATGCGTTTAGTTATTTTCTATCGTCGTGAGAGGAAGACCACCTGATACAATGTTAGGTTAATAATAAATCAAGAATTTGATCGTTAACGCTTCCCACTTTTTGAGCAGTGGATTTCTAAAGTACCTAGTTTAAAAGTCAAATAAAATTGATTTGCCTGATACAAAAAATATAATTGCATTTTTGTTTGACTATAATTTGTTTGACTTCTAAAATAAAAAAGAGCCCGTGATGTCTCTTTGCACGTCATGCGTTATTCATACGAAATGTGGTCTACATGAACTGCCTCTATTTTTATATTCACTAAATACAGTATAGTAATAAAAGTTAATTATCGCTCGCTTAACAATGTGCCCGGTAGTTGGCAATGGGCTCGCCAGATGACAGTAGGTAAGTATTTGAGCGTCAATACACCCTGACTCCCGCAGCGGTCATTTCATACTCAATACAATATAGCATTTGCATCGTGTTATATACAATATATATAACACGATGCAAATACCATATTTGCGTAGAGACGGAAAACTCGACATCAAACCCTATACGACTGCCTCGTTGGTCTCGCGGCATAAATGTGCGCGTGGGATCGGGAGGTCCCGGGTTCGATTCCTGGGTCGGGCAGAGTTATTGGGTTTTTCTGTCACGAAATTCTCAGTAGCAGCACGGAGTCTGGAAATGTGCCCGGTACGGCAATAGGCTCGCCCCTTATTACGTGGGACTAAAGTATATCTGGCGAAAAGTGGGTGTAGAAATACACCTCTGCCTACCCTTTCGGGGATAAAAGGCGTGACGATATGTACATACATATCGTCACGCCTTTTATACTTTTTATATGTATGTACAATATAGTGACGGGTCTCCTCAGTATCGTCTGTATTGCAATAGTTTGCATAAACATAAAGCGACTGTCATAAAGGTGCCGTGTCTTGTACTTAGAATAGGGGAGTCATTGTGCCGTAAAGCCGTGTAATTGATAAAGAGATACGAACCAATCGAAGCAGCTACCAATACAAAGTATCACTTTAGTTATTATCTTCGGTCAGCGCAACGGATATTCACTCATGTTATGGATATTTACTTATTAGTGGATAGTGAATGTATGGAGCTATAGCAATATAATTTATCGGTAATGTCAACTCTAAACATGTGTTTAGCTGAACACCAGCTACGCAGACAAGCTACGATTTAAGGTCTGAATCGCGCTATCAGTATTTAATATCCCGATTACAATGCTAGTTCTTGACAACAAGTAACGGGTCACACTCCGTTAGACATGATCAATTGATCTCCTTACTAGTTCAGAGGATCTTCTCTCTAGTTGGAAGAATACAACCTCTTTTTGCCACAATTGCACAACGCTTAGCTCTCCCATCTCTGGTTAATACGCAGCCTCGGGGTCTTTTAACAACTAGTCATAAAATAAAACTAATTCCCCCGCCGTTGTCTGCAAATAGGATGCCATTACTATGATGCAGGCGTACCCAGCCAGGCCTTCTTTTAGTCTCTAATGTAATTAGACAATAAGTTTCATTAAAACTATTCAAATAATCTGCGCTTTCTGTGTTTTTATACGAATAATTTTATTTAATGCTTTCATATAATATTTTGTCTTTCAGAACTAAAAAAATGCAAAATCCACGTATCGTAACCAGTACTTATGCGGAAACCCGTTGGGCGTTTACAAAAAGAACAAATAATTATTACCAAAATTGTGTACTTATCACAATAGAAAAATTTATCCTTGGTGGAAATCGAACACATTACTGCCGGCTAATTGGTTGGCGGACCAACGGGATAGGCAAAACACTCACTTTGCATATCTCCAAAATAGGCTATATTTTTATAATTAACTAGAGGACGCCAGCAGCTACGCCTGCAGTTTTTTTAAATTTACCCGTTTTGGCCGATCCCGTGGGAATTTCGGGAAACCCCTTCTTAGTGCACCCCTACGGTCCCCAAGGAACATACATGCCAAATTTCAGCTTCCTGCGCCCAATGGTTTCGGCTGTAGCGTGTCTGTCAGTCAGTCAGTAACGCAAGGATTTTATATATTAAGATTACACAAAACATGAGTCACGTTTCGCAGAATTATCGGGTGTGAACCGTCAGATAATGAACGAATCTAACTGTCGCTGCAATAGGTCACCCATCGATTGAATACAGCCATTGTCTCACCGAGACAGCGATTATAGCAAGTTGAAAATATTGTTGTGTGTGTGTTTAATATTGTTGTCCAAGCGTATTACGTATTTATCTTAGTAACTTTGTACATCACAGCACAGACAATTATGCACCATTCACTTAATGATTTTTTTTATAAATTATAGAAAAATAATATTATTATATCATTTTATGTGTTAATTGCAAACTTAAATGAAAATCTGTCTAGCTCTCTATCAATCAAAGAGGTATGTTATTTTGTTGCCTATCTTATTTGTTTATATTGTCCTGTATAGTCTTCGTACTTGCCAGGCATATCCTACCTACCGTAGCCGCTTTGGAGTCAATAGTAGAGTCAGTAAAAATAATGTATTTTCAGTTATAATAGTGAGAATATTGTCTTTAGTATCCCAAATCTCCCCCAATGGAATAAAAGTCTTATACTCGTAAATGTGTGCTTGCTAACACTATTTCGGTGTTGCTATAATTAAAATTTATCGCCCCGTCCATGATGACCAGCCTAATTGTCTAACTCAATAGCCGAAATCAAATCCATTTGCCGCTAGAAACCAATTAATTGATTTCTGATGTTAATTCTCATTCGTAGGCTTAAACACCCTGCTGGATAAAATGGTTAGGACCATCAATTTGAAGGCCATTATGAAAGCTATTACAGTTGGAGGATTCAGTTTTAAGCTCGATTCCAATTCCCTATCTATTGTAATCTATGTTCTGATAATGATTATTTAAAACGATATTAAATGGAAGTACACTGCGTCTTTTTAAAGGCCGTTCACTCGGATTCCTTTGTATTTTCTTCGTACTAGATTTTGTTTACTATTAAGAAAATAACAAGTTACTAATTTTCTAATTTTCAATCAGCACTATTTCTGTTATTTAAATTCAGTGATATGCTTGTCATAGGCTACGGCTATTCATATTTTAGGTTTCTGAACGTAACGATAACATATGTGAATTTAAGGCATGTTTTAAGAACGCTTACATGAGCTAGATATATTTTGTCATGGCCTAAAATAATAATAAACCTTGCACGAATGAAAAACACACAGTACCTACAATAGGTATTCATATGAACATTTTTAATAGAACCCGAGGAGACATCGAACATCAAAATCGAGTAGGAGAAGGCTAGAAGTGCGAAGATAGACTTCCTAATCCTCCTACATAACTTCCATCCATATTCTCTCTCTCCTTTCCCAATAGGAAATGAAAATAGGATATGAAGAAAGTGTCTCGCCCTATCACTTATCGATCAAAACATAAAATTAATATAAGTTTTCTATAAAACGGTGGTACTGCACTGACTGGGGTTCATACTGTTTCATGATGTAATCAGCAAAGGTATTCTACTCAAGGTTTGAATTTGTATATACATTGATTTCAATATACGTAACTAACTAAATCTCTTTAGTCTTAGTATACTTTGTGAACCCCTAGTATATTGTTGACACAATTCTGACCGACACGGCTCAGTGAAACACTCTCATTCAACATACACGAACATACATTCCAATGAACTCCGATCTTATGATTACATAAGATCGGAGTTATTTCTTAGTTAGTTATAATTAGAGATTTATGATATTTCAAAGATTGGTATTAATTAATCTTTGAAATATCATTCCAATACAAGCAACTGAATTCGGTTCAACGATCAAAAAAATATCTGGCCACTGTTTTTGTTGCCTTCCGTTTTCCTGCGACAGCGGAGCCATTTATATGGGGTTGACAACGGGACTATCATTCTAGCCCAATGTACAGCCCAACCACAACAATAGAAATCCGAATTGTGGAATCCCCAAGTTAGACAGCTGAACTTAATATGTTTCTTGTGTTGTGTACCGAACTTTAACATTAATGTACAATACCTATAGAATTATTTTACTTTAATGGTATGCATGGGAATAAACTGTTTCTGTTGAATGTGTTCTTATAATTGCATAGTTTGCTCGTAAGTTAATTGAGAACAGAACGTGGCGTGATATGAGTCTGAAATACTCGTATCCACTATGAGGATATTGTATAGGAATTTAAACTTTCGTTGTCATTAACAAAAAAATTAAATTGTGATAAATTCGGTAAAACAAAAGGTACGTGGTATATGTGCCGAAAAATAATGTTATTAGTCTGAAATTGGGTTTTTAATAAACTTTGATCTACTCGACTACAGAAAAAGAGGCAAATTCGGAAGCAAACAACCTCGGTTTGACTTCCTGCTACGTATGAGTCATAAAAGGCTGCGAAATTCTGTAAACATGGGTAAATTGTCTCCTTATCTTCATAAGTCGTATGGCGGCTCCTCTTTTACGAAGTGCCATAATTATGATGTAATACATAAAGATGTGTAGTATTGCGTAAGAGTATGTGTTGAATTTTTGTTTATCCTATATTCTCATTGTAAAACCGTTTATAAGCAAGTTTGATTGCTCTCGTAGTCACGATTGAGTTAATATGTGTGAATATTATGTGTACACATATTATCTACAAAGAATGCATACATTTAAGCGTATGTGAGGATCCTGACTTAGTTATGTATAGCAAAACCTTATTAGAAAATATGCATTTTACTGTGTATCTTTTTTCATCGTTAAGTCTTTTATTTACCTTTTGGAACTTTAACTTTACATATCAAGCAACTTAATATTGAAAATATCACAAATCAAATTATATCATCTGTTGATATAAAATCCTTGCGTTACTGACTAACTGACAGACAAGCTACAATCAAAATTATTTCGCAGGCAGCTAAAATTTGTGTTCTAAGTTCCTTAGGGACCACAGGAGTTCACTAAGAAGGAATTTTCCTAAATTACCAAAGGATCGGGGAGCAACAGTTAAATAATCCTCTAGTATAATAGCCTTATACCAACCTGTCTGGTACAGTTGGCCAAATCTTTCTACTCTTATTGCTACTAACTACCATACAAAGTAGCCAGTGGTCCAAAAACTAACTAGTGACAGTTCAACCCGAATTGTAGTTAGTGGGAAACTTCAAGTCTTTCACAAAGCGAATTCCAACCGAAAAAAGCCGTACGCAGTAGTTTTCTTACTAATAATTCAATTAAAATTTATTTCTGAAGCATTTAATCAAATTGGTAGCTTTGTATGTAGCATATACATAGATAAAGTCAGGTTAAAACTTTGAACAGGCGTAAGGGAACTTCATGAGGTGTCTGTTCTGTTTGAATTATTCTTATCATAATTATGAAAGTTAGTTTTGTGCCCAATTGATTCACATGGAAGCAATTGAGAGTTGGATGGAAAGACTTTATAGTATGATATTATAATTTAATGGAAACTTTAACTATATATGTATATAAGGTATATGTTATTATTCCTGACGACAACCTACATTTGTCATTGTGTAGAAAGCTTTGGTTTTAAGTTCATTAATAATGTTTATGATTAGCATCCTTATTAGTCAGATCTATCTACTTGTACTAAATTTGACTATGTTTAGGGATAATAGACAACAATAGCACTTTATTTCAAATAAAACACTTCACTACAACGAAGTCCAACCATTTTAAGGTTGGACTTCGGGCGGTCAATGGTCTGTATGACAACGTTTAAAACATTTCAAGGGTCAGCTAACCGTGCGAATTGGAATTCGTAAAGTGACCGCAAGGAGAAAGGATACTAGAGTGGGTTTTCTCTGCGATAAAAGCTGAATTAATTATGAGGTATCCTTGCTTGCCTACTTCAAGTTTTGGTAATTAATCCGATATATGTTTCGTTGAAGTGTGATATGTTTTTTGTTTATTTTCCTGTACAATTATACTATTGTACAGGAAAATACATTTCTTATAGGTACCTACTTCCAAAACCATACCACACTTCAACGAAATTGAATTGGTCACTAGCATTATGAATAGGTAACTAACAAACTAACATAAACTACTGAAACGAAATAGTTGAATTATAATATTTTTTTAAATGCCTGCAATTTTTTTTTCAATACCTAATTAGATGGCGTTTCTTAATCCATTAATCTAGTTATATATTTCAACACAACTGCCAACACATCCGTATTTTAACCGAAACATACATACATTTTTATGTCCGTGGCCCAATGAAAAATCACTTCATTGCGACACAATGTATAACAAAACTTTTCACCGCAACCAGCGAATTAACCTTTTATAGCAGGAAAAATAAATTTATTGTGTCACCAAATTGAATGGATTGACACGGGTCTTACCTTTCAACTTTAATTCAACTTCGAAGAGCAATCCAAGAGCAACATACACTTATATAAACATCACTGATACACTTTTAAAAGTATTATTATTTAGTTTGTGTAGTTTAGTGTTCGATTACGAAGTTATGTTAAGTTTTCCGAGCTTAAATAGGTTCGCGGATACGGGAGCGTCGCGACGTCCGACCTCGAAAGCTGCCCGCACGCGACTGAAGTCTGAAAGGTTATTAGTATAAAGCACAGATATAAATAGTAATAGTACTATAACCTAATAAGTAGTAGTACTATTTATTTCTGTGGTATAAAGGTTTAAGCTTAAGGCTCGTATGCATGTATCGCGATACTGTTATGACATGTGTTTGTTGGAAGGATTTCTTTTTACGACGGCGACGAGCGAACACAGCAACAAACGTACACAATCCAATAAGGATTGTGTACGTTTGTTGCTGTGTTGTAAGGATTAGGTTATTAAATATATTCGAAATGCTTTGTAAAAATTACATTCTAAAATTTAACCAATATCTATAAACACATACTTACTTACTTACATGTTTGCAGCACGTAGGGCGTAATGGTTTATGCTATCAGCTTATGCTATCAGTGCCTGCCAGTGGTTATATCCCCACACGAGACAAAAGTAAATTAGAGTTTGTTGTTTCGAGTCTAGATGTAGTCACTTAGAATGTTTGTAAAGTCCCTCGCGACATAAAACTTATTCTTAGCGCAGGAAATGTCCGAAAAAAATTAAATATCGAAGACCGTAATTCTTGCAATACAAAATGCTTATACGTTGATAAACAACTCAAGAAACAGCCTAAAATTAAACTGCCGATACGGGTAATTTCTCGAAATCGTCAGTGTTTGTTAGACAAGATGAAGATGGGATTAATTATAAAAAAATTAAACATTGTTGCACCTATCGATTAATTCATAAATCTTCAATATACCGTACACATATACTTTGTTATCTTTATACGTATGTATGTAATTATTCTGTACGTGTGTAAGTCACTAAACACTTAATACATTTTGCATGTCGCCATAGTGAGAATTTGTATAACGATCTCTTCGACTCTTATCACCTGAATATGCAAATAAAGTATCTTTATCTGCTTTAAATTGGCTAGACTTTGACAACATCATACTTAAAAAGATACTTTTCCTTTAAACCAACAAAATAGAACCAACTCCTTACTATATGTACTGTACATGTATTTGTAATACGACACAACAACGACGATCACAGTATTCCATAAATAATGAACACTTATCCACTGGAGCTGCACTCAACTGCAGCAAAGTCAAAAGTAAAAATTTCAGGTGAAAAGTCCGCTTCAAATAGCATGACGGCGCAAACCAGTTAATTTTTCACTCTAAATTCCGCATGGAAATTTAATGACCACCGATTGATTTCGGCAGAATGATAACTGGAAATGAAAAGCAAACTATATTCCGAGACGGGAAAATTAAAAAGTTACGGAAAAATTAATTTAGCGAGTGAACTCAATTAAAATGTCAATTAAGTATGGTACAATCTTGTTTAAAACGTTTTTATGTATGTGAGACCGGCCAGATATAATATATTTAAAAATATGATTTATTATAAGTAAAATTAGATACGTTCTAAATTCAAAACTTCCTTGCACACTGCGAGCTAATTAAAATCACCGTGTCTCATTGAAAAATGGATTTGCGTCGAGAACATTTTCACGCTAAGATTTTTTACCGATTTTAAGTGTCGCCTGAAACCGGACGAATCGTACGATAGACTTCAAATGGCATTCATGGATGGAGGCCCTTCTAAGGCAACCGTGTATCGTTGGTACAATGAATTTAAGCGCGGTCGACTAACTTTGGAGGATGAAGAAAGAAGTGGTGGTCGTTTGACGGAGCCATTTATATTGGGTTGACAACGGGACTATCATTCTAGCCTAACGAACAGGCCAACCACAACAATAGAAATCCGAATAAAAATCTGTTGTGTTGTGTACCGAACTTTAACATTAATGTACAATACCTATAGAATTGTTTTACTGTAATGATACGCACGGGAATAAGCTGTTTCTGTTGAATGTGTACGCTTTGAATTGCATAGTTTGCTCGTAAGTTAATTGAGAATAGAACATGGCGCGATATAAGTCTGAAATACTTGTATCTATTATAAGCATATTGAACAGGTATTTAAACTTTCGTAGTTATTCGCACAAATTTTAAATTGTCTTTCGGGTTATATTGGGATACTAATTTTAAATTGCTTTTTTGTGATATATGTATTCGGTTTCTCGAAACAAAGTTACGTGCTATATACCCCGAGAGATAATTAATAATAAGAATGTTAATTTGAAATTGGACTTTGATTTTAGTTTGATCTACACAACTACAGAAAAAGCGGCAAATTGCGACCAAACAACCTCGTTATATGTTCCTGCAATTTTAGTTTGCCATAAAAGGACACAAAGTACTGTAACATGAGTCAATTTACTCCTTATCTTCATAAGCCGTACTGCGCCTCCTCTTTCACGAAGTGCTATACCATGTAACATATAAAGATATGAGTAATATTACGTAAGAGTATGTGTTTACTTTTTGTTAAGCCTATATTCTTATTGTAAAACCGTTTTTAAGCAAGTTTAAATTTTATTGTAGCCGCAGTGGAGTTAATGGGTAGGAATGTATTAATGTTAATCTATGTATTCATCTACAAGTAATGTGAGATATATATGTATACGTATCTAAGGATGTTGCACTTATTTAAGTATAACAAACTGTATTCGAAAGTACGTATTATATTGTGTATAGTATTTTTCTACTTTTCTTTTGAAACTTTTGGTATTGGTTAACTTTTGAAACTTCAACTTTACATCAAATAACAAATTTAAATGTAAAACTAAACGAAGAAAATACAGAAGCAAATAGTACCTTTGCGAAGAGACGGGTAACTCGATATCAATCCCTTTAACAACCCATCTGGCTAGTGTAGTATAGTAGGCCAAATCCTTCTTTTGGATCACAGTGCTACTAACTACCATACAAAGTAGCCAGTGGCCTAAAAACTAACAAGAGACAGTTCAACCCGGAATAGTTTTCAGTTAGTGGGAAACTTCAAGTCTTTGACAAAGCGAATTCCAACCAAACAAATTGACATCATAGCAATTGATATCATAACTGCAAATACGATAATATTACATTCCTATCATGGTTGAAAATACCAAAAATAATAAAGGAGAAAATAGATTCCCTGAATCTACTTTATGATTATGTAGAAAGAAAACGTTTGAATAGCCGAAGAGCGGATTTTCATAGAATAAAAAGTCAGGAATACAGAACTTCCCACTACTGACGCAAGAACAGTTTATTTTACTTTCTGTTGGCACCTATCAACTGAAGCTAGCCCGATCCTACTGCATCGAGCATTTATCAAATGGACTATACATTTTAGAAATATATAGAGAAAGCGCACCCCAAGAATTAAATGAATATGGCATGAACGAAGATGCTTGGCTTTTACGCGGACATTATGACGACATGACGCATACAGTCATGTCACGTACGGCCAAGAACTTATTATTGTTATGTATTGGTAAAAAACAATGTTATTTTATTTTATTTTATTTATTTTATTTTCTTTATTTGGAACAAAAAAAAACAGTTACATATTAAAGGTATACAATAAATGTGCTTAAAGCTAAATAATGTTAACAAAAACGAAACCAATATCCATATCATTATATGCAATTAACACACACATGATTCTATGCAAGACAACGATATAATATGACTATACGATATATATATATATATATATATATATATATATATATATATATATATATATATATATATATATATATATATATATATATATATATATATATATATATATATATATAATAGCTATTGGGCGAGTACCAGGCTTCATATATTTTTGTCCATTCTCCTTAGGAATAACATAATATTGGATAAATAAGCAATATTGAATTAATGTTTGTATTGACACGATGGGATATTACTACGGAATCTAAAGCGCATCGTGGACATTTTTATAAGCGCCACAACACAAAACTAACTACATAATAATATGTGGATATTCTACAGTGACCACAACGCGTTATGCGTACTTACCTGTTTCTTTTATTTAGTAAACGTTTAATTATTTATCTAACCCGTTTTTTCAATATTTATTATAATTGACTAACTTTTGAACTTATTTTAGTGTTCCAAACAATACAATATGCCAATACACATTTGCCTAAGCGAATACAGACAAAATAGGTATGTGTCAAGTAAATATCAAAACCCCGTTCGAGAAAACGAAATTTAGTGACCAATGCAGTTTATTTGGAAGGGATTTATAAAGTGCCGGATACACATTTAGATGTCCCCATTTATTATTGTTTTCGTTTCTTCATAGGATTGTTTCATATTGTTTGATATACTGTGAAACCTTGGAACGATAAAATTGTCACACCATATTATTTTTTATTGTTTCAAAGTTGTTGTTACATGGTGTTAAGTAAGACACTTGTGTTTCGAAATAAATACCTAATGTTATTCGCATTCTTTTTAAAAAGTATGTGTCGGACCACTAAAGTATTTGCTGACAGTGTAAAATCTGTCACCAAACAAATAAGTTAACAGTAATTCGTCGTGATCATGTCTATATTATGTCAGCTTTTCTCAAATCTAGTCATATCATTACAAACATTTATCTGTCCTAAACCGACGTAAGCTCAGATTAGTCTCGCTCTCTATGATTTATGAATGTTGATATAAACCCGAGAGAGATAGAACATATCTATAAAATGCGCCTTTTATGTCAAATACCAAAATGACCCGCATATTTGAAGATTTAAAACTGCGGTAAGGTGATAAATTTTATTCATTTCATACGTTGTTTGTTCCGCATATAGGGTCAATGAATAAAAGCAAATATTTGCATCGGCTAACCAGTGTAATTAAAGTTAATACGATAATGTATCTGAGGAACAATGACTTGGTGAATACATATTATTATGTGCTTAGAAATATTACTTGCGTTATGCTTGTTTCATTCGTTTAGTACCTACGTTCCGTGTTTAGTACAATCTGCCGTTTGTATATGCCCGTAAAATATGAAAAACGAGTTCAATGCTTTACGCGTAACATTTTAAACGTTTTTCGGTTCAAGGAACCAATATTTTTTTGGAAATTATGTTTTTTATATTTATGTAAAGCTACTCGTACGTAGCTATAATTATGTAAGTTTAAATGATTCTACTAAGTTCAAGAGTGTGATTATTCAACACAACAACAACTTGTTGTGTTATATTTATAGAAGTGCGAAATTTGACATCTTGCATTAGGTTAGCATGGCGGACGGGCTTACTCTTCTCAAAGTGTTTAGATCATAAGAGGTCTGTAATATTTAATTTGTGTATCTTTCATGCCAATTTTTACACACATCGCTATCTAGTCCCAAACTAAGCAGAGCTTGTACTCATCATCCTCTTAGCGTTATCCCAGTTTTCAATCTGGGATCCGCTTCCTAGTCTAACGTATTTGGCTGAATATTAGCTTTTCCACAGAGCGACTGCCTGCCTGACCTCTGCAACCCGAAGAGATAGCGATATTCCATGGTTTAGACTAGTGTCAGTTTATTTAGAAGGTACTGAAG
The DNA here is from genome assembly GCA_944739405.2 of Euclidia mi. Classification (NCBI taxonomy): domain Eukaryota; kingdom Metazoa; phylum Arthropoda; class Insecta; order Lepidoptera; family Erebidae; genus Euclidia; species Euclidia mi. Next base: position 26,785,369 of record OX123204.2, on the reverse strand, counting down.
CCCTGTAACGCCTGTCAAAGATCTACATGACAACCGGGACCGACGGTTTAACGTGCTCTCCGAGGCACGGGACAAGCGATAATTAACAATTCAATACGCACATAACTCCGAAAAGTCATTGGTGCGCGCCGTGGATCCGAACCCGATACCCTCTGCATGGCAGTCTGTTGGTATCTCCACTAGGCTATCGCTGCCTAGCAGAGCTTGTACTATGGGTACTAAATAATGGATAAACATACATATATACTTTTTTTTAATACGTACATATTATACACAGCAACACCCAGACCAAGCCAAACAGAACACAAATGTTTGACTTGAGCGGGAATCGAACCCTCAACCTTTGGCGTAGCAGTCGCTTACACTCCCGCTGCGGCGCCAACCAGTCATCAAACAAAAGACAATGGGCAAAAATGTATGGGATCTGGGACCACCCTCCTGTAACGTAAAAAGACCTTTGGGTGTGTTTAAATGAGAACATGAGTTGAATGTTACAATAAAAATTGATTTAATTGCCAAGAAAATCTACACATCATTTAGCAATAGAAAAAAATTACTAGTAAAGTGTTATTAAAAAAATATACACAGGGTCGCGTGATTCGGCGATGGGTGAGGTTTTGCTGAGGTTCCTGCTGCCGGTTCGTCCAGGAGAGTTGGTTACTTAACTCGGTGCCGGTTCACCAGATGTAAAGGCCGAACGCAGCCAGCGCTTCAATATTTATAGTCCGTTGCAGGGCGCGGGCGGCGGGGTCGACCGGGCCGAGTGATGCGTCAAGGATTGACGTCACACTCCAATAGTAATAAGGTGTATGTCATTGGATAGGCATTTTTAATAGAAACAACTTTTTTATGACACTTTTGTTGTAACAGTTGTCCGTTTCAAGATATATGACATACAAGTTTCGATAAAAGTATGTTGAAAAAAGCGTTTATTATAGTGCTTAGTACTATATAATGCTTTATTTTGCAAACTGACTCGTTCTCATGCCTGCCCAAGCGCTTAGGAACAGTGCGGGGTGCCCCCCTCCCCTCCAAACCGGTTACTTGGAGCTAGGCGGAGTGACGCACGCTGTCCGGTGGTAGTTATAGAATTGGGACATAAGTATATATTTTAGTATTATGACGTTCGAAAAGAGCTTAGATTTATATCTTTAATATTTTTATCTTTATCTTATCTTAATCTTTCAACTAACTACTCACAAAACATAATTACATAATATTGCTTTGTTGCGACATGAACGGCGGACAAACAAACAGACTTTCGCATTTATACAATTAATATTGATAACTCTTTAGTTTCCTAAAAGTTGCACCCCGCACCGTACCAACCGCTTGGGCAGACGCGAAGATAAGTCAGTTTACAAAATAAAGCATAATAATAAAATAAAAGTACTCATCATCATCAGGCTTTAAAAGTCCACTGCTGGACTAGGCCTCTCCTGTGAAAGGAGGAATTGGTCTACTATACCACGCTGGCCAAACGGGTTGGTATAGGGTTTGTATCAAGTTTTCCTTCTCTTACAGTGCTGTTCTCTGCATAATATGCTCCTTCTGTCGGCTCTTACGGCACCCATGGGATGATATGGGGTGGTGACATTCCGTATTCTTAATCCGTCACCACACGGATGGTAATAAAAGTACTAAGCACCATGAAAATAATGCTTTTATCAACATATTTTTATCGAAACTTGTATGTCATATATCTTGGAACGGACAACTGTGACAACAAAGCCATCAAAATAAAAGTTGTTTCTATTAAAAAGACCTATCCAATGACATAAATCTTATTGCTATTGGAAGGTGGTCCCAATCTGCCCATCCTCCTTTATTGGTTCTCACAAACGGTGTCGTCGTACCGGCGTAATTCCGGTTGCATCCTCGACTTTCGCCTTGGAGCCCGGGGTCTACTTTATATTCTAACAAGATATGCAAGAATTGTGTCACCTAAAACGAGCCATTGAAGAAGCCAATATCCAGAAGTGCACTATAGCAGGCTGAGGGTGATGATTATTTTTTATACAGATTGACTACCGTCTGATCTCCAACGCAAAGCAAATGAGGTATTATATAATATATCCTAGACCAGTGTTTATTAATTCAAGAGTACCTACTGTGTGTCCATAACTACTGTCAATGATTTCCATGATAGTCGGGACCAACGGCTTTACGAGGCACGCGGAAAGTGATAATTAACAATTTACTTGGTTCTCACGTACGTTTTCACGTATTACAGACTGTACCATTACCATTTATTAATACTCATAAAGGTTTTGATTATCAACTTAATGCTCTAGAAACAAATACAGTAGCAACATCTTATGCAATTCTTATGGCATTTAAAGGTAAACTATATTCAAGATAAGAGCAGTTTAGGAATATTCATGGGTGATTAGCTCCGTGAAAAAGCTCAAATATTTTACATAGCAATAACGGGTGCCTACGCTTTAAGATGCTTTAGCGATTGCTTGCCAGGTCGGACGAGCGATAAAGGTTATTTTACAATACCGCAACAAAAGCATGTTGTATAGTTTTATTTAAAGGGATAGGCACTAACTGAGTTAAATATACTAAATATTTTCAAACTTGTTTTCATTGCATACTAGACTTGCCCACGGCTCCGCCAGCGTAAATGTTCATTTAAATCATTCTCAGGAATCCCACTATCTTTTGGTAAAAACTGTTTTTGTGTTTATTCCGTTTAAATAGGCAGACAGAACGGACGGTCATTTTATAATATGCATAAATAAATTCTTGGCTTCATTTCCCCGAATGTGATTTATAACATGTTTTCAGTAAGCCGGGAACGGTTTGTACCTATATGAAAATCGCCGAAATAAAAAGGTCACAATTTCGTTGAAAGCTCATAATGATTATCGGACTCACTCAATATTCGATCAACAAACAACAACATTAATCCAGGATATCAAACCGCGAGTGGCTCGTTGCCGGCTCATAACAGTAACAAACTACGTGTCGCCTTTATTGCGAAACATTTATTCTTTTTAAAAAGAGAGCCAATACGCCCAGCCATGAAAAACAGTGATTTCGATACGTCCAGCCATGTAAAACAGTGATTTCGATGTTCATATCGCGCTCTATTCCGATGCGGCTGATGTCGCTACAGAGTAGAACGCGCTATGGACATCGAAATCACTGTTGCTGCCAGCCGCCGCAGCTTTGCGTGCCTGGGCCGTATAACTGCAGTTTTCGCATAATCAGTTGACAACTTTATGCGTGTAAGATTAACAAAGATTCATCCTTATGTGCTTGCTCAAATATTAGCAGAAAGCAATTGACCACGAGGATTGCGTTTTGAATTATTGATAGTCGTCGTGTCCGTGGCAGTCACAACCCAGGTGGGATTAAGGGACCGCTATACTTTTTTACAGCTTATGGTCTGTAAGGTAGGATTCATGTAGGCAGTATAAAAATACTGCGATTGTGACCCAGTTCACAGATGTTCTGTGTGGGTATGTGCATTGCTCTTGGATTATGTAGTTAATAAGTTTTGGGACTGCCAAGGAGTTTTTTGTTGTTATAAAAGTATCTAAGTATGATTTGGTACGAGTATTGTTTTAGTGTTCTGGTATAACGTTTATAAACTCGTTTTTTGTACGCCTGGTCTTTTATAACATTTTGTGTGTTTTGTTATAGAACTAAAAGGTTGAGTTAGAATGTCGTCTGTAAAATTTGATCCCTGGCTACTAGATCTTGCTTAGAGTAAGAAGCTCTACTAATGTCTTTGCAACGCAATAACAGAGCAATGCTAAGGAATATACCTACCTAACATTTCGGTAAGTTTGACTGACTGACTGACTATTCTATACATGTATAAAATGGTGTCTGCTAACCTCCTTCTTTGTCTATATCCGCGATATAAACTCCTATACTACTGTCGTGTCCTTATGTCGCTTAAGCCAATGGATATCGTGATTCCTTAGGAAGCTTTAGGTTCAAGATGGTGGAGCAGGCGAAGTGTAATACTCTGCTAAAGCCACCCGTGCATTGTCTTCAAACATCTCATTCTATAAAACTCCTAAAAGACAATTGGTTTCAACAAAAAGGTTCACCGTATCTAAACACAAGAGCACAAATTCAACGTAATCAACCACACAATGTTTCGGAATAAACCCTTTTCATGTCACATGTCGAACGATGTGACGGTACAAATTCGATTACATAAGAGACAAAAAGGAAACATGTATGACGACTATCGCAATCCATTTCTTTTATTTGATTTGTCTAATTTCACCGATGGGACTATCGGGGAAATCAGACAGCTGGTGTTTGTATCGTGACTCAGGCAGGATAATACTTACCTGCTCTTAGCTGTATTATGTTTGCAGACTAAGGTGAAGTAAGTTTGTAAATATAGAATATGTTACTAGAGGATACCCGCAGCTGTGCCGGCACATTTCTTTTTAATTTTTTTGTTTTAGCTCGTTCTCGTGGGAATTTCAGGAAATCTCTTCTTATTGCATTCCTACGGGCCCCAAGAAACATACATGGCAAATTGCGCTTAATAGTTTTGGCTGTTCGTGGTCTATCAGTCAGGCAGTCAGGCAGTAAAGCAAGAATTTATATATACATATAATATGTAGGTATGTATTTAGTTACCATGGAACAGGATCTGCGTAGTTTCGGATCAGATGACTGGGTGTGTGTTGTTCTAGAAAACTGTTAATGCTTACGTATAGAAACTTTACTGATTTGTAAAAAAACTTGAAGTAAAGGATTCATTATGCACTTAACGTTTCTAATGAGAATGAATATTAATGAGATGTAACTTACATATGTTATCTGATTATAAACTATTGTAGGCATCATTACGAGACATGAAACAAGAAAAAGTGGCCCATCTGTCTATCCAAGGTTAACTACAGCTAAGTTCCAGAACCTTCTACTCGTATGAGCCATTTAGCTACATACAATTACGACCCTTTCAACTAGTAACTTGCTCACATAAGTGACCTCATGCAATTCTAAACTGAATCTTACTAGGTACCATCATAAGGATCATTCAAGCATAAATTCTTTGGAACTATCGACCGATCAACATTTAGTATTTAGGCTGATTGTATCCCTAGGAAAAGAAAAACTGACTTTGCCAAAGTTCGTTTTTCGAAGAGCTAACAGTTAAGTTATTGATACTTGCGAAATGTTTAAGTGGCGTATTTTCTTACAGCATTATTTAGTTACATTGTAGTTTAAAGTTTTATTTAGAAAGGTTTTTTGTAAAAGTTATGTGATGTAGCTTTTGTGGTTTAATGGAAGTTTAATCCTAACCTTACTCAACATTTATTCCTTACTCAGTCACAACAAAAAAATATTTTGCAAATATTTTCAGGTGTCTTTTTCGTTTTCTCCGCGCTTTTGAATGAAATTTTACAACATTGATTCGTTAATGTCTTATCTATTATACAAATAAATGTTTAAGATAGTGTGAATGGCTGATGCAGGATAGGATTTTTCTTTTCATCTAATCCTTTCTCTTCGCCTATTCACTTTTCGTGTTGTGGCACGGGGTAAGCGATAATTTACAATTAAATTCGCACATAGCTCCGAAAAGTCATTGGTGCGTGCCGTGGATTCGAACCCGATACCCTCTGCATGCCAGTCCGTTGGTATCTCCACTAGGCTATCGCTGCCTGCCTTTATTTAGCGAGAATATCCACAACAATAGTTAAGAGGGTTTATACATCGTGAGGTATTTCTAACATATCTTCACGCCCTTTATCCCCGAAGGGGTAGGCAGAGGTGTATTACACACCCACACTTCGCCAGATATGTTTCGGTCCCAATGTAATAGGGGGCGAGCCTATTGCCATCTACCGGGCACATTTTTAAGCGAGTGATAATTAATATTTTTATTTTAATGCACACATAACTTCGAAAAGTCATAGGTGTGTGCCCGGGGTAACTGGGGATCGAACCCGAGACCATCGTCTCGGCAGTCCGTTACGTACACCACTGGGCTATCGCCGCCTTTTTTATAACTTTTTATGAAACTTACTGAAAGCCTTACTTATAGGCCTAGAAGTTAGCAAAGCTTCTGATCAAAGCGAGGTAACTATAGGCTTAGCATTTGCTCAACAATTGTGAGGTTGTATATAGGATATTGGTTAGCAAAGGAGTGCAACATTTATTATGCTTCTTTGCTGCTAATTTAATGTAAACAACATCTTTATTTGTTAAAAATGGCTACAAAATGATTGTCTTTTCCGTTGTTCCATTTTGTTTTCTTTGACTTATTTTACGGAGATAGTACAATAGGAAGACTTTGAGCATTCATGTTCTAAATTGCCTATCTCATTGCAAAAACATAATGCAAAGAAAGATAGGCTACTTGTACTTATTTCTCATTAGCATTAGCATACTGGACGTCTGCAAATTCTCTAAGGACTTAACAGCTACATTATATAACTTCATTACCTTGGTTTCATTAAGACCTATAACGTTTTAAGCCATGTATATCGTGCCAGACCCATTTTTGTATGTAAGTAAAAAGACAAAGTTCTAAGAAATTCGTTACAAGAACATTTTAAAAGGGTTTTGGTACGTAGGTATAATTTCGTAGCATCGTACTTTTGTTACCATAAAATGACATTTAGGTAAGAAAATTGGGGTAGAACATAAAACGACATTGCGCTAAGATAATGGTAACATTGGGATAAAAATATACAGGGTGGCGCTTGCATAGGGGCATTGATTTAAAACGGACGTAGCATTGATGCCTATAAAATGTTTTATATCAACAAAAAAGGTCATGGGGCCAAAATAAAATAATAAAATTTTCAAACAAAATAAACTATAAAATATGAGTACCAAAACGAAACACCATTTGTAGACCAATATGACATTAGGTTACTGACCTTTGAAAGAACGGCAACGAGTGCTATGCGGCAGACGCACTGGTGTCTTTTTCACAACAAGAACCCACGTTACACAATCATATCCGCATATTCGGACGACATAAAGTTTGTCATTATTAACACAAATAATGCAAAAATGACGAATGATAAAGTTCACTAAACAACAACACAATTAAATAACACAACTAAATACAATCACACAATTCAATACCAAAAACAACTGTCGCATAAAGTTGCGCGCGCGCAACCTGATCGACTGTTTTTGCGGCACTAAAGAACAAACCTTTGATGAGTCACCGATCACCGATGCGCCGCGGCTGGCCCCGACATGTCTAGGATAGGAAATAGAGATGCGCAATAGGTACTATGAATGTCGATATTTTTGACACGTTAATACGTTAACAACAAAATAACACAAAATGTTTTATACAACGAACTATGCATTCTTACTTGTATTAACAATAATGCTATTGCTTAATTGTGTTGCTAATACGACACAGTTAAACAAGTTTATGAAATATGCCGCACATACTTCAATTAGTTCAGTAGTTTAATTTTAGTACATAATTATTATAATTCTTAAGTAGATTGTTGAACCCATTAGACCATTTAAAAAATACCATACGGAAAGAGCTAAAATAGTCAATAATTATTAACTTATTTCAAATGATTAAATAATTGAATGTCTTTACATGTTTATCATTGGTTACCTATTAAAAAACATCGTCTTTATTTGTACCACACTTTGAAATGTTCGAACGTAAAGTCATTGATAAGACGATTACATTAACCTTAAATACAAACAATGTCGATACAATAAACAACTAACTTTTACGGTGCGTAGGATTTTTTATCGATACTATCATTGATAAGACGATTACATTAAAGTTAAATACAAACAATGTCGATACAATAAACAACAAACTTTGACGGTGCGTAGGTATTTTTTATCGATACTATCATTGATAAGACGATTACATTAACGTTAAATACAATCAATGTCGATACAATAAAAACTTTTACGGTGCGTATTTTTATCGATACTATTGACAATATTTTGTTCATAATTGGGCAACTCTATTTGGCTCGACTGTTTGTCCTTGTCACACGTAGTGCATTTACTGTGCATACCTAATCAGATTTTTTCGTGCTTGCGGAACCGATCCATTTTATTATTATGTAACTTTATTGAAAAGGTAATTAGGAAGTTTCAAAAGTTTTGTTCTGTTAAAAATGTTACGCATTAACTTGGGCGCAAAAACCTACAACGACGAGACTTAGGTAGGTACCTTCGAGGCGAAGCGACGTTGCACGAAGACGTCATCGTCCTAAGTCGTCGAAGGGTCAACGCAGACAGAGAGGAATAATCCCCGCGCCGCGCGGTCTCGGGCATTTTCTTTACGGATTGCGTATGCTCAAGATTGCGCGCGACCTCGCGAGCCTGCGTGAGTAAAATGTTCTGGGTTACCACTCTACAGTAAATATTTTGTCGCGAAAGTTCGAAAACCCTGAAAATACGCGTACGACGCGGGCGCCGACTCGACTTTGCGCGGGGATTTCCGCGTATCTTCGAGGACGCGCGAATATTTTTTATCAGGTTCAAGCATTTATGAATTTTATTGTAAAAACATTAAAGTTTATTTTCAAGTGCGTTGATAAAATCCTCTCCGCTGCGTTCCGTTCTGTGTGCGCTGAGCCTAGCTTCGGATGACGTCGAGGCGTCGCGTCGTGAGTAGTACCTAGCGAGTCGCGGCGCGCAATGTAGGGTCGTTGACCGTTTTGTATCAGCTGTATGGAACTCAAAGCGTGTGCAAAAATTGCGGAACTTAAAATCGATATTGTGGTTAAACTACTGCACCGATTTAATTGATTTTTGGTACAAGGCTTAAGAATGTTGTAAGCTATGCCTTTGTTCAAAAAGTGCCGCTATGCAAGCGCCACCCTGTATATTTAATTTTCCTCAAGAATATTTTTAGGAAATTATTTACTGGTACAAGCACTTTATAATAATAATAATAATATATGTTGACATGTTTACGTGTTGCTAGGTATAATAACTAGCAACACGTAAACATGTCAACATATTTTTTCCTCGAATATTCGTATTTGTAATTTATTTCATAAATTTGTGCTCATATATATATTCACAATCACAAGAAGGACTAATTAATTTGATAAATATATTATAAATTAAAGAAACCATAAAAAAACATTAAGAAAAGTATACCGAAAAATAAAAAAATAGTTCAAGATGACACCTAATGTCAAACGAAAATCTACGAAGAAAAGTAAACATAAACAACATAATATACACTAGTAAATATGATGTAATCAACAAGAAAATATGTTGACGAGAGCTAAGGTAGCAGCTGCACGCCTGACACCCCCGGAATCGTCGCTCAGCTCCGCCTCGCAGCCGCCGCCGGCACCTGCATCAGCGTTGTCGGCAATTGCAGAGGCGTCGAGCTCGTCGAGCGACGAGTACTTCTCGCCGCCGACGTCGCCACCACCTGTACGTCGGCGAGGGAGAGGCCGGCCACCGACCCGCTTGGGACCCCGAGACCCACCCGTCTCGAACAGGGCCCCTGCTACCGGTGGTGATGTGCACCGCATGAGATGGACGAGTTCAATGAATGAAAACGTCATGCGGGCATATTTTGTGGCCACAGAGGGAGGAACTAACCTCAGTGCGTACCGTGATCGAATGCTGCCTTTGTTTCAGGCGCTGGAGCCAGCTGTCAACGTGTCAACACAACGGCTATCGGATCAAGTGCGGGTCATCCAGCGGTGTCGCCTGTTGGATGATTCCGTGCTTGAGAGACTTCGCTCTGACGTGCAGAGAAGTCCTCCCATCACTTTTTCAACGCAGCCTGACACAGTGGTTGCTCAACAGCAACTGTTAAATCCAGTTGATGAAGAGGTAGATGACGAGACTTCTCATGTAAGTACCCAGTGCAACGATCAGTTAAGGAGTGCTTTGGAATGTGCTATTACGGAATACCGATCCATGGACCCAAATTGTCGGCCTCGTTTGCCTCGTTTGCCCATGCATAACAAAAACATAGCGCTGGTGAGTGCCCTAGACGCATTACTATCTACTCACTTTGATCATAGTGAAAATCTCAGCGATACACATTCAATCCTGTATTGTGCGGCGGTTGCGGCGTGTCGAGTAGCAGGGGTTAAAATGCCTGTAAATAATACCGCTACTCGACAGACCGCTGCTGTGCCAGCTTGGCAACGCAGGATTGAGCGTCGTATTGCTGAGACTAGGGCACTCATTGGCAAGCTCTCCTGTTTCAGGATGGGCAATACCCGACCAAGAGTGATGCGCTTTGTAACTCGAGCCTTTGCGGGCACTGGTATCAGTTCCCAAGATTATTTGCCTCGGGTTACAGAGCGCATCGATACTCTAAAGCAAAAACTTTATGCATGGGCAAACCGTATTAGGCGATACAAAACAAGAGTGGATCGGTATTGCCTGAATCGCACATTTCAAAGAGACGAGAGGTGGGTGTACCGAAGATGGGAGCGACCCGAGTCTACGGCCGGTGACGTTGATGGGAGTCGACCGGATGATGATGCCACTAATATGTTTTAGCGCAGCATCTGGTCAACGCCTGTCAACCACACGGAGAGTGATTGGATTGGGGTTGTTGAGCGAGTATGCGAACAAATTCCAACTATGGAGCCAATATATATATCAAATGATGATATAGCCAGTGCAGTCCGTTCGTTACCTAACTGGAAATCAGCGGGACCGGACGGGCTGCAGAATTTTTGGCTCAAGTGGCTCCGTAGTTCGCATACTTGCTTAGCATCTCAGTTCCAATTATCACTGGAATCGGGGTCGCTACCAGAATTTTTAACATCCGGCGTCACTCACCTACTCCATAAGTCTGGTAGCGCCACGTACCCCAAAAATTACAGGCCGATAACGTGTTTGCCTACAATATATAAACTACTACTACTAGCCGTGTGGTTGACGGCATAGAATACAAGTGTCACCACCCCCTATCTTCCCGTGGGTGTCGTAAGAGGCGACTAAGGGAAAACACGATGCAAATACCATCTTTGCGTAGAGACGGAAAACTTGACATCAAACCCTATACGACTGCCTCGTTGTTGGTCTCGCGGCATAGATGTGCGCGTGGGATCGGGAGGTCCCGGGTTCGATTCCTGGGTCGGGCAGTGTTATTGGGTTTTTCTGTCACGAAATTCTCAGTAGCAGCACGGAGTCTGGAAAGGTGCCCGGTACGGCAATAGGCTCGCCCCTTATTACGTGGGACTAAAGTATATCTGGCGAAAAGTGGGTGTAGAAATACACCTCTGCCTACCCCTTCGGGGATAAAAGGCGTGACGATATGTATGTATGTATGTATGTATGTATATAAACTCCTTACATCCATTTTGAGAACGAAATTAACAGAACATGTATCTGATAATTCTATTTTATCTGTTTCTCAAAATGGATGTAGGAGTGGGGCCCGTGGCACTAAAGAACTCCTTCTGATAGACATGGCCATTAGCCAACAGGTGCGCCGTAACCGAAAGAATCTGTCGACATGCTGGATAGATTACAAGAAGGCTTACGACTCCGTGCCACAAACATGGCTTTTGAGGGTGCTGGAGTTGTACAAAGTAGATTCAACTCTATGCACCTTTTTAAGGTCATGTATGGGGCAGTGGAGGACCGTATTGCGCTATCCAGGATGTCGATCGAGTTTGGGTTGCGGTGCTCCAATAAGGATCGAGCGAGGTATATTCCAGGGCGATAGTCTGAGTCCTTTGTGGTTTTGTCTGGCCCTGAATCCCCTAAGTACCTTGTTAGAGGCTTCAGGGCTAGGCTATCGGTTAAGGAGAGGAGGTCATGTTACATCTCACCTCCTTTTCATGGATGACCTGAAATTATTTGCCCCCAACAATTTTCAACTGACTGCATTACTTAAGATAACCGAAACCTTCAGTAATTCTATCAGGATGGAATTTGGTGTGGATAAATGTGCGGTCATGCATGTGAAGAGAGGCAGGATTATGGAATCTGCAGGGATACAACTCTCAGATTCCATACAACTTAGATCCCTCTCCCTAACCGAGACCTACAAATACCTGGGTATGTTGCAGTCTTTGAATATTTCTGAGACTGACATGAAACATACGTTGCAGGCTCGTTTCTTTGGCCGCCTGAAAAAAGTACTTAACAGTCTTTTATCAGGTGGCAACAAGGTGCGGGCCTGCAACGGGTGGGCCATGCCAGTCCTAATGTATTCCTTCGGCATACTCAGGTGGACCCAGACGGAACTAGACGCCCTGGACAGAAAAGTCCGTTCAATGCTGACTGCATCTCGGATGCATCATCCACGCTCGTCGGTGATGAGGCTGTACATCCCGCGGAAATGTGGGGGTCAAGGCTTTTTATGTGCTAAGACTCTCCATAACCGCGAGCTGTACAACCTCAGAGAATATTTTCTAGGAAGGAACGTGGATATGCACCGCGATGTAGTTGCTGTTGATTCAGGACTTACCCCGCTCGCTCTGGCTAAAGAGAACTGGCACAAACCTGCAGTACTTAGTACTAACGACCGAAGAGAAGTATGGAAGGGAAAGGAGCTGCATGGACGGTTCTATAGAGCTTTATATGACCCAGATGTCAATTTTAAAGCTTCTGTAGCCTGGCTACGGTTCGGTGATCTCTTTGGAGAAACCGAAGGTTTTGTCTGTGCAATTATGGACGAAGTTGTCATGACAAACAACTACCGAAAGTATATACTGACGGACGGTACGGTTGACATATGTCGGGCGTGTCACCGGCCCGGAGAATCTCTCAGGCATATAGTATCCGGTTGTTCGAGTCTTGCCAATGGTCAGTATTTGCACAGACACAACCAAGTGGCCAGGATAATCCACCAGCAACTAGCCCTTAAATATGATCTCATTGGTTCTGAGGTACCGTACTACAGATATGTGCCCGACCTAGTTCTCGAAAATGGTCGTGCACTGTTGTACTGGGATCGGTCTATCATTACAGACAGGACTATTGTAGCCAATAAGCCTGATATTGTAGTGATAGACCGAGCGACTCGCAATGATAGTCGATGTCACCATACCACATGACGTCAATCTCGTGAAAGCAGAAAAAGAGAAGGAGATAAAATATTTGGACCTAGCTCACGAGATTGTCGACATGTGGGATGTGGATTCGGCTATCATTGTGCCGATAGTCGTGTCGGTGAATGGATTAATCGCCAAGAGCCTCGACCAACACCTAAAGAGGCTCGCACTAGGCAGCTGGATCAAGTCTTTGATTCAGAAGGCGGTTCTTCTCGATACGGCGCGCATCGTGAGGAAGTTCCTTTCTCTGAGGCCCTAACCACCGGTGGCTTGGTCCCTGTACCCGACACCGGTGGGTTTCCGTGGTCCTATTTTATATAGTTAAATTTATTTGATATATTAGGTTTAATTATGTAAAATGTGACTTTGAGAATACTGTTTAATAAAGAGAATAATAATAATATATAATTTATTTCAGACCAAAGATCCATAGTGTTAGTAGTTCCTTAGCCTATTGTTAGTACACACATTTTAAAATCATACACTTCTTTATGCCGCCGCCCGTCCAAATACGGATAATACTACGAGTACATATCTGTACGTTTTACAATACAATTTTAATATCGTTGGCCAATTTCTGTTTTCACGAGCTGTAAAATGTCTAAATATTTTAGACATTCAGCTCGTCAAATAATGATTTCTCAGTAATTAATCACAATTAAAACTTTCGGAATTTTGCTCTAAATAATTTTGCCTGTTTCGAAATATGAAATTTAGAAACAGGCATGGAAATGGGAAATTAAGCGGTATTATACAGTCATTAGGTTGTTTTCGTTATTTTATTATAATAGAAGGAAAGCGTAGTGGTTTTTATGGTCGCCTCACTGCTAGGCATTACACCGTAAGTCGTGGGTTCGATTCCCACACGAGACAACTCTTTGTGTGATCCAAACTTTGTTTCGAGGCTGGGTGTTCATTGTGACCGATGATTTAATAATTGTACAGTACCCCGCTTAACAGGATTTATTTTAAGATGAAGGAAAGGAACTGTAAAATGCGATGGTTCTCTGGAGAGACCAATTATAGACTGCTAAACTGCAAGTCTCGGGTATGACTACAAACTTTAAGTACGTGGCATAAAATTATAACGAAGCAGTCATAACGAAATTAAGAGTAGTACATATGATGAAATGACGAGAAAGTTTTAATATCTTTAAGTAGGGTGCATAGGGTTCCCACCAAGGGTGCATAGGGTTCCCACCAAGGGGTGCATAGGGTTCCCACCAAGAACTTAGGGTCCCAAGCCAACCTCACCTGCAAGTGGTGCACCTGCTGATCAACGGACGAGGCTCTGGCAAACAAAATATCCCGATAAGCGGCAATAGGCTTGCCACGTATTACGTGGGATCAAAACACTGGCGAAAAGTGTGCATTTTATATGCCTCTGCCTACCCCTTCGGGGACACAGGCGTGAGTCTATGTATGTATGTATGTATCTTTAAATAATAAACTTATTCCACAAATATCGTTACTTTACATTATCTTACATAAAACTCCGTGACATAATAACTTAAGGCACTTTAAGGTTAGCTGATCTGTCTCTGTCAGTCTTTCTGTAAATACGATCTATGTATGCACTTGTAATGTAGGTAAATCGTCCGGGTAGAGAAAAAAAGAGCTATTTGTATTAGGTAAAAAAAACTAGATGTAGGTAGAAATCATGAAAGGGTAATGAATATTTAAAAGAGAGACAAGAATCACAAACATTAGTTGATTTTAGAAATGTCTATCTCAAACTACAAAACTCTGCGCTCTGGATGTAATTTACTTGAAACACACAATCTAATAATATGATAATTGCTAAAGTAAACCTCACCTCACCAATTTACTTCCAACCTAATTGCCGAACAAAGCATTGGATTCACACAAAGTAAAGGTCGAAAATAAAAATCACTTCCATTATGTTTATTGCGACAGGTGTACGCAATTGTAATTACAGAAGGGATTCTGTACACGTCGCGTCGAAATAATACAGGCAAGTGCGGTCCTAGATGTCCTGTTATGTGTATCTGGTTAGC
This sequence comes from Euclidia mi, assembly GCA_944739405.2. Classification (NCBI taxonomy): domain Eukaryota; kingdom Metazoa; phylum Arthropoda; class Insecta; order Lepidoptera; family Erebidae; genus Euclidia; species Euclidia mi. The sequence goes on along the minus strand of OX123204.2, from coordinate 26,770,368 downwards.
TGTACTCTTAAAGCGATAATGTGTAAAATTACGAGTGTGTATCGGCCAGAAAAGTGGCAAAAAGCAAAAAGGCAGCTAAGATTGCGCGAGTAAATTCCATTATGGTTTGATTGAAAATTGTCACTTGCTCCGTTAATGCTATGGGAATCATAAGAGGCAACTAAGGAAAATATATGAGACTAATAGTATCCCTGGGAAGGGACAGAAAGCTCTAGATCAAATCTTATACGGTATACCAAACCGTCAGAGTGGAACAATAGGCCAAACCCTTTCGATTCACAACGCTGTCATGACGCAAATTGGGACAGGCCTATATCCAGCAGCGGACCCCAAATGGCCATAAGAAAGTCTAGTGGTATAAGCAGAATGCGTGATGCAGTTTCCTACATTCATCATCATCATCATCAGCTCTTTATAGTGTCCCACTGCTGGGCACGGGCCTCTTCTCACTATGAAAAGGGTAAGGCATTAGTCCACCACGCTAGCTAAGTGCGGGTTGGCAGACTTCACATGTCTTTCGAGAACATTATGGAGAACTGTCAGACATGCAGGTTTGCTCACGATATTTTCCTTCACCGATAAGCAAGCGATAATTAACGTAAATATAATACGCACTTAACTTCGAAAAGTCATTGAGAGAATTATCGTGTAATACCTGGCTGCGATCAATAAGCAGGCGTGCTATGTTTTCGTACTAAGAATGCTGTAGAAAACATTACATGCTCAGAAACTAGCAAGTATGTTAATGCGACGTTAAATGTCGCAGGAGATTACTTTTCTTCTCAATGGAATGTAGACATGATTTATTATTCGGAGCAATAGAACTAGTTACAAATATGCCACAAAGTACACATACTTGCCTTAAACTACCATAAAGTAAACTGTATTAATCCTACAGCTGTTTAGCATGTATCAAATGCCAATTTGAAAAACCCTAAGCTGTTGTCGTATATTGACATGGATCGATGGGCAATGCATTCTTATCAGAATATGCATTGCATTTCTAATTAAATCACTTTTAGTTTGAACTTTTAGGGTAGCGAGTTTATAACGCTATTGACATAATGACGTGATTGCATTTGTGCTAGTAAAAACAGATTCTTTTAAATTTGATAGCTTCTATGCTCTAATTTTAAATTAAATAGGCCGCAGCAAAACTTTGTAACTACTTACATTTGAGCTTTCCAATCAGTTCTTCAAATTCTAAATATTCAAACTCCAACATGAAAACCATCCCTGACTTCAGAAACCGCTACCTTGTTAAACTTATTACCACTTTACGAATCATCTTTACCGCCAAAGTTATTACGTCAGTCTCATTGTTCGAGAGAAATAAAGAAGGTTCTTCGGACGACCGCACTTGGTATTTGACCTTAATAAACTCAGTAAGAAGATATTATTAGTATCCAGTAAGTGGTCGTCCAAGAATATGGCTGTACTGAAGTAGGGGTTACTGCTAACTCATCGCTTAAGAGCGACGGAGTAAGCAATTTATCTTAACACTTTATCTCGGCAGCTAATGGCTTTACATATTTTTAAGAACATAATCGTGTTGCCTTAGTGCTTGAGAGATTTTCCGATCAATATTTATTTATAAATAAAATAATCTTAGGTTTTAAAAATATCAGTATATTGGCCTTGGATTGGAGGGTATTTTCAGGATTGTTATCGTCACATGTTTTCATAAGTTTAGGGACTTTTTTTGTATATAACTGTGTCTTGTTGTTAATCGCAAATATAATCAAACAGTTTGCTCCCTTGTCTTCTATTTAATTCGCTGCCACTGTCACGCAAGCTCAACAAATTAGTTATCGAACTAAATGAGTTATAATAGTAAAATTATGTTAAAACATCAATGTATCGAAATTTTCAACAAATATTTATGTTCAAACTTTTATATGGTAGGTTTGAAAGAATTAAAGGATTATTTATTGCTCTATAAATAGAGTAGAACATTTTATGCTTCTAGAATTCAAGTATTCATAAATTTTGTCTCTAGCTCACGTAAAATCTGTTTCATCATTATAAGTAATAAGGAAATGGCGGCCGACTGTATAACATACACCTACGACAAGTGGCCAGTAAAAAAAAGCTGTCTAAGTAATTTTTATATGAGCAAAGGTCTGCAGGCTAACTATTTTAAATCTTTCAGGTTCCTATAATTTTCCCCGACGTTTCGGTATGGTTTACACATGGTCACGGGACATTATCAGTCATATAAATAAACACAATTTGCTTTTAATTGCACGCTACAAGGCATTAGAAGTTTAGTACCCTGCCATGTTCTTCCCAGTAATGTGAGTAGGCAGCTTTTATACATTTTTGTAGTAGGTCCAGGGGTGCTCTCAGTGATAAGTGTTTCAACCGAGTGCTGTTTGTCACAAACGATGATTATCGTACCATTGAAACTGTACTAAATTGTGATCCTTTGACCCTGCTCACTACAGCAACAGTTCTAGATATAGCAACTGATAAGGCTACAGTCATATAACTTACTACTACTTACTTTATAACTTGCTCATAGAACCTCAGCAGACACGGCGCTAGATATTTTTAACATAGGTGATTTAGCCGCTTTTTGAATACAGGCTCCAAAATTGCACACCGCACACTTATTGTTTAAGTCGCGTTTCGGCAGCTCGATACAGCTGCGAAATAACGGCGCGGTATCAGTATCAAAAGACTTTCTGCTTTGCATCTCCGTATTAAACTCGCGCCTTTAATACAGAGATGAAACGCAGAAAGTCGCTTATACTGATTGTGCACAGACTTGTCAATTGCCGATGCTAGAAGTAGTCAGTCTGTGGTGTCCCTTATCTGCAGGTCTGCAGCTACGAAGAGCTCTTTAAACTTACTTATAATAAACTTTGCAAATAAATATGTCTGAGATCGTGTACTGCTTCATGTTCAACGATCTCGCTATAAATAATTAAAAGCCGAGCATAATTTCCCTAGTTAAAACAATTTTTCAAAAATTCTGACCTGTTCAGTCATTTTTATGTTAATTCTAAATTAAGTTTAAGTAGTAAAGACATTCCTTAGGGATACAAGATATTGTTTGAATGAGTAATATATATGCATAAGATAAAGCATTTTTTAGGCGAAGTTATTATGTGGTCAATGAAATCTGCGAATAGGCTACCACTGGCTTTATCTAGCCATTAAGACTAACAAAGGAAAACATAAAAGTTTTAATTTCACTAGATCACGCACCACGGTGTCAAAGTTTATTTTATAGTAAATTTTGTCTTTTATAATTACAGATAACGTTGTGAGAATGTAAAATTAAATTAAAATCGTACTTATTTAGGATTTAAATACTGTCAGTACCTACATATTTAGTATCCATATGTCTGCATACCTAATAACAAACACATGTTTGTATATTATGTCTATTTATGGCTCAAAAATGTTAGTTCACCATCTACAGGCGTTCTACACAACATTGAATTTTATTACTTTCGAGGCATCTATGATAGATATTGCTAATAGCCGAGTGTGTGATATTGCATAAACTGAAACATAGGTGAATAAATTGATTATACAAGTACTTACTATACAATATTTGACAGGACAATATTTCAAAAAAGACTACCTAAGTACTAATTATAGTAAACAATCAAAACCAGATAACAAACTGATCGCAAAGCTATTTTTATTATCTCTGTCATTAGATCAAGATAATACAAAGTGACACGAATGAAATAATAATATGCAGTTCTCTAACTAGGTCAGGCTGTTGACCTGACACCTCATTCAACATTTAAGGTCATTGTCTTGCCGACGTGTTTTCCATCGCGCCACCGTTCTCCTAAGAATAACTAATGGATTTACTGAAAAAACTGTCACACTGTTCGCGTGTTTTAGTGCCAAATATTTGTTTTGTGCCACAAACAGTTTTTTGTCGGAGCCGTCCATACGCTTTTTATTACTTTCATGTAAATACACATTGAACATTTAGGCTTTGTTGTGCCTTGTTTGGTTTATAGGTACATATGTTTATGTATTCCTCCTGTTTCTAAATGTCATGCTCGTTGAAATATTAGGGCGTTGAGGAGAGTTGACGACATCAGATTGAATGAGGTATTATTACTGTTGTCGTGCAGCTACTTCTGTATTAATTACTATAATCACTGGTAGATTGTGAGTGGTGTACTTGAGTTAAGTTTGCGATTCCCTTGGAGCATTGCACAGGTTCACTTAGTGATTTAGTAGGAAGCTTTGTTTGATAAGTATATGATAATTACTTGCTCTAAATGAGTAAAGAATTCTCCTACATTTGATATAGCAGTTGCAGATCCACAGTGTTTCAAATATGTTAAAAAACATATTCATGTTATATAATATGTTACCCATACAAAATTATACGAATATCGCAATGATGTTCAGAACGACACTCCTCCGGATTTGATTGTTCTATGTTTGATCAAATACTCTACTAGCAGTCTTAGATTTCTCTTTTAATGTACGATGAAAAGTGAAAGCCATGCATAATAATATAGTAGATATTAATACGGATAGACCAAGAAATATTATATTCTCGCAACAAGCCATAATTACATAGGAGCGCCTCCCTTGAGAAATATGCAACGAGGTTTTAATCTAAGTACGTGTCAATACTTAATTTTTGCATCTAAGGGGCGGAACATATCTGACCGAAGATGCGTCGAACGTATCTTCGGTCGCGTCTATTCCGTCAAATGAATCGGTACACATCTGACGGAAAATGCATCGAGCGTATCTGCACACATTCGCTGAAAGCGTGGCTATTATGCACACATATAAGTTTGTTCATGCAGGGCCGTACTCAGGGCAGCTCAATATTTTACTGTCATATTTTTTTACCTAATCATTTTTCGTGTTCCATGATGTTATGTAGTCACTGAAGTTCTGTAGTTATTTATATTGCAATTCGAGTTTGACTATTAAAAATATGTCGGAATTCGAAGATTTTTTATAGTAGCCAACAAGCGTTATTTGAATATATATCCTATTTAGGTATGGAGGTTCAAAAATAAAAGACGATAATACGATTTGGTTACGATTTTTCACAAAACTTATACAAATGATATAGAAGGGGTTACAGACTACAGTTGCAGAGCAAGACACAAAATGTGTTCTCTATAGGTATGTATGGAAATTGTTCCCGTGGACCTTTAGCACCTCATACCCAAAAATTGGCCCTCGATCCAAGCTAGCAAATATGCGTACACTTATAGCACATACTAACACTATATTATTCTACACATTTCGTTTCTGAAAAAATAAGTAAGGTCTGGCGGCCCTGGAATCTTACGATCTTAAATTCACCGATGTAGGAATGACATGGATATGGTATGTCCAATACCTACGAATTTAGCGTGCACACCTACGAAATTAGCGTGCATAGTTGCATACCTACGAAACGTTGGGCAAATAAAATGGCTGCCATTTGGGTTGTTCTCCGGAATGTCATCGATATCGATATGGAGCCGGTCAGAGGAGAATAATACATTTTTGTAGTAAGTTACATTTGTTAGTTTAAATCTTTTGCCAGATTTGTTTATTCCATAATGCAAATGTGGGTGAACATGGCAAAGCGAAAGACGATCCTTGTATGAAACATGTAACAAAATATTCTCTGAGAGCCAATATCGGATTTTTAGACATATTTATGCACAAAAACAAAATTATTATGTTCGATAGACAACGATTTCACAGCAGATGTACCACAATCCTTGGCGAAAAATATAGCGATAGTGGCACGAATGACATTTCTAATAAAATATCGTCATGATTAATTTATTCAGTAAACTATGGCTATCTCTTTTTTCTGACAGAGATATCCCTAAGACAAAACGAGACAACACTATGTTTGGTGGCTTTATGTCGGTTTCGTATATATGTGTATAAAAATATCATGGCGAAATGTGGGTGTAATATTACACCTCTGCCTACCCCTCCGGGGATACAGCCGTGAGTCTATAAAAATATAAAATAAAATAATATATGTGAATAATGTAATTTTTCTATATGTACCTACTATTTGCCCTCTCCATTTATACTCCTTACTCAAAGGTCAAAATTCACGTGGTGCGTGGTGCGCGCGACGTCGACGGATAATCCGTTAGTACGCTCGACGTACTAACGGATTATCGGTCAGGTGTGAATGCTTGAACGTTTTTCTATACATTTGTATGTATTGGCGTTACGCGACCGATAAAACGCGACGGATCTTCCGTCAGATATGTTTCGGCCCTAAGACTAAGATAACTAGTGCTAGTACAATCACCTTATCTTCCCACGTAAGTCCTTAACTACGTGACTGGTGAGAGGCCGGGAATCGGCCGCGTCAAAAAAGTGCCTGACTGGCGAGAGGCCGGAAATCGGTCGATCGTTATAATCGAATTTTTTTTCTTGTTTTATTTTCAGCAGTTTTATGATTAAAATTTATAATTACGTAAGGATATTTATATACCAATCTGTAGGAAACTTTATGAAGTATCTAAATATATCTATATATATATATGTTAGCAGAAATTCATAAAAATCACCGAGTAATCAACAACAGAATGGAGCGCCGCCCCCCGTCGCGGGTTACCCCGCGCGCAGGGCCCGCCAGACGCGGGGGATGGCAGCATGCAAGTAGCGCCACGTGACTGGTTAAGATGACGGCAAGCGCTTGTAGACACTCTCATCAAAGAACAGTGTCCATACACCAAACCTACCTATGTTAATTACCGTAGGCAAACTTTTAGGTACAAAAGCTTGACATGTATTTTTACTTTTATTTTACCTAACAAAGAATCAATTCAAATTACGCAGAGGAAAAAGTCAAACTGAACCTTATGATTATCAGTTATTCGATTCAATTTAAATGTAAAGGCGATTCAACATCAGAAATGACTTATCCAGTATCTAAGAGCTTCACTGTCACTTTTTATAAAATTCATGATATTTTCGCTTCTGAGATTAATATGATTAAAATCCGCTGAAATTTGACCCCATAATAACCAAACATATTTTGCTTTCACCTTTTCGATGAGAGAGTTGATAATCCGTAAATAATAGTACAAATCCAATTTGGTAATGCTTTATCTACAAGCCTTTGGCATGATATGTTTCTTTACTCATAGTATGAAATATGATTTCTAAGTTTTTTACTTGAATGTGCATTAGGCTCTATATAAAATAGAACGAGAAAATATTCATACATACATACATACATACTGTTACGGACGGGGTAACGGGATTGGAAGGAAACACCGAGTAGCACTGATGACACTTTATTCGACTTCACACACGACGCGCCGTTTAATTTCGACGCGGACAGCACCAACACTAGCGTCTGTTGCACTGCACTTTTCACTGCACTTCACTGCACTTTACTGCACTATACTCTCACTTCACTTTATTTTACTACTTCTTCCTTCTTCCTTTTACTTCTTCCTTTTCTTCTTCACTTTACCACTTTTCAACTTAAACTGGCGCTTAAAGCGTCTATACCGCCTTATATACCCCTAGGAATGTTCTAGATTTACTAATTTCGATTGTCTTTTCGTTATTCAATTGTTTTTCCATCTCCTGTCTCTTTTTAACCTTTCCATTCCTTCCTGAAGTTTCTAGAATTTTCTAATCTTTATTCGAAATATTTAAATTTGTTTTTCCATCTCCTGTCTCTTTTTAACCTTTCCATTCCTTCCTGAAGTTTCTAGAATTTTCTAATTTTTACTCGAAATATTTAAATAATTTTTATTTTTAATATTTGCCAAATATTCATAAAAACCATAATCCACATAACTGTTATGACTGGGATTTGAACCCACGCCTTAAGAACGTGAACGGAATGTGTTATCCGCACGGCCATCGCCTTGTTGTCAATGACTGGTGAATTTGGCGAACACTTGACAGAGTGTATACGTCATCGAACTAAAAACTCATTTCCAAATAATAAAATAGTCTTCAAACCTCTTTGCTAATAAATTATTGTGGCTAGTTTGTCGTGTAGACGTCAGAAGTCCTTGGCAACGGTAGTGATGACAACTTGGCATGACACCGGCCGTCACAATACAAAGACTCATGCCTGTTTCCCGGACGGGTAGGCAGAGACTACGGAACGCCATTTGCAACGATCCTGACATATCTCTCTTGCTTCATTCACTCCCATCAAATTTCTCTCCTCGGTTAAGTGTACTTCTAACCTGTCCTTTTTTAGGATGTCTCTAATCTGATCAGAGAACGTCCGTCTAGGTCTTCCCCTTGCTCCTGTCCCATTCACACTTGACTTATATAACATCTTGGTCAATTATCATCCATTCTCTTCATGTGTCCAGACCACCTTAGCATACCTTTCTCAATGGTTGTCACTGCATCTTCTTTTTCTAATTCAATTCTTTACTCTGTAGTTCAAACACACGAACTTCTCAGTGCTCTCATTTCTACGGCATTTATTATACGAGAAAATATACGACGATGATTTAGCTTCTCACCTGTCTCCAAGAGCTCTCTTCAAAATAATTCTAAGTGTCAGTCAGCTATTTCATTTCGTAGGTGTCGTTAGAGGCGACTTAGGAAAATACACGAAGTAAATAAAACCTCGCGGTAGACACGGAAAATTTGAAAGGAAGCCTTGTTCTATCCCATCTGGTCAGCGTGGTAAGGAAGGTCATATCTCCAACAATTCTACTGCGATGTAAAATTAAGAGAGGCCTACGTCTAGCAGTGCGAAAGGTCGATGATGAAGGAATAGAAGATGATATTTTATAAATACATTTTCTAACTTTCATTCTAATCTATAGATACATAAATAATCAGTATTAATATATAGACTCACGCCTGTACCCCGAAGGTGTAGACAGAGTTGTAATATTACACCCACATTTCGCCATGAATTTTTAGGTCCAACGTAATAGGGGGCGAGCCTATTGCCGTTACCGGGCTCATTGCCAGACTTCTTGCTGCTACTGAGAATTCGGAAAAACCCAGTAACACTTTTACCCGACCCGGGAATCGAACCAGGGACCTCCGATCAGCAGTCGTATACGCTATTCACTGGAGCACGGAAGCAGTCTAAAATAATCAGTGTACCATGTAAATGGAGAAATGGGAAAAGCTTGTAAGCAGAAACCTATATTATTATTACTACTACCTATATTTAACATTCTGTACATTACATACCTATAATATAATATAATACTGTTTGTAAAACATAGCAGTAACATCAAACCAATTGAGGCATCCATTGTGATCAAGATTGACATACAATAGTGATAGTTGCGATTTGAATAGCACTAAGTGGGATGGCATAGGTCACTGAAGCATCGCACTGATAACCTCTACTATATCTATCTATATAGAATTGTTATGGCAATATTTAAGTTTTTACCAGTGGTAGCTCCAGAAGACAAGATAGGCAAAAAATTATGTAAATTATAATATAATTCAGTTATTTAACTACAGATATCCAAATGGGTTAAAACATTATATTATAAAGGAATATTGTGAATTTGAAATCCGATTAAGGTTGAGCACAAAATTTAAATATTTTATTGGTTTTGTATAATAAAAGACGTCCGTGTGGTGACGGATTATGAATACGGAATGTCACCACCCCATATCATCCCATGGGTGTCGTAAGAGCCGACAGAGGAAGCATATTATGCAGAGAACAGCACTGTAAGAGAAGAAAAACTTGATACAAACCCTATACCAACCCGTTTGGCCAGCGTGGTATAGTAGTCCAGTTCCTGCTTTCAAAGGAGAGGCCTAGTCCAGCAGTGGACTGTTAAAGGCTGATGATGATGATGATAAGAAAAGATAACATTGGTCCACTATGAATATCTATTACTCTGTGTCTCGGGATCCTTCTTAAATATTCTTTGAACACAGACAATACCCAGACGCTCGAAACAGAAATTTATGGATCACAAAGTATCCTCCTAGTTAGGAACCGAACCCTTCAAACGCAGCCCAGCAGTGAATAGCAGTGGTGACCATTATTAAAACAAAAACGCGGGCTGTCCGCTTAATCTATATTAATGTTTGTTTGTCTTACCTTCAAACTAATATGCCCAACATATTTATTAACATCGACGTAATTTAGCACCAATATAGCTTACACATCAGAATAGCACGTAGGCAACATGTTTGTCACGTTAGCTCACCCGAAACACACACAGGCGGAGCCGCGAACGGCATCTAGTTAATTATTACAAAATCACATTTAATTTTCATATTAATTTATCAATTGAGGTAGAAACATAAACGGATCAACGTTTTAATTTATAATGCCCGTGATATGCAGGCTATTGTAAAGTAAATAATTACTTTGGTTATTAAATTGCTTGTTAATTTTGAGATGCACTCAATCGGATACCAATGCGCAATGATTTAACTATGTAAATTATGTAAATGATGAAATTCAGATATACCTACCATTTATATTTATCAGCGATCATTTAATTTTTAATTATTTTATTCATTGTATTTTTTGTATTGTTGCAAATATTCAAACACAATGTAAAAATTGTTATTGAATAAAGAATTGAATTGAATTGAATTGAATGATTCATGAGACTAGAGTACTTCACTATAATTCACGTGGCATAATTATAATGTTTGCAATTATGACATGTTTGTTCCAGTATATTTTTGTATGAATATGATTATTGATGGAAAATTCGCAGTACAGGTCTGTTACAAGCGAAGAATAAGCTTCACAAAGTCAAATCCAAATCGTTTACTGAAAAACTAACGGCACACAATGATCGTATACATTGTTGTGTGCTTAAGAATCAGAGCCTTTTTTTTAGTACAACTCCCGCACTAGGAATAAATCCTGTGTCCCGGGGGACTTTACAAACATACAAACAGTGGACACAATGAACACATAGACTCGAAACAACAATTTATCAATGAAACAAAGTTTTGCCCGTGTGGAAATCGAACCCACAACACTCGGCGTAGTGTCAAGCGGTGAGGCGGCTGCTTAAACCACTACGCCAACCGTGCAGTCAAGAGCTTTTACAAGCGTAGCTTGAGAGTTGAGCAATTATTATAAAACAAGTTTTATAACTAGTCCAGACATTTGGAATCAATGTAAACCGCCTTGTTTATTTATTTGAAATATTTTTTCTGCATGTACATTGTGGATATAAATATTTTTGGTCTGTGTATCTCTGATCCTTATCGTTAAAAAAGAACCGGGGCCGGCAGCTTAAATACTCTGGCCAAACGCGTTGCTAATCAAAAGCTCTCAGCTAAATTGTTACCTTCCCTATATGTGCTCAACCAGAAACATTTATTAATAATATAATCGCTTGCCCCGTCTTGTCATGCAGAGCATGTTAAAGCATCGGTTTCGGCTGCCATGGGTATATTTTTGTCAATCGTAATTGGGAGTCAGTACTTTTGAATGTATTGGAAACGGGTCTAAGCCAGGCAATTACACCATCTATGGAGTGTTGTGATAAATTGTTTTGAATAGGTGTTCAATTTTCATATTCTACAAAACTTCAGTTATTCTGATTAGTGTATTAAAACAACACAAGAAAATGCATTAATTACAACTCTAAAGTAAATATAAAACATGCTTTTATTAAACTTTACAGAAATGAAATAAGAAGAACGTGTTAAGTGTATGCTCTGAGAGCAGAAAGTTTGAGATAACTCTTCAAGTGGCTCTAAGAAATATTATTAATTTACGGCTTAACTTTTGATCTCCGTCTTACCCCGAAATGTTTAATAGTTTCAAGTCATTTCGTATTCTTTTGTGCAACTAAGTATGTCTAGAGACAGATAGTATTAATATTTTATATGGCAATCTGCTACTGAAGGCAGCGATAGCCTAGTGGAGATACCAACATGAGACGTCAACGAGATGACTGCCTTGCAGAGGGTATCGGGTTCGAATCCACGGCGCGCACCAATGACTTTTCGGAGTAATGTGCGTATTAAATTGTCAATTAGCGCTTGTCCCGTGGCTCTGAGAGCACGTTAAGCCGTCGGTCCCAGTTATCATGAAGATGCTGATACGGGCGTCAGTTCCTTCTAAATAAACTGACACTAGTCTAAACCATGGAATATTGCTATCGATTCGGGTTGCGGAGGTCAGACAGGCAGTCACTCTGTGGAAAAGCTAATATTCAGCCAAATCCGGTTAGACTAGTAAGCGAACCCCAGATTGGGGTGGGATAACGCTAAGAGGATGATGATATTCTGTCATATTAAAACAAATTTCCAAAGCTTTTTCACAGACCGACTGAAATATGACGAAATATGTAACAGAATAATCTTCTTAAAAATATAATTAGACTACAAGGCACAGTGGCAATGGAATCATCCATTTACCGCGTAAATAACAGTAACTTGGCCAGCGAATACATATCAGGTGGTTATTTGTTATCTATCAGTTCTCAGTGGTTATTTTAACAAAGATTACAAATGTTATATAAATAATAGTTGGTCAGCAAGCTTAAAAACTCACATTTGTAATTATTCCTGCATTGAACGTTCAGAGTATTATGTTGTGTGGTGCCGCGGTGACGAGACTTACACCGAGGTTTGAGGGCATAGCGCACTATTTCACTGAGAATTGTGGCGAGATGAATACTTAAATCCTCGCACTATCCTTGCGGTCTGTGATGTATTGTGTGGGAAAGCCAAAGACGTCTATATGTAAATAGTACAACACGACTATAGTATATCACCCACATAGTTTTGTAAAAGCTTCGAAACCAAGTTTTATTTAAATATTAAAGTGGTATTCAAAGTAAGTATGATAGAACTTAAATTAAATCGGTTCCAATACTTAATATTTCCCGATTTCAATTCAACTTTGGCTTCGAGTGCTGCAAACAGCCCGTTATAACAATACGTCCAAATTTTCAGAATTTGACGAATGTTTGTGATGAATTGACAAAGCGATTCAATGTGAGCTGTCTGGTGTATGTAGGTTATTCAAAATGTTATCCGTTCTATTGCAATTATAGGTGAGTCCGAATTTTATATAGGTAACCAATTTGTTTCATTTAGCGTACTGATGCATTAATTTTTATATTCATTAGTTTCATTCGATGGGGACCCTTCCAGCTTCGTAGGCAATGAACATTAATATATAGCGGATCTATATATTTATTATGTGTAAATATCATAATTTTGGTCAACTAAGCAGTTATGATGACTGCTACGCCTAAGGTCGCGGGTTCGATTCCCGCTCAAGTCAACCATTTGTGTGCATGAACATGGATGTTTGTCTTGGTCTGGGTGTTTCTATGTATAATATGTATGTATTTTCAAAAAAAAGTATATATGCATGTTTATCCATTATCTAGTACCCATAGTACAAGCTCTGCTTAGTTTGGGACTTGATAGTGATGTATGTATGTGGTAGAATATTATTATTCACATACATCTTTAATATATTCTCATAATAAATAAATACATTTTGAAATATATCAATTATAAAAATACATTTAAAAATATAAAAATATTATTATTATTATTAGTTATAAATACCACTACTAGGTTTCGGTCGCGTTGCAGCTGTAAGCAACTGCAATCCATATGTACTATGACATCTCTAATATACGTTCGTATAATTGACTAACAGCCTATATCATATGTAGCTTATATCGGCAGGTTCGATGTTAGCAATAGTTTAATTAAGTGCGCAACACGGCTCATGTCAGATAATAATTAGCTTCAGCGGCTAGTTCAAGGAACTTGTTGAGATGGAGCTTAATAATGTGTAGATAGCTGTAAAGAAGGTGATGGAGTCAGTAATGTAGAAGAAAGAAGTATGATAAAAAAGATTTTGCTTCTTCTGGCCAAGGCGTGCCCTGTCCGAAAGTAGAGTAGCGTATGTAGCCTACAGCGATTAAGTAAGTCAGACGTAAATAGTCGGCCTTTACTTTCTTATTAACTTTGTTTGTTGCAGCAGCGCGCGTCAAGTAGTATTTGTATTTCATATTTTTAGAACAAAAATCCGATATTTCATTAGTGTTGCAAGCGCCATGATCGAGGACGGATACTCGAAACAAAGGTACGTGGTTTAAATCCCGAAAGACAATTTAGAACTATGATTAAGATCTTCACGTTTAACATAATTTCTTAAGATGTCTTCTGTCTGCAGACGTTTGAGGTCCTGTAGCATTCGTCTGTCCAAGGTTTTGAAATGATTCGGCTGAAAATAATCACGTACATCCAAATAATAGAAAGTTTTCTTGCTTTGTGGAAAATGTTATAAATTCTCACTAAAAATGCTACATGGTCAAGACTAGTGCTTAATACTAAAACTAGGTATTTGATTGTTCGAGGCAAAAATTAATAATTCTATGAACCGCTTGCCTTGTTGTAGAATATGTTTTGAATTGCACTATTAGTGCTTTTGCGAGAATGGCAAATATTGATACTTGAATAAATAAATCAGTCTATCTACTAATCTAATCTAAATTAGTAGATAAGTCTAGTCGATTTATCTTATGGTACGAAATACTAATTTGAATCAGCAGCACCATAATTTTTTGCAAGAAATACGGCCAAATCCAAGACTTCTCGACTAGGAGCCTGGGCTGCGCTTACTGGGCCAATCAGATTTGACAACCAACATAGTTTTTTTCACAGACCGACTGCCGTCCGACCTACGCAACGTAAAGCCATAGTTTATTTTCTTATTCCATCGTGTCAGAATATTCAGGTGTACTGACTCCCCATGAAACGACTGTCATAGATGTTCATGACAGTCGTTACGGGAAGAGAATAGTTAATAATTTAATACGCATATAACTTCGAAAAGACATTGGTGTGCGCCGTGGATTTGAACCCTATGCATGTTAGTCTATTGGTATTCTGGGTCTACTGGGCTCATAGCTCTATCTTTGTCGTTTATATGCACAGGTGATAACTGAACTTAGTAATAATTGGAATGTCCGAAGTGAATATTTGTGAAGAATATAATTATTCTACGAGGGTTTATCAGTTGACTAGTTGCAGTATAGCATAGGTTCTACATATTTTAAGATACAAAGCCTCTTGGGCTTTATGTGAATGGTGTATCCAGTCACAACAATAGCCTCGTAGCTTACATTCACCGGTAATAATTGATTTCAAGAGGCAAATCTAATTGGCTTACACAAAGCGAGATATAGTTCGCGTTTCTGAAACCTAATGGCGCTGATACACCTGATCACTCTCTTGTAACCGAACAGCAAGCATTCGCCATTTTTTGTTTTGTCAGACCGAACATCATTCTAGCAAACACTCTAATCCAGAGAATATAGATAAATGTAGAAATCGCATTACAACAATAGTTTTACCCAATATATTTACTTCAGTTTCACTTATGAATTATTTCTAGAGTAAGAGTAAGATACTTATACAAATGACGTTTCTAAATAATAAAATGCAGATTTATCGCTCGTAGCGAGACTTGGCTTGCCGTTCGTAACAGATCGGCAAAGTTAAGCAACGCTTGCACAGGTTACCACTTGGATGGGTGACCGTGTGTGGCATTTACATCTGAGCGCTACCGTGCTTCGGAGGGCACGTAAAGCTGTCGGTCCCGGTTCTTGTCCAAGGATAAGGATCGTTAGGCCATGTCGGAGGCCTTCGGGCGGTCTGAAAACTCCGACACCAGAGTTGGCCACACGCTCACACGAAAAACAAACAATTTGAATAGTTTAATAAATCAGACAAGTGTCTGTTCCTACGTTCAAATTTATTTATCGATATCGATGGTTTATGAACATTCTTGAAAATTGAAATTAATTATGAGTTAACCAAATCTAAGGATTTATTGTAAAGATTATCGATATTTTATCGATATTTATTTTGAGTAAGCTCTTCACTAGTGAATTTAAAATTAGTGACAAACTACGAAGATTCTTCCCTAGATTAAAATCATAAGTCAAAGTGAAGTAAATATATTGGGTTTAACCGCCATTATAGCGCATATTCTATGTATTTTCTATATTCTGAGGCTCACCAGAATGTTCGTGACAATCCTCGCTAAAACACACTCATTCGTTTTGTATCATTCGCGAGAATGCTCATTACAGGTGAATGCTCAAGTGTGTCAGCGCCATAATAAGTAAGATATTGTATTTACCGTCCGGAGGTTAACGCTTTGATTGCAATAGGTACTGTCTGTAAGTAAAGCTTCAAACGTAGCCGTTTAGCTGAACTGCAGGGTAACAATTTATTAATAACACAAATTTTATTGTTACTAGGTAATTAGGTAATTTTGTACTTTCTTGGTTTCTAAACTTAAAACGGTAGTAAGCAATAGGTTTCAAAGTATAAAGAAGCAACAGTGAGCAATAATACCTATGTGTCATGTTGGTTCTGATCAGTTTCCTCGCTTTGCTAGTTCACGGTTGACTGATACTATCTTTAAATTATTTCACATTATTCCGCAAAATTTATTGTAACTTTCAAATGATCTGAAAAGCAAACATATTTAAATAGTTTAAAGTACGGAGAAAAGGCTTTTAATTTATATAGACTCAAAAAGCTTGATGGCATTACTTCATGAAATGGCCAGTCACATATTACGGTGCAGTATACATCTGCAACCGACGATATACTGCCGTAAAGAGTGCCCAATATTCGCGTTAAGTTGTCCGTAAATGGGCACAATTATACTGCAGTATAATATGCAGCTATCTGGGTCAGTATTAGAGATAGAAGTGCTTTGTCGACAGACAGCTGAAAGATATGTGCGTAATGCAACTAAACATTTTGACAGCTTCCAAAGTTACGTTGACTATTCTTGAAGTTTAGAGCGTGCTTATAATGATGTCATTGCTATAGCTTATTAATTAGAGCAATATTTTATTTCTTTATTTAATTTCTTCAATTATCTTAGCGTTTCAGATGCCTTACAGCTGATTTTATAGCTGCTAAAAATCTTTTGGTTGAGGAATAAATGTTAAACAAAATTAACTGCCTTAAAAGTCGTATAAACTAGTTTTATTTCAAAATGCACTGTGTATTTAATTGGGTTCACAGTTTATATACGAGTGGTGCGGTTGGTTTTGTACCCACAAATTGTTATTTCGATTTTAGTGTCTTTGTCATCGTCGTTTTATTGTTGTATACTTCCCTCCAATACATTTGCTACTTCTAGAGTGGTAAAACGTTACTTTTTTATTTTTGAAAAAGTCTTTTTAACCCCTACCCTGCGCAAGGCTCGCTTTGCCCAACGCACGAAATGCAATGTCATTTCAAACACTTTATAATTTTTACGTAGACTTGCAGAGAAACGAAAAATTCGTCTACAAAAATATAATAATATGGCATGAATTATACCTTCCTGGCTTCGTTACGAGTTTATCTAACTAGTTATATTGTGACGGCCGGTGTCATGTCAAGCTGTCATCACTACCGTTGCCAAGGACTTCTGACGTCTACACGACAAACTATCCGGTCATCAAACACAATAATTTATTAGCAAAGAGGTTTGAAGACTATTTCATTATTTGGAAATTAGTTTTCAGTTCGATGACGTATACACTTTGTCAAGTGTTTGCCAAATTCACCAGTCATTGACAACAAGGCGATAGCCGTGCGGATAACACATTCCGTTCACGTTCTGAAGGCGTGGGTTCAAATCCCAGTCATAACTGTTATGTGGATTATGGTTTTTATGAAATTTGGAAAATGTTTATGAATATTTGGCAAATATTTAAAAGATTATTTAAATATTTCGAGTAAAAGTTAGAAAATTCTAGAAACTTCAGGAAAGAATGGAAAGGTTAAAAAGAGACAGGAGATGGAAACACAAATTTAAATATTTCGAATAAAGATTAGAAAATTCTAGAAACTTCAAGAAGGAATGGAAAGGTTAAAAAGAGACAGGAGATGGAAACACAAATTTAAATATTTCGAATAAAGATTAGAAAATTCTAGAAACTTCAAGAAGGAATGGAAAGGTTAAAAAGAGACAGGAGATGGAAAAACAATTGAATAACGAAAAGACAATCGAAATTAGTAGATCTTGAACATTCTTAGGGGTATATAAGGCGGTGTAGACTCGCTAAGCGCCAGTTTAAGTTGAAAAGTGGTAAAGTGAAGAAGAAAAGGAAGAAGTAAAGGACGAAAGAAGAAGTAGTAAAAAAGTGAAGTGAAAGTATAGTGCAGTAAAGTGCAGTGAAGTGCAGTGAAAAGTGCAGTACAAAAGACGCTAGTGTTGGTGCTGTCTGCATCGAAATTAAACGGCGTGTCGTGTGTCAAGTCGAATAAAGTGTCATCAGTGCTACTCGGTGTTTCCTTCCAATCCCGTTACCCCGTCCGTAACAATTGGTGTCAGAAGTGGGATTGGAAGGATTAAAGATGCCAGTCATGCCGAGGGAAGGGCCTACGACACGTGCGAGGGCTGCCGCTCAAGAACAAGGCGACTTTAACCCGGAAGTTGTAGGCAGGGAAGCTCCTTCGCAAGGAGGCGGATCCGAAGGTGGGGTACCTACGTCCGCAAGTGCAGCTAATCCGCTATCTCTCGCAGACCTCGCAGCAATATTCCAGCAAACTTCGCAGCGACTCGAGTCTCAGCTTAAATCCGAACTCCAGCAAAACTCGCAGCAGTTCAAATTCTAACTGCAGCAAAACTCGCAGCAACTCAGCGAGATAAAGGAGAGCCAGGATGAGATTCGCCGTTATATATCTGAGAACGCTCGTAAGATTGCCGAGACAGAGATGTGTATCGGTGAAGTGCAATCTCGCGTGACTACCATTGAGGGAGAGATGCAGACCCGCATGGCGTCAGTAGTATCGGAAAAAGGTGCAGACCCGCATGGCGTCAGTCGTATCGGAAGAGGTGCAGTCCCGCATGGCGTCAGTATCGGAAGAGATGCACACCCGTATAGCTACTGTAGAGGAGGAGTTCAGGAGGATAAAGACTAACGTCCCTTCGGTTACAGTAGCCTCATCAGGTGCTGGTAATTTTAAAGTACCTTCTTTCGACGGTACCTCATCTTGGGAGGCGTACAGGATGCAGTTTGAAGCCGCTTCTTCTATTAACAGCTGGAACAGAGAACAGGCCAAGAATGCACTCACTCTGGCGTTACGCGCTGGTGCATTATCAGTGCTACAGTCTGTGGGGAAAGACGCCACATATGAACAGCTCATCGAGGCTCTTGAGTCCAGGTATGGAGAGGCGCATTTGGAATTTGTATTCCGTGCTCAGTTGCGTAACCGCTGTCAGCGCCCTAACGAGTCATTGCAGCAGTGGTCCATAGAAGTAGAGAAGATGGTAGGAAAAGCTTACCAGTCTGCACCCCCGGCACAAGTCCAAAGCATGCGTCTCCAGGCGTTCATTGATGGCATTTATGACGATGAGGTCAGGACAGCCGTTCGTTTGAAGCACCACGACAATGTTAAGGACGCTTTAGCGCATGCTCTAGAAGTGGAGGCTGTCCGTCGAGAAATTAAGGGTGGACGAGTCCGAGTTGTGGCCGCAGAAATGCAGCGAACAGACCGAAGATTTGTCCCAAAATGTTATAGCTGCAGGGAACCAGGACATTTAAGCAATAGCTGTCCGAAACGTAAACTTAAGACTGACGCTATTGTTCAAACGTCAGAACACGACCAGGAAAACTAATTCCAGCCAGGGCTGCGGGGCAAGCGCTGGCCGGTAGACGAAAAGCCCCTAAAGTTTGTATCCGACAAAGCACAGATGGGAACAGCTTAACCATTGATGGAGCGGTCAATGGCGTTACCTGTTTGCTGACCTTGGACACCGGTGCGTCACGAACTGTTATAGGGACTCACCTGATAAGGAAGAATGGGAAGATTCTTAAACAGTCAATTCGACCTCGACTGACAACGGCTACCGGCCAGCACATCCCAGTCAGGGGAGAGCAAATAGTGGCTTTCAAAGTAGGCGACAAATTATATTGGCAAAAAGCACTGATTGCAGACATCGTCGACGACTGCATTGTTGGGCTAGACTTCTTCAGAGATCACCAATGTAGATTGGATATTAAGTGTGGTATCCTAAAGTGTGGAGACGTGGAGATTCCAATGAAAGGTGGAGGCACGGGAAAGGTTTTGTGCCTCAAGGAGAGCAAGCTGGCACCTAGGTCACAGACCTTTGTTCCTGTCACATTACCTGCCACTTCGACTCAGCGACGTTGCATAATGATAGAAGACAATAGAGATCACGATCCATGGTTGCCGGCGTGTGTAGTTGTTGCTTCTTCACAAAGGGCAGTTATACCTGTCCTAAATTTAAGTGATGAAGAAAAAGTGTTGAAAAAGGGTTCTGAGATAGGAGAGTCCGAGGAAGTCGCTTGGTTACGAAACTGACAGAAAACCAAGAGACTGGCTGAGACTAACATTAACGTGGATAGTGTATTAAAAAGTTGCAAAGACGATCTAACGGAAATCGAAACAGAAAAAGCAAAGAAATTGCTGACACAGTACGTCGACATTTTCTCAAAGAACGACGGTGACATCGGAAAGACAGGAGTAGTAAAACACACTATCAATACGGGGTATGAACAACCGATCCGTCAACGCCCACGACGTGTACCTTTTGCCAGGGAGAAGGAGGTAGAGGATATGATCGAAGATATGAGAAAAAACGGGGTTATCGAGCCATCGATTAGCCCGTGGTGTTCGCCGGTGGTATTGGTAAAGAAAAAGGATGGATCGACTAGATTCTGTATTGACTATCCAAGATTGAATGATGTAACCAAGAAAGACAGTTATCCTTTGCCTAGAACAGACGACACGTTAGACACATTATGCGGAATGAAGTGGTTTACAACAATAGACCTAAAAAGTGGTTACTGGCAAGTGGAAATGGACCCAAAAGGCAAGGAGAAGACAGTTTTTTTTTTTCAATGGGCAGAGGGCTTTGGCATTTCAATGTTATGCCTTTCAGATTGTGCAACGCACCAGCTACTTTCGAAAGGTTAATGGAACACATCCTTGCCGGGCTTTTAGAGGAAGCTTGTCTGGTGTATCTCGATGACATAATTGTAATGGGCCGAGACTTCGATGATCATCTCACGAAGCTAGAAAGTGTACTCAATAGATTGAAAAATGCAAATCTGAAACTCAGTCTTAAAAAATGTTCATTTTTCAAGCGACAAGTTAACTACTTGGGTCATGTCGTCTCTGAAAATGGCATCGAGAAGGACCCTGCCAAAATTTCGGCGCTTAAAGATTGGCCCATGCCTAAGGACAAGAAGCAGGTGCGCTCATTTATGGGGCTTTGCTCTTATTACAGACGTTTTGGGAAGAATTTCTCGAGCATCGCAAAACCCTTACATGAGCTGACGGAGCAAAAACGACCATTTAATTAGGATGAAAAATGTCAAACTGCTTTCGAAGAGTTGAAGAAGCGTTTATGTGAAGCGCCAATTCTTGCATATCCCGACGTCAATGGAGAATTCATTGTTGACACAGACGCAAGCAATGTGGGTATTGGTGGAACTCTTTCCCGGAGACAAGGAGATCAGGAGGAGGCTGTTATTGCCTACTTTAGCAAATCGTTGTCTAAACCTGAAAGGAACTACTGTACCACACGAAAAGAGCTTCTAGCAGTAGTAAAAACTCTCCAGCATTTTAAAAAGTACATGATCGGAAGGAAATTCCGGATCCGGACGGACCACGCAGCGCTTAAATGGCTTTTACAGTTTAAAAATTGTGAGGGTCAGGTAGCTCGATGGATAGAACAACTTCAAGAGTACGATTTCGAAGTTGAGCATCGTGGCGGAAAATTTCAGGGTAATGCTGATGCCTTATCAAGACGTCCCTGTAATAAGAATTGCAAGCATTGCGTGCGACAAGAAGGAAAAGAATAAGCTGCCGTCAAGGTTATTAGAACGGATACTATCGACGGGCGATGGAACAAGGAGTTCATTATTAAATCGCAGGAAGAAGATAAAGATTTGAAACCGATACTGGAGCGGCTAAAGAATAACTCTCTTCGGCCAGAATGGAGTGAGGTAGCTGATACTAGTACCGTCACGAAAAGCTATTGGGCGTAATGGAACAGCCTAATAATACAAGATGGACTACTTTGTCGAAAATGGGAAAGTGCTTCTGGAAGAGACAGTTATCTTCAAACAATAGTGCCAAAATCAATGATTCCTGAAGTTTTGCGAGTTTGTCATGATGGCCCATCTGGCGGACATCTTGGAGTACGAAGAACCTTGCTGAAGATTCGTCAACGTTTTTATTGGCTGCACTGTAGGGAAGACTGGTGCAGGAGATGCGTTAAATGTTCTTCAGTTAAAGGACCGCAAACTCGGAGCCGTGGAGCTCTAAAACTATATACTGTAGGAGCTCCTTGGGAACGGATTGCTGTGGACGTAGCTGGACCATTTCCTTTGACAGAAAGTGGTAATCGCTACATTCTGGTGGTGATGGATTATTTCACGAGATGGCCAGAAGCTTTTGCAGTCCCCAATCAGGAAGCAGTTACAGTTGCGACAAAATTAGTAAATGAAGTATTTTTCCGATTTGGTTTACCGTAAGAAATCCACAGCGACCAAGGGAGAAACTTTGAATCGCAACTCTTTCAAGAAATCTGCAAGATGATGGGGATCCACAAAACTAGGACAACTCCGTATCACCCTCAATCGGATGGAATGGTGGAGAGATTTAACCAGACATTGGAGCGCCATCTTGCTAAAGTGGTCGATAGCCATCAGAGAAACTGGGACGAATATATCCCACTATTTCTTCTGGCTTACAGAGCCGCAGTACATGAAAGTACGGCAACAACCCCAGCGCGAACAAGTTTAGGATGGGAGCTACGACTTCCAGTAGACCTTCTTGCTGGATGTCCACCGGGGACACCTAGTTGTGTTACCGATTATGCATGTGAATTAAGAAGAAAGCTCTAAGAAATTCATGAACACGTTAGACAAGAGAATTTACAAGCGAGAGTAAGAATGAAGACCCGATATGACAGACGCGCAAATGCAAGAGAATTCGAAGAGGGAACTTTGGTGTGGCTTCATAAGCCGGTCCGATGTAAGGGAAAATCTCCCAAATTACAGCCAAGCTGGGAAGGACCATATACTGTAATAAAGAAAATTAACGATGTAACCTACAGAATTCGAAAGACACCTAGAAGTCCACTGAAGATTGTTCATGTGGATAGGATAGCGGTATATCATGGATCCAACAATGCTCGGGACGAGCATGTCTTAGAGAGGGGGTAGTGTGACGGCCGGTGTCATGCCAAGCTGTCATCACTACCGTTGCCAAGGACTTCTGACGTCTACACGACAAACTATCCGGTCATCAAACACAATAATTCTTTGCAATAATTTATTAGCAAAGAGGTTTGAAGACTATTTTATTATTTGGAAATGAGTTTTTAGTTCGATGACGTATACACTTTGTCAAGTGTTCGCCAAATTCACCAGTCATTGACAACAAGGCGATGGCCGTGCGGATAACACATTCCGTTCACGTTCTGAAGGCGTGGGTTCAAATCCCAGTCATAACTGTTATGTGGATTATGGTTTTTATGAAATTTGGAAAATGTTTATGAATATTTGGCAAATATTTAAAAGATTATTTAAATATTTCGAGTAAAAGTTAGAAAATTCTAGAAACTTCAGGAAGGAATGGAAAGGTTAAAAAGAGACAGGAGATGGAAACACAAATTTAAATATTTCGAATAAAGATCTAAGTAGTAGCTCCGCTTGACGTACAAATTAATTAAAAAACGAAGGAACTGTTTATTTACATAGGTACATAAAAAGAAATAAGTACAAAAACGGGGGCAAAATACAAAGTAGGTACAGACAGGTTTAGGCATCGTAGAATTCCTCCGCATCGCTGTCTATTGGTAACGTGCCTAGAAGGCTGGCAGCATTGCCACGCTGGATGGCAATGCTGATACGCTGGCCGAAATACAGCCCAGCCTTCTGGTCACGTGAAGCGTCGATTAATCGTTTGGCGATTTCTCTGTACTAAGTACGAGCGCTCGGACCCCATGGACCAAGCGTCTCCACCCCAAACGGCTCAAAAACGTAATTACCTATTAAAGATTAGAAAATTCTAGAAACTTCAAGAAGGAATGGAAAGTTAACCTTTCCATTCCTTCTTGAAGTAAAAAAGAGTAATTCTTCTAGTAAAAAAGTGAAGTAAAAGTATAGTGCAGTAAAGTGCAGTGAAGTGCAGTAAAAAGTGCAGTGCAAAAGACGCTAGTGTTGGTGCTGTCTGCGTCGAAATTAAACGGCGTGTCGTGTGTCAAGTCGAATAAAGTGTCATCAGTGCTACTCGGTGTTTCCTGCCAATCCCGTTACCCCGTCCGTAACAATATATTGCAATATGTAAATAAAACTCACCTGTTCTCGCAGCGATGTAATATATTTTGATTTTGAGAAATTTCATTGGTATAAATTGTAAACTTTATCACAATATATCGGATATCCACACATAATCACCAAACGAACACTTTATTATGCTAAAACAATATACAATGTCCAAAGATAACTTAACTCATTTTACTTTAGAATAATAATTTCACCATAAAACGTTTTTGTTTACGCGACGAAAAATAACGGCCGCCATTCTTTGGGAACGTAATAAGTGCATTACAAAAGTTTCGTTACTTTTTCACTGCAATATTTATCACTTTCCGATAAACTATAACTCAATGTGAAATCTACACTTATTTTCCAGTAGTTCTGTATGTAATACTTATAAGATTACTCAATGTTTTCACATTACAAACATTTTTACTTTTCTCGTGCACACTTATTTCAATATCAAAATGGCCAATATGGCGTCGTCGCAAAGTTCAATGGCATACGTATTTTGTTTAGTTAATTTTTGTTCGTTCTTGCTCGTTTCTAAAAGTTAGTTTATAAAAGTATTAAAATTGGTCAAGCGGAAATCGATAAATCGAATGATATAACAAAATCGTGTTACAAATGCAAAAACCGTTAAATATCAACGACCAATGATACCCGACTCGTTATTAACCTATGACCTCATATATTATTGCAGTTGAGGGGTTAACAAGATAGTCGTATGTTTTTTGGTTACTTGATTGAAATATTACAGGAATACGTCTACATATTATACAAGCTCAATGTAATTCGGTGCCTGATAAACGTGTATGGGTATTATTGCTATTACATTTTTCGTATTAATTGCAAATGAAAAATCGAAACCTGGATATTACAGTAGGTATGTGCCTCATACGGATTGTCACCACCCCATATCATCCCATGGGTGTCGTAAGAGCCGACAGAGGGAGCATATTAAGCAGAGAACAGCACTGTAAGAGAAGGAAAACTTGATACAAACACTATACCAACCCGTTTGGCCAGCGTGGTATAGTAGGCCAATTCCTCCTTTCAAAGGAGAGGCCTAGTCCAGCAGTGGACTGTTAAAGGCTGATGATGATGATGATGTGCCTCATGCCTCTTATTCGTTTTTACTATTTTTCGTCTCGGTGTCGTATATTTATGGATTAATACGAAGGCATTGGTACGAGAGACGAAGTAATCCTAGTTACTCGGGAAGCATCTTCAGTCGTGTAGATGGTATGTAACTGAAAGTATAGGAAAAAGGAAAGTTGGAATCGATCTGTGACGCACGAATTCAATATCTTTTCTTTGTATTGTGTATGTACCTGAACTCCTCCGTAACTGCTGGACCGTCCTTGATGTTTTGTAAGTATATTTACATATATGAAAGGTTCTCTGGATTTTGATACACAATGGAGCCATTTAGTGCTTCATTAACAGCACCGCTTAATTGGCGGCAGCACTAAAAAATCAAAATGGTGCATACGGTGAAACCATAATTGCCATGTAGAGTGATATAATGATTTTTTTATTGTGTGCTAAGTTATATTGTGATGTCTTAATCCTCACATATATCTAACACAACATAGAGGAATACATCTAACTCCTACATTTCCTCTGCTTTCATATCCCGCCTAAAGTAAACACTGAGACCTGTCAAACAGAAAAGCCAATAACACTTCATACAGACATCAAACTATGCACCAAAAACGCACTTAGCTAGTAAACCACAATCACATACCACAAAACCATTGAGGCTATAAGCACTAAACCATAATGACATAATGATTATAGTCTCTAATAATCGCAGTGGTTACGTAATCGTGTAAGGAGATTGCACGCCGATAAATTACACGCCAGATATTCATCACTATAAATGACATCGGTTAACCGTTCTTGATCGGCCTATAAAGGTTAAGGGTAAAATATGGATATAAAACGTCGTGAAAATCGTAGACCTTTATAGGAGGTAAGATTGTGCTACTCTATTGCTGCTAAGGAGAAGATATTTATATTTCGAAATAGGGTAAGGTATTTGTATAGTCAATCCATTTAGGCTTTACAATCTCTCTATTTGTGTAAAAAATAAATTCTCCTGACTGACATATCAGAGAGTAACTAATGAAACTAGAAATTTGTCTTGTAGGTTTATTTTTACCGTCGGCACAAAGACAGGTTTTTTGGGGTTGAAATCTTGTTTGAAATACCACTGAATTTCGTTACAAGCACTGTCAAAATGCGGTTCATAGCTGGTGAAAATTATATAATGCAATAAATGTAACTTTATGAAGAAATCGCAACAATTGAAAGTGCCATTTTCAAATTGTTCACGAACGATATCCAATAATTCGTCCATCACAATATAAACAAACGACGTCGAAGTTATATAAAGTGGTTATAGAAGAA
This sequence comes from Euclidia mi, assembly GCA_944739405.2. NCBI lineage: Eukaryota > Metazoa > Arthropoda > Insecta > Lepidoptera > Erebidae > Euclidia > Euclidia mi. Next base: position 26,743,702 of record OX123204.2, on the reverse strand, counting down.
TATTTGACATTCGTTGGCTATTTAATTCTATGTGAATATTTTTACTGACTGTTTTATGACTTTCTCAAATAGTTATATTCGGGCTAATTTATAACTAAACTTTGACTTGCTTTTGTTATTTGCCTTTCGCAGTTTCTAATACAAAGTATGTCAGAATAACGATTATATCAGTAACCTAATGGAAGGAAAGAGGAATCCACCACGCACCCTCGGATTGCCCACCCTAACTATTGCAATAGAAAAAGGTTGACAATACCAAACTCCTCTAAAGACAAAGGATAAGGGATAGATGGAATAATGCGGAAATGGGTTCCAGGAAAATACCTGACGTGCAGTATCCCGCTCTATGCGCCGACTATGATTCGACACGTGTTTCGCCTCTCCACAAGGCATCCTCAGGACCGATGGGCAACGACTGAGCGCTGTTCTACCGCGTGCATGCCTTTTATGTGCTCGTACTTTCTAATTTCCCCCGTCGTTCGACTGGTGTGCGTTATTATCACGATATGTGAACAAATTCAGCAGAGGGGACCCGTTAAAAGTTAGTTTGTTCGTTTAGTAATGTATTTTTGTCTCGTTTTAATATCTCTAATTGTTCCAATACGCAAATTCGGAAACCTTTTTGGCACGTGTGTATGACGTCAAAAGAATGTCCGCTATTTAAACCGTGACCCGTGTGGAGTAAATGTTTTGCAAAATGCGACTTTTCAGGCTGGTTGTTTCTATATGCCGCTAAGTGTTCTTTATATCGCAGCTCAAAAATTCTACCCGTTAGTCCTATGTACTTATTTTGGCATTGTTCGCACGATAAACAGTAAATACCGGAGTTTTTGTTTTACGTACTTTATCTTTACCATTACACAGAAACTTTAGCGTCTTATATGGTTTATAGGCCGATCTTATACCGTTTCTTCTCAGTATACGCGCCATACGTTCAGTTATGCTGCCGAAATAGGTAAGCACAGCAGTGTTCTTCACGGGATCTTTTATGGACGCGGCTTGGCCAAACTATGTTGTTTCCCTCGAATCAACTTATCAATGAAACGTTTACTATACCCATTTACTTGAGCTATATGATAAATAGTATTTAATTCTTTGCTGATGATTTTACACTCAGTGGCACATTTAATAATCTATGAATCATACTATGAAATGCTGCTAATTTGTGTTGTGATGGATGACAGGACGAAGCTGGTATTGTAGTATCTGTATACGTCGGTTTATGAAAAATTTCAAACGTGTGACAGGTACCCTCCCTTTTGATAGTCAAATCTAAGAAATTGATCGAGTTGTTTTGTTCCATTTCTAATTAAAACTTAATCTTGGGGTGTGTACTATTAATTCTTCTAAGGAAACAGTGAAGCTGACGCTCAGTGCCCTTCCAAGCTAGCAAAATATCGTCCACGTATCTATAATAAAATAATATATTTTGTTCTTTTACCAAATGTTCGAGTTCGTAGTTATTCATGAATATTATATCTGCCAACAATGGACTAAGCGGTGAACCCATAGCCAAACCCTCTTTCTGTAAGTAGTACTTGCTGTCGAAATGAAAATAATTCTGTCTACTGCATAACTCGGTTAACTTTAAAATGTCGTTAATCTGTCCCGGGTGAATTTTATTTCTTTCCAACATACTTCTAATTATAATGAGGCATTCTTTATAAGGCACGTTAGTGTATAAGCTTTCTACATCCAAAGACACCAGTTTTATGTTGTTAGGTAGACATATGTGTTTAATTTTGCTAATTTAGACTGGGTTGCATCATCTTACTTTAACAATGACAAAGATCGCAACATCTGTCAAAGTACCGGTTAAGCAAAAAATTAGTTGCACCACTTGACAATTGTTAAAATGACGTCATAATTTTACGTTAACTGTAACCGCCCGATATTGGCCGGTTAATGTTATTATTAAAGTCAGTTCTATTGTTCTATTATTGATACGCATCGAATTTATCCACCAAAAATGTCACTACTTCGAGAAATACTCGCAGAAACTAGTTCTTCTGAAGACGAATGTGATTTAGACCCGATAAGTGTAAGGCCTAGGAAAAGAAAAGTGTATTTCTCCAGAACCGATCGAGTTTCAAAATGGGACAACAAATCATTCTTGGCTAGATTTCGAGTGTCCAAAAATGTAGCGCGGTGGCTAGCTCAACGGTCGGAACACTCTCTGTGCTAGCTACCTATGCCAGGAAGGATGCCAGGAATCGAACCTTAGCTGGTCCGCCACAGTGCGCTGGTGGTGTGTGACTGGCGATGGCGAGTGTTCCTACGACGATCATCTTCTATGTGCTAGTGGATTGTATGGCTTCGATCTATTCGGGGCTTCAAAAATAAAACATCTTCATACGTTGAGAGCGATGCTGTTCAGGTGTTCGGTACTGGATGGCTACATATAGTTACTTGGTTACAAGATGGTGGTTGGGACGCCAACAAACTGGCCAAAAATATGGTCGCTTAGCTACTTCAAAATTTTACCTTAACGCCGACCACCGCACCGAACATATGCACAACAAATATTTATTTGTGATAAATGTAATTATCTTAGATACTTTGGTACATGTATATATGTTCTATACATAGCTAGATAGGTCTCAAAAAGTTCTATCGAACGGTATATAATACATAAACCTAACTGTTTGCATCACTAAGTTATTCAAGAAAAATTATCGAAAAATGTTGTCACACAAGGATCCGCCCACTATATTTTCTATAAAAAAAATATATGAAATACTATAGTTATGTATGTAATTTTGGTGGGCCATTGTGTGCAACTATATGGAACATCTAATAAAACAAACGCCATGGAAATAGCTTTATTCAATTCTAAGATAACATAATAAAACCTACGATGCATAGTAAAAATACAAATTTTCTTAAGAAAACACTATCGTACATACACAAAGTTTATGATAAAAATGCAAATGTTTATTATTACGATTATTTCGGCTATGTAAACCAATAACTAGCAATAAAAAACTATTTAAACATGATTTCAAGCCTATTCAAAGCTGAAAAACACTTATAAAACTATAAAATTACTATGTAAACAAAACAGCTGTTTATCAACTATTAGTTCTTATCTATTACAACTGATAACACTATTTATGATCGATATCTAAGTCCCTACGGTTAGCACAAGTATAAGTTTAATGCTTATACACTACACGGCACTACTTATTACCGCTTTGCGAATTTTCACTATTATAGCGTTATTTTATCTCTTTGACGCGTCCGGGAACCGAACCAGGTATAGCTACCGCACGATTGGATAGCACTATTTTTACACGATTTTCACTCGCGGTTTCGAATACACTATTCACTATAGAGTTTTTTAATGTCTGTCGGGAAGAATAAATAAGTATGACATTTTGAGCACCAGGCCCTTCAATATATTTATCATTGTATCTGTTTATGTACCCTTTTGCCACTATCTTGATATTCTCAAATTTGTATTTGAGCTGCTTCACAGTGCGCGGGATCTCTCCAAGGGCATTAAATTCGCTTTCTATTAAAGTCCACACGCTATCCTTTTGCTTACTACTTATAGCATCTGTTTTCTTACAAAATAATACATTTTGATGTTTGGTTATTAACGATTGAAGTCTATCGACTTCAGCTCGGGTAAAGTTTACGCTTCTTTCCCTGAAATATACAGAATTTAACGTAAAGATAAGCTTAAGTTTGTGTGCTGTAAAAAGAATAACACGCAAGAGTTATGGGCAACAGAATAAGTTGTGCATACTAACTTTGTTTGGCTGTTTACGTACAAGCTTTTTGTATTTGATGCCATTATTATCTTCTACACTTCGTAAAACTTGAACTCGTAATAGGTGTAGTTTATACAAGAAAGATAATCAAAATCTTTTAAAATGATGCACGTTTAGCGCGTTCAATTCGTTTGACGTTCGATATAATATTTGACAATTGACATCTTGACATTATCAATAACAGCGAAGCTCTAGTATTGCCGGACTTAAAAATAGTTCCCGCAGCGAATCGGGGTAGATTACGCCTCATTTGTCTAGCAACCCTGTTAACTTTAACATTAGCAACAAAAACGTTGGTGCAACACATTTTGCGGCAGCCGTCAAGTGTACTGTTAAAGTTATTGTAAAATTTGACTTTAGCTTTTACTTTAACCGGTGATGTGGTGCAATCCACTCTTTATCGCGGTGAATGACGTCTTCTCTTTAAACAAACCATTTAAATATTTTGCTAACTTGTATGCAGGAGCGTTGACATATGAAACCACTGGACGAATGGGCACCTGATCTTTATGTATTTTTGGCAAACCGTACAACAGAGGACACGTTCGATTGGTGTGCGTCATTATCACGATATATATATATAATAAAAATATCTAGTTAGGTTATGTACTAAAAGCTAAAAAATAATACGGTAAGTCCTAGCTACCAGATCACACCAATCTTCTCATTAATCTGAGGTATTGATCAGATAAATATAAAATCGTTGGGCGCGTGAAATTTCTATCAAAATGTTTAGTCTGGATACGCTACGCCCAACGATTTTATATAATCGTTAATAAAACCGTTTAACATAAAAAACCGGCCAAGTGCGTGTCGGGCCACGCGCAATGTAGGGTTCCGTAGTTGCCCATAATGGCCATTATTGATAATAATTTCTGTTTCACATGGGACTAAAAACGGGCATCTTTAAGATTAAGCCAGCGCTCCCAATATAAACTAACAGAAATAGGTATTTATAAGTTAACCGACGATTACTCGTAAACTAGTGATGTCTACTTAGCCGTGATAGTTTTCCTTTTAAATTCGTTATATGTACTACATTTGTGATATTTTTCACCTCTTCCAAATTAATAGTTTAGCCGGCAGAGGGGGGGGGGGGGATACTTGAGTCTAACAATTTTTTTCACTTCAAAGCTTGATATTTGACAAACCAATCACTTGATCGAAAAATGATTTGAGCAAACTAATAATATTTTTTTAAAACCTATCCAATAATATCCCACACAATGGGGTACTCAACCAAAAAAAATTCAACCCTACTATATATGTAGGGGAGATACCCTTAAAAAAATCTTTTCCTAAATTTAATTCTACAGTTTTGTTGCAATATCGTATGTCTATATTCATGTCACATATCAGCTTTCTAGCACCAGGCGTCTTTGAGCTAGGCTGCGGACGGACAGACGGACGGACATGACGAAACTATAAGGGTTCCTTGTGGACTACGGAACCCTAAAAATGTTTTTATTTATTTTCAAGTTTTTGGTTTTGTTGTTAGGTCATAGTGAGCCCTATTCTACTCATCAAGCCCTTTCATTCGATCCCATTATTGAGGTATTTGTGAAAAATATGTATGTAATCCGCCATTTTGTGGTGGCAGCCATCTTGGATTTTTTATGTGAGCTCTATTCTACCAATCAGGCCCTTTCAGTCGATACCCGTGTTAAGGGATTTGTGGAAAATATGTAGGTAATCCGCCATTTTGTGGCTGCGGCCATCTTGGATTTTTCATAGTGAGCTCTATTCTACCAATCAATCCCTTTCATCTGATACCCATATAGAGGTTGTTGTGAAGTAATATGTGATCCCCCTTTTTGTATCGGCGGCCATCTTGGATTTACAATCATAAGAAATATATTATGTTGTATTGTCATCAAGATTCAGAGTGTGTGCCAAATATCAGATCAATTTGTCATTAGGAAGGGGGTAAAATTCCAATTACTAAATTTGACCCAAACAAACAAATAAACAGGTCAAGCTAAGTAAAACCGTTTAATAAGAATTAATAATAATAATAAAAAACCGTTTAATAAGAGCTGACATGTTGTTATAAAAAAATATATCTACAGCTGTGATGCACAATATTTTCACTAGCTGTTGATCGCATTTACAGTGTTTGCTTCAAAATCAGTGGCTTTTCGAAAGTTTCTAACCCCTATTTCACTCCCTTGGGCGTGGAATTAAAAATCCTTTCTGAATTGGTGCCTTCGTCATAGGAGGACACTGTCCAAATACCATGTAACATTTATAGCTTTAGTAGTTCAGGCTCTGTAACGATATATTATGTCAGCCAGTACAAGTAATTTTATTTACGAATATAGAGACTATTTACAAAACGCTCGATACATTCACCCAAATAATAATTCAATCTGGAATGCTGCACTTTACGTCTCTGAGTAATCGAGTACAAATTATAATGGCTACTCATTTGTTTGCCTCACAAAATATGAAGATTAAATCAGGTAATATTAATGTATACAGGTCCCTACTCAACTCGACGTCGACGCATTGGTGTTCGTCTGAATTCTTAAGCTTTGTTAATTGAATCGCTGAATGTGGTCTGTACAGGGTATCTCTGTGAAAGGGCTCTGTTTTACTTAGTTATGAAATTGCACTGGGGATTCGACTGATTCGTAGAGTGAAAAATTCACAAGTCGAATATAGATTGTTGGAAATTAAGGAATGTTTATTAGGTAATTCAGACCATTGTATTTCATAACCTATGGTTAGAAGGTATATTATTTATTTAGCGACATGCAAGACGCAGGGATATAATATTTTGGCTAAAAGTATGTAATAAGTTTTTTGGTAAGTTACAAATCCTTAAATACTTATCGGCCAGAAAACTGGTCAAGTACGTATATGTATGTTCGCACAAGGGTTATTTCTGTACTTACTCTAAAAAGGAGTCATCCACGACATAGTAGCTATTACCTGCAACAATAAGTTTGTTTTATACTGATACAATTGTCTTTTTCTTTATTCATTACAGTCTTAGCAATATCCCGGTTGTATCCTAAGCTTGGGTTTCCATGGCTTACGATTACTTACCGACTGACATCTAATTGAATATATTCAAGTTTGTATATTTTATTTTACTGTGTGACAGTGAAGTTGTTAAACTTTGCCAACTTTCGTGTCAGTGAACCTAATTATTAATATTTCATGTTACACTCTTAGGTGGTAATTTGATTAAGTCTATTACGCTCATTCTTCTCTCTACAAAAATATGCTAATGTAGCATGGCGAAATTATGATGATCTGATTACTTGGTTAATTGGTTGACATATGCTTAGATTTTTTTCTTTTTATTACTACTATTTTGTCTTTATTACTTTTAAAAAGAAATGCGAATCAGGGACCTAATTGATTATAATTATATAGAGTTACATTGATACTGACCTACCATAAATAACAGGCCACACGGGAACGCAATACACTCTTGACCAAGTGAAGAGTGATGGGGCCATAGTAATAAATCTTCTATCTTGCAATAAAGAAACTTCAGGGGAATGTTTACGGTACAGGTCATCGATGTAACTTTATTGATTGCAAAGTGAGCGCAATAATAAAATACATAATATGTGTATGCGATTCGTGTTTCGTCCTAAGCTCCTCAGTGCGCCTAAATAACAATCGTGGTTGTCTCTTGACGTGTATATGGAGGCAAATCCGAGATAACGACGGACTTGAATGACTTTATGTTTCTATTTCAACGCAACGTATTGTGGCTACTATGTGCTCTTTGAATTTTCAGGAGATGTGTTGTATTTTGTTTAACTCACAAATATTGGTTTGTGATTCCCGACGACGCTGCGTTCACTTGATGTTTCAGCAGGCTGTATTTTTCAAAGCAGTGTATTATACGCTTATTTATATATATAAATCTAAAATTCTTGCGTTACTGACTGACTGACAGATTTCAGTATTAAATAAGACGCTATTTTGGAATATTTCGTCAGCACACGGTAGAGTAACTAGCCTGATTCTTCACAAAGAATTTGTAAAGGTAAACCAATGCAGTATAAACTGTCTAAAGTAATATATCTGGTAAAAACCTACACGGTTTATTCAAGAAATGTGTGCATAGTCATCGCGCCGCAAGTTGGTAGTACTTCTCATGCAATTTGGAATAATTACAGCGAAACTGTTCAACAACAGAGGCCTTTAACCCTCTCGCTCTTTAAGAGAAGGAAGACTTGATACAAACCCTATACCAACCCGTTTGGCCAGCGTGGTATAGTGGGCCAATTCCTCCTTTCAAAGGAGAGGTCTAGTCCAGCAGTGGACTGTTAAAGGCTGTTGATGATGATTAACCCTCTCAAGTGCGCGTGATACAGGGCTTTATCCGCGGCGGAAATTACGTCGTTGTGAACGTACCCGACATGGAGACGACCCGGTGGCTAGCGGGAGTGTAATGTAGTGTAAACGACTGCCACCTAATGTCACGCGTTCGATTCCCGCTCAAGTCAAATATTTGTGTGCATGAACATGAATGTTTATCGTGGTCTTAGTGTTTCTACTTAGAATAAGTTTGTGTAAACAAAGAAAAACGTATTAATGTATATTTATCCATTATTTACTAACCATGGTATAAGCTCTGCTTAGTTTAGGACTAGATGGTGTTGTGAGAATCTGGGTACAATACTTAAATAATAATTCTTTGTCGCTATGGATAAACTTAGCTTTTTAGTTTTATAGAAGTAGCTATTTTACTGCTTTAAGGGCTTGCAAACTGTTGTTATGGCGAGGCTGTCAATTAACTTCAAAGTCAGTAGTGCCCGTTCGATACGCTTTGTATTGCAGTCTATTGGTACGCTCACTAGGCCATCGCTGCTTTTAAACATTAAACGTATCTAAATAGACTCTCGACTGTGTATGCAACGTTCCATTTCATCAAAATCTGTGGCCAATGTTAAGTCACTCAGCAATTCCTATTTGAACACTCGGTAGTAACAGTACGAGAAGTAAGAAATACCAAACCAAACAAAAGTCTAAGTTGCCTTAATTGTAACTTCTTGGCGAACTATAACAGTCAGCAGGATTTATTTCAAAAGACCCAACGAATAGCAAATGCTGACTGTATGAATACTTTATAGAACTTCGACGTCGTTTGTTTATTTTGCGATGAATGAATTATTAGAAGGTGTTTGTAAACTATTTGTTCATTGTTCTCATCTCTTCATAAAGTTACATTTATTTCGTTAGTTAAATATAAGTGAGTGATCATCGTGAACGAAGGCTTACGTTAAAGGTTTAAGACTGGCAGCTATTGACAATAAAATAACCAGAATAATTTCACGATATTCGCACCGTTTGGTATCTAAACAATTACCTTGATTTCCTTTAACCGGTGCCTCGTAAATATTTTTACGATTAATTTGCTTTGAGATTTATCATTTATCTTTTTTCCGCCGGTAATAATTTTGGGTGAACGTTTTTGCGACGATATCGTTTGGAAAATGTTCCTAAAACGGGTTTTAGGAACATTTTCCAAACGATATCGTGACTTGATACGGGTATCAAGTCTGTTAACCTGTTTAAAGGCAGGTAATGTGCGCAGTTTTGCCAGCAGTATGTTGGCGAGCGATGTGTTGATTATCATATCTACGATGTGTGTAAGTGGAGCGGTGCCTGGCTACATATTCAAGTGGGTGTTTAGTATATGTCTCTTCATTAGCGTGTTCTCTAATGACGTCACCTAAAATTTTGTTTAATCTTTCATAAGCTGCTTTTTGAAGACAACTCCCGAACCAGGAATAATACTGTGTCGCGGGAGACTTTGCAAACACAATCAACGGACACAATGAACACCCACGTTTATTACAAGAACGTACCTACAGCAAAGGGAATAAACAGACGGTTAACCTTCACAACTTAAAACTGTTATTTTCTTAGGTAGCAGTTTGAGTAACTCTAATTAAAGCCACTACTGGAAGTAGTTTGTACATCTGAGGGAAAGCCATGTTTTCCCTCAGATGTATGCGATAGAAATTTAATAAAAAAGGAACACCGTCGTTCCACATGTTTGTCCTCTGCTGCACATCTGGATACGTCGTAAAACGTAACTAGTACGGCTTCATTTTTATTGGACATTTTGTTTAGGAGTACTGCAATTGAAGATATCTTTACTAATATAGAAAGCTCAAGAGTTTGTTTGTTTGGTTAACGCGCTAATCTCAGAAACTACTGGTCCAATTTGAAAAATTCTTCCAGTGTTGCCTATTTTTCGAGGAAGGATATAGGCTATATATCATCACGCTAAGACAAATAGGAGAGGAGCACTAGTGAAGAATGTTTAAAAATTGGGGATATTTTTTTCCTTTCGAGAGCTTCCGCTGCGTGCGCTGCGTAAACGGTTGAAGTTTCGCAAAATCATTTCCCATTAAAACCCAAAAAAAGTACGCTACAGCATAGACATATCTATATTTTAAAGTTGGCTCACAATAACTGCTTTTATGATAACCTCTAAAATATTGTAACATTTGCGAAGGTGTTTTAATAAACATAGTATTAATCCTTATCTAGATAAATACGTTATAAATCTCAAGAATTTGCAATAAAACTGCTCTTTAAATCCTTCGATTTCAATGAATATCTTAGGAGATATCGCAGTTTTAAAATAACATCGCAGCATCGTTAAGTGCCGTGACGTGACGAGTACCATGCCGTTACGTGTATCGTGCCGTCACGTGCTTGCTTCAATCCTCTATATGTTATATATTTTAACGTCAAACGCATTTGCAGGTGAGATGGTGGTTTTGTTTATTTAAGCTAAATAAATCAGTGTGTTGAATCATGTATGCTTATTTAACAGTTCTTCCTTTACAGTCCTTTGCAGAACTTAGACTTATGCTTCTCCTATTTGCTTTACAAAAGAACTATGAGTCAGTAGGAGGATTTCGGCGTAGAATAGTTACCACGCTGACCAGACAGATTGGTATAGGGTTTGATTTTGGGTTTGCCGTCTCTTCGCAGTGTGGTATTTTTTATGTACTTTCGTAACGCACCCGCACCACGGGCGCGCTAAGAAAATACATTAAATTCTCTTTTTTCGCCATGATCGAAGATAGAACATATCTAACTAGTGCGAAAGTAATAGTTTGTCTATTACCTACTGTTCAGAATTTATCATCAGATCTCAACAGAGTCGTTGATATCAGATATTTATAAGTGAATTTCAATAATAAAATTTATCATGACTTCAATTTTATCACATTTGACTCGCAAAAGTTGGAGAGTAAATCAGGTAATATTAATGAAGTCAGGTCCCTACTCAACTTGATGTTTCAGAGCCTCAGTATTCGCCTGAATTATGTAGCATTTTTATAATTGGATTTTTCAACGCTTAGGGTTATATCGGGTTTCTCTGTAAAATTGATGTTTGGCTTAAGCACTGGGACTGAATCTAATTCGAAATTGTTTAGAGAAACTGTTTTTTGCAAAGAGACAAAAAAGTTTTTTTTGTGTTAGCATAAGCATTTTCGCTGCTGATCCGCTAGTCGTCGTCCGCTAGTCGTGGTCGTAGTTTATATACGTCATGTCGGTAATACAGATTTGCTTCTTTAGTTCGCCATTGTGGTTACGTTGTAGAGGTTAAGACGTCATGCGGGCTACGGTCCGCCTAGTGGTAGCTCTGACGTAAATGACACTTTTTATACATATATACATACATGGACTCACGCCAGTTTCCCGGAGGGGTAGACAGAGACTACGGAACGCAACGATCCTGACATATCTATCTTGCTTCATTCACTCCTATCAGATTCCTCATGCATGCTCTTCAGTTTTGTATAATTCTGTCAATCTATTTTTAACGCTTAATCAACGCTAGTATATTATTATTAGCTATAGTACATTTCTCCTGGTGACACGCGCATGACAACAAAATGCTTTTACCTTGAACAAGTTAAGAGTGATAGGGCAATTGTAATAAATCTCCTATTACGCAATAAAGAAACTACAGAGTAATGTTTACAACACGGGTCATCGAAGTAACTTATTGATACCACTACGTGGAGGAAATAAACATACGCGCGTTTTTTGAATACAGATAAGGATGTGGTTCGTGTTTCGTCCTAAGCTCCTCAGTGCACCTAAATAACAATCGTGGTTGTCTCTCGACATGTATACGGAGACAAAGCCGAGATAACGACAGACTTGCGTGACTTTGTGTTTTCCATTTCAACGCGAAGTATTTGTGGCTGCAATGTTACGCTCTTTGAATGTTTTTAGGAGCTTTAAGTTGTGTTTTGTTTAAGTAAAAAATAATTGGGTTTGTGGTTACTGTTGGAGCGGATATCCCAGCATTACAGACTTGTTTATTTTTTAAAGTGAAGCAGAGTGTGCGTATAGTTTTGTTGTATTAGTTCGGGTTACACTGCATTCACTGATTCATGAAATTAAATTGTACACTTGCTATTTCTCCTTCAAGAAACGTTAACATACTCTCTGGAAATACGGAAAAGCAATTTCAATTCAACGACATTTTTTTATAAAGTAGAACGAAGAACAAGTTAATAAACCTAACAGCTTGTTTTTATAAAATACAAAATTCTTGTGGCTGCCATATAATTTTCTTTAAGATTTTTAAACACACATAATGTCCCTAGGTTTAATTTGATTCAACAGTTTGCTTTTTAAAATTGTCACGACGTATCGCCGCGGCGCCGGTAAACTTCGTCACTTGCTAGAAGCCATTTTTGTCGATAAATTGATATTTTTACTTCCTTTAGAGGCTCTCTAACTAAAATAATATATAACAATACGCGTAACAATAGATAAATTGCAATGTAGTTATTTTTTAAGCGGTTGCCAAGTTACTGGTGGCACAAAAAGCTTGCTACAAAACTGCAGCATGTTATATAAAAGTTATAAACCCAGTGAGCCTTGCGCTGGTCACGCTCGGTGTATCGGAATGGTCCGCGTCATCGCTTGCACAGCTAACTACTGCCAACTATTCTCTCATGCAGACACAATCAAGTCGTGTTCAGTAAATATGTTCATATGATTGCAGCCAGCAGCGAATTTTACTTAATTGCAATATCAAAATAACTAAATAATGCTTTGCTCGGGCCAAACCTCTATCCTACACGAATTTCACAGTCACACTAAAAGTAGAGTACGAAGAGAGGCCTTATGCCTGAAGCGATTTCTACCAAGCCTATATAAGTATAAAGATATACCTATATATCACTGATATTATTGAACGGGTTTAAAAAAAAACAAATCGCGAAACTGTACCCTCTAATATCACTGATATTTCATACAATACATGATGCGTTAAAAATTGCTTTACAAATGTATGTCAAGAAGGATCAAATGCATCGCCTCGGGAGACGATGAAATGTATAAAGAAGCTAACGGATTTAGTGAAGTTCCATCGTATGTATATACGTTTAGTTAGCTATTCTTAGCATTTGATATCCAGGTTCATGTTATAAAATAATTAATAGATTCTGACCACGGATGTTATTGCGACAAAGGATACTTAGTGAATGTGTAATTTAGGCAGTTATTCAAGCGCCGCCGGCGACGTTATTTAGTTATGTTCCTTTTTATGCGCAAATCGAAGAAAAATAATGTTTAGACCATGATTTTGGGTGAAGCCACCATTACAGTTACTTATGGTTTAATTGTTTTAAAGTTGACAAAACTAAACGCTATTAGGTTATTATCAAAAGTTGAGCTGACTATAAACTGCAAATCACTACCTACACCTCGATTAACTCTGATAATAGACACACTAACTATAGAAATAAACAAAATAGCTGTTGGGTCGACAGTCTGGCTCACTTGAAATAGAAGGTGACCCAGTTTGGAGCAACTAAAATAAATTTAATGATCAAAAGAGTCCCGCAGGTCGATGATATGCCCTTTTAATATTAATTAATTTCAGCTTCTTGCGCCCAATAGTTTTGGAGGTGCATTTTCTGTCAGTCAGTCGGTAACACAAGAATTGTATGTATGTGCAGTATGAGGAACATAACATAAAGCTGTGTAAGTTCAACTCTTTTATTTCTTGTGAGATAATTTCTTAACAAAATAACTCGGTCATTTCACACTAAAGCAGCGCCGTATCCGGCGCAGTGGCGTCATCTTTTATATTTAACTTTAAATATGAAACATGCGTCCCTTGTACAGTATTTTCTTCGAAAGCCAACTCGACGAAATTGGTCATAAAGAAAATTTTCTCAAAATTGGATCAACTAACTATATATAACGAGTATTGCGAGAAAAAGAAAGTGAGAATTCATAACCTTCTTCAAACCTATAAAATAATAAAGCGTATTAGGGCGTAAAATATATAATGCTCTTGGTGATTTAAGAAAGAGAAATATAAAACTGGATATAGAATGAAGAATATGAACGTGTTATAAAACATAAACAAAACGCGTATGCTGTGTGTGATTTCATATTCAATTTGGTGTAGTATACAATGCAATCTCTACACAAAATAAAAGTAATATAAATGCTCATTGTTGTAATCCAATAAATATACCATCAGAACAAAGAGGAAATGCTATGGACGTACACCGGTATTCACAATATAGCGCGAAAAATAATTAATATAGCTATGTGAAGTTACGTATGCACTGGTATAATAGATTTGCATATGAATTTAAAAGCCCTTACATTTAATAGCTTTCGTATCTCTACTCTCTGTAATGTGTACTTGCACGTTCGTAACTATGGATCTAGTAGAAACTTTTAAACACTCGCGTTGCATGTTTAAGAATATAATAATAATAAAATCTATACGGGAATTAACGCGAACATGCATTAGGTATTTACATACCTTATTTTTGCTTGACGTTTCGAGACGGTTGCACGTCCCGTGGTCGCAACCTGACTGGTGTAGCGATGTCACGTCTCCGAGTGCGAGGTAGAAGATTATATTTCTACCCCCGCGTTGTTGATTTTCGAAGTGCCGGCGCAAAACACACTAACCGTATCTGTCTATTGAACATTCGCCGACTGCGCATTAAAGTAGGGTGTTGTTAACCGGATCACTGGATTCCACGCCGATGACAATTTGAAGCCCTCTTCCCGATTGAAATTTTTATGTTTTCTGATTTCGATCGCTTCACGCACAACTCTTGGCTAAAAGTGACGTTCCGTGGAGAGGACTTGGGGACGATGAAATTCAATCCAGTGATTGGTGCCCGATTCAAGTAAATGTTCCGCAATCGCCGATTTGTTCGTTTGACGGTTCTTTACAGCTGCGATATGCTCCTTTATACGTTCAGCGATGGTCCGCTTCGTTTGCCCTATGTAAGAGCTTCCGCAGCTGCAGTTGATTTTATAGACACCTGGGGTTTGTAGCGGTAGAACAACATCCTGTGGTGTGCCCACCATGTTGTATACTTTGGCCCCTGGTGTAAATATGGTCGGAATGGAGTAGTTTTTTAACTTTGCTCCTATTTTATCCGTAACACCTCTAATGTAGGGCATGTAGGTAGGTTGTCTATTTACCGCCGGATGTTTATCTCGCTTGATAGGCCGCGTCTTTCGACGTTGTATCTGGTATCCGTTCTTCCTAAGTACCTCCTGAACATGGTCTAGCTCTAGCATGCTCTAGCAGCTCATGGTCTGGATCTAGTGCCATAAAAAGGGTCCTAAATATCAGAAGTGCACTACGTTTGTTAGTAACAAGTTATCTAGTGTGCATTCATTTAGTAACTGGACTCTAATTAGCGACACTGTGAACACACGGTATTTTGTGAATATTTATAAAAAGATATTGAAAACTAAATCAGTTAAAACTGACAGCCTAGTAAGTGGACCCCGGACTGCAACTCGGACAACGCTGGACGATGATGAGTATTGACTATCTTCATTATAGGAATTAAATTTGCGCTAATTTAATTCTCCCAGTTCGAAATGACTTGTGGTCTTGGCGAGTAACATTAGCGCTGTAACCGCGCGCTAACTAACAGAACATGCCCGAACTACTTTTCGTCCGTGTATGAGGTCAAACAATGTTCTACTATTGTAATTCAAAGTTTGTTCGTATTTAAGATGGTTTTTTGAGGGTAATTTTACTGTATTATATGAATCCCGAACTTTATTAAGCTTCAGATAATAAAGACTGTTTAGCATTATAAATTAGATATTGTTTATTTAGAATAATTAGGATTACGTACAAAGTTATTCTCTGAGTGCCGTAAGAGGCGACTTAAGACAATATTAATGCAAATAGTATCCTTAGGAAGAGGCGGAAAACTTGACATAAAACCGTATATCTTAAGGCTCCTGTTGAACCACACACCACATGCTATTAGGACGCAAATTAAGACAACCTTGTCCAGCAGTGGACCGCAAATATATCCATGTTCACGCACACAAATGTTTGACTTGAGCGGGAATCGAACCCGCGACCTTCGGCGTGGCAGTCGTTTACACTCCCAGAGTGGGAGTGTAAATGACGCCGGGTCTTGATGATTTAATGAATTGTATACTTTGCATCATATAATAAAAATAAAAGTAACGACGTATATCTTGATTGTATCCGAAAAGTTACTCAACTAGACATACCCTTGTTCGATAAAACTTTTATAAAAACGTCATTTTGGGCTGCGGTCACCACCCCATCAACAAGCTTCTCTGGACCACAGCAGACGTCACTCGTCTCTATTCTGGTATGATATAATTGTAAGGGTCATACTTTCGACCCGCGGGACTTTTGATATCTAACTTTATTTTAGTTGCTCTAAACTGGGTCGCCATCTAATTCAAGTGAGCCAGACTGTCGAACAAACACCTATTTTTGTTTACTTCAAAAGTTTGTGTATCTGCTACCAAATTTAATCAAGGTGTAGTTAGTGAGTTGCCGCGGGCGGTGTTGGACCCAATTTAAAGTGAGCTCGACGTTTGATGATAATTGAACGCCAAACTCCGTTCGTCTAAATACAGAGAGTTTTTAACAACAACGAACTAATCCCGCGGTTTGAAATCCACGCCTACGTGTGTGGAATTCGGTTCAAAAAGGGTAAACGAAGGAATGAATATAATATATGTAGCGTTATGGTAAAAAATAAACTCCGTTTTATAAATATACCTATAACTGTATAATTATATAACTGACAAGAGCGCCTCTTACGTCAACGAGTTTTATGTACAGTGTGCTCTTTGTTTCTTTTTTATTTTAAAATAAATATTAAAGTGTCGACATTTCTTGGGATGCAGTTATATACTAGAGTTACCAGCACTTTTGGTCGTTAAGATGTCATGTTCTTGACGTAATCCTGACTAATTGCTGTTGTGTTTACAATAGGTTTTTTGCTTCGTCTTAGCAAATTCAGCAATAAGTAAATTCATTATTAAAACTCATGACTTCAAGAGTTATTTATTATGTTGTACTCGTTAACATTTTTTAGCAACTTTCGTTGCAAATTGTGAACATTACAGATGTTGAGCGCCACTAAAGCTGAATTTCGTCAGGTTAGGTAATTCCCACTTCGTAAATTTTCAAAGTTGCAAACGTCAATTAAGCTTAATTTTGGGAGAGGCAGAACAAAACTATACAAATTGCTGATTGGACCATAAAGTATATAGTTGCAAAGTATATATAAGCAAACATATAAACACTCAACTTGAACACAATTGATGGAGATTTGGTGCTTGCTTTATTTTTAGCTCCTCAGTGCGCCTAAATAACAATCGTGGTTGTCTCTTGACATATATTGTATAACGAAGTGAAACCGAGATAACGACGGACATGAGTAACTTTGTGTTCTCAATTTCAATGCTACGTATTTCTGGCATGTTATTTTATGTTATTTCAATCCTTTGTCTCTGAAACTAGATAGATGATTACAATTTAGGCTGGCTGTAACGCATCTACTTCATGTATCCCAGTCGACAACTTAATGCTTCCTTTGCTCAAAGTTATACAGAGCGCGCAAAATGCTTTATTACTAGTACAGAATGAGGTCTCTTGTAACTAGAACTCGCTGATTTTTAGTTGACTGTATTTTCTGTGGATATGGGTGCGGATTGTATCGTTCAATTTATCAGACTGGAAAACGGATTTTTTTTTTAATTTCGATTCGACGAACAGTGATTAAAAACGGACAATTTATAAAATTTACAGCTAGTTTTTACAAAGTCTAAGTAGTAAGTATAAGAGTAGGTTAATCTAGAGGCTTTCCACCGCGAGTACCAATAAAAGTCAGTATGTAGTTGTGTACCCTGGATAACCTTTTTAAATTAAATTGTGACACATTAAACTTTCTGTTGTCATTGTTAATTATGGTTTTCGAGGGTTTCATATGAAAAATGAGAGTGCAGATAAACTTAATTGAAATGTTACATATTTGATATAGAAGCTGATGGCAGTTGTCTTCTGATTATTTTTACTCGTCATATTTTTACTTTTTAATCAAAAATGTTATTCAGGGCACAATAACCTTTTTTGTTGACATTGAATACGCAGTATCAAAAGTATTTCATTTTTTTTTCTCCTTTCTTTATCCTGTAGGTACCTTTGCTAGTTGATATTTTCTTACTCAAAAACCTACGTCTTAAACATTGTAAAGTCAAACCTTTATAACCAGAGTCGCATCAAGATAATTTTATCAAGAGTGACGCTGACAATATTTACGGTAATGAGTTCTAAATGTGTAATTTCATAAGGTTTATGAAACTGTCACAGGTTCTATCGCTATAGGAGACACATCTGAACCGAGGTACCTATCGAATTCAACTGTTTCTATAGTATATACCAAAACCAGGCAGAAAATTACTTACTTAAATTATTCTCTTAATTCTTTAATTACATAAATTTTAAAAGACGTGGTATGAACGACAATGAAATTCAAGTAGCAGGATTCTTCATGAATTAAATATCAAACATCGCTTATATTACGCTTCAAAGACCTAACTTATTAGGCAGTAGTAGACAAAGTTGCTATTAAAAGTTATACACTATTTCAAACCAGTACCGTTACTAAAAATCTTTCTAGTACCACCTACCAACTAGTGACATACTACATTGTAACGAAAATATGTGTAATATCTAGCAAGAACCCAATATGTTTTCAAAAGCTTTCAAGAATTTCAAGAGTGCATTTACTTGCATTTTAGCACCCGTAATAAATAACGTTAATTAATCCGTGTTAACGTGCGCGTATTTGGAATCTAATTACTAAATGAAATCACAGCTAGATAACTTGTCGCTAACGGCTAACAAATGTACTGCACTAAAAATATGTATAAAACATGTCATTGTACTACATGCGTGTATACAGGTAGGTACACATTACGCAGAGTATATATCAAAGCTACAAGTATATATGTACATGCACAAGCTAGAGCCGTGGTCGCACCTATTGTATACCTAAGCCCAGCCAGGATTTTTTACCTGAATTCAACAAACACAGCAGGTAACTAATTAACTACATTTAGGTACACTAGTATATAATAGGAGGGACCACGGCTCTAGCTTGTGTATGCGTGTATTTATACTATTCTGGATTTATATCTGAATTACCTATTTTCTTGTTTCGTCCTGTTTAGACTCCCATTTTTACGTAGTCGGGTTATAGTTATTAAACTTATTTTTTTATTAAATAGTACTGTTTAGCGCAGAAATTAATTGCAATAGAAAATTGTTCTAATATTAAGATTAAAAAATAAATAATTATACCAAAAAGAAAAACCCACCTCAAATTATATTTCCCAATCTTCATATACCTTACCTACTTCTGAACAAAAAAAGAATTTTCGTAATCGGTAGTTTCTTCGGAGTTCTGAGGTAACAAACATTGAGCACCTCCTTCTTTTTTAAGTTTTGTTTAAAACTGTTATAACTAATCTCTTTTCGAAATATAACAGTACAATTTCAAAGTATGCTGTTAGTACAGGTATTCTCTTTTATTGGACTAACAATAATGACCTTTTTCATTTTGTTTCGTGCAGAAAATACAATGTTTCTTAGCAACTGTACCAGCGGACTGCACTACTTGGATATTAAATTATGCAGCGTACGTGTCGTGTATATTTTTTTATAAAACTTTTTGAATCCTTATTCTAATTTCAGTTTTACACTTCTCTTTCTTAATTATACACGAACTTTATGTTATTTTTACACTTTAGCTTTATTATTTTGACGTAAATGTAGGTTAGTTTTCTCTGCAACTTTCGTTTTGTGCACTTAGATGATTTCGTAATAGAAAAATGTACTTGTATTTTAAGCTGGTTTTCAAAGAAAATCCTGAAAATAGACGCACGTTTCATATTCAAAGTTAAATAGAGAAGACGGCAGTGCGCTGTATCGGAGAGTGACTATTTACTTTCTTCAGTGTGAAACGTCTGGGAAAGTTTGTGAAGTATCGCAGAGTTTGTGCAGGTACTGGACTAGAAATAAATGAGTCAAAGATCAACAGCCACAGTTTATGGGGTATTTTATGGTAATGTTTCTTATTTAGATTATTTTTATTGACATAGTAGGAATAAATTCGGAATAAAGGACGTGTTTACGATCCTTCAATTATCAGACGAATTTCAAACATACAAAAATGGAACATATACTTTAGCTCAATGCTAGGATACGCTGTAGGTATCAATACGCCACTCACCATAGATCTAGCGTTAACCCGGTTGCATATAATATCTTTTTCTTGATGACACCGTCCGCTTACTAGATTAACCGTATTTACCGAATGTTAGGATTTCCACAGAGCGCCTGTCTTCTGATAATTGCAAAAGATTCACCCACATAACCTTGAAACAGTCAGCTATGCGTGCCGCGGATTTGAACCTGATAATCTCGATATAGCAGTCTATTGGTATCTCAATTATACTAGCGCTGCCTCATTCCACTACGCCAAGCGTGTGGACAATTGTAATAAATCTTTCTCCCATTCCGTAATAATGCTGTTCAAAAAAAGGTCGTTAATATTCGTAATGCGAATCTCAAGATTATACGATATGAAACAAAGAGCTTCAGAAGGACTTCATTATAAAATAACCGAAGAACACAAATCTTAATGATCAAAGAACTTAAACAAATATCCTTGATACAATCTGAAGCCCTTTACGAAATACAAGAGATCTTTATCTTAAGTACCTTTAGGTATGATCAGAGAAGCACGTCTGTCCCTCGTCACTCATGTATTTGTCTATTTATAGTACAATACAGAAACTTATGTTTACAATACTTACTCAATAGAATGCGTAACGGCTTAAATTTATAGTGTAACCACAGAGTGTAACTTATTGAATCTATGTTTGTTACATAAGTGGCTAGGAATAGAAAAGTTTCTTCAAAGAGTTTTTAAACGGCATTATAACAAGACAAGGTAATATAACGTTAGAGAGTTTTCGAGTTCTAACTCGAAAAATATTTGAAAGATCTATCTTTCAAATATTTTTAAGGAGGTTTGATCCTTATTTTCGATAGGTAGTATATATTTTATGCCAACGAATTACAGTGACAGATTGTTCCAAAAATGTAGCATTGTACATAGTATAATAAATTACTTTGACTCCTCTCAGAACTAAACCTCGAATTCTATTTTTATATTGTTGAAAGGCCGTTGGCGTCTTAATTATTAATACGTGTTGCAGTTTGTTGTTCAGGCCACAAGTTTTAAAGCGTAGACGTTGAAAGTATCATTGGTGCGTTGTATGAATTGCATATGACTAGCTAATAAGTGGGATAATATTATCTTTTACAGCAGTCGTAGTGTGTCTGCGACAGTAATATTTGTGTCATTTTCGTAGCGCTGAAGATCAACGCTACGGTTTCCTCTCTATAGTTTGTTACAATTAGAACGAAAGTACCCAATAACAGAGTCATTAAACCCTCTCAAGTGCGCGTGATACAGGGTTTTATCTAAACAGTATCTCATTGAGGCAGGTCGTCGGGGACCGCGGCGGAAAATACATCGTTGTGAACCGACCCCACTTGGAGAATGCTATGCTTGGGTCACCCAACGCCGATGCAAATAATGGAGTGAAGGCATTTTAGCGTTAATTTGTGTTCAACATGTATTTGAATATTTGGGGCAAACTACTACGGTTTGCCTGTTTTGTGCTATCGATGTCAGAGTTTACGTGCATTTGACTGATGGGCATTTTCTTAAAATTTGGTGAAATTGGTGATTTTGCGGCGACACATAGTTTACACGCTCCGTAGAACAAAGACCCAAGTCTCTGGATTACTTGTGTAAACTTTGTATTGCCGCAAACCCACATAGCTTGTGACATTGTCAAATCACAAAAAGTCCCGTAAATATTGACATAGATAGCTATGAGTAAGTATTACAAATATCGTGGAAACCGATCTTCCGATCGAAAGCACTTTAACATTTAAAAAGTAATTTAGAAGATTTTATCGAAAAGTAGTAACAAAGATTAGAAAGTTTAATTGGAGAAAAAAAAACTAATCTTTAGTTTAATTGATTTTAAACTTTCGCGATTTGTATACATCATACACAATAAATTAGCGGGTCTTAATCGCGTACAACTAACTTATTTAAGGTATAAATACCTATTTGGTTCCGACGTTTCGCTCGTCTTGCACTGAGCGTGGTCGCGGAGAGACTGATGAGAGCTCAGCGCCGTCTTGTGGAAGTGCGGGTTTCGGCACCTACCCTCACTTGGTCTTTATTTAAGTTCGCAATGTCGGTACTCCGACACACTACACTAATGACGTCTACACACTGTTGAGATTTATCACTGCGGCGGTGTCTACACTTGCTGATGACTGGATTCCAAGTAGCCGATAATCTATATCCATCCTCCCGGTTGAAATTGTTATGTTTCTTGATTTCTACCGCTTCACGTACTGTCCTGGAGTAATAGTGACGATCGGTGGATAAGACTTGTGGTTGATGCAGTTCTATCCAGTGGTTTGGTCCAGGCTCCAACAAATGCTCAGCTATCGCCAACTTATTAATCTGTCGGTTTTTTACAGCTGTGATATGTTCCTTTACTCTTTCAGAGATTGTACGCTTAGTCTGCCCGATATATGAACTACCACAGCTGCAATCGACTTTGTAGACGCCAGGTGTTTGGAGAGGAATGACATCCTTAGGGGTACGCAGATTGTGTGCAATCTTAGAGAGCGGACTGTATACAGTCTTGATGGAGTATTTCTTGAGTTCTACCCCGGCGATAGCTGAGCATTTGCTGGAGTCTGGACCAAACCATTGGATAGAACTGCATCAACCACAAGTCTTATCCACCGATCGTCACTATTACTCCAGGATAGTACGTGAAGCGGTAGAAATCAAGAAACATAACAATTTCAACCGGGAGGATGGATATAGATTGTCGGCTACTTGGAATCCAGTCATCAGCAAGTGTAGACACCGCCGCAGTGATAAATCTCAACTGTGTGTAGACGTCATTAGTGTAGTGTGTCGGAGTACCGACATTGCGAACTTAAATAAAGACCGAGTGAGGGTAGGTGCCGAAACTCGCACTTCCACAAGACGGCGCTGAGCTCTCATCAGTCTCTTCGCGACCAAGCTCGGTGCAAGACGAGCGAAACGTCGGAACCAAATAGGTATTTATACCTTAAATAAGTTAGTTGTACGCGTTTAAGATTTATTTTGTATAATATTTAGTTTGTTCACAAGTTACACGCGACACCTTGTAATAAAAGGTTTCCTGTAGACTGAGTTTGAGACAATGTGGTTTCGATCGACAACTAATGTTATTAACGTTATAGACGAGTGGAAACATAGATTTCAAAGGTTAGAATAATGTTTTGTTTGCCAGGTATCCACAGGACAGACTTGCCTAACACTTCAAAGGTCTTTCGAGAATATTATGGAGAACTCTCAGTCATCTAGGTTTCCTCTCGACATCTAGGTTTTCATTGCTTAGCAAGCGATAATTAACAATGTATTACGCTATTACTACTATTATTTACTTCAAAAACTTAATAGTGTGCTCCGTGGGTTTAGGCAAAAGACCCTTTCCGTAGCATTTTGTTAGCCACATACTGTTTCTAATTTTATTAAGTTTAAATCTTTAAATTCTTCAACACTTTAAAATAAATAACTTTAAAGACACTCGCAGTTTGCGGACATTTCACAACTGATAGCAAATGTTACTAACTATATTTATACATATAAGTGCTGGAGTTCGATTGGAACCGTGCGGTCAACGGCGAGCTCAAAATTGGATTTCGTTTGCACAGATTTCAGTTATTTTGAGTATTGGCTACAATGTCGGCAGTGACGATGCATTTATTTATTTTCAGATTTTTAGCTAGGCGTTTTCGTGGCCGTATCGCTCGTTTTATATAGGCACATACAGATTTCGAATTCAAACTTTTGCGATTTTAATCATCGAAATTTATTTTAACATTTTTAACATTTTATATTGCTTATCGCGCTATTAATGGTTCTGTTTTTCGCTCACTTTTCGGCCGGCTTACAACGTTTGTGTCGGGGAGAGTAAAACAGAGGTTTATACTTTTAATTCGATTTTTAATTATTATTACGCGAAAAACACATGTTAAAGAAATTTGTATGATGTACTACAATATTTCTGTGAAAGTTTGCCAGTGTTCATAAAATGCTTATTAACATGTTTTGAATGTTTGTTAGGTACCTCAACGATTTAATAAAGGTATACAAAATTGAAGACACACATAAGTTAAATCAGTGCATAGGCGTATTAGTAGGTACGACTGTTATTTGTGACAAAACTATTTGATTAGCTACCGGAAATAACAGTTTCGATGGCTAACGTAACGGATAACATGGCCACTGTAGAAAACTGATAGCGACTTTAATTGCAGATAATACATCGGACGCATTTATTATGCCGTTCATTATTTAATTAACTGCCTACTTTTGCCTACTTCAATAGATTATAGCGCTATGAAACGTTAGTAGATAACCAAAATTCAATATTTTTATATCATCCTTTAAAAAAAACTCTTGTTTAAATTATTTTAATATAATAATATGTATTTACTCCTTATTCCGAACAAAAAATACTACTACAGTGTAATATAATAGGATACAGCAATATCGAAATAAATTTTGGTTATCGTCTACGCAACGGTTAGGTCAGTAAGCTCCATAGTAGAAGACTCTACGCTTTCCGTAGCCACATGCCGCGAACGCCTACGTTGTGTTGTGTAAGTAAGGCAGGTTGGTGTGAAGCCAGCGCGAGTAATAATAGAACTGTTTTACACAAAATAAAACAGTTATTATGTGCTGTAAGAGGGCACAACAATTATAATGAAGAAAGCGTTGATGATATTACCTTCCTAGAGCAAATTTAACATAAAAATTTACCTGTTTGTCTATGATTCACCCAAAAGTTACCATAACTGGAAGCAGGGTCGGCTTGTCTATGCGAAGCTAGGTCCAGCCGATGACAGTTCTTCATAGTGCCTTCACCAGCAAGGACCTTGCTGTATTGTTGTGCCCTCTTACAGCACATAATAACTGTTTTATTTTGTGTAAAACAGTTCTATTATATGCTTTTCAGAGGGCACAACAATTATAATGAAGACTTGTTTGTTATCTGCTGGTGATGGTACTAAAACGCTATGTGAAAAATAATGCAGGTATTATAAATCATGCAAGAATTTATAAATCACACTATTTATTGCAGTGAATAATCCTAGAAAATGAACAATCAAAAATTCACTATTAAGATAAGACAACACAAGAAGATATAATTATGTGCCTTAAACAACAATCTATGCACCCTAAATAAGTTTCAAAACAAAATTTTAACATGACTAATAAAAGTATTATAATCAACCAATGTTGTTATAATCAAGCAATACTGTTATAATCAAACAATTATCATTTATAATATAATTAACTATTCTTAACTATTAGATAATTAATTTAATATTAAAAATCATACACAGGCAAAATTAGCACGAAGTAAATCTTCTGAGTTATTACTGTCTTCCCTAATAATTTCTTTGCAGTAATATTTTCTAAAGGTCTTGTCACTCTTCCAATTTCCTCTACTTAATATTTCTTCAATAGGGACGTTCTGCCACCAGCCCTTAGATGCCAAAGCTGCTTTGACACTGCCTGGAAGGGCCTCAATTTTGACCTCTTTAAATATCGATCTCACCCAGCCACCTATAATAGATCTAGTGGCTGGTTTGACATCACCCTTGAGTGAAATAAAAAGACTGGTCAACCCAGTATTTATACGCCTGGTTTGTGAACTTTCAATTAATTTCTTTAAATGTCTTATAGGACATAAGTTTTCATTTGGATGTTTGGACAGTAACCAGCCTGATTGCCTATTTTTACATGAATCAGTTTTGGAACCAAATTTAGGCTACAAAATTATCTGATCTTCCTCTTCTATTAAGTTTTCTGACGCTATATCTAAAAGGGTGAGGTCATGTATTCTGCGGTCTGATGCTAAAAGTAAAATAATAGCAGTCCTTCTAGACAACTGAAAAAGGGAATTATTGTAGGGGACTGTATTTAGCCAATCAAATAACAATTTGGTGTCCTAAATGGGAGCTTTACTGTCCTGTGGCTTGGTCAATGCAATTGCTTTCAGTATTTGCTGTATAAAAAAATTGTTGGAAAGTGTTTCAACTCTAAATGCACAGTATGTTGAAATTGCGGATTTATGTAATAGAATTGTACTATATGCAAATTTGTATTTTTAATAAAGATCGGCTAAAAATCTGGCAACATCTTTGCCATCTGGGTTTTTGTTGTCAATGTTATGAGCGTGGCGAAAAGCAAGCCACCTTTTAATTGGAGCCTTATAAGTATTAATTGTGTTTGTGCGCCAACTGCTACACAATAATTCTAATTCATTTGTTCTCCAACCTTTGACCTCATCAGCCCACCCCCAATTTTCCAAGCCTGGAGGGACAACTTGTCCACTTGAGGGGGGCACATGCCTGTTGTTCGATCCACTAGGTTTGTTCTCAGGTCCTGTATTTGTAATGGCTCTGTCAGGGCTCTCGCCTGAAGGTCTGCTAGCCAGAAGCATTGCTCCCAAAGAGGAGCTATCAGGATGTATGTGCCCATGGCATTGTTCAAATGCGCCAGCACTTGAGGTATTAGGTTGGGAGGAGGAAACACCCAAGCCAACTGATAATTCCAGCTTCGACTGAATGCGTCGCAAAATTTTGCTGACCCATCTTTGGAGTCCCAGGTAACGTATTGTGGAACTATTGCAGTGTTTTTTGAAGCGAACAGGTCTATATCGGGTGTTCCCCACTTTTCGAAAACGGCCTGTCTGGCCTGTGGCAGGAGCTGCCACTCGGGTACAGCGTTTCCTCTTGAGAGGCGGTCTGCAATCCCGTTCAACCTCCCCGGGAGGTATGATGCCGACAGCGTTACATTGAGCTGCTCGGTGAGAAGGAGAAGTTTGTTTGTCAGACTTAAAAGTGGCAGGGAACGGGTCCCGCCCTCGTTCCGTATATAAGCAATCAGAGTTCTGTTGTCGGATTGTATTAATACATGGCCGTCTTTTACATATGCACCTTGTTGCAATAAGGCTGCATACACTGCAAACATCTCCTTCAGGTTGGAGTGCCATCTCTGTTGTTGGGCACTCCATTTGCCTGACAATAACATATTGTTCAGGTGTGCTCCCCAGCCCGCGTCCGCCGCGTCTGTGGTGAGAAAATGAGTCACCTTTGGCCTGTGCATAGGCTTTGTGCTCATGTCTATATTTTTTAGCCACCACTGTAACTCTGCGGTCACTAGTGGAGGTAACAGCCGTTTTTGCCTTGGACTGGTTAGTTGAAATCTTCTTAGGAAGATTTGTGACCTGCGACAGTGAAGCCGGCCATTCAGGGTCGTCAGGTTGGCAAAATTTAACATTCCTAACAGCCTCTGTGCCTCTCGGAGACAAGTCATTTTTGTCATTAGAAGTTTGGAAAGCAGTGCTTTTATATTTTTTACCTTTTTTATAGGGAGAGACATCATATTTGATTTTGTGTTCCAGGTTATTCCCAGATACTCCAGCTCTTGGGTTGGGATGACAAGTGATTTTTGGTAATTCACTTGCCATCCTAGATTTGTCAGAATTCCGCAAGAAACATCTGTGAGTCTCCTTTATGTTCAGGTGAAAGTAGGCCTGGTGGAGATCTATTTTTGTCATCCAATCCTTGTCTTGAAGGAAATGGATGACATCGGTACGGGAAATTAGCTGAAAATGGCGTGTAGTAACGAAAAGATTCAAACGCTTTAAGTTGAAAATGGGGCGTGAGCCCCCTTCCGGCTTTTTCACTAAAAACATTTTGGTATGGAAACCTGGTGTTATACGATGCGGCTTCTCTAGAATACCTTTGTCTAGTAAGTCGTTTATCATGCAAGTCATTTTGGTTGATTCTTTGGTTGCAAATTTTTTTAGCACATTCTGATATGGGTAATGTAACGGGGGTTTCTGTTTGAAGGGTATACGGCCCTGAGCTATTAATTTTAAAATTAGTGGGCTCGCTCCCAATTTTTGCCATGTCTGTACATGGTCTTTCAGCTGCCCACCCCGGAAGGCACTGCTGTGGTTGTCACTGTTGTTGTTTATTATTGGATAAATTGTCCTGAGAGCCACCTGAGTGACGAAAGGGCTGTTTTTTAAAACTGCGCTTATTTTTCTTGTCTGTTTTATGTGGGTTATTTTTATGAGAATGTTTAAAGATTTTCTTATGAGATGTTTTATTACTATTGTTAAAACTTGTATTAGGTTTCTTTTCTTTCATGTAACTAGGTGTGTTGAGCCACACTTGAGAACCACCTAGAGAATCAACTAGTGGTATAAGAGCTTCTCGATTAAACAAATGTTCAGAGCTAGGTGGAATATTTTGCAAAGCTATTTTAAGGTTATTGTTGCCTACTTCCTTTAAAATGCGTTCACGCCTTATTTCTATGCATTCTGCGCGTTTGCCACAGATAATTTGCATGGTGGATTCAGTATTCTTATAAGATTTTGAAGTTGGACCAAATGTTTCCAGTAGTTTATCACAAAGTGTGGTAGCACTGAGCTCAGATTTATTATGAGACGCCCAATCCACTATGGATTGTAGACCAGACTTTAAAAGTTGTCTTTGATCTAAGACGGCATTGGACAAACCTGCTAACAAATTCTCTGTATTAGCCAAATAATCTATTCCTCTATTCAGATGACAGAGCTCTTCATTTAATTTTAGCCCAATAAAACCTGGAGAAGCTATATGGCTTTGTAGATCCTTTTTATACCTAATGCCCTTCCATGCCGGAGAATTGAATTTTTGTAGGTTACTTATCTCAGCTAACTTAACTGGATCAGCAGTGGGTATTATCTTATTTTCATCAAAGTTGATTTGTATATTGCCTAAAGATATAGGTGCTAACTCTGTTTCAGGTCTGATTAAAAATTGTGATTAAGAAGCTTCAGGCGAATTAACACTGTTGTTAGAACAGTTCATTGTCGAAATCAAATGTGGTATTTGTGTCATGCAATCGGAAAGAAAGCTAACTTGATTAATTAATGTGTCCATTCGTGGGTCCGAACACGTTCCGACATGTTTTGACCCGTGCCGTTTTGACCTTTTTGGTCGTTTATTTGGTAGAGGTGATGCGAATTCTTCCTCTTCTTCCGAAGAAGAGGAAGAACTGCTCTGACTGGAGCTCGAGCTCCTGGCACTTCGCCCTCCATCCGGAGCGGCGATTTGCGCCTCAGAATCCGACATATAAAAATTGTGCAGACTCACCGAATACACGCGAACGGCCCAAAACAGCTATTTTACAATGTGATTTCAGTTGAAAAAACACTCAACAATCACTGTAAAACACTCAATACAAACTAAAACTTCAAAACTTTGAAAGAAAAAACGTTGGGAAAATTTTTGCTCCTTTCGCGGCAAAAATCACAAACGCTATGAAGAACTGTCATCGGCTGGATCTAGCTTCGCATAGACAAGCCGACCCTGCTTCCAGTTATGGTAACTTTTGGGTGAATCATAGACAAACAGGTAAGCTTTTATGTTAAATTTGCTCTAGGAAGGTAATATCATCAACGCTTTCTTCATTATAATTGTTGTGCCCTCTGAAAAGCATATAATAGGCTTTTTACCCCGATAACCAAATCTTATGCGAAGCCACGGGCAAACCTGGTTTTATAGAAAAGCTACACTTTGTTAAAATGTAGGAGTTGAAATAGGGTGTCAACTGGCTACTGGAAAATTTCTTTTCCATCCATTTTTTTTTATTAAGTTGAAGAGTTATTGAAAAATAAGAATTTACATATGGTCTTCTGATATATTATATCTGTTGATTATAGCGTGCAGCCGCGTGCGAATGCTAATTGTAAATATTTGTTTTACATATTCTCCGTGGTCCAGTAGATAGCGTATGCGTCTGCTGATAGGGGAGGTCCCGGTGCTGGGTTCCCGGATCGGGCAAAAGTGTTACTGAGTTTTTCCGAATTCTCAGTAGCAACACGGAGTTAGACAAAGTGCCCGGTAACGGTATTAAACTCCCCACCTGTTACGTGGGAGCGAAAATTCATATATGGCCAAATGTGGGTGTAATAATACACCTCTGTCTACCCCTTCGGGGATACAGCCGTGAATCCCTATATATATTCAAGCTTTGTAAAAAGTCAAGTAATTGTTTTACTATTAACAAAAGAAAGCTAAACAAAGGCGAGGCAAGTTATACAAGCTAAAATTAGCTACGTAATATAATATTTTAAACTGCACGAGATATCGTGAATTTATGTGAGCACTTATAAGTATCTTTTAAATCTTGTCACACGTGGCAATTATACGGATTAGGTACTTCATTACGTAACAAGTGCCTATTTAACGCACATTGTTAAGTTTTATTAATAGCAAAGGCTCAAGTTATTAGGATTACAGCGTATCAAACTATGTGAATGGATGTTTTTAAATTTAAGGATATAGGCAAGGCCCTATATGTGTTATTTGTCGATAGATAGGTAAACCCCGCATTAGTATTTTTGTTCTTGAAAATTTGCTACACGATGAATAAACACATCAGAATTGATTCATGGTTAAGCATTCCAACAACCAATATGTAGAACATCCTGATGCTAGAATATCAATCGGATGTGATGTGTGATCGAAGTGAGATCCAAGATTTGTTACTTAGTACGGAAAAATAACAATTTTCTAATCACGCAAAAGATTTCACTAAGTATGACTTCTACGCCATCCACACAGTCTGAATGCCTATGAAAAAAATTCTCTTTCTTTTTAGAAGCTTTATGTTACGTCCAGAATTCTAATTGCTTAAGGTAAAATTAATACAAATGTCAGTCGCGACGATTAAGTCGCTTTTTATCAGTGCATGTCAGATTTAATAAAGCGATCGGACGCGAAAGCACGTGTAAGCTCCAGCCCTAATTTAAAAAGATAGCGGTTGCGTGTGTTGAAACAAAATGTTACTCAAGAGTTGGTAACAACGTTCGTGTACCTCAATACTTAATGAGTATTATTATCAATAATGTAGATCTATGTCATTTGGTTTCATTTATCCCTTTTATATCCAAGTATTTTTATATAGGAAGTATTTTTATAGAGTGTTCTTTTAGTGTTTGAGCAATGCCATGATCTCCATACAAAAGTGTATACACATCATTATCAATCGTATCAAAATCTAATCAATTATGAGATAAATAGGGGCTTTCTTAGACAATGGTATCAAGTATTGTTAATCTAGGAGTATGGTGTTAGACTTATCAAGGTTAACTAATGGGCTTTGTATCGTCATCATTGTCCTAGCGTTATCATAGTTGCATACAAGACCTTGGAGTCCAGGTTCCTTTTTCTAGTTTTTAGATAGAACACAATATTTGAGGTCCGAACTCTGCAACCCAAAGTCATAGCGATATATATACCGTGGCTTAGAACAGCTATGTGCAGTTAACTGACTGCACATAATAACTGTTAAAGTTGCGCTTGACAGCCGTGACTGAAGGCTTAAGGTTTTTTTCAGAGGCACGGGCCAACTGAACATACTAACGCACATCATTTCGAATCTGCAGTATCGCTGATGTACTAATACTTTGCTTGTACCAGTAGTAGAATAGTTAAGCTTTCTAGACAAGACTTCTTCGTTAAAGATAATGAACTGGGTTGGAACAGGGCTTAAGGATTCTCAAAGATCCAGTATTGTGTGATAAATGTACCGTAACAAAAGCAACGTGATACTTTCTAAATGGTTTTCGAGTGTCAACTTCGCATCTTACTCCATTAAATATATAAACAGCCATTTCAGTGTCGATAATGGATTCCAAAGGTAGCGACATGCCAAAATTACAGATAATTGTTTTGGATTACATGCTTAAAAAGTATTATAATTGATTTTCTGTCTTTGCATCGGACATACAAGGTGCAAAATTATCAGGTCAATCCATTCCATTATAGGATAATCTCTCGATGTATTTTTTATACCTCAACCGCTCTAGGAGTAAATTCGCTCTTGCGGGGAGCTTAAATAAATTTAAAACACCTAGACTCATAGTGTAAATCCGTCGTTTGTAGATCCTACAAACGATTCCTCAGTTTCCAGACTGATAAGTTTGTAGAATCTACAGACGATCTCCAGATCGGACCCACTACGCTCGTCTTTATCGGCAAGTTGACCGATTATACTACTTCGCCATACGTGTACTCGAAATCTATAAAATTAGAGACTACTAGGGTCCTTCATATTTACCAGCATCCTTGTGTAGATCTTTTATATTCCACCAAACAGTAACATGTACCAACGTTTACAGACACACACATCAGACATACTTACCCTCAGTACATTCACTCATGCTTGAAATTGTCCCCTGTTTGGCTGTTTGGTTCCATTCAAAGGAGGACATCCGCTGCACAAATAAGTTTCCTCTTTTTGTGTCCGATTGAACCGAGTGTATTGTGTCAAACTTGGAGACCGTGCAAATCGATATTCAAAGCCTTTGAAAGCACGTATCTGCATACCTCTGAATGAAAGTGCCAGTCTATAGGTAGAATTTTTCAATATCAGGTATTCGTGCTGAGAATTGTTTTCCCTTTATACTGGAAAGGATTTCGCCGGCTTTTTAATACTATTAGATTCCATCGCATTTAGCTAGCGTTCTTCTGATTACGTTCTATTACTTTTGTCTTGAAGCCAGTCTCCACTTTCTCGTCAAAACATAATTATGACGGTATATTCAGCTTCACATTATGTTTTCAAGATAGCTTTTAGGTATTTCACAAACAGCCGAATAAACAACGCTTCGATTACTCTAGGAATTGCAGCGTTGTTTGTTCAAATAGTCCAATATTTTGATCATGTAAGTAACCATTTAGTGTAGTGTTAACTTCTTATATAATGTTTTAGTTAATTATCAAATAAAGAGAGCATTATCAGACATCTTACATTTTACTTGAAATCTGGCCGTTAGCTATTTAGACTACAAATGCTATAAACATATCAAAACCATTGAGTTGAGACTAATACTGCGCAGAAGGCACGGCAGTGGCATGAAATCCAATATTAACGTCAACGGTGACCGTTCGAGAACTGGGAAACATCGTCATAAATATATCTAGCTAAACTTGTAAAGGTAACATTCTTGCCGAGAAATTGCAGCTTGTGAAAAAACACTTACTTAGTTAATTAAAGTTGCACATACTATTTTCTTTGTCTTCAAAGAAGTGTAAGATATAAAAAGTGTTTCTTTAAAAATAATAACTATCTTGTTCACGTTATAAGTAAAGCGATGAAAATGTACCTAACATTAAAAAAATATTAGGTACATTAATGTAATAAAAATAGGTAGGTAATACTAATATACCTTTAAAATGGTAAATTTCTATAAGGACACTTTAATTCTGCTCTTGAAAAATAAATTGGCTTCATAAGCTGCAAAAGCTTTTTTTGTAGGTTAAAATGCCTATGGTTTTTATAATACAATTTTATATTTAACGTGATGGAGGGATGACCTAGACGCTTTTGAGGGCGACTGGCCAGAGATCGCAAAACACAGAAATTTGTGGAAATCCAAGGGAGAGGCCTTTACTCAGCAGTGGGACAATATAGGCTAATTAAAAAACATATATATATATCTATATTATCTGTGTAGTGACTTGCAACGCTCGTGCAATGTTTTTGATTTAGTTCACTATGGCTCACATAAAAATATCTACAAAATGTATTGTATTATTTATGGTTATCACTACATAGTATATAACAAAGTCTGTCTTTTGCCTGTCTGTCCCTATGTAATCTTAAATCTTTAAAACTACGCAACGGATTTTAATGCGGTTTTTTTTTAAGATAGAATTATTCAAGTGGAAGGTTTATATGTATAATACATATATGGCGGTACGAAGGTCGCCGGGTCAGCTAGTGTTATAATAATATGATTTCAAATTCGCATGAGAAACCACAGGCGTTTCACGCTAAATTCATTTATCAATATTATTTCCCAGTAATCTATTAATACCTTTTATTTCAAAACTTTTCCAATGATTTGATTTATTGCTTTTGTACTATGTTTATTTGAATTAATTTACATTTATTATAGCAGGAAATGTGATATGAAACTTTATTGTTTGTGTTTTATGTAGATGATTGCGTTTCATGTATAATTATTTAAAGCTTTTAATATTCATCTATGAGCAGGCTATCAAATTCAAAAGGTAAGTTTTTTTTTATTTTTCACTTAGTAAATTTTAAAAAATATTTTGATATAAACATTATATTTTGCTGTAAAATATATGCTCTACTTGGCCGTGCGTCGTATTTGCTTTTAGCAAATGTATGTTAACAATATTTGTACCTTTTCGTATTTGAGATGTTTCTCCTTAGTTCTTTTTTTAATTTTACATTCAGTTCTCTTTAAAGCATTGTTTTTTCTACTAGATTCCCTTATAAGACGTTTCCCTTATAATTTGTTATAAGGGAACCGTCGTTAAAGTATAAAACACAGAATGGCAAATACAAACGAGCTCATCCATACTTTTAGATAAATATTATTTATAACTTTCGCATTGAAAGGTGAATTTACATAAATAATAACACAAAGTTATCGTTGTTGGCAAGATTACGGCCAATGCTTTCACGGTTGGATCGGTTGGCAGCGATATAATTTCTGACCCGGTTTGCTTCAACGAGATACAGTTGTGATACGACTCTGTATCACGCGTACTTCAGAGGATAAAGGAATCAAGAAAGGTATCAGATTTTGAGTTAGGGTTTTGGACAGTTACGCGTTACACCGTTATAACCCTTAGAGCAAAAGAACTCCGTGCTCAGTTTTTAGAGAGTTTATTTTTATAAACTCTCCGAAAACTGAGCACTGAGACAGACGTCAAGAATTAAATACGATTATGATTTATTTCTTAAAACTGCTTCTTGACTGCTCGCACACACTCCTTATCTTACAGCAGTTGACGACTGTCTTATCCTTACGTGCCTTTTTGGTGCCTTTGTTTTGAGTAACTAAATTAATACCTAAGTCAGTTTCACGAGGCCAACGTGACTGTCTGATAATAATAGTTAACAGAATATCTAAAGGTCATTGAATATAAGATAAAGGTCTCTTGAATTTCGTAATGGGCCTTAGGCTGTAACATGGATGTTTTGTATAAGTTCTGTGTTCATTTATATTTATGTCCTACTGTTATTTTATCATGAAATCCTTCAGTAGCTCATTGTTTTGTTGCTGTTTAGCCAACTATTGAAATTACAGACATAACGAATATTAATTAAAGTATAATTCATATTTTAAATAAGATGTAGCTTGAATTTTTAACAGCGATAGTTCATTGGGAACATCAATCGAAAGCCATACAGGAAGTCTGGGGTTTCAGCCTATGCCTTTCCATGAAAATGGAGAACTGTATTATTATACAATGTTTTCAGCTTTTATGGACCGCCAGCTTAAACCAGCCTAGCATTTTAAAGAATACTTTTGGTTTAAATGTGACAAAAATATCGAAGAATATTTGTAGAAACTTGTAAGGAGTTCCAAGTCTATAACAATCTACAAATATGTCATGCATCTGTATTTATCTCGGCTTTGTTTCCGTATGCATTTCAAGATACATCTACGATTGCTATTGATAGATTTTTAGTAATTAAATCGGAAAGTTGGGCGCACTGAAGAGCTTAGGAAGAAGCACGAATCACATCTACACCTTTAATAATAATAATTATTTATTTATTTATTCAAGTAACATTGACTCAATCAGGTTAGTTACAATTTTCACTTACAATCTATGTTAGTATTTCACATAATTATATTTTATTTACACGGTAACAGACGTAGATAGTTCAATACAATGATTGATATATTCACAATCTAGTCTGTTTGCAATGCACTTTTGTATGTTATTGGGACTGGCCCGCACGCAGCGCACCAGAGATGCGCATCTTTTGCGCATTGTCGCAAAGAAGCAATCGGTTCTCGCTTCAGCAAAATCCCTGACGCACTGCAGAAACGGGGCAGTCCTATCAACACCCGAAACGCGTTATTGAATTGGACACGAAGAGCGCTGTAAGATTTTTGAGTATAATTCGCCCACAGGTTACACGTGTAGAAAGATGTACAATACGCACGAAATAATGTATTTTTCACTTGTTTAGAGCAACGAGCAAACCTGCGAGCTATAATATCGGCTCTAACCGACAGCGCCCTTCTTTCTCGTTCAATATCCTCATTGTCTTTGAGATCGACCGTCAAAATATGTCCTAAATATTTAAATGTATAGACCCGAGCTAATGGTGACACATTTAATTTGAGCGGTGGTACATTTTCTGAACATCGACCACCGGCCTCAAAGACCATGAGTTCACTCTTTTTTACATTATACACTAATCCGTGCTGTATTGCATTGGCTTCACATACTTTCACTAACCCCCTCAGACCACAAATTGGAGTACTCAGCAGCGCCATGTCGTCAGCGTAACTAATATTATTGACGCACGTGCCATCTATGTAACATACAACGCGTTCACTACTGAGTGTTTCAATTAGCTCATTCATATGTAGGTAAAAGAGAGTTGGAAAGCTCAAACCTCCCTGTTTCACCCAGCACTCGAGCTTAAATGGTTCCGAGAGTGAATCTCCCCAGCGCACAATATTGATCTGGTTTCTATACCAATATTTGCATATATTTATGATCACACTAGGTACTCCAGTCTTTTCCAATTTGCTCCAAAGAATATCGTAAGAAACCAAATCAAAGGCCCTGGAAAGATCGAGAAAGCAAGCGTAGGTGGGCGTTTTACGATTTGCGTAATATTTGACAACCCACTTAAGAGACAAGATGGCACTATTCGTAGATAAACCAGGACGAAATCCAAACTGATTATCGTGTATCTTAATAAAGGATAATGGGTGGAATCGTCCCCACCAATCAACAGAAATGAAATGTAGCTCAATCGATACATCTTGGCAAGATCATATTTTTTTACTATGGTGACGTTGCCCAAATGCATTGGGTTGTGTGTAATTAACGTTTAAACAAATATTTCGTTTAGGCGTTATTGACGATTAACCCCTTGAGTGTCCTACGGGTACGGTGTGTCCGTAAGAGAAATAGGCCGGTAGTGTCCTACGGGCACGGTGTGCCCATAAGGATTTGTGTGAACTTCACTCCGGTGTTGTGTGATTGGTTACAATAATAAAAACGTACATTGACTAGTTACAGATTAACCAACATAATAGCATAAATTTTTACCATATTTCCAAGCTTATAACCGAGAAAAATAATAAAATTGCTGATTTCGGTGCTCAGTTTTCTCCATGCCGCCATATTGCGCTAAGGCGATCAACTAAGTTGAATTTGTACATACATACATATATAGACTCACGCCTGTTTCCCCGAAGGGATAGGCAGAGGCATAATAAACGCCCACTTTTCGCCAGTGTTTTGATCCCACGTAATAGGTGGCGAGCCTATTGCCGCTTATCGGGATATTTTGTTTGCCAGAGCCTCGACCGTTGATCGGCAGGTGCACCACTTGCAGGCGAGGTTGGCTTGGGACCCTAAGTTCTTGGTGGGAACCCTATGCACCTTTACAAAAAACATTTACTAAAAAAGTGTTCGTAATTTTTGCGATGCAAGTTTCGGGCGTTGGCCGCTAGCCGTCCTCCATATTTTAAATGATTATATGTAACAATTTATTAATAACTTTACTAAATGGATCGTCATAAAGGCGCAAATTTTTCGCTGCTATGAATAAATGGTTATTATGAAGTGATATTGGTGACCTGTGCTAAATTAATGTATATAACTGTCGCGTCGTCTACCCGTGTCAATATTAGTGCAGTGAGAAAGAGAATTTCGTGAATAATTTATGTGTATTGTGGAAAAATGTTTCACATAGTGTAAGAAAAAACAAAATGACTTGCATTTATCAATTTTTTTCGACATGAAAAGGTTAAAGGTAAGCTTTTTTAAATATAATTCGCATATAGAGTAACAACTGAACTGTATACGGTTAAAAATGTAGGTCATATAATTACACCAAACGCGAGAAAATTAAAGTTTTATAACCTAGGACTTATAAACATTACATCCTCAAAATGGCTGGACACTACCGGAGAAAATGCATTTTGGAGCGGGGCATGCTAGGGGATGTACAGGTGTGTTTAGATGTCGTAGAATGCCTCCGCATCAATGTCATCGGGTAACGTGCCCAGAAGGCTGGCAGCATTGCCACGCTGGATGGCATTGCTGAAATAAACCAGCCTTCTGGTCACGTGAGACGTCAATTAACTGTTTAGATAAATCTCGGAATAAAGAACGAGCGCTCGGACCTCATGAGTCTAGCGTTTCTACCTCAAACGGCTCAAACACGTAATCTGCTACTAGATTACTGTATTTGCGCCGTTTGAGGGTTTCTGCAGATGCAGCAGCAGCGCCAGCATGGCCTCCCGTGCTTGGAACATGGGATGGCGCGAGGGTGTCTACGCAGGTTGCATCCCACACCAAAGGCCTACCTATTTTCCATGGCAACAATGACATACCGTCTGGTCTCTTACCGTCGTCGCGTACCAAATCATTTGGTTCAAGTACAGCTGGTACGCCAGACGCGACAAGAGCACGACGGATTATGTCACTTAGATGAGCATGTCGAGGAATTCTACCAGCATTTCTGCTGCAGGATAGCCCATGGTGCTCAAGGCTATCGACGTCTCCTCCACAATGACATCGATGCCGAGAAACACACGGAGCACCTAAACGAAGACAAGTGGCGATTGTATGATACATGGGAATAGATTGTCATACAGATTTTAATCTGGCAGCATAGCTGTTAAACAGTTTTATAATAGACCAGTAATATTAATACTCACTATTGTTATTTGCCTACTATAAGCTTTGTAAGAATGAATAATTAGAAGACAATGAATTTAAATTATTCATTCATTTATATTCGTTATGTTCTAATTTTTCTTTAGCTTGTACTGTCCCACTGCCGGGCAAAGGCCTCCCCCAGATCTTTCCACGCTCTCTTGCCGCCTGCAATCTCAAGCCAACTCTTGTGGTAGGCATCTAGGTCATCTCGCCAATGTTTTCGGGCCCGACCCCGGCGACGACGACCATTTTCTGGCACCCACAGTGTCAAGATTTTCGCCCAACGACCCTCATGTATAGGCTTTTTTTTTTCTTTTTTTTTTTTTGTCGGGTTGGAAAATCCTCATGGAGTCCTCCGCCCCGGGAGAAGACGAAGGGGACTGTCAGACTCTTACTGACTAAAAACCAATCCGTGTTCCTCATGTACCCGTGTGTCGGAGGCTAGGGATTCACATAAGCATTCGTCGCTACCTCCCGACGAGTATTGGCCCGCCAGATGGTCAGGCGGGCCCCGAACAAAACTCCCTTGGCGGCGGATTAAGGTGTTGGGCTCCGCCGCCAAAACACTCAGCGGCCGCAGAGGATAAGGACGGCAACGCAACACGGCATCTCCTCTTCCTCTGCGGCCCCACCGCGACGCATCGAATGGTGCGCCCCCATTTGGTCGCGGGAGATAGGGCGCGCGGCAACGCAACACCGACACCGCCTCTCCTCCCGCGACCGCACCTGACTGCGAGGGACAGACAGAACTGTCCCCCGCACCCGCACCGTTGGACGCATCCTGCGCAGGCCCCGTCAAGCCCACGCGGGGCGTCCCGTCCTGGATCCCTCTTAGCTTCACTGCGGGTAACCAATCCACGGTTACTGAGTCCCCCCACCACGACAAGGTAGAGATCCCACGGGGGGGCTCATGTATACGGCTGACATGGCCCGCCCAGTGCCATTTAAGGCTAGCAGCCTTTTTCCCACATCTTCAACTTTAGTTTTTTTATTTTTTTATTTTCTTATTATTCATTCATATTCATTTAAATGTTTATGTTTAAAATATATTATTTTTATTTTGTATAGTTACTAAATCATGTTTTTTACTGTAATATAACCATAATTTTAAAATAACTTACAAGTGTAAAATGAAAATATAGGTTAATTAATAATAATAAATTGATTTTTATTCATATATGCCACGGATTTAAGTAAAAAAAGTATTTTATTGAAACGGTGGATACGTAAGGTTAGGCTGTCAAACACCTTTACTATCACGGTGGCCAGAGAAATACGCCTGTAATTGGTAAGGTCTGCAATGTCACCAGTTTTATTCTTAACGGTTGCACAAGAGTTTTAGACATTTCATTAGGTAAGTAACCATGACTTACACAGAGATTAAAAAGCATTGCTAACACGGGTGGTAAGTGAGGGCCTGCAAACTTAAGATGCTCAATGCTGATACCATCAGGACCCGGCGATTTACCTCTGGACATACCACTCACAACGTGGTTCACTTCTTTGGCTGTGAATCTGATCCCTAGGTCATTTTGGTCTAGAGCATAAGCATCGACTGAGAGGGACCTAGTGGTGATGTTACCATAAAATGATCCTTAAAGAGTTCGACAATACTTTTGGGGTCACCCTAGAAGTATTGCCGAACTCTTTTACCTCGTTAACGGATACTGGTAGGCCAAATTTACCAGTCAGCCTCTTGGTATGCTTCCAGAATGAGTGAAAATCAGAATTCGAGTGTATCACTCGAATTCTGGTTTTCGAAAACTTGGCCTGATGTTACCAACATCACCACTGGTTCCCTACCGATGCCAGAACGTCCAATTTTATTTGGTCCACATGATCTTGACACCATTTTAATCGCCCTTTAAAAATCTTTCTCGACTTACACATTTCATTATATAAAACGCCAGATGTAGGCTTGCCTTAATATCGCCACTGAGAGTATTTTTGTATTTTTCTCAAGCAGATTGATATGCTTGATCTACATATTTATTCCAACCAGTTACAAAGTTTTCTTTTTCTTCTCCGTGTGCAACTAGTTACCGCGGATTCACTTAACGCACCCACAATATCACTGTACAGCTTGTCAATGATATTTCGATGACAGTTTCTTACCTGTTCTGGTATGTCAATGCATCTTAATCTTTCATGACAACCTGCACTGTAACAGTGCGCTTGTTTGTGAATTTTATCCGCCCATATAATTAAATTTGGCGGTTTATTCACATTATAATGCTTCGAACATAAAGCATCAAGAACACACTCAAGCACAGGAGGATAATCACCACAGCGTATCATATCGTATATACGCTGTAACTACCTCGGTATAACGGGGCGCTTTAGTAACTACGCAATGGTCTAACCATTTCCTCCAGCCGCCGTGCGAGTCGCTTACAAAAGTATATGTTCCAGAATGAATCCCTAACAACTCAGTACCAACACAACTCCATTCAAGTTCTCTTCAGAAGTTTATCAGCTCGGTATAGAATAGTTCTGTTGGGTGTGCGTTATAGTCACCAAGTATGTAACAGTTTTCAATGCCGTAACTATTAATAATAGCACTCACCAAGCTTAAGCAATCCGTGAAATCCAACAGATTTGTACTCGAATTCGTAGGCACTGACCTTTGATCATTGACCAATTTAACCGCACACACTCACGGATTATTGCACTTAATAACCGACACATTATAGAACGCACTCTTTCTCCAAAGCAAAGCCCGTACGGACGGCCGCGTTACATCCGCGCCGGCCTTAGTATCCACTGCCGATGTGCCAGTACACCCGAAGTCCCCGCTCATATTGTGTAAGTATATCAGGTAGTAGAGCCTTGCTGATTTCAGCATGAATGGGCCGGCTCGACCGAGGAAGTACTACCCTCTCACAGAAAATCGACGTAAAGTAACAGTACCTAAACTGTTGCGTTTCGTTCGGTGAGTGAGAGTTCCGGAGGCCCTATCCCCTATTCCTTCTCCCTCATCCCACTCCTCATCCTATCCCTTTTCCCAATCCCAAGGGGCGGCAACGCACTTGTGACTCCTGTAGTGCTGCTTGTGTCCATGGGCGGCGGTAATCCCTTGCCATCAGGCGATGCGTCTGGTATAAAAAAGATCGTCTGGTAAAAGCCATCTCATGCAGCGCAATGATATCCGAGTCTATACATAATTGTCGTATACTTTCAATAGACCGCTTAATTTTTTTACAATTGAAACTTATTAACTTATAACAGGCCTTATCCATAATTTGTAATCTATGTGACCGTTACAGACGTATTTTATTTTTAATAATACTTATTTTTAAAGTGCACAAAACGTCTAAATATAATTCCTGTTGGCCATAGGCTGTTATCCAAAAATATATTAGCTTTGGACTCCGATACCAAGAATTTATAAGCTTTACAGGAATCCTTCTTCTTCATGGCTGATTGCTTAAGGCTAACAGACAATTGTGTTCTAGAAAAAATATACTCAGTTATGCCTTGTTCGCTTGTATCTACATGGACATTAGATATGAAAATAGGAATCTTTCTATCAGATTTGATTCACATATATATGTATATAATTTTCCGTTGAAGCGGCTATTTGGAGCTCCCTTGTGACGAGTCTTGCAAGACCAAAGTCCACGGACCATCGGTGGTACGATCTAGTGGTAACCTTTCTCTTGACACTGCCGCCACCGTTTATTTACAGTCCGTTGTCGCCTCATCGATCAGCTGTGCACTCGCCGCCACAGATGTCTGTTCGTTATTAGGTTTATTATTTACTTGTGATAATAGTTTTCAGCTTTTGTGGAAACTTGTAAGGAGTTCCAAGTCTATAAGAATCTACAAATGTGTCATGCATCTTTAAGAATAGGTATCGCTTCACGCACAACTCTTGGGTAAAAGTGGCGTTCCATGGAGAGGACTTGTGGACGATGTAATTCAATCCAGTGATTGGTGCCCGATTGAAGTAAATGTTCCGCAATCGCCGTTTTGTTCGTTTGATGGTTCTTTAAAGTTGCGTTATGCTCCTTTATATGTTCAGTGATAGTCCGCTTCGTTTGCCCTATGTAAGAGCTTTCGCAGTTGCAGTTGATTTTATAGACACCTGGGGTTTGTAGCGGTAGAACACCATGTTGTATACTTTGGCCTCTGGTGTAAATACAGTCGGAATTGAGTAGTTTTTTAACTTGGCTCCTATTTTATCGGTAACACCTCTAACGTAGGGCATGTAGGTCGGTTGTCTCTTTACCGCCGGATGTTTTTCTCGCGTATGAAGCAATCGAAATCAGAAAACACAAAAATTTCTATCGGGAAGAGGGCTTCAAATTGTCATCGGCGTGGAATCCAGTGATTCGGCTAACAACATCCCACTTTAATGCGCAGTCGGCGAATGTTCAATATAAAGATACGGTTGGTGTGTTTTGCACCGGTACTTCGAAAATCAGCTACCCAG
The DNA here is from genome assembly GCA_944739405.2 of Euclidia mi. Taxonomy (NCBI): domain Eukaryota; kingdom Metazoa; phylum Arthropoda; class Insecta; order Lepidoptera; family Erebidae; genus Euclidia; species Euclidia mi. Next base: position 26,700,234 of record OX123204.2, on the reverse strand, counting down.
GGGTAGAAATAGAATCTTCTACCTCGCACTCGGAGACGTGACATCGCTACACCAGTCAGCTTGCGACCACGGGACGTGTAACCGTCTCGAAACGTCAAGCAAAATGAGGTATGTAAATACCTAATGCATGTTCGCGTTAATGCCCGTGTATATATATATTCTTAAACATGCAACGCGAGTGTTTAAAAGTTTCTATGTCATGCATCTGTATTTATCTCGGCTTTGTTTCCGTATGCATGTCAGAGACATCCACGATTGCCATTGATAGATTTTTTGTAGGTAATTAAATCGGAAAGTTGGGCGCACTGAAGAGCTTAGGAAGAAGCACAAATCACATCTACACCTATCTCTTTCTCTACTAATAAATGCGTTTGTGTTTATTTCCATACATAACGGGATATTTCGTTCCTTGGATAGACCTTAAACATTATCTGAAGGTATGTAAGAGTTCATTCGTATATTTCTGTTGCCAGCATTACTCTTGAACTGGTCACGTGAGGGTCGCACCGCGTTCCCACACGTGCTGTTACTTATATGTGGGCCACTATGTTACTTTTATTCTTATATTAACATCAGACGAGATTAGGCTTTAGCTCATTTTCTATACTAACATACATACATACATACATACATAGACTCACGCCTGTTTCCCGGAGGGGTAGGCAGAGACTACGGAGCGCCATTTGCAACGATCTTGACATATCTCTCTTGCTTCATTCACTCCCATCAGATTCCTCATGCATGCTCTTCTGTTCAGGGTGCTTCTAACCTGTCCTGTTTTTAGGATGTCTCCAATCTGGTCAGAGAACGTCCGCCTAGGTCTTCCCCTTCGTCCTGTCACTTCCACACTTGCCTTATATATCTGCTTGGTCAGTCTTTCGTCATCCATCCTCTCCACGTGTCCAAACCATCTTAGCATACCTTTCTCGATGCTTGTCACTACATCTTCTTTTACCCCACAACACTCTCTTATCACACGCTATACTAACAATGTATCATGAAACCACGGATGGTAGCGCATTGAGTTTAAAACTGATTACAGAGGTGGAAGAGAGTCCCTATTGAAACGATAAAACCTCAATAAATACGTAAATGTACATACACATACATAGGCTCACGACTTGTTTTCCAAAGAGGTAGGCAGAGATTATGGAACGCCATTTGAACAACTCTCATAATTTTTCCATGCATGCATTAGTTTAAGGTACTTCTAATTTGTCCTTTATTTAGGATGTCTCCAATCTGGTTGATGAACGTCCGCTTGGTCTTACCTTTCCTTCTGTCCTATCCCAACATATCGATTAATGTTCCTGACTGTACATTACAAAATAATGCAGCATCAAAAGCTATGTAACGTTTTAAAAATATTTTCCAGTGCAGTTGTAGGTAAACCAAACAGAGGCATATCGTCGACATTCTGCGGTCCAATTAAAATACGTAAAATACTCAGATGAGTACAGAGGCTCTTCATCGTTGAATACAGTGAACGAGTAGCTTGTAGAATCGGCAGCGAAATTTTGAGGTTTCGCATGTAAATGCCAATATTTTTTACAAATAAACAAATAAGGCACAGGCTACCGTAACGATCATAACAGTAACACAGTTAGAATTTAAAACCGCTTCTATTACGATTACCAAATATTACTGGATTAATTTATTTCAAACTAGACTTCGCCCACGACTCCGACTGCGTAGAAGTCGGTAATCTCTGTAAAAAGCCTATGTCACTGCTTCATAACTATTAAACATACAAATAAAAAGACACGCTTTTGCATTTATAATATTGGTATGAATTGTACCTCGTAAGGAACACCAGCCTTCTAGTGTGAGTGTTGCCAAGTTTATCATACAATCTGTACTTGAATTAAAAGGAGCCACTTGCCAACACAATTAAAATAGTTAAAATAGTCGCTTTACGGTAAAGAGTCCTTGATACGAGAGCTGTTATTAAGTGCCAGTTGTGTTAAACTTACTTCAATTCAAAACGTAGCACTTAAATGGGTAGGTGTCCTTTGTGTTGCCGCACTTGCCTCAAACAGAAAGTGCCATAGTTTCTACTAGAGTTTAAATTGAAATAAGGCATAAGGGAATGAAGATTTTGAATAAAATTTGTTATGGACTACTAAGCACGTATTGCATTTATGTATGTACATTGGCTCGGCTTTACACCGAAACCGTAGGGTTCTAGGCGACTTGGGAAGGATTAATGGAATGGACTGTATTAGGGCGAGTTCTGGGTCGCCTAGAAAGGAATAAGGGAAGAGGAGATGGATACGGGAGGAGGTGATTGAGTGGGTATAGGATATTTCAAGGATGGAAGGCACTTACCTTATACAGCCTTCTTCGTTTCTTTTCCTCCTGGTGTTTCGTGATGCAGCTGATTGTTTACGCTTCAATTCACCGTCACTCCCACTTGCGAGCGGTTTATATAATCACATACAACGGTGCGGCGCGGTACGGTATCGAGACGGCGTTCTCAGCGGAAGGAATGTTCTCGACTGTCACTCGCGTTCACGATCGCGTCGACGAATCGGGCGAAGGCAGTGCCTCTTCCAGGGAGAGGGAAAGAGAGGGACGGAAATATGATATCGCTCGCACTAGACAAGCGTGGAACGATTCATGTTGATGCGATTCGTTATAGATAGGAAGGTAGATGGCGCTACCATATCCCCCCGGCCCTAAAGGGTTGCCTTTAAAAAAAATAGAATTGAACTTAGCTATGTTGGGTGTACTACCGCATAACCCATCAATAGGCTAAGACAGCGATATGACAATAAAATTAATCTAAACTAACTTTAGCGAAAACTACAAACGCAATAATAGCGAAAACTACTAACTAAATACTTAAACTAAGAGGTAAGTCCAACTTCAGGCTAGATCTCACTGAGTTGGAAGCGGACGCGAGTTGATCAGTGCCTCGACTTGTGCAAGGACAGTTAAAGGCTCTTCGTAAGAGAGGATCTGTTGACCTATAACTTTGAAGAGATGCGTTTTAATTACTTTGACCATGCTTGCCCAACATCCACCGAAATGTGGTGATGCTGGTGGAATAAACTTCCAGTCAATATGATCTATGGAGAGTTCTTCCTGAAGACGAGTACGATAACCCGCTACGTGATTGAAACAAGTAGCGGGAACAAGTTCAATCAATTTACTAACGCGGTTGGCGACAAAAGTCTGCCAGCGATGAGGAGAAGAATGAATCCAAGCGAGCACTACCTTAGAGTCGGAAAATGCGTATATTTATTAATAGAGTAGTGGGGCAAAACTGTGTCTTGAACCTTGCGGAGCAAATGAGACAGCGGAAGGGCCGCGCACAACTCTAGTCTCGCAACCGAAATGGTTTAACAGGCGAGACCTTAGACTTGGCACAAACTAACTGCACCGAGTAGTTAGAACCAATGCGGACTTGCAGATATACGACTCCGCCGTAAGCACGCTCGCTGGCGTCAGCGAAACCTATTAAGTTGACGGTACATTTATCTACCAACCCAAGATGACGCGGAATAGTAATTTGATTGAGCGCTAAGCTCAACACAAACTGGCCCCAAGCGGCGACAATATGGTCAGGGGGTGTTTCATCCCACTCACATTTTGATAGCCAAAGCTCTTTGGTCAAGAGCTTGGCGTACAAAATTGTGGGAGCCACAAAACCCATTATGTCCCATAGTCGAGCCACTGTGGATAGCATAGTGCGTTTGGTGTACTTATCATCTGGCGGTGAGACGTCAAACCGAAAACTATCACAGGATTTGTCCCAACGTAAACCGAGAACCTTATGCGGTACAGACTTCTCAAACTCAATATCTGGAGAAGCTTTATGAGAATCTGGTATGCGTGCGAGAACCTCCTTAGAGTTGCTTGTCCATTTGACAAGATCAAACTGGCCTCGCTTGAAAAGCTGAATAAGCTCTTCACAAAGCGAAATTGCTAGCGGAGCGGGTATGACATTACAAGCAATGTCATCTATATACAAAGCGGATGGTAGTATAGTATAGTATAGTGTAGCGTAGCGTAGCTTAGCATAGCATAGCATAGTTAATTAGTGCTTTATCTTACACACAGTTTTAGCACCCACCTTGATCTCTTGAAGAGCAGAACAACAACAAGACGTAATACAATGAGAAGTATGTAACGTAGGTACGGTACCCATAATCACATACCCAAGTACCGTCTCAATAGCGGGCGGTAAATCATATCGCTCACTACGAACTATGTTAGTTAGTAGCAAGTGCGGAAATATCGAAGCTCCGATCAAAAGATCAATGCCTGCCGGATTCGCAAACTCCGCGTTGGCTAACGGCAATGACTCGAGATGAGTGAGTGATGCTACGTCTACATTAGCGTTCGGCAATGCGTCCGTGATACGTTCCACGATAAGCGAAGAAGTGTTAAAATTAATATTCCTATCAAAACGCGAATGTATTTTAATATCTACGGAACCCCTGCAATGCTTTACTGATCCGCCTATCCCTTTGACGGTTGAGTTAGTATTTTTAAAGTTATTCCATAATCCGAGGCGTTTGAAGCATTCCGATGTTATTAGATTGGTCTGAGATGTGCTATCTAGCAGACAACGTACCATGTGCGGCGACCCATTAACATCGTATACGATAACTTGCGCTGTCGCTAACAGTACCGTGTTAGACGCCGTACACTGCGTTTTGGCCCTGCGCGGATCATTATAGATGCGCGAGTGCCGTCCTCGCGTGCGCGTCGCCCGCGCAATGGATGTCATACACAACGATACTTCGCCCTCAGACGCGGAAGGCGCAGCTACCGTGGTCTGCACCTGCGTAAGTGTGTCAAGGTTAGCGGCTTGACTTGACAACCGGTTATTTTTATCTAAATGTAACAGTGTATGATGTTTTTGTTTACACGAGCGACATCTCGTTCTACTGGAACAATTACTCGTTTTATGTTTTATGCTTAAGCAATTAATGCAAGCTTTGTTATCTTTTACGCTTTTAAAACGAGCAATTGGATTTAAATCATTAAAGGTGGGACACTTATAGTAATGGTCGTGCACTATATTACTGCACAGACACTTCTGTGAATTATTACTATTAGATTCCGAACATGTTACGTAAGATTGTGGATTAGGGACTGAGTTATTATTACTATTTCGCGATTTATTCAACCTTTGTTTGTTGTTGTTAGTGTTAGACGGGCCAGGTGAACCAGACTGCGTATTATGAAATATTCGACACTGATCTTTGATGAACGAAATAAAACTATCCAGTGTAGGTATTTTATTATTGCGTTCCGTCATCTCGAATGCGCGAATTGTATCAGTGTCAAACTTTTTTAAAGCGAGTTGAGGCAACATAAAGTCGGAAAGATCTTCTAATTTTAAATTCCTAAGAGAATTAACTGCGGTAACAAAGTTATCAATAAACAGCTGGAAATTCGAGACAGACGCGTTGCCGGACAGTTTGAGATTTAAAGCTTGGTCAAAGTACGTAGACGCTAGGACGCGCGTGTCTTGATATCTGTCAAGTAGTGACTGAAATATGACCTGATAATTCTCAGCACTGGGTGTGACACCTGCAAATACGGACTGGGCTTTCGGTGACAGTTTACCTATTAAATAGTACAACCTGTCAGCATCTGTCAGAGAACCATTATCGTGCACTGTAGACTTAAAACTCGCATAGAATAACGGCCAATTTCGTATATCTCCGTCAAACGACATAATCTCGATTGGCGGTAATCTCGGTTTGCGGGCAACGGGCTCTGCTGAACATTTACCCTCCAATTGCGATTGTATACGCTTAATAATACAATAAAGATCTTCGAATGAGGTATACGCCTGATAGTTCGGTTTTTCATCAGGATTGATAGAAAGTAATCTTGCGTTATAATCGTCTAACAACTTATGAAAATCTGTTCGAATACTATCTACTGTCGTACAATAACTGAGAAATGCTTCGCTATTACTGTCAGACATAGATGCGGTTTTTGATCGTTCATAGATATTTTGAATGCGCTCAAATAAAATATTGCGTTTTGCTTCTAAGATTGGCATCTCTTTGTCTTCCGACACGGGTGACTTCTTTTGTTGTGACATGCTTACGTAAGTATAAGCTAATGAGAACGAAACAAAATAAGAATATCTAATGTATCTATTATTTTACCTAAGTAGGCAACACTTTAGAGCCGAGGAATTAAAGTTGATTGAAATATGAGATTTATAAGATAACTATGATAGTTGCAGAAATAATAATTTAATAAGTAGGTAGCTACATAAAAGTTTACCTACTAATGCGGGCGGAAATAACCATGTGACGGTTATATGAATATATTAGGAGTATAGCTAGGTGCTATAACTGCCTAGGTATAGCGGTATAACGTATAAAACGTAAATGAATCCGACTCGTATGGATCAAAAAAATGGCTCGGCTTTACACCGAAACCGTAGGGTTCTAGGCGACTTGGGAAGGATTAATGGAATGGACTGTATTAGGGCGAGTTCTGGGTCGCCTAGAAAGGAATAAGGGAAGAGGAGATGGATACGGGAGGAGGTGATTGAGTGGGTATAGGATATTTCAAGGATGGAAGGCACTTACCTTATACAGCCTTCTTCGTTTCTTTTCCTCCTGGTGTTTCGTGATGCAGCTGATTGTTTACGCTTCAATTCACCGTCACTCCCACTTGTGAGCGGTTTATATAATCACATACAACGGTGCGGCGCGGTACGGTATTGAGACGGCGTTCTCAGCGGGAGGAATGTTCTCGACTGTCACTCGCGTTCACGATCGCGTCGACGAATCGGGCGAAGGCAGTGCCTCTTCCAGGGAGAGGGAAAGAGAGGGACGGAAATATGATATCGCTCGCACTAGACAAGCGTGGAACGATTCATGTTGATGCGATTTGTTATAGATAGGAAGGTAGATGGCGCTACCATACATTGTACAGTATCAACAATATCGATGAACAGACTCAAGCGTTTTCAATCTTTGAATTTAAATAAAGTTAAATTGACCAAAATCGTGACGTTTTAAAAAACGGAAAGGTCTAATTGTTTTGTATATAAAATTAGAAGTGCTAAAGCCATCTCAACAATAAAATTCTATTACAGAATAAAATATATTCAAGATTAAAATAACTCGTAGTTGTAAGCAATTGAAGCTACTGAAATTGTTCGTTGTTATAGAAATATTTTCTTAGGTCCTTTAGGGGTCGGGATAACAAATAAGAATTGAAGCAAGGACGTAATCGTAACCTACTTCAAATACGCTCCCGAAATAATTGTAAAGTTTTATTAAGAGTGGAATAACTATGATTTGTGTGTTATTCAGAAAATACGAATTTAATTAAAATATTGGTAAATGAAATTTTTGTAGGTACGTAATTTTAAATATTTCACCGTACATCCAGATCAGAATTTTGTTTTGTGGATCCATCAAGGTATTGGTTGCATGGGCATCGAATCCAAATTACTCATCGTTTTATGACCAAGTTTTTTAATCCTACAAGTTAATAAAACGGAATCTAAGCACTTTAATTAACTATGAATATATCATTATTTCAGATCAAAATCTTCTGTTTTTGTCGACAGGCATACATCCGTAATAGTCGCGGTTACACTGTTTTAAAAAGTAAGGTACCATTTTAATATTTCCAAAAATAGAATATTTCAAGAAACTAACACGCAATGCACTTACGACTTGATGATAAGAGATTCATGACCACACTTATAAGTAGTACATAGTGTAGTAAAATATACCTGAAGTGCTAAATTTATTGTAAATACAAAACCGTGCACGAATGCAGTCACCAATAATAGATCTGCGTATCTATGTTAAAAGCTTTTACATTATAGCTTTCGTATCAACGATGCGATATGTGTACCTCCACTTGTATATTTATTTCATAGATATCACTGTATCACTACATTTGTTAGTGACAGGCAATCTAGCTTTACTTTCATTTAGTAAAAAGATTCTAAATACGCGTACGTTAACACTGCTTAATTTGTCTAATTACTGGTATGGTTTCCAGTAAGTGAGCTGATTCATTCTGAAACTATATCGTTTCACTATTAGATTGAAATAGAAATTATCACATATTGCACAAAATGATGAGTATTTAATTTACGTAGTACAGTGTGATCCTTTTGGAATTGGAAAATCTGTACATAATTATAAAATCCTCCCGTTACTGACTTATTGATAGACAAGCTGCAGCCAAAACTATTAAGCACAGGAAGCTGAAACTTGCCATGTATGTTCCTTGGGAACCAAAGGGGAGCACTAAGAAGGAATTTTCTGAAAAGCCAATGGGATCAGGCAGAAACAGTTAAACAAACGAAAGATGACTGGCGATGCTAAGACTCTGACTAGCGTCTCTAGCGGCGAAATTAGAAGTTGTCTTTGTACGACTCTTTCACTGATCAATACTACTTTTGACACTTTTGACTGCTCTCAACACGATGACCACCATCCTCAAAGCAAAGATACATTGAAAGCTGTGAAAAGTGTCGTAAATTCGTAGTCGTACTTCTAAAGAACAATGGTAAGTTCCCATACAACACTTTATTTGAAATCGATTCGAAGCGTCTATGTATGAAAAAATGTTAAAAACAAAGGGGTTCTATCACTTAAACATAATCATCAAAAGTTTTTATTTTAGGAGGCCGTAAAAAAAAGATATGAACATTGTTTATATTATAAGGTTATGTTAATAGAAAACAACTTTGTAACTACACAAATGCATTAAATATATTTAGATAAGGGGTGGTGATGTGCAAAAAGCATTGATAGGATATACCTAGACTGATTCAAGATCAGTGTCTAGACTTGATAAGTACCTAATATTAAAAAATCAAAGTTCCATCACGAAATAGGGATATGTAGACTATGTAGGATTTATGTAATCCTTTATCTTTCACAATTTTATTGAGTATTAGAGCCCCACCTCATTATGAGGCCATGGCGACGTCGTCGCCGGCTACCGTACATTTTGTATTGAAATGTATGGTACCTAACTCACTTGGCCACGGTTTGGCAGCCATAGGTACATTTCAATATAAACTGTCGGATACGCAGCTGGCGACGTCGCCATGGCATACAAGTGAGGCAGGGCTCTTAAGATTAGACGTCATGGCATGATGTTAGATCTCTCTAATAAATAGTTACAAGTCACTTGCTTTTATAAGGAACTAGCTTTTGCCCGCGTGGAAGTCGAAAATTATCCCACAGGAACTCAATACCAGGATAAAAAGTATACTATATCCAGTCTATCTGTGCGCCTAGTTTCATTTTAATCGGTTCAGTAGTTTTTTCGTGCGTAACAAACAGACAAACAAATAAACATCGCATTTATAATATTAGTAAGGATAAGGATATGGGATCTCTCTTAGTGCGCCACGAACAGGCATGACAAACCTTATCTGAAGGTGATAGCTGCAAATGAAATAAAGGTATGTTTTTGTAGGTAATCAAATACTTACTCCATAATTGATAAAAAACAGACAATTTGTATTACATTGCTTTAAAAGAGACACCAATAGACTTATAAAACTCTTTAGTAATAAAACACTACAAAAGTATTTATTATTTAATAAATACTAATTAAAGATGAATGGACCTGACGTGGTTCATTTTTCATTTGGATAATATTTATTATGTTCTGATGTAGTTCGGTTGGGCTATCTTTTAATATTTTGTCACTTTGCCTTCGTACTAATGAACATCCACACAGAAGGCTCACATTTCTATGGCCTCGTGGACACGGTCCAGCTTGTTCACCTTCATTAGCATCTTGCTGCAAACTCTGATTTACTCAATCCATAGCGAGTTCCCAACATGCTTCATAAACATATAATCATCAGTAATCTAAAAATTAAGAAAAGCAATTATTAGTACAGGCAAAGAAAACGCATCACACTACATCTAGGTAGACTAATGTTACCGAATTTTGTAATATTTTAAACTGCTTTGAAAATTCGCTGAAACTTACTAAGTAACGCTAAATTGGTAAGTAAGTATAATAATGTTTAAAAACTTACGATTTGTGGATAAACCCAGTTGCAGAGCAAAGTACAAACTCTTGTGTTCTGATCTAAGATGCGATATCGCCGGAGAGTATTGACGCAAATGTTACATTCACGCACAATAAGCGTGTAGGCCTGCTACGCATGATGCGAAATCATAACAAAATCTTAAGCACAATCGAAGTCCGTGTAGAAAAAGCTATAGGTCCAGATGTTTTGCGCGCAGATAGTCCGTAAGAAAGCACAAGTCGTCGTATGGGGCAGCGAATCAAGTCCAACTAAGCAAGAATCAAAAATAAAGATAATTCAACAAAAAACAGCTAATACAACGAGAACACTACCAAACAAGCTTTTTGGGAAAGAAAAGAACGTTGACAATGTCACAGACTATAGTTGGTGCCACGAGAAGATAGACTTTTTGCAAACACACATTCAGGGTTTAACAACCTTTATTTCTAACAGTTGTTTTTGAGATTTTATGCCTTAGTGAACTTTAATGCTTTTTGAACAGTAGTTTTTTTGTTTCAATGCTCAATTATGTTACTAAGTATTCGAATTTATATTTTATTATCTATGACTTCTTGTCGAGACAATTTCTTTTTATAATTTTACAAAAATAAACATTTTGTATTTTGTATTTGAGTATTCGAATTTCCCGGCAGTATTTTCATGCATTTGCCGATTTTTTTAGTTTACATACGTAAATAATTCTGTAAATGCAAGACAACAAAAGAGAGCCATGTATGTTAATAATAGAGTATAAACATGGTACTCGATCGTATAGTCAATAGCTAAGCTATCGTAAAATATAAAAAAAAAATACCACTAGTGAATAATATTACAGACCAATAGCTATTACATTACATTAAAATGTCTAGGCATAGAGATTTTAAATTGTGTATGAATGAAAACGTCACAATGAACTTAAACAAAATCGTTATATAATAGTTTGCCATCTGCAATTCTGCACCCGCTTTTCCGAGATGCCGACCGTAGGACGAGCATTGCGACACCAAAAATATTCTTAACATCCATAAAATATTTTTTATCCTCTGATAAATGCCTAAGAATGAAAAAAAAATGGATTAACGCAAAATGTTGACATTCCAGGCGTCTGACATATTCCAGTACCACAAAACACTGTTGGCAGCGCATATATCGATAAAAACCCGATCAATTGACGTATTACTTTGCAATGACACATATTTGTGTACCGTTGCGCTCATTGGATTTGACATTATTTGTTTTTGACAGATCTGTCGATAAGTTACTCAGTAGAAATTCTTTGTTTCAAAAAGTCTATGTTCTCGTGGCACGGTCTATAGGGATCATAGACAAGGGCAAGGAGTAAGGATACTGAAAATGTAGACATTTTCACTTAGTGTTGTCATTAATTATCTTTCAATTGCCTACTGATACCTCTAATTAAATGATATCTCAGATCAAGTAAAAAATATATATTTATTTATATCATAAATAAAATATTCTTTTAATATAATATAAATAAAATATTTTTTTAACATTATCGTGAATTGTTTCTAGATGTAGGTAGGTTAAAAAGATTACTTACCTTTTTTCTATTAAACAAATACGATTGTTTTGTAAATGGTAACTCTGAAAATGACATTAAACAAGCACCGGAAATGAATGTATTCAATAAATAGTTTATCAATTTAGATAATTTAACGTACGCTTTTATAGTTGAAACTAAAAACGTACAAAATACGAAATAATTATATTAATAAGTTTTTCATAACTTACGTTTATAGACGCTTCTAACACTTCACAGGTATAATCCTGCCATTGTTCTTTCATCGCTCGAGGTGCACGGATGATCTGTGCATCGCCAATAGCGTAGCTGCGGGCATCTTCTGGTGTAGTATAATATGTTTATAGCTACATACAACTGGTGTCATCTATCATTCTATCTAATGGACAACAAAGATACTACAAACACGATTGAAGAACTTGAGTTCTGCTATTAAAACTTTACAAACTCTTGTCATTATCCGTCGGCTCTCGGTTCATCTTACACGGTCACCTAGCCTGGTCACTGGTTATTCCCTCTAGTTGGATGACCATCCCATTCCAACAACGCTTATAAAGAAATATACGTGACTACAACGATAACCATTCGCTTTAAGATACTCCGAATAACCTTATTATTATTGCTTTGTGTAGATTTCATTAATTTCCGTACTACAGCATACTGTTCGCGCTAATATAACTCTCCGCTCGGAACATGTGGTCTTGGCGCGTAAAATTAGCGCAGTAACCGCGCGTTAACTAACCGAACATGTCCAAACTACTTTATGTCTGAGTACACAATCCTACTAATATTATAAATGTGAAAGTTTGTGAAGATGTATGTAAAGATGTATGGAGGGATGGATGGCTGGATGGATGGATGTATGGATGTTTGTTACTCTTTCACGCAAAAACTACTGTACGGATTTGGATGAAACTTTACAGTAATTTCATAACAACATGATTTCATACATCAGAATAACACATAGGCTACAATTTATAAAGATTTTGTATAATTTTGCCATAATATAAGGAAAAGTATCAACTAAGTCGGCAAAAATCCTGAGCTCTGAAAGCTATCTTCGCGTGCGTTGCCTAAACCGTTAAACTTACTTGAAGATAATGTATACTGTTTATTTTAAAAAGTTCTAATCAAAAGTTCGCGGCAGCATCTATTTATTTGTTTGTTTGGGTCAAATTTAGTAACTGAAATTTTACCCTCTTCCTGATGACAGATTGATCTGATATAATTATGGTATGCACTCAAATTGTCATCAAGATTAAAAGATAATATTTAAATGATTGTCAATTCAAGATGGGCTCTCTACCTCAATATGGATATCGAATGACAGGGCTTGATTCGGAGAATAGGGCTCACTATGAAAAATCCAAGATGGCTGTCACCACAAAATGGCGGTTTACTTATTTTCCACAAGTACCTCAATATGGGTATCAAATGAAAGGGCTTGATTGGTAGAATAGGGCTCGTTATGAAAAATCCAAGATGGCTGCCGCCACAAAATGGCGGATTACATATTTTCCACAAATACCTCAATATGGGTATCAAATGAAAGGGCTTGATTGATAGAATAGAGCTCACTATGAAAAATCCAAGATGGTCGCCGCCACAAAATGGCGCATTATCCATTTTCCACAAATACCTCAATATGGGTATCGAATGACGGGGCTTGATTGGTAGAAAAGCGCTCACTATGAAAATAAAATGAGAAGTATCAACTAACAACAAAAGTAAAAATAAACGTAATTAAAAAAAATATATGGGCGTAGCGTATCCAGCCAGAATAAACATTATGAAAGAAATTTCACTTGCCCAACGATTTTATATTTGTCTGATCAATACACAAGATTGAAGAGAAGATTGGTGAGATCTGGTAGCTAGGACTTACCGAATTACTTTTTAGGTTTTAGTACATAACCTAACTAGGTACATTTCTATTGTACCTAATAAAACAGTATAACTTAAAAAGTATTTTATTGTTTTTTTACAATGCTCATTCTGGAGTAGTTATCAAATTGTTTTCAAAATTGATAGATTTATTCCTTCAGTATTTAATGTAGATAAACTTTGTCTTTTACAGTAAGTAGTTTGGACAAATAGTTTAAAAGTTATCACGATATATTTGACCTAAGCGCAGCGTCATTAAAAGCTTTTTATGAGTTGGCGCGGGTGGAGGGACGGTCTGATACGTATTTTGTGGTAATGCTTTCAGTTTTTATTTTTACTGCTGTTATATTCAGTAGGTATATAAGCTCTTCATAACTTCAATAATATACCTACATACTAATCTTTACCTGAAGTTCGACGATTATGAAAACAAAAGTAATTTTTAAGTATTATCTGTTTATATGTATGCTACACGGCTAATCTGCAGAGCCGTTTGTGACGAATTTGACATGGATAGTCTGAAACCCGGGGAAGTACATAGGCTACTCTTTATTAAAATTTCATGCTGGCAAAGCTGCGGGCGAAAGCCAGTACATAATACGTCAAACATTGTTCTACTACTGTAATTATAAGTTTGTTTCTATGTATTGTCTGTGGCGATTGCATGTAGCGGCAATTAATGCTCTCACTCTTTTTAGTTGCTTTATCGGCTACGGCGTAGTTGCGTAGTGTCAAAAAGCTACGCGCTGCTACGCGGTGTAAGGCAATATCAATCTGTCAAGATGTACTAGTAGCAATTGCTACGGTTGTCCTGTGTTGTAGATAGAACAATGGTAACAAATTTACTATACGATACTTTCAGATGGGTGTTACCATGAGAGTTGGCAGTAACTTGCCATTAACAACAACTATGACATTTTTGATGTGTTGCCGCTTTTGTCACCTACGTGGTATTCTAGACTTTTCTTACCGCAAATGTGTCTTGACGTAATCGTATCAAAGGTATGTCAATCGTACTCTCCGAGTTTGAGATTGCAAGTGAATACATTACCGCATAATCCCGCTCAAATAAATGTAAGATTTTTATGTACCTAATTTTACAATTTACGTTAATTAACGCCGCATTGCGACCTAACGGAATAAAGGGCTTTGATTCGACACGTTGTCTTTGTATACTATGATACAATTACGTCACGACGTATGAATGCTCCAAAATTATTCCCGGAATACCTACACAGACGGTAGACTGCACCTATTTCTGAATATTAATATGAGCACTTATAATTAGCATCCCAATCTTGTCTCCGGAAACAGTTATTCAGCCTACGTGCTCCATTACGCAAGAAGGCTCAAATGTAGCAGGTAATATGGATTATTGTAATGATATGCTTAATCCTTTAAGACACCTTCACACTTGAAATATTGAGATAAGATATATAACTACATACATTTAGCTTTAGATCTGCTTTGACTGAAGAGGTGTCACTGAGTTTTTGTTTTCCGGTAACCCGGGTGTTGACCAGCCACATTTTTCAGTAGAACATATGACCATGGAATTAGAAATTGATATATATTTCTTGGGCTTTTTGGAATTTTCCATTCCGTAACACATGGCAAAAATTTTAACATGAGCTATTAAGACTTCAAATATTCAAGCGGTGAAAACTGCTTACGAGACGTTTCCATACCGCCACTCAGTCGAATAGAAGAATCAATCGAGTTAAGGGCTGGCGGAGGAGGTGTGTCAGGCTCTCCCTTAGACGCTTACTCACTAAAATCACCGCGGTGTCAGCTACGGTCCCGTGTTGTGGCGGGGTCACGCGATTCGCGGTTAGCATACTTTACCGCGACCCCGCCAGGGATTCGGCCCACCAGCTGCCGAGTCCCGTCAATAGAAGTCATTTATTGAATACTACTTGTAAGGGCGCACTTGGACACGGTGCCGCCTCCTTGGCCTTTGCGGCGGGCGGGGAGCGGCGCCTAAAACTCACCTTCCACAGGCTCAGACATTACGGTGGTCGAAGATCGTCACGTGCGGTGCGACGTCCTGGACGCCCAGACCTATGGTTGGGGAGAGGACGGTGGATTTTCCTCTCCCGCTCCGCCGTCTCCTTGATCAGCATGACTGCTTCACAGAAGGTGACGGCAGCGTCCCAATAGCTCTCGCTTCGCACCATAGACAAACCAAGGGTCAGGAGCGAAAGAGTGACCGTACCGACTGCCGCGACTAAGTCACGGCGCTGTGTTGCCCAGGCTGGGCATTCCGCCAACGTGTTTAGGGCCGTGTCTGGGTCGCGGGTGTTTTCACAATGGTGACATTCGGAGATTAATGATTGGTCTAGCGAAGCAATACCAATCATTAATTTAAGTATTTAAGGTTATAAAATAGATTATATAGTACCATAAATTCACATAAATATTTTATTTCAGTACTAGATGCGCCCGCGGTTACACCCGCGTTATTTAGGGCTACTGCTCCGCTTCCGTGGGTCATAGCGAGATGATATATAGCCTATAGCTTTCCTCAATAAATGGGCTATCTAACACTGAAATATATTTTTAAATCGTTTCAGAGATTTGGGCGTTCAAGCAAACAAACAAACTCTTCAGCTCTATAATATTAATATAGATTCTGTTGTATGGTCCCAGTTATCCTTATGGAGTCCCTCCGCCCTGGGGGGAAAGAACGAAGGGGACTGTCAGACTCTTACTGACTAAAAACCAACCCGTGTTCCTCATCTACCCATGTGTTGGAGGGACAGACAGAACTGTCCCCCGCACCCGCACCTTGGGACGCATCCTGCGCAGGCCTCATCCAAGCCCACGTGGAGCGTCCCCTCCCGGGATCCCGCTTAGCTTCACCGTGGGTGTACTTCAAACCCACGGTTACTGAGCCCCCCCACCACAACAAGGTGGAGATCCCACGGGGGGGAGGGTCCCAGCGTTTATACTACTATACAGCGTAGTAGTAAAAAGTTTCTTTGGAATCAAAAGTGTAATCTAAATAAGTAATTATCAAGTGTAGAACTTTTTTCATTTTGATTCACTGTTCAAGACAATTTCAAACTATTTGTATTCTGAGTTTTCTTTTCATTTTTTTCAAAAGACAACTCCCGCACCAGAACCTAATTCTGTGTTGCGGGGGACTTTATAAACATACAACTAACGGACACAATGAACAGCCAGACTCGAAATAACAATTTATTAATCATACAAAGTGTTGTCTCACAAAATGCTTTCGCTTAATATTATATTTTTATCAAACTACTACCACAATTGTTAATTATCGCTTAATTAAATTGTTAATTATCGCTTGCTAAACGGTGAAGGAAAATATCGGGCGGAAACCTGCATGTCTGAGAGTTCTCCATAAAGCGCAGGCCACACCGCCAACTTACGGACGGAGCGGGCGAAGCGGACGACATCGTTTCACCTCTTTTCATACTTGAGTGTTAGTTGGCGGTGTGAACCCAAGTATGAAAAAAGGTGAAACAATGTCGTCCGCTTCTCCCGCTACGTCCGTCAGGTGGCGATGTGGCCTGCGCTTAATGTTCTCGAAAGACATGGGAAGTCTGCCAACCCGCACTTGGCCAGCGTGGTGGACTATGACCTTACCTTTCTCATAGTGAGAAAAGGCCCGTGCCCAGCAGTGGGACAGTTTATATTGGGACGTCAATCGTAGTCGCAGCTCTCGGCTGGTATTCCACTCGGTCCCCGCGCACCTCGGGCTCCTATAAATACCGTGGCGCTAGAGCGCCCGGCCCTTTCTGGCCGCCGCAGCACGCAAGCTAAGTACTTCTCTGCTTCCCTGAGCAACGCCGGAGACGCATTCCCGAAGATCTACGCCGAATCACGCAACCCTGGTTCTATCTTTGTAACTAGTCAAATTGTTTTAGAATCACAATTTTCCAATAAGATTCTTTGCTAAAGGCTGTATAGATTCTTTTATGAAAATATAATTATATAGATTTTCGTTTGTAACCGAAATAATGACTTTCATTTAACAACGTCACAGTGGCGACCCAACGTCACAATATAAAGGGCCGATGATGATGATTACCACAGTAGGCTGTGGTCTACTACTACACAGCACAGCACATCGTTCGCGAGCTCTTCAAGTGTACTACTTACGATTTCTCGATTTTTGGTGCGTACCTGCAAATAAAAAAGAATAATTAAAAAGCCATTTTGACAAGTTTTAAAACAAAAACCCTTTTTTATGATATAGAAGGCATACAAAGAGATGGATCTCCTAATGTTAAATGATTACCGCCGGCCACCGACACGTGAGTTGCTAGCTTTTAAAAAAGATTACGCTCTTTTCTTAAGAGTAAGAGAGGACCAATACGACCTATAGGTCGTATTGGTCCGGTACTACCGCAGGTGACAGCTCATTACACAGTTTTGTTGAGCAAAGAAGAACATTTCTAGAGAACTGCATAGTTGTGCACTGCCAACTATGCAGTTCTACTGAACTAGTAGTTGTTCAACTTCAAACTTCAGTGTTGTGTTTACAACACGTTACGACTAGGATTAAATCCTTTATTAAGGCGTTTTGCCTTAATGAAGGATTTAATCCTAGTCGAATCACAAAGAAAATATTTATATAATCCGACTCGCACCCTAGAAATATTTAATGTATCGTGATTTTACAAAAAGTCAAATAAGGGTCAGAAAACTCAGAAAACACATATAGATATAGCTATTTGTCGTTCTACAAAGTGAGATCTAACGAAGAAATATTGAAGCCACCAAGCTCGTCTCTAGTCGTTCTAAACGGTGAAATGGTCATATAAACTACTGGTGGTAAATGATATAATAAAATGAATTTCGAGCGTAAATACTTTTTGATTAATGACTCACACATTCCATTGCAATCACAAATACTTTTCAGGATATTATCCAGGCAGCCAAAGTCACGGCCTTTCTTTTGATTATAACTGCGGGAACACCGCGGTCGCCATTTGTAACTTGTGAACAAACAAAAGATAAGTTTCCTTTGACTTAAATTAAACTTTCTATCCTTTATTTATATAACTCTACGATAAATTAATGTTCTAACTTTGCCTTAATGATTGTGTCGAAGTAATGATACTCCTTCTTTCTCTTAGCGTTATCCCAGTTTCAGTCTGGGGTCCGCTTTCTAGTCTAACCGGATTTGGCTGAATATTAGCTTTTCCATGGAGCGACTGCCTGTCTGACCTCCGCAACCCGAAGGGATAGCGATATTCCATGGTTTAGACTAGTGTCAGTTTATTTAGAAGGTACTGACGCCCTGTAACGATTGTCAAAGATCTTCATGACAACCGGGACCGACGGCTTAACCCTTAATCGAAGTAATGATACTGATGACCCAAATAGTGTTTGAATTTTTAAATATTTGTAAGACTTCTTAGTTCTTTATAGGTTAGAGCAAAGGTAATGGCAGTCGAAGATCCGTAAAAGAACGATACTAAAGCAAGTTTTTCACATTCACGTCTGTATGGCCGGCGTACTAGTTTAAGGGGCCGTCTCGCTATTAATTAACGCATAATACTCGAATAATCAGTAAATTAATTAAGCGGACGATGATGTCGTAAAATCAATTACTGTAACCAATTACAGAAACAAATAAGTTTAATTACCTATGTTCTTAGATATTTTTAAGTATCTTTGGCCCTCTGTATTTGGTGACGAACGTTTCCACCATACTTTCCTTGCAGTCTTCTATATCTTGTTTCAGTTTTCTCCTTGCTGCCTTGCAGAGCTTTTTTTGCTTCCAGCTGATGACAAAGCATCAGCTGGAAGCTGCCGATGCGCTTATCAGCTGTGAGCTCGACGCGACACAATAAAGCGCGCGGGCGCGCTACCTAAAGGTTGAAAGACTTGTACCTACACCGATCAGATACTGTGTTCTAGCTTCAAAATTATTGTTATTCACGTACCTACCGTGCTTCATCAGTCCATAGGATGTTCGCTTCGGGATGCTTAATAAGCCATTCACACAAGACTCGTCGTGGTACTTGGTCTACTTCCTGAAAATGGTGTTCCGGCTGGTAGTGGTACGGATGGAGACCGGCTGCGTTTAACAGTCTCCACACTGCGGGCTGGCCCACACCGAAGCGACGTGCTGCATCGTATGTGCTGGCTCGTGGATGCCTTTCGAAGAATTCGAAGATCAAGTCTTCGACGTCAGTAGCCAGGCGAGGGCTGCCATACCCTAGTGCAGGGCTAGGGGTTGTGAAATGGCCATGATCCAAAAGCCTTTGGTTGGTCGCTAAAATAGTCCGTTCACTTGGAACTACTGGGTTGTTTACTCCTAGAGCTCGCATACGAGGTACACTTTCTTGTTCGTACATTGTTCCAACTGCACGAAGGTTTTCAGCACTGAGTAAATAAACTAGCTTCGTAGCACTCGCGATTTGAAAATCGTTGGGACATCATTCTAACGACTTACGACCGGCGAGTCCGTCGGTGCTTGCGCGAAATTGCGACACGTGCCACTTTCTCGATGCGCCCGAGTTGACTGGCGCGCGGCCGGCTCTTGGATTGTTGTCCTTTACCACGCCCCGCACCCCGCATCCTGCATCCCGCGTCCCGTACCCCTGTCGCATCGCGCGCGTGTTCGATAGTATTATTGCAACGAATAACGTTGTGTCCATGGTTTCCTTGTTTCTCGGATATTTTTACTCGGATTTGGTGGGATAAAAAAGTAAAAAGTTATTTATGGAAACGTCGGCTGTGCTACGGAAAAACAAAGCAACTAACATATTTTTCAAAATCAGTTTTTTTACATATTTGGAACATTTTGCCTATAACGGACACTGCTACATTCACAGAATCATCAAAAAGGCTTTATTTTCGGAGGTAAAACTTTGTAAAATAAAGAACTGCAGGCACTTGTCCAACATATCTACGGTAAAACAAAGTAAACCACAATGTCTAAGCAAAAACAAAGTAATTGCACGTCGATTACATTGTTTTTACGTTGTGAAATGATTTAATTGGCTTTTCATTTGATATACATTTCTTTTTAAGCCCCTTTATCTGGCTATCATCACTCTCCTAGCGTTATCCCAGTTTCAATCTGGGGTCCGCTTACTAGTCTAACCGGATTTGGCTGAATATTAGCTTTTCCACAGAGTGACTGCCTGTCTAACCTCCGCAACCCGAAAGGATAGCCATATTCCATGGTTTACACTAGTGTCAGTTTATTTAGAAGGTACTGACGCCCTATAACGACTGTCAAAGATCTTCATGACAACCGGGACCGACGGCTTAACGTGCTCTCCGAGGCACGGGGCAAGCGATAATTTATAATTCAATGCGCACATAACTCCGAAAAGTCATTGGTGCGCGCCGTGGATTCGAACCCGATAACCTCTGCATGGCAGCCCCTTTATCTGGCTATAAGAAAATCAAACAACTTTATTTTGTTTTTGGATTGTTAAAAATGGTCAAAATGGCAAATTTGTAAACGTAAAAATAAAGCAAGTAAAATGACAAATGTAAAACAAAGCAACTGAATAACAGTTGCTTTGTTTCTTTATTGTAAATCAATTCAAGCTATTACTATATCCCATTTACTTGGTTTCTACTATGCTGTCGATCATTTTTAAATTTCAAATGTCTAAATTATTTAACATTACTCGGTTTTATCACCTTTCAAATGTCAGTTTTCCCACAATTAAACTTGTCAGTTACAACACTTACAACTTCGTGTCACTAGTTTGTCGAGGCTTGTCATTCTTGTGTGTTATGTTTAGAAAATTTTTAAAATGCAAAATAGCCACAGTTTACGTTCGATAACTATGGTACAGTTAGCACAAATGTAAGTGCAAATGTCCAATTATTTGTATTGTGTGTTTACATTTTATAAATTCCTATTTACGAAATATATCGTAGGCATACATGCAGTAGTACCTATTTTTCTGTTTTGATTTGGTTGTCTATACGAAATACTAATCAATTTGTTAATGAACTGTCCGTGTAGTGACGGATAAAGAATACAAGTGTCACTACCCCATTTCATTCCGTGGGTGACGTAAAACGCAACTAAGAAAATTGCAAAAAGCGAGTAATATCTTTGCGAAGAGATGGAAAACTTGAAACCAAACCCTATACCAACTCGTCTGGCCAGCGCGGTATAGTAGGCCAAATACCACCCAATGAGCGCACCAACGAATAAAAGGCCCCCAGTTCCCGGTAGTCCTGCAGTCCGCAACTACGGTAGCGGTCGCGGTAACAGCGGGGCAGGAGTGCTAAGAATCTCCGGGCTACGGCAAACGGCCACCACAAGAAACTGACCCTGGCTACGTACAATGGACGCTCTCTACGGCTGGACCAAGACATCACCGAACTCGGAGTAGAACTAGGTCGTATAAACTGGCATATATTGGGGTTGTCTAAAGTCCGAAAACATGGGGAGGACACGATAACCCTTGATTCAGGCAATCTGTACTACTTTCGAGAAGGTCATCAGCCCTCTCAGGGCGGTGTTGGTTTCCTCGTTAACAAATCTCTCACTAACAGCGTTGTAGAAATCAGCAGTGTGTCGACACGGGTAGCATACCTCATATTAAGGGTCACAGACAGGACGGTACTCTCTGAAGGTGGTACAGGTATATGCGCCGACCTCGACATACTGCGATGACATAGTCGAAGCCATGTATGAAGATATTACTAAGGCTCTACATGGTACCACCAAGATACACTACAGCGTTGTTATGGGGGATTTTAATGCCAAAATGGGAGTACAAGAACGCGGTGAAAGGAAAATCGGGCCCTATGGCGTGGGGCGACGAAATCACAGGGGGCAAATGCTGGTCAACTTTCTGGAGTCCCAGGAGCTCTGCTTAGTGAACTCCTTCTTCAAGAAGAAGCCTCATAGAAAGTGGACATGGCGAAGCCCCGACCCTGTAACAAGGAACGAGATAGACTTCATCATGTCTGATCGGAAGTATATATTAATTTGATGCGATTGAACAGACTCAAGGCACCAAAGTCTTCGCTCGCCAGCTTGGTAGAATTTATCTGTCCAAACTCAATACTGCGGATGGCAAAACCGTAACCTCCAAGTTCGAGAGAGTTCTGCAGCGGTGTTGCATCAATTGGCGCTGCATCGAAGTGTTGAGATGTTTGTACGACACGGTCACTGTGACCGTCCAGCTCCAGGACAGTAAAACCAGCCCCATTGAGTTGCGTAGAGGGGTGAGGCAAGGGGATGTAATATCCCCTAAGCTCTTCACCAACGCACTTGAAGACGTCTTTAAGACGCTGGACTGGACTGGACGGGGCATAAACATTAATGGCGAGTACATATCCCACCTTCGGTTTGCCGAGGATATCAACATCGTGGCAGAGAGCCTGGAAGAGCTGAGTGAGATGCTGCACAGCCTAAATGAAGCCTCTCGATGCGTCGGTCTCGGCATGAACTTGCATAAAACCAAGATTATGTTCAACGAACACATTGTGCCGGGACCGGTTTATGTCGACGGATCGATGGTCGAAGTTGTTCAAGAGTATGTCTACTTTGGTCAAGTAGTCCAACTTAGTTGAAACAACTTCGAGAAAGAAATCGACCGCAGGATCCAACTAAATCCTACTGAGACGTAGCTTGCCAAACGCTACCCAACCCAAGTGGGTTGGGCAGCGTTTGGCAAGCTACGTCGAGTTTTCTCTTCGCCCCTACTGCAATGCCTGAAGACCAAAGTCTTTAACCAATGCGTCCTACCTGTTATGACGTACAGTGCCGAGGCGTAGACACTCACAGTGGGACTAGTCCACAAACTAAAAGTCACGCAGCGAGCTATGGAACGGGCTATGCTTGGGGTCTCTTTGAAGGATAAAATCCGAAACGAAGATATCTGACAAAGAACCAAAATTACCGACATAGCTCACAGAATCAGTAAGCTCAAGTGGCAGTGGGCTGGCCATATCTGTAGAAGGACTGATGGCCGATGGAGCAAGCGTGTCCTAGAGTGGAGACCACGCCTCGGCAAGCGTAAGGTAGGGCGGCCCCCGGCTAGGTGGACCGACGAGCTGAAAAAGGTGACTGGGACAGACTGGATGCGGAAGGCTGAGGACCGTGTACTGTGGCGCGTGTGGCCTATGTGTAGCAGTAGACTGCGATAGGCAGATTGATTGAATACTTCATTATATGATTATAACTTATATCTATGATTTTGGAATTTATTTAAGGTAACCGTTATATACATGCCCTATTCCTAGAGTGACACTTACCGTTATAAATCCTAAGATGAACTAGTTTTTACAATTCTTACAAATTATGTGATTCTTAAAAAGCAAAAGCCAACAAAGCTTATAGTAGATATATTAATTTTTAAATGGCTTTATTGTCTTTGTTAAAAAACAATAAAATGCATTTGCTTTGTTATTAAAACTAAAACCTAACTTG
Source organism: Euclidia mi (assembly GCA_944739405.2). Taxonomy (NCBI): domain Eukaryota; kingdom Metazoa; phylum Arthropoda; class Insecta; order Lepidoptera; family Erebidae; genus Euclidia; species Euclidia mi. The sequence continues at coordinate 26,676,408 of OX123204.2, read as the reverse complement.
TGCATCTCAAATTATTTAAAAAACAAAGTGACTGTAGTTACTTTGTTACTGAATTGTTATTTTTATTTAAAATGAATTTTATGTCTATAGAAAAATATTTTTTTCAATTTAAAGGAAAGTTTTCAATAATTACTCAAAAAATTGCTTTGAAACAAATAGAACTAATTATTTTACAAATTATGAAATAACAAAAGTACTTAAGTTGTCGGCAGTACGTTTTAAATTTGTGATTTTCGGTTTTTTGCTCCTCCTGATAATTTTGCTTGACTGCAATGACTTTGTTTTTCCGTCGAGCAGCCGATGTGTTCTATTATTGATATAGAACCACAGAAAAAAATATCCGAAGTGCATAAAAAATTACCCTGTATACAATATACAACAAAGAGTAATTGAGTTTCGTAACGCCGGAATTGTTGGTGTAAAGTGCACGGATACAGCCTCCAATAATAAAAAAAAATTTGAGGTTTGTAATGTATGTATGGCCTCTCCCTAGGAATTTTTATTCATGCTATTAATAACTATTGATGTATCGGAACAGCCTAAACTATAGGAGTTACAAATATAAACCCGCAATGGAAGGAATTTAGCCGACTTCAAACAAATGAAGAGGTATTCAATTCGGTTGTATTCTTTTAACGCTTATTTCGCCAAAGCTTCGTCATTTATAAAACAACTAGATTTTTTTGCATACATTTCTCGTCTCATTCAAGTTTGAAGCAGCAAGTTAGATTGAAAGTCTACTGATTTTAAAGTTAATGTATGTATAATATTTGCGTCAGTAACTCAGTGTAAATCATTCAAATTAAATAATGAGTATTTTACTTACACTGTTAATACTAATTCTCCTTAATAACGAGTATTAAGTTTGATTCAGTTATGGAAAGTAAAAATATAAGTCACAATAAAATCTACATAAATTCGTTAAATTTTACTGCATAGCTATTATTATAATGGGCCTGCCATAAAATAAACACTGTGCGCTAAAATTTAATAAAACTACAACATTTATTAAATGGTAGTAAGCCGTTCATTTTGTTGTCGCGGCATTTTCGGCATTCGTTGTTTTTATAGCCTGCTTGTTTAGTATTTTCTTATACTCGGACTCCGAAAGCTCAGACACCGTGCAGGTTCTCGGGCAAGAAGGACATATCAGTAAATGGGCCATTGTCTACTCCAGCTTACCAGGTTCACACTGAGCAAGGTCGGGGTTCCTGAACCCTGACCTTTGAGAGGCCACTCCTAACGCAATTAGAGTGGCCTGGTATTATGCGGGTCTCTTATAGCTTGAACATTTTTCTAAGTAAAGAGACTGAGTACTATTTAATTTTTTCTGAGGTCATACTACTTATCTTGCCAACAGTCAACCCGATTACAAACTTTAACTCGATCTTATTCGCTTTTTAATTAAATTTGGCTGCTTAAAACCGACCTGGTTTTCTAATTTAAGTGACCCAGACAGCCAACCCGTCACATTATTTTTGTTATTCTCACACATCATTAGCAAATTCAATCCGAATTTTCGTTAGTTGAAATTACTTTGAGAGGGGAATGTACATTTTAGTGTAATTAGCTTCATATCAATTTCAATATAAATTTCAATTCGTGCTCGTTGACCTAACTGTGACGTGTTGCAACGTGACATGTTATGCTACGCTTTTCACATTGCTTTACTTTGCGCTGTTTTCCGTTGCTTTGCTTTGCGTTACGCACTTTGTTCTTCTTTGCGTTGTTTTGTGGCGCTACGTGCTGCCTTATATTAGTCTGTTTCGCCTTGCGTTATTTTGCGGTGCCTTGCATTAGTTTGCATCGCTTTTCGTTGCTTTGCGCTGCCTCGCATAAGCCTGCTTTGCTTTGTGTTGCTTTGTGTTACTTTGCGTTGTTTAGCGGTAATTTGCTTTGCTTTACGTTTTGTTCCGCTGCTCTTGTGAGACATTGACATTACAGAAATACATAATTATTATATAATGTTCATAGTTCGGGCCACGACGCATTTTTATTAAACAATCATTCAAATCTGACTGAGATATTTGTCGAAAAATTAAGTATTCTCCTGTGTCGTAATTGAACTCATAGAACTTGGTGAAGATAGCTTACAGCAATATTTACTTTGCTCTCTTTAGTGTTCAAAGTTAATATTTTCTTTGCCTTCTAACAATGTTTTGCAGCTTATATAAGATACTTCGGAGAAATTTGCTCTTGTTGCTCTGCCGAGGAAGTATTGTAATATAAACTGATTTATAGATACTTCATTATAAAAGGTCCTATTTATCTTAAGGTACTATTACTACCTTTACAAAAGCGGCCTAGTGGACGGAGCGATTGCTACGCAAACGATCTCGGGTTCAGACCAACGGTGCACATTACAGATTTTTCGAAGTTAACCTGATGCATGTAAAATTTTGGAAAAAGACACCGTGGGAAACTTTGTAACCTGTACAATCGAATTTGCCAGATTTTTTCTCAATGTTCTTGAAAGTCATGTTAGGGCAGCGATAGCCGAGTAGATATACCAACAGACTGCCATGCAGAGGGTATCAGGTTCGAATCCATGGTGCGCACCAATGACTTTTCGGAGTTATGTGCGTATTGAATTGTTAATTATCGCTTGTCCCGTGCCTCGGAGAGCACGTTAAGCCGTCAGTCCCGGTTGTCATGAAGATCTTTGACAGTCGTTACAGGGCGTCAGTACCTTCTAAATAAACTGACACTAGTCTAAACCATGGAATATCGCTATCCCTTCGGGTTGCGGAGGTCAGACAGGCAGTCGCTCCGTGGAAAAGCTAATATTCAGCTAAATCCGGTTAGACTAGAAAGCGGACCCCAGACTGAAACTGGGATAACGCTAAGAGAAAGAAGTTCTTGAAAGTCATGTGAAGTCTACTAACATGCACTTGGTTAGTGTGATGAATTGCGGGTCTATCCCTTGTTATATTGAAAAGAGTTCCATGTTTATTTGTGTGACAGATTACACAGAACTGATATTAATTATCATATACTAATACATTGTACTCACATTAGTGCAGTATAAGTAGTATAACAGATAACTAGGTATGACTACAAGACCACAGAGGACGATAATGTAGAATTTACTACAGCATTTAAGGTATACTGCAGGGATGGTAGACTAAGATGTAAACTATTGGATCGCGAACGTGACGGCTCATCTAGTATTTTATGACTCCAGTTTAAATATTCATACGACCAGTGTCCGCTGGGTAAGTTAGTTTTGTGACGGTGTCGTTGTACTGGAATTCTGCTGTACTTTGTGATTAAGCATGTGTAGGTGTTGGCAATTTCCAGTCTCGGAACTACTATTTATAGGTCGCAAATACATTGTCGTATGAGGATCGAATTCACATCACTCAAATTGCTTGTATGTAGCGTAAGCGTCTGTGGTGTTAGATTTGTACCCGGGTTGGTAAAAGTTATTATGAAATATTTGAAAATAATGATCCAATAGAAGTTCAGAGGCAGAAAATGTATCTTGTTTTACCACCGTATCTTGATACTTTAAACCGTTGATACTGTGTCCCATGGGTGTCGTGTCGTGTCAGGCATGCCAACCCATCACCTTAACAACAAGAGAGAAAAAAGAGTGCATTTGTAAACTTTTATTTGTGCCCATACTTACTTGTGCACTATGACTAAGTTCCACGCAGTCGACTCGTCTATCGTCATCCGAACTGCTAACTGGCCTGGATTAAATTATTTACTTGTGACACAAAGTAAGTAAGCGAAAGATTGAAGACTTCTGTAGTAACAATTTAAAAGATTTTTTATTAAAAATCCGGCAGTTGCTTGTGACAAACATGAAGTTTCGTAATTTTCTTGGGCCCAGTTTTAAATCATCAGATGAAAGTTTTAAGATAAAATATATCTCTAACATCCGAATAACTTTCAACGCTCCCGGGAGACCACAAAGTATTTTGTATATTAATGCTACAAAGTTCACAAAACACATGTTTCTTGACTGAATTCTGCGTGTTTTTCGACTTTCTAGTTTGTAAGCCCTTAATTACAGTGTTACAAAACCAAATTAATCTATGTGATGCAATTATACAATTCGGCCTTGATAATTAGAGAAGCATGAAGTAAGTTTGATAACTTTGGAGTTGTTGGTCGGGCTTTGAGGAGCTGATCAGTATAACTTCTGTATTTTACACTGGAGCCTTTGAACGCCTGGATCGCAAGAATTGGTTGAAAGTTTCAATAGTATACTTTTAGTTTTTCATTATTGCTATCATTCAAGTGCTTCTATATCTATCGAGCATATTTTTTTCCTATTTATTACATTTTATATTTTTTTACTACAACAGCAATACCGGGTTCTCACAATAAATTCAAATGCATTTCTTATTTATCGTCACAAAGGGATAAAACTTTTCTTCGAACGTACAACGCAACAATACAGTAATCAGAACAATTTACGTTACATTTTTCTTAATAATACCGTTGAAAACATACGACGTCGTATTTTCCAAGTTCTCAAGCGGGCGCTTGACCTAGTAACATATATATAATGTATAACTAATACTGGAGTCGTGTTTAAGTAACCTGAATCGTATGAAAATAACGTGAGACGCCGCACTACGGGGCACTGAGGCGGAATGTGACTGTGGTACAATGCACCGTCTGCTTTGTAAAATTGTAGTTGTACGTTGAAAATGTGTCTTTACACTTTTTCTATTGTGTGAAGATATATTTTCACAGGGTTGAGTTTAGATTGCGCGTATAACTTAGTGCTTAAAACGGATTTTTATTATAACCCAACTATGGCCGCGACCGCTTTATTAAAGGGCTTACTGCTCCGAACCAGTGGCTCATAGCGTGATGTTATTGAGAATAGACTTCCGCGAGAATTGGGCTATCCAACACCAATTGTAACTCTACGTTGAAAATATGTTTTTATACTTTTTAGATTGTGAAAATCCTTTTTACAAAATATCTTTTAAGTTTTCATGTGTCTTAATAAATTAACTATACGAAGGTTATATTTACCGATAATTCAACTTTTCTGTTTCTTTGATTCTGTTCGCAGTATGGACGGTGGAGAATTCGTTGCCCGCAATGGACAACTAGAAAACCACAAACGCAGCGTAGCTCTTCTCGTTTTAGTAGTGTCAATGACATTTGTACAATTTAGTGATTATCATCAATATTCAGCAAGTATGAAATTGGTGCAGTTCCAATCCAGCAGCGCAGATTTAAATACATAACGTAACTTTGAAACAACATTTAAGTATCTCATAAAACTTATCGTTCTAATATAAATTGCACTTTGTGTACCCATGTTAAGGTTTGAAATTGCGAATACTATTTTCCTTTTTTGTGGTCATCAGTTTAGAGGAGCAGTGTTATACAACATTTAACAAGTTTAATGCACATCCTGAAAGTACTTTGTTCAGAATCGGCTACTGAATCCATTTCTGACATTTTTAATATAATTTTTTTTAACCCTAAAATAATTAAAATTGCGTAAATTATAGTCACTCATTGCTTTGAAAAGTCGAAATATACGAAAATAAACCTTAAGTCAACGTAGAACGGCTTCTTTTTAAATGCATTTGTGTAATGGTTCCACGTACAGGAACGCACACACTAATACAACATAACAGTCGGTACAAGACAATAACACACATTTGATCACCAAAATATCTATCATCTTTCTTTCGCTTACGTATTAACAGCGGGAAAGAGCGAGACGTAATGGGTCTCACTTGTCACCGTCGCGTCGGTCGCCCGCGCTGGTAGGTACAGCGCCGCGCGCCGGGCGGCCATTGTTGCGCTTAGATAAATAAAATTAGTCATCTACCTGGATTCTCTGTGAGTGTAGGTAGTGAAAATTTTTTTTTAACAAGTTTACTTGTTTATTTACAAAATGTATATAATTACATGATAGGATTAAAGAAAGATGGAGAACATATTTTGAAAAATTAATGAATGAAGAGAATGATCGGTGCAAAATGCTTGAGAACAAGGCGAAGAATATTGGACTAGTGAATGTAATAAGTAAGGATGAGGTTAGACGGGCTGTGAGTGGAATGAAGAATGGGAAAGCATTAGGACCAGATGGAATACCAGTAGAAGCATGGAAGGTGTTAGGGGAGTATGGATGGGCGTGGCTGACTTTATTCTTCAATAAGATGTTGCATGAGGAGACAGTACCCAAGGAATGGTTCAGCAGTTACCTAGTGCCCATTTTTATAAATAAGGGAGATGTCCAAGAATGCAACAATTATCGTGGAATAAAGTTAATGCCTCATAGTATGAAAGTATGGGAGAGAGTAATTGAGCGACGTTTGCGAGCAGAGAGTGAGATTTCACGTAACCAATTCGGTTTTATGCCTGGTCGAGGTACGGTGGATGCCATTTTTGCACTTCGCCAAATTTGTGAAAAATACAGGGAGGCGCATAAAAATCTGCATATGGTATTCCTTGACCTCGAAAAGGCATATGACTGGGAACCGCGTGAAGTCTTGTGGTGGGCCCTCAAGAAGAAAGGAGTGCCTGAAAAGTACCTGAAGTTGATCCAAGCTATGTATGCTGAATGCCACACGCAAGTCCGGTCCGCAGCTGGAATCACAGCCAGATTCGATGTGGCTGTAGGCTTGCACCAAGGGTCGGCTCTTAGTTCTTACCTCTTCTTGTTGATTATGGATGCCATATCATCGGACATACAGGAAGAGGCACCCTGGTGCATGCACCATGCTGTTTGCCGACGACATCGTCCTGGTAGCAGAAAGTGGACAGGAGGTGCAAAGCAAGCTGGAGGAGTGGCGGCAGAGACTGGAGAACGTAGGCCTTAGGATAAGCAGAACCAAAACTGAATACATGTTCTGTGCCTTTGGCGGCCTCTCTAGTCCAAGCCCGGTTACACTCGGCGGTATACCCCTACCAGTATGCTCCGACTTTCGCTACCTCGGTTCACGACGTCCTGCAACACGACGGCGAAATTGACCGAGATGTTCGGCAAAGGATCAACTCAGTATGGATGAAATAGCGACAGGTCTCGGGCACAATATGCGATCCCAAAATGCCTTTGACATTCAAGGGACGCATATATAAGGCGGTTATAAGGCCTGTCGTATTGTATGGAGCTGAGTGTTGGGCTACTAAGAAGATGGATGAAAAACGATTACATGTGGCAGAGATGAGAATGTTGCGATGGATGTGTGGAGTTACGAGAATGGATAAGATTAGGAATGAATACGTGAGAGGTAGTCTGAAAGTGGCGCCTATAGACGAGAAAGTGAAAGGAAGTCGTTTGGCTTGGTATGGACATATTATGCGAAGAGATGATATGTATGTAGGTAAGCAAGTGATGAATATGAAGGTAGAGGGATGGAAAGGGAGAGGGAGGCCAAGGAAAAGATGGATGGACTGTGTGAGGATGGATATGAAAGAGAAAGGGGTAAATGATCAGATGACGGGCGATAGAAAAGAATGGAAGTGAAGGACGTACTGCGCCGACCCCAAATAGATTGGGACCAGGGTAAGGAGATGATGATATTATCAACATGATGGTGCCCCCGCGCGTTTTACGTAGAACGTTCGAGATCATCGTGAAGTCAAATACAAGGAGCGCTGGATCGATCGTGGCGGTCCTGTCCAGTAGCCTCCTAGGTCGCCTGACTTAACGCCCTTGGACTTTTGCTTTATGGGGACATACCTATTAAACCACTTGTTGATTGTGACGAGACAACAAGTGCCGGGGAGTTAAAATAAGATATCAGCTGCTTTTGAAACAGTGAAAATAAACACTGAAGTGTTAAGTGAACTAAAGAAATATTTAAGCCAGGTGGTGGACACCTGGTGTCAGCATTTTAAAAAGAGGACGCCGAACAAGTGACAATAAGCCTGTGAGTCATTTGGTTATTCTATTATTGTAAAAAAATATGATTCACAATACTTTAAACATGCCGTTCTTCTTTAATTCTCTCATTGATATCCTTATATATATGTATTGTATCCTTATGAATAATGCTAACTAGGTATGATTATTATGATTAAATTAAGGTAGTCACAATAGCCACTAACGATGTTAAAAAATGATAGACCGTATCGTATTTCGCTGTCATTTGTTTACCACAGCAAACCTTTCGTGTGATTGTGTGCGTGCGCAGGTTTGTAGTGACCACTAATTAGACACATTAATGTTTAGGCTAATAAAAAAAATATTTCAATGCATGCATTATGATTCTAACAAGGTTTTCTAATTGGGGTGTCTGAGAATGTGCGTTATTTCCGTTACACGTTGTATATTATATTTATTGGTGACTTTTATGGGCGATCACAACAAGTATTCTCGTAAAGATAACTGAGCTCGTCACACTTTCGGATTTATGTGACATTCCAACTATTTTATTAAAAACCCGAATGTGAAAATGTTATTACTCCACTGTACTGGGGTACAAAACTTATATGGGGTACAAAACGTTGTTTCACACATATTTCACAATTTCATATTTCACAAGTTTGACGATGTATAATACGTATACTGAGATAGAATGATTCACTGTGGGGGGACTCACGTGTTCGTTAAATTTCTAATGCTTTGCACCTGCCTTTATAACGCTGCGAAAAGTGAAGGAGCTTATATTCTTAGTGACAATAATATGATACATCTTTGGACGAAGAATTCTCAGTTTTAAATGGTTTTGTTATTTTTGTTTTGATGAAAAGTCCCAAGATCCAGGTAGTTTTTTAAGACTTGTAAGATTGCAGTAGTTTGCGATAGCGATCGCAGTGCAAAAGCATCCCCTTTGAATAATTTGACACAAAGACGTAAAAGTAAGCACGTAAAATAAAATAAATATCAGGTATGCAGCAGCATCACAAACCCACTTATTTTTCGAAAATGCGAAGCTCTAAGAGGCATAATAAAAACAAGACATCAACCTCATCTAAGAGCCGTTTTTATCGGCCCAAAATAAAAGATGTTCCATAAAGTTGGTTATTGAACACTATAAAACAAAATCGCTTAAAAGTGCGAGTTAGGAAATGCCGTGGAATCACTTTAATACGAAAATTCAAACTCACCTGAGCCACAAGAGCAATTCAATTATTTATTTAGCACAACGCAATAGCGCATCTCGCCAAAGTTATAATTAGAACAAAAGTTCGAGCAAAGTATGATAATTATAACGATGTAACTGAAACTTTATTTAAAAGTTAAATGAAAGCCATTCATAAAGAGCAAAAAGGACTATGTTTATTGATTTACAGGTTTTATTGCAAGTGCAATTACAATCAAGAATTTTTATTTTACCTTTCAGCAATGGATTCGGTTGCTCTTTTTGGTTCAAGTTTAGTTGCAATAAATAAAGTGATTTTATTTTCAGCAATCACTTTGGGTGGTTTGCATCAGAGGTTATAAAAATTTTCACTTGTCAAAATTACCTTCCTTAGAAAAATATCGTTTATCTTTTATTTACTTGAACTTTGGCCTGGCATGTTAGTCCTTCACTTGTGTTAAGCTGGAGGTCGTTTATGCAGGTTTAATTTCTGGCCATAAAATAATTTTACAAAACGATTCTTTGCTCTGGATCTGAGTATTTTTAATCACGCCTAAACGATATTATGTTTATTTAGATAAAAATACACAAAATAAAAAAATCATAGTTCTGTGTAAAGAAATTAGAGTGCACTTATACCCTACTTTTGCAATATTTTTAGTGTTAGTTAATCTCTTTTGCACATTGCTAACTCCCTTATTTTTAAAGATAAGCAAGATCTGTTTTCACGAATTGCTAGATCATTTTTTTCTGAACATTTTGGTAAACTTTTCGACAAAATCGGACTTATACCCTTTTTCACTAGAGGCACAGATATGATTTTTATTATTTTAATGTGTGTAATTATTAAGCATGTTTACTATTTGATTACCAAAACTAACCTAGTAACCATGTAGGATTTTTTTAGAGCATCAATGTCATATCGTTTTTTTACCTAAACTTATTTGATCCATCTGAATCGCTAGCTCTTTCTTACTTTGTTTATAGTTTGGGTCATAGTGACGTCTAAAGTTCAAACTTGTTTGGCAGGATTACTTAACAGTCAACTTAGGGATCACTTTTCTTATATGTATATTATGTAACTAACTTTGCAAAGAAGGTAATAGAAGATAAATGTATATTTTTCAGCCTTTTACAGTGGTGAGATGAGATTAGTCTTTGTTGGATGACTTGCCAATGGCTAAGGGTCGTTTTGAGACTACTTTCTATGCCTACACATACATTCCATTAAGTAAAAGGTGTTGTGTAATATATTGCTCAGTGGACATTTACAACAGCTCTTTATTTCTTGCCGTTACTCGTTATGTTACAGAATGTGTTTTTTTTTATTTTTATTGTCTGTGTAATGTTACTATAATCTATGGTTTTATATATAAATTGGTTTATTATCTTTCCGTAAATCCTATACAAAATATTGCTTATTATTATTTTCCCGTACAAGCGTCGTTGTAATTTTCCACAACAAAAATATATTTTACAATACAGGCACGAAATCATTTTTGTGCCAATGTTGCCTGAAAAGAAAGAAACAAAATTGAATTATAAAGGATTCAGTTAGAAAAGTGGCCAGTGAAAATATCTTGAGACGCTATCGATGGCTTGTGAGACTGCTGCCGCATATAAAGTTGGATATGAAGTCATTTGTATTGCTACTATATAATACTCTGCTTGGAAGTCACAGGTGAAATCTTTAAAATACTTGCCCAGCTCTTATTAGAAATTAAGGAAATAAAGGTTAATGTATATCTTTGGAAATTTCACAATTATTGTGAATGACAACACTGTACCGAAAGCAGATTCATGTTCCATTAACTCGCAAGATATCACGATATCTTCAGCCTACCGAACGCACATTAGGGTCCTTAAATATTCCGATTGGGTTTCATTAACAGCCGCCATAAAATATTGTATCCTATAAAACGAGGATCATTCCCTAACTTTTTACAGCGTTTTACAACCTACTATTTATATCTTGGCTCTCTTTCTGTCTCCAGAGGATTGAGCGAGCTGGCATAATATTTTTACTAAGTTTCACTGCAGTAGAAAATGCAAATACTGTGCAAAGATATGTTCTAGTGACTGCTAGCTACTCATTACCGTTACAAAAGGACATACGCTTGGTTTCGCGCTAAAGAGACTCTGCGTTAAATAATTCACAAACAGCGAGAATCAAATTATGTACGAATCTACAGCTGCAGCAAATTTCAAAGTTTTGTAGTTGTATTCAAAAGTTACTAATCACTCTGTCGCACTTACCGATTTATTTAACTATGGAGTAGTCTAAATTTAAGCCCTGGAGGCTTAAGCTTAGCTATAGAGGTCATTATGCCACATCATATCTTTGGTAATGTTGATTCTTAAACTCGAGTTTAGGTAGAAGTTTCAACAAATTTTATAATTTACTAGACTGACCATAGGTATATCATAATGTTATACCTATTTCAATAGGCTTACCGTCGCCTATAATTGAAAGAAGTATTTAGGACTTTGGATTCAAATTCTGTGCTCGACAAGAAGGTATTGGGAAATGTGATGAAAGCTTTTTCTTACCAACGACGTCTGTTTTGTATTCCAGTAATTTATTTTCCCAATTGGTAAACAAATCTCGTTATCTATCTGCCTGTCCGCAGTAAGGCTATAAGCTGTAATGTGATTATGAACGACCATCATTTTCCTACGGCTGCCCACAAGGAGGCTGGTTATTGGATAAAAAGGTAGCCAATGTACTATATTAAAAATTATGTAACGGGTCTGAATCGTGTTAATAAACGAAAAGAAAGATGAAATACCTTTCTATTTGTCCTGACGTTTCGGCATGGGTTACACCAGCCGTGGTCACGGGATGACTGATGTTCGTCAGCCCTACCTACATTAGATAAACGGTTATCTACATCTTGGAATCTTGTCATCAGCAAATGTAGACACCGACGAAGTGATATTACGCGCCAGTGTAAAGATACCATTAGTGTTGTGTGGCGAAGTACCGACAGCTCCGAACATAATAATGTTAATAATTGTGAAGAGCAAGTGAGGGTAGGTTCCAAAACCCGCACTTCTCGGAGGCAGCGCTGACGAACATCAGTCATCCCGTGACCACGGCTGGTGTAACCCATGCCGAAACGTCGGGACAAATAGAAAGGTATTTCATCTTTCTTTTCGTTTATTAACACGATTCAGACCCGTTACATAATTTTTAATATGTATACAAATCGTGGTAGTTTAAAAGTAGTTAATGTACTATATTGTTGTATAAGCTATAAACTGCAGAGTTTCATCAAAATGCGTGCAGAAGATTTTTCGTAAAATAGGTACTCTTTTACGCAAAAAAAACATCTAAACATCCTTGCGTTTGTTTTTAACCCACACCTTGCTTCAGTAGTTTTAAAGGCCTTCCTTTTCTCCTAACTAACCGTCGTACTTCAGCTAGAGTTATGTGCATAAAACATTTTGAGTAGTCTGAGCAATTTTTCAAGTTTGACCAGACTACTGGCAAATTGAGTATTTATTTCACTTCGATCTTCATACCTAAGAGGTGCCGCAGACTAATAAATCATCACCTGTAAAGTGCAACTCTAAAATAAATAAAAATAATGACTAATGAATACATTGCGGCAAAGGTTTCTTCTGACGTCACTTGACCTCAATTTATCGAGCGTTCTTTCAGAAGTAAAAAGCAGTCATAAGTCATGTCGTTCGTGATTAATTTAGGTGGCTGTATGTTGATGTTTCCCATTGATCTGTGTAAATAAATCAAGGCTTCTTTGTTGCAGCCACTCCTAAATGATGGATCGCGTGAACAGTCCACGGCAGCCATTAGTTCCATGTTCCCTTCTACCTGATGTATAGCTGTAAAATATAACAATGACGTCACCATCTATTTTTATGTTGAGTTGTTATAACCTAAATCTTGAGGTAGCGGAGTGTTGATACGCGATAAATCATTTCATTTTAGTAAGATCGTTGTAGGTGATTGCAACATTATGTACTTTTACAGAATTTATTAGCTAGGTACTGACGTGCTCTTAATTTCATAATAGCATATTTTTTGCATTATTGGCTTTTTATGTCGGCCCCGAAGTGGGTTCATAATCAAATCAAAAAGCATTCCCGACGCGGTGACGTAAAAGTAATCAAGTTTAAGCTATTTTGGTTTATCCGAAGGCAAAGACTAATTATTTATAAAGAAAAACGAGAGCGTGTAAGAACAGTTAAGACTGTTCTTAAAAAATCAGGAAAATAATCAAATGGAAAAAACTACTTATGTATCTTGAAAGAACAATATAATAAGCATAAAGTGCTACTTGAAAATAAATCCATCTGAATGAACGTATATTTTACACAAAGCCACCACGGGAATGGGGAGATGGAGGTGCAGTTGCAAGTTGTAATACAAGTGTCACGCGAGTGAATATTAAATATATGCAAATAACATATCTGTGAAATACTAAATAGAATACAATTTTGAGTAACCGAAATGAAAGCCCAGCTTAAATGATTAAAAGTCAGAGTCATCATGGTTAAACATCGGAGTAGTGTACTTTTTTAACAAATTAATCTCGATATTGGATATGCCACTATCATTCAGCATATTCTGTGATTGATTTGGGATAGTGGGATTATAATGATAAAGTCGGCTCCCTAGGTAAATGTGATACTAATTAGCTTACAACTCAATTACTATACCAAATAATATAAAATCTCTCTCTAACTTTTCATTAGATCGCAATTGAAAATACATTTTTGTTCAATATACCAATTTCCGACCAAGCCAAACGACTGATTATAAATTACTAGTTGTTGCCAGAACTTTTATTGTTATCCCCTTAGGGATGAAGTATTAAGAAATCCTTCTTTAGTAAAAGCTTACGTCACAAAAATAAATGCACAAAGAAAATTTCATGTTTATTTCTTCAGTAGTTTGGTGTCTGCCATGTAGTCAGTCAGTACAATTAATTTTATATACATATATGATTACCTATTTCGAAATTAATTGTCTTTTACATACAGTCAGTCGAATATTGAATACGTTGACATATCGTGATCCGGCAGTGAGCGAGTGTTATCGACCGCGCCGTGCCACTCGGTCAGTCGCCCGACAAGTATCGATTTTACCAGCCGAAACTATTTAGACACAACCTACTGTTATCTATTAGCAACTTCCATCGATAATACAATATGCATAACGGTTGATACTATGTACTGCGGTTCAGTGATACAAGTTTTAAGAAATTGACTGAGAGACATATTTGGTTCTGTTCGTCTTTCTTTATTATTTTTCGTGTGAGTGTGTGGCCAACTTTAGTGTCGGAAAATGCAGACTGCTCAAAGGCCACCGACGTGTCCTAACGACTCAGCACGAGATAAAAATCGGGACCGATAGCTTTGTGTGCTCTCTATAGCACGGAATTGCTCTGATTTAAATACTGAACAAGGTCACCCATCCAAGAGACAAGGTGGCCTGTGCACGCGTTGCTTAATTTTACCAAACTGTTACGAAAAGCAAGCCAGAACACGGTTTGACTGCTACATTTGGTCGTATAATAATGCCTATACCGACTGGATAGGAAGACATAATATCATATTTTTTCCTAGGCTTTCCCTGGGATCTCACTGTTGAATATTAGGTACAAAAATTTATCTGTAAGTTTTTAACTAATAAGGTTTGTATCGCTCGCCTATTGGCCATATGGTTTATTTCTTAAATTATTATGTTCTATGTGACAGCCCTTGTGTGCCAGGAGCTAGAGACATTGCTTCCAAATGAATTAATAGTAAAGGATTATATATTGAAATATTCCACTACAAATTCAATCTTTTATTTACGCCCACCTAATTTTCAATAGGTTATGGGCCCAGTGTGCGCGAGTAAAATCCGCTGTGTTGAAAATTTCTTTTTGAAAATGGAGTCTTCCAAAGTTAAACGAAATATAAAACCGTTCAATGGCGAGAAGTATAGCGTCTGGAAATTTCGTATCCGAGCGTTGCTGAGTGAAATGAATGTGATAAAAGTTATTGACGACGTCCCATTAGTACGCGACGAAAATTGGGAGAAAAACAATTGCATAGCTAAAAATGTCATTATTGAATATCTTTCAGACTCTTAAAAACATTTCGGAAAAAGATATTCAAAAAAATTTGGATGCGTTATATGAGCGTAAGAGCATCGCGACGCAATTGGCGTTGAGAAAAAAGTTGTTGTCGTTAAAATTAGAGAGTGTAATACCGCTGATAAAACACTTAACCACGTTCGATTAGCTCATCACTGAGCTACTAGCCGCTGGTGCAAAATTAAAAGAAACCGATAAGGTTGCTCATTTATTGCTTACTCTACCTTCGACTTATGGTGGAATCATAACAGCAATCGAAACCTTATCGGAAGATAATCTGACGTTAGCTTTCGTGAAAACACGGCTATTGGATCATGAAGTGAAGTTGAAAAATGAGTCAGGCGATATGAGTGCAAAAGTGTTGCACATTGAAACGAAAAGTGACAAGTTGATGAAAAGAAAATTTGATAATCGACAGTCAAATAAAAATATGAAACAAAAGAAGGAGGATTCTAAGTTCATAAAAAAAATGTCATCATTGTGGACGTAGAGGACACATACGAAATGATTGTTTCTATTTCAAACGAATGAACCAACAAAAGGGTCCAAGAACACTACAATCTGTCGAAATAAGCGAAAATAAACAATCAGCATCGAATGAGTTCTCAGGGTTTGCTTTTATGACCGGCGAATCTGAAACGCAAGACTATGATAACAAAATTACTTTTCTTCTAGATTCTGGCGCTCCGGATCACATTATCAATAGAGAAGACTTATTTACTAACTTTGTTGTTTTAGAAACACCACTGAAAATTTCAGTTGCTAAAAATGGCGAATTTATTTCAGCTGCAAAAAGCGGCAATATGCAGGTTACCAGCAACATGTACAGGGTTGCTTGGAGGGCGTTTTGTACTGTCCGGAGGCTCCGTACAATTTGCTACACTGTCATTTTTGGTACGGACGGTACGAGAATATGCAAACGAGGTAAAACCGTGATGAAAGGTATGTCTTCCAACATTTTAATTTCTGTAGACTTGGTGGCATCAGTAAGCGTTAGTCGTCCTGTTTTCCAAGCATGCACAAGTGATCAAAATAATTACAAATTATGGCATCAGCGCCTTGGTCACATGAGTAAAAATAAATTTATAGAAATAAAACGACATGAGTTGTTTGAGGACATAAATGAATTAAGCGCTGTAGTGCCGGATGATGATTTGTGTGAAGCTTGCATTAATGGAAAGCAGAGCCGGCTTCCATTTAATCACGCCAAGGACAAAAGTCACATAAATTGACCACTATTTGCTGTCAGTTCTGATGTCTGTGGTCCTGTCACTCCAACAACAGTTGATAATAAAAATTATTTCGTGATGTTTACTGATCAATATACTCATTATTGTGTTACATACCTGATAACATACAAATCAGACGTATTTGCTGCGTTCAAAGATTTTGTTGCAAAAAGTGAAGCTAAATTTAATTTAAAGGTAGTAAATTTGTTTTGCGATAACGGTGGTGAGTACTTATCTGCTGAATTGAAAAGCTACTGTGCTGTAAAGGGTGTTTCATATCATTTAACAGTTCCTAGAACTCCACAGCAAAATTGTGTTTCTGAACGGATGGTGAGAACCATTACTGAGAAAGCTCGTTCTATCTTAAACGGTGCTCAATTAGATAAGGTTTTTTGGGGTCAAGCAGTTTTGACTGCAGTTCATTTAATAAATATAACACCTACTAAAGCCTTAAAACTTTTAAAAACACCATATGTTATGTGGCACGATAGGAAACCTAAAGCAAAATATTTAAAGGTTTTTGGATCGACAGTCTTTGTGCATAGCAAAACGACCAAAGCTAAATTTGATGATAAATCATGGAAAGGTATTTTAATGGGTTATGAACCAAACGGTTATAAAGTTTGGAACCCAAATTGCGAAAAGTTCGTAGTAGTCAGAGATGTTGTCGTGGACGAAAGTAACTTTTTGAAGTCCAGGCCTCTTTGGAAGTCTGAAGAGAATATCGAAAATTTTCATGACAAAACTGATAATGACATTGTGTCAAAGTCAGTGTCAAGTAAGTTCCGAGACTACTTTGAAACAGAACTAGATAGCTCAAAATCTAGTGGGCATGATGAATGTCCAATTAAAGTTCGCAAATTGAACCATGATACGTTAAGCGAGGTACGTTTTGATAATGACTAGTCGTTCTGAAAATACAAACAAAAATATTGAACTTAGGAGGAGTGATAGGATTAAAGACAAACCCCCTGTTTCATATAATGAAATTGATGACGTAGACTATTTAATGTGCGCTCAGACTATTTTATGCAATTTACCGAAATCATTTGATGAGATTAAGCATAGAAATGATAGAAGTAAATGGGAAAGCGCGATAAGGGAGGAACTTAATTCATTACATAAAAATGAAACATGGACTTTAGTACCACGACCACCAAACAAAAACATCGTAGATTGTAAATGGATCAAAAATGATGAATTTGGAAATCCTCAACGTTATAAAGCGCGTTTAGTGGCGCGCGGTTTTAGTCAAGAGTATCTTACAGACTATAATGAAACCTTTGCGCCTGTCGCCAGAATAGCCAGTTTTAGATTCATTATTAGCTTCGCCAATCAATTTAACTTATTAGTCCATCATATGGACGTCAAGACTGCCTTCCTAAATGGCGAATTAAAAGAAAAAATCTATTTAAGAGTTCCCGAGGGAGTGTCATGTAAAGAAGGATATGTTTGTAAATTACAAAAGGCGCTATATGGACTTAAACAAGCGGCGAGGTGTTGGTTCGAAGTATTTGAACATGCTTTGAAAGAAAAAGGTTTTCAAAATTCATCAGCTGACAGATGTATATACATACTAGATAAAGGAGATATATATAAAAATATATACTTAGTGTTATACGTTGATGATTTAGTAGTAATTTGTGCTGACCTAAATACAATGACTAATTTCAAAAGATATTTGATGAGCAAATTCTAAATGACTGATTTAGATGAAATAAAATTGTTTCTGGGCATAAAAATCACTAGAGAAGGTGATCAAATGTCTTTAGACCAAAGTGTATACACTAAAACAGTCTTGACCAAGTTTAATATGCATGAGTGTAAACCTGTGTCTACCCCTTTAGAAAATAAGTTAAATTATGACGCACTGAACTCTGAGGAGAGATATGACGCACCTTGTCGAAACGTCATAGGATGCCTTATGTATATTATGCTATGTACTAGGCCAGATCTAAGCGTCAGTGTAAACATACTGAGTAGGTACACACACAAAAATAATAAAGAATTATGGCAATGTCTTAAACGGGTATTAAGGTACTTAAAAGGCACAACCGATCTAAAATTGTGTTACATAAGATGTAAATACAATGATCTTTTGTGTGGGTACGTAGACTCAGACTGGGATGGTAATGATACACAGGATAGAAAAAGTACAACCGGGTATTTCTTTAAGCTCTTTGACCAGTGCACGATTTCCTGGAATACAAGAAAACAGTCGTCAGTCGCGGCTTCTTCGACTGAAGCTGAGTATATGGCATTATTCGAAGCAGTCAGAGAAGCACTGTGGCTTAAATCTTTAGCAGCCAGTATAAACAAGCACATCACTGTGCCAATTGTCATCTATGAAGACAATAATGGTTGTATAAGTATAGCCAATAACCCAACATGTCACAAACGGTCAAAACATATTGACATGAAATATCACTTTTCTCGAGAACAAGTTGAGAAAAATGTAATAAAATTAAATTATATTCCCACAGGTGAACAGCTAGCAGACGCACTGACAAAAGCACTACCTGCAATCACGTTTCAAATGTTGAGATGCAAAATGGGTGTACAATAGTAGTGTGAATAAGTGTGTAGACAAAATACAAGATTTTATGTATTTAATTTGAAACATAACAATATTCAATTAGTGAAATTGAATTTTTATGTTGATTTGAGAACTTAAGTTGAATTGGTCTGGTTGGCGGTTTTACTGGGTTTTCCCCAACCCTCGAACGAATGTTGGACCAAATTGTAATTCCCCAGTAAGCATTTGGAAGTATATGTGATCTAGTTAGGTAGTAAATTTAAATTGATTTTTGTTTGTATAACTACCGATTAATTTTTGAGGGGGCGTGTTAAATACTAGGTACAAAAATTTATCTGTAATTTTTTAACTAATAAGGTTTGTATCGCTCGCCTATTGGCCATATGGTTTGTTTCTTAATTTATTATGTTCTATGTGACAGCCCTTGTGTGTCAGGAGCAGAGAGGTTGGACGTTAAGACTAGAGAGAACTTGCTCGCCATATTTCCATATACCGAACGTGCAATATGTAATGTCAGTTGGTCTTAGTTGGTTAATCATAACGTCAAATTACGCGTCTCATTTAAAGAGGCATAGACTCCTTACAGACTCATATCTTTGACTGCATTCTCTAAATAGCCGTGCTGTAAATCCCATCATTAAGGAGTGATGGGATTTGACAGTGAAAGGAGATATCGATGTTTTTTGAAACTATCGGACATGAATGTTAAACTGAATCGTACCCGCAAGCTTCGGCGTGGCAGTCGGTTGCATTCACGCCAACTGGGTTGTCAAAGTAGTTCACTGCTGTACTAATATTTACATAAAGGCGAATCATTTGTGCTGGCGGATCCCAAATCGGATTACCTACAACTCTAAAAAATCGAGCAGTGTCCAACGTAAGCGATAGCAAGCAACGTGATATGATGCGACGCACACAAATTGCCAAAGCCTGCCGCATTAGCCAATCTGGTATAATTCGTACAATACATAATCTAAGTGACAGTTTCTTAGCATCTCATCGCAACGCATCGCTCATTAGTTTATGAATACTTTTTGTCAATAGATTTTATGGCTAAAACGAACAATTAAACACGTGAAATTGTTTAGTACTATCTGTCTGGCAAGTCTTTGCAAAGCACTGTCCGGCGTCGACAGCAAAAACTACAATTTCAATATTTTAGTTCTTTACTTCTACGGCTTAAATATATCGACACATACTAAAGACATTTGACCAAAAATATTTATCGATAAATCATCACTGTTACGAACAACACTCGGTTTCCTAACTCTATGTTTTGTCTACTGTTTGGCTACCACGACGCTGCTATAGGAGCGTGCTGCTAAACCTATCGATAGCTCTTTCTATCATACTGCATGTGCCATTAGAAAGAAGATATCAAACATAGCAACCGCTGTTGTTATTTAGTGTTACTTCTATGACTTAAGGTTATATTTCTTTGGTCAGGAGCTAGAGACATTGCTTCCAAATGAATTAATAGTAAAGGACTACATATTGAAATATTCCACTACAAATTTAATCTTTTATTTACGCCCACCTAATTTTCAATACTCACAAGGATCTAAGCTCGGTATCTTCCTGGCAGCTGAACCTGGCTACACTTGGCAATGACAGTAGGAATGAGGGTGGGATTACATAGGTGGTTTTTAAGGTTCTCAGGATATCCTAGATGTATCTACAATAGGCAGGTATAGTTGGTTGAAAAGTCATAGTCAAATTTTGTATTTATATACGTTTTATTCGTTTGATAGGCTAGTCTTTCACCAGTGTCAAGTTTTTGTAACAATCAGTTGCACGGTTATTATTTCGTTTGTCCGAATTTTTGTTTTATTTGCGAATCGTGTATGAAAAAAAATGCAAGAAACTAAAAAACAGCAACTGTAGCTATAAAAGTACAGTTGTGATCTTTTGTTTTTGTGTTTCACATTGAAACACCAATTTGAAATACCAAACCAACCATCTTCTTTACTCTCCATCAGAAAATTGATTTTGTAAGAAAATAATAGTTAAATAAAAAAAACAGCTGACAAAGTGGACTGGATTTGTTCCTATATACAAAAACTTTGCGTCACTGACTGACTGACAGACAACGCACAACCGAAAGTATTGGGACTACTGGAAAGTATTGGGCGCGTAGGGGTGCACTAAGGAGAAATTTCTCGAAATTCCCACGAGTTCGGGAAGAAACTTTTAAATTTAAAATCAAATGTCCCGCACATTTGTTTTTAATTTAAAAGTTCCTTCTTCCGAGCGGAGCTGCGGCCATCCTATTGTTGTTTTTTAAGAAATGCAAAGAGACGCTTAAGATGGATAGCTTAGATACAATAAGTTATACAGCAGTCGTGTGTGTGCAATAATTTGTATAAATCTTCAGGACTTCGTGTATCAGTCGCTTATTGTAGTTATTTTTAAGTGATGAATAGACATGTCATGTCATTAAAGTTCGTGGTTTTTCCACTTTAATTGATCTGTTTTAGGCATATAAGCCGCGTGCGTTTTCAGGTTCCGAACGCCGTGACCACATATGCATTATGTTAGGTTTCAGGGCGGTTTCAGATTAGCGTTTTATACGCACGTATAAGCTCGTTTTTGGCACACGCGCAACTCGTACGAGCGTTGACGGGACGAGTCGTCAGAATCCATGTTGATACTGACAAGATGTCACTACTGTTTCGAGCGAACACGCCGAAATATGCCCGTTTATGCGAGTCCGGTTTTTTGAAGCGCGTAATGTAGCGCGCGTGTAAGCGCGTACGCTGAATCGACCGTATACGCGCAGAAAATACGCTAATCTGAAGCCGCCCTTACGACCATATAATAATAGTCTGAAATAAAAAACATTTTACCTACATAAAATTTGTAGCTTTGAGTTTAACAAGACATTCTTTAAGTTTTTTAATCCCTCCTCTCTCTTCATAGTACTAGCGTTTGCAAACAAGACCTTGGACCTCGAATTCTGCTTTCTAGGTTATCTAGATATCATATCTTCATCATAATCATTATATTCTTGTTCTTTTCATTCAACAGGCAAATCAAACTTCATCTTTACAAACAAATACCATAAATTTTAACAATGATATTCATAATTATTGTAAGGCTTGTTTAGATACAACGGCAAAGTTTCAATATAAAAAGTTATTACACCATCGAGTTCCAAATACATTTTGCTCTGTTGCTTTGATACTCTTTCTTATTTTAAATTCTAGTTCAAGCTCTGGAACGATATTTTGAAAATATAAGTTCAAAAGTTGGAGCGCTTCTTTTGTGAAATGACTTTTGGAGTTGAGCCAATGGACGTTAAATGACGGCGCCCAAACTGTTACGTATTTGTTCCTTTCTTTCTGCAAAGGCTGAATTTACATAAAATTTGCACCTGAACTGGGCGAATGGATTAAAGTTTATGTATAGGAATTAGAGATGTATAGAATTAGGTGGCGATAACCTAGTGGAGAGACCGACGGACTACTACGCAGAGGGTCTCGGGTTCGAATCCACGGCGCGCACCAATGACTTTTCGAAGCTATGTGCGTATTAAATTGTTAATTATCGCTTGCTAAACGGTGAAGGAAAACATCGTGAGGAAACCTTCATGTCTGAGAGTTCTCCATAATGTTCTCGAAAGACATGTGAAGTCTGCCAACCCGCACTTGGCCAGCGTGGTGGACTATGGCCTTACCCTTTTCATGGTGAGAAGAGGGCCGTGCCCAGCAGTGAGAAAGTTTATATACAGGGCTGATGATGATGATAGAAATTAGGTTTAGCAAATTTTGATGTCGATAGACATGCTGGTGATCAGGTAATACTTTCATCTTCAGTGGAAGAATTACAGGAGATGGTAACAATCATGCATGGTGCGTTAGAGAGGGAAGGAATGAAGTGAATGTAAGTAAAACGAAAGTTATGGTTTTTGAAAAGGAGGAATGCGTTACGGCTTGTAATGTTTTGATCGATGGACAACAAGTGGACCAAGTGAATGAGTTTGTATACTTAGGTACGTTGTTTACAAGAGATGGTAAGAATGAAGAAGATATTGAAAGAAGAGTTAATGCAGGTAATGGAGTGAATGGAGCTCCGAAGGCGTTTATGAATAGCCAAAACGTGTCCAAAAAGGCACGTTTGGCTATGCATAGAGGGGTATTAGTGCCTATCCTTATGTACGGTAGTGAAAGTTGGGTATGGCAGAAGAGATTTGAAAGTAGAATAAATGTTATAGAAATGAGAGCAGTGAGAAGTATGTATCTTTGACCGACAGAGTAAAGAATTGTGAGATAAGAGAATGTTGTGAGGTAAGAAAAGATGTACCTAGTGACAAGCATTGAGAAAGGCATGTTAAGATGGTTTGGCCACATAGAGAGGATGGATGACAATAGACTGACAAAGAAGATATAAAAGGTAAGTGTGAATGGGAGAGGACAAGGGGGAAGACCTAGACGGACGTTTTTGACCAGATTGGAGACATCCTACAAAAAGGACAGGTCAGAAGTACCCTTAACAGAAGAGCTTGCATGAGAAATTTGATGGCAGTGAATGAAGCAAGAGAGGTGTGTCAGGATCGTTGTAAATGGCGTTCCGTAGTTTTTGCCTACTCCTCCGGGAAACAGGCGTGAGGATATGTATGTATGTAGACAGTTGTTTGATATACTTAAGTGGCTGAAGCAATAGTCGCATCCATAATTATAGGTATTTAAAGCTTTGGGAAGTGGCTACGATCAGCAGTATAAATAATTGATTTGTAGGCAAAAGTAAAAAAAGTTTTATTTTCTTGTTATTATAACTTAATTATTTGCCAAAACGTGGAACCGGTGGAGGACGTCTTAATTTATTAAAACGATTAACAATAAAATTATAAAGCTGTTTTTATAGATAGCGATATAAGCAGTAAAGTAAAAAGTATTTAAGTTTTGTGGTTACTTTCATCTAATATTCTGAAGTAATGTCTACCTATGTCCTTTTAGTTATTTTAATACCCCCATTCCAATGCTTTCAAGTTCATTTGCCACCTTCAATCGAACCAGAAAATGAAACACTATGTAGATATATGGTACAATTTCCGGTTAAGTTTATAGAGGCGGTTTTCTCTTTCGCTCATAATACGTCCTATTGTCCATATCCTTCTTACTATTTGTAAGTTGTTGCAAACCTGTTACGAACGATTTCCCAAACACAAATACAACAATGAACGCCCTAAATTAATTTACGCAATGAAGTGGGCAGTACATTTATGGTACATTAGTTTTATTCTTCTCCAAGGCACAATGGTTGAACGAATAATCGGATGTTACGTTACAGAACTCATTGTGGTACCCTTGTTTCTGAGTGCTGGAAGGATAATGGAAGATTTTATCTGTAACATAACAACGCCCCTCTTAATTTATATGCTACATTGATGGTTTTATGTGGTATACAAAAAATTTTTGGTTTCAATTCCAAATCCTATTTGGTTTAGTGTAATCTGTTTATGCTGTGGAGGATTTCGATTTCAAAGTTGTCCTACATATTTGTATCCTTACTTCCCTACTAATATTATAAATTCGAAAGTGTGTAAGTATGTATGTTCCGTTTTCACGCTAAAACGGCTGAACCGATTTTGTTGAAATTGTATATAGAGATATATTCGACCATGGAGACGGACATAGGCTACCATAAGTTGCAAAAAATAAACTGGGAGGGATTGTAGGGAGGGTAGAAGTTTGTACGGCACAAAACCTCTTGGAAGTAAGAACGCATGCGCTGTAATAATTGGGCTGCGCATGTGCTATCTGTTAGTACTGTCACATCATTCATAATGTCATATTGTGCACTGTTATTACGATGTTCGCATATATAAACTAATAATTATATACTACGCTTAAACGGCTGCAACGATTTTCTCTACTAATATTATAAATGCGAAAGTGTTTAAAGATATATATTGGACATCTATTGGAACATGGATTTGACATTTGACTGCATGCAAGGTGATGTTATTATGTACCTTTCGGTAGATAATATAATGGATACCATCGACATACCAGCAGAAAACCGTAGACAAGTTACTGACAAGGCAACCGGCGCTTACGAGTGGCACGCATCGCGAAAAACGTACGCACACTAATATAAATATGTCAAAACGACACACTAAGAATTAGATAAGAAGTGTAAGTGAGAAAGAATATCTAATCGCAAGCGCGGAAAAGAGATAAATATATACTCTCTGTGCCGACGCGCATTGAGACATCATGCTGACCATTTCACAAAGAATAATTTGACTCAGATGCGACACGATCACTTTGTCTGTATGGAGTAAATTGAATTCGCCTCAAAGTTGATTTATTTATTTAAGGTAGGGAAATAAAAAGTCGATGTTGTTGATTTATTTATAACATTTTTTTGCCTTTTTGACGTAATATTATTATTCAGCTCGGAATTATTCTTGTGTTCTGAATACAGACTGACATTTACATATTTTTAACACGCTTTTATTAGGTCGTCGTGTATGTAACTAACTATGTAATGGAATCTAAACTAACTAATTTAACCATCTTCCAAGGGTCGTAGCGTAATGAAAATTGGCAGCTGTATGTAGTTCTGATGACAATGCAATAATATGGTACTGTCAAACTGATCAGATGATGGAGCTGGAAGACATGAACTGGAACTTCATGATGGAAAATCGTATCATAGCTGTTTTGGATTTTTTAGAAAAGTCTTGTAATGAACTTTGGCCACGATTAGGTTTCAAGGTCTGATGATGAAGCCGGAAGATAGGCACTGGCACTCCATGGAATATCGTATCATAGTCGTGTTTGCACTTGTGAGAAAGGCCATGTAATGGACTTTGAACACTATCAGGTTTCAAGGTTATAAAAAACCAATTATATATTGTAGACCACGCAGTGGTGTAGTTAGGGTCCCGTACTTTTGCGGCTGGACAGGCGTATGTGGCCGTGAGTAGAGTAAAATCACTTAGTGGTCTCCTGATTGAAGAGCTAGATTGTTATAAGCTGACAGATAAAACACCATGTAATACAGACGCAGAGGCGGAGATGGAGAGGATGCGGGCTTATTCGCCTTCTTTAAATAAATGTATAATTTTTAAAAAAAAATCGTTATCAAAGACCAAAAAGTATAAAATAAAAAACACTAGAAAAACACGCTTTTATAAATGCACATAAAAACAAAAAATAAATTATGAATCGTTCAAGTTGTCTCTATTTCTGAGCTGAAGTGTAAACTATGTGCTTTTAATTATAATATATAATTGTAAAAGCGAGGGGCGCTGAAACAGGAAAGTTAGCAAATACTAATTCTACCTTCTTGGCGGAAGCTGCGTGAGGTCGCACAAAAGCATAGCATTTATGCCGCCAAAGGGTTACCAAAGGGAACCATAGATATCTCGTCCACGAACAAGAACTCTACATTTTGCCGCTGTTGGCGCATTACCCTTATGTACTTAATTTCCTGAAAGAAGAGGCGTTTAAAATGTCGGCGAATGTGGTCTTCCTCGCTGATGGCGCATGTTTTGTCTGAGCTCGACAAACTGGTACTTTGAACAGACTGTTTCATTTAGAGCCACTTACTACTCGTGCTGCAACACCAGTTAGAGCGCCAATCTGTGTAACCTGCTTCCCATAACATCTGTTCACTTGATTTTTGAACAAGTTAAACAAGAACGTCTTTCCTGTTCCAGCGCCCCACGCTTTTACAATCAAATATTATAATTAAAGCACACAGTTTACACTTCAGCCCAGAAATAGAGACATAATTTATTTTTTGTTTTTATGTACATTTATAAAAGCGTGTTTTTCTAGTGTTTTGAAACTATTAATTTATTCTATTATAGCTTTAATTAAATGCAAGCGGAGGTTAAAAGTTGGTGATTGTGTCAAAGCATGATTAATTTACGTATAAACTTGACTTCTAGGTTGATTCGCCCGCATATTTAAAGGAAAAATTACCTCGATAAAAGGGAGTGCTGTTTTTTTTAATAAGATTCTTCCTTTTCTTGATCTATATTTATAATCATCCTTAACACTAGCGTGAACGCACCCATTTATACTCCTTGAGTGCACGCGCGGGCTACAGGTGTAGTCCATTTACAGATCAATTCATTCTATGAAGAAGTAAACAAATTAATAAAACTCATTGTTTACTTTATAGATATCATTATTACAATCAGAATGGAACCTAACATTAATCATGACTTGTCTTCTTAATTATAATATCACACACATACTAAAACTACTTAAAAGTCATCAATATTTGGCAGGCTTGAGATGCCATAGTCTTATTTTAATTTAGTAATGTAATATTTACCTTAAAGTTTATGTGTTTCTATTGGCGAGCAATCAGGACACACACCTTCCTGATGGCCACTACAAATGCGCCTCATACATTTGTTGCATTGCTTGCGAGCGCTGCAGAATAAATACCAACCAATTCCTCCCCGAATAGGCATATGTTGTCGCTGGGGATGTTCTTTCAATCCTGTAGTAGCCTGCCTTTCAGTTTGATAACTCTTGGTACCTATATTTTGCTGGGAAATACGACGCTCAAGTTGACTTCAGGTCACCTTTATTTGTATAATATTATTTTTTTATATTATTATGAGACCGTTTATACATGCCATGTTACTGATTGACCATTAATACGCCATAATATTACAAAAAAATTACAATATTTACTGTGCACACTTGTGCACTGGGCAATTATTTTCCTTAAATGCACGCGCGGGGCACAGGTGTAACCCACCAAATTCTAGGGCAATTTCTGCGTACATCCTTATGCCGATGTAATAGGCATTCTACTAGTAGGAGCGGGGGGAACCAATCGAGGAATGCACAAAACGATTGCGCTGTGGCATACCTAGTCCCGCCAATATATGACAATATTACAACATGGACTACATATGTAGCCCACGCGTGTACTCTAGTGTTAAAATGCAAAGAACAAATTCTGCTGGAACTATTTGACTGCCAATCGTCCTCCTTTCTTTGTTTGCGAACAATGTCCAACTAATTTAATCTTCTCATTTCATTCACTGTAAACCTAAAACAGTACGTTAATATAAAAACACACATCAGTACTTTATTATTACGAATGTCCCATCTGGATACTTTGTTTTTTAGTCTTTGAACACGCACAATACTGCTTCTCTTTTACACTCGCTAAATGCCAATTTTTTTATTCACTCTATTATTTGTAATACTGAATTAATTATAAATTGTAAATAAAACGTTGTACCATTGTAATACTCACGAATGATAAGTAAATTCCATCACTTTTAGTCATTTTCCTACTGTAGTTTGTGCAAAATCTTATTACACACGACGGCATTTTCAAATGTAACGTACATACACGAGAGTACAAGAGCGAGCGCTTCCGACCGCAGCGGGTACGCGACTAAAATCAAATGAGACATTTAGCCCGTTTTTAATGTGCCACTTTTAATGTTTGCATAACTAATCTACGGTTTTTTTTACTAGTATATCGAAGATGGATACTGCCCGAGTTACTTTGTATACTATAGAGTTTCTGAAGTCTTTAGAATAATTAGGTGTGCGTTCATACAACTTGAGACTGAAAGTAGATTTGTGTTACTTCGAATTTAACGCGCGCGGAGCCGCTCGCTGGCAAAAGCTAGTACCACATAAAACCATCAATGTATCATTTTACATTATGAATTAATGAGAAACTAATAGCTCTAATATAATTGGACCGAGTTGTGCCAAAATGTTCCAACCCACATATTTATCGAAATTGAGTTATCTATACTAACCAATCTAAAATGAGCCTTATTTCCATGTGGCAAAGACTCATTTTATTATCTGTTCCCTACAAAATGATGTACTGAAAGTATACCACTCCACATCTATGGGACTTTAGAAAAATAAATTACGAAAATGATTCATGTCATTTGGAACAAAATATTTCTGGTAAATTAATAAAACACACTTTTGCAACAACGATTCAAGTGTACCTGAATCTTTGTGGCAAAACTGATTTGTATTGATTTACCAGAAACATTTTGTTCCAAATGGCTTGGATCATTGTTGCAAATTAGAAATTGAAATTAATTGGAGCCCACGCTACTTGAAACGTTTGTGCTAAATTATACTAGCGAATAGTAATAACTTCAGAAATGTTCTATGTAACTTTGGCTTTCAATAACATATCAAAATTATTTTTTATGAAGCTTGAACCATACATAGACTCATGCCTGTTACCCAGGCAGACATGCAGACAGGATAGGCAGACACTACAGAAGGCCATGTGCAACGATCCTGACATATCTCTCTTGCTACATTCACTCCCATCAAATTTGTTATGCATGCTCTTTGGTTAAGGGTACTTCTAACCTGTCCCTTTTTTTAGGATGTCTCCAATGGTCAGAGAACATCCGTCTAGGTCTTCCCCTTCCTCCTGTCCCATTCACACTTGCCGTCAGTCTTTCGTCAGCCATCCTCTCCATGTGTCCAAACCATCTTAGCATACCTTTCTCAATGGTTGTCACTTCATCTTCTTTTACCCCACAACACTCTGTTATCACACAATTCTTTACTCTGTGATTCAAAGACACTCCACAGATACTTCTCAGTGCTCTCATTGCTACAGCATTTATTCTACTTACATGTCTATTCTGCCATACCCAACTTTCACTACCGTACATAAGTGTAGGTAATAACACCACTCTATGCACAGCCTAACGTGCCTTTTTGGACACGATTTGACTGTTCATAAAAGCCTTCAAAGCTCCATTCACCCCATTACCTGCATTAACTCGTCTTTTAATAATCTTCTTCATTCTAACCATTCCTAGTAAACAACATACCTAAATATACAAAATCATTCACTTGCTCCACTCGTTGTCCATCGATCATAATATTACAAGCCGCAACACATTCTTCCTTTTCAAAAACCATAACTTTCGTTTTGCTCACATTCACTTTCATTTCTTTCCTCCATAAAGCACCATGCATGATTGCTACCATTTCCTGCAATTCCTCCGCTGAAGATGCAAGTATTACCTGATCTTCAGTATAAAAAAGGCATTCGACAAATACTCATTCATCCTTAATCCACAGTCACTATGTTTCAAATCTTGCAAATAACTGTTCATGAAGAGTTTGAACAGCCACGGCGACGCTACACATCTATGTCTAACACCTTTCTCGATAGTAAACCAATCAGTGTACGACCCATTTATCCTCACTCAAGCTCTAGAATCTTTATAAAGGGATTTCAGAGCTCGTATGAGGCTGCTGTTCACCCCATACTTACTACAGTACCGACCACATTTCATTCCTCACCACTTTATTGTATGCCTTTTCCAAATCCACGAATGCGCAAAAGACCTTTTGACTTATGGCCAAGAATTTCTCGACTATGTACCGCAAGGAAAATACTTGATCCGTTCACCCCATACCCTTTCGGGATCCCGCTTGTACAACCCATATTTTCTTCTCGGTTACTTCCATAACTCTTTCAATAAGTACCTTCGTACCATACAATTTGCCAACAATGCTGAGAAGGCTAATGCCTCTATAGTTCTTGCAGTCTTGTTGCGAGCCTATTATAGAGAGGCACAACCTCCGCTGTAGCCAGTCGTCAGGTACTGGCCCGGTTCTCCAGCACAAGTTAAATAAGCGCTGCAGTTGACCAACTATGATGACCTTTCAGCCTTCAGCATTTCAACTGTAATCCTATCATATCCTGCAGCCTTACCTAATTTCATACTTCCTAGCGCCTTCACAATCTCATCCACCCAATATCGCTTTCATCATTGCTATTATTACCATTAATTTCGGTGATCGATGTCTCTATCGCCGTTCTTTCAAATAAACCTTCAAAATATGCCTTCCATCTCTTCAGCACGCACGATTGACCATTCGATATCTTTCCATTCTTATCTCTGATTGACGTGTATTCTGAGGATTGAGTTCTTCCTTGAACTCCACGAACGGATTTTTAGAAAAACTTTATGTTTCTCCGGAAATCTTCAGATAATCTGCTATCAAACTCATCTTTCTTTTCCTCTTATTTCCTATTAACAATTTCTTTCACTATTTTTTTTGACCTAACAAACTCCTTTCAAGCTTCATCTATGTCATCACTTGCCTTTCCCATTCTTTCATTTGCTCAAAACCCTTTCAAATCCATTTCGCTTTACTCTCACCCATCCATTGAAATCGCCAAACAAGATCAATCTTCCGTTATCCTTACATTTCCTCAAAATCTCTCATAAATTCTCCCAAAATTCCTGCCTTTCGTCTTGTTCTCGCTGTGACATACCCGCTCCTATGTTGACCGGGGCGTAAACCCGTACAATAAAGAGACGAGTGAGTCCTACTTTCATTCCCATCCATAGTAGTCTAGCATTTACACCTTCAAATTCCTTAACACACTCATTCATTCGCGCAGAAAGTATTACACCAACTCCCATGCAGGCTCTGGTGGTACTGTCTACCCCAGACCAATAAGCCGTGTAGAATAGAAAAAGCTCCCTGAATGTTGGTTTAATTTCGGAGAGTTCCTTCTCCTAGACGGGTTCCCGTCCAAAGCTGACGAGGCCCATCCCCTCGAAAAAGAGTGCTTTAATTTCGGAGTAACTCCATCTAGGAGAAGGAAAACTGTTTTCTTTCTCCTAGACGGGTTGCCGACCAAAGCTAACGAGGCCCATTCCCCCGAATAACAGATTTTTTGGAACGTAATTACTATAACAAAAAAATTATAAATAAAACTACGGAATTAAAAATCAATTGCATGAAGTAAATGCACCTTTGTCAAAGGGCAGATTATTATCTATGTCTGAAAAACTTGCGTAGATGTTAAACTGTTTATGGAAGTGATTTGGATCATTATTCCAAAATTAATATAGTCTCATACAAATTTATTTTTTGCTGAAATGATCCAGACGATATTTCTCTCAATATCTTAAAAAGTAGCAGCGGCTGTATATTGTAAAATATATTATTAGAAACCATATTAAATAAGCCAAATATTGATACCTTCATATGTAACAAAATCGGAATGTATATATGGAAAAACTTCGTCTGAATGTTTAAACTGAAATAACTCAAAATGTGTTCATTGTGGGGTGGAACATTTTGGCACAACTCGGTCCAATTTTAAAAGATATCGATTATAATCTGCATATATAAAACTCTTGCGTTACCTTCTAACTGATAGATAAAGCACAGCCAAAACTATTAGGCTGAAATTTGGAAAATTAAAAAATTTAAATAAAATGTGTGAGCTTAGCTGCGGTCATCCTCTAGTTAATACATATTTAGAACTTTGTTCTGGAAACAGAGTTTACAGTAAATGAGACACAGTAATGGCTGCATTAGTTGAACATTGTGGTGCAGCCACGTAACTCCCCCCTCGATACCCAACACACACTAATTCCATTTAATTTTCATCATAAAAATTCGACTTTATAGTTTAACGGAAAATAAAATACATCAATTACTGCGTGTGAGTGTGTGTAAAATTAACTAAAAATTAAACATCTACTTACACAAACAGCCTTCGCGTTTATAATATTAGTATAGTAGGATTCTTCTATCTAATCAGTATAAAGTGCCAATATCTTATTAAGATTTGCACAAAAGAAGTTAAACAATAATCTCACATTCCAATAACCGTTGACAACGTCTTTGCTCATAAAAGGAAGGAAAATACTTCAACAAACTTTTTAATAATGCATTAATAACCTCTTTGAACAAGTTGGTTAAAATGTTGTAAGCAATTTTGAATGCTTATGTGTGTTGTTATTTTCTGTCGTCGTGGGAATAAGACCACCTGACACAATGTTAGGTTATTAATTAATCAAGAATTTCGAACATTAACGCTTCCTACTTTTTGTGCGGAGGATTTCTAAAGTACTAGTTTAAAAGTAAAAGTATTTCTCCTGATACAAAAAATAAAATTGCATTTTGGTTGACTATATGTATATGTATTACGCTGTATTAGACTTAGAAACAAAA
The DNA here is from genome assembly GCA_944739405.2 of Euclidia mi. Taxonomy (NCBI): domain Eukaryota; kingdom Metazoa; phylum Arthropoda; class Insecta; order Lepidoptera; family Erebidae; genus Euclidia; species Euclidia mi. The sequence continues at coordinate 26,643,555 of OX123204.2, read as the reverse complement.
TGCAATATAAGATAAGAAAGGATCCTTACAACATAATCTTTAAAATAACATACAGGCGTTTTCGTACGTTTTGCTCCAATTTGATAAAAAAGCTTAAGAGACAATTCAATAAAAACCAGATCGCATGCTCTATAAAGAAGCCCAGAAAACTTTGGCAAAATATAAATGCTATCACCCACTACAAAAAACCTAAAACATGTAACGAAAATCTTCTCCAAATAACACCGCACCCTTTAGATTCGTTAAACCGTGTAAACCAGTTTTTTGCAGTCATTGGCCAACAATTAGCGGAAGCAATTATAGCTAAAAATGGATTTGACTCGGTACCAGTTATAACAACAAGTACATGTTCGCAGGGTTCTTCTTTTGTCTTGCTTGAAACAGACCCAATAGAGGTTCTTGAAATACTCATGGCCCTGGATTCAGAAAGTGCCCCTGGGTGGGACGGCATACCCACAAAATTTTTAAAGTTGTCAAGGGACTTCGTGGTTCCACTCATATGTCGATTAACCAACATGTGTTTCGAATCAGGAATATTTCCTAACGTGTGTGCACAAGGGTGGAGACGTGAATGATGTCAATAATTACCGACCCATATCTATTCTGCCGTCAATTGCAAAAATAATAGAAAAGATTCTTTATAAGAGACTAATCAATTATCTTAATAAATACAAAATTCTTTCACCTTTTCAATATGGTTTTAGGCAAGGACGTTCAACTCAGGATGCTATTACTGCACTGACATCTAAAACAGTTGACAGAATAGACAGCGGACAAAAATGCATAACTGTGTTCTTGGATTAAAAAAGGCATTTGACACCGTCTCTATCTTCATCCTTGTGCAGAGGCTTGAAGTAATCGGAATTAGGGGTAAGCCACTTTCTGTGTTTGACAGTTATCTGCAGGGTAGAAGACAGCAAGTCAGAATCGGTGATTGCTATAGTACACTAGAAAGAGTTACTTTTGGCGTCCCACAAGGGAGCGTACTTGGCCCGACACTGTTTCTAATATACATCAATGAACTGTGTAACCTTGGAAGCAGTGACGGGACAATATACTCATATGCTGATGATACAGCAGTTGTTTATTCGGGTCGGAGTTGGGATGATGTACGCTATACTGCTGAACGCGGACTGGCTGTGATGGCAGGCTGGCTAAGAACAAATCTCCTTACCCTTAATATCTCAAAGATGAACTATATTTGTTTTTCACCAAGTCTAAGATCAAAACCGGGTGTTGATTTCAGAATTAAGATCCATGAGTGTACTAACCATCAATACCACCAAAATCAACATTCATATCAAGATCGCAACTGTAACTGTCAGGATGTCCAAAGGGTGACCACTATGAGATACTTGGGCATTATAATTGACCAGTGTCTGACCTGGCACCCTCAAATTGATGCAATTATGGCTCGTATTAGGAAACTCATTTGGGTATTTAAAACATTGCGCTATGTTATGTCTCCTAAACTATTAAATAACATCTACATCGCGTTGGTTCAATCAGTAATCACATACTGTATTCCAGTTTGGGGAGGTGCTACGAAAACTAAGTTCCTTGAGCTGGAGAGAGCCCAGCGGTCACTTATAAAAGTGATGTACTTTCTATTATATTATACTATGTATAAGAAAAGACGAAAAGATACGATGGCTCAATCACATAGAGTACGCTCTGCATTCGCAAAACGGCAATATGTAACTCAGTCAGCATTTGTTTATAACAAAATTAATGAAAAAGTAAAGTTTCATCCTATGATTTTGCGTGAATGTAAAAAAGTAATCAGGGATTGGCTTGAAAATCTAGATAACGAGGAAACGGAACAATTGCTGGTAAGACTTACTTAAAATATTACATAATGCCATACACAAATGAGCACATGAGCACACAACACACACACACACCCACACACACACACACCCACACACACACACACACACACACACACACACACACACACACACACACACACACCCACACACACACACACATTATACACTCTACAACACACACTATTCACAGCATGTTTTTTTTTAATAGTATACATACATACATATCGTCACGCCTTTTATCCCCGAAGGGGTAGGCAGAGATGTATTTCAACACCCACCTTTCGCCAGATATACTTTAGTCCCACGTAATAAGGGGCGAGCCTATTGCCGTACAGGGCACATTTTCAGACTCCGTGCTGCTACTGAGAATTTCGTGACAGAAAAACCCAATAACACTGCCCGACCCAGGAATCGAACCCGGGACCCGATCCCACGCGCACATTTATGCCGCGAGACCAACGAGGCAGTCGTATAGGGTTTGATGTCGAGTTTTCCGTCTCTACGCAAAGATAGTATTTGCATCGTGTTATCCCTTAGTCGCCTCTTACGACACCCACGGGAAGACAGGGGGTGGTGACACTTGTATTCTATGCCGTCAACTACACAGCAAAAACTAATTACTAATAGTATACTAATTTTATATATAGAAGCTTTGTTACTAGTACTAAAATGGTCTCATATTGTTAATGTAAAAATTAGGGGAAGAAGCGAGACAGCTCCAACACAAGTATTGTGTAATTACTTACTGGGGCGCCTCATTTAACACTGGAGATTGTAACAATTTGAGAAATAAAGATATTTGTATTTTGTATTTGTATATGTATATGCAGGACTTCTAAAATAAAAAGAGGCGTGATGTCTCTTTACAAGTCATATGACGGTCTTTGATTCTGGTGCCCAATTCTACTAAATAAATATAGTTTCGATATCATGTCAGTGTCATACTGACGTCACAAAAAGCATATATTATTATATGCTTTTTGTGAGAGCTTTGTGCTAGAACTTCTAAATTATCTGATAATTAAACGAAGTTCTAACGAAATCGTAAATTGAAACATGTGTCAAAATATGTGTCAACGACGAACTGTTTATTTCAAATTATACGATAATGACATTAGGTTATCAGAATACCACTTCTGAGTCCATTCAAAAAATAATATCAATATCATATAAAAATAGGAGAATTGGCCCCCAAATCTCATGATCTGTCTCTATTTTTTTCTTCAGTGAATACATTAGGTATTCAATTCGCAACCAGGATTACAGTAGGTATATGGCCGGCTACTCACCCTGACTTCCGCAGCGGTGATTTCATACTCAATACAAAATACTGACGGGTCTCGTCCGTCTCGTTTGCATAGTAACTACTATTGTCGTATTCCTATAAGTAGTTTGCATAAACATCAAGCGGCTGTCATAAAGGTGCTGTGTCCTGTAGTTAGAAAATGCAGTTATTGAGCCGTAAAGCCACGTATTAAATAAAGAGGTACGAGGCAAACGAGGCAGCTACCAATACAAAGTATCACTTTATTTATTGTCTTCGGTCAGCGTAAGGGATAATTACTCATTTATTAGTGAAAAGTTAATGTATGTAGCTATAGCAATATAATATATCGGATAATGTTGAGAACTCTACTCTACTCTACGCAGACAAGTTCGATTTAAGGTCTGAATCGCGCTATCAGTATTTAATATCGCGATTACTATGCTAGATCTTGATAACAACAGAACTGACGAATCACACTCCGCTAGACATAATCAATTGATCCCCTAGGCTGTTCAGAGGATCTTCTCTTAAGTTGGAAGAATACAACCTCTTTTTGCCACAATTGCACTACGCTTAGCTCTCCCAACTCTGGTTAATACACAGCGTCGGGGTCTTATAACAACTAGTCATAAAATAAAACTAATTCTCCCGTCATTGACTGCAAATACTATGCCATAACTAGAATGCAGGTGTACCCGGCCAAGCCTTCTTTTAGTCTCTATTGTAATTAGACAGTAAGTTTCATTACAACTATTGAAATAATCTGTGCTTTCTGTGTTTTTATACGAATAATTTTATTTAATGTTTACATATTATTATAATATTTTGTTCTTCAGAAGTTAAAAAATGCAAAATGCACATATTGTAACTAGTACTAATACGAAAACCCCTTTAGGCATTTATAAAAAGAACAAACAATTACTATCAAAATTGTGTAATATGCAAAAATTCTGATTCTCACAACTAGCTAATAGGTTGGTAGACCAACAGGGTAGTCAAAACACTCACTTTGCAAATTTCGAAAATAGGCTATATTTTTATAATTAATTATACAAAGCATGAGTCACATTTCGCAGAATTATCGAGCGTGCACCGTCAGTTAATGAACGAATCTAATTGTCGCTGCAATAGGTCACCCATCGATTGAAAGCAGCCATTGTCTCACCGACATCGATTAGCAAGTTGAAAATATTGTTGTGTGTGTGTGTATCATGTATTATTTTCGAATATCTTATATCCTTAAATTTCTAATATTTTTCACAGCACAAATAGTTACGTACTAGTTAATGCAAAAACAAATTAATTAAAGAGATTCGTTTGCGGGTTGTCTTATATTGTCCTGCATATTTTTGTTTTGAAGTGTCAGTTCAACAATAATAATAATAATAATAATAATATTCTACCACATTCACACAACACCATCTAGTCCCAAACTAAGCAGAGCTTGTACTATGGGTACTAGATAATGGATAAACATACTTATATACTTTTTTTTTGTAAATACATACATATTATACATAGAAACACCCAGACCAAGACAAACATTCATGTTCATGCACACAAATGTTTGACTTGAGCGGGAATCGAACCCGCGACCTTCGGCTTAGCAGTCGCTTACACTCCCGCTGCGCCAATCGGTCGTCAAAAATAAAAATGAATGTTGCTCTAGTGTATTTTTAAGTATTCAATAGAGGAAAATAACCGTTTAATTTCCCAAATCGCCACTTATGTATCAAAAGCCTTATACTCGTAAATGTGTGCTTGCTAACTCTATTTTGGTGTTGCTATAATTTAAATTTATCGCCCCGTCCAAGCCGACTAAACTAATTGTCTAACTCAATAGCCGAAATCAAATCCATTTGCCGCTAGATTGATTTCTGATGTTAATTGTGATTCGTAGGCTTAAACACCTTGCTGTTTAAATGGTTTGGACCATCATTTTGATGGCCATTTTGAAAGCTATATTTAGAGTTGGACGATTCAGTTTTAAGCTCGATTCAAATTACCTATCTATTGCAATCTATTTTCTGTTAATGCTTACGCAAAACGATATTAAATGGAAATACACTGCGACGTTTTTAGAATCGTTTAATCGGTTTCCTTTGTATTGCATGCTAGGTTTTGACTACTACTGATTTTAAATCACCACTATTTCTGTTATTTAAATTCAGGGACATGCACGTCACAGGTTACGGCCATTCATCTTTTATGCTTGTTAATGAAACGATGATATATTATGTGAATTTCAGGAATGTAATAGAATAAATAATTATAATAATTTTATTTATTACTTAATTACAAATCATAAAATTCTAACATTACAGTGAAACTTGATAATTATAGTGGATTAAAAATCATAATACAACTCTTACGAAAGGTGCCTGTCTACACAGAACTAGAGGTATTTATTTGTATTTACTCTCTTCTTTTTAGAACAAGATTAGCAATAGTATTATGCGGGTAACCGTAGGCATAATTGAAGAAAAAATAATAAATCGAGTAAGAAGAGAAGAAGGCTAGAAGAGCGAAGATAGGCTTTCTAATCCGCCTAGCTTCCTATCCTTATTCTCTCTCTCTTTTTCCAATAGGAAATAAAAAAGGATTAGAAGATTGTGCTTTGGCCTATCACTTATCGATCAAAACATAATAATATAAGTATTCTATAAAACGGTGGTACTGCACTGACTGGGGTCGATACTGTTACATGATGTAACCAGCAAAGGTAGAATACCTTTGCTGGTTACTCAAGGTTTGAATTTATATATTATCATACTTTGATTTCAATATACGTAACTAACTAAATCTCTTTAGTCTTAGTATACTTTGTTAATCCCTAGAATATTATTGACGCAATTCTGACCGACACGGCTCAGTGAAGCACTCTCATTCAACATACACGAACATACATTCCAAAGAGCTCAGATCTTATGTAATACCAATATTTGAAGTAACATTCCAATAAAAGCAACTGAATTCGGTTCACCGATCAAAAAAACATGTGTTCACGTTTTGTTGTTGCCTTTCGTCTTCCTGTGACAACGGGGCCATTTATATTGGGTTGACAACGAGACTATCATTCTAGCCTAATATACAGCCCAACCACAACAATAGGAATCCGAATTGTGGAATCCCCAAGTTAGACAGCTGAACAGATATCTCTTGTGTTGTGCACCGAACTTTAACATTAATGTACAATACCAATAGGATAGTTTTACGAAAATTAATAGCACAAGAATTAGCTGTTTCTGTTGAGTGCTATTTGAATTGCATAGATTGCTCGAATGTTAATTGAGAAAAGAACATGGCGCGATATAAGTATGTAATACGCGTATCCATTATATGATATTGTATAGTGTTAAAACTATCGTAGAAATCAATAAAAAAAAATTGTCGTTCTATATTGGGACACAAATTTAAATTGTATTTTTTTTGTGATGCATGTATGTATTCGGTTCCTCGAAACAAAGTCACGTAGTATGTATCCCGAAAGATTATTTAAAATAAGGATATGAATTTGAAATTTGATTTCAATTTTAGTTTGATCTACTCGACTACAGAAAAAGCGGCAAATTGGGAGTAAACCACCTCGGTATATGTTCCTACAACCTTTGTCTGCCATAAAAGAACACAAAGTAGCAGGAGTCACATTACGCCTTATCTTCATAATCCGTACTGCGGCTACCCTTTTACGCAGTGCTATATGATGTAACACTTAAAGATATGTGTAATGTTGCGTGAGTATAGGTATGTGTGGACTTTTTACGAACTCTATATTCTTATTGTAATCCATTTATTTGCGAGTTCAAATTTTAGTAGGAATGTTTATTTCATCGTCCTAGCGTTATCCCGCTTGCATCCACACTCACACGCCTTGGAGCCCAAGATCCGCTTACTGGTCTAACCAGATACGACAGAATATCAACTTTTCCACTGAGCGACTACCGTCTGACCTCCACAACCCAAAGGGATAGCGATATTCCATGGTTTAGACCAGTATCAGTTTATTTGAGGGTACTGACTCTCCGTAACGACTGTCACAGATCTTCCTGACAGCCGGGACCGATGGTTTGACGTGCACTCCGAGGCACGGGGCCAGATAATAATTAACAATTTAATACGCACATTGCTTCGAAAAGTCAGTGGTGCGCGCCGTCGATTCGAACCCGATACTCTCTGCATGGCAGTCCGTTGGTATCTCCACTAGGCTATCGCTGCCTCAACATAACCTACCCTTATTTATGTAAACAAAAACATTAGTAAGTATGTATTTTATTGTGTATCTCTTTTCTGGTTTACTGATTTTTTTAACTTTTGGTACTTTAATGGCTGGCGCCGACTGACGGCACGTCGCGGCACGTCGCGGCATGCCGCGTCATACCGAGGCGTCCAATTGACTGGAATTTAGTATCAATAGCACTTCTTGCTGTAGATGAAGAACGATAAATACAAACTGATATGTCGAAGAGAAAACAATTCTGGATACATTATTTATGAGAACAAGATTTACTAAAAGTGAATTCAGGAACTTATTTACCTACTGATTACGTCGTGGCACACTGCGGGACGCCGTGGCATACCACGGCGTCTCGAAGTATGCCGCGGCATGCCGCGACGTGCCGCGGCGGGCTGCGGTACGATTGTATCGAAACAAAGTAATATGAATCCTAAACTCATTGAAATAAGAATAAAAATGACTTGATCAATAATAAAATCCTTGGCCATGCCGTGCCATGCCGCGACGTCAGTGCGCGCCGGCCTTAACTTAACATTGCCCAGTACGGCAATAGGCTCGCCCCCTATTACGTGGGACCTAAAAATTCATGGCGAAATGTGGGTGTAATATTACACCTCTGCCTACCCCTTCGGGGATACAGGCGTGAGTCTAGGTATATATATAAAACTTAGCATGACAAGTAACAAATTAACATGACATGTAAATTTGTAAACTATACAAATATTATGTACGTATCAAATAGAATCTTTGCGAAGAGACGGGCATCGCGATATCAAACCCTATACCAATCCGTCTGCCAACTTGGCATAGTAAGTCAAGTCCTTCTTTTGACTCACAGTGCAACTAACTACCGTACACAGTAGCCTGTGGCCCAAAAACTAACAAGAGACAGTTCAACCCGGAATAGTTTGTAGTTAGTGGGAAACTTCAAGTCTTTGACAAAGCGAATAAAGCCGTACGTAGAACTTTTCTTAATAAAAATTCAATTAAATCTCATTTCTAAAGCGTTTAAGCGTATGAGCGCCCACCCGAAAAAGTCAGGTTGAAGTAATTGTTGGGAAATTCACATTATCTTCAACTTCGGACAGACGTTAGTGAGTTTCAGAGAGATGTCTTTTCTGCTTGAATTATTTTTATCATAATTATAAAAGTTAGTTTAGTGCCATATTTCAATTACGTAGAATTATGAATTCTGGTAATTAATAAATGCATTGAAATAAAAAATAAAGGTCATAAAGATTTTTACGATTGCGTACTTCAGGCAGCGCGAAATTATTTTTAATTTATGTAAAAAAATATTGTTTAAGTTGAAATTAAAAATTATGAAATCAAATTGTTAAATATCATAAACCAGTGTTTGTGAAACTGTTTTAATTACTTATGATTAGCATCCACATTAGTCAGATACATGCACTTGTCATATACATAAAACAATGAAAAGTTATTTAAAATAAAACCATTTACTACAGAAAGAAGGGTTTTATTTATACCCTTGGTCCTTTTAGAGTGTAAGATATTACTTATTCAATCTCATTTACCGCATTTCTCACCCATATCGGTGTCTATGTAGGTGGTCAAAGGTCTCTATGACCACGTTTAAAACATTTCAAGGGTCAGCCGACCGTGCGAATTGGGATTCATAAAGTGACCGCAAGGAAAATGGATCCTAGACTGGGTTTTCACTGCGACAGTAGCTGAATTAATTATGAGGTATCCTTGCTGGCCTACTTCAAGTTTTGGTATTTCATGCTATATATGTTTCGTTAAAGTGTTATACAATTTTAGAAGTTTAAGAAATCGATTTTCTTAAAATTCTAACTGGACAATTTAAGATAGATTACCTTGTCACTAACATTATGAATAGGTAACTAAACTGAAACGAAATAGTTGAATAATAATATATTTTTAAATGTTTGCAATATTTTTTTCTTAATAACATGGCGTTCAGACTCCATTAATTTAGATATACAGAATGTTTGGTACTGCGACCTATTCCATGAAGGAGGTTATATTTGACGTCATTTGCAACAATTTGACCCCGTCAACTAGGGGTCCAAAATTAACGGTTTCTGAGATACGCCGAAGGTCGCGGGTTCGATTCTCGCTCAAGACAAACATTTGTGTGCATGAACATGGATGTTTGTCTTGGTCTGGGTGTTTCTATGTATAATATGTATGTATTAAAAAAAAAAAAGTATATATGTATGTTTATCCATTATCTAGTACACATAGTACAAGCTCTGCTTAGTTTGGGACTAGATGGTGTTGTGTGAATGTGGTAGAATATTATTATTATGTGTCTCTTTTTCACGGCTATTCTTTTAACATGGTGTTAGAAGAATAACCGGTCCTTTCGAAGGCTTTCACGGGGATATGGATCCAACGTGCAGAGGCCCGTAGAGAACTTTAATCTAAAATGGGATGGGACACATGCCGCGGAGCCTCCACAACTGCACTACTGAGTACAACTATGGACTAGCCGCAGCAAATGTAGGACTATTGCAATGATGTGGAGCCTAATTTACTGGTTTATGGGGATGGGTGTTAAATGGACTGGTAATAATGATACTATGGATAAAAAACGGCACCTGCCAGTGATACTCCTATAGCATCCGTCCGCGTAGCAGGTGGTGACTCGCCAACTCACTAGATGGGCCCTCTCTAAACAGCTGCCCAAAGCAAACAAACTCTGCCATAAAGGCAGCCAGAGGGCAACACCGGTGCGAGTGGCTAGGGGTGTTGAGCGGTGCGGCACCGGTTTCGCCATCGCGGGCCTCGTGACAACGGAGGCCCGGAGCGGGTTTCCCCGTAGTTACGCCCTTGAGAATGACACTTCCACCCCCGAGCTAATAGCTCTTGCGGCTTCCCTCTGGCCGGCCGACCAAGGCAAGCCAGAGTTGAGAGTCCTGCGGGCACTCTTGGAAATCCACTCCGGCCAGTCAATAAAGGCAAGCCGGAGACGAGGCCCTGACCAACCCTCTGAGGCCGGGACCGCAGTGTCGCCACACACATTCAGCTCGCCACAAAGCTGCCCTGCGGTTGTAAGCTTTCTTTTCATCTTGTAATACATTTTTTGTTTATATTACACGATGAAGATGATGTTTGAAAGCTGTTACTCTGCCCTCTGAGATTGCGTTAGTCTCATGATGAGATAACGGCTGCCCCAGAGGGGTTTATTTTTATTATTATTATTATTATTATTATTATCTATATATGAAAAGAATTTGTGTTTTATAATACGAGTCGGCCAGCCCATTCTACCCAACCGATTCGCAAGATTTTTTTTTAATGAAAGCTCTCGCTGCATAAATTTGTCATCAAGCATTAGAAATTACCTAACTTGCACATTCATCAAGTTATATGCAAAAACAGTTTTCTCCCATACATTTTTTACGTTTTTGTAGCCGTAGTCAATGATTTTCTGCTTCTATATATCTGGTTCTCGTTGAGGTAGGCGTTTCGTTATAGGCTTATAACACGCGCTGAAAAGAGCTCTTTCATTTGATGGTATGCTCATTTAAATTGGGTAAGTTTGAAGGAAGATAGGTGTGGACATTGAACTTATTTTCAATTTTTTCCTATAATTTCTTAAAGCCAGGGGGTGCTTCTGTCTATTGGTCTGTCCGACCATTAGACAGGGCTTGGGGTACGCGCTCCTTTATAGGATATAAAGGAGCGCGTACCCCAAGCCCACAAGTCCAGTGACTACAGTACCCCCACCTACAAACCCTTTATTCCTCATCATACATCCTATCCATTTACCCCGTTTCTCCTATCCCCTCTCCTTTATAACGATAACATTCCCAAGGAGGGTTGGCGTCTGGCAGGCGGCCGGCTAGTAAAATCCATGCCAAAACATATTTGCACTATGGCCACATATGTTAAGGAGTGCGATAGGGTTAGGGCGTTCCCCGCAGGCGACGCGCAGGGACAGCACCCGGCACCTGCGAGAAGTATGCAAGGGTTGTTGCACTACTCCGGGCGAGTGCAACGTAAGAAGCGAGCCTGTGACGTAAGGGTGAGGTATGCAAGTTTGAATGTAAGTACGATGACTGGAAGGGCTAGAGAGTTAGCTGATGTTTTGAAAAGAAGAAGAATAAATGTGGCATGTCTGCAGGAAACAAGATGGAAAGGTACGAAAAGTTTCATTATTGTGGAAGTGATGGGAAAAGAAATGGTGTGGGAATTGTGTTAGACGAAAATCTGAAAGATGGTGTGACATGTGTAAATAGAATTAATGACAGAGTGATTGCTGTGAAAGTGATATTGCAAGATATTATTCTGAATGTGTGTATGCCTCTCAGGTAGGATGTGATGATTGTGAGAAAGATAAGTTTTGGATAGATTTCGATAGCATGATGACGGATATTCCGGAGAATGAAGAGATAATTGTGGGAGGAGATTTTAATGGTCATGTGGGACGAACAAGTGGAGAGTATGGAAGAGTACATGGAGGCTGGGGTTTCGGTAGCCGAAATAGCGAGGGAGAAGCAATTCTCCAAGCTGCTGCCGCTTTTGATCTTGTAGTGGCTAACACTTGGTTCCAAAAAAAAGAGCAACACCTGGTAACCTACAACAGTGGCCACCATATGACCCAGATTGATTATTTTCTGCTAAGGCATAAACGTATCAACTGGGTCAAAGACTGTAAGGTGGAACCGGGAGAAGACTTAGTCTCACAGCACAGACTCCTGGTGGTCGAATTAAAAATTCGGCTGAGCTCGAAAAGAACCAAGGAGCCCCCAAAAGTAAAATGGCATATGTTAGAGAAGAATGAATGTGCAGTAGAGTTCAGAAATAGAGTGGTAGATAAAATTATTGAGATGGGCGATATGAAGGATTGCAGCGTGAATGAGAGTTGGGAGGAGATGAGTAAATGTATGAAGTGCGTGGCAAAAGATGTTTTAGGAGAATTGAAAGGAAAACGTATGAAAGATAAGGATACCTGGTGGTGGACAGAGGAAGTACAGAGTGTGCTCAAGGAAAAGCAAGCAAGGTTTAAGGAATGGCAGCTGATGAAAGAAGGTAATGACTCGTTGAAAGAGAGTAAGAAAAAGAAGTATGATGAATGTAAGAAAAGAGCCAAAAAAGCCGTTGCCTTAGCTAGAGCAAAAGCCCTGATTGATATATACGGATTAATTGAGAAGCCGGAGGGCCAAAAGTATTTATACCGACTGGCTAAGGCTAGAGAGAGAAAGGCGAGGGATGTATCCCATATCAAGTGTATGAAAGATGAAACAGGAGTGGTTCTTACGGATGATGATAGGATTAAAGAAAGATGGAGAACATATTTTGAAAAATTAATGAATGAGGAGAATGATTGGTGCAAAATGCTTGAGAACAAGGCGAAGAATATTGGACTAGTGAATGTAATAAGTAAGGATGAGGTAAGATGGGCTGTGAGTGGAATGAAGAATGGGAAAGCATTAGGACCAGATGGAATACCAGTAGAAGCATGGAAGGTGTTAGGGGAGGATGGATGGGCGTGGCTGACTTTATTCTTCAATAAGATGTTGCATGAGGTGACAATACCCAAGGAATGGTGCAGCAGTTACCTAGTGCCCATTTCTTAAAATAAGGGAGATGTCCAAGAATGCAACAATTATCGGGGGATAAAGTTAATGCCTCATAGTATGAAAGTATGGGAGAGAGTAATTGAGCGACGTTTGCGAGCAGAGAGTGAGATTTCACGTAACCAATTCGGTTTTATGCCTGGTAGAGGTACGGTGGATGCCATTTTTGCACTTCGCCTAATTTGTGAAAAATACAGGGAGGCGCATAAACATCTGCATATGGTATTCGTTGACCTCGAAAAGGCATATGACCGGGTACCGCGTGAAGTCTTGTGGTGGGCCCTCAAGAAGAAAGGAGTGCCTGAAAAGTACCTGAAGTTGATCCAAGCTATGTATGCTGAATGCCACACGCAAGTCCGGTCCGCAGCTGGAATCACAGCCAGATTCGATGTGGCTGTAGGCTTGCACCAAGGGTCGGCTCTTAGTCCTTACCTCTTCTTGTTGATTATGGATGCCATATCATCGGACATACAGGAAGAGGCACCCTGGTGCATACACCAGGCTGTTTGCCGACGACATCGTCCTGGTAGCAGAAAGTGGACAGGAGGTGCAGAGCAAGCTGGAGGAGTGGCGGCAGAGACTGGAGAACGTAGGCCTTAGGATAAGCAGAACCAAAACTGAATACATGTTCTGTGACTTTGGCGGCCTCTCTAGTCCAAGCCCGGTTACACTCGGCAGTATACCCCTACCAGTATGCTCCGACTTTCGCTACCTCGGTTCACTCCTGCAACACGACGGCGAAATTGACCGAGATGTTCGGCAAAGGATCAACTCAGGATGGATGAAATGGCGACAGGTCTCGGGCACAATATGCGATCCTAAAATACCTTTGAAATTCAAGGGACGCATATATAAGGCGGTTATAAGGCCTGTCGTATTGTATGGAGCTGAGTGTTGGGCTACTAAGAAGATGGATGAAAAACGATTACATGTGGCAGAGATGAGAATGTTGCGATGGATGTGTGGAGTTACGAGAATGGATAAGATTAGGAATGAATACGTGAGAGGTAGTCTGAAAGTGGCGGCTATAGACGAGAAAGTGAAAGGTAGTCGTTTGGCTTGGTATGGACATATTATGCGAAGAGATGCAAGTGATAAATATGAAGGTAGAGGGATGGAAAGGGAGAGGGAGGCCAAGGAAAAGATGGATGGACTGTGTGAAGATGGATATGAAAGAGAAAGGGGTAAATGATCAGATGACGGGCGACAGAAAAGAATGGAAGCGAAGGACGTACTGCGCCGACCCCAAATAGATTGGGACCAGGGCAAGATGATGATTTTCCTATAATTTCTTAAGATTCCATTGCTTTCTCTCTACATGAACGGTTATAAATTTAAAAATGTTTTTATGGCATCTAATAAGTTCCTTGTGGTAACAACCAGGAAAAGCCGTTGTGACCTTGCCTTACTTTCATACGGGTGTGAGTGTGGTGTAAAATTATACCCGATGTTGGTAAAATTATCACTATTGTGAATTATCGCTGATGGCAGGTAATATTCCCCGAACGTTACCAGTTAACCCTTGATGTTGGGTGAACTGATCTCTGATGTTGAGGAATTTCCCCCCTTTTTTTGTATCGCGATGAAATCCAGTGACGGACTGTCCCTCAAAGGGACCCCTCCGCCAACTCTGTACCGAGTTTGGGGCAGGTGGAGGGGGGTGTGTGGCTCGGCTCTCCTCCCTAGATGTTCGGGGGGGGGGGGACGTCAGTATACCCGCGACCCGGGGAAATTGCCCCAAATATAGTAAAATTGCCGCCTAATGTTGTAAAAATCAACCCTACAGACGGGTAAATTACGTTTTATGTTAGGACAATTTTTGTGTTTTTAAATTACGGACTTTCTTCGGGCATCTTAATTTTGTTTTTATGTGGAACATAATTATTATTACAGCGGTTCATAGTGCTATTGTCATATAATTATATTACAATTGGTAGTTATGGTAGAAATTGTAGCATTGGTAAGAATAGTAGTTTTGAGAGAAAAGGTACCTTTGACAGCACCGGCGGTTTTGGTAGAAATGGTAGTTTTGAAAAAATGGTAGATATGTTAGTGTTAGTACGAATAGTAGTTTTGGTACAAATAGCAGTTTTGATAGGAAACGTATTTTCGGTAGGAATAGTAGTTCTGGTAGAAATGGTATTTTTTTCTAGTTTTGGTAGCAATGTTCCTTACGATTGCTACCAAAGGTACGATTCCTACCAAAACTACCATCTCTATCAAAAGTACAATTTCTACCACAGTTACCAATACATTTCTAAATTATGATGGATTAATCACACCCATACACAAAACAAAATAAATCGTGCTTGGCTACAATGTACTCATCATACCTATATGTAAGAGTTTCTTTTATAATATTAAAATATGCTGTGGAGCAGCACGGGTCCTCTAGTATTATTATTATTATAAACTAATTTTTTTTTTAATTTTCTACCTTGTCATCAAAATAATCGAAATTAAAAAAAAAGCATTCACCTTTTGGCTCTAAATTGTAACTTTTTGGAAAGCTTGTTAACATACCATTGTTTTAAACAAAAAAATTATAAATATCTCAAGATTTTATTCTGTTTATTATAACCACAAGCGCCAATAGGTACATACGTATTTTTTACTATACATACCTACAGTTTTTTTTTTCGATTCTTACCATTTTAACGTCTAGCACAATGAAAAATCACTTCATCGCAACAGAATTTATAACAAAACTTCCCAACCGCTACGAATTAACTTTTTATAGCAGGTAAAATAAATTTATTGTATCACCAAATTGAATGGATTGACACGGGTCTTACCTTTCAACTTTAATTCAACTTCGAAGAGCAATCCAAGAGCAATATACACTTATATAAACATCACTGATACACTTTAGTGTTCGATTACGAAGTTACGTAGAGTTTTCCGAGCTTAAATAGGTTCGCAGATACGGCAGCGGCGCGACCTCCGACCTCGAAAGCTGCCCGCACGCGACTGAAGACTGAAAGTACTGAAGTGGTTTCCGAAGGCTGTAAGCGGCTTTCCGGTTATTAGTATAAAGGTTTAAGCTTAAGGCTCGTATGAATGTATCGTAGCTGTGTTGTAGAAATTACATTATTGAAAATATTTGAAAGGTTTATTGTTATTATTTTATTTTAACATTAAACTTTTATATATAAACGTATGTGAATTATAAATACTGCACGTATGGCGTAACGGTTTAAGTTATCGTCTCACCGTTCAGCACTGAGCCAATAATTAAATATTTTATACTCTGAGCACCTATGCGTGTGTGATTATATACATGTTAACGATGTTTTTGTTTTTTGTTTATTATCTTTTTTAATGTTACACAACATTAAAAAAGATAATACCTTTCCTTTATTATGTAATTTGTCTGGTTGTGGCAGCAATAAATCATTTTTCATTTCATTCATTTCTATGGAATATTTCTTATAATATATCCGCATTATATCTTATCTGTTAACACATACCTAAACTTTGATAAATTGTATTAATGTAATTATTCTCTACGTGTGAAAGTCACTGAACTGCTTTTAATTGCTTAGACCTTCTTATTGCTTTAAACCAACAAAATAGAACGAACTCCTTATTACATGTACTGCACATGTATTTGTAATACAACACAACGAGGACGATCACAGTAGGTCCATAAATAATGAACACTTGCCTACTGAACCTGCACTCAGCTGCAGCAAAGTCAAAAGTAAAAATTTTAGGTGAAAAGTCTGCTTCGAATGGCATGACGACGCAAACCGGTTAATTTTTCACTCTAAATTCCGTATGGAAATTTAATAACCACCGATTAATTTTGGCAAAATGATAACTGGAAATGAAAAGCAAACTATATTCCGAGAGGGGAAAATTAAATAAAAAATCTCGGAAAAATTAATTTAGCGAGTGAATTCAATTAAAATGGTAATTAAATTAATGGTATTTTAGCTCCAATTAATATGCTTCTTGCACAAGAGGTTACGAGGGTTCCAACCGCATCGTCTCATATCATATTAAATTTATTTTTCACTCTAATTTTAATTTTATTCTGGGAACGTGGAATTAATGCAGTGTATGTAATTGTTCGCTGTTGTTTCCATATTTTCTGAGTTGATGAGAGTTTGTTGAAATATGCTGAATTATCGGATAGATCTTTGTTCACGATATACGTAGTTTAAGCTAATTCACACATAAACACACTAAAACCTACATGTGAAATACCAAAAAATAGCTACTGCGTCATAATTTGTAGTGAAAAATCGATCCAACGTGATATATTGTTATAAATTCACTTGCAAAACGTGAATTTATCACAATTTTCACTCCCCATTTTTCATAGTGAAATCTTTTGGATTTGTATTCTGCGGAGCGCATAATATGAAGTGAGATTTAATGGTAGTTGTTTTCCGAAATTTCCTCGAAACTCGTAGTACCTAGGTACAAAACAATTAGCTTGTCAGGTAAACAGATTGATTCAAGACTGAAGGTAAAATGTCAAAAATTAAGTACATTATATGGTTAAAAATAAAAAATAATGTCTTTGAACTACTTACGTGTAAATATGAATTTAATTTTCTAACTCCGAAATCTAAACAAAATGACAGGACTGCTTAGCACTAGCTTTGAACTAACTCTTTGGTATAATGTATCATTATTACATTAATAATTGAATCGTAATAGCTAAAGATCACGGGACCGAGCGGTTAAAAGAAAAAACACTGTGTTATTATGCACCATGTATTATAAGTAAGTTTTTTCCCCAAAATAATTTACTCAGACCATGATATAGAAGCATCCCACCTACTTAAATTATTTTAGCATTTATTTTATAAAATAAAATAAATATAAAATAAAATAAAATAAATAAATAAAAAAATAAATAAAATAAAATATAAAATTTTCATAACTGTGGCATTTATAGAAAATTTTACATACACTTAGGTATATTTACTTATACATGGGCTGAATATATACTTTTAGGGAAAACACTGAGCTAAAATACAGGGTGTATTAACCAGATTTGGATAATTATTCTCCTCTAGCTACCGCTTGCGTAGTGTGTCAATCAATGTAGCTTATGTGTTAATGCAGGTAAGCTCAGCGATCTATGTGTCAAACGATTAAAGTTCTTTAGTATTTACGTGATTAACTTACAAATGCCTAAATATATGATTATATAAAAGGTTTAGGTGCATAGGTCATACAATATTATTTAGCGTGTCTAAGTCGCGATAATGTCATAAGCAGCATCGAGGAGGTTATAACGCGCAACAAGTTACCGTCTAACGAAGCGGATACACTTAGACAGGACGTTGCCGTTATTTTACGTAAGTCAAAGCCGCCGAAACCCAATGTCTCCAAAGAAGAACGTCAGGCACTAAGAACGCTGCGTGATAACACGAATATTTTAGTGCTGAAGGCCGACAAGGGGAACGCCACTGTGGTGATGAATTCTTGTGACTATGACAGCAAAATACGGAATTTGTTAAGTAACACACTAATATATAAACCTGTGTCTTATAACCCGACAGCCAGAGTAACGAAACGCATTCGAGCTTTGATAAAGGACCATAGAAACGTGTTCGCGGAAGATGACTTTGAACGTCTACACAAACCCCAAATCGTGCAGCCGCCCAAATTTTTGGTTTGCCTAAAGTTCATAAGACAAATCTACCATTGCGGCCGATAGTGAGTCAAATAAATTCACCGACATATGGTTTGGCGAAACACATCAGCAAGGTATTGCAACCGTTAGTAGGTAAGACGGCTTCTTTCGTGAAGGACTCTCGCCATTTTATCGACATCATCAAGAACGTGACAAAGGAACCAGACGAAGTGATGGTAAGTTTTGACGTGGAGTCACTATTCAGCAATGTTCCAGTTTAGGATTGCCTTGAGGTCGTTGAGAGAAAATTAAGGGATAGCAGTCTGTCTGACGAATACGCCGTTCTATTGAAGAATTGCTTGGAGGGTAACTACTTCATATATCGTGGACAACATTACCTCCAGATAGGCCAGTAGCACCGGTGATGGCCAATATCTAGATGGAACATTTCGAAGAATCCATAGACATGCAGGCTTCAAATATAAAGCTATGGAAGAGGTATGTCGACGATGTATTCTGCATCATGAAGGGCAACAAGCAAGACATAGAACGATTCGCAGACAAATTGAACTCCATACATCCGAACATCCGGTTTACATTTGAAATGGAGGTAGACGGATCGCTACCCTTTCTCGACGTCAAAGTGACGGTGAGAGCTAATGGTACACTTGGACAGACTGTATACAGAAAACCGACACACACCGACAGGTATCTCAACGCTTGCTCGCATCATCACCCGCGACATTTGAACTCCGTAGCGACCTCGTTAGTGAACAGAGCCTATGACCTCTGTGACCCTGAACACTTAAACAGTGAATTGTCACATGTTCAGGAGGTACTAAGGCGCAACGGATACAAAAAGGAGTTACCACGTCGGAAGAGGAAGGACCGCAAATCTGAAGTAAGCAGAGTGCCGGCTTACATGCCTTATATCAAGGGAGTGACGGACAAAGTTGGAACTGTACTACAAAAATACTCCATCAAGACTGTATATAGTCCCCTCTCCAAGGTAGCACACAATCTGCGTACCCCAAAGGACGTAATTCCTCTACAAACACCAGGCGTCTACAAGGTTGATTGCAGTTGTGGTAGTTCCTATATCGGACAGACCAAACGAACGATCGCTGAAAGGGTCAAAGAACATATCACAGCTGTAAAAAATCGACAAATTAATAAATCTGCCATAACTAAGCATTTGCTGGAATCTGGACCAAACCACTGGATAGAATTACATCAACCACAAGTCTTATCCACCGATCGCCACTATTACTCCAGGATAGTACGTGAAGCGGTTGAAATCAATAAACATAGAAATTTCAACCGGGAGGACGGATACAGACTATCTGATAACTCATCAGTGTGTAGACGTCATAAGTGTAGTGTGTCGAAGTACCGACAGTGCGGATAGAACTAAAAATATCAAAAATACAAAACAAGTGAGGTAGCTGCCGAAACCCGCGCTTCACAAGGACGGCGCTGAGCTGACATCAGTCCCTCCGCGACCACAACCGTTGCAAGCCGGTAGAAACGTAGGAGAATAACAGAGGTATTTATGCCTTGAAATAAATAAATTATCGCGACTAAAACCCGCTAAATAATATTGTATGATGTATACAAATCGCGAAAGTTTAAAATCGGTTAGGTGCATAGGGTTCCCACCAAGAACTTAGAGTCGCAAGCCAACCTCACCGGCAAGTGGTGCACCTGCCGATCAACGGACGAGGCTCTGGCAAACAAAATATCCCGATATGCGGCAGTAGGCTCGCCACCTATTACGTGGGATCAAAACAATGGCGAAAAGTGGGCGTTTAATATGCCTCTGGCTACCCCTTCGGGGAAACAGGCGTGAGTCTATGTATGTATGTATCTATAAAAGGTCTTTACAGTATAATGGTTGTTTACCAAATACTGTAACTACTTATTATACTATATAATAGTTTCATTACCGATAAATAAGACAGGCATTAGCTTATATCACGTAAATAACTCTAAAAAATCTTAAATAAGAGTTATTAGATTTCACATTACTATTATTTTTCATACATTTCTCATCATACTTTTACATTAGGTACCTATTTGTTGGAATTTTTGAGAGTTGTTTGTTTGTTTTTCGTATGAGTGTGTGGCCAGACTTTTCGAGAGTAAGAAAGGAAGATTATTTTCCTTATAATTAATTTTCTATAGAGGATTTACTACGAATCTACTCCTATATATGATCCCCAATCTCTTTATTGCTAATAAAATTATGCCTATAAATGCGGATAACAATTTGGTACATCAAAGTACCTACTTATTAATCTATCCTTAATTGCACAATTTCTGTAGGTTAGTGATTACCCACTGCAAAAGGTAAACAAGAAAAATAATGTAATAATGATCGAATATTCTGCCACATACATACAACAGCAGAATTTGTACTTTGGGTACTAGAAAGTGGACAAACTTACACAATTACATGTATTTAATGTGGCGCAAAAGTAATGACCCTATAGAAATTCCTTATATTTTTTTTATAACATCTCCTGTCATTCTGATATTGAAATTTTTGTAGTAATCAAATGTAAGATTCACTAAAAGTAATCATGGACCGCTTTGCTCCCCAAGACGTTGGAATATTCTTGTCAATGTTTTACGTAATAATTCATCAGTGATAAAAACACAACGTGAATTTCGTCGACGATTTCCCCACCGTCCGGCAACGGTTGGTCGCAATGGTTGCGACCATCCGTTGCAAAGGAGGCAAAGCGTCGAATAGTGCGCTATTCGACGCTTTGCCACACGCCTCGAAGCAACTGGCTTAACATTGAATAGACATGATTCAGCCGAAAATATTGAAGCTGCGCGTGAAAATTGGGGATCTCCAGGCGGACTCTGCAGCATTTTTTGGTCAAAGAAATGAAGATGTTTCCGTATAAAAGTCAGATGACTCATCAGCTGCTGCCTACTGATCACCGAGATTGTCTAGAGTACAGCCAGCGCGTCATAAACCTCAACCTTGAAGAGGATAATTTTTCTTCAAAATTGATTATGAGTGTCGAAGCGCATTTTCATCTCTCGGGGCATGTCAATATGCAGAATACTTGCTTCTGGGGCACTGAAAATCCGCGCATTATTCAACAAACACCTTTACATCCACTAAAAGAAACTGTATGCTATGGCGGCTGTGCAGAAAGAGTGATCGGACCCTGTTCTTTTGAAGACGCTGGTGAGCGCTACAGAACCATGTTACGTGAGTTCTTGATACCCAATTTGAAACAAATGGGGCTGGAGCACACCTGGTTCCAACAAGATGGCGCCACGGCACACACAGTGCGCGATACTATTAGGGATGCTTTTCCAGGCCGTGCTATCTCTCGTTTTGGCAATTTGCCTTGGCCTGCTAGATCACCCGATCTCACCTGTCCAGACTTCTTTTTTTGGGGTTATTAGAAATCTCAGGTGTATGTGAACATACCACCAACTCTCGCACTTTTAAAGAAAACATACACCAAGAAATAAGAAACATATCGCAGGAAGTGTTATGGCTAGTTATGGAAAATGACATAAATAGGGCTCAAATGTGATTCAACTCTGGAGGTCAACATTTAATAGATATCATATTTAAATCATAATGCAACAAAATTTCATGGCACAAATATATATATTTAAAAAACTAATTCTAGTTTACTAATTTAGAAACGAAGTTGTAGCTGAACCAAATAGGGTCATTACTTCTGCGCCACCCTGTACTTTCTTTTTGTAAAAACACACATGTTGTTAGACATAGGAACACCCAAACCAAGAAAAATATCCACGTTCTCACATAAACATTAGACGATAGCGGAAATCGAACCCAAGACCCACCGCGTGGCAATCGATTATACTCCCGCTTCGCCACCGGGTCATCAAATAATCAGTCAATACGGAGTTTGGACGATGGCTTCTTATGCATTTATGTTTTATTTTTACATTATCGGGTAGCAAACGAATAATAGCACCTCACATTCGTTAAAGAACTCAGTTTTTATATTTTCTCTGGCAGAATGTTAGAAAACAAGTCATTATTTTATTTCATAGGAGTAGTTCATATTCTTGTTGTACGTAATTTAAGTGCAGACATTTTGCATTGCCAGAATTATAGCATAGTGAAAAAAGTTTCTAATATTCTTCAAAACTTATTTTCATTGGTCATCCAGATTTAGTTTCCAAGCAAACTCTTTTTTTTAGTACCATTTTGTAAAGCTATGAGTACCTACTGCGTCCAAAGTAACACAGAATTACTAAGAATCTCGAGAGCAAACTCTCTGCGTCCCTACTAAAATATAATAGTCAATCAGCCCTACTCCCCTCGAGACTTTCATTGGCGATATTTCCTTCGTTAGTGTAGGCACTTCTTACATTTAAACACGAAGAAAACATGCGCGATACTAAATTGAATCTCGCGATTATAATTCCAATTTCCCTCCTTTTTGCCTTGGGCGAGATGTATTAAGTAGATAGATTGCTGGTACCTTGAATTATATAGAGAGTGCGTACCATGGTTTACATCTCTACTACAGTAAAATATGTTTTACGGTATTTTTTCTTGCTGTGTGGTTATGAGTTATGGATAATTTAAGAATATTATTCAAATAATGATTTAAAACTACGTCTCATCAAATACTTATCTGAATGAATCAGCCTTGGTTATCTTCGGTCCTTTGGTAGTGGATTTACATGATTGGACAGCCGATATAATTTTGATTAACGATTATGCTCTTAGAGCGGTAATACACAAATATTTCTAAGCACTATTTATTAAGGATACTGAAGTCCCTTGTTTTATTTTATGTGTAAATATATAGTCACCTAGTAATAGTTTAATTTTCTTAAATAATAAATATATACATACTTCCTGAAGTCCCTTATATAATTTTCTCAAGTCGCTATTGGGTTTTCCTTTACTTAATTTTCAGTAACAATGCTGTTGCTCAGTAGGTGCATACAATTAGGTAGTAGAGGGCTACCTAATAAAAGACAAAATATATGCCCATTAATAGCTTTGATTTCTATACGCACTAAGCGAAAAAAAACTGCAAAGTAAATTTTCAACAACAATTCTCGTCATTGACTACATACAAAAACTCGTGGTAAATGAAAACCCTATGTATTCGACAGATTCAGAAGGTCTCTTCAACAAAATACGAGATTTCATTCCACTTTATGTTAGATTGCGTTTTTTTCTACGTTCACGCTAGATTTGCTTTCATTGAAGGTGGATTGAAGAATGCAAAGGAAATAGGAATTGGAGGAAATTGGACAGCGTTGGGTACAACCTTTTGATCTTTCAATCTGCATATATTAGACGTTTGTAAAGAAAAAGTGTTCGTTTGGATGCATAATAATTATTGCCAGGTAAAGTACTCAATTACAGGAAAGGTTTCTAATTGCCTTTTATTTGTAAAGAAGACTGTCTGATTTACGTTTTTGAGAGTAAATTTTAGTTTTTGTCTATTGGCTCTTCATGTTTATTCTTTAAGAAGGCAGTCCCAAAGTAGAATAAGGGGCATGTTTGAAATAGAATTAGTTTTTATTATAAGTCAAATCGATTAGATCGATTGAGTAACATTTTGTTTAGTCTATTGAAAATTTCTGACAATGGTCACACTGAACTGTCATTCACGCTTTTTGGTTCTTTGTCGTTTCCCGAGGTCAGCGAAAAAACCTAGCTCTGGATAGATTTCGTTTTGTGAGCGTTTTGATCTTGTATTTAGAACCCGTTTGATTGCCACTTCCTTGATCAATAACTGGCACCGGTTAATTGTGATAAAAATAGTATTTTAACGAACATTGTAAAACTTGAGTGAATCCGATGCACGTGGTTGGTGCCGGACGAATTTGCTGATTGAAAACGCTGCGTTGGAGTCTGGTAAAGTAAAGATAATTCACTTGCTTATATTGGCCAATTTAGTCTCGTGTGTGTCTAGCTTGCCTCCAGCACTCCACTCAAGAACATCACCAGGGGATATTTGGTAAGACTTTCTATTAATATTAGAATTTATATTCATTCGCAGTGCTACCGCAGTGTATGTTGGACCTTTGCCTTGGGCTGAGACTGGATGAATTAATCGCTTCCACTGATCTCTGTAAACCTTACCCGATCTCAGCTCAAACTCTAGACATATTTTTGGTGCAAAGCTGTAGTTGAAATTTAGCCGTTGTTGCATTACTGAGTATAAACTCAGATTGGTATGAGCTTGTATCTTATCACCTTGTAGACAGTATTGTAGTGTTTGTCAGGTCAGTTATTGACTAAAATACATAATATTTAATTGTATAAGTTGACCTAGATAATTTGAAACACATTGTCACATAACCTCAATCAGTAATTGTTGATTTGTATTGTTGAAAAATCTAACTTAAATTTGTTGTTGCATTAATAAGTCAGTTTGTTTGGATACATAACAGCTGTATGTATCAATAAATTTAGTAAATTTAGTTTATTGCATATATTCATAAACATAACAACCAACTTGACCTTGCTACTTGGGCGGGTCACATTAATAAACTTTGTTTTGTTATAATATATAGATAATAATTATTGTTAGGTAACACATAATCTGTGCTTACTTACTATTGTATATCTCAAATAACACAGCCAGTCTGTCTGTTGTAAGTAATTAGTTAATTTATTTGAATATTTAACTTTAATTAACTTATTTGAGGTTTCAACTTTTGATAGCTTTGACTTTGTTTTGTGTCAATATATATTGAAACTATTAATTTTGTTGGACAGTAGATACCTGTCACTTGCCTGCACTTGCAGTAAACAGGCTAATACTTTGTTGGTTTCAAAGAATTAAGAAAAATTAAGTTTTGATTGTTAAGTTTATTTAACGCTTGTCCGGGCTCTTTTGAATTTTGATTATGTCAGCTATCAAGGACTTGCGTGCGGCTGCTGGTGCTATTGCATCAGATTTGCGCTGGTTTGCGTCAGCCAGTGCTTTAGTGAACCGGCCTGATCGCCAGCAGGCCTTACTTCAAAGGTACGAGCGGATTGACGATCGCCTGGCAAGTGTGGAACAGCAATTCCGCACTTTCAGCACTTGCTGTCTTGAAGTGTCAATCAATGATTTCACTGCTGACCAGCGAAATAAGGTCAGCGAAGACTATGCCCAGGTCTTAGACCTGTAGCTGTCTCCAATAGTGCGAGACAACTAGTTGCCAATAGGGAAGGGCAACCCGGCCTGAAGCAGGAGCTTCCTAGGTCAGCACCGGGGCTGGTGAGTAGGCTCCCTACTTTGGACCTCCCCCATTTTGATGGCTGCCTAGGAAGCTACCTGGGCTTCGTTAATTTGTTCGACAGCCTAGTCAATGATAGGGCTGACCTTCGACCGGCACAAAAGTTGGCCTATCTAATGTCGGTTCTGGATGGGGAGGCTAAGGGCCTCATCCAGCATCTGCCCGTGTCTGACGAGGCGTACCAGACGGCTCGGGACCTAATCACCCGTAGGTACCATAATAAGCGTGGCCTCGCCGACACGCACATCGAGCAGATTTTGGGTTGGCCGACGCTCACCCGGGTCTCTGGGTTGCGCACCCAACTTTTGAACCCGCTCTTGGTGGCCATCAACGCACTTAAGTGCCTTGACCTGCCCGTGGACCAATGGTCCTATCTATTGGTGCACATTGTACTGAAAAAGCTGCCTGCCGACCTGAGGTCGCATTTTGAGCAGCGCTTTGGTGGGGATAGCGCGACCCATCTGCCCCCCTTTGCTGACCTGGAGAAGTTCCTGGAGGATGAGTGCCGGGTCTTGGACAACTCCGGTGGTGACACGCCGGCTAAGTCGCAGCCGCCCAAGGTCAAGGAGCAGGCTCGCGTTCACACTCGAGCCAATGTTGACCGGCGCCCTCCTCGCTTTGCAGTCACGCAGAGCCCAGTGGAGTGCTCCTACTGCAAGGTCACGGGGCACAGAACGGCCAGTTGTAGGGCATTCTTGGACCTTCATGTCGCCTCTCGTAGGCGCATCGCGAATGCCCGCCGCCTTTGCTTCTCTTGCTTGGGGTCCCCCTACCAGCGAGACTGCCCAAACTCTCGCCCCTGTCCTCACTGTGGAGGACAGCATTTGGACATTCTCTGTATGAATGCCAGAGAGGTTGGCCGCTTGTCCAACCAGCCGACGCCGCGCACGGGCGGGTGTTTTGAAGGTGGCAGCCGAGGCTCACCGGCGCGTAGCCGAGAGTCGCCTCGCTCAATTGATCGCCACTCGCCCCATTTGGAGAACCGTAGCGTGCGCACGCCTCCTCTCTCTCGCGCACCTGAATGTGCTGTTCAGCGTCACCAGCACCATGACTGCTGCCCCAGGTATTCCCCTTCTTTGGCGGAGCGTCCCCGCCTTGACTCGCGCCCACCTCGTTTTGGGCGGGTGCGTCACTATGACCCCCCACAAATGGCGCGCGGATCGGGTCATCGCGCTTTTGAGGACTTCAAGCCGCACCCTCATTTTGACTTGCCTGGTCCTGGCCAACGGTCGCCGCCCAGGCAACAATAGGTCATTGACCCCTGCCCTATAACTCCAACCTCCCCCATTGAGACCGTTATCCTACCAACGGTTGCTGTTAGGGTCTGGGGACCCACGGGGACCTCTGTTGTTGTCCGTGCTATATTGGACACAGGTTCACAAGGTTGCATTGTTTCCACTTGTTTAGTAGGGCAGGTTAAATTAAATATGGGTTTATTTCCAAATTGTATACGGGGCATAGGTGACGTAGCCTCTAATGTTGTAGGGCAAGTTAAGGTTTTGTTTGGCCCTGTTGAATCTTCACACCCGAGGATTAAAACCTCGGCTATTGTGTTGAAGAATATTTTGGGTATGCATCCACAGAAGCAGCTACCTGCTGCTGTGGTGAATTTGACATCGGGATTGGAACTGGCGGACCCCAAATTTGACACACCGGGACAAATCGATTTGTTGATTGGCTCTGATGTCCTCGGTGGAATTTTGATTGGTGGAAAACGGGTCTTGGTGCCAAATGGTTTGACTGCCATCCCGACCATATTTGGATTTGCTTTGATGGGACCTGTACCTAGGGACCCCCCTCCACCTGAACTTGACAATTTGTTAGCTGTAGGCTCCGCTCTCTCTGATGCGGTTCAGAGGTTTTGGGAGATAGAGGAGCCCCCTCAAGCTGCCCGTTTGAATCCAGAACATGAGGAGTGCGAGCTGTTCTTCCAGAACAACACTGGTCGACTCCGTTCTGGTCGGATTATTACGAGGCTACCCTTCCTGTCTGTTCGGCCTCCGCTTGGTGAGTCACGACCTTTAGCCGAAAAGAGGTTGTTGGCCATGGAGCGCCGCATGGGTTGTGATCCGGAGCTCAGACAGAAGTACATTGAGTTCATGAGGGAATATGAACAGTTGGGACACATGTCTGTGTCAAATTTGGATTGGCGTTCGGTGGAGCATTACTTTCTCCCGCATCATGCGGTATTGAAGCCATCGACTGGCAAGCTGCGCACAGTGTTTGATGGTTCTGCGCAGACTTCAACAGGCGTATCCTTGAACCAGTGCTTGCATTCTGGTCCCAAGTTGGTCAAGGACCTTTGTGACGTCATCACCAGCTTCCGACGACATCAGGTTGTCTTTGTGGCCGACATAAAAATGATGTTCAGGCAGACGATTATCCACCCTGATGACCGTCGCTTCCAGCTGATCCTTTGGAGAGAGTCTCCTCGCGATCCCATGGTCGTCTACGAGCTCAATACAAATATGTACGGGTTAAGGTCAAGCCCCTACTTGGCAATACGTTCTCTTTGGGAGCTCGCAGACCGCGAAGGCCTACGTTTCCCAAGAGCCTCCGCCATCTTGAAGGACGATATTTACGTCGATGACATTTGCTCGGGCGCCTCCACAGCGGACGAGGCGATCCTCCTGCGGGACGAATTGATAGGTATTTTGGCCTCCGCTGGTTATGAGTTGCGCAAATGGATTTCCAACTCGCCAGCGCTTTTGGAAGGCTTGCCAGAGGATCATCAGCAAGATCCACATTTGTTTGAGATTGTTGACAACCCCGCCATGATGGCTGTTCTCGGCGTTCAGTACAGACCAGTCCAAGACATCTTTACATATAACGTAGACTTGAAATTGCCGTGTTCTTGGACTAAACGTCTCGTATTGTCTACTGTCGCCAGAACCTTTGATCCGAACGGTTGGATCTGTTCAATTATATTTTGGGCAAAATGCTTCTTGCAGAAGCTTTGGACAGCAGGATTGACCTGGGACGAACCTCGGCACGGCACTCTTGTTGAGGAATGGACCTCTTTTGTATCCTCACTTCCTGCCGTCAACGAGATCTCCTTGCCTCGTCCCATCCTTCCTCCCGGGAAGTACAAGGCCACCCTTCACGGGTTTTGTGACGCCTCGGAACGTGGTCACGCCGCCGTGGTGTACTTGCGCACAGTTAGTGCCTCAGGTCAGGTGAGGGTTTCCCTGATCATGGCAAAGAGCAAGGTGGCACCTCTTCGGACATCTCTGACCATTCCAAAATTGGAGCTCTCGGGAGCAGCCCTTCTTGTACGCTTGTTGAACCACGTGTCCAGTACTTTGGGTAAAAGCATTTGCATTAATGGGACCTACGCCTGGACAGACAGCCAAATTGTTCTTTGTTAGTTGAAGGCTTCTGTCCACACTTTGGAGGTATTTGTCGCTAATCGCGTTTCCCAAATCCAGAAATCCGAAGTCAAACTTGTTTGGAGACACGTGCCAGGTGAGCTCAACCCCGCTGATTGTGCCTCGCGCGGATGCTTGACGCCTAGTTTGATAGGTCATTCGCTGTGGTGGGGTCCGGAATGGTTGAGTCGACCAGAAATTGATTGGCCTCGAACGCCAGTTTTGAATACTTCTAATTTGCCGGGTCTACGAACACTCGCTCTTGAGAAGGTGGAATGCGCCTTCGACCCCGATTTTTTGTTAAATCGCTACAGCTCCCTTGACAAGTTGTTAGGTGTTACTGCTTGGATAAAGCGTTTTGTTTTTAATTTTAGGCACCCACAACAGAAACGACTGACACCGTTTCTCTCACCACAGGAACGACAGGAGTCCCTCACCTTTTGGGTTCGTTCTGTGCAATTGGCGCATTTTGAAAGGGAAATTGCTATCCTCAAGTCGGGGAAATCGAAATTGTCGGGAGCTGTATCTAAATTGAACCCCTTTTTGGACGAAACGGGTCTCTTGCGCGTTGGAGGGCGTCTCAAGAACGCCAACCTCCCTTACGGGGCTCGTCACCCCCTTTTGTTACCTAAGGACGGTCATTTGGTACGCTTGTTGGTAACTGACCGTCACCTTAAAAATTCGCATGCTGGTTGTAATGCCTTGTTGGCCATTTTGCAACGCGAGTTTTGGATTTTGTCTGCCCGAAGAATTATTCGGAGTGTAGTCTTTCGCTGCATCCCTTGCTATAAGCTCAAGGCTTCTACCATGCAGCCCTTGATGGGGGACTTACCGGCAGATCGCGTAACTGAAAGCAGGACGTTTGACGGTGTTGGCACGGACTTCGCTGGTCCTTTTTTGGTGAAAACGTCGACACTTCGAAACAGCAAGACTGTCAAGGCCTACTTGTGTGTTTTTGTTTGTCTTTCCACAAAGGCCGTACACTTAGAACTGGACTCCTCGCTTACGACCGAGGCGTTTGTAGCCACATTTGACAGATTTGTATCCCGCAGAGGGCTGCCTTCCTTGATCCGTTCTGACTGCGGCACTAACTTCAAGGGCACTTATAATTATCTGAATGATGTTGTTAATTTTCTTGAAACCAACAAAGCTGATATAGGTGATAGGCTTGCCCGACGTGGGATAAATTGGTTGTTTTCCCCACCAAATTGTCCACACTGGGGTGGTATATTTGAGGCTGCCGTAAAATCGGCCAAAACACACTTGCGCAGGACAATCGGTGAATCTGTCCTTACATTTGAGGAACTCGCAACTGTGTTTTGTAAGATTGAGGCCGTTTTGAACTCTCGGCCATTGTGCCCGATCTCCTCAGATCCGAATGATTTGGAGGCCCTTACGCCGGGCCATTTTTTGATGGTCGCCCACTTGTCGCCTTGCCTGAGTACCCCTATATTGATACGAGACCTGGTCGTCTCTCGCGTTTTGAATTGGTACGCCAGATTACTCAGAGCTTTTGGAAACGCTGGAACTTGGAGTATTTGCACATACTCCAGCAACGCGTTAAGTGGACCGACAAGACCGATCCACCCAAGATTGGTGACCTCGTTTTGATCAAGGAGGCTAACCTTCCGCCACTCAGATGGCGCAGGGGGCGCATCCTTCATTTGGTAACTGGGGCTGATGGAGTTCCCCGATTTGCTGAGGTCTTGGTGGACGGTTCGATTCATAGGAGAGCGGTTGCAACATTGTCACGTCTACCAACCGATTAGCGGACCGCTAGGCCGGTCCGGGGCGGGTGGATGTTTGAAATAGAATTAGTTTTTATTATAAGTCAAATCGATTAGATCGATTGAGTAACATTTTGTTTAGTCTATTGAAAATTTCTGACAATGGTCACACTGAACTGTCATTCACGCTTTTTGGTTCTTTGTCGTTTCCCGAGGTCAGCGAAAAAACCTAGCTCTGGATAGATTTCGTTTTGTGAGCGTTTTGATCTTGTATTTAGAACCCGCTTGATTGCCACTTCCTTGATCAATAACTGGCACCGGTTAATTGTGATAAAAATAGTATTTTAACGAACATTGTAAAACTTGAGTGAATCCGATGCACGTGGTTGGTGCCGGACGAATTTGCTGATTGAAAACGCTGCGTTGGAGTCTAGTAAAGTAAAGATAATTCACTTGCTAATATTGGCCAATTTAGTCTCGTGTGTGTCTAGCTTGCCTCCAGGACTCCACTCAAGAACATCACCAGGGGATATTTGGTAAGACTTTCTATTAATATTAGAATTTATATTCATTCGCTGTGCTACCGCAGTGTATGTTGGACCTTTGCCTTGGGCTGAGACTGGATGAATTAATCGCTTCCACTGATCTCTGTAAACCTTACCCGATCTCAGCTCAAACTCTAGGCAGGGCATTTTTATGATGCACTAACTTCGTAACCAAGCAATAACAACAATTTCACACACTGAAAACTTTGAAAAGATCTGATTACTATACTAACACATGTTAGGTGTCTATTTTATTTATTTTTGTATGTGTAACATCTAGGTTACATATGTAGTTTATAGCACAATCCACGAAGTTTCTTTTCTTTCTGCGGACTCGTTCCTGGGGACCATTTATTTTCATTATGTGTAGATAGTACACCACTCTGCCAGAATCTTTACAAACTGCTAAACAAGGCTTTGTTGACTGAATTCTAAATCAGTTTTTGTGATTTCCTTATTTTTATTTATCAATTCAAAATGAAATCGT
Organism: Euclidia mi; assembly: GCA_944739405.2. Lineage (NCBI taxonomy): Eukaryota > Metazoa > Arthropoda > Insecta > Lepidoptera > Erebidae > Euclidia > Euclidia mi. The sequence continues at coordinate 26,611,666 of OX123204.2, read as the reverse complement.
GGCGGCCGCTGCATAACGCGAAATTATACACGTTTTTTTGTTCCTGAATAATACCAACCTCTTATTAAATTCGAATACTCTTTTATTTTATTGTAATTTAAAATAACGGGACTGTTTAAGTATTCAACACATTTTGTAGTACAAGGATATTTTCGCAAAGCCAGCATTCTTCATGCAAAAGTAAATTGTATTCATAAATTCTAAAGTTAATTTTGAGGCCCGATGTCAATTCACCACCATTTTGAATGCCTGACCAACTACACTACTCAAACCATAGGATTAAATTTACATCATAGGTGACGTTTTTAATTCAAATTCAATTTCAAAATTCAAATTCAACCTTTTTAAGTGTAAAATGTATCATATTTAGGCATCTGACAGGCATAATAACCGGCCACTGTCCACTCAACAAGCACCTATTCAACATAGGCGTCACGGACAGCCCACTGTGCAGGGGCTGCATGGAAACCGAAGAAACACCCGCTCACGTCATTCTGCACTGCACAAGCGTGAGCGATCAACGGGCAAAGCTGCTGAACAACCCAGGAACCATGTGTGAGGCTTTGAACGACATCAGCCAACTAATGGCTTTCTGGAAGGAGTTAAGGTGGTATGAGTAGTCGGCGTCAATCAAGTCGCCACTTACGCACAATGGCCCAAATAAGGGGCTAAGTGCGGAAAACCCACGTCCAACTAAACTAAACTAAACTAAACTAAGTGTAAAATGTACTTATTAATAAGACTCCTAGTACTACAGCTTTACACTCGCATAAATCAAAGTCTATAACCGTGGATATATGAAATGCAAAAAGAATGACAAAGCTTTACAAGGAACATATAAATATTTCAACGAACTGTCTCTTGCTGGAACTAGGCTGATGTATTGGAAAAGTTTATCAATATTATGGTTTCTACGAAGCGATATTTCTTTCGGATGTGTCGATGCATATATGGTTACATTGTCAACTATTATATTGTATGAGATAGCGTGATATTCCTCGTATAACAATAAATAAAAAATAGTTTTTATGGTAAGCACCTAAAGTGGTCTAGCCATTGATCTGTATAACAACTAGATTAGCAAAGAGAGTATTTGTTGCCATGTGTTATGGGTCCGTAAGTGTCAAATTAGTCGACACGAAAAGACAACGATCGTAAAAAGGATAGATACGCAGTGAAATATTGCAATTCACTTTGATAAAGAGTCAGGATATTTCATTTCACACTTAATTTAATTGGTTATCACGACATTTCATTGTTAATAAATAACAATAAAATCGCACAAAAATTATTGAACTTCACGGTGTTGTCAATTAATAAAATTTTGAATTTCCTACTTTTAAGGGAGTTTCGTAATGTGATGAGCGTTTTCTTTGACTACCGGAATTATAGGACTCATTCCTTGGTTCTTATTAAGAGTCTCTGCTCCTATTATACGAATCAGTAAATAATTATTTTATCTTTGTTCCTATTTTGTCTTATAGATTTAATTCCTTTATTTTCAAAGGGAAATCGACAAGATACAATCAACAACAAAATGCCTTAAAATATTTTTATTTATAATATTTTTTTTGACTGCCTCGTTGGTGTCTCGGCATAAATGTGCGCGTGGGATTGGGAGCTCTCGGGTTCGATTCCCGGGTCGGGCAAAGTGTTTTTGGGTTTTACCCTTAGGAAATTCTCAGTAGCAGCACGGAGTCTGGTTATGTGCCCGATACGGCAATAGGCTCGCCCCCTATTACATTGGACCTAAAATTCATGGCGAAACGTGGTTGCAATACTACACCTCTGCCTTCCTCTTCGGGGATACAGGCGTGAGTCTACTAAAAAAGAATATATGGTTTTGTTTATTTGATTTTCTACACAATTTGGTGCCATGTTGAATGTATGTATGGGTGATTCTTCTCTCCGTTATGTTTTCGGGGGAAAACATTTTTACAACTAGAGAACACCGCATTTCACGATTGACATTCAGTTGTTGTCCCATTCAAATTTAAGGTTTGCAACGTAATTTTTTAATAAGTGAAAGAGATGAATATAGGATTTTCTTAAGGTATTTGTTATTGGTTTCAAAGCTACGTCAGCTATTTCAGCTTTTAAAATAGCGTGGGGAACGCCACGCTATTTTGAACGTCAATTGTAGGAGTTTGTTACTCTATTTGTTATGTTACCTCAATGGGTCTAGTACTTCAAATACCCATGGTACCAATCAAGTCATTCACGCACGTTATGTAGGGCATGTAGCCTACCCACAAATTCAACACTTACTCACTATATATCATAATTATAATATTATATATATACACAGCATATCTACACCACATCCGCGCATCGAACCTGCATTCATATTGTTGTCAATGCAATGATGACGTATGAAGAATGTGTGACGTATCCGTACGAGCGGGAGCGCGCGATGCGCCAGGGCATCGACCTCTAATCGACTTTAGTTGGTCCACACTAATCATACGCGAAACCCGTGTCGCCCGTCTTAACGTAACCGCGTCCGCGATCTACTTTTTGTGTGTTATTGTCTCATTTCTATGCTATTCTATCACTACAAACTATGTTTTCCACTCCTTCTATCGTATAGTGATTATCTAACTGTGTTGTGTACGTGCAAACCCTTTTCTTCTGTGTTAAGTGAACTTATAAACAATATACCGCATCGATCTTAATACGGACTTTGATTTACCTATCTGGGACACGTAAGGTACAGTGCTATAGTTAATATATTACATTACACGCATCTACACTGTAACGCAACGACCACACCTATAACTGGTGACCCCGGAGAACACGTGGGCAATTATGAGTGATAGCAGTGATTCCTGAAAAAGCGTCGGTTCTCGGCAAGAAGATAATGTTACTCGGCGGGCTCAACGAGTGCGTGCACCCAGTGAACGTTCGAATAAAGTAATGCGCCAGTTAAAAATTAAGGTGCCGCCTTTCTCATCGGACGACCCGGAACTTTGGTTTGCCCTGCTGGAGGGCCAGTTTGACAGCCATGGCCTTACAGATGACGCTATGAAGTTTACGCAAGTGACCAATAACTTGGATTTACAGTATGCCAAAGCCGTCAAAGACATTATTGTTAACCCACCCAACAAAAATCGCTATGATAAAATTAAATCAGAGCTTATCAAGCGACTCTCGGCTTCTCAAGTCAAGCAACTTTAACCCATGAAGAACTGGGAGATAGGAAGCCTTCACAGTTTTTAAGGCACCTTCGAGACTTGGCGGGTCCATCGGTTCCCGAAGATTTTATCAGGACTATTTGGAGCAATCGCCTGCCACACGAGATCCAGACTATATTGGCATCACAACCGACTCATTCTCTGGAACAGCTGGCGGATCTGGCGGACCGTATACAGGAGTTTACGTCACCATGTAACGTCGCCGCGACATCATCTCACGGTACGCTCGCACCCCACCCATCTGATGAGCTCGTGGAATTGAAGAAGATGGTTCAGCAGCTAACAATAAAGCTAGAAGAGCATACGCGTGCATCCTGCTGTTCTGTCGGTCGTTCTAGACAGCGCGAACGGCGCCGATCATCATCACAGCAAAGGAGCCGTTCCAATTCCAGCTATCAAAAGTACCCGGTCTGCTGGTACCATACCAGGTTTGGTGCAGACGCCCATAAATGCATCAAGCCCTGTGACTTTACCAAGACTTCGAAGGCGGGAAACTCCAAGGGTAGTCGCTAATGGCGGCTGACGGCTGCCCATCCACCCCAGGTCGCCTCTTCGTGACTGATCGCAGTTCGAAGATCCAATTTCTGGTGGACACTGGCAGCAACGTCTGCGTTTACCCCCGTTCTGCGATTCGGGATCGACGTGCCAAGGCGGACTACCAGCTCAGCGCAGCCAATGGGACGATTATTGATACGTATGGTTTCATAGAACTAAGGTTAAATTTAGGTCTTAGACGTAATTTCGTTTGGCGATTTGTGGTAGCCAATGTTACAAAACCTATTATAGGCGTTGATTTTCTTGGTTATTATAATTTAATTGTAGATTGTAGAAATCAACGCCTAATTGACAATACCACTACGGTATCATCCAGTACTTCCCCCGCTAAAGCTGATATCTTTTCTATAAAAATTTCTACAGGCGACACGCGTTTCCACGATATCCTAAGTAGGTTTCCAGACATAACACGCCCTTCAGGCACAGTGCGCACTCCAAAACATAACACGGTACACCACATAAGAACTACACCAGGGCCACCTATTTCGTGCACTCCCCGCAGACTGGCACCGGACAAATTAAAAATTGCCAAGCAAGAATTTGAATTGATGCTTAGCAATGGCACAGCACGGCCTTCTGAGAGTCCCTGGGCTTCTCTTTTGCACCTCGCGCCTAAGAAGGATAACGGCTGGCGGCCTTGCGGTGACTACCGTATGCTTAACGCACGCACTATCCCAGATCGTTATCCTATTAGGCATATACACGACTTCTCTCACAGCATCGCTGGTTGCACCATCTTTTCAACCATAGATTTAGTAAAGGCCTACAATTTTATCCCGGTTTTTGAAGACGATATACAGAAAACTGCCATCACCACACCCTTCGGACTGTATGAATTCCCTTTTATGACTTTCGGCCTAAGAAATGCGGGCCAAACATTCCAAAGGTTTGTGGATGAGATGACGAGAGGTCTAGACTTCTGCTACGCTTACTTGGACGACTATTTGGTATTTTCCAGAGACCAGGCCCAGCATGAACTCCACCTTCAGGAACTCTTCATGCGCATGAGTAATTATGGCGTTCTGATCAATACCTCAAAATGCGTCTTCGGTGTCCCAGAGGTGAAGTTTTTGGGTTACCAAATCTCATCAGCTGGCACTGAGCCTCTGGACAGCAAGGTTCAGGCTATAAGTGACTTCCCTGTACCCAAAACGGTAAAGCAATTAAGACAATTTTTAGGAATGCTTAACTTTTACAGGCGGTTTGAAACCTCACTCAGCCTCAATTCAAGCTCCTTTAAATGCATTGCTTTCAGGCTCCGTTAAAGGCTCCCACCCCGTGGATATATCAGGTGCTACACTGCATGCTTTTAACAAGTGCAAAGAGAGCCTTGCCAATGCCGCATTACTTGCACACCCAGACAGTGAAGCCAAGCTTGCTCTGGTAACGGACGCATCCGACTGGGCAATGGGTGCAGTATTGCAGCAATTTAAAAATGATGTCTGGCAACCCTTGACCTTCTTCTCGCGGAAGTTGAGCCCCTCTCAACAGAAATACTCGCCATATGGCCGCGAACTCTAGTCCATATACGAAAGTATTAAATACTTTCGTCACATGCTCGAAACAAGACATTTTATTGTATTTACTGATCACAAGCCACTCAGTTATGCTTTCAATGAAAGAAAAATTAACTGTTCGCCACGACAGTACCGACACTTCGATTTCATCTCGCAGTTCACGACTGACATCAGACACATTGCCGGTAAGGACAATGTCGTCGCTGATCCACTGTCACGTGTCGAGGAGCTGCAGATGCCAATCGACTTAGATATGCTTGCTTCTTCTCAAGCTGCAGACCAAGAGCTGTCTCAACTTTTGGGAGGAGAATCTTCACTTCGCCTGAAAAAGTTGAGAATTTCGAACTTTCAAGCTGAAGTTTATTGCGACGTCAGTACTAACTCACCTAGGCCCTTTGTCCCCAAATCATTAAGGAAAAATGTTTTCGACAGCCTGCATGGCTTCAGTCACCCAGGCGCGAATGCTACGGCCAAGCTCGTTGCCGAGCGTTTTGTTTGGCCTGGTGTACGCAAAGACTGTCGTGAGTGGTCTCGACAATGCACGGCTTGCCAACGCGCCAAGGTTCACCGACATGTCTCGTCTCCATTGGGTACGTTCCAATTACCTCGCATTCGATTCTCTTTCATTCACGTGAACATTATAGGTCCTCTCCTCGTTTCTCAAGGCTACCGATACTGTCTTACGGCTGTGGATCGTTTCACTCGCTGGCCTGAAGTTACGCCGATGGCGGATATCACAGCGGAGAAAGTTGGGAAGGCGCTAATATCATGGATATCTAGATTTGGATGTCCAACGGATATTGTCACGGATCGCGGTCGACAGTTTGAATCTTCACTTTTCCAATACCTTGGAAAAATGATTGGATTCAAACATCGCAAAACAACCGCGTATCACCCAGCTTGTAATGGGCTAGTGGAACGATCCCACAGACAGTTAAAGGCGGCTCTAATGTGCCACGCCGATTGTAACTGGGTCGATGCAATACCATTAGTGCTACTAGGGATTAGGAGCGCATTCAAGGATGACTTACAAACGTCATCCGCCGAGTTGGTCTATGGGGAACCGCTACGTCTGCCTGGAGAATTTTTCCAGACTACGGATGCCCATTTCACCGATATATCGGACTTCACTACTCGGCTACGTCGATTCTCACGTAAACTTCAGCCTTCACCTGCAACACGTCATAATAAAGGCAAAGTTTTTATATTTAAGGATTTACCTACATCTAGTCTATTCTTAAGGGACGAATCTGTACGTGGCTCATTGCAACCCCCTTACTCCGGTCCTTTTGAGGTATTAGAGCGCCGTGACAAATATTATACCATTTTAATTAAAGGTAAAAATGTCACTGTTTCAATAGACCGCCTTAAACCGGCTTATATACTGAATGACCCATCTTCCGTTCATAATTCCATTTTAAATCGGCACTCAAACCCGAGCTCCAGTCCTTTACCTAACCCTGTTCCACTAAGTCAGAAGACCCCAGTCCAGGAGGATGTCAGAAGGACGCGTTCGGGCCGCATAGTTCGATTCCCAAATGATTATCACCCGTAGTAACGGTCTCCGGGGGGGAGTGATGTAGCCTACTCACAAATTCAACACTTACTCACTGTGTATCATAATTATAATATTATATACATACACAGCATATCTACACCACATCCGCGCATCGAACCTGCATTCATATTGTTGTCAATGCAATGATGACGTATGAAGAATATGTGACGTATCCGTACGAGCGGGAGCGCGCGATGCGCCGGGGCATCGACCTCTAATCGACTTTAGTTGGTCCACACTAATCAAACGCGAAACCCTTGTCGCCCGTCTTAACGTAACCGCGTCCGCGATCTACTTTTTGTGTGTTATTGTCTCATTTCTATGCTATTCTATCACTACAAACTATGTTTTCCACTCCTTCTATCGTATAGTGATTATCTAACTGTGTTGTTTACGTGCAAACCCTTTTCTTCTGTGTTAAGTGAACTTATAAACAATATACCTCATCGATCTTAATACGGATTTTGATTTACCTATCTGGGACACGTAAGGTACAGTGCTATAGTTAATATATTACATTACACGCATCTACACTGTAACGCAACGACCACACCTATAGGCAAAATGGACTCATTGTTCTCTTGTTGCGAACTACGATCTCTGCCTCAACTCTTTTTCTTTCTCGTCATGGTAATCAGGCTCGCTTATGGCTCTGCCAAGCACACATTAACAAAGTATATACCCGATAGGGCCGTGTACACTCAGTATGGTCTTGTGCCCACCCCAGAATTTTGGTTACCGATTCGAAATACTAGGTTGAAAGCCTAAAAATCTTCACACCTTTATTTTTTAAAGTCCCAAGCTCACCCTGTAAAATTACCCTAATGCAAATTACGAAGTAAATGCCAAGTAATAGTGACGTTCGTTACAGCCAGACCAACCATTATCATCATCATCCTCCTAGCGTTATTCTAGTTTGAACCTGGGGTCCGCTTACTAGTCTAACCGTATTTGGCTGAATATTACCTTTTCCACAGAGCGACTGCCTGTCACACCTCCGACACACAAAGGTATAGCGATTTTCCATGGTTTAGACTAGTTTCAGTTAATTTAGAAGGTACTGACGCCCTATACTGACTGTCAAAGATCTTCATGACAACCGGGACTGACGGCTTAACGTGCTCTCCGAGTACAAGCGATAATTAACAATTCAATACGCACATAACTCCGAAAAGTCAATGGTGCGCGCAGTGGATTCGAACCCGATACCCTCTAGTCCAGTCAAATTAGGGTTTGACCTCGGAAAATTGAAATACCCAGTATATTACCACGTAAAAACTTGTATTTTGGCATCCTAAAACTGTAAAAAGTCATATATAATTGGATGTCCGCAAGTTTTAAATTCAGGGGTCAAAGGTCACAAAAATCGATGTATTTTATAGTTTTGGCAAATATCTCGTTTTCTATGGGTTTTACGCTATTTGTATTTATTATCAATATTGTAGAGAATTAAATTCTCTACAACTTTTTAATTTAACATTTTTTTATACCTTGAACTGGTTTCAAGATATAGGGCGTAGAACGCGCAGTCAGAGAATTATCTAAGGACAACTGGTCGAATACATTGACCTTGACTCTTAATTAAAAATAGATAATTATTCATTATTATTAATCTAAAAGTTAATAAAAATGATAATTATATGTTTAGCAATAAATTATACATACATACATACATACATACATACATACATAACGTCACGCCTTTTATCCCCGAAGGGGTAGGCAGCGGTGTATTTCTACACCCACTTTTCGCCAGATATACTTTAGTCCCACGTAATAAGGGGCGAGCCTATTGCCGTACCGGGCACATTGCCAGACTCCGTGCGGCTACTGAGAATTTCGTAACAGAAAAACCCAACAACACTGCCCGACCCAGGAATCGAACCCGGGACCTCCCGATCCCACGCGCACATTTATGCCGCGAGACCAACGAGGCAGTCGTGTAGGGTTTGATGTCGAGTTTTCCGTCTCTACGCAAAGATGGTATTTTCATCGTGTTATCTATTAGTATCCTCTTACGACACCCAGGGAAGATAGGGGGTGGTGACACTTGTATTCTATGCCGTGTGTAGCAATAAATTATAACCTTAATATTACGAGTTTTTGATCGAGACTAACAGTTGACCTCAGATAATTCCCTGACCGCGCGCTCTACGCTCTCTATCTTGAAAACAGTTCAAGGTATAAAAAAATGTTAAATAGAAAAGTTATAGAAAATTTAATTTTCTACAATATTGATAATAAATACAAATAGCGTAAAACCCATAGAAAACGAGATATTTGCAAAAATGTAATAGAAATCGATTTTGGTCATCTTTGACCCCTGAATTTAAAACTTGCGGACATCCAATTACATGTGTGACTTTTGAGAACAGTTTTAGGATGCCAAAATACAAGGTTTTACGTGGTAATATACTGGGTATATCGATTTTCCGGGATTTGCACCTAATTTTGCCTAATTTGACTGGACTACTCTGCACAGCAGTTTGTTGGTATCTCCACTAGGCTAGCGCTGCCTTGCCTATCACAGCCAGACCAATCATCAATACTTTTTGATTGAATTCTCCAAATCAGTTTTTTTTATTACTACGATAATCTTTCTGTGTGTCTTATGGTTATAGTGTCTATCTATTAAAAATTCTAATACCCTACATTTATAAATTATTATGATTGCTAAGATTTTCCCTACATTTTTAAATGGAGATCGTTATCATCCCTTTAAATGTGACAACTTAATTTAAAAATAACCGCATAAAGAAGACTTAGCTATCATTTCCCTTGGCTTAACTTTACTTGGACGGGTCCCAAATTATATTGAAGTGGACTTTAAAGGATAAGTGTCGCTTACTCCCTTTTATTTCGTTAGAATAGAAAATATTTTTCCCTACTCAACAATAATTATATGATAAACACGATTGGAAATTACTTGGCACAATATTTATGATGTGATAGCTGCTATATATTTATTGTGCATTATAGAAATTATCAGCCTTGTTTATAATCTGTTACACTGCAGGACACCATGCAGAGGGTATCGGGATCGAATTGCGCGCACAACTGACTTTTCGGAGTTATTTGCGTATTGAATTGTTAATTATCGCTTGCCCCGTGCCTCGGAGAGTCGTCGGTCCCGGTTGTCATGAAGATCTATGACAGTCGTTATAGGGCGTCAGTACCTTCTAAGTAATCGTAACTGACACTAGTCTAAACCATCAAATATCGCAATGACTTCGGGTTGGGAGGTCAGACAGGCAGTCGCTCTGTGGAAAAGCTAATATTCAGTTAAATCCGGTTAGACTAGTAAGCGGACCCCAGGTTGAAACTGGGATAACGCTAGGAGGATGATGACACTGCAAGACACTGGCCTCTTCTCATTAGGGTTTGGCCATAGTCCACCACGCTGGCCAAATTCGGATTGACTTCACATGTCTTTCGAGAACATTAGCTTTCAGATACTTATGCAGATTTCCTCGCTATGTTTTTCTTCAAAGTTTAATAAGCGATAATATGATTAAGAGTTCAAATAAGCACTTAACTTCAAAAAGTCCGTGTGCGCACCGTGGATTTGAAGTTGAGACCCTCTGCGAAGCAGTCTGTTGGTCTCTACGCTAGGCTATTGCTGTCGTTATATTGCCATAAAGTGTACTAGAACGTGATATGTAACATAACATGACATGACTTCAAGCCTTTATCCTCGAAGGGGCAGAGGTGTATTTCACACCCTAACTTCGCCAGTTATGTTTCGGTCGCACTGTAATATGCGAGACTGTTTTTTTTGTTTTCACAATATTAAGCGAGTGATTATTAACATTTTTATGCACACAATAGTTTCGAAAAGTCAGATTTGTGTGCCCGGTGTAGCTGGGGATCGAACCCGAGACCAACGTCTCAGCAGTCCGTTACTTATACCACGGGGCTATCGCCACTTTTTACATTAATTGTCTTGGTAATTATTTAAGAAGATGCATAAGTAAATATTTCATAGCATCCTGGCTTTTTATTGAGTAGTAATTTTTTTGTCTGCCGAACAAATTGACTGCTGCCTGATGTTAAGCAGTCAGTGAAGTCCCATAGTGATGTCCATCATCCCAGCAGCCAACATGGCAACATGTATGAGACGCGCGAATATAAACAATAACAGTTTCAAGGCAAAATTGATCATTTGTCGTAAAATGAGTTACTGTTCTCTGGGGTGTTTGTAGCGGTTGTAGAAAAAATCTTATCGTTACTGAAATGGTGAAAGATAAAAGACGGATCTAATGTTATTAAAAATATTGAATGTTACTAAAAATAAATAAATCAAAAAATTTCAAATACTTCCTAACCAAATCGCAAAAAATAATTAAATTTAAAAAAAACACGAACTCTTAAAAAGTCGGTCGAAAAATAATGAGTGTACATCTTTATTGATGAAGAAATAAAACGGCCAGTTGTTCCGCGTGAAAACTTCGCAAAAGGTTAATGAGTTTGTGTTCAATGGTTGCATCAGGCTGCCGTCAAAACGTGCTTGGTACTTTGGTAAAGCTTTAATATCTCTGAAAAATAGCAAAATCTGTCTGTAAAATTCCATTCTTAATTAGCTTATTAATGTTTTATATTATTCTTTTTATTGACGCCCATAGACGAGAAAGTGAAGAGTAATTGGTCCGGTATGGCCATATCCTGCAAAGAGCTGATAATTATATATAGGAAAACAGGTAATGCATATGAAAGTAGACGTAGAGGGAGAGGGAGACTAACGAAAAGATGGAAGGTGTGAGGATGGATATGAAAGACTAAGGGGTAAATGATTGGATGACGGCGACAGAAAAGTATAAAAGCAAAGGACGCAATGCGTCGATGTGACTCGTTTTGAGTCATTCTGTACCAAATAAATTGGAACTGGGACAAGAAGATGATGATGACATTATACCTTTTATGCATCATAACTATCCACACTACTTAATCAAAATAATTCCACCAATACATAAAGGCCTCCCCAAGGATTTCCTCGGTGTTATACATATTTTAACATAGCATTAACGAGTAATTCAATATTAATATGTAATTCTTTTCGTTCAGTGTGTGGTAATGAGGGGTTGATTTATGGTACTTATATGGAAAATCGTTCGATGACATTGGTCGTAAAAACTAGGTTACTTGTTTATATTGTATACAGCGTTTTCACGTATGGCGTAGTGATTTCGAACTGCTCCGACTGTTGGTGGGATCGATCGTCACACAAGATAACAGTTTCTGTGATTGGTGTACTTTGTGTTCGTTGATTGAATGTTTATAAACTCTCTTATATACTTGAAAAAAAGTCTTGCTTTAGATAAATATGTATAGATTAGCGCAGTTGTTGCAAAATATTCTTTTTATTTTGCGCAATATTTCTTCATCTATATCTCATATCATCTATTAGTCCGTGTGGTGCCGGACTTAAAGAATAGCACCACCCCCTTTGCTTTCCTGCACGTGGGACTAGGTGCATATTTATCGGCACAGTTGGTCACCCGAGCGGTGGCGGGTAAACTACCAACAATAGCATTCCCGTAAAATTTTTGCCAAATCCTTTATGCAGAATGGCTAGTATAAATGGTATGACGATGCGCGATGGGGCTAGCGCGTAACCCCATAGGCGATGCGCCGAGGCAGCACCCGGCCGCGGTGAGAAATGGACCTGGGTTGTTGCACCAAACCAGGTGGGTGCAACGTAAGAAGCTAACCCGGCAAATGAAGATGAGGTATGCTAGTTGGAATGTTGGGACGATGAGTGGAAGAGCCAGAAAATTAGAGGATGTACTTCAAAGGCGACGGATAAATGTGCGTGTTTACAAGAAACCAAGTGGAAAGGTATAAGTGTGTGTGTGTGTGTGTGAATGTTATAAGTGTATATGTCCCACAGACAGGATGTGATGAAAGGGTGAAAGAGAAGTTTTGGGAGGACTTTGACGCTGTTTTGATGAATATTCCAGTACATGAGGAAATGTATGTTGGTGGCGGTAGAACTTGTTGGCAAGACCAGAATATGGAAGGAAATTTCGAGAGCGAGTTGTGAATAAAATGATAGCGATGGACGACATGGAATATAAAATTAAATTATATTTATTTCAGAAAATGACCCATACATTTGTTAGTATCACTTAAAAACTATGTTAGTAAAATATAAACATATAACCGACTAACTATATTCTTCTTCGTAGGAAGGCATTGGGAGTTTTTGACAAATGTCTTCCGCACAGGTGCTCAATAAAATGGCCTTCAGCCTTGCTGGCAACAACCGCAAGGAGACTGTTGGCGCTGCCACGCATGCGCTGCAGTAAGGATGCGGATCTCTTGCGTATGACTGCAAAAAAGTCATCAGTATGCGCTCCCGCAAACATAGCTGATGCACTACAAAAACGTGGCAGCGACAACAATATCCTAAACGCTTGTTGTATTGCACTCGAAGGGCATTGTACGCTTTTTGTGTGTATCTTGTCCACAGGCTGCAGGTATAAAAGGACTGGCAATATGCCTTAAATAACGTTATTTTGACATTACTGTTGCACCTCGCAAACCTGCGGGCCAGTATGTTACATCTCACGGCCAATGCCCTTCGCTCACTCTCAATGTCACAATCATCTGTGCTATCCTCCGTAACTCAGTGACCAAGGTACTTAAACTTCTTTACTCTATTCAGCACTAAACCACCAAGCGAGACCTATGGTACTACCTCGTAGGTTTTATTTTGTGCCTAGAAACGGTAATTAATTTGTCAGATTACATTATTGATAGCGCAACACCAAGCGTGCTGGCCAAAGGGTTAAATTATGCTTTAACACCTAACCGGATTCCGTAGGAGAGTGTCATAAGTAGCATCGAGGAGGTTATAACGCGCAACAAGTTACCGTCTAACGACGCAGATACACTTAGACAGGATGTTGCCGTTATTTTACGAAAGTCAAAGCCGCCGAAACCCAATGTCTCCACAGAAGAGCGTCAGGCATTAAAATCGTTGCGTGATAACACGAATATTTTAGTGCTGAAGGTCGACAAGGGTAACGCCACTGTAGTGATGAACTCTAGTGACTATGATAGCAAAATACAGAATCTGTTAAGTGACACACTAATATATAAGCCGGTGTCCTATAACCCGACAGCCAGAGTTACGAAACGCATTCGAGCTTTGATTTAGGACCATAAAAACGTTTTCACGGAAGATGAATTTGAACGTCTACACAAACCTCAAATCGTGCAGCCGCCCAAGCTATACGGTTTGCCTAAAGTCCACAAGACTAACGTACCACTGCGACCAATAGTGAGTCAAATAAACTCATCCACATATGGTTTGGCGAAACACATCAGCAAGGTACTGCAACCGTTGGTAGGTAAGACGGCATCTTTCGTGAAGGACTCTCGTCACTTTATTGACATTATCAAGAGCGTGAAAAAGGAACCATATGAAGTGATGGTGAGTTTTGACGTGGAGTCACTCTTCACCAATGTTCCAGTACAGGATTGCCTTGAGGTCGTTGAGAGAAAACTAAGGGCAAACGGTCTGTCTGACAAATATACTGTTCTACTTAAAAATTGTTTGGAAGCAAACTACTTTCTATACCGTGGACAACATTACCTCCAGATCGACGGAGTGGCTATGGGTAGCCCAGTAGCACCGGTAATGGCCAACATCTGGATGGAGTACTTCGAGGAATCCTTAGACATGCAGGCATCAAATGTAAAGCTATGGAAGAGGTATGTCGACGATGTATTCTGTATCATGAAGGGCGACAAACAAGACGCAGAACAGTTCGCAAAAAGCTTAAACTCCATACACCTTATTATTAGATTTACATTTGAAATGGAGGCAGACGGGTCGTTACCCTTTCTCGACGTAAAAGTAACAGTGAGGGAATACGGTACCTTGGAACACACTGTTTATAGAAAACCGACACACACAGATAGGTATCTCAACGCATACTCGCATCATCACCCGCGACACTTGGAATCCGTAGTGACTTCATTAGTAAACAGAGCATATGACCTCTGTGACCCTGAACATTTGAACAGTGAGTCACATGTTCAGGAGGTACTTAGGTGCAACGGATTCAACAAGAAGATACCACGTCTGAAGAGGAAGGACCGTAAACCTGAAGTAAGCAGAGTACCGGCTTACATGCCTTACATAAAGGGAGTGACGGACAAAGTTGGAACAGTACTACAGAAATACTCCATAAAGACTGTATACAGTCCGCTCTTCAAGGTAGCACACAATCTGCGCACCCCGAAGGATGTCATTCCTCTACAAACACCTGGCGTCTACAAGG
Source organism: Euclidia mi (assembly GCA_944739405.2). Taxonomy (NCBI): domain Eukaryota; kingdom Metazoa; phylum Arthropoda; class Insecta; order Lepidoptera; family Erebidae; genus Euclidia; species Euclidia mi. The sequence goes on along the minus strand of OX123204.2, from coordinate 26,596,554 downwards.
TCGACTGCAGTTGTGGTAGTTCCTATATCGGACAGACCCAACGAACCATCGCTAAAAGAGTCAAGGAACATATCGCAGCTGTAAAAAACCGGCAAATTAACAAATCTGCCATAGCTGAGCATTTGTTGGAGTCTGGACCAAACCACTGGATCGAATTACATCAACCAAAGGTCTTATCTACCGATCGACACTATTACTCCAGGATAGTACGTGAAGCGGTTGAAATCAAAAAGCATAAAAATTTCAACCGGGATGATGGATACAGACTGTCTGCAACTTGGAATCCGGTAATCAACAAATGTAAACCCCGCCGCAGTAACACAGCTTATCAGTGTGTAGACGTCATAAGTGTTGTGTGTCAACAACGTACCGACAGTTTGGATAAAAATAAAAATAAAAAACAAGTGAGGGTAGCTGCCGAAACCCGCGCTTCACAAGGACGACGCTGAGATGACATCAGTCCTGCCGCGACCAAGGCTGTTGTAAGACGGCCGAAACGTCGGTAAAACATAGGTATTTATACCTTAAATTAATTAAATATCGCGAATAAGACCCGTTTTAGTAAAATTATATGATGTATACAAATCGCGAAAGTCTAAAATCGATTGTATTGCCGAGAGTGGCCTTGAGGTCCAGAGCAGACTGACAAATTGGTGGCAAAGACTGGAGAGTGAAGGCCTGAAAGTCAGTAAAAGCAAAACTGAGTAAATGTTTTGCGACTTCGGCGGTCTCTCCGGTCCCGTGTCCATATCCCTTGCTGGAGAGCCCATATCAGTCTGCTCTGTCTTCCGGTACCTCGGGTCACTTATACAAGGGGACGGAGAAATAGACCGCGATATCACGCACCGGATCAACTCAGGTTGGATGAAATGGCGACAGGTCACAGGAACAACTTGCGACCCACGGATGCCTCATAAACAAAAGGGCAAAATCTACAAATCCGTTATAAGACCTGTCGCACTGTATGGATCGGAATGCTGGCCCGTTAAGAAGACGGATGAAAGAAGATTGCATGTAGCAGAGATGAGGATGTTGAGATGGATGGGTGGGGTGACAAGGATGGATAAAATTAGAAATGAGTATATTAGGGGAAGTTTGTAAGTTGCACCGGCGGTGCAAGAATAGCTGAAAGGAAATCGTCTATCGTGGTATGGGCATGTGATGAGGAGGGATGAAAAGCATGTGACTAGAAAGGTGATGAATATATGAGTTGAGGGATATAAGGCAAGAGGAAGACCAAAGAAAAGATGGATGGATTGTGTGAAGGATGACATGAATGAAAAGGGAGTGAATAATCAGATGACGGCTGATAGGAGAGAATGGAAGAGAAAGACATTCTGCGCCGACCCCAAGTAATATGGGAACAGGGCATGCAAAAGAAGAGATTTCTTCATCTATCTACCCAGAGATATGAATAGCAACATCCCGGCTGTCATGAAGATCTTTGACAGTCGTTACGGGGAGTCAGTACCCTCAAATAAACTGATACTGGTCTAAACCGTGGAATATTGCTATCCCTTTGGGTTGCGGAGGACAGACGGCAGTCGCTCTGTGGAAAAGTTGATATGCTGTCATATCTGGTTAGACCAGTAAGCGGACCTCAACTCCAAGGCGTGTCAGTCTTGGATGTAACCGGGATAACGCTAGGGCGATGATGATGAAGTCTTTAAACACGTGTTCATTGTTTGAGTGTTAAATTGAATGGTAGTCTAAAAAATCATAAGTAGCCACTTCAGCTTTTAAAATCAATATAATGTAATCCAGAGTGGTGGACCCGTGGCCAGCAGCGGGGCAGGGGAGTTTTCCTGAAAAGTATGCACTCAGTCCATGATATAGATGCTACCTATAAGATTTATTTTACAAAATATGAATAATATTTTTTTCCGATTTTTTTGCCAAAATTATTTTTCTTGGCATAACAACGGGGCGGTCGATGCGTAAGGTCAAAACATGTTATTTATAACTAAGAAGTAGCTCACCCTTCGTTCACAACAGTAGCAACGTTGAAATTAAACTACAGTTTACGGATTTTATGAGCTCACAGTGTCCTTATTCTGCGTAAATAATAACACCAGTAGTTGAAAAATGTTCGGGTACTTTGAGATAACTTATACATTCAAGAAAAAGACAAATATCACTTCAGTCTGCCGTGAACATGAATTCTGTAAAGGGTTCGAAACGTCGGCTAGTAATCAATTAAAAATATAGTTTCTAGATCATTCGTTTCAAATGTAATAACTTAGTGAAACCAATACATCGCGATAAAATCCGTAAACTGTAGTTTAATTTCATTGTGTAACTTTCGAGTAAACCCAAGAAGATACTAAGTAGTAATGTTATCATTAATCACTACAAAACCGATCACAAGGGACGTATTTTTTGCTTAGAACCGAAACAGTGCAGAAAAGTTGTATGAAATTTCATTATTGCACTGTTTTACATTACTGCACTGTTTTGTATACTTTATTTGAAAAATACAAATTTACCACAGAGGTTTAATCTTTCTTCCTATTAAGTTTAATATAAAATGTTTGCATTAAATCAAAAAGATACTGGCTGAAAATAAAAATCGGCAGAATAAAACCGACCTGGTACAAAAAAAAAACATATTGCGCGCATCTTGTACCATTGTAATCCTTTGATAGTTCGTATTTAGCAAGAAAAGTTTTAAACAATGGAAATAAACAGCGATAGCGATATGAATTCTACTCCAGAGAGTATAGAACAGCTACAAATGAAATTGTTCATAACCTTTTGCCGTAAAAGTCGCAGGATAAATATTTAAAAGCTTATGAAAATTTTATTAAGTGGAGAAACGAAAGACGTGTAAAATCATTGTCCAAAAATGTGTTTTTAACGTATTTCAGTGAGATGTCCAAAAAATTTAAACCATCTTTATTATGGTCTATATATTCAATGTTAAAAAGCACAGTTAATACCAAGCACAACGTCGATATCTAAAGAATACTTAAAATTAACATCGCTTCTGAAACGGCTATCAGATGGCTATATGTGTAAAAATTCCAAAGTGCTTACAGCTCAAAATATAGAAATATTTTTGAATGAAGCATCTGACAGATTATATTTAACAACAAAGATAAGTTTTAAGTATACCTGTAATCTAGACCTTGACACAATATTATGACCGGTATAAACACTGTTCAGGTTTAGTATTTAATAAAAGGATATTGCCGGCTAAGTGGAACTACTCGTGACATGTTTGTAGTTATTATAATTACCCGCTAATGTATTTCTACTAAATACTTGCACTAAACAAATATACCGGCCATTAATATAATTTAATACCTATAAATTATTTGTTCATTTGTGTGTAACGTCGAATCTTAATTATTTTTATAGGTTGCTGTCATTTTCGGCATAAGCGGTGCTTGCAGAAGCTCTGAATTGACGAACATCACCATTGACGACATCGAAACACATAACCAGATGCTGCTAATCAAACTACCGAACACGAAAACAAAGAAAGATCGTCAATTTGTAATACGTGAAGAATTCTTAAACGTAGTGCAGAAATACATGGCGATGGCAACACCAAGTGGTTTTTCTTAAATTACCAGAATGGAAAATGCACAAAACAAGCCATCGGCAGAAACAAATTTGGAAAATTGCCTTATGAAATTGCCAGTTATCTGAAGCTACAAAACCCGGAAGCCTACACTGGGCATTGTTTCCGCCGAACGTCAGCAACGTTGCTGGCTGATTCCGGTCCTAACTTGACTACGCTCAAGCTTCATGGTGGATGGAAATCGGACCAAGTAGCTGAAGGTTACATAGAGGAATCTGTACAAAATAAAAGTAAAATCACACAGAATATAACGGAATCAATTCATTTGCTCCGATCAACATCATCACGTCCGTCTTCTTCTTATGTAAATAATTTGAAATTGAGCCCTGTATCGTCTGATGATGGGGATGATAATAATTATTATTCACGAATAAATCAAACGAATACTGAAATTAATGTTCCAAATAAAGTGCTAATTTCACTTTTAATAACTGCATATTTAATAATTGTAAGTTTTAAATCTTTGTGTAATAAAACTTTGTTTTCATTAACTTGAGTTTTTGTTTTGAGTAGGTATATTTCAGCATGGTAGGAAGATTGGCAGTTGAAAGAAAAGTAAATTACGCACCTCGCTAAAGTCAGTAATTAATGCACTTATGTTAATTTAGTGCCCTCGCCTGCAGTCGGGCACCAACATAACACTCGTGCATTAAGGACTCACTTTGCGCTCGATGCAACAATCTACTATTTTTTCGTATATTTTGTAAAATAAATATTATAGGTAGCTTCTATATCACGGGCTGAGTACATACTTGTTGGGAAAACACTGACTTAAAATAGCCGATGTATAGAGCTCATGATGGTGATGATAATGTAATCAGTATGTATTTAGGTAAGTACTAAATTACTTTGAAAGAGAATTGACCAACCATGTATCAGTAGCCTTACATTCATAGAAAGTTTATATTGAGCAAATTTCGGACACGGCTGGATTATACGTAAATACAAACTCATGGATAATTGTGATCAAACAGATAACGGCCAGAGTTGTCAACCGTATCGCTACGAACTCTCGAGTACTTGAAGTACGTACTTTACGTACTTCAATGAACTTTTAGTACAAGGAAAGAGCAAATCGATATTCGACGGAAATACTTGTCCCGTTCCGAATGGATAGTAAAATATGGCTTTGAAATTATACAAAAAACGAAGGCTTGATTATCAGATTTGAATGATTTTTGAAGCGGTTTCTTTTTTTTATAATATTTTTTTTTATATACTCACGCCTGTATTCCCGAAGGGGTAGGCAGAGGTGTAATATTTCACCCACATTTCGCCATGACCTTTTAGGTCACACGTAATAGGGTGCGAACCTATTGCCGTTACCGGGCACATCACCAGACTCGGTCCTGCTACTGAGAATTTGGAAAAACCCAGTAACACTTTTTGCTCGACCCGGGAATTGCACCCGGAACCTCCGATCAGCAGTCACGTATGCTATCCACTGGACCACGGAGGCAGTCGACGGTTTCTTCTTTGAAGTAAATTATATATCACATGTAGTTTTATTGTACGACCATGTTATTAACTGTCGTTTGCATAATTAAAATATATTTTCGGTTGTGGATGATATAATTTTTATCAGATTTTTTCTCATCGCATATAATTTTATTGGTCTTCATAATGCATCTGATCTTCGTTAACGAATGGTTACTTAAATCAAATTAAAGCTAGTCATTCTATTTTATGGACTGCGTGTCCGTGATCGATGGCATTATCAATCAATTTTTTACTCTTCATGAAATTTAAAAGCAAAACTTCTTAACCAAAACCTCCTATATTACTGTATTGTATAACAGAAGTAATTTATATCGATATCCCGAACACACGCGACGTATAATGTCCTTTTCTATAGTAGTAAAGTTGAAATTTTACCAACCACGAAATATACGCACAACAAAATGTTTGTCCTCGTAAATGGAAAAAGTTAGTTTGATACATTCTGCAAATGTTATTGCTTCGAATTGTTTCCGATGAATCTATGAATATTTTCTGTTTACCTTCCAAATTACGTGAAACTGTTCCTTGATACTGGAAATGGTTAAGTAGATTCTGTATTATTTTTTAACATTTTGTGCTAAAAGGTAAATATAAACTCAATTGTGATGAGTTGAGTAGTTCCTCTCATCTTTTGTTTAAGACCAGAATTTAAATGGTTTCTTCGATTTTATGGTGATAATATAAAGAGCTATATTAAATACTCGTGTTTAACGGCAAAATAATCATCCACATGACATATACAAACATCGACATGAAATATCACTATCCTTGTAAATTATGGACGTCAGGCAGTAAAATTTTATGTAAAAAAGCTTAAAATCTGGTTCGAATAGAAAATTGAACCCGGGCTTCAAGGCGAAATTCTCCGATGCAGCCGGTATAACGGAATAGAACGATGATGATTAATATAGATCCGCCTATGTTTCTTTGTGCTATGGTCGCAGATAGATACTTCTTCTGAAAAATAAAATACTTCTGCTGAAACTGATAGCTGAACAGATATCTGTTTAAAGAAACCTATACTAACGCCACAGCTCATTATAATAAAATGGCTTATATTCTCAAACATCACCTAAAGCTTATTGTCATTACGAAGGGAAAGGAAAATACAACATTATGTAAACATATTCTCGTATTTGGTAAACGGCGCGTGACAGAGGTTTGTTAAAGTCTTGTACCCACTCGCGACGCAGCACAGCAGGAAAACTTTCTGCACCTCTTTTTTGAAGCGTGACAGCAATTGCAGTATCATTGGTAGGCATTTAGAGGGATTATATAGACATTGACGAACGTAACTGCTTAATCGGAGCTTATGGGTTTCATTCCTATCCAGAACTGTTCCATGATTGATGATTTGTTCAATGTCTTAGAGTAAAGTATTTAATTGATTTTTATGTCATATTAATTTAAAATACGTATTTTACATAGATATGCAAGTACGGTAATCTAGTTTCCCACAGTATAGACCATCTAGTTTGTGATCTAATAAACTTTTGCGACTTGTCCCAGATTATGATAAACAAATCCTACTGTACGTGCCGCATGTGTGCACAAGGACTCATGAGTCGATTTATCTAGAGGCTGCGAGTTCATCTCTCGGCGCGGGTGAATTGTCTCATACCTTACATGATTAATTCAGACCGTTACACCTCACGTGCAAATGGCTTCAATGTCGTTTGCGTACCAATCTTTTTCTGGCCGTGAGGTGCGGCTTTATTTGCTTTTGGGGTATTTGTTCGGCTTGTAGTCTTATCGAGAGGCTTTACAGTACAGCTTATGTCAATCTTCCACTAAAATAAGAATAATAAGTACTAGTTACAAAATCATAGAAGGGTTTTTTATATAGACTTATGCCTGTATCCTCGAACGGGCAGTCGAAAGTGCAATATTACACCCACATTTCGGCATGTTATGAATTTGATGTCAAATGCGAGTCTATTCCAGTTACCGTGCACATTTCGAGACCTCCTGCTTCTACTGAGAATACGAAATTACTTTACTTACTTACTTACTAATCGTTTATTTGCCAGAATGTAGTTGTACATAGTATGGTGTTGATTCTGTTGTTGTTCATTACATTCTACCATAACATATGGTGTGCAAATGTTTTACTTATTTCTATAATATTTTGGACATAATTTTTGGACATTCTAAGCTGATTTTTAATATAATATTTTTATGTATACTGTGAACTAATAAATTATGCCAAATTAAATGAATATATGTATTATCTTAAGTCATTATTTCTATTATTTGATATATGTCATTTATTATAATTAGGGTGAGCGTCTGTTATTATTTTATGTCAAAGCATTAATTATTTAATATTTAATATTGTCAATTAGTTTATACAATATTGAGGTATGCCATTCTTTCCTCATGATATGACATAAATTCCCTTAAATCATAAAAACACTTTGTTATAGACCTTTATAGCAGTCACGTAAGAATTTCTTTTATAAAATTCAAGTCTACATAACGGTATACAAAGTTTATATTTATTTCTTGGAGTTACAGTTCGTTTGGTTACATCAATGTGCTTAGTAAAATATGTTGGATGCTGTTGTACAAAGAGGCATAGCTCTCTGATGTACATAGATGGCAGTGGCAAAATATAAAATTTTTTAAACAGTGGCTTGCAACTCTCCGTAAAATGTTATGTTTTTGAGTTATTAAAGTTACTGTATCACTCAATTATAAGAAAGTGCTTAAACGGCTATGAATGCTCTTAGCTCTCAGGGTCTATGTAAAGTAGATAATATCAAAATGGCCTACTTATTCCATGCCAAATTAGTGCCAAAGTTCAACACACAGGTTTTTCTAGAGCTTTGCATCTATTTTATAGCTGTTTTATCTGCTATCAACTATCGCCCGGTTTCAATATTGTACCTATCCATGGATTTTGAGATTCGAGATACATGTTGGACGTATTTTTTATGGAGCTTATGTCAAATATTATGTATCTCAATACTGAAAAAATGGATAGATCTGATGTTGAATTCAACGGTAAATGTGATGACTATAGTTTGACCGCAACCGCTGTACCGCGCCTTAGGTATGTGCGGGGAGGAGGGTTGTGGGCAGGAAAGAGCATAAACGCACATGAGATTCGTAGTGTTAGACAGATCTTACGATATCGAAGCGCATTTTTTAACTATATTAACGAGTAGATATAATTATATTATCCAATCCTGTTTTTTCCAATGTAGCGAAGTACAATAAAAGAACCAATATAATTGAAATGAATCTTTAATCCTTGGAAATAACATTGTACATGAAAAAGAAAAAGTGACTGACAATTCAAATTAAAAATTAAAACCTATTTATTAGGTTAATAAATTACACTGACTATTCAGAAATAGATTCTGTTTCAACTTCACATTCCATTTCGCTATCGGAGCTTGAATCAGAGTCATCCTGCAGATTTATTATTATTGGCTCAATAATATCATCGAACCTATTGTAGCGATCCCAGGAAACGTTTTCATTTTTTTGGACATGGTCATCACATCTCTGCCATTTTTCTGCCGTGTACTCCGAAAACAATAAATTCAGTGCGTTTATATTTTCGTCTAGAGAAAAATTAATATGGTTTTGCGCTATATTGCTTTTGACATTAGCCCAGACCAACTCGTTGGGGTTCAGGTCTGGATAGTATGGCGGTAAACGCAGTACTGTGTGTCCATGGGCTTTTAAGAGTTTATCAATTTTGTAAAAGGGCTCTTTTTGTGTGTTATTGATAAGAATTTGCAGTTGGGCTTTTTTTATAGTTTCGGAAAATTCAACGTTGTGGCGCCGCAACCAGTTCTGCATTTCACTTTTGCGGCTTGTAATGGTCGGTTTCTTCTCAACTTGACCGCTGTGGTAAGATGCGTTGTCCATGACAACTACAGAGTTTGGCAGCAACTTATCTTTTAGATTTTCATCCACCCACTTATAAAAAGTAGGCCCGTTCATGTCTCCATGGTAGTCACCGGTCTTAGCGTCTGATTTAAATATAGTTAATGCACCTTGAACCAAGCCATTTCGATACCCAGCGTGAAGAATTACCACACGTCGTCCTTTCCCGATGTCAGTGTGAATTCCAGGTTCTGACACTAATTGCCAACATTTGCTCACATTGTGATTGGCATTAATATATGTCTCAACTAGGAAATATATATTGCGGTTTTCACTTCTGTATTTCCTGATTTTCGTCAAGTATTTTCTCCGCCACTCTGTAATATTAGGTTGTTCTATGAGAAGATCTCTCTTCGATCTACATTTTTTGAAACGGTAAACCATTGTGTGTAAAAGATTTCAGATATTCTCGTCCACAATTCAATATGCCATCCTGTCTCAATCTTGACAGTAATTTACGAATACTTGGCACTCTTTTTTTGATCTCATAAAATTGATGAGCTTTTCTTCTGATGGCTCCCAAATCAAAATCGTCAATATCATATTTTTCTTTATAACTTTTGTTTTTTTTGGTGAACTAAATTTCAGTCGGCCTAAATTAGTTGATGAATTTCCTGCAGTTACTACATTTCTTACAGTTTTTTCATAGTATCCCGTAGTCTCCCCAACAATTTTGGCGATATTTGCGTCACTTTTATATTCAAAACTTTCTTTGTCTGCTTTCCTTTTTTAAAAATATTCGGCCACTTTGAAAATGCCAGTCTTGATATCTCGAGATAACGCACGACCCATCTTTAGATATTTTACCTCATGTGCGTCTGACACAGACAGTCCACAACAAATAAGACTAGTTGCCGTCGTGAGCGATGACGGCAGAATGACCAGATGGAGCAACTGTTTCACCCCCCCCCCCCCCCCGTCTCGCTGCTCGCATACCTAAGGCGCGGTACAGCGGTTACGGTCAAACTATAGCTAATATCTACAAAAAAATTTTAGGCCTCGACATTATTGTATTTGAATAAAATATTTACCACGTTTTCAGGTTTTACTTCGGTTAAATAACAGTTTTTATAAATAAATGTATTCAAAATCTATTGGACCAATGTAGCAAATATTTCAGTGTCGTTATGTAGATCAGCCTGTGTATTGACAGTGGCTATTTATTTTGTTCGACTTATAATAAAGCAAAAGGCTGAGCGATCGAAGGCACGAGCCAAGCCAGTTAAAGATGACCTTATTCTGCAATTTCTTCGATTACTGCTCTTTGAAAGTGGAGCATGGACACAACACCTTTGGCCTTTTGTTTATTTAAGACTAGGAATAAAACATGGTTCGGAAAAATAACCTTTTTTCGTATCTATTTTCACTAATAAGCCAATGGTGTATATCTTATTCTGTTTATTTTATTATATAAAAGTCTTGCGTTACTGACTGACTGAAAAATATCGCACAGCCAAAACTACTGGGTGCAAGAAGCTGAAATTTCGCATGTATGTTCATAATGGACCGTAAGGGTGCACTAAGAAAAGATTTCCTGAAATTCCTACGGGATCGGGTAGGTAGGAACGGTTAAATTAAAATAAATAGGCAAGCGAAACTGCAGGCATCCTCTAGCAAAATATATTTTGAAAGCTAAGCAAACCTGTAGTTTTTGGTTTGTCATAATTATAATTATTGTCACTTGTTTAAAGTTATAAGAAACACTATGGATATATTAAATAATTTCATATTAAATCTACCGTGGTTTATGATGTTGTTTTTACGGTGGAGCGCCTTGTTTAGCAAGGTGGGCAACTCGTTAGTCATTGCTGTGTTGCTGCACGCGACAATGCACAACAACCGCATTATTGATTTTTATATTTAGTGCCACATGTATATACAACATACAAGCGCAATATTTATTTTAGCATAGTAGATCCAGTGCTTATTATTGTTATGCTTTTAGTGTTTTTGTTTTATACTCATTACTTGGTTACCTGTTGTGATCTATGATTTAAATTTAAAGTTCTGTTACTAAGTCTTTTTCTGGAACGACAACAACAACTTTTGTACTAAATAGAGCTTTCCAACCAGCCTCTTGGAAAAGTTCCTGGCATGACGCAGGAGTACAAATGTCGGTTCCGTTGAGCGACTTCAAAATTCAATTGATAAAAAAATAACATAATTATTATGTTATAATTATGTGCTTGTTGTCTCTGTTTTGAGATCTTTCATGTACTCGTAGGTCCTGAGATAGCACGGCTACCGTGCGCGGTGGTGTCGATTATTTATTAGTTTATAAATGAGTATTAAATATGAACTACTTAAATTTAAAATAGAACATAAAGCGAAAAATATAAGTATTTATCACTGAATAAAAGTAATACGTAATTAATGAAGCGCTGTTGAAAATGATATCCCCATTTCACTGCATTTCTGCAAAGCTGCTCAAGTGGAAAATATAAATGAGGCTTAGTTCAACCCCTTGCAAAAACTAGATTTCATCCAACCTATTTATTTTATGAGCATTAGTCGATAGCCAGTTTGACCTGTAAGCGATAGGATCTGATCACGAATATAACCCTTAGATTTTCCTCGTTGACCCCTACCCTCTCGTAGCATATGAAGTTTATTAGGGGTGCGTCCCACCTAGGGCTACCAACGACCCAAGTTTCTCAAATATAAACATGAAAAATAAGTAAAAATAAACACACGTTGCGGACACAGAGCGGCTGTTCCGTTTGGTAAAAGTTGCGGAACAAATATTAATCTTAATTGTTTTCAAGTCTGGCCGCGATCGTTTATCGTCATGGGAAAAGCCACAAATGATGTTTTGGAAGAACCTGTACATGTGTGTGTTAAATAATACTTTTACCCGTATACTTCAAGCTGTGCACCAACTACGTCAAGTGGTAGCTCTCATAGTAACTAATGTGATATTTAATGTAGTTTTATTTTTCAGTTATGTAAGAGGTAGGTACTGTAGGAATCAAACAGACATGTTACGTTTATTATTAAAATATCTTGTAAATGTATTTTACATAGTACTTGTAGTACGTATCGCGTAAATTTTCATGTCTAAGCTTAAGTAAATAAACAAAGAAGAATCCATATTACCTGCAGTCTGAAGGTGGGTAACCCTACCCTTATCGCTCTCGACTCAACTGAGGTTATCGGAACACGTTACACACCGGGTTGTGATTTTGATAACTTCGATTAAAAGTATTTTTTATTCATCGCTTCGTTAACGGCATGATTAAAATTCTTTAGGTAGATTAATGACGATAAAATCGTACTGCCACATAAATCGGGATATGCCTAGATTTACAATTAAGTTACTTTTTAATACCTTTATCTTTTACACATCCTAACTAGCCAAGCGATCGTCACTTGTTATTCATGACTTAACAGCTTGCTGGTCAAAAGAAAAAAGTGCGAATTTTGAAAAGGCGTTGGGATGTGTTAAAATTACTGTTTAATATTAGTGTTTAAAAGGCCACTTAGTCTTATTTTTGGTTTAGTGCGCGTCTTGTGCGCGTAGACAGCAACAGTTTTGGTTCATACAAAGTACGGAATTTTACATGATTATGAAATGTCCGTACCAATGTTTTATACATTCTTTATCCCTGTTACATAAACCAGACCAAAGCAAAAACCTTTCATCGTTTCACAAATACGCAGGTTAAACAAAAACCAGTGTAAGTAAACATCTCAATATTATCAAAATTATACACAAAAATATAACGTAGGTATAGATGAAACATTCCCAAGAACAACAAAACGAATGCCATGACTCTAGATAAGGGATTTCAAAGGTGAATTTCCATTTGATTGTGGAGGAAGAAAAATAACACCACAAGAAAAGGTTCGTTTTGCCGCCAAAGTTATATTATTCTATAAGTATTGCGGGTCCCACACATTTTTCAAATAACGGGCAGGGTTTTGTAAAACAGGCAAATATTATTCCAAGAGGTTTCCTTTTACAGCAAGAGTTGTGGAAAAATGGCGCCTTTTGTAAAAAGGAAACTGAAATTTTAATAACAACATGCAATTTGTTTTGTACAACAAATTGTAATAATATTTATGCAACGCTTTTTATTGTATCGTCAAAGCATTTCGTTGCATCTCATTATTCTTCTTTATAATTATTTTAAAACATGAACGTGTCTGCCAGTGCGGTCTAGCTTACCAGAAGCTGTACCTCTCAGCTATCCAGTGGGATATCCAAGTACAAGCTATTCGAGCTGATTTTCTGTATCACTAACAAATACTTGTAAATGAAATTATTATAATGTAGTAAATATATTTCGAAGGATATATAAAATTATATGGACGGCGAAATGTCTATCGTGCAGAGGCACAATAGACCCATGTCCCCAAAAGTACGGATTTGATGACTGAGACTGATGTTGCCGTATGAGCCTATCAAAGGAAAAAGAGAAACACAATACTTAAGGTACGTATAATAATATGGTATGGTTAAAATACGTAAATCTTGCTCGACAGAGATGTCAAATAAGAAACTTTTGACAAAGTATAAGTTACCCAATTCAGCTATATTTTTAATTTTTCATCCTTTGTGAGATTGTCAAAACTTTGGATTTGTTCAAGTAGTTGGAATCAAAATAATAGAAATAAGCCTTCCAAGTAAATAAAATTGCAGATTGCTATAGTATTCAGTGTTATTTTCTATTCGATATTATTAATCTCGAGGGTGATCCTGGATCATGCAGTAATACTGCATTTTCATTCAATTTGAACAAATATTTTTTTATATAACGAAACAAAAGGACCAACTTTGCATATAGATGATTATTCCACTAATCGGCACAATATTTTCGTGTTCAAAAATAATACATCAAAGAACTATCGCTATGTTACCGACGATTCCATTGCTCTGTATTTATAGCTGTTATAAAGCGCTGGAATGTCATTAATTGTGATATTAGTCTGTGAGTTATGGGCATCATACGATACTAATTTGATAAATACGAAAGTTTGTTTGTTTATTATAGTTTTTTAACAAAAGAAAACTTGTAAAACTTGATACTCCGTATTGCATTATAATACCTACAGGCACTTAACGCAGTGGGTGGAGCCAGCCTAATCCGAAGAGCGCTTCGCTAGGAATTATTACCATATAAGGATAAGGTAATAGACCGGTCATAGGCAGTCTGTGAGTCATAGGTCTATGCCTATATAATATGGGTGCGCGATCTAAATTGATCACTTTCCCTAGACGTCGCTACGCTGCCACTACTACCACTTCGTGTTATTCTGCCTTCTACTTCTATATCTACTGTCCCGCTGGGGGTGAGCATATTCTAGTTATCTGCGTGCCTATATATTCTGTCTGTAGTATCTGTCTCTCCTAAGCATAACAGCCAATCTAGGGACAGCCTGTTCCTGACCGGTTGTTGTGTATTCCCTATGCTACTTTCCAGTTCTCCCTACGGGTTGCTGTTAGCTGCGACCTACGAGCCACTGCCTACGCATCAGCTCCTACCTACTAGCTTCCTACAGCCAGGCCACTAACGCCTGACTGCACCAGCCTACGCCTGAGCCCTACCGCTAAATAAAAAACAAATAATGAACACTTGCCTACTGAAACTGCACTCAGCTGCAGCAAAGTCAAATGTAAAATTTTTTGGTGAAAAGTCTGCTTCAAATCGTATGACGGCGCAAACCGGTTAATTTTCCACTCTAAATTCCGCTTGGAAATTTAATAACCACCGATTAATTTGGGCAGAATGATAACTGGAAATGAAAAGCAAACTAGATTCCGAGACGGGAAAATTAAATAAAAATTGCCGAAATAAAGTATTTAACGAGTGAATTCAATTAAAATCGTAATTAAGTGGGGTATATCTGGTGGCTTTTAGTTCCAATGAATATGCTTCTTCCACAAGGGGTTACGAGGGTTCCAACCGCACCGTCTCATATCATATTCAATTTATTTTTCACTCAACGTAATAGAGTTTCAGTCTGGGAACGTAGGGTTAATGCAGCGTATGTAATTGTTCGCCGTTGTTTCCATACTTTCTGAGTTAAAGAGAGTTTGTTGGAATATGTAGAATTATCGGATAGTTGTTCACGATACAGTTTAACCTAATTCACACAAAACATTCCAAAATCTACATGTGAAAGAGCAAAAAATAGCTACTCCATCATAATTTGTAGTGAAAGATGGATCTAAAGTGATATCTTTATATTTATTTCTTGTGTGCAGTATGTCACCGAACTCCTCCTAAATTACTAGACCGATTTTGATGATTTTTTTTGTGTGTGTTCAAGGGGACTTGAGAATGGTTTAAATTCACAATTAAGCCCACTGGAAAATGTTTTTTTAGTTAAGTTTTATTTAGTAAGTAGTTTTTTATTTTGGAATGTTTCACATTGAAACCGACCGACTGCGCTACCATCGCAGTGTCTAAACTATATAAATAAGTCAAGGGGGACTCGATCAAAACCTTACCTGAATAATAAAACATTAAAAAATAAAGATTTCGAGTCGACAACATATATCCGCAAAATTAGGATTGTTGAATATGTTGTTAAATTCTAATGGTTCTGACAGACAAATCGCAGTAGCCATATTGGCCACTCTAGTGAAACGTCACTGATACCGGATAACATTTTAAGTAATAGTCTTAGTACTAAGTAGTTTGTATGTGTTAATACTTTTTGCAGTTATATTTCTTAAACAGTTAAAACGACAATAATATAAGTATCCGCCCAATAAAGGAGCTTTGTGTTACCCTGAACATAGATAATATACTATAACTAGAGAACCCCGAATTTACGCGAGCAAAGCCGCGAACAAAAGCTAGTTATAAATATATATTTCGTGTGCGTGTGTATAATAATAATAATAATCTTTATTGTACACCAAATTAATTTAACACAGAAATTACAATAGATAAATATATGTTGCACAAACGGCGGCCTTATCGCTAAAAAGCAATCTCTTACAGGCAACCCTTATGGAAAAAGAGAAGTAAGGAGCCAGACATAGGGCAGTTTTGGCGTAGTAGGATACTAGTGATACAAAATATGAATACACACTATACTATACAAATAAACTAATAAATATACTATAATATAAATACATATATATATACAATACATATATACATACAATAATATAATGAATTAAGTAATGGGAGTAGACAATAGTAAAAAAAGGGAGAAAAAGAAAGTGTGAGTTTGACAATGTTATGGAAAGTTAAAGAGATAAGTAGTGGTTTTTAACAAATTTTTTAAAGGATGTGATATTTTGAGCCAGTTTGATGGAAACAGGCAATGCATTCCACAACCGTGCCGCTTGAACAGTAAAGGATTTATCGTAAAAAGTAGTGGAATGCATTGGAATTTCCAATCTCAAATTTACCGATGACCTAAGACCCGATCTTGAATGAGAGTCACTTAGGAACTTGAAGCGTTCTTTCAAATAAGATGGAGAAGAAGGATTGAAGAGAATATTATAGAGTAAGGAAAAAATGTGAGTATTCCGCCGAAGGCGAATTGGCAGCCACTTGAGCTTATTGCGGAAATTAGAAACGTGATCATATTTACGTAATCCAAATATGAACCTAATACAGAAGTTTTGAAGACGCTCAAGCTTATCAAGTTGCTCCTCAGTGAGATCTAGATAGCTGATATCGGCATAGTCAAGGATAGTTAATAGAAGAGAGTTTGCAAGTGCAATCTTAGTGGCAATCGGCAGAAAGTTCCGCAGTTTTCGCAAAGTCCCCGCCGCAGCAAACAATTTGCGACTAACTTCAGTGATTTGTGCTCCCCAAGATAGAGTTTTGTCAATATAAACACCTAAGTCCTTCACGCAATCACTTATAGGTATTGGGATACCACCAAAAGTAATTTGGGGTAGCAGATTCCAGTCAATGCGAGAAATCATCCTGGGACTACCAACAACGATAATCTGTGTTTTCAAAGGGTTGATCTGCAAACCAAATCTCAGGCTCCAAGCAGATATCCGTTCTAAATCGGAGTTCATGATGCGAAATGCTTCAAACAGCTCATGTGCAGGTGCCTGTGTATAAATTTGAAGATCATCTGCATAAAGGTGGTAGGATGACTGAAGTTGATAGGAGATGAAATTTATGAAAATTGAGAAGAGTAATGGAGAGAGAACGCCACCCTGTGGAACGCCGGCTGTCGTATTACACCACGAAGAGAAAGAGTCTTCGACCCGTATACGCTGACACCACCAAACAGGTAACTATGAAACCAATCAATCACTGGTGGAGATATGTTAATAGAGCGTAATATACCGAGTAGAGTGTGGAAATCAACGGTATTAAAGGCGTTACTAAAGTCCAGTAAACAAAGTACCGTTAAATTGCCTTTCTCCATACCGAACCTAATGTCGTCGGTAATGTTGGTCAGTGCCGTAACGGTGCTGTGACCAGGACGGAATCCGGATTGTAAAGGATTGAATAGGAGGTTCTTGTTAAGAAAAGTAGTGAGTTGGACATGGACTAGGCGCTCGAGCACTTTAGGAAAATAGGACGATAGTCAGAATAGGAAGTAGGTTTTGATTTTTTGGGCAAAGGAATAATTTGGGCATCTTTCCAAGCAGTTGGAAATACGCCCCAGGATAAGGAATAATTAAGTATATGACAAAGGATGGGGAGGATTTCGTCTAGGATAGGAAGAATCATCTTACGACTGACGCAATCATTACCGACAGCATTGGAAGAAATCGATAATACGCATCTTTTAACATCACACGCAGAAACTTGATTAAAGACGAAATGTGGATAATTTGGAGTTGGAAGCGTGGAAAGATCGACTAAAGTCTTATTTATTTATTTATTTATTTATTTATTTATTAGGAAACTCAACAGCTTATAACTAATTAACATGGTTTTATGAAATTCATCCCATTATCAGTGACAAGGTTAATTTGAGGCGTAATATTATTAATGTCATTGATAGTGAGATGATGACAATTGTCTCTTAAGCCAATAACAGAGTTTCACGCCATTGATAAAGCTAAGTTGCT
The DNA here is from genome assembly GCA_944739405.2 of Euclidia mi. Taxonomy (NCBI): domain Eukaryota; kingdom Metazoa; phylum Arthropoda; class Insecta; order Lepidoptera; family Erebidae; genus Euclidia; species Euclidia mi. The sequence continues at coordinate 26,578,564 of OX123204.2, read as the reverse complement.
AGAAAGTGGCAAATGCTATACATAGATGCAGCCATGAATGGAATATTACAGCATAGTTACAAGCATAATATGGCTACAAAATCAGGAAACGAAAGATAGCAAAAAAATAAAAAGAAAATAAAAGCAGGAAATAGCAAGGTCTTACTTATACATGCGTACATAAACTTAAATACATACTTATATATTATACATACATTATACATATATTATACATGAGCTATGGCACAACATGTTTGCTAAACAGTATCTGCCTGATTTGTCTACGGTATGATTGCTTGGATAAGTGTAGTATGTCGACACTCTCAAAACTCTCAGAGTAAATGCGAGGCAGTCGGGTCATGACAGCATTTCTTCCGTATTTGGTGCGGTAACCAGGGATACTGAATAATTTTGTGTGTCTGGTACGTGTTTTAGGGGTAGAGAAAGCTATAGACGATAGCAGATCACTGCTGTCCAGACGACCCCGCAGGATATCAAAGAGCAAAAACATGTCTAACATCTTACGCCTATCCTCAAGGGGAAGCAAATTATAGTGCATGCAGTCTAGTGCATACGTACCATGACGCCTTCGAGATTTGAAATTTAGGAATTTTGTGAACTTTTTCTGCAAATTTTCAATTCTTCTAATATATACTTCGTATTGGGGTGACCAGATTGGGCTACAATACTCCAAAATACTACGCACATACGCAAAATAAATAACTTTGAGACTGTGACAGTTCCTAAAGGGCTTACAAGTGCGCATTACAAAACCAAGGTTACGAGAGGCTTTATTGGTGATGGTATCAATATGCTGGTCAAAAAGCAATTTGGAATCCAACATTACACCAAGATCCCGAACTACGTTTACCCTTTCGATCCCATTATTATTAAATGCATAAGGATACTCAATTGGATACTTGGAGCGGCTGAAGCTAATACATTGACATTTAGAAATATTGACAGTGATCTTATTTTGTTGGTAATACCTGTATAATGCATCCAGATCATGCTGTATCAGTTCACAATCAAGTCTGGATTTTACACACATGTATATTTTCATATCATCAGCATACATGAGGTGTTTAGCAGATTTGAAACACGACTGAATGTCACAAAGATACGCGCAGTAAAAAAGTGGACCCAATATCGATCCCTGGGGAACACCGGAGGGGATAGTTACAAAATCAGACTTAAAACCACCCATGACCACGGCCTGGGATCGGTTCGACAAGTATGATCGGACCCATCTCAGCAAATCTCCACGGATTCCAAGGTTTTGTAGCTTTTCAAGCAGGATGTCGTGATCTACACGATCGAATGCTTTTTCAAAATCCGTGTAGATCACGTCAACCTGTCCACCAGCCTCCATATTATGCAGGACATAGGTACTAAACGTGGCTAAGTTAGAGGTTGTGGAGCGATTCCTAACGAAACCGTGTTGGCTCTGACCTATACCACTTGAGATTATGGGATATATATTATTATAAATTATTTTCTCCAAAACTTTGCTAAGAGTGTTAAGAATAGATATAGGACGATAGTTTTTTATATCCATTTTAGGACCCTTCTTATGCACTGGCACTATGTGAGCCGTTTTCCATAGGGAAGGACAGACGCAGTCGGCTAAGGATTTCCGAAATAATAAAGTTATAGGATATGCCAAACTATCCGCACAGTTGTGCAAGAAAATAGGCGGTAATCCATCGTTACCTGGACCTTTTGTTCTATCTAAGACGTGTAAAGCTTTAAGTACGGTGTCTTTAGTGATATCGAGGTTAGGCAGCACATCGGCTGAGCCGTTCATTTTACAAGATGTTCTAGTAGTTACGGTAGAGGTCGTGGACGGACTAACGAAAACACTGTGGAAGTATTTGTTAAAGGCTGTACAAATATCATTTCCAGACTCAAAAGACGTCTCGTTTAAAATCATCGTTTTTGGATACTGACTGCCACCTCTTTTATTTTTAACATAGCTCCAAAATGTTTTCGGAGAATGAGTGATTGCATCTTCAGTCAAAGCTATATAGTTTTTATACGAGGATTCTTCAACAATGCGTTGTCTAGTACGTAGTAATGCAAACTCATAGTAATCCCTTGGGTTAGCATATTTTTTCCATCTTTTATGCAATTTGTTTTTCTCATGAATTAATCTTATAAGCGCACGACTGAACCAGGCAGGGTATTTACTACTTTTTGACTTTTTAACTAAGGGAATGAAGCGCTCCACGCCAACTTTGACTTCATTGTAAAACGAGTCAACAGCAGCATCAACCGAGACAGTCGATAACTTCTCATCCCAATCAATATTGTAAAAGTGTTTATTTAACTCGCCATAATCGCCTTTATAAAAATTACGACGGGGTATGTGCACTTCTTGTAAAGGTGTTAAGAATAATTCGATAGCCGTTATAGCAAGAGCGGGATGATGACAATCTTCCGGGAGCAATGGATCATCGCACCTATTTACAAGGAGGCGTATAGTAGAAAAGCACAAATCTAAAATCCTGTTATTAGTGTTGCTGATAAGATTGTATTGAGAAAAACCAAGTATATTCATTTCATCTGCAAAAGAAGCAGCAGCAGTTCTTATTTGTAGCGAACAGTTATTTAGTGTAGAAAAGCTATCATCCGTCCATGTTAAACACGGTAGATTGAAGTCACCGATAAGAACAAAATTATGAGATTTATTTACAGCCATTAAGTCCGTTATAGCAAGCGCAATGTTATTCAGATAAAATGGGATATTTGTCACATCAGGAGGTATATAAAGAACTATAATATGTAAGTCTTCTTGAGTACCAACACTCTGAGATGAAAGTGTAACATGCAGTAGCTCCAAACCTGCACACTGAAAGTCCTGCCAACGGCAACGCCTAGATTCAAACCTACGATTGACGCATATCATAACACCTCCACCAGTCTTTTTACCTGTTAAACTAAGATCGCGGTCTTGCCGGAAAATCCAATACCTATCATCGCACAATTCAGTATCAAAAATGTCATCCTGCAACCATGTTTCTATAAATATTAAAATGTCATACTTTGAGCGCAAGATACTGTTATACAAGTCCAATACCTTAGTTCTCATCCCACGAACATTTTGGTAATAAAAATTTAACGGTGGATTTCCCATATTTAAACATAAATAACTATCATATAAAATAAATTAAATAACACAAGTGGGTAGCTTAACGCTACAACGCGTGACAATGAGAAACGCATAGGTTTGAAGACCAAAGTCTCATAAATAATATGCACTTGCAAGCTATACCAGTATGAAAATGAAAAAATACAAATATCAACTGCCACTATATTAGAACCATGCAACAATATGACGTTTGCAAGCTGATAAATAATTCTTCTTGATCTGTTCAAAGGATTATAATATATTCTATAACACACGTATTGTGAGTAGGTGGTAAAAATTACGACAAAAGATAAGCAAAATCTTTGGATCATTGTGCCATAACTCATCATTATAATCGCGTAATATGCTGAACCAGAGGGTAGATAAAATAAATAAAAACTAATAAAAAATATGTTTATAATTAGGTACATAAAACTTCGCGTCGCGGCACGACTATGCATATAAACATTAATTAATATGTACGAGTATTTTATTAGGCGAATCCGACTTAATATTGGAGTATAGTAAACGTATAAATTATGGTATCGAGTGAACGTTGCAATACAAATAAAAATAAGCATGTTTTACAAATTAGAATAGAAATAATGATTAAGTGAGTTTATGTAACATCTCGAGGTTACGGATAAACACTGTATCACTCGTTTCAGATTTTCTAACGTAGATGCGTCCTCCACGCACCCACACAAATTTATATTTTAACTCCTTTGCACGTTTACGAGCTGCAGCATGCAAGTTTTTATTTTCCGGCGATAAGTTTTCGACAACAAACACAGGAGATTTTTGACTCGTGCCTAATCCCAGGTCATGGGTGTTTAACTTGTCCTGGACATTTTTTTTATTGTATGTCATGACTGCTGACAGGAATGTATCACGAGTACGAGGCGAATTAAATTTCGTTAGTATAGACCGTGGACGGTTACTCTCTGCATTAAATTTCGCAATTCTTGCACAATAATGGATGTCGGTATCGCTAATGGACACGTTCACGGTTCGGGCAATTTGCTTAACGATACTTAAGACATTTTCCGATTTATGTTCCGGGACACACTGTATTTCGATATTAGAGGCCCGTGACAGTTGATCAATTTGAGTGAATTTACACTTCACCTCGGACAATTCAAATCGTATTTGCTCATTCGCCTTCTTCAATAAATTCATTTCATTTCGATATACAACGTTATCACGCTTTAACTTGTCAAATTCATCGCTTAGGAAATTCATAGAATCCTTGAAAGCTGATATTTGGTCATTGATTTCCTTAAGATTAGCAGACATTGTTGCTTTGAACTCGCCTATGACGTCCTGCAAAGCACTACGCACTTCCTCACGTATGATATCGCTTATCTCTGAGCGCAGGGACTCCGCAGGCTGGCCCGCACATAGTTGCAAGGTCTCCGGCCTGATTTGGGTGATCTTACGACGCGTGACGTTGAATGTCATGTCAGCCATAGATGTAGGCGTAGATGGTCGCACCGGTATATTTGAGTTATCATTCTTTGGCTGCTTACTCAGACATTGCGGGCATATCCAGTTACTTGAAGGATCTTGATCTTGTGTATTTGCACACGAGTAGTTAATACAAAGCGTATGGTAGCTTTTGTTGCAACGAACACATTTTGCAAAGTTTTTGTTTGTAATATCTGTATTACAAGCCGCACAGGATAACATATCGACGATTATTTAGTACAAGTGCACTCGAACGATTCTCCACTGCACGCGCTGCTATGTAAGACCGAGATAGCAATTATGGGAGTTGTCTCTTATCGTAGCGGTGAGGTACGCGGGCACCCCGCACGTCACAGTCACACACACCGAGCCACTACAATTAACTTAGTTTTAATATTGTTCGATATAATCGGCACAAACTTCATACAATAGTGGCTACTATTAACAAACAGTTAAGCACTATAATAGCTAAAACTTTCAAAGGATTAGGATGCGACACGTCTACTTCTAGCGACAGTTAGCGGACGAAAAAAAAGCTTTAGTAGTCGCATCAAATTGCGACGAAGAAGTGAAATGCTGATTTAGTAAATCGAACTCTAATCGGGTATGTCACTGAACTCCTCCTTAACGACTGGACAGATTTTGATATTTTTTTTTGTGTGTGTTCAAGGGGACTTGAGAATGGCTTACATTCACAATTTAGAAAAATAATATAAAAAAAAACCTAGAGAAATAAAATGTGGCGGTACGAAGTTCGCCGAGTCAGCTAGTATTGTTATAAATTCACTCGCAAAGCGTGAATTTACCAAAATTTTCACTCACCATTTTTCATAGTGAAATCTTTTGGATTTTCTTTCTGGGGAGCGCATGATATGAAGTGAGATTTATAGCTACTCATTTCTTGAAATTTCGTTGAAACTAGTTAGGTACGAAAGGTTGAGATAGCTTATCAGATAAATAGATTGATTCAGGACTAAAGGTAAATTGCCAAAAAATAAGCACCTACATAGTTTACAACCAAAAATAAAGCCTGAACTAATTACGTGTAAATGTGAATTCTGTGATGTTCCAACTCCGAAATCTAAACAAATTGACAGCCCTGATTAATACTCACTTTGACAACTTTCTCAAAATAATGTATAATTATTTCATAAATAAATTGAATCGTAATAGCTTAAGATGACGTGACCGAGCGGTTAAAAGAAAAACTACTGTCTTAGTATACGCCTGCTGTGTTTTCCCGAAAAGTATGTGCATATAGCTTTTATTTTCACAAAATATTGTAAAAAAAATATTACATTTTTTTTTATCAAAATCAACATTTCACAGCACTACAACTATGAACTTTTTGGACAAACTTTGACTTAAAATACATGGTGTATTAACCGTATTTGGATATTTATTCTCCCCTAGTTACCGTCTGCGTAGTGTGTCAATCAATATAGCTGAAATATGTGTTAATCCAGGTAAGCTCAGCGATCTATATGTCAATCGTTTAAACCTCTTGAACCGATTTTACGTGATTGACTTACAAAAGCCCAAATATATAAACAACCAAATATGGTAAAGCCCTGTACACTATTGTTAAATTAACATTTCACAGCACTACAACTATGAACTTTTTGGACAAACTTTGACTTAAAATACATGGTGTATTAACCGTATTTGGATATTTATTCTCCCCTAGTTACCGTCTGCGTAGTGTGTCAATCAATATAGCTGGAATATGTGTTAATCCAGGTAAGCTCAGCGATCTATATGTCAATCGTTTAAACTCTCTTGAACCGTTTTTACGTGATTGACTTACAAAAGCCCAAATATATAAACAACCAAATATGGTAAAGCCCTGTACACTATTGTTAAATTAACACCATTAAATAACCTGGGATAGCGTATGCGACTACTGATTGGAGGTCTCGGGTTCGATTCCCGAGTCGGGCAAAAGTGTTACTGGGTTTTTCCGAATTCTAAGTAGCAGCACGGAGTCTGGTGATGAGCCCGGTAACGGCAATAGGTTCGTCCCCTATTACGTGGAACCTAAAAATTCATGGCGAAATATGGGTGTAATATTACGCCTCTGCCTACCCTTTCGGAGATACAGGCATGAGTTCATAAAAAAAATAACATGCATTACCTTGTAACATATACCTTTTTTTTTTGGTGTCAAGTATTAGTGTCAAGCATACGTCGCAACCCCCCGACGGGTATCGGCCCGCCAGATGGTCAGGCGGGCCCCGAACAAAACCCCCTTGGCGGCGGATTAAGGTGTTGGGCTCCGCCGCCAAAACACCCAGCGGCCGCAGAGGATAGGGAGGACGGCAACGCAACACCGCATCTCCTCTTCCTCTGCAGCCCCACCGCGACGCATCGAATGGTGCGCCCCCATTTGGTCGCGGGAGATAGGGCGCGCGGCAACGCAACACCGACACGCCTCTCCTCCCGCGACCGTGCCCGACTGCGAGGGACAGACAGAACTGTCCCCCGCACCCGCACCGTGGTGAAGCTAAGAGGGATCCCTGGAGTGGACGCATCCTGCGCAGGCCCACTGCCAAGCCCACGCGCAGCGTCCACTCCAGGGATCCCTCTTAGCTTCACCGCGGGGTTCCAATCCATGGTTATTGAGCCCCCCCCACCACGACAAGGTGGATATCCCACGGGAGGGTTGTAACATATACCTACATAACTCTAATAAATCTTAAGTAAGACTTATTAGACTCTAAATTAGTATTATATTTCATACATTTCTCATTACACTTTTACATTAGGTAGGTACCTACTTGTCTGATTTTTCGAGAGTAAGAAAGGAAGAATATTTTCCTTATAATAAATTTTCTATAGATGTCTTACTAGGAATTTACTCGTATATGTTTTCCCCAATCTCTTCATAGCTAATAGAATCATGGCTATAAATGCGGATAACAATTTGCTACATGACAGTTGTTATAATCAACCCTTAATTGAACAATTACGGTGGGCTAGTGCTATTACCCTCTGCAGAAGGCGGACAAGAAATATTATATAATATTATTATTATATAATTTTCTACCATATACACACAACAGCAAAACTTGTCCTATGGGTACTAGAAAATGGAAAACTTACATATGTGTATACTTTCTTTTGTAATGACACACTCACGCTTAGACATAGAAACTCCTAGACCAAGATAAACAGCCACGTTCACACACAAACCTTTGACTTGAGCGGGAATCGAAGCCGCGGCCTTCTGCGTAGCAGTCAGTTAAGCTCTTGCTACATCAAAGGTTCATCAAATGATCAGTGAATACGGAATTTGGACTAAAGCTACTTAAGTAGATATCAAGTGGCAAACATATACTGAATAGTACCTCAAATTCATTAAGTTACACAGTTTTTTATATTTTCCTTGGCAGACTGTTAGATATCACGTCATTATTTTGAAGAGTAGTTCTTATTATAGGCTGTAGTATAGTGATTACTTCGTAATACTATACAAAACTTTTTTTCGTTGGTCATACCAATTTAGTTGCCAAGCAATCTATTAATTATTTTTAATTCCATGAAGTAAAGCTACGACTACAAAATAACATAGAATTACTTAAAATCCTAAGAGTAGGTCGCTCTTAGGATTTTAAGTAATGCTCTGCATCCCTACTAAAATATAATAGTCAATCAGTCCCAATCCCCGCGAGACTTTCAGAGGCGATATTTCCTTCGTTACTGTAGGCACTTCTTACATTAAAACGTGAAGAAAACGTGCGCGATACTAAATTGAATCTCGCGATTATAATTCCAATTTCTCTCCTTTTTGCCTAAGGTACGATGTATTAAGTAGATATATTGCTGGTACCTTGAATTATATAGGGAGTGCGTACCATGATTTACGTTTGTACTATAGTAGTACGTATATATTTTCGATATTTTTTCTTATTCTGTGTTTCTCAGTTATGAATATTATTAAAATAATGGTTGAAAACTACATATCATCGAAAACTCCTTTGATACTATAATCAGTCTTGGTTATCTTTGGTCTTCTGGACAGCTGATTTTTTTTAACTTACGTTTATAATGTTCATTTTCTTAGAAGGTAATACACAAATAGGCCTCAGTTCAGGTTTACGAGGATCGGGCTCCTGCGTTTGTTTATTTAACTTTCATTAACAGCTTTTACTTAGGTAAGTTTTCCGGTAGACAATTAGGAAGGTAGCCCTCTTTTAAAGGGTGCAATATTTGTTTTGCATTATTTGCAGTTTAAATAGCTTTGATTGCTACGTAGGCGATACACGTAGACGAAAAATATACCAATACTAATAAAAAAATCTATAACAACGTCCACTACACAGCTAAACTCGTGGTAAATAAAAACTCAATGTATTCGATAGACTCAGAAGGTCTCTTCAACAAAATACGAGATTTCATTCCACTTTATGTTAGATTGCGTTTTTTCTACGTTCACGCTAGATTTGCTTTCATTGAAGGTGGATTTAAGAACGCAATGGAAATCGGAATTGGAGGAAATTGATTGTCTTCGTTTGCAATCCTTTATTGAGCACCTACTTAACCTGGTAATAATTATTACCAGGTTAAGTAGGTACTCAATAAAGGAAAACATTTCTAATCGCTTTTCCTATGTACAGACTGCCGGCTTTACATTTTCAAGTACATGTTAGGTTTTTAAATTGATTCCTCATGATTATTCTTTAGGAGGGCAGTTCCGAAATGGAATAAAATTTTTCTGACGCTCTTACTTCATAACTAAATAACAAAGACAGATATTTATTGGAAACTTTGATAAGATTGGAGTACTATAACACTTGATTATGTTGAAAAATTAGATGATTAGTTTGGCAGATAAAAAAAAATCAGTGGCCATTAACTACTGTGTCTACCAAAAGTAGAAATTTTGTTAAGTTAGTTAAGTTTTGAAGAAAGATAACAAGAATGCTCACTAAATTAGCTGCCGAAATTCACAGCCTGTTAATATTCACTAAAAATCCGCTTTATTGAAATAATTTCTTACAATTTTGGCTTTTTACAGATTTCAAATTTTTCAGAGTTGCAAGCTTTATTTTTTTATTTGTCGTACCAACAATTGCACAATGTGTGTGTACACACCTCAGTTACATAGTTTATAACACAATCCACGACGTTCGACCTTAAATCTCTGCGGACACATACTTGGGGACCATTTGTTTTCATTATGGTTGATACTACAACACTGCCAGAATCTTTACAAAGTGCTAAACAGACCTTTGGAAGGTGAATGTTAAATTAGTAGATATTGTAATTTCCTTAATATTATTTATCAATTCAAATTGAAATGAGAGACAGCTGCTGCATAACCTGAAATTATACTTATTTTTATTGTTCATGCATAAAGCCGTTATCTTATTAAATATTTGATTTAATGCTTATACTTTTTCTTTTTTTTTTTCTTAATAAAGTAGTAAGTGACCGTTTTAGTTTCTCAACTCAGTTTAGAGTACTAGTTTTGCAAACATCTTTTAAAACGTAGATAAATACGGACGGATAGATATACCTACTGACATGCCAAATCTATAAGGTTCCGTTTTTGTTCCACGGAACCCTAAAAGGTATATTAATATATTTAACAGCGATTTTGTCTAACAAATATAAGCGTATATTTTAAGTATATTATGAGATATATTGAGCATTCTTTATGAAACATTAAATTGTAATTTCAAAAGTAAACTTTGAGGCACGACGTCATTCAAATCATGGGATTAAATTTACATCATAGGATGTTTTTTTAAGAATAACATTTATCTAATAAGACGCCGAGTACTACAGTTTTACACTCACATAAATCAGAATCTATAACGGTGGATATGTGAAATGCAAAAAGAATGACAGAGCTTTCCCAGGAACGTATAAATATTTCAACGAACTGTCTCTTGCTGGAACTAGGGTGATGTATTAGAAAACTTTATCAATATTAGGGTCTATACGAAGCGATATTTATTTCGGATGTGTCGTTGCATATATGGTTACCTACGTTGTCGCTTATGACATTATATGAGATAACATGATATGGCTCATTTAACCAGTAATTAGCATCATCAGAATTAAATTAGTTGCTAGTTTGAGAATGTGGAAATTACTTATCTCCTTAAAGAATTCGTTGGTGGCCGAGAAGAGCGATCTTATCTGACACATGTATTATCTTCATCTGGGGGAAATTAGTATGAATTATTTTTGATTTTCAACAGTAATCAGCATTATTTATGATGTTGAAACTATACTAATATAATAAAGCTGAAGTTGTCTGTTTATTTGGTTGAACGTGCTAATTTCAGAACTACTGGTCCGATTTGAAAGGAAGAAAGTCGGATGCCCTTAAATATAATCAGATATATTTGTTACTATATGAGTCCGCGGTGACAGAAAGACAGATATCAAGAAAGGTTTAATAACCGGCGTAATCATATCACAAATAATATGTTCAAAGACGATAATTTTTAATATCGTGTTTATCGCCATTTTTAAAGATAGGGACAACAAAAGGTCGTTTACATAATTTAGGCATAATACCAGATCGCAGTGACGCATTAAAAAGTTTATGCAAGGGCACAGATAATGTTTTATAACATCTTTGCAGAAATAAAGGAGGAATGTCATCCGGGCCACAGCCCTTTTTAACGTCAAGATTTTTAAAATAACTCTTAACTACTTTTAAAGGGATATCAACGGTACTAAGATTTAATGAATTATGATTATGGTCATTACTTAAGTGGACGGGGGATATGGACTATCTTTATCGAATGCAGAACTAAAGTAGGTATTAAAAAGGTCAGCGATGTCTTCCGACCCATCGAAAGAACTAACGCCTTCCAAATGTAAGTTGTCGGGAAGACCATACACTTGTTTTTTAGATTTTATATATGTCCAGAAAAATTTGCTATTCTTAGCTATAGTACTTTCAGTTTTACGGATTTAATTATCATAGCATTCTTTAGCAACTCTTTTTTGCCTGTCTCTCAAACAAATAAACGAAGTACAATCCCTATACCGACAGAAGCATTTCCATTTTCTATGATACTTTAATTTCTCCTTAATAATCTTTATTAAAGCCGCAGAATACCACATTGGATATTTATTATTATTATTAAGTACAGTTTTAACAGGGTATGAGAATCCATTATTCCCGCCAAGATGTTATAAAATCTTATTAACGATTGTTCAATTTAGTTTTCATCTACGATGTAATTCCAGTCAATATTTGAAAGAGTACAATTAATAGAATTATAGTCACTGCCATCAAAAATACGCACCGTTCTCCGTGGTACACGTTAGGTTCTTAGGTAGGAGTCACATACAGTAATATCTAAGGCAGGATGGTGGGGGTCTTCCTTAACTAATGGCAAATTTGATTTAGAAACTTTGCAATCAAATTTACTTATGATCAAATCAAGTTGCCGATCATTTATAATTGGTATACAATTATATTGCGAAAATTGATTAAGCGATCAAAAGTTAGACAAGGTAGAGACCAATGGATCACTGTTCATATTTAAAATAGCTGGACCATTATGGCTCAGTGGTGACCAGAGGGCATTTCGTATATTAAAATCCCCGATTATCAAGAATCTGTCATTTGGATATGCGATACTACAATGAGACACTCTATCCTAAAATGTAAGTACGTCATTAAGCTGAAATTATTCTGGGGAAAGTAACAACAAAATATCCTTAACCTAGAGTTATGTGAACGTCCCTTAACAAAAATATTCAACGACAAAGTATCAGCTGAAATTAAATTATTTGATGGAGAAAAATTTATTTCACTAATTTCAAGACCTTTCTTGACTGCAACAAGTACCCTACCGCCCATTTTATCTAGCCTGGTACTATAATCCCTGTCACACCTATACACATTATACCTATTGTCGAATAATTCCGTATCAAATACATATGCTGGGCAACAACCACGTTTCACTCAAGCAAATTATATCATATGTACTAAGCAATACATTATTATAAAACACATTAGTCTTCGTGCGTAACCTACGAACATTTTGATAAAATACATTTATGTTAGGAACCATTGTAATGAATGTAATATACTATATAGTGTAGTATTATAGAAATAAAATAGCTGCAAAATAAATTTACCACTATTCATTTTCAATACCAAGAATATCATGAACAAAAACATTCTGATTATATCTGTAAATAACCTCTCCGCCAGCTGTAAGAACGTAATTTTTAAAAAGCACAAGCTGAATAACTGAATTAAATTAAGTGTTTGTTTGATGAATAGAATTGCCCATGTCTAATATGAAATCTGTGTCACAATTATAAGGCCCTGTTTAAAAACCAAGTTAAAGAAAAATAATAAAGTATCTTGAGAAGCAATTACAAAAATATATAAACATGTATGAAAGACATAGCTTATTAGGTTAATTTTTTTAAATCATTATCATTCGAGATATGAATCGAGGGGCTAGAATCATTTTTCCATGCAAGTATTGAGAGATGTTTCACCCATACATATTTGTATTGCCGTTCTTCAGCCAACTTTTTTACTTTACTTAACAACATTTTGTTATAGCTAGTCAGATGCTCATTAAAATAAATACGCGATGGATTATCGGGGTACCCAATGTCGAAAGCTTTCAAGTCCTTTTGTTCTCTCAAACGGGATAGAAATTCGTCTTTCTTATATCTAGCGAGGAAACGAACAATAACCGGCTTAGGTTTCTTCAGATTTCTATTCATGTGCGCCACTCTGGTTACGAAATCAATATCTGCCTGAGAGTTAAACGGACACTTAGCATATGTTGCAAGTTTACACAAGGTGTCACTTAGGTTTTCACCCTTCCTCTCTGGTAAGCCTATGATCTCAATGTTGGACCGTCTACCCCACTGCTCCTGTTTTTCTGTATTGGCGCTTGCGACCAGTAATTGACTATTTAAGTCTTTAATCTCCAATTCCATCGTGTCATACTTCTGACTTATAAACTTTACGCTATTTTACAAATCAGCAACTTCAGTCTTAAGATCCATTAAGATACTGTTAATATTGGATAAAGCTGCATGAATTTCTTCCTTAACTATGCTTCATAGTGTTTCCTCCGATATTGAGATCGAGTCCTCTTTTTTTGCCACGGAAGTTTTACGTAACGTAACGTTTTGATCAGATGGTGACGTGGCTGTCTGTGCGTTAGTGACAGATATCTTTGTATTAGATCGCACTGGAGTCTCGTCCCCATTGTCTATTTGACCTCCTCGAGAACATTTGGGACAATGCCACGATGAGAGAAATTGCTTGTTAGGGATCCATTTTTCATCTTTATCAAGGAAAATACACTTTTTATGGTAATTATCATTACACTTGCAGCATACAAGCTCTTTTTTTACATTTTTAGTGCGCAAACGACAACAGACAAACTCCATGATGTAAATGTTGAAAATGTAGCTAAAAATAGATAAATCAACACATTTCCAATATTTCCTAACCAAATCGCAAAAAATATTAAATTAAAAAAAAAACACGAACTCTTAAAAACTCGTTTGAAAAATAATGAGTGAAAGTGTATTGAAGAAGAAGTAAAACGGCCGGTTGCTCCGCGTGAAAACTTCGCAAAAGGCTAATGAGTTTGTGTTCAATGGTTGCGTCACGCTGCCGTCAAAACGTGCTTGGTACTTTAGTATCTCTGAAAAATAGCAAAATCTGTCTTTAAAATTGCATTTTTATGTAGCTTATTAATGTTTTATATTATTCTTTTTATTGACGCCCATAGACGAGAAGGTGAAGAGTAATTGGCCCGGTATGGCCATATTCTGCAAAAAGCTGATAATAATATATAGGGAAACAGGTTATGAATATGAAAGTAGACGTAGAGGGAGAGGGAGACCAACGAAATGATGGAAAGTGTGAGGATGGATATGAAAGACTAAGGGGTAAATCATTGGATGACGGTGACAGAAAAGTATGAAAGCGAAGGACGCAATGCGCCGATGCGACTCGTTTTGAGACATTCTGTACCAAATAAATTGGGACTGGGACAATAGGATGATGACATTATACCTTTTATGCATCATAACTATCCACACTACTATCTTAATCAAAATAATTCCACGACAAGATAAAGGCCTCCCCAAAGATAAGCCGAAACAACTGAGCGCAAGTTGGTGAAATTTAGCATGTATTATGGGCGCTAAGGATAGGCTTTATGTACTTACAGGAAGGCTGGCATGACGGAGTTTACTTAGGGTGTTTTCCTCGACAGCTTGAAGCGGAGCAGTGTTGTCTTCCTTAGATCTTAGATGCTGGTAAGCCACCCACAAAATCAGTTTTACACGCACAGCACTTTTAAATTCTTGTTTTTCTGCGGAGCGGCCCGCACGCGCACACTTGTTACGGGGAGCTATTTTCGTAGGACACTGATTGGAGCGGGAAGCGGAAAAGGTATGCGCGGGAGTAGGAGAGAGGACTTTGATGGGCCCTCGCGTGTTAGAAAAGAATGAATTTGTGTAGATTGATGAGGGAATGTTGCTAGAGTAATAATATTTGTTTTTAGATGTGCGTGTTTGAGTAAATGGCTATGTCCATAAATATATTAAAGTTAATTACATAGTTTGGCTAATTTGATTGTGGCGCAGACAGCTCCCCTGGCCTAGAGGTTCCCTCTAAACTAATAATTTTAATTTAAAAATTAAGATATTAAGTGAGTAATATAAAGTTATAAAGTAGAGGATTATGAATGAGAGTTAGATAATTTTATTGAGAAGGCAACGGGCAAACCAGAACTACTGGCCTTATATAAGAACCAGTCGCGGTCTTTACTTTAACTGTTTGAATAATTTTGTCCTTTCCAGGATACTTTCCGCATCTACTTTACCCCGAGGCCAACAGAGAGGATGAGAGTTATTATCTTTAATTACGAGAATAGTACCTAATTCGATAGGTTTGAGGGCGATTTTTCTCTTTCTTGTAAAGAGGTGAGATATTCTTTGTTACAACGTTGCCAAAATGAGTGCGTGATTTTATTAATTAATTGATAACGTGATAAACGATTATCAGCGATGTCAGTAACATCTTCAGCGGGTAATAATTTGAGCGGAGTTATATTTAAACAGTGATCAGGCGTTAATGCGGTGATATCGGAAGGGTCCGAGCTTAAAACACATAAGAGGTCGACTATTTTATAAATTTTCGATTTGAACAAACACAGTATAAAATTCCTCGTAAGTATTTGAGAACCTATAATATTAAAGACATGAGTTTTGACACATAAAACACTTATTTCGCTAAGTCCGTTAAACTGCAGGCCATAGGTATATGTTTAAATTGTACGCGATGTTCAGACAGTAACTGTTGACTAATATAATTAACGGGATCCCTTCTTTTCTCATAATGTTCTTTGTCCTAATATACTTCGGCATAACAATTTTGGCACAATTTGTTTTGGCATAATAATACTTCGGCATAATTTTCTTAGGCATACATTTTATGTTGGCATAATCATCTTAAAGACTAATTTGTTTTGGCATAAATTTGATACGCATAACGTTAGTAGGCCTAATGACTATTAACATAATATTTCTATATTTATATATTTAACTTGTAAAACTTTTATATGCTGTTCATCAAAAGTTAGTGACAGAACGGAATTGCTGCAAAACCGACTCCACGTAGTCTTGTTGGTCCTACCCCTAGAGTGTTATTTAAAATCGCGTAGGCGCGTGGGGCCGCCGGAGGCCCGCAGCGCCGGAGCCGTGACTGAAACCCAGCCTGCTGCATATTGCATGCTCGCTTGAATGCTGCATGCTTGCTTGCATGATGCATGATGCATGCTTGTTTGCATGCTGCATGCTTGCTTGCATGCTGCATGCTTGCTTGCATGCTGCATGCTTGCTTGCATGCTGCATGCTTGCATGCTTGTTTGCATGCTGTATACTTGCTTGCATGCTTCATGCTTCCTACAGCGAAAAATATGCCAAAGATACATTGCCAAAGTTATTATATCCAATTTGTATTGTAATCATTATGCGTAAATAAATTTATGCTTTAGAATATTATGCTTAGTCATTGTTATGGTTAGAGAAATTATGTACAAGAAAATTATGCGTAAGCTGCTAAGCGTAATTATATTATGCGAAAATATAATTATGCCAAACAAAATTATGCTAAGTTATATTAGGTCTTAAAATTTTATGCAAATGGATAGAGAACTGTTACTAACGCCTCTTAAACCCTAAAATGCTAACACAGTTGCCACACCAATGCCTAAATCTCCGTGTCAGCACTTTTGCCTTCCTTATTCATTCAGTCCCTTTCAACCTCAGTCTGCATCCATCATCTAACGCGAACAGTTCTATCATATCCATAGTGTGCCAGGCTCAAGTCCTAAATCTTTGTACCAGTTCAATTTCTAAATCCAGTTTATACTATATCTAATATTACGTGTGTGTACCGTGTTCCAATAAATAATTTTAGCTAGTTCAAATATCTTTTTTTTAAAAGACACTTTCTCGGTCCCGCGTAACATTTGGTGGCAGCGTAAAGGGATTCCTCAGAAATCCCCGGTCCGTCTCCGTATCTCGCTCCGGTAATACTCCGCCGTCTCGCATTCGTCTCTGCATCGCATTCGCCGTAGTTCGAGAATCGCGCTATCTCTCGAACCGTCCATCCGCCGCATACTGCGCGGTGAACAACACCCGAGTTCCCGAGTTCCAGTCCCCGAGTGGCCCGCAGACCGGCCGCCGTGCTCCAGGTTCCTAGGAAGGGACATACCAACTCTACACGAGGTTACCATGTTCATTCTCCTCATCATCGTCGCCAGCGTCCTGTAAGTGCAAACATTTTCATCCAGTGCAGTGCTATATTATTCCATTTCAAAATAGAAAGTGCCCAAATTCATAAAGTGAACAAAGTCCACACAGTGCGTTACAATTCCATATTCTCAGTACTACATCGTTATCAGTTCCGGCCGCCCGACCGTCACCGCATCGAGCTACAACAAACTCCATTGTCACTTACATTGTAACACTATACCAAATCTTAGTCGAGCTTTGTACTATCTAAGTATCCCTTTGTTCTAATTCTTACTATAAGTTCTATATATTTCTATGTTTGTTTGTACTATTTTTAGCTGTGAACAATGACGGCAAAGAAGGAAGAAACCGTTCTCCTTGACCGTATCGATATTAATACACTATTCAAATTCATTAAACCCTACGATGGGTCTCGCGATAAACTAAATTCCTTTATAAATAACTGCGAAAACGCATATGATTAACTTCAACAAACCAATCCTTTTAAATTTCATACTTTGCCGGGTTGAGGGCAAAGCTGAATCCGCTGCTTCAATTCGACTTCGACAGTTGGGAGTCACTTAGCTCTTTCTTACAATCGCAATTCGGCGAGCGTAAACATTACGCTCACTTACTCAGTGAATTACAAGAAACTCACCAATCGCCGGGTGAGTCGGTTAGCCAATACTCAATCAAAATTGAAACGTGTCTCGCTCAAATTCTTACAGAAATCACTCTTTCAAATAAGAAAAAAGCAGAGCTGTCAGGGAAGACTTCCGCTATGGAAGATCTAGCCTTACACTCTTTCCTTATGGGTCTTATACCCAAAATCGGCAATCTAGTTCGCATGAAAAGTCCTTTTACGCTCAACGAAGCTATTAACTATGCTATATCCGAGGAAAAAATACAAATCCTACTATCAAAACTTAACCCTTATCAAAATCGATACTCACAAAAACCTTCTAATTCCCAAGATCGTCCTAAACCAATGGTCCACAACGTTGGTCAGTCGTCCAACTCTACGCCACCTACGTTTCGATATTGTAAGAACGTAGGGTATACCATAGACGTCTGTCGGAAACGCGAATATAACAACAATAGGGCTAGGAATAACACCTACCCCCAACGCTCTAACCCGAACACGACTCGTCCTCCCCAACGTCCAAACTTCCAAAATCGGGTCCACTACACCCAAGACAACTCTACCTACGAGGAAGACCTTCCTTTAAACGAATAGAGGGCTCACGACGGTGTCTCGTGAGACCCCAAAACCATTCAAAATCGTCTCAATCCTTTCATAATGACACCCTTTCTAAATCCACTGTATCAAGAGCTACACCACAGGGTAACCAGCCCCAAAAGGGAAGCTCAATCATTTCTAAATCCACTGTATCAAGAGCTACACCACAGGGTAATCAGCCCCAAAAGGGAAGCTCAATCATTTCTAAATCCACTGTATCAATAGCTACACCGCAGGGTAATCAGCCCCCAAAGGAAAGCTCTATCCCTGTATCCTCTGTATCCGCTGTTCTTACTAAATCCTACGCATCCGCCGTATCAGGAGTTCGACCGCGAAACTCTACCACTGCATCCTCTGTATCCACTGCATCCCGAGATAGTCTTACTAGATCCTCTAAACCTTCTATATCCACTGTATCCTCTGCATCTCATAAAATACTTACCAAATCCTCTGCATCCGCTGTGCCCCGTACATCCACTGCATCCTCTGTATCCACTGCATCCCGAGATAATCCTACCAAATCTCCTAGACCTCCTACATCCACTGTATCCACTGCATCCTCTGTATCCTATAAAATACCTACCAGATCCTCTGCATCCACTGTGTCTCGTACATCTGCTGTATCCTCTACGTCTCGTTATATACATACCGAATCCACTGTTCTCACTGCATCCGCTGTATCCTCAAAACCTTATCATTCACTTACGAAGTCCACTGAATCTTGCTTTAG
The DNA here is from genome assembly GCA_944739405.2 of Euclidia mi. Taxonomy (NCBI): domain Eukaryota; kingdom Metazoa; phylum Arthropoda; class Insecta; order Lepidoptera; family Erebidae; genus Euclidia; species Euclidia mi. The sequence goes on along the minus strand of OX123204.2, from coordinate 26,559,259 downwards.
ACCTGCTAAACCTCCAATTACCAATAGATCTACCAAATCCGTTGCGACTACCAACTCCTCTAAATTCACTGCGTCTACTACATCCTCTGTATCTCCTAATTCAGCCAATTCCATTCCAACCCCTACTATATACGAAATCAGCTCTAATAAACGATACCTACCTCACGAATAATCGTGACCTCTCGTTCCTAGTTGACACCGGTTCCTGTGTTAGTCTTGTAAAACGATCTTCAATGAACGTGATGCCAGCCCTGAAAAATGAAACCATTCAATTAAAAGGTATTAATACCAGTGACGAAACCGTGTCACTGGTATTAATACCAATTAAAATTATTTACAGATGCTCATTCCGATCTTACTTATAAATTCCACGTAATTGAAGAAATAGACTTGAATTGCGATGGCATCATCGGCACCGATCTTCTCAATGACTTAGATGGCATTATTGATTACAATTCCGGCACATTACAAATCAGACATTTCGTGGTTAGACTAAAATATTACGAGATAACCTACAAAATTCCGCCTCGCACCGAAACAATAATTGAATGTGCAGTTACTAATCCCGAATATCGTGTAGGACTCATTCTAGATCAACATAACTCCGACTCTCTCCTAATGGCTAATTCCCTTGTCACTGTAAAAGGCAACAACAGAGTAAACGTATCTGTATTAAATACATCTGAAGACTCAGTCGAAATCAATTCCGATATTAAAATAGATCTCCAACCCTTCAATGCTAATTCCTCCTTTATCTATAACTCCGAACCCTATAATACTAAATCTTCTACATCCCGCAGAAACCAAGTCCTAAACATGCTTAGGACAGAACATTTAAACGACGAAGAAAAATCTCGACTCCTTGACATACATATGTTCCCAATATTCAGACATATTCCAATATAATATATAAAACAATATAAAAAATACCTAACGACAAACTTACTACCACTGACTTACTAGAGCATGAGATAAATACAAATCTCTCTGAGCCTATCAACGTCAAATCCTACAGATTCCCAGAAATCCACAAAAAAGAAGTTGAAACCCAAACCTACCCCTTCGGGAAAACAGGCGTGAGTCTATGTATGTATGTATGTATATTTGAACTTGCTAAAATTATTTATTGGCACACGGTACACACACGTAATATTAGATATAGTATAAACTAGATTTAGAAATAGAACTGGTACAAAGATTTAGGACTTGAGCCTGGCACACTAAGGATATGGTAGAACTGTTCGCGTTAGATAAAGTGTACTAGTACAAGTGTACATGTTATGCGTTGTTAATTATTTTTAAGAAGATGAATAAATATTTAATAGCACACCGGCTTTTAATTCAGTAGTAACATGTACAAGACGCGCGAATATAAACAAAAACAGTTACAAGGCAAAATTTATAGTTTGTCGTAAAATGAGTTACTGTTCTCTAGGGTTTTTGTAGCGGTTGTAGAAAAATATTATCGTTACTGAAATGGAGAAAGATATAAAACGGATCGGTGACAAATACTACATTATTCTTTTCTATAGTATAGCTACGTGGTAAGTTTTCGATATAATGGCATACTTTCGTTTATAATAATGTATAACCATTATCTACGCTGTCATACATAGCATATACGCTTAAATCTTCGTTAAATTGACAAGTATTTAAATCATGCGACTGCAGATTAAATGCTGCAATATTAAGTAACTAGATGAGCCCGCGGTTACACTCGCGTTATTTAAGGCTACTGCTCCGCTCCCGTGGTTCATGGCGTAATGTTATATAGCCTATAGCCTTCGTCGATAAATGGACTATCTAAAACTGAAAGAATTTTTAAAATCGGTCTAGTAGTTCCTGAGATTAGCGCGTTCAACCAAATAAATAAACAAATAAACTCTTCAGCTTTATATCTTAACTAGAGGATGCCCGCGGTTACACCCGCGTTATTTAAGGCTACTGCTCCGCTCCCGTCGCTCATGGCGTGATGTTATATAGCCTATAGCCTTCCTCGATAAATGGGCTATCTAACAGTGAAAGAGTTTTTCAAATCGAACTAGTAGTTCCTGAGATTAGCGCGTTCAACCAAACAAACAAACAAACAAACTCTTCAGCTTTATATATTACTATAAGGGTCTGTTTCACAATGTCAAAGTAAAGTTCTCATAAGGCTAGTTAATACTTAATCAGTAAGTAAAGCCATCTCACGCGTTTCACAAACGTGAAGTAGTACTAATCGTCACTAAAACTACTCGGTAACTTATAGATCGGCTGAAGTAGTAATTAACGTTGAGCTGCTAAGTAAGTAGGACCATCTACGCTCATCAGTTTACCAGATGTTGACAAAATACGCCAAAGAAAGGCATTCTTTTGTTTGTTGGTATACAAAGATATTGTGTTTGTTGCCTGCGGCACGTTTAGTTTGAATTACGTGTTTTCGTGATTTAAAAATGATGGATTTATTTGATGTGATTGAAGACGAATTCGAAGAGTTTTATGACCAAGTGACAGAACCCCGAAGAATACCAATAATTCGCAATAGAGCAAATTATTTATTGGCATTAGATGATGTAGATTTCAAAGCGAGATTTCGCCTGAGTAAAGAAGCGGTGAATTATGTTTATTTTCGTATTGAAGATAAAATAAATATATATAAAAATAGGTGAGTTCACAATTTCACATACTTCTCCAGGCGCACATAGTGTCTTTGTTTTATGGTAACAACTTTGCTTGATATTATAATTAATAGCTATAGGTAGTTACCTAGTTACATAGGTACCTAGAATCCTACGTAAAGGTAAGTATGTGCCTACTAGAAATCTTTCCTACATCATATGATCTACTTACCTACCTATATTGCTCTTCTTAAATTTCTCCTTTTTTTTCAGAAATCATGCTATCACACCAATGAATCGTCTTTTGTTGACACTTAGGTTGTATGCAACTGGAAGTTTCCTAACAGTGGTTAGTGACTTTGCCGGAGTAAGCAAGGCATCTGCATGTCGAATTGTAAAGTTGGTTTCCCATGCAATAGCACAATTAAGAGAACAGTTTATAAAATTTCCTACTGATACTAGTGAAATACAACAGCACTCTTTTGACATAGCAAAGTTTCCTAGACTAATAGGTGCTATTGATTGCACACATGTAGCTATCAAGTCTCCTGGTGAGTGTAATGTTTTTATCTGTGCCTTTGTATCTAATGTTGCTATAAGTACCTATATACATGACTATTACTATATAGTTTATAAGACTATTAATTTACTATGATGTTCACTGGTTCACAGATATTAAAAATGTTTGTATTTTTAGGAGGAGAAAATGCAGAAAATTTTAGGAACAGAAAATCACAGTTTTCATTCAATGTCCAGACAATTGTGAATGCAAAATTAAAAATAATGGACATTTTGGCACGATGGCCTGGAGCAACACATGGCCAAACCATATTTAATAATTCATTTATAAAGCAAAGGCTAATTAATAATGAATTTAACAGGTGTGTGATTGTTGGTGACAAAGGGTATGAAAATACCTCATACCTAATCACACCACTTCAAACACCCACTACTCCAGCAGAACAGCTATTTAATGAGGCCCAAATAAGAAGCAGGAATGTTGTTGAAAGGGCTTATGGTGTGTGGAAGAATCGTTTTCCAATATTATCAAAGAAGATACAGCTTCATGTGTCATGTGTCCAAGCTGTCATAGTGGCTTGTGCTGTACTACACAATATTGCTGTTGATATGAGAGAAGAGGAATTTGAAGATCCTTGCCCTGTTAACACTGATCAGGATATTGATACACAAAATACAGAGACACACCCTTCTCAAGATAACACTGTGCGAAATATTCTCATTAATGAGGTACATATTCAGTACATATAAAAATGATTGAGTTCCTTAATTTAATTTGCATTACCATTTATTTTATTCATTTGATTAATCTTTTCCTTTTCCTTACAGGTTTAATGAGCAAGATTGAGAAGCCCTAATACCAGAAAAGTTTGCAAATACCTATTATAAAAATACTGTTACCAATAAATACTGATTAAATAATTTGCATGTTAATTTTGTATACATATAGCTATAGTAAATTATAAATAAACAGCAAGTACTTGTTTATAAAATTGTATTTTATTACCTCATTTTAATTTATTTAACATACATTGTTTTTCTAAGGCCCACATTTCCCTTTTATGTGCTCTTTCTTCTTCCTCAAATGCCTGCTGTTTCATTTTACTCATTAATTCTACTTCTAAGATTTGTTTTTGAATCTCTGATAACTCTAATTTTGAGTCAGCAACCTTTTCGAAGGGCCTTCTTGGTTTTGGTTTAGCTGAAACAATGAAACAAAATCTTTATTGAAAAACCTGTTGTAACAGCCTATTTACAGGCAATGTTATATTATTATAAACACTTTTAAAACTCACATAATGCAGGATGTTTTCTTGAGCGCAACATTTTTGGGTTCCACTGTACCCAGTTATTACTCGAGGAATCCTCAAACAAATTGGATTTACATTGACCTTTGGGTGTCAGTTGATTTTCACCTAAAAATATAATATATTTTAAATATTAGCAGATGAAATTCCTATATTTAAGGTAAATTTAGTAATGTTAATACAGGGAAAGTAATCTTACATGAAATCAGGACCTTAGTGGGCTCGGTATTCGTGATGATCGGCTCGTTTTCATTATCATCAATTTCTTCACAGTCTACTACCATTAATTGAGTATCTCTCAATGACTGTGGTGATTGTTTGAGTATAATATTATTATTTATTATTTGAGAAACTGCAGCAGGTTCCTTGGGAACTGTAGGAAAACATAAATATTAATCACTTCATGGTAATACAACATTTATATTATATATTTCATAAAAATAATTGTTATGATTTGATGTCAAGGTGTTTAAATATCCTCATAGGTAATCTTACCTATTTCTGGTACACAATCTGAGTCTAAGACACTCTCCATCCCATCAACCGATAAGAGAATCATGTCTTTAACCTTTTCTTCACTTGGTGTGAGTACTGGGGCTGAGCTGGGACCACCTCCGGTCTTGTATTTAATTTTTAACGTTTTTGCGGTTCTGTATTGGACGCCACTAACGCTATTAAATGATTGTTCAATGGCTTTCCAGCAGTTCTCTTTCTGTGACCATGTTACAGCGTCACTTTTTTTATTTTCGATAGTATTTTTATTTTCTCCGATTAGTTTACTAGTAAATCAGTTTCTTCGCGACTAAAATTAACACTTCTTTCACGTTTCACCGACATTTTCAACAATAAATTATTATGCGGACTGAAACTTTTGCGATAAATGCTAGAATTGCGAGTCTGCGAGATCAGTGTTAAAAATTAACACGAAACAATGTGAACAATACACAATACGCTAGTACAATATTAGTCTGTGATAGGTACACAAGTAAACGACAGTAACAACAAAAATGACATAAGGACTGCGTTTTGTTACTACGCAGAGTTAGAAAACAATTCTTAACTTTTACTTATGAAATAAAATAATATTCGAAGTTTTAATAGTCCACTGAATCTATTATAACACAAAATGTAAGAAATAAACATAGTCTTTTTAAGTTAATTAGATAAAAATCACTTATCATTTTTCATAATCGTTGAACGAAACGCGGAATTTGAATGTTGCCAGTCATGTTTTGAGTAAGTTTATAGTAGTTACTCTTCACGTTAAGAAATGGGCGTGGCGATTGTGAAACGCAGCGGAAGTTACCGAGAGCATTTACCGCCTCAGTAACTAACTCATCAAGTAGCTACTGATGAGTTTACTGATACATTGTGAAACAGACCCTAAGACTATCCTCTAGTCTTAATATATAAAATCCTTGCGTTACTGACTGACTGACAGACACGCTACAGCCGAAACTATTGGGCGCAGGAAGCTGAAATTTGGCATGTATATTCCTTGGGGACGGTAGGGGTGCACTAATAAGGGATTTCTCGAAATTCCCACGGGATCGGCCAAAACGGGTAAATTAAAAAATAAATGCAGGCGTAGCTGCTGGCGTCCTCTAGTATTAGTATAAGATTAATTATCATTTAATTATGCCTTCAAAATACTTAAGTATGTAAAGATAGGAGTGCGCCCCGTTATTAGTTTGAACCCGAGGCCATCTGAATAACAGTCTATAGTAATCTAGGGCCTAGGGTGTCGCTACTTACTCTTACTAGCAGACAGGTATTGTTGAAAATGTAGCTAAAAATAGATAAATCAACACATTTCCAATACTTCCTAACCAAATCGCATAAAATATTAAATTTAAAAAAACACGAACTCTTAAAAACTCGTTTGAAAAATAATGAGTGAACATCTTTATTGAAGAAGAAGTAAAACGGCCGGTTGCTCCGCGTGAAAACTTCGCAAAAGGCTAATGAGTTTGTGTTCAACGGTTGCATCACGCTGGCGTCAAAATGTGCTTGGTACTTTAGTATCTCTGAAAAATAGCAAAATCTGTCTTTAAAATTACATTTTTATGTAGCTTATTAATGTTTTATATTATTCTTTTTATTGACGCCCATAGACGAGAAGGTGAAGAGTAATTGGCCCGGTATGGCCATATTCTGCAAAAAGGTGATAATTATACATAGGGAAACAGGTTATGAATATGAAAGTAGACGTAGAGGGAGAGGGAGACCAATGAAATGATGGAAGGTGTGAGGATGGATATGAAAGACTAAGGGGTAAATCATTGGATGACGGCGACAGAAAAGTATGAAAGCGAAGGACGCAATGCGCCGATGCAACTCGTTTTGAGACATTCTGTACCAAATAAATTGGGACTGGGACAAGAGGATCATGATGACATTATAACTTTTATGCATCATAACTATCCACGCTACTATCTTAATCAAAATAATTCCACCACAACATAAAGGCCTCCCCAAAGATTTCCTCGGTGTTATACATATTTTAACATAGCATTAACAAGTAATGCAATATTAATGTGTAATTCTTTTCGTTCAGTGTGTGGTAATGAGCTTTTGCCACCGGGTAAAACTATCGATTTTGACCTCTACTGTCAGCAACTGATGAGGTTAAAAAAAGCTATTGAGAAAAGCCGGCCGGAGCTGGTGAATAGGAAAGGCGTGGTGTTCCACCATGACAACGCCAGACCGTACTCATCTATAGCCTCGCAGCTATAATTGAGAGAGCTTGGCTGGATGTGTTGATGCATCCTCCGTATAGCCCTGACCTTGCTCCATCAGATTTCCAACCTGTTTCGGTCATTGCGGAACTATTCAGGAAGCATAAAGCTGACTTCAAAAGAACACTGTGAACACTACCTGTCAGATTTTTTCCTCTTGTAACCGTGTGTCGGAGGGTCGCGTATCGCCGAGTTCCTCGCTACCCCACGACGGGTATTGACCCGCCAGATAGTCAGGCGGGCCCCGAACAAAACCCCCTTGGCGGCGGATGAAGGTGTTGGCCTCCGCAACGCAACACCGCATCTCCTCGTCCTCTGCGGCCTCACCGCGACGCAACAATGGTGCGCCCCCATTTGGTCGCGGGAGATAGGGCGCGCGGCAACGCAACACCGACACGCCTCTCCTCCCGCGACCGCGCCCTACTGCGAGGGACAGAAGAATAACTGTCCCTCGCACCCGCACCATTGGACGCATCCTGCGCAGGCCTCCGACAAGCCCACGCGGAGCGTCCACTCCCGGGATCTCGCTTAGCTTCACCGTGGGTGACCTAACCACAGTTACGGAGCCCCTCCACCACGAGAAGATGGAGATCCCACGGGGGATCCCAAAAATTATACCTAAAAAAAATATTTTCCTTTGTATGAACAATACGAAAATACTTTTGCTCCGACCTTATATTTATATTTTTATTCTTCATGAGGTTTTTATGGTAAATATCAGAGAATATAAATAAATATGTGAAATGTGTTACAGGCCTGCACTGAATATTTTATATAAAAAATAAAACAAAATGTTTTTATAACGAGTTGTTATATATGCAATGACTAAAATATAACGAAAGCCTAAAAAGTAGCGACTATTTGCGCATTACATACTTTTTGTTCACATCCACTGCGGAATTTGTAGTCTCCACGTTTAGTTAGCATAACAAAACTTTTGCAGTATTTGCTTAAAACTCGTCTATACAGTAAAATATCGAACCCTTTCAAGCAAAATATTTTATATTAATGTATTGTACAACAAAAGTAATTTATATCGACATCCCGAATACATGCGACGTATAATGTCCTTTCCTATGGTATTCGGTAGCAAAGTTGAAATTTTACCGACCACGAAATATACGCACGAAAATGTTTGTACTCGTAAATGAAAAAAGTTCGATACGACATGCTGCAATGCTGCTTGGAATTGTTTCCGATGCATCTATGAATATTTTCTGTTTGCTTTCCAAATTACGTGAAACTGTTACTTGATACCGAAAATCGTCTAGTAGATTCAGTTGACTCTGTTTTGTACATTTTGTGTTAAATATAAATATACGCTCAATTACTATACATTGGGTGGTTTCTCTTAGCCTTTGTTTAGGTAGGTATACAGTAAATGGCTCCTGGGATACAGTCACTATAAAGGGCTCTGTCTCGGCAATGCACGTATATTAAGGCAAAATAATGTGTTATCTTTATTTGCGTAAGTACATTAAAATCAAAGCACTTCAAGATTTCGGTTCATGGTACCTATATTTGTGGTAACTTTGTTATGCGTAACTAAAACCCTTTGCCTCCGAGAGCGTCAAGCCATCGATATCGGTTATCAGGAATATCTTCGACAGTTAAGAGAAGTTAGTACATTTGAGTATACAAACACTGTCTTAAGCAAGAAATATCGCTATCTCTTTGGATTGTGGTGGTCGGACGATAGCCCCTTGTTAAAAAAATACTTTGATGTGGTTATACTAGAAAATTACCCTGGACTTCAGGAGGAAAGTTTCGAATGTAACCGGTATTACAAGAATAGAATGTTCATGATGAATGTATATGCATAGGTTTCTTCATCTTATGGTGCTGACACACCAGGCCCTGTATACAAAAAGGCATTCGATTAGCGATATCGCTAATCGCTACGTGCAAAAGTTTTGGAACTGACATAGGCGTTTGGTATTTCACGTGGTCAACGAAGAAGGAATTCCTTAAGTTCTAGCGTTAATTTAATTTTAAGTTAGCGAAAGTAGGCTCGGCCAATGAATACAGATTTTACATAGAAGCGCAGTTCCTAAGGATTTCGTGTGCCGATTCCAAGTGGGGACTGTCTCCAGCTTAGTTCGTAGGTGCCGTTGGAGGCGCTGGCGTCGTTCTCCACCTCTCTTGCTCTCGTCGTTAAGATACACTAGAGAAACGTTCGTATCTCTTACTCTCGTAGAGACAGCTGTCACAGCGCGACTGCCACGCCGCCAAGCGGAAACTTGAGTCGCAGAAAGTTTGTCTTCAAAGCGCCCATATAAAATGCGCCTCTATGTAAATATCTGAGCTCTTTGGCTAGTCCCTCTGAGCATTCACTTGAAACAGAACAAGGAGCATTAGCCGCGTTTTGTTTTGCTGAACTGAACAACGAATAGAACCGAACATTCCTACGAACACTTTCACGATCTTTCTTGATAAAATGAAATACTTCTGCTGAAACTGAACAGGTGTAAGCTTCAGAAACCCTGTATGAACGCCTCCGATCATTATAATAAAATGGCTTATATTCTAAAACATCACCTAAAGCTTATTGTCAAGACGAAGAGAAAGGAAAATACAACATTATGTTAACATATTCTCGTATTTGGTAAACGAAGCGTGACAGAGGTTTATTAAAGCCTTGTACGCACTCGCGGCACCGCAGATCTTTCATCAAACATACCGCAGATCACCTATGCGACGATGCCAGCAAGATTGATTGGTCTCCTTTGTTTACGACCGACTGTATAGACACTAAAGTCCAAGTTTTTACAAACACACTAACGCAGTTGTACGATAAACATGCGCCTGTCCGTGCCATCAAATTAAAACATCTACCATCACCTTGGCTGACTAAAGAGATCAAAAACATAATGTCCAAAAAAGCCGCGGCCAAGGCAAGATATAAGTGCCGCCCGACCTCTGTCAACCTGGAAAAATACATAAGTGCAAGAAATCTCTGCAATAAGGTGTGTAGGAATGCACAACGCCAACACATTCACAACTCTGTTGAAAATGGAGATCCGGTTAAAGTCTGGAAATTTCTTAGAACATTGGGAGTTGGTAAGTCACGCAACGACGAGTTCCCAAAGGATATTAATATCGATGCACTTAATGCACATTTCACGGCTTCGTCCAGTTTTGATGGGACCACTAAAACAAATACGTTACAAGATCTTTCACGTATCCCAACTCCCAAATATTCACCTTTCGATTTCGAGCAATTTTCCTGTTGTGATGTTAAAAAGAGCATAATTTCAATCTCATCCAATGCTGTTGGTAATGACTGCATCAGTCGAAACATGATCCTACCCATCCTTGATGAAATCCTACCTGTCCTCTGTCATATCCTTAATTACTCAGTTTCCACCGGTATCTTTCCATCAGCGTGGAAAGATGCCCAAATAATTCCCTTGCCAAAAAAATCCAAACCTTGTTCCTTTTCTGACTTCCGACCTATATCCATCCTCCCGTTCCTTTCCAAAGTCCTTGAACGTCTTGTACATACACAACTCTCTTCCTTTATTTCCAAAAACACTCTCCTAAATCCTTTCCAATCTGGTTTTCGTCCTGGTCACAGTACTACCACGGCATTGGTACATATCACTGATGAGATTAGGCTGGGAATGGATTGTGGAAAGCTCACGCTACTGTCAGTAATATGGAGTAATACGACTGTCGGTGTACCGCAGGGTGGCGTTTTATCTCCGCTACTTTTCGCAATTTTTATAAATTCTATCACCAAAAATCTACTTTCGTCCTACCACCTTTACGCAGATGACCTGCAGATGTACACACAGGCACCGCTAGACTCTATTTCACATGCATTCTCTACCATAAACAGGGACTTGGCGCAAATTTGTGAGTGGAGCAAAAATTATGGACTAAAATTAAATCCAACCAAAACCCAGATCATTCTGATTGGCAGTTCCAGGATGATGTCTAAGGTCAATCCGTCACAACTCCCTGAGATTCAATTTGATGGAAACATCTTACCAATAACAGACAGTGTTAAAAATCTGGGTATTTATTTAGATAAGACTCTATCCTGGGGATGTCAGGTGCAGAAAACCAGTAGGAAATTGTTTGCTTCGGCGGGGTCGTTGCGCAGGTTGCGAAACTTTCTGCCCATAACCACCAAAATTGCGCTGGCACAATCACTGCTTCTCCCAATACTCGATTATGCCGATGTCAGCTATCTTGATCTCAATGAGGAGCAACTTGAGAAACTTGAGCGTCTCCAAAACTTTTGTATTAGATTTATATTTGGTTTACGCAAATATGATCATGTATCTGAATTTCGTAGCAGGCTCAAGTGGCTCCCAGTTCACCTTCGCAGGAATACTCATATTCTAATATTACTATATAATGTATTGTTCAATCCTAACACTCCCCTGTATCTCAAAGAACGGTTCAAGTTCCTTTATGACACACATACAAAGTGCCTAAGGTCGTCAGAGGATCTGCGATTGCAGATGCCAACGCATTCCACAAACTTCTTTGATAAATCCTTTTCAGTTCAGGCTGTACGTTTGTGGAATGCGCTGCCAGTTGAGATTAGACGAGCAAAATCACTGAACATCTTTAAAAATATGTTAAAACAGCACTATTTGTCAAGATGATTGCATTATTGTCCATAACTTTTTATTACACTATAATATTATGTATCTTATTATATTTATATATATATTTATATATAATTGTATATATATACATACATACATACATACATACATATCGTCACGCCTTTTATCCCCGAAGGGGTAGGCAGAGGTGTATTTCTACACCCACTTTTCGCCAGATATACTTTAGTCCCACGTAATAAGGGGCGAGCCTATTGCCGTACCGGGCACATTTCCAGACTCCGTGCTGCTACTGAGAATTTTGTGACAGAAAAACCCAATAACACTGCCCGACCCAGGAATCGAACCCAGGACCTCCCGATCCCACGCGCACATTTATGCCGCGAGACCAACGAGGCAGTCGTATAGCGTTTGATGTCGAGTTTTCCGTCTCTACGCAAAGATGGTATTTGCATCGTGTTTGTTATCCCTTAGTCGCCTCTTACGACATCCTCGGGAAGATAGGGGGTGGTGACACTTGTATTCTATGCCGTCAACCACACTGCAATATTGTATATATATGTATTGCTTATATATGTAGTGTATATATAATATATTATATAATATGTATGTCAACGTACCTATTTAGTAAGTATTTTTATGTATACTATGCGAAAAATATATTTGTCAAAATTTCTAAACTACACCATCGAATACTTTTGGTTCCTTCTACAATCAAAAGTCCATTCCTAATGGTTGCCTGGAAGAAATTGCTGTATGCGATAATTCCGCCAATTGTGCATTTCTTGTTTGTGCTCCTTCAATGTATGTTTTCCTTATGTGGTGTACAATAAATATTTATCTAATCTAATCTAATCTATTTGCAGAAGCGTCAAATATCCTTTTTTTTTCAAATTCAAATATCCTTTATTCATTTGGGTCACAATGTGACGCTTATGAACGTCAAAATAATAAATTTAAAAAATAATTACTTATACTCAAATTTAAAACATTATTACTGTATGCTTCTACATTTACATTTACTGCCACGTTCACAAAGCAATAGGTCGAACCATGAGAAAGAACGGGCAATAAAACTCACGGTCACTCTTTTTCATCGCCAGGTTTTGCATAATACACAATTTACATTTTGTAAGGTGCTGCAACTGTTACACCTTCTATATCACTTGTATATATTTACTGTACATAATAATACTCAAGCATAATACTTTTGGTTAGCCTCCTCAGAATAGACATGGTGAAACAGGAGCATCCACTTACATTATATATACCTAATAATGCAGGCAATCCGCGAAAGTGATCAGAACCATGATGGAAATGATGCAGTTAAATATTAAAATCTAATACCAGCCCGCAAGACCGTCATCGACCAGTCATCGCAAGTAGCACCCGTTCACGAGTATGACGCATGTGCCAGCCATCATCCCTCTCGCCATATTAGAGGGACAGGGATGACCCGACACACGACGCCACCACAAGAAATGACATTTTAGTGAGCATGACGACAACGGTATACGAACCAGCAGTAAGAAACAATCAATTGGTATACTGACCATGACCGCCAATTACCTCCATTTTCCAGATCGTTATTATTAACATAAGTTAGTGGAACGCGTGAAGGAATGCAAATGTAGAAAGAATTTTGTGAAGGTGACAAGTGAACAATGATATGATCAGGGATAAATAATGTAAAACTACATTCAACAAATCATAAAAATATCCAAATCCAGCTAAAAATCATGTGTTCACGAGGCACCTCCACTTAACATGTAAATAAAATAATCGTGAGTTAAAAATCCCAAGCCTATCCCCACGGTGTCTTATCATTTAAAAAATCCTTAATAGTGTAATAACCCCTTTGTAAAAGAAAGTTCCTTATTGTCCGTTTGTATTTGTGCATGGGTAAATTCATTATTTCAAGAGGCAATTTGTTGAAAAATCGTATACCAATCCCCGCAAATGAGTTCTGAACTTTATGTAGACGGTAGTTAGTTCCCACCAGTTTATGCTTATTCCTTGTGTTCACTGTGTGCAAATCACTATTTTTGCGGTATAGAATTAAGTTTTTCTTAATGTACATTAAGTTAGCATATATATATTGTGATGCAACTGTCAATATATCTACTTCTTTAAATTTATCACGTAAAGAATCTCTAGCACCTAACTTATAAATTGCACGTATAGCCCTCTTTTGAATGACAAAAATAGTCTGTATATCAGAAGCTGTACCCCATAACATTATTCCGTAAGACATTACGCTGTGAAAATAACTAAAGTAAACTAGTCTAGCAGTATCTATATCTGTGAATTCCCTAACTTTTCTAACTGCAAACGCTGCAGAACTAAGTTTTGCTGCGAGACAGGATATTTGGGCGCCCCACTGAAGCTTACAATCTAAAGTTACACCTAAGAATACGGTTGATTCGACTAGTTGAATTGTTTCCTTATTTAAAATTATATTAGTAGGAACACTTTTGACATTAGGCAAAGAGAATTTAACACATTTGGTTTTGCTTGAGTTGAGTACCAAATTATTTATCGAAAACCAATCTAATACTTGTGCAAGAGTGTTATTGACGGTATCAAAGTTACTTAAATTACGATCAACTTTAAAAATTAGTGACGTATCGTCGGCAAACAAAACAATATCACATAAATTTTGTACAAAGAACGGCAAATCATTAATATATATTAAAAAAAGAAATGGACCGAGAATAGAGCCCTGTGGAACGCCCATTCCTACTGGCAAACCTAGAGACCTACTCCCATTGACATCTACATACTGAATTCTATCACTAAGGTAGCTGGCAACAAGATTGAGTGCGGTATCTCTAATACCACAAATTTTCAATTTAAGTAAAAGTGTATTATGTTCCACACAGTCAAAGGCCTTTGATAGGTCACAAAAAACACCAATGGCATCCTTCGAGTTTTCCCAAGCATTAAAAATATGCTTTAATAAAGTTACACCGGCATCAACGGTGGAGCGACCCTTAGTAAAGCCATAAATTATTTGTGTGAAAGTGGCTCTCTAGTTAATGCAAAATAATCTTTTCAAAAATTTTACTAATAGCAGGCAAGATAGAAATTGGCCGAAAATTACTAGGGTCGCTCTTTGATCCCTTTTTGAATAATGGTATTACTTTACTGTGTTTCATTAGATCAGGAAATACTCCTGTATCTACGCATCTGTTGAATATTGCAGCTAAATATGGAGCTAAGCTAGAAATAATTTGTCGCACAAGTTTAACAGAAATGCCCCATAAGTCAACAGATTTTTTATTATTGAGCGTCTTGAATACCTTCAGTATGTTATTGGTGTCAATATATTTAAAATTAAAAAGCACATCACACTCATTCACATTGCCCCTAACCAACATTTCTGCTTTGCTTGGACATGAATCTAGACAGCTGGTTGTGTTCACTGGTATGTTTATGAAGAAATTGTTAAATGTCTGAGCAACATCAGTTTTCCTAGTAATAATTTCACCATTAAATTCTAATTCATAATTGTTATCTACCAATTTAGCTCGACCAGTCTCATTGTTAATAATACTCCAAGTAGTTTTAATTTTGTTTTTGGGTTCTTTGATTTTATTGCTTAAATATAAAGATTTGGCTAAAGCACATGTCCTCTTCAAAACCTTTGAATAATTTCTAACATATTGAATAAATTCAGGATTAAAACTGTATTTCTTCATACCATATAGATCACACAACCTAGCTCTACTTTTGTATATACCTACTGTTGCCCAGTCACAAAAATTTACTTTAATGCTCCTTGCAAACGTCTTCAGTTTAAATTTTTTATTGTACTCATCATTAACAATTTTAAATAAGCATTTATATAATTCATCAGGATCATCAATGGTTAAGTCAATACTGGCGATCTTGGCAGCAACATCATTACTAAAGTGTTTGAGGCGAGCAGAGGTCATTGGCCTCCATGTAATTTCTTGTACTTTAGGGGTTCTATTAGTTGGAATTACAACCTTTTGCCCGCAGTGATCCGATGTCAAGTCAGTTAAAACAGCCTTACTTAAATAAAGACAATTGCAAAAAACATTATCTAAGCATGTAAACGAATGTGAGGTTATTCTGGTTGGTTCAGAGAACAAAACATTTAAATTAAATGACCTAAATAAGCTTACTAACCAAGTACAAATTGGTGATTTTTCTAACAAATTGACATTAAAATCGCCACATACGATTATAGACTTCCTACTAGAAATTATGTGTTTTAAGACATCCTCAATAATGCTTTCAAACTGAGTAAAGTCGCTTTGTGGTGGTCGATACACACACACTATAATATGTTGTTCAAGCTCAACACAAGAAATCTCAGCAGTGCGCTCGATAGAAAGTTTAGCTATATCCTTACGTTCTTTACATTTCAAACTATTACATACATATATTAGAGAGCCACCACGAATAGCCTTCTTTCTTACGAATGCACTTATAACTGAGTAATGTTGATTGTTAAATATTAATTGGTCACCTCGCAACCAATGTTCCGTAATACATAAGATATCAATCTTATATTTATTTAAAAATAAATCTATTTCTAATTCTTTGCCAGATAGGCCTTGTATGTTTTGATGAACTAAGTTTAAAACACATGAATGCTATCTATCTGTTGTCTCATCTAATAGTTTAAACTAAAAGATGTGTCAATACTACTATTGGTATAACTATTATCTACCAAATTTCTAAGTACTTTAGTAGTACTCCTGTCAGTATATAAATTAAATGCTAATAATTTAGCAAGTTGTCGCCTATGTACATATGAATGATACATAGTATCTTTTGTTAAAAAGAAATTACTAATAAAAATATTAGTGTCAAAAAATAAAATACTGACACTATGACATGTCCTATTGTACAATAATAAATTTAATTTGCCTATCTGCCTGTTTTGGTCATCTGTGAGAGCATATGAATAAGGCAATGCACAAATAATAAAGCTGCATCCTATTTTTGTGCTAACATCTATCATTAAGTCTGTTAATTCTATGAGACTGTTTTTGGAGACTAATGAGCTGTCACCATACAATATGATGACAGTAGTTTGTGCATTCAAGTCGGCATTCTTAATCTTATCAACTAGGGTACAACACTGAGCTCCAGGTGAACAAAAGTTCTGTACTGGTCGCTCAGTGTAATGATCAATTAAGCTCCCTAAACCCAGTCCCAGTTGGTCTGAAAAAATTATTACATTCTTACTGTCAGTCTTTACTGGATGCAGTTTGTTTTGTGTATTATACTGACATCCATGTGCATTCAATTCTATTGATTCAGCAGGTGTAGTCGCACACTTAGTGTACAACTGGAACAGTAATTATTAGAGTTGGATAATGAGATAAGTTGTTTTAAATTTTCTCGACCAACTCTTGAAATTTCTTCATATTTTAAGATGTATTCATGAGTCTCATTCTGGTGTTCCATTATAGTTCTAGTGAGTTGAGCTTGTAGATTTGATATTTGTGCTTGCAACTCACTTGTGTGTTGTTCATATAACAACCTACCAGAAACTAATTCTTCATTTGTTTCCTCAAGCTTTAATAAAAGAGACTCACACTCTTTATTTAATTTACAGTTATCTTGTGCATACTGACTTAATTTGGTAGACCACTTAGGACCAGATCTAAGTTTCTTTATTAATTTATTTAACTTAAACAATTTTCTAAACTTATTCTTACTAAGACATTTTTTGAAACAGTTACATTTAAGAGCTTTTAGCACATTAATTTTGTCACCCAGGAGCTCAGAGAATAAGTTGTGAGTAGCAGTACTGTTAAAGGCCGCAATTGTGTCTTCTAGAGTTGAAATTCTGCCATAAGCCTCATTGAAACTTGCTTCTAACTCCGCATTGCGGCTAAGTTGTCTTGAGTAAATTTCGTCGCAGCTGCTGAAACACCTAACTTCTTCTCGTAGTCTGTCCCGTTGATCTAAGACATCCATATGCTCTATATGCAGCTCCGTGAGTTGTGTCTTCAGCTCAGATATACGGTCATTCACAATTTTAATTTCTTCTTCACAGTCAACGCGTTCCCTTAATAGTTGACTGTTGTCATCCTTGTACTTCTTTAACTCGAGCAGAGTTATTCTTAATTTATTTTCCGCCTCCTTGGCCGTTGCCTTCCGAGTCATCATATGGGTAGACATTGCCAAGGATGACAAATTACCTAAAAAATAAGAAAACAGCTGAGCAAAGTCAAAGAAGAGAAGAGATGTGATGGGGTTTGAGTATTATTGTATAGACAGAATAAATAAGAAAAGTTACAAAAGAAAAGGGGGGTATATGAATAAAAAATATTTTAAATTAATTAATTGTAGAAACTAAGAAATTGAGAACAATTTAGGTAATTTGAATACTTTAGAGTAATTATCTAATACTTTTACAAGGTTTCTATTGAAATATCTCAGCTGATGAACTTAATCAACTTATTAATAAAATGTAAGTAGGTATACAAGTTACAGGTTTAAACCAATAATAGCTAATACAGAAATGTACACAAATATATGAAGTAAAGACAAGAATAAACAGTGTAGTAATTGTGAAGTGTATCGGTAGATTGTGTTTGTCTGGGGCTGTTGTTTAGTCCTCGATTTTGCTTCCACATATAGTCAAGCAAAAGGAGACAGAACTGAGCCAGATGTGTGTTGGACGTAGCTCACACGGGGGTGAGCCGAGTAATTCGGTGTTGTGGAGTGTTGGATAAGTTTTAATAAGTATTATACTCCCCGATAACTGCCATATCTTTGCAAGGGTATTAGGCATTCAGTTGCCTATCTATGATTATATTTACTTGCCTAACTGCTCAACTGGAGCTTGTGCTCGAACAAATTCCATGTGTGATGAACATGATGATTTGTTGTTCGTCTTGGAGTCTTCTTTGTCTTTGATGACTGCACGGATGGTGTAGGTGTTTCAGCTTTTGTTTTTTTTTTTTTTGGTGTCGGGTTGGAAAATCCTCATGGAGTCCCTCCGCCCTGGGGGGAAGGACGAAGGGGACTGTCAGAGTCTTACTGACTAAAAACCAACCCGTGCTCCTCATATACCCATGTGTCGGAGGGTAAGGTTTCACCGAAGCATTCCTCGCTACCCCCCGATGGGTATTGGCCCGCCAGTTGGTCGGGTGGGCCCCGAACGAAACCCCCTTGGCGGCGGACGAAGGTGTTGGGCTGTGTTGTATAGTTGTTTCGCCGCTGCCGATTCGCCGCCTAACATGCGTCAAGTGTTGTGAGTTCGATCCCCACACGAGACAGCACTTTGTGTGATCCATAAATTATTTTTTCGAGTATGGGTGTTTACTGTGTGTGTTGATTGTATGTTTATAAAATTCCGCGTGACACAGGATTTTATTTTAATTTTATGTCGGTATTTCAAAGTATGTTAATTTGATTCCCATAGTATTTTGCCTTGTTTTTGATCGAATGACATTTTGTTAATTGTCCCAGGATACTACTTTTAAACAAAATCTATTGTCGGTATGTGTCGAACGTGTGCGCCGGGAATTATGAGTTGGTTTATCTTGAAGTTACGAGTTGATCTGTCGGCGCGGGTAAATTGTCTCATGCGTTACATGATTAATTCAGACCATTACACCTCACATGCAAATGGCTTCAATGTCGTTTGCGTACCAAACTGTTTCTGGCCGTGAGGTGCTACTTATCACCTTGCTTTTGGGGTATTTGTTCAACTTATCTAGATGCTGTGCAGTACAGCTGACGTAAGCTGTGTCTTCCGCGTCATAATTTATTTTTTATACATTCATGCCTGTCCTAGGAGTCTGTTTAACAGACCGCGTAAAACATTCAATACTACGCTCCAAAACGAAAATCACCGATGTCACCCACAAAGCTTGCAAACTCAAATGGGACTGGGCATGCCACGTTTACCGCATGCCGGAGGAGCTTTGGGTCAAAATCGCCACTAATTGGGTCCCCGAAGGTGCTAGGTGACAACGTGGAAGGCCGAGACGACGATGGTGGAATGAACTGGAATCTTACAGGGAAGGCTGCCTGTGCTGGCACAAAATAGAGATCTGTGGAGAAAGGAGAGGGAGACCTTTGCCCTGCAGTGGGACGCTACAGGCTAAAAATAATGAAAAATACATAATTCATGCCTGTATCCCAAAAGGGGTAAGCAGAGGTATTATTTCACCCAAATTTTAGCATGTTATGGTCCCACGTAATAGGGGCGAGCCTAAATAACAACAATACCGAAAAAAAAATACCAAAAATATATTTTGATAGGTAAGAAAACCGGTACTTTTTGATTGCTAAAATCAGTAAGCCGGATCATCTTATTAATTACTAGCAGCTTTATTTCAATTTTACTATTTATTTTCGTTTCCATGAGAATTTCGGGAAATCGCTTCTTAGTGCACCTCTTCGGTCCCCAAGAAACATACATGTCATATTTCAGCTTCTTGCGTTCTATAGATTGAGCTGTGGCTTGTCTGATAGTCAGTCAATAACGCAAGGATTTTATACATACATATTATAATAAGAAATCATAAGGAATAAATAATTTCATATAACAAAGGACGACGTGGCTTATATCTACTGTTGTTTTTACCATGGAGCGCCTTGTTTAGCAAGGTGGGCAACTCATAAGTAATTGCTGTGATGCTGCACGCGACAAGGCACAACAAGCGCACTATTGATTTTTATATTTAGTGCCACAAGTATAAACAACGTAAAAGCGCAATGTTTAGCATCGTAGGTGTATTTTCAGTAGCATTAAAATACAAAAATTTGACGAAGTGATTTTTTGGTATCACAAAATTATTGTTATACCTACATACCTGTGTTATAATTTAGTATATAGTTTAATGTTAAACTATTCTCGAGTTAGATTTATGACCAAAATGCAGATCTTAGCGTAGATAAAAATGGAAAATTGCCGTTCGTAATAGGTCGGCAAAGTTAAGGCGCTGTCCTAAGCGACTGTTATGGTAAATGAGGGGGTGAAGCAGAGGAGGTGAAGGGCGCTTAGCTCCGTCTACTGCGGGGCGCCCCCCTTCATTCTCATCGCGTGCGGCCGTATTCTGGCGACATCCGTATTCCAATATTTCAAAATCGCAAGCAAAACGTTTTAGCATTGAATCGAGTTACTGATATTAAAATTTATATTACATAAATCAATCTGTTTGTACAATGTAGGCATAAGTTTTGTTTTCAGTGGAGCCATGAGCAAAACTGGTTTAAATTAGACGTTATAGGTATTAATAGTTGACGAAAGTAGGTAAATACCTACGTGCCGTAAGATGATAAAAATAATTAAGTCAGTTCCCTGTATGAAGAGGCCCTTATTATTTTTGTTTTGTATTGGTATAAAAATAGGAATGAGATGAAAAATAGGAAGAATGAATGAGGCAGCGATAGCCTAGTGGAGATACCAACAGACTGCCATGCAGAGGGTATCGGGTTCGAATCCACGGCGCGCACCAATGACTTTTCGGAATTATGTGCGTATTGAATTGTTAATTATCGCTTGTCCCGTGCCTCGGAGAGCACGTTAAGCCGTCGGTCCCGGTTGTCATGAAGATCTTTGACAATCGTTACAGGGCGTCAGTACCTTCTAACATAAACTGACACTAGTCTAAACCATGGATATCGCTATCCCTTCGGGTTGCGGAGGTCAGACAGGCAGTCGCTCCGTGGAAAAGCTAATATTCAGCCAAATCCGGTTAGACTAGTAAGCGGACCCCAGATTGAAACTGGGATATCGCTAGGAGGATGATGAGGATGATTGGTATAAAAATAGTGAAGCGGTTCATAGAATACCTACATCTAATTCCATTCCTGCCAGTTTTCAAATCTGTTTTGCAATAAATTGGCTGTGACATACGGGCGGACAGACAGACAGACATGGCGAATCTATAAGGGTTCCGTTTTTACAATTTTTGGCTACGGTACCCTAAAAACCACAATACTGGCCTACTAAGCGCAAAAGCCGTATCTCAATTAAAGCGAGTTACGCGATAAATGAAGTTTAGTAAAAGTTTATTTATTTTATTTATTTATGGATGTTTTATTGATATTATAGGTATAATTATTATGGTAAAGATTTCGAAATACGTCGGTTGTGAGTGATTGGGGGTGGGGGAGGAGGAAAGGTCTCGGAACCCCTCCTTACCATTTTGCACTGAACACCATTTTCACGTTCATACTGTTCAGGGTCACACAGGTCATACGCTCTGTTCACTAGCGAGGATACAACGGAATCCAAATGCCGCGAATGGTGGTGCGAGTTGGCGTTAAGATACCTGTCGGTGTGTGTCGGTTTCCTATATACAGTGTGTCCAAGGGTACCATTATCTCTCACTGTCACTTTAACGTCAAGGAAGGGTAACGATCCGTCCTTCCTCCATTTGGATTCCGTTGTGTCCTCGCTAGTGAACAGAGCGTATGACCTGTGTGACCCTGAACAGTTAAATAGTGAGCTGTCACATGTTCGGGAGGTACTGAGGCGCAATGGATACAAGAAGAAGATACTCCGTCTGAAGAGGAAAGATCGTAGACCTGAAGTAAGCAGAGTGCCGGCGAACATGCCATATCTAAAGGGAGTGACGGACAAGGTTGGAACAGAACTCAAGAAATACTCCATCAAGACTGTATACAGTCCGCTCTCTAAGATTGCACACAATCTGCGTACCCCAAAGGATGTCATTCCTCTCCAAACACCTGGCGTCTACAAAGTCGATTGCAGCTGTGGTAGTTCATATATCGGCCAGACTAAGCGTACAATCGCTGAAAGAGTAAAGAAACATATCGCAGCTGTAAAAAACCGACAGATTAATAAGTCGGCGATAGCTGAGCATTTGTTGGAGTCTGGACCAAACCACTGGATAGAACTGCATCAACCACAAGTCTTATTCACCGATCGTCACTATTACTCCAGGATAGTACGTGAAGCGGTAGAAATCAAGAAACATAACAATTTCAACCGGGAGGATGGATATAGATTATCGGCTACTTGGAATCCAGTCATCAGCAAGTGTAGACACCGCCGCAGTGATAAATCTGAACAGTGTGTAGACGTCATTAGTGTAGTGTGCCGGAGTGCCGACATTGCGAACTTAAATAAAGACCAAGTGAGGGTGGCACCCAACCAAGGTGCCGAAACCCGCACTTCCACAAGACGGCGCTGAGCTCTCATCAGTCTCTCCGCGACCACGCTCGGTGCAAGACGAGCGAAACGTCGGAACCAAATAGGTATTTATACCTTAAATAAGTTAGTTGTACGCGATTAAGACCCGCTAATTTATTTTGTATGATAAAATATGAAATTACGAATTCAAATCGGCGTATTGCAATAGCAAACAGGATTACGTAAAATTTCGTGCAGTGGAGACGCAAGCGACATGACCTATCTCTCACAGGGCTCATAGCCGAATGATGAGATCTGGGCGGGGCGTAAACTAGCAACTGATACTCTATGCACCGCTTATGCTAATAAGGTTTAAATTGCCGAACCGTTTGATATTGATAGGATCTACCGAGCGTCAAAATCATAGACGTTTGGCAGATTTTATTTAATTTTACAAAATATGCACGTATAATATGAAAATAAAGAGGGTAATTCTTTAGTTCATTATGTTTCCTACAATATTATCAAATAAAATATGACACGATCAAAATATTGCAAACAGTGAGACGAAAGATTATTTTCTGCCTCGATTTTGTGATTTTTTTACCGTGATTATATAATATTACTATTATACATACATAAAAAATTCTTTCAAAGTCTTTTGATCAGACTTTTGAGTTTAAGCTCTATTTTTTGCTAGTTTGTAATATGTACCGTTATGGCTAGTAGCGCAACGAAAAATTAGGTGTTCCACAGCTTCTATTTCTATATTAAATGAGCAAGCATCAAACCTGTACCTACGGCTAGTCTAAAGTGATGCGTAATTATTAAAACGCTGTTGAAAATTAGATCCTATATAATATTTCTGCAATGCCACTAAAGTGAAAAATATAAATAAGGCTTAGGTCAATCCCTTGCTAAAAGTAGATTTCGTCCAACCTATTTATTTTATGAGCATTAGTCGATAGCCAGTTTGACCTGTAAGCGATAGGATCTGATCACGGCTATGACACTTAGATTTTCCTCGTTGACTTCAACACTCTCGTCTCATATCATATGAAGTTTATTTAGTACCACCTAGGCCTGCCAACAAACCAAGTTTCCCAAATTTAAACACGAAAAATAAGTAAAAATAAACACACATTTTGTGGAGCGTCTGTTTCTGTTTGGTAAAAGTTGCAGAACAAATATTTATCATAATTATTTTCAAATTTGGCCGCGGTCGTTTATCGTGATGGCAAAAGCCACAAAGAATGTTCCGAGAGAGTCTGTACGTATGTGTGTTAAGCAATACTTTTACCCGTTAACTACGTAAGACTGGTGACTCTCACAGTCACTAACGTGATATTTTACGTAGTTTTACTTATTTCAGTTATTTATGAGGTGTTTGTTATTGTTCAGTATAATGAATATTTCATTTAATTTTATGATTTAGGTGCGGGAGGAATTAAAATCGGAATGTTACGTTTATTATGACTGCATAGTTGCAGTGGTTTAAGCGGCCGCCTCGCCGTTTGACATTGCGCCGTATGTTGTAGGTTCGATTCCCATACGAGGCAACACTTTGTTTGATCCATAAATTGTTGTTTCGAGTCTAGGTGTTCATTGTGTCCGTTGGTTGTATGCTTGTAAAGTCCCCCGCTACACAGGATTTAAGTATTCCTAGTGCGGGAGTTGTCTTTAAAAAATACATATAAAAATTGATAAAATATCTACAAAATACGTACTTATCGTGTAAATTTCATGTCTAAGCTTAAGTAAACAAACAAACAAGAAGCCACATTACTGTTAGTCTGACGGTGGGTAACCCTACCCTTAGCGCTCTCGACTCAACTGAGGCTATCGGAACACGTTACACGACGAGTTATGATTTTGATAACTTCGATAAAATGTATTTTTTATTCATCGCTTCGCTTAAAGGCATGATAAAAATTCGTTAGGTAGGATAGAGTCGATAATATCGTACCGCCATATAAATCGGAATATCCTTAGATTTACTATTAAATTACTTTTGTACCTCCATATTTTACACACCCAAATATGTCAAAATATCGTTAACTGACTTTTATGACTATACTATACTTACATACTATAGACTAGTATTATTTTTGATAAAGTCTCATAAACAGCAATAGCTTCGGCCTATACAAATTAAAAGAATAAAATTTTATATGTCCATGCATACACGCTCTCAATCTTCGTAACATAAACAAGAAGAAAGCAAAAACCTTTCATGTTTTCACAAATACGCAGGTAAAACAAAACGAGTGTAAGTAAACACATAAATATTATCACAATTATACACAAAAACATAACTTAGATACAGATGAAACATTTCCAAGAACAACAAAACGAATGACATGAATTTAAATAGGGAATTTCAAAGGTGAATTTCCAATGAATTTCCATTTGATTGTGGAGTAAGAAAAATAACACTTGTGGTGTTCAGTGAAAAGGTTCAACTATGGAGACAAATATTATTAAAAGGAGTTTCCTTTTAGGTATAGTCAAGAGTTGTGGCTAAATAGCGCCTTTTGTAAAGAGGAAACTGAAATTTTAATAACAACATACAATCTATTTTAATAATATTTATGCAACGCTTTTATAATGTAGCGTCAAACCATTTCGTTGTATCTCATTATTCTTCTTTATAATTATTTTGAAACATGAACGTGTCTGTCAGTACGGTCTAATTTACCAGAAGCTGTGCCTCTCAGCTATCCAGTGGCATATCCGAGTAATAGCTATTCGAGCTGATTTTTTGTGCCGCTAAAATAAAATGAAATTAATACAATTTAGTCAATATATTTCGGAATATAAATGTGATACAATTATATTCTAGAAATGGTAGGATTCGTGGAGCATAGTGTAAAATCATTAACTAATAATAATACCTGATACGGAAAAGTGTGGGTGGCGATTAAAACTCTCTACCGACCTCTGCACGATAGACCTATGTGCCAGGGTAAGCCTCCTACAGTGCCGTGTTTGGTTCTAACGAAAAAGTTAGAATAGTTCCCGTGAAACAAAAACACATCATACTATTATCATACTACACCTGCACATGGTGCGACCAGAGGGCTAATCGTGCTATTTTCAAACGTTCAAACGTTGACAACGTAACGTATTTGGTGAACGTTTGGTTTTAGTTTGGCTGATGTAAAACATGGTATCGTGCTAATTGTATAGAGCGTTCGAACATTAGACGCAACCTAAGAGATTGGATAATATACATACAGGTAGTCCTAGTACTCCCAAACTGAACACAGTCAACTGACGTGTAAGATACAATTTAGACAATTTATGCCATCAAATTATATAACCCTAGTGATTTTTCTTTTATAACAGTTCTATCATGATTTTGAATTTAGCCGTATAATATTAATATCGACTTTTCAAGTGTTCTAAAAAATCTTATCTATATGTCTATCCACCGTATATTTTTACCTCGTTATTTTTTTGATTCTATGTGCACGTGATAAAGATCTATAAAATAAGTGGATTGCTGCAGTATGTCGTGGAGAAAATTGGGTGCCTAGAAAGCACCATAGAATTTGTTCCAAGCATTTTACTGCGGAATGTTTTTAGAGTAATGACAGATGGCTCCTCTTTTCTAAACATATCAGTGTGAGTGTTTAAATAATTACTTGCTAATAATTAAACTATCAGCAAGAGTAGTAAATTTCGAAGCTTGTTAGAATCCATCATATTACAAAAAAAAAAAATGCAACTATAGAAAAAATCTGATCTTTCTTTACAAAGACAGTAATATTTAAAGGACAGTAATTTGAAGGTTTGATAAGAACTGTCTGCTTTCATAGCCACGACTACTGAGTGGTTATGCATCAAAATAAGGGAATCTTCATTTGAAAGAAATTTTGTTAAATGTCATTTACCCAGAGACCAAAACTTGGTTGTTCTTGTTCGACTAGTGGACTAATAATGTGCCGATCCCAAGATAAAATCGAAGGGCTAGTCTAGCCACAATTTTTTTCTCTCTAAATTTTCTGTATGTCACATGTATGATCGAAAAGTGTCCGATCCCGCACATACATTTTTACACATAGATTTGTATTACCTACACTATGTAATGAGAAAATTTCAATAAAGTGATTATTGTTAATAACAAACCTTTGGGCACTATTCAAGGTTTTGTCTGATTTTAAGTTAATTTTGATGTTTTTTGCTTGATAAAATTCATGTCGACTACCTCCTATCCTTGTAAAGAATTATGTGCCATTCTCAGTTATCATAATGCTTAAGCTATGAGTTTTGCTTTTTTCTTAATTATTTGCTTTCTCTAATAAAATATGTTATTTGGGGGTGATGATTTTTTTATTTAATATTTATTAATCCTACTTACAGCTATCATTACAGGTGAAAAACTAACTATAAATAAGTATAAATAAACATTTATGCCGAGGGTGTCAAATGAGGTGACTAAGAGAAACACAAGAGAAGGAAATCTCGAAATAAAACCCTATACGAATACGTCTGGCTAGTGTGGTATAATAGTAGGCCAAACCTCCACCACGGAAGGTTTAAGACCAGCAGTGGACTGAAAAAGGCTGTTGATGCGTAAAGAAAAATATCATGAAAATTAGAAAATAATGACTCGAAAGATTATGTGCTACTGAGTACCCATTTGAAACAAAAATATATAAGTTCAGTTTAAAAATGCAAGTTTGTGTAATAATTATTTAAAGACTGTCCATCAACTAGCGTTCTGACTGCTGTGGACACAAAGTTACGGCATTTAAAATGTGTAACATATAAATAATATACTTTACAAGTCCGTTTGACTTTGAACCTATATTGAAACTTTAATCGGTATCGATAGCGGATTTGCTCAGTCACTATTAAATTAAAAAGTTACGATATTTGTGTTCAAATTGTCTTTCGCCCTAACTGACAAACATAGTGCCATCTTCTTCTGGCAACTCTAATTTATCATATGAGTGAAGAGTGTAGCTATATTCAATTTGTTCTTAAAAATATCGTTCCTTCCATGCTTCAGTTATTCTTCTGTGGACGCAACCCTTACGTTGGGCTTACGTCAAACGTTTAGTGCTTGACACCGGCTTTCGAAAATAGTAAGTACTATTCTTATACTAAAGAGGCTGTAGCGACATCGCGCCATGTGCAAGCACTATTTTAAAAAGACAATGAATGTCATTATGTGAATGTCATTGAATGTTAATAAATATTATAATATGAAATCATGAAATAATTTTATTAAAATTATACGGTAAGTACCGATGTATTGTTTACTGTAATAAGTTATTTATGCAAAAAAAAATTAATGATCACACTTGGTCACGTAGAAGTGGTTTTTATTTCACTAGAGTAACGAAGTAGAATTCAAATGATGATGCACCACAACATTACCGTAATTGCAGTTTCTTCTGCTATTTGTCGAGCCCAATACGAATTTTATATGATCGTTACAATAAACAACACCTATTTTTCAGATTTGGTATAATATATAGAGAAATATGCTAAACAAACCCCGAATTGTCAGCATTTGGCATAATAGTCATCCTTTCTATAATAAAAGAAGAGATAGACGAAAAGCTGGAGAATTTGAATTTGGCTGACCTTCTAACTTTTCAGGTACGCATTTCAATTATCATTATTACGTAAGATCCTACAGTATTTCCTCTCATTCCAAACTTGTCTCATAATATGCATAAATACCCAACAAAATAATGTAAGTATATTATGCTCAAACACAAGATATAGCGCACGTATGAGAACAATATTAATCTTAAGTTAAATGTCAGCGGGTTTAGTTATTTTGGTGGGCCTTATATTTGAGTAAATAATGACTGAATAATTATGTTTTAATTTTGTTCACAATAGCCGAGGAGTAAGCAGAATAATAAGCCGCTCGTTAGCACAACCACATGGACATAATTGCAAGTTAACAAAAATGAGCAATTTGCTATGAGCCTAATCGAGACCATCATCACTTCTTTGACATTAAACAAGAATTATACTATTAATTTAGTTTACTAAAATAATGTAAACCAAACCAAATACACAATAATTACTGTGAAGTTCACGTTGTAACAATGGCCAAACAGATGTTGATTGTTTCAACTCTACTTAAAATTATATTTTGTATCAGATTTCATCACCTCAACACACTGAATAAATAAAATCAAAATGTGAAATTGGAGCTTGCTTTTTAATATACATACCTATTCTATTCCTTTAACTATCTATTGAAGGGGTCCAGCGGTAGTCTGGGTAACACTGGATCATCTGATGTTGGACTCGATACCCAATTTAGAAAATACGCTTATGTTAGCTCACACACTTGTATCACATCCTGCTGAGTTAGTGGTTAGTCTCTCTTGTTGATCGGCTTATTGGTCTAGTGGTACCTAACCCTCACTGCTAAGACGAAAGTCATGGGTTCGATTACCACCCAGGAGAACTCTTTGTGCGATGAGCAAATTACCATAACTATAATACTCGTACGTGTATAAAAGCAATATTTATATATACTAATCAATTGTCTGACTACCGTGCCACTAGGTTGTGCCTGGTTTGGGATCACACCGCCAGGTGTCACAGAGGATTAATTTATTCTTATGTTTATCTTCTTTACGGATATTTTCTTACAATTCACTTAGAAATTCACCCGGTCTAAATGGTCACTAAGGACGAAAGGCGGCACTTACCCTAACCACTCTCATACTAGTATGGGCAGGTGGTACTTGATGGGCGAACTTATTAGATAGATATTCTCTTAACAGACTCCAAGGCTTATTACTTTTACTATATATGCAAAGTGGGCAACAGTGATGTTTTATCATGGCGGGTCTCGTGGCAACAAAGACCCGGGGCAGGTTTTCCCGTGATTATGCCTTTGAAAATTACACCAAGCGAATAGCTCCTGTGGCCTTCCCTTCGCTGATCGGCCATAGCAAGCCAAATTTAAGAGCCCTGAACCAACTAGTCAAAATAGGCTGGCCAGAGACTAGACTCTGACCGACTCACTGAACTATTAGGCACCCACAGATTACACGAAATGTACAATTCTGTGTCGGCACCCCATGCACTTACATTCAACTCGCTGCCACCCAGGCCTAATCTAAGACTTAGGTCTGTTACCCGAGGTAGTGGATTGGATTCCTAACACGACAAATCTTTGTATGATGAGCACTACGTTTTTGTCTATGTCGTGGTTAAATTAAATAATTACAATACCTATCTAGGTACTTGGAAAAATAATTATAAATGAACGTTTATCAGTCGTCTACTTGCTGTATACTGGCGTCTGAGAGCGCAGTGACCGAGTAGGCAGTCTTTTCGCTTAAGCCACCCAAAGAACCTATACTGTGACATTATTATGTGTATGGTATACGTATATCCACATAATATTATTGTTTCAGCCTTTCAAAAGTGAATTTCTAGGAAGGTATCGCGTCGGGATGTAGCCTTTTTGATGAGATGCCTTCCTAGACATTGTTATAAATATAGGGCCAAGCAAGCTTGACGTCAATCTTGCAATAATGAATTCTACCGCAACGATAACTCAAACTCAAACTCAAATATGTTTATTTCTATCAGAAAGTCGTCGTCGTCAGAAAGTCATACAAATAAAATAAAAAAAGTAACTTTAAATGCATATTAATATAGTTGAGCATTGAAAAAAAAAATGCCTGTTCAGGAAGTAGAGCCTCGTGAGAAGAATAAGCTATACTAAAGAGATATCTATAAAAATTGTCTTATATAAAAGAATGTTGTTCACTCATTTAGGTTGCAGTCAAACGTATTATAAGCATATGCCACTAAATTGATAATTAATACAAAATTATCTTAATAATTTTCTCAAATTTAAAATATTATATAATTGAAAAGTTCGTCGATAGGTACTTTTGGTTTGACAACGTATGAGACGTTCGCGGACGTAACGGTTTTGGTTTAAAACGTTGTCAAATAATAGCGCGATACCATGTGGCGATACCAAAGAAATATAACCTAAGGCATAGAAGTAACACTAATTAACAACAGCGGTTGCTATGATTGATATCTTCTTTCTAATGGCACATGCAGTATGATAGAAAGAGCTGTCGATAGGTTTAGCAGCAGGCTCTTATAGCAGCCGCGTGGTAGGCAAACAGTAGACAAAACATAGAGTGAGGAAACCGAGTGTTGTTCGTAACAGTGATGATTTATCGATAAATATTTTTGGTCAAATGTCTAACTTTAGTATGTGTCGATATATTTAAGCCGTAGAAGTAAACAACTAAAATATTGAAATTGTAGTTTTTGCTGTCGACGCAGGACAGTGCTTTGCAAAGACTTGCCAGACAGACAGTACTAAAATAATTCACGTGTTTAATCGTTCGTTTTAGCCATAAAATCTATTGACAAAACTAATGAGCGATGCGTGGCGGTGAGATGCTAAGAAACTGTCACTTAGATTATGTATTGTACGAATTATACCAGATTGGCTAATGCGGCACGGCAGGCTTTGGCAATTTGTCTGCGTCGCATCATATCACGTTGCTTGCTATCGCTAACGTTGGACACTGCTCGATTTTTATAGAGTTGTAGGTAATCCGACTGCCACGCCGAAGCTTCCGGGTTTGATTCCCGCTAAAGTCAAATATTTGTGTGCATGAATATGGATGTTTGTCTTGGTCTGGATGGTACTATGTATAATATGTAATATATTTACAGAAAAGTATATATGCATGTTTATCGATTGTCTAGTACTCGCAGTACAAGATATGCTTAGTTTGGGACCAGATAATGTTGTGTGAATGTGAAAGAATATTTTATTTTATGGTAGAATATTATGTAGCGGACTACAAGACAAGACGTCTTTGATCAGTCAGGATAGCATTAATATGATAAATAATATAGAAGTAGGTAGATTAATTAAAATCGTTGTAATTATTATATTTTATTAATATGTTCAAACTAAAATTACACACTTTTTGTTTAGCTTTGGATAAATAATTCTACCGGGTGTGCAATGTCCGAGCATAAATGTAATGTAAGCACAGCTTTCGGTTTTAAACGACGCCAGGTGCTTTCTGTCTTTAAAAACAGTATTTCTCAAAATGACGTGAACAAATACGGTGGTACTTCTGCTAAATCAAACTAGGCCGTCCAACGGCATTTATCCAAAGTTTTCTTGTGACGTCATTAATAGGCAACCTGTAATAAAAAACACCTTCTTAATAATAAAAAATGCTACTCACATCCCTAATCCATCTACTATTTTATAGATGCAAAAATGTAAGCATACACACACGCGCGTACACTGGAACACTTGGCTTTAGGTTAATAGACGCTACTTTTAAGGTAGGTATCTAAGTAAATTATGTACATTAAACTGCGCTTACTATCAAACGCGCGATAGAAAATTAGACCGCTGGACGTCTTTGTTTATTGCCAACTTAGCAAACGCGGCTACCCGCTGTCGCTTCCAGCGACAGTTTTACATTCATGTCCGATAGTTAGTTTCCGTATTTATCCCTCATTCAAAAAACATCGATATCTCCTTTCACTGTCAAATCCCATCACTAAGGCTATTAAATCAATAAATGTACAAAATAACAATTTGTGAGTTAAATTCATAACACATACATATGCAAGCTGTTCCTTTGATTTGCAATACAATGATATTGTGTAAACTTAACACTCATTATAGCATTAATACGAGAAAAGTAAATAAATTTGTTGGAAAATTCCGACTCACTGCTAGAAGATAAAGTTTCTCCTGTTATTTCCGTTCCGAGAATAGCGGCATCCACATCCCGATATCACATACTCGATGTGTATTAATTAATGAGTACACTATTTAATTATTATAAGCTTACTTACTATTTAAATGCAAAAAAGTTATTAAAAATGTAAACACAAACGTCTAACAAATTTTACACTGATGACAGATCACAGCACGGCTATTTAGAGAATGTAGTCAAAGATATGAGTATGTAAAGAGTCTATGCCTCTTTAAATGAGACGCGTAATTTGACGTTATGATTAACCAACTAAGACCAACTGACATTACATGTTGCACGTTCGGTATAAGGAAATTTATAGGGCATGTTCTCTCTAGTCTAAACGTCCAACCTCTTTGGGCGATACCATGCAACAACGAGAGTTCGCTCGCACGCTGTCACCTAGCTGTCACTGAACGTATCTGCCCTACAAAAACCAAATCGTTTACGTTCAAATAATTAGAACGATACGAAATGTGCATAACGTAAGGTTTTCGGTTGAAGTTTGGTTTTGGTAAATACGTTGACATTTAGCACGATTGCCCCCCAGGCTTAGATATCTTCAACTATGTTCAACAGTCCCATCCCATTTTGGAGTAAAAGTTTCTACGGATCTCTGCACGTTGGACTGATGTTGCCATGTAAGCCTTTCGAAGGAAAAAGAGAAACACAATACCGAAGGTACATATTTCGGAGGTACATATTTCGGTCCTAAAATAGTATAAATCTTCCTCGACAGATATGTCTAATAAGCGACTTTTGAAAAAGGGTAAGTTACCCAATTCAGTTATCATATTTTGTCGTTCAGGTTGTTGGAATAACAGAAAATATTAGAAATATACCATTCTAGTAAATGAAATTACATAATTATTTTCGTGTATATTCTGTGATGTAATTATTGATCTTGGATTGTGCAGTGTTAATGGACATTTATTCTATATATTTTATGTAAACTAATAGTCAAAATCCTTTATTCATTTGGGTCACAATGTGACGCTTATGAACGTCAAAATAATAAATTTATAAAATAATTACTTATACTCAAATTTAAAACATTATTACTGTATGCTTCTACATTTACATTTACTGCCACGTTCGCAAAGCAATAGGTAGAACCATGAGAAAGAACGGGCAATAAAACTCACGGTCACTCTTTTTCATCGCCAGGTTTTGCATAATACACAATTTACATTTTGTAAGGTGCTGCAACTGTTACACCTTCTATATCACTTGTATATATTTACTGCACATCATAATACTCAAGCATAATACTTTTGGTTAGCCTCCTCAGAATAGACATGGTGAAACAGGAGCATCCACTTACATTATATATACCTAATAATGCAGGCAATCCGCGAAAGTGATCAGAACCATAATGGAAATGATGCAGTTAAATATTTAAATCTAATACCAGCCCGCAAGACCGTCATCGACCAGTCATCGCAAGTAGCACCCGTTCACGAGTATGACGCATGTGCCAGCCATCATCCCTCTCGTCATATTAGAGGGACAGGGATGACCCGACACACGACGCCACCACAAGAAATGACATTTTAGTGAGCATGACGACAACGGTATACGAACCAGCAGTAAGAAACAATCTATTGGTATACTGACCATGACCGCCAATTACCTCCATTTTCCAGATCGTTATTATTAACATAAGTTAGTGGAACGCGTGAAGGAATGCAAATGTAGAAAGAATTTTGTGAAGGTGACAAGTGAACAATGATATGATCAGAGATAAATAATGTTAAACTACATTCAACAAATCATAAAAATATCCAAATCCTGCAAAAATCATGTGTTCACGAGACACCTCCAATTAACATGTAAATAAAATAATCGTGAGTTAAACAAGCCTAAGCCTATCCCCACGGTGTCTTATCATTTAAAAATTCCTTAATAGTGTAATAACCCTAATTGTCTGTTTGTATTTGTGCATGGGTAAATTCATTATTTCAAGAGGCAATTTGTTGAAAAATCGTATACCAATCCCCGCAAATGAGTTCTGAACTTTATGTAGACGGTAGTTAGTTCCCACCAGTTTATGCTTATTTCTTGTGTTCACGTTGTGCAAATCACTATTTTTGCGGTATAGAATTAAGTTTTTCTTAATGTACGTTAAGTTAGCATATATATATTGCGATGCAACTGTCAATATGTCTACTTCTTTAAAGGAGAATGACCAAATTTGTATGGAAGATGGGCTAAGTTTGCTTCTCGATGATTTGACCAGTAAAATATAGTAAATATACTCCTAATTAAATTAGGAAAAAATGAATACGATATTCGGCTGCAGTTCTTAGCTATCGGACATTAAAGATTTCAAATATTTTGAGGTTAAGTATTGTGATAGTTACATGATTTAATCATATAAATAGTAGTAAATTAGTTAATTATCGCCCGTGCTTCGAAGAGTACTTACGTTAAGCCGTCGGTCCCAGTTGTCATGAAGATCTTTCACCATCGCACGTCGTTACGGGGAGTCAGTACCCTCCAATAAACCGATACTTACTGGTCTAAACCATACAATATCGCTTTCCCTTTGGGTTATGGCGGTCAGACTATGGAAAAGCTAATATTCTGTCATATCTGGTTAGACTAGTAAGTGGACCCAGGGCTCCTAGTATACAAAGGTACTCTGTGGCTCCTAGGCGTTGAAGTCTTGGAAGCAACCGACATAACTCTAGGACGGTGATTATATGATTTAATCATATTACCGGAATTTATTAGAAGCCTCTATGTATATTATACAATATAGAAAATAGTTGTAAAAAGAAGTGGAGCTACGAAACACACGCTTGTACATTATATTAGTTTGCGGTTTTTTCAGTCTGATATATTTCTTAGTGAGAATTCTCAATACCATGTGGTACAATTAATGAGAGTTTCAGTGAGGCTAGTTCGCAAAAGATAAGCTCATTCCATTGGACCTTATTACAAAGTTGGCATTAAAACAAGGTAAATGAAACACAGTTTTTATGTTATTCTTCATTTTATTTGTTATTATACCTAAAATCTTCTTCAAATAAATCACCTCAAAATGAAGCAGGAGCTTGTATATCGTATACCATAATGTGGTGCAGGTAAATCAGAAGTTACAACAGCTTCAATTAATGTGTAACATTCTAAACATAAGACTCCGTTCAATTCCTGAAACAAACAATTAAAGTAGTTTGAATATTCGGTGAGGAGAGCACGAGAGAATTGTAGGAATTGAGAAGAGAAGTAAACAAAACTTACACATACTGGCGCTATCCTTGATGACAAAATATTGAGCTCCGAATCAGAAAGCTTGTCCAAAGAACGGACGTGTTGCTGCCGAGGTACCGCAAAGGAAGAGTTAACATAACTGCAATTCTCACCACGGCTAGTTGTTTTAAGTCCAGACGACATACTAATGTTACCAATAAAGACTGTCTCATACTTTAGTCAACCCACGAGTTTGGTCCACAAAGGATTGTTCAAGTCAATATAAACGACATTAAATTACTTATTTTCCATTAAAGAGATATGAGCACAGGTGAAAAAGCAATTTGACTGTTTTCATGTCAAAATAACTGACATAAGTCGGTAAGAACAGAGAGGTTGGACTAGTAATAAGGTTATATTTCTTTGCGTAAGACATTACAGATGCCAGTATAATAAAAATATGTTCCCATATTTTCGATGAGTACAAAACATTATTTCGTGGGTAATATGTTGCAAAAAGCATAAACATATTATTTATAGAAAATATTTCACCACGTATTTTTTAAAAATATCATAAGAATTTGGTGTTATTTTACTTATTAGAACTTTTGTTATGTCACCCTGTTTTTCACTATGGATGTAATTTTTCCCTATTAAAAGGGGTTTGCAAGAAACTGTAAACATTTGCCTAAATATGCAAAATGAGTTTTGAATATGAAATGGCGATATCACGACCGGAACAACGCAGATACTTTTAATTTTGAACTAAAAGTCCCCGTTTCGCTTTAAATTAAAATTAATATAGATAAAATTATAAAATAAAAGAAGATTTTCTAGATATGAATGGTTCAGAAGCAAACGTGCCACAAAATAGCCCAGTTTTGGTCATTCTCCTTTATCACGTAAAGAATCTCTAACACCTAACTTATAAATTGCACGTATGGCCCGTTTTTGAATGACAAAAATAGTCTGTATATCAGAAGCTGTACCCCATAACATTATTCCGTAAGACATTACGCTGTGAAAATAACTTAAGTAAACTAGTCTAGCAGTATCTATATCTGTGAATTCCCTAACTTTTCTAACTGCAAACGCTGCAGAACTAAGTTTTAGTGTGAGACAGGATATTTGGGCGCCCCACTGAAGCTTACAATCTAAAGTTACACCTAAGAATACGGTTGATTCGACTAGTTGAATTGTTTCCTTATTTAAAATTATATTAGTAGGAACACTTTTGACATTAGGCAAAGAGAATTTAACACATTTGGTTTTGCTTGAGTTGAGTACCAAATTATTTGTCGAAAACCAATCTAATACTTGTGCAAGAGTGTTATTGACGGTATCAAAGTTACTTAAATTACGATCAACTTTAAAAATTAGTGACGTATCGTCGGCAAACAAAACAATATCACATAAATTTTGTACAAAGAACGGCAAATCATTAATATATATTAAAAAAAGAAATGGACCGAGAATAGAGCCCTGTGGAACGCCCATTCCTACTGGCAAACCTAGAGACCTACTCCCATTAACATCTACATACTGAATTCTATCACTAAGGTAGCTGGCAACAAGATTGAGTGCGGTATCTCTAATACCATAAAGTTTCAATTTAAGTAAAAGCGTATTATGTTCCACACAGTCAAAGGCCTTTGATAGGTCACAAAAAAACACCAATGGCATCCTTCGAATTTTCCTAAGCATTAAAAATATGCTTTAACAAAGTTACACCGGCATCAACGGTGGAGCGACCCTTAGTAAAGCCATACTGTTCACTGTGAAATAAATTATTTGTGTGAAAGTGGCTCTCTAGTTGATGCAAAATAATCTTTTCAAAAATTTTACTATTAGCAGGCAAGATAGAAATTGGCCGAAAATTACTAGGGTCGCTCTTTGATCCCTTTTTGAATAATGGTATTACTTTACTGTGTTTCATTAGATCAGGAAATACTCCTGTATCTACGCATCTGTTGAATATTGCAGCTAAATATGGAGCTAAGCTAGAAATAATTTGTCGTACAAGTTTAACAGAAATGCCCCATAAGTCAACAGATTTTTTATTATTGAGCGTCTTGAATACCTTCAGTATGTCATTGGTGTCAATATATTTAAAATTAAAAAGCACATCACACTCATTCACATTGCCCCTAACCAACATTTCTGCTTTGTTTGGACATGAATCTAGACAGCTGGTTGTGTTCACTGGTATGTTTATGAAGAAATTGTTAAATGTCTGAGCAACATCAGTTTTCCTAGTAATAATTTCACCATTAAATTTTAATTCATAATTGTTATCTACCAATTTAGCTCGACCAGTCTCATTGTTAATAATGCTCCAAGTAGTTTTAATTTTGTTCTTGAATTCTTTGATTTTATTGCTTAAATATAAGGATTTGGCTAAAGCACATGTCCTCTTAAAAACCTTTGAATAATTTCTAACATATTGAATAAATTCAGGATTAAAATTGTATTTCTTCATACCATATAGATCATACAACCTAGCTCTACTTTTGTATATACCTACTGTTGCCCAATCACAAAAATTTACTTTAATGCTCCTTGCAAACGTCTTCAGTTTAAAAATTTTATTGTACTCATCATTAACAATTTTAAATAAGCATTTATATAATTCATCAGGATCATCAACGGTTAAGTCAATACTGGCGATCTTGGCAGCAACATCATTACTAAAGTGTTTTAGGCGAGCAGAGGTCATTGGCCTACATGTAATTTCTTGTACTTTAGGGGTTCTATTAGTTGGAATTACAACCTTTTGCCCGCAGTGATCCGATGTCAAGTCAGTTAAAACAGCCTTACTTAAATAAAGACAATTGCAAAAAACATTATCTAAGCATGTAGACGAATGTGAGGTTATTCTAGTTGGTTCAGAGAACAAAACATTTAAATTAAATGACCTAAATAAGCTAGCTAACCTAGTACAAATTGGTGATTTTTCTAACAAATTGACATTAAAATCGCCGCATACGATTATAGACTTCCTACTAGAAATTATGTGTTTTAAGACATCCTCAATAATGCTTTCAAACTGAGTAAAGTCGCTTTGTGGTGGTCGATACACACACACTATAATATGTTGTTCAAGCTCAACACAAGAAATCTCAGCAGTGCGCTCGATAGAAAGTTTAGCTATATCCTTACGTTCTTTACATTTCAAACTATTACATACATATATTAGAGAGCCACCACGAATAGCCTTCTTTCTTACGAATGCACTTATAACTGAGTAATGTTGATTGTTAAATATTAATTGGTCACCTCGCAACCAATGTTCCGTAATACATAAGATATCAATCTTATATTTATTTAAAAATAAATCTATTTCTAATTCTTTGCCAGATAGGCCTTGTATGTTTTGATGAACTAAGTTTAAAACACATGAATGCCTATCTGTTGTCTCATCTAATAGTTTAAACTAATAGATGTGTCAATACTACTATTGGTATAACTATTATCTACCAAATTCCTAAGTACTCTGGTAGTACTCCTGTCAGTATATAAATTAAATGCTAATAATTTAGCAAGTTGTCGCCTATGTACATAAGAAAGATACATAGTATCTTTTGTTAAAAAGAAATTACTAATAAAAATATTAGTGTCAAAAAATAAAATACTGTCACTATGACATGTCCTATTGTACAATAATAGATTTAATTTGCCTATCTGCCTGTTTTGGTCATTTGTGAGAGCATATGAATAAGGCAATGCACAAATAATAAAGCTACATCCTATTTTTGTGCTAACATCTATCATTAAGTCTGTTAATTCTATGAGACTGTTTTTGGAGACTAATGAGCTGTCACCATACAATATGATGACAGTAGTTTGTGGATTCAAGTCGGCATTCTTAATCTTATCAACTAGGGTACAAGACTGAGCTCCAGGTGAATAAAAGTTCTGTACTGGTTGCTCAGTGTAATGATCAATTAAGCTCCCCAAACCCACTCCCAGTTGGTCTGAAAAAATTATTACATTCTTACTGTCAGTCTTTACTGGATGCAGTTTGTTTTGTGTATTAAACTGACATCCATGTGCATTCAATTCTATTGATTCAGCAGGTGTAGTCGCACACTTAGTAGTACAACTGGAACAGTAATTATTAGAGTTGGATAATGAGATAAGTTGCTTTAAATTTTCTCGACCAATCTTGAAATTTCTTCATATTTTAAGATGTATTCATGAGTCTCATTCTGGTGTTCCATTATAGTTCTAGTGAGTTGAGCTTGTAGATTTGATATTTGTGCTTGCAACTCACTTGTGTGTTGTTCATATAACAACCTACCAGAAACTAATTCTTCATTTGTTTCCTCAAGCTTTAATAAAAGAGACTCACACTCTTTATTTAATTTACAGTTATCTTGTGCATACTGACTCAATTTGGTAGACCACTTAGGACCAGATCTAAGTTTCTTAATTAATTTATTTAACTTAAACAATTTTCTAAATTTATTCTTACTTAGACATTTTTTGAAACAGTTACATTTAAGAGCTTTTAGCACATTAATTTTGTCACCCAGGAGCTCAGAGAATAAGTTGTGAGTAGCAGTACTGTTAAAGGCCGCAATTGTGTCTTCTACAGTTGAAATTCTGCCATAAGCCTCATTGACACTTGCTTCTAACTCCGCATTGCGGCTAAGTTGTGTGGAGTAAATTTCGTCGCAGCTGCTGAAACACCTAACTTCTTCTCGTAGTCTGTCCCGTTGATCCAAGACATCCATATGCTCTATATGCAGCTCCGTGAGTTGTGTCTTCAGCTCAGATATACGGTCATTTACAATTTTAATTTCTTCTTCACAGTCAACGCGTTCCCTTAATAGTTGACTGTTGTCATCCTTGTATTTCTTTAACTCGAGCAGAGTTATTCTTAATTTATTTTCCACCTCCTTGGCCGTTGTCTTCCGAGTCATCATATGGGTAGGCATTGCCAAGGATTACAAATTACCTAAAAAAAATAAGAAAACAGCTGAGCAAAGTCAAAGAAGAGAAGAGATGTGATGGGGCTTGAGTATTATTGTATAGACAGAATAAATAAGAAAAGTTACAAAAGAAAAGGGGGGTATATGAATAAAAAATATTTTAAATTAATTAATTGTAGAAACTAAGAAATTGAGAACAATTTAGGTAATTTGAATACTTTAGAGTAATTATCTAATACTTTTACAAGGTTTCTATTGAAATATCTCAGCTGATGAACTTAATCAACTTATTAATAAAATGTAAGTAGGTATACAAGTTACAGGTTTAAACCAATAATAGCTAATACAGAAAAGTACACAAATATATGAAGTACAGACAAGAATAAACAGTGTAGTAATTGTGAAGTGTATCTGTAGATTGTGTTTGTCTGGGGCTGTTGTTTAGTCCTCGATTTTGCTTCCACATATAGTCAAGCAAAAGGAGACAGAACTGAGCCAGATGTGTGTTGGACGTAGCTCACACGGGGGTGAGCCGAGTAATTCGGTGTTGTGGAGTGTTGAATAAGTTTTAATAAGTATTATACTCCCCGGGTTTAAGTCGTAGCAGATGTAAATTCAAATCCGTCCGTTGACACCAAGTCCCCGTTCTGTTCGCTCGAACTTTGGCCGTGTAGTTATTATACTTTTTACAAACACAATTTTAACAATAACTTCTTGTCACTATTTTATCAATATATACTAACTTATATGTTAAATAATCAATTAAAATTATATTAAAACTTTTTTAATTATGGAGCTAAAATTATTGACGAATAGTAAGTGAATAAACGAAGAGAACAGCTATAAATATCGATAAAAATAATTCTACTATTGGGTACAATATAAATCTACTACAATCGTGTTAAAAAATAATACATCAAGCAATTATGCTCGCCATGTTATCGACAATTCCATTGCTCAGTATTTATAGCTGTAATAATCGATGGAATGTCATTATTTGTGTCAGTGAGTTATAAACATCACACTGCAAACTAATATTATAAATGCTAAAGTTTGTTCGTTTATTTGTATTTTATTTTGTTTGTCCTTCTTTCACGTCGCAAATAGCGGTGTTGGGATATGATATTTATGTGTGAAGAAAGGAGAAAGTTAGTATAATAACTACGCATGTAAAACGTTACGTATGTCGTCGGTTATCGAGCCAAAAGGTACTTTTTGTGTCATTGTGGTGTAATCGTGATTTTTTGCACAGTTTCACTGAAATCCACTTAGTCATTTCTATGAAAAAGAGTCACAGACATTGGTCCATCCATCCAACCTCACAATTTTTCGCATTCGAAAAGTATTATGATTAAAATAATTATTATCATGTTTCTCTGTTATCTCGGCTATTCTTCTAACAATGACGTTAGAAGAATACCCGGTCCTTTAAAAGGCTTACACGGGGACATAGGTCCAACGTGCAGAGGCTCGTAGAGAGTTTTGATCTAAAATGTGGTGAGATACATGCCGCGGAGCCTCCACAACTGCACTACTGAGTACAGCTATGGACTAGCCGCAGCACGTGTAGGACTATAGTTTAATATGGAATCTAATTGGTTTGCGAGGTTGGGTGTTTAATGGACCGGTATAATGAAACTATGGATCATTAACGGCACCTGCCTGATACTCCCATAACATCCGTCTGCGTGGCAGGTGGTGACTCGCCAACTCACTAGATGGGCCCTCTCTAAACAGCCGCCAAGGCAAACAAAGTCTGCCATAAAGGCAGCCAGAGGGCAACACCGGTGTGAGTGGCTAGGGGTGTCGAGCAGTGCGGCACCGGTTTCGCCATCGCGGTTCTCGTGACAACGGAGACCCAGAGCGGGTTTCCCCGTAATTTCGCCCTTGATAATGACACTTCCACCCCCGAGCTAATAAGCACTTGCGGCTTCCCTCTGGCTGGCCAACCTAGGCAAGCCAGAGTTGAGAGTCCTGCGGGCGCTCTTGGAAATTCCCTCCGACTAGCCAATAAAGGCAAGCCGGAGACGACGCCCTGATCGACTCCCTGAAGCATTCGGGACCGCAGTGTCACCACACATATTCAGCTAGCCACAAAGCTGCCCTGCGGTTTGTAAGCTTTATTTTCATCTCGTAATACATTTTTTGTTTATATCACAAGATGAGATGATGTTTGAAAGCTGTTACTCTGCCCTCCGAGTTTGCGTTAGTCTCATGGTGAGATAACGACTGCCCCAGAGAGGGTTTATTATTATTATTATTAGAAGCCTAATTTACGCACTGCTAGGCAAATGCCTCTCCTTCCATCTTCCACTTGTCGCGATCAGACGCGATCTCTTGCCAATCCTTCCTAAAGACGTCCAATTCATCGCACCATCGCCTCCTAGGCCTTCCCCTAAAAATAATTTGTGTGGGAAATTTGACGGTATAACGGTCATAGATTTTTATGACCACAGAATATCAAGGAGGAAATGACATCTGTGATCAATGACCGGGGCACGGAAGGGTGTTCTTTTTTACTACTCAATGATGAAGATCATTGAGTAGATGGACTGAGAGTTATGTTAAACGGTTATGTACTAAAAGCTAAAAAATACTTCCGTAAGTCCTAGATCCGTATCTGATCAATACCCCAGATTGATGAGAAGAATAGTGCGATCTGGTAGCTAGGACTTACCGAATAATTTTTTAGCTTTTAGTTAATAACCTCATAACCTAACTACATATTTTTTATTGTAATAAAATCGTTTAACATAAAAATGTTTTTATTTTATGTTATATTCAAGTTTTTAGTTTTGTTGTAGGGTAGAATAGAATAGGTAGGTACCAATCAAGCCCTTTCATTCGATACCCATATTGAGGTATTTGTGAAAAAATTGTAATCCGCCATTTTGTGTCGGCAGCCATCTTGGATTTTTCATAGTGAGCTCTACTCTACCAATCAATCCCTTTCATTTGATACCCATATTGAGGTATTGTGGAAAATATGTAATTCAACATTTTGTGGCGGCGCCCATCTTGGATCTTTCATAGTGAACTCTATTCTACCAATCAAGTATGCGCCAGTTCTCCAAAACTTTTCATACTCAGCAACAGTACGCCACCAAACTTGCGTAAGGAAGTAGAATATATATAACATTATGTTCGGTGTAATACGCCGCAATATTTCAACCGCAGATAAAAGGGTTCGTTTATCTTTACTTTGCTAAAAGGTTCACTTCAATCAGGACGATATACATTTCACGTAATAGAGGTTTGATTCGGAACTCAAGTTTATGTTCTGCACGTAATCTATTTAATACTTATAGGTATGTTTTT
Source organism: Euclidia mi (assembly GCA_944739405.2). Lineage (NCBI taxonomy): Eukaryota > Metazoa > Arthropoda > Insecta > Lepidoptera > Erebidae > Euclidia > Euclidia mi. The sequence goes on along the minus strand of OX123204.2, from coordinate 26,515,218 downwards.
TATTCCCGTGCTTGGGTAACAGGTAAAACGTCAATTTAAGGATGAAAATTCCAGAACTCATTTATCAACAGTTTTGATAGCTATTTGTGTATGGTTTCAATTCACAATAATCACCAGCCTGACGTAGTCCACTGCTATAAGCCTGTCCAATGGTATGCCACTGAGCCCGATTTTCGGTTCTTAGTGTTCTAGTCGCTGCCAGTCACTTATATTATATCGTCACTCCACCTAGCTGGTTAGACTTCCTAATACGTGACTACGTTTGTTTTATTGCACATGCCTCTAATTTTAAAATACATAATATCAAAATAAGAGACATTAACATCCGTTACATGAATTCAGTCACGTTACATAAATAAACATGCAGAGCTACACCAAGTTTGCTAAGGCGTGGTCTCCACTCTAACAGAAACGAAGTCGATTTTATAAAAAATACTAGAGGGTGACCGCAGCTACGCCCACACATTTTATTTGACCATTTCGGGAAATCCCTTCTTAGTGCAAACCTACGGTCCTCAAAGAAAATACATGCAACATTTCAGCTTCTTGTGCCTAATAGCTTTGGCTGTAGCATGTCTGACAGTCAGTAACGCAAGGATTTTATATATACAGATTGGTGCAATGGGACTTATTGATCCCTATTGTCGACGAGGAATCATTTTGTTGCATTCAATGATTAAACTGTTCTTTCATTACTTTATGTCCGAATTGCCTCATGTATTTTGATATCTTAATAAAATAATAGTTATTTCTTTTAAATGTTTAGCTTTTTGTATTTGTCTCATTTGTATCGACATCATAATTACCTTAAAAGTTACATACTCTCACGAATCAACATAAGAAAATGACCTAACAGGACATGTATTCTCATCATTTATTTGAAATACGACACAACGACGACGATCACAGTATTCCATTAATAATGAACACTTAGCCACTGGAATTGCACTTAACTGCAGCAAAGTCAAAAGTAAAAATGTTAGGTAAAAAATCCGCTTCGAAAGGCATGACGGCGCAAATCGGTTAATTTTCCACTAAATTCCGCATGGAAATTTAATAACCACTGATTTATTTGGCAGAATGATAACTGGAAATGAAAAGCAAACTATATTCCGAGATGGAAAAATTAAATAAAAAGTCTCGGAAAAAATAATTTAGCGAGAGAATTCAATTAAAATGGTAATTAAGTAGGTCTGTTGGCTTTTAGCTCCAATGAATATGCTTCCACAAGGGTTTACGAGGGTTCCAACCGCACCGTCTCATATCATATTCAATTTATTTTTCATTCAAACGTAATAGAGTTTTATTCTGGAAACGTGGAATTAATGCAGTGCATGTAATTGTTCGCTGTTGCTTCCATACTTTCTGAGTTGATGAGAGTTGTTTGGAATATGTAGAATTATCGGATAGTTGTTCACGATACAGTTTGACCCAATTCATATACAAACATACCTAAATCTACAATGTGAAATATCATAAAATGGCTACTTCATCATTATTTGTAGTGAATCCATCTCGAATGCTACGTGATATATTGTTATAAATTCACTCGCAAAGCGTGAATTTACCAATATTTTTCACTCACCATTTTCATATTCAAATCTTTTGGATTTTCGTTCTGCGGAGCGCATAATATGAAGTGAGAATTAAAGCTTCTCGTTTCTTGAAATTTCGTTGAGACACATTGTTAGGTACAAAATGTTTAGATAGCTTGTCAGATAAACAGATTGATTCAAGATTAAAGGTAAAATGACAAAAAAATAAACACCGAAATAAAACAATTACACTTTAAATTTTTCATTTTATTTTGATTTTACAGATACCTAAAAAAAAATATTTGAAAGATTTATTGCCCAGTTTCACAACTTTTGGATAGGCCCTATCTTACTGATGAATTCGAAATTGGTTAAGAATTAGTATGCGCAATCTGGTATATTATTTTAACAGGCACTTATCAGATAGCTATGAAAATGGCTTATAGGATTATGTTTTGAAAAAGTACGAAATTGTTGGTAACTGAAATATGTAGTGTACTTGAATGGGCAGTAATCCGTATAGTGCTTATTATTATATCTTACAGTAAGTTACGTTACATGCCACACGAATTAACGTAATATATTGAAATAAATAACTCACTTACTAAGTGTGCAACTGTTATCTGAAAACTTTGTTTTTCGTGTGAGGGTGTGGCCTGCTCAGCGCAGCAAAAACAAAAAAAACAAACATCTGAAAACTTTCAGACCTTTTGTAGATGCATAATATGACGAAATTGAAATATGATATATTATGTGGCTTGCTATTTCCTCCAGGCGTTCGCTGTAATTTTTTTGTAGAATAAATAAAGGCAAATTATAACTACTTGCATGTGAATATAAGTTCTGTAATGCTCCAACTCCGAAATCTAAACAAATTGTCAACCTTGAACAAGCTCCTCAGAATAATGTATCATTATAACATAAACAAATTGAATCGTAATAGCAAAAGATCACGTGACCGCGCGGTAAAAAAAAAATACCCTATAAGTATACACCATGAATTTTGAGTCAGTATATGCCCGAAAAGTATGTATGTATTCAGCCCATGATATGGATGTAGTGCCCTGAAATGACTAAAACTTTAGATTAGAAAATATCTGTTTTCTATATTTTGTAATAGGTATAAATGCTATTAGTAGGAAGCTCCTTCTCCATCGCCTGAGTACATACTTTTTGGGTAAACACTTACTTAAAATACACGGTGTATTAACCAGATTCAAATAATTTATTCTCTCTTAGCTACCGCCTGCGTAGTGTGTCAATCAATGTAGCTTATGTGCTAATCCAGGTAAGCTCAGCGATCTATGTGTCAAACGATTAAAGCTCTTGAATGGGTTTTCCGTGATTGACTTACAAAAGCCCAAGTATATAAACAACCATATACGGTAAACACCATTTCATTACCGTTAAATAAGACACGCATTATAACAAAACTCTAATAAATCTTAAGTTAGACTTAAAATTACCATTATTTTTCATACATTTCTCATCATACCTTTACATTAAGTAGGTACCTATTTGTTTAAATTTTCAAGAGTAGAAAAAGAAGATTATTTCCCTTATAATTAATTTTCTATGGAGGTCTTACTAGGAATCTACTTGTATATATTTTCCTCAATCTTGTTATCGCTAATAGAATCATGGCTATAAAAGCGGATAACAATTTGCCACATGACAGTAGCTATAATCTACCCTTAATTGCACAATTACTGTAGGTTAGTGATTACCCACTGCAGAAGGTAGACAAGAAATATAATACAATGATAATATAATATTCTACAACATACATACAACAACAGAACTTGTACTATGGTTACAATTTATCTATTTAATACAACTACTCACTACACTAACACTCGCCCAAAACGTGCAGTGAGCCATTACATTTAGGTGGGTACATAAAATTAACTTATTTTGTTATTTTGATAGTCATTTCCAAAAAATATTTTACATATAATTAAAAAGACTGCCATGGTCCAGTAGATAGCGTATGCGACTGCTGATCGGCGGTCCCGGGTTCGATTCCCAGTTCGGGCAAAGTGTAATTGGGTTTCTCCGTTAGGAAATTCTCAGTAGCAGCACGGAGTCTGGTAATGTGCCCGGTACGGCAATAGGCTCGCCCTCTATTACGTGGGACCTAAAAAATTCTTGGCGAAATGTGGGTGTAATATTACATCTCTGCCTACCCCTTCGGGGATACAGGCGTGAGTTTATATATATACACCACTATTTTTAATTAGTAAAATAATTTAACGGGGCACTAAGTATCTTTAACTGATCATATACCTAGATAGGGCCTATCCAAAAGTTGTGAAACTGGGCAATAAATCTTTCAAATATATTTTTTTAGGTATCTGTAAAATCAAAATAAACATGAAAAATTTAAAGTGTAATTATTTTATTTCGGTGTCTATTTTTTGTCATTTTACCTTTAATCTTGAATCAATCTGTTTATCTGACAAGCTATCTAAACATTTTGTACCTAACAATGTGTATCAACGAAATTTCAAGAAACGAGTAGCTTTAATTCTCACTTCATATTATGCGCTCTGCAGAACGAAAATCCAAAAGATTTGACTATGAAAATGGTGAGTGAAAAATATTGGTAAATTCACGCTTTGCGAGTGAATTTGTAACATTATCTGAAATAAAATATATTATTATTTGTTTCTCTTTCTCGGGTATTATTCTAATTTGTTAGAACAATACCCGGCCCTTTAGCAGGCGTACACGGAGACATAGGTCCAACGCGCAGAGGCCCTTTGAGAGTTTTAATCTAGAATGTAATGGAACACCTACTGAGGCGCCTCCATCACCGCACTATTAAGTACAGTCACGGGTTAGCCGCAGCAGGTGAGGGCCTATTGCTACTTATATGGAAACTAATTTACTCTGGGCTATTGGGATGGGTGTTAAATGGATAGGTTTAGATAAAAACTATGGATGAATGCCGGCGTCTGCCCTAAGTACTCTTATAGTACGTCGAAAAGGGGCAGACGGTGACTCGCCAGCTCACTAGATGGACCCTCTCTAAATAGCCGCCAAGGCAAACAAACTCTACCATAAAGGCAACAAGAGGGCAACACCGGTGTGAGCGGCTAGGGGTGTAGAGCGGTGCGGCACCGGTTTCGCCATCGCGGGTCTCGTGACCCGGAGCGGGTTTCCCCGTAATTACGCCCTTGACAATGACACTTCCACCCCCGAGCAAATAGCTCTTGCGACTTCCCTCTGGCCGGCCGACTAAGGCAAGCCAGAGTCGAGAGTCCTGCGGGCACTCTTGGAAATCCACTCCGACCAGCCAGTAAAGGCAAGCCGGAGACGAGGCCCTGACCGACTCCCTGAAGTATTCGAGACCGCAGTGTCGCCACACACATTCTGCTCGCCACAAAGCTGCACTGCGGTTTGAAAGCTTTCTTTCTATCCTGTAATATATATCACAAGACAAAGGTGATGTTTGAAAGCTGTTACTCTGCCCTCTGAGATTGCGTTAGTCTCATGATGAGATAACGACTGCCCCAGAGGGGTAATATTATTATTATGTGTCTCTTTTTCACGGCTATTCTTCTAACATGGTGTTAGAAGAATAACCGGTCCTTTGGGAGGCTTACACGGGGATATAGATCCAACGTGCAGAGGCCCGTAGAGAACTTTAATCTAAAATGGGATGGGACACATGCCGTGGAGCCTCCACAACTGCACTACTGAGTACAGCTATGGACTAGCCGCAGCAAATGTAGGACTATTGCAATGATGTGGAGTCTAATTTACTGGTTTATGGGGATGGGTGTTAAATGGACTGGTAATAATGATACTATGGATAAAAAACGGCACCTGCCATTGATACTCCTATAGCATCCGTCCGCGTGGCAGGTGGTGACTCGCCAATTAACTAGATGGGCCCTCTCTAAATAGCCGCCCAAAGCAAACAAACTCTGCCATAAAGGCAGCCAGAGGGCAACACCGGTGCGAGTGGCTAGAGGTGTCGAGCGGTGCGGCACCGGTTTCGCCATCGCGGGCCTCGTGACAACGGAGGCCCGGAGCGGGTTTCCCCGTAGTTACGCCCTTGAGAATGACACTTCCACCCCCGAGCTAATAGCTCTTGCGGCTTCCCTCTGGCCGGCCGACCAAGGCAAGCCAGAGTTGAGAGTCCTGCGGGCACTCTTGGAAATCCACTCCGGCCAGCCAATAAAGGCAAGCCGGAGACGAGGCCCTGACCGACCCTCTGAAGCATTCGGGGCCGCAGTGTTGCCACACACATTCAGCTCGCCACAAAGCTGCCCTGCGGTTGTAAGCTTTCTTTTCATCTTGTAATAATTTTTTTGTTTATATTACACGATGAAGGTGATGTTTGAAAGCTGTTACTCTGCCCTCTGAGATTGCGTTAGTCTCATGATGAGATAACGGCTGCCCCAGAGGGGTATATATAGGCGTATATTATTATTATTATTATTAAATATATACACCGTGATTTTGTAAGATATGCCAAAAAATTTATTAGGCCTTAGGTATCGCTTAAAGATCACATTTCTGAAAAAAAATCAGTAGGTAAAATTTACTTATCGAAATAATTTTTCTTATGTAAATATCAATCCAGCGTGGTCACTAAGTGTTACGTAAACACATAGTAGTCGCGTAATAAACTTCAATGAGCAAGGGGAAGTGCGTGAGCCGCGGGGGTAGTGAGAAGGGGTGTGGTCAGGAAACGAAATTAAATTCACCAGTCGGCCGCGCTCGCGCATCGCGAGGTGTTAGTGCGAAACACTTCCGCACTGATCTGTGCAGTGTCGACGCGAGACGGCGCCCGGCGCCCTAGCCTACAATGTAGTCTAGCCGCGAGTACTATGAAATGGTGCGAAGCTACATTTTGAGTGGTGAGAGCCTTATCAGGGCGCAAAGGGTATACGAAGAAGAAAGTTTACCCCGTCTGCGGGCTCAAGGGTACGTGAACGCTGTGATACCCAATCGTCGAACTATTTTAGCAGCTAACCAGAGGCTGTTAGATCATGGCCAATTCACTACCCCATTACACGCTCAAGCCCGTGGCAATCCGAGATTGGCGGTAGAAATTGAAGATGAGATTATGGATTTCTTTAAGAGAAATCCGCGTTTAAGCACGCGAGATGCAGGCCGTTTCTTCCAAGTGAGTCAAAGTGCCGTATGGAGGCTGTTGAACTCAGCTAATATGCACCCATACCACTTTAAAAAGGTGCAAAAAATATACGACGGAGATGCAGCACGGCGGCGAACGTTCTGCGAGTGGCTAATTGCAAACCCTAATGCGAATATTTTGGGGACTGACGAAGCGTTATTTACGCGTGTGGGGCCGTATAATCAGCACAACGAACATTGGTGTCCGTTTACAAACCCACACATGATACGGGAAACGTATCACCAAGTGCGCTTTAGTGCAAATGTTTGGGCAATAATAATAGGCAACCAACTTCTAGGCCCATATTTCATAGAAGGTCGGCTAACTGGGGGTAGTTATTTAGAAATGTTGCGCGGTACCATATCAAATTTTATGGACGATGTGCCTTTATCTTATTATCAAGATTTTTATTACCAGCAAGATGGTGCACCGCCCCACTATGCCGCCGCCGTACGTGACTATTTGAATTTAGAACACGGTAGTCACTGGATCGGCCGCCAAGGCCCAGTATCATGGCCGCCGCGATCGCCAGACCTTACGACATGTGACTTTTTTTGTGGGGTGAGATCAAAAGACGTGTTTATGTGGAAGAGGCCGAAAGCCTCGAGGACTTGAAAGTGCAAATACAATCTGCATTTGACCAAGTGCGAAGTGATCGTGTAGTGCTTAAAAAATTAAAACATAATGTGCAAAAACGTGCGAGACTCTGTTTAGAGAGAAACGGTTTGCACTTCGAACAATTATTAAAAAAAGATTAGAAAGTAATTAGGTAAGGAATTTTTTATTGTATTTTAATTGGTATGGCGGTACACCGATACCGATTAGGTTCTAGGCGACTTGGAGAAGGAAATGGACTGTATACAAAGGATAGCGGGTTTAGCCGCCTAGGAGGGAATAAGGGCGGAGGAGGTGATACGGGAGGAGGTGATTGAGTGGGTATAGGCTATTTTAAGGATGGAAGGCACTTACCTTATACAGCCTTGGTGGTTTCGTGATACAGCTGCTTGTTTTCACTTCACTCACGAGCGGGTTTTCCTTGGTGGAAGCGGTGATAAACACATACGGGAGCGGCGCGGTACGAACGAGACGGCGATACAGCGGTGCGGCGCGGAGCGGTATCGAGACGGCGTTCTTAGCGAGCGGAATGTTCGAGACTGTGACTCGCGTCGACGTTCGCGGCGACGAATCCGGCGGAAGGCAGTGCCCTTCCAGGGAGTGGGATAGAGCGGGACGGAAATATGGTATCGCTCGCACTAGACGTGGAACGATTCATGTTGATGCGATTAGTTGTAGATAGGAAGGTAGATGGCGCTACCATATCCCCCCGGCCCTAAAGGGTTGCCTTTAAAAAAAATAGAATTGAACTTAGCTATGTTGGGTGTACTACCGCATAACCCATCAATAGGCTAAGACAGCGATATGACAATATATTAATCTAAATTAACTTTAGCGAAAACTACAAACGCAATAATAGCGAAAACTACTAACTAAATACTTAAACTAAGAGGTAAGTCCAACTTCAGGCTAGATCTCACTGAGTTGGAAGCGGACGCGAGTTGATCAGTGCCTCGACTTGTGCAAGGACAGTTAAAGGCTCTTCGTAAGAGAGGATCTGTTGACCTATAACTTTGAAGAGATGCGTTTTAATTACTTCGACCATGCTTGCCCAACATCCACCGAAATGTGGTGATGCTGGTGGAATAAACTTCCAGTCAATATGATCTATGGAGAGTTCTTCCTGAAGACGAGTACGATAACCCGCGACGTGATTGAAACAAGTAGCGGGAACAAGTTCAATCAATTTACTAACGCGGTTGGCGACAAAGTCTGCCAGCGGTGAGGAGAAGAATAAATCCAAGCGAGCACTACCTTGGAGTCGGAAAATGCGTATATTTATTAATAGAGTAGTGGGGCAAAACTGTGTCTTGAACCTTGTGGAGCAACTGAGACAGCAGAAGGGCCGCGCACAACTCCAGTCTCGCAACCGAAATGGTTTTAACAGGCGAGACCTTAGACTTGGCACAAACTAACTGCACCGAGTAGTTAGAACCAATGCGGACTTGCAGATATACGACTCCGCCGTAAGCACGCTCGCTGGCGTCAGCGAAACCTATTAAGTTGACGGTACATCCATCTACCAACCCAAGATGACGCGGAATAGTAATATGATTGAGCGCGGTAAGCTCAAGACAAAACTGGCCCCAAGCGGCGACAATATTTTCAGGGGGTGTTTCATCCCACTCACACTTTGATAGCCAAAGCTCCTTGATCAAGAGCTTGGCGTACAAAATTGTGGGAGCCACAAACCCATTAGGTCCCATAGTCGAGCCACTGTGGACAGCATAGTGCGCTTGGCGCACTTGTCATCTGGTGGTGAGACGTCAAACCGAAAACTATCACAGGATTTGTCCCAGCGTAAACCGAGAACCTTATGCGGTACAGACTTCTCAAACTCAATATCTGGAGAAGCTTTATGAGAATCTGGTATGCGTGCGAGAACCTCCTTAGAGTTGCTTGTCCATTTGACAAGATCAAACTGGCCTCGCTTGAAAAGCTGAATAAGCTCTTCACAAAGCGAAATTGCTAGCGGAGCGGATATGACACTACAGGCAATGTCATCCATGTACAAAGCGGAAGTGTAGTATAGTATAGTGTAGCGTAGCGTAGCTTAACATAGCGTAGCATAGCGCAGCATAGCGCAGCATAGCGCAGCATGGCGCAGCATAGCGCAGCATGGCGCAGCATAGCGCAGCATAGCGCAGCATGGCGCAGCATAGCGCAGCATGGCGCAGCATAGCGCTGCATGGCGCAGCTTGGCGCAGCATAGCGCAGCATGGCGCAGCATATCGCAGCATGGCGCAGCAAAGCGCAGCATAGCGCAGCATGGCGCAGCATATCGCAGCATGGCGCAGCAAAGCGCAGCATGGCGCAGTATGGCGAAGCATGGCGCAGCATGGCGCAGCATAGCGCAGCATAGCGCAGCATAGCGCAGCATGGCGCAGCAAAGCGCAGCATGGCGCAGCATAGCGCAGCATGGCGCAGCATAGCGCAGCATGGCGCAGCATGGCGCAGCATAGCGCAGCATAGCATAGCATAGCTAATTAGTGCTTTATCTTACACACAGTTTTAGCACCCACCTTGATCTCTTGAAGAGCAGAACAACAACAAGACGTAATACAATGAGAAGTATGTAACGTAGGTACGGTACCCATAATCACATACCCAAGTACCGTCTCAATAGCGGGCGGTAAATCATATCGCTCACTACGAACTATGTTAGTTAGTAGCAAGTGCGGAAATATTGAAGCTCCGATCAAAAGATCAATGCCTGCCGGATTCGCAAACTCCGCGTCGGCTAACGGCAATGATTCGAGATGAGTGAGTGATGCTACGTCTACATTAGCGTTTGGCAACGTGTCTGTAATACGTTCCACGATAAGCGAAGAAATGTTAAAATTAATGTCCCTATTAAAACGCGAATGTATTTTAACATCTACGGAACCCCTGCAATGCCTTTCTGATCCGCCTATCCCTTTGACGGTTGAGTTAGTATTTTTAAAATTATTCCATAATCCGAGGCGTTTGAAGCATTCCGATGTTATTAGATTGGTCTGAGATGCGCTATCTAGCAGACAACGTACCATGTGCGGCGACCCATTAACATCATATACGATAACTTGCGCTGTCGCTAACAGTACCGTCTTAGACGCCGTACTCTGCGTTTTGGCCCTGCGCGGATCATTATAGATGCGCGAGTGCCGTCCTCGCGTGCGCGTCGCCCGCGCAATGGATGTCATACACAACGATACTTCTTCGCCCTCAGACGCGGAAGGCGCAGCTACCGTGTTCTGCACTTGCGACGTACTCGTAAGTGTGTCAAGGTTAGCGGCTTGACTTGACAACCGGTTATTTTTATCATAATGTAACAGTGTGTGATGTTTTTGTTTACACGTGCGACATCTCGTTCTACTGGAACAATTACTCGTTTTATGTTTTATGCTTAAGCAATTAATGCAAGCTTTGTTATCCTTTACGCTTTTAAAACGAGCAATTGGATTTAAATCATTAAAGGTGGGACACTTATAGTAATGGTCGTGCACTATATTACTGCACAGACACTTCTGTGAATTATTACTATTAGATTCCGAACATGTTACGTAAGATTGTGGATTAGGGACTGAGTTATTATTACTATTTCGCGATTTATTCAACCTTTGTTTGTTGTTGTTAGTGTTAGACGGGCCAGGTGAACCAGACTGCGTATTATGAAATATTCGACACTGATCTTTGATGAACGAAATAAAACTATCTAGTGTAGGTATTTTATTATTGCGTTCCGTCATCTCGAATGCGCGAATTGTATCAGTGTCAAACTTTTTTAAAGCGAGTTGAAGCAACATAAAGTCGGAAAGATCTTCTAATTTTAAATTCCTAAGAGAATTAACCGCGGTTACGAAGTTATCAATAAACAGCTGGAAATTCGAGACAGACGCGTTGCTGGACAGTTTGAGATTTAAAGCTTGGTCAAAGTACGTAGACGCTAGAACGCGCGTGTCTTGATATCTGTCAAGTAGTGACTGAAATATGACCTGATAATTCTCAGCACTGGGTGTGACACCTGCAAATACGGACTGGGCCTTCGGTGACAGTTTACCTATTAAATAGTACAACCTGTCAGCATCTGTCAGAGAACCATTATCGTGCACTGTAGACTTAAAACTTGCATAGAATAACGGCCAATTTCGTATATCTCCGTCAAACTACGAGCACTTAACCTATAGAGACGTAATATAAGGCGACCCGATTCTGTCAACGAGTCAGTGACTTATCACTGATATAATTAGCCTCGTGGCGCCAATGACTAGTGCGGTGCGATGCATTTATTTTGCATTGTCGATAATTTCCCACAAAATGATTATTGTATTAACATATAGTTTTTTTAGCATTCTTATTTAGATATAGACACAATAAAGAGTTTGTTATTTACTAGTATTGGTAATACTTTGTAATGTTATCTATATAAATAAAAATGAATCGCCAAATGTGTTGCGAAGCGCAAAAACTCTTGAACGGCTAAACCGATTTAGCTGATTTTTTTTGTTGTGTTTGATGAAGTCTGAGGAAGGTTCTTATGGAGAGAAAAGACGTAAAATTATTTGTTTTAGAGAAATAAAGCAGAATACGGTCTGCCGGGACAGCTAGTTTATAATAATTATTCTTTTCGTGTATGATTTTTGGATAACTATGATAACAATGCTGTTTTATATAAAGTGAATGTTTTTTTCCAACAGTTTTCCAAAAGACGGTAGTATAAAAAACATATGGATAGACCTAACTAAAAGAGAAAATTGGGTTCCTTCAAAATAAAGCGTCGTGTACTCAAAACATTTCACTGAGGATTGTTTTTTGATGAAAAACAACAAGCGGCGACCAATGAGTAGTGCAGTACCTACGCTGTTTTTGCCTCGAATGGTTAGTAACAATATGCATATTATGTAACTGCCTAATATTATTTTGTTACTATCATTATCACAGTAGTCTGGTTTTAGTTTTAACATGAAAGATGTTCAAACGAATACTCATTTAATATTAAGAATCAATTTATTATGATGAGGAAAATTCTATTGTTTAACAGTGTAGTTCCATTAAAATTATTTTTGGTGATATATACAGATATAGTTTGGTGGAATTCAAGTAACCGACATAAACTCTTAAGATTAAAATTCATCGTATTTTCTACCTTTCAGATGGATACACCAAACGAAACAGCTTCAAATTTACTTCAAGAAAATGCATCAGAAGTTGCTTCAAACTCACTTAAAGAAACTCAGCCACCGGAAGTTAATACGAAATTAATTCATTTTAAAAATCAAAAATATCACTTTGTAAAATAAATAAAGTAAATAAATTTAATGTAGTAATCTTTTTTATTCCCATTTCAGTCTACCCGTACTGCTACGTAGTGCCTTGACTTGACCTCAAGCCGAACTATCTTGCGTATTGCCTACTTGCGAGGCCTTCTAATATCATCATCATCATCACAATATTACAGTCCACTGCTGGACAAAGGCCTCTCCCAAGATGCACCACAAAGCACGATCTCCTATTTTCTGCATCTAGTCACTGCTAACTACCTTCCTTGGGTCAACAGTCCTGCTTGAATATATTAGATTATTTAAAACTAGCTGTTTCCCGCGGTTTCACCCGCGTCCTGAGGGAACTACTTCGCTTATCCGGTTAATTATTACTATATTATAATTATAGCCTAAGGGCCGGTTGTTTCAAATGCTTGGTTAACGTAACATACGTACGTTAAATACTGACGATTACGTGCCATGTTTAACGCACGTAAAATACAAAGCGTTGTTTCACAGCAAAAAAAACCGATCGTCAAAGTTATTCGAGTTGCCAGTATAAAGCAATACTTTAGCCCAAGAAAAATGGTTGGGAGATTTTTGTAGTATGGGAACATTGCGCTGTTAACGTCAACTTATGGTCAACTTCATACAAAAGCGGGAAATTGGCTATTTGTGTTGTTTTGTTTTGAGTGCTTGTGATTTTGTAAACAATAAATCCAAACAACACCGATTTTATATTAAATAACTGACACATATTTTTATACGTTCGTTGTTCCTTAATAAATATAGATACTTTTTCACCAAAGTACCTAAGTATTTTAATAAACACCATATTTGTGTAATTTTGTGATTTCACGAGGTATTTTATTGTTACGTTATTTTACAGAGAACGTGCAGTAAAATTTTCAAAACTAGAGAAAGACCGATTTAAATCTTTGATTGAGAAATATAAGGATAAGGAAATATTGTTTTCCAAAAGCTATTTGACGTGTTAATAATATAACTATTTCCATTGATACACAGTATCGTGCAATAAATTTCTGCTCGTCCCATAGGTTAAGATTATAAATACGTGTTTTAAATACTTTTCTCTTTCTTTCTACAACATTTGTTTCGTCATTAGACGAACTATCGTCTAACAAAGACGAATATACCAGGGAGTCTATTGTTTTATTTCCTGTTTCACGAGTATTCGACGCAGATGTTTACAATGAAATGGCGCTAACCAATGGGTCCAGCACCGTTTAACGTAAACGTTACTTTTTGACGTAGGTCAAGGCTGTCATTTTGTGAAACAACGCAATTTTTGGTTTGACGATAGTTAGCGCCATTTTTGACGTTTACGCGTGCGTTAAATTGTGGTGAAACAACCGGCCCTAAGTTACTCCTTAGTATATAAGCTATCTGCCAATAAAAGTCGCGTCAAAATCAGTCCAGCCGTTCCAGAGATTATCGAGAACAAACAGACAGACAGACAAAAATTGTAAAAAATGTCATTTCGGTATATGAACCGTGTATACATCCAAATGCATTTAGAAAAAAGCGGTTATTTTAATATTACAAACAGACACTCCAATTTTATTTATTTGTATAGATTGCATTTCTCAGTTGCACAAGAATATTAAAGTCACAATCAAAAGCTTACTGATACCATTAAACCATACAACTATGGTTCTGGTGTACAAATAATAGTTAATGGGAAAATAATCTTAAATGGAATGACCAAACGGAAACATGAATTGACGTTTTTATTGACTGTTAATGATCTATCAATAATATCATTTTCGCTTCTCATGCTCTGAAAGTGCTTATTTTGTGCAGGATATAGGCTGCACAAAATCAAATTTTATGCACAAGTGCATTACGTATCTACTCATAAATGTATCTCATAAATGTATGTATATCATAAATATATTAATGTATATTAAGGCAAAGAAAATGAGCCATACAGCCTTACACAATAAGAAGTTCATTGATAGAATTTGTTATTTTATAATATTTACTTTAATTTATTTTCTATATGTGTTTTTAAGACAAAATAATTATAATGGGTTAAATTTTAAATTCAAGTATGGTAGGTTTTTTAATTAATTTAAGAAAATTATTATTACAAGAAATGTTATGTTATACTACTGTTTTATTTCCTCGCAATCGAAGTGAAAAGCAGAGTTTATAACTCGTCCACAAAACCATTTTATCCTCGACATTACTATCAGCCCTCGCCTTCGGCTCGGGCTGCTAAGAGTTTCGGATAAAAATGATTCGTTTTGTGCACTTGTTGTAAAATCTACTATTAATGAACTTTTTATTTTGACACTTGATTTTGGACCATAGTTGTTTTTTGTAAAGTTACCTGAGGACTATAGTTGTATGATTTTACGGTATTGAAAGTAAGTACCTATTGAAAAACGAAAAAACTTTTATCGATATCGATAGAAAGCATACATAAAGTCATTATAACGCAAGCCCTAGCGATCGTGTTCGGAACCTCTTCGGAATATTTCGGAGTAGTTCGGAGCGATCACACCTCCCCCCGCACCTCGGCTAGTAGACAGAATAGTTTTCTTTTAAATTCCCATGTATTACTTCTCTATAGGGCTAAGTGCTCGTAGCCGTCAAACGACATAATCTCGATTGGCGGTAATCTCGGTTTGCGGGCAACGGGCTCTGCTGAACATTTACCCTCCAATTGCGATTGTATACGCTTAATAATACCATAGAGATCTTCGAATGCGGTATACGCCTGATAGTTCGGTTTTTCATCAGGATTGATAGAAAGTAATCTTGCGTTATAATCGTCTAACAACTTATGAAAATCTGTTCGAATACTATCTACTGTTATACAATAACTGAGAAATGCTTCGCTATTACTGTCAGACATCGATGCGGTTTTTGATCTTTCATAGATATTTTGAATGCGCTCAAATAAAATATTGCGTTTTGCTTCTAAGATTGTCATCTCTTTGTCTTCCGACACGCGTGACTTCTTTTGTTGTGACATGCTTACGTAAGTATAAGCTAATGAGAACGAAACAAAATAAGAATATCTAATGTATCTATTATTTTACCTAAGTAGGCTAATTAGGCAACACTTTAGAGCTGAGGAAATAAAAGTTTATTGAAATATGAGATTTATAAGACAACTATGATAGTTGCAGAAATAATAATTTAATAAGTAGGTAGCTACATAAAAGTTTACCTACTAATGCGGGCGGAAATAACCATGTGACGGTTATATGAATATATTAGGAGTATAGCTAGGTGCTATATCTGCCTAGGTATAGCGGTATAACGTATAAAACGTAAATGAATCCGACTCGTATGGATCAAAAAAAATGTTATGGCGCTGGTGCCAAAACCGGTTAGGTTCTAGGCGACTTGGAGAAGGAAATGGACTGTATACAAAGGATAGCGGATTTAGCCGCCTAGGAGGGAATAAGGGCGGAGGAGGTGATACGGGAGGAGGTGATTGAGTGGGTATAGGCTATTTTAAGGATGGAAGGCACTTACCTTATACAGCCTTGGTGGTTTCGTGATACAGCTGCTTGTTTTCACTTCACTCACGAGCGGGTTTTCCTTGGTGGAAGCGGTGATAAACACATACGGGAGCGGCGCGGTACGAACGAGACGGCGATACAGCGGTGCGGCGCGGAGCGGTATCGAGACGGCGTTCTTAGCGAGCGGAATGTTCGAGACTGTGACTCGCGTCGACATTCGCGGCGACGAATCCGGCGGAAGGCAGTGCCCTTCCAGGGAGTGGGATAGAGCGGGACGGAAATATGGTATCGCTCGCACTAGACGTGGAACGATTCATGTTGATGCGATTAGTTGTAGATAGGAAGGTAGATGGCGCTACCATTAATCATTGTACATAAGTTGATTCAAATTTTTTAAATACGCCGGATTGCAAAAGGCCGGTTGACCTCTAAGTTTAATAATCATAATCAGCAATCGCAGTCAACAAAGGCCTTTTGCAGTTTGACGGTCCTAAGCCCGTATAAAGTATGAAGGAAAATTTTGCAACTTATGAATGAAATGATGAAGTGATGGCAGCGACGCCTGGCTGGCCGCCGCGCCGTCTCAGCACAATAAACATCGCAGAATCAGATTTGGTGAGTATTTTTTTTTAATGATTGGGTTTGGTTCACTTATTACTTTTTCCATTTTGTACAGACGTAATTAATACCATTGTCCGTTAATTGTAATTAATACCACAGATTTTTTGTACATGAGGGTATTTAAATTTAACTTTTATAACGTATGAAGGCAGCGACTTAGGAATGCTGTTAAGTTTATCAATGAAATGAAGAAGCGGGATGGAGCAGTTTATTGTCATATTCGTAGGTATAGGTCGGTTCACGAAAGATGACCACTGCGCAGAAATCATTTTTAGGTCCCCGTGGAGGTGCGGGGTTAGGCGCGGGTGGAGTGCCAATGGCGTGGCTCCATTCTTGACGCATTCCCTAAATGCGTCAAGAATGGTGCACGAATGTACATATGCGCGACGGCCGCCATTTGTGGTCAACTTTCGTGAATTTACCTATACTCTGTGTGTAAGAGCGCGCGTGGTAACGTGGTGTCCATAAACACAGACATTTTTGAGACATTTTTGCGTCTCAATATCTCAATATTTTTGTATGGAACGATATTAATAAAGTTATGTACATCAATGTTATTAATGCCATGGATTATCATATTAGAATTTTAGCATATATTACAGAATCACGGTGTATATGTAGTTAAAAAATAAAAACACTGAGTCCCAATACTGTCTCAAAACTGTCCACAAAAATACGTAATAATTGGTAAATGCATAACTAATACTATGATCGACTCGCGTACTATGAGTTGTAAACAGTAATAAACTGCTCCATTGATAAATTCCTCCCTGTTCCACTACGCCCGCGCCGCGCCCCGATGCGACAAACAGTGCTTAATTGCTAGCGGTATTGAGCGCATCCATTTTTTCGTCGCAACAGTTAATACGTTTGCCCGACACGATGGCTTATCAGTTCACATCACGGGAGTATGTATTAGTAGCTATGCTTCGTGCGTACTTTTTGAGTGGAGAAATCGCGAGTGCAGTTGTGTACCCATGGACATCTTTTTGTGAGTGTACAAAAGTGAGCCGGTTAGTGTCGAACAATTAAAGCAGCGCATATTGGACGCTTTTGACGAAGTGAAAAGACAGAAGCGTACTTCTCTCGTTAAAAAACAAGTTAATAAAACGTGTCCGTCTGTGTATTGACAATGGTGGTGGACATATCGTAGGACAATGGAAATACTTTCAAATAGTTGTAAGTTTAGTAAATAATACCTACTTAAGTAAATAATAGTTTGATGCGGGCGGCTCAAAATCGGTCTATATGGAGAACCTTAAGTGAGGCTTATGTCCAGCAGTGGACGTCTCTAGGCTGACATGATGATGAAAAAATAATATTTGTAAATAGCAGATGATTCTAACTTCATAAATACGCCAAAATTACTCTTTTCTTATATTACAGAATACCTTCTTTTATTTTGATATAAAGGATGTACTCGTAGTTTACTTAATGGTATTCCATTAAGTAAAACTACGAGTACCTCCTACGTCCAAAATAACATGGAATTACTTAAAATCCCAAGAGCGAACTCTCTGCGTCCTTACTCAAATATAATAGTCAATCAGTCCCAATCCTCTCGAGACTTCCAGAGGCGATATTTCCTTCGTTACTGTAGGCACTCCTTACATTAAAATGTGAAGAAAACATGCGCGATACTAAATTGAATCTCGCCATTATAATTCCAATTTCGCTCCTTTTTGCCTAAGGCGAGATGTATTAAGTAGACAGATTGCTGGTACCTTGAATTATATAGAGAGTGCGTACCGTGATTTTCATTTGAACTACAGCAGTATTTTTCAGTAATTTTTCTTACTGTGTGCTGCCGTAATAGATCGGCAAAATGAAATAATGCTTTCTCAGCTTACGTTAAAGAGGAACCAGAACCATTATTTTAATTCTCTCAATAACAGGGTGTAGTCACGTAATATTTAGGTACAGTAGACAAAATATGGCAATGTGTTACTGGGTTTTTCTGAATTCTCAGTAGCAGCTCGGTGTGCCCGGTAACGGCAATAGGTTCGCCCCCTATTACGTGGAACCTAAAAATTCATGGCGAAATGTGAGTGTAATATTAGACCACTGCCTACCCTTTCGGGGATACAGGCGGGAGACTATAAAAAAAATAAAGTAGATAAAATAAGGTAGCTTATTCTTATAAACATTAACAATAAACATTCTTAAAACTAGCATTATTTTGCTTAATTAAAATGATTGCTAAGTACTCGATACACGTAGACGGACCTTATAACTCAGGACACATTAATAGGATTTTTTTCTGGAACAAACTCAACTTCACAGACAAAACTCGTGGTAAGTCAAAACCCTGTGTATTCGACAGATTCAGAACGCTAGATTTGCTTTCACTGAAGGTGGATTTAAGAATGCAATGGAAATCGGAATTGGAGGAAATTGGATAGCCTTGGGTACAACCTCTTGATCTTTCAATCTGCATATATTTGACGTTTGTAAAGAAAAACTTTTCGTTAGGGATGAATAACAATTATTACCAGGTTAAGTACTCAATAAAGCATAGGGTTTCTAATTGCCTTTTTTTGTAGAGCGGCGATAGCCCAGTGGTGTATGTAACATTTAACATTTTTTCACAGTTACCCCGGGCACACACCTCTGACTTATCGAAATTATGTGTGTATTAAAAATGTTGATTATCGCTCGCTTAATAATGTTCGCGGTAGATGGCAATAGGCTCGCCCCCTATTACATTGGGACCTAAACATAACTGGCGAACTAATAATATAATATTCTACCACATTCACACAACACCATCTAGTCCCAAACTAAGCAGAGCTTGTACTATGGGTACTAGATAATGGATAAACATACTTATATACTTTTTTTTTGTAAATACATACATATTATACATAGAAACACCCAGACCAAGACAAACATCCATGTTCATGCACACAAATGTTTGACTTGTGCGGGAATCGAACCCGCGACCTTCGGCTTAGCAGTCGCTTACACTACCGCTGCGCCAACCAGTCGTCTAAACTGGGAACTGGGTGTGTAAATGTGTAATACACCTCTGCCTTTCCCTTCGGGGATAAAAAGACGTGAAGTTATGTTTTTTTTGTATAGATGACTGCCTGCTTTACATTTTAAAGTACATTTTAGTTTTTGTCTATTTGTTCTTCATGATTATTTTTTAGGTGGGCAGTTCCTAAATAATTTATTTTTTATGATGCAATAACTTCATAACTCAACAATAACAACAGATTCACAATATACTTATTATGTTAAAAAAGTCTATGGTTAGGGAGACAGAAAAAGAATTTTCAATGATTACCAGTCTACCAACAGTAGAAATATTGCTTAGTCCAAAATAATTATAACAAGCATGCATATTGAAATAGCAACAAAAATTTAGAAGCCAGTTAATATTCACTTCCACAATTCCTTTTTATTTAAATAATTTCTAACAGTTTCGCCTTTTTACAGATATGTGATATTTTCAGCAAAGCAAGCTCTATTTTTCACTTATTGGTCGTACCAACAATTTTATTGTACAATATGTGTAACACCTAAGATAAATAGTTTATTTCCCAATCCACGACGTTTCCTTTCTCTCTGCGGGCACATACTTGCCACCATTTGTTGCATTATGTTTGATACAACAATACTCTGCTAGAATCTGTACAAACTGATAAACAGGGCTTTGGTATCAGAATATTTAAATTAGTAGGTATTGTGTTTTACTTATAACTATTTATCGAGAAGCCCGCAGCATGAAGGTGCAAAATTATACACATTTTTTTTCATGCATAAAGCCGATATCTTATTTAATATTTGATTTAATGCCAATACTCTTTTATTTCAGTTTCTCAACTCAGTTTAAAATTTATGAAAATCTTTTAAAACGTAGATAAATATGGAAGGACTGATAATCAGAGGCCCAAATCTCCTAATTATATTTGTTCAAAATTCAGTTTCGATCTTATGTCAGTATCACATGTTAAAAATGGTGTTCTCCTAAATCAACTGATATTTGAATGTTATAAGGATATTATTATCTTGAGTAGATCGTTATTTGTAAAATGTGTCAACGTCGAACTATAGAAGTCAAATTAGACAATAATGACATTAAATTTGCACAATACCGATTCTGAGTCAATTCAAAATATAATCTCATTTCGTTTAAAATATAATTTCAATGTCATATACAATACGAGAATTGGCCTTCAGACTGACATTCTAAATCTAGAAGGATTCCACTTTTGTGCCGTTTTACTACGGAACCCTAAAACGTATCTTAAAAAGCTATGTTGTTATAGCACATTTAAGCGTAGTTTATTTGTATATTACGAGATATATTGAGCATTCTTCATGCAATTGTAAATTGTTATTATAAATTCAAAAGTAAACTTGGAGACACGTCGCTAATTCACCACCATATCGAATGCACCACCAACTACACTACTCAAATAATTGGAATAAATTTACATCAAAGGATGTTTTAAGCAAAAATGTTACTTAGTAAGACTACAGTTTTACACTCGCATAAATCAAAGTCCATAACCGCGGACATATGACATGCAAAAATAATGATAGAGCTTGCCCAGGAACGTATAAATATTTCAACGAACTATCTCTTGCTGGAACTAGGCTGATGTATTGGAAAAGTTTATCAATATTATGGTTTCTACGAAGCGATATTTATTTCGGAAGTGTCGTTGCATATATGGTTACAATGTGCAATGTCGGCTATTATATTGTACTAGAGGACGCCAGCAGCTACGCCTGCATTTTTTTTTTAATTTACCCGTTTTGGCCGATCCCGTGGGAATTTCGCGAAATCCCTTCTTAGTGCACCCCTACGGTCCCCAAGAAACATACATGCCAAATTTCAGCTTTCTGCGCCCAATAGTTTCGGCTGTAGCGTGTCTGTCAGTCAGTCAGTAACGCAAGGATTTTATATATTAAGATGAGATAAAGTGATATGGCTTATCTAACCCGTAATTAGCATCATCAGAATTAAATACGTTGCTAGTTTAAGAAAATCGAAATTACTTATCTACTTAAAAAAGTCGTCAATGGACCGAACAGGCGATCAAATCTGACAGGTTATTTTCTTAGTTTGGGGAAAATGTGTATTTTTTTTCAACAGTAACAGCATTATTATTGGCGCTGAATAACAAATACATTCAGTCAAAAAAGTATCGGGAATAGATTATTTGTTTATGGTTTCAAATACAAATTATAGTTTTTTTTTGTTAGATTGGCACAACTGTTTTCCATTTTACCGCGGAGTTTGAGTTGCATCTGTTATTTATATTAAATTAGCTTTCGTCCGCGGCTTCGCCCGCATGAAATTTTAATAAAGAGTAGCCTTTGTACAGGTTTCAGACTATCCATATCAAATTTCATTACAAACGGATCTGCACATTAGCCGTGTAGCATACATATATTATAAACAGATAATAAGTACTTAAAATTACTTTTGTTTTTATAGTCGTCAAACTTTAGTGTATATTATTAAAGTTATTGAAGAGCTTATATAATATACCTACTGAATAGAATTGCAGCAAAAATAAAAACTGAAAGTATTAACAGAAAGTACAAAATCAGACCGCCCCTCCTCCCCACTGCGCTTCAGCGCACCAACTCATACTCTCGCGCTTTTAATAACGCTGCGCTTAGTTCAATTATATCGTAAGCTCTATTCTGCCTATCAAGCTCTTTCATTTGATACCCATATTGGGGTACTTGTGGAAAATATGTCATCCGCCATTTTATGGCGACAGCCATCTTAGATTTTTCATAGTAAGCCCTATTCTACCAATCATGCCCTTTCATTCGATACCCATATTGAGTTATTTGTGGAAAAATGAAATACGCCAATTTGCGGCGACAGCCATCTTCGATTTTTCATAGTGAGCTCTATTCTACGAATCAAGCCCTATAATTAAATACCTGTATTAAGGTATTTGTGGAAAATAAGTAATTCACCTTTTTGTGGTGGCGGCCATCTTGGATTTTTCATAGTGAGCTCCATTCTACCAATCAAACCCTTTCATTAGATACCCATATTGATGTATATGAAATCCGCCAGTTTGTGGCGGCAGCCATCTTGAATTTTACATAGTGAGCCCTATTCTACCAATCAAGTCCTTTCATTCGATACCCATATTGAGTTATTTGTGGAAAATATGTAATCCGCCATTTTGCGGCGACAGCCATCTTGGATTTTTCATAGTGAGCTCTATTCTACGAATCAAGCTCTTTCATTTGATACCCATATTGAGGTATTTGTGGAAAATAAGTAATTCACCTTTTTGTGGCGGCGGCCATCTTAGATTTTTCATAGTGAACTCCATTCTACCAATCAAACCCTTTCATTAGATACCCATATTGAGGTATTTGTGGAAATATGTAATCCGCCAGTTTGTGGCGGCAGCCATCTTGGATTTTTCATAGTGAGCCCTATTCTACCAATTAAGCCCTTTCATTCGATACCCATATTGAGTTATTTGTGGAAAATATGTAATCCGCCATTTTGCGGCGACGGCCATCTTGGATTTTTCATAGTGAGCTCTATTCTACAAATCAAGCCCTTTCATTTGATACCCATATTGAGGTATTTGTGGAAAATAAGTAATTCGCCATTTTGTGGCAGCGGCCATCTTGGATTTTTCATAGTGAGCTGCATTCTACCAATCAAACCCTTTCATTTGTTACCCATATTGAGTTATTTGTGGAAAATATTCAAAATATGTTATCAGCCATTTTGCTGCGACCGCCATCTTGGATTTCTCATAGTGAGCTCTATTCTACGAATCAAGCCCTTTCATTTGATACCCATATCGAGGTATTTGTGGAAAATAAATAAGACACCATTTTGTGTCAGCGGCCATCTTAGATTTTTCATAGTGAGCTCCATTCTACTAATCAAACCCTTTCATTTGATACCCATATTGAGGTTGTTGTGAAGTAATATGTGATTCGCCATTTTGTATCGGTGGCCAGCTTGGATTTACAATCATTTAAATATTATCTTTTAATCTCGATGACAATATGAGTGTATACCAAATATCAGATCAATCATCAGGAATGGGGTAAAATTCCAATTACTAAATTTGACCCAAGCAAACAAATAAAGATAATACAGGATTTTCGCCAACTTAGTTGATACTTTTCCTTATAGTATGGCAACATTATACATTTTTTTATAAATTTTAGCCTATGTGTTATTCTGATGTATAAACTATATTACTGTAAAGTTTCATCCAAATCCGTTCGGTAGTTTTTGCGTGAAAGAGTAACAAACATCCATCCATCCATCCATCCATCTTCACAAACTTTCACATTTATAATATTAGTAGGATACAGTGCTGTTTTAGTTATATTATATCTAGTGTGTATTGCGAATTTCATAATGGACAAAAACATCGAACAAACAGTTTGTATTAAATTTTGCATCGCCAATGGAATTTCGTGTTCGGAGTCAATGATTATGTTACAGAAGGCTTATGGTGAATCGACTTTATCAAAAACTCGTGCATATGAGTGGTACAAAGTGTTCAAAGGCGATAGACATGCATCTTACGAGTCGATCCGTACCATTTTAACTAATCATTTGGGTATGAAACATGTGGCCGCTCGGCTAGTCCCAAAAGATCTGAATTTTCTCCAAAAACTCAATCGCATGAGAGTCGCTGAGGACATGCTAGAACGAGTCAAATCCGACCCAACATTCATGAAACGCATTGTTACTGGTGACGAAACGTGAGTTTTTGAGTTTGACTTGTAAACTAGTCAACAAGCTTAGGAGTGGTGCCTTCCAACTGAACCGAAACCAAAAAAGCCACGCCAAAGTCGTTCAAAAGTCAAAGTCATGTTGAGTGTTATCTTTGACTATCGCGGTGTTGTGCACTCGGAATTCTTGCCGGAAGGTCAAACGGTACATATGGAATATTATTTGAGCGTTATGCGGCGAGAAAATTCTTGGATTTTGCACTACGATAATGCGCATTCACACAAGCCCATCATTGTGAGCGAATGTTTGACCAAACACTCAA
Source organism: Euclidia mi (assembly GCA_944739405.2). Taxonomy (NCBI): domain Eukaryota; kingdom Metazoa; phylum Arthropoda; class Insecta; order Lepidoptera; family Erebidae; genus Euclidia; species Euclidia mi. The sequence continues at coordinate 26,490,540 of OX123204.2, read as the reverse complement.
CAAAAACCATCGAGCAACCACCATATTCACTAATATGGCTCCAGCCGACTTCTTTCTTTTTCCCAAAGAACTGATTTCAATTCTGGAAACAGCGTTTAAAAAATGTTTTGATGGTTGGGTTATTCATTGGCGTAAGTGTATCGTTTCTGAAGGAGCATACTTTGAAGGTGATAAAATAAATTTGGATGAATAACAAATAGTTTGTGTATTATTGATCGTTTTCCGGTACTTTCTTGACAGAGTAGTATCTCTGTCGCACTTTATAAATTGCATAAGCCCTTTAAGTAATTAGTACAATATAGAAGAAGAGGTACACTAGATAGATATTAAGACGCAGGGTGTGGTTCAATAGACGAGACCTGCGATGTCCAGGTCTGGTAGCAGCAGGGAGCAGGACTGAACTTGATAGTCAGTTGGGTGCGCAGACCGAACGGTTTGTAAGTGCAGCGGTCCTCGAGCAACTTTTAATTTTTGCATCGTGACAAATGGCTGTATTATATGGCTATATTTTATTTGAAGGCATTAAAGTATTTTGGTATCGTGGCACTTCATAGTGAACACCTAAAATTATCTGATAAGATGCCCGTCATACCAATCAAGTTGCCCTACCTGAGGAAAAGGCTTACTACTTCAGGTAGGGCGAAATGGTGTTATCGCTCTTTTGTCCCGAACTCCGATCACCTCCTCACATTTGTTGTAGTTTACCACGATAATCTGTCTGTGTCTTAAATATGGTTAAACTTTCCTATCATATAAGCGATACTTTTAAAAATTCTAATATCCTGCTTTTATAAATTATTATTTTAGCTCAGATTTTCCCTCCATTTTTAAATTGAGATCGTTATCATCTCTTTTATGTGACAACTTAATTTAAAAATCATCGCTTATAGAAGACTTAAGCTATCATTTACCTTGGCTTAACTTTACTTGGACGGGGCCCAAATGATATTTAAGTGGACTTTAAAGGATAAGTGTAGCTTAACACACGTTTATTTTGTTAAAATAGAAAACAGCAAAATTATAATTATTATTATCGAGGGAAAGTATTCCCTAGATAATAATAATTATAATTTTGCTATAACACATTGGAACAATAATGTATGGTGTAATAGCCGCTATATAGGCGTAGTTTATTATTAATTATGAGCCTTATTGATAATCTGTTACATTGCAGGACAAAGGCGTCTTCTCATTAGGGTTTGACCATAGTCCACCACGCTGGCCAAATTTGGTTTGACTTCACATGTCTTTCGAGAACATTATGTAGAACTTTCAGATACGCAAGATTCCTCGCTATGTTTTTCTGTACCGTTTCTTCAAGAGTTCAATACGTACTTAACTCTCCACTGTCCACTGCGACAACATCGCGATGCATTTCCACATTTGACCGCAGAAAATAGTCTCTGAGATTGCACACCTCGCAGTTGTGTAGGGTCTTGACATTCAAAAAGCCTCGACCCCCACACTTCCGTGCGATGTACAACCTCATCACGGATGAACGTGGATGATGCACACGATGTGCCGTCAGCAATGTACGGACTCTCCTATCCAAAGCGTCTAATTCAGTCTGAGTCCACTTGAGGATGCTAGAGGAGTATACCAGAAGTGGCATGACCCAACCGTTGCAAGCTCGTACCCTGTTGCCACCTGATAAAAGACTTCTCAGTACTTTTTTCAGGCGCCCAAAGAAGCGCTCTTGCAACGTCGTTTTCATTGATATTTAAAGCCTGTGTCATACCCAAGTACGCAAGTATCGGTTAAGAGAAGCGACCTAAGGTTAATGGAATCTGAGAGTTGAATCCCTTCAGATTCCACCATCTTTCCATGCTTTACATGAATAACAGCATATTTGTCCACACCAAAGTCCATATTGATAGAATTACTAAAGTTTTGGGTCACGTTTAATAAATTTATCAATTGGGTATTACTGTAGACAAATAATTTAAGGTCATCCATAAATAACAGGTGAGATATGACCTGATCACTTCTCTGTAACCTGTGACCTAGCCCTGAACCCTCCAGTAATATACTGAGAGGGTTCATGGCTAAGCAAAACCAAAGGGGACTCAGACTGTCGCCTTGGAAAATTCCCCGCTCAATTCTAATCAGTTCGCCGTCCTCCTGGATCCTTCGACATCCTGGACGGCTAAGAACCGTATTCCATTGCCCCATACATGTCTTTAGAAAGATGCGTAGAGTAGTATTTACTTTATACAACTCCAGCACCCTCAAAAGCCATGTATGCGTACGGAGTCATACGCTTTCTTATAATCTATCCAACATGCCCCAGATCCTTACGGTTACGGCGAACTTGTTGGCTAATGGCCATGTCAATGAGGAGGAGCTCCTTAGTACCACGAGCCCCCTTCCTACGTCCATTCTGAGAGGCTGACACGATTGAATTAACTTCAACGTGTTTAGCTATTTTAGCTCTCAGAATTGATGTAAGTAGTTTATAGATACATACATACATACATACATAGACTCACGCCTGTTTCCCGGAGGGGTAGGCAGAGACTACGGAGCGCCATTTGCAACGATCTTGACATATCTCTCTTGCTTCATTCACTCCCATATGAATGGGAGTTTATAGATGCATAAGCACATAAGCATGTAATCGGCCTATAATTGCCGGGCTCGCTAGTACAACCAGTCTTATGGAGCAAGTGGGTAATGCCAGTAGTCATAAAAGCTGGTAACGTCCCTGAATCTATGGCTGATTGAAATTGAGATGCCAGACAGTCATGCGAACTACGCAGCTACTTTAGCCAAAAATTGTGCAGTCCGTCCCGACCAGGCTACCGCGTTTGCCTGTGCATAGACGAAATATAGCGCTGATAAGTGCTCTTGACTCGCTATTGTCTAGTTATCTAGAGGATAGCGAGAACCTTGGCGATACCCATTCAATTTTATACTGTGCTGCCGTGGCGGCATGTCGTGTAGCAGGTATTAAGCTACCCGTAGTTTACACTGCTGTACGACAAAGATCGGCTGTTCCGGCGTGGCAGTGCAGGATTGAGCGGCGTTTTTCCGAGGTAAGAGCACTTATTGGTAAGCTTATCTGTTTTAGGGTGGGGAATACACGCCCCAGAATAATGCGCTTTGTGAAACGGGCTTTCGTGGGGACTAATATTAGTCCTCATGATTATATATCCCGTGTCACAGAGCGCATTGACTTCCTAAAACAGAAAGTCTGTACATGGGCAAACCGAATACGTAGATTTAAAAACGGGTGGACCGGTGTACCATAAATCGTACATTCCAAAGTGACCAGAGGTGGGTATATAGAAGCTGGGAGCGATCAGATCTATGTGAGACTAATGTGCGCCGGCTGGAAGGGGACACCACAAACACTATTTGGCGTGGCATCTGGTCGGTTCCCATTGGCCACACTGAAGGCGATTGGATGCGAGGAGGAAGTTCCTGTCTCTGGAGCCCTAACCACAGACAGCTTGGAACCTGTGCCTGTTGCTGGTGGGATCCCACGGTTTTTTATATTTTTAAATGTTTTTTATTTTTTATTGTATATTTAAAAATGTAAATCAAATCTGAAGAATAATAAATAAGGGAATAATAAATTTATTTATTACCTAATTAATAACAACCCACAGAGGTACAATTTCAAAACATATAATATTATAAGTGAAACTATGAGTTACGTAATGTTAGACCCTATCTCCTAAACTGGGCTAAGGAGGCCTGTATCTTAGGAAACAGTGATATCTATTAGTGTGTATAAATTCACTACAATTAGGGTAAGGAAACTCTGTGTATGTAACTTATGCAAAATTTAGTAAGAATGTTTAAAGTGTGTGTGTGTGTGTTTGTGGTACGTGTTCTTATGTGATGTAAGTTAGCAGACATTCTGTTTTAGTGTAGTCGAGACCTAGCAACCATTCTTTAACTATGGATCTGAGTTTCTATTTATTTAGATTCCTTATGTGAAGTTCCTTATATAGTTTGTTATATATATGTATACTTAATACATACTATTGATGTTTTATTTTTTATTCGGGGTGAAAAATTTGAATTTGATGGGGGAATTTTGTTATGTATTTTAAGTATAGAAAAGAAAACATACAGCTGCCGAACCGTGAGTACTTTGCAATCCGTGTATAGTTCATTAGTCTGATACATGTACGGTTTTCTTAACATGATCTTAAGAACAGCTCTTTGAGCTCTCTCTACTTTTAGAAGGTATGTTTTTGGGGCACCGACCCATGCAGTTATGCAATAGCCGATAGTGGACTGGCACAATGCAAGGTAGACCATCATCAGTGTGTTTCTGTTGGCACATTCCCAGAGAGATTTAAAAATATAAATAAGTCGTAGAACCTTCGTAGCGATGGTATTTGCCTGATGGTCCCTTCGTAATCCGTCATCAATTTCTGCGCCCAAATATTTGATAAATTTTGTTCTATTAATAGCCAAACATGAGCAAGAAGTAGAAAATGCATTTAAGAAGATGCATAAGTAAATATTTCATAGTACACTGTTTTTTTATTGAGTAGTAACACGTATGAGACGCGCGAATATAAACAAAAACAGTTACGAGGCAAAATTGATCGTTTGTTGTAAAATGAGTTACTGTTCTCTTGAGTGTTTCTAGCGGTTGTAGAAAAAATCTTATCGTTACTGAAATGGAAAAAGATATAAGACGGATCGGTGACAAATACTACATTATTTTCTCTATAGTTTGCGTAATCTTTTTCGATTTAATAGCTTTTGGGTAGTGTAATCAGCACCTACAAAATGCGCTTTCGTAGTAATGAGGCATCATAATCAGGCCAAAGCCTGCCGTTGCATTTAAATAGATAGCATATGTTCATAAATCCCCGTTTAATTAACAAGTATTAAAATCAAGCGACCGCAGATTAAATGTTGCAGTATTAAGGCGAGCTTGCAGTACTTTTTAAGAGTTTTGAACGTCTGAAAGTCCCATGAACTATGATATTTTTAATGAATAAAAATTAAAGTATAAAAGTTGAACATATCTTCTAGTAAATCGTAAAGATAGAAACACGATTTGGAATGATTCGCTCGATAAAAAAAAAGTCAAACATGGCACTAAATCATAATTTTAAACGTGTACTGCTTAGAGATTCCATAATGAATTTATATGAAAGTATTATCAACAGAAACAGCTCTTTATTTTAAAATAAATGGTAAAAACAGATTTCGTAATTTCGTTATTATTTTTCTCCAAAAAAAAAAAATAGTCATAATGTTGGCATTATATCGCTTGCCGGCCGTTCATCAGTGCCCGCCGGGGCGTGATTGAGGGCGGACGTACGTCGTTGCTCCGCAAAATCCCCCTCCACCCCCGCATTTACGTATTCGCAAAAGTACAAAGTAATTCGTATTCCAAACTCCATCGTTCTAACCATAGACCTACTAGTGAGAAACTGTAGACAGGTTACTGACAAGGTAACCGGCGCATACGAGTGGCACGCATTGCGAAAAGCGTACGCACACTAATATAAATATGTCAAAATGACACACTAAGACTTAGATAAGAAGTGTAAGTGAGATAGCACATCTAATCGCAAGCGCGAAAAAGAGATAAACATATACTCTCTGTACCGACACGCATTGTGACATCATGCTGACCGTTTCACAAAGAATAATTTGACTCAGATGCGACATGATTACTTTGTCTGTCTTGAGTAAATTCAATTCGCCTCAAAGTAAATTTGATTAATTGATTTAAGGTAGGGAAATAAAAAGTCGATGTGATTTATTTATAACATTTATTAAAAAAGTACATTTTATTCTTCTCATTTCATTCAATGGAAACCTAAAACAGTACGTTAATATAAAAACTGTAAAACCCACCGTATCCCTGGCAATACCCATGGGGTATGGTGGGTCTTTTAAAGCTTAACCGTACTCCTGGCTGAAATGCTCGTAATGTTGTACCAACGTGCTACGTGGACATTAAACTGAACAGTGTTATCTCTCGTATGATAATGACTTACTACTTACGTTTTAGTATTTTTAGACAAGCGAAGACAAGCACTAGTACGATGATATAGTGCAACAAGGAGATAAATTAGAGAATAAAACGTTTAGGTATTACTGCTAATGGTTATAATGCTTTGTATATTATAGGTATAATCTGTGGTACTGTTGAAGACCCGTCATCATCATCATCCTAGCGCTGTCGGATCATTCCCACTAGTTCTATTGAACAGTTCTATGATAGAACTAGTGAGACTTTTTTCCCACTAGTTCTATTAGCACAACTTGATGAGAAGGATAGAACCATAGCTGGGCATCGTTAATCAAATAATTAACTTCGTTAAGCGCTAATCCGTTACTAAAAAAGTTAACTTCGTTAAACGTTAAAGCGCTACCTTTGGGACAATTTAACGCAAGTTAACGTTAATCGTTAATCCGTTAACACATGGTAAAAATACTATTTTCATGATAATTTTTTAAGAACTGTTGGTTTAGGTTTTGGGAATTAACAGTTCAGGAACAAAATTAAACTACGTGTATATACAGGGTGTCGCAAGACCCATCACCAAGCCGAAGTATACTCGTTGTGGACATCATACCAAGTCATACTACCCAAAAATAATACCTGCAAAAGGATTTTTTTTGAGATTTCACATTTTTTAAACCGCAATTAAAAGCGCGCGCGTGCAATGCTCGAAATACCTACTTATCCATGGGGTTATATCTAAAGAAAATATTGGCGGGGTAAATGCATCGATTTTATACCTAATTTGAAAAAATCCATACTAACTTTGAACCTCAATATCTCCTGAACCAGTAATTTCCCAGGTATGATGCCGAAGTAAAAAATGTTCGTACTGATTAATTCAACATGGGATTTCAGTTTTCGTTAAGGGTCTTTTTACACCCTGTATAGAGTGTGTAATTTAGTCATCCGGTATAGTGTGGGTATAGCCTTCATGAACATTAATATGTTGTAGTTCTCGTCTGAAAGCGATGCTCGTTTTGGCGTTAAAATATCTTTGCCCGTGGAAAAAAAGACGTTCAACTGCCGAGCTTGAGGGTATAGCAGTATTATATTTAATAAACAGATTTATGAATATCTTTTCCCCGAGAAATGCCGCATCGTCGAACGAGTCTTTTGATTTCATGTCTCTCGATATGGATACAAAATTAACATAATCACTTAAGTGTGGCCACGGATTTTCGTCTGGATCTGGAATAACTGCATGTTGTGGTTTTTATTTGCACAATACACTGTTTAAAATACACACTGCACAGACGTAAACTATAACGGACTATAAAATCTAAACGCTACGCAGTATTTGTATTATTTGTATACCTAACAAAACAAAACACTTTAAACGCCGAACGCTAAACGAACGAATTACATACTTAAGGTCACAGCTCATTAGAGCCATCCGGCACCCACCCCGCACCGCCTCGTCGGATGGCGTCCACTCGTTGTCGACAGGGGGTCCATGGGTGGACGCCGCATTATTATCAAAACGTCGCGCGGTCAACCAGCGGACCCCGCGCGGTCAACGAGTTAACGCCGCGTGGTCAACGAGTGGACGTCGCTTGGTCCACGAATTTTCGAGTAGTCTGTTAACAATTGGCACTAGGTCTACACGTGTGTTTCGTAATGTCAAATTTTACAAACGTTGAATTGGCGCTCATAGCTGTCGCGCTTGATGAAGAAGAAAATCAAAGACGCAACAAAAAAATCATTCGTGGGCAGCGCGCGGTCCGCGTCCGACCCGCGCGTTAGTGATGCGCGGTCAACGCGCGGCAAGCATGCGAGCAGCGAGTTGTCACTGAGTGGTCCACCCACCGTCCGCGCGTGGACGGCTTACGACAGAGGCGATCCGGTGACGCTACGGAGTTGATGTAGTGAGCGCATACCCATACAAATCCATATAAAGAATACTAACCGCACGAGGCGAGGCGGTGCGGAGTGGGTGCCGAGTGGCTCTAATGAGCTGTGACCTTTACATCTTTACATGTGTCATGAAACTCATGAATCAAAGGAGAATGCCGAAACCTGTACCAAGTGCTTTAAAAAAAATGATATACCGTAAATACTTTGACACATTTTGAATGCCGATACAAAATTATGAAACATTATTAAATCCGCGTTTACGAAATATTATAAAAAAGTAGAACTAAGATCAACAACTTCCGAATGCATACATTGCCAGCACAAAAAAAGTCGATCCCGAGCGACAAAAAATCGAGTGTATTCTCAACATTAACGATTGCTTACACGATTAAATGATTTTGTATTCAATAGAAGGTACTATGATAGTGAATTAAAAAAACTGTGTTCTGTATGATTTTATTAAATAGAAATACATATTTGGCTACTTAACTTGATTTCAGTCTTTGGTTGAGCAATTTTTTCATTAATCGATTGTTTTTAGGTGATATCGATTTAAGATATAATTGAATCGAGATAGCAACACTTGCAGGGTTACATTTGATAACTTGAGCAACTGTCAAAAGTGTCAAATGTCAACCCTACACAACATCGCCTACACATCGATCGTGTTTGTTTGTGTTATTATTTTGTTTTTATCCGTTGAGTTGAAGTTTGTTCCTCTGGGTCGAAACTACGTTGCTTTTAGCTTGTAACATCATTGACTTATTGAAATCGTTATAAACAATTAGAAATCAAGGACAAATTCCTTCTTTTGCAATATTTGTGGCGGATTTTTTTAAATATGGTTATGTGAAAATCTCAGAACTGCGGATCCGAAAACAAAAACAACAAAAACGCTTCATGCCTACGGTAATATTAAACAATAAGCTGGCTAAAAATGTTCATTTAATGAAAAAGCAAACGGTACAGGCTTCCATACAAAAATCGCATGCACCTGTTTTTTGCAATCACTATCGATAGATGATCACTTTCTGTAAGTCATTTGTTTTGTAGACGTTAATTTGTTTTGTAGGCGTTCATTTGTTTTGTAGACGTTCATTTGTTTTACACCTTAAACAAATGAACGTCTACAAACCATATTCATTCGCATATATGAGCGCGATGTCGTGACACTATGGATCATTCCCAGTAGTTCCATTAAATACCCTTGTAAAAACATACATAGAACTAGACTGGGATATTTCCCATTACTTATCCTATTAGTTCTATTCTCCTATTAGGACAGTTCTATCATAGAACTGTTCAATAGAGCTACTGGGAATGATCCCACAAAATAGTAGAACTTGAAATTAACGAACTGAAATTAATAAACTTACTACACAACAATATTATCTGGGAGTACGGTTAAGCTTTAAAAGACCCACCATACCCCCAGGGGTACTGCCAGGGGTGCGGTGGGTCGGCAGCGAAAACTGTGCAGTACAATCTACTTAGATGTTTAATACCAACTATGGTTACTGTTTGAAAAAGGAGAAAAACAAGAACAAGTGAATGGACTTTGATCATCCGTCAATGTTTGTAACTTACGTATGATTTTGTATTTCTATAATAATAATATATTGTGTTGATTCAGCCTCAAATCACTTTTATTACTTGACAAAAACACATATCAATATTTTATTATTACGAATGTCCCATCTGGATACTTTGTTTTTTAGTCTTTGAACACGCACAATACTGCTTCTCTTTTACACTCGCTAAATGCCAATTTTTTTTATTCATCCTATTATTTGTGATACTGAATTTATTATAAATTGTAAATAAAACGTTGTAATATTGTAATACTCATGAATGAGAAGTGATTCCATAACTTTTAGTCATTTTTCTATTATAGTCTGGCAATATCTCATTACACACGACACGACGTCATTTTCAAATGTAACGTAAAAGCGCACACACACACGCGAGTAAAAGAGCGAGCGCTTCCGACCGCAGCGCGTACGCGACTAAAGCCAAATGATATGTACACTTAGCCTGTTTTTAATGTGCGCTTTTGAAGTTCGCATAACTAATCTATGGTTATTTTTACGCTGCGCTGTGGCACACGCACACACGAAACCCCCCCTCCCCTCCACTCGCTCACTCGCTGACGCAACCCCCGTGTTTTTGTTTTTGCGGGGGGTGAAGTCGAGCTACGCACTGTACTGCAACCTCGCCTTAAGTAATTAATTCATTTAGTCATGCCTTCTAAATAGGTACATATGTAACATTAGAAGTGCGCACCATTGGTGATTTGAATCTGATGCCTCCTGCATAGGCAGTCTGCTGGCCTATGATATTGCTGCTAACTAGGCTTTTAGTTAAATCGTGAGACATGTTTTTTTGTAAATCGATACACCTTTCAAATACTTTTTTAACCAAAATGCCAATCTGCCAAAAGATTCAATTAACTTTAAAAATATACGAACGCTTAAAAAATGGTCGCATAACAAATAATTTGCATACATCTTTATTGATGAAGAAGTAAAACGGCCGGTTGTTCCGCGTGGAAACTTCGCAAAAGGCTAATGAGTTTGTGTTCAACGGTTGCATCACGATGCCGTCAAAATGAGCTTGGTACTTTAGTATCTCTGAAGAAGAGCAAAATTTGTCTTTAAAATTCCATTCTGTAGAAGCTTATTAATGTTTTTACATTACCTATTTATATTTATATATCTTTTATTTGAGTCCATAGACAATGAGGTGAAAACTTGCGTATATTGGTTCGGTGCTGAGATCGAACAACGAGACAAAGTATTAGGGTCATCAATATGGTTGTTTAACAATAAGAAATAATGTGAAACTAATATACATTTCCGTCGTAGTACTAGTGTGTCGAGGCCTACCATACCAGACACGAAAAGAGACGGATATAAATAAGGGTAAAAGCCATAAAACTTTTTATATAAAAACCGAGCAAATTTGCGTTGTACCCGTTCAACCATTGTGATGTACTTCTTCTCATATGGATCCCAATTTATTGAATTATATTCCAGAATACTGCGAATTAAGGAAAAGCACAGCAAAACGGTAGCACACCTGCTCTGAAAAGGAATAGACTGCCTCATCACAAATCCCAATGCTTTTAAACCCTGCTTACAAATTAAAGAGATATGTGCATTAAATGTTAAGCTTGTATCTAGAGTTACACCTAAGTCTCGTATTTCGCTGACTCGCTCGAACCGGTCACCAGAAATATTGTAATTATATGTAAGTAGCAAGCGAGTAAATGTTACTGTCTTATATTTACTGACATTAAATTCCAAGCGGTTATGTTCAGCCCAAGCCACAACCCTATCGATATCGCGCTGGAGCGCGTCACAGTCCGCCGTGCTACCGATTCCCAAGAATAACTTCAAGTCATCAGCAAACATTAAACACTGAGCAGTTCTGACAACGCTCGGCAAGTCATTCACCATGATCAGGAACAGAGTAGGGCTCAAGACACTACCCTGACTGACACCAGAACGAGTGTAATACGAGTCTGTGCGGTACCTACCAAGTTTCACATATTGAGTGCGATTAGTAAAATAGCAAGCGAATAGGTCGAGAAGTTTAGGAGCGAAACCAAAAGCGGATAACTTTTGCAACAAGAGATCATTCTGGACCCGATCAAAAGCTTTTCTGAAATCAAAATATGTCACGTCAATTTGCCTATTATTATCCATTTCCGCAACACAATAATCAACAAAGTTGATCAAATTAGTAGTAGTCGATTTGCCCCCTCTAAACCCCTGCTGGCTCTCGCTCAGTTGCTGTTTGATCTGTCTGGTGATATGACTATTTAAGGTAAATTCAAATAGCTTATCGAGCGCTGAGACGAAGCACGGCTATAGGTCTATGATTAACTACTTGACTCCTGGAGCCATCCTTGGGTATCGGTGTAACGCGAGACACCTTCCACAAACTAGGATATGTACCATTTCTTATGGCTAAGTTTAAAATGTGTAACAATGGTTCTTTAAAAACGTCGACGCAGTCTTTAATAATGTAGGCCGGTAAACCATCGGGACCTATGGACGAACGAGCCTTCGGTCAGATTCACTGACGTGATCAACACTTACTCGCGAGGAACAAAAATGACTGTTTGTCGCATTTTCAGTAATATTCGTCGGCAAAGATATTCTATCTGTTAAAAAAACAGATTTAAAGTGACTTGCAAAAGCGTTTGTTGCATCTATTTGAGTCCCTACCTTGCTGTCATACTCAAATTCAGAACAAGCGCTTCGAGACAAACGCTGGGCTCTAACAGACGTCTAAAATGTCTTTGGTTCCTTCTTTATATCCGTCTCCGCGCGCTTAATAAAGTTATCGTATGCTTGCTTTATGAGTACTTTAGTGTGTTGCCTATAATATCGATACATTTCTTTATTAAATTCTAAGTGAAGTTGCTTATATTTCTTCAGATGAAAATATTTACTCTTTATATTCCTTATAATATCCGAGGTATACCAAGTTGGATATGTATACTTATTATAATAATTAGGCAGCTTTTTGATTGGAACATGAGCATTAAAACATGCTAAAAGCTGTGCATAGAAAATACGTAATGCGTCGTCAACATTGTTACATATTAATAGCGTCCAGGATCCAAGAGGGGCGGTTCGCTGTCGCGCCGCTGTATTTATTTGCCGCTGGGAGGGGAGCGGCCGGTAGGAGAAGTGGTAGGGGCCAGCGCTGTAGTGTGCATCGCTCGATGCGACGTCACAAGTATATTTTTTTAACTTTGTTTAAAATGCCTACAATTTGGTACACGTATACTAGGATCTTATTAGAAACAGGTCATACAAAAAATACGAATTATCAGACTTTTTAATTTTATGATGTAAAGAAGTAGGGTGATCGACAATTAACAAATTTCGTGCAAAAAATAGTGTTGTTTCAAGTATGAATGAAATTGAAATATTAGTATATTCAGCTTTTATTCTTTGTTTATTCGTAGCTCTATTGTGTGTTATTAAATGGGTCATTGTCATAACCCTAAAAAAAACTGTTCATACGAATCATATAAGACACTTTTAGCATTTTTTAAAATATAACATCATAATAATAAAGTAAACGAAACGTATTACAATATACTATAACAGATTTACTATAAATTTATAATTTTTTTAATTTATATCATTGCAATTCAACTGAAAGTCCACCTCGGTGGACAGTTCAGGTCTTACCTTTCAATAGAATGGAGCTCTTAAAAAATATGTATTTTGTTACTGTATACAAAAATTATTCATTTTCAAAATCTACGTGAGTTTTATTTTTAGCATTAGTAGTATCAAAATAATAGATAAAAATTAAACACACATTTTGCATAATTGAATCTTGTCACAACATTTTTTATCTTTCCGGTGGACATTACTTTCGTTACTGACTAAAATGATGGAAATGTCACATGAATGGAACGGAACGTAAGATTGAACGCATCCAATATTGCACTATCCCTGTCAGCGGCCTTTTTGCCGTGACTCGTACGCAGAACACGTTATTTTTATATTAAGAAAAATATTTGGTGGTGTCAAAGTTGAGTTGTCTTTTCGGTTACTGCTGTATTTTGGTAAGTAAATTAATTAAAATTTATCAAACATGCTTATTAACTAGTTAAACAATTAAACTTTACAAATATATCTTGGCTTGTAACATAAGCTATAAATGGCGGGTGGTATGAATCTTCTTAAGATAAAAGTCCATTCGGTGGACATCTTTTCGGTGGAACTTTTGTCCACCGAAACGACACATGTCCACCGAGTGGAATGTTTTCTCAATTAATGGTTATTTTGTTAATGTAACTTTTAAAACTTGATGGCCGGTTGGTGGAGTGGTTTGTGTAGCGGACTGCCACGCCACGCAAGTTTAAAATTTGTGTGCATGAACATTTAATGTTTGATTTGATCTGGGTGTTTATGTATGTACAGCAATATGTCTGGCCAGCGTAGGCTAATTTCTCTTCACTGTGTTGGAGGAGACCCGTGCCCAGCAGTAGGACGTTTATGGGTTACCTCTTTTATGCAAAACTTTCTTACTCTTTTTTTACACAGTTTTACTCTCTTTTCGTTTGTGTGCATGGCTTATTGTGGGTTTTCAGGCGATGGGAATGATGTCCATAATTTGGATGCCTTCATGGAGTGTGTTGTTCAAAACTGTAAAGGCATTGAAGTCATTAGAGTAGATGAGACGCATGTGGAGTCTAGTTTGATTGGATTGGTATTGAAACATGTAGGCAGGCCAAGGAGGCTCTTCCCGCAGTAGACGGTAAGATAGCCAAAGAAATCCTCCGGCTGTCCAAACAACAACTGCGAACAGTCACAGCCGCCTACACAGGACACGGATTCTTTAATAAACACCTATTTACTATAGGTATCACCGACAGCCCCTGTGCAGGGCCTGTATGGCAGCAGACGAGACGGCAGCCCACCTGCTCCTCAACTGCCCTGAGGTCGCACAGTACAGGCAGCAGTACCTGACCAGATGCAGCACCTTGAGGGAGGCCGTGGGCCACATCAAGAGTCTGCTGGCCTTCCTCGAAGAGCTGGGGTGGCTCGAATGACGACACCATTCCTACCCGAACGCAAAATACACGCCAAGACGTGGAGTTGCGGAAACAGCCCGTGCCATCAAGTATCAAGTATGTGGAGTCTATTGAGAGTAAAATAAAAAACAGCAATATTACACCATTTCGTGGAAGCATGAAAGTCCATCAGGTTACTTGGAGTCGCCGTAGACCAATAGTTCTTCAGTTTCGTAGGTTGAGTTGTATGAAATGTAGTCCAGTAAATACTTGTATACATCATGGTTTAGGTTATAAAAAACTTGACATAGCACCATGTCCCAGACCACTCCAAAATAATGTCCCTATTTTATCAAGTCCAGTCCAATCGACTCCTCTGCATAGTCCTAACTGGAATGAAACACCAGCTCCCACCGAGAGGATGAATTCACCAAGTATAATCCTGGCTCCTATGCACCGTCCAGTGACAAGCCAATGGTCCAGTCCAATTTCGAGTGGCTCAATGCAGCAACCATTGAATTTTGGCGAGTGCAGTCCATCACTGCTGATTGGAGATAGTGTTCGTAAACGATTAAGATCTGACGTATATTCTAACAGCTCAGATACGTCAACGTCAAAATTAGAAGAGCCCCCAAACCGTAATTGCATGAATGAACGCGTTCAACGCTGGTGGTCTTCTGACGACGAAGACATATTTTGACCACCGAAATGAATTGTCTTTTCGGTAGACAGATACAAAACATTTTTTATTTACTTTATGATTGCTTTTAAGTGACTGATTATTTGTAATTATATGAAGATAGCATTAACATTATTTTTGTTCAAGATGTAAATTGCATTTTGTTTCGTTTTTTTGTTATTATTTAACATTTTAGTCCACTCGGTGGACATATTAGTCTTTTCGGTTGAACCGAAATATCGTTATTTCCTTATAAATACCTATTTTCGAATTATTGATCTCAGACAGATACTCATTTTTGTTTTAAAGTAAGATTAGAGTAATAATATACCTTTGATTTTTATAAATAACGTGTTTCATTTTTTTACGAAAAAAAATCCTAGGTTTGACAATGACCCAAATAAAACGTAAAAATATTATATGATATATTGAGTATGTACTTGTCATTACACTTTTAATGAAGCAGGTAATATGGAACCATTTGTTTTCAATTATGAGAATATAACTAACCACCACCGACCGTTAGACAATAAAACACTTAACGAGATTCATTAGACCCTATAGATCATATATACATCAAATTTAGCTGCAAAAATCTGCGATCCTGGAAATACCAGGTCATTATCTAACGCCGCTCATTAACGAGGTAAATTAATTAATCCAGAGAAGTTTGGAACATATTGTTATGAAACTGCCGAGCTATATGTTAGTTTGTACAGCTGGTATGTATAATATGCCAAATACAGTGCAAAAAGTATTAATGCATGGCAAACAAATAATAAGTGCTGCTGTCTTACCCATTGGAATGTTATTTGAGGAAGCTCAAGAAGCGCGTAACAGAGACTACCGCAATTATAGGTTAGGTCATTCAAGAAAATGTTCTCGTCTATCCTGTAATGAAGACGTACTGAATATGCTCTTAGCGACCTCAGATCCCCTTATCAACAGTTTACGTGCAGTACCTTATAAAAAAACTATCCACTTCATGATGATGCCAAAGTTTTATTAGTGGATAGCACCCATCTATAAACCTTTATTTCTGTATTTATTATTTGATTAATTAATATTTGTTTATAATTCTGCTTAAATACTTTATCCTGTTTTTCGTAATGCAATTCATTGGAATATAAATTTCAAGTGAATTTATATTGTATTGTATCATGTAAAACCATAATTGTACCATGTTAAAAAATATATTTATTATTATTATATCTTTGTCCTGATACACTAATACATTCGTTTTATCATTTTATAAAGTTTTATAGTTATATGCAACGTATTTTGAATTAAAAATAATATTTTCCGCATTCCCGTACTACCTGCACCACCGTGCGGCGCGGCGGCCAGCCAGGCGTCGCTGCCATCACTTCATCATTTCATTCATAAGTTGCAAATTTTTCCTTCATACTTTATACGGGCTTCGGACCGTCAAATTGCAAAAAGCCTTTGTTTACTGCGATTGCTGATTATGATTATTAAACTTAGAAATCGACCGGCCTTTTGCAATCTGGCGTATTTAAAAAATTTGAATCAACTTATGTACAATAATTAAAATACAATCAAAAATTCCTTAGCTAATTACTTTCTAATCTTTTTTTAATAATTGTTCGAAGTGCAAACCGTTTCTCTCTAAACAGAGTCTCGCACGTTTTTGCACATTATGTTTTAATTTGTTAAGCACTACACTATCACTTCGCACTTGGTCAAATGCAGATTGTATTTGCACTTTTAAGTTCTCGAGGCTTTCTGCCTCTTCCACATAAACACGTCTTTTGATCTCACCCCACAAAAAAAGTCACATGGCGTAAGGTCTGGCGATCGCGGCGGCCATGATACTGGGCTGTGGCGGCCGATCCAGTGACTACCGTGTCCTAAATTCAAATAGTCTCGTACGGCGGTGGCATAGTGGGCGGTGCACCATCTTGCTGGTAATAAAAATCTTGATAATAAAACAAAGGCACATCGTCCATAAAATTTGATATGGTACCGCGCAACATTTCTAAATAACTACCCCCAGTTAGCCGACCTTCTATGAAATATGGGCCTAGAAGTTGGTTGCCTATTATGCCGGCCCAAACATTTGCACTAAAGCACACTTGGTGATACGTATCATGTGTGGGTTTGTAAACGACCACCAATGTTAGTTGTGCTGATTATACAGCCCCAGACGCGTAAATTATGCTTCGTCAGTCAACAAAATATTCGCATTAGGGTTTGCAATTAGCCACTCACAGAACGTTCGCCGCCGTGCTGCATCACCGTCGTATAATTTTTGCACCTTTTTGTAGTGCTATGGGTGCATATTAGCTGAGTTCAACAGCCTCCATACGGCACTTTGACTCACTTCGAAGAAACGGCCTGCATCTCGCGTGCTTGAACGCGGATTTCTCTCAAAAAAATCCATGATCTCGTCTTCAATTTCTACAGCCAATCTCGGATTGCCACGGGCTTGAGCGTGAAATGGGGTCGTGAATTGGCCATGATCTAACAGCCTCTGGTTAGCTGCTAAAATTGTTCGACGATTGGGTATCACAGCGTTCACGTACCCTTGAGTCCGCAGACGGGGTAAACTTTCTTATTCGTATACCCTTTGCGCTCTGATAAGGCTCTCACCACTCAAAATGTAGCTTCGCACCATTTCGTAATACTTGCGGCTAGAATACATTGTAGGCTAGAGCGCCGGGCGCCGCGTCGTCTTGCGTCGACACTGCACAGATCAATGCCACGGTAATAATATCTAACAGTATTGTAACTCCATACAAACGCACGAAACTCGAGTTATACCTACGCGCCTCGAGCAGAGTACCCATCAGACTGTGCGGACTGTGCCAAGAGTACCCACAGCCGCGATCGTGCCGCAGCTCGCATGCGGCGCGTCTGGTAGGTATATAACTCACGAAGGCGGCCGAGTTACAATACTGATAGATTATATTACCGTGTCAATGCGGAAGTGTTTCGCACTAACACCTCGCGATGCGCGAGCGCGGCCGACTGGTGAATTTAATTTCGTTTCCTGACCACACCCCTTCCCACTACCCCCGCGGCTCACGCACTTCCCCTTGCCCATTGAAGTTTATTACGCGACTACTATGTGTTTACGTAACACTTAGTGACCACGCTGGATTGATATTTACATAAGAAAAATTATTTCGATAAGTAAATTTTACCTACTGATTTTTTTTCAGAAATGTGATCTATGAGTGATACCTAAGGCCTAAAAAATTTTTTGCCATAGCTTACAAAATCACAGTGTATACTACTCACTAGGAAAGTCTCGGTCAAAGCATAAATATGAGCAGATTCATTCAAAACCGATAATTTAAACGTGTTCAATTTCGATCGTAAACCTCTAACGTTTTGATAAAAAATCGAATAGGCTTGAACGTTTTGTGTACCTGGTTTACGAAATCCATTCCGCCACAACTTAACACATATATATACAGGCCAATTGTCTGAGCACAGATACTTATCCAAACTTTTAGCTGGAACACATACTTTGAAAGAAGCATAGTCACCTCGCGACTTAAGTATTTCAGCTGTACATATAGAATTTGGACATATATAACTCAAATGTTCTAGCACTTGTTCAACTGACGTCCCTACTTTTAAATAATATAAATGTAGGTACGCCTTACGTTCCGCCGCTGACAAAGAAGTGGGAGTCGCGGTCGGCGCGGCAGTACCACGAGTTACTTTCTCACTCGAACGTTTAGCGCTGCGACGGCGCACTTCGATCCACTTGTCGTCCGTCGCTTCGCGGGAATTCGTGCGCAACTCGATCGGCTCGCCGTTGTCGCTAGTGGGTTGTTTCGCCGGTAACTCGCAGTCCGTAGTAGGGGCTGTACTCGTAGATGGTGCGGCCTACCAGTATAAGTGTATAATCTATGGTGCGGCCGGTACAAGTTTGACTTTGGCCGTGTTCTTCCGAGCGCCTATGGAATGTTTGTAAAGTCTATCGAAATCTTTGAAAAAGAAAATAATGTACATTTGGCCGTGAAGAAAATTAGCCTTCAATTTGATTAAAAGAAATCTGTCTTCCTTCAGTTATTTATGGAATACCGCAGTTGTTGCAAAATATATTTTCTTATTTTCCGTAATATTTCTTCATCTATCTACACAGAGATATGAATAACGTCAGCTGGTATCTACGATATTGTGTTTTTGTTTCGCTATATTTCACGAGGATTTCATTTGAAATGCATGTGTCGTGTATTGTTTGCTATACCTGGGGAGTATTACCTTACGATATAGTTTAGTTTTGGTGCTGGGGGACTTGAGAGTACAGTATGCAGTTTCCATTGATGGTACACAACTGTGTGCTACTCAGTTTATTATAATTACTTGAGCAGTGCGGCGGGCATGTTCAGTTCTACTAATGTTATAAAGTTTTAATAATGCAGTACGAGCTCGGTTGATAAGTTTTGTAAGGAAATTAAATTGCTAAGGTTCTTCTTATGGTTAGGTACAAATTAGTGTATTCAATAATTTCTTGTATATTTTTAACTTTGTCATTATGCTGTGAATTCACCGGTTTTAATGTACCTTTATACTTTGAAATATTAATGAGTCAGACTTTCTGTTTCCATTATTTGATTGTTTATTTAGTACCCACGGCACTGAAATCTAAATTAGCACAGAAATAAAAATAGCATAAGAAGGCACTTCAGATTTTAAAATTAATATGTATTCAAGTGGGAAATTATTTCAAAAGAGAATTGCCCAAACATACGCAGTAAGGGGCGGAACATATCTGACGGAAGATCCGTCGAACGTATCTTCGGTCGCGTATATTCCGTCAAATGAGTCGGTACACATCTGACGGAAAATGCGTCGAGCGTATCTGCACACATTTGCTAAAAGCGTGGCTATTATGCACACATATAAGTTTGTTCGTGCAGGGCCGTACTCAGGGCAGCTCAATATTTTACTGTCATATTCTTTTACCTAATCATTTTTCGTGTTCCCTGATGTTATGTAGTCACTGAAGTCCGGTAGTTACTTATATTGTAATTCGAATTTGACTATTAAAAATATGTCGGACTTAAGAGATTTTAATATTAGCCAACAAGCGTTATTTGAATATATTTCCTATATAGGTATGGAGGTTCAAAATTAAAAGACGATGATACGATTTGGTTACGGTTTTTAAGAAAATTTATACAAATGATATAGAAGGGGTTACAGTTGCAGCGCATGACACAAAATGTTTTCTATGTAGGTATTTTAATATATAATGTTTGGAAATTAAAAGGCGTAGCCGTGAGATTTATTGCCTGTTCTTTCTCATGGTTCTAACTTCTATGCCTCTACGTCGCATTAACTGTAAATGTAGAATCTTTGGTAAAAGTGGATTTTGGTTACAAATCGTGTTCTTCATGTTTTATATTCTATTTTTTTGTTTAATAAGACAACTCCCGCACTAGGAATAAATCCTGTGTCGCGGGGGACTTTACAAACATATAACTAACGGACACAATGAAGACTCAGACAAATTCTCAGTGCTGGTTTTTAGGTATTTTTTAGAAAATATTATTAAAATCATAAATAATTCTGCCAGACTCATTACGACGGCAGTAATTCCCGTAGACCTTTAGAACCTCATACCTAAAAATTGGCCCACGATCCAGGCTAGCAAGTATGCGTACACTCATAGCACATACTAACACTACAATATTCTACACATTTCGTTTCTGAAAGAATAAGTAAGGTCTGGCGGCCCTGGAATCTTACTCTACTACGCGTCACTCAAAATCACCGATCTGGGAATGACATGGATATGGCATGTCCAATACCTACGAATTTAGCGTGCATACCTACGAAATTAGCGTGCATACCTACGAAATGTTGGGCAATTTAAAATGGCTGCCATTTGGGTTGTACTCCAGAATATAATCGATATCGAGCCGGTCAAAGGAAAATAATACATTTTTGTAGTAAGTTACTTTAGTTAGTTTAAATCTTTTGCCAGATTAGTTTATTTCATAATGCAAATGTGGGCGAACATGGCAAAGCGAAGGACAACCCTTGTATCAAACATGTAACAAAATATTCTCTGAGAGCCAATATCGATCTGTGTCGCTGAGAAAGTACCGGACATGAATGGCACCATACATACGGTAATGAAACACACAGCCTGAAGCACTGATTTATCTGGTTTTTAGACATATTTATGCACAAAAACAAAATTACTATCTACACTAATATTATAAGGAGGAAAAAATTTAATATTATAAAGAGGAAAAGTTTGTAGTTTTGTTTGTTTGTAATGGATAAACACAAAAACTGCTGGACCGATTTTTAAAATTCTCTCACCATTAGAAAGCTACTTATCTGCGAGTAACATAGGCTATATTTTATTTTAGAAAAATAGGGGTCCGTAAGATATTTGGGTTTTTCGGGTACCTACGCGAAGTAGTTCCCTCAGGACGCGGGTGAAACCGTGGGAAACGGCTAGTGTTCGATATACAACGATTTCACAGCAGATGTACCACAAACCTTGGCAAAAATATGGCGACAGTGGCACGAATGACATTTGTAATAAAATATCGTCATGATTAACTTATTCAGTAAACTAGGGCTATCTCTTTTTCCTGACAGAGATATCCCTAAGACAAAACGAGACAACACTATGTTTGGTGGCTTTATGTCGATTTCGTATATATGTGTATAAAAAAATCATGGTGAAATGTGGGTGTAATATTACACCTCTGCCTACCCCTCCGGGGATACAGGCGTGAGTCTATAAAAATAAAAAATATAATAATATATATATGAGTATAATGTAATTTTTCTATATAGACTATTTGCCCTCTCCATGTATATTCCTTACTCGATGGTCAAAATTCACGTGGTGCGTGGTGCGCGCGAGGTCGACGGATAATCCGTCAGTACGCTCGACGTACTAACGGATCTTCGGTCAGGTGTGAAAGGTTGAACGTTTTTCTATACATTTGTATGCATTGGCGTTACGCGACGGATAAAACGCGACGGATCTTCCGTCAGATATGTTCCGCCCCTAACATTCATAGAAAGTTTATATTGAGCAAATTTACACCGGCTGGCAAATTATAAATACAAACTTATGCACAATCGTGATATGACAGATAACGGCCCGAGTTGTCACCCGTATCGCTCCGAACTTTCGAGTATTTGAAGTACGTACTTTACGTACTTTATATTGTTTGAACTTTATTTTTAGTACAAGGAAAGAGCAAATCGATATTCGACGGAAATACTTGTTCCGTCCAGAATGGATAGTAAAGTATGGCCTTGAAAGTATACAAAAGAAACATAGCCGTGATTATTAGACTGAGTGATTTTAGAAGAGGTTCTTTGAAGTATAACGCTCCCAAGATAGTACTTGTTTTGTTTTTATATTTAAAATACTTTATCTTAATATATAAAATCCTTGCGTTACTGACTGAATGACAGACACGCTACAGCCGAAACTATTGAGCGCAGGAAGCTGAAATTTGGCATGTGTGTTCCTTGGGGACCGTAGGGGTGCACTAAGAAGGGATTGCCCGAAATTCCCACGGGATCGGCCAAAATGGGTAAATTTAAAAAAATTGCAGGCGTAGCTGCTGGCTTCCTCTAGTCTATTATATTATCACACGTGTAGTTTTTCATATCACTTAGTTATTAGTTGCCATTAGCAAAAACTTTTTGCCACTCACATTAGTAAGTAAGTAAAACATTTATTGAAACACCAAATACAACGCACAATACAAAAAATACAACACAAACAGCTAGATATACAATTCACAATACAACAAATACACATTATCCTACAAGCACAGCTATGACATAATAATATAATAATACATAAACATCAATATTACATGCATTGTAAGGGTCAATTCACACCGAAACGCGACGCGACGCGACGATGCGCGCACAGCAACTCAAAATATACTTTATTTACGACACGAATTGCGCGATGCATCTTGCGGCGCTGCGCAGCGCGACGCCGCGAGATGCATCGCGCAAATGTGTATCTTTTCGTGTCGTAAATAAAGTATATTTTGAGTTGCTCTATTGAAATGTGCGCGCATCGTCGCGTCGCGTCGCGTTTCGGTGTGATTTGACCCTTACTGTACGTCGCAGTCGATGTACCAGTACGGTTCACAATCAGCTTGTGATCGGTCGTGGCGACACGATCGCTGTTCTTCCTTGCGCACCGTAAGTGACGCGGTGAACATGAAACTTGTATACAATAAAATTATCTCATTCATGTTCTGAGTAAATACTTCCGTAAAATAGAAATAAATATTTCTACACAACCATTTGTCATTACATTTGATTATCTGCTTACTTATTGGTCAGTTTTAATATTAAAACTAGTGAGTCAAACTATTTAACGATCCGATGGTATTAGGTTATAGGGCGGGGCAAAACTATTTTCGTATTTTGATTGTATTATTAGTAATCAAACGTCTTTGGCTGTACTGAATGTAACTGGCTGGTTTTTAATACTATTAAATGTGACATTCTGAAGATGCGATAAGTAAAAAAACACTAGTTCCCGCCATTTTTTTATTGTTTTTCAAGCAAGCAAAATGAACGTATGTGACGAAGAAAAACGGTACATTTTAAAGTTTTATTACAAAAAAGGTAAAAATGCGACGAACGCCACGCGTAAAACTTGTGCGGTTTACGGTCCTAATGCGGTATCAATAACAGTAGCACAAATGTGGTTCAAGCGTTTCAAGTCTGGAATTTTTAGTGTGAAAGATGAGGTTCGCTCTGAACGCCCTGTCACAGATAAAATCTGTGCCATCTTTGAGAAAGTGGAGCAAGATTGACATATCAGTAGCTACGACACATTGCTGAAGAACTGGATGTTGATCATAAAACAATTTTACGTCATTTACGAAAGTTAAAGAAAAATTGACATTTAGCTACCACATGATCTCACTGAGAGAAACCTAATGCAACGTGTTTCCATTTGCGATTCTTTGTTGAAACGTAACAATTCTGAACCATTTCTTAAACAGTTGATTACGGGTGATGAAAAATGGGTGACTTACGATAAGAATGTGCGAAAAAGATCATGGTCGAAGCATGGAAAGCCCCACAGTCCGTGGCAAAGCCCGGCCTGACTCGAAACAGAGTGATGCTATGTGTATGGTGGGATTGGAAAGAAATCGTCCACTTTGAGCTTTTGCCAACGGGTAAAACTATCGATTCTGACCTCTACTGTCAGCAACTGATGAGGTTAAAAAAGCTATTGAGAAAAACCGGCCGGAGCTGGTGAATAGGAAGGGCGTGGTGTTCCACCATGACAACGCCAGACCGGGTGAAGGTTTCGAAATACGTCGCCGTTTTTAAGGATTGTGAGTGATTTTGAGGTCTCGGAACTGCCCCTTACCATTTTCACTTGCCGGAAATACTTGGTTTCCTCTGAAAAAAAAAAATTCTCCAAGCATCGGTGTGTATGGCACTGCCAACTTCCACATTCTTCACACTAGTTTAATAAACTAAGGTTGACGGAGCCCTGCTTCGCAGGGCTCCTATTTTCTGATTAAGGGTCAAAAGTCAAACGGTTTGACATTAGCTGTCAATATAATTCATACAAGATGGCGGTTGCGTTTCGTTTCACGTTTTTCACATAAAACCTAAATATCGCTTTTATTGATTCCACTAGTTTAATAAACTGAGGTTGACGTATTTTCGGGTTACGGGTCAAAACAGAACCTAACACAACCTATTTAGTTACTTTCACATAAAACCTAAAATTACGTTCCGTTTTGCTTATTTGAATGAAGAGTTTTTGGAAATTGTTTAAAAATATTTAGACGCAACTCCGGCAGCCAAAATTACTTTTAGGGGACTAAAACTAACTCCCTTAAGCCCCCTACACCACCAATACCCTCAAATTCGGGCAACGCGTTTCGAAACCCGACCCCCAGACCGCAGTCATCTATAGCCACGCAGCTAAAACTGAGAGAGTTTGGCTGGGATGTGTTGATGCATCCTCTGCATATCCCTGACCTTGCTCCATCAGATTTCCACCTGTTTTGGTCATTGCAGAACTACTTAGAAAGCATTAAAGCGAACTTGAAAAGAACACTATGAACACAACCTGTCAGATTTTTCCCTCTTGTACCCGTGTGTCAGAGGCTGGGGTATCGCCGAAGCATTCCTTGCTACACCCCGACGGGTATTGGCCCGCCAGATAGTCAGGCGGGCCCCGAACAAAATCCCGTTGGCGACGGATGAAGGTGTTGGGCTTAGCCGCCAAAACACCCAGCGGCCGTAGAGGATAGGGAGGACGGCAACGCAACACCGCATCTCCTCTTCCTCTGCGGCCCCACCGCGACGCAACAATGGTGCGCCCTCATTTGGTCGCGGGAGATAGGGCGCGCGGCAACGCAACACCGACACGCCTCTCCTCCCGCGACCGCGCCCTACTGCGAGGGACAGAAGAACTGTCCCACGCACTCGCACCATTGGACGCATCCTGCGCAGGCCTCCGTCAAGCCCACGCGGAGCGTCCACTCCTGGGATCTCGCTTAGCTTCACCGTGGGTGACCTAACCACGGTTGCGGAGCCCCCCCACCACGACAAGGTGGAGATCCCACGGGGATCCCAAAAATTATAAATAAAAAAAATATTTTCCTTTGTATGAACAATACGAAAATACTTTTGCCCCGACCTTATATTTATATTTTTATTCTTCATGAGGTTTTTATGGCAAATATCAGAGAATATAAATAAATATGTGAAATGTCTTACAGGCCTGCACTGATTTTTATACATATAAAAAAAAACAAAATGCTTTTATAACGACTTGTAATAGATGCAATGACTAAAATATAACGAAAGCCTAAAAAATAACGACTATTTGCGCATTACATACTTTTTGTTCACATCCACTGCGGACTTTGTAGTCTCCACGTTTAGTTAGCATAACAAAACTTTTGAAGTATTTGCTTAAAACTAGTCTATACAGTAAAATACCGAAACCTTTCAAGCAAAGCATTTTATATTACTGTATTGTACAACAGAAGTAATTTATATCGACATCCGAACACACGCGACGTATAATGTCCTTTCCTATAGTATTCGGTAGCAAAGTTGATATTTTACCGACCGCGAAATATACGCACGAAAATGTTTGTACTCGTAAATGGAAAAAGTTTGACACGACATGCTGCAATGCTGCTTGGAATTGTTTCCGATGCATCTATGAATATTTTCTGTTTGCTTTCCAAATTATGTGAAACTGTTACTTGATAGTGAAAATCGTCTAGTAGATTCAGTTGACTCTGTTTTGTACATTTTGTGTTAAAATATAAATATACGCTCAATTACTATAAATTGGGTAGTTTCTCTTAGCCTTTGTTTAAGTATATGTTACCGGCAATCTGTATAATTCAGGTATTATATACAATACCTAGGGAATATATGGAGTACCTGGGACGTCCAGGCAATGTATGAAATATTATGACTATTATTGTCCATTACATACTTTACCTAGGTAATGAATGCAATTCCTAGGGATTGTATAGAATACCTGCTGTTCCACCGGCAATGTGTAAAATAAATAGATCTTAGTATATGTTTTTGAAATCTTGTTGTTATGTGAAATATGTTCTTCTGTTACTCTAAGTAACAGAAGAAAATATTTCATTTGCCCAACACAATCAACTTTATTGATATTAACAATAAGGGTGCTCCTTAAAAATAGTTTTATGAAAAGGGTACAAAAACATATCTTTCTGTTAAGTACTACAGTAAAATTGCAATATAATTAACGTGAAACTAAAAATTATTCTGGCTATAAGTAACATAACGTAATATGCTTACAAGTAGATACTGATGTCACGTAATAAATATAAAAAAAACTTAAGAAACAAAACAATAATGTAAAAATAATAAGTAGGTCTACTGCCTAATCAACTTTTTAATTAAGAAAAAAAAATTTTTTTTCTTACAGGAGGTACTATTATGACATTTTGAAGTGCACAAAATCTTACTTTTAAGACAAGAACACTTTTCAGTATCGCAGTATTTTTTGCAACTACATTTGAAAAATCCTTGACCTGTCCCCATAGATTGCAGAGTCGCAAATGTACGGAGTGTCGTTTCTATAGTCCGTGCCACGAGAACATAGACTTTTTGTAAACAAAGAATTTCTACTAAGTGACTTAGCGATAGTTCTGTCAAAAACAAATAATGTCAAATCCAATGACCGCATCGGTACATAGATACATGTCATTGGAAACTAATATGTCAATGGATCGGGTTTTTATCGATATTATGCGCTGTCAACACGATCTTCTAATGTTTTTAGGTACTTACGCCTAGAATGTCAACATTTGGCGTTACTTCATTGAAATGTTACATTCTTGGGCTTAACATGCATTTCTTAGAGGACAAAATTATTTTTTTAATTATTAAGAAGGGGTATTTACCCCTTCTTAATAATTAAAAAAAATAAGTGAAGTTAAATACAAGTTTATAGGATCGCAATGCTCTTCACGCTGCCGGCATCTCGAAAAAGCTGGTGCAGAATAGCAAATGGCAAACTACTAGTCACGCAGAAAATTATTTATACCTAAAAAAGATATTGCGTTTTCAGACAACCCAACTTTTCATGGATTTTGTTTAAGTTCATTCTGATGATTTCATTCATAGACAACGTAAAATCTCAATGTCGAGAAATTTTTATGCAAGTTACTAGCTAGTTATCTGTAATATTATACATTGTTGGTCAATAATTTAATATTTTAGGATAGGTAGGCTACTTTGAGCAAATGATTTTAAAAAATCCTGTCAATAATAGAGTAACATATATGTACTCTATCATTTACATATATGGTACTTTATTTTTCATTAATTTACAGAATAAATTACGTGTAAAACGACAATAAAATCGGCAAATGTATGAAAATTAGACCATTTAAACACAAATCAAAGATTTTTATTTCAGTAAAATTTATCAATATACAATTAAAAACATAGTGGCATAATTAGGCATTAAAAAAAATACTGTACAAAAAGTATAAAATCTAAAACAACTGTTTGAAAAAAGGTTGTGAAGCCCTGAATGTTTGTTTACAAAAAGTCTATCTTCTCGTGGCACCAACTATAGGTTAGGGACGTCTTCTTTTTTAAGTAATTCTTGATGACAAACTGTGAACTGCTGTCTTGAATACCATGTCTGAATAATACAATAAACATTTTCTGAGCTTGCTCTATCAAATTATCTTTGGAACTAATGCGCTTTTCTATAGCTAAGGCTATATTTTACCGGAGCAGGACAAATAACATGAAGAGGTCTATTGCACATTCGACACGAACGAGCAGCTGTTGTCTCCTCGGAACAAACACAGCACATGAGTGCAGAACTTAATGATTCCTCACGTTCTGCTACGAAACTCAGATCATCTAACGGTTGATCATTTACCTCAGAAAGAAGTTTTTCAACATCCGCACGCTTGTCAAAATCTCAGAACTTGGAGGTTAGTCATATTGTGTTCATCATGCGCACTTTGAACGCACGTCCCCCTTTCCTTGCTCTCGTCGTTTACATACATTACCAGCTGCGCATTCGGTATTGTATAGAATACCTAGGCAAATTATAAAATAAATAATATTTCATACATTACCTACACGTTTTAGGTATTCTATACATTACCTAGGTATTGTACAGAATACCGGATTATAGAGATTGCCGGTAACATATACACTGGGTATACAGTAAATGGCTCCTGGGATACAGTCACTGTAAAGGGCTCTGTCTCGGCAATGCACGGATATTAGGGCAATATAATGTGTCATCTTTATTTGCGTACATTAAAATCAAAGCACTTTAAGATTTAGGTTCATGGTACGTATCTTTGTGGTACCTGTGTTCTGCGTAACTAAAACCCTTTGCCTCGGAGAGCGTCAAGCCGTCGATATCGGTTATCATGAATATCTTCGACAGTTAAGAGAAGTTAGTACATTTGAGTATACAATCACTGTCTTAAGCAAGAAATATCGCTATCTCTTTGGATTGTGGTGGTCAGACGATAGTCCCTTGTTAAGGAAATACTTTAATGTGGTTTTACTAGAAAATTACCCTGGGTTTCAAGAGTAAAGTTTCGAATGTAACCGGTATTACATAGATAGTATGTTGATGATGAATGTATGTATATGCCTAGGTTTCTTCATCATATGGGCCACCCACCAGGGCCTGTATACAAAAAGGCATTCGATTAGCGATATCGCTAATTGTTAAGTGCAAAAAGTTTTGGAACTGACATAGGCGTTCAGTATGTCACGTGGTCAACGAAGAAGGAATTCCTTAAGTTGCCATTGCAATCAAGTGTTAGCGAAAGTAGTCTGAGCATTCACTTGAAACAGAACAGCGAGCATTCGCCGCTTTTGTTTTTTTCAACTGAACAACAGAGCTGAACATTCCTACGAACACTTTCACAATCTTTGTAGCGGATGCTCTCTAATCAAAAACGTAAAAGCAAATTTCAATTCCCTAAACTTTCAATTCCCTAGAATGCTCGGCAAAACGTTCGTAAGAATGCTTGCCGAAACACACTCGTTAGTTTTCCTGTTTTCTAACTTTCGCAAGAATGCTTATAACAGATGCTCAAATGAATTAGCACCAATAGAGGCACATATACCTAGGTCTTTCTTGATAAAATAAAATACTTTTGCTGAAACTTAACAGATGTTTCAGAAACCCTATACGAATGCCTGAGATCATTATAATAAAAAAGCTTATATTCTAAAACATCACCCAAAGCTTATTGTTAAGACGAAGAGAAAGGAAAAGACAACATTATGTAAACATATTCTCGTATTTGGTAAACGGAGCGTGGCAGAGGTTTATTAAAGCCTTGTACCCACTCGCGGCACCGCAGATCTTTCTACACAAGTAATTGGAGAAGCGTCACTGACGTCAATTATGGCGGTATTCTAAGGCAGGCTATGCAGCACATAAGTATCTGCTGCAGTCGGTACAGTATTTACGTTTTCGTTGTCTAGTCATGCCGATAATTACTGCCAAATCGATGCAAGGGGTGCTGGCATTCAGTTGCCTATCTATGATTAGGTATATTGACGGGCCTAACTGTTAAACTGAAGCTTGTGCTCCCATTCCCACCAAGAACAATGCCATGTGTGATGAACTTGGTGATATGTTGTTTGTCTTGCAGTCTTCTTTGTCTTCAATGACTGCACGGATGGCGTAGTGGTTTCAGCGGCCACTGCACCGCCTAACACTGCTTCAAGTGTTGTGAGTTCGATTTCCACACGAGACAACACTTTGTGTGATCCATAAATTATTATTTCGAGTATGGGTGTTTACTATGTGTGTTGATTGTATGTTTATAAAATCCCGCGTGACAGGAATTATTCCTAGTGCGGGTGATATTTCTACAAGCAAAAAAAAAACATTTTGTTTTAATTTTATGTCGGTATTTCAAAGTATGTTAATTTGATTTCTATAATATTCTGCCTAGTTTTTGAACAAATTACATTTTGTTAACTGTCCCAGGATATTAGTTTTATACAAAATCTGTTGTCGGTACGTGTCGAATGTGTGCACCGGGAATTATGAGTCGATTTATCTTATTTATCTAGAGGCTGCGAGTTCATCTGTCGGCGCGGGTGAATTGTCCCATACGTTACATGATTAATTCAGACCGTTACACCTCACGTGCAAATGGCTTCAATTTCAGTTGCGTACCTGTTTCTGGCCGTGAGGTGCGACTTATCACCTTGCTTTTGGGGTATTTGTTTAATTTGTAGTCTTATTTAGAGGCTGTGCAGTACAGCTGACGAAAGCTGTGTCTTCCGCTTCATAATATATTTTTTATACATTCATGCCTGTCCTATGTAAAACATTCAATACTACGCCCCAAAATTAAAATCGCCGATGTCACCCACAAAGCTTGCAAACTCAAATGGGACTGGGCATGCCACGTTTGCCGCATGCCTGAGGAGCTTTGGGCCAAAATCGCCACTAATTGGGTCCCCGAAGGTGCTAGGCGACAACTTGGAAGGCCGAGACGACGATGGTGGGACGAACTGGACTCTTACAGGAAGGGCTGACCTGTGCTGGCACAAAATAGAGATCTGTGGAGAAAAGAGAGGGAGGCTTTTGCCCTGTAGTGGGACGCTACAGGCTGAAAATAATAATAAATACATAATTCATGCCTGTATCCCAGAAGGGGTAGGCAGAGATATTTCACACAAATTTTAGCACGTTATGGCATGATATGAATGTTAGGTTCCACGTAATAGGGGGAACCTAATGCCGTTATCAGACACATTTCCAGGCCGCGTGCTGCTACTGAGAATACGGGCAACTCAGTAGGTAACACGTTTGCCCTACGCGGGAAACGAACCCGCAGACGTATACTCTATTCACTGCATCACGGAGACGGAAAACAAGAAAGCAGTAAAATGCATCGTCGAGATACTAAATCATAGTGTGTTACTCAATTATAAGACAGTGCTTAGACGGCTATGAAAAATCTCAGGGTCTATGTAAACTAAATTATGTAGAGTTTGCCTACTTATTCCGCACCAAATTAGTGCCAAAGTTCAACACATAGGTTTTTCTACACTCTACAGCTTTGTATCTTTTTTTGCATCTGTTTTATCTGCTATCGACTAATGGCCAGTTTCAATATTCGTCTATCCATGGATTTGAAGATACGAGGTTTTTTTGACAAATTATGTTTAGAGCTTATTAATACTGCACGTTTTGTGTACACACTACGCCGTGTTGACACTACGCCGAGTGTCGTGGGTTCGATTCCCACACGAGACAACACTTTGTGTGATCCATAAATTGTTTTTTCGAGTCTGGGTGTTCATTGTGTCCGTTGGTTGTATGTTTGTGAAGTCTCCCGCGACACAGGATTTATTCCTAGTGCGGGAGATGTCTTTAAAAAAATACAAATACAATATGTCAAAAATGAATCTAAAATCTTAAAAAAAATGTAAAGATCTAATGTTGAATTCAACGGTAAATGTGATGACTAGCTAATATCTACAAAAATATTATAGGCCTCGATTTTATTGAACTACTAAGAATAAAATATTTACCCACGTTTGCAGGTTTTACTTCTGTTAAATAAAGGTATTCCAAATCTATTGAAACGTTGTAGCAAAAATTTTAGTGTCGTTATGTAGGTCAACCTGTGTATTGACAGAGGCTATATTTTGTTCAACTAATAATAAAGCAAAAGACTAAACGATCGAAGGCACGAGCCAAGCCAGTTATAGATGACCTTATTCTGCAATTTTTCCGATTACTGCACTCCGAAAGTGGAGCACAAATAAAGGGTCTTTATCTTTTTGTGTCTTAATACAGACAGCTCCTATATAAGAATTAAAGCATGTACTGCAGAAACGAAGCATAGAGATTATTTTTTTAGTTCTCCGTTTTTGCTAATAAGGCAATGGTAAATTCTGAATTATTAACTTAACATAATCGCTTACTAAACGGTGAAGGAAAACATCGTGAGGAAATCTGCATGTCTGAGAGTTCTCCATAATGTTCTCAAGAGACATTTGAAGTCTGCCAACCCGCACTTGGCTACCGTGGTTGACTATGATCTTACCCTTCGCATAGCGAAAAGAGGCCCGAGACTAGCAGTGGAACATTTTGTATACAGGGTGGTGAACCTATCTACACTTTTTAGTTTATTACAAATCAAATTAAAAACAGTGGCTTAACCTTATTAAAGGTAATAAGAAACAATAATGATAATATATTAAATAATGTTTTACATACATACATAGACTCGCGCCTGTTTCCCGGAGGGGTAGGCAGAGACTACAGAACGCCATTTGCAACACTCTTGACATATCTCTCTTGCTTCATTCACTCCCATCAGATTCCTCATGCATGCTCTTCTGTTCAGGGTACTTCTCACCTGTCCTGTTTTTAGGATGTCTCCAATCTGGTCAGAGAACATCCGCCTAGGTCTTCCCCTTCGTCCTGTCCCTTCCACATTTGCCTTATATATCTACTTGGTCAGTCTTTCGTCATCCATCCTCTTCACGTGCCCAAACCATCTTAGCATACCTTTCTCGATGCTCGTCACTACATCTTCTTTTACCCCACAACACTCTCTTATCACACAATTCTTTACTCTGTCAGTCAGAGAGACACCGCACATACTTCTCAGTGCTCTCATTTCTACAGCATTTATTCTACTATCATGACTCTTCTGCCATACCCAACTATCACTACCATACATAAGAGTAGGTACTAACACCTCTCTATGCACAGCCAAACGTGCCTTTTTGGACACGTTTTGGCTATTCATAAACGCCTTCAGAGCTCCATTCACTCTATAACCTGCATTAACTCTTCTTTTAATATCTTCTACATTCTAACCATCTCTTGTAAACAGCGTACCTAAATATACAAACTCATTCAGTTGCTCCACTCGCTATCCATCGATCATAACATTACAAGCCGTAACGCATTCCTCCTTTTCAAAAACAATAACTTTCGTTTTACTTACATTCACTTTCATTCCTTTCCTCTCTAACGCACCATGCATGATTGTTACCATCTCCTGCAACTCCTCCGCTAAAGTCGCAAGTATAACCTTATCATCAGCATAAAGGAGGCATTTAACAAGTAACTCATTCATCCTTAATCCACAATCACTATGTTGCAAGTCTTGCAAACAACTGTCCATGAAGAGGTTGAACAGCCACGGCGACGCTACACATCCCTGTCTAAGACCTGTCTTGATGGTAAACCAGTCAGTGTATGCCCCGTGTATCCTCACACAAGCTCTAGAATCCTCATAAAGGGATTTCAGAGCTCGAATGAGGCTGCTGTTCACCCCATACATCGACAGTACCGACCACATGTCATGCCTCACTACTTTATCGTTTTCCAAATCCACGAATGCGCAGTAGACCTTTGGACCTTTGGCCAAAAATTTCTCGGCTATGCATCGCAAGGAAAAGACTTGATCCATACACCCCATACCCTTTCAGAATCCCGCTTGTACATCCCATATTTTCTTGTCGGTTACTTTCATAACTCTTTCAATCAGTACCTTCGCATACAATTTGCCAACAATGCTGAGAAGGCTAATGCCTCTTTAGTTTTTGCAGTCTTTTTGCGAGCCTTTTCCTTTATAACGAGGCATAACTACTGCTGTGGCCCAGTCATCAGGTACTCGGTCGGTGCTCCAGCACAAGTGTTTTGTTTTGTGTTTTGTTTTATGATTTCATATTACACGTTACGTTGTTTTTATGATGGAGCGCCTTGTTTAGCAAGGGGGGGCAATTCGTAAGTAATTGATGTGTTGCTGCACGCGATAAGGCACAACCACCGCACTATTGATATTTTTATATTTAGTGCCACAAGTATAGGTAAACAACATACAAGCGCAATGTTTATTTTAGCATCGTAGATACTAGTACGTTTTACTGTAATTTTGTTATAATTTTCAATTAAATACTCATTAGTGACAATACATGTTACGATCTATGATTTATATGCTTGGAAAAGTTACTGCCATGATGCAGAAGTACAAACGTCGGTTCTGTTGAGCGACTTCACAATTGAATCGATAAAAATAAACGTTTTGACTCTTCTGCCTCTCTTGAGATCTTAAATGTACTAAGATAGCTCGGTTACCATGCTCGGTGATTACTTAATGAGTTGGTTTGATCTATTAAATATATAATTGAATATTAAGTATGTACCATCAACTTGAAAAGTAGAAGAAGTGGCAAACATACGTTAGTATTTGTCACTAAAGTAATGTGTAATATTATCGAAACCCTATTGAAAATAAGACCCTCATTTCACTGCATTTCTGCAAAGCTACTTAACTGAAAAATATAAATAAGGCTTTTCAACTCCTTGAAAAAAGTGGACTTCATCCAGCCTATTTATTTTATGAGCATCGCTCGATAGCCAGTTTGACCTGTAAGCGATAGGATCTGATCACGGTTAAAACCCTTAGATTTTCGTCGTTGACCTCAACCCTCTCGTAGCATGAAATTTACTAAGGGTATGTACCACCTAGGGCTACCAACGACTCAAGTTTCTCAAATATAAACACAAAAATAAGTAAAAATAAAAACACATTTCGTGGATCGGCTGTTTCGTTTGGTATAAGTTGCGGAACAAATATTAATCATAATTGTTTTCAAGTTTGGCCGCGGTCGTTTATCGTGATGGGAAAAGCCACAAAGAATGTTCTGGAAGAATCTGTACATGTGTGTGTTAAACAATACTTTTACCCATATTCTTCAAGCTCTGCACACACTACGTGGAACTTGGGGCTCTGACTATCAATAATGTGATCTTTAATTTAATACTATTACGTATTTCAGTTTTTTATGAGTTAGGTGCTGTAGAAATAAAATGTCTTGCACAGATATATTTTTTGTACTACTTACGAGTACCTGTTGGTAAGTATTGTTCGCATAAATTTTCATTTTTAAGCTTACAAAAAAAAGGCACATTACCTGTAGTCTGATGGTGGGTAACCCTACCCTTATCGCTCTCGACTCAACTGAGGCTATCGGAACACGTTACACGAAGACTTATGATTTTGATAACTTCTATAAAAGTATTTTTATTCAAAGCTCCTCTTATCGGAATGATAAAAATTTGTTAGGTGGGATAAAGTCGATAAAATCGTACCGGTACGTAACTCGGACTTTTGCTAGATTTACTATTAAATAACTTTTTGTAAGTACCAACATAATTTACACATCTAACTAAGCCAAGAAAATCGATCAAATTTTAAAGAGGTTGTGGAATGTGGTAGAATAATTACTGTTAAAATAAAAAAAAAAGCAATTAGTATTATTTTTGGCATAGTGCCCGAAAAAGCAATAGCTTCGGCCCATACAAATTAAAATATCTTAATATATATATTTCTTGTGTGCGTGTGTATGTAATTGAACTCCTCCTAAACGACTGGACCGATCTTGATGAAATTTTTTGTATGTGTTCAAGGGGACTTGAGAATGGTTTAGATTCACAATTTAGTCCACTGGAAAATGTTTATTGTACTTAATTTTTAATTTGTAAGTAGTTGTGGATGTTGGAATGTTTCACATTAGAATCGACGGACTGCGCTGCTATCGCAGTGTCAAATCTTATAATAATTATTTCGTCAAGGAGTACATCGAAACCTTACCTGAATAATAAAACATTAAAAAATAAAGATTTCGAGTCGACAACATATATCCGCAAAATTCGGATTGTCGAGTATTTTGTTAAATTCTAATGGTTCTGACAAACAAATCACATTCGCCATATTGGCCACTCTAGCAAAACGCGGAAAACGCCACAGATACCGGATACCATTTTGAGTACTACTAAGTCTTAGTACTAAGTAGTTTGTATGTGTAAATACTTTTTGCAGTTCTATTTCTTAGAGCGGTTTCAGAATAGCGTTTTATACGCGCGTATAAGCTCGTTTTTGGAAGCGCATGTAGGCGCGTATAGGCGCGCCTTTTGGCACACGCACAACTCGTACGAGCGTTGACGCGCTTCTAAGCTCGTATAACCAGGAGCCGTCAGAATCCATGTTGACACTGACAAGACGGCACTACCGTTTCGAGCGAACAACGTTTACGTGAGTCTGGCTTTTTGAAGCGCGTAATGTAGCGCGCGTGTAAGCGCGTATGCATGTTGGACTGATGTTACAGTATGGGCGTTTCCAAGGAAAAAGAATACTACAGGTACATATTTGGATCCTAAAATACGTAAATCTTGCTCGATAGAGATGTCAAATAAGCTACTTTTGAAAAAGAATAAGTTACTGAATTCAGTTATCACATTTTGTGAGATTTCCAAAAATTCAATTGGTACAGGTTGTTACAATTATTGAAATATACCATTCTAGTAAATGAAATTACACATTTTCGTATATATTCTGTGATGTAATTATTATTGATAGAGGATGATCGTGGAGTTTTAATGCTCATTTACACTGTACTTTTAAATAAATAAACAAAAGGAGCTGTTTCTTTTGTTCATTCATGTAAAAACTCTGTATAAATACCGATAATAATTATGCTTCTGCGTACAATATTTCATGGTGTCGTGTTAAAAAATAATACATCAACAGCTATCGCTATGTTATCGACAATTCCAGCTCAGTATTTATAGCTGTAATAAAGCGG
This sequence comes from Euclidia mi, assembly GCA_944739405.2. Classification (NCBI taxonomy): domain Eukaryota; kingdom Metazoa; phylum Arthropoda; class Insecta; order Lepidoptera; family Erebidae; genus Euclidia; species Euclidia mi. The sequence continues at coordinate 26,453,334 of OX123204.2, read as the reverse complement.
TGGAATATCATTAATTCTGATATTAGTCTGTGAGTTATGAACATGACACTCCATACCTACCAATATTATAAATTGAAAGTTTTTTGTTTATTGTTATGTCTGCTTCTTTCACGTCTCTTTTGAGTATAACGGAGATTAGAGGCCTATTTGCAGCTGTAGACTACCAAAGGCTCATGATCGTGATGAAGATGAACGTTAATGATGTTTTATGGTATGATTTTGATGTGTGGAGAAAGCAACTATTTTTAGATGCTTTGCAAGGTTTTCAAATTCATTATGAACTAGCTTTTGGTACCTTATATGATATTCTGACGTATAAGCAAATATAACTGCACAGTTTCATTAAAATATCTTAAGTATTTTTTGGGAAAAAGAGTCACAAGCATCCATCCACCCTTAGAATTTGACACATCTGAAAAGTATCTCCTTTGCCTCCGTGCTTACAAGACTGCAAATATATTTCAATGCGGTACACTTACAGAAAAAATAACATTTAAATAACTGTTTTTTTCTCTAGCCTGTACTGTCCCACTACTGGGCAAAGGCCTCCCTCAAATCTTTACATACTTTCTTAAGTCTCAAGCCAACTCTTGTGGTACGCGTCTAGGTTATCTCGTCACCTCTTTCGGGACCGGCTCCGGCCACGTCGTCCATCTTCTGGCACCCACAGTGTCGAGTTTTTCGCCCAACGAACTACGTGCATACGGCTGACGTGGCCCGCCCAGTTCCATGTCAAGCTGGCTGCCTTTTATTCCAGATCTTTTACTTTAGTTTTGGAGCGCAGCTCAGTGTTTCATATCCTGTTTTTGAGTGAAATATAAAGGATGCTGTGCTCCTTACTGTTACTATTTCTTGGAATTTATTATTAAATATTATGAAGCTCGAACGTAATCATCATCATCCTAGCGTTATGACGGTTATATCCAATATACCATGACGGCTGCAGCCCGCCTCTTAGACAGAATGTTAGCTTTTTTAAATGTCTGTTACTAACTCATCGTTTGACCTCTGCAACCGCTCTTAAACTCGTTGTTATGTATAATCCAGTGTCAGAATGTTTGATGCTACAACAGTCATAGATTTTCGTGATAGCCGGGACCGATGACTTTACACGCGTTCCTAGGTACGAAAGGGTGTGACTCTACGAACACGCTGAACTTCGCAAATCGATGAATGCCTGCGGATACCACTTTACCATTAAATTTATATAAAACTCGAAGGTACTTAAATCCAATCAACTAGGATCCTACTTTCTGAACTCTATTAAATACGCATGCGGTAAGTACCAGCTCTCCAAAACTTTTCGTACTCGGTTACAGTATATTAACTGCCACCGAACTTGCGTAAGTAAAAAATATATAACATAATGTTCAGTGTAATACGGCGCAATATTTCAACCGCAGAGAAAAGGGTACGTTTATCTTTACTTTGCTAAAAGGTTCACTTCAATCAGGTCGATATACATTTCACGTAGTAGAGGTTAGATTCGGAACTCAAGTTTATGTTATGTCTAGTAATAATAATATGCATGTGCTGCACGTAACCTGTTTTATTATTTACTTTGAATTACTTATTTTTTATTTTATATCCGATTGATAGTACTGAGCCTAGTATTAATAAACAGTTTTGATATATGTTTTTCTCGTATTCCTGTATGCTTCAGTTCATAATCATCACCAGCCTGACATAGTCCACTGCTTGATATAAGCCCGCCAATAGTGTTCTAGTCACTGCCAGCCACTTTTCATAATATATCATCACTCTACCTAGCTGAAGGGCGTCCTACACTACGTTTGCTAAGGCGCGGTCTCCACTCTAGCAGAAAAGAAGTCAATTTTATAAAAATACTAGAGGGTGCCATTTTATTTTAATTTACCCGTATCTACCCGATCCCGTTATGATATCTTATTTACATTGGTCATCCAGATTTAGTTTCCAAGCAAACTCTTATTTTTAGCATCCAAAATATCATAGACTAACTTAAAATCCCAAGAGTGAACTCTCTGCGTCCCTACTGAAATATAATAGTCAATCAGCGCCAATCCCCTCGAGACTTTGAGAGGCGATATTTCCTACGTTACTGTAGGTACTCCTTACATTAAAATGTGAAGAAAACATGCGCAATACTGAATTGAATCTCGCGATTATAATTCCAATTTCCCTCCTTTTTGCCTAAGGGGAGGTGGTGTATTAAGTAGATAGAATGCCGGTACCTTCAATTATATAGAGAGTGCGTACCATGGTTTACATCTCTACTACAGTAGAATATGTTTTACGGTATTTTTTTCTTACTGTGTAGATATGAGTTATGGATAATTTAAGAATATTATTCAAGTAATGATTTAAACCTAAGTCTCATTGAATACTTATCTGAATGAATCAGCCTTGGTTATCTTCGGTCCTTTGGTATTGGATTTACATGATTGGACAGCCGATATAAATTTGGAGTCCACATTGGCTCACCCGAAAAGGTCTAAAGGTCTTTACCCGAAATTGTTATTCCTAACGATGTATAATCCGAATGATCACTCTTCCTAAAATTTTTCATGCTAAAGTTTTCATTCATACTATTTATAGTGCAACCGGCGATGTTCATAACACTCATGTTTCCAAAAGTTGTAATTAATAATATCATTAATGTAAATATATTTTAACTCCTACTGTTTTTTATCATAACGCTTTTATCCCTAAACATAATTACCATTATATTTTTACTCATACTCAGAAAGAAACATTTACCAAGTGTAATAAAATATATAATTATGACACTTTTAACAAGACACTTTTAGCCTTATAATTAAGTGTTTTATACGATAGAATTGAGAAAATAAACGATTTGCAAAAATAATACTTTTTTGGAGACATTTTTCTAAGTCCTCGCGCCGTAGCGTCCCCAAGGCTACACTCCAACCGAAATTCATAAAACACGATTCACTTACGGTTATGTTTATGGTCTAGGAGTTTATACCGCAGTTTTAACCGTACCTAAACCAATAACTATAGGACTGATTCGGTTCTGGCACTTCGCCGGCCGCTCGCTCGGCTCTTTAGTTGTGGTCACAGTTCTAACCTTATAAAACCAATACTTATTAATACGACCGATTCGTTTCTGGAACTTGACCATTGTACTATTACCTATTGTGAATTTGTACCATGGTACTATTATTCTTATATATTATATATGTTATGTGAAAATAAAGTTACGCAAAATAATGTATATAATACCGATTATTATGAATAAAAAGAAATCAAAACAAAAAAGATATGATTTTGAATAATAGTGTAAAAGATGGTTATGTTGAGAAAATATAGGAACACAAAAAAAAACTATCCTCCTCTTAGCGTTATCCCAGTTTCAATCTGGGGTCCGCTTTCTAGTCTAACCGGATTTGGCTGAATATTAGCTTTTCCACGGAGCGACTGCCTGTCTGACCTCCGCAACCCGAAGGGATAGTGATATCCCATGGTTTAGACTAGTGTCAGTTTATTTAGAAGGTACTGACGCCCTGTTACGACTGTCAAAGATCTTCATGACAACCGGGACCGACGGCTTAACGTGCTCTCCGAGGCACGGGACAAGCGATAATTAACAATTTAATACGCACATAACTCCGAAAAGTCATTGGTGCGCGCCGTGGATTCGAACCCGATACCCTCTGCATGGCAGTCTGTTGGTATATCCACTCGGCTATCGCCGCCACACACACACACACACAAAAAAAAACTATAATAGATGTTATTGCTACTGACATTATGAAGTTGAATGCTTCTGAGTTATGAACATTAGAGTCAGAGTAGATAGGAATTGTGATTGTTAGGATGAAAAATGTTAGGAAAAACATTTTCGGATTTTCAATTATCGGAGTTAAAACTGTAGATTTGAACATGTCTGTACATTAAAGATATTTTGACGAAAATTAGCTAAAAAATCGGAAAATGCTAAAAAGCAATACTTGCCATTTTTTTGAATTTATGTCTGTCTGTCTTGCCCTATATTGCTAAAGATCTCTAAAATGGTGAAATTGATTTCAATAAAACTGACACTCATGTACAAAGGATACTCAAACCTATAAAATAGTATATGTTACATCACAATCGGTTGAGTGGTTTTCGGTGTACAGCTTGACCTCTCCTTTGTACGTAGTCCCAAACAAAACAGGGATCATCCAAAACTGGTTATATATGTGGTGCCATCTATGATCATTATAAGTTTGCTAGTAAAAGTATAGTTAGTCTAAATAGGTACCTTCAAAGTATTTTATGGCTATTTACCCGACTTTAAAAAAGGAGGCGATTCTTAATTTCATCAGTATATTTTTATGTATTTTCGATAAATATATTACTGGAACCAAACATAATTATAGTTATACTTCCGACCGATAGATGTCACTATTTTCAAATAATTTTCTAGCAAAATAAATGTTTCTTGCAAAAAAGACAATAATTATGTGTCGGGTATCTTTCTGTTATTAAAAAAACAATAGAGTATAATATTCGGCACTTTCATAAACAAAAAGTCTCTGTATCAAAATTTATTACAATGTCCACTTAATTGAAACGGTCAAATTATTATGTTTATACCTAATAGTTATATAATCATTTCATTTTATTTTAAATTGTAAAAACACTGACTATAGATCCTTTTTCAATAAATTGTCGATTAGTCCATATTATTTTCTATCGCGGTCGGTTTGTATATGTAAACATAGATGGCGTTGAGCATATGACGTCAATTTCTGAATGGCGGTGTTATGATTCTCCGAGGATTGATGAGGTTCTCGGTTAGTTTTCTTCCGTTGTCGGATAATTTATATGTTCTATGTGAAGGTTGTAAAACTGTTGTGTATAAAGAAATTCCCTAAAGATATATATCAGGTATATACTATACATATAAAAGTTATAAATCTTAATATATATATTTCTTGTGTGCGTATGTATGTCACTGAACTCCTCCTAAACGTCTGAACTGATCTTGATGAAATTTTTGTGTGTGTTCAAGGGGACTTGAGAATGGTTTAGATTCACAATTTAGTCCACTGGAAAATGTTTTTTACTTAATTTGTAAGTAGTTGTGGATTTCGTATTCAAGTCAACAGACTGCGCTGCTATGCAGTGTCAAATCTAAGATTAATAATTTCGTCAAGGAGTACATCGAAACTTACCAGAATAAAAAACATTAAAAATAAAGATTTCGAGTCGACAACATATATCCGCAAAATTCGGTTTGTCGAGTATTTCCTTAAATTCTAATGGTTCTGACAGACAAATCACAGTAGCCATATTGGCCACTCTAGCGAAACGTCACTGATACCGAATAACATTTTGAGTACTACTAAGTCTTAAAGTACTAAGTAGTTTGTATGTGTAAATACTTTTCGCAGTTATATTTCTTAAACATTAATAAATTAATAGTTTAAAAAACACTAGAAAAACACGTTTTTATAAATGCACGTAAAAACAAAAAATAAGTTATGGATCGTTCAAGTTGTCTCTTTTTATGGACTGAAGTGTAAACTATGTGCCTTTAATTAAAATATTTGACTGTAAAAGCGTATGGCGCTGGAACAGAAAAGACTTTATTGTTAACAAATACGAATACTAACTTCCTGGCGGAAGCTGCATGAGATCGCACAAGAGCATAACATTTATGCCGCCACAAGGTTACCTAAGGGAACCAAAGATATCTCGTTCACGAACAAGAACTCTACATTTTGCCACTGTTGACGCATTACCCTTAGGTACTTAATTTCCTGAAAGAAGAGGCGTTAAAAATGTCGGTGAATGTCGTCTCTCCTCGCTGCTGGGGCATGTTTTGTCTGAGTTTGACAAACTAGTACTTGGAACAGGCTGTTTAATGTAGAGCCACCTACTAGTCGTGCTGCAACTCCAGTTAGAGCGCCAATCTGTGTAACCTCCTTCCCGTAACATCTGTTCACTTGATTTTTGAACAAATAAAACAAAAACGTCTTTCCTGTTCCAGCGCCCCACGCTTTTACAATCAAATATTATAAATAAAGGCACATAGTTTACCCTTCAGTCCATAAATAGAGACAACTTGAACGATCCATAACTTAATTTTTGTTTTACGTGCATTTATAAAAGCGTTTTTTTCTAGTGTTTTTTAAACTATTCATTTATTTTATATTTTTTGGTGTATGATAACGAAATATTTTTAACATTTATACATTTATTTTAAGTTGGCGAATGAGCCCGCATCCTCTCCATCTCCGCCAGTGCGTCTGTATTGCACGGAGTTTTATCTGTCAACTTAGAACAATCTAGCTTTGTAATCTGGAGACCACTAAGTCATTGTACTCTACTTAGGGCCACATACGCCTGTCCAGCCGCAACAGTACGGAACCCTAAGTACACCACTGCATGGTCTACAATATACAGGGTGTCACAAGACCCATCACCAAGCCGAAGTCTACTCGTTTTGCACACCATGCAAAGTCATACTACGCGAAAATAATACCTGGGAAACAAAAATTTTTTTTAAGCTTAAAAAAATTTACTACTTTTATTACCGGTAATGTATAGCGCGCGCTTGCAGACATCGTACCTACGCCGGCCGTATCTACCTACACCGTGTGCCGCGGTGGCGACAGTTTATGGTCACCATTGACATATATTCTAACGATAGACGTAACATGCCATATAAAAACATTGTCCAAGCTGTCTTAGGTTTGACGTCTAATCGCACATGCGCAACACGCATGTGCACGTAGCGCCAATGGAATACAGCGCTATTTTATCATATTATAGCCAATCAACTACGGCTGACTGGGCATCTTACCAATGAACAGCCAGTAGTACTCTAATGCTACTGGGTACTTATAGACATTTGTATAGATTATTTTCACAGAAGATCGGAAAATAGATAAGTTTTGTACCTATTTATGAAAATAAAAGTAATTAATTGCCGTGGTTTTATTTCAGTTAAATAATAAAAACTATAATCATATTTAGTTACTTACTTTTATAAAAAAATAGAAAATGTATTCATTGGCGTAAGTTCAAGACATGTGTCAGGAACGAACAATTATAATTTATAAAAGTTTAAATTTATCTTGGCATGAGGCTAGCTCAGAAATTTCTTACTAAACATATAAGGCAGCATTGTTTTGACAATCTGTTATAATGTCCTTTCTGACCACATAGTTCTATACACACACACATTTGGCAAATGGGACTATGCGCTACTATAAGTGAACCAACAAAATGGTTAAATGGCAAAATGGAAAAATCATTTTATGATGAAGTGGCTCGAATAGTTTAGTCGATACAGAATTGACATGGTTCGTCGTGGTCGCGGGTTCAAGTCGTGCCCCAGGAATTTATTTTTATAGCTTTAAATAAATTGCAATTCAATCTACCCTAGCATAAGAAATGCTCAAAAATATATTTTACTACCTATTCTATACCATCATGGTTCTGATCACTTTCGCGGAATGCCTGCATTATTAGGTATATATATAATGTAAGTGGATGCTCCTGTTTCACCATGTCTATTCTGAGGAGGCTAACCAAAAGTATTATGCTTGAGTAATGTACAGTAAATATATACAAATGATATAGAAGGTGTAACAGTTGCAGCACCTTACAAAATGTAAATTGTGTATTATGCAAAACCTGGCGATGAAAAAGAGTGACCGTGAGTTTTATTGCCCGTTCTTTCTCATGGTTCTACCTATTGCTTTGCGAACGTGGCAGTAAATGTAAATGTAGAAGCATACAGTAATAATGTTTTAAATTAGAGTATAAGTAATTATTTTATAAATTTATTATTTTGACGTTCATAAGCGTCACATTGTGACCCAAATGAATAAAGGATTTTGAATTGAATTGAATTGAATTCCATTATCATCAAACACAATTAATTTCGTAAGGTTTTGTCTCTTGGTCAGATAATCAAAATTCAGGATGTTTAGCCTTATTTTTAATGGCCTTATATTGATTCAGTATATTTTTTACGTATTTTTCTATAACTGTAAATTTTATGTGTACTATGATGAAGTGTAAGTGTACCTACTGTTTTTAAAGTACCTAGGTATGTGTCACATTTTTTTTTAATATTCATTAATATAGTAATTACGATCAATAAACTAAAAAGAAAAACTAAAATGAGTGTTATACAAAATCAAATTGGTCTTAGAAAATTAATCAAACTGAAACACTTTTAAAACCAATGCGTTCATCAAGTCGGTTCTTAGTCATACATTTTTACCTACAATCTCTTGTAATCGATGTCTGCATAGTAGTTAGTCTATGGTGGTAAATGACGTCACATAAAAATAAATAAATACATTGTCATGTGGTAATATGATATAATTAACTCTTTTTATTGCTTAAATAATAAATAATATTAACTAACGCTACTACTGATTCCAGTTCTGATTCGAATTAACCGATATGTCGTCGTTACACAATTAATAAACGAAGCGTACCCACTCCGCAGGCAAGTCAAAGTGACACTAGATTGCTTTGCCGGTATATTCATACAAAGCATTTGAACAAAGTAAATGTTCTGAATGCTACATCTAGTACTTTAGTACATATACATCGATGATGATCACGTGGTCGCGCGGCCGAGGGGAATGACCTCGCAGCTGATTGATGTAGGCATACACTACGAGTCGGGAACTTTAAAGCTGTTTATTTTAGGGAAATATTGAAAATTTTGTTTATGTTTATTTTGCAGAAAGTGTACATTTATCATTCTAAACACGATTTTGGAATAATTCGAAAAAAAATTCGTGACTTTGAGCCTCAATATCTCCTGAACCAGTAATTGCCCAGGTATGGTGCCGAAATAAAAAATGATCGTAATAATTGGTACTATATGGGGTTTCAGTTTTCGTTAAGGGTCTTTTTACACCCTGTAGAATTGGTTTGATATAACCTTGAAACCTGATCGTGTTCAAAGTCCATTACGTGGCCCTTCTCATAAGTGCAAACACAACAGTGATACGATACTCCATCATGGAATGCCAGTGCCTATCTTCCGGCTTCATCATCAGACCTTGAAACATAATTATAATCAAAGTTCATTACTTGGCCTTTCTCACAAGTGCAAACACGACTATGATACGATATTCCATCATGGAATGCCAGTGCCTATCTTCCAGCTTCATCATCAGACCTTGAAACTTAATTGTAGTCAAAGTTCATTACGTAGCCTTTCTCACAAGTGCAAACACGACTATGATACGATATTCTATCATGGAATGCCAGTTCCTATCTTCCGGCATCATCATCAGACTTTGAAACTTAATTGTAGTCAAAGTTCATTACGTGGCCTTTCTCACAAGTGCAAACACGACTATGATACGATATTCCATCATGGAATGCCAGTGCCTATCTTCCGGCTTCATCATCAGACCTTGAAACTTAATTGTAGTCAAAGTTCTTTACGTGGCCTTTCTTACAAGTGCAAACACGACTATGATACGATATTCCATCATGGAATGCCAGTGCTTATCTTCCGGCTTCATCATCAGACCTTGAAACCTAATTGTAGTCAAAGTTCATTACAAAACTTTTATAAGAAATCCAAAACAGCTATAATACGTTTTTCCATCATGAAGCTCCAGGTCATATCTTCCGACTCCATCATCAGATCAGTTCGACAGTACCATATTATTAAATTATCATCAGAACTACATACAGCTGCCAATTTTCATTACGCTACGACCCTTGGAAGATGGTTAAATTAGTTACCTTAGATTCCATTACATAGTTAGTTACATACACGACGACCTAATAAAAGCGTGTTAAAAATGACAATTATAGTAGTATCCGCCCAATAAAGGAGATTTGGGATTTGTGTACAGAGAACAGAGAACCCCGAATTTACGTGAGCGAAGCCGCGGGCAAAAGCTAGTACACAAATATTTCTCAGCACTATATTTTATTAAGGATACTGAAGTCCCTTCTTTTATTTTATGTGTACATAATATATAATATAGTCACCTTTTTTTTTTGATGTCGGTTTGGAAAATCCTCATGGAGTCCCTCCGCCCTGGGGGAAGGGCGAAGGGGACTGTCAGACTCTTACTGACTAAAAACCAACCCGCGTTCCTCATGTACCCTTATGTCGGAGGGTCGGGTATCGCCGAAGCATTCCAACGGGTATTGGCCCGCCAGATGGTCAGGCGGGCCCCGAACAAAGGTTGTTGGAAAGACACCAATACACCGCACACTAGCAATTTAAATAAACTCTTCAGAGAAGTTTCTCTAACACAAGCCATTGGCGACTGAATACCGAAACAATTTGTGTTCGACAAGAAATACAAAATCCAACTGTACGAGGATCTACACGGAGGAGCGGTTAACCACAACGAGCTCACGATCTTCACAGATGGGTTAGGACGGATACAGGTACGGGTTCAGGAGACTTCTCCGAGGACCTAAACATCAACATCGAAGCACCGCTGGGAGCCTATAACACGGTCTACCAGGCCGAATGTTTTGGCATAATCCTAGCTGCCACTGCAATCATGGCACATGAGGTAAGAGAACGATCCATTAGGATCTTCTCAGACACTATGGCTGTCCTTTCAGCCTTCAAAAGCCATACTATCACCTCGGCACTCACACTAGAATGCCACCAGAAACTAACAGAGGTAGGTAAACTAAACAAATGAACACTGCAATGGATCAAGGGCCACAGTGGCTCAATAGGGAATGACGCAGCCGACGTACTTGCCAGAAGAGGGGCCACTTTAGAGGTAGTAGGACCCAAGCCCATTATTCCCCTCCCTTCTGGTTTTTATCGCAACCTGGTAAGAAATAGGACCAGGACCCAACACAACCAGTCCTGGATTGGTATTGAGACATATAGGCAGGCCAAGGATGCTCTTCCCGCAGCAGACAGTAAGATAGCTAAACAAGTCCTCCGGCGGTCCAAACAACAACTGCTGACAGTCACGGCCGCCTACACAGGACACGGATTCTTTAATAAACACCTCATCATATCAGCCAAACGACGTCCACTGCTGGACATAGGCCTCCCCCAAGGTTCTCCACACAGACCGGTCTTGAGCCGCCCGCATCCAACCGCCTCCCTCGATCTTGACGAGGTCGTCGGTCCACCTTGCGGGGGGCCTACCTCTACTGCGTCGTCCGGTTCGTGGCCGCCACTCCAGAACCTTTCTGCCCCAACGGCCATCGGTTCTTCGAGCTATGTGCCCTGCCCACTGCCACTTCAGCTTGGCTATCCGGAGAGCTATGTCGGCGACTTTGGTTCTACTGCGGATCTCCTCATTTCTGATTCGATCTCGCAGGGAAACTCCAAGCATAGCTCTCTCCATCGCCCTCTGAGTGACCTTGAGCCTTCTGATAAGGCCCATAGTGAGCGACCACGTCTCTGATCCGTAAGTCATCACTGGCAACACACACTGGTCAAAGATGTTCGTCTTGAGACGTATAATAAACACCTATTTACTTTAAATATCACCAACAGCCCGCTGTGCAGGGCCTGTATGGCAGCAGAAGAGACGGCAGCCCACCTGCTCCTCGACAGCCCTGAGGTCGCACAGTACAAACAGCAGTACCTGACCAGACACAGCACCCTGAGGGTAGCAGTGGGCCACATCAAGAGTCTGCTGGCCTTCCTCGAAGAGCTGGGGTGGCTCGAATGACGACTCCATTCCCACCCGCACGCAAAATACATGCCAAGACGTGGAGTTGCGCTAACAGTCCGTGCCATCAAGTATCAAGGGCCCCGAACAAAACCCCCTTGGCGGCGGATAAAGGTTCCGGTACCAAAACACCCAGCGGATGAAGGCTCCGGTACCAAAACACCCAGCGGCCGCACAGGATACTGAGGACATCAACGCAACACCGCATCTCCTCTTCCTCTGCGGCCCACCGCAACGCAACGATGGTGCGACCCCATTTAGTCGCGGGAGATAGGGCCGCAACGTAACACCGACACGCCTCTCCTCCCGCGACCGCGCCCGACTGCGAAGGACAGAAGAACTGTCCCTCGCACCCGCACCTTTGGACGCATCCTGTTCAGGCCTCCGTCAAGCCCACGCGGAGCGTCCACTCCCGGGATCTCGCTTAGCTTCACCGTGGGTGACCTAACCACGGTTACTGAGCCGGCTGGAGTACCAGTTGACCTGACTCAACTGGTACTCCAGCCCAGCAGGATACCAGATGTATTGGGTCAAGCGCCCTCTTTGTTAGACCTTGTGCTGACGAGTAACCCAGCCCAGTATAGTGTGACGGTACAAGCCCCTTTGGGTTCCTCCGACCACTGTCTGGTTTGCACTACAGTGCCATTCGTTTCACCTCCAGAACCAGTGAAGGCAAAGCGACGCTTGTGGCACTACTCGTCAACGGATTGAGATGGCCTGCGAGACTATTGTGCGTCCATCCCGTGGTCTCAACGCTGCTTTGGTGGGAGGGATCTGTCGGAGAGTGCGTCTGCTGTTGCTGGGCAAATCATGTTGGGTATGGAATATTATATTCCATCCACTGACGTCTCCAGCAGCAGCGGAGTACGGCCCTGGTTCGATCGCGAGTGCATCGATGCTGTCAAACAAAAACAGTCGGCTTACCGCGCTTGGATCAGGGCTCGGTCTCGTCGCGATCCGAATGTCCATCTCATCAAGGCAGCCTATAATAAAGCCACCAAGGTCTGCAAGAGGGCATACATAAGAGCGGATGCCCAGTGCATTGCACGGTTTGGTCAAGAACTCTTCTCGCACCCCACGGGCAGCCGGGGATACTGGCGATTGGCCAAAGCCGTGCAATCTAATTTCTGCCAGCCTTCACTGCCGCCGTTGCGATGCCCTGATGGATCACTGGCCCATGGGCCGCAAGAGAAAGCTGACCTGCTTGTCAATCTCTTTGCGGCCAACTCCCGAATCGATGATCGTAGTGCGCAGTCGCCTTCGATTCCCTACTGCGGCTACTCCATGCCTGATATTAAAATCAGGCAATGCGATGTTCGCGCGATACTGCGATCACTCGATGTCCGGAAAGCCAGTAGACCTGACGGAATTCCAGCGGTTGTGCTTAGGAAATGTGCAGCCGAGTTGTTTCCAATGCTTACACGCCTGTATCGCCTATCATATGCCTCTGGCGTAGTGCCGCAGGCTTGGAAATAGGCAAACATACAACCGATTCCCAAGAAAAGGGATCGATCTGATCCGGGCAACTATCGACCCATTGCTATCACCCCTATCTTCTGCAAGATGTTTGAACGATTAATCAACAACCAACTCGTTCGCTACCTAGAAGATCACTCTCTCATCAGTGATCGTCAGTATGGCTTCAGACCGAAATGATCAACGGGTGATCTTCTAGCGTATGTCACTCACCTTTGGGGTGAGGCGATGGATAGGTATGGGGAGTCGTTGGCTATTAGTCTCGACATCTCCAAAGCCTTCGATAGAGTCTGGCATCGTGCGCTTCTTTCCAAGCTTCCAGCCCACGGCTTGCCGCCTCGATTGTGCAACTGAGTTGCCAGCTTCCTGCATGAGCGCCGTATACGAGTCCTTTGTGACGGTGAGTCATCGAAGTTTCTCCAGGTGAATGCTGGTGTGCCTCAGGGGTCCGTGTTATCGCCCACGCTTTTTCTTCTGCATATCAATGATATGCTCACTTTTGGGGGCATACATTGCTATGCAGATGACAGTACTGTACATGGCCGATATCTCGGACACCCTCCGGCTAAGCAAGCCGATACTGAGGAGTATAGGCGTACACTTGTTGCTGAGCTTAACTGGGTTCTGAATTGCATCTCGCATTGGGGTGATGAGAACCTGGTCGAGTTCAACGCCAAAAAAACACAGGTGTGCGCATTCTCAGGCAAGGTATCTCCATTCCTTCCCCATCCCTCTCTTCTGGACACTCCACTACCGACTCAAGACAGCCTCAATATCCTGGGTATGGACATACGCAGAAATCTCAACCAGAAGAACTACATCGAGGGTGTCATCAAATCCGCATCTTAGAAACTCGGAGTTCTGAACAAGGTGAGGAGGTTTTTCACGCCAGAGCAGTTGTGTTTGTTATACAAGACCCAGGTTCGCTCCTGCATGGAATACTGCTCTCACCTTTGGAATGGCTGCGCTCAGTACTTATTGGACGCCCTCGATAGGTTGCAGCGGCGTGCTATCTGGATCATTGGGGATCCAGAGGTCACTTAGACTCTTGAGTCACTGCAATTACGCAGAGGCGTGGCCTCAATGTCTGTATTCTATCCGTTTATCACGGTGAGTGCTCCGAAGAGCTCTTTCAACTAATCCCACCCTCTCTTTTCCTATCCCGAACGACACGTGCTGGGTTGAGTTGCCACTCTTACACGGTAGAACAGATACCGTCACGCACCAAACGGTTCAGCGCCTCTCTTTGCCGTACCATTAAGATGTGGAACTCTTTACCAGCCCACGTGTTTCCCTCCACTTATGATCCTGGGTCCTTTAAGCGGGGCGTGAAAAAGCTTTTCTCAAGGCCGTCAAGGTGAAGGAAATCATGCCATAATGCCATGCTGACTGCTGGGATGATGGCCATCACTATAGGACTTCACTGACTGCTTAACATCAGGCAGCATGGAGTCAATTGGTTCGGCAGAAAAAAAAAACGATAACAAAAACTCGTGGTAAATGAAAACCCTATGTATTTGACAGATTCAGAAGGTCTTTTCAACAAAATACGAGATTTCATTCCACTTTATGTTAGATTGCGATTTTTCTACGTTCGCGCTAGATTTGCTTTCATTGAGGGTGGATTTAGCAATGCAATGGAAATCGGAATTGGAGGAAATTGGATAGCGTTGGGTACAACCTCTTGATCTTTCAATTTGCATATATTAGACGTTTGTTAAAAAAAAAGTTTTCGTTTAAGATGCGTAACAATTATTACCGGGTTAAGTATTCAATAAAGGAAAAGGTTTCCATTAGCCTTTCTTTTGAAAATATGACTATCTACTATACATTTTTATGTAAATTTTAGTTTTTGTTTCGTTGGTTTCTCTTGATTATTCTTTTTCCGAGATTTATTAAATTAATTAAAAAAATAATTAATTGAATTTGCACCTAAAATTTCGCAGCCAGCCCTGTTAACATTTATTTACAAAACGCCGCTATAATAATTCCTAATAGTTTTGGCTTTTACAGATATCTGAGGTTATCAGCACAGCAAACTCTATTTTCTTTATTTAAAATTCCTTGTAACAAATGTCGAATAAAAATAAATAACTACCTTCGTCAAAAAGTCCTTTTAAAAATTCCCCATCAATATCTAAACCTGGTTTTATATGTAAACCATATTTTGTAATAAGGCCCTTAGATACCAAAGCCCTGTTTATCAGTTTGTACAGATTCTAGCAGAGTGTTGTTGTATCAACCATAATGAAAACAAATGGTCCCCAAGTATGTGTCAGAAGAGTTTGTAACGTATGTCCGGTACCTACCGCGTCTGCGTCATAGTACCGTCCACACGCTCGGCCAATCAGAGAAGGCCATCGTCCGTACGTCGTACCGGTACGTATTGTTGCAATAATTGTCTGCCTTTTAGTGTAACTACCTACTACGTACTAGTTCGCAAATTTGAATTTTAACGTTTTTTCTAATTAGTCCTAACGCTCGAACTTTTACGCCTAATCGTAAAGTAGGCCATTTGTAAGGGCGGAACGCTTGCGCACTAAGTGTAGTGTGTAGTGATACTTACGCGGTTTAATTATTACATACACAATGGGCTCACACCCCATAAAATACTTCCTGCTAAATAAGAACGAGTTAGCATACGAGGTTGCGATCAGAGGTGAGGAGCCGGCTACGGGCCTAGCCATCGCGGTGGACTTCGAGGGCGCTAGCGAGGCCGTCTCTGAGCTGGCCAAACGAATGGATTCATTATCCTCTTCTTACGACGCGAACCTAGCTAGGAGGTCTACCGCACTGCACAACCACTTATTCCACAGACTCTGTAGGATGGAACGTCCTACGGCGTATTCAAAACGTATAACCGAATTGTGCAGCCGGTTCGACAAGCTCTCGGCGGAGCTGTCCGCCATTGAGCAATCAGGTGTTCGCTCAGCTGATGCTGTGGCAGAGGTCCAACCTACGCCGTCTACCTCGTCGCAGGCAGGGTTAGCCCCAGTGTTGCATTGCAAGCATTTGAGAGTTAGCGAACTGTCCAAGTTAAAATACGACGGTACGGGATGCGTCCGAGCGTTCCTACAACGCGTAACCGAACTCTAAACCGCGCGTAATCTACCTTCCACTAAAATTTTATCGTATGCCTCCGAAATATTCACCGGCAACGCACTTCACTGGTACCGCGGCCTAAAAGAATATTTCACTACATGGGAAGAACTCACCTCTAAATTAATAGACGATTTCACACCGTACGATTATGACTACCGGTTATTAAATGAAATGCGCCGACGTACTCAAGGTGTTACAGAAACCGTAATTATTTATTTCTCTATAATGAATCAGCTGTTCGCAAGGCTGTCACCGTCAAAGCGATTGTCCGAACGCAAAAAATTAGACATCCTATTGCATAAAATACGTCCATGCTACTCGCTAGTGCTAACTCCGTCAATATCTTCAATAGACAGTATAGCAACACTGCAGACGTTATGTTTAAATTACGAACGGATCAAATGTTTGAACCACAGATATAGATCTACATAGATAACGCAATTATCACGATTTGTATTGAAACCAAGCGTGCCGACTTTTTAATACCTACTGTGACGAAGCGATGCGCGACAGTATTGCTTCAGTATTCATCGTCTCCTAACACACAACGTCAGATCAAACGTCCAAAGCAAACGCGGCAACGTAATGTGAATAAAGTTTACTTAACGGTAATTTATAGTTAGGTATATTCTGGAACGACACGCAGCTTGGAATACTAAAAAACAGTTTTAATATGAATTTACGCATAATATAATTTTAAAATAACTTACCTGTGATAGAAAATATGTTCCTGCCTTTGGGTGTTCGAAATTTTTGGGCTATTGCAGTTAATTATCACGCAACGAGGCATTTTTTTAGTTTTTTGCGGACGTCCGGTTGCAACAACGGACGCGCGGGGACTGAAGTTAGCGGCGACCAACCTCGACGCTTGGCCGGGGTTCAGACACGCGAAGTGCATGCATTTGCGTTATCTATGTAGATCTATGTCTGTGGTTTGAACTCTCAATTCCGCGAACTATATTATAGTAACGACACGTTGGCACCAGACCTAGCTTACAGTCACAGACCTAATTACCGAGCGCGTAATAATTCCTACAATAATTATTAACAACGAAGCTAGCAATCTTAAGTCTAAACCTAGCTCTGTCACTCTAGTCACGTCCAAGTACTGTCCGCGCTGCCGTATCAATAATCACAGTTTGAATGAGTGCAAACAAGATCGGTTTGCAATTTGCTTCGAGTGCGGCCGTAGGGATGTGACATTCCCTAACTGCCCGAACTGTAAATCGACGAAACCAAAAAACTAGTTGGTAAACTCTAAAGGATTACAAGTAGACCCATGTAAGGTGGAAGCCATTTTCCAATATGCTACGCCTAAGAATAAAAAAGAAGTCAAAAGGTTTTTAGGCATTGCATCATGCTATCGGCGATTTATCCCTAATTTTACTACTATTGGCGGGCCTTTGAACAAACTTACCCCTACCGGTAAGAAAACTGCAGCATTTCAGTGGTCGGTGGAAGCTGATGACTCGTTTTGTAAACTAAAACAATTGTTAAGCTCCGCACCAATATTATCGTGTCCCGATTACGAGAAACCTTTTTAAGTTCACACAGATGCGAGTGCGTGTGGCATCGGTGGGTTGCTTACACAAGAAATAGATGGCGTAGAACTACCTATCGCTTACATGAGTTGGTCACTAAATGCACAGGAACTAAACTATAGTATAACAGAACGGGAGACATTAGCAGTTCTAACAGCCCTCGAATATTGGCGCTGTTATTTAGATAACGGGTTAAAGTTTGTTGTGTAACTGACCATTCCGCACTGAAATGGTTCCTAAACTTGAGCAACCCGACTGGTAGATTAGCTCGGTGGTCGATTCGTCTGTCAGCCTTTAACTTCGAAATAAAGCATCGGCGTGGCGCAGATAATATTATAGCAGATGTGTTATCACGATCCCTACCTGTAAATATAATTAACGCGAATAGTAATAATAACGTGAACAACCCTAATGTTGACACTGATCAATGATATTCAGCCACCTACAATGGTTGTTTATCTTCGCCTAATGACTATCCAGACTATTCTATTAAAAATAATAAATTGTATCGTTTGATAAAATCTAGGTGTATGCTACGTAAGGAGTTCGAATGGAAAGAAGTGCAACCTTCTTCTGATCGAAATAATGCCATATTAGAGAACCATGCCGAACACACTTCGGGGCATTTCGGTATATTTAAAACTGAACGAAAAAATGCACGCTGACGTGGTAAAGTTCATAAATTCTTGCGACACTTGTATCGCGCACCAACATCAGAACCATGCACCATTGGGAACCATGGGTCGACCCAAAGTGTGTTCACGACCCTTCCAAACCATTAGTGTAGATTTGTTGGGGCCATTACCCGTCACAAGAAAACAAAAAGCCTACATCTTCGTAGTAACTTGTTGTTTTAGTAAATACTGTCTTCTCTTTCCTATCAGGCGCGCAACTGCTGAAATAATAGCTAATATAGCGTAGTGGAAGAAAAAATATTTTTAGTTCATGGTATACCATCAACAATTATATTGGACAATGGTAAACAGTTTGTAAGTGCTACTTTAAAAGCTATGTTGCACAAGTAAAAATTCCTAATCTTCAATATACTCCTAAATATTCCCCACATGTGAATACGGTCGAACGCTATAATAAAACCATTGGTTCTACCTTAGCGGCGTTTGTAGGAAATGACCAGAGATTATGAGACACTCTCCTACCTAAGGTGCAGTTTGCATTAAATACCGCAGTTAATGAAGTCACGGGCTATACACCTAGTTTTTTAGTCTATAGACGTGAATAAGTTCCATGCAGCTCAAACTATGTCGACACGGACGCTGATGATATAGTATACATACCTAGGGACGATTACGCAAAAAATATAGGTCATGTATCAGGCATATTTGACAAAGTTCAGGCACTCCTCATTCAAGCTCATGCTAGGAATTCTCAAACTTATAATTTACGCTGTAAACCAGTTGAGTTTAATGTGGGAGACACTGTGTGGAAAAGAACTTTTTATCAGAGCGACAAGGATAAGTCCTTCTGTAAGAAACTAGCCCCTAAATTCGTGAAGTGCACAGTGATTAATAAAAAGTCGCCTCTCGTTTACGAGTTGTCGGACGCGTCTGGAAATTCTATTGGGTTTTGGCACATAAAGGACCTTAAACTTATACACTATGGCGCCTAACTATTTGTTACAAACCGTTTAAGACTTTCCCTTCTTTCTTTCTATATGCCGTCTTAGCTTGGACAGTAGCGGACTCGTAGACCTAACGCAGCTAGTCGGATTTTTCTTGTTAGCCACGTAAAATCCTCTCCTAAGGCGGGCGGTATTGTAACGTATGTCCGGTACCTACCGCGTCTGCGTCATAATACCGTCCACACGCTCGGCCAATCAGAGAAGGCCATCGTCCGCGCTCGCGAAGCCTGACCAAATATGGTCGGGTAGCGACTCCAACTCTGATGGAAGGGCCAGTATATAAAGGGGCCGACAGAGAGGCCGGCACCGATACTTTAACGTCGCTACTACTACATACCTACGATTACGTACTGACCCTACGTCGAACGTGTATCCTGGTCCCAGCTGTGGGTTCCAGGTCTACCTTAAGGCTCCGCTATACGCTATACGCTACCTAGACCGCTACACTTCCCTGCAACGTCTTCGGCGTCACCTCTGCCGAAGAGTCTGGCCCTGCCCTGCTCATCGCACTCGCACCGCCGGCGCCTGCCAGCTGAACCAAAAGTCTGCGAGGATCTGCCCGCTACGCGCAGTCCTTCGAGCAGCCTGCCCTGCACACTACCGGAGGGAACAGCGTGGGAGACTGCAGCCCTTAGTGTTCAGGCCAGTGTCGTGTTTTAAGTCGGTCATACTCGTGCAAGGGAAGTGACACCATACGCGGCAAATAAACGCATAGAACCTTTTCTGTGTTTTAATACCAGAACCCGTTACAAGTTTTTTAACATAACAACCATGAATGAATGTGTTGTTATTGTTGAGTTATGAAGTTACTGCTTTCTAAAATTATAGTAAATTCTTTAGGTACTACCCTCCTCAACAATAATCATGAAGAACAAATACATAAAACCTAAAATGTACTTAAAAATGTAAAACAGGCAGTCATCTTTACAAAAACAGGCAATTAGAAACCCCATCCTTTATTGAGTACTTAACCTGGTAATAATTGTTACGCATCCCAAACGAAAACTTTTCTTTACAAACGTCTAATATATGCAGATTGAAAGATCAAGAGGTTGTACCCAACGCTATCCAATTTCCTCCAATTCCGATTTCAATTGCATTCTTAAAACCACCTTCAATGAAAGCAAATCTAGCGTGAACGTAGACAAAAAGCAATCTAACATAAAGTGGAATGAAATCTCGCATTTTGTTGAAGAGACCTTCTGAATCCGTCGAATACATAGGGTTTGACTTACCACGAGTTTGTCTGTGTAGTTGAGTTTGTTCCAGAAAAAACCTATTTATGTATCCTGAGTTATATAGTCCGTCTCCGAGTATCACTACCTATATATACTTTATAAGAATAAGCTACCTTTTTTTATCTACAGTACCTAAATATTACGTGACTACACCCTGTTATTGAGAGAATTTAATTACTGGTTCTGGTTTCTCATAAACGTAAGCTGAGAAAAGTTTTTTTGTATTACCTCTATAAGACCGTGAACGTTTTTAACGTTTGTCAAAATTATATAATCACCTGTCCAATTATGCGAATCCAGTACCAAAAGACTAAATTTATTCAAGGGGTAGTTTTAAACAATTATTTCAATAATATTCTGAAGTATTTCTTTCTTTTTCGTGTGAATGTGTGATCAACTCTGGATTCGGAGTTTTCAGACAGTCCGAAGGTTTCTGACGCGGCCTAACGATTCTTATTCTGAGACAAAAACTGGGACCGACAGCTTTACATGCCCTCCGAAATACGGTAGCGCTCTGATGAACTTAAACGCCACTGGTGACCCACCCAAGTGGTGACCTGTGCAAGCATTACTTCACTTTGCCGATCTATATATCTAGTAAGTAAAATTACTGGAAAATACTGCTGTAGTTCAAACGAAAATCACGGCACGCACTCTCTACATAATTCAAGGTACCAGCAATCTATCTACTTAATACACCTTGCCTTAGGCAAAAAGGAAGAAAATTGGAATTATGTTGTGAGATTCAATTTAGTATCGCGCATGTTTTCTTCACATTTTAATGTAAAGAGTGCCTACAGTAACGAAGGAAATATCGCCTCTGAAAGTCTCGAGGGGATTGGGGCTGATTGACTATTATATTTTAGTAGGGACGCTGAGAGTTCGCTCTTGGGATTTTAAGTAATTCTGTGTTATTTTGGACGAATGAGGTACTCATAGCTTTACTTAATGGTATTAAAAATAATAGTTTGTTTGGAAACTAAATCTGGATAACCCATGATTTTTTATTGTACTACGAGAGAAATACTGTAGATGTCCATTATTTGGCGAATATATAAATATAAAGGTACTCTTATAAATCAAAAATTCTGGCGAAGAAAATATAAAAAACTAAGGTTCATATTGTAAAGAACTTGGTGCCCTATTTTACATACGTTTGTTACCTCATAACTGCATAAGTAGCCATTGTCAAACTCTGTATTGACTGATCATTCATTTGACGGGGGCGTAGCGGGAGTATAACCGACTGCCACGCGGAGGGTCGCAGTTTCAATTCCCGCTAATTTTTCCGTGTGAACGTGGATGTTTCTCTTGGTCTGGGTGTTCCTATGTCTAACAATATGTGTGTTTTTACAAAAAGAAAGTGTATACATAATGGAAGTTTACCTATTTTCTAGTAGTAGTGGCCCTCACACTGCTGAATAGAAAATATCCGGATTGAAATAAGTTTAATTTCAATGCGTAACATTCGCGTATACCCAAATATTAAATATCCGTATGTTGACATATTTGCCACCAAATTGTATATAATATAAAAAAGTTAATGTTATGTATCTACCTATATGCAATGGCTCACTACACGTTTCGGGCAAGTTTAGTTATTAGTTGTATTAAATAAATTAATAGTTTAAAAAACACTAGAAAACACGCTTTTATAAATTCAAGTTATCTCTATTTATTGCCTGAAGTGTAAACTATGTGCTTTTAATTAAAATATAATTATAATATGATATATTTAATTATAACAAGAACACACTTCAGGCAATAAATAGAGACAACTTGAACGATCCATAATATTTTTTTTTGTTTTTACGAGCATTTATAAAAGCGTGTTTTTGTAGTGTTTCTTAAACTATTAATTTATTTTATACTTTTTGGTCTTTGATAACGAAATATTTTTAACATTTATACATTTATTCTAAGCAGGCGAATGAGCCCGCATCCTCTCCATCTCCGCCTGTGCGTCTGTATTACGTGGTGTTTTATCTGTCAGCTTATAACAATGTAGCTCTTCAATCAGGAGACCACTAAGTGATTTTACTCCACTCAGGGCCACATACGCCTGTCCAGCCGCAAAATTACGAACCCTAACTACACCACTGCGTGGTCTATGATATATAATTGGTTTGTTATAACCTTGAAACCTGATCGTGTCCAAAGTCCGTTACATGACCATTCTCACAAGTGCAAACACGACTATGATACGATATTCCATCATGGAATGCTAGTGCCTATCTTCCGGCTTCATCATCAGACCTTGAAAGCTAGTCGTGGCCAAAGCTTATTACAAGACTTATCTAAGAAATCCAAAACAGCTATGATACGATTTTCCATCATGAAGTTCCGGTTCATGTCTTCCAGCTCCATCATCAGATCAGTTTGACAGTACCATATTATTGTATTAATATCAGAACTACATACAGCTGCCAATTTTCGTTACGCTACGACCCTTGGAAGATGGTTAAATTAGTTACCTTAGATTCCATTACATAGTTACATACATGTCGAGTTCCAGTTCATTTCATCCGGCTCCATCATCAGATCAGTTTGACAGTACCATATTATTGTATTGTCATCAGAACTACATACAGCTGCCAATTTTCATTACGCTACGACCCTTGGAAGATGGTTAAATTAGTTAGCTTAGATTCCATTACATAGTTAGTTACATACACGACGACTTAATAAAAGCGAGTTAATAAATAAATAGTATCCATAGTACAAGTTCTGCTATTGTATTTTTACGCCATCCATCGGTGAATGAGGGTACTAGAAGAGATTGAATGTATCGATGGTTTAAAGGTAATTCATCTACTCTGAACTAGATAGCGTTGCTGTATCGAGTAAAGACTGTTCGCGATTATTTCGACAGTTTTGTGGAAGCATCTAGAATGCGCTAGTGATGTTATCCGGCCAGTATAAATAGAGCGCAAGCTGGCGGACCGGACACAGTGTCAATTGAATATCGGAGCAATAAGCAAGAAGCGAAGGGAAGTAATTCGGAAATGTTCTAGTGGTTTGAAATAAGTGTGTTTTTACTAGTAGTGTAAATAAGTGTGTATAATGTTTGTGTATAAATAAAGTTCAGTTTAAGTGGCATAGTGAGTTATAATTTATAGTCGAACCCCAGCTCGTAACAAATTGGTGTCAGAAGAAAGGGATAAATTATGCCGGTTATGCCTAAGGAAGAAACTGAAAGAGTTCGTACTAGAAACCAGCGCCAGCTAGACCTGGACCAGAGACGCTTCGGAGACGTTCCTTCTCCATCGTCTGGTGGACCAGGCGACTCCGCGGCTGCAGTGGAGCCTGCAATCGCACACTCCGTGGCGGTGCCCGACATCGCGGCTCTGATGGCATTCATGCAGGAGCAGGCCCGCCGTCTCGATCTCGCAATCATGCGACGGGAACAGCCTGATCATCGAAGGCGAAATTAACAGAACATCATGCAAGCTGACATTGGACACGGGTGCTTCTCGGACAGTCGTCGGTTTCCATCTGGCAAGACGGGTTCTTTGGGGCTACTTCAGGAACAATGAATGCGTGAATCTGAGAACAGCTACCGGTCAGCACATAACCGTCCGAGGTGAAATGGAGGTGGATCTGAAGCTAGGCAACAAAGTTTACCGTCACAAAGTCATCGTGGCCGATATAGTGGACGACTGCATCCTAGGCCTAGACTTCATGCGGAAGTATCGCTGCGAGATCGATGTTAACCAGGAATTGTTGAAGTGTGGCTCGGAAGAAATCTTCATGGAAGGTGCAACTTCAGGAAAAGTGTACTGCCTGAAGAATGTTACGCTTCAACCGCGGTCGGAAACGGTTGTACCGGTTTGTTTACCTGGGAGGTCTGGTCGAGGGAACCGCTGCGTACTTATCGAAGGCCTAGAGGAAGATGCCCCATGGAAGATTGCACGAACCTTGCTAAGGAGTACCAAAGTTTCATCAGTACGCACACTGAATGCAAGTGACAAGGAAGTGTCGCTCAAGAAAGGGACAGAATTGGGCACCTATGAAGGAGTGGTTTGGATGCGTAGATGTCAAGAGCAACCTACCAAGTTTCAGGGTGCACGATTCGACGTGTCTTCACTTTTGGAGGACTGCCAAAGTACCCTGTCAGAAGAAGAGAAGACCAAGGCTAAGAAAATGTTATACCGGTTCGCCGATATTTTCTCGACCAGTAATGCCGACATAGGGAACACAGCACTAGTCCAGCACAAAATAAACACGGGAAATGAAGCACCGACTCGCCAGAGGCTAAGACGTGTGCCAGTGGCACGGGAACGTGAAGTGGAAGCTATGATCGACGGTATGGTGAAGGAAGTCGTAATTGAGCCTTCGTCCAGCCCGTGGTGCTCTCCGGTTGTGCTAGTTAAGAAGAAAGATGGCAGCATGCGCTTCTGTGTAGACTACCGCCGATTAAACGACATCACGAAGAAGGACAGCTACCCGCTGCCAAGGATCGATGACACACTGGATACGCTGACGGGGATGAAGTGGTTTTCTACCTTAGACTTAAAAAGTGGCTACTGGCAGGTGGAAATAGATCCTCGAGACAAGGAGAAGACGGCATTCTCCACAGGAAAAGGATAATGGCAATTTAACGTCATGCCCTTTGGATTGTGCAACGCTTCGGCTACTTTTGAGAGACTGATGGAGCGAGTGCTTATGGGACTGATTGGAGACGCCTGCCTAGTCTACTTAGATGACATCATCATCGTAGGGCGCACCTTCCAGGATCACCTTCGGAACTTGGAGCAAGTGCTGTCAAAGATACGAGGAGCTAATTTGAAGCTGAGTCCGAAGGACTGCGCGTTATTCAGACGGCAAGTGAACTTTCTAGGACATGTGGTCAAAGAGAACGGCATTCAAACCGACCCGGATAAGATCATTGCCGTGAAGGAATGGCCAGTTCCAGAGAACAAAACGCAGCTCAGAGCATTCCTCGGATTATGCTCCTACTATCGAAGGTTTGTGAAGTACTTTGCTGACATTGCTCGACCTCTTCATAAACTCACCGAAGACAGAGTACAGTTCTGTTGGAATGAAAGCTGTGACGTTGCATTGCAGAAGCTCAAGGAACATCTGTGTTCTGCACCTATTCTAGGCTTCCCTGACAATGAGCATGAATTCATAGTTGACACAGATGCCAGTAACACTGGAATTGGCGGCGTGCTGTCACAAAAGAAAGGTGATCAAGAAGTTTTTATAGCATACTTCAGCAAGGCCTTATCCAAACCCGAAAGAAACTACTGCGTCACCCGGCGGGAACTCTTGGCTGTAGTAAAGACATTGCAGCATTTCAACAAATATTTGTTGGGACGTAAATTCCACCTGCGAACCGACCACGCTGCGCTGAAATGGCTACTTCAATTTAAGGACCCAGAAGGACAAGTAGCCAGATGGATTGAACTACTGCAAGAGTTTGATTTTGTAATACAATATCGCAGCGGCAAGTCCCATGGTAACGCAGATTCCCTATCGCGTAGGCCGTGTCCCGGCCAGTGCAAGCACTGTACCCGACAGGAAGCAAAGCAGGCAGCATTAGTGAGGATGTTGAAGACAGATCTGAGCAACGAATGGAAAGAAGCTTTGCAGAGTGCTCAGCAAGACGACAAGGACATACAGCCGATTCTCGAATGGAAGAAATCAGACAGTGACAATTGAATATCGGAGCGATAAACAAGAAGCGAAGGGAAGTAATTCGGAAGTGTTCTAGTGGTGTGAAATAAGTGTGTTTTTACTAGTAGTGTAAATAAGAGTGTATAGTGTTTGTGTATAAATAAAGTTCAGTTTAAGTGGCATAGTGAGTTATAATTTATCGTCGAACCCCAGCTCGTAACAGTATGTATCTGGTAGAATATAATATTATCATTATATTATATTTTTTGTCTTCCTTCTGCAGTGGGTAATCACTAACCTATAGTAATAGTGTCGTAGTCCTCCAGATAGTGCAATTAAGGGTAGATTATAGCTACTGTCATGTAGCAAATTGTTAACCGCATTTATGACCATGAATCTATTAGTGATAACGAGATTGAGAAAAATATATACGTGTAGATTCCTAGTAAGACCTCCATAGAAAATTAATGATAAGGAAAATAATCTTCTTTTCTTACTCTCGAAAAATTCAAACAAATAGGTACCAAGTACCTACCTAATGTAAAAGTATGATGAGAAATATATGAAAAATAATGGTAATTTTAAGTCTAATAATAACTTAAGATTTATTAAAGATGAGTTATAATGCCTGTCTCATTTAACGGTAAAGAAAAGGTGTTTACCGTGTAATTATGGTTGTTTATATACTTGGGCTTTTGTAAGTCAATCACGGAAAACCGATTCAAAAGCTTTAATCATTTGACACATAGATCGCTGAGCTTACCTGGATTAACACATAAGCTACATTGATTGACACACTACGCAGACGCTAGCTAGGGAAAAACATCCAAATACGGTTAATACACCGTGTATTTTAAGTAAGTGTTTGCCCAAAAAGTATGTACTCAGGCGATGGAGAAGAAGCTTTCTACTAATAGCATTTCATCATCATAAGCCTTTAACAGTCCACTGCTGGACTAGGCCTCACCTTTGAAAGGAGGAATTGGCCTACTATACCACGCTGGCCAAACGGGTTGGTATAGGGTTTGTATCAAGTTTTCCTTGTGTTACAGTGCTGTCCTCTGCATAATATGCTCCCTCTGTCGGCTCTTACGACACCCATGGGATGATATGGGGTGGTGACATGACGTATTCTTAATCCGTCACCACAAGGATAATTATATTACAAAATATTGAAAATAGATATTTTCTAATCTAAATTTTTTGTCATTTCAGGGCACTACATCCATATCATGGGCTGTATACATACATAATTTTTGGGGCATATACTGACTCATAATTTTGGTGTACTTATAAGGTAGTTTTCTTTTAACCGCGTGGTCACGTGATCTTTGTCTATTACGATTCAATTTGTTTATGTAATAATACATTATTCTGAGGAGCTTGTTCAAGGCTGAAAATTAGTTTCGATTTCGGAGTTGGAGCATTGCAGAACTCATATTTTCACGCAAATAGTTATAATTTGCCTTTATTTATTCTACAAAAAAAATACAGCAAACGCCTGGAGGAAATAGCAAGCAACGTAATATACTCGTATTATACTAGAGGACGCCAGCAGCTACGCCTGCATTTTTTTTAAATTTACCCGTTTTGGCCCATCCCATGGGAATTTCGAGAAATCCCTGCTTAGTGCACCCCTACGGTCCCCAAGGAACATACATACCAAATATCAGCTTCCTGCGCCCAATAGTTTCGGTTGTAGCGTGTCTGTCAGTCAGTCAGTAACGCAAGGATTTTATATATTAAGATTTCAATTTCGTCATATTATGCATCTACAAAAAGTCTGAAAGTTTCATATCACAGTATTACACTTAGTAAGTGAATTATTTATATCAATATGTTATGATAATTCGTGAGGTATATGTATAACGTAACTTACTGTAAAATATAATAATATACTTTATACGGATTACTGTCCATTCAAATTCACTACATATTCCAGTTACCTACAATTTCGTTGTAGTGAAAACATAATCCTATAAGCCATTTTCACAACTATCTGATAAGTGTCTGTTAAAATAATATGCCAGATTGCGCATAATTCTTAACCAACTTCAAATTTACCTGGAAGTTAGGGCCTATCCAAAAGTTGTGAAACTGGGCAATAAATCTTTCAAATATTTTTTTAATCTGTAAAATCGAAATAAACATGAAAAATTTTAAGTGTAATTGTTTTATTTCGGTGCTAAAGTTTTGTCATTTTACCTTTAATCTTGAATCAATCTGTTTATCTGACAAGCTATTGTTACGAGCTGGGGTTCGACGATAAATTATAGCTCACTATGCCACTTCAACTGAACTTTATTCACTAACACAATAACACTAGATACACACACTTAATTTTCCAACACTAATAAAACACACTATTCACACCACTAGTACAACACTAAACACTTCCGAATTACTTCCTTCGCTTGATCTTGATCGCTTTCCGTATTCAATTGAACTGTCCGGTCCGTTCGCTCGCACTCTATTTATACTGGCCGGATAACATCACTAGACTTTTCGAGACGACTCACGAAATTTCTGGAAACGTGTAACGTGTTTCTAGATGTCGCGTAAATGTTCTATTTACACCAACGCCATCTATTAGAGGATAGATGAAACAGCCTTAAACAACCGATACATCTAATCTCATGTAGTTCTCCCATTCACTGATAGATGGCGTTATTTTCAATTCGTAACACGGCCTCCCTCTTAAACGTGTTCGTCTCGAACATCGTTGGACCCATAGTAACGAGCCAACCGGTCCACATGAACTATCTTCGGTGCACCTCGCGACCCCTTCTGGATTCGATAGGTAACGTCGTTCATCCTGGTAATTATGCGATATGGCCCGTCCCATCTGGCTTGTAACTTAGGCGATTTTCCTTTGCTTCGTACTGGGTTATGAAGCCACACCAATGATCCCTCATCGAAGCCTTTGTTATTTGCCTTCCGGTCGTAGCGAGTCTTCATCTTCTCAGACATCTGTTGTCCAGATTCCCTGATGTGCTCGTATACGTCGTTCATCCTGTTGCGTAGCTCGGTTGCGTAATCCGTTATATTGCGTGGAGATTCTGGTGGAATACCGGTGATAAGGTCTGCGGGTAAACGGAGTTCTCTACCGAAATTGGCAAAAGCTGGTGTTACTCCTGTAGTTTCGTGGACCGCACTGCGATATGACAGGAGAAATGGTTGGATGTGCTTGTCCCAATCTCTTTGTTTGTTCTCCACCACCTTCGCCAGGTACCTTTCCAGTGATTGGTTAAACCGTTCAACCATGCCATCTGATTGTGGATGATAAGCCGTGGTCCTGGTTTTATGTGCACCCATTACGCGACAAGTCTCCTTGAACACCTCAGATTCGAAGTTCCGGCCTTGATCGCTGTGGATTTCCAAGGGCACCCCGAACCGACAAAAGACTTCATGCACCAGCTTATCGGCCACTGTGGTAGCTTCTTGATTTGGGATCGCAAACACTTCAGGCCACTTCGTGAAGTAATCCATCACAACCAAGAAGTATTTGTTTCCGTCCTGGCTCTCAGGAAACGGCCCAGCGACATCCAACGCTATGCGCTCCCATGGAGCTCCTATATTGTACACCTTTAATGCACCTCTGCTACGAGTGTGTGGCCCTTTCACAGCCGCACAACTTGTGCATTTGCGGCACCAATCCTCGACGTCATCCCGACAGTGGAGCCAATAAAACCGCTCTCGGATCTTAGTAAGCGTCTTCTTAACTCCCATGTGACCTCCCGAAGCACCATTGTGATAGAGCTGCAAGACTTCCGGCACCTTAGTTTTAGGCACTACCATTTGCAAATGGCACTGGTTACCGCGAGCGTTCATAGCGTGACTTGGCTTGTTGTTCGTGTAGCGCTCATAGCGTGACTTGGCTTGTTGTTCGTAACAGATCGGCAAAGTTAAGCAACGCTTGCACAGGTCGCCACTTGGATGGGTGACCAAGTGTGGCATTTACATCTGAGCGCTACCGTGCTTCGGAGGGCACGTAAAGCTGTCGGTCCCGGTTCTTGTCTCAGGATAAGAATCGTTAGGCCATGTCGGAGGCCTTCGGGCGGCCTAAAAACTCCGACACTAGAGTTGGCCACACACTCACACGAAAAAAAAAAAAAAAAAAAAAAAACCGCGAGCGTTTTCCCATTTGCGGCACAGAACTCCATCCTGGACGACCAAGCTTTCCCACTGTGCCCAATAACTCTTGGTGATAGGGCTCATTGCTGCGATATCACTCCATTTGGGCCTAGGAGCGTCTGATTTCTTCCATTCGAGAATCGGCTGTATGTCCTTGCCGTCTTGTTGAGCACTCTGCAAAGCTTCTTTCCATTCGTCGCTCAGATCTGTCTTCAACATCCTCACTTATGCTGCCTGCTTTGCTTCCTGTCGGGTACAGTGCTTGCACTGGTCGGGACACGGCCTACGCGATAGGGCATCTGCGTTACCATGGGACTTACCGCTGCGATGTTGTATTACAAAATCAAACTCTTGCAGTAGTTCAATCCATCTGGCTACTTGTCCTTCTGGGTCCTTAAATTGAAGTAGCCATTTCAGCGCAGCGTGGTCGGTTCGCAGGTGGAATTTACGCCCCAACAAATATTTGTTGAAATGCTGCAATGTCTTTACTACAGCCAAGAGCTCCCGCCTGGTGACGCAGTAGTTTCTTTCGGGTTTGGATAAGGCCTTGCTGAAGTACGCTATAACAACTTCTTGATCACCCTTCCTCTGTGACAGCACGCCGCCGATTCCAGTGTTACTGGCATCTGTGTCAACTATGAATTCATGCTCATTGTCAGGGTAGCCTAGGATAGGTGCAGTGCACAGATGTTCCTTGAGTTTCTGGAATGCAACGTCACAGCTCTCATTCCAACAGAACTGTACTCTGTCTTCGGTGAGCTTATGAAGAGGTCGAGCAATATCAGCAAAGTTCTTCACAAACCGTCGGTAGTAGGAGCATAATCCGAGGAATGCTCTGACCTGCGTTTTGTTCTCTGGAACTGGCCATTCCTTCACGACCATGATCTTATCCGGGTCAGTTTGAATACCGTACTCCGAGACCACATGTCCTAGAAAGTTCACTTGCCGTCTGAATAACGCGCATT
The DNA here is from genome assembly GCA_944739405.2 of Euclidia mi. Lineage (NCBI taxonomy): Eukaryota > Metazoa > Arthropoda > Insecta > Lepidoptera > Erebidae > Euclidia > Euclidia mi. Next base: position 26,421,978 of record OX123204.2, on the reverse strand, counting down.
TCTTCGGACTCAGCTTCAAATTAGCTCCTCGTATCTTTGACAGCACTTGCTCCAAGTTTCGAAGGTGATCCTGGAAGGTGCGCCCCACGATGATGATGTCATCCAAGTAGACCAGGCAGGCGTCTCCAATCAGTCCCATAAGCACTCGCTCCATCAGTCTCTCAAAAGTAGCCGGAGCGTTGCACAATCCAAAGGGCATGACGTTAAATTGCCATAATCCTTTCCCTGTGGAGAATGCCGTCTTCTCCTTGTCTCGAGGATCAATTTCCACCTGCCAGTAGCCACTTTTTAGGTCTAAGGTAGAAAACCACTTCATCCCCGTCAGCGTATCCAGTGTGTCATCGATCCTTGGCAGCGGGTAGCTGTCCTTCTTCGTGATGTCATTCAATCGGCGGTAGTCTACACAGAAGCGCATGCTGCCATCCTTCTTCTTAACTAACACCACCGGAGAGCACCACGGGCTGGACGAAGGCTCGATTACGCCTTCTTTCACCATACCGTCGATCATAGCTTCTACTTCACGTTCCCGTGCCACTGGCACACGTCTTGGTCGCTGGCGAATCGGTGCTTCACTTCCCGTGTTTATTTTGTGCTGGACTAGTGCTGTCTTCCCTATGTCGGCATCACTGGTCGAAAAAATATCGGCGAACCGGTTTAACATCTTCTTAGCCTTGGTCTTCTCTTCTTCTGACAGGGTACTTTGGCAGTCCTCCAAAAGTGAAGACACGTCGAATCGTGCACCCTGAACCTTGTCGCTGGTAGGTTGCTCTTGACATCTACGCATCCAAGCCGCTCCTTCATAGGTGCCCAATTCCGTCCCTTTTTTGAACAACACTTCCTTGTCACTTGCATTTAGTGCGCGTACTGATGAAACTTTGGTACCCCTTACCAAGGTTCGTGCAATCTTCCATGAAGCATCTTCCTCTAGGCCTTCGATAAGTACGCCGCGGTTACCTCGACCAGAACTCCCGGGTAAACAAACCGGTACTACCGTTTCCGACCGCGGTTGAAGCGTGACATTCTTCAGGCAGTACACTTTTCCTGAAGTTGCGCCTTCCATGAAGACTTCTTCCGAGCCACATTTCAACACTCCTTGGTTAACATCGATCTCGCAGTGATACTTCCGCATGAAGTCGAGGCCTAAGATGCAGTCGTCCACTATATCGGCCACGATGACTTTGTGACGGTAAATTTTGTTGCCTAGCTTCAGATCCACCTCCATTTCACCTCGGACGGTTATGTGCTGACCGGTAGCTGTTCTCAGATTCACACATTCATTGTTCCTGAAGCAGCCCCGAAGAACCCGTCTTGCTAGATGGAAACCGACGACTGTCCGAGAAGCACCCGTGTCCAATGTCAGCTTGCATGGTGTTCTGTTAATTTCGCCTTCGATGATCAGGCTGTTCCCGTCGCATGATTGCGAGATCGAGATACTTGGGGCTCTTCCATTACCAGCCAGCACCCGCCCCGCAGTCCTGGCTTCTACTCGTTTCCCTGCTCTCGCTGCCTGGCAGGCACATCAGGCGACCCCTTTGGTGGAGGCAGGGTGTCACCAGGCTGCCTACGCTTTGGGCAGCTCAAGCGGATATGGCCTCTTTCTCCGCAGTTGTAGCACCGAGGTGACGACACAACTTCCCTGATGCGGTGACCTCGGTCGTCGCGTCGCACTGCTTCCACCTCCAGATCGTGGGCTAAGGCATCCTTGAGGTCCTTGAAGTGCCCAAGCCTCACTGCTGCTCTTACCTCCAGGTCCCGGATCCCATCCGTAAACGCCTGTACGAGGTTCCCATCAATAAGCGCAGGAGACGGCTGGTATGCCTTCCTGACCAGCTTTTCCACCTCTAGAGCCCACTGCTGCAGAGTTTCTCCGGTGCGTTGCGTCCTGTCCTTCAGCTGAGCACGATACACATGTTCGAGGTGCGCGTCTCCGTACCTCGCCTCCAGCGCCTCAAGAAGCTTCTCGTAGGTGACGTCTTGTCCGAGTGCCTCCAACACTGTCAAGGCCCGGTCGCGAAGGCCCAAGGTTAGGGCGGTTAAGGCCTGTTCTTTGGTCCACCCATTCGATCGCATCACAGCCTCAAACTGGATCTTGTATGCAGACCATGATGACGAGCCATCAAATGGTGGAACCTTAAACCCACGAGGTGAGGGCACTACAGTCGCAGATGTCACTTCGTTGGATCCGAGCCCACGCAATCTCCTCTCCACTTCAGCGACACAGGTGTCGTGATGGTCGTGTACACGCTTCTCTATAGAGGCGACGCGAGTCTCAAGCTGGTCGTGTACGAGCTTCTCCACGTCGCTGATACGAGCCTCGTGCTGCTGGAGCTCCTCCTTTACCACCTTCAGGTCCTTCCCTACAGCGGCGCTGAGGTCTTTCATCACCACCAGCTGTTCCTCCAAACGGCGGGCCTGCTCCTCCTTGTCGCGCTGCAGCTGTTCCTCTAGGCGGCGCGCGTGCTCCTCTTGACGGCGAGCCTGCTCCTGTTGACGACGGTCCTGCTCCTCTTGACGGCGGGCCTGCTCCTGTTGACGACGGTCCTGCTCCTCTTGACGGCGGGCCTGCTCCTCCTTGTCGCGCTGTCGCTTTTCTTCCATGCGGCGCGCGTGCTCCTCCTGACGGCGGGCCTGCTCCTCCTGACGGCGGGCCTGCTCCTGCATGAACGCCATCAGAGCCGCGATGTCGGGCACCGTCACGGAGTGTGTGGCGCTTGCAGGCTCCACTGCAGCCGCGGAGTCGCCTGGTCCACCAGACGATGGAGTAGGAACGTCTCCGAAGCGTCTCTGGTCCAGGTCTTGCTGGCGCTGATTCCTGGTACGCACTCCTTCAGTTTCTTCTTTCGGCATAACCGGCATAATTTATCCCTTTCTTCTGACACCAATTTGTTACGAGCTGGGGTTCGACGATAAATTATAGCTCACTATGCCACTTCAACTGAACTTTATTCACTAACACAATAACACTAGATACACACACTTAATTTTCCAACACTAATAAAACACACTATTCACACCACTAGTACAACACTAAACACTTCCGAATTACTTCCTTCGCTTGATCTTGATCGCTTTCCGTATTCAATTGAACTGTCCGGTCCGTTCGCTCGCACTCTATTTATACTGGCCGGATAACATCACTAGACTTTTTGAGACGACTCACGAAATTTCTGGAAACGTGTAACGTGTTTCTAGATGTCGCGTAAATGTTCTATTTACACCAACGCCATCTATTAGAGGATAGATGAAACAGCCTTAAACAACCGATACATCTAATCTCATGTAGTTTTCCCATTCACTGATAGATGGCGTTATTTTCAATTCGTAACACTATGTATCTAAACATTTTGTACCTAATATGTGTATCAACGAAATTTCAAGAACCCAGTAGGTAGCTTTAAATCTCACTTCATATTATGCGCTCCACAGAACGAAAATCAAAAAGATTTCACTATGAAAAATTATGAGTGAAAATTGTGGTGAACAGTTCTAAGCGATGATGGATATCGCACAAGTCTGCAGACAGTATTAAACCAACTCCCTTGCAGGCTCTGGGGGTACTATCTACTCCGGACCAAAACGCCGTGTAGCTGCCATTCTTGGTAGTGTCACATCCTCCTTTCTTTTTCGTTTCATTCACACACAGAACATCAATCTTTCTATCATCCATCATCTGGCATACTTCATCAAATTTTCCGTCCATTCCACCAACAACATTCAATGTTGCAAATCGGCTTTCCGTAGGCCGCTTTTCGCCTACGCGGGAAACGAGACGTGGCGGGTTGCGAACCACGTCGCCGCCATTTTAAGAGTTATTAATGTCTGTTCTCATAGCGTTCCCACGTGTAATAGGGATTTAAAATGTCCATCCCCGTAGAGCCCTGTACGGGGGTAAGATGGAATCCTAGCTGTGCCCTGTGACCACCAACATAGACACCCTCCGTTTGAGCCCAGCTTACCCTCTGGCCACGAATCCCTCGGCACGGGTCGGTTCACACCTTAGATCGGGGTTTTGTGTCGGGTATCCTCCCTGAAAAGTTGGTTAAATTTCGGAGTTTTCCTTCTCCTAGACAGGTTGCCAACTAAGGCTACCGAGGCCCATCCCCCCGTACTGCGTGAAAACTTCGCAAAAAGCTAATAATTTTGTGTTCAACAGTTGCATCGGGCTGCCGTCAAAATGAGCTTGGTACTTTAGTATTTCTGACAACAAAAGAGCAAAATCATACTGCGAAAGTGCATTATTTAAAAGCCTATTGATGTAACAGTTTTATTGACACCTATAGCCGAGAAGAAAAGAAAATAGACAACCTTAATTTGGACATATTATGTGATATTATGCGCTGATAATAAAAATTGTAATGTTATGTAGGAAAACAGGTGATGAATATAAACGGACGAAAAGGAAGAGGGAGACCAACAAAAAGATGGAAGGTGTGAGGATGTACATGAAAGAGTAAGGGATAAATGAGTGGATGACGGGTGACAGAAAAGTATGAAAAAGAAAATCTCACTGCATAGATCCTAACTAAATTGGGACCAGGGTAAGATAATGATGATAACATTATTTATGCATCTTATCTATCCACATTACCATCTTAATCAAAATAATTCTACTAATACCACATGAGTAAATAAACCGAACAGAGAAACAGCTTATTAAGAGCTTGTAAATTTGTTACCTGTTTTGGTAGGGTTGTCACAATAGGTTAAGACTAATCGCTTGTTCGGTATACGACAGATTCTGGATTGGACAGATTCGTGATTCGGCAGATTCCTAACTCGACAGATTCGTGGATTGGGCAGATTCTTGGACTCGACCGATTCGCTATACGGCAGAAGTACAGTTGTAAATAAAATAGCGAGTGGAACCAAAAAAGGCATCCATCTGAAACTTTTAAAAGCACGGAATAAAAATATACATTTGTTACCAAGGACACGAGGACGCGACGTGACGACGTGATTTATTTGACATTCCCGACGATACCACTAATAGTGTTGAATATTTTTCTGGTAATATTTTTGATCTATTTTGCTAATAAACATAGGAATCTCCTTTAGCTATTATGTGCCACTAGTTTTACCTCGGGGATAGGTACCTAAAAAAAATTTAATAAGATATTGTGTTAGAGAAATTAACGTCTACAAAACAAATGACTATAAAATGATCAACCATCGATAGGGCTTACAAAAAACAGGTGCATGCGATTTTCGACCTTATTGACAATTCATGACAGACTTTTTTTTGGTATTTTCTTGCTTTCTAATATTGATACGTTAGTAAAATTATAAATTCTGAGTTACGTCAATAAGGTCGAAAATTGCATGCACCTGTTTTTTGTAATCCCTATCGATGGCTGATAACTTTCTGATAGTCATTAGTTTTATAAACCTTAATTGCTTTTATACAATTTCACAACTAATGAGTTCACGAGGATCCTCTGGTGGATCGGGCTAGGAGATCCTGGTGGACAACATGCAAACATGTTAAAGAATTTCGTTGCCAACATTGACAATATTTATGTCAAGATCGAAATATTCGCGAAACTTTTGCTCGAGCAATTCAACAAATCCGATAAAATTGTCAGGAGGAAAAAACTAATTAAAAAACCCAAGTGTACGTTACCATCGTTAAAATCTGAATAATGACTGAATTATTTCATCTAATATTATTCATACACCCAGTACAATAAACGACCATTATTAATAATAAAATACCACGTTTTAACATTAAAATATTAAAACTTACAACGTACAAAACAAACAACGTGCGTCGTAATAACCCTGAGATTGTCAACTGCCTGTGCCTACGTAAACCGGTTTTTTCCAGTCTCGCCGCGTACACGACAAACGGCCAGTGGTCACGCACACATGAGCCGCGTACTTGTCGTAGTGCAACCGATTCGCGCTGTTGTATGAAGCTGTGTCTCTGTTCCGTTTATCTACTCATGTGCTAATACTACATAATTATATAGGGATCCCCAAGGATTGCCTCACAGTGTTATACATATTTTTTTATTTTTTTTATTTATAGTCTCACGCCTGTATCCCGGAAGGGGTAGGCAGAGGTGTAAATATTACACCCACATTTCGCCATGAATTTTAGGTCCCACGTAATAGTGGGCGAGCCTATTACGTATATTATATCATAGCATATTATATTATACATATTTTATCATAGCATTAACTAGTAATTCAATATTAATATGTAATTATCTTCGTCCAGTGTTTGGTAATTAGGGGTTGATTCATTCTTCTTATGTGGAAATTCCTTCAATAAAATTGGTCGTAAAAACTAGGTTACTGTGTATACAGCGATTGCACGTATGGCATAGTGACTTGTGCGATATCCATCACCGCGCGAGAACTGTTCCGACTAGACTGTTGTGTTTGATTCCCACATAAAAAAAAAACCTTTCTGTGGTCCACAAATTGATTTCATTCTGGGCGTACAATGTGTCAGTTGATTGAATGTTTGAATTATAAGATATTATATATTGTTAAGAGACCTTACTCTTAACAGTTTAACATAACATATTATAATTTGCTTTAAAAAGCAAAATACATTTGGCAGTAAAGAAAATTATAAAAATTCTTCGATATGATTAAAAGAACTCAGTCTTCCTTGAGATATGTGTAGTTTAGCACAGTTGTTGCAAAATGTATTTTCTTATTTGCCGTAATATTTCTTCATCTATCTTCACAGAGATATGAATAACCACGTCAGCTGGTATCTGCGATATTGTGTTTTTGTTTCGCTATATATCACGAGGATTTTCATTAGAAACGCATGTTTCAAATATTGCTCGCTACACCTGGGGACTTCTACCTTACAATATACATAGTTTAGTTTTAGTGCCGGTGAACTTTGGAGTACAGTATGCACTATGCAGTTTCCATCGGTAAGTGGTGTATAACTGTGCATACTCAGTTTAGTGTAATCATTTGAGCAGTATGACTGTGCTGTGTTCTGTTTTACTAATGTTATAATTGTTATAACGTTTTAATAATGTTCAGTATGAGCTCGATTGAGAAGTTTCTTTTTATTATACTTTTTGCACAATAAAAATCATTTCATTACATAGGCGGTTTCACTAGCAGTCAACCTAGGGTGATTCAAAGAAGTCAGTTAGTAGGTGCGTTCCGAAGTTTTCTTACGGCTTGGCGGCAATAGGTGCAGTAATATTTAACTAAAGAGCTATTTGCGCCCAATAGTTTCGTCTCTACGTTGTCTGTCAGTCAATCACTAACGCAAGAATTTTATATATACAGATATGTTTTAGATGTGTAATTATGCTGAATTTACCAGTTGCAATGCATTGTAAGTGACACAGAAATCTAACGGCCATTTTCAATATTCGAACTATAGATAGAGCTGTAGATTTTGTAATCGTGTTTGACATATTTTGTATGGAGGTTATAAACTGTCAAAAACGAGTCTAAAATCTACAGATCTATCTATATTTCGAATATTGAATTCCGGTGTAAAACATCGGAAAATTACCGCAGAAGTGACAAAATAAAAAGATAAGAAGCCACTTCAGCTTTTAAAATCAATATAAAGTAATCAGTCGATATTCAAGTGGGAAAGTAGGTACTTCAAAGGCGAATTGCCCAAACATAAGCAGTATAGCCTTGAAACTTACATTCATAGAAAGTTTATATTGAGCAAATTTCGGACACGGCTGGCAAATTATAGATACAAACTCGTGCACACTCGTGTTCAAACAGATAACAGCCTGAGTTGTCAACCGTATCGCTCCGAACTTTTGAGTAGGTATTTGAAGTACGTACCTTACGTACTACAATATCGTTTGAACTTTTAGTACAAGGAAAGAGCAAATAGATATTCGACGGAAAAACAAGTCCCGTCCCGAATGGATAGTAAAGTAAGAAAGTAAAAACAAAGCCTCGATAATCAGACCTAAATGATTTTGGAAGAGGTTATTTTAAGTAAAACGCTCACTAGATGGTACTCATTGCTTTAAAGGGTTCCGTACCTCACAAGGTAAAAAATGGAACCCTTATAAGGTCGCTTTCCTGTCCGTTTGTCTGTCTGTCTGTCTGTCCGTGTGTCACCACCGATTTTCTCAGGAACGGGTGGACCTAGCAAATTGAAATTATACCAGAAACTGAGGTCTATGGTTCCTATTAGGTGTATAAAAATCAGGGTCCTGGGTCAACCCGATAAAAAGATATGGTCAAAATTAGATTTTTGCGAAAACTTTTAAGTACCAAAATTAACCTTAATTTTCAACTTTTTTATTTTTCGTAATTTTTCATTTATTTGTGCTGTAAGCAAATTTTGTGATTCTATTTCAACCGTAAGTACCCTGTAGGTTTTGGGTCGAAAACCTATATGGTACAGCACAAATAAAGGAAAAATAACAAAAAATAAAAAAGTAGAAAATTTAAGGGTGTCCCCATACATACATAGTAGACTCCATTTAAGATAGTCCTCTAAGTTGTATGAGCGCTCATACAGATTTAGAGGACTAGCGTAATTAGCACCAACCTCAAATAAGGTAAAATGCGTACGGAACCCTCGGTGCGCGGGTCAGACTCGCACTTGCCCGAATTTTATTATAATATTATGAACATACTATATAGATACTATACTGAATGTCTCAAGACCCATCGCCAAGCCGAAGTCTACTCGTTTTGGACATCATGCCAAGTCATACTAAGCAAAAATAAAACTTGGGATATGATTTTTTTCAAATAATGACATTTTTGGATGCGGGCGGCTCAAGACCGGTTTTCGAAATACTTACTTATCCATGGGTGCATAGGACATCCATAGAACAGATTGGCATGGTAATTGCATCGATTTTGTACCTAATTACAAAACTTCCATAGTAACTTTGAGCCTCAATATCTCCTGAACCAGTAATTTCCCAGGTATGGTGCCGAAGTAAAAATGTTCGTAATGATTGGTATAATACGGGGTTTCAGTTTTCGTTAAGGGTCTTTTTACACCCTGTATATAAACTGCCGTTTGCGTAATTTAAATATATTTTCAGTTATGGATGTTCAGATTGACGATCAGTCGCATTGTTTTTACATTTACACACATATAATTGGTCTTCATAAAGCATTTGATCTTCGTTAGCAAATAGTTAATTTAATTAAAGCTAGTCTGTCTATTAAATTAACTGTATGTGTGATCAGTGGCCTTACAAAAATATATTTATATTCTTCACTCAGATTAAAGCTTTTATTAAAAAGCTTTAATCTGAGTGGATCTGATACATTGGTATCACTGAGTAACTCTTTCTTTTTGGAGTAACTGAAATGTTATGCAGTTGATCGTAGAGTTGTTGCATCAACACCTCTACTACTGAAACAAGACGTCGACATCTCCTACGTATAACATCGTAACTGACAAAATGATTAATGACATTTTCAGAGTTTCATGTACCTTGTAACATGGATTATCGTTTGATCTAATAAAAACAAAATTATTTACAATAGAACCAAAGATATGAAGACTGCATACTATCGTATCTTCATCTTTGGCGTAGTAATATATCGTATAGCGCAACTACGATATAGTACGCGGGAGGCGGGATACCTGTGACCCGCAAGCCAATTGTAAGGGTAAGTACCGATAGAATACGCGGGTGAAGGGATGTTCGTGGTTGCATCAAAAGAAACGGTTTGATTCATATTATTTAATGGACATATAAGATAGTAAAGCTATCAACTATGTCATCTTAATAATCATAATCACGTATTGTGAGCAAGTTCCTGTCTCTGGAGCCCTAACCACCCGGCAGCTTGGAATCTGCGCCCGATGCTGGTATAAATTTAAAAATTTAATTTTTATTTGAAAAATAATAAATAAAGGAGATAATAATAATATTCTACCACATTCACACAACACCATCTAGTCCCAAACTAAGCAGAGTAACTCTACTATGGGTACTAAACAATGGATAAACATACAAATATACTTTTGTTTTGTAAATACATACTTATTTTACATTTACATTTTTATTGAACCATTTCAACAAAATGATTCGTTTGATCTCAAAATCAAACGTTAATAATTCAAAATGTTATAATGAAATGTGTACCATTAACTCTTTTGTGGTCGTTGGACGAAGGTGCAAGGAATGTGGAATATCTGAAAATATTAATTACAAATAAACAAAATTATTGTCTGAAATAACATATTACCCACCGTAAAGTCTCGTAAGTAGGACTTTCTATATTATACATTGCTTTTAGATTCTTTTTAACCATCGTTAGTAATGACTTCCGATATTTTACTATTTTAGAATGTAATGTGTGAGTTTTGTGTATTTAGACTTACGATTATTTACCCTGGATTTTGTTGATATTTTTATATCCTACGTTATACTTAAGATATTTTACATCGAAACGAAACATACGTTACTATGGGATTTGCTTGAAAATGCTCAATAAAATGATTTATTTTGGTTTTGTATTACAAAATCACCGACTCATTTAACGCAGATAAGGATAAGATAAAGGGAACGGTGGACATTTTAACTGATTCCGAAGAAACACGCCATAGTATAACCTTCCTCCCCTCAAAGTAAGTAACAGTGTATTGGAATAATAATGCCACGTGCCCAAATATTATACACTAAGTTTAAAGGTTCAAATCAATTTCAAACCTAATTTTAAATATAACCTAATTATCAGAAATTGATCTTGATTACTTTTTGATCTATTTATCCATCCCTCTGTACAGCTAAACAACTCAAACGTCATGTTGTGGAAAAAGAAAAGGTACTAAGCCAAGGGAAATTTACAATTATGACAATATCACGCGTACGAAACAGCGGAAAAGAGCTATAATCTTACTATTTTTCTTTGCTTTGGACCCCAGTGAAGATTCTCTGTTAACTGCTGAGAATATAACACGCTATTCATTCATGGCACAATAATCATCTAGATTTTGATTATGAAAACCACTTTTGTCTTTGGCTTGTTGAAAAAGTTAATTTGTCACTACAACCTTCTTAACTTTCACTGATTTAGTTAACACTCAGCTAGCGTACACACCATTTTCTTCTTTCTCAGAACTTCTGAGAAAGAAGAAAATGGTGTGTACTTGTGTACTTCTGAGTCAGAAGCGACACCACAAACTTTCTGGAAAAGGAACACTAAACCTAGTGAAGACAAGAGAAATATCGGCCGAATGGAAAGACAACAAACGGAAAATGCTAAGAAACTTAGGCGATGCATTTATTAGTTACGATGGCGCTGTAAATCATTATAGCATACTAAATAGTTTCTTGAAACTTAGTAATGGATTTTCAATACGTTTAGGCATTTAAGGAACCTTGAAAAGCGTGATGTAATGTGTGTAAGATATGTATGCGATCATATGTTTTTTTTCCACTAATAGAATCTCATTAGACTCGACAAATAAACCTGAAGATCCTTATATCATCCTCTTAGCGTTATCCTAGTTAGAGTTTCTGGTGTCTGCTTTGTAGTCTAACGGGATTTGACTGAATATTAGCTTTTACACAGAGCAATTGTCTGTCTGACCTCCCCGCAACCCAAATGGGTAGTTTTATTCAATGGTTTAGACTAGTGTCAGTTTATTATAAGTACTGAGTCCCTAAAACGACTGTCAAAGATCTTCATAACAGCCACGACTGACGGCTTGACGGCTGATGACTGATGTGCTCGCCGAGGCACGGGGTAAATGTTAATTTTGAATTCAATACGCACATAACTCTGAAAACTCATTGGTGCGTGCCGTGAATTCGAAACCTCTACATGGCAGTCTGTTGGCGTCTCCACTTGCTGCCATTTCCGCTAGACTATCGCTTTATGTCATCTAAGCGTCTACTAGGAGACAACGTACACCTGATAATATTGCGCTCTGTGCAAGTAGGCAGCCGATAGCTATGGCGAAAAGAAATAATAGTTTGATTAACATGTGTAAGTCAGAAATCATACTCAGTTCTCACCATGATTTTTTTTACCCTCCACCAGAAACTTGAAACCATAGTATTCCAAAACAAAATCCGACTAAATTTGGACAAACTTTCAATAACATTTTATTTCTAGTAGTGATTGCTCTTAAAATGAATGAAACAAGAAAATAAATCGTATAATAATAAAGATCTCATATCACGTTCCTAAAACTACTGTAATAATGAATGTCAATGCCATTGATTAGTATTTTGAGCTCTTTTTCTCAAAGTAATATTTATTTGGACTGATTTGATTATAAAATACATATATTTAACCGGTAGTAACGTAGGAGAATAACCGAGGTATTTATGCCTTTAAAAAATTAAATTATCGCGACTAAGACTCGCTAAATAATATTGTATGATTTATACCTAGATCTTTCTACTGAAATTTTTGCTGAAACTGAACAGGTGAAAGCTTACAAAATGCCAATATGAACGCCTCAGCTCATAATAATAAAATGTCTTATATTCTCAAACATCACCTAAAGCTTATTGTCAAGATGAAGAGAAAGGAAAATACAACATTATGTTAACATATTCTCGTATTTGGCAAACGGAGCGTGACAAAGGTTTGTTTAATCCCTGTACCCACTACCTGTACAGTACAGTAAGAACTTTCTGCAACTCTTTGTAGAAGCGTATAGTGACGGCAACTATGGCGGTATTCTTAGGCAGCCTACGCAGCAGTGAAGTATGCGCTGCAGTCGGTGCACTATCGTAGGTAGGCATTCAGAGGGATGGCTAGTGCCTCCCTAATTGTTTTTTCTTTGTAACTTTATTATTGCAAAATAATATGCAAGTATGGTAATCTGGTTCCTATGCCTCTGCCTAGTATTTCATAATATGGCGTTGTGCGAATTGTCCCAGAATATCATTATTTTAAACAAATCCTCGGTCGGTACGTGCAGCATGTGTGCGCAAGGCCTTTAGAGTCGATTTATCTAGAGGCTGCGAGTTTAACTGTCGGCGCGGGTGAATTGTCTCATACGTTATATGATTAATTCAGACCGTTACACCCCACGTGCAAATGGCTTCAATATCGTTTGCGTACCAAACTGTTTCTGGCAGTGAGGCGAATTATCACTTGGTTTTTGGGATCTTTGTTCAACTTGCAGTCTTATCTCGAGGCTGTGCAGTACAGCTTACGTCATTCTTCCTCTTCAGATTTTTTTTATACATTCATACCTGTTGGATACAGGTATGAATGTATAAAAAAAGGGATAGGCAGAGGTAATATTTCATCCATATTTCAGCATGTTATAAATTTAAGGCCCCACGGGCGAGCCTATTACTTTTATCAGGCACATTTCCGGACCGCGTGCTGCTGTGAATACGGAAAAACTCAGTAACACTTTTGCCCGACCCGGGAATCGAATCGTATACGCTATTCACTACACGGAGACAGTCGAAATAACAAGAAAGCAGTAAAATGTATCGTCGAGATACTAAATCATAGGTAGTGTGTTACCCTATGATAAGCAGACAGCCGGCTATGAAATATCTCAGGGTCTATGTGAACTAAATTATGGGGAGATGGCCTACTTATTCCGCGCCAAATTAGTGCCAAACTTCAACACTTGGGATTTTCCATAGCTTTATTTCTTATTTGTATTTGTTTATTTTGCTTCAAAAAGCTTCAAAAATAATAGAAGCCCCGATTTTATCGAATTTTAATAAAATATTTACCCACGTTTGCAGGTTTTACTTCTGTTAAATAACAGATTTTTAGAAATAAATGTATTTGAAATCTATTGAATCGATGTAGCAAATATTTCAGTGTCGTTATTTAGGTCAGCCTGTGTGCTGACAGAGGCTATATATTGTTCGACTAATAATAAAGCAAAAGGCTAAACGATCGAAGGCACGAGCCAAGCCAGTTATAGATGACCTTATTCTGCAATTTCTCCGATTACTGCACTCTGAAAGTGGAGCAAAAATATAGGGTCTTTCTCTTTTTGTGTCTTAATAAAGACAGCTCATATATAAGGATTAAAGCCTGTACCGTAGGACGAAGATAAAATATTATTTTGTCTCCATTTTCGCTAAAAAGGCAATGGTGAATTCTGAATTAATTACCTTAAATAATCGCTTACTAAACGGTAAAGGAAAACATCGTGAGGAAACCTGCATATCTGAGAGTTCTCCATAATCTTCTCAAGAGATATTTGAAGTCTGCCAACCCGCACTTGACTAGCGTGGTGGACTATTATCTTACCCTTCTCATAGTGAAAAGAGGCCCGAATCCAGCAGTGGAACAGTTTGTATGCAGGGTGGTTAACCTTTCTACACTTTTTAGTTTATTACAATTTGGTCAAATTAAAAACAGCGGGTTCACATATAAAGAAAAAGATAAAATATTAAATAATGCTTTATAATTTCATATTACACCGAACATGGCTTATATTGAAGCGCCTTGTTTAGCAAGGTGCGCAACTCGTAAGTGATTGCTGTGTTGCTGCACGCGACAAGGCACAACCACCACACTATTGATTTTTTTATATTTAGTGCCACAAGTATAGGTAAACAACAAACAAGCGCAATGTTTATTTAAGCATCGTAGATCTAGTTACGTTTGTTATTATTTTTTTATTAAATACTCATTAGTGACATGTTACGATCTATAATTCAACGCTTGGCAAAGTTCCTGCCATGATGCAGGAGTACAAATGTCGGTTCTGTTGAGCGACTTTAAAATTGAATCGATAAAAAGGAACATTTTGACTCTTTTGCCTCTCATGAGTTCTTAAATGTACTTAGATAGCTCGGTTACCGTGCTCGGTGATTACTTAATTAGCTGATTTAATCAATTAAATACATAATTGAATATTAAGTATGTACCATCAACTTGAAAAGTAGAAGAAGTGGCAAACATACGTTAGTACTTATCACTAAAATAATTCGTAGTAAAATCTTCATTTCAAAGTCACTAAAGCGAAAAATATAAATAAGCCTTAGTTCAGTCCCTTGAAAAAAGTGGATTTCATCCAGCCTATTTATTTTATGAGCATCACTCGATAGCCAGTTTGACCTGTAAGCGATAGGATCTGATCACGGCCATAACCCTTAGATTTTCCTCGTTGACCCCAACCTTCTCGTAGCATATGAAGTTTATTAAGGGTACGTACTACCTAGGGCTACCAACGATCCAAGTTTCTCAAATATAAACACGAAAAATAAGTAAAAATAAACACACATTTTGAGGAGCGGCTGTTCCGTTTGGTAAAAGTTGCGGAACAAATATTAATCATAATTGTTTTCAAGTTTGGCCGCGGTCGTTTATCATCATGGGAAAAGCCACAAAAAAAATCTGGAAGAATCTGTACATGTGTGTTTTAAACAATACTTTTACCCTTATACTTCACGCTGTGCACATACTACATGGAAAATAGGGCTCTGACTGTCACTAATGCGATCTTTAATATAGTACGTATGCTTGTTTCAGTTGTTTACGTGATAGGTACTGTAGAAATAAAATATCTTGCATAGATATTTTATGTACTACTTACCTGTTGGTAAGTATTGTTCGCGTAAATTTGCATTTTTAAGCTTAAGTAAACAAATAAGAGTCACATTACCTGTTGTAGTCTGATGGTGGGTAACCCTATCCTTATCGCTCTCGACTCAACTGAGGCTATCGGAACACGTTACACGACGAGTTATGCTTTTGATAACTTCGATAAAAAGTATTTTTTATTCATAGCTTCACTTAATTGCATGATAAAATTCGTTAGGTAGGATAGAAACGATAAAATCGTTTCGCTATTAAACTCGGACTTTTGTTAGATTTACTGTTAAACGACATTTTTGTACCTACATAATTTACACACCTCAATAAGCCAAAAGCTCCGACGTTCATGACTATGGAAAATTCAACCTAATTTTAATTGATTTGGAATGTGGTAGAATTTCTGTTAGGATAAAAAAATCAATGAGTATTATTTTGGTATAGTGCGTGTACGAGTACAATACAATATCAATATAATATTTTTGTAATTGACAATCAATATTCGTATGCCAAACAATGGCAGATTATGGTTTGAACCTATGTATCTATAACATTTTAAGACCTCTGTATACCCATATTCTGACGAATAAATGATTTCTTACTGCTTACTTACTTACATGGTAATAGTTTCAGTCAATCAATCAGCCTATTACAGTCCATTGCTGCACATAGGCCTCTCCAGCCCACCCCAGCCACCTTTTTTAAGTCGTCGGACCACCTACTCAGGGGGCGTCCCACTCTTCGTTTTCCGACACGTGGTCTCCACTCTAAGACTCGTCTGCTCCATCGGTCGTCGGTCCTTCGGCAGACGTGGCCAGCCCATTGCCACTTCAACCTACTTATACAATAGCTTCGCTCCATACTAATATAAAATATATAAAATAAAAAAAATCCACAATGTTGCCAACACTCTTAATAACCTAATCATAAACGAGATTAAAGGATATAAGTTTCATGATTTACAAATACGCAGGTATAACTAAATCCAGTGAACGTAAGTAAACGTCCCCAAATTATTACAATTATACACAAAAATATAACGTAGGTATAGATGAAACATTTCCAAGAACAACAAAACGAATGGCATGAATCTAAATAGGGGATTTCAAAGGTGAATTTCCATTTGATTGTAGGGTAAGAAAAATAACACCACAAGAAAAGGTTCGCTTTGCCGTGAAAGTTATAGTATTCTAGCTGTGTGTACGGGACCCACGCATTTTTCAAATAACGGGCAGGTTTTTATACAAGGGACGAATATTATTTCAAGGGCTTTCCTTTAACAGCCACGAGTTGTGGCAAAATGGCGGCTTTTGTAGTGAAAACTGAACTGAAATTTTAATAACAACATGCAATGTGTTTTAATAATATTTATGCAAGGCTTTTATAATGTAGCGTCAAGGCATTTCGTTGTATCTCATTATTCTTCCTTATAATTATTTTGAAACATGAACGTGCCTGTCAGTACGGTCTAGTTTACCGGAAGCTGTGCCTCTCAGCTTTCCAGTGGGATATCCGAGTATTAGCTATTAGAGCTGATTTGTTTGTGCCGCTAAAATAAAATGAAATTAATATAATGTAGTCTAGAAATGGTAGGATTCGTGGAGCATAGTCACATTAGTAGATATTCAATTTATTTACTCATGTGGCATAGGGTAAAATAATTTACCAATAATAATACATAATACGGAAAAGTGTGGGTGGCGACTAAAACTCTCTACGGATCTACCTCTGCACGATAGACCTATGTCCCAGGGTAAGCCTCCTACAGTTCTGGGTTTTGTTCTATTGAAAAAAATAGAATAGCCCCCGTGAAACAGAAACATATCATCATACTACTCCTGCACGTGGTGCGGCCAGGCTTAGATATCTTCAACAGTGCAGTTAAAAAGGCCTTGCGGCATGTGTTCCATCCCACTTTGGAGTAAAAGTTTCTACGGACCTCTGCATTCTGGACTGATGTTGCCATGTTAACCTTTCAAAGGAAAAAGAAACACAATACTGCAGGTAGGTCCTAAAATAATATAAATCTTCCTCGATAGAGATGTCTGATAAGCGACTTTTGAAAAAGGATAATTTACTCAATTCAGTTATCTTTTGTGGTTCAGGTTGTTGGAATGATAGAAAATAATAGAAATATACCATTCTAGTAAATTAAATAACATAATTATTTTCGTGTATATTCTGTAATTATGATGATGTAATTATTGATCCTGGATCGTGCAGTGTTAATGGCCATTTATTCTATATTAACTTATAGTATTTTTAAGTGAATAACCGAATGGAACAACTATAAATAGCGGTTAAAATAATTCCATTACTGGGTACAATATAAATCTACTACAATCGTGTTAAAAAATGATACATCAAGCAACTATGCTTGCCATGTTATCGACAATTCCATTGCTCAGTATTTATAGCTGTAATAAACGATGGATTGTCATTAATTGTGATATCAGTATGTGAGTTATGAACATCACACTCTTAACTAATATTATAAATGCGAAAGTTTGTTCGTTTATTTGTTTTTTTTTTTTGTTAGTCTTTCTTTCACGTCGCAAATAGGCGGTGTTAGGATATGATATTTATGTATGTAGAAAGTTACTATAGTAACTACGCATGTAAAGCGTTACGCATGTCGTCAGTTATCGAGCCACAAGGTACCTTTTTTGTCATTGTGGCGTATTAGTGTTTTTTTTCACAGTTTCATTGAAATCCGCTTAGTCATTTCTATGAAAAAGATTCACAAACATTCCATCCTCGAGTACATCCATCCAACCTCACAATTTTTCGCATGCGAAAAGTACTATGATTTCATTCAGTGTGGGTAATTTTACGGCATAACAGTCATAAATTTTTCAGAGACAGATTATCAAGGAGGAAATGACATCTGTGATCGATGACTTTACGTGCATTCCGGGGCACGGAAGGGTGTTCTTTTTTACTACTCAATGATATAGATCATTGAGTAAACAAACTTGGTTAATTGTTGAATGCCTGTTGATGCCACTTTACTTCCAGCCTCTCAATTTCTTTTAAGCTCAAACGTATCAAAACCAGATAAATAAGAATCCCACTTTCTGAACTCTATTAAATATGCATGCGCCAGTTCTCCAAAACTCTTCATGCTCAGTAACAGTATGTTAACCGCCACCAAACTTGCGTAAGGAAGTAAAAGATTAATAATTATGTATATACCAAATGTTCGGTGTAATACGCCGAAATATTTCAACCGCAGAGAAAAAGGTACGTTATCTTTACTTTGCTAAAAGGTTCACTTCAATCAGGACGATATACATTTCACGTAGTCGAGGTTAGATTCGGAAATCTACTTTGTGTTATGTATAGTAATAACAATATATTACGTACTGCGCGTAATATATTATTAAATGTCTTTTTTTTCGTTCTTGAGTATAATCTCAATTTCAGGATAAAAATTGCTGAGCTTATTTTATAAACAGTTTTGATATTTATGTATACTCGTATTTCCTTATGCTTTCAGTTCATCATCCTCATCATCAGCCTGACTTAGACCACTGCTGGATATAGGACAATGGCACGCCACTGAGACCCATTTTCGACTTTTTCTGTATAGCCGCTGCCAGCCCCTTTGCGTATATCGTCGCTCCACCTAGCCAGAGGGAGACCTACACTAAATTTGCCAAAGCGCGCTCTCCACTTTAAAACTCGACTACTCCAACGGTTATTGTTTCTGCGACAAATGTGATCAGGTCATAGCCACTTCAGCTTGCTCGCTTTCAGTAACCATTTTATAATGCCTAAATATGGCCATAGCATCAAGCACCGAAGTAGCCATATTTATATTAAAAAACAATTCTAGGGAAAGAAAGAAGAAAATTGTTAGACTTTTTTGTAAAACATTACAGCAAAATACCATAGAGCCAAAGAATTCATTAATGCGTATTTCATAAGTGTAGTATACAATAGGTGTTAAGCCGTAACATAGAAGAGTAAAGAAACGACGAAGAGGCCACCACTAGCCTCTAAAACATTCTAAAGCACAGGTCATACACTAGGTTAGTCACTGGTCGGTGATTTTTCGAGAGTATTGACGATGTTTGGCATGTCGTTGAGCAAGGTGTATCTTTGATAAAATTGCTATAACATAATTACACGAACAGCAAATGCATTCATATTGCATCGAGTTTTAATAAAGCGTTCAGTTATAGCGTCGAAATCGAAACTCTGCATAGTTCAGCGCAGAGAAGCATTTCAATAGCATTGAATTGCCAGTAATTAACTATATTTCCAGCCGCCTATAATAATGAGCCTATTGAATGGAGTGAGCAATACTTGACGATTTTGTCAATTTGACCTGGCGAATACCAAAATAACGAAAATTCTTACATTCACACAACATACTATATTCTGTACAATATACGCGTGTAGCAAGTCTGTAAATATGGCCTTTATGTCACTGTTTTAACTGATGTCTTTAAAACCTTTTGAGACAAAACACGGTAAACGCTAAGTACACTGTTTAACTTTGTATGGTTATGCTAAACCATTATTATTTATTCAATGGGATTGCTAACAGCCTGTTTCAATTTTAAAGAAACATTACTGTAATCCAAGCCTTTGAAATGTACCTTTTTTATTAGTAGTTACTTTTAAATGTTTTTTGTTTTTTGCTTTTTTGTATGTAATAAGAGACGCAACCACACTTCCCGCGATCTGGTTAAGATCGCGGGAAGCGGTTGGAAGCAGGCGGCGAAATCGGTCTGTGTGGAGAACCTTGGGAGAGGCCTATGTCCAGCAGTGGACGTCTCTAGGCTGACATGATGCAGAGACACAAAAGCAGAGACGTTTTGCATGGTAAGCTATGAAAGAAATCGCAAGTGCGTCCATGCAATTGGTATGGAAGTAGGAATTGGAGGATGACCGGAATGAGGGAGAAGGAAAGGTAATGGGGCCTCCGACACTCTCACTCACCGAACGAAACGCAACAGTATGGATACTGTTACTTTACGTCGATATTCTGTGAGAGGATAGTAATCATGCTGAAATTATCATGGCTGTTTTACTTCTCCCTCATCCCCCTCCTCCTCCTATTCCTTTTCCCAAAAAGCTAGCAACGCACTTGTGACTCTTCTGGTGTTGCAAGTGCCGATGGGTGGCAGTGATCGCTTCCTATCATCATAAAATAAATAGTGATGGGAGGTCAGAGAATAATAAGCTTAACCATTTGGTTCTCTCACTCACAGAACGAGATGCGTCTTTAAGAATACCGTTACTGCATGTCAATATTCTCTGTAACTATGCCGACCACGCCAGCTAGTAAAAATAGAAAAATCATATAAATATCTTTAAAAAGTAGCATTCTCTGGTTGTATAGTAAATTAATGCATCTATATACATGTCCATTTGGAGGTGGATTACGAATGCAAAGTGTCTCCCCATTATTTTTCGTGAGTGTCGTTAGAGACAAAAAAATAAGGAGCAAATAGTATCTTTGTAAAACTCGATATCAAAACCTGTACCAAATGTGTCCGGCCAGTGTGGTATAGTGGGCCAAATCCTCTTTTTGCCTAACAGTGCTACTTTGAAGCAATTGAGGCGAAGCCTATGTCCGACCGTGTACTGAAAATGGGTTTTATGATGATAATGATTTAATTCTATGAAATACTGTTGCAAATTACATAACTTTAGAGAGACATTCCAAAGCCCGCTTAGTCAAAAAAAAAAATAACTGTGCAGAAAGTGTAGAACGAGAACTCACAAGATAACATACCAGTTCTAAATAAAAAACATGCCTAATCGCTACACACATCTCAAGCTCCGACACAAGACTTGATGCCTTCATGGTTTATAATAAAATAACATTTTACTCCGAGCCGAGATAATGACAATACCGCTATAGTTACTGCTGAGCGTTGGCCTCGTATTTTTTGCTGTCTAGCGCAATGACTGGAACGGCACGAAACCAAATTGCTTTTTGTACCAATCAGAAGCCAGGGTCTGAATCGCGATATCAGAGTTTACCGAGAAGGTGGTTTATAAGCCTGAGGTTTGGTAGATTTGTCGGGGAGTCCGATGCTGTCGGTAAAGACCGGCCTTGGCGAGGGGCCGGACTATATCCTCGCTGTATTTGTCATGTCCAGACAGTAGAGCGGCCTCTGCTTCGTGTATCGGTTGTTAATATTAATCTCCGTTAAATTAACTGTATGTATGCGTTAAGATTAGGGACCCTCTTCTTCACCGAAACCGGTCGGCAGCATGTTTGACTTCCTTTTGGTTTCGGAAACAAAGTGACAGAGTCGTAGGACCCTATGCATGATGCGGTAGCAATACTGGCTGAGATGACAAGTAGTTATACATTTTTGGTTTTGAATCCCACACTAGGATTTTCTCCTGCTTTACAAGGGCTGTTACAACTATTCAATACACGGACACAAAAAGCACTAATTCAATATCTGTTATTGGCAAGAAGTGATTGATTGGATCTTTTTAGAATCTATCAATCTCATATAACAGTACTGATATAGTCTATATCATCTAATGTAACCAAATGTAACCTGAATAGGTTTTTCTGTGTTTTACAATTTCAAAAATCATTGTTTACGGTGACGTTACCAAACAAGTGGCTTTTAGCTACTACGTAAACAATAATGTTAAAAAACAACTAATAACTTTACATGCCCTGTTGGTTGAGTGTGTTCATACCCGTGTCAAAGTTAGAAAGAGAAAAATCGGAACTATCTTATAGACATTTGTTTACTGATAACTATCTAAAACTGTAATAGCTACAATTTGTTATTAAATTTCTCTGTCACACATTTATAGTTTATTACAGCGCGTTGGGGTCTAGTTTGTTATTCGTGAATATTTACGGTCTTTAAATCTAAACGCTCTTTTAACCCGCAGTTGGCAATCGTTTGAATGTGGATTATGAAATGTACTGCATGTGTTGTGTGTTATGCAATAGTTCCAATGGCTGAACTTTATGTGTAAAGTATTTGGTAACTGACGCAATTGTTTTATTGTTTATATTGCGTTTATGCTTTGGATTAACAAAGCAGTAAAGTTACATAAAGCTGTAATAGACTTCAAATATTGTTCAACGGCCTAACAGTGTCTCTATGCAGTTCCTTAGACTCTGTTTACCATGAATGACTTGTTTTTCAGTACTTAAAGCGTTACAAACAAATACGTATACAAACGTTGAAATCGTTTATTAACATCTTAATATATAAAATCCTTGCGTTACTGACTGACTGACAGACACGCTACAACCGAAACTATTGGGCGCAGGAAGCTGAAATTTCGCATGTATGTTCCTTGGGGACCGTAGGGGTGCACTAAGAAGGGATTGCCCGAAATTCCCACGGGATCGGCCAAAACGGGTAAATTAAAAAAATATTCAGGCGTAGCTGCTGGCGTCGTCTAGTTGATTATAATTCGACAGGCAATCTGTACAGAAATTACTTTGCCTATTAAGCGACATTGTAAAATCAAAACTCGCATTATATCCATAAATAGTGACGTAAATAAGATTATACAAATTTTATAGGAATTAATTAACTGTACGTAGTGGTATTTTGTGCGTCATTTACCCATTTATTACCTTAGGCTATCTTTACTAATATGTGAATTATTTTATCAAAACTATTTAGTACTGAAGTTTCTACATACATTTGCTTTATTATAACTACATATATAAGGACTAAAATGACGAACATTAAAAGGTAATTCAGCAATAATATCAATGTGTAATCTAAAATATTTGTGCTTACTTATATTTTTTCATTATGTTTACTGTGCCACCGGATTGCAGCCTCGTGTATACGATGGAATAGATTTGCGTCCACACGTTCACAGATACTTAGTACAGCTTCGAAGTTATAACAAAATGATGAGTATAATGTATTATAGTTCGTGTAGTGGCTCAATATTGAATCAACGTTGGATCATAAGTGCCGCACACTGTTTTGGCGCAAATTTGGTGTACGTCGAAGTGGAAAAATTCCACGTTCAAATCCTCGGCTACGTGGACAAAACTCAAGTTATATTATTTCCAGAATTCAATTTTGAGAATCCACTAACTTATTCAACGTTAGAAAAAGACATAGCGTTATTGAAGACAAGGAAAAACATGCTGTTTGATATATTCACGAGACCTATTCCGTTGTCAACACGAAGTCCAAATATCGGTGATGCTGTGATAATTACTGGTTATGGAGAAACTGAACCTGGACTGTCGACACCTAGAGAAGGTAGCACTGTAGTAGCCAGATGTGGCAATTCTAAATCGAAGGTAATATGTACGCAAAGTACAGTGAGAGCAGGCCGAGGTGATTCAGGAGGGGCATTAGTTTCTAGAGGTAAATTGGTTGGTATAACGAGTGCTGGTTGCGAAGATGTGTATGTTCACAAAGTTTGTGAAACCATTTACGTTGATGTTGCAGCTCACTTGAATTGGATTAAAGAAGTTATGTTGAATCATTCTATTACTATGTAATTGGGGTATATTATTTTGTAATTTATTTTAATTTATTATTAAAGAAAATTAAAGCTATGTAGCGGTAATTACATATAACTGATGTTATTAATCATACAACTGTGAAGATAAAAAACTGATGTCCTATAGTTCTCAACAACCTCATTCAGACTGCCATCCGTCAGGCACGTTTGTTCAGAATGATGGGGATTTTCCCTCTAGTTGGAGGAATGCCACACCTTGCTTCCTTCACGTCTCATTGATTTCTATAAGAAAGCAAACTGACTGTTTTGCTATCTACGTTATAAACTTATTTAATTCTTGCGCAATAACAAGTTGTACTACAACATGTCATTTATGACCCGATAGTGCCGAATCATGCATCTACATTGCATGTAGTAAAATGCACTTGTAAACTCAGTCTTTGTACAGTCAATATATAGAATATTATTATTTATTTCTTTCGTTTCTCTTTCACGCGTACTTTTCTAACATAATGATGATAAAAAAAGTACACGGCCCTTTGGCAGGCGTACACGGAGACATAGGTGCAACGCGCAGAGGCCCTTTGAGAATTTTAATCTACAATGTAGTGGGACACCTACTGCGGAGCCTCCATAACTGCACTATGAAGTACAGCCACGGATTAGACGCAGCAGGTGTAGGACGATTGCTATTATTATTTATTATTATAATAATAATAAAAAAAAGCTTACTTATATTTAGTTTACTTGAGAGATCTGCTTTTTTATTGTTTATTCTGATTATTTAATTGAATTTCTATTATGTACCCTACAGGCTTCTATAAAATCAAACCATAAATCTTAGAAGTAGCCGCAAGAACCCTAAGATACGTAGTTATGCCATAACTAAATCAAACACGGTTCATCGTCCTCAGATGATTTATTAAGACGATGGTCGGTGATTGTTCCATATTCATAATAGTTGGGTCTATTGCACTGATGATTAAGAATGCACGGCGTACAGGCCTATGTAACGCTACCATTACGCTTTGCTAATGACTTCGGGCGAGGACATTAATTATTGAGCAACGGTTACGTCATACATACATATGTTACGTTATGAAATATATGCCTACGGTACGGTTTGTCGCGGGATTATGTGTGGCATACATCCCTTGTATTATGTACGGCTACAGGTATGAGATATCGAATAACATTAACATGCCGTATTAGATGTACGACACCTGAATTGTAAGACAGGTGTATGTTAGGTTCTGTTCGAATACAATTGAAGCGTTTATTTGTTAGTATCAAATTATCAGTTCCTTTCTGACTTGCAAAGATTAGATGGAGACTTACTTACTTATAAACAAATAAAAATATGTACATATTATGTCTGTCGGTCTGTCTATTTGTATGTTATTTAATCTAGGGTATAGCTGTGTTGATCTTGGAGACTTTTACGGACGGAGCAGATGTTAGTATGGGGACTAACTTAGGCTTTTAAATGGTTAAAGGTTCCATCCGTCAATCCATTACCCGTGAGTCAAAATAATTAAACTCGTCAGTAAGATCAAAAAATAAAATATTTAGGATTTAAGCAGTAGATAAGAATCTTTGTTCAGTTGCAAGTTTAATAAACACCGCTTTTATGAAATGTATTTTTTTTTTATTTAATGCGCAGTCTCAAATCATAACATGGCTTATTAAGAAGGATTATTTCGGTCTGGTTGAACTTAATTAGCTCAGGGGCTTAGCGTGGAGATGGTTCATAATCTTCTCTAATCTTAAATAATAAATTAAGGAACGTTGGGTTGGAATAAACGTCAAGAGTGATACGATAGACAGACCAAAACAGTCTATGATACTATGTTTACTTAAATTGGGTATTGGTATATAAGTGTTGCTGAACTTTTTAGTTCGTTATGTTTTGGTACATGGATTTATGATGTTTAGGTATTTTATCATTCATGACGCATTTAAATACATTGTGCCTGATTTCCACGAAATTGTTCCGAATCATTTTAGAGTTTTATATGTGGTCTAGTTGACTAGATATATTTTACTCAGTTGATCTTTGTCATGCGTTCAATACTAATAGTAGGTATTTTAGAAATTCCACTACATCGTCAAATATAATATTTATAATAAGGACTTGCATAAAAACTAAGTTGTTCGAATTCTGCTGAAACTGAAATATTTACTTAGTAAGAGGCTAATGCGCTATATTTCTCTTACCTACATTAAATGTTGAGACTTTCCAAAACATTCATTTGATGTGCCGCGCAATTGTGTCCCCTTTTAATTGTTGTCACTATAGCTATCCTTTTGCTCACTAAATACGACCGAAAACTACGGAACATTTTGGACTCAGTTTTAGTACTAGCTAGACTAAAGTTACTAGTTTACAGTCCACTCGCAAATATTCAGTAATTTTGGCCGAGAATTTAGGTACATAATGAAAAACATTTTGTATGCGCTTTGACCCAAATGTACGTGTAAGTTATTTAATATTAATTACTAGTCAATTAAAAATCATGGTTTTGGTGGTAGCTGTACAAAATTATTGACTAAGCCCTCCTCACATTCGATATTACTTTACATGGCAGTCAAGATATATAATAATTTACCTAAAAACATTAAAAAAGACAGCAAACTGCCAGCATTCAATAAAAAAATTAAAGAATTCTTAGGCCAGAAATGCTTTTATTCAACTTAAGAATTTTTTGAAAATAAATTTTAGTAATCCCACGTATAATACAGTAGGTATTAATGTTATGTATTGATAATAATTATTTTAAATCATTAATAATTCCATTGTTTACTACCTGTCTAATATTATGAAACAATACAATGTCAATCTTATTTCCTTTTTGTATATATATTTTTTATTTTTATGTATTAGTAAAAGTGTAAGATTTCTAAAATATTTCTTAATTATTTTTTGTATATTTAGAGTTAAGTACCATGTGCAATGCCTGTAAAATGCAGCTAAGTTGACACTAATGTAATATATCATAAGATCTATTTGTACACTTGGTTTGCGATAAAGATTGATTTGATTATATGTGCACTAGGCGTGCGCCAGGCGATCACTTTGTACTACAAAAGGCACGCCACGTGCACGCCGGATACACGTGTAATATGATATACTAATGTGTGGTCGGCCTAAATGTTGACAAAAGTATTTGAAAAAGTCCTGAGACACTCAGTTGTAAATGCCACACAGGCGGTCACCCATCCAATTGATGGCCTCTGTGAACGTTGCTTAAAGTTGCCACTCTATACGGCAAACACAGGCATGATATGAATGCTACCTTATCACACACAACATACATTTATTATTACATTTTGGCAATAGCAAGGCGTTGCAAATTTTTTCTAGATAAAAGATAATTTATTTTTGTAAAACATGGGTGTATGTGTACAAAGCAAATGATTGCAACATAAGGTGTAAAATAATAATAATCAGACCCTTACATGTTTTGCCTAGGATAGGCGTACAAAATTTTGTTGTATTTGAACCGAAACGTCATAATGTTAGGCATCAATTAAGTATTCCTTCAGATTATAAAAACATTTGCTAATAAGAAATTTCTTTAATTGTAATTTAAAGAACAATGGCAGATTTCGGTCTGGGTTTGTTGTGGCGACCTTAAACTTCATATGAACAAAACAAATTGGTTTTTTTCTACGATTTTTAATAGTTTCACTTTGTCTCGTTAAAGCTGGAGTATTTTATGATGATAAAAAGCATTCCAATTGATTACGAACTAGGTACCTACTGTATTATTTGATTGTTGCCAAAGACAATGGTGTGGCAGGAATAGACGTGAGTGCTATTGGTCTGTATCGATTATTAAAATATAATTATTAAAATGCAGTTATTTAATCTTTAACTAACATAATATCAATAAGCTAATAATTTTTGAAGTAAAACAACTTTTAAATCAAATAAAACGCCACAGCATCGTTTTAATGTTGTATTCGATTTCACATAAAATCGATTTAAAATGTGCAGCTCTGCTTTTGTCTTTGGCTGTGACAGGTAGATGCTACAGAATACTTCTGTGTTTTGATGTCAATCTGACATAAATTTATTTGATAATTCAAACCAGCTACATTGTTCATTCTTAACTAAAAACTAAAACACCGATATCTTGTTTTTCCGGGTTTCCCGAGTGAAATTAGAATCATTTATATACTTTGTTACTTACGCCGAATTTTTTGTTACTGTGCGCTTCAATTTAATTTCAGACATTTCGATGTATGGAGATCTGCCATTGTCCTTTATTTAAGGGAAGCTGCTGAATGGATTTGGGTATTTTATTATAAATGACAGGCGCTAGGCAGAATACACTTTTGTGCATTAGTGCAGTGTTGCATGGCACAATACTTAGTTTGTCACCATTCCTACGGCTACGATTGCTTACATCGGCAAGGCGACTAAATAGCTTTGGGTTGGCTTTTACAAATATAGCGACCTCATATATAAATAGGGAGGATAGAGTTAGTATTTTATATTTAATGAAATATTGCTTACAGCTATCAGTGCTTTGAAGACCAAACATTGCCCTGATGCATCGTTTTTGAGATTTAAAGACTATTTCTTTGTTCATATGATAATTCAGCTTCAGTTATCTTGGCAAAACATCAAATATTTTTTTGCCAATGCTGCTGCTCTGTAAGTACGATTGTAATAATTGTATATTTGCTGGGGTTAATATCTCTTTAATTGATGTTATCATACTACTCGAGAGGTTTTTTAATACGCAATATATATATATATATATATATATATATATATATATATATATATATATATATATTTCCCGTTGTTAACTGTTTCTGAGTTTCGTTTTGTAGTTCTATGCAAGAACGCCCTTAGATGCAGTGTAAGTTTGAATAAAGATTTCTGGCAAAAAATACGGGCATGGACATGCCCGTATTCGGCAAATATCCTGTAACTATAACGTGAAATTTGCTAACATTCAATCCAAAGACTAAGAGAAAATACAGACTAGAAACATATAATTTATGGAACATAATAAGTGTTGTACCGTGTGGGGTCAAACCCATGACAGTCAGCTCATTATTAAATAGCTGGACAGCCGCTAAACTACTTCACTAAATATGCATTCAAAGTAGTTTTTTATGCATACGCCACAAGACTGTGAATGTGTATCCAGATGTATATTCTCTGTATGGCTCGGCAAATAAAAGTTTATTTTTATTAAAAGAACAATAATTTAAAAGATAATCAAAGTCATATGCTTACCGAGTTCATATCTTTGGTGAACCGAAAAATGTTTATGTTAAACATTGTTGTACAGAGGTTTTTGAAGATCGTACTCCTCCTTTGTAATGCTAAATGTAATAATTAATAAAATATGAGATGAGAATAAGTAAAATAATACTGTGACGTCACTTATATTTTTATTTGAATCAGTGTTAAGTTTTACAGGATCTTTTTTTAATATTTAGAGAAATCAAACATTCTTAAAATACGTATTGATGCATGCTGATTTGCTTTTGTTATGTTGTAATCTAAATCATTATTTCATTGAGACCGACTTGATGTTCGTGATCTTTAACGAGCATAAGTTAAGGATCATTCATAGTGGTCGCCACTTGGATAGGTAACCGTTTGTCGTGCCATTATATAAAGTCACTACCGTGCTTTGGTCTGTGAAGTCTTTTGGCCAAGACAGAGGCCTTCGGGTGGCCTGTAAACTCCGATACCAGGGTTAGCCACTTCATCATCATCATCAGCCTTTAACAGTCCACTGCTGGACTAGGCCTCTCCTTTGAAAGGAGGAATTGGCCTACTATACCACGCTGGCCAAACGGGTTGGTATAGGGTTTTTATCAAGTTTTCCTTCTCTTACAGTGCTGTTCTATGCATAAAATGCTCCCTCTGTCGGCTCTTACGACACCCATGGGATGATATGGGGTGATGACAATCCGAATTCTTAATCCGTCACCACACGGAAACCATGCATTTGTCAAGATCAAGCGCCTTAGTAGCTGTCTCCCTCTCCCCGCATCTTAGCACCTTGTTTTAGAAATTAGAAGAAATTCAGTGTTTGGATGACCGCAAGAGAAAGCGATTATTGTCAGTGTGTTGCGTTAGGCATTGCTCCCTGCGCGACTACTCACGTAAGTAAAATCCGTGTGACTGTTTTTAGTTAAGTTAGAATTTTATTAGTTTTCTTAGTTGAAAATGTTGTTTTGATGTAAATATCGTAGACATTTATAATATTTTTGGGCGATTTTTCTTTTTGTTTATTAAACTAATATTTTTAGATGAGCAAAATGAACAATCAAAACGCACAAATTATTTCGTGGTTGGAGGAAGAGACCGATTTAAAAGAAGCTGGTGTAAGCTGGTCTATAGTAAATATTTTGCAGAAACAGCTGAGAAACCAAATCGTCCGATTTGTGCCAGGAACAACAAAATATACCCTCGGGTAGAGAGGTTATATATGTTCTACTGAAGTATGTACATATCGTAGATGTTGAAAACGTTTAATTTTGTTATTAAGTCATATTTTCCATCTTTTTGTGTGGGTTTAGGTAAAGATAATTATTGTTAAAATTAAAAAAAAAATTTTTTCATAAATATTAAGTAAACATTTTTTAAAAACGTTACTTTCTGAAAGTTTATATTTGTAAATTTATTTAACTACAATTTAGCACAAAAAAAAATATGATTGAGTATGGGCGGCAAATGCTCCCCACGCGATCACTCATGGAAATGCGCGACTACTCTAGGCTTAAGAGCGTTTACACCATACGGCTTTTCATACAAACTTTCAAGTCCTTATTTTTCGAAATGAATGAACCGATTTTAATTAAACTTCATACATATAAGCAGGATACATAGGTCTAAAAAGTTAGTTTAAAATATTTTCGAAATATTTTATTTAAAAAAAGATAATTGTAAATATCTGTTTCTATGGAAAGTTTAAAATCGGCCTAATTTAGCTGTTACAATTTTTTTCGATAAACGTGTTTTTTTCCTATTTTTACCCAATATAACTAACGGTAACAGGTAGACGCTTAATTTTTCACAGAATATATAGTTTTATGTTACCTTTCAAAACAAATATTTAAATAAAAATAAAGTTAAAATAAAAAACGTAATTTTTTTAGCAATTTTTTACTCGATCCTAATAAACCCTGTAGAAACTTAAAACATATTTAAGTAGGTATGGTATACATACAACAAACTTGATTTTCTTCTATAGATGGTACGGAAACTTTCGTGCGCGAGTCTGACTCGCACTTGGCCATTATTTTAATTCTTTATTCATTTAGGGGTATGTCTATTCAAGGATACGCGAGCCCCAGCATTTCCCAAAATCATTACATAAACTACACACTAAAATTAATCACACTAGATCATAAGGGTGCATAGGGTTCCCACCAAGAACTTAGGGTCCCAAGCCAACCTCACCTGCAAGTGGTGCACCTGCCGATCAACGGACGAGGCTCTGGCAAAGAAAATATCCTGATAAGCGGCAATAGGCTCGCCACCTATTACGTGGGATCAAAACACTGGCGAAAAGTGGGCGTTTAACATGCCTCTGCCTACCCCTTCGGGGAAAGAGGCGTGAGTCTATGTATGTATGTATGTAGACCATAAGTAATAGATCAATGCACTAGACGCGATTTTACTTCATGTGTGTGTAATTAATCGCCATGTCACCTCAGTTTGCATCGTGTGTTAGATACACGCATGGATTTTACTGCGTAGTTTGTTTAGCACAATATATACTTAGTTAAGGCCTGTTCAGACCTAAGCGGTATTCGCTACCGTCTGCGGCAGAGAAAACCCAGTGGGTATGCGGTAATATTACTGTTCAGACCTAAGCGGTATTCGCTAACCTTGTGGGTAGAATAACGCGCGGTAGTCCAGTTTCGCTCAGAGAGGTAAGATATTTAGGTCGCTCTAGCCGCGGTACTGGATACCAAATACCTGAGCGAAACCCACGCGGTATGTACCTCTACCCACAGCAGCAGCGAATATCGCTCAGGTCGCTCAAGCCGCGGTACTTGATACCAAATACCTGAGCGAGACCCGTGCGGTATGTACCTCTACCCACAGCGGCAGCGAATATCGCTCAGGTTTGAATAGGCCTTTAATGGTTTCTGCTAGATATAAATAAAGGCTTTAGCTTCAAGTAAGTTCACTATGATTTGAATGAGTTATCCATGCAACTTATCTATAGATTGGTTAAGCGTTTTCGCCACTGTATTATTTTTATAAGGGTGGCTGGACGCAAAACCTTGCACCACTTCATGACTGAGAGACTACGAAAACCCGTCGGTCTCGATTTTAAAGAGAATTGCTTCAGTAGGAACAGTAATCTAAGCTTTGAATATATGAGTCTCTTTAGGTTTAAGTGGTAACGACAGTTATTTTTTTAACAAACTAAATATTCTTTTGAATTGGTTATAGTGTACAACAGGAATTAGCGTTAAAGCGTACTAGAGAATTAGTAAGTTCAAGTGGCAGTGGGCTAGCCATATTTGTAGAAGGACTGATGGCCAAAGGAGCAAGCGTGTCCTATAGCGGTGACCACGACTCGGTAAGCGTAAGGTAGGGTGGCCCCCGGCTAAGTGGACCGTCGACCTGAAAAGGGTGGCTGGGATAGACTGGATATGGAAGGCTGAGGACCGTGTTCTGTGGCGCGTGTTGGGAGAGGCCTATGTCCAGCAGTAGAATGCGATAGGCTGATTGAAATCGAGATAGCATACAACAGGCCCATAGAGAGGTCTGAGTTGCAACCAGAATAACACTGGATAAGTATTTTAGGTAATTTGTTAATAATATGCTAATTATACTACAGTTGTCACCAATGCAGGTGATACTGTGTTAACAGTGCAAATAGTACCAAAAACCTACATAATAAAGTAAAATAAAAACATGGCTAAGTCTACTTAACTTGGTAGTAGGTATGTTTGAAAGTAAGGGGACGATTTTTTTGTGGATCAATGGATCCTGACCCTTACTATGTGACCTAAATAAAGAGAACGACTTTGAATTAGAATGTGTCCTATAATATACGTATCCTCTATTTATTTTACCAATTAAGTCATCATTTCTCTACCGTTTTTTCATCCAAGTAGTTGTTCCATCTAAGGCGCTTTAAGCTCGAGATGATCCGCTTGCTAGCACAGACAGATATGACAAATATCATCTGTTATACTACAAAGTAACTATTGATAAAACATTTATATAAAAGTACAGTTCAACTATTATACAATGTAGAAGGCAATGCCAGAAAACAGTGAACCGGTACGCGCGGCCCAATTTTTATGTATTTATGTGTGTACGTAATGATGTATTGTTACCGCACTATGCGTTGCACGCAATGGATAAGTACTGGTAGACAAATAGGCGTACTGTAGACACAGAAGTAGTTAGTTTTCTTACCGTAGGACTTACCTTAACTTACGTCATGACCCCTAATTTTAATCTTGGAGTCAGGCCATTAAAATGTATCTTTTTTGGGATTAGGGTCCATTTTTCAAAGGACGCAATTTTGTTTTTGTGATAATGCTATAGTACAGTTTATGTTAAGGGATATGGTACAATGTGGAAGGAATTTAATTTGCGACGATAAATGCTATTAAATTTCTTTTAGTGAATAATAATAGCTTCCAGGTAAACCATAAAAAAAAAAATCTGCAATTTATATAAATAGATGTTAGCTACGGGACAGGGCTTGTGACCTTAGAAACTTTACACAATCTCCTTGACACTAAAATTATTGCGTCAACTGATAAGTGCAACCCCAAATGAAACTTTTCAATGGACTCTCACCCTACGTCTTCCTCGTTTTCTAGTCGACGTCGCATGTCACCTAAACTTACGCAGTTTAGTCAAACTACATTTAGCATATTTAATTTAAACTAGTTTCAACAAATTTCATTAGTACATACATACATACATAGACTCACGCTTGCTTCCCCGAAGGGGTAGGCAGAGGCATATTAACATCTTGTACGCCGGAATACCAGACACAATTAAAGCTATTGTGTCTCGCGTTGATATGCGTTCCGGCATACAAGGGGTTAATCTCTATCCAGTTTAAGGATGTATATTTGCGTCAATTTCCCAATAAAAGGACTAAAAACAAATTGGTCTTCGTCTTTTTCAGTACATACAGAGATGTTGATGGATTTTTTGTGCGCCAGTATTTTTTTGGTAGAAATTGTACTATGATAATATAATTAGAAGAGAACTTTTCAAAAGTTCAGGCGCTTATTGAAACCTCAGATGACAGTATTTAATAAAAGAAAACAAACAAATGCAAACTCTTGAACGAAGATATTCCTTTACATTACCATGGGAAATTTATTTTAATTAAACGCTTTATTTTAAAACGGATCCTCTTGCATTCTATATATCTAATGAATTGAGGATCTTCTATACATTATTCCAATTAAAAAATTTGAGCAAAACTGTCGCGACAAACAGGTAATACTGGTCTTCTATACCACGCTGGCCAAACGGTTTGGTATAGATAGTCTCTATCCAGTTTAAGGATGTATATTTGCGTCAATTTCCCAATAAAAGGACTATAAACAAATTGGTCTTCGTCTTTTTCAGTACTTACAGAGATGTTGATGGACTTTTTGTGCGCCAGTATTTTTTTAGTAGAAATTGTACTATGATAATATAATTAGAAGAGAACTTTTCAAAACTTCAGGCGCTTATTGAAGCCTCAGATGACAGTATTTAATAAAAGAAAACAAACAAATGCAAACTCTTGAACGAAGATATTCCTTTACATTACCACGGGAAATTTATTCTAATTAAACGCTTTATTTTAAAACGGATCCTCGTGCATTCTATATATCTAATGAATTGAGGATCTTCTATACATTTTTCCAATTTAAAAAAAATGAGCAAAACTGTCGCGGCAAACAGGTCATACTGTTTATTTTACGTTTAAATTATGAACAGCCATTATTTCTTCCACTTTCTAAGGACTGCATTTTATTTGCTCTGCTGATAGTCCTTTTGTACAATACTCTTCTGCCTTGGCGTCGGTTGAAGCAACAAAAAGCGGTAATCACACAGAAACATTATATCAGAACTTCGATCCATTGTGACGCGAAAGAAGGACAAACAAACTAATAAGCAAACAAACACACTTTTGTGTTAGATATTAGAATGGATTCAGTACTTACACTATTATAGACAATATATATCACATAGTTTTCACTACGTATTAACTCTACATCCGTAATCAACTGATCATGGCACCGGGCACATTGCCAAAATATCGGAACCATAAACTATGGTCCGTGTAATATATCCCGATAAAAAGTTCAGTTATGGACAGTTATATTAATGAACTTACTTTTGCCCGCTGCTTCGCACGCGTAAATTACGAGTAGATAAAATATTTTGTACAAACACCCCTACCCTTCTCAAGGAACGTACATGCTAAATTTAACCTGCTTGCGCCCAGTAATTTCGGCTACAATGTGTCTGCCAGTTTGTTTTTCTGTCTGTCTATTTATTCATGTTAATCTTAAAAATGGCTGAATCGATTTAGATGTGTATTTTACTAATGGTTCATGAAATCTCTCCAACAAACTATGAAAATTTCATGTAGGCGTAGCTGCTTGCAAAAGCTAGTTAAAATTAAATTAGTCAAGGATTCCGTAGCAGTATACATATTTTGTATTTATACCTCAGCGACATTAAAAAAAAAAAAAAAATATCCAAGTTCAAAAACCCTTTCTTAGTATTTAACTATTTAAGGTTAAAAAATGAGAGAAGCCTTGGTCAGCAGTTGGACAAAGCAGATAACTGATAAAAATTGCTTACCTGCTTAAAAATAAATAAAAATAGCAAAATATCGGTTCTAAGTATTTTGGCTTATATTGATCATATAAAGATCCATCCTATATTTGAGTTAGTGAAGATGAAGAGCGCTTAGATGAGAGCCAGCCGCATAAATTTAAATTAATGAAAATTCAATGCACATCAGGGACGATGAAAAAAAATCAAGTGAAGGAATAAAAAGTTTCATACAAACTGGGACCCCTTTTTGAACTCCCCGTTTTAGTTGTGAATTCACTAAAGTTATTAATGAGGAACCAACATACAAAGTTTCAAGTGAATTCATTGAAGTTTTTTTTATATTACAAAATGGGACATCCTTTCTTAAGGAAGTGACTTCATAAAATCCTTTCTTGGTGTTCTCTAACGTCATTTGAGGCACTTATATACAAAGTTTGAAATGAATCTAATTGAGCTTTGAAGGCTTTTATGAACAATCAAAACGTGTCCAAAAAGGCACGTTTGGCTGTGCATAGAGGGGTGTTAGTACCTTCACTTGTATGGTAGTGAAAGTTGGATATGGCAGAATAGACATGAAAGTAGAATAAAATCTTAGTGCCAATGTGCCCGGTAACGGCAATAGGCTCGCCCGCTATTACATGGGACATAATATGCGACATGGCAAAATGTGGGTGTTATATTACACCTCTGCCTACCCCTTCGGGGATAAGAACAAATTCTTAGTGTTCAATATCATCATTTGAGGTACCAATGTACAAAGTTTGAAGTCAATCCATTAAAGGAATAAAAATCTTCTTACAAACTTTGACCCCTATCTTACCCCCTTTAGGAGAGAAATTTCCAAAGAAACAAATTCGTGTTTACTATCATCATTTAGGGAACCAATATACATAGTTAGAAGTCAATCAAGAATAAAGAGTTACATACAATTTTTGACCCCCTATCTTACCATTAAACCGGGGAAGAAATTTTCAGAAAAAAAAAACAGTGTTCACTATCGTCGTTTGAGGAATTAATATACAAAGTTTGGAGTCAATCCATTGAAGGAATAAAACGCTTCATACAAACTTTGACTCCCAGTTTTACCCCTTTAGGAGTGGAATTTCTAAAAATCCTATCTTAGTGCTACCCTACACTCCTCAAGGAACATACATGCTAAATTTCATCTTCTTGTGACCAGTAGTTTCGGCTGTAGCGTGTCTGTCAGTCAGTCAGTAACGCAAGGATTTTATATATTAAGATAAGTATGTTTTGTATCTACACTATCTATATATATAATGTTATATTATAAAGAGGAAAATTTGTATTTTTGTTTATTTGTTTGTTTGTAATGGATAAACTCAAAAACTACTGGACCGATTTAAAAAATTCTTTCACTATTAGAAAACTACATTATCTGCAAGTAACATAGGCTATTTTAGAATAAATAGGGGTCAGTAGGATATTTGGGGTTTTCAGGTACGTGAAGTAGTTCCCTGAGGACGCGGGTGAAACCACGAGAAACGGCTAGTTTAATTATACGCTAGGGGATACCCAGAGCTTAGTCGGTAGTCGGTACTTTAAAATCTATAACTGTTTCTTCCTGATCCCGTGAGCATTTCGGCAAATCACTTCTTAATGCACCACTACGCTCGCCAAGGGACAAGCCCAGCTTCTGGCGCCCGGCATTTTCAGCTGTGCGTTTCCTGCCAGTCGGTCAGTTACGCAAGAGTTTTGTAATAATCGACGCAATAAAACGCTGTATCATTTGCCTTCTTCATTTTGAAAGCAATTGTGAACTCAACCGAATGATGGTGTAAAAGTAGGTGCACATAGGGCACAACGGTTTCGAAGTATTACACATCTTTTTATTTTGCATAAACCTTTGTGTCAAGTATAATGTTGGTTAACTTTGGTTACATTAATATTGTTTCTGCTATTACTACTACAGATATGAAATTTCCATTTTAATTGGAAGTTATATTTACTTTTCGTAAGGCGCAATTATGGAAATGTTTACATGTTATGCATCCTTGACTAACGGCCGTCCCCATCATCCACATAAACTCCATACAAAACAGTAATGTCAAATGCATATCTCTTGAAGGCAAATCCATTTAAAGATAAATATTGGGAATATCCGAAATAAGACAGCACTTTGAGCTATCTAGAAAATGTCGGTGGCTTGTATCGACATTATTTTTGTAAAGACGAACAGGAATAATAATGAATATAATAATAATGTTATAGTGAAACAATTAATCGGTAAAATATCAGAAGCCATACAAGAAAATACAACAACTGTTGCAATACCTAAACGAAAACAGATTATAAAACCCTGGATTACACCTGGTGTATTACGATGTATCAGACACAGAAACAAAATGCAAAATATCTTAAAACGTGATCCTCATAATGAAATACTTAAAATAAGTTATAAAAGATATAGAAATTATTGTAACCAATTAATAAAGAAACTAAAACGTAGTTACGAAAAAGACCTTTTAGAGAACTCAGCTCACAACAGTAAAAAACTCTGGACTAATATTAAAAATATAACGAATCTTAACCGACAAAGAAAAATAGATAACACCAAAATTTTAAAAGTAAAGTCAAACCCAAACGAATCAGTCAATTACGTTAATGACTATTTTGCTAGAATAGGTAAACATCTCGCTGAAAATATAATAGTACCAACAAATGACTTTGATGAAAACACTGATGAATCAGTCAATACGAATTTAGAATCATTTGTTCTTCTTAACACGGATGAAACCGAAGTGCATAATATTTTAATGGGCTTAAATTCCAGTAGTGCACCCGGTTGGGATAATGTTCCAACACACTTTCTAAAACTTGCTAAATTTGAAGTTATTCCTATTATTGTACATCTGACCAATCTATGTTTTGACAAAGGCATATTTCCTACTCTTCTAAAGAAGTCTATTATAACACCAGTCCATAAGAATGGTTCACAAGAGGATCTTAATAATTACAGACCCATCTCCGTACTTCCCTCCATATCAAAAATATTAGAAAAACTACTTAATAAACGCTTAACACAATATTTACATAAAAATAAAATAATTTCAAATTCACAGTATGGCTTTCAAAAGAATAAATCAACAGAAGATGCGGTATTAGCGATAACTTCACTTATTATCAAACAACTAGATCAAGGTAAGAAATGTCTCTCAGTTTTTCTCGATCTAAGAAAAGCGTTTGATACGGTGTCAGTTCCTAACCTTATACAAAAATTAGAACATGTAGGTATAAGGGGTATCCCCTTAAAACTATTTGAAGACTATCTAGCAGACCGTACGCAACTAGTAAGGATCGGTCAATACACTAGTAATTCTTGTAATGTCACATACGGAGTTCCACAAGGTAGCGTCCTAGGACCTACCTTGTTCCTTATTTATATAAATAATTTATGTAAATTGAAACCAAATGGTGCCCAAATCTTTTCTTACGCCGATGACACTGCAGTCGTTTTTACCGGTGATACCTGGAACGATGTACGCAGTAGCACTGAACTCGGTATGTCCAAAGTTGCTGTCTGGTTGAGAAATAATCTTCTTACCCTCAATGCTGAAAAAACGAATTACATGTGTTTCTCTCTAACAAACAGATCTCAACCGGATACGAACTTCAGTATAAAAATTCACCAATGTAGCGACACTGATCCTGAAGATTGCATATGTCCAATTTTACAAAATGTGTCTAAATCTAAATACCTAGGAGTAATTTTAGATCGCAGGTTATCTTGGCATTATCACATAGACCTAGTGAGTCAACGCACTCGAAAATTAATTTGGATATTTAACAATTAAGGCATGTAGCTAATAAACATTTACTCAGTCAAATATACGTGGCTCTTGCCCAATCTATTATTACTTACTGCATTCCCATTTGGGGTGGTGCCACTAAAGTAAAATTTTTAGAAATAGAAAGATCTCAGCGAGCCCTGTTGAAAACCATGTTCTTTAAACCATACAGATTTGCTACAGATGAACTATATCAATTATGCGATCTTTTAACAGTAAGAAAATTATATATACTAAATTCCATACTAAAAATGCATAAAATTACGACATTTGATGCCACTATTTTATCAAAACGAAGATATGCTGCGGTAGAGATCAACAGAGTAAAAACTTCATTTGCAAGACACCAATTTGTTACACAAGTTACCTTTCTATATAATGCAGTAAACATGAAACTTAAGATCTACACAAAAACGCAATATGATTGTAAAAAAATCGTTACCTCTTGGCTAAAGAATCTCACATATACAGAAACAGAGACACTCCTTCACCCATTTCAATAGAATTACCGTAAAATTATTTATTATACATATTATTACAATTATTTTACTAAGAATCTAAGAATAAAAGTATGTTTATTATACAACACATACTGACACAACTTCAGTACACAAAATTACAAACGTTAGCGCGTTTACACCCAAAATCACTTGCACACTTACTCCTACTCTCTCAAACACAAACACGCTCACTCACGCACATACACACACAGACAAACACACAAACACACACACGCACGAACACATTTTTAATTTCTTTTTTATAATTTTTAATAATTTATGTTCTTTGTTTTTAATTTCTGTTCAACTGTTTTGTTTAATTAATACTTTAACTTTGAACTGTTATCTGTATTTAAGTCAAAGTTTTACTTAATACGAGGCTATGTTTTATATCTTACCAGTTATGGAAGTGTGTGGTCTTCTGACACAAGTATCTGAATACTTAAAAGAAGGCCTCAACAACCTTTGTAAAACGTTTTATGGAAAATAAAGTATTATTATTATTAAAGTATTATTATTATTAATAATCCATAGTGTATTTTTGTCACTTATATAAAATGGAAAGTGAATTTGAATGCCACAGCTAGTAAATCATCAATGTAATTTTTCCCCCTTACTGGCTGAGTGAGAGGCAACGCGCAGCCGAAACTATTAAGCGCAAGAAACTGAAATTTGAATGTATGTTCCTTGGGATTTCTCGAAACTCTCTCAATTAAAATAAAACGTGCGAGCGTACCTGCAGGTATCCTCTAGTCTTATATAAAAGGATACCATTTTCGGTCGTTAATACGATGAAAAGATCTCATCAGGAGCAATCCCTTTGTCGATCAGCCATTATCCTCATTTGTGATTGATTACCAAAAAGTAATTCGTTTTCGAATCGTATTTTGTCGCAGCTTCTGCAATTAAGTATCTAATTCTAGAGATTTAGTCCTGTAGTTTCTGAAATTACGTTAATTTTTAAATGGGCATGACGCTCTCTTGTGCGACCAAAACTGTCAATTTCGCAATTAGCAGCATTTTTAAGGTGCTTTCATTAAGCTCGCCTTGAACAAATATTTGAAATGAAAGCATTTTATATTTACTTCAAAATGGTGTTCTCATTTGTGTGTAGCGGATGCCATCATTATGCATCATAACTATATAATTTTTGAAGCAAATAACTTTCACGCAATGTATGAATGCTCTTTCGACAGTTCGTTTTTTGTTAAGTTTAATTTGTGTTATATAATTTAGTTTAGTGCCATGAATCTTTATCCACAAAGTCTTAAGCACATCTTTGAGATTTTTCAGACGATTCATAACCAAAATGCTTTAACATACGTGGCTTTACTTCTCTGTTACGCGGTGTATGAGTATCATTCACTTTCGTGCGTCGATTATGAAACTGATACTATGTATTTTACCGGCTCAATAAACCGGCTCAGTTTTTCAATGCGATTCTGCCACCGGTTTATCTGTTATTAATACTCTATTGTTAGTACGTACAGTAAAGGTGCGTTCTCACTATGTTATGACGATTAATCGTCGCAACTAATAAAGAATAATAGTGAGAAGTTTAAATTTTCTTTAAATTATCGTTAGATTAAAGTATCGTCTTGTCTCTAGCCTTTTCATTACATCTGTCGCCACTCGAAAAAATGCGCATAATTGTCAATCGCGTCGGCTTATTTGCAAACAGCTGCATTTGAATACATAAACCCGTCTTTTTAACGACACAATAATCTGTAGTCACGATAGAATGGGAACGCGGCCTTACTTGCCTACGCGTGAATATAAAACTTAAGAAAAAATTTTAATATGTGTACAAATCGTGGTAGTTTATAAGTAGTTAAGAACTTTCTTGTTTTACAGTTTTAATATTATACTAAGATAATAATCTACAATTCATCAAAGGTTCCGGAGGTTTCAAAACTTCTTCGTGGGTCGCAAATAATTATTCAACAACTTGTATGGGTGGTTTAAATGTGATAGAATAAAAAAAAACCTTCAATTTTTAGGCAGAAAATATATTTTTAATATTTTTAGTAGAACAGATAATATTATTTGTTAAGCTTCTTTAGCATAAAACGCCCCTCCCACTAAACTGCCTCTCGATGGACGTTACAGTTTGGCATTAACTAAATTAGTCAAAAGTTAAGAGTAATTAATCATCACCATCATCAGCCTTTAACAGTCCAATGCTGGACTAGCCCTCTCCTTTGAAAGGAGGAATTGGTCTACTATACCACGCTGACCAAACGGGTTGATATAGGGTTTGTATCAAGTTTTCCTGCTCTTGCAGTGCTGTTCTCTGCATATGATGCTCCCTCTGCCAGCTCTTACGACACCCATGGGATGATATGGGGTGGTGACATTCTGTATTCTTAATCCGTCACCAGAGTAATGAATATATGTGTATTATTTTTCTTTCTTGTTTTTGGAATAATCAACAGAATATTGTTTTTATATTAACAACCAAACAACATTACAAGAGAACAATATAATATAAGCATCTCATTTTAATGTACACGTAAGACGAAGGTGAAATAATATTTTCATATTATTGCGAACTAAATACACACGGGCAAGCCGAGGCCATTTCAAATTTAATGAAAACAACGTCTACAAGCTATGAACATTCCCTTATTATATTATTATGTACTGTACTGTACTGTATATTATTATGTACTGTTTGTTCTG
Organism: Euclidia mi; assembly: GCA_944739405.2. Classification (NCBI taxonomy): domain Eukaryota; kingdom Metazoa; phylum Arthropoda; class Insecta; order Lepidoptera; family Erebidae; genus Euclidia; species Euclidia mi. The sequence continues at coordinate 26,379,280 of OX123204.2, read as the reverse complement.
ATTATCTTCGTATTCTTTTGTAAGGTAATATTCAACATCTCATTTTTAGCATTATTTTTAACATTACTTCACAATTAGTGTATGTTATTCTTTTTAGGGTTCCGTACCTCACAAGGTAAAAAAGGAACCCTTATAAGATCACTTTCTTGTCCGTCTGTCTGTCTGTCCGTGTGTTACCACCGATTTTCTCAGGAACGGGTGGACCTAGCAAATTGAAATTTATACCAGATACTGAGGTCTATGGTTCCTATTAGGTGTATAGTATAATCAGGGTCCTGGGTCAACTCGATAAAAAGATATGGTCAAAATTAGATTTTTGCGATAACATTTAAGTACCAAAATTAACCTTACTTTTCAACTATTTTTAATTTTCGGAATTTTTCTTTACTTGTGCTGTAAGACCTTGGTTTTAACAAAACTTGACAATTCTAGGTCAAACGTAAGTACCCTATAGGTTTTGGGTCGAAAACCTATATATGGTAGTTCCCGATGAACTAGAACCACGAAATTTGGCCAAAAGTAGGGTCTTACAGCACAAGTAAAGGAAAAATTACAAAAAATAAAAAAGTGGAAATTTAAGGGTGTCCCCATACATACATAGTAGACTCCATTTAAGATAGTCCTCTTAGTTGTATGGGCGCTCATACAGATTTAGGGGACTAGCGTAAGTAGCACCAACCTCAAATAAGGTAAAATGCGTACGGAACCCTCGGTGCGCGGGTCAGACTCGCACTTGCCCGATTTTTTCCGTTTTAATTAGTGTTATACATCATACAGCGGGTCCTACGGGCAATAATTTACTTATTTTAATATATAAATACCTCTGTTATTCTCCTAAGTTTCAAGCGGCTTGGAAAGATCGTGGTCGTGGAGGCACTGATGTGATCTCAGCGCCGTCCTTGTGAAAGTAGCGCTTCACAAGGACGGCGCTGAGATGACAATTATCGCGAGTAAAACCCGCTAAATAAAATTGTATGACGTTCACAAATCGCAAAAAAAAAATTGATTAGTGTCACACAACTGCCTGCCTCCGTGGTCCAGTGGATAGCGTAAGCGACTGCTGATCGGAGGTCCCGGGTTCGATTCCCGGGTCGGGCAAAAGTGTTACTGGGTTTTTTCGAATACCCAGTAGCAGCCCGGAGTCTGGTGATGTGCCTGGTAACGGCAATAGGCTCGCTCCCTAAAATCATGGCAAAATGTGGGTGTAATATTAACACCCCTGCCTGCCCCTTCGGGGATACAGGCGTGAGACTTTAAATAAAAAAATAAAGTGTCACACAATTTGCTCGAAATGTGATCTCTGGTGGCTAATGGCGCAGTTGCACATTGCTACGAACATTTTTACGATATTTCTAGCGAACACTTTTATCCTAAGAATATAGAAACAATACAGAAACCGCACTATAGCAGCAGTTTTACCCAATATATTTACTTCACTTAGACTTACGAATTATGTTTAGTATATGAGAAAGATACATAAAATTATACAAATAATTATATTCTCTGGATATTTATTCTGAGTAAGCCCATCACTAGTCTAGTTAAAATTAGTGACAACCAACGAAGATACGAAACATCATATGTATAATTTTATCTTTCGCTTACATTAGATAAAAATCATAAGTCAAAGTGAAGTAAGTATATTGGGTTTAACCACTTTTGTAGTGCGCTCTCTATGTACTTTCTACATTCTTAGGCTCGCCAGAATGTTCGTGAGAATGCTCGCTAAAACACACTCGTTTGTTTTTCTGTTTAGTAACATTCGCACGAATGCTCATTACAGGTGAATGCTCAAGTGTATCAGCGCTATAAGATTTAATCAGGCTGACGCCAGTATCATGTTGAATGGAACAGTAGTGATGTGATGCCTAATTTGTGATGATTATCTGATAAAAGTACTTGAAATCTTTCGCGATTTTGACAGGCATCAATACTTATGTAACGGAAGCCCCGATATGAAAATATTATTTATCCCGTGCTCAAGGTTGGTTTTATCCGTTTTGAAAAGTCGGGACAAATGAAAAGTATTTCACCTTTATTAAAAAAAAATTACGTGCTTAAGACTGATCATAAAACAGTTAGTAGGTAAAATTATTTAATTAACAGAAGAACTAACAGCTACGGTATTCTTCTATGTATGCGCCGTACGCAACGACTAGCTCGTCGTTGAAACAGCCTTGTGCCGATTGGCTCAATTGAAGGTGAGATCAATCTAGTCCGTTCCAGCCTATCATTGCGCCGAATGCCTATCGAATCAATCTTACGTTGCAGCTTCAACGCTGTGTGCAAGGCTGTTTCTTAGCAGTCAAGCATTGTAGGTGAATGTTACAGACTGGATATCATACATTGTCCACTATCCGAAAGGTTACTATTTACTGGAATTTAATGATTGAAGGTCCAATAATATGTAGAGGTAACTTATGAAGAATACGAATAATAATAATGTAATAAGAAGGACTGAAACTAGCTATTATATAGCTGAAAGTATAAAAAAACCTTGTCCAATTTAATGACCGTTTACCTTTTTTTAAGTAAATTTGTACTCTTGAATAAAATAGTAATTTTGTTGAATTATTGCATGTCAATGAGTTCAACAGAACCAACGTTCTAAGACTAAAGAAGCTAGAGTGGAATTATTTACTTGCTTATTCTATTACGTAACTTCCAACTGAAATAGAGTTATATTTTGGTCAATGTACCTTCGCATAAAATACCATTTGTTACTTGCACTATATCATAACATAATATTAATATCGTGGCAATATTACACCCAAACAAATATACGTTTGTTCCTAGCAAGGAAATTATTTGTTGAGTCCAAGCAGGTGTCCAAGGGTAGGTGTATATTATGCAAAAGGCGGCCCACCGTCATTAGTGATGGTCATTATGCCTAACTACCGTTCCGCAGTGTGTACCTATATACCGAGGCCTAAATTGGAAACGTAATGATACCGAAATGAAGTGGTGACGTAAGAATAAAAAAATAAAAGCTGAGTAATAGTGAAAATTGGTAAATCATGTTGTTCTCTCTCCATATTGATAGAGAGAGAGCAACATGAATCAATTTATCAATTCTTTATTCATAAAATATTTTTCATGTTGTGTTTGAAAATAAAGTGATGAATTTGCCCTCTTTAGTTAAAGTCAGGGTATTCAGCGGCTTATATCGATGGTAAACATGCAATTGATGTTAAGCTCACTGATTGGTTCGCTACGATATCTACTACGATCTGAAGTGGATCCAGGCTGACTTTCGGTCATGGGTTCAATATACGGTAATTACTACAATTTCGCCGTCGCATTAATACAGCTGAGAAAATAAAGTTATTAGAACGTACAAGTTGATTTACTAGGCCTTAAATGCATGATTTTTTTAAATTTGAATTTGGAGGTTTTTTGAAAAAATAGCATAGCATGAGAACAACTGCTTCGCATGTAACAAATATAATGAACAAAAATGTAAACTTCTTCTTTCTCCTAGCGTTATTCTAGTTTCAACCCGGGGTTCGCTTACTAGTCTTACCGGATTTGACTGAATATTAGCTTTTCCACGGAGTGACTGCCTGTCTGACCTCCGCAACCCAAAGGGATAGCGATATTCCATGGTTAACACTAGTGTCAGTTTATTCAGAGATAGGTACTGACTCCCTATAACGACTGTCAAAGATCTTCATGACAACCGGGCCCGACGGCTTAAGGTGCTCTCAGAGGCATGGAGCAAGCGATAATTAATAATTTAATACGCACATAACTCCGAAAAGTCAGCGGTGCACGCCGTGAATTCGAACCCGATACCCTCTGCATGGCAGTCTGTTGGTATATTCACCAGGCTATCGCTGCCTCAAATGACTTGGCTATCGCTGCCTCAAATGACCAAAAATGTGAACATCATTACTATTTCTCTTTTTTATGTAATCGGCGGTAAATGCGCAGACGGTTCGCTTGATGGCAAGCGAATACCGCCGCCCATGGACACAAGCAAGATTAGAGGAATCACAATAGCGCTGCCGCTCTTTGGGATGGGAAAAGAAATAGGAGCAGAAGCGGGATGAGGGAGAAGGAAACTGGAATGGGGCCTCCAGCACTCTACCTCACCAAACGAAATACAACAGTATAGATACTGTTACTTTACGTTGATATTTTATATAATTATGATATAATATTCTACCACTTTCACACAACACCATCTAGTCCCAAACTAAGCAGAGCTTGTACTATGGATACTAGACAATGGATAAACATACATATATACTTTTGTTTTGTTAATAAGTACATACATATTATACATAGAAACAGCCAGACCAAGACAAACATCCATGTTCACGCACACAAATCTTTGACTTGAGCGGGAATCGAACCCGCGACTTTCGGCGAAGCAGTCGCTTATACGCCCGCGGCATCAAGCGGTCGTCATTTTGTGCCAGGGTAGTACTTCCTAAGCAGAGTTCTCTTCAATGTTGACATAGAACTCCTTAGTTTAAAACAGACGTTTCTTTGAATACATAATGAATAATATGCAGACACTTCGAGTTTCTTATGATTGCGTTAAACGATTAAACCTAGCGGATACAGATTTATTACCAATGTTTATGCGTATCTAAAAATAACTTTGGCTAATATATTCAAAACTATGCAAAGCCATATCCGTCTAGTTGCACCGGAGAAAGCTCAATTTAAATGCAAGGTAACAAGGTTTTTAAGAGTATATAAAATTTATAGAACGTGTATATTAATTAGAAAATTATATTGATTATATAACTAGAAAATTAGAGAAATGCACTCAACAGAGATCGAAACTACGAATGGCAAATTTTTCAAGTTGTGAAATGAGCTGTTCAATATTTTTTAGCAAGTGAAGTCTAACTATGAGCTTATTAAGCTATATTAAATAACATTTATTACGACAAAGAAGACGGATCACAATCCACAGAAAATTACCCTTTTTTTTTTTTTTTACGCGGTGGAAAATCCCTTCGGATCTCCGACCCTTGGGGGAAATAAGAGCCGGAGTATGTGGTGTTTCCACTAAAAACCACCTCGACTTCCGCCATGTACCCGTGTGTCGGAGGGTGGGGCATCACCAAAGCACTCGTCGCCACCCTCCGACGGGTATTGGCCCGCCAGATGGTCAGGCGGGCCCCGAACAAAACCCCCTTGGCGACGGATTAAGGTGTTGGACTCCGCCGCCAAAACGCCCAGCGGCCGCAGAGGATAGGGAGGACGGCAACGCAACACCGCATCTCCTCTTCCTCTGCGGCCCCACCGCGACGCATCGAATGGTGCGCCCCCATTTGGTCGCGGGAGATAGGGCGCGCGGCAACGCAACACCGACACGCCTCTCCTCCCGCGACCGCACCCGACTGCGAGGGACAGACAGAACTGTCCCCCGCACCCGCACCGTTGGACGCATCCTGCGCAGGCCCCTCCAAGCCCACGCGGAGCGTCCCCTCCTGGATCCCTCTTAGCTTCACCGCGGGTGACAAATCCACGGTTACTGAGCCCCCCCACCACGACAAGGTGGAGATCCCACGGGGGGGACACAAAATTACCCTACGTCCTATAACAAAGTGACGTATTTAAAAAAAAAAGATAGAAATGTGTAAAAAAATATGGCATACTCCCTAGATTAATTTTTTTACACCTTCATATGGAAAAATGCTTTAAAAATAGGTTAGGCGCTGTTATGAAAACTTCGTTCGTATGAGTATTTAAGGACCGATTTTAAAAATTCTTTAGTCCCACGACCATAAAGTCAGGTCTCCGGCCTCTAGGATCCTAGTAAAATCTCAAAAATAAGCTCATTTTTGTACTTAATATTATTATTTTTTTGACTACTCCCGCACTAATACTAAATCCTCTGTCGCGCGAAAAAGTATTAGTTTTTCGCTCTCTTTGAAAATTCTTCTTTTGTTTGAAAGGGTAGGTCGTTCCTTTCATGTCCTTGGCGTCTTTATGCATCTCAGTCACTTGCATTAGAACGAGTGAAACAACATTATGCACTTGCATTTCCTTAGCTTCGCTTGCTGCGTCGCGTCGCTATCGTTATTCGTCTCGCTCATTTGTGTTAATGTAAGTGAAACAACCTCTGTCGACCACTTCTTTGCGTTACTACTGACGTTTCTGTCTCATCATAATGCAAAATAATAAGCCAAAGAAACAACAAAAGAGTGAAAAACTAATAATGTAAAGTACAAAAATTAGCTTATTTTTGAGATTTTACTTTCATTTCTGCAGGATCCTGGAGACCGGAGACCTGATTTTATGGCAGTGGGACTACCTTGGGGGTACTCTTTCAAACAAAAAAGATTTTTAAGATCGGTCGATAAATACTCATACGAACGAATGTTTCATAACAGCGCCTGAACTATGTATTTTCATAGCAAACTTTTCATATATGAAGGTGTAAAAAATGAACTCAGGAAGTATGCAGTTACGTATATATTTTTTTCTCTTTGTTATAGGACGTGGGGCAATTTTGATCCATGTTCTTTAAAACGGACATACTATTTTAACATCATACAAATATATTATCATAATTACTTTAGGTAACTCATTTATTATTGATGATTCCCCTCTTTTATTCCAACGTTTTGACAGGCTTACATTGGTCATGTTGGCGTTTGGAATGGCTGGAGAGGCTGGCGGCTTCCTCCGTATTGTGACTAGCGAGCAGCAACTTATCGAAGAACACTGTAGTGATATTTTAAGTGAGGTCCTGACAGTAAGAGTGGTCACATATTTTAAGCTTAATGTCTAGCAAAAATTAGATATCATCAGATTAATCAAAGGTATAATCAAAGAGTCCACACTGCTGATGAAAAAGAAAGAAATATAATTTAACCACTACATCGACCAATTCCTATTTACTCCAAAAACGACTGTCTTGCAAAATACCATCTTCTAATAACACCGACTTCTAAGTATTTCTCCTCACATACATAGGTAACTACGATGGATGTCGATAATTGGGCACGCTCTGCTTACCAGCACTACGATGTGCACTCTCGATATCGAAAGATAATGAGGTTTAGTCGCCGCCATAAATATAGATGTAAGTATCGTTTATTTCTTACAATGTTAGCGTACGTACTTAAGATATAAAACTTACCTATTGATTTCAGGAGTGCTGCAATGTTTAAATGAAAACATAGGTAGCAATTAAAAGGATTTTGTAATAGGGTTAAAATATTGAGAATTGCGTTGGCATCATTTTCAGGATTATTCTGCAAATCGTTTATCATCATCAGCTACTCAGTCTAATGATCTCTACTGTTGGACATATGCTTCCTCCAAGATCGTCCACCGAGCCCTACTCCTTTTGTGTCGTTCGGTACTTTTCCACCACTCCAGAACCTAAGTCAGTGTTAAATCATTCGAAAGTGTTCTTTAAATAATTGGATTGTTAATTATATCACACGATAATGTTTTAAATACTTTTGGACCCTGTACCTACTTTAAATGACATGCATGCTATAAAATATTTTGTTTCCAGGTGGCACACAATACCAAACACTATAAATAATAAAATAATAACATGTGTGCTTTTTCCTTGTACCTTACTACATCTCTGTAGACAATTCTATTACCATAGTTAGTTTTTCGGTATACATTTTCAACCAAAAGACTTACAAAAGACGCTACAAATTCCAATATTAAACGTAAATTTTCAATTATTTCTACAAAAATAAACAAGATACTTCATACAAAATGCAAAGGAATCAAATTTTGCGACCGGCAAACGGCAAACAACAACCAGCAAAGCATAAAAAAGTACACCGACATTATAATAGATTTCATATATCAGTTCAATGACCGAACGTATATCCGTACAGCCTAAAGTATACGGAGACTAAAACACTTTCACTTCTAATTATATTTTTGCTCACTACTCCTGTTACTGACCTCAACAAGCAAGCAGTCAATCTTATTTTAATTTGTGAATGGATAATCACAAATCAAATTCATTAGTAGAAATTGAATGCTTCATTGAGTACGTAAAGGCCGAGTTTTCATAACACAATTTTATGGTTTTCAACTTTGTTTCTTGAAATGTTTTTGCGCACAAACTGTCATTCGTATACTTAGCTACCGTGAGATTGCCCGTGTCTGTGTAGTGCACTTTCGTTTCATTTTATATTTAAATAATTACAAACATATACCACTATGTTCGGTAATTTTAAATGGTGTGTTCTCGCCTTTGCTTTGGCGGTCGTGTTACAAATGTTAGAAGCCAAAGGTAAGTAGTTTTACAATGTTCTTCTTGCTATTTCATAAGACCCTGCGACATGAAGAAATCATTGAAAGTCAAATTGAAAGCCTTGGAAACGGTGATGAAACATACGTCGATACGTGAGAAAAATGGAGCGCTGATATTTTTAGTATTCGCGAATAAATCAAACCATATCTAAATTGTAAAGCGTGCCAGCTGACCTCTCTTTAGGTTTAATTTGCGAGAGAAACTCTGTTAAAACTCAAATACTAAAAATACATCAATTAGATAATGTTGAATAGTCTATGTTATATATAATAACAATAATGATAAAGATCAATTACACACATAGGTGTCGTAATATAAATTAACCCGCTGAAATTATAAAGGTAAACTATTTTCCTATTCCTATGACTATTGATTTTTGCTTTAAAAAAAAAGCTTTGTCTATTTCTATAAGTCAAATTGAATATGTAGATGACTCAGGTGTATAATATCAGAAGACCACGTATTTCTTATTTATTTTATTCTTAATTTTACCATAATGGTGTGTGTACCTAAGGCAACATTTAATCTTGCTGTAATTTTTTGTGTGTAGCCTCTTATGGTGTCGGAGTTTATAGGTCGCCTGAATGCCCCATGTTTCTGGTACCGAAAATTGCCCTCTAAAGTAAGTACTCAGACATTAACTGAAAAAAATATTGCAACAAAAAGCAACAATAATACTTGTTAGTGGTGTAATGGTTCAGAGAGAGTTAAAGCGTTATTATCCGGTGCAATATAACAGGTTCTACTTTTGCTTTCCATCGTAAGAAATGGAACCATAAAAGCTGATAAACAACTAGTTTCCGCGTATAGCGTAGTGGTTTGAATGGTGGCCTTGCCATCGTAAGTGCGTCATATGTAATGGGTTCGATTCACACACGGGAAAACATTGTGCGATTCACAAGTTATTGTTCTGAATCTAAGTGTTCTTTGAATTTTATCAATCCACAAGATCGAATCAGAAAGAAAAAGATCTGCAGGAGTGGATGAGATAGCAGAGGTAGGCCTCCCACTGGGCAGTCCGATGATCTTATTAGGATCGCGGGAAGCAGATGTATGGTGCTTCAAAATCGGTCTTCGTCGAGAGAATGGGAAAACCTATGTGATCTAAGGTGCATGTCAATTGGAGGATAACATGAAAGTAACGTACCGCATCAAAGATCTTTGAAAAAGCAATGAGCAACAAAATCTACTCGTTTTGTGAAAAATATACTTAATATATTTAATGCATTCCAAAACGGTTTTCGCAGAAACAAATCCACAACACTTGCTATTTACAAATTCATACAAAAAGCCCTTAATATTCTCAATAATAAACAGTATGCAGTTGGTATATTACTTGATATGACCAAAGCTTATGACAAAGTGCAATATAAAATTCTTCTTTCTCTTAGCGTTATCCCAGTTTCAATCTGAGGTCCGCTTTCTAGTCTAACCGGATTTGACTGAATATTAGCTTTTCCACGGAGCGACTGCCTGTCTGACCTCCGTAACCCGAAGGGATAGCGATATTCCATGGTTTAGACTAGTGTCAGTTTTTATTTAGAAGGTACTGACGCCCTGTAACGATTGTCAAAGATCTTCATGACAACCGGGACCGACGGCTTAACGTGCTCTCCGAGGCACGGGACAAGCGATAATTAACAATTCAATACGCACATAACTCCGAAAAGTCATTGGTGCGCGCCGTGGATTCGAACCCGATACCCTCTGCATGGCAGTCTGTTGGTATATCCACTCGGCTATCGCCGCCCTTATTAATTTTAATTTATTTAATAATATTTTATATTGCACAAAGTGCAATATAAAATATTATTAAATAAATTATGTAAAATAGGGACACGCGGGAACGCTCATAAATGGCTCACTTCATATTTAACTGACAGGCTACAAGTCGAAGTAGAGTTTTTCAATGAAGTATCAAACGAACATAAGAAGCAATTCACTCCATCAACAAAGAAATTCATGCATCAATCCCCCAGGGTAGTGTGATTGGATGCTTACTATTCCTCATTTACATCAATGACCTACCAAAATGTATAGAAGGACCTTGTGTTATGTTAGCAGATGATATCTCTTTGCTTATGTCATGCAAAAACAATTTAAATTTAAATGACAAAATACACTCAATTCTCAGCAAAACAACAGACTGGATGACAGACCATAATTTTGAAATTAATTACCAAATAACGAAAATATTACCTTTTTACCCATATCAAAAGACACCATTAAATATCAATTTCAACTTCAAAGGACTGCAAATAGAAACTGTCAATGAATTTAAATTGCATGGAGTAACAATAGATACCCATATCAATTGGAAGCAACATATAAGAAAAGTGAGAGCAAAGCTTTCAAAAATTTCATATGCCTTGCGCGAGTTAAAAAAGACCACAGACTTATCTACTGCACTTGCTACATATTACGCGTATGCTCATTCTTTTCTGAGCTATGTCATAATCCTTTGGGGAAACAGTACAGAAGCACCCACTATATTTACTTTACAAAAAAAAAACTTATTAGGATAATCTATAACTTAAATGAAACAGATGCCTGCAAACCCTACTTCCAACACCACAACATTTTAACTTTGCCAATTTTTTAATTTATATTTTAAAAATTGTAAATTCGTTAAGAGTTATCCGGAGTACTATAGTACAAGAGAAAATATTCAAACACATTTTATACTCAGACATAGAAATAGACTGAACCTACCAACTTCACAACTAACAATGCACTCCACCAGCCCACTGGTTATGTCCATTAAAAAATATAACAAAAACTACCACAATCTATCTAAAACGAAGAAAAAGCTCATTTATTTACTAGAAAATTAAAAGAATAGAATAGAATAGAATAGAATATTCTTTATTGTACACCATAAAACATTTTATGACATTGTTATTACAAAATTTACAAATTGTACAAAAGGCGGCCTTATCGCTAAGAGCAATCTCTTCCAGGCAACCTATTGTAGACAGGAACGATGTAAGTATTAAAGTTGTGTGTGGTGCAATTAAAAATATTCAGAATAAACAATATAATAAACTTATAAATAAGGGACCTACACATACATATAAATTCATACATACTATCGTCAATATACCTACATATATACAAAATTCAATATACTTACACATATACTATATATAAAATACATACTAGGTATAACCACATTCTATGTTATCAAATGGATGAAAGGTAGTGCGTTTTTAACATAGCTTTAAATATTTTAAGAGATTTTGCGCTTCGAATTTCTAAAGGAAGTCCATTCCAGAGGCGCACAGCTTGGACAGTAAAAGACTTACCAAAAAAACTTGTGGAATGCATTGGCATTTCCAGCGTCAAATCCTCGGACGACCTCAAGGACCTTATATGTGTTACAAAAAAGTTATTATAGTTTAAAAGAATAAATAGACGAAAAAAAATTAAGTTAAAACATAAAACTATCTTATGATACCATAAAAACGCATAATAATAAAATAAATTACATATTGACAATGCAATGCATATTGCATTGTCAATATGTAACTTATTTTATTTATAAAAATATAAAATACATTTATATTTAAATAATTTACCTACCAATTTATAAGATTTAATTTGAATAATAAATCATATTTTTTGCTACAATAATATTTTACCACACTAATAATACTCTATTATCAAATAATAATGGATTTATAGGTACTACGAGTACATACAAGACATACACCAAATGATTTCGTTAATACTGTATTGTTGTAATAAAGAATAATATGATAATTGGGTACTATAAGCACCTAATTACAGTAATACTAGCTTTTGCCCGCGGCTTTTCTCGCGTAAATTCGAGGTTCTCTAGCTATAGAATATCATCTATGTTCGGGGTAACACGAATCACCTTTATTGGGCGGATCCCTACTAATATTATAAATTCGAAAGTGTGTATGTATGTATGTTCCGTTTTCACGCTAAAACGGCTGAACCGATTTTGTTAAATTTAATATAAAGATATGACCATGGAGACGGACATGGGCTACCATAAGTTGCAAAAATTAAACTGGGAGGGATTGTAGGGAGGCTAGAAGTTTATACGGCACAAATTTACCTCTTGGTAGTAAGAACGCATGCGCTAATAATTGACTGCTGCGCATGTGCTATCGCATATATGTCAGTACTGTCACGTCATACGTAATGTCATATTGTGCACGTTGATGAAATTGTTCGCATATATAAATTAATTATTATATAATAAGCTTAAACGGCTGAAACGATTTTGCTGATAGAGATATATTGAACATGTATAAGAACATGGCTTTGACATTTGACTGTATGCAAGGTGATTTTACGATGTACCTTTCGGCTCCTGCTTTCGGTAGATACCTGTAGATAATGTCATGTATACTGACCGAGTTATTTTGTACCCTATAGAGTTTTTGAAGTCTTTAGAATAATCAGGAGTGTCTTCACACAAGTAGATTTGTGTTACCCCGAATTTAACGCGCGCGAAGCGGCGGGCAAAAGCTAGTACTTCTATAAATGTCGTTTTTACTGTTTAAGAAATATAACTGCAAAAATTATTTACACATACAAACTACTTAGTACTAAGACTTAGTAGGTACCTACTTAGTACTCAAAATGTTATCCGGTATCTGTGACGTTTCGCTAGAGTAGCCAATATGGCGACTGCGATTTGTCTGTCAGAACCATTAAAATTTAACAAAATACTCGACAATCCGAATTTTACGGATATGTGTTGTCGACTCGAAATCTTTATTTTTTAATGTTCTATTATTCAGGTAAGGTTTCGATCGAGTCTACCGTACCCCTTGACGAAATTATTAACATAGATTTGACATTGCGATGGTAGCGCGCAGTCTGTCGGTTCCAATGTGAAACATTCCAAAATCAACAACTAATTACAAATTAAAAATTAACTAAAAAACCATTTTCCAGTGGACTAAATTGTGAATCTAAACCATTCTCAAGTCCCCTTGAACACTCACAAATAAATTCATTAAAATCGGTCCAAGCGTTTAGGAGGAGTTCAGTGACACACACACGCACACAAAAAATATATATATAAAGATTAAATGAAAAGTAAAAAAGGCAGCGATAGCCGAGTGGATATATACCAACTGACTGCCATGCAGAGGGTTATCGAGTTCGAATCCACGGCGCGCACCAATGACTTTTCGGAGTTATGTGCGTATTGAATTGTTAAGTATCGCTTGTCCCGTGCCTCGGAGAGCACGTTAAGCCGTCGGTCCCGGTTGTCATGACGATCTTTGACAGTCGTTACAGGGCGTCAGTACCTTCTAAATAAACTGACACTAGTCTAAACCATGGAATATCACTTTCCCTTCGGGTTACGGAGGTCAGACAGGCAGTCGCTCTGCGAAAAAGCTAATATTCAGCCAAATCCGGTAAGACTAGTAAGCGGACCCCAGATTGAAACTGGGATAACGCTAAGAGAAAAAATAAATTAAATGTAATAAATATGTTATAATATTCAGAACCTATATATTCTATTAAAATTGTAATTAACATAGATACTGTAATGTAAAGTATAATTTGAATACATTATATTTATTAAAATAATCTAGCTTCCTCTCTCCTAATAAAATCTACAATGCTGTTGTATTGCCTATCACATACTTGTGCAATCTGAGTCTTGCAACTGGTGTTTTCCCTGCCGCCTACAAAAAGGCCGCGGTCTGCCCAATATACATATAAGACAGGTGTCAAAAGTGAACCGTCTAGACCCATATCTCTTCTGTCAACGCTATCAAAAATATTAGAAAAAGTTGTTAATAGAAGACTGATTAACTATCTAGAACACAATGGAATCCTTAGCGAATATCAGTTTGGTTTTCGGGCAAGAAAATCAACTGAAGATGCAGTGTTGACACTTGTATCAAATATAGTAACAAATTTAGACAAAGGACAAAAGTATCTGGGGGTATTTTTGGATCTTCAAAAAGCATTTGATACGGTGTTAATTCCTATATTATTAACACGACTTGAAAGCGTTGGCATAAGGGGTGTGGCTCTGGATTGGTTCACAGACTACCTATCAGGTAGATCACAGGCTGTACGTGTTGCTGGCACTGAAAGTGATAATGATAGTTGCAGATACGGTGTTCCACAGGGTAGTACGCTTGGCTCGACTCTTTTTATCACGTATGTCAATGATCTGCTAGATGTAACTGCTAAGACCAGCATGAAAGCTGTGATGTGTGCTGATGATACCGTTTTGCTGTTTCACGAAGCCACAGGATGCGTTGTTCCATCTCGCAGAGTGAGGCCTTGCGAAGGTTACTGCCTGGTTGGAGGACAGTCTTCTTTCAATAAATAAGATTAAAACAAAATACATCTGTTTTAGTAAATCAACCAAAAGTCAACCACCAGCGACACTGAACTTAAAAATTCATATGTACCCGTGTAATCGTAATATAAATAACACAGGCTGTGCCTGTGCAAGTCTATCCAGAGTCAGTTCTATCAAGTATCTTGGTGTTGTACTGGACGAACAACTCAGCTGGCAACAACATATAGCCTCATTGTCAGCTAGAAGATGATATATTTGTTTAAAAATCTACGTGATGTTGGAGACATGCAACTTCTAAAATCAACTTATAAAGCTCTGTGTAAATGCATAATAATAATAAATATACAGTAGTATCTGTGCATTGGGTGGCGCAGGAAAGACCTTTATTCTATCTGCAGAGCGGGCCCAGCGCTCGGTGTTAAAAGTTATAATGCGTTTACCCTTCAGACATCCTACTTTAGCAGTTTATCAAATGGCTGGCGTTCTGTCTGTAAGAAAGATGTACATATACGAAACTCTTAGACGGTACCACAAAACCATTATACCAACCTTACCTTTAACATCTAAATGAATTGAGCGTTAAATTTACATTGCACTTTTGTAACCTTTTATTCCTTTTCTTGTCGGTTTTATTGTTATGCTTTAATTATTTTTTTTTATTCTTTTTGTTTTTCTTGAGACATAAATGATCTGTGCCAGGATTAAATTTGGGAAGACACTGTCTCCTGCGACACAGTTATTACTAGTGCGGGAGTCAGGGAATTCTAAAATATTGTAAACGTGTATTTTATGTCAATAAAGAATTATTATTATGCTGTGCCCGACAGGGTCCATAATTGTAACATATATATTTTAAAGACCACCTAAGCAAACATTGTGGGAAGCAATAAAATATTGAGTATTGAGAATTAACTCTTCTCCGTTACAAGAATATAGTATAGGAAAAGCCTTATATAAAATATAAAGCTCTGATTACACTACAGCAACACAAGGTCATAAAATAATAATCGAGAAAGCTTTTTCTCTTAGGCAAGTGTGACTTTTATTATTATACG
Organism: Euclidia mi; assembly: GCA_944739405.2. Lineage (NCBI taxonomy): Eukaryota > Metazoa > Arthropoda > Insecta > Lepidoptera > Erebidae > Euclidia > Euclidia mi. Next base: position 26,363,658 of record OX123204.2, on the reverse strand, counting down.
TAGAAATTGACTCAGAGCCAGCTAGCATTTGACAAAAATTTCACGTACAACGTTGGATCGTTACATATAGTCTCAGTCAAGGAAATTGAGATTAATACTAGCAATTTAGCACCTAGACGAAAACGAGCCTCATTCGTTCTCGTTTACTTTAGATGAATAAACGCGGAACTTTGTAATAGCGGTGAAATACGCGACAAATATCTTAATGAGTTTTTACATATATAGTGTTATGGACCTAAGTAGTGAGCAGCTTCTTAAAAGGTATTGATAAGGTTTATTTTTTTGTATTTGCATGATATTTTTGAAGTAGCGGGCCCCGGGCTCCAAGGCGTAGGTTTTAGATCGCAACCGGGACAGCGCTAGGATGATGATGATGATATTTTTAGGTAGCTTAGTATAGGACTTTATAAGACTTTGCCTGATGATCATCATCTCAGCTGAATGACTTTTACTGATAAACATGGCTTTCGGCTTTGTGGTTTTCCACATGGGCCGATTTTGAGTTTCCTACATCAGCAGCTCCCTGCGATTCTAATAAGATCGATCCACCTTCTGGCATCGTATCTTGTTTGATTCCTCAATGGAAACCGCAACGAAATTCGATACCAAAATTAAACCTAGGCCGATCGGTCTCAATCAGTCACATACTTATGTCACTGTGCCAAACCGGCAGATAGTGGTTTAAATTTAGTGTGGCGATTGAAGTGGAAAACTTGCAAATACACTATTAGTGCCATATGTTTAGACGACCGGTTGGCGCAGCGGGATTGTAAGCGACTGCCACGTCGAAGGTCGCGGGTTCGATTCCCGCTCAAGTCAAACATTTGTGTGCGTGAACATGGATGTTTGTCTTGGTCTGGGTGTTTCTATGTATAATATGTATGTATTTAGAAAAAAAAAGTATATATGTATGTTTATCTATTGTCTAGTACCCATAGTACAAGCTCTGCTTAGTTTGGGACTAGATGGTGATGTAAATAAATAAAAAGAAAAATAAAAAAACTGTTTGATTCACACACAGGACACTAAAATACTAAAAGAGTTCTGTGCGACCATTGCGCGACAAAGAAATTAATTGAAAACAGAAACAGCCTTTATGAAAAACAAATGCGGCACTGTCGAGCTTTCTAATAATACTTCGAATAATTTGCTATAAGTTCATTAAATATTAAAATTTCTTGACTTGTCATTAGCATATTCTGCAGACGCTTTTTTATAATAAAATGTCAATGCTTTCATTGGTATGCATATATTATGTTGGTAACCTTAAATTCGAAAGCCATTTGAATACTATTGTTATTGAAAGATTTTTTTATATTGTATAAATTGTTTTATGTATATTGTTAGTTATTATATATTATTAGGCTAGTACGTAGTAAATTACATCAACAAACTCACGCCTGTATCCCCGAAGAGGTAGGCCGAGATGTAATATTACACCCACATTTCGCCATTAATTTTTAGATCCCACTTAATAGGGGGCGAGCCTATTGCCGTTACCGGGCACCTCACCAGACTCCGTGCTGCTACTGAGAATTCGGAAAAACCCAGTAACACTTTTGCCCAACCCGGGAATCGAAATCGGGACCTCCGATCAGCAGTCACATATGCTATCCACTGGATCACGGAGGCAGTCTAAAATTATATTGTACTAGCTTTTGATGACAGTGTAACATAAATTTACTTTCAGTCTCAAGTTGTGTGAAGGCACTCCTGATTAGTCTTAAAAGTTCAGAAACTCTTTAGAGTACAAAGTAATTCGGTCTGTATCCATGACATTATCTACCATTATATATACCGAATGTATATCTATAAACACTTTCGCATTTACATATAATATTAGTATAGAAAATCGTTTCAGCCGTTTAAGCTTAGTCTATAATTATTAGTTTATATATGCGAATAATGTCATCATCGTGCACAATATGACAATATCTATGATGTGACAATACTGACCGATATACGATAGCACATGCGCAGCACTCAACTTACAGCGCATGTGTTCTTACTTCCAAGAGGTTTTATGCCGTAGGTACAAACTTCTACCGTCCCTGAAATCCCTCCGAGGTTTAATTTTTGCAACTTATGGTAGCCTATGTCCGTATCCATGGTCCAATACATCTCTATATTAAATTTCGACAAAATCGGTTCAGCCGTTTTAGCGTGAAAACGGAACATACATACATACATACATACACACTTTCGAATTTATAATATTATAAGTAGGGATGAAATATATATTATTATGGTTTATAATTATATTATATGAAACTTAGTACCTTATCAATGTAAAAGTACATACAGTCATAGCCTGATGACAATTTTTTGCAAAACATTTGTCTCTAAAGAAACAAATAATTTCAAATTAAATTAGATAACTACCTTAATTGATGGACAGTCTAAAATTGTATATGTATATAGATACATACACAATTTTAACTAAGTATGATCTTTTGACTTTATGTACCTTATTTTCCAAAACTGTGAAAAACTTATGTTTTTATACTCATTTCAGTTAAAGAACAAAGTGAAGAAACGTTTGAAAGCCGATATCCTCGCATGAGTCTGATTTAGCTCAAATGAAGTCTGCAGTCAATTTACCTGGAGTTGTATTTCTCTAACACACATAAAAATTAAACACTCAATTAAGCCCAACAATTGTCAAAATCTACAATATTTTTTCGCTATAATATCAAAAAAATATTGTAGATTTTGACATTTGTTTAGATTTTTCTGCAGTCCGTAACCACGTTCTTGTGGTCCGAATTTCTCGATATTATGTCCGTCAGCATAGTCTTTTGCCTAGATATCACTACTTTGAGTATTCGCGTGTTTGCCTATAGTTGTAACCAAGATGAAATATTTTTCATCCCAAAATAAAAGTAACTGCCATAAGCAATATTTTTGGTAAATGTACATTTTTCTTACGACACCTGGGGGAACAGATTACGGTTTTTGCCTGTGGGCAACACCAATTTATTGGTCTCAGGAGGTCAATTTATTACATACATATATATACAAAAATCTTTAGTCTTTGATATATAGTTTTAATGTATTCTTAGATAAAATAAAGCCCGGAAATCTACGTAGCCATGTTTCCTTCATGGAATAATGAAGTTGACGCTGAGTTTTAAAAATCTCAGCGTTTTCAATTTATTTGGAGAAAATATTTGTAGTGTTCTTGTAATTTAACTTTGTGCAGACAACATTTATAAGATTGTCATCCATTACCTAGTAGGCCCATCTAAAGGCGGATATGAGTTTGCATGTAATGTTCTTATCTTATATCATAAGTGCCGAACCTTTAATCATAAATATTTCAACATGGTATTTTTTTGAATCTGTGAGTAAAATGGACACCAAACTCCAAGAAGAAGTCTGTAGTTGACATTTTAATTTGTAAAATAATTATGAATGATTCTAAGATATTCCAGGTAAGTCATTTTAGACAGATTTTATTAACAACATATGATTTGGAAATTGTTCATCATATATTTATAATAATAATAATAATAATAATAATAATAATAAATTTTTATTTCAGACAAGGTCCATATAGTTACAATTACATACATAAAACTTAACCTATGTTAGTGAACACAATAAACTTACTAATCTAGAAGGACTCGCAACCATCTCCTCGATATATCGGAGTCATACTTATCGGCAATGACATTCAGGATGCCATTAGTACTACCCCGTACTCTTTTTAGAAGAGATGCAATGCGTTTACGCATAATAGCGTGGAAACCATCCACTCTCGCTTCCGTGAACATGCCAGAAGCACTACAGAAGCGAGGCAATCCTAATAACATCCTGTATCCATTGTTATACTGCACTCTCAGAGTATTTAGCGACCTTTGAGTAAAGGCGACCCATAGACTACTCGTGTAGAATGTTTGACAATACGCCTTAAACAGAGTTACTTTAGCTTCATTACTACAGCGAGCAAATCTACGGGCCAGCATATTAGTTCTTACAGCCATAGCCCTGCGCTCCCTCTCTATATCCATCTGATCATCAAGACTCTCAGTAACATAGTGTCCAAGATATTTAAATTGTTGAACCCTTTTCAATTCAACTCCATTTAGTTTAATTTGTGGTACACTTAATGGACATTTACCGAGAGCCTTGAAAATCAGGTACTCGCTTTTTAGGCAGTTATATTTTAATCCATGACTATTGCTATAATTTTCGCAGATTGCTAACAGCCTCCTCAATGCGCCAATAGATGGACTCAGCAACACCATGTCGTCCGCGTAGCTGAGATTATTCATACAGACATTATCAATAGAACACCCGATTTGTGTGCTGCTGAGTTCAACCATTAGCTCATTGATGTACAGATTGAATAACTTTGGCGAACTTAGTCCACCCTGCCTCACCCCACATTCCATTCTATATGCAGTAGAGAGACTATTAGCCCACTTAACACTATTAATTTGGTTAGCATACCAGAAATGAAAAAGTCTTTGCACCTGCGCATGCACGCCCGTCTTCTTGAGCTTTTGCCATAGTGAATCGTAAGACACCATGTCAAAAGCCTTTGACAGGTCTAGAAAGCATGCATACACAGGTGTACTTCTCTTGGTGTAATATTTCACAGTGTGCTTAAGGCTTAATATGGCGGTTTCAGTAGAAAGTCCGGGTCGAAAACCAAACTGCGCATCGTGAAAATTTAGGTGTTTTCCAAGTTCAGAGTCAAGCACACTGTCCAATACTTTAGCCACCACTGTGGCTAGAGAAATAGGCCTGTAGTTATTCTTTTGTGAGAGGTCGCCAGTTTTATTTTTCACAATAGGGATGACAACTGTTCGCATAAGATCGGGGGGAAGATACGAGTGACTAAAACAAACATTAAAAAGCATCGACAGTACGCGAGGTAGATGTACGCCTGCAAACTTCAAGTGCTCGATGCTGAGTCCGTCGTGCCCAGGCGACTTACCCCTTGACATTTTACTCACTATACAACGAATTTGTTTCGCTGTCACAATAAATAAATCGTCAGCCCCGACGGACCCAGCATCGGTGTGCGACGTGGACGGGCCCAGCGATAACTTTACAGTGAAATGTTTCCTAAATAATTCCGCTATACCCATACTATCACTCACACCTTCCACACTCACAGGAAGGCCAGGCTTAGGAGACAATTTATTTGTCGCCTTCCAAAAATTACTAAAGTTTTTAGAGGCCTGATGCTCGGCAATAACATCCATGGTAATCTGCTCTTTATTATTTTGACACCATTTCAAATTCCGTTTAAAAACTCTCCTGCTTTCACACATTTCACTATATATTACACCCTGTCGCGGTCTACCACTAGTCACCCAATACAAGAATTTACGTCTAGCCTCAATGTGCGCCTGACGAACATGTGTGTTCCATCCCGTTTTACGACGTTTCCGTCTACATGAATCTGTATTATTTTTATTACTTTCTATAGCTGATTCACATAGTATATTAATTATATCATTGTATAATTTATCTATCCTACATTTGTGCTCAGGAGATTCGCAAACATAATTACAACATAGTCTAAACTCATTCGGAAAATCTAATAATTTAAATTTTGTATTACAAAGTTTAGTATATTCATTTATCTGATCATCTGTTCTCAATCCCCATATCACCTTATTCTTAATAAAACAACTCGAGTCCGAACTAGTTTTGGGTATAATACTATTTAATTCACACTCAATAACAAGCGGTAAGTGATCGGACCAAAATGAATCATATTTCACCGAGATACGTGTTATTGTTTGTCGGGCAGATTGACTCACCACGCAGTGATCGAGCCATCGCATGCATCCGTGCGCGTCACTGATAAACGTATAATTATTAGATGCACAGCCTAATATTTCTAAATCCGCGCAAACCCATTGATTCTCCGCACACAAGGAATTTAATTCATCCCCAAAAAGCCCCCCCGGATGTGCATTGAAATCTCCTAACATATACATAGTTTCTATTGAATAACTTTCAACAATAGCACATACCTCACCAAAACACGCCGTAAAGTCCGGTAAATTATCCAATGAATTTGTTGGCATATACACACTAAACACAAGGAAAGAACGACCATCGATTGACACTTTAATTGCACTGATTCGCGGGTTTGTACACTCAACTACTGACACTTCCGTAAACATACTCTTGCGCCACAATATTGCCACTCCTCCATAGGGTCGGCCTCTAAGTATACCCTCAGAGGTGTCCACTGCTGATGTTCCGGTGTATGCAAAATCCTGATCAATAGTTCCAAGGAAAGGTATATCGTGGGGAAGCAACCAAGTCTCCTGCAAAGCTATGATATCCGCCACTTTACATAAACTTCGCACACAGTCAACTGATCTCTTAAGCGACTTACAGTTAAAAGTAACTAATATAGTTTTACTATTTATTTGTGCATCCATTATTGAGCGTGTTGTTTCCTTTCACCATTCATGTTTACACTTTCATAATGTCCCTTGTTTTTCTTAAAGTAGATAAAGCGGCGAAAAGATATACCCTGCGGCCATAGACCATCGTTTAAAAACAAGTCCAGCTTCTGTTGTGGTACAAGAATTTTAAAGGCATTGTAATCTCTGTCTTTTTTCATATGGATTTTCTTCAATATTACTTCTGTTTGGGTTTTAGACATAATATATGCAGTGATATCACTTTCTTGCGTTTCTTTGTCAACATTTGTTATAAAGAGTGGGATTTTTGTGTCCGCCGCCCGAAATTTGTTGCTTGGCTCCATGGTGGCTCTTCCTTTACATCCCATTGGTATACTTATATTAGCTACTTTTTCGTTGGGTTTATTATGAGCCTTACCCTCTATAAAACTTAACTTATTTGAATATCTTTTACGCTGCATCAATGTCCATTCTTCGTTCTGGTTTTTATCCTTCCATTGTCCTTCTGTTCCCACAATGTTCGCAAAAGTTTTATTTTTATTTGCTGTTGGAGTGGATGCGACAATATTTTTATCGCTCATATACACGGCGTCGACAACAGTAAGACACTCGTTCTGCACAGGCGCGGTTAGGGTTTCGTTGGTTGAAACCATAGTTGCATTCAAGGTCACCACGCGCTGTTCCTCATGTGAACCATTCACCTGCACTAGCGAGACATGTTCATCACAGACCTGTGCATGCGATACGGTTGTCTCCAAGGCGTCGTCGAATGACGTATACACCATTGAGTTGTTATCAGTAACATTATGGACTTTATTTTGAGGTGGGTTCGAAAAATCTGTGCTTGTGTGAATATTAGACTGAATATTACCACTTCCTTTACTAATTATTTTCGGTGTCTCTTGAAGGGCAATTATATCTTTTTTAACCTCGTTTAGCTGATCCATCGACACACATGACTCTTTGAGCATTTTCAAATCTTTTTGAATTATAAGAATGTCTTTTAAAAAGCGGGTAGCATCGATATGATCGAAAGTCACGGGAGGAAGTTTCTGTAACTGCCTGGCAACAAAAATAGGTGTTTCGTCTGGATCAGTTTCCTTAAAAACAGTTATAACGTCATACAGGTTTCGCTGTGATCGACCCTCTCCTTTCCTAGCTATTTTCCTCTTTTTAGTAGTTAAAGATTCAAACAACAATCCTTTCGCATTCTCAATGTCTTCTGCAGAAAAGGAAGAAACGCATATCCGTACCAAGCTCTCTTCGTCCATAACATCCACTTTATTTTGAATGAATGCTAGGATTTCACAAATAACAATATTGCAATTACTGCATTTAACTTTAGACGACATCATCGCGCGCGGATGTCTCACCCGCAAAGCAGATCGGGCCTCCAACGGATAATCACTCCACTTTCAACTTTCTTAGAAACATATTTCAATTTAATAAAAGTCAATATTGCTTGCACTTAAAGTTCATTGGATATTATTAAAAAGAATATCTATTTATTTTAAACAAAATTCCTAGAATTTCGCGCCCGAATTTTTGCAGGTGTGCATTGAAGCGATGCACGTGCGTTCAAGATCGCGATGACGTCACAGGCATTTTCGATTAAATACGGAGCAAATAAAAACGTGTCCACATCGTTCCGGGTCCGAACGTGGAATGTAATATTTATGAAACATTCCAAATCATATTTTATTATTCTCACATTGTGTGTTTAGATCATGGTTTAGATCAAGATTGAAGACATGGCTTAGTGACAGCATGAATAATTGTGAAATTATTTCATACCGAGCTTATTTTATTTCTTAAATTTTGATATAACTCAGACTTAGCATCGTCCAAGGAGTTGTCACGTTGTATTTCGCACAGCATTTTTTTAAGAAAACTCTTATGCTGACTCTCTCGGGTTTGTAGAGAAAAACAAAACATATTATAAGGAATCCTGTGGGAGTTTCGTGTTTTATATTGTAGCTGGTGTTCTCTCCAGTTGCACTACGTACAATATATTATGTAAATGTAACAATAACCTGTACAAAGGAAATTTTATTTTAACAAAAGGTGTTTGTTCTGTTCTGTATGAAAAAATGCAAAATGTAGATTACGTAACATAAAATATTGAGATGAAATATGTAGATATTATTATTAAACTTTAAGTAGTTGGGTTACTTGGGCTTATTTTATGAGAGAAATGGTTAGAGCGAGAGGGTTAGGGTACCTATGTGCCTTTGGCTCACAAAATTATGAAATGGTCTTGGATGCGTATTCTTTGAATATTACATAGTTTTTTAGGTTTTCGTGAATTTTACACATTACGATACATTGGTTTTACAGACATTGAATGATCTAGAAGCTACATTATTTATATTTTATTATTTGAATTTTATTATGTACTAGAGGATGCCCACGGTTACACCCACGTTATTTAAGGCTACTGTTTCGTTCCCGTTTATATAGCCTAAAGCCTTCCTCGATAAATGGGCTATCTAACACTGAAATAATTTTTCAAATCGGCCCAGTAGTTCCTGAGATTAGCGCGCTCAACCAAACAAACAAACAACAAACTCTTCAGCTTTATATTATATTAGTAAGTATAACATAGTATAAGATTGATGAGTACCTACTTTTAGCGTTTAATAATAATGAATTGTATATACCTACTCTTTATCAAAATTCTATAGGCTAGAATTCAGTCAAAATTGTGTTTTCATTATTATATCCTTATTTTTATAAACTCACTTCTAACACAATCTTGCGTGAAGGATTGAATTCTAGCCTATGATAATTTTTTATCAGAATATTGAAATAAGAAAGAAAACTCAACAATAATACTACTTTTATGTAGCGTCAGCTGTCAGCTTTTGATTATTCAATTCTCAGAACAGACTATGTTATTAAAATAAATTTGATTTGTTCGCTTAGAAATTCTTGATAATACGGAATATTATAATAGATGGGTATTCTTTAATCTTATTATATACTGGCTGCTCCGGCACCGGTTTTTGCGGATACCTCCCGCTTTATGCGTAGAGTCTGTACCGGCGAAGATGGCACACCAACGCAGATATGCAACCGGTGGTGGCGGATTCGGCGGGGCAGCGAAGTCTTGTGGAAGGCTTGGAGCGACGACAGAGGTTAAAAATGCTCGTCGGTCATTCACTGCATCCAAACCCTTCTCCAGTCGTAGCGGCTCACCGTTCCACTGGGTATAGAAGGGGAAGGACGAGAGAGTGCGTCTGTGCTGGCGCAACCACTTACGCACTTAAATATGTCAGGCGCAACTGACTGCTTCTGATTACCGGACACTGATTAAGACCTACGGCGATGGGCTGAGGTAGAGAGGTTGGGTTGTGGTGCACACCCGGCTTTGTCTGAGGCCTGCACGTATGGCGGCCTAAGGAGAGTGGTCGTTTCTGCACTGCTATTGGGACAACAGTGTGGGTTGGGCAGCACCTTAGGTGACGAAGCAGCCCTATTTAGGGAGGCACTGCTTCCCCTGCTCAGCCGGGGAGGGGGCTAGAAAAGGTGCTCCAAAAAATGCTTGTCCCTACGCATTGGGGAAGTAGCAACCGCGGCTGCTTGAGCACCCCACTACTCGCGGTCGACGTCACAAAAATAATAAAATTCAAACATCAGTCATGACATTCGGCGCATGGAACGTGCGCACATTAATGGACAACGACGGAAACCTTTGTCCGGAGCGTAAAACTGCTGTCGTAGCACGCGAACTTGGTCGCTACAATATTGATGTAGCTGCGTTAAGCGAAACACGTCTAGCTGACCAAGGCAAGCTCGAGGAAATTGGCGGTGGCTATACATTCTTCTGGAAAGGACGTCCCCAGACTGAACGAAGGATAGCTGGAGTAGGGTTTGCCATTAAATCCACTATCGCAAATAAGCTAGCCGAATGTCCGCAATACATCTCGGACCGTATTATTACATTGCGCCTTCACCTTCGAAACAACAACTTCTTGAATGTGATAAGCGTATATGCACCAACCATGAGTAACGAGGACAGTGTCAAAGATCAATTTTACGAAGAGCTCTGTCAATGCCTTAGCAATATACGTCCGAACGAACAAATATTATTGCTAGGCGATTTTAACGCAAGGGTTGGCAGGGATGCTGAGTCGTGGCCGGGCGTGATTGGCAGTAATGGTGTGGGCAATATGAATAGTAACGGAGAGTTACTGCTTTCACTCTGTGCCCAATTTGACCTCACCATTACTAACACTCTGTTTAGGCTTCGCAACAAATTCAAAACTACCTGGATGCACCCGCGTTCCAAACACTGGCACCTCCTCGATTACGCTATAACCCGACGAAGAGACATCTCCCAGGTGTACATCACCCGCGTCATGCGCGGTGCACATTGCTGGACAGACCACAGACTTCTGATCACTAAATTGAGACTCCGCCTACGTGTACCCCGCAGACCCTGCAGGGCAAAACCAACATCCCTCAATTTAGATCGATTGAATTGTGCCGAACTTCAAGAAGACTACCAAAAAAGGCTGACAGAAACGCTAGATGCTTTTGATGCCCAGCGAGGTGACCTAAAATCGGTCTGGCAACGGATCTCATCCTCTGTAATGACAGTGGCTACAGAAGTCATAGGACTTAAGAAGCGTGTCAACGAGGATTGGTTTGATCAGAACGAAAGGACCCTAACTGAGGTATTCGAACAGCATCGTGTACTCACAAAGCGTAACGAACGTAATCATAATCTTATACAAGAAGTTCAAAAAAGTGGTGCTTCCTTAAGAAGACTAACCAGGGAGATGAAAGATAGATGGTGGCTTGAAAGGGCGGCAAAGATACAGTGGCTCGCAGACACACACCAATTAGGAGCTTTTTATGAAGAAATGCGTAAGTTAATTGGCGTTTCTGTAAAAAATAACATACCACTAAGATCCCTAGATGGCTCTCAAAAACTCACTGCGAAGCAGGATATTCTAGATCGTTGGGCAGAGCACTAGTAGTTCGAGCCATCAAAGAACAGAAAAATAAAAAAGCAGTTGGAATCGACAACATCGCCGGGGAACTGCTTAAATACGGAAGGGAACAGCTTCATACTTACATCTGGCAAATTTTCGATCGCATTTGGAACGAGGAAACGATACCACCTGAATTTAAAATATCTCGTATACAGACCCTTTATAAAAACAAGGGCGACCGTTCTGACTGCAACTCATACAGGGGTATATCGCTCCTCTCTGTACCTGGGAAGATATTCGCCAGAGTTCGTCTCAACCGTCTTTTACCGGTGTCTGAAAACATATTGCCAGAAACTCAATTTGGGTTTCGTCCTGATAGGGGCACCTGCGAAGCCATCTTATCCATCCGGCAACTCCAGGAAAAAAGTCGGGAACAAAGCCAACCTTTATATATGTGTTTTGTGGACTTGGAGAAAGCATTTGACTGTGTTCTGCGGGAAGCCCTTTGGACCCTATTGGCAAGATTAGGTTGCCCTGAGAAGTTTGTTCGAATGATTCGCCTTCTTCACGACGAAATGACCTGCTGTGTGACCTATAATGGGGATCAGTCAGAGTTTTTTCCTGTCACTTGTGGTGTCAAACAAGGTTGTGTGCTTGCACCAACATTGTTTGCTCTTTATTTTTCTGTCGTTATCAGTGAGGCACTCGAACAAGCTTCTGCTGGCATCAAAATATGTTTTCGAACTGATGGGGGACTTTTCAACTTGGCCAGATTAAAAGTTTTTACTAAGGTATCACACGCACAAATAACGGAGATAATGTATGCGGATGATCTGTGTTTTGTTGCTAGCTCACCACAGGAGCTCCAGAACCTGATTACCAACCTTCAGGAAGTCTGTTGTCGTTTCGGTCTCAGAATCAGTGTTTAGAAGACTAAGGTTATGGCAATGAACTCTCATGGAGAAGCAGACTCAGAACCTATCAAGGTGTTCATTGGCGATACTGAGCTGAAGCAGGTGGACAAATTTAAATACCTGGGCAGCACAATCACATCCAAGTGCGACCTTGATGCCGAAGTAAATCATCGCATAGGCGCTGCGTCTGCTGCTTTCGGTAAATTACGAGCCAAGGTCCTACATTCACATGATTTGAAGCTCTCGACAAAGATCTCTGTTTACAAGGCCATAGTTCTCCCAAATCTTTTATACTCCTCAGAGACATGGGTCCTCTATCGGAGACACATACGGACGCTGGATAGGTTCCATTTAAAGTGCTTAAGAGACATTCTAAAAATAAAATGGTCGGACCGGGTTAGAAATACCGAAGTGCTCCGACGCGCAAATGTCTACGGCATAGAAGCGTACCTGATGCGGGGACAGCTCCGATGGTGTGGACACATCGCACGAATGCCTGATGAAAGAGTGGCAAAACGCATCTTCTTCTCTGAACTCCAGAACGGCAGGCGGAAACTAGGCGGCGAGTTCTTACGCTTCAAGGATGTTCAGAAAAGACACATGAAGAGATGCAACATTGATCCCCAGAAATGGGAGGAAAAGGCCATGTGCCGCTCTGATTGGAGGCGCTTTGTGAAGAACAAAGTTTATGACTTTGAAGAGCAGAGGAAATCCGAACTGGATGCGAAGCGCGATGCTCTTAAGGCTAAACCAACAACAGCCATATCTTACAACTATGTCGACGGTATCCTCACGTGTGACCAATGCTTGCGCACGTTTACTCACAGGATTGGATACTGTAGCCATAAAAGGACACATGCCCGGGCTGATCATCCTAGCTCCTCGGCTATCAATCAGTAGCAGTCACCATAGCCGAAATCGGCTGGGAAGTATATATATTATATACTGCTGTCGTAATCTTTTACATAAAATGAGACTCAAAATTGTATAGTGACGAAATATGACGAACTATATTCCATGAGATTACAACAGTAACATATGTAAGGAACAAATAAAAGAAGAAAAATAATAGACCTTAATCCGGCGAGCGTAAGATTGGGTGTGGTACACCCAGACCTAGAAAAATCGATCCAGATTTTAATACCGAATCGTTATTTCGACTCGTGCGTCTGAGTAGCTGCGCGGAGGGAGGTAGGGAAGCGTCGACTGCCACTGCTTCGGTCGACCACTGCCCGGCAAATGGTGTTTACGAGGTTGAAGCTGTCAGCGGGTGCGTCAAACCCACCTTCCGCTGCTTGTTACACATTTGAACAACCACATTTTATTTCCTTTTAATTATTTTTTTATATTTTCGGGGCAAAAATCTAGAATATCGTACGAAGACCACCAAACAGATTATTACGTCCTTTCGAATCTTTCTGACGTATCTGGTAGTTAACAAGATATTGATAAAGTTTGTGAGAGAAGCTTGAAAGTGTGATATAGCAGGAGTTGGATGACGAAAAGTAGCATGTAGGATAAGAAAAGAATGATAGGGAAGATAATGGCAACTTGTGGTAAAAATGGAACGGTACAAAAATCACCAGCCGTTATCTCTGTATAGAACACGCAATTTTCGTTTGTAAAAACAGCACAAAATCTCAAGACGAATAAATATTTTTTTTATTACTTTTATGATCCAGTATATGTTTAATTCTGTTTTATGTTTAGTATATTAGAAGGAAAAATACTTCATATTGTTCTTATTTTTATATTTTTGTCAAAAAGTGATAAACAATGTGCATGTGTGACTAATGATTTAAAGTTTGAATTGTTAATTTTGTTATTTTCATAAATAAATAAAAATAATCATTTTTATTTTATTTTCCTCTTAAATAAGTTCAAAATATAATTAAATATTAGTTTAGTATTAAAAAAATAAGTATTTTGAATAATAGTGTATTAAAGTTACACAAGCAAGATCTGGGTGTGCCACACCCACCTAGCGCTCTGTGTTACCTATTTATACCTCTCTGTGTTACATATTTATTGTGTTACATATTTACCTTACGCTCGTCGGGTTAAGAGAATAAAGGTAACCTTGCCCCTTAGTTAAGCTTTCAGCTTTCGGACCCAAGCCCTTTTGTGGGAATGAGAGAGGACCAGTCAAAGTTAACTTTACTAAAGTGCGGTCCATATGTGTTAACTAAATTTGACAGGTGTGGTTTACTTTGAAAAGTTTTGATAAACCGTCGGATATGTGGATTTACTCATGACATTGCCTTTGCTCCAGAGCCTCCTTTGAAATAGAACACAGTGTCAAAGTGTGTTAAGGATACGAGGATTCGTATAATATGTAATCCAATAAATCAGCTCAGGATTCTAATTATAGTATACAATAGAGGGTACTTATGGTATGATAAAGGATACTTTTATGGCTAGTTTTAGCGATGTTTGATAAGTGCCTATTAAATTAAATTGTCAGATGACTCATGCGAATTTCGTTTCAAATTTATCTGAAGAATATACTACAGGCCTATCCACAGATGATGAAACTAGGCCTAAGCTTATAGAAATTACGGGTAGATGAACATGATATACACTGTAGTATATCAATCAAAATTCAATCTAATATGTTAATCATCCTTTTTTACGTAGGCTATGTTCGTACTTAGTACCGCTGTATCAAACTGCATAGGCATAGTAAACACGTACGACCAAAGACATTCCAAGAGATAATATGCCCTGAAGACTTCAAAAATGTAATACTGAAACAACAAGACGACAAGTCTCCTTAGGTAATGGAGTGCTTCCATCTTTTTGCCAAAATAACTGCTGGTGTATATCTACACGTAAAATACCACAATATTATAATACAATCTCGCGTATATTTGTCTTTCCCTTCACGCAGCAGATGTTGTGTTCTCACGTCTATGATTGAAGTAGTTTGTGTTGTAAACTTTAGTAATTTGTGCACTTTGATTAACAAGTAGTTGCCAGTTAAGGCTCCATTTACGAGGTAAGATGTAGGTAGGTAAACAGTAGAGAGTACAGACACACAGATTTTAATTGTACATCTCAGTTGTCCGTATGAAACTAAGTACTTTTGCACATGCACATTTTCTTAATTATCTAGAAAAATTAAGAGTATCCAGAGCAAATTTATATACACACACTTAAATGAGTAATTTATCAATACATTTATATAAAATAAATGTAATATTTTACTTAATCTAACAGAGCTGCACATGTTTTTGTAAATCCATCGATATCTCAGAAGTGCGTTTTTGCTGGGTGGATTCTTTTTGCATAAATACGGACAATTTAAAAGTGTTTTTTTTTCCTTATTCAAAAAAGATCCACATGATTTTTCCCTTGGAAACAATTTATACAACAAGCAGAAAGGAACCAACAGCAAAAAACCACATTATACAAATTGCAAAACCGAACCATAGCATCATGGGGCTTGTTTCATCAAAGAAATAAACCATATAAATTCCATGTCATTTTATACAAAACAGATCCACAGATACTTGGTACCATTATACATTAAAAATATTTCTATTATTAACAATTATTATAATACACCAAATGGAACCAAATTTCTGTGGTACAGTTAAGCGTAAAGTAAATTCATATTTTAATGACTAATATTTTTTTTTGCAAAATGGAACCACAAGCATTCGTTTCCACCATGTATAAATAAATATTGTAAACAGCAGAACCACAAGTACGTGATTTTATTGTATTGCGGAAGGCGTAAACTTAAAGTTCGAAATTCTCACTGAAATTAAATAAAAGTCTAAACTCTTGAAACCAGGCAATGATGACTATAAAACCCAACTCCCGTGCCAATGTACGGAGAACATCCCTGATGTCAACCAAGGCGAGGTAAGAGAAGATCTCGAGCAACTTAAGAACAACAAGTTTCCATAAGATGACGAAATCACCATAGAGCTCTTAAAAGGACTGGGAGGGACTGTAGTCCTGAAAGAGCTGGCGAGCCTCTTTAATTCCGTTATCCATCAGGGCCTTACCTGTCCTCTTCTTCAAAAAGGTGTTAAAACCTCGCTGAAAACATATAGACCCATTTTACTCTTCAGCCACCTCTACAAGTTGTTCTCGAGAGTGCTAACAAACAGCCTCGCCAGAAAACTTGACGATTTCCAGCCACAGGAACTAGACCACATCCATACTGTTTGGCAGAATACACAGAAGACCAATGAGTACAATAAACCGCTGTGTATGGCTTTCGTGGACTACGTGAAAGCCTTCGACTCCATCGAAACCTGGGTGGTTTTCTGGTTGCTCTGCAGCGGTGTCGTACCGTTTGGCGCTACATCGAGGCGTTGATATGTTTATATGATATTGCCACTAAGTCCATCCAACTCCAGCATCGCCGACGCGTTTGCGCCGAGGTGTGAGGCAGGGAGACTTAATATTTTAATCAGGTCTTCACCAGCGCACTCAAAGACATCTTTAAGATGCTTGACTGGCTTGGACTGGGCATAAACATTAACAGCAAATACATCTCACACCTTTGGATTGCTGACAATATCGCCATCGTTGCGGAGTCCCTGGAAGAGTTGAGCGGGATGCTCCACAGCCTAAACGGAGCCTCTCGACGTGAACTTGTCTCGGCATGAACTGAACAAAACCAAGATTATATTAGACGAACACATCATGTCGGGATCGGTTTATGTCCACGGATGGATGCTTGACGTTGTTCAAGAGAATGTCTACCATGAGGAACAGCTTTTTGTCCAGCTTGGTAACAATAACTTCAAGAAAGAAATCGACCGTAGTGTCCAGTTGGGTTGGGCAACGTTTGGCAAACTACGTCGTTTTCTCTTCGCCCCTACCACAATGCCTGAAGACCAAAGTCTACAACCAATGGGTCCTACCGGTTATGACGTACGGTGCCAAGACGTAGACACTCACAGTGGGACTATTCCCCAAACTTAAAGTCACCTGCATATCAAAGGTTTGTTACGATAATACTTAATTTCATGTATTTACCGATAAACATGAAACCCATGGATTGTGGTTCTTTTTTGCATATGAGGAAAGCTATTAGTTAGTAAATATTAAAAGCTATTAGTTAGTAAATATTATTATCTAGAAAAAATAAGAGTATCCAGAGCAAATTTATATACACATACTTAAATGAGTAATTTATCAATACAATTACATAATAAAATGTAATATTTTACTTAATCTAACGGAGGTGCACATGTTTTTGTAAATCCATTGATATCTCAGAAGTGCGCTTTTGCTGGGTGGTTCCTTTTTGCATAAATACGGACAGTTTTTCTAGGTCTTATAACGTCACGTCTGTATTGCCTGTATCCCCGAATGGCGGAGAAGGCAGAGGTGTAATATTAAAACTACATTTCGCCTTATGCAGTTTAGGTCACCAGGCACATTGCCAGATTCCGTCCTGCTACTGAGAATTCGGAAAAAACTAACACTTACGCCTGACTCGGGAATCGAACACGAGACTTCTTGATCAGCAGACGCATACGCTAGCCACGGGACTCATACTTATTTTAATTTCTTATTTTCTAGGTCTTATTTAAATATATAATAAGGAACTGCCTTGTATGTGATGCTATCTTTCAAAGTGACCCACTAGCCTGTAACACTACTAGTGTGTGTAAGTCATATAAACAGAACCTAAACATGAGCAGACTTGAAAGTACTATTGTGTGATTTTATTCGACTAACAATAGTTTGTCGCTATTTATATATCAAGAACATTTTGTGAACTTTTTGAAGAAATTGATAATCTTGTTTGCTTTCTTTACGATGGTTAATGAGAGCCAATTAATTGACAGTATGACAAATACTCGAAGCCAAACAGTTACGTACAAAACATTACGTAACAAAGTAATTTACACGTCCCGTTCCTACGTAAGTTTTTCATAATACAGAACACAAAGACTGCAGCTTAAAAACATTATATTTATTATGCAGTAAAATAGTAAAATGAATATTATTCCATTGCAAAATACTAGGAAATATAACAGATGCATTAATGTATAGTAAGTTGTTTTTAAGAAGAAGTTGAAGCTGTGTTATATATTAATAATAACTTGGTCAGTAAGATAAAATAAGGCTTTGAAACGGAAGTGGGTCATTAAGCAAATTTTAGCAGATTATTTTGTTATGAGTTACTATAAGTATATTCAAGTTATGTTGCTTTTACTTGCTATATAGCAGTTATATTTTCCTAATGTAAGTTTATTTTAACGAACATATTGAACAGCTACACTCGAAAAGACCTTGTATAGATCAACGTGTACAAAGTGTTGCCTCTTGTGAGCAATGAATCCACGAAATGTATGTTGGTCTAAAGCAAATTTTTTTAGTTGAGATGGCGTAGAGTTTACTTTAACGCTAACATTCTTCCAATATAGAAGAAATCAAATAATGAGTTCTCTGACAAATGCAATCCTAAAAATGAACTTTCGGCTCGACTATTAAAGCGGATAAATTTTTATTTAAATAAGCTCGTCAACAAAACGACTCTTAAAATAGTATCATAACATGGTGGTTTCACTGGATCGACAAAGATCCAATCCAGCGTAATAGAAATGATCGTCAATCATTGCCCTTCCTTGACAACGTGCTGCAGACATGTATTAATTTTAGAATGATTTAGCTAATACGGGCAGGCGTTACAAATTTATAAACCACATAGGACAATCTTTGAGTTATAAGTACGATGATTGGATTTGCCTAAGTTAGTTTAATAACAACTTATTTAATAACAACTTAATATTTCACAACCGTAGAAAAATCTAAGCAAAAAATTGCTACATTTTATTACATTATTGCTATTTTAATTTTTCTGAAACAGATGTAGATAAAAAGATCCTTAACAATGTCCCGTGTATCATATATGATTCATAACAATTGATTTTCTATTGTGTCTAGCGCCGGACAGCGAATGGATTAACTTAGCACGGGTAGCACTGTACGAATGATTACTATAATTTTATAGGAGAAACATATATGTTATGTATGTAAGTTTTGTAAAATGAACGGATTTTATTATTTCAGTTGCTGGTGTATCTGTCTAATTTTATTTTAATACTGTTTTAATACAATAAAAAGAGGTTTATCAGTTGCCAGTTTGTCAAAGTAAACACAGTTGCCTAGTTGAGGGTGGGTCTAAACCGCCGCGAGTGAGTTGACCCAGGAAAATTATATTATCACCAATAATAACATTAAGTACACTTCGGTTTGTATATCCGAATAAACTAATTGCACATCACTTCAATTCGTTTCAAAACATGACCTTTAATTTCCCGTGGCACATTTCGCTCATGCGAAGTGCCAAAATTTCATGCAATTACTCAATTTATCGTTTCATTTTACATATCTTGCTAGTATTTCTCTACAATTGTCTATGTTCAGTAGTCGCCTGCGTCATAAAATATGATACACTGTATTATATCTAGACTGTAGATAGCTTATTTAAACATGATTTATATAAGGTAAGGAAGTTACATGAAATAGTTTATGGACGTGAGAAGATATTAAGAGCATCGGATAGCAGTCTAGGTGTAACTACTTGGCGTTTTATATTAGATTATGCTAGACAGTTTTTTGATGTTGTATTCTAAATTGAAGTCTTGTCTTGCCATATATGTGGTGCCCCCTTTAAAATATTTCAGAAAATGCATATAGTTATTTCAAGTTTCGATATGAGTTGTTCATTAGAAAAATAATAGCCTAATGGTATAATTTGCAAAAAGAATATTTTAATAATGTGGTGCCTTCTGCATTTCCGTCCTACAGGGTGCATTTTTGATTGAACATTTTTGCTTGATCTAATATGGTTGATTTTATTGCATTTGGCCTTGTTGAAGTTTTAATGGCTTGATTATACCTTGCTATAACTACGAAATTCAAGTAATCATTTCAAAGTCGTAAATCAGTAAGAAGTTACTGTTTACCTATAGTAATGAATAGTGTTTTGCTTCCTCTTGGTAAATGCTTAATCTGAACACATTAGATCAATGCTTAACACCATCAGATTTTTAAGAAATCGTAAAATATTTGTGATGCACATTTAAAAACAAACCAAACAAATATTGCACATTCCGTATTTTCAATTCAGGCCGTTCCCGAATTTTCTTCGGTTCAGTTGAGTCGCATTGTGTGAAAATTCCGTTTCAGCTTTCATTTAAGCTTGTGCTCCGTTCAGGTATAACTGAAAAGTTATCTAATATCGCTCGTGCATTCTCGCCGTCTCAAATTTCTTTAGAACGGGAACGTTGAATGACAGGCTTAATCAGATGACGAAGGATTTAATAACGGTCTTATATTACTTCTACAGCAGTAGCTTAGGAACGTGCTTTAGTTGATTGGATTTCGGTTGGTACAGAAATAGATATCGTGCAATTAGTAAGATATCGCGAGCACAGCAAGCAGTAGTGTCATAATAGCTAAATGATTTACTAAAAAAAATGCTGCAATAGCCCAGTGGTGTACGTAACGGACTGCTGAGACGATGGTCTCGGGTTCGATCCCCAGGTACCCTGGGCACACACCTCTGACTTTTCGAAGTTATGTGTGTATTAAGTAAAAATGTTAATAATCGCTCGCTAAATAATGTGCCCGGTAGATGGCAATAGGCTCGCCCCTTATTATATTGGGACCGAAACATAACTGGCGAAGTGTGGGTGTGTAATACACCTCTGCCTACCACTTCGGGGATAAAAAGGCATGAAGTTATTTTATGTTATGTTATTTACTAAATCAATCTGTGTATATAGAATCCTTGCGTTACTGACTGATTAACATACAACGCACAACCAGAACTAAAGTCATGTAGGTTTATGGGGACCGTAGGGATGCGTTAAGAAGGTATTGCAGGAAATTCCCAAGGAGTCGGAAAAAGGTTATATTGTCAAAAAACTGTGGGCGTAGAGCTACGGAAATCCTCTAGTTTGTTTATAATTTTAATATTAATGTTGATGTGGAATTCAAGGTTGCATCACACATGGGATCACAGAACACCAAGATATAAAACAGTTTTGTGGGTCATATAACTTATTAGTACGCGAATCGAATTACAAAATGATGTAATGTGTTTGCTGCAAAATTAAGTATAGGTATAAGTAAGGTAAGACAAGTAGAGTATTACTTGAAATGATAAAGCGATCACGTATACAACAACAGATCTGCTATGTCTTTGCTCTATAAGTAAGAAATACAAATTGTCTTATTCTTATATTCGGTAATCCATTTACACCTGCACAACAATAACAACACAAAACTGGTAGCCAATCTTATCTCAAAACTCATAAGAATCTTATCAGCCAGACAAGAATGGGTTGCTTAACGCTTAAGACTATTAGCAGTCATGTCTGGAGGGGAACTAGACAAGACTATCTTGTCATAGACTCTGTAGTACGGTGTATCGCGCTCGTCTATGACGTACGTGTTGCGTGTGCGACTTACGCGTAAGACTCAGTCACTTTCGATCTTACCTTGTGAACTACATAGTTGCTTATAATTGTGTCAGTATATCTAATGTTACATTTCGATAATTTCATCCAAAAACGATCATGTTGCAATTTATTTTCTGTGATGCCAATGCGAATATGTTTAGATTTTTATGGTTTGAGGTTTTCTATCGAGGCTACTTTGATTTATTTGTTGGTTATATATTTATTTCATAGTTGGTTTATACAACATTAAGCTAAATGGAATAGGTTTCAATATTGATTTAAGACCTATTCAGGATCGAATATTTTAGGATAATAGGCTTTCATATAACCAGACTGTTTCTATTATGTTCCATTTTTGGTATATTGTTAATCCTTGGAGTGCAGAGGCGGGTTATTGTATTTGTTATTATAAACGGTGTATGTCCTATCACAGCATCGTAATATAAAAATGGCTACGCTTCTGCCGAATCAATGGATTAATTCTCCACTTTTAGGTGCCAATGACGTTGCAAGTGAAATATCATAGCTAAGTAGGTTAACGGGTATCAACTCACTAAAACAGCAACAGGACCATCAATTTAACCAATCAAACTTGTGCGTGGCCCGGCACGCATTTAACTAGTTTCACGTTTCCAATTCGCGCAAATATTTTCTGCTGTAGGTATTATATATTCAAATGTTGTCAGAGATTTCTCATAAGCCCTGAGACATTCAACAATGATACATTTTTTGGACTCAATCTGAAAGACTGACCTCATTTTAGACTTGATAATTATGGGAACATTTTTAGGAATCCAATTATTACGTAATTTTGGTTACACTAAAGAGTAAAAACATCATGCACACAGCAGTAACTGTTTCGTAATACTTGCTTCACCATACTGTTTGTTTTAAATTGCGACTGTTTGGGTAACTTACAATGGCGTAGACAATTTTGATGACAATTATTTTTATAGAGTTTTGATGGAGCGCACCGTCCGTGTGTTGCGAAATGTTTTAGTTAAACCCTTATATTTTGTTATTCACATAAACTTAAATGAAATATTAAACCAATTCACTCGAATATAAATGTGCAAGGCCTGCTCGATGAAATGAAATTGTATAATAATTTGATTGGAACTCTACTACAGTCCTTCATAGAGTTCCAATCAAATCACTATAGGTATAATGTATTAACCTGCATTGGTACCATACAAATCTTCACTTGATATATTGTAACTTATTTGTCATTTTACTAACTGAATATCATGGATTAATGCATCATGGAATATATTGCGACTACGTTTTACCACCAAAAAACATTTTGCGAAATATCCAGAACTTGTTATACTTGCTGACATTAGATATTATGACCGATGATTTAGTAATGTGGCTGAACTGCATTGATTATGTCGTAACTTAATAACCCCGACTAGGTGGCCGTGTTAGAAGCGGTCAGTTTTACACTGTAATCCATAAAGGTCGACGCGTTATAAACACTGCATAGATAATAAATTGTGTTAATTGATTGTATCCATACTTTTTCACCTTGGATACTTTTAAGTGCGTGCAACATTTAATAAAATCGAAAGTATTCGGAATTCAAATTTATAACGTTCCAAAATAACAAAAAGAAAAATAAAACTAAATTCTACAATGAATTTGAAAAAGGTGTGCTACGTTTCGATTCTATTGTCTCTGCTTTTGTTCGATTGCCTGATGGAAGGCTCAACTCAAGAGGCTTCTTTTGAGTTACCCGTGCAGTTGGTTGGATTCCCATTCATTATTATGGCAGTCCGGCTCACGAACTTCGTGAAGAAACTATCATACGCTTTAAGCCCAGGTAAATAAAATATATTTATTTTATTTTGTTACAATTATCCATCCCATTTCGGCAAGGATAAAATATTATTTTCCGAAATATTTCTATGAATATTTTTGTAGGCCACAACATTTATTTTAATTTTGTCCCCACTTAGTAAACAAGAAAGGGGACGCTTTGCATCGTATTGAGGGTAGTTCCGCATTATAGCTGACCCTTCACAAGATTAGGATAATTGGTGGCTCTCCTGTGGGTATTAAATACACTTAATTAACGTATTTAGGCCCTTAACGGGGTGTGTTTATCGATTTTATGTTTTGTTTACTTTAAACATGAAATAGAGAATATTTGAACTTTAAAGGCACTTATTACCTTGGCGTGTTGAAGCTATTCTTGACCTATAAAATTGGTTATTCAATTGTAGGTTATGAATTGCTTGCTTTATTAGTATTGATATTTCAACGTAACGATTGTCATTATAAAAAGAAAAAGTATCCAAATTTTTTGTGACACCATATTATATTTTAATATGGTGAATTTTTATACTCGTATTTATTACTTTTCGGAGGTTTGAACAAAATATCATAGCATCATATTTCTAAGATATACGATAATAGAAGTGAATGTATAATATCAATATATGGCTCCTATTATACGAAACTAGGCCAATACTGGGATACTGAAGTAATTGCCCCGGTCAGGAAATTTAAATTTGTGAGTAAATTCGCAACTGCAACACATGTCAGGTTTCAACAGATACACTAGCATAATACGAAAGCAATTACTGTCCACTTATTTCAAAATACACAAGTGCATAAAACGTATTATGCAACTTGAACCAGTCTTGGGTATTAACCAGTATTTATTTATGATAATCAACATATAATTAGAGTGATTAGGATCCACCTCATGTGACTTGGCCAATTATTACGAAATATGTAATTAGTTTCTAAACTAATTACATATATACGTAAAGTTCCATTATGGCGCGTCACTAGGCCAAGGTGTACCTTGGCCTAGTGACGTGCCATAATGGAACTTGACGTAACCGATGACAATCGGGTGACAATTGATTACGACATCTTACTGATAATGCATCGCGTGTCGTCGGTTCGACACCTGTTTAAAGACATTTCTGGAACTGGCCAGTCTTTAAAATAAACCTCTTACTTTGAAATTAAAGTACTATTTAGGGTTTTTATTGCGATAAATAAATCCGTAAACAGTAGTTTAATTTCAATGTGTAGCATTCGCGTAAACCTAAGAAAATAATTATAATGTAAGCCAATACCTTCATCCTTGATGCCATTATTAACAGTAGATAGTAATACATATATACTTGTAGGTACTTATAATGGTATCAAGGATGAAACAAAACCTATAATAAATTAATGACACCGTCACTCCCGGCAAGAGGTACACCTCTTGCTACAGCAAATGGCGCTAATATTATTTTGAGGCAAAACAAAGAAACTATACGATGTGTAGGGTAGAGTAATATCGGATTCATTCCATTTCGTTATACCTTATAATGTAAATATTTTCCAAAGTGAAAATTGTGTCATAGTGAAAATTAATTGCAATAATTACGACGAAAATGCTTTGCTTGTGCTATAGTGTAAAGTATGTAAGTGTTTTTTATTTAACTATTGTGTACATTCAATACGAAAGTGAATTCAAAGTACGTCATAGTTTTTATTCAACTTGTTCGTAATAATTTTAGTCAAAGATTCACAGTGCGTATAGTTTAAAAGTTTCTTACTTAATTACTTAAGCAAGAATATATCTATGTTTTAGTACCTAAGCATTTTATTATGTCTACGCACTTTAGGTTCCGGAGTGTGGTTTAGTTTAAGTAGTGATATTAAAAATCTAAAAGTTAAGCAAACTTGGAAACTAGGCAATTTGTTATCTTTGTTAAACAGCAGATTTTTTTAGACTTTTGCAACTCAAATAATTTGACGGAAAGCCGAATATCAAAATTGGTTGATGATACTCTTTTATTATTCGAATTACTTCATTTTGCCGATAAATAAGAACAGACATTTTTTTTAAGAAAATAAGGCCTTGTTGAGTGCAAACGTAAGTTATTAACCTCAGATAGACGATTTTTGTCTACCCGTCATGAATCTTCATTAGACTGTAGTTTCGGCCGCTAAGCAACACAACACCCGTCTATTACAAAATGTATGTGATAATGTTCACTTTCAATTACTACTTACACATATTACAGCTAGAAAATGTAAGTAGTTGTCATGACTTTATATTGTATTCAAAACAAGCAATATGTCAGATCTAGTACCGACCCACTTCATTTAATTTCATCAGCAGCTATAACACTCGAGTATGATTGACCCACATTATCATTACATAAAGTGCTCGAGAGAAGGCATTGCGTTCCTCCTCACGTAAGAGAGCTTTTGCAGTACAATCTTAACCGCTCTACTGGCTAGTTGAGCACAAGTAACGTAACCGCGGTTACCGCGCGTAATGGAACGGACATTCGAAATTTAAATACGAAAATAATTTTCTACATTATTTGTGACGTTACATCCAGTATTCATCCAGCTTTTGGTTTATTGTCTATGCATTATTGGTGATCAAAATGAGGTGTGCTAATAATGCAATAGTGCTTCCCTTACTATTGTTGTTAATTAATTTGTGCGGAGAAGTGATTAGTCAAGGTGGCGATTATGAATTACCGGTGCAACTTGTAGGGTTTCCTTTTATTATCGCCAGTGTCAAGCTGACGAACTTTTTCAAAAAGTTCTCGTATTCATTGAGTCCAGGTGAGAGTGTATTATAGTTACCTAGATATTTATTTCCATAACATTTTAAGTTACATCATTTTGTCGTTCTTTATTGCTCAAGTTTAAGGTAGAAATTTAGAAGCAGGTATAATGATTTGTTAGGCTTGTAAATTATTTCATTAAATATTATTATGTTTAACTGCGCTAGAGTTGATTCATCGCAGAGTAAAGTAAAAGTGCCTATGTTGTGCACATACGATCCATTATGATATTAAAGTTTAGCGTATCACATGTGCACTAAGGCTTTTCCAATTATTTTGAAACCTCCGCAGTAAACGCTTTATAGTTTACATCGAACATATTTTCATAGCGAACATAAAATGACTCAGACTCAGAGCGAATACTGGCACAAAATAAACATTGACAGAACCAGCGGCATTTTAATTCGGTTAAAATTCTACTTTTAAAGTTTCGAGCAACGTTATTTGAATTAATTGAAGTACAAGATTCAATTAAAAAATGTTGCCAACAAAATAAATTGATTAAGTTTATTTTATAAATAAAACGGCTTTTGACCGTGGTTTGTTAAAGACTTTCGGAAACTCGCTTGCGGTAACATAATTATGGTGGGGATGGAAATAATGTGATTATTTGTGCTATTTTACTGTCAAGTTTATTTAATTCAATTTTATAAAGATTTGAGGACATTTTCTGCGAGAGGTAAACAATTGGCCTGCCCTATTGTTAATGATAATAATTGGGTCTAATTCTAGTTTGGCAGAATTAACGGTAATGTCATCTCTCGCACACTTTGCATACAAGAATCGCCAATAAACTAACGGAATGCCGAGACGATGGTCTCGGGTTCGATCCCTAGGTACCCCGGGCACACACCTCTGAATTTTCGAAGTTATGTGTGTATTAAAAACGTTAATTATCGCTCGCTTAATAATGTGCCCGGTAGATGGCAATAGGCTCGCCCCCTATTACATTGGGACTTAAACATAACTGGCGAAAAGTGGGTGTAATACACCTCTGCCTACCCCTTCGGGGAAAAAAAAGGCGTGAAGTTATGTTATGTTTATGTTATCACAAAAAATACTTAAACATTGCTACTAGCGTCACGGCTAACTGAATTTCGACATCTAGTTTTATTTTAACTGTGTACAAAGTACAAGCCCCACCGAAATTACGATAAAACCTTTAATAAACAAATAGTTGGACTGGCTAGCGTAGACTGGGTAGCGCCTGCTGATCGGAGGTCCCGTGTTTGATTCCCGGGTTGGACAAAAGTGTTACTAAGTTTTTAAGTGTTACTTAGTTAAGTAGCGGCAATAGGCTCGCCCCCTATAACGTGGGACCTAAAAATTCATGGCGAAATGTGGGTGTAATGGGGATACAGGTGCGAGTCTATAAAAACAATATTAACAAGGTTTTCATTTCCATTTATTCAGATTTTTTTTATAGTCTCACGCCTGTATCCCCGAAGGGGTAGGCAGAGGTGTAAATTTTACACCCACGTTTCGCCATGAATTTTAGGTTCCACGTAATAGGGGCCGAGCCTATTGCCGTACCGGGCACATTACCAGACTCCGTGCTGCTACTGAGAATTTCCTAACGGAAATACCCAATAACACTTTGCCCGACCCGGGAATCGAACCCGGGACCTCCCAATCCCACGCGCAAATTTATGCCGCGAGACGGCGAGACCAACGAGGCAGTCGAGTCATTCAGAAAATATATTATTTTATTTATGCTCTCCAAATTAACGTAGTAGGTACACGAAGAATTCTTTGCACGTAGAAGTCCACGCACGTATGTGCCGCGACACTGACTGATATGGCATGGTACGGCACATTGATACATTTGCGCCACTTGCACATTGATAAATGTGTTGCAGCGCTCCAAACATATCTGATGGACGCATTGACTGTGATACGAAGCTGTACTTCATTTAATATTTAGACTATCTATTACCCGTATTTCGTAGTGCTCATAGTGAGACTTGGCTTGCCGTTCGTAGTAGATCGGCAAAGTTAAGCAACGTTTGCGTAAGTCACGACTTTGATGGGTGCCCGCGTGTGGCATTTACGTCAGAACGCTGCCATGCTTCGGAGGACACGTAAAGATGTCGGTCCCAGTTCTTGTCTCAGGACAAGGATCAGTAGATCATGCTCAAGGTCTTTGAGCAGTCTGAAAACTCCGATATCAGAGTTTGCCTCCCACTCACACGAAAAGAAAGAAAAAAGAACCGTATTTTATAAAGCTTCCTTCAAAGTCAGCGGATTTCGAAACAAAATAACACCCCCTATTTTACGCGCATAGTGATGGAAGACAATCTTCCGTTGTGGGTTTCATTTCATTAAGGGACGTTATGTTCTTGGCTTGAGAAGTTTAAGTTCTGTGATGATAATAATACTCATACTCATAGCTCCCATAGCTCTAGTCTTGTTCATTCCTCCTTTAATATACAGTCAATCCTTCTCTGGAATGCACTCCCTCTTGAAATCAGGTTGTCTTCTTCTCGTGAACTTTTCAAGGCCAGAGTCCGTCGGCAGTATAATGAACAGTTGGCAGAATCTTCATAGTGTATTTGTATAATCGTAATTACTGGGTATATTTATTTATTTATTCATTGAATAATCCTTATCAACTATCATTACAGGCTTTAAGCCTAATACAATAGTGTGGCATGTATACATATTATTTTACTAACTACTACTCTAACATACAATTATAACTAACAATATTCATTAAAATCCTTGCGACTTCACTCACATTACTAAAAATACATCAGTTCTTTCATGTAACTTATTAATAATGTGGATGGTATGCACAAGTGGTGTTTTAGCCATAAGATTAGTTCTGGCTCCCGGTATGGCTAATATATATTTATGTATATATATATCTATACGTATAAACATTTTTATATACTTTTATTATTATTATTAGTATATATACACGTATTTATATATGTTTTTATATACATATATTAATATGTATTATATTATATATAGGTATATATTAATAGATATTGTGATATTTAGGTATGTATTATATTTTCAGTTATTATTCATTTTATGTTTAGTATGTAATAGCTATAAGTGGTTTTGCTCTCACATTACGGCTCTCTTACGCACATACCTTGAATTGTCTCTGCACCACACAAAGGTTGACTGGCAGAGAATGCCACAGGCATTAAGTCCGCCTTTGTACATTATTTTGTTATATTGTGCAAGAAGTTTTAAAAATAAAAATAAATAAATAAATAATACATGTCAGTCAGGACAAATAATTTGAGTAAGTATATGATGATGAATGACCGAGGTAAGAAAAAGAAGGTATAACCTTTTCGGAAATCACCACCCTAAGAGAGTAAAAAAGTCCCATGCAGGGTGTAAGAGCTGCTTGCGTGATTGTTTATTAATTTTTGCTTGATAGATAAGCAAAGATTTAAAAAAATATATTATTTGTCAGCAGAATATCAAACCAGTCTCCATACCAAAAAATAAAAGTTATCCACTGTCGAAAGACTTAGAGCAAGTTAAAAGATTGTTCCCGTTTTCGTTGATCGGGAGTTAGCCAGGCACTTTGTTTTGGTCTAGTTTCAGACGGCGGCGGCATTGTGCCAAGAGCGTCGTGCTAAGCTTTTCAGATAATCTATACAATTTTACTTGCTTTCATTTAGCCTATTTTTATTCCCACCGCCTAGATATGCCAAAGGGGAAACTTTGTAAGAAAAGCTTTTGATTTTATAAGCGTAGTCGCCGTTATGAGTTTTATGTGTAGATAAAGATTTATTGTAAACTTGATAGAATGGAGTAAATATTTACCCTTTCTCAATATGAAACAATCGTAGGAAGGCAATATACATAAATGTGAAGGTATATTAATAAAAGCTGTATACTAAAGGAAGAAGTGTATCAGAATATACACAGATATTCATTTTGCTTTCATTTGATTTGTCACGTCGAATAAGACCTAATAAAAAAAAAGAAAATTATAACGGAAAGATATACTATGAAACCAGGCACGTTACTTAACTTTCTAAAAACAATATTGTTATTAGTGAACAACAGTAATCTATGTGCATAATATTGCGTTTCCTTGCTCCAGCATAACTTTACGTCAAACTTTGGCGCTTCAACGTGTAAGGTTATTAGCATTTACTCAATATTCTGCAGATCTATCAAACTAGAAACAGTATGCATGAGGTAATTTAGATGCAACATGTCTGAAATGCTTGATTTAGCAAGACAACGTAAGCGTGTGTTTGCACATGACGATTAACAAAAAGATGCGTGTCACGCCTGTATAACACTGAAGAATCAGATGATTGTATTGTTACCGAATTCCACCAGTTACGTTTACGTGTCTGTGTCGAAAGAGTGAGCTAGCATTTGTCTAGGCTTATTATATTATTTACCAAGCTGTTAGCAAACCAAAAATTTAGTTAAACAAAATTGTCTCTATCGTCTATTCATCCATAATTAGAAACAACGATACTCAATCAAGCCTTGTCTATTCTACAACCAAAGTCTTACAAAGAGCAAAAACGCCAACCACTACTACTCAAACCAGCCACTAATCCACTATCACTTAAAACTATAACTGCCTTTTTTATAACCATGACAAATGGGTCTAGAAACAATAAAGATATAAATATTCATAGACTTACATTACCACTATTACTCAACGTTTATTCATCGTTTTGACTGCATAATATGGAACCACTGGCATAAATTACCCTCAACATTAAACTGTCAAATCGACAACTAGGATTCACTTGAACTCGACAAGTATTCCAAGCAAGTATGACCAGATTCTCAATAAATGAGTTCCAATACTTGTCTGTTACGTATTCTTGAATGTAGGTCTGTGAGCCGGATTGCGAATTTGGCTTTGGTGTGAATTTACTTTGAGCTAAAGTTGATCTTAAAATTGTTACTACTGTACTTTTATATGTACATTTATGTAATTGCATAAAATGTTGGTAAAGGTCAGTTCGTGTTGTATAATTTCCTCGTTGCAACAATAGAATGTGTTTCAGTTTACGTTTATGAAATTTTATAAGTACTATTTTTCTGTTAGCTATTCTTAGTGAATATTTAGTTTTAATTTAGGTGTATGAAAAAACTTATGTTTGTAAATGTCTATATAATATAGAAAAATAACTAGGCATAATGTAGCACTATGAATAAATCCCGTATTGCAAGTCTTCTAATACAAAAATTGAATTAACAGACACAAAGGTCATCCAAAATCAAAACATCAATTTGTTGATCACACAAGTTGTTGTTATGTTGGAACTTATAGAAAGAATGACCCCTAACCCAACTCGACACAGTGTAAACCACCTCACCTTGTGAGCAGTCAGAAAATTATTTCAAAAGACAATTTGCAATATTAAATTCATTTTATTTAATCACTATATTAACCAAACATGAATAAAGGATCTGTTTCAAACACAACTGCAGAAAATTCATCTAGCTTCCTCGTCAGTGAAGTGTTGTAGGCCCCTTTACATTGTCTTTAATTTCATGCACTTAACCCTTTGAAACAATAAAAGGTCTCAGTCACGATATACATATAGCGTGAAAAGTCTTAAAAGCAAGTCAAAACGAGTCATAATCATAATGTGAATTGTCGATTGCTACAGCTGCTTTGAAGAAATACTTGACCTATATAATATTTATGCCCCAAATCTGGGTGGATTATTCGTGATAACCTGACAGGAAGAACCCGTGAAATAGTATACTATCTCTGCTAAACTAAACAAAATCTATCTTATGCGTGCCGCAACTTATTTCACTTCAACCAACAAAACCGCAGTGTTTATGCAACTGCCTTTAACATCTGCTAAGTAAGATAAACTACAAGTACTTAAGTAAAAGTTAAATGCATTTATTTCACTGCAAGTGATTCTTAAAGGAAATGACGTTATGAGAAAAACTTTGTCTCCGAGCAAACGGATCGCGGGAAAGATAAAGCACTCCACTAATTAGGTCGGAGCAGTGGCAATTAACTCTGTAATGGCCGACGGCTGATAAAAAATAGATCACATAACTTACTTGTGCTTTCTTTGATAAGTTTATTTAGTCTATTAAGAAGTTTGTGCGCTTGGACGGGTTGAACTTTAAGTTTAAAGGGAAGTTTAATGCGAAGAGAAAATGTTTCGGACGAATTTACGACTGTGGGGTTAGGGAACCTATTTACGTTAACTACTTATGATAGTATTTTATCGCGTATAACAAACATAAGGCGGGGTAAAATACATAAATTATTTTGTCAAGAAGCGTCAGCTGATTTGTAAAGAAGGTACACACTTTAAGTGATAACACTTATGCTATACTTAATTTCAGATAAGGTACAGTGTATGCTTGATTTGTTCTCTAATTAAAAAAAAAATATTTGGATGTATGAACATATTGCAAACATATCTTCGTGATAGTCGGAACTAACGACTCAGCGTGCTTTTAGAGGCAATTACACCTAGAAGTATGTATTGGTATTATGTAGGTACATAATTATGTCGCCTCATTATTTTGTATTCATCGAGCTAACCACTTAATCTTATAGTAAGAAAAGTCCCTGACCTTTTCTAGCTTGTGCAATAATGTTAATTTGATTATTAATCATTTAATTTCAATCGATCGTCTTGATGGGTTTTAACCTTCAGTAGCTAATTGTTTGAGTTTCATGTGAAACTCATTATTTAAATTGAAGCCTTCAACATATATTGCCAGGAGGCTGCCGATTTACGTTACAAAATACGCGCATCGGGTATCATTCTACAGTAGCGCTGCATAAACAATAAATTGCTTTCCAATAATCTGATTACATCCCAGTATATGTTTATTGAATTAATTGAGAGATAAAATGTATTTTAATGAGTGCATAAAACTGTAATGTATTTTGTTTGAGACTTTAGTATAATTCTGAAATAACATTATACGAGCGATTTCGATATCCCATAATGTTGCGTAAATATTGTATGTTGATGCGGATTTCATTACTTGCTAGTGATCCTTTCAAATGATATCTGTATAAATAATATAATACTTATTTAAATCAACTTAGTAGTCATTATAAAGGTGAGCCCACCTAAATTTGGAATTGCTTTTTTGATTTACTAAGTGCTCATTACTATAAGTCATCAAGATAATATCAAAGTTTTACAAATGGTCTTAAGGAAATAATAATGATTAATGACTTTTTGGATTGTAAAGTTTTTAGAGTACAGCTTTGAAATCTGTCTTAATAATTTTAATGCTAGTTCTATATACGATCTAAAGGACACCAAAACATACGTGAGCGCTCTCACGTCCACCCATGACTCAGCAGTATGTCATAACCTCACTATTTCTTTTCCAGCGACGTACCGCTCACGCAACCGCCGCGAGCTGGCGCTAGCGGACCCTGAGCCTTTCGACGTGGTCGACGTTGAGAAGTACATCGTCAACGAATTCGGTGCGAAGGCGTGCGTGTACGAGCGCGTGTGTGCGCACTACGCGACAAGGGCGATTGCGCAGCCGCGACCGCAGCTCGACTGGCCTGATGTCTTCAGGTAAATATTTTAGTTCCTTTTAGATTGTTGGCAATTATCTCGGAGGGAAATGTTTATGTCTAAGACAAAAATCCTGAATTCGCCGTTGTCGTCGAACATTTCCCTCCGAGAGAATTGCTGCTTCCTGGTGAAGACATGCTATATCAAGTTAAAAGGTAAAATAACAGCTTTTGTGGGCAGCCTGAGCCCTCAAGCCGTCACCCTGAATCAACTACTGGCCGAAGATGTATGGTTGTTAATTAAAATATGAATGTTTAATCTCATAGAATAGTAAAGTCTGCTATTCTTGTTATTGGAATCCAAGTATAAGTATAAATAGGGATGCGTAGAAATACGTGTATTCAAAGTCAAAGAATGCCAATAGTTTCCTAGTAGCAAACTAACTTGAATATACCGAAAACAAAATATAGGGATGAATGTATCCAATGAATGGATGATGAATTTATGGAACAACAAAGTCTACCCAAAACTACTGAGACCTCCAGTTTGTTAAGTTGACAATTCCAAATCCTACATATCAATCCCGTTTTATCTGTCAAAAGATAAAATTATGGATATATATATACTATTAACCTGTACCTACTAGCTTTTGAGTACTTTATCGTTCCTTCATCGGATCTGCCTACCATTACGGCTTGACATCTTGAAGTAAACTGATGTTATTTAAAGTGCTTAAATAAACTATTCGCTAAAGAAAGTTCTTCTGACAATTAGACAGACAGTGTGATTTACTGTTGGATAAGATTAGATTTATTTAAATCGGCTTTTGCCTGAAGATAAATAAAGCTACAAACATTTAACTATTATATTGCTATCGAATACATCTTGCGATGTTAAATTGGATATTTATGCTTGAGCAAGAATTGTTTTGAATTAAAATTAAGGAATATTATTGGCCAATATTTTTTTGATTATTTTGATGACGAAATGGTTTTGGCAATAATTATGGTATTGAGTAACAACTGACAGACTGTTCTAACTAATGATACTACATTTCTTGAAGGGATTATTCTTTAACGCCTGCCTTCCACACCCTGCAGACTAATGTCAACTATTAGACAGCAAAAGTGTTGATTGAGTCATACATTCCCTTTTCGTTTTCATTTATAATTTACATATAATAGGTACCGTTGTGACATTACCCATATGGGGCCCAAAGTAAGGCTAGTTGCTATATTTCAATTTGTGATGGTGATTTTCTGGACAATATTTGTCGCGTTTTCACGCAAAAGATATCTTATTTTAAACATACTAAACATTTCAATTCAAGGGAGAGGCCTTTGCCCAGCAGTAGGACACATTCAAAGGCTGATTAAAAAAAAACATTTCAAACCCTAATCCCATCCTATTTCTAAATATGACCTTGACTCGTCTGTTTAACCGTCGCCGAGTTTCTATGAATATTTCATAACGTTTTATTCAAATGTTTTCAATGCCATGTCCGATTGTGCGAACTGGCAAATGGTTGGAAGGAGGTCAGTGGTCGGCCAGTACTGTCGGAATGCTGCAAAGTGTCTGGCAAGTAGGACATTGATGTAATACCGCTGTACACAACTGCAGGTCATCAGAATGGTCGCCGAGACAACCATATAAGAATCTATTACGAAACAACTTATTGATTCTTATGCATTCAAGAATTATTTTTGCATTCTCATAAATTGTCTGTAAATATTCATGAGGCTTTTAATACAATTTGATAAAGTATTATAGAAGGTATACATTTTTTTAAGTAATTGAATAATATTTACAGTAGCATTATACATGCTTGAATCAATTTAATTTAATAATAAACTTGAGTAAAATTAGTTACGTAATTTAATTACTTAATTTAATTAAACGATCAACATTGCATTGTTAATTAATACTATACTATTATAATCCTCAATGAATGCATTAGAAAGCTTTTATTAGGCCTGGGATTTTAACGACCCTTCCATTGCTATACCGTAATGTTTTAAAAACTAACTTAGATTGTAATCGTACCTAATTAAACCTTTTTACACAATATGTGCTTAGTTGCTTATTGTCAGGATCATTACTATAAATTATTCAGTTTTAAGTCAGTATGAATATTCTTTATTACTAGAGAGTCGCCTTTGTCTTTATAATAATATGCGTACCAAATAATACATAAAATGTGCAGCCTTAAATAAAATGTAATTTATCTTATTGGATTTTATAAAAGAGTTCTGTCGAAGATGCCGATTTTGATTTAAGTTATTCCTTTTGATGTGTTTAATTATTTATTGATCAATAAGGTATTTAGTCTCTTTCATAATTTATAATGTGGTGTGACCATGAAGATATAAAATGACTGAAGGTCGAACAGATGAGTAAATAATCTCAATGTTTGGGGGACTCTCGTCTACTTTACGTTCGATGTCCGAGGTGAGCCGGTATTATGCAACCGCAAAACACTTTCACTCCTAAGCTAGTTAGTCAATCAAAAACGCACCTTATTGCTACGCAGTATGGCTTATTTTACAACAACAGCTATTTGTTTCCCTGCATCTAAGATTACATTGAAATATCACACTTAGAGTTTTCATATTACGGCTGCGTTACCAGCAGTGTGTGACAGAGATGAGCGGTGTGTGAATAGAAGAGTCTCCAGATATATCAGATTATTTTCTTCGCTCCGTTCAGCACATCAGAAGACCAATTCTTGTGTTTTATCCGACATCGACACTATATTTTGAAAGTAATGCGATTAGATTTTTAATTGACTCACAATTGGTATTCAGGTAACAAAATGTCATTACCTATCGTCTCAATTGACATACATACAGTACGGCGTTGACTCATAGTTTGATGCTTTCTTCAAATTTACGATCGATACGAACAGTTAATTCAGAAGAATAACATTTACCGTACACACAAGTATTCCACGGACGCTAGATCGAAACTGCATTTTGAACAAATATAATTACTAGAATTGGCACTCAGTTTTCACACATTGGTTGGTGTTATCCTCAGCTCAACTATATCGCTCATTTCTGCAGACGCAGTTTGTAAAGTAGGTTTGTTTGCTCGTGTTGTCACTGAGTGCGATGTGCTGTACGGAGATTGTTATCGGCACGCAGTTTCCGTATTATCTCATTATATTGAAAAGTAAGCGACCTTAATGACTGTTATTTGATGTAACCACTTGCAGTTTCTATTTGTATTATACTGATGTGCAAGTGCTTTGTCTTTGATGAAAGTTGATTGGATTCTTAGAAAATAAGGATGAGCAAATAAATTATGCATTTAGTTGCATCAAAAAATCATTCAAAGGTGAAGAAGTCTTTTTCCAAAAACTTATAGATAGCCTAACATCAATAGTTGCAAAATTTCTTGGCATTAAAGATATTAGCGATAATTATAATTGCTGTCCAAATTAATTATTCTTATAATTTAGATCCTACAGCAAAAGTACAACGTATGCAAACAAAAAATAGACGCAAACTTCGACGGACAATTCAAAGGCCCAAATAAAACATGGATTCTCTGCGCATAAACAGTTTCAATATTGGACACATCTTGTGAATGCGAGGCGATAAAGATTCAGACCGTATTCAGTATGCAATGATGTATAAATATGAATATTGAATATGAAAATATACACATATGGGATAACTTCAAAGCGCGCAATGATGTTGTTGTGAATATATCGTAGCAAACGCTATCAAATGTTCGTGTGATTTTGTATCCGATTTATTCAGAACATGAGATACAGTGCCCTTTGATCAGTGTATATCCTGTTGTATATAATTATTATGATTTCCTGTTCTTATGTCATTCTCCAAATATGATGAGCATCACATCGGATTGCTGAGGTTTTGTTTTATTTCGTTCATGGAAAAGAATTATGTTTAGTAAATAATATTCAGTTACTCCTGTTTTATTAGGGCGTTGCTGGATCAACTTGATTATATGGCAGTAAATAAAAGTGTTTTCAATTTACTCAGTACCTCAATCATCACCACCGAAACCAAAACTTATACCATATAAAAGACTGTTTGAAGGTAAAATATTTTGATGTTCATGTGGTAAAGTCTAAAAGAAATAGGCCAGTGCCTTTATTTATGGTTGTACGGTAAATTTACCATCGGACCCTTCAAATCTTGCTAAGAATCCTGCTAAGAACAATAAGATCATAGGTAGTCTGACACTTTCAACTGTAAACCGGTAATCTCAGTTCATAGAATGTTCTTCTATTTGTTTGAGTTAACAACTAATTTGCGCCATCCATATGGTCAGTATAATTATAGAAGCATTAAAACATCTCTAAGCTGATTTTAATAGTTCTTTTTACCCGACTGCGCGACGCAAAGGAGGGTAATGTGTTTATCAGTCTATGTATGTATGTATGTATGTATGTATGTATGTAAGTATGTATGTTTGTTTCTATGTGGCGTTCTAGAGACCAAATGCGTAAGCCGATTTTGATGATTCTTACGTCAATCGATTCGTCTTAACCTTGCGAATGTCACTAAAGACATGACAGTAATCAAAATTCACCACAGCGACAGCCAGACGCCATATTGTCAAAATGAAAAAAAATAAAGTCGATGAACTATGTCAAGTGGGGTGTCGTTGAATAGGTATTTTAAAATCATCTTTAGGTTCTTTTTATCATTTTTCATTTTAAATAATAGTTTAGGATATATAATGATTTAAAGATGTTTAACAAAAAAAAATTCTCGCTTATTTTCATACTTATTGATTTAAGTTTTTATTTCAAGTATAAACGATATACAAACACTCGATTGCGAAATTTACCATCTTATAACGAAGTCAATGAATCGTAACTAAAAAGTATAAAATAAAAAAAATAATTTAAAGAAAAACAAAAAACCCGACTGCATAAAAAGTAATTTTAAAAAATACGTGAAAATATTAACTTGAATAAAAACTAAAAACAAAGAAACAAGCCCAGAAGTTTAGAAGTAATATGCAGAACAGAACGACTCACAGTCGGGGCCCATTCAAATTTTACCAATCAAATCTTCCCAAGGGGCCCCGACTGTGAGTCTTTCTGTTCTGCATATTACTTCTAAACTTCTGGGCTTGTTTCTTTGTTTTTAGTTTTTATTCAAGTTAATATTTTCACGTATTTTTTGAAATTACTTTTTATGCAGTCGGGATTTTTGTTTTTCTTTAAATTATTTTTTTAATACAATTCTCATAATTATAATAGAGGTCATTCGGACTAAT
Source organism: Euclidia mi (assembly GCA_944739405.2). Classification (NCBI taxonomy): domain Eukaryota; kingdom Metazoa; phylum Arthropoda; class Insecta; order Lepidoptera; family Erebidae; genus Euclidia; species Euclidia mi. The sequence continues at coordinate 26,324,646 of OX123204.2, read as the reverse complement.
GTTCCATTAACATTAGTTTGAATGCCGTGTAATAATGTAATCCTCTTATAGATTTTTTTTTAATAATTTTGAATAGAACATTGCGATGCTAATGGCAATTTAATATTATTGCAAACAATATCGGACAAGAAACATATGTACATACATTAGTGGTAAGAGGCTTAAAGTATAAAATTGCTGTTTTCAATTAGTCGTAACTCGTTGTTACTAGTAGTGATTCAGATTTTGTAAATGTTGTAATATTGTGGGAACTTAGTAAGGTTTGTCGAGGACGGAATAGAGTGGTGGACGCCCAAGGTTTTATTTGGAAATAGAATATAATTCACATATAAACCATTACCGAACAAAACCACAAGTACATACATTACATAGCAACATAGAGCACTTAGATGGTCTGTGCAACTGCATAGTAATAGCACAGTGTAAAGTCATACATACTGTGGTAATAGTTGGAGTAGCAAGTTTTTATAATAATAATTTTACGTAGGTACTTTAAGCTTGAGCCCAAAACCTGGATATAATACATATACATATTTCACTTTGAGTACTTTATTGGTTTATGTATAAAGAATAATTCATGAAGATTCTTGAACATAATAATAATATGCTAATTCGTTTGTCTAGAACTTATCGAGAATTTACGAGCTACTGCGTAACTGGCCCTTAATCTGAAGACCATTCAAGACTTCTTTTATTTCTTGTAACTAAATTATGTGTTTTCTTCTATTCCAGCCAGTACAAGCGGTCGCCTGACCAGACCAAGGAGTTTTACCTACTCAGCGTGTTCCTAGGCGACATCGTGGGTTCACCACAGCTATGTCTACAGCTAGGCAAACGCAGGAGCTGCGACACCATGCAATTCGACGTGTAGTATGATACATACCAAAGAAATAGAGCTTTGCATTAGAATATGAACGTCTGTTGAATTAATTATCTTTAGACCAGTGTAAATCGAGTGCTTTGTGTCTCAGAAACATCGATATATAATATGTACTAACCTCAGAAAAGTAACTGCAACTTGTCAAATCTATGCTTTAAATACCATATTCGCTTTCGAAGCAAAAAGGTGTTATAATTCTGTTTTGCACGATATTTTTTCGTAGTAGTATGACGTCTGGAAAAAGGTTACTCCTTTTAAATTACTTTATATTTCTCGGATTTTCGTATTAAGAGAACGTAATATCACGTAGCAAAACTATAGAATGACAATGTTTTGTTGTACTATTTACGCTAATTTCATTAGAACAATAATGTTTGATAAAATATGAACCGATTTGTTCCTCTAGCGAAAGGTTCCACTAGATTCAAACATCACTAGATTGAAGAGTAAAGACCATACCATGAAGACATGTATTATATACCTAATATGCCTATGACATAGAATTCTGCCGAGAGCTCTATTTATATTATAGTTAGACAATTTTATTTTGGATTATTTAGATAAAAGATTTATTTTATGACACAATTATTTTAAGACGTTTAAGATATTTTTTTACTTTCGAATATACAATAGTTATTTGTAGGTACTAGTTTTTATGGTAAGAAGAACAAATTAATATTAATGTTAAGAAATAAAAACCACATCAATAAACGTGATGATAATTTAAGTTACCTATAACGAATTTATTTCGTAAGATTTTTATTTTATACGCTTTTGTTAAAATTGTTGTAGTTAATACGTAATGAAACGCGCGCTCATTAAAAGTTACCTATGTTGTTAAAGACTTATTGATATTTAAGTCGATAAATATAATATTATATTAATAATAATTATAAATGCAAGTTACCTTTATATATGCTTCATTTTTTAATATACTTATAAGTCGTAAATAGACTAAATATATTGCTCAAACGTTAATTATGTTAAATATCGCAACTGTCGTTATTTCCATTTATAGCTTTTCATAACGCAACTTGATTTTGCATCATTTGGCGGGTCTTACGTAGACGGAAATTATTTTCGTTCCTACATTACCTAAAAGTGTCTCTGTCGGTCATTATAAACATGACAATGAAAAACCTGACTGGTCAGTTTTAAGGAATCATCGGAACTTGAAGCGCTGAAAGCTGTTCTAATCGTGTTGCGATATGAGAAGCTATAGTCGTACGAAGTAACTATTTAGTAATCTATGGTCGTACTGAGCCCCTAGACTTGTTATTTTCCGTTTATACTTGGAAACATATTTATCAAGCATCAACTTTAAAAAAACCGCCTACTCTAAAACACCAAGACAAAAAAAAATATTTTGCTTAAATTTATTTCTATTCTTACGCTATTAATTAAAGTTACGTCAATTTGCGATTAGGACCTCAAAAGGTTCGTTCTGCAGGTCGGGAAAAGTGTAATTAGGATTTTCTCAACTATTAATTGCTAAACCTGGATACGCATTCGATAAATGGTGATAAATTTTGGCATTTGAAAGGGTCTAAATTTAAGCCATTTTGCGTAACGCTAGGTAAGATTACCAATCGATTAGGGCATTAATTGGAGATTGGCATTAAGGGTGTTGAGAGGTGTCGATGTTTTAGATATTTTAGGTTCTAAAATAAATGTTTCCAAATCAACGATGTATCTGTCAGTGTTGAAAGTTTGTGTTCAACGGCTACTGGGATAAATATTATCATATAAGCTCGACTGACTAAATGTGCTTAGTTTTAAAAAGTTTCCTATTCTCATCATCAGATTCTGACATTTTGACCATGGGACCACCTAAGATATTCTTATACACCCTTTCGAACATTACAATAATTTTATAAATTGGTCTAGAGGTAAAGTGTTTCGAAGAACTGAAAACCTGAGGTATTCCTAAAAGCGCAACTATTTTTGAGCGCAACTAAAAAAACGCAATTACTTTATTCCACAAAGCGCAACCATTAGTTGCTTGCGCTGACAAATTTAAAAAATAGTCGCGCTTTTAGGAATACCTCGAAAACCGTCTCCTCTTTATAATCACAACGGGTCATGGTATAATTCATGCAAGAATTCGACTGAATAGGAAATCTATATTCTAAAAATGAACAAAGTTTACAAATATTTTGATGAATACGATCTTGAACTGTTACCTATGCTTAACAAATTTGTAAGAGTTATTTCGTAAACTTACACTAAGTTGACCTTATCAATGTATTTTCTAAATGTTTCCAAATTGATTGGTAATTATTATTAGCAAATGCCTTATTATGTAAAGTAAAATTAAAAAGACGCTATACTTTTATACATTACACCGTAAACAAATTTTCTAAATAATACTATAAGTGGTAAATCTTTGTATAGATTTGATAAACTAGATAAATATTAAGTTATAGAATGCATAACTTCAAATCGTGAATTCTTCCATTTAGTTGCCACAATACTATGTGCAATGAATATTCTTTTTTATACTGTTTTACTTGATTTTGTTAATTAACTACACTAATCTAGAAAAATATAATTTTCAATGTAAGTGAAGCTTATGTAAGCTAAGTGATGCACATCTTTATTACTAAGATGATTAAGTGTGTGCTCAGCGAAGCTGATTTATAATGATGTTGTTTTCTTTGCTCACGTATGTCATCGATACGTAGCTTAGATACATTATTTTGTATGAAATTGTCTGTTTCTGAATCTACTAGTATGTCTTATAGATCTATTTTTGTAATCCTCTACATTAAGTAACAAAAATATTTTATATGAAAGTAGGACTAGTCAAATAAAGATTTTGAAAAAATATGTCTTTTAATTCACTGAGAAAAACTCATTTCTGGTTCCGTGTGATTTATTTAAAGTACCTACTATAAAACGTAATAGGGGTCATAAGATTTCCAAAAGAGAGGTCAAGAGTTTCCATTATCCCTTTATCCTGATTTGTTAGCCCCTAAGTATTCCAAGACTTTTCGGATTTGATAAGTACGATTTTTCATTTTGTAAGACCTAGTTTGTAAATCAAAGGCCTACGTTAATTTAGTTTAGCTGTTCTTTTGGAAAATGTTCGCCAAAGGAAAATTGACCCACATGCATGTAACGGACAATATAAGACTCGCCTAAAAGGTCAAGGAAAAGCGGCATTGAAAGGCAATATAAAAAGATTTTCCAAAGATTTGGGCTAGCTAAAATTAAGTTTTTCGATGGAGATGTAACATATTTTGCGACATTTGTGTATGAAAACACTGCTTACAATTTTTTTTAGCGTTTAATAAGATAAGCTACCAAGTTTCAACCCAGGATTAATAAATTGAAGAATAAGGTTAAAATTCTGAACTTATTTTTTTTATAGTTATCGTCAATTTTGTACTTACTACACAAAGATTTGTCCTGGATAGAAATCAAACCTAACCAGACAAAAATTTGATTTCATTGAACCAGTCTAGTTATTACACCAAAATATTATCCCATAAATTACCTTTTTATCTTGCCAGGATAAAAATACTAAACAAATTCAGTAGTCGTGACGTCACCGTCGAAGTAAAATCCACGCGATTGCTCACCTCATTCAATTAAGGCTTTCATTGTTCAGTTTTACAAAAAATAGATGGAATTTTCTCTCTAAAATCCATACAAGTTTTAACCCGGCCAAAATTACGGCCCCTTAATCCTTTTCCTTATAAAGTCACTATATTCCAACAGATCCTTTTCTGGCGAAAAAAGAAAGGTCAATTGATGCCAAGTACTATAAAGTGCTGAAAGGATCAGGTCCAAAGCTATGGGTGTGCAAAATTTGTAAAAGTACCGTAAGGGCAGTCCATTTCCGCGAGCCCAATATGGCCGACAATGGAGCTGAAAATTGTTTAAATCATTCGGTTTGTTGTTGATATGACAAGTGTTCGAGATTGTTATAACGCTACATGAAAACTTTTAATAGAATACAACAGGGCGTGTATTACCTAATGTTGCAGTTGATCGGATGGTGGAGATGAATAGTTTATGTTGTGGTAAGTTCAAGGTCAACTATGATAGTTAATTATTATGTCGACCTATCCGTAGAATAGAGTTCCATGTGATCATAGACCAAAATCGCGATAAATAGTTAAATGGGATAAGGAATAAGAACTCTACAAAACTGTGTTTTTAGAATTTTCGTATCTTATTTACTTTCGGAGATATAGAATCGAATAACGTCTCATCTGATATTTGTTCCGCACAACAACGCACGATGTATACAAGGGACGGCGCATGGGGATTATGGGTGGCGCGAGCTCAGCGATCGATCATCAGTCCGGCCGTTATTTATTGGAAGAAGAAGAAAATTGGGGCGTTTTCGTGTTCTATGCTTAATTTACATGGTAGATTATTTTTTTCTAGGGCCCATAATCGGTCTCTCAAGAACAGAGCCTATTACTTTAGAAAAAACTATGATTACTAAAATAAAATCGCTATTGGTAGAAACGTAACAATAATATCCCTCTAAAAATACATAAAATATTTAAAAAAATGTTATAATTCGACGTAAATGACGGTAACCCAGTGGCTTTTCTCGGTAACGCAGTCGTATCTCATACAAAATCTGGCTGTCCCAGCAAGCAACTCGCTTCAAATACATTGACATTACACTAAAAATCTTCACAGCACTATAAAATTAAAATATCTACGGAAGTTAAGGTAAGTATGAACTTTAATAGCAGGCTTATAAGTTTATATTTTCTTTAACCGTGTATTATTTAAGAAATATTTCTTGTCTTGTCCCTGTTGAAGTAAGGAAACGTAAGTACTCTGTGTTACCAAGCAAAAGTGAGCCTTAAATTTGGCTTTTGTGGTGCATTTTCGACTAAGTTCGTTTGATTTAATGTGAATTGCTGGCGTGGTAAGGCGGGTGTTCGTGGCTTTGACGCTGGCTGCGTCAGTCGAGCTCAAGTCATCCAGAGAGGCGCGTGTGTTTATTGTACGTCCGCTGAGTTACCGACGACAAACGGTGAGTTTTTTAGATATTTGATTATTTTTTATTGTGTTTTGTAATAGAATAAGTAAATATTTGCATGGACTCAAAAATGATCAGGTATTTATTATAATATGACCCAAATGTTAGAATACACGTTATTTTTACAACTGCGTTACCACTATACTGCGTTACCACGAGAAGTAACGCAGTTGTAGGTGCAGTAACGCAGTTGCAAAGTAAACAGTTTTCTAAGTGTATTTATCTGTTTTAGAGTTCATTTAATTAATTATCGGGTTATTTTGTTACAGTATATTATTGTCAATATAATGGCGTTAACACCGGCAGAGAAACAACGGCATTATAGGGAAAAATTTAAACAGAACCCTGTAGAAAATGCTGAGGCTAAAAGAAAACATCTTCAGAGATATCATGCTACTAAAAAAACCTAAAGGATATTGCCCACAATATTGGATATGTCCGTTAATACTTCAATTTCGTTCATAGTTTCTAAGCCATCTCTTTTTGGAATTACATCAAAGGGAATTTCTAAATCATGGCTTCCTTTAGGCGGGCTAACGGGGCTGGTAGAAACTGGAATTGGCTGATATGTTTGAGGTGAAAAGCAAGCGCAAATGCCTCTTTGGCAGAAGCAACTAAGATCACGATATTGCAATAAGCCAGGAGTGTCTGAGAAAACTTGATGTACCTGAATTGTACCGTGGAGAGGAATTACACCATGGGGAACAGCCTGCTCTACCTTTTGAATGTCGTCGTTATTGGTGTTATACAACTGAGTCTTGCAAGAGTCTTTTAAAGTGTGAAAGAAAGTCTTCGCGTCAGGAATGTCTAAGCCAATGATAAATGTAGTGATTTTAGTGAAAATTATAATGGAAAATATTTTGAAAAAATCCAGCATAATCATTTTGGTGGATCGCCCCAGCAAATTACTTTGCATATAGGTGTTTTGTATATTAAACCAGAGGAAGCAGACAAGGCACAAGTTACTTCTTTTTGCTGTGTCTCACCGAATAATTCTCATAATCCTGCATCCATTTGGGCACACCTCCATCCAGTTATCAGCACATTAAAGGTTAATCATTCACATATAACAACAATTCATGTCTTTTCCGACGGTCCAGCTACACAATACAGACAAAAGATAAATTTTTATTTGATCTATTCGAAAACCTTTGAAAATTATGGCTTTGATCGCATAAACTGGAACTTTTTCGAAGCTGGCCATGGTAAGGGTGCGGCTGATGGGATGATCAGTGGCTATCTAAAACGCACAGCTGACCAAAAAGTAGCTACTGGCTTAGACACTCCTGACGCGGAAACTTTCTTTAACACTTTGAAAGACTCTTGAAAGATTCAGTTGTATTACATCAGTAACGAAACGACGACATTCAAAAGGTAGAGCAGGCTGTTCCCCATGGTGTAATTGCTCTCCACGGTACAATTCAGGTCCATCAAGTTTTCTCAAGCACTCCTGGCTTATTGCAATATCGTGATCTTAGTTGCTTCTGCCAAAGGGGCATTTGTGCTTGCTTTTCACATCAAACATATTAGCCAATTCCAGTTTCTACCAGCCCCGTTAGCCCGCCTAAAGGAAGCCATGATTTAGAAATTCCCTTTGATGTAATTCCAAAAAGAGACGGCTTAGAAACTATGAACGAAATTGAAGTATTAACGGACATATCTAATATTGTGGGCAGCCCGAAGAAATCTTATTACGAATCGGATTATTCTCCAATTCCGAGTTCAGATGATGGACTTCTTTCACAGCTTAAAATACAACAAGAAGCTTCAGTATCTAATACATATGAAAGAAACTTGATTGAAAAAGAAAATGTGCATTCGTCTAAAATATTTTCCGGTGTTTACATTATTGTTAAAGTTTCTTCAGACAAAGACAAATCGTACTTTTATCAGGGTGTTGCCCAAAGCAATGTCGACGACGAAGGAGATATTAAAGTTATGTTTTTAAAAGCAGTTGACGATTCGGCGAAAATGTTCAAGCCTGTTGACAGGGATGTTTCGTACGAACCATTTGATAACATTGTCGAGATAGTTCCTAACCCTAATATAATTAAGAAGAGCAAACGTGTATAGTACGAATTTGATGTTCCATTAAATATATTTGAGAAATAAGGCTGACACTGTTTTATTTAATTTATTATCATTACATTATTATTATTTTATACGTAACTAAGTCTTAAAATACTATACAAAGAAATATATACAGAACACACAAAAAAATATATACAGAAAAAGAAAAATAAAAAATTTTAGAGCGCGTCATGAAATTCATCCACATCGCCGTCAACTGGCAGCGTGCCCAGAACGCTGGCAGCGTTGCCACGTTGTATGGCGATACTTACCTTCTGGGCCAAATACAACCCAGCCTTCTGGTCACGCGAGGCGTCGACAAGTCTCTTTGCGATGTCTCTAAAAAGAGATCTCGCACTTGGACCCCATGGCCCCAACGTTTCGACCCCAAACGGCTCAAATACGTAATCCCCTACTAGGTTTACGTATTTGCGCCGTTTGAGGGTCTCCGCTGTAGCAGCAGCAGCGCCCGCACAACCGGCTGTGCTAGGAAGATGCGATGGCGCGAGGGTATCGACACACGTTGCGTCCCATACCAAAGGCCTACCCAACTTCCATGGCAGTAAAGACATACCGTCTGGTCTTTTGCCGTCGTTGCGTACCAGGCCCTGAGGTTCAAGGTGGGCTGGAACGCCAGCGGAGACAAGAGCCCGACGGAGAATGTCATTAAGGTTGCCGTGTCGTGAAATACGAACTGCGCTCCTGCTGCATGATAGGCCATGGTGACCAAGGCTGTCGACAGCCTCTCCACAGTGACAGCGATGTGGAGTAACACATGGCGCGCCTAAACGGAGGCAAGACGCGATGCGGAAGGTCGTATCGTCCAGCATGGTACCGATGTTGGACGATGGCAGTGCTTGAAGCCAGAGGCCCGACTCCCACTCTCCCACACCCAGAAGGCGAGCACGCTCTGCAGCATTAGACGATGTGCTAAGAAGGTTTTCTCGTATTCTGCTGCAAAGCGGCCCATCCCACTGCCTCTGAGAGGATAGGTTTCGGGGTAACTCAGTGCTTGGACAAGCTCTTCTCCAAGCATTCGTGGCATCGGTCTTACACGGCACCTCAGAATCGACCAGTGTTGATGCTAAGATTTTCCTGGTCAATTCTGCAGTGCTGTGGACCGAGGACAGGAATGCTGGTAGGCTAACATCAGAAAGTTTTCGAATACCGAGGCCGCCAAAACGTACAGGTAAGGACGCCTGTAGCCACAATCGGTCATTCAGTGCTATATTCAAAATTTTACTAAGAGTAGTTTGTATAATTTTGTCCATTTCAATGAGTAGGCTCGATTTTTTCCAAAAAGGCGAAGCTCGAATAGCGTGAGTAAATTTAGGCACGAAAAGACAATACCGAATTATAGTGAAAGCCGAATGAATGTTAATTTTGAGGAGCCTGTCCGAAATTTCACTAAAATTTTGAATTTTTTCATGAATAAATGTATCGAAACCTTCGTCTAAAATCGGGGACCCAAGGAGGCGAAGAGAACTTTTTTCAATGTGGTTTATATTGGGAGTCAGAAATTGAAATTTGGAAAGTATAGAGGAGTTATTTAAATTGTCGTTTATGAAAATTTCACATTTAGTTGGATTTAGATCTAAGCCTATGGATGAAAATTTAGATTTCAAGAAAGCCAGATCTTGATAAACAGTCTGTACGTCGCCTGCCAGGGTTCCGTCATCGAGGTACCAGATATTGAATTTTGAATTTAACTGGCTGATGATCCGATAGTCGTCGAGCCGTGACGTTGATGCTTGGTTCCAAGGCCTGAAACATAGACAGCATGCGACTACGGTACGCAGTGAGGTTAGTGCCCCCCTCTGTCGCCCCAAGATATGCGCGCATGACTTGTTCGTTTATGGATGACGTCCACTTCATGCGCTGCACATTACCACCGGCAGCGGGGACCCTGTTTGGGGCCGGTGGGCCCCGAGGTCCTAAGCACGCTGGTGGCCGGCCTCTCCCACGCCGCCGCGCAGGTGACGGTGTCGACGGCGGAGAGAAATACTCGTCGCTGGAGCTCGACGCAACTACAGCTGTCGACGTTACTGGTGCAGGTTCCGACAGCTGCGAGGCGGAGCTGAGCGACGAGTCCGGAGGTGTTGGGTGTGCTCTTCGTTTCCTGGCTCTCGTCAACATGCTAATGTGTTTTTATCTTCATTTTTGTAAATATATTTATTGTTTGATCTGTCATAATGTTAAGCGTGACGGCTGTCATTGTATGAAATGTTCACTATTTCTGTATTTATTAGGCTGACAAAGATTTTATGTTTAGAAATGTTAATTTGAGAGGATTCTGTATTATTTTTTTACAGTGTTTCTAAAGGTAAAAGCGAAAAAAAGCACCAAAGGCCGTGATATGATTACCACTGCGTTACTTATACAACTACTGCGTTACTTTCCTGGTGTCCGTATACGCAGCAGGACCCTATGTTTAATTCGATTGAAAGTTAACTTTTTACGTTCGTGGTATTTAGTACTTTTCGAATTGTATAAGTAAAAAAATAGTACCTTCATTGCTACAGCGAAATCTTGAATTATTACCCAGCAGGACCCTCCGCTGTTTGAAGGTTTTCAGACCAATAGTATATGTCACCGTTTAGCGATGTATTAGTACCTTTAAAATACCTTGGTTTCATTTTAATATAATTATTAGTTTATGAGGAAAGCGCCTGCAAAACTTTTATCATACCAGCAGGACCCTTTTTTGTTTTGACACTTTCGGCCCCGACAGTCATAGTTCTTGTTAGCATTTTAATAGTACTTTTCAAATAACCTTAACTTTAAATCAAATACTTTGTAGTTTAACAAGCAATTTGATTTAAAACTTTTTTCACGATGACCTCAAGATTATACCATTCCAATGATGCTATTATTTTTATGGCACTTAAATATTATTAAAATTGAGGGTAGATGCAAAATAAATAATAATCATATCATAACGGATTTTTATTAAATTGTGTTTATAAAAATTAAATATATAAGTACATCTAAAAACACCGGTTTAAATTAATAAAAATCTCTTTGATTAACGCCACCATGCTAAAAGTTATGAAAACTCATACCTACATTGGCCAAACTAAACGTTAAGTCGCTGAAAAAATATTTAAAAGTTTTAAAACAATTTTTCTGCTATAATACAAAATATTTGAATTACATGTAAGGTTATTTGAAAAGTACTATTAAAATGCTATTAAGAAATATGACTGTCGGGGCCGAAAGCGTTAAAACAAAAAAGGGTCCTGCTGGCATGATAAAAGTTTTGCAGGTGCTTTCCTCATAAACTAATAATTATATTAAAATGAAACCAAGGTATTTTAATGGTACTAATACATCGCTAAACGGTGACATATACTATTGGTCTGAAAACCTTCAAACAGCGGAGGGTCCTGCTGGGTAATAATTCAAGATTTCGCTGTAGCAATGAAGGTACTATTTTTTTACTTATAAAATTCGAAAGGTACTAAATACCACGCACGCAAAGAGTTAACTTTCAATTGAATTAAACGCAGGGTCCTGCTGCGTATACGGACACACTTTCCTGTCCCCCTTTTTCTGAATATGTTAAAAGCTGTAAAGCTTAAATATAATTTTGAATCAGCACAAAGAACAATGGCCATTTATGACCTGACTAAATTTCGAAACGACCATCAATGATTGTTCGCTCAAAAAATTGGCATTAATGTTTATATTAAATTATGGGCATTATAATTTTTTATCGACAGCGGATTATTTTAATAATTAAATATCAAAAAAGTCTTTTGTTTTCTATTTTTCATTTACTTGGAACGCATCCAAATCGTTTCTGACATAATCTGTGACGTGTGTTTCATTTTACACAGAATATTTTTTTTTTAATCTGGAATTTCTTAGTTTTGTCAACACACAATAATACGGTGATTTTGTATCATAATAAGTGTTTGTTAAGTAATAAAATATATATCAATGATTGCTTCAAAAAAGGTTTTAATGATTGAACATTTTTACAATTTGAACTATTTCATAAAACGAAACGTATTTTAATACGACTACTGTCAAACCGCGTTTGTTTACATTTTAGTTTTACCGCGACACCGCGCAGTCCTTCCTTAGTCCTTCTTATCAGATAACACAAGTACGTTCGTACAGTACTCGCCAAACTTTATGGCCGCTCCGAACCTAGCCGCATTGCGCTGCGCAGAACACAAAATCAGGTATCAGCGGGACGTACGCGGGGCGTGGAGGCAGGGCACACCCGCGCGCGCTGCCTTCCACCCGCTAGCGTCCTCGCCTCCCGCGCGTTAGTGTGAGTGTGCTACGTTCGTACACGACTCACATAATCGCTGAGCTCTGACAGTATCGTCGCGTTTAAAATAGTTTCGTAGTGTTACTTCTTTATTGTTTCTCGTTGCTATCGTTGTTTCTTGTTGTTATTTGTACTGATATAGTTACCATTGTCATTGATCATGCCTTGCGGTCGTTTTAATGTTTTACGTCGCCAAACACGGGAAATAGTGTATGACGTAGAAACGTTTATGAAGAAGGAAAGAAGTCTAGGCTTAAAAGTCCCTTCTTCACCTAACTGAATTTACATTACTCGAATTTGATTGAATATGTAATTAAACAATATAATATAGCTAATCTAATAACGTAACTGAATTTTAATTTTCAATAATTACACATTTATTTTCTTGGTTATGACATGTCCACGCGACTGTACCATGCGCAAGTTCGTACCGATGGCTACATTCAGAGCGGCCATAAAGATTGGCGAGTACTGTACTATGGCAATGAATACAGAGCTCTTTGCTATGGGGAACATGTTAGATTTCATGGGGGGTATAGGATTGAAGTGGAGAGTGAAAATATTGATATTAATGGATACAATCTAAGAGGAAGTCACGACAATACTCTGATACGCGGAAAAATAAAATGTAGACACATAATATGTAGAAAGCAATATTATGTATATATTTTAATTGAGAATAATAGATTAGGTATAGCAGAGTATTGTTGTAACTGTTTGGTAGGTCGTCGCACTGTTGGATGTGGGTGTGCTCATGTGATGACGCTGGTGTGATACCTTGCATGGGCCTCCTGCTGAGTACTTAGATGATGTAGTATTACTACTACCTACCTTCTTTCCCTTACGGGAAGATATTGTATAATGCATAATCACTGTTTTTATTTATTCCTCTACTTTCTTCGTTTCCTATTATGAAATGTGGCTTTATTGTCATCAGCATTCCTATCAAATCAGCAGAAGCTAGATCTGTCTCAAGATATTACATTTTTAGTAGTGTACCTACCTACCTGGTAAGTACCTAATAGTAGTAGTAACTTGTGTTTAAACAGATCAGTTTTTTTTATTGTAGGTAATAAAAACCGATGTATTTATACACAAAAGTAAAAGTAGATAATATATAGCTAGATTTAATTGAAATAGCAAGCAAATCTGGTTGTGAGAGCTACACATAACATGAATCATAACCTTAAAAAATCCAAATGCAAACTTCTATTTTGCTATGTTACTCTGCTTTCTAAAAATATTTCCTTTTCAGTATTAGATTGATAGCTTGTAGATTAACCAATTCAGCCATACATCTTTCATGGTCGCGTGATTTGGTAGTCAGGTCTTGGCATGTATGGACAATGACCAATGTTCTTTAATATTTTTTTGTTTATCTACCATATTTCAACCTATACTATAAAGATTGAACTTAATGTGCTATTATTAAGGCATTTTTTGAGAAATTACAGTAGCTTAATTTAAAATAACGTAACGCAGTGGTAAATTTGATTAGAAAATAAGATATTAGACTGAGATGATTGTGATTTTACATTATAAGATTATTGTAATTCTTGTCTAAGTTTATGTCTGACAGGTTTTTAAAATTGAGGTAATAGTTCCTACAATAAAACTGATTATTCTGAGTAAGTAACACAGTTGTTGTTTTTCTACTCCTTTCCTAGTATTAATATCAAACAAAACAATAAATAGTAAAGAAACATCGCTGCTAATGCCTGTACTGTTTACTTTAAATATTGATAAAACAAAATTAACCTAAAAAATTAAAAAAGAACTCATTTGTTTTAAAATTATTTTTACGACATAGTCAGTCAATTTGGGCCCTGGAAAAAAATAATGGCCCACATGATATTTAAGAAAATTTAATATATTCATTAAAAAGAATACTTTTAAAGATATCAGGATAACGCAAAATACTAAATATGATTCAAGTAGATGTAGAAGAACCTGATCTTTGTTCGGCGTTTTCAAACTTACATACCGCGTTTGCAAATCAATGTTTCAATTCTGGTAAGTGACGATGTTTTACAAGTATTACTTCACTATATACAACTTTAAGTTCCTAAATTAACACAGATTATTGTATTTATTACTTTTTAACTCAGTTCATAGTTAATAGCGATCGATGATTATTTAGAATGTTTTTCGATGGAGTTGTTCAGAAACGCAACTCTGGCGCAAAAAGACGATTACCGTAATTAGTATTCACAGAGTAATCGATACAAAAAGCAGAGGTCTTATGGAATATTAAGACGTTTTTTTACGAACATTATTGAAGTTTTAAGCGTCTGAAGTTAAAAATGGACGGTTTACGCCGGAGTCTGTGAAACAATTTGTGGGTTCAATGTTAAGATGGGACGTTGTTACTCAAAATGTTGAATCAGTTAGGACGTTGTTCAATTGAAAAAATCTTTAATTATTAAGATTTTTTATTAGAAATAAGTTAAATTTATTTCAATAGTTATTGTTTCAAAGAACGTCTTAAAATAATTTATTAAAATTATTTGTGCAAAATAATTTTTATATTTTAGTAACGAGTGAAGGATAAACGGGCTTGAATCGTCTTTGCCTCCTGGTACAAAGAAACCAGTCGTGAATTTGATATATTATGGGAAGAAATTCTATACAAACGTGATGGGACAAAGAAAAGAAAGGAATCTGTTATAACTCAATACCGGATAGTCTATTTAGTCTACCGAAGGTGTCTAAAGTAATCAACCTAGTTAATTTTCTTTGGAAATCCATTAAGTTTTTCAAATTCATCGTTAATACAGCTCAAACAGTAAGAAGTGTAACCACGGGTCTACCCCAGTTAGTTTAAGTACTAACACCCATGCTGTTTTGTACTAATAAATAATGATAAAAATACTCTACCACATACACACAACATCATCTAATTCCAAAATAAGCAGAATTTGTATTATGGTTACTGGAAAATGGATAAATGTAGTATTTTTGTAAATATATACATGCTCATTCGACATGCGATATTATATTATGCCCTAATTAATATTATTAATACAAAATATTAAGACATACTTTTAATTAAGTAGTCTGCCATTTACTACAGCTGCCAGCAACAGTCACTGCGAGAAAATTGAAGTATGCCAAACTATGTTCCTGCTGATGCTATTTAACTCATTTTGGGTTATATTATTATGTTGTTGCTAGACTGCATAGATGAGATATATACATATCTCATCAATGCATGGGTGAGAGAGGATAAAAGTATTATTCTAGAGGAAAGGCAGGCGGAGCCGGCTTGACAGGCACAAGATCATTATAGATGATGCAATGAAAAGTGTGTTTCAAATATATTAAGACCTTAATGGTCATGTGCTGCTTAAGTTATTTATGTAGAGTAAGTACTGAAGTGTGTCATTATAATGGTCTCAACGTTATCCGGGTGGCAGCCACGACTTTATGCCTTAGAACCCAGGCTCTGCTTAGTAGACTAATAAGATTCGATAGGATAGTTTAGCTAAGTACTAAAATGAGTATGAGTACTCGATTTTCAATTTAGTTAATTTTTAGTTGTATTTTTGTGTTATATTTAGTATTTAGTTAATATTGTGTACCACGTCTAAGTAAAAACGATGTAAGATGGTTGTTATTCTTATACGAGGTGTAAAAAGACCCTTTACGAAAATTCTTTACTTCGGCACCATACCTTGGAAATTACTGCTTCAGGAGATATTGAGGCTCAAAGTTACCATACAATTTTAATTAGGTACAAAATCCATTCATTTCACGCGCCAATTTGTTCTTTATAGGATACCTTTCCTTGTATAGGTAAGTATCTCGAGAATTGCACGCGCGTACTTTACATAGCAGCTTATAAAATGTGTCTACTAAAAAAATCGTTTCCGTGGTATTGTTTTGCTAAATATAACTTAGCAAAATGTGTAAAACGAGTAGACTTCGGCTTGGTGATGGGTCTTTTTCCACCATGTATAATATTATAAAGAAGAAGATATTGGGTTAAGATCGCAGGAAGCGGTGGAATTCAGGCGGCACATGATTGGTGTTGTGTGGACAGCCTTTGGGGAGGCCATGTCCAGTAGTGGATGCCTTTAGGTTTAGGTGATGATAAAGATGTTTGAGGTCATTATTTAATTTTATATTAAGTAGGTCCTTATAAAATAACCTTGTGAGTGCTCGTGAAACCCGTGCTCCAGTGTAGATAGGTACTTAGTTGCAATTTTGTGATACAATTTGTCATTTATTGGCTATTAATTGTTCTATAATATACATACAAATTGATGAATTTTAAATAAGTATATACGAATATACGTAAAATTAAATAAATATTAGTACATACGTACACGGTTTGTTTATTTTTAAATTAGTAAATATAATTACTCCGACTATTACACGACATGTCTAGTTAGTAAAATTATAATTACTCATGCATGCAAGAAGTCTAATCTTTGCCACCTAAAGTTCTGTCAACTATTTTAAGACCTTCCTATAAAAAAAAATTAACTTGGATTTAATTTTATGTTTTATATTATTCACAAAGGACGGATCACAAAGGAAGGAGGGATGAAAAATTCCAACAAAAATCAACCTTTGTTGACATAGAACGTCTTTTAAATCGAACGTTTCCGCAATACAACGCACGATGTTCACCACGGACTCTCGCTTTTCCGCCATAAAACGTCCTAGGTCGATATGTAACCCACTATCTCGTACAATAAAAGGACTAGAAATATACATTACAGAGCATTTAATTAGACTGGGCTTTAATAGTAATATACCAAAAAATCTTAATTTTAAGTCTATCGTTATAAGATTTATAAAGAGTAACACAAGTCAAGAACTTCGACAGCATCTACTGAAAATTGCGATCCATGCAGATCGGACTTTGTTCTACGGACGAGTCGATGTATAGCTTATAGAATAAAACTGAATTTAAAAGCTTTAAGAAACTAACACCAAACGTTAAGGCTGAGGTAAAACTATCATCTTAACATACCTAAAGTTATCATAGAGCAAGATTTTATGTAGCATATTGGTTGGAAAGAAAAAGTGCCAAAGATTCGAATTATAAAGACAGGCTATTAAATAAAACGTGATTGCCAACAGCCACTTGATCAGCATGGTAATCTATAGCCTAACCTTTGTCATAATTAGATGAAGCCTGAGACCATTAGTGGTACAGATATTATCGATTTGGATCTTACACTTGATTATATTAAAAGGACATTATTTCTTTTTGCAAAAGGCAAACTGCGGTACGTACATTTTTAAAACATACCAGCTGTAGATTGGTGGAATGTACTATGCGACGAACATGAATAAAGAATGTGATGTGGGTGAAAAGAAATACAATTGTTTTTCGTGATCGAAACATACATAGGCCTACAAACCTTGTCAATCTCTAAGGAATTCCAGTATGAATTTATGAAAGGTACGTTTCAAGCAAAAGAACTACGAAAGAAACCGTAGGCCTTCGTTATTCTGAGGAACGATATAGGTACATAAAATCGCAAAGTTAAGTATAAATTACTAAAGCTGTACTCGTGAAATTAGGCAGTAGGTTCCTTTTACAACATAGGCATCACAATAAGAAATGCTTTTATAATATTTCGCCCCTAAAGAGGTAAAATAAGTCCGAAAGATTATTTGGAACACTGCTGATTTTGCAAGCTTATAAATCATATATTTCAAAACATTAAATCAGTCAAAGCTAAAGGTTCTTCAAATATGTTTTTGTATTATATAGCATTAATGCTACTTACTACAAACATAACTTCTAATAGCGCCATCTAGTACCAGTGTTACGAATTGGATACGATTGTTCTACGCCAACGGACGAATGAAGTGTTTTAAACTGTGGTTTTATGTTCTGTGTATTTACGAACTAGAGATGCTTCGTACGTTCGTTTACGTACGTTCCACTTACTTACCTACGTGCTTGAACAACCTTTCTATTTAGTTTAATATTGTCCCAACAGATTGCGCTCAAAACAGTTTCAAAGATACAAAGTTGGTAGGTAATTATTTTCTAGAAAATCTCCTTCCTTTTTTGACGACGCCCTTAGGGCCGATTTTTAAATCGTCATTTAAAAGATAACAAAACAATAAAATACAACACTTATAAATTAAAAACCACGGTTGTGGATAAAGTCGATCAATGATGTTACCTACGTACTTTTCAATTTAGCCCGGTTACAGTTTAACTATCAAGTAAATTTTTACTGACGATTGAAAAATCAACCCCCTAGGGTTGATTTTAGTGTAAGATGTTGCCCGCAGCTACGGCTGCACATTTATGTAAATTTAAATATTTCTACCCGATCAGTGAATATTTCGGGAATCCTTTCTTAGTGTCTCTGAGGAACATACATTACAGTAGGAGAGCTGCTGGCATCAATTTTATGTAGGTATTTGAGGCAAGCTGAAAACTTGCCTCACACCTCTCCTACATAGTACTATGTCTCCTATCCCAACATGGACTTGCAGGCCTGGCTGGCGAGTAGCAGGGCTATAGAATATTATAAATAAATATTCTATAGCCAATTTTTTATTAACAAAAATGTATTTGAGGTATCATGCAATATTTAAATTTTGAAGTTTAATGTTTAAAGAACAAAAAAAAAATAAGCCAGAAGATTTAGTCGGGGCTTTAAGATTGTCAGGCGTTTTTTATATTGGTTTGCAAAATATTTTTGCATATACAGTGACAAGAACGACTAAGTAAAAGTTTGTTCTGTAGATTGGTGTAGAATTGTAGATGAAAACTATTTTTTGGTAGGTAAATCAGTGGCACTTTCTTACTAGATTTTATTTAAAATTAAATCTTGCAAGACAAATTCTACTCACTTCCTGGTATTCCTTTTAGCTGAAATTTTTTAATATATTATATGATGTCATGTCATGGAGCTGATCTGGTGATGGAGCTGGAAGGTAGCCGTAGGAATATCGTGTAATTCAAATTGACAAGTACTTTGATTTGTTTAGCGCATGCGATAGATTGTTTAAAAAATAAATTATGTCATTTATGTGTTATCTGTAAACTACCTAATACCTACTTATACTCAGTATATTTTGTGTTGAAAGAATTGCAGAAAATGATCCCGAGGACACGAAGAACAGTCACTTGTGCGTAACTGCATACCACATCAAACTATAATTACGATAGATTATACAGCCTTTTGTATTTCACTTTTCTATAATGACCTCTTCCAATTTACGTCACAATAACATTGTTAATCAAAATGAGGATTTGGCCAAGTATACAACGCTATCTAGACAGATTGGTACAAGGTTTGATGTTAAGTTTTTCATCTCTTCCCAAAGTTACCATATTCTTCGTTTATTTTCTCTAGTCACCTTTTATGTCACACACAGAATGAAACGGGGTAGTGCTAGTGACACGTTTTATATTTCATCCGTCGCAACATAGAGAGTTATTACCCCAACACTAAAGCAATTTCAAATCTAGCAAACCTTTACTACAGACCAAAGAAATTGCAAAATGATACTTTTGAAGTCTCAAAGTTTCATACACCGTTATACCTTCTAATCACTAATATGCTCGGCTACACATGAGCATTAACACATTCCGATCCCAATGTGGCAAACAACTGCAATGAAGCGTGCCTTGGCAAAATTTCCACCGTCGACACCATCAATGTTTTGCATAATCGCATATCCAGGGTAGGTTAGCAAAACAAAGTGTAAATTCCTATGCAATTACAAGTTACAAGCCGATATTATGTATGATTTTCACAAGACAGACGACTAGGCTTACCTTAAGTTAAACACTTCACAATTTACCTCGATTGGATCGACGTTCCTTGCTCTGATTGGTGGACAAATCGAAGCAGACCAATCAAAGCCTCGACAGCCCGTGCAATTGAGGTCGGTTTTGAGTCATATCTTAAGCCCTACTAACTCTGCATTCTTACAAAATACACACGATGTCGTCTGCCAACTGCAGTGGTTATATCATAGATTTGTAATTGAGGGGAAGTGATGTAATAGTTATGCACGGCAGTCTCCCATAAACGCGCTGTGGTCTATAAGACAACTTAACTAGCCGTTAAAGGCATAATTACAGACATAACAACATGACTTCTGTATTTCTTTGAAGGAATAGACAATGGGTAAGCTAGATTTAGTTTTTTAACAACGGGTCTACTCTTCCGTTTTTGGCTAACCGGTTGCTCTCGTGGTTCAGTAATCTAGCTGCTAAGCTGTAGGTCGTGGTCGATTGGAATGACCAAGGAAAAAGATTTGTGTTATTGTAATTTATTTATATGATATTCATATATAACAAAAAACCATATCATCATTATTAGCCATGTCCCACTGTTAGGCACAGGCCTCTTCTGAATATGAAAAGGGTAAAATTATAAGAACCTACGTTTATCTGTTAAAGATAAACATACTTATAATTTAATAGAAAAGGCTATGTGTGAGTGTCAGGTTTTTAGGGTTGAAACATACTAATTCTTACATATTTTATTATTTAAACCATCTCTCTTAGTGTACATTTTTACAACTTGTTTTAGTGATCTATATCATAGTGTTTTAAAGAACACGTTATTGTATATATTATGTATGAACATAATTTTGCCAAGTTTGCTTCGCTAAGCAAATCAATGTTGTAAATCGACTACATCACCATACTTTATGCTTACTTAAGACTACAACGAAACAGTCATCCTTAACAAAGGTCATTTCTCAAGTTGTCTAACATGTATTCGCCGACTGTCCAGTCGTCCAAAACATACGGTGCATAAGTGGCCATAGTCCCATATTTGGCAAATATTCCTGTTAAAACCGACCTGTTAGGGAATGCATGTATTTATATTATGTTCATCGTTTGTTACGATCAAACTGTTCATTTCGTTAGAAGCGGTACCTTATTTACGAATTTAGGATTTTCTCTTATTGCTTTATACGACTGTTTGTTGTGTGCAGATAATTGCAAAATTGTAAGAGCATCGGCTCTTACAATATTTTGTAATTATCAGCTGTCCTAACTTGTGTCATAATATCAATGTGCTCGACCGAGGAGAAGCACTTCCCATTCATAGAATATTGAAGTAAAGTAACAGTATCAATATTGTTACGTTTCTTTCGGTGAGTCCACAGGGCCTACCCAAATGGCACAAAACGCGAAATACGATACGACGAATAGAATAGAATACGAAAATCAATATATGGGAATTGTCATTACATTGATTATCGTATTCTATTCAATTCGTCTAGTGCTTATGCTATTTGGCTAGGCCCTCTGGAGGCCTGTTCCATTTCTCTTCTCCCATATCCCGCGGCTCCTTCTCTTCCTTTTCCCATCCTAAATAATAGGAGAGCGTCCTACGCTACGCTTTTTAAGTTGCAGCTTCCTGAAGACGACCACGTCAATGGTTGCCGGTTCAGGCTGCTTGTAAAAATAATGTCACTGGACTTTCTTCCTTTTTTTTAGACTATTTGTTTAAATGTTTGCCAAATAAGACTAAAACGAATAAAAATAAATGTTGGCTTACGTCGTGAGAGATGATATGTGTGCCAAAAGACCTACCACCAGTGATGCCGCGGTCAGGGCAAAGAGGAGGAGTAATAGCAGAAAAAGTGTCTCCGGTCTACAAGACGAGGGCCTTGGATCGCAATCGGGATAGCGATGAGTAAATATAAAATAGAAACACAACACGAATACATGTTTAAACTAGACGCATTTCCTATTTACAATAATTTATTTTCAAAATGCAAATGTAAATAGTTCATGCCAATAAATAAAGGATTTAATAATATGCAAGCACATCCATGTAAACATTGAATTTCAATAAATGGCATCCAATTATAAGTATACAAGAAATAAGACTCATAATTTGCATAGACAAGTAATAAGTCGTTACAATTTACTTTATTTACGAAGATTTCATTAAATTAGCATAGTTTTGTAAGTGTGAAGAATAATTTAACATTTATTGCTGGAATATATTACGCTGTGTGATAAAAATTAATAAATAATAAGTAATTCTCTTCTGTTTAAAAATAATCTATATATTATGTATAAAGAAGACGTTTGCTAGTGTACCCAGGAACATGTTATCATCTTTTTCGGGTTTGTTTACTAAACGAATTAAAATAACATGAAAATATAATTGATGCACGCACTGATAACATAGTCTTTATATTATGTATTATGTAACATAAACCTGTATAATTGTACCTATAAAAAATATTTGTAAAACTTAACTAAGTCTCTGTGCGGCATTGTGGAACTGAGTGGGCGCACATAATCTTAAATATTTAGATTAAGCGCCTTTAAATTGTATAAATTATGATTCTTTATTCGCGATAAACAGATTATTTATTTATTTATTTTATGTAACGTCCGCAAAATATTATTTCGTTTCTATATTTTTCTCATCGCCTCTTACTTCACCCACGGAATGAAATGGGGTAGTGACACATTGTATTCTTAATCCGCCACCACACGGACTGTTCTTTGCTTTTCTTATAGACTCACGCCTGTATCCCCGAAGGGGTATGCAGGAGCGAGCCTCTTGCCGTTACCAGGCACATTACCAGACTCCGTGCTGCTACTGAGAATTCGGGGAATTCGGGCAAACCCAGTAAGTAACACTTTTGCCCACATAGAATGGCCTTGTGGGCGTGGCATGCTCGCCGTACTTGTGAGCAAACGCTCATATGTCGAAAAATTTGATTGACGCTGTCAACAATCGTGCTCATATTGCGACAGCGTACGAAGCTACGCGAAAATAAAAGAATTATGCCGTCTTGCGCTATAAGAACGTGTCGAAAAAGAAGCCAGTTATGTACTGTGGCTCGAGAAGGGATTTCTTTTCACCGGTAAGTCCAAAAACCTTAAAATAAAAATGATATTTGTAATTTTTACAATAGTATTATGTAATTTGTAGACAAAAACGATACTATCGCAAGCAAATAAAAAAATATACATTGCTGGCAATACGTGGGTACCATCTAGTACTACGTAGGCGATTGCGCAATGTATTTCGTTCACTGCGAACGTCAAAGCTTGAATTCTGCTAAATCTATGGTGGTGGGTCCGATAATGTTGTACCTACCAAGTTATGAACAATGTCGATTGTGAGTTCCTTCGTGTGAATGTATTCAAATGATTGTTATCAGTAATATTAAGATTAACATAACTTTGTTTATTACTACCGATTAATGTTTATTGTGGGTTATTAACTTAGTATCGCGGGTTACATATCACATATTTTAATTAAGAAAATTGATTGTGACATATGCGTTGGAGCACTGCTATCAAATGAAATAAATTCGGACCAGAAATTTATCGTAGCAAAAGATAAAGGGGGTCTCCTGTATCATTATATAAAGATTTACACCGACAATCTTCGGCAAATTAATGAACATAATATATTCTGACAACAAAGATCTTGCGCACCTTTGTCGGAACTGAATCATTTAGCAACATTAGTTATCACCAGGTTGGATTTTATCCTAGTGCGAGCCATGTTACAGACCTATCTAAAGCTATCATAGAAAAATATATCAATGTAAGATTGCATTTTATTTTGAAAATTTCGAATTTAAAAGATAGCAAGCGTATGCTTCTTAATAAATACGTCTTATTTCAGGGACAATAATAGAATCTGGGTTGAAATTTAATTTTAATTATTGTTCAACATTAAAATATTATTGTATTATATACTTGTGTCATTTATTTCTTTACAAACTTTAGCTTATGCGGTTGTACACATGAATAGTTTATCACGGACACTGACATCCTAGGTGGACATGATTTTTAACTCTTAGTATTCGGATATGATAAAGGCCATATTGTATCTTCCCCTTTAATTTTATATTATGATTTATATTATTTATATATATTAAGAAAGGCCACACTATTTGTACCCTATCCCACCATCCCGAAATAAAAACAAACAATTGCAAAACTTAAAGTTACAAAACAACAGTATTTTATCGATATAAATAATCGACCTTTTGGACACCGTAACATTAATGAGAGTGTGTGAGTGATCGTCAAGCGCGATAGTTCCATGTCAAGCGAAGTGTTTGCGCTAGTGTGACAACCAATGGCAAACTCGCGATCTAAGTAAGTGCAGTTGATTTGTGTGCATAATGCGCGTACGTATTAGTGTATTGCTTGTAGTGGAGATAGAGAGTGGGAGACAATCGGCGACACGCGTTCTAATACAAATCAGTAACTATTTCCGTTCTAACCCCCTTTAATTGTTCTGTGCTTTTGCCCGACCCGGGCATCGAACCCGGGACCTCCGATCAGCAGTCGCACGCGCTATCCTATGGACCACGGAGGCAGTCTGCTGTTCACGTTCAGTTTCACGGACTGTTCTTATGCACCATAACATGGTTGGTTGGAATATTGATATCTGCAAACGTCCCGTCATTGAGAGCACTCATGCAAGCATTTTAATTATATGTTTACATGCTTTTGCGTCTTATGAAATAAATAAACAAACAAATATTATGCATTCCAATTTATAAAATTAATTATACTAAAGCCCATGTTACATATTATTTTTGTTGTGTGCTTATTGTTTTGAATGATGTATTTACATTATTAATTTATGTAAAACATGACACTAAAATCTATGAACTTATAGGCCTAGATTTTATGATCTTTTGCAAGACATGTGAATCAATTTACTGTATATTTCTTGTACGGAAATCTGTTGTGCTTCTATATAAGTAACTCATATCTCGAATCTGCGGGTATAATAGGCTTGTGTCCTAAAATATAATTAGCGATTGATTCGTTCCTTTATTAGATGTTAAACTGAAATAGGTTCCTGATTTTTTCTTCAAAAATCGATCAGCAACATTACTAATTTCGGCTTTTTAAAAACCTTTTTGAATTTGACACAAAAAAATGCTGTAAACCATCATGGCGGTTGAGTGATATCACAAAGTCCAAAACAAAAAGAACCGTGAATGAAGTCTGGTCTGATGTACCCACTTTTATTTTGTTTTATTTGATTTGACAGGTAGAAAGTTTGACGTTTTTGTTGTATTTACTACTAAAACGTCGACAACATTAATGGCGGACGTACCTAGTCTTTGACGTAATGCTCTCTGATTGGTGTTTACTGTCACAAGAATAAATACATTATTTTTTGTTTTAGAATCCTTAAAATAACATTAATCTTACCTTTTTATAGTAAATAATAAACTTTATTGACATCTTAAAATCATAATGAATCTATAGATACTACAATCAAACCGATATATTCTTAGTGGACACAAGCCTATTGTCTTTACAACTAGAAGTGTAATTTTCCAGAAAAGTTAAATGTTTATTACACACATGACAAACGTGTGCCTAATCTTTTATGTCTCGAATTTTTTTTTTGCATTACTGACTGACTGTCAGGCAAGGCACATCTAGCTGAAAATACGGCGCGCAAGATGCTAAAATTTGGCATATATTTTCCTTGAGATCCGCACTAAGAAGGGATTTCCTTTGGGAGCATAGAGGTCCACCTACAAAGGACTTTTCAAAATTCTTGCGGGATCGGCAAAAATAAATAACGCGAGCATAGCTGCCGGCCTCTTCTAGTATAAAATAAATTGAAATTGTTTGTTAGGGATAAATGGCGCCAATTTTTACTAAATCTTCGCCAAGACCTATCTTAAAGAACACTGATAACATCTAAGGTGAGTTCTCTATTTGAGAGACCTTAATATATTTCCTAAATCTGCGCAATAGTTGAGAGTGGATATTTGATATATTGTCGGGTTCGCCCATCCAATTTCCCATGAAACGCCCATCTCGACGTTAAATCAAATAAATCGGTTCACAAGCGAGGAGGCCGACAAATCAGATCTGGTGTCGACACGTCTGAAGAATTGCCAATTACAAGAGAATTCACGGACGAGCGCGAATCAAAATTTTCTTTGTCACGCATTGCCTTCACGCGCGGAATATTCCCGAAGTGGCTTCAATATGTTTTTCTGTTTTCGGTTATTGAAATCGGAAATCTCTTAGCAGTACATGCTGTTCATTTTTGTTGTATCAAGTACTTTTAGAATATCCCATTTGTTACCCTTACCGCTTCTAGGTATTTGATATCTCGTCATGGTCAAAATTTAAAGAATATTATACAGCACCAAACAAACAAACAAACAGATTGTTTAGTTTTATTGTGTTAGTATAGATTAAAGGTCCCTGGCAATAATCTTGTTTAACATGGATAATAATTATGACTGTTTAATTTACTAGCCTGTTGGTCTAGTCGTTAGGTTACGTTAGGATTCGATAGCCATCCGGGACAAATATTTGTGTGTGCGAGTACGATTATGTGTTCTCTTTCTGGGTGAAATTTATCAATAATTAATAATTTTATGGGTATATACCGGTATATTTAGGTATCAGTTGTCTGGTGCTATAGTAAAGGCTCTACTTAGATTGGGATCATGATCGTGTAAGAGCTCATCATTATCGTCGTAGCGTTATCTCGGTTTGCATCCAAGACTTACGCGTCCGCTTACTTGTCTAACCAGTTAGGATAAAATATCTGCTTCACTACACAGCGACTTTTTTTGCCCTCCTCAACCCAAAGGCATAGTGATATTCAATGGCCTAGACTAGTATCAGTTTCTATTATACGCACATAACTCCGAAAAGTCAGTGGTGCGCGCCGTGGATTCGAACCCGATACCTGCTGCATGTCAGTATTTTTACATCTCCACTAAGCTTTCGCCCATCTGGACTCGATAATTAAATACTCACCACATGTACACCGCTTATTTATATAAAAAAACTGACCTAGGTTACCGTTCATAGTATTAATTTACACCTTCACTTAACCATAACTTGTTACAACAATAAACATTTATAAAATCTATCGCAATAATACATACATACATACATAGACTCACGCCTGTTTCCCGGAGGGGTAGGCAGAGACTACGGAGCGCCATTTGCAACGATCTTGACATATCTCTCTTGCTTCATTCACTCCCATCAGAATCCTCATGCATGCTCTTCTGTTCAGGGTGCTTCTAACCTGTCCTGTTTTTAGGATGTCTCCAATCTAGTCAAAGAACGTCCGCCTAGGTCTTCCCTTTCGTCCTGTCCCTTCCACACTTGCCTTATATATCTGCTTGGTCAGTCTTTCGTCATCCATCCTCTCCACGTGTCCAAACCATCTTAGCATACCTTTCTCGATGCTTGTCACTACATCTTCTTTTACCCCAGAACACTCTCTTATCACACAATTCTTTACCCTGTCAGTCAAAGAAACACCACACATACTTCGCAGTGCTCTCATTTCTACAGCATTTATTCTACTTTCATGACTCTTCTGCCATACCCAACTATCACTACCATACATAAGAGTAGGTACTAACACCCCTCTATGGACAGCCAAACGTGCCTTTTTGGACACGTTTTGGCTATTCATAAACGCCTTCAGAGCTCCATTCACTCTATTACCTGCATGAACTCTTCTTTCAATATCTTCTACATTCTTACCATCTCTTGTAAACATATCGCAATAATATTTACGTAAAAAATAGATAGACCTAAAATCCAAACATAATGAATTTATTAGTGCTAGAAGGTCTACTGTAGATTACGATTATTATGATGATGAATTTATTTATTCACCGCAGGTTAACCTTAACATATAAATATTTTTTTAATTTAAGTAACGGCCAGTCACTTCAAAATAAATATTTGTCAAATGATGTTATTTTTATTTTTTTAGTTTTTGTCTGTCACTCTGTCTTTTCATGTGATTGGAGAAATTTCAGGAAAGGCTTAAAAAAAGTATTAGGTCTTTCATTGGAAGAAAGACGATTAGGGCTCCAGTGAAACCCCCAACACTGAAAATGATTTCGGGAATAATGGTGTAACCACTATGAAATTTCTAACAGTATATCATACAAAATAAATTAGCGGGTCTTAATCGGTTGCGGAGAGACTCTCTCCGCGACCACGCTCGGTGCAAGACGAGCGAAACGTCGGAACCAAATAGGTATTTATACCTTAAATAAGTTAATTGTACGCGATTAAGACCCGCTAATTTATTTTGTATGATGCTTACAAATTGCGAAAGTTTAAAATCGATTCTAACAGTATGTTGAGTTAAAATGACAACACTCATTACCATCGCCAAGAATACTAGATATATCAATCTGTCATTAGCAATCATCAAAAGCAAATAAAGTCAAAGCAACGGTGAGCTAGGTACGCAATTCTGTTTACACTAGTTTCGCACCAAATCTGTAAACTGTTACCAACATCCTGGTATTACAATATGTCAGTTAAATAGCACAAAAATAATGATATCATTATAATAAGTAAATACAAAGTAGTGCCGAATCATCTTAGTAATGTAAGACGGAGTGTAACTGGTGTTATGACACCTATTAGTAATAGATATTGCAATATGCAATTCTAATTATTATTATAGTACTGCTTTCGTCCATTCGTCCATCTAACCCGCCTCAGTCCAACTGAGGCGGGTTAGATGGACGAACTGCTGTGATATTGATTTTATATTCCCCGAGGTGACAGGTGGAACTAGTGGCCTATCTCATGGTGTTAGAGTAGAGAGTAAGTAGAATCATCAGCGTTATTTATAATCTGTTCTTTTGCTGGGCAAAGCGCTTTTTTCGTGATAAGACGAGTTAGGTCATAGTCCACCAGGCTGAATCTGTGTGGGTTGGCAGACTTCACAATAAAATAAATAACTCTCAGAATGTATGCTGGTTTCCTTATTGTATTTTCTTCACAGTTTAGCAAGCTATAATTTACAATTCAATTTTGTACTTCATGGGTTTAAAACCAAGCTCGCTGCGAAGCACTTTATTTATCTATTCACTAGGCTATCGCTTTATCTATTTATCAGCCATACGCAAAATACAGGCCAAGACGCGGAGTTGACGAAACAGCCCGTGCTACCATACTATACCATAGGCTATCGCTACCGAAGCGGATATGGATGATGTGTTGGCTATGCCAAATGCTAATTGGAATACTAAATAGCTTAGCGACTAAAATAATCTAAACTGCACTGTCTGTGACAATTGAACGGTGTAGTGAATTTAGTGGTCGCAACGCCGCTGCACCAAATATTGCGGTTGCTCCACTCGAGATAACACTTTGGCCGCTCCACAAAATATTATTTCGAATCTATCTTTTGTATACATACGTCGATCGAAGACTTGTAAGTCGTTAAAAAAAAATGTGGTATCAACTAACAAAATTATTGTGATTGTTCCACTACGCTCCAAATTCCATTGCTTTCATTATTTTTATATTCGTACATTGATTCTTCCGCGCTCCAAGAAAGTTTAAGAAGTTTTAGCGATAAAAAATGTACATGCAGCATTATACATTCGAACCGCTATAAGTAAAACTTGCAGGGATATTCCAAAAAATACCTATGTTACCATTTTGTGTTAACTCTTCTAAATTTAATTTAGAGCGCTGTGGAAACAATTTGGCGCATCATACAAAATAAATTAGCGGGTCTTAATCGTGTACAATTAATTTATCTAAGGTATAAATACCTATTTGTTTCCGACGTTTCGCTCGTCTTGCACCTAGCGTGATCGCGGAGAGACTGATGAGAGCTCAGCGCCGTCTTGTGGAAGTGCGGGTTTCGGCACCTACCCTCACTTGGTCTTTATTTAAGTTCGCACTGTCGGTACTCCGACACACTACACTAATGACGTCTACACACTGTTGAGATTTATCACTACGGCGGTGTTTACATCTGCTGATGACTGGATTCCAAGTAGCCGATAATCTATATCCATTCTCCCGGTTGAAATTATTTTTCTTGATTTCTACCGCTTCACGTACTATCCTGGAGTAATAGTGACGATCGGTGGATAAGACTTGTGGTTGATGCAGTTCTATCCAGTGGTTTGGTCCAGACTCCAACAAATGCTCAGCTATAGCCGACTTATTAATATGTCGGTTTTTCACAGCTGCGATATGTTCCTTTACTCTTTCAGCAATTGTACGCTTAGTCTGCCCGATATATGAACTACCGCAGCTGCAATCGACTTTGTAGACGCCAGGTGTTTGGAGAGGAATGACATCCTTTGGGGTACGCAGATTATGTGCTATCTTAGAGAACGGACTGTATACAGTCTTGAAGGAGTATTTCTTGAGTACTGTTCCAACCTTGTCCGTTACTCCCTTTAGATACGGCATGTAAGCCGGCACTCTGCTCACTTCAGGTCTACGATCTTTCCTCTTCAGACGGAGTATCTTCTTCTTGTATCCGTTGCGAACAAGTACCTCCTGAACAAGTGACAGTTCACTATTTAACTGTTCAGGGTCACACAGGTCATACGCTCTGTTCACTAACGATGACACAACGGAATCCAAATGCCGCGGATGGTGAAGTTTAAAATCGATTAATTTGGTGCATTATAATTTATTGTACTCATATTTTAGCAAAGCCAGTCACCATATTCGATTATGTCTGTCAGGTGAAGGGACAAAACAACAAATCAATAAGTTGCTGGTTCTTTTCTACGACTTTTGCCACTCAAGCCACGGTAATAATAGGTACACACTGAGTACTGAGTGTGTACAAAAGCACCTTGAGCTTGGTATGCTCCAGGTACCTACCGAGCCCGACGCTTGTAAGATATAAATGGCGTTCCGCCCGTTTGCATGTAACTACAATACTGTATAGATATCATTGCCGTGCCCCAGCCATCACTCTCACCGTCGCCGCTCAATACGTCTAATCCATCGTGGTGACGAGGGTGTCGACCGCATAGCAGACGGCACCCACAATGTGAAGATGAGTACAACCAGGATAAATTATCCTTATGACGTATGAACTACGTTACCTAGTAATTAATGAAACCTATTTAAAATAAAGACGATGTTTTATTGTAATTTATTACGGCAACAAATACTTTATAAATTTTTTGTACATCGATGAAATTAAAAAACAATCAGCGATTATTAAATTTGTGCATTTTTTGTACAGTGTAATTTAGTTTAGTTATAGATGTTTGTATGCAAAGCCTTATGCAATATTGTCGAAGTTCTAATTTAAATCTGGAGCGTGATTATATTACGTCTATGGTTTTTATAACTAATTCACTAGCCATTTAAATCAGTCCCAATTCTTTAGCCAATTACGAGAAGATGAAAGTAACCGATGCAAAAATATTGATAAATCATCATCAGCTTAAAATTATAATATATTTGTGATGTTCGCGAATTATTCACAGATGTAAAGACTTTATAAGCACTTCAGCTGCTGTGAAAATAATCATATTAAGTACCATTATTAACCTATATTGTCCCACTACTGGGGAATGGTCTTTCCACTAAGCGTTTTTGTCCTGTACCAAGCTGTGTCAGTTCATATGGTAGTCGCCTGCGACGTCTCGTCATCGTTTTCGGAGTAATTCCGCCTTCTACATAGTATCTAAATCACATTGCTTTAATTTATTAAAAGAAGAAGTATCCATTTCCCGGAAAGTTTCTTAAAAGCTGACATGCCATAGGTATTATATTTATAATTATAATTTTTAACATGCCAATCAGCTTCTTCTTGCGCCCAAAAGTTCTGGCTGTGCATTGTTTGTCAGCCACACAGTAACGGAAGAATTTTAGCATTATTGGCACGTTATAAAAGACATGTATAATTGCATCTGTAAAAAAAAATATCGCTATCATTTATGTAACTTGCATCACCGCTTATCAAAGTGTAAAACGAATCTAAAACATGTGGACGCTGACCGCGTGATGCTAGTTTTTTTGTGACTAACTTACATAAATATTTTTAGTACGAAAGTGATAGGCGTGCGTGCTAAATAAAATAATTAACTCATCAAAGCGCTAGTTCTATCAGTTTGGTAATTAATAAACTAAAGCTATAAATTACATGTTTTTATGATCAATATTTCATAATACGATAAAAGATGGGCGCTTATATATATAGATAAATATCACTTGCTGTTGTTTCGTAAAAACTGGAAAGATGCTAGAGTGATTTTAATGTTTGTATTGGTTTAGTTTTAGTAAAAAAAAAAGTAATTGAAAAGGAAGCCTGGTTGTCACCGGAAATATAAAATTTTAAAATACTTTTTTAACCCTCGTCGTAAAAAGGAATGTTATAAATTAAATGTGTCTGTGTATTAGTATGTCTGTCTATAGCCTTGTACTCAGGTACTTCTTTAGAACACAGGTCCTAAAGAAGTAGACGGATTATGATGTGGTTTTTTTGTTTGACAGCCGACGTAACCAAGATGAATCTATGTCGAGGCTCGATGTTTATTTTATAATTATTGAGGCATGAAGCTCACCAGGTCATCAAGTATTAACGAATACTATATAATATTTGGTACAGTTAGATGGAAGCTTTCGGAGACCTAGGAAATATGTCGAAGCGGAGTATGTTTACTTTATTTCAGTAATTACTTCAAATAAGTCTGTCCCGAAACTGTAGCATTCACATGAAACTTTTGAACCGACCTATGACACCTAAGCTGTAATGCTACTGAAGCCACTACGTGTCTATGGCATACAAAACTGGCAACATCTGCAAGAATTCACTACAAGAAACACCTGCAACAGCATCGCGCTTGTATCGCGACCGTTTTGCAATTGCATTGCTGCAAACAGTCATCGTATGCTTACTCCCTTACACCTGCATAAAACAAACTTACCCTATATTATAGGATAGCTTACTCATACAACACTGGTAGCTACAAAAAACTATCTTCGAACATTATCCAAAAGTGCACAGGCTCCTTTTCCCAACAATTATTTTTTAACCATCAAGGCCGTGCCAAACCTAATTGTTATCTGATGAAAAACAATGGAAGGTAAACTTTACTGTCTTGAGACGGTGAGACTACAACATCGAGAATAGAATGTTCAAAACTTATAATTTATAAAATAAGCCTCGCAATAAGCAATAAAACTCGATACTTAATTAAAGTCACCTTGTCAAAAACTCTGCCACTGTGAATGTTTCACATAGAAGTTACTCAATGAAATGTTGTTAGTTTATTAGATGGCTGTATTGGACTAGTGACGTAGTATGATTATATGCTCAATTTCTGGCTGAGAATTCCCGGATTCGATTCGATTGGATGCAGATAATATTTTAGTCGCAGAATGCGCCAAAAATATCCGTCACTCAAATATGTATATGTATAGTATATATATGTATAGTAATAGGCTGAGAGACTAATTTACAAATAAAGGACGAGTATACATAATTTGTATTATTATGTATCTAATTACAGTATAATTATTGTTTTAATTTACTTATCCCCTTTTTCCAAATATTAGGTTCAGACGAAATATAAGCCTCACTATTACGAAAACGCGTCATCGATGCATTATAAAATCTAAGCATTACTTTGTATCACTTCTTTCCTTTCAATTTCCGACATTCATACCATGGATTTATGTGCTGGTTCTCCGGTATATTGTCAACGGTTAAGACTAAATAAATAAGAATTCGTTCATTAAAACAGACAGCGTTGCAGCTACTTTACACAATTGTATGCCTTCTAAATTGTAAGGTTTCGTCAAAATAATTACGTACGGTCTTCCACTTAACTACATGTGTGGCCTGGTTTCGTTTCCTGATGCTGCAAATGAGTGATTGTTTGCAATGCTCTACTATCGCCGGGAAGAAAATTTGGAGAGCAATAGTCTTTGCAATAATGATGCAAAATATTGTTTTGTTATAGAAAAAAAGAGTTTAAATACTTTTTGAGTGACTATACCTATTTAAGTGTGTGATATTGACAAATAAAGTTTTATTTGTGTCTCGTTATAATGACTGTACTTATGATGGCGTAATGATTTAAGCCGTCGCCTCAGCACTGCCGAAAATCGTAGGTTTATTCCCACACGAGACAACATCTTGAGTGATCTACAAATTGCTGTTCCGAGTCTGATAATTGATTGTTTGTAAAGAACCATACAAGTAATTCGTAATTAGTGCTATTTTAAGAAAAAAAGACGATTGATATATCTTGCATATATAGATAAAATAGACAGAACATGTTGAGACTGTAATATTTTGTAACACCATAATGTACACATGTTATAGCAAATAAATGATCTTTATCTTGCATAAGAAGCATTAATAATATGCCATATTTACATTTAGGCCTAAATAATTCAAGTGCTCTGATTGATCAAATTGCCTATCGCAAGTAAATAGTGCTGTTAATTACAAAAAAACAAATTTTGAAAACATTACATGGAAATATTCTGCTGACTTTTCATAGTCAGCTTTGCTTATAATCTCTCATTGCTGGGAATGGGACTTTTCTTACTATGAGAAGACTAAGGTCAAAGTTTACCACACATGTGCGGGCAGAATTCACACGTCTTTCGAAAGCATTATGGACAACATGCACCAACACATGCACGTTTTAGCACAATGTTTCGTTGCTAGGCGATAATGCACAATTAACTTCGAAAAGTCAGTGGTGTGTGCCGTAGGTTTAAACTCGAGTCGCTCAACTCTCAGCCCGCTTCCCTTAGTCTTACAGTCTGTTAGTCTTTTGAGTAACGCTTACTTATGCGTCCTATGCAATATATTCAATTTAATGAAACAATAACATAGCAAAAATGCTGACAGATATTTAAAGAGACTAACTGAAACCAGAAGGTCTTTAGTTTTTCTGCTCTGCGTATTTTAATCGTAGCCCAAATGCTCGATAATGTCTCCAATTCTACAATATTAGGATCAGAAGATCTTAGCTCCAGGTTATTGCGTCTTAAACTACGGCTGGATATTTTATGACAGTAACATAACATACATAATTTGTAAGAAAAGTAAAAAGTGATATTAAATTAATACCAAGGATCTTCAGACGTGATCTGATTTCACAATATGGTAATACAAAATTGGACGACTGCATTGCCTAAGAGTGTTTCTCATCACAAGGTGAGATGTTAACTAATGAACTTCGTGTAACAGTTTATACTGAACTGTAAAAATAAATATGTATAAATATCAAGAAAGGCATGTTACGATGGTTTGGGCACATGGAGAGGATGGATGACGAAAGACTGACAACGAAGATATATAAGGCAAGTGTAAATGGGACAGGACAAAGGTAAAGACCTAGGCGGACGTTCTCTGACCAGATTGGAGACATCCTAAAAAAAGGATAGATCAGAAGTACCCCAAACAGAAGAGCATGCATGCGAAACTTGATGAGAGTGAATAAAGCAATAGAGGTATTAAATATTTACCTTTTAATCAATCTATAATTGGTTTAATTTATTAAACACATCGCCAGCATCGTGGTGGGATACGGCCAATTTCTTCTCATAGTGAGAAAAAGCTTGTGTCTTGTGCAGGCTGTAGTGCGAAAATCTCGGCATTTTGCTATTGCTGCTATATACAGAATATAGAAGCTTAATAATGTGTATGTATGATTCTGTCAATAAATGCGTTTGACCCTTCATTGGGAGAAGGGTCCTTCCTTTTCTAAGTCGACATCTAGCGACTGACCCTCAAATTGTTGTTAACGCCAGTGGGCTGGTAAAGTAGTTTGCTAAATTGAGAAACTGCTTAGCAGAATTTTATAAATAAATATTAATAATATTTACAACAGGACTTTGTTCACTAACATACCGCTAGACAAAAGTAAACGCAGGTGCAACAACCGAAGCGGTTCTCATCAATTAGGTATGATTAATCACTAATGTCATGAAATATGAATTAGGCTGCACTACATAATCCCACTGCAATGAGCTATCATAAAACATGACACAAACGCCAATTTAGATTATTAATTTGATTTAGTTGCAATATTAATCAGATTGACTTTATATTAGAATTTTGTTTGCCTCATTTTATATCGCGAGTTTATTGATTTCTGTAACGTCGGCTAGTAATAATTAAAAAATGTAGTTCTAGATCAGTCGTTTAATGTAAATTAACTTAAACCAATATATCGCGATAGAATCCGTGTTGGTGACAAAACGTAGAACCGTGTGCCACTGCGACGACCGGAGGGCGACAGCGGCTTGCGGGGAGCGGGGGACGAGGACCACAGCGCCGCCGCCCGCACCGCTGTGACATTAACTCATACGACACGGACCAAAGGCGCGCGTTCTTACAATCGAATATACGAACCTACCTATATTTACAGTCCGCTATTTTATTTCTACCACCTCTGAGAATCACCACCAATCCGTAAACCGTAGAATGATTTCAATTATTACTTACTGTTTATTGCCTTTAAGTATGACAGTCAGTTGGTAAAGTGAGGGCATTTATGAAAGTTTTGGGGCAAAATGTTTAGTTTTGTTATACGACACCATTTATTAAGCCTCCACCGCAGGAACGTTGAAATAAGAAGTGCTTGGGGTAGACGTGACGTATCCGGATATGTTATGACTTCCAGAAGAGAACCAGACCTGTCTGCTTTATTACACTTCATCATGTCAGATGAAAGACGTCCACTGCTGGATATAGGCTGAGCCACCCGCATCCATCCACACCTTTCTGCTCTAACGGCTACTCATTACACTTATTGTATTGTAATTTAATTAAAAAGTAAAGGGTTGACTTTAGGCCGACCTCACATTGGGCGTCAGCGTTCCTCAAGCGTACGCCCAGCGTGTGCTCGGCGTTTACTCTGTAGTATAAAGTGAACTCCGGGCGCACGCCGAAAGGTCGCCGAGCGTACGCTCGAGGAACGCTCATGACCAATGTGAGGGAGGCCTTACAATTACTAAACATCTAGTGTTTCTATCACAAAGGAATTATGAGTGACCTGTGATGGGCTGTTCTTAAATAGTACCAGGTAATTTATTAGGTGCCAGGTCGTTTGAAGGCAATTTACGGAAACCTTTAAGGAACTTAGTACAACCATCATCATCACCTTAGCCTAAAGACTTCCAGTACTGGACAAAGGCCACCCCAAGGCTCTCCGCAAAGACCGATCATGTGCATTCCTCATCCAACCGCTTCCCACGATTGCATTCTGATAATAACAATACCGAAATTTCGCGATAAAATCTTATTCCAACAAAACTTAATTTAACTACTTATACATAGTAAGATTAATTGCCATTGTATTGCCGTTATAATTTATAATTACTGTCGTTAAGGATACTAAAATATGTAACAAGGCTTAATCTACATTTCATATCATTCAGAATGGGCCGTGAGAAGCTTGAAACACTGTGATATATTACATTATTACCTATACTGATATCTACAAATTGACATAAACATGAGCTAAGCTAAGTAAATTAACATAAGGCAGCGATATCTTATAGGACAGACTAACAAACTGATGCACAAAGTGTCTCCGATTCAAACTCTTACGATCCGTACCCAGTAGATTTATAACCAATGCTGACTTTATTAAGTAAATTTACTCAAACAAGAAATACTCAAGTGACTTCAGGATGTGTAAAAACGTAACCATTACTATACCGCGCTTCCTAGCCTCAAAACCATGCTGACGAACATAAATAAACAATAATTATATCTGTATTTATCGAGTCGATTTAGTGAAATTAAATGATGAACACTCTTATGGTACACTTTTGTGCTCATATTGAGCTTTCATTTGTAACAACGAGCATTCGCCGTTTTTTTTTACGAACTTAACCAGAATGCTCGTTGCATGCTCGCTTAAATCACACTTGTTTGTTTTTGTACTTTGAAACATTACAGGTGAATGCTCAAGTGTATAATTATCACCATTATAGAAGAAAATTAATTTCTTCGAAAGCTTTTTTTTAAATTTCTTAATTTAAGTTTAGTCGAAATATAACTGAACCTGCATTGCTTGGTTTTAGCTTGCAATGTTTATGGCAAAACGAACATCTCAGCGATTGAGCCATTTGTGTATATGATTCAAAAAGAAAATGAAATAATTAAAATGTTATTCGTGAATTTAAGGCAATTATTTTATTACAAGACTAGACTGCGTTTCAATTCTCCGTAGCAGCACGGAGTCTGGTGATGTGCCCGGTAACGGCAATAGGTTCGCCCTATATTACGTGAGACCTAAAAAATTCATGGCGAAATGTGGGTGTTATACCTATTACGCCTCTGCCTACCCCTTCGGGGATACAGGCGTGAGTCTATAAAAAAATTAAATAAACTAGACTGCGTTTTTTATACACGAGTAAACACAGAATTTTCAAATACCCTTTTATTCAGATAGAGAAATAGTCAAGCATGAAACAAGACTGGAACAACAAGCGCACCGATCCGTGTCGTCTGTTTGTACTAGCTAGTTTCTAGATCGAGCACCAGCTTGGAGCGCTGAAATACTTGAATTAATACGGAATAAGACGAAATAATACAAAACATATTATGCAAATCCAAGAGTTTGTTTGTTAGTATCGTACCAAGAGTTAGTTTTTTTTGTTGCATAGTGGGTAGAGTTTTGGGGGCTTTAAAAGCAGAACATAAACATACCCAACTCTTTACAACGACGTGGGAATATTACTTTTACACGCGGAAAATTCAGAACGGATTTTGATGAAAGTTTTTAGTTGTATAATATGGAGCTTGTACATCGGCATTATCAATAGTTTATCCCGATAACCGACCCCACGCAGGCAAAACCGCGGGCAAAAGCCAGCCCTTTATACTTTTGTGGTGTATTTGTGCATTAATACCTGCTTGTTAGTACATATTAACAGTATCACAGTTAGTAAATTCAGTTTTCGGTCCGTCTTGCCTTGCTCGACATCACCCCCCCACCTTTAACTAATTATCTTATCTATACTAATATAATAAAGCGGAAAAGTTTGTTTGTTTGTTTTATTTGTTTGAACGCGCTAATCTCAGGAACTACCGGTCGGATCTAAAAAAATCTTTTTGTATACGATAGCCCAGTTATTCCGGAAGGCTATAGGCTATATAACATAACGCTTCGACCCTTTGGGGCCGGGCAGAAGGCTAAAACGGCTAAAAGATAATGTCGGCTAATCTCAGGAACTAGCAGTCGGATTTTAAAATTCTCATTGCCTATGATAGCCCATTTATTCCGAATGGCTATAGGCTATATAAAATTACGCCACAACTTTAAGGGCCAGACAAAAATAATAAAATGGTCAAACGAGAAGGGGGAGGTCAAAGGCAAAAAAGGCTAAACGAATAGGATACAATCTATATGGGTATCGTTTTCGAGATTTTCGGGACGCTGATTAATAATTTGAAATTTATTTAGTGATCCAAGATGGCTGAAGGGAAATCAAAGATGGCGGATGAGAAAATTTTAAAAATCAATAAGGGTATCGCCTTCGTTAATTTATGGGGTGAGAAATCGAAATACAACATCTATTTCGTGATCAAAGATGGCGCATGGGAAATCAAAGACGGCTGAAGGGAAAATTTAAAAAATCAATATTGGTATCGTCTATGATGATTTAAGGGATGGAGAATCCAAATACAACATCTATTTCGTGATCAAAGATGGCAGATAGGAAATCAAAGATGGCGGATGGGATATTTTTTAAAGTCGTTATGGGTATCGTCTCCGATATTTTAAGGAATGGGGAATTCAAAAACACCATCTATTTTGTGATCAAAGATGGTGGTTGGGAAATTAAAAAAAAACAATATGGGTATCGTCTCCGATCTTTAAAGGGATGGGGAATCCAAATACAACATCTGTTTCGTGATTCAAGATGGCGGATGGGAAATCAAAGATGGCAGATGGGAAAAATTTTAAAAATCAATATGGGTATCGCCTGCAATATTTTGAGTGGTGGGGAATCGAAATACAACATCTATTTCATGATCAAAGATGGGGGATGGGAAAAATTAAAAAAAAAAAAATATGGGTATCGCCTTCGATATTTTAAGGGGTGGGGAATCGAAATACAACATCTATTTCGTGATCAAAGATGTCGGATGGGAAATCAGAGATGGCGGATAGGAAAATTAAAAAAAAACAATATTGGTATCGTCTGCGATGTTAAAAGAGATGGGGAATCCATATACAACATCAGTTTCGTGATTCAAGATGGTGGATAGGAAATCAAAGATGGCAGATAGGAAAAATTCAAAAAATCAACATGGATATCGTCTCTGATGATTTAAGGGATGGAGAATCCAAATACAACATATATTTCGTGATCAAAGATGGCGGATAGGAAATCAAAGATGGAGGATGAGATTCTTTTTAGAGTCGATATGGGTATCGTCTCCGATATTTCAAGGAATGGGGCATTCAAAAACACCATCTTTTTCGTGATCAAAGATGGTGGATGGGATATTTTAAAAAAATCAATATGGGTTTCGTCTCCGATGTTTAAAGGGATGAGGAATCCAAATACAACATCTGTTTCGTGATTCAAGATGGTCGATGGGAAATCAAAGATAGCGGATGGGAAAAATTTTAAAAATCAATATGGGTATTATCTTTGATGATTTTAGGGATGGTGAATCCAAATACAACATCTATTTCGTGATCAAAGATGGCGGATAGGAAATCAAAGATGGTGGACGGGATTTTTTTTTAAAGTCGATATGGGTGTCGTCTTCGATATTTTTAGGAATGGGGAATTCATTATTATATAAAAATCTATGTTTGTTTGTTCATCATTTATAGACTCTGAAATGATAAGAGATTAAGCGCTAAGTCAATTGTAACTTTGGAAAAGGGGCTTGGTAAAAAAGGAATTAAATAAAAACTCTTAATAAGGCGATACGGAGTTCGCTGGGTCAGCTAGTACTAATATATAAAGCTGAAGAGTTTGTTTGTTTGTTTGGTTGAACGCGCTAATCTCAGGAACTACTAGTCCGATTAGAAAAATTCTTTCAGTGTTAGATAGCCCATTTATTGAGAAAGGCTATAGGCTATATAACATCACGCTATAAGCGACGGGAGCAGAGCAGTAGCCTTAAATAACGCGGATGTAACCGCGGGCATCGTCTAGTATTAATATATCCATCACAAATCTGAATCTGCAAGAAACAACCAGTCAATAAAATATTGGTGTACCTTAACAGTTATAAACTTACTCAATGAAGTTACTCTAGTGTGCAGTCAAATAAACTTCGTAACAAGCTCGTCTATCTCGCTGCAGTCTTTATTGCCTTATTTGCATTAATGTATCTATAGATGAAGAGATAAGAAGTTTATAGACCAAAATTACCACTGAATTCGTGAGATGAGCAAACGATTAATGATGATTCTTGTTGTGTACAAATCAACAGAATCTGGTAAACAGTTTCAATGAAACTATTTATTTGATACATATAGTCACGCTTTTTGTCAGACAACAAAACGTAACTTGCTTCTACCCCTATAAATCCCACGCTTCCTTCATTTTCTGAGGAAAGAGTAACGAATGTAGACATTAATTACTCTTTTCATGCATGCTTATATTTCGGGCGCTTCGGACCTTACGGTTTTTCATCACTTTCCCCAAGTGGTCGACTAATGTCCTACAAGGTCTTTTGGAACCAACTATATCAGTATATTTGCTGATATACATGTGTTTAATTTGTCATTGTTTCTTCACTCATTCGTTCCACGTGTCCAAACCAGTTCAGCATACGTTTCTCAATCCTTGTCACTCTTCTTCAATACATAAAACAATAACAAATAAACGAGATAGATAAAGTTTCAGCGAGATTGAACAAGAATCAATTGTCTTCATTAACTTTAATTGAGTGCCTGCCGTAACTGACACTAATTGGTCACCTCGTCGATTGAAGTGAAATGTAACGATACACTTTAATAAATAATGGAAGACAGCTTTTACTAGAATCAGTAAATTTTTGGATTGTTTTTGCGAGTAAGTATTTCCTGTAAAAGCAATTGTAGATACTAATAAATTCACAATTTGTAATTGTTTATGTCACAGTTAGTAATGTTAGTATTTATTTATTTATTGGGTCTCCAACAAAGAATACACATTACATGAAAGATGAGATGTTTCATAATCTTGTTACCTAGTGTTTCCTCATTTACAGGAGAACACAGCATGCATTTATGTTAAAAAAACAACCGAAATTTCTTGCATGGTCATGTGGTTTTCATCAGTGAACGGAGATTCATAACAGTCTTACATAGCATGCGGAGGTGAAGTCAACGGAAGGTATTAGGTAACTAGGTAAATATATATATCGATAATATGCTTAAGGAGTAAAGAAATGGCAGATAATGGTGAATCTGAGTATTCTTTATAAATAACGAAAAGAAACCTAACATTTCTGAGATTCTTCGCGATACAAGTCAAAGATATAAGTACAAGTCACAATCCGGGCTACGCTTACTACTACTTATACAGCTTACGTTGTTGACTTCAGTTATGTTACAACTCTGTAGGCGTAGTCAAAATAAATAACCTAGTTAATTTCAGGTCTTTAACGTCAAAAGTTTCAGAGTTCCTCGTTGCTTCTAGCTTTCTACGACAACCTCGAAATAATAAAGATATCAGAAAAGATTTTATTTCGGATAACTTCTGTATAAGGCAAAAGGGAATAACTACGCAAAGTTTTTGCGTGAGTAATAAGAGAATAACTAACCGTATTATGGTTCATACAACAAGTTTTAATTCATCGCTATGTCGTATGAAACTTTTGGAATTGTTTTGTTCTATATCTAGCTACCATGAATTACGCGTTTTGCACAAGCCTGCGGGTTTTCAATTTGTCCCTGTTTTATACAAAAAGACCGAGTAACAAACCTTTTATTAATTACATTTCCATTTTTAAACGTTTTTGTTGTAGCATTTTACTCTGTAATTGAACTCTCTGTGTATTTAAATTTGCTGAATGGTTCAAAAAGAAAATTGAAATAAACTCGAGCGGATACTATGTATGTTATTAGAAGGAAATAGCAGGATTTTATTATCAAACTACATTGCTTGGTTGTATTTTTTGGTCATACATAACTGGGTGGACCATAGATCCAGCCTCTATGGTCCAGCCAGTGTAAGCGACTGCAAGTCAGGAGGTTTTGTGTTAAGAGTTATCCAATTAAAGCTCGGCGTGTGTGGAAGTTAGCGGTATAACACACTTGTGCCTCGACAAGCATGTTAATCCATTTCTCCTGCGCCCAATATTTATCCGGTCGTGACGGATGTGGAGTCATATCGGATAATGAGAGAGAGGAAATAGGGAGTACACACACTCGCATTAGACTTACACAAAATCTTAGTTAAGGCTGGCGAAATTCGGTCTGAAGGACATAATCAATCCTAAATTAAAATACTATTTTGTACTGTTCAAAACCACAACACTAGGCAGTGTTAATCAGCGAAGCGGCTGATTAATTTATTTACCATTAACATGATAAGTTTGTTTCTTCACTACATAGTATAAAACAAAGTTGTCTTCTGTCTGTCTGTCCCTATATAAGCTTAAATCTTTAAAACTACGCAACGGATTATAATGCGTTTTTTTAATAGATAGTATGATTCAAGAAGAAGGTTTATATGTGTAATACATATATAGCGGTACGTAGTTCGCCGGGTCAGCTAGTTATTATTATAAAGGAGCTACTAATCTACAACTCAAAACATACGTAGTCTGCAGATAGTTGTTCCAACGTTTATCTTATGGCGCTGATACACCTGAGTATTCACTTGTAACAGAACAGCGAGCATTCGCGGATTTTCGTTTTGTCGAACCGAACAACGAACAGAGCCGAGCATTGCTTCAAACATTTTCACGATCTTTCTAGCGAACACACTAAGCCTTAGAATATAGAAATTGCACTACAACAACAGTTTAACCCAGTACATTTACTCCAGTTTGGCTTATGAATTCTTTCTACAGTAAGAGTCAGATACATAAACAAAAGACGTTTCTAAATAGTAAAATGCAGATCTTAACTTTGACAGATTAACTACGGAATTCAATATTCGAATTAAAGATAGATCTGTAGATTTTAGATTTTAGATTTCGACAGTTTTTGACATAAGCTCCATACAAAATATGTCAAACAAGAATCTAAAATCTACAGATCTATCTATAGTTCGAATATTGAAAAGGGCCGTTAATAAATCACACAACTGTCTGTTCCTACGTTCAAATTTATTTATTGATATAACCCTTTATATTTTTTAAACCCCTGTTTATCAACATTCTATTGAAATTAATTCTGAATAAACCAAATCTAAAGATTTATTGAAAAAATAATTGATATTTTATCGATAACTAGAGGACACCAGCAGCTACGCCTGCATTTTTTTAAAATTTACCCTTTTTTTTCCTATCCCGTGGGAATTTCGGGAAATCCCTTCTTAGTGCACCCCTACGGTTCCCAAGGAACATACATGCCAAATTTCAGCTTCCTGCGCCCAATAGTTTCGGCTGTAGCGTGTCTGTCAGTCAGTCAGTAACGCAAGGATTTTATATATTAAGATTATTCTGAGTAAGCCCACCACTAGTCAAGTTAAAATAAGTGCCAAACTACGAAGATTCGAAACTTCATTAGTATATTTATCTTTCTCTTACATTAAATAAAAATCATAAGTCGAAGTAAATTAAATAATATTGGGTTTGTTGGTTCCCACCATTGTAGCGTGGTTCTGTGTATTTTTTATATTCTAAGCC
This sequence comes from Euclidia mi, assembly GCA_944739405.2. NCBI lineage: Eukaryota > Metazoa > Arthropoda > Insecta > Lepidoptera > Erebidae > Euclidia > Euclidia mi. Next base: position 26,279,878 of record OX123204.2, on the reverse strand, counting down.
ACGCTAGAATGTTCGTAAGAATGCTCGCTAAAACACACTCGTTTGTTTTTCTGTTTTGTAACATTCACAGTAATGCTCATTACAGGTGAATGCTCAAGTGTATCAGCTCCATTATGTAAATTGTCAAATTTACAATTAAGTGACCTAAATCTTATGAATTCTCCCAAGTTCTAAATCTAGGCAGACCTCCAGAACAATAGTACTAATACACCTACATATGTACGTTTGTCCTATTTCAGATCTAATCTGCGAGTTTTATTCAAACTCGAGTAGAACTCCAGCAGCGGTATTCTCGTATGTTTTACTTTAGTCGTTTGCTTCGGTAACAGGTAGCTCTGAGTTAAGCGAAATATACGCTAGATGTAATTAACTTTAGATAAAAATAAAACTTAGAAGTGTCAGTACCGTATTTCTTCACGAAAATTCACGAAGCATAATAATATGACCAGCAAGAATGCATATGACCAGCATGAATGAAGCAAGAGAGATATGTCAGGATCGTTGCAAATGGCGTTTCGTAGTCTCTGCCTACCTCTCCGGGAAACAGGCGTGACTCTATGTATGTATGAATGTATGTATGACCAGCAATAGACTGCGATTGGTTGTATGATAAGAATGAAACTTGTGGTGTATGTTGAAGGCTTGTAACGTTATTCAAATGAAGACTTGTTAATACTTGAATAAAATTAACAGATTTGATACAGGGTTGCTGCGTTCAACAATTTAAGGATTTGTCTCGTATTTTGATCTGCTGATGTTGCGAGGCTTTTGAGTTCAGTATTTTGGTTATTAAGATTCCATCTTTCAAAGCTAATATAAGTGCCGATATTATTTTCGACGAGAGGATGCCTGAAACTATTCCCGCGCATTTTATTTAAATTTAAACGCTCCGTGGTCCAGTGGATAGCGTATGCGACTGCTGACCCGAGGTCCCGGGTTCGATTCCCGGGTCGGGCAAAAGAGTTACTGGATTTTTCCGAATTCTCGGTAGCAGCACGGAGTCTGGTGATGTACCCATAGTAACGGCAATAGGCTCGCCCCCTGTTTTGTGGGACCTAAAATGTATAGCGAAATGTGGGTGCCGTGAGTCTATAAAAAAAAATTTTTACCTTTCTGTCCAACCCGTGGGCATTTTGGGAAATCCTTTCTTAGTGTGCCCCTTTCGTACCCGAGGAACATACATGCCCAATAGTTTTGGCTGTGGGTTCTCTGTTAGTCAGTCAATAAAACAAGAATTTGATATATACAGATTCGTGTCCCAAAATTTTAGAATATGATCTGATGACGATTTAACACGACGACTGAATATGATTTCCGAGGTTATTAATAGATGATAAAACAACATTGACATATAAATTATATTTGGTCAATAGCTGCAATTTTAAGAACTGGCAAGTTCTTAAAATTGCAGCTTTTGACCAAATATAATTTATATATCAATGTTATTTTATCATCTATTAATAGAGAGGTAGCTTGTTAGGTTGGTTGGTTTCTGTATTATTTGCTGTAGATATTATGAAGTAATGATGATCGCAATAAATAATAACATTACATGTTGTATTATGTATTATGTTATGAGGATTCTTATTGCGTCTTGATGTTAGCTAACACTTACATTAAGTGATATTCAAGAATGTTAAGATGCACAGATAGACTTACGTCTATATGTAGATAGATAGAAAGACACAAAATATATTTTCTTGTATAAAAAGGCAAATGGCAAATGTTTATATTAACATTTGCCATTTGAATTCCTCAAAATCACACTATCCTTTGGTAAAAACTGTACAAAAATCCGTTATGTACTTTTTGACTTTATTGCGTTTTTACATACAGACGGGACACAGCGGGGATTTCGTTTTATAATAACTAAAAATTATCCATCAAAGGCAAAGAGTAGGTGCGAGATTAAGAGTCCTGGTAAGATTTTCTGGTGTCATGGAAATATATCTAAATTCTATATCTCAGGCTTTATCACCAGCTAATGGCGGACTAATTGGGCAAGCGGCAATCAATTCTAAACTTTCTATTACAAATCAATTAATTAGATACTAATTTCGTATACTTTGTAAGTGTTGCCATACTAATTTATGCTTGGATATTACGATGGAGGAAGTTAGTGACAACAAAAAATCGAACTTAGATCGCTTTCTATAGTTCGTAGTGTGTTCTCTGTGCGTCGCACAAAATTAACATAATCCAGTCATTTGTTCATGCACGTAGGTTGCTACGTCTTAATTATCGCAACTAATAATGTTGTTCACATTTCAATATCGTTTAAAGACATTAATACTTTTAATGGCAGCAAACGGCACGTCGTGTTTCATAATTCTTAATCGACATAATCACTTTTATACTATTTTTATTAAGCTTATGTATTTGAAATCCGCTGTTATTTGTGTTTTTTTGTCAGTTTATTACCGAATGTTATTAGGATACATATCAGAGAAGGGTAGTCAGCATTTTTGTCAACGAATACAGTAAACGGCCTTGCAAATGTAAACTCTAAGCATCGGAGATCAGACTATAATAAGTATTTTGTTTGTTGCCAGCGTATTCTGAAAAGGTAAAAAGATGTGTTGATATTGAGCATTTTCATTTAACTTATCTCTCTGTTAAAAGTTTATATTCTGTCAAATCTGGTTAGAATGATGAAGATGACAGACAAACCAGTCGAGCAGCTGCGACGAACTGCATGCAGTTGATGCCCGCTTTTGGCAGTTGCCGTTGGCAGCTTGGTTCGGAAATAACCCTGTATATAGTTTGGAATATTATAAACTCCTATATTTATATAACATTAATATTCTACCAACAATCTGAATAGGTAAGTAGCTAGAAAATAATTCTAAGAACACCTGGATAAACCGTTCAATGCCAACACATTTCTAGAGTTCTAAAAATGTTATAATATAACATACCAGACACAACTACATATTTCGTATTAAGCCGGGACTATTTCATTTAAATCAGGCAACTTATATAATCGGTCCCGGTTGTTATGAAGATCTTTGACAGTCGTTTTAGGGCGTCAGTACCTTTTAATAAACTGACACTAGTCTAAGCCATGGAATATCGCTAGCCCTTCGGGTTGCGGAGGTCAGACAGGCAGTCGTTCTGTGGAAAAGCTAATATTCAGGAAAATCCGGTTAGACTAGTAAGCGGACAACAGGTTAAACTGGGATAACGCTAGGAGGAGAATGAAACAACTTATAAACATACATATAATTATATTCATAAGTACAGATTACTATAGACGAATTACACCCACGGTTCGATTCCCGGGTCGGGCAAAGTGTTATTGGGATTTTTCGTTAGGAAATTCTCAGTAGCAGCACGGAGTCTGGTAATGTGCCCGGTACGGCAATAAACTCGCTCCCTATTACGTGGGACCTAAAAATTCATGGCGAAATGTGGGTGTAGTATTACACCCCTGCCTACCCCTTCGGGAATACAGGCGTGAGTCTATAAAAAAAAAAAACAAAAAATTACACCCAACTAAAACACATCACCATCACACATAGGTCTGTTCTAGGTAGAAATTGAACCCAAGATCTAAGCAGTCACTGCCTCTAATCACTAGAAGGACAGGTCAGGCAGAATGTCTTAGGTTTATGATTTACTCTGAGACTCTCTCTGTGGTCGGTCCCTCATGACTGAGGATCGTGGTCATCGGCGGATGTGGATGGTTTGCACCTGGTTTCGATGATCTGCCTCCACCGGTGCCTGTTCATGGCGTCTCGGGCGACAGAGCAAAACATGGTTGATGATGAGCCTCTCACTTGATCGCTCCATCTGGTTGGGGACCTTCCCCGGGCTCGTTTAAGGTCGGTTACTCTGAGACTAGCTTATTCAAATCTATGCTTCCTGCCATTCAATTGATTTTATCAATTTGATTTCAATTTCCGTATCAAATATCCTGTCCTACCTTATAAATGAAAGGGTTACACAGAATGTTCACCGCCTCTGATCGATGGTAAGTAAAATGAAACAGTAAATATTGTTACGTAAAGGAACCGTAAGGCCTAGAAAAACGGTTCCATTTATATAATACAGTTATATTTGTAAGAAAAAGCGCCACTAATATTCCAAAACATTTTTTGTATGATCCTCCCTAATCAATTATCTTAAAAAAAATACAAGGTTTTGGCATATTCGTAGCTTGATAATATAACAATATTCCGTAATAATAACGAGTTAATTTTCCTCTACTAATTAGGTATAAGGTAAAACAACCCACTGTGGTATATTATGTAGAAGCGATGTCTAATGTGATGTAAGAAGTATTTTAAATAAACTTGATTTTTTTCACGTTTATCTTTTTGAGAGGATATGCCAGTCAGTACTGATATAATTATCTTCAGATAAAAATATATGTACTTAGCCATAGGATATTGTATCATTGTGCAATCCCTACTTGATAATTTATTAGTACTCAACGGTGGACGATATCGCATTGGCGATTTGTGGGCGATTTCCTGCGAGGCGATAATTAACGTGTTTTAGTTTATTCAGAACTTGAACACTTATTTTGTATTCATTAAATTAGGCCTTGGATTATTGATTAGATGTGTAATATAGATAACAAGCAAAATATTAATATGAAATACTAGTTTTACAGTTTTGTCCATATTTTGCCAACCCCTGTTTTCATGGTCCTTGTAATGAGTAAAAATTGAACCTTAAGGTGGTCTTGGAGGCTTCGGAGTCTCAAGTTGAAAGACCGGGTCTTGTTTCGAAGAAGAAAAGACAAATTAAATGTATTATGTATGAAATACATAATACATTTAATTTGTCTTTTCTTCTTAGACAAATTAAATGTATTATGTATGAAAAGACAAATTAAATGTATTATGTAATACATTGAAAAGAAAAATTGTTGCAAATTTCATTAGATTTTCGTTTGTAACTTTGTTATCTTTAATTTTACGGCTAAATGCTACGGAATAAAAGTTGTAGAGAATTTAATTTGCAACAAGACGTATTTTGAATTTTTTCTGTACGTCGTATAGTTTGCCAGATAAAATAGAAAACCCATTTGTACCACTCTGTTCAAGATGGCGGCCGCAAGAAAAGAGCTACGGCCCCACAAACTTGGATTTAACATTGTTAAGATGAGGTCTCACGTAGGATTGTCGGGGTTTGATAAAACACTGCTAGACTGAACAGGTTTTAAATACGTCTCACTACCGTTTACATACAATATGACCGAACTAGGTAAGCACTGGCCTGAAGGCTGGAATGTAGACTCCTGCTGCTCTCCGACGCTCGCAGGGTAGCTGCTCGTAGGGTCGTCGGTGAGATGGACGAAATGCACGTTGTGTAGGCAGCTCGGTGGTCGAGGTGTAAGCTGAGCTGAGGCTCAGGTGGTGCAGCTGATGTGTAGGCAGCGGCTGGTAGCAGGACAGCGCCAGCAGCTCGTAGTTATAGCCCGTCGGAAGAACGTCAGGTGCAGATCCGTAGGGAGAACGTCAGCCTGTAGGGAGAACGTCGGGCCCGTAGGGAGAACTGGAAACAGCACAGAGAATACACAACAACCGGTCAGGAACAGGCTGTTCCTAGATCAGCTGTTATGCTTAGGAGACACAGATACTACATACAGAACATATAGGCACACAGACAACTAGAATATGCTTACCCCCAGCGGGACAGTAGATATTGAGTAGAAGGTAGAATAATCACGAGGTGTAGCGGCAGCGGTCCGATGTCTAGGGAAAGTGACCGATTTGCCATCTAATCATCACGCATCCCCTAGAGGGTTGGCGGAGGCTGGTTCAGGGCGTTTTGCCCTTCTCCGGCGGGTTTGTCACCTTCCCTTAAACAAGGGACGGGTGGTTCGGGTGGGCTGAGTGCCCTACGGCTAACGCTGAGAGGCGTGCGAGGCCGCGTTATTATTCACGTCGCCCCGGCGGTCAGCACGAGCCAGGTGAGACCCCCGGCGAACCGGGAGAGGCCCAGCTCCGTGTAGCCAGCGACACGGGCGACGACTTACGTGCGGCCTCAGCGTTATTTACGTCGTGTGGTGTGTGGTGTCGAAGTGGTGGTGCGGAGAGTAGTGTTGGCGTCCTCTGTTGCGGTGGTCGCCCGCGCGCGCACATGATGCGCGTATCCTAGGCTGATACGCGCAGATGTCGCGCGGAAAGGGGCGGTCACCTGCAACAGGGGGAATGGAGTGTAGTATGCATGGGCGGCGGTTACCCGTGGGCAACTGTTGTGTCGGCAGAGTCATCGGGGTTGGCGAGGAGGTCTCGCGGCAGCTTCTTCTCCAGGGGGCGAGCGTGCCAGGGGGCCAGGTCACGGACGTGGTCCCAGGCCAAGGCGTCGCGTCGGCCCGCTCAAACATCCCCATGGAGAGACGGCGGATGAAGGCATCCAGGCTCTCTATACGGGTGTCCCGCTGTATGATGGCGTTGCTTACCGTGCGAGGTGCTCCTACGATGGCGCGCAACGCAAGCGATTGCTGCGCGCGGAGTCGGGCCTGGTTGGTCTCGCTTGTGAGCGCGAACCAGGCGGTGGCGGCGTAGGTGAGCCGAGTGCGTACATAGAGCTTGTACACACTCAGCTTGACACGCAGCGGGAGGCGGGATGAGAGCACTGGACGTAGTAGCGCTCTCGTAGCCCGGACCTGTGCGACGACTTTGCTGATTTCATTGTCAGGAGGCGGTCTAGGGTTACCCCCAGGTACTTCGCCGTCCTCGTCCAGGGAATGTTGTCGTCCTGGAGTTTGAGTGGTGGTGGATGGGCTATCTTTTGAGTTGAATAGAATCGCCTGTGACTTACCCACGTTCACTAACAGTCTAAGTTGTAGTGTGCGCTGCATCTTTGACGCGGCGTGGTTTGCGTTGATGCTTGATGTAATGTACGCCGCGTCGTCGGCGTACAAGGCTAGCTCGGCACCTTCGGCGACGGGGATGTCGTCGGTGAAGCGTGAGTAGAGCACAGGCGAGAAACATGAGCCCTGCGGGACTCCGACGGTGATCGTGTGGACGTCAGAGACTTCCTGTTCTACCACCACACTCTATGTCCTGTATTGCAGAAACGATGAGACCGTTTTTACGATGCGACGGGGCGCTGTGGAGGTTGAGAGCTTGTACAGCAGACCGGAATTAATAAATATATATATATAAAGTTGTCTTCAAGAAAAAAAGTAATGCCATACTCGGTCAAAAGTTTTTTCCATGTCGAGGAATACTGCCACGGCGTGCTCGCGTTTGTTACGCGCCGCCGCTATCCGGTGCAGTACCCTCGACAGCTGCATTGTGGTAGAGAGTTCGGCGCGGAACCCGAACTGCTCAGGTCTGGACGTGATGTGCGGTGTGAGGTGCCGCAGCAGGAGTTTTTCGAACACCTTCGAGATGGTGGGCAGCAAAGTGATCGGCCGATAGCTCTCAGGCTTCAAGATGTCCTTGCCCGGCTAGGGCAACACGATAATTCGGCCCTCCTTCCAGTACGAGGTGAAGACGCCTGTGCGGACGATCCCTGTAAACAGGCGCGCCAGCGCTGCCACGGTACTGTGCGGCAGGCGGCGCAGCGCTGTGTTCGGTATCCCATCCGCCCCTGGAGCCTTCCGGGGCTGGGTCTGCCGAATAGCAAGTTGCACCATGCCAAGGGAGAAGTGAATGGGGTCCTCTTGGAGAGCTGGGGAGCTATCGGCGTAACGAAGTAGTCTCGAAGGTGTTTCTTGACTGCTGCGGTGTGTTCCGTGTCTGCAGTCAGGTTCGGCACGAACACGCTCTCTAGGTGTCCAGCGAGTATGGCCGCGCGGTCTGCTGCCTTGTACCTCGGCGTCCCGTCGGCGAGCAGCGGGCGCACCGGAGCTGGGGTGTTAGTGAGGCGACGACATAGCCGGTGTATAGACGGCCAGTCGTCGCTGGAGTCCTCGATGAAGCGCTCCCAGCTCTCGGCGGTGTAGGTCCTCAACTCATCCTTCACTCTCTCCGCGAGCCGGTTTAGTCTGGCTTTCTGTGCGGGGCAACGGGAGATCTGCCACTGGCTTCGAAGGCGCCTCTTGTCTGCGATCATTTTCGCTATGTGTGCCGGCAGAAGGGGTAGCCTCCTCTGGGTGTCTGTGAGTGTGCTAGCAGTCTCAAGGGCGCCTTTAATCGCGTCGACGAGCTCTACCGCGAGCGTTTCGACGTCGGCCGCGGAGTTGATCGAGGGAGTCGGTGTGGTGGTCTCCATCGTTTCTGCGAATAGTGTCCATTCCAGTTTACGACGTGGCGCTTGAGGGACTCTCCGTGTGGGCTGCTGTTGTATGACGACGAGCACCGGCTGGTGGTCCGACAGCAGCTCGTCGTCGAGAACCTCTTGTTGCGTCTGGCAGTGCATCTCGCAGTTGTGCACGAGTATGTCAAGGACGTCCGGGTTTCATACGGGGTCGCTCGGGTAGTGGGTGGGAACTTCAGGTCCCGCGACTACGTAACCGGGCTTTTCGGCGTCATTGAGTAGTCGCACACCAGCAGGGTTTGCGGTTGACGAATTCCACGCTGGGTGCTTGCTGTTGAGGTCGCCAGCTATGATGGCTGGGTGAGGGACGTCTAAAAGTGTACGCAGCTCGGCGACGTTCAGTTTGGTAGCGGGCGCCTTGTAGGCGGCGTATAGGTGTAGGTTAGCACCGCCTAGGTGCAATTCTACACCCAGCGTGTAGACGGAGTTGAGGTCCGGCGTAGGTAGTGGCTGGTGTACGACTCGTCGTATTATCAGCACTGCCAGTCCGCGGTAGTGTCTTCCCTCGGGCGAGGTTTCGTCGCTCCGATAAACGAGGAAACCCGGAAATCGTGGTTGATCTGCAGGTTCCAGGTGCGTCTCGCTTATCAGCGCCACGTCTATGTTCTGTTCCTGCAGGAGAGGGCGGAGTAGGGCGACCTTACTAATCAGGCCGCGGGCGTTCCAGTGTATGATTCTCAAGGGCCTACTGTTCATCGTGTAGAACTAGGTCCACCAGGCCCTTGAAAATGATGGCAACGACTTGCTGCTTGTCGCGCCCTTCGCTGAACGCAGTAAGTACGCGCTGAAGGCCGGCGATCGCGTCTGGGTATTGGTGCGGGTATCTCCACGGCGGGCGCGCCTCCGTTGCCTGACCGATTTAGATCGCGCACCCATCTTATATAGTCATAGACCAATGAGTCACAGACTGCCTGTGGCTCTGTCTATGACCATATAAGGTAACAATTCCTAGCGAAGCGCTCTGCGGACTAAGCTAGCTCCACCCACTGCGTTAAGCGCCTGCGAGATATTAAAACGCAATACGTTGTATTACGTTACATTGTACTAACCCCTTTTAGACATCTATAAAACAAAATGCCGTGTGGTTGACGGCATAGAATACAAGTGTCACCACCCCCTATCTGCCCGTGGGTGTCGTAAGAGGCGACTAAGGGATAACACGATGCAAATACCATCTTTGCGTAGAGACGGAAAACTCGACATCAAACCCTATACGACTGCCTCGTTGGTCTCACGGCATAAATGTGCGCGTGGGATCGGGAGGTCCCGGGTTCGATTCCTGGGTCGGGCAGTGTTATTGGGTTTTTCTGTCACGAAATTCTCAGTAGCAGCACGGAGTCTGGAAATGTGCCCGGTACGGCAATAGGCTCGCCCCTTATTACGTGGGACTAAAGTATATCTGGCGAAAAGTGGGTGTAGAAATACACCTCTGCCTACCCCTTCGGGGATAAAAGGCGTGACGATATGTATGTATGTATGTATGTATGTATGTATGTAAAACAAAATTACGTCCTCTGACAAATGCACGCTAAGGCCAAAAAATTGAGCATTTCAATAGACTAACGGGCTTAATCGGAACAATACGAAGCTTCCATGTTCATTTGCTATATATATGAACTAAATTACTGTCTAGGTAAAATAAAGGGTAGTCAAATTTAATAAGCAATTACGTTTAAAATGTCCGTGGTGCGTAACCTAGAATTGATCCTGAGGTCATGTGTATGTCTTCTTATTGGTTTGGTTTTATTACATTATTCTTCTCATTAAGTTATAGCTGCTTTTGCTCGTTATTCCCTAAATCGTATTAATTACGATATCAATGCTGATACGTGACTCTATTATATAATGATACGGTGATACCGCTGTTCAATGATAATATTCATACATGGAATCGAGCTTGTGTAGCCGCGGGCGTTGTGTATCGAGAGATATTTCCAAAATATATATTGCCGTCGAAAATAACAATAATTATTACGTATAGCCCAAAATTTTACAAATTCATTATTTTTTACATTATGTGCTACCGCTCTATTGGTAAAAGGACTTCAGCGTATTTGGGGGTGCGGAATAGTAAGCACTAATTTAGCTTCATATAACGGTTGCCCAGAAGTAAGATATTTTTGATCCATAAGTATGGTTTCAAGTTATTTCTAATCATTCAATGCGTTTGCAGACTACTTGCTAAACTAATGAGACCCATTTTTGAAAGATCGAAGATACCGAACTTAGTCATGTCATTACGCAGACACATTTAACCTAGTGGCAGAGGTGAACAATATAAATCAATTTCAAACAAAAATCACTAAAAGTCTTTCAAGAGACTTTTACATACGACTTACCCTGACCACAACACAAAATTGTTAAGACGCTGACAACAGCCGAATAGGCTTGTCTCAAACAATTTTTTTGCTAAATCTATAGAGTTTGTGACGGCGGAAAAAATATATGTTAATCTTGAACATATTTCTGAGAACCCTGTTGTATTCAAAACACGTTTTTGAAAAGTTTTCTCGATACAAAAAAATAGTAAACTAACCTCTCAGGCTAAGAACTCACGGAGCGATTTTCACCCGCGACCGCCGCGGTTGCGGGCCCGCAGCTTCTGTAGAATGCAGATGTATATGTAAAAAATTAAAGCACAACTCACGACGTGTTTTACGCCCACGGCGTGCGCGGTTGTTTGCTGTTTCCGCTGCACCGGCGGGCAACTAGTGGAATCGTGCGGGCCGCGGTCAACTGCAGCCTCGGCGGGTGGCGCCCGCGCGCTCTGCGGTCGGCTGGCGGGCCGCGGTCGCGGGCGATGGGCACAGAAATCCAACGTCATTTTGCACCAGCCAGTGACTTGTGGCATCGTGGTAAATGTTTGTGCATGTTTAAAATTAAATAAACATTAAAAAATGGATATTGAAATCGATCTACTAATTACTTACGTCTTGCAACCGCCCGTCTTGTTGTCGGCTGTTTTGCGCGGTTTCGCAGCCGTCGCGGCTGCGAAACCGCGCAAATAACCGATCTCGTGAGTTTAGAAATAAAACCGCAGTTCCACCACTGCGGCGGTTGCGGGTGAAAATCGCTCCGTGACTTCTTAGCCTTAAAATGATCTTCCAACAAAATATCTGTATTACTTATCAACGTATGTTGGTAAAATTTATAACAATAAAGTATCATATTTAAAAATAGAACTTGTTTGTCTTTTATTTATCACTACTCAACTTATGAGTAATTAATTTATTTTATGATTTGTAAAAAGTTCTGAACGTCCCGTCGTCGTCGTGCTTCTCCGTCTTATGGATACAATCCGACAGTGACAGCAAAAGCTCAGCTCAACTCGGTTGTCAGCGCCTTAAGATCATTCTCAAAAATATATTATGAGAGTGGTGTAAAAAGATCTAAGGTTTCACAATATCATAGTACAACGACCCACTTATTCATATAATTCAAGGGAAAACAACAAAAGAAAGTAGTTACCTATCCGACAATAACGCAAGTTATAAGAATAGATTTAATGGTGTGACACAAATGAACGGCCAGACAAATGACATAAAAGTTCCTTATATATTTGTAATGAGAGAAATCATGTCTAATCGTTTGTTGTTACAATAACAATCACGTTATTGGTTTACGTTTTATTTGTGACGTTTCCGCCGTTTAAATGTGGTTTTGGTTGCAAGTTTATTTTGTTAACGAAATGTTAACGGGGTAAATATAAGTTTTCGTTTCCTTTGATATAGATACATCAAAGTTAAATCTAGTGCGTATCTTGAAGCCTTAATTAGTGCTTGTAAAGAGGTTTTAATTTAGTGGACTAAGAATATTTGTAAAGAGGATAAGAGAAAGAAAAATATCTAGGATTTAAAATTTTCAATATTCATCAATGTTTTGTTACATTGAAACATTAGGTCTATTAAAATTAGGTAAACGTACATAAGTATACGGACAATCGACGTCACGGCATGAGAGTGGAGTTATTTTTAAGTATCTGGACATTATTTTGGGTTCCGTAGTACTAACCTATCTTTAGTTTTGCTAGAATGTTTTGTTTCGCATGTTCCTCTGTCTGCGTTATAGGTTTGTGTAATATGATGTAATGATTAGGTAACAATAACACTAAAGCTGCATTCAAATGCATAGGTATACAATAAAGTAAAGCAGCTGTCGAATAAGCACTTCAAAGGGCAATGAGCAATTTTTTTATTATTTGGAGTCCCAAAATTAGTGGTTAAGTTCTATCACTGTGGTGTAACTTTTAAAACGGATAAAAGACATTTTTGTTTTCCAACCTTTATATCGTAAAATAATGTATATTTAGTGTCTCAGTAATTATGTAAGTTGTATTTAACCGTGTCATCATGATCATGTGCATCGGAAGGATGCTGGTACTTATGGCTCAGGTTTTCCTATTTTAAGTACCAGTTTTGAATACAAGTTCACAAGTTCACAACCACGTGTATGTTGTTGCTTAATTTGAATGCATACTTAATTCTTTTTTAATTCTTAATTCTCTGTTAAGGGCTAAGATGCATTTTGATATATAAATGCAATCGCCTGCAATTTAGTAGTAAACCATTTCTACACATTAGTGTAAGGGCTTCTACGCCCTATGCGGTTAGCCGCAGTGCGGCCAGCCGCCGCCGAGGCATCACAGTGCGTATAGAAACTACTTTCCCATATAAATTTTTGATTGCGGTCAGCCGTACGTCTAGCCGCATTGCGGCTAACCGCATAGTGCGTAGGAGCCCGAAGTGTGTGTCGTGTGGCAAGTAATGTGCATTAAGTTTTAATCCTAGAAACGCAAATCTAATGCTAGTAAGCCGTAAATTTAGCTGGAAAAAATCTGTCAAGATAAATAAATTTGAGTGACTTACACATTATACATTTCATGCAAACACTTACGGGGTGTAAAAAGATCCTTAATGAAAACTGAAACCCCACATTGTATCAATCATTACGAAAAATTTTTTACTTCGGCACCATACCTGGGAAATTACTGGTTCAGGAGATATTGAGACTCAAAGTTAACATACAATTTTTAATAATTAGGTACAAAATCGATTAGTTTACCCCGTCAATTTGTTCTATAGATGTCCTGATGCACCCATGGATAAGTAGGTATTTCGAAAATTGCATGAGCCCACTTTTAATTGTAGAGTAATAAATCTGTCAACATAACTTAATCTCTTTACTTAACTCGTTTCCCAGGTATTATTATTTTGTTCTTAGTATGAATTGGCATGACGTCCAAAAGCAGTAGACGTCGGTTTGGTTATGGGTCTTGTGACAGCTTACATAGCCATTACATGGGTCTTCTCAGATATAACATATGCATCTTTCTTTACTCGGTTTTTGATAGCAATCCATATGATGCGGGGTTTTCCTCGTTTTTTGGGCGCATGAAACATTCAAGTACCTGTTTCATGTGTTCGGTTGGCCGGTTTTCTTGGCTATCGTTACCATATAATATATATAAAATTACTAAACGTTACTTAATTATGTCACAAGTATTACATTAATTTTATATTAAATCAGTTGCGTGGAATCGTAATCGTGAAAATCATAATTTATACTACTTTACAGCTGATCTAATTGCTAAAGCTGATCTAATTACTTAACGGAAATAAAAGTTGAGTGAAATTGTTTATATTGTATTTATTTCCTTATTGTTATACGTTTATAGCTCTAGGGTCGGCAAATTATTGTTTTTTAAAAAAAAGGGCCAAATTAAAATTACCCATAATCGACGCGCATGCATGATGAGGTTAATGAATGTCGAGGAAGCGAAAGAGGTATGTTTGAACAGAAGCATGTGGCGTTCCATAGTCTCTGCCTACCCCAATGGGAGACAAGCGTGACGATATAGATAGATAGATAGAAAAAATGACCAGAAACATAATTCATTGTAATTATATTTACAATCGGTACTTAGCTCAGTATGTACATATCTGTGTTATGAATACAATTTAGAAATTTTCTTTCTATCGACTAACTATCATAATAGTAATCACACGTTTTCCCTTTGTGTTACAAAGTCGATAGAAGTCTGGAAAGCCTTCTACCCATCCCCACGTAGAGATATTCCAAAATGGTGCATTTTGGACGCCCATATGTACAGGGTAAAAAAACTCCACTATGGCCCTAGAATCACCTCCCAAATCTCCCTGTATAGTATTATACTTCGTCACAAAATTTTCACACACGTGCCAATGAGACTTACTTTTAATATTTATACGTTTAAAACACTAATGCGGTCTCACTTTCTACGATACCTAACAATGTATTCCTGTCTTACATTTTTACATGATGACTCTCTCTGAGCTTGGTGTGACATTGCATTCGTTTCCTACGTTTCTTAGCGTAATGCCAAATATAATAGCACTTGAGCAATCTAAAAATTGTTCTGTCATTAAAGTACAATAAAACAGGCACAAAGAAAATTCTAGACGAAATTTGGTTCTCATCGTAATCAGTTGTACCAATCTGTGATTAACGTAGCCTTATTAGTCTCAAATAAATCAAGGTCGACTTTCCAGTTTTGGCTAAACACTAAGTTTATTTGGTTTGTATTTCGGTCGCAACATATTTTACACTAAGCTTTCATCGGAGTGTATATGCGCTTTTCACTTGATAATTTTTGCTCTATACTTTTAAAGGAAAAATTATACCTACCCTCATTCTTCTAGTCTATTGACAGAAATGACTAATGCTTATACTACCAACGGCAAGAGCTGAGTAATTCTCATAATGTCACTTATCAAGACAAAGTGGTGACCAAACAACATGCCTCACAAGATCGTGCGAAGTTGAAGAGTCGCAAGTATTGATGATACTATTTACCAGTATAAGAAACATTGGTGACCGCTTAACATTCCATCAATCATGTATTGGTAATACTGGCTAATCTTAGTAACAGGGTTAGCCATGTGTTGTAATTAAATCTCTAATTATATAATCACTAGACGTCGCCAGCGGCTTCGCCCGCGTCAATTATACATATAAACCTTTTCTCTTGAATCATTATATCTATTAAAAAAAACCGCATTAAAATCGCCGTTGCGTAGTTTTTGAGATTTAAGGATACATAGGGACAGACGGAAAGAAGCCAGACTTTGTTTTATACTATGAAGTGATAATGAAGAGATAGGGATTACTGTATATAATTCTAATAAAATTAAGCACAGGGGCTTTAGGAAATATCTTTTTGTACTGTCTGTATAAGGGACAAGGAATTGAGATGTTGTAATATATATAGGTTAAATTGTAAATCGTTTTGAGCGGTGATTTGGATCAACTCTACCCGTCTTACCCAATACCATAATAGCAACAGGAAACCACCTCAGTATAATAATATCTGTACTATAATCACTTACTTAATCGTGGTGGCCTTGTTGCGCCGACAATTCTGACTCACGTATTCGACAATTTCTCGATACAACAAATGTCAAATATATCAATTATGTCAAATTAAATCAATGTCTACCTCAATACACAGTTTCCAGTTTGTTGATGTAACTAATTACAGATGTGCATATCTTTCCAATGGAAGTCTTTAGTACAAGGCCATTATGAAATTAGGCGCATGTAGCCTCAATTTGGCAGATATCGTGTCCATCGTCTGTCGATCACACAAAAGGTTTACACCACTGTCCTGTAAAGCCAGGACCTCTACAACCTCTCGTAATCCACTGCACAGTAACTTAGAGCACTGCACTGTAGATTTACTACGGAATTCAATATTCGATCTATAAATAGATCTGTAGATTTTAGATTCATTTTTGACATAAGCTCCATACAAAATATGTCAAACACGAATCTCGAATCTCAAATCTCAAAATCCATGTATGGATCGAATATTGAAAATGGCCGTGAACGGTATAAGGTTTGCAGTCGAGTTTTCCGACTCTTCGCAAAGATACCATTTGCTTCGTGTATGTGTCCTTAGTCGCCTCATACGGCACCCTCGTAACTAAAAGAGTGGAATGAAAAAAATTTGTATACCTAATTTCTTTCTATCACCACAGTGTTGGACATATTCTAATAATAGTGCCCAATCGACACATTGCTCTATCAGGCTGTATCTCAGAAAACCATTCTGGAAACTTATTTGCCCAATTTCCTTTAATCAAGATATTTATCACCTAGTGTATTAGTCTGCCAGCTGTTCTAAAGTGAGCGATCGGTTCAACGAACCCGTATAACAGATTAGTCAGTGACTTTGACATTCTTAAAAGCTAATTTGCGTAACATAAATTAATAAATTGCTTTGATTTTAACCTTTGAGCTATTTTTAGCAGTTCGTTGAGCTTAGTTTATTTACGCGTTATATCAGGAAAACGAAAATTATATTTGATTATTCAGGGTTGGTTCTTAGAATTCGCTGCTTCTAGAAAAACAGCTCGGGCCTTCCGACGAACGATACACTATAAACAGGTATGTGTAAGTGTTCAATATTTTTTTTTTTGACGACCAGTTGGCGCCGTGGGAGTGTAAGCGACTGCTACGCCGAAGGTCGCGGGTTCGATTCCCGCTCAAGTCAAACATTTGTGTGCGTGAACATGGATGTTTGTCTTGGTCTGGGTGTTTCTATGTATAATATGTATGTATTTACAAAAAAAAAGTATATATGTATGTTTATCCATTATCTAGTACCCATAGTACAAGCTTCTGCTTAGTTTGGGACTAGATGGTGTTGTGTGAATGTGGTAGAATATTATATTATATTATATTATAGAGGGCATAAAATGCAGCTGGATAAATAAATCATCAAAATAATTTGTTTTAGACACTGTTTTTTCTATTGATCACTAATGCTTTGGGAAAGGACATAATCGGATCAATTTTCCATACTCTTTCGGGTTATAATATATCAATGCAAAGCTAACCACATAACACGTTTTAATTCCTAGATCTGAAAATGAAATGTTCTTAAAATCCAGTCAAATCTATCTTACTTACGTGTTATTATTATATCAATCAGTCTAAGCTTACCTAAGCCAAACTAAGTGCAATAAAATGATCTAATATTTTATGTACAAAAAACTATTGATGTTGTGCAACGATTGACTGGGGCATCATATGGGTAATTATTCTTCTTACGTGTCGTGCGTATGTAGTAATGTCAACAAACCCTTGGTTTCCTTGCTCCTGAGCCCCTCCACGTAGAAAGTGAACGCGGCCACCGGTGGCGACGACGCGCTGGCATCTAACACACGCGGCCCAACGTCGGACCACGACGAACGCCGCCGAACAAATTCAAACTCCGAACTCTAACTGTTCTAAAACTTGTGTCAGTGTTGCGAGCTGAAAAATACCGGTTACTATGAAGGTTTACGTGTTTCTAGGTAAGTTTATTTTTAATATTTAAAGCTATTTTAACAATGTGTAATGTTAACTTTGTAATGATTATTCCATTGATGCGTGTAAAAATCAAGCGTAAAAAATATCGATTTCAAAGTTAGACACAGAACATCACTTATGTTAACAGCAAAATCTTTACACGCAATCTATATCTTCCTGATTAACACATTAAACAAAGCATGAAAATTCTTGCTGGCAGTTATACATCGTAGCTTATAAAAAAATATAGTCGCGTCGATTTTCCGCCAATTTGATTGCGGCGAAGCGCGTGTCTTTCATTAGTACGAATAAACCGCAGCTATATATTATCGAAAATTCACAAGAGAAAATGTGGTGGCTTGAATTATAAATTATATTTATCTACGTTTAGAAACTTATTGGCGTATTGTTCTCAACCCCAAAGTGCCTGCGGCTGGAAACATTGAACCCGATATCTTACATCTATTGTTTTACATGAGGAAGTGAATACTGACGTATTAAAACACGCATGTGTGTAAAATTAAATGACAATGTGTAGATTTTCTTCGAGAGTAAAAAACAATGAATAGTGTAATGAAATATCGCACGCTAACATGCGACTTGTATATGCGTGATGTTTATACATGTTTTGCATTTTTTTGTTGGAACATCTGCAAGCTGACCTAGTTTACAGATTTCTGCATAAAATACTAGAAAACTGCTACTCTTGATGAACTTGGGGATAAGTAAATTTATCCTTGTTTGTTGTGCATAAATCCAAAAATAAAACTGTAACACACCACTCATAGTTCGTAAGTACAAGTTAAGCATAAGTTCTACAAATAAAAAATAAAAAATTGCAGGGTGTTTATACAGCGAATAATTATTTTCAATTACTCTTTGCACCGTGTTTAATATTTTTGTATATTTACCTTATTAAAATTTCATGTTATTATCGGATTATTTTAAAACAACAGTTTAATAACTGACGCAAAAGACGGAAATGCTAATTTTTTGAGCCTTTTAATTATAATTTACTTCGCGTGTACGAATCCCATATATTCACGACATATGAAGTAAGAGTGCAATTTATAAATTTCTTATGTATTAATGGGTGTCGTAAGAGCCGACAGAGGGAACATATTATTATTGCAGAGAACAGCACTGTAAGAGAAGGAAAACTTGATACAAACACTATACCAACCCGTTTGGCCAGCGTGGTATAGTAGGCCAATTCCTCCTTTCAAAGGAGAGGCCGTAGTCCAGCAGTGGACTGTTAAAAGGCTGATGATGAAACGTGACTATTACTGATGCTTTCATTAGATGTCATGAGATATTTATCTGTTGTTAGATTTTTATGTCGCATGAGTACAATACGGAGATGCAATTTGTAAAATTAAGATAGAATCTTAATAATCATGTGCCTTCTTCTTATAATTGTTTTAATGATGTATGAATACTGCTTTCGATATTTATTGTAATCATGCACTATACTTGAAATATATCAAATATAGGAAAATATTTTTGGCGAGGCATTATGTAAACATTTTGATTTATTTAAAAAAAAGCTACTCCTACTTTAGAAATAAATCATGTGTCATGGAGCCATTTACACACATTCAACCAACAAAGTACACCCAGACTCGTAACAATAATTTATGGATCAAAGAAAGTGTTGTCTCGTGTGGCGATCGAACCCACAACACACAGCGCAGTGTCAAGCGGTGAGGCGGCAGCTTAAACCACTACGCCTACGCCAACCATGATCTCCTCAATTGCATATAATTTCTGTGATTATTGAACTGAATCTCAGACTCATTAGTATTTCCAATTAAAAAATATTGCAACACACGAAGAAATTATTCCGAAGAGATGGCTCTGTAACTGTTTATTGTGCAACCGAATGATTTCTCAGAATATCGCGCAATCGTGCCACAGATTATATACTTATTATATCCGATAATAATCGAGAGATTTACCGGCTCTGCTTTGTTGTAATATGGATATCGATTTCAGCACAGTGCTATCATTAGTTTGCTTGTACCTGCAAATAGATTGTTTGTGCACTGTTTATCTATAAATTTCCTCTATTTAATGTATTATGAGAGAATAGAAAATATTTTGCAGTTTGTTTATTGTGTATGATTTGCTCCATTACTGTTTTGGTTTATGCTACTATATGAAAGGATAAGTCTTAGTTATATCGGCAGCAATTTATATGATATCGCTTTTCACAAACAGCTTCATCCGTTTTAAACAGACGCAATCTTAAAAATACCAAAAACAAAATAAATTTGCGGCTTCGTCAAATGCCATGACTTCGAAATAGGATAAAAGTCAGCTGAAGTAGTTAAGGTTTGCAAGGTTCCTTCCATTTTTGGTGTATGGTTTTAAGAAATCCTAACAAACTAATAATATTAGGCTTTAAATATCATAGGCGGACGTGAGTTTTCATAAGTGCATGTAATAATATAAAATTATAATAATATGCTTGCGATAGTTGCGTTTCTTAGGTTTATCACTTAAACCTACTTGGCTACCTATAGGTACTTATCTATATTAAGCTAAAAAATAAAAAAAAACATGGTCAAAAACGGAAGATCCTTCTGCCTGCTATGCTTACTCGTAACTTAAGACATTCGTATGCAAAACACTTGTTTGAAACTTGTTTCATTGAAATAATGTCAATTGATTAATTTTACTATACTTCTGTTTAAGACTTAAGGGCGGTTTCAGATTAGCGTTTTATACGCGCGTATAAGCTCGTTTTTGGAAGCGCATGTAGGCGCATACAGGCGCGCCTTTTGACACACGCGCATCTCGTACGAGCGTCGACGCGCTTCTAAGCTCCTATAAACGCGAGCCGTCAGAATCCATGTTGACACTGACAAGATGTCACTACCGTCTCGAGTGAACACGCCGAAATTTTCCCGTTTAGGCCAGTCCGGTTTTTTGAAGCGCGTAATGTAGCTCGTAATGTAGCGCGTAATGTAGCGCGCGTGTAAGCGCGTATGCTGAAATATGTACGTATACGCGCAGAAAAATACGCTAATCTGAAATCGCCTTTAGTTTCATCGTCATCGAAATATTAAAATGGTATTCATGCAAATCCAAACTAGGTATTTTAGGTGTTCAACTCAAGAACGGAACGTTTAAAACCTTAAATATTTCAAACATCTTTGTAATCGTTCGTCATGAATTCGCTCCGTAACTGCACTTCTTTGTCACTGTCCTAGTATGCAGCATAATTGTTCGTTTTATCGCTATCATCAACTTTTGCAAGACTCGTTCTAATTTGTGAGTGTGTGGCCAACTCTGGTGTTGGAATTTGTAGACTGCCTCAAGGTCTCCATCGGCAAACTTCAGGAGAATTTCAGGACTATAATGTATCTGCTATAATGTAACAATGTATCTGTAAACTAAACTGTTATTATTGTATGTGCTCTGTTGTATTTTATGTAGGCTCTTAATCTTTTATTTGAAGTGGTTTCTAATTACTCGCAAACGCATAGATTCTTGTAGATTTTAATTAAATACTATACGTGAAGTCCTGTAATTGGCTACTTGACACATACTTTGAAATATTGTAAAGATAGATTAAGCTGTTGGACTTCCTTAAATAAATAAATAATCGTTAGGACATTGATTCTTGTACTGAAACTAAGGCCGAAACGAGCTGTTGTATGTGCTTCCTGAAGCACGATACCGCTCTGATTCAAACGTCACAACAAGCGATCATTCAGTCAGTCATCCAAGTGGTGATCTCTGGAATTTGTTTCACCCTGTCCATCTATTACGAATGGCAAGTCACTCCAACGAAGACATACCTATCTATAAGATCGTGATAAGATCAATCGTGTAATACACATACCTAATTATATTTCTACAAATCATGCCGTGGTAGAGCAAACATTAATGCGGATATTATTTAAAAAGAGAATAATTCATTAATTATCACTACAATTATTTCATACAATGCATAGACAAATATTTTTGTTTTAGCACATGAGGTCAATTGTGTTGCCAAGGTGAAAATAAAGTTAGTGGGTTAATAATGAGGTAGAATAAGACAATTTAAGTGCACGATTCTCACAATGACGTGGTTTTAAAACATTTTAAAGTTACAAAATATTGAAGGTTAAGAGAATGTTTTGAATTTTAATTCGGACGCATTTTTATTTAGGAATTGTTTATTTTTTTGCATGATATTGCCTCTTATTAGTTTGCTTATATGTCAGTAAAATTTTGACGATTGTAAGACGGGCAATAATATCCTTGTTTTCATTAAGTAACTGCCGCCCGTACCTTTAATTGCGTGTTAAATTGATAAAAAGTACTTAGTCCAGCTAATAAAAATACCTGAGTACCAAAATTGAGCGAAATCTGTTTTTTTGGCATTTATTCATAAACGTCTGAAATTTGTAACTTTTACATTGTCAATATAAGTGGCTTTTGATTCATTTGAATATTGTCCTATTGATGAAATACCCAATTCCAATATGCTGTGATCTATCACAGCATATTGGAATTGGGTATTTCATATTTGATGTAAAACTACATGAACTAAAAATACATCTCGTCCAATGTATGATACATTATAGTCGAGTCGAGTGCCTATGCTTCTCTTGGTTTGTCCAATGTATGATACATTATACATTGGACAAACCGAGAGAAGCATAGGCATTCGACTCAAAGAACATATAGCTGACATAAAACATAAACGCTCAACAAAGTCTGCTGTGTGTGAACATGCGGAACAGGGACCCAACCACTACCTGCGATTTGATGAACCACAGATACTCGCAAAAGAACACCGTTTTCTTCCAAGGATGATACGAGAGGCTATTGAAATTAAAAAACACCCTAATTTCAATAGGGAAGATGGTTGGAATGTTCCTCCAGCTTGGGACCCTGTCATAAGGCTAATGAAACCCAAGAAGGACAAAGTCACCAGAAGACCTAAGGACACTGTGAGCTCATTCTGTGTAAATAGTAACACCAGTAGATGAAAAATGTTCGGGTACTTTGAGATAACTTATACATTCAGGAAAAAGACAAATATCACCTCAGTCTGCCGTGAACATGAATTCTGTAAAGAATTCGAAACGTCGGCTAGTAATAAATTAAAAATATAGTTTCTAGATCATTAGTTTCAAATGTAATAACTTAGTGAAACCAATACATCGCGATAAAATCCGTAAACTGTAGTTTAATTTCAATGTGTAACATTCGCGTAAACCCAAGAAGATACTATATTAAATTTTGATGTTCATTTAGTTAGCCTCCTGAACATAGACATGGTGAAACAGGAGCATCCACTTACATTATGCACCTAACAATGCAGGCAATCCGAGCAAATGTTCAGAACCATGATGGAAATGATGAAGTTAAATATAAATAAAAAATTATACCAGCCCATAAGACCGCCATCGACCAGTCATCGCAAGTAGCACCCGTTCACGAGTATGACGCATGTGCCAGCCATCATCCCTCTCGCCATATCAGAGGGACAGGGATGACCCGACACACGACGCCACCACAAGAAATGACATTTTAGTGAGGAGCATGACGATTTAATATCGCTTGTCCCGTGCCTCGGAGAGCACGTTAAGCCGTTGGTCCCGGCTGTCATGAAGATCTTTGGCAGTCGTTATAGAGCGTCAGTACCTCTTAAGTAAACTGACACTGGTCTAAACCATGGAATATCGCTATCCCTTCTGGTTGCGGAGGTCAGACAGGCAGTCGCTCCGTGGAAAAGCTAATATTCAGCCAAATCCGGTTAGACTAGAAAGCGGACCCCAGGTTTTGAGACTGGGATAACGCTAGGAGGATGATGATGACGACAACGGTATACGAACCGGCAGTAAGAAAAATAACAATCTGTTTGTATACTGACCATGAACGCGAATTACCTCCATTTTCCAGATCATTAATTATAGCATAAATTTGTGAAAACGTGTGAAGAAATGCAAATGTAGTACCCATATTTAATTGACGTGATACCTTTTGAAATACAACCACCGATCCAACTGATTGAGTAAAAGACAATAAAATTAAACATAATAAATAAATAGTATCTAACGACATGAAAGACATCTAATGATGTGGTGGCGATTCCAAAAAACATCATTTACTTATATAATTTTATTGGGAATAGAATCATATTTAATTACATGTCATGAAAATTTTAATATTATTTACCTACTTACCCAATAATTATGTGAATACTAAAACAGATTATTGCCAAGCGCATTTGTCATTAAGGTAATCATTTAAATTGTAATAAGCCTTTTGCATTAGGTTATTTTTAATCGTTGTCTTAAATGCGCTAAACGGCAAGTCTAAAATACATATCGGTATCTTGTTGCAGATGCGTAAACTTTGTCCTATAAAAGAATTATGAGTTTTACACAAACGGAAATACGGAACACATAATTTATGTCTATTTCTTGTATTAATAGAGTGAATATCACTATTCTTTGAATATGAATTTATATTCCTACGCACATGCAAAACACTGGCATAAATATACTGAGACGCTACAGTTAAAATACCGATGTCCTTAAATCTTTCCTTGAGCGAAACTCTTGTTCGTAATTGGTAAATGGCCCGAACTGCTCTTTTTTGCAATATAAAAATACTTTCGATATCAGCAGCTCTACCCATAGTAATATGCTATATGACATAACACTATGAAAATAGCCAAAATATACCAGCCTAGCCGTATCGACATCTGTTAAACTACACACCTTCTTAATGGCATAAGCAGCCGAACTAAGTTTCGCTGACAGATATGTAATGTGTGCGCCCCATTGCAACTTTGAATCAAGTGTTATTCCTAGAAACAACGTAGATTCAGTTGTTTCCAGTACATCACCATTTAAAACGATGTTAGTACCAAGGTTTCTGACGTTTGGCAAAGCAAACTTAACAGAGCAAACTTAACTTTAAGAAGCGTTAGGCTGGAAAAGCATATCAAGTGCCTATCTACCATACTTAGACAAAACGCATAGATACTTTACGCCAACATTGTAAGACGACATTCGTTTCTTAGTACCTATTTGCGGAACAATGCATTGTACGTAGGCCGTACGAACTTTTTCTGTGTTGGCAATGCCCCGGCTTTTTTTCCCACTGGCAATTTTCTACTGTATACCTTTGTAATGTCATTATTATTGGCATTATAATACTCGTAATATCAACAGCTTCAATGTATTTTATTGCTCCCGCTTAAATAATAAAGAACATCGTATATCGTCATTTCACCTTCACAAGCGCTACATTGTGACCTAAGCAAATAAATTAATTTTGGTTTTACAAACTTTACAAACATTCATTATTGGACGTATTTCTTTAACACCCAGACTCAAAACATAATTTTGTAGATGACACATTGTACAGTGTTGCCGCTCTATTCGCCAAGAAATTTTACAATTATTGATGAGATGTGATTAGGCTTAATATGGTAGTAACATGAATAGGGTTTGATGTTAGGAAATAAAGGACATACTGAGTTGTTGTTGTTGTATGAAATAAAGACAAATTTTGATTGATGTGTTCGCTAGTTACAGATTATGAATGGTCTGATGCTCGTTAAACTATAAATAAACTTCTTTGCGTTGTGTTGCTTACCTTTAATATCTCCTTTTTATAATATAAAAAGGAGATTATCTTTCACTGTAAACAAGGCGTTTATCCAATTTTGAACACCTAATTTCAACCTCAGTTTACTGGCTTATATAGCTTAATGAGAAAACAAAGTGCTAATTCATGAATATCAGATTAAGTTGTTAAATTACACTATTTAAACCCAACTGTTAAAAATGTGCTTATCAGAAAATAGTCTTTAATAAACGTATTTTAACTTAAATACAGTTTAAACTAGATTTTTCTTCTATTTACACTCGATTTACAATACACACGACTATTCATAAAGTACGCAAACTCTTAAATAATTTACTGCAAAAGCAATAATGATTTAAGCTGTTTATAATAATGCTATAAACATTAAATTAAGTTGTAATTGAAGAGTATAACTATATTATGCAATATATTGCTGACTAATACGGGTAATTGGCATGAGCTTCCCATGATCATTTAGGTTACAAATAACTTGTACTTATGTAGACCTAAATAAATAACAAATTCACTTTTATTACATAGGCCACTATTAATGAAGGTTTTAGGATGATTAAGTAGTGGGGCCTTGTTGGTTTCTCTATGAATAGGCCCGCTCGACCGGGGAATTACCCTCTCATGGAAATTCAACGTAAAGTAACAGTACCTATACCTGTTGCGTTTTCGCTGAGTGAGAGTGCCGGGAACCCTCTCGTATTACTTCTCCCCCATCCCTCTCTGGTGGTGCCTGTGTCCTTGGGTGGTGGTAATGGCTAACCACCAGGCGATGCATCCGTTCGTTTGCCACCTAATAAATAAAAAAATACGAATAAGTAACGACATGACCATTGCTAATCAAAAAGAAAAGTGAAACCGCGGGCTTACAGCTCGTTTAGACATAACCATTTGTCACCTTAGCAGTAGATATTTTGTAATGAAGTAGCCAGAAGGTTCAAGAAAAACCTTTAACCTTCGACATAAAGAAAACAGTTACAGAAACTACCTTTTGTGTGATGTGAATACAACGTGCACAACAATTATATTCCTCAATAGGTAATTCGGTAGAGAATTTCTTTGGTGAGACTCCCATTCTTAGTAACAATAAATATAGTCAATAATGTATATTGACAATGCGTGAAATATGATACTTGACAAGTTGTTAATGATTTACTGCTTACCTGTATTGAACATAATTATTACTGTAGGTTTGTGTTGACGCAAAGTTGAGCAATAATAATGTTATTGACTATAAAATGTTTAGAGCTGTATGTTGACTTATCTTGCTGTATAATAATGGTATAAATGATGTCTGATTGGATGGCGCAGCAATTTAGTGGTAGCCTCACCACACAACACTGTGCTGAGAGTCGTCGGTTCAATCACCACGAGCGACAACACGTTTTGTGTGATCCACAAATTGTTGTTTCATGGCAGGGTGTGTGCATTGTGTACGATGCATGAATTATACCTCATTAAATCACTAGAAAAATCTACGTTATCTCTTTTCCGGAATATCTACCGATTGGAATGTGAATGAATACACGTGATGATGATAAAGTGCTTTGTTTTAAGACATATGGAGCTAGTCAGTAACAAGACCCCATAAGTAATTCATCACTCATAGGCAAAATATTATTATCAATGCGAGTAAAAGTTAATGCACTATCGCTCGTATATTTATTTATTTTACACTTTATTGTACTCATTAAAAAACATTGTTAGAAATCTTATAACTAAGGAGAGTACAAAGGGCGGCCTTATCGCTGAAAGCGATTTCTGCCAGGCAACCTTTGGATGGAAATATTATTGGTAGGAGAAAATCGGTAGTATAGTTATGTCTCTGAATAAGTCGTGTACTTCACGTAGGTTTAACACTTGTAGATATATGATTCTCAATGGTGCATAGGGTTCCCACCAAGAACTTAGGGTCCCAAGCCAACCTCACCTGCAAGTGGTGCACCTGTCGATCAACGGACGAGGCTCTGTCAAACAAAATGTCCCAATAAGCGACAAAAGGCTCGCCACCTATTACGTGGGATCAAAACACTGGCGAAAAGTGGGCGTTTAATATGCTTCTGCCTACCCTTTCGGGGAAACGCGTGAGTCTATGTATGTATGTATGTATAATTCTCAAAACCTTCGACCGCAAAATTTTGTTAAAATACTAAGTTTGACTTATTGCGTTACGTTTCCTTACCACTGTGGGAAACTGCGAATAGGAGCGTTATTAAAACAATTACGTGATATTGATCTGAAAACGGTTCTCATGCGGTCCTTCGCACTGTACCTGTTATTATGAGAATTAACTATTATCTGCTAATCTACTAAGTTTTTGCGTGTACACGACATTTGAGACTGGTCACGTAAACGGAACGAAGTATGTTCTAAATGAGACAATACAAAATAGTGCAAGATTACTCAACCCTTTTGTATGTGGATCAGACAATGTAAAGTTTTTACCGTCACATGTAAGATTTCGACATTCATTGATTAGAACAACACGCACTTTTACACAGAGATAAATGAATATAGGTATTTATTGTTAGGTAGGAGCAAACTAAATGTTTCGTCTTTGGAGAGGAAATATGCGAGATAGATAGCAAACGGTACCTTCCGGGAGGCATCTTTCAAAGAAATTGAATAAATAGATGCTTAAAAATTTATTGAATATATTCTATTGAACTTAAAGATTGGCATATTCTACTAAACTTATTATTTAACTAATAGAGTTAAAAATAAAAAAAGTGAGAACTATGAAATATCTATGAAAGCAAACTCGTTGATTTCAAACTTTTAGTTACGAAAGTTGTG
Organism: Euclidia mi; assembly: GCA_944739405.2. Lineage (NCBI taxonomy): Eukaryota > Metazoa > Arthropoda > Insecta > Lepidoptera > Erebidae > Euclidia > Euclidia mi. The sequence continues at coordinate 26,251,918 of OX123204.2, read as the reverse complement.
GTCAAATATTGAACAATATAATTTAGATTCATAATATTATGAACCACTCACGTAAAAATAACATATTTATCTTATCAATACATTACACAGCAGAAGCTTTATGTAAGCCAGCTTTAGACACTATTTTTTTCTTCGATATTTGATGTTGTAAAAGCGAACCCATCTTCGGATTAGATTGACAAACACAGTTCTGCACTATCCGAATTGACGTGGAAACGTGATGTGAATGAAATTCGTACATGTTATCGTCCCAACTACTTATTGTATATGTTGTTGTTGTTTGCGAACGGCCTATGAACACATGTTTTCAATTTTCGTACTGACAAATCGGATTGTCCAGTATACTTATTTTATTTTTTATTTGTATATTAATCATTAAAATGATAGCAAAAATATGAGAGGTCATACACAGGTAGGTACACTGTAGGTACCTACGTGAATGCGAACTTTTGCAGAGGCAAGCTTTGTTGTTTACAAAATAGCGCTACCAGATACTAAATGGATAGTATTTACTTTATGCCTTATCATCCCTAATATTACCATTATACCTATAATTTTGCCAAGAAGTGTCATATTATGTCATTTATGCATGAGTGATTATTCTGTAATCTATTTCAAAAGCGGTAACGTTCAGTGCGATGTTGTAACACCTAAGATCATCCTACGCTTTGATATGGGTCTTACCAAAATTTGAATACTGTACCTAAAATACCCTTGTGGTAAATAATTTAAAACTTTCGCAATTTACACACGCCCTAAACAGGTATTTATATAACGGGACTTAACCACGTAACTATTTAAAAAGTCACTCCGTAACCATAATAGTAGTCTAACCCATGCTAAAACGTCGGAAATGTATTCCACTAAAGTTTTTAAATAATTACGCATTACGTAGTAGTATTTCTGTGGTTGTTTTATTATATACCTTACTTGCTATTGTTTTTTAAAGGCACTCCATACTTTTTCTGTAATTATGAAATTCGGATTCAGAAGATAGGGTATAAAATCGTAATAAACAAACAAATTCACTTTAGAAATTATAATAATATGAGTGAAGATAACTTGAAAGTAAAAGATTTTAGCACGTATTATAAGTAAGTGATATACAATTGTGAAATAAATTGTTAATTCATTTGTGGCAAGAATTTGTGTTTTAATATTTATTTGATAATACCAAACTTTGAAGATCTCTTTTTTACAAAATGAAACAATATGTACACATATAAATTAAGTATTTCTTGTACTTTATAACAGTTTTTTCATTAATCAAGTAACCGCTAAGTACGTAAAGTGTGCTTACTGTTTGCATCATTTGAATTAACTACTTACTCAAGTGAGCCGGTTCTAGGAGTGGATACATGTCAATCGCGCGCCAGGTGGGAACTCAGTAACCTTTCAATTGCCATTCCATTACCATAGCTATTATTATCTCATTTCAAGTAATAAAATCTACGCATTATGATCATAATCATATTTATAAATTACAAACACTCAGTTTATATCCGCGACGATAAATACCAGCTGAACAACAATTGTTATTTTGGTTTCCAATTCTTTGTTGGGTATTATTTCCGCGTGTGTGACTATGAAGGTTCCAATCAGCTTCATTGTTCCACCCAGGAACAAAATGCCTTTCGGCTATATCGACGAGAATGTTTTTCAAGAAACAGGAAAATAAACGTGGCCAAAACTCTTTATTTTTATTGTTCTAAGACATTTAAAGGATTTTTTTACAAATTACTTATGTACAAAAAGGATTTGAGTAATTATATTTGTAGATATTTGTGTCAGTAAGCCTCTTAAACTAGTTAACCTTTTGATGATGCATAAATAACTAAATATAAGTACGATTACTTGATTAATGATAGAATATCTATCTTAATATGTAGGTTTGCATTAATAATGATCCATTTTAAACTTTCGCGATTTGTATATATCATACAATATTATTTAGTGGGTCTTAGGCGTAGCAGAATAACAGAGGTATTTATGCCTTGAAATAAGTGAATTATCGCGACTAAGATCTGCTTAATAATATTGTATGATAATAATGATCCATCAAAAACTTAGCAAGAAATAGGACCAATTAGATTACTCAATGTCCAGTTCACTCTAAAAAGGTAACACTAGCGTATTTATTATCGCATCCACTTACCAAAAGAAAATAATATTGTAAGCACACTAATTAGTTCTAATTACCACATTTTACTAATCATGACTTGTGTCTTAATCTTGTATGTAATATGACGTGATATTTCTAACAAAAATATCTACCAGTTTACATTATTCACACTTCACGAACATATTAAAGAATGTAAGTTAATAAGGCTGTATTAATATAGTATTATATTATTATCTGTGGCTATATACAAAGTCTGGACAAGTATAATGATAGACTATTCATGCGCATCTCAGCGTAACCATGCAGGTCATAGGTCACGAATGTCAAGTGCATCTAACTGCAGACGACGGGGAGAAACTGCTAGACATACTGCCTTTGCCAAATACGTTTGAAGAATTTAAAAGGCTTAGAGAATTTACAAATTGTTTGAATCTAAGAATCGAATGCTGTCGTTCTTCGTTTTGACCGGTGGAAATTGTTGTATGCCAAAGAAATTGAGAGGGTTGTTCAGATTTAGGGCTTCAGGAATCTTACATAGTCCTATATGACGTTTTTAGTTTTTAGGGCGCTAAAAGCTTTATCTATTTAAGAATCTATTTTCTGAAATGGTTTTTAATGTAAAATAAACTAAAACGCCTTTCTGTTCCTTTTTTTCAACTTTCGCCTTGAAGAAAATTTCTGTGATGATTTGAAATGTTCTATTTCATCGAAAATTACTTTTTGGTGTCCTAAAATTATAACCCAAAGGAATTAACTGATTCAGATAGAATGCAGCATACTGATAGTGAGTTTCATACTCAGGAAGCATTATTAGCTTTTAAAACCTTCCCAACCGTTACGTGGCCGTAACTATCAGGTAGTTGAACATAAAAACGTTTAACATACAATTAATACGCAGATTGATTAAAGATAGTCACAGAGAAGGTTATAAACTTAAACACGTATTGTTCAGGTATCTTGGCATTTTATACAATACTCGTTAGTATTGTTGAAATACTACTATCATTGTTATTTTGTTTTGTTCTTTTGTTGTTTTCCGATGCTATCGTGAGCAGTTATTTACTGTCTTGCATTATGTAGACGTGATATGATGTAAAGAAACTTTTCAATGTCACGTTTGCTAGATAAAACTGGTTGTGGTAATTGCTTTTGCAGAATGTTATATAGGTGAATTTATGACTGACCTTTATATCCCTATGTATTTATTACTGCCTGATATTTTTAGACTTTGCATCTTAATGGTTCCTTATGGTTTATAATCACCCGGTTCAAACTTCTATCATGTATCAACGACGAGTATTTTTCACAATTAGTTAATTCAGACTGCCTCGTTGGTCTTGCGGCATAAATGTGTGCATGGGATCGGGAGGTCCCGTTCGATTCCTGGGTCGGGCAGTGTTATTATGTGAAATTCTCAGTAGCAACACGGAGTCTGGAAATGTGCCCGGTACGGCAATAGGCTCGCCCCTTATTACGTGGGACTAAAGTATATCTGGCGAAAAGTGGGTGTAGAAATACACCTCTGCCTACCCCTTCGGGGATAAAAGGCGTGACGATATTAATTCAGACTCTTCAATATGAAGGTCAAACCGAGGCATACATTTTTCTCAGATTAAGTATATTCCAATAATTATAATAGTTGCTGAGGTACCTATAATATTCTTTCTATATCTATTAGCTTCCCGAAAACATACCTTTACTATAAACTACACGAAAAAAATCAAACACCAAAATAATATTCCTAAAACAATATAATAATAACACAAAATGTAAATAGAAAGTGTTTTGGTAGCGACTTATAAAAACAAATCAATTTCGAGTGGTATGTGTGTAATTATCTCACGCATTAATTAGTTGATTTTCTCCTTGTTTTACACTTTTGTATTATTTGTAGAACGTGATTTATACACACGAATTTCTTTTATTTCGCATGTTCACATGTACAGTATTACGATTTCAAATAATATCCTTTACTGTTTGTAGTGTTTATTTGGGTATGCTTGTTTCTAAATTTACACTTTAAAACATGATTGTCAGAGTCTAATTTGGAATAACCAGCAACAAGAATCTTCCCACAATCCGTTACTGTTGGTATAGAAGTAACCAGACTTAACAGAATTAGTATTAGCAGTACGTACGTCATCATCATCACCCTAGCGTTTTCCTGGTTGCAAGCCCTTTTCGACCTAGGAACCCGAGTTCCGCTATATCTAACTAGCATAAAAAAATTGGTTATTATCATAAACAAATCTATAAGCAGAGCTTAAAACTAAAAATAACATTCGACAAATCTGGAGATCACCTCTCAAAAATTAATTAAACATAAATCACACATGCCAATAATTACCCATATAATTTATAAAAGATAAGCACTACAATTAAGAACAGGTAAACACCGCAACACCGCTAACGGAGCGCTTAAACTGGTCATAAAGCCTCTGACCCTACGAGTCTGCGGGATGATATACAGCAGACGCTTTCCAGACCTTCTCTTCACTTTCATATCCGACGAATGAATTGTGCGTTTTGCTTTTCCTTCATAATATAAAGGCAATCTGTTATAAACATGAGGAATAATATCCGTTTTTTATTCCACATTTTATATTTCATTCAAATTAGCCCAGTAGCTTGGCAAAAGTTGACTTTCACAAAAGTATTGTAGAGGAAGAGAAATAATATTTACTGAAAAATAATTATTTTCGTCTCTTTATAATACCTATAAATAATACCTATACGCGAAAAGAACATTAAAATATGATCAGGCATACTTAAGGTTTATTTTTGGAAATATTATTCACACAGAATTAGGAACAGGTTTAGAATTAGAATTTGAGGGTAATGGTCGAATTTAGACCACTAAATTACCCTCTGGATGATATTCTAAAAAAAGGGATTAGGATTCAATTTAGGCTCCTAGTACATGAACTCAGTACGAGAATAATAAAATTATATCTCATAAGTACTTACTTATTAATAATCGAAGCCCGGAAAAGCCACTCGGGAAACAGCCACCCACACCGCACTACATAATTATTTATAGTGAATAAGCAAATAAGACTTAGCTGCCTATGTATTTAAGAGCTAAATGACCATATATCAAGTTAAACCTGGTCCAAGCGCCGATCACGTGACCACATCATATCCTGTTGCAGTTAAATAACAGGATACAGCAGTTAGATGATAAATTGTGGTTTGACTGGTATATTTGTTAAATACTGCGTTCCACGTTAGATAGGACATATTTTACCGGTTAGGAAATAGTAAATGTTGTATATTTTGTTTTACTCAAGGCTTTTTTTAAAAGGAAATGATTTTTGTATTTTGTCACGCGCGGGAACACATAAAAAAGGATATAATGGATGGACAGGCAGGACATGTCAGCATTGTATGCATGACACCTCACCTTAATAGAGGCAAGCCAGCGACTTATGACAACATTTATTGCGAAGTTCTTTTTTCAGAAACAGTAAGGATTTGCTTAGAATATACCATATCTGACTTTATAATTAATCTGAAGTTGACAAGAACGAAAGATCAAGGTAGTAAAAAGTTAAGTATACATGAAGGATAAAGTTGTTCATTTCTCACTCACTCAAGCAATTTTATTATCTTTGTTTATATAATATTCAAATTTATGCATAATATGTAGTTTTTGGCAAGTTTGAATAATATTTATAACACATCAGCTAAGAATATTATATATGTATATTATATTACCTGAACTTATAAATGTATTGATCAATCGAAAACAGATTGCAATTTCTCGTGTAGGAAACATAAAATATATTATTATATTACCATATTTTTATGTTTGTGGTGACCATAAATAAATAAATCTGTTCTTAATACCTTTGCGGAACTAAAATTGCTGTAGCAATGGTAGAAATGGATGTCAATTGAGCTAAAATGGCTTTTTATTAGAGAATTTGGACAACTTTGAACTATTTCCCGCATAATAATCTTACTTATAATTATTAAGTGGTATCACTAACTAAAATCCAATTTAATTTTTTACTGTACTATACTTATTCACCTAGATAAAAGTAATTTATTTAAAAAGAACAATATATTTAAAAAAATATATATCGGGCTTTGAATATTCTTAGAAGTTGGACCTCTGGCTGTCATTTTATTTTTAGATTTGTAAGCATTAAAATTACATAACGAACACTCCAATGTACACTCCAACACGAAAATTGGGGTTCGAAGTTCCTGGCGTAGCTGTGGACAATGTTGTAATTACTTTTAAAACTTTTGCACGTTTTAGAATTATAAATTGAACACATGTAATGTATGTTATCAGTTTAGGTTTACTAATGTTTGCCATAATTTAAAATGCCATCATTTCATATGCCATACTGGTATTTGCCATAATTTCATTAGAAATAACGCTTCAGTTGTCATAATCGTGAAATGACATAAAATGACTTTCACTAATTCCATTGGTCATAATCGATCAAGTGTCATAATATTTTAAATCCACAAATGTATTTGCTATAATTTTCGTTTTCAATAATCTAAGAAGAAAATAGAGAATAAACTGAAGTTGAACAACTTCAGTTTATTAAAACAGTGTGAAGAATGTGGACTAAGTTGACGGAGCCCTGCTTCGCAGGGCTCCTATTTTTGGGTTAAGGGTCAAAAGAGAACCCTAACCTAACCTATCCGAGTCGGATTGCACTGAGTCGGGGTGTTAACGATAATTAATTTCGACCTAACAATATTATGAATTATTTTCATAATTATATTAAATTTTGATTATGTCAAGAGTCGATTATGAGATGTGTTACTTATGGAAACTAATTATTATGACATATATGTTGTTATAGAAAGTCATTTTATGGAAAATAAAAGTTATCACTGTTGAGTGGTTAAGGAAAACGTTATTAGTATAAATGATAATAGTGCAAGTAAATATTATGATCGGGGATGATTATGGCAAACAATATTAGTGCAAATGAATTTATGGAAAACGAGAGAATACCATCAGTTTATCATAAAAAGTTCATCAATTATTTATATTTCTTCTAAGATGTAGTTCATATTTTCAAGGGCGTTCGTTCGGATAGGCTCTCGGCTTGCGATTTTATTACATGTGTGAATAAGATAACACTCGATGGAATATTTTAACTGAAAGTGAAATCAGTATTATGTTAATGATAGATTCCTAATATTGAAAGTGCAGGAAGTTGAAGATCGTTAGAAAAAGAATGTTGTTTTGGTCAGGTGATTATGTCCTTTTGTGGAAATAGTTATTTTTTGTTACATATTTGTACGTAAATGTTGCGTTCATATATTTTACGTTTTGTTTGAATATCATTAACACTCTTTTGTCTTGCAAAATATATTTTTTTTATTTTTCTCGCTTTAAAAGCTCATGAAAGTGCCTTTGAAACTGAAATAATTGTTAAGTTTTTAATTACTTACTGTAAAAACATATATTTTATGCCTTATTCAGAACTAGAAGGAACATAATGCGAACTTAACTTCTCAATTATGATGAATTTTCTTTGTAGCAAAATAGCTGCTAAAAACCTAAACTTATAATTTATTCACGTGAACTACTTTTGCTACTAACTTTCTTTTTTTTTCATACAAAGTTTATATTATAAGGTTATTATTAATAATTCAGCACGCTAGTTTTTTATAAATACCTTCTATGAAGGATTGTAAATTATCTCGGAATTAAAATTTGCATTAAGAAACCTTAAAAGAACCTAATTAGTATTGATTTGGATCAAGTCTTGTTTAAATACTTTTCACCCGGTGCAGTTGGAGTTATTTTTGCATGACCAGTTCTTGTATCTCTGTATCTCTTTAATTACACTTGTCCGTACAAAGAGTCCCTACAAATCAAATTATATTATGCTCTGCTAAACAAAAGCGCTTTACAAATATACGGATTTCGCTTTGCATCAATCCGAATACAAGCTGTCACTGAAATATTAAAATATTTTTAGATAAAAGGCATTTATAAACGAGTTTCAATAGTATAAAAAAGCAACTTTCAATAGTATAAAATTGGTATTTAACCCATTTTTATTTGGAATTTCAACAATTATACTTTTGAAACATAAACATCAGGGATGCGGCATCAAAAGGCGATCTAAAAATAGCGGGAATAAAAATTTCGCTGATGCTGATAGCGTATAGCGTAACGTGTTAAATTATGCTCAATCTATTCCTGTTCATTTTTATGTCTCCTGAGTAATATGTGTTCTCACTGCTGAGGTGAAAAGTTATATGTGCTACACGAGACCAAAGTTTTTTGCATCTCATGCTGTTGAGTCACTCACTACGCTCAGGATTCTAACTGTGAATCGCTCGCTATGCTCGAGAATCAATCATAGAATCCTTCGCTTGCTCGGGACTCAAAATCAGTACTAGAAACAAAAAACAATAACAATTTTGATTACGGACAACATAACCAAACCGTAGAAATAAATAGGTATCTACTTCACTAGATAAAATATTCTTTTAAATTCATTACTCAACGTAAAACTTTTACATTGAAAGTAAACTATTTAATTGTAAATAAATACTGACACAAACATTGTTTGCTGTATTTACTTGTTTAAGTTTTAATGATTAATGAAGAAGAAGAACATAAAATTCTTGCGTCTCTGACTAATTGACAGACAACGCACAGCCGAAACTACTGGGCGCAAGAAGCTGCAATTTGGGACCATTATTTGCAATTGTAGCATCATATTATAGGTACTTATTATATTTCAGTAACTGTCCCTCCCTTGCTCGAGCTTTAACGTTCTTTTAGACAAAGGCAACTGAAGTTCGTCCAATGTGAATAGATATATAAGAAAACAAATAGACTTATTTGCTTAACAATCCCGATCGAGAACTTTTAATCGGATCAGTAAAGTCAATAGCTTCGAAAGCTATTGCCAACTTTAAAGCTCTGCGACAGCCAATATTGACATACAAAATGAACTCGTTATATTTGCCGCAGAAATGTTCACTGCCAGACGTTTCCGGAACTTTCCGTGGGATTAAATCTGGAAAATGCAGTTCTCACTTGAAATTCACGAAATGTTTTGCATACATTATACTACTTATTCACGAAATACGTTTTCTTGGTAAAGTTTTGCTTATATTATAAAGCATAGACGCTGGCTTTTGTTGAAAGGTTGTGTATATGTTAAATATGTGACAATTATGTACAGAGTTTTGAACAAGGGACAACCGTTGCTGTACTATAGCTTCTAAATAATGTTCATTATCTTTAGGTTACGGCTATCATCACGTCCTATATGTAGTAGTCACTATGAATAATCAAAGCCCTGAAGCATAATGCAACTTTTGACTTAAGCTTTGCGAGAATAAAAGGCTTAGAAACTTAAGAATGCACATTTCCGCCTTATATGAGCAACACTTAATGTTTCATGTGAATTAGCTACTTTTGTTAAACTTTAATGACCTACTCATCAGACGTATGTACTCTAGGCTGAGTAATTTCTAAAAAAATAATAGGTTATTTAACCGTCGCGATTTTAAGCTACGTATATACATAAGTGGTGAAAAAAGGGTGTATTCGAACATCCGTAGAGTTTGGAAGATACTATATGTATGATTTGGTAAAGTGTTTGATTAGATATTAATGCAATTTTATTGTCATCTACATAAACAATAACAAGTTTTAACTTGAAAGAATTTTTTAACTTACAATTTTAGGATGTAAATGTTCTTGATCGGTGTCGTAACACAAGTCTTATCGGACATTTGCCCGATGTACCCATTACACCGATGAAAATTTTTGTTTACTGTATTCTTCAGAACCTCGTTAGCTTTAAATACGAACGTCACGATGCTTATTTACTTACCGGAGATATACGAGTACGAGATGGCTGTTTGGATTGCGCGATTGGACGCCATTTTGTATTCATAAACGGCTCTTTGATTAATGAGCGCCGCGCGTTTTTCATACGAAGCAGCTTTTAAGCAAATATTTGTTTTTGAGATTAATTTACTTTTATTTTTATTTATGTGCAATGAAATATCGTTTATTTTTATGTAGATAAATATTATTTATTTAGAAATTTAAACTGTTGATCCGCTTAAACCTTAGTAGGTTTATATGCTATGGCCAATATTATTATAATCTGTAGCTAATGCATAGAAAAATATTTCGATAAATGTGATAGAGTGATATACTTATTATGGCTTAAAATCTTTTAACAACCCGGTAATGACGGAGAATAGAATATAAAACAGCCTTAATGTAACAAATATTTTAAGGAATATAATTATCTGCTTCATAAATATTTGATCAAGACCTCTAAAACTATTCACTAACAGATACTCAAAATCTGCTATCTAGAAGGTTGTTCAAAGAAAACAGTTTGTAGAGTAAAATCGCTTTAAAGTCTTCTTATGTTAATTTCCTTATCGTGGCGCAGTGCCAAGTCTCGTTCGAATAAGTTCCCTCGGGTACTTGAGCAAGTGCTCACGATTCTGGCCTTGTTCAACCCTGTTCAACATAAAAATTAGGTGTTTGTATTCTCGCCCTGCGATAGCCGTTTTTAGATATATAAAAGAGCGAGGTTTTGTGTTTCGGCTTACGATAGCATAACTAGATTGCAAAATTTGGAAAGAGACCATCACAACTTTTCTGATTTTGTGTTTTACCCTACGATGGTTTTAAACTAGATAGTAAAATTTGTAAAGGAAACAGATTATCGCTACTGTTTTTCGAAGTTTGATAAAAAAAAATATATATAGCTGTTTATTTCTGTACTTACTTCTAGATTTTTATACGTTGATACACTCTGCATGATATGCTGTTAGTGTCTCCAACAAGCTGTCACTGCCAGCTGCTGCTATTAACGAACTAGTGTCAAACTCAATGCATTTATAAATAGTAATAATTTTCGGTGATCACGGCCAAAAACCGTGGGAACAAACAGACTGCAATTTATGACTGTAGTTAATTATAAATTTCGAAATGATATCCGCATAAAACACATCAGTGTCCATTCAATTATACGATTAAGCTTTTAAAATTCGAGGTCACGAACATCGAATGCGAAATCCATCGTGTAGAAAATTATTACGTTCGAAATTTAAAACAAATAAAAAAGAACATTAGCCATAGATTGTTTTGTAATCTGTGGAACGTCCATTAAAACTTTTTGATCGATAACATGACCGGATATTGATGTAATAATGCTAACAATGATTTTAAATGCCAACCGTGATCTGTTGGACCTTGAAGCAAAATATTTTTTTTTACCCACTAAAAGTAGAGAAACTAGTTCAAAATGGATATGTGGATCAGTGTTTCGACCTTCGTGTTCGCTAATGATTGTGGGATAGTGAATACAATCAGGTCTTATAACCTGGGTGTGAAGAGCGACCTCGGGTTAAATTCACATTATTGTTAAACAAAGAACGAGTTATGACTTACGGCGAAGGTGCATTCATGAGTTCAAGACATGTTTTGTACGCTAATTGGGTGGAAAATTGAGTTAAAATAAAGTAGCTGATAATAGGTTGAAGGAAAAATGTAGGCTAATAACAATTATTTTGTTTGCTCAGCTAGATTTTTTAAATAAGCTTCAACACAGCTGTAGCCATGAACAGTTCTAAGAAATGACAACTCTTGAAACGAATGCTTGTCCAACTACCGTGAAATTTATAACAAAATTCTTATGCCATCAAAAATAAATACGGTTTGTGTCTTACAACAGTGTAAATATAATTTCATTGGCACGTATCACGGTAGTAGTCATCCACCACTTATATTCTGTGGTTGTCTGATTTAAAACAAAACAAAGCACTACAAAAGAAACAGTGCGGCGTGAAAAATTACTAAACATAGAATAATTTTCCGGAACATAAAATACGAGAATAAACTTTAACTACTTAACCATGTTACGCTCGACATGTTTTATGTAATGTATGTAATATTTTATGCAAGACATACATGCAGATCTCGTGGAGGTTTGAGCTGCTCTTAAAGTCATGAGTTTGGTGCCCGAGTTGGGATCGGTGCTGTTTAATTTTTTATTTCGTTAGTAATTATTAACTAGCTATGAAATACGTTTCTAATATTGAACACCGTTATATTTATATCTCTTCGTTCTATTTCAAACTAAATGCCACTGCCCTATAACAAAATAAATGTTTACGAATGAGCTTAATCGATTTGTGCATTAGCCACTTTGCTACTGGGCCTCTGAAGTAGCAGTCTTATGTGATATAACTACTGAGCTATCGCTGCCTGCTACCTATTTTAATTCATACGAAAAGACAGATTTACTTCAAAATCAAAGTCCTAATTAACTCGCTTACGAGCTATTATAATAACATTCTTGGCACCTTCTGAGTACTAGAAAACTACAGAATATTGGCAAATTAATTTAAATTACTTCCCATTATTGTGGATAAAAGCGTCGACAAAGGCTTTTTATCGCTACTTATACGAATAAAGTTTAGAATATAATTTAGATATAATATAAAGTTATGCAAAGATTTTCACTCTAGCTTGTGCTGGTCGTACTTAAAGGCACCGCTTGTTCTTATAAATCTTCAAATACATCTGTAAACGTAATTAATATTTTATTACAAAAAAATATATACGCATCCATTCAAATAAAATATTTAGAAACATAAGTAAGTATTCACAAAAAAGATGAGAGGCTAGCAGCAAAGCAGCAAATGCACGAATTTATGGCGTTAACATTCTATAACCGAGAAGACACCCGTGCCTGGCAGTGTGAGGGTTTGATCTAGACAGATGAAAGAAAAATCAGCATACAAAGGAGTAGTGAGAACAAGGAAATGGGTTTTCTGGACTAGTGTCAGTGATCGACTGTCAAAGATCTTCATGACAGCTGGGGCCGAGGGCTTCACGTGCCCTCCGATGCGCGGGGTAAAGCGATAAATAACGATGTAATTGAACTTCATTCGAACTCCTTGCCCTCTGCATAACAGTCTGTTGGTATTTCCACTAAACTATCGCTGCCTTATTTGTGTTCCTGGTAAAACCAATTATTTTTAATTATATACTTCCAGTGATTCAAAATCCACTTTAATTTTATACAGAGGTACAAATCCAGCACTCTACCTGAACAATCTATTTTTACCGATCTCTATAAATTCAAGTCTCAGAAACAAACAATATACCGTAGCATACTGTTAGGTACAATTTATGGTAGAATTAATCAGAGGATCCATTGTTGGGGCCTCAATGAGGAGCAATCAATTAGACACACCCTGTATACGGACTCCCTTTTTGACTTACAATGTAAATAGGCTCGTGCCCTACTTAGGGCATGGTTACATTAAGCACCTGAGATCATCGGCCAACACGCGTTATAATTTGTGACACAAAGTAATTGTTACTGGGCCCACTGGATCCTGTACGATATAATACTAATTGCATTATAAAACTATGGCGGTTATGTTTTCTTTCTTGTAATGATTCTACATATTATATCCATTTTTTACTAAAAGGTATTTTTGATGCAACATTCTATTACATGACAATGTTTAATCAAATATGCCAAATACACACATAATTAGTTTTAAATAAGTTAATTGTATAAATATTTGCAGATATCGCTCGTATCTAAGCGTTCTGGGTAGGACGCATGCTGGTTTCCGCAATAAACTTATATTTCTGCAGGACGCATGTAGAGCGTTATGCTCTACAAAACGACATTTCAGTTTATGTCGAAAAATTTCAGGAGTAGTAAACACAACAATATCGAATCTAGCGAAATATTAGAAAAAAAGAAAGAAGAAGAAGCATGTTGTTTCATAGGCAAAATATGTCCGTTCCAGAAAGAGCTTCATTAGCGTTAGGACCGAGGGCAGCAGAGGGCGACATAAATGCCCTTTATAACTTTAATGAATTGAATTAGGTATTGCTTAACCTTCGATTGCTGTCTAATCACGTTAAGAGTCCATATGAGCTCTTACATTATTCAATTATTTCTACTTAAGTTGTTACAAAGTGGATGACGACTGGAGGTCATTAATAATTCTCTTAAATCCCTAATATAAAGCTTTTCCCATCATAGTAAATTATATATTTTTTATTATATCTGTATATGTAGGATTCTTGCGTTACTGAGTGACTAAAAGACAACGCACAGCCATAACTATTGGGCGCATGAAGTTGAAATTTTGGTATGTTTGTTTCTTGGAGACGGATGCACTAAGAAGAGGGATTCCTCAAAATTCCCAAAGGATCGGAAAAAAGCAGATAAATTAAAATAAAATGTGCAGGCATAGCTGCGGACATCCTCAAGTATTATAATAAAATTAGTAACCAGTATAAAAGCGGCTAATTCCTTGCCATTTTATATAGTCATTGGCGTAACAACACTTTTGTGTGGTTATCGTAAACACTATCTAAACTCATGATCATAATATTATTACTTATTTATCCCTTATCTTTTTTATTCTGTTTATATTTTGTACGTAGGTTGTAAGTTTATAAAGACCGCGACACAAAATATCTTCCTATTGCGGGAGTATTCTTTTGAAAGATAAAAGGCGTTTGCACGTTGATTATGAACCTGTTGGTCAACTTCAAATGTGACAACTAAACACATGCCTTTGGGTAACTTCAGTCACCAAATAAGGCCTTTGCCTTAGTTTATAAACCAGTTATTAATATTACATTGTGCAACATCCACTATACTAATTGTACAATCGTCCTTGTTGGATTCGAATGGAATTGTTTCTCGTATACCATTATTTACTCGAAACGAAAGGATGATAAATGTTCGAGCGTGCTACAGTGTGTTGAAGATGTCGTTTACATCGGTAAGGTATTCTGATACTTTGAAATTATTATCATAAGAATACTATTTGCGTTCAAAACGAAGAAAATAGTTATAAGCTCTGGCTATATTGGTTATAATAACATTTGAATTCAAATTTTAAATTTAATTCGGCACGTCAAAGCAAACAATTTAGTTCATGGATAGAATTTATTTAAATCATATAGAAACTATTTGTCAAGTAAATTGTATAAATGTTTTTATAAACTAAAATATATTAAATGGAAGTGAATATTCCAGGTATGTTTATAATATACATACATACATACATACACACATAGACTCACGCCTGTCTCCCCGAAGGGGTAGGCAGAGGCATATTAAACGCCCACTTTTCGCCACTTTTATAATATAATACTAAATAATATTATGTAAAACCTCCTTACATAGCCTAATGACTGCACGGTTGGCGTAGTGGTTTAAGCGGCCGCCTCGCCGCTTGACACTGCGCCGAGTGTTGTGGGTTCGATCCCCACACGAGGCAACACTTTGTGTAATTCACAAATTGTTGCTTCGAGTCTGGGTGTTCATTGTGTCCGTTAGTTGTATGTTTGTAAAGTCCCCCGCGACACAGGATTAAGTCCTAATGCGGGAGTTGTCTTTTACAAAAAAAAAAAAATGTAAAAAAAAAATATATACACACCAACATAGTTCTTGAAGATCGCAAGAAGCCAGAAAATAAAATTTTAGTACATACTTACCTACGTATATTCTAAAATTTAAACTAAGCCCATAAAATCTTTTGGTTTACTTTTCAGTTAATTGAAGGAAAAATAATGCACATAATATCTTCTTGGAGTAAAAACACAATAATTATACTAACAATGAAATGAATGAACATTATACTTCTACAAAACATAATAAACTCAAACAACTCGGAGCAAAACATATAATATGGAATTATTACAATTAATGCAATTTAGAATTCATTACAAACCTTCGGTATTATACGTATTTACTTTTCTCTTGGAAAAGTTATGGCTTCTTTTTTCATTAAATCGGGTACGGAGAATTTCCACAAATAAAGGTACTAAGAAATAACATGCTTTCTACTAAACCACTGTTCTGTGGTTAACTACGGGACCTGTGTTACGTAACAATACGTAATGGGATTCTATTGCCATTTGACGTTCGGTCTCCGTTTGCTCTGTAATTATGCTGGCACTCTACATTGGCTGCTTAAAAAAGTAATTTTAGGTTAAGTTCATTATTTGTGGAATTGGTCGCTTTAATTATCAGTTCGAGTGACTATAAATTTTATTTTTGTCATTATAATTATACGCTAGTATGATTTAATCGCGATATATTGGTTTTACTCAGATTAATTTTGAAGCGAATGATCTTGAAACGACATTATTTATTATACCTTAGAGATATTGTAGTCATTAAATAACGTAGATTATAGCAGTTTATTTAATTTGGATAATGTAAGATTAAAATACATTTAATAGGCCCAACGTTTCGGTATGGGTTCTTCCACACGGGACTACGAGGTGACTGTTGTCCATGTATTTTACTTTTATTTTAATGTAATTACGCTTTTGAAGACATATTATGAGAGATAAGGAATCTCATGCAAAATAACTTGTAGGCAGGATGACATTAAGTTTTGTTCCTTATTTAAAATGTCATTTTAATTACTTTTGAGCTTTCGCCAGATCTCCATTCGTCATCATAACTCCTGAAAACCACATTGACGCAACCAACACGCACTAATAATTGCAAAAACCGCCACTTATGGTCAAGTTAATGTACTATTACACAAATATTGTTTGTCTATGATATAAATTCCCATGTCCACGGTGACACTTTCACTAAAACCTTATTATACGTGAGGTCAATATTAATAGACAATAATAATGGCCTTTTTTGTTTTCCCTTTTTAGGCCCAGTTACGTCCCATCATTTATTTTTGTCGCTTGAATTTCTTTTGAAAGTGGGTTTACGCAATGACAGCTGTGGTGGAAAAAGTGGTGATTGCGAATTTATTTGCTATGTGACTACCGTATCATATATTTCATTTTAGGCTTGAACAATAAATTGTTAGAAGTGTAAATACGCATCTTTGAAAAACGTCTAACGTCCATTAGATTCTACTTGGTTTCTAATTACTATTTTAAGCTCAGCAGATAAGAAGGCAAGTTATGTGGTTGTGATAAGATGCGAGACGACCTCACACAGTCTGCTAATAAGTGCAGCTCTGAATCTAGGATTGGAGTAGTTTTAACATACTTCAGTACTCCAACGCTATTGAGTTTGAAGGTCAGAATTATGAGATTTTCACGCAGATATATGCATATGAGCGGTCAAGGGAAAATAAATGTTCCCCATCGTCCTTGTCTTTCGCAGGCTATAGATATGATAATTAACATAATGGTAATATACGCGTGTATCTATTTACTTTGATCTAAATTATTTAATTAATTAGGTACATAATTATGATGTGCTGCTCTTCTACCGGTCGGGATTATCCGTCTCACGACTAAATAAGGATATCATTATTTTTACTTTATTCTTACCATGCAGTCATGGTAAAATAATAAAAAAGGTAAAAGTTATTATAATATGAAAGATTATAAAGATACTACTAGAAAGATTTAGCGTATTTTATTTATAAATGTTTAAAATGCAAGCGTCATTCAAATAAACGCACAGGCACCCATTTTATGAATTCAAAAGCGCATTTTATTCATTGTTACAGAAAATAAACCGGTTTACTTTTATACATTTAGAGAATGGTCTATTGCAGTATTTCCTTTTATAATAATATATTGTTACGATACAATAATACATATTCATTATGACCTTGTACATAATATTATAATTATACTGTGATGTGGCTCTGCTTCAAAAGAAAGATTATGCGGCCTACTCACGTTAAAATTATAATTTTATTGAACCTTGCGAATGATTTATAATAATAGAGACGTAATTTTTGCCAAAAAATTATTTAGGTATACAGGTTTGTGGTGAAGCCAACGACTATTGAATGGTCTAGTTCGGTTCCCAGAGGCCCTAGCCAAACGGCATTCGCTCTGATATCTACTTTCGCTAACGTTTGGTTGCCATGGCAACATAAGGAATTCCTTCTTCGTCGACCACGTGATATAAAGAAGGCTTATGTCAGTTCCATACATTTTTGCACTTAGCGATTAGCGACATCGTTAATCGATTGCCATTTGGCTAAGGGGGCTGGTCAGGCTTGGAAGCGCAAACCTGGTATTCTCATATGACTAGACTGCACGGTTGGCGTAGTGGTTTAAGCGGCCGCCTCACCGCTTGACACTGCGCCGAGTGTTATGGGTTCGATCCCCACACGAGACAATACTTTGTGTGAAATAATTGTCGTTTCGAGTCTGGGTGTTCATTGTGTCCGTTAGTGATTTAGTCCTGATGCGGGGAGTTGTCTTTTAAAATAAATTAAAAAAGAAAAACTAGAAAATACAATATTTTATCATATTTTTCATAAGGCAAAAATCTTAAATTTCTGTAAGTAAAATAAGACACTTTGTATACTTAATATTTTTTTACAATTTACGTCCTCATTACTGCTTGCTGTTCGTTCATAACTTTTTTATATTTTCCCTTTACAGCCAATTTTGCGAAAAACATGTTTAAAGCGGCACTTGGCGGTGTAAATGATTTAACGCCTTAATTTCTACCAGAAAAATGGGTAACCGAACTTCAATTTACTTATAAACGCAACGTAGTATGGCCCATTGGCTTTATTTATATTGTACATGAAAAATCCTAAAAACGGTCAGGAGCATACATGAGAATTGAGATGAGAGTGAATAAAGCAAGAGATATACATAAGTCAGGATCGTTGCAACTGGTGTTCCGTAGTCTCTGCCTACCCTTTCGGGTAAAAGGCGTGAGTTTATGTATGTACGTATGAAAAATACGTCAAGGCGTTGGTTTATATAAGAGATTTCATCTCAAAGCTTGCGTCATATCTAACCCTGTTGCTCTTATGATTCTTTATGAATTTTGATGACGGCCTTGGGACCAGTATAGGGTTGACCGCACAATATTTTATATTACATGAGTGGTATGAATTGGAAATGGAAGTGCTTTTATTTACTTCTATTAGATTGGCAATAAACCTAACCTGACCTTTTTATTTGTAATGTTTGTATGTGTATTTGAAATAAGTTTATTATATTTTATTTATTTGTTGTTTATAAGTTGATGCTTGAGAATTAGCTAATTTGCGTAGATGGAAGTACAGATAATCATAATTATAGAATATATCGCAGTGGTGAATTAATGTAATTTTGCATATTGCTCTGTCTAATTTTTTTACCCATATTAGCAATGTAAGTTTGGCCATTATCGTAAAAAGAAGGAAAATTACTAATCAAAAACAAAATGTTTTTATTTCTGATATAGGCCAAACAGCATGAAGTATTCGTGTTAATAGTATCTGCTGTGTATAAAATAAAAATCACAGAATATGCTTGTTTATCGGACTGAGCTGGAATAACAAAAATATCACTACGAGTTAAATCAATACATACCACTTTGTAATACCTCTTTATACGCACCTGTGAATAGTTTTGACATTATAAATGAACAAACTTTCCTCTTCAGATATTAAAGGACTGATCTTCAAATAGTCTTACGTCTTTGAAGATTTAGTAAAGCCACTTTAGCATAGAGTACTGGCAGAAAAATAAAAAGATCAGCCGCAAAGTAGGTCGGTATAACGAGGGATTTTTGATAACCCTACTTACTACAGCGTGGGAGGAACATATGCTATAAATAATTTTACGCCAGATTAGAGTCAATCTTCTTAGGTCATACGAAGCGTGAAGTTGTTCATTACAAATAGATATATTCTGGGAAAAAAGATGGATGTGTTTTACCTGTTGCATGTGGTTTCAAAGAGCTAAGTAAAAACGCGGATTATTAATATATACTTAAACGCGTGAATCATATCATAAATCATCTAGTTATATTATAATACGTTAGGTATTCCTAACCAACACCATTAAAGGAACCAACGTCATTAATTATTGCTTGTGAGGATCGAATCAAATTAACACCACAACATAGGTTGGCATGAAACGTAGAGTTCACTAGAGTCGAGTCGTATTAACGGATACTTGCTTCATAGATATTGGCCGCTCTGTCCGTGGTCCGAAATACAAACTGCAAGAGACATAATATTGTGCTCAAACATACTGTTAGCGCACTCTCTTCTCCCTCACTTTATAGTCTGATGAGATGGCCGAATATCCGGCACGATGAAAGTAAAATTGGGTCAACGCGCATCGGCATCTATCTGAGAGACAGGGCGTAAAATCTTCCATTGGATGATTCTTAGTGAAAAATCTATTTTCACTTTTGTATGATCTGGGAATTGAACCTGAGTTTTTATACCTCGCAATCGATTACGCTACTGCTAGACCGTAGCAGTAAACTAACGACTACTACACTAGTAATTACAATCCATTTCTCAAACTCCAGTGATGTTGGTAGAGTGAACAAAGATATTTGTAATAATATGCGGTGTACTTTGTTAGTAATCTGCTCAATAATGTATGCTATGAACGACAGAAAGAGACGTACGTACATCTTTCATAACAAGTAAATTTCAAAGTCACTTTATTCAAATACATATTTATATCTTTAGTACTCTTCTACTTAGAGACGATTAATTTCTTGAGCGACTTTTGTTCTTATGCAGATCTCCTTTGTACGTATGCAATAAGTTTACCTACTAAAATTAACCTTTCCGACCAAACAAAGTATGAAATGAAATGATCACATCCGATATAAAGACTGAACATTTTGCGATAAGTACATCTATATTTGTAAAAATGTTCATTGACCTTTTTCTAAAATATATCTATTTGCACATCTCTAGCAATATCAACTATGAAAGTAAGACTTCGTGAGTTATGTTTATGATCGTGTTGTTTCCTCTTACTGCGTTCTCCGAAGTTATTATGTCCAATAAGATCATGATCAGTTAAACCGCGGCATTAATTACCTTTGATTAATTATGATCAGCACTGGAATGTTGCGTGTGCAGTAATTGGAGCACTATGGACATGTCCACTTCCCAGCGGATTATATTAACACTGATTTATATGTTTTCACTTGATTTTCATTTTCGTTTCAATAGGTAACGCAATATTTAGTTGATAAGCTTCTTGCTAATGGATTTTATTAGACATACACGTAATCTTGACGTTGCTTTAAAGGATTTGACATAATTTTTCATAGATTGTGAGAACTAGAATACTTTTTGAACCAAATTAGTATTTTTTGTTGATTGGTAATACCTACTTACTAATTTCGTACGCATAAGAAAAAGAAAATTTTTCTGTGCCTTATATTGAAACCTTGCTTTACCTGGCGAACTTCGTATCGCCTAACAGACGATTCTGTATCTTTTTTATAATTTTTAGTTTTTTTCTGCATTAGAACCATTCTCGTACTTCAAGGAATATTATAGAAAGAAAATTAGCAAAATCAGTTCAGCTGCTTTCGAGATTTGCGCTTAACAACACATTCAGCGTTTCATTTTATATTATAGATAGATAGAACAAAAAATCTGACACAAATGGTCTCGAATAGAACTCACACTGAAGATCTCACAATCACAGTGGACATTATTTCCGTTTACATTTCAGTAGCCAACAAAACTAGCAATAATTTCCTATTATTGCTCGTTTAAATTACCTAAATAAACACGTCATTACAATGTTCCAAGTAAAAATTAACCAACAGCAAATTCCATATATTTCTGCAACTAAATTGAACGTCAAACAAGTACGCAACTACTGGTTTAAAATACTTGCAAAATGTATGCGTTGAAAGTATTAATTTATGCCAACACCTGTACGTTGTGACATATTATTAGGCGAAGGAAACTTGGATAACTGAATACTTCCTTCAAGGAAATTGTGCGGTAACATTTAGCTCATATCATTTACCTGGTCCATTCATACTTATGTTCATTCATTTATGCTCCTCATTTGAGCCCTCATTTGCCAAGCTTGCGTATTCCGGTGTCGGCCAGTTTTGCGGTCGTTCCGGCCAGTTATGCGTTGATTTTAATACATTTTCATTAACGTGCGATATTTTTTTTCCGTTTCCTTCCTTTATTTTTTGTTTTCGGTGGAAGTATATGTGTTTTAATCAGGTTCGGTATATAACTACATTACAGTTTTGCTGACGTCAGAGAGCACAACTTTGTTTACATTTCTTTTCTTCACATAGAATTAGCGGTACCCAATTCCAAATATTAAGTGAAGTTTAATTACATACTATATCATACCTATATATTAATAAGTAAATAGAAAATTTGTCAACGTTTTCGTCAACTTGTGAGATTTGCCGCAGTTAAAAAAAGTGTGAAAGTTAAATTTAAAATATATATATATGTATATATATGTATATATATATATATATATATATATATATATATATATATATATATATATATATATATATATATATATATATATATATATATATGATTTAACTCCTTAAAGATATTTTTTTCCTAATTCATCTAAAAAGTAAAGTAAAACGTAGCAATAACTCAACAAAGCCATCTATATCTTCAATTTTCAGTCATTTGCGTAAAATTGTGCGGTTTATTTATGACGAATAAAAACATAAGTACGATTCAATATTGCTTCACCTCCTTTAATTACGCTTCAAATGCCCTACATAATAATTATATTTGAAATAAATCGTTGATTACTTTCTGGACTACACAAAGTAGAGTTCATAAAAACTTCGAAGTTACATTAATTCCCGCAGGTGTATTTACACACCCACACTTCGCCAGTTATGTTTCGGTTCCAAAGTAATAGGCGTGCATACTGCATAGCCTATTGCCATCTACCGGGCATGTTATTAAGCGAGCGATAATTAACATTTTTAATACATACATAACTTCGAATAGTCAGAGGTGTGTGCCCTGGTACCTGGGGAACGAACCTGAGACCTTCGTCTTGGCAGTCCGTTACGTACACCACTGGGATATCGCCACTTTTTTTTAAATTTTAATATTTTATTGTACAGTTATGCACTTCATACGTATACACTCTTGTATCTTTTGAACTTTCAATAAAAGTATGAGACTTCCTCAACTTGCTCAAAGACGATAATTATAATATAACCACCAGCGACCAGCACCAGTTAAGCAACTCTCTATTGTACACAGCACAAAGTTGCCAACTATGGTGCAATCGGTTAGCTCGTCACGACATCCCTGCTTTGTGACCCCAGACCTGTTTCGTTTGTCTATAAACTCGACTAGAACCGACTCTAAACTGCATTATCACATTCTGATTTCAATTTCACTCTTTTAATACTTTGGTCTCAGAAAGTCCAGTTTTCTATTCGTCCTTTTATTTTATTCTAGAGTTCGTCGTTTGCTATTTTATGTGCAATGTTTTTTAAAAGAAACTAGTGGCATAGGAGACAGAACTCTTTAATCCAATTTCGACCTCATTTGACGTTCGATTACTTAATAAATTGGCCAGAGGCATCACTAATTAAATTAATGCATTTAGTATTAAGTCATCTTATAATGAGAAAGGAATATATAAGCAAATTTTCAGAAGGATCAGAGATCGGATTTAAATCGTTGGTGTTGGACCCTCTACGTAGTGTAGTGAGAAATTTTCAAATGACCTAAATCTCATTCTTATTTCATCAATGCAAGAACATGTTTCTAGGAAATAATAAAAAATGAACACAGAAAAGTCCGCAATCTGTATGTACAAACCGAAATAAAATTATGAAATAAATCTTCGTATGTGGTAACAAATACCATCTAATTTAAATTTCAAAGATAATTACGTGTTTATCTTCGTGCAACAGTCTTGACGAGCTAAATTTCAACTAAGCTAACACATTAACCGACTGTTTACATCACTTTACACATTTTCTCAGCAATCTAATAATGATAGTACTAACATACTAATAGTATTAGAACAAGGTTCGTTGACCCCACTCCGTTCTCCTGACGAATCAAATGGTGGACACTTCGACAGTGATTTATTGGGCTAGCTGACTATCCGAACTGAAATTTCTGCCGAACTTTTAGCTAGTTTGGAGTAAGACCAGATGGTTTAAAATGGACCTCGATAATTGGTGTTGTTTGTAGTACAGTGGTTTGTAGACTCGGGTCAAATATGTTAAAGGAAAGTTTGAAAGAAATAAATTCTGAGAATCGTTGTTATCTATGCTTTGTGTAGATTTTATAGTATTTATATATTATAATCCTATTTATTTATTATAACCTTGTGCTCAAATATAAAAACAGTTTAATCTTATTACTTACTTGTAAATAATATATCAATTACATGGCTAACAACACTAAGGAACTACACGAAACTATTGGATAAAGACATGCGTCGAAGTTTAGCTAGATAACTTTTTACAGAATAAAGTTACAAATTACAGACTAAAGTTTTACAGCTCTTTCATATTTAAAAAATATATACTATTTGCATCAGTGCCGTCTTCTTAGAGTACTAGACAAAACAGTAAAAATGTTATAATTTGTGGCAATATGGAAAATCAAGTTTACTTTTGCATATTTCTCGATTTGCACGACTCAATCTGAACATATCAACTCGATTATGAAACATCAAGTAAGTATTAAAAAACACAATTTACCACTTTCACTAAATATCTCCTTACTTCATGGACATCTTCCTCCTTGACTTCTGGTTTCAAACTGGTATAAATATTTGCCGTAATATGTAAGTATGCAAAATTATATGCCTACAACCGGACTTGTAGCAAACTTGATTAGCAACGAAACGGAAAGGAATGAGTAACAATGTAAGAAAAAACTGGTTATGGAAGATAGTATGTAAAGCAGGTAATAAAGTAATACAAAAAGCGTCTTTTCCTTTTTGAATAGCAGTATGTATAAAATTCTTACGTTACTGACTGACTGACAGACAAAGTCGTCCGTGTGGTGACGGATTAAGAACACGGATTGTCACCACCCCATATCATCGGTGTCGTAAGAGCCGACAGAGGGAGCATATTATGCATAGAACAGCACTGTAAGAGAAGAAAAACTTGATACAAACCCTATACCAACCCGTTTGGCCAGCGTGGTATAGTAGGCCAATTCCTCCTTTCAAAGGAGAGGCCTAGTCCAGCAGTGGACTGTTAAAGGCTTATGGTAATGCCTATACTGCCTGCTTTTTATTAAAAAGCGACTCTTGTACTCGGAATGAATCCTGTGTAGCGAGGGTTTTTACAAATATTAAATAAACCGATACAAAGAACATTCAGTCTTGAAACAACAGTTTGAAGACAACACAAATATTCTTCTAGTTTGGAATCGAACCCTCATCTTTCGGCGCAATGTAAAACAACGATGAAATCATTCCGGCTTGTAAGCAGTTTATGTTGATCCTCTTTTTATGACCCAAGAGAGGTAAACGAGTAGACGGATCGCCTGATAGCTAGCTATTACAGCCGCCCATGGACACCTGCAACCGCAGAGGAGTCACAAGTGCGTTGCCGACATGGATGGGAAAAGGAATAGGAGGAGCGGAATGACATTTTTCTTAAATTATTTCTTTGGTTAGGCACAGTTGCATAAACCAATATATTATTGTGACACTAGTGGGAAAAGCCAAAAATCTTACGATAGCTGATTCCCACTATTTGCCATACACTTTTAAAATATAACTCTTAAACCTACAATGATCATCTCATTCAGTTATAACTATCAAAACTAGTACAGTTTTGATCTAAGGTTTAGTCTGAACGTTGGTATAGTCGGAACCGTAACGTGCATGTGTACTCAATCCGTTTTCAAAGATAATATAATTACTACTATTGTATACTTGACTGTAGACGGCAGTAATCCATGATATGCACCAAAACTACACAAATGAATAGATCTCTTAAGAAAAGCGAAGAACAGTAATAAAAACCAGATGTGCAGTACATAGTTATCTTTTCTATCCATAAATGTATTCTTACAATAAATTATAGGATGTTCACATTCTTGACCCAGTTTATAAACTTTTCATTCATAATATAACAACTAACTACGAACTGATTGTTATTTTTTATGAGTTTGATGCCCAAAAGATTAATTCAACGTTCATTACATGAACAATAGAGTATTTTTATAAAATAAAATTGATACTGAAAGTCAACGAAATTATTACAGCAAAATATTCTCAAAAATAACCGTATTAAATCACGTAAAGACGTCGCTTAAAATGTAGCCCAACTGCTCTTATTATCTCCCTAATAGCAAATGACTCATCCACCAGCGAGAGTGAATTTCTCACAGACCGAACACATCATAGAAACGCCAAACAGTGAGCTTGACCCGGCGAGACACTAACACAGTTCTTAATCCATAAGCCGGTCGCATGACTTGTAATGCGAATAATTGTTCATTGTGTATGACGGACGATTAGGAAGTTTACTTTTACTGTATACGTTCCAACGTGCACGCAATCACTTTCGACTTTCGGACGTAGTGTCGTCAGCCACTACGCACGCGTAGCACTGCCATCCTTTTTTCTAACAATTCTTGGCGAAGAAATTCCGTTTGACAAAATGAAAGTAAGAGTATACTTGAATAGAGGAATTTTTGTTTTATAACTGGTCTTATCCGAGACTTGCTCGGCAAAAAGTTACTAAATATGAAACCACTGATGGACCTTTTGGGGTGAAATTTTATAAAGCCCTTTCCAAGAAAATGTCGAGTATCCAGAGCTAGCGTGTTAGCTCTTTGTTGGTATGTCAATCTGTCAGTTTCTCGTTTTATTTACATTGAATTTCGATATATCGAAAAGCTATACGATAAGGTATTCGGTGAGGGTTTCAAAGCGAACGGAATCGAATTTGTTGATTGCGCTGGAAGCAATCAGATAGACGAAGTTATATGCGCGCCATCGATCGATTCCGTTAAAGGTTTTATTACACAGTTTTGTTACTGCAGCACTTTTAGCTTTTTGCTTGACTGCAGTGGGACTCACTTGAATAAATTATGGTTATTGTTCTTTCGAGGCAAACAAACTATTGCCTTAATCATTCTAATTTTCGTTTAACTTTCTATTCCTGAAACAGCTACTCTTTCACGTAATTTAAAGGTATTTATAATAATTGTTTACTAATTCACGTAAGATATAAATACTTATAAGTAGCCTGACATTTCAAACAACTAATATTTGTATTGGTAACGACTAGACTTATTCTACCCGTGACAAGATATTTTGGCACGGTGAGATCCAAATAATTTGTAAAAACAAATATAAAATGTAAACACAAACCTATGATGAGAATCCCTTTATAGTAATTGTAAAAAATGCTACTAAGATTCATTCATAAATCTATGAAAGTATTCAAATAAAAAATAATTGGTATTCTATCATAGTTATATTAATTGGAGGCGATTACTTTCTGTATAAGTAATTAATTTATTGTAATGTAAGCGCCGGCGAGCTATTTACCGCATAAGGATATTAAACCTTTCAAGTTTTAATGTGTATCATTATCGTATATCAAATTTAACGTACTATATAATTGTTTTTTTTTCTAAAGATGACGTTTTATCTTTTTCCATCTAATATTTAAAAAATTAACACATTTTTGTACAGCATACCTGTATGGAATTCAAAGTACACTAGCATTGCGTCATACATAAATATGTAGTCACCCCATGTGAAGACTCGAATTCAATTGAACAGGTGTTATTGTTCAGAAATTCTTGGCAAATGTGTGTTAATGTTAATATTGTAGTCAATAGACAGGACCAGTATAACTCTCTAGTTTCGTCTGTGTTTTATTATCATACTAACCTTCTCCTGTCAGCAACGAACACATAAAAGAAAGATTTATCCAATTTGGTGTAGTAGTTTGGCAGTTATGCACGTGCAAACATTTCAGTGATTCATTTTTATTTATATAGATTTTTAGAACAAGAATATTACAAACTTATTTATTTAATAAGACCGTGACTACAATGTAAAGTCTAGTCTATTTAATCCTGATCTAATCAGGTTACCCACATTCCTCTTTAGAGTTTATTAGATCAAGATTGCAAGCAAAACATTTTATAAAATGCCTTACATTGGTGATTTTCTGAAAGTGATAGTAGATCGTCTTGATAACGCTACGAAGGTCAGTGTTGCAGTCGCACAAAAATGCTTTGTTATTATACGTTTAACGTTTGACATTTTAAACATCTGTGGGAACTAGGCCGACTCTGTACTGGCCGCAAAACAAACAATTTATGCACTTAAAATTAAAATTAAAACGGCGTTATTTTTTAGAACGCTGTTTGAAATTTGAATTCACACGGTTATTTTTGTTAACTGCCAGTTTATTGTTATGACTATAAATACGGAATTCAATATTCGAACTATAGATAGATCTGTAGATTTTAGATACGTTTTTGACATAAGCTCCATACAAAATATGTCAAACACGAATCTAAAATCTACAGATCTATTTATAGTTCGAATATTGAAAATGGCCTTAAGTTTTTAAGTCTAACAAAGTAAACGAAGGCTAATTCAAGATGTCTGATATGTTTGTATAGCCAATAAAGTTAGTTTTGTGAATTATTTGGCAGATATATATTTCGGTAAATATTTCAACACAGGCGCGTTTTTCGATTTTCACAGGTAGGAATTTGCATACGAGGGAAAATTCTAAAACAATACGTCTATCTCAAAAAGTAAAACATTTAATAAACTATGGCTTGACCTTGTCCATGCACGCGAAGGCATTTATTTCTACAAAACATACACCTCAAAGTTATTAACCTTATTACCATAACTGGTTACATGAGAATCAAATTTTATCAACTAGCGACCGCACTAGTATTAAAATGCTTAGTAGTTTTTTGCTTACTGTACTACTGAGTGTTAGTGAGAGTAATATTAAAATTTCTTTGGCAGTAATAATTCTTTGGCGTGAGAGGACAGTATACCTATCTAAGTGTGCAGTTTGTATTTTGTAGGTAGTCTTTTGAATACAGAGGATTTATTACAATAGGCGGTAGGTATTTTATAATTATGGTCGACAATGGTGTGTAGTTTTTTTTTGCTTACTGTACTGAGAGCTAGGGAGAGTACTACCTTCGTTAGCGAGAGAGGACTTTACAATCTAAGTGTTTAACCTTCGTTTTCGGTAGGTAGCTGTCTGAATACAAATGGCTTGTCATAATACGTAGGCACTTTTTGTCTACGTCGAGGGTGTAGTATTTTTATTTTTGCGCACTGGACTCGTTACTAGTGAGAGTGCTACCTTCGTTGGCATGAGAGGACTCTGCACCTAAGTGTTTGTCCCTCGGCCCTCTGTAGACAGTCTTTTATATACAGAGGGCTTACCATAATCAACACGTAGGTATTACATCTGCGACAATGGCATGCAGTATTTTTTTGCCCATCGTACTTAGTACTAGTGAGACTGTACCGTTAGCGTGAGAAGATACTACATCTAAGTGACCTTCGGTCCTCGGTAGGCAGTCTTTTGAATACACAGAACTAAACATAATAGAGCTACTTTATATGGACTTCAATGGTGTGTGGTAATTATCCATTCCATGCGGTAGGTGTGTTTTGGTTAGGTTAGGTTGTGTCAAAGTAGGGAAATTTTTGGTATTACAGTTCGGGCAGCTTTGCTACTGAATGTCGTAGCCGTTTGATATGCTAATTCGATAGCACCTTTATTGCTGTATTATATGGTAGATATGTGCTGGTCAAAAGGTTCGGTCAAAGAAACAGTGTTGTAGGGAAGTAGGGCACGACAATATTTAAACTTTGTCCAAATTGAATTTAGTTTATGCCATAACAGATGTATTGAGAATGGCATCGTTCTAATACTACCATTGTTTAAGGAGTCTGTGCGGACAAAATGCATCTGGCTTTTTATCGCCTCGTTAGATAAGATAACGCTACAAAAAATTCTGGATGTTCAAATTGTTCTAAGTTGTATTAATTGATTACCATTATACTCGTATAAATGGACTTGTATAGTCGTTTGGGCTTTTGTATAAAACACACCTTACAGGCGTTCGGTGGGTACTGTAATATATTAGATTATAATAAATAGATATAAAGTAAGAATTTAATTTCACTTTCCTTCACTTTATGATCCAAGATTTTGTGATTTTTGGACACATATTCTTAAAGAACTAACGATTCAGTTATAATCATTACCAAACATAGACGTTCGGTCCTTCGACGTGTAATTTCTCAAATATTTTAGTGTTATTTATTTTGTGATTCAACTGTGACGTCATCGTCATAGGTATACTGCGGATTGGGTAACTACCAAGTTGCGGTGCGCGCCCGCCCGCAAAGCCACACGCTTTGGCAAGCCAACTTACCATTACCAAGATATATAATATATCTACGCGATGCAAGTAGATATATTATGAAATTTGGAATAAAATATTCTAACATCTAACTCGTATTGCTTAGGACATATTTGAGTGCTTACATTGGCACGAAAACATGTACTAAAACACCACGTATTCACGTGATTGAATCTACAACAAGTATTAAACAATCTTAGTAACGAGGGGTCACAAAATATCAATATGCTGACCTCAAGACCTATCAAAAGGTTTGGCTGTTAACGCAATTACATTTGGTACTTATCAGATGACACAGCACACGACGTTCGGTTATTGTAATATACCCTATGAAGTAACAAAACTAAGTGCCTACCTAAGGCAATAGGTAATTTTATAGCTCTACTAGCTGAGCCCGCAGTTACACCTGCTTTGCACCAATGGATTTAGGGCTACTGCTTTGCACCAATGGATTAAAGCGTGATGCTTTAATTATAGCATTCCTCGATAAATCGGCTACGAAACACAAAAATAATTGTTTAAATCGGACCAGTAGTTCCTGATAGAAAGTAGTTCTGTAGATAAAAGTGTTCCATAAAAGAAACTCTTAAACTTATAATATTACACTAGATGAGCCCGCGGTTACACCCTCGTTATTTAGGGCTGATGGTCCGCTTCAGTGGCCATAGCGTGATGTTATATAGCCTATAGCTTTTCTGAATAAATTTATTATCTAAGAGTGAAGGATTTTTTCTAATCAGACCAGGAGTTCCTGAGATTAGTGCATTCATTCAAACAAACAAACGAACTCTTCAGCTTTATAATAATAGTAAAAAAATAATAAGAAAAAAAAACAAAACGAAAAGGAAAACTTAAAAATCGCACCAAAAATGTTTACTTGGTATTTAGTTTCTTTTTTTTAAAAAGAGAACCGCCTTCAAAAAATCGACCCACTGAAAAGTACGAAATAATTTTTACATACGCTAATACATAGTATATAACTTATACAAAATACTTAGTTTTTGAAGTCGGTGCCAAACCAAATCCCTCTAGAAGCCTATTGTTTGGCGTCATCCTTTCCAAACCAGCGCATTCAATCTACATAGTACTTACAGCCCAAAATGAAGTATAATTATTTTATAATTAAGCATTTATTTCATACTTTTTATAAATTTTATATATAAGTTGCTTTTTAGAGTATAT
The DNA here is from genome assembly GCA_944739405.2 of Euclidia mi. Taxonomy (NCBI): domain Eukaryota; kingdom Metazoa; phylum Arthropoda; class Insecta; order Lepidoptera; family Erebidae; genus Euclidia; species Euclidia mi. The sequence goes on along the minus strand of OX123204.2, from coordinate 26,220,462 downwards.
AGGAAGATTATTTTAAATTTTATTAATTCAGATATTTTTGAGGCTTTATTGATTTGATATATTCGTCGTATTATTTTCTCTATTTGCCAGTATTCTTTTTTGTTTTTGATGGTTTGGCACCGACTTCAAAAACGAAGTATTTTGTATAAGTTATATACTATGTATTAGCGTATGTAAAAAATATTTCGTACTTTTCAGTGGGTCGATTTTTCGAAGGCGGTTCTCTTTTTTAAAAAAAGAAACTAAATACCTAGTAAACATTTTTGGTGCGATTTTTAAGTTTTCCTTTTCGTTTTGTTTTTTTTTCTTATTATTTTTATTTCATACTTTTTAGTGTTAGGTACTTCGTTCGTTTACTTGGTTTTGTGTTAACTACTCTTTTATTTATTTCATACTTTTTAGTGATAGGTACTCCATTTACTTTAAGTTTTGGGCTAATTAATAGTTTGTTTATAGTTAGATTCAATTATTTTAGTGATAAGTTTTCTGCTAGTATCAGTTTGTTATCATGACTTTGACATAGGTACCTACTTTTATTCTGTGTGCCTATGGGCTTAGGCTTCATGCTGGAAGAGAGAGATGAGTCTAGGGAATCAGCCACATTCGGAAATCGGAAGTACGATCCAAACAAGTGCGGTGGACTTGTACATACTATTAAATTGGCTGTGAGCTCTCGTAGTATGCTCCGGAGAAATATGCCAATAACGGATGGCTTGGCGAACGGGGCAATGGGTATTCCTAAAGGATTTAAATGGCCGCCACTAAGAAGAGATCAACTTGAGCCAGGTGAACTGCCTGATGCCATTTTGATATTATTTGATGATCCATCAATAGCATTGCGTCTTAAAGATGATGATGGATACATTTCCATAGCTCCAGTGCCAGCGACCTATCAAGGCAATCGCGGTTATGGTGATATTGAGAGGCGGATGTTGCCAGTCATATTGAGTGCAAGGATGTACACTTAGTTCCGAGGACTTAGGGCCTAAAATCTTTGCTATAGGCCAATGCTATGTTGCCTTGAGGCGGGTCAAATCCCTAAAAGGCATGGCTTTAAGTGATGTTGACTCGAACAAATTACTCAACCATCCTCACGACAACAGAGCCTTATCCGAAATGACAAGAATGAGAAATATGCTCTCGCATTAGATTCTTTCACCGACTTTCTTTGTTTTTTGTTAATCGCAGAGACATAGACACGTACACATGTACACACACACACTCGTACAAACATACACACATAATACATACAAACATACTAAGAACCAATATATGTATACGGGTCAAACTGAGAACCTTCTTTTTTTGAAGTGGGTTAAAATACTTTAACTTTCTCCTAAGTGTAACAAGTACTTTTTTTTCTGAAAACCGCATAAAAATCGGTTCAGCCAAACTCGAGTTAATCGTGGGGTGGGCTAACTTACATATATACGGGTCAAACTCAGAACCTTCTTTTTTGTAGTCGGTTAAGGGCCTTAAACCTTCTCCTAAGTGTAACAAATACTTTTCTGAAAACCGCATCAAAATCGGTTCAGCCAAACGCTAGATAATCGCGGACAAACATACATACACACATACATACAGGTCAAACTGAGAACCTCCTTTTTTTTAAGTCGGTTAAAAATATAGTATTGATTCAAATAAGTCCATTTACACATGGATGTTGTTCCAGTTTGTGTAAAATTACAAATTTTTACACAAACTGGCGAAATGTTAGCTACACGAATATTGTTAACAATCTGAATATCTCGAACAATTTATTCATCATATACCATAGAACATGTAAAATAGAGTTACCTAATCGTGAATATCAATTAATCATTATGTCAACGGTATACTATGCACACAGTCAAATAACAGACTCAAAAAGACTCGAAATAAAAAAGTCAGGGTCACAAAGTGTAACGGGTTCTGGTAGTAAAAACGCGGTAGAGGTTTTAGATGCGTTTATTGCAGAGTATCGTCTCACTTCCCTTGCCACGAGTATGACCGACCAACAACACGACACTGGCCTGAACACTAAGGGCTGTAGTCTCCCACGCTGTTCCCTCCGGTAGTGTGTAGGCAGGCTGCTCGAAGGCTGTGCGTAGCGGTACAGGCCCTCGCTGACGTTGGCTCAGCTGGCAGACGCCGGCGGTGTGAGTACGATGAGCAGGGCAGGCCAGACTCTTCGCCAGAGATGAAGCCGAAGTCGATGCAGGAAAGTGTAGCGGTCTAGGAGCGTAGCCGGAGTCTGAACGTGAACCTGGAACCCGTAGCTGGGAGCAGGATACACGTAAATACGACGTAGGGTCAGTAGGTACGCTTAGTTATAGTAGAAGCGACGTTAGAGTAGCGGTGCCGGCCTCTCTGTCGGCCCCTTTATATACCGGGCCCTCCATCAGGCTGAGAGTCCGTTTATGACCATATTTGGTCAGGCTTTGCGAGTGCGGACGATGGCTTTCTCTGATTGGCCGAGCGTATGGGCGGTACTGTGACGCAACGCGGTAAGTACCGGACACACGTTACAAAAGTGTTGCTCCAAGTGGGAATGGATCCCACAACTCGATTTTCTCCAGTAGAAGGCGACACTTTAATCCACTGAATCACATATACAGTCAAAATATTATTTACCTACATAATTATTATGTTTATTGTATATACACGACTCTCTCGTCATGAAATTAATAGGATTAATCTATATCTCCATTGATATGTCTGCAAGCTTAGATGTGGGTAATAAATTTAACTTCGCTTAATTGAACGTTCATTTTGGTACGTATTGGATACAGAATAAGCAAATTATTATTATGAATGCTGAAATTACAGTGTACGAAAATGATACGATATTTCTATTATGGAGAGTACTAGTGTTTATTTATGACTTAATACATATATTTACATTAACTCACGCCTGTTTCCCGAAGGGGTAGGTAGAGTTTACGGACAGCCATTTGCAACGATCCTGACAGATCTCTCTTGCTTCATTTACTCTCATCAATGACTTAGTGATGTTGTAAAATAATAAAAATTGGTAAATTGTCAAATAATCAAATGTGTGGTTGCCACTCATCTAAGCCTCTGACCTAAGCAAGGCATTATAAACCAATCCAACGTAAGTGTTTTGTAATAAAATTATTTCTCTCAAGGTCTGATATATTTAATACTATTATCAATAAAAAATACTCTAAAATCACTTGAAAATATAAAAGACCCACGTGCTTTATTTACCGGAAACCAAATAAATAAATTGCAATTTTGTAAAACGTTTTTGGACTGTTTACATTCATTATTCTACTACCGGTCACTCGGTATGCGTAAATGCAGTTCCACAGGATGTAGGCGTGAGGCCTCGTTCGCACTATTGCTCAACTGTCCATATCGTTTTACTATCCTTGGTACAGTTCGCACGCACTCAAGGCTAGAAAGGATTGCTGGACCAATTTCGTCATCTTCAACGGCTGAAAGATATGCAAATTTTCTTATCTTTTATTAAGTGTTCTGCTATTACACTTATCAATTGCCATGTAATACATTAAATTCAATATTCCATATGCGCTATATCGATAACATGAGCAAACCCAGTATTATGTATAGGTCTGTGCGCTATCGAATACAAGAGGGAAAATTCTTACCAGATATGACAAAATATCAACTTTTCCACAGAGCGACTGCCGTTTGACATTTAGACTAGTATCAGTTTATTTGAGGATACTTACCCTTAACGCCTGTCAAAGATATTCATGATAACTGGAACCGACGGCTTTTTGTGCTCTCCGGGGCACGGGGCAAGTGATACTTAACAATCCAAAACGCATATAACACTCTAATTTTCTTAAATTCTACCTAATTAACCTACAAATCAACCCTGCAGTACTAAATGTAGACAAAACCAAAGACTTTTAAGTCTGGGCATAATTAATTTTACTAAGTTTTAGTGGTTTCAGACGGCTTATAGATAAGCCTTCATTACACTCGCTTGTTAATAAACTTAAATAATTAGACACCACATTGTGTAACCTTATTCAGATTAAGATATGAGTGATTAATTATTTACTGTTGAAATTTGGAAAAATAAATATGAAAGTTTGTAGGATCGACGGATGTTATGACGAAGTATCTAGGATTAATATATTTAAAAAAACACATTAAAGAATTTGTGACCACAGATTTAACAAACAAGAACCAGATGTAGCGCATTCGTCCAACTAAGTGAGGCACGTTGACAGCTATGTGTGCGTGACATTTGGCGACTGGCACTGTACGGTCACGCGCGTCTATGTGTGTGTAAAGTTGCCAGATTATGAATAATCTCCCACTATTTTACATAGAATTTTTGCAAAGGAATATAAAAATATTACATAGGTAATATTTTATATTCGTTTGCGGTTTTGAAGAATTTACCATGGATTTAATTAATGCTTTTAATATGTAATGCTGTTGCGAAAATAATTCAAATAAAAGATACCATTAAAGTATGCTTTTATAAATACATTTCTTAAATGAAGGTACCGAGTTAAGTTTTAATTAATTTTATTCGTAAATTGAGAAATAAATAGATTATGTTTTGTGATTCATAGCCTCGATCCAGAAGAAATACTTATATAATACCAACTACATATATTTACGAATACCAATCATGAGGTTCAGATCTTAGTTCGGCGAATATGTTGTTTATTTTTTGTTTAGAAATTCTCAGTATAGTATCTGGAAATGTTTGGTTAATTGCAATAGGCTTGCGTCCTAAATATTAATTAGCTAAAAACATTTTGTCATGCACACAACAAATTATGAATATTATGATTCATAAATCATAACCAAAAAAAATGCAACTAAAAATAAATAATGGCTGCAATCAATAATTTCTGTTTCTGTACGTAATCACAGAATAAACAGTACTTACGTAACGTAATGTACACACGGCGCCAAGTCAAGCTAACAGTTGCAGTACGATTTTGATACTTATTCCCTACGCCATAAGAACGGTACAAAGATTTATTCTGTTGCAAAGGTCAAAGTGTATATAGTATATGGGGATCGAACTCAAAACAATGTATATACTAATAGAAATTCTATTACTATATTTATAAGAAAAAAGATAATCTACAATATACTTTTACAATACGTTAATGTATTTTTCATTAACATGACAATAATTATTACCTACATAATCAATTGACAAGTGCATTTTCCCTAATTCAGGGAAAACGGTGTCGACATAAACTGGCAACACTTACATATTTTCTGCAGAAATACGAATTTTATCGAAATAATATTATAAAACAGTCAAATAATCCATAGTTATCTGTAAAAATATATTCCATCTTCCCGTTTTTGCTTTTGGAAACAACTTTTACAATGTTTCAAAACGCAAGATGGCATTTTATGAATTTTAAAGCTGGATTGATCGTGGCGTGTGAACTGTGCGATGCTTCGCAGCGCACTGAGCCGAGTTTGTATTCGCTTTTCAATTTTGTATTTGCTTTAGTGGCCTCACGCAAGTGTTCCGCGCGCTCTGTCTGCCTTTTGTTCTGTAGTCTTAGTTTGTGACACTAACATTTTCTTTTACCTACTAGTGCTAATTGATCATAGATTTTGGTACATTTCCTGATTCTAGGTCAACGGGAAGTATCGCTCCTACCTAAAGATATCGTTTTTAAAACCATTAATAAGCATATTAAATTCTGAAAGATACCTTCATGCATTCCAGAAATAAAGGGAGCTTACAATTATACAGGCAGACAGACAACAAAGTGATTCAATATAGATTCAATTTTTCTTTTGAGATACACAACCATACAAGAGTAACAAAAAGAGCGACATCTGAACACAAACCAAAAATATACTCATTAAGAACATTACTTATGAACAAATAAAGCAAAGACTGATCCCCACATTTGTTCATGTCTAATGATAATACATAACATGGCTCAACATAACCTTTGCTAAATATGTGTCAGTCCATGTTTCGTATATCAGAGAAGAATATATTGTGTAATAAGATTTAATGAGGAGACATGCCTTCTTAAGGCAAAAATGTCAAGATCTGTAATTATTTATTTATTTATACTTACTTGTACACGGGTAACTAATGAGTGATGTCTATAACTTTACATATTTATTAATTAATATACGATTATAGATTATTCATTTAATGAGTAAATGCTCATTATGTAGGTGCGAAAGTTTGAGATCGTTAATTGTTTAACAGTTGCGCCAATAATTTCGAAATATTTTGCTTACATTCAAATAAAACGATATGTATTTTCTTTTTTCAGCTACCTAATTATGGAGTATATTGTTTTCGGGCCTCGCGTGTGTATGTGTGTTTTATCCCACCATAATTTCTGATAGCCTCAACAGATCCGTTTTTTTTTGTTGTGTCGTTGCATCCTAAGTGATACTATTTACTTAATTTTTTGGCCGGGTGTCATGTTTCTATTCAGCGTTTGTAAACAAATTATTATATAACTTTTGAAACGGCTAACTACGTTTAATTCAAATACTTAGCTATATTGAACATCATGATGTTTAATCAAAATATTCTATCTGATTATTTGAGCCTCACATGATACGGTAACTAGACAATAATTAATTAACTATGAATATTACGTACATACATACATACATAGACTCACGCCTGTTTCCCCGAAGGGGTAGGCAGAGGCATATTAAACGCCCACTTTTCGCCAGTGTTTTGATCCCACGTAATAGGTGGCGAGCCTATTGCCGCTTATCGGGATATTTTGCTTGCCAGAGCCTCGTCCGTTGATCGGCAGGTGCACCACTTGCAGGTGAGGTTGGCTTGGGACCCTAAGTTCTTGGTGGGAACCCTATGCACGTTTATTTGCGAATAAACAAGATATTTATCACATTAGCAACTTTTTCATTACCCTAAATGTATCTCCCTAACTACGGAATTCAATATTCGAATTATAGATAGATCTGTAGATTTTAGTTTCGTTTTTGACAGTTTTTGACATAAGCTCCATACAAAATGTGTCAAACACGAATCTAAAATCTACAGATCTATCTACAGATCGAATATTGAAAATGGCCGTAAATGGGATGTAACAAAGGCAGAGTGGTACAACTTGCAGTGGCGATTTAGTCAATTTAGTGCTCTTAATATGCCGGTCGTAATTACTTAAATAAACAAATAAATAAAGCGTAAAAACTTAACAACCATAAATACTATTTATGGCATAACATATTAAATGCTTGTTCTCTGAATGTTAGAAAGTGAATTTAAGCATATTATGATTTAGTGTGCTCAAGTGTCCATGACTTTCATAATTTTAGATTCTATGCATTTTATGGTCATCATGTGATTAAAACCAGCTATCGAAAGGTGGTTTGATTTACGGGCATTTTCAATATTCGATCCATACATGGATTTTGAGATTCAAGATTCGTGTTTGACATATTTTGTATGGAGCTTATGTCAAAAACGAATCTTAAATCTACAGATCTATCTATAGATCGAATATGGAATTCCGTAGTTAGTGTACAACAACTCATTCGAATTACAATTATTACTATCTGATTGACAGGTTTTGTGTGCTCAATAATAAATCCATGCTTTTCTTTTCACCATTAATTCTTCATCCTCCTAGCGTTTGTCCCAGTTTCAACCTGGGTCCGCTTACTGACCTAACCGGATTTTGCTGAACATTAGCTTTTCCACAGAGCGACTGCCTGTCTGACCTCTGCAAACCGAAGGGGTAGCGATATTTTATGGTTTAGACTAATATCAGTTTATTGTAGAAGGTACTGCCGCCCTATAACGACTGTCAAAGATCTGCATGAAAATCGGAACCGACGGCTTAACGTGCTATGCGAGGCACGGGACAAGCGATAATTGACAATCCAATACGCACATAACTCCGTAAAGTACTTGGTGCGCGCCGCGGGTTCGAACCCCATACCCTCTGCATGGCAGTCCGTTGGTATCTCCACTAGGCTATTTCTGCCAAGTTATACTGCACCATTTATACTTATTATAAAATAAAGTCCTGGCTGTCTGTATCAAAGCGATAAACCCATGAACTACCAAACGGATATATATACACTCGTGTATAGATATGTATATTTATATGCGTCCTCTGCAGTAATTTTAAGTGTATATTGTCATGTTTTAGGGAAAAATTAGACCTCCATATTCAACAAGCGTTGTCGTTCTGTGAATTAAATAAAAAAAAACACTATTATCACCAAAACGGAACAGGCCAACCTCATTAAAAAAGCACCTGTTCCATTTGTTAGCACTACGCGGCTAAATATTTTAAATGGTTACAAGAGCTTTGTAACAAGAGAGTGGCAGAGAAATCCGTTCATTAATAATAATTAAAAGTAACTACTAGGATAACGATATGACAAGCTAATTAAGTGAAATTGGCCGATTATTAAATAAAATATTTTAATCACATACTGTACGAGCGTTGGAGGTCATATATCACCGTACTTGTTAGTAGAATCTTATGAATAGCATGACATTGCAATATGTGTATTTATTGCTTATCATCGTCTACTTAATATAAGAGGAGGCTAGAGATTACTTGAAGTTAGGTATAATATTTTGTAAAAGCGATAAAAAGTTGAAGTTATTGGTAGCCGGTACCTATAGTGAGATCTTGAGTCAGTTTTAGACTATTCATGTAAGAAAATCTTCATTTATCCCGTACTAGGGTTAATCGCGCTATATGATAAATTCCTGTGTCGTGAAGTACTCTACAAGCTGTTTGATTTTAGTTCTCAAACTTAGTTTTATCTACAACACATGTCTTGGTTTCTTATCCATACATATTATGAAGTGAAGTGCCCCGGTCGTCTAGCATGTCCGTATGAGAGCGATAAAAATTGAGAGGACTTTTGTACGGATTTTACCCATAGATAGTGTGATTCCTGAGGAAGACTTAGGTGTATAACTCACGCGGGCGGAGACGCGAGCATAGTCTAGAGAGCTATAAAAATAACGAATATTTCAACAATAAACAAACCTTATATTTATGTAAAGCTACTACGTTGTACATTGACAACAAATGAGCAAGCAACGTGAAACTATAACAACAGATTTTTCAATATTATAGCAGCTTTCTTTTATCAAAAGTTTTCTTGCTGTCAAGAACCATATGGCTGGGTAGATGTTAAGCGAAAATTCGCCGACGTCATTCAAAGCGTCTTGAACTTCTCGAGTGTATCTAAACGTGCGTACGACTTTGACGTGAATAGGACGTCGAAACCTAATGATGTCGCGAAATTTGAACGTCATAATTTGTGCTTGAATAGAGCCATGAATATTACATAGTTATAAACTTATTGTGAATGCAATTACTGACTGTCCCACTACAGCAAATGTAGCTGCAGCAATAATTATGTCCTGATTCTTATATCAGGTGAAAATTTCTTGATGATATAAAATTCTTTGGATTTTTTAAATCCGGGTTTTGATATCCATTCCATAAGATACTGTCTTATGGAATAGATATCAAAACCCGGATTAAAAAATCCCTAAGATAATAAACTCCCTTAAAATAAAATATTCTTAGTTTGTATGTCAGTTTTCTTAAGCACCTAAATTACCTATTTAGACGCACCACCAAATATGAGCTGTAACCAATTTTATTCGTCTGTTATTTAAAGAGACATTAAAGTTTAAACACGTGTGTACCTGTATCACTATTATGAACTCGAAAGTTTGTTAGTATGGATGGATATTTGTTACTCTTTCACGCACTAACTACTGAAAGGTTTTTGTCATCTACATCCGTAGATAACTTTTCGAACTCATGCACAGTAGTCAGTAATATGCCACACTCGAATTGGTGTTAACACGTTCCGCCATTTGTTCAAGCGGAATGCGAATAACGGTGTCTAGTATGACTAATTAGGATGTAAAAAGCCATTTCACTGGATTAATTTGTATATGAAAGAAGCTTTGTAACTTATGGGCTTATAACGCATTCATTACTTTATTAAACAGCTAGTAAAGTCAAGTGTTTACTAATGGGCACTTCAGGTTATACTAGTTTTACTGGGAAATTTTTCTACCTAGCCTATATTTGGGTGGGCGCTAAAATCGTTACCTCAATTTTTTAGTTGCCTTTATCGTGCCACTACAGTAAAGGTAGTGATAATTACGAGTTTTGATATTTGATCTTCCTGGCCTGTCACCCGCTTTTCTTGTAGAATGACTTATTTGAAAGATAGCCAAGTAAGTATAAATATTTCTAACTTATTTCGTTACTCCAAGAAGCATAATAAATTAGTTATTATAAGTAGATTAATTTACTTAATTTTCGTCGAACTCTTCCAACCATTTTGAAATATAGCAATAATCTTTCGCTCGCCACTTTATTATACAAAATACCGTAATATTTTGTATCTCCGTCGTCTTAATGACAAACAAAGCGTTCCTTTGCAGGACAAATATCGGAATTTCACATTTCTGGGTCAAGGGTTTCTTAACGAATCATCCAAAAGCCGGTTAGTAAGGATGAAAGACGATTGAACTTGTTAGAATAATACTTGTGTAGAACAATTGCCGAGAACGGAATAGCGATGAAACATGATTGAATAACTGGAATATTGTAGATTTATCTCGTGAATTCTGTGTCGGGGAATTGTATTCTGGAGTTTAGGTATTCTAAGCGAATTGCGTTATGTAATTGTGGAATAGCAAGGATGGCTTTGCCGTGTGTTATTTGTTGGTACATCCTGATTTAATTTCTGTTGTGTAGTGTGTTCTAGCTGTTGCTCTTTTAGTAATTTATAAAAATTGTATTTATTGTACAAATCGATTTTACAATTTTGCGATTTTTATACAAAATACAAATTAATTTAACAGGACTTAATAATTAATAACGTTTGCTAAATTTTTTAAAGTAATACAACGTTAAAATAAACTAGTAGTATTAGTCTTACACCGAAGGAGTGAATCACTGTAGATATATAATTAGAATAATGAGTACATTTCTTTGTTGCATTTCTATGTCATAATAAATGCATTTTGATCCAGGCTACTAGGCTAGTTTGAGGGTTTTTAAACCCTGACCATACACGAGCATTGACTAAAGTTATGAATTATGATAATAAAGACATAAAGAGATGAGCCTTGGGGGCGGCCTATATCCAGAAATGATGAATGTGTAAAACGCATGTAACTTGATTAAAGTAGAGCAAAATATAAAAATTACATTAAGCTGTTACAAAATATTTGAAATAGATATTTAATAATATCATTCAACATTTTATTTCAAAAGTTTAATAATCCAAAATAATTTCTCATTTCAGAAAAACAGTTAGAGGACAGAAGACTCATATAAATTAATTTTAGTGTTTTGCAGTTAGAAAACAGAAACAACGTTTGTCAACATTGAAACACTTTTATGCTCTAAGTTTTTCAGTTGAACTGAAGTAATAGTATGAACTTTAAACAACACTATTTCTAGAAACATATAACACTTAGTGTACCTAGATTAAAATCATTTTATTACTGAACGTTCTCAAGAAGTTATAAACAGTATAAAATTTAATGTCAGCAGTGCAGACATTATGGCGCTATGAAGCAGGTGGCATTTGCTACAATAGTACCTATATTGGCTAACTACGCTTTTAGCGTTATAAGCCTTTTAAAGAAAATCTATTTAGTATGACATATTAAAATAGTTTAAAGTAGTAGGCAGTTATAAGCAACGCTATGTTATATTTGGACCTAGAATCAGAAATGGACATTTGAACATCATCAATTTTTCTTCATCATTGGACGTCACTAGCGTCCACTGCTGGACATACGACTCCCCGAAGGGTCTCCACACAAACCGACCTAGAGCCGTGCGCATCTAACCGCTACCCACGGCCTATTTCAGCTGTGATGGCATTATTAGTACTGTATAAAATCTATTTTTTTTGCAAACTAGGCGCTAAATTTTGCAGGAAATTTCTAAGGAATTAAGCAATTGATACCCATAACAAAAATACATCTATATTATTGACTTTCTATGAAATATTAATTATATCTTTTTTATTGTTACAGCACTCGTGCTATGCGCATATGCCGCTGATGTGAAAGAGACAGAAAAAGCAGCAGAGCCTGCGACGAACAAGGACAAGAGACAAACACAAGATGAACTTGTGCAAACTCATTACCAATATAGAGTAGCTCGCAAACAGGTATGTACGAAAAATCCTATACATTGATTTGGATTTGTTATGATGTAAATTTTAATACGTACGAGGGTCAAACTGAAAGTTCTTAGAACTGGCCACTTATAAACAATATAATAAAAAAAATATTCTAAAATTTGAAAATAGAACTCTTTGCCAATATTACTGAGTATATATTTCATTAATTTGTCATTTGTTTTACGATTTGGCGGCAAATTGAAAATTGTCTGTGTCACGTCAACATGAATTTAACACGAGAAAATTTTCGTGCAATGATTTTTTATGACTTTCGATGTCATTTAAGTCAACAAGAAAGTTATGATAGACTACGATTGGCCTTTCACGATGAAGCCCCATCTCGTGCGACTGTTTACAACTGGTTTAATGAGTTTAAACGTGGTCGCACTAATCTCACTGATGATGTACGTGAGGGACGGCCTTCTACGGCGACGACTGAAAATAACATCTGTGTTGTGCGGCGTATGATAGAGACTGACAAAAGAGTGACCTATCAGCAGATTCGGACAAGCTTAGGCATCGGTATGAGTCAAGTGCACAAAATCCTCCACGAACATTTAGCGGTCAGGAAGCTTTGCGCCCGGTGGATACCTCATAATTTGACTAAGGCTCAAAAACTCCATCGTGTGGATTGGTGCCGTAAAATGATTGAAAGATTTAACGGAGGTGACTCAAATGCTGTGTTCGACATACTAACAGGTGACGAAAGCTGGATTTACTGTTATGATCCTGAAACCAAAAGACAATCTGCTCAGTGGGTGTTTCCTTTCGAGGAGTTGCCAACTAAAGTGAAGAGAGATCGAAGTGCGGGAAAAAAAATGGTGGCCTCGTTCTTTGGAAGGATAGGTCATTTCGCAACAATTGTGTTAGAGGATCAAAAAACAGTTTCTGCAGAATGGTACACTACCAATTGTTTGCCACTTGTCTTGGAAAAAGTTCGAGAGAAACGACCTCGCAGTAGGATCCTTCTTCACCACGACAACGCCTCGTCGCACACCGCCAAGCGAACGATCGACTATTTGGCGACATCAAACGTTGAATTACTGGGTCACCCGCCGTATAGCCCCGACCTCGCGCCTTGTGATTTTTATTTATTTCCAAAAATTAAAGAAAAACTTAAAGGAAAGCGGTTTATGAATGCTGAAGAAGCGGTGGCTGCGTATCGCGATGCCATTGAAGAGACCCCTAAGGACGAGTGGGCAAAGTGCTTTTCCCAGTGGTTCCATCGCATGCAGCGGTGTATTGACGTCAATGGACAATATTTTGAAAAGATATAATAAAACTAATAACTGGCTAATGTAATCAGTTTTTGATTTTCTAAGAACTTTCAGTTTGACCCTCGTATGAGAGGTAAATAAACAAGTAATTACTAAGTGGCTTCCTCTAAAGAAGTAAGTTTAGATTAAAGCAAAAATATACTTTAAGCCACGCTCCCACTGCGTACAAAGTGTGTCGCCTGCAGAATTGCAGAGAATATTTCCCTTGGAACAGAACATAGTAGAAGTAAACCTAAAAATAAAGGAAACATCGGTGAAAACGAAATTGCTAATAAGGATTCGCTCCGGGTTCACAAACGGAACGAACTCCCCTTGGCTTGCTATAATAAATAGATGGCAAGTGAAACGAACCACAAGATATAGGTTAGAACGAGTGCATTGCGATATAATGCCGCCGTCAAATCTCTGACTAACTCCACTCCACGCACCGTGAGGTGACAACTACATATATCAGTGCACGCTGTAGCGCTTACGTCATTGATTGATTCATCTGTCGTTTCGCCCATAGAACAGTCTAACTCTTTACTCACCTACCGTTTTGTAGTGGAATTCCGGCTTTGAGGTATATTTCTACTAGTTCTATGCTATAAATCAAAATTTTATACCAAATACACTAGTTCATTTTCTACAACTTTCGACAAGAATTCACAAAAAGTCAAATATGACTCATTACAACTTCGATGATTGATGTTTCAAATTTCTTAAAATTAACCGTCTGTTTCCGTCATAATGAATTTCATTATACACTGTTATATATCGCCTTAGCACAAAATGGTGGTAGAAAAATGATGGTTGAAATATAATTGGCATATCAATTTCCTATTCCGCATTTCAAATTACGGTAGACGACAATTTTACGTCAATTATTTGGCCGGTAATTGTGTAGTAGCGTAAAACGGAACACTGAATATAGGCAACAATTTAAAAGACGCCGTCATATTATTACGCGTAAAATGTAACATAACTTGACTATGGTTATTAAACGCTTCGTGCACTTGATGGCACGAGAGCTCACGTAAGACAATAAAATAAATAGGTAAGCGAAAGATAATCTTTAGTGAGCTATCCAGATATGACCTTGAGATTATTCGGGTGCAAATGCATACTTGTATATGTATACTTATTCCACCTTGCGTAGACTGCTGAATGCGTTCTGAGCCCATAAATGAGCTTTAGGCTTCGTTATAAAAAATATGTATCTCTACATAATCTACAGATACAGATGAGTTAGTTATAAATTACACATAATTGAGTATGCAATACTCATGTATAAGGTTCAACTGTAGCTCCTTGTGGCACTCCAAAACATAAACTGTGCAAATCATAAGTTTCTGAGAATAGTCATTTGTTGACTTATAATCCTAAGCTATCTAATCCAACACTCATCTAAATTAAAACATTAAAATGGATAATTTTAAATCAGACTATATTATACCTATGATACTGAATCTTTCACTTTGCTAAAAAGGTTTTGGGGAGCTCCATCTACAGACAAAAATTCAATATTGTAAATAATGAACCCATCTAAAGGGACAAGATATCTGCTAGCCCGATCACACGTGAACGCTTGGATGGTCTTGGGTGGCAGTTTATTATTTTCACTATATGAATCAGTATAATATAAAATAGAAATCTTTATAGACTAATCTTCGGATTTATGAATAAATTACATTGGTCGTTGTTTTAGGCGTTATTTTATTTGAGATCAAAGAAAACATAATAGAAAATTGTGTAAAGTATAAATTCTAAATATTATTATGACCATATTATTTTGAGCACTATGGCCTTGGACTATGAAAAACGTACTAATACTAACTATAACAACCTCGCGCTACTAAGAGGTATATAACTAGAATATAAAATAAAATCTGTTCAAATTATTCTACAATTTATTGTATAGTTTAGTCGAGCCACTCAATTCAGAACATCTAATAAATCCTAGCAAAGGCTGGATCCTTACTGACCTAATTGATTTAGTATCTACCTGAGTACTATTTTGTGAAGTAGTTAGTAAGTACATAAACCCCACACAAGACCTTAGCTTTTGCCTAAAACTTTTGATCCTACATAATACCTACATTGAACCTAGTTGAAAATACCTTATATTTTCGAATAAAATGTTAATCGGTAATATATTTTTGCACAGATATATTTAGTTATCTTACTTTGATACTGATTAATTTATTTTAAGAAGTCAAATTAACATTTTAACTGTCACCAGAAAATGTAGAGAAAATTTGATAGGCGACAAAAGAGAAAGCTTAAATTAATAGTATTGTATACTGCTTCATTATATTTATAATACTACTTCCAATAATTATGCAGTCTGAATTATATAATACAATGAAAGTGCACCCAACCAAAAATAAATCCCAGAAACTCAACGTCTTGCAAATTAATCTATTGAGTATAATCTGTTCAATGTTTCCAAACGTCGAAAACTGGATTTCTATGTCACCACATAAACAGCTTACAAACTAAATATTTAAAGATTACAAGGGACAACAATAGATTACCTAAGTTTGATATATCGCATTATTGACCGGGGCTACTCATCTGCGGCGAAAGCAAACTGTAAACAGTCAGTATCAAAGTTACTGAACTTGTAATAAGTTTATTGTAGCAGTAAGCTTAATGGAGAAGTTGTGAGTCAAGTAAAACAAGGCCGCCTCGCTTTGAGTAGGCTAAGTTCTATTAATGCTGTGATGTGATCTTAACCTGGAACTCAACACATTATTACATGCCCCAATCAAAATCATCAAAACAAAATAAATGTTGCGTCAAATCTAGTATTCGACTGCACGTATGGCGTTGTGGTTTAGTCAGTCGTGAAGTTTAGCACTGTGGGATCGAACTCACAACACTGAGCGCCGACACATAATACTTTTTGTATCCGCAATTTGTTGCTTGGAGTTTAGCTTTTCTACAGATGCTGCGATACATATTTTTTCTAGTATGAGCGTAGTCATAAAAAAAAAACTTTTGAAAGTTATAAACTCTGGAAGATCTCTCTGCAGATATTTAATAGGATACATTACAGCGAATGTGCTGAGGAGCTGCCCAAAGACTAGGTATCAAAGTCCTTGCCTAAGTGTCATTCCTGATGAATAAAATCTGGGTGATTTCTAGTCACGGATAAATTGGTCGTGGAGAATTTTATTTATTGTAACACAGGTTATAATGTATTAGTTAACCTACTGACACTGCACTTCAAACTGTACGAATATATTAACTGTAGTCTAAAACACTGCATCGGATAAGACATCGCCTTAATAATAGGTGTCACTAGGGGCAATCATGTTGAGAACACGAACATATTAAACACAGTACTTGTAACCAATAAGGCTAATTCCTATCATATTAAAATGAGTTGCTGTATATCTATAACTGGTGGACATTCGATCACGATGTGTAATTATGACAACTTCCGTCTTCATACTTTGCGTGTTTTGATTTGAAATTTGAATTAAAACGCTTTAGTTACATCTAGTTTCAAGCAATCGATTTTTTATGTACCTATCACAAATCTGAACGAAGTTTGACGTGCTTAATAAAGTGATTCAAAACGGCCATAATTTCGGTTCTTATTAACAAGTTTAGTCAAAATAACAGACAGTCGTTCTTCTTTTTAGTCATCATCATCAGCCTTTAACAGTCCACTACTGGACTAGGCCTCTCCTTTGAAAGGAGGAATTGGCCTACTATACCACGATGGTCAAACGGGTTGGTACAGAGTTTGTATCAAATTTTCCTACTCTTATAGTGCTGTTCTATGCATAATATGCTCCCTTTGTCGGCTCTTACGACGCCCATGGGATGATATGGGGTGGTGACAATCCGTATTTTTAATCCGTCACCACACGGACGCAGATTTTTAGTATAAATATTAAAAACTATATAAGGCGTGCTATTACAATTCTTAAGATATAGAGGCGACGCGTTTAATTGCACCTATTTTACCCAACGTCATAAAATATATCCAAATTTAAAACAGCTTCATCCACTTTAAGAGCCCCACAAAACAGTATTTCCAACAGCAAATTATCGTATGACCCAGTCAGGTTCTTTAACACCGATAATCACCAGTAAAAGTCAATAGGTCATCAGAAACAACGGATACTCAATCACAATGTTCGTCTAACATAAAGTAAGACCTCACTGAATAATGTCCTAAGCCGCCCTTTCACTCCGTGCCCTAGATTTCGTCACGACCCAGCCGGTCCTTTAAACTATTCGCTCAGTTAGAGACTTGTTATCAAAGTCCCTAGTTTGTATTGAAATACGAACGTCTGCTTCGAAAATGTACACACAAATTGTGTGGGAATATCACTTTAGAGAATACGTAAACATCTTGCTCGCATGCCTCGTTAGTCACGGGATATTATCGTGCTTTTGTTTGGGACTGATGCTCTGGTGTTATAGTATATTGAAATATGCTTGCATTGGAGGTTAAACGGCAGTCGATCCATAGTAAAACTGCTCTTCCGTAAGATTTGTTTGGTTTTTCGAAAGGGTTGGATGCTACCAAGAAATCGCCAAGATAATGATGCGTTTGATCCCATCACAAGTTTATTAGGCACTTAAATGACAAATTAGCAGTAAAGCATATTATGGAGACAACATTCATCTAAAACAATTAGTTAAAAAAAAATGTAAGTACTACTGACTCACAACGATAGACAACAGAACTGTCTATCGCTAAACATAAAGTCCAATAATACAACAACATTTTATTACACAAAATAAAGAAAATATAAAGTACATTGCACTTATCCCAAACTGCACAGAATCCTTAAAGCTATCTGGAAAGTTCGCACTTAAAAAGTTGCTAGTTACTGCTTTGAGTACAGTAGCTCGAGTATATTTCGTAGGTACCGTTAAAAGTTTTTAAATACAGTGCATTACTGGTTGCATACAAGAATGGAGGAATAAAATAAACAGGCGTAAACCTATTGTCGTCTCCTGCCAAACGAATGCCAAAAGATTTGAGCAAGACGAATTTACGCCGCTGCTAAATAAATTAAGGACAATACGATTTTACTCCAATTATTTCGCGTCATCTATTCTATACATTTCAAAATAGTTTATACTTACTTAAATTCAATGAATACAGAATGTCTCCAAAAGGCGATGGAGACCACCCGTACTATAATCGAATCTGCGGCTCAGCGACCTTCACTATTATAAAGGTTCGCTGTATATTTGTGTAGATGACTGTCTTAGAACTGAGCTTTAAATATTGAGAAAGTGTGCTAGTAAAGTTAAAGTACATAGTGGTCGGAGAGCTACTAGATACCTCAAATGTAGTAAACCAGAACTTACTGATCTAGCTTATGCCAATTTCCTGCTGCTGATTCGCCTTTTGGAATTGCATCGAGCGCCCTAGGTCATTACGAATTGCGACACTTTTTGTGACGGAAAATTATTTTTTACCGAGTCCGAGTGTTCTTTGTGTCATTTGGTTGATTCATTGAAAGAGAGTCTCGGGAAAAAGGAACCATAGCTGCAACGGGAAAATCAGAAATATGAAAATATATATAATATATGTTACTGTGTTGCAAGATTTATTATTAGAAAATTCATAAAAATGAAACATTAAAACACAACATTTTATTTTTCCTTTTCGGTTAGCTCATTTATACATCATCCCACAAGCTCATTTAGGCTCTAACAACTAATTACAGGAACATGGGTAGTAAATAATATCCCTAAAACATTAAAACACAACATTTTATTTTCCATTTTCGGTTAGCTCATTTAGGTATGTATCATCCCAAAAGCTCATTTATGCTCTAACAACTAATTACAGGAACATGGGTAGTAAATAATATCCCTTGGCGAGATTTATTAGTACAATTACCTCCCTTGTCCCTTGTGAAATGTTTCCTGGTTTACAGAGTGATCGATGTACTTTATCGAAAAACATTAACTCAATATTCACGGTCTACAAAAAATAAATTAGCACCAATTGGATTTTCTATGACGACATGCAATCTGATTTACAAATAAATACAATTATTGCCATCCCAACTTATGTATATCGAGGAATCTAGTCAAACTCGATGGCTCGCACCATAACATTTAGAGTTATGTACGTATCAATGTTTACTTGCTCCGTGCCTTCGATAGCACGTTGAGCTGTTGGTCCTGGTTGTCATGAACATCTTTGACAGTCGATACGCAGTTAGTACCTTTGAATATGACACTGGTCTCAGAAATAAAATATTGCAAATTCGCAATCCCTTTGGGTTCCGGTGAGATGGCAGACGAGCTGTTTACAGCTAATATTACGTCAAATCTAATCAAACCAGTAAACGAACCTCGTGCTCGAAGGCTTTGATGCAACTAGGATAACGCTCGGACGAAGATGAAGCGATGCAATTTAGTAGTAGTAGTCCAATTGGTGGTATTTGAATCCACAACTTCTTGGTTGCGAGTCCTAAATCTTGGCCTCTCACCACTTTTTATACATACGTGTATTTAGTGAAAACGACCTTATTGTTGTAATAATAATATGTTATAAAACATTTACCTCTATCAAATAACACATTATAATATGGAAAGGGAATAATTATGATTATGTACCAGGGTCTGAAATAATGGCCTTAACAATTCCATTCCATGGTCACCAGATACGACTCCTTAGACTTTACGTCTTCATATTATTATAAAACTTACTATCTTATGCCCGCAATTTGCTTCACCCATGTGATATATAGATAAACACAATATTTTCGTGTGTGCCTAATGCCATTTCAACACCTTGCTAGAAGTTTATTTTACCCTGGCTCTTCAAGTTCCTCATTGCTAAATTTCATCAAAATCGGTGCCGCGGTTTAGCTGTAGAAGCGTAACAGATTTTCGGATTCTCTGTATAAGCTAAGTATGGAAGTAAGAATAATCTAAAGATATACATTATTTGATGACAGACATTAGGTATTTCCGAGTTACTAATACCTCAATAATAACTAGGAAGGTAGATGTAGATACGATTCACTATCGCGTACTATTACTACCGCTATGCAAAGTAATAATAGATTTCTAAACAATCTATTTCAAGTATCATGAGGCATGATTGTCATGGTATATTTTAAACTGAATAATAACATTTTCTTGAAGAACATTGACCGTTTGCGGTCTGGCGTAGATTCGTGTTATGCGATTGTGTAAGTGGGAAACTCAATAGAAAATAATAAACTCATATGAAGTGTTACTTTGTAAAGTAGGTATATCACCATAAACTACATCAGAAGTATATAGCATCCTTATAAGAATTTGCTGTTGATCTGTAGAGGAGAAGGTAAACATGTATTTCTTTTCGTATTTTTCTTTTGTATTAGGATTTTTCTAATGCAGTATTTGTCACACCATATTAGTCATTCTTTTTGAGAATAGAAGATGCTCGAAAAAATGCTGTATAGTCATACTTCGCAACATTGTAATAAATGTTGGTCTTGATCCGATTTACAAATCCACGCATAGCAAAAGTTTTATTATTGTTTACACCACTGAACTAGTTCAAGTATTTAATTAAGTATAGGTGTTAATTATTTATTCCATTACATTACACACTAAATTAAAATGTTTAACACTGGAAGAGAATAATTTACTTACTTAGTAAATAACATTAATGTTTTAGACGCATTCTCAATAGACGATAGAATATACCTCTTACTGTCTGACTTTATATTTTTCGTGCAGTTTTAACATGTACGAAACATAATGCATTTATTTAAATAACAAAATAAATTGTCTTACTTGATTAAAACATAATTGTTAATTCATAAGCAATAAGTAACAGTAATGAATACCATGCCAGTTCATAAGCAATTTATTATGTACCTACTAAGTTAATTTGTTGTAATAAGCAATATCAATAATGTCTAGATGCCATACTTGTAAGCAGTTTTTAATATTACATTGCTATAGTCAGAGCATTTAAAACAACTTTATTTGAATTCCGAAACCAGCATTATTTGACTAGTCACCACTGGTCTAGTGGTTAGTAAAACCGACTGCTAAACCAGAGGTGTTTGTGGGTTCGATTTCCAACTAGGACAAATCTTTGATGAACTCGATTATTTGCTCTATGTCAGGTTGTAATTTATCTTCATGATGTATTTACTTAAAAATGTATAAGTATCTTTATCAATTAACTCGTCACTATAGGGTCAATGGTGCAGGATCCGCCTAGTTTGGGATCAATTGACTGCATGTAGGATATGGAGGAAATTTGTGAAGTATTGCAGTTGTGGTAAAAGCACTCCTCAATGAAAAATTTTCCTATTGTATCATCATCATCATTATCAGCCTTTAACAGTCCACTGCTGGACTAGGCCTCTCCTTTGAAAGGAGTATGTATATTTGTTACTAAACAGCTACTGTACCTCTAACTGGCCTTACGGTAAAATTTGCGTTACCATCAAGACCATTTGCTTAAAACCATAATATAACATTTACGGCACCGTACCAGTAGTAATTATACCTCAATAATGGCGCAGAATAAATTACTAATATGTAAGTGCGTTTAATTTCAAGAGAACAATTTGTTGAAGAAAATTACTCTAAATGAGCTGTTCGAAAGGTACCTAACATTTTACATTGAAGTCGGCCTCGGCATTATGTTACTCATAATTTAAGATTCGAGGTTCACCACATAAATTTAAAACCACTGTTACAGGAGCTTTTATGTAATTATAAATGTTACTTATGGTCTGACTGTTATCATGCTTGTAATGGATAAATAATAAATCTTATTTAAGCATATTTTAATTCCAAACATATTTTATTCAATGAAATAGGTATTTAGATTTCAGCGATAAGCCTGTGGCTACCAATTTTATGCAAGGGGTTTCAGGTTCAACTCCACAACACGCAGTACGGACTTGCTCAAGTTATGTGCGTATTTTATTTTATTAATATATCATTAATTTAGGACTATACTATCCGTGTGGTGACGGATTAAGAATACGGATTGTCACCACCCCATATCTTCCCATGGGTGTCGTAAGAGCCGACAGAGGGAGCATATTATGCAGAGAACAGCACTGTAAGAGAAGGAAAACTTGATACAAACCCTATACCAACCCGTTTGGCCAGCGTGTTATAGTAGACCAATTCCTCCTTTTAAAGGAGAGGCCTAGTCCAGCAGTGGACTGTTATTGGCTGATGATGATGAATTTAGGACTATTTTTATGAAACATCATGGATCAATAGTTCGATGTCTAGATTTCAAAATAAAGATTTTTACTAACTGTAACGATAATTAATCAAATTTTCAATCCGAACTAGTTGTTTCTGTGATTTGCGCGTTCAACTAAACATGCAAACAAATTCTTCAGACTTTTTATGCCTGTATCTACTAACCTTCAACCGATAAATTCAATATCCGATCTTTCTCAAATCTTCAAATCTACGGATATATTGAATATTGAAATCGCCGTAAATCAATAGTGAATCTTCTTTCTCTTAGCGTTATCCCAGTTTCAATCTGGGGTCCGCTTACTAGTCTAACCGGATTTGTCTGAATATTAGCTTTTCCACAGAGCGACTGCCTGTCTGACCTCCGCAACCCGAAGGGATAGCGATATTCCATAGTTTAGACTAGTGTCAGTTTATTTAAAAGGTACTGACGGCCTGTAACGATTGTCAAAGATCTTCATGACAACCGGGACCGGCGGCTTAACGTGCTCTCCGAGGCACGGGACATGCGATTATTAACAATTCAATACGCACATAACTCCGAAAAGTCATTGGTGCGCGCCGTGGATTCGAACCTGATACCCTCTGCATGGTCGTCTGTTGGTATATCCACTCGGCTATCGCTGCCTTTAAATCAATAGCGAATATTATATCTAATTTAAATATACTTGAAGGCAGCGATAGCCTAGTGGAGATACTAAGGGACTGCCATGCAGAGGGTATCAGCTTCGAATCACACCAATGATTTTTGGAAGTTAAGTGTGTATTCAATTGTTAATTATCGCTTGCCCCGTGCCTCGGAGAGCACGTTAAACCGTCGGTCCCGGCTCTCATGAAGATCTTTAACAATCGTTACGGGGAGTCAGTACCCTCAAATAAACTGGTCTAAACCGTGGAATATCGCTATCCCTTTGGGTTGCGGAGGTTAGACGGCAGTCGCTCTGTGGAAAAGTCTGTCATATCTGGTTAGACCAGTAAGCGGACCTCAGGCTCCAAGGCGTTCAGTCTTGGATGCAACCGGGATAACGCTAGACGATGATGATGATGATATCTAATTTAAAAATACATCAACATGTAAATAAAAATACGGAGTATTTTTCGACGCGGCATGGACATTGGCGTTATTCCCTTGACAGTGACTGACGCGCTTCGCTATCTATCATAACGGAAGGTCAACAAGGTAAGATATTCGTCCTTCCAGTAATTCGAAATGAAACTTGCTTGTTGTTTGAAATACAGATATTGCTACCAGTTATTAAAAGAGGACTAAGGATTAAAGCTAAGCTATTAAAAGATGATGAAATATTATGTAGTGAAAATATTATAAGCCTCAGCTAAAATACAATAAAAGTTTGTTTAAATATATACTTAAAATGCCTGAATAAATTAAAGGAAATGAATTGCCATACAAAAAATACCATATCGTATTTGCATTGAAGTTTATCGGTACATTGTAAAGAAATGTACTAGCAATGGTGTTCTGATATTATCAAACTTATTTTAAAAAAGGCAAATGAGTATAAAATAACAATGGAAAGATATATTTGTTTTTATTTTTGAGGTTTCTAACATCAATATTTGTTTCAATCAGGTCAGACGTTGATGGAATAACACTTCCATGTAGTAAAGATCTTTTACATTCACATGCCACATTAATTTCTACGCAATTTTAACAGATAGGCCAAACCTTTAATCATAAAGCCTGTAATTCTAGATTTAATTGTATCAGGAAACAAGCCATAATAAACGCACTGATTATTACGCCTAATTACGAAACTTGTAAGACGCATGTTTCACTTTTTACGCAATTAACTTCAACTTATATTGACAACATGTTTGCACCACTGTGTTATTCGCCATGAGATTTTAATAGAGGTGATGGGGTTAAATATGCGTTTCGCATTGTTATCATACATGAAATAAATAACTTAGAACTAACTAGCATGAATTCTTATGGATTACACACATGAGGATTATTATAAACTACATACTAAAACCAAACATAACCCTAGAATCTTTCAGAAACCTCAATATGATTAACTCGTAAAGAACTTAGAAAAAAGTAAAATTTCACAGAGATTCAAACTAAAAGTAAAGCTGGTTATATATGAACACTCTTCTACCTTAGCTTTTAGACGTTCATATATATTGTAGACCGAGTAAATATGTAAGATATTTGTGTTCTGATCACTCTTAGTGATTGACTATCAGAGTTTTGTATACTTTTATGGTAGTGGCAATATGGAGCAGTTGTAAGATGAAGCTATAGAATACTGTCGATGGTCCACCAGCCCTACTGCCAACCAAAGACTACCTACGGGGAGAATACAGGGAACAGGAAAAGTCCAGTCTTGATCCATTCCGCTATGCCAGACCGGACCCAATCTCATGGAAAGCTACAGGCGCACTCCAGCGCTTACTGGCTTTATAGGCTTGTCAGAGTTTTTCTGTAATGATTAGGTTGTCTACTACCAGATTGTTTCCTTGATGATCGCGTCTCTTCGAATTGCCCATCACAATTAAGCATGTCTGTAAAATCTTAGCAACTGGACGATATATTGTATTTTGCACTTTTGTAAGCGTGCATTTTTTTACGCTGAAGCACTATTTCATTCATTGGTCTTATTCTCATTTTTCATTACCCAAGTAACATGATATTTGAACTCTTGTACCAGCTCAACATTTTATAACCTAGTTATACTAGGTGCCAGATCATCATTTTCTGTTAACCATCACGAACTTTGTCTTGATAATATATTCATTAAAATATCGGATTTATCGCACTATTAATTAACTTTACTTACGATAATTTCATCCGCGACAATGCCATCTGCATATCACAAGTCGTTGTTAAAATAACACTTCTCTCAATTTATCAGTATTAACCACTTTTGCTCAATGCGAGACTACTGGCATTATCCGCTTCTACGGCTTGTCAACCAATGTAGCATACGATAAATTATCGGACAATTTTCCCAACATTATCTCGCTAACTTTATAAATAACCTACGTAAACAGCGCACAGCCATCAATTGTCTCATGCTATTAACATGGCACAATGGACACATCTTTATGAAATTGGTTACACTAATCCGTTCCAACTCCCTTAATACGATTTTAATAGTGACTTGCTACACCGGGGTGTGGAATAATACTCATGCCGTTTCTATTGCAACTGCAGCATCTAATAATATGCTGTGGAATGTTCCATTTTGCAATATAAATTATGTAGTATTAAACGACTTTAGCACTTTTTTGTATGGACTATTAGTTTTGCAATTGTAGCACAGGCGATTTCTACATGAGATTCAGTAGAATTTCTTTCAGTGAAATCCTTATTTTTCTGCAGGTTCTCTGCTTGCGTGGATGTTATATTATTATAGTTATGTATATTACTCTACAATGTCATTAAAATTCGTTCAGAAGTTTCAGCGTAAAATAAGGACAAACAAACAGACTTTCGCATCACTTATATAAGTATGGATTTTATGCCACATTCAACGACTGAGACTGTCCTATTATAGTCCGTTTTTGAGCTTAATAAGACTGTCTAAAGTAAAGTCTGTGGAAGTAACTGCTCTGGTAAACAGCAATTCGCTTCAGAACAAAATGGTATCATACATCTCTAAAAATATCTTGGCAAACAAAGTCTAGTAAGATAACAGTATTTCATCACAAGCGATTTATCGTCATTCATTTACACGATATATCTCTCTTGAGTGACTCATCCTTATTTCTTTCTGTAGCTGTGAATCATACACGTGGGCGATATAGTCATTCTTTAATCCAAAACGCACACTTTCTCTGTCCCATTGTGGGTAAATATTTTTAGATAAGTATCTTATTCAATTCAAATTAACATAGCTGATTACTCAGACGGCGTCGAAATGTAATGAAATGAAATGAAATTAAAAAATTTATTCGCTTAGAGACATGGTTATAAAGGTGTTAAAGAATGACGCTTGTTCATCACATCTCGCCTTCAGTAGGCATACGAATATTAAATTACATTATAAATAAAATCATAACCAAAATTACATTAATAAGATCGTATTATATTAAATAAGATTTTATAAAATATGCACCTGTTACATCATAATAATAAATTTAAAGTCAAGATAAATTTGAAATAGCAAGTAATACAAATGTCAAAATAGTTTAAATTTTCGATAAAGTTTTACAATTATTATAGAAGAATGTCAATTTATTATCAATAAAATATTATGCATTTTGTCATACTTATGTTTAAACTAATAAGGAACATACTCTTCACAAAAGACAATTATACATCCATGAGCAAGGGCATTTATATTATTTGCAAATGAAGTATTCATTTAATGTATAAAAGCAGTTTTCTAAAAGCCATCGTCTTAATTTAGTATTGAACTGTAAGATTGGGAGTTCCCTGATAATTCTGGGGATGTGATTATATATTTTTATTGTCATAACCAGGCTATTCTTCTGGTGAAAACTGCTTTTACAAGTTAAGTATTTCAGTTTTGTGGGATCCCTGCACTCGTATTTACTTAGTTCACTTACTCTGATAAATAAATGGCTCTGATTCCTGATGAACATTCCTACTTCCAAAATGTACATGGACACCAAAGTCAACAGTTCCAGTCTCTTGAAAAGTGGCCTACATGATTCAAGTGGTCCTGCACCACAAATTGCTCGTATACGTTTTTTCTGTATTATGAAAACTCTGTCTATGTCAGTCGAATTACCCCACAACAAAAGCCCATAACGTAGGATGGACCCGACATGCCCGTGATAAGCAGTGAGCGCGGTTTTTTCATCAATAATAATTCTAAGCTGTTGTAGAGCGTATACAAATCGATTTATCTTTTACAAATCTATTTAGTAGTAGTGGCTAATACCTGCGAGAGATTTCTGACTAAATATTACGCAAATTTTTGGAATACTTATTGCATACAGTTATTTTAAACTTATGTATAGCAGAAACCTATGTTTACTAATGATTAATTTTGTTAACTTATGTACATTCATATTTTTATTGTATGTACCATACTTACAGGGAATTTAGCAATAAAGGTATGAAATTTATACATGGAATAAATATGCGGATCTACATATTACTGCAGGACCTAATGGTTGGATAATTCAATAAAGTCAAAATTTCATAGAAATTCTTGCGTCAGTCTTACGATGTCCCAAATCACACATTTAAGCCGACGCTACTGAATAAATTACAAACTATACTACTTCTGATTGCGTACTCAAAACCACACTGTGATATCTAATACTAAAACCCATTTACAGTCAATCTGATTAACCCAAGACTACTTAAGAAATTAGTACAAAATGTGCACAAGGGTATGATTAACCAGACGCACAGGAACAGATTGATCAATTTATTGTGCAATCGGACGATTGACGCGTGCAGCCTCTCCGCCTTATGTTTTGAAAATGACCGATAATCGTTCGCATTCTGTCATTTTCTGCTGCTTTCTCGCATCTAATGTAAGACATAATTGCAGGCCGTCGTATTTTGTGACTGTATGTGTCACACACTTAATTTGATGTGGCTGGAGCGTTTGAATACACTTTTTCTTGTGTTCGTGGGAAAAAAGTTGAACGATGTCCTTCCGCTTTATTGTTTTGAAGATGGTCATTTTTGGATTGGTCGTGTTTGAATTGTAGTGTTAAAGTATGTTTCATGACGACAATATCTACACGCTATGTAAAGTATGTTGGGTCGTCGTACAGTATTTACAACGGACCTTACATCTCTTCATTTCATCTCATGTTGGTTAATAGTACTAATTTGGCATTGTGCTGCTGACTTAGTAATTTAGGCTGGTTTCAGAGTGACGCGCGCGGCACGCGCCGTCGGCCAGCGCGTCTCAACAGCGCGTTCGGCGCGCGGACCACTGTGAAACGAGTTCGCGTTTCTCATTGCAATGTATGAAGCTTCGGTAGCGCGGTCGGCGCGCGCGTCTCACACGCGGCGCGTTTGAACTGCGTGACTATGAAACGCTACTACTGATCTAATGTAATTGTAAACGCGCGCGTGTGGCCGGCGCCGGTCAAACGCGTGACTCTGAAACCAGCCTTAGAAATGAATATACATTGGTCTTATTTCTCATTACCCCAGGTAATAGATATTCGAACTCTTGTACCAGCTCAACATTTTATAACCTAGTATACTAGGTGCCAGATCTTCATTTTCTTTAAACCAACACGAAATTTGTCTTGATAATATTCATTAATATATCGGCTTTCTCGCAGTATTCATTAACTTCACTTACAATAGGTTACAAGTCTTTAGCCGGTTCAACGACAATATCATCTGCATATCGCAAGCCATTAATAAAATAACACTCCAATTAATTATACCAGTATTAACTACTTAAGCTTACTAATAAAATATAGAGACGAAAGTACTGATAATATATATATATATATATATATATATATATATATATATATATATATATATATATATATATATATATATATATATATAATCAGTGTATATATGTATATATTAGATTTGTTTAGATTATCTCACTTGTGTGATTCATACTAGTAAATATCGAAAATGTTTTTATTAAGATAATTTAAAAGCCTTTTGTACAATACATTCTTAACATAATCTTATTTTGCTTTGAAGCCCGATGTCCACTTAGTAACACATTTTCATACAACTACGCACATCTGAAAAGCTGTAGACAACAGATAAAAGACAACTCCGAGATAAATGGCACAAAGGAGATGTATTTTCAATTAATCAAAGGAGGACTTGAGCATAATCTCATTGAGCGTACATTCAATCATATATAAAATACATATTATTTATTGAACATTTTCTTATCTTTACAGGAACAAGTGGCGCCCGTTGAAGAGCCCCAAGATGATGACAAGCCTGTCAGGTAAATACAAGAACAAATCAATATATTAGAGTTAGTGCTTTTACAACACTGTTCATCGATCTACAAATATTATAAAATTAAGAATCCGTTTTTTCCTGTTCTGTATGAACGCGATAAACTCAAGAACTACCGAGTAGTTTTTTATACAGATTCCAACAAAATATGATTCCTGAGGAAGGTTTAAGCAAAGGTATAATTTACGCAGGTGGAGCCTAGTTTAAATGTAAAGCGGAGAATATACTAAACGTTAGCAGCACTAAGTATATGACGGAACTCAACAAAACAGACTGATTGACTCCGCTCACATACTCGCCTTAATGTTCTGCTCAGCTATATTTTTTATTGCCGATGTGATAATTGATGTGTCCAAAAATATCTAGGTATATTTTTATAAGATTGATTCAAAAGTGCCGTATCAAACAGTACCGTTGGGACAACCGTGATGTCTCATATGAATTTTGCCGCATTACATTACCGCGTCGCATCGCAAAGTTTCGCAACCATGTAGTGCGGTCGCACCATTATTTGCACCAAACTGATTATTCAATCCGATAACTTATCCAATTTGTATTTCACTGTCGGAAATATTAAACTGTCTGTTATTTCGCATACAGCATTGAACTTCAGAGCACAATTTGCAAAATGTTTATTCGGAACGGATTATAACTTCATCGTAATTAAAATGGATATCTAAGTGATCATTGTGACTAGACTGTTTTATTAAACTTTAGGTAGTATAACCTTTTAGTCAATAACAGCAAAATCATAATCATATTTATGGTTACAACAATTTTTTATTTGCATGTCTTAAAAATATTGCTTTCTGTATGGCTCAGAGCTAAAACAGCTGACTGCATTTCTGTCTTGAAATAACATCACAAGCAATTTATTAATCAGTTCTGATTTTTTCCAATAAAAATCTTTTTATATTTCTTCTGCCAAGAATTCTAATAAAGGACCTTTGTTCTGAAATGTTTTAGAACTTAACTTATAATTGTTGAACAAATGTTTTAGACGACAATTATTGATCTCGGGCTTTAAGCAGCATTTAGTTATTATTTTACTCTGTAGGTAATGCGGCAAATTTTACAAACATTCAATTAACACAAAGCAACTACATACAGAAATAAAAATGGTGAACTACATAGTGTTGTCCCGTTGTTCGCAATCTGTGTAGTCGTTAGCAAAAAAATGTGTTCGGATCACAAAAGCCGCTTACTAAGCGGCTTTTGTGATCCAAACACATTTTTTTATATTCAACCAGTAACATTTCGCTTATATTTAAGAATTACTTTCATATATGTATGCACGACAGACAGGAGAATTACTTAGAATACTATTCGTTCACCATCGGACTTTTTCCTTTTTGTCAGTTATAAACAAAATAATATTGTATAATTTTCTATTATCTTCAGCCGCGCTGACACCGAACAGTATCGTCCAGGACAAGTATTTTCCGTGAACGCGCAAGAGTTGTTGGAACTGCAACCGGAGAGGAAAGCACCTCTCTCCAGCAACCAGCTGTTGCAGCAGCTATACAGCAACCCTCAACCCGAACACAAGCAGAATTTGCAGCAGATATACTATCTTGAACCACAAGTTGGACGTCAGGTAAATATCAAAGTCAGAAAAAAAATTAACGATTTATATTTTATAAATGCAGAAGTGCATTTGTTTGGCGTGCTTTAACTTCCTAATTCATCACCAAGGATAGGGTATACATTTTTGTCTTGTCTAAAGTGCGGCAAACTTTACCAAAATATAATAAACGCGTTTCAAATTTCAGTTATAGTCTATAGCCTTTAGTCTTATAATTCAATGTAAGGGTGCAGTCTTTATCAAGACTTTAGACAGTTGACATTGATTCATATAAACAGATTTTTATGAATGACCCTACCAATATTTAGAAGAATCGGTGATATTATCCCGAATATTTTCTTGCCAAGTTTTGTAATAAAATACTTAGAGATTTAAATTATACAATGCAAGCATTTTAACCTAGCACTGAAATTTAATCGTCTTAAGAAGATATACGATAATAATGATACTTAAAAATCTTGTAAACTTTAGAGAAAATCATGTCAAGTATTTTCTCCAGGATTTAATTGCTTGGAAGCCAAGCAGGCAAACGCCGAGTATAGAATTATTACACGTGTAATAATTCTATACTCGGCGTTTGCCTGTACTGACTGGGATATATATGTACGTACATATATATCCCAGTAAAATAATAAATAACTTTTCAATTCACACAATAAGGGGTATTATAAAGTTCAACCACCTTATTTTTTTTTCAGGTATCTCTTCAACCATCTCATGCTGTAATTGCACGACCTGACTACACTTCTAATGGCGGTGAAGCATCGGTGGGAGCTGCTTTGTCAGTCAGTGATGGTGGAGCGAATGCTAGAGATGCCTATAACCAAGACCTTCTGGCTCTACTTGGTCAACCCCCTGTAAGACAAGAGGAACCTCGTCAGCAATTGTACACTCAGTCGCAACATGCACAGCAGGTACAGCAGGCATCCGCAGTGCAAAGCATTGCACCTCAATATCAGCAGGTTAGTATGGGAGTATGATATAGAACTAGTAAAATAAAATCTTTCTAACCAGCTATATTTAAATCGCATAATATATAGTATAGCATTGCCGCTTGCTAGACACAATTGCACCTTCTAGGATACTTATCAATAATAAAACAATCATTGGCAATTTTTATTATCGAGGAGGAATATATCAATGGTAGCTAGGGTTTAGTACAAAATCTGGATTAGAATACAAGTATAATCGACCATAAACATTTTGATTTTCAGCCACAAAATCAATAAAATAATCTATCCGCATCTTATATTTTGAAATATAAATTACAGGTGGACAGATATATAACCAAGCCGAGCAAGAAATCTAAACTCCGCAACAAGCCTGCGCAAATAGCTCCGGCCCAGCCCTCAACAGCGCCTCAGCAGTACTTAATTGAAACCACCAACGTTCAACAGCAACAAACGCAGCAGTCGCCGCTTTACCGTCAGGCCCCTCAACAACAAAGAGTACCTCAAGCCTTACGTTACGTGACTGTCCCTCAAGCTTCCCAAGCGTCCCAACAAATACTATTCGAACGTCCCGAATCTCAAGGCTTGAAGATCGTACCAGCACCCAAGTTGCAACAGCAGCAACCCAGGGCTCAGTACAATTACAGACTTGTGCCTCAATACCAGCCTGAAGCACAACCTAAGCAGTATAGAATTGCTGAAGCTCCCAGGCAGGCTATTAGGCCACAAGAACAACGCGTTTCAAGCCAAAGCGCCGAAAGACCCATAACTTATTTGAAGCGTTATCCAGATCCCGAAAAAATGCGATCTGTTAAAATATACGAACCTATAATTGCCGAAGGTGTACCTCCTCAACCTGCCCAGATAATTGGCAACCAACAGTATTACCTCAGGCCCGTATACAGAGAAAATGACCAACGAGCACGATATGAGCTGCCACAGCAACTTAAATCTGAACAAAGAATTGAATCATCGAAACCTCCCCAATCTTCCATCTACGTCAGCAAAAACTTGGTTCCCAGGAAATTGGTGAGACCGCAGCCTTTACTGAGGGAGCAGAGTAGAGTTGAACAACCAGTACAGCAACAATACGAACAAATGAACATTGAACAACACGGTCAGAGCTTAGAAGAACAAAGAGCCCAGCTGCCGCCACCTAAGAATAACAAAGCGTATACTCCGGAAGAATTTGCTGCCTTAGTAGCCGCTGGCTATTCAGTGACCCCTGTACCAGTAAGTTCTGCGAATATTCATGATGCCCAGTCCCGGTCATCTGCGGAATCCATCACGATGCACTCCAAACGGCTCGTTAGACCTATTAGCAGTAGACGTCATCAATATCTTCCTCTTCGAGGAGACGACGCGCCTTAGACATATTCACCCTGCTGTAAATAGGTTAGACATAGTACCGTAAAATAAAATAGTGATATTTGTTTAAATTCTGTTTTATTGCAGTATTTCCTCTATTGCACAAAATATGTATTTGGCAAAACAAACATAACTATTTATGACCATTCCACTGGCATAAATGAAACCGCAACGAGCAAGCGTAGGAATTCATTATGTTTTCATGATAACCGCAACTGCACGTCTGCAAACAGGCAG
Source organism: Euclidia mi (assembly GCA_944739405.2). Lineage (NCBI taxonomy): Eukaryota > Metazoa > Arthropoda > Insecta > Lepidoptera > Erebidae > Euclidia > Euclidia mi. Next base: position 26,186,775 of record OX123204.2, on the reverse strand, counting down.
TAGAAACATTATTAATTTTGGATTTAACGGATATTCACCACAAGATTGTCTTGTTGGGGAAAAGTTAATGCCTTGTTGCTTTCACAGACGGTGTTCGACAGTTTCACGTATCGGTAGCTTAGGCTGATTGTGTAAATATATAGTGAATGGCAAAGCATTCTACAATTAAATATTCATCAGTATTTCATCAATTAGCGATATATTGTGCGCAATATACCAAGCTGCCACTTCTTAAGTGATCAGTCTTCTTATATATTCCCATTAAAATTATTGGTTTGCTGCGGATATTTTCCATCCCATTTTCCCGCAATACACCGATTCATTTACATGATGAGTATCACTTTTTTCTTAATCCTAATGAATTTCACCGTGACGGTGGCAATTTGATTCTCATAAATGTTGTTATATTACTCATTAATATGCTATCTGCGGTTTTGTTAAAATTGTCTTCCTTGAATGATGGTTCTGATGCTTTTTGTTACTCTTTACTAAATAATCGCTAAGCATCTAATTGTAAAGCAATGGTAGAGATGTTATTCAAGTTACTGTTTTATTGTTACACAAATATGCTTATTTAATTTTAAAGTCACGTTTAAGTAACGTTTAAGATGAAATATTGCCAATAGTGATTGAAACACACTTGAATTTATTGCAAAATTTATTCCATAGATTGCATCACAAATAAAATTATTATTTGAAATGACATATTCCAATTTCACAGTTGGTGAATATCCTATTCGCTTGGATCAAAAATGCTAACAATATTCGGGAAACGGAAAACTCTGATCGTCTGTTATGTTATGATGAAGCAATCGGAAGGAAATGTTCATGCAGGAAAATCACTTTCTGCTTTACGTAAATATTGGGACAGCTCTTAATAACACTGTAGGAGATATCGTAGAAATTACAAGGAATGTAGCGACTAAAAACATTTTATTAACTCTATATTGACGATGATTAATGTGCCATGCACTTAAGTGTAAAGTGTAATTTACGATTCCAAAGTTTTAAAATATCATCGTATTTGTAAGCACCTAATTTTTTCCTACATTAAATACAACGTATGTTATAGAATCTAATAAATTATCAGATAAATTTGAAGAAAACCATGAATATTAAATATTGAAAGTACACAACATCATGTTTCAATTTCTCATAGACTATTTCTATATTTGCTTGAAACTTAGATGCGTGGTACAAATGATTGTTATAAAATCAGCATAATAATTTAAATGAAAGTAGTTTGAGTCATGGTAGAAAGTCTTAAAATCATAATATTATGTTGTATCTATTGTATGCAAATACACAGAAATAGTTCACCAAACTTATTTCGTAAGTTTCGAATATTTTAGTTTCCTTATTAGAGTATATTAAGCTGTTCGCTATTTCGTAAAATCTGAAGTTTGGGTACAATAAACAGTCCATAAATAGTAATGGTACCGATTTAGGTTATCATTTAAATTATTGGAAAAAAACATCTAAAACTTAATGTATTTGGATATAAAAGGAGAAAAAACTATATTATAGCGTCCAAGTATTCCTCCGCTACGCTGGCAACCGATAGCGTGCCTAGACGACTGGCAGCAGTGCCACATTGGATTGTAATGTTTGTTTTCCTGCGAAAAATAAGCCAGCCTTCTGATTACGGAAAGCATCGATTAGCCTTTTTGCTATTTTTCTGTATAGGCAACGAGCACTCGGGCCCGAGCGTTTCCACCTTTTTTTTTAATATATAGAATAGCTGCTACTCGCTGTACGCTATCGAGCTTAGCTCTGCAGCGTGAGGAGGCCGCTAGACGTGTGGCCCATATAGGCGCACCGTAGAGGGCCATGGATCGCACGACCGCACAATAAAGGCGGCGAACTTCTTCCCTGAGTTCCCCTAGGTACGGCAGCAGCCTTTGAAGAGCCCTCGAAGCTCCAGCAACTGTCCAGGGTGAGCCCGAGGTACTTAATATACCGGCCTACTTGAACCTTCACACCACCGACTCTAATACGTGAGTTTGATGGAACCATACTCTGTCGTTTCCTGTGGAACCACAGCGCCTCAGTCTTATGGGGTGCTACTTGTAGCCCCAGCCTGCTTATCTGTCCGATAACGCAAGATATCCGGACTGAACGCCCCTCGAAAACAGCCCAGCTCATCCAGAGAACCTCTGACTCTGCAGAAGAACATGTGGGGAGGAGGCTTCCGTCCTGGCATGTGGCCATAGGCCACCCAGCCCGTACCATAGCCATGTTAGCCGCGCCAGTGATATGTACAGTCGCGTGTCCACCTCCCACGTATGTTGGATGTTAGACATGGACGCCATGGTTGGGTTTGAGAAGGCGAGCGTTTCTACCTTAAGCGGCTCAAACATATAATTGCCGGCTAGGTTATATTTTTAACATTTTTATAAAAATAATATATAAAATAGATTTTTTATTTTAAAGGCAGAAAAAAATGGTAATTTTTATAGCCCATTTATTTTAGAAGTTTATAGTAATTTCATTTAAAGAAGCATTTACGTTCATACATATCATAAATACCAGTTTGATTTGTAATAACGAAGTCGGGTGCTATCCATGATGTCTTATAGTATTGAGTTATTTTCTATTCATCATCATCAGCCCTGTATACATACTGTCCCATTGCTGGGCAAGGGCCTCTTCTCTCTATAAGAAGAGTAAGGCCATAGTCTACCACGCTGGCCAAGTGCGGGTTGGAAGACTTCACATGTCTTTTATTATGGATAACTATCAGCCAGGTTTCCTCACGATGCTCTCCTTCACCGATAAGCAAGCAATATTAACAATTTAATGCGCACTAAGGCTTAGCGCGCACTGGCGGCCAGGTTGCAGCGGCTAATATGGCGGGCAAGCATGCAGCCAGAACTGCGGCCAAAATTGTCAGTACCGAGTACAGAGTGCTTTGAAATGGACGTAGAGGATATAGCTGTATTGGTTTATCTTGCAAATAAGAAGCGAAAAAACAAGAAAGTTATTTAGTTGAGTTAGTTAGTTGAATTTTCACTAGCAAATATTTCTGTGATCTCCTCCCACAATATACTTTTTATGTCTCGGTTGGAATAGTCGTCGCACGACATATACTACGACGCCCTTCTAGTCTCGATCTTGCAAATTAACCTCTCCGTGTCAAAAGAAATCACGATTAATTTTGACAATCTGTAAACTAGTAAATCGTCTGCCCGCCGCGGCCAGTGCGCGCACACTGTTATATTAGCCTACAATTCGTCGAATCTCATTGGCCACAGCTGCTGCTGGCCGTTTGCGGCCATGTGCGCGCACTTATGCATTTTCACACAATGTACGTATTTCGCTGGCCGCCGCAACCTGGCCGCTGCGCCCTGGTTGCCAGTGCGCGCCTGAGTTTAACTTCGAAAAGTCACCGGAGCGTGCCGTGGATTCAAACCCGAGAACCTCTGCGTAGCAGGCTGTCGGTCTCTCCACTCAGCTATCGCTACTTCTTATTTTCAATTAGGACAGCAAATTGTTGTAATTTTTATTGCAGACGAGTTCAGATGCTTTTTTATGGTAAAAAGGTAATTTTCGTTCCCTGAGCAAGTCAATTAACCTATATAAATTTTGTGCCTGACTAAGAGGGATAAAAAGAGCCACCTCCATGTGATAGGCACAAAGATCTCAAGTAGTTAATCCCAATCTGCTCCTTTATTCTGCTAGCGTGAAGAACAGGACAGACATTATAGATTGAAGTTGGTGATAATTATTATTGGAGTTGGAGTATGGTACACTAATTGAAAACTCGAAAGGTCGTTTTAACTAAATTACAAACGGACCAACTAAAATTAGCCCTTTGCCTAAAGAACATAAAGAATAAGAAACCAAAAAAGATTTTTTAAATTACACAACATAAAACAGGACAGAATAAATTGTATATAAATTGTGTAATAGGTCTTTGTCAAATCACTCAGTTACGAGAGTAACCTGTAACCACCATCATAATTGAATTCAACTAGAACCGCTCGAACCTCAACTGAAATACCACCAACTTATTTATGATGTCACAAGTCCCTTGAACCTTGTAACAATATTTAACCAAACGACGATAGAATCATAAAAGTAGTTAAACTTCAAAGGGAGTCATAAGAGAAACGACGAATTTAAATACATTTAGTTGAGAACAAGTTTTCAGTGCGTAATGATGCGGAGATGATTTGAATGTAAATGTTGGGAACTAATGATCCTTGACACCGGAACTTTAATATCCGCTAAGACGACATTTGCTCTGAGTATTGATTGGGTTGAGTAGTATAGATTCGATCTTCCTCGAAGATTTTAATGGTTGTGTGTGAATGATAACCCATAGATATGATTATTATTATAACAAGCTTACGAGGAACTATAAATTTAATGTTCTAAAGAAAATGTTGATATGGAATGCGTTATTTTTTTTTAAATTTTATATGTCGTCACGCCTGTATCCCCGAACGAGTAGGCAGAGGCGTAATATTTCACCTTATAAATTTATGTAATAGGCGGCGAGTTTACTGCCGTTACCGGACATTGCCAAACTTCGTGCTACTACTGATAATTCGAGAAAACTGAGCAACCCTTTGCCCGACGCCGCGACGCAGGCATCGAACCCGGAGCGCCCGATCAGCAGACCCATACGCTATCCACTGAACCACGGAAGCATATACATTTAACAAATAATTTAAAATGGTAATTGAACTTATCATCTTCAATCATAATTATTGAATTTAATGTTCAATTGATTTATTTTCAACGTCAAATTTCTAGAATAAGTTGTAGAATTTTGTAGCTATTGTTTTTGTCAAAGAGCACAGCTTTAAATTTTCACAGCCACAATTTGATATTTATAAATAATTACTATACCACAGCCATAAAGAAAATATAATTACTACAAATAACATTTATAATAACACCGATGCAATCTTTTCCCACAAACCGTAGGTACCATAATGACAAAGATGCAATTACTACAGCAATCAATTATATCCAATACAATAAATTATTATTTATTCATGCTAGATGAACAAAAAGATTCAATAACTTCCCTTCTTTATCATCAGAATGATTTATGAAAGCAACCCGTACTTTATAAATGTGCGGTTCAATAGGAACTCTCATAAAATACGCAAACCGAAATTCGAGAACCTTTTAAAGTGGGAATAAGTAGAAAAGAAAAAAGAAAATTAATACAAAACTAAAATGTATTCGAGGTGGAAACGAATTTCAGTAAAAGAGTTGCTATTATTCTTAGACGCATTAACCTCTAAGGGATGACCGATTCCTTTCATAAATTGGAAAAAATACAAGCAACCGTGTGACTAAGCGTCACAGAGGAATTTTTTATATTCTTTAACAAAAGTTACCGATTTGCTCGTGAAAAATGGTAAAACTTTGGAAATGCTCTCTGAAATTACGAATTCGTTTGCCTATGATGTCTATTCGGGATTTTTTCAATATTGGCTTCATGTTTGTTTGATGCGTCGATTAGTAATGATTGACGGTTATTAATTCATGGATGACTTTATTAGTTTTAATGAGCCATTTCAGACGATTGGACAAATCTGTCTTTAGGAATGTTATTTTACTCAGTAAAACACTCTCAAAAGTTAAACGGTTATTTATTAAACACTCGAATTACAATATAACTTGGTTTACAACTTTTAGAAACACACATTGTTATGACAGTAAAATGCGAGGGAATCATCTTCGTAAAACCAGAGAGGACGTCGCTACCATGCGAGTGGCAGTGTTGCCACTGTACAACAATGAATGCGATAAACTAAAAAACTTCCCTACGAATTGTTGTACGATTTTCACTAATAGATAAAATAATTCCTGAGGAATGTTTTAATATATAATTCACGCTAGCGGAGCCGGGGGCGACGTCTATTATTTATAATTATATAAAAGCGAATTTTTGTTAAAAATCGGTTACTACCTACCTACTCTCTTTTTAGATGCCACACCAAACAGAAGACTTTCAAAATATTTGAGAAGACACGGCATCTATGAGGAAGTAAGTAAACATAACTTTGAAATGTTTAAATAGTCGAGTTAGTTAGTTATTTAATTGTCTTTCAACTTTATTAAGTATGTTTATTTCTAACATTACAAACCTTAAAGTTTGTGAGGATGGATTTATGGATGCTTCTTACTATTTTACTACTAAATAGATTTTGATAAACCTTTACAGTGTATAAGTTATAGCTTATACATCAGAATGCCTAAAAACGTAACACTTTGACTTAATATAACCAAATAAAACTGAAAGAACACCTGTGAATAGCCCTCATCAAATTGTTGCTATAGTCCAAGATCCCAGGGCCGCCAGACCTTACTTATTTTGTCAGAAATGAAATGTATAGAATAATGTAGTGTTGGTATGTGTCATAAGTATACACATACTTGTTAGCTTGGATCGTGGGCCAATTTTTAGGTACGAGGTGCTAAATTTAGGTAAAAATTTTACCTACTTACTTTTCTTAAATTCTCAGTGCTGATTTTTATGTATGTTTCAGAAAATATTATAAAAAAATTATAAATAATACTGTCGCAAACATTTCGGCGGTGGTAATTTTTACCACACGCTTTAAAGTTTACAAAATATTGTTACGAGCTGGGGTTCGGTGATAAATTATATACACTATGCCAGAAAAACTGCACTTTATTCACTAACACAATAACACTCACTATTCACACCACTAGAAAAACTAAACACTTCCTCTTACTTCCCTTCGCTTCTTGTTTATCGCTCCGATATTCAATTGTAACTGTATCCGGTCCGTTCGCTCGCGCTCTATTTATACTGGCCGGATAACATCACTAGCGCATTCTAGATGCTTCTACAAAACTGTCGAAATAATCGCGAACAGTCGATACTCGATACAGCAACGCCATCTAGTACAGAGTAGCTGAATTACCTTTAAACCACCGATACATTCAATCTCTTCTAGTATTCACCGATAGATGGCGTAACAATATCTAGCTATTGGTAGTGTAAATGTATGGAAATAATTCCCGTGGACCTTTAGCACCTCATAACTAAAAATTGGCCCTCAATCAATGCTAGCAAGTATGCGTACGCTCATAACAGATACTTACATTACATTATTCTATACATTTCGTTTCTGAGAAAATAAGTAAGGTCTGGCGGCCCTGGGATCTTACTCTACTACGTTATTCGTCTAATTTTCGCTACTACGGTATGTAATCTGATGCTTTCCACGTGATTTATGTATTCGTGCCTGTATACTGTACATCTGTATTAATAATTTCGTCATGGGGTACGGTAGACTCGATCGAAACCATACCTAAATAATAAAACATAAAAAAAATAAGATTTCGAGTCGACAACATATATCCGCAAAATTCGGATCGTCAAGTATTTTGTTAAATTCTAATGGTTCTGACAGACAAATCGCATGGCCATATTGGCCATTCTAGCAAAACGTCACTGTTACCGGATAACATTTTAAGTACTACTAAGCCTTAGTACTAAGTAGTTTGTATGTGTTAATACTTTTTGCAGTTATATTTCTTAAACAGTTAAAACGACAATTATAGAAGTGTCAATAAAGAAGATATTTTGTGTTTCCCCGAACATAGATGATATACTATAACTAGAGAACTCCTAATTTAGGCGAGCGAAGCCGCGGGTAAAAGCTTGTAAAATAATATTACGAAGATGATGCCAAACATAAGTGAAATCAATAATTGTCAAAAACGTGCTAAGCTTTTTAATTTAGATGCGCTCTGCAAAGGTATGAAGGTCTTTTGCCTCCTACATTTATGTATTTCTTCACGACAAAAATATTTTAGTTCGTATTATGAATTTACGGACACACTGTACCGGGACGGTAACGGCAAAGCTTATCGTTCGCACGCTAGTGGCGCGTGGGTCATTGCCTAACTAACAACTCGCCCCAGTGATAAATCTCAACAGCGTAGACGTCATTAGTGTAGTGTGTCGGAGTACCGACAGTGCGAACTTAAATAAAAACCAAGTGAGGCTAGGTGCCGAAACCCGCACTTCCACAAGACGGCGCTGAGCTCTCATCAGTCTCTCCGCGACCACGCTCGGTGTAAGACGAGCGAAACGTCGAAAAAAAAAATAGGTATTTATACCTTAAATAAATTAATTGTACGCGATTAAGACCCGCTAATTTATTTTGTATGATAACAACTCAAAGTTGTATGATCGGCAACTTCGATCAACAATGCTACAAGATATCGCGTCCGCGCAATAAAAACCGTCTCGGAAAATAATAGCTCACTTGACAGCGCGATCTTATATTGTGTTTAGTTCGTTTGAAATACAGGCAACGCGAACGTCAGCACGTTTCACAATGCAGTGCCTAATTAAAAGTTGCGAAAATAATGCCCGAAAATGCAATTTAACGGTAAGTTCATAAAAATAAGTTATATTTTAAGATTTGGATAACCAAATTGTATCATATTTTGAATGAAATTAATTATTTCGCACAAACCAGAGCCTCTACCACGAGTCAAGCAATCGCACGTCTTATGTCCGCTGTACACATTGGCCCAACATGCTGGCCCAACGTATTGGCCCAATGTGTAGACAGCTACTTGGCGCTATGTTGGCTTGATGTCCGCTGTACACATTGGCCCAATATGTTGGCCCAAGCTATTGGTCCAATGTGTAGAGAGCTACTTGGCGCTATGTTGGCTTAATTAGTGTAGTTGGCGTCGACGTTGGCCGGCCAGCCGAATAGTGTCGGTTTTTTGTGCACACATCAAAGGATCTTGGCGCTCCGCCAACAGCGTTCACACGTTGGCGCCTTTTTCATTTCCTTGTCGCTCTTCAGCGGAGACAGTACTGTTGCGCGTGAATATATTTACGTTCCCAAGTTCCTATAACGATGGCGGCGGCGTAGGGCAGCAATGAAGTTTTACAATTTACAGAAATTGTGCCAAAATTTAACAATAATATATGTATATTTTTTTACAATTTTTAAAATTGTTTTTTATTAATTTTTATAAAATTAAAAACGAAGTAAGTTGAAAAACATATTTTTATTAGGTACTAGCTTTCACCCGCGGCTTTGCCAGCATGAAATTTTAATAAAGAGTAGCCTATGTACTTCCCCGGGAGTCAGACTAACCATGTCAAATATCATCACAAACGGCTCTGCAGATTAGGCGATGTATTAACAGATAATACTTACAAATTACTTTTGTTTTCATAATCGTTGAACTTCAGGTAAAGATTAGTATGTAGGTATATTATTGAAGTTATGAAGAGTTTATATACCTACTGAATATAACAGCTACAAAAAATAAAAAAATAAAAACTGAAAGCATTACCTACCACAAAGTACATATCAGATTAAATATATTGAGTATTGAGTATTGATACCGTCATAAGCACGCTTAAGCGCGCCAACTCATAGAAAGCGCTTTTAATGACGCTTCGATTAGGTCAATTATATCGTAATAACTTTTAAACTATTTGTCCAAACTACTTACTGTAAAGACAAAGTTCATCTACATTAAATACTGAAGGCAATAAACCCAACAATTTTGAAAACAATTTGATAACTACTCTAGAATGAGCATTGTAAAAAACATATTTTTTATGTTATACTGTTTTATTACAATAAACATGATGTAGTTATGTTCTAAAAGCTAATAAGAAATTCGGTAAGTCCTAGCTGCCAGAACACACCAATCTTCTCATCAATCTGGGTATTGATCAGATGAATATAAAGTAGTTGGGCAAGTGAAATTTCTATCATAATCTTTATTTTGGATACGTAACGCCCAATTTTTTTTTCTTTTTAGTTTATTTTTTTTTCAAGTTTTTTGTTTTGTTGTTAGTTGATACTTCTCATTCTATTTTCATAGTGACCCCTTTTCTACCAATCAAACCCTGTCATTCGATACCCATATTGATGTAAATAGGAATTCCGCCATTTTGTGGCGGCAGCCATCTTGGATTTTTCATAGTGAGGTCTATTCTACTAATCAAGCCCTTTCATTTGATACCCGTATTGAGGTATTTGTGGCAAATATGTAATCAGCCATTTTGCTGCGACAGCCATCTTGGATTTTTCATAGTGAGCTCTATTTTACGAATCAAGCCCTTTCTTTTGATACCCATATTGAGGTATTTGTGTCAAATATGTTATCTGCCATTTTGCGGCGACAGCCATCTTGGATTTTTTATAGTGAGCTCTATTCTACGAATCAAGGCCTTTCATTTGATACCCATATTGAGGTGTTTGTGGAAAAATAAGTTATCCACCATTTTGTGGCGGTGGCCATCTTGGATTTTTCATAGTGAGCTTTTTATGATAAAAAATATCACCGTACATTATCTTCTAGTAACTTTAACGGTTTAGGCAACGCACGCGAAGACAGCTTTTAGAGCTCAGGATTGTTGCCGACTTAGTTGATTCTTGGCCGAGTTTTGGGCCAAATATATTTAAAGTGTTGCCATCGACACGATAAGTAAGTAAGTTGATTCTTTTCCTTATATTATCAACATTATACAAAATATTTATAAATTGTAGCCTATGTGTTATTCTGATGTATAAACTATATTATTGTAAAGTTTCATCCAAATCCGTTCAGTAGTTTTTGCGTGAAAGAGTAACAAACATCCATGCATCTATACATACATCTTCACAAACTTTCACATTTATAATATTAGTAGGATTACATTCTTATCTTCTAGACTAGGTAGTTTTTTATGTTTTATTTATAGACTCACGCCTGTATCCCCAAAGGGGTAAGCAGAGGTGTAATATTACACCCACATTTCGCCAGGAATTCTTAGGTCCCACGTAAAAGGGGGCGAGCCTATTGCCGTACCGGGCACATTACCAGACTCCGTGCTGCTACTGAGAATTCCCTAACGGAAAAACCCAATAACACTTTGCCCGACCCGGGAGTCGAACCCGAGACCTCCAAATCCCACGCGCACATTTATGCCGCGAGATCAACGAGGCAGTCTTGTTAAAAATTCCTATTATTTATAATAAGCTACCTATTTTTTATGTTAGGTTAATGAAGCGTGGAGCCGTATGAATGAATATTAATTTTATCCGCCATAGGGCTCCACGCCACGATTAACGAAATGAAAAAGAAAAAAAATCATTAATGACAACATTTAGAATGCATCACATTCTACTTTAGTACTCATGTACGCGCAGATAATAATTAAACGCACTGTATAAATAAATAGCCGTGGCTGCAAATGCTTCTACGTCCATCTTTGTCTAAGCACCAATGCAGAATGATCCGTCACTCGTCAGTCAATGTGTAAATTGCAATCTTGGCGACGCACACTGGCGAATAGTACCATAAAGATGGCCAAAATGTTTTAATAATAAAAATGCATTAAATAAACCTATTGAAATTAAATGTAAAACTTTTGAATAATTAATAATTTTTATTTTACGAAAAGAAGCCGTTGTTCCGACCAGCCCGAATGTAAAGACTGACTTTATGATATTGATAGTTTTAAAACAATAGAAGGATAATAGTTAGTATATGTATATATGATAGAGATTAACAAGAATTTAACCATCGCAAATTGTATTATAATTAATAATATTCATAACTAAGAAACATAAATGATCAGAGATACACAAACTATATGGTATCCAATATTGATACCTAACTGTGTTTAAATTTCAATACTCTACTTCAGGTTCTTTCAACAGTTAAAAATTGCATCCAGGGCAACTGCGTATTGGACTTTCTGGACGTTTTACGTGAACTTGAGATATAAGTAACGGAAGAAACGCAAAGTCTTTGAAATAAATGTCTCATTTGTAGTTTAAATACGGGACGTTTTTCTTGTAAAGTCTCTGCGATATTTATTTATATCCTTATTTCTTGATTCTTGGGCATCTTCAGATAGATATCAACTTTTTTAAAACCACTCATTAAAATAATGAACTCAAGTTAAAGACCTCAAAATATTCAACGATAAAATGTACGCGTTAATGCCGGGACTTACAGCTAATAATAACTAATCATTAGGCAGATATCGATAGCCAAATCTAAAACAAACTAAATACTAGCATTATTATGCTTCAATTTAATACAGCTTATTTCTCAGAATACAGAAGAATATAGTACTATTTCCTTATCCAGAAAGAATACTTTCTGCTTACGTAAGTAAATAATACTATCAATTTCTAGGCAAAGGTATCGGTGTTAGGATTGATTTTAGAAAGTAGTAATATCTGACAGCAATTATAAATACCTCTAGAAATAGAATCCATAACAGAAAAACCATTGTAAAAACAACGAGCGACAACATGCGACTTGAGAATCATCGATACGATATTTTTGATCAGCTTCTTAGACAGATAGATGATTATAGAATTTTACCATATAAAATATATAAAAAAATGCTCAAAAGTTGCGTCATTTATTAAGCTAAGTGCTAGTTGCTAAGTGTTATAAAAGTGTTCTATCAACAATATTTTAAAGTCATTTATTGTCCAGGTTTTAGCAAATATTCGCCAGTGTGCGTCGTATCATGTTGGCCCAACATGCTGGGCCAGCTAGTTGGGCCAATGTGTACAGGGCCTTTTACATCGGTTCGATAGCCGCTCAGCGTTCTGATTGGACTACTACAGACCCGTATCGTCGAAGTATACGGCACAAGCCAATAACTGCGTAAAATGTATATCGAATCGAGTTGAAAAGTATTTTTGACATTCAAGACATTCGAAATGAGAAAAAATAAGAAACCAATCAGAACGACGCAACTCGCAAGACAATGACGTGATAAAGTACTTTATTCCTTACGATATAAGGTTAATATTATACCAAATATTGTTTCACTTTGGACCGATCCGGTCCGGACCGTTTGATCCGGACCGAATTTAGCTATGATTTTGTACGTGACCCGTTATCTAGTAGTATTGTTGATCGAAGATCGGCAAGCGCGCTGACAGCCAACCATTGGCTTTCTTTATTGACGTATTTACGGTTAAAGTATATTTATTGAAAATAATATATAATTTACTTATAAAGATAATAATAGAAGATATCACACATTTTAGCTACATGTTTTATACATGACAAAATTATACAAAACAAACGATTTAATGGGCAACATTTCTTTCTAATGTTATGTTGAAAGAGAGCTCTTATCCAGTAGCTGAACAATTTATAAACAGGCTTATAATATTATATTGTTTCTTACTTTGCGCAAAAATACCTTTTTGAAAATAAAAACAAGATATCGCCAAAAGCAAGATTAGTCTTTATTCAGAAAAGAATGTTACCTTTCGGAAAATTGTTTTTGTTAACGTACAAAGGACTAATTTAATTCATGTTTCGCATATTTGTTGCTAAAGCTTTTGTATTCCATAAGTAGAATCCTAAAGCTACTTGTATACCAAAAATTGGTTGAAATTTTTATTTCTTTGTTCTTCTTAGGTACTTATTTGTTTCATGAAGACTAAGTAGTTACACAAACATTTGGCTTTGAACCCTGTAGATAATGATAAAATATTTGCTTTGATTTATATTAAATGTCTGATTGGTTGAGAAAATATAGGCAACATAAAAATTGATAAAGATATTTATACTAATATAATAAAGCTGAAGAGATTGTTTGATGAAAATATTTTTATACTAGCTTTTGCCCGCTGCTTTCTACTCTATTGAAGTGAACTCATTGAAAAATGAAAATGTTTTTTCGGTAAGCAATTACCACCGCCCATAGATATAAGCAACACCACAGGAGTAACAAGTGCGTTGCTGCCCCTTGGGGTAGGGAAACGGGATAGGATAAGGAGTGGGATGAGGGAGAAGGAATAGGGGATAGGGTCTCCGGCAATCTCACTCACTGAACGAAACGCAACAGCTTAGGTACTGTTACTTTATGTTGATTTTCTGTGAGAGTATAGTACTTCCCGGGTCGAGCCGGCCCATTCACGATGAAATCAGCAAAACTCTACTACCTGCATACTATCAAAGAAGATACTTATTAAAGAAGATTGGTTCTTTGATATGTACTGAACTAAATTAAATTACTTGCATTTTTTTTAAAATATACAGGGTGGCGCTACCATAGGGGCACTTTTTGAACAGAGGCATAGCGTACAACATTCTGAAGCCTTGTACCAAAAATCAATTAAATCGTTGCAGTAGTTTAGCCACAATATCGATTTTAAGTTCCGCAATTTTTGCACATGCTTTGAATTCCACACAGCTGATAAAAAACGGTCAATGACCCTGCATTGTGCGCCGCGACTCACTACGATGCGGGCGCCGACTCGACGCCACGCGAGGATTCCCGCATATCTTCGAGGACGCGCGAATGTTTTTTGTCAGGTTCAAGCATTTATGCACTTTATTGTAAAAAAAATATAGTTTGTTTTCAAGTGCGTTAATAAAATCCTCTCCGTTGCGCTCCGTTTTATCTGCGCTTAGCTTCGGCTGACGTCGAGGCGTCGCGTCGGAGCGAGTCGGGGCGTGCAATGTAGGGTCGTTGACCGTTTTGTATCAGCTGTGTGGAATTCAAAGCATGTGCAAAAATTGCGGAACTTAAAATTGATATTGTGGCTAAACTACTACACCGATTTAATTGATTTTTGGTACAAGGCTTCAGAATGTTGTACGCTATGCCTCTGTTTAAAAAGTGCCCCTATGGTAGCGCCACCCTGTATAAGGCCGCATGTATAAGGCGGTTATAAGCCATAAGGCCTGTCGTACTGTATGGAGCTGAGTGTTGGGCTACAAAGAAGATGGATGAGAAACGATTGGATGATGCTGAGATGAGAATGTTACGATGGATGTGTGGAGTGACAAGAATGGACAGAATTAGATTTTCAGTATTGGGATTCAGAGATTTACACAAACTTTGAATCCCTATTCTACCTTCTTAGGTAAAAATTTACAATTTTTATCCACTTAGGATAAGAATTCCCAAAAAGACTTTATTAGTGTTCTCTAACTTCATTTGAGGAACCAATATACAAAATTTGAAGTTAATCTATTGAAGGAATTAAAAGTTTCATTCAAACTCTGGAAACCTGTAAACCCGCTAAAGGGAGGTTATTCCAAAAGTAAAATATAGCAAATTTCACCAACTTGCACTCCGTAGTTTCGGCTGTAGCGTGTCTGTCAGGCAGTCAGTAACGCAAGGATTTTATATATTCAGACAGATTGAAGTGATTTCATTGAAAATTAAAGGTTTTACACAAACTCTGACTCCCTTTTCTATCCTCTTAGCGGAAGAATTTCCAAAGTAAATGTCCTTGTGTTTGCTAACGTCATTTGCTGAACCAATCAACAAAGGCTGAAGTTAATCCCTTGAAGGCGTAAAAAGGTTTCATACAAATTCTGACTCCGTTTTGTAACCACTAAGTGGTAAGAATTTCCAAAAAGACTTTCATAGTGTTAACTTCATTTGAGGAACCAATATACAAAGTTTAAAGTTAATCTATTGAGGGGATAAAAATCTTAAAAATGGCTGAATCGATTTAGATGTGTAATTTACTAATGGTTCATGAAAACTCTCGAACAAACGATGAAAATTTAATTTAGGCGTAGCTGCTTGCAAAAGCTAGTTAAAATTAAAGTAGTCAAGGATTCCGTAGCAGTATATATTTGTTTATCTCAGCGACATTGTAAAAAAACGTAAAATAAATTATCCAAGTTCAAAATTGCTTTCTTAGTATTTTTATGTTAAAAAAATGAGAGAAGCCTTGGTCAGCAGTGGGACAAAGCAGATAATTGATAAAAAGTGCTTACCTGCGTAAAAATAAATCAAAATAGGAAACTATCGGTTCTAAGTAATGAAAATTAAATGCCCATCAGTGACGACGAAAAAGAAATCAAGTGTAGGAATTAAAAGTTTCATACAAACTAACGTCAAACGTCAACGTGAATTCACTTGAGGCACCGATATACAAAGTTTCAAGTGAATCCATTGATTTTTTTTTATATACAAATGCGACACACTTTCTTAGCCCCCAGAGGAGAGCGACTTCGAAAACTCCTTTCTTGGTGTTCACTAACGTCATTTGAGGAACACATATACAAAGTTTGAAGTTTATCTAATGAAGGAATAAAATGGTTTCATATTCAATTCAATTCAATTTATTTATCAAAAATAACACAGATACATTAAAATATTATTTTTATATAAAATCAAACTTAAGGCTAAGCGGTTTATTCATAAATTAGAAAGACCACCACTCCTGTACCAGTTAGAAAACTGCATCACAGTAAGTGAGTTCTCCCTTTACAAATTCTTGTTTTGTATTTTATCAATACCACAAAATAATTATAATATTCGTAAACAAAACTATTTTATTTTTATTTTATTTTCAGCCTGTAGTGTCCCATTGCAGGGCAAAGGCCTCCCTCTCCTTTTTCCACAGGTCTCTGTTTTGTGCTAGCACAGGCCAGTCCTTCCTATACGAGTCAGTTCGTCCCGCCATCGTCGTCTCGGCCTTCCACGTTGTCGCCTAGCACCTTCGCGGACCCAATTAGTGGCGATTTTGGCCCAAAGGTCTTCCAGCATGCGGCAAACGTGGCCTGCCCAGTCCCATTTGAGTTTGCAGGCTTTGTGGGTGACATCGGCGATTTTTGTTTTGGAGCGTAGTATTGTATTTTTTACGCGGTCTTTTAAACGGACTCCTAGGATACTACGCTCCATTGCTCGCTGGCAGACCTCGAGTGCGGACCTCTGTTGAGCAGTCAAAGACCATGTTTGTGCACCATACGTGAGAATGGGGAGAACGCACATGTCCATGAGTTTACGCTTGTGACATAATGGGAGATCTCCTTTCATTAGGTCTTTCATCGACCAACAAAACTAAAAAGGTAAAAATTAAAATGAGTTTCTAATTAATAGGTACATACATACTTAAAGCATTGACGCATTTATTATTAAAATTGTGTGTTGTGTATTTTGTAGAAAACTTAGTGTAACATAAAAAACTACGAGTCAGCTGAATCATGAACAGTGTCAGTGTGTTAGTAATTGTTGTGTTTAGCATTTATTTATAATAATTACATAAGTTGCGCGTACGTTTAATCTAAACTAGGTGAATTTACAATATAATGTTATTAGGTCACTAGTGTTCTTTATCGTTGTTTGAGGAACTAATATACAAAATTTGAAATGCATCCAATAAAGGAATAAAAGGTTATATACAAAGTTTGACCCTCAACCTTACGCTCTTAGGGGTGGAATTTCCAAAAAAAAAATTCTTAGTGTTCACTATCATCATTTGAGGAACCAATATACAAAGTTTGAAGTCAATCCACTGAAGGAATAAAAGGTCTTCAAACACACTTTGACCCTCTATCTTACCCCCTGGGAGTAGAAATTTAAAAAAAAATTCTTAGTGTTCACTATCGTCGTTTAAGGCACCAATACACAAAGTTTGAAGTCAATCCATCGAAGGAATAAAAGGTTTCATACAAATTTTGACCCACAATTTTATCCCCTTAGGGGTGGAATTTCCAAAAACCCTCTCTTAATGTTACCCTACACGCCTCAAGGAACATACACGTTAAGTTTCATCTTCTTGTGACCAGTAGTTTCGGCTGTAGCGTGTCTGTCAGTCAGTCAGTAACGCAAGGATTTTATTTATTAAGATAATATATAAATTTTATATATTCAAGA
The DNA here is from genome assembly GCA_944739405.2 of Euclidia mi. Lineage (NCBI taxonomy): Eukaryota > Metazoa > Arthropoda > Insecta > Lepidoptera > Erebidae > Euclidia > Euclidia mi. The sequence goes on along the minus strand of OX123204.2, from coordinate 26,169,149 downwards.
ACATCAGGTCATGAACATAACGCTACGAGCCTTAGGAGCTGAAAAAGTAGAAAGGTATTTGAGGAGGATGTGACGTACGAGTGATCCAATAATAAAAAATGGCGGTTAAATGGTAAAGTTTGGCGGACGAAACAACAGAGCATATAAATTGAAAAGCTTATACATTGTGAATTATACAATATATCATTGAACAATATAATTATAATTGAAATATACTATAAAATTAAAAAATGAATAAGACAATTTTGCTTAAATTCATAAAATAGTTTCTAGAATCAATAAGTAACACAAGTTGTTTAGTTATACAATTTAATTTGATTGATAGAGAAACCATTTTAGCCTTAGTTGATCAAAACCTTGAATTCCAACAGCAGACATCCATCCACGCATCTTATAATACAGACTAACTCTAGTGGCAAACCTTTGTGTGATTAGCATGATTTTGTGTCACGTGTCTGGGTGTAATTCATCCATAATTTGTAAATATATAAAACTTATAAGGCTCTGACAAATTTGCAATCAAAGATGGCTGTGATTCGTGGGTATTTCTAAAATACAATAATATGCCACTGATAGAGCTCAGTGAAGCTTTATTAACTTAAAGTGCACAGTCGCAAGTGTTGAGCTGCTAATTGCTATTAGATATGTGCTAGGCGCTAACGCAATAAAAATGTAATTCAGGAACAAATATACTAGGGGCGTTCAAAAAGTAATGAGAATAGCTATGTTAGAAAATAAATTTATTTAATATTATTTTATTTTTCAATATAATCACCCTTTAAGTTAATGCATTTAGTAAATCTTTTTTCAAGAGCAAAAATTCCCTTTTTAAAAAATCTTCTTCTTGAGTACTTAAAAAATTGTTTACGGCGGCCTTCACTTCTTCATCATTTTCTAATTTTAATAATGGAAATAGGTAGAAATCACTACAGGCCAAGTCCGGTGAATATGGCGGATGATCAAGAATTTCAAAGCCAGCATCTAAGATTGCTCTCGTGGCAACTGCAGACTTGTGCGCCGGTGCGTTGTCTTGATGGAACAAAACCTTTTTCGCGAGTTTTCCTAGTCGCTTTTCAAGAATTTCCTGACGTAATTTTTTTATTTGTTCTGCGTAGACATTTCCTGTTATAGTGGCTGCATGTTCAAGGTATTCAATTATTCTCAACTCCTGGCTGTCCCAAAAAACTGAGCCCATGATCTTGCCGGCAGATGGTTGAGTCTTGAATTTCTTTGCATTGATTACCGTTTCGTTTCTGGATCATAATGATGAAGCCATGTTTCATCCATTGTTACGAATCGAGCCAAAAAAAGTACAGGATCTCGTTGAAACAGTTCCAATGAGCTCTCAATGAATGTTGAGTCGCGTTTGCTTTTGTGCGTCCGTTAGCATTCTTGGGACCCAACGCGCGGATACCTTTTTCATTCCTAAGCGATCTTGCAAAATACTATGCACACTACCACTTGAAATCTACAACTCTTCAGCTATAACGCGGACTGTTACACGACGATCATCCAGAACAACTTTTTCAACTTTTTCGACCATTTCCTGAGTGACTGACGTCGAAGGGCGGCCCGAGCGCGGGTCATCTTTTACCGATGTTCTACCACGTTTAAACTCTGCACACCACCGAGCCACTGTGGAATATGGAGGAGCAAATTCCCCAAATGTCTCACGTAAATCTTTAAAAATTTGTTCCGTGGTAAAAATTTTCAAGCAAAAGTATTTTATCACCGCACGGATTTCAATTTTATCCATTTTTAGCAAGAGCTATCGACACGTCACAAACATATAAATAATACAACTGACACAGACGAGATAGAAAGCTAATTATTTGAGGTTATTATGACAAAGACCTAATCTTTTCGTGACAATATTTTTTTTCTCCATGGAGGTCCATTAACACGTCATTCTCATTACTTTTTGAACGCCCCTCGTATGACATCAGGCAATAGGTTTGCTTTGTATATGTTTGTAAATAGTTATTAATTACAATTTAGGTTACAAATTTGTAGCATTCGTGTTAAAATTGATTAAATGATAATTTTTGATCTACGCGGACGTTCGGTGAATGGTTTTACCAAGACACACTGCCAAGATTACCATTTACGGTAACAATTAGTGTGTATCGGCCCTTTGAGTAACATGAATGAATGAGGATCCATATAGCTTAACTACTAAGCTATGTTCTTTTGAGGCAAGGTTGCGTGCTCTGAACGCGAGCTATGTAACTATGTAGGTACAGTTCACTGTCACGCCAACCACCGTGCCTTTTCTTCAATACATTGCACAGCTCGAGCTTCATATAATACCGGTTCGCGTCTTCACAGCACACTTATCAAATAATTAGCCTACTCGCCCGCTACAGAGCTTAACATCGGACATTAAAACAGTCTCATCGTTACTTGGTTAGCTTTGACATTCCCGTAGCGTAGTTGCATGGATTGAAAGTAAAAAAAAAAGTGCACCCAAAATTACACATTACTTTGCATACAGAGAAAAAAATTACCAAAAAAAAATAGACAGTAAGACTTATAATAAATTTAATAAATATATATAAATATATAAATACTGACAAATAAATAAAAAAACTGACAAAACACCTCTCTGGTAGTATTTTCTTTTTATATTATTTAATTTAAATATCTGCGCATCCGTACGGTCACAAAATAGCTCCATTAATTTCTGATTAAGATCACAGTGACAGACTTCAGCTACTCTTGATTGACATCAAGAACTTCATAGAGAGCTCTTAGGCCTACGAGTTGTCTCAAGACGATGCTCTTGGCTAGTCAAAGTCGAGTTAATACGCTTAATAATCACATCTTTCAATATCATACATAGTGAGAACATTTGGATCGATTGAGGTAACGGGAATGATATAAGGCATCAGCCATCAGAGTGCTTTTATTCCATCATGTGTGTAACCTGTGAAAACCCATTTTAAATACCTATGAATTTTACTGGGCTGTGGGTCTAACAGTGAACAGCCTTGACTACTTATTCGGAGGTCGTGAATTTCGTTACCATCCATTAATCTTTGTATGACAAACGCGATGTTTAGTGCTACGTCTGGGTAAGGTATTGTAACACTAGAATAAATACATAAGTAGGTATGTTTATCAAATAACTGACTGCCATAGTTCAGACTCAGCCATAGCCATAGTATCATGGTCACAGACTGACTTTTGCGCTGATTATGGCCGGATATTATATTATTATTTATCGTTCGATACAAAACAAACTGAAATAATTATAAATAAAAGTAATTCAGTCATAAAGCTCCATAGCTAACAGAATTAAACCGAATAGAGAGTATTAACTGCGGATGCAATCGCGTTGCATTGCCGTCAGCGCTGGCAAATTGATTCAATTATAGCCTCCGCTGCATTAGGTTTCAGTTCAATTAATTTTAAATTTGATCAAAACTACGCTGCTGCCAATATAGCTAGTGCTAGCGGTAGTGTTGGCCTTTTGTTGTCGATAATACGATTTAAGCTTCCTAGCGCTACTAAAGTGGTATACTTATATATTTAAACTCGTAATTGGAATAAAAGAATCAGTATCAGACTATTTCATGTTAACTAAATTATTGTTACGAGACTGGATGTTCTTGTGACAGATGCTTTGAATCAACACACAAAACTTAAAAAACTATTGAACATTTAATAACTTGTTAGCTGCTTTATTTTAAACAGGGATGCCTGATCCTTTTTTTTGTCAATGTGTCACAGCAGTTGTAGCCATCTTGGGCTGCTGAGCTGGAAAAAAATTACACATAATAAATAGCCATTTCATTTTATTTGATACTATAAAGTTAGCTAGGTTTTAATATTTAGTTGATAGGTGAAATATAGATACAATTTAAATTTGAACTAGACTGCACATGCGGCTCCACCCGTATGGCGTCGGTTAAAAACATATATCACTCTACAGCCTCCTAGAAAACCAACTAATTCGACCTCAAGTGATTTAGGAACAGGACAGGCAGTTAAAGACAAGCCTCCTAGAAATCTACACACAGAAATTTTACGATAACTTTGCTCCGTTGCGATGCACGCACGCATTTATATACGTAATATTATCATCATCAGCCATGTATATAAACAGTCACACTGCTGAACACGGGGCTATTCACACTAAGAGCATTAGTAGAGATTGATACGCTTATAAACTAGTGCATTCGTTTGTTAAAGCGATATGCTTTTTCAAATGCTCATCACTAATCCATATCAGCAACATACCGAGTAGTATGCAACAATATTAATAGAACATGAACGTATAATAGAACATAATAGAAAATTTCTTCTCTGCACCGCTGGTACTTTTGCTTTCGCGAACACAAGTAATTAGTTAACTATAATTACGTCAGTGCGCTGACTAATTAGGGTGTAATTATTATGCTGTAAGTGAACTGTACTAATACTAGTAGACTTGTAGAATCAAATGACTTTGATAGAGTGGAGTAACATTTAATTATTATTTTAGAATCGGATAATTCATTATTTTTTTTAAGTTCGTGCTGATAACATAATATGGTAAATGGTAGTAAATCTAACTTTGTTATACCAAATGACTAAATGGCTGGTGGAATTTGATGAAAGCAATATGGGGCTGCATAAAATTAATAATAATTTAATTCCATACAGATATACATGTACCTAACCGGCTTACACTGCCATTAAAAAACCGTTCCTCCTTTATGTTTGTAACGTTGTAGTTTACTTATACGTTGCACGTGGGTCAACGCTATTTAGTTAAATAAAATATCGATATATATCAATAACAATATGTATATTGCGGTAAAAAGAATCTATACAGCCTTTAACAAAAGGAAAAGAAAACTGATTTTACACAATTTTGACTCTAAACCAAGATAGGAGAAGGGGGATTCGTGTAGTCCAGTTAAAATGCTCTCCTGGATATGCAGAGGGAAGACGACTTAGCTTGCGATACTGCGACGGCCAGAAAGGGGCGTCCATCGCCGCACGGTCGTCTTTAAAGGCCCGAAGTGCAGTGCCTGAGGTGAGAGGGCGGAGGCCAGCCGAGAGGTGAGAGGACGGCGACCGCTACGACGTCACATATTGTATCAAAATCGCGAAAGCTCATAACTATTTAGTAAAAAAACAAGCCAATTTATTTATTTGAATAAACTAAAGACAAAGAATTTATTTTAATAGAAAAGTGCAAACATTTTTATCGTTTTCGACCTACCAATTCTTCAATCAGAGAAACAACGAACCAATATACATGCCATTTGCGGTTCGACAACAAAACATACAAGTGACATTTATTGTGTAGCGAATTGAAAAATCCGACACGACGTGAACACGGAGTGAAACACTTCACATAAATCAGGAAACAGCGATGTCTCGAGTGTTTCATGTTACATCAACGAAGAAGTATCACACGCCAATACAACGCAGGCAATAAACGGTAAAGTTGTTTGCGTTTTGCTAAACGCTTTTGAAGTCTAATTCCTTTTGTTTTGTGAAGTTTTTCATACCCGTAAAGATAAACTTTGTATGCGAACTGAGACGTGTGAGATGCAATGCTATTTTTACTTATAATATCATTGGTGAGATGTGTCCACTGTTAGTATGCAGAAAGAGAGATTAGAGCAAAAATTTATAAGACACGAAGAAAATCTGAGTATTCATTTAATTAGTTGTATCATCTTAATATATAAAATCCTTGCGTTACTGACTGACTGACAGACACGCTACAGCCGAAACTATTGGGCGCAGGAAGCTGAAATTTGGCATGTATGTTCCTTGGGGACCGTAGGGGTGCACTAAGAAGGGATTTCCCGAAATTCCCACGGGATCGGCCAAAACGGGTAAATTGAAAAAAATGCAGGCGTAGCTGCTGGCGTCCTCTAGTCTTTTATAAAACGACTGAAATGACAGTTCTTGTATAAAATTAGCCAAATCTTTATAATTTTTGGCTAGTCCAGAGAGTATAAATTATGACGAGTTTTATGACGCTCATATTTACGCCATCAAATAACATAAAAAAATATTATTCAAATGTGCCTTCAACTATTTTCAAGTTTGCATATATCTGTGAACTACACGTGAACGAAGAAGCAATGTGATGACAAAAAAAAATCAAATACACTATAAAAATGCAATTAATGTTGAATCGGAAATTTTGAATATAATTAGAAAAACTGACGGCATTTCTGGCAGAAAGCCTCTGGAGTAGCGACCACGCACCGGACGTCGTAGTATAGGTGGGCTACGGTTTCTGTTATACCGTTGAAACCAACGACCTTATTCAGATCGCGAGAAACGGATGGATGCGGGCAGCTGAAGATCGATCTACGTGGAGAGAGCCTTGGGAGAGGCCTACATTTACCAATGGACGTCTAACCGTTGAGATGATAAGAAATCGATATTATTTTTTCTTTTTTTTGGGACTTCTGTAACGCATAGCGTATGTCAGTCCCATCGTACTCTAATCTAAATTACATTTCACTTATGTCTATTAGATATCGGCCATAAATCTGAACAGGGCTTCAGCTTCAGCACCATTTGGTTGAGATAAAATTTTGTCATATATACCTATATCAGTCCTGTTCAAATTTAAGGTTTTAATGAAATTATTTCGACACGTTTCATTTTTTTATGGTAATAGGCGGCAAACAAGCAGACGGATTGCCTGATGGTAAGCAATTACCGCCACCCATGGACACAAGCAACACCACAGGAGTCACAAGTGCGTTGCCGCCCTTTGGGGTTGGGAAAAGGGATAGGATGAGGAGTGGGATCAGGGAGAAGGGATAGCGGATAGGGTCTCCGGCACTCACCGAACGAAACGCAACAGTTTAGGTACTGTTACTTTACGTCGATTTTCTGTGAGAGGGTAGTACTTCCCCGGTCGAGCCGGCCCATTCATGCTGAAATCAGCAAGGCTCTACTACCTTGAAATTCATACCGGGTGCATTCCATTAATAAACGATGCAAGTCTTCTGTAAAGTCATATACCTAAAATCAATATTCTGCAGCTGGAAAGTTTAATGAATTAATGACAAATTGCTATTATTATGGGTAACAAACGAATGTTTGACTACATTGAAGTGTTTGTCTTGAAAATAACATATTATGACGTTTGTGGACGAGAGACTCTTTATTTGACATTTTCAACATTTTTGTGAAATCATACAAAAACATTAACACTGTTCTTCTCTTTATCTTGACGAGCATAATATAATATAACTATACATATTCTTCAAACACAACACACACATGTCCGTGTGGTGACGGATTAAGAATACGGAATGTCACCACCACATATCATCCCATGGGTGTCGTAAGAGCCGACAAAGGGAGGATATTATGCAGAGAACAGCACTGTAAGAGAAGGAAAACTTGACACAAACCCTATACCAACCTAATATATAAGGATATAGCTGTATTGGTTTATCTTGCAAATAAGAAGCGAAAAAACAAGAAAGTTATTTAGTTGAGTTAGTTAGTTGAATTTTCACTAGCAAATATTTCTGTGATCTCCTCCCACAATATACTTTTTATGTCTCGGTTGGAATAGTCGTCGCACGACATATACTACGACGCCCTTCTAGTCTCGATCTTGCAAATTAACCTCTCCGTGTCAAAAGAAATCACGATTAATTTTGACAATCTGTAAACTAGTAAATCGTCTGCCCGCCGCGGCCAGTGCGCGCACACTGTTATATTAGCCTACAATTCGTCGAATCGCAGTGGCCGCAGCGGCCAGCGGCCAATACGGGTCGCAGTGATCTCATTGGCCACAGCTGCTGCTGGCCGTTTGCGGCCATGTGCGCGTACTTATGCATTTTCACACAATGTACGTATTTCGCTGGCCGCCGCAACCTGGCCGCCGCGCCCTGGTTGCCAGTGCGCGCCTGAGTTTAACTTCGAAAAGTCACCGGAGCGTGCCGTGGATTCAAACCCGAGAACCTCTGCGTAGCAGGCTGTCGGTCTCTCCACTCAGCTATCGCTACTTCTTATTTTCAATTAGGACAGCAAATTGTTGTAATTTTTATTGCAGACGAGTTCAGATGCTTTTTTATGGTAAAAAGGTAATTTTCGTTCCCTGAGCAAGTCAATTAACCTATATAAATTTTGTGCCTGACTAAGAGGGATAAAAAGAGCCACCTCCATGTGATAGGCACAAAGATCTCAAGTAGTTAATCCCAATCTGCTCCTTTATTCTGCTAGCGTGAAGAACAGGACAGACATTATAGATTGAAGTTGGTGATAATTATTATTGGAGTTGGAGTATGGTACACTAATTGAAAACTCGAAAGGTCGTTTTAACTAAATTACAAACGGACCAACTAAAATTAGCCCTTTGCCTAAAGAACATAAAGAATAAGAAACCAAAAAAGATTTTTTAAATTACACAACATAAAACAGGACAGAATAAATTGTATATAAATTGTGTAATAGGTCTTTGTCAAATCACTCAGTTACGAGAGTAACCTGTAACCACCATCATAATTGAATTCAACTAGAACCGCTCGAACCTCAACTGAAATACCACCAACTTATTTATGATGTCACAAGTCCCTTGAACCTTGTAACAATATTTAACCAAACGACGATAGAATCATAAAAGTAGTTAAACTTCAAAGGGAGTCATAAGAGAAACGACGAATTTAAATACATTTATTTGAGAACAAGTTTTCAGTGCGTAATGATGCGGAGATGATTTGAATGTAAATGTTGGGAACTAATGATCCTTGACACCGGAACTTTAATATCCGCTAAGACGACATTTGCTCTGAGTATTGATTGGGTTGAGTAGTATAGATTCGATCTTCCTCGAAGATTTTAATGGTTGTGTGTGAATGATAACCCATAGATATGATTATTATTATAACAAGCTTACGAGGAACTATAAATTTAATGTTATAAAGAAAATGTTGATATGGAATGCGTTATTTTTTTTTAAATTTTATATGTCGTCACGCCTGTATCCCCGAACGAGTAGGCAGAGGCGTAATATTTCACCTTATAAATTTATGTAATAGGCGGCGAGTTTACTGCCGTTACCGGACATTGCCAAACTTCGTGCTACTACTGATAATTCGAGAAAACTGAGCAACCCTTTGCCCGACGCCGCGACGCAGGCATCGAACCCGGAGCGCCCGATCAGCAGACCCATACGCTATCCACTGAACCACGGAAGCATATACATTTAACAAATAATTTAAAATGGTAATTGAACTTATCATCTTCAATCATAATTATTGAATTTAATGTTCAATTGATTTATTTTCAACGTCAAATTTCTAGAATAAGTTGTAGAATTTTGTAGCTATTGTTTTTGTCAAAGAGCACAGCTTTAAATTTTCACAGCCACAATTTGATATTTATAAATAATTACTATACCACAGCCATAAAGAAAATATAATTACTACAAATAACATTTATAATAACACCGATGCAATCTTTTCCCACAAACCGTAGGTACCATAATGACAAAGATGCAATTACTACAGCAATCAATTATATCCAATACAATAAATTATTATTTATTCATGCTAGATGAACAAAAAGATTCAATAACTTCCCTTCTTTATCATCAGAATGATTTATGAAAGCAACCCGTACTTTATAAATGTGCGGTTCAATAGGAACTCTCATAAAATACGCAAACCGAAATTCGAGAACCTTTTAAAGTGGGAATAAGTAGAAAAGAAAAAAGAAAATTAATACAAAACTAAAATGTATTCGAGGTGGAAACGAATTTCAGTAAAAGAGTTGCTATTATTCTTAGACGCATTAACCTCTAAGGGATGACCAATTCCTTTCATAAATTGGAAAAAATACAAGCAACCGTGTGACTAAGCGTCACAGAGGATTTTTTTATATTCTTTAACAAAAGTTACCGATTTGCTCGTGAAAAATGGTAAAACTTTGGAAATGCTCTCTGAAATTACGAATTCGTTTGCCTATGATGTCTATTCGGGATTTTTTCAATATTGGCTTCATGTTTGTTTGATGCGTCGATTAGTAATGATTGACGGTTATTAATTCATGGATGACTTTATTAGTTTTAATGAGCCATTTCAGAATTGTTAAAAATTGTTAATTATCGCTTGTCCCGTGCCTCGGAGAGCACGTTAAGCCGTCGGTCCCGGTTGTCATGAAGATCTTTGACAGTCGTTACAGGGCGTCAGTACCTTCTAAATAAACTGACACTAGTCTAAACCATTGAATATCGCCATCCCTTCGGGTTGCGGAGGTCAGACAGGCAGTCGCTCTGTGGAAAAGCTAATATTCAGCCAAATCCGGTTAGACTAGGAAGCGGACCCTAGATTGAAACTGGGATAACGCTAAGAGAAAGAAGAATGAGCCATTTCAGACGATTGGACAAATCTGTCTTTAGGAATGTTATTTTACTCAGTAAAACACTCTCAAAAGTTAAACGGTTATTTATTAAACACTCGAATTACAATATAACTTGGTTTACAACTTTTAGAAACACACATTGTTATGACAGTAAAATGCGAGGGAATCATCTTCGTAAAACCAGAGAGGACGTCGCTACCATGCGAGTGGCAGTGTTGCCACTGTACAACAATGAATGCGATAAACTAAAAAACTTCCCTACGAATTGTTGTACGATTTTCACTAATAGATAAAATAATTCCTGAGGAATGTTTTAATATATAATTCACGCTAGCGGAGCCGGGGGCGACGTCTATTATTTATAATTATATAAAAGCGAATTTTTGTTAAAAATCGGTTACTACCTACCTACTCTCTTTTTAGATGCCACACCAAACAGAAGACTTTCAAAATATTTGAGAAGACACGGCATCTATGAGGAAGTAAGTAAACATAACTTTGAAATGTTTAAATAGTCGAGTTAGTTAGTTATTTAATTGTCTTTCAACTTTATTAAGTATGTTTATTTCTAACATTACAAACCTTAAAGTTTGTGAGGATGGATTTATGGATGCTTCTTACTATTTTACTACTAAATAAATTTTGATAAACCTTTACAGTGTATAAGTTATAGCTTATACATCAGAATGCCTAAAAACGTAACACTTTGACTTAATATAACCAAATAAAACTGAAAGAACACCTGTGAATAGCCCTCATCAAATTGTTGCTATAGTCCAAGATCCCAGGGCCGCCAGACCTTACTTATTTTGTCAGAAATGAAATGTATAGAATAATGTAGTGTTGGTATGTGTCATAAGTATACACATACTTGTTAGCTTGGATCGTGGGCCAATTTTTAGGTACGAGGTGCTAAATTTAGGTAAAAATTTTACCTACTTACTTTTCTTAAATTCTCAGTGCTGATTTTTATGTATGTTTCAGAAAATATTATAAAAAAATTATAAATAATACTGTCGCAAACATTTCGGCGGTGGTAATTTTTACCACACGCCTTAAAGTTTACAAAATATTGTTACGAGCTGGGGTTCGGTGATAAATTATATACACTATGCCAGAAAAACTGCACTTTATTCACTAACACAATAACACTCACTATTCACACCACTAGAAAAACTAAACACTTCCTCTTACTTCCCTTCGCTTCTTGTTTATCGCTCCGATATTCAATTGTAACTGTATCCGGTCCGTTCGCTCGCGCTCTATTTATACTGGCCGGATAACATCACTAGCGCATTCTAGATGCTTCTACAAAACTGTCGAAATAATCGCGAACAGTCGATACTCGATACAGCAACGCCATCTAGTACAGAGTAGCTGAATTACCTTTAAACCACCGATACATTCAATCTCTTCTAGTATTCACCGATAGATGGCGTAACAATATCTAGCTATTGGTAGTGTAAATGTATGGAAATAATTCCCGTGGACCTTTAGCACCTCATAACTAAAAATTGGCCCTCAATCAATGCTAGCAAGTATGCGTACGCTCATAACAGATACTTACATTACATTATTCTATACATTTCGTTTCTGAGAAAATAAGTAAGGTCTGGCGGCCCTGGGATCTTACTCTACTACGTTATTCGTCTAATTTTCGCTACTACGGTATGTAATCTGATGCTTTCCACGTGATTTATGTATTCGTGCCTGTATACTGTACATCTGTATTAATAATTTCGTCATGGGGTACGGTAGACTCGATCGAAACCATACCTAAATAATAAAACATAAAAAAAATAAGATTTCGAGTCGACAACATATATCCGCAAAATTCGGATCGTCAAGTATTTTGTTAAATTCTAATGGTTCTGACAGACAAATCGCATGGCCATATTGGCCATTCTAGCAAAACGTCACTGTTACCGGATAACATTTTAAGTACTACTAAGCCTTAGTACTAAGTAGTTTGTATGTGTTAATACTTTTTGCAGTTATATTTCTTAAACAGTTAAAACGACAATTATAGAAGTGTCAATAAAGAAGATATTTTGTGTTTCCCCGAACATAGATGATATACTATAACTAGAGAACTCCTAATTTAGGCGAGCGAAGCCGCGGGTAAAAGCTTGTAAAATAATATTACGAAGATGATGCCAAACATAAGTGAAATCAATAATTGTCAAAAACGTGCTAAGCTTTTTAATTTAGATGCGCTCTGCAAAGGTATGAAGGTCTTTTGCCTCCTACATTTATGTATTTCTTCACGACAAAAATATTTTAGTTCGTATTATGAATTTACGGACACACTGTACCGGGACGGTAACGGCAAAGCTTATCGTTCGCACGCTAGTGGCGCGTGGGTCATTGCCTAACTAACAACTCGCCCCAGTGATAAATCTCAACAGCGTAGACGTCATTAGTGTAGTGTGTCGGAGTACCGACAGTGCGAACTTAAATAAAAACCAAGTGAGGCTAGGTGCCGAAACCCGCACTTCCACAAGACGGCGCTGAGCTCTCATCAGTCTCTCCGCGACCACGCTCGGTGTAAGACGAGCGAAACGTCGAAAAAAAAAATAGGTATTTATACCTTAAATAAATTAATTGTACGCGATTAAGACCCGCTAATTTATTTTGTATGATAACAACTCAAAGTTGTATGATCGGCAACTTCGATCAACAATGCTACAAGATATCGCGTCCGCGCAATAAAAACCGTCTCGGAAAATAATAGCTCACTTGACAGCGCGATCTTATATTGTGTTTAGTTCGTTTGAAATACAGGCAACGCGAACGTCAGCACGTTTCACAATGCAGTGCCTAATTAAAAGTTGCGAAAATAATGCCCGAAAATGCAATTTAACGGTAAGTTCATAAAAATAAGTTATATTTTAAGATTTGGATAACCAAATTGTATCATATTTTGAATGAAATTAATTATTTCGCACAAACCAGAGCCTCTACCACGAGTCAAGCAATCGCACGTCTTACATCGGTTCGATAGCCGCTCAGCGTTCTGATTGGACTACTACAGACCCGTATCGTCGAAGTATACGGCACAAGCCAATAACTGCGTAAAATGTATATCGAATCGAGTTGAAAAGTATTTTTGACATTCAAGACATTCGAAATGAGAAAAAATAAGAAACCAATCAGAACGACGCAACTCGCAAGACAATGACGTGATAAAGTACTTTATTCCTTACGATATAAGGTTAATATTATACCAAATATTGTTTCACTTTGGACCGATCCGGTCCGGACCGTTTGATCCGGACCGAATTTAGCTATGATTTTGTACGTGACCCGTTATCTAGTAGTATTGTTGATCGAAGATCGGCAAGCGCGCTGACAGCCAACCATTGGCTTTCTTTATTGACGTATTTACGGTTAAAGTATATTTATTGAAAATAATATATAATTTACTTATAAAGATAATAATAGAAGATATCACACATTTTAGCTACATGTTTTATACATGACAAAATTATACAAAACAAACGATTTAATGGGCAACATTTCTTTCTAATGTTATGTTGAAAGAGAGCTCTTATCCAGTAGCTGAACAATTTATAAACAGGCTTATAATATTATATTGTTTCTTACTTTGCGCAAAAATACCTTTTTGAAAATAAAAACAAGATATCGCCAAAAGCAAGATTAGTCTTTATTCAGAAAAGAATGTTACCTTTCGGAAAATTGTTTTTGTTAACGTACAAAGGACTAATTTAATTCATGTTTCGCATATTTGTTGCTAAAGCTTTTGTATTCCATAAGTAGAATCCTAAAGCTACTTGTATACCAAAAATTGGTTGAAATTTTTATTTCTTTGTTCTTCTTAGGTACTTATTTGTTTCATGAAGACTAAGTAGTTACACAAACATTTGGCTTTGAACCCTGTAGATAATGATAAAATATTTGCTTTGATTTATATTAAATGTCTGATTGGTTGAGAAAATATAGGCAACATAAAAATTGATAAAGATATTTATACTAATATAATAAAGCTGAAGAGATTGTTTGATGAAAATATTTTTATACTAGCTTTTGCCCGCTGCTTTCTACTCTATTGAAGTGAACTCATTGAAAAATGAAAATGTTTTTTCGGTAAGCAATTACCACCGCCCATAGATATAAGCAACACCACAGGAGTAACAAGTGCGTTGCTGCCCCTTGGGGTAGGGAAACGGGATAGGATAAGGAGTGGGATGAGGGAGAAGGAATAGGGGATAGGGTCTCCGGCAATCTCACTCACTGAACGAAACGCAACAGCTTAGGTACTGTTACTTTATGTTGATTTTCTGTGAGAGTATAGTACTTCCCGGGTCGAGCCGGCCCATTCACGATGAAATCAGCAAAACTCTACTACCTGTATACTATCAAAGAAGATACTTATTAAAGAAGATTGGTTCTTTGATATGTACTGAACTAAGTTAAATTACTTGCATTTTTTTTAAAATATACAGGGTGGCGCTACCATAGGGGCACTTTTTGAACAGAGGCATAGCGTACAACATTCTGAAGCCTTGTACCAAAAATCAATTAAATCGTTGCAGTAGTTTAGCCACAATATCGATTTTAAGTTCCGCAATTTTTGCACATGCTTTGAATTCCACGGTCAACGACCCTGCATTGCGCGCCGCGACTCACTACGATGCGGGCGCCGACTCGACGCCACGCGAGGATTCCCGCATATCTTCGAGGACGCGCGAATGTTTTTTGTCAGGTTCAAGCATTTATGCACTTTATTGTAAAAAAAATATAGTTTGTTTTCAAGTGCGTTAATAAAATCCTCTCCGTTGCGCTCCGTTTTATCTGCGCTTAGCTTCAGCTGACGTCGAGGCGTCGCGTCGGAGCGAGTCGGGGCGTGCAATGTATCGTCGTTGACCGTTTTGTATCAGCTGTGTGGAATTCAAAGCATGTGCAAAAATTGCGGAACTTAAAATTGATATTGTGGCTAAACTACTACACCGATTTAATTGATTTTTGGTACAAGGCTTCAGAATGTTGTACGCTATGCCTCTGTTTAAAAAGTGCCCCTATGGTAGCGCCACCCTGTATAAGGCCGCATGTATAAGGCGGTTATAAGCCATAAGGCCTGTCGTACTGTATGGAGCTGAGTGTTGGGCTACAAAGAAGATGGATGAGAAACGATTGGATGATGCTGAGATGAGAATGTTACGATGGATGTGTGGAGTGACAAGAATGGACAGAATTAGATTTTCAGTATTGGGATTCAGAGATTTACACAAACTTTGAATCCCTATTCTACCTTCTTAGGTAAAAATTTACAATTTTTATCCACTTAGGATAAGAATTCCCAAAAAGACTTTATTAGTGTTCTCTAACTTCATTTGAGGAACCAATATACAAAATTTGAAGTTAATCTATTGAAGGAATTAAAAGTTTCATTCAAACTCTGGAAACCTGTAAACCCGCTAAAGGGAGGTTATTCCAAAAGTAAAATATAGCAAATTTCACCAACTTGCACTCCGTAGTTTCGGCTGTAGCGTGTCTGTCAGGCAGTCAGTAACGCAAGGATTTTATATATTCAGACAGATTGAAGTGATTTCATTGAAAATTAAAGGTTTTACACAAACTCTGACTCCCTTTTCTATCCTCTTAGCGGAAGAATTTCCAAAGTAAATGTCCTTGTGTTCGCTAACGTCATTTGCTGAACCAATCAACAAAGGCTGAAGTTAATCCCTTGAAGGCGTAAAAAGGTTTCATACAAATTCTGACTCCGTTTTGTAACCACTAAGTGGTAAGAATTTCCAAAAAGACTTTCATAGTGTTAACTTCATTTGAGGAACCAATATACAAAGTTTGAAGTTAATCTATTGAGGGGATAAAAATCTTAAAAATGGCTGAATCGATTTAGATGTGTAATTTACTAATGGTTCATGAAAACTCTCGAACAAACGATGAAAATTTAATTTAGGCGTAGCTGCTTGCAAAAGCTAGTTAAAATTAAAGTAGTCAAGGATTCCGTAGCAGTATACATTTGTTTATCTCAGCGACATTGTAAAAAAACGTAAAATAAATTATCCAAGTTCAAAATTGCTTTCTTAGTATTTTTATGTTAAAAAAATGAGAGAAGCCTTGGTCAGCAGTGGGACAAAGCAGATAATTGATAAAAAGTGCTTACCTGCGTAAAAATAAATCAAAATAGGAAACTATCGGTTCTAAGTAATGAAAATTAAATGCCCATCAGTGACGACGAAAAAGAAATCAAGTGTAGGAATTAAAAGTTTCATACAAACTAACGTCAAACGTCAACGTGAATTCACTTGAGGCACCGATATACAAAGTTTCAAGTGAATCCATTGATTTTTTTTTATATACAAATGCGACACACTTTCTTAGCCCCCAGAGGAGAGCGACTTCGAAAACTCCTTTCTTGGTGTTCACTAACGTCATTTGAGGAACACATATACAAAGTTTGAAGTTTATCTAATGAAGGAATAAAATGGTTTCATATTCAATTCAATTCAATTTATTTATCAAAAATAACACAGATACATTAAAATATTATTTTTATATAAAATCAAACTTAAGGCTAAGCGGTTTATTCATAAATTAGAAAGACCACCACTCCTGTACCAGTTAGAAAACTGCATCACAGTAAGTGAGTTCTCCCTTTACAAATTCTTGTTTTGTATTTTATCAATACCACAAAATAATTATAATATTCGTAAACAAAACTATTTTATTTTTATTTTATTTTCAGCCTGTAGTGTCCCATTGCAGGGCAAAGGCCTCCCTCTCCTTTTTCCACAGGTCTCTGTTTTGTGCTAGCACAGGCCAGTCCTTCCTATACGAGTCAGTTCGTCCCGCCATCGTCGTCTCGGCCTTCCACGTTGTCGCCTAGCACCTTCGCGGACCCAATTAGTGGCGATTTTGGCCCAAAGGTCTTCCAGCATGCGGCAAACGTGGCCTGCCCAGTCCCATTTGAGTTTGCAGGCTTTGTGGGTGACATCGGCGATTTTTGTTTTGGAGCGTAGTATTGTATTTTTTACGCGGTCTTTTAAACGGACTCCTAGGATACTACGCTCCATTGCTCGCTGGCAGACCTCGAGTGCGGACCTCTGTTGAGCAGTCAAAGACCATGTTTGTGCACCATACGTGAGAATGGGGAGAACGCACATGTCCATGAGTTTACGCTTGTGACATAATGGGAGATCTCCTTTCATTAGGTCTTTCATCGACCAACAAAACTAAAAAGGTAAAAATTAAAATGAGTTTCTAATTAATAGGTACATACATACTTAAAGCATTGACGCATTTATTATTAAAATTGTGTGTTGTGTATTTTGTAGAAAACTTAGTGTAACATAAAAAACTACGAGTCAGCTGAATCATGAACAGTGTCAGTGTGTTAGTAATTGTTGTGTTTAGCATTTATTTATAATAATTACATAAGTTGCGCGTACGTTTAATCTAAACTAGGTGAATTTACAATATAATGTTATTAGGTCACTAGTGTTCTTTATCGTTGTTTGAGGAACTAATATACAAAATTTGAAATGCATCCAATAAAGGAATAAAAGGTTATATACAAAGTTTGACCCTCAACCTTACGCTCTTAGGGGTGGAATTTCCAAAAAAAAATTCTTAGTGTTCACTATCATCATTTGAGGAACCAATATACAAAGTTTGAAGTCAATCCACTGAAGGAATAAAAGGTCTTCAAACACACTTTGACCCTCTATCTTACCCCCTGGGAGTAGAAATTTAAAAAAAAATTCTTAGTGTTCACTATCGTCGTTTAAGGCACCAATACACAAAGTTTGAAGTCAATCCATCGAAGGAATAAAAGGTTTCATACAAATTTTGACCCACAATTTTATCCCCTTAGGGGTGGAATTTCCAAAAACCCTCTCTTAATGTTACCCTACACGCCTCAAGGAACATACACGTTAAGTTTCATCTTCTTGTGACCAGTAGTTTCGGCTGTAGCGTGTCTGTCAGTCAGTCAGTAACGCAAGGATTTTATATATTAAGATAATATATAAATTTTATATATTCAAGAACATCAGGTCATGAACATAACGCTACGAGCCTTAGGAGCTGAAAAAGTAGAAAGGTATTTGAGGAGGATGTGACGTACGAGTGATCCAATAATGAAACGGGACCAGTGAAAAAAATGGCGGTTAAATGGTAAAGTTTGGCGGACGAAACAACAGAGCATATAAATTGAAAAGCTTATACATTGTGAATTATACAATATATCATTGAACAATATAATTATAATTGAAATATACTATAAAATTAAAAAATGAATAAGACAATTTTGCTTAAATTCATAAAATAGTTTCTAGAATCAATAAGTAACACAAGTTGTTTAGTTATACAATTTAATTTGATTGATAGAGAAACCATTTTAGCCTTAGTTGATCAAAACCTTGAATTCCAACAGCAGACATCCATCCACGCATCTTATAATACAGACTAACTCTAGTGGCAAACCTTTGTGTGATTAGCATGATTTTGTGTCACGTGTCTGGGTGTAATTCATCCATAATTTGTAAATATATAAAACTTATAAGGCTCTGACAAATTTGCAATCAAAGATGGCTGTGATTCGTGGGTATTTCTAAAATACAATAATATGCCACTGATAGAGCTCAGTGAAGCTTTATTAACTTAAAGTGCACAGTCGCAAGTGTTGAGCTGCTAATTGCTATTAGATATGTGCTAGGCGCTAACGCAATAAAAATGTAATTCAGGAACAAATATACTAGGGGCGTTCAAAAAGTAATGAGAATAGCTATGTTAGAAAATAAATTTATTTAATATTATTTTATTTTTCAATATAATCACCCTTTAAGTTAATGCATTTAGTAAATCTTTTTTCAAGAGCAAAAATTCCCTTTTTAAAAAATCTTCTTCTTGAGTACTTAAAAAATTGTTTACGGCGGCCTTCACTTCTTCATCATTTTCTAATTTTAATAATGGAAATAGGTAGAAATCACTACAGGCCAAGTCCGGTGAATATGGCGGATGATCAAGAATTTCAAAGCCAGCATCTAAGATTGCTCTCGTGGCAACTGCAGACTTGTGCGCCGGTGCGTTGTCTTGATGGAACAAAACCTTTTTCGCGAGTTTTCCTAGTCGCTTTTCAAGAATTTCCTGACGTAATTTTTTTATTTGTTCTGCGTAGACATTTCCTGTTATAGTGGCTGCATGTTCAAGGTATTCAATTATTCTCAACTCCTGGCTGTCCCAAAAAACTGAGCCCATGATCTTGCCGGCAGATGGTTGAGTCTTGAATTTCTTTGCATTGATTACCGTTTCGTTTCTGGATCATAATGATGAAGCCATGTTTCATCCATTGTTACGAATCGAGCCAAAAAAAGTACAGGATCTCGTTGAAACAGTTCCAATGAGCTCTCAATGAATGTTGAGTCGCGTTTGCTTTTGTGCGTCCGTTAGCATTCTTGGGACCCAACGCGCGGATACCTTTTTTATTCCTAAGCGATCTTGCAAAATACTATGCACACTACCACTTGAAATCTACAACTCTTCAGCTATAACGCGGACTGTTACACGACGATCATCCAGAACAACTTTTTCAACTTTTTCGACCATTTCCTGAGTGACTGACGTCGAAGGGCGGCCCGAGCGCGGGTCATCTTTTACCGATGTTCTACCACGTTTAAACTCTGCACACCACCGAGCCACTGTGGAATATGGAGGAGCAAATTCCCCCAATGTCTCACGTAAATCTTTAAAAATTTGTTCCGTGGTAAAAATTTTCAAGCAAAAGTATTTTATCACCGCACGGATTTCAATTTTATCCATTTTTAGCAAGAGCTATCGACACGTCACAAACATATAAATAATACAACTGACACAGACGAGATAGAAAGCTAATTATTTGAGGTTATTATGACAAAGACCTAATCTTTTCGTGACAATATTTTTTTTCTCCATGGAGGTCCATTAACACGTCATTCTCATTACTTTTTGAACGCCCCTCGTATGACATCAGGCAATAGGTTTGCTTTGTATATGTTTGTAAATAGTTATTAATTACAATTTAGGTTACAAATTTGTAGCATTCGTGTTAAAATTGATTAAATGATAATTTTTGATCTACGCGGACGTTCGGTGAATGGTTTTACCAAGACACACTGCCAAGATTACCATTTACGGTAACAATTAGTGTGTATCGGCCCTTTGAGTAACATGAATGAATGAGGATCCATATAGCTTAACTACTAAGCTATGTTCTTTTGAGGCAAGGTTGCGTGCTCTGAACGCGAGCTATGTAACTATGTAGGTACAGTTCACTGTCACGCCAACCACCGTGCCTTTTCTTCAATACATTGCACAGCTCGAGCTTCATATAATACCGGTTCGCGTCTTCACAGCACACTTATCAAATAATTAGCCTACTCGCCCGCTACAGAGCTTAACATCGGACATTAAAACAGTCTCATCGTTACTTGGTTAGCTTTGACATTCCCATAGCGTAGTTGCATGGATTGAAAGTAAAAAAAAAAGTGCACCCAAAATTACACATTACTTTGCATACAGAGAAAAAAATTACCAAAAAAAATAGACAGTAAGACTTATAATAAATAAAAAAACTGACAAAACACCTCTCTGGTAGTATTTTCTTTTTATATTATTTAATTTAAATATCTGCGCATCCGTACGGTCACAAAATAGCTCCATTAATTTCTGATTAAGATCACAGTGACAGACTTCAGCTACTCTTGATTGACATCAAGAACTTCATAGAGAGCTCTTAGGCCTACGAGTTGTCTCAAGACGATGCTCTTGGCTAGTCAAAGTCGAGTTAATACGCTTAATAATCACATCTTTCAATATCATACATAGTGAGAACATTTGGATCGATTGAGGTAACGGGAATGATATAAGGCATCAGCCATCAGAGTGCTTTTATTCCATCATGTGTGTAACCTGTGAAAACCCATTTTAAATACCTATGAATTTTACTGGGCTGTGGGTCTAACAGTGAACAGCCTTGACTACTTATTCGGAGGTCGTGAATTTCGTTACCATCCATTAATCTTTGTATGACAAACGCGATGTTTAGTGCTACTTCTGGGTAAGGTATTGTAACACTAGAATAAATACATAAGTAGGTATGTTTATCAAATAACTGACTGCCATAGTTCAGACTCAGCCATAGCCATAGTATCATGGTCACAGACTGACTTTTGCGCTGATTATGGCCGGATATTATATTATTATTTATCGTTCGATACAAAACAAACTGAAATAATTATAAATAAAAGTAATTCAGTCATAAAGCTCCATAGCTAACAGAATTAAACCGAATAGAGAGTATTAACTGCGGATGCAATCGCGTTGCATTGCCGTCGGCGCTGGCAAATTGATTCAATTATAGCCTCCGCTGCATTAGGTTTCAGTTCAATTAATTTTAAATTTGATCAAAACTACGCTGCTGCCAATATAGCTAGTGCTAGCGGTAGTGTTGGCCTTTTGTTGTCGATAATATGATTTAAGCTCCCTAGCGCTACTAAAGTGGTATGCTTATATATTTAAACTCGTAATTGGAATAAAAGAATCAGTATCAGACTATTTCATGTTAACTAAATTATTGTTACGAGACTGGATGTTCTTGTGACAGATGCTTTGAATCAACACACAAAACTTAAAAAACTATTGAACATTTAATAACTTGTTAGCTGCTTTATTTTAAACAGGGATGCCTGATCCTTTTTTTTGTCAATGTGTCACAGCAGTTGTAGCCATCTTGGGCTGCTGAGCTGGAAAAAAATTACACATAATAAATAGCCATTTCATTTTATTTGATACTATAAAGTTAGCTAGGTTTTAATATTTAGTTGATAGGTGAAATATAGATACAATTTAAATTTGAACTAGACTGCACATGCGGCTCCACCCGTATGGCGTCGGTTAAAAACATATATCACTCTACAGCCTCCTAGAAAACCAACTAATTCGACCTCAAGTGATTTAGGAACAGGACAGGCAGTTAAAGACAAGCCTCCTAGAAATCTACACACAGAAATTTTACGATAACTTTGCTCCGTTGCGATGCACGCACGCATTTATATACGTAATATTATCATCATCAGCCATGTATATAAACAGTCACACTGCTGAACACGGGGCTATTCACACTAAGAGCATTAGTAGAGATTGATACGCTTATAAACTAGTGCATTCGTTTGTTAAAGCGATATGCTTTTTCAAATGCTCATCACTAATCCATATCAGCAACATACCGAGTAGTATGCAACAATATTAATAGAACATGAACGTATAATAGAACATAATAGAAAATTTCTTCTCTGCACCGCTGGTACTTTTGCTTTCGCGAACACAAGTAATTAGTTAACTATAATTACGTCAGTGCGCTGACTAATTAGGGTGTAATTATTATGCTGTAAGTGAACTGTACTAATACTAGTAGACTTGTAGAATCAAATGACTTTGATAGAGTGGAGTAACATTTAATTATTATTTTAGAATCGGATAATTCATTATTTTTTTTAAGTTCGTGCTGATAACATAATATGGTAAATGGAAGTAAATCTAACTTTGTTATACCAAATGACTAAATGGCTGGTGGAATTTGATGAAAGCAATATGGGGCTGCATAAAATTAATAATAATTTAATTCCATACAGATATACATGTACCTAACCGGCTTACACTGCCATTAAAAAACCGTTCCTCCTTTATGTTTGTAACGTTGTAGTTTACTTATACGTTGCACGTGGGTCAACGCTATTTAGTTAAATAAAATATCGATATATATCAATAACAATATGTATATTGCGGTAAAAAGAATCTATACAGCCTTTAACAAAAGGAAAAGAAAACTGATTTTACACAATTTTGACTCTAAACCAAGATAGGAGAAGGGGGATTCGTGTAGTCCAGTTAAAATGCTCTCCTGGATATGCAGAGGTAAGACGACTTAGCTTGCGATACTGCGACGGCCAGAAAGGGGCGTCCATCGCCGCACGGTCGTCTTTAAAGGCCCGAAGTGCAGTGCCTGAGGTGAGAGGGCGGAGGCCAGCCGAGAGGTGAGAGGACGGCGACCGCTACGACGTCACATATTGTATCAAAATCGCGAAAGCTCATAACTATTTAGTAAAAAAACAAGCCAATTTATTTATTTGAATAAACTAAAGACAAAGAATTTATTTTAATAGAAAAGTGCAAACATTTTTATCGTTTTCGACCTACCAATTCTTCAATCAGAGAAACAACGAACCAATATACATGCCATTTGCGGTTCGACAACAAAACATACAAGTGACATTTATTGTGTAGCGAATTGAAAAATCCGACACGACGTGAACACGGAGTGAAACACTTCACATAAATCAGGAAACAGCAATGTCTCGAGTGTTTCATGTTACATCAACGAAGAAGTATCACACGCCAATACAACGCAGGCAATAAACGGTAAAGTTGTTTGCGTTTTGAATGGTTTTACCAAGACACACTGCCAAGATTACCATTTACGGTAACAATTAGTGTGTATCGGCCCTTTGAGTAACACGAATGAATGAGGATCCATATAGCTTAACTACTAAGCTATGTTCTTTTGAGGCAAGGTTGCGTGCTCTGAACGCGAGCTATGTAACTATGTAGGTACAGTTCACTGTCACGCCAACCACCGTGCCTTTTCTTCAATACATTGCACAGCTCGAGCTTCATATAATACCGGTTCGCGTCTTCACAGCACACTTATCAAATAATTAGCCTACTCGCCCGCTACAGAGCTTAACATCGGACATTAAAACAGTCTCATCGTTACTTGGTTAGCTTTGACATTCCCGTAGCGTAGTTGCATGGATTGAAAGTAAAAAAAAAAGTGCACCCAAAATTACACATTACTTTGCATACAGAGAAAAAAATTACCAAAAAAAATAGACAGTAAGACTTATAATAAATAAAAAAACTGACAAAACACCTCTCTGGTAGTATTTTCTTTTTATATTATTTAATTTAAATATCTGCGCATCCGTACGGTCACAAAATAGCTCCATTAATTTCTGATTAAGATCACAGTGACAGACTTCAGCTACTCTTGATTGACATCAAGAACTTCATAGAGAGCTCTTAGGCCTACGAGTTGTCTCAAGACGATGCTCTTGGCTAGTCAAAGTCGAGTTAATACGCTTAATAATCACATCTTTCAATATCATACATAGTGAGAACATTTGGATCGATTGAGGTAACGGGAATGATATAAGGCATCAGCCATCAGAGTGCTTTTATTCCATCATGTGTGTAACCTGTGAAAACCCATTTTAAATACCTATGAATTTTACTGGGCTGTGGGTCTAACAGTGAACAGCCTTGACTACTTATTCGGAGGTCGTGAATTTCGTTACCATCCATTAATCTTTGTATGACAAACGCGATGTTTAGTGCTACGTCTGGGTAAGGTATTGTAACACTAGAATAAATACATAAGTAGGTATGTTTATCAAATAACTGACTGCCATAGTTCAGACTCAGCCATAGCCATAGTATCATGGTCACAGACTGACTTTTGCGCTGATTATGGCCGGATATTATATTATTATTTATCGTTCGATACAAAACAAACTGAAATAATTATAAATAAAAGTAATTCAGTCATAAAGCTCCATAGCTAACAGAATTAAACCGAATAGAGAGTATTAACTGCGGATGCAATCGCGTTGCATTGCCGTCAGCGCTGGCAAATTGATTCAATTATAGCCTCCGCTGCATTAGGTTTCAGTTCAATTTATTTTAAATTTGATCAAAACTACGCTGCTGCCAATATAGCTAGTGCTAGCGGTAGTGTTGGCCTTTTGTTGTCGATAATACGATTTAAGCTTCCTAGCGCTACTAAAGTGGTATACTTATATATTTAAACTCGTAATTGGAATAAAAGAATCAGTATCAGACTATTTCATAATAACTAAATTATTGTTACGAGACTGGATGTTCTTGTGACAGATGCTTTGAATCAACACACAAAACTTAAAAAACTATTGAACATTTAATAACTTGTTAGCTGCTTTATTTTAAACAGGGATGCCTGATCCTTTTTTTTGTCAATGTGTCACAGCAGTTGTAGCCATCTTGGGCTGCTGAGCTGGAAAAAAATTACACATAATAAATAGCCATTTCATTTTATTTGATACTATAAAGTTAGCTAGGTTTTAATATTTAGTTGATAGGTGAAATATAGATACAATTTAAATTTGAACTAGACTGCACATGCGGCTCCACCCGTATGGCGTCGGTTAAAAACATATATCACTCTACAGCCTCCTAGAAAACCAACTAATTCGACCTCAAGTGATTTAGGAACAGGACAGGCAGTTAAAGACAAGCCTCCTAGAAATCTACACACAGAAATTTTACGATAACTTTGCTCCGTTGCGATGCACGCACGCATTTATAACCGTAATATTATCATCATCAGCCATGTATATAAACAGTCACACTGCTGAACACGGGGCTATTCACACTAAGAGCATTAGTAGAGATTGATACGCTTATAAACTAGTGCATTCGTTTGTTAAAGCGATATGCTTTTTCAAATGCTCATCACTAATCCATATCAGCAACATACCGAGTAGTATGCAACAATATTAATAGAACATGAACGTATAATAGAACATAATAGAAAATTTCTTCTCTGCACCGCTGGTACTTTTGCTTTCGCGAACACAAGTAATTAGTTAACTATAATTACGTCAGTGCGCTGACTAATTAGGGTGTAATTATTATGCTGTAAGTGAACTGTACTAATACTAGTAGACTTGTAGAATCAAATGACTTTGATAGAGTGGAGTAACATTTAATTATTATTTTAGAATCGGATAATTCATTATTTTTTTTAAGTTCGTGCTGATAACATAATATGGTAAATGGTAGTAAATCTAACTTTGTTATACCAAATGACTAAATGGCTGGTGGAATTTGATGAAAGCAATATGGGGCTGCATAAAATTAATAATAATTTAATTCCATACAGATATACATGTACCTAACCGGCTTACACTGCCATTAAAAAACCGTTCCTCCTTTATGTTTGTAACGTTGTAGTTTACTTATACGTTGCACGTGGGTCAACGCTATTTAGTTAAATAAAATATCGATATATATCAATAACAATATGTATATTGCGGTAAAAAGAATCTATACAGCCTTTAACAAAAGGAAAAGAAAACTGATTTTACACAATTTTGACTCTAAACCAAGATAGGAGAAGGGGGATTCGTGTAGTCCAGTTAAAATGCTCTCCTGGATATGCAGAGGGAAGACGACTTAGCTTGCGATACTGCGACGGCCAGAAAGGGGCGTCCATCGCCGCACGGTCGTCTTTAAAGGCCCGAAGTGCAGTGCCTGAGGTGAGAGGGCGGAGGCCAGCCGAGAGGTGAGAGGACGGCGACCGCTACGACGTCACATATTGTATCAAAATCGCGAAAGCTCATAACTATTTAGTAAAAAAACAAGCCAATTTATTTATTTGAATAAACTAAAGACAAAGAATTTATTTTAATAGAAAAGTGCAAACATTTTTATCGTTTTCGACCTACCAATTCTTCAATCAGAGAAACAACGAACCAATATACATGCCATTTGCGGTTCGACAACAAAACATACAAGTGACATTTATTGTGTAGCGAATTGAAAAATCCGACACGACGTGAACACGGAGTGAAACACTTCACATAAATCAGGAAACAGCGATGTCTCGAGTGTTTCATGTTACATCAACGAAGAAGTATCACACGCCAATACAATACAGGCAATAAACGGTAAAGTTGTTTGCGTTTTGCTAAACGCTTTTGAAGTCTAATTCCTTTTGTTTTGTGAAGTTTTTCATACCCGTAAAGATAAACTTTGTATGCGAACTGAGACGTGTGAGATGCAATGCTATTTTTACTTATAATATCATTGGGGAGATGTGTCCACTGTTAGTATGCAGAAAGAGAGATTAGAGCAAAAATTTATAAGACACGAAGAAAATCTGAGTATTCATTTAATTAGTTGTATCATCTTAATATATAAAATCCTTGCGTTACTGACTGACTGACAGACACGCTACAGCCGAAACTATTGGGCGCAGGAAGCTGAAATTTGGCATGTATGTTCCTTGGGGACCGTAGGGGTGCACTAAGAAGGGATTTCCCGAAATTCCCACGGGATCGGCCAAAACGGGTAAATTGAAAAAAATGCAGGCGTAGCTGCTGGCGTCCTCTAGTCTTTTATAAAACGACTGAAATGACAGTTCTTGTATAAAATTAGCCAAATCTTTATAATTTTTGGCTAGTCCAGAGAGTATAAATTATGACGAGTTTTATGACGCTCATATTTACGCCATCAAATAACATAAAAAAATATTATTCAAATGTGCCTTCAACTATTTTCAAGTTTGCATATATCTGTGAACTACACGTGAACGAAGAAGCAATGTGATGACAAAAAAAATTCAAATACACTATAAAAATGCAATTAATGTTGAATCGGAAATTTTGAATATAATTAGAAAAACTGACGGCATTTCTGGCAGAAAGCCTCTGGAGTAGCGACCACGCACCGGACGTCGTAGTATAGGTGGGCTACGGTTTCTGTTATACCGTTGAAACCAACGACCTTATTCAGATCGCGAGAAACGGATGGATGCGGGCAGCTGAAGATCGATCTACGTGGAGAGAGCCTTGGGAGAGGCCTACATTTACCAATGGACGTCTAACCGTTGAGATGATAAGAAATCGATATTATTTTTTCTTTTTTTTGGGACTTCTGTAACGCATAGCGTATGTCAGTCCCATCGTACTCTAATCTAAATTACATTTCACTTATGTCTATTAGATATCGGCCATAAATCTGAACAGGGCTTCAGCTTCAGCACCATTTGGTTGAGATAAAATTTTGTCATATATACCTATATCAGTCCTGTTCAAATTTAAGGTTTTAATGAAATTATTTCGACTCGTTTCATTTTTTTATGGTAATAGGCGGCAAACGAGCAGACGGATTGCCTGATGGTAAGCAATTACCGCCACCCATGGACACAAGCAACACCACAGGAGTCACAAGTGCGTTGCCGCCCCTTGGGGTTGGGAAAAGGGATAGGATGAGGAGTGGGATCAGGGAGAAGGGATAGCGGATAGGGTCTCCGGCACTCACCGAACGAAACGCAACAGTTTAGGTACTGTTACTTTACGTCGATTTTCTGTGAGAGGGTAGTACTTCCCCGGTCGAGCCGGCCCATTCATGCTGAAATCAGCAAGGCTCTACTACCTTGAAATTCATACCGGGTGCATTCCATTAATAAACGATGCAAGTCTTCTGTAAAGTCATATACCTAAAATCAATATTCTGCAGCTGGAAAGTTTAATGAATTAATGACAAATTGCTATTATTATGGGTAACAAACGAATGTTTGACTACATTGAAGTGTTTGTCTTGAAAATAACATATTATGACGTTTGTGGACGAGAGACTCTTTATTTGACATTTTCAACATTTTTGTGAAATCATACAAAAACATTAACACTGTTCTTCTCTTTATCTTGACGATCATAATATAATATAACTATACATATTCTTCAAACACAACACACACATGTCCGTGTGGTGACGGATTAAGAATACGGAATGTCACCACCCCATATCATCCCATGGGTGTCGTAAGAGCCGACAAAGGGAGGATATTATGCAGAGAACAGCACTGTAAGAGAAGGAAAACTTGACACAAACCCTATACCAACCCGTTTGGCCAGCGTGGTGTAGTAGGCCAATTCCTCCTTTCAAAGGAGAGGCCTAGTCCAGCAGTGGACTGTTAAAGGCTGATGATGATTCTTCAAACACAGTAACTAATTGACTTCAGTATCTATGTTCATTGTACATTCAACCTTTAAACTGCTTGAAACTAAATTCATCAAATATTGGATGAATAATGGATTTTGATTCATAAATATCTTGAAAGGAATTTCATCATTCATTTATTTTAATATATTCACTTTAATTTAAGTTTCCTGATGAAGGACTTCGATTTGTATACACTTAACTTTCTTTTCAGTTATTTTTACCTTTTAGATTTTATTGGTATGTCTAGACAAATTTTTGTATACATAATTATGTATATTAAGGCAACTGAAATAGTTAGTATGTAATAAAATCTAAAAGGCACTTTTTTGCCCTTTTTTTGTTAGTGTATAATTTACATAGAGAGCAGCGATAGCCTAGTGGAGAGACCGACAGACTGCTACGCAGAGGGTCCGGGTTCGAATCCACAGCGCGCACCAATGACTTTTCGGAGTTATATGCGTATTAAATAGTTAGTTATTGCTTGCTAAACGGTGAAGGAAAACATCGTAAGGAAACCTGCATGTCTGAGAGTTCTCCATAATGTTCTCGAAAGACATATAAAGTCTGCCAAACCGCACTTGGCCAGCGTGGTGGACTATGGCCTTACCCTACTCATAGTGAGAAGAGGCCCGTGCCCAGCAGTGGGACAGTTTATATACAGGGCTGATGATGATGATGATGTATAAAAAGATAATGCAACTTTTCCTTTGACTGCTGGTCCAAAAATATGAAACCTGTTGTGCATAATTGAAACCTATTCCAAACGAAAGTACTAACCATTTATTGCAACTTTTACTATGGGGCCAAATAAATCTATCCCAGTAAAAAAAGATACAGGGTAAAAGTATTAAAAAGTGTGGATATTTTTATCACTTAATTATAGGTTTTGTTTGTTTTAAACAGATTTAAAATGTTGCCTATTGCAAACTTAATGGAGATTAGAGCACCTAAAAATAGGACGTAGGATAGGATAGTTAGGATTCAAAATAAAAAATAATATAACCCAGACAGATAAAATGATTCCATGCCGCAATAGATAGGGCGCGGGAGGGAGGCGCGGAGCGGGGACGCTAGTGACTGTGACCTGTCGCTCTATCGGTACAGCAGCAGCCCGCTCATTAATCACACTTTAAACCACGTGCCATTGCAATAAATGATTATAAAAATCTACATTAAATGTTTGTTACCCTGTATCTTTTTTTCACTCGGTTAGATTTATTTGGCCCCATAGTAAAAGTTGCAATAAATGGCTAGGACTTACGTTTAGCATAGATTTCAATTGTGCACAAGGGGTTTCAAATGTTTGGGCCAAAAAGTTGCATTGTCTTTTACATGAAGAATGTTGCCACAACTATAAGTGAATCACATAAAGTGCTATCCTTTGTGGAGTCATATCCACACCACAGTGTGTAGTATAAAACAACAAGGCGCCTGCTTAAACCACTATGCCATACGTACTGTACGTATGGTAGTGTCAATGAAATTATGCCTTTATTTCAATAGATACAATTGTATCGAAATATATTAAACCAAAGTATGAATAACCTTTATATAGCGGTCCTAATAATAACAAATCTGTTCTGTTTTCGTTTAAACAGGGAAGAAGAACAATTGTATAGAATTTGAATAGTACTATATTTATCACAATTTTATTGTTCTGAGAAAATATTAAAGTTCAGGATGTTTATACACCACTAATTTTTAATTAGTACAAAAACTTTAAGGACAGATTAGCGAAGATATTATTATCATATATGTGACGTAATAATTTCATAATATCAATAAAGAGCAAAGTTATTATCATTTGTTTATTGTAGAAAATCTCACTTAAATCATAGTCATATTTTACAATCCATTCACTAATTCATTGATAATATTCCATCCTGCTCATTCGCATTCTCTCTGTCGCACTTATGATGTAGGTAGCCATAGAAAATAAAATGAAGAAACATAATAAATGTAGGTAGTTATTTTTTAATTTTGTTAATTCTACCCTCTCCTTCATTCGGGCTTAGGACCGGTAAAAATTATCGTTTAACAAGTAATTAAATACAAAGGTATGTAATGAGAAAGCAAACAAATATCAAAATAAAAGAAAGTGTTTTGGACTAAAAGAAAAGAGTAATTTTGGCGTATTTATGAAGTTAGAATCATCTGCTATTTACAAATATTATTTTATCATTATCATGTCAGCCTAGAGACGTCCACTGCTGGACATAGGCCTTCCTCAAGGTGTGTGGAGAACACAGAGCGATTTTGAGCCACCCGCATCAAATTATTATTTACTTAAGTACGTATTATTTACTAAACTTACAAGTATTTCCATTGTCCTTCGAAATGTCTACCACCAGTTGTCAAAAGCATCCAATATGCACTGTTTTAATTGTTTCACACTGACCGGATCACTTTTGTACACTCACAATAAGATGTCCATGGGTACACAGCTGCACTCGCGATTTTTCCACTCCAAAAGTACGCACTGTTATACCCAGTTTCTCTACGTAATTACTTGCAAACGTAATCTTATTACTTTAATATAAAAGCTTGTGCCCATGTGCATTCAATTAAACGGATACTACGCTCCATTGCTCGCTGGCAGACCTCGAGTGCGGACCTCTGTTGAGCAGTCAAAGACCATGTTTGTGCACCATACGTGAGAATGGGGAGAACGCACATGTCCATGAGTTTACGCTTGTGACATAATGGGAGATCTCCTTTCATTAGGTCTTTCATCGACCAACAAAACTAAAAAGGTAAAAATTAAAATGAGTTTCTAATTAATAGGTACATACATACTTAAAGCATTGACGCATTTATTATTAAAATTGTGTGTTGTGTATTTTGTAGAAAACTTAGTGTAACATAAAAAACTACGAGTCAGCTGAATCATGAACAGTGTCAGTGTGTTAGTAATTGTTGTGTTTAGCATTTATTTATAATAATTACATAAGTTGCGCGTACGTTTAATCTAAACTAGGTGAATTTACAATATAATGTTATTAGGTCACTAGTGTTCTTTATCGTTGTTTGAGGAACTAATATACAAAATTTGAAATGCATCCAATAAAGGAATAAAAGGTTATATACAAAGTTTGACCCTCAACCTTACGCTCTTAGGGGTGGAATTTCCAAAAAAAATTCTTAGTGTTCACTATCATCATTTGAGGAACCAATATACAAAGTTTGAAGTCAATCCACTGAAGGAATAAAAGGTCTTCAAACACACTTTGACCCTCTATCTTACCCCCTGGGAGTAGAAATTAAAAAAAAAATTCTTAGTGTTCACTATCGTCGTTTAAGGCACCAATACACAAAGTTTGAAGTCAATCCATCGAAGGAATAAAAGGTTTCATACAAATTTTGACCCACAATTTTATCCCCTTAGGGGTGGAATTTCCAAAAACCCTCTCTTAATGTTACCCTACACGCCTCAAGGAACATACACGTTAAGTTTCATCTTCTTGTGACCAGTAGTTTCGGCTGTAGCGTGTCTGTCAGTCAGTCAGTAACGCAAGGATTTTATATATTAAGATAATATATAAATTTTATATATTCAAGAACATCAGGTCATGAACATAACGCTACGAGCCTTAGGAGCTGAAAAAGTAGAAAGGTATTTGAGGAGGATGTGACGGACGAGTGATCCAATAATGAAACGGGACCAGTGAAAAAAATGGCGGTTAAATGGTAAAGTTTGGCGGACGAAACAACAGAGCATATAAATTGAAAAGCTTATACATTGTGAATTATACAATATATCATTGAACAATATAATTATAATTGAAATATACTATAAAATTAAAAAATGAATAAGACAATTTTGCTTAAATTTATAAAATAGTTTCTAGAATCAATAAGTAACACAAGTTGTTTAGTTATACAATTTAATTTGATTGATAGAGAAACCATTTTAGCCTTAGTTGATCAAAACCTTGAATTCCAACAGCAGACATCCATCCACGCATCTTATAATACAGACTAACTCTAGTGGCAAACCTTTGTGTGATTAGCATGATTTTGTGTCACGTGTCTGGGTGTAATTCATCCATAATTTGTAAATATATAAAACTTATAAGGCTCTGACAAATTTGCAATCAAAGATGGCTGTGATTCGTGGGTATTTCTAAAATACAATAATATGCCACTGATAGAGCTCAGTGAAGCTTTATTAACTTAAAGTGCACAGTCGCAAGTGTTGAGCTGCTAATTGCTATTAGATATGTGCTAGGCGCTAACGCAATAAAAATGTAATTCAGGAACAAATATACTAGGGGCGTTCAAAAAGTAATGAGAATAGCTATGTTAGAAAATAAATTTATTTAATATTATTTTATTTTTCAATATAATCACCCTTTAAGTTAATGCATTTAGTAAATCTTTTTTCAAGAGCAAAAATTCCCTTTTTAAAAAATCTTCTTCTTGAGTACTTAAAAAATTGTTTACGGCGGCCTTCACTTCTTCATCATTTTCTAATTTTAATAATGGAAATAGGTAGAAATCACTACAGGCCAAGTCCGGTGAATATGGCGGATGATCAAGAATTTCAAAGCCAGCATCTAAGATTGCTCTCGTGGCAACTGCAGACTTGTGCGCCGGTGCGTTGTCTTGATGGAACAAAACCTTTTTCGCGAGTTTTCCTAGTCGCTTTTCAAGAATTTCCTGACGTAATTTTTTTATTTGTTCTGCGTAGACATTTCCTGTTATAGTGGCTGCATGTTCAAGGTATTCAATTATTCTCAACTCCTGGCTGTCCCAAAAAACTGAGCCCATGATCTTGCCGGCAGATGGTTGAGTCTTGAATTTCTTTGCATTGATTACCGTTTCGTTTCTGGATCATAATGATGAAGCCATGTTTCATCCATTGTTACGAATCGAGCCAAAAAAAGTACAGGATCTCGTTGAAACAGTTCCAATGAGCTCTCAATGAATGTTGAGTCGCGTTTGCTTTTGTGCGTCCGTTAGCATTCTTGGGACCCAACGCGCGGATACCTTTTTTATTCCTAAGCGATCTTGCAAAATACTATGCACACTACCACTTGAAATCTACAACTCTTCAGCTATAACGCGGACTGTTACACGACGATCATCCAGAACAACTTTTTCAACTTTTTCGACCATTTCCTGAGTGACTGACGTCGAAGGGCGGCCCGAGCGCGGGTCATCTTTTACCGATGTTCTACCACGTTTAAACTCTGCACACCACCGAGCCACTGTGGAATATGGAGGAGCAAATTCCCCCAATGTCTCACGTAAATCTTTAAAAATTTGTTCCGTGGTAAAAATTTTCAAGCAAAAGTATTTTATCACCGCACGGATTTCAATTTTATCCATTTTTAGCAAGAGCTATCGACACGTCACAAACATATAAATAATACAACTGACACAGACGAGATAGAAAGCTAATTATTTGAGGTTATTATGACAAAGAC
Organism: Euclidia mi; assembly: GCA_944739405.2. Taxonomy (NCBI): domain Eukaryota; kingdom Metazoa; phylum Arthropoda; class Insecta; order Lepidoptera; family Erebidae; genus Euclidia; species Euclidia mi. The sequence continues at coordinate 26,134,536 of OX123204.2, read as the reverse complement.
CTAATCTTTTCGTGACAATATTTTTTTTCTCCATGGAGGTCCATTAACACGTCATTCTCATTACTTTTTGAACGCCCCTCGTATGACATCAGGCAATAGGTTTGCTTTGTATATGTTTGTAAATAGTTATTAATTACAATTTAGGTTACAAATTTGTAGCATTCGTGTTAAAATTGATTAAATGATAATTTTTGATCTACGCGGACGTTCGGTGAATGGTTTTACCAAGACACACTGCCAAGATTACCATTTACGGTAACAATTAGTGTGTATCGGCCCTTTGAGTAACATGAATGAATGAGGATCCATATAGCTTAACTACTAAGCTATGTTCTTTTGAGGCAAGGTTGCGTGCTCTGAACGCGAGCTATGTAACTATGTAGGTACAGTTCACTGTCACGCCAACCACCGTGCCTTTTCTTCAATACATTGCACAGCTCGAGCTTCATATAATACCGGTTCGCGTCTTCACAGCACACTTATCAAATAATTAGCCTACTCGCCCGCTACAGAGCTTAACATCGGACATTAAAACAGTCTCATCGTTACTTGGTTAGCTTTGACATTCCCATAGCGTAGTTGCATGGATTGAAAGTAAAAAAAAAAGTGCACCCAAAATTACACATTACTTTGCATACAGAGAAAAAAATTACCAAAAAAAATAGACAGTAAGACTTATAATAAATAAAAAAACTGACAAAACACCTCTCTGGTAGTATTTTCTTTTTATATTATTTAATTTAAATATCTGCGCATCCGTACGGTCACAAAATAGCTCCATTAATTTCTGATTAAGATCACAGTGACAGACTTCAGCTACTCTTGATTGACATCAAGAACTTCATAGAGAGCTCTTAGGCCTACGAGTTGTCTCAAGACGATGCTCTTGGCTAGTCAAAGTCGAGTTAATACGCTTAATAATCACATCTTTCAATATCATACATAGTGAGAACATTTGGATCGATTGAGGTAACGGGAATGATATAAGGCATCAGCCATCAGAGTGCTTTTATTCCATCATGTGTGTAACCTGTGAAAACCCATTTTAAATACCTATGAATTTTACTGGGCTGTGGGTCTAACAGTGAACAGCCTTGACTACTTATTCGGAGGTCGTGAATTTCGTTACCATCCATTAATCTTTGTATGACAAACGCGATGTTTAGTGCTACTTCTGGGTAAGGTATTGTAACACTAGAATAAATACATAAGTAGGTATGTTTATCAAATAACTGACTGCCATAGTTCAGACTCAGCCATAGCCATAGTATCATGGTCACAGACTGACTTTTGCGCTGATTATGGCCGGATATTATATTATTATTTATCGTTCGATACAAAACAAACTGAAATAATTATAAATAAAAGTAATTCAGTCATAAAGCTCCATAGCTAACAGAATTAAACCGAATAGAGAGTATTAACTGCGGATGCAATCGCGTTGCATTGCCGTCGGCGCTGGCAAATTGATTCAATTATAGCCTCCGCTGCATTAGGTTTCAGTTCAATTAATTTTAAATTTGATCAAAACTACGCTGCTGCCAATATAGCTAGTGCTAGCGGTAGTGTTGGCCTTTTGTTGTCGATAATACGATTTAAGCTCCCTAGCGCTACTAAAGTGGTATGCTTATATATTTAAACTCGTGATTGGAATAAAAGAATCAGTATCAGACTATTTCATGTTAACTAAATTATTGTTACGAGACTGGATGTTCTTGTGACAGATGCTTTGAATCAACACACAAAACTTAAAAAACTATTGAACATTTAATAACTTGTTAGCTGCTTTATTTTAAACAGGGATGCCTGATCCTTTTTTTTGTCAATGTGTCACAGCAGTTGTAGCCATCTTGGGCTGCTGAGCTGGAAAAAAATTACACATAATAAATAGCCATTTCATTTTATTTGATACTATAAAGTTAGCTAGGTTTTAATATTTAGTTGATAGGTGAAATATAGATACAATTTAAATTTGAACTAGACTGCACATGCGGCTCCACCCGTATGGCGTCGGTTAAAAACATATATCACTCTACAGCCTCCTAGAAAACCAACTAATTCGACCTCAAGTGATTTAGGAACAGGACAGGCAGTTAAAGACAAGCCTCCTAGAAATCTACACACAGAAATTTTACGATAACTTTGCTCCGTTGCGATGCACGCACGCATTTATATACGTAATATTATCATCATCAGCCATGTATATAAACAGTCACACTGCTGAACACGGGGCTATTCACACTAAGAGCATTAGTAGAGATTGATACGCTTATAAACTAGTGCATTCGTTTGTTAAAGCGATATGCTTTTTCAAATGCTCATCACTAATCCATATCAGCAACATACCGAGTAGTATGCAACAATATTAATAGAACATGAACGTATAATAGAACATAATAGAAAATTTCTTCTCTGCACCGCTGGTACTTTTGCTTTCGCGAACACAAGTAATTAGTTAACTATAATTACGTCAGTGCGCTGACTAATTAGGGTGTAATTATTATGCTGTAAGTGAACTGTACTAATACTAGTAGACTTGTAGAATCAAATGACTTTGATAGAGTGGAGTAACATTTAATTATTATTTTAGAATCGGATAATTCATTATTTTTTTTAAGTTCGTGCTGATAACATAATATGGTAAATGGTAGTAAATCTAACTTTGTTATACCAAATGACTAAATGGCTGGTGGAATTTGATGAAAGCAATATGGGGCTGCATAAAATTAATAATAATTTAATTCCATACAGATATACATGTACCTAACCGGCTTACACTGCCATTAAAAAACCGTTCCTCCTTTATGTTTGTAACGTTGTAGTTTACTTATACGTTGCACGTGGGTCAACGCTATTTAGTTAAATAAAATATCGATATATATCAATAACAATATGTATATTGCGGTAAAAAGAATCTATACAGCCTTTAACAAAAGGAAAAGAAAACTGATTTTACACAATTTTGACTCTAAACCAAGATAGGAGAAGGGGGATTCGTGTAGTCCAGTTAAAATGCTCTCCTGGATATGCAGAGGGAAGACGACTTAGCTTGCGATACTGCGACGGCCAGAAAGGGGCGTCCATCGCCGCACGGTCGTCTTTAAAGGCCCGAAGTGCAGTGCCTGAGGTGAGAGGGCGGAGGCCAGCCGAGAGGTGAGAGGACGGCGACCGCTACGACGTCACATATTGTATCAAAATCGCGAAAGCTCATAACTATTTAGTAAAAAAACAAGCCAATTTATTTATTTGAATAAACTAAAGACAAAGAATTTATTTTAATAGAAAAGTGCAAACATTTTTATCGTTTTCGACCTACCAATTCTTCAATCAGAGAAACAACGAACCAATATACATGCCATTTGCGGTTCGACAACAAAACATACAAGTGACATTTATTGTGTAGCGAATTGAAAAATCCGACACGACGTGAACACGGAGTGAAACACTTCACATAAATCAGGAAACAGCAATGTCTCGAGTGTTTCATGTTACATCAACGAAGAAGTATCACACGCCAATACAACGCAGGCAATAAACGGTAAAGTTGTTTGCGTTTTGCTAAACGCTTTTGAAGTCTAATTCCTTTTGTTTTGTGAAGTTTTTCATACCCGTAAAGATAAACTTTGTATGCGAACTGAGACGTGTGAGATGCAATGCTATTTTTACTTATAATATCATTGGTGAGATGTGTCCACTGTTAGTATGCAGAAAGAGAGATTAGAGCAAAAATTTATAAGACACGAAGAAAATCTGAGTATTCATTTAATTAGTTGTATCATCTTAATATATAAAATCCTTGCGTTACTGACTGACTGACAGACACGCTACAGCCGAAACTATTGGGCGCAGGAAGCTGAAATTTGGCATGTATGTTCCTTGGGGACCGTAGGGGTGCACTAAGAAGGGATTTCCCGAAATTCCCACGGGATCGGCCAAAACGGGTAAATTGAAAAAAATGCAGGCGTAGCTGCTGGCGTCCTCTAGTCTTTTATAAAACGACTGAAATGACAGTTCTTGTATAAAATTAGCCAAATCTTTATAATTTTTGGCTAGTCCAGAGAGTATAAATTATGACGAGTTTTATGACGCTCATATTTACGCCATCAAATAACATAAAAAAATATTATTCAAATGTGCCTTCAACTATTTTCAAGTTTGCATATATCTGTGAACTACACGTGAACGAAGAAGCAATGTGATGACAAAAAAAATTCAAATACACTATAAAAATGCAATTAATGTTGAATCGGAAATTTTGAATATAATTAGAAAAACTGACGGCATTTCTGGCAGAAAGCCTCTGGAGTAGCGACCACGCACCGGACGTCGTAGTATAGGTGGGCTACGGTTTCTGTTATACCGTTGAAACCAACGACCTTATTCAGATCGCGAGAAACGGATGGATGCGGGCAGCTGAAGATCGATCTACGTGGAGAGAGCCTTGGGAGAGGCCTACATTTACCAATGGACGTCTAACCGTTGAGATGATAAGAAATCGATATTATTTTTTCTTTTTTTTGGGACTTCTGTAACGCATAGCGTATGTCAGTCCCATCGTACTCTAATCTAAATTACATTTCACTTATGTCTATTAGATATCGGCCATAAATCTGAACAGGGCTTCAGCTTCAGCACCATTTGGTTGAGATAAAATTTTGTCATATATACCTATATCAGTCCTGTTCAAATTTAAGGTTTTAATGAAATTATTTCGACTCGTTTCATTTTTTTATGGTAATAGGCGGCAAACGAGCAGACGGATTGCCTGATGGTAAGCAATTACCGCCACCCATGGACACAAGCAACACCACAGGAGTCACAAGTGCGTTGCCGCCCCTTGGGGTTGGGAAAAGGGATAGGATGAGGAGTGGGATCAGGGAGAAGGGATAGCGGATAGGGTCTCCGGCACTCACCGAACGAAACGCAACAGTTTAGGTACTGTTACTTTACGTCGATTTTCTGTGAGAGGGTAGTACTTCCCCGGTCGAGCCGGCCCATTCATGCTGAAATCAGCAAGGCTCTACTACCTTGAAATTCATACCGGGTGCATTCCATTAATAAACGATGCAAGTCTTCTGTAAAGTCATATACCTAAAATCAATATTCTGCAGCTGGAAAGTTTAATGAATTAATGACAAATTGCTATTATTATGGGTAACAAACGAATGTTTGACTACATTGAAGTGTTTGTCTTGAAAATAACATATTATGACGTTTGTGGACGAGAGACTCTTTATTTGACATTTTCAACATTTTTGTGAAATCATACAAAAACATTAACACTGTTCTTCTCTTTATCTTGACGAGCATAATATAATATAACTATACATATTCTTCAAACACAACACACACATGTCCGTGTGGTGACGGATTAAGAATACGGAATGTCACCACCCCATATCATCCCATGGGTGTCGTAAGAGCCGACAAAGGGAGGATATTATGCAGAGAACAGCACTGTAAGAGAAGGAAAACTTGACACAAACCCTATACCAACCCGTTTGGCCAGCGTGGTGTAGTAGGCCAATTCCTCCTTTCAAAGGAGAGGCCTAGTCCAGCAGTGGACTGTTAAAGGCTGATGATGATTCTTCAAACACAGTAACTAATTGACTTCAGTATCTATGTTCATTGTACATTCAACCTTTAAACTGCTTGAAACTAAATTCATCAAATATTGGATGAATAATGGATTTTGATTCATAAATATCTTGAAAGGAATTTCATCATTCATTTATTTTAATATATTCACTTTAATTTAAGTTTCCTGATGAAGGACTTCGATTTGTATACACTTAACTTTCTTTTCAGTTATTTTTACCTTTTAGATTTTATTGGTATGTCTAGACAAATTTTTGTATACATAATTATGTATATTAAGGCAACTGAAATAGTTAGTATGTAATAAAATCTAAAAGGCACTTTTTTGCCCTTTTTTTGTTAGTGTATAATTTACATAGAGAGCAGCGATAGCCTAGTGGAGAGACCGACAGACTGCTACGCAGAGGGTCCGGGTTCGAATCCACAGCGCGCACCAATGACTTTTCGGAGTTATATGCGTATTAAATAGTTAGTTATTGCTTGCTAAACGGTGAAGGAAAACATCGTAAGGAAACCTGCATGTCTGAGAGTTCTCCATAATGTTCTCGAAAGACATATAAAGTCTGCCAAACCGCACTTGGCCAGCGTGGTGGACTATGGCCTTACCCTACTCATAGTGAGAAGAGGCCCGTGCCCAGCAGTGGGACAGTTTATATACAGGGCTGATGATGATGATGATGTATAAAAAGATAATGCAACTTTTCCTTTGACTGCTGGTCCAAAAATATGAAACCTGTTGTGCATAATTGAAACCTATTCCAAACGAAAGTACTAACCATTTATTGCAACTTTTACTATGGGGCCAAATAAATCTATCCCAGTAAAAAAAGATACAGGGTAGAAGTATTAAAAAGTGTGGATATTTTTATCACTTAATTATAGGTTTTGTTTGTTTTAAACAGATTTAAAATGTTGCCTATTGCAAACTTAATGGAGATTAGAGCACCTAAAAATAGGACGTAGGATAGGATAGTTAGGATTCAAAATAAAAAATAATATAACCCAGACAGATAAAATGATTCCATGCCGCAATAGATAGGGCGCGGGAGGGAGGCGCGGAGCGGGGACGCTAGTGACTGTGACCTGTCACTCTATCGGTACAGCAGCAGCCCGCTCATTAATCACACTTTAAACCACGTGCCATTGCAATAAATGATTATAAAAATCTACATTAAATGTTTGTTACCCTGTATCTTTTTTTCACTCGGTTAGATTTATTTGGCCCCATAGTAAAAGTTGCAATAAATGGCTAGGACTTACGTTTAGCATAGATTTCAATTGTGCACAAGGGGTTTCAAATGTTTGGGCCAAAAAGTTGCATTGTCTTTTACATGAAGAATGTTGCCACAACTATAAGTGAATCACATAAAGTGCTATCCTTTGTGGAGTCATATCCACACCACAGTGTGTAGTATAAAACAACAAGGCGCCTGCTTAAACCACTATGCCATACGTACTGTACGTATGGTAGTGTCAATGAAATTATGCCTTTATTTCAATAGATACAATTGTATCGAAATATATTAAACCAAAGTATGAATAACCTTTATATAGCGGTCCTAATAATAACAAATCTGTTCTGTTTTCGTTTAAACAGGGAAGAAGAACAATTGTATAGAATTTGAATAGTACTATATTTATCACAATTTTATTGTTCTGAGAAAATATTAAAGTTCAGGATGTTTATACACCACTAATTTTTAATTAGTACAAAAACTTTAAGGACAGATTAGCGAAGATATTATTATCATATATGTGACGTAATAATTTCATAATATCAATAAAGAGCAAAGTTATTATCATTTGTTTATTGTAGAAAATCTCACTTAAATCATAGTCATATTTTACAATCCATTCACTAATTCATTGATAATATTCCATCCTGCTCATTCGCATTCTCTCTGTCGCACTTATGATGTAGGTAGCCATAGAAAATAAAATGAAGAAACATAATAAATGTAGGTAGTTATTTTTTAATTTTGTTAATTCTACCCTCTCCTTCATTCGGGCTTAGGACCGGTAAAAATTATCGTTTAACAAGTAATTAAATACAAAGGTATGTAATGAGAAAGCAAACAAATATCAAAATAAAAGAAAGTGTTTTGGACTAAAAGAAAAGAGTAATTTTGGCGTATTTATGAAGTTAGAATCATCTGCTATTTACAAATATTATTTTATCATTATCATGTCAGCCTAGAGACGTCCACTGCTGGACATAGGCCTTCCTCAAGGTGTGTGGAGAACACAGAGCGATTTTGAGCCACCCGCATCAAATTATTATTTACTTAAGTACGTATTATTTACTAAACTTACAAGTATTTCCATTGTCCTTCGAAATGTCTACCACCGTTGTCAAAAGCATCCAATATGCACTGTTTTAATTGTTTCACACTGACCGGATCACTTTTGTACACTCACAATAAGATGTCCATGGGTACACAGCTGCACTCGCGATTTTTCCACTCCAAAAGTACGCACTGTTATACCCAGTTTCTCTACGTAATTACTTGCAAACGTAATCTTATTACTTTAATATAAAAGCTTGTGCCCATGTGCATTCAATTAGTCACAGCCATACATCAGTACCGACCAGTACTCCCTAAAACCGCGTTCCCGCGTGTAGTATCGTGAAGAGAAAAGTGAGGTCAAATAAGTTGTATTGTTTTCGGTAATAAATTCGGTAGTTTGGAACTTTGGTGTTTTTTTTTAAAAAGACAATCAGCGGCTGCCGCCTAACATTGGTGTCAGCAGTGGGATCTCGTAAGTGGTTTCCGTATAAACCCAGAGATCCGAATCCGTGGTCGCCGTTTTTGTCACTGAGATCGACGGTCAGTCTCAGCCTCTCGCGCCGAGCCCGCATCCGACACCCGTCCAACATCGTGGTCGACAGTAAGCCTCTTCCCACGTCGAGCCTGCACCACCGCCGAAATTCTTGGTCGACAGTAAGCCTCTACATCGAGCCTGCATCATCGCCGAAACCTCGTGGTCGACGATAAGCCTCCGCATCGGGAGCCCGCATCACTAGCACGGAACTACATCTCCGTGGACCTCTCTTCCGACGTCTCACCGGGACCGGTCTGTCTCTGTCTCTCTGCCATCTCCTACCGGCGTAGAAATACCGGTATTCTCCATCTACACGCCGTCATCAGATTAGCATCAGCATCTACGCATCAACGCTACGTGATCTTCACGCCGCCCGTCAAGCCATCTTCGGTCGCGCCCGCGTATCGTTCAACGGAACTCAAAATTACCTTCGCTGTGACTTATTTTAGATAGTATGTTCCTGATATTGCTGATTCTGTAAGTAGTTTCTAATTATCTCAATTTTATCTCTGTGTCTGTATTTTTGTGTTTATCTCTGTGTGATAATCTGTGTCCTATCTCCGTGTATCCTATATTGTTTTATCCTATATCGTGTTATCCTAATTACCTAAATCGCTTTCTATATCAGTGCCTGAATCCTACATCCTAAATCATGTCTATCAAAAACGAATCCCAAGACAAGGTCACCTTAAGTGTGCTCACAAAATTCATAAAGCCATATAAGGGAGACCGCGAAAGTCTTCCTGCATTCCTAACTAATTGCGACAACGCCATGTCCTTGGCAGCAACTGAGCAACAAGGCATATTGTGCAAATATATTATCTCGCAGTTAGAGGGCAAAGCACAATTAGCGTGCAGCCTTAAAACTTTTTCCCAGTGGACAGATTTAAAAGCATTCCTAAAATCCACTTTCGGTGAAAGGAAGCATAGCTCACACCTACTCGTAGACTTACAAAATTGCAAACAGTTATCAAATGAAACTGTTACGTAATATTCTCTTAGAATAGAAGCTTGCTTAACCCGAATCCAGGCCGACATCCACTATTCCTGTTCCAACCCAACAGAGTTAGTTGGCAGGATAGCTGCAATGGAGGACCTTGCACTTAACACTTTTATCATGGGACTTAACTCCGACATATCAAATATTGTTCGCTGTCGTAACCCTTCCACCTTAAATAACGCGGTAACGCATGCCGTGGAAGAGGAAAAGTTACTTAATCTAAATCGTTTATCCCAGCGTTCTAGTACTACAAAATTTTGTAATTTTTGTAAAAAGCAAGGTCATACTGCTACTGAGTGTTTCAAGAAAAAATCTAGCCAACCTGTCCAAAAATCTCCTAATCCCCAAAGGTCTTTTCATGTCCCAAATCCTACCCCTTCATTTTCAGGTAATAATTATAACCCAAATTTTAATAAATTTTGTGCTTACTGTAAACATAAAGGTCATGTTATTACGGAGTGTCGTAAGCGTCAGTATAATAATAATATGAACCGTTCCCACAACTCTCAACCTGACGCCGCCACACGAGCTCAAAGTAGCGCCGCCGGTTCACATGCACCGAATAGCAGTACACGCGTACATACCGTACATTGTTGCGATCATAATAACGATGATTTAAACACAGAGTGATTTCGGGTGCGTGCCTACCGAAATCTTTTAGTTACAATGGCACAAATTCTAATCCTAAATCTTTTATATCTCAAGACACCTGTAAACAGGGACTGAGTCGTACTAAATCTTTTATATCTCAGCTGTCAAACGAGCAGCCGAGTCTTCCTAAATCTTGTACAAATATTTGTACCTTACATCTGCCAAATGAGCAGTCTGATATTACTAGTTCTTATCCTAAATCGTATCCTAAATCTTATAATACTAGTTCGTATCCTAATTCGTATTCTAAGTCGTATCCTAGTTCTTATACTAAATCTTATTCTAAGTCTTATGATATATCTCAGAACAATCTGAGTCCTATAACTAATGAATATATGTTAAATAATAATACTAAGCCTTACAATACTACATCTCGAGCTCAAGTGAATCTAAATACTAATTCGAATAACTTACCTTTTTGTTCTAAGTCTCCTATATCTGAAAATAAATTACATATTGAGAAATCTCAATCGCCTGAAAGCTCAAAGACTTCAGTGCCTATTTTCGAGATCCATAAATACAAGGTCTCTTTACCTTTTACTAAGCTTATAACTAACTATTCCGAGAAGCCGCTAAGTTTTCTTATTGATACGGGTTCAAGCATAAGTATTGTAAAGTTATCAAGTTTATCGTGTAAACCTCAACTCACTGACGAAATAATTCAGATTAGAGGTATAAATAACGCCGAATCCTGTAACGAAACCCTAGGTGCATTTGACCTAGAGATTAAAGTCTGCGAAGACAATTTTTTGCATAAATTTCACGTTACTACTGACGAAGTAAATCTTAAATACGACGGTATCATTGGTACCGATTTCTTACGTATCCATAGCGCTAATATAGATTATAATTCTAAGTACGTTCATTTGCGTAACCATAAGCTACCTATTCTGTTTGATAAGCCGACTTATGTCATACCTGCTCGCTGCGAAGCGGTAATTGAATGCATGGTGTCTAATGACTCGTCGGAGCTACAGAACTTACGCGAAGCGCTTGTTCTAGATCATATTATAAGTGAAGGTGTTTACCTAGCTAACTGCATTGTCTCTTTGAAACCGAATAACCGTGTTAACATTTCTGTATTAAACACCACTGAGTCTGAAGTCCGAATTTATGACTTTAAGGTAAAATTGACCCCTATTGACTTCCCCAAATCCTATACAACCCAAAATCCATAACGGTACACACGGACACGGTAACCAGCCCGAAACTCGCGGTCAATTCGAATACCAAACGACCTACGGACTCGGTATAAAGCCCGAAACTCAAGGTCAACCCAAAATCCATACGACCAACGGACACGGTATAAAGCCCGAAACTCAAGGTCGATCGTACTCCAAACGACCTATGGACACGGTATTAAGCCCGAAACTCAAGGTCAACCCAAAATCCATACGACCAACGGATACGGTAACCAGCCCGAAACTCGCGGTCAATTCGAATACCAAACGACCTACGGACTCGGTATAAAGCCCGAAACTCAAGGTCAACCCAAAATCCATACGACCAACGGACACGGTATAAAGCCCGAAACTCAAGGTCGATCGTACTCCAATTGACCAACGGACACGGTATTAAGCCCGAAACTCAAGGTCAACCCTCATCCAAGTTAGATACTGCCTTTCATTGGAGTATCGAACAACAAAACGCTTTCGATATCTTAATTAACAACAGCTCCTCTACTTCAATACCCCGACTTTTCTCAACCTTTTCTCGTCACTACAGACGCAAGTAACTACGCCGTAGGCGCAGTACTCTCTCAAGGTCCGATTGGCAAAGATAAGCCCATTGCATATGCGTCGAGGACACTCAATAAAGCCGAGGGTAACTACTCAACCACCGAGAAAGAATTATTAGCTATCCTATTCGCTGTCAAAACATTCCGTCCTTACCTCTATGGTAATAAGTTTAAAATTATAACAGATCATAGACCCTTTGTTTGGCTCTTTAATGTTAAAGACCCCGGTAGTCGACTCATTCGCTGGAGGTTAAAACTCGAGGAATACGATTACGAAATCGTTTATAAACAAGGCAAACTTAATTTTAACGCGGATGCCCTGTCGCGTCATCCGATACTCGCTATCACACGTAGTAACAGTTTTAATAATCAATCTTATGAGCAATGATTTAAGTTACAATTTACTAAAGCTATTCCCACAACAAATACTCAAATTGAGGAACATTCTCAAGCCTTACATCTCACTAAATGTAAAATGATAGCTTGTCCAGCATCATTAGATTTCGACAACTCAATGCCAAATTGTCAAAATCTTCTTTCCCAAATCGAAAACTCAGCTGATATAATCGCATCCGAACGCGAATCCGATTCGATATGTTCAACTATATCAAACGGAAGATATTACTATTTCCTATTAACTAAGGTTCACCATTATGATGAAGTAAATTATAAAACAATTTATAATCTCTTGATAAAATTACGCGACTATATTAAGGATCAAGATACAAACGAATCCGAGCTCGCGATATCTGATTTCAGTGAACCATTCTCTAAACTATCTTATAATAAAATGTATAACATGCTTACTTTTATATTTCATAATACTAATATTAAGATACATATCTACAAAAACCAAATCATATATCCTACCCCAGCTGAAGTTCCCAAAATTCTACAAGAAAATCACGACTCACCCATTGCGGGACATCCAGGTTCAAAACGAATGCTGAGTCGTATCAAAGCGTCATATTATTGGAAATCAATGCGCTCAGATATCGAACAATATGTTTATCAAATAAAGCTCCCATGGAGATAACGTCCACTAGTACTAGACCACTCGAGAGACTAGCACTAGACATAGTAGGACCACTACCAGAAGCTGGTTTCCAAAAATTCAGATTTATCTTAACATTACAAGATGATCTTACTAAATTTACCTGTGCTTATCCTATGATTTCCTCTACTAGCGACGAAGTTGCGCGTAATTTAATTCATTTCATGTCACTATTTGGTTTCCCTAAAACAATACTTACCGACTTAGGTACATGCTTTACGTCTGACCTTTTTAGGCAGGTTACACATATTTGTAAAATTAAATCTATCTTTACTACACCCTATCATCCGCAAACAAACGGAGCCCTAAAACGTAGTCATGCTACTCTCAAAGAGTACCTAAAATCATTTGTGAACGACAACCAGAACGACTGGCATTGTTGCTTAGCAACTGCCCTATTGTCCTACAATACTACTCCTTATACTACCACTCAATTTACTCCATTCGAACTTTTGTTTGGTTATAAACCCGTCATTCCAAATTCTCTGTATGAAACTAGTGATAATAATACTTACCACGAATATGTGCGCGCTATACAATATCGAATGAAATTTAGTCGCCAGAAGGCATTAGAAAATATCTCGAATAGTAAAGAAGCTTCCAAGCGGTACTATGACGAGTCTAGCCGTAGCACATCGTATAAAGTTGGTGATATGGTTTACGTTAAACATCACCACAGACTTCGAAAGGCCTTATCTCCAGTGTGGAAAGGTCCCTATAAGATAATAAAATTAAACGGTAATCATAATGTCACTATATGTATTAACCGTAGGTATATTAAATATCACACAAACGAAATCAAACCCGCTCACACTTAGTTACTATCTCATGTCAGAACGCTATGAATAAACGTTTAGATTTCCCAGTGCCTCTCAACATTGAAACAATTCACACTATAATTGATGTATCAACGTTAACCTCATACTATTATAACAAGAAAATTATCTTTATTTTACAAATCCCTCTTATCTCTCCAATTAAGTATAATGTTTATAAAATGATTCCTCTGCCTACCCCACCAGATCACTTTAATCCTAACGCGTTTGCCCTTATCCATCCATCAAACCCTTATCTCGCTATCACAGATGATAGACTAAATTATGCATTGTTGTCTAATATGAACATTGAAAAATGTCTCAAAATTAAGAATGATTTTTCTATTTGTCAATTAGTTACAATTTATTCTAGTAGCTCTCACCCATCTTGTGAGACAAAATTGTTAACCGAGGTATTATTGTCAATACCCAGTATGTGTGATTATAAAGTGTTATATGGTCAGATCGACATCTGGCATAAACTTATGAATAATGAATGGATTTATGTACAGTCTAATCCTAATAAATTAACTGTGAAATGTAAAACTCTGTCCTAGGTACAGGTATATTAAGATTGTCGCCTGATTGTATTGGTTACTAAAAAAAATTGCAATTTGTACCTTCAACTATTTCTACATCTGTTTATAAAAATCAATTTTTAATTGACTTTGATATCACTAAGGATGATTGTTGTAACAAAGAAATTGTAAACAAAACCTTACCACTATTGTCACCACTATCTTTGAGTAACATTGATTTAGACTCTTTAAAACATACATATCACAAATTAGATGACCTCGAGTTAGAAATAAATAAATTCCAACAACAAAATCATTTTGTTAAATATGCAACTTATTATTCTAGTTTCTCTTATATTGTAATCATAGCTCTTTTCCTACTAATTCTGTATAAATTATATAATCGTTATTTTAATCTTAAGAAAGAATCTTGTTGTATCCAAATCTTTAACCAGTGTAACACGAGAAGAACTGTACAAAATGAAAACAGAATCAGTAATTCCATTGAGATGTTTGAACACTCTAATTCAGATGATGATAATAACCTTAGATATTCTTCTAATATAAATTTAAATAACTAAAATTATATTTTTGGTAATATTAATACTATATCTTATGTTTTCATAAACAATTTTATAATTTGCTGTTTCTATACAATTTCATTTTTACTATTTTAATGTTTAAAAATGTTTAATTATGATCCTAAATCTTATAAGAAAATATAACGCTAAATCTTATACAAGAACTTATCCTAAATCTTATGTTAAATTTTATACTAGATCTTAACATTACTAAATCATGTAAGCCTCATTTTTCTTTTCTCCTAATTTCGCTTCATCTTGGGATAAAGCTCCATTTAAAGGGGGGAGATGTTATACCCAGTTTCTCTACGTAATTACTTGCAAACGTAATCTTATTACTTTAATATAAAAGCTTGTGCCCATGTGCATTCAATCAGTTTGTAAATTTATCAATGGTTCATTTTACTATGATAGTACGCGGGTCGGTCATAGTATTAGTATTGCATTTACCAATTATCACGTATTTTTGTGGACAGTTTTGAGACAGTTTTGGGACTTAGTGTTTTTATTTTTTAACTACATAAATATGATCAGTTAAAGATACTTAGTGCTGTGTTAATTTTTTTGTACTTATTAAAAAGTAGTGGTGTATATAGAGAATTTATTCAAACGCGACAAACTGGCAAAGGTTAGGAGATACCTGTTTTTGAAAAAAATTGGATGATACTTAACAAAAACATACATTTGTCATCATAATATCTCGTTGTGTGTTCATAGGCACCTCTCCTTTTAAAGCTGCCGTACCTAGACCTACTATAACCCTTATAATCGCCATATCCGACTATCCCACGATCACAGTTTGAGCTATAAGGCAAAGCCAGTAACTATAGATCAGCAAATAAAGCGGCAGTAATGAAAATCTTACTTCAAGCGAATTCTTCTTCGATACCAAAATGCCTTGTAAAACATAAGTTTACACAACTACAACTCTTCGTATTATATTTTTAGAAATACCACGTTCATCGATTACAGATTTAACAGTATTCCAATTCCAATACCAGTCTGAATAGAGTTAATCAAACTCGTTTGAAGGGCCGCTATTGTTAGCAATGAGAAGCAGAGTTAAAAGGTTTCTAGCATTTATAGCCAGCGTTCGACTGCGATTTCATTTTTCCTTTTAACTAGAGATGGACCAGTTGCAAAGGCTTAGAGCCTTTGGCCTTGGCTAGACTAACTTCATCGTTGAACCTTATAAATCACTTCCTAGTGAAGTTTTCGTCTTTTATGTTAGAGTATCTCAATTCATGACAAAGATAGTATATATAATTAAAACAAAAATCTCCGACAACGGTGGACTGACTTTGAGTGCACGCTGGGCGTAGTGGTTTAAAAGTGGCTGCCTCGCCCCTTGACACTGCGTCTAGTGTTAAATTTAGTGGTTTAAAAGTGGCTGCCTCGCCCTTTGACACTGCGTCTAGTGTTAAATTCCTGTACAAAACAAGGTTCTGTGTAATCCATAAACTGTTGATTATTTTAGTCATATTCCTAATGACAGTTTTTATTGTAAAATACAGGCCCGAAAAATCCTACACCGACCAATCGTATCAACCATGTCATTCGGCGATATCGTGTGAAAAGCCGAGAATTAAATATTCTTTTACTAACGGCTTATATTTTTCTTTGGTCCAGCTCTATAACGGTCATAAGATTGGAAACAACCAGATTTGCTTTTTCCATTATATTGTACAGACTTTGTTTCAAATATTATAAGATACTAGAGGACGCCAGCAGCTACGCCTGCATTTTTTTTTTAATTTACCCGTTTTGACCGATCACGTGGGAATTTCGGGAAATCCCTTCTTAGTGCACCCCTACGGTCCCCAAGGAACATACATGCCAAATTTCAGCTTCCTGCGCTCAATAGTTCCGGCTGTAGCGTGTCTGTCAGTCAGTCAGTAACGCAAGGATTTTATATATTAAGATTATATAATACGATTTCGGTAAGCGTTTCATTTTTGTTATTTTGGGTATAAAATATCCGCAAAAAGTTTAACCACGGATTCTTTTTGTAGTTACAATATTCTTTATATCGAAAATGTTCCATAAGCTGAAAGCAATTTCTTCATAAGTATCGTTGCCGGCTGGAATAAGTATATTCTTTTAGTGCATTGGCAGCACAGAATCCGAAATAGGTATAATGATTTTGTGTTTCTCGTGAGTGTGTGGCTAACCTTAGTATCAGAGTTTATAGACCGCCCGAAAGCCTAACAATTCGTATCCAGAGCACTCTAATATAAGTGATAATGACTAGGCTTATGAATACTAACAGACGGTTAGACTTCCAAGCCGTTTCGCACTATTTCAACAATGATGTCTTCGTTCGCCACATGAGACAGAGCTTTGTCTTATAAAGCAATTGTTGTTTCGAGTCTTTGTCATTTAATATTATTGGTTAAATGTTTATACGAGTTTGTAAAGTGCAATACAGAATTTATTTTGATACACGTTCAATTTAATGTTATAAAGAAAATATGTTTTACTATAGACTGATGATAATATAGACAAAACCTCGAATAAAACTTTTGTCAATTAACTGTGACTAAGATTACAAAAGTCAATTCATAATAACGTAAAATAAAAAATGTTGAAATGAATGCCTTGGTTTACATTTTTATTTCAGAAAACAAATTAACAGAAAACATGAGAACTGAGAAGCACTTGTATGCCCATTATTACCTGGGGCTGATGAAGCCCACCATTTTCAAATTAACGAGAAAACTTTTACTGGCTCGGCTAGAAAACTTTTCTTTTACTTTTTTTAAGCTAAGAGTGACTTTGAATTATTTTAGGACATTTTCGGCATACAAATATTGAACATAATCATAATTATTATTAAGAGTTTAGTAGAGTTAGTATTACATTATCAAGTTGCAAAGATTGGCCTTTAGAAGTCAGGGTGAGGTAAGAGATGTAAAAAACCTTCAAATAATAATAATAATAATAATCCATTTATTTGCAAACAATATAGGTACATACATTAGATGACACAATTAATAGTGATCTGCTATATTCTGCCTTCAGTAAGCATGCAAATTATGAGTATAAATTAAATTGCTGAATAATTACTTCGTCTAACTTACTTTATATACAACATGTAACAAGTTTAATGCACATCCTGAAAGTACTTTGTTAAAAATCGGCTACTGAATCCATTTCTGTCATTTTTAATATATTTTTTTTTAATCCTAAAATAATTAAAATTACGTAAATTATAGTCATTCATTGCTTTCAAAACTCGAAATATACGAAAATAAACCTTAAGTGAACGTAGAACGGCTTCTTTTTAAATGCATTTGTTTAATGGCTCCACGTACAGGAACGCACACATTAATACAACATAACAGTCGGTACAAGACAATAACACACAATTGACCAGCAAAATATCCATCATCTTTCTTTCGCTTACGTATTAACAGCGGGAAAGAGCGAGACGTAATGTGTCTCACGTCGGTCGCCCGCGTTGGTAGGTACAGTACAGCGCCAGCCGGGCGGCCATTGTTGCGCTTTGATAAATAAAATTAGTCATCTACCTGGATTCTCTGTGAGTGTAGTGAAAAAATATTTTAACAAGTTTACTTGTTTATTTTCAAAATGTATATTATCAACATGATAGTGCCCCCGCGCATTTTACGTAGAACGTTCGAGGTCATCGTGATGTCGAATACCTACAAGGAGCGCTGGATCGATCGCGGCGGTCCTGTCCTAGGTCGCCTGACTTGACGCCCCTGGACTTTTGCTTTATGGGGACATACCTGTCTATTAAACCACTAGTTGATTGTGACGAGACAACAAGTGCCGGGGAGTTAAAATAAGATATCAGCTGCTTTTGAAACAGTGGAAAGAAACACTGAAGTGTTAAGCGAACTAAAGGAATGTTTAAGCCAGATGGTGGACACCTGGTGTCAGCATTTTAAAAAGAGGACGCCAAACAAGTGACAATAAGCCTGTGAGTCATTAGGTTATTCTATTATTGTGAAAAAATATGATTCACAACTTTAAACACGCCGTTCTTCTTTAATTCTCTTATTGATACTCTTTTACTTTAATTTCTAATGTAGGTATCAATAATGCTAACTAGGTATGCTTAAATTAAGATAGTCATAATAGCCACTAACCATGTTAAAAAATGATAGACCGTATCGTATTTCGCTGTCGTTTGTTTACCACAGCAAACGTTTCGTATGATTGTGTGCGTGCGCAGGTTTGTAGTGACCACGCATTTTACTTATAATCAATTTTATACTTTCGATAAAAAACAATGTTTAGGCTAATAAAAAAAAATTTCAATGCATGTATTATGATTATAACAAGGTTTTCTAATTGGGGTGTCTGAGGATGTGCGTTATTTTCGTTACACGTTGTATACAGTCAATTATACTTATAGTATATCACACCGAATCAGTAATGCGTTTGCAATTGCAAATATGTATAATGCATGTAAGTTAAAAAGTATAGTGTAAGTGTAAGTTTTTTGTTTATGCCATACCTACATGTTTGTGTAGGTACATGTTATTAACATTTCCTTTACGTGTGTTTTAATTTGAGAAGATGTATTAATATGTTGAAATATTATTTACAACTCGTAACTTACACGCATTTCTAAGAAGAATAATTTTAATTGAACTACGTTCACGTTTCACGTTTTGTGTTACAGAACCCAACAATTAATGAGATTTAAAGAAAATGAAGAGAATGAAAATGAGATGAGAATATTGTTTAAGAGGTTATTGGCCTTCCATGTGAAAGATTTTATAAGATTTAATAAACTACGCAGTTATTAAAATCTAATTTGCGAATATATCCTCGAGAAATTCTTGGAACTTATTATTTCAATATTCGCAATCTCCGTTATCAGAGCTTCCAAAGTAATTGGAGCTACATATTATTATTTCGCTAGCATTAGTGGTAATTTGGCAAGCAAGTTTAGTACTTTGGACACATGGCTACCAGACGATAATAGTATGGCAAATTCATTTGTTCTCCTGCCAACCGATGAGTCGGAAGTTGAATTAGTAATTCAGGGGCTGCGTGGAGAAACTGCTATCGGGTGGGATGCTATACCAATAAACTTATTAAAAATATGTTCCAGCACTTTAATACCAGCTATAACCTATATCTGCAACATATCAATGGAACGTGGTATCTTTCCTAAAGTGTTTAAAAGAGCAATTATTCATCCCATATATATGAGAGCGGGGACAGGGACAGTTTCAATAATTACAGACCAATATCTGTTCTGCCTGTCCTATCCAAAATTTTGGAAAAGCTTTTGAACTTTCGCCTTGGCCTATTTGACAAAAATAACATCCTGGCTCCAAATCAATTTGGGTTTAGGCACGGTAAATCAACAGAAGATGCTGTGGCCTCACTCATTAATCAAGTCATTGAGAACCTTGACATTAGAGAGAAATGCTTAGGTATTTTTCTCGACCTCACCAAGGCGTTTGACACTGTCTCTATCCAACGTCTCTTGCTCAAAATGGAGAGGATGGGCATTTGTGGTTATGCTCTCCGTATTTTCACCGATTATTTAAGTGGCAGGATGCAATGCGTTAAAATAGATAATCTTGTTAGTGATTATATTCCCCTTGTTTTTGGTGTTCCACAAGGTTCCGTCCTCGGTCCTACACTTTTCTCCTATACATTAATTCCTTATGTTCCCTATCTCTTTCTAACTGCTCCATTTTTGCATATGCTGATGACACTGCATTTCTAGTACGAGTCAAAAACTGGACCGAAGTATTTACCACTGCCGAACAGGCCCTCGGTCAGGTGATGCAGTGGCTATCTACCAACCAACTAACCCTTAATCTAAATAAAACTACTTACCTTACCTTTTCCCATACCTCACTAACGCAACCATCACTAGAAAATTTCACGCTAAAAGTACATTCTTGTTTAGCTGACTCCCAAACGACTATCTGTGACTGCCCATCTTCAAGTAGGTCTACAGAAATAAAATACCTTTGAGTACATATTGATAATCAGGTTACATGGAAATCTAATGTCATGCATGAGTCTTACAACCCGAGTGCGCAAATTGTTATTTATTTTCGAAAAGCTGCGACACTGTGCCGATGATAAAACCCTTAGAATGGTGTATAATGCCTTATGTCAGTCAATTTTGACATATTGTATATCTGTATGAGGCGGAGTCGCAAAGACACATCTATTGCATCTGGAGCGAGTACAAAGAGCAGTACTTAAAGTTATCCCACATGTTCACTTTATCAAGAATGCAAATTACTTACTGTGAGGCAGCTCTTTGTGCTTGAAACAGTATGTAAAAAACATAACTCTCTTGTATATGATCCAAACACATCAACGAAACGTCGTGCAGTTAGGCTTTGCCAATCTCGGGGTTTCAAAAGTGTTTTAGCTGCTCGCCATTATAATATTATTGCTTGCCACCTCTACAATATGGGAAATCGTCATTGAAGCATTTATCCACTCACAAAAGCACAATGTAAGAAAAAAATGCTAACTGGCTTATGTCTAAAGACTATGATGATACAGAAAAATTACCATGGATTTCTACACTTTAAATAAGTGTGGAATTCGTCGGGCTAAATGTGTACATGGCTAATTGTATAAATTTTAAACTTACAACCGTAGATTTAGAATTCGCTGTTACAACTCACTCGCACACACACACATACATACACACATAAACACAAACACAAACATATGCACACTCACACAAGCATACATAATCATATTAGCAATCACACAATTAACAATTAATATATATTATTTTCTTCTGTTATTATATATCAGTTTAATCATATGTATTTGTTTTTACTATTTGTTGCTCATCATATGAGACACACTACACCAACACTTAAATTGTAGTAACAATCTATTGTGAGGGCCCTGGTATCCAAAACACATGTTTAATCTTACCTTGGGTACCAGTGTTCAACAAATATGGATGCAAATAAATTATGTTATTGCTGTGTTCTTACCAGATTCTATCTTTTGTAGCAATAAATATAATATAATATATATATATATTATTATAATCTCATGATTTTAAATTAAAGCAATACATTTTTACTAAAATTTATGTGATGTACAATCATGCTAATAATAATTCTATAAGATAGACGGATTGAAAATACTTTATTGTTTACCAGCAATACAATAACTTAAAATATTTCTTAAAAACAAGTTATTATCGCAACTTGAGATTTCTTTCAGACATCCAAGCCTCGCGTTGTTAGAAATTATTTTATTATTTACAGTAAGTCATTTTGTGACTTTATACTTTTTTTGCTTACGGCTGGGTCTATTGGGTTTATCTATACGCTTGGATACAAATTGAATAACGCTAGAACGAAAATGATTGGTTTGCTATCTTTTGGTATTATGTGTCAAAGGGATGTTTGTTCCGTTCTGCTAATCTGATGCTTATGGTATGATTATAAGAAAGGTTTCATTGTGTAATTCGCGCGGGCGAAGTTTAGTCAAAAATAAGATAATATGATTACATACTATCCGTAACCGGAAAAAGGTTGAATTTAAATAATGCATGAAACATTAGCAAGATACATCTGCAACCTGAAAGCTATTTATGCTTAGAATTGGTGGCAGTATTACATCCAGTAGAAGATACAAACAATGCTAATTACCTCCAAGGATGTGTAAGTGAACAAATTTTATTACTTTACCTCAGCGCAGTCCCAGTTGTTAGTACAAAAGTGTAGTTATTTACCGACCCAATACTGAACTTTATACAGGAATGGTCAAGGACTTATCTAACCTTGGGGAACCGTTAAAGTAGTAAACTCGTTGCTAGTTATTTATATGCTATTCGATTTTGCTGAAGGTAAAGATATTAGATTTTGCTCTAGAGATTATTGAAGCTATTCGATTTTGTTCAAGAGATTATTGAGTATCTTTGAGATGTTTAATATGACATCTAAAAATCTTATGAATTATGGTTGGGAATGTGCTGCTTGCGCATGACAGCAGTAATTTTTCTGCAAATACTCTACGAAAAATCATGCATGAATTGTGCGGCGAACAACACAGGCAGGGCGTTGAAAACTAAATTTCAAGTTTTGGCTTAGGGCAGCCAGGGTGTGTTTGACTTTCCGAAAGTATCACGGTGACCAACGACGGCGGTGGCGTGCCCGGTGGAACTTGGTAATCATACTCTACCGCAACCTCGCCAATGTCAAAAGGCCGCCTGCTGTTGTATAATTGTACGACAATCGTTTTTGTGAAACAATATATTATTGACTATCGGGATTAAGCTAAAGCGATAGCCTAGTCAAGATATCAACGGCACTTGCCATGTAGAGAGTATTGGGTTCAAAGCCAGGGCACGCACCAATGACTTTTCGGAGTTATTTGAGTATTAAATTGTAAATTATCGCTTGCCCGTGCCTATTTTTTGTTTGTTTGTTTTGTTGATTTCTTTCATTTTTTCTCTTACAAAACGGGAAAGTTTGTAATAGTTTAGTAATGAAAACAATCTAATTTACGTTAATGCAAGTTCACTTCAGTAAATTTAGCTTGAATAACAAACACTTCTTTTTAATTGTAAAGTATAAATATTTTTGTTTCGTTTCGTGCTTCCAATGCTTCTTCAGAGAAATAATGAACCAATATTCAAAATACATGCCATTTGCGGTACGACAACAAAACATACCTATTGTGTAGCGTATCGAAAAATCCCCCACGACATAAACACGAAGTGAACACTTCACATAAATCAGGAAATAGCGATGTCTCGAGTGTTTCATATTACATCAATGAAGGAGTTTTACACGCCAATACGACGAAGGCAATAAACAGCAAACTTATTTGCGCATTTCTAAATGTTAATTAAAGTTAGTCTTTTCGTTACTTTTTTCGTACTCGTGCAGATAAGAATGTTAGCGGACCCGGAAGTGTCAAATGTGTCTTTGTTTGTGTGAAGAAGGAGAGATTAGAGCTAAATTGAATAAGATACGAAGAGCATCTTTGTTTTAATTGGTAGATACGATTTATTGCACATACTTTTAACAAACGCCTGAAATGACAGTTCTCATACAAAATTACTCAAACATTTAAAATATTTGGTAAGTCCAGAGAGTAGACATATAGAGAGACAACCTGCTGTCCTCCCATACATCAAGGGCGTGACTGACAAGATTGGCTACATCTTGAAGCGAGCTTCAATCAAAACATTCTACAAGCCGCCAACGAAGATAAGCCAATTATTACCATCTGTCAAGAGTCAGTTACCCTTACAAGAGGCCGGGGTTTACAAGATAGACTGTGAGTGTGGGCTCTCATACATTGGACAAACCAAGAGAAGCATAGGCATTCGACTAAAGGAACATATAGCTGACATTAAACACAAACGCTCGACGAAGTCTGCTGTGTGTGAACATGTAGAACAAGGAACCAACCATTACCTGCGATTTGATAAACCACAGATACTCGCAAAAGAACACCGCTTTATTCCAAGAATGATACGTGAAGCTATTGAAATTAAAAAACATCCTAATTTCAATAGGGAAGATGGTTGGAATGTTCCTCCAGCTTGGGACCCTGTTATCAGGCTAATGAAACCCAAGAAGGACAAAGTCACCAGAAGACATCAAGACACAGTGAGCACATTCTGCGTAGATAGTAACACCAATAGTTGAAAAATGTTCAGGTACTTTGAGATAACTTATAAATTCAAGACAAAGACAAATATCACCTCAGTCTGCCGTGAACACGAATCCTGTAAAGAATTCGAAACGTCGACTAGTAATAAAAATGTAGTTTCTAGATCTTTCGGTTTAAATGTAATAACAAATAACCAGTGTAACCAATATAACGCGATAAAATCCGTAAACTGTAGTTTAATTTCAAAATTGATATTTTTTCTGGAAATAACACAAGAATAAGTACTGTTCAAATTATTGTGTCTCATTATTTTCGAGTTTACATATTTTCGGTGAAAATAGGCCTCCGCCTATGCCGCAATGGACGTGTATTGGTTGAGATAATGATAAATCAATATTCTGCAGTTTAATGAATTAATGTCAAATGCTACTGTTATGGGTAACAAACGTATTTTTGACTATATTGAAGTGTTTGTCTTGAAAATAGCATATTAAGCCATTATGTGGATGAGAGACCCTTCATTTGACATTTTCATAATTTCTGTGAAATCACACAGACATGCTAACACTGTTCATCTCTGTATCTTGACTAGCATACTATACATATTCTTCAAACACAATAACGAATTCACTAGGGTATCTATGTTCATTGTACCTTCAACCCTTAAACTGCTTGAGACTAAATTCATCAAATACTAGAAGCTGAGACTTATTCAATTACATGGATTTTGAATCATGAATATCTTGGATGGAAATTCATCATTCATTTATTTTAAGTTATTCACTTTAAGTTTTCTAATGAAAGACTTCGTTTCAGATATACTTAAATTTCCTTTTTAACCCACTATTACTAGGTAGATACGTAGTTATGTAATACAATCTATCAAGCCTTTTTTCGCCCACCTCTAGTTAATGTATAATTTTACCACAACTATATATGTGATTCGAACCCACCACACATCGCGTAGTGTAAAAGAGCAAGGCGGCTGCTTAATCCCCTACGATATACCTACGTAATGATGCTTTTATTTCAATAGATACAATTGTATCTAAATATATTATGTCAAAGTATGAATAAACTTTATATAGAGCGGTCCTATTTATAACAAATCTGTTCTGTTTTGGTTTAAACAGTGAAGAGGAACAATTGAACAAGAATTTGAATAGTACAATATTTATCACAATAATTATTGTTCTGAGAAAATGCCAAAGTTCATGATGTATATTTATAGAGAATTTGCTCAAACGCGACAAACTGGTAAAGGTTAAGGATTCCAGTTCCTGAAAACGAGGATACCAAACAAAAACGTTGAACATTCGTCACAATAATATTCTGTTGTATTTTATAGGCAAATTCCTTCTTAACAAACTGCCTTCTACAGCTCACTTGTTATACATACATACATACATAGACTTACGCCTGTTTCCCGGAGGGGTAGGCAGAGACTACGGAACGCCATTCCCAACGATCCTGACATACCTCTCTTGCTTCATTCACTTCCATCAAGTTTCTCATGCATGCTCTACTGTTTAGGGTACTTCGGACCTGTCCTTTTTTTAGGATGTCTCCAATCTGAACGTCCGCCTAGGTCTTCCCCTTCGTCCTGTCTCATTCACATTTGCCTTATATATCTTTTTTGTCAGTCTTTCGTCATCCATCCTCTCCATGTGCCCAAACCATCTTAACATGCCTTTCTCGATGCTTGTAATTACATCTTCTTTTTACCCCACACCACTCTCTTATCACACTATTCTTAACTCTGTCGGTCTAAGATACATCACACATAATTCTCCGTGCTCTTATTTATACAGCATTTATTTTACTTTCAAGACTCTTATGCCATACCCAACTTTCACTACCATACATAAGGGTAGAAACTAACACCCCTCTATGCGCAGCCAAACGTGCCTTTTTGGACACGTTTTGACTGATCATAAACGCCTTCAGAGCTCCATTCACTCTATTATCTGCATGAACTCTTCGTTCAATATTTTCTTCATTCTTACCATCTCTTGTAAACAACGTACCTAAGTATACAAACTCATTCACTTGTTCCACTCGCTGTCCATCGATCAAAACATTACAAGCCGTAACGTATTCCTCCTTTTCAAAAACCATAACTTTCTTTTTACTTACATTCACTTTCATTCCTTTCCTCTCCAACGCACCATGCATGATTGTTACCATCTCCTGCAACTCCTCCGCTGAAGACGAGTAACCCATTCATCCTTAATCCGCAGTCACTATGTTTTAAATCTTGCAAAGAACTGTCCATGAAGAGGTTAAACAGCCATGGCGACGCTGCGTATTTGGAATCTATACCTTCACACAACACTCTATAGTGTTGAGTTCGGGTATACTATAAAAATATGTACCGCCGTGTTGGGGGTTTTAAAATATACCCGACTGCAACATTCGTTTTGGGTAAACTTTAAAATTATGTAACGCCCTGTTAAGGATTTGAAAATATACCCGACCGCAACATTCGTTTGGGGTAGGTAGGGATTGAGGTAACTTATACGCACCGCCATTTTTCGCCACTTTTACGAATAAACCGGACCTTTAGCAATTTTAATGAGGCTAAGTTGACGGAGCCCTGCTTCGCAGGGCTCCTATTTTTGTGTTCGGGGTCACAAGAAAACCTAACATAACCTATTCAGTTGAACTGAACCCGACCTTCGCGCGTTGCGGTACCTTCACACAACGCTCTATAGTGTTGAGTTCGGGTATACTATAAAAATATGTACCGCCGTGTTGAGGGTTTTAAAATATACCCGACTGCAACATTCGTTTTGGGTATACTTTAAAATGATGTAAAGCCCTATTAAGGATTTGAAAATATACCCGACGGCAACGCGGTCTCTGACGTCATGAGCGTTGAGTGAAGGTATAGATTCCTTATACGCGGCGACGCTACATATCCTTGTCTAACACCTTTCTCGATGGTAAATCAGTCAGTGTATGTTTATCCTCACACAAGCTCTAGAATCCTCATAAAGGGATTTCACTTATTATGTACGATGAAATTAAAAAAAAATCGTATCATATTGCATATGAGATGTTGCGACTGAGTTCAAAATTAAATAATATGTATAAAGACTAAAGAAAGAAATCTTTTAATTCGAGAGTTATAATATTCTTAGAATAGTGTCCAAAAAACCCAGGACCCGCACTTTGAACTGAAGCCAATGTCTTAAACCTAGTGATAGGCTAAATAACTAATAAACTATTGTTTAAAAATATAGTAAATTGCAAAATATCTGATAATACTTTTTTTCAACCTCAAGTATTGGAATACATTTATCGCCAAATTATTGCGAACCTATTTTTTTCTCTCAGATAGAATGCTCTTAGCAATGTTTATCGATTACAGACCAATAACAGTATTCCAATACCAAAATAAAAAACTTGAATACTATATTAAATAAGTTACATACAGTCTGCATAGGGTTAATTAAACTCTTTCGAAGGGGCCGCTACTGTTAGCAATGAGAAGCAGAGTTAAAAGGTTTGCAGCATTTACAGCCAGTGTTCGACTGCGATTTCTTTATTCCTTATAACTAGAGATGTACCAGTCGCGTTTTTTCGGCGTACAGACTTCGGCTTCGGCTCAACTAGACGACTCGTGAAGCGCTGTATTTTATAAAAAAATCTGAATTGTATCAACTGAAAAGTTGACCTCAAATGAAATTGTAAAATTATCTTCATCCACTTCTGTACACATTAAATTCTTGCGTTTTAACTATTGGGTGCAAGAAGTTGAAATTTGGCATGTTCCTTGGGCAGTGTAGGGAAGCATTAAGAGAGGACTTTTGGAAATTCTAACCATGATCACACAAACTCCTGAAATGATGACCGGTAGCAATGTAATTTACACAGTGCTAAATTTCTTAATCAAACCTTTTATTATTAGCACCTACAGCATTGCATTACTTTTATAATAATAATGAATTCTCAGGATGTCGCAGAGCTTTTATAAATATTCTGATATTCGAGAAAAGGTACTTTTCAAAAAAGTGACTTGCTATTTTGACCAATCCCATCAAACATTTCATTCGGCGATATCGTGTGAAAAGCCGAGAATCAAATATCATGTTACCGACGGTACAACTCTATAACGCTCTTAAGATTGGAAACAAAGATTTGCTTTTTGCATTATATCGTACAGACGTTGTTTCAAATACTGTCCATGATATGATTTTGGTATTCGTTTCATTTTTGTAATTTTGGGTATGAAATATCCGCAAAACGTTAACCAAACTTTCTTTTTGTACAGATTTTATTTATATCGAAAATTGTTTATGTGCTGCAAGCAATTTCATCATAAGGATCGTCGGCGGTTTGAATAAGTTTATTCTTTTAGTTAGTGCATTGTTAGGACAGATTCCGAAATAAGTAATTTTTCGAGAATAATGTCTTCGATTTTCACACGAGACAAATCTTTGTGTGATCAATAATTATTGATTCGGGTCCGGTCTTTGTCCTTTTATGTTAATGGAATGTTTATCAAATATGTTCGTAAATTCGCCTGCGATGCAGGAATATTTAATTTTTATGCAGGCGTCTATCAGACGTTCAATTAAATATTATTATTATAAATGAAATCTGTTTTACTATGGAGTAAACCTCTGATAAAACGTGTGACAATTAACTGTGACTAAGCTTACAAAAGACAATTTATAGTAGCGTATAATAAAAAAAGTGAAATAAATGCCTTAGTCTACATTTTAAGTTCAGAAAACAAATTAGGAGAAAACTTGAGAAGTACTTGTATGCCCATTATTACCTGGGGCTGACGAAGCCCACCATTTTCAAATTAACAAGAAAACTTTCACTTTTTCAAGCTAAGAGTAACTTACATTATCAACTTACAATATTTGCAACGATCCTGACTTATTAGATTAGATTAAAACTCTTTATCGTACACCAGAAAAACAAATAAAAGAAAAACAAAAAACCCGACTGCATAAAAACTAATTTTAAAAAATACGTGAAAATATTAACTTAAATAAAAACTAAAAAGAAAGAAACAAGCCCATAAGTTTAGAAGTAATATGCAGAACAGAACGACTCACAGTCGGGGCCCCTTGGGAAGATTTGATTGGTAAAATTTGAATGGGCCCCGACTGTGAGTCGTTCGGTTCTGCATATTACTTCTAAACTTATGGGCTTGTTTCTTTCTTTTTAGTTTTTATTTAAGTTAATAATTTCACGTATTTTTTAAAATTAGTTTTTATGCAGTCGGGTTTTTTGTTTTTCTTTAAATTTTTTTTTTATTTTATACTTTTTAGTTACGATTCATTGACTTCGTTATAAGATGGTAAATTTCGCAATCGAGTGTTTGTATATCGTTTATACTTGAAAAAAAAACTTAAATCAATAAGTATGAAAATTAGCGAGAATTTTTTTTTTGTTAAACAGAAATGAGTCTAGAGCTGCCGATAATTATAGCCTGGGTTTTAACACGATTAACCTTAAGACCATACGTTTTCGTCCATTCAGATATGGCAACTAGATCCCGATTAATGTTGGTGATGCCTAAAGACAAACTTTCAAGCTTCGCTTGAGAGTATATTTGCAGATCATCTGCATAAAAGTGGTAGGAACTTGAAATAGAATTAGATATTGATTTGATAAAAATCAAGAAGAGAGGAGGAGAAAGAACGCCGCCCTGACGTACACCCGCAGAATTGTCGCACCAGGATGAATAAGTTTTATCCAGATGGATACGCTGCCGGCGGCGAAACAGGTAACTACGAAACCAGTCAATCACGGATGGAGATATGCTAAGAGAGCTTAAGATGGCAAGGAGCACGTCAAAGTCAACGGTGTTGAAAGCATTGCTGAAATCCAACAAACAGAGAACTGTGAGTTTGCCGTCCTCTATATATATCTCTCTTGCTTCGTTCACTCCCATCAGATTCCTCATGCATGCTCTTCTGTTCAGGGTACTTCTAACCTGTCCTGTTTTTTTCACATTATCAAGTGGCAAAGATTGGCCTTTAGAAGTCAGGGTGAGATAAGAGGTGTAAAAAACCTTCGTCTAACTAGCTTACTTCATGGATACAGTCAATTATATCACACCGAATCAGTAATGCATTTGCAATTGCAAATATAATGCATGTAATTTAAAAACTAGCCTAATAAGTTTTTTGTGTCTGATAATTTGCTTTATGCCATACCTACATGTTTGTGTAAGTACATGTTATTAACATTTCCTTTACGTATGTTTTAAGGCCTTCATGTACCCTGTGGGCTTTAATTTGAGAAGATGTATTAATATGTTGAAATATTATTCACAACTCGTAACTTACACGCATTTCTAAGAAGAATAATTTTAACAGACCGACGTTCACGTTTCACGTTTTGTGTTACAGAACCCAACAATTACTGAGATTTGAGATGAGAATATTGTTTTGGAAGTTATTGGCCTTCCATGTGAAAGATTTTATCAGATTTAATAAACTACGCAGTTATTAAAATCTAATTTGCGAATATATCCTCGAGATATTCTTGGAATCGCCGTGTGGTTGACGGCATAGAATACAAGTATCACCACCCCCTATCTTCCCGTGGGTGTCGTAAGAGGCGACTAAGGGATAACACGATGCAAATACCATCTTTGCGTAGAGACGGAAAACTCGACATCAAACCCTATACGACTGCCTCGTTGGTCTCGCGGCATAAATGTGCGCGTGGGATCGGGAGGTCCCGGGTTCGATTCCTGGGTCGGGCAGTGTTATTGGGTTTTTCTGTCACGAAGTTCTCAGTAGCCGCACGGAGTCTGGAAATGTGCCCGGTACGGCAATAGGCTCGCCCCTTATTACGTGGGACTAAAGTATATCTGGCGAAAAGTGGGTGTAGAAATACACCTCTGCCTACCCCTTCGGGGATAAAAGGCGTGACGTTATGTGTATGTGTGTGTATATTCTTGGAACTTATTATTTCAATATTCGCAATCTCAGTTATAGAGCTTCCAAAGTAATTGGACCTACATATTATTATAATCTCGTGATTTTAAATTAAAAACAATAGATTTTTACTAATATTTATATAAGTGATGTACAATTGTACATGCATCATGCTAATGAGTTGTTATTCTATAAGGTACATCCACGGCACGTACCAATGACTTTTCGAAGTTTAGTGTGTATTCAATTGTTAATTATCGCTTGCCCCGTGCCTCGGAGAGCACGTTAAACCGTCGGTCCCGGCGGATCATGAAGATCTTTGACAGTCGTTACGGGGTGTCAATACCCTCAAATAAACTGATACTGGTCTAAACCATGGAATATCGCTATCCCTTTGGGTTGCGGAGGTCAGACGGCAGTCGTTCTGTGTAAAAGTTGATATTCTGCCATATCTGGTTAGACCAGTAAACGGACCTCGGGCTCCAAGGCGTGAAAGTCTTGAATACAACCGGGATAACGCTAGGGAGATGATGATGATTCTATAAGGTAGACGGATGGAAAATACTTTATTGTTTACCAGCAATACAATAAAAAGGCAGCGATAGCCTTGTGGAGATACCAACGGACTGCCATGCAGAGGGCTCGAATCCACGGCGCGCACCACTGACATTTCGGAGTTATGTGCGTATTGAATTGTTAATTATTGCTTGTCCCGTGCCTCGGCGAGTACGTTAAGCCGTCGGTCCCGGCTGTCATGAAGATCTTTGACAGTTGTTATAGGGCGTCAGTACCTCTAAAATAAACTGAAACTAGTCTAAACTATGGAATATCGCTATCCCTTCGGGTTGCAGAGGTCAGACAGGCAGTCGCTCCGTGGAAAAGCTAATATTCAGCCAAATCCGGTTAGACTAGATAGCCGGGTTTAAACTGGGATAACGCTAGGAGGATGTTTACCAGCAATGCAATAACTTAAAATATGTCTTAAAAACTAGTTCTTATCGCAACTTGAAATTTCTTTCAGACAACCAAGTCTCGCGTTGTTAGAAATTATCATATTATTGATAGTAAGTCATTTTCTTACTGTATACTCTGTTTGCTTACGGCTGGGTCTATTTTCCAGCATGTATTGGATAGGTACAAATTGAATAACGCTAGAACGAATATGATTGGTTTGCTTTCTTTTGGTATTATGTGTCAAAAGGATGTTTGTTCCGCTAATGTACTGCTAATCTAATGCTTATTATAGTTAAATAATTAATGGTATGATTATAAGGAAGATTTCATTGTGTAATTCGCGCGGGTGAAGTTTAGTAATAAATAAGATAATATGATTACATAATTATCCGTAACTCAAGAAAGGTTGAATAATCTGGTCTAATATATTTCAAATAATGCATGAAACACTAGCAAGATACATCTGTAACCTGAAAGCTCTTTATGCTTAGCATTGGTGGCAATATAACATCCAGTAGAAGATAAAAACAAAGCTAATTACCTCCAAGGATGTGTAAGTGAACTAATTTTAATACTTTAACCTCAGCGCAGTCCCAGTTGTTAGTGCAAAAGTGTAGTCATTTACCGACTCAATGCTGAACTTTGTACATTATAGTGGTCACCGACATGTTCTAAACTTTGGGAACTGTTAAAGTGGTAAACTCGTTGCTACTTATTTATTTGCTGTTCGGTTTTACTGAAGGTAAGTGCAGTTCATATGGCTGTAAAATACAGGTGTTCTCAAGATATTATTGAGAATATTTTGACATATTTAGTATAACATTTGATAGCCTTTTAAAGTTCTTTTTGAATAGTGTGGTTGATGCCATTCTGCCTCCAAATGATAATTATAGTTCAGGGTCTGCCAACTGGAGATGCCAGCGGCGTGCACCACGAGCGTGGTTAGGACTCTGCCGACGTCAATGGGCGTACTGTTTTAAAAATAGTGTACAATTAACATTTTGTAAAACACTTGTTAATGTGAAACAATACATCATTGACTATCGGGATTACTCTTAAAATATTAACATCAGTTAATCTTGTTTTTCTATTCAATAGGTAAATGACACCTAAAACACTTTGGTAAACCGACATCGTATATTTTTACAAATAAATATATTTTATTCTATATTTATAGGCAATATTTCACAAAACGTAAATCTAAACTTATACATATTCATATTAGTCAATAATTGTTATCGATACCAGTACGTCATACATAAGTGGACGTCAGTTGCGACTCTGATATCCGGCGCACGGTCAGCCCAATTAAACTTTGTCTACCTGGCAGCTTTTATTTATTCAGACTTTTATACTGCTTGACGTACATTAGAATGTACGTCAAGTAGTAATAAAAAGTATGAATACAGAAATTAAGTAGAATATAAATAAAAAATGCAGTGCATCATTCAACTAAAGTAAACATTAGACAGATATAATCTAATACCTTTAAACGAGCAATCTTTGTATTCACGGAAACGACTTCTGACTCTCGGAAACGGCTGTAACGATTATCTTGAAATTTTGTATGCATTTGTTTCGGGGGCGATAAATCGATTTACCGAAAATAAAATTCATCCAGGTACGTAACCAAAATGATTTAGATTCGAAAAAGAAGTCTGGAATCTCTTAAAACACATGACATGTTATATGTGTATCTATCTCTCAGTCCGTTCATGGTGTAGCTACATTTTCAAATTAAAAAATTAAAAAAAGCTAAGCTTTCAAACTTTTTTTAGGTTTCTTGTAACAGACAGACGATGCAATAACCCACTTGACGGTTAGTGGCAGGTAAACCTGGCTCGTACACATGTCTGCGTGCTATAACACAACCAAGCCGGTGGACAAAGCAGTAGAAGAATGAGCGGAATGTGGAATAAGGGAATGAAGCCTCGACACTGTCACTCACCGAACGAAACACAACACCACTTTACTATACGTCAATACTTTGTTAAACTAGTAGTACTTTCCCGTTCGAGACGGACTATTTATCTAGTACTTCGAAATGCAACTTCATTGAAGAAGTATCTATATAGAAGCTAAGTCACTACATAAGGTTATAACACACTCCCTCACACTAACAACCAGGTCGATAATAAATTATAGTTGCGCAAGACTATTGGAGAGTGTATATATACTGTAACCGTTATAATCTTGTAGAATAGACCTAGGTACGTACACGTACTTTCCTATCCGACGAAAGGTTCTACAAATAGTATAACTCTATAGAAGAAGTGAAGATTTCCCTTGTTATTTTTATTTGTTTGGACAGAATACTTGAAAAAATGTGAAAAAGGCTTACATCGACCTTTTTTATTATTATAGAGCTTGTAAGACGCTGAATGGAATTTGTTCACCTATCACAAAAATCGGGTTACCAAGGCCGCGTGGATTAAGGTAAGGGCGAACATTGTTGACGTACCTTCGATGAATACCGAATTGAATAGGATTTTTGTACTCCTTTGTTCATGAAAATAAATGTCTATCAATAAATTTGTAAGCTGATGGTGCTTTGTGAGAAGTTGGGAGTTCGAAATCTACATGAAATCTTTGAAGTGCTAATTTTTTTTAAATACTGGTGCTTATAAACACTATGTGCATTGGGCAGGATCAAAATTAACCGTATTAAATATTTATGTAGAAATCATCATCATCCTCTTAGCGTTATCCCAGTTTTCAATCTGGGGTCCGCTTTCTAGTCTAACCGGGTTTGGCTGAATATTAGCTTTTCCACGGAGCGACTGCCTGTCTGACCTCCGCAACCCGAAGGGATAGCGATATTCCATGGTTTAGACTAGTGTCAGTTTATTTAGAAGGTACTGACACCCTGTAACGATTGTCAAAGATCTTCATGACAACCGGGACCGACGGCTTAACGTGCTCTCCGAGGCACGGGACAAGCGATAATTAACAATTCAATACGCACATAACTTCGAAAAGTCATTGGTGCGCGCCGTGGATTCGAACCCGATACCCTCTGCATGGCAGTCTGTTGGTATATCCACTCGGCTATCGCTGCCTCTACTACTACTACTATCTATTAAATATTTATGTAGAAATAAGTGTACTAAAATTTTGTTAACTTCGAATCGCTTTTTGTGTATATTATAGTAAATATTTATGTATTTTGTATTATATATAAGCAAAACTAAATCAGTCTCAAATTAATTGTAAAATACACCTACCTTTAATCTCTGCACCACCCTAAGGTAGACTGGCGGAAAATGCCTCAGGCATTAAGTCCACCTTGCATACGCATTATTTATATGAAGTTTTAAAATAAATAAAATAAAATAAATAAATATTATTATTAAAAGATTGTCAGGTGTTGAACAAAAAACAAATAGGTGCCCAAATGCCGAAAGTGGAGAAAATAAACGATAGCCATCTCGCCTGGACCTATATTAGTAAAAGGTCACCAAGCAGTTGATTTATTTTATTCACCCCAAAACAAAGAATCTTATTCTTCAATTTACACAAGAACAATGAAATACCCCGGGATAAATTTCATACCTAAATCATTTTACGGGTCAAATCAAAATAAACCTGAGGCGGTGCTTCAATTTCATTTCAGAATAATTGGGCCAAACTAACGCGAGCGACCATTCTCCCCAAGTGACCTGGGTGCCTTTGTCAAGTGTCACTCGTCACAAAACTTTTTGAATACCTCTTTTGGGTGGAACTCTTAAACTGATGAACTCACGAGTTTTAGTTCGAAATTAATGGAAACTATGTCTGCGTGAATAAATTTTCTTTAGAAAACCGACCTCCCAGTATTTTACTAATACTGAGTTTAGAATCGCATCTTGTTTACATCTGAAGTTACCTGTGATAAACGTTTTGCTTGTTACATATTTTACTTAACCTATTCTTAGCAATTTTTTGGTGATGAGGTAGAAAGTCTTTTCGAGTCGTCTCGACGTCCACTCTCATCTCGAGTAAAAAAAGCGGATAGGTACATTATTATAACATACATCAAACACACAGGTGACCTTCATATTTACCCCTAATTAAGGTACAACTACAGGTAAAGTCCAACATATTGAAAATAATAGCCTTAATTACCGCACATCCGGTTTTATAATTTCAGGAAACCTTTAATTATTAAAACATTTAATGTGTATGTGAAATAGAAACCGCAACCTTTTCTACCGACGTTTGAATTAAAATAAGTTTGATTATATTAGTTGCTACAACTAAAACGATCCTTTCCATTATTTGAATTCCATTTTAGTGGTTGTACAAATATTGTTTAAAGTCCGAATAGTGATGTGAAAGGGTAAGTGTAAACATAGTAGGTCACTGTTATTCGAGAAAGTTTGAATGGGTTAATGTTAATGAATTCGTCATCATCATGAGCCACTGTATTTGCCATCATCAGCCATTGTATATAAATTGTCCCACTGCTGGGCACGGGCCTCTTCTCACTATGAGAAGGGGAAGGCCATAGTCCACCACGCTGGCCTAGTGCGGTTTGGCAGACTTCACGTCTTTCCAGAACATTATGGAGAACTCTCAGACATGCAGGTTTCCTCACGATGCTTTCCTTCACCGTTTAGCAAGCGATAATTAACAATTTAATACGCACATAACTCCGAAATATCATTGTTGCGTGTCGTGGATTCGAACCCGGACCCTCTGCGTAGCAGTTTTTCGGTCTCTCCACTAGGCTATCGCTGCGTTAAGGGTGCTTGTACACGGTGCATGTAGCTTGAGCATGTTGAGGCACTTGCGCGGGTTATATGCACCGTAAACATATCGTTTAAAAAATTGTGCGGGTCCAGCGACTCGTGCATGTACCAAAGCGAGCCACCCGCGCAAGTAATTCGCGTGCTCTGCGGCACGTGCGGGTCACTCGCGCATGTTACTTGTTAAAATTACATTTTTAGCATATGATTTTAAAAGAATTTTCGGTCGTCGAGATATTTTGACGCGATTTAAGTTATAAAGCTATCGCGCGAATAGCATGCACATGTACCTAGCTCTTGATTACGAACAAATAACTTGTACACACAGCTTGCGCAAGTAGCCCGTGTCTTTACTTGCTCCAGCTATTTGCACCACGTACAAGTAGAAGCGAGTAACTTGAACAAGTAGCTTGCGCATATTACTCACGCATGTAACCCGCACCTTTACTTGCTCCAGCTACATGCACCGTGTACAAGCACCCTAATGAATTGTGAAATACAAAAAACAGATGAAAGAAAAAGGTTTATTTGGTACAAAAAAATGCACACTTAAAACATTGAAGGCAAAAAATTATAAAAATATATAAAAATAAACAAAAACTATAAAAATAGAATACAACCAAAGATGGAAGATCACATTTCTGCTCACTATCATCCTTTTGGTGTAGAAAAGAATACAAAATGTCACACCAATGTTCACCCATTCTTTCCGTGGTTATCTTAAGAGGCAACTGAATAAAAACGCGCAGCAAATAGTATCTTTGCTGAGAGAAATAGTAAACCCAACATCAAACTTTGTACCTACTTGTCTGGTCAGCGTGGTTTATAAAAGGCCAAATCTTTTTGAGTCACAATGCTACTGTAAAACAAATTGGCAAAGGCTTAAGTTGCTGAGCGTGTGGACGTTGAAACGCTGATGAGGAGAAATATTGTCATGACGACCTTTAAAACAAGATACCAAAGATAAGACTAAAACACAGATATATAGAGTTGCAATATGTATAAACCGCAGATAGTATTGATTAAGTATTCGTTTTCACATGTGTGCCTTTTTGTAATATAAATATTGCGGTAAAAGAATACGTCACAAAAAAATAATATATTATCTCAAATAAAGATTTCAACGTATGAAAATTGTCACGTCGAAAAATTACTATGTTTCGAAGTTCTCATAGGTATACTAACGTCTACCAGAAAGTCAGATTAAAGCAGATGTACTTATATATAAAATGTTCGATTTCAATTTTATTCCTTTCAAAGCAAAAGTTTTAACAAAGAAGTCCTATTACTTAAATCCCAGTCGAGCAAAGCAATATTCCTGTCATATTATTTTAAACTTTTGTATGAAAACTGATATTAAATCATGTGTTTCATTTGTTACACATGCAAAGAGCTCTCAAAGGTAGTTTCGCTTCGTATTCCATGTAAACATTTGTAGTTTCTAAGCGCAACCCGACAGGAATAAATAGAAGCCAACGCATAAATCTCAATTCTTGAAACCTAGAAGGAAGTGGTGTCGGGTAAAAGAAGATGTAGTGACAAACATCGAGAAAGGCATGTTAAGATGGTTATATATATAAGAAGATATATAAGGCAAATGTAAATGGGACAGGACGACGAGGAAGACCTAGGCGGACGTTCTCTGACCAGATTGGAGACATCCTAAAAAAAGGACAGGTCAGAAGTACCCTAAACAGAAGAGAATGCATGAGAAACTTGATGGAAGTGAATGAAGCAAGAGAGGTATGTCAGGATCATTGCAAATGGCGTTCCGTAGTCTCTGCCTACCCCTCCGGGAAACAGGCGTAAGTCTATGTATGTATGTATGTAGAAGGAAAAATAAATACTCGCTAATGCTTCAGAGCTTGAACAATTTCGTTGAAAGATTTATGTCGAACATGAAATATGAGTTTTGAAAAGATATTCTTTGAATTTGAGCCGGCTAGGGCATTCATTTGCGAGTAAATAAAATACGAGTAAAATACGATTCAAGAACGCTGAAAATATGCATAATTATAGTGCAGCAAGCATATTGAATAGTATAATTTCTTTCTAGTATAATTAGAAAATGTTTATTTGGATAGAAGTTCGCTTTTTTTTTCTGATATATTATTATGTCCGGCATTTTGAACTGCGGCCGACACACGAAATTGAATAAGTACCAAACTTGTTTGTGGCAAGTTAGTTCAAGCTTTTTTGAGAGATACAATCGTATTATTCTATATCAAACATAAAAAACAAGAAAACTACAGAAAGCATGTTTTGGACCACACAAAGAGATACCTCGTGAGGGAATCGAACCTACGGCATATTATAATTCATATTTGCGAATATAGCTTACAGGTACATAGTTTTTAATAAACATAATGTCAACGTGGAATCCAATTATGTGACGAGGCATGTAGCTGATCCAAGCCGACGAGCACTAGTGCGATTTTTAGAAATTCCTCGAATTTAAATCACATTAAATATGCCAATGTTGTAATGAAATAGGTACATTTTTGATTAACTTCTATTTTCATATAATTTTGATCAGAACATGACCGTA
The DNA here is from genome assembly GCA_944739405.2 of Euclidia mi. Lineage (NCBI taxonomy): Eukaryota > Metazoa > Arthropoda > Insecta > Lepidoptera > Erebidae > Euclidia > Euclidia mi. The sequence continues at coordinate 26,095,012 of OX123204.2, read as the reverse complement.
CATAGAGACTCCAATACATAATATACTCACTGAGTTCAAAACTTATTATAATACTAGAGGACGCCAGCAGCTACGCCTGCAATTTTTTAAAATTTACCCGTTTTGGCCGATCCCGTGACCATTTCGGAAAATCCCTTCTTAGTGCACCCCTACAAACATAAAAGGAACATACATGCCCAGCTTCCTGCGCCCAATAGTTTCGGCTGTAGCGTGTCTGTCAGTCAGTAAGTAACGCAAGGATTTTATATATTAAGATAATAGCTCAGAAAGTGGCAAGAGACCCACCTACTTGTATGATAAGTTTGACTGGAGGAAAAGCCACTTCTCATACTCCACAAGACCCTCAGCTAGGCCTCTATCACAAACCAAGCATAGGACGATTGCATTTTGTGGTTCTTTTAAATTTGCAGCAGCAAAGGTCTGGAATAATTTGCCTACTCCCTTAAGGGAACTAAAAGCAATATCTTCTTTTAAATATAGATACAAGAATTATCTGTTAGCTCAACAAAAACTTTAGGTTTATGTCTGCATACCTTTGGAGCTATTACTACTAGGTTGTATAGTAGGCATTATCCAGGCAACATAACCTCCAGCATTGCTTGCAGCATCCTTATATCGTTCTTATGCATCCAATTCTTAACGTGAACAAGCATAACTGGAAATGGAGGAAGTTATTATATTATGTAGAATAACATTACTCACTTACCATGATTTTTTATCTTAGATAGTACTATAATGTTATTTGCTTGTTTTAAGCTATGATTATACTTATATTAAACGGCATTGCTCTGGCATGTTGAAGGCCACATTGAAAATCAGTACTGAGAAGGACCCACAGCGTCCTTTGCAGTGTATGCTGAATGTCGACCTAATTTGTAGCACGCGCCGTACAATACCCATAGTTTTTAACTTGTGTGAATTTTAATTTTTGTGTATGAGATACTAATAATTCACAATACTATTACCATTTGTATACGTGGCAGAACATGAGAGCACATGGCATATAAAAGGTACTCTGTGGCACATGGTTACACGCCGGTTATTGACAGTACACGTCACCGGACGTGACGTTTATGACGTTTGTCTGTCAACGGCGTCAACCCGTTGCTTTGTTTGGGTCATAATCTTTTGGATTGCGTGATAGCGTGATAGTGTTTACTTATTATTGTTAATCTAGAAAGAAAGAAGAAAGAAAATATTTTTTTTTGTATACACGTCGCACAATAATAACATACAAAAACAAAAAAAAATAAAGAACAACAATTAAAACCTTACAATAAAGAGACACATCACACTATCACGCAATCCAAAAGATTATGACCCAAACAAAGCAACGGGTTGACGCCATTGACAGACAAACGTCATAAACGTCACGTCCGGTGACGTGTACTGTCAATAACCGGCGTGTAACCATGTGCCACAGAGTACCTTTTATATGCCATGTGCTCTCATGCTCTGCCACGTATAAAAATGGTAATAGTATAGTGAATTATTAGTATCTCATACATAAAAATGAAAATTCACACAAGTTAAAAACTATGGGTATTGTACGGCGCGTGCTACAAATTAGGCCGACATTCAGCATACACTGCGAAAGACGCTGTGGGTCCTTCTCAGTACTGATTTTCAATGTGGCCTTCAAAATGCCAGAGCAATACCGTTTAATTTAAGTATAATTATAGATTAAAACAAGCAAATAACATTATAGTACTATCTAAGGTACAAAATCATGGTAAGTGAGTTATGTTATAATACATATAATCCATTCTACATAATATAATAACTTCCTCCATTTCCAGTTATGGTTGTTCACGTTAAGAATTGGAAGCATAAGAACGATATAAGGATGCTGCAAGCAATGCTGGAGGTTATGTTGCCTGGGTTATGCCTACTATACAACCTAGTAGTAATAGCTCCAAAGGTATGCAGACATTGACCTAAAGTTTTTGTTGAGCTAAGAGATAATTCTTGTATCTATATTTAAAAGAAGATATTGCTTTTAGTTCCCTTAAGGGAGGAGACAAATTATTCCAGACCTTCGCTGCTGCAAATTTAAAAGAACCACAAAATGCAATCGTCCTATGCTTGGTTTGTGATAGAGGCCTGGCTGAGAGTCTTGTGGAGTATGAGAAGTGGCTTTTCCTCCAGTCAAACTTATCATACAAGTAGGTGGGTCTCTTGCCACTTTCTTCTTGAACTTTCTTTTCTTTCACTATCTTAAGATATATAATCCTTGCGTTACTTACTGACTGACAGACACGCTACAGCCGAAACTATTGGGCGCAGGAAGCAGAAATTTGGCATGTATGTTCCTTTTGTATTCATAGGGGTGCACTAAGAAGGGATTTTCCGAAATTCCTACGGGATCGGCCAAAACGGGTAAATTTAAAAAAATTGCAGGCGTAGCTGCTGGCGTCCTCTAGTATTATAATAAGTATTGAACTCAGTGAGTATATTATGTATTGGAGTCTCTATGTACGGTCATGTTTTGGTCAAAATTATATGAAAGTAGAAGTTAGTCAAAAAGGTACCTATTTCATTACAACATTGGCATATTTAATGTGATTTAAATTCTAGGAATTTCTAAAAATCGCACTAGTACTCGTCGGCTTGGATCAGCTACATGCCTCGTCACATAATTAGATTCCACGTTGACATTATGAGACGGAGGATCTCAGGTAGGATGTCAGGGTTCAAGAGAAACACTGCTAGGCTGAACAGGTTCTTTATTATGTCTCACTACCGCCTACGTACAGTATGACTGAACTAGGTAAGCACTGGCCTGAGGCTGGAGTGTAGACTCCTGCTGCTCTCCGACGCTCGCAGGGTAGACTGCTCGTAGGGTCAACGGTGAGCTGGCCGAATTGCACGCTGGGTAGGCAGCTCAGTGGTCGAGGTGTAGGCTGAGCGGCAGGCTCAGGCGGTGCAGCCGATGTAGGCCGTGCGGTGACGCTCAGGCGTAACCCGGTGCAGTCAGGCGTCCGTGGCCTGGCTGTAGGAGCTCGCAGGCGGAAGCTGATGCGTTGGCGGCGGCTGGTAGCAGCACCCGCAGCTCGTAGATCGCAACCCGTAGGGTGAATCGTGGCCCGTAAGGAGAACGTCAGGTGCAGTGAGCCCGTTGGCAGAACGTCAGCCCGTAGAGAGAACCCCAGCGGGACAGTAGATAGGAAGTAGAATAATACTTAGTTGTCACTACAACCATCAGTGAGGTGTAGCGGCAGCGTTCCGACGTCTAGGGAAAGTGACCGATTTAGATCGCGCACCCATCTTATATAGGTATAGGCCTATGAGTCACTGATTGACTGTGGCTCTAAACATTAGCATATTTGGTAATATTGCGAACGCTCTGCGGCAAAGCTGGCGTTAAGCGCCTGCGAGATATTATAACGCAATACGTGGAGTATTACGTTACAATTATATTTATTAAAAACTATGTACCTGTAAGCTATATTTGCAAATATGAATTATAATATGCCGTAGGTTCGATTCCCTCACGAGGTATCTCTTTGTGTGGTCCAAAACATGCTTTCTGTAGTTTTCTTGTTTTTTATGTTGGGTATAGAATAATACGATTGTATCTCTCAAAAAAGCTTGAACTAACGTGCCACAAACAAGTTTATTCATTTTGAATACCTACTGTGATTACATTCATGTAATCTACTCAACCTGTGGTGTGATTACATGAATGTAATCACAGTAGGTATTCAAAATGAATAAACCAAATAATTTACCTTTGCTGTCTGCTGGCTACATCACAATCAATTTAAGCATTTCACACATTGTCTTTTAGTTTTACTTATGTGTTTCTTTCACCTTATCACCTATGTATTTTACACTACACTTCGAACACGTCGCTTCTTAATACACTCGCACCATAGACGGTGACCGGATGGAACGTGACGTACGGGCGTCCCGTTGAACTAATTTCGCAAGACTAAAGGCTGTCGAAGTGACGAGCGACAAATTGCAACCGACCCCCGCACAAACCCTTGTCGCCCTGCGTTGCGATGCGCGCACGCCAGGGCGGGGTCTGTACCTACAACAGTGCGATGTTTATCTTTATGTATGTGGCACGATCGAACATACATCGGCGCGCGCGATTTCTTTAACCATTAGTATACAGATATCTTTCGCTCCAAAGCCAATTAAAAATCAGCGTATATATATATATATATATCTACACACACGAACACACATGTGTGTGTGTGTGTGTGTGTGTGTGTTAATATATGTTGCAAATTCTCTTTACTTTACTCTGTATGTGTAATACCTGCCATGCTCATAGGTTGACTGGGAGAATTTTGCAATTTATTTTGCAGGAAGTTTTTAAATTAATAAATAAATAAAATAAATAACGTATAAAAACTAAACAATGACCGAAAATGACTTCTGAGCTTGTTTTGGGTGTTTCTTCTCAGGACAGTCAGGTAGGAAACGCCAGCCTCATCTAGTTTTATGTAAAAATTATGGCTTTCCTTAAGTGTTGTTATGAACCTATGAACAAATTAATGATATGACTTTGACTAAGAAAGAATCAGTCACTGTAACGAGTGGGTGTGGTTGTTGATTTCACAAAACTTAATGGGTGCAGCGATAATTCCCGTAATAAAGACCAATATGCATTTCGTCGACTTATCGAAACCAATAGTCGTCTAAACGCCATCACCACTATCATCAAATTGCTCGTTCAACGATCGCTGCTACTATAAGTTGCAAGTCTATTACGGCCCACACATTCATGAAACAACACTTTATAGCTTGTTACATAGTTACATCGTACAACTTTGGGGTCCACCATTATGTTGTATTTCATCCATCATGTATCCAAACTTTACTTTTACATCTATTCAACGAAATCCTAAACCTCGACAAGATTTCGTCCTTGTCGCTTCATTTAGTATCTTCAGGCCTTTTGTGATCGTTACCTTATTTTTATACTCTTCTATTGTATGAAACCTCGTTATGAGCTCCTTATGAAGGCGGTATGAATACATTCGTTGACATGACAATAGGTGGGTTTCACAACGTTGGATACGGGGAAATCAGAATGGAAGTCATTAGTAAACAATTGGTGATGTCAAGCATTATTATCGACTCGAAGATGGAAGATTTGTTTTTATTATCATCAGCTAGATTTTGCACACGGCACCTTCCACATAAGTGCCAGTTATCGCGACAAATGTGTGTGTTATTGTTTATATATTGACGCTTGTGTTATTCTGATGTATGAGCTATATTTTTGCAAAGTTTCATCAAAATGAGTTTATTTGTTTTCGCGTAAAAGAGTAACAAACATTCATCCATCCTCGGAAACTTACGTTAGGTACCAATATTTAGTTGTATGTAGGACGATTTATTATTATATCAATGTCTACGACATAGCAAATTGAAGATCTACATCCTGGCTATGATCTCTACAGTACATTTTTGTAAATAAATTCCATAAGAAGTGATTAACACATGAATTACGGTTTTTATCCCTAACACTTTTTCATGTGATGTAATTTTATACAACGATAGTCTTTGTTACCCCAAAAACTCGGTTTTACTCGTATGTTGACTTTGAGTCGACAATACGCTTTCTGTAATTACGTTTGACGAAGCAAAACAATGCGAGCTTTACTTTGAAAAAATCATTTCATTACATTATACAAGTGATTTTCATTTGAACTTTCATGGTCATTAAAATACGTTTTAAATGTCTTTCGCAAAAGGATGTATTTAAAACACACCTTAACTAAGTTGGAATTATTTTGGCAGTGTTGCAAGCGACTGTATTTTCACTGATTTGTAATTTTACTAATTATAAATAGACTAAAAAATCTGCCATCGAATATTTTGTAATTCACAGTTGAAACCCATCCATTTGCAATACTTTAATGCATACGTGAACAAAGAGCTCAGAACAATGTGGAAATATCAGACACTTAAAAAAAGGTACACGTACATATCCCGTACAAAAAATTAAAAGCAATTTTAGTATATTAGTTTAGCCTACAATGTAAATAATAACTTAGGACTACTCCCACACCACTATGTGATGTTACACTTAACAGAGCCAAATTCACAAATACACACATAATCGTGCTCATCGTACAAAGGTTTGTCCGGAGTTGGAATCAAACCTGCAAACTCCAGCTTAGCAGTGAGGCATGCTAAATACTAGACCTATGGGCCAGCTGAACCTCAAACCATGTCATTAACCAGATAATTGTAAACCAATCCCGTAATGTAAAACAAATTATCGAGCATCACTGGGTTGGAAGCCGATTAACACTATTGCTAATTATAATTCAGCCACATAATTATCATTCATGTCCAATCATCGTGTCGGTGAGTATTGAGATTTTTCGTTAATTTGATTGTAATACACAAAATAATTTAGGCAGGCTTATTAAGTAAATAGCCAGTGAGGATTTTGATAAGTGTCACTCCATTACATATTGAAATTTTTTTATCCGTATTTATTTTTCATCATGGGCTTAATAACAGCCACATTATTGGGTTTATGGTCGGCTATCCATGTCGCCCTTAATAACATACAATATTACCAAGAAACTTTTTATTTGCTATTTTGACTATGACTTATTCCTGGTAGTAACTTACCAATGAAATGTTGTTTACTGATTGGAAACTTTAACTGATAGCATGATTATCTTATCCTGCGTAAGAAGTGAACCCATGGACATAATACTTTATACAGTATACATACTTACCATTACGCCACCTGTGTACTCTAAAAACTTCCGTCTCACGCCTCTATGCACCGCAGCTTACAAATATAATACATTGAATACATTTGTATGTGAATACTTTAACCTTTTTCATGTCTCGCCACACAAGCGCAGGCCTGTCAGGTTCAGCTTGTTACACAAAACACTATTGTGCTCACATACAAGACCTAAAGAAATATTGAAAAATCATGCAGGAGAGGTTTACGTTAGAATAACGTACCGGTGTAATAGAATTTGAATCGTTTGTGCTACGTTTTGTGTAGTACAAATATAAAATTACAAGTCTGGTTTTTTTAAATACGGTATCGTATTATACATAAATATACTATTGTATCTGTGTATTGAAATATTTTACTTTTGTATGAGTGGCAGAGAAGGCAGCGATAGCTGAGTGGAGAGACCGACAGACTGCTACGCAGAGGTCTCGGATTCGAATCCACGACACGCACCGATGACTTTTCGGAGTTAAGTGCGTATTAAATTGTTAATTATCGCTTGCTAAACGGTGAAGGAAAACATCGTGAGGAAACCTGCATGTCTGAGAGTTCTCCATAATGTTCTCGAAAGACATATAAAGTCTGGCAACCCGCACTTGGTCAGCGTGGTGGACTATAGCCTTACCCTTCTCATAGTGATAAGAGGCCCGTGCCCAGCAGTGGGACAATATAAAGGGCTGATGATGATGATGAGTGGTGTTGCCATTTGGACGCCCTCCGGCTAAGTGTGTCGACAAACGCAAACTGGCTTGCTGCGGCTGGATATGAGGAGCCGATAATTGGGCTCAGTGGAGTGTCATTGGAGAGGCCTAAATCCAGCAGTGGACTAAGGCTGATGATGATAAGTGGTGAAATGGTATAAGTGTTGTTAGGGACCCAAAATATCTTTCAAACTTGAACTACTATTGGATGGAAGAATTTATAGAAATTGTTCTTCAATTAACGTCAAATGATGATTTTAATTAATAATATTCCAATTTAATAATCCTAGTTATTATTTATTAATAGCTAAATTACATAAACGTGTAACTAAAGTGGAAACACATAAAATGAATGATTACAATTTAAGACGGTTTATAATCATGTAACTTTTTGGCAAACAAACATTAATTAATGTTCGCTACCTTATACGATGATCAATATCATATCGACAACATAATGGAATCACGCGACGCAAACGTTGGGAAATCCTCCAGCCAGTTAGACCGTTTATCTGCCCTCCACACAATCTAGAATGGCTTTGTTTAATCCGCCTGACAACACCACACACTTATAAAAACCATCCTTATATCAACGAGTTTAGATACAATTTCGAATGTACGGAATGTTAGATGTAACTTTGTAGGGTACTTGAATGCAGCTCCGCCGAGCCATTCAGTGCGCTGTATAAATTATAGTTACAAGACAACGGCAAGATTTTGTTTATCCTTCACATGTCTACCTAACATTTCCTTTCCTGCAAACAGCTGTCAACAAGTCTAGAGCAAAAGAAGAGATTAGCTTTCAAAGCTCGCTTTTCAGAGCAATGTGTGTTGTACCGTGAATAAATATATATTTTATGTTAAATATAGCATTTCAAGTGTGTATTTATGAAATGCTGAATCGACTCGTAATTACTTCAGTCCTTTGACCAGCTGTTTGAATAAAACATGTGGTTTCGAGGCAAACTTAACTTCATAGTAGTACTGAAACTTAAGTTTATATAACGTGTCGCTACAATTACCTTACTGTTAGATCGAACACCACTAAGCAATAAGAGACATAAAGATTCCTTTTGGATACAACTGAAACCATACTAGATTGGATAGTTATTGATGTGTACAAATCCTCCTCATCATTCTAGTATGATTTCAGATGTATCCAAGATTTTCAAACAAAATTTAAACTATGACGTCTGTGGTCCGCTTTAACCTTAATGATTTTTTAAATTAATCAGATATAGCATATTTATAATAATGAGTAACTATGGAGGTGACATTCAAATAAAAGTTATATAAAATATCTATTTTAAATTCATTGCCTTTGTTAGTAAAGTATGTTTTATTCCATCCAACGCTTCAAACGTGGTTCCAAAGTTAAACATTAAGCTTGTAAAAGTTGTCACACTCTGCGGTTTTCTTCGCTCCCTGCGGTATAATACGGCTTTATTTGCGCTGCAGAAACTTCAATTTAAACTGCCAGTATTTCACGCATGAGATCATAACACGCCGCTGAATGATAGGTAATAACTAGTGGTCGCCCAGGGGTCGACAAACGACCGTAATTTTGGACACTACCTTCTAAGATTTTACTGTCAAAGACTCAACAAATACACGTAAAATAATTGAAATCATTTAATGCGATAGATAGGTATGTATATATAACAAAGACATTGAAGATGCTACACAAGTAATTCCTCAATAATAAAACCTAAAAACATCGGCCCCAATAACAGCATCACTGAGACAGGCAACAACTTCCAAAACAAACAGTCTTACTCTAGACAAATTAGCCTATAAACTGTACTACATATATTCAATATTAGGTTACAAAAACAAGTATGTATGAACAAGAAAAGGAATATTGTGGAATGGAAGCAATATCAGTAGTCAGTCTGATGTTAAAATATACGTGTCTAAACATACGAATACGAATGTGCGAAGATAAATAAACCCGTGCCAATAACGCTGAAATAAAATATAACGGGATTAAGTTTGTTTTAACTTTGAAGTGTTTAGACCTTTATTTAAATCGTGGGTATGATACGCTTTGTTTTATATAAAATTATATATATATATATATATATATATATATATATATATATATATATACGGGAATTAACGAACATGCATTAGGTATTTACATACCTTATTTTGCTTGATGTTTCGAAACGGTTGCACGCCCCGTGGTCGCAAGCTGACTGGTGTATCGGTGTCACGTCTCCGAGTGCGAGGTAGAAGCTTCCATTTCTACCCCCGGGTCGTTTATTTTCGAAGTACCGGCGCAAAACACACAAACCGTATCTGTATATTGAACATTCGCCGACTGCGCATTAAAGTGGGGTGTTGTTAGTCGAATCACTGGATTCCACGCCGATGACAATTTGAAGCCCTCTTCCCGATTGAAATTTTTATGTTTTCTGATTTCAATCGCTTCACGCACAACTCTTGGGTAAAAATGGCGTTCCGTGGAGAGGACTTGAGGACGATGAAATTCAATCCAGTGATTGGTGCCCGATTGAAGTAAATGTTCCGCAATCGCCGATTTGTTCGTTTGACGGTTCTTTACAGCTGCGAAAGCTGCTTAACATTGGTAAAGAGCGACTCAACGTCAAAGCTTACCATTACATCTTCCGGTTCCAATCTGATGCTTTGTACGATCTGGACAAAATGACGCGAGTTCTTCACGAGCACATGACCTCTGTGACCCTGAGCATTTGAAGCTAGAGCTAGACCATGTTTAGGAGGTACTCAGGAAGAACGGATACCAGATACAACGACGAACGACGCGGCCTACCAAGCGAGAAAAGCATCCGGCGGTAAATAGACAACCGACCTACATGCCCTACATTAGAGGTGTTACGGATAAAATAGGAGCCAAGTTAAAAAGATTTCTCCATTCCGACCGTATTTACACCAGGGGCCAAAGTATACAACATGGTGGGCACACCAAAGGATGTTCTACCGATACAAACCCCAGGTGTCTATAAAATCAACTGCAGCTGCGGAAGCTCTTACATAGGGCAAACGAAGCGGACTATCGCTGAACGTATAAAGTAGCACATCGCAGCTGTATAGAACCGTCAAACGAACAAATCGGCGATTGCGGAACATTTACTTCATTCGGGCACCAATCACTGGATTGAATTTCATCGTCCCCAAGTCCTCTCCACGGAACGCCACTTTTACCCAAGAGTTGTGCGTGAAGCGATCGAAATCAGAAAACATAAAAATTTCAATCGGGAAGAGGGCTTCAAATTGTCATCGGCGTGGAATCCAGTGATTCGACTAACAACACCCCACTTGAATGCGCAGTCGGCGAATGTTCAATATACAGATACGGTTAATGTCTTTTGCGCCGGTACTTCGAAAATAAACGACCCGGGGGTAGAAATGGAAGCTTCTACCTCGCACTCGGACGTGACACCGTTACACCAGTCAGCTTGCGGCTACGGGGCATGCATCCGTCTCGAAACGTCAAGCAAAATAAGGTATGTAAATACCTAATGCATGTTCACGTTAATTCCCGTATACATATATATATATATATATATATATATATATATATATATATATATATATATATATATATATATATATATATATATACATAAATATATATTTTTTTAGACTCACGCCTATATCCCCGAAGAGGTAGGCAGAGGTGTATTTCTACACCCACTTTTCGCCATGAATTTTTAGGTCCCACGTAATAGGGGGCGAGCCTATTGCCCTTCCGGGCACATTACCAAACTCCGTGCTGCTACTGAGAATTTCCTAACGGAAAACCCAATAACACTTTGCCCGACCCGGGAATCGAACCCGAGACCTCCCAGTCCCACGCGCACATTTATGCCGCGAGACCAACGAGGCAGTCTATATATATAAATATTCTTAAACATGCAACGCGAGTGTTTAACAGTTTCTTATGTAAAATTGTTTCTGAATACTCGCCTTTGATGAGTGGAGGTTTTATCTGCGGAATTATGGAGGATAGTGGGATTTTTTATTAAATTAACCTCTATTGGAATTATGATAGCTTAAACATGTGTATAGAACGATAGCACGATAGCATAAGCCATAAAACTTTCAGTATATAGGTGTAGCAGAGGTGATGGACTGTAAATCAAAATCCGAATTCTGCTTTTCAGTTTAAGCAATAGCTGTATTTTAAGCTTTGTTAAATTATCTTATTTTGTCAAATAATATTGCCGAACAAACAAAGGCGTATTTTTAGATTGTCTCATCCTTAAGACACTGTTGATCCACCTTATGATTTGGCGGAACATCTAATCTTTATTTGCCATAAAGAGAAACTAAAAAAAAACCCACCTCGTAAAGCAATGTAAACAATTTGTAAGAAATTTATTCAGGTTATTGCTCTGTAATATGATACAATCTGCCAAAAATAATATTATTTCCAAAGAAACGATATCTATTGAATAAGAAAGGTCCTTGAGTGTGGGACGCCACTTCACATGATCGACTAATGACCTCACCGTAGTGGCGGCCTGTCGTTATATGCAAACAGTGTAATAGCGAACGATTGGAATCTACACAAGAGAATCGGGCGAACGGTCCTCCCTATTATACTAGCATTTATGTTACGAATCTTAATCGCGTAGGTATTGGATAATATAGGTGTAACCTTTAATTTGTTCCGGCGATTCATAATGGGATAACCGAAAGACGTCCTCTAGCCTTGATTTTATTGAATTTAAGACTTGAGTTTAGCACACCGTTATTAGTTTAGCCAACCGGCTTGCAGGATGCGGTTCAATGGGGTTGGTCTACGTAAAAAGCCTTGGCAGAGGCTTATGTTCAATAATGGACGTCTTTCGGTTGAGATGCTGATGATAACAATGTTTAGGTATCGCTAAAGTTTGAGAGGACAATATTATGTCCTGCTTCGAGCAGTCAAGGATGTAAAGACAATTTTTTGCGAGGATAGTTGCGAAGCAGGAAAGAAATTTTAAATAATAAATGCAAAGAACCAGTTATCAAACGCACATGACGTTCCGTAAAGCTGTGATGACGTTCTAAACTATTGTGATCATTTACAACAACTTAGATTTTGATACTAGAGTATTTACCACTTGGAGTCCATGAGAAATCCCAATCAACAAAAAGAAACCGTAGGGTATTGACCCCTGCCCGACGTTAAGAATAGCTACCATTAAGGAGATCCATAAAGTTCTTATTTTTGGCAAAAGTCACATTAATTCACAATCAACGTCATTACCGCGTAATAAATCTCAAGCAAAGCTTTTGGTTCCGAACAAGCAATTAGCACAAATTACTACTTAAGACCGCTACGTCATCGCACAAAATTTTACCTATCACTTATGTTTGGGAAAAACCATTATTCTCATAATTCTATCTCGGGGAAATGGAATTATAATACTGGCTACAGATTTATCAACCGAGCTGATGGCAAAGATAAAAATAATAATTTATTTGGAAAGCAGCTGCCAGCTGAGAACACAGTTCTTCTATGTAATTGTTTCATTTTTGGTTACAAGTTATTAATAGGTAAATACTTTCAAATATGATTTATTCCAGAACTGTGTAGAGTAGATTTTAATAACAAAGGAATGGTCATATACACACAGAAACAGATGGTCTCATATATATATTCTACTTTATTAAAAGTTTCAGGAATGTATATAGTAATATTCAACATATTACTGTACACAATCTTGAAACTTTTTTATGACCTATGGATACGGATGTGTTACATGTAGGTATATTTTGCTAAAACACAGTGCTATTTTTCCTTATGTGAATTAAATAGTAGGGAAGCCCATGAAGGGATTTCGGGATTTACTTGAGCGCATCAGATATTGATAGCATCCGTGTCCTACGTATTTTTAATAAAGGTAGGAATGTTAATCTGAAAAAGAAAATTAATCGAGCGTGTCACATTTTCTAATGCGATGTTAGGTGAACCTAAAAAAGGCTCTCATTGAATAAACTGACGATTTAGGTGTCATGCAAACTCGTAGCCATTATTAGAAAGTTGCAAATGTGAATAAGTGAATTCACCGTTTTGAAATACTCAAGCGCACGATTAAGATATACATGCTTTATCCTAACGTCCCAGACGTGCTTACTAATAATCTGACGATTATTTGGAGGGATTATGGCAAAAGCTCTTTATAAAAATTTTAATATCTATAGCCGCTCCCCCACCGATAAAAATTATACATTGTTTATATTTTTATCTTTTTATCATCTAAGCTTTGCATCCCTTGGGATGGTCTCTATGACGCTCGAGTAAATCCAAATTTAGCATCGGGGGCTCCCCTACTAAAAGTAACATCGACAACACGATTATATTCACAGCTATAAATGTTATGATATGGGGTATGCGATATATGGGTCGTTTTCAGTAAGGTAACCAAGAATTAGCACGTATAGTCGTATAATCATGGCGCACTGATTCCAAATTATACAAAATACATATTCAAATTTCATTGTATCTTTGTACTTCTTATAAAGGAGCGGCTTAGTACAGGAGTTACACCAGAAGCAAGATAACTACAATGTACCTGGCATATTTTGTCTCTACCTAATAAAAAATAAACCTAGGCATTGAGTCCAATCAATCTTTTAAACAAATGGGAAACGCAATTTTAACAAGTGGCATATGAAGTGAGTAAATGACTGCAGAACACGATCACTACAACACGTCGTAGGTAACAAACATACAAACTGTATCGTTTACTGGAAGCTTGTGTCAAAATTTGTATATGTCGACGGGTTGCTTGATTCTTGGCCGGTATCAACACTTCACATCACAGTTTGCTATAAGTTCATACCAAATCAAATTTAACAAAACTGATTATAACTATTTTGTATTACTGAACACGAAACGAGTGATAGTTTCTAGGTAATTGTTGTCCACCCGGAGTCTCCAAGAGAAGTGATTGTTGTTGTGTCGCTCTGTTGAACGTCAACCGTCACCCCCCTCTTCAACTGTAGCGAACGTCACACTAGACTCTGTCGAAGCGCGCCATCTTCACACTTCCGTTTCGTAGTCAATTGACGGGGACGTCGATGTATATATCGGAATGATCAGTACGGGAGTACTGATCATTCCGATATATACGATTCTTGCATAACTCTGACTGACAGAAAACGTACAGCCTAAAATATTAGCCACAAAAAGCTGAAATTTAGCAGGTATGTTCCTAATAGACCGTAGGGTAAGACTAAGGACGGATTTCCCGAAATTCCCACGGGATCACGCACAAAAATTAACTCCTACATTCCTAACCATTATAGGAGCTGGATTCAGAGCATCACTGACAATACAGTCAATTACCATAGACTCACGTTATAATCAAATCAAATAACTAAAGCTCTACATGTGATTCATAACCATTCAGTAACCTCCAGTTACCAAACCAGGCACTCAACCAGCCACTCGGTTGCCACCATTCAGTAACCTCCAGTTACTAAACCAGGACTTAAACCAGTCACTCGGTTGCCACCCATTTATCTGCGCATCCTTACAAGGATCGCCAAGTCCCTGCTGGACTTTAGGGTTGCCTACGAAATCCATTTATCTGCGCATCCTCACAAGGATCGCCAAGCCCCTTCTGGACTTTATGGTTTCCACGAAATCCCAACACCAGAGTTGTCTGCTTACCGCGTACTCACGGACAACTGCCTTCACAGTTGTATTGAATCCAATTTGTACTGATTTGCGGCTACAAATCAACCTCTGACATTGAATCACACAAGCAATCAAACACCAGAGTCGTCTGCCTACCGTGTACTCACGGACAACTGCCTCCACAGTTGTATTGAATCCGATTTGTACTAATTTACGGCTACAATCTGACATTTAATCACACAACCAATCAACATGTGGGTCTAGTTTTCTACTGTCTCGTCAGTATTAAGGTTCACACTTTGCTCTCTTCAAAATGGTCAGTTATGCTCTGATCCTCTGTCACAAAGTTTCAGTATCAAAATCAATAATCAGGAAACTCAAAGTAAAACTGACATTTCTCTATCGCTGTATCTCTCAAGATATAATTTAAAACCAAGTAGACCGTGACATTGAAGCTCTACATGTGATCATGGCTATGCATAGCCCAGTAACCTCCAGTTACTCTACTTTCTGCGAACCCCACATGGGAACGCCGAGTCTCTCCAGGACTCTATGGTTTCCACTGAAACCCGACCTCCGCCAGAGCTGACTGCAATACCGCTTACTCACGGACTACTAAGTTAGTAGACACCGATATCTACCGAGCTACCGCTACACGTTAGCCTCTGGTACGGTCCGATCCGATCATCATGTAAACTTAAACACTTTCTTCAATATCAGAACTACTTTGTTCTACCTCAATTTCGTCAGTTGTACTTTGATCTTCAGGCATTTTTCGCAACGTGTCGAGTGCGTACTTACATTATAACGATCATCGTAAAGAACTTCTGTGACCTCAAATGGGCCTTTATACCTTAAGATATTTCAAAGCAAGTTAACCAAAACATTAAAGCTAAGGTCTTTGGACTCTACATCTTGTAACCAAATTCGTTTGATAAAGACCTTCACTTTCATTGCCAGTTTTGGCCAGATATGCTTTAGCTATACCAGTTACCAGGCTCCTCAAAGCCACATACAGGCCTAACACAGGCTCCGCGCCACACACGGGCCGCGCTCTACACACGAGCCGCGCGCCACACACAGGCCGCGCGCCACACACGGGCCACGTGCCACACACGGGCCGCGCGCCACACGCGGGCCGCGCGCCACACACGGGCCGCGCGCCACACAGGCTATGCTGGCCACCAAGCCACACTCGCCACCAGGCCGCACCGGCCACCAGGCCGCGCAGGCCACCAGGCCGGGCCGCCACCAGGCCGCGCCGGCCACCAGGCCGCGCCAGCCACCATGACGCGCCAGCCACCATGCCACGCCGGCCTCCACGCCGCACCAGCCACTAAGCCGGCCCCGAAAAGGAAATAAATTTACCATTAGTATTTCAAAGATCCGTCTCATTTTACACCCACTAAATAGAGTACCCGTCCTTTCAGACTAACTCAACGTCCGCACTTCGTCAATTTTAAGCGATTATCAAATTCATTTACAACTTCACAACTGCACAGAACGTAACTCCCGTCCATACTCTCAATGAGCTATGTCAAAACTGGATTAGACCACTGACTAAAACTAAAACCAAATGCGAACATGGCGAGAACCGATAAGCTACTTTCGGACAAACTGATTTCATTTGGCTACATAGAGGCAACGACTACAGTTCTGAGATAACCAATCAACAGTCCATGAGTACTTTCAGATTCTCGCAACACGCTCTTGTCATACGACACAGAAACCAGATGTAGATGATTTTAGCGATCAAAATCAAATGAGAGCTACTTGAGTAGTAGGGTATCCGTGATTGCGATCAACGACCACACTTTAATGTACTTGGCTCTAGGATTCAGAGAAAATTATCGCACAACACTCATTCTAGTCGTTAGGATATTCCTGACCCAAGTCGTTGGGGAATAAAGCTACTCTGATCAAAATCATTACAGGTTTTAATGAAAATCACAACTAACTCTTTCTCTCGAAGCTGACATGTTGGACAACACGCATACTCGTTAAAATAATAGGAAACTCATTAAAATATTGCATTGCTCATACTCTGATATCCATCGCTTCTTCAACATCACGCTATGCAACCTCCATCCGGTTACACAACACCACCCGGATAATCATTTCGAGCGTTACAAAGTAATCTTAAACTAGTTTTGTTCAAAATGTTGCTTTGGTTTTCCTTATCACATAAAAATATATCAAAAAAAATCTTACTAGGCTGATAGTCTAGATGTCAAATTTACTACCAAGTATCCAATCAGTCTTTTCAGCGTTATAATTTTGTCATGAATTGTCTAAATACGAAGCATAACCTAACCTAATCATTAGCGATACAGGAACGGACCTTTCGCGTTCAAGACGATGGACAACGTTTGTGATACTATGACAATAATATCACAGCAACGACAAACAAGGTACCCATTTAATGATAATAAGGTTCAGCATACAATCACCACTAATGATCACTAACCTCGTTCTACCTACAATGAAAATTAAAATCTCTGAAAATGATTATCGTAACGCACTACGATGATAACTCAATAATTTTCTTCTACGTCTGATAATCGAGTTTAACAGCTTCTACTACAAACACTATCACTCTTAAACGTCCTAAACATAACTTGGAATTGGCCAGAGAACTCGGGGCACTTGATAAAAATTCCCAGCGTATCACATGAATTTCAAAAACACAGTAGGTAATTTTCACGCGAAAAATCTTATAATTGAATTTAATTTTACTAGTGGTGCCATCTAATAATCATAAGTAAGAAACATTTTAACGTACCATGTTAAAAAATTATGCACACAAAGAAGCAGGTGTAATTGCAACACCGAGATCGTCTGTACAACTCAGAATTACAACGAGTAACAGTGTCACTTTTACTTAGGCCCTGATCACGTTTAAACGAAAACCGTTACGTATTATCAACACCACGAGTCGATAAAATAATGGCGCTAGTAATATCTTTTGACTATGGTCAGGTTACACTAACCAACCAACCGCACTCGTCTAGACAGCACTGCAGTTCACACGTCTATTTAAGAAATAAAAGCTACAAGCTGTTCTACACAAAATCAGCACAGTCGGAAGCAATAGCTCCACACAGTCTTACACTATGAACATGATTTGTTTACCAACTTTAGCGTCGCTGCCCTGCGAAGGACAGTCTAGACCGGAGTTATTAATCTAGATTTAGCAGAAAACCAACCAAAGCTGGGTGTTGGTTCTAAAACCAATATTACAACTGTACTAGAACAATAACTAGCACGTTTCACTCAAACGCACTTGCTTGGAATAATGCAAGTCGACCTGTACGCTCACTCTCGTTACTATTACAGTCCATAAAGTAAGACCGAGACAAGATTAATATGTTTGCAAGCATAATATGATCACAAGGTTCGTGAGTGCGAGCCACCCTCGCATGAAGAAATAAAAATAATCGCTTTCTTTTCAACTGGCGTATCAAACTCTAAACCTCCGTTTGCTATATACGCTATAGCTAGGTCACTATGGTAGTCAGACAAACATACGCTAACTTAAAATACGGCAAAGTTCGCAATTAAATCATTACTACTCACATTTTTTTGTCTTTCTTCTTTAAGCTATTAAAAAGAAGATTATTCATGAGATCATGCCATGGGAACCAGGACACCGTAAAAGTCAAACGGTTCCACAACTCAGAGTCTCGTGTAGAAATCGAACCTACAACACTCGGTACGATGTGACGGCGATATCACCACAACGATTATGACATTTCCAAGGTTAAATGCGTATTTTTTTACTACTACCGCCACTAAACTAAATCAGACAAAATACGCTCACCATGGTTGCAGTTGCAAGCTCAGTCGATTCACCAACATAGCAGTGTTAGCAGTCGCCTTCGCTCGCGCCTTGTGGTCGCGCTGGTCCATTATTCCATTTCTGATGTCGGCGGGTTGCTTGATTCTTGGCCCGTATCAACACTTCACATCACAGTTTGTTATAAGTTTACACCAAATCAAATTTAACAAAACTGGCTATAACTATTTTGTATTACTGAACACGAAACGAGTGATAGTTTCTAGGTACTTGTTGTCCGCCCGGAGTCTCCAAGAGAAGTGATTGTTGTTGTGTCGCTCCGTAGAACGTCAACCGTCACCCCCCTCTTCAACTGTAGCGAACGTCACACTAGACTCTGTCAAAGCGCGCCATCTTCACACTTCCGTTTCGTAGTAAATTGACGGGGACGTCAATGTATATATCGGAATGATCAGTACGAAGGTACTGATCATTCCGATATATACGATTTTTGCATTACTCTGACTGACAGGAAACGTACAGCCTAAAATATTAGCCACAAAAAGCTGAAATTTAGCAGATATGTTCCTAATAGACCGTAGGGTAAGACTAAGGACGGATTTCCCGAAATTCCCACGGGATCACGCAGAAAAAGTTAAATTAAATAAAATGTGCAGCTGTAGCTGCGTCCTCTAGTAAGACAATAATACATCACTACATTTTCGGTACGAGGGAAAAGAAATATGATTCGCAGGGTGCACCAGATTTCCCCCCCTTCACAGATTACTAAATAGTTACTTCGTAACAGATACATCACTCCCATACAAAAGAGAAAATACCTACGCTATAATCACCTACAAAATCTTATAAAGTCGGGGGTTTGCGAGGAATGCTTTGGTGATGCCCGACCCTCCGACACATGGGTACATGAGGAGGAACACGGGTTGGTTTTTAGTCAGTAAGAGTCTGACAGTCCCCTTTGGCCTCCCCCCAGGGCGGAGGGACTCCATGAGGAATTTCCAACCCGACACCAAAAAAAAAAGGTGCACCAGATTTGATATATGTAAGTGAACATAGAATATAACATATCACAAACATAGAAATATTGTATTTTCGACTGCACGGTTGGTGTAGTGGTTTAAGTGGTCGCCTCGCCGCTTGACACTGCGCCGAGTGTTGTGGGTTTGATTCCCACACGAGACAACACTTTGTGTGATCCATAAATTGTTGTTTCGAGTCTGGATGTCCATTGTGTCCGTTGGTTGTATGTTTGTACAGTCCCCACGACACAGGATTTATTACTAGTGCGGAAGTCGTCTTTTAAATAAACAAAAAAAAAAACATTTGTATCCCTCATACAAGTGAGTTTTAATTACGTTAACTAATTAAAATTAAGGTACGTAAGATTCTTACAAAATATGAGCGTACATATTTTTTACCAAAAACGAATCAAAGGAAATCTGGACTACAATCATAAACATAGTACCTTATATTAAAAAGAACATAGAAAATAACTAAGGCCTATATTTATTGAGAGGTTTACAGTCAGTCTCTAAACTTGTCCTTAATCACAGTGACAAGAATCTTATTAAGCAACCAAACAAATTTCTGTGCGTTACACTCGAAACAAAGTTTGTAGACTTTTTGGCGGCTCACGTTCCACGCCATTCTCCAGTCTCGACATCCAGGTTAGCATAAAATTGTGAAAGTTCATTGTTATTAGTACAGAGACGGCGAGTACTGAATCCTTGCAAATTTATATTTGTAAGGCTTGTTTTTCTACTTTATTAGAGGATTTTCTTACTTTTACTTTAAAACGGCAAATAAGCAGCCTAGAGACCTCGCGCGTAAAGCTATTATAGTCAAGTCATGTAATCTTCTACTTTTATGAAATATCACGTTGCTTCCCAGAGGTATGTTATATACTAGATGAGCACGCGGTTACACCTGTGTTATTTAGGTCTACAAATCCAACCCGTCGCTCATAGCGTGATGTTATTATAGCTTTCTTCGATATATGGGCTATTCAACACAAAAACAGTTATACAAATAATACCAGTTTCTTTCTGGAATTAGCGCGTTTCACCAAACAAACAAACTCTTTAGTTTTATTATATTCAGTATAGACATGTTAGTACCCATATACTTACCTATCTTTTACATTAGTACTTTATACTTTTATTGTGGTAATTATGGTGTGTATGTAGTGTATAAGATAAAGTTAGGAAAAGATGAATGTCAATAGAAACAAACAACTAAGGAGAGCAGTGTTATAGGTGTAAAACAATCCAAAAACTGACTGGCCGACAAGCAATTACAGGGAACTCACCCCAATGCCCCACAATACCTGCGGTAAGTTTAGTTCTGTAGTAATTGTTCATTTAGCAGATATTGCTTATAGTTTTTACTAAAGCTGAAACTTGATTTCAGAGCTCTTAACGGTGGCGGCAAGATATTCCATACACGTGATGCTGTTACTTTAAAACTTGCACCAAAAGCAGCTGAACGATGTCTCGGTATAATCAACAGGCAAGTGGAACCTCTAGTTTTATGTCTATTTATGTCTCTAGACCAAGTAAGTTTTTTGTAGAGGTATGCCGGCCTCCCCGTGGACACCACACCAAAAAGAAGAAGAAGATAATCACAGTAATGTCAAACTTTGATAAAGCAGATACTCAATAACCTTTGCATATTCTTAAAAGCCAAACATTTGTAACATATCGATAACTTTTTTTCTGTAAAATACGAGCATTTCTACCAAAATAGACAAACAAGTTCCTAGTTCAATATAGAAAAAAGAGTAAAATGGGCACCTACTAAATGACTTTTTTTTCCAACTATGGCTGCCCACCGGCCAAAATACAGCCATGAACTTTAAGAATTTGCATAATCAGCAGATCGTTGTAAAACCTATTAACTTAAACCTATAATTGGAAAGAAATAAAAGGAACACATGCGGGGGTAGCGAGGAAGTACATACATACATACATATATAGACTTACGCCTGTTTCCCGGAAGGGTAGGCAGAGACTACAGAACGCCATTTGCAACGATCCTGACATACCTCTCTTGCTTCATTCACTCCCATCAAGTTTCTCATGCATGCTCTTCTTTTTAGGGTACTTCTGACCTGTCCTTTTTTTAGGATGTCTCCAATCTGGTCAGAGAACGTCCACCTAGGTCTTTCCCTTCGTTCTGTCCCATTCACACTTGCCTTATATATCTTCTTTGTCAGTCTTTCGTCATCCATCCTCTCCAAGGAAGGACATGAGAAAAAAAAGCGTTTACCATTGTCAAACGGAAAGTAAATTAAGCTGGTTTGAATTTTCATTTGCCAAACGGTCTTATCGTTATGCAATGGCGTCCTAATGTTACGAAAGGTCCTTTGAATTCTTCCAAGAACCTTTTATTTTTATTCTTAATCCACCGTATTCTATGCCGTTAGCCGTGTGGTTGACGGCATAGAATACAAGTTTCACCACCCCCTATCTTCCCGTGGGTGTCGTAAAAGGCGACTAAGGGATAACACGATGCAAATACCATCTTTGCGTAGAGACGGAAAACTCGACATCAAACCCTATACGACTGCCTCGTTGGTCTCGCGGCATAAATGTGCGCGTGGGATCGGGAGGTCCCGGTTTCGATTCCTGGATCGGGCAGTGTTATTGGGTTTTTCTGTCACGAAATTCTCAGTAGCAGCACGGAGTCTGGAAATGTGCCCGGTACGGCAATAGGATTGCCCCTTATTACGTGGGACTAAAGTATATCTGGCGAAAAGTGGGTGTAGAAATACACCTCTGCCTACCTCTTCGGGGTTATAGGCGTGAGACTATATATGTATGTATTAATCCACCGTTTCAGTAAAGTATGAATCGGCATCGGTTGGAATTAATCAAGCTAGCTAGTTAGGTTATCCTTTATTTTGCTGGTGTTGGAATTTCGAACATTTGCGGCGTGCTGTATTTTTTAACTATTAACCCGTTACTAAAAGCCTATTCTACTATGTTTTGAAGGTAATAATATCCCGCAGGCGCTTAAAGCAGTGGGTGGAGCCAGCCTAGTCTTCGCTTCGCTAGGAATTATTACCATAAATGGTACCAGACCGGCCACAGGCAGTCTGTGACTTATTGGTCTATGCCTATATAAGACCGTGTCACTGCTCACGCACAATGGCCCAATTCAGTGGCTAAGTGCGGAAAACACCTGTCCAACTAACTAACTAACTAACTATGCCTATATAAGATGGGTACGAGATCTAAATCGGTCACTTTCCCTAGACGTCGCCACGCTGCTAGTACACTACGTGATTATCCTGCCTTCTACTTCCATATCTACTGTCCCGCTGGGGGTGAGCATATTCTAGTTTTCTGTGTGCCTATATATTCTGTCTGTAGTATCTGTCTCTCCTAAGCATAACAGCCGATCTAGGGACAGCCTGTTCCTGACCGGTTGTTGTGTATTCTCTATGCTTCTTTCCAGTTCATCAAATGGACCGGCCCTCGAAAACAGCGGGCGCGTCAGCGGCGTGGTGGCCGGCAACGAGCGGTGCACTCCAGTCAAGCGGTGTCCGCCCGCGCATCTGCATTGCAGTGTTGTGCAATTTCTATTTGTGACATGTCGAAAATGTGTCCACGGACGTGCTGGAGCAAATTATTTCAGCAATTTTTGAGAGGTTCCAATATAGAACAACAAAGATGTGAACCATGAAAATAGAAGAGTAATTAACCAGTTCTGGGGAGAAATTAAAAATGAACTAAATATTGAAGGTAGTCAAAAGTTTCTACAGTCATTCTGGTGTAGTCGTAGAATTTGTCAGGACATGTCGGTCTCATATATATAAAATACTTGATTTACTGACAGACACGCTACAGCCGAAACCACTGAGCACAAGTAGGTGTTTGGCATGTAAGTTCCTTGAGGAGTGTAGAAGCGCACTACTCTTAGTGCGCTCCTACACTCCTCAAGGAGCATTATTGGAAATTCCACCCCTAAGGGGGTAAACAGGTTATCAAAGTTTGAATGAAACTTTTTATTACTTCAATGGATTCACTTCAAACTTTGTATATTGTTTCCTGAAATGAATGTTTCTTGAGGAGTGTAGGGGAGTTTGTACGACACATTTAATCCAAGTGAAATTTACGCGTGCGAATCAGCGGGCAAAAGCTAGTTCTTCATAATTTAAGTAAGTAAGTAATAAATTTAGTGTCTCACCATAACGTACAATTATTACATGTTACATATTATTATGTTATAGTTATTTATAATTTCGATTTAACTCGCCTTTCCTTTTGCTTGCCTTATAGTAGGGATTCACTTCTTCTTTTGCCCACAGTAAATCGAGCGTTAGGGATAAAATTGAATCAAAAAGATGTTGTCGTCGTAGTTCAGACATTTCCTTCATTCATGAATAAGAACAAATACCTCGACGACACAACCACGAACACATCATTGCGCCGCTGTAATGCGCGCGATCTGCCCACTGGTTTCGAAACCAGGTCTGCGTTGCCCGCCCCGCTCCCGCGCCGGCGCCGCCACCGCCGCCCCGTTGCCGGCAAGATTCGAAGCAGAGGCCTAAGCGTCACCTCAACTGCTGCGATGATTTAGATTTGATCCGCAAGTTAAGAACTTAATGTTGTACAATCCATAAATGGCTGTGGCAAGTTTCAGACCGCCCGAAGGCCTTGTATATTGTATTTGAATATCGCATCAAATTTTATTCGGAAGGTAGTACATTTTTATCACGATATAGCCTGGCCACAAAACCTTTTTTGTGAGGTACATTATTATTTAAGGCCTACCTTAAATAATCGCTTAAATGCCGTAAACCAAAGCCGACCTTCATTGGGTCTATTATGGTTATTTCTACGGTATAAATCTTAAACCATAAAGTATATTGTTTAGGACGTATAACCGGGGAGTTGGTTTAGAAATCAATGTTGGTTTATTTAAAAATGCACTAAACTTTTTATGTGGGTAATTTTACTGCTTGGTACTGTTGTGTTTCGTTTGTTCATAACGTTTCATAGCTGTATGAGTCATGTAGCATCCTTCGCTGAATAAAAAAATATATATTGCAGTGTTTCTGATTATTTATTTCATCACAGACACATCTACTAACATTCCAACACAGTATGTTAATGAAGTCTCTCAATATACAGGATTTAGTTCAATATTGGAAGTACTGTTGCTATAATACTGCCATACATTTTATTGGGCACGAGCCTCTTCACACTATGAGAAGGGTAAGGCCATACCCAGTCAACCACGCTGGCCAAGTGCAGCTTGACAGGCTTCAAATGTCTTTCGAGAACATTATGAAGAACTCTCTGACATACAGATGGCCTCACGATGTTTTCCTTCACCGTTTAGCAAGCGATAATTAACAATTTAATACGCACGTAACTTCAAAAAGTCATTGGTGCGTGCCGTGGATTCGAACCCGAGACCGTCTGCGTAGCAGTATGTCGGTCTCTCCACTAGGCTATCGCCGCCATGGTCTCACCTAAGGCTCTCTATATAGACCGATCTATCTTGCATCTATACGCTTTCTGGAAAATATTTTCCATTTAAGAGAAACAAGAAATTTATGTTTAATATCATTTTATTGAGTTCACTTTTATTGAGCAAAGGCTAAGCTTTGGATACTGCAATGCAACACAAGAAAATATTTGTTTCTTCGCAGCCTTTTACAGTCCTCTACCTTATTTTCCTAGGCTCTTGTTGAGGTTTTAATCCCGAACTTCTACATATATTTTATTCTATCAATCGGCTAATACGATAAATAACTGCTCGCTAATAATGCGCAGCTCTATAAAGACTTCTGAGTCATATTTTTAAAAGAAGGCATGTGGCTGTATGACTCATCTACATATAGTTATATGTTATTGACTTCCAAGTACTGATAAATAATCGCTAGTTGTAAGGCTAGTTACCAAACCAAATAATTTACAAAACAATAAAACTATTGAATCAAAATCGTACTTGTGATAGTAACAAGCAATAATTTAATTGTAGACTGGGTACGGTTGAAACAAATGACGGTTGAAACAGAGCAAATATCTCGTAAACGGTAACGCGGGAAGTTAGGGGTATAAGAGGAAAACGAAACAGACGACAGATTTGATCACGAATTTAGTACCGCGCTGCTTCTCGCGCGTTGTAGTTGTATGCTGGATACCGTATTGTGTTTTATTACCCAAAAGTAAGTATTTTTCTTCTCACATTAACGCTTATATTATCTGTTATTTTTAAGTAAATAAATTGAGTGTTTGTTTGTGATTATTATGACGCTTGCAGAATAAGAGATAGTGACTATTTTTAATGTGTTATTATTACTGTCGTAACTATAAAGTATATTTTACCAAAAGTGGGGTTGGGGACGGTTGAAACATTTTTTGTGGGTACGGTTGAAACAGACAATATATTAATGTTTATTTTTTGTAGATGCCGAGAGTTCAGGTGAGGAAGACTTCTAAAGGTGAAATTAACTTGTCGAGCTGGAGATTCACTACGGAACGCGGCGGACAAGCATGGTATTATAATACATTCGAAAGCGAGATGCGTCCGGTAAAGATGATGAAGGTATGGGGTATAAAGCACACAATCGTGTTTTTAATGAAGGTCAGAAGAAAGAATTGTCAAAGTATTTGATTCGATCTGCTGATATATATTTCGGGCTATCAAAGAAAGAGGTGAGAAAATTAGCATACGAACTTACCATTAAATATAATTTACAACAAACCGACCTCGAACTTGGGAAGAGAACGGAATGGCTGGTGAGGAATGGTTTCGGATGTTTCTGAGAAGAAACACTGAACTATCTGTACGTGCTGCACAAGCCACAAGCTTGTCAAGGGCGACGAGCTTTAATAAAGCAAAACGTAGACGTCTTCTATGATAATTTGTCCATTGTCATGGACCGTAATAAATTTGAGCCCCAAGATATATATAACGCAGATGAAACCAGCATAACTACGGTGCAAAAGCCTGACAGAGTTATAGCCAGACGTGGTGCTCGTCATGTTGCTTCAGTAACGAGAGACTGAGCAGTCGTTGCCCATCGGTCCTGAGGATGCTTCGGCAGAGGCGAAACACGTGTCGAAGAATAGACGGCGCATACAGCGGGATACTGCAAGTCAGGTATCTTCCTGGAACCCATACCATTCCTATATCCCTTGTCCTTTTAGAGGAGTTTGGTATTGTCAACCTTTTTCTATTACAATAGTTGTCAATTCGAGGGTACGTGGTGGGTTCCTCTCCCATTAGGTTTTAGAAGTATTAAAATCTTGAAGACTGATTACTGACTGAGACTGATGTTGTCATGTGGTGCCATAATTATTCGTTTAATTAGTATTAATGATAAATAAAACATGATTCATTAATATTATTGTATTATTTGTATGTGGTTCAACTGACCCCAATCGATGTTTCAACCGCCCCTGGCATGGGGACGGTTGAAACAAATTTATATTGTTTTTTTAATTTCACGTATTTCTGAAAATAGTTCACCAGGAGCTATAATGAGACAGGCATATCGAAGCTAAAACTTCACATGTTAATTTCTCGTATCATAATCATCACTTGGCTTAAAAATAATAAAATTATAAAAAATAAAAGCTAAATTGTTTCAACCGTACCCAGTCTACCCTACCTGTAAATTAATATGAAATATCGTATTCTGAAAAAACAAAATCTATATATTATAAAGCTATCATGCGTGATATAACAAGCATTGATTCTGACCATTTGGTTTGGTTCAAACGTCCAATTTCAGTGAATCTGTCAACCGTTATCTGATACAACTGAAAATTTCGGGAATCAAGGAAGTGACACAACATTACTATTTAAAAATGTATTTATTGCTTTTCGAAGTATTATCCGCGAAATTTGACACATTTTTCCATACGATGGAACCAATCATTAAAGCAATCATTCCATTCAGAAGTGGGGGTCTCCAAAATGGCCGTTTTGTTGGCGTCCACAGCTTCTTCAGGTGATGAACATCTCTTTCCACGCAATTTATTCTGTTACAATAGTTGTTAGGGAAAGTATAGAAATCATTAGGGCTTAGGTCGGGGCTGTACGGCGGATGGTCTAATAATTCTATGTTTTCTTGCTCTAAAAACTGTTTTGTTCTGTGCGCGGTGTGAGAACTCGCATTGTCGTGATGGAGGATGATGTGGCGGTTGCAGTTGTCTTTACGGAGTTCAGAAACGACCTGTGGCAAACAAATGCTAGCATACCATTCTGCATTAACCGTTCTTTGTCTTTCAAGAGAAATAGTCGTAACATGACCGGTTTTGGAGACAAACGTGGCCACCATTTTTTTTGCAACACTCCGTGAATGAAAAATGTTTGTTGGCTTCTCATTTTCGAACACCCAAACTCGTGACTGGTTTTTTGTTTCGGGTTCGTACGCGTATATCCAGGATTCGTCACCTGATACGATGTTGTATACAGCATTTGAGGATCCTGCGTGAAATCTTTCGAGAGTTCTGACGCACCAAGTAACGCGAGCTGCTTTTTGCTCTTCACAGAGCAAATGCAGTATCCATCGGTGTTTGAAATAGAAATAGTTTTTATGATATGTCAAGTCGATTATATCGATTTAGTAACATTTAGTTTAGTCTATTGTAAATTTTGACTATGGTCACACTGAACTGTCATTTATTCACTTTGGTTCATTGTCCGTTTCCCGGTATAAAAGTTTTCTCGCTCACGCAGTTTTCTGTAATTTTGAGTTTTTGAGTTAATTATAGTAATTAACAACCTCGCAACCGTCGCTACATGAAGTTGTCCGACGAGGTTGTGAGCGATTGATAAAAGTAAATTAATACCCGCGGTTTTGCTCTCTCGCGTGGTTTTGTAATAGGGTATTTGACCATAAAAATTGAATTAGTCCGTCAGATAGATTTCCAAAAAATATTGGACAAGTATATTTTCTTTAGTCGCGTAAACAAAAATTAAGACGACAAACTTCGCTGAAAACTCGTGTGACGTCACTTGCCAGTAGACTTTTTACTGGCAAGTGACGTTACAAGCCCCCACTCTTATACATTTCTCCATCTTTGATGCGTTTTATCTCCGTAATTTTTTACTGATTCGATAAAACAAAAAATACGTATCCAATATTTTTCGATTATCTAACTGACAGACTAATTCGATTTTTTTAATAAAATACCCTATTGAAATAAATTGTTCGCCTTTTGGAAAGCTCGTCCTAGTAGCTTCGCGAAGTGATAAGGGATAAAATTATAAGTAACCTTAAAAGGTACATTGTAAAAATTGTGTGAATCAACGCCAACATGCACGTGGTTGGTGCCCGACGACTCCGCTGATGAAGGACGCCGATCTGGACCTCGAGTAGTGGTATTCATAACGATTTTCTTGTTATTTTGGCCAAAATTATGAGTTAATCTTATAGGTCCACTCAAGAACATCATCAGGGGCATCAGTGAAGATTTGGTAAGTCAATCAATACTGTAATTTGGATTTCAATTCATCACTGTGCAACGCAGTACAGTTATGTCTGAGATTTGTTGTGGCTGACAAGGACTGATGAATATAATCACGCTTCCACCAATCTGCTGCAAATAATCCCAGTATTTTCTAGCCAAACTCTAGACAATCGGGAAAACAACTTTTTTACACCTAATTGTTCATGCAAGATTATTTGTATTTGACTCATGCCAATGTCTAAAGTTGCTTGAATTTTGCGGTATGTCACATGTCAATCTTCCTCAATCAGCTTACGCACAGCATCAAAGTTTTCTTGGGTGACTGCAGTTTTCGGACGACCTTGACGGGGATCATCACTGAGCTTGACACGTCCACGTTGAAATCCAGCAAACCAGGGATAAATCGTGGTTTTGGATAGGGCTTCATTACCAAATGCAGAAATCATCCGGTCAACACACTGTTTTTATGTTAAACCACTTCGAAAGTCAGAATAAATCATCGCTCTTAAATTTTCTCGTGTCAATTCCATTTTCTCAACGACTAAACAAGTTTGAAAAAACCTTGTGACAAGACCGAGAATCTTTTTTAAACAAATGAATGGTATTCGATTTTTAAAACCAAGGAGTTTTCAATTAAAATGATTTTAATATGACAGGAACAGTTTTAGTGTAGCCCATTAATGCTTTCAAATAATAATCTTATGTGCAGATATTCAAATATTATTTTTATCACCGTTGCATCCAGGTGCTGCAACAGTGAGCATAGTAGATACTAGAAACAAAGTTTTGACTCTCATGAAATCCTTTTCTACGTTAAGCACCCTTACATAGTGGCTTCATAGTGGCTTGTCTTTGGTCAACTCATTCATGACTAACTTATACCAATCAAAGATAGGGCCTGTACTACACCAAACAGACAACTTATATTCCTGGGTGAGATTTGAATCCTTGAAATGCAGCCAATAAGTCTTCACACCGACGAGTAATGTCTATCTATTTGCGAATGTGTAACTTTGAGCAGTGACACAAGAGCAGAATTTAATAAAAATTTTATTAAATTTAACTCAGAAAAACTGTTATTCTTTCATAAAATTTGTGTAATGATGTATAGTTTTATCCTCGTGCGAAATAATTTAATGTGTTTTTAAGGAATTTCTTTGGTTTATTCCCAATGCTCTCAACATCGATGAGAAGATCGAATCAATCATTACTCGTTCCCTTAATCTGGGTCATGGGTTTACTTGCCAATATCTCCGACTCCACGTCCCAGATGAAATCAGGCCCGAATTAAAAGTCAATCAGCTTCTTGGTTAGATTGGAAGGGTGAATTTCAAGTTTATGTTTCTGGAAGATTCTATCAAGGAGAGAGGGCACTTTGAGGTATAATTTTTGAAGAATCAAGTATTGATGACGAATTTTCAAATAAACTCGAGAAGTTTATCAAATAAAGCGGGATAATTTAATCTTCATGCAAAATTTTATATCTAGCAATAACATATAGCTGTGTAATATAGAGTTTTATACAACAGGAAATCAAAACCAAATTCCATTTGCGGTTAATACATAGCTCATACGTTGAAACTTGAAATTTTACACCTAAAGATCTAAACTAACTAACTTACATAGGCCATTTTCCTGATTCATAATTCAATGAATCAGCAAAACCTTTCATGAACAATTTGTAAGCTAGCTCAAACAATATTTAACACAAGCTGTTGTCTGTTATACTCAAAAATGACAGCAAATCCTTTTCTATTACGCACCTGTCAACTACAGTGTAAACTAAGATATAAAACATTTCTAAATTACTTCAGAAAGAACTGTCAAGAAAATTCACCAGAAATTTCTTGTCGCTTTGGAAACTGTAAGCTTGGCAAGACCCTATTTATTAAGTTTAAGTCCTATTTAGTTGACAACGTTTTCAAATGATTTCTGCAAATACGAACGAAATTATTAACAACGTTTAAAGTTTTGATTTAAAGTTTAAATTTTTTATGTTGAAGTTTTTTATTAATCATTTTTAGTTTCAATATTTTATGAAGTTTCACTTGATTGGAAATTCAATATAATCTATCCAATAAGTAGAATAGATATTACCAGTTTAGCGGCTGCTGACGCTACAAATTATATACAAGGCGCACTACTGTGTAAGCGAAGCTCAGCAGTCGCCTCCCTTCACCCGTACAGTTAGGTCGTACCTTAGTAGTATATCTATAATTATCACTGGTACCAGTAAAGCACATATATTTTCGTATTTTGGATTCTTTATTTATCTCTTTACACATCATCACATAACCCCCTAGAACCAGCCTCCTTCCTAATAAAGTTCGTCAATTTAATTTGTCTGCAGTCCTTGCAGACAGATGATACCGTATGAGAATAGCCTACGGAATTCAATATTCGAACTATAGATAGATCTGTAGATTTTAGATTCATTTTTGACATAAGCTCCATAAAAACTATTTCAAACACAAATGTCAAATCTCAAAATCCATGTATGGATCGAATATTGAAAATGGCCGTAAGTTCAAAGAAAGTAAATAATTCTCCTCAT
This sequence comes from Euclidia mi, assembly GCA_944739405.2. Classification (NCBI taxonomy): domain Eukaryota; kingdom Metazoa; phylum Arthropoda; class Insecta; order Lepidoptera; family Erebidae; genus Euclidia; species Euclidia mi. The sequence continues at coordinate 26,063,177 of OX123204.2, read as the reverse complement.
TTGTTTTTTTATGGTAATAGGCGGCAAACGAGCAGACGGATTGCTTAATGGTAAGCAATTACCGCCGCCCATGGACACAAGCAACACCACAGGAGTCACAAGTGCGTTGCCGCCCCTTTAGGTTGGGAAAAGGGATAGGATGAGGGAGAAGGAATAGGGGATAGGGCCTCCGGCACTCTCACTCACCGAACGAAACGCATCAGTTTAGGTACTGTTACTTTACGTTGATTTTCTGTTAGAGGGCAGTACTTCTTCATGCTGAAATCAGCAAGGCTCTACTACCTGGAATTTCCTCATAAAAAACGCTTTTCATCCAGACGGCAACAGACCGGATCATAAATCTAGGCACATAAAAAGTAAATTGTTCTGTTCCATTCCGTAACTTGCTCTCCTAAAGGCCGAGAAGGTGTGAAACGTGTTCGTGAGCAGAAAACTGAGGCCCTAAGTAAAAATAAATTCTATATTTTTCAATAACTACAATATTCCGATTCAATAAACCTCCTATCCTTTCTTTTGTATGTTTCAAACAAAAAGTTTTCTCGTAATTTTTCTTGAACTTCCAAAACTACTCCAGTAGAATACGAGTTGTTAAGTATGAAATATTTATGAACCTACTCGTAAATTTGGCAAGGCCAAAGGAATGTATTACATAAGCGGTAGGTTATAAACATTCCCGTCTACATGACTCCGAGCTACTGTAATAATAAATTCATACATGGCCGATTAATCTACTTAGTATTAATCTTAAAAAAATGTGCAAGTGCGAGTCAGACTCGCACACGAAGAGTTCCGTACCATCATCTATAAAAGAAAATCACTTTTATTGTATGTATAATTAAATATTTTTTAAGTTTCAACTCGTTTATTAAGATCGAGCAACAAATTGCTTAAAAATTACGTTTTTTGTATGGGAGCCCCCTTTATTATTTACTTTTTTTTATTTAATTATTTATTTTGAAAGGTAATATACAACCACATATTCTGAGAAAATTTTAATCTACCTGTGTCGTATGACAGAAAGCGGAGGCTTAGTAATAGGGTCCCGTTTTACCCTTTAGGTACGGAACCCTAAAAAAGACACGCTCTCATATTGTTTACATCAGCGGTCGGCAACCTTTTCGTAGGCAAGGGCCGCAAGGAGGCAAAATAAACTTAAGGCGGGCCACACTTTTGGCAATAACTTGACAGCATTTTTACAAGTCTTGCAGCAATTCTGCCACTGTGTCATCAGCAAAACGGAGACGCGTAACATACCGACCATTGACGTTGATGCCCAATCCAACCCACAGCAGCGAATTGAACATTTTCCCTAGCGTTGGTGAAGAGTTTCAGGGATATAGTGTCACCCCGTCCTACCTCTCTGAAGCTGTTGGATGGTTCTTGTATAGTTGTTCAGGGCTTGAGTAGAAATCGTAGCTATTTGGTTCTCGTCACACCTCCACATGCTTTCAATCCACATGGCAGCGTTGCAAAAACTACAGTGCAGGCTATGTTTCAATGGAGTCAAAGGCTTTTTCAGCATCTACAAAAGCCAGATGAAACGACTTCTCTGCCTCATCACAGACATATCGTATCAGCCTGTTGCACCCCACTGCTGGACGTAGGCCTCTCGCAGGGTACGTCTCAAGACCTGATCTCCCGTTTTCGCTACCCTCCTCAAGTCATGGGGCCATCAAGCGGGGGAACGTCCAATATTTAGCTTGCGAAGACGTGGCCTCCACTCGAGAACCTGCCTATTTCAACGCCAATCGGTTCTGCAACAGATGTGGCCATCCCACTGCCACTTCAGTTTTCAAAACCTCTGATTTATGTCAGTAACTTTGGTCTTCGGCCGAATAATCCCGAACTTTGAACCCCAGCGAGGTCCCCAGCATTGACCATTCCACAGCTCTCTGTGTGACCTATAGTCGTTGGACTAACTTCACCGTTATGTTCCACGTCTCATCTGCGTACGTCATGACTGCCAGGACTCATTAGTCTTTTGGTATTGTGGCAAAATGACTTGAGGATATGAAGCAACTTATCAAATGCTACCCAGGCCAACTGCTCTCTTCTGGTGATTTCACTCTCAAAGTTGTCTCAATCAAGCTACATTTGCCCCAGGCATACATACTCCAGGACAGCTTCGATATAAATTGGTTAAGGGACAATGTGTTTATTGAACATGAGCTCGATCTTGTTCAGATTTATCCCGAATCCAACACGCCTTGAGGCAATGTTGTAACTGGACAGCCTTTTCTGCAAGTATTGCAGCGATTCTGCCATAATTAACAGGGCTTCGGCAAAGCGTTAGATACCACTCATTAACATTGATGCCTATTCCATCCCACTGCAGTGTTTTGTAGCCATCCTCCAGCGCGTTTGTGAAGAGTTTCTCGAGGACATGACATCACCCTGTCTTACACCACGAAGCAACTGGGTGGGTCTTGTTTCGTGGTTCTGGACTTTGGAACGGACATCGTTGCCATTTGTTAGAAGCCTTTCAACACTTCACTCGACTTGGCACTGCAAAAACTTCAGAACGCTAAGCTAAACTCCTCAAGTAAAAGGTTTTCCTCCAGCCTTAAGGAACTCAGAGGCTACTCCATCTTCCCCGTACGCATTACCATTATTAAGCTGACTGAGAGCTGCATCGATTTCATCAACATCTAGGTCAGGGAGATTCTTCGTAAAGTGGCGGGTAAGTGGAGTTCGAAAATCGCTTGTGTCTGTTTCAGGCTGTGGTGCATGCGAGGTATACATATTGCCATAGAAGTCTTCACCTTCAGCGAGTTTCTCTGGGACTGATGTGACGGTACTACCCTTCGCAGTAGTCAGTTTTGTTAGATGACTCCTTTCCAGTGATTTGGAGAAGACTTTTGACCCCCGATTTTGCTCAATGTCTTTCTGTACGAGACGAGTTTTCAAGCTACGGAGGCCAGGCCTTACTAAGCTTCGGATCTTTTTATGGAGTGAGAAAGTTTCACTTAAAAGTTGAGACTTCATATCTGGTCGTTTTTCTTCGAAAATACCGCATTCCCAGTTGACGTACTGCCCCGATTATGCTGCACAGCTCCCCATCATTCACAGGGGTCTCTAGTGCAGCGAATCTGTTTTCAGTTTCAGTTGGAACGTATCATGTCCCGCTCTGGCGGCAGTTGGACGAAGAACAGACCTCATCAGAGGCTGCGTTCAAGCTTGAAATTAATATTTAGAGTGCCTCTTACTTACAAGTCGGGTTATCGCTGTCAGTATTGAACCTATTGATCACTGAGACATCCCTAAATATATGCTTCTTATATAAGACATGATAAAGACAATCTCATTCTTGCTGCAGCAACAGTGACAATCCCTGCATGCTCAGGAAGTTGACCAGCATTTTCCCCCTATACCCTGTGCGCTGTAGCATGGTGCGGATGATAGTTGCCTATATGACGGTGACATCCGTCAGTACCACATTACTAGGGATGTGACGATATTCAATTATTTTTTATCGATCTAACGATACTCACAGCATAAATCTAGTTCACATTAATTTGAGTGTTATTCGGTTTCGCAGTGTAACTACGTGTATAAACTTGTCAATATATATATTTTATGACTACATAATAATATCGTTGTACTTATATAAAACTAGTTGGCACCCTACCATTCGGTTCAAGTTAATAAACCCCCAAACCAATTCAACCGCAAAAGCGAGTTGGTGAAGTGGCTGAATGAAAACGGAGTTACAGCAGAAATAAAAATGTTAAAGGCAGAGCTTATTGCCTTAGTACGGCGGCATAAGCCAACCAACTCCTACCTATGCTCTGGACGAAATGGCAAAAGAAAAAGGCCACCAGGTCCTTCGACTACCACCCTACCATTGCCAGTATAACGCTATTGAGATGATTTAGGCCCAAATAAAAGGTCACGCCGCAAGAAATAATACTTCGCCGCCATTTACGGCAAATAAAATGTTGGTCCTATTGCAAGCGGCCATCAACAATGTTTAACCTGAAGACTGGTCGAAAGTTGTAAATAAAACAAAGAGGGACATTATGTCTGATTAGGATCGTGACATCCACATTGACAATATAATGGAGTCATCGTTGATAATATCCGTCACAGATACAGATGATGAATTTAGTAACAATTCAGATGTTGCTGACTCTGATATGAGCTTAGACGAATAAAATCTATTCTATATAATAATATATATGTTCTGTTGTTTCATTAATATAATTATAGACTTTTTACAATATTATTTGAAGTACGCCCAATATACGTTTTTTTATTATAAAACATCGAATATCCATCGTAGCAGTACATCCCATCACTTAATACGTCTATGGCGTTATTGTACGCATAACATTCTGCTTATTTTTTCTTTCCATTAGATTTTATTTGAAGACTAGAACATTCTGGTTGGGTATAATTTAATGTACCGCAGTAATTAATGATTTAAAATATTATGAATGTGGTACAACTGAAATACTAAGTCAAAATTTGTAAATCGCGGCAACTTTCAAAAGTGAAATGAAACGTTACTGAAACTGCCACCCGCACCATGCTACACCGCACATAGTATAGTGTTTCAGCGCTTATAGCCATGCGGATCCTAACACGGTAAGCCACGCTCGTGTCCCACCTTTGCGTTGAAGTCCTCGATGACTACAGTAAAAATAAATGTGTCTTTATGGTGCAATGTATGGTCTTCGATACAGTGTCGTATACGGCCTCCAGCTATTCATCTGAGCTTCTTGCTGTGGGCGCATATACTTGTTAAGAGAGTGTCTCTCGGTCGAGATGCTGCAGATCTCAGTAACGTTGTCATGGATGGCTTTGTTAACGAGAAACCCTACGAGGTTATGGTGTCCTCCCCCTCGCTTCGGAGTTCTGATAGACCCAGAAAATGCCACAGTCTTACCTCAAGAATTTGGAGGCTTTCGTCAAGCCGTAAACTGCGTCCATGGTACGTAGCCAGGGTCAATTAGTGTAGGCAGCTATCCCTAGCCCGGGAATTCTTAGCACCTCCTACCCTGCCGTGACCAAGGCTGCAGTCGTGACTTGTAATAGTCAGGTGGCCGTAAACTAGAGGCCGTTTTCCCTGGCTACCTTTCATGGGGGATTTTGGCCCACAGTCACCACGCTGGGAAGGCGTGTTGACAACCGCAGTATGTTTAGCGGTACAAAGACTCGCTTATACTCTGCCTGGAAAAACTTAGCTTCTAAGCTCGCAGTTGTCTGATGGAGGCATCGGGGCATGTGAGACATAAGATGTTTGCAGTGATGATATCACTATCTGGGGTAGTTAGCATTGTCAGATGACTCGTGCCCAGTAAGTCAAGAAATCTTCGACCCTCGATTTTGTCCAATCGCCTCTGAACGAAAAGAGCGTTCCAGCGTCAGAGGTTAGGCCTAACGTAGTGCCAGGTATTTTGTAGAATGGTTGAGTGAACTTGTAGGTTCTTAAAAGGCTATCTGATGTTTCTCTTTCAATCCGTATCAGTTGTGCTATTCTCAGCCATAGCTTTAGTTCCATTTATAAGCAATTTTTTACAAAACATTCGCGGGCCGCAAGTAGGACCTTCGCGGGCTGTAAAGGCGAAGGTATTTGGAAGAGAAATGATACCACTGGCTGCTCGAATAATACTCTCTATATTTTAGGATAACGCATGATTAAATAATGATATTAGGATAACATGTTGGTTACATACACATACACAAGTATAACTTAGGTACATTACATCAATTACACACTACACCTCCCAAGGCGGTGTAAAAATAAAATAAAATTACTATTTTGTTTTATTTTAATATCCTTGTTTAATTATAGTACGTAAAAGATAAGATTAATGCGTATAGTATATACGCTTTAATCTTATACATAATTGATACAAAAGTTTAAAAATAGGTATACAAATTATTAAAAAAAAGATAAAAACTTTGTGTGAAAAAAAGATAAAATATTACTGTTGGTGGTACAATTTAGTTCTATTTTTGTGAATGATATCTACTTTTCCATCTAAAATTAAATTAAATATTAAAGTACAATACAAATAAATAAGAAAATGCATATTCAAAGGGCGTCGTGAAAGTCCTCCACATCGCCGTCTATTGGGAATGTGCCCAGAAGACTGGCAGCATTGCCACGCTGTATGGCAATGCTAATTTTTTGTGCTAGATACATGCCAGCCTTCTGGTCACGCGAGGCGTCGACAAGTCTCTTCGCAAGCTCTCTATAGAGAGATCTAGCACTTGGACCCCATGACCCCAACGTTTCGACTCCAAACGGCTCAAATACATAATCCCCTACGAGATTTACATATTTGCGCCGTTTCAAAGTCTCCGCTGTGGCAGCAGCAGCGCCCGCACAACCCGCTGTGCTAGAAAGATGAGATGGCGCAAGGGTATCGACACACGTTGCGTCCCATACCAAAGGCCTACCCAACTTCCAAGGCAGTAGAGACATTCCATCTGGTCTTTTACCATCGTTGCGTGCCAAACCCTGAGGTTCAAGTTGGGCTGGAACGCCAGCGGTGACAAGAGCCCGGCGGAGAATGTCATTCAGGTTGCTATGTCGTGAAATACGACCTGCGCTCCTGCTGCATGATAGGCCATGGTGACCAAGGCTGTCGACCGCCTCCCCACAGTGACAACGATGTGGAGCGACACACGGCGCACCTAAACGGAGGCAAGAAGCGAGGCGGAAGGTCGTATCGTCCAACATGGTACCTATGTTGGACGATGGCAGTGCTTGAAGCCAGAGCCTCGACTCCCACTCTCCCACAGCCAGCAAACGAGCACGCTCTGCAGCATTGTACGATGTGCTTAGGAGATTTTCTCGTACTGCGCTGCAAAGCGGCCCGTCCCACTGCCTCTGAGAGGATAAATTTCGGGGCAACTCAGTGCTTGGACAAGCCATTTTCCAAGCATTAATGGCATCGATCTTACACGGCACCTCAGAATCGACCAGTGTGGGTGCTAAGATTTTCCTGGTCAATTCTGCAGTGCTGTGGACCGATGACAGAAATGCTGGTAAGCTCACGTCGGAAATTTTGCGTACGCCAAGCCCACCCAGGCGAACAGGTAATGTCGCCTGTAGCCATGCTCGGTCGTTCAGAGCCACATTTAAAATGTTGCTTAGGGTGTTTTGTAAAATTTTGTCAATATTGACTAGTGGGCTTGGGTTTTTCCAAAAAGGCGATGAACGTAAAGCGTGTGTGAACTTAGGCACAAAAAGACAGTATCGAATAATAGTGAAAGCCGAATGTATATTAATTTTGAGCAGGCGGTCCGAAATTTCACAAAAATTTTGAATTTTTTCATGAATAAAAGAATCAAAACCTTCTTCAAATATTGGGGACCCAAGAAGGCGAAGAGTACTTTTTTTAATATGCGTTATACTGGGTGCCAGGGTTTGAAATTGGGAAAGTATTGCGGATTGGTCTAAAGTATCGTTGATAAAAATTTCACACTTACTTGGATTAAGGTCTAGGCCGATGGATGAAAATTTGGTCTTCAGAAGTGCCAGGTCCTGATAGACAGTGTGTACGTCGCCTCCTAGGGTTCCGTCATCTAGGTACCAGATGTTTAATTTAGAATTTAGCTGGCTAATTTCCATTCTTTAATATTTTGACATTTGGTGACTCGTCAGAAATAACTCTATATGGCCCAGAATAAACACAATCTAATTTATTACACATATTATTCTTAACTAAAACTAAGTCATCAGGATGATAAGTTGTTGGATTTACATTTTTATCATAACGCTCTTTTTGTTATAATTTACTTTTGAGAAGGTTGTCTCTTGCATCTTTCAAAGACTTTTGTAGTCTAAATTTTAATTCAAATGGGTAATAATCATAATCATAGAGTGGATCTAGTCTATTTATATTCGTAAAATTACTAGGCAAACAGCACTTTTTACCAAAAACTAACTCGTAAGGAGTATATTTAGTAGATGAATGAACCGAAGTATTATAGCAAAATGACCAGAACGGGAGCCATGTACTCCATGTCTCAGGGTGATTGTCTGTTTGAATACGAAGATATGAATTTAAATGTTTATGTGTGTTCTCCAACGCACCTTTACTTTGGTGATGATAAGCAGTAGAGTTTAACTGTTCGACATTCAAAAGTTTACATACCTCCTTAAATGTCGATGAGAGAAACTCTGTCCCACGATCCGTCGCTATCACCTTTGGTACACCATACCTTAATATAAAATTATTGACTAATGCTTTCGCGACTTCTTCCGTTGTCTTAGTAACTAAAGGATAGGCCTCAATATATTTAGTAAGTTCACACTGTAACGTGAGAATATAACTATAAGTATAGCTATCTCGGTGTAGAGGTCCTACTAAGTCATTATAAATTTTCTCAAACGCAGTATGCGCTGTGGTAGTTATCTCCATTGGTTGTTTAATATTATATGTAGAATATTTCTGTTTTTGACATTTGTCGCATCTTTTGACAAATTCCTTAATATCATTTTCTAATCCTGTCCAATAATAATATTTTTTAATGTTATTGAACATTCGTCTCACACCCGCGTGGCCACTCGTGGGTAAGAGATGAAAATCGTTCAAAATTACTCGTTTATCATCTTTATTTCCTATTCGATGTACATCCTTTACTATATGTAATTGGGGACCGGTCCAATTCTTTGTTTTATCTATCTCATTTAATAAGTTTTCTATAAAAGTATTATTCTTATTACTTTTTATTAAATATATTTCAGTAATATTTATACTTTTGCAAAAGTCTTGTAACTCTCTCACAAATTCGTCTCGCGATATTTGCGATGGAGAAGATACATATTTAACGTATATAGTTCTTTCATTAGCAACATATATAAAAATCTTATTCTCTTTATTTATAGTACCATTTTTCCAATACTCCTCTAGCTTGCAAGCGTCAATGAAACGTAATTCTACAGATTCGTTCTAACTAATACGAGAGACGTTTGGTTGATCAGGCCAAACTGTAGAAGTACTACTCGTATCTTTATTACAAGTATTGTCAGTCAAGTTTCTTTTCTGAGCTCTAGTCATAACCGAGACACATGATTCATGCATGTGCTTTAAATCATTAGATGTTATGGAAATTCGAGATAATGCGTCTGCAGCCGTATTACCTGAACCCTTAACATGTTCTATAGTAAAATCATATTCTTCCAACAATAACCTAAATTTAAATAAACTACTAGATGGGTCTTTCATGTTAAATAAAGAAATTAAAGGTCTATGATCTGTTAAAATTTTAAAATGTTTTCCATATAAATATGGCCAAAAATGTTTAAGAGCGTATACGCCTCGAGCGGCTGCTCGAGTTTAGGTTTTTATAGTACCGCGGTCGCCCGCACACCGCGCATGCGAGACCCGGCGCACTATGACGGTATCGCGTGGAATAATAATTTTGATCCTTCTTGCCATACATGAACAGTATTCGTTTATGTAATACGTCGATTATGATATGAAGTATTCAAATTAATTATTTTCAATGCACATGCATTTAAAGGTATCAAATAAAGATAGATATTACATATTTGTTTAGTAGGATGATGTTCCTCAGGATAACAACGACTATTTATAATAATTTGCCGCAGTTTTATTATATGATAGAAATAATTTATAATTGTCATCTACATAATTGTTACATTTCAAATATACATCTATTTTGTTATTTATGCATGAAAACCCACGAATGACACTAAATACAAAACCAAAAGAGTCGGGTAAAAGAAAATACTTAATTAATTAAAAGAAAGAAAAAATATACAATATGTTGATTTGTATTTACAAAATATTGTAATTATACAATACATATTCACCTAAAATTATTTCACACAGTTTGCGATGATATAAATCCCTCTTTTTATAAAATTTTACATGGATAAGGCCAATTCTCGTATTTTATATGACATTGAAATTATATTTTGAACGAAATGAGATTAGATTTTAAATTGACTCAGAAATGGTATTCTTCTAATTTAAATGTCATTATCATCTAGAGTCCGTGTCACGAGAACATAGACATTTTGTAAACAAAGAATTTTTACTAAGTGACTTAGTGATAGTTCTGTCAAAAACAAATAATTTCAAATCAATGAGCGCAACGCTATAGGTCGGGTTCACGAAAGATGACCACTGCGCAGAAAACATTTTTTAGGTCTCCGTGGAGGTGCGAGGTGAGGCGCGGGTGGAATGCCAATGGTGTGGCTCCGTTCTTGACGCATTCCCTAAATGCGTCAAGAATGGAGCCACGCCATTGGTGCACGAATGTACATATGCGCGACGGCCGCCATTTCTGGTCAACTTTCGTGAACCGACCTATACATAGATACGTGTCATTGGAAACTAATATGTCAATGGATCGGGTTTTTATCGATATTATGCGCTGTCAACCGGATCTTTTAATGTTTTGAGGTACTGACGCCTAGAGTGTCAACATTTGGCGTTAGTTCATTGACATGATACATTCTTGGGCTTAACAGATTTTTTATCAGAGGACAAAATTATTTTTTTTGTCATCAGGAAGGGGTTGGTGTTAAGTTAAATACAAGTTTATAGGATTGCAACGCTCTTCTAGCTGCCGGCATCTCGAAAAAGCGCGTGCAGAATATCAGATGGCAGAAAATTATTTATACCTAAAAAAGAAATTGCGTTTTCAGACTACCGTAACGTTTAATGGTTTTTGTTTAAGTTCATTCTGACGATTTCATTCACAGACAACGTAAAATCTCTATGCCTAGAAATGTTTATGCAATGTATTAGCTAGTTATCTGTTATATTATTCATTGTTGGTCAATAATTTAATATTTTAGAATAGATATGCTACTTTGAGCAATATTATTTATTGCGTAGTGATTTTTTAAAAATCGTGTCAATAATAAAGTAACATGTATGTACCTACTCTATAATTAACATACATACTCTAACATACGTACTCTATTTTTCATGAATTTACAGATTATTACGTGTAAAACAACAATAAAATCGGCCAATTTATGAACATTCGACCACTAAAACACAAAATCAAATATTTTTATTTCAGTAAAATATAACAATATAAATTTAAAAACATAGTGGCATAATTAAGCATTGAAAAAAAAGACTGTTCAGAAGCATAAAATCTAAAACGCAACTGTTCGAAAAAAGGTTGTGAAGCTCTGAATGTTTGTTTACAAAAAGTCTATCTTCTCGTGGTACCAACTATAATTTGACTTCTATTGTTCTCACTGACGTTGACACATTGTTTAATTAACAACAGGCAGCGATAGCCTACTGGAGATACCAACGGACTGCTATGCAGAAGGTATCGGGTTCGAATCCACGGTATGCTAGAACGATGATGATGACATTGTTCAATTGACGATCTAGTCACGATAACATTCCAATATCAGTTTATTTAGGAGAATACTATTTGTGACATGAGTATGACACTGACATTAGATCGAAACTGCATTTTGAACAAATATAGTTAGAAGAATTGAGTCAAAATAAACTGTTAACTGGTGCAGAATAAGACTGCACAGTAGGTAGGTGGGCTTGTGTGTGTTAGGTACCTGCAATGCGAGCTCGTGGGGATCAGCTGAGCTGCGGTGGTTTGTGAGATAATATTCGATTCAAGTGTGCTTTTAATTGCATTGCATAGTACGTTTTAGGTAAATACCTATTACATTGGTACCATGCTAACGACGGCGCGTCCTAGCTTAAAAATAACCATAATTTTGCCCCCATTAAGAACCTCATACATGGGCTCTGTAAATTCATCAGTCGGTCACCCATCCATACTATGACCGTGATGTCAATTACTTTACCTTAACTTATGTAGTTTGTACGAAAATAAACCTGCGATAAAGGCTCTGCAAGCCAATCTCATGGTCACCCATCAAAGATCAAATGCGTCTAACTACTGTACCTGTTTATACTGTATATTGCCACTTGATTTTTGCAGCAAGGTATTATATCTAACGGTGCGTTTCTGTCAGTCTCGCCCAACCCCTAGTTGACCGCGCTACTATACTAACCAGTAACCACTAGACTCCAGATGTCTCGACTAACACACTAGTTTTATACCTAATACATAAATAAAGTTAAGTACATCAACTTTTCATATTTATAAAAAAAAAATACGGTGAGAAAAAAATAAGGATCAAGAAGCTTTAGCTGCGCTATAAACGTTTTGGAATGCAATATTTACGTAAAATGGCGGACGCGGACGCGAGCGACAGGTCCGTCCTCTGAGAGCGCTCAGCGCTGAATGGCGGACATAGCATCGCGCTTCGAGTTTTATAGGTCTTTTTAAAAAAATCATATTAATTACAAACGAAAAGTTTAGATTCCAATTTTTTTATATGACTTAAAATGAATCTTAAGGTTTCTAAATATGTATATATCTTTTTAATAATCACAGTAGCTTTTTAGATATAAATGCAATTTCCGGACTAAAATTAAGCAAAATGCACTGTTTTGTTCTCCGATTTTCTTGAACATTATTAATGAAAGTACAATTTCTTTTTTAGGGACTCGCTTGTATAGCTTTTGCTCGTACAGTTTACATTTACAGAATTATAGAACGATAAGTTTTCATAGCACTAGCTACCATTAATGCTGGCCTAAACTACAGAAATTACGAAAATGACTTTTTTGAATTCATCCGTTTTAAAATATTTACTATAGTAACCCATATATTTATCTTTAGCACTCTCTTGATAAAGAACTGAACTTTCATATTTTCTATATTTTTTCCATTAATTGTTATTTATCCGTAACGTAATAGAACAATAAAAACCCGCAAAATCGCCTCCGACGGAATAAACGCTCTTAATTGCCCAAACTATAGCTAGCTATTCCTTATCAATAGTTGGGTAATTCACTTCAGATTTATTTAGTGCCCTACTAGCGAAAGATACTGACCTTCCATTTTTATTCGACAAAATTGCACCGATTGCGTAATTAGAAGCATCCGTCTAAACAATGAATTCATTTTGTTCAGAAAAATGGGGATATTGTAAAACCGGTGGAGATAATATTTTTTCTTTTAAATTATCAAATGAGTATTGACACTTTTCATTCCATACAAAAGAAGCATTTTTACGGCATAATTTATTAAGTGGATAGGCTAACTCTGCGAAGTTTGGAATAAATTTCCTATAAAAGTTAACAAAGGCAACAAATCGCCTAGTTTCATCTACATTAGTCGGACACGGATAATTTTGTACAACTTTTATTTAATCCGGGTCAGGTAATACGCCGTCGCCAGATACTACATGGTCTAAATAAAGCAACTCTTTCTTCAAAAATTTACATTTTTGAGGGTTAAGTGTTAAATTAACTTTTCTTAGCCGCTCAAATACATCTTGTAGGTTTCTATTATGTATACTTAACTGTCTTCCGAAGACCACCAAATCATCTAAGTAGACTAGACATTTTTCATATGTTAATCCAGTCATGGCCATAGTCATCATTCTAGAAAAATATCCTGGACTCGTTTTCAACCCCATGGGCACACGAGTCATTTGATACTGTCCTGAACAAAATGCAGTACACTGCATTTTGTTCAGGACAGTTTCAAATGACTTTCTGCTATTTTTTCTGCTATTTTTTCAAGTTTTATGTTATCCTCCTTCCATCCACCTTGATACATATCTAAATGTGAAAAATAAACTGAACCAGAAAGTGAATCGAGTACTTCGAAAATATTAGGTAATGGAAACTTGTCGTCTTACATACAATTATTTAATTTACGATGGTAAATAACTAATTGCCATTTTTTCTGACCGGTTGCATCCGTCTTTTTCGGGACTAGTAACACGGGGCTAGACCATTCACTTTGACAAGGTTCTATGACCTCTTCACTTAGCGTTTTATCTATTTGTTGTTTAATTTCTCCCTTTTGAGAATGTGTAAACGATAGGGTTTAGTGAATACAGGAACAACATTTGGTTTCAAACTAATTGAATGTTTATAAATACTAGTTGTAGACAGTTTGCCTCCGGGCAAATAAAAAATATCCGAGTACTTAGCGCACAAATTCTGAATCGATATTTGTTCTTCCTTATTAAGATGTTTCAAGTTCAAAGCTAAAAATAATTGTTTTACTCGACTTGCATCATTTCCTGACTTATCAAAATTACAAATATTATAGTCACTTAACTTTACTATATATGGATTGACGTTAGATAATGTACAAGACTTATCCGTGGTATTTAATATCTTAATTGGTATTAGACCGTTTACTGGCTTAGCAATACAACTAGCTAAAAATACACCGTCACTAATTTCCTTAGAATGTACGACACATTTGTCAGTAAAGTCTGTCTGAAAGTAATGTATAGATTCACATCTTGGTGAAATTACAAACGAGTTATTATATCTTAGTAAAGGTAAAACTAATTTCAAATTATTCTGTGTCCATAATGTAAAAGTATCATTACTAAAATCTAATATAGATCTATGTTTATTAAGAAAGTCTTGACCGATGATGCCAATTGCCCTACATGGCAGAGAATCAAATACTAGCTTATTACATTTAAAGCGATGCTCACCCGAAGTAAACGTTAAATATAGATATCTAATTGCATGGACTTTGCCACCAATTCCATTTATAATTACGTCCTCTTTATGGAGTGGAATGTTTTGTTCTAGAACATACTTATATTTCAACGCCGAAATTGTAGCGCCGGTATCCACTAACCACGAAAATGGTATGCTATTTGCTGACAACTTATTACTAATTACATTAAGTAATAATTAGTATCAGTAGCTAAAATAATCTTATTATTCACGAAAAAACTGATTTATTGTCTCTATGCTATGCTATGGTAGGACTTTCTTGTACCACGCGATGATCCCCGACCACGCTGAGCGGCTCCGCGGCTCTGCTGCTGCGCCTGCGCACCCTCACGACAGTTGTGGTGACTACGGGCACTGGAATCATTTTTACGACCTCTATAAAAATATGACCTATTATAATAATTATTACGATGGCCACGATAATTCTGTTGTCTCCCTCTCGGAGAATACATACCTAGGATCTCACCGAAACCTGGAGACGTACCAGCCGTGGATGTCTCCTCATCCTTCGCACCTTGTATCGCGTCCTTCATCGACTCGTAGTTCCTAGCTGCAATAATAGTTGAAAGACGCCGGTTTCGCAAGCCATCGGCAATTTTTTTATTACCAATTTTTGATTGAGAGGTTTAATTATTTTATATGTCTGCAAATCTCTCTTGGCTTGTGATACCATAAGATCCACAAAAAGTTCTGAAAGCTGATTACCATCAATAGACAAATTATTTTGTTTTAATTGCTGTATCTTATTTTGGATTGCGATGGGTGACTTTTGAGGCAATAAAACCCTACGCATATCTGTAATTAAATCCTCAACTTTTGTATACTTAGATTTCAATTGTAATTTAGCATGCTGAGACAACCTGCTCTTTAATACGAATTGAATTAAATTTAGTTTACACTCATCCTTAATTAATAGCGAGCTATAATATTCTATATTATCAATTAATTGTTTATAGGAACATTCATTATCAATTGTTATCATAGGTAACAAACTCAGAGCTACTTTTAAATTAAAAGACTACATCTTTGTTACTGTTATCACTAGTATTACTACTATTACTAGTGCTAGCTATTGAACACAACTCTAAAATTCGATTATACAATGACACAAAATCAATACAAAATTTATCAATTAATATTCGTTCGTTTTGATCAACTTTACCCTTTTTATATCACCTAAAATTAATTATGTTACACTAGTATATTTTTCAAAAACTACCTTTGCTTCAGACAGCTTTTTCTCTAATATATTACCACGCCTACGGTCAGGGCCAATTTTTATCAAATATGTTTTAATAGCTTTGAGTTCCCCTCATATAAAGTTTCTAAGGTATATGCCATAACTTACCATAATTAACACTAATATTATTAGATATACGTAAACATAACATACCTATTATTATTTATTATTTAGGACTGAGAGTAAAAATATTACGATTATGCACTTATAATTGGACGACCGGTTAGCACAGCGGGAGTGTAAGCGACTGCCACGCCGAAGGTCGCGGGTTCGATTCCCGCTCAAGTCAAACATTTGTGTGCGTGAACATGGGTGTTTTTCTTGGTCTGGGTGTTTCTATGTATAATATGTATGTATTTACAAAAAAAAAGTATATATGTATGTTTATCCATTGTCTAGTACCCATAGTACAAGCTCTGCTTAGTTTGGGACTAGATGGTGTTGTGTGAATGTGGTAGAATAAAATATATATATATATATAGTTTAAAGTCCATTGTACGCGCTTTGTTGTTGTAATATTTAACGGTTTACACTTCGCGGTTACGTTTTATTTAAGATTTAGCCGACTTTTTTTTACACATTTAACCGAATTTCACTCGTCACTTAGATATTATTCACTTTTAACATACTAGCACAGTATAAAGACATATTGACTGTGATACTAGGGATCATAGATTGTAACCGAGAGCCGATGTAGGTACATAGTGAACCGCTATCTCTGTTTTCATACCATCTCGACCCTGGGTCGCTCATGTAATCCTTTTTCAGGAGAATGGCCAGTCCGCCTTGAACTCGATCTCCGAGATATTGAAGTCCTGTACATTTCCTGGCTTATCCAGCGTACATGACAACGCCGGTACAACTGCAGAATATAGTATAAAAGGCCGATTCTCAGCACCAGCACCACTACAGCTAGCAGTATAGTGATTGTAGAAACATGGAATTTTACCTCCTCTAGATGTAAGTCATTGGAACCGCCAACTGCGTTTTGCACTACTAAGGTCTCCTCTTTAGTTTGCTTGGCACCCATTCTTTAGTTCAAAACTGTAGTATTTTTGCACAGAGAAACGAACACGGCGTATCGCAATAGCGAGCGTAATTATTACTAATAATTTAAACATCTTAAAACTTGCTCACCAAAGTCCGATTGTTTGAAGCACGAGTCTTATATGGCATAGAGGTGTCGGTAACGCAACTAACGAAATCTTATGCGCGCGCGAACGCCCGTAGGCAGGGTCGCCATGTAAAGGCGAAGGTATTTGGGAGAAAATTATACCACTGGCTGCTCGAATAATACTCTCTATATTTTAGGATAACGCATGATTAAATAGACATGTTGGTTACATACACATACACAAGTATAACTTAGGTACATTACATCAATTACAAACTACAGGGCCGCATGCAGCCCGCGGGCCGCGTGTTGCCGACCGCTGGTTTACATGCTTCTAATTAATTTTATAAAAATAAATCTTCATAAAAAAATTAAGACAAATAGCACCTCAATCTGCCGTGAAAATGAATACTGTAAAGAATTCGAAACGTCGGCTAGTAATAAAAATGTAGTTTCTAGATCATTCGGTTTAAATGTAATAACAGTGAAACCAATATAACACGATAAAATCCGTAAACTGTATTTTAATTTCAATGTGTAACATTCGCGTATATCCAAGAAAATTCTATTAAATAAATAACGAATTTATTGACCTAGGTCCCCCAGGTGTGTATATGTGAGCCTTAAAAAGCGTGTGTAGCTAAAGGGTTAAACCAAATCGATATTATCGTCATCATCATCGTCCCAGCGCTATCCCTATCTACAAGTTGTATCCAAGACTTTGGACAAGGCAATAACACACGTAATTTAAGAAAATATTACCAACATATATTAAAACATACAAACAACCAAATAACTTAGGAGCCATACAGAATAATTCGTGTGGCATTACAATTTCATTATACCCGAACAAGCTGCCCAGCTTGTTCGGGTATAATGAAATTGTACAAATCAAAATCATACAAATCTTCCATGCAGATTATTTTATTGCATACTGGCATGGGCCGGAGCGTAGTGGCATCCTTATTAGCTGCGTAGAGGCTGTTCCTTATATTGCGTCGGTTGGGCGGAAGCCCGTGCAGGTCAACTCGTACTTAACACCTCTGAACTGCACTGACTTCTACTCCCTACACCTGAGTCCGGTGCAGGGAGTGGCGAATGGCCTCAGGGGTAGCGCAGGTCGCGAAGATCCCCTTAGGCAAGGCTGGTGGACTATCCTTCCCGAGGTTGCCGCCCGTTCTTGGTCCAGTTCCTTCAGAAATGGATGCAACCAAAACCTCCAGCCGAAACGCAAACAACAGGCACTTTACACACGCACAAACACACACGTACACACATGCGCGCACACATCCACATCCAGGAACACATCTCTTCACCACGCCCCCGCGTGGTCGGGTGGGCGCGGGCTCGTAGTAAAAAGTCACGGGTAAGAGAAGTTGACCACCTGCGCTAGGACCTGCGCAGTCGAGCGCCGTACGCGGGGATGACGGAGTCTTGGGGGGATGAGCCGAGCGGCGCTGGCGGTAATGTGACCGTGAGGCAACACGCCCTCTTTGGTCCCGATTTCACGCTAAACGGTAGCCCCCGCTGTGAGCCGCAGCGGGGGAAATGGCCACCGTGTCCCGTCAGAGGGCCACAGGCTAGGGACGTAGGGTCCACATCAGCAGTTGGAATTTATTTCGGCTGTTGATGTGGTAGGTGAAGGCTATACGGAGGGCGCAAGCGAAGGATAACGGCTAGAGTTGGTAACTCGGCTCAGGCCGTTGACCCGAGCGGGCGCCCGAAGTCATGCTGTAAACCAGCCCCGCGTTCCTATATCCCTCTGGTAATCCTAACGTCCGGTATGACGTTCCCAAATGCGGGCTCCATGGAGGGTGGGAAGCCAGAGGGATGAAGTCTTAGTAAACTTGCATGGATACCGAAATCCCATTTATTACCCAAACCGCGACGGGGACGGCGAAAGCTGTTCCCGCCGCCACAACCACAACCATACAGATGGTTGACGCCGTGGCCCCGGCTGCAGGTGTCACACCATCCCCCAAGGACATGACTTCAGCGCTGGCTAACGCTAGTACTGGTCGCGTCCTTAGAATCGTCAGCCCATTTGAAATAAAGCGGGAAGACGACTCCTCCTTCGCGGGCTGGCAAGTGGTGAGTCACCACAAGGGCAAGGGTAAGGGCAAGACCACCGGTCCTGTTCGACACTCGCCCACCACACAACCGAGTGGCCCCGCTGCTACCAGCTCTGCGAAGAAGAAGAAGGCGAATAAAAACAAGAGGCAGCGCCTGGCAATAAGGCGTAAGGCTGCACAAACCGCTGCCGCCGCCGGTGCTGCCTCTACAAAAACAGCGGAGCAGGCCGCTGTCGCAGGTCCCAGTAATGTGACCAGCGCGCAGCCCGCGCTCTGCAGTGGAGGGTGCACGAAGGCCGGAGGCAGTACGGGGAAGCCGCCTGCCGTCAAGCGGCGGGCCGGCCACCCTGGACGGCATCCAGCCCCAGCACCACCGGGAAACACGGCAGGTAAAACTGCCGGAAACAAGGAAAGAGGTGAGGCCAAACGTGCTCTCAACGAGACCAGCTCGCCTCGAGGGGAGCAAAAGAAGCCCCGCCTCGACTCCTCCAGGACACAAGGTAAGTCCTACGCACAGGCCTCCAAGGCGTCCCTGGGCGTTGCAGTAACATGCAAACGCACAGGGAACTTGCCGAAGGAGTTCGTGGACCGGATACTCACGGAGATTCAAAGGAAGATCCTGAGTGACGCCTGGTCGACTAAAACCCCCAAACGCCCCGCTCCTGCGTTCACCGGGAAACGCATGTACGCGGACGGGGTCCTCAAACTCTGGTGCGCCGACGAGGCAACGCGTACCTGGCTGACGGAGGCGGTCTCTCTCCTGGTCTCACCACCGGGCTTCGAACTGGAGGTCAGGGGCCAGGAAGAGGCCCCGAAGAGAGTGCGGTGCGGCATTGTCGTTCCTAACGAACAGGGAGTCTGGGACGACGTGCGCGACGTGGGTCGGGCTCTGGAGTTCCAGAACCCCTGGTTGGCGGTCGACAAATGGTCGCTGCTGCACTCGGAAAGACAGTCAGGTGGGTGCTTCCTGGTCGTGGGCGTCCCGGAGGAACAAGTCCCGGTCCTGGTGCAGAACGAGCGCCGCCTCGCGTTGGGGCTGGGTGCAGTCTACGTCCGGTTCCGGGACTCAACAGGCAAGTATGTCGACCATCCTCCGGAATGCGACAACTCCACACAACCACATCAAGCATCAGACACCCAGCCAGCGTGTTCCGCGGAACCCGGCCCGTCAGAGCCGGCCGCATCTGGCTTGGGGGCTGGCCCGTCAGCCGAGGGTAACTCGGAAGATGAGAGCCTGCTCCTGAGTCCGGTGCGGCGGGACGACGGGGTGGGGGCCGGCGACATCCTGGCTGGCCTAACGCAGCTGAAGGTCGGGGAGGAGGGGACATCACCCATAGATGAACCCTCTGCCTAGTGACGTCAGCTGCCTGCAAATCAACCTCCATCATAGCCAAACGGCCACTGCGCAACTGCGCAAATGGATGGAGGTCCAACGTTCAGCCATCGTGCTCATCCAGGAACCTTGGATAAGGGGTGGCCTCATTAGAGGCCTCTCCAGCCTGGGAGGTAAGATTTACTCTTCTACTGACCACACACATCCAAGAACCTGTATACTTACAACTAATAACATCAGAGCCCAAGCTTTAATGGAGTTATGTTCCAGAGACATCACAGCGATACAAATTGAAATTATACAGCAGCCAAGGAGTATAGCGGTCGTTTTCGCATCGGTCTACATGCCCGAGGCTGAAGACCCGCCTCCGTTCGACCTCACGCGTCTGGTTAACCAGTGCGAGAGAACCAATACGGAGGTCGTAATAGGGACGGACTCCAATGCCCACCACCAAATGTGGGGCATGGACTGCAACAATAACAGAGGTAAGTCACTGGTTGAATACCTATTCACCACTAATCTTACCTTATTAAACACAGGTACGGAGCCCACCTTCGTCACAAAACGTAGTCAGACAATTATCGACTTAACTCTCGCAACAGAAGGAGCGGCTGAACGCATCAAGGGATGGCACGTCTCAAAGGAGGCATCATGCTCAGACCACAGATGGATCAGCTTCTCCATGAAAGTCGATATACAGCCCACACAGCCCCGCAGGAAACCACACAACACGGACAAATCACAGTATGTCCTATTACTTAGAGATAAACTTACCCTTACCGCTACGCCGACGGTACTGGATGACACTGAACAGATCGACGAGCAGGTATGCACACTGACGCAGTCGATGCTAGACAGCTACCATGCAGCTTGCCCGGAAACCACTCCGCCTTCAACCCCGGGGAAACAACCCTGGTGGGGCGCTGAGCTTGAACGCAAGCGCAAGAAGGTAAGAAAGGCTCTAAATAGGGCAATGAACACAAGCGCGGACGCTGATTGGGACGCTTATAAAGCGGCCAAATCAGACTACAGGAAATGCCTCAGATTCAGACGCACCATGGGATGGAGGAAATTCTGTGGCAGCATTGAATCCTGCCAACAAGCAAACCGGGTAAGGAAACTACTGGCTCAGCAACCAACAGTTGCACCAGGTACTCTCCGTAAACCGGATGACACATACACCACATCGGAGGAGGAGACAAGACGCGTCCTACTCGAAACACATTTCCCAGGCTGCGTCCTCACCCCGGTAATAACGTGGCACGATACACCAACAGTGGCGACCGAACACGAATGGAGACACGCAAACAACGTGGTCACAGAAGAAAAACTCCGATGGGCCATCGATAGCTTCCATCCATTCAAAGCAGCCGGACTGGACGGCATCTTCCCAGGGTTATTACAATGGGGAGGGGAATCTGTCCTTAAAAGACTCCTGGCAATCATGAGGGCTAGCCTGGCCCTCAGATATGTACCGAAGAAATGGAGGGAAGTCAAACTAATCTTCATACCAAAACCAGGCAAAACAGACTATACCAATGCAAAGTCCTTCAGACCAATAAGCCTGACCTCCTTCATGCTTAAAGCCTTGGAAAGGCTTTGCGAGAGGGAACTAAGAAGTGGGGCTCTTAAGCACTTACCCCTACATGCCAACCAACATGCATACAGCTCAGGGAAATCGACGGAATCGGCCTTACATCAGGTCGTGAACCAGATAGAAGCTGCTATACAACAAAAAAGCATCTGCCTGGGCACCTTTATCGACATAGAAGGAGCCTTCGACAAGACAAACTTCTCCAGCATAAGCAACGCCCTAGCCAGACATGGTGTGGATCAGATGCTCATACAGTGGATCCAGAACATGCTCAGCAAAAGGGTAGTGCGCCTACACGGCGACACTCAGACAGCCTTGATAACTAAAGGGTGCCCGCAGGGAGGTGTACTCTCCCCGCTATTGTGGAACTTAGTCATCAATGAACTCATAGACAAAC
Organism: Euclidia mi; assembly: GCA_944739405.2. Lineage (NCBI taxonomy): Eukaryota > Metazoa > Arthropoda > Insecta > Lepidoptera > Erebidae > Euclidia > Euclidia mi. The sequence continues at coordinate 26,040,884 of OX123204.2, read as the reverse complement.
TCAACGCGAGAGACTTCTACACAATAGGTTATGCAGATGATCTAACCATACTCACCTCAGGTAAGGTAACCAGTACAGTGTACGACCTAACCCAACAAGCGCTACGCATAGTAGAGTGGTGGTGTAATGAGTACGAATTATCTGTAAACCCGACCAAGACCGAACTAGTTATGTTCACACACAAACGCGCGCTGGGCACTTACCGACTGCCCAGGTTATTTAACACAGAGCTTAAGCTGTCTACCGACGTCAAGTACCTGGGTGTCATTCTCGACAGCAAATTGACATGGAACAGCCACATGGAAAATAAGCTCAACAAAGCAAGCATTGTCTTCTGGCAGTGCAAGAAGATGATAGGCAAACGCTGGGGCCTATCCCCCAAAATTGTCTTATGGCTCTATAAGACAATAATACGTCCGATGATAAGCTACGGCGCAGTAGTGTGGTGGCCTCGGACCAACCTAATAACGGCCGCCAACAAGCTCCAAAAGCTACAAAGACTTGCATGCCTAGCGGCCACGGGCTGCATGAAAACTACACCTACAGCGGCACTCGAAGTGTTGCTGGACCTGCCCCCATTGCACCTGTTTATATAACAAGAAGCAACGATGTCGGCGGTCCGGCTAAGAGCTCTGAAGCTCTGGAAAGACACCAACACACCGCACACTAGCAACTTAAATACACTCTTTAGAGAAGTTCCTCTCACACAAGCCATTGGCGACCAAATACCGAAATAATTTGTGTTCGACAAGAAATACAAAATCCAACTGTACGAGGATCTACACGAAGGAGCGGTTAATCACAACGAGCTCACGATCTTCACAGATGGGTCTAAGACGGATACAGGTACAGGTTCAGGAGTATTCTCCGAGGACCTAAACATCAACATGGCAGCACCGCTGGGAGCCTACAACACGGTCTACCAGGCCGAATGTTTTGGCATAATCCTAGCTGCCACAGATATCATGGCACGTGAGGTAAGGGAACGATCCATTAGGATCCTCTCAGATAGTAAGGCAGTCCTCTCAGCCCTCAAAAGCCATACTATCACCTCGGCGCTCACGCTTGAATGCCACCAGAAACTAACAGAGGTAGGTAAACAAAACAAATTAACACTGCAATGGATCAAGGGCCACAGTGGCTCTAGAGGGAATGACGCAGCCGACGTACTTGCCAGAAGAGGGGCCACTTTAGAGGTGGTGGGACCCGAGCCCATTATTCCCCTCCCTTCTGGATTTTATCGCAACCTGGTAAGAAATAGGACCAGGACCCAACACAACCAGTCCTGGATTGGTATTGAAACATGTAGGCAGGCCAAGGAGGCTCTTCCCGCAGTAGACGGTAAGATAGCTAAACAAATCCTCCGGCTGTCCAAACAACAACTGCGGACAGTCACGGCCGCCTACACAGGACACGGATTCCTTAATAAACACCTATTTACTTTAGGCATCACCGACAGCCCGCTGTGCAGGGCCTGTATGGCAGCAGACGAGACGGCAGCCCACCTGCTCCTCGACTGCCCTGAGTTCGCACAGTACAGGCAGCAGTACCTGACAAGACACAGCACCCTGAGGGAAGCAGTGGGCCACATCAAGAGTCTGCTGGCCTTCCTCGAAGAGCTGGGGTGGCTGGAATGACGACACCATTCCCACCCGCACGCAAAATACACGCCAAGACGTGGAGTTGCGGAAACAGCCCGTGCCATCAAGTATCAAGTATCAAGTATATTGCGTCGGTAGGGTTGTCGATTAAAATTTATTGTCGGCTGAATTTTACTAACTGCATGTTCATGTTATGGCTTTATTTTTATAAACGTGGAGTTTCTAAAGATTGCTTGGTAGAAATTAGAGTAAAGCTGTTAATTATTGTACACAATTTTTTTTGTATAGTTTATTACCTGTAGCAATTAATTAAAAATACACACAAAAAGTTAATTCCTACTGTCACAACCCTTTTTCGTTACGCTGGTGACGTCAAAGTATGGAAGCGAAGGATATACTGCGCCGAACCCTAATAAATTGGGACCAGGGCAAGACAATGACGATGGTAATGTAAAAAGCAACCATGGTGAAGCAAATAGTATCTAGCGAAGAGACAAAAATAAATCAACAATCAATCCTATGCCAACCTATGTCTGTGCTGCGCGTGGTATAGTAGGCCATCACAATCATCTATTTGGCTCACAGTGTTATTGTGGCGCAAATAACTTACAACAGTACTACGAAAAGGTGTATGACCATACAATTTCTTAAGATATTTATATTGGCGTAGAAGAAAGAATTAAAAATAAAACAAAGTATCTATCCCCATTATTAGGAATCTATAGTAAAGTAAAAGGTGGGCCTGTAATTTGATATGTCCACCTTTAGTTTAACCTAATGACAATTAGAACAAAACATATACAAGGAACCTTACCTATAAAATTTTAAAGTAACATTTTGGTTAAAGGGTGTTTTTGTTAATTGTTGTTAAGGGTCTTTGAAAAACATTACGTAGCTATTAACAAAAAAAATTTTTTTAGAATCGTTGGAAATTTAATTAATTTGTTCATACGTTTTCAAAGTGGTAGTCTAATAATTGAAACATCATTTTGTCTTCAGTTGCCAATTTTCTTTGAAAAGCAACTCCCGCACTAAGAATAAATCTTATGTCGCTGGGGACTATACAAACATCCAAGCAACTGACAAAAAGTACAACGAGACCTATACAACCAATTCTGGATCGTACAAAGCTTTGTCTCGTATGGGAATCGAACACACACTTTTGGTAAAAGCATAGCGAGCCCAAACAGACAGGTGTAGAGCGACGCTCGGGATAGCGGTAATTTTACAGTTTAGCACTGCGTAGTGCCACTAGTCTTATGACCTGTACACCCGTGTCAAGGTAATATAATCTAACAGTATTGTAACTCAGCCGTCTTCCCGCGTTATATGCCTACAGACGCGCCGGGCGCAATAAAGCGATAGGGCTGCTGGCCTCAAGTATTTTAACTGCATCTACCTACTCGAAGTTTTTTTTTGGTTTTGTGATTGTAAATATTTTTTTTTTATTCAAACAAATAAGAATCATGTAGGTATGTAAGCACCCTAGGAAATGACCTATTTGGTTACACCAAGGAGACTAAGCAGTTACCTACACAAAGCAGATTCACATCCGCTTCCATTTTGAAAATTACCCTTAAGGTACCTACTATTAATCACAGACTTCAATGAAATAATACATTGTCCCTTACGCAGATAAAAGTGTTCTGCTAGTATAAATTATTACTACAATCATATCAATATGTTTTTAAAAATATCAACACAATAAAATAATAGATTAAGCTAGGTAATCAAATTTTGACTTTATCACGCATAAGTTAAGGAGTAAACATTGCAACGTAGTTGGTACCTACATCTTGAATTTGAAAAACTTATCTTTAAAACTTATCTAACGGAGTTCAAACAGCACGATATAAGTCTACAATTCGTCGCTATAATTACATACATACATACATAGACTCACGCCTGTTTCCCCGAAGGGGTAGGCAGAGGCATATTAAACGCCCACTTTTCGCCAGTGTTTTGATCCCACGTAATAGGTGGCGAGCCTATTGCCGCTTATCGGGATATTTTGCTTGCCAGAGCCTCGTCCGTTGATCGGCAGGTGCACCACTTGCAGGTGAGGTTGGCTTGGGACCCTAAGTTCTTGGTGGGAACCCTATGCACCCTACCACCACCTATCGCTATAATTATAATTTAAATAAAGAACACTGCTAGAAAAACCGTCACCGTCCGTTCGTCACCGCGGCACGATCGCGGCTGTTGGGTACTATAGGCACAGTAATAATGGGTACTGCGCTCGAGGTGCGTAGGTATAACTTGAGTTTTGTGCGTTTGTATGGAGTTACAATACTGTTAGAAATTATTACCGTGCCCATGTGTTCGACCAGCACTGGGCTGAAAACCACTATGTCATACATGCAATCTATTTTCTACAAGGAAAATTGTTTGAATTATTCGTTACGACTTACGACAGATTCGGTTTGTGCTCTAGCTAAGAAATCAATTGTTTTACTTTTGTTGAAATGTATTAAACTATGTTTTACCCAGAAAATTTTATTAAATCAAGCTAACCACTTTCCTGAAGATTAGACATACTATTTACACTATTTGCATACGTTACGATGTAGAACCGTTTTTAGCAAAGGTTACAATGTAATAATAATATCAGCCCTGCATAACGCTATCCGCTGGCCTAGTACAGGTCGGTAGACTTCCCATATTTTCAAAACTTACAATTCTGAGAGCACAATCATTGAAAGGTCATTATAGAGAACTCTCTGACATGCAAATTTCCTTAACTGTTTTGCTGTTCCTAAGCATTTTTTCAATAATATCTGATCAGAATAATAATGTTACGATTGCCTAAGTAGATGTCCGGAAACATACAAACGAGAAAAAATTATTGATATCATATGCGATATATGTGACTAGAAACGCAGGACTGGCTTGGTATAAACATCGTATATATGCAAAGTTAATATTATCGTCAACATGTGTATATTCCCAGACACATGTTACATATGTGTGAAATGATCAAGCTTTCCCGTCACGGACCCAATTTGATTTATCCCTCCCGGCGAGTCGGCCTGATGAATTAAATCCCTCTAAGCAGAGCATGCGATCTTGATAAACACGCCTTCGCGCCCACTTCTTTATTAGCCAAAGAACTGTTCTAGTACTCGATAAGGAAAATGGGTGTAGAGATAACAATCTAGTACTTCTTCTGATGTGTTACGATGTTTATTTGCCGCTAGGATGGTTAAATTGAAATTTTATTTACTCAAACGTGATGCTTTGAAGATATGGCCTCGATATATTATGTCGCCTATCTCTTGTAGAGTGAGATAAGTGAACAACATGGCATTTAATGTTGACTTACCTAAATATTATCAATATATTAAAACAATAAATTACCTCATATTTACGTGTATCGTACAAGGAAACGTGGTACTGTAAAGAACAGGTTGTAGGCCATTAATATCACCAATCAATTTAAAAGACCCGTAGGACTTACATAAATATAGTCTGCAATATAGTGTAGGTACAATGCTCTGATAAGTACCACTTACTTTCTCTCTCTCTCTCTATCTGTGTGTGTGTGTGTGTGTGTGTGTCTGTCTGTCTCTGTCTTGTGGAATGTAAGTCTGGAACCAGCGGACTCTTCCGTACTCTATAAGTTATCGTAAGCTTCGAGGTAGTTTAGAAAATAAAACCATACGATTATTTTATTGCATACTGCCATACTATAGCATATTGACATCCTTATTAGCAGCTTCTCTTACATCATACATGACATCAGTAACAAATTAATTCCCAAGTCCAATTCACATTCACAACTATTAAACAAAAACTTGCGGCAGTACGAACATTAATTGCTCTAGTCCGGCACACACAAGTTTGTTTAGACTTGTTTAGTAGTTTAGAAGTCGCACGGCGCTGGGTAAATGAGAAAGCTTCTCTGTGACGGCTAATAATTATGTTTTAATTTTGCTGCAATACATCTTTATAGTACGAATAATCCTGGATAGAGTCACACCTAATCGTCACTGAAGTAAAATATTTTAAAACAATATATTACTCAGAAAGTCCGAAGTACCTACCCGAGACCGGTGATCATATATGAAAAGAGTAACGAATATAGAGAAGCAAGTGACGTTCTGTTGCCTCTGCCTACCCCGACGGGAAAGCGGTGTGAGTATATATGTATGTATCTATTTATCAATCGTATCGTGTGACATCCGTGATGACCGGTATACAAGTTTATTGTTAATGTTGTCAAGATTTGTGGACTCTCGAAGATCTTAGGAGCTTTGTGTAAAGCCAGTCTTGCATCCTTCTTGGTCTAGCTCCAACAATGGCATCCATCCAATTGGAGTTCCGGCTCTTGCCTCCCTCTCATTATAGCAGGGGGCAGGTAGTAGACGACCATTCGTCTTCTCTGCAAAGGGAAATTTGAGACAAATTTACTTCCACCTAATTATAAAATAGCAACAAAGACTCTGCGCTCGTTGGTCTAAGTTGTTGTAACTTTAGTACCACTCCGTGACATTAAAACTGCCACCCGCCCTCAAAATGCAAAACAAAGGACCACCATAAAAATAAAATCAGCTTCATAAATGTATGGTTCCATCAACATGGATGAAGTAGGTAGTATTTAAGTTTGACAAACATCTATCCACGTTTACAAACTTTGCGCTAAATAATTACAGCAGGAATGACATCCATAATGGAGGAACCGGCACAGTTTGCAAAAAAATACACAGTATCATATTCATATTTTCGACTACAATCACTTACAGGAAAACCCGGCCCAAGCACAATAAAAAATCTCCTATTCCAAAACTTATATACAAGAGTATTTTTTCGACACATGTGTTCAGTTGATGTGAATCAAACGAGGGTTTGTCAAATAAAGCTCATGTCACACCCACTTACGTTACACGTATGCGTCGCAGTTGTGACTCGAATCGGGAACAATGTAGTAATGGAATTCTAGCTCGGCGATAACGGTTATTGGTTTTTGCCGAAACACGAAATAAATGCGGTACGGATTGTTAGATCATGAGTAATGAAAAAGTACTGTGAATGTGTTAACGGATTTGAATAAAACAGAGAATTAAATAGGTACAACTCGTCAATAAAATTTGTCCAAATACTTTCCGCAGGAAAATACTTATTTCTTAGTCCTAGAATAATGACATATGTGATCATGAAAATGAAATCGTCATTTGCATCACGTATATTTAACAGATCATAAATCATCAGCATCCAACTAGCGTTATCCCAGTCTCAACCTGAGGTCCGCTTTCTAGTCTAACCAGATTTGACGGAATACTAACTTTTCCACGGAGCGACTGCCTGTCTGACCTCCGCAACCCGAAGGGATAGCGATATTCCATGATTTAGACTAGTGTCAGTTTATTTTAGAGGTACTGACGCCCTATAACGACTGTCAAAGATCTTTATGACAGCCGGGACCGACGGCTTAACGTGCTCTACGAGGCAGGAGACAAGTGATAATTAACAATTCAATACGCACATAACTCCGAAAAGTCAGTGGTGCGTAATAGCGGGGTTATTATATAATAAATGTATAGATATAAGGTATATGGCCTATATGTAGTATTTAGTCGTATTTGTCAATGGTTTAAAATAAAAGAGACAACTATCAATTCTTACTTTCATTTATTCAGTTTGTCACAAGAATATAACTTAGATAAAGATACATTTACATTTACCGCCACTTTTGGGCATTCTTTTAATAGTCATTGTTTATAAATGCAGTACAAACTATATTATATTTATAATATTGGGTAGCAAGGTTGTGGGTAGTTCAATACATCAAATATAACATTAATACAATGCTAATTGATATATTGAACTACCCACAACCTTGCTACCCAGTAACAATATAATTCATATAGTAATATTGACCACAGGTATATCTTTTATTATTATTCTAGGTATATTTACTATGCATATATTCAATATTTATCACTCTAATATTCACCACAGGTACATATAATTGATATGGCTTGTTTCACAGCTTATAAATCGATTCTATTATATGATATTCCAAGTTCTAAACTTATAACATCTCACAAATGACAAAACCACCCACAATATCAATTATACAATAGCTACACCATATTACATTGCTTCTGCATTATTTTTATTGACAATACTCTAATTAACACCGCAGAAGCAATATCGAATTGTGAAACACAATCAGAATTATATCGTACCTTAGTTAGCCGTTGCCGGAGCGAGAACTGAACATTGAACAGAACCTATTCACCTTTTTACTCTATTTACCCGTTTGACAGTGTCAAACGTCAAACCAATTTGTCTATTTAAAATTTGTAACATTATACATTTAAAACATACAATCAATTTATGTTCATTTACAAATGTGTAAAATGTTTAGGCTATACATAGTTAATGATACAATATATATAGTTATATCTTGTAAGATACATATGTGAATAAGTCTAAAATCGATCTTATTGCAACTTAACCTAAAAACTAAAGTAGAAATAACAATGATATAAATTCTAGCCAGATTTATAACGGTATGATATCCGAGCTTTTACTGGGATAATACATAGGTACTTACAAACGGGACACACATATTTTAGACGTACTTACTTTGATATATTTTTGTATATCTTTACAATATATTTCAACGAATCTATCATGGGCGCCGTGGATTCGAATCCGATACCCTCTGCATGGCAATCCGTTGGTATCTCCACTAGGCTATCGCTGTCTTAACAGATCATGAATCATACCAGTATATTTTTTCAGATCTTTATTTCTGTTATATAAATATCACGGATAAAAAATCCGACGTTTCGACCAACTTACAACGGCTGTACTCCTCCATTAATTGGTTACCTTAAATTATTATCCTAACGAGATAACTGTCATTTACACCCACTAAATAAACTTCTTTTTTAAAAATAAAAATAGTTATTTTATAAAGCAGTAACGTTTAAGTATAAGTTTAAGTAAAACCAAGTAAGTACGTATAAGTTTAAGTAAAACCAGAATAGGTTCAATACTCAGCCCTATTTTAATTTGTATTTTAATACGTATGCATACAATTTTTAAACAGTAACACCAACTAAGAAGGTATAATGTAGCCCTCTATGGCCACCAATGCGCCAACACTTAGCTTAAGTAACACAGATAATGAAATATAACCTCTCTCCTTGGTTTTAAAACTTCAAAGATTTTACGTGGCGAAATTCTGTCGTTGAATTTTCCAGGAAATTTCAACTTGGAAATTCAAACTTTAGATGCTTGCCACGTTTACGTAGTAGTATTCATTTTTGTTATGTTCGTAAAAACATAACAACATAGAAACATAACAGTGGAATCTAACTCCATAGACAATTATGCATATTTACACTAACGTTTACAATCGCATAAAAATCCAAATTTGATCCTATCAAATTCAACTTAATTTGGTCTACACGTCAGTCTAATTTTTCACTTTTCTTCAAATAAATGTATACGCACAAATGCTCAAGCAACTAAGTAAATATACTTATACAGTCATTCAATAAAATGTCAAAGTAAAATATATTAGGCACACACTTTTATTCCCGTAGAAGATAAGCAAAGTAGATGTTTCCCCAAACGTTATAATAATATACAGCTTGCGTAGACGTAGCCGAGATCTTGGGGTCGTTAACATCTCCGAGTCACTGCCAAAGTTCGACAGTCGTTGAACTATTATAGAATATAGGATGAGCTTGTTACGAACAACTTTTAATATCAAAGGAACTATCACCATGATCTTTGTGATATCTTGTAGTTGGATTTGACAGCGTAAGTGATAGGCCGAATATTTTGGCAGAGATGTGCGATAATTGATAAAGAGTATGACGACTTTTGCATACTAATATAGATGGTGCTATAATAAAATCAATGTGGTTTGCTGGCTGCTATATCACTCCGCAATTATTATGTTTTCTATTTGAAATTATCTGTATCATTTGAGAAACATAGTAAGATGCACACAAATTGCAAGGCTTAAATAATTACTCGTATCTGTTCTAACAAGTGTGACATACAGCCTGTGTCCCAACAAAATAGTAATATATAAATAGTAATATTTAAATTTTAATCTATTTAGATTAAAATTTAAAAAAAAGTATAAAAAGCACTGATATATATTCAGAGATATTATGTTCGTTTCATAATGTTCTGCTGAGCAGTGTCTTGCAACCTCAAATGCATTCTATCATTTTATTTTGGCAATATTATTGTTGTAGGAGCAATCTGAATTCCGAATACGATCCACGTGTCAGATTCAGGAAAACTCCTTAGTGGAGAGACAGTTTTGATCTTAGACTATATAATATTATTACTTTATGGTTTTGATACACAAAAGAGACAACTATCAAATCATACTTTCATTTATTCAGTTTGGCACAAAGATATATCTTTAGATTATGTCGTGATTTTATATTTAAACTAGAGGACGCCAGCAGCTACGCCTGCACATTTTTTTTAATTGACCCGCTTTGGCCGATCCCGTGGGAATTTCGGGAAATCCCCTCTCAGTGCACCCCTACGGTCCCCAAGGAACATACATACCAAATTTCAGCTTCCTGCGCCCAATAGTTTTGGCTGTAGCGTGTCTGCCAGTCAGTCAGTAACGCAAGGATTTTATATATTAAGATTTAGTGCCCAATTCGCAAAGCAAAGGCATAGAACCAAGAGAAAGAACGGGCAATAAAACTCCTGGCCATTCTTTTCAATAGTCATAATTCACAAATAGTACAGCCAATTGATATAAATCAAATATCAATGTTGTCAGAAGTTTTACATCACTACATCATTACAAGAAAGGTCTGTCTTACAATATAACACAAGAAGCATTATTTGGCATCAACACAATTTACTAAACGTTGACCACAGGTATATAATTAATCTCATTGATCTACAGTACACAGTATATTATTCTATCCTATATTACAATCTTATTATTTCACAAACGACCAAACTACCCACAATATCAATAAGATAATGATTACACTATCTTACATTGTTTCCTAGATGATAAAACCAAAGAAAAAGCAACACAGAATATTGAAACACAGTAGCAGTTAAATAGTCAGAACCATATCGTACCTGAGCCGTCGTCAAAGGGGAATAGGACCAACTAGCCGAGCGAACTAATAACAGCCATTTTTTATATTCGAACTATAGATAGATCTGTAGATTTAAGATTTGTGTTTGACATATTTTGTATGGAGCTTATGTTAAAACTGTCAAAAACGAATCTAAAATCTACAGTAAATAGCTAGCTTAAACCTTTAAACCTTATTTACACATGACTTTTGGCAGTTTAACTGTCAAACGTCATGTCAGTGTCATTTAACTGCCTTATAATAAAATAAATAGTTCTTACTTAATATTATGTATAAATACTTAGATAACATTACTTGTATCATTACATATCTCTCACACGCCAAAACGCAGCTTTCGCTACTATATTTATAAACAGAAAGACCATTGACACATGAACTTACCGACGGTGTAACCGGTTAATGTTATTCTATTGAACACTATCAATATAAGTTTCAGAGTTTAATAGTGTTATTGACTCGATATTAGTCTCTAAACTATGAAGAGAGTAGGGGCTTGGGAATACTATGAGCGTTATAAATATAAGAAAACTGTAAAGGAACTCATATTTTGTAGTCCGCGTTATTCGGTAAAGTATCGATATTAGTTAAAATAGTTAAAAACAGCTATAATTTTCTATTAGTTCAGGATGTTTTGATGTTATTTGACTTTTTTTGTAATGTTTTTGTTGTTGTGATACGAGTATGATTGCCTGTTTGATATACAAGGCTGTTTACTTTCGAAGTTGCTTAGAGCTACAGCAGCAAATAAACGATCTATTTTAGCTTCATTTCCTCATCCTTAGTGTGGTTTACTATAATTTTTTTTATAGACTCACGCCTGTATCCCCAAAGAGATAGGCAGAGGTGTAATACCTATTACACCCCCATTTCGCCATGAATTTTTAGGTCCCACGTAATAGGGGGCGAGGCTATTGCCGTACCGGGCACATTACCAGACTCCGTGCTGCTACTGAGAATTTCCTAACGGAAAAACCCAATAACACTTTGCCTGACCCAGGAATCGAACCCTAGACCTCCCAATCCCACGCGCACATTTATGCCGCGAGACCAACGAGGCAGTCTTTACTATAATACACTACATTACTATAATACATTATAATAATGTTATAACAAACTTAATATGTAGGGAATTTCTAAGAACGCTCAATCATTTGATTCCAAACTAAACCGGGCTTGTACTATGATAAAAAAATAATAATCATACTTATTAGTTTTTAGATTTATAAAGATAAGTTACATACCCAGACACAAAACAAATAATCGTGCTTATCATACAAGAAATTGTGTGGGGTGGGAACCCCACCCATGATCTTCAAGGTCCTTAAACGCCAGTCAAGTTTTGGTACAAAAACCCAGTCAAGTTTTAGGTGCAAAAGCCAGCCAAGTTATACGTTGTTATGTAATATTATTTGACTTCGATCTGAAATATGTTCTTTTTAGTACAAAATTAATATTGTTTGGTTGTCGAGTTCTTCTATTATATGGTTAATAGAATTGCTTAACTGACGGGTGAATTATTTTAAAACAAGAGCAACAATTTACAGCCAGATGGAAACAATACCAGAAAATTTGTACAACAAAGTGATTACAGTAATTTGCTTAAATATAGTGACAAACCGCGTTCGACGTTGAAAATGCCTAATTGTTGTTTAAGTGCCACAGCTTTTAGTAAATTGATATCGCTTTTAAAACCGTTTTCTAATACAAATAAAGTTTTAAGTATATAAGGCTATTATTATAAACCGTCTAGACTGGACTAGTTGTGGCTGGTAGCCATGATTTCTAGCTAAAAGAATGTTTATTGAGCATGAGTTCTGCAAAAGGTTTTTATTGATTTCGGCAAGAGATATTATGTACCTGTTATTATTAGGTATAACTCTATACAGAATGCTTGATATAATTTTGTGACATTAAAGTCTGGGTTAGGAATTATTTGCCCATCAAAATAAACGCACCTTCAAGTGAGTAATCTTATTCAGGTAGGCTTTGTTTTCTTAAACTGAGGAGTGAAGCATCATACCATATATTCTTTTTGAAACAATGTTGCTTAAATTTTACTTATTTTACAGTGCTGATAACGCCAGGCTCGTTATCTCGTTGCATAATTTTGCTTTTATCTTCGTGACAATGTATGAATGTCAGGGTGAGACTTTAAATATAACGGTGAAGAAATTTAAGTACATGTTTTATAAATAATACCACCTTTTTTCTTTTTTTCTCTCCACCCACGACCGCGCACGACTGCGAGGGACAGGCAGAACTGTCCCCCGTACCCTTGGACGCATCCTACGCAGGCCTTACCCAAGGCCACGTGGAGCGTCCACTCCCGGGATCCCGCATAGCTTCACCGTGGTTGTCCAAGCCACGGTTACTGAGACCCCCACCACGACAAGGTGGAGATCCCACGGGGGGGATAAATAATACCTCTGTAGTCTAGCAAAAACTTATACAGTGATAATCCCGCTCCCATAAATTTAGATCAAAATGGGATGATAAGCAATATGGCTGCTAACATCGAAAATATTTTTATATTGCAAAAACGGGTAGTTAGGGCCATTTACCAGTTAAAGACAAGAGTTTCACTCAAAGAAGAATAAAAAATATTGGTATTCTTACTGTAGCATCACAATATATTTATGCCAGTGTTATGCATGTACGACTATATAAATTCTTACAAAATGAATAGTGACATACACAATATTAATAGGATAGGAACAGGCACAAATTATGTGTACCGTATTTCCATTTACACAAAACACACAGCTCTTTAATTGGGCTGAGTATTTGTAATGTATAATGTATAATAAAATGCCATCCAATAGTTTAGACTTGCCGTTAAGGTCGTTTCAGACAATAGTTAAAAATAATCTTATACTAAAGGCATATTATAGTGTAAATGAGTATCTTGACGACAAGTGCCTTCTGTAGCTGTTCAGTAAAACGACAGAGTCCGGACTCCGTCGTTTTACTTTAGTGTTTGTACGCTTTCTTTTAATAAACACGTTTATTAAAAGAACGCGTACAAACACTAATGTAACAATGTGCAAAACTAACAAACGACAAGTTACGGACTTAGAACAGCAATATCGGTGAATATTATGTGAGTAGGTACTTGTGCAACCTTACTGTACGTTCGATCAACTCCGTGATGACCAGCTATATCGGAGTCATGACATTCCTTTAAAATCTCAGACCGTAGAGAAACCGGCACCACCAGTTGCGACTCTTCACTATCTATGTCTGGATTATACCTAAACAAAACGCCTTGCTGCAAAAAATAACCTCTTTCAGACCAACGTTTAGCATTAATGAACTGGGCATCGGACGTATCCTCTAGGTCACTAATGATCTTCTTTAGTTCCACGTCATCGAGCTGCGCACATCGGAGATCGTTTGGACTACGAGCAGGTAAGTCGACGACGACGGAGCACACTCCACACTAATCCTTATCTTCTTCCTTACAGGTTGGTCGACAGAGTGTATCAGCAATGACATTCGCCTTGCCAGGCGTATACTGAAACTGAATGTTGAAGCATTGCAGTTTAAGAGCCCATCGAACGAGCCTTCCTGACGGTGATTTAAGGGTAAGGAGCCACTTCAATGGCTGATAGTCACTATCTATGATCGCCTCATGGCCTTCGATATAATCCCTAAAACGTTCGACAGCCCACACGACAGCGAGAGCCTCCCGCTCTGTTGTGCTGTAATTCCGTTCAGCTGGAACGAGCAGACGGCTAGCGTATTCAATTGGGCGCTCATCTTTACCTTCGCCCTGCAATAATACAGCACCTAGTGCATAACTACTAGCATCCGTCCTTAACACAAATGGTATGCTATAGTCAGTTTGAGTAAGAATCGGTGCCGAGGAAAGACGAACCTTAAGCTCCACGAGCCTGGTCTGGACCCCAAGACCATGGCTGATTCTTCTTCAGCAAGCGTGTTAATGGCTCAGCGACAGCAAAAAAACTGGGAATAATTTTTCTAAACCACGAACACGTCTGTAAAAATGTTCTTCAATGACGAAGCGAGGATGGCGGACACATATTTAACACTGCACGAACTTTATCTTCATCCGGCGATACACCGGCCTGTGTGATCACGTGCCCTAGGTGCTTTACCTTATCACGTGCAAAAACACACTTGTCCCTATTTGCACGCAGTTTTTATAAACGCAACCTAACGAAAACAGCGCGCAGATGTCTCTGAAATATGCTTTTCGAAGCTACCCTCAGACAAAATTAATAAATCGTCTTGATACGCTAACAACGTTACATCCTTAAGAGGCGCGCCTGAACGGAGTCTATCAATAAGCCGTTGAAAGGTAGATGGCGCGTTTTTGAGGCCAAACGGCATACGATTGAAGCGAAACGAACCAAGGGGCGTAAGGAAAGCTGTCTTATCCTTATCCTGTTCACGTAGTTTCACCTGCCAGAATCCGCTGCGCATAACAAGTGTACTCATAAAACAATTCTTTTTAGTTGACTGAACTAGCTCGTCTATCAAAGGCAACGGATAGACATCGGTCTTCGTTACCGCGTTAAGCTTTCTATAGTCAAAACAAAAGCGTACTTTACCATTTGCCTTTGGAACAAGAAGCGCAGGAGAGCCCCATGCGGACTCGCACTCCTGAACAATCCCGTCCATCAACATCTTGTTTTGTTGTCGTGCAGAACTGGCACGCATAACTTCTTTCTTAGCAGGCGTCAACCTATAAGGCGGAACGGCGATCGGAGGGTGGTCGCCGGTGTCAATAATATGCTCGGCGAAAGGAGTCGGGTCTCCCCCTGGCTGAAGGATGTCCTCATGTTCGACGAGAAGGTGAGCCAATACTTGACGCTGATCACCATTAAGCAAAGTCGCCTCATCATCCCGCAGTACATCAAGCGCTGCACAGGAAGACACAGGCACAGGTGACACGCCTTCATACTGCAAATTAAATTTTTCCGCACTATTTTCAGCAAAGTGCCACCTGCTACCACCGAAATCGAAGACGAGATTGAACATGATAAGAAAATCTATACCTAACAAATTTCCGTTATTATTAGATTCCGGAAATATTATAAATTTCATGGCTCTAGTTTTATGTTGGAGTGGCACCTCTACCTCTGTGGTAAGTACATTCATCTCCCTACAAACACCATCCGCTAACTTAACAATTTGTGTAAACGGCACTAACGGGTGTCCTAACCTGAGTAGGAGAGCGTATAGCGTGTGACCGGCGATACAGCTTTTAGCTGCAGAATCAACGAACGTGGTACCATAATTCCCCGGAATGCATAAACTTAACAAAGGTCGACGAAAAGGTGCATTATTTTTAAAATTATCTAAAAACTCAGAACTATTACAATTACGATTGCAATCATTAAAACTAGATACACATGTACACGTATTAATATTACGAACACAAAGATTATTGTCAACAAAATAACAGTCTCTAAAAACCCCTGCTGCAGTAGCAGGGTTACCTTGACCCAACGCGAGCATTGGAGGGTTAACGATTGACGGTTGCGTAGCAACGGGAACTGCGATCGCTCGGCGGCCGCGCCGCTTCCGGGAGCGCGGGAACTTCGCGCCGACGACGCCGCCTGCGCTGGGGCTCACGCAACGTACTCGCCGTATGCAACTCGCGTTCATGCAACGCGTTGTTGACAGAATAAAATGCAGAAAATGCCTGTTGGCACGGAGAAGAGTTTCTACACTTCGCCTTTGGGGGGCACCACAACCGTAACACTTTATTTCTGATTTAGAACTTTGAACACTATTATCATTATCGACTTTTTCACTCACTTTATCGCCACTATTACGCTTTAACTTTTCACATTCAGCTTTAAGGTGTCCCACACGTTTGCAATAAGCACAAAACTTCTGAGGGCTTTTTGAGACGGCACGAGAGACGAGTTCCGCGGGAGCTACTGCGCCGGCACCGGCGGTTGGAGACCTCGGCGACCCGTGGCGCTGCGGCGACGTCGCGCGCGTCTCCGGTAACGACGACTGGGGCTGCAGCCGCGACTCGCTAGCAACTCGCGGCGTTTCCCTCAAGGAATCTTCAATGCTGCGGCACTTTTTAAGTAGTCCGTCAAAGCTCTGGACGTCCTCTCTCTTTACACGCTTCCGTATTCTAGGACTTAAGAGACCAAAAGTCATGTCAAGTTGTACTTTTTCAGAGAGATCTTCTTTAGGTTACTTTGCAAATAGGGCTCTGACCTTGGCGATAAATTAATCGGTGTGCTCGTCTTCCTGACTAAGAGCAAATAACTTCCCGTAAATCCGGTGGGGCGGGTCATGCTCTCCAAACGCCGAACGAATTTTTACCAGCGCCTCCGCCTACGTTCCCGTAGAGCGCTTCACCCCCTGCCACCAAACTGCTGCGGGCCCCTCCAGCAACATAGACAGACCGCGAAGAGCATTTTCTTCTGACATATTGACGCATTCCTTATACGTAACTATTGCATCAATGAAATTTTCCACAGATTCTTCCGCACGACCGCCATATTTAGTTGAACACTTTGCGAAATTCCCGGCCACACCCATTGTGAATGACGAGACATTTTGCGGCTGCGGCGTCGACGACCGCACTTCTTGCAGAAGCTGTTGGCAGAAATTGTCGTAATAAAGCTCGCAAGAGTTTCCTGCGACATTGTAATATTCATCGCGGATGGACCGCCGCCATCATTGCTCAAGCTCGACGAATCTTGCTCTTGTTGTTGTTGTGACCGTGTTTGCGGCATTTTCTTGCACGACGTTTACCCAGGAATAACACACTATCCTTGCACGTTGGGCAGCCAGTTATAGCGTGGGGGTAGGCTTTCTGTAGCTGTTAAGTAAAACGACAGAGTCCGGCAAATACGTTTATTAAAAGAACGCGTACAAACACTAATGCAACACTGTGCAAAACTAACAAACGACAAGTTACGGAGTTAGAACAGCAATATCGGTGAATATTATGTGAGTACATAGAAGATAGATACAAAGCGTGAGCGCAACTAGTTTTGGGCATCCCGCCCGCGCAACGCGTATCCAACGACTGCCGGGAAAAATGGCGGACGCGCAACTCTCCGCCACCGCTCACGGTCCCGCCCGGAAACTATGCGCGCGCAGCTTAGCATGCGCATCCGGTGGTGTCCCATACCATATATATTCTTTTTTTATTAGGCCAAATTTTTGTTTAGTAGGTCAATAAGCAGATTTATAGTTTAGTTAATTACCGTATTTTCTTTTTTTACTACATTTGCATTCTTGTTCTACTCTTTTTATTATAATTTATCGGATTTGTAAGGTGAGGGTAACTCGTGGTCATGAACTGCTAATAGATTGCAAATTGCTGCAGGTTTATATACCGTTTCTTTTCGGGACATACTGTTCCACCATAGCTCTGAACAGTCATGTTCGCGAGTTGCCTACATTAAAAGACGTAAGTGGATGCTCCTGTTTCACCATCTTTACTTTGGGAGGCTTACCAAATGAACATAATTTATTGTTTGATCAATAACTATTAAATTTTGCATTAGTAGATAACTTACAATGTGAAACAGTTGCAGCTCCTTACAAAGATAAGCACTGAGTACTGCCTATGACTTTATTTAATGATTAATTAATATACGATTACAGGTGATTCAAATGTTAATGAGCAATAAAATTTGCTTATTATGTAGGTACAAGTTGCGAAAGTTTAAGATTGTTTAACTGTTGCGCACTTTCAAATTACCATTGATATTTTTTTTCGCGGCTACCTAAACAAGGGGTAGGTATGTATATTATTTTTGGAGCTCATGTGTTCATGAATGTGTTTATTTATGCCACCATACGCTCTGATATTCTTAACAGATATAGTGAATTTATTTCAATACTTTCAAAACGTCTACTTACGTTGTATCTAAATAAGTAGGTAAGTAAATAAAAAATTACCGATTTTAATCAAATTATTCTATCTCATTATTATAGCCTCATATGATTTGGAAACTTAGGCATTTATAATGAACTATACTTTGGCCATGACTGCGCCCGCATTGTATACGTAATTGTATACGTAAACCTTTCTCAGGAATTACCTTTTCTATCGGTGAAAACCGAACAAATAATTCGTTCGGTAGTTTTTACTTTATCAAGTTCATACAGAACGGGCAAAAAAGGGAAATTCATTGTTTAATTATAAAATATGTTTAAATTCGGAGAGGAAACAAAATGTATTCAAAGAGCTCACTCACACATTAGGTGGGTATGTTAATATACCTAAGTAGGTACCTTTTAGGTACGTTAAGATAAGTATGTAGTATTTCAAGATTAGCGTGTATTCAAGTATGAGATTACTCGAAATAAGGTAGTCATATATAATCTGAAATAAGTAGGTATCCGATTCATCTCATGTGATTACAAAACTTCATGTTCCATTGGCTAGGAAAATTACCTACTATCTTACTACAATTTTGGTTGCTAAAGTTGTGTTTTGTTCCGTAATTTTTATAATAAAAGTTGTCTTGTGGAAGAAACCGGTGAATATTTTATAAAGATACTTATATAGATTTACTCAGAAATAAATAAGTATTAATTGTGAAGTGACATTATTCGTGACAAAGACAAGAAATACAGTGATAAAAGGCAAAAACTTTTTAGAAGGGCTATTTCTACTCTTGAAACTCGCTATTTTCGTAAGTGTTTTATGATAAATATTCTTTTAATAGTTATGAAAGACATAAAAGTACCCAGATTATTTATCTGAAAACATATTATAGCAACTAAATACTAGCTTTGTTGTACATTTTCACTTTTATCGTGTTTCAAATGGTAAATAATTCACAGCCACAGTGTTCGTAACAGTAACATGGCTGCCTGGCACGGCAAACGTTTTGTTACGCGTTCAGATTATAATTTTTTAGTGGCGTTAGATTCGTTTGTTACAAATTAATAATGTATTGTGTGAAAACCTAAAGGTATATGTGATAATGTTTTTGTGTTTATGAACCAAACAAGTAATGAAATTCATTCATATGTGATGAAATGTTTGTGTGAACGAGTGAAAAAAAATAAACCTCTAAGTTTGTTAGCTTGTTTTGCCGGAAAAGTGAGTATTTAGTAGTAATTCATGTTATTATTATGATAGCTGATTTTATAACCAACACAATGATATGCAAGTTAAATATGTGATATAATTATATTAAGGTGTCATAATTATTTTTTTTCCGGTAGCCTACGCCAATGAAAATTTGCAGCAACGTGACCTTTCGCACTTGTGGCACTTTGCCTTTAGTTTGATCGCACCTCAAGGGTTAATGTCTGTCGCGAACAGTAACTTTGCGGACTCAGATACTCAGTAATATGGCACACTGAAATTGGTGTTAATACGTTCCGCAATTTCTTCAAGCGGAATGCGAATTGCGGTGTCTAGTACGATTAGTTAAGAGCTAAATAGCCATTTTAATGGCTTAATTTGTATATGAAAGAAGCTTTATAGCTCATCGACATGTATTGTCTTTGTTACTGTATTAAACAGCTAGTATAGTCACAGATAAATAAATAGTTACTCAAGTGTGTAATAATGGGCACTTCAGGTTATACTAGTTTTATTGTGAAATCTTCCTACTTAGCCTATATTTGGGTTGGCGCTAAAATCGTTACCTCAATTTTGAGTTGCCTTAAACGTTCTGCTACAGCAAATATTCTAATATTCTACCACATTCACACAACACCATCTAGTCCCAAACTAAGCAGAGCTTGTACTATGGGTTCTAGATAATGGATAAACATACTTTTTTTGTTAATACATACATATTATACATAGAAACACCCAGACCAAGACAAACACCCATGTTCATGCACACAAATGTTTGACTTGTGCGGGAATCGAACCCGCGACCTTCGACGTAGCAGTCGCTTACACTCCCGCTACGCCAACCGGTCGTCGAAAAAAGGTAAAGGTAAGGCAAAGGTAGTGGATATTTAAGGCGCTGTTATACCTCAGAAGCCGTGAAACACCTAATTTTTCGTCGCGCATCTAGACATAACGGTACATATTACAAACTAGCAAAAATTTGAGCTTAAAGTCAAAAGTCTGAACAAAAGACTTTTGAAAGAATTTTTCATGTACGTAAAATAGAATCACGGTAAAAAAATCACAAAATCGAGGCAGAAAATAATCTTTTGTCTCACTGTTTGCAATATTTTGATCGTAAGCTGTCATATTTTTTTTGATAATATTGTAGGAAATCTAATGAACTAAAGAATTACCCTATTTGTTTTCATATTATACGTGTATATTTTGTAAAATTAAATAAAATCTGCCAAACGTCTATGATTTTGACGCTCGGTAGATCCCATCAATATCAAACGCTTCAGCAATTTAAACCTTATTAGCATAAGCGGTGTACTGAGTGTCAGTTGCTAGATTACGCCCCGCCCAGACCTCATCATTCGGCTATGAGCCCTGTGAGAGATAGGTCATGTCGCTTGCGTCTCCGCTGCACGAAATTTTACGTAAACCTGTTTGTTATTATAATACGCCGATTTGAGTTCGTAATTTCATATTTTATGTTATAGACTTTGAATCAAATAGGCTTTTCATGTAACTATGGGCACATATAATTAGGACCTAAGTTTATACTCTTGTTGCGTTTAATGTGTTATTGTTTCTATGCTTATAAATATATAATTAGATGAATAAAATATGGACAATTAGAGAAATTAAGTTCTACGAAGGATTTGTACAAGAAAGCGTCGTAATAAAATAGAAATTCATCCATGGCCAAGTGATTATGAAATATGTAACATTTTTACACAAATTATTTTCATAAGAGTCTTTTATGACTAACTATGTTACTTATATAATATATTATCGATTATGCATAATATAATTATATAAATTATTCTCACAATACATAGCTGCCACAGTTTTCAATTTTTGAAAGAGTAATAACATAAAATCGAATCATTTTATGTACCTATATTTCAAATTCTTTAGCTTGTCAGTGCGCCTGGAGCGCTAGAATGCCGCCACGGCGAACAATAATGATAACAGCGCTAATATGGCGCTCCGCAATCCGCACACCAGCGGTAACGTATGTTGTATTATTGTGTTGTGAACATAAACCTATTCAGGTACATCGGGTAAAACTTTGATTATTCATAAACTATTAGGTATGTCTCAGTACATCTAATATCTTTTTAATTTCTAAAATCAATCATTTATAAGTAAGAAGGTAGCTTCTCTGTTTGCTATAACACAAGATATAGTATTTTTTAATAATAAAGTACGTAACTAATTATCATTATTATAATTACAGTGAAGTTAAAGATAACAGTTCTGCAACGTCTTACACACATTTGACTTCAGTCATTCCTAACACGATCTGTTCAAGAGCTAGCCAAGAAATGCCAAACAATTTTTTTAACAAATTTGACTCAAATTCCGTAGTGATAAGCAAAAATTACAAGAGGGATAGCAGTGACTGGTTCGAATTGCGCAAGAATATGTTGACAGATTGAAATTTTTGTATAGTGGTAAAAAGAAGAGATAACAGCAGTAAAGCCAACTTAATAAAAAATATTTTGTACAAATAAAATATTTTCAATGTAAAATCAGTTGTGCATGGAATCTAAAATGAACAACTGGCTTTGCAACAACTGGCGAAGCAAGAAAATGTAACAATCGAGCCTTGCGGATTATTCGATTATTGGTGACAAGCCAGATGGATTATTAGGTCCAAACACGATTGTGGAAATTTAATGTTCTAAAGTTGCCTATAAGAAAGGCCTGGAGAATAGTATAAGAGCAAATAAAATACAAATATGGAAACATAATAAAAAAGGGAACTGACTATTCTAAACAAATATTGTAATTGTTATTACCAAATTCAGGGGCAACGCCACGTTACACGCAAACAAAAGTGTTTATTTGCTGTGTGGAGTGGCGAAAGTATACCACTAAAAATAGAAATTATAGAAAGAGATGATGTTTTCTGGCAGAAGCTTGTGGCGTTTTATATGAATTGGCAGTTGCCTGAAATTGTTCATTCTCATCAAGCTCAAGGGATGGCATTGCGAGATCACGGAGAGGAAAATGTTTCATCAGTGCTTGAAATTTCTACAATACCAAGCCGTAAAAGGATAGTAAATGAAACTGTGCCTCGTGAACAACAGCAAATAATAAGTATTGAAGCCTTATCACCTCACACACTACCTTTAACATTCGATGAGAATAAAGAAAACCTTCCGGGTTGTAGCAGACAGCTAACTTTTGATGAGCTGTAAACTCTGTATTTCGTTAATAAATTATAAATGGATATAAATAAATATCTTTTAATATTTATTTTCTTTGAAACAACACATATTTGAAGCGAAAGAAATTTTTTATATTTTTCCATACAAACATGTATGACGAGAGCTTACGAAAAGGCAGTAACCCAAATTCTAATTCTATAATTTTCTAAGCGACATAGCAGTATCTCATTAATAAGGTATATCCACATATATTTTTGATGTTTCATCTATTTTGAAAAATAATAATGGGTTGGGTTTCGAAACGAGTCGCCTGAATTTGAGGGCATTGGTAGTGTAGGGGGCTTAAGGTAGTTCGTTTTAATCCCCTAAAAGTAATTTTGGCTGCCGGAGTTGCGTCTAAATATTTTTAAACAATTTCCAAAATTTCATAAATACTTTGGCAATTGTGCAAAACGGAACATAGTTTTTATACTTTAGTACAGTTTTACAAATGTAATTTTTAGGTTTTATGTGAAAAACGTGAAACGAAACGCAAAACTGCCATCTTGGAATGATCATATTGACAGCTAATGTCAAATTTGTGCGTCATTGCTTTCGAGAGCCTTGGGTTAGGTGCGACTGTAATAAGTAAATAAATAGGTCATGTTAGGTTCTCTTTTGACCCTTAATCCGAAAATAGGAGCCCTTCGCAGGGCTCCGACAACCTTAGTTTATTAAACTAGTGTGATGAATGTGGAAGTTGGCAGTGCCATACACACCGATGTTTGGAGATTTGTTTTTTCAGAGAAAAACAAGTATTTCCGGCAAGTGAAAATGGTGAGGGGGGTTTCAAAACCTCCCCTGCTCCCTCTCCAATCACTCACAACCCCTAAAAACGGCGACGTATTTCGAAACCTTTGCCATAATAATTATTCCTATAATAACAATAAACATCCATAAATAAATAAAAGAAATCAACTTTTACTAAACTTCAATTATCTCGTAACTCGCTTTAGTTGAGATACGGTTTTTTTCGCTTAGTAGAGCAGTATTGTCTTTTTTAGGGTACCGTAGCCAAAAATTGTAAAAACGGAACCCTTATAGATTCGCAATGTCTGTCTGTCTGTCCGCCCGTATGTCACAGCCAATTTATTGCAAAACAGATTTGAAAAGTGGCAGGAATGGAATTAGGTGTAGGTATTCTATGAACTGCTTCACTATTTTTATACAAAAACAAAACAAACATAATAATGGCGTCTCCAAACATGGAACTGACTTAATTATTTTTATCATCTTACGGCACGTAGGTATTTACCAAATTAAAAGTACACATAACCGACGCGCATGCATGATTATCGTCGTGACCAACTTAGCGAGCGGACGTGTTACTTGACGCACCTAGTACCAGTTCTATTACATTTTCTGGTTGGCTGTTGATCAAATTTACGATTCCTTCTCACTCCTTTTGTGTTTGTTCCTTTGGATCACGCCTACTGGGAGGAGCTAGAGAGAGACGGCTGTATTTCAATCACTGCGCACTTGGGTGAGACCAGTTTCTTTGAAATATTATTAAGAAATATTTGGAAATTGTAATTTAAACTACAAAAAGTCTCGAAAAGAACTCACCGAGTACCGGAGGATTTGATACCCCGACCACCGAGACGGCAGTCGCAGCGCATGCCAACGCGCCACGAAGACGTGACGTAGGCGCTCCAATATATTGATCTGTTTCTGCGAGTGGCGTTACCAGAACAAACTACATACACAGTGTACAATTACTTCGACAAAGTACTATTGGCAAGTTTTATTATAAACATTATACTTTTCATTTTACAAGACAAGTAATACTCAACTTTTTACGATGCCAAAAACTCAGCGCTCGCCGCCAATGAACCCTATTACCCAAAAGCAAAGGGTGCGGGTGTTTACCACAACAGTCGCTTAGGACAGCGCCTTAAGGCGCTGTCCTAAGCGACTGTTTTGGTAAATGAGGGGGTGAAGCAGGGGAGGTGAAGAGAGCTTAGCTCCGTCTACTGCGGGGCGCCCCCCCTTCATTCTCGTCGCGTGCAGCCGTATTCTGGCGACATCCGTATTCCAATATTTCAAAATCGCAAGCAAAACGTTTTAGCATATTGAATTGAGATACTGATATTAAAATTTATATTACATACATCAATCTGTTTTTACAATATAGGCATAGCGCAATTTTTGTTCTCAGTGCAGCCATGAGCAAAACTGGTTTACATTAGACGTTATAGGTATTAAATGTTGACGAAAGTAGGTAAATACCTACGTGCCGTAAGATGATAAAAATAATTAAGTCAGTTCCATGTACGGAGAGGCCATTATTATGTTTGTTTTGTTTTTGTATAAAAATAGTGAAGCAGTTCATAGAATACCTACATCTAATTCCATTCCTGCCAGTTTTCAAATCTGTTTTGCAATAAATTGGCTGTGACATACGGGCGGACAGACAGACAGACATTGCGAATCTATAAGGGTTCCGTTTTTACAATTTTTGGCTACGATACCCTAAAAAACACAATACTGCTCTACTAAGCGCAAAAGCCGTATCTCAACTAAAGCGAGTTACGAGATAATTGAAGTTTAGTAAAAGTTGATTTCTTTTATTTATTTATGGATGTTTATTGTTATTATAGGTATAATTATTATGGCAAAGGTTTCGAAATACGTCGCCGTTTTTAGGGGTTGTGAGTGATTGGAGAGGGAGCAGGGGAGGTCTTGAAACCCTCCTCACCATTTTCACTTGCCGGAAATACTTGGTTTCCTCTGAAAAAAAAAATGTCCAAACATCGGTGTGTATGGCACTGCCAACTTCCACATTCATCACACTAGTTTAATAAACTAAGGTTGTCGGAGCCCTGCGAAGGGCTCCTATTTTCGGATTAAGGGTCAATAGAGAACCTAACATAACCTATTTATTTACTTATTACAGTCGCACCTAACCCAAGGCACTCGAAAGCAATGACGCACAAATTTGACATTAGCTGTCAATATGATCATTCCAAGATGGCAGTTTTGCGTTTCGTTTCACGTTTTTCACATAAAACCTAAAAATTACATTTGTAAAACTGTACTAAAGTATAAAAACTATGTTCCGTTTTGCATAATTGCCGAAGTATTTATGAAATTTTGGAAATTGTTTAAAAATATTTAGATGCAACTCCGGCAGCCAAAATTACTTTTAGGGGATTAAAACGAACTACCTTAAGCCCCCTACACTACCAATACCCTCAAATTCAGGCGACTCGTTTCGAAACCCAACCCATTATTATTTTTCAAAATAGATGAAACATCAAAAATATATGTGGATATACCTTATTCATGAGATACTGCTATGTCGCTTAGAAAATTATAGAATAAGAATTTGAGTTACTGCTTTTTCGTTAGCTCTCGTCATACATGTTTGTATGGAAAAATTTATTTCGCTTCAAATATGTGTTGTTTCAAAGAAAATAAATATTAAAAGATATTTATTTATATTCATTTATAATTTATTAACGAAATACAGAGTTTACAGCTCATCAAAAGTTAGCTGTCTGCTACAACCAGGCAGGTTTTCTTTATTCTCATCGAATGTTAAAGGCAGTGTGTGAGGTGATAAGGCTTCAATACTTATTATTTGCTGTTGTTCACGAGGCACAGTTTCATTTACTTTCCTTTTACGGCTTGGTATTGTAGAAATTTCAAGCACTGATAAAACATTTTCCTATCCGTGATCTCGCAATGCCATCCCTTGAGCTTGACGAGAATCAACTATTTCAGGCAACTGCCAATTCATATAAAACGCCACAAGCTTCTCCCAGAAAACATCATCTCTTTCTATAATTCTCAATGGATTTATTCATTTTCATAACAATCTAAGTACATTATATTATTTAGATACAACTATATACCTATTTAATTAAACATAAATGTTAAAATATTATCCTACGAAATATGTATATACAAAACAAATAAAACGAAAACAGAAAATAATTTAGAGGGCGTCATAAAAGTCCTCCACATCGCCGTCGACTGGGAGCGTGCCCAGAACGCTGGCAGCATTGCCACGTTGTATGACAATGCTAAATTTTTGGGCCAAGTACAACCCAGCCTTCTGGTCACACGAGGCGTCGACCAGTCTCTTTGCGAGATATTAAAAAAGAGATCTTGCACTTGGACCCCATGGCCCCAACGTTTCTATAATTTATATTTTTAGTGGTATACTTTCGCCACTCCACACAGCAAATAAACACTTTTGTTTGCGTGTAACATGGCGTTGCCCCTGAGTTTGGTAATATTTGTTTAGAATAGTCAGTTCCCTTTTTTATCAAGTTTCCATATTTGTATTTTATTTGCTCTTATACTATTCTCCAGGCCATTCTTATAGGAAACTTTAGAACATTAAATTTCCACAATCGTGTTTGGACCTATTAATCCATCTGGCGTGGCACCAATAATCGAATAATCCACAAGGCCCGATTGTTACATTTTCTTGCTTCGCCAGTTGTTGCAAAGCCAGTTGTTCATTTTAGATTCCATGCGCAACTGATTTTACATTGCAAATATTTTATTTGTACAAAATATTTTTTACTAAGTTGGCTTTACTGCTGTTATCTCTTATTTTTACCACTATACAAAAATTTCAATCTGTCAACATATTCTTACGCAATTCGAACCAGTCACTGCTATCCCTCTTGTAATTTTTGCTTATCACTACGGAATTTGAGTCAAATTTGTTAAAAAAATTGTTTGGCATTTCTTGGCTAGCTCTTGAACAGATCGTGTTAGGAATGACTGAAGTCAAATGTGTGTAAGACGTTGCAGAACTGTTATCTTTAACTTCACTGTAATTACAATAATGATAATTAGTTACGTACTTTATTATTAAAAAAATACTATATCTTGTGTTATAGCAAACAGAGAAGTTACCTTCTTACTTATAAATGATTGATTTTAGATATTAAAAAGATATTAGATGTACTGAGACATACCTAATAGTTTATGAATAATCAAAGTTTCACCCGATGTACCTAAAAAGGTTTATGTTCAAAACACAATAATACAACATTCTTTACCGCTTGTGTGCGGATTGCGGAGCGCCATATTAGCGCTGTCATCATTATTGTTCGCCGTGGCGGCATCTTAGCGCTCCAGGCGCTCTGACAAGCTAATGAATTTGAAATATAGGTACATAAAATGATTCGATTTTATGTTATTACTCTTTCAAAAATTGAAAACTGTGGCAGCTATGTATTGTGAGAATAATTTATATAATTATATTATGCATAATCGATAATATATAAGTAACATAGTTAGTCATAAAAGACTCTTATGAATATAATTTGTGTAAAAATGTTACATATTTCATAATCACTTGGCCATGGATGAATTTCTATTTTATTACGACGCTTTCTTGTACAAATCCTTCGTAGAACTTCATTTCTCTTATTGTCCATATTTTATTCTTCTAATTATATATTTATAAGCACAGAAACAATAACACATTAAATACAACAAGAGTATAAACTTAGGTCCTAATTATATGTGCGCATAGTTACATGAAAAGCCTATTTGATTCCAAGTATTCAGTCTATAACATAAAACATGAAATTACGAACTCAAATCGGCGTATTATAATAACAAACAGGTTTACGTAAAATTTCGTGCAGCGGAGACGCAAGCGACATGACCTATCTCTCACAGGGCTCATAGCCGAATGATGAGGTCTGGGCGGGGCGTAAACTAGCAACTGACACTCAGTACACCGCTTATGCTAATAAGGTTTAAATTGCTGAAGCGTTTGATATTGATGGGATCTACCGAGCGTCAAAAGCATAGACGTTTGGCAGATTTTATTTTATTTTACAAAATATACACGTATAATATGAAAACAAATAGGGTAATTCTTTAGTTCATTAGATTTCCTACAATATTATCAAAAAAAATATGACAGCTTACGATCAAAATATTGCAAACAGTTAGACGGAAGATTATTTTCTGCCTCGATTTTGTGATTTTTTTAACGTGATTCTATTTTACGTACATGAAAAATTCTTTCAAAAGTCTTTTGTTCAGACTTTTGACTTTAAGCTCTATTTTTTGCTAGTTTGTAATATGTACCGTTATGGCTAGATGCGCGACGAAAAATTAGGTGTTTCACGGCTTCTGAGGTATAACAGCGCCTTAAGAGTTTTTATATTTGACTCTCCTGGCCTGGCACCCGCTTTCCTAATGCTTGTTACTGAGTTCGTCAAGCCAAAAAGCAAAATCTATTAGCCTTTTAGTACAAATAATTTAAATTTGAATAATTTACTTAATTTCCGACGGACCCTGGCCACCATTTTGAAATATGACAATGATCTTTAGCTCGCGACTTTGTAATACAAAATACCGTAATATTTTGTGTCATTTTAATGACAAACACGGATCTTCAATAAATTCCAACAAACCGTTCCTACATACATCCCGACGGTTCCTACGTACATAAGGTCAATTCAAAAATCGAGGTTTACAGGGGAGCGTAATTTGTGTTCAACACGCCCTAGAAATAGTTCTATGACCAATAATAAATATTTTCTTTCTACAATATTTTAACAGTTTTAAGAGCTATAATTTTATAATGCTACTTACACAAATTTTTTTTTTACGTTTTCTTGAAAAAACTGATAGATGACCGTTTCTACGCCGATAATAAAATAAAAGTATGTCAGTCATGTCTATTATACCTTTTTATACGCTGTCCGTGTGGTGACGGATTAAGAATACGGAATGTCACCAACCCATATCATCCCATGGTGTTGTAAGAGCCGACAGAGGGAGCATATTATGCAGAGAACAGCACTGTAAGAGAAGGAAACTTGATACAAACCCTATACAAACCCCCTATATACGACCGCATTCACACCGAGTGGCACGTATTTTAAAACACCGTACAAAAAGATATGTAACAGATGTCCGTATCTACGACACTAATTCGTTTTATTTATAATACTTGTTCTTTTATACGACTTGTAAAACAAGGTAAATAAATAAAGTTTAAAACAAAATCGTATGTCAGAATGTGCGCATAGATAATCTAAAGCCAATGATGCAATAAAAAATATATGCCATTTTCGACATGTCTTTATATACGTAGGGACCGTCGATACATACATAGACTCACGCCTGTTTCCCGGTGGGGTAGGCAGAGACTACGGAACGCCATTTGCAACGATCCTGACATACCTCTCTCGCTTCATTCACTCCCATCAATTTTCTCAAGCATGTTTTTCTGTTTAGGGTACATCTGACCTGTCCTTTTTTTAGGATGTCTACAATCTGGTCAGAGAACGTCCGCCTAGGTCTTTCCCTTCGTCCTGTCCCATTCACACTTGCCTTATATATCTTCTTTGTCAGTCTTTCGTCATCCATCCTCTCCATATGTCCAAACCATCTTAACATGCCTTTCTCGATGCTTGTCACTACATATTCTTTTACCCCACACCACTCTCGTATCACACAATTATTTTCTCTGTCAGTCAAAGACACACCACACATACTTCTCAGTGCTCTCATTTCTACAGCATTTATTCTACTTTCAAGTCTCTTGTGCCATACCCAACTTTCACTACCATACATAAGGGTAGGCACTAACACCCCTCTATGAACAGCCAAACGTGCCTTTTGGGACACGTTTTGAGCTCCATTACCTGCATTACCTGCATTAACTTTTCTTTCAATATCTTTTTCATTCTTACCATCTCTTGTAAACAACGTACCTAAGTAAACAAACTCATTCACTTGTTCCACTAAAACCAAAAATCCATAACTTTCGTTTTACTTACATTCACTTTCATTCCTTTCCTCTCTAACGCACCATGCATGATTGTTACCATCTCCTGCAACTCCTCCGCTGAAGATGCAAGTATTACCTGATCATCAGCATAAAGGAGGTATTTGACGAGTAACCCATTCCTCCTTAATCCGTTTTAAATCTTGCAAACAACTGTCCATGAAGAGGTTTAACAGCCACGGCGACGCTACACATCCCTGTCTAACACCTTTCTCGATGATAAACCAGTGTATGAAGAATCCTCATAAAGGGACTTCAGAGCTCGAATGAGGCTGCTGTCCACCCCATTCATTGACAGCACTGACCACATTTCATTCCTCACCACTTAATCGTAAGCCTTTTCTAAATCCACGAATGCGCAATAGACCTTTTGACCTTTGGCCAAAAACTTTTCGGCTATGCTTCGCAAGGAAAAGACTTAATCCGTACATCCCATACCCTTTCGGAATCCCGCTTGTAGATCCCATATTTTCTTGTCGGTTACTTCCATTACTCTTTCAATCAGTACCTTTGCATACAATTTGCCAACATTGCTGAGAAGGCTAAAGCCTCTATAGTTTTTTGCAGTCTTGTTGCGAGCCTTTTCCTTTATAAAGAGGCACAACTACAGCTGTGGCCAAGTCATTAGGTACTCGGCCGGTGCTCCAGAACAAGTTATATAACCGCTGCAACTGACCAACTATGATGCCCTGTCCAGCCTTCAGCATTTCGACTGTAATCCTATCATATCCTGCAGCCTTACCTACTTTCATACTTCCCAGTGCCTTCACAATCTCATCCACGCCAATAACGCTTTCATTATTGCTGTCGTTACCATTCATTTCATCGATCGGTGTCTCTATCGCCGTTCTTTCAAATAAACCTTCAAAATACACTTTCCATCTCTTCAGCACGCACGATTCACCGTTTAATATCCTTCCCTTATTGTATCTGATCGATGTGTATTCTGAGGATTGAGTTTTTCTAGAAATCCGTTCGTGCAGTTTGAGGAAGAATCCTCAAACTGCACAAACGGATTTCTAGAAAAAATTAATGTTTCTCCGGAAATCGTCAGATAATCTGCTATCAAACTCATCTTTTTTTTCCTCTTTTTTCTTTTAACCATTTCTTTCACTATTCTTTTTGACCTTACAAATTCCTCTCTTGCTTCATCTATGACCTCGCTCGTTGTTTTTCCCATTCTTTCATTTGCTCTGACAGCCAACCAATCTAACCAAGATTTCTTCTTCTCTGACACTGCTGATTGTACATCCTTGTCCTACCATGTATTCTTAACCTTTCGTATCTTCCTTCTCTTGATCACACCACATACTTCAGACGCTACCCATACTACCTCTTCTTTAAAGGACTGTCACAATTCATCCATATCATTTATGCCATCGAACCTCTCAAATCTTGCTTTCAATCTTCGTTTATACTCATCTTTAACATTTTTCTCTTTTAGATTTTCTACTTTTATTCTTTCCAAGACTCTATTTTTATTATGCTCTTGGTGTCGCCATCCTTTAAAAAGCCCACTTATCCGGCTCAACACCAAGAAGTGGTCTATGTGGATGCCAATCCCTTGATACACCAAACGTTCCTTTGCAGGACAAATATCGGAAATCGTTTTATTTCAAGAAATATAGCAAAATCTACATTTCTGGGTCAAGGGTTTCTTAGCGAATTATCCGAAAGCCGGTTAGTACATAAGATGAAAGACGACTGACGATCTCGTTAGAATAATACTTGTGTAGAACAATTGACGGGAACGGAATAGCGGTGGAATATGATTGAATAACTGGAATATTGTAGATTTATCTCGCGAATTCTGTGTCGGGGAATTGTATTGTGGAGTTTAGGTATTCTAAGCGGATTACGTTATGTTATTATGGAATAGCAAGGATGGCTTTGGCGTGTGTTATTTAGTGGTACATCGTGATTCAATTTCTGTTGTGTAGGGTTTGCTTTAACTGTTGCTCTTTTAGTGATAGTGATTTATAAATATTTATTGTAATTATCAGTTTTTATATTTTGCGATTCGTTTACTTGTTTAATTTACGTTTCGACCGGCTGTAAAAAAGCTTTTAAAGAAAATTGTATGATTTATTATAACGAAAGGATAACCACAAGATATTAGAGTAATACGTGCATTTCTTTGGTTAAGTGGACGTCTTTAGTCTAAAACGATGATTACTTAAAACACAATGATTAAAGTGAAAAAAAAAAACATCTACTAACAAATAGTTTGAGTTACTTACTTGAAATATAAAATAATAGCATTCTACTTCAAATTTAAAGATATCTTATCCAAAATTATTTCTAAAATAGTTAAACTAGAAGCCTCATTTAAATTAATTTTAGTATGTTTTGTAGTTAGAAAATAGTTTGAAACAACGTTTGTTAACATTTAAATATTTTTATGCTCTAAGTATTTCAGTTGAACTGCCGTAACAATATGAACTTTCGCAACACTATTTCTAGAAACATATAACACTAAGGGCTGATTTTTCAATCGTCAGTTAAAATTTACTTGACAGTTAAACTGTAACCGGGCTAAATTGAAAAGTACGTAACATCATTTATCTACTTTATCCAGAACCGTAGATTTAATTTGGAGGTGTTATATTTTATTGTTTTGTTATGTAAGTGACGGTTTAAAAATCGGCTCTTAGTGTACCTAGATTCAAATCATTTTATTACTGAACATTCTCAAGAAGTTATAAGTGGCATAAAATTTAATGTTAGCAGTGTAGACATTATGGCACTATGTAGCAGGTGGCATTTGCTGCAATAGTATTGGCTCACTATACTTCTAGCGTTATAAGCCTTTAAAGAAAATCTATTTAGTATGAAATATTAAAATAGTTTTACTTCGACGGCAGTTACAAGCACCACTATGGTATATTTAGAACTAGAATCAGAAAAGGACATTTTACATTCATTTTACTTCATCAACTTAGAGACGTCCACTGCTTTACAAACGCCTCCCCCAATGCTCTCCACACAGACCAATCTTGAGCCGAAAGTATCCAACCACTTCCCGCGGCCTATTAATTTCATTTATGATGACATTATTAGAAAAAGCTGTATTGCATCTTATTTTTCCAAACTTTGCGATGCACTTTACATAAACATTTGTTTGAGCTCGCTGTATTATACACTTGACTTTCTATAAAATAATATTTATATTTATTTCTTGTTTGTTACAGCACTCGTGCTATGCGCATATGCCGCTGATGTGAAAGATACAGAAAAAGCAGCAGAGCCTGCGACGAACAAGGACAAGAGATAAACATAAGATGAACTTGTTCAAACTCATTACCAATATAGAGTAGCTCGCAAACAGGTATGTACAAACAATCCTACATAGAATGTTCTGGAATTATTGATATTACATAATATTATTATACACCAGAACATAACAATCATAATATAGAAAATGCATTTCACAGGTAGTCATTGCATGTATGCAAGTCATAAGGTTAACTTGGTTACTATAAAGAAAGATAATTTAAATTAACCAAAAAAATAATGTTAAGCCACGCACCCACTGCAAAAAAATGTGCTGCATATAGACTATATTCCATTCGAAACGAAAAAAAAAACAAAATGTATTGCTAACAAATATTTTACTTTATTACTAACATAAAAGAGTTAAAGTTGTGAAAGTTCAGCGCGATAGAAATTGCAAATAAGGATTTCGCTACGGTTTTACAAACGGGACGGACTCCCTTTGTCTCGCTATAATACATAGATGGCAAGTGAAACAAATTATAAGATATAGGTAAGAACGAGTGCACTGTGGCATCATGCCGCCAACAAGTATACATACGTACATCAGTATACCCTGTCGCGTTGCTGCCATTATCTGTAGTTTCTGATTCATCCATCGTTTTACACATGGAGCATTCTGATACTTACTGGTAAACTCGCTTAGCGTTATGCAGTAGAGTTTTGACTTCGAAATATCTTTCTACCAGTTTAATGCTCTAAATCATAATTTTATACCAAATACTGTATTACCGTACATTTTGTGCAAATTTCGACAAAAATTTACAAAAAGTCGAAAATAACTCATTACAACTGCGATGATTGATGCTTCAAATTTCTTAAAATTAACTGTATGTTGCCGTCATAATTGAATTTCATTATAAACAGTTATATATCACATTAGCACGAAACGGTGTAGAAGTATGATGGTTGAAATATAATTAGTGTATCAATTTCCTATTCCGCAT
Source organism: Euclidia mi (assembly GCA_944739405.2). Taxonomy (NCBI): domain Eukaryota; kingdom Metazoa; phylum Arthropoda; class Insecta; order Lepidoptera; family Erebidae; genus Euclidia; species Euclidia mi. The sequence continues at coordinate 26,005,930 of OX123204.2, read as the reverse complement.
TTCGAATTGTCGGTAGACGACAATTTTACGTCAATTATTAGGCCGGTAATTATATAGTAGCGTGAAACAGAACACCGAATATAGGCAACAATTTAAAAGACGCCGTCATATTATGAAGCGTAAAATGTAACTTGACGTGACTATGGTAATTAAACGCTTCGTGCACTCGATGGCACGTGAGCTCACGTAGGACAATAAAGCCCTAGGCGTATTACTGACTGAATAGGTAATCGAAAGATAATCTTTAGTGAGCCATTCAGATATGACCTTGAGATTATTCTAACATTATGGTGCAAAAAAATACTTGTATACTTAGTAGCGTTGGACTGCTGGAGGCGTTCTGCGCCCATAGATGAGGTTCAGGATACGTTACAAAAATATGTAGGTATTTGTACATAATCTACCGACATAGATTAGTAAGTATTGAATAACACATAACTGCGCTGCGTACGCAATACTTATACAAAAAACACCGTAGAACGTAAGTTTTTGAAAATATTAAGTTGTTGATTTATAAACCTAAGCTATCTTATCTAACACTTATATAAATTTAAAACCTAAAAATGGATCATTTGAAATCAGACTACATCATATTAAGACACTGAATCTTTCACTTTGATCTAAAGGTTTTTTGGAGCTCCATCTACAGATAAAAATTCAATATTCTAAATAATGAACCCATCTAAAGGGACAAGCTATCTGCTACCCTGATTACATGTGAACGCTTGGATGGTCTTGGGTCGCACTTCATAATTTTTCACTATATATTTCAGACAACATATGAGTATAATTCAAAATAGAAATCTTTATAGACAAATCATCTGATTTTTCAATAAATTACATTGGTCGGTGTTTTAGGCGTTATTTTATTTGAGATCCAAGAAAACATATAGAAAATTGTGTAAAGTATAAATTCAAAATATTATTATGACCATATTATTTTGAGCACTCTATTGCTTCGGACTATGAAAAACGTACTAATACCACTGTGCTAATACTAACCATGACAACCTCGCTCTATTAAGAGGTACAGTAGGCGCTTGGTAATCCGGCGCTCGCCAATCCGGCACGCTCAGTAGTCCGGCACTCAGTGACTCAGGTAACCCGCTAAATAAGCCGGCATTTTATACAGCCGAATGCCGGATTACAGAGCGGTGTAGTCTTTTATTGTGTGTGTACATATATGTATACCTAATAATATATATGTAGGATTTATTTTACATTTTATGTATTAAGCTTTTACTTCCCCTACAAATTCGATAATCCGGCATTTGCTATAATCTGGCATCAGCGAAAAAACAACGCCTGACGGATATCCAAGCGCCTACTGTATATACCTAGAACATAAAATAAATCTGTTAAAATTATTCTACAATTTATTGTATACTTTGGTCGAGCCACTGAATTCAGAACATCTAAAAAATCCTAGCAAAGGCTGGATCTTTACTGACCTAATTGATTTAGTATCTACCTGAGTACTATTTTGTGAAGTAGTTAGTAAGTAGGTACATAAACCCCACGCAAGACCCGTTAGGGTCAAAGGATTCTAGTAACAAGAAAATAGCTTTCGTCTATAAAGTTTGGTCCTACATAATACCCTTACCATTGGTTTTAGCCAAAAGTACTTTATACATATTTCAAAAAATACTTGTAGATAGTTTGCTAATAATTTTGTTAGCATAAATATATTAAGTTAGATGTAGTACTTTGGTACTGGTTAATTATTTAAGATAAATTTATTTAAAGAAGTCAATTTTTACGAACATATTAACTGTAATCAGGAAATGTGGAGAAAATTTGATAGGGACAAAAGAGAAAGCTTATATTAATAATTATAGTATTATATGCTGCTTTACTATATAATACAATGAAATACTATAAAGTGCACCAAACCAAAAATAAATCAAAGAAATTCAACGTCTTACAAATTAATCTACCGCCTATTAATCTGTTCAATGTTTCCAAACGTCGAAAACTGGATTTCTATGTCACCACATAAACAGCTTACAAACTTAATATTCAAAGAATACAAGGGACAACAATAGATTATCTAAGTTTGATATATCGAATTATTGACCGGGGCTACACATCTGAGGCGAAAGCAAAATGTAACCCATCGGTATCAAAGTTAGTGAACTTGTAATAAGTTTAGTGTTGCAGTAAGCTTAATAGCGAAGTTGTAAGGCAAGTAAAACAAGGCCGCCTCGATACGCTGTCAGTAGGCTAAGTTTTATTAATGCTGTGATGTGATCTTAACATGGTACTCAACACATTATTATGTTTAAGGCAATGCATACTAATCTCGTTTTTCAACTGTGTGTTCGGTTTAAATAAAGATGTGTTACCGTACTTGCTAACTTAGGTTCGATTTCCACCCAAGAAAATGTTTGTATGTCGAATGATTATTAATTTAATAATTAATATATTATCAGTAATCTTGATACCATAGTACAGGATATGCTTAATTTGGGATGACTCAACTGTGAGTTGTCCCAGTATATTATCATTATAATATTGTGATAAAGTTACCTTACAGTTGCGGCACAAAAACCCATTACTATTTCTATACGTCTTATATTTACCACCGTAAAAGTCAAAGATTTTGCTTACACTCGCGTGAAATTCAGGACAGTTAATTGCTCTTTTGATAATCTAAGTGCAGATAACTCAATATCTATTACAAAATATATGATTAATTCTACATACATACATACATAGACTCACGCCTGTTTCCCGGAGGGGTAGGCAGAGACTACGGAGCGCCATTTGCAACGATCTTGACATATCTCTCTTGCTTCATTCACTCCCATCAGATTTCTCATGCATGCTCTTTTGTTCAGGGTGCTTCTAACCTGTCCTATTTTTAGGATGTCTCCAATCTGGTCAGAGAACGTCCGCCTAGGTCTTCCCCTTCGTCCTGTCCCTTCCACACTTGCCTTATATATCTGCTTGGTCAGTCTTTCGTCATCCATCCTCTCCACGTGTCCAAACCATCTTAGCATACCTTTCTCGATGCTTGTCACTACATCTTCTGTTACCCCACAACACTCTCTTATCATACAATTCTTTACTCTGTCAGTCAAAGAAACACCACACATACTTCGCAGTGCTCTCATTTCTACAGCATTTATTCTACTTTCATGACTCTTCTGCCATACCCAACTATCACTACCATACATAAGAGTAGGTACTAACACCCAACATGATTAATTCTCTAAATTTATAATCTTATATTTGGTCGCACAAATACTTATGACATCCAAGCAGCCACAGATCACAATGCTTGACCATTTGCACTCAATAAATACATGTATCAGGTATACTGGTATATTAACTCGTATACGACGTCGCCTTATCAAGTGACGGACTGCACACGTTTTGGTGTCACTAGGGGCAATCACGTTGAGAACACGAACACAGTACTTGTAGCCAATAAGGCTAATTTCTATCATATTAAAATGAGTTACTGTATTTATAACTGGTGGACATTCGATCATGGTATGTAATTATGGCAACTTCCGTCTTCGTGCTTTGCGTGTCTTTATTGGAATCGAGCCGCTGTCGATATAGATAAAATAAAAGCAATTATCTTAATATATAAAATCCTTGCGTTACTGACTGACTGACAGACACGCTTAAGCCGAAACTATTGGGCGCAGGAAGCTGAAATTTGGCATGTATGTTCCTTGGGGACCGTAGGGGTGCACTAAGACGGGATTTCCCGAAATTCCCCCGGGATCAGCCAAAACGGGTAAATTAAAAAGAAATGCAGGCGTAGCTGCTGGCGTCCTCTAGTATATCATAAATACGAATATTATTTATTAATAATATTGCTGTATTTAAAAAAAGTGTATTAAAACGTTCATAATTTTGGTACATAGTAAAAGATTTAGCCAGAAGTGTAGAAAGGTATACTTCAGTCTCGTGGTAAAAAAATATTAAAACTATATTCGTCGTCCTATTACAATTCTTACAATACAAAGTCGCCGTGTTTAATTGCCCATATTATACTCAACGTCATAAAATATATTCAAATTATAAACACCTTCCTGCGTTTTAAGACCTACAAAAATCAAAACAGTGTTACAAACAGCAAATATGACCCAACGACCCAGTCAGGTTCTTTACCACCCATAATCACTAGTAAAAGTCAATAGGTCATCAGAAACGTCGGATACTCAATCACATTGTTCGTCTAACATAAAGTAAGACCTCACTGGATGTCCTAAGACACCCTTTCACTCCGTGCCCTAGATTTGGTCACGACCCAGCCAGTCCTTTAAACTATTCGCTCAGTTAGAGACTTGTTATCAAAGTTCTAGTTTGTATTGAAATACGAACGTCTGCTTCGAAAATGTACTCACAGATTGTGTGGGAATATCGCTTTAGAGAAAACGTAAACATCTTGATCGCATGCCTCGTTAGTCACGGGATATAGTCGTGCTTGTGTTTGGGACCGATACTCTGGTGTGATATTGTATGGTATATTGAAATCTGCTTGAATCGTTGAGGTTAAACGGCAGTCGATCCATAGTAACGCTGCTCTTCCGGAATAAGACAGAGAGATAAAGATTTGGTTGATTTTTAGGATTTTTTTTAGTGAATCCAAGAAAACGCTAAGATAATGATGGGTTTTATCCCACAAGTTCATAAGGCATTAAAATTACAAATTAGTAGTAAAGCATTTTATGGTGACTACATTGATCTAATACACTTAGTTAACATTTTTTATGAGCACTTCTTACTCACAACGAAAGACTACTGTCTAGCACTAAACATAAAGTAAGCTCAATATAATACAACATGATTTTAAGTACAGTGCACTTATCCCAAACTGCATAGAATCCTTAAAGCTAGATATTCGGCGAGTTCGCACTTAAAAAGTTGCCAGTTACTGCTTCCAGTACAGCATCACGAGTATATTTCGTAGGAATAGTTAAAAGTTTTCAAATACGTGGTGCATTACATATTGCATACAAGAGTAGTGGAATAAAATAAACAGGCGTAAACCTGTCCTCATGTCCTACCAAACTTGACTTGAGCGAGACGAATTTACCGCCGCTAAATAAGATAAGGACAATACGAATTTACTCTTATTATTTTATACATTTCAAAACAAATTATGCTAAAATTCAATGAATACAGAATGTCTCCAAAAGGCGATGGAGACCACCCGTACTATAATCAAATCTGCGGCTCAGCGAGCTTCGCTGTAATGAAGGTCCACTTTATATTATATACAACTGAAGCGCATGACTGATATAGAACTTTGCTTTAAATTGAGAAAGTGTGCTATTGCTAGCACAAAGTTATAGCCCAAAGTAGTCATATAAGAAGAGCTACTAGATAGTACGTATGAAGTAAACTAGCTATTTCTATTTTATTATTTTACGAAAACGAATCTAGAAATATATAACTCACGATCTAGATTTTATATTTTTTGTATTAGATAGCTTATTTATGTATCACCCCACTAGCGCACTTAGGCTCTAACAACTAATTACAGGAACATTGGTAGTAAATAATATCCCTTGGCGAGATTTATTAGTACAATTACCTCCAACCGTCCCTTGAGAAATGTTTCCTAGTTCACAAAGTGATCGATGTACTTTACCGAAACACACTTAACTCAATATCCACGGTCTACAAAAAAAAAAAATTTGCACCATTTAGATTTTCTATGACTACATGCAATCTGATTTACAAATAAATACAATTATTGCCATCCCAACTTATGTTTATCGAGGAATCAAGTCAAACCGATGGCTCGCACAATAAATTTTTGAGTTATGTACGTATCAATGTTCATTTGCTCCGTGCCTTCGATAGCACGTTGAGCTGTTGGTCCTGGTCATCATGAACATCTTCGACAGTCGTTACGCAGTTAGTACCTTTGAATGTGACACTGGTCTCAGAAATTAAATATTGCAAATTCGCAATCCTTTTGGGTTCCGGTGAGATGGCAGACGAGCTGTTTACAGCTAATATTACGTCAAATCTAATCAAACCAGTAAACGAACCTCGTGCTTTGATGCAACTAGTATAACGCTCGGACGAAGATGAAAGGATGCAATTTAGTAGAAGTAGTCCAATTGGTGGTATTTGAATCCACAACTTCTTCGTTGCGAGTCCTAAATCTTGGCCTCTCACCACTTTCTATAGATACGCGTATTAAGTGAAATCGACATTATTGTAGTAATAATAAGTTATAAAACATTTACCTCTATCTAACAACACTTTATAATATGAAATGGGAATAATTATGATTATGTACCAGGATCTCAAACAATGGCCTTAACAATTCCATTCCATGGTCACCAGATACGACCCCTTAGACTTTACATCCTCATATTATTATAAAACTTACTAGCTTTTGCCCGCAATTTGCTTCACCCATGTGATATATAGATAAACACAATATTTGCGTGTGCGCCTAATGCCATTTCTAGAGGCTTATTTACCCTGGCTCTTCAAGTTCCTCATTGCTAAATTTCATCAAAATCGGTGCCGCGGTTTAGCTGTAGAAGCGTAACAGACTTTCGCATTCTCTTTATAAGCTAAGTATGGAAGTAAGAATAATCTAAATATATACATTATTTGCTGACAGACATTAGGTGTTTCCGAGTTACTAATAACTCACTAATAACTAGGAAGGTAGATGTAGATACCATCCGCTATCGCGTACTATTACTACCGCTATGCAAAGTAATAATAGATTTCTAAACAATCTATATCAAGTATCATAAGGCATGATTGTCTTGGTTTATTATAAATTGGATAATAACATTTTCTTGAAGAACGTTGACCGTTTGTGGTCTGAGATTCGTGTTATGCGATTGCGTAGGTGGGAAACTCAATGGAAAACAATATAGGTACATATTTTTATGAAGTGTTACTATGTAATACATATATAATGTGTGTCTATCAGTTCATAAACTACATCAGAAGTAAATTGCAAAATTATATGACGTAGTTCTTAATCTGTGGGAGAGTAAGTATGCACGTATTTCTATTTGCCATTTAATTGGTTTACCGTTTTTCTAAGCGGGATACATAGCATCTTTCCATCTGGGTGTTCTTCCTAATTCAATAAGAATTTCTAAAAATAGCTATTTTGTAATCTTTCGCAATCTCGTAATAAAAGTTGGTCTTATCCGATTAACAAATCCTCGCATAACAAAAGTTTTATTATCGTTTGCACCACAGAACTAGTTCAAGTATTTAATTAATTATAGGTTTTAATTATTTATTAGACCAGTACCTAACGTCTAACAATTACATTACCTACTTACACACTAAATTGAAACGTCTAGCAGTGGAAGAGAATACTTAGTAAATTACATTTAAGTTTTAGACGCATTCTCAATAGACGATACAATATACCTCTTACTTGAATAATATACAATTGTTAATTTGATGTCATAAGCAATAAGCAACATTTAATTAATGCCAGTATTATTCCTAAGCAATTTATGATGTACCTACTAATTTAATTTGTTGTAATTAGCAATATTAATAATGCCTAGATACCATATTTGTAAGCGGTTTTTAATATTACATTCCTATCCTCATAGCATTTTATGCAACTTTATTTTAGTTCCAAAACCAACATTATTTGACTGGCCCACTGGTGTAGTGGTTAGTGAAACCGCCTGCTAAACCAGAGTCGGTTGTGGGTTCGATTTCCAACTAGGACAAATCTTTGTGTGAAAATCAGGTTGTAATTTATCTTCAAGTTGTATTTACATAAAAAAATTACAACTATCCTTATCAGACTACTCGTTACTATAGTGTCCACAGTGCAGGCTCCACCTAATTTGGGATCAATTTGAATCAATGTTTGTTGAAGGCATGTGGGATATGGAGGAAATTTGTGGAGTATTGCAATTGTGGTAAAAATAACTCCTTAGTAAAGAATTTGCCCATTGTATATTTGTTACTAAATAGCCGTTGTACCTCGAACTAACCTGAAGACATAAACTGCGCATGGCCATCTAGAGCATTTTGCTTAAAACCTTTTAACATAACATTTATGGAACCGTACCAGTAGTAATTATACCTCAAGAATGGCGCCAGAATAAATAGCTAATACGTAATCCAGCGCGTTTAATTTCAAGAGTACAATTTGTTGAAGAAAATTACTCTGAGCTGTTTGAAGGCACCTAACATTTTACATTTAAGTCGGCCTCGGCATTATGTTACTCATAATTTAAGATTCGAGGTTCACCACATAAATTTAAAACCATTGTTACAGAAGCTTTTATGTTATTATAAATATTACTTAAGGTCTGATGATGCTTGTAGTGAATTATTAAGCGAGGTATATAAATGTTATTGACATGATTTGCATATTTATATTAAAAATATTTTACGTAATGAAGAAGGTAGGTTAGATGGCAGTGATAGTCCAGTGGATACCAACAAATTTACGCAAAGTTTTTCAGGTTCGAATCCACAACACGCACAACTGACTTGCCGATGTTATTTGCGTATTTTAATTTTATTGTTTCATTAATTTTGAATTTTTGATGCGTCATATTTATGCTGTCCAGTATACTATACCGTCATTCCTACGACCGGTCGAAGTTTAGAATTCGTAATTTTAATGATTTTTTTATGTGGTTATTATTCAGAGTTCTGTAATCACAAATGTGATGAACACATTGTTCAGCAGAGATTCTTTAAGGCCGCCTCACATTGGGCATGTGCCCGGCGTACGCTCGGCATATGTACGTACACTCCGTATTTCTAAGTTTGCCAAGCGTTTGCTTGAGTAATCCGCATGCTTAATATTAGGGAGGTGTAAAGAACCAAAAGTGATGTGATCAGATCAGTCGCCGCATGATCATGACTATCCTTGAACACCTTATCCCTGTGTTCACGCACATCATCAATTTTTCTCTTGACTCCAGTGTTTTCCCTGACTTATAGCGCAAAGCCTTTGTCTTACCTCTGCCCAAGATCCAGAATCCTTCCTTACCCAATCATTTCTGTCCAATTTCCGTTCTTCCTTTTCTGTCCAAAGTACTTGAGGCCAGTGTCCATAGTTATCTCGCCATATTCATATTAATAATCTTTTAAGTCCCATGCAGTCTGGCTTAAGGCCTGGCCACAGTACTGTTTCCGCTCTCCTTAAAGTGACTGGCGACATTAGGTCAGGCATGGAGGACACCAAAGTCACGGTGTTGGCTTTAGTTGATTTCTCTAACGCCTTTAATGTCGTCAGTCACGACATCCTGCTAGCTATCCTTTCCCACCTTATGGTCTCTTCCGAGGCTCTGGAATGGTTCTCGTCATATCTTTGTGGACGTCAGCAGTCGGTTCGCGTCGAGGAATTCTCGTCAAACTGGCGTGAGATTGGATCTGGCGTTCCACAAGGCGGTATTCTTTCCCCACTTCTATATTCAATTTTTATCAATCTCCTAACCCAAAATCTTCAATGCGCCTATCATCTGTATGCCGATGACTTGCAGTTTTACGCTCAAGAAAGTATTGAGAACATATATTTTGCTGTAGTTCGTGTTTACAGTGATCTTGAATATCTGCATAGTTGGTCTAAATCTTTCGGTCTGTCAGTAAATCCAAGAAAGTGTCAAGCAATAGTTGTGGGCAGTCAAAGAATTTTGAGTAGACTTGATATGACCGCACTACCATCGATCATTTTCAATGGATCAGTTATCGAATATTGTCTAGTAGTTAGGGACCTGGGCCTACATGTAGACTCTACTCTAAATTGGCGTGCTCAGGTGACTCACGTCAGTCAAAAAGTCACCGGTATCCTGCGTGCTCTTTATCGCCTGAAAAATTTTCTACCGACCAGGACCAAGACAATGCTTGTGCATACCCTAATTTTCCCCATAATCGACTATGGTGATGTGTGTTATTTCGACCTGAATGCAGACCTTCTCAATAAACTTGACCGTCTTCTCAATAACTGCATTCGATTCGTCTTTAATCTTCGCAAGTATGACCATGTGTCTACTTATCGCTCCCGTTTGAAATGGTTACCTATCCGTCAACGCCGTAGTATGCGTGCCCTCACAACACTTTACTCTATCCTCATGTGTCCTAATCCACCTACATATTTAACCCCTTATTTTAAGTATCTATATTCCAACCACGATAGAACGTTACGTTCTTCTAACAATCTACTTCTTATCTGTCCGACACATAACTCTGATTTCCTTCATTCTTCTTTTCCTGTGCAATCTATTCTTCTGTAGAATGCCCTCCCTCTGGAAATCAAGATGGCTACTAGCCGACACACATTCAAATTGAAAGTGCGGCAACTACTGCAGAACGAGTTGGTAGGATCATCACAGAGTTGCCATCTCTATTTAATTGTAGTTATTTTTATATATATTTTTCTATATATATTTATATTATGTATGTATATATATATATATATTTGTGTGTGTATGTATATAGTGTATTCTTATTTATGAACAATATTTATATGTTTATATATTTCTAACATGTTATCTTTATGTATACCTATATAATTTCTTGATTAATTTTATTCAATATGAAGAATTGTCGTTCTGTTCTTATACTAACTTCAATTTACACCTACTTTTTTCAATCTCTGCACCACCCAAAAGGTAGACTGGTAGAGAATGCCTTAGGCATTAAGTCCGCTTATACATATTTTTTATAGTGTATGTATGAAGTTTAATAAAAAAAAAAGTCTAACATAAATTATATAAATGGGCAACAAATGTAAATTAATTTACCTATCTAACGGTCTCCATGTTTTGGCAATTATTGCATAGGAAACCATTTGTGACATTAATGTAATCAATCGAATACTAAAGTATCAGTTTGAAAACAGTTTCATTACATAAATCAGTCTGCGGAACAAAAAATATAATTAACATTTATTTATCTGAGCAGCTTTTCTAAATAAATTGGAAATATTTATCAGATGCAGTCCAATTAGTTGTTATAAAATATCACACTTAAAACCGCAGACTATACAAATGGTTGGAATCCACAAACTACAAATTATGCTAGTTAATATAACAAACTTTTATGTATCGGAACAATTCATTCATTTAATTAATTTTACCGTTATATTAAAAACATTGTTATTCGCTTCAGCAGTCATATTGTGCATAATAATAGTATTTTGTTAATGAGGTATTGAATAACAGCAATTAGACATGTACATTTGATAACCACTAGTTATTACCACGCTAATTAAGCATCACTAATAAACATATTATTTATTTTTTAAATGAATGCTTCGAAAATGAATATCGGCAATGAGTTGAACATGAAACGTAGACCAACAAGCTGTTGACAGATTTTAACGGGTTTTTCTCTTAGAGCCCCGATCCCCGAGGCACACGTTTCGCAGAGCCTGGAAAACGATAAATTTGATAACATTTATCTTGTTTATTTTTCTTTTTATTTTTATTCAAAATTTTATACAACACCGACTCATAGACTTATTAGAGGTTAATACAGTATGAATAAAAAAATTCAAATTGAATGGGATATAAGAACAACGGAAAGAATATATGTATAATAGAACATATGTTATTATTACAATATTATCAAATTATATTCTACAATTTATGACAACAGTATTTTTCAAATTAGATGTACTTACTGCCAATATTTTTTTTACTTGACCATTACTATATTATTATAAGTTGATACTTGTGTTATTTACTGAAATTGCCTAAGTCCAATTTGCCTGTTTTAAAATTATGTTAATTTACCATTTAGTCTATATATTTTGATTATTGCGTATTGAAAAAGAAGCGATTGTGATAATAAGAAACTCTACTTTGTATTATTTAATTGTAATATTTATTATAGCCATGCACAAGTCTATAATCTTTCCTTATCCTTCAAGTTAAGTATTTTATTTTAGAAACTAATAATATTTTATAAACAGTATGTTGTTGTTGACGGTACTTTTAAGCTGTATTGACTTTTTATTGAGTTTACAAAGACATAAATAAAACAGGGCCCTCCGGTACGGGTGCATCGGGGATCGAGGCCCTAAGAATATAGCCCATTGTTATAACCATTAACAGCCGATAATTAAATGAACTTACAATTCAAACCAGTGGCTCTTGAGATTTGCGCTTTTAACCAACGAAAGAAACAAACTCTTCAACTTTTTGATCCATTAACTTAAATAAAATTAAAAAGAGAATATTATACTCTAATTTAAAAATAATCGACATGTAGGTAAATAAAAACACGGAGTAATTTTTTCGATGCGGCATGGACATTGGCGTTATACCCTTGACAGTAACTGACGCGCTTCAATCTATCATAACGGAGGAATTAACAAGGTTGGATGTTCATAATGTCCAGTTATTGGAAATGAAACTTGCTTGTTAATTGAAATATAGATAATGCCTACCAGTTATTAAAAGAGGACGCAGGATAATTGTAATGCGATTGAATAATGATAAAATGTTACGTAATTGGAATATCAGCTTTACCCATATCTAAATAGATTTAAAATTGTTTAATCAAAAATAAAATGCCCGAATAAAATAATGAAAGAAAATGGTTGCCATGAAAAGTATACTATGTATATTACATTATTTGCATTAATGTTGGTGAATATTCAGAAATGTTATGTCGTAAGCACGGCGTACTGACTAAATCAAAATTATAGTACAAAAATCAATAGAGTGAAAATGAATAAAAATGAAACAAGATATTAGTTCATATTTGTGGGATTTGTCACAGATATTGCAACCTCTACTGTCGCGTACAAATTATAATTGTACGCGACAGTAGAGGTTGCAATATCTGTGTCTATGGTCTGCCTAGCTTTATTTTTATGTTAAGAAGTTATCTTACAGTCACATGCTACATTAATTTCTACGCAATTTTGACCGATAGGCCAAACCTTTAATCATAAGGCCTGTAATTCTAGAGTCAATTATATCAGGAAACAAGCCATAATAAACGCTCTGATTATTACGCCTAATTACGAAACGTGTAAGACGCATGTTTTTCCTTTTTATGCAATAAACTGTGTCTAATATTGACAAAGTGTTTGTTACTATTATGTTATTGTTGTTATAACCATGAGTTTTGAATAGAGGTGAAGGGGTTAACGAGTCAGATCTTGCATTGTTACTATACACAAAATTAATATCTTAAAACGAACAAACATGAATACTTATGGAATACACACATTATGAGATTGTAATACGACAGTTTATGTTGATATTGATATGTAGAATATCCTTTACACTAAATGCAATAACATTTGTTCCAAATTGAAACCAAACATTATCCTAGAATATTCTAGAAACCCCAATAATGATGTTTTTGTAAAATTCCATGAAGGTTCGAACTAAAAGTAAAGCTGCTTAAACATGGTGTTGAGTTTTTCGTCTCTTCCGCAAGATATTAGTTGCTTCGTGTATTTTCCATTGTCGCCTTTTGCGACACCTACTGAATGAAATGTGTTCACCACATTGACTGTCTAGTTTTAGGTGCCAAATCTGCGTTTCTGAAAATCACCATAAACTGCCACCGCTTCAACAGCAATATATATATAATAATAACATCTACATATCGCAAGTCATTGATAAAATTTATTTCAATCAACTTCATCAGTATAAACTACTTTTGCTCAACTCCCGCCTACTATCATTAACCGTTTCTACAGCCTGTCAACCAATGTAGGTAGCATACAATAAATTATAAGACAATTTTCCCGACATTTATAATAACCTACGTATACAGCGCACAGCCGTCAATTATCTCATGCTATTACCACGGCACAATGGACACGTCTTTATGAAATTCGTTACACTAATCCGTTCCAACTCCCTTAATACGATTTTAATAGTGACTTGCTACACCGGGGCGTGGAATAATACTCAAACCGTTTCTATTGCAACTGCAGCATCTAATAACATACTGTGGAATGTGCCATTTTGCAATATAAATTATGTAGTATTAAACTACTTTAGCGCTTTTTTGTATGGACTATTAGTTTTGCAATTTTGTAGCACAGGCGAATTCTACATGAGATTCAGTAGAATTTCTTTCAGTGAAATCCTTATTTTTTCTACAGGTTCTCTGCTTGCGTGGATGTCCTATTATTATATGTTATGAATATATTACTCTACAATGTCAGTAAAATTCGTTCAGAAGTTTCAGCGTAAAATAAGGACAAACAAACAGACTTTCGCATTACTTATATAAGTATGGATTTTATGCCACATTCAACGTCTGACTGTCCTATTATAGTCCGTTTTTGCGCTTAATAAGACTGTCTAAAGTAAAGTCTCTGGAAATAACTGCTCTGGTAAACAGCAATTCGCTTCAGAACAAAATGGTATCATACATCTCTAAAGAATCTTAGCAAACAAAATCTAGTAAGATGATAGTATTTCATCACAAGCGAATTATCGTCATTCATTTACACGATATATCTCTCTTGAGTGACTCATCATAATTTCTTTCTGTAGCTGTGAATCATACACGTGGGCGATATAGTCATTCTTTAATCCGAAACGCACACTTTCTATGTCCCATTGTGGGTAAATATTTTTAGATATGTATCTTATTCAATTCAAATTAACATAGCTGATTACTCAGACGGCGTCGAAATGTAGTGGCTAATACCTGCGAGAGATTTCTGACTAAATATTACGCGAATTTATGGAATACTTATTGCATACAGTTATTTTTAACCTATGTAAAGCAGAAACCTGTGTTTACTAATACTAATGATTAATTTAATTTAATAAATTTAATTGTTAACTTATGTACATTGTGGGGTAGAGCAGGAGCCATCAAATGTAAACGAAATGTTTCACACAAACACTTTAATCGCGTTTACTTATAAACATGGACACAGGACTACAAATTGTAAGTGCCAATTACACTGTGGGTGCTATAGATCCCCTCTTTAGCCTCTGTGACTCACAGTTGGCTAGATGGCAGAGCACTATAACGTAACTGCTGCTTGTATGGTATATGACTCGCTACTGCTTGAGGGCGCGAATGCCCACAGATTATATAGAGCGCAGAAGCGCTGGTAATGTGCGCGTATAATCGATTATTCTTAGTGTTGGGATTCCAACATACATTCATATTTTTATTGTATGTACCATACTTACAGGGAATTTAGAAATGAAAGGGATGAAATTTATACATGGAATAAATATGTGGATCTACATATTACTGCAGGACTTAATGGTTGGATAATTCAATAAAGTCAAAATTTCATAGAAATTCTTGCGTCAGTCTTACTATGTCCCAAATCACTCATTTAAGCCGACGCTACTGAATAAATTTCAAACTATATACTACTTTTGATTGCGTACTCAAAACCACACTGTGATACCTAATACTAAAACCCATTTACAGTCAATCTGATTAATCCAAGACTAGGTACTTAAGCAATTAGTACAAAATGTGCACAAAGGTATCATTATCCAGACGCACAGGAACAGATTGATCAGTTTATTGTGCAATCGGACGATTGACACGTGCAGCCTCTCCGCCTTATGTTTTGAAAATGACCGATAATCGTTCGCATTGTCTCATTTTCCGCCGCTTTCTCGCATCTAATGTAAGACATAATGGCGGGCCGTCTTATGTCGTGACTGTATGTGTCACACACTTAATTTGATGTGGCTAGAGCGTTTGAATACACTTTTTCTTGTGTTCGTGGGAAAAAAGTTGAACGATGTCCTTCCACTTTATTGTTTTGAAGATGGTCATTTTTGAATTGGCCGTGTTTGAATTGTAGTGTTAAAGTATGTTTCATGATGACAATGTCGGCCATATCTACACGCTATGTAAAGTATGTTGGGTCGTCTTACAGTATTTACAACGGACCTTACATCTCTTCATTTCATCTCATGTCGGTTAATAGTACTAATTTGGCATTGTACTGCTGACTTAGTAATTTAGTAATATTATAAATAATTAGCCATTAAATATACATTGGTCTTATTCTCATTTCTCATTACCCCAGGGAACATGATATTCGAACTCTTGTACCAGCTCAACATTTTATAACCTAGTATACTAGGTGCCAGTTCGATGAGAGAGGCCGGTTCAACGACAATATCATCTGCATATCGCAAGCCATTAATAAAATAACAACACACCAATTAATTATACCAGTATTAACTACTTTTGCTAACTAATAAAATATAGATACGAAAGTACTGATTATGTATATATATATATATATATACATACATACATACATACATAGACTCACGCCTGTTTCCCCGAAGGGGTAGGCAGAGGCATATTAAACGCCCACTTTTCGCCAGTGTTTTGATCCCACGTAATAGGTGGCGAGCCTATTGCCGCTTATCGGTATATTTTGTTTGCCAGAGCCTCGTCCGTTGATCGGCAGGTGCACCACTTGCAGGTGAGGTTGGCTTGGGACCCTAAGTTCTTGGTGGGAACCCTATGCACCCTATATATATATGTATAAATTAGATTTGATTTGATTACATCGCACTTGTGTGATTCATACTAGTAAATATCGAAAATATGTTTTTATTAAGATAATTTAAAAGCCTTTTGTAAAATACATTCTTAACATAATCTTATTTTGCTTTGAAGCCCGATGTCCACTTAGTAACACATTTTTCATACAACTACGCCCATCTGAAAAGCTGTAGACAACAGATAAAAGACAACACCGAGATAAATGGCACAAAGGAGATGTATTTTCAATTAATCAAAGGAGGACTTGAGCATAATCTCATTGAGCATACATTCAATCATATATAAAATAGGTACATAATATTTATTAGGTGGGTTCACACAGAGCGAGCAGCCTCGCGAGGCATTTGCCGCGCGAGGAAACGGTCCCCGAACGAGCGAGGGCTTAGAATAAAACTGCGTTCACATTTACCTGACGTGATCTCTCGTGACGGTCTCTGTCGTAATTAATTACCGTTCACATTTGTCTGTCGCCGTCTGTCGCGATCTGACGCAATTTTAAATCAGTTCTGTCCTGACTCTCGTGGAGTTCACACTTTCGCAATGTTTTTGATGAATTATCCGATTCAGATTAAGTAGATATCCAATCATATCCATAAATTATTTACATAGGATTATATTATTTCTTATTCAATTAGCTCATCTATAGGTACTGTATAAGAATAATATTATATAAAGGAAGTCAATTAGTTCGTCGTCCATTGCGCACAATAGCATACGCGCGTCTGACGCTTTACGACAGACAGTGGCGCGTCCACATTAGTCTGACGAGTTGTGTAGCGCGAGTTAACTGTACGGAACCCAACAATGTTAGCTTTGTAAACACATCTCTCCCCACCAAATTATCTAGATAATCTTATTGTCATCTTAGCATAAATTTATTATAAATACCTTTGTAGATCTAACATTAGCGATTACTATTTTATATTTTAAATATACTGTTAAGCTGTTATAATTAAATAAAGTATTTTTTTACAATTAATCTGAGTCCAATCTCTTAATTCGCGCTGTACCGTCCCCCCCCCTCTCTGTCGCAAACCGGGATATTGTCTGTCGCGACACGACAGACGCCGTCACGACAGATTACATCAGATAAATGTGAACGCGGCCTAGAGCGCGGCAGCCTCGGCACCGTAGGAAAAAAACAAAATTGTAGTTGTCATAAAGTTTGAATTCAGAACTTGCAAATCTATTATGTATTATTGCGCATGTATCAAATTGTTGACTTGTGAATTAGAGTGAAATAGTACATTTGCCATCTATCGGTCTACGTATCAATGTGAGATTGTTGGTCTCTCCTCTCTCTTATTTTTAAATTTTGTTTATAAATATAGTACTTGGAAATGGTCATACTGCAATGTGGTTGTGGCATGTGTTTTTACTAGCCGGCTGCCTGACTGACGCCAATTGCTGTACCTACTTTGGGTACTAGACAATGGTAATAATGGGCCATAATATACGTATTTACTTATACTTACTTTTTTTGTAAATATATACATAGAAACACCCAGACCGAGACAAACATTCATGTTCATGCACACAAATGTTTGACATGAGCGGGAATCGAACCCGCGACCTTCGGCGTTGTAGTCGCTTACACTCCCGCTTTGCCAACCGGTCGTCGATTATTGTTATACCTAAAGGATGGAATAGGTAGACATAGAAAAAATATAGAATGAATTATAGGAAATGAATGTCTGTAGGCAAGGATACTGTAACCGAAGCACAGACTGAAGGATTATTATTCGTATAATAAATAGCGTCAAAGATGAGAATGTTATGATGAATGTATCCTCCGTCATTCAGTGACCAGTGGATAGGATATGCGACTGCTGAGCGGAGGTCCCGGGTTCGATTTCCGGGTCGGGCAAAAGTGTTACTAGGTTTTCCCAAATTCTCAGAAGCAGCACGGAATCTGCTGATGTGCCCGTTAACGGCAATATGCTCGTCCCCTATTACGTGGAACCTAAACATTTCATGGTAAAATGTGGATATAATAATATTACAACTCTGCCTATCCTTACGCGGGTACAGACGTGAGTCTATAAAAAAAATGTCCAACATACAAACACACTTGCGAATTTATATTATTAGTAGGGATTATTATGTTCGAGCGAGGCACAAAACAGCGTACAGACCGCGGCAAAACAAAAAACCAAACTCGATGGCTCGGCCGCTCGGTCGCTCGCCCGCGGCGGCACACGCGCTTGCCTCGGCCGGGGCACGTCCACACAGAGCGCGCAGCCTCGCGCGCCAATTCCTCGCGAGGCTGCGCGCTCTGTGTGGACGTGTCTAATTCGGTAGCTCGGGCGCACGCGTGCGGCCGGCCGCGCCTGCCGTGCCCTTTCCTCGACCGAACCACGTCCACACAGACCGAGCAGCCTCGCGAAGCATTTTCCGCGCGAGGCTGCTCGGTCTGTGTGGACCCGCCTATTGAACATTTTCTTAGTTTTACAGGAACAAGTGGCACCCGTTGAAGAACCCCAAGATGATGACAAGCCTGTCAGGTAAATACAAGAATAAATCAATATATTAGAATTAGTTCTTTTACAACACTGTTCATCGATCTACAAATATTATAAATTAAGAATCCGTTTTTTCCTGTCCTGTATGGACGCGATAAACTCAAGAACTGCCGAGCGGGTTTCTTATACAGTTTCCAACAACATAAAATATGATTCCTGAGGAAGATTTAAGCATAGGTACCTTTGCTTAAACCTATTTACCTGCGTAAATTATTTACGCAGGTGGAGCCTAGTTTAAATGTAAAGTGGGGAATATACTAAACGTTTGCAGCACTAAGTATATGACGAAACTCAACAAAACAGACTGATTGACTCCGCTCACACACTCGCCTTAATGTTCTGCTCAGCTATATTTTTTATTGCTGATGTGATTATCGATGTGTCCAAAAAATCTATATTTTTATAAAATTGATTCAAAAGTACCGTATCAAACAGTACCGTTGGGACAACCGTGATGTCTCATATGAATTTTGCCGCATTACATTACCGCGTCGCATCGCAAAGTTTCGCTGCCATGTAGTGTGGTCGCACCATTATTTGCACCAAACTGGTTATTCAATCCGCCAACTTATCCAATTTGTATTTCACTGTCGGAAATATTAAACTGTGTGTTATTTCGCATTCAGCATTGAATTTCAGAGCACAATTTGCAAATGTTTATTCGGAACGGATTATAACTTCATCGTAATTAAAATGGATATCGGAGTGATCATTGTGACTAGACTATTTTATTAAACGTTAGGTAAAATAACCTTTTAGTCCATAACAGCAAAATCATAGTCATATTTATGGTTAGAACAATTTTTCATTTTTATGTCTTCAAAATATTGCTTTCTCAATGGTTCAGAGCCAAAAAAGCTGACTGCATTTCTGTCTTGAAATAACATCACAAGCAATTTATTAATCAGTTCTGATTTTTCCAATAAAAATCTTTTTATATTTCTTCTGCCAAGAATTCTAATAAAGGACCTTTGCTCTGAAACGATTTAGAACTTAGCTTATAAAATTGTTGAGCAGATGTTCTAGACAACAATTATTGATCTCGGGCTTTAAGCAGCATTTAGTTATTATTTTACTTTGTAAGTAATTTTACAAACATTCAATTAACATAAAGCACCTAGATACAGGAATAAAACTGGTGAACTACATAGTGTTGTCCCGTTGTATCTTTTCGCAATCTGAGTAGTCGTTAGTAAAAAATGTGTTTGGATCACAAAAGCCGCTTACTAAGCGGCTTTTATGATCCGAACACATTTTTTTAATATTCAACTAGTAACATTTCGCTTACATTTAAGAATTACTTTCATATATGTATGCACTTCAGACAGGAGAATTACTTAGAAACTATTCGTTCACCATAGGATTTTCTCAGTCCTCCAATCAGTTAGAAACAAAATAATATTGTATAATTTTCTTATACAATATTATAATTTTTCAGCCGCGCTGACACCGAACAGTATCGTCCAATACAAGTATTTTCCGAGAACGCGCAAGAGTTGTTGGAACTGCAACCGGAGAGGAAAGCACCTTTCTCCAGCAACCAGCTGTTGCAGCAGCTATACAGCAACCCTCAACCCGAACACAAGCAGAACTTGCAGCTGATATACTATCTTGAACCACAAGTTGGACGTCAGGTAAATATCAAAGTCAGAAAAAAATAACGATTTATATTTTATAAATGCAGAAGTGCATTTGTTTGGCGTGCTTTAACTTCCTAATTCATCACCAAGGATAGGGTATAAATTTTTGTCTTGTCTAAAGTGCGGCAAACTTTACCGAAATATAATAAACGTGTTTCAAATTTCAGGTATAGTCTATCTAGCCTTTAGTCCTATAATTCAATGTAAGTAAGTGTGCAGTCTTTATCAAGACTTTAGACAGTTGACATTGATTCTTATAATCAGATTTTTTATGAATGACCCTACCAATATTTAGAAGAATCGGTAATATTATCCCGAATATTTTCTTGCCAAGTTTTGTAATAAAATACTTAGAAATTTAAATTATACAATGCAAGCATTTAAACCTAGCACTGAAATTTAATCGTCTTAAGAAGATATACGATAATAACGATACTCAAAAATCTTGTAAACTTAAAAGAAAACCCTGTCAAGTATTTTCTCCAAGATTTAATTGCTTGGAAGCCAAGCAGGCAAACGCCGAGTATAGAGTCATTACACGTATATATCCCAGTAAAATAATAAATAAGCTTTCGATTCACACAATAAGGGGTATTGTAAAGTTCAACCACCTTACTTTTTTTTCAGGTATCTCTTCAACCGTCTCATGCTGTAATTGCACGACCTGACTACACTTCTAATGGCAGTGAAGCATCGGTTGGAGCTGCTTTGTCAGTCAGTGATGGTGGAGCGGATGCCAGAGATGCCTACAACCAAGACCTTCTGGCTCTACTTGGTCAAACCCCTGTAAGACAAGAGGAACCTCGTCAGCAATTATACACTCAGTCGCAACATGCACAGCAGGTACAGCAGGCATCCGCAGTGCAAAGCATTGCACCTCAATATCAGCAGGTTAGTATGGGAGTATGACACAGAAGTAGTAAAATAAAATCTTTCTAACCAGCTATATTTAAATTGCATAATATATAGTATAGCATTGTTGCTTGCTAGACACGATTGCACCTTCTAGGATACTTATCAATAATAAAACAACTATTGGCTATTTTTATTATCAAGGAGGAATAGGTATATCAATGGTAGCTAGGGTTCAATAAAAAATCTCGATTAGAATACAAGTATTATCGACCACAAACAAATTGATTTTCAGCCACAAAATCAATAAAATAATCTATACGCATCTTATATTATGAAATATAAATGACAGGTAGACAGATACATAACCAAGCCGAGCAAGAAATCTAAACTCCGCAACAAGCCTGCGCAAATAGCTCCGGCTCAGCCCTCAACAGCGCCTCAGCAGTACTTAATTGAAACCACCAACGTTCAACAGCAACAAACGCAGCAGTCGCGGCTTTACCGTCAGGCCCCTCAACAACAAAGAGTACCTCAAGCCTTACGTTACGTGACTGTCCCTCAGGCTTCCCAAGCGTCCCAACAAATACTTTACGAACGTCCCGAATCTCAAGGCTTGAAGATCGTACCAGCACCCAAGTTGCAACAACAGCAACCCAGGGCTCAGTACAATTACAGACTTGTACCCCAATACCAGCCTGAAGCACAACCTAAGCAGTACAGAATTGCTAAAGCTCCCAGGCAGGCTATTAGGCCACAAGAACAACGCGTTTCAAGCCAAAGCGCCGAAAGACCCATAACTTATTTGAAGCGTTATCCAGATCCCGAAAAAATGCCATCTGTTAAAATATACGAACCTATAATTGCCGAAGGTGTACCTCCTCAACCTGCCCAGATAATTGGCAACCAACAGTATTACCTAAGGCCCGTATACAGAGAAAATGACCAACGAGCACGATATGAGCTGCCACAGCAACTTAAATCTGAACAAAGAATTGAATCATCGAAACCTCCCCAATCTTCCATCTACGTCAGCAAAAACTTGGTTCCCAGGAAATTGGTGAGACCGCAGCCTTTACTGAGGGAGCAGAGTAGAGTTGAACAACCAGTACAGCAACAATACGAACAAGTGAACATTGAACAACACGATCAGAGCTTAGAAGAACAAAGAGCCCAGCTGCCGCCCCCTAAGAATAACAAAGCGTTACTCCGTTTAGCGAGCATATACTCCGGAAGAATTTGCTGCCTTAGTAGCCGCTGGCTATTCAGTGACCCCTGTACCAGTAAGTTCTGCGAATATTCATGATGCCCAGTCCCGGTCATCTGCGGAATCCATCACGATGCACTCCAAACGGCTCGTTCGACCTATTAGCAGCAGACGTCATCAATATCTTCCTCTTCGAGGAGACGACGCGCCTTAGACATATTCACCCTGCTGTAAATAGGTAAGACATAGTACCGTAAAATAAAATAGTGATATTTGTTTAAATTCTGTATTATTGCAGTATTCCCTCTATTGCACAAAATATGTATTTGGCAAAACAAACATAACTATTTATGACCATCCCACTGGCATAAATGAAACCGCAGCGAGCAAGTGTAGGAATTCATTATGCTTTCATGAAACCGCAACTGCACGTCTGCAAACAGGCAGTAGAAACATTATTTTGGATTTAACGGATATTCACCACAAGATTATCTTGTTGGGGAAAAGTTAATGCCTTGTTGCTTTCACAGACGGTACTCGACAGTTTCACATATCGGTAGCTTAAGGCCTATCCACACGACACGATTTTACGTCCAACTTTACTTAATCACTTGAAGAAATCGTGATGTGTAGACGCCAGTCGTCCAACTTAAGTTCATCGGGTAGGCGGTACCACCAGATTTTAACCAATTGGGTGGACGGAATGAAAATCAGTGATTTGATTGTGTCGTGTAGACGGGCAAAGCCAATTCGATTGAAAATTTTATCAGTTGTCAAATTGTGCCGTGTGGATGGGCCTTTAGGCTGATTATGTAAATATATAGTGAACGGCAAAGCATTCTACAATTAAATATTCATCAGTATTTCATCATTCAGCGATATACTGTGCGCAATATACCAAGCTGCCACTTCTTAAGTGATCAGTCTTCTTATATATTCCCATTAAAATTATTGGTTTGCTGCGGATTTTTTCCATCCCATTTCCATGCAATACACCGATTCATTCACATGATGAGTATCACTTTTTTCTTAATCCTAATGAATTTCACCGAGACGGTGGCGATTTGATGGTTATAAATGTTGTTACATTACTAATTAATATGCTATTTGCGGTTTTGTTAAAACTGTCTTCTTCGAATGTTGGTTCTGATGCTTTTTGTTACTATTTACTAAATAATCGCTAAGCATCTTATTGTAAAATAATGGTAGAGATGTAATTCAAGTTACTGTTTTATTGTTACACAAATATGTTGATTTAATTTTTAAGTCAAGTTTAAGTAACGTTTAAGATGAAATATTGCCAATAGTGATTTAAACACATTTGAATTTATTGCAAAACTTATTCCATAGATTGCATCACAAATAAAATTATTATTTGACATGACATATTCCAATTTCACAGTTGGTGAATATCCTATTCGCTTGGATCGAAAATGCTAACAATATTCTGGAAACGGAAAATTCTGATCGTCTGTGATGTTATGATGTAGTAATCGGAAGGAAATGTTCATGCGAGAAAATCACATTTTGCTTTACGTAAATATAGCGACAGCTCTTAGTAACACTGTAGGAGATATGGTAGAAATTACAAGGAATGTAGCGACTAAAAACCTTTTATTAACTCATAGTGACGATAATTAATGTGCCATGCACTTAAGTGTAAAGTGTAACTCACGATTCCAAAGTTTTATAATATCATCGTATTTGTAAGCACCTAGTTTATTCCTACATCGAATACAACGTATGTTATAGAATCTAATAAATTATCAGATAAATTAGAAGAAAACCATGAATATTAAATATTGAAAGTACACAACATCATGTTTCAATTTCTCTTAGACTATTTCTATATTTGCTTGAAACTTAGATGCGTGGTACAAATGATTGTTATAAAATCAGCATAATAATTTAAATGAAAGTAGTTTGAGTCATGGTAGAAAGTCTTAAAATCATAATATTATGTTGTATCTATTGTATGCAAATAGTTCAGCAAACTTATTTCGTAAGTTTCGAATATTTTAGTTTTCTTATTAGAGTATATTAAGCTGTTAGCTATTTCAAAAAATCTGAAGTTTGGGTACAATAAACAGTCGATAAATAGTAACGGTAACGATTTAGGTTATCATTTAAATTATTGGAAAAAAACATCTAAAACTTAATGTATTTGGATATAAATGGAGAAAAACTATATTATAGCGTCCAAGTATTCCTCCGCTACGCTGGCAACCGATAGCTTGCCTAGACGACTGACAGCAGTGCCACGTTGGATGGTAATGTTTGTTTTCCTGCGAAAAATAGGCCAGCCTTCTGATTACGGAAAGCATCGATTAGCCTTTTTGCTATTTTTCTGTATAGGGAACGAGCACTCGGGCCCGAGCGTTTCCATTTTTTTTTTACGAAGTGGAAAATCCCTTCGGATCACTGGCTCCTGGGGGAAATGCGAGCCGGAGGAGTATGTGGTGTTACCACTAAAAACCACCTCGACTGCCGACCAAAGACGCCTTACGGGAAGAAAACAGGGTATAGGTGCTGTCCATTCTTCCTTCCATGGCGCCATGTTAAACTCAACCCATTCCCAGGGAAGACTACAAGCCCTCACCGGCCCCTACTAGCAGCTTCCCGGACCGACCTAATCCTAAACGGCAACAAGAGCTCCCCATGCTCTGGCTGCCTGCGGCCCCATTGGCGGATCTCGGCGACGTCACCCTTGTCTTCAGGCAGGATCAGCCCTCTCCCGATCCCGCACCGCAGCCTCTTTTTGGAGCATAACAGCTTCGCAAAAGGAAGCTACTGCGTCTCAGGCCTTTTTGCGTGCTAGCATGGCAGCAATAATTGCTGGAGGGGACAGATCCCGTCCGATCGGGTCGACTAGAACTTCACGCTCGGACACCTATGCTGGGCAATCCTCCAACGTATGCTGGGCGGAGTCCAAGTCGCCTGCACAGTGATGGCATTGTGCCGTCCGTTCGCGTCCGATTCTATTCAGATACTCACCGAAGCATCCGTGCCCGGTGAGTCAATCGGTAGGTGACGCGTCCGTGTTGCCTCCCAACCCATGCATCGAGGCTTGACATAATGGCACCGACAGCGCGTTGGCGCGCATTTTGCGGTAGTTCCAGCCGCGCGCGCCATTGCTGCAGAGCCTGTCGGTGAGCGTTGCGCCGCATTTCGAGCTCGTCCTGGACGTCCCCGTTCCCTTCCTGTTATATCTTATCGTATTGAGTTATTTTCTATTCATCATCATCAGCCCTGTATATATACTGTCCCACTGCTGGGCATAGGCCTCTTCTCTCTATAAGAAGAGTAAGGCCATAGTTCACCACGCTGGCCAAGTGCAGGTTGGCAGACTTCACATGTCTTTTATTATGTAGAACTCTCAGCCAGGTTTCCTTACGATGCTCTACTTCACCGATAAGCAAGCAATATTAACAATTTAATGCGCACTAAGGCTTAGCGCGCCAGGCGGCTAGGTTGAAGCGGCTAGTGTGGCGGCCAGGTCGCAAGTATCGCGACCAAGCATGCAGCCAGAACTGCGGCCAAAATTGTCAGTACCGAGTACAGACTGCTTTGAAATGGACGTAGAGGAAATAGCTGTATTGGTTTATCTTGCAAATAAGAAGCGAAAAAACAAGAAAGTCAATTAGTTGAGTTAGTTAGTTGAATTTTCACAAGCAAATATTTCTGTGATCTCCTCCCACAATATCCTTTTTATGTCTCGGTTGGAATAGTCGTCGCACGACATATCCTACAACGCCCAACGGTTTATAATAAAATAATAAAATCATCTTTATTGTACACCAAAATAATTTCAAGATTATAAAACATAAATGTAGAAATGTAAATAAGTGTGACAAATGGCGGCCTTATCGCTATTTAGCAATGTCTTACAGGCAACCTTAGGATGGCCAAGAAAAGCACGGAGCCAGAAAGAAAGAAAGAAGGTTAGTTTGGCGTTGTAGATGATTTAGATACAATAATAAACAAATAGCAAATATAATATATTATACACATACATATACTAGCGTACAAAAATACATACATATAGTTACCACGTACATACACTATATACATAACTATATACATAATAATAATTCTAAAATACATAAATACTAATAATATATACTAATAATATAAATACTTAAATAAATAAAAGAAGAAGGAAATAAAATAAGACAGTCTTACTAGAATATCAAAGTTATAGAGATAAGTAGTAGTCTTTTAGCAACTTTTTAAACGATGTAATAGTTTGAGCTTGTTTGATTGATAACGGCAGTGCATTCCACAAGCGTGCAGCTTGGACTGTGAACGAAAGATCGTAAAATCTGCTCGAATGTATTGGGATAGCCAGTCTCAAATTCACCGATGACCTCAGAGATCTAGAATGTGTGTCCGTAAGGAATTCGAAGCGTTCTTTCAAATAAGGGGGAGTGGAAGGATTGAAGAGAATATTATAGAGTAAAGAAAGTATGTGAGTATTCCGTCGAAGGCGAATTGGGAGCCATTTGAGCATATTGCGGAAATTGGAAACATGATCATATTTGCGCAATCCAAATATGAATCTTATACATAAGTTCTGAAGACGCTCAAGCTTATCAAGTTGCTCCTCAGTTAGGTCTAGATAGCTGACATCACCATAGTCAAGGATTGGTACGAGGAGAGAATTTGCAAGCGCAATCTTAGTGGCAATGGGTAGAAAGTTTTGTAGTCTTCGCAAAGTCCCAGCCGCAGAAAATATTTTATTACTAACTTCCCTAATTTGAGGACCCCAGGATAAGGTCTTGTCAATATGTACTCCCAAGTCCTTTACGCAATCACTTACAGGTATAGGTATGCCATTAAATTGAATCTGGGGTAAGCAAGTCATGTCAATACGCGATATCATTCTGGGACTACCCACAACAATAACCTGCGTCTTTGTGGGGTTGATTTGAAGACCAAATCTGAGGTTCCATGTAGCTATTCGCTCTAGATCAGAATTGACGATTCGAAATGCTTCAGTCAACTCATGGACAGGAGCTTGGGTGTAAATTTGAAGATCATTTTCATAAAGGTGGTAGGATGACTGAAGTTGATAAGAGATAGAATTAATAAAAATTGAGAAAAGTAAGGGAGATAGAACGCCACCCTGCGGAACGCCTACTGTAGTCCTGCACCACGAAGAGAACGAGTCTTCAATTCGTATACGTTGTCGGCGACCAAACAGGTAACTGTGAAACCAATCAATCACAGGTGGAGATATGTTAATTGAGCGTAGGATGCCAAGCAGTATATGGAAATCAACGTTATTAAAGGCATTACTGAAATCAAGTAAGCATAGTGTAGTTACTTTACACTTTTCCATACCCAGCCTGATGTCGTCGGTAATGTTGATCAGTGCCGTGACCGTGCTGTGACCAGGACGGAAACCAGATTGGAGCGGATTAAAGAGAAGGTTATTATTAAGAAATGTGGTAAGTTGGATATGGACGAGGCGCTCGAGTACTTTCGAGAGGAATGGTAGCACGGAGATTGGACGATACTCGAAAAATGATGAAGGATTTTTTTTTTGGGTAAAGGAATAATTTGGGCGTCTTTCCATAAAGTGGGGAAGACTCCTTCGGCTAAGGAAAAATTCAAAATATGACATAGGATGGGAAGGATTTCATTAAGGATGGGAAGGATCATTTTTCGACTGAAACAATCATTACCGACAGCATTCGAGGCAATTGATATTACGGCTCTCTTGACATCACACTCTGATAGTCGATTAAAAACGAAGGATGGATAGTTTGGGGTTGGAAGTGCTGAAAGATGATGCAAAGTATTAGCTTTAGTAGTCTTATCAAATTTAGACGAAGCAGTGAAATAGTGATTTAGAGAATCGATATCTAATTTATCAGAAATGAGATTTTGTGTAGATTTTCCCACTCCCAAAGTTTTTAGAAATTTCCAGACTTTAGCTGGATCTTCATTCTCAACAGAGTTATGAATGTATTGGCGTTGTGCTTGCCTACACACCTTTTTGCAGTGATTTCTAATCGCTATGTAGTTGTCCCAATTTCTAGGAGTTGCTCGACATTTAAATTTCATTTTAGCCATAGCTTTCTTCGACAGTAAATCCTTAATTTCATTAGTTAACCAAGGTGAGGGAAATTGACGAACTCTGATTGCGCGAACCGGTGCATGGACATCATATAAACGAATAATAGAATTCGTAAATAATTCCACTTTCTCGTCAATTGACTTTGCGTTTTGTAAGGGATTCCAATTTATTATGCCTGCTTCAGCACGGAGATTTTCGACATTCATGCCACCAAAATTGCGTTGCAGAAGAATTTTAGTTTTTTTCTTAGGAAGACGAAGTTTATAGGAAAGAAAAATCAAGTCATGGTAAGAGAAAGCATCAGTTGCAAGCTGACCATGCTTGGCAGAAAGAGAGGGTGAAGAAACAAAAATCAGATCAAGAAGAGAAGGAGTAGAGTTTGGAAGATTATGTGTAGCATTAAGAGGGAGAATAGATAGATTGCAGGATTCAACAATACTACAAAGAGATGATGAGCGTGAATCCTTTTTTAATAGACATGTGTTGAAATCGCCCATGACTATGGTGTGACTGTAAGAAGGAGCTAGATTTTCTAAGATACGTTCAAAAGAAGAAAAGTAATTGACACGACAGTTCAGAGAATAAAATACACCAAGTAAAACCTTAGTATAAGCCAAATCTAATTCAAGGAAGAGATGCTCGCCGGCATTGAGTGCCGGTGGTTGTGATGACATAGAAACAATGTTAAAAGGAATGTGGTCCCGGAGATAAATGGCAACACCCCGTCCTCCTCCACCATTCCCGGTACGATCATTTCTTATAAGGCGGAAATTTGGAAGAGAGTAAGAAACAGAGGACAGGCATGGTTTTAACCAAGATTCGGAAACAAGAATGGCATGAATATTCTTACTGTCAAAAGTTGTCAGCATATCCTGGAAATAGGCCAGAATACTCTGAGCATTAATATGGACAACATTCAAGTTACCGGGTACATCGGCAAACTTGCTTTGGAGGGAGTCAGCAAGAGATGGAATGCTTGAAAAGCTGTTATTAAGGCTACTTGCAGAAAAAAAGCTGTCATTATCACTACTTTGATACAGATCTGACATGACATAAACAATATTATATAATAAAAGATAAAATAAATATATATATTATATAATAAAATAGAATACAGAAAATATATTAAATAAGAAAAAAAAGGGGTGCATAGGGTTCCCACCAAGAACTTAGGGTCCCAAGCCAACCTCACCTGCAAGTGGTGCACCTGCCGATCAACGGACGAGGCTCTGGCAAACAAAATATACCGATAAGCGGCAATAGGCTCGCCACCTATTACGTGGGATCAAAACACTGGCGAAAAGTGGGCGTTTAATATGCCTCTGCCTACCCCTTCGGGGAAACAGGCGTGAGTCAATGTAAGAAAAAAAAAAGATATAATTATATAAACGGTACTAAAATGCAAAAAGAAACTTATCCACCTTATCCACCTGCCAGTTGAGTGTTAAGACTTACAGAAAAAATAATACATACATTACACATTTTTTACACATACATAATGAGTTGACAGCTAAAATTTAATTATAAAACAGTAAACCTATCATGGCAACATCGAACAATACAATTTACTAATTGCAGCATCCGGGCAAAATAGAATAATAAGGCGAAGAATGAACGGTAAATAAACAAAGGGATTGAATAAATATATACCAATAGTTATTTTAATAATATACTTGCATAAATATGAACTATTTAGTAGAGGAATATCATATATATATTATTGTATAAAAATAATATAAATACGACACCGAACAGTTGTTTCATTTTTCATAAATCAGAAATTACACAAAATGTTCTAGGTCACCTATATTAATTCTCTTGGTACATTTGCAATACACTTCAAAGTCCATTATGAGTAATATAGAAATCTACAAAATGTATTTGTAATCATAAATCTTATTGGCAATATGCAAAATTCCAATTAGATTTAAAGAAAATCAGGTTTTACTGAACCGTGGGCAAGTTCAAACCCCTATCTGTGGGAAGGCAGCTCAGCTGCTTCGCAGATAAGCATGAACTGTCATTTTGACGCTCACAGCTGAGAGGTTATAGTCTCGATCTTGCAAATTAACCTCTCCGTCTCAAAAGATATCACGATTAATTTTGACACTCTGTAAACTAGTAAATCGTCTGCCCGCCGCGGCCAGTGCGCACACACTGTTATATTAGCCTACAATTCGTCGAAACGCAGTGGCCGCAGCGGCCAGCGGTCAATACGGGTCGCAGGTTACGTTGCAGTGATCTCATTGGCCACAGCTGCTGCTGGCCGTTTGCGGCCATGTGCGCGCACTGATGCATATTTCCATACAATTTACGTATTTTGCTGGCCGCCGCGACCTGGCCGCTGCGCCCTGGTCGCCAGTGCGCGCCTGAGCTTAACTTCGAAAAGTCACCGGTGCGTGCGGTGGATTCAAACCCGAGAACCTCTCCATAGCAGTCTGTCGGTTTCTCTACTCAGCGCTTGGTAGCGCCATCTACCTTTCCATTGAAACTAATCCCATCAACATCAATGGTTGGTCGCTGCTTGGCCAATGCGAGCGATGCCTTTTGTTTCTATCCCTCTCTATCCCATTCCCAAGAACAGAGCACGCCTTCGCGGATTGGTCGACGCGAGAGACCGTCCAGAACTTTTGAGAACAGTCGATTGCTAAATACGCGTCCGCCATACCGTATCACCGCGCCGCTCCCGCTATAGTTATTACCGCTTATATAAACACGCTCGCAAGTGGAAGTGACTGTGTAGTGAAGTGACCAGCAGCTTCGTCCCGAAACCACCAGGAGACTGCCCTTCTGAGACGAAGAAGATCGCCGTATAAGGTAAGTGCCCTCCATCCTTGGAATATCCTATACCCACTCACAATCACCTCTTCCCGTATCCAATCCTAGGCGGCTAAAAACCCGCTATTCTTTGAATACAGTCCATTCCATTAATCCTTCCCAAGTCGCCTAGAACCTACGGTTTCGGTGTATCGCCGAACCATTTTTTTGATCCATACGAGTCGGATTCATTTACGTTTTTATACGTTATATCGCTATACCTAGGCAGTTATAGCACCTAGCTATACTCCTAATATATTCACGTAACCGTCACATGGTTGTTTCCGCCCGCATCAGTAGGTAAACTTTTATGTAGCTACCTACTTACTAAATTATTAATTCTGGAACTATCATAACTGTCTTGTAAATCTCATATTTCGAGCAACTTTTAATTCCACAGCTCTAAAGTGTGGCCTACTTAGCCTACTTAGGTAAAATAATAGATACATTAGATATTCTTATTTTGTTTCGGTCTCATTAGCTTATACTTACGTAAGCATGTCAAAACAAAAGAAGTCACGCGTGTCGGAAGACAAAGAGATGACAATCTTAGAAGCAAAACGCAATATTTTATTTGAGCGCATTCAAAACATCTATGAACGCTCAAAAACCGCATCAATGTCTGACAGTAATAGCGAAGCATTTCTCAGTTATTGTATGACAGTAGATAGTATTCGAACAGATTTTCATAAGTTGTTAGACGATTATAACGCAAGATTACTTTCTATCAATCCTGATGAAAAACCGAACTATCAGGCGTACACCTCATTCGAAGATCTTTATTGTATTATTAAGCGTATACAATCGCAATTGGAGGGTAAATGTTCAGCAGAGCCCGTTGCCCGCAATCCGAGATTACCGCCAATCGAGATTATGTCGTTTGACGGAGATATACGAAATTGGCCGTTATTCTATGCGAGTTTTAAGTCTACAGTGCACGATAATGGTTCTCTGACAGATGCTGACAGGTTGTACTATTTAATAGGTAAACTGTCTGTAAAGGATAACAAAGCTTGCATTAATTGCTTAAGCATAAAACATAAAACAAGTAATTGTTCTAGTAAGACAAAGTGTCGCTTATGCAATAAAAAACATCATTCATTGCTACATTTCGATAAAGATAACCCGTTGTCAAGCCACGCCGCTAACCTTGACACACTTACGTCGCAGATGCAGGCCACGGTGCCTTCCCCCTGCACGCCTCAGGGCGAGGTATCGTTGTGTACGACGTCCATTGCGCGGGCGACGCGCACGCGAGGACGGCACTCGCGCATCTATAATGATCCGCGCAGGGCCAAAACGCAGTGTATGACGTCTAAGACTGTTCTGTTAGCAACAGCGCAAGTTATCGTATATGATGTTAATGGGTCGCCGCACATGGTACGTTGTCTGCTAGATAGCGCATCTCAAACCAATCTAATAACATCGGAATGCTTCAAACGCCTCGGATTATGGAATAACTTTAAAAATACTAACTCAACCGTCAAAGGGATAGGCGGATCAGAGAAGCATTGCAGGCGTTCCGTAGATATTAAAATACATTCGCGTTTTGATAGGAATATTAATTTTAACATTTCTTCGCTTATCGTGGAGCGTATCACGGACGCATTGCCGAACGCTAATGTAGACGTAGCATCACTCACTCACCTCGAGTCATTGCCGCTAGCAGACGCGGAGTTTGCGAATCCGGCAGGCATTGATCTTTTGATCGGAGCTTCAATATTTCCGCACTTGCTACTAACTAAAATAGTACGTAGTGAGCGATATGATTTACCGCCCGCTATTGAGACGGTACTTGGGTATGTGATTATGGGTACCGTACCTACGTTACATACTTCTCATTGTATTACGTCTTGTTGTTGTTTTGCTCTTCAAGAGATCAAGATGGGTGCTAAAACTGTGTGTAAGATAAAGCACTAATTAGCTATGCTATGTTATGCTATGCTATGCTATGCTATGCCATGCTATGCTAGGCCACGCTATGCTATGCTACGCTATGCTATTCTGCGCTATGCTATGCTACGCCATGCTATGCTACGCTATGCTACGCTATGCTACGCTATGCTACGCTATGCTACGCTATGCTACGCTATGCTACGCTATGCTACGCTATGCTACGCTATGCTACGCTATGCTACGCTATGCTACGCTATGCTACGCTATGCTACGCTATGCTACGCTATGCTACGCTATGCTATGCTATGCTATGCTACGCTACGCTAAGCTACGCTACGCTTCACTATACTATACTACACTTCCGCTTTGTATATGGATGACCTTGCCTGTAGTGTCATACCCGCTCCGCTAGCAATTTCGCTTTGTGAAGAGCTCATTCAGCTTTTCAAGCGAGGCCAGTTTGATCTTGTCAAATGGACAAGCAACTCTAAGGAGGTTCTCGCACGCATACCAGATTCTCATAAAGCTTTTCCAGACATTGAGAAGTCTGTACCGCATAAAGTTCTCGGTTTACGCTGGGACAAATCCTGTGATAGTTTTCGGTTTGACGTCTCACCGCCAGATGATAAGTGCACCAAACGCACTATGCTGTCCACAGTGGCTCGACTATGGGACATAATGGGTTTTGTGGCTCCCACAATTTTGTACGAATTTTTGGAACTTTGGCTATCAAAGAGTGAGTGGGATGAAACACCCCCTGACCATATTGTCGCCGCTTGGGGCCAGTTTTGTATTGAGCTTACCGCGCTCAATCAAATTACTATTCCGCGTCATCTTGGGTTGGTAGATGGATGTGCCATCAACTTAATAGGTTTCGCTGACGCCAGCGAGCGTGCTTACGGCGGAGTTGTATATCTGCAAGTCCGCATTGGTTCTAACTACTCGGTGCAGTTAGTTTGTGCCAAGTCTTAGGTCTCGCCTGTTAAAACCATTTCGGTTGCGAGACTGGAGTTGTGCGCGGCCATTCTGCTGTCTCAGTTGCTTCGCAAGGTTCAAGACACAGTTTTGCCCCACTACCCTATTAATAAAATATACGCATTTTCCGACTCCAAAGTAGTGCTCGCTTGGATTCATTCTTCTCCTCACCGCTGGTAGACTTTTGTCGCCAACCGCGTTAGTAAATTGATTGAACTTGTTCCCGCTACTTGTTTCAATCACGTCGCGGGTTATCGTACTCGTCTTCAGGAAGAACGTTCCATAGATCATATTGACTGGAAGTTTATTCCACCAGCATCACCACATTTCGGTGGATGTTGGGAAAGCATGGTCAAAGTAATTAAAACGCATCTCTTCAAGGTTATAGGTCAACAGATCCTCTCTTACGAAGAGCTTTTAACTGTCCTTGCACAAGTCGAGGCACTGATCAACCCGCGTTGTTACCGTGAAAATCGCTAAAGGGAGTTGCGTGCGCCCTGTTGTACGTCTCTGTCCGCTTCCAACTCAGTGAGAGCTAGCCTGAAGTTGGACCTGCCTCCTAGTTTAAGTATTTAGTTAGTAGTTTTCGCTATTATTCCGTTTGTAGTTTTCGCTAAAGTTAAATTTTGATTAATTTTATTGTCATATCGCTGTCTTGGCCTATTGATGGGTTATGCGGTAGTACACCCAACATAGCTAAGGTTAATTCTATTTTCTTTTAAAGGCAACCCTTTAGGGCCGGGGGGATATGGTAGCGCCATCTACCTTTCCATCGAAACTAATCCCATCAACATCAATGGTTGGTCGCTGCTTGGCCAATGCGAGCGATGCCTTTTGTTTCTATCCTTCTCTATCCCATTCCCAAGAAGAGGGCACGCCTTCGCGGATTGGTCGACACGAGAGACCGTCCAGAACTTTCGAGAACAGTTGATTGCTAAATACGCGTCCGCCATACCGTATCACCGCGCCGCTCCCGCTATAGTTATTACCGCTTATATAAACACGCTCGCAAGTGGAAGTGACTGTGTAGTGAAGTGACCAGCAGCTTCGTCCCGAAACCACCAGGAGACTGCCCTTCTGAGACGAAGAAGATCGCCGTATAAGGTAAGTGCCCTCCATCCTTGGAATATCCTATACCCACTCACAATCACCTCTTCCCGTATCCAATCCTAGGCGGCTAAAAACCCGCTATCCTTTGAATACAGTCCATTCCATTAATGCTTCCCAAGTCGCCTAGAACCTACGGTTTCGGTGTATCGCCGAACCAGCGCTACTTCTTATTTTCAATTAGGACAGCAAATTGTTGTTGTTTTTATTGCAGACGAGTTCAGTTGCTTTGATGATAAAAATGTAATTTTCGTTCCCTGAGCAAGTCAATTAACCTATATAAATTTTGTGCCTGACTGAGCATAAGAGGGATAAAAAGATCCACCTCCATGTGATAGGTACAAAGATCTCAAGTAGTTAATCCCAATCTGCTCCTTTATTCTGCTAGCGTGAAGAACAGGACAGACATTATAGATTGAAGTTGGTGATAATTATTATTGGAGTTGGAGTATGGTACACTAATTGAAAACTCGAAAGGTCGTTTTAACTAAATTACAAACGGACCAACTAAAATTAACCCTTTGCCTAAAGAACATAAAGAATAAGAAACCAGAAAAGTTTTTTTTAAATTACACAACTTAAAACAGGACAGAATAAATTTGTGTAATAGAATTGGCAGATTTGTAGGTCTTTGTCAAATTACTCAGTTACAAGAGTAACCTGTAACCACCATCATAATTGAATTAAACTAGAACCGCTCGAACCTCAACTGAAATACCACCAACTTATTTATGATGTCACAAGTCCCTTGAACCTTGTAACAATATTAAACCAAACGACAATAGAATCATAAAAGTAGTGAAACTTCAAAAAGAGTCATAAGAGAAACGACGAATTTAAATACATTTAGTCGAGAACAACTTTTCAGTGCGTAATGATGCAGAGATGATTTGAATGTAAATGTTGGGAACTAATGATCCTTGACACCGGAACTTTAATATCCGCAAAGACGACATTTGCACTGAGTATGTTTCTAGTTGAACGATTCGATCTTCCTCGAAGATTTTCATGGTTGTGTGTGAATACCCCATGATACTCATAGATATGATTATTATTATAACAAGATTGATGATAATTCGAGAAAACTCAGTAACCCTTTGCCCGACGCCGCGACGCATGAATCGAACCCGGAGCGCCCGATCAGCAGACCCATACGCTATCCACTGAACCACGGAGGCATATACATTTAACAAATAATTTAAAATGGTAATTGAACTTGTCATCTTCAATCATAATTAATTGAACATTCAATTGATTTATTTTTGCTCAACGTCAAATTTCTAGAATAAGTAGTAGAATTTTGTAGCTATTGTTTTGTCCAAGAGCATAGCATTAAATTTTCACAGCCAAAATTTGATATTTATAAATAATTACTATACCACAGCCATAAAGAAAATATAATTACTACAGATAACATTTATAATAACAGCAATGCAATCATTTCCCACAAACTGTAGGTACCATAATGACAAAGATGCAATTACTACAGCAATCAATTATATACAATGCAATAAATGATTATTTATTCATGCTAGATGAACAAAAAGATTCAATAACTTCCTTTCTTTATCATCAGGATGAATTATGAAAGCCAACCGTACTTTATAAATGTGCGGTGCAATAGGAACTGTCATAAAATACGCAAACCGAAATTCGAGAACCTTTGTTAGGAATAAGTGGAAAAGAAAAAAAAGGAATTTAATACAAAACTAAAATGTATTCGAGGTGGAAACGAATTTCAGTAAAAGAGTTGCTATTATTCTTAGACGCATTAACCTCTAAGGGATAACCGATTTCTTTCATAAATTGGAAAAAATACAAGCAACCGTGTGACTAGGAGTCACAGAGGAATTTCTGATATTCTTTAACAAAAGTTACCGATTCCTTCGTGACAAATGGTAAAACTTTGGAAATGCTCTCTGAAATTACGAATTCGTTTGCCTATGACGTCTATTCAGGATTTTTTGATTTTGGCTACAAGTTTGTTTGATGCGTTGATTAGTAATGATTGACGGTTATTAATTCATGGATGACTTTATTAGTTTTAAAGAGCCATTTCAGACGATTGGACAAATCTGTCTTTGGGAATGTTATTTTACTCAGTAAAACACTCTCAAAAGTTAAACGGTTAATTATTAAACACTCGAATTACAATATAACTTGGTTTACAACTTTCAGAAACACACATTGTTATGACAATAAAATGCGAGGGAATCATCTTCGTAAAACCAGAGAGGACGTCGCTACCATGCGAGTGGCAGTGTTGCCACTGTACAACAATGAATGCGATAAACTAAAAAACTACCCTACGAATTGTTGTACGATTTTCACTAATAGATAAAATAATTCCTGAGGAATGTTTTAATATATAATTCACGCTAGCGGAGTCGGGGGCGACGTCTATTATTGATAATAATATAAAAGTGAATTTGTATTAAAAATCGGTTATTACCTACCTACTCTCTTTTTAGATGCCACACCAAACAGAAATTTGATATTTTGTACATTTATTGATTTAAAGGCCTTAGTAATGGGATTTGACAGTGAAAGGAGATATCGATGTTTTTTGAATGAGGGATAAATACGGAAACTAACTATCTGACATGAATTAAAACTGTAGCTGGAAGCGACAGCGGGTAGCCGCGGTTGCTAAGTTGGCAATAAGCAAAGACGTCCAGCGGTCTAATTTTCTATCACGCGTTTGATAGTAAGCGCAGTTTAATGTACAATGTACATAATTTACTTAGATACCTACCTTAAAAGTAGCATCTATTAACCTTAAGTCAAGTGTTCCAGTGTAGGCTTACATTTTTGCATCAGCAGGGATGTGAGTAGCATTTTTTATTATTAAGAAGGTGTTTTTTATTACAGGTTGCCTATTAATGACGTCAAAAGAAAGCTTTGGATAAATGCCGTTGGACGGCCTAGTTTGATTTAGCAGAAGTACCATCGTATTTGTTCACGTCATTTTGAGAAAGACTGTTTTTTAAAGACAGAAAGCACCTAGCGTCGTTTAAAACCGAAAGCTGTGCCTACATTACATTTATACCCGGACATTGCATACCTGGTAGAATTATTTATCCAAAGCTAAACAAAAAGTGTGTAATTTTAGTTTGAACATATTAATAAAATATAATAATTACAACGATTTTAATTAATCTACCTACTTCTATATTATTTATCATATTAGTGCTATCCTGACTAGTCTTTGATTAGTCAGGATAGCACTAATATGATAGACGTCTTG
The DNA here is from genome assembly GCA_944739405.2 of Euclidia mi. Taxonomy (NCBI): domain Eukaryota; kingdom Metazoa; phylum Arthropoda; class Insecta; order Lepidoptera; family Erebidae; genus Euclidia; species Euclidia mi. The sequence continues at coordinate 25,967,118 of OX123204.2, read as the reverse complement.
CCTTGTAGTCCACAACATAATGTTCTACCATAAAATATAATAATCTTCCACATTCACACAACATCATCTGGTCTCAAACTAAGCATATCTTGTACTACGGGTACTAGACAATCGATAAACATGCATATATACTATTCTGTAAATATATTACATATTATACATAGTACCATCCAGACCAAGACAAACATCCATATTCATGCACACAAATGTTTGACTTGAGCGGGAATCAAACCCGCAAGCTTCGGCGTGGCAGTTGGATTACCTACAACTCTAAAAAAATCGAGCAGTGTCCAACGTTAGCGATAGCAAGCAACGTGATATGATGCAACGCAAACAAATTGCCAAAGCCTGCCGTGCCGCATTAGCCAATCTGGTATAATTCGTACAATACATAATCTAAGTGACAGTTTCTTAGCATCGCATCGCAACGCATCGCTCATTAGTTTATGAATACTTTTTGTCAATAGATTTTATGGCTAAACCGAACAATTAAACACGTGATTTTTTTAGTACTGTCTGTCTGGCAAGTCTTTGCAAATCACTGTCAGGCGTCGACAGCAAAAACTACAAATTCAATACTTTAGTTGTTTACTTCTACGGCTTAAATATATCGACACATACTAAAGTTAGCCATTTGACCAAAATATTTATCGATAAATCATCACTGTTACGAACAACACTCAGTTTCCTAACTCTATGTTTTGTCTACTGTCTACCACAAGACTGCTATAAGATCGTGCTGCTAAACCTATCGATAGCTCTTTCTATCATACTGCAAAGCCATAAGGAAGAAGATATCAATCATAGCAACCGCTGTTGTTATTTTGAGTGTTACTTCTATGACTTAATAAGGTTATATTTCTTTGAGTGGGACAAAGCAGATAATTGATAAAAAGTGAGCTTACCTGCGTAAAAATAAATCAAAATAGGAAACTATAGGTTCTAAGTAATGAAAATTAAATGCCCATCAGTGACGACGGAAAAAAAATCAAGCGTAGGAATTAAAAGTTTCATACAAACTGGGACCCCTGTTTGAACTCCCCGTTTCAGTGGTGAATTCACTAACGTAACTTGAGGCACCAATATACAAAGTTTCAAGTGAATCCATTGAAGTTTTTTTTTAATAATTATACAAAATGCGACACCCTTTCATAGGAGAGTGACTTCAAAAACTCCTTTCTTGGTGTTCACTAACGTCATTTGAGGAACCCATATACAAAGCTTGGAAGTTTATCTAATGAAGTAATAAAACGGTTTCATATTTCGTTCAATTCAATTTATTTAAAAAAAAAACACAGATACATTAAAATATTATTTTTATATAAAATCAAACTTAAGGCTAAGCGGTTTATTAATAAATTAGCAAGAACACTACTCCCGTACTAGTTAAAAATCGTATCACAGTAAGTGAGTTCTCCCTTTACAAATTCTTGTTTTGTATTTTATCAATACCACAAAATAATTATAATATTCGTAAACAAAAATAAAAAGGTAAAACATTAAAATAAGTTTCTAATTATTAGGTACATATAAGCATTGACGCATTTATTATTAAAATTGCGTGTTGTGCAGTTTGTAGAAAACTTAGTGTAATTTAAAAAACTACAAGTCAGCTGAATCGTGAACAGTGTCAGTGTGTTAGTAGTGGTTGTGTTTAGCATTTATTTATAATAATTACATAAATTGCGTGTGCGTTTTATCCAAACTAGGTGAATTTACAATATAATGTTAACTAGTATTCTTTATCGTTGTTTGAGAAACCAATATACAAAGTTTGAAGTGTATCCAATAAAGGAATAAAATGTTATATACAAAGTTTACCCTCAATCTTACGGTCTTAGGGGTGGTATTTCCAGAAAAATAATTCTTAGTGTTCACTATCATCATTTGAGGAACCAATATACAAAGTGGGAAGTCAATCCACTGAAGGAATAAAAAGGCTTCAAACACAATTTGACCCCCTAAGTTACCCCCTGAGAGTAGGAATTAAAAAAAAAAACAAATTGTTTTTGTTCACTATCGTCATTTAAAGCACCAATATACAAAGTTTGAAGTCAATCCATCGAAAGAATAAAAGGTTTCATACAAATTTTGACCCCCAGTTTTACTCCCTTAGGGGTGGAATTTCCAAAAATCCCTACTTAGTGCACCCCTATGGTCGCCAAGGAACATACATGCCAAAATTTCAACTTCCTGCGCCCAACAATTTCGGCTGTAGCGTGTCCTGTCAGGCAGTAAGTAACGCAAGGATTATATATATATATATATATATATATAAGAACATCAGGTCATGAACATAACGCTACGAGCCTTTGGAGCTGAAAAAGTAAAAAAGGTATGTGAGAAGGATGTAACGGTGGGGACGAGTGATCCAATAATGAAACGGGACGAGTGAAAAAAATGGCGGTTAAATGGTAAAGTTTGGCGGACGAAACAACAGAGCATATAAATTGAAAAGCTTATACATTGTGAATTATACAATATATCATTGAACAATATAATTATAATTGAAATATACTATAAAATTAAAAAATGAATTAGACAATCATTGCTTGGTAAGTAAATTTATATTATATTCATTAATACAACCAATATTTCTGTTTTTTATAGTTATAAAACATCATAAACTTAAAGGGACACCAGTGTCCCAGTGGTCCGGAAGGGACACTATTTGTAATAAATTGTTAACTTATTCAACTGATGATTTTGAAAATTACCTTCATTTTTATTGATATTGTGGCAGATTATCTTAGCTATTTGAATTCAAGGATGATGTAGGTACTTCTATAAATTTTGATGGATGATAATAGTGATGAAGAATATGATTTACATACATACATACATACATAGACTCACGCCTGTTTCCCGGAGGGGTAGGCAGAGACTACGGAACGCCATTTGCAACGATCCTGACATACCTCACTTGCTTCACTCACTCCCATCAAGTTTCTCATGCATGCTCTTCTGTTAAGGGTACTTTTGACTTGTCCTTTTTTCAGGCTGTCTCCAATCTGGTCAGAGAATGTCCGCCTAGGTGTTCCCCTTTGTCCTGTTCCATTCACACTTGCCTTATATATCTTCTTTGTTAGTCTATCGTCATCCATCCTCTCCATGTGCCCAAACCATCTTAACATGCCTTTCTCAATGCTTGTCACTACATCTTCTTTTACCCCACACCACTCTCGTATCACACAATTCTTTACTCTGTCGGTCAAAGACACACCACACATACTTTTCAGTGCTCTCATTTCTACAGCATTTATTTTACTTTCAAATCTCTTCTGCCATACCCAACTTTCACTACCATACATAAGGGTAGGCACTAACACGCCTCTATGTATAGCCAAACGTGCCTTTTTGGACACGTTTTGACTGTTCATAAATGCTTTCAGAGCTCCATTCACACTATTACCTGCATTAACTCTCCTTTCAATATCTTCTTCATTCTTACCATCATTTGTAAACAACGTACCTAAGTAAACAAACTCATTCACTTGTTCCACTCGCTGTCCATCGATCAAAACATTACAAGCCGTAACGCATTCCTCCTTTTCAAAAACCATAACTTCGTTTTACTTACATTCACTTTCATTCCTTTCCTCTCTAACGCACGATGCATGATTGTTACCATCTCCTGCAATTCCTCCAATTATTTACAACTTGACCAAAAACGTCAAAGGAGTTTGATACAGGATAAAGGGGTTTTTGATGTTTTTGATGATGAAATTGAAGATGTGCCTGTTCAATTTCAGGAATCAATAAGTCTGGCACCTGTACCATCGACGTCTACAACTCTTTTACCCATCACTGCAGCACAAAGTAATCAGAAACCAGTTTTCAAGTGGAACTAAGGAACATACGTGCCAAATAATTTTCGTGATTTTTGTGATGTGAAATATAATTGCTGCGAAGTACTTACAGATTTTTGAAATAGTTGATGCTGATGTATTGACTCTCTTTGGCATATGGAATCGTTCGAACAAATCGAAAACATCTTCCGGAAATAGCATTGACATAATGAGAGGGACATGTATACCACAAGTTTTGGGGCATATCATGCGTAAAGTTGATGGAAAATAAAGGAATATACTTATTGATCAATTTTCTGAAACCTTTAGACATAGACACTGGAAGACGACGCAAACCTGGATCAGCGAAAAAAAGTGAAATGCCCTAAAATTTTAGGTATCACATATAACAAAAATATGGTAGGAGTAGATTATATACGTGTTCATCACATAGTGTTACGAAATATATTGCTGATTGAAAAAAAAATACCATCTTCGATATTTTTTTGATCTCTTAGATATCTCAGTGAATAATGCGCATACTGTCTACTCAAAGCTTCACGATGAAATCAAAACTAGCCCGCAGTTCAGACAAGTTCAAGATGAAAAACGGTTTCTCTGTCAGGCAGCATGACGTTCCTACTTCAAAATCAAGTTCAGTACCCAGATCTGACAGACGAAGACAGTTGCCAACGCACCCCATTGATAACCAAACTTCTGGAAGAGATGTGTCAGTTATTCAATGTATAATAGAAATCCGAAAAAAATTTAATTGTATTGCAAAGTACACCTTTTCTAGACTTCTTTCTCCTAGCGTTTTCCCAGTTTCAACCCGGGGTCCGCTTACTAGTCTAACCGGATTTGACTGAATATTAGCTTTTCCACAGAGCGACTGCCTGTCTGACCTCCGCAACCCAAAGGGATAGCAATATTCCATGGTTTAGACTAGTGTCAGTTTATTCAGAGATAGGTACTGACTCCCTTTAACGACTGTCAAAGATCTTCATGACAACCGGGGCCGACGGCTTAACGTGCTCTCTGAGGCACGGGCAAGCGAAAATTAATAATTTAATACGCACATAACTCCGAAAAGTCAGAGGTGCGCGCCTAGGATTCGAACCCGATACCCTCTGCATGGCAGTCTGTTGGTATCTACACTAGGCTATCGCTGCACCTTTTCTAGACTTATGAATGGAAATGTTTCACTGGATTCTACCTAATTACTACTAGTTTATTACTTTAAATTGTATAACTATCGATAAACAAACAATTTTTCTGTAATAAATTTGCAAAAATTGATAAAATCTCTAAAACGTATAATATAATTTACTAGAACAAAAAGTACCACCAACGACCATAGGGACATATGTGTCCCAAAGAATTCCAAAAAATCCAAAACATTTTATTATATTTTAAGTTAAAATTATGTTTATTTGATGCCTAATTAACGGTTTCGTATAGTTTTTATCATAATATATAGTCCCATATCCTTATGGTCCTGAAAGGGTTATTAACTTAAAGTTGATCTTGGTTTTCAGGGAGATGTTCTTGTTCTTCCATATCGTTGAAAGCTGTGGCATAGCCCCTTTTGCCATCTCAATCCTTCTTCGCACCTCAAATTCAAAAGAGCCATTATTACTAATGCGTGAACCCAGGTAAATAAAGCTCCCCCCCCGTAGGATCTTCACCTTGTCGTGGTGGGGGGGCTCAGTAACCGTGGATTGGTCACCCGCGGTGAAGCTAAGAGGGATCCAGGAGGGGACGCTCCGCGTGGGCTTGGCAGTGGGCCTGCGCAGGATGCGTCCAACGGTGCGGGTGCGGGGGACAGTTTTGTCTGTCCCTCGCAGTCGGGCGTGGTCGCGGGAGGAGAGGCGTGTCGGTGTTGCGTTGCCGCGCGCCCTATCTCCCGCGACCAAATGGGGGCGCACCATTCGATGCGTCGCGGTGGGGCCGCAGAGGAAGAGGAGATGCGGTGTTGCGTTGCCGTCCTCCCTATCCTCTGCGGCCGCTTGGTGTTTTGGCGGCGGAGCCCAACATCCTCATCCGCCGCCAAGGGGGTTTTGTTCGGGGCCCGCCGGACCATCTGGCGGGCCGGTACCCGTCGGGGGGTTGTGACGTATGCTTGGGCGAATCCCGACCCTCCGACACACGGGTGCATGAGACACACGGGTTGGTTTTTAGTCAGTAAGAGTCTGACAGTCCCCTTCGCCCATCCCCCAGGGCGGAGGGACTTCATGAGGATTTTCCAAGGCGATACCAAAAAAAAAAAGGTGAATAAAGCTGTTAACCGTCTTTATGTTAAGTGACCCAGTGGGCTCAAGCTTGCCTGTGCGATCTAGTACCATGATCTTCGTTTTAGACCTGTTTATTGTAATTGTTTCTATTTATTGTGTTTTGTTAATATCACTTGATAATAACAAATAAGAAAAAAAGTTGAAATAAATGCCTTGTTTGTTTTCTGTTAATTTATTTTACGAAATAATTTTTATTTCAGAAAATAAATTAAATGAAAACATGAGAGGCACTTGTGTTCCCATTATTACCTGGGGCTGACGTAGCCAAACATTTTCAAATTAACGAGAAAACTTTTACTGGCTCGGCATAAAAACTTTTCTTTTACTTTTTTAAGCTAACAGTGACTTTGAATTAACTTTAAAACATTTTGGGCAAACAAATTTTGAACAAAATCATAATTATTAAGAGTTAAGTAGAGTAATCTGTTAATATTACATTATCAAGTGGCAAATATTGGACTTATTTAGATATAGGGGTGAGGGAAAAGGTGTATAAAACCATATATATATTATATAGAGTAAGTTAGTTGGGTGTACCCAACTAACTTACTTTATATAATATATAGTCGATTCTACCACACAATCAATCAGTAATCCTTTTGTAATAGCAAATAATTATCATTAATGTTAGTTTTTTTTTATAATAATAGGTGGCAAACAAGCAAACGGATCAATTGGTAAGCAACTACCGCCGCCCATGGACACAAGCAACACCACGTCAAAAGTGCGTTGCCGCCCCTTGGGGTTCGGAAAAAGGATAGGATGAGGGAGATGGAATAGGGGATAGGGCCTCCGGCATATTCACTCACCGAATGAAACGCAACACTTTGGGTACTGTTACTTTACGTCGAGTTTCTGTGAGAGGGTCGTACTTCCCCGGTCCAGGCGGTCCATTCATGCTGAAATCAGCAGGGCTCTACTACCGTTAAAAACCAACGTAATAAGTTTTTAGCATCTGGTACTTTGTTATAATTTTATCATGATACACATGTGTACATGTTATTAACATTTCCTTTACTTGTGTTGTAAGGCCTTCTTACCTTTCATGGTTGTGTGGAAGACTAAATATACCCTGTAGGTTTTTATTAGAGTGGATGTAGTAATACAAATAAAATGTTATCATCACTAAGGGCAACACTGAAGACTTATGCGCATTTGTGAGAAAATGATTTTAACAGGCCGACGCGACGCGCACAGCGATTCCATGAAGCTTCTGTTTATGTTTTATGATACAGAACCCAACATTTAATGAGATTTGAGTAAAGAAAATTGTTTTAGAGGTTTTGCCTATCGTATGGAGGACTTTATCAGATTTAATAAATTACGCAGTTATTAAAATCTATTTATTATTTCAATATTCGCAATGTCCGTTATCAAAGCTTTCTAAGTAATTCTACCTACATATTATTATTATCTCGTGTACTTCGTAAAGTACATAGTTAATAAAAACAATGAATTCTTTCTAAGACCATGCTTTACAATCTGTATATTATATAAAATCCTTGCGTTACTGACTGACTGACAAACAAGCTACAGCCAAAACTATTGAGTGCAAGAAGCTGAAATTTGGCATGAATATTTCATGGGGACTGTAGGGATGAACTAAGAAGGGATTTTCAGAAATACCCACAGGATCGGGCAAAACGGGTGAATTAAAATATATTGCGGGCGTAGCCGTGGGCACTCTCCAGTAACTTTAATAAATTCTTAAAACTAGTGATACACGGGCGGTTTTATCGCAACTTGAGATTATTTTCAGACAACCAAACAATCCCGTTTGTTGCTATTATTTATAATCAGTAATTTTGTTACTATTTTATTTTTATTTATTTACTAGAGGACGCCAGCAGCTACGCCTGCAATTTTTTTTAATTTATCCGTTTTGGCCGATCCCGTGGGAATTTCGGGAAATCCCTCTAGTGCACTCCTACGTTCCCCAAGGAACACACATGCCAAATTTCAGCTTCCTGCGCCCAATACTTTCGGCTGTAGCGTGTCTGTCAGTCAGTCAGTAACGCAAGGATTTTATATATTAAGATTTTACAAAATAATTGAATGACAACATGTTTAAATAGCCTTCCACTCAAACGTCTAAAGCTTATGTGTGAAATGGCGAGTTGTTACATAAACTTATGTTTAATGTGAATTTTCTAACATTCTGCAATCGAATCACATATGTATCTCTACCACTACAAAGTAGTACTAGAGTGAAACAGTTGCAGCTGCGTACAAAGATAACATGTAAAACCATACTGGCGACTAAAAAGAATGGCCATGAGTTTTATGCCCGTTTTTCTCATAGTTTTATCCATTGCATTGCGAACGGGTCAGTTAATGTAAATATAACATCATCTGGTAATTAATTATAATTTTGTCAATTTTGACTTAGACATAATAATGCATGAAATATCTGAAAACTGAAAGCTCTATATGCTTAGAATTGGTGGCTGGATTAAAGCTAGTAAAAGATACAAATAAAGCTAATTGGGGAAAAGAAGTTTCGGCCGGCCCTTGGCAAGATGGGCCGACGATATTGTTGCGATCGCGGGCCGAGCCTGGGCTAGATTAGCACAAGATAGAGGGAAATGGCATCAACAAAGAGAGGCCTATGTTCAGCAGTGGACCAAGTCAGGCTGTGGATGATGATGATGATGATGAATAAGTGAACTAATTTTATTACTTTACCTCAGCGCAGTCTCAGTTGTTAGTACAAGAGTGTAGTTATTTACCGACTCAATGATGAACTTTATACAGCAATGGTCACGGACTTATCCAAACATGGGGAACTGTTAAAGTGGTAAACTCGTTGCTACTTATTTATCTGCTCGATTCGATTTTGCAGGTAAGGTAAGTGCAGCTCATGTGGCTGTAAAATAAAGGTGTTCTCAAGAGATTATTGAGTATCATTTGAAATATTTAGTATAACATTTGATAGCCTTTTAAAGTCTTTTTTAAATTATGTTGTTGATGCCGTTCCATCTCCAAGTGATAGCAATAAATTTATCTGCAAGTACTTTACGAAAAATCGTGCATGTGCTGTGCAGCGCAACTACATAGGCAGAGCGTGCGCTGCTATTCTTGACAAACGACATTTATTTCCCGTCGTTGAGACCCAAATCTCAGTTTCTGACTACGGGCAGTCAGAGAAGTTTGTGTGACTTGACCCTAGCTATTAGTTCAGGGTCTGCCAACTGGAACCACCAGCGGCGTGCACCACGAGCGTGGTTAGGACACTGACGAGACTCAGCCGATGTCAATGGGCCTACTGTTGTAAAAGAAGTGTACTATGAACATTTTTTAAAACAGTTTTTAATGTGAAACAATACATCATTGACTATCGGGATTACTCTTAAAATATTAACATGAGTTAATCTTGTTTTTTCTATTGAATAGGTAAATGACACCTAAAACACTTTGGTAAACCTACAATCGTATTTTTTACAAATAAATATATTTCATTCTTTATATAGAGGCAATATTTCACAAAACGTAAATATAAACTTATACATATTCATATTAGTCAATACTATCGATACCAGTACATCATACATAAGTGCACGTCAGTTGCGGCACTCTGATATCGGGCGCAATTAAACTTTGTCTTCCTGGCAGCTCTAATGTACGTCAAGTAGTATAATAAGTCTGAATACCGAAATTAAGTAGAATATAAATCGAAAATGCAGTGCATCATTCAACTAAAGCTAAACAGCCTCCTTCATAGTGAGCAATATGGATTTACCAAGGGTCACTCGACAACAGATGCAGGAGTAGCGTTACTTAAACATATTCAGTGCATGGGAGAATGCCCAAAATGCTATTGGTGTGTTTTGCGACCTTTTGAAAGCATTCGATTGTGTCTGCCATGAAACGCTCTTATGCAAACTTAGACATTACGGCGTACAGACTAAAGCATTGGAAGTCATTAAGTCATACTTAAGTGACAGAATCCAATGTGTTGAAATAAACGGCTCAAAATCCAGTGGCTTACCTGTTGATTTGGGAGTGCCGCAAGGCAGCATCCTAGGGCCTTTCCTGTTTCTTGTTTACATAAGCGATTTACCTTTTTACTTGAAAAACATTTGTGACGTTGCACTGTTTGCTGACGATACTTCTTTGATATTCAAAGTAGATAGAAATAAGGAACATTTTAACGAAATAAACAGTGCGCTCATTCAAGTAACTAAATGGTTTAATGTAAACAATCTGGTACTGAACGCCAAAAAAACAAAATGTATTAAGTTTGCTCTGCCTAATGTCAGAAACCTTGGTCCTAGTATAGCTCTAAATGACGATGTTCTCGAAACATCTGAATCTACATTATTTCTAGGAATAACACTTGATTCGAAATTACAGTGGGGTGCGCACGTTACATATCTCTCAGGGAAACTTAGCTCAGCTGCTTATGCCATTAAGAAGGTTCGTAGGTTGACTGATGTCGATACGGCTAGATTGGTTTATTTTAGCTATTTTCATAGTGTTATGTCATATGGCATATTATTATGGGGTAGAGCCGCTGACATTGAAAATATTTTTATATTACAAAAACGAGCAGTTAGGGACATTTACCAGTTAAAGACAAGAGTATCACTTAAAGAAAAATTTAAAACTATTGGTATTCTTACTGTAGCATCACAATATATTTATGCCAGTGTTATGCATGTACGACTACATATAAATTCTTACAAAATGAATAGTGACATACACAATATTAATACTAGGAACAGGCACAAATTATGTGTACCATATTTCCGTTTACACAAAACGCATAGCTCTTTTATTGGGCTTAGTATAAGAATCTATAATAAAATACTGAGTAATATTTTAGACTTGCCTTTAAGGTCGTTTCAGACAATTGTTAAAAATAATCTTTTACTAAAGGCATATTATAGTTTAAATGAGTATTTTGACGACAAGTACGCTTGGAAATAAATATTCTTTTATTAGGTCAATTTATTTTTATTATTAGGTCAATAGGCAGTTTTATAGTGTAGTTAATTACCGTATTCTCTTTTTATGCTACATTTGCATTCTTGTTCTACTCTTTTTATTATAATTTATTGGATTTGTAAGGTGAGGGTAACTCGTGGTCATGAACTGCTAACTAATAGATTGTAAATTGCTGCATTACTTTTCGGAACATACTGTTCCACCATAGATCAGAACAGTCATGTTCGCGAGTTGCTTACATCAAAAGACGTAAGTGGATGCTCCTGTTTCACCATATTCACTTTGGGAGGCTTAATAAATGAACATAATTTATTGCTTGAGTATGATATCAATAACTATTAACTTTTGCAATAGTAGATAACTCACAATGTGAAACAGTTGCAGCTCCTTACAAATATAACATGTAAAACCATTATACTGGCAGTTAAAAAGAGTGGCCACGAGTTTTATTGCCCGTTCTTTCTCGTGGTTCTACCTATTGCATTGCGAACGTGGCAGTAAATGTAAATGTAGAATCATCTAGTAATTAACTTTAACTTTTGACGTTCATAAGCGTCACTTTGTGGCCTAAATGAATAAATGATTTTGAGTTTGAGTTTGAGTAAAGTAAACATTAGACAGATATAATCTAATACCTTTAAATGAACAATCCTTGTATTCACGGAACCGACTTCTGACTCTCGGAAACGGCTGTTATGATTATATCTTGAAATGTTGTATGCAGGTGTTTCGAGGGCGATAAATCGATTTACCGAAAATAAAATTCATCCAGGTACGTAAACAAAATGATTTAGACTCGAAAAAGAAGTCTGAAATCTCTTAAACCACATGACATGTTTTACGTGTATCTCGTTTATGGTGTAGCTATATTCTCAAATTAATAAAATAAAAAAAGCTTTTTTTTATCTAGCTATCTTGTAACAAACAGACGATCCAGTGAGCCACTTGATGGTTAGTGGGAGGTAAACCTGGCTCGTACACATGTCGGGTAATAGAAGAAGGAGGGGAATGTGGAATATGGGAATGAAGCCTCGACACTGTCACTCACCGAACGAAACACAACACCACTTTACTATTCGTCAATACTTTGTGAAACTAGTAGTACTTTCCCGTTCGAGACGGTCTATGTATCTAGTACTTCGATATGCAACTTCATTGAAGAAGTATCTATAAAAAAGCTAAATCAATACGTAAGTTATATATAACACATTCCCTTACACTAACCACCATGACGTTAATAAATAAAATAGTTGTGCAAGACTAGTGGAGAGTGTATAGATACTGTAACCGTTATAATCTTGCAGAATAGACCTAGGTAGGGCCAACTTTCGTATTCGTCGCCTCTACAAAAGTATGTAACCTCAAAGAACGCTACCATGATTAAAGGTTCTACAAATAGTATCACTCTATAGAATGTCTCTGTATTTGGTTATTTAAATTGTAAAGATTTCCCTTGTTATTTTTGTTTTGACAGAATACTTCAAAAATGCGAAAATGGCTTACATCGAACTTTTCTATTATTATAGAGCTTGTAAGACGCTGGAGGGAATTTGTTCACCGATCACAAAAACGGTTTACGGAGGCCGGGTGGATTAAGGTAAGGGCGAACATTATTAACGTACCTTTGATGAATACCGAATTAAATAGGATTTTTGTACTCCTTTGTTCATGAAAAATAAATGACTATAAATAAATTTGTAAGCCGATGTAGCTTTGTGAGAAGTTGGGTGTTCGAACACTATATGAAAACTTTAACGTTCTTATATTTTTTTGATACTGGTGCTTGTAAACACTACATTAATTGGGCAGTATCAACATTAACCGTATTAAATATTTATGTAGAAATATGTGTACTTAAATTTTGTTAACTTCGCATCGCTTTTTGTGTATATTATAATTAAAAGATTGTCAGCTGTTGAAGAAAAAGCAAATAGGTGCCCAAATGCCGGAAGTGGAGAAAATAAACGATAGCCAGGTCACTAAGCACTTGATTTATTTTATTCACCCCAAAACAAAGATTCTTATTCTTCAATTTACATGAGTGTACAAGTTAGGGCCTAACCTTCGATAGCTCTTAAGTTTAGCCCTAAGCTTGCACGTACCTAAACCTAGACTTATCCTAATTTAAGCCTACTGGTTCCTATATCTAGCCTAACCTATCTTATTATATACCTATCCCTATTTTAGATCTAACTCTAACCTAACTCCCTAGTCTACCCTAGCCCTGTTAGGTATAGTGTATAGCGAAGCCGTGTACACTGTGGTTACACAGACTGTCGCGTATACAACTCTAATCCCTAGTTCCCTAGCAGTCCCTGGGATCCCTAGGCCGGGATATCTGTCGCCGGGAGACCTAAGGCGACAGACGGAAAGTGGGTAGGATTAGGGTGTAGTGAAGTGGGTTTTCTCACTGCCGGTCGAGCAGACTCACAAGACCGATCATGGTGACGGCTAAGGGTGTCTTGGCCGCAGTGAGAGGTGAGGGGTAGGGTATGAGTCAAAGCCGGGAGTGAGCTAATGACTGATTTATTTCTTAAAAGTATTATCTTATATACTAAACTTATTCTATATACACATATATACACGTATTTAGTTGTGTGCAGTCGGTGTATTGTGCCGATGCAGCATGTTTGAGCCGACCGCCGTACGTGATAAATTAGATGATCTTAAAATATCACGCATCTTCCTCGGTGATAACTTGGATGTGTGTTGGAATGCCAAGAATGTCATGTTCATGTTTGAACATTCTGGCGTCTCTCCGGGATAGGCTTCAGGAAGGTCATGTTCCGGCGTGAACATTCTAGCGTCTCTCCGGGGCAGGCTCTAGAAAGTTCTTATGTTCAGGCGTGAACATTCTGGCGGGTGTCTGGCGTAGGCTTCAGCTCAACTTCATCTGCATCGGTAGTTGGTTGTTCACTGGTGAGTTGTTTTCTTGACGGCTTCGGTTGGCTGGCTGTAGGCCACGTGCGATGCAACCCTGGCAGCGACAGTTGACCTCGTTGCATGCTGTAGAGTCTTAAGGCGATCGTTGCGGGGGAAATGTTAGGAACTTAATCGGTAGGTACATATGTATTCAAAAAAAATATATATATATTTAGTCAACACGCAATTGTAATTATTTTTTGTTATACAATTGCATGTTCTTCACCCCTCCAGAAATTATATTCCTTCCCTTATCTAACAGTAGTATTAGTTGTAGTAGTAGCAATTGTAAAAGTAGTTTCTCTCAACTTGCCTACCGTTGCAGTAACTAAGTCCTCCTATTCCTTTGTTGTAGTAGTAGTTTCCCTCAACTTGGTACCATCGCAGTAACCAAGTCCTCCTATTCCCTTATTGTAGCATTAGTTTCCCTCAACTTGGTACCGTCGCAGTATCCAAGTCCTCCTATTCCCTTGTTGTAGTAGTAGTTTCCCTCAACTTGGTACCGTCGCAGTATCCAAGTCCTCCTATTCCCTTGTAGTAGTAGTAGTTTCCCTCAACTTGGCTACCGTCGCAGTAACCAAGTCCTCCTATTCCCTTGTTGTAGTAGTATCCCTCAACTTGGCTACCGTCGCAGTAACCAAGTCCACCTATTCCCTATCTCCCTAGTGCTACCCTACCCCTGTTAGGTATATTGTATAGCGAGGCCGTGTACACTGTGGTCACACAGACTGTCGCGTATACAACCCTAATCCCTAGTTCCCTAGCAGTCCCTGGGATCCCTGGGCTGGGATATCTGTCGCCGGGAGACCTGCGGCAGACGGAAAGTGGGTAGGATTAAGGTGTAGCGGAGTGGGTTATCTCACTGCCGGTCGAGCAGACTCACAAGACCGATCATGGTGACGGCTAAGGGTGTCTTGGCCGCAGTGAGAGGTGTGGGGTAGGGTATGAGTCCAAGCCGGGAGTGAATTTGTGACTGATTTATTTCTTAAAAGTATTATCTTATATACTAAACTTATTCTATATACACATATATACACGTATTTAGTTGTGTGCCGTCGGTGTATTGTGCCGATGCAGCATGTTAGAGCCGACCGCCGTACGTGATAAATTAGATGATCTTAAAATATCACGCATCTTCCTCGGTGATAAGTTGGATGTGTGTTGGAATGCCAAGAATGTCATGTTCATGTTTGAACAATGAGAAGAATGAAATACCCCGGGATAAATTTCATACCTCACACATTTTACGGCTTAAATCAAAATAAACTTGAGGCGGTGCTTTAATATCATTTCAGAATAATTGGGCCAAACTAACGCGAGCTACCATTCTCCCCAAGTGACCTGGGTGCCTTTGTCAGTGTCACTCGTCACAAAACTTTTTTGATACCTCTGCGACGAAGATAATTTAGCAGTAGTATTTTGCGGTGGAATTCTAAAACTGATGAACTCACGAGTTTTAGTTCGAAATAAATGGAAACTTTGTCTGCGTGAATTTACGTTAGAAAACCGACCTCCCAGTATTTTACAAATACTAAGTTTAGAATCGCATCTTGTTTACATCTGAAGTTACCTGTGATAAACTGTTTGCTTGTAACATATTTTACTTAACTTATTCTTAGCAATTTTTTGGTGATGAGGTAGATCAGAAAGTCTTTTTGAGTCGTCTCGACTTCCACTCTCATCTCGAGTTAACAAAGCGGATAGGTACATTATTATAACATACATACTTATAATTGGATGTAACTGTTACTCTAGAACGTAAGATGTTTATAATAATTTGTTTGTATTACTGTTACATTTGTTAGCAAACCTAAATAAATAAAATACATTATATACTAACACAGGTGACCTTCATACTTACCCTTAACTAAGGTACAACTACAGGTAAAGCCCCACAAAGTGAAAATAAAAGCCTTAATTACTGCACATCAGGTTCTATTATTTTAGGAAACCTTTAATTATTAAAGCATTTAATGTGTATGTGAAATAGAAACCGCAACCTTTTCTACCGATGTTTAAATTAAAATAAGCTTCATTTAAATTAGTTGCTACAACTAAAACGATCCTTTCCATTATTTGAATTCCATTTTAGTGGTTGTACAAATATTGTTTAAAGTCCGAACCGAATATGAAAGGGTATGTGTAAACATAGTAGGTCACTGTTATTCGAGAAAGTTTGAATGGGTTTATGTTAATAAATTGTGAAATACAAAAGACAAATGAAGGAAAAAGGTTTATTTTAGTACAAAAAATGATGAACACACTTAAAATATTATGGACTAAAAGTTATATAAACATACAATTTAGTAGGTGCTACATGTATAAAAACAACCAAAATCTATAAAAAAAATATTAATTATCGCTCGCTTAAAAATGTGCCCGGTAGATGGCAATAGGCTCGCCCCCTATTACATTGGGACCGAAACATATCTGGCGAAGTGTGGGTGTGTAATACACCTCTGCCTACCCCTTCGGGGATAAAAGGCGTGAAGATATGTTATGTTGTTATGTTGTTATGTTATCTATAAAAAAAGAACACATAACTTCAACTAGTTGTAAATTAAAAATGTAGTTCCAGATCGTTCCCCCATTGGGATCTCCACCTTGACGTGGTGGGGGGGCTCAGTAACCGTGAGTTTGAGGTACACCCACGGAGAAGCGGGATCCCGGGAGGGGACGCTCCATGTGGGCTTGAGTGAGGCCTGCGTAGGATGCGTCCAAAGTGCTGGTGCGGGGGACAGTTCTGTCTGTCTGTCTGTCCCTCGCGTTCGGTATCTCCCGCGAGCAAATGGGGGCGCACCATTCGATGCGTCGCGGTGGGGCCGAGATGAGAGAGAAGAGAAGATGCGGTGTTGCGTTGCCGTCCTCCCTATCCTCTGCGGCCGCTGGGTGTTTTGGCGGTGGAGCCCAACACCTTCATCCGCCGCCAAGGGGGTTTTGTTCGGGGTCCGCCTGACCATCGTGCGGGTCAATACCCGTCGAGGGGTAGCGAGGAATGCTTCGATGAAAGCCTACCCTCCGACACAAGAGTACATGAGGAGCACGGGTTGGTTTTTAGTCAGTAAGAGTCTGACAGTCCTCTTCGTCCTTCCCCCCCAGGGCGGCGGGACTCCATGAGGATTTTCCAACCTGACACAAAAAAAAGAAAGTTCCAGATCGTTCGGTTTAAATGTAATAATGAAGTTAAACCAATATAACGTGATAAAATCCGTAAACTGTAGTTTAAGTTCAATGTGTAACATTCACAATAAAACAATTCGAAATTAAACTCAAGAAAATATAACATTTCTGCTCATTGCCGCTATTCTGGTACTGAAAAGAATTGACAATGTCACACCAAAGTTCATCTAGTCGTTCCATGGGTATTGTAAGAGGCATTTAAGTAAAATACGCGAAGCAAATAGTATCTTTGCGGAGAGATATAGTAAACTCAGGATCAAACTTTGTACCTTCTTGTCTGGTCAGCGTGGTGTATCAAAGGCCAAAACTTTTTGGCTCACAACTCACAATGCTACTGTAAAGCAAATTGGGAAAGGTTTAAGTGACTGACCGCGTGGACTGTCAAAAGCTGTTGAGAAGAAATATTGTCATGATGACGATAAAACGAGATCCCAAAGATAACACTAGTACACAGATATATAGAGTTGCAATATCTATAAACCTCAGATAGTATTGATAAAGTATTCGTTTTCACCCGTGTGTCTTTTTGTTCGCTTTTTGCTTACACTGCCGCAGGACCACAGAGGCGACTGACTCTGTGGTCCTGCAATAGTGTAAGCGACTGCGGATCATGAGGTCTCGGGTTCGATTCCCGGGTCGAACAAAAAGTGATATTGGGTTTTTCTGTTAGGATTTGTTAAAAAAATAATTTGTTCAAGAAGTTCGGAGTCAGGGAGTTGGCGGTGTCACACCCCCGTGCCACGGAAAGCACGTTAAGCCGTTGGTCCTGCGCCCAATCTCTCTCCGGTCGTGTCGCTTGTTGCGTCCCATCGGACTATGAGAGTGAAGTAATAGAGAGTGCACTTGTGCACTATAATATGTCCCGCGCAGATAGCAAGTCTCATATATAGACAAGCCGCCGTGGCCGAAATCGGTTACTAGGACATTATTGTGTACAAAAAATGCGTCGAAATCGAAATAATATTTCTCAAACAAAGGTATCAACGTACCAAAATTGTCCCGTCAAAGAATAACATATGTTTCGAGGTTCTTATAGGTATACTAACGTTTATCACAAAGTCGAATTAAAAAGCAGCCATACCTTTCTACAAAAATGTTTGACTTCAACTTTGCTCCTCTCAAAGCAAAAGGTCAAACAAAGAAGACTTCCCGGCATAGTTTTTAAATCAATATTCCTGTCAGATTATTTAAAACTTTTGTATGAAAACGGTCATGAAATCTTGTGTTCAATTTGTTAGACATGTAAAGAGCTAAAAAAGGTAGTTTCACTTCGAATTCCATGTAATTGTAAGTATTTGTAGTTTCTAAGCGCAGCCCGACAGCAATGAATAGTAGCCGACGCATAAATTTCAGTTCTTGAAACCTAGAATGAAAAATAAATACTCAGAAATACTTCAGAGTTTGAACAGTTTTGTTGAAAGACTTTTGTCGAACATGAAATATTTGGTTTTAAACATAATTCTATGATTTTGAGCAGGGACACGGCATTGATTTGCCAGTCAATAACGTACAAGTAAATTATAGAAATATGTTGTACTTATATAGGTACATTATTTTTAATAAATGTGCGTTTGTAGCACCGGGCACTGTCCAGTAACAAAATAAAAACATTTCAAACATTTCACTATTCGCATTGGATAGACATTCGCTTTGTTTTTCTGATACATGTCCGACATTTTGCATTGCGACCAACACACGAAATTGAATAGATTTTTTTGGAGAAACAATCGTATTATTCTATACCCACCATAAAAACTACGCAACACATTTTTTGGAATTAACAAAGAGATGCCTCGTGCGAGAATCGAACCTACGACACTTGGCGCAGTGATACCTAAGGAGCGAGAGTATATACTCCATGCTTAACTGTAGAATAACAATACCATCTCACAGACATTTTCGCAGAATATAAATAAGTATAATACATTTTTGCAAACATTAATATAGCTTACGAGTACATAATTTTTAATAAAGATAATGTCAACGTGGAATCCAATTACGCAACGAGGCATGTAGCTGTTCCAGACCGAGAGACATTTGTCCATTTTTTTAGAAATCCTTCGAATTCAAATCGTATTTGATTAACTTCGTTTATAAGACTCTCTCTCATAATGCAGAGCCTGACATGGCCTTAGGAACAGACACAAACATACTTACTCATTTTCAAAAGAGTTTGCTCACGTCTCCACCTGCGTTGGATTATTTTACCCCACTTCGCGGTTTTTTAAATCCTCATTTAGCACGCCTACACCCCCAAGGAACATTCAGCTCCTTGCACCTAGTAGTTTGTCTGTGAGTCTGTTAATCAGAGATAAACTAATAAACTATTGCATTAGTGCTGTGGTAATTTAACATTCAAATGTCCGATATGAAATGAACGTACATAAATAATTGCCACTGCATAGATTCACGATTTATTGAGAAAGCGTATGCACTTAATATATGTAATTATGTATAGTTACAGTATACTAGATTTCGCCCTTGGCTCCGTGCGAGTTAAATATACACCTAAGCCTTCCTCAGGAATTACACGATCAGTTGGTAAAATCCATACAAAAATTGATTCTGTGGGTTTTAAGTTTATTGCTTTCATATAGGCTGACAGTAAAAAAGAAGACTTCTTTTATAATATGTAAAAGTCATACTTAACAAAGATTGAAATTAGGGGTCTGCCCGTAGATTGGCAATGTCATGTTTATACCATGCGCCCTGATATTCATTCAGATTACTTCCTAAAGGATACCAATTCAAGTTCTTGCATTATCCGTAGTTACATTCAACTATAAATCACAAACGTCTAGTGTACACTAATATCCTACATCTCTGTGAATGTAAGAGGAACAGCATACTAAACTTGTTACTATTATTATGCGTCCCAATGTTCAACTATTGCAGCCATTATTATAATTGTATCTATGTAATATGATGTCATCACAATCGTTCTATCATCATCGCATTTGCATCCAAGACCTTTCATCTTGAGCCCGATGTTTGCTTGTGGTCTAAGAAGATTTGAGAGAACATTAGCTTTTCCACAGAGAGACTGGCATCTTACAAGGATAGCGATATATCATGGTTAAGAATGGCATGATACATAATGTGACATGTCAAACACATTAAAGTGCTCTAAATAAGAAAAACGCTACAAGGGATTCTGCCACTCTTTGGCTTTACACACATGCACACAATCGAATAGATTCAGAGATTAAGTAACATTTAATGCTTCTGTGAATTTCGATAGAGTTATCGGAGTAATCAGAAGAATCAGTTGCCGAAGCGCAAATGGGTAAAATATTTAATGGTGGTAGGGCCACGCTGTTTACAGCACGAATGGGCCGGCTTGACCGGGGCAGTAACACCCTCCCACAGAAGATCGACGTAAAGTAACAGTATGTTCTATGCTGTTGCGTTTCGTTCGGTGAGTGGGAGAGCCGGAGGCCCAACCATATCCTCCCCATCCTCTCTTCATTACCTATATGGGGAAGGAAGAGAGGATGAGGAGGATTAGCTGAGGGGGCGGTTACCGCAGCATACGTGGGACCAGTAGAGTATCCGTGGAGTCATTGTGTGGGTAGTGTGGGTCACCCGCCAGCCAGGGAGACCTGTAGAAACGGTGGTGCCGCTGGCCGCCCGCGGCATAGTATAGGGGCCCAACTGGGACTAACTTGGGAGGCTGCCCCACCAGGCCGCGCATAACCTCGGGGTGGCTCGTCGTGCCGGTTGGTGACCGGACGGTGGGACCCGGCGACCACTTCCGGGAGGGTACGGGGGCCCTTCCGTCCGGCGGGTCGGCCACCGCTATACCTCACAGTATAATGGCAATTCTCTGCGCTTTGTCACGCGCTGCTGCGTTGACTGCCTCCTCTTTTCACGCCCCCTTTTCCTCTTCAATGGCAGCTCCAAGAAATGGTTCCGGTCAAACAGCGGCGTCTTCGTTCCCCACCAACTCACTTTTTGAGGTGGATTCCGCTAACATCCGAGGACTCCATTCAAACCTCAACGCCGTCCACCATCATCTCGAGACGGCCCGACCGGCCATGCTTTTCTTGACCGAGAGTCAAATACGCCGTCCTGACGACACGACTTATTTATTTATTATACCGGTTATGTACTGGAGGATAACTTCCACGCAAAAGCCGGGGTATGCTTGTTCGTCAGAGCGGATATTTGCTGTCGACGTCTACGCTGTCCTTTTCTGTCCTATGGGTACACGTAAGTCTGGGTTCATTGGCTCCGGATTTACGTGTGCCTTTACCGTTCCCATACCGGAGATGCCGAGACAACTCGACTGTTTGACTACTTAAGTCAGGCAGCAGATAATGCGCAGGAGCAGTTCCCGACAGCCGAGTTGATCTTTTTGGGAGATTTCAATGCCCACCATGAGACCTGGCTGGGCTCTTCCAAAACGGACCACGCGGGACGAGCTGCTCACGCATTCGCTCTCACGCATGACCTGTCTCAACTGGTACTCC
Source organism: Euclidia mi (assembly GCA_944739405.2). Classification (NCBI taxonomy): domain Eukaryota; kingdom Metazoa; phylum Arthropoda; class Insecta; order Lepidoptera; family Erebidae; genus Euclidia; species Euclidia mi. The sequence continues at coordinate 25,945,515 of OX123204.2, read as the reverse complement.
AGCCCACCAGGATACCGGATATATCGGGTCAAGCGCCCTCGTTGTTAGATCTTGTGCTGACGAGTAACCCGGCCCAGTACAGTGTGACGGTACAAGCCCCTTTGGGTTCCTCCGACCACTGTCTGGTTCGCACTACAGTGCCATTCTCTTCACCTCCACAACCAGTGAAGGCAAAGCGACGCTTGTGGCACTACTCTTCAGCGGATTGGGATGGCCTGCGAGACTATTATGCGTCCATCCCGTGGTCTCAACGCTGCTTTGGTGGGAGGGATCTGTCGGAAAGTGCGTCTGCTGTTGCTGGGGAAATCATGTTGGGTATGGAATATTATATTCCATCCACTGACGACTCCAGCAGCAGCAAAGTACGGCCCTGGTTCGATCGCGAGTGCGCCGATGCTGTTAAACAAAAACAGTCGGCTTACCGCGCTTGGATCAGGGCTCGGTCTCGTCGCGATCCGAATGTCCATCTCATCAAGGCAGTCTATAATAGAGCCACCAAGGTCTGCAAGAGGGCATTCATAAGAGTGGATGCCCAGCGCATTGCACGGTTTGGTCAAGAAGTCTTGTCGCACCCCACGGGCAGCCGGGGATACTGGCGATTGACCAAAGCCGTGCAATCTAATTTCTGCCAGCCTTCACTGCCGCCGTTGCGATGCCCTGATGGATTACTGGCCCATGGGCCACAAGAGAAAGCTGACCTGCTTGTCAATCTCTTTGCGGCCAACTCCCGAATCGATGATCGTAGTGCGCAGCCGCCTTCGATTCCCTACTGCAACCACTCCATGCCTGATATTAAAATCAGGCAATGCGATGTTCGCACGACACTATCGCAGTGTCGCGATGCAATCTCTCGATGTCCGGAAAGCCAGTGGACCTGATGGAATTCCAGCGGTTCTGCTTAGGAAATGCGCAGCCGAGTTGTCTCCAATGCTTACACGCCTATATCGCCTATGATATGCCTCTGGCGTAGTGCCGCAGGCTTGGAAGGGGGCGAACGTGCAACCGATTCCCAAGAAAGGGGATCGTTCTGATCCGGGCAATTATCGACCCATTGCTATCACCCCTATCCTCTGCAAGGTGTTTGAACGATTAATTAATAACCAACTCGTTCGCTACCTAGAAGATCTCTCTCTCATCAGTGATCGTCAGTATGACTTCAGACCGAAACGATCAACGGGTGATCTTCTAGCGTATGTCACACTCTTTTAGGGTGAGGCGATGGACAGGCCTTCGATTGAGTCTGGCATCGTGCGCTTCTTTCCAAGGTTCCAGCCTACGGCTTGCCGCCTCGATTGTGCAACTGGGTTGCCAGCTTCCTGCATGAGCGCCGTATACGAGTCCTTTGTGACGGTGAGTCATCGAAGTTTCTCCAGGTGAATGCTGGTGTGCCTCAGGGGTCCGTGTTATCGCCCACGCTTTTTCTTCTGCATATCAATGATATGCTCACTTTTGGGGGCATACATTGCTATGCAGATGACAGTACTATACATGGGCGATATCTCGGATACCCTGCGGCTAAGCAAGCCGACACTGAGGAGTATAGGCGAACACTTGTTGCTGAGCTTGACTGGATTCTGAATTGCATCTCGCATTGGGGTGATGAGAACCTGGTCGAGTTCAACGCCAAGATAACACAGGTGTGTGCATTCTCAGCCAAGGTATCTCCATTCCTTCCCAATCCCTCTCTTCTGGACACTCCACTACCGATTCAAGACAGCCTCAATATCCTAGGTATGGACATACGCAGAAATCACAACCAGAAGAACAACATCGAGGGTGTCATTAAATCCGCATCTCGGAAACTCGGAGTCCTGAACAAGGTGAGGAGGTTTTTCACGCCGGAGCAGTTGTGTCTATTATACAAAACCCAGGTTCGCTCCTGCGTGGAATACTGCTCTCACCTTTGGAATGGCTCCGCTCAGTACTTATTGGACACCCTCGATAGGTTGCAGCGGCGTGCTGTACGTATCATTGGGGATCCAGAGGCCACTAAGACTCTTGAGTCACTGCAATTACGCAGAGACGTGGCCTCAATGGCTGTCTTCTACCGCATCTATCACGGTGAGTGCTCCGAAGAGCTCTTTCACCTAATCCCTCCCTCTCCTTTCCTATCCCGAACGACACGTGCTGGGTTGAGGTGCCACTCTTACACGGTAGAACAGATACCGTCACGCACCAAACAGTTCGGCGCCTCTTATCTCTGCCGTACCATTAAGATGTGGAACTTTTTGCCAGCCCACGTGTTTCCCTCCACTTATGATCCTGGGTCCTTTAAGCGGGGCGTGAAAAAGCTTTTCTCAAGGCCGACAAGGTGAGGGCCATCATACCATAATGCCATGCTGTCTGCTGGGATGATGGCCATCACTACGGGACTTCACTGACTGCTTAACATCAAGCAGCATGGAGTCAATTTGTTCGGCAGAAATAAAAAATTAAAAAAAAAGGTATCAATGACTTTGTGAAGTCCCTCATTCGAAGCTGAATTATGCTAATTGCAAACAATGTCAGCAATAATACACGTTTTGGTGATGGATATTAATAACGATAGAATCTTTAATGATTAAGTACCGAAAACAATGAGTCATCTAAACGACCTGCAGTAGGTAATGACGCTTTTGTCAAATCGCTGCTTCTAAAAAAAGCGAGTATACTACGACCCTTACACATTCATGAAACAATACTTTATCGCCTGTTACATAGTTACATCGTACAACTTTGGGGTCTGTCAACATGTTGTTACTACTTATTTAGAATTTATATAGATACTTAGCATTTTTCAGTTTATTATTATATAACATTTCCAGTTCTTTTAAATTATTATTCGTTTATTATAATTAGGTCACTCCACTTACTACATTTACATTTGCATTGTTGTTCCACTAATTTTATTACAATTTACTGTACTGTAAGATGTAGATAACTCGTTATCATGGTCTGTGAACTAACGTTTTTGTGATTTTGTGTATTCATATATCGTCACTTCTGTAACATACATTTCCACCATAGTCCTGAACATGGTCACGAGTTGTATACATTATAAGTCGTAAGTGGATGCTCCTGTTACACAATATTCGCTGTTTGCATTGGAAGGCTAACTAAAACACATAATTTAGTAACTGCATTAATTACTTAAGTATTACGTCTGTAACTGATACTATTTACAAGTAATTTAGTACAATGTATAACAGTTGCAGCTCCTTACAAAAATAAAAATATGTACCATAATATTGGCGATTTAAAAGAGTGGCCTCGAGTTTTATTGCCCGTTCTTTCTCGTGGCTCTACCTATTGCTTTGCGAACGAGGCAGTAAATGTAAATGTAGAAGCATTAAGCATTAAGTAATTTAATTTTAAAATTGACGTTCATAAGCGTCACCTTGTGACCTAGATGAATAAATGATTTTGACTTGACTTGACTTGACTTGACTTGTTGTATTGCATCCATCGTGTATCCAAACTTTACTTTTACATCTATTCAATGGAATACTAAACCCGGAGCAGATTTCGTCTTTTGTTCCTTCATTTATTATCTTCAGGCCTTTTGTGATCATTACCTTATTTTTATACTCTTCTTTTATATGAAACCTCGTTATGAGCTCCTTATCTTCTTAATATTTAAAATCCATGCGTTACTGACTGACTGACAGACACGCTACAGCCGAAACTATTTGGTGCAGGAAGCTGAAATTCGGCATGTATGTTCCTTGGGGATCGAAGGGGTGCACTAAGAAGGGAATTCCTGAAATTCCCACGGGATCGGCCAAAACGAGTAAATTAAAAAAAATGCAGGCGTAGCTGCTGGCATCCTCTAGTGTAATATATTTTTCTAGATGTGAATACGAAGGCGGTATGAATACATTCGCTGAAATGACAAAAGATGGGTTTCACAACGTTGGATGCGCGGAAATCAGAATGGAAGTCATTAGTAAACAATTGGTGATGCCAATCATTATTATTTTAGATTCAAAGATGAAATTTAAATATCAAAAATGTTTATTATTATCAACTCAAATTTTTGTATGGTCCATTCCATTAGGTACCGTTCATCGGGACTTAAGTTACTCTATGTGTTATTTTAATAACATACATACATACATAGACTCACGCCTGTTTCCCGGAGGGGTAGGCAGAGACTACGGAACGCCATTTGACAACGATCCTGACATATCTTTCTTGCTTCATTCACTCCCATCAGATTCCTCATGCATGCTCTTCTATTCAGGGTATTTCTCACCCGTCTTGTTTTTAGGATGTCTCCAATCTGGTTAGAGAACGTCCGCCTAGGTCTTCCCCTTCGTCCTGTCCCTTCCACACTTGCCTTATATATCTGCTTGGTCAGTCTTTCGTCATCCATCCTCTCCACATGCCCAAACCATCTTAGCATACCTTTCTCGATGCTTGTCACTACATCTTCTTTTACCCCACAACACTCTCTTATCACACAATTCTTTACTCTGTCAGTCAGAGAGACACCACACATACTTCTCAGTGCTCTAATTTCTACAGCATTTATCCTACTTTCATGACTCTTCTGCCATACCCAACTATCACTACCATACATAAGAGTAGGTACTAACACCCCTATGCACAGCCAAACGTGCCTTTTTGGACACGTTTTGGCTATTCATAAACGCCTTCAGAGCTCCATTCACTCTATTACCTGCATTAACTCTTCTTTCAATATCTTCCACATTCTTACCATATCTTGTAAACAGCGTACCTAAATATACAAACTAATTCACTTGCTCCACTCGCTGTCCATCTATCATAACATTACAAGCCGTAACGCATTCCTCCTTTTCAAAAACCATAACTTTCGTTTTACTTACATTCACTTTTATTCCTTTCCTCTCTAACGCACCATGCATGATTGTTACCATCTCCTGCAACTCCTCCGCTGAAGACGCAAGTATAACCTGATCATCAGCATAAAGGAGGCATTTAACAAGTAACTCGTTCATCTTTAATCCACAATCACTATGTTTTAAATCTTGCAAACAACTGTCCATGAACAAGTTGAACAGCCACGGCGACGACGCTACACATCCCTGTCTAACACCTGTGTTGATGGTAAACCAGTCAGTGTATGCCCCGTTTATCCTCACACAAGCTCTAGAATCCTCATAAAGGAATTTCAGAGCTCGAATGAGGCTGCTGCTCACCCCAAACATCGACAGTACCGACCACATTTCATTCCTCACCACTTTATCGTAAGCCTTTTCCAAATCCACGAATGCGCAGTAGACCTTTCGACCTTTGGCCAAAAATTTCTCGGCTATGCATCGCAAGGAAAAGACTTGATCCGTACACCCCATACCCTTTCGGAATCCCGCTTGTACATCCCATATTTTCTTGTCGGTTACTTTCATAACTCTTTCAATCAGTACCTTCGCATACAATTTGCCAACAATGCTGAGAAGGCTAATGCCTCTATAGTTTTTGCAGTTTTGTTGCGAGCCTTTTCCTTCATAAAGAGGCACAACTACTGCTGTAGCCCAGTCATCAGATACTCGGCCGGTGCCACAAGTTGAATAAACGCTGCAGCTGACTAACTATGATGCCCTGTCCAGCCTTCAGCATTTCGACTGTAATCCTGTCATACCCTGCAGCCTTACCTAATTTCATACTGGCCAGTGCCTTCAAAATCTCATCCACGCCAATATCGCTTTCATCATTGCTATCATTACCATTCATTTCACCTGTTGATGTCTCTGTCGTCGTTCTTTCAAATAATCCTTCAAAATACTCTTTCCATCTCTTCAGCACACACGATTCACCATTCAGTATCTTTCCATTCTTGTCTCTGATTGCTGTGTATTCTGAGGATTGAGTTTTTCCTCGAACTGCACGAACGGACTTCCAGAAAAACTTAATGTTTCTCCGAAAGTCGTCAGATAACCTACTATCAAACTCATCTTTCTTTTCCTCTTTTTTCCTTTTAACCATTTCTTTCACTATTCTTTTAGACCTAACAAACTCCTTTCTTGCTTCATCTATGTCATCACTCGTTGCCTTTCCCATTCTTTCATTTGCTCTGGCAGCCAGCCAATCTAACCACGCTTTCTTCTTCTCTGATACTGCTGATTGTACATCCTTGTCCCACCATGTATTCTTAACCTTTCGTAGTTTCCTTCTCTTGATCACACCACATACTTCAGACGCTACACATACTACCTCTTTTTTAAAGGAATGCCATAATTCTTCCATATCATTTATGCAATCGAACCTCTCAAATCTTGCTATCAATCTTCGTTTATACTCATCTTTCACATCTTTCTCTTGCAGATTTTCTACTTTTATTCTTTCCAAGATTCTCTCTTGATTATTTTCTCGGTGTCGCCATCCTCTAAAGAGCCCACTTATCCGCCTTCACACCAAAAAGTGGTCTGTATGGATGCCGATTCCTCGAAAAACTCTCGTATCCAACACATTCTTTCTCAGTCGTTCATCTACTATTACAAAATCAATCATACTTCTTTTAACATTTTTCGCCTCACGTGTATACAAATGTATCCTTTTGTGATCAAACATGGTGTTTGTCACACAAAGGCTCCACTCCAAACAAACCTCAAGTAGTTCTTTTCCATTTTCGTTCACACTCTTATCACCGAATCTACCTAAAACCCTTTCAAATCCATCTCGCTTTACTCCCACTCATCCATTGAAATCCCCTAACAAGATCAATCTTTCATTATCCTTACAGGTCATCAGAATCTCTCTTAAACTCTCCCAAAACTCCTGCCTTTCGTCTTTTTCTTGTTGTGACATACCCGTTACTATATTGACCGGGGCGTAAACCCCTACAATAAGAAGACGAGTAAGTCCTAATCCTATTTTAATAAGTATGTACATTACTGCAAAGTTTCATCAAGAACAGTTCAGTAATTTTTGCGTGAAAGAGTATTTTTACATCCGTCCTCAGAAAATTTTGTGTTACTAATATAAAGTAGTATTTAGGATGATGAATATTTTTATTTATTTCTACAGCGGCGTAGCAATTTGCTGTGCCGTAGACAAAAATATATTATTTCCATTCGGTTGACAAGCTCGCTACGATCTCTTCAAAACATTTCTTTTGAAATGAGTTTCAAAAGAAGTAATTATTAAATGAATTACCGTTTTCATCCCGGTAACTCTCTCATGTGACGTCATTTGTAATTTTATACAACAAAAGACTTTGTATCTGCAATAGCTCGCTGTTACTTGTACTCGTCCATATGTTGACTTTGAGTCGACAATACTCTTGCCGTAATTACGTTTGACAAAGCAAATCAATGCGAGCTTTACATTGAAAATATTTAGTTTTAAACGTCTTACGTGATAAGATGTATTTAACACACACCTTTACTTTGTTAGGAGCATTTTGGCATAGATTTAGGCGGCATGTCTTCAACTGTATTTTCACTAATTTGCTATTTCATAACTTTTAAATAGATTAATAAAAGACCAGCAATCTAATATTTTGTAATTCACCGTTGAAACCATTCACTCGCAATAATTTGCATACGTGAACAAGGAGCTTGCATCAATGTCACATGATCGGTATCCGTAAGACAATGTAAAAGATGAAATATTTATTAAATTATTAATATTAAATAAATTATTATATATGTAACAAAATAAATTAATATTAGGATATCACAATTATAACTACTTAAATACTACTACTAAAATTAAATTAAAATATTAAAGTACAATACAAATAAATAAGAAAATGTATATTCAAAGGGCGTCGTGAAAGTCCTCCACATCGCCGTCTATTGGGAATGTGCCCAATAGACGGCGATGTAAAAGCAATTTTGTTATATTATTAGCCTACAAGGTAAATAATAACCTAGGACAACTCCCACACCATCATCACCTACAACCTCCGGCTTAGCTAGCAGTCAGCATAGTTAAATACTAGGCTAACGAACCGACCGAAGTTAAACTACTTCATTAACGTGATGATTCTAAATCAATACCGTAATGTTAAACAAATTATCGAGCAACATCACTAGGTTGGAAGGCGATTAACAATATTGCTAATTATTATTCAGCCACATAATTATCATTTATGTTCAATAACCGTGTCGGAGAGTAATGAGATTGCTCGTTAATTGTAATATACAAAATAATTAAGCCAGGCTTATTGTAAGCCAGTAAGGATTTCGATCAATGCCACACTATTACATATTTAACAGTTTTGGTTTGGCATTAATTCTGCATCGTCGGTAGAATAAATACCATTTTATAGTCGACTTTTATGAGTTACATGGCAACTCATAAAAGTAATCAATATGATTACCAAGAAACTTACATAGACTCACGCCTGTTTCCCGGACCAAGAAACTCTTGTTTGCTATTTTGACTATGTCTGCATATATGACTTAATCCTAGTGGTAACTTACTAATAAAATGATGTTTACTGATTTGAATCTCGACTGTCTGCATGATTATCTTATTATATGTAGGAAGTGAAGCTATAACACTTCATACAGTGTACATATTATTGTCTATTACGTCATCTGTATATTCTAAAAAGTTCCGTCTCACGCCCGTAACTACCGAAGCTTACAAATAAAATATATTGAATACTTTTGTATGTGAATAATATAACATTTTTGTCTCTCGCCACACAGGCGCGGGCCTGTCAGGTTCAGCCTGTTACACAAAACACTATTGTATTCACGTACAAGACCTAAAGAAATATTGAAAAATCACGCAGGAGAGGTTTACGTTAGAATAACGTACCGGCGTAATAGAATTTAAATCATTTGCGCTACGTTTTGTGTAGAACAAATATAAAATTACAAGTGTGGGTTTTTTTTAATACGGAGTCGTATTATATACTATTGTATCTGTGTATTGAAATATTTTTAATTTGTATGAGTAGTGAAGTGGTTTAAATATCGTCAAAGGGCTCCAAATAGCTTTCTTACTTGAACAATCTAGAATTTGTAGTATATGTTCTTCAAAAACCGCAAATGATAATAATAACTATTAATATTTCTTCTTTATAATTGCAGCTATAATTAAGTAATAAAAAGATTATCACAAAATTATACGTAACGGTTTAGGTTTATAATTTAGGTAGTTTGTGGCAACCGAACATGAAATGATGTTTTCTAACTAAACTTTTACCAAACATAAAATAATTTTCCCTTACTTATCATCATCATCATCATCAGCCTATATCAATCCACCGCTGGACGTAGGCCTTTCCTATGGCGCCCTTACTTATACTACGAACAATATCATATCGAAAACATGATGCAATCACGCGACACAAACGTTGGATACAAACTTAAGCCAGTTAGAGATGTTTATCTGCTCTCCATACAATCTAGAACACACCACACACTTATTGAAACCGTCCACTTTACCCTTATATCAACGAATTAAGGTACAAATTCGAATGAACGAAATGCAAGAGTAAGATTGTAGGGTACTTGAATGCATCTCCGCCGAGTCATTCAGTGTGCTGATGCTGTATAAATTAAAGCAGCAACACGACTACAAGATTTTGTTTTTTCTTCGCATTTCTACCTAACGTTTCCTTTCCTGCAAACAGCTGTCAACAAGTCTAGAGATGAAGAGAGATTAGCTTTAAAAGCGCTTTTCAAAACAATATGTATTGTGTTGTACCGTGAATAAATACGCGTTGTTTTCTAATATAGGCTTTTCTTGATTATATATCTTGTATTTACAAAAAGGTAAAATAAGAATAAAATGAAAAAAAATATTTATCCGTAGGTATTGATTAAAGTCTTTTGACCAGATGTTTGCATTCAAACCACCAGATGTTTTTGAGCCAAACTTATCTTCAACTGTAACGCTGAGAATGAAGTCGTTAAAAAGTGCTGCTTCAATTACATGAGTCCTCTTCCTAGCGTTATCCCAGGTTCAAACCCCAGGTCCAGCAAATTTTGCTGAATATTAGCTTTTCCACAGAGCGACTGCCTGTCTGACCTCGAAGGGATAGCGATATTCCATGGTTTAGACTGGTGTCACTTTATTTAGTAACCTGATGCCCTATAAAAATTCTCACACATCTTCATGACAACCCGGACCGACGACTAGTCGATAAGTACAAATCAATACGCACCTAACTCTGAAAAGTCCGAGGGGATGCGCGCTCTGCATGATAGTCCGTTGGTATCTTCACTAGGCTATCGCTGCTTTCTTTCTTTATTACATTTGTGGTAACCAGTAATCAATAAAAGACGGACGGCCTCTTCTTTTTCATGCATCTGAGATCATATAAGTTAGGATAACCTGTTGTCGTGTAAAATACCTTATCATCATCCTATATTATGAATACAGATGCATCGAAGACTTTTGCTATAGAAGTTGTGGTCTACTTTGACCTTTGGGTAAGGTGAAGTTTAGGTCAAAGTCTGAAACATTACTTAATAAAAAGTAACTAAGAAGGTGACATTAAAATATTAGTTATGTAAAATACCTATTTTAAATACATTGCCTTTATTAACAAAGTATGTTTAATTCAACCCAAGGCTTCAAACGTGGTTCCAAAGTTACTATTCTCACTTCGCTCACTGCGGTATTATTTGTGTTGCAGAAACTTCAATTTAAACTGTCAGTCTTTCACGCATCAGATCATATCACGGCGCAAAATGATAATAACTAGTGGTCGCCCAGGGGTCGACAATACGACCGTAATTTTTGACAGTACTAATATTTTACTGTTAAAAACTATACAGTTACTTTTAAAATAATTGGAATAATTAAATTCGACAGATAGGTATGTATATACCACAAATATATTGAAGCTGGTACACAAGTTATTCCTCAAGAATAACACCTAAAAACATCAACCTCAATAACAGCACCCCTGAGACAAGCAACAACTTCCAAAACAAACAGTCTTACTCTAGACAAAATACCCTATAAATTCTGCTAGATATATTCAATATTAGATTACAAAAACAAGTATGTATACACAAGAAAAGGAAATATGTGGAATGGAAGCAATATCAGTAGTCAGTCTGATGTTAAAATATAGTGTCTAAACATACGAGTACGTATGTGCGGAGATAAATAAACCCGTGCCAATAACGCTGAAGGAAAATTTATCAAGATTAAGTTGGTTTTAACGTTGAAGTGTTATTTAGGCCTTTAATTAGATCGCGGGTATGATATGCTTTGCTTTATGTCAAATTGTTTAAGAATTCTCACCTTTGATGAGTCTTTAAATTGCCTAATTGTCGAGGACAGTTTGTATTACTTTTTTATTGAAATTAAGCTCTTTATTCAAATTGTATAAAATAGTTTAAATATTTGTTTAAGGAAGACAGCATGAGCTATTAAATTTTCAGTATACTCGGTGTAACAGAGGTGTTGATGAAGGTAGTATTCTGCCATGTAGTTTAAGCTTTAGTCGTATTTCTAAACTTTGTTGAATTGAATAATTTTATCAAATAAATCTCAAATAACCAATAAAGGGAAAAAAATATTTTAAACTTGTCTCATCTCTGGGACATCGTTGATCTATCAACTTTTGATCTGGCCGATCATCTTTTCTTTATTACAAATAAAGAAATGGAAAACCTAATAAACTGTTCCTACATGTATCGTAAAGAAATGCAACCAAATTGTAACAAAACTATTCAGGTCATTGCTCTTGGATAGATACAAGCTGCCAAAACTAATAATAGTTTACAAGGAAGCGGTATCTATTGAGTAAGAAAGGTCCTTGAGTGTGGGACGCCACTTCACATGATCGACAAATGACCTCACCGTAGTGGCGGCATGTCGTTAGTAGCAAACAGTGTAATATCGATCGCTTGGAATCTATGGAAGAGAATCTTCTTCTAATTTTATATAAGTTAATTATAAAAGGTTACGGGCAAACGGAGGATATTGTACATGTACGGATCTTAATCTTTTTTTCTTTTTTTTATGGTAATAGGGGGCAAACGAGCAGACGGATTGCCTGATGGTAAGCAATTACCACCGCTAATGGACACAAGCAACACCTTAGTAGTCACAAGTGCGTTGCCGCCCCTTGGGGTTGGGAAAAGGGATAGGATGAGGAGTGGGATGAGGGAGAAGGAATACGGGATATGGCCTCCGGCTCTCTCACTCACCGAACGAAACGCAACAGTTTAGGTACTGTTACTTTACGTCGATTTTCTGTGAGAGGGTAGTACTATCCCGGTCGAGCCGGACCATTCATGCTGAAATCAGCAAGGCTCTACTATCTTGAATAATCGCGTAAGTATTGTAATATATAGGTGTACCTGACACCTTCTGTTTGTCCCGCCGCGCGATGTTTCAGCGTAGTTTATATGTGCCGATGTTGCAAAGGGTAAGCAGACTGCTATATACTTTAATTTTAGTTTGTGTAGGCAAACAACTCTCTCAATATTGATCTACGTAAAGAGCCCCAGGAGAGGTCTGCAATCAGCAGTCTTCTGCTGAGCATAAGCCATTTGGCTGATATGCTGATGATAATACATACATAACATACATAACGTCACGCCTTTTATCCCCGAAGGGGTAGGCAGAGGTGTATTTCTACACCCACTTTTCGCCAGATATACTTTAGTCCCACGTAATAAGGGGCGAGCCTATTGCCGTACCGGGCACATTTTCAGACTCCGTGCTGCTACTGAGAGTTTCGTGACAGAAAAACCCAATAACACTGCCCGACCCAGGAATCGAACCCGGGACCTCCCGATCCCCCGCGCATATTTATGCCGCGAGACCAACGAGGCAGTCGTATAGGGTTTGATGTCGAGTTTTCCGTCTCTACGCAAAGATGGTAATTGCATCGTGTTATCCCTTAGTCGCCTCTTACGACACCCACGGGAAGATAGGGGGTGGGGACAATTGTATTCTATGCTGTCAACTACACGGCAAAGCGAGGATAATTGTAGTAAGAAGTAAGCAATATATAAATATTAAACAAAAAGATCCAGTGTATATGGTAGCGCCATCTACCTTCCTATCAATAACTAATTACATCGACGTCAATCGTTCTTCGCTTGCTTGTCCAATGCGAGCGATGCCTTTGTTTCCGTCCCTGTCTATCCCATTCCCTACAAGGGGCACGCCTTCGCTGATTCGTCGCCGCGTTCATCGACGCGAGAGACAGTCGAGAATAATCCGTTTCGCGCTGAGCACATGTACCGCACCGCTATATTTTTACCGCTTTACACCATAAAACGCAATAAACCGCCCGCGAGTGAAGTGATTTGTGTAGTTCTGGGTTGGATCCAGACGGAGTGATCAGCGTACAGCCCGACTCCTCGAAGACACCAGGACGAAGATACCAGGACGAAGACACCGGGGGCCGCCATTTTGTCAAGGTAAGGCGTGTCCTTAGAATATCCTATACCCACTCACACTCCTCTTCCCTTATCCTTTCTAAACTCGCCCTCATACAGTTCACAATATTAATCCTTCTCCAAATCGCCTAGAACATACGGTTCGCCGAAACATTTTTTGATCCATACGAGTCGGATTCATTTACGTTTTATACGTAACCTCTCGTTATATCTCTATACCTAGGCAGTTATAGCATCTAGCTATACTCCTAATCCATTTACATAACCGTCACATGGTTATTTCCACACGCATCAGTAGGTAATATACTTTTATGTAGCTACCAACTTACCCAATTATTATTTCTGGAACTATCTTTATTTATTTTTTTTTATTTATTAAACTTCATACATACACTATAATGAATATGTATAGGCGGACTTAATGCCTAAGGCATTCTCTACCAGTCTACCTTTTGGGTGGTGCAGAGATTGAACAAAGTAGGTGTAAATTGAAGTTAGTATAAGAAGAGAAGGACAATTCTTTATATTGAATAAAACTAATCAAGGTATTATATAGGTATACATAAAGATAATATGCTAGAAATATATAGACATATAAATATTATTCATAAATAAGAATACACTATATACATACACACACACAAATATAAATATATATATATATATATATATATATATATATATATATATATATATATATATATATATATATATATATATATTATACATAATATAAATATAATTATATATATAGAAAAATATATAATAATAACTACAATTAAATAGAGATGTCAACTCTGTGATGATCCTGCCAACTCGTTCTGCAGTAGTTGCCGCACTTTCAATTTGAATGCATGTCGGCTAGTAGCCATCCTGATTTCCAGAGGGAGGGCATTCCACAGAAGAATAGATTGCACAGGAAAAGAAGAATGAAGGAAATCAGAGTTATGTGTCGGACAGAGAAGAAGTAGATTGTTAGAAGAACGTAACGTTCTGTCGTGGTTGGAATATAGATACTTAAAATAAGGGATTAAATAGGTAGGTGGATTAGGACACATGAGGATAGAGTAAAGTGTTGTGAGGGCACGCATACTACGGCGTTGACGGATAGGTAACCATTTCAAACGAGAGCGATAAGTAGACACATGGTCATACTTGCGAAGATTAAAGACGAATCGAATGCAGTTATTGAGAAGACGGTCAAGTTTATTGAGAAGGTCTGCATTCAGGTCGAAATAACACACATCACCATAGTCGATTATGGGGAAAATTAGGGTATGCACAAGCATTGTCTTGGTCCTGGTCGGTAGAAAATTTTTCAGGCGATAAAGAGCACGCAGGGTACCGGTGACTTTTTGACTGACGTGAGTCACCTGAGCACGCCAATTTAGAGTAGAGTCTACATGTAGGCCCAGGTCCCTAACTACTGGACAATATTCGATAACTGATCCATTGAAAATGATGGATGGTAGTGCGGTCATATCAAGTCTACTCAAAATTCTTTGACTGCCCACAACTATTGCTTGACACTTACTGGGATTTACTGACAGACCGAAAGATTTAGACCGAGATAACCGCCAATCGAGATTATGTCGTTTGACCGAGATATACGAAATTGGCCGTTATTCTATGCGAGTTTTAATTCCACAGTGCACGATAATGGTTCTCTGACAGATGCTGACTGGTTGTTCTATTTAATAAGTAAACTGTCACCGAAGGCCCAGTCCGTATTTGCAGGTGTCACACCCAGTGCTGAGAATTATCAGGTCATATTTCAGACACTACTTGATAGATATCAAGACACTCGCGTCCTAGCGTCTACCTGCTTTGATCAAGCTTTAAATCTTAAACTGTCCGGTGCCGCGTCTGTCGCGAATTTCCAGCTGTTTATTGATAACTTCGTAACCGCGGTTAATTCTCTTAGGAACTTAAAATTAGAAGATCTTTCCGACTTTATGTTGCTTCAACTCGCTTTAAAAAGGTTTGACACTGAAACAATTCGTGCTTTCGGAATGACGACACGCAATAATAAAATACCTATACTAGATAGTTTTATTTCGTTCATCAAAGATCAGTGTCGAATATTTCATAATAAGCAGTCTAGTTCATCTAGCCCGTCTAATACTAACAACTGCAAACAAAGGTCGAATAAAGCGCGAAATAGTAATAATAACTCGGTCCCTAATCCGCAATCTTACGTAATATGCTCGGCATCTAATGGTAATAATTCACAGAAATGTCTGTGCAGTAATATAGTGCACGACCATTTCTACAAGTGTCCCGCCTTTAATGGCTTAAATCCGACTGCTCGTTTCAAGTGCGTGAAAGATAACAAAGCATGCATTAATTGCTTAAGTATAAAGCATAAAACGAGTGATTGTTCTAGTAAGACGAGATGTCGTTCATGTAATCAGCGACACCACTCATTGTTGCACTTCGATAAAGGTAGCCCGTTGTCAAGCCAAGCCGCTAACCTTGACACACTTACGTCACAAGTGCAGGCCACGATAACTGCGCCTCCCACGACTCAGAATGAAATATCGTTGTGTACGACATCCATCACGCGGGCGACGCGCACGCGCGGACGGCCCTCGCTCATCTATAATGATCAGCGCGGGGCCAAGCCGCAGTGCATGGCATCCAAGACGGTACTGTAAGCGATAGCGCAAGTTATCGTTTATGACATTAATGGATCGCCGCACATGGTACGTTGTCTGCATGATGGCGCATCTCAGAGCAATTTCATAACTTTGGATTGTTTCAAACGCCTCGGATTGTGGAATAACTTAAAAAATACTGACTTAGTAGTCAAAGGGATCGGCGGTTCAGAAAAACATTGCAAGGGTTCCGTAAATGTTAAAATACATTCGCGTTTTGATAGGAATATTAACTTTAACATTGCTTCGCTTATCGTGGTGCTTATCACGGACGCATTGCCGAACGCTAATGTAGACGTAGCATTACTTACTCACCTCGAGTCATTACCGCTGGCAGACTCGGAGTTTGCGAATCCGGCAGACATTGATGTTTTCATCGGAGCTGCAATATGCCCGCACTTGCTACTGACTAAAGTGGTACGTAGTGAGCAATATAATTGACCGCCCATTATTGAGACGGTATTTGGGTATGTGATTATGGGTACCGTACCTACGTTACATTTTTCTCAATATATTACGTCTTGTTGTTGTTCTGTTCTTCAAACAAATAATATTGATTCTCTTCTCAAGCGATTTTGGGAGCTCGAAGAGATTACCGCACCGCCCTCGATGAGCCGTAAGGATCTCGAGTGTGAACAACATTTCCGCGCTACAACTGTTCGTGACGACAGTGGCAGATACGTTATGGCGTTGCCATTCTATGGTGACCCTTATTCGTTAGGCGACTCGTACGCTGCTGCGCTTAGACGTTTCCATTGTTTGGAACGTAAACTTGATGCATCACTTAAGTTACGCAGTGCCTATAATGAGGTCATTCGTGACTACATAGATAAAGGTATTTTGAGTGTAGTTGTAAACGACGAGGGCAATTCTATTCCCTCATATTATATCCCGCATCACGGCGTAGTTCGCGAAGATAAAACCTCTACTAAACTTCGTGTGGTTTTAGATGCTAGTTGTAAAACTACATCGGGTCAGTCGATTAATGACATTTTTCATGCCGGCCTTACTTGATACTTGATGGCACGGGCTGTTTCCGCAACTCCACGTCTTGGCGTGTATTTTGCGTGCGGGTGGGAATGGTGTCTTCATTCGAGCCACCCCAGCTCTTCGAGGAAGGCCAGCAGACTCTTGATGTGGCCCACGGCCTCCCTCAGGGTGCTGTATCTGGTCAGGTACTGCTGCCTGTACTGTGCGACCACAGGGCAGTCGAGGAGCAGGTGGGCTGCCGTCTCGTCTGCTGCCATACAGGCCCTGCACAGCGGGCTGTCGGTGATACCTATAGTAAATAGGTGTTTATTAAAGAATCCGTGTCCTGTGTAGGCGGCCGTGACTGTCCGTAGTTGTTGTTTGGACAGCCGGAGGATTTGTTTGGCTATCTTACCGTCTACTGCGGGAAGAGCCTCCTTGGCCTGCCTACATGTTTCAATACCAATCCAGGACTGGTTGTGTTTGGTCCTGGTCCTATTTCTTACCAGGTTGCGATAAAAACCAGAAGGGAGGGGAATTATGGGCTCGGGTCCCACCACCTCTAAAGTGGCCCCTCTTCTGGCGAGTACGTCGGCTGCGTCATTCCCTCTTGAGCCACTGTGGCCCTTGATCCATTGCAGTGTTAATTTGTTTAGTTTACCTACCTCTGTTAGTTTCTGGTGGCATTCAAGCGTGAGTGCCGAGGTGATAGTATGGCTTTTGAGGACTGAGAGGACAGCCTTACTATCTGAGAGGATCCTAATGGATCGTTCCCTTACCTCACGTGCCATGATTGCTGTGGCAGCTAGGATTATGCCAAAACATTCGGCCTGGTAGACCGTGTTGTAGGCTCCCAGCGGTGCTGCGATGTTGATGTTTAGGTCCTCGGAGAATACTCCTGAACCCGTACCTGTATCCGTTTTGGACCCATCTGTGAAGATCGTGAGCTCGTTGTGATTAACTGCTCCTCCGTGTAGATCCTCGTACAGTTGGATTTTGTATTTCTTGTCGAAAACAAATTGTTTCGGTATGCGGTCGCTTATTGCTTGTGTGATAGGAACTTCTTTAAAGAGTGTATTTAAGTTGTTAGTGTGCGGTATATTCGTGTCTTTCCAGAGCTTCAGGGCTCTCAGCCGGACTGCCGACATCGTTGCTTCCTGTTGTATGAACAGGTGCAATGGAGGCAGATCCAGCAACACTTCAAGTGCCGCTGTTGGCGTTGTTTTCATACAGCCTGTGGCCGCTAGGCATGCAAGTCTTTGAAGCTTCTGAAGCTTGTTGGCGGCCGTTATTAGGTTGGTCCTAGGCCACCACACTACTGCGCCGTAGCTTACCATCGGACGTATTATTGTCTTATAGAGCCATAAGACAATTTTGGGGGATAGGCCCCAGCGTTTTCCTATCATCTTCTTGCACTGCCAGAAAATGATGCTGGCTTTATTGAGCTTATTTTCCATGTGGCTGTTCCATGTCAATTTGCTGTCGAGAGTGACACCTAGGTACTTGACCTCGGTAGACAGCTTAAGCTCTGTATCGAATAACCTGGGCAATCGGTAAGTACCCAGCGCGCGTTTGTGTGTGAACATAACTAGTTCGGTCTTGGTCGGGTTTACAGATAATTCGTACTCATTACACCACCACTCTACTATGCGTAGGGCTTGTTGGGTTAGGTCGTACACTGTACTGGTTACCTTACCTGATGTGAGTATGGTTAGATCATCTGCATAACCTATTGTATAGAAGTATCTCGCGTTGAGTTTGTCTATGAGTTCATTGATGACTAAGTTCCACAATAGCGGGGAGAGTACACCTCCCTGCGGGCACCCTTTAGTTATCAAGGCTGTCTGATTGTCGCCTTGCAGGCGCACTACCCTTTTGCTGAGCATGTTTTGGATCCACTGTATGAGCATCTGATCCACACCATGCCTGGCTAGGGCGTTGCTTATGCTGGAAAAGTTTGTCTTGTCGAAGGCTCCTTCTATGTCGATGAAGGTGCCCAAGCAAATGCTTTTTTGTTGTATAGCAGCTTCTATCTGGGCCACGACCTGATGTAAGGCCGATTCCGTCGATTTCCCTGAGCTGTATGCATGTTGGTTGGCATGTAAGGGTAGGTGCTTAAGAGCCCCACTTCTTAGTTCCCTCTCGCAAAGCCTTTCCAAGGCTTTAAGCATGAAGGAGGTAAGGCTTATTGGTCTAAAGGACTTTGCATGGGTATAGTCTGTTTTGCCTGGTTTTGGTATGAAGATCAGTTTGACTTCCCTCCACCTCTTCGGTACATATCTGAGGGCCAGGCTAGACCTCATGATTGCCAGGAGTCTTTTAAGGATAGGTTCCCCTCCCCATTGTAGTAACCCTGGGAAGATGCCATCCAGTCCGGCTGCTTTGAAGGGGTGGAAGCTATCGATGGCCCATCGGAGTTTTTCTTCTGTGACCACGTTGTTTGCTTGTCTCCATTCGTGTTCGGTCGCCACTGTTGGTGTATCGTGCCACGTTACTACCGGGGTGAGGACGCAGCCTGGGAAGTGTGTTTCGAGTAGGACGCGTCTTGTCTCCTCCTCCGATGTAGTGTATGTGTTATCCGGTTTACGGAGAGTACCTGGTGCAACCGTCGGTTGCTGGGCCAGTAGTTTCCTTACCCGGTTTGCTTGTTGGCAGGATTCAATGCTCCCACAGAATTTTCTCCATCCCATGGTGCGTCTGAATCTGAGGCATTTTCTGTAGTCTGATTTGGCCGCTTTATAAGCGTCCCAATCTGTGTCCGCGCTTGTGTTCATTGCCCTATTTAGAGACTTTCTTACCTTCTTGCGCTTACGTTCAAGTTCAGCGCCCCACCAGGGTTGTTTCCCCGGGGTTGAAGGTGGAGTGGTTTCTGGGCAAGCTGCATAATAGCTGTCTAGCATCGACTGCGTCAGTATACATACCTGATCGTCGATCTGTTCAGTGTCACCCAGTACCGGCGGCGTGGCCGTAAGGGTAAGTTTCTCATTAAGTAGTAAGACATACTTTGCTTTGTCAGTGTTGTGTGGTTTCCTGCGGGGCTGTGTGGGCTGTATATCGACTTTCATGGAGAAGCTGATCCATCTGTGGTCTGAGCATGATGCCTCTTTCGAGACGTGCCATCCCTTGATGCGTTCAGCCGCTCCTTCTGTTGCGAGAGTTAAGTCGATAATTGTCTGACTACGTTTAGTGACGAAGGTGGGCTCCGTACCTGTGTTTAATAGGGTAAGATTAGTGGTGAATAAGTATTCAACCAATGACGTACCTCTGTTATTGTTGCAGTCCATGCCCCACATTTGGTGGTGGGCATTGGAGTCCGTTCCTATTACGACCTCCGTATTGGTTCTCTCGCACTGGTTAACCAGACGCGTGAGGTCGAACGGAGGCGGGTCTTCGGCCTCGGGCATGTAGACCGATGCGAAAACGACCGCTATACTCCTTGGCTGCTGTATTATTTCAATTTGTATTGCTGTGATGTCTCTGGAACAGAACTCCGTTAAAGCTTGGGCTCTGATGTTTTTAGTTGTAAGTATGCAGGTTCTTGGATGTGTGTGGTCAGTAGAATAGTAAATCTTACCTCCCAGGCTGGAGAGGCCTCTAATGAGGCCACCCCTTATCCAAGGTTCCTGGATGAGCACGATGGCTGAATGTTGGACCTCCATCCATTTGCGCAGTTGCGCAGTGGCCGTTTGGCTATGATGGAGGTTGATTTGTAGGCAGCTGACGTCACTAGGCAGAGGGTTCATCTGTGGGTGATGTCCCCTCCTCCCCGACCTTCAGCTGCGTTAGGCCGGCCAGGATGTCGCCAGCCTCCACCCCGTCGTCCCGCCGCACCGGACTCAGGAGCAAGCTCTCATCTTCCGAGTTACCCTCGGCTGACGGGCCAGCCCCCGAGCCAGACGCGGCCGGCTCTGACAGGCCGGATTTCGCGGAGCACCCTGACTGGGTGTTTGAGGCTTGTGTTGTGGAGTTGTCGCATCCCGGAGGATGGTCGACATACTTTCCTGTAGAGTCCCGGAACCGGACGTAGACTGCACCCAGCCCCAACGCGAGGCGGCGCTCGTTCTGCACCAGGACCGGGACTTGTTCCTCCGGGACGCCCACGACCAGGAACCACCCACCTGACTGTTTCTCCGAGTGCAGCAGAGACCATTTGTCGACCGCCAACCAGGGGTTCTGGAACTCCAGAGCCCGACCCACGTCGCGCACGTCGTCCCAGACCCCCTGTTCGTTGGGAACGACAACGCCGCACCGCACTCTCTTCGGGGCCTCTTCCTGGCCCCTGACCTCCAGTTCGAAGCCCGGTGGTGGGACCAGGAGAGAGACCGCCTCCGTCAGCCAGGTACGCGTTGCCTCGTCGGCGCACCAGAGTTTGAGGACCCCGTCCGCGTACATGGGTTTCCCGGTGAACGCAGGGGCGGGGCGTTTTGGAGTTTTAGTCGACCAGGCGTCACTCAGGATCTTCCTTTGAATCTCCGTGAGTATCCGGTCCACGAACTCCTTCGGCAAGTTCCCTGTGCGCTTGCATGTTACTGCAACGCCCAGAGATGCCTTGGAGACCTGTGCATAGGACTTACCCTGTTTAGTGGAGGAGTCGAGGCGGGGCTTCTTGTGCTCCCCTCGAGGCGAGCTGGTCTCGTTGAGAGCGCGTTTGGCCTCACCTCTTTCCTTGTTTTCGGCAGTTTTACCTGCCGTGTTTCCTGGTGGTGCTGGGGCTAGATGCCGTCCAGGGTGACCAGCCCGCCGCTTGGCGGCAGGCGGCTTCCCCGTACTGCCTCCGGCCTTTGTGCACCCCCTACTGCTGAGCGCAGGCTGCGCGCTGGTCACATTACTGGGACCTGCGACAGCGACCTGCACCGCTGTTTTTGTAGAGGCAGCACCGGCTGCGGCAGCGGTTTGTGCCGCCTTCCGCCTTATTGCCAGGCGCTGTCTCTTGTTTTTGTTTGCCCTCTTCTTCTTCGCAGAGCTGGTAGCAGCGGGGCCACTCGGTTGTGTGGTGGGCGGGTGTTGGGCAGGATTGGTGGTCTTGCCCTTACCCTTGCCCTTGTGGTGACTTACCACTTGCCAGCCTGCGAAGGAGGAGTCGTCTTCCCGCTTGATTTCAAACGGGCTGACGATTGTAAGGACGGGACCAGTACTAGCGTTAGCCAGCGCTGAAGTCTCGTCCTTGGGGGATGGTTTAACACCTGCAGCCGAGGCCACGGCGTCAACCATCTGTTTAGTTGATGCGGCGGGAACAGCTTTCGCTGCCACCATGCCGGCCTTAATCTACAGGGTGATTTATTAAACATCATAATAAAGTTTCGTCTTTTCCAAATCGCTCTGTCAGCTGATTGCCGCCAAATGTTCCTGAATATCGGCATTTGCGAGTCTGACCGTAGATTTCAACGGATTTTTTATCGTTTTAACAATAAGGAACCTTTATCTGTGTATCAGTTCAATCGTGTTTGTTTTGGACTCAAGTCTAGCCCATATCACGCGTTACGAGTTATTCGCCAGTTGATCGCTGATGAAGGCGATCACTTTCCCGCCGCAGCAGCTGTTGCTATTTTCGCTTTGTATATGGATGACATTGCCTGTAGTGTCATATCCGCTCCGCTAGCAATTTCGCTTTGTGAAGAGCTTATTCAGCTTTTCAAGCGAGGCCAGTTTGATCTTGTCAAATGGACAAGCAACTCTAAGGAGGTTCTCGCACGCATACCAGATTCTCATAAAGCTTCTCCAGACATTGAGTTTGAGAAGTCTGTACCGCATAAAGTTCTCGGTTTACGCTGGGACAAATCCTGCGATAGTTTTCGGTTTGACGTCTCACCGCCAGATGATAAGTGCACCAAACGCACTATGCTGTCCACAGTGGCTCGACTATGGGACATAATAGGTTTTGTGGCTCCCACAATTTTGTACGCCAAGCTCTTGATCAAAGAACTTTGGCTATCAAAGTGTAAGTGGGATGAAACACCCCCTGACCATATTGTCGCCGCTTGGGGCCAGTTTTGTATTGAGCTTACTGCGCTCAATCAAATTACTATTCCGCGTCATCTTGGGTTGGTAGATGGATGTACCATCAACTTAATAGGTTTCGCTGACGCCAGCGAGCTTGCTTTCGGCGGAGTCGTATATCTGCAAGTCCGCATTGGTTCTAACTACTCGGTGCAGTTAGTTTGTGCCAAGTCTTAGGTCTCGCCTGTTAAAACCATTTCGGTTGCGAGACTGGAGTTGTGTAATCTTTGTGTGTAATCTTCTGCGTCATCCATTGTGGCATCGTGGACCTTCTTGGATTTCCCATGATCCGTCAGAGTGGCCCATGCAACCCTTTGACCACAGTGCAGAAGACGAAGATATACCCGAACGGAAGTCTGTTTCTTATCCCGTGATTGCTGAGGTTGCGGAGTCGCCGATCTATGCACTCGCACTATTCATGTCATCGTGGTCTAAGTTACTCCGCGCCATCGTTTATGTCTGTAGGTTTCTTACCTAATGGGACTTTTGTTTCAAGTACTGATATCAAATTCGCAGAATGTAAGTTACTACGAGCTGTACAGGCTGTTCGTTTTAGTAACGACATTCAAAATTTGAAAAACAATGTACCTTGTTCTCCCGCTATCCTTAGACTCAAGCCGTTTCTCGATTAACACGGCGTCATACGCGTTGGGGGTCGTCTGTCAAATCCGGATGAACCTTATAACTACAAACATCCTTGCATTCTGCCGCGTCATGATCATGTTGTCGACCTTCTTGTTGATTTTTATCACAAGAAGCACCTCCATGCTGGTCCAGAGTTGCTTAAATATGTCCTTACTTATGCATAAGTATTGGATTTTAGCCGCTCGACGAATAATTCATCACAGAATACATAAATGTAACGTCAGTTTCAAATTTCGTCCGCGTCCGATTTTCCCTCCCATGGCAGATCTTCCTAGCCAACGCGTCAATCAAGTTGATAAAGCGTTTACACATACCGGTTGTGATTACGCAGGACCGCTGCAGTATACGCCAGTGCGTGGTCGAGGTGTTAAAAGCCGTAAAGCTTGGCTATGTATTTTTACATGCTTAACGACGCGCGCTACGCATATTGAAGTTGCGACAGATTTAAGCACGGTGTCATTCCTTGCAGCCCTTAAGCGATTTCTCTCACGGCGCGGCCCTATACAGTGTTTGTATACGGATAACGGCACTTTTTTCGTGGGCGCAAGCTCTTATTTACGCGACCTCTATAAGTTTCTCAGAGAAGAATATCGTACTCGTCTTCAGGAAGAACTTTCCATAGATCATATTGACTGGAAGTTTATTCCACCAGCATCACCACATTTCGGTGGATGTTGGGAAAGCATGGTCAAAGTAATTAAAACGCATCTCTTCAAAGTTATAGGTCAACAGATCCTCTCTTACGAAGAGCCTTTAACTGTCCTTGCACAAGTCGAGGCACTGATCAACTCGCGTCCGCTCACGGATTTGAGTAGTAACCCTGCAGAACCATCCGCATTAAGCCCTGCACATTTTCTGAACACAGTGCCATTATCGTCATTTCCGGCTCCTGAAGCAGACTCTTCAAGCTTGCTCCAGAGACATACTCTGCTGGATAAACTCGTGCAATCATTCTGGCAGCGCTGGCGTGCGGAATATCTACACCAGCTTCAGGCTAGATCCAAGTGGAATAGTCCTGCATCCCCTATACAGGAGGGTACGTTGGTCGTCATAATACATGATAATGCTCCGCCGCTTTCATGGCCGTTAGCCATCGTAGAGAAACTGCATACTTCCAAGGACGGTACAACCCGCGTTGTTACCGTGAAAACCGCGAAGGGGAGCTACGTGCGCCCTGTTGCACGTCTCTGTCCGCTTCCAACTCAGTGAGATCTAGCCTGAAGTTGGATCTACCTCTTAGTTTAAGTATTTAGTTTGTAGTTTTCGCTATTATTGCGTTTGATGTTTGAAATAGAAATATTATTTGTGATAGGTCAAGTTGATTATATCGATTTAGTAACGTTTAGTTTAGTCTATTGTAAATTTTGACTATGGTCACACTGAACTGTCAACTTCCGTTCTCGAGGAAAAAATGGTTGCGCGGACGCCGTATCTTTGGTTTTGTAATTGAAATAAATTGATCGCCTTTTGAAAAATACATCCTGGTAGCTTCGCGAATAGTTTGTTCGTTTCCCGCGGTCGGTGAAAAACCCGGTATAAAAAGTTGTCTGGACCACGCCGTATCTTGAATTATCGCCCCTTGAAAGCACATGGGTGCTCCGCGAGTCAAAGTGGTGTCGAAGTGAATTCGTACTGTAAACCCTCTTGAGTGCTTCCTTGATCAATAACTGGCACCGGTTTATTTGTGATCAAAATAGTATTTAAACGAACATTGTAAGACTTGAGTGAATCCGATGCAAGTGTTTGGTGCCGGACGATTTTGCTGATGAAGGACGCCGAACTGGACCCTGTGGTATTTATTCGATTTTCTTGTTATTTTGGCCAAAATTATGAGTTAATCTTATAAGTCCACTCAAGACCATCATCAGGAGCATCAGTAAGATTTGGTAAGACATTTTATTAATATTATATTTTATATTCATCACTGTGCAATCACAGTAATAGTGTTTAGATCCTTTGCCTTGGGCTAAGACTGGATGAATTAATCGCTTCCACTGATCTCTGTAAAACTTACCCAATCTTAGCCCGAACTCTAGACATTTGTTATTTTCGCTAAAGTTAATTTAGATTAATTTTATTATCATATCGCTGTCTTAGCCTATTGATGGGTTATGCGGTAGTACACCCAACATAGCTAAGTTCAATTCTATTTTTTTTAAAGGCAACCCTTTAGGGCCGGGGGAATATGGTAGCGCCATCTACCTTCCTATCGATAATGAATTACATCGACGTCAATCGTTCTTCGCTTGCTTGTCCAATGCGAGCGATGCTTTTGTTTCCGTCCCTGTCTATCCCATTCCCTACAAAGGGCACACCTTTCGCTGATACGTCGCCGCGTTCATCGACGCGAGAGACAGTCGAGAATAATCCGTGTCGCGCTGAGCACATGTACCGCACCGCTATATTTTTACCGCTTTACACCATAAAACGCAATAAACCACCCGCGAGTGAAATGATTTGTGTAGTTCTGGGTTGGATCCAGACGGAGTGATCAGCGTACAGCCCGACTCCTCGAAGACACCAGGACGAAGATACTAGGACGAAGACACCAGGGGGCCGCCATTTTGTCAAGGTAAGGCATGACCTTAGAATATCCTATACCCACTCACACTCCTCTTCCCTTATCCTTTCTAAACTCGCCCTCATACAGTCCACAATATTAATACTTCTCCAAATCGCCTAGAACATTCGGTTCGCCGAAACAGTATATGAACGACACAAATTGTTTACAAAAGGTATCAAACTAAGCGTAAGACTGTGGTGACTGTCTTAAATGAATGAAATATTTGACAACAACATATAAATTATTATGATAATTATTGGTGTATTGAACTGTTGGTGCGGTGATTGCTGAATCGATCACGCACCTTCGGCGCTAGACAAAAGGTGAAACACCGTGGTGGTTTAGCCAGTAAACAATCCCGCACGACTCTCTGCCGAACCAAATAAAAAGCAACTCAGGGCAGAATCGCCCTAAAAAAACTGAAGGGTATTGACCTTTTCCCGTCATAATGAATAGGAATTTAGGAAGTTCCACGGAATCCACATTTTTACAAAAGCTAAATTAATTCGCAATCAACGTCATTATCAAGCAATAAATCTCAAGCAAAGCTTTTGTTCCCAAACAAGCAATTAGTACAAATAACTACTTAAGACCGCTACGTCATCGCACAAAATATTACCTATCACTCATGGTTGGGGAAGCCATAATTCCCATACCATTATCTCGGCGAAAATAAATTTTATTATAAGACAGGCTACAGAGTTATCGATGAAGCTAAGGGCAAAAATAAAAAATAGAATTTATTTGGAAAGGAACTGCTTGTTGAGATAGAGGCTGATGGCCAAGGGATAGTGTTTCTATGTAAATGTGTCATTTATGGCTAAAATTTATTAATAAATATTATTTATTGCACAACTGTGTAGAGTTGTTTTATTAAGAAAGGTGTAGTAATAGAGACACAGAATTGGGTGGTCACATGTATTCAACTTTATGTCTAATATTTCTTCATACATCCCTCAAACATTTTTATGACCAACGCTATAAGCACGGGTGTGTTACATGACTTACATGTATATTTTGCTAGAACCCAGTGCCCTTTTTTCTAATGCCAAATATAGCGACAAGCGTTGTTTCAACATATTATTAATCCATTGAAACGTTAGATTATTTGGACTTAGCGTGCATTTGTTAGAGGACGCAATTTTATTACCTATATAGAAGTCCCGAGGAAGTTATTTCGATGTTAAATCCAAGTTTGTGGTGTCGCAGCCCTTGTCCTGCGGCCGCCATCTTGAAAAGAGTGGTACAAATTAGTGTTCTACTTTATCTGATAAACTATTGGTCGCAAGGAAAAAAATCAAAACACGTTTCGCAAATCAAATTCTCTATAACTTTGGTCCTCTAACATTTTAGTCGTAAAATGAAAAATAACGAAGTTACAAACGAAAATCGAATGAAACAAATTTTATTTTCAATGTTTTATAATTTTTTCATCGTCAGTAATAAAGAATACACTTAATTTGTATATACTTCTTCAAAACAAGACGCAGCCTTCCAACTTGAGACTGTGTAGTACCATAAGGTCCAATTTTCACTCATTCAACGACCTTCACAACTGGGGTTGAAAAAAAAAGACAAACTCTATCTCAAGTTCATAATCTGCCTAGCTAAAGGATACTGCTATGTGTTCTGCAGTGCCAAAACTTTCTGAAGACTACTGCAGGAAAATTATTAGAGATATCAAACTTCATAGGGGTAAAGATGAAATATCGACAAAAAAGCGACTTCCCACTAAATTTACATATGTACATACATACATACATAGACTCACGCCTGTTTCCCCGAAGGGGTAGGCAGAGGCATATTAAACGCCCACTTTTCGCCAGTGTTTTGATCCCACGTAATAGGTAGCGAGCCTATTGCCGCTTATCGGGATATTTTGTTTGCCAGAGCCTCGTCCGTTGATTGGCAGGTGCACCACTTGCAGGTGAGGTTGGCTTGGGTCCCTAAGTTCTTGGTGGGAACCCTTTGCACCCTGGGAAATTCCTCTAAATTTATTCATCAAATATTTTATACTGGCGCTTAATCAGATCTTGTGCCAAAGCCTGGCTCATCTCATAAACTGGGGACACAGTTTTAATAGGAAAACACTAAAATTTCCAAAATACAACAGAAATAAAAATATAACTTTTAATTTTTGGCTTAACGACAAAAGTGTCTAACCCAAAGTCGTAGAGAATTTGATTTGCAACAAAAAGCTCCTTCACATATTCATCGTGCGACTAATAGTTTACCAGATAATAAAAAAAAACCATCTGTACCCGCACTCTTTCCAAGATGGTGGCCAAGGGTCAAGAGGTACGAACCCACATATTTGGTTCAAGCATTACACTAGCCCTCCCTACATATATGTAAAAAAGAAAATGCGCCCCCTGATAAATGCCACCCCAAATGTAACTTCAATGGACTATAATTATGTATTTTATGTTTTTGAATCCAAAGATACAATACGATTGTACTCGGTACTATAAAAATTGCTATAATTGTTATGATAAAAGGGTCAGTATGTGTGCGATAAAGGGGTCGTTTTCGGTAAGGTGGGTAAGATATTTTTTATAACATTGAATCAGTATGTACATGACGTACTGATTCCAGGTTATACGAAATACATATTCAATGTTCAATGTTATACCTACTATTTTTGCCATTGGGTGTGGTGAAAAGCGCGCTGTTTTATTATGGTATTTAGTGGTTAAGTACATAAGTCACTATGAGATCAAGATAGCTACCATGTAACTACCTGGCACATTATTGCTATCCTGATAAATAACAAATAAATCCAGGGTGTCAGTCCATTCAGGGACAGATTAAGAAGACAACATATTATTACCCCATTAATTCCGTGGGTATCGTAAAAGGCGACTATGAAAAATACATTTAACAAATGGTATCTTTGCGAAGAGATGAAAAACTCGATATAAATCGCTGTGCGAACATCTGGCTAGCATGGTACAATCCTCCTTATGACTCACAGTAGGCACTTCTGTAAAGCGCATTTGATTCCAGCTGCGAAAGGCTGGAAAAATTTCATGAGCTCCAGTCTCGTTTAAAAATAAACGTAAAAACATTATTTACAAAATATAGCCTATGAAAAAAGTTGTAGCCTTTGTTACACGTTCGCTAAAACGCGTTGTAATATAGGTACATACAAATCGTATAAGAGAAGTTTGTGTCAACGTGATTCAATAATATACTCACTACATGTTTGGTAAGACGGAAAATAAATAATTATTCGTAGTGCACCAGTTTTAAGTAAATGAAACACAAGCTAATAAATATTATATTAAATCGATTTTCGACTTTGGTGATTTATATACATCATAGAATTTATTTTACGAGACTTAAAGTTAACTAATTAATTTAAGGTGCGTAAGTAAAAACTTGTCCGTGTGGTGACGGATTAAGAATACGAATTGTCACCACCCCATGTCATCCCGTGGGTGTCGTAAGAGCCGACAGAGGGAACATACAGTGCAGAGAACAGCACTGAAAGAGAAGGAAAACTTGATAAAAACCCTATACCAACCCGTTTGGCCAGCGTGGTATGATGGGCCGATTCCTCCTTGCAAAGGAGAGGCCTAGTCCAGCAGTGGACTGTTAAATGCTGATGATGAAGTTTCTGACAAAGTATGAATGTTGTTTTTATAAAATATATAATCTCGCAATCAAAGGAAACCTTATTTTCCTCCAGCTTAGGCTAACGACACCCAAGAAGGACAAAGTCACCAAAAGACATCAAGACACAGTGAGCACAGTCTGCGTAGATAGTAACATCAATATTTGAAAAATGTTCGATAACTTTTAAATTCAAGAAAAAGACAAATTTAATATCACCTCAGTCTGCCGTGACCACGGTTCCTGTAAAGAAACTGAAACGTCGGCTAGTAAAAATTTAAAAATGTAGTTCTAGATCATTCAGTTTAAGGCGCTGTTATACCTCAGAAGCCGTGAAACACCTAATTTTTCGTCGCGCATCTAGCCATAACGGTATATATTACAAACTAGCAAAAATTAGAGCTTAAAGTCAAAAGTCTAAACAAAAGACTTTTGAAAGAATTTTTCATATACGTAAAATAGAATCACGGTAAAAAAATCACAAAATCGAGGCAGAAAATAATCTTTCGTCTCACTGTTTGCAATATTTTGATCGTAAGCTGTCATATTTTTTTTTGATAATATTGTAGGAAATCTAATGAACTAAAGAATTACCCTATTTATTTTCATATTATACGTGTATATTTTGTAAAATTAAATAAAATCTGCCAAACGTCTATGATTTTGACGCTCGGTAGATCCCATCAATATCAAACGCTTCAGCAATTTAAACCTTATTAGCATAAGCGGTGTACTGAGTGTCAGTTGCTAGTTTACGCCCCGCCCAGAAATCATCATTCGGCTATGAGCCCTGTGAGAGATAGGTCATGTCGCTTGCGTATCCGCTGCACGAAATTTTACGCCGATTTGAGTTCGTAATTTCATGTTTTATGTTATATACTGAATACTTTGAATCAAATAGGCTTTTCATGTAACTATGGGCACATATAATTAGGACCTAAGTTTATACTCTTGTTGCGTTTAATGTGTTATTGTTTCTGTGCTTATAAATATATAATTAGAACAATAAAATATGGACAATTAGAGAAATGAAGTTCTACGAAGGATTTGTAGAAGAAAGCGTCGTAATAAAATAGAAATTCATCCATGGCCAAGTGATTATGAAATATGTAACATTTTACACAAATTATTTTCATAAGAGTCTTTTATGACTAACTATGTTACTTATATATTATCGATTATGCATAATATAATTATATAAATTATTCTCACAATACATAGCTGCCACAGTTTTCAATTTTTGAAAGAGTAATAACATAAAATCGAATCATTTTATGTACCTATATTTCAAATTCATTAGCATGTCAGAGCGCCTGGAGCGCTAAGATGCCGCCACGGCGAACAATAATGATGACAGCGCTAATATGGCGCTCCGCAATCCGCACACAAGCGGTAACGAATGTTGTATTATTGTGTTTTGAACATAAACCTTTTTAGGTACATCGGGTAAAACTTTGATTATTCATAAACTATTAGGTATGTCTCAGTACATCTAATATCTTTTTAATTTCTAAAATCAATCATTTATAAGTAAGAAGGTAACTTCTCTGTTTGCTATAACACAAGATATAGTATTTTTTTAATAATAAAGTACGTAACTAATTATCATTATTGTAATTACAGTGAAGTTAAAGATAACAGTTCTGCAACGTCTTACACACATTTGACTTCAGTCATTCCTAACACGATCTGTTCAAGAGCTAGCCAAGAAATTCCAAACAATTTTTTTTTTAAATTTGACTCAAATTCCGTAGTGATAAGCAAAAATTACAAGAGGCATAGCAGTGACTGGTTCGAATTGCGTAAGAATATGTTGACAGATTGAAATTTTTGTATAGTGGTAAAAATAAGAGATAACAGCAGTAAAGCCAACTTAGTAAAAAATATTTTGTACAAATAAAATATTTGCAATGTAAAATCAGTTGCGCATGGAATCTAAAATGAACAACTGGCTTTGCAACAACTGGCGAAGCAAGAAAATGTAACAATCCAGCCTTGTGGATTATTCGATTATTGGTGCCACGCCAGATGGATTAATAGGTCCAAACACGATTGTGGAAATTTAATGTTCTAAAGTTGCCTATAAGAATGGGCTGGAGAATAGTATAAAAGTAAATAAAATACAAATATGGAAACATGATAAAAAAGTGAACTGACTAGTCTAAACAAATATTGTAATTGTTATTACCAAATTCAGGGGCAACGCCACGTTACACGCAAACAAAAGTGTTTATTTGCTGTGTGGAGTGGCGAAAGTATACCACTAAAAATAGAAATTATAGAAAGAGATGATGTTTTCTGGCAGAAGCTTGTGGCGTTTTATATGAATTGGCAGTTGTCTGAAATTGTTGATTCTCGTCAAGCTCAAGGGATGGCATTGCGAGATCACGGAGAGGAAAATGTTTCATCAGTGCTTGAAATTTCTACAATACCAAGCCGTAAAAGGAAAGTAAATGAAACTGTGCCTCGTGAACAACAGCAAATAATAAGTATTGAAGCCTTGTCACCTCACACACTGCCTTTAACATTCGATGAGAATAAAGAAAACCTGCCGGGTTGTAGTAGACAGCTAACTTTTGATGAGCTGTAAACTCTGTATTTGGTTAATAAATTATAAATGAATATAAATAAATATCTTTTAATATTTATTTTCTTTGAAACAACACATATTTGAAGCGAAAGAATTTTTTTATATTTTTCCATACAAACATGTATGACGAGAGCTAACGAAAAAGCAGTAACTCAAATTCTAATTCTATAATTTTCTAAGCGACATAGCAGTATCTCATGAATAAGGTATATCTACATATATTTTTGATGTTTCATCTATTTTGAAAAATAATAATGGGTTGGGTTTCAAAACGAGTCGCCTGAATTTGAGGGTATTGGTAGTGTAGGGGGCTTAAGGTAGTTCGTTTTAATCCCCTAAAAGTTATTTTGGCTGCCGGAGTTGCGTCTAAATATTTTTAAACAATTTCCAAAATTTCATAAATACTTCGGCATTTATGCAAAACGGAACATAGTTTTTATACTTTAGTACAGTTTTACAAATGTAATTTTTAGGTTTTATGTGAAAAACGTGAAACGAAACGCAAAACTGCCATCTTGGAATGATCATATTGACAGCTAATGTCAAATTTGTGCGTCATTGCTTTCGAGTGCCTCGGGTTAGTTGCGACTGTAATAAGTAAATAAATAGGTTATGTTAGGTTCTCTTTTGACCCTTAATCCGAAAATAGGAGCCCTTCGCATGGCTCCGACAACCTTAGTTTATTAAACTAGTGTGATGAATGTGGAAGTTGGCAGTGCCATACACACCGATGTTTGGAGATTTTTTTTTCAGAGAAAACCAAGTATTTCCAAGTGAAAATGGTGAGGGGGGTTTCAAGACCTCCCCTGCTCCCTCTCCAATCACTCACAACCCCTAAAAACGGCGACGTATTTCGAAACCTTTGCCATAATAATTATACCTATAATAACAATAAACATCCATAAATAAATAAAAGAAATCAACTTTTACTAAACTTCAATTATCTCGTAACTCGCTTTAGTTGAGATACGGCTTTTGCACTTAGTAGAGCAGTATTGTGTTTTTTAGGGTACCGTAGCCAAAAATTGTTAAAACGGAACCCTTATAGATTCGCAATGTCTGTCTGTCTGTCCGCCCGTATGTCACAGCCAATTTATTGCAAAACAGATTTGAAAACTGGCAGGAATGGAATTAGAAGTAGGTATTCTATGAACTGCTTCACTATTTTTATACAAAAACAAAACAAACATAATAATGGCGTCTCCATACATGGAACTTACTTAATTATTTCTATCATCTTACGGCACGTAGGTATTTACCTACTTTCGTCAACATTTAATACCTATAACGTCTAATGTAAACCAGTTTTGCTCATGGCTGCACTGAGAACAAAAATTGCGCTATGCCTATATTGTACAAACAGATTGATGTATGTAATAAAAATTTTAATATCAGTCTATCTCAATTCAATATGCTAAAACGTTTTGCTTGCGATTTTGAAATATTGGAATACGGATGTCGCCAGAATACGGCCGCACGCGACGAGAATGAAGGGGGGCGCCCCTGTGCCTTAAAGTGCCTTAAATGTAAACTAACTTAAACCAATATATCGCGGCTACTGATTAAACTAAAGGCTCAATTGATTTAGTAATCATTATTGTTGTATTTACATTGATCTTTAGCAGCATTTTATTTTTAAAACGATTTTAGATAAAAAAGTCACATCAAGATTGTTTACGTTTAGTTAAGTACCTAACCAAATGGAGTATAGTTTCATTTCAATTCAAGAACACAATTTCAATTTCAAAAAATCTATGTATATAAACGAAACACAACAGTGTCTATAAAATTACTATCGTGTTTAGTGTATTTTTATATAAGCCAACTCCCTAGTTATACGTCCTTAACAATATTCTTTATGGTTTAAGAATTATACCGTAGAAATAACCATAACAGACCCAATGAAGGTCGGCTTTTATACTAATTGGTTTACCGTATATAAGCGACTATTTAAGGTAGGTCTTAAAAAATAATGTATCTCACAAAAAAGGTTTTGTAGCCGGGCTATATCGTGATAAAAATGTAACTTCTGAATAAAATTTGATGCAGTATTCAAATACAATACCTATATTTACTTACTATCTGCTTATTAAAAATGTCTCCTTATAGCTAGTAGTGCAAAATTTTTTTTTATGAAATGCTTCTTAGATGCGTTGAATTAATTGTTGAAAGCAGCTAAATATTATTTAATTAAGTGATATGCCTACAAGATTTTGATACTTAGTACAGTCTTTGGTTTATTAGAAATGCTCTCAACGTCGATGAGAAGATTGAATCAATCATTACTGCTGCTCGTAATCTGGGTCATGGGTTTGCTTGCCAATATCCCCGACTCCACGACCCAGATGAAATCAGACCCGAATTAAAAGTCAATCAGTTTCTTGGTTAGATTGAAAGAGTGAATTTCGAGTGTTATGTTTCTGGAAGATTCAATTCAATGTCTTTGTGGTATAATTATTGAAGAATCAAGTCTTAATGACGAATTTTCAAATAAAGAAGAGCACGATCATTTTATATTTGTGCAATATTTATATCCCAGCATTACTCTTAATTCTTTGGCAATATTATACAGCTGTCGAATATTGCTTTCAGAAGACAAGGAATCAAAACAAATTCTATTTGCGGTCAACACGTAACTCTTACACATTAAAATCGTGATATGTTGAACATTAGAACCTAAGCTAACTAACTAATAAAGCCCACTTTCCTACCTCATAATTCAATGATCCAGCGAAACCTTTCACGAATAATTTGTAAGCTAGCTTATACAATATTTAACACAAACCGTTGTCTGTTCTATTAAAAATGACAGTAAACGCTTTTCCATTACGCACCTATTTTTTTTTGTTTTACGAGGTGGAAAATCCCTTCGGATCTCCGACTCTTGGGGGAAATAAGAGCCGGAGTATGTGGTGTTTCCGCTAAAAACCACCTCGACTGCCGCCATGTACCCGTGTGTCGGCGGGTGGGGCATCACCTAAGCACTCGTCGCCACCCTCCGACGGGTATTGGCCTGCCAGATGGTCAGGCGGGCCCCGAACAAAACCCCCTTGGCGACGGATTAAGGTGTTGGACTCCGCCGCCAAAACGCCCAGCGGCCGCAGAGGATAGGGAGGACGGCAACGCAACACCGCATCTCCTCTTCCTCTGCGGCCCCACCACGACGCATCGAATGGCGCGCCCCCATTTGTTCGCGGGAGATAGGGCGCGCGGCAACGCAACACCGACACGCCTCTCCTCCCGTGACCGCACCCGACTGCGAGGGACAGACAGAACTGTCCCCCGCACCCGCACCGTTGGACGCATCCTGAGCAGGCCCCTCCAAGCCCACGCGGAGCGTCCCCTCCTGGATCTCTCTTAGCTTCACCGCGGGTGACCAATCCACGGTTACTGAGCCCCCCCACCACGACAAGGTGGAGATCCCACGGCGGGGGGTTCCATTACGCACCTGTCAACTACAGTGTAAAAATTACTTCAGAAACAACTGTCAAGAAAATTTAACTGAATTTTTTGTCGCTTTGCGAATTGTAAGCTTGGCAATACCCTGTTTATAAAGTTTAAGGTATATTTATTTGAAAACGTTTTCAAATATACGGACAAAATACTCTTAACACCATTTAAAGTTTTGATTTAAAGTTCGATGTTGAAGTTTTTTATTAAACATTTTAAGTTTCAATATTTCATAACATTTAACTTGTTTTGAAATTCAATATCATCTATCCAATAAGTAGAATGAATATTACCAGCGTCCTTTGTAATAAAGTTTGTCAATTTTAATTGGTCTGCAATCCTTGCAGCAGATGGGCAGATGATACCGTATGAGAATAGCCCAAGTTTTAGAAAGAAAATACTTTTCTTCATAAAAAAACGCTTTTCACCCAGACGGGCAACAGACCGGACCATATATCTAGACACATAAAGAAATGGTTCTGTTCCATAACGTAACTTGCTCTCCTGAGGGCCGGGAAGGTGTGAAACGTGTTCGTGAGCCGAAAACTGAGGCCCTAAGTAAAAATAAATTCTATATTTTTCAATAACTACAATATACAGATTCAATACCTAAACCTCTTTCCTTCCTTTTGTATGTTTCAAACAAAAAGTTTCCTCGTAATATTTATTGAACTTCCAAAACTACTCCAGTAGAATACGAGTTGTTAAGTATAAAATATTTAATTTTGGCAAGGCTAAAGCAATGTATTATATGCTTGGTAGGTAATAAATATTCCCGTCTACATGACTCCGAGCTACTGAAGTAAAAATAATTCATATATGTCTGACTAGATGAGCTCGCGGTTACACCCACGTTATTTAAGGCTACTGCTCCGCTCCCGTGCCTCATAGCGTGATGTTAAATAGCCTTCCTAAATAAATGGGCTATCTAAAACTGAAAGAATTTTTCAAATCGGTCCAGGAGTTCCTGAGATTAGCGCGTTCAAGCAAACATTCTAACAAACAAACTCTTTAGCTTCATATATTAGTACTAGCTGACCCAGCGAACTCCGTATCGCCTTTTTAAGAGTTTTTATTTAATTCCCTTTTTTCCAAGCCCCTTTTCCAAAATTACCATTGACTTAGCGCTTAATCTCTTATCATTTCAGAGTCTATAAATGATGAACAAAATAACATAGATTTTTTATAATATTGAATTCCCCATTCCTTAAATTATCGGAGACGATACCCAAATTGATTTTTAAAATTTTCCCATCCGCCATCTTTGATTTCCCATCCACCGTCTTGAATCACGAAACAGATGTTGTATTTGGATGCCCCATCCCTTTTAACATCGCAGACGATACCAATATTGATTTTTAAAAAATTTCCCATCCGCCATCTTTGATTTCCCATCCGCCATCTTTGATCACGAAATAGATGTTGTATTTCGATTCCCCACCCCTTAATATATCGAAGGCGATACCCATATTGATTTTAAAAATTTTCTTATCCGCCATCTTTGATTTCCCGTCCGCCATCGTGGATCACTAAATAAATTTCATATTATTAATCAGCGTCCCGAAAATCTCGAAAACGATACCCATATAGATTGTATCCTATTCGTTTAGCCTTTTTTTGCCTTTAACCCCAACCCCTTCTCGTTTGACCATTTTATTATTTTTGTCTGGCCCCTTAAAGTTGTGGCGTAATTTTATATAGCCTATAGCCTTTCGGAATAATCTGGCTATCATAGGCAATAACAATTTTTAAAATCCGACTGCCAGTTCCTGAGATTAGCCGACATTATCTTTTAGCCTTTTTAGCCTTTTGCCCAGCCCCAAAGGGTCGAAGCGTTATGTTAAATAGCCCATAGCCTTCCGGAATAACTGGGCTATCGTATACAAAAATATTTTTCAGATCTGACCGGTAGTTCCTGAGATTAGCGCGTTCAAACAAACAAACAAACAAACTCTTCCGCTTTATTATATTAATATAGATTAGATCACTCTTCTTAGTATTAATCGTAAAATAGGAACTTTTCACGACTAGTATTGAAATACGGTTTTACCAGGTTCAGATTTGAAAGAAGCATAATCTATGCTTTCAAAGAGGACACTATAGTCTATCTAACTACTACTTGAACATAGTGTTCTAAATTTGACCTTTTTTACCTTTATTCGTCCTCAACCACGTCTTTTCTTAGACCATTTTGCCTCAATATAATTTTCTTCGATTTTCAACAATCACGTACCCTTAATAATTTTGAATACTCTGTAAGTATGGCTGTTCTTTTTAAATTTCAACTCAAATTTAAGCTCCTTTCTTTTGTTGAATTATATACACCTTTATTTATATAGGTAATTAAGATTGTCACCAGCCAAAAAAGTAATATCAATTCTGTGAATGTGTCGGCTTAGATTCGGATTAATTTATTCACTCAAAGCGTGAAACTTTACGAATAATTTTGTCTGTTTTTATTATTTGTACAAATTTAGTTAGTATAAAGTCTTTAAAGTTTGAAGTAAACCATTTATGCAAAAGATCGATTAAATTTGTAATATACCCCATTTCTTTCAATACATTTGTTTCGTAAAAAGTTTCGTGTGTTTGTAACTATTAATTTATCAGAAAATTTGTGATTACATTTCTGTCCCTGTCCACCGTTATGGAAGAAGATAATCTTAATATATAAAATCCTTGCGTTAGTGACTGACTGACAGACACGCTACAGTCGAAACTATTGGGCGCAGGAAGCTGAAATTTGGCATGTATGTTTCTTGGGGACCGTAGGGGTGCACTAAGAAGGGATTTCACGAAATTCTCACGGGATCCGCTAAAACGGGTAAATCTTAAAAAAATGCAGGCGTAGCTGCTGGCGTCCTCTAGTCATTAATAAATTTAATAAAACTTGTAAAGGTAAACATTATTTACAATTTTTTTGCAGTTGACAATAATAATTCTCAGTCTATGTGGACAGCCTTGAGGGAAGGCTATGTGCAGCAGCGGACGCGTATCGGCTGATAAGATAACGATAATAATTAATCATAATATAATTGACATCCTTTAACTAGCAACACTTAAAGCAGCCTATATTGCGATCTCATAGGTTATTAAACAAGAGGAAGTTCAAGTTTTATATAAACGTTTATCAAGGAAGGTGCCAAAATTATTACATTCAGCCAAACAAAAAGCATACACATGAGGAATGTACCTAAATATGGTAAGTATAACACGGATTGAAGAATAAAATTAAGTGAATTTAATTTCAAATGTATGAATCTGACCCAGCCACACCACACTAAATTGATCTCATCGTCATCAACATCGTCCCAGCGCTATCCTGGTTTCATACAAGACATATAAGACATTGAACTAAAGCAATATTTGTAACTGTACTATAGATGGGTATTACTTGAGGAAATATAACTATCATAAATTAAAACGTATAAACCACCAAATAACTTAGGAGTCATGCAAAATAATTCGTGTGGCATTACAATTTCATTATACCCGAACACGCTGGAATGGGCATACAAATCTTCCATGCAGATTATTTTATTGCATTCTGGCACGCGTCGTGTCATCCTTATTAGCTGCGTAGAGACCGCCTCTTAATGGCCACTTTCCTTATATTACTTCGGCAGGGTTGTCGATTAAAATTTGTTGTCTCGAGGCTGTATTTTATTTACTGACTGTTCTTGTTATGGCTTTATTTTTGTAAACATGGAGGTTCCAAAGATTGCCTGGTAGTCATTAGATTAAAGCCTACATTTTATTATACACTAATTGTATTTGTATAGATGATTCTCTGTGGCGATGAATTAAAAATACACACAAAAAGTAAATTGCTACTGTCACAACCCTTTTTCGTTTCGCTGGTGACTTAAAAGGCGACTTAGTAAAATACAGCAAGCAAATAGTATCTAGCGAGGAGACAAAAAATCGACAAACAAACCTATGCCAACCTATGTCTGAGGCCATCACAATCATCAATTTGGCTCACAGTGTACGTCCGCAAATAACGTCCAGCAGTAGGCTACGAAAAGGTGAATGATGATGACCATAAAATTTCTTAAGATATTTATATTGGCGTAGAAGAAAGAATTAAAAATAGAACAAACAATCATAGAAAGCGTTGTCCCGCATGGGAATCGAACACATAACACTTGTGTCAAACGCATAGCATCACTCAAACCGACAGGTGTTCGACCTACGCTTGGAGTAGCGGTAATTTTACAGTTTAGCACTGCCGAGTGCCATTAGTGTTATGAACCGTACATCTATGTGTTCGACCAACACTGCGCGGATATCATCATCATCAGCCTTTAACAGTCCACTGCAAAGGAGAGGCCTAGTCCAGCAGTGGACTGTTAAAGCTGGCACGCTGGCCAAACGGGTTGGTATAGGGTTTGTATCAAGTTTTCCTTCTCTTACTTAGTGCTGTTCTCTGCATAATATGCTCCCTCTGTCGGCTCTTACGACACCCATGGGATGATATGGGGTGGTGACAATCCGTATTCTTAATCCGTCACCACACGGACAATGCGCGGATAACCACTATATTATTACATGGATTTGATGTACTTACGTGACGATTAAATTTTATACTTGTACAGAAAAGTAACTCATACACATAACACACAAAGCTTGTAAAATCCTCTTCTTCATCATTCAGTGATAAAACTAAACATTCAGTATGCATGTTTGTTGCTATCTATCATTGGTCCGTTTTTACTGCTTGACATTTCAGAGTAAAGAATAGCCGTTTTATGAGACCACCTAACTTACGGCGATCGAGAAGAGATACATTTCGTAAAACTCTTACACTCGAATTATCATTCTTATGCTAATTGAAATAAAGTTTTTTTCCAAAACATTCGAGAATGTCATGAATCGAAATAAGTTGAAACGAAAACGTTCTTCAGTTTTGTAGTCCACTGCTGGACACAGGGCTCTCCTAACTTGGGTCTGAATAGTATTGTAAGCGAATATCGAGGAGGATTTGACCTACTCTACGACACTGGCTTTATGCTGAGCTTTCCCTCTCTTCCTGAAGATACTATTGGTTTCGTGTATTTTCCTCAGTCGCCTCTTACAACAACAACGGAATGAAATTGGTACTGACAATTTTATTCGTATTCTTACGACACCAACGGCATATAAAAGGTTGATATGACACGTTGTATTCTTACACCACGCGGAAACTAAATCATACGATTATTTTTTTCAACATTTTTTTTTACAAAATATATCACCATTCGGTCCAAGTATACACTTTTTTGTAATTTGTTTCAACCCTATCGTGGCGAAAGCTTCACGGAGCGCTGACGTGCCCCTGTATATTGCCTTGACACTGAGTGTACTCCAACTTGCGAAAATGATATCATTATTATTGCTCTCAAATGTTCGCAGGAATTGTATTTACTGGCTCCTGTTTCTTCTATCTGTTGTAAGGGAAATAGTCGAAAACAATCGTTGCGACACATTTTCTTTGTGGTTTAGACAAGTAACAAATCATTGGAATTTTCTTAAAATCTATTAAACTATTTTGTA
Source organism: Euclidia mi (assembly GCA_944739405.2). Lineage (NCBI taxonomy): Eukaryota > Metazoa > Arthropoda > Insecta > Lepidoptera > Erebidae > Euclidia > Euclidia mi. Next base: position 25,904,202 of record OX123204.2, on the reverse strand, counting down.
TCTGCCCAGAAAGTGTTACTAAATGAAGTTGACCGCTATCTTGGCGATCAGAAATACACGCTATTTACATTATCTGCACACGTTATGACGTAGAACTGATGTTATCATTATATTACCAGCCCTGTATATCAATGCCCCTAGTGCTGGTCATGGATCTCTTCACCCTATGTGAAGAGTAAGGCCATATGTCATCACTGACAAAGTCCAGATTGGTAGACTGCCTATTTTAACGGTTCCGTAGCCAAAAACGCAAAAACAGAATCCTTATAGATTCGCCATGTCTTTCGGACTGTCAGTATGACACAACCACTTTATGTTAAAACTATAGAAACTACACATTTGAAAATTGGTAGGGAGATGTATTCTGTGAACCTCTTCAAGCCATTACTAAAAATTGGAAATAATATAAAAGCGGGCTCTCCATACATGGAACAGACTCGTAACACTTGCGGGGTTTATATCGATAGATGTTTAAAAATGGAATTATTGTTCCTATAATCATTGTTTCTCAAAGTCGATCGTTTAAAAGATAGACGCTTCAAAAGAGGTAAAATGACTGTCCCACCCCCACTTTAAGTAAGAGATTGATATAGCTAAAAGAAATATCCTGTAGATCGTTACAAAAACTTCCGAGAAAATTGTTTTAGGCGTTATGTAGTTTTTCAGATATAGCATATGTTCAAAAACTGCAAATATAACTTTGTCGTCTATACAAACACAATAGAAAACCAATTATTTTTTACTTGCGGTAAAGTGATAAAGGTACTTGGTTAGGTTAAGACAGGGGTTATGTTTAGTGGGTATCTATACTACAGAACCCTTCATTGGCGAGTCCGACTCGGTCTTGATTTAATTATTTCAAGTTTATTACGGAGAACTCTCAAGCATACACGTTGCTTCACAATATTTTTCGTGACTGTTTTGCAGAGTAATGTAGGCTTATATAGTACGGCATAGCTGCAAAAACAAATCTTATAAATGTAATCATACGAAATGTTTGTATTTATTGGCAAAGTATATTACGTACATACACACGAGAAAATTAATTGATTCATATGTGATATGTGACTAGAAACACAGGACTGAATATCGTATAAACGCAAAGTTAATATTATCATTATTTGATGTAACATGTGTGTATTTCCAGACATATGTATATGTGTGAAATTATCAAGCTTCCCCGTCACGGACCCAATTTGATTTATCCCGCTCGTCGTGTCGGCTAGATGAATTAAATCCCTCTAAGCAGAGCATGCGATCTTGATAAACACGTCTTCACTCCCAGTTATTTTTATTAGCCAAAGAACTGCTTCTAGTACTCAATAGGGAAAATGGGTCTAGAGATAACAATCTCGTACTACTCCATGTTTTCCGTTGTTTATTTACCGGTCAAATTGGAATTGTATTTACTAAAACGTAATGCTTTGAAAATATAGCCGCAATGTATGATCACTATTTCTTGTAGAGTAAGATTAAGGAGCAACATGGCATTTTATATTGACTCCCTGACGGCAAGTGACAGCAAGTGCGTGATGGTAATGTCACACACAAGTATCACGAACCAACTAAAATAATTAATTACGTCATCCGTACGTGTATCGTACAAGGAAACGTAGCATTGCTAAGAACTGGCTGTAGGCCAGTATTGCCGCTAATCAAGTTGAAACTGCTGGAGAACATACATAATCTGCATGTACTATGATCTGAATTGTATTGTACTCTCTTGTTGGGCTTTTTTGTTTGAAGATCGTGGTCATTAGGTGTGTAGAGGTTTCTTACGTTATACAGCAATGACACCAGACAAAGAAATTCCCAAGTCCAATTCACATTCACAATTATGACACAAAAACTTGTGCATACATAAATTACATACGTTTGTTTGGACTTAACTTTTGGTTCGTTTTGTAGTTTGGATGTCGAACAGCGATGGGTAAATGAGAAAGCTTCTCTATGAAGGCTAATGATTATAATATTATTAGTTTACTGCAATTGATCTTATAATATAGTACACTAGGCTGCGCTCGCGCCGCCTGTTTGCTATACCACGATACGGACATGTACCGCGCAGTACGCACCCACATGTCATGCACTCACACTGCTTAACACTCTGGTTGCTCAATATCCAAACATTGACATATTTTATTTACACTTTAAAATAATTTTCAACGCAGTAATAAATTTACTGTCACAATATATATTTAATATAATAAATATTTAACTTTTTCAACTTTTTAGGGTTCCGTACCTAAAAGGTAAAAAACGGAACCCTATTACTAAGCCTCCGCTGTCTGTCTGTTTGTCCGTCTGTCTGTCTGTCACCAGGCTGTATCTCATAAACCGTGATAGCTAGAAAACTGAAATTTTCACAAATTATAGATAGATAGAGATAGATAGAAAATGCTTTATTGTACACCAGAGGCAAATAATTACAGAAAAATGATATATACATATAATAACTTAGGTCTAGTTGTACATGGGCGGCCTTATCGCAGGTTGCGATTTCTTCCAGACAACCTGATGGACTATATTCAATTAAGTAAGCGAAATCGGGTAGCTAATGGTGTACCTACTACATAATAGATTTGTATACATAATCTTCGTTAAAATTATGTAATTTGGTTGCCGCTATAACAACAAATACTACAAATTAAAAAAATATATATATTAAGGGGGAGTCCCATACAATAATCGTGTTTTTTTTCCTATTTTTTGCTCAAAATTACTAACGGTAACATGGAGACGCTTAAAATTTTCACAGAATGTGTAGTTGTATATTACCTTTCAAAAGAAATAATTAAATTTAAAAAAAGTAAATAATAAAGGGAGGCTCTCATACAACAAACGTAATTTTTAAGCAATTTGTTACTCGATTTTAATAAACAGGTGGAAACTTAAAAAATATTTAAGTATACATACAACAAACGTGATTTCCTTTTATAGATGATGAGCAGTTGTAACAAATAAATGAAAATATCAATAATATTGAATAGAGTCATACTTAAGTCACCAATCTCTAAAATACTAGAACGCGCTCGCAGCTACGCCCGCAAATTTTAATTTAATTTAACCGTTTCTTCGCGATCTTGTGGGAATATCAGGCGACACCTTCTTAGTGCACTCCTACAATCTCCAAAGAATATACATGCCAAATTGAAGCTGTAGAGACCTCCACATCCCAACGACTGACCAGACGACAGTCGCTCTGTGGAAAAGCTGATATTCTGTCATATCTGGTTAGACCAGTAAGCGGACTTCGGTGTCCAAGGCGTGTCCAACTTATATACAACAGTACTTTTTCATCTTGGATCCAATCAAGATTAACGCTACGATGATGATATTATAGCGCAAATTTTAATAAGGAGAGGTAAGATTTTCTTTATTAAAATGTTCGCCAGCAGTTGACTACGAAAGTCTATGATGATGATGATAAGATTTGTTTGAAGATTTTGATATCCTTAGGTACCTATATTGGCGTACAAGAAAACATATAATCAATAAATATACCTACTAAGTAGTCAAACTATAATCCTTATCTAGTTATTAACTATGCTCATTTGTAGGTTTCTGTAGAAAAGTACAAGATGTAGTATCTTGTACTTTCCTACATTTTTGTCAGCCTTAGTTTAACCTGATGACAGTAAATATTAAAAACAATTTAAGTAGCATTTCGGGAAACCTTTATTTTTCTTATTGTTTTAAAGTGACTTTTAAAAACATTAAGTAAGTAGCTATTTACAAACACTTTTGGTTTTGGAGTCGTTAGCCATATTGTCTTACTTTATTTACACTCCAAAAAAAGCTCATTAGGATAATAGTAAACATAGACGAAACAAACAGTTGCAAGCCATACTTTCAAACACTAAAAACCCTTACTTTACCCAGCTTATATATATTTGAGATATGTAAATTTGTCCGCAAATATCCAAATTTTTACACTAAAAGAGAAGATGTACAAACGAATATTAAATTAAGACACGGAAATCGATTAAACCTACCCATCTCGCGATTAAACATGCACTCAACTAGCACATATGTGATGTCTATAACAATTTACAGTCAACTCCCAGCTACCTTAAGATACGAAAGTAAATATAATAGATTTATTACAAAACTTAAACAATTTCTCCTCAAGAAAAGCTACTACAATTTACACGAGTACCTAAATGACAAATTTTAATTCAAACTAACATTTAATTAATAAATTCATTGATGCATTGAATTATACACAATTATTTTATTCCAATGGTTATCATTTAATTTTTATTTATTATAATAATAATAATAAATAATAATGCATAGGGTGCATAGGGTTCCCACCAAGAACTTAGGGTCCCAAGCCAACCTCACCTGCAAGTGGTGCACCTGCCGATCAACGGACGAGGCTCTGGCAAACAAAATGTCCCAATAAGCGGCAATAGGCTCGCCACCTATTACGTGGGATCAAAACACTGGCGAAAAGTGGGCGTTTAATATGCCTCTGCCTACCCCTTCGGGGAAACAAGCGTGAGTCTATGTATGTATGTAACTAATTACATTTAATTAAAATATATAAATATATTATGTTCAATCTCTTTACAACATCTGAATAATAACAGTGGCTTCCTCCTTTCTCCTCTTCTATATATTTTGCCGTGCCTAGGGTCCATATTTGGTCTATACTTAACCTTTGCACATCTTGTATTACATATGGAGAGCAATAAAGATTTTGAATTTGAATTTGTCCATTTGTTTATTACGAATTCAAATTGGTTGTATAATTGCAAAACATTTTCTCCACAGTTTCCAGTTTTATTTTAAAAATAACTTCCGCACTAAAAATAAATCTTATCTTGCGGACTTAAGGCGCTGTTATACCTCAGAAGCCGTGAAACTCCTAATTTTTCGTCGCGCATCTAGCCATAACGGTACATATTACAAACTAGCAAAAATTAGAGCTTAAAGTCAAAAGTCTGAACAAAAGACTTTTGAAAGAATTTTTCATGTACGTAAAATAGAATCACGGTAAAAAAATCACAAAATCAAGGCAGAAAATAATCTTTCGTCTCACTGTTTGCAATATTTTGATCGTAAGCTGTCGTATTTTTTTTGATAATATTGTAGGAAATCTAATGAACTAAAGAATTACCCTATTTATTTTCATATTATACCTGTATATTTTGTAAAATTAAATAAAATCTGCCAAACGTCTATGATTTTGACGCTCGGTAGATCCCATCAATATCAAACGCTTCAGCAATTTAAACCTTATTAGCATAAGCGGTGTACTGAGTGTCAGTTGCTAGTTTACGCCCCGCCCAGACCTCATCATTCGGCTATGAGCCCTGTGAGAGATAGGTCATGTCGCTTGCGTCTCCACTGCACGAAATTTTACGTAAACCTGTTTGTTATTATAATACGCCGATTTGAGTTCGTAATTTCATGTTTTATGTTATAGAATGAATACTTTGAATCAAATAGGCTTTTCATGTAACTATGGGCACATATAATTAGGACCTAAGTTTATACTCTTGTTGCGTTTAATGTGTTATTGTTTCTGTGCTTATAAATATATAATTAGAAGAATAAAATATGAACAACTAGAGAAATGAAGTTCTACGAAAGATTTGTACAAGAAAGCGTCGTAATAAAATAGAAATTCATCCATGGCCAAGTGATTATGAAATATGTAACATTTTTACACAAATTATTTTCATAAGAGTCTTTTATGACTAACTATGTTACTTATATATTATCGATTATGCATAATATAGTTATATAAATTATTCTCACAATACATAGCTGCCACAGTTTTCAATTTTTGAAAGAGTAATAACATAAAATCGAATCATTTTATGTACCTATATTTCAAATTCATTAGCTTGTCAGAGCGCCTGGAGCGCTAAGATGCCGCCACAACAAACAATAATGATGACAGCACTAATATGACGCTCCGCAATCCGCACACAAGCGGTAACGAATATTGTATTATTGTGTTTTGAACATAAACCTTTTTAGGTACATCGGGTAAAACTTTGATTATTCATAAACTATTAGGTATGTCTCAGTACATCTAAAATCTTTTTAATTTCTAAAATCAATCATTTATAAGTAAGAAGGTGACTTCTCTGTTTGCTATAATACAAGATATAGTATTTTTTTAATAATGAAGTACGTAACTAATTATCATTATTGTAATTACAGTGAAGTTAAAGATAACAGTTCTGCAACGTCTTACACACATTTGACTGCAGTCATTCCTAACACAATCTGTTCAAGAGCTAGCCAAGAAATGCCAAAAATTTTTTTTTAACAAATTTGACTCAAATTCCGTAGTGATAAGCAAAAATTACAAGAGGGATAGCAGTAACTGGTTCGAATTGCGTAAGAATATGTTGGCAGATTGAAATTTTTGTATAGTGGTAAAAAGAAGAGATAACAGCAGTAAAGCCAACTTAGTAAAAAATATTTTGACAAATAAAATATTTGCAATGTAAAATCAGTTGCGCATGGAATCTTAAATGATTATTCGATTATTGGTGCCACGCCAGATGGATTAATAGGTCCAAACACGATTGTGGAAATTTAATGTTCTAAAGTTGCATATAAGAAAGGCCTGGAGAATAGTATAAGAGCAAATAAAATACAAATATGGAAACATGATAAAAAAGTGAACTGACTAGTCTAAACAAATATTGTAATTGTTATTACCAAATTCAGGGGCAACGCCACGTTACACGCAAACAAAAGTGTTTATTTGCTATGTGGAGTGGCGAAAGTATACCACTAAAAATAGAAATTATAGAAAGAGATGATGTTTTCTGGGAGAAGCTTGTGGCGTTTTATATGAATTGGCAGTTGCCTGAAATTGTTGATTCTCGTCAAGCTCAAGGGATGGCATTGCGAGATCACGGAGAGGAAAATGTTTCATCAGTGCTTGAAATTTCTACAATACCAAGCCGTAAAAGGAAAAAAATGAAACTGTGCCTCGTGAGCAACAGCAAATAATAAGTCTTATCACCTCACACACTGCCTTTAACATTCGATGAGAATAAAGAAAACCTGCCGGGTTGTAGCAGACAGCTAACTTTTGATGAGCTGTAAACTCTGTATTTCGTTAATAAATTATAAATGAATATAAATAAATATCTTTTAATATTTATTTTCTTTGAAACAACACATATTTGAAGCGAAAGAATTTTTTTATATTTTTCCATACAAACATGAATGACGAGAGCTAACGAAAAAGCAGTAACTCAAATTCTAATTCTATAATTTTCTAAGCGACATAGCAGTATCTCATGAATAAGGTATATCCACATATATTTTTGATGTTTCATCTATTTTGAACAATAATAATGGGTTGGGTTTCGAAACAAGTCGCCTGAATTTGAGGGTATTGGTAGTGTAAGGGGCTTAAGGGAGTTCGTTTTAATCACCTAATAGTAATTTTGGCTGCCGGAGTTGCGTCTAAATATTTTTAAACAATTTCCAAAATTTCATTAATACTTCGGCAATTATGCAAAACGGAACGTAGTTTTAATACTTTAGTACAGTTTTACAAATGTCTATTTTATGTTTTATGTGAAAAACGTGAAACGAAACGCAAAACTGCCATCTTGGAATGATCATATTGACAGCTAATGTCAAATTTGTGCGTCATTGCTTTCGAGTGCCTAGGGTTAGGTGCGACTGTAATAAGTAACTAAATAGGTTATGTTAGTTTCTCTTTAGACCCTTAATCCGAAAATAGGAGCCCTTCGCAGGGCTCCGTCAACCTTAGTTTATTAAACTAGTGTGATGAATGTGGAAGTTGGCAGTGCCATGACACCGATGTTTGGAGATTTTTTTTTTCAGAGGAAACCAAGTATTTCCGGCAAATGAAAATGGTGAGGGGGGTTTCAAGACCTCCCCTCCTCTCTCTCCAATCACTCACAACCCCTAAAAACGGCGACGTATTTCGAAACCTTTACCATAATAATTACACCTATAATAACAATAAACATCCATAAATAAATAAAAAAAATCAACTTTTACTAAACTTCAATTATCTCGTAACTCGCTTTAGTTGAGATACGGCTTTTGCACTTAGTAGAGCAGTATTGTGTTTTTTAGGGTACCGTAGCCAAAAATTGTATAAACGGAACCCTTATAGATTCGCAATGTCTGTCTGTCTGTCCGCCCGTATGTCACAGCCAATTTATTGCAAAACAGATTTGAAAACTGGCAGGAATGGAATTAGTTGTAGGTATTCTATGAACTGTTTCACTGTTTTTATACAAAAATAAAACAAACATAATAATGGCCTCTCCATACATGGAACTGACTTAATTATTTTGAACATCTTACGGCACGTAGGTATTTACCTAGTTTCGTCAACTATTAATACCTATAACGTCTAATGTAAACCAGTTTTGCTCATGGCTGCACTGAGAACAAAAATTGCGCTATGCCTATATTGTACAAACAGATTGATGTATGTAATATAAATTTTAATATCCGTATCTCAATTCAATATGCTAAAACGTTTTGCTTGCGATTTTGAAATATTGGAATACGGATGTCGCCAGAATACGGCCGCACACGACGAGAATGAAGGGGGGCGCCCCGCAGTAGACGGAGCTAAGCTCCCTTCACCTCCCCTGCTTCACCCCCTCATTTACCAAAACAGTCGCTTAGCACAGCGCCTTAACAAACATTCAAGCAATGGACACAATGTACACCCCGACTTGAAACCATAAATAGTGGATCGAACTATGGGAATCTAACACATAACAGAATCTAACAGTGACACTGCAAGTGCTAATCGGCTTAACACGTTCCGGGACTCGACGGCTGGAGTGCAGAGCGTAATACCTACTAAAACCACAGCGCATACTTCAACGCCATTTTGTGGGTGCCAGGGGGTCGCGTTAGCATTCTACCCTGACACCCCGGCGGATAGCCCGAAGGCCACAACCTCCTTGGCAGCGGATGAAAGTGTTAGGCTCCGCCGCCAAAACACCCAGCGGCCGCAGAGGATAGGGAGGACGGCAACCCGACAACACCGCATCTTCTCTTCCTCTGCAGCCCCACCGCGACGAAACAACAATGGTACGCCCCCATTTGGTCGCGGGAGATAGGGCGCGCGGCCTCTTCTCCCGCGACCGCGCCCGACTGCAAGGGACAGACAGAACTGTACCCCGCACCCGCACCTTTGGACGCATCCAGCGCAGGCCCCCTCCAAGCACACGCGGAGCGTCCACTCTCGGGATCTCTCTTAGCTTTACCGCGGGTGTTCAAGCCACGGTACTAAGCACCATGACATGGTGGAGATCCCACGGGGGGAACCGCTTAAACTACTACGTCATTTTTGCAGTCGCTTATTGCACGGTTATAATATATTAAGGTGACATTTGAATTTAATACTTATGCTGATAAATAACTCTTATACATTGTACACACAAAGCTTGTAAAATCCTCTTCTTCATCATTCAGTGATAAAACTTAACATTCAGTATGCATGTTTGTTATTATCTATCATTGGTCCGGTTTTACTGCTTGACATTTCAGAGTAAAGTTTATCGTTTTTACAAGACCACCCAACTTATGGCGATCGAAAAGAGATTAATTTCGTAAAACTCTTACACTCAAATTATCATTCTTATGCTAGTTGAAATATGTTTTTTTTTTCAAAACAAAAACATTCGAGAGTGTCATGAATCGAAATAAGTTGAAACGAAAACGTTCTTCAGTTTTGTAGTCCACTGCTGGACATAGGCCTCCCCTAAGGAGAGTATGAACTAGACTACGACACTAGCTTTAGTAGCTTTGTGTCGAGATTTCCCTCTCTTCCTGAAGATAGTATTGGTTACATTGTATTTACCTCAGCCACCTCTTACGACACCAACGGAATGAAAAGGGTAGTGACACTTTGTATTCTTAAACTATACGGAAACTATACCACACGATTATTTGTTATAAAATGTATTCTTCAAAATATTTCACCATTTGGTCCAAGTTGATACCTTTCTGCAAAGTGTTTCAATCGTGGCGAAAGCTTCACGAAGCTCTGAAGTGCCCCTGTATATTGCCTTGACACTGAGTGTACTCCAACTTGCGAAAATGATATCATTATTATTATTCTCAAGTATTTGTTTGCAGGAATTTTGTTTACTTGCCCGTGTTTCTTCTATCTGTTGTAAGGAAAATAGTTTGAATGATTCGTTGAGACAGATTTGGTTTGTGCTCAAGGTAAGAATCAAATCGGTGTACTTTTCTAAAATCTATTAAACTATGCCTTACCTAGTCAGAAAGTATTTTTCCAGATTCTGCATACGTAATGAAGCAAAACAGTTTTTAGCAGAAGTTACGATATTTATAATAATCATTAGATCGGACTGATCTATATATAAACTGCTACACTGCTGGACACGGTCGGTCCTCTTTCAAATTAATTAATTTATTTATTTATAGTCCCACGCCTGTATCTCCGAAGGGGTAGGCATAGGTGTAAATATTACACCCACATTTCGCCATTTTTCTTTCGAATTATAGCACATAATACAATCTCATTGCTTAAAGAACCTATGTTTACGAAACACGAAGAAAATAATTGATTTGATATGTGATATGTCACTAAAAACACAGGACTGAACATTGTTTACACGCAAAGTTAATATTATCATAATTTTATGTAACATTTGTATACTCAGACGTACATATGACTTTGTGAAATGATCAAGCTTCCCCGTCACGGAGCCAATTTGGTTTATCCCTCCCATCGTGTCAGCTAGATGAATTAAATCCCTCTAAGCAGAGCATGCGATCTTGATAAACACGCCTTCGCTCCCACTTCTATTTATCAGCCAAATAACTGCTTCTAGTACTCAATAAGGAAAATGGGTGCAGATATAACGATCTAGTACTTCTCCTAATGGTTTTCGTTGTTTATTTGTCGCTGCGTTTTATTTTGTAAAAAAAATACAGTTTACCCATAAAATTGTTTTTTTTTTACTAAAACCTGATGTATTAAAAATTATGTAACGGGTCTGAATCGTGTTAATAAACGAAGAGAAAGATGAAATACCTTTCTATTTGTCCCGACGTTTCGGCATGGGTTACACCAGCCGTGGTCACGGGATGACTGATGTTCGTCAGCGCTGCCTCCGAGAAGTGCGGGTTTTGGAACCTACCCTCACTTGGTCTTCACAATTATTAACATTATTATGTTCGGAACTGTCGGTACTTCGACACACAACACTAATGGTATCTTTACACTGCCGCGTAATATCACCTCGTCGGTGTCTACATTTGCTGATGACAGGATTCCAAGATGTAGATAAACGGTAACCATCCTCCCGGTTGAAATTTGCGTGCTTTTTGATTTCAACCGCTTCCCGTGCTATTCTTGAAAAATAGTGACGGTCTGTGGAGAGAACCTGGGGCCGATGTAGCTCAATCCAGTGATTGGATCCTGACTCCAACAAATGCTCAGCTATGGCCGACTTGGTGGTTTGTCGGTTCTTGACGGCCGTGATGTGTTCCTTAACTCGTTCGGCGATGGTCCTTTTTGTTTGCCCGATGTAGGAACTACCACAGCTGCAATCCACCTTGTACACGCCTGGTGTTTGAAAAGGGATGACATCCTTTGGAGTACGCAGGCAATTTGCTACTTTGGAGTACGGACTATATACAGTCTTAATGGAGTATTTTTGTAGTACTGTTCCAACTTTATCCGTTACTCCTTTTATGTAGGGCATGAACGCTGGCGCTCTGTTCACTTCAGTCAGTCTCGACCTTTTCCTTGAACCTCGCATATTGTGTTTGTAACCGTTTTGCTTGAGTACCTCCCGAACATGTGTGAGCTCACTATCTAAGTGTTCGGGGTCGCAAATGTCATATGCTCTGTTTGTCAATGAAGCAATAACGGATTGCAAATGTCGCGGGTGATGATGTGAATTTGCGTGTAAGTACCTGTCCGTGTGTGTGGGCTTCCTGTAAACAGTGTGTGACAGGTTTCCATTTTCTCTCACCTTGATCTTCACATCGAGGAAGGCTAACGATCTGTCTGTCTCCATTTCATAAGTGAACCTTATATTAGGGTGTATGGAGTTCAAGTGATCTGCTAATTGTTCTACAACCTGTTTGTTACCCTTTATAATACAGAACACGTCATCGACATATCTTTTCCATATCTTTACGTGGAACGCTTGTAGTTGGATCCTTTCTTCAAAATGTTCCATCCAGATGTTGGCCATTACCGGTGCGACAGGGCTACCCATAGCCACTCCGTCAATCTGGAGGTAATATTGCCCACGATATAGAAAATAGTTCCCGTCTAGGCAGTGTTTCAGTAGAACAATGTATTTATCAGACAGACCGTTTAACCTTAGTTTACTCTCAACCACATCAAGGCAGTCTTGAATTGGGACGCTTGTGAAAAGTGACTCGACATCAAAGCTCACCATCACTTCGTCGGGTTCTACTTTCATGCTCTTGATGACGTCTACAAAATGGCGAGAATCCTTTACAAACGACGATGTCTTACCTACTAATGGTTTCAGTACCGCTGCGATGTGTTTCGCTAGGTCGTAAGTGGGTGAATCGATCTGACTTACGATCGGGCGTAGAGGCACGTTATTTTTATGAATTTTCGGCAAACCATATATTTTCGGCGGTTGAACGGTCTTAGGTCTATAGAGGCGTTCAAACACATCGTCCGTGAAATGATCTTGGTGGTCCTTGACAAGCGCTCGTATACGTTTTGTGACTCTGGCAGTGGGATTATATGACACCGGCTTGTATGTGGACACTTTGCTTAATAGATCCCGCATTTTATTATCATAATCACCGGAATTCATTACTACGGTGGCGTTTCCCTTATCGGCCTTAAGCACTAAAATATCCGTGTTTTCACGTAGCGCTTTTAGTGCTTGACGCTCTTCCGTAGTAACATTCGGTCTCGGTAGCTTCGACTTTCGCAAGATAACTGCAACATCCTGTCTCAGTGTGTCAGCGTCGTTGGATGGTAATTTGTTGCGCATTATAACTTCCTCGATGCCACTTATGATATTTTCATACGGAATCCGTTTGGGTGTCATAGCGTAATTTAATCCTTTAGCCAATATGTTCTGTGTGGCTGTGTCTATGTTTGTGCTCGATAGATTAATAACCGTGTTACTTTGGTTACGCACTCCACTTTTTTGAACATACCTGTCGCGCTGACGTAGCAATTTAGTGTATTTCGCCTCATGTTTGATGCTACACAATTCATGGATACGGCTCGCTTGGTTGTATGTTACACGGTCGCACAGATCAAAATCTTCACGTGATAACACAGCACTGCACTCCACATGTAAACTGTATAGTTCACACTGCACACTATTTATATTGTACCTACAGTTCCGAATTAATTGTCTCAGGAGACGAACACTCGCGTTTTTTAGAATTCCTTCTGAGTGTGGTATGTCTTTTCGCGGTTTAATACGCACTCCCGAGGGTACTACACCGGCATCGCGACATTTTATCAAGAATACTAACGATGATTCTAAACGCACACGTTTTACGCGAAGGAATTCTAGATGTTTGATTTTATTTACAAACTCCGGCCCGTAGCGGTTTGTAATAACTACTTTTAAACTACCACGATTTGTACACATATTAAAAATTATGTAACGGGTCTGAATCGTGTTAATAAACGAAGAGAAAGATGAAATACCTTTCTATTTGTCCCGACGTTTCGGCATGGGTTACACCAGCCGTGGTCACGGGATGACTGATGTTCGTCAGCGCTGCCTCCGAGAAGTGCGGGTTTTGGAACCTACCCTCACTTGGTCTTCACAATTATTAACATTATTATGTTCGGAACTGTCGGTACTTCGACACACAACACTAATGGTATCTTTACACTGCCGCGTAATATCACCTCGTCGGTGTCTACATTTGCTGATGACAGGATTCCAAGATGTAGATAAACGGTAACCATCCTCCCGGTTGAAATTTGCGTGCTTTTTGATTTCAACCGCTTCCCGTGCTATTCTTGAAAAATAGTGACGGTCTGTGGAGAGAACCTGGGGCCGATGTAGCTCAATCCAGTGATTGGATCCTGACTCCAACAAATGCTCAGCTATGGCCGACTTGGTGGTTTGTCGGTTCTTGACGGCCGTGATGTGTTCCTTAACTCGTTCGGCGATGGTCCTTTTTGTTTGCCCGATGTAGGAACTACCACAGCTGCAATCCACCTTGTACACGCCTGGTGTTTGAAAAGGGATGACATCCTTTGGAGTACGCAGGCAATTTGCTACTTTGGAGTACGGACTATATACAGTCTTAATGGAGTATTTTTGTAGTACTGTTCCAACTTTATCCGTTACTCCTTTTATGTAGGGCATGAACGCTGGCGCTCTGTTCACTTCAGTCAGTCTCGACCTTTTCCTTGAACCTCGCATATTGTGTTTGTAACCGTTTTGCTTGAGTACCTCCCGAACATGTGTGAGCTCACTATCTAAGTGTTCGGGGTCGCAAATGTCATATGCTCTGTTTGTCAATGAAGCAATAACGGATTGCAAATGTCGCGGGTGATGATATGAATTTGCGTGTAAGTACCTGTCCGTGTGTGTGGGCTTCCTGTAAACAGTGTGTGACAGGTTTCCATTTTCTCTCACCTTGATCTTCACATCGAGGAAGGCTAACGATCTGTCTGTCTCCATTTCATAAGTGAACCTTATATTAGGGTGTATGGAGTTCAAGTGATCTGCTAATTGTTCTACAACCTGTTTGTTACCCTTTATAATACAGAACACGTCATCGACATATCTTTTCCATATCTTTACGTGGAACGCTTGTAGTTGGATCCTTTCTTCAAAATGTTTCATCCAGATGTTGGCCATTACCGGTGCGACAGGGCTACCCATAGCCACTCCGTCAATCTGGAGGTAATATTGCCCACGATATAGAAAATAGTTCCCGTCTAGGCAGTGTTTCAGTAGAACAATGTATTTATCAGACAGACCGTTTAACCTTAGTTTACTCTCAACCACATCAAGGCAGTCTTGAATTGGGACGCTTGTGAAAAGTGACTCGACATCAAAGCTCACCATCACTTCGTCGGGTTCTACTTTCATGCTCTTGATGACGTCTACAAAATGGCGAGAATCCTTTACAAACGACGATGTCTTACCTACTAATGGTTTCAGTACCGCTGCGATGTGTTTCGCTAGGTCGTAAGTGGGTGAATCGATCTGACTTACGATCGGGCGTAGAGGCACGTTATTTTTATGAATTTTCGGCAAACCATATATTTTCGGCGGTTGAACGGTCTTAGGTCTATAGAGGCGTTCAAACACATCGTCCGTGAAATGATCTTGGTGGTCCTTGACAAGCGCTCGTATACGTTTTGTGACTCTGGCAGTGGGATTATATGACACCGGCTTGTATGTGGACACTTTGCTTAATAGATCCCGCATTTTATTATCATAATCACCGGAATTCATTACTACGGTGGCGTTTCCCTTATCGGCCTTAAGCACTAAAATATCCGTGTTTTCACGTAGCGCTTTTAGTGCTTGACGCTCTTCCGTAGTAACATTCGGTCTCGGTAGCTTCGACTTTCGCAAGATAACTGCAACATCCTGTCTCAGTGTGTCAGCGTCGTTGGATGGTAATTTGTTGCGCATTATAACTTCCTCGATGCCACTTATGATATTTTCATACGGAATCCGTTTGGGTGTCATAGCGTAATTTAATCCTTTAGCCAATATGTTCTGTGTGGCTGTGTCTATGTTTGTGCTCGATAGATTAATAACCGTGTTACTTTGGTTACGCACTCCACTTTTTTGAACATACCTGTCGCGCTGACGTAGCAATTTAGTGTATTTCGGCGTATATTACGCGGCAGTGTAAAGATACCATTAGTGTTGTGTGTCGAAGTACCGACAGTTCCGAACATAATAATGTTAATAATTGTGAAGACCAAGTGAGGGTAGGTTCCAAAACCCGCACTTCTCGGAGGCAGCGCTGACGAACATCAGTCATCCCGTGACCACGGCTGGTGTAACCCATGCCGAAACGTCGGGACAAATAGAAAGGTATTTCATCTTTCTCTTCGTTTATTAACACGATTCAGACCCGTTACATAATTTTTAATATGTGTACAAATCGTGGTAGTTTAAAAGTAGTTAAAACCTGATGCTTTGAAAATATGCTCGCGATGTATGGTGTTTATCTTTTATAGTATAAGATTAAGGTGCAACATGGCATGTTATAATAACTGCCTTACGGCAAGTGTCAATATGTGCACGATGGCATTGTCACAGGTATCACTTAAGTATTTACAAACTACTAAAATCATGAATTACCCTATCCGCACGCGCGTCGTACAAAAAGACTTGGTATTGTAAAGAACGGGCTGTAGGCTAGTTAGTAATGCCACCAATCAAGTTAAAACAACCGTAGAACTTACATAATTACAGTCTGCATGTGTCCTCAATGTTCTGAGACGTATCACTTTCTCTCTCTCTCTCTCTCTGGTTGTTCTATGTTTGAAGATCGTGGTCCTGATGGAATGTAAGAACTCTTGGAACCGGTGACCTCTCCCTTCCTATATAAGTAATAGTACGTAATCTTTGAGGTATTTTGGATGAGGATTATGGTTTTCGAGCTACTATATTATGCGAAATGCTGTAAGTTGTACTTTGATTGTATTAACTTCTATATTGTATATATTCTACCGATTGGATTATTTTTTTGCATACTGGCTTGCTGAGCATTTAATAGCTTCTTTATTGGGTGTATATAGACCACCCCCTACATCAGACGTCAATGACATCAAAAAGAGTAATTCCCAAGTCCAATTCACATTCATAACTATTAAACAAAAACTTGTGCAGAGTTATTAAACAAAAACTTGTGCTTGTAAAATTGCTCTAATCTTGCACACACAAGTTTGTTTGGACTTGTTTTGTTGTTTGGATGTCGCACGGCGATGGGTAAATGGGAAGGTTTACTAATGTTTGCCATAATTTAAAATGCCATAATTTCATATGGCATACTGGTATTTGCCATAATTTCATTAGAAATAACGCTTCAGTTGCCATAATCGTGAAATGACATAAAATGACTTTCACTAATTCCATTGGTCATAATCGATCAAGTGTCATAATAATTTAAATCCATAAATGTATTTGCTTTAATTTTCGTTTTCAATAATGCCATTTTCCTTAACTTTTATTCACCAAAATATAAATAAAGATAAATTAGTACAAGCTCCTGCAATTTTTATGTTAATGAGTAAGTTTATATATTTTTTGCTATTAACATAAGGTTGACGGAGCCCTGCTCCGCAGGGCTCCTATTTTCGGATTAAGGTTCAAAAGAGAACCTAACATAACCTATTTAGTTACTTATTACAGTCACACCTAACCCTAGGTACTCGAAAGCAATGACGCATAAATTTGACATTAGCTGTCTATATCATTCATAGAAGATGGTGGTTGCGTTTCGTTTCACGTTTTTCACATAAGGGGCGGAACATATCTGACCGAAGATGCGTCGAACGTATCTTCGGTCGCGTCTATTCCGTCAAATGAATCGGTACACATCTGACGGAAAATGCGTCGAGCGTATCTGCACACATTTGCTGAAAGCGTGGCTATTATGCACACATATAAGTTTGTTCGTGCAGGGCCGCACTCAGGGCAGCTCAATATTTTACTGTCATATTCTTTTACCTAATCATTTTTCTTGTTCCCTGATGTTCTGTAGTCACTGAAGTCCTGTAGTTATTTATATTGCAATTCGAGTATGACTATTAAAAATATGTCGGACTTCGAAGATTTTTTATAGTAGCCAACAAGCGTTATTTAAATATATATCCTATTTAGGTGTGGAGGTTCAAAAATAAAAGACGATAATACGATTTGGTTACGGTTTTTCACAAAACTTATACAAATGATATAGAAGGGGTTACAGACTACAGTTGCAGAGCAAGACACAAAATGTTTTCTCTATAGGTATGTATGGAAATTGTTCCCGTGGACCTTTAGCACATCATACCCAAAAATTGGCCCTCGATCCAAGCTAGCAAATATGCGTACACTCATAGCACATACTAACACTACATTATTCTACACATTTCGTTTCTGAAAAAATTAGTAAGGTCTGCCGGCCCTGGAATCTTACGATCTTAAAATCACCGATCTGGGAATGACATGGATATGGTATGTCCAATACCTACGAATTTAGCGTGCACACCTACAAAATTAGCGTGCACACCTACGAAACGTTGGGCAAATAAAATGGCTGCCATTTGGGTTGTTCTCCAGAATGTAATCGATAACGATATGGAGCCGGTTAGAGGAGAATAATACATTTTTATAGTAAGTTACCTTTGTTAGTTTAAATCTTTTGCCAGATTAGTTTATTCCATAATGCAAATGTGGGCGAACATGGCAAAGCGAAAGACGACCCTTGTATGAAACACGTAACAAAATATTTTCTGAGAGCCAAAATCGGTTTTTTAGACATAGTTATGCACAAAAACAAAATTATTATGTTCGATAGACAACGATTTCACAGCAGATGTACCACAAACCTTGGCGAAAAATATGGCGATAGTGGCACGAATGACATTTCTAATAAAATATCGTCATGATTAATTTATTCAGTAAACTATGGCTATCTCTTTTTTCTGACAGAGATATCCCTAAGACAAAACGAGACAACACTATGTTTGGTGGCTTTATGTCGATTTCGTATATATGTGTATAAAAAAAAAGAACATGGCGAAATGTGAGTGTAATATTACACCTCTGCCTACCCCTCCGGGGATACAGCCGTGTGTCTATAAAAATATAAAATATAATAATATATGTGAATAATGTAATTTTTTTATATGTACCTACTATTTGCCCTCTCCATTTATATTCCTTACTCAAATGTCAAAATTCACGTGGGGCGTGGTGCGCGCGACGTCGACGGATAATCCGTTAGTACGCTCGACGTACTAACGGATCTTCGGTCAGGTGTGAATGGTTGAACGTTTTTCTATACATTTGTATGTATTGGCGTTACGCGACCGATAAAACGCGACGGATCTTCCGTCAGATATGTTCCGGCCCTAAAACCTAAATATCGCTTTTATTGATTCCACTAGTTTAATAAACTGAGGTTTACGGAGCCCTGCTTTGCAGCGCTTCTATTTTCGGTTAAAGGGTCAAAAGAGAACCTAACACAACCTATTGAGTTACTTTCATATATAACCTAAAATTCGTTCCGTTTTGCATATTTGAATGAAGAATTTTTGGAAATTGTTTAAAAATATTTAGACGCAACTCCGGCAGACAAAATTACTTTTAGGGGATTAAAACTAACTCCCTTAAGCCCCCTACACCACCAATACCCTCAAATTCGGGTGACTCGTTTCGAAACCCAACCCCAGATTTTTTATTCACAATTAAACCTAAAACTAAACCTCATATGGCGTCTACTAACTAAGCTCGACGGAGCCCCGCTTGGCGGGGCTCCTACTTCTGGGTGGTTTAAAAAAAACTACGAAGACTAAGGCTCCGCTTCGCTTCGCTCTCGCCTTAGACTTCTAACCTAACCTATCCGAGTCGGATTGCACTGAGTCGGGGTGTTGACGATAATTAATTTCGACCTAACAATATTATGTATTATTTTCATAATTATATCAAATTTTGATTATATCAAGAGTCGATTAGGAGATGTTATACTTATGGAAACTAATTATTATGATATATGTTGTTATAGAAAGTAATTTTATGGCAAATAAAAGTTATCACTGTTGAGTTATTAAGGCAAACGTTATTAGTTTAAATGATAATAGTGCAAGTAAATATTATGATCAGGGATGATTATGGCAAACAATATTAGTGCAAATGAATTTATGGAAAACGAGAGAATACCGTCACACCCACTTACGTTACACGTATGCGTTGCAGTTGTGACTCGAATCGGGAACAATGTAGTAATGGAATTCAATTCAATTCTATTCTTACATCATGATTAATGAAAAGAACTGTGAATATGCAAACGGCTTTGAATAAAACAGTGAATTAAGTAGGTATAACTCGTGAAGTGCGTGTTTTAATTAAATGTTTCCAAATATTTCCCACAGAAAAATTTCTTATTCCAAGAATATTGGCGTATGTGATCATCAAAAGTTAATCATGATTTGCATCAAGTATATCTAACAGATCATAAATAAAACCAGTATATTTTTACAGATCTTTATTGCGTTTAGTAACTAATTTCTGTTGAATAAATACACAACCAGCTTACAACGGTTGTAATACTCCATTAATTAGTAACCTTAAATTAATAAAGGGCCATGGGTCAAATTAGGCTCAGTGTCCAACAGAGTTATGGCATATTATATTGTAAAGGATTTTGTTCGTACTGAAATTGTTACTTGTAGTAACAATTTCAGTACGAACAAAATCCACCTTCAATTCCATTGCAGAAAAAAGATATGCACTTAAATAGATTTTGTAGAAAATACAATTGTTAGTCATAAAACTGTTATCTTAATACATAAAAATCTCCTGTCACGATGTTTGTCCGCGATGGATTCCTAAACTACTTAACCGATTTTAAATTAAATTGGCACACCGTGAGCAGTCTGGTCCAATATATAAATTTCCTGTCACGATGTTTGTCCGCGATGGATTCCTAAACTACTTAACCGATTTTAAATTAAATTGGCACACCGTGAGCAGTCTGGTCCAACTTGAGAGATAGGATAGCTTAGATCTTTAAATATAGTCGCAATTTTATTTTATTGCAAATTATCAATTTAATTTGTAAGTAGTTGTGGATTTTGGAATGTTTCACATTGGAACCGACGGACTGCGCTGCTATCGCAGTGTCAAATCTTATAATAATTATTTCGTCAAGGAGTACATCGAAACCTTACCTGAATAATAAAAAACTAAAAAATAAAGATATCGCGTCAACAACATATATCCGCAAAATTTGGATTGTCGAGTATTTTGTTAAATTGTAATGGTTCTGACAGACAAATCACAGTCGCCACATTGGCCGATCTAGCGAAACGTCACAGATACCGGATAACGCAGTCTTTACTAAGTAGTTTGTATGTGTAAATACTTTTTGCAGTTATCTTTACTAATATAATAAAGCGGAAGAGTTTGTTTGTTTGAACGCGCTAATCTCAGGAACTACCAATCGGAAAAAATCTTATGCATACGATAGCCCAATTATTCCGGAAGGCTATATAATATAACGCTTCGACCCATTGGGGCCGGACAAAAGGCTAAAAAGGCTAAAACATAATGTCGGCTAATCTCAGGAACTAGCATTCGGATTTTAAAAATTGTTATTGCCTCTGATAGCCCAATTATTCTGAAAGGCTAGGCTATATAAAATTACACCACAACTTTTAGGGGCCAGACAAAAATAATTAAATGGTCAAACGAGAAGGGGGAGGGTTTTTGCCTTAGGCCTACTAAGGCAAAAAAGGCTAAACGAATAGGATACAATCTATATGGGTATCGTTTTCGAGATTTTCGGGACGCTGATTAATAATATGAAATTTATTTAGTGATCCAAGATGGCGGGCGGGAAATCAAAGATGGCGGATGAGAAAATTTTAAAAATCAATATGAGTATCGCCTTCGATATTTTAAGGGGTGGGGAATCGAAATACAACATCTATTTCGTGATCAAAGATGGCGGATGGGAAATCAAAGATGGCGGATGGGATAATAAAAAAAAATCGATATTGGTATTATGTGCGATGTTAAAAGGGATGGGGAATCCAAATACAACATCTGTTTCGTGATTCAAGATGGTGGATGGGAAATCAAAGATGGCGGATGGGCAAAATTTTAAAAATCAATATGGGTATCGTCACTGATGATTTAAGGGATGGGGAATCGTTCGATTTCGTGATCAAAGATGGCGGATAGGAAATCAAAGATGGCGAACGGGATTTTCTTTTAAAGTCGATATGGGTTTCGTCTCCGATATTTTAAGGAATGGGGAATTCAAAAACACCATCAGTTTTTAAGGTTTTTAAGGTTTGTGTAAAAAATGTCAGTATGGGTACGGTGTTGTATAGATATTTAGACAACGACAACAAATGTTAAGTGTAAAAAAACTCAAACAAAACAAAGGGGCGTGTCACGGGTGGCCTGTTGTTTACTTCGAATTTGCTTAGAGCTACCTACAGCAACAAATAATCGATCTATTTTAGCTTAATTTCCTCATCCTTAGTTTGGTTTACTATAACACATATTAATAATGTTATAACAAACTTAATAATTAATGTAATACTTAATTTAATGTAGGGAATTTCTAAGAACGCACAACCATTTGATTCCAAACTAAACCGGGCTTGTACTATGATAAAAAAAAACAAATATTAATCATACTTATTTTTTTTTAGATTTATAAAGATAAGTTACATACACAGACACATAACAAATAATCATGCTTATCGTACAAGAAATTGTGTGAGGTGGGAATCCCACCCATGATCTTCAAGGTCCTTAAAAGCCAGACAAGTTTTGGGACAAAAACCCAGTCAAGCTTTAGGTCAAAAAGCCAGCCAAGTTATACTTTGTTTTGTGATATTATTCTACTTCAATCTGAAATATTTTTTTTAGTACAAAATTAATATTTTTTGGTTGTCGAGTTCTTCTTTTATATGGTTTATAGAATTGCTTAACAGGCGGTTAAATTATTTTCAAACAAGAGTAACAATTTACAGCCATATGGAAACAATACCAGAAAATTTTGACAACAAAGTGATTACAGTAATTTGCTTAAATATAACGACAAACTCCGTTCAACGTTGAAAATGCCCAATTGTTTAACTGTTCGCGACAGACATTAAAACTATGACAGTGAATAGTGTATTCGAAACCGCGAGTGAAAATCGTATAAAATCAGTGTTATCTAATCGTGCGGTACACCGGGTTCGGTTCCCGGACGTGTCAAAACGTTAAAAAATAGCTAAAATAGTGTAAATGATTAGATTGTTAATATAAAACAACTATGTAATACATGAACATTAGTCTTAAAATTGTGCTAACTGTAGGGACCTTAGATATCGAATCATAAATAGCGTTATCAGTAGTGACAGATAAGAGTTAATACTTCATAAAACAGCTGTTTGTTTACATAGTCGTTTTATAGTTTTATAAGTGTTTTTTGGCTTCATATAGACTTGAAATCATGTCTAGATACCTTTTTATTGCTAGTTATCTTAATATATAAAATCCTTGCGTTACTGACTGACTGACAGACACGCTACAGCCGAAACTATTGGGC
Organism: Euclidia mi; assembly: GCA_944739405.2. Classification (NCBI taxonomy): domain Eukaryota; kingdom Metazoa; phylum Arthropoda; class Insecta; order Lepidoptera; family Erebidae; genus Euclidia; species Euclidia mi. Next base: position 25,880,931 of record OX123204.2, on the reverse strand, counting down.
GCAGGAAGCTGAAATTTGGCATGTATGTTCCTTGGGGACAGTAGGGGTGCACTAAGAAAGGATTTCCCAAAATTCCCACGGGGTCGGCTAAAGCGGGTAAATTTAAAAAAAATGCAGGCGTAGCTGCTGGCGTCCTCTAGTTACCTTATATAGTTAAAATAAGCATAATAACAAACATTCGTATGTTTATCATAAATTTTGTTTACTTACGATAGTATTTACTTAAGAAATTCTGTAATTTTTTTATGATTCATAAGTTATCATGTAATATGTTCGAATTGAATAAAGATATTTTCATGGTGTTTGTTTTAATAGATGTCCCATATAGTTGCACACAACGGCCTACCAAAATTATAAATATAAATTTAGTATACAATAGTTTTTCAATAGAAAATATAGTGGGCGGGCCCTTGTGTGACAGCATTTTTTGGGAGTTTTTATGGAATAACTTAGTGGCGCTAGTAGTTAGGTTTAGGTATTGTATACCAATAGATAGAACTTAATGAGACCTATCTAACGATGTATAGAACATGTATGTATGTATAATAGGAACGAATCATACGTAACATTTGTACTGTATTTGAAATAAAAATAAACGAAAGATTTTCTGTGCACGTGTTCGGTGCGATGGTCATCGATAAGGTAAAGTTTCGAGGTACTTAAGCAACCATGTATTCGGCCAGTTGTTGGCGTCCCAACCACCATCTTGTGACCTATGTAACCATCAAGCACCGCACACCTGAACAGAATCGCTCTCAACGTATGAAGATGTTTCATTTCTGAAGCCCTTACACATCGAAGCCATACAGTCCACACACATAGAAGAACACGCATCGTCGTAGGCACACGTCAGCAGCACACTACCAGCGCACTGTAGCGGACTAGCAAAGGTTCGATTCCTGGCATCCGTTACATTTGTTGGTCCTTCGAGCCGGACCGCCTGTTGCTGCCGCGACCATTTGTTGGTCGCATCGAGCCGGATTGAAGAATGCTTACAACGCGTTCAAGAGGTCGTGCTCCCGAGGTCGCCGGGAGCGGCCGGCGCCGGGCCTAGTTCCAGTACCCCTGTCCGCGCCGCCGCTGCCCGCAACCCAGCCGCCGCGGTCGTCCGTCACGACGGGCCACCGCGATCGCCGTCGACAACAGTCGGGAGCGACGCGCCGCCGCCGGCCCCCCCCCCGGCCCCGCGGGGAGGGACGAACGAAACATCACTCAAGATGCAAGGGAGCGAGCAGAGGTGCAGTCGAAAAAAGAAGACGGCAAGGAAAGGACGTTGCAACCATCCGATAGATCGAGCGTTTGTACAGCGCAACATAGTATAATAGAAAATAGAGATAGAAAGAAGCCAACGAGGGAACGCGACCAACGCTCAGCAGCTACGGGACGCTCCAATAGAAATGTGATGTTGGCTCGAGAAGAAGTTTTGAAGATAAAACTACAGTTAGCACAGTTAGCACTACAGAAGGCTGAAGAGGAGGCGGACTCCGATGACTACGACGAGGATGGACAGTCGAAACAAGACTACGTACGTTCGTGGTTGGAAGAGGCTCCGGAAGCCCAGCCCGGCCACGAAGATATAGAAGTGATATCGGCGCCCACTAAGAAGAGGGACGTCGACGGGGCACAGAAAATAGAAGATGGACCGCCCTCACAGAAGATGGACGTTCATCAACAGGGAGGTGATTCTCTGAAGCCGTTCATCACGGATCTCACCTCCGCGATCGCCGCGCTCGCCGACAGGAAGCCACCGGACACATCGATAGTTGCACCACACCCGGCGGTTTCGAAAGTCATCATGACGCTACCGACGTTCGGCGGCGCGCACACCGAGTGGCTGTCGTTCAAGGCGATATACGACACCACCAAAAATTTCTTCAACGACGTGGAGAATACAGCGAGACTGAGAAGAAGTCTCAAGGGAAGAGCGTTAGAAACAGTTAGCTCTGAACTGATTGGGCATGCGCGACCAGATGAAATCATGAAGGAGTTGGAGCTGCAATTCGGACGACCAGACTCGATCGCACAGGCAGAGACAGACAAGCTGAGGACCCTGCCATGCTGTAGCGAAGCACCCAAGGACATATGCGCGTTCGCGAGCAAGATTAGAAGCGGCGGCGTCACACTTCGTGCGTTCAAAAAAAAACACTACCTCATCAATGCGGAGCTAGTGCGTGTGTTGACCGAGAAGCTACCGAACTCGCTACGTGTGCAGTGGTACAAGACATACACCGAGAAGTGCCAGTCGAAGCCGGACCTCAGCCGATTCAGTGACTTCGTGACAGAGTACGCGCGTTACTGTAGCGCGTTCGTGCCGGCTGAGAACATCACCGATGGGCCGCCAAGCAGACGTACCGTGCAGAGGACGTACACGGCGACGGCGACGGAGAAGCGAACGCATACGGACACGTCTAACGCGAAGTGCAGGATATGTGAACGCGAAGGATACTACTCGTCGGCCTGCAGCACGTTTCGTAACGCCAATGCAGAGAAGAGATGGCAGCTAGCTAAGCAGCATGGATTGTGTTTTCGCTGCTTACGCATAAGCCGAATAGAACACTCGTGCAAGCCCAAGAAGTGCGGTGTAGAGGGATGCCGCGCTACACACAACCAGTTGCTTCACTACGATAGAGGAGCCCATAGGACTGAAGACGTGAACATAGAAAAGCAAGAAACGGTCGCCAGTTCGTGCATACGTGCAAAGGCTCAAGCATACTTAAAGATAGTGCCCGTGCAGATAGTCGGACCGGCGGGAGAGGCGTCTACGTTCGCCCTACTCGACGACGGAAGCACCGTATCGCTCATAGACGAAGACATAGCCAAGGAAGTCGGCGCGGAAGAGAACCTGGACCCGTTTACGATCCGTGCCATAGGCGATACGTCGATCGACATGCCAACGTCGCGACGCGTAGACATACAAATACGAGGAGCCGGCGCCGACAGCAAACAAGTGCCTTTGTGTGCGCGCACCGTAGCCAGCCTACACCTGTCGCCGCAGAAGATCGCCGAAGAGGACCTGATAGACTGCAAACACCTCGAAGGCATCAAGAAGAAGCTGGTGTACGTCATAGGCGTGCCGAAGGTGCTAATAGGACAAGACAACTGGCACCTGCTCATAACGAACGCAGTACGAAGAGGACCCAACGATCAACCGGTGGCGTTGCTTACATCGCTGGGATGGGTGCTGCACGGCGCACGCTCACGCACCTTGGGAAACACCGTACACTTCGTCAACGGTCTCTCCGCTATAGATGAAAACATAGAAGCGCTACTGAAAGAATATTTCGCACTGGAATCGCTCATAGTGAACCCACGTCGACCGAACTCGGACCCCGAGAAGCGGGCTACAGATATGTTAGAAAAACATACGAAACAATTAGAAGATAGACATATAGAGACGGCTCTTCTGTGGAAACAAGAAGGGAACAGCGAACAGCGAGGGAACAGCGTGGGAGACTGCAGCCCTTAGTGTTCAGGCCAGTGTCGTCTTGTTGGTCGGTCATACTCGTGCAAGGGAAGTGAGACAATACTGGGCAAATAAACGCATAGAACCTCTGCTGCGTTTTAATTCTAGAACCCGTTACAATTTTTATATTGCAAAAACGGGCAGTTAGGGCCATTTACCAGTTAAAGACAAGAGTCTCACTCAAAGAAAAATTAAAAAATATTGGTATTCTTACTGTAGCCTCACAATATATTTATGCCTGTGTTATGCTATACGACTACATATAAATTCTTACAAAATGAATAGTGACATACACAATATTAATACTAGGAACAGGCACAAATTATGTGTACCGTATTTCTGTTTACACAGAACACATAGCTCTTTTATTGGGCTTAGTATTAGAATGTATAATAAAATACCATCCAATATTTTAGACTTGCCGTTAAGGTTGTTTCAGACAATAGGTAAAAATAATCTTATACCATAGGCATATTATAGTGTAAATGAATATCTTGACGAGAAGTACGCTTGGAAATAAATATTATTTTTTCATTAGGCCAAATTTTTCTTTATTAGGTCAATAAGCAGTTTTATAGTTCAGTTATTTACTGTATTTTATTTTTTTACTACATTGGCATTCTTGTTCTACTCTTTTTATCATAATTTATCGGATTTGTAAGGTGAGGGTAACTCGTGGTCATGAACTGCTAAATATTAGGTTGTAAATTGCTGCAGGTTTATATACCGTTACTTTTAGGGACATACTGTTCCACCATTGCCCGTTCTTTCTCGTGGTTCTACCTTTTGCATTGCGAACGTGGCAGTAAATGTAAGTGTAGAATCATTTAGTAATTAACTTAAAATTTTGACATTCATAAGCGTCACTTTGTGGCCTTAATGAATAAATGATTTTGACTTCGACTTTGACTTTATTATTTTCTCATCCAGTCCATGGTTATGGTATCAATTTAAATTTAATTAACTTAGACTACCCGTCCCCTTTTGTTTGCGTACTTTTTTCTTATTCATTGACACACAACACGACTGCATCCCCGAAGGGGTAGGAAGATATGTAATTAAACATCCATATCTATTCATCATATATTTTTTCCCACGTAATAGGGGGCGAGCCTATTGCTGTTATCAGGCACTTTTAGACAGACTCCATCCTGCTACTGAGAACCCAGTTACACTTATGCTCGACTTAGTAATCGAACCCGGGACCTCCTGTTCAGCACACGCACACGCTATACACTGGACCACGGAGGTATACAGTTTGTATCCAAGTGTTTTAAACTGAATTCACTCTAACTACACGACTCGTTTCATATATATTATAAAGGTGTAAATTTGTCTGTAATGTACGTAAGATAAATAAATATCCGTCCCAATCTTATTATTAACTAGAGGACGCCAGCAGCTACGCAAGCATTTTTTTTAAATTTACCCGTTTAGGCCGATCCCGTGGAAATTTCGGGAAATCCCTTCTTAGTGCACCCCTACGGTCCCCAAGGAACATACATCCCAAATTTCAGCTTCCTGCGCCCAATAGTTTCGGCTGTAGGGTGTCTGTCAGTCAGTCAGTAACGCAAGGATTTTATATATTAAGATTATGACTGCACGGTTTAAGCAGCCGCCTCACCGCTTGACACTGTGCCGAAGTGTTGTGGGTTCGATCCCCACACGAGACAACACTTTGTGTGATTCATAAATTGTTGTTTCAAGTCTGGGTGTTCATTCTGTCCGTTAGTTGTATGTCTGTAAAGTTCCTCGCGACACAGGATTTAGTCCTAATGCGGCAGTTGTCTTTAAAAAAAAACCAACGAGAAAGAAATAAGTATATTTTCAATAAAAGCACTTAGTAAATCTTCAGCTCTGAATAAGGCTCTCGGGATTACACCCGTTGTAGCAGTGCGGTTCAATCATGAATATTTAATATTAGTCACCGGGGACCAGTTGAGCCAAAGCTCGCTGGAAAACCACAATTTGGATGTAATTACGTTTTGGATAAAAAAGTTTAATCGAGAAAATGTAAATTAGAAGAAGCGGATACTTTACCTATTGAAAAGTAAATCATTATTGTTGTGGTTGTACATCCCACAATGAATGAAACGAATATAAAGCTTTTCTATTATATTATTCCTATAGCAGTAATACCGAAAACGCATTAAACAAGTGGAAGTCGAATCCTAGAGACACGACGCATGCTAGATGGCGCTGTGACTGCATAAATTATATAACACCATACGTGGAGCAGCATTTTAATATTTATTTGCTAGTATTAGCAATTCAGATTTTTATAAAAGTTATTCATTACAGCTCAATGTATTGACTTTAGCCATTTGCCATTTAGATAACTATCTCATTACTGGGATTATAAAACCCTGCTCATAAAAGATTTTTAAATAGGTCAGGCTAGACGATTTTAAACTTTGAAAATAAATTCTAAGCAACCGCAGCCACGCTTAGAACAATCACCCCATTTTTCATAATTTACTGGAGCTTAATCCGCACAAGGTGTTTTTAAACTCGCTTATAAAAAGACGTTTTAAGTGGTTTTGCCACGTTAAACAAATAAGTGAAGAAAGAATGACGAATCAGATATATAAGGCAAATGTGTGTAAGCAAGTCGGTCGCGGAGGATGACGTCGGACATTCCTCGACCAAAATGAGGAAATCCTAAAAAAAAGCAATATCCGAAGTACTCGAAACCGGCAACAATGTATGAAAAGAGTAAAGAGCATAGAGGAAGCGCTTGAGGTTTGTAAGGATAGAAGCAAGTGGCGTTTTGTTGTATCTGCCTACCCCGACGGAAAAAAGGCGTGAGTATATATATGTATGTATAAAAATGTGTGTTAAATTATACCTATCTGTTGCAATACTTACAAAAACTGTATTGTCCGCGTAGAGGTTTAGTTTAGATCACAATGACTTCGTAAATACAGCTACTCAGGTTACTTGACTGTTATTATAACAGTCTTTCATAGTCCACTGGATATAATGGCCACTCCTATTTTGCGTCATAATGTTGAGCTGTACCTAAGCCAATAAGAGGAATTGGCCGACTATACCGCACTGGCTCGGTGTGTTAGTATAGGTTTTGAAAACATGTATTCCGTCCCTTCGCAAAGACACTATTTGATGATCCCACGAAATGTAATGGGGTAGTGACTTATTATTTTTAATCCGTTAATACTTGTATGTTATATTTTAAACGGAATCCAGTAATCAGAATTCAGTAAAGTGTAATCTAAGGCTCCTAAAACTCAGACAAGCATTTTTTATAAATACACCCAAACGTAAATATTGTACGTAGTTTGTTTAATTGAACACAAAACACTGTACCTCATGGAGCAATCATTCAATCAAGTAGACTGTGCGTATCAGTTGTGGCCTTTACCAATTCTCTCGTAGAACTTTACTAGGCAATTTTCATTCGGAATTGGAAATTTTATCTCATAAATATCGATAAATCCGATGCTTATTCGATTTAAATGTAATATCGTCATCGATATCTAGAAACTATTTATTATAGTCCATTTGACATATACAAATCTCATTGTTGCGTTTGCCTTTCGACATTTGTTTTATTGTATCTTTAACAAAGCATTGTTGTTCTGTTAAAAGGGCCTACAATATGCGCGTTGTACTTAAACATAAGTACAAAATGTAAAGGATAAAAAGGCGCGTGTTCCCCAGTATCTCCTATCACATTGACCTAAGTACTATGGATTTCAAAGGTTACTTATTGAATTTTACCATCATGTAAATAAAAAAAATCACAAAAAATATAAGTATTTTGCATCGTGTCAAAAAAAATAACATTCTATATTCGCATCGATCAGAGTAATAGCCATGTCAAATTGTAGCTATGTAGGTAGATACTTAATGCTTGGATTCATTATTACTATAACCAATTTAACTGTTGATGTATAAATGCCATAAGAATACTCCAGAACTCCTTCGCCACTCGCAAAATTCTTACAAAATAAACTAGAACCATACAATGACAAAAGTTAATAGTGCAGCTTCCAAAGACAAGACAAATAAAATGAAAGCACAGATCTAATAGTGATTGAATCGCGTCAATCAAACTTTATCATGTAGAATATGTACAAGCGCGATGCAGTATACTAAAGTCTCTTCATTAAAGAAAAGGCACATGCGTTTAATGGTTTGAGGCAATCTGCGTTTATTGGTTTGAGGATATAGCCAGACTATAAACAAACCCCAACAACCATATTATTATTTTGTACCATCTTCCTTTTGTAGTTACTTTCCATAATATAGCAAATATAATAGTTTTGATAAGGTTTAAGTATTTGTTGTATGGTTGACGAGTGGTTTGTGTTTTAGCGATAGTCTGGATTAAAATTATATAAATTTACCTATAAGAACTTTTGGTGCGAAACTGTAATGACATTTATGCTTTCAAACTGAACTGATCTTCACTTAAATAGTACAATAAGTGGAGTACTGGAGATCGACCAATGACCTTTTGACAGCCAGTCAATATCTGTAGAATTAACTTTAAGTATTTCAAGACTTCTAATTGTGCTCTTTTGGATACGTCTAGACATCTCTAATTATACCAATATCTCGAATAACTTAAAATTGCAAATACTTAAGATTTAGATAAATTCTAATAAATGCAAATGCCAATCATTTATATGCGACTATTTTCTTTGCAGCGATCGTCACAACAAAGTTGATGTACTCTGTATTCCATTTACCAATTAAATATTGATAAAAAAACCTATCTCGGTACGCCTACTTAATCTAAGTGAAGGGCAAGTGGGTTTAGTAAAAAGACTTTAAAGGTGTTCTTAAAACGATTTCGATTCAAAATACTTGTAATATCGGTTCGTAAATAATTCGATCTAAATTTTTATTTGCTCTTGAAGACTAGCCATGACTCCAGTAATTTTAAAAGAGGAAGAAATAAAAAAATTGACCATTCTTAATTATCTATAAATTTTTTGGTCAACTCTTTATGCTGCGCTTTTAAATCTTTGGGTTTAATTTCACGCAACACACCGAGTTCTGATACTCTTTAAGTTGTTGCTTTTAGTGGTTTGTACATTTCTTAGTGCCTATTGTACACTTCTTACTAGGATTTTATAATCATGATCTGGTTTTGGTGTATTTTTTTTATTTTTTTTCTGTATGTCAATATATTAAGGTTTATACTGCTTTATTAGTTTTTTTTTACAGACTCACGCCTGTATCCCCGAAGGAGTAGGCAGAGGTGTAATATTACACCCACATTTCGCCATGAATTTTTAGGTCTTATGTAATAGGGTGCAGCAACGCGAAACTACGAAGAACAAATTAAAGAATCGGGTTGTACGGAATACATTTATTAATTTCACGCATTGTGATCTTATTCAGATCATCGGTCCGCCTTGCGAAAAGCCTACCCTTTTAGCATCGTTCGGTACATGGCCGCCCTGCAGATCACGCCTGCCACAACGGTCATCAGCTCTTTTGACTTACAAAATTTCTGAGCCTAATAGATAGATAATTCCGATTGCAAACTATTTCCTTACTAACCACTTCAACAAAATTTTAAGGCCAATAAAAAACCATTTTAAAATCAACAGCAGTTGGTAACTTACAAATGCCTATCTTGACACCGATAAATACATAAACTAGAAAAAGCATCAGCTTAGCTCATTTTTGTGACAAAATATTAATTGAAAAAGTTTGTTGAGCAATTTAGAATATAGTCAGCCGCTTTGGGCCCATCTCTCTTATCAAGATGGTGTAGTGTTTAAGATAAATTGCGGCATCAAACTTATTTATTAGTTTTGTTTTTCTTCAGTTAATAAATCATAAGTTCTTGTCCTTATCAATAACATAGGTAGAATTAACTTTTCTGCTTATTGAAACAGATGTCAGAAGAATAAAGAGTTGTTAAACAACTCGTTGAACAACCTTCACGCTGTTATTGAAAAATAATATAACCAGGGGATCAAGTAACTCTATTAAATTCATTACATGCAGGTCTTTAAGGGATCTTTTTTTTATATTATAGATTCGCGTTTGACCACTATCATGCCTGATAGTAAGCACTGATGCGGTCTAGGATGTAGCACGCTTACCTAGAAGATGCCTATTCACTCGCGTCTTGAAAACACCCAAATTGTACTAATCGGGAAACACAGATTGTGGCAGGGAGTTCCATTGCTTCTCAAATTCTGATAAAATTCATTTCACTTTAAGCTTTTAATTTCTTATTCAGTAAGGACGCTGGTGTAAATGGAGTCAAGATTCAAAATAATGCAATTTATTTATCAAATTGTGCCTTTGCACAGAATAAATTAGGTTTCTGTTGGTGACAGGTGCCAATATACCTAGCTAATACTTATTTCGTTTTCAATATTCAATAAAAGTAAGGTCAGTTAGGTAATTAATTAGATTAATTCATTAATTACTTTAAAGGACGTACCTTCTATACATTATATTATGTAGACCAAACTAAATTAAGGTTAAAAGTCTTTTTTGTGAACAGTTTGGCTTTTTGGGTTCGACTTAATCCTTACATGAGACAAAATTCTGTTACTCGTATTCGAAAATTAAAAGCTAATTTTCTTTCAAATCTGGTTAGATGAGTAAGCGCAACTCGGGGTCCAATACGAAAAGTTTTGGATGCAACAGCATAACAATGTGATGAAGATAATGATTCATATGTGTATGTAAGCATGGTCCCTCAATAGATTCATTCTTTATGCAGGAATTGTCTGTTATGTAAAGTTTAAATTTTATCATCTACTTTTTTTACAAGCTTGCCACAACGTAGGTATACGACCATGAAAGACAAGTATATGTATTATACATTCTTCTTCTTGATCGTTTCCTCATGACTGAGGGACGTGATTATGGTGTCCCGCCACCATCGTTCTCCAGGCCACCCGATCCTGAGCCACCAGGACGGCTTACTTCAGAATTCTTCACAGTGTAATATGAAATGAAATGAAATGAAATACTTCTTTATTTCGTGTAAACTTTGCAAGTACTTACGAAACGTCATTAAAAAAGAATATATATATACAATTATTTTTGTGTGTCGAATTAGAACAGCTCAGTCCCAAGCGTTTTGGTCGTCTTTATATTCAGATATTTTATAATATGCTTTTGAACACAATTTCGCTTTTACAATAATCTTGAACTTATTTATAGATAGGTATCTTATACTATAAGGGAGCTTGTTATAAAAGCGTATACATTGCCCCATAAAACAGCTACTTATTTTGTGGAGACGAGTGCTATGAACAACGAGATTATTTCTGTGTTTTGTATTTACAGAATGTATATCACATTTTTTACAAAATTTGTCAATATTTTTATGTACGTATAGCAGATTTTCATAAATATATTGTGATACAACAGTTAGAATGTTTATTTCTTTGAACTTTTTTCTTAAAGAAACTCTTGGACCGAGGTTATAAATTCGCCTTACAGCTCTTTTCTGCAGAACGAATATTGTATTTAGGTCTGCAGCATTCCCCCAGAGAAGGATCCCATACGACATTAAGCTATGAAAGTAACTGAAATAAACCATTCTAGCTGTTTCTAAATCTGTGAGGCGTCTAATTGTCTTAACTGCATAAGCTGCAGAACTTAGTTTGCCCGATAGCCTTTCTATATGTGGACCTAATTGCAGTTTGGTGTCCAGCATAATACCTAAAAACATTGTTTTCTCGACGGGCTCGATCCTAGATTCATTAAGTTGTACATTGGTTGTCATATGTTTAACATTGGGCATTGAAAATTTTAAAAGTTTAGTTTTCTTATTATTAAGTAATAGATTATTTACATTAAAACAATTAACAACTTTAGAAAGTGCATTGTTTACTTCGTCAAAGTTACTCTGTCGTCGTTTAATATTAAAAATGAAAGAGGTATCATCCGCGAACAATACAATCTCGTGATTATTTTTTACGTAATAAGGTAAATCGTTAATAAATATCAAGAATAGAAATGGTCCGAGCATTGAACCCTGCGGGACACCCATCTTCAAAGCAGAACCTGGAGATATCTTACCATTAACCTCGACCTTCTGGATTCTGTTGCCCAAATAAGAAGTCAGGAGATTGAGAGCTTTATTCTTAATACCGTAATGATATAGTTTCCTGATAAGAGTATCATGATGAACACAATCAAAGGCTTTAGACAAGTCGCAAAATATACCTAACGCATCTTGCGACTTCTCCCAAGCTGCAAAAATACTTTTCAGTAACTCAACTGCTGCGTCAGTAGTTGAACAACCCCTCGTAAGTCCGAACTGTTTCTTGTGAAGAAGATTATGTCTATTGAAATGACTAAGCAACTGATTAAGAATTAGTTTCTCAAAAATTTTGCTAAGTGTTGGCAATACAGAAATAGGTCGAAAATTTGAGGGGTCTGATGTGTCACCAGATTTAAATAAAGGTGTTATTTTGCTATACTTCATTAAATCAGGAAATGTTCCAGAAGTGACACAACCATTGAACACTGTTGCAAGATGTGGAGCAATTAATGTAATAATAGACGAAACAGTCTTTACTGACAATCCCAACAAATCCTTTGTCTTTTTCATATTAATAGTTTTAAATTGTTTAAGAACATCAGCAGTAGTAACAGCAACAAATTCATAGGATATAACACATTCCGGCACGCAGTCTTTAAGCAGCATTTCAGCAGACATGGAAGACGATTTGAGTGACTCTGTAGTTACAATGGGTATATTAGCAAAAAACTTTTCAAATTCTGTCGCTACTTCCAAGTCCTCTGTAATACTCACATTATTGATATTTAGTAGGTAGTCGCGACTGCGTGCTTTGGCTCTACCAGTTCCGCTATTGATCACATTCCAAGTTGCTTTTATGGTATTTTCAGCGCTTTTTATTTTATTTTTCAAATAAATTGATTTTGCAGCATAACAAGCTTGTCTAAATGTTTTTGAGTATTTTTTTACATAATTAATAAAGGCTGGACTATTATTAAAAGCTTTTTCATTATAAAGTTCATATAACCTAATCCGACTTTTATGAATGCCTTCAGTTGCCCAATCACTAAACATCAGACAGTCGGTTACATTTATTTTTTTAGGTTTAAATTCAGTAGAAAATTCATGATTAATCAATTTAAATATTGAATTATATAACTGATCCGGATGGTCATGAATAGGCAACCAACGCATTTTTTTTGATAAATTATTTTTAAAAACTTCTAATCGGTTTTCATTTAAAGGTATAAAATTAATAATTTTTGTCTGAATCTTAGGGCTTTTTCTTGGACAACAGAGTGCTTACAGTGATCAGACTGTAACATATTAATTAAGGATTTTTGTAAAGGCTTAGTGTTAATAAATATATTATCAATACAGGTAGCACTTGTGGCAGTCACTCTAGTTGGTTCTAAAAAAGTATGACTTAAATTGTAAGATTTCAATAGATTTAAGAAGTCAATTGATAAAGAACATTTCTCTAAAATGTTAATGTTGAAGTCACCACAAATAGCAACCGTTTTATGGCAATTATTAACTTTGCTTAAGGCATCCTCCATAATTACTATAAAACTTTCAAAATGTGCACATGGAGGCTTGTATACACTCATAACAATGAACTGATCAAATTCGACACAAGATATCTCTATAACTCGCTCAACAGAGAGACTCACAATATCAGACCTTTCTTTAAATTTTAAAAGTTTATTTATTATAATTAACGAGCCTCCTCGAATAAATTTTTCTCTGCTGAATGAGCTTGCAACCTGGTGGTTGTTGAAATTGAAAATGAACTGGTGGCTTTTTAGCCAATGTTCTGTAATACATAAAATGTCAATATTGTTACTGTTCATGAACAATTCCAACTCTAACTCCTTACCCATCAACCCTTGTATGTTTTGATGCACCAGGTTAATACAATTTTTATAATAATTTTTTGTACAATGTGTGGTTGATGAAAGTGTGTTTTTCTTACTTACATTTAAATTTATTAATGTCTTGTCTATGTTATTGATTGACTCTATTGTCTCATAACTTAATTTAAAGGATTTGGAACGGATTCCAACCTTAAATTTAATGTCAAGTTAGACTGCTCAATAAAAGCAGTGTTATTAGCCAAATTTTTGGCTGTGTTATTAATATAATATGCTAGCGATGATGCTATTTGTCTTTGAATATATTGAGATAGATAACAACTATCACATGTCAAATAAAAACTTATAATGAAAGCATCAGAGTCAATAAAGTCAATAAAATCATTGTATAATGTCAATTTATGTAATTTACAATTTAATTTATATCTATAGTCATTTTCGGCCTGTGGCAACAACTTACTGTAAGGAAATGCAAGTAAAATAATTTTTCTAACTTTTAAGTGTAATAATTGGTCGAAATACCTTTTTATAGTATTAAGATTTGCATTACCCCTGCTCCCAATAAATATGATTATTGTTGAATCAGGACAGTATGTTTTACTCAAGATGTTTTGTAAAATATGTGAAAAACTTGCTCCAGGCATACTAAAGTTGGTTACTGTTTGACCTGTCCTTTGTCTCAACAATTGGCTCATGTTCCTACCTATCTCATCACTAAACATTACTAAATTGTTGGTGTTTGTTTTTGTATTGTGATGTGAGAGGGAGGTGCTAACATTAATGAAGCTGTTACTCATCACCGCTGACTGAGATGACAATGCAGAACTATCATTCAAAATGGTAGGCTGAGAACAACTTTGTGGTTTCAAGCTAGGTTCACTGACCTGATTATTATTAGTAAGTGATAGGAGTCTTTGCTCATTGTATTTACACAAATCCACTAAGTCATCCATCGCCAAGATATATATGATATGATATATGATATAGATATCATTAATTTGACTTTGTGATAATTGATATTTCTTTGTCATGTTAAGTAAAGAATCCTGTAAGCGATCAATCTCTGTCTGCAGGCAATGAATATCAGTATCATATTTTAAAAGATTATTATCTAGTCGAGTCATACAAATAGACATATCTTCCTTTAGAGCTATATACTTGCGGCAATAATTGATATTTGATTTTGAATTTCTAAATTTCCTTAACAACTTTTCCTTTTTCCTAATTTGTTTATTCAACTTTACATACTTTTTCAGTTTATTTGATGAGTTTATGGTTTTACTTGATTGAACAATTGAATTGTCATTCGTTAAGTCAATTGTTATAACTTTGTAACAAAGTAAACCTTCTAAGTTTGAGATATATAATAGATTTCTGAATCTTTTAAGTCATTTAATTTAAGTAACTTATTCTGGGAACTCTACGCTCGAAGTTGTCGACAAGTATATCTACCTGGGACAAGTAGTCCAATTAGGTAGGTCCAACTTCGAGAAGGAGGTCAATCGTCGAATCCAACTCGAAAGTCTTTGACCAGTGTGTGTTGCCAGTGATTACTTACGGATCAGAGACGTGGTCGCTCACTATGGGCCTTATCAGAAGGCTCAAGGTCACTCAGAGGGCGATGGAGAGAGCTATGCTTGGAGTTTCCCTGCGAGATCGAATCAGAAATGAGGAGATCCGCAGTAGAACCAAAGTCGCCGACATAGCTCTCCGGATAGCCAAGCTGAAGTAGCAGTGGGCAGGGCACATAGCTCGAAGAACCGATGGTCGTTGGGGCAGAAAAGTTCTGGAGTGGCGGCCACGTACCGGACGACGCAGCAGAGGTAGGCCGCCCGCAAGGTGGACCGACGACCTCGTCAAGATCGCGGGAGGCGGTTGGATGCGGGCGGCTCAAGACCGGTCTGTGTGGAGAACCTTGGGGGAGGCCTATGTCCAGCAGTGGACGTCGTTTGGCTGATATGATGATTCTGTGAACCTACTAGAGTCTCTGCAACATCTTCTACTTGTTTGGATAACATATTTAGTTCTTGTGTTGCTAAAAACCCATTAGTTATTAGTTCACTTCCTTCTGATCACCGTGGACAGATAGCTAGTTTTTCCTGTTCAACATTTGATAAATTACATACAGTGGAATGTAGGCCTCAAACTACCAATCGTCTTACACGTTTTAAAAACAATGTTATCGCTAAACTAAATCCCTCAATATTGAACTCGTAAAATCCAAAAATAATTTATAATTCACTTTTTGGACAAGTAAATAATGAATTTCAAAATACTTTCAAGAGTAAAACTGTCACACTAAAGGGTACTACCTGATCTTTTAACCAGTGGGCCACTATAGGTATATGCAAAAGTAGAGCCAAATTGTTTGAATTATATGGTATGAAACAACATATTGACACACCTTTTCTAAATTATGTAAAAAACTACTCAAAATTTTTAAGCAAGTTTGTATTATGGCAAAATCAAAATTTATTAATGGTAAAATTAAGCAATCGACAAATATATTTTAAGAAACTTGGAGAATTATAAATAATGAAACTGGTAGAGCACGACAACGGGAAAAACTATTTGTTGTCTCTCAGTTCCTACTCTGTTTAGTACCTCTTCGTTGGTAATTTTATCCTTCCAGTTAATTCTCTCCATCTTCCTCCAGCACCACATCTCAAAAGCTTCTAGTCTGTTTATATCCTGCTTAATTAAAGTCCAGGTTTCGCAACCGTACAACGCAATGCTCCAGATGTATGTTTTTATGAAATTCTTGCGGATGTTTCTGTTAATATTAGATTTAAATAGATATTTTTTGCTGTAAAAGGCTTGTTTGGCCATTGCAATTCGACATCTGATATCAGCGGAACACCTAGAATCATATGTTATATTACTTCCTAAATATTTGAAACTTTGGACTTGCTCTATTACTGTGTTATTCATTTTGATGGTCTTATAAATTGGTGCTACTTTTGATGTTATTAACGTTTTAGTTTTGTTGACGTTGATTTTTAATTGGTGTTCTGTGAAAACTCTGTCCATGTAGTTAAGTAGCGTCTCTAGTTGCATATGATCTTCAGCTACCGCTGCTATATCATCTGCAAATCGTATAAACAAAACTCTTTGTCCATTGACCTTAACACCTCCAAAAGGTTGTTCTGCTATTTTTGCTATTGCCTGTTCAATGAAAATGTTAAATAATAGTGGGAATAGGGTGCAGCCTTGTCGAACTCCCTGTTTTATTTTGGCTATAGCTTTCTCCTCCCCTATTTCAATCAGCGTTTCTTGGTTGTTGTAAATTTCATATATTATGCGTCTGTCTCTGTAGTATATTCCTGCGTTTTTAAGTGTTATCATAATTTTATTCCAGTTAACTTTATCAAAGGCTTTTTCCAAATCTATGAATGCTAAGTAAGTGTTAAGTCCTAAGTCTAGTCTGCGGTCTATAAGCATTCGTAACGCCAATATGGCTTCCCTTGTGCCTTTGTTTCTTCTGAAACCGTACTGATCTGGACCAATTAGGTTATCTATTTTGCTGTAAATTCTATTATGTATTATTTTTAAAAGTACTTTAGATGCATGAGTTATAAGGCTTAAGGGTTCTATGTTTTTCACATTTCTGAGTATTAGCTTTCTTGGGTAGAGTTATCAATTTACTTTGGCAATAGTCGGTAGGTAATTTTCCTGATCGGTAAATTTGTGCAGTTTTTCAAACAGTTCAGTTATTGCAAGCTCATTAGAATTTCTTAGTAACTCTATGGGAATTGTATCTATACCGGGGGCTTTATTATTTTGTAGTGAGTTCAGCGCTGCATCAAATTCACTCCTCAAAATTTCCAGTCCCAGGTTTTCAGGGTCTACTTCATGCTGTAGTTCTATATCGTTATGACATAGTCCATCACCCTTATAAAGTTCTTCAATATACCTTTTCCATCGTTGCAAAATTTCTCTATTGTCAAAAACAAGATTCCCACCTTCATCCTGAATTACTGTACTTTGTCTCTTCTTGCTTCTACCCAGTTTCTTTATGATTCTGTAAGCTTTGTCTGATTGTCCTTTCTTAATGTGGTGCTCAATTTTCTTACACTGTTCTTCCATATCTATTTGTCTGAGTTCTCTACATTTTAACGTTATTCTATTAGTTAGTTTTTTATACATGTTTATACTATTGCTATCATTTTTATTCCTATAAGTTCTTCTCTCTTACATTATATCTATTATATCTTGGCTAAGCCATGGTTTTCTAGGAACTATTTTCTCTTTTCCTAAATATTTATCTGCGCTAGTTTTTATTGAGTCCTTAAAATTATTCCATCTTAAGTCTACATTTTCTATATTAGACTTAAATTCTTCACTATTCTTAAAATCAACTATTTTATCTCCTATACTATTACTATATTGCACGTGATACTTATTAGGTCTAACTCTTACTTTGCTGAGATCTATACTTTTTGGTCTATGTTTCCTTGTATTTAACTTAGGTTCTAATTTAATATTACTGACTAGCAAATTGTGATCAGTGTTGAGGTCAGCTCCCGGGAAGGTCTTGCATGAGGTGAGATTTTGGAGGAATTTATCTTTCATGATTATATAATCTAACTGATAGCGCCCAATGTCGCCTGGCATTTTCCATGTGTAAAGCCTACGCTTTGGTTGCTTAAATTTTGTGTATAAAATACTGAAACTGTGTTCTTTGCAAAATTGCACCAATTTTTCCCCTCTTTGATTCCGATTCCCCAAACCATACTTCCCCACCACTCCTTCTTCAGCACCTTCCCCGACAACCGCATTGAAATCCTCCATCAATATTATATTATCTTTGCTTTTTACCGTATCTATTACTGTATCTATTTGTTCGTATACGTCATCTCCTTCTGTGTCAGTATAACTTCCAGTTGGCATGTAAACCTGTAGTATAAACACATTAATAGTTTTGATGTTTAATTTAATTGCAGTAAGTCTATCACTTAAATGTATTGTATTCTCTACTAATCTTCCCCATTCCTTGTTCAAAATAATGGCTGTGCCATTTCTACCCTTTTGATGACCTGTGTAAATTACTCTGTAGTTACTACTCGAATAATCTCCACTTCCCTCCCAACGTACCTCACTGAGCCCCAAAATGTTTAATTTAAATCTTTCCATTTCAAGTTTCAGCTCTTCTAGCTTTCCTTCCACCAGCATTGTGCGAACGTTCCATGTGCCCACCCTGCAAGGATTTCGCATGATGACGACCGAGGCAGCCTTGCTCCTGCCCCTGCCGGACTCGAACCGCCGCGGCATGTTACATCGCGGAAGCCCGTTGTCAAGACAACTATTACGATCATAACCTTTATCCATTGCTGCATTTGTGAGGAATTTAGTGCGGTAGTTTCCTTGCTTTCCGCACCGCAGCCTCACGTCCGGTGATACTACATAGCCGCGCACGTGAGTGCATGGAGTAGAGCCGTACCGAAATTCAATTCTTCCGCCTCCACCCAGTATTAACAAAGCTGCTGCCCTTTGCCAAGATCCAAGTTGTAAGTCCTTGTGACTTGCCTCTTCCGCCTTTATTGCCGTACCGATGGTCTCCATCCCCGCCGCTAAAGCCGTTGAGGTTTTCACCCGTAACCCTGAGCAAGGGCTCCGCGTTATACCCCGCAGAACTAGGTCCCTATCCCAACTTAGCCACCATCTTGTCCTGGCCTACTAGAACAAGCGGTGCCCACCCCCGCGACGTGGACGCGCCGGACAGGAATTACCTTGGTGGGTCTTAAGGAAGGTGTCTCTAAGCCCCCCAAGGTCGGGTTAATGATCTCGTATGTGACCAAGATCAAAGGCTAAATGGGACTACATCCTCTAAATTACCTATACAGTTAGGCGTTCAACAATGTTAAATTTTAGGTCCTTTTATATTCCTTGTATATATTAATGACTTACCTTTTTATTTAAAAAACATCTGTGATGTTGTACTTTTTGCAGATGGCATGTCACTTATTTTTTAAAGTAAACAGGAATAGGAATCAATTTGATGATATTACAGATGATTATACAGGTCACACAATGGTTTACAGCAAACAACCTAGTGCTTAATTCTAAAAAACTAAATGCGTTAAATTTGCTTTCCCTAACGTTAGACCACTGGGATCTAATATTATGCTAGATAGGGAGGAACTTGACACGGTTGACTTGACAGTGTTTCTAAGCATTACATTAGATAATAAGTTTCAATGGGGTGCACATGTAGCATGTCTTTCAGGAAAGCTCAGCTCTGCTGCGTATGCTGTTAGAAAAGTTCGACAACTTACTGATGTTGACATGGCTCGTTTAGTGTATTTTAGCTACTTTCATAGTGTCATGTCAAACGGCATTTCGTTATGGGGCAAAGCTGCGGATTTTCAGAACATTTTCGTTGTACAGAAAAGAGCGGTACGAACAATATACATGTTAGGTGCAAAAGATACTCTTAGGAAACGCTTTAAGTCTCTAGGGATTCTTACAATAGCCTCGCAATTTTTATTTGCTAATATATTGTATATTAGGCAAAAAATAGGTTTATTTACTACAAAAAGTGACATACATAACATAAATACTCGAAACAGGCAAAAGTTATATGCCCCTTATCATCGTTTCATCATATCAGCCAAACGACGTCCACTGCTGGACATAGGCCTCCCCCAAGGTTCTCCACACAGACTGGTCTTGAGCCGCCCGCATCCAACCGCCTCCCGCGATCTTGACGAGGTCGTCGGTCCACCTTGCGGGCGGCCTACCTCTGCTGCGTCGTCCGGTACGTGGCCGCCACTCCAGAACTTTTCTGCCCCAACGACCATCGGTTCTTCGAGCTATGTGCCTGCCCACTGCTACTTCAGCTTGGCTATCCGGAGAGCTATGTCGGCGACTTTGGTTCTACTGCGGATCTCCTCATTTCTGATTCGATCTCGCAGGGAAACTCCAAGCATAGCTCTCTCCATCGCCCTCTGAGTGACCTTGAGCCTTCTGATAAGGCCCATAGTGAGCGACCACGTCTCTGATCCGTAAGTCATCACTGGCAACACACACTGGTCAAAGACTTTCGTCTTGAGATACTGCGGGATATCGGACGAGAAGGTATGTCGTAGCTTCCCGAACGCTGCCCAACCGAGTTGGATTCGACGATTGACCTCCTTCTCGAAGTTGGACCTACCTAATTGGACTACTTGTCCCAGGTAGGTATACTTGTCGACAACTTCGAGCGTAGAGTTCCCAACCTGAATAGGAGCAGGTACAACATGGACGTTCGACATGATTTTCGTCTTGTCCATGTTCATCTTAAGACCTACTTGTTGGGAGACTCTACAGAGGCCATCGAGCATTGTGCCTAGGTCTTCCATGATCTCAGCCATGACTACGATATCGTCTGCGAATCGAAGGTGAGTGATGTACTCGCCGTTGATGTTGATGCCGAGTCCATTCCAGTCCAGAAGCTTGAAAACATCCTCCAGCGCAGTGGTAAACAGTTTCGGGGATATGACATCCCCCTGTCTCACCCCTCGCTGGAGTTGAATAGGTTTCGAACTCTGGTCCTGGAGGCGGACTGACATAGTGGCGTTTTCATACAAACACTTTAGCACTTCGATATATCGGTAGTCAATCCGGCACCGTCATCATCGTTTACATAAAGTTAATAATTCTTTTGTAGGGCTAGGTATTCGTGTATACAATAAAATGCCAATTAGTCTTTTAGAATTACCATTTAGTACGTTTAAAAGTAAAATAAAAGACTGCCTTATTAGGAAAGGTTATTATACCATTAATGATTATTTCAGTGATAAGGATAGATGATCACTTACACTAGCCAACTCTTGATTTTTATACTTATTCGGAATTTATATAGATACCTTGCTTTTCAACTTTGTTATATAATATCTCTTGTTCATACATTCATGTATTATGAGGTCATTCAACTTACTACATTTACATTTGCTTTGTTATTCCACTAATTTTATTATAAAAATTTGCTACTGTGTTAGATGAAGATAACTCGTGATCATGGGCTGTACACTAACATCTTTGTAAATTTTGTGTATTTATATACCTACCGTCACTGTCTGTAACATACATTTCCATCATAGTTCAGAACATGATCGCGAGTTGCCTACATTATTAGACGTAAGTGGATGCTCCTGTTACACAAGATTCACACTGGAAGGTTATGTTACTACATAACCTTCCAGTGTGAATCTTAACTTAACTACCAATTTAAGTGCATTTGACAGTGTGAATCAAATGCACTTAAATTGGTAACTGCATTAATTAAGTATTATGATTATTTCTAATTACTATTTAGAAGTAATTTGGCAAAATTGTCTCACCGGCTAGTCGTTCACGCTACTTCCGATCCGGGCGTTTAGACGGTTTTCAAGTTCGTCTGTAAAGCAATACACATTGTACCGTCACTGCCACTTTCGTCGCCAGACCAGTTAAACAACCGGAGTGGCCAAACAGACGGTCTGAATTAGATCCACGCACATAAGGCGAATTGAATAGAGAGCATTTTTCCACTGTCAAAGTCAAAGTCAAATAATTTATTTGTTCATAGGTTTATTACAAACACTTAAACAAAATCATACTTTTTTTTAAATTAAGCTAGAAGAGGCCGGTTTCTTACCTGACTGCCCTAAGAAGAAACATCCGAAACAAACTCAGAGGTCATAGTCTCTTTTAAAGTCTAGACAAAAATTGCTTATTATAAAAAAATATATAAAATAAGATAAAAATATAATAATGAGAACAATGTGAGAAGACTACATTACAATATAGTAGAAATAAGTTAAAATAATATATATAGAATTGTGACAATAGTTCAGAGCCGACCAGTCCCGGCAGACGGCACCCGTTCACGAGTATGACGTGTGACTCAGCCATAGCTTAGCTCAACCATTTTTTTGGGAACCAAACCAACCGACCCACAACGCCACCATAAGCAAGACGAATTGACTATTCGCACATACTGTTACGGCCAGGCTCCGGCCCTAATTGGGGACAATTGTTGAGATACATAGATTGTCACAGGTTGTCACTAACTTTAAGTTGGTTAGTGATAGGCTTTCTCAGAATGAATGTCGATAGAATATAGGTAGAATGTTGATAAATCCTCAGATCAAACAAAATAAATTAGCGGGTCTTAATCGCGTACAATTAACTTATTTAAGGTATAAATACCTATCTGGTTCTGACGTTTCGCTCGTTTTGCACCGAGCGTGGTTGCGGAGAGACTGATGAGAGCTCAGCGCCGTCTTGTGCAAGTGCGGGTTTCGGCACCTACTTACCCTCACTTGGTCTTTATATAAGTTCGCAATGTCGGTACTCCGACACACTACACTAATGACGTCTACACACTGTTGCGATTTATCACTGCGGCGGTGTCTACACTTGCTGATGACTGGATTCCAAGTAGCTGATAATCTATATCCATCCGCCCGGTTGAAATTTTATGTTTCTTGATTTCTACAGCTTCACGTACTATCCTGGAGTAATAGTGAAGATCGGTGGATAAGACTTGTGGTTGATGCAGTTCTATCCAGTGGTTTGGTCCAGGCTCCAACAAATGCTCAGCTATCGCCGACTTGTTAATATGCCGGTTTTTTTACAGCTGCGATATGTTCCTGCACTCTTTCAGCGATTGTACGCTTTGTCTGCCCGACATATGAACTACCACAGCTGCAATCGACTTTGTAGACGCCAGGTGTTTGGAGAGGAATGACATCCTTTGGGGTACGCAGATTGTGTGCAATCTTAGAGAGCGGACTGTATACAGTCTTGATGGAGTATTTCTTGAGTTCTGTTCCAACCTTGTCCGTCACTCCCTTTAGATATGGCATGTTCGCCGGCACTCTCCTTACTTCAGGTCTACGATCTTTCCTCCTCGGACGGAGTATCTTCTTCTTATATCCATTGCATAAGTACCTCCTGAACATGTGACAGCTCACTATTTAACTGTTCAGAGTCACACAGGTCATACGCTCTGTTCACTAACGAGGACACGACGGAATCCAAATGCCGCGGATGGTGGTGCAATTTTGCGTTAAGATACCTGTTGGTGTGTGTCGGTTTCCTATATACAGTGTGTCCATTATGGGTACCATGGGTACCATTATCTCTCACTGTAACTTTAACGTCGAGGTAGGGTACCCATTGCCACTCCATCGATATGGAGGTAGTGTTGTCCACAATATAAGAAGTAGTTACCATCCAAGCAATTCTTAAGTAGAACTGTGTATTCATCAGACATGCCGTTTTCACTTAATTTCCTCTGTACGACCTCAAAGCAATCTTGAACAGGAACTTTGGTGAATAGTGACTCAACATCAAAACTCACCATCACCTCCTCTGGTTCCTTTTTCGTGCTCTTGATAATTTCTATAAAGTGGCGAGAGTCCTTCACGAAAGAGTGTGTCTTGCCTACTAACGGTTGTAGTACCTTGCTTATGTGTTTCGCCAAACCGTATGTGGGTGAATTAATACCTTAAATATATAATATACCTTAAATAAGTTAATTTTACGCGATTAAGACCCGCTAATTTATTTTGTATGATGTATACAAATCGCAAAAGTTTGAAATCCTCAGATCAAGTAAAATAAAGGAATAAGTCGTATGAACCTATGCGATGTATTAAACCTGTTCAAATTAAGATCTATACATTATTATTTTATGTATCTTAGGTTGCGATTTCCTAACATAGAGGTATCTGGACTGCATCGGTATCTAGACTGCATGGCAGTCTATTTACCAGCAGACTGCCATGCAGAGGACATCGGATTACACGGATTGGATATTGACTTAGGCTTAATAATACGAAACAAAGTGTAACCCATAACCGATCATTTGGTATCACATCCAATGTTGCTGAGGGATTGGACCAAAATGACTCAACATCCTTTAGCGACAATCTCAACATCCTGTTTGCCGCAGATGATTTTCTATATAAACTATTATTAACGCCAAAGCTTGTGATGATTGATAGATTTGTGTTACCCTTTTATGTAAATACATCTTTGATTAACTATTGCGGAATAGCTTTACATCACATTAAGCTAACTTCTTTTCCGATAACTGACAACCATGTTGGCGATGCCGCGAGTCGAAGCTAGTCTGTAAAATTTGGTATCGATATTATTACATCATTAATAGGAATATCAATACAATCTCTATGGATAAAACATCAACATGTCTATGAAATAAGTCTCAAACTTTTAAATGAGGTTCGTCTCAGCGCGAATTATTTAATTTTAATAAACCTCAACGTCAACGTAATAAAAGAAAATGGGACACGGATACAGACATGATGATGCGATCAGCATTTGATACCCTACAAAATTCAACAAATTCTCTTAACACCCTGAATGACGAGTTCGGCCTTTGGGATGTTCGTAGCAAATAAGTTAAGGAAATATACTGAGAAGATAAAAAACCATGTCCAACACATGATATCTAATTTACTATATAGCGCTGATAAAGGAGAATTTGATAGCTACGATACAGATATGTATGGAAGTTTTCGGGCATAGGCCCATAGGGCACAGTGCAGTCTTCTCCATCAAATGCGTCTACTTCTGCTGCTGTACAAAATGCAAGTTAACAGGACAGAAATGCTTATGATGGCAGTCTTACCGATTTGTGCAAACTGAGTCAATTAACGAATTCATAAATACCTTGATACGAAAGAGGGCTAAAGCAAAGTCACATTGAGCCTTCACTTTTATGAAAATAAACTGTTTGCACTCACTTTGATGTTTTCTTCCAATAACTCAGATATTGCTTTACATACTTCTGGTATTATATATGTATCCAATGGCATGTATTGACATTTTAAAAAGATACTGTAAACTTACATAACTATCTGCCGTAGCTAAAAAACGGAGAGTTACTGCTAACCTTTCTGTTATCGTGATTGCAGCTCTAAACCTTGTGTCCTGTTTTGCTATTTTAGGACCAATCTCATCTTACTCATCCTCTTAGCGTTATCCCAGTTTCAATCTGGGGTCTGCTTTCTACTCTAACCGGATTTGGCTGATTTTTGATCCGAGATTTGATCTGAATATTAGCTTTTCCACGGAGCTACTGCCTGTCTGACCAACCCGAAAGGATAGCGATTTTCCATGGTTTAGACTAGTGTCAGTGTATTTAGAAGGTACTGACGCCCTGTGACGACTGTCAAAGAACTTCATGATAACCGGGACCAGCGATAATTAACAATTCAATACGCACATAACTCCGAAAAGTCATTGGTGCGCGCCGTGGATTCGAACCCTTCGCATGGCAGTCTGTTGGTATATCCACTCGGCTATCGCTGCCTTGTTCTTGTATTTTAGGACCAATCATGTTTAACAAATATTCGAAATTCCTTGATGACATAACAGAAAATTTCTATGGTGTCCGCTTATTTCTTGTTGTTTTAATTCTGCTACTAATTGTAGATCTCCACTTCCATTTCTATCTTGCCACCGACTTTTACTTTTCCTTATATTTTTATTAAAATAGCCGATAAATAAAAAAGTAGCATTTCCAGTTACCTATAATATATTGGTCAAAGAAATATAACCTTATCCTAGTCCAACTTCTACGATATTAGTCTATGATGTAGCTCACGCCACTGTCAGATCTGACATCTTTGTGACAATGTTTTGGCGAGCATCATCGCGAGCATTCGCTAGAATGCTCGTGAAAATGTTCGTAGCGATGTTTGGCTATATGTTCGGCTCTGTTCGTTGTTCGGTTCGTCAAAACAAAAATCCGGTGAATGCTCGCTGTTCTGTTACAAGTGAATGCTCAAGTGTATCAGCGCCTTTATATATCATACATATTCTACATAAAGACTATACACATATGTACATACATTATTATTATTATTTTTTATTATATATATAAATATATACCTATAAACTATACGAGATAGAATGCATGAGTCTAATTTTGGTTTAGCGGTTGATGCCTCTGTTCCACCATATCTTCTCGAGTCGTTTGACCGCAGATTTTGCCATTTGGGACCATCTCACCACTTCCTGCTCGCAGTCACCATCATCACTGATTTGCGATTCTTAATACACAGTTTGTGAACTAAATCGAGGTCTCACAGCTCGTTGGTTCTCTGCATAATGCCTGCTCTGTCTACAAACATCAGTTTGGTTTAACTCTTTTGATGAGTAGACCGTATTCTTGGCTAGTGAAACTTATTCTGCTAAGAAGTTCTGCCAGTTCAGTTTGCGAGGCTCCTATTATGGTGGAGTCATCGGCAAAACGTAGGTTGTTGACTAAATAACCTCCTACGCGGATGCCTCCTTGCCAATTGTCCAAGACCCTTCTCATTATATGTTCACCGATGAGGTTGAACAGTTGCGGTGACAGAATGCATCCTTGACGCACTCCTCGCTCTGGGTAGAAGGGGTGTGACCAAGTTTATTTTAGCCTCACTCTTGTCTTGTTGTACAGATACAGATTTTGGACAAAAATATTTTACTCCAGTTCATGCAGTCAAAGGCTTTGGTGTAGTCGATGAAACATAGGACTGCGCAAATGTGTGCTCTCTACATTTCTCGATCAGTTGTCTAACATTAAGGATCTGTTCTCTCGTGCCTTTGCCTCTTACAAACCCCGCCTGTTCCTTAGTTATTTGCCTACTGATGTAAGATATTATACATTATGTATGTTTATTCATATGATTAAAATGATGCAACAAATTGTGCTAAATACGGAAAGATTACATCAAAGTAAGATAGAGATCAAAGTCACAGCTCCAGCAAAATTGTACTCGGATGACAATAATTATAATATTTATCACAATTAAATAGTTTGTAAACGGACTAGAACATCAATCTTTCCATAATTATACTAACAATTCATAAAAATAATCACGTTTAATTGTACAACACAGGTAAATGAGAAAATAATACCACATACTTGAAACAAGATCAGATATTGTTTTACAAATAAAAATGTTCAAATCAATAGATTGATTTAATCTTGATAAAGATCATTAAAGCAATTTTTTTATTCTATCTTTGAACAGATATTAAACATCTACCTTATCTACACCATATTGTTATGTGTTAACATATTTTTATAGTTCATCTAAACCTATGATATTAAACACGAAACCATTACATAGTATTAAAACAACTTGTACGCCTTAACAGTGTAGAACAAACGTAAACGATTCCACTAAATAAGCATTTCAATATATTTATCATTATCTGTATTGTACGCGCTTCTTTAAATATATATCCATTTGTGATCTGCAATATTAATTAAGAAGCTCTACAAAAGATTTATAAATGCTCACAGTAAACAATTTAATGTGAAGATAAGTCTTAAATAAGAAGAATATCTAACAACCACTTAACACTATAAATGTTTGTAAAATTAGAAATTTGAGAATACAGCAAATATTAAGCGTAAAAATATTTTGTGACTGACAGCCTCAGGTCCACTAAATGATTGACGAGATGTCGCCAATAAAGCTGGCAATGATAACAACGTGATTTATTACTTCTTTACTTCACAATTGAGTATACAATGGATTAGAAAGATACGGAAGTATAAAAGGTCAGTAAAAACACTACAGGGCCCAAGTGTATAATACAATAGTTTTTTAGTATTCACACATAGGCGGCGATAGCCGAGTGGATATACCAACAGACTGCCATGCAGAGGGTATCGGGTTCGAATCCACGGCGCGCACCAATGACTTTTCGGAGTTATGTGCGTATTGAATTGTTAATTATCGCTTGTCCCGTGCCTCGGAGAGCACGTAAAGCCGTCGGTCCCGGTTGTCATGAAGATCTTTGACAATCGTTACAGGGCGTCAGTACCTTCTAAACAAAACTGACACTAGTCTAAACCATGGAATATCGCTATCCCTTCGGGTTGCGGAGGTTAGACAGGCAGTCGCTCCGTGGAAAAACTAATATTCAGTCAAATCCGGTTAGACTAGAAAGCGGACCCCAGATTGAAACTGGGATAACGCTAAGAGAAAGAAGACACATAATATTCTCACTACATCTTTCTTGAAATCGCTTTAGCGACTTTTGTCTTTGACGGCTGGTTGGCGTAGCGGGAGTGTAAGCGACTGCTACGTCGAAGGTCACGGGTTCGATTCCCACCCAAGGCAATCATTTGTGTGCATGAACATGGATGTTTGTCTTGGTCTGGGTGTTTCTATGTATATTATGTATGTATTTACAAAAAAAAAGTATATATGTATGTTTATCTATTATCTGGTACCCATAGTACAAGCTCTGCTTAGTTTGGGACTAGATGGTTAAAATTCAAATAATTTATTGCGAATATAGGTGATACATAGATCTTTACATAGTTTTTGTCAGTTACAGAACAAACATTAGTGCAGCTATATTCTGCCATTTGGCATGCAATGTTCATCATATATTATTTTATTATAGTTATATAAAAACTATTGAAACAATATTATGTTTTAGTTATAAATAAAGTACACATGTCAAAAAAAATTAATACAATCAAATAAGTCAATCAAGGCATGCCATATATTATTATATATGGAAAGTAAATTTGGTAACATGTCACAACTAATTATTAAATATCATATTTGTCTTCGAGAAGTTCTTTAATACTGTAGTATGCCTTATTAATAAGAAATTGTTTCAATAACGCTTTAAATGTATCTATGTTAGAGCATCTTAATATGTTTAAGGGTACATGGTTATGAATTCGAGGGGCCATACAGAATACACTATTGCTAAATTGCGCTGTTTTGTTTGATGGAAAACATACTTTGTGATTATTACGCTTACTATTTAAGCGTTCAAATAAATAATTATGAGTAATAACAAAGACAGCGACCTCATAGATATAAAGGCATGGAAGCGTTAATAGTTTCAAACTCATAAAAAAGGGTTTACATCTATCTGTCTGTTTCAACTTCACAATGGCCCTTACACATCTCTTCTGGGCTCTAAATATCATCACATTGTCCACCGAGTTACCCCAAAAGATAACACCATACCTTAGTACTGATTCTACGTAACCATGATACGCAGCGATGACAGCAGACTGATTCACAATTGATCCAAGTCTATACAGGGCATAAGAGAATTGGTGGAGTTGGTACAAATATCTTCTACTTGAGATTTCCAATTTAATTTTGAGTCAAGATTGAGACCTAAAAATTTTACATTTTCAACTAAATCAATTTGTTGTCCATTGTAGCATATATTAAGATTTATTAAATTGTTATTCTCATTTCTAAATGTCATTAAATTGGTTTTATGCAGATTAATTAATAAATAATTATTTGATAACCATTGAATTATTATATCTAGTGTTTGATTTATTTCAGATATCATTTGATTTTTACTTTTACTTCTAAACATCACTGTGCTATCGTCTGCAAATAATACCATGTCTTGATTTATATAGTTTGGTAAGTCATTTATATAGACAATAAACAACAAGGGGCCGAGAATACTTCCCTGAGGAACTCCTTGAGTTACTTCACTATATGAAGAAGAATGTTCTATTTGTCTATGAGTTTTTTGGCAAATGCGAGTAATTTGTGTACATTGTTGTCGATATATTAAATATGATTTTAGGAGATTGAGAACATTTCCCCATAGTGTTGTGTGAATGTGGTAGAATATCTATACCTATATATCTGTCTTAAATCTAATTCACGTAGGTAAGTATAATAATATCTATAACATTTATTTTAAAATCATCAATAATACTTAATTACAATTCGGAGGGTGTTTGGTCATCCACTGCCTTTAACATATAATTTATTATTAATAAAGATTCTATTAATACAATTTCTTAAAACAGTAATGACTAGACCATTGATGAAGTTATCTATGTGCTTGGCACAAAATACACTAGTAACGTTGCAGTTAGTATAAACACTTTCTACAGTATGAAAATCTGTTTAGACCGGGCAGGGAAAAACAATAAGCATAAAATCCACCGTTCCAGTTCAGTCTTCACTCTTAATAGCTTTAACTTTCGTACATTTATTTACACCTTCATAGTAATAACGCAGCCATTCAATCTATTTACCACGTCGCGTACATTGCCTTTGCTGATGACCAATTCCTTGTCATATGTTGAAGTTATCTCAGGCCCTTCTCGCTACCATTACAAATGCTTTAATGTTTGTTGTAGCAAAGTTTGCGGTTTAGGATTTTCTGAATTCTCTGACAGCGTTATCAATATTGTTAATAAGATCTTTTGCAACGAATGTTGCTATTTCATGTTTAGTAGTTCGTTTGCTTTGTATTTCAAGTGGCCTGTGGTTGCTTTCTTTATGATCTGGTATATTTTGTTAAGGGTAGTGGCTTTGTGTTAGACAATGTGACGCAGGTCCTTGAAATGTAATACTGGGATTACTCACAAGAGTTGGCTGTACATGATTACTTTGGTTGTAGTTCTCATGATTTTCGGGCTTTTTCTCTCTTATCAGCCAGTATGTCGTCATTTTACCCTTGCCCTGTGAAAAAATAAATATAATATGTAACCGTTAATATTGCCAATTCATTCTGCCCTGTAACGATTGTCAATAGAAGGGTAAAATATTAACTGTATAGATTTCCAAAGGTTTACCACTTTCTTCACTTAATTGTTTTAATTGTTATATTCTAAACTGTGAAATAGATTATTTGATAGGAAAGTAACGATGGAGAAAGTAATGAGGAACATGTCAAGTCATCGTTGTAATGTTGTGATGACGTATGTTAGTAGCCTATAATATGTTTCGTTCTCTTACCTTCATAGTAGAAATTACTATACACTCCAATTCCAAGCAGTCATACAGATCCAGAACTTCTTTAGTCTTCGAACAGACGTGGATTTTGAGGGCCTCTCCATGAGACTCCATCCTTGACGCTGTGTTCACAGGGTCACCAAACAGGCAGTATCGAGGCATTTTCAACCCCACTACACTAGCTACGCAGGGACCTGTAAAAAAGCATAAACTTAATGACTACTGACCCTGTAGGTATCCTCTGACAATCTTATTTCTATATATATTATATGTGTAAGTTTGTGAGGAGGAATGTTTGTTACCCTGTAACGTCCGGGTCCAATATAAGATCTGTCCGTGGACTTGGCTACTAGAGATACGAATTTGACATATTTTGTATGGAGGTTACGACAAATTTATATGTAAATATTAGGATGGGCCGTAAAGAAAAACGATTGAATGGATTTGCCGATATTTTTTCTGTATTATTGAACACACGGGCCGAGACGCAGGCAACATCTATGAAGTAAATGAGAAAGACTACGTTCTCCTAGCTCCACCAAATTTTTGTACTTATACAGGGTGTAAAAAGACCCTTAACGAAAACTGAAACCACATATTGTACCAATCATTACGAACATTTTTTGCTTCGGCACCATACCTGGGAAATTACTGGTTTAGGAGATATTGAGGCTCAAAGTTAGTATGGAAGTTTTGTAGTTAGGTAAAAAATCGATGCATTTATGCCGCTAACCTGTTCTATAGATGTCCTATGCACCCAAAGATCAGTAGGTATTTCGAAAATTGGACGCGCGTATTTTTTATAGCGGCTTGAAAAAAGTGAAAACTTCAAAAAAAATGTCGTTTCCCAGGTTTTATTTTTGGTTAGTATGACTTGGCATGATGTCCAAAACGCATAGACTTCGGCTTTGTGATGGGTCTTGTGACACCCTGTATATAACCAGGACAAAGATTTTGAGGAAGCTAAATGAAAAACTTGCAAAGGAACATGGCGGTAGACACTGGCTACGTTAGTGATTTCTCAGTGTAACTTGTCAAGTGATTAAATAAACCAATGGATTACTCCCTTATTTCATCATAAGGTGTTTATTGATCTATTATGTAGATTTTGATATTCCCTTTAAATAGGTTTAATAATTACGTCCATCAATCACTAGTTAATCCGGGGACTGAATTATCCCGAGAGGCGGTTTGTTCTTAGCGAATAATTACTTTTACTCACGCGGAATAAAAGGTCACGTTAAAAATTACTTTGTACCGTTTAAATATTTTTATTGCTGTTTCGTGAACATTGGCTTAAATATTTGCCGAGATTAGTTTTTACATCTTTTCTTGGATTACTCAAAAGTAGCATTTTCATTTATCATCTTATTAGTATAGCTATCAGTGTATAAAATAATCTCTCTCAAAAACATACTGTGAAACCTTGAATAATAAGTCCTGTAGTTTAATGGACATAATCTAGAAATCACTATAATTTTGTTTTGAGTTTTCTTTCTCTACTCCATTATAGGAAAAAGAGAAAACTACAGTTTGTGTAAATAATATAATAATTTTTCATTACTATATTTCCTGCAATAGTTGTATATTCATTCGCATAGCAAAAATAACGGCATGCACGTGGGGCCTAATTATAGCTTATAGCGCTTTTTGTCAGACTTGTACAATTGGCTTTGCTAAAAGTTTGTATAACATCCGTGTTTACATAATTTTAAGCTACGGCTCTTAATTACTGCATTAAAGTTGCTTAATGCGAGTTAGCTCTTAAGCTTTGAAATTATTTGCATAAGCCGTTTAAGAAGATCTCGCTTTTAAATATTACATCAAGATTAAACTGAAATAATTTAGACTAAATTGTAAATTGGCTTTTTAAAGTGTTAATTAAAAATGTTGACATTATGTATTACCTTCAAGTTGTAGACGTGTTGAGGCTTTAGAAAGCTCTATTGTTGATAATTATTTTTCTTATACAAATGACGCCAACTCGCACTCGGCCAGAGGTTATTTTATGTCGAAAAACAGGTTTTATATTAATTGTGTAAAAATAAATATTTAATATATCTATTATAATTAATGAAAGTATGGATCTATTGATTTATTTATTGTATTTGTAAATTCGAATATAAACTACAATAAAATCCGTAAACGATAGTTTAATTTAGATGAGTAACATTCACGGCAACTCATGACAATACTATTCTTTCGCGATTAACATACATTATACAAGGTTATTTAGCGGGTCTTACTCGCGATAAATAAAATATTTAAGGCATTAATATCTCGGTATTTGCCAACGTTTCGACCGACTTGCTTCAGCCGTGGTCGCAGCGGGACTCTCAGTCCCGCCCCAGTCCCCCCGTACTATACTTATGAAAGACATTTACAGTGCCGCACTTGCGAATTAGAATGTAATACTATGTACAAAATGTTATACAACATTTATACAGTGTTACCAGGAAGGCAACTGGGACATGTTTATGTTAAGCCTATTCTGGGTGGAGGCGTTATTACACAGTAGCGATTATCCTGAAGTGCAATATTTCTCCTTCACGCGTTTTTCCTTTGAACGCAAACGTAAATGAGTTCTTCTTACGTCTTATATTAATATATAAAGCTGAAGAGTTTGTTTGTTTGCTTGAACGCGCTAATCTTAGGAACGTCTAGTCCAATTTAAAAAAAAATCTTAGAAAGCCCATTTATTGAGGAAGAAGGCTATATTCTATAACATCACGCTTTGATGTAACCGCGGGCTTATCTAGTAGGTAATATAAACAAAAGCTTTCAGATATATTATTTGCCGTTGAAACACGTATTTTATTCTTTGAAATTATAGACGAAACGTTTTAATTTTATCAAAAACATCGCGAACACGAACATTTTAATTTTATCTGTTTTTATACAACACAGACAAACTATTTGACCACTAAAATTGGTTGACACGGACAAAGCATAAAGTTACTGCAATACCATTTATTTTCTGTTCATTGTCTAAAGAAAAAATACAATTTGAATCCATTTTAATATCAGAAGGGTATATATTATATTATCTTTATAATAAAGGCTGCGTTCATACAAGACGATGCTAGAGCCAGCTTAATGGCTAAACTTTTCTCATAAGTGTATCCTAAGACTATTTTGAACAATAGGTAGTATACCTAAAATTTACAAACACTGAACAGGAAAATTAAATCCTTTGTATAAAGTCTGTGTAAAAGGTTACATAAGACCGGGGCTCCAGAAGGAATGTTTTTTGTTGCGTAATGAGCAATAACATAAAACTGACCTTCGTTGCTAATACATCCTTTGAATGGAATGTACACTGGCTTATTAACTTTGTGGTAGAAGAGCCAGCACAAGTATGGCTAACGGTAACGCTGGTCTCAGATAAGGCGAACTCATAACGCGGTCTCTCGATTGCAAATTCAATGCCTTAGTATTTGATCTCACTCTGTTCTGGTACAAGATCATTCTAAAAACAATTTATCCCTGTCTAAAATACGAATTAGACACTATAAACAGCGATTAGGTATAAGCTTACTTTTAGCCCACGGTTACACCCACGTTATTTAATGCTACTGCTCCCCTCCCGTAGCTCATAGCGTGATGTTATATAGCCTATAGCCTTTCTAGATAAATTGGCTATCTGACACTGAAAAAAAATGTCTAATCGGACCAGTAGTTCCTAAAAGTAGCTCGTTCAAACAAACAAACTCTTCAGCTTTATATATTAGTATAGATGTGTACCAGCACTGCTTAAAGCACTACTTGCATAGTTAAGCAACCCCATCCACTTTTCATTCTCCGCATCCCTTCTCATTCTCCTCCTATTCAATTTCCTATCCCCAAGGGCGGCAACACACTTGTGATTCCTCTAGTGGTGCTTGTGTCCATTGGTGGTGGTAATCACTTACCGCGGTGACTAGCCTTCTCGTTTGGCGCCTATAAAATAAAATAAAAAATCACAGATTACCACTGAAATGGGTACCAGTACCACTCATGCCACGACATGCAGCATTTATATCAGAGCACCACAGTGCTCCGGAGGGCACCAAAAGCTTGGTCTCAATTTTCGTCTTAAGACAAGAATCGTTAGCCAAACTCGAACACACTCTCACCTTAAAAAGAATTAAAGACCAGCAGATTTACATGGTTTAAATAAATAATTATTAACATATTATTCTGAACCCATTATTCTGGTTAATACTCTGTTAAAAATCTTTTTCCTACAGTGATTAATAGCAAGAACTGCTTATAAAGTTTCCTTTGCGTATTACCGTATATAATAACAAATCCGCTTCTTAGATGTTGTCTTAAGAGCTGTTAAAAATATATTTTAAGACACTGCTCGGATTTGACCCTTTCTTTTGAATTTTATATTAAGCTATTGTGCCTGGCAACTTGTAAATACTCGTATGCAACAAGATATAAAACTTTATGGAACATCTGATGTGCATCACCGAACGCGCAAATTTCTCATACAGCCAGTGTCAACATGGTCGGTAGCCCAATATAAAGTGCTGTACTTTAAAAGCATCCAATTAAAAAAAAACATAAATAAATTACAACGAAATCGCTACATGATAAAAATCACTTTACTCAACAAAGTTTGCACTATAGGGTCAAAAGCTTCAACGGCGCCAGTTAATTCATATAATGTGAGGGACAATTCCGCTCAATTTGCCAGTTGCCAGTTGACCAGTGCCATTCCAACTATTTCTTACACCGTACGTAACCCTGATTATATCTACCTGGTTTAAGAGCCTGAGGTTATTTTTTTGTCTATATAGTTTTGACAAAATAATACCTTCTGCACATATCGACTGCCGTCTCAAAAACCCAATGAAATAGCCATATTCTTTAGACACGTAACAATTGTCACAGGTATTAATGGCAGCCAGAACCATTTAAACGTAGTTTCCAAGGCACAGAGCGAAAATTATCTATTTAATGCGCCCATAACTTTGAGAAGGCAGTGGTGTGTGTCATAGCTTCCTATTTTCTTTTCCTTCGAAATCTTCTCAGTGTTGGTCTATTGGTTTCCTGACTAAACTTATAAAGTTTAATAATGTATACATCTACTCGCTCGTTAATATATCAAAATAATTAGACACCACAGTGTGTAACCTTATTCAGTTTAAGATGTAAGTGATGAATAATTTGCTATTTAAATAGAAGGAAAAATATATATGAAAGAATGTAGGATATTTTAAATACGTCATTTCAAATTTACAAGGTTATGACGAAGGATCTCTTACTGCAGTAGTCAGTTTGTAATAGTAACAATATATTATTAATAGACACATCAAGGAATTTATGATATTACGATTTTTTTACCTCAGCACGGGTGCTAAAAGACCATACTTTCTGGTACATCGCCTGATTCTACGGGAAGTATCGCTCTTACCTATCATTAATAAGCATATTAATTTCTGTAAGATACCTTCACGTATTCCAAAAAAACGGGCGTACAATTAGACAGGCAGACAGACAACAAAGTCACTCAATAAAACTTCCATTTTTTTTTTGAGGTACAAGATCTAGAAATACTTACCCCTTACCCCAGGAGGATAAGAAAGTAACAAAAGGAGCAACATCTGAACACAAACCAAAAATAAAATAAAATAAAAACTTTTTTATGTTAAACGATTTTATTACAATAAAAAATATGTAGTTAGGTTATGAGGTTATTAACTAAAAGCTAAAAAATAATTCGGTAAGTCCTAGCTAGCTACTAGATCACACTATTCTTCTCATCAATTTGGGGTATTGCTCCGACAAATATAAAATCATTGGGCGTAGCGTATCCAGAGATCCATTTTGATAGAAATTTCATGCGTCCAACGATTTTATATTTATCTGATCAATACCCCAGACTGATGAGAAGAATAGTGCGATCTGGTAGCTAGGACTTACCGAATAATTTTTTAGCTTTTAGTTAATAACCTCATAACCTAACTACATATTTTTTATTGTAATAAAATCTCTCTCTCTCTCCTAAGCATTATTATTCCCATCTGATTGTGGGGTCTGCTTTCTTTGTTTTCTCCTTCCACTTTGCTCGGTTGGACGTGTCAGTGTCAGAAACATTGCAGCTGGTCATATCTTTTGTGATCATATCCGTCCACCTCATTTTCGGCCGCCCTCTTTTTCTGGGTCCTGTGGTGTGAATATCGATCACAGTATTTCTTATATAGTCAGGAGGTCGCCGTTTTATGTGTCCATACCATCGCAGCCTACTCTCTTTGAGCTTATCAGCGATGTCGCGCACGCCAAGGCTACCGCGAACGTATTCGTTGCGTATTTTGTCGAGCCTCGTTACTCCGCACATCCACCGCAGCATCTTCATTTCCGCCACTTGCATGGTATGTACATGTTTTTGTGTCATGGTCCAGGTCTCA
The DNA here is from genome assembly GCA_944739405.2 of Euclidia mi. NCBI lineage: Eukaryota > Metazoa > Arthropoda > Insecta > Lepidoptera > Erebidae > Euclidia > Euclidia mi. The sequence continues at coordinate 25,843,489 of OX123204.2, read as the reverse complement.
CTCCCGTAAGTAAGCACTGGTCTGATGATGCTCTTGTACACAAGACCTTTAACTTTCACGGGCATCCTGTGATCGCAGATGACGCCAGTTATTTCCCGCCATTTTAACCAGGCAGCGGCAATCCTGTGCTGTATGTTGACCTCAATATCACCTGAAGTGTGTAACAAGGTACCAAGATATTTATATACGTCACATCTTGCGACTTGTTGCCCATCTATAATGAGAGGAACATTGTAATAAAATCGTTTAACATAAAAATGTTTGTATTTTATTTTATTTTCAAGTTTTTAGTTTTGTTGTAGGGTAGAATAGAATAGGTAGAATAGGTAGGTAGAATAGGGCTCACTATGATATATAGTGGCATAATCAATTTAAATTCGATAACCATATTGAGGTATTTGTGAAAATATTGTAATCCGCCATTTTGTGGCGGCAGCCATCTTGGATTTTTTATAGTGAGCTCTATTCTACCAATCAATCCCTTTCATTTGACACCCATATTGAGGTATTTGTGGAAAATATGTAATTCAACATTTTGTGGCGGCGGCCATCTTGGATTTTTCATAGTGAACTCTATTCTACCAATCAAGCCCTTTCATTTGATACCCATATTGAGGTTGTTGTGGAGAAATATGTGATCCGCCATTTTGTATCGGCGGCCATCTTGGATTTTTATAGTGAACTCTATTTTACCAATCAAGGCCTTTCATTTGATACCCATACTGAGGTTGTTGTGAAGTAATATATGATCCACCATTTTGTATCGGCGACCATCTTGGATTTACCATCATAAAGAATATAATTATTATGTTGTAATGTCATCCAAATTGAGAGTGTGTACCAGATCAATCTGTCATCAGAAAGGAGGTAAAATTCCAATTACAAAATTTGACCCAAACAAACAAACAAGTCAAGCTAAATAAAACCGTTTAATATACTCATTAAGAACATTACTTATGAACAAATAAAGCAAAGACTGATCCCCACATTTGTTCATGTCTAATGATAATACATAACATGGCTCAACATAACCTTTGCTAAATAGATGTCTGCCCATGTTTCGTATATCAAAGAAGAATATATTGTGAAATAAAATTTAATGAGGAGACATGCCTACATAAGGCAAAAATATGTCAAGATGTATAATTATTAGTTTATTTATACTAACCTCTTGTATATGGGTAACCACTGAGTGCTGCCAATGACTTTATTTAAGACAACAGCCAAATGGCAAAAAAAGGCTTGTCTCAAACAATTTTTATGCTAAATCTAAAAAGTTTGTGACGGCGGAAAAAATATATGTTAATCTTGAACATATTTCTGAAAACCCTAATGTATTCAAAACACGTTTTTGAAAAGTTTTCTCGATACAAAAAATAGTTAACTAACCTCTTGAAATTATCTTCTAACAAAAATATCTGTATTACTTATCAACGTACGTTAGTAAAATTAATAACAATAATGTATCATATTTAAATACAGAACTTGGTTGTTTTTTATTTTTCACTTCTCAACTTATTTTTAAGTAATTAATTAATTTTATGGTTTGTAAAAAGATCTGAACGTCCCGTCGTCGTCGCGCTTCTCTTTCATTTATGTATACAATCCGACAGTGACGGCAACAGCTCAACTCAATAGCGGTTGTTAGCGCCTTAATTATTAATTAAAAGGTTTATAATATAAACCTTTCTACTATCGCTGTATAATCGAATATATTATATTCGATTATACAGCGATAGTCTAGTGGAGATACCGACATGACACACAACCACTGCCATGCAGAGGGTATCGGGTTCGAATCCACGGCGCGCACCAATGACTTTTCGGAGTTATGTGCGCATTGAATTGTTAATTATCGCTTGTCCCGCGCCTTGGAGAGCACGTTAAGCCGTCGGTCCCGGTTGTCATGAAGATCTTTGACAATCGTTACAGGGCGTCAGTACCTTCTAAAATAAACTGACACTAGTCTAAACCATGGAATATCACTATCCCTTCGGGTTGCGGAGGTCAGACAGGCAGTCGCTCCGTGGAAAAGCTAATATTCAGCCAAATCCGGTTAGACTAGTAAGCGGACCCCAAAATGAAACTGGGATAACGCTAAGAGGATGATGAGGATGACGATATTCGATTATAGGTGATTCAAATATTAATGAGCAATTTGCTTATTATGTAGGTACAAGTTGTGAAAGTTTAAGATTGTTTAACTGTTGCGCACATTCAAAATTACCATTGATATTTTTTTTCGCGGCTATCTAAACAAGGGGTAGGTATGTATAATATTTTTGGAGCTCAAGTGTTCATGAATGTGTTTATTTATGCCACCATACGCTCTGATAGTCTTAACAGATATAGTGAATTTATTTCAATACATTCAAAACGTCTAACTACGTTATATTTAAATAAGTAGGTAAGTAAATTAAAAATTATCGATTTTAATTAAATTATTTTATCTCATTATTTTAGCCTCATATGATTTGGAAACTAAGGCATTTGTAATGAACTATACTTTGGCCATGACTCCGCCCGCGTGAACTGTATACGTAAACCTTTCTCAGGAATTACCTTTTCTATTGTTGAAAACCGAACAAATATGTAATTCGTTCGGTAGTTTTTACTTTATCAAGTTCATACAGAACGGGCAAAAAAGGGGAATTCAATGTGTAATTATAAAATATGTTTAAATTCAGAAAGAAAACAAAATGTATTCAAAGAGCTCACTCACACTTTAGGTGGGTATGTTAATATACCTAAGTAGGAACCTTTTAGGTACGTTAAGTAAGTAGTATTTCTAGATTAGCGTGTATTCAAGTATGAGATTACTCGAAATAAGGTAGTCATATATAATCTGAAATAAGTATCCGATTCATCTCATGTGATTAAAAAACTTCATGTTCCATTGGCTAGGAAAATTACCTACTATCTTACTACAATTTTGGTTGCTAAAGTTGATATTACAAATATGTATGCGGGCTTAACATACTGCCTAAAATATTATTTTATAGATAAATAGTATGTTTTGTTACAAAAATGAATAATATTTTGGCTAAAACTCTTCGAACTGAGCTTACTGTACGAAAGAGAAGACAGAAGCAATAAGCGGGTTTTGAACCCACAACCTATTGGTTGGAAATGTTGTTCTCAGGGAGAACTCTCCACGAGGTGAGTTTACCACGTTGTCAATTAATATTCCATATGTTAATTCAAATAACAATTTGCTTTGATCACCAAGCCAATTAAAAATTCAATTTCCGCGAGTGTATAATTCCTGTACCACAGGATTTCACAGATATGCAAATCACAGTCAGCAAAATTGCATTCATGGAATATTCACACAGTTGCACGCATAGCTTTAGAGCTGGTGAGGTCAGTCATTAAGCTAGTTCAATCAATTTACAATCAGTTTAGAAATTCATACGAGTATTAGTTTAATAGTATTATGAGTATTAGTTTTTCTGTGTGGTGACGGATTAAGAATACGGAATGTCACCACCCCATATCATCCCATGGGTCTCGTAAGAGCCGACAGAGGCAGCATATTATGCAGAGAACAGCACTGTAAGAGAAGGAAAACTTGATACAAACCCTATACCAACCCGTTTGGCCAGCGTGGTATAGTAGGCCAATTCCTCCTTTCAAAGGAGAGGCCTAGTCCAGCAGTGGACTGTTAAAGGCTGATGATGATTGGTTTAATTCGTATATTAACCTATTAATACAATAGGACGCTATTGATTTAGAATACACTGAAATAACTAGATCTCGATGAAGAGTATGATGTTTATATGCAAAGGCTTATCGTCTATATTACGATATTTGATATCTTTTTGTATTATACCCGTGCTGGTATACAGCGCAGGAATAAACTAAAGAACATTTCTAAAAGTATAAAACAATGATAAATAAAAAGAAATGTTATGAATCAATTAAATTTAGGTACATAATATTAAAGTAACTAAACTGATTTACACGTACAACCCAAAGACTATTTGCTTAACATTTCTTTTTGACAGTTACAAAATCGATGCGTGTATGCAACTCTTAATTACTTTACAGCTATGTTATGATGGATCCATATCGTAGTTAGTTTCTGTTGGCCACATTTAGAGAGACTGCGACATTTGGACATCCAAAAACTTTTATGTGACACCTCGACTGCTTTGTACATATAGAATGTTGTGCTTTAACATTCTGAAATGTTGTTCAACAAAATGTAATAGCAGTGTGGATGCACAATTATGTCAAAAGACACATGAGAAAACTCTTTGATTAAAACTTGCAAGAACCAAAACGTGGCAAAAACTATCGCGCGTATGTCTTGCCCTACTTATGTCGTGACTTTTTTCACACTCAAGACAAAGTCACTAACATGTTATGTCACGGCAAAGTTATTACCTTGACGGTTTATATTAAAACAAGTTGTGGTAGTAAGTTAATTCGATCAGACAGTTTCCTCGAACTAAGTTATAGGTAGTTGCGGTAAACTTGAGATGACTTTTGTTGCGGATGGAGTGAAATAGAAAGGGATATAATGACATCTCGTTTACAACTTTATGGTATATGGTGGCACGCAAGGGATCGTCTAAAAGTCAGTCGCCTGTTGGAAAGGAAGACTACAAGTCTTTAAGGGAAACGTAATCTGAATAAACGTTTATTTGCGAATAAACAAGGTATTTATCACATTAGCAACTTTTTCATTACCCTAAATGTATCTCCCTAAATGGGATGTAACAAAGATAGAGTGGTACAACTTGCAGTGGTGATTTAGTCAATTTAGTGCTCTTAATATGCCTGTCGTAACTACTTAAATAAACAAATAAATAAAGCGTAAAAAATTAACGACCATGAATACTATTTATGGCATAACATAATAAATGCTTTTTCTCTGAATGTTATGACTTTCATAATTTTAGATTATATACATTTTATGGTCATCACGTGATTGAAACCAGCTATCGAAAGGTTGTTTGATTTACGGCCATTTTCAATATTCGATCCATACATGGATTTTGAGATTCGAGATTCGTGTTTGACATATTTTGTATGGAGCTTATGTCAAAAACGAATCTTAAATCTACAGATCTATCTATAGATCGAATATTGAATAGCAGCCATTTTTAATATTCAAATTATACATGGATTTTGAGATTCGAGATCCGTGTTTGACAGATTTTGTATGGAGCTTATGTCAAAAACGAATCTAAAATCTACAGATCTATCTAAAGATCGAATATTGAATTCCGTAGTTAGTGTACAACTACTCATTAGAATTATAATTATTATTATCCGATTGACAGATTTTGTGTGCTCAATAATAAATCCATGCTTTTCTTTTCACCACTAATACTTCATCCTCCTAGCGTTTGTCCCAGTTTTAACCTGGGTCCACTTACTAGCCTAACCGGATTTGGCTGAACATAAGCTTTTCCACAGAGCGACTGCCTGTATGACCTCTGCAAACCAAAGGGGTAGCGATATTCCATGGTTTAGACTAATGTCAGTTTATTGTAGAAGGTACTGACGCCCTATAACGACTGTCAAAGATCTGCATGACAACCGGAACCGACGGCTTAACGTGCTGTCCGAGGCACGGGACAAGCGATAATTGACAATCCAATACGCACATAACTCCGTATAGTCATTGGTGCGCGCCGTGGATTCGAACCCGATACCCTCTGCATGGCAGTCCGTTGGTATCTCCACTAGGCTACCGCTGCCTGCTATTATAAAAAAAGTCCTGTCTGTCTGTATAAAAACGATTAACCCATGAACTACCAAACGGATATATATATACGTGTATAGATATGTATATTTATATGTGTGTGCGTCCTCTGCAGTAATTTTAAGTGTATTTTGCATGATTTAGGGGAAAAACTAGACCTCCATAGTCGGGTAAAATTGGGGTTTTTACAATTCTACCAATACCCCAATTTTACAATCGAGATCGATTAATATAAATGTGATCTGCATCACTCAAAGTGAGCTGACGCAGACGCATCCAATAATACCGTTGTTATCTGCTCTCGCGTCGCCGCTCGAGCTGCGTGATACAGAAGCCCCAATTTTACAATCGAGATTGATTAATATAAATGTGTTCTGACTTCTGCATCACTCAACTCGCTTCGCGACGCAGACGCCTCCAATAATACCCTACTTTTGTTATCTGCGATCCGTTTTATTCACGATATAGATTATTAACATTATGTTTTCAGGTTAGGAATTTAACTCCTTGTCTTAGTGACCAATGTAACTGTTCTCTTTGCTGAGTTTTTTATTGTACTTATGAATGTGTATCAATTCATGTAATATTCCAATCAAAGTATCTATTAAAACTAAATGGGTATGTGAGTGAGTATAGGAAACGATTAAGTAAAATGAAACAATCCATATTGTATCTTTTAAAAAAAGTTTAATATCAAAGCACCATTTTTTTAAGCACATAACATTTTTTAATGCACATATTATTGAGTCATGATAGATACAATTGTACAAATCTCCAGAATATTTATAGCGATCATATAGGGTTAACAAATTAGGACAACCTTTATCTTCGAAATTAATTACATTAACACTATTTAAAATATTTTTCAACCATGACACTTTTTCAAGACCTTTGATGAAAACACACTTATCTTTTAAGGTATCTTAAACTAAATATTGATAATTTGAGTAAGGTATAAATCCTTCGCTCCAGTATATTTTTTTATTACGCTTAATCTAGCAAACTTGTTGTCTTTCTGATTTAGTCAAATCGTAAAAAGGAAATGGCGGTTTGATTAAAAACACTCGCAGGCTTTGATTACACCATATAGCAATTTATTTTATTATAAATTCATTTGCTTCTGTTTTAAAGCCTTGCATGATAATCTACGCACGATGGTGCTCTGAGGTTTGTATTCCACAAGTGGGTCGTTTATAATCAAACAGTATGCAGTTGTCTTATCTGGTATTTGTGTTGAACATTCAAATTCCAATCGTACATCCACTGGACCAGTTTTTAAATTATCGTTTTCTTCGTCGTCTACCGGAGAGTTGTAATACGACTGACGAAATTTCACATACATTTCATATAATATACTATATTTATTCTCACAAAACTTTAAAGATAAAGGCTCATAAGGATAATATTGCGAATTTAAAAGGAGCGTTACATTTGTCACCTCACAATGATCAAATACCGAACTGTCTTTAGTTCTATTATTTTTTCTATTAGTTTGCAAGCAAAAAAATACATACCGAGGCTTTTCTAATTGAGAAGCAGTCTTTACTGACCAAGAATGCTTTGTGGTTTTAGGTAGTAAAGGATAATTATATAAATCTCAATTTCTAAAGTCCATCTGAATAGGTTTATCTCTTTCTAAGTGCTTTAAAAGTATTAAGTTCTCGATCGGAAACTTTTAAATGTGGTACTCTCCATTGAATTCTCTGTATTATCTATTTGAAGCTGAACGACTTCATCAGTAAGAACAATACCATTTAAGTTAGAATAACTCCTATTCATTATAAGTTCGTGTTTACAATCTATCACAATTTTATTGTAATCCTCTGCAAACCCTAAAATCTTATTTAAGGGCACCACAACGCAAAAATGTCCCTCACTTTGGAATCCGTTTAAATTCCAACCCCACAATGCAGAAACTTTACTTTCTGCTTCATTAAATGAGATGTATGACTGTATTGTAGATGTTATTCCAGAATTTTTAATACGATCTATTTCAATTCCATTCATTTCGTACCTGATGTCTTGGAACAAGTACATAACAGGGTTATTAGTAAACGTAACAGCTTTTTTGATCGGATGCCCATCCTTACCGAACAGCTTTGCCTGAACTTCGATGTAGATTGAACTGGCTGATGGTAGCACGCATATATCTTGCTGGTGTATGGGGATTCTGATTTCATCGATTTCTCTAAAACTGTTATTGTAGGGATTGTATGAATGGATTTCACAACTTTCGATTGAACTATCAAAATGTGGTAAATCGGTAATCTGTAGTATACTCATACTTTAAACCCTAAAGATTTAAGAAAATCTTTATTTGATTTAGTCAATTTCTTCACGTTTTTCTTACGTCTGTGCACCTTAATGGTCGTTGACGGAATAGGATGTTTTATTTTCACTGAAGGGTTTTTATACTATACTATCATTTTGCTTTTCTTAAATGAAGACGTAATTGAATATTTTCTTCACCAAAGTCAATACAGTCACCAAAGTGATCTACAATCCTAACAGATATGGATGAAATTATATTTTTGTTAACTGGAAAGTAAATAACGTTCTGAGGTATTTCTATATAGCCGTGACTTGGAGCAGTATCAGATATAAATTCATGAATAAAATAAGTCGGTAATCCGTTGCAGTATGAACCGTGCACAATATCACATTCAATTTTGATAACAGCTGTTAAACTGCTGTTATTAACGGGCACATTTGGTCTTGTTTTTAATACTGAAAAGTATAGTAAACCGCACTCGTACTGATCAGATAAATGCAGAGGTGGTTGAAAATACGAAATCAGTTCCGATTTATTTCCAGAAATGGTAACTGTAGTAGACATGCTTGCATACTGAACTCTTTTAGATGATCCTGTTTATTTTATTTCATGATAATACCAAAAATTTTTTAAGAAATTTAAACATAAATGTCCACAATTGAAGGGGTGATCACGTTGTATATTTTCATAATTATATTGAATGTTAGAACCTACATATTTTATAAATTCCTTCGGAGGTTTAAGATTTCCATAACTGTCAACATACTCAACATAATCATTATATTTTGCATAGGCTACCCAATGAGAACCAGGATTTTTTGAACTATCCAAATTAATAACTCCACATTCTTTTTTATAAGGACATTTAGGGAGCTCATCTCTCATAAAGACATCTCTAAAATAAGGAATTCTATTCCCGTACTTTAAAATGTCAAAGTTAGTTAAGGCCCGTTTGGGTAGCCGATATCTTTGTTTTTTTTCTTTTGATACGAAAATTCCAAGGCCGCCTTTATGTGGTTTAAGGTGTAGTCATTTCCCAATACATAGAGCTTCCATTTTTTCATTATGTCTTCTCGATTCTTCATACAGCTTTTTAGCCATTTTGAACTCATTTATGGTTTTAGCAATACCAGCTGCACCACCTGCTAAAGCTCCCGCAGCTGATAATTCCGCAAAAATAGGAATCAAAGGTTATTCCTATTCCAAAAACACCAGTTTTTGGAATAGGAATAACGCGAGGGAGCTTAATCGATGAATCATCAGCCAATTTTCTAGTAGCGGCAATAGCTAATTCTATTGCCATTTTCTTGCTCTTAGGTTTTAATTTTTTGATATGCCTTTTTGCTTTTGTAATAACAGATTTTAATTTACTTTTTAACCCTTTTCCAGGTGTAATTTATGGAGAATGCTTTTTGTCCAAACCAGAACCAGTTTTAAGTTTTGCTGACGTAGCCTTACTTACTAAGCGTGCCGCAAGTTTTTCAGCTATATTGGCATCGGAAGATCATCTTTATTTATTTATAAGTATATTTATACTAACAACCACTGTATGTATGTTATACTGTAAGGTATTTATCTATGCGTCTATGCCACGCGAAATAAAATGATTTATTATTATTATTATTAGAATTTCATCTCTATCATCTGAGCACATAAAGTCGATTTCATTTTATTCATTTCTCATACTGAACTCGCAATGTGAATGCTTTCGCATACTCTAGTTATGGAAAGTGTTTTCACAGCACTTTATCCATATTAGAGTTTTGGAGACAACTTGAGACGAAAGTCGTAAAAGAATAAACTCTGGTGGAATACATACAAACATATAAGAAACCAGTAAAAATAAGATCTCTGGTAGTTATTTACCATGTTGAGAAATCTTGCCTTATTCTTTAAACTCTCAAGTCGCAAACGCTGTGTTAGATATAGCTATCCTGCTTATTTTAATCTTAATGGAAAGATATGACAATGGATTTCAAAGTGATTTTTGTTATAGAACTCGTTCTACAATTTTACAGATTTAGGCTGGGTGAATATTGAACGTTGGGAAATGAAACAAACAGATTTTTTTGTATATAATTTTTATTATTATTAAAAGAGTAATTAAATAATTTTATAAGAAATAAGTGATTCCTAATCTAACATTTATTGTATTTTAAAGTGCTATTTGTTTTAAGACTAAGTTATATAAATCATCCATCAAGAATCCTAATTGTCTACTACTTAAATATATTATATATTAGAAGATTTTATTATCGTAATTATTAAAAATAAACGTTTGTACTGAGTTATTGATTATCTTGGATAATTCTATACACGTCATGTTAGGACAAAGTGGTCCAATATTTTATCACACCTTTGACGACACGTTTGGTGCATTGGCTAAGAGTATGACTCGCATCACAATATAAATAATAGGTTTAATAGACGCAGCAACTAATGCACCAACGTGTTCCGGGTTCGATTCCCGCACGGAACAAATGAGTATTGTTCCGGTTTGGATTTTGTTTTTATGTTTTTTTTTACTTTTTTTTTTTTTATTATAATCAATTATTATGTCTCCATAATACTGTTGGCTACTTACTAAGAAAGAAAGAAAGAGAAAAACTATTTATTTGTCACAGACACAGAAAAAGTATTACATATAAAAGATAACATTGCAAGGCATAACATTAGTCTGTGACAAATATGTGCACACTCAGCTATATTGTTGCATTGTGGTAGTGTCTACAACTCTATTATTGAGTTATACTTGCTAGTAAAAGCTAACCTCTCATTATACGGAAGGCCTATGCATTAATTAGTACAAGATGTGCACCAAATCGTTTCGATGCAACGATGTGCCGTGATCGAACATGATATTGTTGTTGATTGTACTTATTTAAGTGCGCGCGATAATTTTTGCTTGGCTATGTCAGTTCAACACCATACCAGATTATGATACACACAACAACCGATCGGACTGATTGCGTCGACTGAACACAGCAGTCTAACTTGAGAATGTTATTTATACATTACCGTCACAAACTAGAAACGGCAGTAAGTTGTCCCATTGCATTGGTATTACAATGATATGTCGGTGAATGAAATACAATATTATATCGTGAATCAGACGGATCGCAGATAACAACGGTATTATTGGGAGCGTCTGCGTCAGCTCACTTTGTTCTGAGTGATGCAGATCACATTTATATTAATCGATCACGATTGTAAAATTAGGGCTTCTGTATCACGCAGCTCGAGCGGTGACGCCCGAGCAAGTGATGCAGAAGCCCCAATTTTACCCTACTCTCCATATTCAAAAAGCGTTGTCGTTCTGTGAATTAAATGAAAAATTTCACTATAACATATCACCAAAACGGAACAGGCCAACCTCATTAAAAAAACACCTGTTCCATTTGTTAGCTTGTATTATGCGGCTAAATCTTTTAAATGGTTACAAGAGCTTTGTAACAAGAGAGAGGGGCAGAGAGATCCGTTCATTAATAATAATTAAAAGTAACTACTAGGATAACGATATGACAAGCTAATTCGTTTATATATTATAATTAAGTGAAATTGGCCGATTATTAAATAAAATATTTTAATCACATACTGTAAGAGCGTTGGAAGTCATATATATCACCGTACTTGTTAGTAGAATGTTATGAATAGCATGACATTGCAATATGTGTATTTATTGCTTATCATCGTCTACTTAATATAAGAGGAGGCTAGAGCTAGCTTGAAGTTAGGTATAATATTTTGTAAAAGCGATAAAAAGTTGAAGTTATTGGTAGCCGGTACCTATAGTGAGATTTTGAGTCAGTTAGACTATTCATGTAAGAAAATCTTCATTTATCCCGTATTAGGGTTTATCGCGCTATATGATAAATTCATGTGTCGTGAAGTACTACAAGCAAATTGATTTTAGCTCTCGAACTTAGTTTTATCTACAATACATGTCTTGATTTCTTATCCATACATATTATGAAGTGAGTATGTCTGTATGAGAGCGATGAAGAAGAAGAATTCGTGTGAGTGTGTGGCAAACTCTGGTGTTGGAGTTTTCAGACCGACCGAAGGCCTCCGACATGGCCTAACGATCCTTATCCTTAGACAAGAACCAGGACCGACAGCTTTACGTGCCCTCCGAAGCACGGTAGCGCTTAGATGTATATGCCACACACGGTCACCCGTCCAAGTGGTGACCTGTGCAAGCGTTGCTTAACTTTGCCGATCTGCTACGAACGACAAGCCAAGTCTCGCTATGAGCGCTACAAGAGATGATGAGATGAGAGCGATAAAAATATTTAATATTCCGAACGGATTTTTGTACGAATTTTACCCTATAGTGTGATTCCTGAGAAAGACTTAGGTGTATAAATCACGCGGGCGGAGACGCGAGCAAAGTCGAGAGAGCTATAAAAATAACGAATATTTCAACATTAAACAAACCTTATATTTATGTAAAGCTACTGCGTTGTACATTGACGACAAATGAGCAACATGAGACTATAACAACAGATGTTTCAATATTATAAGAGCAGCTTTCTTTTGTAAAAAGTTTTCTTGTTATCAAGAACCATATGGCTGGGTAGATGTTAAGCGAAAATTCGCCGACTTCATTCAAAGCGTCTTGAACTTCTCGAGTGTATCTAAACGTGCGTCCGATTTTGACGTGAATAGGACGTCGAAACCTAATGATGTCGTGTCGAAATTTGTACTTCATAATTTGTGCCTGAATAGAGCCATGAATATTACATAGTTATAAACTTATTGTGAATGCAATTACTGATTGTCCCGCTACAGCAAATATAGCTGCAGCAATAATTATGTCCTGATTCTTATATCTTCATTTCATTTATTTATTCAAAAATAATAAATGACAATAGGTACTAATATAAACACAATAATTAATTAAATAAAATCAACTTTTTACATCAAATAACAAATTCAATTGGGATCAAAAATAAAAAAAATATCAAATTAAAAATAAATTAATAGCCATGTCAAAAGAAAATATTTATAAAGAAGAATGTCAGATGCAGCGTATATGTAATGTCAAGTTAAAAATAAATTCTAATGATTAAATGTTTATGGAATAATAGCATTCTTTTATCAGGTGCGGCTTGCGATCCATTTGAAAATCCTTTTTGTACAATAATGATTTTATATCAACAGGCAATTTATTAAAAAGCTTACCCGATCTATAGAAGGCGCTATGTTTCACAATGTCAAGACTAGGTATATAATTAGTTTGCAGGTCTTTCCTTCTTGTACTCTCCTTTTTTTGTTTTTCTTCTCGACTTTCATGCTCATGAACATATTTTCTTAAATGAGTGAATAATACTACGCTGGGATATTGATTCAAAATTATCTGTTAAAACTGATGGCATAGTTAATATTAAATCGGATCTTGCTTTATTGACTCAATTTACATCAGAGATAAAGGAAGATATTCAGTCTTTGCGCTCGGAACAAACTAAAATTAAGCAAAAGATTGCGGAGATGGATGAAAAATATATATATTTATCTGAGGAAATCGTAACCATTCAAACTGCGTCCAAGTTTACTTCAGATCAACAGCGGGACATTGAAGAGCAAATGAAAAATTTAAGCAAGCGACACAGTATTTCGGTAGATCTACAGGGTTCTGTGGTGGCTCTCCAGGGCAAGATAGATGTTATGGAGCAGACCGCCAGAGAATGTAACACTGAGATGTGCAATATACCAGAAAAACGCAACGAAAACCTGATGGCCATACTTGAAAATATATCCTCTTAAATAAATTTAAATATTAGCCAGAAGGACATTGTAAGCATTCACCGAGTTCCTCACGCACACCAACAGAATGATCGGCCAAAAAATATAATTCTCAATTTAACGACACGAATTCTTAGGGATAATTCTCTTAGTGCTTATCGATTGAATAAAGGGTTGAAAGCTGAACACATTGGCTTGCCGAATTCGTCGCTCACAATATATGTACACGAACACCTGACCTTAAAGAATTAACTGTTATTTCGAGAGTGTCGTGAAGCAGCTGCTAGATGCAACTACAAGTATGTATGGGTTAAAAACGGAACCATTCTTGCCAGAGAAAGGGAGGGAGCGAGAGTGTTTGCCATTAAATCTACTCATGATGTGGATAAGATCAGATCGACTCCTTCAGCAACCAACACAACCGCACCAAACACAAATAATTAATAAACATAACGTCGCTGGTAATATGTATGTACCCAAGCGTATAGCTGTTTTTGCCTTTGTCCTACACTTGATTGTATGTTTTGAATCTTGTAAAGCGAACTCCATTCTCATTTTAATTAATTTATATTATATGTCTATTGTATGATACATGTTTCCCCATGGTATGGCAAATGTAAGTGTCACAATTACATCTGTTATATTTAAATTTAATGCTTGTAATAATTGTATTGTTGTAGTAACTACTGAACTACTAGTAGATTATGAAAACTATTACGATTTCGGCTCCACTTTGGTAACCCTTTGTTTACATGTTCTATTGCACTCTTCATTGCTGCGCTGTTTTAAATTTGCATTATACAATAAAAAAGGATTTCATACAGATATGTTGATGCCTATTAAACAATGACTGATGAATGACTGAATGACTGAATATAACTATTTATTATCAGAATTTTAGAGGGCTGCGCACCAAACTGCATATTCTATATATGAACATACTGTCCAACTGCTACGACGTTATTGTATTGACAGAGACATGGTTAACTCCACTTATATTAGATGCAAACTTTTACAGTTGAACAGATTCTTAAAACACTTCAATCTCTTGATACCTCTAAAGGACCGGGTCGTGATACTCTCCCTGCAATATTTCTAAAATCAACTGCTATAAACCTTTGTATACCTTTGCGAAGTATATTTAATCATTCCATATCAGAGGGAGTGTTTCCGGATTTATGGAAGCAAGCAAATATAACACCAGTATTTAAAACTGGCTCAAAGGATGATGTGGAGGATTATCGGCCTATCTCCATTATGTCGGCCTTATCGAAAGTTTTTGAGAGACTAGTGCTTGACAGAATATACCCCGTGCTTCATGGTATAATTATTGAACAACAACATGGCTTCGTCAAAAAACGATCAACAGTAACAAATCTAGTAGCTTATACTGATTATTTATTCAATAATATGGACAGTGGTATCCAGGTAGACGTTGTATACACGGATTTCCATAAAGCTTTCGATAGAAATGACCGTCGACCATGAATTGCTTCTTAACAAAATTGCATATAATGGTGTACGTGAAGATCTTTTGAGCTGGTTTTCCTCGTATATTTCAAGAAGAACACAAAGAGTTGTAGTAAATGGTTTTCATTCGCCTACTATTACAGTTACATCCGGAGTACCACAGGGATAAATTTTAGGACCTCTACTGTTCAATATTTCCCTCAACGATATTAGCAAAAGTTTTCAAAACACTAATTTCTTGCTATACGCAGATGACATAAAAATATTTAGGCTAGTAAAAAATGCTCACGACTGCATTGCATTTCAAGATGACCTAAATCGTCTAGCAAGGTACTGTAATTTTAATAAATTGAGCCTTAACATTCCTAAATGTTGCTGTCTGAGTTTTACTAAGAATAGGATTACCATTAGTCACCCTTATCATTCAGATGGTATTCCATTGAATCGAGTGACCACAGTGCGGGACCTTGGTGTTCATTTGGATGATAAGCTTCATCTTAACAACCACATCGATTCCATTATTAGCAATGCGTGGCGAATGTATGGCTTTGTTTTAAGGTCTACAATCGAGTTTAAACATCCACTTACTTATCTATATTTATATAAATCGTTGATAAGATCACAACTGGAGTATGCAGTTGCGGTGTGGAGCCCCCTTTATAATAAATTCACGCTTGAAATAGAGAAATTGCTGAATATTTTTTTACGTACTGTACATTACCGACATTTCCGCGAATCATTCGATTATGAAGAGTTACTAAAAATATATAATTTGCCATACCTATCAAACCGTCGAATATTTCTCGACACTATGCTACTTTATGATAAGTGTAGTAATGTTTGTGATTGTTCTGAGATTTGTAACAAAATATTTTATTTGGTCCCGAGAAACTCAATAGTGCGTACTCAGCCTTTGCGAGCGCCGCTGCGTCGTCTTATAACCAACTATAACAAGTATTTTCTGGACCTAGATCTATTCTCTATGTCTACTGGACAATTTCGGAGCCTCGCCTTAAAGTTGGTTAACGCATTAAATACCTCGTCCACAGCCTCTAGGTATAGTATAATATATAGGAACTAGCTTATGCATATAATATCGTTTAATTCTCATATGTTTTGTTGTTTTCTTTTCAAATTACTGTTTTGTTTTGTGATTTTTCTATAATTGTTTCTGTATGAGTATAATATCAGTCCGTACGACTATTTATAGTTATTTTTACATATATCCTGTGAATAACGTGGTAGATTACAGAATTGTTTTCTTTTTGATCACATGTATGTATAACTTATTGTGTAATTGTTAGTTGTTCCAAAAAAAAAAAATATTAGCATGTATAAACATAGAACTGTCAATATTCTAAGCTCTTTAAAATCAGGTGAAAATTTCTTGATGATATAAAATTCTTTGGATTTTCTTAATCCGGGTTTTGACTACTTATGTACTGTCTTACTGTCTTATGGAATGGATAATATCAAAATCCGGATTAAAAAAATGCCCTTAGATAATAAAGTATCTTAAAATAAAATATTCTTAGTATGTATGTCAGTTTTCTTAAGCATCTAAATTAACTATTTAGACGCACCACCAAATATGAGCCGTAACCAATTTTATTCGTCTGTTATTTAAATAGACATTAAAGTTTTAACACGTACCTGTAGGGGTATTCCTAAAAGCGCAACTATTTTTAACGGAAATAAAAAAGTGCAAATACTTTATTCCACAAAGCGCAACTAAATATCAAGGTGCAACAGTGCTGGGTAATAACAAAATTTTCGTATACTTTATGACATTTGATGGATATAAAAATAATACAATGCAGCAGGAAGCAGGGTGCAGTGCGGGGAGCGGTGACCACAGGGCAGAGCTGTTGCTGTGCGCCTAAGTTATACCGTGCAGTGCCTTGTTCATGACCCTAAAACCAGGTTTTTTATTAGGCTACTTACTTCTGTTAATTTATGTTACTCTGGTACTTTTCAAAACATTTAACTGATTGATAATTTTGTTACATACCAGATTCTATAAACACTTCTAACAACTGTTCATTTCTGTTATCCTGGTACTTTTGAAAACGATCACCATAATATAACAAATAAAAAATGGGCAGATGATTTAAAAATTCTATCGATAGTAAATAGTCCTTTATGAATCTATTATGCGCCTTCACTATTTTTCGCCGTGGTTGCGCTTTGTGGAATAAAGTAGTTGCGTTTTTTTAGTTGCGCTCAAAAATAGTTGCACTTTTAGGAATACCCCACCTGTATTCTTTTGAACACGAAAGTTTTTTCAATTCAATTCAATTCATTTATTTGCATAATACAGGTTAAATTACAGATCTTATACTATTTTACAGTTTCCATTCGGCGTGCAAATGTTTTAAATTAAGTTAGTAATCTACCTTGAACTAATAAAAATAATTAAATTATATAATGAAAAATAATTATGGTCATTCGTGTTTTATACACTTATTTCAGAAAGTTATAACTTAAATAATATTAATTAATACAAAATGCATATGTCATACTTAAAATAATGAATATGGTATTTACTTAAAATGTCAATAGAACTATATTAATTATATAACAATGTCAGTGAAATAAACAAAACAAAAAAGACAAAACAACTATTAAAATATCTAATGTCAAAAATAAATTAAATCTAATAAAATTGTATTATAGTAAAATTAAAAGTTAAATAATGGATAGGACATTGAATATGAATAATAATAACTTTAATTTAATTATTTTCAAGTTATATTAACATTGTCAAGCAAATAATCACGTATATCATAATAACACTTGTCAATTAAAAATTTGAACAGCTTTAACTTCAATTGCGATACAGCTAGTGTTTTTATATGGTCTGGCAACTTATTATAAATGAGAGACGACATGACAAAAAAACTCTTATTCATAAGTGCAGTGGCTCCATATGGTACTTCTATCGCTAGTTTATTTTTGTCTCGCAAGTGTCTATAATAACTTTTGAAAGCTACACTGTAGAAATTAGGATTACATTTTACAAAAAAATTCACTTCATAGATATAAAGAGATGGCAAAGTTAAGATATTTAGTTGTTTAAAGTAAGGTTGGCAGCTAGTCATATTGTCTATATTGCAAATAGCCCTAATGCACCTTTTCTTTGCTTTAAAAACAAGATCTTTAAGAACAGAGTTGCCCCAGAATATTATACCGTATCTGAGTACAGATGCGAATAGTCCATGGTAGGCAGTAAGAACTACTTCTTTACTAACTATCTTGGCAAGTTTATATAGGGCATATGATGACGTACTCAGTCTTGAACATACATTTTCGGCATGTGGCTTCCATGACAAATTACAGTCGATAAGTATGCCAAGAAATTTAGTTTCGTTCGAAGGAGATATGATGTTATCGTCGTAGTTAATATTAATATTTTCTATTTGCTTTCTTTGGAAAAAGTGCATTATTTTTGTTTTTTCTATATTTATTTCGAGTTTATTTTTTACGAGCCATTGAATAATTGTATGCAGTGTTTGTTTAATTTCATTTTCATATTCATTCTGTTTATCACATTTTATTATTACTGTGCTGTCATCAGCAAAAAGCACCATAGGGTATTTGATATGCTTAGGAAGGTCGTTAATGTACACTAGAAACAATAATGGCCCTAGCACACTCCTTTGTGGTACACCAGACTTAATAATTCTGGTGTCAGAGAGCACTTTACCTCTGACTCCATACATGTTAAGTTTCTGCAATAGCATATCATGGTCTACACGGTCAAAAGCTTTACTCATGTCCATAAAAATAGCACAAACAGGATTTGTTTTGTCCATATTGGTTATTATATGTTTGACTAGGTCGTATATTGCAAGGTTTATAGCTTTTCCCTTACGAAAACCCTTTTGTTCATTAACTAAAATATGGTTTTCTTCAAGATAGTTGCTCAAACCATTGTAAAGAACCTTTTCAAAAACCTAAGAGAAGATAGGAATCAGTGCTATCGGTCTGTAGTTTTTGACATTATGTTTTTCGTCTTTTTTGTAGTGTGGGACTTAAAACCTCCGTTGTAGGAGGTTTTAAGTCTCTCTGGAAAGGTACCGTTAGTGATGCATAAATTAATAATATGGCTTAAGTGACCCGAGAGTTATATAGAAATACGTTTCTACGACAACGTAGAAACGTATTTCACCACCTTGGTAGATACACCGTCATAACCTATACTATGGGTATTATTTAGTAATTTCACTTCTCTTTCTATGTCAGTCGGTACTGTTGGATAAAGGAACATAGAATTGCCGCAAGATTGAATATTAAGATTTGGGCACGAGGAACAAGATGAGTCAGATGATTTAATTGTAATTTGTTGTTGAATTTGATCTATAAAATAATCATTCAAATAATTGGCTATGTCAACAGGATTGGTAATACTAATGAAATTTCTTAAAAGTTCAATTATAGGTTCCTTAGGAAAATTAGATTTTGTTGAATTAATAATGGACCAGGTTGCTTTTGACTTATTTTGCGCAGTTTTAATAAGATAGTTATTTTGTGCCGTTTGTGTAAGAGATATAATTTTCTTTAATCTAGCTGAATACTTTTTAAATGCACGTTTGTGTTCAGTGGTTTTATATTTCCTATACTCCCACAATAATGCTCCTTTTCTTTTACTACATATTTTGATCCCTTTTGATATCCACGATATTCTTTTCTTTATATTCTTGGTTATCGTTTTATAAGCAAAGCATAAATTGTAGAAACACAAAAAAAGATCTAGAAAACAATTGAATGTTTGATTAGGGTCCTCGGTTTCATAGACTGATGAGAATGTTAAGTTTTGTAGACATTCCTTAAAAATGCTTAAATTTTCATTACAGCTGTCACGTCTTTTTATGTGCCAGCGCTGAATCACACAAGTCTTTTTAACAGGGCATTTCAGTACTTGAGCTGTATGATCTTATAATCCAAATTCGAGTATCTCACTTTTACAATTGCGAATATTATGTGCAAAGTTATCTATACAAGTATTGCTACATAGTCTAGTGGGTTTATTTATTTCCAACTTTAAGTTGTGGCTTTGTAGGAGATATACAAATTCGAGTGTTTGCC
Organism: Euclidia mi; assembly: GCA_944739405.2. NCBI lineage: Eukaryota > Metazoa > Arthropoda > Insecta > Lepidoptera > Erebidae > Euclidia > Euclidia mi. Next base: position 25,823,198 of record OX123204.2, on the reverse strand, counting down.
GATTTTTCTTAATAACATCAATATTATAGTCGCCACATATCATACATTTTTTGTTTGTGTTATCACATAGCTGCCTAAGGAAACTTTCTAAATTATCGAGAAAAACATACATGCTAGAATTAGGTACTCTATAGACACAGACTATTATGAGACCATGTTCCTTAAGTTCTATAGCACAATATTCAATAATATTTTTAACAGCATAATTATTTTTTAGAACTTTGTAATGGTGACCTATCCTAGTTAAAATACAGGCGCCTCCTCTTTTGGTATCCCTAGAAAAACTTGTTGCCAGTCGAAAGTTGGGAATATTGAGAAATTCTTCTTGCTCGGGTGTCATAAAGTGCTCAGTTATACAAATAATATCAACAGGTTTCATATTCTTTTCCAGTTCTTCCAAATGTATAGTTAAACTGTCACATTTATTAATGACTCCTGCTTTATTCTGGTGGAGAATGTATAGATTATTGTAGTAGAAAAACTGCTTCTTCGCTTTTCCTCCGGTCTCAATTTCCTCGTTTAAAAGGTGTTTATTAGACACAGTGGGCTTGCTGCAGTTATAGGGATATATTCTCATGTCGATTTCTATTCTAGCCATTATCTGTCTAAGTATGTGATAAATACCTAGTTTGTTTAATTTGCCAGTATTGTAGGAAAATATATCATAAGAAAGATTTTGGTTGACCGGTATCAAAAAAGTAGGCATAATTATTGCGCAACAGATCAACAGATATATAACAAGTTGTTAAAAAGCTCAACACGGTAATTGAATATAGGTGCTCCTCTTATATAAGTAGGTGTACACAATATTAGGTTTGTGTGGCAGAGTTCTCCTAGGCTTTCCTTTATAGTTTTTATTAGTTCGATGGTGTCAAAATTACTCTTGAAGTCTTGTTCTCCCAACAAAATTATACAATAGTCGTACAAATTAAAGTTTTTTACTTTAGACTTTATATTGCCCAACAGTTGCTTTGTATTAACATTTGGTATAGCATAATTGCAGTAGTCAAAGTAACCATCAAAGTAACGTTCGATAGCCCCTAAAGTGTACTTTTGAGTGCAATTACTTAATACACATAATTTTCTCATCATCAACCTTTAACAGTCCACTGCTGGACTAGGCCTCTCCTTTGAAAGGAGGAATTGGCCTATTATATATTTTCTATTCATAATAATTCTAGGTCAGTGTAATAAGTGTTTGGAAGGTAGAACCTCACTCAGTGGGATCACTTGTTCTTGGTCAGTGTTTGTGTTGTTTGTTTTATACGACTTAGTGGGTGTAACTTCTGTTAGCATTTTGGGTGTTGATGGGTGTAAGCATTTTGTACTTGTTGGTGTAACGGTGATGTCAATAGTACAGACGGCTTTATGAGCTTTTTTCTTCGGTGTTAAAAACTTTTTGTCACTTACTATATCACTTGTGCATTTTTTATAAATATTTTTCTGCTTCGTTAATTCTTCAATTGTTTGTTTAAGATGTGTGTTTACTAAGTTCAATCTTTCTACCTCATTATGTGCTGAATCTAATTGTGATGTTAGTTCTGTTAATTTATTATTTAACTGAGTGATAGTGTCGCAGTTTTCGTCATCCGATATGTTTGGTAAACTATCTCTTGTCGTGTTACCGTGTGAAGTTATATCAGTATCGTTGATAGTTGAGTTATAATCATCACTTTTTGTATCAGAATATTTTCTATTTCGACGAGTCGTAATATTTCCAAAGAAGTTCATTGTTTAAGAATGAAACTTAAATAATTCACAAAAAGTGCTGCTCGATTTGGGTGAGGATCGAACCGCTACCACTCTGAGATTGCAGTAGTAAGTTATGGAACGGGACCAAGCTTGTATTGATGATAATGAAATTGGTGATCGGTTGCTGTGTATTTCTGTATAGTGCACAATATTGTAGTTGATAGTGATATTTATACGTGTGTATATGGATAACTTATTTATTACTCACGAGCTCAGCTGAGTCATTGTCCGTATTTTTCCGGTTTTTGTTGATGTTTTGGCTCACTCAATTGTAATTATTTTATTATAACACACACACTTTATGATGATTTCATTTCTTAAAGTTATTTTGCAATAATTATTTGAGTTTTAATTACTTTTTGCCATTACAACGATTTCACATACGACGATATTTGTGAGAACAGATTTCAAAATGTTTTTGCCGTATTTCTTCTCGCAAACGATACCACTTGCGTATTGCATCATTACAAACTCACTTTGACAATTTTTTCTTCGATTACAATCAGATTACTATTTTTTGCAACAAATATATACGAGACCGTGCTTGATAGATTTATGTTCAACTACCCACTGTCAAAGTATTCAGAGTTTTTTAGTATGGATGGATGTTTGTTACTCTTCCACGCACTAACTACTGAAGGGTTTTTGTCATCTACATCCGTAGGTAACTTTACGAACTCATGAAAGTATAGTGGTCAGTAATATGGCACACTCGAATTGGTGTTTACACGTTCCGCCATTTCTTCAAGCGGAATGCGAATTACGGTGTCTATTAAGACTAATTAGGATGAAATGAGGATTGTGTCACTCGTGCGGTTAGTCGCTTTATTGACGCTTTCCTGTTGTGTGGGAATTCTCGCCGCAAAATTGTTTTTGTTGCTTCTCTCTGTATTTTGAGGAAAAGTACCTTTGGCTTTATTCTTGTTAAAAAAATGGAAAGTATTATAGCTGAAATCTTTGCATGGTTTTAATTAAGTCCAATACAGTGCCTGTTATAATTATATTCGCGATAGGTATGTTCAAAAACTACAGAACATATTTGCATACGGTTTTGAGTGCTTCTTACTTATCAAGTACCAGCAAGTAGCGGATAAAATGAGGATTGTGTCTCGCTCGTACGGTTAGTCGCTTTGAACATAAAAGGAGCCCCCTTTTATGGAGTAGGCGCTCACTTTTTTTTTTATATGCGACACCAAAAGGGTTTAATTAGATTTTATTACTTTAAACTAAAATAAAATAATAAAAAGCAGCAGGACAGGAAACATGTGAAACAGGCAGTTTTAAATGAGAGCTCAGAGTGCTTGAGTAACACTGCGCTAGATAATTTATTCAAGAGCCTGCATACGTGGAAGAAATGAATGCTGTAAGCGTACATTGTTTGACGAGGAAGTTGTCATGTGGAACGAATAATGTCTACAACGTGTCGACTAGTACTAAAATATCTCCTTGAACGCTAGCTCGCTAGCTTATTAAGCTAGTCTATTATCAAATTATATAATAGACAATTCGGTATCGATATCTTTGCTTACAAAAAAGTTCAAAACCCATCTAGCTAAATTTTAAATGCTCTTAAGTCCTTTTTTTAAATCTGATGCGTATATCGCTTCCCTACTGCGGTTTTTAGTATTAGAACTTACGCTCATATAATGAATTTTTCATAACAGAACTACAAACACTCTGCAAAATATTATGTAGCTATAGAACAATAAACCTACTTCTTCAATTTTCTTCGGTTTGAGAGAGTTCCAAGTCTGTGCAAGAGTTCGCTACTACTCATAATTTGCAAAACGTCATATATTTTTATAAGTACTTAATTTCATCAGCAATCACTAAATGTTGCCCGTATTGAAAAAATGGCTGTGGCAACACTATCGTGTAAACATCATCCGCGAAATTTAAATTAAATAAGTAATAAAATTATTGTTTAAACTGTGTCTTTTGTAGTGTAAAGAAATGTAGACATCGAACTATCTAAGTGACAATGTTAGTGGTGTAAAATAACAAACATGAACAAATATACTACATAGTGTTCTAAAACAAGTGAATAAATGCCTAATTTCCATATACAGACAACAAGTGACCTCTCTGTTCACTGAAACATACAAGTACGAACTTATTAAGTGAACTTGAAACGTAAGTGCATTTGAACTTCTACAATAAAGTGAAATAACATCAAAATAATTTCCGTAAAATCCGTTGCTTAAAAAATTACAATTTGAAATTGGACTTGATGATACACCTAACGCCTCTAGTAGTGAAAAGCCAAACTATATTCAGCAACTGTGTGACATTTCGTGACATTTAACTTGGGGTTGCTGTTAACAAAAAATTTGATATGCGACCCACTTATCGTAATTAGCGACATCTAGTGGCAAGTAGCACGAAACAACTGTATCTGTTGACATTGAAAACAGTGTTGCTACACTTACAATAATACCATAGCAATAAATTTTTCCCAATTGATACAATAAAATTGTAAAAATGGAGAATGAAAACGTCACACTCAGGAAACAAAAAAAAGCTCATGCGACAACCTCCTCAGACTCTTTATTTCTTGATACCACTACAAGGAGTTTCCCGAGTGAGTCGAATGATGATGGTGACATTGCAAATTCGTCGTTCTTTAACTTGACGATACAAAGTGCCAGATACATTTGAAAATCAGGAAGTGAAGAAGTTATTGAAATTAAACTACAGTTTACGGATTTTATCGCGTTATATTGGTTTCACTTGTTATTACATTTAAAGAAAGCTGTGAGAACCTAAAACTTGGTCCAGATCTATGATCCAGAAAGTTATAGAAACTTATAAAAACATCACTTCCAGAGAAACATTATGTACCACCCCAAACTCATCCAAAAATATTAAAAATAAACAATTAAGCATGATACAATATTTTTCCACTCCAAAGAACACAACAAGCGGTACAACTCAAGCATCAACATCATGTATAGGGACCGAATCATATGGTAACCATTCGGCGCAGAATAACAAGGAGGACAGCTTAAAAGCATTACCCACACAAAACACAAAAACATCAAACCCTAATAGTACCAAAAATAAGAATCATCCACCTCCTGCATTAAAGGATCAACCGCAAAAAAGACGAATATTTATTTTTGGCAGTCAACAATGTACTGGGCTGGCGGCTAAAATGGTCAAATCTAGGCGTTACAATACTAACGAAAGTTATGAGATATCGGCACATACTATGCCAAATGCGACAACAGAAAACATACGAGAAAGCTGTGAGAACCTAAAACTTGGTCCAGATGACAAAATTATTTTCGGTATAGGGGAGAACGATAAAAATCTTACCAAATTACAAATTGAAATATCTACCATACTAAATAAATTTAAATGTCACTCTGTGTTGATACTGAATGTTCTTAAAAGTAAGTATTTGAACGAAAAATGTTGAATACTATGATAAAATTAACCTGCAATAATTTTTCAAATTGTATATATATACAAAAGCCTTTTATGTGAATGCCTATACCAGAACAGGATATGTATTATGTAGAAAAATTAACTTGATTATTGACTCCGTCGACCATGAGCGTAAGTACATCCCCAAAAATAATTTTAAAGTGAATCAAAACATTATTCGGCACATTTCCTATCTTAGATCTTCATCCCAACGCAACAACAAGAACATGAACTCACGCCAACATGCTTTCTACACTACTACTAAACAGAAAAGCATTTTGGATTACTTTAAAATAATTAAAACAAAGTCCTCTGTAACACAGGAACACCACCTCATTAATAATAATCTTGGTATACTCATTAATATTTAACCTCTACAATCGATTCAAACTTTTTTCGTTACTGAGATTTGCATATTTTACACCAAAATATTGCGGGACTATCAAATAAATTAGACACCCTATTAGTAAATATTGAAGAGCTTTAAGATAAAAATATAATTGTTGACATAATATGTATTACAGAGCATTTTATGAGAACAGATTGTGAGATTTATCTACATTCCTCAAACTACATTTTGGCTGCATGTTTTAGTCGAAGCGGTAGCAAAAGAGGTGGAGCATGCATAATAGTGAATAAAGAGTATAAATTTAAAGAGCTTATAAAGGTGAGCCAACTGTCTTTAATTAATGTGTTAGAATGTTTCGAGTGGAGCTTCTTGACCATAAAACTGCAATTATATGTGTGTACGGAGTGCCCAAACAGGCAAACCTTAATGTCTTTTTTGAGTGATTAGAAGAAATACTCAAATATGTATCTAAAAAGAATTTTCACAACATATTGCTAGGGGGTGACTTCAATATAGATGTTCTCAAAACTAATAACATAACTATGGACTTTAAATATCTTCTTTTAAATTACAATTTAAAGATTGCATTACATCAGCCAACAAGATTTGCCAGTCATACATGCATTGACAACTTTGCACACAATTTTAAATCCAAATGTGATACAAGTGTTGTTGATTTGGGGTTATCTGATCATACTGCCCAAATAATCAAAATGCCTGTAATAAGAAGTCCTAAACTAAAATTCTGGTACAAAATAAAAAGAGATTACAGTTTAGAGAATATAAATAAATTTAAAATGTATATAAAAAGCCTTTCTTTTGCAAACATATATAGTACAACAGATCCTAGCTTAGCATACCAGTCTTTCATAGAAGATTTCAAATTATTTTATGATCTTACCTTTCCGCTAATTAAAGTTAAAATGAAAGTTGAAAACAAACCATAGTGGTTATCGCGCAGAATAAAAAAGTGTAGTAAGAAAAAGAGGGAATTATTGTGGCATTTCAGAAAACAACCTACAATAAGCAATAGATTTAAGTATTTTAAGTACTGCAAAACTTAAAAAAAAATATTTGCGTAACCAAACGTGCTCAAAATAGTTATAATATAGAGACATCATAAAATAAATGTAAGACTACCTGGAAAGTTATAAATAAAATAAAACTTAATATTCCAAACGAGAGTATTGGTAAAATAAACATAAACAATGGTCACATTATCACTCATCCCACAGAAATAGCTAATACTTTTAACGACTATTTTATTCAAAAAGTTGAACCAATACCAAATGCAGGCATAAATGTAACCTCAACCATTGAAAATTGTGTAGACTCAATTTTTTAGCCCCAAGTCTACCATATCATCTAAATAAAATAATAAAAGGTTTAAAAAATACCAGCACTGTAAGATATGATGGCATTTCCACACGAATAATTAAAATTGATATGATGACATATATCCTCACTGACATATGTCATCATATCAGTTATCTGATTAATTTATGCATATCTTCAGGAACATATCCAAATTAATTAAAATGAACTATTATAAAGCCATTGTACAAAAAAGGAGACAAACAATTAATTGAAAATTATAGGCCAATAGCAATGATTCCAATTATCTCAATTTTTTTTGAGAAATATATATAAAACGAAATATATAGCTATTTAGAAGGGAACAAAATTTAATGTAATGAGCAAAATGGGTTTAGACAGGGTATGTCAATCAACATGGCTATCAATGATTTTTTGTGCAAAGTCATGTCTTGCCTAGATAAGCCATCTCCAGTTTGTACGATTTTTTGTGACATGTCTTCGGCTTTTGATTGCGTAGATCATAGGATATTAACAAATAAGCTGGAAGCATATGGTATAAGGGATACTATTTTAGAACTAATTCGATCATGCTTGATAAATCGAAAACAAATAACTGAAATATCCAAAATAAATAATAAAACAAAAAATGAAGAGACATAGTCCTCAGATATGCGTATCGTTACCTATGGAGTCCCCCAGGGGAGCGTGCTAGGTCCACTTTTGTTTATAATTTATGTAAACGACCTACCACACTCAACCATCCATCCAATGACCTTATTTGCTGATGATAGCTCAATAACTATACCGTGCATAAATGCCTATCAATACGAATCTGAGATTAACAGCTCTCTAGCATCTGTAGTAGCATGGCTTAATAACAACAACCTTAGAATAAATCTTCAGAAAACAAGCCTAATGCAATTTAGTCAAAGATTAAAACCTCCAAATGTCACTTTATCATATAATGGTACCATCATAAATAAATCAGGTAATGCTATATTTATTGGTTTAAATATAGATGCAAAACTAAATTGGAAAGATCACATTGACCAGTTAAACTCAAGAATTAGTAGTCTTTCGTTTGCTCTGTACAAAATAGCGTTAACCCTTAACACTAATGCAATTCTCACGGCATATTACGGATTAATTGAGTCTGTATTTAGATACGGGATTTTATTTTGGGGTAACTCAACACGGAGAGATATGGTGTTTAAGATGCAAAAGCGTAGTATTCGTGCAATGTTCGGCATTAAACCAACCAACAGTTGTAAAACAATATTTGTCCAACATAAAATCTTGACACTCCCCTCATTATACATCTTGGAAGTAGTTCTGTTCGTAAAAAATAATCCACACCTATTCCCTCAACTATCTGATAATGTGGTTCGTAGTTGACGTGATAATACAAGGTTACAGATACACCCAGCGAATACAGCGCTGCTTCATAAGAGTATTATATGCATGGGTCCTGTAATCTTAATAAATAAAATCCTTGCGTTACTGACTGACTGACAGATACGCTACAGCCAAAACTATTGGGCGCAGGATGCTGAAATTTGGCATGTATGTTCCTTGGGGACCGTAGGGGTGCATTAAGAAGGGATTTCCTGAAATTTCCATGGGATCGGCTAAATCGGGTAAATTAAAAAAAAATGCAGGCGTAGCTGCTGGCGTCCTCTAGTTTATAATAAAATTTCAAATATCATCTAACAATTAAATGTGAATTTGTTAAAGTCAAAACTGAAATCGATATTAATTCAGAAATGCTACTATAATCTCAATGACTTTTTGAATGATAAATTGTGATAAACTTGACATACATACATATACTTAATTGAATATAGTCCATCAGGTTGTCTGGAAGAAATCGCAACCTGCGATAAGACCGCCCATGTACAACTAGACCTAAGTTATTATATGTATATGTCTTTTTTCTGTAATTGTTTTGCCTCTGGTGTACAATAAAGCATTTTTTTTCTATCTATCTATACAGGCCTATAATTAATTATAAAATTTTAGTTGTAATCCAAAAATGACATTAACTAATCATAAAACTATTTATAATTGCTGTTTATATAATTTTATTGGAAATACTTATATTTTATATCCTGTGTTTCTGCATAATATGATTGTTGTAGACACTATTTGTATTCCACCATGTGTTGTTTTTTGTTTTAGCCAATGTATGAGGTACTGTAATCTATTCATATGTAGGTACCTAAATTGTAATTTTTTTTTAGTAAAATTTTTCTGCAATTTTCATATTTGTACGCCGACCACGGTATAACATGTTGTACTTTATAAAACTTTCCATCCATGTGCATGACATTTATGATGTATGTATTATGACAAACACATGTTAACAAATAAACGTTCTTTTTCTTCTATGAAATCACCCTTGGCAATGAGGTCGGTTTATACATAAATAGTAGTTTTAAGTAACATTATACGTATTTTGGTATGCAAAAATAACAATTATCTACCAATGTAATAAATAGATAATTATCTCTGTGTGTTATTATTTGATTTATAAATCCTTTCTTATCCATCGTATTCTTTGTTGTCCGTTCATGACATAACCTTAACTCGTTTACATAATAACCGCTTTGCATCCCCAAAATACTACGCAGCTTAACAAATTGTGTAAACTAATGACATTCGTAGCCTTGAAACAAGATCGATTAACCCGAAATTTAATTCCTGAGGATTTACATTTAGAAACAAGGAAGCTCTTCACAAGTCACAGTCACAGTGCTGACGCAATTGTATAGTGACACATATCCAAGTTAATTCGAATGCTATTGCATAGAATCGCCCAGATATCTAAACTAAAACTTTTTTTTTGGTGTCGGGTTGGAAAATCCTCATGGAGTCTCCCCGCCCTGAAGGAAGGGCGAAGGGGAGTGTCAGATTCTTACTGACTAAAAACTAACCCGTGTTCTTCATGTACCTGTGTGTCGGAAGGTCGGGTATGACCGAAGCATTTCTCGCTGCCACCTGACGGGTATTGGCCCGCCAGATGGTAAGGCGTGCCCCGAACAAAACCCCCTTGGCGGCGGAAAAAGGTGTTGGGCTCCGCCGCACCCGCACGTTTGGACGCATTCTGCGCAGGCCTCCGTCAAGCCCACGCGGAGCGTCCACTCCCGGGATCTCGCTTAGCTTCACCGTGGATGACCTAACCACGGCTACTGAGCCCCCCACCACGACAAGGTGAAGATCCCACGGAGGGAATCTAAACTAAAACCGATCCATGTAATTTTGTCCAAATTTATCTAGTTTCAGAAGCTTCGGCTCTGCGATGATATGTCAGTCAGTACAACTCATTTTATATGCGCAAATAATGAAGATAATAAACGATACTGAGTCTTTGATTTAAAGTTATTTATGTCGTTTAGGTCACAGAACAATACTTAAGAACGTCTAGTTAAACTTTACTTCCGTCTATGTATTATGTGCGTTCCATTGCGATATCCAGCAAGGTGCCAAACAGTTGAATATATGGCATTGCAAGCAAACCTAGTAATAACTTCACCAAACCTGAAAATCCAATTCCAAACAGTAAACGTAAGTGAGCCTGAACAGAACCACAGCCTCAACGAGGGAGTCGTTACTTGAATAATAATAACAATATAATAATATTCTACCACATACACACAACACCATCTAGTCCCAAGCTAAGCAGAGCTTGTTTTATTTATTTATTTATTTATTTATTTATACACTAGATTGTGTACAGGTTGACTTAATGCTTGTGTAATGGGTACTAGATAATACTACTACCAAAAGGAAATGGGAGTTCGGCAATTGCTCAGCAGTTTGTACTAACGCCTATATGTCAAGCGATTCGGAAATTTACAGCTATCCTTCTTCGGGTCTCACTTAGTTCCAATTGAAGTTGTAAAAATCCGCTTTCGATGTTTTAAGTTTTATTTGAAGGACTTCGGAATTATAGATATATTGGACAGTTTGTTTAAGTTTTTCCTTGGCGCCATTTGCTGCTCAAGGATCTGACGTGTCATGAATGACTGTCTGCGTTTATTCGATTTTCAGGTGCTCATACATTACAAATATTTACCGGTGGCAGTTCTTACTTAGATAGGAATAAACTGAGAAATCGTAGTATTTTGCCACTTCTAAACATCTTGCCTAGTCACATAGTAAAAAGTTTAAGCAATCCAAATTTATCTAGTATGAAGGGTTGTGGGATAATTAAAAGTATCTTCCAGCTTTTAATTAGTTTATTTAGATATTAACTAGCACGACAACATGACAGTGTTAACGGTGCGCGCGACATCATTATAGTTAACATAGTTTTTGTTAGATGGCACTGCTCACGTTATTCGCAATACCATAACACCTCCCCTCGAAGTAGTGAGCATGCATATGTTTAAATACATTCATCCATCATGCCTAAATTACGCAAACACTCATGATGCTTTGTACCACTCAAACCTTTGGTCAAAACATCAGCAGGCATTCGGTCAGTACATAAATATCTAAGGTCAATCACACCTTGTTCACACTTATCACGAATGAAATGGTGGCGTACATCGATATGTTTCGTTCGAGAATGGTAATTTTTGCTTTGAGCAAGTTTGATTGCACCTTGGTTATCGTTAAACATCGTCACGCACTCACACTTTATTCCAATACTAGTCAAAACATCGCGCAAATACATGGCTTCTTTAGTAGCTTCTGAAATAGCCATATATTCGGCTTCGGTGCTCGATAAAGCAATGGTCCGTTGCTTTCGCGCCTCCCAACTGATTGGGGCACCTGCTAAAATAAATGCAAAACCGGAATAGGATCTACGGTCTATTATATTTCCACCCCAATCTGCATCCACCACGCCAAACAGAGGCAAACCACTCCTTTCATACACTAGTCCGTAATCTGACGTACCCTTTAAATATCGTAGCATACGTTTAGCAGCCTTCCAATGACTAATGTCATAATTTGTATTAAATTGACTTAAATAATTGACGGCGTATGAAATGTCTGGTCTTGTTGATACAGCTAAATGCATCAAAGCACCAATCAAATTCTGATATGGATACTGTTCCATTATATCATGCTTAACACATTCAGGTTTTAATAATTTAACATTCACATCCATAGGCGTAACGGTAGGTTTGCAATCACTCATTCCAAATCGTTCTAACATTTTATCTATATATGATTTTTGACTTAAATACAATGTATTTTTATCATCGCGACTAAATTCAATTCCTAAACAGGTAGATATTTCTCCCATATCTTTCATTTCAAATACACTTCCTAATTGTTTCTTAACAGTATTCATCCATGCATAATCGTTTGTCCCTAGAATAATATCATCGACATATATACCTATTAACATAATTCGCTCTCCCTTTCGCGCGAAAAACAGACAAGGATCCTGTAACATCGCCTCAAAGCCAATATCATTCAACATTTTTACTAACCTTTTATACCACTGCAATCCTGATTGCCGCAAACCATACAAAGATTTTTTTAATAAACACACACTGTCCATGCATTCATCAAGAGCTTTCTTCCAGCGGTTAGCTGTCTCTAGTATATTCATATCTGTTATTATTTTCTTCTGCGAACCAACTTTTTCTTTTGCGAGTACTCTCTCTAGAACATCGCTTAACTGATCTGGAATTTCCATATAAACCTCTTCTTCAAGTGAACCATTCAAGTAAGCTGTTACTACATCCATTTGATGGACTTGTAATCCTAATTCTGCCGACAAGGCAGCAATTAACCTTATAGATGACGATCTCACCACAGGGGATGAGGTTTCATGGAAATCCTCCCCTGGCCGTTGTGAACATCCTTTTGCGACAAGACGCACTTTCTTGCCAGTACTTTTAGTACTAAACACAAATCTGTTTCCAATAACTTTTCGTTGTTTTGGTCTTGGTACAATTTCCCATGTTTTGTTTTTCATCTGTGACAGGTACTCATTTTCTAAAGCTGTTTTCCAACCATTTACGTCACTTCTTTTTTCTATATCTTCCCACGTTATTGGTTCTATCATTGCTATCCCTGCAGTCATTTCTTTTTCATCTTTCTGGTTCATTTCCATCGCTATCGGTAGTATCTTCTTTTACTGTATTATATTCTTTTCGCGGTCTACCTGTCTGACCAGTACGAATAAGGCGAGGCCTTCCTCTTCCTCTCTTAGAAGGTTGTATTAAATTTTCCCATGAAAAAGTAGAGTTCCTCTTTCTATGTATTTGACCTCTATCTTCTATTGGTTCATTAACTCTTTCAAGTGATTTTCTTGGTCTACCTCCATCTCTTCTAGCTCTTAATATGTTCCGTTTTTCTTGACTTTTGTTATTGAATTCTATGCTTATTTGTTCTTCATCAGTGTCTTCTTCTTCTTCGTTAAGTATCTCTTTATATTCATGGCTAAACGCTGTCTCACTCATAAATTTCACGTCACGGGTTATAATAATCTTTCTAGGCCTAGGATCATGAATTCTATACGCTTTTGATTGAGTATCATAACCCACAAATATTCCTAACTGAGAACGTGATTCAAATTTTCCTTTCGGTTTTCCCTTATCTTTATAATACGCTTTTGAGCCAAACACGTGCATATATATTAAGGTAGGTTTCTTTCCTTTCCAGACCGTAAAAGGTATTTGACCATTTAAAGCTGTAGTTGGACACCGATTTCTTATATAATTAGCAGTATTAATTGCTTCTGCCCAAAATGAAGGTGGACTTCCTCCTTGACGCATCATGCAGCGAGCCATCTCAACCAATGTCCTATTCTTTCTCTCGGCAATCCCATTTTGTTGAGGTGTATACGGCACGGTTAATCTTCTTCTGATTCCTGCTATTCTCAAAAAATCATCAAATTCATTATTCACGTATTCTCGTCCATTATCAGTCTGTAGATTCTTTATTTTCTTCCCAGTAAAATTTTCTACATAGGCTTTGTAGGTTTTAAATACACTTAGGACATCACTTTTACTTGCTATGAAATAGACTTCGCACCATCTAGATTTATCGTCAATAAACGTAACAAAATATTTTTTACCGCCGTAAGACTGATGGTTCATCGGTCCACAAACGTCACTATGAACTATTTCTAGTAATTCGCTCGTACGATCTTCCCTTTTCCTAGGAAAAGGTGTGGAAGTCTGCTTTTCACTAATGCAAATCTCACATTCAGACATCTTTTCGTCATCTTTGAACGTTAGTCCGTGTACTAAACCACTCTTCGCCATAGCTTTCAGGTCGCGTTCGTTGAGGTGTCCAAGACGTTGGTGCCACATATCTATTGAATTTTTTGCATCTTGAACATTATTGACGGAGTTATGACTCATCCGTACATGATATAGATTGCCAACTCTATCTGCACGCATATGAATTTTTTCATTGTTATCAATCACAATCGCATCATTTTTCCTGAAGCGAACTTCGAACCCACGATCTGTCATCTTGGCCACTGATAATAAATTTGTTCGTAGATCGGATACATAAAACACCTTTTCTCTGTCGATCTGGCGTTCTTCATTGCCCGTGTCTACTGATATTCTTACCATACCAGTGCCATTAATTTGTGTTTTGTCGCTATTAGCTAAATTTAATTCGGAATCTAGTCGTGTAAAGCCGTTGATCATTTGCTTATCGTTGCACATATGACCCGTACATCCACTATCAATGCACCAAATAGGGTTTAACTTCTCACCTAACATAACCTCTTCGGCACCACTCAATAACATTGTTGTCTTTTGCACCTCATCCTCACGATATTCCAACTTTTGTGCACTTTGTTTATGCTTATTGATATACTTAGTTCTGCATTCTCTCGCAAAATGCCCACGACGACCACAACGATGGCATTCAATGTTACTTTTATAAGCCTGGTTGTCATTATTCTTCTTCAGATTGACATTTTTATGTTTATTGACACGTTTGACGAATAGTGCTCTCTGGTCAGTTGTCTTGGACTTACGAGCTTCATAATCCTCGATAATCCTGACCTTTAACGTTTCCGTTGATGGTAAATCATCACGAGATTCCATTGCCGTTCTAAACATGGCGAATGAATCTGGCAAACTGTATAATAATAATATGGCTAGTAGTTCGTCTATAACTATCAAACCGATTTCCTTCAGTTTTTTAACAGCATCGAAAAAATCTGCGATGTGCTTCTTCAAGTCATCATCTTCCTGCATGCGAGTCAGAACAAGTTTTTTCAATAACGAAGCTTTTCTGGCAGGTCCGCTCGACTGATACATAGATTTCAGTTTATCCCATATAGCCTTGGAACTGGCCAAACCATCCAACGCAGCTAGCTCACTTGGACTCACCGCTAACAATATGTCAGACTCAGCTTTTCTATCCATTTTCTTCCAATCAGCATATTTCGGATCGCTTAGATCTGGTTTTGTCAACACGCCCGATACATAATCCCATAGATCGTTCTTAATCAAAATTGCCCGCATATGTATCTTCCATGTGTCGTAATTATCGCCAGTTAATCGATCTATTTTAATAGATGAACCCATTTTGAAGTTTCTTCAACTCCAAAAAACAATAGCAGCGAATATAATCTTCGTATAAAGTAATAATGTAGTGATGTCAACAAATGACGAACGTAACTTGCGAGTCTGAATGCACTAATCACCTTTGCTAAACCATAACTTGCGTAGACGCGTTTATTACTTTAATTACGACGAACTGTTTTGGTTCAAATCACTGTTATTGTTCAATTATCAGTTTTGATTTCACACACTGGCAGTCTCTGGGCCCATAACCTGAAGGGTTGTGGGATAATTAAAAGTATCTTCCAGCTTTTAATTAGTTTATTTAGATATTAACTAGCACGACAACATGACAGTGTTAACGGTGCGCGCGACATCATTATAGTTAACATAGTTTTTGTTAGATGGCACTGCTCACGTTATTCGCAATACCATAACATAGTAATCTCCAAGAAAATGCACGTTTAATGTTAATGCACCAAATTTGGTTCTGACCGAAACATAACTGGTGAAATACAGGTGTGTAATACATCTCTGCCTTCCCCTTCGGGGGTAAAGGCGTGAAGTATCTTACGTTTATCTTGTTAATTTACGTCACAAAGTGACGCTTATAAACTAATATGCTACATAATTATGCCACATGTAATAACAAGATTACTATATATGGGTGTCTAAAACGTAAGAAATAACGGCCAATAAGCAACTGTTTCTTACCACGACGACATCTTGGTGTCGAATGAAGATTGATAAAAATAATGATTTGCCCATACTTATTCTGCTCACTGCACTATCTATTTACTCGAGTGAGATATATAATGGCGACTAAATAAATAAGTATATCGACTAAGCTCGATATAATTGAACCCGTAATTTCCTATTATGGAGATAAAAATACTTCATACGAATATCAATAGGACTATTAGTCCCACGTTGGGCGCCAATATAGTACAATAACTATTGATAGTGTATTTTATGATCGTAAGACTTTACATGTTTTTGAGACGTAACATTTTGTTGCATAAATAGGATGAAGATGTCATAATATGTACGTAATATTTATTCCTTTTGTTTTAATTTAAAGAATATTGTAGATTTATCTCTATTACAATTTAGGAAATATCTGTAGATTTTAGAATTCAATGCAAGTGCAACCACATATTCAAATAACTACCAAATTAAAGTAATAAAATCAGCAAGAAATCAACCCTATATAGGGCCATAGTTTCGACATTATCACTAGCATCCCATCTATGGATGGGTGACCGGTCACATAAAATTGCACCCTTCGGTGCCTCATAGATTAGGTAAAGCCATCGCTTCGGCTATCATGAAGATCTATGATAGTCATTACGGAAAAAAAGTACCTGCTCTTGGTCTAAACTATAGAATATGACTTTCTTTCTAGGTTATGGACGTTAGAAGACATTTTGTTAGATAATATTCACTATGTCAAAACTGCTTTAGTTTACCAGAAATTAGACGCGGGGTAGCATGGTGACAATTTAAAATACAACCGCTACAATGAAATATCATGTTTTATAATTCTAGCTAAAACTCGCCCACCGCTGAACGTAAACCTCCACTTAAGCTCTTCACACGGGCCGATCTTGAGCCGCTCGCACCGAACTGCTTACCGTGAGCCTACCCTCGTAGGCTCACGAGGCCTATTTGCCTCCACATTTACCAATTCAGCGTGACTATTTATAGAATGATAATCATGGATCATTCGTGCCTCGGAAAGCACGTCAAGCTGTCAGTCCAGCGCCCAATAGCTCTCCGTTCATGTCGGATAATTATGCCGTCCAATCGGACTATGACATTGTGGGAATAGAAAGTGTTTGCGCTCACACTTGTGCACTATAATATGTTCCGCGCAAGTGGCTAGTCTCATATTAGACTGGCCGCTGTGGCCGAAATTCGGCCGGAGGACACTATTATTATTAATGATGGGTACAAAATAATATAAATTTAGTTAAAAGTATTTTTGTATAATATTATAAAATACTCCGTCCGTAACACCCTTGTATAAGTTCCATCATGGTCATCCACACGAGACATAAATTTCTCGTCTCTTTTCATCCGTCCATAAATTAAACAAGGCGCTATTAGGTATATAAGCTTTGTTGTGAATAAGCTCTTTATCTGAAAAGAGCGCACGGACCACGTTCTTTTACTTTATGATGATGTGCGAAATACAACTAAGGTGTACAATAGAAGCTGCTGTTTAAGGTTTCGTTCAACTGTATTATAAAAAATAGTGCAGGACAAGTGTAACGTTTTCAGTAAAAGTTGAATATATGCAAGTTTTATAAGTCTGTAGGTATTTATTATACTTACTAACAAAGAAAGTACTAAAAAGCACAAGTAGGAGTTAAAATTTTCGTCGGTTTCAATTCCTTTGGTAAAAATGTAAACTTAGTTTTTTATGTTCACCAAAACTGCCGTCATTAAGATAAGTCTAATCACGCAACATATACTAAATCATATAAACTCCCTATTTTTTTAACTTTACCACTAATACAAGCACTGTATGAACTTGCTTATTTCCATATCTAATTCCATGCAACTGAAAAGATTTTCAAATGGCTTTTAGCTAGTTTTACCCATTTTTGTATCTCCCCTCTACTTCAAGCGCAATTCTATAAAAAATATCCAAGCAACATACGGGCAAAAAGATTCCACAAAATAAAGTTTTAGCAACACTTTATTTTGCAGTAAGAGTTAATATCCTCGTAAGCAAACATATGCCAACGAGGCAACAAAGCAGGTTTCAACTAAAACTCGACGTAACACAAAGATTATCACTTTTACTGTTGGCACTTCTAAACTCACACAAACAAACACTGTTAATATGTAACCTCAGACTTAATGGATATACGGTCATAACCTTATTTTGTCACTCAACCCTAATCTTACTCCGGACAAACAAAAATAAAATTATATTTACTATACTCATTAAGTAAGGAACTAAGCTAATTAGGGTAACCCAACGGCCAGGAAATAAAGTTATCGTGCATTAAAGTCACTTGGCAAATAAATTGGAGAGACTACTACTTTATTTTGGCACGTTTATGGCTGGTGTTAATCTAAGTACGTAGGTATAGAATGTGTGGAGCGTACATAGAGATAAAGGGATTTTTTACTAATCCCGGCCAAATAAACATTCAAAGTGTTCAATTATGAGATATTATTATATTCAAATGTATATATTTTTGGTTGGAGTTTATTTATTAAGAGAATTATCTGTTGGTCTTGTAGTTAGTATACTGCTAAGTCAGAGATGACTGCCTCCGTAGTCTAGTGGATAACGTATGCGACTGCTGATCGGTGTTCCTGGGTTCGATTCCCGGGTTGAGCAAGTGTTACTGGGCTTTTCCGAAAAGCTTTAACGAAGAATATTGTAACCTAGCGTTTTCGTTTACGAGTCCCTCGAATTCATATCCATTATTTGAAAGCTTGTCCTCGTAAAATAGCACCTCTCAACAGAGCAAACTTTGCGAATAAGGCAAATTCGCCGTATGTTTTGAAAAGATATCAGGGTGGGTTAATGTAATTCTAATCAGGTGTATCTGTCAGGACATGTATCTACTCATCCATATGCGTATTTGACAGGCATTTAGCACGGGAAATATTACAAAATATGTTATATAGTGTTACTCAATAGGTGAACATTTTCATCACGTATAAGATTTTTAGTGTATTGTGGTTAAACTTTATAGCGCTTTAGCCGATAAATAAAAAAAAACTATTTTTAGGAAATTTTAAAAACATCCCATCACGCCTATCATCTCCATCTCCACCCAACCAGTAAGTAAATCTATATAATGGGTGACTAGAGATAGGCATACAGGCACAACATTTAAAACAACACGTTGATATAAAAAGATGGGTTAATTTAAATAGTAACAACGTAAATAAAATTGTTGTACATGTGATTCTAATTATAAACTATTGTAAAACTCACTACCATGTTTTAGCAAATATAAATGAATTTGAATTTGAATTTGAAAATGTAAACTGCTTAACAAATAGAGCACAAAAACTATTACCACCTAATATTAGTACGCAATAACTAGGTAGATGTTTCATTTTTTTATTGTAGAAATAGAACATGCATTGTTATTAAAATGATAACTATCGTGTTTAGGTTGAGGAATTATGATTTTATATATCCATATCTCTCACTATTTTTGTAAAACTAAATATTAATAAGTCATCCCTCATCATAATATTTCAAAGCGAAACTTATTAGACACAATTTACTTTCACGCAGCAAAACTTATACTTGCAAACAGCTTTCAAAAAAGAAATAGTCATAAACTTTATATAAAAAAAAGAAATAAATTACCTCGAACTTGTTTCGTTCTATTTAACTTTGCAGGTGGAGGCGTTACGTTAAAAATATTAAAGAAACAAATTTTCCATCTACCTTCCGCTACAATTTACACTTAAATTCTTTTTGTGTTGTTAATGGCTGCTATACACAGTGCCGGCGGCATGGGACGCCGACTTTTGTCACGCGACTCATGCCGCCCGCCAGCTTTTGGCGGGCGTCGGTGCCGCCGGCATCAGCCGCAGAAAGCCGCCGGACATCATTCAAGTTTTATAGAACGTAGGGTTGCCAAATTTTTCTATCTTTAAATGTTTCATAGCTTGATTGACAGTAAAAATTAAAAAATAAACAATTAGTTTTTAATTACGTTAATTATTGACGTTCTATTTCTTTCTTCTCGCCACTTTGGATTCATCACTAAACTTTTTAAATCTGAACTTCTGAAGTGGCGAGGACGGAGACGGAGATATGATTTTAAGTATAAATTGCCTCCGTGGTCCAGTGGATAGTGTATGCGACTGCTGATCGGAGGTCCCGGGTTCGATTCCTGGGTTGGGCAAAAGTGTTACTGGGTTTTTCTGAATTCTCAGTAGCAGCACGGAGTCTGGTGATGATCCCGGTAACGGCAATAGGCTCGCCCCCTATTACGTGGAACCTAAAAAATCATGGCAAAATGTGGGTGTAATATTACACCTCTGCCTACTCCTTCGGGGATACAGGCGTGAGTCTGTACTATTGCCAATTGCCTTTTTCTGTAAAACATATTTACCATCAGTGGTGAATTTCTTTTAGATCTCTTTGAGCCTAAATAGTTCCCATCATCCATTTAACTTATGTGTAACGTATAAGTATTCATAATTAGTGTTTGGATTTACACGTCACCCTTTTACTCAAAGCTTTCACCTTCATTTTTTGCGGTTAGACTACGAGTAACAATTTGTCATCACTCATATACTTTCTTTACTATTATCGGCTGCACATATTTCGTAGTATTTAAAGGAGTCACCTAGCCGTTTAACACTGCACTATGTGTCGTGGGTTTGAAACACACAAGACAATGCCACGATAACGTTACTCCGTCTTTATAAATAGTTTTTCGTAGTCTAGATGATCTTTGTGTCCGTTAATTGCATGTTTGTGACGTCCCCTGCGGTACATGATTAATTTCTAGTGCAGGCTTTGTCTTTTTTACAAAGTTTAAGAAAAATAAACTTAAGTCTAGATCTTGGAATAAGTACCAACATCATGTTGTTAAGAAAAAATCTTATCTGAGTTGGTTATTATATGTTTACTATTTTTTCACTATATCTACGAATTTCCCTGAAAGATTAAGTCAATCGGAAATAACGGATATAGCTTAAGGATACGATACGATATGGGTCTTGTTTACCGCTGTTTGTCAATATCATTTGTATAATTTTATGTTTGCCTTATAGCAGTATTCTTAAAAGGTTTAAGTATTTTTTAACATAATTTAACATCTTAAAATAAGTGGTTAGCAGCATGGAATAATAATTTAATCAGTTAAAGTTGGCTTCCCACTATGTAATATTTGTTGAAATTTAAATTTTATTACAAAATACTTATTATATTTTCTTCATACGTGTTAATTTATAAAATCCTTGCGTTACTTACTGACTGACAGACACGCTACAGCCGAAACTATTGGGCGCAGGAAGCTGAAATTTGGCATGTATGTTCCTTGGGGACCGTAGGGGTACAATAAGAAGGGATTGCCCAAAATTCCCACGTTCCCCACTTAGTGCACCACCACAGTCCCCAAGAAACAATGTAAAATTTCAGCTTCTCGCTCCCAAAAGTTTTGACTTTGCGTTGTATGTTGGTCAGTTAGTAATGCAAGAATTCAATACATAGATAGTACTATACAAACTTTATTGCTTACACTTATCGCCCAGAGAATAAAGCCTGCGTCTCGGGGGACCTTTACAAACATACCACAAACAGACACAATGAACATCCAGATTCAAAACAACAATTTATGAATCATCCAAAGTTTTGTCTCATGTGGGGATCGAGCCTAAATCACTTGGCGCAGGGCAAATTTAGGGTCACGTAAACCACCGGTATGCCATGCTAAACATGCAGTCTAATATGGTCGTAATTAATATATATCCCATTGAACAAAAGAAGTCGGAATTGCCGTCTCGTAATATATTTTGTGCACAACGGCTGCATGTTTATAAAAGAGCCAACGAAATATGTTTTAAAACTAGCTTTTAAAAAACTTCTTATGCAAGCCCGGCCTGCACGCTTTATATTTAATAAGTGTTTCATAACCAATATATAAAGGAGCGTAATATACGAGTTTGTACACCATCACCAGTAAACAGACCCTAATTAAAAATTCTTGGCAGCCAGTCAAAATAATCCTTTCATCTCCAACTTTATGCTTGTTTGAATTTAAATGTTGGCTTCAAACAACTTTCAACTGACAAACTTCAGTGTATATTATGAACTTTGTTAAAATAAAAAGCTACATGCTTCTTTCTAAAAAATAATACACTCTTTGCCATAGTATAATTTTGTCGATAACCGTCATGATCTATTTCGCATCGTGTAAACTGGCGAATGCAAAACTCGTTATCAGCCAGCAACTGTTGTGTGCAAAATCGGTTAAAAAAATATAATAAAACGATAGTATAATTAATTAGGTTTACGCGTTTACTTTCAGGCAAAATAAAAAGAAATGATTCATCTATCGGTAAAACTTACTTAAACTTGAGAAGTGGTGCGCTGCTGTATTTATTAGGTACTATTACAAGCATAATGTTTTAAAGTGAAACTTTAAGATACCGTTTCACTCGGTAACTGTTTTAATAGCGCAAGTGGGCAATGGGTCCAGTAGACCTAAAACAAGAAATCCATTGCCAAACCAAAATTGGCTGGCCCACTTCGAATGGGTCTAGTTGACTGAAGACATTATAATTATGAATTTGAGTAGTGTCTGTTATTAGTAGTGTAGTAGTGTTTGAATAACAACTATGCCTTAGTAAGTTTTAAAGAAAGACACAATAGCGTGATTAGGAGAGACTTTTTTGCAAAAAATCTCATTCATCAGTCACAATTCCTGTTGAACACTAAAATAACGTATTCTAGTAAACAACCACCAATTATTATTAATCTAATACACAAAAATATTTTACTCATCACCGACTCATGTTCTATTATCAGAAGAAATTTTATAAAATATGTTCAACATAAAATTAAAATTTCTAGCACTATCAAGAAATACATTTATCCATTTTGTTCACCTCACAAATCCATTTTTCATATTATAGACACGAAAAGCACAATTCAGATTTATATTCTAAGATGCGATTTTGCGACGCGAAGTAAAATAGATTACCGACGCTGACGACAAGCCTATGTACTCGTACAACATTTATTTATTCTGCTTGTGTCGAAGATATATGTGAGACGAGACGATACATTTTATGTATAGTTATGTAATTATAATTTATACGACCATACCTTCCCGATATGGTAAAGGGTGACGAAAAGATGTGCTGAAACTAAAAATAATTAAATTCTCTTTATAGATTTCTATACTAATACTCAAAAGCATGTTTTATGGGTAAAGCTTTCATACACACTAAAGCTACGGATGGGATTTTGATTAAAATTGCAGTCATATAGCTTATACATTAGTGGTTCGGCGATACACCGAAACCGTAGGTAGGTTCTAGGCGATTTGGAAAAAATGGACTGTATTTAAAGGAAGAAGATGTAGGAAGAGGTGATTGTGAGTGGGTATAGGATATTTCAAGGATGGAGGGCACTTACCTTATACGGAAATCTTCTTCTTCTCAGAAGGACAGTCTCCTGGTGTTTTCGTGATGCAGCTGCTTGTTTTCACTTCACTTCACCGTCACTCCCACTTGCGAGCGGTTTATATATGCGGTAATAACTTATACGGGAGCGGCGCGGTACGATATAGCGGACACGTTCTCAGCGAGCGGAATGTTCTGGACTGTCACTCGCGTCGACGATCGCAGCGACCAATCCGCGAAAGGCAGTGCCTCTTCCAGGGAGTGGGAAAGAGAGGGACGGAAATACAGTATCGCTCGCACTTGTACGTGGAACGATTGATGTTGATGGGATTAGTTATAGATAGGAAGGTAGATGGCGCTACCATATCCCCCCGGCCCTAAAGGGTTGCCTTAAAAAAAAAATAGAATTGAACTTAGCTATGTTGGGTGTACCACCGCATAACCCCTCAATAGGCTAAGACAGCGATATGACAATACAATTAATCTAAATTAACTTTAGCGAAAACTACAAACGCAATAATAGCGAAAACTACTAACTAAATACTTAAACTAAGAGGTAGGTCCAACTTCAGGCTAGATCTCACTGAGTTGGAAGCGGACGCGAGTTGATCAGTGCCACGACTTGTGCAAGGACAGTTAAAGGCTCTTCGTAAGAGAGGATCTGTTGACCTATAACTTTGAAGAGATGCGTTTTAATTACTTTGACCATGCTTGCCCAACATCCACCGAAATGTGGTGATGCTGGTGGAATAAACTTCCAGTCAATATGATCTATGGAAAGTTCTTCCTGAGGACGAGTACGATAACCCGCGACGTAATTGAAACAAGTAGCGGGAACAAGTTCAATCAATTTACTAACGCGGTTGGCGACAAAAGTCTGCTAGCGGTGAAGAGAAGAACGAATCCAAGCGAGCACTACTTTGGAGTTGGAAAATGCGTGTATTTTATTAATGGGGTAGTGGGGCAAAACTGTGTCTTGAACCTTGCGGAGCAACTGAGACAGCAGAAGAGCCGCGCACAATTCCAGTCTCGCAACCGAAATGGTTTTAACAGGCGAGACCTTAGACTTGGCACAAACTAACTGCACCGAGTAGTTAGAACCAATGCGGACTTGCAGATATACGACTCCGCCGTAAGCACGCTCGCTGGCGTCAGCGAAACCTATTAAGTTGACGGTACATCCATCTACCAACCCAAGATGACGCGGAATAGTAATATGATTGAGCGCGGTAAGCTCAATACAAAACTGGGCCCAAGCGCCGACAATATATTCAGGGGGTGTTTCATCCCACTCACACTTTGATAGCCAAAGCTCCTTGATCAAGAGCTTGGCGTACAAAATTGTGGGAGCCACAAACCCATTATGTCCCATAGTCGAGCCACTGTGGACAGCATAGTGCGCTTGGCGCACTTATCATCTGGCGGTGAGACGTCAAACCGAAAACTATCGCAGGATTTGTCCCAGCGTAAACCGAGAACCTTATGTGGTACAGACTTCTCCAACTCAATGTCTGGAGAAGCTTTATGAGAATCTGGTATGCTTGCGAGAACCTCCTTAGAGTTGCTTGTCCATTTGACAAGATCAAACTGGCCTCGCTTGAAAATCTGAATAAGCTCTTCACAAAGCGAAATTGCTAGCGGAGCGGGTATGACATTACAGGCAATGTCATCTATATACAAAGCGGATGTGTAGTATAGTATAGTGTAGCGTAGCGTAGCTTAGCATAGCATAGCGTAGCATAGCATAGCGTAGCAAAGCGTAGCATAGCGTAGCATAGCGTAGCATACCGTAGCATAGCGTAGCATAGCGTAGCATAGCATGGCGTAGCATAGCATAGCATAGCATAGCTAATTAATGCTTTATCTTACACACAGTTGTAGCACCCACCTTGATCTCTTGAAGAGCAGAACAACAACAAGACGTAATACAATGAGAAGTATGTAACGTAGGTACCGTACCCATAATCACATACCCAAGTACCGTCTCAATAGCGGGCGGTAAATCATATCGCTCACTACGTACTATTTTAGTTAGTAGCAAGTGCGAAAATATTGAAGCTCCGATCAAAAGATCAATGCCTGCCGGATTCGCAAACTCCGCGTCGGCTAGCGGCAATGACTCGAGATGAGTGAGTGATGTTACGTCTACATTAGCGTTCGGCAATGCGTCCGTGATACGCTCCACGATAAGCGAAGAAATGTTAAAATTAATATTCCTATCAAAACGTGAATGTATTTTAATATCTACGGAACCCCTGCAATGCTTTTCTGATCCGCCTATCCCTTTGACGGTTGAGTTAGTATTTTTAAAGTTATTCCATAATCCGAGGCGTTTGAAGCATTCCGATGTTATTAGATTGGTCTGAGATGCGCTATCTAGCAGACAACGTACCATGTGCGGCGACCCATTAACATCATATACAATAACTTGCACTGTCGCTAACAGTACCGTCTTAGACGCCGTACACTACGTTTTGGCCCTACGCGGATCATTATAGATGCGCGAGTGCCGTCCTCGCGTGCGCGTCGCCCGCGCAATGGATGTCATACACAACGATACTTCGCCCTCAGACGCGGAAGGCGCAGCTACCGTGGTCTGCACCTGCGGCGCAAGTGTGTCAAGGTTAGCGGCTTGGCTTGACAACGGGTTATCTTTATGGAAATGTAACAGTGTATGATGTCTTTGATTACATGAGCGACATCTCGTTCTACTAGAACAATTACTTGTTTTATGTTTTATGCTTAAGCAATTAATGCAAGCTTTGTTATCTTTTACGCATTTAAAACGAGCGGTTGCATTCTGATTATCGAAGGCGGGACACTTATATAAATGGTCGTGCACTATATTACTGCACAGACACTTCTGTGAATTATTACTATTAGATTCCGAACATGTTACGTAAGATTGTGGATTAGGGACCGAGTTCTTATTACTATTTCGCGATTTATTCAACCTTTGTTTGTTGCTGTTAGTGTTAGACGGGCCAGGTGAACCAGACTGCGTATTATAAAATATTCGACACTGATTTTTTATGAACGAAATAAAACTATCTAGTGTAGGTATTTTATTATTGCGTTCGGTCATCTCGAATGCGTCAATTGTATCAGTGTCAAACTTTTTTAAAGCGAGTTGAAGCAACATAAAGTCGGAAAGATCTTCTAATTTTAAATTCCTAAGAGAATTAACCGCGGTTACGAAGTTATCAATGAACAGCTGGAAATTCGAAACAGACGCGGCACCGGACAATTTAAGATTTAAAGCTTGATCAAAGTAAGTAGACGCTAGAACGCGCGTGTCTTGATATCTGTCAAGTAGTGACTGAAATATGACCTGATAATTCTCAGCACTGGGTGTGACACCTGCAAATACGGACTGGGCCTTCGGTGACAGTTTACCTATTAAATAGTACAACCTGTCAGCATCTGTCAGATAACCATTATCGTGCACTGTAGACTTAAAACTCGCATAGAATAACGGCCAATTTCGTATATCTCCGTCAAACGACATAATCTCGATTGGCGGTAATCTCGGTTTGCGGGCAACGGGCTCTGCTGAACATTTACCCTCTAATTGCGATTGTATACGCTTAATAATACAATAAAGATCTTCGAATGAGGTATACGCCTGATAGTTCGGTTTTTCATCAGGATTGATAGAAAGTAATCTTGCGTTATAATCGTCTAACAAGTTATGAAAATCTGTTCGAATACTATCTACTGTCATACAATAACTGAGAAATGCTTCGCTATTACTGTCAGACATAGATGCGGTTTTTGAGCATTCATAGATGTTTTGAATGCGCTCAAATAAAATATTGGGTTTTGCTTCTAAGATTGTCATCTCTTTGTCTTCCGACACGCGTGACTTCTTTTGTTGTGACATGCTTACGTAAGTATAAGCTAATGAGACCGAAACAAAATAAGAATATCTAATGTATCTATTATTTTACCTAAGTAGGCTTAGTAAGCAACACTTTAGATCTGAGGAACTAAAAGTTGCTTGAAATATGAGATTTATAAGACAACAATGATAGTTCCAGAATTAATAATTTAATAAGTAGGTAGCTACATAAAAGTTTACCTACTGATGCGGGCGGAAATAACCATGTGACGGTTATGTGAATATTATAGGAGTATAGTTAGGTGCTATAACTGCCTAGGTATAGCGATATAACGTATAAAAACGTAAATGAATCCGGCTCGAAGGACCAAAAAAATGGTTCGGCGATACACCGAAACCGTAGGTAGGTTCTAGGCGATTTGGAAAAAATGGACTGTATTTAAAGGAAGAGGATGTAGGAAGAGGTGATTGTGAGTGGGTATAGGATATTTCAAGGATGGAGGGCACTTACCTTATACGGAAATCTTCTTATTCTCAGAAGGACAGTCTCCTGGTGTTTTCGTGATGCAGCTGCTTGTTTTCACTTCACTTCACCGTCACTCCCACTTGCGAGCGGTTTATATATGCGGTAATAACTTATACGGGAGCGGCGCGGTACGATATAGCGGACACGTTCTCAGCGAGCGGAATGTTCTGGACTGTCACTCGCGTCGACGATCGCAGCGACCAATCCGCGAAAGGCAGTGCCTTCCAGGGAGTGGGAAAGAGAGGGACGGAAATACAGTATCGCTCGCACTTGTACGTGGAACGATTGATGTTGATGCGATTAGTTATAGATAGGAAGGTAGATGGCGCTACCAATTAGTATAACCACCAATTGTGCGCCTGGTCAGCAGCGGTTAAACTCAGAAACTATGACTTGAAATTTATTGAAAAACGTAAAATTTACAATTCATTCGAAATTCAATTCGTCTCTCCTAATATACAGTATACATATCATAATATTTAAAACATCAAAAATATATCGGTGTCACTATTCACAAAATTCTGATTCTGATTCTGCCCTATCCCCTATTCCTTCTCCCTCATCCCACTCCTCATCCTATCCCTTTTCCTAATCCCAAGGGGCGGCAACGCACTTGTGACTCCTGTGGTGTTGCTTGTGTCCATGGGCGGCGGTAATTGCTTACCATCAGGCAATCCGTCTGCTCGTTTGCCGCCTATTACTTAAAAAAAAATGTAAACAAACAATTTGTACAAGAATGCAGCGATAAAAATAGTAAAACAAAAAATAACTTTTTTACATAAAACTAAGTTCCTACGTGTGGTTGCACTATTATCCTGCGTTTCATCAACAATGCCAAGTTCGCGATGACTATAGTACAAAATTGACAGCCAACTGTTAGGCCAAGAGCCAATATAGTTTAGTTTCAAGTATTAAAAATATACAATGAGTCTTATAAATTATACACCTCTCGTAGCAAGAATGCATTTAAAATTATTTCCAAATCAAAAATCATGAAAATACTGTTTGCTTCTTCAAAACACATAAACTACATTTATGCCTTTTGAATGCACCAAAAACTTATCCTTTTTACCATGATTACATTATTTTGGGTTTGATGATAGTATATGTGTATAATGGATGGTATCCATTTTGTTACTTTGCATTGATATCCACAATGCTTTGAGGTATCCATATATTATATTATGATATACCTTACTACTAAGAATCGACTATTTGGAGAGCAGTGACTGATTCGACCATTTGCACATGTTTTATGCTAGCACTATACGAGTAACTTGACAATAGATAGGTATAAGTAGAGACGTTTTCACAAAGTAGTTGTTTTGTTTTAGCTTAAATATGGATGATTTAATCTAGTAGGGGCGTTATTTTTAAGGTACGGCTAGGAACAATAAATAAATATTATTATAATAAAATGAAGTACCCACCGCGCCCTGTTTGTTTGCATAAAGGCAATAACTTTAATTTAAACTACTTTTTGCCAATAGATAGCGTGTTTCCTGAGAAAAGATTAAATCTATCATTTACGCGATTAAATGTATCAGTTAGTAAGTTTAATTTAAAAAAATACATTTATATCATGTTACATTAATATCAAGATATACTTAGCTAAATTCTTGATATTAAGCTTTCTCTGGCGTGTATTTTGAGCTGAAACGCTCGCTATCTTGTATGTAACTGGCCTCTAGACGACTAGGGGATGTCAAACAGCATTGTTCCATATGAATATTGACGAAATAACCAACGTTCAGTGCAAAGGCAGGCAAAGAGTGAGCAACTCGGGAAGGAGCTGAGTACTCAGTTATTCATGTAGTAATGGTAAGCTGGAAGAGACATAATGTGGTTGCGGCGGACATTGGGACATTTCTACATGTGCTTCTTAATTAATTGTTATCTTGCTCAGGGTCAACTTTATTCAAAGGACATTGACAGGATATTAGCATTGTTAAAGAGAGACTGTCATCTGAATACCACAACCCTAAGCGATAATATATTAAAAGGTAATGTAAATATATTTGAGAAGATTCACTCTCATATAGCTGTAGGTTTTTCCAACAAGGAATAGAAAGATTTGGTATGGCATTAGATTGATAGATCCTTTAAACAATTTAAGACAGCAACATAAATATTCACGAAGATTTTTACAGTTTTCAACAGAAGTCGAAAATTTTGCAAAACTTGTAAATGAAAGTGAATTCAGGTTTAAAAGTCAGACTTTAGGTAGTAATTACTATTTAATAAGAGAGACTCAAACAGAAAAATTCAAAAAATGCACCACAGAAATATCAGGAAAGGGACAGGAGTTATTGATGCATTGCAAAAAACTCAAGTGGCGCTGGGCTGGTCACATAGTAAGGCTAACAGACAACCGATAGACTCACGTGATAACCTGGCCACCAGGCACCAGGAAGAGAGGTACACCGGCTGCTCAGTGGGCAGACGACATTATGAATTTAGCGGGCGAACAGTGGATGGAGACTGCAAAGAACAGAGAGGCTTAGAAATCTCTAGAGGAGGCCTTCACCTTCGAAAATGAGGGGTTCTCACATCACTAGAAAGTTTTATGTGTTAGAGATATTTTATATAATCTGTTATAATTTAGAAGCAAGTACGTTTTTTGTAATTTTTTTTTGGTGAGAAATATAAGGCTTGTTTTTTATTTTTTTATTATTATTTATTAAGAGAGACTCCAGATATTCATAGGGGCGTAAGATACTAGAATATTCTTAAGAGGCTCTTCAAGATCTGGAATTTAATATTGGAATTCAAATCAAGGCATGGCATTATTACTGTTTCATAATACCGACTTTAATAACGTATTCAATTTATACATTGAGTTTATTCCTTTTGAACTATACCCAAAATAGTCCACGGACTCACGCTCTATCTGGTATTTATAATTTAGGGTGCTTGTACACGGTGCATGTAGCTTGAGCATGTCGAGGCATATGCACGGGTTATATGCACCGTAAAAATATCGTTTAAAAAATGTGCGGGTCTAGCGACTCGAGCATGTACCAAAGCGAGACACCCGCGCAACTAATTCGCGTGCTCTGCGGCGCACGCCACTCACTCAACGCCAATGTTACTTGTTAAAATTACATTTTTAACTTATGATTTTTAAAGAATTTTCTTTCGTTGAGACGCGAATCAAGTCATAAAGCTACCGTGGGAATAGCATGCACATGTAGCTTTTGACCACGAACAAAAAACTTGTCCATACAGCTTGCGCAAGTAGCCCGTGTCTTGCTCCAGTTATTTGCACCATGTACAAGTACGAGCGAGTAACTTGAACAAGTAGCTTGCGCATATTACTCACGCGTGTAACCCGCATCTTTACTTGCTCCAGCTACATGCACCGTGTACAAGCACCCTTATTCACCCGTTCAAGGGCGAAACCTTGGGCGAAACCAATAAAGTGACCTACATTCTGCCTAACAAATCAAGTCACGTACTTTGATATTTGCGTGTTTCTATTTTTTTGTCTAATGAAGAACCTTACTACTTGTATATTTCTTGATTCCCTTATTGATATTTAAAGCACGCAGCGCATATTTTTACGAGTACTAAATGATTTACTAACAACCCTTCGTCTCGAAGTCTCACTCAAGTTCCAAACATCGAGTTCAAGAAAACATTGTGGTACTTTTCGTAAAAGATTCCAGTCTCTAACGACGCCATTAAGCTCGGGATAGTGTTGTTGTAAAAGGAAAGAAAGTGGGAAAATTAGGTCGGGGGGAAATAGGTAGGCTCGTATCTTAATTTAGCGGCACTATATGCTACAGCTCTCCAACAAACATTCTGTATAAATGACTTCAACTAATAGCGGCTATTACATTATATTATCTGGTACAAAATCTCTACTAGACTTGCAACAATACAAGATTCATTATCATCATTATCATCATCAGCCTGATGTAGTTCATTGCTATATAGAGGCCTGATCAATAACATACTACTGAGCGAGCTCAAGCCGAAGATCGAGATCTTCGGCTCTTCGTGTCCAGCTGCTGCCGCTAACCGACCACGCTTCAATGACAAATGAGACCAACCCACTGCTTCAGTTTGCTTATTCGTTGAGCTATGTCGATCACAATTAAGTTGCACACTTTAAAATTGGAGTGGCTAGAGAATATGCACATTTTTGTAGACTATTTTCGCACAAAAAATAATTCCTGTGTAGTGGAGGACTTTACATACATTCAATCAAAGTGAAGAGCGTAAAGAGCAAACACCCAGATCCAAACCAAGAATTTATTGATCACAGAAAGAAAATATTATCTCGTTATTGACAAAGATCAGGTATAACACAGGTACTGGTGCCAAAAGCACAATTATTTTGTGATAATATCCGAAAATCGTGAAGTATTCCTTCACTTTGGCATTATCCCAGAGCGAACGGAAAAATATTGCTATATCCCGCTACTTTTAAGAATATTTTATTTAATTTTAGTTTTATTTCTAACTTTAATTTGTTGAAATAATCAAAACTGACCTCAATTCAGTATTAGATATTATAAACGAAATCATAAACATTAATTTGACTTGCTCAGCGTTATAAATCGGCAAAGTTAATCAACACTTACTCAGGTGACCCCTTAGATATACATATATGTTTATATTTATTTATTTATATGTATATTCATATGTATATATTATTATATATATAATGTATTTATGTTATATTATGTATGTATTTTATAATATATTCTATATGTAAAAATTTTGTTCACCGTAACTGATTCAGTATACAATACACCTACCTTTCGCTCTCTACACCACTCGAAGGTAGACTGTGAGACAATGCCCTTGGCATTAAGTCCGCCTGTACACTCGACGTGTATGAAGTTTTTAATAAATAAATAAGTGACTACTAGTTGTATTTCAGAGAGCTTTCGTTTCGGAGGGCACGTTAAGGTATCGGTACTAGTTTTTGTTTCAGGACAAAAGCCGGTAGGCTATTTCGGACGCCTTCGAGCGGTCTTTAAACTCCGTCACCAAAGGTGGAGTGACATTCACACAAAAATACGCATTTATTTTTATAACTTTTACTTAAATAACATAGGCGTTGTATCTTATCATCTTATAGAATCAATTAATTACGTATTGTCTCGCTTAGACGTTACGACATATCAATCAAAGCGCTACAATAGTGTTTATGTATCTATTATGTCTACGGATCTCAACGTGGCTTTAATGTGAACTCATATTGCGTATTATTATTTATGTTAGCACAAGATACAGGGTTGAATAATAGCAGACTTTTGGACTAATCACACACCAGTTCTGTTAATGAATTACCCCACTGCCAATCAAGCGCTTTCTGTTACGATAATAAATTTTAGGCAACAACCCAGCTTTTCTCTCCCCTATCTCTCTCTCTCTCATTTAAGTGCTAGTCACTTGTCGGTATTACGATTTCCATTTCTCTCTATCAAGTGCCTTATAGGTGTCCTTTGGTTCCTTATAGGTAGGCAGACTTCACACATGGCTGAAACCAAAAACATTTTACTCAACCTTAATTAAGATAATGAGTGACGAAAGCTCTATATTAAGAACATAAGATAAGTATTCAGTGCGATCGAGATTTATAGAGACCCCAGTGTTTTATTTTCAATAATAGACTACAGATAGGAGATGAAAAAGTGGAGCAAGTGAACGAGTTTGTGTATTTAGGGTCTTTGTTTTCGAGAGATGGAAAATGTGAGGGAGATATTGAAAGGAGAGTGAAAGCAGGAAATAGAGTGAATGGCGCCTTACAGTCCATCATCAGCAATGGTATTATCCCAAAGCAAGCTCGCCTCGCTATACTACAGGGAGTTTTGGCGCCAACTCTGATGTATGGTAGTGAATCATGGGTATGGCAGAAGAAGCAAAAAGTAGAATCAATGCTGTGGAGATGAGAGCTTTAAGGAGCATGTGCGGAGTAAGGCTGATAGATAAAGTGAAAAACAGTGTGATACGAGAGAAGTGTGGTCTGAAAGAAGATGTAGTGACAAAGATTGAAAAAGGAATGTTGCGTTGGTTTGGACATTTGGAACGAATGGATGAAAGAAGGAATACAAAAGGACTGTATCGTGCGAGAATGAATGGAGATGTCGGTAGGGGACGCCCTAGGCGGACGTACGCCGACCAAATAAGTGACGTACTGAAAAAGGGCCAAATTAAAAGTACCCATAACTGACGCGCATGCATGATGAGAATAATGAATGTCGAGGAAGCGAAAGAGGTATGTTTGAACCGAAGCATGTGGCGTTCTATAGTCTCTGCCTACCCCAATGGGACACAGGCGTGACGATATAGATAGATAGATAGACTCGCACTAGTTGTTAAACAGGAGACTATACAAACCAACAAACATAAGGATCGCCCAAACTTGTATATAGGCGAAGTTTCGTAAAGCCGCGTATCGACTTCGCGCTCCAAAAGGACGAACATTGGCGCGCGTTCCAGCCGCGCGAAATTGTTACCATTTTGGAGCGCGCGCCAATGTGTTTGTTGGAACGCTCGAACATGGAGCGCCCCGTTCCATCTAGAGTCGGTTTTTTACCGCGCATCAAAGGCATCTCAATTGTGGCGCGCGCGCCGGTTGAGACGGATGATATTATTTTGTGTGTTCGTTACATTCCGAGCGATGGATAATCAAAGTTGCCGCTCAGAGAAGACGCTTGGAGGGAAATAAGTTGTGAAACAACTCTTTCAACTTTACGTTTATGTTTTTTCTTCTGTATAATACTGTGAATATAAACGTAAACGCAGCTGCTGCTCGTGCACGACGGGCCTGCATGTTGAACGACCGAACACTGGAACAGCTGCCGCGTGCGCCATGGCGCGCGGAGTTGATATCATTTAAATATTCGGAGCGCGTTCCGTGAACGCGCTCTCGGCACGGGCGTTCATGGCGCGCGCGCCAGGAGCGCATAATGGATACGCAGCTTTAGTTGTGTAGTCAAAAAACTACAATAAACATTACTATGGCAGGCTAGACTAACTACGGAATTCAATATTCGATCTATAGATAGATCTGTAGATTCGTTTTTGACATAAGCTCCATACAAAATATGTCAAACATGAATCTCGAATCTCAAAATCCGTGTATGAATCGAATATTGAAAATGGCCGTAAACTGACCTCTCTATAAACATAACTATAAGTCTAGATTTGCTTGTAATGGATAATAGCCATAACATTATCAGTATCACAAAGTTAGCTCAAACAATGGACACTAACGATAATGCCGATACTTCGACATATTGATTGAGACGTTAGACTATTGTACTTCATATCATTATTCCTCAGAACAATACAAAATTGTTATCGTATTGAGATACGATAACAATTACGTTTACGACTTAACGCTTAAGACAGTACTTCTAAGCGTTCATCTGGTAGATTTTTATCAAATTTGCTGCAGGAATGAACATGACAGTCACACAAAGCGACAATGCGTCTTCAAGGTATATTATATCCTCCAACTCTCAACCATTATATCTTCGCTTCATATATACCTTTGAAATATGTTCCTTCTTTTTTTTATAAAGAGTCCATTGTCCGGAACACATTACGATTTCGATACTGACGCGATAAAAATTTATGTCTTCGAAAAAGTTTCTTTACAAGTTATTGTGAGACAGAATTTTGTTGCCATTGTCTAATATTAACCCAGAAGTTTTCGACGTTTATTCGTATTTATTTGTTATCTTTTTGCTGATTTAACCTTCTAATATTTGGTGTTATTAGAGCGTAAAAGTTAATTTCTAACCTGAATATAGATAACTTTTTCTACTTTAGTCGACTTTTTTAGTCCAATTAGCCGATCATAGGATAATAATTTTCAGTACTCGTTTTATCTCCAGGTTACGACAGTGAAGAGTTATTTTTCATATAATCTTTGAAACTGTAATGCAGGTACTTAGCAATGACATTTTATAAAATTCGTTCTCAGTGACTGTCCATGTTAGCGAAGGAAATGTTAGAGAAAAATAAAAGGTAAGACTTGATTGGTTGGAGTTTTGACACGTTATGTGTCAATAATTTTGGACAGTTTTTCCTACATAGGTTACACACGTCTTTTTTACCAGCTAAAGTTAATCATCATCATAATATTTATATCATTACTTGTCACAGAGTGCAAACTACTGAAGCTAGTAGGGTTTATATTCGAGAATTCTTGAAGCAAAAATTCCCGAGAAATTCGTTTACGAGACTTTAAGAACTCGACAAAAAAATAATATCAGCTCTGTAGGTAAATAAACTGTCCCACAGCTGAGCACGGGTCTCTCTAGGCTTTGTTTATGTACATCGCTGGTCTATGATATAAAAAGTACTAACCTTATCGTTCGTTTAAAGTATTAAGTATTTCTTGTTGTCTTTTAAATCATTACTGCTTGATTCTGTTGATCTCATCCACCAGTGAAATTTAATTTCTTACCAAAAATTTGAAATAAGCATCGAGTTTTACTAAAACAATGAAATTTCTATAAATACTCGGGAACCTCGACAAATCCAGGCCGAGAATTCTCGAGCTTCGGGAAATAAAAAGGTCGAGAAAAGAGAAACCCTATATACTAGGAACATCCCATTTGAACAGCGGTTTCTTTCATGATGTGGGCATACTAAGAAAGATTTTTTAATATGCTACCCTTGAGTAAAATAAAGTTTGAAAGCTGAATTTCGAAAGCTGCTTTTAGGGTTAACCAAGGAACCCTTATTCTCAATACAACTCGTAGGTCAAATGTAACTCGACAATATCAATACGGTTCCATCCCTAAAGGTAAATCAAATTAAATCGTTGAACGAATCATATGAATCCGGCTAACCTATTAGTGGAATTCAAATCTTCGTTGCAAGGCGCAGATTCACAAATCCCCTTACTATAAAAGTCAAGCAAATTCAACGTTGGAAACAATTAGTGATGGATTTACATTAACTTCAAGAAGGTGCAAGAAATCTTGGCTATTTCGACAAAAGGACGGTACTTCTACAAATCTACGGTCGGTCTACTCAAAATATAACCCGCTGCGACAATAGCTTTTAAAAATAATTCTTTCTGATAAGCACTTGGCCTGAAAACCTTTTAGTCGCTTTTGGTGCTTTACTTTGTTCACTTTTAATATTGTCGCCCAATTTTCAGTGACGTCTCTAGCTATGAATTTCACTTACTTGAGTTTAAGGAGTTTCAGGTTTAACTTTAAAAGATTTTTATGGTGAATTTCAAAGAAGAAACTGAAGTGATATTTGGGTGTCACAATTGCATTGCACTGCATGCATATATTTGTATAAGACTATAATGTAAGTTTTCTATACCTAGAAAAAGGGGTAGATAAATATTCTACATACAGTAAACAAAGTAAGATAAATTTAATTACCTATCCAAATGATGATCTGTAAAAGCGTTACTTTATTTTGTCGATCTAATACTTAAGGCAAGTCAAATCAAGCCTTACGTCATGTTTAAACCATCAGTGTAAAAGCGCTTACTATTCTTCGAGAAAAGTACAACCACTACTTATACCTATATGCGTTTAGCACATTGATATATATTCATAGACCCATTGTAGCGTATGTCCGGTGCCTACCGCGTCTGCGTCATAATACCGTCCATACGCTCGGCCAATCAGAGAGGGCCATCGTTCGCGCTCGCGAAGCCTGACCAAATATGGTCACGGAGCGACTCTAACTCTGATGGAAGGGCCGGTATATAAAGGGGCCGACAGAGAGGCCACCACCGATACTTTATCTACCTACTGCCTAGCTACGATAATTACGCGTACCTACTGACCCTACGTCTTACGTGTATCCTGGATCCCAGCTATGGGAAAGTTACTACATTTACTGCGTTAGCGTACTGCCCATCTCTCTACCTGCTAGCTGAGGCCAGCTGACGCCACCTGCCTTACTCTATTGGTTGTGGCTCTCCCAATGCTGCTTTACTTCAGATTCCAGGTCTACCTTAAGCTCCGGGCTACGCTACCTAGACCGCTACACTTCCTGCATCGCCTTCGGCGTCACTTCTGCCGAAGAGTCTGGCCTGCCCTGCTCATCGCACACACACCGCCGGCGCCTGCCAGTTGAAGCCAACGACAGCGAGAGTCTGCACGGCTACGCGCAGCCTTCGAGCAGCCTGCCCTGCACACTACCGGAGGGAACAGCGTGGGAGACTGCAGCCTTAGTGTTCAGGCCAGTGTCGTGTTGTTGGTCGGTCAAACTCGTGCAAAGGAAGTGAGGCAATACTCGGCAATAAACGCACCTAGAACCTCTACTGCGTTTCAATACCAGAACCCGTTACACCATCAAAACTGTAGATGAGAATGCTCTAAAAATTAATGCAGCAAAACGTCACATCGTGCACGCTGCAGTGTTGGACACAGACAACGGCACTCAGTACTAATTCGTCCTAATTACCATGCCTATGCGATGCGACATGGCGACGTCCAGTTACAGTCGAGCTCTTGGGTTCAGTTACACGTATGAGAAATGTTTTATATTAGGTACATACAAATGTTTTATATTATGTGGTAAGTAGAAGGAATTTCAGTGCGTAACTGCCATACATACCATATTACTGTATACGTCGTCCGCAAATTAGGCCTCCATGTTCAAGTCCGTGGTGCTTATCTATTCAAAGTTTTTTAAATCTTTGTTTTTTTACTTCTGCTTTGTTAAGGAGTGAATTATCGATAGTATTATATGTTTATATTGATTAATATATACATAAGTATGTTTATTAGTCATTTAACCACCATGTCACAGGCTCTGCCTACTTTCAGATCAGTCGACCATGTATTGTCCTTAAATATTATTTTTATCTTTTTAACATTCAAAAACAAATTCAAGCGCATCATTACCAGAGCTAATTAACAGTAAGGAAGCGTTTAGCCACGATAATAGTATTCAAAGACACAACTTTTATAATGTCCGTATAACGATTAAATTGTGTCGAAATGTCCGAAAATACCGGCATTATCACAATTATGTTTGAGCGATCGCGTTTAATGTCCCGTGAGACTGCTTAAAAACATAAAAAGAATATTTGTATCAACGAAAAAAAATAGCTAACAATTCTTTACTACGATTATTTCATCTTCGAGTGCCTTATTTCTATGTGGGTGCTTTAACAGGTCAAGTTAAGAGCACCCTTAATAATCTCGTAAAACATTTGCATAAAATAAAAGTGGTGGGTTTTCACTAAGTAGGAATCCATTCGTTGTACTTGTCTTTACAGAAACTAGATAAGCTTCAAAGAAAAAACTGAAGTGTATAGGATCATATCTAGAACTAGATGATGCGCGCAGCTACGCCCGCACATTCTTTTATTTTACCCGTTTTGCTCGACCCTGTGAGAATTTCGAGAAAACCCTTCTTAGTGCACCCCTACGGTCCCCAAGGAATAAACATGCCAAATTTCAGCTTCTTAGTGCACCCCTACGGTCCCCAAGGAATAAACATGCCAAATTTCAGCTTCTTACGCCCAATAGTTTTGGCTGTAGCTTGTCTGTCAGTCAGTCAGTAACGCAAGGATTTTATATATACAGATAATAAAAATACATACATACATACACATACATATCGTCACGCCTTTTATCCCCGAAGGGGTAGGCAGAGGTGTATTTCTACACCCACTTTTCGCCAGATATACTTTAGTCCCACGTAGTAAGGGGCGAGCCTATTACCGTACCGGGCACATTTCCAGACTCCGTGCTGCTACTAAGAATTTCGTGACAGAAAACTCAGTAACACCGCCCGACCCAGGAATCGAACCCGGGACCTCCCGATCCCACGCGCACATTTATACCGCGAGACCAACGAAGCAGTCGTATAGGGTTTAATTTCGAGTTTAATATAAATAATAAAAATAATAATAAAAAGAAGCGGCTGTGACTTTCGGACGGACAGACAAAGAGACATAGTGAGTCAATAAGTGTGCCGATATTTGCCATTTGCTAGGAAACTTCAAATATCACCGTCAGCCGAATATGTGGAGTGTAAAATTAGATATTAGTATACGTTACATCACAATCAGTTGAGTGGTTTTCGATGTACAGCTTGACCTCTCCTTTGTACGTAGTCCCAAACAAAACAGGGATCATCCAACACTAGTTATATATGTGGTGCCATCTATGATCATTATAAGTTTGTTAGTAAAACTGTAGTTACTCTAAATAAAACCTTCAAAGTGTTTTATGTTCGACTGATACTCGTGTCCGTGTTGCCAATGAATACAGATTTACATAAGAAGCGTATTTCTTAAGGATGTCGTGAGCCGATTAAAGTTGGCGTATTGACGGTTGTCAGTGTAGTACGTCTATACTGACAACCGCCAATACGCCAACTTTAATCGGCACACGAAAGTTGCGTTGCGAAGCATATCTTAGATTGCACAATTTGACACATGCCAGTCGGTCATTGACATTCATATAGGCATTTTATAGTATAATTTAGGCAAGAATACCTGCTTGTGCTGTTGAAAGCTGCAGGACACCAAGCCATACCCATAATCTTAGTAATGGAAACATTCATTTTCACCGGGAAGTTCATCACTATAACACAAAAAGTATACATTGCCGGTTTTACATAACGCTACTATATGTAAAATCGTATATTTACACAGCAATCTACTTTAAACGTAAAATTTCGTGCAAATATGACGTGTTTAGTGCTGTACCTCCATTGCGATAAGAATATATCGATACTCTGGTTGTTTAGTAATTGGTTAATAGCAAAGATTTAAAACGTAACATGTGCTTTATGCTTCCAAAAACTGTCCAATTTTGCTATGACTAAGTAACTTGTGTGTTTTTTTAGCTATAAAATTATTTCAAATAGTGTGCGATGATATAAAACTATATTTTCATTAAATGTTACTTTGTCTAAGAACTAACCATAAATCAGAATATACTGTCGACTCTCGCAGAATAAAACGGTATCGCGCCGTCGCTGTAGGTACGTATGCTTGTGTGTGTTAGGCACTGGAATGGCGATCAGCTGAGTGCCGGCGGCGGTCAATACGCCGAGTTAATTTTCAAAATGTATGATGACGAAAATAATTTTTCAACTTTTAGTGACATATTTTTTCATGTATTTGTATTCAGCTATAGTAGTATATTCCTCCTTACTTTTTTTTGCAAATGCAAATCAACACCCTGTATACATTGCGCCTCCAGCAATTTTATTAAGGTAGCGACATAATCTACGAATTTGTGCAAAATAATTTCGTTTATACTCATAACTTTTTTAGACCATGGGAACGATTCCGTCTACTTAATCATTAACCCGGCGTCATGGGGGTTGGGTCTGTGAGACCCGTAACATTTTATTTCGATTGTAGTTCACTTACTATGCGTGCGACTTTACCGCTCTTCTCTGTAGCTGGAACTGTTGAGTTGATCTATGCGTCGCAGGTAACACATTAAACTTGAGGCAGTGGCAGTGGGATTTATACGTATAAATGTGCACGTGCACCAAGTTCAAAAAGGTATGTGAGACCCATCCCCGCAGG
This sequence comes from Euclidia mi, assembly GCA_944739405.2. Classification (NCBI taxonomy): domain Eukaryota; kingdom Metazoa; phylum Arthropoda; class Insecta; order Lepidoptera; family Erebidae; genus Euclidia; species Euclidia mi. The sequence continues at coordinate 25,781,867 of OX123204.2, read as the reverse complement.
TAGTGTAACAATTTCGCGCCATTTTGTATACATATTATTACAATTGTTTACTGTGTATTTATGCTTTAATACTTGTTTTTTTTTGTTCTTGTTTACGATTTAAGTTGCTTATATACAGTTCAAAATATTTTATTTATGTTTTTGTAGGTATATCTAAAAAATGGACCGAGAAGACACACAGCATATTCTGTCGATTTTACAAGAGTCTTTTTTCACGGCTTTTTCTTATAGATAATCTAGTTTACTACAAAAAAGTGACATAAAAAACATTAAGACTGATTGTTAATTAATAATAGAGTAACATTTAAGTAGAAGGGAAAGATTTTGTTAACATTGGTCGTTTATTTTTAAGTGGTCTAATAAATCTGATTAAAACATGATATAATATAATATTTTCTTTTATTTATTTACATGAATACCTAAAAAACTAAACACTAATAAATATAATCTTTTTCATTCCTAAAGTATTGAAATAACTAATATCTAATAAACGGGTCTGTGAGACCCACCCAACGTCCATGTAACACTTTTCCACCCCCATGACCCCGGGTTAAATCGTACACCAGAAAGGCAAAAATGACAAAAATTACAATTATACTAGATTTATTTTGTTATTGGTTTATAACTGCCGTGTGGTTGACGGCATAGAATACAAGTGTCACCATCCCCTATCTTCCCGTGGGTGTCGTAAGAGGCGACTAAGGGATAACACGATGCAAATACCATCTTTGTGTAGAGACGGAAAACTCGACATCAAACCCTATACGACTGCCTCGTTGGTCTCGCAGCATAAATGTGCGCGCGGGATCGGGAGGTCCCGGGTTCGATTCCTGGGTCGGGCAGTGTTATTGGGTTTTTTTGTCACGAAATTCTCAGTAGCAGCACGGAGTCTAGAAATGTGCCCGGTACGGCAATAGGTTCGCCCCTTATTACGTGGGACTAAAGTATATCTGGTGAAAAGTGGTTGTAGAAATACTTCTCTGCCTACCTCTTCGGGGTTATAGACGTGAGACTATGTATTTATGTATGTAAAAAATATTTTTTTTCGTCCACTTTGACATGCTGTAACATTTAGCTCCAACGCAGGTACGGCGACTGACGCACATATTGCTGAATAGTAAACAGCAAGGAACTGCTACAAGTGAATTTCATTCGGTATAAAATACTTTGTGAAAATTTCAGCTTTCTAGCTATCACGGTTTATAAGATACAGCCTGGTGACAGACAGACAGACGGACGGACAGACAGACAGACAGCGGAGGCTTAATAATAGGGTCCCGTTTTTTACCTTTTAGGTACGGAACCCTAAAAAAATAAATCAAAATGTTGTCTGCGAAGTCAATGAGCTGAAACTAATCCAAAAGGTTGTGAAATTAGCCCTTAATTTTCTTTTTTAGAATGTCTGTAAATCTGTAAACTAGCCCTAAAATCATAAACCACCAGTGCTCAACTCCAGCTAGTCTTACAAAACACTTATCCGCATTTTCCATCAAGAAATACTTAACACCTAAACAAACTTAGCCGTGTGAAGTCTGGAAATTTTGTCCTTTAGACAACAGTAACTTCACCCACACGCTAGAATAATGGCCGGTTTACACGAACTTAGCTAAGCACTTAGTACTTGTCACTATACTAAGCCTCAATATGACAAGTAACAAGTAACCGTTTACACGTTGGAGCCAGTAGAAGTTATTAGTGACCAGATATTCGAAATGGAACGATGTCACTAACTATCTTGTCAAGCTGTTTACACACGGTCAGCAAGCAACAAGTGCTTATTAAAAATAGTGCTTATTAAAGTGACCTACATTCTGCCTAACAAATCAAGTCACGTACTTTGATATTTGCGTGTTTCGATTTTTTTGTCTAATGAAGAACCTTACTGCTTGTATATTTCTTGATTCCCTTATTGATATTTAAAGCACGCAGCGCATATTTTTACGAGTACTAAATGATTTACTAACAACCCTTCGTCTCGAAGTCTCACTCAAGTTCCAAACATCGAGTTCAAGAAAACATTGTGGTACTTTTCGTAAAAGATTCCAGTCTCTAACGACGCCATTAAGCTCGGGATAGTGTTGTTGTAAAAGGAAAGAAAGTGGGAAAATTAGGTCGGGGGGAAATAGGTAGGCTCGTATCTTAATTTAGCGGCACTATATGCTACAGCTCTCCAACAAACATTCTGTATAAATGACTTCAACTAATAGCGGCTATTACATTATATTATCTGGTACAAAATCTCTACTAGACTTGCAACAATACAAGATTCATTATCATCATTATCATCATCAGCCTGATGTAGTTCATTGCTATATAGAGGCCTGATCAATAACATACTACTGAGCGAGCTCAAGCCGAAGATCGAGATCTTCGGCTCTTCGTGTCCAGCTGCTGCCGCTAACCGACCACGCTTCAATGACAAATGAGACCAACCCACTGCTTCAGTTTGCTTATTCGTTGAGCTATGTCGATCACAATTAAGTTGCACACTTTAAAATTGGAGTGGCTAGAGAATATGCACATTTTTGTAGACTATTTTCGCACAAAAAATAATTCCTGTGTAGTGGAGGACTTTACATACATTCAATCAAAGTGAAGAGCGTAAAGAGCAAACACCCAGATCCAAACCAAGAATTTATTGATCACAGAAAGAAAATATTATCTCGTTATTGACAAAGATCAGGTATAACACAGGTACTGGTGCCAAAAGCACAATTATTTTGTGATAATATCCGAAAATCGTGAAGTATTCCTTCACTTTGGCATTATCCCAGAGCGAACGGAAAAATATTGCTATATCCCGCTACTTTTAAGAATATTTTATTTAATTTTAGTTTTATTTCTAACTTTAATTTGTTGAAATAATCAAAACTGACCTCAATTCAGTATTAGATATTATAAACGAAATCATAAACATTAATTTGACTTGCTCAGCGTTATAAATCGGCAAAGTTAATCAACACTTACTCAGGTGACCCCTTAGATATACATATATGTTTATATTTATTTATTTATATGTATATTCATATGTATATATTATTATATATATAATGTATTTATGTTATATTATGTATGTATTTTATAATATATTCTATATGTAAAAATTTTGTTCACCGTAACTGATTCAGTATACAATACACCTACCTTTCGCTCTCTACACCACTCGAAGGTAGACTGTGAGACAATGTCCTTGGCATTAAGTCCGCCTGTACACTCGACGTGTATGAAGTTTTTAATAAATAAATAAGTGACTACTAGTTGTATTTCAGAGAGCTTTCGTTTCGGAGGGCACGTTAAGGTATCGGTACTAGTTTTTGTTTCAGGACAAAAGCCGGTAGGCTATTTCGGACGCCTTCGAGCGGTCTTTAAACTCCGTCACCAAAGGTGGAGTGACATTCACACAAAAATACGCATTTATTTTTATAACTTTTACTTAAATAACATAGGCGTTGTATCTTATCATCTTATAGAATCAATTAATTACGTATTGTCTCGCTTAGACGTTACGACATATCAATCAAAGCGCTACAATAGTGTTTATGTATCTATTATGTCTACGGATCTCAACGTGGCTTTAATGTGAACTCATATTGCGTATTATTATTTATGTTAGCACAAGATACAGGGTTGAATAATAGCAGACTTTTGGACTAATCACACACCAGTTCTGTTAATGAATTACCCCACTGCCAATCAAGCGCTTTCTGTTACGATAATAAATTTTAGGCAACAACCCAGCTTTTCTCTCCCCTATCTCTCTCTCTCTCATTTAAGTGCTAGTCACTTGTCGGTATTACGATTTCCATTTCTCTCTATCAAGTGCCTTATAGGTGTCCTTTGGTTCCTTATAGGTAGGCAGACTTCACACATGGCTGAAACCAAAAACATTTTACTCAACCTTAATTAAGATAATGAGTGACGAAAGCTCTATATTAAGAACATAAGATAAGTATTCAGTGCGATCGAGATTTATAGAGACCCCAGTGTTTTATTTTCAATAATAGACTACAGATAGGAGATGAAAAAGTGGAGCAAGTGAACGAGTTTGTGTATTTAGGGTCTTTGTTTTCGAGAGATGGAAAATGTGAGGGAGATATTGAAAGGAGAGTGAAAGCAGGAAATAGAGTGAATGGCGCCTTACAGTCCATCATCAGCAATGGTATTATCCCAAAGCAAGCTCGCCTCGCTATACTACAGGGAGTTTTGGCGCCAACTCTGATGTATGGTAGTGAATCATGGGTATGGCAGAAGAAGCAAAAAGTAGAATCAATGCTGTGGAGATGAGAGCTTTAAGGAGCATGTGCGGAGTAAGGCTGATAGATAAAGTGAAAAACAGTGTGATACGAGAGAAGTGTGGTCTGAAAGAAGATGTAGTGACAAAGATTGAAAAAGGAATGTTGCGTTGGTTTGGACATTTGGAACGAATGGATGAAAGAAGGAATACAAAAGGACTGTATCGTGCGAGAATGAATGGAGATGTCGGTAGGGGACGCCCTAGGCGGACGTACGCCGACCAAATAAGTGACGTACTGAAAAAGGGCCAAATTAAAAGTACCCATAACTGACGCGCATGCATGATGAGAATAATGAATGTCGAGGAAGCGAAAGAGGTATGTTTGAACCGAAGCATGTGGCGTTCTATAGTCTCTGCCTACCCCAATGGGACACAGGCGTGACGATATAGATAGATAGATAGACTCGCACTAGTTGTTAAACAGGAGACTATACAAACCAACAAACATAAGGATCGCCCAAACTTGTATATAGGCGAAGTTTCGTAAAGCCGCGTATCGACTTCGCGCTCCAAAAGGACGAACATTGGCGCGCGTTCCAGCCGCGCGAAATTGTTACCATTTTGGAGCGCGCGCCAATGTGTTTGTTGGAACGCTCGAACATGGAGCGCCCCGTTCCGTCTAGAGTCGGTTTTTTACCGCGCATCAAAGGCATCTCAATTGTGGCGCGCGCGCCGGTTGAGACGGATGATATTATTTTGTGTGTTCGTTACATTCCGAGCGATGGATAATCAAAGTTGCCGCTCAGAGAAGACGCTTGGAGGGAAATAAGTTGTGAAACAACTCTTTCAACTTTACGTTTATGTTTTTTCTTCTGTATAATACTGTGAATATAAACGTAAACGCAGCTGCTGCTCGTGCACGACGGGCCTGCATGTTGAACGACCGAACACTGGAACAGCTGCCGCGTGCGCCATGGCGCGCGGAGTTGATATCATTTAAATATTCGGAGCGCGTTCCGTGAACGCGCTCTCGGCACGGGCGTTCATGGCGCGCGCGCCAGGAGCGCATAATGGATACGCAGCTTTAGTTGTGTAGTCAAAAAACTACAATAAACATTACTATGGCAGGCTAGACTAACTACGGAATTCAATATTCGATCTATAGATAGATCTGTAGATTCGTTTTTGACATAAGCTCCATACAAAATATGTCAAACATGAATCTCGAATCTCAAAATCCGTGTATGAATCGAATATTGAAAATGGCCGTAAACTGACCTCTCTATAAACATAACTATAAGTCTAGATTTGCTTGTAATGGATAATAGCCATAACATTATCAGTATCACAAAGTTAGCTCAAACAATGGACACTAACGATAATGCCGATACTTCGACATATTGATTGAGACGTTAGACTATTGTACTTCATATCATTATTCCTCAGAACAATACAAAATTGTTATCGTATTGAGATACGATAACAATTACGTTTACGACTTAACGCTTAAGACAGTACTTCTAAGCGTTCATCTGGTAGATTTTTATCAAATTTGCTGCAGGAATGAACATGACAGTCACACAAAGCGACAATGCGTCTTCAAGGTATATTATATCCTCCAACTCTCAACCATTATATCTTCGCTTCATATATACCTTTGAAATATGTTCCTTCTTTTTTTTATAAAGAGTCCATTGTCCGGAACACATTACGATTTCGATACTGACGCGATAAAAAATTATGTCTTCGAAAAAGTTTCTTTACAAGTTATTGTGAGACAGAATTTTGTTGCCATTGTCTAATATTAACCCAGAAGTTTTCGACGTTTATTCGTATTTATTTGTTATCTTTTTGCTGATTTAACCTTCTAATATTTGGTGTTAATAGAGCGTAAAAGTTAATTTCTAACCTGAATATAGATAACTTTTTCTACTTTAGTCGACTTTTTTAGTCCAATTAGCCGATCATAGGATAATAATTTTCAGTACTCGTTTTATCTCCAGGTTACGACAGTGAAGAGTTATTTTTCATATAATCTTTGAAACTGTAATGCAGGTACTTAGCAATGACATTTTATAAAATTCGTTCTCAGTGACTGTCCATGTTAGCGAAGGAAATGTTAGAGAAAAATAAAAGGTAAGACTTGATTGGTTGGAGTTTTGACACGTTATGTGTCAATAATTTTGGACAGTTTTTCCTACATAGGTTACACACGTCTTTTTTACCAGCTAAAGTTAATCATCATCATAATATTTATATCATTACTTGTCACAGAGTGCAAACTACTGAAGCTAGTAGGGTTTATATTCGAGAATTCTTGAAGCAAAAATTCCCGAGAAATTCGTTTACGAGACTTTAAGAACTCGACAAAAAAATAATATCAGCTCTGTAGGTAAATAAACTGTCCCACAGCTGAGCACGGGTCTCTCTAGGCTTTGTTTATGTACATCGCTGGTCTATGATATAAAAAGTACTAACCTTATCGTTCGTTTAAATTATTAAGTATTTCTTGTTGTCTTTTAAATCATTACTGCTTGATTCAGTTGATCTCATCCACCAGTGAAATTTAATTTCTTACCAAAAATTTGAAATAAGCATCGAGTTTTACTAAAACAATGAAATTTCTATAAATACTCGGGAACCTCGACAAATCCAGGCCGAGAATTCTCGAGCTTCGGGAAATAAAAAGGTCGAGAAAAGAGAAACCCTATATACTAGGAACATCCCATTTGAACAGCGGTTTCTTTCATGATGTGGGCATACTAAGAAAGATTTTTTAATATGCTACCCTTGAGTAAAATAAAGTTTGAAAGCTGAATTTCGAAAGCTGCTTTTAGGGTTAACCAAGGAACCCTTATTCTCAATACAACTCGTAGGTCAAATGTAACTCGACAATATCAATACGGTTCCATCCCTAAAGGTAAATCAAATTAAATCGTTGAACGAATCATATGAATCCGGCTAACCTATTAGTGGAATTCAAATCTTCGTTGCAAGGCGCAGATTCACAAATCCCCTTACTATAAAAGTCAAGCAAATTCAACGTTGGAAACAATTAGTGATGGATTTACATTAACTTCAAGAAGGTGCAAGAAATCTTGGCTATTTCGACAAAAGGACGGTACTTCTACAAATCTACGGTCGGTCTACTCAAAATATAACCCGCTGCGACAATAGCTTTTAAAAATAATTCTTTCTGATAAGCACTTGGCCTGAAAACCTTTTAGTCGCTTTTGGTGCTTTACTTTGTTCACTTTTAATATTGTCGCCCAATTTTCAGTGACGTCTCTAGCTATGAATTTCACTTACTTGAGTTTAAGGAGTTTCAGGTGTAACTTTAAAAGATTTTTATGGTGAATTTCAAAGAAGAAACTGAAGTGATATTTGGGTGTCACAATTGCATTGCACTGCATGCATATATTTGTATAAGACTATAATGTAAGTTTTCTATACCTAGAAAAAGGGGTAGATAAATATTCTACATACAGTAAACAAAGTAAGATAAATTTAATAACCTACGTTTACCTATCCAAATGATGATCTGTAAAAGCGTTACTTTATTTTGTCGATCTAATACTTAAGGCAAGTCAAATCAAGCCTTACGTCATGTTTAAACCATCAGTGTAAAAGCGCTTACTATTCTTCGAGAAAAGTACAACCACTACTTATACCTATATGCGTTTAGCACATTGATATATATTCATAGACCCATTGTAGCGTATGTCCGGTGCCTACCGCGTCTGCGTCATAATACCGTCCATACGCTCGGCCAATCAGAGAGGGCCATCGTTCGCGCTCGCGAAGCCTGACCAAATATGGTCACGGAGCGACTCTAACTCTGATGGAAGGGCCGGTATATAAAGGGGCCGACAGAGAGGCCGGCACCGATACTTTATCTACCTACTGCCTAGCTACGATAATTACGCGTACCTACTGACCCTACGTCTTACGTGTATCCTGGATCCCAGCTATGGGTAAGTTACTACATTTACTGCGTTAGCGTACTGCCCATCTCTCTACCTGCTAGCTGAGGCCAGCTGACGCCACCTGCCTTACTCTATTGGTTGTGGCTCTCCCAATGCTGCTTTCCTTCAGGTTCCAGGTCTACCTTAAGCTCCGGGCTACGCTACCTAGACCGCTACACTTCCTGCATCGCCTTCGGCGTCACTTCTGCCGAAGAGTCTGGCCTGCCCTGCTCATCGCACACACACCGCCGGCGCCTGCCAGTTGAAGCCAACGACAGCGAGAGTCTGCACGGCTACGCGCAGCCTTCGAGCAGCCTGCCCTGCACACTACTGGAGGGAACAGCGTGGGAGACTGCAGCCTTAGTGTTCAGGCCAGTGTCGTGTTGTTGGTCGGTCAAACTCGTGCAAAGGAAGTGAGGCAATACTCGGCAATAAACGCACCTAGAACCTCTACTGCGTTTCAATACCAGAACCCGTTACACCATCAAAACTGTAGATGAGAATGCTCTAAAAATTAATGCAGCAAAACGTCACATCGTGCACGCTGCAGTGTTGGACACAGACAACGGCACTCAGTACTAATTCGTCCTAATTACCATGCCTATGCGATGCGACATGGCGACGTCCAGTTACAGTCGAGCTCTTGGGTTCAGTTACACGTATGAGAAATGTTTTATATTAGGTACATACAAATGTTTTATATTATGTGGTAAGTAGAAGGAATTTCAGTGCGTAACTGCCATACATACCATATTACTGTATACGTCGTCCGCAAATTAGGCCTCCATGTTCAAGTCCGTGGTGCTTATCTATTCAAAGTTTTTTAAATCTTTGTTTTTTTACTTCTGCTCTGTTAAGGAGTGAATTATCGATAGTATTATATGTTTATATTGATTAATATATACATAAGTATGTTTATTAGTCATTTAACCACCATGTCACAGGCTCTGCCTACTTTCAGATCAGTCGACCATGTATTGTCCTTAAATATTATTTTTATCTTTTTAACATTCAAAAACAAATTCAAGCGCATCATTACCAGAGCTAATTAACAGTAAGGAAGCGTTTAGCCACGATAATAGTATTCAAAGACACAACTTTTATAATGTCCGTATAACGATTAAATTGTGTCGAAATGTCCGAAAATACCGGCATTATCACAATTATGTTTGAGCGATCGCGTTTAATGTCCCGTGAGACTGCTTAAAAACATAAAAAGAATATTTGTATCAACGAAAAAAAATAGCTAACAATTCTTTACTACGATTATTTCATCTTCGAGTGCCTTATTTCTATGTGGTTGCTTTAACAGGTCAAGTTAAGAGCACCCTTAATAATCTCGTAAAACATTTGCATAAAATAAAAGTGGTGGGTTTTCACTAAGTAGGAATCCATTCGTTGTACTTGTCTTTACAGAAACTAGATAAGCTTCAAAGAAAAAACTGAAGTGTATAGGATCATATCTAGAACTAGATGATGCGCGCAGCTACGCCCGCACATTCTTTTATTTTACCCGTTTTGCTCGACCCCGTGAGAATTTCGAGAAAACCCTTCTTAGTGCACCCCTACGGTCCCCAAGGAATAAACATGCCAAATTTCAGCTTCTTACGCCCAATAGTTTTGGCTGTAGCTTGTCTGTCAGTCAGTCAGTAACGCAAGGATTTTATATATACAGATAATAAAAATACATACATACATACACATACATATCGTCACGCCTTTTATCCCCGAAGGGGTAGGCAGAGGTGTATTTCTACACCCACTTTTCGCCAGATATACTTTAGTCCCACGTAGTAAGGGGCGAGCCTATTACCGTACCGGGCACATTTCCAGACTCCGTGCTGCTACTAAGAATTTCGTGACAGAAAACCCAGTAACACCGCCCGACCCAGGAATCGAACCCGGGACCTCCCGATCCCACGCGCACATTTATACCGCGAGACCAACGAAGCAGTCGTATAGGGTTTAATTTCGAGTTTAATATAAATAATAAAAATAATAATAAAAAGAAGCGGCTGTGACTTTCGGACGGACAGACAAAGAGACATAGTGAGTCAATAAGTGTGCCGATATTTGCCATTTGCTAGGAAACTTCAAATATCACCGTCAGCCGAATATGTGGAGTGTAAAATTAGATATTAGTATACGTTACATCACAATCAGTTGAGTGGTTTTCGATGTACAGCTTGACCTCTCCTTTGTACGTAGTCCCAAACAAAACAGGGATCATCCAACACTAGTTATATATGTGGTGCCATCTATGATCATTATAAGTTTGTTAGTAAAACTGTAGTTACTCTAAATAAAACCTTCAAAGTGTTTTATGTTCGACTGATACTCGTGTCCGTGTTGCCAATGAATACAGATTTACATAAGAAGCGTATTTCTTAAGGATGTCGTGAGCCGATTAAAGTTGGCGTATTGACGGTTGTCAGTGTAGTACGTCTATACTGACAACCGCCAATACGCCAACTTTAATCGGCACACGAAAGTTGCGTTGCGAAGCATATCTTAGATTGCACAATTTGACACATGCCAGTCGGTCATTGACATTCATATAGGCATTTTATAGTATAATTTAGGCAAGAATACCTGCTTGTGCTGTTGAAAGCTGCAGGACACCAAGCCATACCCATAATCTTAGTAATGGAAACATTCATTTTCACCGGGAAGTTCATCACTATAACACAAAAAGTATACATTGCCGGTTTTACATAACGCTACTATATGTAAAATCGTATATTTACACAGCAATCTACTTTAAACGTAAAATTTCGTGCAAATATGACGTGTTTAGTGCTGTACCTCCATTGCGATAAGAATATATCGATACTCTGGTTGTTTAGTAATTGGTTAATAGCAAAGATTTAAAACGTAACATGTGCTTTATGCTTCCAAAAACTGTCCAGTTTTGCTATGACTAAGTAACTTGTGTGTTTTTTTAGCTATAAAATTATTTCAAATAGTGTGCGATGATATAAAACTATATTTTCATTAAATGTTACTTTGTCTAAGAACTAACCATAAATCAGAATATACTGTCGACTCTCGCAGAATAAAACGGTATCGCGCCGTCGCTGTAGGTACGTATGCTTGTGTGTGTTAGGCACTGGAATGGCGATCAGCTGAGTGCCGGCGGCGGTCAATACGCCGAGTTAATTTTCAAAATGTATGATGACGAAAATAATTTTTCAACTTTTAGTGACATACTTTTTCATGTATTTGTATTCAGCTATAGTAGTATATTCCTCCTTACTTTTTTTTGCAAATGCAAATCAACACCCTGTATACATTGCGCCTCCAGCAATTTTATTAAGGTAGCGACATAATCTACGAATTTGTGCAAAATAATTTCGTTTATACTCATAACTTTTTTAGACCATGGGAACGATTCCGTCTACTTAATCATTAACCCGGCGTCATGGGGGTTGGGTCTGTGAGACCCGTAACATTTTATTTCGATTGTAGTTCACTTACTATGCGTGCGACTTTACCGCTCTTCTCTGTAGCTGGAACTGTTGAGTTGATCTATGCGTCGCAGGTAACACATTAAACTTGAGGCAGTGGCAGTGGGATTTATACGTATAAATGTGCACGTGCACCAAGTTCAAAAAGGTATGTGAGACCCATCCCCGCAGGTAGTGTAACAATTTCGCGCCATTTTGTATACATATTATTACAATTGTTTACTGTGTATTTATGCTTTAATACTTGTTTTTTTTTTGTTCTTGTTTACGATTTAAGTTGCTTATATACAGTTCAAAATATTTTATTTATGTTTTTGTAGGTATATCTAAAAAATGGACCGAGAAGACACACAGCATATTCTGTCGATTTTACAAGAGTCTTTTTTCACGGCTTTTTCTTATAGATAATCTAGTTTACTACAAAAAAGTGACATAAAAATATTAAGACTGATTGTTAATTAATAATAGAGTAACATTTAAGTAGAAGGGAAAGATTTTGTTAACATTGGTCGTTTATTTTTAAGTGGTCTAATAAATCTGATTAAAACATGATATAATATAATATTTTCTTTTATTTATTTACATGAATACCTAAAAAACTAAACACTAATAAATATAATCTTTTTCATTCCTAAAGTATTGAAATAACTAATATCTAATAAACGGGTCTGTGAGACCCACCCCAACGTCCATGTAACACTTTTCCACCCCCATGACCCCGGGTTAAATCGTACACCAGAAAGGCAAAAATGACAAAAATTACAATTATACTAGATTTATTTTGTTATTGGTTTATAACTGCCGTGTGGTTGACGGCATAGAATACAAGTGTCACCATCCCCTATCTTCCCGTGGGTGTCGTAAGAGGCGACTAAGGGATAACACGATGCAAATACCATCTTTGTGTAGAGACGGAAAACTCGACATCAAACCCTATACGACTGCCTCGTTGGTCTCGCGGCATAAATGTGCGCGCGGGATCGGGAGGTCCCGGGTTCGATTCCTGGGTCGGGCAGTGTTATTGGGTTTTTTTGTCACGAAATTCTCAGTAGCAGCACGGAGTCTAGAAATGTGCCCGGTACGGCAATAGGTTCGCCCCTTATTACGTGGGACTAAAGTATATCTGGTGAAAAGTGGTTGTAGAAATACTTCTCTGCCTACCTCTTCGGGGTTATAGACGTGAGACTATGTATTTATGTATGTAAAAAATATTTTTTTTCGTCCACTTTGACATGCTGTAACATTTAGCTCCACCGCAGGTACGGCGACTGACGCACATATTGCTGAATAGTAAACAGCAAGGAACTGCTACAAGTGAATTTCATTCGGTATAAAATACTTTGTGAAAATTTCAGCTTTCTAGCTATCACGGTTTATAAGATACAGCCTGGTGACAGACAGACAGACGGACGGACAGACAGACAGACAGCGGAGGCTTAATAATAGGGTCCCGTTTTTTACCTTTTAGGTACGGAACCCTAAAAAAATAAATCAAAATGTTGTCTGCGAAGTCAATGAGCTGAAACTAATCCAAAAGGTTGTGAAATTAGCCCTTAATTTTCTTTTTTAGAATGTCTGTAAATCTGTAAACTAGCCCTAAAATCATAAACCACCAGTGCTCAACTCCAGCTAGTCTTACAAAACACTTATCCGCATTTTCCATCAAGAAATACTTAACACCTAAACAAACTTAGCCGTGTGAAGTCTGGAAATTTTGTCCTTTAGACAACAGTAACTTCACCCACACGCTAGAATAATGGCCGGTTTACACGAACTTAGCTAAGCACTTAGTACTTGTCACTATACTAAGCCTCAATATGACAAGTAACAAGTAACCGTTTACACGTTGGAGCCAGTAGAAGTTATTAGTGACCAGATATTCGAAATGGAACGATGTCACTAACTATCTTGTCAAGCTGTTTACACACGGTCAGCAAGCAACAAGTGCTTATTAATTCGTGTTGGGGGTATCGGCTTGTCGCTTAGTAAATATAATCGTTTTCTATTCACTTGCACTATACACAAACACGAATACTAAGCACTAATCCGATTGTTTATACATGACGACTTAGTATTAGTGATCAGTACTAAGAGCTTAGCTACTAAGTTCGTGTAAACCGGTCATAATTAACCTTTAAATAAAGGTGGCAAAACAATAAACGAATATACCTATTATACCTCTACCTATTTTTGGCGTACACAGCCATTCATCTATGTTTGTAGGAACATAAACGGTGTAATTTAGAGTACTAAAATGATATGTTCATATTTAACCCAACCGTGTGTAGGCGTTATTCAGCCATATGACGCCACACGTTTTTAAAGGCAAAGGTAATTAGTATCACAAATTATGTTCGAAAATCACCGCGAGAATCAAATTAATTATAAAATGTGGACGAAACGGCATACCTGTACAAAAAGTTGTCATGGTCTCGTGATATTAATCAGTACAGTACGCGGGCGGCATCACATCTTTTGGTCACAGCGCGACACAGGACCACTGCTTTCCGAGGTAGTTTCAGATACGCCGCCACCCATTGTTGGAATGACCTTCCGCCCCCCATGCGCAACCTGAAAACATTACACGCATTTCGCAATAAGTTTAAGTTATTTTTAATAAACAAACAAAAGTCACTGTTATGAACTTACATACTTACTTTTAGAATAAGTAGTACGTCAACATCACTTACGTGTCTACTGACGAAAGATATTGAACTTATTGTGATATTATAATGTATATAATTTGTTACTATATAATTGCGTATGCGCAGCGATTTTATTATATTGGTAAAAGTAACTGTGCTCCGGACTCTGGCAGACGCTTGCTTGACAAGACAATTGACATTCATGACAGATGGAATCTTTCAATCTTGGGCCTATATTGAAACGTCAGTCTGTCAAGTACAAGTAGCGTTCGGAAACAAATTACTATTTGCTATTTTTAATTTTTATTTTTATTTTGATGTAACGGAGGCATGTATTGTGTATTGTATATAATAATATATATATTATAAAACTTATTAATAATATGTACACTATATACGTATATATTTGTATATAATTTTGTATATATATATATATATATATATATATATATATATATATATATATATATATATATATATTAATTTGTCGTTATTATATTTTATTTATTTATAGGTAAATTAATCTTATATAATTATAATTGCATATAGGCCTGCGAGAATACCAGCGTTGTAGTTTTATAACTGCAACAATAGCTGACGCAGTTGCCTAATTTGTTCTCCACATACCGCCTTCTGTAAATTTAAGTAAGAAAATGTATTTTAAGTTTTGGAGAAGCAAATAAAATATTTTTTGTTTAAAATTAATTTTATTCACGCCACAATGAGGGCTTCATGCCGTAGGAAGCGGTTTAAAGGCTAGGTATCGGATTAACTAATTGGTAATTCCCGAAACCGTCTATTTTCTTTTGGTGTCGGGTTGGAAAATCCTCATGGAGTCCCTCCATCCTGGGGGGGAGGAAGGACGAAGGGGACTGTCAGACTCTTACTGACTAAAAACCAACCAGTGCTCCTCATGAACCCATGTGTCGGAGGGTAGGGTTTCACCGAAGCATTACTCGCTAGCCCCCGACGGGTACTGGCCCGCCAGATGGTCAGCGGGCCCCAAACGAAACCCCCTTGGCGGCAGATGAAGGTGTTGGGCTCCGCCGCCAAAACACCCAGCGGCCGCAGAGGATAGGGAGGATGGCAACGCAACACCGCATCTCCTCTTCCTCTGCGGCCCCACCGTGACGCAACGATGGTGCGCCCCCATTTGGTCGCGTGAGATAGGGCGCGCGGCAAAGCAACACCGACACGCCTCTCCTCCCGCAACCGCACCCGACTGCGAGGGACAGACAGAACTGTCCCCCACACCCGTACCTTGGGACGCATCCTATGCAGGCCTCACGCAAGCCCGTGTGGAGCGTCCCCTCCCGGGATCCCGCTTAGCTTCACCATGGGTGTTGTATCTCAAACCCACGGTTACTGAGCCCCCCCACCACGACAAGGTGGAGATCCCACGGGGGGGAATTCCGGAAACTATATCACTTAGAGCGAATCATAACTTTGCGAAGGTGTTCCTATTTTATTAAGCAAACAGAATTCAATCTTAGATCACATTAATTGATATTTTTTACAGTGACACTTTCCGTTTATTGCTTCTTAATTGACGTATGCGTAGTCAATCAAAATCAAAAAATCTAATTTAAGTATAAGTTTAGAAATTGTTTTCAATTTGGATTAAGTATCTACACTACGATATTAAAATATTAACCCATTCCCTGGCACACAACAATAAGTTTTTTATTGCTCCTGTTGTCGGACAGACATAGTCTAAAAGACTCTTGGTTTTCGTTTTGAGTGTAATATAACATAACCCACATATCGCTGAATATAAATGAATTCCGTTGCCTCATGTAAATACCTATTCATTAATATCGCGTAACATAAATCATTTCTCTCGCTTACATACCGCTATTATTAAAGCCAGGCTATACATATACGAACAAAGCGTCAGGTACGTCCATGAGCCGTGATAGCGCAAAACTAAATTGTGCTGCTTTACAGTTGTGAAATAATGTTTGTGAAGCGTTTTGAACTATCTATTTATTATGTCAAAGATTTTCTTCTTTATTTTTATTTGTTTCACGTATCATAAATTATCAGTTTTGCTTACCGTTATTTATGCTAATAAGTGCATGAGTCGGTTAGGCCGCAAATGGTACTGGGTAGTACAACCTTCACAAAAAAGATCAAAGTAAAGTAACAGTCTTAATACCGCTCTGGTGTTCGATACATTGGGTAAGCAAGTATGACGGCGGCTAAAATTTCATTTCCATCCTCTTTTCCTTTACTTCTTTATCATCATGTCAGCCTTAAATCATCCAGTGATGAACATTGGCACTCCCCAAGCCTCTTCACACACACTGATCTTTTAAGCTAGTCGCATCCAACCACTCGAATTATTTGCTAATACGAGTTCTAAAATAAAGATTTCACTTTTAAACATAAAGTAAAATAAGAAGCAAAGCCTCACATATCTCGTTTATTTTCATACTTGTCATAAAAACATATTAACAAACCCCTTCATAAAGCGTTTCAATAAGTAATAACATTAACAAATTGTGGAAAAGCTGCGTTGGGTGTTAAAAACCGGTGTCGCTTCTAAATTCTCAGAAGGCTAGCGGGATTTTGAATTTCACAGTTTTGTTGAGTTTTGTTTCTTTGTACTATAATATAAAGAACATCTATATATTAAAAGAATTTGTGTTTTATAATACGAGTCGGCCAGCCCGTTCTACCCAACCGATTAGCGTGATGTTTTTTTTTTAAATGAAAGCTCTCGCTGCATAGATTTGTCATCAAGCATTAGAAATTACCTAACTTGCACATTCATCAAGTTATATGCAAAAACTGTTTTCTCCCATACATTTTTTACGTTTTCGTAGCCGTAGTCAATGACTTTCTGCTTCTATATATCTGGTTCTCATTGAGGTAGGCGTTTCGTTATATGCCTAAAACACGCGCTGATTAGAGCTCTTTCATTTGATGGTATGCTCATTTAAATTGGGTAAGTTTGAAGGAAGATAGGTGTGGACATTGAACTTATTTTTCAATATTTTCCTATAAGGGCGGTTTCAGATTAGCGTATTTTTCTGCGCGTATACGGTCGTTTTAGCATACGCGCGTACACGCGCGCTACAATACGCGCTTCAAAAAACCAGACTCACGTAAACGGGCGTGTTCGCTCGAAACGGTAGTGACGTCTTGTCAGTGTCAACATGGATTTTGACGGCTCGTGGTTATACGAGCTTAGAAGCGCGTCAACGCTCGTACGAGTTGCGCGTGTGCCAAAAGGCGCGCCTATACGCGCCTACATGCGCTTCCAAAAACGAGCTTATACGCGCGTATAAAACACTAATCTGAAACCGCACTAAACTTCTTAAGATTCCATTGCTTTCTCTCTACATGCACGGTTCTATATTCAAAAATATTTTTATGGCAGCAAATAAGTTCCTTGCGGTAACTGCCAGGATAAACCGTTATGCCTCCTTAAGGTGACCTTGCCTTAATTTCATACGGGTGTGAGTGTGGTGGTGTGTAAAATTATACCCGATGTTGGTAAAATTATCACTATAGTGAATTATCGCTGATGGCATATACCCCGAATGTTACCAGTTAACCCTTAATGTTGGGTGAACTGATCTCTGATGTTGAGTAACTTTCCCTACGTTTTATGTTAGGAAAATTTTTGTGTTTTTAAATTACGTACTTTCTTCGGGCATCCTAATTTTTTATGTGGAACATATTACAGCGGTTCATAGTACTATTGTCACATAATTATATTATTACAAGTGGTAGTTATGGTAGAAATTGTAGCTTTGGTAAGAAAAGTAGTTTTAAGAGAAAAGGTAGTACTTTTGACAGCACCGGCGGTTTTGGTAGAAATGGTAGTTTTGAAAAAATGGTGGATATGATAGTACGAATAGTAGTACTGGTACAAATAGTAGTTTTGATAGGAATAGTATTTTCGTTAGGAATAGTAGTTTTGGTAGAAATTGTATTTTTGGCATATATGTATTGTAGTTTTGGTAGCAAGGTTACTTACGATTGCTACCAAATCAGCCATTCCTACCAAAACTACAATTTCGACCAAAATTATAAACGTCATTATTACATATCTAAATAATGATGGATTAATCACACCCATACACAAAACTAAATAAAGAAAGCTTCTCACAGAAATATTTAGCTTGATAACAAATAAAACCTATTTTCTTACTTATAAAAAAGTTGTTTATCTATATTTTTAATTTTGATGATTTTGATAGTAAAACTTTGACAGATAAAGAAAAAAGTGAAGTTAGCGTAAGTTTTAAATTAAGTTTCTGATTTAATAACGTATTTTTTGTGAGTAGTTGTGTTTTCAATTATAATTATAGTTCTTGGAAGGAAATTGAAAAATGCTTAGAGAAAGTTTGAACAAAGAATCTTGGTCAATGACGTGCCTGTTGGAGATTTGGTACCGGATGGTCCTCCTACTGCTAAAAATACGGGTGGAAATGGGTTCAGATTTAATTAATTCTACCATCAACAATTTTCAAGTGATTTCCATTCTTTGTGACGGTAATTGCTTATTCCTCGCAATTTCCTATTGTTTATATGGAAGTGAGAATAAACATTATGCAATTCGTTTGGCCACTACAATGTACTCACCATACCTATATGTACCTGAGAGCTTTTTTATAATATTATATTTATAATATTAATATGCTGTGGAGCAGCACGGGTCCTCTAGTATTTCTAAACACGGTTGCTTTATGTTATTTTTTTATTAGCGGATATCCGCAGCCGGGCATTGCTAATTTTAAATCGATTTAATCGTTTCTTCCTCTTTCCGTGGCAATTTCGAGGAAGCTCTTCTTAGTGCACCCATACGGTCCCGAAGAGAAATACATGCCAAACTTCAGCTTTTTGGGCATGCATTGTCTGCAGGCAGTCAGTAACGCATTTTTTTATATATTATTAACAAATTAATTTGATTTCTTTATTTAATTAAAATTTGTATGAGAGTTTAGAATTAATCACCAACATCTTATATTAATATTCGCAATGTATATTGTAATTAAACTTAATGAAACATCGAAGGTATCTTAACAAGTGAAGCAGTATACTTAAAGACAACCGTGACCCCAAGAAGGGGAATACTGTTTGAAACTTTTTGATTAGGCGCGCTCGAGCACTACCAACTAACATTATACCGTCCAAACTTTGAAAGGTCTGATATAGATTGATGGTCATGTTTTGCACAAATAATTTAAGCTGATTGGCAGTAAATTTCTTGTCATAAACGCTTTAAACTTTGGTAAAAAATGTGACTAGGTCATCATCAGCCCTTTATACTGTACTACTGTTGGGCACGGCCTCTTCTCACTATGAGAAGGGTAAGGCCATAGTCGACCACGCTGGCCTAGTGCGGGTTGGCAGACTTCACATGTCTTTCGAGAACATTATGGAGAACTCTCAGACATGCAGGTTGCCTCACGATGTTTTCCTTCACCGATCAGCAAGCGGTAATTAACAATATTTTTTTGTGTCTAGTTCATCATCTGCCTTTAACAGTCCACTGCTGGACTAGGCCTCTCCTTTGAAAGGAGGAATTGGCCTACCATACCACGCTGGCCAAACGGGTTGGTATAGGGTTTGTATCAATTTTTCCTTTTCTTACAGTGCTGTTCTCTGCATAATATGCTCCCTCTGTCGGCTCTTACGACACCCATGGGATGATATAAGGTGGTGACATTCCGTATTCTTAATCCGTCACCACTCGGACGTCGGACAACTTGTGACTAGTTATTATGTTGTAAATGTTTTGTTTGACGTGTTCCAATGTGTAAGATTTTATGACACTCTTATTATTATTTTTTATTGCCCTGTTAGTCTTAAGGTTAGAGACACTGGCTGCTAACGCGGTGGCCGTGGTTTTGTTTCCCACCTAGGACGAATATTTGTGTGAAGAGAACGACGATGTTTTAGGTGTCTGTATTAAGTATTTTATCTTTATTATGTATGATTAAGTAACAAGCTACTATGGTCGTAATCCGTCTAGTTTGTAGTTTATAGATTTTTTCGGACTGCGTGTTAACTAAACAGATACCTACATCATAATTCATTACTTAGTCTTTCTAGAACTTAAAACACATATTTTCATTGTTACAGTACGTCGACTGCACAGCCACTCAATGTTACTAACAAAAATATAAAATCTTACAAAACTTTACCTTAAAAGTGTTCTCCACAAAGAATTGAGTGGAAGAATATAATTTCAACTTTTATAGCCTGTTTAAAGTTTTGTTATTTGAACGATTTCATTTTCAAATAATGATAATAACCTTATATTTACCTAAGTAACAATTTGTATAGAGACAAACTGGGTAATCAAATTACAGTAGACTAGCGTCTGACAGCGGTTTTACTCGCGAGGGCGTTGATTCTCGCTACAATAAGAGGTCTCACGCTATTCTGCTATATTACTGCAAAGGATCATTTAATTGCGTTCAGTAGTTTTTGCGTGAAAGAGTAACAAATATCCAGCCTACAAACTTTCACTTTTGTAATATCACGTCACGTCAGATAAAATTAGCAGCAGTTGAAATTTACCTTCGTTCCTTCATTTCAGACGTCTGGCGAAAATATATTTCACCTATCTTTCATATTTTATATGAGTGAAGAACCTATTAGACAGTGTAGCATTGAGTGATGACACTTATAAGTCTGTGGTTCATAGAATCTATCAAAATAATAGCGGTGAACGAAAACACACAATAAAATTAAACTAGTCGATAAGGTCACAGATTTCACTTGTACTTATCAGGAAACACAGACTCAGGCAAGGAGTTCCATACCTTTGCATTACTCATAATAAATGTGGAAGCAAAGGGTATCGTGCATATGGATGGGATGTCAACCATATAACGGGACGATTACTAGTTTGTCTGGTCGTCCGATGATAAAAAGGGGATGGAGGAATCAGGTTATGTAGTTCTTCTGCATACTCTCCGAAATGTTACCTATAAAAAACCGACAGACTGGCAACACTGCGACGATGCTCCAGGCTTTGCAGTTTAGTGTTAACCAATTGGTCATCGCCAATGAGTCTCCTAGCTTTCCTCTCAATAGAGTCCAAAGTCCCTAGCTGGTATTTCGCTGAACAATCCCAAATGTGAGAACAGTACTCCATGCAGGATCGGACTTGTGCTTTGTAAAAATTAAGTAACTGTTCCGGCGTAAAGTACTGCCTCACCTTGTTCAGGATACCTTGTTTCTTGCCTGCCAGTTCGGCTTTTAACTCTATATATGAACCAAAAAATATTCATCATCAGCCCTTTATACTGTCCCACTGCTGGGCATGGGCCTCTTCTCACTATGAGAAGGGTAAGGCCATAGTCCACCACGCTGGCCAAGTGCGGGTTGGCAGACTTCACATGTCTTTCGAGAACATTATGGAGAACTCTCAGACGTGCAGGTTTCCTCACGATGTTTTCCTTCACCGATAAGCAAGCGATAATTAACAATTTAATACGCACTTAACTTCGAAAAGTAATTGGTGCGTGCCGTGGATTCGAACCCGAGACCCTCTGCGTAGCAGTCTGTCGGTCTCACCACTCGGCTATCGCTGCTAAAATATTATATAATATTAATATATAAAATCATTGCGTTACTGAGTGACTGACAGACACGGTACAGTCGAAACTATTGGGCGCAGGAAGCTGAAATTTGGCATGTATGGTCCTTGGGGACCGTAGGGGTGCACTAAGAAGGGATTTCTTAAAATTCCCACGGGATCCGCCAAAACGGGTAAATTTAAAAAAAATTGCAGGCGTAGCTGCTGGTGTCCTCTAGTATATAATATAATATGAACCGAAATTTAAATTAGAGTTCAACATGACGCCAAAGAGTTCCAAACAATCGGTGATCTGCACAGGCATATTTCGGAAAGTCGGAGACAGATGAAATTGACTCCATTTCGTGGAGATAAACACGCCTGAGTTTTGGAGGTATTGGACTTGACTTTATTAACATCGCCCAAGTCGGAGACCGCCTTCAAAGTCAAGTTCAAACGCTCAATCATGCCTTCCCTGAGTGTCTGTATTTCTGCTGCACTAGCCCGAGCACTGAACATATAGCTCTGTATAACCGTGCTGTCATCTGCATATCTGAAGATGCCTGGTTTCAATCAATCTTTGATGTGAAGCAGGAAAAGTGTTGCAGAGAGAACTGATCCCTTTGGGACTCCCGCGTTTATCGCCATTCGGTCTGACGAACAGCCATCAACGACTACCGGAATGAACCGGTCCCTCAGAAAATCTGATATCCAAGCAAACAGGTCAGGTGGAAGGTCAAATGTTGGAAGCTTGCCGATGAGTCTATCATGCCAGACCTTATCAAAAGCTTTTGACACATCAAGTCAAACGCAAGTGCTTCACCGTGTTTCTTGATGGCTTCATCCACTAAATGCGTGGCATACACTAGAAGATCGCCTGTGAATTAACAATTTACATAGGTACTAATGATGAATGATGAGTTGTTTATTTTTCATTGCATAACGGTAATGTTGACAGATACAGGATGTGACAGTACCTTTAAAGGAGATCGATAAGTGAGCAAGAAAAATATTTTATCATGCATGCAACACTGTACCACGTCATGGGTCTCAGTTGATTGAATTGTAGTGATTTTATATGCTAATGAGAATAATTGGTAACAACTGAGTGGATAAGGTAAGAAACTAATTATTTCGTGCTTATATAACGTACTAGCTTTCGCCCGCGGCTTCGCCAGCATGATATTTTAACCCGGCGCCGATGACGTGAAAAAAATTCCCCGGCCGATGACATCGGGTAAATTTTACCCGAATTTTAATTTGAAAAATTTTCAATAGTTTTATACATAGTTTATATTACATTTTAATTGATTATTGGTGAAACAGTATTTACGCATGTGATAAAATAAAAGATGGTACCAATTTATGATGAAAAATAACTTTTTTATTTACTTTTCATACACAATAGAAAAATCAACCTGAAAAACATGATAGTTTTTAGAAAATTATTTTTGTTAGGATATTTAGTTTTATTTATGAAAATAATTATCTTATTTACTAAAAAAAGAACAAATAAAGACTAAACAGAAAAAAAATTTAAAGAAAGGAGAACTTAGTCAACTTCTTCATATTCTATGTCTGAAGCAGCCACCGACCCATCATCATCAGAATCAGGTTCCTCCAAAACACTCAAAATCCGTTGATCTTGGTTAGTCAAAGCCATTTGTGACCAAAAACTAAAAAAAAATACAAAACTACTTGTAAAAACTATTATAAACACGAATAAAAATACGTCATGAAAATATTACACTATCTATGACGGTGGGTAAAACTTACCCGTTTTGAATTGAAACACTTGTATCTCACTACACGAGCGGCGTAATAATGATGTAAACAATAATCCAAATAGAGGGTAGTTGTATCTCCAGCTATACTGGCGGATAAGTAAGATGGACGTCAGGAAAAATAAATATACCCTCTTAAAATCACCTCGGGTAAATATTACCCAGCGTCAACGACGCCGGGTTAATAAAGAGTGGCCTATGTTCCCCGGGTTTCAGACTATCCATGTCAAATTTCATCACAAACGGCTCTGTAGATTAGCCGTGTATCATACATATAAACAGATAATAATGAAAATTACTTTTGTTTTCATAATCGTTGAACTTCAGGTAAAGATTAGTAAATGAGTATATCATTGAAGTTATGAAGAGCTTGTTTACCTACTGAATATAACAGCAACAAAACATAAAATCTGAAAGCATTAGGTAGGTACCACAAAGTACATATCAGACAATCAGACCGTCCCTCCGCCTCGCTGTGCTTAAGCGCACTATTTCGTAGAAAACGCTTTTAATGACGCTGCGCTTAGGTCAGATATCTGACTGTAAAAGACAAAGTTAATCTACTTACATTAAATACTGAAGGCAATAAATCTAACAATTTTGAAAACAATTTGATAACTTCTCTAGAATGAGCATTGTAAAATACATATATTTTTTTTTATGTTATACTGTTATATTACAACAAAAAATGATGTACCTAGTTACATTATGTACTAAAAGCTAAAAAGTAATACGGTAAGTTCTAGCTACCAGATCGCACCAAGCTTCTCATCAATCTGGGGTATTTATCAGACAAATATAAAATCGTTGGGCAAGTGAAACTATCATAATGTTTACTCTGGATACCCTACGTCCAAAATTAATTTATTTTTACTTAATTTTATTTTCAAGTTTTAAGTGTTGTTGTTAGTTTATACTTCTCATTCTATTTTCATAGTGAGTCCTTTTCTACCAATCAAACCCTGTCATTCGATACCCATATTGAGGTATTTGTGGAAAGTAAGTAATCCGCCATTTTGTGGCGGCGGCCATCTTGGATTTTTCATAATGAGCTCTATTGTACCAATCAAGACCTTTCAATTGATACCTACCCATATTGAGGTATTTGTAGAAAATATGTAATCCACCATTTTGTGGCGACAGCCATCTTGGATTTTTCATAGTGAGCTCTATTCTACGAATCAAGCCCTTTCATTTGATACCCATATTGAGGTATTTGTAGAAAATAGGTAATCGCCATTTTGTGGCGACAGCCTTCTTGGATTTTTCATAGTGAGCTCTATTCTACGAATCAGGCCCTTTTATTTGATACCCATATTGAGGTATTTGTGGAAAATAAGTAATCCGCCATTTTTTTGCAGCAGCCATCTTGGCTTTTTCATAGTGAGCTCTATTCTACGAATCAAGCCCTTTTATTTGATACCCATATTGAGGTATTTGTAGAAAATAGGTAATCGCCATTTTGTGGCGACAGCCTTCTTGGATTTTTCATAGTGAGCTCTATTCTACGAATCAGGCCCTTTTATTTGATACCCATATTGAGGTATTTGTGAAAAATGAAAAATAAGTAATCCGCCATTTCTTTGCAGCAGCCATCTTTGATTTTTCATAGTGAGCTCTATTCTACGAATCAAGCCCTTTTATTTGATACCCATATTGTGGTATTTGTGGAAAATAAGTAATCCGCCATTTTTTGGCGGCAGCCATCTGGGATGTTGCATAGTGAGTCCTATTCTACCAATCAAGCCCTTTCATTTGATACCCATATTGAGGTATTTGTGGAAAATAATTAATCCGCCATTTTTCGGCGACAGCCATCTTGGATTTTTCATAGTGAGCTCTATTCTACGAATCAAGCCCTTTCATTTGATACCTATATTGAGGTATTTGTGGAAAATAAATAATCCGCCATTTTGTGGTGGCGGCCATCTTGGATTTTTCATAGTGAGCTCTATTCTACCAATCAAGCCTTTTCATTTGATACCCATATTGAGTTATTTGTGCAAAATATGTAATCCGCCATTTTGTGGCGGTAGCCATCTTGGATTTTTCATAGTGAGCTCTATTCTACGAATCAGGCCCTTTTATTTGATACCCATATTGAGGTATTTGTGGAAAATAAGTAATCCGCCATTTTTTTGCAGCAGCCATCTTGGCTTTTTCATAATGAGCTCTATTCTACGAATCAAGCCCTTTTATTTGATACCCATATTGAGGTATTTGTAGAAAATAGGTAATCGCCATTTTGTGGCGACAGCCTTCTTGGATTTTTCATAGTGAGCTCTATTCTACGAATCAGGCCCTTTTATTTGATACCCATATTGAGGTATTTGTGAAAAATGAAAAATAAGTAATCCGCCATTTCTTTGCAGCAGCCATCTTGGATTTTTCATAGTGAGCTCTATTCTACGAATCAAGCCCTTTTATTTGATACCCATATTGTGGTATTTGTGGAAAATAAGTAATCCGCCATTTTTTGGCGGCAGCCATCTGGGATGTTGCATAGTGAGTCCTATTCTACCAATCAAGCCCTTTCATTTGATACCCATATTGAGGTATTTGTGGAAAATAATTAATCCGCCATTTTTCGGCGACAGCCATCTTGGATTTTTCATAGTGAGCTCTATTCTACGAATCAAGCCCTTTCATTTGATACCTATATTGAGGTATTTGTGGAAAATAAATAATCCGCCATTTTGTGGTGGCGGCCATCTTGGATTTTTCATAGTGAGCTCTATTCTACCAATCAAGCCTTTTCATTTGATACCCATATTGAGTTATTTGTGCAAAATATGTAATCCGCCATTTTGTGGCGGTAGCCATCTTGGATTTTTCATAGTGAGCTCTATTCTACGAATCAGGCCCTTTTATTTGATACCCATATTGTGGTATTTGTGGAAAATATGTAATCCGCCATTTTGCGGCGACAGCCATCTTGGATTTTTCATAGAAAGATATTGTGCTTTTCTACGAATCAAGCGCTTTCATTTGATACCCATATTAAGGTATTTGTGGGAAATTAGTAATCCGCCATTTTGTGGCGGCGGCCATCTTGGATTTTTCATGTGAGCTCTATTCTACCAATCAAGCCTTTTCATTTGATATCCATATTGAGGTTGTTGTGAAGTAATATAATATGATTCGCCATTTTGTATTGGCGGCCATCTTGAAATTACAATCATTTAAATATTATCTTTTAATCTTGATGACATTATGAGTGTATACTAAATATCCGATCAATCTGTCATCAGAAAGGGGGTAAAATTCCAATTAATAACTTTCAGAGCTCAGGTTTTTTGCCGACTTAGTTGATACTTTTCCTTATATTATGCCAACATTATACAAAATCTTTATAAATTGTAGCCTATGTGTTATTCTGATGTATAAACTATATTATTGTAAAGTTTCATCCAAATCCGTTCAGTAGTTTTTGCGTGAAAGAGTAACAAACATCCATCCATCCATCCATCCATCCATCTATACATACATCTTCACAAACTTTCACATTTATAATATTAGTAGGATAGGATATTAATTGTGATGTTGAATGAATGTAATGTTGCTCGCTTTTGCTGAGCTATGTAGTTTACGCAAAACATTAGTTTACGTCAGAAGGCCTGGTCTAAGTTTGTCTAAGTTCTTTTTTAATTAACAGTCACCAGTAGCCGCTAGGTTCGATTTAAGAAAATTAAGAAAATGTGTGCAAAATGTTCCCTACGAGGAACATCTCAAATGGAATCGATTTGTTTGCAAAATTGGACAAAGCGAGTTTATATTCTTTTTAAACAGAAACACCCGCAATTGTAAAAAATCCAGGACTGCTGGACACTTTGCAAGCATTCAACTAATAACATGGATACAAATAACACCTCGGAATAACAATTTGTAGATCAATAAAATGAAATTAAATGTATTTATTGCATCAAATATGGTTATAAAATCAGATTTTACAATTTTGTAATTTATAAGAATCACTTGTCTGGCCGTTTAACAGCATGCAAAGTAGGCACATTGTAACTTACTGTCTAACAAAATAAAAAATAAATAATAATCATTTAAAATTGGTATCCATATTATTCGCTTACTGTATAAAATGCTTTTTCTAACAACCAGTTTTTAACCTTACTGTAAATGTCTTTTTGGGTGGATTTTTTTAGCTTTCAGGTAACTTGTTGTAAATCCTAATGACCACGGGATAGCAGTTCCGTCGATATAATTATGTTCTTATATTAGGTAATATTAAGCGGTCATGATATCTAGTATTTAAATTGCATTGATTGCTCCACTTATCGAATAAGTCTGGATATGCCTTCTCAAAAGTACAACATTCCAGTATATAAATAGAGGCAACAGTGAGTAGTTTCAATTTTGGAAACAGATCTCAACAGGTGGTAAAAGGTGATACTCCAGTTAAAGCTCGGATACATTGCTTCTGGGAAATAAATAATCTGCCCACTTCAACCGAATTTCCCCATAATAAGATACCATACCTAGGATGTAACGTAGCCATGATATGCTTGAAGGGCGATCTTTTGATTACCAATTTTGGTTAAACGCCAGAGAGCATAATTATGCAAATCTATAAATTTTTTTATTATTATATTTATTTATCACATAACTTTGCCATTACAGATATAACTTAACCTAATGCGACAAAGAACCTAACTTAAAATATATTTCCTTAACTATACTTCCTTACATACTACACAGTAAGTGGCCCTTGTGAACTCGCTCAGTGTACAGTTAAATATGTCAATCCCATCAGCCACCGTGTTGGGAGTGCGCAACGCGCGAGTGAGCGGTGCGCGCTCCAGCAGGTTGGTGCGCGCACGCGGCACCACCAGCAGCCGCGGCCTGCACCGCCGTGTCACGTACTCGTCCGGAATACAAAAACCTATCTCTGAGAGTATACCAGAGTTTTGTATTGTACCTCTCAAAACTTTCAGAAGATAAGTTGCCAATGCCACTTCACGCCTGACTTCCAATCTGAAATACCCCACCATACCAAGGCAGAATAAAGTGGGGTACAGTAACGGGTATCCCGGATATATCCCATATAATTTTAAATACATAAATCTAATATATTTGTTCTGTATCCGCTCGAGCATCTTTTTATATTTAATTTCGCTAGGACTCCAGATGGCCGCATTGTATTCCAGATGACTCTTCACAAGAGCCTCGTACAAAGCCCTTAATGCACGGATGTTCGTGAACTCATTCGCCCGACGCAGCATAAACCCCAGATTCCGGTACGCCTTCTTACAAATATGTACCACGTGTTTACGAAACTGTAAGTCACTGGTGAAATGGATGCCTAAATCCTTTACCTCCGTGACACGCTGCAGCAGCTTCCCGTTCATACTGTCCTGGTGGTGTTGTTGGTTTCGTGTGCGGGTGAATGAAAGCACTGAGCACTTTGAAACATTGAAGTAAAGCTTATTGCAGTGACTCCATTCAGTGACACTATCCAAGTCGCACTGCAGCATGTCACTATCAGCACTGTTTTTAATCACCGCTGACAACTTAAGGTCATCAGCAAACAGTAGACATGTTGACCTGACCATCGTCGGTAAATCATTTACCATGATAATAATTAACCCGGCGTAAATGAACCAGGGTTTTTGAGACCCTCTAGTGTGTAAAATTATGCGTACAAGTCTTAATTCGCACTACCTTGCCCCCTCCGCCTCAGTAGCTGAATTCTAGGAATTAGTGCGTCGTTTTGTTTATGCAAATCAGTGCCACGTGCGACGTTGTCTGTGACAGGTGAGTTCAAAGTGCGTGCGGGCATTTTATACCCGGGTTCATAGTTCACGTTTCAATATTTTTGACCAGTGTCCTTACGGCTTATCCTGTTTTTTTTAAAGTTTGGATACATTACAATAATCTGGCACTTTTATTGTTTACATTATGGATAACGAACGGATTAGGGAGCTTTTGGAGGAATATTCTTCGGATGAAAGCTGTCCATCACGGTCGGACATTGACGAAGAGGAGTTAATCAGCCAGCGTAGTAACGAAAGCGATACAGAAGAGGAATTGAGTCAGCTGTTAGAGCCAGAGATGATATCTAGTTCAGCACCAGTCAAATGTCCTGAAGAAGAAAACAATAGCTCCGTTGATCGACCTTATGCATGGTATGTTTATGGCCAAGATCATACTAAATGGAGTAGAGATTGTTACCGAACTAACGTGAGAACTCATTCTGAAAATATAATTACTGTCATTTCTGGTGTCAAAGGCCAAAAAGCAAAGAAAATTGCTCAATGCCGAGTCTTAAATGACGAGAGTTTCTTCGGGTTTTGGTATTGAAATTGGTAGAAAATCCATTACGCATACGAAGAGATGCTACTGGTCTGTACGCAAGTGAATAAGTGATTCTTTGGGTGAACCATCCCCTGCTCCGCCACCTTAAATAGCAGGAATTACTAGAAGATGTCAAGATTGTGCCTATAAAAAACATAGGAAGACCAAACATACTTGCTGCAAGTGCAATAAGTTCATTTGCATGGAACATGATGAGAAAATTTGTAAAAATTGTGCAACATATTCACATCACTCAAACTGATTTTTTTTTACTAGGTAGCCTACTGTGGTTTCTCTTTTTTTTGATAACTAATATCCTCCTTATTAACATACAAGTCATGTTATTTCAGAAAAAAATGTTTTTCATTTTTTTTTAGCGTAACGAAAAGTACATGTATTTTCCTGTTCGAGTTTTTTTGATAATTTTCTAAACTTTTATAAATAAATAAATTAATTAAATATTACATAAGTTGTTTCAATTATTTAACTCCTTATATGATTTACTATTAGGTTATCAGTCAAAAAAAATTACAAAGACCTGTTAAAAATTAAATACAACGATATTTCAAACAGGGTAAAATTCACCCTGGTTCATTGATGATTTGATTGAAAATAGGTTCATTCACGCCGGGATAATAAGGGTCCTAGATTACTGCCCTGACTGACTCCCGATCTTGTGTAGTAGGGCTCCGAGAAGTGTCCGCCACAGTCGACATACTGACGCCTATCTCGAAGATAACTGGCGAAGAACTTTACAGTATGAAATGTGCAGCCCATACCAGCCAGCCTCGACAAGAGTATGTCGTGGTCGACCGTGTCAAACGCCTTCTTGAAGTCCAGGTAGGCTACGTCAACCTGAAGCCCAGCGTCAACAGCTGGTACCAACTGCGTCATCAGGTGAAGTAAGTTTCCCGCTGTACCGCGTCCAGGCCGGAAGCCGTGCTGCGCATCAGACAAATGAGCCCCAATCTGTGCATAAAGGCTACTGTGAACAGCCATCTCGAATACTTTGGCTGGTGCGCTCAGCACCGCAATAGGTCTAAAGTCACTGACATCCGTGCCACCTCGACCTTTTGGTATAGGTACCACCCGAGTCAGTTTCCAACGAGTCGGAAAGTGTGCTACCGATAAGCAAATATTGAATATGTGCAGCAAAGGTCCCGCTAATACTATGCGGCAATCCCTCAAGATGTAGGGTGGAATCCCATCAGGACCCACTGAGCGCTTAGGCGGCAGACAAGTGAGCGCGCGGCGAACGGCCGCCCTCTCGAGGCAGGTGAGGTGCGCGTACGCGCTGCTCGGCGCCGCCTCTCTGCACGCCGCCTCTGCGCTCAGTGTGCCCGCCGCCTCGCTGTACACAGAGTGGAAGAATCGTGCATACTCCTTAGCAGATTCGTCACCTAATAGAACTCGTCCCTCTTTAATCAGTTTGTACTGACTAGACGTGTCTTTGTTCGACCTTACGTAATTCCAGAATGACTTAGGGTCAGTAGCGAGATTATTTTGTAATCGTTCTTTATACTTGAGGTGACAACTCGCGGTATCCACTTTTACCCTTGCCCGACAGCGAGAGAACGCCTCATAATCACTCGGACATTTGGTTACTTTATAATTTTTATGCAACCTGTATTTTAATTTAATTAGTTTGATAAGGTCTATGGTATACCATTCTGGATAAATTCTTTTACTAATATTATTATTTTTCGGAGGAATGCTAACATTAAAGGTTTCATATAATTTGTCATAGTAGAAGTTTAAAGCCAAATCCGGATCTTGAATGGAGTATAAATCTGTCCAGTCTATTAAATTAATTAAATAGTATAACTTACTGTAATCTGCTTTACAAAAATTCCATTTCTTATACTGTGACTGAGATTGGGATTGTGACTGCGGTTGTGATTCGGGAGCTGCGGGAGTGGAGCGTGTCGGCGCACATGACGCCGCGACGCCGACCGCCAGCGGCGGGTGATACGCGTCCACGGGCTGCAGGCCCTCGTCCGCAGCGCACACCGTCACCGCGCCTCGCCCACTCAACACTAGGTCTAGTTGCCTATTATTGCAGTTCGGTACCATGTTACACTGAGCGACCTCACAAAAGGCCACGAAATATTCAAAATAACTCCTAACATTACTATTGCACGAAATTAAATTAAAATCTCCTAAAATTACTATATTACTTTTGTACTTTATACACAATTTCTCTAACAAACTAAACATTAACATATATTCAGACTCTTCTGCCTTTGGTGGTATATACACTACACAACATACAAATAAGAAACGACTCTGTTTATATACACTTGCACATATTATTTCAAATTGTTGAGTATCAATATTAATATCATGTGGCATTTTTATTCGTCGCAATTCAAAACGCGGTGTGGCCACTAAAAGTACGCCGCCCTGTTTGCGTCCGTCCGCTCGGTCACATCGTAGTATCTGATACCCCGGCAGTGAAACTTCCGAATCGTAAATTGATTCGTTACATCCGGTTTCAGTGATAGCGAACATATCAGCCTCCGACGATTCCAGTAGCGATAAAAACCTTGATGTTTTAGTTCTTAGTCCTCTAACGTTTTGGTAAAAAATGTTGTATACCCTACTGTGTGTCTGTTCGCATGTTGTTTGTTGTGGCTCTGGTTGATCGTCGAAAAAAAATCCATTTGCTGAACTCTACATTTAAAGGCCAAACATCAGGGTTACAAAGTCTATCAAAGCTGTTTTCTGGTAAACCAATTCTAAATGATGAGTAATTTCTTTCAGTTTTTGTTCTTATCTTTTCTACGATAAATTCCGAGTTATTTCCTAATATTTCTTTTATATACGAGGGTCAAACTGAAAGTTCTTAGAACTGGCCACTTATAAACAATATAATAAAAAAAATATTCTAAAATTTGAAAATAGAACTCTTTGCCAATATTACTGAGTATATATTTCATTCATTTGTCATTTGTTTTACGATTTGGCGGCAAATTGAAAATTGTCTGTGTCACGTCAACATGAATTTAACACGAGAAAATTTTCGTGCAATGATTTTTTATGACTTTCGATGTCATTTAAGTCAACAAGAAAGTTATGATAGACTACGATTGGCCTTTCACGATGAAGCCCCATCTCGTGCGACTGTTTACAACTGGTTTAATGAGTTTAAACGTGGTCGCACTAATCTCACTGATGATGTACGTGAGGGACGGCCTTCTACGGCGACGACTGAAAATAACATCTGTGTTGTGCGGCGTATGATAGAGACTGACAAAAGAGTGACCTATCAGCAGATTCGGACAAGCTTAGGCATCGGTATGAGTCAAGTGCACAAAATCCTCCACGAACATTTAGCGGTCAGGAAGCTTTGCGCCCGGTGGATACCTCATAATTTGACTAAGGCTCAAAAACTCCATCGTGTGGATTGGTGCTGTAAAATGATTGAAAGATTTAACGAAGGTGACTCAAATGCTGTGTTCGATATACTAACAGGTGACGAAAGCTGGATTTACTGTTATGATCCTGAAACCAAAAGACAATCTGCTCAGTGGGTGTTTCCTTTCGAGGAGTTGCCAACTAAAGTGAAGAGAGATCGAAGTGCGGGAAAAAAAATGGTGGCCTCGTTCTTTGGAAGGATAGGTCATTTCGCAACAATTGTGTTAGAGGATCAAAAAACAGTTTCTGCAGAATGGTACACTACCAATTGTTTGCCACTTGTCTTGGAAAAAGTTCGAGAGAAACGACCTCGCAGTAGGATCCTCCTTCACCACGACAACGCCTCGTCGCACACCGCCAAGCGAACGATCGACTATTTGGCGACATCAAACGTTGAATTACTGGGTCACCCGCCGTATAGCCCCGACCTCGCGCCTTGTGATTTTTATTTATTTCCAAAAATTAAAGAAAAACTTAAAGGAAAGCGGTTTATGAATGCTGAAGAAGCGGTGGCTGCGTATCGCGATGCCATTGAAGAGACCCCTAAGGACGAGTGGGCAAAGTGCTTTTCCCAGTGGTTCCATCGCATGCAGCGGTGTATTGACGTCAATGGACAATATTTTGAAAAGATATAATAAAACTAATAACTGGCTAATGTAATCAGTTTTTGATTTTCTAAGAACTTTCAGTTTGACCCTCGTATTCCTTAATATTATCTTCTGTAGTACTTTTGTCCAACCTCCATACATGTAGATATTTTTTCCGTTCAGCCGCCTTCAACAATGTGACCGAAGTGTTACCGCCTTTCTTTGATGGGTTTTTAACTCGTTTATTGTTTTCCACTACAATCCATTTATCATTGGTATTTTCCGTAACCGCTGTTTTACTGGCCACCGCCGCGTAGGTAGGCAAAGCAGGCGCGCACACGGCCGGCAGCGGGGGCACGCTCGCGGCCGGCTGCGCGGCGGTCGCGGCGGTGGCGGAGGGCTGCGCGGTTGCGACGGCAGCGGGCTGCGCGATCGCTACTCTCGGCGGAGTCGAGCTTGCGGGGGCGCGAACGGGGCGGGGCTCGGGAACATCGCGCGGCAACGTTGCATTCGTCTGCGCAGCCGTAGTGACAATCCTATCATTCTTCAGACATCTAATTTCTTCTTCCAGACAAGTGCACTTTTTATTAGCTGCACATAAATCTTCCCTCAACTTTTTATTCTCCATAACCAAAGTTGCTACTGAATTCTTAATTTCCTGTATAAGTTTTGTTTCAATAGTATTCAGTCTGGCAGATATTACCCCTGTTAATATATCCGTAACACTCTGGATACTATCCATCATATTCATTGCCGATGACGTAGTATTTCCGACTAAATCAGTCTCTTCGCAACTTTCAGTTGGTTCCTCTACTATCAACGTGGCTCCAGAGCAGGAGCCGCGTACCGGCGTATCATCTGTCACTCGTACACGACGAGTTACTTTCGAACAGGAATCGCACAAGTACGACCCTATCAGCTGGGCTTTTTGCTCCCTGAATGTGGCCGATGTAATATTAAGACAAGTATAATGGTACCCTGTCTTGCATCCAGTACATCTCAGTAGATCTCCTAATGCAATTTTATTATTGCAAGCAAAACAATTCATTTTGAATATCCGCGCTGCGCAAGCGAGACGACGCTAATATTATATTTTATTATTATATTTTCGAGCTTTATAAATGCATTGTTTCAATTACTCAAGGTGTCTTGTGTAGCATCGAACCAACAACACTCGGTGCAGTGTTATGAGGTTAGGTAACCTTCTAAACCTCTTTGCCAAAACCAGCGCAACACAATAATAAGCCTTATTGCTAAACAAGGACTTATTATCACCAAACTAAGTCCCGTATTTGGGGCCTTGACAGGGGCTTTTTTAAGAAGGTTGTTAATAATTTCACTATGCAATATGTTTCAAAAAATTTTAAACGCAAAATCATTATGAATGAGAGAGGAACATATAATTAGCATTTATCTTTCTCATTGGCAGAAATAACAGGTATCCTTCTTAACCCGCCCCCCCCACCGTGGGCTCTCCACCTTGTCGTGGTGGGGGGGCTCAGTAACCGTGGATTGCTCACCCGCGGTGAAGCTAAGAGGGATCCAGGAGGGGACGCTCCGCGTGGGCTTGGAGGGGCCTGCGCAGGATGCGTCCAACGGTGCGGGTGCGGGGGACAGTTCTGTCTGTCTCTCGCAGTCGGGTGCGGTCGCGGGAGGAGAGGCGTGTCGGTGTTGCGTTGCCGCGCGCCGTATCTCCCGCGACCAAATGGGGGCGCACCATTTGATGCGTCGCGGTGGGGCCGCAGAGGAAGAGGAGATGCGGTGTTGCGTTGCCGTCCTCCCTATCCTCTGCGGCCGCTGGGCGTTTTGGCGGCGGAGTCCAACACCTTAATCCGTCGCCAAGGGGGTTTTGTTCGGGGCCCGCCTGACCATCTGGCGGGCCAATACCCGTTGGAGGGTGGCGACGAGTGCTTTGGTGATGCCCCACCCTCCGACATACGGGTACATGACGGAAGTCGAGGTGGTTTTTAGTGGAAACACCACATACTCCGGCTCTTATTTCCGCCAAGAGTCGGAGATCCGAAGGGATTTTCCACCTCGTAAAACAAAAAAAAAAAAGTATCCTTCTTACACTCAGTAATTTACAATATGTAATTAAACTCTTTAACTCGTATAAAGCAATGATTATTTTCTCGAAAGTACACCAAACCAAGGTATAATTTTTTTAAGACAAAATTACTTTAATCGCAACACGTATTAATTTCACAAGTGAATTATTTTAAGAAGTTATTAACTAGAAGAAGCCTGCTGCTACGCCCGTACATTTTTTAAATTAAACCATTTCTGCCCGAACCTTTGGGATATTCGGAAAACTCCTACTGTCCATAAGGAACATACATGCCAAATTTCAGCTTTTTGCGTCCAATCGTTTTGGCTGTGCGTTGTCTCAGTAACGTTATAATTTTATATAAATAGATTACTAATCGTGGTGTTATAGAGTGATCCAATCACATGTATGTAAATGTAACTGCAAAGTTACGAAGAATATTTTCTAGTTCTCGCACTTGAAATAATTCTGTGTCGTGAGGAACTTCACAAGCACACCCAACGGACACAATGAACACCTAGAATCGATACCTACAACAATTTATGGATCACAGTAATAGTAGTAGGAAGTATTGTCTCCTGTGCTGACTGAAACCGCAATACTCAGCGCAGTGTCAGCGTCAGGCGAAACGATCAAGTAAAATGCAACGTGATTTAGGATGTTAGGGAGATTCAAGACAAGTAACAAGAAACGCACATGATAGTTAAGCCTATTTTTGTTTTGTCACGAATCCAAATTACATGTTTGAACTTTTAGTAAGGAAATATTTAAAACGTTAATTAATCTAATATTTCTGTAAGTTTTAGCGTAGTTCGGATTGGACTGTAAAACTTATTTATTCAAATTATTGGCTTACCAGTAGTTATAACGCTAAAATATTTATTTAAAAAATAACACAAGTATCTAATTGCACAAATTAATCAAAATCCTCCATTTCATCCGCTTACAAAATAGAACGAAGAAGACCAACATAAAGCCATTCAATTAACATACATCACTTAGCAGGAGAACACTGGCTCCTAAGATTCAGGTTCTACCTAGTTTAGGAGACAGGGTTAACACCGTCTGATCGCCTTCAAAAATGTAAATCGAAAGATCCATAATACATGTATGTATTATATTTTGTTTCTTGAAACATTGTAAGAAGGATTTGAAATAAATAAATTATAGACTAAATTACATGCATGTGGTGTTCACCTACATAATTTTAATATATACTTAAAATTATGTAGGCTAACACCACATGTATGTAATTTAGTAAATACTTGTTATAAAGGTTTAAGTTACACGAAAACAAAAGTTACAAACTTAATAATAGTACTTATATCTAATTCTAAACACTAGCTTTTGCCCGCTGCTTCGATCGCGTAAATTTTGCTTCGATAAAATGTTTTGTACGAATTCCGCTTCACTCCTTAAGGAACAAATTATATGCCAATTTTCACCTACTTGCGCCCTGTAGTTTCAGCTGTAGCGTGTCTGTCAGTCAGGCATGAACGTTTATATAGCGTTTATATATGCAGATTAAAGTGATTCCATTGAATGATAAAGGGTTTTACACAAACTCTTCCTTTTCTACCCTCTTAGGGGAAGAATTTCTAAAATCAATGACTTTGTGTTCGTAAACGTCAATTGAGAAACCAATATACTACAAAGTATGAAGTTAATCCCTTGAAGTATTCAAAAGGTTTCATTCTAATTCTGACTCCCCCTTTTAATTCCTAAGGGTGAGAATTTACAAAAATATTTCCCACGTTTTCACTAACATCATTTGAGGAACCAATATACAAAGTTTGAAGTAAATCCATTGAAGGAATAAAAAATGTCATACAAACTCTGACTAACTCTTTAACCCCCTTAGTGGTGGAATTTCCAAAAATCCTCTCTTAGGGCGCCCTTACAATCCTCAAGGTACATACATGCCAAATTTCACTCACTTACGCCCAGTAGTTTCAGCTGTAGCATGTCTGTCAGTCAGTCAGTAACGCAAGGATTTATACAGAAGAATATACAGATAACTTTCCGACTCGCATTCAAACCGTGTAGGGCATAATAACTAAGAGTGTTAATCGAGAGTAAGATTATGGACTCGTCTCTTAAATTGTTTCAATTATGTCCGAAATATTCTATCTTACCACTGTGATTATACATTCCTAGCTTCTGAACTGTCTATATTCTTACATATATAGTAATTTGAATAAAATTTAAATTCATATGAGTAACTGCGTTTTTCTTAGAAGCTATTTTATTAAAGTTAAGGCGTTGAAATAGCTTGTTTGTTTTTTGCGACACCTGTAGGTACGCAACATGTAATGATAAATATAAAGATAAGCAACGTTTTGATAAATACTATTTTATCAAGTTATTAAAAATCTACAATAGCCAACGGGAAAATTCACAAGACCAATTTGTGCAAACAATATTTTCTTTACCAGCATGACACACCTACCAACGACATTATGTTGCACAAGATTATTCAGTGTCATGGCAATTCGTCGTGCATGTCACAACAAATTAAGGCGTTTATCTTACTGCACTGGAACCATCTGCGGTGTTTGCGATACTGCGGTTTTAAACTCTGACTGTAGGATTTTGATTTGCATAAAAAAATATCACACTCATACCGCATCTTATTGCGGGTGAGTGCGGCGCCCGCGGCCGTACCGCACACCCAGAAGAGGATGCGGAGTATGGCACACTGTGTTTTTTGTGTAGAAACGACGTCCATAGGTCCATACGCTTCTTTGTGATATGAATGCGGGACGCTGCTACTGCAGCTATGGACGGCTACAAGGCTCCGGGCCTCCGCAGCTGCATACGGCTTTCGTCCCACCGTACAACGCAACGGGATGCAGCGGCAATGTGATTACCATCTAACTGTACCTCATTGATAACGGTGAAGCATGAATTTTATTCAGCGAACTATACATGGCCAAAAAAGCGTTTACCGTAATTACAGTGAATAAGATATCATCAAGACTCAGTGATATTATATATGGTAATGTTAGTTTGTTTGTTATAGTTTTACGCCTTGCTTGTTAAATCAATCATCATGGAATTTGCATAGGCATCTAAATTGCGTGGTACAGGAAAAGACATATGTATATATAAAGTCCTTGCGTTACCGACTGACTGATACGCTACAACTGAAACTACTGGGGCGCAAGTAGGTGAAATTTAGGAAGACCAGCTCTACTTTTTCAAAACAAATTTTTTGCTGAGTTGCGACCATTTTGCAGTATTTGCAAAAATAAAAAAAACTGTGTATTGCATAATCTGCTGCAATTAAATGTATTTTATTTCGTTTTCTTTCTTTCAAAATTTGGCATGTATGTTCCTTGAGGAGTGTAAGTGGTTCGCTGGACCGAATTATTCCCAGTACCCCTGTCACCCCGGTGACAACTGCGAAGACGATTCCCGTAGGCGAGCACTAAGAGAGCATTTTTGGAAATTCCTCCCCCAGGTGGGTAAAACAGGTTGTCAGAGTTTATATGAAACTTTTTATTCCGTCAATGGATTAACTAAAACTTTGTATATTGGTTTCTTGAGGAGTATAGGGGAGTTTGTACGAAACATTTTATTTAAGCGAAATTTACGCGGGCGAAGCAGCGGAACAAATCTAGTAGCATATACTTTATTCCGCGTTTCTCTAAATCTAATGTCTCACTCAAGTATGTATGTACGTAAATACATATTTACATGCAAGATTTACGTTTGACATTTTGACTTATAAGTCTGCACTTTAATAGTATTTAATTGTTTTAACGTCATAATATACTTCACCGAGGACCACGGTGTCAAGGAAAGGTCTACAATTAAACTTACTAGTCAACCGTAAAAAACGACAGACTACAATAATTAGTTCCGTCTAAAAAAATCACAAGTGGTTTTACCAATATTTTTACGTTCAGCTTAGCAAACATTTACGTTTAGGTTATTAAACGAAATATATTTATAAAACAGTCAATCAGCCTATTGCAGTCATTTATTGGACATCGGCCTCTCCCAACATGCGCCACACCAACCGGTCCTCTGCCTTTCGAATCCAGCCTACCCCTGCCTTCTTTTTCAAATCGTTGGACCACTGTTGGAGGGCGTCCCACACTTCGTTAAAATATTAATAAAACACAATAATTATTAAATAGTTGCTTATAATTTATATTTAAAATAAATATCATTATTTTGGCAAAGGCTTATTTCAAAAAATTCTCATACAACTAAGTTCGATGGGATGCTGTGCTTAAAGTATGCAGGTTCATTTGTGCCTTGATACAAATATCAGTCGTATTTTCTGCTTAGGTTTCATCAACATATGGTTAGGGTCGTATGTGATGGTGCTGCATGTATTTTCCGATGTCTCAATCCTGAACCGCTGCAATAATTTCACAACGCATATGCCGTATTGAATTCGTGCAAATTGTGAACCTAGAAAGAAAAAACATAATATTCAAATGTGATTAAACTGGATTTCTCTATTTAAGTAACATAATAAATTAAATATTATTATTTTTTACGAAACGAACTAAATTTCTTTATAAAAAATTTTGAAAAATTAAATACCTATAGCCTTCATTTCTGACTAATTTAATGACTTTCAGTAATCTCTACTAATTAAATCTCTAACTCATTCCATTTGTATGTGCACTAACAATTGTATTGTTTGTGTTATAAGAAATACAGCCTTGCAAAGGCATTTTAATTCTCCATTCATTTATTAAGCCTCTTCTTCTATGTATCGTGATATTAGCAAAATCCTGTATAAGCAAGCCATAAGTTAAGAGCTACTCATTATTTTATGCATAACTAACTTTTAACAACAATATAACATTGATCATTCGATAACTCACACTACGTTGCTACAATCATACACTATATGTTATTGGTAAAACGCGCATTGCTCACTAATCCAATTATGCTTAATTATGGTGGTTGCGGCCCGATATGGTAAATAAAACATAGTCATTTTATGAACCCATAAAAGTTGATAATTAAATGTAATTAATTAGCAATTTAAGCACAGCAACGATAGCTGAGTGGAGAGACCGTCAGACTGCTACGCAGAGGGTCTCGGGTTCGAATAAACGGCACGCATCAATGACTTTTCGGAGTTAAGTGCGTATTAAATTGTAAATTATCGTTTGCTAACCGGTGAAGGAAAACATCGTGAGGAAGCCTGCATGTCTGAGATATCTCTATAATGTTCTCGAAATACATGTGAACTGTGGTGGACTATGGCCTTACCCGTGCCCAGCAGTGGGACAATATAAAGGGCTGATGATGATGATAAGCAATTTACATGAAAAAGATATTGCTACTCACCAAGACATTGTCTACGTCCAGCGCCAAACGATAAAAACGCGCAAGGATGCCGCTTCTTAACATTTTCGGGCAAAAATCTCTCCGGTAGAAACTTTTCTGGTTCTGGATAATATTTCTTGTCGTGATGAATTGCATATGGTGATATAACCACAGACACGCCTTTATTAAATGTAAGATCTGTTCCTTCTAGCTTAATGTCTTGATTCGCACATCTCACCAATCCATGAGTCAATGGGTTTATACGTAACGTTTCTTCGAAAACCATGTCAAGGTACTTCATTTCTTTTAACGCATCGTAAGACAATTCACCATCATGTTTGTTCATAACGTTCTCAATTTCCTGTTTTAGTTTTTCTTGTACATCTGGATTCCGTGCTAAGTGATACAACGTGTAGGTTAAAGCCAAAGTGTTATTTAAATATCCTGCTGTATGAAATACCCAGATTTGACCAGCTAGTAGATCATCAGTTATTCTCACGGGCAAGCCTTCTTCTATATCCATTTGCTTTGTGTCGTTATTATTTTCATTTCTTAAATTAAGAAGTATATCCTTTATATTAAAATTATGAGTTTTATTTGCAAAAGGTTGCTGTACACAAGCTTGAAGTATTTGATGACAATAATGCCTTACTTGTCTCGATAAAACGGTGAGGTTGAATTTTGTCAAAAATCCAGGAAACATCAAATCTACTTCATTAAAATAGCTATTATTTAAGTTTTCGTCAAAAATATCTAACCATCTGCTATCTTCTTTAAACGACTCAATATCCCAACCGAATACAGCAACCATGGATGTAGCCAATGTGTACTTTTTAACAAGCTGATAAACATCAATTTCTTGTTCTTTTTCTGTGATATTTTCTACTTGATCAAGAAACTTGTCACCTTGATCAACCAACAGATGAAATATAGCTTTAAACTTGCTAGGTGTAAATACTGAACTGAATTGATGTCTTAGTACTTGCCACGTCTTAGGATCCGAGTGAAATATATTCTCTCCCAAACCTTGTTTGCTGAAGTGTGTGCCGCGATCAGGAAATACTTCGAATTCTTTGACCATAACTTGCTTCACAATATCTAAATCACGTATTAACAATGAAGGCGACGTCATTTGGTAAAATCCAACAACCTTTTCGTCAGGATATTGTTTGTATAGTTCATGAAATAGCAGACTTTTGGGTTTCTGTCTGAATGCAACTTCTTTATAATTGCCAAATAAGGACGATGGCTTTGGTCCTTTTACGTTTTTCTGTTGCCAGTAATTAAATGTTCTAGTAAAATAAGAGTATAAACAGCAAATAATTGTTGTGAATACAAAAAGAGTTAGAAACACATTTGAGAGTGTCATGATTTCTGATAATCTCAATCGTTTCGTTTGATTATTTTTGGTTGCCTTTATTGCCAATTTCAAGTGCACGTCTTTTTGTCTGAAAAACGTTTAAATTATATTATTTCATGATAAAAAAATATGAAATATTTTAGGAGTGCGGTAACTATAGTTTAAAGGATTTAGCGATTTTATTTTATTACATTTTAATATTATGAAATTAAATTATTATTAAATTTGGTACAGTTTTTGATAACATACGTGATGTCAATACTTCGACAGATATCTAGTTAGAGTGCGTATAGGGTCTGGTAATTATTATTGATGAAATATTGTATAACGGTTACATAAAAATATTACTTTAAATATGATTAACAGACGACTTATAATCAATTACTTTTAATACATTACTTTAACAACAACACTTGAATCGCAATTTTATATTTCATAAACTTGACTTTTTTTTTTGTAAAAAGAGTTATTTGTTAAAAAATAAATAAAATAAAGGCAGCATCTTAAATCAAACAAACATTTGAAATCAGAGTCTTTCGTTGAACCCAAACCCACTGTAAAAGTCCAAGTTCTATGACATCCTTGAACATACAAATCTTGTTTACAAAAAAGCACAAAGAAAAAAATATCTTACATGAAAAATATCGAAAAAATATCCTATAACAATTACACACACATTGCACCGACTATACGTAGTGTCCACTTGAAACAAGTTCTCATTGCTCCGTCGCAGTGCCTTTTATTCGTCGACTAGTATACGCAAACAATAATAACAATTATTACAATACATAATAAGTACGTATTACAATAATACGTTTATATTCAAACTTATAACATGCTGCGATTTAACTTGCCTGTAAAACGAGGTACATAAACTTTTGGAATAATAAAGTGTCGAAGTATCTTGAATTTTGAATACGTTTTTGATTATTGACTACAAATATGGTTGTTATTATTTTTTTTCCAATGGGCTAAGATTCCAGTGAGCTGTTTGAGGACGCGCAATTACATGTACGCCTTGTTTCGAAGCTTTTTGGTGTTTGCATTGATTGAGTAGGTTTTCTGTGTAATATAATTGATACCTACGTGAGTAGCTGCGCCAAGGGTCTTGAACTAGGGTGACCACTATTTATGATGCAACACTAAAGGGAGTGATAAATAGATATGATTTATTATTAAAGGAAACAGTATTTTGTGAGTTGTAGCATTTAAAATGATAATTTTTGAAATGAGTCCGGAATAAACATGAACCAATAATAATTAAATATGTTGGAAGTAGGGCAAACAAAAAGCATTTTATCAAAGCCGGATTGGAGACAGCAATCAAATTAGTAGTACTAGCAATAAATGTTCAGCAGTGACACGTTATAATTATTTCATTTTTAGCTATAATATAAAGTAATGAGTTATAATAGGGCTGCCATATCCTTAGTGCATAACAACTCAAAAAAAGGTTTGTTGTACATTTTTGCCTTTAAGACAAACTGCCTTTAATATTCTTATACCTATTTTACGATATAATTCGCGTGTATTAAGTACAATTAGCTATAAATACATTGTATAACCGTGAGACACAAACCTCTTCCCGTTAACACAAATTATGATGTAAATAAGTAAGTCATAAATCTTACAAAGAAACAAAACGGCAAGCAAATATAAATG
Source organism: Euclidia mi (assembly GCA_944739405.2). Classification (NCBI taxonomy): domain Eukaryota; kingdom Metazoa; phylum Arthropoda; class Insecta; order Lepidoptera; family Erebidae; genus Euclidia; species Euclidia mi. Next base: position 25,737,552 of record OX123204.2, on the reverse strand, counting down.
GTTTAAACATATTATTTAAAACATTTCTTAGACTTTTTATGCGAATACAATGATTATTTTTTGTTCAATTTGGACGCAAAAAGCAACGACAGCGAAAGTACAAAGTATTTTATCAAATCTTAGGTAAATCAAAAATGCGTTATATTTCTCTTGATTATTGTTATTCGGGATGAAGTGTGGATATTTGCCGTCAGTTTTTCGTTTGCATTGCAGTATGAACGATAAAATTTAAGCGTTTCAGAGAAATTTGAAGGGAGCAAATGCAAGATAAGATACTTAGATGGGGCGTAAACAACACCACACAGGTGGGGTTAAGTTTATATAAGTATAGCCGTATATTAAAGTAAACCCCTATTCACGATGGGTTGCTAGAGTTATAAGACGGCGGTTTTAAGGTGAACGCACACTTATCCGAGCCGAACGCGTCGAAAGAGTCGAACGAAACGAATTTTAGAATTATGTATATGAATTATTCTCATGAAACCTCGCACACTTGCCTGCGTCGAATCGTCCGAATCGATAGTTTGCTTTGCATGCATAATTCTAAAATTCTTTTCGTTCGACTCGTTTGACGCGTTTGGCTCGGATAAGTGTGCGTTTACCATTAGTGAGTCACCAGGGCGCCTTTAGGGAAGTCTCACAGCCGCACTACACTCAGTACCAAATTCCGTGGAGAACACGAAGAATTGAACTGCGAGACCAAAACAAAACAGATTTAGCATGCAATATTTTACCTAGCTGCATGTAAACATTTCTTTAAGACCTCGACACTTGCTCTACCGTAATAGCAAGTGTCTTCTGACCTATGTAGACTTCCTTACGTATTATAATTTTGACCCTGTGAGGCCGGACTACAACAGGAAATTATACAAGATGTCTTGTTACATCTTGTTTACTTTACTGTTGTAGTCCGGCTGCTCTTATTTTTTATTACACACTTAGTTTTTGGCAACGCTAAAGTTTGCGCGGCAAATATTGCAATACGTTGTACGAAGTCGAAAAGTTTTACAAGATATCGATGTAGTGTAGCAGAATCCATGCCCTAGCATTTCGGTCAGTGAGTGAGCCTCTAAGTTTCAAATTAGCCTTCAATGAAAAACTAGCCAGCCTGAAATCATTCTTCTTCTTCTACTGAAGCACTGCGTTTGTTTTCAGCAAAATATACAACAGTTTATTAGCTTGAAATCGTACCAACAAATGCAACTGGACGTATTATGTTTACATAACTGATTGACTTCATTCACCGTGAATGTCAAAAAAGTCGGCTTCTGTTGCTTTGTGTATTAAAGGTAAAAAACAATTATTGTTATTTTTTTAACAGTGCAATAATAATTACGTAAACATTATGTCAATCAATCGTATCTTATGTTTGTATTGTGTTCATTATTACCAATTTGCCAGGTTATGTGACGAAATCCTGCCATTGTAGAGGCTAGCCAGAAGCGCTCGTAGCGCATCATCCTACTTGATTAGCCTTTCCTAATTTCATAATTGCAATTTGAGAGCGTTAGTGTGCTTGGTAGGACACACGAAGCCATCGATATCATTCTTGCCAGCCACGTCGGAGGCCTTCGTGCGGTCTACGATCTTCGACATTTAAGTTGGTTCCATACCCACACGTTAAAAGGAAGTGGATGGTGAGTTCGAATCCAGGCATTGGTTAAATAGTTCTGGCCAAGATCGCAACGTGTTTCCCCCCCGTGGGATCTCCACCTTGTCGTGGTGGGGTGGCTCAGTAACCGTGGCTTGGACACCCGCGGTGAAGCTAAGAGGGATCCCGGGAGGGGACGCTCCACGTGGGCTTGGGTGAAGCCTGCGTAGGAGGCGTCCATAGGTGCGGGTGCGGGGGACAGTTCTGTCTGTACCTCGCAGTCGGGTGCGGTCGCGGGAGGAGAGGCGTGTCGGTGTTGCGTTGCCGCGCGCCTTATCTCCCGCGACCAAATGGGGGCGCACCATTTGTTGTGTCGCGGTGGGCCGCAGAAGAAGAGGAGATGCGGTGTTGCCCGGTTGCCGTCCTCCCTATCCTCTGCGGCCGCTGAGTGTTTTGGCGGCGGAGCCCAACACCTTCATCCGCTGCCAAGGGGGTTGTTCGGGGCCCGCCTGCCCATCTGGCGGGCCAATACCCGTTGGTGGGTGGCGAGGAATGCTTCGGTGATACCCGACCCTCCGACATACGGGTACATGAGGAACACGGGTTGGTTATTAGTCAGTAAGAGGAGGGACTCCATGAGGATTTTCCAACCCAACACCAGAAAAAAAATTAAGGTCGCAACGGATTGTACCTTTTTCGGATTGTACAATCCGCGGGTGCCGTCAGTAACGGTAAGTGATTCTGAAAAACAAGCGGAAGATCATCATCACCAAGGCATCTAGATGTTAAGAATTGACAAATCTCAGCTCCTAATGAAGAGTATTTCATATATTTTTGACGAGGCCTCTCTGAATTTCAGTTGCGTTTTGCGTTTGCATTTTGCACTCTGAATTGCGTTCAATGTTTGGAAATTACGTGAGAAATAAAGAACCCAATAGGGTTGGCTATTTTTAACCGACTTCAAAAAATAGGAGGAGGTTCTCAATTTGTCGGAATCTTTTTTAGGGTTCCGTACCTCAAGGTAAAAAAGGAACCTTTATAAGATCACTTTCTTGTCCGTCTGTCTGTTTGTCTGTCTGTCTGTCTCTCTGTCCGTGTGTCACCACCGATTTTCTCACGAACGGGTGGACCTAGCAAATTGAAATTTATACCAGATACTGAGGTCTATGGTTGCTATTAGTTGTATGAAAATCAGGGTCCTGGGTCAACCCAATAAAAAGATATGGTCAAAATTAGAGTTTTGCGAAAACTTGTAAGTACCAAAATTAACCTTCATTTTCAACTTTTTTTAATTTTCGGAATTTTTCCTTTACTTGTGCTGTTTTAATTGGTTTTGACCAAAATTTACAATTCTAGGTCAACCGTAAGTACCCTATAGGTTTTGGGTCGAAAACCTATATGGTAGTTCCCGTTGAACAAGAATTACGAAATTTCGCCAAAAGCAGGGTCTTACAGCACAAATAAAGGAAAAATTAAAAAAAATATAAAAGTGGAAAATTTAAGGGTGTCCCCATACATACATAGTAGACTCCATTTAAGATAGTCCTCTAAATTGTATGGGCGCTTATACAGATTTAGAGAACTAGTGTGATTCAACCTCAAATAAGGTAAAATGCGTACGGAACCCTCGGTGCGCGGGTCAGACTCACACTTGCCCGATTTTTTTATGTACGTTCCCCGATTTCTCTAAGACGCCTGGACCGATTTCAAAAATTCTTCTTTTGATTGAAAGAGTATACCCCCTAGTTGGTCCCATCATCATCAGATGGAAAAATCGAAGAACCTCTTCAAATTTTATAAGCACACTTGAAGCGATTTGACGATAACAACCCAATGCCGTCAAGTTTGGGCTCGTTTGAGTCGTCTTTACATAGATTTTGATGCTGGTTGATTTCCATGGTCTGATGATAGACCTGGAAGGTAACCCAACTTCATCGAGTTTAGGGTCGTTTGATTGGTCTTTACATGGACTTTGGTACTGGATGTTTTCCAGGGTCTGATGATGGAGCAGGAAGGTGGCTATGGGATCTTTGTAATACAAAGACGTGAAGAACGTATTTAGGCTGGTTAGTTGAAAACAAACAAATACTTCAAATTGCCAGAAAGGTACAGGTCTACATTTCAGAATTGAGGCATGTAAGGAAGGCCTCCCCATCATGTACCACCTACACTATCCTATGCTCCTACTTACAACCTATTACTATTTTTAGGGTCCCGTACCTCGAAATGAAAAAACGGAACCTTTTTAGGATCTCTTTGTTGTCCGTCCGTCTGATAAGACCCTTTTTCTCAGAAACGCGTGCAGGTATCAAACTGAAATTTATGTCAAATAGTCAAATCTACTGTCCCTTGAAGCTTTGCAAAAATCAAACTTCTAAGCCAACGCAATCAAAAGATACAGCCGTTTATGCTGCAAATTTCTGCAAATTTACGTAATTCGCAAGGAACTCAAAACCTACAGGGTAATTCCCGTGCACTCAAAATCTTCAAATTTGGTACGAAGCAATGTCTTATAGCACAAATAAAGGAAAAATTGAGAAAACAGTAAATTTTTAGTTACATCATATAAACAAATGTTTTATTCATTTAAAAAGTTACTACCCCTTTCCTCATGAACGCGTTAATTTATTAAATTGAAATTCATATCAAATACATGGGTCTATAATACTTTTAGGCTGTAACAAAATCAAAATTCTTTCTCAACGCAATCAAAAGATACAGCAATTTTACTATATTTTCAAACTCGCAACTACTCGCAAGGGAATCAAAACCTACAGGGTACTTCCCGTGAACTCAGAATCTTCAAATTTGGTACGAAGCTATTTCTTATAGTAGAAATAAAGGAAAAATTGCGAAATCAGTAAATTTTTAGTAACATGGGTGCATGGGTGCATAGGGTTCCCACCAAGAACTTAGGGTCCCAAGCCAACCTCACCTGCAAGTGGTGCACCTGCCGATCAACGGACGAGGCTCTGGCAAACAAAATATCCCGATAAGCGGCAATAGCTCGCCACCTATTACGTGGGATCAAAACACTGGCGAAAAGTGGGCGTTTATTATGCCTCTGCCTACCCCGTCGGGGAAACAGGCGTGAGTGTATGTATGTATGTTTTAGTTACATCATATAAACAAAATGTTTTATTAATTTAAAAGTTACTACCCCTTTTTTAATGAACGCGTTAAGTTATTATATTGAAATTCATATCAAATACTCGGGTCTATAATACTTTTAAGCTGTAACAAAATCAAACTTCTACTCGTATCTCAACGCAATCAAAAGGTACAGAAATTTTACAATATTTTTTAGTATTTTTATATTTGGTACGAAGCAATATCTTATAGCACAGATAAAGGAAAAATTGCGAAAACAGTAAATTATTAGTTACATTATATAAAAAATGTTTTATTCATTTAAAAGTTACTACTCCTTTCCTCATGAACGCGTTAAGTTATTAAATTGAAATTATATCAAATACACGGGTCTACAAAACTTTTAAGCTGTAACAAAATCAAACTACTATCTCAACGCAATCAAAAGTTACAGCAATTTTACTATATTTTCAAACTCGCAACTACTCGCAAGGGAATCAAAACCTACAGGGTACTTTCCGTGAACTCAGAATCTTCAAATTTGGTATGAAGCAATGTCTTATAGCACAGATAAAGGAAAAATTGCGAAAACAGTATTTTTTTGTTATATCATATAAAAAATGTCTTATTAATTTTAAAAGTTTCTACCCCTTTCCGTATGAACGCGTTTCGTTATTAAATTGAAATTCATATCAAATACTCAAGTCTATATCACCGTTAAGTTGTAACAACATGAAACTTCTCTGTCAACGCCATCAAAAGAAACAGCAATAAAAGCCGCATATTTTCATACTCGCTACTACTCGCAAGGGAATGAAAACCTACAGAGTACTTCCCGTGAACTTAGAATCTTGAAATTTGGTACGAAGCAACGTCTTAAAGTACAGATAAAGGAAAAATTGCAAAAACCGTAAATTTTTAGTTATCATATCATCATCATCAGCCTTTATCAGTCCACTGCTGGACTAGGCCTCTCCTTTGAAAGGAGGAATTGGCCTACTATACCACGCTGGCCAAACGGATTGGTATAGGGTTTGTATCAAGTTTTCCTTCTGTTACAGTGCTGTTCTCTGCATAATATGCTCCCTCTGTCGGCTCTTACGACACCCGGTGGGATGATGAAACTCGAAGTATGGTTGAGAAAAAGAAAAAGGCATGGCTGGATATCCTAGCAATAGAAGCAACCAATAGAGCTAGTGGTGGTATGAATGAATATAGTGTTAAAGAAATTAAGGACAAATATAGGTGTGTGAAAGCTAAGGTTAAGGAATGTATAGAGAGGAAGAAGAACGAGAAAAAGAAGAAATGTGAGGAACAATTCGGCTTAAGTTTCCGAGACAATATAAAATTGTTTTGGAAACTCGTGAAAGAAGCGCGGGACAAAACCATGAATGTATCAATGAAAGTAATTAGGAACGAAAGAGGTGAAGTCATGAATGAAGAAATAATGATACTAAAGTGCTGGAAGGAGTATTTTGAGAGCTTATTCAAGAAAGATGTGAGTGAAATAGAGCCAGAAGAGACGATTGATATGCCTGTAGGTCCGAGTGATGAAATTGGAGTGGATGAAATAATGAAAACACTAAAAGGTATGAGGTTAGGAAAGTCTGCTGGTGTGATAAGGTGACGGCTGAAATGTTGAAGGCTGGCGATGGACTTATAGTAAACCTGCTGCATCGCCTTTTTAATATATGTTATATACAGGGCCAGGTGCCAGATGACTGGACGAAGGCAGTGCTCGTCCCAATTTATAAAGGCAAAGGTTCGCGGCAGGAATGTCATAATTATCGCGGGATCAGCCTTCTTACGAGTAGTGTGGTAGGAAAAATGTATGCCAGAATATTGATTGACAGAGTAATAAATGTGACTAATGACGAGATATGGGATGTGCAAGCGGGATTTCGGAAGGGAATGGGATGTACGGATCAAGTATTTTCCTTGCGCTGCGTAACCGAAAAATGTCTGGCAAAAAACCAGAAGGTATATTGCGCGTTCATAGACTTGGAAAAGGCTTATGATAGAGTGGATAGAAAGGAATTATGGAAGGTGCTATCTATGTATGGGGTGGACAATTTTATAATAAGAGCTCTGAAATCTCTGTATAGGGGTTCTAGAGCCTGTGTAAGGATTAACGGTGCCTATACAGAATGGTTTGATATCTCCAAAGGTGTCAGACAGGGTTGTGCAGCCTCGCCCTGGTTGTTCAATCTATTCATGGATAGCTGCATGAATGATATAAGAGAAAGTGAATGCGGGATCGATATGGTAGGATTGCTAAGTGCCTCTTGTATGCCGATGATCAAGTCATTCTTGCGTCCTCGGCGAAAGAGTTGCAGCAAATGATGGACTGCATGAACGAGAGCTTTAAAGCGAAGGGTATGAAATTAAATGCAAGAAAGACGAAAGTGATGGTGTTTGAGAAGGATGAAAGTGTGACTGACTGTAATATTGCGATTGAAGATGAGCATGTTGAACAAGTTGAAGAATTTGTATATTTGGGTAGCATGTTTACAAGAGATGGAAGATGTGAAGGAGATATTGAAAGGAGAGTGACTGCGGGAAACTGTGTGAATGGAGCGCTGCATGCCTTTATGAACGGTCAGACTGAGCCGAAAGAGGCGCGACTGGCGGTTCATAATGGTGTACTTGTGCCCACGCTGATGTATGGCAGTGAGTGTTGGGTATGGCAGAAAAAGCATGAAAGCAGAATTAACGCAGTTGAGATGCGATCACTGCGTAGTATGTGTGGGGTGAGACTGATTGATAGAATTCCGAATGCAGTAATACGAGAGCGATGTGGCCTGAAAGAAGATGTTGTGACAAGAATTGAGAAAGGAATGCTGAGATGGTTTGGACGCGTGGAGCGAATGAGTGAAGAAAGAATGACGCACCAAATATATGAGGCAAACGTGTATGGGCAAGCCGGTCGCGGCCGACCTCGTCGACATTCATCGACCAAATTGGTGACGTTCTGAAAAACGGCAAGTTCCGAAGCACCCGCAACCGGCGAGCATGTATGAAAAGAGTAATGAATGTAAAGGAAGCGCGTGAGGTTTGTAAGGATAGAAGCAAGTGGCGTTCCGTTGTCTCTGCCTTCAATCACATATTTTTTTAAATAACTATATATACCTTTTTTTTTTTTTTTTGTGTCGGGTTGGAAAATCCTCATGGAGTCCCTTCGCCCTGGGGGGGAAGGACGAAGGGGACTGTCAGACTCTTACTGACTAAAAACCAACCCGTGCTCCTCATGTACCCATGTGTCGGAGGGTAGGGTTTCACCTAAGCATTCCTCGCTACACCCCGACGGGTATTGGCCCGCCAGATGGTCAGGCGGGCTCCGAACGAAACCCCCTTGGCGGCGGATGAAGGTGTTGGGCTCCGCCGCCAAAACACCCAGCGGCCGCAGAGGATAGGGAGGACGGCAACGCAACACCGCATCTCCTCTTCCTTCGCGACCGCACCCGACTGCCAGGGACAGACAGAACTGTCCCCCGCACCCGCACCTATGGACGCATCCTACGCAGGCCTCACGCAAGCCCACGTGGAGCGTCCCCTCCCGGGATCCCGCTTAGCTTCACCGTGGGAGAAAATCAAATCCACGGTTACTAAGCCCCCCCACCACGACAAGGTGGAGATCCCACGGGGGGGAACTATATATACCTACAGGTTTGTACGGAACCCTCGGTGCGCGAGTCCAACTCGCACTTGACCGGTTTAATATACCACTAAAAGGCAAAAATAAAAATTATATCTAAATAAAAAGAAACCGACTTCAAAAACACTAAGGAACTAAAAAACAAAAAATAATTGGTTTTGGAGCAACAATTTTTGGAATCGGTGTCAAGCACTTACGCAAAAAGTTACTAAATTACAAACTACCTATTCTATCAATAACAAAAGTTGCATAAAAATGTGTAGAGTTTTTATAGTCAGATCAGAAATATTTGGCTTGGCACCGACTCCAAAAATTTTTGTTCCAAAACTAATTATTTTTTGTTTTTTAGTTCCTTACAGCCGGTTGCAGAAAGCTTCAAATTAATTCTTTATTAGTTAAAGGGAGATTATCGCTAATGTGTGTCATAATTTAATGGCGTTGCACAAACACATTTTACGCTTGATTAAACATCATTTAACTAATGAAGAACTAATGCCTACAAGTGAACGAAAAGAGTGAACATTTCCGTTTAGTTATATGCACAATAATCTATGAAATGTACTATGAGTAAAAATTTCACTAAACAAAACGTAATGGTCACATATATCAAAGAGGTGTAATTCTAAATATACTTACATATTTAGTAAATCTGTGGTCAAGACTATCAAAACTTTTTTCAAAAATTGACATGTTTATGTTATTGTTGTATTGAATAATTTTTACGATTTTAATTAAAATTGTTACGTTTTGAGCTGAAAAGCCGAGAAAATTCATACAAAGAGGGAGCCTGGCGCTTATTATAATGATTGACCATATAATGCAGTTAATACCATTCATGAATGATGATTTTCTATAACCTGAATACATACGCTACTATTGTATTTTGTATTAACATAAAATCAAATATGAAAATGCCCAGTTATTTCATTTATGTGGAAGTCGCAAAATGAGAGAAGAGAGAAGGAAATAAGCTGTTATACTATTCAAGACATATTGGTTAAATTGCATACGATAAAGAAATATTTTTTTATATTTTGTTTGTAATGTGTTTTGTTGTGATAATTCAATTAGATAGAATAAAGACAATTATTTTTACACTTATGGAGAAGTATCTCTTCTTGCACTGGTATCTATAGCTTGGATGATGACCTCCTCTGCTAATAGGTAATAATGTTAACATGAGTACAATCCAAAGCGCCTACGAGACGTGGAAATCCATCAATTTCTAGCTGCAACTCGCCGTAGATCTTAAATGTAGACGTAGAACTTTCCTGTTTGGCAATTTAATACATTTTGAGCTTAATTTTGCTAGGCCTTGACAACTCTTTGCACTAATCTACACACTGGATTTGTGTTTATTTGATAATCACCCAAGACCTGTTCAGTTGATAAGCTCCTGTGGCAAAAACCCTCAAACAAATTAAAAACTGTGTCAGACCATCAACATAATTATTGATTTCTTTGAGACATGGGTTCTTTTTTTTATAGTAATAGGCGGCAAACGAGCAGACGGATTACCTGATGGTAAGCAATTACCACCGCCCATGGACACAACCAACACCACAGGAGTCACAAGTCCGTTGCCACCCCTTAGGGTTGGGAAAAGGTATAGGATAAGGAGTGGGATAGGGGAGAAGGAATAGGGGCTAGGGCCGCCGGCACTCTCACTCACTGAACGAAACGCAACAGTTTAGGTACTGTTACTTTACGTCCATTTTCTGTGAGAGGGTAGTACTTCCCCGGTCGAGCGGGCCCATTAATGCTGAAATCAGCTAAGCTCTACCACCTAAAGCCTTCTAAAACCACCTAAAACCTCCTTATCAACAATGTTTCGTATTTGGTCATCTGCTTCTATGGGTACCCTGTAGGTATGTAATACGTAATTCTCCGCGGTCATGCCTGGAAAATATATTCGCCTTGCCGGAATTTGACCGCGAGGAATATCTTCTTCGAGATCAGACAAAGATGAAAGACTAGTTAAGACATAACTTAGGTATTCATTGTAAACCACTTCAATACCGTAAAACACTACAATGCATTGAAATATATTATTTAATAGAGCTATATTTGGCAACAAACACTTCAATGTACAATAAGATATTATGGAACAGAGATAAATTCAACAACAATAGTGCTTTAATACCTCACTGAGCTCACATTAGATTTTAAAATTCACATCTGTCATATTTAAAATTCTCACGTGTCAATTCACGCTAATGGCCGTTTGTGCAACGTAAAACGCGCTTTAATGTAGGCTTTGACTCTTCTTAAATTAAATTTAATAAAGGATTAAATTTTACAAGAATTTGGCTTTGTGCAACGACTTAATAATAGATTAGGGTTTAATCTCGATTTAAAATTTTAAATATCGTTTCTGCAACCGGCTGTAGTGTTTTTGAAGGCGGTTTCTTTTTATTTAAAAATAATTTTATTCTCTATATTTATTACTTTAACGTAAACTTCTTAGACGTGATTCAAAATATGAAATGTATTTTTTTGATACCTACGTCAACATTATACTACGTAGATAAGTTGTGCAAATTTGTTTTTGTTTCACACGCAAATATTATCCAGTAGCTGTTTAAAAAAAATATGTACTTCAAAATTCTTAAATTGAGTTTACAAATTAGCAAACATTGTTAGTTTGCTTTGTAAGCGTCTCAGGTCAGTGAGTTCCTCAAATTAGGTACCTATGGCAATTTATGCATTGACGATAAAATAAAGATAGATTTTATTTGTCAGAAAACACACAGATACAAAATATACTGATACTAGGTTAAACTTAAGTCTAGGATTTTCCAATTTAATGAAAAGACACCATCTCCTATACTAGTTAGAAAACTGTATCACAGGAGGTTGGGTACCTCTTTCAAAATTATATTTAGGTAGGTATACTAAATAGTACAATTTAATTAAAATATTCAAGAGCTGACAAAGAATTATATTTAAGTGATGGTAAGAAATTATGATTCGTTTCTAATTTAGAGATAAATTAAATAAAAATGGATTATATAATACATTACTTTCGCGTGCTAATCATTTTATACAAGAAGCAAACAAGGCGCAATTTACTAATTGTGGATCAGCAGTATAGCTAATAGTGTCAATGCTGTTATGCCCTTAGCATTTATTAATTACGATTATAAACTATACGATAATGAGACTAATCGGAAACATCTGAGTGGATAAGGTTAAGGCCTCTAATTATTGCGTGTTTATATGTGCATGTATCTTAGTGGAACAGCTAATTATGCAAATTTAAACAAACATTTTAAAAGAGAAACTGTTTGATTCAACGAACAGCCTAGCAAACTGGGTCTAAATATAAGAACATTTGTACAGCGATATCTTAATATTTGGGCATTTCTGTGATACATATTATTGCTAAAAACATGTATAGCTAAAATTAATATTCAGGCTGTGACCCTTATTTACTATTTTTGTTTTTGTTTCACACTTTGCTAAGGGATTCTTTCCTCCTTTTGCAATGTATTATTTTTCAACTAATATAAGTATACTTCCTAATTGCTGAAATATGATGTATGATTCATGGCCTATGTTCTATGGTAGTGACCATGACTACCAAAATATGTTTAAAATTAATCCAAATGTATGCCATACTATGTATGCCCTTACATACAATAACGACTTCCGTAAAATAAAAATATTGGGATTATGAATTGTAGGTACTTTATTCGTTTTGATTTATAATTTTGAGATATGGTTTAGAAACCTCAGCTGGGGCTGCACATTTAAACGCTGGCGCCACTCAGCAACAAAGTGATCATACTTATGAAAAGCTTTACCATATCTCTGGATAAGCTTTTCATGAACGTATTCTTGAGGACTGTGGATGTCACATAATGAAGTCCATCTGCGTTGTCTGCGAACTGTAAGCACAAAAATATTTACTTAAAACCCAAGTAAATGCCGTGTAAATGAATTTAAGACATTATTTTAAATGGAACAGGAAAATAACGACGAAAATGCAATAACAAAAAAGTCTACATGCATGTTTATTCATATTGGTTACATTTAATTGTTGTATCTTGTATGTAAATCGTACCTATTGTATTCTTAATAGTACTCATGTTACGTCATTTAATTGGTAATGTCAGGTATGAAATGGACTGCAAAGTAAATGTACTAGTAGTAAATTTTCATATGTACCTATATAAATAATTTACCTACATTTTTAGACACTCAATCGCTCGAATACTAAGGAATAAGGAAACCGACTTCCATATTGAAATGAATTCCTAATTGAAACTAGCATTTAAATAAAATCTGTTCAGGGTGGAGGGAAGTCCTTGTCTACGTCTGCAGCTATAATGAGGGAGAGAGAGAGAGAGAGAGATAGAGAGAGAGAGAAAGCAGTTGAGAGTTATTAGTGTCAACGTTGGCGTATTCTTAGGTGCATAGTGGAGCTTTGCTGATCACAGCGTCCGCCGCCTCGATCGGAGAACTTATACCCTCTCACAGTATATCGACGAAAAGTAACACTATCTATACTATTGCGTTTTTGTCAATGAGTGAGAGTGCCGTCGGTTCCAATGTTTCCCCAGTAAGAGTTTTCACCGTGTATAAAGCCGCCGAAGATATCCTGGTTGGACTTGAATTAGCTTGTGAAGCGGTGCAAGTTCCTACTTTACATAAACATACACCATTCTAGGTAACTACAATTACAATTATTTAACCCTATCCATTACGCAAATGGCGGTCGCTCTAGAATAAACTATCATACACATTTAAGACACACATACTTTCATTACTGTTTAGCCTACATAACAACAGAATACGAACGGTATAAAACATCATATAAATGACGGTAGGTAAGTATTTGCATACTAAAGCTATACACAAATACTAATTCTTAGTTATTTCCTAAACGAGTGGACCGGTTTACATGATTCAAACAGATAAAATGGTTTTTAAACTACATCTTTAATTTGGCACCATAATCGTTGAAAAATCTCTACAAACAAAAAATCTATTTTTTAAGTTTCTCTCACAAAATAAATAAAATGAGCAATACTTTGCGACTGACTTGTGATGAACTGATGTTGATACATTTTTGTTGTTCACTATTAAAATTTACGTTATTAGCAAGCTCTGCGCGCGAGCGGTGACAGCCAACTAACGACGCGTCGAAAGCAACTTGAATTTATTTATTTTACTAGAGCAACTTGAAAATTTGATTTTTCGTTTTTTGAGATATCCCAACGATTATGGTGTAAAATTAAATATCTAGTTCAAAAACTATTTTATCTGTTTGAATCATGTAAATCGGTCCACGCGTTTAGGAAATAACTAAGAATTAGTATAGTGAAAATGTAAACAGCCAGATTTTTGTGGTTTTTGTTCTACGAGCTCAAATAGTGGGATAGGATACTTATAGGATAATAATTTATTATTAGGTACGTGGCCAAGTAGGTAGATAGACGATGAATAAATATTAAAGTAGCAGCGGCAAGTCGACAACCCTAGCGCGACAGCTAACGCGTCACTCCGCGCCAGACAGCGACAGCGTTATATGTTAGAAAAGAGCGGGAACGGTTAGGTGAATATCATGTAAGGCACTGAGTGCTTATGCGAGCTGAACTGATCTTTGTTGCGTAGTAGCAAGAGTTGCAATTTTAATAAATTGGTTTGAGAAGTGATGCTTCTGTACGTTAGTACTATCTATTCTGTGGTTGCGTAATCGAGTGCGAGTCGACGCTATGTGCAAGCGAGAAAGGACGACTGTGAGTACTTGTGACGAACTAACCGGTTTGCTCAGGCTTCTGGCCGCTTGACGACTAGCAAAATGAGTGTTGCTACTTTGTATACCTATGTAGATATAAGTATATTTTTGTTGCTGTTTACATGAATATGTAAGACTAGAGGACGCCAGCAGCTACGCTTGCACATTTTTTTTTTAATTTATTAGTTTTGACCGATCCCGTGGGTATTTCGGAAAATCCCTTTCTAGTGCACCCCTACGGTCCCCAAGGAACATACATGGCAAATTTCAGCTTCCTGCGCCCAATAGTTTCGGCTGTGGCGTGTCTGTCAGTCAGTCAGTAACGCAAGGATTTTATATATTACTAGCTGACCCGGCAAACGTTGTTTTGCAAATTTTTTTTGTTTCTTTTTTTTTTTTTGAAAAATAGATGTTGGCCGATTCTCATAGATACCGGATAAGCACAAAAAATTTCATCAAAATCGGTCAAGCCGTTTCGGAGGAATATGGGAACGAAAACTGTGACACGAGAATTTTATATATTACAAGAAAGATAATGCGAAGTTATATGTATTACTCGTGTATAATTTTTTTTTTTTTTATATAATTATATGTATACTTATTTATGTACTTACTTATCTTTATAATTTATATTTGTTTATATAATTAAATCGTATGTAGGTATATTCTATTTTATTACATATAATTCATTGCAGGCACCTTTATATAGGTATTAGGATAAGGTTTTCTTATCTGTATTTTATGAATTAGATACTTACCTAATGTGATATCTGTATCGTCACTTGGGGTCACCAAATAAAATCAGGGTTGATTTGAGGTGTAGCCTCAAATCAACAATAAGCCTGAGTGGTGACCTCATTTTCACAACATGCGTACCTACTGGTACTTTGTTAATATGTTTACAAAGCGATATGTAACCTGTGCCATACCTATTACTATGTATAAAATGAATGTATGTTCTTGTATGTTGTGGAAATAAATGCTTTTCTATTCTATTCTATTCTTTCTAATCAACGCCTACCAAAGTAAAAGGACCTAAAAGCGGGGGCAGATTTTAATCGCGAGCTTTTTCAATTTGACGGCTACTTGGTGTCAATTCCTTTACGAAACCAAAGAAGCATTAACGCCGAATGGTATTCTACCAAATGCTTGTCAGAAGTATTCTCTGTTGTGAGTAACAAGCGACCAAATACAGGGCTCCGCGGGCTTCTGCTCCACCACGATAATGTGCCCGTCCACACCGCAATCAAAACGAGGGACTTCCAAAACAGCACACCGGTGTCCGTGCAGACCGTGCCTAGCACCGTGTGACATCTTCTTATTGCCAAAAATAAAAAATCAGCTCAAAGGGATACAACTTTCGTCGCCGGATGATGCGCTCTCAACGTTCGAGCAGGCTGTAAACGAGGTGTCTGTGGCAGATTTGAAAAAGTGTTTTGAAAACTGGTTCAGACTCATGAAACTTTTGTATATAGGCTGGTGGAGAGTTCTTTGAAAATATGTTATAAAAATATATTTACTCATTGACTGCACGGTTGGCGTAGTGGTTTAAGCGGCCGCCTCACCGCTTGACACTGCGCCGAGTGCTGTGGGTTCGATTCCCACAGGAGACAACACTTTTTGTGATGCATAAATTGTTGTTTCGAGTTCATTGTGCCCGTTGGTTTTATGTTTGTAAGGTCCCCCGTGACACAGGATTTAATACTAGTGCGGGAGCTGTCTTTAAAAAAAATAAACTTATAGAACTTTTTTTTAGTGTGGCAAAACTTTCTGAGTGTCCCATGTATTATAAGAAGAAAAGATGAATGTTATTCAGTAAAAGATTATTATTAGTTGACTGATCTAGGATTTTTTTTGATAAGCCACTGATACTAGTCCTGTTAGAACGCGCCTCTTGTTATATTACATAATTCCTTGGGAAGAAGGTACTAGTTTTCTGTATTGATTTGACAAAATGCACTAAAAGTCTTGTCCGCGTGGTGACGGATTAAGAATACGGAATGTCACCACCCCATATCATCCCATGGATGTCGTAAGAGCCCACAGAGAGAGCATATTATGCAGAGAACAGCACTATAAGAGAAGGAAAACTTGATACAAACCCTATACCAACCCGTTTGGCCAGCGTGGTATAGTAGGCCAATTCCTCCTTTCAATGGCCTCTCCATTGAAAGGAGGATTTGGCCTAGTCCAGCAATGGACTGTTAAGTGCTGATGATGATGATGATGACTAAAAGCCTTATAATTGATCATATCTTTTTATTTAGCTATCTTTCCACAGCACCAAAAAGCCATAGATTTTTGTAACTATTCATAACCCTTAATTGCTACCACAGTCATAAGTTTATAACGAACGTACAATAAAGTGTTCCCATGAGATAACACTTTATTAAGTTAAGTTGTGTTTTAATTTTCCAAGGACCCCATTAGTTACATAATTGACGATCAAGTTATTCAATAAAATAAAAAATATATAACTTAATTGATGATTGGACAATTGGACATTGTAACGCAGATGCAAATAAAATGATTCATACCACATTCCAATGGTTGTGGTCGCAACCGGCTGCAAACATTAGCTGATCATATGAGTATGACTAAACGACCGGTTTCTGAATTGAGAATTTCAGCTTTCATCAGTTGAAAATTTCTGAACTAGTTGAAGTCAACTTAAGTTTTTTCTGTTTCACAGGTCAGGGTGAGATTTTTTCAGAGCACTTTCAACTGAGTATTCTTCAAATCATGAATAACTCAAACCGAACAACACTAGTACGTTCCGATACAAGTAAAAAAACCGGTAGTAACCATACATTCGTATTCATTAACATTTTATAAAGATGCACACTTGTTAGTTAGGTAATTCTTTTTATGCAGAAACAAGTAAAAAGTTGAAATAAAGTTGTATTTAAAATTATTTCAAAGATTATTTAATTTTAATGAACAGTTTGTTGAATTTGTTCAATTCGTATAGTGAAAACGGAACGAATTTGTTATGTTAAAGTCAGTTTGTTTTATTTTTAATTTAATACAAAATATTTGTGGCCAGGTATATTTGAGGTATAATTCTATATACCTCCATGGTAGCCACCAACCATGGATGTATATAGAATTATACCTCCATGGAGGCCACAGCGAAATTATTTGGATTGATTTAACACGGAAATCTCTTATTTATATTTTCTATCCCTTCTTTTTGTTCCTAATAATGTTGTAATCTATTTGTTCCAAATATTGAATAATCTTTGAACCTTTTTTCTATAAGTTCTGTTTGACGACCTTCTTGTTGTGTAGACGTCAGTATGACGTAACAGCTGCTTGGCAACCGTAGTGTGGACAGTTTGATATACTGGATGTCATATTACTCGTGATCATGGGTTAAAAGGCCAAAGTTGTATAATTAAATATTTCTCAATTTATCAGTGCTAAGTGAGGTTTGACAAATGTCAAATGTTTTCAGAAACGCGAATCTAGAGTTGATATGAAGTTGATCATGAGTTGATCAAATGTTGTGCCAAATTTTAGATTTTTCAAACACAAATACTCAAAATGTGGTCAACCATTTTTTGTGAAACAGAAAATTGATTAAGTAGTATATAATTAGTGTTTAAATTGTTCTCAACGCGAAATTCTCAATTCAGAAACCGGCCGTCTGTCTTAAACGACTAGTATATACCTACTTAATTATAGGAATGAAAAAACTATACATATGATTGTATAATCACATTGCAGACGAAATATAATGATACACTTCAGAAGTAGATAAATAAAAGGTATGAACAAAATATATTTTTAGGAAATACCAGATAATGATCAGAAATTAATATAATTAGGAGCTAAAGTATTGGCAAAAGTCATTGGCATATCTGACCCGCTTTGCAAACGGTGGCGGACATTAACCAAAATAGTTTTAAACAAAGGGGAATAATATGACCTTTCATTGCATATAATTGTTTGATTAAAAATCGTCGGAGAAAAATGTACAAGATCCTTTAAAAAAGAAGACAAACGGTAACAAAGGTTTTTATTTCATCTTATAAAGGCATTAAAATAAAATCGAAAAGAGCTAATGTTTAGATATTAGTCATACGCTCTCTCTTGCGCACATTGAACAGGTTTTTTTTCGCACATTTAATAGCTGCGCCCAATTATCACTAGCGTTGTTTATTATCTGTCTTGGGCCATACACCAGGAAGCCACTGGCGCACCCGCTGCCTTCTTAAATGATCTTAGGATTGCTTTGGATCCAATTGAATAAAAAATATTTTAATGAATTAGCCTTTTTATTGTTCTTACATATATCAATTAATAAGCGGACGCCCGCGACTTCGTCGACCTCATTCAGTGATCCCGCGGGAATATCGGGATAAAAAGTAGCCTATAACCTTTCTCATGAATGTGGCTATCACACAGAAAAAGATTTTTTCAAATCGGATCAGTAGTTTCAGAGATAAAGGGCGGGTTTCTGAATTAAGAATTTCGCGTTGAGACAATTTAAATACTAATTATATACTACTTAATCAATTTTCTGTTTCACAAAAAATAGTTGACCACATTTTGAGTATTTTTGCTTGTAAAATCTTAAATTTGACACAACATATGATCAACTCATGATCAACTCCATATCAACTCTATATTCGCGATTCTGAAAACATTAGATATATGTCAAACCTCACTTAGCACTGATAAACTGAGAAATATTTAATTATACAACTTTGCGGCCGGTTTCTGAATTGAGAATTTCAGCTTTAATCAGTTAAATATTTCTGAACTAGTTGAAGTCAACTTAAGTTTTTTCTGTTTCACACATCAGAATGGGATTTTTTTAAAGCAATTTTAACTAATAATTTCACAAACATTGGTTATATAAAACCTAAAAGTACTATTACGTTCCGATACAAGAAAAAAGACCGGTACTAACCATGAATTCATATTACTTGATATTTTACAAAGAAACACACTTGTGAGTTAATTATTTTTATACAGAAACAAAAAGAAAGTCAAAATTAAGCCGTATTTAAAATTATTTCAAACATTATTTTAACTTTTTATGAACAATTTGTTGATTTTTTTCAATGCGGTAAAGTGAAAACGGAACGTGTATAAACGTCAACGTCAGTTTATTTTGAATACAAAATATTTGCGGGAACTGCAAATTAAATATATATTTTATAATGGAAAAGGTGAAAAAGAGATCTCCCAACTACACCGAGGATGAGAAACAATCCCTTCTGGCTCTGGTTGCAAAGTAAGTGGTAACTACTATCGTATAAATAATCGCTTTTAAATTAAAAACTCGTACTTCAATTTCATTATGTTCCTATTTAATTCTTGTTGGAAATTGCAATATATATTTTACCTTATGAACCTCAAAGTTCTTACGATATCTTAGCTTAGTTAAAAATGCACTTTTTTTGTTTTAGATACAAGGATATAATAGAAAGTAAACGATCAGGATCTTATTATGTACAAAAGAAAAATGAGGCTTGGACTGCTATTACCAGAGAATATAATAGTATTTGCACAACTGGGCCTAGAGAAATGCTAATGCTTAAACAATTTTATAATAATATAAAACATCGCGCTAGAAAAATTTCGGCCACTGAAAATGTATAGAATTTATGTAGCTTTAAATAGTTTAATAAAAGTAGTTTCAATCCATGTGCTCACACTTAACAAATAAACTGTTTTCAGAAACTAAAATATATCAATAACCAACTGCCACCAACAACTATTTCTGATAACGTGGAAACAACAGATGAAGATCATGTAAGTTTTAAGTTAAAAGTTTAGTGAAAGTGAATGTTTTAAATCAATAACCTCGTAAGTAATTATTTCGTTTTAATAATATGGATATCTATCATCTTCCTCCTAGCGTTATCCCAGTCTCAACCCGGGGTCTGCTTTCTAGTCTTACCAGATTTGGCGGAATAATAGCTTTTCCACGGAGCGACTGCCTGTCTGACCTCCGCAACCCGAAGGGATAGCGAAATTCCATGGTTTAAACTAGTGCCAGTTTATTTTAGAGGTACTGACGCCCTATAACAACTGTCAAAGATCTTCATGACAACCGGGACCGACGGCTCTCCGAGACACGAGGCAAGCGATAATTTACAATTAAATATAATAATATATAATAATAATAATACATACATACATATCGTCACGCCTTTTATCCCCGAAGGGGTAGGCAGAGGTGTATTTCTACACCCACTTTTCGCCAGATATACTTTAGTCCCACGTAATAAGGGGCGAGCCTATTGCCGTACCGGGCACATTTCCAGACTCCGTGCTGCTACTGAGAATTTCGTGACAGAAAAACCCAATAACACTGCCCGACCCAGGAATCGAACCCGGGACCTATGGGTGCTAGATAATGGATAAACATACTTATATACTTTGTTTTTTGTAAATACATACATATTATACATAGAAACACCCAGACCAAGACAAACATCCATGTTCATGCACACAAATGTTTGACTTGTGCGGGAATCGAACCCGCGACCTTCGGCTTAGCAGTCGCTTACACTCCCGCTGCGCCGGTCGTCAAATACACACTCCGAAAAGTCAGTGGTGCGCGCCGTGGATTCGTACCCGATATCCTCTGCATGGCAGTCCGTTGGTATCTCCACTAGGCTATCGCTGCCTTTTTTTATAATATGGATATTATAATGAGAAATTGAATGACAACCCCACAGTCATTGCAATGTATAAGCAAGTAGGAACTGCCTGCCTACTCCTATACATATAATATTTCCTGTTTTCAGATACAAAATTATCAAATTGAATCACCAGTATCAACTCATACATGTGACAACAAGGGTGGTAATGTAAGATTCAAATTTAGTAGCTTTGTTTACAAGATATTTAGGTTCTAGTGACCAGTTACTGTTTTCCTAACACAATTTTTATTTTTAGGCATCACTGGTAGAAGTCAAAGATTTAAAAAAGAAATGGATTGATGAAAAAGTAAGTTGACAATCTTGATGAACATTTCAATATTCAGTGATATATGTAACTTGTATTTAACATTACATCTTTCAGAAAAATATAAAAAAAACTGGTGGAGGTGTGTTTACTCCTACACTAACCGATGCTGATCACCAGGTCTTATCTCTATTAGATCAATCAATCAGACCAGATGCAAATCCTTATGATGAAGCAGCAGAATATTTTGGTAGGTATAATTGTGTTTTTATCTCATTCATATGGGTATCTTATTTTTTTATACGTATTGCAAAACTTATACAACAGCCCCCGCAGCCCAGCATTTGGAGAAATACTGTACAGGTGTGATGATATGTTATAAATATGTTACAGGTGAAACTATTATAGAAGAATTTGTGGAGGAACCCAAACCAGTAGGACCAAAAGAGGAAAAGATAAACATTAAAACAATACCTAAATTTAGAAAAAGAAACACTAGTCATAGTATACCCAAAACAGGGTACCAAAAAAAATCTGCAGAATTACTTAAAAAAATATATTTTAGGAAAAAAATTGAATTAGTTTTCTACCAGAAGAAAAATGAAGTGCAACAATTTAGAAATGAGCAGAGGAGACATGAACTAGAACAAAAAAAAATTGAATTGGAAATTCAAATTCTAAAAAAACAGTTATAGAAGACATAAGTATACACACATAAAAATATTTAGAGATATGTTTTTTTGTGATTTCTTATCTAGTACTAGTGGCCCGGCCCAGTTTCGCACGGGTGGTCGTTTAGTTTTTAAATATCTATGTATCTATATAGTCATACTTAACAAATACTTACGTCATACTTTCATACTTTTAAAATACTGTAACATATTTTCTAAATGCCGATCCTACTGGTGAGGTATTAAGAATAGAAAGTGTCACCACCACCTCATTTCATTTTGTTAGCGCCTTAAAACGACGTTAGGAAAATACTCGAATCAAATTGAAACTTAGCGTAGAGAATAAAAACTCGACATTAAACTCTATACCAACTCGTCTAGTTAGGGTGGTATCGTAGTCCTATTGGCTCATAATGGTCATAATGATATTGGGATGCGAATTAGGAGAAGCCTATATCGAGCAATGGATTGCGGAAGGCCGTTATGGTGACTATTACTTATGGCGTGCTGCGTGTCGTGGGTTCTATGCTCACACGAAAGAAAACTTAGTGTGATCTACAAATTGCTGTTTTGAGCCTGGGTGTTATTTGCGTCTGATGATTATAAAGTTGCAATTGTTTGTTTGATACAGGATTTATTTTTAGTTCGGTAGTCGTCATAAAAGAAAAGGGTGTATCCCACTATTTCCATGGAAATGCAAAATGGAAAAAGTGGGACAAGCGTTTTATACAAATTATATCCCATTATTTCTATTGCGGCAAAAAACCGCTAGTACCCTCGGCCTTTATTTTTATGGCTCCGAATACATTTTCATAAAATTGTGTGATAAACTAAAATTACAAAGCTGAAGAGTTCGTTTGTTTGTTTGGTTGAACGCGCGGCTACTCTCAAGACCTCAACCTTGTAGTGGCGGTTTGAGTATACAAAGTTTCACTACCGCATTTCATTCCGTGGGTGTCTTAAGAGGTGACAAAGGAAAATACAGGAAGCATAATATTATAGTCACTTTGCAAAAGTACGGCAAACACTACATCAAACTCCATACCAACCCGTCAGGCTAGCGTGGTTATAGTAGACCAAATCTTTCTATTGACTCACTGCTTCCGTAATGCTCATATCCAGCAATGAACTGCGAAATGCTATTTGTGGATATATAGTATAGTTTTAGTTTTATGTAGGTAGGTACTTAAGTTATTAATTTCTGAGGGTATTAACTACCTTTTCATTTGATGTACGCCCCTTAACTTACTCTTACATTCATTATATCTTTTGAATGGCATGTTCAATTTAAATGATACAAAATGTATTATTATGAATTGTGTGATAAGAGAGTGTTGTAGGGTAAAAGAATATGTAGTGACAAGCATCGAGAAAGGTATGCTAAGATGGTTTGGGCACGTGGAGAGGATGGATGACGAAAGACTGACCAAGCAGATATATAAGGCAAGTGTGGAAGGGACAGGACGAAGGGGAAGACCTAGGCGGACGTTCTCTGACCAGATTGGAGATATCCTAAAAACAGGACAGGTGAGAAGTACCCTGAACAGAAGAGCATGCATGAGGAATCTGATGGGAGTGAATGAAGCAAGAGAGATATGTCAGGATCGTTGCAAATGGCGTTCCGGAGTCTCTGCCTACCCCTCCGGGAAACAGGCGTGAGTCTATGTATGTATGTATGTATGTATGTATGTATGTATTATTATGGTAAAGTATAATGTATGGTAATAAAGTAGTACATTATTTTTAAGTATCATTAATAGTTTAAGCAGCGCACGCGATGAGAGACATTTTTTTATGTTTTTGTAGGGATAACTAATATTTTCTAGAAATAAGTAAAGTGGTGAAATAATTTTGAAAATAGGTAAAGGACTTTTTTGTTTATTCGTTACTAATAAAGATGCAAGATTTGTAGTTTTGTATGTTTGCATACAAAACTAAAAATCTTGCATCTTTATTATATTATATAAATAATATAATTTTAATATATTACATTATAATATTATAAACAATTGTATATTATATTATAATATTTCTTAGTTTCAAAGCTGAATGAACAATCATTTCGTACATTGAGTACAAAATTATTGTTCAATCTAAAAGGAAATAAGACAAAGTGGAGTTGCTCTGAGACCTCTCTACAAATGGCATTGTGATCTGTTTGATGTGTTTCATAAAGTTTATTACTTACTGTTAAAACTTGAGTTTATTAATACTATAAAGATTAAGATAATAAAGAGATAAAAATGAAACCAATTCGTCACAATATGTATTATTTATTATTCCTCTAATATAACTTTTCCCATCCACTAATAACTGAGGGTCTAGTACGAGTTTGCACTCGATCGTCATGGTGGACGCCTATGGATGGATAGCCTAGTCGTCGGGAACAATTTCCATACATTTTCTAAATGCGCCCCCTAGCGGACTCTATCGATCGCTACTCTCCGTTAGGGGCGCTTTTAGAAAATGTATGGAAATTGTTTCTGTCGACTAAGCTATCGTCCACCGTGATCGAGTGCAAACTCGTACTAGACCCTCAGGAGGAAATGCTTGTTAACTCGAAAAATGGAAAAACAACATTTATGATAGCATACATTTATTAAAAACTGAATTGAAAAGACAAATGTAAGTATTAAAAATAGTTTTGTACAATTGCTGCTCTAATGGCAAAATTTTGATTGCCGCTTGTTTGTGGCAATGGCTCATCGTCATTTTCTGTAAGAATGTCATGTTGCACAAATAATTGGTCACACTCAAGAGCCATGTTATGGAGCACTGCACAAGCCACAATAACTTTTAAAACTTTAGAAAGTTTTAGCTGCATGCCCAAATGAAGGCATGGAAACCTCCTCTTTAGTACTCCAAAACATCTTTCTACCGTGTTTCTTGTGCTGATGTGGGCTATATTATATGCTTCTTGTGATGGGCTGTCAGGATTAAGAAATGGTGTCAAAAGATACCTTAGACATGGATATCCACTATCTCCTAATAGTAGATAATTCCCGAATCTGCCTCTTTCAAATTCAGCTGCCAGTGGAGAATCATTCCATATCGTAGTGTCGTGCACGGATCCTGGCCAACGCGCTATGATGCTCCTTATCATCAAGTTCGCATCACACACAACTTGCACATTTATAGAAAAAAAACCTTTTCTATTCCTATAGAGTTCTGCTCTGTTTCCTCCTGGTGAATCTATTCGTATGTGCGTGCAGTCAATAGCTCCAATAATTCTTGGGAATCCAGCAATATTATAGAACCCAGCTGCGATTGATGCTCTTTCGTCTTCATCAGGCATTTTTATATAGTTTCTTCTTAGCAACGCTATAGCACTGGTTACTTTATCTGTTACCCGACACACTGTTGCTTTGCTGACATTTGCAGTGTCTCCTACAACAGCTTGGAAGCTACCGGTAGCATAATATCTTAGCGCAATCAATAATTGCAACATTGGTGAAATGCAATCTCGTCTTCGAATTCTGCAAGGTAAACGGTTTCTTATTTTGTTAAAAATAAACCTCACAGACTCCTTCGAAAAGCGAAAGCGGTCTTTAAATTGTTCTTCGCCGAGAGTTTCAAAGAAATTTGGCCGCGATCTTACAGCTCTTCGTCTGCGCGGCTGTGCTACGC
This sequence comes from Euclidia mi, assembly GCA_944739405.2. NCBI lineage: Eukaryota > Metazoa > Arthropoda > Insecta > Lepidoptera > Erebidae > Euclidia > Euclidia mi. The sequence continues at coordinate 25,712,248 of OX123204.2, read as the reverse complement.
GGGGCTCATCCATCGATGAAAGCGATGTATCATCACTGGACATAATTATAATGAATATTGTTACGGACGGGGTAACAAAGAATACACCGAGTAGCGTAGATGATCGATCGGTGGACTTTCCTTAATGTTCTATGCGGACTTGCCGTATATATAAAGGTACTCTGTGCTTCTTCCTTACTATGAGTGTAGTGTACATTCTGCGTGTCTCCACCGTTTTTTATACCCCTAGGAAAATTCTATCGTCTTTTATTCTCTTTCTGTTCATTCCTGAATTGAATAAAATTTTCAAATCGTAGTTCCAAATATTTAATAGTCTTCGAACCTTTTTGCTATGTAAAGATTCTGTTTTACGACCTATATTAAATTGAATAGTCTTCGAACCTTTTTTCTATAAATTCTGTTTGATGACCTACTTGTTGTGTAGACGTCAGTATGACATACCCGCTCCTTGGCAACCGTAGTGTGGACAATTTGACATTTTGGCCGTCAAATTACTCGTGATCACGGGTTAAAAGGCCAACGTTGTATCATTATTTTTTTCTCAATTTATCAGTGCTAAGTAAGGTTTGACAAATGTCAAATGTTTTCAGAAACGCGAAAATGTTGTAAACACGAGTTGACATGAAGTTGATCATATGCTATGTCAAATTTGATATTTTTCAAGCACAAATACTCAAAATGTGGTCAACTTTTTTTTGTGAAACAGGAAATTGATTAAGTATGAGATAATTAGTGTTTAAATTGTTCTCAACGCGAAATTCTCAATTCAGAAACCGGCCGCAAGGTCTTTTAACCCGTGATCACGAGTATGAGATTGACAGCCAGTATGTCAATCTGTCCACACTACGGTTGCCAAGCAGCGGTTACGTCATACTGACGTCTACACAACAAGAAGGTCGTCAAACAGAAATTATAGAAAAAAGGTTCAAAGACTATTCAATATTGGGAACAAATATATTACAACATTATTAGGAAAAAATAGAAGGTATAGAAAATATAAATAAGAGATTTCCGTGTTAAATCAATCCAAATAATTTCGCTGTGGCCTCCATCAAGGTATAATTCTATATACCTGCATGGTGGCCACCATGGAGGTATATAGAATTATACCTCAAATATACCTGGCCACAAATATTTAGTGCAGTGATAAGATAACAGAGGTCTGCCAGTTGCACCGGAAATAGCTTTCTTAACTTAGCTTATTCTTAACTTTAAGGTATTGCGCTACAGCATCCTTTCAGGTAAATTATATTCATCACTTGAATTGTAAACACGAAAATATACATAATTCAAATTCAAATTCAAATTCAAATTCAAAATCGTTTATTCATTTGGGTCACAATGTGACGCTTATGAACGTCAAAATAATAAATTTATAAAATAATTACTTAAAGACTCTACATTTACATTTACTGCCACGTTCGCAAAGCAATAGGTAGAACCATGAGAAAGAACGGGCAATAAAACTCACGGTCACTCTTTTTCTTCGCCAGGTTTTGCATAATACACATAATTTACATTTTGTAAGGTGCTGCAACTGTTACACCTTCTATATCATTTGTATATATTTACTGTACATAATAATACTCAAGCATAATACTTTTGATGTTCATTTGGTTAGTCTCCTCAGAATAGACATGGTGAAACAGGAGCATCCACTTACATTATATATACCTAATAATGCAGGCAATCCGCGAAAGTGATCAGACCCATAATGGAAATGATGCAGTTAAATATTAAAATCTAATACCAGCCCGCAAGACCATCATCGACCAGTCATCGCAAGTAGCACCCGTTCACGAGTATGACGCATGTGCCAGCCATCATCCCTCTCGCCATATTAGAGGGACAGGGATGACCCGACACACGACGCCACCACAAGAAATGACATTTTAGTGAGCATGACGATAACGATATACGAACCGGCAGTAAGAAACAATCTATTGGTATACTGACCATGACCGCCAATTACCTCCATTTTCCAGATCGTTATTATGAACATAAATCAGTGGACCGCGTGAAGGAATGCAAATGTAGAAAGAATTTTGTGAAGGTGACAAGTGAACAACGATATGATCAGGAATAAATAATGTTAAACTACATTCAACAAATCGTAATAATATCCAAATCCTGCAAAAATCATGTGTTCACGAGGCACCTCCACTTAACATGTTACTAATTAAGAAGAGAGTATTTTACACAGTCATAAAAATAACAATAATGGTGAATTTAAAAAAAAAGCAACTAGACCCATGATGTCTTGTCATCTAGAAATTCTTTAATAGTGTAATAACCCCTTTTTAAAAGAAAATTCCTAGTAGTGGTTTTAAATTTGTGCAGAGGTAAATTCATTATTTCCAGAGGTAATTTGTTGAAGAATTGTATACCGAGTCCCGCAAATGAGTTATGAACTTTATGTAGACGGTAGTTATTGCCCACTAGTTTATGCTTATTCCTTGTGTTCACTTTGTGCACGTCACTATTTTTACGGTAAAGAGTTAAGTTTTTCTTAACGTACATTAAATTAGCAAATATATACTGCGATGCAACTGTAAATATTTCTACTTCTTTAAATTTATCTCGTAAAGAATCTCTAGCACCTAACTTATATATTGCACGTATGGCCCTCTTTTGAATAACAAAAATTGTCTGAATATCGGCCGCCGTACCCCATAATAGTATCCCGTAAGACATTACACTGTGAAAGTAACTAAAGTAAACTAGTCTAGCAGTATCTACGTCTGTGAATTGGCGAACTTTCCTAACTGCAAATGCTGCAGAACTAAGTTTGACTGCCAGACAGGATATTTGGGCACCCCACTGAAGCTTACAATCTAAAGTTAAACCTAAAAATACAGTTGAATCAACTAGGTTAATTGTTTCGTTATTTAAAATTATATTAGTAAGAACATTTTTGACATTCGGCAAAGTGAATTTCACACATTTTGTTTTGCCAGAGTTGAGTAGCAAATTATTTGTCGTGAACCAATGTAGTACTTGCGCAAGAGAATTATTTACGCTGTCAATGTTACTTGTATTACGATCAACTTTAAAAATAAGTGAAGTATCGTCAGCAAAAAGAACAATATCACATAAATTTCTAACAAAGAATGGCAAGTCATTAATATATATTAAAAAAAGAAACGGACCAAGAATAGAGCCCTGTGGAACGCCCATTCCCACTGGCAAACCTTGAGACCTACTTCCACTAACATCTACATACTGAACTCTATCTCTAAGGTAACTGGCAACAAGATTGAGTGCGCTATCTCGAATACCATAATGGTTGAGTTTACGTAAAAGTGTATCATGTTCAACACAATCAAAAGCCTTTGACAAGTCGCAAAAAACACCAATGGCATCCTTCGAATTTTCCCAAGCGTTAAAGATATGTTTTAATAGAGCTACACCGGCATCAACGGTGGAACGACCCTTAGTGAAGCCATACTGCTCACTGTGCAATAAATTATTTGTGAGAAAGTGGCTCTCTAACTGATGCAAAATAACCTTTTCAAAAATTTTACTGATTGCAGGCAAGATAGAAATTGGCCGAAAGTTACTAGGGTCGCTCTTGGATCCTTTTTTGAAAAGTGGTATCACCTTGCTGTGTTTCATTAAATCAGGAAATACCCCTTTATCCACGCATCTATTAAATATTGCAGCTAAATATGGAGCTATGCTAAAAATGATTTGGCGAACAAGACTAACTGAAATACCCCATAAGTCAATAGATTTCTTAATATTGATGGTCTTGAATGTCTTGAGGATGTCATTGGTGTCAATGTATTTAAAATTAAACAGCACATCACACTCATTCACATTGCCCCTAACTAACATCTCTGCTTTGCTTGGGCATGAGTCTAAACACTTGGTTGTTTTCACTGGTATGTTTATGAAGAAGTTGTTAAAAGCCTGAGCAACATCAATTTTCTTTGTAACTATTTCTCCATTACATTTTAATTCAAAGCTATTATCTACTAACTTAGCTCGACCAGTCTCACTGTTAATAATGTTCCAAGTTGTTTTTATTTTGTTCTTGGATTCTTTAATTTTATTACTTATAAATATAGACTTAGCTGAAGCACATGCTCTCTTAAAAACTTTTGAGTAATTTCTTACATATTCAATAAATGAAGGATTAAAATTGTATTGCTTCATACCATACAGATCATACAACCTAGATCTACTTTTGTATATTCCTACTGTTGCCCAATCACAAAATTTAACTTTAGAGCTCTTGGCAATTGTCTTCTGCTTAAAAATTTTATTGTACTCATTTTTAATAACATCAAATAACCACTTATATAATTCATCTGGATCATCGTGAGTTAAGTCAATGCTGGCGATCTTAGCAGCAACATCATCACTAAAGCGATTAAGGCGAGCAGAGGTCATAGGCCTACATGTGATTTTTTGTACTGTAGGGGTTGTATTAGTTGGAATTACAACCTTTTGTCCACAGTGATCTGATGTCAAGTCACTCAAAACAGCTTTACTTAAGTACAAACAATTGCAAAAAATATTATCTAAGCATGTAGAAGAATGTGAGGTAGTTCTGGTTGGTTCAGAAAATAAAACATTCAAATTAAATGACATAAATAAACTAACTAACCTAGTACAAGTTGGTGATTGTTCTAACAAGTTAACATTAAAATCACCACATACGATTATTGATTTCCTGCTGGAACTTAAGTGTTTTAAGACATCCTCCATGATGCTTTCAAATTGGCTAAAGTCACTTTGCGGTGGTCGGTATACACAGACTATGACGTGTTGCTCAAGTTCAACACAAGATATCTCAGCGGTGCGCTCGATAGAAAGTTCGGCTATGTCCTTTCGTTCTTTACATTTAATACTATTACAAACATATATGAGAGAGCCACCACGAATAGCGTTCTTTCTTACGAATGCACTAATCACTGTATAAAATTCATTATTGAATATTAATTGGTCACCTCTTAACCAATGTTCCGTAATGCATAATACATGCAACTTATGTTTCTTTAAAAATAAATCTATCTCTAATTCTTTGCTAGATAGGCCTTGTATGTTTTGATGAGCTAAGTTTAAAACACATGAATGCCTATCTGTTGTCTCATCTAGTAGTTTAAACTAATAGATTTGTCAATACTACTATTGGTATAACTATTATCTACCAAATTCCTAAGTACTCTAGTAGTACTGCGTTCACTATGTAAATTAAATGCTAATAATTTAGCAAGTTGTCGCCTATATATAAAAGAGAGATACATAGTATCTTTTGTTAAAAAGAAATTACTAATAAAAATATTAGAGTCAAAAAATAAAATATGGTCACTATGACTACAAGTGCTATTATATAATAATAGATTCAATTTACCTATCTGGTTATTTTCTTTATAAGATAAGTTATTGGAATATGGTAATGCACAGACAATAAAGTTGCACCCCACTTTAGAACTTTGTTCTATCATAATATCTGATAAAGCTAATATTTCTTTCTTGGTAACTAGTAGGCTATCCCCATATAAAATTATAACTGTAGAATGTTTATTTAGTCTAGCATACTTTAATTTATTAATTAACATAGACATTCCTTGTCCTGGTGAACAAATATTTTGTATTGACCGATCAGTATAACTATTAATCAGGCTACCCATACCAATTCCTAATTGGTCAGAAAAAATTAAAACATTGTTATCTAAAACCTTATTATTTTCATTATGTAACAATGTGTCAGAACCATGACATGTTTTCGAAAAATATTTATCTTGAAAGTCACTATATAACTTGGTTGTACAATTAGGTGAAGCCTCTAACTTATGATTTGAACAATTTAAACAGTTACCGTTGTTGGTCATAGAGAGCAGTTGTTTTAGATTTTCTCTACCAACTCTGCTAATTTCATCATATTTCAATATATATTCCTGTGTTTCACTTTGATGATCTATTATCAATTTGTTGAGCTGTGCATTTAATGATGTGATTTGTGTTTGCAGCTCACATGTGTGTTGTTCATATTGTAATCGGCTACAGGCTAATTGCTCACTACTATCCTTAAGCTTAGAAACTAATAACTCACTCTCTTTAACTAAATCATGGTTAATTTGTGTTAAATCTACAATTTTCTTTGACCTCTTATAGCCTAACTCAAGTCGCTTTATTAATTTATTTAATTTTGTCAATTTCCTAAATTTACCATTTGACACCTTATATGTAAAGTTACAATTACATTTTACAGATTTAAAAATATTTGCCTTTCCACCAATGACTTCAGAGAACAGGTCCTGGTTTGCTGCGCTGCTTAGTGACTGAATGGAACTCTCCAAGGTTGTTATTTTGGATTGAGCTTCACTCAAGCTTGTTTCCAACTCCATGATGCGACTGAGCTGCCTCATATATGTATCATCGCAGCTACTATATGATCTGACTTCTTCCTGCAGTCTGTCCCGCTGGTCCAGAATGTCCATATGTTCTATGTGGAGTTCCGTCAATTGTGCTTTCAGTTGTGAGACTTTGTCATTAACATACTTAATTTCCTCTTCACTGTCAATTCGTTCCTTCAACAGTTGACTATGATCTTCCTTATATTTCTTGAGTTCCAATAGTGCAATCTTCAACTTGTGCTCCGTTTCCTTTGCCAAAGCCTTACGGGTCAACAAAGTGTGTGAAGACATATTTTGTACCCAAATTACCTTAAAAGAAGAAAAATAAAACAGCTGAATTATTTGAAAAATATTATAGGGTATGGGGAAAGGGATGTTAATATATAAATATAACAAATACTCAGAAAAAGTTGACAGACAGAAATATTTTAAGAAAGTACAGTGATGTAGGTATGTTACAAAAAAAATAATAATGAGAAAAGTTATACAAATTGAACAGAAAAAGAATAACAAAGGAACTAGAAAGGTAATTTGATTACTAGATACCTATATTACTTATAATATCTTAGTTTCTTGGACAATCAGTACACTAGGTAAGATAGCTGTAGGCTGTAGCTATTATTATACTAGGTACTAATACTAATTATATTCAAATAAATCAACTAGAAATTGATGCATATACACTTAAAATAATAATTGTGAAGTGTGATTAGTGTAGTGGGTGTTTGTATGGGGCATTTGTTCAGTCCTCGATTTTGCTTCCACTTTTGTCAAGCAAAAGGAGACAGAAATTGTGCCAGTGTGTGATGGACGAAGCTCACGTTATGTGAGCCGAGTAAATATGTGATGAGGAGTGTAAGTTAATAAGTAAAATACTCCCCGGGTTTCAGGATGATGATTTGAAATCCGTCCGTTGACACTGGGTAGTTGATCTGTCCGCCAAGAACTGTCGGCAGCGAGGTTTCAATCCTTTTCAAACACCAAACTCAATGGCTTTCACACTTCTTTTGGCATAAATACAACTTTAGTGAAACATAAACGTTTAATATACGAAATGTCATTTTTTACAATTCTAATATATTTACAACCAGCTGTTTCCCGCGGTTTCACCCGTTGGTACATCAACTATCTGCCAGTGAATATCGCGTCAAAATCGGTCCAGCCATTCCAGTGATTAGCGAGAACAAACAGACAGACAGACAGACTGACCGACTTAAAATTGAAAAAAAATTCATTTCGGTATATGTACTGTGTATACACATCGATATGCATTAAGTAAGTAAAAAGCGGTTATTTTAATATTAATAACAGACACTCAATTTTTATTTATATGTATAGATTAAAAGAGTAAACAAACATTTTGCTGAATGCTGAGTAGTCAAGCACACCTTGCGTTACTGACTGACTGACAGACACGCTACAGCCGAAACTATTCGGCGCAGAAAGCTGAAATTGGTGGTGCACTAAGAAGGGATTTCCCGAAATTCCCACGAGATCGGCCAAAACGGATAAATTTAAAAAAATGCAGGCGCAGCTGCTGGCGTCCTCTAGTTCAAATATATTGTCGTAGATCAGCTGTTCATTTGGAATATCGCATAGACGTAAACTTAGGTCTAATCAAAAATAAATATAGGTATATATTATATCTGAAATTAAATATTCAGTGCTTACTTTTCCAGTACAATTCATCTTTTCGCATTCTGAGACTTTGCTTACCAACATAGATGATGCTGATTTGTTTTATAAGGCTACTCCACTATGTGATCATCATCATCAGCCTTTAACAGTCCACTGCTGGACTAGGCCTCTCCTTTGAAAGGAGGAATTGGCCTACTATACCACGCTGGCCAAACGGGTTGGTATAGGGTTTGTATCAAGTTTTCCTTATCTTATGGCGGATGCACATTAGTGCCGTGAAGCTCCGTGAACAGGCGTGAACGTGAATGTGGATGGTTTTTGCGTTGTTCACGCGCGCCTGTTCCCCGACCAGAGTCGGTATTTTGTCCCGCGACAAAGGATTCGCGCCCCCTTCACGCGTATATATCCACATTCATGGACCCGTGCCAGTTTCCTCCGGACTACACAGGCGTACGGACGGGTGCAGTGCGCTAATAAAATGGAGTCGCGTGTGAACATTTGGGACAATGAAATGCGTTTTTTAGAACATTACCACATGGAGAGTGTTCCGGTGGGCACGTTAAGCTGTCGGTCCCAGTTCTTGTCTCAGGACAAGGCTTCTTAGGCCAACTCGGACGCCTTTGGGCGGACTGAAAACTCCGACACCAGAGTTGGCCATACACTGACACCAAACAGAAAAAAGAAAGAACAGCATACATAGTTATTGCGGTAGCAGCTTCTACGTCCATTTCGCGGCGGGTTTCACTAAAGACTGCGAACATCCCATGAATGTGGACGACACAACTTATGCCGTGAATACGCGGCGTGAATTTGCGCGTGAATTCACGGCACTAATGTGGCGCCGCCATTACAGTGCTGTTCTCTGCATAATTTGCTCCCTTTGTCGGCTCTTACGACACCCCTGGGATGATATGGGGTGGTGACAATCCGTATTCTTAATCCGTCACCACACGGACTGTACACACACGAATGCAAATAAATACAGTAATATTAAGTGATAAAATGACACATACAATATTTTTCCTTGTTCATATTTTTACTAGTATGCTATACTATGCTTTAATAAAATAAAATAGCAATAGTTATAAGAAAAGTTTTGCTAACACAAAATAACAAGGCGTTTTCTATAAACATTACACTTAAGTGAAAATAATTAAAACCACATCTTAATTATGAAATTTTACAACACGTACGTAATAAACAGTATTCGTACATCAGTTTTCATAAAATAACAGTAGTTTTTATCTGCCCTGAGTACGTATTCTTAGTGGCTCTGCTGGGGAGTATGCTCCGCAGCAGAGCCACAATATGAACGTTTGACGTACATCATTTTAAGATATAGGTAATTGATCGGTTTTTTTACGGTGGTTCTGTGGCAGAGTATGACACACAAACCCGCATCAAAATCCGTTGCATAGTTTTAAAGATCTAAGCATATAAGAGACAGACAACGAGAAGCGACTTTGTTTTATAGGTACAATGTAGTGATTCTTGAAAGGGATAAGATACAATTAGGGTTGCCTGGTGGTCGGAAAATACGGGATTGTCCCGGAATTTTGTGCCGTATCCCGTATCTATCAATAAGACCATGCTGTCCCGGATGCTATCGAAAAATTCGAGACAAAAAGTTTGTATCTATCAACCCTAGATGCAACATAAGATATACTTGTTAATAACGTATTTTTTATTATTATTTTGTATTTACAGTAACCAGCTTATAAACGAAGCATGATGAAAATAATGTAAAAAAATTGGAGCTTCAACTTCGTAATGCTTTAAAAGCCAAATTGTCTTACCGCAAGAGATATCTGCTAGCAAAGAAGATTTCAAGAACAAATGCTTTTGAAATCTTGACCAAGAGACACCGGCAGCTAAAAAACTGTGTTATATGCAGATCAAAGGAAGTGACATATCCAACCCAGGCATTGTTCAACTTCTTTGCCCAAGTAGAACACATCACAACACTGATTTTAGAAAGTTATCCACATATAGACAACATAGTTCAATACGATATATTAATTGTAACAGTCCATATAGATTTAAATTTTGTTAATGGTGCAAAACATAAAAATACCCTAAATAACTTCTTGTTACATAAAAGTGTTGTATTTTTTATTATGAATTGGTGCAAAGAAGTGAGCAATGTCCTCACCGGTAAGAGTTATTATAATTTTTGTTTAAATGATAGCTATGGCACTAATCGTATATTTCTACAGGCTCGAGAATATTATAATAAATCCAAAGGGAGAAAACGTAAGAGACAATCGAAAATGACTATTAATGTTTAAACAATAAAGAACAATGGCAGAATTTTGGTCTGGGTTTGTTGTGGCGACCTTAAACTTCATATGAACAAAACAAATTGGTTTTTTTCTACGATTTTTAATATTTTCACTTTGTCTCGTTAAAGCTGGAGTATTGTATGATGATAAAAAGCATTCCAATTGATTACGAATACTTTATTATTTGATTGTTGCCATACACAATGGTGTGACAGGAATAGACGTGAGTGCTATATCCGAACCGATTATTAAATAAGTAATGATACGATCGACCTTTATAGACTTGGTTTGGTTTAAAAGGCAGTTATTTAATGTTTAATCAATATTATATCAATAAGCTAATATTTTTGAAGCAAAACAACGTTTAAATCAAATATAAACGTCACAGCATCGTTTTAATGTTGTATCGATTTCACATAAAATCGATTTAAAATGTGCAGCTCTGCTTTTGTCTTTGGCTGTGACAGTTAGATGCTACAAAATCTTGGACCAAGAATCAAATGGACTCGTTATTTGCGTACACCCGTAAAGGACAGACATAGAGTACATCCTGAGTTGGTGTTACCAGATGTTGTAAATGTTTACCCTACAATTCTACGAAGTACATATTAACTTTTAAGTAACATTGTATCAAACCTGAATTGAGTTGAATTGAATTCCATCCATAAGGTGTGCGATAAATATTATTAATACTTAATATTATTATGTATAACAAAATTAAAATAGCAACGTTACCCAATATATTTACTTCACTCTGACTTATGATTTTTATCTCATGTAAGAGAAACATAAATATACAAATGTCATTTCGAATCTCCAAAAAAAAAAGTTGTCGTAAATTTTAACTAGACTAGTGATGTGCTTACTCAACATGAATTTCTATAAAATATCGATAATGTTAGCAATAAATCTTTAGATTTGGTTTACTCAGAATGAATATCAATTTAATGTTGATAAATCCTCAGATAAAGTAAAATATGTGAATAAATCCAGTTTATACTTAAACACTAGTAAATAAGTTAAGATAAAAAAAATATTTTTAATTACCTTTTTAAGGTGAATAAAGCAATTGATATTCATAATATCACTAATAATCACTACCTATATGCAATGATAGGATCAATGACGAGATCATTACCACGTAATGGTTTTCGAATACAAAACCACAATACGTATTTCAGACTTTTGCAAGTTATATGCTTATTATTAAGAAAATTATCACGATCGTCAAGTGTTTGTCTAAAATCTTCCAAACTAAATTAGGCCTTCTCAAATTGAAGGGAGGCACGAGTCCAGTATGCTCAGTTACATAATTATATTAATAGTTATATTAATATAGTAGTTACTACATATTTATAGTAATAAGTGAGTTAACTAATAGATTAGAAATAAAATTTAACTTCAGGGTCAATTTCAAATAAAATAATTCACACATAATGAATCACATTTATTTAAGGTAAAATAGAAAAAGTCACTGACAGTGTCATTGGCTTCGAAAAAACTCAAATCTTTACAAAATCATATTATATGTATGTACAGGTCAGGTATTATTGTATGTCAGGTCTTTGGTAACAATATTTAGTGTAGGAACTGAGAATGATTCCAAAAAAGTATTGCGGGGAGTTTTCCTAAAACACTTTCGCTCAAAGTGTTTAGAGCACACCCTTGCATATTTATTTGGATCCCAGTTTTCTCGTCCTGTTGCACGTATCCATAATTGTCGGATCGTGCAGTCCTTTGGGAATCTATAAAAAATAGTTTCATTACTACAAAGAATCGGAAAACAAAATTAATAATTAATCTTAGGTTCATATGAAACTAAATAACGGCAAATTACCCAAAATTTGGGTATTTTCCCAAACGCTTCTGTGGTATCCCTAACAAACATTCAACGCTGTAAAATTAAAAAGTATCAATGACTTTTGTCTATGTCAACATTCAACGACCTATTGAATTCAATTGTATAATACTAACATCGCGGTGATAATAAAATAGCATTTTTTGGTTTATTGATGTAATTTAGACATGTTTCCTTATATAATAATACACTATTTGTATCATTCTAGCAATATTTGCATGTATAAATAGATATTATAACTAAAATATCGTACTTACGAATGAAAGGTGACGTTCTCACATTTCCGCTCACTACGGCTTTTACAGCCTAAAATATAGCAAATCACCATAATAATCTGAACCAATGATATTTTCGCTAAGCCCAATTACACAAGTTCACAATCAATAACAATTATTACACAATATTTCGCTGATATTATCCAGAGCTCAACCGCTTGTTGGTCACAATATTCAGTTGTGACCAACAAAAAAAACGAAAACTCTGACAAAGACAAAAAATGCTATATTTGTCTCTTTTACTCTTATGTATTTCTGTATGTCATTATCTCGGTCTGTCACGGTATTATTATTTGCTTGTCAAATCCATAGAGATACATCATCCTAGTACAAAATACTTCCGCGTTGTGATAGATCAGTCTGACATAATTATGTCATTTGATAATTCAAACGTACCTACCTACATTGTTTAACTTTCATACTATAACTTTTCTTTTACCTACATTGTTCATTCTTAACTAAAAATTCTAACACCGATATCTTCTTTTTCCACCTTTCCTGAGTGAAAATAGAATCATTTATAGACTCTGTTACTTACGCAAAATTTTTTGATATATTTTTATTACTGTTCGCTTCAATTTAATTTCAGACATTTTGATGTATGGAGATCTGCCATTGTCCTTTATTTTTAATACATATTTGTTCGTCTTATTTTATTCCCTATACGTTATATTATGTGTATATTAGATACTTAAACTTGGTATTTTGACGCTATAATATGTTCATACATACATGTCTATAGGTATGAACGTATTAAAGTAGGTATATTATACATAATTATTTATATTATTTTTTTTTACTTGAAATTAGTGTGACAGTATGTCTACTGTCAAAAGAACTCCATGTTTTAAGTATTTAATATAAATAATTAGTCAAATTTGAAAAGTCACTAATATATTAATGGACAGTTCTATATAAATATATACCTATAAATAGCATTAACTTCATTGCTTGGCGTTCAGAGGGCGCTGATCGTGAAACTGGGAGTTGCCAGTCTATCTCCAGTATTATATATTAGTCTATGGGTTTTAAAACGAAATAGCAGTAGACAGATTTTTTACCAAAATTTAATACATCATCATCAGCCCTTTTTACTGTCCCACTGCTGGGCACGGGCCTCTTCTCACCATGAGAAGGCAAATGCGGGTTGGCAGACTTGTCATGTCTTTCGAGAACATTATGGAGAACTCTCAAACATGCAGCTTTCCTCACGATGTTTGTCCTTCACCGATATGCAAGCGATAATTAACAATTTAATACGCACTTAACTCCGAAAAGTCATTGGTGAGTGCCGTGGATTCGAACCCGAGACCCTCTGCGTAGCAGTCTGTCGGTCTCTTCACTCAGCTATCGCTGCTTTTTTTAAATTTAATACATCAGTGTATTATTGTTTATGGCTAAGCGCATATCGCTATGACTTTGGGTTTTGAAAGTCAGACGGTTTTTACTCTCTGTATTAAAGTAGAAAACGTATTGAAGAGGTGGAACGAGAGAGGTGAAATCAGGATGACATTTGGATGCAACCAATATAATACCAATAAACTAAAATGGTAATAATGATTCTGTATGACCTCAAGAACTTGTATTTATAAAATTTTCGCTTTATAAACGCAAGAAGCTAGAATTTGGCATGTAAGTTCCTTGGGGACTGTTGGGGTACACAATTACAATAATATATGCTACTACCTATCTCTATAGAAAATATTTCTCAATTTTACCTAATTTACGTACTACTTTGGTACCACTACTTTTGATTCGACGAGTGACAACTTGGGAAGCTTATTCACGCAAGTGATCAAGTCTAAAATATTTCACAATGTTCCAAAAACCTTGCGTAAGAGTAAAATAATTATTTTGTTTGGTAATAATGTTGTCTCAACAACATTTTCTTGAAAAACAATACACGCGAAGCACATTTCGTCTTTATGAACAAATTAGAGGAAGTTTGCCGTGTGGCTGGAGCTTTGTTAACAAATTTCATTACGTTTGGTTAGCAAGCGCTGTGACTTGTAAGCAAGGAGACAAACAAAAGAGGTACTTCTATGAAATCAACTCGTTGCATGAGTTTGTGAATTACATATCTTATAATAGAGCAAATGGAAAATAAATTTGGACTTTTGGAGGCAACGATAGCCAGCAATGGAGATACCAACAGAGTATCGGATCTTGAAACCCACGTCACGCAATAGTGACTTTTTAGCTGTGTGTATAAAATGTTTAATTATCGCTTGCACCGTGGCTCAGCAGGCTAAGCAGTCGGTCAGAGCTGTAATGAAGAACTTTGACAGTCTTTATGTGGAGTCAGTACTCTCGAATATGCTGACACTGGCATATTCTATGGAAAATAGAATACTGCCAAATCTAGTTAAACAGTAATGGGGCCTCAGGCATACCAGACGGAAAAGCATCGTAATGTATGCAACCAGGTTAATACTAGGACGATGTTGATTAAGGCTGTTCTTTTTTTTCTGATCTGTTGTGAAGTTCCATCCTCGGCATTTGGGTTTCAGTGAAGGGGAAACAATAAGGCTGCTCTAGAGGCATTCGAGCCAACCCACCGTAAACAAATAGGTAAAAAATAAGTTAATCTTTCACCTGATAATATATTGTATTTTATTGTCTTTGTGGACTTACATACACAGTGGCATAATATTTCAACAGCCTAAACTAAATGCAATCTATCACGGAACCACTTAACTTTACAGTGTCACCCTCAATGTTTAGACTTGTTTAACCATATGGCGCTATCCATGATGTCAAAATATTGAGCGCCGAATGAATGATGATAGCTCGTCTCGTACCGTGCTGCCGAGGTACCGCAAAGGAACAGTCAATAAGACCGCGATCCTCACCACGGTTAGTTATTCTACGTCTAGACGACATAGGTACTTATGTTACGAATAGAGTCCTGTGTCAAAATCTAGTAAACACACTAGTCACGCAGTAAACGTGTTTATCCTAAAAAGGATTGCTCAACTCAATGTAAATCACAGTCGGTAAATTACTTATTTTCCACAATATCATCAAAACACAAAAACAACGTTCATACGAGAAAAATCAAATTGACTTTCCGTAGTATTACCATAGAGCATAGATATTTATATGTATTCATTGGTATTACTTTATTCTATGAAATTGACTGTTTTCATGTCAAAATGACTGACGTTAGAAATTATGGATGCCAGTGTCATAAAAATATGTTCCCATATTTAAGATAAATACAAAATATAACTTCGTAGGTAATATGTTGCATAAAGGATATAAATATTATTTATAGAAAATATTTCAACCCCTGTTTCAAAATATCAAAAAGTTTTGGTGTTATTTTGGTTATTAGAACTTTCATTCAGCTACACTGTTTGCACTATAACTGTCATTTTTCCCTATATAAAGAAGTTTGCAAGAAACTGTAAACATTTCCCGAAATATGCAAAATGAGATTTAATACGAAATGTCAAATGGCGATGTTACTTATTTCCGAATAATTCAGATACTTATATTTTAGAACTTAAAATCCCCAGTTTGCTTTAACATCAAATTAATATATAAAAAATTATAAAATAAAAGAAGATTTTCCACGTATGAATGGTTTAGAAGCAAACGTGCCACAAAATAGCCCAGTTTTGGTCATTCTCCTTTAATAATTTTATTTTGTGAGAATGACATAATTTAATCTTCTTAATATATAAAATCCATAGAGGTTGGACGTTTAGACTAGAGAGAACATGCCCGCTATATTTCCATATACCGAACGTGCAACAAGTAATGTCAGTTGGTCTTAGTTGGTTAATCATAACGTCAAATTACGCGTCTCATTTAAAGAGGCATAGACTCCTTACAGACTCATATCTTTGACTGCATTCTCTAAATAGCCGTGCTCTAAATCCCATAATTAAGGAGTGATGGGATTTGACAGTGAAAGGAGATATCGATGTTTTTTGAATGAGGGATAAATACGGAAACAAACTATCGGACATGAATGTAAAACTGAATCGTACCCGCAAGCTTCGGTGTGGCAGTCGGTTGCACTCACGCCAACTGGGTTGTCAAAGTAGTTCACTGCTGTACTAATATTTACATAAAGGCGAATCATTTGTGCTGGCGGATCACAAATTGGATTACCTACAACTCCAAAAAAATTGAGCAGTGTCCAACGTAAGCGATAGCAAGCAACGTGATATGATGCGACGCACACAAATTGCCAAAGCCTGCCGCATTAGCCAATCTGGTATAATTCGTACAATACATAATCTAAGTGACAGTTTCTTAGCATCTCATCGCAACGCATCGCTCATTAGTTTATGAATACTTTTGTCAATATATTTTATGGCTAAAACGAACAATTAAACACGTGAAATTTTTTAGTACTGTCTGTCTGGCAAGTCTTTGCAAAGCACTGTCCGGCGTCGACAGCAAAAACTACATTTTCAATATTTTAGTTGTTTACTTCTACGCCTAAAATATATCGACACATACTAAAGTTAGACATTTGACCAAAAATATTAATCGATAAATCATCACTGTTACGAACAACACTCGGTTTCCTAACTCTATGTTTTGTCTACTGTTTGGCTACCACGACGCTGCTATAAGAGCGTGCTGCTAAACCTATCGACAGCTCTTTCTATCATACTGCATGTGCCATTAGAAAGAAGATATCAAACATAGCAACCGCTGTTGTTATTTAGTGTTACTTCTATGACTTAAGGTTATATTTCTTTGATAAAATCCTTGCGTTACTGACTGACTGACAGACACGCTACAGCCGAAACCATTGGGCGCAGGAAGCTGAAATTTGGCATGTATGTTCCTTGGGGACCGTAGGGGTGCACTAACAAGGGATTTTCCGAAATTCCCACGGGATCGGCCAAAACGGGTAAATTTAAAAAAAAATGCCGGCGTAGCTGCTGGCGGCCTCTAGTGTATCAATAAGAATTTGCATGCCGAATGGTGAAATATGGCAGAACTCTGATGTAAACCTACTACCTTCGTATGTATTACCCATATTTGCAAATATATTGTTACGAGCTGGGGTTCGACGATAAATTATAGCTCACTATGCCACTTAAACTGAACTTTATTCACTAACACAATACACTAGATACACACACAAAATTTTCCAACACTAATAAAACACACTATTCACACCACTAGTACAACACTAAACACTTCCGAATTACTTCTCCTTCGCTTGATGTTGATCGCTTTCCGTATTCAATTGAACTGTGTCCGGTCCGTTCGCTCCCGCTCTATTTATACTGGCCGGATAACATCACTAGGCTTTTCGAGACGACTCACGATATTTCTGGAAACGTGTAAGGTGTTTCTAGAATTGCGTAAATGTTCTATTTACACCTACGCCATCTATTAGAGGATAGATGAAACAGCCTTAAACAACCGATACATTTAATCTCATGTAGTTCTCCCATTCACTGATAGATGGCGTTATTTTCAATTCGTAACACGGCCTCCCTCTTAAACGTGTTCGTCTCGAACATCGTTAGACCCATAGTAACGAGCCAACCGGTCCACATGAACTATCTTCGGTGCACCTCGCGACCCCTTCTGGATTCGATAGGTGACGTCGTTCATCCTGGTAATTATGCGATATGGCCCGTCCCATCTGGCTTGTAACTTAGGCGATTTTCCTTTGCTTCGTACTGGGTTATGAAGCCACACCAATGATCCCTCATCGAAGCCTTTGTTGTTTGCCTTCCGGTCGTAGCGAGTCTTCATCTTCTCAGACATCTGTTGTCCAGATTCCCTGATGTGCTCGTATACGTCGTTCATCCTGTTGCGTAGCTCGGTTGCGTAATCCGTTATATTGCGTGGAGATTCTGGTGGAAGGTGGTGGCTCGACGTCATCTCGACAGTGGAGCCAATAAAACTTGTAAGGGTCTTCTTAACTCCCATGTGACCTCCCGAAGCACCATTGTGATAGAGCTGCAAGACTTCCGGCACCTTAGTTTTGGGCACTACCATTTGCAAATGGCACTGGTTACCGCGAGCGTTTTCCCATTTGCGGCACAGAACTCCATCCTGGACGACCAAGCTTTCCCACTGTGCCCAATAACTCTTGGTGATGGGGCTCATTGCTGCGATATCACTCCATTTGGGCCTAGGCGCATCTGATTTCTTCCATTCAAGAATCGGCTGTACATCCTTGTCATCTCGCTGAGCACTCTGCAAAGCTTCTCTCCATTCGTCGCTTAGATCCGTCTTTAACATCCTCACTAGCGCTGCCTGCTTTGCTTCCTGTCGGCTACAGTGCTTGCACTGGTCGGGACACGGCCTACGCGATAGGGCATCTGCGTTACCATGGGACTTGCCGCTGCGATGTTGTATTACAAAATCAAACTCTTGCAGTAGATCAATCCATCTAGCTACTTGTCCTTCTGGGTCCTTAAATTGAAGTAGCCATTTCAGCGCTGCATGGTCGGTTTGCAGGTGGAATTTACGGCCCAACAAGTATTTGTTGAAATGCTGCAACGTCTTTACTACAGCCAAGAGTTCCCGCCTGGTGACGCAGTAGTTTCTTTCGGGTTTGGATAAGGTCTTGCTGAAGTATGCTATAACAACTTCTTGATCACCCTTCTTCTGTGACAGCACGCCGCCAATTCCGGTGTTACTGGCATCTGTGTCAACTATGAATTCATGCTCGTTGTCAGGGTAGCCTAGAATAGGTGCAGTACACAGATGTTCCTTAATGTTCTGGAATGCAACGTCACAGCTCTCATTCCAACAGAACTGCACTCTGTCTTCGGTGAGCTTATGAAGAGGTCGAGCAATGTCAGCAAAGTTCTTCACAAACCGTCGATAGTAGGAGCATAATCCGAGGAATGCTCTGACCTGCGTTTTGTTCTCTGGAACTGGCCACTCCTTCACGGCAATGATCTTATCCGGGTCAGTTTGAATACCGTTCTCCGAGACCACATGTCCTAGAAAGTTCACTTGCCGTCTGAATAACGCGCATTTCTTCGGACTCAGCTTCAAATTAGCACCTCGTATTTTTGACAGCACTTGCTCCAAGTTTCGAAGGTGATCCTGGAAGGTGCGCCCCACGATGATGATGTCATCCAGGTAGACCAAGCAGGCGTCTCCAATCAGTCCCATAAGCACTCGCTCCATCAGTCTCTCAAAAGTAGCCGGAGCGTTGCACAATCCAAAGGGCATGACGTTAAATTGCCACAGTCCTTTGCCTGTGGAGAATGCCGTCTTCTCTTTGTCTCGAGGATCTATTTCCACCTGCCAGTAGCCACTTTTTAGGTCTAAGGTAGAAAACCACTTCATCCCCGTCAGCGTATCCAGTGTGTCATCGATCCTTGGCAGCGGGTAGCTGTCCTTCTTCGTGATGTCATTCAATCGGCGGTAGTCTACACAGAAGCGCATGCTGCCATCCTTCTTCTTAACTAGGACAACCGGAGAGCACCACGGGCTGGACGAAGGCTCGATTACGCCTTCGTTCACCATACCGTCGATCATAGCTTCCACTTCACGTTCCCGTGCTACTGGCACACGTCTTGGTCGCTGGCGAATCGGTGCTTCACTTCCCGTGTTTATTTTGTGCTGGACTAGTGCTGTCTTCCCTATGTCGGCATCACTGGTCGAGAAAATATCCGCGAACCGGTTCAACATCTTCTGAGCGTCGGTCTTCTCTTCCTCCGACAGGGTACTTTCGCAGTCCTCTAAAAGAGTAGACACGTCGAATCGTGCACCCTGAACCTTGGCGCTGGTAGGTTGCTCTTGACATCTACGCATCCAAGCCGCTCCTTCATAGGTGCCCAATTCCGTCCCTTTCTTGAGCGACACTTCCTTGTGACTTGCATTCAGTGCGCGTACTGATGAAACTTTTGTACCCCTTACCAAGGTTCGTGCAATCTTCCAGGAGGCCTCTTTCTCTAGACCTTCGATTAGTACGCAGCGGTTCCCTCGACCAGAATTCCCTGGTAAACAAACTGGTACAACAGTTTCCGACCGCGGGTGAAGAATGACATTCTTCAGGCAGTACACTTTTCCTGAAGTTGCACCTTCCATGAAGACTTCTTTCGAGCCACACTTCAACACTCCCTGGTTAACATCGATCTCGCAGCGATACTTCCGCATGAAGTCCAGGCCCAAGA
Organism: Euclidia mi; assembly: GCA_944739405.2. Taxonomy (NCBI): domain Eukaryota; kingdom Metazoa; phylum Arthropoda; class Insecta; order Lepidoptera; family Erebidae; genus Euclidia; species Euclidia mi. Next base: position 25,691,710 of record OX123204.2, on the reverse strand, counting down.
TGCAGTCGTCCACTATATCGGCCACGATGACTTTGTGACGGTAAATTTTGTTGCCTAGCTTCAGATCCACCTCCATTTCACCTCGGACGGTTATGTGCTGACCGGTAGCTGTTCTCAGATTCACACATTCATTGTTCCTGAAGCAGCCCCGAAGAACCCGTCTTGCCAGATGGAAACCGACGACTGTCCGAGAAGCACCCGTGTCCAATGTCAGCTTGCATGGTGTTCTGTTAATTTCGCCTTCGATGATCAGGCTGTTCCCGTCGCATGATTGCGAGATCGAGATACTTGGGGCTCTTCCATTACCAGCCAGCACCCGCCCCGCAGTCCTGGCTTCTACTCGTTTCCCTGCTCTCGCTGCCTGGCAGGCACATCAGGCGACCCCTTTGGTGGAGACAGGGTGTCACCAGGCTGCCTACGCTTTGGGCAGCTCAAACGGATATGGCCTCTTTCTCCGCAGTTGTAGCACCGAGGTGACGACAAGACTTCCCTGATGCGGTGACCTCGGTCGTCGCGTCGCACTGCTTCCACCTCCAGAGCGTGGGCTAAGGCGTCCTTGAGGTCCTTGAAGTGCCCAAGCCTCACTGCTGCTCTTACCTCCAGGTCCCGGATCCCATCCGTAAACGCCTGTACGAGGTTCCCGTCAATAAGCGCAGCAGACGACTGGTATGCCTTCCTGACCAGCTTTTCCACCTCTAGAGCCTACTGCTGCAGAGTTTCTCCGTTGCGTTGTGTCCTGTCCTTCAGCTGAGCACGATAAACGTGTTCAAGGTGCGCGTCACCGTATCTCGCCTCCAGCGCCTCCAGGAGCTTTTCGTAGGTGACGTCTTGCCCGAGTGCCTCCAACACTGTCAAGGCCCGGTCGCGAAGGCCCAAGGTTAGGGCGGTTAAGGCCTGTTCTTTGGTCCACCCATTCGATCGCATCACAGCCTCGAACTGGATCTTGTATGCAGACCATGATGACGAGCCATCAAATGGTGGAACCTTAAATCCACGAGGTGAGGGCGCTACAGCCGCTGGTGTCACTTCGAGCCCACGCAACTTCTTCTCCACTTCAGCAACACAGGTCTCGTGGTGGTCGTGTACACGCTTCTCTACGTCGCTGATACGGGCCTCATGCTGCTGAAGTTCCTCCTTGACCGCCTTCAAGTCCTTCCCTACAGCGGCGCTGAGGTCCTTCATAAGCACCACCTGCTCTTCTAGGCGGCGCGCGTGCTCCTCCTTGTCACGCTGGAGCTGTTGTTCTAGGCGGCGCGCGTGCTCCTCTTGACGGCGAGCCTGCTCCTCCTTGTCGCGCTGAAGCTGTTCCTCCAGGCGGCGCGCATGCTCCTCTTGACGGCGAGCCTGCTCCTCCTGACGGCGCGTGTGTTCCTCTTGACGGCGAGCCTGCTCCTGTTGACGGCGGTCCTGCTCCTCTTGACGGCGGGCCTGCTCCTCCTTGTCGCGCTGTCGCTGTTCTTCCATGCGGCGCGCCTGCTCCTGCATGAACGCCATCAGAGCCGCGATGTCGGGCACCGCCATGGAGTGTGCGCTTGCAGGCTCCACTGCAGCCGCGGAGTCGCCTGATCCACCAGACGATGGAGAAGGAACGTCTCCGAAGCGTCTCTGGTCCAGGTCTTGCTGGCGCTGGTTCCTGGTACGCACTCCGTCAGTTTCTTCCTTCGGCATAACCGGCATAATTTATCCCACTTCTGACACCAATTTGTTACGAGCTGGGGTTCGACGATAAATTATAGCTCACTATGCCACTTAAACTGAACTTTATTCACTAACACAATACACTAGATACACACACTAAATTTTCCAACACTAATAAAACACACTATTCACACCACTAGTACAACACTAAACACTTCCGAATTACTTCTCCTTCGCTTGATGTTGATCGCTTTCCGTATTCAATTGAACTGTGTCCGGTCCGTTCGCTCCCGCTCTATTTATACTGGCCGGATAACATCACTAGGCTTTTCGAGACGACTCACGATATTTCTGGAAACGTGTAAGGTGTTTCTAGAATTGCGTAAATGTTCTATTTACACCTACGCCATCTATTAGAGGATAGATGAAACAGCCTTAAACAACCGATACATCTAATCTCATGTAGTTCTCCCATTCACTGATAGATGGCGTTATTTTCAATTCGTAACAATATGCTATTCTATTCTATTCAGTGGACTAGGGCAGGCTGATGATGATGATGAATATATAATAATACTTGGTCTATACATTTATGCAAGCTTGTTTGTACATAAATATAACAGACTTTTCGATGATTTAAGGAAGTCTGCATATGTGAGAGTTCTCCATAATATTCCCGAAAGCCATTTTGAGGTCGGTACGAATAAAATTATGTCAGAAATGAAATTTCTAGAATCACAATTTTACTTCAAAAATCAGATTTAACAGAATATTGAGCTTTTCTACAGAGGATACCATGGTTTTGACCAATGTCAATTACACAATTCGAGAATACTAACTCCCTATAATGACTGGCAAGCGGTTATTAAAAGTTTCATACGCACTCAACTTCGAAAAGTCAGCAAAGCGCGCCGTGGATTTGTACCGGATACCCTCTGCAGTTTACATTGCAGTCTGTTAATATCTCTAGTAACTATTGCTAGAGCAATATCTAAAATGACATGAAAACGTGTTTCTGAGAGCAGGTAACACTGTTCAACCAAAAATAAACGAAAGTCTCGTAACGCTTTGCTGGCATCCTAAGGTTGAAGAGATTTCTCCAAGCGATTAGTGCACCTATTGTATGCGATTTTTCTCATACAATGTAATAAAATGTAAAAATAATACCTTGTTATAAGTAAATATCATTGTTGCGAAGACATTGGCGATAGTGTGGGAAAAAGGTTGTTTTGCCACAAAGATTTTATTTTTCGCAAAAACGTCATTGCTTATTTATTTTTTTAATGTTGAGCAATTATTTTTGATAAATATTTTTTTTTACTAACAGCTTCATTCGCCCTAATTTAAAGAAAGAAATTTACGCATTTGTTTTAACCACTAAATTAAATAAATTCTAACAAAATGTCGGTTAAATAAGTGATCAGCAAATCATTTTTGATCACTTATTTGTTTCATTAACCATTTTTCCTTCAAGAATTTTATTCCACAAAACTTTGATACAGGTATTTCTTAATATACGAAACTAAAGGATGGTCGCAGCTACATCCACACATTTCTTGTATAAATATATATAAGTACGAGAGTATGTAAATCGTAAGAGCCGACAGAGGGAGCATATTATGCAGAGAACAGCACTGTAAGAGAAGGAAAACTTGATACAAACCCTATACCAAACCGTTTGGCCAGCGTGGTATAGTAGGCCAACTCCTCCTTTCAAAGGAGAGGCCTAACCCCAAGTTTAGAGGCCTTTACAAATTCACAAATTCTCAAGTAATTTGCATCACAGTTCAAAAACTTTGTGAACAGAACTAACGGCGCTCTGAAGGTAAATCTTGAGCGATTATAACTTAATACATGGGTGATTGAATAGTTGTTCTCTTCATGTTTTATGACCATGACATAGGCAAGTATATAGCAGAGTATGGAAGCATAGTATTTTATTAGCACATCTCCACTCATCTATCATCAGCCTACTGCAGTCCAGTGGTGGAATGCGGCCTCGCTCTGGGTACGCCTCCAGACTCAAGACCCGTTTTCATCATCCAGCTACTACTAGTTATCGTCCTAAAGTCTTCGGTGTCTCTTGCTCTAGAGCGTTGAACACTGCGCTTGCCTTTTTTCTGGCATATTCTTTGGCAATATTTCGTGGAAAATAAAACTTCAGTCCCTCTCTTTTTGAGCAGTTCTTGTGGTTAGACTACAGGAGTTAGTTAGGCTACTGAACAGGAGAGTGCTACTGTGTTTTCAAGGAAACTTAAAACCATCAGTCGCAGTTCTTGGCTCAGAACAATGATAGTCCTCTGGCGGCAACATCACATCAAATATTTTTAGCACTTTCCAAGTAATTTATTTGTACATCAGCAATCTTGGTAATTATTTACGATATACCATCATCTTAATAATTTTATAAAATCCTTGTGCTACTTACCGACTGAGAGACATGCTACAGCCGAAACTATTGGGTGCAGGAAGCTGAAATTTGGCATGTATGTTCCTTGGGGAGCGTAGGGGTGCGTAGGGATTTCCCGAAATTCCCACGTGATCGGCCAAAACGGGTGAATAAAAAAAATTGCAGGTGTAGCTGCTGGCGTCCTGTAGTCGCTACTAACATTATAAATTCGAAAGTGTGTATATATTCGATTTAGCCGTAATAGCGTGAAGACAGAACATTGTATAATGTTCTGTTTTCACGCTATTACGGCTAAACCGATTTTGTTGAAAATTAACATAGATATATATGTATTGAACCATGGAGATGGACTTAGGCTACCAATTGTTGCAAAAATTAAACTGTAGAAGTTTGTAGGGCACAAATCTAACTGTTGGAAGTACTAACGCTTGCGCTGTAATAATTGAGTGCTGCGCATGTGCTATCTGTCATGTGTGTATATCTGTCAGTAATGTCGCATCATACATTTCGTCAAAATAAAGTACATATTAAAGTAAAGACGTACAATAAAGGACATTTGTGTAACCCCGAAAATAACGCGCGCGAAACCGCGGGCAAAAGCTAGTTATTAAATAATTATGTAGATAAATAATGACGCGCTCACAGTCATAAAAATACATACTTACGTACGTACGTTATAGCGTAATAATATTCAGCAATATCCTACTGCACTCTAGTCCCACAATCATTGTAGTATATTTCGGTGTCGTGGCACCATCATCAGGACACCCCCAGAGGATCCACAAATGAAACCACACAAATTTACTGAAAACTGCATTATATCCTTGAATTCTTCATTCACGATACAAAAGTCCGATGAAAAGTGTCATGGCCACCCGCCGTCGCAACAGCTTACTCGATATCAAAACATACATTTAATTGCAAGATTTATATTATCGTATGTATGAACTTTCAATTAATCTTTATAATTAAGAAACAATATAGAATTCCAGTTACTTTAGCTAAAGCGTCAAAATACGTCTTGATAAATTTAATTAGTTATAATATTAATTACCAAAATGTGTTGGCGGGCGACTAAGCTAGCCAAACTATTTAAAGACAATATAAACCAATACAGCGTCAAAAAAATATATGTAAATACAGAAATGTAACACAATTTATATAATATTAATTACAAGCAAATGCAATTAAGATTTTACTGGTTATTTAGTTAAAATTACATTAAAATAATATTAACTTCCGGGTTAGTTATCATTTAGCCATCTAGATGGCTCTGCTCTACGTTTATGCTTTAACAAACCATCTCAGTGCGCCCATATATACAATCCAACGTAGATACGTCTATACAAAACCGAGACACTGCAATCCTCAATCGCCGTCGATCGCTTTTTCTAGCTTACAACACAGCTGACTAATTGCAAAACTAACATCGTAATACCACATTGTAATGTTCAGTTCATGTTGAAAATAAAATAAAAGTATTATCGTCCCGGCACACAGCTAGATTTTTAAAATAAAAACCGGCCAAGTGCGTGTCGGGCCACGCGCAATGTAGGGTTCCGTAGTTGCCTATAATGACTTGCTGCAAAGGGTATTAATGTACAACAAATCCGACTGTTTATTTTGCTGAAAAAATAATTTTAATAACACTATTATAAGAACCTAAGTTTTGTTTAGAAAAATACTAGGTATGTATCCAGTTATATATTGTAAACATAAAATGTGGTTTCCAAGATATACTACTACTATACATACGTAGTACCGTATACTAGTAATATCTACTTAGCCGTGATAGTTTTCCTTTTAAATTCGTTATATGTACTACATTTGTGATTTTTTTCACCTCTTCCAAATTATTAGTTTAGCCGGCAGAGGGGGGGACACTTGAGTCTAATATTTTTTTTACTTCAAAGCTTGATATTTGACAAACCAATCACTTGATCGAAAAATGATTTGAGCAAACTAATAATATTTTTTAAAACCTATCCAATGATACCCCATATGATGGGGTACTCAACCAAAAAAAAATTCAACCCCCCTATATATGTAGGGGAGATACCCTTAAAAAAAATATTTTCCTAAATTTTATTCTACAGTTTTGTTGCAATATCTTATGTCTATATTCATGTCAAATATCAGCTTTCTAGCACCAGGCGTCTTTGAGCTAGGCTGCGGACGGACAGACGGACGGACATGACGAAACTATAAGGGTTCCTTGTGGACTACGGAACCCTAAAAAGCTAAGTATATTGTAAGGTCAGGCTGCGTTTATGAGTGAAAATAATTCGTTGCACGTATCAGATGAGGTTGCGCTACTCATTTGAATAACTTATGTCCAAAACGTTTTTTAGTTAGACATATTATGAATTATGATACTAAGCAAATAGTTTTAATTTGCCAATTTTGTTTGTATTTGTGTCCATAATTTGTTGCAGCATTCAGTCTTTGCTACGATGAGGTTTAAGTAGTAATAAATCTATACTAGTTTTTAACTACTATTTCGCCCGCGTCAATTTCACTTGGGTAAAGAGTTGCATACCAAAACCAAAACCTCCTTTTTATCCCCTTAGAAAGAGAATTTCCAAAAATCCTGTCCTGTAGTTCCCAAACATAGATAAGTAAATCCCAGACGTTTTCTTGCACCCCAATAGTTTCGGATGTACGTTGTCTATAAATCAGCCAGTAACAAAACACTGGATGATCAGAACCAAAGAAACAATGATGATCATTCATCCTCCTAGCGTTATCCCAGTTTCAACCAGGGGTCAGCTCACTAGTCTAACCAGATTTAGCTGAATATTAGCTTTTCCACAGAGCAACTGCCTGTCTGACCTCTGCAACACTAAGGGATAGCGATATTTCAAGGTTTAGACTAGTGTCAGTTTCTTTAGAGGTACTGACGCCCTATAACGCCTGTCAAAGATCTTCATGACAACCGTGGCCGATGGTGATAATTATTTAAAGTTGATTAACTGCAAAGTTCCACCAAAATCCATTCACTAGTTTTTATGTATAAAGTACCAAAATGCCATCCATCCATCCATACATTTATCTATCCTCTTCCTTTTTTTCATTTATAACAGTAGTAGGATTCTGGTGTGCAATAAGTTCTGGATCAATACCATTGTCTCGAGCTCTATTCAACTGGGATCCCGGTTACGTGCAGACGGCCGCCTGGTAGCACGATATACACTAAATATAACATCACATTGCAGCCTTATTGTATCCACTATAGGGTTACCTACAAATAATAAAATAAAGAAAATAATATTCTTCAGAGCATAATAGTGGGTTATTTGTTGGTTTAGAGATGATTTTGTGGTAAAATTATTGAATGTGGCTCGTAATTAACGAAAAGTAATGGATTTTGTTGTAACGCATTTATTTGTGAGAAGTGGTTTCCCTTGTAGAGAATAAAAAAAAATCTAAGAGGTCTAATGATTATCGTACACTAAAACGCCGCACTCACAGCATTTCGCTGTTTTCAATTTTGTGACAGCGGTAAGCAAACTCCCCTCAGTGGGATCTCTACCTTGACGTGGGGGGGCTCAGTTACCGTGGTTAGGGCACCCACGGTGAAGCTAAGTGAGATCTCGGGAGTGGACGCTCCGCGTGGGCTTGATAGAGGCCTGCGCAGGATGCGTCCAAAGGTGCGGGTGCGGGGTCAGTTCTTTCTGTACGTCGCAGTCGGGCGCGGTCGCGGGAGGAGAGGCGTGTTGCTGTTGCGTTGCCGCGCACCTTATCTCCCGCGACCAAATGGGGGCGCACCATTTGTTGCGTCGCGGTGGGGCCGCGGAGGAAGAGGAGATACGGTGTTGTCAAGTTGCCGTCCTCCCTATCCTCTGCGGCCGTTCTAGTGCCTGCGCCTGCGGACGGCGAGCGCTGGGGCTGCTCCCTGTTCGCCAAAAGGCAAGGAGGCGGCATAGTGTCCGCGCCGACGAGCCGTGAGACGAGGCCCGCCAACACCAACGGCGGGGAGGGCCCGGGTGGAGTCACGGAAAAGTATGTTCTCCGCGAATCGCGTGACCCCGCATCTACACGGAACCCGTAGGGACACCGCGGTGGTTGTAGTGGGTATGCCCCGTTATAGGGGAGAGCCTCCACACACCTCCTCCGCCAGTCCCAAGCCCGGTCGAACACACTCTGGCCGGGTTGGCGCCGAGTTGGCGCCGAGTTGGCGCCGAGTTGGCGCCGAGTTGAGATGGCTCATAAGGAGAGTTTCCACCGTAGTCAACCAAAAAATGTAGCGGTAAGCGAGCTGACAGCCTACCTTTGGTATTTTATATTGACGTTATGTAACATATATTATACGACATACGATTTAATGGTCAAATTTCAAAGACATGTAAGCAAATCGCACAGTGGGGCCTGTGAAGTTGCCGTGCTAGCACAATATGGTTTTTAGGTTTAAACCTATTTAAGAAAAATAAATACTCATACGGCCTTCCATGCCAAATTTAATTACCTAAAACTCATTAAATGAAAATCAAACCACGAACAGGGTGGGTTTTCCGTGACCACTGTCGGGGTAAATAGAAAGTAATTTTCATTTATTTTCATAATATATATGCGATTGAAACCCGTTATAATAATATTAGATATTGAGGTGCTTCCAGAATTAAGAACCTAACGAATCCTTTTACGAATTGAAATGGGTGGAAGACATATTTACCACAAAATTGGATCTACGCAAACGATCGAAACACAAAATTAAAATCGAAGGTACTGCCATTAAAGTCAACGCAGTTTTGTAGCACTGTCCTATTAATTGAATTGTTAACACTTTATTAATAACGCCCATAAGTATGTTCCGCATCTCAAATAGTTTTATTATTAAGTATAAGAAAAATGAGGTCAGTATTGTCCATATTTTTAAAGTAATTACGTCCATTAATACAACAGTCAGCATCACGAAGTTAATTACTACCTGCAAAGGCTCTGCAATATTTAGTCTAAAAATCCGCTGACAAAATGGAAATTAATACAAACATAATAGTTTGATGATAAATACTAAGTGTGCTTATTATTCGAAGTTTAATACTGTTTGCGAATAGTGGAATGCTGGACTATACCAATGTTAGAACAAAGTATCGGGTTCGTATCCATGGGAGACAGCGTTAGCTTTTTGAAGATACTATTAATTCTCGCTTTTTCCGCCGTGCCTCGAAGAGCAACCTATGCGGTTCGTTTGACAGTCCTTGCAGTGAGGCGGTGGATGAAGGTGTTGGGCTCCGCCGCCAAAACACCCAGCGGCCGCAGAGGATAGGGAGGACGGCAACGCAACACCGCATCTCCTCTTCCTCTGCGGCCCCACAGCGACGCAACGATGGTGCGCCCCCATTTGGTCGCGTGAGATAGGGCGCGCGGCAACGCAACACCGACACGCCTCTCCTCCCACGACCGCACCCGACTGCGAGGGACAGACAGAACTGTCCCCCGCACCCACACCTTGGGACGCATCCTACGCAGGCCTCACGCAAACCCACGTGGAGCGTCCCCTCCCGGGATCCCGCTTAGCTTCACCGTGGGTGTACCTCAAACCCACGGTTACTGAGCTCCCCCACCACGACAAGGTGGAGATCCTAAGGGGGGTGCAGAGAGTACCCTGCAATACCCTGGCACTGGTCTAAATCATAGAATATCACATAACACCACTTTGGGTGAGGAAGGTCCTATTGTCGAATTTATTTAATAAATGTTGAATCCAAGTTTCAGTAAGGATCTTAAATCGCAAACGAAAATCTGTAACTAGTTGAGCCCGTGGAGACACACGTGTTTATTTAGGGCTATAGCTCCGCTTCCGTGGCTCATATCGATGTTATATCCTTCCTCAATAAATGGGCAATTCAATGCAAAAATAAATATTTAAATCGGACCTGTAGTTACAGAGATAAGCGTGTTCAACCAAACAAACAAACTCTTCAGCTTTATTATATTAGAAAGTATAAATTAAACAATTCTTTGCTGAGAGACATCCCTGTCCTCAAATTCGCGCTCGTCGTCTAGACTATGTAACCTGCTTTTAACGTTTTATAGCCGTATAACGCTTAAAGTTTCAATTTCACACAAACTTGTTCTTACACTGTTATTGAACAATATTTATTAACAGCGTAATATTCCGGCCTTAAGGTTTGCCGAGTTGGATTGGTAACATGCTGGCTTAAAATTCAATTAATGTTATGTTGTGCGTTTTATGGAGGGGTTGCGTATTAATATCCAATCGTTAACGGATCGAGATCGCCCAAAGATATCAGTCAACGTTGTATGTGTGTGCCAATCTTTAGTCTGAAAGAGATATTGACGTTCAAACAGTTGATTGCCATTTGACGATACAGTTGCGTCAAATTACTAAAAATGCAATTCGTCTATTCATCACGGAGGTTAAGATCTTCACGTAAACACGTGAAGATGATACAAATAATTAAAGTAGTTGTAGGCAGCTGATACGTAAGCATTTATAATAATAATAATAATGTTTTATTTGCATAAAATGTAGGTTACATAACTTGTTAAATTTAATAACATAGTGCCAGATACATTTTGTCGCCTAGCAACGTGCAAATCCAGGACATAATTAGAATTTAGCTTCTCGTAATGACAAATTGGTAAAAACAGATACACACATTAATTAAATTCAATTCAATAGGCATGCGATTATACAGTAAACTTATTTTAACTAAATACATAGGAGTTATACATGCAATATTTACATTACTAAATATTGTGTTGTACATACATCAAATAAGAAACCGTACCTACAGAACTATTATTTCAATTAAATAATTCAGACACTGAGTAGAAGCATTTATCAAGTAACCAACCTTTAATTTTTCTCTCAAATCTACCAACAGTAAGCTGTCTAATATCATTTGGTACGCGATTAAAGATGCGCCCACACATAGCATAACAATTTTTCTGATACAATGTTGTTTTTGGTACCCTTGATAAGATTGTAGTTGTTATCTATCTTACACGATTCCCACGGTGGAATACCAGCGATTGCCCGGACGCATTTTTTTGTGCAAGAAACGCTCTTTGCCAATCAGTTGAATTACCCCACAGTACGAGTCCGTACCGCAATGTAGATGATACGTAGCCGTAGTATGCTGCCAGTAATGTTTCATGGGTAGAGATTTTTCTCAATTTATAGAGAGCATACACAAACTTGTTAAATTTCTCGCATACTTTGTTAATGGGAGCCTTCCAATTAAAATATTTATCTAATGTAATGGCCAAGAATGTTGTTTGCGTAACCTGTTCTATATTATTTTGATCATAGCATAAATTTAACGTCTTACTCATTCGCCCATATGTGCCAAATTGTATATAATTTGTTTTAGATACGTTAACCTGCACATTATTATTGTTTAACCATTTTATTATATTAACTATAGAATTATTGATGTCAGTATTATATGCATGTATGTCAGTATTGTTTTAACAAGTCATAATTAAAGAGATGTCGTCAGTAAATAAAATACAATTGTCATTTGTTATGTCAGTAAGGTCATTAATATACAATATAAATAACAATGGTCCCAGTACACTCCCCTGAGGCACGCCAAAACTATTAGTCCTAAAACTTGATCTATAACCCTGCAGTTCCTTATTTTTGTTAATTTCTAAAACCTTTACCGATTGTTTTCTTTCATCCAAATACGTTTTAATCCAGTTAAGGGCTGGTCCTCTAATTCCATATCTCTCAATTTTTTCTAAAAGTAATTTATGTGACACACAGTCAAATGTTTTTTTCATGTCAAAGAAAACTAAAGTAACAATTTTGCCCATATCTATGTTTTCTCTAGCAGTACTCACGAGATTGAAGCACGCTAGTGTAGTAGACTTGCCTTTTTGAAACCCATATTAATGTCGAATGGTTGTCGCTGTAATATGTTATGTTTATTAATGTAAGATGTTATTCGATTTGCTATAGCAGCTTCAAATACTTTGGACAGAATAGGAATTAGAGTTATTGGTCTGTAGTTACTTAGGTTAGATTTATCCCCTTTTTTAAATAAAGGCTTAACAATAGAAACTTTAAGTAAATCGGGGAAATTACCATCTGTAAACGACAAATTAATAAGATGCGTCAGTATTGGAGTGAGTTCTATTGAACAAGCTTTTATAATCTTTGTCGCTATCTCATCATATCCCTCAGCATTTTTATTGTTTAAAGACATTATTATCTTAAGGGTTTCATCGAGACTATACGATTTCAGAAAAATACTGCTACACATGCTTGTTTTAAGAGTATTTTGTAAGCTATGACTTTTATAAGCATATGTGGAGTTATTAAGAAAATTATTAAACTCTTCGGCTACATCATGTGCGTTATCGAGCGTTACATTACCTTTCTTTATATTCGTAATGAATTCTACTTCTCGATGAGCGCTCGTTTCTTGTTTTATTAGTTGCCAAGAAGTTCTAACCACATTCTTTGCTTTACACATGACTTTCTGATTATGGTTTTTAATTGACTGGTTAATACAACGATGTAAAAGTCTAGAGTACTTCTGATATTTAGTTTTTAGAAGTCCACATTTACCTGAATAGCACCTGTACCGTAAAATACGCTTGCTTTTGCAACTAATTTTTAAACCTTTTGATATCCATCCAGCCTTTTGTTTATTTTTACATGTCTTAATTCTTATTTTTGGAAAACATAGATTATAAAATAAAATAAATGTTCCGTGAAATACTTTGAGCGCTGTTTGTAAATCATGTTGATTGAATACATCATTGAAAGAGAGGCTTGATAGACATACATACATTTTTTAACATTGTCTTCGCTATAGTCTCTTTTGTATATAAAATAATCCAATACAATGGCAAGCCCAGCAGCCATTAGCACAGACACACAGAGAGAGGTAACAATTAAGTGAACTTGATTTTTTTACACGTCTTATTATAATCCTATATTGCCCAATATGGATATGGCGAGTGGCTAAACTAATACACTAATCTACTTACTATGCATACAGTGAAAGGCTTCCTCTAGGATATCTATATCTGCGACCACAGTTAATTACACCGTCGAGTATGCTATGACTTGTATTGATCATTGTAGTAGCTATCAAAATCTTAAATTTCTTAAAGAGTACAATCTGGGTATGTTATTTTGTGATAAGTGTTCAGATCAGTCATTAACTTCAGAACAAACGAGCTCTATCAACGAATTGATCACTGTTTAACTTGATTATTTTTGATCCTAATGCATAATAAACAAAGTGATCCTATAAGGGTTCCTTTTTTTCGTTCGAGGTACGGAACCCTAAAAAATAACGAAAATGCATTGTGCTTTCGTTTCATAATAAATTAATATATTTTGGACCAATTTAGGATATTTCTTTATATTTGCATTGTATTCATCACGCTTTAAATAAGTTTTGTTGACGTAATAAAACTGTCAACACCATTAAAATGGATTGTAAAAATATATACATACATAACATAATAATATATAATGATGATAAACAAAGCAATAATTTAAAGTCTTTTCACGTTAAAATATTTTGGTGGAATGGTTATTTGATATTGAAAAGCTAGATTAGAATTACAATTTAGCTGAAATGAACAGCCCAATTATAGTGCATCGTATAATAGTTTAAACGGTTTAAATAAAAGGTCAGATCCCGTATCATATTTACAGCATTTAAAACAAACCTGCAATATAAAACCAATCACGAAAAATACATCAATATGGAATGTCGGCATAAAAATTATTCGAAGCGTACTACGTGTCTCCAAAAACAAGAAAATAAAACGCTTATTTTTCGCGTTTGCATGCATTAAACCTCAAAGTAGGTAATAATTGCGAAAATAATTCAATCGTATGATAATTTTTTATATATTTTATTCGAGTCTCCCTTGTTTGACCGAAATGAATTTGACAAATTTTCACTTCCTACAAAATTTTTCGCATAATTTCATTTGCCAAATTATTACTTAGCAACAAATTTATTCACAAAAAATTGTAACGCAAATTTAATATCTGGGAAATGAACGTTTAAACTATTACTTGTTTACCAACTAGTACTTTTAACATTTTTTATTTAGTCAAATATTTCAGTTGGAATAACAATTTTTATTCCAACTGAAATATTTTTACGCAAAATCAATAATTATCCTAATCCTAATAGTTCAGTTCCAGCTAACCTACTAAAAACAATCTCTTTTTTCTATTAATGCAAGTCGTTTCTGGCACTCGCCGGCCGCTACCGCGGCACCGCTCGCTTCGCTCGCTCGGCTCGTGCGTAGGAGGTCACAGTTCTAACCTGACCTAACCTTACCATTTTTTTTATATTTAACCTACTCTAACTACTTCCATAAATAAACTAATATCACCAAACGTTTATTGTCTGAAGATTGTTTGCTGTACTAAATCATTTGCTTAAAGACCAAATACCATAATGACATTATACTTGGTAATATTTTGCCAAGTAAACATTTGACCAAATAAAAATATGCGTGCTAAAATCATTCGAAATTTTGCAAAGGTATAAAAAAAGGTTGCTAAAATTTGTTTAGGTAATGAAATTTTGTCAAAATCTTTTCGGCAAAACGGCAGGATCCCATTTTATTCAATTCTACGATGTGGCTTGCTCTTTTGTTAGTGAAAAGTTTTCTTAGATCAATAAGCTCTGACTGTAACTTAAACGAGCCAATAATAGAGCCTAGTGCCGTGCTATTGGAGAAGCCTTTATCCTGCAACGGACAACGACAGGCTGATGATGATGATGATGATGATAATTATAAACGTTATCGGTATTTTGAAAATCAAGTCCGCGCTAAAGAAATCATGGAGCAGTTCTCAGGACTTGCTAAGTAATAAACTGACATAATTATAATACAGTTCACATGGTACCAACTGATTGAATCTGTGGTTAATGGTCGGTCAATGTTTTGAATATTGGATTCGCCGGTGTAAATAGAAACAGCAAAGGTTCCATACAATCTTGGATCTTTAAGTATGAGAGGCCACTGTGAAAAGTTGATCTTTAGCAAACTAATGCCGCTTTCTAGCTTGACTTTAGTGTACTTTTAGTAAAAGGTCTAATCAGCTTTTAGGTTATAAAATGACACTGAGGATTGTAATTTTTTTTTTGACATGATTTCATTATAGAAATGAGTATAAGGAAGATATATAACCTAAGAACCCAAATAAAGTAAAAAAGCTGGGGCACAAAGGCAACTTTTATTATTTTTGATAAATAATTAGCCATATACTTTCGGAGAAAATGAAAATCACACTCAAGGTAGCCCTAAAATACCCTTTCAGTAAAATACCTCTGCTACAAAGCATGTTGCTTTGTTAGGTACATACATTGGCGCAATGAATAGGTGCTCCTATTTTTGTAAGTCAAAAAGCACTCGGAAGCAAACTACTAAATCTACCAAAGACAGATGTTTCAAGCTCCAAGATAAGAAATCTGTTCACACATGAACATGCCATTTCAGCGATATAATCCTACGTGAGTATTTACCGCAGAAATTTTATTGTTCGCGATTTATATAATTAAGAAAAAATCACGAACTCACGTAAGGTACATACCGCTGAGATGGCACCTTACACACACAGAACACAACCGTAGAGTTGTGTGTGTGTAGGATAAGTTATCATAGGATAAGTTTAGTATATAAGATCATGTATTGTAAGAAATAAACCAGTCACAAGTGGAATACGACTTTGACTCAATACCCTTCCTGCACCTCTGATTGTGGCCAAGACTCCTTTAGCCATCAGCTCGATGAGTCTGTCAAGTTGGCAATCAGAAAACCATTTCCACCATACCTGATTCCTACCCACAGTCCGTCTGTCATCATATTGTGATGAATTGAAAATTATAATATACTGCCTCGTTGGTCTCGCGGCATAAATGTGCACGTGGGATCGGGTCCCGGGTTCGATTCCTGGGTCGGGCAGTGTTATTGGGTTTTTCTGTCACGAAATTATCAGTAGCAGCACGGAGTCTGGAAATGTGCCCGGTACGGCAATAAGCTCGCCCCTTATTACGTGGGACTAAAGTATATCTGGCGAAAAGTGGGTGTAGAAATACACCTCTGCCTACCCCTTCGGGGAAAAAAGGCATGATGATATGTATGAATGTATGTATGAAAATTAATAAATTTGTATTATTATTTATTAATTTATTATAGGTCTCCGGTGGCAGATATCTCGCACCTATCTATATAAGTATATATAAATACATATGGTAGGGCTAGGGTCTAAGGGTGCGAACAAAGCGTACATCTGTATCACCGCATACCACGGAAGTACCACGATAGTACATGCCCCAGGTTAAGGGCTTAGTAGTAGCTGCGTTTAAGTGCTGGTTTGTATCATATAATAACACAGAGCACCAAGCCTTTACGCATTATACGCTAGGTAAAACTTAGGATAGGTTTAAGATACATATAGGTAATTAGGGCTAGGATAACTAGGATAGGATAATTATAGGCGATAGGGTAAGACTCTAGGATAGTGTAGGGTAATAAGTTAAATTAGTCCCTTTATCATTTAATCACTCCTGTACAGCAGGGCTAATAGCGTAGGGCTGTTAGCCCGCTGTACAAAATCAAACCGAGGAATCTACAACTAACGTTATCCGTGTGAGTTAACGACCTAAAAATCTGTTGGTACATTCTGACTTTTTCAGGTATGTTTGATAAAAAATGGTTGGCTTTATAATTATTGCACGATACTACTACATGGAAAGAAGAAGAAAGAGATAAAACTATAGGATTCAATAATTACGTAATATTTAATATTATATTAATATGCTTGGTCAAGGTTTTTAACTATGAGTCCGATAAATCAAGGCTAAAACGTCAAATAAGCCACTATTAGTCACTTCAAAAATACACCAAAGTTATGAAAAGTTAACAATTTCATTTGTATTTCAGGTTGTTGGCGAAAAATTAACCTATGATTAATGTTGTTTTGAAATATTTGCACTGTGAAATTGAAGCATTCTCACCGCAGTTTCGAGGTCATTGCATGACAAACAGACAAACTTCTACGATTATAGTATCTTCTTTGGTTTACGCGAATGTTACACATTGAAATTAATTTTTTACAGAATTCATGTTCACGGCAGACTGGTTCAGTCTGCCGTGAACATGAATCCTGTAAAGAATTCGAAACGTCGGCTAGTAATGAATTAAAAATGTAGTTTCTAGAGCGTTAGTTTCAAATGTAATAACTCAGTGAAACCAATACATCGCCATAAAATCCTTAAAATGTAGTATAATTACTACAATTATTATTTTGGCGTAGAGTTTGACAGTTGAAAAACGAGGTTTGGCACGATTGCAAGTTCAAGTTGGCATTCTTTTTCATCAACTTTGTAAGTTTAAGTTCATCATCATCAGCCTTTAACAGTCCACTGCTGGACTTGGCCTCTCCTTTGAAAGGAGGAATTGGCCTACTATACCACGCTGGCCAAGCGGGTTGGTATAGGGTTTGTATCAAGTTTTCCTTCTCTTACAGTGCTGTTCTCTGCATAATATGCTCCCTCTGTCGGCTCTTACGACACCCATGGGATGATATGGGGTGGTGACATTCCGTATTCTTAATCCATCACAACGCGGACAGTTTAAGTTAAAAAGTTTTAATAGAGCGCCTGACGATGACGAATGACAACCATGAAATGTTTTTTAAATTATACGTTTTGTTGTAAAACTCCTAACTTCCTCCTTACTCTTTTGTTCCATGGTTATGCTTGTGCTTAAGATTACATTTGATTTCGGTCCCGGGTTTGAAAAGTATATTTTTTAGCCCTTCTGTGAATTGTTTTTGTATAAGAACCGTGGAAGATCTAACTTAGCAAATAAGATCTGGGTTGGTTAGTGGTGTCCGCCACATCCAACATAAACCTGATTTGTAACCTCGTTGACATACCTGCTTGTGTTATTTTGTACGAACTCGTATTTATGTGTCTAATATTTAACTGTTGTGTATGTTGTAAAAATAAATGCTATTATAATATTTTCTACTCTTTTCTTCTATTTCTTACCAACGATTTAGCGTCAAAATTACTTTTAAACAATTATAGCAAAGAATGAGAAATACGTGGGATCAAAATCAACCACACAAGCATTGCTCGTTTCTTGTCATGGGAACCAAAATGTAGTCACTTGATATGTATTAAAACTAGCTATTTATTCTTTATATACACAAAGTATATAGGCAGACTTAATGCCATGGGTTTTATCTACCAGTCTACCTTAGAGTGATGCAGAGCGATAAGAAGTAGGTGTATTATATTTCTATAACTGCCAGTGATAAATCTGACTAATGTTTTCTTACATACAAATGAACGGTATCGGAGATTTGACATAAATGCACTTAGGCAAATACCTTCCAACCTTTACCGCAAACCAAATCAGATCACAACTTCCTAAAAAATCGATGCTTATCTAATGCTTTCCAATATCAGTTTTCTATTATTCATAAAATTCTGTTGGAAAAGTAGCATACATTATCCTTCTATGGAAAATGTTGTTTTAACTTTTTAAAATTTATTGTTGTTAATGGCATAATGGTTTAATCAATCGTCTCGTTCTGTAGCACTGCGCTAAACAGGACAAAAGATTATTCTAATTCGCAAATTGTTAATCTGATCCTGTGTGTTCTTCGTGCCTGTTCTTTGAATGTTCGTAAAGTTTCCTCTGACACCAGATCTGTTTCTAATGTGGGCGTAGTCTAAAATTAAAGTTTAAAAAACGGCTGTAAGATTGTCATGAAAATGGATAATACGGCTTTCTTTCTTTAGTTTTTTTACTAAACCAACATAATTAAATATTATCGTTAGTCGCAGGTCAGTGCGTTTACATCGTGCGTTTTCAAATATCGAAATGAGGTCGGCCGCATGGGGCGCACCGCAGTTCCGTTCACGATCTAAGGTTCTAATACTTACAATAATAATTACCCCCTAAGCATTTATAATCTCAAATCTCTTCTTGTCCATAAAGGTGAGATACGGTTGTTTCATTTAATCATTGATTCAGCTATATTTCTGGGTATTTTGTTTTTCGTGTAAGTGTGTGGCCAACTTTAGTGTCGGAGTTTTTCAGACCGCCCGAAGGCCTCCGACGTGGCCTAACGACTCTTGTCCTAAGACAAGAACCGGGACCGACAGCTTTACGTGCCCTCCAAAGCACGGTAGCGCTCAAATGTAAACGCGGTCACCCATCCAAGTGGTGACCTGTGCAAGCGTTGCTTAACTTTGCCGATCTGTTACGAACGACAAGCTAGTCTCGCTATGAGCGCTACAATACTACAATTTCTGGGTAATTCGATACATTGACACTGACAGATATGAAAGGTAACAGTCAGTGTCAAACATGCTCGAGTGACACCCAGCCATTCTATTGCGAGTTGCGACCGTTGAAGTGTAAAACACGGTGCTTTGGTAACGGACAATCATTTTGTAAATTGGAGACATTAAAACTGATCTTGGATTGTTACTGTTTGTTTTCCTGAAGTCCTTCTGAGCGTCTTTCACTGTCTTTAATATTATGTTACATAATTTTGTCATAAATATTGCCAGATACGGTATAATATTTTTAAGTTTGTTAGGTACGTTCCTTGTCAAGCGTTTTATGTTTTCAGTTTATTCTTTGGATCGTAAAATTGTAACTGCTAGTAACATAATAAGAGTATTTTTACGTCCATTTTCTATGTAGCAAGTAAATTTGAAAAAACTTAATGGCTAGTAAACGAGTTTTATTTTCTAAATGTAAAATTCGTAGAGGAATTATTCCGTTCGTATCCACGACGCGCACCAAAGACTTTTCGGAGACTATGTTCGTATTGAATTGCAAATTCTCGCTTGCCTCATGTCTCGTAAAGCACGTTAAGCCAGCGGTCCCGACTGTCATGAAGATCTTTGACAGATGTTATAGGGAGCCAATACCTATGAATACCAGTAAACTGACTCTAGTCTAAAACATGAAATATATGTAGCTATCCCTTTAGGTTGCGGTATGGAAAAGCTAATGCTACTACTACTAGAAAGCGAATCCCGGGCTCTAATTGGGATAACGCTAGGAGGATGATGTGGATAGTGATGCATGTATTATGTCTATTCTTTGGTCATTGGTAAATGTTTTAGGTAGGGCCTTAAGGTAGGAAATTCAGCACATAATTTCAATATCAACGAACCTTAAACGCTTTACAAGAAATGAGCGTCGGCTTTGTCATTCGAATCAATAAGGAAATAAAATTAATAATGTCCCCTCTACCTGAAAATGTAATTTATTAAATTAATAATGGAGCATCCGACCGACGTTTATACAATATTGTCAGGAATCCGCTATTTTCAGATGAAAATGTTCGCTAGAATATAAATAATGTATCTTGACAAATATTTAACTAATACTTGATTGCCTAATAATATTTAAATCACTTTACCTAATTATTTTACATTGCTAGTTCTGTATAATTTATTTAAGGCTTTAAAAGTATATTTGATTAGTATTAATATTTTAAATGTAATGGGTCTCAATCAAATCAAAGAGTAAAAAAAGTTTTAACGTATACATATTTTGTTAGCTTTTTTTGGTGATTTTGTTTAAATGTTTTAATATTGTCTAGAGTTCGGGCTAAGAATGGGTAAGTTTTACAGAGATCAGTGGAAGCGATTAATTCATCCAGTCTTAGCCCAAGGTAAAGGATCTAAAATTCTAAACACTATTACTGCGATTGCACAGTGAATGAATACAAAACATAATATTAATATGAGATATCTTACCAAATCTTACTGATGCTCCTGATGATGTTCTTGAGTGGACCTATAAGATTAACTCATAATTTTGGCCAAAATAACAAGAGAATCGAATAAATACCACAGAATCCTATTCGGCGAAGTCCTACTTCAGACCACGATGCACGTTTGCGGTTCACAAAACTTTTCACAAATGTTCAATATGTCACGAATTTATCACAAACTTTGCCGGAAGTCAAAAGCGGCAGTTTTACGAGGGTTTACTCAATTAAGTTCAATTATACAATTCACACGAAATGCAAAAGGTGTGCTCACAATCAAGTCTTTTCCGAAAAAAAAATGAAAGTGATTTGTCAGTTCATAATATGACCAGAGTCAAAAAATAATTACCATACATAAAAAATGTTTTTAAACTGATATTTTCGTTAAATTATCATAAACAATATATCTATTTCAAACATCCACCCACCCTGGACCGGCCTACCGGTCCGCTAATCAGTTGGTAGACGCGACAACGTTGCAACCGCTCTCCTCAGAATCGAACCGTCCACCAAGACCTCAGCAAATCGGGGAACTCCATCAGCTCCAGTTACAAAACGAAGGATGCGCCCCCTGCGCCATCTGAGTGGAGGAAGGTTAGCCTCCTTGATCAATACGAGGTCTCCAATCTTGGGTGGATCGGTCTTGTCGGTCCACTTAACGCGTTGCTGGAGTATGTGCAAATATTCCAAATTCCAGCGTTTCCAAAAGCTCTGAGTAATCTGGCGTACCAATTCAAAACGCGAGAGACGACCAGGTCTCGTATCAATATAGGGGTACTCAGGCAAGGCGACAAGTGGGCGACCAATCAAAAAATGGCCCGGCGTAAGGGCCTCCAAATCATTTGGGTCTGAGGAGATCGGGCACAATGGCCTTGAGTTCAAAACGGCCTCAATCTTACAAAGACAGTTGCGAGTTCCTCAAATGTAAGGACAGATTCACCGATTGTCCTGCGCAAGTGTGTTTTGGCTGATTTTACAGCGGCTTCAAATATACCAACCCAGTGTGGACAATTTGGTGGCGAAAACAACCAATTTATCCCACGTCGGGCAAGCCTATCACCTATATCAGCCTTGTTGGTTTCAAGAAAATTAACAACATCATTCAAATTATTATACGTGTCCTTGAAGTTAGTGCCGCAGTCAGAACGGATCAAGGAAGGCAGCCCTCTGCGGGATACAAATATGTCAAATGTGGCTACAAACGCCTCGGTCGTAAGTGAGGAGACCAGTTCCAAGTGTACGGCCTTTGTGGAAAGACAAACCAAAACACACAAGTAGGCCTTAACAGACTTTTTTTTCGAAGTGTCGACGTTTTCACCAAAAAGGGACCAGCGAAGTCCGTGCCAACACCGTCAAATGTCCTGCGCTCCGTTACGCGATCTGCCGGTAAGTCTCCCATCAAGGGCTGCATGGTAGAAGCCTTGAGCTTATAGCAAGGGATGCAGCGAAAGACTACACTCCGGATCATTCTTCAGGCAGACAAAATCCAAAACTCGCATTGCAAAATGGCCAAGAGTGCATTACAACCAGCATGCGAATTTTTAAGGTGACGGTAAGTTACCAACAAGCGTACCAAATGACGATCCTTAGGTAACAAAGGGGGGTGACGTGCTCCGTAAGGGAGGTTGGCGTTCTTGAGACGCCCTCCAACGCGCAAGAGACCCATATCGTCCAAAAAAGGGTTCAATTTAGATACAGCTCCCGATAATTTCGATCTCCCTGACTTAAGGATAGCAATCTCCTTCTCAAAAGGCGCGAATTGCACAGAACGAACCCAAACGGTGAGACTCCTGTCGTTCCTGTGGTGAAAGAAACGGTGTCAGATGTTTCTGTTGTGGGTGCCTAAAGTTAAAAAC
Source organism: Euclidia mi (assembly GCA_944739405.2). Classification (NCBI taxonomy): domain Eukaryota; kingdom Metazoa; phylum Arthropoda; class Insecta; order Lepidoptera; family Erebidae; genus Euclidia; species Euclidia mi. The sequence continues at coordinate 25,669,038 of OX123204.2, read as the reverse complement.
AAAACGCTTTATCCAAGCAGTAACACCTAACAACTTGTCGAGGGAGCTGTTACGATTCAACAAAAAATCGGGGTCGAAGGCGCATTCCACCTTCTCAAGAGCGAGTGTTCGTAGACCCGGCAAATTAGAAGTATTCAAAACTGGCGTTCGAGGCCAATCAATTTCTGGTCGACTCAACCATTCCGGACCCCACCACAGCGAATGACCTATTAAACTAGGTGTCAAGCATCCGCGCGAGGCACAATCAGCGGGGTTGAGCTCACCTGGCACGTGTCTCCAAACAAGTTTGACTTCGGATTTCTGGATTTGGGAAACGCGATTAGCGACAAATACCTCCAAAGTGTGGAGAGAAAGAAGCCTTCAACCAACAAAGAACAATTTGTCTGTCTTTCCAGGCGTAGGTCCCATTAATACAAATGCTTTTACCCAAAGTATTAGACACGTGGTTCAATGACGAGGAGACTCTCTCCAAAGGATCAGCTGGAAACGACGGTCATCAGGGTGGATAATCGTCTGCCTGAACATCATTTTTATATCGGCTACAAAGACAACCTGATGTCGTCGGAAGCTGGTAATGACGTCACAAAGGTCCTTGACCAACTTGGGACCAGAATGCAAGCACTGGTACAAGGATACGCCTGTTGAAGTCTGCGCAGAATCATCAAACACTGTGCGCAGCTTGCCAGTCGATGGCTTCAATACCGCATGATGCGTGAGAAAGTAGTGCTCCACCGAACGCAAATCCAAATTTGACACGGACATGTGTCCCAACTGTTCATATTCTCTCATGAACTCAATGTACTTCTGTCTGAGCTCTGGATCACGACCCATGCGGCGCTCCATAGCCAACAATATCTTTTCGGCTAAAGGTCGTGACTCACCAAGCGGAGGCCGAACAGACAGGAAAGGTAGCCTCGTAATGATCCTACCAGAACGGAGTCGACCAGTGTTGTTCTGGAAGAACAGCTCGCACTCCTCATGTTCTGGATTCAAACGGGCAGCTTGAGGGGGCTCCTCTACCACCCAAAACCTCTGAACCGCATCAGAGAGAGCAGAGCCTACAGCCAACAAATTATCAAGTTCAGGTGGAGTGGGGTCCCTAGGTACAGGTCCCATCAAAGCAAATCCAAATTTGGTCGGGATGGCAGTCAAACCATTTGGCACCAAGACCCGTTTCCCACCAATCAAATTCCACCGAGGACATCAGAGCCAATGAACAAGTCGATTTGTCCCGGTGTGTCAAATTTGGGGTCTGCCAGTTCCAATCCCGATATCAAATTCACCACAGCAGCAGGTAGCTGCTTCTGAGGGTGCATACCCAAAATACTCTTCAACACAATAGCCGAGGTTTTAATCCTCGGGTGTGAAGATTCAACAGGGCCAAACAAAACCTTAACTTGCCCTTCAACATTAGAGGCTACGTCCCCTATGCCCCGTATACAATTTGGAAAAGAACCCATATTTAATTTAACCTGCCCTACCAAATAAGTGGAAACAATGCAACCTTGCAAACTTGTGTCCAATATAGCACGGACAACAACAAAAGTCCCCGTGGGTCCCCAGACCCTAACAGCATCCGTTGGTAGGATAACGGTCTCAATGGGGGAGGTTGGCGTTATAGGGTAGAGGTCAATTACCTATTGTTGCCTGGGTGGCGACCGTTGGCCAGGACTAAGCAAGTCAAAACGAGGGTGCGGCTTGAAGTCCTCAAAGGCGTGATCGCGAGGCGCTCCTGTGGGGGGTCATAATGACGCACCCACCCAAAACGAGGTGGGCGCGAGTCAAGGCGGGGACGCTCTGCCAAAGGAGGGGAAAACCTGGGGCAGCAGTCATGGTGCTGGTGACGCTGAACAGCACATTCAGGTGCGCGAGAGAGAGGAGGCGTGCGCACGCGACGGTTCTCCAAGCGGGGTGAGCGGCGATCAATTAAGCGAGGCGACTCTCGGCTGCGTGCCGGTGAGCCTCGGCTACCACCAATATCCAAATGCTGTCCTCCACAGTGAGGACAGGGGCGAGAGTTTGGGCAGTCTCGCTGGACGTGGGACCCCAAACAAGAGAAGCAAAGGCGGCGGGCATTCGCGATGCGCCTACGAGAGGTGACATGCAGGTCCAAAAATGCCCTGCAACTGGCTGTTCTGTGCCCCGTGACCTTGCAGTAAGAGCACTCCACTAGGCTCTGCGTGACTGCAAAGCGAGGAGGGTGCCGGTCAACATTGGCTCGGGTGTGAACGTGAGCCTGCTCCTTGACCTTGGGCGGCTGCGTCTTAGCCGGCGTGTCACCACCGGATTTGTCCAAGACCCGGCACCCATCCTCCAGGAACCTCTCCAGGTCAGCAAAGGGAAGATGGGTCGCGCTATCCCCACCAAAGCGCTGTTCAAAACGCGACCTCAGGTCAGCAGGCAACTTTTTAAGTACAATGTGCACCAATAGATAGGACCATTGGTCCACGGGCAGGTCAAGGCACTTAAGTGCGTTGATGGCCACCAAAAGCGGGTTCAAAAGTTGGGTGCGCAATCCAAAGACCCGGGTGAGTATCGGCAAACCCAAAATCTGTTCAATATGCGTGTCGGCGAGGCCACGCTTATTATGGTACCTACGGGTAATTAAGTCCCGAGCCGTCTGGTACGCCACGTCAGACACGGGCAGATGCTGGATGAGGCCCTTGGCCTCCCCATCCAGAACCGACATCACATAGGCCAATTTTTGTGCCGGCCGAAGGTCAGCCCTATCATTGACCAGGCTGTCAAACAAATTAACGAAGCCCAGGTATATTCCTAGGCAGCCATCGAAATGCGGGAGGTCTAAAGTAGGGAGCCTACTCCCCAGCCCCGGTGCTGACCTAGGAAGGTCCTGCTTGAAGCCGGGTTGCCCTTCCCTATCGGCAACCAATTGTCTCGCACTATTGGAGACAGCATCATACAGGTCTAAGACCTGGGCATAGTCTTCGCTGACCTTATTTCGCTGGTCAGTGGTGAAGTCATTAACTGACACTTCGAGACAGCAAGTGCAGAAAGTGCGGAATTGCTGTTCCACACTTGCCAGGCGATCATCGATCCGCTCGTACCTTTGTAGTAAGGCCTGCTGGCGATCAGGCCGGTTTACTAAGGCACTGGCCGAGGAAAACCAGCGCAAATCTGATGCAATAGCACCAGCAGCCGCACGCAAGTCCTTGATAGCTGACATAATCAAATTTCAAAAGAGCCCGGACTAGCGTTAAATAATATTAACAATCAAAACTTAATTTTTCTCAATTCTTTGAAATCAACAAAGTATTAGCCTGTTTACTGCAAGTGCAGGCAAGTGACAGGTATCTACTGTCCAACAAATTAATAATTTCAATATATGTTGACAAAAAACAAAGTCAAAGTTAACAAAAGTTGAAACTTCAAATAAGTTAATTAATTACTTGCAACAGACAGACTGGCTGTGTTATTTGAGATATACAATAGTAAGATAGCACAGAATATGTGTTACCTAACTATATTATCTATATATTATAACAAAACAAAGGTTTATCAAAGTTTGGTTGTTATAATGTTTCAACTTAATATAATTATGCAATTAACTAAATTTACTAAATTTATTAATACATACAGTTGTTATGTATACAAACAAACTGACTTATTAATGCTAACAACAACAGGTTATTGCTAGATTTCAACAATACAAGTAAAACAATTACTGATTGAGGTTATGTATGACAATGTGTTTCAAATTATCTAGGTCAACTTATACAATTAAATATTATGTATTTTAGACAATACTGACCTGAGAACACTATAACACTGTTTACAAATGAGATATATAGCTCATACAACACCAATCTGAGTTCAGATACAATCAACGGCTAAGTTCCAACCACGCTCTGCTACCAAAAATTATGTCTAGAGTTCGGGCTAAGAATGGATAAGTTTTACAGAGATCAGTGGAAGCGATTAATTCATCCAGTCTTAGCCCAAGGCAAAGGATCTAAACACTATTACTGCGATTGCACAGTGAATGAATACAAAACATAATATTAATATGAGATATCGTTTAGTCCAAGATCCGTAGAAGAACGACCTTCACCGATCTGGTTATTGGATGAAAAGTATTTTATATCAAATTTTGCATGTCAAAATATTTATCGCGAATGGGTTATCAAAAAAAAGCCGGTCCAGACTAGGAAAAGTAGAAAAAAAATATTTTTGACTTTTCATTTGACATTGCATTTACGCGTTTAGTGAATAAATTTAGTAGTAACCGAATGTATAAACTCTAAAGGATGCGTTAACATAGGGTTGTAAATTTTTCGTGGCGTGTTTGGTAGGGTTGCCAGGTATAAACATTTCGACTATTAAGTTGATATTAGTTATATTTATCAATTATTTTAATAGACAAATCCTATATTAAAATGACCGCTACTTCACTGCGAACACGACGATATTGGGTTGCCTACGAAAAACCCTGTCAGGAAAAGCGGTTGACATTTTTTTTGGCCTGGACCGGATTTTTTTTACCATCCCATTCGCGATATATTGTGTAACATGCAAAATTTGATATAAAATACTTTTCATCTAATAAACAGATCGGTGAAGGTCGCTCTTCTACGGATCTTAGACTATTACCAAATCTTACTGATGCTCCTGATGATGTTCTTGAGTGGACCTATAAGATTAACTCATAATTTTGGCCAAAATAACAAGAGAATCGAATAAATACCACAGAATCCAATTCGGCGAAGTCCTACTCCAGACCACGATGCACGTTTGCGGTTCACAAAACTTTTCACAAATGTTCAATATGTCACGAATTTATCACAAACTTTGCCGGAAGTCAAAAGCGGCAGTTTTGCGAGGGTTTACTCAATTTAGTTCAATTATACAATTCACACGAAATGCAAAAGGTGTGCTCACAATCAAGTCTTTTCCGGAAAAAAATGAGAGTGATTTGTCACTTCATAATGTGACCAGAGTCAAAAAATTATTACCATTCATAAAAAATGTTTCTAAACTGATATTCTCGTTTAATTATCATATACAATATATCTATTTCAAACAAATATTAACCTGAAGCTTTCTTAGCTCTCTGAAAACCTAGCCTCTGAACTTTTGAAAAGTACTTCTTCAGACGAGTGATACGCCAATAATCTTTAAGTTTCCTTATCGAGATTGAATTAATAATAAGTGCTTACTCCGTGTCGTAATTCGAATGAAATCAGTTCAGTGGTTTAGCTATAAAAGTGAAACAGCTCATGACTCTTTCGCACTTCCGTACGAATAAGAGGGCTTGGTTTATGAGATATAAAGTAGAAAAAAAAGTTTCATGACTTAATAATAAATATACCAAAGTCTTTTTTATACTGTACGTATAAAAAATGCCTTGAAAATATTTCGACGCAGAGCTTAAATTGTTTAAGCTTGAAACAAGGTACAGAATTACTTTGTAAGCAGTCATTCACCAAGAACACTTACTTAAGATTCCACCTTTGAGAGGATACATGTAATTTGCAGAAAAAGAAAGCCGGAATATACCCAGATTTTGTATTTATTTTTCATGATACTGACTTTTAGCCCATGCTGATAGTAATGTGAAATTATGTTATGTATTATACATAACATAATTTAATCAACATAAAAAATATATCTCAGGACCATTCTTTTGTCGTGGTGTTCTGAGAATTCCTCGACGGTAATATGATACAGATATAATTAAATCTGTTTACCTTTAGTCTTTATACTAAATTGAATGAATCACCTTTGAAATAATTCTGTGTCTTACTCAGGCATTTGTTTACTATAAATACAGGGCTCCACCAAAGCAAAGATTTGCGAGGCTAAAACATATTTCGTTTAGGTAATATTTATATTTTATTTATGCTCCTGGTCATTTCCCTCTCCAAAAGTACGTATCTTTATTTTAGTTAAGGGGCTTTCATCCAGTATGTATATTCAACCTCATCGTAAATTTTGAGTTATTGTACAACTAAAAAAAGACAAAATATATAATAATAATAATATTCTACCACATTCACACAACACCATCTAGTCCCAAACTAAGCAGAGCTTGTACTATGGGTACTAGATAATGGATAAACATACTTATATACTTTTTTCTTATAACATACATATATACATAGACTCACGCCTGTTTCCCGGAGGGGTAGGCAGAGACCACGGAACGCCATTCAACGCAACGATCCTGACATACCTCTCTTGCTTCATTCACTCCCATTAAGTTTCTCATGCATGCTTTTCTGTTTAGGGAACTTCTGACCTGTCCTTTTTTTAGGATGTCTCCAATCTGGTCAGAGAACGCCCGCCTAGGTCTTCCCCTTCGTCCTATCCCATTCACACTTGCCTTATTTATCTTCTTTGTCAGTCTTTCGTCATTCATCCTCTCCATGTGCCCAAACCATCTTAACATGCCTTTCTCGATGCTTGTCACTACATCTTCTTTTACCCCACACCACTCTCATGATAACAATTCTTTAATCACACAATTCTTTACTCTGTCGATCAAAGACACACCACATATACTTCTCATTGCTCTCATTTCTACAGCATTTATTCTACTTTCAAGTCTCTTCTGCCATACCCAACTTTCACTACCATACATAAGGGTAGGCACTAACACCCCTCTATGCTTAGCCAAACGCGCCTTTTTGGACACGTTTTGACTGTTCATAAACGCCTTCAGAGCTCCATTCACACTATTACCTGCATTAACTCTTCTTTCAATATCTTTTTCATTCTTACCATCTCTTGTAAACAATGTACCTAAGTAAACAAACTCATTGACTTGTTCCACTCGCTGTCCATCGATCAAAACATTACAAGCCGTAACGCATTCCTCTTTTTCACAAACCATCACTTTCATTTTACTTACATTTACTTTCATTCCTTTCCTCTCTAACGCACCATGCATGATTGTTACCATCTCCTGCAACTCCTCCGCTGAAGATGCAAGTATTACCTGATCATCAGCATAAAGGAGGCATTTGACGAGTAACCCAGTCATCATTAACCCGCAGTCACTATGTTTTAAATCTTGCATACAACTGTCCATGAAGAGGTTAAACAGCCACGGCGACGCTACACATCCCTGTCTAACACCTTTCTAAAAACCTTTGTAAACCAGTCAATTTATGCCCCGTTTATCCTCACACAAGCTCTAGAATCCTCATAAAGGGATTTCAGAGCTCGAATGAGGCTGTTGTCCACCCCATTCATTGACAGCACCGACCACATTTCATTCCTCACCACTTTATCGTAAGCTTTTTCCAAATCCACGAATGCGCAATAGACCTTTTGACCTCTGGCCAAAAACTTTTCGGCTATGCTTCGCAAGGAAAAAACCTGATCCGTACATCCCATACCCTTTCGGAATCACGCTTGTACATTCCATATTTTCTTGTCGGTTACTTTCATAACTCTTTCAATCAGTACCTTTACATACAATTTGCCAACAATGCTGAGAAGGCTAATGCCTCTATAGTTTTTGCAGTCTTGTTGCAAGCCTTTTGCTTTATAAAGAGGCACAACTACAGCTGTGGCCCAGTCATTAGATACTCGGCCGGTGCTCCAGCATAGGTTATATAGCCGCTGCAACTGACCAACTATGATGCCCTGTCCAGCATCAGCATTTTGACTGTACTCCTATCATATCCTGCAGCCTTACCTACTTTCATACTTCCCAGTGCCTTCACGATCTCATCCACGCCAATAACGCTTTCATCATTGCTATCGTTACCATTCATTTCATCGATCGGTGTCTCTATCGCCATTCTTTCAAATAACCCTTCAAAATACTCTTTCCATCTCTTCAGCACGCACGATTAACCATTCACTATCCTTTCATTCTTGTCTCTGATCGATGTGTATTCTGAGGATCGAGTTCTTCCTCGAACTGCACGAACAGATTTCCAGAATAACTTAATGTTTCTCCGGAAATTGTCAGATAATCTGCTATCAAACTCATCTTTCTTTTCCTCTTTTTTCCTTTTAACCATTTCGTTCACTATTCTTTTTGACCTAACAAACGCCTTTCTTGCTTCGTCTATGTCCTCGCTCGTTGCTTATTCTTTCATTTGCTCTGACAGCCAATCAATCTAACCAAGCTTTCTTCTTCTCTGACACTACTGATTGTACATCCTTGTCCCACCATGTATTCTTAACTTTCGTATTTTCCTTCTCTTGATCACACCACATACTTCAGACGCTACACATACTACCTCTTTTTTTCTTTAAAGGACTGCCACAATTCATCCATATCATTTATGCCATTGAATTTCTCAAATCTTGCTATCAATCTTCGTTTATACTTATCTTTCACATCTTTCTCTTGTAGATTTTCTACTTTTATTCTTTCCAGGACTCTATTTTAGCTCGGTGTCGCCATCCTTTAAAGAGCCCACTTATGCGGCTCAACACCAAGAAGTGGTCTGCGTGGATGCCGATACCTCGATACACCCTTGTATCCAACACAGTCTTTCTCAATCGTTCATCTACTATTACAAAATCAATCATACTTCTTCTAACATTTTTCGCCTCACGCGTATACATATGTATCCTTTTGTGATCAAACATGGTGTTTGTCACACAAAGGCTCCACTCCAAACAAACCTCAAGCAGTGCTTTTCCATTTTCATTCACACTCTCATCACCGAATGCACCTAACACCTTTTCAAAACCATCTCGTTTTACTCCCACCCATGCATTGAAATCCCCTAACAAGATCAATCTTTCGTTATCCTTACATTTCCTCAAAATCTCTCTTAAACTCTCCCAAAACTCCTGTCTTTCGTCTTGCTCTTGCTGTGACATACCCGTTACTACATTGACCGGGGCGTACACCCCAATAATAAAGACACGAGTAAGTCCTACTTTCAATCTCATCCATAGTAGCCTAGCATTTACACATTCAAACTCTTTTACACAGTCATTCATTCGCGCAGATAGTATTACACCAACTCCCAGGCTCTGGTGGTACTATCTACCCCAGACCAATACGCCGTATATGCGCCATGCTGGGTGGTGTCACACTCTTTCCTTTTTGTTTAATTCATCCAAAGAACATCAATCTTTCTATCATCCATCATCTGACATACTTCATCCAATTTGCCGTCCATCCCTCCTCCAACGTTCAACGTTGCAAACCGGCTTTCCGTAGGCCGCTTTTCGCCCTCGCGGGGAACGAGACGTGACGGGTTGCGAACCGCGTCGCCGCCGTATGGAGAAGAAGTAGCTTTTGTTCCCATAGGGTTCCCACGATATGTAGGGATCTAGACTGTCCACCCCCGCAGAGCCCTTTACGGGGGTAAGGCGGAATACCAGCTGTGCCCTGTGACCGCCAACACAGGCACCCTCCGTTTACGACCAGCTTGCCCTCTGGCCACGAATCCCTCGGCACGGGTCGGTTCACACCTTAGATCGGGGTTTTGTGTATGCTCCCTAGAAGTTGGTTTAATTTCGGAGTTTTCCTTCTCCTAGATAGGTTGCCAACCAAGACTAACGAGGCCCATCTCCCCGAATAAATAAATACATACATATTATACTTACATAGAAACACCCAGACCAAGACAAACATCCATGTTCATGCACACAGATGTTTGATTTGCTGCAGGTTTATATACCGTTACTTTTCGGGACATACTGTTCCACCATAGCTCTGAACAGTCATGTTCGCGAGTTGCCTACATCAAAAGACGTATATGGATGCTCCTGTTTCACCATATTTACTTTAAGAGGCTTACCAAATGAACATAATTTATTGCTTGAGTATGATATCAATAACTATTAAATTTTGCATTAGTAGATAACTCACAATGTGAAACAGTTGCAGCTCCTTACAAAAATAACATGTAAAACCATTATACTGGCAGTTAAATAGAGTGGCCACGAGTTTTATTGCCCGTTCTTCCTCGTGGTTCTACCTATTGCATTGCGAACGTGGCAGTCAATGTAAATGTAGAATCATCTAGTAACTAACTTAAATTTTTGACGTTCATAACGTCACTTTGTGGCCTAAATGAATAAATGATTTTGACTTTGACTTGACTTAATATTAAAGTGTAACTGTGGGTTGTCAGCACACTTGCAGGTTAATAACTCCCACGAGCTCCGTGGCTCCACAATCCAATGTGATCTACTGTAGTTTTATCAGTGATTAGTCTCGACGCTCCTTTTTGGGAAATTTTATAATCCCCCTTCTTTCGTGTAGGGAATTAATGATAAAAAATAAGTTATTTCCAAGTGGCGTTGACTAGGTACCCGAAATAAAACATAAATAATTTATCTCCGTGTTACGTTTTGCATAACATTTTATATTCATAAAGCTAAAATCAATGCATGACGTCTATGTTTAAGTAGGGCAAAAATATAATACGGAATATTTTGCTTTGAAGGAAATCCGGCGCGTAGCTTGGTTAATAAGGGTCTCCCTACACTTATTCACGATGAAGCGGCTGTACGCTTGGAATGAAATGAAGTTTGCTGGATAAAAAAAGTGAAGGGTGACGAGTTTATTGAAAATTATTCGTAAAAGACGTAATTACATTTCGACGTCCCCAGGGAATAAACCCGTAATCGCAAAAATCAAATTTTACAGGAAAAATGATTTAGTATTTTTGGGTGTCTTCAACAAAATGTAACTATGACAACATTGTTATATGACGGAAAAGCTAATTTTTACCTGAAAAGTTTACAGTATTAAGTGTAACTATTAAATATAAACAGAATTAGTTATTCACTAAAATACACATTACCGAAAATAGTTTCATACAATTTTTGGGGTATTGGTATTTTACGATCCTTAGTTATTAATATTATTCCAGTATTGTTTACTTACCGAATTATTTTTGTAAATTTCTTAAAAATCATAGGCATAATATTGCTTTACTGGATTATTAAATGTGTTTTTTCATTACAGGAGAGAGATTGTAATGTTCAGTTACCGACTTGTTATAGTAAATTTTAAATAACCATAGAGGGGTAAAGTAGTTGTAACCTGTATTTTATGGAAGAAATTTGGTAGTCATATTATCGTAATCAATGAAAACCGATTATGCAAAATAAATTTGTCATCGGTATCTTCGCGGGAATAATTGAAGAAAGCTCACAAAAAATAATAAAATTATATCTTTTATCGGGAACCAAGTTCTCAAAGAGATTACAAATTACAATCAATAAAAGTATAAAAAAGTTGCCAAGTAAAACATTAATCGGTATTATCATTTGCATCATCATTAGCATCGCGATCATCACTAAATTCTGCAGATATTAAAAATTCATTAAATTCGTGGTAATACAGTGGGATCACTATACTATTGCACAAAGGCAGTAAATCTGTATGCAATGCCTTGCTTATAGGAAGAGGTTGATGATAAGCACGTGCCAATACAGTATCTTCTATTAAAGCAACTGACTTAGGTTTTCACCCACGTCGTTTGATTTGAAATTAATTTGAAATATTCAGAATATGCAAAATCATAATCATATTTAAAGAAAACCTTGTCCTGTTGGGATGATGATACATACATTTCCATTAAATTAGAGCAGCGAATCGTTTTTTCATATATATCGCGAGGCCAACTCAAAGGATTTACCAATTTTTAATGTCTAAAATATCTGTTTGCTCCAATTCTTTCAAAGTATATTTTTCTCTCGAGTCTTTGGACTTTAGAATTATATTAAAAATTTGATCAGGTATGTAAATAGACTTATTTCTCTGTTATGTTCTATGTTGTTATTTTCAATACAGGCATGCTTTGAGTCGCAGTCGTTTTAGCTATGTCGAGTCTCAGAAAATCTGTTCGTTATAGACAAATTTAAAGACTTTGCTGCACTTATATAAAATAAAAATGAACCTGTTCTTATTTTGGCCATAACTCACATCCGAAAAAAAATATATGTTGTTACCTCGCTCCTGTTCACTCTTCAAGAATTGCAACAAACAACTCCCAATTTCTATGCAGCCTCGTTTTGCGATTTGGTAACGCCACACGTAGCAATACCATTTTTTTGTGAAGCGTCAAAAAATAGTAAAATTGTACACAGGGTGCTTGCTTTTATAATAGACAATGCCTACAGCAGATTGTGGAATAATTAATATTTTTGCAGGTTGAAGATAGCAATTGTACTATCGTTTTTGTCTACTGTAATTTTTCTTTATCTTTAATTTGCCGAATTGTCTCTTTTCTATTTAAATGAATTCTATAGCTTTCTTCTGAAGACTCTTTCTCTGATGGACTGGCTTGCTTATATAAAAACATGTAGACCATTGATCATTTTTAGGCCTAAAAAATTAGTAGTAAAATTTTGTGTTAGAAATGGTTTCATATTGACGTTTTGTCGCCATCGTAACTTCAACATAATTTTGCTGTGGAAACCACTCAGTGTACAAACGATACCTTTTTGATATGTTGAGGTCTTGTGACAAATATTCTCGAGTTGAGCTTTTTCTTGCATAATGAGATTCTACTTTAGGAAATAATGAACATGCTTCTCAATACTCGATTACGTTATTTTTTCGAGGTCTATATTATACCTCTTATGTCTGTAATCCTTTCGTCTAATCAAAATTTTTCTTCTATTTTGTATATACTATTTGTTCATTAATTTCTAAAGTGTTTAGGAAAAATCTCTTACAAACAAAATCTCTACATTATTTAAAGAAAAAAAAATATGTTATGGTCTGTACGCGATTATTTTCCCGTTTTAGAGTCATTAATTTGATATTTTAGTATTCTTAATAATATACAAACATTTGCATTCTCGATCATAAAGTTTATAAAACTTATCAAATAAATCTTGCCTCTCCTAAGAAGTAAATTTGCTGCCACATTTCATTTTACATGAACACACAGGACCCATGACCTTTTGTGGATCCTTATTCTTTTTATGACAACCTTCATAAGTCTGACCAGAATTTTTAAGGAATTTATATTTTGTGCTTGACCACTGGCCTTCATTAATTGCACGTTTTCTGGTCTTTCTTTTTTCATTTTGTTAAGTAAAAGGTTTGTCCGAATTACTTGGCTCAAATTGTAATGAATGTCGTGAAGAGGAAGGTTTATCCGAAATACTTTGCTCAAATTCCAATAAATGTTGTGAAGTAGAAGGTTCCTCTGAATTACTTGGCTCAAATTCTAATGAATGTCGTGTTAATTCAGTTCTAAAATTGGGATGTTCATTTTGAGAACTGTCGGTTAGCGTGGTATCAACAGACATGTTGACGTCAGATTTATTAACTTCGGGGGAGCTTTCAGCATACTAGTATTAGTGTGCGTAATATGTATTACATGTAGGAACGCGTTCTTGAGTCGCCAAGCGCGAGCAAGATTCCTCCAATTCGTATAGTAGGTTATGTCCCGGATGATAACTGTATCGTGAATTACCGAAAATGTCTACCACAAAATTTACGATAGTAAACGTGTTATCGCGTTTACCAGCAATTTTGCTGAAATATTTTACAGTACTATTACTTTACCGAAATGTAGCCGCAGAACTTAATTTGTATTACGTTATTTTTCTAGTAAATAAAAAATGAAAAATGTCCAAAGAACAAAAGTGTTAAAAGGAAAACCATTGAAAATTACAGGAGAAAAAATTTTAAAAAAATCGCAGAAGTGTATCCCGACCCATAGATACCGTAAATGGTATAACAGTAAAATGTCAGTAATAGTATAATACAGGTTTATTCCTTGGGAGCGTCGATTTATTATTATTTTTATTTGTCATCCATACAAGTTTGTTTAAATCTAACTAATAAAATAAATATATAGATATTTACAGATTATAAGAACCAGTGAAATACCGACATTACTATTTATTTAGTCAGTTTGTGTTTCTACACTAGTCGAAATTCATTACGATACGAAAAAACTGTGAATTGATGAAACCTAATGCTTCGACGGTGACGAAAATTTAACGCAAATAAGCCAAGCAGAAATAAGTTTGTAAAATATTGGGCAATACGGTAAACTTTTTTATAAAAAAGCTGATATTATCTTATATCTGATAAGACTAGTAAGCAGACACCAAGTTATTGGTTGGTTTTGAATTTAACCGGAATAACGCCAGTACGATTATGATGAGTAGCGTTCTTCCTGTATTTGAACTGATTAGACTATTGTACTGACATAGTTCGTCATTATGTATATTATACTTTTTTTTTGCTCTGGCAACTGTAACCGCCAAACGTCAATAATTTTAGCTCCGTAATTAAAAAGTTTTAATATAATTTTAATTGATTATTTAACATATAAGTTAGTATATATGTATTGATAAAATAGTGACAAGAAGTTATTGTTAAAATTGTGTTTGTAAAAAGTATAATAACTACACGGCCAAAATTCGAGCGAACAGAACGGAGACTTGGTGTCAACGGACGGATTTGAATTTACATCTGCTACGACTTAAACCCAGGGGGTATAATACTTATTAAAACTTATTCAACACTCCACAACACCGAATTACTCGGCTCACCCCCATGTGAGCTACGTCCAACACACATCTGGCTAAGTTCTTTCTCCTTTTGCTTGACTATATGTGAAAGCGAAATCGAGGACTAAACAACAGCCCCAGACAAACACAATCTACAGATACACTTCACAATTACTACACTGTTTATTCTTGTCTGTACTTCATATATTTGTGTACTCTTCTATATTAGCTATTATTGGTTTAAACCTGTAACTTGTATACCTACTTACATTTTATTAATAAGTTGATTAAGTTCATCAGCTGAGATATTTCAATAGAAACCTTGTAAAAGTATTAGATAATTACTCTAAAGTATTCAAATTACCTAAATTGTTCTCAGTTTCTTAGTTTCTACAATTAATTAATTTAATATATTTTTTATTCATATACCCCCCTTTTCGTTTGTAACTTTTCTTATTTATTCTGTCTATACAATAATACTCAAACTCCATCACATCTCTTCTCTCCTTTCACTTTGCTCAGGTGTTTTCTTATTTTTTAGGTAATTTGTAATCCTTGGCAATGTCTACCCATATGATGACTCGGAAGGCAACGGCCAAGGAGGCGGAAAATAAATTAAGAATAACTCTGCTCGAGTTTAAGAAGTACAAGGATGACAACAGTCAACTATTAACGTTGACTGTGAAGATGAAATTAAAATTGTGAATGACCGTATATCTGAGCTGAAGACTCAACTCACGGAGCTGCATATAGAGCATATGGATGTCTTGGATCAACGGGACAGACTACGAGAAGAAGTTAGGTGTTTCAGCAGCTGCGACGAAATTTACTCCAGACAACTTAGCCGCAATGCGGAGTTAGAAGCAAGTCTCAATGAGGCTTATGGCAGAATTTCAACTCTAGAAGACACAATTGCGGCCTTTAACAGTACTGCTACTCACAACTTATTCTCTGAGCTCCTGGGTGACAAAATTAATGAGCTGAAAGCTCTTAAATGTAACTGTTTCAAAAATTGTCTTAGTAAGAATAAATTTAGAAAATTGTTTAGGTTAAATAAATTAATTAAGAAGCTTAGATCTGCTCCTAAGTGGTCTACCAAATTGAGTCAGTATGCACAAGATAAGTGTAAATTAAATAAAGAGTGTGAGTCTCTTTTATTAAAGCTTGAGGAAACAAATGAAGAATTAGTTTCTGGTAGGTTGTTATATGAACAACACACAAGAGAGTTGCAAGCACAAATATCAAATCTACAAGCTCAACTCACTAGAACTATAATGGAACACCAGAATGAGACTCATGAATACATCTTAAAATATGAAGAAATTTCAAGAGTTGGTCGAGAAAATTTAAAACAACTTATCTCATTATCCAACTTAATAACTGTTCCATTTGTACAACTAAGTGTGCGACTACACCTGCTGAATCAATATAATTGAATGCACATGGATGTCAGTATAATACACAAAACAAACTGCATCCAGTAAAGACTGACAGTAAGAATGTAATAATTTTTTCAGACCAACTGGGAGTGGTGGTGTCGGATCTGCGTGAGCTTGGGGTCAGTGAATGGCGAGAAATCGTGCAAGACCGAGCGAAATGGCAATCCCTTGTTTCGGAGGCCAAGACTCACTTCGGGTCACTGAGCCAACGGAGTAAGAGTAAGTAAGTAACTGGGAGTGGGTTAGGGTGCTTAATTGATCATTACACTGAGTGACCAGTACAGAACTTTTGTTCACCTGGAGCTCAGTCTTGTATCCTAGTTGATAAGATTAAGAATGCCGACTTGAATGCACAAACTACTGTCATCATATTGTATGGTGACAGCTCATTAGTCTCCAAAAACAGTCTCATAGAATTAACAGACTTAATGATAGATGTTAGCACAAAAATAGGATGTAGCTTTATTATTTGTGCATTGCCTTATTCATATGCTCTCACAAAACAGGCAGATAGGCAAATTAAATTTATTATTGTACAGTAGAACATAATTATCATAGTGACAGTTTTTTATTTTTTGACACTTATATTTTTATTAGTAATTTCTTTTTAACAAAAGATACTATGTATCTTTCTTATGTACATAGGCGACTACTTGCTAAATTATTAGCATTTAATTTATATACTGACAGGAGTACTACTGGAGTACTTAGGAATTTGGTAGATAATAGTTATACAATTTGTTATAGTACAATAGTAGTATTGACACATCTATTAGTTTAAACTATTAGATGAGACAACAGATAGGCATTCATGTGTTTTAAACTTAGTTCATCAAAACATACAAGGCCTATCTGGCAAAGAATTAGAAATAGATTTATTTTTAAATAAACATAAGATTGATATCTTATGTATTACGGAACATTGGTTGCGAGGTGACCAATTAATATTTAATAATCAACATTACTCAGATATAAGTGCATTCGTAAAAAAGAAGGCTCTTCGTGGTGGCTCTCTAATATATGTATGTAATAGTTTGAAATGTAAAGAACGTAAGGATATAGCTAAACTTTCTATCGAGCGCACTGCTGAGATTTATTGTGTTGAGCTTGAACAACATATTATAGTGTGTGTGTATTGACCACCACAAAGCGACTTTACTCAGTTTGAAAACATTATAGAGGATGTCTTAAAACACATAATTTCTAGTAGGAAGTCTATAATCGTATGTAGCGATTTTAATGTCAAGTTAGCTTATTTAGGTCATTTAATTTAAATGTTTTGTTCTCCGAACCAACCAGAATAAGCTCACATTCGTCTACATGCTTAGATAATGTTTTTTGCAATTGTCTTTATTTAAGTAAGGCTGTTTTAACTGACTTGACATCGGATCACTGCGGGCAAAAGGTTGTAATTCCAACTAATACAACCCCTAAAGTACAAGAAATTACATGTAGACCAATGACCTCTGCTCGCCTCAAACACTTTAGTAATGATGTTGCTGCCAAGATCGCCAGTATTGACTTAACCGTTGATGATCCTGATGAATTATATAAATGCTTATTTAAAATTGTCAAAGACGAGTACAATAAAATTTTAAACTGAAGACGTTTGCAAGGAGCATTAAAGTAAATTTTTATGACTGGGCAACAGTAGGTATATACAAAAGTAGAGCTAGGTTGTATGATCTATATGGTGTGAAGAAATACAATTTTAATCCTGAATTTATTCAATATGTTATAAATTATTCAAAGGTTTTTAAGAGGACATGTGCTTTAGCCAAATCCTTATATTTAAGCAATAAAATCAAAGAATCCAAGAACCAAATTAAAACTACTTGGAGCATTATTAACAATGAGACTGGTCGAGCTAAAGTGGTAGATAACAATTATGAATTAAAATATAATGGTGAAATTATTACTAGGAAAACTGATGTTGCTCAGACATTTAACAATTTCTTCATAAACATACCAGTGAACACAACCAGCTGTCTAGATTCATGTCCAAGCAAAGCAGAAATATTGGTTAGGGGCAATGTGAATAAGTGTGATGTGCTTTTTAATTTTAAATATATTGACACCAATGACATACTGAAGGTATTCAAGACGCTCAATAATAAAAAATCTGTTGACTTATGGGGCATTTCTGTTAAACTTGTGCGACAAATTATTTCTAGCTTAGCTCCATATTTAGCTGCAATATTCAACAGATGCGTAGATACAGGAGTATTACCTGATCTAATGAAACACAGTAAGGTAATACCATTCTTCAAAAAGGGATCAAAGAGCGACCCTAGTAATTTTCGACCAATTTCTATCTTGCCTGCTATTAGTAAAATTTTTGAAAAGATTATTTTGCATCAACTAGAGAGCCACTTTCACACAAATAATTTATTTCACAGTGAACAGTATGGCTTTACTAAGGGTCGCTCCACCGTTGATGCCGGTGTAACTTTGTTAAAGCATATTTTTAATGCTTGGGAAAACTCGAAGGATGCCATTGGTGTTTTTTGTGACCTATCAAAGGCCTTTGACTGTGTAAAACATAATACACTTTTACTAAAATTGAAACTTTATGATATTAGAGATACCGCACTCAATCTTGTTGCCAGCTACCTTAGTGATAGAATTCAGTATGTAGATGTTAATGGGAGTAGGTTTCTAGGTTTGCCAGTAAGAATGGGAGTTCCACAGGGCTCTATTCTCGGTCCATTTCTTTTTTTAATATATATTAATGATTTGCCGTTCTTTGTACAAAATTTATGTGATATTGTTTTGTTTGCCGACGATACGTCACTACTTTTTAAAGTTGATCGTAATTTAAGTAACTTTGATACCGTCAATAACACTCTTGCACAAGTATTAGATTGGTTTCGACAAATAATTTGGTACTCAACTCAAGCAAAACCAAATGTGTTAAATTCTCTTTGCCTAATGTCAAAAGTGTTCCTACTAATATAATTTTAAACAAGGAAACAATTCAACTAGTCGAATCAACCGTATTCTTAGGTGTAACTTTTGATTGTAAGCTTCAGTGGGGCGCCCAAATATCCTGTCTCGCAGTAAAACGTAGTTCTGCAGCATTTGCCGTTAGAAAAGTTAAGGAATTCACAGATATAGATACTGCTAGACTAGTTTACTTTAGTTATTTTCACAGCGAAATGTCTTACGGAATAATGTTATGGGGTACAGCTGCTGATATACAGACTATTTTTATCGTTCAAAAGAGGGCCATACTTGCAATTTATAAGTTAGAAGCTAGAGATTCTTTACGTGATAAATTTAAAGAAGTAGATATATTGACAGTTGCATCGCAATATATATATGCTAACTTAATGTACATTAAGAAAAGCTTAATTCTATACCGCAAAAATAGTATATGATTTGTATATATATATGATTTGTACAAAGTGAACACAAGGAATAAACATAAACTGGTGGGAACTAACTACCGTCTACATAAAGTTCAGAACTCATTTGCGGGGATTGGTATACGATTTTTCAACAAATTGCCTCTTGAAATAATTAATTTACCCATGCACAAATACAAACGGACAATTAGGAACTTTCTTTTACAAAGGGGTTATTACACTATTAAGGAATTTTTAAATGATAAGACACCGTGGGGATAGGCTTAGGCTTGTTTAACTCACGATTATTTTATTTACATGTTAAGTGGAGGTGCCTCGTGAACACATGATTTTTGCAGGATTTGGATATTTTTATGATTTGTTGAATGTAGTTTAACATTATTTATCCATCTCATTGTTCACTTGTCACCTTCACAAAATTCTTTCTACATTTGCATTCCTTCACGCGTTCCACTAACGTATGTTAATAACGATCTGGAAAATGGAGGTAATTGGCGGTCATGGTCAGTATACCAATAGATTGTTTCTTACTGCTAGTTCGTATACCGTTGTCGTCATGCTCACTAAAATGTTATTTCTTGTGGTGGCGTCGTGTGTCGGGTCATCCCTGTCCCTCTAATATGGCGAGAGGGATGATGGCTGGCACATGCGTCATACTCGTGAACGGGTGCTACTTGCGATGACTGGTCGATGACGGTCTTGCGGGCTGGTATTAGATTTTAATATTTAACTGCATCATTTCCATCATGGTTCTGATCACTTTCGCGGATTGCCTGCATTATTAGGTATATATAATGTAAGTGGATGCTCCTGTTTCACCATGTCTATTCTGAGGAGGCTAACCAAAACTATTATGCTTGAGTATTATTATGTACAGTAAATATATACAAGTGATATAGAAGGTGTAACAGTTGCAGCACCTTACAAAATGTAAATTGTGTATTATGCAAAAATGCCTGGCGATGAAAAAGAGTGACCGTGAGTTTTATTGCCCGTTCTTTCTCATGGTTCTACCTATTGCTTTGCGAACGTGGCAGTAAATGTAAATGTAAATGTAGAAGCATACAGTAATAATGTTTTAAATTTGAGTATAAGTAATTATTTTATAAATTTATTATTTTGACGTTCATAAGCGTCACATTGTGACCCAAATGAATAAAGGATTTTGAATTTGAATTTATGAACAGAGCCAGCTTATAGAAATGTAAGTTAAAGTAAATTTAGGTAAACTCTGAAAAGGACATACGTGTTACGCCATCAAAAATAAAACCGCGTCGAGCAGTAAGGCATCGACTTACTTGGTAAATACGTAATAATATTCCAAAGCGTTAAGCACCTACATGCGGTTCAAATAAAATTACACGTGTTAGATATTTCATTAATTATAAGCCATTAAGTCGTTATTGAGTGGAACTTGTACATACATACATACATATCGTCACGCCTTTTATCCCCGAAGGGGTAGGCAGAGGTGTATTTCTACACCCACTTTTCGCCAGATATACTTTAGTCCCACGTAATAAGGGGGCGAGCCTATTGCCGTACCGGGCACATTTCCAGACTCCGTGCTGCTACTGAGAATTTCGTAAAAGAAAAACCCAATAACACTGCCCGACCCAGGAATCGAACCCGGGACCTCCCGATCCCACGCGCACATTTATGCCGCGAGACCAACGAGGCAGTCGTATAGGGTTTGATGTCGAGTTTTCCGTCTCTTCGCAAAGATGGTATTTGCGTCGTGTTATCCCTTAGTCGCCTCTTACGACACCCACGGGAAGATAGGGGGTGGTGACACTTGTATTCTATGCCGTCAACCACACGGCATAGTGGAACTTGTGCCTCCTATAAACATAATAGAATTGAACGCTCTCGTTTACAAACAAGATATTGAAATCGGATTGAAAGAAGATTGAAAATGTTTTTGTATTTAATACGGTAGTGTTGTTTATTGATATTCAACTAGTGATGTGAGTATGTCGAGAATTTACGAGGGTCAGGGATGATTATTTGAATTATAATTGACTAACAATTCTGTTTTGTTTCAGACGATTGAAGTATTTGTTTCAGGAGACTTCAATTTTGTGCCAAAGGAGCCTTTACACACACACACACACACACACACACACACACTTAATAAAAGCGGACTAAAAGAATTTCTAAACTTCAAAAATGCCCAACAACCATTTTGCAATGTGCGCTAGGCATTTATAAAACGACAAGACGTACACTTAAAACCACTACGCCTGCAGTGCAGATATCAATTACTTGTTGAGATTATTATATTTATACTCGATTTTGCACATAAACATATATTATCTCCGTGATGCCGTGTGGTTGACGGCGTAGAATACAAGTGTCACCACCCCCTATCTTCCCGTGGGTGTCGTAAGAGGCGACTAAGGGATAACACGATGCAAATACCATCTTTGCGTAGAGACGGAGAACTCGACATCAAACCCTATACCTCTGCCTCGTTGGTCTCGCGGCATAAATGTGCGCGTGGTATCGGGAGGTCCTGGGTTCGATTCCTGGGTCGGGCAGTGTTATTGGGTTTTTTTGCCACGAAATTCTCAGTAGCAGCACGGAGTCTGGAAATGTGCCCGGTACGGCAATAGGCTCGCCCCTAATTACGTGGGACTAAAATATATCTGGCGAAAAGTGGTTGTAGAAATACACCTCTGCCTACCTCTTCGGGGATAAAAGGCGTGACGTTATGTATGTATGTATGTATGTACATATTATCTCTTTCTTTCCTTCTGAACAAATTTAATACAAGATAGGGCTTGGGAATAAAGACGCAAAAACATTATTTTGTTTACCGTAATTAAGTACAATTTCTCCCGCTCCGCCTTTCTCCTGTGACCTATAGACAGCACATAAATTAAGAGAAAGGCCGTAGTCATCCTGAAGTTGTTTACGTAAAAAACTAAGTTCGATGTCCTAATGATAGGAACGGGTGCTTGATTATACAATATATTCGGCACAGAAAATAGTAGTTAGAATAATAATACTTTTAAATTAGTTTTTATTCTTTTGTACTTAATACTTACTTAGACATTAAGATTAGATTAAGCTTCATTTAAATTATAAAATTATGTTTCTTAAAAAAAAAGAATGATAGTTAAGTTTATATAAAATTGCTTGTCCTTAGTTAAATAATTGTCATCGCTGAGCCTAAATGACTGAAACATGAAATTTGCAAAGCGGGTTCTTTGTAGACCCACTAGAGAACGATTTTTAATATGCCACCCCTAAGGGAGCAAAATAAAGTTCGAAATTTCAAGGCAGGCAAATATATACAACCATGACAAACTATGCTAGCAATAGAATTTATTGTGAGCAAAGCATGGTACAGTAGACGCAACCAAAAAATGTAGTTAACAAACTCTGGTATCATAATAGTGCACCCTGGTATTATAGTAGAGTGTTAGCTTCGACTCTAAAAATCCATGGACAACTTGCTATTAGATAGGTCGAAGTCTTTCTGATAGGTAAATATAAAATATTGGAAATTATGATTTACGGATTACTGACGGGTAAAAAATATAAGAAAATAAATTTTCGAGTAGACGGGTGCTTCTAATGAATAAGCCATGAATAAGCAAACCCTTACTTCTAATACCATTCAACAAAGTCCGCTATTAGAACTATCTTCGCAATGTAAGTACCTATGTAATAATATTCAGTTTCAGGTGTAATTCTGAATGTGTTACAGTAGTGATAATGTTCAATGTAACGCCAATAGCTTAGGGAATACTGCATCGGGTAGCGACCCTTTGGAAAGCGACAGAGAGTTGTAGCTAATTCAGTGAATGTTATTGACGATTGTATGGTATTATGAAGCAGTTATAATTAAATCTAAATATTTTGACTTAATTGATTAATTAATTAAATAGTTATCCTCACAGGAAAAAGGCTTGAGTGTATGTATGTTGTTTTCTAAATTATAGTTAAATTTTTTGGACTGTGACTTTAATGAAATATATTATCTTCTGTTTTCCAGGAGATTTCACAAAAAAACATTCAACCCACAGATACAAATATTAAATGAGTACTCGGTGTATCCAGTGCCGAATAGATGTTTATCTTACTCTCTTTCAAAATAACGATTAGACTTGTAGCGCCCGTCGCCGCATTACATCTACGGATATTGCGTCATAATCTTCTGCATTAAGTGCCTGCGAGGGCGACCACCGTGAACCAACCACTAGCAATCCCACCAGAAACGTCTAAACGAAAGATGCCGCACGTGAGCAGTAAGCCACCATCCGTATCACTGGCTACATAGAGCTGAGTCTCCTAGTTTCAAAGGCGGTCGTTACCCTAATCTATCTCGCAAAATCTCCGTCAGTGTTTCTCCTCATAAAGTAAGCCTCATCTTTATATATTGGTGTAAATTTTTTTTGGTATGTATTTCTAGACTAATTTTAGTAGACATATGTATGCATCTTAAACAAACCGAAATAAAGATAAATTACAGTATAATTATGTAAATCATACATTTTCTTCTGACTGAGAATACTATACTGGATGTAAAAAGACCCTTAACGAAAACTGAAACCCCATATTGTACCAACCAAATTATTACGATCCTGTTTTACTTCGGCACCATACCTGGGAAATTACTAGTTCAGGAGATATTGAGGGACAAAGTCACGAATATATTTTCTATTTTTTCCAAAATCGTGTTTTAAATGATAAATGTACACTTTCTGCCAAATAAACATAAACAAAATTTTCAATATTTCCCTAAAATAAACGGCTTTAAAGTTCTTTAAACGCAGTGTATGCCTAATAGCAATCAGCTGCGAGTTCATTCGGCAGAGCGACCACGTGATCATAAACTGCCACCGTTAGGGCGGTTTCAAACTAGCGTTTTATACGCGCGTATAGGCTGGTTTCTGGAAGCGCATGTAGGCGCGCCTTTTGGCACACGCGCAACTCGTACGAATGTTGACGCGCGTCCAAGCTCGTATAAGCGCTATACTGACACGATATCACTACCACCGTTACGAGCGAACGTGCCGAAATATGCCCGTTAAAGCGAGTCCAGTTTTTTGTAGCGCATAATTTAGCGCGCGTGTAAGCGCGTATGCTGAAACGACCGTATACGCGCAGATAAATACGCTAATCTGAAACCGACCTTAGGTCGACCGCGGCGCACGGTGTAGGTAGATACGATCGGCGTAGATACGATGCATTTCTCGCGCCAATTTTTCTACAAGCGCGCACTAATACATTAACGCTAATAAATGTGTCTATCTAACCTAACCTAAAAAAATATTTTGTTTCCCAGTTATTACTTATGCTTAGTATGACTTGGCATGATGTACAAAACGAGTAGACTTCAGCTTGGTGATGGGTCTTGTGACATCCTGTATACTACTCTTGACAAAGAGGATTAATCTCTGTATCGCAGCCGTCTTTGTTCCTCAAAACTGTAAAGATAAACCAGTCTCAACGTTATGGAATTGAATCTATTCCTCATGTTTTTCAACGAGTAGCACCAGCAGTATAACTATAAAGCTATACAATATCTTCTATCCAATTCAATTAGGTTCTAAGCTCTACTGAGAAATTATTGACTAAATATCCGCGAAAATAAAGCAAACCTATTTAAATAAGATGACATAACAGAGTTCCAAAATTTACTTTTGAAATGTAACATTATTTTAGCTACACCGCATTACTTCGACGTCAAATATATACCCCAAAACAATTGTTCAATTTTGTTAGTCAGCTCTATAGCTCTATTAAGGATTAAGCCTCGTCACGACACGTCTCGAGTCGATCGGATAACAGCATTCTGATTGGCCCATTGAGATTTCTACGCCAATCAGCGCATCGAATTCCAGTTCAGTGAACGTGAGTCGTGAGATAGTTTAACCCGTGATAGGTCCCTAAGCCGTCACGTCGACTCGATAACAATTAGATAGTTGGTTTACAGAAGCGTAACTTCGTTTCATGTGTTTGTTTGCTTCCTTGTCTCGAATTTGAAACAATTAGATAGATTTGTTTGTGCAATTATGCTGAGGATGGCTGCCAGTTTCGAGTTTACTTCGTTATATTTGTTTATAATACGTGGGTTACGCTACCAAAATAGAGTAGCGCTGATACGTACTTTAAAATAATAATTGTTCTTTTCCAAGAAAGCGCAATGAACTTCCAACAAGTCTTAAAATAGTGTCGAAATGTTGCGACCTGCTTCTAGGTACATTTTATAAGGAGAGACATACATATGTAATATGTTAGATGATACGGGAGTAAATAACACTCAATTTGATTTATCTAGAAATAGAAATGTTTAATGTTATTATAATATTAAAACATTCAAATTAGTCTAAGTGAATCAAATATTTACACACTGTGATCTATTACTTACCTAGAAATAGAAAAATCGACAATTAAAGGTTTTTACTTCCTATATTTTAGTGGATCGACAATGTTTTTTGTATGTTGTATTTTGCTTAGTTAAATTAGCAATTTTATGAAAACATCATTTCTTTATTACTTTTAGACAATCAGAAAAATCAATTCTGCCATTGTCATTCTTCGTGTACAATGTCATTCCAAAGAGTATGTAACCACTGCTATGTTTATGCCATACTAGTTGGACAGCGTACACACACTCGTATATTAGGCTATATACACAACATACAGTATACAAAGCTTACATCTCCCCCTCCTCAAAAGCAAATTATCTGGGGTTAATTTGAGTGATCAAACTGGGGAATGAGCTTTGTCACATGGTACAATCCCAAGGACTTTTTATTCTTTCCTGTGCTGATTCTGCATAGTGAATCTGATTTCATTTCTTCTATCTCAAAAGGACCAATTCTAATTTCATCAATTTTAGATCTGTTTAACTTATTACAGTCCATTATGTAAACCATATCACCTTTTTGAAACTTATAATCTATTCTGTTTTTCTTTTTTTAATATATATTAATGATTTGCCGTTCTTTGTACAAAATTTATGTGATATTGTTTTGTTTGCCGACGATACGTCACTACTTTTTAAAGTTGATTGTAATTTAAGTAACTTTGATACCGTCAATAACACTCTTGCACAAGTATTAGATTGGTTTCGACAAATAATTTGGTACTCAACTCAAGCAAAACCAAATGTGTTAAATTCTCTTTGCCTAATGTCAAAAGTGTTCCTACTAATATAATTTTAAACAAGGAAACAATTCAACTAGTCGAATCAACCGTATTCTTAGGTGTAACTTTTGATTGTAAGCTTCAGTGGGGCGCCCAAATATCCTGTCTCGCAGTAAAACGTAGTTCTGCAGCATTTGCCGTTAGAAAAGTTAGGGAATTCACAGATATAGATACTGCTAGACTAGTTTACTTTAGTTATTTTCACAGCGAAATGTCTTACGGAATAATGTTATGGGGTACAGCTGCTGATATACAGACTATTTTTATCGTTCAAAAGAGGGCCATACTTGCAATTTATAAGTTAGAAGCTAGAGATTCTTTACGTGATAAATTTAAAGAAGTAGATATATTGACAGTTGCATCGCAATATATATATGCTAACTTAATGTACATTAAGAAAAGCTTAATTCTATACCGCAAAAATAGTATATGATTTGTATATATATATGATTTGTACAAAGTGAACACAAGGAATAAACATAAACTGGTGGGAACTAACTACCGTCTACATAAAGTTCAGAACTCATTTGCGGGGATTGGTATACGATTTTTCAACAAATTGCCTCTTGAAATAATTAATTTACCCATGCACAAATACAAACGGACAATTAGGAACTTTCTTTTACAAAGGGGTTATTACACTATTAAGGAATTTTTAAATGATAAGACACCGTGGGGATAGGCTTAGGCTTGTTTAACTCACGATTATTTTATTTACATGTTAAGTGGAGGTGCCTCGTGAACACATGATTTTTGCAGGATTTGGATATTTTTATGATTTGTTGAATGTAGTTTAACATTATTTATCCATCTCATTGTTCACTTGTCACCTTCACAAAATTCTTTCTACATTTGCATTCCTTCACGCGTTCCACTAACGTATGTTAATAACGATCTGGAAAATGGAGGTAATTGGCGGTCATGGTCAGTATACCAATAGATTGTTTCTTACTGCTAGTTCGTATACCGTTGTCGTCATGCTCACTAAAATGTTATTTCTTGTGGTGGCGTCGTGTGTCGGGTCATCCCTGTCCCTCTAATATGGCGAGAGGGATGATGGCTGGCACATGCGTCATACTCGTGAACGGGTGCTACTTGCGATGACTGGTCGATGACGGTCTTGCGGGCTGGTATTAGATTTTAATATTTAACTGCATCATTTCCATCATGGTTCTGATCACTTTCGCGGATTGCCTGCATTATTAGGTATATATAATGTAAGTGGATGCTCCTGTTTCACCATGTCTATTCTGAGGAGGCTAACCAAAACTATTATGCTTGAGTATTATTATGTACAGTAAATATATACAAGTGATATAGAAGGTGTAACAGTTGCAGCACCTTACAAAATGTAAATTGTGTATTATGCAAAAATGCCTGGCGATGAAAAAGAGTGACCGTGAGTTTTATTGCCCGTTCTTTCTCATGGTTCTACCTATTGCTTTGCGAACGTGGCAGTAAATGTAAATGTAAATGTAGAAGCATACAGTAATAATGTTTTAAATTTGAGTATAAGTAATTATTTTATAAATTTATTATTTTGACGTTCATAAGCGTCACATTGTGACCCAAATGAATAAAGGATTTTGAATTTGAATTTATGAACAGAGCCAGCTTATAGGAATGTAAGTTAAAGTAAATTTAGGTAAACTCTGAAAAGGACATACGTGTTACGCCATCAAAAATAAAACCGCGTCGAGCAGTAAGGCATCGACTTACTTGGTAAATACGTAATAATATTCCAAAGCGTTAAGCACCTACATGCGGTTCAAATAAAATTACACGTGTTAGATATTTCATTAATTATAAGCCATTAAGTCGTTATTGAGTGGAACTTGTGCCTCCTATAAACATAATAGAATTGAACGCTCTCGTTTACAAACAAGATATTGAAATCGGATTGAAAGAAGATTGAAAATGTTTTTGTATTTAATACGGTAGTGTTGTTTATTGATATTCAACTAGTGATGTGAGTATGTCGAGAATTTACGAGGGTCAGGGATGATTATTTGGAATTATAATTGACTAACAATTCTGTTTTGTTTCAGACGATTGAAGTATTTGTTTCAGGAGACTTCAATTTTGTGCCAAAGGAGCCTTTACACACACACACACACACACACACACACACACTTAATAAAAGCGGACTAAAAGAATTTCTAAACTTCAAAAATGCCCAACAACCATTTTGCAATGTGCGCTAGGCATTTATAAAACGACAAGACGTACACTTAAAACCACTACGCCTGCAGTGCAGATATCAATTACTTGTTGAGATTATTATATTTATACTCGATTTTGCACATAAACATATATTATCTCCGTGATGCCGTGTGGTTGACGGCGTAGAATACAAGTGTCACCACCCCCTATCTTCCCGTGGGTGTCGTAAGAGGCGACTAAGGGATAACACGATGCAAATACCATCTTTGCGTAGAGACGGAGAACTCGACATCAAACCCTATACCTCTGCCTCGTTGGTCTCGCGGCATAAATGTGCGCGTGGTATCGGGAGGTCCTGGGTTCGATTCCTGGGTCGGGCAGTGTTATTGGGTTTTTTTGCCACGAAATTCTCAGTAGCAGCACGGAGTCTGGAAATGTGCCCGGTACGGCAATAGGCTCGCCCCTAATTACGTGGGACTAAAATATATCTGGCGAAAAGTGGTTGTAGAAATACACCTCTGCCTACCTCTTCGGGGATAAAAGGCGTGACGTTATGTATGTATGTATGTATGTACATATTATCTCTTTCTTTCCTTCTGAACAAATTTAATACAAGATAGGGCTTGGGAATAAAGACGCAAAAACATTATTTTGTTTACCGTAATTAAGTACAATTTCTCCCGCTCCGCCTTTCTCCTGTGACCTATAGACAGCACATAAATTAAGAGAAAGGCCGTAGTCATCCTGAAGTTGTTTACGTAAAAAACTAAGTTCGATGTCCTAATGATAGGAACGGGTGCTTGATTATACAATATATTCGGCACAGAAAATAGTAGTTAGAATAATAATACTTTTAAATTAGTTTTTATTCTTTTGTACTTAATACTTACTTAGACATTAAGATTAGATTAAGCTTCATTTAAATTATAAAATTATGTTTCTTAAAAAAAAAGAATGATAGTTAAGTTTATATAAAATTGCTTGTCCTTAGTTAAATAATTGTCATCGCTGAGCCTAAATGACTGAAACATGAAATTTGCAAAGCGGGTTCTTTGTAGACCCACTAGAGAACGATTTTTAATATGCCACCCCTAAGGGAGCAAAATAAAGTTCGAAATTTCAAGGCAGGCAAATATATACAACCATGACAAACTATGCTAGCAATAGAATTTATTGTGAGCAAAGCATGGTACAGTAGACGCAACCAAAAAATGTAGTTAACAAACTCTGGTATCATAATAGTGCACCCTGGTATTATAGTAGAGTGTTAGCTTCGACTCTAAAAATCCATGGACAACTTGCTATTAGATAGGTCGAAGTCTTTCTGATAGGTAAATATAAAATATTGGAAATTATGATTTACGGATTACTGACGGGTAAAAAATATAAGAAAATAAATTTTCGAGTAGACGGGTGCTTCTAATGAATAAGCCATGAATAAGCAAACCCTTACTTCTAATATCATTCAACAAAGTCCGCTATTAGAACTATCTTCGCAATGTAAGTACCTATGTAATAATATTCAGTTTCAGGTGTAATTCTGAATGTGTTACAGTAGTGATAATGTTCAATGTAACGCCAATAGCTTAGGGAATACTGCATCGGGTAGCGACCCTTTGGAAAGCGACAGAGAGTTGTAGCTAATTCAGTGAATGTTATTGACGATTGTATGGTATTATGAAGCAGTTATAATTAAATCTAAATATTTTGACTTAATTGATTAATTAATTAAATAGTTATCCTCACAGGAAAAAGGCTTGAGTGTATGTATGTTGTTTTCTAAATTATAGTTAAATTTTTTGGACTGTGACTTTAATGAAATATATTATCTTCTGTTTTCCAGGAGATTTCACAAAAAAACATTCAACCCACAGATACAAATATTAAATGAGTACTCGGTGTATCCAGTGCCGAATAGATGTTTATCTTACTCTCTTTCAAAATAACGATTAGACTTGTAGCGCCCGTCGCCGCATTACATCTACGGATATTGCGTCATAATCTTCTGCATTAAGTGCCTGCGAGGGCGACCACCGTGAACCAACCACTAGCAATCCCACCAGAAACGTCTAAACGAAAGATGCCGCACGTGAGCAGTAAGCCACCATCCGTATCACTGGCTACATAGAGCTGAGTCTCCTAGTTTCAAAGGCAGTCGTTACCCTAATCTATCTCGCAAAATCTCCGTCAGTGTTTCTCCTCATAAAGTAAGCCTCATCTTTATATATTGGTGTAAATTTTTTTTGGTATGTATTTCTAGACTAATTTTAGTAGACATATGTATGCATCTTAAACAAACCGAAATAAAGATAAATTACAGTATAATTATGTAAATCATACATTTTCTTCTGACTGAGAATACTATACTGGATGTAAAAAGACCCTTAACGAAAACTGAAACCCCATATTGTACCAACCAAATTATTACGATCCTGTTTTACTTCGGCACCATACCTGGGAAATTACTAGTTCAGGAGATATTGAGGGACAAAGTCACGAATATATTTTCTATTTTTTCCAAAATCGTGTTTTAAATGCTAAATGTACACTTTCTGCCAAATAAACATAAACAAAATTTTCAATATTTCCCTAAAATAAACGGCTTTAAAGTTCTTTAAACGCAGTGTATGCCTAATAGCAATCAGCTGCGAGTTCATTCGGCAGAGCGACCACGTGATCATAAACTGCCACCGTTAGGGCGGTTTCAAACTAGCGTTTTATACGCGCGTATAGGCTGGTTTCTGGAAGCGCATGTAGGCGCGCCTTTTGGCACACGCGCAACTCGTACGAATGTTGACGCGCGTCCAAGCTCGTATAAGCGCTATACTGACACGATATCACTACCACCGTTACGAGCGAACGTGCCGAAATATGCCCGTTAAAGCGAGTCCAGTTTTTTGTAGCGCATAATTTAGCGCGCGTGTAAGCGCGTATGCTGAAACGACCGTATACGCGCAGATAAATACGCTAATCTGAAACCGACCTTAGGTCGACCGCGGCGCACGGTGTAGGTAGATACGATCGGCGTAGATACGATGCATTTCTCGCGCCAATTTTTCTACAAGCGCGCACTAATACATTAACGCTAATAAATGTGTCTATCTAACCTAACCTAAAAAAATATTTTGTTTCCCAGTTATTACTTATGCTTAGTATGACTTGGCATGATGTACAAAACGAGTAGACTTCAGCTTGGTGATGGGTCTTGTGACATCCTGTATACTACTCTTGACAAAGAGGATTAATCTCTGTATCGCAGCCGTCTTTGTTCCTCAAAACTGTAAAGATAAACCAGTCTCAACGTTATGGAATTGAATCTATTCCTCATGTTTTTCAACGAGTAGCACCAGCAGTATAACTATAAAGCTATACAATATCTTCTATCCAATTCAATTAGGTTCTAAGCTCTACTGAGAAATTGTTGACTAAATATCCGCGAAAATAAAGCAAACCTATTTAAATAAGATGACATAACAGAGTTCCAAAATTTACTTTTGAAATGTAACATTATTTTAGCTACACCGCATTACTTCGACGTCAAATATATACCCCAAAACAATTGTTCAATCTTGTTAGTCAGCTCTATAGCTCTATTAAGGATTAAGCCTCGTCACGACACGTCTCGAGTCGATCGGATAACAGCATTCTGATTGGCCCATTGAGATTTCTACGCCAATCAGCGCATCGAATTCCAGTTCAGTGAACGTGAGTCGTGAGATAGTTTAACCCGTGATAGGTCCCTAAGCCGTCACGTCGACTCGATAACAATTAGATAGTTGGTTTACAGAAGCGTAACTTCGTTTCATGTGTTTGCTTGCTTCCTTGTCTCGAATTTGAAACAATTAGATAGATTTGTTTGTGCAATTATGCTGAGGATGGCTGCCAGTTTCGAGTTTACTTCGTTATATTTGTTTATAATACGTGGGTTACGCTACCAAAATAGAGTAGCGCTGATACGTACTTTAAAATAATAATTGTTCTTTTCCAAGAGAGCGCAATGAACTTCCAACAAGTCTTAAAATAGTGTCGAAATGTTGCGACCTGCTTCTAGGTACATTTTATAAGGAGAGACATATATATGTAATATGTTAGATGATACGAGAGTAAATAACACTCAATTTGATTTATCTAGAAATAGAAATGTTTAATGTTATTATAATATTAAAACATTCAAATTAGTCTAAGTGAATCAAATATTTACACACTGTGATCTATTACTTACCTAGAAATAGAAAAATCGACAATTAAAGGTTTTTACTTCCTATATTTTAGTGGATCGACAATGTTTTTTGTATGTTGTATTTTGCTTAGTTAAATTAGCAATTTTATGAAAACATCATTTCTTTATTACTTTTAGACAATCAGAAAAATCAATTCTGCCATTGTCATTCTTCGTGTACAATGTCATTCCAAAGAGTATGTAACCACTGCTATGTTTATGCCATACTAGTTGGACAGCGTACACACACTCGTATATTAGGCTATATACACAACATACAGTATACAAAGCTTACATCTCCCCCCCCTCAAAAGCTAATTATCTGGGGTTAATTTGAGTGATCAAACTGGGGAATGAGCTTTGTCACATGGTACAATCCCAAGGACTTTTTATTCTTTCCTGTGTTGATTCTGCATAGTGAATCTGATTTCATTTCTTCTATCTCAAAAGGACCAATTCTAATTTCATCAATTTTAGATCTGTTTAACTTATTACAGTCCATTATGTAAACCATATCACCTTTTTGAAACTTATAATCTATTCTGTTTTTGTCAAAAATTGCCTTGTTTAATTCATGTGATTTTTTTGATCTGAGAAATGCTATATGTCTGTCTTTTTCCAGTTCTCCGGGTTCCATTTGTTTTTTTATTAGGTCCATTGGTAGTACATCGGTTGGTTCTCCACTTAACAGATATAGAGGCGAATAACCTGTCACTGTGTGGTTTGTTGAGTTATAGGCTTTCACACAATCCATTGCCACGGTTGTCCAAGCCGTTCTTTTTTCTTTGCTATTCAAGACACATCTAATCCTATTTACCAGCGTCTAACAACCTTTCATTATGACCATTAGAAAAAGGAGCATCCACTGCTGTTAAAATTAAATGAACAGAGTGGTCCTTTAAATATTTTTTAAACTCTTTTGAATTCAGTGCTGGATATTGATCGGCAAGCAATATTTCAACTTCGTTGTCCTTGATCACTTGATCTACCAGTTTTATAAAGTCCTTAGCCAGTTGTGTCTTCGAGCATGAAATGTAAGCATAACGTGTGAAATGATCCATTAACAAGTGTAGATACTTTTTTGAAGACCTATTGCCACCAAATC
This sequence comes from Euclidia mi, assembly GCA_944739405.2. Lineage (NCBI taxonomy): Eukaryota > Metazoa > Arthropoda > Insecta > Lepidoptera > Erebidae > Euclidia > Euclidia mi. The sequence continues at coordinate 25,635,156 of OX123204.2, read as the reverse complement.
CTCCTATTGTGTCTATGGACATGATTTGGAAAGGTTTTTCTGCCGGTCCTAATTGTGACATGAGTCCATAATTTCTATTTATTCGTGATTTGTTTTTCAAACAAACTTCACATTGACGGCAAATCAACTTTATATTATCCAATAGGTTTGGTGCTGTGTAGAAAGGTCTTATTTTTGACTCGATCTGATTTATTCCGACATGACAGAAATGCTCATGCACTTTTTTTATTAATATCTTACTGTAGTCTTCGGACAGAATGATTCTCTTTTTCTTGTTGTTCCATTTGTAATATATACCATTTTCTCTAATAAAACTATGTTTGTTCCTTATGTTTGAATTTTTGTTCTGATCATCCAATATTTCCTCAATGTTTACAATATTTACTGTTTTCAAGTTATCTTCTTCGTTTTCGTGGCTTTCATACACAGGATTTCTGCTTAAGCAGTCCGTTTCTGTATTGTTTCTTCCTGGGTTATATTTTATTACAAAGTTGTATTGTGATAGGTAATGAGTCATGTCTCCCAGTTCATCATCTATTCTGTTTTTTATGTTTAAATGTTCTAGTGGCTTGTGGTCCGTATAAATTGTGGATGAGTTTCTTATTAGCCAGTGTTGCCAAAATTTTAAACTTTCTTTTATGGCTAAGCATTCTAAAAATATAGCTTTCTTCTTTTTTTGTGATTCATTCAACTTCTTTGAAAAGTACGCCACCGGTTTGATTTCTCCACATTTCTGTGTTTGTTTTAGTATTGCACCAATTCCTTTTACACTTGCATCCGTGTATATAAAAGTTGGCGCCTCTCGGTCGAAAATAGCCAGAATTGGGGCAGAACATAAATATTTTTTTATTGTTTGGAAAGCTTTTTCACAATCATCTGACCAATCGAAATTGATGTTTTTCCTGAGTAAATTGTGTATTGGGTCAAGAGTTATTTTAGCATTAGGAATATATTTATTATAAAAAATTATTTTACCTAGAAACTGTCTTATTTGTTTCTTGTTTTGTGGTGGTGCAAATTCTGCTATAGATCTGAGGTTATCTTTCAAAGGTGTGATTGTGTTACCTTTTACTATATGTCCCAAGAATTTTACAGACTGTGCTGCAAATTTACATTTTGTTAATTTCAGACGGAATCCTTCTTCAGCAATTGCATTCAGCAGTTTCGATAAATGGTCTATATGTTCATTAAAAGTCTTCGAAAACACCATAATATCATCAATGTAGTTCATCACATAATTTGAAAGGTTATGTTTTCTTATTATATTAGTCAGGATTCTTTGGAAAATTGCCGGAGATGTTTTCAGTCCAAAAGGAAGGCAAGTCCATTGATAATGACCTTCTTGCGTAACAAAGCCTGTCTTTTCTCTGACGCTGATCCTCAACGGTATGGACCAAAATGCTGAATTTATGTCAAGAGTAGTAAAATACTTACAGTTTATTGTTTTTACCATTAGATCTTCTATTAGAGGAAACGGCTGCGGCTGTGGGATAATAATCTTATTAAGGTCTCTAAAATCAATACATAATCTTGACTGTTTCCCTTCATCTCGTTTGAATGCCAATGTTACTGGTGCTGCGAATGGGCTATATGATTCTTCAATTAATTCATTCTTTAGCAATTGTCCAATTTGCTTCTCGATTTCTTCTTTATCTTCTAAGGAGCATCTATATGGTCTTTTTGAGCAATATTTCTCTACTTGTAGGTCTATAAATGCTTCATAGTTTTTCACTTGGCCTACGTCATATTTATCTTTTGCAAATATGTGTTTATAATCATTTAATAATGTACTTATTTTCATTCTTTGGTCATGTTCCAAGTAAGTAGTATCTATATCAAATTTATTCACATCTATGCCCTCGTTGAAATTTATTTCATAATTAAATATTTCTGACTTAAACTCTCTGGTTTCAGTTTCTTTATTACTATATTTTTTGTCTTCATTAGGGTTGATATATTTATTTGTACTTGGGCTGGCATTTTTCTGAAGTTGGATATTTAAATTCCCATCATGGGTCAACCCAAACCGCTTTATTGTATCCAGTCCCAAAAGCAAATCATGAGTGAAATTTTTATCATTGCAAATAAATGCATTTATCTCCTTTTCAATATTCAGTATTTTCCCATTTAATCTTATTAAACCTGTTGTTTTCCCCCCACCACCAATTGTGTTGAATTTATTTTCAAAGTAATTTTTCTTTGAATTTGTTACTTTTATTAATTTAGAATTTATCAAGGTTATATTTAAGCCAGGGTCATAAATACCTGTACATTTCAGTGTATCATTCAGTATCTCAACCTCAACTTCTATTAGTAGGGGAATGTTTAGTTTTTTGTATCCTGAAATTGATCAATCTCCAACATCAAGTTTTTGCAGTGTTTTACACTGTCATTACTATTCTTGTCTTCTTTGAACCAGCACAAATTTTCAGGGTGAAATCTATTTTTCTTTCCCATCTTGTGACATATTTGACAAGGTGTTTTTTTTTTACATTCCTCTTCTGATTTAGTGGAGCTTTTCTTCTCAACAAAATGTTTTTGTACATTTTTATTCTGATTTTCATGCATCCGTAGGGCACTAAAAAGAAGAGTTGGGTTTGTGACGTCTTGTCTATCTAGTTTACTTGTAATATAATTTGGCAATCCTGCGACAATTAAGTTAGTGAGAGTTCTGGTATCTATATCACTGTTATACTCTAGTAATAATCTCTGCTTTTTCAATGCATATTCCAGCAGAGAGCCATTTAAATATTTGAAACTCAGTGCATACATTACAGAGGACCAACTTTTATCTGCAAACGTGTGTAGAAAACTCTCTTGCCATATTTTCCACGGCGAGTTTAAACTGTGTTTAATTAAGATAGACTCATACCAGTCACTTTCTGAGTCATTCAAAATAATCTCAAAGCACTAATTTTTTCTGTATCACCATTTAAGTCAAATCTCGTACATTCACTTTCAAAACTTTGCAACCATTGTTTGGCATTATTGATTTTGTTATCAAACTTTTTTAAAACAAATTTTTCATTTAACTTGCTTAAATTGTTATTTTTTTCTTTGCTGACATTGGATTTATCACTAAGTATTTCTAAAATTTCCAATAATTTACCATCTGTAATGGATTGGCTTGTGCCTTGAGTCACTTCTTGTAACAAATAATCATTAAATACCATATTTCCAGCACCATCTTTGTATAGTGATAAAATATCACTTGGCACAAACATCCACACCTTTCCATTATGACCTCTTCTCTGTAATGTTTTTTTTATTTTCAAAAATTCTGGTAACTTTGTCAACTGAAGATGGTGCTTTGCTGCTTGGAAACATGGCGGTATGATATATGTTATTCCATCCTCTTTTGTTACTGATTTTATAATTATGATGTTATTCTTCGGATCTTCATCTGCTTCTAGCTCAACTTCAAATTGTAATCTCGCCATGATCTGCTATTATCTAATCAAACTCTGACAATTGTCGATTTGTAATATGTTAGATGATACGGGAGTAAATAACACTCAATTTGATTTATCTAGAAATAGAAATGTTTAATGTTATTATAATATTAAAACATTCAAATTAGTCTAAGTGAATCAAATATTTACACACTGTGATCTATTACTTACCTAGAAATAGAAAAATCGACAATTAAAGGTTTTTACTTCCTATATTTTAGTGGATCGACAATGTTTTTTGTATGTTGTATTTTGCTTAGTTAAATTAGCAATTTTATGAAAACATCATTTCTTTATTACTTTTAGACAATCAGAAAAATCAATTCTGCCATTGTCATTCTTCGTGTACAATGTCATTCCAAAGAGTATGTAACCACTGCTATGTTTATGCCATACTAGTTGGACAGCGTACACACACTCGTATATTAGGCTATATACACAACATACAGTATACAAAGCTTACACATATATATATATACATATATATATATATATATATATATATATATATATATATATATATATACGGACTGCTAAAAACATTACCTACCCTTTCTTTTGGCTTCGTCGTCGACGGGTAACATTTAATAATATTTATGTAACAGATCTTAAACGCATAGTTATTTTCAAAATAAAGGTCAAATACCAGCCTTGGTAATGGAATGACAGGCTAATTCAATCTTGTTAATTATTTTTTCTCTTTGCCAAAAAACAAAGAAGAATGCCCATTTTTCACCTGACTGTGTATATGTATGAAATAAATCTTAAAATTCGGCTAATTTAACTGTATATCAATTACGCTTATCACAATGTTAAAAGAAACGTAGGAAAAATATTTATCAGTAATTCTTTACACTTATTCTACGTAAAGGGTAAACATATTAGCATGTTTTGAACGCATCACGACTAGCATCTATTTACGACGTTCCATTTTACGCATTGGCAATGGTCTTCATTCAAATCTGTTTCCGAGTTTTATACATTATTTTACGTTTTATTTAATCAGTCAATATATCCTTATTAGTCTTTATATAATACAGATTAATTAAAATTAATATTATAGAGAAATAAATTAATTATGCAATATATAATTGATTTCGCACCAGTGAAATGGTTTTTTTGACATTTGACAGTTCTCCGATTGGCCTGTATGTTGCTATAAGTCTGTATGTTGCTATGATTGACTGACGTAAGAGTAGTTGGTTTAAAGGAATTCAAAGGAAGAATAAGATTGTTTTAGACCATGGTAAGTATTCCTATTTTAGACGAAACTTCGAGCGTTCATAATTAGTTTTGGTGGGTAAGTACATCACCTATTGGTAATGAAAAATCATAACCTAAAAAGTAACATTAATGTATATTTTTGGGCTTCGTAGCGTTAAAACCGTAAAAATGATTACACAACATTATTTTCTTAACTTACAGGCAATCTTGCTACTATACCTTATAACTATACAAATACTTTCACTATCAGGTTTTGAAATGTATGGGAAGTGGGCATTGTTCTTTTGGTATAGATAGTGTTTAGGCAATTTTGTCTTCATTTCTCTATTAGTAGAGAAATTAAGAAAAACATTATTGTGGCTGCCTCCGTGGTCCAGTGGATAGCGTATGCGACTGCTGATCGGAGGTCCCAGGTTCGATTCCCAGGTCGGGCAAAGTGTTACTGGGTTTTCCAAATTCTCAGTAGCAGCACGGATGCTGGTGATGTGCCGGTAACGGCAATAGGCTCGCCCCCTATTACGTGGGACCTAAAAAAATTGATGGCGAAATGGCTGTGTAATATTACGCCCCTGCCTACCCTTCGGGGAGACAGGCATGCGTCTATAAAAAAAATAAAAAAAAATAAATAGGGTGCACTGCCGTGCCCCCAGATATTCTTTAATGTTTTAAATAAATATATTGACTTGGCAATCGCATTAAACGGTAAAAATGATTACACAACATTATTTTCTTAACTTACAGGCAATCTTACTACTATACCTTATAACTATACAAATACTTTCACTATCAGGTTTTGAAATGTATGGGAAGTGGGCATTGTTCTTTTGGTATAGATAGTGTTTAGGCAATTTTGTCTTCATTTCTCTATTAGTAGAGAAATTAAGAAAAACATTATTGTGGCTGCCTCCGTGGTCCAGTGGATAGCGTATGCGACTGCTGATCGGAGGTCCCAGGTTCGATTCCCAGGTCGGGCAAAGTGTTACTGGGTTTTCCAAATTCTCAGTAGCAGCACGGAGTCTGGTGATGTGCCTCGTAACGGTAATAGGCTCGCCCCCTATTGCGTGGGACCTAAAAATTTATGGCGAAATGTGGGTGTAATATTACACCTCTGCCTACCGCCTCGAGGATACAGGCGTGAGTCTATAAAAAAAATATATAACAATTGTACTCTCATATAAAACATTAATATGTCATCAATTGTTATCAAACGTATCCTTCAGCAATATATAGTAGACTAGAGGACGCCAGCAGCTACGCCTGCATTTTTTTAAATTTACCCCTTTTGGCCGATCCCGTGGGAATTTCGAGAAATCCCTTATTAGTGCACCCCTACGGTCCCCAAGGAACATACATGCCTAATTTCAGCTTCCTGAACCCAGTAGTTTCGGCTGTAGCGTGTCTGTCAGTCAGTCAGTAACGCAAGGATTTTATATATTAAGATTAACAGCTTCCCACAGGAATAATAATTAAGGTTTCACCGATGATACAGATGTGTTCCTAATGACCTAATTATAGTTCTCTATTTCAGCACCTGTTAGGAATTAGATTACTAGGCTTAATTACTAGACACATAGAACTAAGTGGTAATTATTGTTTCCTGACGATAAAATGAGATCTTGTGTCTTGAGGGATTTTACAAAGATTCAAACATGAAATAACAAATTGTGGATCACACTTAGTCTTTCACAACCCTCGGCGAATCACTGAACGCCGAGAATAACGTTTAAACCTCTACGCCTTGCGTGTTTCTCCATAATGTTTATCAAAAAACATGCGAAATCTACAAATCTGTACCAGCGTGGTAAACTATGACCATAGTTTTTCATAGTGAGAAATAGCCAGTGGCTAGCAGTGGATATACACAAGCTTGATATAATTATTATAAGACCAGACGTGTCGACATTCTGTGAAGCGATACCGTCAAAGTGATTTATTTTACTTTACGTACTCGCCGCATACGTTGCATAGGGTGCATAGGGTTCCCACCAAGAACTTAGGGTCCCAAGTCAACCTCACCTGCAAGTGGTGCACCTGCCGATCAACGGACGAGGCTCTGCCAACAAAATATCCCGATAAGCGGCAATAGGCTCGCCACCTATTACGTGGGATCAAAACACTGGCGAAAAGTGGGTGTTTAATATGCCTCTGCCTACCCCTTCGGGAAACAGGCGTGAGTCTATGTATGTATGTATGTATGTATGTACGTACTCGCCGCTTATTGCCTTAGTAAATTCTTTACCTCTTTTTAACAGATTTGGCGGTAGTACGGCAAATAAATGCGTATTTTTTAAAGCTATCCAATAGCATAAAAATCAAATTTTATTGTTTTCTGAGATACCGTTTTTTCCTTTCATAAGGAAGTTCTTCATTCTATTGATCGAATTTCTTAGACGCCCATTTCGTCCCGAGCATAGAAAAGATTAAGTAAACATCTATTTTTTACTTTTATCGATAAACCTTTGTAGTAGCCTGGAAACGGTACTTTGTTTGCGCGTTGTTTATTAGGGAGTCCCTTGTGAACTGATTTGGTTATCCGCCAGGCATTGTAAGATTTGACCAGAGGGCCGTGATAAAGTTACACTCAATTAGTAATATCATAATTCAATATGTCACGTGGTGGACAACAACGAATAGAAAAAGTAACTACAGCATCCAGACGTATGCGATATTTGAAACGAGGCGTATATGCCACTTGATTTTGGCTTTGTCTATGTCCTCTGGTGTACCAACTTTTTTTGTAGGCCTAACTGTATAACTATGTAGACAGAATATAACCGAGCCTTACCTATAAACAAACCTCAGATTCTCGACACAACGTAGACGGAGAAATTTGGAGGGACTCGACAAGTATTTGACGAGTGTTTCCTGTCGTCACATTTTTATTGTTATGTTTTTTGTAATAAAAATACTTCAGCACAGGAAAACTCCCTATAAAACATAAAGAACACTCAAAATCAGAACAATTAGTGTAGCTCACAAAGTTTTACCTCGTGTTGAGTCGAGCACACAATATCCAACGACCTTTTAGGTTTATTGTTATCACGCGAAATGTTACAATATATCTTTCAACCTTATTACGAAATGCATTGGACACAGAATTAACTTAAAATGGAATACACTTAAAAACGGCAAAGCGACCCATTAAGCTGTCTTGTATGTATGCGCTGTATATTTATATTTTTAAGTAAAACAAATTAAATAGGAAACCCGTGTCAATACTACAATTTGCGGCATATAAAAAGTGTTGTTTCGAGTGGGGTCGAACCCAATCGGTGCAGATACATATAATCGTTTAAGCTGCTAAGCTATACGTGCAGTCGACATCATACAGAATAAGTAAGGCTGGGTGCATAGGAATACCTCGGCGTGAAAAAGGAAGTAGTATAAACGAAGCTGAACGCGTTAGTTAAGTATGGCCACCAAATTTTCAACTTATTGCTTGTTAGATTATAATGTATTAAAAGAGTAATGAGTGTAGAGAAAGCGCGTGAGGTTTGTAAGGATAGAAGCAAGTGGCGTTCTGTTGTCTCTGCCTACCCCAACGGGAAAAAGGCGTGAGTATATGTATGTATGTAGATTATAATAGACCGAGGTGAAGAAAGATGTATCGCAGTGCCAGTCGAGTTACTCTCGAATGTAGAGTGTCGGTATTATATGGTCGTTAGCCGTCTTAAAAGTGAGTTATTTAGTGGCAGGTAGCGGCCACAGTACAAATCACGGACGGCGAGCCTATATAAACTAATATTACAAAGCTCACGAGTTTGTTTGTTTGGTTGAACGCGCTTATGTCAGGAACTACTGTTCCGATTTAAATAATTATTTTAGGTATGTTGAATAACTCATTTAGCAACGAAGACTATACGGTGTACAAAATCACGCTATGAGGCACGGTCGCAGATCAGTGGCCCTTAATGAGGCAATATAGATCGAAGGCTGAGCTAGTATACAATATAAGAAACCTGCAATTCGTAACTCGGCAGCGTGTGTTATTGTCCGTGATCCGTGTGACCACATTAACGATTTACAGACTATTGAAATTATGATAAACCAATCCCTCTTTGGCCTAGCTAGTAAAAAGTATACGTAAACTGCAGTTCATAACTGCGATCTTTGCGCGCTCAAACTAACTGCAGACATTAGAAATCATTATAAACCGGACTGGTTTACAATGAAATTTAGTAGACACACATAAGTTTACATAACTCTAGCAAACGCAATATACGTAATTACTCTGAGTAAAGAGACGCTTATCTCAAAGTGAGAGTAAAATCTTTTTACATGGACATTTTCTCGCAGATGTCGTGGGTGATGGTATTTACTAATATTTTGTATATCGCATCTTCTCTTGAAGCGGCTAAGCCACTTTACACGTTGTTAGTGCGGTTGTAACAAATTGTCGTCTTTGCGTAATTAAGTCTAATGTTACTTGGATGGCAGCTGAAGCAAATTTAAATAGGAAACCGCTTTCTAGAAGAGTGGGCTTAAGCGTGCATTAATTTAATTTTGTTGTGAATAAAGTTGACGTATTTGTATAAAACGTTAATACTAAGGCTACTACTATCGCAGTAGTCAGTGGAGATATTTACTTACAGACTGCTATGCAGAGTCAAGCGATAAGTGATTTCAAAAGTAAGTGCGTATTACATTGTTAATTATCGTTTGCCTCGTACCACGGAGAGCACATTAAGCCGTCGAGCTCGACTGTCATGAAGATCTTTGACAGGCGCTATGGGAAGTCAGTGCCCCTAAATGAACTGAATAAGTCGTGGTATATCGTTATCTTGGGTTGCGGCGGTCAGACGCAGGTCATCTGTGATAATCTGGTAAGACAAGACTAGTAAGCAGACCCCGGTAAGGACGATTACTGATTACGCATACTATAATTATACTTATAATATAAGTCATACTAATATTATAAATTCAAAGCCCCTGTCTAACTACATGCTGTGCTTGCCCGCCTTACCTACGTCTAAAACTATTTTCATAAAATGGGGAATAGTTAAACATAAACATTAAGAGTAAACTCCACGTGTAGAAGTAGTTAGTTCAACTTGTTAGTTTGAAGTATTTCAAGAACTTAGTTTACACAGTTAAATATAATGGGCCTTCCTACCAGTAAATGTTTTATTCTTTACTTCCTTTTTTACACAAACGCACCCAATTTAGGTATGTTAGTAGCGTTGTTTAAAATTACACACAAACATGGTTTTAAAAGAATTTTTTCTTGAAATTGTGACAGCCAAAACTTAAAAAGTTATTTTTAATTCTAAAATGCAATTTTTAAAACAAAAGGTTAGACTTATTTATAAGTATAATTTAACTAAGGAGGAAATAATATTACGTTGGCAATTTATACTGAAGAATTGAGTGGGGACGTTTTAAAATATAAAAACGATTCGTCAGTGTCGGTAGACAGTGGGCAATGTTAACCTTAATTAATTATAAGCAAAAACTGTTGAGAATTTATAAATGTACTAATTCATATGCCGCGGATTTTGAGACAGACGCTTTGTACTTTATTTTTTGTAGTTTTAAAATGTTCTGCTGTGTGGTTGACGGTATAGAATACAAGTGTCACCCCCTATCTTCCCGTGGGTGTCGTAAGAGGCGACTAAGGGATAACACGATGCAAATACCATCATTGCGTAGAGAAGGAAAACTCGACATCAAACCCTATACGACTGCCTCGTTGGTCTCGCGGCATAAATGTGCACGTGGGATCGGGAGGTCCCGGGTTCGATTACTGGGTCGGGCAGTGTTATTGGGTTTTTCTGTCACGAAATTCTCAGTAGCAGCACGGAGTCTGGAAATGTGCCCGGTACGGCAATAGGCTCACCCCTTATTACGTGGGACTAAAGTATATCTGGCGAAAAGTGGGTGTAGAAATACACCTCTGCCTACCCCTTCGGGGATAAAAGGCGTGAAGATATGTATGTATGTATGTATGTTAAAATGTTCAAACTAAATTTGATATTTTTTAAATAATTTAATAAAAATTAAACTGTCGTTTGATACAAGTTTCGTAATTTGTTGCATATAAACTCCTTTGCAAAAAAAAACGGGCACCGTACAGTCATTGTCTTAAAGCGATCGTCTCGTGGTTGTATGCAACGTTTTCTACCAGAATCAAGGAGCTTAAACGTGTGATCTCGGCTGAGTGGGAACACATTCCACAGGACACCATCAAAAGTCTGGTGGAAAGTATGCCAAGACGATTACATGCCGTAATCACTGCAAGGGGGGGTCATACTCGCTATTAATTTTTATTTTTTAACGTCTTTTTCGTCTTTTGTTATTAAAATACCATAAAATGCTTGTAGTCTTAATTTTATAATAATGGGTATTATTAAAATGACGATTTTAACAGGGCTCTCTATTTAAAGGCCTATTCAAACCTGAGCGATATTCGCTGCCGCTGTTGGTAGAGGTACATACCGCGCGGGTTTCGCTCAGGTATTTAGTATCAAGTACCGCGGCTAGAGCGACCTGAGCGATATTCGCTGCCGCTGTGGGTAGAGGTACATACCGCGCGGGTTTCGCTCAGGTATTTGGAATCCAGTGCCGCGGCTAGTTCTTACCTCTCTGAGCGAAACTCGACTACCACGCGTTATTCTACCCACAAAGATAGCGAATACCGCTTAGGTCTGAACAGTAATATTACCGCATACCCACTGGGGTTTCTCTGCCGCAGACGGCAGCGAATACCGCGTAGGTCTGAACAGGCCTTAAATTGACTAAAATACTGATTCCAGGATTTAAGTTGTTAAAATATATATTCGTATTGATAATAAGAAATTTCTAGTCATTCATGCTAATGACATACTAAAACTTTTAATATTATCAATTGAAAAGCTAATGACTGGTACGGTGTCAGTTTTTTTGCATAAGGAGTGTTTATGATGACTACAAATGTGGTCACATTATTAAAGAAGTAGTTATTATAAAACTTATTTGTATGGCAATTGATCAAACAATAAAATATTGCAGCTTTATTGGCAGCTGTATTTATTGCTGGTTCGTAGCTGTATACGTTGCAGTATGATATACCACACAGATGTGATATATCTGTTGTGTTAACTTTTGTCCTGGCCCTGGTCCACATTTCTAGGGCTATAATTTTGGAAAGATATGCTCAACGTCTGAAATGATGAAAAACAAACACATGAATGAAACAATTATACAATAATAACACTGCTATGAGATTATTTTATCACAACGGTGAGCTTTCAACATTTAGTTCAACAGTTAAGGACACCGAATTAACTAAACATTTTTGTCATACAGACGCCAACAAAAACCTTCCTGATTTTCTTCGTAAAAATGTTCTTTGATATTAATATCTCTCCATCTGTTTGTTATCGATATACAGCCCTGACATGTCTGAGAAGTCTTTGTGAGTATTGTAATACAATGTAAAAGATGTTGCTACATCGCTATGTCACCGTCACGTCATCAATCGAAGCTCAGTGGTGTCCTTTGAAAATAAAAATAGGGTGCAATTATTATCCTTCATTTCATTCGCATGTTCGTGGCGTGAGAATGTTTTAATATGCTTTCGAACTTTTGGTATTGAATTTCGTTGTACTGTATTTCTTTTTCATTTATGTCAAGTACATAATATATATGTACGACATACTTTATTGTAAATCAGTTTCGTTTAACGGCGTGTTTGTGATCACTATCCTCCCAAACGGCTTACCAATTTTATGTTTATTTGATATAAGAATAGGTTAAAATAACTAATTTCCAATTTTTATTTTCTTACAATGCAATATACAAATATCTTTATTTCTCAAATTGTTACAATATCCAGTGTTAAATGAGGCGCCCCAGTAATACTTGTGTTGGGGCTGTCTCGCTTCTTTCCATAAGTATTAACATTAACAATATGAGACCATTTTAGTACTAGTTACAAAGCTAGGTATTATTCTAGATATAAATAAACCGGTCAAATGCGAGTCGGACTTGCGCACCGAGGGTTCCGTACAAACCTGTGAGCATATATAATTATTTAGAAAAATATTTGATTTAACTAGGATTTCATACTTTTTCTAAAACCGTTCGAAAACGTTGCTTTATGCAAAATTTCAAGATTCTAGATCGGCTGAAATAAATGTAAAATTTAAATTCATATCAAATGATCAAGTCAAAGCTAAAGGGTTACCCCTTTAGCTTTGACTTGAGTATTTGATATGAATTTCAATTTTCTACCTCTACGGGTTCATGAGGAAAGGGATAGTAACTTTAAAATTATTAAAAATATTTTTATTATATGATATAACAAAAAGTTTACGGATTTTGCAATTTTTCATTTATCTGCACTATAATACGTTGCTTCGTACCAAATTTCAAGATTGTTCACGGGAAGTACCCTGTAGGTTTTGATTCCCTTGCGAGTAGTTGCGAGTTTGAAAATATAGTAAAATTGCTGTAACTTTTGATTGCGTTGAGATAGAAGTTTGATTTTGTTACAGCTTAAAAGAATTATAGACCCAAGTATTTGATATGAATTTCAATTTAATAACTAAACGTGATCACGAGGAAAGGGATAGTAACTTTAAAATTAATAAACATATTTTTTATATGATGTAACTAAAAATTTACTGTTTTCGTAATTTTTGCTTTATCTGTGCTATAAGACATTGCTTCGAACCAAATTTACCCTGTAGGTTTTGATTTCCTTGCGAGTTTCATAAATTTGCAGCATAAAAGGCTGTATCTTTTGATTGCGTTAGCTTAGAAGTTTGATTTTTACAGCTTCAAGTAGATTTGACTATTTGATATAAATTTCAGTTTGATACCTTCACGCGTTTCTGAGAAAAAGGATCTTGACCGACGGACGGACAACAAAGTGATAGGATCACTTTGTTGTCCGTCCGTCGGTCAAGATCCTTTCCAGGGTTCCGTTTTTTCATTTCGAGGTATGGAACCCTGAAAATTAATATACTATTAATAAAAACATGCAGTGAATAGTGTATATTGTGGAGTGTATGCTGTAGAATGTATAATGTGCGTGTATGTGTGTGCTCATTTGTGTATGATATTATGTAATATTTTAAGTAAGTGTTACCAGCAATTATTCTGTTTCCTCGTAGTCTAGATTTTTAAGCCATTCCCTTATTACTTTTTTAGATTCACGCAAAATTATAGGATGAAAGTTTAGTTTTTCATTAATTTTGTTATAAATAAAGGCCGATTGAGTTGCATATTGCCAATTTGCGAACGCAGAGCGTACTTCTATGTGAATGAGCCACCTTTCTTATATGATATGAAAATCGGGAAAATAGAAATGTTATCGGTACCTATTTATATAGTAGATACGTTATCTCCATGCCGCCATGTCGGCTGTTCCAGGAAATCCTCGTCCTCTTTCAACGTCAAATTAACGTCAAACGAGTAAATTTATATTGTTTACGGAAACCATTGTTTATCAGTATGCCTTTCTCAATATTTACTTATGTTATTTCTAAAGTCTTTTTCTGTATTAAAGTTACTATGTTATTTCTTAAGAAAACAATAAAGTAGAGAAACTATCTATACATATACATCATCTTACTTATACTTATAGTACATCCGTGAACATAGCGCTTGCAACAGTGTCAAAATATCGGTTAATCCAAACAAAGGTTCGTGGTATATATCCCGTAGAAACAGTAAAAAGTATATCTAAATACCTACATTTAATGTATATTTTTATTGCTGTCAATGAAATCTTAGTATTTGATGTTTGTGATAGCCTTTTTTTTTTTTCTTTTTTTTTTTTTTTTTTTACGAGGTGGAAAATCCCTTCGGATCTCCGACTCTTGGGGGAAATAAGAGCCGGAGTATGTGGTGTTTCCACTAAAAACCACCTCGACTTCCGCCATGTACCCGTGTGTCGGAGGGTGGGGCATCACCAAAGCACTCGTTGCCACCCTCCAACGGGTATTGGCCCGCCAGATGGTCAGGCGGGCCCCGAACAAAACCCCCTTGGCGACGGATTAAGGTGTTGGACTCCGCCGCCAAAACGCCCAGCGGCCGCAGAGGATAGGGAGGACGGCAACGCAACACCGCATCTCCTCTTCCTCTGCGGCCCCACCGCGACGCATCGAATGGTGCACCCCCATTTGGTCGCGGGAGATAGGGCGCGCGGCAACGCAACACCGACACGCCTCTCCTCCCGCGACCGCACCCGACTGCGAGGGACAGACAGAACTGTCCCCCGCACCCGCACCGTTGGACGCATCCTGCGCAGGCCCCTCCAAGCCCACGCGGAGCGTCCCCTCCTGGATCCCTCTTAGCTTCACCGCGGGTGACCAATCCACGGTTACTGAGCCCCCCCACCACGACAAGGTGGAGATCCCACGGGGGGGATGTTTGTGATAGCCTAGTAGTCATCATCAACTTTATCAAGTCTGGAAAACAACTCAGCCAAAAGATAACTGCAATTTTAAATGGGTTTAAAGGACTATGCCCATATTAGTATGGAGGCGAGAGTCGGCAATGCCCTGCAATGCCCAAATTGCAGCTCTATGTCATACGATAACTTATTAACAGTATTTTTATTATATCTAGTATTAATGTTATATAAAGCACTGGTTGAAAAGTTATTGGACGTTAAACAAGACATAATAACTGCCTAATGCCTACTGTTAATATATTTTTTCGTTTACAAACAGCATTGCTATTAGTTTTCCACTAGGAACTTCATAATCATCACTTAAGCTAGGCCAGCTCAGTGTTCTTTTATATACTTAAATGTCAACAACATTTCAGTTATTTGTAATTATATAGTCTGTCTCCATAGTATCTCCATCTATATAAATGTGAAAACTATTTGGTTAGATACAAAACTTAAGTAGGTACTCGAGAAAATAATAATATGGAAACAGTACTCCGTAAAACCGCAACACTATCACAAGGAATTAATTAATCGGTTTAAGAACGTGGTTCCAGACCGCAATAAACTGCACTTTTAGTGCATGAATGAATGAAACAAAATAAAATATAAATCATATCAAAGAAGATATCATAGAAAATATTTATCATAGGTACTGCAAAGTAAACAAGTCTTTTTTTTTTCGTTCTTTTTATCCAGGGCTTGTTAGGTTTCAAAATTAACGACTTAATTCTAGTTTTCATTTATTAGGTCGATCTTGTAATTTACTTTCTCTGGGCATTTCTGGGGCACAGATGGGCATGGTCCTTTTAGGTACTTTTTTAAATTGCTAAATAGATCGTATGAAATAGTAGCTTATACCTTAATATAGTGAAGGAAATTATCATCGCTATTTTTAACCAATTTCGTTATAGCTTCAAAACGACTACAATTTATCACTTCACTAGCCGATGCACGTAGTTTCAGCCTCGTGAATGTTAATTATCGCGATCAAAAAGTAATCGTCAAATATTTAACCCTTTTACACAACCATTCATGGGAACATATTCAAGTGATACACCACCTAGCCTATGTCTGATTCTAGGTTATAGTCTATACCTGTACCAACTTTCAGCCAGATCCATTTGTCATATAAAGCCTGATTGAAAAACAAACATAGAAACATCTTACATGTTAACAATTTTCAGCCAACACCGTTATCTTAATATATAAAATCCTTGCGTTACTGACTGACTGACAGACACGCTACTGCCGAAACTATCGGGCGCAGGAAGCTGAAATTTGGCATGTATGTTCTTTGGGGACCGTAAGGGTGCACTAAGAAGGGATTTTCCAAAATTCCCACGGGATCGGCCAAAGCGGGTAAATTGAAAAAATGCAGGCGTAGCTGCTGGCGTCCTCTATTTAATTATAATATTGTAATTTGAGTAATTTGGGAACAAAGATTTTAATGCCCGCATCGTCTCTTGCACCCATTTTATTCGTCATCCTTTGATTAAGACAGGATACTTTTTGTCCCAGGAATAGGTTCCTATTTTTTGCGGGAACGGGTCAAAATTTAATGATTACTTTTGGTCACGTTAATCAACTTCCTCGCGGTCGAAGCCGCGGGCATCAACTAGTACTGCCTATAAACATAACAAGCTTACAGAAACACAAAGTAATCAAAAAGTAACTCATTGTTAACAAGCTATGGAAAATGTATCCAGGGAGATTACCTTTACACAGCGAGTTATATTTAGAAACAAGAAAATTAATTTAAACTTTCACATAATCTATAAAACACGTGGCATGGCCCACATGAAGTAACGCTTACGGCTTGCTTGTGGCCTGATAAATTATATATTTTAGTGTGCCTACGATATATATATTTTTTATAATTTAGTTCAATAATAGTTAATTTAGTTTGAATACGATAAGTTTTTTATTTGTTACAGAAGTTGTAGCCACTCTTTATTATTATAATCGTTATCTGTCCTAATGCTCTATCACACACGTCATCGTCCTCATCATTAGCCTGCTGTAGGCCACTGCCATAGACCGCTCCAATAGCAAGCTATTCCACTCGATTTTCAGCTCTCCGTAACCAGCTGCTGCCTGCTTTTTTGTTTACCTGCACATGACTTAGCTGGAGTGGGTCATACGCTACGTTTTTCAAGGCGCGGTCAGTACTCTAGAATACGTGTCAGATATTAAATATCTGTGTTTGACCTTCAGTTGTATCAGAAGCACAATGCCACGTTCTTGGTCACATGTTGTTCTTAAATACATTAAACATATGTAGATCACGTGAATTTACATCAAAAAGCGTTTGTTGAGTACGAATATGTTTTTTAAAAATAAACGCTCAAATCGAGCGAAGGTCTTAGATTTTTGTTTGGAGATTTTCTGCTTTGCCGTGTGGTTGACGGCATAGAATACAAGTGTCACCACCCCCTATCTTCCCGTGGGTGTCGTAAGAGGCGACTAAGGGATAACACGATGCAAATACCATCTTTGTGTAGAGACGGAAAACTCGACATCAAACCCTATACGACTGCCTCATTGTCCCTTGTCTCGCGGCATAAATGTGCGTGTGGAATCGGGAGATCCCGGGTTCGATTCCTGGGTCGGGCAGTGTTATTGGGTTTTTCTGTCACGAAATTCTCAGTAGCAGCACGGAGTCTGGAAATGTGCCCGGTACGGCAATGGGCTCGCCCCTTATTACGTGGGACTAAAGTATATCTGGCGAAAAGTGGGTGTAGAAATACACCTCTGCCTACCCCTTCGGGGATAAAAGGCGTGACGATATGTATGTATGTGTATGTATTTTCTGCTTTATAAATTCAAACTTGCTTCAAGCACCTGAAACCTTGTAACGAAAGGAAATGAAACGTACGTTTTGTTCCACAATAATAACAGGTAGAGACTGCAACTCTTTTGGCATATGTGCCCAGCAATGCGTCTATAAATGCTATAGAAATACTCGTTACTATAGTCTGCATAAAATTGTCTCTCCACTATGAAATATTTTTGTGGTATATTATGTACGTATTATTGAATTTAGGTTTCAACATCAGCTTTTTATACTGTCCCATTGCTGGGCACGGGCCTCTTCTAACTATGAAAAGGCCATAGTCCACCACGCTGGCCAAGTGCGGGTTGGCAGACTTCACATATCTTTCGAGAACATTATGGAGAACTCTCAGACATGCAGGATTCCTCAAGATGTTTTCCTTCACCGATTAGCAAGCGATAATTAACAATTTAATAAACTCAAACTCAAATATCGTGGGTATAATGGAAGAACTAAATAACTCAAAATTTCAAGTTTCGAGATAATCGCGATTTACTGTATTTTTGACACTTTTTTTTACATCACTAAGAAATGGAGAACAATTTTACCGTCGGCGATTTTATATGCTTTAAACATGTTTGCTGTCGATTCTATGCTTGATAAAACTAGTTTTTATCATGAACCAAAAAAATATGCTTGCTGCCGGCTAAACGAGCTTCCTACTATATGATTACTGAAATTGAACATGAACTGGTTGCTTTTTAACCAATGTTTAGTGATGCAAAATATATCAACAGCATTACAGTTCATAAAAAATTCCATTTCTAAATCTTTATTAATCATTCTTCTAATATTCTGATGTAACAATTTAATAAAATTGTTGTTATTATGTTTAAGTGTATTAGTCAATGAGTTACTAGTAATCTTATTATAGCTAGAGGTGTTCTCTATTGTCTCAGAATTTGATTTAAATTATTATTATTATGAATGTCAGTAATGGAATTGTTATGTAATATGTCAGGTTCAATAAAATGTACTCTAACAGTAATTGGGTCACTGTATAAATTAAATGTTAATAATTTAGCAAGTTTTTGTTTAAAAGAGCGAGAAAGATACATAGTATATTTTGTTAAAATAAAATTACTTTTAATAAAAGTATTAGTGTCAAAGAATAAAATTTTGTCATTATGACGACATGTCTTTTTGTATAATAATAAATTTAATTTACCTATCTGCCTGTTTTGGTCATCTGTGAGAGCATTTGAATAAGGCAATGCACAAATAATAAAGCTACATCCTATTTTTGTGCTAAGATCTATCATTAAGTCTGTTAATTCTATGAGACTGTTTTTGGAGACTAATGAGCTGTCACTATACAATATGATGACAGTAGTTTGTGCATTCAAGTCGGCATTCTTAATCTTATCAATTAGGGTACAAGACTGAGCTCCAACAAAAGCTCTGTACTGGTCGCTCAGTGTAATGATCAGTTAAGCTACCCAAACCCACTCCCAGTTGGTCTGAAAAAATTATTACATTCTTACTGTCAGTCTTTACTGGATGCAGTTTGTTTTGTGTATATACCAACATCCATGTGCATTCAATTCTATTGACTCAGCAGGTGTAGTCGCACACTTAGTTGTACAACTGGAACAGTAATTACTAGAGTTGGATAATGAGATAAGTTGTTTTAAATTTTCTCGACCAACTCTTGAAATTTCTTCATATTTTAAGATGTATTCATGAATCTCATTCTGGTGTTCCATTATAGTCCTAGTGAGTTGAGCTTGTAGATTTGATATTTGCGCTTGCAACTCACTTGTGTGTTGTTCGTATAACAACCTACCAGAAACTAATTCTTCATTTGATTCTTCAAGCTTTAATAAAAGAGACTCACACTCTTTATTTAATTTATAGTTATCTTGTGCATACTGACTCAATTTGTTGGACCACTTAGGACCAGATCTAAGTTTCTTAATTAATTTATTTAACTTAAACAATTTTCTAAATTTATTCTTACTAAGACATTTTTTGAGACATTTACATTTAAGAGCTTTTAGTACATTCATTTTGTCACCCAAGAGCTCAGAGAATAAGTTGTGAGTAGCAATACTGTTAAAGGCCGCAATTGTGTCTTCTAAAGTTGAAATTCTGCCATAAGCCTCATTGAGACTTGCTTCTACTTCCACATTGCGGCTAAGTTGTCTGGAGTAAATTTGGTCGCAGCTGCTGAAACACCTAACTTCTTCTCGTAGTCTGTCCCCTTGGTCCAAGACATCCATATGCTCTATATGCAGCTCCGTGTGTCTTCAGCTCAGATATACGGTCATTCACAATCTTGATTTCTTCATCACAGTCAACCCGTTCCCTTAATAGTTGACTTTTGTCGTCCTTGTAGTTATTTAACTCAACCAGAGTTATTCTTAATTTATTTACCGTCTCCTTGGCCGTTGCCTTCCGAGTCATCATATGGGTAAACATTGCCATGGAATACAAATTACCTAAACAAGATGAAAACAGCTGAACAAAGTCAAAGAAGAGTAGAGATGACTGTGATGGGGCTTGACACCATTCCATGTATCAAGTAAGATTGGGCTTGAGTATTTTTGTATAGAATTAGACAGAATAAATAAGAAAAGTTACAAAAGAAAAAGGTGGGTATGTATATGAATAAAATAAATTAAATTAATTAATTGTTTAAGCTAAGAAATTGAGAACAATTTAGGTAATTTGAATACTTTAAAGTAATTATCTAATACTTTTACAAGGTTTCTATTGTTATTATTAATAAAATGTAAGTAGGTTTACAAGTTACAGGTTTAAACCAATTATAGCTAATTAACACAGAAAGGTACACAAATATATGAAGTACAGACAAGAATAAACAGTGTAGTAATTGTGAAGTGTATCAGTAGATTGTGTTTGTCTGGGGCTGTTGTTTAGTCCTCGATTTTGCTTCCACATATAGTCAAGCAAAAGGAGACAGAACTGAGCCAAATGTACACATGTCATGTAAGCGTGCCGTGGATTCGAACCCGAGACCCTCTGCGTTGGAGTCTGTCGGTCTCTCCAAGCAGCTATCGCTGGGTTTGGGCTGGAGTAGGTTTAACAGGCACATAAAGTGATACACCCAAAATTTTCATCACAAAATGTTTCGGAGGAATAGCAAAATTTTATGAGACGTTGACATACTTTTAACATAAACCTAAAGAATAATATTTTTGTTCATTTGGGTAAACCAATTTATTATGAAAGGTCATTGGGCATATCTGACCCGCTTTGCAAAAGTAGCGGACATTAACCAAAATAGTTTTAAACAAAGGGGAATAATATGACCTTTCATTGCATATAATTGTTTGATTAAAAATCGTCGGAAAAAAATGTACAGGATCCTTTAAAAAAGACAACAAACGGTATCAAAGGTTTTATTTCATCTTATAAAGGCATAAAAATAATATCTATATGAGCTAATGTTAACAGATATGTTATATGCTGTCTCTTTTGGCCATTGAACAGGTTTTTTTTCGCACATTTAATAGCTGCGCCCATATTGCTAGCATTGTTTATTATCTGTTTTGGGCCATACACCAGGAAGCAATTGGCGTACCCGCTGGCTTTTTAAATGATCTTATGATTGCTTTGGATCAAATTGAATAAAAAATAATTTAATGAATTAGCATTTCATTTTTCTTACCTATATCAATTAATAAGCGGACGCCCGCGACTTCGTCGGCCTCATTCAGTGATCCCGCGGTAATGTCGGGATAAAAAGTAGCCTATAACATTTCTCATGAATAAAAAAAATATCACACACAAAAATATTTTTTCAAATCGGATCAGTAGTTTCAGAGATAAAGAGTATGGATATATACATAGATAACACTTGAATTTTTTGAGATTCCCGTAGCTCACAGTAATGCGACTAACTTGATACTTGATGGCACGGGCTGTTTCCGCAACTCCACGTCTTGGCGTGTATTTTGCGTGCGGGTGGGAATGATGTCGTCATTCGAGCCACCCAAGCTCTTCGAGGAAGGCCAGCAGACTCTTGATGTGGCCCACGGCCTCCCTCAGGGTGCTGTATCTGGTCAGGTACTGCTGCCTGTACTGTGCGATCTCAAGGCAGTCGAGGAGCAGGTGGGCTGCCGTCTCGTCTGCTGCCATACAGGCCCTGCACAGCGGGCTGTCGGTGATACCTATAGTAAATAGGTGTTTATTAAAGAATCCGTGTCTTGTGTAGGCGGCCGTGACTGTCCGTAGTTGTTATTTGGACAGCCGGAGGATTTGTTTGGCTATCTTACCGTCTACTGTGGGAAGAGCCTCCTTGGCCTGCCTACATGTTTCAATACCAATCCAGGACTGGTTGTGTTTGGTCCTGGTCCTATTTCTTACCAGGTTGTGATAAAAACCAGAAGGGAGGGGAATAATGGGCTCGGGTCCCACCACCTCTAAAGTGGCCCCTCTTCTGGCAAGTACGTCGGCTGCGTCATTCCCTCTTGAGCCACTGTGGCCCTTGATCCATTGCAGTGTTAATTTGTTTAGTTTACCTACCTCTGTTAGTTTCTGGTGGCATTCAAGCGTGAGTGCCGAGGTGATAGTATGGCTTTTGAGGGCTGAGAGGACAGCCTTACTATCTGAGAGGATCCTAATGGATCGTTCCCTTACCTCACGTGCCATGATTGCTGTGGCCGCTAGGATTATGCCAAAACATTCGGCCTGGTAAACCGTGTTGTAGGCTCCCAGCGGTGCTGCGATGTTGATGTTTAGGTCCTCGGAGAATACTCCTGAACCCGTACCTGTATCCGTTTTGGACCCATCTGTGAAGATCGTGAGCTCGTTGTGGTTAACTGCTCCTTCGTGTAGATCCTCGTACAGTTGGATTTTGTATTTCTTGTCGAAAACAAATTGTTTCGGTATGCGGTCGCTTATGGCTTGTGTGATAGGAACTTCTTTAAAGACTGTATTTAAGTTGTTAGTGTGCGGTGTATTCGTGTCTTTCCAGAGCTTCAGGGCTCTTAGCCGGACTGCCGACATCGTTGCTTCCTGTTGTATGAACAGGTGCAATGGAGGCAGATCCAGCAACACTTCAAGTGCCGCTGTTGGCGTTGTTTTCATACAGCCCGTGGCCGCTAGGCATGCAAGTCTTTGAAGCTTTTGAAGCTTGTTGGCGGCCGTTATTAGGTTGGTCCGAGGCCACCACACTACTGCGCCGTAGCTTACCATCGGACGTATTATTGTCTTATAGAGCCATAAGACAATTTTGGGGGATAGGCCCCAGCGTTTACCTATCATCTTCTTGCACTGCCAGAAAATGATGCTGGCTTTATTGAGCTTATTTTCCATGTGGCTATTCCATGTCAATTTGCTGTCGAGAGTGACACCTAGGTACTTGACCTCGGTAGACAGCTTAAGCTCTGTATCAAATAACCTGGGCAATCGGTAAGTACTCAGCGCGCGTTTGTGTGTGAACAAAACTAGTTCGGTCTTGGTCGGGTTTACAGATAACTCGTACTCATTACACCACCACTCTACTATGCGTAGGGCTTGTTGGGTTAGGTCATACACTGTACTGGTTACCTTACCTGAGGTGAGTATGGTTAGATCATCTGCATAACCTATTGTATAGAAGTATCTCGCGTTGAGTTTGTCTATGAGTTCATTGATGACTAAGTTCCACAATAGCGGGGAGAGTACACCTCCCTGCGGGCACCCTTTAGTTATCAAGGCTGTCTGATTGTCGCCTTGCAGGCGCACTACCCTTTTGCTGAGCATGTTTTGGATCCACTGTATGAGCATCTGATCCACACCATGCCTGGCTAGGGCGTTGCTTACGCTAGAAAAGTTTGTCTTGTCGAAGGCTCCTTCTATGTCGATGAAGGTGCCCAGGCAGATGCTTTTTTGTTGTATAGCAGCTTTTATCTGGGCCACGACCTGATGTAAGGCCGATTCCGTCGATTTCCCTGAGCTGTATGCATGTTGGTTGGCATGTAAGGGTAGGTGCTTAAGAGCCCCACTTCTTAGTTCCCTCTCGCAAAGCCTTTCCAAGGCTTTAAGCATGAAGGAGGTCAGGCTTATTGGTCTAAAGTACTTTGCATGGGTATAGTCTGTTTTGCCTGGTTTTGGTATGAAGATTAGTTTGACTTCCCTCCACCTCTTCGGTACATATCTGAGGGCCAGGCTAGCCCTCATGATTGCCAGGAGTCTTTTAAGGACAGGTTCCCCTCCCCATCGTAATAACCCTGGGAAGATGCCATCCAGTCCGGCTGCTTTGAAGGGGTGGAAGCTATCGATGTCCCATCGGAGTTTTTCTTCTGTGACCACGTTGTTTGCGTTTCTCCATTCGTGTTCGGTCGCCACTGTTGTGTATCGTGCCACGTTATTACCGGGGTGAGGACGCAGCCTGGGAAGTGTGTTTCGAGTAGGACGCGTCTTGTCTCCTCCTCCGATGTAGTGTATGTGTTATCCGGTTTACGGAGAGTACCTGGTGCAACCGTCTGTTGCTGGGCCAGTAGTTTCCTTACACGGTTTGCTTGTTGGCAGGATTCAATGCTCCCACAGAATTTTCTCCATCCCATGGTGCGTCTGAATCTGAGGCATTTTCTGTAGTCTGATTTGGCCGCTTTATAAGCTTCCCAATCTGCGTCCGCGCTTGTGTTTATTGCCCTATTTAGAGACTTTCTTACCTTCTTGCGCTTACGTTCAAGTTCAGCGCTCCACCAGGGTTGTTTCCCCGGGGTTGAAGGCGGAGTGGTTTCCGGGCAAGCTGCATAATAGCTGTCTAGCATCGACTGCGTCAGCATACATACCTGATCGTCGATCTGTTCAGTGTCACCCAGTACCGGCAGCGTGGCCATAAGGGTAAGTTTCTCTTTAAGTAGTAAGACATACTTTGCTTTGTAAGTGTTGTGTGGTTTCCTGCGGGGCTGTGTGGGCTGTGTATCGACTTTCATGGAGAAGCTGATCCATCTGTGGTCTGAGCATGATGCCTCTTTCGAGACGTGCCATCCCTTGATGCGTTCAGCCGCTCCTTCTGTTGCAAGAGTTAAGTCGATAATTGTCTGACTACGTTTAGTGACGAAGGTGGGCTCCGTACCTGTGTTTAATAGGGTAAGATTAGTGGTGAATAAGTATTTAACCAATGACTTACCTCTGTTATTGTTGCAGTCCATGCCCCACATTTGGTGGTGGGCATTGGAGTCCGTTCCTATTACGACCTCCGTATTGGTTCTCTCGCACTGGTTAACCAGACGCGTGAGGTCGAACGGAGGCTGGTCTTCGGCCTCGGGCATGTAGACCGATGCGAAAACGACCGCTATACTCCTTGGCTGCTGTATTATTTCAATTTGTATTGCTGTAATGTCTCTGGAACAGAACTCCGTTAAAGCTTGGGCTCTGATGTTTTAAGTTGTAAGTATGCAGGTTCTTGGATGTGTGTGGTCAGTAGAATAGTAAATAATGCGACTAATCCCATAGTAAATGAGAGCCATAGATGAATACACTCTGCTATATTTCGTTTGTTACCGCCGCCATGGGTATGGTTTCCATACTAAGGTGCCCATTTGCCTTTTGTTTTATTTCCATATGTGACATATTACATACAGTATGTTTAGTTTGTGTCCAACTAGCCTAAATATGTGGTTAATTGCATATTGTCAAATTCTGGACAACCTCAATAAAAGATAAAATAACATAACTTCACGCCTTTTATTCCCGAAGGGGTAGGCAGAGGTGCATTACACACCCACACTTCGCCAGTTATGTTTAGGTCCCAATGTTATAGGGGGCGAGCCTATTGCCATCTACCGGGCACATCATTAAGCGAGCGATAATTAATTTATAATGCACACATAACTTCGAAAAGTCAGAGGTGTGTGCCCGGGGTACTTGGGGATCGAACCCGAGACCATCGTCTCGATAGTCCGTTACGTTCACCACTGGGCTATCGCCGCTACATAAAATATAAATCTATCCCTACTAATATTATAAATTCGAAAGTGTGTAAGTATGTATGTATGTATGTATGTTCCGTTTTCACGCTAAAACGGCATAACCGATTTTGTTGATATTTAATATAGAGATATATTGGACCATGGAGACGGACATAGGCTACCATAAGTTGCAAAAATTAAACTGAGAGGGATTGTAGGGAGGGTAGAAGATTGTACGGCACAAATTTACCTCTTGGAAGGAAGAACGCATGCGCTAATAATTGAGTGCTGCGCATGTGCTAACACATATCTGTCAGTACTGTCACGTCATACATAATGTCATATTGTGCACGTTAATTAAATTGTTCGCATATGTAAACTAATAATTATACAATATAATAAGCTTAAACGGCTGAAACGATTTTCCTTACTAATATAAAAAATGCAAAAATGTTTATAGAGATAATATTGAACATGTATTAGAACATGGCTTTGACAATTTGACTGTATGCAAGGTGATGTTATTCCTCTATTCCTCCTATGTATTACCTTTCGAGTGCTTTCGGTAGATAACGCTAGATAATGACATGGATACTGACCGAGTTACTTTGTACCCTACCCTATAGAGTTTATGAAGTCCTTAAAATAATATTAAAATCATCGGCGGACATTTGTCGACCAAATTGGAGACATCCTAAGAAACGGAAACGTTCGAAGTACCCGAAACCGGCGAGTATGTATGAAAAGAGTAATGAGTGTAGAGGAAGCGCGTGAGGTTTGTAAGGATAGGAACAAGTGGCGTTCTGTTGTCTCTGCCTACCCTGACGAGAAATAGGCGTGAGTATATGTATGTATGTAGGTATGTTAAAATAATCAGGAGTGTCTTCACACAACTTGAGACTGAAAATAGATTTGTGTTACCCCGAATTTAACGCGCGCGAAGCGGCGGGCAAAAGCTAGTCATCAATAAAATATATTCCTATTTAATTTGATACCATATTTGGATCTCGTCTAACCATGTTTAGGAAAAGCTGACGTCAAATTATTGAACGTTTAGAATTATTTATATACCAATAGATATGTCCGATCGAACGCCCTTCAAAGTTAACTCAAGCGGAAAAGTCATTGGCTAAAACATCTTTTCACCAACCCTCCTTTTAATTTCGCGTCCGATGCAATGTAACGACCGTGACAGGCGAATCGATGCCCGTTCTCCTAACACTTTCTATACGTTGAGCTGTTATTAAGGTTTTCATATCAGCTGAGAAAATTTATGAGAAATCTTAGTAACACTTTATTGGACTCAAGTATGAAATTCCTTAAATTTTGCTTTCTATCACTAACGAGACAGAATTTGATGATTGTAATAGATATAAAATGCGGGAAATAGTAGTCTTTTTACGGTATTTAAGGCAAAAATGAAAGTAAACGTCAAATCTTGTACTTTTGTACCTATTTTAAGTTTTTTAATTAAATTTAATAATTCGATGAAAACTGTTAAGAAGTAAATAATTCAAATTAAATAAAAAAGTTTCAGTATCTATACCCAAAGTAACTATAGAATCTTTGTCTTTCGCATAAAAGTGTAATAAAGCACATAGACGAGAAATATCCAAGTTAAATGCACAAAATATTTCTCGCTATTTTACCTCTAAGAAGCGGAGCTCATTTGCAAACCTTACATCTAGGCTTGTCACACTCGTCAAGTCTTACGTCTCGACACGTAAAACATAGGCTTTACATAATACTCCTTTGTACACGAAAAATTAGAAGCCAAAACAAATATGAAACATGAATAAAAGCACGTACGTATTCAGAAAAATACGTCCACAAATATAAACAATATTCTTTATGACAGAGCGTCGCGAATTATATTAAAATTTAAGAAAGAAGATAATAAAAAAAATCGCATGATTGAATTCGATCATAGAATAGAAAATTGGCCAAGTGCGAGTCGGACTCGCGCACAAAGGGTTCCGTACCATCATCTATAAAAGAAAATCATGTTTGTTGTATGTATATTTAAATATTTCTCAAGTTTCTACCGGTTTATTAAGATTGAGTACAAATTGCTTAAAAATTACGTTTGTTGTATATACCCTTTAATATTTACTTTATTTTTATTTAACTATTTATTTTGAAAGGTAATATACAATAATTTATTCTGTGAAAATTTCAAGCGTCTACCTGAGAATTGTTTCGTTTTCAAATCGTTTGTTTACATAATAGAAGATGAAAGACACTCTTAAACTCCTTAGTCATGCCTTAGCAAGGTTAAAGGTTTATGACGTCAAGGGGGGAAAAATAGCACATTCACAAATAACCATATTTCACACAAATACCAGATTCTTTTGGTTTCACCTCATAGACTGCGTCTAATTAAGTCTAGTGCTCCTCTAGTATTTATTTTATCATAATTAATTTTTGGTCTAGATTTATTATTTCAATCAAGGGAGCTTGAAAAATCATCGACTTTAATGGTGTTTGTTACAATAGAGAGATTTTGTAAAACTTAGATTAGCTTTTTGATGAATTACAAGAGTTTGTTTACACACCACTGAGAGTCTGAAAAAAATAGCCTAAGATTTTTCAGGTTAACTACTGAAGAGCACTTTATGAAAATATACCTTGTATAAAACCTTAATGTATACATCACCCGGTAAAAAGATGTGGAACAAATAAACTTTATAAACTGGCCAAGACGCGTCAACCCGGCGGCATACAAGCATAGGCTTTGACACACGAAGGAGCCGCCGGCATGGCCCGGACATGCCCGCGTGCCACGGGGGTAGCAATTTGCTACTTGTGTGTGGTCGTTCTATGCACCTAGAATGATGCCCGGCGACTTTCTGCGGCAGGTGCTAGCAGCACGGACGCCCGATAAACGCCGGCGGCACGTGCCGCGCTGCAAAAGCCGGCGGCCCGTACCGCCGGCATTGGGTGTAGCAGAGTTAAGAAAAGTATTATTGAAACTGGCCAAAAAAGAAAACTGTAGATTGGAAGTAATAATTATGTTCTACAACCCAGTAGCTGTTGACACATAGTGGAATTAAAAAAGAAGCACATATATGAGCAGATGTAGTTGTAAAGCGTGCCAGAATTTTAAAAAGACGCATTCAATTTTTCCTATCTTCTTGTATTAGTCTTACTAAGCCTCTTTGTTAAGCATCATACATATTTAATGCACTATTAAGCATATAAAATCTATAACTATGTCTCAAACTATTACAGCATCCATAAAATCTTTTCGATGAACTGCCAGTCAAAACAGTAAACAATCCCTATAACCGAGCCGACGATTACATAATTTTATTACAAACTTTCCTTATCTGTTGCCGACATGCCGAAACGTGCCTGCGTCCGGATATTTCCAGGAAATATTTGCATTCAATAAGAAAAGTCTTATCATTTAGTCATAACTTTCTGTATATTTTCTGCGAAAAATGATGGAGCAAGTACTTTCAGGGTTGACACTAATTCGTCTGGCAACATTTTTCTTGTCGATATAGGTATAAATCCTGAAAGCGACAAACATAGCACACCCTTGAGCGAGGCGTGATGTCTCATCGATCACAATGTGGAATTCCACAAGCCTCTATGTCCCTCCGTGGCGTTCGTAGGCTGTGTGGTATTCGTAGCACAGTCGCGCCGCGCCCGTAGACCGCTACGCCCGTAGCGCAGGTCGCTACGATCGTTCGACGTGTGCTACATAAAGTGTTGACTGTATTGTGAATGTGTGAATGTGACTTTTGTTGAACTTGCGCCGACTTACTAACGTAAGTTTGTTAAGTTTTCTTGTAGTTGTTTTTTTTTATATAATTATTCTTTAAACATTTATTATAAGTCCACATTTTAACTTTTATATTAATAATAAGAAATTATTATAATAACACCAGACCTACTTTAAAAGAATATTATTAATCAACTGTGCCGATTTAAAATGATTTATTTTATACAAATTTACTTTTTGAACACATTATCGTCTTATTTTACAAATTTACTTAAATTATTTTCTTATGAGCTTCTAGAGATGAAAAAAACTATAACAATTTATTAAACGTTATAAATTTATTATTTCATCGTCCAAGATAACTTCAGTCTCCTATATCACCAACATAAGGCTGTGTTTTTCCTCGACGCAATTGGTGAGGTGTCATCGCGTAAGTTTGAGACGAACTAGGTCAATGATCTCCTTTAGGAGTCGCTAACATTACTCTGTCGAGCTACAAATTTCAACAGGTCTTACATATGTATATATATTGCAAACCTCATCCTTACGGGGTGATGGCAGGATGAGATTGTATTACCTACTTCAACGCTTGATTAAAACGCACGACGAATGTCGTCAAAGATTTTTATATTTTATTTAAATGTCAATTTTACTCAGCTGTACTGAAATGTCTCTTTTTAATACTCTGTGGTAGTTTAAATTCATTATATTAAAAGTTTTACTTTTACGCTACTTGAATATAAATTAAACTACGTTGAAGGAGTTTGTCGCAGTTTATTAAGTTTTAGATGAGTGTTCGTTAGTTTATTAACTGAATTTTACGAGGGTCAATAGATTGCTTTTGTGTGGATTTAAATAGTTATTCATAATTCCAATTATTACTTTTATGTTTTTGCTGTAAAGTGACAGTAAATTAATTTATAACCAAATAAACTAGGGTCAATGTTGTGAGTCTTCATCGTTTTTATTAAAAAATCAGTATTAAATTTTACCACTTGTCATTGGTCACCTTTTCACAAAATCATTGCTGAACAGATTTAAATGAATATTTGCAGTTATGCAGCTTAAGCATTAGAATGTGCTACCTTTATAAAAATACCTATCACGAGGGAAAGTTAGTAAAATTGTAAATATCGGGCTGCAGTTTATTATATTTATACAGAAAACCAAATTGTTTAAATAATAAAAAAAGTTTGTATAAAGTCAATGACTTATCTAAATCGAGTTTATAATCATGGAATAATAAATATAGTAACATTAACTTGTTTATTTCTATAAACTGAAATACAACAATACATAATTTTTTCCATTTATTTTCTTGATAACACTTTTATATATTGTTCACATAAAAAGCCGAAAGAATCATTGAAAGCCAGCATCCACTGCATAAGTTGCTTTAACTCTTCTTTAGGTACGAAATCGCTCTTCAGGTAATTATAAAAGCACTGTATATTTCATATTTAAACTTCATGAAATTATCATCTTAGTACCTACGTTGCGTTGTACGTTTAAAAAATGCTGACATTAAAAAATACGATAACCAGATAAAATGAAACCGTCTGCCAATATCACGAAGGAAATAACTTGCTTAAATGCGTTATCCGCTTAGATTGCTTTCACGATCCACAATCACGTCTTGCCTTAGGAGCCATTTAGCCGCACTGCAGCTTGCATTTAGAGCAGTTAATATTGCCCGTGGGGCCCCAAGTTAATTGCCTGCAGACGGACTAAATTGACAATTATCAGCTACAATACAATACAATACAACGTCTGTAAGAAAACTTGTAGTTTAATTCAGTTGCCGGTTGTAGCCGATGCTTTTTACAGTATATTTAAGGCTTGTAACAAATGGAGAATTGCAGCTTAAGTTATTAGGAGATTTTTACTGTATTTAGCCTTTTTTCATTATATCTGTTTTCTTTGCGTGATCTTTCCGTGCATAATAGAGAGTTAATTTGAGGGATTCATTGTTTTAGAACAAAAAACTTATTTGTAGAGAACAAAATAAGTTGGGATTGGAATCTATAATAACAGTATTCTGCTCAACTTTTCACCACAGTGATTGCCATCAGACCTCCACAGCCCAAAAGGTATAAGTATTCTATGGTAAAGACTCCTTCTTTCTCTTAGCGTTATCCTAGTTTTAATCTGGGGTCCGCTTACTAGGCTAATCGGATTTGGCTGAATATTAGCTTTTCCACGGAGCGACTGCCTGTCAGACCTCCGCAACCCGAAGGGATAGCAATATTCCATGGTTTAGACTAGTGGCAGTTTATTTAGAAGTTACTGACGCCCTGTAACGACTGTCAAAGATCTTCGTGACAATCGGGACCGACGGCTTAACGTGGTTTCTGAGGCACGGGACAAGCGATAATTAACAATTCAATACGCACATAACTCCGAAAAGTTTTTCCTAATTGGTGCGCGCCGTGGATTCGATCCCGATACCCTCTGCATGGCAGACTGTTGGTATATCCACTCGGCTATCGCTGCCTTGTAAGGCTATGGTATAGACTGGGTACTGAAAAGTTGAGTTTTAAACTTTAAATCAAATAAAACAATTTAATTACGGAATATAAACCAAATAACAAAGAAAATGTTTCATTCCTAAGAATTTACCGTAGCTGCCACTTATCCAGTATCCTTCCAGAGACTTAAAAATACATTCGCATTACTGAACTCGCAAACATTACCCTGGAGATCTTTACTTGAGCTCACCACCGCAAACACACTCACACGAACAAACATCTGCTGGATTTATTGTTTATCCATACATAGGTGTACTAGTGTGCGTGCATGAGAAAATATCGATACAAAAATCTGTAAGCGATGTAACCAAATTCGGTATTGTTACTTTCTATTACGTAGGCGACGGTTTCCAAGGAAGGATGGAGGAAATAATGGACGATTTGTATCTTTGTTTTGTTTGGTACCGTATATTGGTATTCAAGGGAGCTTAAGTATGATTTTTATTAGTGTTGGCTAGTATGACGCGTTATATAAAGACAAGGTCAACGGGTTGAATCACGGAACTGGCGGCTACAGGCCCTTACAAGGTTGCTTCCTTAAAGTATTCCGATAGTAGTTCTTTAAAGTGTATGATGAATATGTAGAGATAGTGAACAAATTGAAGATAAGGCATTGAGAAATAAACTTAATAGTAAAACTTTCGGGTGTATTGAGTTTCTGTTGAGTCGCTTTGTTTTGTGAGGAGTTAGTTACGAACAAAGTTTACTTAAATGTTTTGAGTAAAACATAATGAAAATAATGAGTTCAGGTTTTAAAGGCACTCTTTTGTATCTTACCTGTATTAATAAAATAATTGGATTTATTGAATTGTTTTGGCCCTGTTTCGGCTGTGACCTTTATTTTAAAGGTCACTTCTTGTGACCACTTGTGTGCTTAGAACTGAGTGGGATGATAATAATTATTATCATTTTATTTCTGGACTAGAGGACGCCAGCTACGCCTGCATTTTTTTAAATTTACCCGTTTTGGCCGATCCCGTGGGAATTTCGGGAAATCCCTTCATAGTGCACCCCTACGGTTTCCAAGGAACATTCATGCCAAATTTCAGCTTCCTGCGCCCCATACTTTCGGCTGTAACGTGTCTGTCAGTCAGTCAGTAACGCAAGGATTTTATATATTAAGATTATAAAACTATCTAGTGAGTCCCTAAGTGTAAGTTTTAGCTTAGAGCTATGGGTGAATATGCGGTTGTCCGTACTTTCTTTAGGCTATTCTCAGTACACGACAACAGACTCCGTTTTTTATGGAGGACATGTAAATATTTTGTTAAAACCGAAGCAAATAAACTTTTGCCATTTTTTTCTTGTATGTCTATTTTACTTATTTTGAGTTATAGATATTATAGTGAATAAACAGTTTATTTTTTTGAAATTTGGATGAAATAAAGATTTTTCTTTATCATTAATATCTTTATCATTATTATATACCAGTAGCAAATATTTCAGTTTTAAATATTGCTTGCACTTAATAGTGAAAATAAGCATTTACCTATTTGATAACAACCTGTATCATCCTCCTAGCGTTATCCTAGTCTCAACTTGGTGTCCACGTTCTAGTCTAACCGGATTTGGCGGAATATTAGCTTTTCCACGCAGCGACTGCCTGTCTGACCTCCGCAACCCGAAGGGATAGCGATATTCCATGGTTTGAAACTAGTGTCAGTTTATTTTACAGGTATATAACATAACGACTGTCAAAGATCTTCATGACAGCTGGGGCCGACACCGACGGCTTAACGTGCTTTCCGAGGCACGAGATAAGCGATAATTAACAATTCAATACGCACATAACTCCGAAAAGTCAGTGGTGCGCACCGTGGATTCGACCCTCTGCATGGCAGTCCGTTGGTAACTCCACTACGCTATCGCTGCCTTTCTAGGCTATCGCTGATAACAAC
Organism: Euclidia mi; assembly: GCA_944739405.2. NCBI lineage: Eukaryota > Metazoa > Arthropoda > Insecta > Lepidoptera > Erebidae > Euclidia > Euclidia mi. The sequence continues at coordinate 25,601,242 of OX123204.2, read as the reverse complement.
CTGTATTATACAATAATAATAACTTAATAATGTTACGAAATAGGTGTTGTTTACAGTGGCTTCGTGTTACGTTGTTTGTTTTTTACCTAATTAATGTAATAATGTAATATCGTAACCACCCATAAAACACACAGATTTTGCTACTTTGAATAGAATTTTACATATTAAAATTAAACTACAGTTCTTTGGTTTAAATATCATCTCAGTCAAACTAATCGCTATAAAATCTGTTAACTGTAGTTTAATTTCAATTCATTGTTTATATCTATATAAATAAAAATGAGTCACCGAAACGTTTGTACGCGCATAACTTGCAAACGACTGCAACAAATTGGATAAATCTTTCTTTCGTGTGTTCGTTATTGTCAGGAGAAGGTTTGCATGAAAAATTAAAATAAACATTTGACGGCAAAAAATATGGCGGTACAAAGTTTGCTGCGTCACCTAGTATGCAATAATTTTCATTCTTCGCTGTTACTTTAAAAACATAGTGACCCTGAAATCTATTACTATGTTTTCATTTAAATAAAATTTACTATTATTATTCAACCAGTCTCGATGTTCCATTACTTCGATAATATTCTCAAACCTTGAATACAAGGTTTTTCATTTGAATGTAATGAGCACATTTGGATGCACGGTTTAATTAAATATGTCACACAATTGTTTTCTCTTTGTACCATCGCCAGTCATGTTTATTTACTTTACAGAACAGACGGCAAGCTAATGAGGCAATTTCTAAGGACTAAAAACAACGAAACAATACTGTGTAACTATATGTATTGGCAACGACTATAGAAATCTGCACAATAATGTATATATTATGATTTACTATACGTCGCCAGCGGCTTCGCCCGCGTCAGTTATAAGGTACATATAAACCTTCCTCTTGAATCATTCTATCACTTAAAAAAACCGCATTAAAATCCATTGCGTAGTTTTAAAGATTTAAGCATACATAGGGACAGACAGACAGAAGACAGAATTTGTTGTATACTATGTAGTGATTGCAAAATTATCATCATCCTAGCGCTGTTCCGGTTGCAATGCGAGACCTTAGTCCTCGAACCCCAGCACAGTGGTTCCGCGCTCTAAGAGTCCGGTCATAGAGGTTTCGCGCAACGAATGACTATTGAAATGCATGGTAATACATAACATGTTATTATAGTATTTTTTTATTAATTGAGGTAAATATTAGTAGAAATAAAACAGATTATATCAGAATAATAATAATTCATTCAATATAAAACTCAGCTATTTCTTGTATAAAATAATAATTGAGAACGGTGAATTACAGCTACTCTGAAACTTAATTGGCATAAATTACTATTACAATAATACCACTTAACTAGTCTCTTACTAATGACAAACACAAATATTCATCAAATAATTACAATTAAATAGTTTTATAGGCACATTTAACAAATGTAAGCAAATCAAATAATTACAATCTAAAGTTTTCTAAACTACTTATAAAATGGCACAGATTTAAACACAATAAATTTAACACATCAGCTGATAGAGCAGACTTCTTCTTTCGTGGTAATTTCCTTTAACTAGAAATGTATGGATCCGAATTAAGAAGAAGTCTGTGCATCAGATCGGTGTTCGTGACAAGTCAAGGCATTTTTTTTGTATTATCACGCCTAAGTCGAAGTAATTAGTGATCATTCGAGACCGAGACCGCTGAACATTCTTCCAATAAACTCCGAACCTTTCACAAAGATAGGTAATTCTAATTTCCAAGCTTTTGTGTCAATATTTTCGATATCTGGCAGCAACTGCGCCAGAATTTTCAAAACTTGACGACATCTGTGTGCTTCAGAAGTATTCTTATTAATAGACAGCCAAGTGTCGAGTACAAGCATTCTTGTAAGAGAATACTTAAATGTTGTACCTAAAACAAATTACAAATAGTATAGTGTGAATTTTAGAATAATGATATCTCGTAGACTCCTGCTACGATTTAACACCTGGCGTAGATCCTAGGTACCACCTACTCTCGCAGCATATCGCAGTCAATTTCTTTTTAAATTTCAAATATAGTTTTTTTAAATGTCTTTATATAAAACTTTTGTAGGTTATGGTCTGATAGTAGTAAAACGCTTCTACATAGATAAGTAAAACAAAAAAATAATATTTTAATTTCATTTCATCAAAACTATAAGTAGAAAAAAACAAAATGAAATAATTTGTGTACCCTCATGTAGTGAGATAAATAGTGAATAATTGAGTGAGGTATCGTCTTATAATTCAAACATCGTGATTGGTACCGTATGACCTACTACGGAACCACTGTGCCCAGGTTCGCTTTTGGGCTGTACCTGTTCCACTTCGCACGGGCTTCAGTTTACATTACTTATTTATGAAATAAAATTTCATAGTCTGTCTCCGTGTATCCACTCCCGGGCTCGGTTCCAAGGTCGGGCAAAAGTGTAACTAAGGTTTTCGAATTCTCAATAGCAGCACGGAGTCTAGCAAAGTGCCCGGTAACCCGGTAACGGCAATAGGCTCGTCTTATTACGTGGGACCTACATATGTTCTAAATATGTTATGGAGTTGCCTTCAAAAAATAAAAAGTAAAAATGTATTTATAACATGGCGAAATGTGAGTATGACATTCCACCTCTTCTGGGACACGGGCGTGAGTCTAAGAAACAATGAAATCTTACCCAAGTCCGTATACTTTTGTGCTTGTAATTTTCTTTGTAAAAGCCTCATACATCACTGTAAAATAAGGGCGGACACTTTCTTAAAAATGAATTCTATTATACATCGTGTACGTTGCGTGTTTTCTAAAATAGGTCACAGGAAGTCGATGGCGGCACTTATCGTAAGCGGTTGGTTTTTATTATCGCGCTATAAATGCACAGGCATCGCGCCCTAATGCCAAGGGTCGAATACTCTGAACCGTAAATGTTCCTTTTTGTTATATAAAAATCTCCCATGCCTTATGTTAAGGCGTATTCTATAGCTCGCGACACAGTACTTGAGTGCTTAAGAAAAGGTCTATTACCGTTTCTTGAGCAAAGCAATAATTTTGACTGTTTATATGCCGTAGTGGTTTAAGCGATCGCCTCGCCGTTTAGTACTGCGATGAGTGTTATTGTTTCGAGTCTGAGCGTACATTGCGTACATTCATTCAAAGTCGGATGAAGAGAGAAGATGTATGCCTAATACGAGAGTAAAAGCGAAAAAGACAACTCTCACACGGTTATCTGATATCAAGCTAAGCCCGTATTGTGGTAGCAACGTAACTTATGAACATGCTCAAATAGTTTATATTCAAAAATTATCATCATCGTCCTAGCGCTATCCCGGTTGCATCCAAGACTTACACAACTTGGAGCCCGAGGTCCGCTTACTGGTCTAACCAGATATGACAGAATACCAACTTTTCCACAGAGAGACGGCCGTCTGACCTCCGCAACCCAAAGGGACAGCGATATTCCATGGTTTAGACCAGTATCAGTTTATTAGAGCGTCTCGCGACTCCCCGTAACGACTGTCAAAGATCTTCATGACAGCCGGGACCGACGGTTTAACGTGCTTTCCGAGGCACGGGGCACGCGATAACTAACAATTTAATATGCACTTAACTTCGAAAAGTCATTGGTGCGCGCCGTGGATTCGAAACCGAAACCCTCTGCATGGCAGTCCATTGGTATCTCCTCTAGGCTATCGCTGCCCTAAATAAATGAAAATAACCCTGTTTAAATTCAAAAATATTCTAGATAAATTACACCCAACAAACTGGTCGTGGTCATCACACAAAAACTTGCCTTGAACGGGAATCGAACTGACTAACACCGGCTTGGGAATAGAGTCAATAACTTCTATGATCAAAACTAAATGAACTTTTAAGTTTTATTTAAGAATCGCCAATATCGCTGAAGTCCTTATCCAGCGACGAAAATGCGTGCCAAGTGTAGATAACCCATAAAATACCCAACACATACAGTTATGCATATAAAAAGAAATATAGATATTATATTGGTCATCATCGATACTACGAACTATTTTGTGTGCCAATCCTACTAATATTATAAATGTGAAAGTTTGTGAAGATGTATGTATAGATGGATGGATGTTTGTTACTCTTTCACGCAAAAACTACTGAACGGATTTGGATGAAACTTTACAATAATATAGTTTATACATCAGAATAACACATAGGCTACAATTTATAAAGATTTTGTATAATGTTGCCATAATATAAGGAAAAGTATCAACTAAGTCGGCAAAAACCGTCAGCTCTGAAAGCTATTGATTGGAATTTTACCCCTTCCTGATGACAGATTGATCTGATATTTGGTGTACACTCATATTGTCATCAAGAATAAAATATATTATTTAAATGATTGTAATATCAAGATGGCCGCCAATACAAAATGGCGGATCATATTATATTACTTCACAACAACCTCAACATGGGTATCAAATGAAAGGGCTTGATTCGTAGAATAGAGCTCACTAGGAAAAATCCAAGATGGCTGTCGCCGCAAAATGGCGGATTACATATTTTCCACAAATACCTCAATATGGGTATCGAATGTAAGGGCTTGATTGGTAGAATAGGGTTCACTGTGAAAAATTCAAGATGGCTGCCGCCATAAAATGGCGGATTACATATTTTCCACAAATACCTCAATATGGGTATCAAATGAAAGGGCTAGATTGGTAGAATAGAGCTCACTATGAAAAATCCAAGTTGGCTATCGCCGCAAAATGGCGGATTACATATTTTCCACAAATACTTCAATATGGGTATCGAATAAAAGGGCTTGATGGGTAGAATAGGGCTCACCATGAAAAATCCAAGACGGCTGCTGCCACAAAATGGCGGATTACCTATTTTCCTCAAATACTCAATATGGGTATCGAATGACAGGGCGTGATTAGTAGAAAAGGGCTCACTATGAAAATAGAATGAGAAGTATAAACTAACAACAAAACTAAAAACTTGAAAATAAAATTCATCATCATCATCAGCCTTTAAAAATCCACTGCTGGACTAGGCCTCTCCTTTGAAAGGAGGAATTAGCCTACTATACCACGCTGGCCAAACGGATTGGTATAGGGTTTGTATCAAGTTTTCCTTCTCTTACAGTGCTGTTGTCTGCATAGAATAGTGACTGCGGATTAAGGATGAATGGGTTACTCGTCAAATGCCTCCTTTATGCTGATGATCAGGTTATACTTGCATCTTCAACAGAGGAATTGCAGTAGATGGTAACAATCATGCATCGTGCGTTAGAGAGGAAAGGAATGAAAGTGAATGTAAGTAAAACGAAAGTTATTGTTTTTGAAAAGGAGGAATGCGTTACGGCTTGTAATGTTTTGATCGAAGGACAGCGAGTGGAACAAGTGAATGAGTTTGTTTACTTAGGTACGTTGTTTACAAGAGATGGTAAGAATGAAGCAGATATTGAAAGGAGAGTTAATGCAGGTAATAGTGTGAATGGAGCTCTGAAGGCGTTTATGAACAGTCAAAACGTGTCCAAAAAGGCACGTTTGGTTGTACATAGAGGTGTGGTAGTGCCTACCCTTATGTATGGTAGTGAAAGTTGGGTATGGCAGAAGAGATTTCAAAGTAGAATAAATGCTGTAGAAATGAGAGCACTGAGAAGTATGTGTGGTGTGTCTTTGACCGACAGAGTAAAGAATTGTGTGATACGAGATTGGTGTGCGGTAAAAGAAAATGTAGTGACAAGCATCGAGAAAGGCATGTTAAGATGGTTTGGGCACATGGAGAGGATAGATGACGATAGACTGACAAAGAAGATATATAAGGCAAGTGTGAATGGGACAGGACAAAGGGGAAGACCTAGGCGAACGTTCTCTGACCAGATTGGAGACATCCTGAAAAAAGGACAAGTCAGAAGTACCCTTAACAGAAGAGCATGCATGAGAAACTTGATGGGTGTGAGTGAAGCAAGTGAAGTATGTCAGGATCGTTGCAAATGGCGTTCTGTAGTCTCTGCCTACCCCTCCAGGAAACAGGCGTGAGTCTATGTATGTATGTTATAAAAATCGAAGATCTGAAACATCTGATGAGGAACTATAAGAGCCCATCTGCACTATACCATATACATCCTTGGCGGTTAAGCAGTAGTTGTCCAGTATGATGAGGTTTTCTGTTAGGAGATCAATCATTATAACAAATTCTTCGATCAATCAAAGATCCGAGGAAAGACATAAAATAGTTTTTGTCGCGATAACCGATATCCACGCGGGCGGAGCCGCGGGCGACAGCTAGTAATATTATATTACACACTACTGTTGCGTTATGTTTATCAGTCTATTCATTGCTAGTGTGTCATATTTATCACGGTCAAGATCCTTCATGCATGTCATTAAACTATGTCATATATTTGCTACTTCTAACTGCCGGAAAGACCTTGAACATCGTCCTTGTAGTGTACAATCCTTAGTCGATGTATAAAGTAAGTTCTATAGTACTATATTCTTGCAGCAACTTGATTTATGGCATGTAGAAAGATTGGAGGGCGTTATATCAATCATTTGTATATTCATAATGTTATTAGATTCTGTTTACAAACGCGTGAATGTCAGATATCGTGACGAAGGTTGTTATTTTCACACTTTCGTCTCATTCCAAACAAGGCAGAGTCTGTACGACAACCAAACAACTTTTATTTTAATATTCTTGATTAATGTTTTAAAAGAATATAAGAAATATGTACCTGCTTTAGATAAATCCCACCCAGACATGTAACAACTCATCAATTCATGATGCTTACAAAAAAGCTTTGCCTTGAACGGGAATCAAACCCAAGACTTCCGGTTAGGTAGTAACGGTTATTACCTACAAGATCAACACGCCAGTCAAGAAAACCTTTGTGTGTTGTAATACTGAAAGTTTCATCAAAATCCACTTAGTAGTTTTTGCAAGTAACAAAAATTCTCATCCATCCACCATTACAAACTTTGGCGTTTATACCAGTAGTAGGACTCTTTGCCCCATTAATTCAACGTTTACGTTACAACTTACACAACTTTTATCGTAAAATCGTTGTTTATTTATGTTTATTCGTTTGAATCACGGCACATTTAATTACGTTGTTTCAATCCGAAAGGATTACCTTCCTTTATGGGTAAAACTTTTATAAAAGTTGCCAGGACGGAGTTACAAATGTTGGCAGCACCGATTGAACACAAATGCAATTTGAACGGTGGTGGGTAAAATTATATTATATTGTGCATCCATGTTATTGATAAAGGGGTAGTTTTTACTCTTCTTCAACAACTACCCCTTCCCTTCCCCTTTTGAAATCAATTGTTCACAGCTAATACATATAATTGAGCGGTGAACATTAATTGATTATCTAAACCAAAGGCTGTATGTCTAGGCAAAAACATCAGCAAAATTTCCTTATTTACATGATGAGCTCAAGCTCATCAAGTAAATAAGGAAATTTAGCCGATGGATGGCTTCTGAGCCATTCTAAAATATATAAGTTTGCATATCACTGTTGTATGTGTTGAAAGTGACGGATTTAGAATACAAAAGTCACCACCCTATTTCACTCTGGGGACAAGCGGCGAGCAAGGAAAATACACGAAGCACATTATCTTCGTATATTTTCCGTATCTTTAGACTCTCGACATCAGATCCCATACCGACCCGTCTCATTAGCACGGTATTATATATTGTAGGCCAATTTCTCCTATTTACGTACAGTGCTGCTCTAAAGCAAATCTAAAGAGGCTTCAGGCCAACAGGGGACGAAAGGCTGTAGAGAAGGAGGTCAGACGACAGTTGCCCGGTTAAAAATGTTATAATCTATCACAACTTGATAATAGAAAACGGGTATTCTCTTGTTTTCCATAAATTCATTTGCACTAATATTGTTTGCCATAATCATCGCCGATCATAATATTTACTTGCACTATTATCATTTAAACTAATAACGTTTGCCTTATCAACTCAACAGTGATAACTTTTATTTGCCATAAAATGACTTTCTATAACAACATATATCATAATAATTAGTTTCCATAAGTAACACATCTCATAATCGACTCTTGACATAATCAAAATTTGATATAATTATGAAAATAATATTGTTAGGTCGAAATTAATGATCGTTAACACCCCGACTCAGTGCAATCCGACTCGGATAGGTTAGGTTAGAAGACTAAGGCGGGAGCGAAGTGAAGCGAAGCTCCCGCCCTAGTCTTCGTGGTTTTTTTAAACCATTCAGAAGTAGGAGCCCCGCGAAGCGGGGCTCCGTCGAGCTTAGTTAGTAGACGCCATATGAGGTTTAGTTTGAGGTTTAATTGTGAATAAAAAATCTGGGGTTGGGTTCCGAATCGACTCACCTGAATTTAAGGGTATTGGTGGTATAGGGGGCTTAAGGGAGTTAGTTTTAATCCCCTAAAAGTAATTTTGGCTGCCGGAGTTGCGTCTTAATATTTTAAACAATTTCCAAAAATTCTTCATTTAAATATGCAAAACGGACCGTAGGTAATTTTAGGTTTTATGTGAAATTAACTAAATAGGTTGTGTTAGGTTCTCTTTCGACCCTTAACCCGAAAACAATAAAAGCGTTAGGTTTTATATGATAAAAACTTAAATATCGCTTCATCATACTATTACTTTAACTGTGAATATGTTAATAGCAAAAAATATATTAACTTACTCATTAACATAAACATTGCAGGCACTTTTACTAAATTATCTTTATTTATATTATGGTGAATAAAAGTTATGGAAAATGGCATTATTGAAAACGAAAATTATTGCAAATACGTTTATGGAGTTAATTTATTATGACACTTAATCTATTATGATCAATGGAATTAGTGAAAGTCATTTTATGTCATTTCACGATTATGGCAACTGAAGCGTTATTTATAATGAAATTATGGCAAATACCAGTATGGCATATGAAATTATGGCATTTTAAATTATGGCAAACATTAGTAAACTTAGAAAACGCACTCCTTGCCACAGGTGAAGGTTTTTGATGTCACTATCGGGACAATAAGGACACACACTATAGGAATACTGCGATGCTGATGATGATACGTAACATACAGTAACATACATACCATACGTGACACTAAGCTTATAACAAAACAAATACGTGTACATGTGATGTTTGTCAGTTGCAGAATTTAACAAACAAAACAATAATTGTTGACAGAGATTTACGTATATATTCTCACAAAATATCACCAGAAAATAGCGCCTGCAATATACATAGTATTGTAAATGTGTAAACAAAAATATAAGTACACGATAGGGATATCCGATTACTTCTAATCCGGCCATCTTTATTTAGACTGTTAAGTAGCACAGTTAGTTAGTTAATGTAACACGAAATTCTAAAACCGTCTAAAATTTTCTCCCAAATAATGATTGATTCTATTTATACAGCGAAGCTAAAACTTTAGGATATCCCATAACAAACTCCCCAAAGCTATTAATGTAAAGTTTAGCTTGTCATGTGTTATTCATGGAAGGTGCTATCTTATTCATGCGTGTATCTTGTGTGTTTGAAACTGAGTAAATAAATTTATCAAAACATTGATTCAGAGTTTGGGATGTGAATGTTTGTTATGGGTTGATGGAGTGATTAAAATATGGAGTTAAATAAGTAATTGTTGGGTATGTATTTATTGAAGAAGCTATAAAGAATCATAATTTAAATGAAGTTTAATCTAATCTTATTGCCTAAGTAAGTATATTATGTACAAAAACCATAAAAATAAATTTAGAAGTAAAAATATTTACAAGGTTTAGGCGTCGTAAAATTCCTGCGCATCAATGTCATCGAGTAACGTGCCCAGAAGGCTGGCAGCATTGCCACGCTGATTCTTTGAGCAAAGAATAAACCTGCCTTCTGGTCACGTGAGATTTCGTTTAACCGTTTAGAAATTTCCCGTAAAAAGTAATTGTTTTGTTAGATGGGGCGTTTAAATCAGAGGCCGAATTCTCCTAAATATCAAAGTACCGTTTCGATATAATGTCAGTGTCATACTTACGTCACAAATGGTATTCTCCTAAATTAACTTATATTTAAATGATATTGTAACTAGATTATAAACTGAAACAAGTGTCAAAATATGTGTCAACGACGAACAGGGGACCAATTCTCCTATTTTTATATGACACTGATATTCTATTTTGAATTGACTCAGAAGCGGTATTCTGATAACCTAATTTATTGTCTATTGGTTACGGTGCTATCTATTTCATTATTATATTGGTGAGGATTTTAATGTGTAAATCAAGGAAATATCGTTAGTAGCATTGCACATTATTTTTTAGTGCAAACCAAACAAAAAAAGCAAATAACTCAGTAAACACTACTACACTCACTCAGTTCAAATTATTAAGTATCATTTACTAATTTCATTTGTGAAGAGAATGTTTACTTTAATTAGTTGACTCTGGAGTGTCGACTGTGTCAACCAGCTTTAAGCCAATAATGTCTTCGCTTATGTTTGCAGTCGAGTGTAAGGAATACTACATTCAGTGCTTCATTTTCCGTCGTGAAAGTTGGTGTTTGTTGATAGTAGCGCTCATAGCATGAGTTGGCTTGCCGTTCGTAATATATTGCAAAGTAAAGTAAGGTTTCCCGATGTTGTTTCTTGGATGTTTTCGTTTGTTTTAGTATTTGAATCTGAGCACTTCCATGCTTCAGAGAACACGTAGGGCTATCGGTGTCTCTCAGGACAAGAATCGTTAGGTCATGTCGGGGGTCTTTAGGCAATCTATAACTCCGATACCAAAAAGTTCACACAATCACATGTGAGAATAAGAAAGAAAACGTGTGTTTTTTCGTACTGTACACTTTTTCGGCAATGTATACGTTTATCGTACTTTGTTCTAACCCTCATGGATTTATATTACATAGGTAATGTCTGGATGTATTTCTGGAAAATAAAACCTAATATAGACATCTTAATTTTTCTTAACGTATAAATACTAAATCATAACATAAGGTATGTATAACAGAACCCGTTCAATAGACGTCAGACGTCATGTACAAAACAAACTTGTCACACAAAGAAGCTATAAACAAGCTTGTCATTGAGACAAAACCTGGTGTGTGACCTTTACATCCAACTCAAGTATAATTCCAGTGACGTCTGGAAGAGTCTGTGACGCTAAAACCAGTTTATCCCTAGCCGCAGACCGCTAAGCCTTCATTGGACCGAAACTTGCCGCGTATATTTTTAGATAGAAAATTGCGAGTTAGAGATAAACCCGGGAGTACCTAATGATTAGGATTAAATTTATTATACGTATTAGAGGTGCTTTCTTATACATTGATGTCATGATATCGTGCTGTGATTGTCTGTAAGATTTTATCAATAAAGTGTTTTTTTTAAAGCCATCTCCCGTACTAGGATTAAATTCTATCTCGCGGAAGACTTTACTAATAACCAATCAACGAATACAATGCTTGCTCACCCATACGGCCCCATGATTCACTGTTCATAATTACATATTATATGTGTGAAAATATGTAAAAATTAAGAGTTTCTCTACAACCAGATATCACATATATCGACAACTTATTTAATACACTGTCATGCGCTTTCATAATCCAACTCAGAATCTATCCGTTCGTAATTCCAGTTGAGTCTGACGAGTATTACAATTTATATTTTGATTGTAGATCATTACAAAAGAATACAACAGAATTAATTTAGTTTACAAATGAGCCTTTTACAAAAACCAAAATTACGTGTAATAAGTTACCACAATATTCGCACAGTGAAGAGGTTTTGTAGCACTGACAAAATAAATAACGAAAGGCTTTTCTTCTAAAATGACCACATTTTTAAAACTTGCCTTTTGCTTCAGGACGAAAAGAAGGAATGATTACGCCTTTTGTCATCAGCACTAATACTATTTATGAAAGTAACTGTTGACACTGTTTTGAGCTACAATTGAACCTTGTAAGCACAACAAGGTGAAGAGATACCTAGGATTTATAATAGATTTTTTTATCACAGCGAAAGGACCGATTCAAATAGTACCTTCTATTTATATTTATTTGCCGTTGTACTTATTTTATCTGTAGGACTCATTTTAAACTCAAATACTCAAGTTACGTGAGTGAGAGGAGCAAAAATATGTCTATACAATCTTAGCAAAAAAAGACACCTTTTTAAAGGGTTAAATCATTTTTATTTCATGTTAATAGGAAACAAACAGTATGCTATAACTAAATTATAAGCTATTTTTATTTAGAGCTCGATGGAGTATGTCGTTAATGTGGGCATGTCGGGAAATACGCCCAGCACTCCTGCTGCACGATAAGCCATGGTGGCCAAGACTGTCGACGGCTTCACCACAGTGACAGCGATGCGGAGAAACGCAAACAGCTCCGAAGCGTAGGCAAGAAGCGATGCGGAAAGTTGTATCGTCCAACATAGTTCCTATGTTGGACGATGGAAGTGCTCGAAGCCATAGCCCCGATTCCCACTCTCCCACAGCCAACAAACGGGCACGCTCTGAAACACTGGATGCAGTATTTAAAAGATATTCTCGCATCCTGCTACAGAGCGGCCCGTCCCATTGCCTCTGAGAGGATAGAAATCGGGGTAAGTCAGAGCTCGGGCAAGCCATTTTCCAAGCGTTAATGGCATCAGTCTTGCACGGCACTTCAGAATTAACCAGTGTGGGTTCTAGAATTTTCCTGGTCAATTCCTCAGTGCCGTGGACCGAGGCCAAAAACGCTGGAAGACTTACATCGGTAATTTTGCGAACGCCGAGGCCGCCCAAACGAACTGGTAAGGTTGATTGAAGCCACACTCGGTCGTTCATGTCAAGATTTAGAATTTTGCTCAAGGTCTGCCGAATAATATTATCAATGTTTTCCAATAGGGATAAATGTTTCCAAAAGGGAGAGGACCGCAAGTTATATGTAAATTTTGGAACAAAAAGGCAGTGCCGAATAATCGTGAAAGCCAAAAGAATATTAATTTTGTAAAGCCGTTCTGAAGTTTCACAGAAATTTTGTAGTTTTTCATCTATAAAAGAACCAAAAGCGTCGTCGAAAATAGGGGACCCAAGGAGGCGGAAGGAACATTTATTGATGATTTTAATATTTGGCGCCAAAGAATTAAATTTTGTTAAGATCGAAACGGTATCCAAATTGTCAGTAGGTAATAAAATTTTCACATTTGTCTGAATTTAATTCCAAACCAATTGCTTTAAATTTATTTTTTATTACTTCTATGTCTTGTAAGACAGTGTTAACGTCCCCTCCCAGGGTCCTGTCGTCCAAAAACCAGACGTTAAATTTTGAATTTATTTGTTTTATTATTGGGTGAATGGCTAAAGAAATCCTCATGGACTACCTCCGCCTGGGGAAAGGCGGAGGGGCGTGCCGGACTCTTACCGGCTAAAACCACCCCGGTGTCTCCTCGCACGTGCGTGCGGGGCCGTGGGAATCCAAATTCTTCCGCAGCCCCACACTAGTGCTGGCCGGTCTTTCCGGGCCTCGTCTCCTGCACGGGGTAGTGAGGTGCTGAACTACCCCGTGCATCGCCTCAGAGGCGCGCGCCGACAACCGCGCGTGCCTGCGCCTCGGGTCCATCGAATAGGGGGCGAAGACTTCCCCAAGTCCCTCGCCCCTGGACCCATTCATGGGGGCCGGAAAAGGGCGTTGTCCGCCCTTCTCCTGCGCCCGGTGCGCCTTCTGCGGCCGGGGAAGGGAGTCGAGATCTCCCTCTCCCTTTCCGCAGTTTCCTTCTGCGACATCACGCTTTCGCAGAAAGAAACCACCGCGTCCCACGACTCAGCGCTACCGACCATCCTCCGCACTACGGCTGGCAGCGACAGATCGCCTCCTATTTTATTTGTGAGGACACGGCGCTGCTCCTCCCAAGCTACACACTCGGCGAGCGTGTGTTGCGCCGTGTCCTCCCCGCAATGGACACAGTGGTGGCACCAAGCGTCCGGCTCCCTGTCTATGCGGCACAGGTACTTGCCGAAGCAGCCGTGCCCCAACAGCACCTGCGTCACCCTAAACGATAGGGAGCCATGCCTTCTCCCGAGCCAGTCATCGAGTACTGGCCGGATCGCATCGACGGTGGCGAGGCCGGCGGTAGGGCGCAGAAGCCTTTGCCGCCATTCCGCCACCAAGACCTGACGGAGCTCCTCTCGGCGAAGCGCGATCTGCCGCTGCACCAGCCTCGAGCCCCGTGTCTGCTCTTCCTCGCGCCATCGATATAATGACGCGAGTACTTTCGCCTCTAGGTCCCAGGGCGGGGATCCGGCCAGGATGCAAGCCGCCTCGTAGGAAATCGTGCGATACCCGCGGACGACTCTGACGGCCATCACCCTCTGCGGTTTGCGCAGTATGGCGAGGGTGCTGGCCGTCATGTCCATCGCCCACACAGGGGCCCCACATACAGGGCCATGGACCGCACGATTCCCACGTACAACCGCCTACAGGCAGCGCTCGGGCCCCCCAAGTTGGGAAGCAACGTTGAAAGCGCGCCTGCTGCGCCCATGAGCTTGGGCGCCAGCCGCTGGAAGTGGGGCCCGAATTCCCATCGGCTGTCGAGCACCAATCCCAGATACTTCATGGTGGACTCGACAGCTATCCGGGCTCCGCTGACCACGATGTGTGATCCCGGCGCCGGTGCCCGTCGGGGGCCATGAAACGCTATGGCCTCCGACTTATTTAGGGCCACCTCTAGGCCAAGGCGCCGGATGCGGTTCACCACCTGTGACACCGCAGCCGTGGCTATCAACGTCGCTTCCCTGTGCGAGCTCCCCCGGGCAGTTACGAGCGTGTCGTCCGCTCCTTCAGAGCCAGGACAAGAGCTCGACCAGGAACTCCGTCGGGTCCGGGCGCTGTGTTCTTGGCCCGGAGTCGCAACACGGCCGCTCTCGTCTCTGCTTGCGTCACCTCGGGGACATCGGTGCTCTGCTCTTCTGGAGAGTCTGTGGCTGAGAGTGAAGCCATCGCCGGGGGAACGTGTCCCACTCGCTCTGGGAAGAGAGCCGATACCACCGCCTCTAGCAACTGGGGTTGCATGCTTTGCGTTAGTGGAGGCGCCCAGGGACGCAACTTGCCCCGTACCCAACGGTAGGGGCGCCCCCAAGGATCCCGATCTAGGGACCCCAGCAGCTCCTCCCTGGCACGCGACTTTGAGTTGCCGATGGCCAGCCACAGAGTCTCCTTAGACGCGCGGTATACCTCATACAGCGCGTCCTCTTCGGCGGAATCCCGTCGACGTCGTCTCCGGTAACGGGTGTACCGGCGACGAGCCGCAACGCATGCTACGCGCAATTGCGCGATCTCGGCGGTCCACCAGTACACCCGGCGCCTTGCGGACTGTTGGCGGACACGGTGCATGGACGCGTCGCAGATCTGCGTCATCGCCCCGCGAAACCGCAGCGCCACCGCCTCGACGTCGACGGGGCCGTCCGTCGTCGACTCCCAGATCCAGGACTGGACTAAGGCAGCTTCCTCGAGTAGTTCCTTGTCGATGCGCTTAAGCGCCCAACGCGGGCCGTCATTAATCGGGGTTGTTGGATGGCGGCCGCTCGCGGTCTGGGCAGAGACGTCGAACCGGATATACCGATGGTCCGACAGCGTCTCCACCTCCAAGGCAACACGCCAGTCATGGACTCGGCTGGCGACAGAGGGGCTAGCGAACGAGACGTCCACTATCGACCCGCCCCGCTGCCGCACGCACGTGTAAGCCGAACCCCGATTCAGGATGACCAGACCAGTCGTCACCGCCCACTCTTCTAGCACCTCGCCACGAGGGTCAGTGACCGGAGATCCCCACGCCGATGACTTGGCGTTGAGATCCCCGAGCACCAGAACGGGACGAGGGTGATAGCGGCCTACGACGTCGCCCAACTCGACAAGGAAACCCTCAAAGTCGGCGAGACTCCTGTTGGGGGAGAAATACGCCCCCATAATGACAATGCCGCCCGAGACTGCAGCAACCCACCCGCGGCCTCGAGACGGGTCAATTAGAGTCTCGCCAATAATGGTCACCAAACCGTCAGCGCATCCCAGCCAGTTGTCACGGGCGGGAATGAAGTACGGTTCGGCGACCACAGCCACGTGAATCGACCACTCTGCCATGCTCTGGAGTAGGAGATCCTGAGCTCTGGCACAGTGGTTGATGTTGCCCTGGAGAAAATGGAGTTGTGCCATTATTGACACTCCATTCCCTCGACAACGGTCCTGGGCCGGGAGTCGGCCGCGGAGCTACTAGCCTGCGGGGGTGGCGAGGTTTCCCCGGCAGGTTTAGTGCTCCTCTTCTTTTTTTTCTTGGCCTTGCTGGCAGGCGCGCCACAGGCCCCTCCACCCACTTTGTGTCCCGCTGGCTTCCCCGCAGCCGAACATAAGCTGCAGTTGGGCGCCGCGGAACACTGGGCCGCCTTGTGGCCGGGCTGACCGCAGCGATAACAAAGATCACTACGGTCAATCTCGGCGGTGCACTTTGCCCGTACGTGTCCCTTCTCCAGGCACCGGAAGCACCGCAAAGCCCGGGGCTGCAGGAGTGTTACCCTCGCTGCAATCCAGCCAACCAACAATCTGCCGCTATCGGCGATCTTCTTCGCCGACGCTACAGGGCACCGAACCCAGACTACGCGAAGTCCAGTGGCGTCGACGCGTATACCGCCGGCCCGCACCTTGTCCGGCGGACACTCTCCGCTTCGGGCAACGGCCGCCACCACCTCCTCAGAGGTCACGGAGTCATCCAGACCAGCAATCCGCACTTCTGCGGTTTTCACTGGCCTGGAGACCCGGACGTCCTCAGGGCTGAGAACCTCCATCATCCTGGCGGCCAGAGCGTCCGCCTTTTCGGCACTGCCGCTAGCAGCACCAGCCACCTCGAACAGCCGCGCACCCGTGGCAGCTTGCCTGAGGGTGACGGACTGGAGGCCAAGATCTGATAATTTGATCTTGGCCTTGGCCTCGGCAATGACCGACTGGTATGTTACGCCGCGCTCCGCAGTTCCGGGCTGTAGCGTGAGCGTCACAGCCTCGGAACGCGGGGCATGTATCGTCGGTCCTTTGCGACCGCCTTTGGCAGTCCGCCGCGCAGATTGTGCAACCGCCTTTGCGCTTCCACCGGGGGCGCATGGAGCTGCTGCGGCCTTCTTGGCGGCTTTGCGGGCCTTCTTGCGGCCCACGACTTTCGCCCAGGTCTCACCCTTAGACCCGGCAGTTGTGGGCTGATCACTCAGAGGAGCTCCCTCCGTGGGCTTTTTGTTACCCTCTGCGGGCTTTCCCCTTTGAGGCGCAAGTCTCGGTGGCTCCTCAGTCCTCCGCGTGTCAGCCGCTAGAGGCGGACGGGGGATTTCCGCCGGGAGGCGCTGAGAAATTGCCTCCAGCCGAGCGTCAACCATGATCCCGCACCTGAGCAAGCAGGTCTGGACAATGCGCTCGACCTCTTCGTCGGTACAAGGGCTTGCCGGTCGCGGTGCTGGAGTCGGAGCCACTACAGGTGCGGCATCAGTGGACGTGCATCGCTGCTGGTGCTCGCTTAGTGCAGCGACTTGCCGCCGGAGGTCCTCAAGGTCATTTCGAAGGCGGCTGTTTTCCTCCTGTAACTTAGCGACCTCGTCAGAGGCCGTCCTGTTGAGGAGGATACCAACCGCCTCCCTGATATCCGCGGCAGCCTCTTTTAAGCCTCGGATGAACGTGCCTTTCAGGCTGCCAGACTTTGTGGCAACCTTCAGGACTAAGTCCACCCCATCCAGAGCCAGTTGGCTCAAGGCCACCGCAGATGGCTCTCCCCCTTCCGCTGCCAGAGCAGCTCTTTGCTCGCGAGCGCGTCGGGCCATTTCCGACACTTCGTCGGCCGCGACGGCTTTGCGCTGCTCTCTCTTGGCGGCGTTGAGCTCCGCCTTTGAGCTCCCCAGCGAGGCACAGCTTTCAACGCCATCGCCAGGGTATTCCGAAGTGACCCCCATGTCACTCTCTGCTTCACTAGCCGCCGAGGTATTGGAGCGCACGTACTGTCCGTGCTTATCCCTCCGCGGCTGCGTGGCACTCGCCCCTCTCGATGCCTGCCGACCCCTCCTCAAAGTCGGCAACTTAGGGGCCGGCAGGCCTTCCTCGTCTGAGGTCTGGCACCCTGGACGTTTCCTAACGGAAGACGTCCCACGTGACCGATTTCCACCACTTCCAGTATCCATATCCGCTACAGGGGCCTGGTCGCCTACCCCTGCGCATCCGTCGGTCACCAATTTAACACTTGCAGGCCCGGATACCCGCAAGCGCCGGGTGTCAACCGGGTCGCATGACATAGCATCGCTTCCAGTAGCCATATCCGCTACAGGGGCCTGGTCGCGTACCCCTGCGCATCCATCGGTCACTAATTTACCACTCGCAGGCCCGGATACCTGCGAGCGCCGGGCGTCAACCGGGGCGCACGACAAAACACAATCATTTTCCTCTGACATTTCATTAGGATAATTGGGTAATACACCCATCACTTCCCCACGGTGATGAGGCCGCTCTTTAGTGGCAGGGTATTTAGGCCTCCCGAGGCCCGCGAATGCCTGTAGAGCAGGATATACCGCCCGCTGTTCGGTAAACTAAACTAACCTCCATTTGTTTTTTTATTTTTGTCTTTATTTGTTTTTTTTTTATTTATATATATATATTTTTTTTTTTTTTAATTTTTTTTTCCCAGTTTTAAAAACTAACTAAACCTACCCATCACCCGACACCGTGGCTCACAACACCTCTCCACGGATGCCCCTAGACCGCAGGTTGAGGAGCAACCCACGGTCTTCCACACATCGGTCACTGCGACGTACGCGCGTACGTCGCAGTGACCGATGACGAGTGGAGACCTCTAGACCGCGGACTGTAAAACGGCCCGCAGTCTACCCCACCTCACTCCCTAGTCGTGCACTCTGCAGCTGCAGAGCGCAGGTAGGGGGCCCTCGGGAGCGACTCCTCCGCTAACCCAAACTTACCCAACTTCACTCCTTGTAGACGACAAGAAGTGAATAGCGAACCACCCAATTACTCGGATGGCTCACTCTCTCCACGGCAGTTCTCTTTGAACTCCGTCTCGTATCCTTCTTCGTCCGGCCTCTCGCTTTGGACCTTTCCGGCATGAGTAGCTCTACCGGCATAGCTCCAAAGGTCATTGAGACACGCAAGCCCACCACGACGACAACGTGAGGATACACGGTGGGTGTAGGTACACCCTACGGCAATGGGCCGAATGCCACCATCATTTTTGCGCAAAGCACACAAGTTAGCCCCGTATAATAAATCGGTGACATCTGTGGTCATATTGCCGGAGAGCATAAGGTTAGTCTTTTTAAATACTGATGCCAAACTTTTTTTTGATTTTATAAACATTCAATTAACGGACACCGAGAACACCCAGACCCAAAACAACAATTTATATATCACACCAAGTGCGTAGCAGAGGCCATAGTTTAAACCACTATGGCGCAAGAACAGTCGCCATTATCTACGTCCCACAAACTAACTTACATTGGCGCCACTCTTTATTACTATCTGGACCATGAGTTGACAGCGCTCTCAATAAACATTTACACTTTACAACGGAGATAAGAGATACTTATTATTCGCTGGAACGCTAAGCTACTTTGAATTGTGGTGGAACAAATAGGTTTTAGAAGTTATTTCCACAAGCTTCGGTAGCGTTGTGTTTAGTTTAGTTCTTACCCATAAGAACAGAGTGGTGAACGAGAAAAATGTATATGGGTTCCTAGTAGTTTACTACGGAACCCTTAAGGGCATCCTCTAGTACTATATAAGTATTAGTATTCGTTTCTCTTCGCTCAGCGCCTCATCTCACTCATCTTCCGCGTTTAATCGACTTAGATAATAACTTTTTAAATTGTTTGCATGCTTGAGTTTATCTTGTTCGAGTACGTGTTAATAATTTCGTTGTGGGCTATAGCTAATACTTTGTTATGATTTTTTGGTCATTACCGTAGTTACAGTATGTCTCAAATCTCAAATTGTGTATAGTATAATTTGCAGCAACTCCCTACGGAAACAGTGCGGTGGACCTGGTCAGATTAGTTTTAGCAGCTTAGAATAATATATTGATGAGTATTCTTCTTTACTAAATACATTTAGGTTTCTTTATTTTCGAATACATTTATTTATCTACTCAATTTCAAGATAAACATAAGTATTAAAAATAACTGACCATGTTCAATGGCGTAAAAATATTATTAACATTTTAGCATCAAGAAATGTTTCTTGATTCTGATACATTTGATATTTTTTGTGAGTACTATTCAATAAATATTTACAGAAAGTAACAAAGGGAAAAATACGTATAAAGAAATATAACATCCACCAATCTATCAAATGCTCGTAAGTACTTCTAGGTATACGTAGGGGAACTAGGGGTATGATTGGGTCACGAGGTAAGATGGGGTCACACACACATACACGAAACTAAATGCTTCCGCGTGGTGGCACATTAGCCAATCAAAAGCCGCTTTCGAACAATACTCAGTGCGGCCTTGACAGCCGGCGAAAGTGCGTTCGTTCTCTGTTTACAATAAAATTTTTGTCAAAGTGTATAATTGATGCAATATTTTGTGTTTCTAAACAACTCCAGAAACAGGTCAGAAATAGTAATGAGCTGATGATATTTTTTTCCATTGTTTTACGTTTTCCTCGCAATTGATAGGCGTATTCAAAATTGCATTAGTCCTAACCGAGTGTTTTATAACTTTTATTTTCTTTAAATACAGTGACTGGGGCAAGATGGTGTAAATCGTACGGGGCATAATGGGGTACCCTATTATCAAAGGACGTCCCGGCTAAAAATAGTAAATCGTTCAAGAACGTCACTACCAAAAATAGTAAACTGCAGAATGAGACCAGACCATCAACTTCAGGACAAGAAGATAGCATTTGTTTTTATTGTAATTATTGTATCATTACAATAAAAACAAATGCTACCACACTTACCTGAAAGCTATCGAAAATTGGGTAAAATGTCAACTCTGTGGGCGATGGGCATTGGTGGATGATGAAAACTTAGAAGAAATACTCATATGCAAGTTCTGTGAAGATGAATGAGAATCTCATCTTGCCTCTTAACACCATCATGCCCCATTTATCATTCCCCATCTTACCCCATATACGGGGCAAGACGGATTTTTTATGTGTTCTTAAAAAAAAAATATTATTAGAAATTTGTGATAATATTTTCGTCCAAAGACTATGCCAATTTGTAGTTGATTAAAATACTAAAGTGCCATAAATAAATAAAAATTTTATGTTGATTTTTACTATAGTTTTTTATTGTTTTCCCTTAGCGTCCCCATCATACCCCTAGTTCCCCTACTGGAAGTAAAGTATATGTACGCGAAATTAATCAAGTTAATGGCAGAGGATTTACAGATGAAATTTAGCAGTTTTGCAAGGTTGAGACCCGTTATAACATAAATTGATACATAAAGAACGAGCGATAAATTGTCTAACCTTGAAAATGTTCACGGAATACCTACTTGTTGTATGGTTTAGTATAGGTGCTTAAGTGTAGTTGTATTTGCTTTGTATTCCTTTTCAGATTGTGTATGGTGTTATTTATTATCGTGATAAGGATAGCATTTCAGATAATGTTGGTAGGTTTTGTTACAATTATATCGGTGTTTTTGTACTTTCTACAATGTTAAGACCTTTTAGGAATATTTATTTCATTGTTATTTTATACTTTCTAGAATGTTTTTAGGTATACGTTTTAATCGCGCGATCATTTCGCTTCGATATACAGGTAATAAAAGATGTGTTCATCAGTACTAATTCGTGATCTATTCAAGAACAATTACACGTTTACATTGTACTCGCACCGGGAAATGACTGGCGCGCTTAGCCTAAGTGCCGTGGCACTACAAAGTACTACAAACATGCATTGTCACCACAATGTGTGGAGCCGCTACAGGCATCGATTGGTTTGCTATTCACCACAACAATACGTGCCAATGTTCAATCAAAGTGTTCTGTTTATTTTCATGGCGTGATAAAGGAAGGCTAGCCTCAAATGCTTGAATGGCGTGATTAAAATTCATTACGGCTAAGGCTACGTATGAGTATGTGTAACATTTATTGGTAGATTTTCTAGGTGGACCAAAAAAAATATGTTTGTCTTGCCTGCTAAGCTAGACAAATATTATTTATCATTATCTATAATATTAATACAATGTCTTGGGACGTCCCATTCACGGTGATGATTCCAAACAAACTTTATGTATCAGAGCAATCGGAAAACTGATTGACTTAATTAAATACTTTTTAATACATACACATTATTATGGAAAAATATACTCGTAGGTGCAGAAAATATCATGTTGCTTTGTAAATAAAGACTTGTCCTTTTTTTTGTTGACTACGGTGGAAACTCTCCTTATGAGCCATCTCAAGTTGACGCCAACCCGGCCAGAGTGTGATCGTCCGGGCTTGGGCCAGGCGGAGGAGGTGTGTGGAGGCTCTCCCTAGGTGTTCGGGACATAACCACTAAAACCACCGCGGTGTCCCTACGGGTCCCGTGTAGTGGCGGAGTCAGGAGATTCGCGGATAGCATTCTTTGCCGTAACTCCGCCCGGGAGTGGCCCGCCGTTGGTGTTGGCAGGCCCCGCCTCATTATGCTACTTGGGAGGTTGCGCGGACACTACGCGCCGCCTCCTTGCCTTTTGGCGGACGAGGGACAGCCCCAGCGCTCGCCGTCCGCAGGCACTAAAACGGCCGCAGAGGATAGGGAGGACAGCAACCTGACAACACCGCATCTCTTCTTCCTCTGCGGCCCCACCGCAACGCATCAAATGGTGCGGCCCCATTTGGTCGCGGGAGATAGGGCGCGCGGCAACGCAACACCGACACGCCTCTCCTCCCGCGACCGCGCCCGACTGCGAGGGACAGACAAAACTGTCCCTTGCACCCGCACCTATGGACGCATCCTACGCAAGCTTCACCCAAGCCCACGTAGAGCGTCCACTCCAGGGATCCCTCTTAGCTTCACCGCGGGGTTCCAAATAAAGTCTTGTCCTGGGTGGGACGCAAACCTACGAACTCCTGCTTCATAAATCAGGCTTATTAATCATTTAACTTACACTCCCGTCTAATATTGTAATTTTTTTTTTATATTTCTTTTTCACGTGTACGTGTGATATTACACCCACATTTCCCTATGTATTTGTAGGTCCCACGTTATAGGGGGCGAGCCTATTGCCGTTACCGGGCACGTCATCAGACTCCGTGCTGCTACTGAGAATCGGAAAAACCCAGTAACACTTTTGCCCGACCCGGGAATCGAACCCGGGACCTACGATCAGCAGTCGCATACGCTATCCACTGGACCACGGAGGCAGTTGTGCAATTGTTTTAAATATTTTATCATGCTAATCTAAACAGAAATGTCAGGCTGTGGTAATAATTTCACTCATCAAAGATGTTGTGTTTTCAGAGATACATTAGGAATATCAAAATTATTGCCAGAGTTTGTGGTAACAATTCTCTCGGCCGATGTGACTGTTTTAAACTCCCAAGCATTAACGACCGAAACAGGCAATTGCTCCAAGTAAAGCCAACATTCAGACAATTATAACAGAACTGTGAGTATTCAAGTTATTAAAATTAAAATTTGCGCAGACTCTAGTGTAGTAAATTACTAGAATTTGTATGAACAAGTTTCCTCTTGAAAAGGCACAACCTACCTTGGTCTACTAGACAGCTTCAGTGGTAACAATTTTAAAAACTTCTATATGCAAAAATATGTATTTAGTACGTTCAACAAGCTGATGGTGAATAACCTAAGTGACACTAAAACAACACTCTTAGAGAGGAAAACGAGGACATATCGAAAACCTACGCCACAACGGTAATGAAAAAATTAAAACGATTGAGTTATCCTGAAACAAGTGGTACGATCTACAGCCCACACAGCCATCCTATCACAATCTAATTCATTAGCAATGGTCATAGACTTAAGGTGTCAACTTAAACTGGATATAAATTGGACTTTAGTTATGAAATGTGTGTACATACATTGATAGATCGCTGCGTAGGAGGGCAAGTGATATGCGCAGATAGACGGGTAGTGGGCGTGTAACATATCACAATAAGTCTTAGTAGACACAGTCTCATGTTACCTATCTTTCATGCGTGTTGAAGGGTTACTCTTTGTGTGTACACATATTATAGGCTACGTAAGGTTTATGGTGTCGGTCTTATTGAAACTGTTCTAGTGAAGGGACAGGCTTTTGTATTATTACTCCTTTCGGAGTAAATTAGATTAGATCTTAATGGTTAGGATGTTGGTTGGCATTTTCACCAAAACACAAACACAGTACCTAAACTGTTGCGTTTCGTTCGGTGAGTGAGAGTGCCGGAGGCCCTATCCCCTATTCCTTCTCCCTCATCCCACTCCTTATTCTATCCCTTTTCCCAACCCCAAGGGGCAGCAACGCACTTGTGACTCCTGTGGTGTTGCTTGTGTCCATGGGCGGCGGTAATTGCTTACCATCAGGCGATCCGTCTGCTCGATTGCCGCCTATTTTTACATAAAAAAAAACCAAAAACCAGACTGCATGTATTTCCATACCGTGAAAGTGTGCAATTTACTAGAATGTACTTACGAACTGATCTTGCCAGTGTCAGTCCAATAACTGAACCGTATGGTGTACTGACTAAAGCGGCCATCTTATCGCTTTCAATTCATGCACAGAGCAAGACTTTTGCGTTGCTCAAATTGCTATTTCCAGACTGGTAGTTATTTATTTGAATGTTTGTGAAGTCACCCACTACACGGTATTTATTGCTGCAGTATTTTTAAGGGACAGACAGAAAAATGGTAGCTTTGGCTTTTGAAGGTTTATCAACTCATATAGAGAATAATACAGATATAATGAAACTTTTACATTGAGTGATATAACCTAGAACCTTATAACTGGGCATCGAAACAGCCATATTTTATGAGAATGATGTAATTTGTGATAAATTTTCTTATTTTTATATTTGTTTTCACCATCATCATCATCTCAATATGAGAAGGGTACAACTATGGTCCACCGTGCTGGCCAATTGCGGGTTGGCAGACTTCAAATGTTTTTCGAGAACATTATAGAGAATTCTCAGACATGCAGGTTTAAACAGTGAAGGAAAACGCCGTAAAGATATTTTCCTTCACCCTTTAAACAGCGATAAATAACAATTTAATACGAACGTAATTTCGAAAAGTCGCATTTTTACATATATTAGTGCGCGCTGTGGATCCGAACCCGAGACTTTCTACGTAGCAGTCTTTCAGTCTCTCCACTATGCTATCGCTGCTGCTTATATCTGTAATGGTTATAAATTACTATTACTAACCCCGTAACCCCGAGTGGATATGATCTGCTTAATGAGTATTCGGAGTTATTTTACAATAATTATGTTAATCTAATACTGACTACCTACGAAAACAGTCTACCTTACCGCATAACCACAGAATGTGGTTTAACAAGCTATCTACATTCTACATATTCGTCAAATATTCACACATGACTTGCAGAACAAATTTTGCCAAATGTTCGGGTAATCGACCTGACCAGACATATTACGGTGATCAGACGTCTGCCCACATTACAACTCTTGGCATTATCCCAACTGTCGAGAGCCGAAGGTTCCCGGACTTAGCCGAAATATTCCGAACACTCATTCATTATTACCTAGAGTTGCTCGCTTGGCATTCCGACGCAGTTCTGCTGAGGAAGCAACAATTTTTATGAGTTCGTTTACACCTTTCGAATGTTTTTTGGTTGCTTATAGCTTTATCGCCATGAAAGTAGCTGTTATGTTTGGAGATGAAAATATGATTGGGTTTTTTTATGCTCGTGACTAAATATCTTTTTGTGAAATATTATACTGACTTTGAGTTATATAAAATCTAAATGTGTGTGTACCTCCTTACTCTTACGACCTACCCTACCTGTCGTAAAATTTTAGCTTCAATGCTGCAAACTGAATGTACTAACCCATTTTAAGGTACAAAGAATTATAATAAATAAAATAATATCATCATAAGTATGATAGGCATAAACTGTACCTCCTTACATTATAAAATATACTTATGTATCTGTCGGCTACTGTAGATAACTATAATATCTACTAGATTCTACATCCAGTAGATATTATAGTTATCTAATAACTAAATTATTACTTTTTATATTTGCTATGGGTACAGCAATAATCAGGAGTTCGCAATATAAACTTTCGTAGCCTACTAGTGACATCAGAACAGTCTACTACGAAGTTTCATAACCGACCGTAGACTGTTTATGAGCGGCTACGAATACTCAGTCACATCTGCTACGCAACATAATGTTGTTACTTTTATTGAGCGCCAGGGTCAGTCCATAAAGTGTTGATTGCTCAAGTGATGTACAGTAATCGTCGATAATTAATCAATTAGAGCGGCTGAGGGTGCGGTGTCCATCGTAAAGTTTATGCTTTTATTTATTGACGTAAAGCTCTCAACGCTCGACGCTGCTTAATGTAGGTCAGTTTCTTATAAACGTAAAAATTACGGCTAGCCTGCTGCTAGAAGTATGGGGTTGTAGATATGTTTTATTTTATAACAACAAATATAGTAAGTAATAAAATTAATGAACGTATAAATGCATCTTAGAAAACATTACAAAACAGCCATTGTACTAAAGATTGCCACAGGTCTAAAGAAGTAAACGATACTTGCTTGCGCTGCAGAGTCTGGCACGTTTAAATTTGAATCAAATATCTATTGGCAACTGGTAGTAACCTACTTATTGAGAGCCTTGCATTTGTTCTTTTATTTTATTTATTTATAGACTCACGCCTGTATCCCCGAAGGGGTAGGCAGAGGCGTAATATTTCACCAACATGTCGCCATAAATTTTGAGGTCCCACGTAATAGGGGGCGAGCGTATTGCCGTTACCTGGCACATTACCAGACTCCGTGCTGCTCCTGAGAATTCGGAAAATCCAGTAACATTTTTGCCCGATCCGGTAATCGAACCTGGGATCTCAGATCAGCAATTGCATACGCTATCCACTGGACCGCGGGGGCAGTCTGGACCACGGAGGCAGTCTGGACCACGGAGGCAGTCCATTTGTTCTAAACATCATATTTTATGAACCGAAAATAATAGTATGGGTGTTATTAATTTTCGAGAGGCTCTACAGAACGCACACATATTACTTGTATAGTTTAAGCGACCGTCAGGTACGGAGATCTTCCTGATAAAATATTCATACCCAATGCTCGCTAAAAGGATAGCTATACCTACATATTTTAAACTCTCTCCAACTAGATTTATTTTTTATTTAAGTATGTCATATGCTCACATTTGTTTCAGTTTGGACTTAATGTTATTTAAAAAGAGAGAAGATATTATCATCTTTAACATACCTGACAATGCTTCGACCTATAATGACATTAAAAGTTATAAATATTTTAAAAGATTCACGATTTGTACTCAGTGTATATGGAAACATAGTATATTAATTAGTATAGTGTATGTTATGGTACGCTGAAAGACCAAGTGAAAAACTAGCTTGAAACGCTATGTGGTCATAGTACAATTTCTACTCAATAAGCGCTTATAGTCTTCAGCGTAACATAAATAGCCATAGTTAATGGCTATTAACTATGGCTAAGTTTTGTTAATTAAGCAGGCTTAATTAACAAAGCCGATGTTTTGTCTGTTTCTTTAGCGGTACATCAAGAATAGCAGACTAACATCGATGTGTTGTGTATCACCGAGCACTTTATGATGGCAGGTCAAGAGGTACACCTTTATATTCCTAATTATTGTCGAGCGGCCTGCTACTCTAGACCAGATAATAAAAGAGGAGGCACTTGTATTCTTGTAAAGGAAGGCCATATATGGAGGGACTTACCAGATGTAGCACATTTATCTATCTGTGGTATCTTTGAGTGCTGCGCCATTGAGCTCGTTAATTTTAAGTTAATTGTGATTTGTATATATAGGATACCAAAACAGGCTCAATTTAAATATCATTTTTTTCAAAAACTAGAACAGGTATTAATCAGAATCAGCAAAATTAGGCATACTAATGTGATTCCCCTGCAGGGGATTTCAATATAGACGTCATGAAAAACAATAGTATATCACTGGACTTAAATTTTTATTACTAAACTTTAATTTAACTTTAGCTTTAGATAAACCAACCAGATTGATAAGTAAGACATGTATCGACAACTTTGCCCATGACTTTACAGTGTCGCGTACAACAGCGAGGGTAACGGAGCTCGCTTTGTCTGATCATACTGCTCAAGTTTTGAAATGTCCCGTGGACAGATCGTGTTATCTAAAATACTGGCGTAAAGAGCAAAGAGACTATGCGCCTGAAAATATCATTAAGTTCAAAAATTGCATACAAAGTAGTAGTACCAATTTCCAATAACGGAAAAAGTGTAAGAGCTACCATAACGAGTAAAACGAACTCTATGTTTATGTTACCAAGCGTACCACAGGACATAAAAGTCATAATAATGAATCTAATCAATACGAATAGCGTTGGATGGGATGGTGTCACAACAAGAATAATTAAGTCAGTGGGTAACCTGATTTGTGGCCACCTAAGTTATTTGCTTAATCTCTGCATTCGTCAGGCGTATTCCCAGATTGCTTAAAAATAGCAATTATAAAACCTGATTTTAAAAAGGAAAGTAGAGAAATAATGTCAAAATATAGGCCGATTGCACTAATCCCAATCTTATCAAAAATCTTTGAAAAAAATATATACAAGGAACTATATAATTCAGACAGAATAAAACAATTAACATGGTGATATTCGACTTTTTACATAAAACAATAATAAACGTAGATAAGAGAAACCCTGTTTGTGCGTTGTACTGTGACATGACGCAGGCGTTTGATTATGTTGACCACGATATTTTAAAAAACAATCTTGAATGCTATGGTATGAGAGGTAACGTACTCGATTTAATAACATCCTACTTGTCAAATCGGAAACAGGTCACAGCAATATCAAAACTCAATCAAAAAACCTAAAGAGAGGAAATCAATACATCAAGCGCCCGTGTAGTAAAATATGGAGCTCCACAGGGAAGCGTACTAGGCCCCTTACTATTTATAGCCTACATAAATGACATGCTTAAATGTATTAAACAGCCTATGACCCTTTGCCGATGACAGTACGATTACAGTGCCATGTGAATTATCGGCAATATATGAGAACGATATTAATGATTCCGTCTCTCTAGTTATATCTTGGTCTTTTTCTTCTTGGTAAGCAACAATAACCTAAAAATTAATCTTAGTGAAACGCACATTATGCATTTTAGACAACGTATTACATTAACTCAAGAATTATATATAAAATATGGAAATATTAAAATCAGCGAGGTCGAAGAAACAAAATTTCTTGGGTTAACAATTGATGAAAGGCTTAAATGAAACACACATATACAACAACTTTGTAAGAGAATTAGTAGCGGTTTGTTTGTCCTGTATAAACTTGCGCCTGTATTTGATACTAGCACTCTACTTAAAGCGTATCATAGGCTGCTTCTTTACTGAGATATGGGATTATATTTTGGGGAAACTCAGTCGATAAAGAAATGGCGTTTAAACAGCAGAAACGCTGTATTGGGTCCATGTTTGGTCTGTAGATAATAGATACCTGTAAACCATATTTTATTAAATATAAAATTATGACACTTCCCTCACTGTGTATACAAGAAACAGCCGGTTTTGTTGATGCCAATCCTCAACTCTTACCGGATACGTTAACGTTTGTCGGATGTCTCAGTACGTAGCCGAAGTGACGAAAAAAGATTGTGCATGCATACTGCAAGGACTGTATTATTAAGGAACAGCATCTTCTGTATGGCCCCTAGAATTTATAATAGAATACCAACTAAACTTAAAGATTTGAACCTAAACTTATTTAAGCAAAAACTAAGTAGTCTGTTACTGGATAAGTGTTTTTAAAATATAAAAGATTTTCTCAATGATCGTGACCTGTAACAATGCCAATGTTTAAAATTATTATTAATGTAATAACTGTAAATGATTTCTTATTGTATTGACCTAAAACCTGTACCTATTCAAATAAATGTCTAATACTTATTAATAACCTTGACATAATATTGTAATAATTTGAATTAATTTAATTGGATCTATATAATGAAATTATTTTCGCTTGACATATTATATTCTATCATTATTATATTTGTATGTCTATAATACGGCACGGCATGTTGAAACTATTGTTTTAATCTATAACACTATCTGTACACATGTTTTGAAACAAATAAATCTATCTTTAAGCTAACCAAGTTTCAATAAAATCTGCTCATTTATTTCCAAATTATGTACATGGTGCTAGCCGTTGTACTACCATCCATCACTGAAAACATTTTAGAAAAACTAATTCTGATTTCATACTGAACGTTTGCAACGCTAAGTTAGCTATTAGTATCTGAATAGAACTTGGCTTATACGCATTTTCTTTTGCCGGGACACTCGAGGAACCCGGCGCTCAATATTGAGGTTGGCCCTTGGCCCTAATGTTACCTTTACGATGCTAATTGCAGACCAAACCTATACTCTTCAGGTCGATCGTTACCTATCTGGTGGGTAGCAAACATAAATGAAATAAAAAAACGCATATACACGAACTTTATAATAGTATCATCAATTGAAATTGCTCAATAATTACCAATCAATTTCCCATTTAAATTCGTTTCCCGTTAACAGATTGAATAGAAATACGCGGCTGCAATACAAAACCGATTATGTTAGTAAACAAAGGCATATATTGACAAATATTATGCCAGGCGGTGCAAAATTGAATGGAGACCCCTTTCAATTTTACACCGCCTGGCATAATATTTGTCAATATATGTTGAATTTACGCGTCAAAAGATCGATGTATATTAACCCGGCGGGAGTGTGGTAACAAAATATTTCATCGAGTATGTGGCGGGGTATGACATGCCCGTAAATTAAACTACATGTATATGATTATAATAATAAAATTTAAATGAAATTTTAATTTTATTTATTAAAACACAATCTCTTTACTTATATTTTTATGAAAAACTTAGTCATATCAATATATTTTAATAGTTTTTAATACCAAAGTTAAGGCACTAATTTTTGGTTAAAAATTAAAACAGTCTTTCATAAGAGGCATCAATCCTTTTAACTAAAATAAAATTACCAAAATAAACAAAATAAAAACTCTTAAAAACATAAAGAACATGAGATCTAGAATAAAAAACCTTTAAAATCTATAGCTTTCATTGAGAACTAGATTCAGAATAAGCACAATCTTTGTAGGAAAAAATTGCGTGTTCAAGGCAAATGGCCTTTCCACATACACATACGTGTCAGACCAGCAATGTACAATAAGCCAATAAGTGCATCAAGTTCGGTAAATGTTGTTTCTTTCATGTAATATAAGGTTTTGGGTTCTTTGCAACTTGCGTGTCGTCTCAAGATCTCTTCATTTGTGTGTATCAATATAGCATGCTTCATTTCTGCGGTAAAGAAAGCATTCCAACAATCAACATCAGTTTTTGCATTTTTAGCTAATCTTTTCACTCCAGGGCGTTCACGGATTATATTTTCAGACCGTGTTCTTATATTAGTACGTGGCAATTGCTTGTACCATATTTGACCATCTTTAGATTTGTAATGCGATGCATGACCTTGAGTAGATGGACGACGAGTTCTGAGAATTGAAAGAGGGACATCATCGTCGGAATCTTGAACACTACCACTCTCAAAATTTTACTCCTGTTCCGTATCGGATTCTATATTGTGTTCACTGCAATAATCAGATACAGCCGACGAGCTCGATTCATCTGAAGAATTTTCTAATATGTCAAATAACATAGACGTAAGTCTATTTTCCCTACTATTTTCAACCATGTTTGTCAAAAGCCTAAAAAAGATAAGAAATAATAAAATTAAATGTAAATAATGTTATGATTAAATGCACACGTAAACTATGTGGCGGGGTGTCACTTACCCCACGCACGTATTCTCGCGTGTATCTCGAATGCCGGCTGACGCCACACTGCGATCACGCCAATGTCCCCCCCTGCATTACCTCAGCTCCAGCTACTCGAAATCGCTACCACGTAACTTACAATAGTAAAAATGTACGCCAGTAAAAAGAATTGGTGGGGTATGCTACACCCCACCACACTCCCGCCGGGTTAACTAGCTCAACATTGATATGCAGATTTGTGGTTTACAAATTACAACACTGCGGGTAATCTGCAAAGGTGCTAAGGTAGCTATACTAGACTTCGTCGGCGGCTCCACCTGTCGGGGAATAAGTAGCCTATGTCACTCAACAGCTTTCTATCTCCACACACAAAATATTTCACCGTAACGTCGATCTGTTACGATTTAAAAGAGGAACAAACAATAAAACACACTTTGAAATGTTAAATATTTTTATTATTAATTATCCTCGCGTATACGTTATACAATAATAGTTTCTACACGCATTTTCGCCTGAGAGGTTGCCGGTTATAGCAACATAAAGACATAACATTAACCAATGTGCTTTAGTGATGAAAAGCTATGCTACTACCAAGTTTAATCAGAATCTGTTTATGCATGAGAGAGTACCAAACGTCCGTCCATCCCCACAAACTTTCGAATTTATAATAGTAGTAAGCGGGTATTATCTTACTTTTGTTTCAATCGAAGTCTTCAAACTTCTTGATCGTCAAGAAATAAGCAAGAGTGCTATCTATATGTTTGTTGTCGTGTTAATTTATAATACAGATTAATAATAATAATAATATAATAAAAATCTTTGTTGACACTGTAAGCCCACATAACAGAATACAAATAATTCACAAAAGAACATTGAATTCTTGTTTACAATAGTAAGTAAGACTTAAAACAACAAATTAGATCTCTGACTCCTAAACTAGGATAATATTCCTGTATCTTAGGATAACAGAAACGCCAATACGGATTTGACAATTAAGCCAACACAGCATGGTAAACGTTTACAAATTTAAATTGTGAAATCGTGTGTGCGCTTGGTTGCGATCAGTGCTACTGCTGGTATATGTATGTAAGAATGTGCGGTATATAGAATTAGCATGTGGGTGTGCGTGGCGTGCGGTGTGAGTGTGTGTGTGTTGTGTTGTGTGTGTGTGTGTGTGTGTGTGTGCGTGTGTGCGTGTGTGCAAGTGGCAAGTGTGTGTGTGTATGTTTGCTTTATGTATTGTTTTGTGTTTGTTTATATTTATCAGCTAGTAAATCCTCGGTTTCATCATAATTTAGGTTTAACAGAAATTCATTTATGTAGGGTTTTCAATAAGGAAGGGTAAATGTTGACAGTCGCTGCACCCATTTTGTTTTAGCGACGTCTGTTTGGTGCAGATACAGCGAAGCGCAGCAGAGAGATTTATTTAAACTATTACTATCGTCATTGTTCTCGTTCCGAATAATGTTCAAAATCAATTTACACAACAATTATTGTTACTGCGTCCGTGTTCCAGTGGATAGCGTATGCAACTGCTGATCGGAGGTCCCGGGTTCGATTCCCGGATCGGGCAAAAGTGTTACTGGGATTTTCCGAACACTCAGTAGTGATGTGCCCGGTATAACGGCAATAGGCTCGCCCCCTATTACGTGGGACCAAATTTATGGCTAAATGTGGGTTTAATATTTACACCTCTGCCTACCCCTTCGGGGATACAGACGTGAGGCTATAAATAAAAAAAAATATATTGTTGATGTTAGTGTGGGTGCGTGTTGCATGTTAGTGATAATTGATTTTCATCACGAAAGCTGCTTTGTAGACAACTGTGTGTGATTTGTCCTAGGATTCGATTACACTTAATGTATTGTAATAAATAACTAACATTAATCGTTTTTGAACAAAGCCGTAAAGACACTTAAAGTTATCATTTCCAATGTTTTATGATGGAAATAAACCGTATTTGTGTCGTAAAGATAATTAAGTTTTAGGTAGTTCAACAATAGTTTAATTTGCACATTAATGTAGGTCGTTTTATTGTTCTAAATAATTATGTCATATATAAATAAAATGAATTAGAATACAGCTTCTAATAAGTAGGTATGAGTAGCTAAAATACAAATATTATACATATTTATTAAGTAGAATTTATGTTAGTTCACTACGTAGTTCTATACCAACGCGGCCGAAAACGTTGCTTGTTTGATGGCCACTGTCTGCTATTTATAGGCTTTTTGGCTATAAGATAATCATTTAAAATACAATTTTTGTGAACTAAAAATAAAAATCCAACTATATATTATATTTATCAACAAACATCTCGTCTGCAAGATACTGCTTCTAACGGAAAAACCGCTCTTTGCATTACAATATACCGTACCTTCACAATAATTGTAATTTATTTACAACAATTTTTATAATACATAATGTTGTCTATCTATCTTAAAAAAGACAACTCCCGCATTAGGACTAAATCCTGTGTCGCGGGGGACTTTACAAACATGCAACTGACGGACACAATGAACATCCAGACCCGAAACAGCAATTTGTGAATTACACAAAGTGTTGCCTCGTGTGGGGATCGAACCCACAACACTCGGCGCAGTGTCAAGCGGTGAGGCGGCCGCTTAAACCACTACGCCAACCGTGCAGTCAAGTGTCTCATTGTAATAACATCAGACTGTTTACGAATTCACTGAGGATAGCATACCAAGAGGGTTTGCGGCTCCGCTTAGATGCGTGGTTAACCATGTAGGTCATTGGATTTAGCTGATTCAACGCTCCAAATTCACAGTATTTGAACATATGGTATTCTACAAAGTGATTCAACCGACTAATCGTGTAAGGTTATTTGTATAATAGTCGCCTTACCTGTTTTCTTTTGAAATGGATGAGAGGCTACCTACGGCTCTTTGAAATGGATTAGAAGACAATCTACGGCTCTGTAAAACGGTTGAAAACTCAAGACATATATGTGCGCAAAATATGACGTGTTCTAGTAGTTAATTTGCACATACATACATACATAGGCTCAGGCCAGTTTCCCGTAGGGGTAGGCAGAGACTACGAAACGCCATTTGCAACGATCCTGACATAATATCTCTCTTGCTTCATTCAATCCCATCAAGTTTCTCATGCATGC
The DNA here is from genome assembly GCA_944739405.2 of Euclidia mi. NCBI lineage: Eukaryota > Metazoa > Arthropoda > Insecta > Lepidoptera > Erebidae > Euclidia > Euclidia mi. The sequence goes on along the minus strand of OX123204.2, from coordinate 25,566,097 downwards.
TCTTTTGTTTAGTTAATTTGTATATATCAGCATTTTGAAATCCAAGTGTTTTTAGACAGAAGAGTTATGGCAATCATCAGCTAGAACGAAAATCTTCTGACCAGGCTAGGTGATCGTGCCTGGTAGTCTGCAGCCCACAGTCGTTATTGTCAAGAACGTGTGGAACCTTTAATAGCGTGATTTTGAATATCGTTCTTCGTAGTTCCGTTGCTATCCGATAGATGTCACCAGCGTAAGTGTTTAATTTCTTGTACGACAGATGTCCTTAGTTATAAGAAGCTAGACATTCTTTATTTTCAGAACTGATAACACTGTTTGCTTTATATTTCAGAAATACGACTATTTATAGTATACGAAGTTCGATATTTTATTACCAATAATATAAACAGACTGTGCGTAGCATTTTGAATACGAACAATACTTAGAATAATTGTTGTTGCCGACTCAAATTATAGCACAATGCAGATTATTCTTGTCTTATTATCTCAAAACAACATATCAAAAACAATTTCAGGTCATTCAACCTTCCGGTTTCGAAAGGTCTATTCTTATCCTCCTCGGTAGTTTATCCACCTGAATTTATAAAGATGCTATAAATATAAACAGCAATATCTTAGACATGGTTTCCATCACAATCGGTTATTTGCATAGTGATAAATCGGATTTATTGACCTTCGTCCAATATTGATTTAGGAACCTAATTTGGGAATGTCCTTTCGAAATTATAAAACGAGATATTGCTGTTTATTTATAGGTGTACGTTAGTGATGAGCTCCGTTCTCGGATCGGGTGTCTGAAATATTCAGAGGCATTTTGAACTAGTCTGCCAATATGCATTTGGCCAGCGTGGTGGACTATGGCCTTACTCTTCTCATAGTGAGAAGAAGGCCGTGCCCAGCAGTGGAACAGTATAAAGGGCTGATAATGATGAATATGAACTAGGACGTTGATTGTCGTTGGGTTTAATTAGCACACATGGACAAATTGATGTACAGTAACAACATAAGCGCATAACTATTGCTATAGTTTAGCGTAATTATTGAATAGAAGTAGAATAAGAACTAGTACAGTCCTATGGTTTTGATAAAAGTTAACAATGTTTCACATGTATGTTAATTTTTCATACATATTTATTATTTTATATGCTGAAATTTAGTTTATGAAACAAAATGTTCTAGGCAGTTTCTTGTTCAAAACACTCTCTAAACATCACTGCAATCATTCGTTTTAAAGGTAATAAATTCAGCATCGTATGAGATTTTATTAAGGTATATAAAGAACACCAAGCCTTGATACAATAAAGTGTTATCTTGTTTAGGAATAGAACCTGCAATATGAACACATAACATTATAAGATATGTATATTTTTATGGGATCCTGCCGTTTTGCCAAAAAGATTTTGACAAAATTTCATTACCCAAACAAATTTTAGCAACCTTTTTATACTATTGCAATTTTTCGAATGATTTTAGTACGCATATTTTTATTTTGTAAAATTTTTACGTGGCAAAATATTACCAAGTATAATGTCATTATAGCATTTGGTCTTTAATCAAATGATTTATTACAGCAAACAATCTTCAGACAATACACGTTTGGTGATATTAGTTTATTTATAGAAGTAGTAAGAGTAGGTTAATTATTAAAAAAATGGTTAGGTTAGGTTAGAACTGTGACGGTTGTAAGGTTGTAACTGTTAGGTTAGAAACGACTTGCATTAATAGAAAAAAGAGATTGTTTTTAGTAGGTTAGCCGGCACTCAACTATTTAAAATAGGATAATTATTGATTTTGCGTATAAACTGTTATTCCAACTGAAATATTTGACTAAATAAAAAATGTTAAAAGTACTAGTTGGTAAACAAGTTATAGTTTAAACGTTCATTTCCCAAACATTAGGTTTGCGATACAATTTTTTGTGAATAGATTTTATGCTAAGTAATAATTTGGCAAATGAAATTATGCGAAAAATTTTTTGGGAAGTGAAAATTTGTCAAATTCCTTTCGGTCAAACAAGGGAGATCCATTTTTTATATGTAACTATGTCACACAATCATTAATATACGAGCTTGCATACTTGAAGAAGGTTAAGACTTCAGATTTACTACGAAATATTCAATCCGTCGGAGAATACCACTTATGACATAAGTATGACACCTAGAGGAGATTGAAACTGCATTTTGAATAAATAAACTCGTAATTACTAGAATGAACCTCCAGGTTGTAAAAGAAAGATTTCGACATCAGGGCTTGTGAAGTCAAATCGACCTAACTAGGCTTGTATCGCTGTTCTGTGAGCTTAATAAAACTGAGCCATATGACTTGTAAGCATACGTTTACACTTTATAATATACCCGTTGAATGGTCGTATAAAGTTACTGTTCACAAGCACAGCTCGTTACGAAGTCTACAGTTTATAGGCTATCAATTTTACTGTGTATGCTGTATTTACACAGACGTCTGTGCTAATTACGCTCAAGCGTATGTGCTAATGGGCTACTAGCTTTTTATGGGGTGACGGATTACGATGTTTGCGATGATAAGGAACGGTTATAGGAAAAGAGATATTTAAAGTAGAGTATTAGGTAATGAGTAAGTAGTCTATTTTATAACGCTATTACACGCTTTAGACCATCACAGTGCAATGTGTGTCGATCTTTTATTAAATATAAGTTTCATGTACTCGATTCATTTTATATTCTCCTCAAGTAATGTGAACTCTTTATTATCGACTACTTTTACCGCGTGGTTTGGTGGTGTTTTCACCATTATTAATTTGATAAATTCTATGTCTATCTCCAATGCCACACTGTCTAACGAAATAGGTTATTTTCTCATATGAAATTTGAATCTTACTAGAAATATATTTTCGCCATATGTCTCGAAGGCGAATACTACTAGGCGAACAACTACCAATTACTTGACATCAATAACATCAGTTGATGTTATGGTTACTACTATCTTATCTTTCTGCTATCATAAAAGTGAATGTTTGTGACGTTGGATGTTTGTAACTCTTTTACGCAAAATCTACTCAACCGATTTTGATGAAACCTTTCAGTTATATAGAATCAGCATAGCGTATGACCTTTAATTGTTCCGAAATCAATGCCCTCACGAGTGAAGCCGCCGGCAAAAACTAGTCGACTATAATGTGTTTACCAAGTTGCGTAGAGAAGCAACTTGGTAAATATAAGCTTAGTATCATTACTTGAGAATGTAATCGTTTAAACAATAAAACTTTTAACAGGTTATAAAAGTTGAAATTATATTCTTCCACTAAATTTTTAGCGGATTACACTTTTAAGGTAAAGTTTTGTAACATTATTATATTTTTGTTGGTTAAATTTAGTGGCGGTGGAGGCGGCGTACTGAACCAGTTAAATATGTGAATAATACCTACACTTATTATGTGTAGGTATTTGTATGTTTTAAATTCTAGAACTCCTTAGGGTGGTTTCAGAGTGACGCGCGCGGCACGCGCCGATTGCCAGCGCGTCTCAACAGCGCGCTCATGACACGCGGAACACTGAAACGAGTGCGCGTTTCACGTAGGAGGAGCTCGGGCGGCGCGCGCTTCGGCAGCGCCGGCCGACGGCGCGCGTCTCCCACGCGGCGCGTTTGAACTGCGTGACTATGAAACGCTACTACTAATCTAGTGTAATTGTAAGCGCGCGCGTGTGTCCGGCGCCGGTCAAACGCGTGACTCTGAAATCAGCCTTACAGAATTTAAAACACACAAATACATTGGCATGTATTTCTTTTTTAGTGTAATAACAGGCGACAAACGGATCGACACAGACGACAGCAGACGGATCGCCTGATGGTAAGCAATTACCGCCGCCCATAGACACAAGCAAAAACACAGGAGTCACACACTTGTGACTCCTGTGGTTTTGCTTGCGTTGCCGCCCCTTGGAGTTGGGGAAAGGGATAGGATAAGGAGTGGTATAAGGGAGAAGGAATAGGGCATAGGGCCTCCGGCACTCTTACTCACCGAACGAAACGCAACAGTTTAGGTACTGTTACTTTACGTCGATTTTCTGTGAGAGGGTAGTACTTCCTCGGTCGAGCCGGCCCATTCATGCTGAAATCAGCAAGGCTCTACTACCGTGTATCTATACTATTTAATGCAGCACCTAAGTAAAACGAATACAAGTTTCAAAAATAATTAGAGTGGGTACCATATATAATGGGTTGGCAGCTAATAAGAAGTATCGTAATAAGTAAAATCTAGGATATTAATATGTAAGTTATAAGCTTCGTTTTAATTTAAACTAGCAGTATTTTTTTTTGGAACTGAATCAGTATCTAACCGGAAACTTAATGACGAATAAAAATTTTAAAATGGACATTCATAAATAATACAAATTTCAATATTTGGCAAATGATTTTATCTTAAATGAAATGTTTCGTATAAGTAAATAAGACGCTTCAGTGTCTTAAGCCAAGTTGACAGAGCCCTGCTTCGCAGGGCTCCTATTTTTGGGTACAGGGTCACAAGAAAACCTAACATAACCTACCTATCTAACCTACTACTAACATTATTAGTCGCCAAGTCATTACGTATAGCTCCTCGGCTAATATTTTAATTGACTTGTATAGTTTATTCACTACCTAAACGTAGCTGCTAGTTTTTAGTTTTTATAACACCCTTGGTTTAGAATCCTATTTAATATAATAGTCGCGAAAATATTTAATCGCTAGCAAGTTATTTTATTAGTTGCAAACATTTAGTCACCTTTTAAGTTATTAGTCACTTGGAAAATAATAAGCTTAATACATTTAGTCCTAATATATTAAAATATGATTTAGCCGGCTCAAATGTCACATTTTGTGCAGTGTACCTAGTACATATGACATTTGATATGTTAAACATACAGCCTGAGAAAAGAGATACTAGGACAATTCACACGACCAGCAGATCCCAAACTAGACAGATTACGACCATAGATGCTTACTATTGACCATACGTACTAGGCACTAATAAATATACTTATATAATCTTAAACACATACATGTTATAGGTAAATTACCCGTAGACATAGTAAAAACATTGTCCTTATTACAAAAAGATTTGTCCTAGTTGGAAATCGAACCCAAGACCACCGGTTTAGCAGTCAAGGACTAGTAGGACACTAACCACTAGACCAACAGGGCCATAACAGGGCATTCAAAACACGCTTATAATAGAAGTATCATAAAACCTTACACATAAAAAGCCGTCAATCAAAAGATTTACAGCGTAATACCTAGTGTCACTACACATTTTTACCAAAGTCTTTAAACTTTGGTAAAAATGTGTGCGTTTATGACAAGAAATTTACTAGAGTAACTATACGTAACGGTTGTGCTCACGTATTATTTTTGGTCGGAGTAGCCCGACTAGTTTCGGACCATACGGAGGTCCTTAATCATGAGCAAGCGCGACCGTCCGCGTCGGCGTCGGGCGCTCTACTGAAGCGGGCCCACCGCGCAGCTTATCGTTGCAAGCGTGTAGAGGACGTATTCACCGGCGCCTGCGATGAAGTTGGTTGCGTTGCTGGCGTGTCCGGTGTGCCTGTGTGACCGTCATTTTCAACGTGTCCCTCTGCACCGTGAAGGACGTTGGATGTGTACACACCGTGCTGACTGTGTCGCATTCTAGGTTCGGGGTATCCAGATGTGTAGTCAGTTTTAAGGCCGGTCTCCAGGCAGGTGACAGTCCCCAGCCACTATCTCGTTTGAAATTGGGAAGACGGCTGATCTCGATAGCCTCCCGTACTTTCCGCGGTATTAAGTATTTCTCCCTCGCTAGTACGGTGGCCTGGTCGAAACGTATGTAGTGAGCCGTGTCCGTTTCAGAGGCATGTTCGGCGACCGCCGACATTTTGCTGTCCATGCACTTGGCGCTTCTGATAAATGTTCCCTTACCCGTGTCGAAGAGCGAGCGTTTAACACACCCTTGAAACCATGATACTGGTGGCGATACGTGGACGACATCTTTGCTATCGTCAACCGGGACTCTCTGCTGGATCTCACTACTCACCTCAACTCCATACACTCAAAAATACAGTGCACGGTTGAAGAAGAAAAGGATGGAGCACTACCGTTTCTAGACGTGTTGATCATACGTGACCTGGATGGTTATTATCTATCACACACCGTATATCGGAAGCAATCACACACGGATAGATATCTACACGCCAGCTCTCATCATCACCCATCCCAACTGTCTTCGGTGCCAAGGTCACTGATCACGGTTGTCTATAAGTAATACTCTGTCATCAAGATACCTTCGATGTTTTATTAACATTTATTAAAATATATACTTTGCGAATATTATTGATGAGTATACATGACATGTTGGTCATTAATTCTAAACACTCATAGAAGTATTAAACAAAGTAGGTGGGCAAAAATAAAATTAAATTGTTACTTACTAATTTCTACTTACCTATATAAATATATTGCATTACTGACTGACTGACAGACACTTGGCGTGTATGTTTTATGGGAGCCGTAGGAGTGCACTAAGGAGGGATTGCCCATAATTCTCACGAAAAGGGGAAGAAACCGTTAAATTGAAATAATACTAGTTATGTGCGGACGTGGCCGCAGGCATTCTCTAATAACAAAATAAAATAACGCAGCCGTGTTTAGAGATATGCTTTCTATATTAAAGTATAAACAAACAAAACTCTACAAAACTGTGAAATTCTAAATCCCACAAGCCTACTGAGAATTTAGAAGCGACACCAATTTTTAAAACCCAACGCAGCTTTTCCACAATTTGTTGCCGTATAATGTTATTACTTTTACGCTTTATGAAGCGGTTTGTTGATATGGTTTATTATGTTTTCATGACAAGTATGAAAATAAATTAGACGTTTAAGGTTTTTATCTTTGTATTTTAATTTATTTAATTTTACTTTATTTTTAAAAAGGGAATCTTTGTCTTAGAACTCGTATTAGCAAATATATTTGGGGTCTATTCATGATACAGGGAAGTGGTTGGATGCGACCGGTTTAAAAGATCAGTGTGTGCGGAGAGGCTTGGGGAGTGCCAATGTTCAGCACTGGACGATTTTAGGTTGGCATAACGATAATATAATAAAGGAAACATGAAATCTAAGCCGCCGTAATACTCACTTACCAAAATGTATAAAGACTGTTACTTTACTTTGACCTTCGTTGAGAAGGTTGTACTACTGGGTACCATACGCGGCCTAACCGATTCACTTTTTAGCCACATGAAAAACTGATAATTTATGATACTTATGTGAAGTAAATAAAAATATAGCAGAAAATTTCGACATAATAGGTAGCAAAACTCTTAACAAATACTTTTACATAACCGCAAGGTAGTAAAATTTTGTTTTGCTATATCACGGCTCATGGGAGAACCTGACGCTTTGTTCGTATATAGCTCAGCTTTAATGATAGCCGTAAGCGAGAGAAATGATTTATGTTACCCGAAATTAATGAATAGCTATTTACGTGAGGCAATGAATTTCATTTATATTCAGCGAAATAGGGCTTACCGTACATAGTTATAAATCAAAATAAAACTACGAATTCTTAATACCGTAGTTCTTTTTGTCTTCTTGTCATGTCAATGGCGATTTAGATAGTGTGTAAACAACCAATCTGCCACAGCTTTGGCATTGTTTGTTGATAATATGAATCTTGAAAATTTTCAGAATTCGATTTCAATATTGACAATAAGTTAAATTTCGGATTTTCGAGTATCGACTGACAATTTATTTAGTTACTAACTTTTGCCCGCGGCTTTGCTCACGTTAAATTCGGGGTAACACAAAACTCCTTCATCGTTCGATAGTGACTTTCGCTTTAATTCTGTCTAATAAGAATTATAACCGCAAGAAGTATTTAAAACATTTATTTTCTGTAAACAGTATTTTTAGAGTTCCGTAGTCAAAAATGGCTAAACACAGAATCTTTATAGATACGCAATGTCTGTCAGTCTATCCGTATGTCACAGCCACTTTATGCTGAAACTATTCAGTTTACACATTTGAAAATTGGTAGTAAGATATATTCTTTGAACCGCTTTACAACGTTATAGAAAATAAAATGATATTAAGGGGGGCTGTTCATACATGGAACTGATGTGGAAAATGGGTCGTTAAAAATTACTTTGAGGTTCCTAAAACCATTGTTTCTCAAAGTCAATCGTTTGAAAGATATACGGTTCCAAAATTGTAAAATGTTAGAGGTTAGAAGTAGAGATATTAAAAGTTAGAGGGACACACACGTGTCCCTCTATCTTTTAAAGTAAAAGAGTGACAAATCTATAAACAATATATGCTGTAGATCGTTATAAGAACTTCCAACGAAAATTGGTTTGAACGATATTATGTAGTCAGCAGTTTTTGAAATAAAGCACATCTTAAAAACCGCAAATATAGCTTTGTCGTTTATACAAATACTATTAATAGTAAGTCGAAGATAATGGCTATGGTAAGTGGATACCTCCACTACGGAACCCTTCATGAGCGAGTCTGACTCGCAATAGCGAATAGCTTTTATAATGTTTCGTCCTAGATGTAACTTGTAGCCGTTTGCTATTACAAAGCTTTGGTGCAAAAAGATTCCGCATTAACAGGACTGGAACACCAACGTTCAGTCTCAAGTTGCGTGAAGGTACTCCTGATAATTGTAAGGAGTTCAGAAACTCTATAGGGTACGAAGTAGGTACTAACTGTATTCATGACATTATCTACCGAAAGGTACTTAACAACATAACTTTGCATACAGTCAAATGTCAAAGCCATGGTCCGATATATCTCTATACACACTTTCGTATTTATGAGTAGAGAATATTGGTTCAGCCGGTTTAGCGTGAAATCGGTACATACATACATACACATTTTCGCATTTATACCTAATATTAGTAGGGATTAGCCAAGGCTGTTACAATAATTATTAGTTTATATAAGTAAGCGAACGAAGTAATGACAGTGCACCATATGACAGTACTGACAGATATACGATGCGCAGCACTCAATTATTACAGCGTATGCGTTCTTACTGTCAATAGGTAGTAGGTTTGTTCCTACAAACTTCGACCCTCTCTAAAATGCCTCACAGATTATTTTTTGCAACTAATTGTATCTTTTGTGTTTTTCCTGGTTCTGAGCTACCTCTCCACCAATTTTTAGCCAAATCGGTTCAGCCGTTCTTGAGTTATAAATAGTGTAACTAACACGACTTTCTTTTGATGATTTGATGATATTTCTTTTATATATACAACCTTTCTTAACAACAACCTTTCTTAATCCCCATAGGAGAGTGACTTCAAAAACTCCTTTCTTGGTTACTAACGTCATTTGAGGCAACTATATACAAAGTTTGGAGGCAATCCACTGAAGGAATAATAAGTTTCGTTTAATACACACTTTGAACCCCTATCTTACCCCTGAGGGTAGGAATTTTCAAAAAACAAATCCTCTGTGTTCACTTTCGTCGTTTGAGGAACCAATATACAAAGTTTGAAGTCAATCCATTAAAGGAATAAAAAGTTACATACAAACTTTGACCCTAAATCTTACCCTCTTAGGGATGGAATTCCCAACAAAATAATTCTTAGTGTTCACTATTATCATTTGAGGAACCAATATACAAAGTTTGAAGTCATTCCACTGAAAGAATAATAAGTTTCATACACACTTTGACCACTATCTTACCCCCTGAGGGCAGAAATTTAAAAAAGAACTTATTCTTAGTGTTTACTATTGTCATTTGAGGAATTAATATACAAAGCTTGAAGTCAATCCACTGAATGAATAATAAGTTTCGTTTCATACACACTTTGAACCCCTACCTTACCCCCTGAGGGAAGAAATTTTAGAAAAACAAATTCTTAGTGTTCACTATCGTCGTTTGAGGACCCAATATATAAAGTTTCAAGTGAATCCATTGAAGTTTTTTTTTATATTACAAAATGGGATACTCTTTCTTAACAGGAGAGTGACTTCGAAAACTTCTTTCTTGATCTTCATCACCGTCGTTTAAGGAACCAATATATAAAGTTTGAAGTCAATCCATTACAGAGATAAAAAGTTACATACAAACGTTGACCCCCTATCTTAACCCCTTAGGGGAGGAATTTCCAAAAAAAAAATTTTTAGTGTACCCTATCGTCGTGTTAGGAACAAATATACAAAGTTTGGAGTCAATCCATTGAAGGAATAAAAAGTTTCATACAAACTTTGACCCCCAGTTTTAGCCCCTTAGGGGTGGAATTTCCATAAATCCTCTCTTAATGCTACCCTACACTCCTCAAAGAACATACATGCTAAATTTCATCTTCTTGTGACCAATAGTTTCGGCTGTAGCGTGTCTGTCAGTCAGTCAGTAACGCAAGGATTTTATATATTAAGGATTTCTATCAACTAAGAAGCACAAACTACAAGGATCACGGTAAAAATTATTAATCCAGTTTACTGTTTACCTACGAGACCTAAAAATGAAATTATTATTTTTTTATAGCCTCATACCTATATCCCCGAAGGAGTAGGCAGTGATGTAATATTACACCCACATTTCGCCATGAATTTTTAGGTCCCACGTAATAGGGTGCGGGCCCATTGCCGTTACCGGGCACATCACCAGACTCCGTGCTGCTACTGAGAAGTCGGAAAAACCCAGTAACACTTTTGCCCGACCCGATTAAAAATTTAATTGCGCTTTTCCTATTCGCTTAAAAGATAAAAAAGGAAAACGAACAAAAGCGCAGAGATATTCTTCGCTCTAAGTGTCACTGGTTTCGGGAATTACTAAACAGAAAATAGGATAACGTCCGGAAAATTTGCCCTTTAACCTTTAAACCACTTTCTACCGCATGAAGCCCTCATGATGGCGTGAATAAAATTAATTTGGTCCACGTTTTATAATTAATTTTATACTCGCGGGGATTTTAGAACATAATTTGTGAGACTAATTACCTTCGCCATTAAAAACGTGTGGCGTCATATGGCTGAATAACGCCTACACACGTTTGGGTTAAATATGAACTTATCATTTTAGTACCCTAAATTACACCATTTATGTTTCTACATACATAAGTAAATGGCTGTGTACGCCAAAAGTAGGTAGAGGTATAATATATTCGTTTCTTGTTTCGCCACCTATATTTAAAGGTTATTATCCTAGCTTGTGGGTGAAGTTACTGTAGTTTAAAGGACTAATTTTCTAGTCTTCACATGGCTAGTAGTTAATTATTAATCTGAGTGTTTCCTGTGTCTTCGGTCTTAAAATTCGTACATTACTATATAATAAAGATTTAATAAAATTACACAAAAAGCATACAATGTATTTTCATGCATGAATGCATACTACTGTTTGCTAGTTTTTTTTTTTCAATAAATATTTACACTAAGTACCAAACAAAATATACGTATAACGAAATAGAAAATCCACCAATCTATCAAATGCTCGTAAGTACTTCTAGGTATACGTACTGGAAAAAAAGTACTTGTAGCGCGAAATTAATCAAGTTAATGGCAGAAGATTTACAGATAAAATTGAGTAGTTTTGCAAGGTTGAGACCAGTAATAACATAAATTGATACATAAAGAACGAGAGATAAATTGTGTAGCCTTGTAAACATTGATCTATTACTTACAACTAGATAAGCAAACAGCGCTGAGATGTGTTGCCGTTTATTATGGGTCTGGACCTAATACTGTTACAACAATGTTATTGTGTCAAATTTGCCGCACACAAAAATAATACGAACTTGTAAAGGGCAAATGCGTTGTGAAATCTTGCAATTCTCGTAAAGAAAATCATTTAAAAAGTGCGGCATATTATTCCACATGTATTCATCATTGTTTTTCACGATATTTGGTTGAAAATGACAAAGAAAATGGCAAATAATCGTTTTTATTTACAATGATACCAAGTAATAAAATTTTGGATCTCCCACTTTTGTGGGAGTTTTACTCCAGGATATTATGTGAAGCGGGAAATATAACAATTTCAACCGGGAGGATGGATATAGATTATCGGCTACTGGGAAACCTGTCATCAGCAAATGTGAACACTGCCGCAGTGACAAAACTCAACAGTGTGTAGACGTCATTAGTGTAGTGTGTCGAAAGACTGACATTGCGATCTTAAATTAAAACCAAGTGAGGGTAGGTGCCGATACCCCTACCTACTTCCACAAGACGGTGCTGAGCTGTCATCAGTCTCTCGAAGAAACAATTATGTATTTATACCTTTAATAAGAAGTTTGCGCGATTAAAACCCGCTTAATTATTTTGTATGGCTGTTTATTTATTTACAACAATGTTTTATGTGGATTTTTCATTTTGCTTTTATTTTCTATGAAAATGTCTAAAAACCCCTTTACAATAGCACGTATATGAATACGTGCTATTGTATAGCCCAGAGTGCGAAAAATCCTAAGGTTTATATTGAGTGGTAGAACTACGCTGATTACAGCTGGTCCAACTGGTGTAGTACCGCCCTCTTGCATAAATTATACGTAAAGTAACAATACTTATGCTGTTAGGTTTCGTTTAGACAATAGGGGTAGGGTATTTAAGTGAAGGCGGCCAAGAAACCTTTTTCTTCGCCTAAGTATTTAAGGACCAGCAACGCGTAGCTAAGTGATGCCTCGATTGGCATTACTGGCATCTAAGGGCCACTATTGGTCGCTTAGACTTAGGCTTCCTGTTATAATAAATTTATGATAAAACTTACCGATTAGCTGAAAATCGCGATAAACCTGTGTTTGAGATCTTTGACCTCGAGTATTTTTTCCAGTGGTCGGATCGTGGAAGATTTTTATAGATTTCATTCATGTTTTGAACCAATTTTCAGCTGACTATTACCACTTTCCTACTACTACTATGTAGTACTAGTATTGTAATAATAAATTCACTGGGTGCATAGGGTTCCTATCAAGAATTTGGGGTCCCAAGTCTACCTCGCCTGCAAGTGGTGCACCTGCCGATCAACGGATGAGGCTCTGGCAAACAAAATACCCCGATGAGCGGCAATAGGCTCGCCACCTATTACGTGGGATCAAAACACTGGCGAAATGTGGGCGTTTAATATGCCTCTGCCTACCCCACCTGGGAAACAGGCGTGAGTCTAAGTATGTGTAAATACACTTGAGATATTATGACGCTCAATAATAAGGTATATTTTGTTATCATTTAAAGTAATTGTAAGCATAGTTCAATACTGGATTTACTGAAACTGCTTATAAATATATAAGTAGCAACGAGGGAACAAATAAACATTCCCACGTATTAATATACATACAATAAATTATACATACCCATAAACACAACCTTCTGTTAAGTAATACTAATAATAAAAAAATGGGAAAATATTTTAAAACTGAAGAACACTGCATTTCTCGATGAAAGGTCAATTGTCATCACTTTTGAATTGACATTATGGAACTTGCTTTTAACGAGTGCAAAAGAGATGAATATAGGTTTTTTCTAAGATGCTTATTGGTTTCAAAGCTACGTCTTCTATCTCGGCTGGTCACCACGCTATTTTGAACGTCAATTGTAGGAGTTTGCTACTCTAGTGTTAATGTTACCTCGATGCTTGTAAATGTTCACGGAATAACTACTTGTGGTATAGTTTAGTATAGGTGCTTAAGTGTAGTTGTATTTGCTTTGTACCATACATACATACTTACATAGACTCACGCCTGTTTCCCGGAGGGGTAGGCAGAGACTACGGAACGCCATTTGCAACGATCCTGACATATCTCTCTTGCTTCATTCACTCCCATCAGATTCCTCATGCATGCTCTTCTGTTCAGGCTACTTCTCACCTGTCCTGTTTTTAGGATGTCTCCAATCTGGTCAGAGAACGTCCGCCTAGGTCTTCCCCTTCGTCCTGTCCCTTCCACACTTGCCTTATATATCTGCTTGGTCAGTCTTTCGTCATCCATCCTCTCCACGTGCCCAAACCATCTTAGCATACCTTTCTCGATGCTTGTCACTATATTTTCTTTTACCCCACAACACTCTCTTATCACACAATTCTTTACTCCGTCAGTCAGTGCTTTGTACCTATTCCTTTTAAGATTATGTAAGGTGTAATTTTTATAAATATGGATAACATTGCAGTCCAGGTTAGTTGGTTTAGTTATAATTGTATTGGTGTTTTTCTACTTTCTACAATGTGACGTTTAATTTCGGTGTAATTTTGTACTTTCCAGAATGTTTTAAGCATGTGTTTAAATCGCACGATCATATCACTTTGGGTAATCAAGGAGAAAGCAGTGGTAGTCAATAGTCATGTAGAGAGAGTCTCACATACCTCTACCGCCAGTCTTCTTCGTTTTTTTTTTCTGTCAGTTGCCGTGTGAACAAAAGGGTCGATATGTGTGAAAGTTTGCAGTTAAGAAGAAGATATTTATTGTGTGGCAAGAGCATACAAAATTTCATAAAGATAAAATAATAATTCTGTGTTGTAATTTATTATAATATAGCGAATGGAACATCATTTCCAAAACAATGCACTGACTCAATGCTTATTACATTAAAATAAATTACCTTTGAAAACCTATTTAAAGCATAATATAAAAATTTGCCCTAATAATAAACTGTCCTGCAGGCTGACAAAGGCACTCACTAGAAGATTTTGGAGTTCACTATATAAAAAAATCCCTTTCTTTAATGTAGGGCATCGATTGGTTTGATATTCACCACAACAATACGTGCCAATGTTCAATCAAAGTGTTCTGTTTACTTTCATGGCGTGATAAAGGAAGGCTAGCCAAATGCTTGAATGGTGTGATTGGTATTCATTACGGCTAAGGCTACGTTCGAGTATGTGTGACATTTATTGGTAGATTTTCTTGGTTGATCAATTGTCTTGCCTGCTAAGCCTCATACTTATAATAATAAAACAATATCTGGTGACGTCTCACTCATGGTAATGATTCCAAACTAACTTTATGTACCATAGTAATCGGAAAACTGTAAAATTAACTTAAATATTTTTAATACATTCATATTAGTAAAATATACTCATAGGTACAGAAAATAACATCATGCTTTGTAAACAAAGATTTGCCCTGGGTGGGAAACATACCCACTAACACTTGCTTCAGGCTCATTAATCAGCTGACCAACATGGCAGTCCAAAATTGTTCAATTGCTTAGAATTCTTCATTGTTTTAAATAATTTATCTAGTTGATCTAAAGCAGAAATTACAGACTGTGGCATTAATTTCTCACCCAGATATTGTGTTTTCAGGGATGAAGAAAAATTATTGCCAGAGTTTGTGCAAACAGTTCTCCTTGCTGATGTGACTGTTTTAAGACGAGCAAATATAAACGGCAGAAAACAGCCAAATTACTCTAAGAACAGAATCTGGACAAAACCAACATTTAGAGAATGAAAGGCACTGTGCGTTGAAGTTACTTAATTTGAGATTTGCGCAGAAGCTAGTGAAAATTATTAGAATTCGTATGTACATGTTTCCTCCTTCAACCTACCTCGGTCTGCTAGATAGCCTCAATGGTAACAATTTTAAATACCTCTATTTGAAAAAAAATGTATTTATTTAGTTAAACAAGCTGATGTCGAATAATGTATTTTTATTTGCGAAATTTGTTCAGCTAAGTGATAGTAAAACAACACTCAAAGAGAAAAACGAGGTCATATCAAAAACCGTCTGTATAACGCATAATGAAAATGCAATGTTAGGATTTGGTTCATAAATGAAAGATGTTACTTTGTCAAATGATTAACGTATAATGGCCCATATTACAAAGGTTATACTTATTATATAGGAAGGAAGGCGTTACACACACTACACCTCCCCCCTTTATTAAAATAAAAAAATATGGTTACATTTTTTTTAATACTTATTACTTAAATCTTAATTCTAATTACAATTTTCAAAAGTAGATATATGTTTCAATTATACAATCAAGTAAGAGAATAGTAAAAATCGTTGTACTAACAACAATAGAAAAAGGTTTAATAAATTCCAGTAAACAGTTTACTAAAAATAAGACAGTCTAAATTGCAATAAAAAAACTTTATACCAACTATAATGCTCTGTTGACATCTATAGAAATTATTCACTTTAATAACATTATCATAACAAAAACAAACAAATTAAGTACATGGATAGTTCAATATTAAAAAGTTTTGTTTTGTTTGTTTGTGCTGCAACACAAATATAAATGTTATTATTCTATTATAATCACTTACCTACTATAAATGGCAATAGAAAGAAGTAGCGAAACGCTATAAGCACTGTAGCTAATCTACACTAAAAAAAGAACACGATTTCACATTAGGTACTATAAAATTACTTATTACTTTTATAGTTTTACATTATTGACCTATTTTCGTAATATTTCAGTAAGCTTTCTTATATCTTTATTTCATAAAAGTAAACATTTTAAGTCACATAACATTGTAAATATTTATATATTCCTACCACTGTTAGTTTGTCATACCTATCAATAATCAAATGATATCAATATTTTCATAATATCGCAATGTCTTTATTTTTCTTCTCAGTCAATACATTGGTACACACATTTTGTCATAATATAGTACACTTTTATCACATTGGTACACATTTTAACATTTTCGTCTGGCCAGACTTTTTTATTTTATTTTATCATTATAAGATACATTTCTCATATTTGTCGACAATCATTATATTAATAATTATAAACAGGGTCATAATTTAAGACTACTTTGGCCTCTAACAATTTTCACAGAGAAATCTCGTTTACACCATGATCAAATTGAAAGACTTGAACCCTTTATGTATCTATATCATTTGTGTACCTTTTAAATATCCACAATCTACTTTTAACCATATATAAGTATTCAGTCAATACCAAATCTATATACTTAACACATTCCTATTGAATATTTCAGTACATATGAATGCAACATCGCTTTTGGGTGATCAGTCCAATTGCTGTCGAAAACTTATTTACTGAATATTCCCTTCTACCTATTTAGTACATTTATCTTATACAAACACAAACCAACATATCAGAATACTCATTCCTTTCTCGTGCAACAAAATACACTTAATAATAAAAACTTCAACATTGCCGTCTCATGTCAAGGTTAAGGGTACCTAATTGCATATAACAATGACAAAAAGATTTTTAATACCACGTATGTCATAATAATATCATTCGTTTTTCCGTTTAAAAAACATTGAATATTTCTCCATAGCTAAACATATCACCGTCATTCATAGTTATCATACTAAATAGTAAATTATTATTCAAAGGTTTTACAGGTATGCCCAAAATAAACACTTTTTACTAAAGTTAATCTCTCCTAAAGCGCTATAAAATTAGTTATTGTATGTACCTATTACGTGATTCAAAATAATATTTCATTATGAGACTAATGTTCAAACAAGTAAATATTGCTGATGCAGTTATATGCAGGTGGCATAATTTCCGATGAACTCATGCCTGAGATAGTGCGATGTCGGTGTCAAGTTTTATAACAAGGTATCATCTTTATTAGCGTGAAGTAGCTCACTACCTACTGGATACCAAACTTATTATTATGACTAAACTAAATACTTAGTAGAAAGTATAGTAAAAGTATGAAATAACTCTTCACTATCACAAAAGAGAAACATAAGTAAACGTAGTAGTTTGCATGTTAATATTATGTCGGAAACACACAGAAAGAACCTATTACGTGCGGCAATTAATCTAAGTTTATGTAAAGTAAATTTGTTAGGAATCACAAAAAATCATATTGTTCAATTGAAAAGTTACACTTAGTACTGTATAGATACTGTAAAAATTTAGCAGCTATCCGCGCGCACATCTTGTATTGCTAACGGATCATATATCGCTTCTTCGTATTGTACACCAAATGCGTAATATCATTGGAATTCATACATAAAACATGATTCCTTCTAACAAAATATTATAATATAACTTTATAGTAAAAAAAAAAGATCTACATTTTTAAAGTAGTAGGTAAATAAAATATTAATAAA
The DNA here is from genome assembly GCA_944739405.2 of Euclidia mi. Lineage (NCBI taxonomy): Eukaryota > Metazoa > Arthropoda > Insecta > Lepidoptera > Erebidae > Euclidia > Euclidia mi. Next base: position 25,548,106 of record OX123204.2, on the reverse strand, counting down.
AATGTAAACAGGAAATTTAGGTCTTAAAAGTTTAAAACGTGTTCAAGGCCTATTTAATTAATAAGCTATAACTATCATACTCTTAGTAAAAAAATCTATTATGTATTTACTAAGAAACAGTAACTTATAAAAACACATTAAATTGAAAGCAATGAGTTACTAAAAAAAAACCTTATTTCACTATAGATAACTTGTCAACAGGCATTTTTGCACAATCTACGTTACCAGTCAACAGACATACATAAACAGTTAGCAATTGGCATTGTAGTAAAACATATAATAAAGTTGCGTAAAAAAATATACTAAAACGCAAAATGTGTGAATACTTAAACCTACACACGAATAAAAATATTGTCCGCGGCAATAGAGAATATAAAAAAGAAAGTCACCTCATATTTCACACACTGTGTTCATGAAGGTCACCATGTCGTTTCACGGTTCCGTCCTTGGCTCTTCGCGCAACATCCTCGTGTCGGCCCATAACAGGCCAAAGCCCATATCTCCCGGCTGCATCCTCAGGAGCTCGCATCAGTAAACCTCGCCTCAGGGAACTCGCATCTCTCCAGTACAACGCATCTCGCTCTCTCAATAAAAAATTGTCAAATTTGGTAAACCTCCGGCCAGTGGTATTTTTCTCGAATCTCGCGTTAAGTCGTCGTTATACATTTTTCATATTTTCAAGGCAAATATTAAAACGTTAAAAAAACCACGTACGCAGTACTGCCGTAAGGCAGCACTGGCAGGGTCGCCATGCAATGTTAGGATTTGGTTCATAAATGAAAGATGTTACTTTGTCAAATGATTAACGTATAATGGCCCATATTACAAAGGTTATACTTATTATATAGGAAGGAAGGCGTTACACACACTACAGAAAAAATTTAAACGATTGAATTATCCTAAAACAAGTGGTACGATCTATCGCCCACATAGCCATCCAATCACAATCTAATTCATTAACAACGGTCATAGATTTGAGGGGTCAACTTAAACTGGATATAAGCTGGATCGTAGTTATGAAATGTGTATAACATTGATAGATCGCTGCGTAGGAGGGCAAGTGATAAGCGCCGATAGACAGGTAGTGGGCGTGTAACATATCATAATATGTCTTAGTAGACACAGTCTCATATTACCTATCTTTCATGCGTGTTGAAAGGGTTACTCTTTGTGTGTACACATATTATAGGCTACGTAAGGTGGTGACTGTCTTATTCAAAGCGATCTAGTAAAAGCAGAGGTTTTTGAATTGTTTCCTTTATCGGTGTGAATTAGATTGGTTCATAGTAACCCGGTGTTGGTTGGCAATTTCAACTAAAAATAATCTAGTCTGAATATATTTCTTCATCGTTGAAGTGAGCAACTTACTAGTTTGTACTGTGGAATCGTTCATAGCCAGTGTCTGTACAATAACTGGACCGTATGGTGCATCGACTAAAGCGGCCATTTTACCGCTTTGAATCCGTGCACGGAGCAAGACCTTTTTGCTTTTCTCAAATTGCTATTTTCCTATTTAGTATTTGTGGTAAATTGTATATTCGTGTGTTGTTGTCACCATAAAGTAAGTCCACCATGCTGGCCAAGTGCGGGTTAGCAGACTTCACATGTTTCACTGTTAGCATAAAAAACATCGATGAATAACAATTTAATGGTCCTCCCGTGGATCTGAACCCGAGACTCTCTACGTAGCAGTTTGTCAGTCTCTTTACTACGTAGCAGGCTATCGCTGCTGCTAGTATTTGTAATTGTTATGAATTTCTTATAATAGCCCCGTCTTATAGTAAACCCGAGTGTAGATGATCAGCTTAAGGAGTATTCGGAGATATGTAACATTATGTAATTCTAATACAGATGACGACTAACTACGAAAACCGCAAAACCACAGATTGTGGTAAAACAAGATATCTACATATTCATCAAATATTCACACATGACTTGCAGAACAAAGAACAATGGCAGAATTCGGTCTGGGTTTGTTGTGGCGACCTTAAACTTCATAAGAACAAAACAAATTGTTATTTTTTCTACGATTTTTAATATTTTCACTTTGTCTCGGTAAAGCTGGCGTATTTTATGATGATAAAAAGCATTCCAATTGATTACGAACTAGGTGACTACTTTATTATTTGATTGTTGCCATAGATAATGGTGTGACAGGAATAGACGAGAGTGCTATTTATCCGTATCGATTATTAAAATATAATTATTAAAATGCAGTTATTTAATCTTTAATTGATATTATATCAATAAGCTAATAATTTTGGAAGCAAAACAACTTTTAAATCAAATAAAAACGTCACAGCATCGTTTTAATGTTGTATCGATTTCACATAAAATCGATTTAAAATGTGCAGCTCTGCTTTTGTCTTTGGCTGTGACAGGTAGATGCTACAAATACTTCTGCGTTTTGATGTCAATCTGACATAATTTCATTTGATATTTCAAACGTACCTACATTTTTCATTCTTAACTAAAAACTAAAACACCGATATCTTATTTTTCCGGGTTTCCCGAGTGAAAATAGAATCATTTATAGACTCTGTTACTTACGCCGAATTTTTTAATATATTTTTTATTACGGTGCGCTTCAATTTAATTTCAGACATTTCGATGTATGGAGATCTGCCATTGTCCTTTTGCCAAATGTTAGGGTTATCGACTTGATCACACATACGATGACCAGGAGTCTGCCCACGCTACAACTCTTGGCATTTTCTCAATTCTCGAGAGGCGAGTTTTCCCGGGCTTACCCGAGTTATCCCGAACACTCATTCATTATTACCTAGAGTATTCCGACGCAGTTCTGCTGAGGAAGAAACAATTTTTGAGTTCGTTTACACCTTTCGAATGTTTTTTGGTTGCTTGGAGCTTTATGGCCGTGAAAGTAGTTGATATATCTGGAGATGAAAATATGATTGGATTTTTAATGCTCTTGACTTAGTATCTTGTGACGTATTATATACATGAATTTGAGTGTCCATAAAATTTAAATGAGTGTCTACCTACTTACACTTACGATCTGTCGTAAAGTTCTAGCTTTAATGCTACACTGAATCTACCAACCCAGTTTAAGGTACAAAGAATTATACAAAATAAAAATAATTATAAGTGTGATCGGCCTAAACTCGACCACCTACATGACAATTATGTACTCTAAGTAAGTAACTAAACTACATTATTTCCTTCAATATTTTTCCATGGGTAAAGCAATCATCAGGAATTCGCAATATAAACTTTCGTAGCCTAAGTGACATCAGAACAGTCTACGACGAAGTTTCATAACCGACCGTAGACTGTTTACGATCGGCTACGAATACGCAGTCACATCTGCTATGTAACATAATATTGTTACTTTCATAAAGTGTTGATTGCTCAAGTGATGTACAGTAATCGTCGATATATTAATCAATTAAAGCGGCTGAGGGTGCGGTGTCCACAGTAAAGTTTATGCTTTCATTTATTGAAGTAAAGCTCTCACCGCTCGACGCTGCTTAATATAGGTCAGTTTATTACATACATAGACTCAAGCCTGTTTCCCCGAGAGGTAAGCAGATACCACAGAACGTCATTTGCAACGATCCTGACATACCTCTCTTGATTCATTAACTCCCATCAAGTTTCTCATGCATGCTCTTCTGTTATTTTAAGCGTTAAAATAAATAGAATAGAATAGAATGGAATTTTATTTGTTTAAAATTTAGGTACATAAAAATATGGAACAAGGTAAAAACAGAGCCAGATACATTTTGTCATATTGTGACATGCAAATATTGGTAGATCTAATTTTATTAATACATAGAATCATCATTTATCAATCTTATTATTCGCAAATATTATTTGTATGTATATTCCATTATTTGTGTATCTACAGTAATATTCAGTTATTTTCTAATTGTTATTTAGGTATTCAGCTATTGAGTAGAAGGGCTTATCTAGTAACCACTTTTTTAAGGATATACAAAATCTACTTAAAGTCATGTTTTTCAAGTCATTTGGTAAAGCATTAAAAATACGCCCACACATTATTATGCTACTCTTTACATACATTGCAGTTCTTGGCACTTTTGGAAATACAATTCTGTCAGGGTGCCGAGTATTTCGCATATAAACATCTTTTGCCGTTTTAAATAGTGTAGGGTGCTGTTTGACAAATTTGGATGCTTCTAAGATGTACATACACGGCAGAGTGAGGATTTTGTACTGCCTAAATAATGGTCTGCAGGACTCCCATGGAGGTATACCTTTAATAGCACGAACACATTTTTTCTGTGCTATAAATGCCCTTTGAATGTCTGTTGAGTTACCCCATAAGACAATACCATAGTTTATTACCGAAGATACATAGCCGTGGTATGCTGCTCATACAGTTTGTTCAGTAGAGGTCTTACGTAATTTGTAGATAACATAGACAAATCTGTCAATTTTATTGCACACATCTTCTATATGCAGTTTCCAATTCAAATGGTCGTCCAAGGTAAACCCTAAAAATTTTGTATGCGTAGCAATGTGAATTTCCTGATTATTATAATTAATCTTTATATTTTTATGGGGTCTACCGTATGTGCTAAATTGAATAAATTTTATCTTATTTATATTTACTTGTAGATTATTATCTATCAACCATTTTATTATATTATTTAATGTATTATTTATGTCAATGGAAAATGTATTTATGTCAGAATTTTTGTCACATATAATTATAAGAGAGAAGTCATCTGCGAACATAATACATGAATTAGAGGTAATGTCAGGTAAATCATTAATGTATAATAAGAATAATAATGGTCCGAGAACACTGCCCTGAGGTACAGATACATTGTTTCCTAGAAAAGATGATTTATAAGTTTGCAATTCTTTTTTTTTTGTTTATGTTTTGAATTGCTACAGATTGCCTTCTGTTTTTTAAATAGTTTTCAACCCAACTTAATGCTGGACCTCTGATTCCATATTTGTCAAGTTTTTCTTGTAGGATGTCATGGGACACCAGGTCAAATGCCCTGGACATGTCAAAAAAGACAACAACGACTGTTTTATTATCATCAATATTGTCAATAATTTTAGTTATAAGATCATGGCACGCTAATGTCGTAGATCTACCTTTTTGAAATCCGTATTGTTCCTTTTTCAATATACTATGGTTCTGGATAAAATTAGTAAAGCCAAGATCAAACCAACGCGTTCAGCTCGCGTCCGCGGTGGCGTGCGCGGTGGCGATTATTGCGCGTGCAAAAGTTGTGCATACTGTCGCGTTCGTTCAGGCGTTCACCAGGCTGTAGTCGCGTCACCAAAATGCTGTCTGATACAGATAGTGAAATTGAAGAAGTTTTACTTCTGTCTGCTATTATTGAAGGCGAAGAGGAACAGGAAGTGAACTTGAGGGGGGTATGATAATTATACAGTGCCAGTGAAGTAAATACCTTACCATTCGATAACGCCTTATCAGAATGAGACGTATCATACAACAATGGGTATTTGTGGAATTAATTTGTAATTTCTTCCGTTTCCACCATACTTAAAATCTATAAAAACACAGTTTCCTCAACAAATAATAGCTGCGTGCAGCGTCCTAACGCAACAAGCGGGATCTGATCGCCACCGCCGCGTGCAGACGCTGCACCGGACGCCGCGTGGAATCCGAGGATGCGTAGATGTGAACACCGCGCTATAAGTTCGTACACAACATCTGATCGCCACCGCGCACGCCACCGCGGACGCAAGCTGAACGCGTTGGTTTGATCCTGGCTTAAGGCGTTTGTGCATTGCGGATTCAAAAATTTTTGAAATAACAGGTATCAGAGCTATCGGCCTATAGTTTTCTATACTAGTTTTATCCCCTTTTTTGAATAATAAAAGCGGCTAAATTAAGCGGCTAGCCTGCAGCTAGAAGTATAGGGATGTAGATATTTTTTATTTTATATCAACAAATATGTGGAGTTTTAAATTGCTAAGAAAATATACTTTTGAGTTCAAGTAATAAGATAAAAATTTAAATTGACATCCGTATTCCAATATTTCAAAATCGCAAGCAAAACGTTTTAGCATATTGAATTGAGATACTGATATTAAAATTTATATTACATACATCAATCTGTTTGTACAATATAGGCATAGCGCAATTTTTGTTCTCAGTGCAGCCATGAGCAAAACTGGTTTACATTAGACGTTATAGGTATTAATAGTTGACGAAAGTAGATAAATACCTACGTGCCGTAAGATGATAAAAATAATTAAGTCAGTTCCATGTATGGAGAGGCCATTATTATGTTTGTTTTGTTTTTGTATACAAATAGTGAAGCAGTTCATAGAATACCTACATCTAATTCCATTTGTTTGAAATAGAATTAGTTTTTATTATAAGTCAAATCGATTAGATCGATTGAGTAACATTTTGTTTAGTCTATTGAAAATTTCTGACAATGGTCACACTGAACTTCCTTCCCGCCTTGAAAAATTAACACGCCGGTTTTGGGCTGTCTCCGTTTGTAATAATTGATATAAATTGATATAAGTACATTGATCGCCTTTTGAATTAACGCGAATTGAATTAACTTGTATAATTGAACTAAATTGAGTAAACCGTCTTGAATGCCGCCTGATCTAGTGCTGGCAACGGTAAATTGTGGTAAAAGACATTGTAAAACTGAATTGTGATTTGTGAAACCTGTGAACGTGCATCGTGCCCTCGTACCAACGGAGAGGACATCAAGTTGGAACTTTGGAAGGAACAGCTAAGTGGATAATTCATTCAATCTATCGTGGCCACCTTAGTTTTGTTTGTTTTTCCCTAACTTAGTTCCACTCCTGGCATCAGTAAGAGTTGGTAAGACATTTTATTAATATTAGGTGTAGTTAGGATTATAATTCATCGCTGTGCAACGCGGTGCATTATGTCTGGATCCTTGTCTATCGTGGTCGGATGTGGTATTACATCTTCCACTGCGTACCCTGAAAATACCTGCCTGCCTGCGGTAATTCTAGACATAATTTTTGGTGCAGAGCGCTGTTGTATCTTAGCCGTTGATTGTATCTGAACTCAGATTGGTGTTGTATGAGCTATATATCTCACCTTGTAGACAGTATTGTAGTGTTTGTCAGGTCAGTTATTGTCTAAAATACATAAAATTTAATTGTATAAGTTGACCTAAATAATTTGAAACACATTGTCACACATAACCTCAATCAGTAATTGTTGATTTGTATTGTTGAAAAATCTAACTTAAATTTGTTGTTGCATTAATAAGTCAGTTTGTTTGGATACATAACAGCTGTATGTATCAATAAATTTAGTAAATTTAGTTTATTGCATATATTCATAAACAACCAACTTGACCTTGCCACTTGGGCGGGTCACATTAATAAACTTTGTTTTGTTATAATATAGATAATATTGCTAGGTAACACATATTCTGTGCTTACTTACTATTGTATATCTCAAATAACACAGCCAGTCTGTCTGTTGCAAATAATTCATTAATTAATTTGAAGTTCAACTTTTAATTTGTTATAAGTTACAACTTTTGATAACTTTTGTGTTTGTTTCAATATATTGAAACTATTAATTTTGTTAGACAGTAGATACCTGTCACTTGCCTGCACTTGCAGTAAACAGGCTAATACTTTGTTGGTTTCAAAGAATTGAGAAAAATTTAGTTTTGATTGTTAATATTATTTAACGCTTGTCCGGACTCTTTTGAATTTTGATTATGTCAGCTATCAAGGACTTGCGTGCGGCTGCTGGTGCTATTGCATCAGATTTGCGCTGGTTTGCCTCGGCCAGTGCTTTAGTGAACCGGCCTGATCGCCAGCAGGCCTTACTTCAAAGGTACGAGTGGATCGATGATCGCCTGGCAAGTGTGGAACAGCAGTTCCGCACTTTCAGCGCTTGCTGTCTCGAAGTGTCAGTCACTGATTTCACTGCTGACCAGCGAAATAAGGTCAGCGAAGACTATGCCCAGGTCTTAGACCTGTATGATGCTTTCTCCAATACTGCGAGACAACTAGTTGCCGATAGGGAAGGGCAACCCGGCCTGAAGCAGGAGCTTCCTAGGTCAGCACCGGGGCTGGTGAGTAGGCTCCCTACTTTGGACCTCCCCCATTTTGATGGCTGCCTAGGAAGCTACCTGGACTTCATTAATTTGTTCGACAGCCTGGTCAATGACAGGGCTGACCTTCGGCCAGCACAAAAATTGGCATATTTAATGTCGGTTCTGGATGGGGAGGCTAAGGGCCTCATCCAGCATCTGCCCGTGTCTGACGAGGCGTACCAGACGGCTCGGGACCTAATTACCCGTAGGTACCACAATAAGCGTGGCCTCGCCGACACGCACATCGAGCAGATTTTGGGTTTGCCGACGCTCACCCGGGTCTCTGGGTTGCGCACCCAACTTTTGAACCCGCTTTTGGTGGCCATCAACGCACTTAAGTGCCTTGACCTGCCGTGGACCAATGGTCCTATCTATTGGTGCACATTGTGCTGAAAAAGCTGCCTGCCGACCTGAGGTCGCGTTTTGAACAGCGCTTTGGTGGGGATAGCGCGACCCATCTGCCCCCCTTTGCTGACCTGGAGAGGTTCCTGGAGGATGAGTGCCGGGTCTTGGACAACTCCGGTGGTGACACGCCGGCTAAGACGCAGCCGCCCAAGGTCAAGGAGCAGGCTCGCGTTCACACCCGAGCCAATGTTGACCGGCGCCCTCCTCGCTTTGCGGTCACGCAGAGCCCAGCGGAGTGCTCCTACTGTAAGGTCACGGGGCACAGAACGGCCAGTTGCAGGGCATTTTTGGACCTTCATGTCGCCTCTCGTAGGCGCATCGCGAATGCCCGCCGCCTTTGCTTCTCTTGCTTGGGGTCCCACTACCAGCGAGACTGCCCAAACTCTCGCCCCTGTCCTCACTGTGGAGGACAGCATTTGAACATTCTCTGCATGAATGCCAGAGAGGTAGGTCGCTTGTCCAACAGTCGACGCCGCGCACGGGCGGGCGTTTTGAAGGTGGCAGCCGAGGCTCACCGGCGCGCAGCCGAGAGTCGCCTCGCCCAATTGATCGCCACTCACCCCGCTTGGAGAACCGTAGCGTGCGCACGCCTCCTCTCTCTCGCGCACCTGAATGTGCGACCGCCCAGCGTCACCAGCACCATGACTGCTGCCCCAGGTATTCCCCTCCTTTGGCAGAGCGTCCCCGCCTTGACTCGCGACCACCTCGTTTTGGGCGGGTGCGTCATTATGACCCCCCACAGATGGCGCGCGGATCGAGTCATCGCGCTTTTGAGGACTTCAAGCCGCACCCTCGTTTTGACTTGCCAGGTCCTGGCCAACGGTCGCCGCCCAGGCAACAATAGGTCATTGACCCCTGCCCTATAACTCCAACCTCCCCCATTGAGACCGTTATCCTACCAACTGTTGCTGTTAGGGTCTGGGGACCCACGGGGACCTCTGTTGTTGTCCGTGCAATATTGGACACAGGTTCACAAGGTTGCATTGTTTCCACTTATTTGGTAGGGCAGGTTAAATTGAATATGGGCTCTTTTCCAAATTGTATACGGGGTATAGGTGATGTAGCCTCTAATGTTGAAGGGCAAGTTAAGGTTTTGTTTGTCCCTGTTGAATCTTCACACCCGAGGATTAAAACCTCGGCTATTGTGCTGAAGAATATTTTGGGCATGCATCCACAGAATCAGCTACCTGCTGCTGTGGTGAATTTGACATCGGGATTGGAATTGGCAGACCCCAAATTTGACACACCGGTACAAATTGACTTGTTGTTTGGCTCTGATGTCCTCGGTGGAATTTTGATTGGTGGGAAACGGGTCTTGGTGCCAAATGGTTTGACTGCCATCCCGACCATATTTGGATTAGCTTTGATGGGACCTGTACTTAGGGAACCCCCTCCATCCGATCTTGATAATTTGTTGGCTGTAGGCTCTGCTCTCTCTGATGCAGTTCAGAGGTTTTGGGAAGTAGAAGAGCCTCCTCAAGCTGCCCGTTTGAATCCAGAACATGAGGAGTGCGAGCTGTTCTTCCAGAACAACACTGGTCGACTCCGTTCTGGTCGGATCATTACGAGGCTACCCTTCTTGTCTGTTCGGCCTCCGCTTGGTGAGTCACGACCTTTAGCCGAAAAGAGGTTGTTGGCCATGGAGCGCCGCATGGGTCGTGATCCGGAGCTCAGACAGAAGCACATTGAGTTCATGAGGGAATATGAACAATTGGGACACATGTCCGTGACAAATTTGGATTGGCGTTCGGTGGAGCATTACTTTCTCCCGCATCATGCGGTATTGAAGCCATTGACTGGGAAGCTGCGCACAGTATTTGATGGTTCTGCGCAGACTTCAACAGGCGTATCCTTGAACCAGTGCTTGCATTCTGGTCCCAAGTTGGTCAAGGACCTTTGTGACGTCATCACCAGCTTCCGACGACATCAGGTTGTCTGTTCAGGCAGACGATTATCCACCCTGATGACCTTCGCTTCCAGCTGATCCTTTGGAGAGAGTCTCCTCGTGATCCCATGGTCGTCTACGAGCTCAATACCAATACGTACGGGTTAAGGTCGAGCCCCTATTTGGCAATACGTTCTCTTTGGGAGCTCGCAGACCGCGAAGGCTTACGTTTCCCACGAGCCTCCGCCATCTTGAAAGACGATATTTACGTCGATGACATTTGCTCGGGCGCCTCCACAGCGGACGAGGCGATCCTCCTGCGGGACGAATTGATAGGTATTTTGGCCTCCGCTGGTTATGAGTTGCGCAAATGGATTTCCAACTCACCAGCGCTTTTGGAAGGCTTGCCAGAGGATCATCAGCAAGATCCACATTTGTTTGAGATTGTTGACAACCCCGCCATGATGGCTGTTCTAGGCGTTCAGTACAGACCAGTCCAAGACATCTTTACGTATAACGTAGACTTGAAATTGCCTTGTTCTTGAACTAAACATCTCGTGTTGTCTACTGTCGCCAGAACCTTTGATCCGAACGGTTGGATTTGTCCTATCATATTTTGGGCAAAATGCTTCTTGCAGAAGCTTTGGACAGCAGGATTGACCTGGGACGAACCTCTACAAGGCACTCTTGTTGAGGAATGGACCTCTTTTGTATCCTCACTTCCTGCCGTCAACGAGATCTCCTTGCCTCGTCCCATCCTTCCTCCCGGGATGTACAAGGCCACCCTTCACGGGTTTTGTGATGCCTCGGAACGTGGTCACGCGGCCGTGGTGTACTTGCGCACAGTCAGTGCCTCAGGTCAGGTGAGAGTTTCCCTGATCATGGCGAAGAGCAAGGTTGCACCCCTTCGGACATCTCTGACCATTCCGAAATTGGAGCTCTCGGGAGCAGCACTACTTGTACGCTTATTGAACCACGTGTCTAACACTTTGGGTAAAAGCATTTGTATTAATGGGACCTACGCCTGGACAGACAGCCAAATTGTTCTTTGTTGGTTGAAGGCTTCTGTCCACACCTTGGAGGTATTTGTCGCTAATCGCGTTTCCCAAATCCAAAAATCCGAATTCAAACTTGTTTGGAGACACGTGCCAGGTGAGCTCAACCCCGCTGATTGTGCCTCGCGCGGATGCTTGACGCCTAGAGTTTGATAGGTCATTCGCTGTGGTGGGGTCCGGAATGGTTGAGTCGACCAGAAACTGATTGGCCTCGAACGCCAGTTTTGAATACTTCTAATTTGCTGGGTCTACGAACACTCGCTCTTGAGAAGGTAGAATGCGCCTTCGACCCCGATTTTTTGTTGAATCGTTACAGCTCCCTCGACAAGTTGTTAGGTGTCACTGCTTGGATAAAGCGTTTTGTTTTTAATTATAGGCACCCACAACAGAAACGACTGACACCGTTTCTCTCACCACAGGAACGACAGGAGTCCCTCACCTTTTGGGTTCGTTCTGTGCAATTGGCGCATTTTGAAAAGGAGATTGCTATCCTTAAATCAGGGAGATCGAAATTGTCGGGAGCTGTCTCTAAATTGAACCCCTTTTTGGACGATACGGGTCTCTTGCGCGTTGGAGGGCGTCTCAAGAACGCCAACCTCCCTTACGGGGCTCGTCACCCCCTTTTGTTACCTAAGGACGGTCATTTGTTACGCTTGTTGGTAACTGACCGTCACCTTAAAAATTCGCATGCTGGTTGTAATGCTTTGTTGGCCATTTTGCAACGCGAGTTTTGGATTTTGTCTGCCCGAAGAATTATTCGGAGTGTAGTCTTTCGCTGCATCTCTTGCTATAAGTCAAGGCTTCTACCATGCAGCCCTTGATGGGAGACTTACCGGCAGATCGCGTAACTGAGAGCAGGACGTTTGACGGTGTTGGCACGGACTTCGCTGGTCCCTTTTTGGTGAAAACGTCGACACTTCGAAACAGCAAGACTGTTAAGGCTTACTTGTGTGTTTTTGTTTGTCTCTCCACAAAGGCCGTACACTTAGAACTGGTCTCCTCGCTTACGACCGAGGCGTTTGTAGCCACATTTGACAGATTTGTATCCCGCAGAGGGCTGCCTTCCTTGATCCATTCTGACTGCGGCACTAACTTCAAGGGCACCTATAATTATTTGAATGATGTTGTTAATTTCCTTGAAACCAACAAAGCTGATATAGGTGATAGGCTTGCCCGACGTGGGATAAATTGGTTGTTTTCCCCACCAAATTGTCCACACTGGGGTGGTATATTTGAGGCCGCCGTAAAATCGGCCAAAACACACTTGCGCAGGACAATCGGTGAATCTGTCCTTACATTTGAGGAACTCGCAACAGTGTTTTGTAAGATCGAGGCCGTTTTGAAGTCTCGGCCGTTGTGCCCGATCTCCTCGGATCCGAATGATTTGGAGGCCCTTACGCCGGGCCATTTTTTGATTGGTCGCCCACTTGTCGCCTTGCCTGAGTACCCCTACATTGATACGAGACCTGGTCGTCTCTCGCGCTTTGAATTGGTACGCCAGATTACTCAGAGCTTTTGGAAACGCTGGAATTTGGAATATTTGCACATACTCCAGCAACGCGTTAAGTGGACCGACAAGACCGATCCACCGAAGATTGGTGACCTCGTTTTGATCAAGGAGGCTAACCTTCCGCCACTCAGATGGCGTAGGGGGCGCATCCTTCGTTTGGTGACTGGGGCTGATGGAGTTCCCCGATTTGCTGAGGTCTTGGTGGACGGTTCGATTCTGAGGAGAGCGGTTGCAACATTGTCACGTCTACCAACCGATTAGCGGACCGGTAGGCCGGTCCGGGGCGGGTGGATGTTTGAAATAGAATTAGTTTTTATTATAAGTCAAATCGATTAGATCGATTGAGTAACATTTTGTTTAGTCTATTGAAAATTTCTGACAATGGTCACACTGAACTTCCTTCCCGCCTTGAAAAATTAACACGCCGGTTTTGGGCTGTCTCCGTTTGTAATAATTGATATAAATTGATATAAGTACATTGATCGCCTTTTGAATTAACGCGAATTTAATTAACTTGTATAATTGAACTAAATTCAGTAAACCGTCTTGAATGCCGCCTGATCTAGTGCTGGCAACGATAAATTGTGGTAAAAGACATTGTAAAACTGAATTGTGATTTGTGAAACCTGTGAACGTGCATCGTGCCCTCGTACCAACGGAGAGGACGTCAAGCTGGAACTTTGGAAGGAACAGCTAAGTGGATAATTCATTCAATCTATCGTGGCCACCTTAGTTTTGTTTGTTTTTCCCTAACTTAGTTCCACTCCTGGCATCAGTAAGAGTTGGTAAGACATTTTATTAATATTAGGTGTAGTTAGGATTATAATTCATCGCTGTGCAATGCAGAATATTTGTGTCTGAGATTAGTTGTGGCTGACAAGGGCTGATGAATAGAGTCACGCTTCCACAAATCTGCTGCAGTTAATCCCAGCTCCTTCTAGCCAAATTCTAGATTCCTGCCAGTTTTCAAATCTGTTTTGCCATAAATTGGCTGTGACATACGGGCGGACAGACAGACAGACTTTGCGAATCTATAAGGGTTCCGTTTTTACAATTTTTGGCTACGGTACCCTAAAAAACACAATACTGCTCTACTAAGCGCAAAAGCCCTATCTCAACTAAAGCGAGTTACGAGATAATTGAAGTTTAGTTAAAGTTGATTTCTTTTATTTATTTATGGATGTTTATTGTTATTATAGGTATAATTATTATGGTAAAGTTTCGAAATACATCGCCGTTTTTAGGGGTTGTGAGTAATTGGAGAGGGAGGAGGGGAGGTCTTGAAACCCCCGTCATCATTTTCACTTGCCGGAAATACTTGGTTTCCTCTAAAAAAAAAATCTCCAAACATCGGTGTGTATGGCACTGCCAACTTCCACATTCATCACACTAGTTTAATAAACTTAGGTTGACGGAGCCCTGCGAAGGGCTCCTATTTTCGGATTAAGGGTCAAAAGAGAACCTAACATAACCTATTTAGTTACTTATTACAGTTGCACCTAACCCTAGGCACTCGAAAGCAATGACGCACAAATTTGACATTAGCTGTCAATATGATCATTCCAAGATGGCAGTTTTGCGTTTCGTTTCACGTTTTTCCCATAAAACCTAAAAATGACATTTGTAAAACTGTACGCAAGTATAAAAACTACGTTCCGTTTTGCATAATATATAAAATATTATATAAAATATTTAGACGCAACTCCGGCAGCCAAAATTACTTTTGGGGGATTAAAACAAACTACCTTAAGTAGTTCAGATTCTGATGAAAGCTTTTCTAGTGTGCCGTCCCTTGCAGACTGTCTCAATTCGCAGTTTTCTGATGTACCTAAAAACTTCAATGCCGTTCATATCAATGCCCAGAGCATTCCGGCACATTTCTCTGATATGCTGGCCAATCTAGACTGTAAGAGTATACATGCTATCCTTGTTTCTGAGTCATGGCTAAAGCCCTGTCTGCCCTCTACATTATACTCCCTACCTGGTTTCCAACTTATCAGAAATGATCGGGCGGTAAGAGGCGGTGGGGGTGTTGCTATATATCTTCGTTCTCATATCCCCTATTCCGTTGTAAGTATGTCTGCACAGCCTCCCCCGCTTAATGCCGGTGAACATTTATTTCTGGAAGTTGTCCTAAACCACACCAAAGTCCTCCTCGGCGTTTTCTATTCTCCTTCATTACGTATAGATTACTTTTCAAGTTTCGAAACTCTATTGGTTGATCTCGTGCCCTCTTACAGTCACATTATCATAATGGGTGATTTTAATACATGCCTACTTAAAAATGATTCCCGCTCTTCTTCCCTTCTTTCCAGTATTACAGCCTGTAATATGACAATACTGCCTTCAAACCCTACTCATCATTTTCCGAATTCTACACCTTCTCTTCTTGACTTAATCATGGTTTCTTCAAGTCAACATGTCGCTACCCACGGACAATACCCAGCAGACATGTTCTCTTATCACGACTTACTCTTCATATGTTATAAAATCCGCCCTCCTAAGACTAAACCTAAAGTTCTATTGCAGCGCAATTTTGGTGGCATGAACACAGAAAATCTATATAAAGATGCCAGAGATATCGACTGGAATCCACTCATGACCTCCGAATCTGTCAATGAAAAGGTCAGCGTCTTTACAGATAAAATCATAGAACTTTTTGACAAGCATGCGCCAATTCGACCTGTGAAACTAAAGCACCGTCCTTCGCCTTGGCTCACTGATAACATCAAACGGTTGTTACACAAAAAAGCTGCAGCTAAATTTAAATATAAGATTAAACCGGATGCTTCCAACTTACAAAAATATGTAGCAATTAGGAATCACTGCAATAGGGTGTGTAGGGATGCACAACGCCAACATATCCATAGTTCTGTAAAAAACGGTGATCCGGCAAAAGTCTGGAAATTTCTTAAAACCCTGGGGGTCGGCAAAGCACGCCTAAACACTATTCCTCATGACTTCAATATTGACTTGCTCAATCAACATTTCTCTGCTTCGTCCAATATTGATAGGACTACTAAGACAAGCACTATTAATTATCTTTCATCACTGCCCACCCCTAGTTATTCACCATTCGTCTTTAATCACTTCACCGATAGTGATGTTAAGAAGAGCATTTTATCCATCACGTCCAACGCTGTTGGTAACGACTGCGTCAGCCGTAATATGATCCTTCCAATCCTCGATTTAATCCTACCTATCATTACCCACATCCTTAATTATTCCATGTCTAGTGGTGTATTCCCATCATTCTGGAAGGACGCCTTAATAACCCCAATCCCAAAAAAATCTCATCCTTCATCCTTTTCTGATTATCGACCAATCTCTATCCTACCATTCCTCTCCAAAGTCCTCGAACGTCTCGCCTACAACCAAATTAACTCCTTCCTCTCCACAAACAATCTTCTTAATCCCTTCCAGTCCGGCTTCCGTTCGGGTCATAGTACCGTCACTTCCTTAGTCAATATTACGGATGACATCAGGGCTGGTATGGAGGACGGTCAGCTTACAATCCTTGCTCTGCTAGATTTTAGCAACGCTTTCAACACAGTGGATTTTGATATTCTACTTGGCCGTCTATGCTCTCTTAACATATGACCTACGGTGATTGATTGGTTTCGTAGTTACCTGTGTGGCCGCCGACAGCGTATATGCATCGAAAATTCACATTCTAGTTGGTGTGACATAACTGTTGGTGTGCCCCAGGGTGGCGTGTTGTCTCCTTTACTCTTCGCAATTTTTATAAATTCTATATCAAATGACCTTCGCTGTTCCTATCACCTTTATGCAGATGATCTCCAAATCTACACGCAGTCACCATTGGCACAAATGTCTTCTTCTGTAGGTGCCATTAACAGTGACCTGATGCGTATCAGCAGTTGGAGCAAATCCTTTGGGCTTAAAGTCAATCCCTCTAAAACCCAGGTCATTGTTATTGGGAGCGCAAGAATGACAACGAAAATTGACTGGTCTCAGCTGCCTCACGTTACCTTCGATGGCACTGTTATTCCAATACAAGATAAGGTAAAGAATCTCGGTATAACAATCGACTCTACATTAACGTGGCGGTCGCAGATTCAAGAGGTGAGCCGAAAAGTGTTCGCCTCAGCCGGTTCATTGAGAAGACTTAGAAATTTTCTCCCAACTGCCACCAAAATTGCACTTGCAAACTCTCTTCTTTTACCCATTATTGATTATGCAGATGTCAGCTATCTAGATATCGCTGAAAACCAGTTAGACAAACTTGAGCGCCTTCAAAATCTCTGTATACGATTCATATTTGGACTACGCAAATATGATCATGTTTCACAATTTCGAACACAGCTCAAGTGGTTACCTATACGACATCGCCGGAATGCTCACATTCTTTCTTTGTTGTACAATATACTTTTTAACCCTTCAACTCCTTCCTATCTTAAAGGACGATTCGAATTCCTTCATGATACGCATAACCGTTATTTAAGGTCATCAGAAAACATGAAACTGAATTACATTCTACATTCCACAACCTTTTATGATAAATCATTTTCTGTCACAGCTGTTCGTCAATGGAATGCATTACCGTTACATATAAGACAGGCTCAGACGATAACCAGGTTCAAATCCTTAGTTAAGGAGTACTATCTATCATTATGATATTTCTAGTTTCTTCCCGTTCTACTAAGCATATATGTATTAAATATTATTTATGTATGTATGTATATCTATGTATGTATAAGTATTTATGTATGTGTATATATATTGTCTTAGTATTATATAACCTATATATATTTAAATATAATATATATCTACATGCATCTTTACTGGTACGCTTACAACTACCATTTCTATCCTACCAATAATATCTCCATCCAAAGGTTGCCTGGTAGAAATCGCTTTTAGCGATAAGGCCGCCCATTGTACTGTATCTTACATATGTAAATTTCTTTAACATATTTGTAAAAGTGTACAATAAAGTGTATAATAAATAAATAAATAAATAAATACCTTAAGCCCCCTACACTACCAATACCCTCAAATTCAGGCGACTCGTTTCGAAACCCAACCCATTATTATTTTTCAAAATAGATGAAACATCAAAAATATATGTGGATATACCTTATTCATGAGATACTGTTATGTCGCTTAGAAAATTATAGAATTAGAATTTGAGTTACTGCTTTTTCGTTAGCTCTCCTCATACATGTTTGTATGGAAAAATATAAAAAAATTCTTTCGCTTCAATTATGTGTTGTTTCAAAGAAAATAAATATTAAAAGATATTTATTTATATTCATTTATCATTTATTAACGAAATACAGAGTTTATAGCTCATCAAAATTTAGCTGTCTGCTACAACCCGTCAGGTTTTCTTTATTCTCATCGAATGTTAAAGGCAGTGTGTGAGGTGATAAGACTTATTATTTGCTGTTGTTCACGAGGCACAGTTTCATTTACTTTCCTTTTACGGCTTGGTATTATAGAAATTTCAAGCACTGATGAAACATTTTCCTCTCCGTGATCTCGCAATGCCATCCCTTGAGCTTGACGAGAATCAACAATTTCAGGTAACTGCCAATTCATATAAAAAGCCACAAGCTTTTCTTCTCCCAGAAAACATCATCTCTTTCTATAATTTCTATTTTTAGTGGTATACTTTCGCCACTCCACATAGCAAATAAACACTTCTGTTTGCGTGTAACGTGGCTTTGCCCCTGAATTTGGTAATAACAATTACAATATTTGTTTAGACTAGTCAGTTCACTTTTTTATCATGTTTCCATATTTGTATTTTATTTGCTCTTATACTATTCTCCAGGCCATTCTTATAGGCAACTATAGAACATTAAATTTCCACAATCGTGTTTGGACCTATTAATCCATCTGGCGTGGCACCAATAATCGGATAATCCACAAGGCTCGATTGTTACATTTTCTTGCTTCGCCAGTTGTTGCAAAGCCAGTTGTTCATTTTAGATTCCATGCGCAACTGATTTTACATTGCAAATATTTTATTTGTACAAAATATTTTTTTTGTTTAATTAAAAATTGTTTGACATTCCTTGGCTAGCTCTTGAACAGATCGTGTTACTCGTAGGAATGACTGCAGTCAAATGTGTGTAAGACGTTGCAGAACTGTTATCTTTAACTTCACTGTAATTACAATAATGATAATTAGTTACGTACTTTATTATTAAAATAATACTATATCTTGTGTTATGGCAAGCAGAGAAGTCACCTTCTTACTTATAAATGATTGATTTTAGAAATTAAAAAGATATAAGATGTACTGAGACATACCTTATAGTTTATGAATAATCAAAGTTTTACCCGATGTACCTAAAAAGGTTAATGTTCACAACACAATAATACAACATTCGTTACAGCTTGTGTGCGGATTGCGGAGCGCCATATTAGCGCTGTTTATTGTTCGCCGTGGCGATGGCGGCGTCTTAGCGCTCCAGGCGCTCTGACAAGCTAATGAATTTGAAATATAGGTACATAAAATGATTCGATTTTATGTTATTACTCTTTCAAAAGTAACATAGTTAGTCATAAAAGACTCTTATGAAAATAATTTGTGTAAAAATGTTACATATTTCATAATCACTTGGCCATGGATGAATTTCTATTTTATTACGACGCTTTCTTGTACAAATCCTTCGTAGAACTTCATTTCTCTAATTGTCCATATTTTATTCTTCTAATTATATATTTATAAGCACAGAAACAATAACTCATTAAACGCAACAAGAGTATAAACTTAGGTCCTAATTATATGTGCCCATAGTTACATGAAAAGCCTATTTGATTCAAAGTATTCAGTCTATAACATAAAACATGAAATTACGAACTCAAATTGGCGTATTATAATAACAGACAGGTTTACGTCAAATTTCGTGCAGCGGAGACGCAAGCGACATGACCTATCTCTCACAGGGCTCATAGCCGAATGATGAGGTCTGGGCGGGGCGTAAACTAGCAACTGACACTCAGTACACCGCTTATGCTAATAAGGTTTAAATTGCTGAAGCGTTTGATATTGATGGGATCTACCGAGCGTCAAAATCATAGACGTTTGACAGATTTTATTTAATTTTACAAAATATACACGTATAATATGAAAATAAATAGGGTAATTCTTTAGTTCATTAGATTTCCTTCAATATTATCAAATAAAATATGACAGCTTGCGATCAAAATATTGCAAACAGTGAGACGAAAGATTATTTTCTGCCTCGATTTTGTGATTTTTTTACCATGATTCTATTTTACATACATGAAAAATTATTTTAAAAGTCTTTTGTTCAGACTTTTGAATTTAAGCTCTATTTTTTGCTAGTTTGTAATATGTACCGTTATGGCTAGATGCGCGACCAAAAATTAGATGTTTCACGGCTTCTGAGGTATAACAGCGCCTTAAATATACATACTCGTAGAAAACTGCATAAAATACGAGGCTTGCATTTGTTCTAAATATCAAATTTTATGATTATGAACCAGAAAGAATAGTGTGGATAGTATTAATTTTCGAGAGGCTGTACAGAGCACACCCATATTACTTGTATAGTTTATACAACCGTCAGGTACGGAGATCTTTCTGATAGAATATTAATACCCAATACTCGCTAAAAGGATCGATAGTTTTACATACATATTTTAAAGTCTCTCCAACTAGATTGATTGTTAAGTAGCTGTCGCCCGCGGCTCCACCCGCGTGGATTTCTCGGGTCTTTAATTAATCGAAGAATTATAAATATTGATCTCCCAACCAAAAATCCTCATCGTACTGGACAACTACTGCTAAACCGTCAAGTCTGTATAATAATATGGTATAGTGCAGATGGGCTCTTATAGGTCCTCATCAGAAGATTCAGATCTTCGATTTTTATAAGTCAACAGAAAATGCTCATCAGACTTAAGAACTTTTGCAAAGACGTCAAGTCTGTATCTGTTATAGTGAAACTGGGCTCTTGGAGTTTCACATCAGATGTTCGAGATTTTTAAATTTTGATCTCTCATCGGAAAATGCCCATCAGGCGTAATATTTGTTGCTAAACCGCAATTTTTTATGTCTTATAGTTTTGTTGGGCTGTAATGGTTCTGTATCAGGTGTTCCACTTTCCAAAATAAAATATAGCCCATATGTTGCCCAGACCTAATAGCATACATACATATATACATACATAGACTCACACCTGTTTCCCGGAGGGGTAGGCAGAGACTACAGAACGCCATTTGCAACGATCCTGACATACCTCTCTTGCTTCATTCACTTCCATCAAATTTCTCATGCATACTCTTCTGTTCAGGGTACTTCTGACCTGTCCTTTTTTTTCCTAATAGCAATATAACAAAAAAAAGCTTCATTAAAATCCGTCCAGTAACTTCGGAGATTAGTGTGTACAAACAGACGAACAGATAAACAGAAAACGTTTAATTTTTTTTTTAGATTCTTGCTCTAATACTATTTCTTAGCCTCCCTGAGTTTCTTTTTTGGAAATATATTCAATGTACAGGGATACTTTTTTTACTGTCTTATTATATGTATAGATAGATTTTATGATAAATGTAGGTATGTGTATGGTAATTGTAGGATTTCTACTCCATAAACGTTTATAATCTTTGAGCGCAATATAAATAGCCACAGTTAAGCTAACCAAGTTTCAATAAAATCTGCTCAAGTATTTGCAACTTATGTACATGGTGCTAGCCGTTGTACTACCATCCATCACTGAAAACATTTTAGCAAACTAATTCTGCTTTCATAGTGAACGTTTGCAACGCTAAGTTAGCTATTAGTAGCTGACTAGAACCTGGCTTATACGCTTTTTTTGCCCGGACGCTCGAGGAACCCGGACGCCCAATATTAGTATTGAGGTTGGCTCTAATGTTGCCTTTACGATTCTTTTTGCAGACCATACCAGTACTGTTAAGGATGACCGTTATCTTAATATATAAAATCCTTGCGTTACTGACTGACTGACAGACACGCTACAGCCGAAACTATTGGGTGCAGGAAGCTGAAATTTGGCATGTATGTTCCTTGGAGACCGTAGGGGTGCACTAAGAAGGGATTTCCCGAAATTCCCACGGGATCGGCCAAAACGGGTAAATTTAAAAAAAAATGCAGGCGTAGCTGCTGGCGTCCTCTAGTCTGGTATATGACAGACTTAAATAAAATAAAAGTCCGCATATACACGAACTACATAATGGTATCATAAGTAGAAATTGCTCAATAATTCCCAATCAATTTCTCATTTAAATTCGTTTTCCGTTAACAGATTGAATAGAAATACTCGGCTGCAATACAAAACCGATTATGGTAGTAAACAAAGGCTTATATTGGAAAATATTATGTCAGGCCGTGTAAAATTGAATGGAGTGGTCTCTATTGACTGCATGGTTAGCGTAGTGGCTCGCCGAGTGACACTGCGCCGCGTGTTGTGGGTTCGATCCCCACACGACCACACTTTGTGTAATTCACAAATTGTTGTTTCGAGTCTGGGTGTTCATTGTGTCCGTTAGTTGTATGTTTGTAAAGTCCCTCGCGACACAGGATTTAGTCCTAATGCGGGAGTTGTTATTTTTAATAAAAAAAAAGGTTATCTGCCCGAAGGTATAGATAACTAAATAATATAATACACTAGACTTTGCTGCTCAGTCCGTGTGTTTGTCGGTTGTTGCAGAAAAAAGATGCCTATGACACTTTACACTCTACAGGATTCTAAATAGCACACAAAATATGCCGCTAAAAACATCGATCCGTTGCGGTATAAAAGAGGGACAAACAATTAAAACACATGTTTATTATTACAGAATGCATGGATTATTCAAAGCTTTCGTGCCCTATATATTTTATACGATACTATAGATTCCACATGCGGCAGCGCCTGCGAGGTTGTGTGATCGCTATGTGTAAAGCTATACTTCTAAAAGTTTAATAGGAATTCGTTTATGCGTGATAGAGTAATAAACGTCTATCCTCACAAAGTATCGCGTTTGTAGTTAGGAATATATGATGACGGGACTTTATCGTTTCGCTTAATCTTAGTACTCAAACTTCCTGGTCGGTAAAAAATAAACAAGAGTGCGATCTATTATATCTTTACGTGTTAACTTAAGATACATATTGTGAAGGGTTTTCAATAAGGAAGGGTGTTGGATGTTGACAGTCTCTAGCACCCATTTTGTTTTAGTGGCGTCTGTTAAGTTATTATATTATAGCGACGCACAGCGGAGAGCATTATTTTTCAAACTAGTATCGTTCAAATAATGTTTTAAATAAATTCAACACAACCATTATTGTTGTGAGTGTAGGTGCGTGTTGCATACTTTGTTAAATAATTTTCATAGCCAAAGTTCTGCTGACGAGAGTTAGTTTAACAATAGTTTAATTTTCGTGCTATAACGTTGGTATACGTTTATGAATGTTTGTGAGATAAGGGACCATTATAATATTCGAAATAATGATATCAAATATAAATGAAGTCGATTATTAAAATGTATTAGACTACTGCTTCTGAGTATTAAGAATGGCTGTTTTTAAACTACGTTATATAGAATTTATAGATAGAATTACGTCGGTATGAGTACTAAAATACAAACCTTTTATTTTGTAGCTCAGAATAATTACAATTCCTTTTCAGCAACTCTATAGCACATCTATAATATAGCGGCCGATCGCCTTGCATATTTGATAGCTACTGTCTGCTTTTTAAGTTTTTTGGCAATAAGACAATCGTTTAAAATACTAAGTTTATAAAAAATAAAATACAATATTTTCAATTTTATAAACAAGCATATCAAATCGCTTGCAAGATACTACCTCTAACGATATAGCCACTCTTTACATTAAAATCTACCACAACTTTCAGCTTCTTTACAATACTCCTTATTTTATATAATGTTGTCTCATTGTACTAACATCAGACTGCTTATGTATTCACTGACGATAGCATATCAAGGAGGTTTGCGGCTCTGCTTAGATGCGTGGTTAACCATGTAGGTCATTGGATTTGGCGGATTCAACGCTCCAAATTCATAGTATTTGAACATATGGTATTCTACACAGTGATTCCTCAACCGGCTAATCGTTTAAGGCTATTTGTATAATAGTTGCTTTACATCTTGCCGTTTGTAGGCTACCTAAGGGTCTTTGAAATGGATGAGAAGACACCTTAGGGCTCAGTTGAGAGGACAAGACATGTATGTATGTAAATTACTTTATTTTAGTGATTAATCTTTATTTTGGAATCCAAATGTTTTAAGATAAAAGAGATGGAGAGCCCTCCATCAACTCGAAGGAGAACTAGCTTACTAAGCTAGTTGATTGTGCCTGGTAGACTATATTGTCAAGAACGTCGGTTACTTTTAATAGCATGATTCAGAATTTTCAATTGTTCTACTTGTTTCCGGTGGTATCCGTTTGATGTCGTCAGTGTGAGTGTTTTTGCTATAGTACGACAGATGAGATTAGTTGTATACAACTACCATTACACGCTTTGTTTTCAGAACTGAGAGCACTGTTTGTCTGATATTACAGAAATACGACTATTTATTTTACATGAACTTCGATGTTACATCAATATAAACATACTGTTAGTAGCATTTTGAATACGAACAACATTGAGAATTGTTGTAACCGACTCCAAATATAGCACAATGTAGATAATTCTTATCTTATTATCTCAGAACAACAGATCAAAAAGAAATTCTGGGCTTCATCTTTCCTTAGGCTTTGTTTATTTTAACCAAAATTTGAAGCTTCGAAAGGTCTTTTGTTATCCTCCTTAGTGGTTTATATACCTGAATTTATAAAGATGCTATAAATATAAACAGCAATATCTTAGACATGATTTCCATCACAATCGGTTATTTGCATAGTGATTAATCGGATCTCGCTCCAACGCTCGGTTGACCTTTGTTCAATATTGATTTAGGAACCTAATTTGATTAAGAGCGGCGATAGCCCAGTGGTGTACGTGACGGACTGCCGAGACGACGGTCTCGGGTTCGAACCCCAGGTAGCCCGGGAACACACCTCTGACTTTTCGAAGTTGTGTGTATTAAAAATATTAATTATCGCTCGCTTAATACTGTGCCCGGTAGATGGTAATAGGCTCGCCTTCTATTACATTGGGATCGAAATATAACTGGCGAAATATGGGTGTGTAATACACCTCTGCCTACCCTTTCAAAGATAAAAGTTATGTTACGTGTTATGAACCTAATTTGGGAATGTCCTTCCTGAATTATAAAACGAGATAGGTATTGCTGTTTATCGATAGGTGTGCGTTAGTGATGAGCTACGCTCTCGGATCGGGTGTCAGAAAAATTCAGAGGCATTGTGAACTAGAACGTTGATTGCCGTTGGGTTTAATTTACACACGTGGACACATTACGACAATTGATCTACAGTAACAACATGAGGTCATACATATAACTAAATCTACCTTATCGTAAATATTAAACACCATATAAGTAATAATACTATCCAGTATATATTGACTGAAAGTTACCTGTTACGATTTTTTATCTATCAAGCAACATAGTTATTTAACTGTAATCCAAAATCTAACATTTGGTGTTTTATGAATTATAAAATATGTTTTTTTTTGTTTAAGGACTTATAGGATTTCCTACTATACAAACATTTTCCGCTCTATAAAATAAACTGTTCGATCATGACTTCTTCTATCAAATAATCTGTGCAGTTAATAAAATAATCTATATTGCTTATAAGCATACGTATACTCTTTATAATGTACCCGTTAAATGCTCATATAAAGTTACTGTTTACAAGTACAGCTCGTTACGAAGTCTACAGTTTATAGGCTATCAATTTTACTGTGTATGTTGTATTTGCACAGACGTTTGTGCTAATACGCTCAAGCGTATTTGCTAATAGGCTACTAGCTTTTTATTGGGTGATGGGTTACCATTTCATGCGATAATGGGGAAAGATGATAGGAAAAGGGATATTTAAAAAAGGGAAACGAGTAAGTAGTTGATATTATATTATTAACGGTATAACGAGGCTTAGATCATTGCAGCGCAATGTATGTTGATCTTTGCTGACATATCTTTTATAAACCGATTAAGTATATACCCTCTTCAAGTGAAAATGTGATCCTTTTATTATTGGCTAGTTTTTTCGTGTGTTTTCGATCACCGTTTTTATTTTGATAGATTCTTTGAACCGCAGACTTATTAGTATCATCGCTCAATGCAACACTGTCTAACGTAATAGTTTCTTTTCTTGTATAAAATATGCAAGACAGGAGAAATATATTTTCGCCTTACACCTCGAAGGCGAATTGAAACCATATTTAGCTGCAATATTCAACAGATGCGTAGATACAGGGGTATTTCCTGATCTAATTAAACACAGTAAAGTAATACCATTAATCAAAAGGGATCCGACATTAGTAATTTTCGGCCAATTTCTATCTTGCCTGCTATTAGTAAAATTTTTGAAAAGATTATTTTGCATCAATTAGAAAGCCACATTCACACAAATAATTTATTTCACAGAGAACAGCATGGTTTAACTAAGGGTCACTCCACCGTTGATGCCGGTGTAACTTTGTTAAAGCACCTATCAAAGGCGTTTGATTGTGTGGAATATAATACACTTTTACTTAAATTGAAACTTTATGGTATTAGAGATACCGCACTCAATCTTGTTGCCAGCTACCTTAGAGATCGAATTCAGTATGTAGATGTTAATGGGAGTAGGTCTCTAAGTTTGCCAGTAGGAAAGGGCGTTTCACAGGGCTCTATTCTCGGTCCATTTCTTTTTTTAATGTATATTAATGATTTGCCGTTCTTTATTCCAAATCTATGTGATATCGTTTTGTTTGCCGACGATACGTCACTAATTTTTAAAGTTGATCGCAATTCAAGTAACTTTGATACCGTCAATAACACTCTTGCACAAGTATTAGATAGGTTTTCGAGAAAAAATTTGGTACTCAACTCTAGCAAAACCAAATATGTTAAATTCTCTTTGCCTAATGTCAAAAGTGTTCCTACTAATATAATTTTAAATAAGGAAACAATTCAACTAGTCGAATCAACCGTATTCTTAGGTGTAACTTTAGATCTTAGTGAAGCTTTAGTGGGGCGCCCAAATATCCTGTCTCGCAGTAAAACTTAGTTCTGCAGCGTACGCAGTTAGAAAAAATTGCGAATTCACAGATATAGATACTGCTAGACTTGTTTACTTTAGTTATTTTCACAGCGTTATATCTTACGGTATAATGCTATGGGGTAGAGCTGCTGATATACAGACTCATAGTCATAGTCATAGTCATTTATTCACATTTTACTATTTGACTATTTTTGTCATTCAAAAGAGGGCCTTACGTGTAATTTATAAGTTAGGTGCTAGAGTTTATTTACGTGATAAATTTAAAGAAGAAGATATTTTGACAGTTGCATCGCAATATATATATGCTAACTTAATGAACATTAAGAAAAACTTAATTCTATACCGCAAAAATAGTGATTTGCACAAAGTGAACACAAGGAATAAGCATAAACTGGTGGGAACTAACTACCGTCTACATAAAGTTCAGAACTCATTTGCGGGGATTGGTATACGATTTTTCAACAAATTGCCTCTTGAAATAATGAATTCACCCATGCACAAATACAAACAGACAATTAGGAACTTTCTTTTACAAAGGGGTTATTACACTATTAAGGTATTTTTAAATGATAAGACACAAGAAATACATACACATAGAAATTAAAACGCATACATTTGTAAATATGTGTATTTAGTTCTAGAAGGACAAAGTATTGAGTTATAATTTGGCTGGCACAAATACCATATTCTTGCGTCAAAACGTGCTCGATAAGTAATTTGCGGCCAGGTAGGTATATAAACCGTACAGTCCGAAAAAAAAATTGAAACATTCTAGGACAACACACGCGACCATCTGATCCCACACTAGATAGATTACAACCATAGAAGCTTGTACTACTGATAAACATACTTATGTAATTTTAAATACATGCATGTTAACATGTTATAGGTGAATTACACACAGATACAGAAAACATCATCGTGCTCATCATACAAAGATTTGTCCTCGGTGGGAATTGGGAATCGAACCCAGGACCACCGGCTTAGTAGTCAGGGCACTTACCACTAGACCGACATACCAGTCAAAAAAAATAAAATGAATGCGGCATAAAACCTTATACATAAAAATCCGTCAATAAAAACATTTACAACGCAATACCTAGTGTCACTACACATTTTTTATCAAAGTTTAACGCGTTTATGACAAGAAATTTACTGCCAATCAGCTTAAATTGTTTGTGCAAAACATGTCCGTCCATCTATGTCAGACCTTTCAAAGTTCGGACGAAATAATTTTAGTTGGTAGTGTTCGAGCGCACCTAAGTGAAAAGTTTCATGTGGCCTTTAAAGTTTTCCTCTTGTTGGGGTCACGGTTGTCTATAAGTAGGTAATACTGTTTCGTCAAGATACCTTCGATGTTTTGTTAACATTTATTAAAATATATACTTTACGAATATTGATGAGATCATATGAGATATTGGTAATTAATATAATAGCGGATAGAAGTATTAAATAAATAAGTAGATGGGCAGAAAGAAAATTAATTAGCTTCTAATTTCTAGTTATATAATATGAATGTGATGTTGGAACCCGAACCAATTGTTCCGATACCTTTTAACCAACTAAAAACGTGGTTACGCGAGAGAACCCTACAACAACATGTTAAAGAGTGGGCAGAGTTAAAAGAGTGTAGGCAATCTAAAGATGCCTTTCCCCTATTAGACAAACGACTCTCGCAAAAACTGTTGCACGCCAACAGGAAAACACTCAAGCATCTGACTGGCATAATAACCGGCCACTGTCCACTAAACAAGCATCTCTACAATATCGGCGTCACGGACAGCCCACTATGGAGGGGCTGCATGGAGACCGAAGAAACACCCGCTCATGTGATCCTACATTGTACCAGCGTGAGCGACCAATGGACGAGGTTCCTGAACAATCCCAGAACCATGAGCAAAGCCATACGCAACACTGGTCAACTCATGGCCTTCTGGAAGGAGCTTGCATGGTATGAGTAGCAGGCGACAACCGTGTCACTGCTCACGCACAATGGCCCAATTCAGTGGCTAAGTGCGGAAAGCACCTGTCCAACTAACTAACTAACTAAAATGAATGTACAAAATTCTTGCGTAACTGACTGACAGCCCTCATCTTCATGTTTCTTGGGGACCGTATGGATTCTCTAAGAATGGTTTTCTCGAAATTTCCGGAAAAAGAGGAAGTAAAGGTTAAATTAAAATAATATGTGTGGGTGTGGCTGCGGGCATCCACTAGTAATGAAATGAAATAACGCAAAATGTTTAGAAATATACTTCGTATAAATTCATCATCTCATCATCAGCCTTTAAATAGTCCACTGCTGGACTAGGCCTCTCCTTTGAAAGGAGGAATTGGCCTACTATACCACGCTGGCCAAGCGGGTTGGTATAGGGTTTGTATCAAGTTTTCCTTCTCTTACAGTTCTGTTCTCTGCATAATATGCTCCCTCTGTCGGCTCTTACGACACCCATGGGATGATATGGGGTGGTGACAATTCGTATCCTTAATCCGTCACCACACGGACAAGTATAATTATTATAGTATAAACAAATAGAACTGTGAAATTCTAAATCCCCCTAACCCACTGAGAATTTAGAAGCGACCCCGGTTTTTAACACCCAACGCAGCTTTTTCACAATTTGCTGTCGTATAATATTATTACGTTTATGCTTGAGGCTTTATGAAGCGGTTTGTTGATATGGTTTATTATGTTTTTATGACAAAAGTATGAAAATAAATTAGACATTTGTGGTTTATCTTCTTATTTAACTTTATTTTAAAAGGGAATCTTTGTGTTAGGACTCGTATTAACAAATAAATTCGGGGTATATTTATGATACGGGGAAGTCGTTGGATGCGACCGGCTTAAAATATCAGTGAGTGCAGAGAGGCTTGGGGAGTGCCAATGTTTATCAGTGGGTGACTTTAGGCTGACATGATGATAATATAGTAAAGGAAGAGAGGATGGACATGAAATCTGAGCCGCTGTCATACTCAGTTACCAAATGTATTGCAACGGTATGAACACTGTTACTTTATGTTGACCCATTGTGTACCAAGCGCGGCCTAATCGATGCACTCATGCACTTATTAGATTTAATATAACGGCAAGCAAAACCGATAACTTATGATAAGTTAAATTAATAAAAATATAGAAAGAAAATCTTCAACATAATAGATAGTTCAAAACGCT
Source organism: Euclidia mi (assembly GCA_944739405.2). Classification (NCBI taxonomy): domain Eukaryota; kingdom Metazoa; phylum Arthropoda; class Insecta; order Lepidoptera; family Erebidae; genus Euclidia; species Euclidia mi. The sequence goes on along the minus strand of OX123204.2, from coordinate 25,517,855 downwards.
ATAAACACCGTTTCACAACTGCTAGGTAGTACAATTTAGTTTTGCGCTATCATGGCTCATGGACGTACCTGACCCTTTGTTCATGTACATATGTGTAGCCCAGCTTTGTGAAAAATGATTTATGTTACGCGAAATTAATGAACGAAATTATATTCAACGATATGAGGGTTTAAATAATGATATTAATTTGCATTCAAATTAAAACGAACATAGCTAAATGACTATTTACACATAAAATAAGGCAATAATTTCTAAACTTAAATACCTAAAAAATACATTTAAAAAAAAGAAAGGAAAAGAAAATTTAGAGGGCGTCATGGAAATCCTCCACATGAGGGTTATATTATACAACGTGTAACGGAAATAACGCACATCCTCAGACACCCCAATTAGAAAACCTTGTTATAATCATAATGCATGCATTGAAATATTTTTTTTATTAGCCTAAACATTGTTTTTTATCGAAAGTATAAACTTGATTATAAGTAAAATGCGTGGTCACTACAAACCTGCGCACGCATACAATCATACGAATCGTTTGCTGTGGTAAACAAACGACAGCGAAATACGATACGTCATACGGTCTATCATTTTTTAACATCGTTAATTTAATCATAATAATCATACCCATAATGCTAACTAGCATTATTGATACATTAGAAATTAAAGTAAAAGGGTATCGATGAGAAAATTAAAGAAGAACGGCGTGCTTAAAGTTGTGAATCATAATTTTTTTATAATAATAGAATAAGCAAATGACTCACAGGCTTATTGTCACTTGTTCGACGTCCTATTTTTAAAATGCTGACATCAGGTGTCTACCACCTGGCTTAAATATTCCTTTAGTTCATACACACAATGTTTCTTTTCACTGTTTCAAAAGCAGCTGATATCTTATTTTAACTCCCCGGCACTTGTTGTCTCGTCACAATCAACTAGTGGTTAAATAGGTATGTCCCCATAAAGCAAAAGTCCAGGGGCGTCAAGTCAGGCGACCTAGGAGGCTACTGGACGGGACCGCCGCGATCGATCCAGCGCTCCTTGTATTCGACTTCACGATGATCTCGAACGTTCTACGTAAAATGCGCGGGGGCACCATCATGTTGATAATACACATTTTTTAAATAAACAAGTAAACTTGTTAAACATTTTTTTTCACTACACTCACAGAGAATCCAGGTAGATGACTAATTTTATTTATCTAAGCGCAACAATGGCCGCCCGGCCGGCGCTGTACCAACTACCAGCGCGGGCGACCGACGCGACGGTGAGAAGTGAGACACATTACGTCTCGCTCTTTCCCGCTGTTAATACGTAAGCGAAAAAAAGATGATAGATATTTTGGTGGTCAATTGTGTGTTATTGTCTTGTACCGACTGTTATGTTGTATTAATGTGTGCGTTCCTGTACGTGGAACCACTAAACAAATGCATTTAAAAAGAAGCCGTTCTACGTTGACTTAAGGTTTATTTTCGTATATTTCGCCTTTTCAAAGCAATGAGGGACTATAATTTACGTAATTTTAATTGTTTTAGGATTAAAAAAATGATAATAAAAATGTCAGAAATGGATTCAGTAGCCGATTCTGAACAAAGTACTTTCAGGATGTGCATTAAACTTGTTACATGTTGTATATACTCAAAACCAAAACTACGAGTCTTTTAGACGATGTCTCTCCGACAGTATGAGTAATAAAAAACGTATTATTATGTGCCTCATGGGACAGGGAATGGGTTAATATTTTAATATCGTAGTGTGCAGATACTTAAAACAAACTGAAAACGATTTCTAAACTTATACAAAAAAAAATATTTTCCCGTTTTTATGGACCACGCATACGTCAATTAAGAAGCAATAAACTGCAAGTATCATTGTAAAAATATCAATTCATGTGATCTAAAAGTAAATTCTGTTTGCTTAATAAAAAATAGGAACAAAATCGCTAAGTTATGCTTCGCTCCAAGTGACATGGTTTCGGGAATTACCAAACAGAAAATCCGATGACACCCGGGAAATTTGCCCTTTAACCTTTAATCCACTTCCTACCGCCTCATTATCGCGTGAATAAAATTAATTTTGTCCACGTTTTACAATTAATGTGATACTCGCGGGGATTTTAGAACATAATTTGTGATACTAATTACCTTCGCCATTAAAAACGTGAGGCGTCATATGGCTGAATAACGCCTACACACGGTTGGGTTAAATATAAACATATCATTTTAGTACCCTAAATTACGCCGTTTATGTTTCTACATACATAGATAAATTGTTGTATACGTCAAAAATATATTCGTTTCTTGTTTCGCCACCTATATATTTAAAGGTTATTATTCTAGCGTGTGGGTGAAGTTTCTGTTGTTTAAAGGATAAATTTTCCAGACTTCACACGGCTAAGTGGGTTTATGTGTTAAGTATTTCTTGATGGAAAATGCAGATAAGTGTTTTGTTAGACTAGCTGGAGTTGAGCACTGGTGGTTTATGATTTTAGGGCTAGTTTACAGATAAGACATTCTAATAAAGAAAATTAAGGGCCAATTTCACAAACTTTTGGATTAGTTTCGGTTCATTGACTTGGCAGACAACATTTTGTTTTATTTTTTAATTAATGCGGAGGATGGTGCCTATCCAGATACGATTAAACTGGCAAATAGTCATGCAGAAAGTGTTCGTACATCGTAGAATTTTCATTACATGTAACGAGTTGTGTAGTAAACATTTAATCAATGCCATTATCTGTGCACATAATATGTCTGAAACATAATAAATGTTGTACGGGGAGGTCACGCTTGATTTGCCAAAGTATTTAATACCGAATAGTAGTAGTAATAGTAGCAGTTCCTTACTGTTTACTTTTCATCAATATGTGCGTCAGTCGCCGTACCTGCGGTGGCGCTAAAAGTTACAGGATGTCAAAGTGGACGAAAAAAAATACATACATACATACATATCGTCACGCCTTTTATCCCCGAAGGGGTAGGCAGAGGTGTATTTCCACACCCACTTTTCGCCAGATATACTTTAGTCCCACGTAATAAGGGGCGAGCCTATTGCCGTACCGGGCACATTTCCAGACTCCGCGCTGCTACTGAGAATTTCGTGACAGAAAAACCCAATAACACTGCCCGACCCAGGAATCGAACCCGGGACCTCCAGATCCCACGCGCACATTTATGCCGTGAGACCAATGAGGCAGTCGCATAGGGTTTGATGTCGAGTTTTCCGTCTCTACGCAAAGATGGTATTTGCATCGTGTTATCCCTTAGTCGCCTCTTACGACACCCACGGGAAGATAGGGGGTGGTGACACTTGTATTCTATGCCGTCAACCACATGGCATATACGAAAAAAAATATGTTTTTAGTAATTTAATACCGTGCCAAACTTTATGAGACGGTTGTCTGTATAATTTGAGACGAAAAAGTGATAGTCAGCTGTATTGAATATGGCGGATTATACATCAGTCGGATATGTGAAGTTGACAAAAATTCAAAATTAAAAAGTTATTTATAAAATAACTTTTCTCCATCACATCACATCTTTGTCTCCTTATTTACACAACAACAATGTTGTGCTTCTAGAATAATAAAAATAATCGTCAGTCATGTGTCTTATGGTGGAATACGCGTCAGCCAGCCTCATAAAGATGCTAAGCGCTAGGTGCATTAAAAATAAACTGACGATTTTTACACTCCAAATATTCGGCTGACGGTGATTTTTGAAGTTTCCTAGCAAATGGCAAATATCGGAACACTTATTGACTCACTATGTCTCTTTGTCTGTCCGTCCGAAAGTCACAGCCACTTAGTTCCAAATTTTTATTATTATTTTTATTATTCTAGAAGCACAACATTATTGTTGTGTAAATTTCTTAAGGTATAAAATATAATATGCATGGCAGTATCGCACTGAAATTCCTTCTACTTTTCACATAATATAGAACATATGCATGCACCTAATATAAAACATTTCTCGTACGCGTAACTAAACCCAAGCGCTCGACTGTAACTGGACGTCGTCATCTCGCATCGCATAGGCATTTGATGGTAATTAGGACGAATTACCACTGAGTGCCGTTGTCTGTGTCCTACACTGTGGCGACACGATGCGACGTTTCGCTGCATAAATTTGTAGAACATTCTAATCTACAGTCTAGATGGGTCTATGAACATGTATTAATGTGCTAAGCACCTCTAGGTATAAGTAGTGATGGTCCTTTTGCAGGAAAGTAATAAGCGCGTTTTACAATGATGGTTTAAACTTAATGTAACGCTTAAAGCATGACTTGACTTGCCTTCCGCTTTAGATCGACAAAACGAACCAAAACTCGTTTAGATTATCACTTCGATTGGTGTGTTTTAAATTTTTATTGCTTTTTACTGATTGCAGGTTATTAATTTTCCTATTTATTTGAAACAGCAAATCTACATTATAGATTATATATCAGCAAATGCATGCAATGCAATTATAATCTAAAATGGTAATTACAGTTTATTTTACAAAATTCACCATAAAAATGTCATAAAGAGAAGTACACCAAAAACTCCTTAACTAAGTAAAATTCATAGCTAGAGACGTCACTGACAACGGGGCGACAATATTAAAAACGAACAAAGTAAAGCACCAAAAGCGACTAGAAGGTTTCCAGGCCAAGTGTTAATCACAATGATTTATTTTTAAAAGCCATTGTAGCAAAGGGGTCTGTCTTGAGTGAAATGTACCGTCCTCTCATCGAAATAGCCAAGATTTCTTGCACCTTCAAGCTAATTTAATTAATAGCGAAATATTGCCAAAGAAGAATTTTCTTGAATAATCTGTGTATTGCAATAAAGATTTGACTTGCACTCATAAGTTTGCCGGATACATGGTCCGTGCATCGATTTTGGATTTAATTTACCTTTAGGGATGGAACCATATTGATCTCTGTTTGTGTAACATTTGACCAACGAGTTGACAAAATTATGTTGAGAATAAGGGTTCCTTGGTTACTACGGAACCCTAAAAGTCTGTCAAGTCTGCAATTTTGCAAGTTATGTGTAAATTAGTAGTCGCTCGCAGATTCACCTGCATTCAACTTTCAAACTTGAACTTTTAAACTTTATTTTACCTAGGGGTAGCATATTAAAAAATCTTTCTTAATGGGTGCCTACATCATGAAAGAAACCGCTGTATAAATGTCATGTTTCTAGATTCAGTAGTTTGCACTCTGCGACAAGTTTAGTAATGATATAAATATTATGATGATGATAAACTTCAGCTGGCGAAAAAAGACGTGTGTTACCTATGTAGGAAAAACTGTCCAAAATTATTGACACATATCAAGTCAGAACTACAACCAATCAAGTCTTATCTTACATTTGCTGTAACATTTCTTTCGCTAACATGTATGAAATGTCATTGCTAAGCAGCTGCATTAGAGTTTCAAAGATTATATGAAAAATAACTCTACACTGATCGACTAATTGGACTAGAAAAAAAAAACAACTAAGGCAGGAAAATTTATCTATATTCAGTATTGAAATAAATTTTTACGCTCCAATAACGCCAAATAAAAACTGTCAGACTGCCAGTCAAAAACTTCTGTGTTTATGTTAGACAATGGCAACAAAATTCTTTCTCACAATAACGTGTAAAGAAACTTTTTCGAAGACATTAATTTTTATCGCGGCCGTATCGAGATCGTAATATGTGCCGGACAATGAACTCTTTATAAAAAAAAAAAGATGGAACATATTTCAAAGGTATATATGAAGCAAAGAGATGTTGAGAGTTGGATGATAAAATACAGCTTGAAAACGCATTGTCGCTTAGTGTGACTGTCATGTTCATTCCTGCAGCAACTTTGATAAAAATCTACCAGATGAACGCTAAGAAGTACTTTCTTAAGTGTTAAGTCGTTAACAAATAAGATACGATGACAGTTTTGTATTGTTCTGGGGAATAATGATATGAAGTACAATAGTCTAACGTTTCAATCAATAGGTCGAAGTCTCGGCATTATCGTTAATGTCCGTCATTTGAGCTAACTTTGTGATAATGGTATGGTTATTATACATTACAAGCGAATCTAGACTTAAATTTATATTTATAGAGAGGTCAGTTTAGTCTAGCCTGCCATATGAATGTTTATTGCAGTTTCTTGACTACACAACTAAACTTCGACTAAATAACGTATATTCACTCTTAGTTGCGGCGTGAGTGAATTTCATATTAATTTTAACTAAGATTATATTAATATTCAACTTCACGAACAATAGAAAATCACATCAAACTAGTCCAAAGGCAGATTATGCAAATGTACGGTTAAGTCGATATCGTAAAAGTACAGTCAGGCTCTGTGTCAACTTGATATAAGGGGGCGTGACATCAGACAAGGGTTCAGTAGAAGATATTACGTACGTAGCACATTATTTTGTTAGTCTGAAGCATTGTTTCTCAACATATTTATATTTACGCGAAGAGAAAGCTTTGTGTACCTTTTTAGGTCATCGTTTGTAGGAAGAAATGTTAGATTAGATTTAGGTATAGTAAAATGAAGAAGAAGTGTAGCAAAAATGATGATCAAATGCCAACTTCTAAGGAATTACTAGTTTCACGACATGAGTTCTTTGTCTGTGTAGTTGCTTAGTCGCTTGATACTGCTCCGAGCGAAGTGATTTTCATCTCCTAGTTTGTGTGATACACACATTATGATTGCAAGTTTGGGCGATGTTTAACAACTAGTGCGGGTGTAGTCTATTATTGAAAATAAAACACTGGGGTCTGTATAAATCTCGATCGCACTGAGTACTTATGTTCTTAATATAGAGCTTTCGTCACTCATTATCTTAATTAAGGTTGAGTAAAATGTTTCTGGTTTCAAGCATGTGTGAAGTCTGCCTACCTGTAAGGAACCAAAGGATAGCTATAAGGCACTTGATAGAGAGAAATGGAAATCATTATACCGACTACAAATGAATTAGAGAGAGAGTGAGATAGGGGAGAGAAAAAGCTGGGTTGTTGCCTTAAATTTCTTATCGTAACAGAAAGCGCTTGACTAGCAGTGGTATTCATAAACTGGTGTGTGATTTATCCATAAGTCTACTATTATTCAACCCTGTGGCTTGTGCTAACATAACTAATACTAATACGCAATATGAGGTCGCAGTAAAGCCACGTTGAGATCCGTAGACATAATAAATACCTTGATTTGTCTCTGCACCACCCAAAGGTTGACTGGTAGAGAATGCTTGGGCATTAAGTCCGCCTTTGTACAAATTATTTTGTTTTGTGCAAGAAGTCTTAAATAAATAAAATATATAAGCACTATTGTAGCGCTTTGATTGATATGACGTTACGTCTAAGCGAGACAATACGTAATTAATGGATTCTATAAGATGATAAGATACAATGCCTATGTTACTTAAGTAAAAGTTATAAAAATAAATGCGTATTTTTGTGCGAATGTCACGCCTCCTTTGGTGACGGAGTTTAAAGACAGCTCGAAGGCGTCCGAAATAGCCTACTGGCTTTTGTTCTGAGGCAAAAACTAGTACCAATGCCTTAACGTGCCCTCCGAAACGATAGCTCTGTAAAATACAAGTAGTAGTCACTTATCTATGGGGCCACCTGGGTAAATTTTGACGAACTTTGCCGATTTATAACGATGGGAATAATGAATATGATTTCGTTTATAACATAGCTTATAGTCTATATAGATTAGCGGCAGCAGCTGGACACGAAGAGCCGAAGATCTCGATCTTCAGCTTGAGCTCGCTCAGTAGTATGTTATTTGACAGGCCTCTATACAGCAATGGACTACATCAGGCTAATGATGATAATGATGATAATGAACCTTGCATTATTAGGAGTCTTCGTAGAGATTTTGTACCAGATCATAAAATGTAATATAAAGTCGCTATTAGTTGTAGTCATTCATACGGAATGCTTGTTGGAGAGCTGTAGCATATAGTGCCGCTAAATTAAGATACTTGCCTATTTTCCCCAACCTAATTTGCCCACTTTCTTTCCTTTTAAAATAACAACACTACCCTAGGCTAAATGACATCTTTTACGAAAACGTACCACAATGTTTTCATGAACTCGATGTTTTGAACTTGAGTGTATAAAGACTTCGAGACGAAGGGTTGTTAGTACAACATTTTGTACTCGTAAAAATATGCGTTTACTTTTCTTTACTTTTAACATCATAAAGGTAATCAATAAATGTACCAACAGAAGCAGTATCAGTTCTGTATTAGACAAAAGATTCCAAACACGCAAATGTCAAAGTACGTGAGTGATTAGACAATTACGTAGAACGTATGTCACTTCATTGGTTTTGCCCTTGAACGGGTGAATAAATTATAAATACCAGATAAGCATGAGTCCGTCGACTATTTTGGGTATAGTTGAAAAGGAATTAACTCTATATATAAATTGAAAACCTTATTTAACAATGTATAAAATGACTTACAGAGTAAAGAATTGTGTGATAAGAGAGTGTTGTGGGGTAAAAGAAGATGTAGTGACAAGCATCGAGTAAGGTATGCTAAGGTGGTTTGGGCACGTGGAGAGGATGGATGAGAAAAGACTGACCAAGCAAATATATAAGGCAAGTGTGAATGTGACAGGACGAAGGGGAAGGCCTAGGCGGACGTTCTCTGACCAGATTGGAGACATCTTAAAAACAGGACAGGTTAGAAGTTCCCTGAACAGAAGAGCATGCATGAGGAATCTGATGTGAGTGAATGAAGCAAGAGAGATATGTCAGAATCGTTACAAATGGCGTTCCGAAGTTTCTGCCTACCCCTACGGGAAACAGGCGTAAGTCTATGTATGTATGTACAAAATAAATTTTTACTACACAGGCAACATTTTAGTAAGTTGTGATTGAATGGAAAATTGCGACATGACTGAGTATGCCAAACATAGCTTATAGATTAGGAAGTTCCTTGAAATTTCTTAAAAGAATCGATACTAAAATTAATATTAAATAGTTACGACTTAGGCATCAGAATCTAAAACCATCAAAAAGTTATATAAATATTGGGTGCTCGTAGATATTTTTTATGAACATAGTTCGCACATTAATCATTGTGTTGGGATTTTCCGTTTAGGCGAATAATGTGGTAAATATTTACGAAATAATGTATGGCTTGGGGACCTTGACTCTTTATGGATATAGGCGGCGATGACCTGAATATTATAGGAATATTTAAGTTAGTTTTACAGATCATGGCCAAACTTTGAAGAAATAGAACGTAATGCAACGGGTACCTGGTCACGGATGGTAAGGTAACAGGACGAAACTTAATAAAATATAAAGTCGCTGTGACATACGGACGGACAGACAGACAGACAGGGTGAATCTAAAGGGTAAATTTTTTTGCCATTTGGCTACGAAACCTAAATTATCCAGAATAATGGAATTTTAGTCAAATTGTCGCAGTCTTCAAAAGTACCTTAAATACCTCCAACGTACAGGGATATAAAGCTAGCTACCCTAATTTTGAACACCTACAATACCTGCGCAAGAGTTATGAATTTCCAAAGGAGGTGCTATGATTTAATTTCCTCTGCTCACAGTTGAGGTTCTCATTTTTCAAGAGCCGATAGATGGCCGTGCCCTTTTGTATACGGCTTCAAATTAGATTTAAAAGTAAGTCTATATAATTCTAATACATCTTCATCCAAAATATTATAACCCATTTCGGAAAATAAGTCTGTGAAATAAGAGCACAATTTATTCATCCATTTAAAGTTGGTCCTTATTATGAAACAGTAATTATGCCATCCCTTGATTTGAATTTCAATATTAGATTTCAGATCTTGAAGAGCCTGTTAAGAATATTCTAGTGTCTTAACGCTTCTATGAATATCTGAAGTCTCTCTAATAAATCGTAATTACAGTCGCGCGTGACCTTGGGCTGTGCGCACGCGTTGTGCCTATTGCTCCGTGTGATATTACTTTCGTATACCCACAGAATACATTTTATATTTTAGAATATATTTTTTTAAATGAACGATATTAGCAGTGATGATGATTTAAGTGATTCAGTGTTTTTGGAAAAATGTACAAAACAACTTAGTGATATCGGTGCGATGGAAGGTATGTCGGAAAGTGGAAAAAATGTTGAAAGTAGTTTACAAGTTAAAGAGAAAAGAAAAGAGAGGGAGGATGATCATGGTACTGAGGATGAATTTATTTTGGTGAACAGAAACAGACCCAAACGCTTAAATAGAAATATTTCAATAACTTTGGAGCAAGAGGGGAGGGTAGGTGAAAAAAAAGATACTGGAGATAAAATTGAAGTATGTGTCTCCTCCGCGAATCACCTACCCAAACAAATGGCAATGGCCAAACTACTACGTGCTGAAGAAATTAAGGATATTTTAAGGATAAAGTACAAGAGCCCTTATAAAGTGCTTATTCAATTCCAAACAATGGAAAACGCTGTCAAATTAACTGAGTGTCAAAAGTTTAAGGAGATGGACCTACGATGCCAATTAATGGATGAAATATCAATATCCTATGGAGTCGTAAAAGGTGTGGACTTGGACATTACAGAGAACGAACTCGCTGAAATATTTGAATCGGAAACCGAAATATCGTCAGTAAAAAGATTAAATCGCTTAAACTTTGAAGGAAAGTGGGTTAGCAGTGAGTCTATAAGAATCGGATTTAAACACAATGTTTTACCTGAATTTATATACGCCTACGGCTGTCGTTTTAAAGTGGAGGCCTTTGTATTTCCTGTAACGCAATGTTCAGGATGCTGGCAGTTCGGTCATGTAAATAAGTTCTGTCCAAGCAAGAAAATATTATGCCCTAAATGCGGAGGTGGCCACGTTAACTGTGAGATACAAGACTTTAAATGCCTTAACTGCAAGGGGAAGCATATGGCACTAGACAAGAAATGTCCAGTATTTCTTAGAGAGAAAAAGATAAGACTGATTATGAGTGATAAGCTAGTGACGTATAGAAAAGCCTTAGAGATTTACGCTGAAACTAAACAAAAAGAAAAGTGCCATATAGTTGAAAATACCACCACTACCGGCTGTGCATTAACGACACTCCCAAACAACAACAAGGACAAGGAGTTATACAGTACAGTAGCAGCGAAAACAGTCATTGATCAGCAACCACTGTGCACCGATGAGGAACAGGAAATGGACGTTCCACTGGCACAAGTATCGGTGGGTTCAAAAGCCAAATCTAAGTCTAAAAAGAAAACAAAGAAAAACACAAACAAGGAAGATTATTCTCTTGAACATTCAACAGAGGAAAGTATCTGTGAATTGAAGGAAGACACACCAAGGAGGTCAAGAAATGATCAAGCTTCTGTTAGATTAGAAATTTGGAAAATCATGTTAAAACTTAGAGATATCCTAATGTCTGACGGAAAACTCTTAGACAAATTAGTAGATGTTGTGAAATTTCTGTGTGAGGAACTTAAGAGGTATGTAGTTGCTTTATTTTCGGGAAGAGAGTTATTGGAACACTTTATAAATTTTGTCAATGGATAGTTTAGGTAAAAAGGTTAAGCTTAATATATTTCAATGGAATTCACAAAGCCTCCGCCCAAAGCTTACATCTTTTGCAAATCTACTTTTACAGGAGAATATACACATAGCTCTTATAAGTGAGACATGGTTAGAGCCGGAAGCTGGTATTAATGTTAGCGGTTTTAATGTCTTCAGACACGACAGATTTGACTCTTACGGTGGGGTTGCTGTGGTCATACACAAGTCGATTATAGCTCATTTAGTTCCGTTTAGTCCCACAAACGCGGGTATAGAAGTAATATGTGTTAAACTTATCAACTGTAAAGATGTTGAATATGTCATTTCTCTTTATTGTCCTTCCTCGGTGCCAACGCTAACATCTGACTGGGTAGACCTATTTTCAGCATTCCCACTTAAAACAATTATAGCAGGTGACTTCAACGCCCATCATACAAATTGGTCGGTCAAAGTGGACACGAGAGGTACACAAATTTTGGATGCGACACTAGATAATAACTTTATTAGTCTCAATAATGGCCAGTTCACCAGGGTTAAACTAGTCAATGGAAATCTTCAGCAAACCTCCCCTGATGTTACATTCGTCTCCACTGACATCGCAATCAAATTTAATTGGCAGGTGATTAATGAGAACCTGGGAAGTGACCACTTAATTATTAAATTATCAGCTAATATTGCTACATTGATCTTCACGATTAAAAAACGTAACTTTAAAAATGTTGATTGGTGCGATTATCAGAAAACGTTCTCAGATAATATCCAAAATTTTAACGATTCCCTTAACTCTAATGATGTTCAACAAATATATAACATATTCACTAGTAAAGTTGTCTTTGCAGCCGATAAACACATCCCATGTATTAAAATATGTAAGAAACCAGATAGTAAGTTTAAGCCTAAAAACTATTGGAGCTCAGAATTATCCAAAGTTGTTGCACAGAGAAGATTGGCCCTATCTAGTTTTCGTCGGAATCCTACTCCAGAAAATTTAAGCAAACTTGAAAGTAAGACCTTGGAATCACATAAACTTATTAAAAAAGCAAAACTTCTTAGCTGGCAAAATTTTTGCAACTCTATTAACGAAGTTACTTCTGTATCCGAGATGTGGCGACGAATGAAATGGATGAAGAGTATAAAACAAGAAACCTCATACCCCCCTCTTGAGAAACAATATGAGTTACTACACTCACTTACCCCAGATTACGCCTCCAATAATATCCCTAACTTTAAATCAAAAAATGACATCCTAGAGTCAGACTTCACCATCCAAGAGCTAATCAATTGCTTAAAGAAAAAAGATACGTCCCCCGGAGCGGATGGCATCTCGTACTCCATGATTTATAACTTACCTAGTACAGGAAAAGCTATTTTGCTTCATATTTATAACAACATCCTTCATTCTGGCGTCGTTCCCCACCAATGGAGGGATATACAGATAATTTCTATTCCCAAAGGTAATAGTAGCTACACCCCTAACGTTAAGCTAAGACCAATATCATTGATATCATGTTTATGTAAAATTTTTCATCTTATGATATGTAAGCGGTTAGAGTGGTATGTGGAACAAAACCATATTTTATCGCCTCATACGGTAGGTTTCAGAAAATCGCACTCAACTTTGGATTCGATTACACGATTGGTTTCATACATACAAATAGGAATTACCATGAATATCCCTACAGTGACATGTTTCCTTGATATTGAAAGCGCCTACAACAATGTCTCAATTAATGCGCTTACAAAAATTTTAGATGACTTACAAATTGGATCAAAATTATGCCAATATCTGTGGTCTTTTCTTAATGAAAGACACCTTAAACTTAAAACATTAAGTGATGAGTCACATATCTGTAGGTGGACTAACAGAGGCTTAGCCCAAGGGGACCCTCTCTCTCCATTGTTGTTTAATTTAGTCTCCTATAAAATATGCACACAAACTCAGAGTGTATCTATATCGCAATATGCGGATGACTTTGTTATTTATGTTAGAGATAAACAAATTAAATTATGTGAGCGCTATATGCAAAATGCCTTAAATTTCATAGTTGGCTTACTAGATGAAATTGGACTAAGCTTGTCTCCTATCAAGTCTAACTATTGTGTGTTTAGTAGAGGTCGTAGAAGGTTGGTACCTACTTTAATGTTATACGGACAACCATTAGTCTTAACACAGTGTTTTAAGTACTTAGGTGTATGGTTGGACAGTAGTTTGAGGTGGAATAAGCACATTAATGAAATTATTAATAAATGCTCAAAATTTTTAAATTTGTTAAAGGTATTAGCAGGTAGCTCTTGGGGGATACACACAAAACATATGCGCACAATTTATATCTCCTTAGTTAGAAGTAGAATAGATTATTGTAGTTTCCTGTATGACTGTAGCGTAAAAACTCACACTTCCAAATTAGATAAGTTACAAAATCAAGCCCTTAGAATAGTAGGAGGTTTCATAAAAAGTACACCAATTCATGTGATGGAAAGAGAATTGCATATATTACCATTGTCTTTGAGAAGACAATACTTAGCATATAAATTTGTTTTGAGAGGAATGTCATATTCCAATAACATCAGCCATATAACAGTTTCGGAATTAAGCTCAGCTTGTCGTAATAGTTATTGGACAAATAAAAAGAAACCCCTACTAGCCTCCACTTTAGATGAATTGGGGCAGATATCGGTTGCTAGCATAAATGTACTTAAAATGTTTTCTCTTAACATATGGGTATCTGCTATCAATGTTCAAAGCAGCATAAAAAGTAGCTTAAAATGTGTAAACCACCCTAAACACATATATCACCCAGGGTTATTAAAAAATGAGGTTCTTGCCGAATTAGCTTCGAAATATGAGGGGTGGTGCCAGATTTTTACTGACGGATCAAAAAGTGTGCAGGGATTGGGGGCTGGATTTTATCATCAAAACTTAAACTATAAGGTTAGTTTTAAGATTACCACTGATGTATCCATAATGACGCTGGAATTACTTGCAATATGTAATGCTCTGTCTTATGCACTTGAAAATCATTTTCATAACGTCGTAATTTTTACAGACAGCAAAAGTGCTCTTCAACACGTGGCTCGGTGCGCCTCTGATTGCAGAGGTGCATCGATAGCCTACGATATACTTAATTTTATCCATTGCTTCAATAAAAATGGCAGGACACTCGTATTGCAGTGGGTTCCAGCACACATAGGCTTAAGGGGTAATGAGGAGGCTGACCGGATATCAAAGTTGGGTCCGGTAATGGGGAGAGAACTAATATATGAACCTGACTACTGGGAATATTTTTCAAAATTTAAGGGGGTAGTTTTTAGTAAATGGCAAGAGTACTTTGATAATGTGTCCAAAGAAAAAGGAATTTGGTATAAGGCAATCCAGAGTGAGCCTCTTCGTGCGCCATGGTTTTCTTCTAGTATTAATTTAAGTAGGAAATATATTAAGTTAGCATTAAGACTTCGTTCTGGACACTACCCATCGGCAAAGTTTGCCCATCTAATGCAAAAAGCGGCATCACCTAATTGTGACACATGTGGGAAAGTCGAGGATGTTTACCATTTGCTGATGGAGTGTGTTAAGAACGAAAGTGAAAGAGAACGTTTTTTTAAGGAATGTAATTTAAATAAGTTAGATATGGGAATAATATTATCTATTTTAGCAGATCCTACCTCCGAATTATGTAGGAAATTATGCAGCATTATATCTGATTAGTTAATTTGTAGTCGTCCTTTTGTCCGATAACTGGAATCAGGCACAATGGAGTTGACGTGCCAATTTTGGACAAAAACTCCTTAAACAATAAAGAATAAAAAAAAAAAAAAAAAAAAAATCGTAATTACTATCTATAGTCTGACTTTTAATCTTGAATCTAGTTTCATTAACTACGAAGTTCAAGTTAGAAATTAGGTAACTAATTTTGCTCTACAGTTATAAAAAAGAAACTATAAGTAACATTATTGTAAATATTTAAAATGATTTGTCTAGTTGTATTTTTACTTCTTATGAGATTGATGTATGAATCGGACAATGATGTTTAAGACATTTACTTTCTAAAAATATTTACACACTGTCCACTTACAGAGAAAATAATATTGGTGAGTAAGTCATGTTCTGATTGTGTACTTAAACTTTAGCTGCCGCAATGATTCAGCTTCATATAACAATCGATGTACGAAGTGCCACGTATTTAGTTGGAAAGCATTTAAAACTGTCGGTTTCGACTCTCATATTCTATTTGTTTTGAGGGGTCAGTATTGTGAAATATCCTGACATTATCTTGATTTTAATCTAACATGATATAAATGTATTTTTTTATTAAACTTACTAGACTTTACCCGAGTTTCTACCCACATAAATGATACATTTGAGGAAAGCCTCAGGAAACACGCTATCTATTGACAAAAAGTAGTTTCGATTAAGTTTATTACCTTCACGCAGACTAACAGGACGCAGTGGGTACTTCATTTTATAATAATAATATGTATTTATTGTTCCTAGCCGTACCTTAAAAATAACGCCCCCTACTAGATTAAATTAATTATCCATCCTTAAGCTAAAACAAAACAACTACTTTGTGAAAACGTCTCTTCTTATACCAAAAAGCTCAGATATTTACATACAGGCGCATTACCTATGGCCAGTGACCCAAATGCCGCTTGACGTCGTGGCAGTCACGCTGTGACAGCTGTCTCTACGAGAGCAAGAGAGACGGAGAACGACGCCAGCGCTGCCAACGGCGTTAACTACGAATTACACTGGCGACAGTCGCCACTTGGAATCGGCACACGAAATCCTTAAGATTTCTTAAGGATTTCGTGTGCCTTCTATGTAAATCTGTATTCAGTGCTTATACCTATCTATTGTCAAGTTGTAGTGCTAGCATAAAACATGTGAAAATGGTCGAATCAATCACTGCTCTCCAAATAGTCGATTTTTAGTAGTAAAGTATATCATAATATAATATATGGATACTGACCTCAAAGCATTAATATTGGATATCAATGCAAAGTAACAAAATGGATACCATCCATTATACACATATACTATCATCAAACCCAAAATAATGTAAACATGGTGAAAAGGATAAGTTTTTGGTGCATTTAAAAGGCATAAATGTAGTTTATGTATTTTAAAGAAGCAAACAATATTTTCATGATTTTTGATTTGGAAATAATTTAAAATGCATTCTTGGCACGAGAGGTGTATAATTTATAGGAGTCATTCATCATATCAGCCAAACGACGTCCACTGCTGGACATAGGCATCCCCCAAAGTTCTCGACACAGACCAGGCTTGAGCCGCCCGCATCCAACCGCCTCCCGCGATCTTGACGAGATCGTCGGTCCACCTTGCGGGGGGCCTACCTCTGCTGCGTCGTCCGATACGTGGCCGCCAATCCACAACCTTTCTGCCCCAACGGCCATCGGTTCTTCGAGCTATGTGCCCTGCCCACTGCCACTTCAGCTTGACTATCCGGAGAGCTACGTCGGCGACTTTTTCGCTAAGAGTCATTGTATATTTTTAATACTTGAAACTAAACTACTACTTAACCTAAAAACAAAAAAGTTGCCTGCCATCAAATTATTTTGTGGTAAATGTTTCCTTGCTCCAATAATACTTTTTATCATTGATTTCGATATTCAACGTACTTTATTACCGGTAACATTTTATAAAAAGATTGAACGAAGTCGTTGAATCTTATAATAAATTGAAAGAAAAATCAATGGCGGTCGTCCAACATCAAACGATCAACTTTTGATTTCCTATTGGCTTCCGGTGCAAAATTATAATACTAGAGCTCCGTAGGATGTCAGCGAGAAATTATTACGAAAGGTCATGGTACACTGTATTGGTAATGTAACGGCACAACTGTAGCACGGCGCTGTCTCGAACTAGGTACGGGGTAGTGCGCTGACGACCTGCAGCTACTATTTTATATTGTCGTTGTCAACTTACAATGGTGACGTTTTAATGACAAGGTAATGGCTGGGTTGAGGCAGTGTCGTTATGTTGCCTGCTTAATGTGCGGTGACTTTTAGACCCTGCTGGTCGCCTACCAGCGGGCTGTTTCTCGGGCAAGTGGAGGGTTGGAAAGCATACAGTGTGTATTTCTATTGCCAAATCATAACCAAATTGTCAATGGTACGGCATTTGTCTGGGTCTCTCATTTACACTTGACCGCATACTCTTTAATGTCACAATATATAATAATGTATGTTGTCTTTTGAAAAAAAAAGAATGATTACATTTTTCAAACATCACTTTCTTAGTATCTCACAACTTTATAATTCCGCATAAAAAGGACCGCTAATTCCAAACGTGGGTAAGAAAAATAAAAACTTTAGTCTATAGTACCGATCGCAATGCGGAAACTCAAGAGTTAACGCTGTAATAAAACACAGTTTGCCGGCGAACGTCGAAAGAAGCCGCCAGCACTTCACTAACATACTTAGCTCTTAGTTTATCTGGGTCCGTTAGTAATAATTAAATTAATAGGATCAAATGCGTTATGTGGAAGTATTTTGTATGTGGCGTGTATTCAAAGTTATCTGTGAAGTTGGTGTTCGTTAAATTTGTACGTATTTTATTTTCGTGTGAGTATATGACGAACAGGGTTCTTAAGTGGCGACCACGTACTGGACAACGCAGCAGGGGAAGGCCTCCCACAAGATGGACCGACGATCTGCTTAAGATCGCGGGAAGCGGTTGGATGCGGGCGGCTCCAGATCGGTCTATGTGGAGAACCTTGCGGGAAGCCTATGTCCGGCAGTGGACGTCTCTAGCCTGACATGGTGATATGGCACACTCTGGTGTCAGGGTTTAAAGGTTTTCAACCTGCCCTGAGACAAGAACCAGAATGGACGGCTTTACGTGTGTGTGTTTTTTTAATTTGATTCTTGATTTCTCAACAAATCGCTAGTTGTTTCAGGCGGTCATGGTTAATTTTGCAACTACTGTTTTATTGTATCAGGATAAATAGAGCCGTCTTATTCGTCGACGATTGAGTAACTTTGAGTGGTCATTACATAAACAAAGTGCGTAGTGCTGGTTTATTTCTGTTGAAGTAATCGTTAAATAAAGACCAGTAATGTGAACAATCTGAGGCCCAATACTGGGAGTATTTATTATTTTTCATTAGCATGTACTGTCCCACTGCTGGGCAAAGGCCTCCCCCAAATATTTCCATACTTTCTTCTCACCTGCAGTGTCCTGACAACTTTTGTGGTAGGCGTCCAGGTCATCCCGTCATCTCTTTCGGGGCCGGCCCCGGCAACGTCGTCCATCTTCTGGCATCCATACTCCACAGTGTCGAGATTTTCACCCAAAGATCATCGTGCATACGGCTGTCGTGGCCCGCCTAGTTCAATTTCAGGCTGGCAGCCTTTTTCCCACATCTATTATTATAGTTTTGGAGCGCAGCTTAGTATTTTTAGCTCCTTGGCAGACCACAAGGCGCGACTTTTGCAACTCGGTAAGCGAACAGAAGGCCAATTCTCGTATTTAACAGACACTGACACTGAATTTTGACTGAACTGCGATTTAATTTTGAATTGACTCACAATTGGTATTCTGCTACACCTATACGGCGATCAATTTATTATATTTGTGTATTTATTATATTTGTCTGTCCGTGTGGTGACGGATGAAGAATACGGAATGTCACCACCCCATATCATCCCGACAGAGGGAGCATATTATGCAGAGAATAGCACTGTAAGAGAAGGAAAACTTGATACAAACCCTATACCAACCCGTTTGGCCAGCGTGATATTGTAGGCCAATTCAATATATAATTTTTTCAAAGGAGAGGCCTAGTCCAGTAGTGGACTGTTAAAGGCTGATGATGATGATTATATTTGTCAAAAATGCAGTTTTGACATACTCAAATTAACTGATTTTTGAATGTTATTAAAATCATATCGTGACGAGATCGTAAATTGAACAATGTGTCAACGTCGAACTGTAGAAGTCAAATAAGACGATAATGACATTAAATTAGCAGAATACCGATTCTGAGTCAATTCAAAATGTTATCTTATTTTGTTTTAAATAATATAGTTTCAATGTCATATAGAATACGAGAATTGGCCTTCTGATGTTAGGTACATTTTAAGCAAATGCATTTGCCGCATATATTACAGAAAAATAGAAACAAGTATTGTTTTCATTCATGGCTATTTTGGTTTTTATGCTATGGTGATCATTTTATTAGGGTGAGTAGAGGCGTGTCCCGCGTCCCGTTTATGGGTTTTCGTAACAAATTGAGCAGACACCTATTATCATGAGAGAACTTTACCTTTCCATTTGCGCGCCCTGAATAGGCCATTACAATAGTACACGGACCATTTATCATTTTATTGCTCATGATTTATTATTCCTTTTGGTATTTATACTAATAATAATTTTTACTTTTTTAATGTATTTCCTTTTATTTGTTAGTTATTTAAGTATAGAAATTATTGTTTTAATTTATGTGTAAATAGCCACTTAGTTTAGTTAGTTTTAATGCAATTATAATGTACTTATATTTGTTTATGAAATAGTCAGTTGAATAATAGAAAGCTTATATGTAAGCATATTATAATTAATATATTATAAATACGAAAGGTTTGTTTGCTAGCCCTTTACGCAAAATCTACTTAAAGACTTTTACGATTCTCGACTTGATTTAATTTAGTATAATATAACAGAAAGAAAAAAAAGAAAATTGCCTATTAAAAATAAGTAGAAAACTGCATTTGCAAATATTTATGCAACACTTAGCTATCACCACATATTGTATCAAACTTTATTACCTACATGAAAATGATAATCATATTTTAGAATTTCATTGCCTAAATATAATTTATAATATTGTATATTCATATAATGAATAGACTAAATTTAACATTAAATTTTCGTGGATGCTCTCTTTCTTGAAATTTAAAATTCTAAATTTTATGCACTAAGTTTAATATCATGAAATGAAAAGGTTGAAACTAACTTGAATTCATATTGGGGTTCTATTGAATTAAACATTCGAGTCACCCAGGGTACAGTGCTTTGAACAAACTCGGAAAAATATTTTTACTGACTGGTATCTGACTCCATTTGGTACACTTTAAAATCCAATCACGTTGTCACAATGTATATCTGTGTCATACTTTTTTGTGTAATTGTATGTAAAAAATTAAATTTACATTGGGTTATTAAATCAGTATCATACCGGAAAAGAGTATACGGCATTTACTGTTGCGTTTTGATTCAATATCGTAAAGAAATACGCTTAAACTATTTATAATATAACAAATAAACCTACACTTATTAAACAGTAGCTGTTAAATCCACAATATTTTTCTCCGTCTTATTTGAGCTACGATTTTATTATATTCTTCGCTGTTCTTATTTCAAACGACACTAATAAATTAGATTAGATTAGATAATGCTTTATTGTAGACCATACACAGAAATTTTACAGAGACAAGAGAGATAGTTAAGTTTACAATTTAAATGCACAATGGGCGGCCTTATCGCTAAAAGCAATTTCTTACAGGCAACCTTTGGATGGACAGAAATAGACTAGAGAAATATAATAATTCAATGGTGTAGTAATAAAGTTACTTGCTTAAATTAACATATACATACGGTGCATAAATACATAATAAAATACATATTAATATACGTGATAATATACATAATACATAATAATACATACATACATAATAATATACATACATACATATTACAGTTTAGATATTATAGTAAAATCATGCTATAAACAATGACTCAGTTACTAGCTAGGAAATGTTGTTTTAAAGCCTTTTTTAATATGCCTATTGACTTTGCTTGATTAATTTCTAATGGCAACGTATTCCACAAGCGCACTGCCTGGACAGCAAAGGATTTACTAAAGAAGTTTGTTGAATGCGTTGGCATGTGCAGTCTCAGATTCTCTGACGACCTCAGAAACTTTGAATGTGTGTCATGGAGGAATTTAAAACTTTCTTTGAGATACAGGGGAGTGCTAGGATCGAATAAAACGTTATACAATAATAAAAGAATATGAGTATCCTGCGAAGACGAATTGGGAGCCACTTGAGTTTGTTACGAAATTCTGATACATGATCATATTTGCGAAGACCAAATATGAATCTTATACAAAAATTCTGGAGACGCTCAAGTTTGTCAAGTTGCTGCTCAGTGAGTTCAAGATAGCTGACATCGGCATAATCGAGTACTGGAAGGAGTAAAGATTCAGCAAGCACAAATTTAGTGGCTGTCGGAAGAAAATTCCGCAGCCTACGTAAGGAACCCGCTGACGCAAACAACTTACGACTTATTAGCTTTTTATTATACTCATAAGATGTATTTTAATCAACCTCTTGAAGCGTTAATACTTGCTAATATAAGATTATAGTGCGGTAATTACTTTGTGGTAATCTCAGTCAAGTTTTAATTAATTGTGTTACTTTGTATAATGCTCGTGACTTTAAAGATAGAATTAGAATTAAGTGACTTCCATACAATTTATTTCTATAATAAATTGTAAAATAGGCACTTGTGTTTCAGATCGAATACTAACGTAAACTTTAAGAAAAGGTTATTATTTTACCATTCATGTGTATTACGTGAGTGGTAACTGAAACGCGAGGAAACAGTAGCCATAGAGCAAATAAATAAAATATGGCGTTATTGTTAAGATAAACAGCACACACAGTATGTTAATTAGAAGACATGTGAGAAGAAAAATGTGTCGTAGCCGGCATTGCAATGTCGGCTATAATGCTACAAGCATTATATTAACTACGGTAGAAGTAGACGAAAACCTACACCCCAAGACCAACGGATAAAAAAGTATAAAAAAATGAGTTATGAAAATCTTATGATTGATTAAACTACACAAAGCATCCGACGCGACCCCAACTCTTTATAATTCATATGAGACTTACCCATTTTCACTTACAAAAATAATTTTCGCTGCCATTCTAAAAGTATTAGGGGTCCTCCCGTAAAAATAATTTCTACGCGTTAGACTGTGTGCGTATGAATAATTATTTTTTGCCGACACGAAACTGCGGGCGGGTGTTTCCGTAGTAATAAGTCAGCTAGGTTTATTTCGGTTGCTGTGCGTAAAAGTGGGAAGTTTATTGGTTAGGCGAATGAATATTTGGGTTTTTGATATACTTTGATAGCTATGTTTGCGCATAATTCTAGAGTCAACAATCTTTTAGCATAATTATGATAGTAAATAAATTTTTGTATTTGTTTTTCAATTAAGTTACGAATGGACTGTTTCCTAAGTCTTGTAAGGGAAATCACGTGATTAACAAATGCCGAACGAACAAACTTGAATATTTGAGAAGTCTGTCAATTATTTTATACCTATATTAGAGTATTCCCGTAGCTAGTTACCTTTATTTTAACCGTTTCCTCCCGATCCCGTGGAACTTTCGGGAAATCCCTTCTTAGGGCACGCCTACGTTACCCAAGGGACATAGATACCTTGCAGCTTCTTGCGCATAGTTATTTTGGTTGTGAGTCTCGGTTATTCAGTCAGTGACGGAAGAATTTTATATGTAGTGATGGAGATGACAAACATAGGTAAAAGCATATTGTTATTTAACTGTTCTATAGAAGAAAAGAGATGAAATTTTCTTCTTCACGTTTCATTTGATTTATTGCATTGTTGCCTTATTACGTGATTCAATTTCTTTTTTAATTTATATCTGTCGATAGTTGCATTGATTTTTTATTAGTCGCGGTACAAAAATTCTACTATGTTTATTGCATTCTACGGAATGCGAGAGTTAGTTGAAATCTTTGAATAAGTGTTTTGATGTTTTATTTTGGATCGTTTCCAAAATAGGTACCTAGTATGTAAGCTTTAAAAAAACACACTGTTACGCATTAAAGTCTTAACCTGTCTAAAATGGAATATTTTAATGAGTTATCTTCGCGAAGAACTCCAAAACTTTCAAAATTGCTTCCTAGTAACTTTGACCAACATTTTTATTTTCCAGTCCAATTTTGTATCGGTAAAGTACCAGTGAGTCTAAATAAGTCTTACCGAGTTACCCGACTGTGACACTGCTCGTTTGTACGATATTGCCTCTCGGTCTAACAGTTGGCTGGGCTGTCAATTTTGTACTATGATCATCGAAAATACAGCATAATAGTGCAACCATACGTAGGAACTAACTTTTATGTAAAATAGTTTTTTATGTTTTTATATTTAATGGCTGCATTCAGTGGTTAAAAACCAGTCTTTTTAATTCTTTAATTTGTAATTTGCGTTATATATTATTTGAGATTTTTTAATAGTGACGCTGATATCTTTTCGATGTTTAATAAATTATAATTTGGATCCTTCGCCAGTAAATTGATAAATTTAACACAGTTGAATTATAACAGTCCTTTATAATAATAATAATATAATATATAATTTATTTCAGACCAAAGATCCATAGTGTTAGTAGTTCCTTAGCTTATTGTTAGTACACAGTTTTATAATCATACACTTAACCTAATTAGGGACATTGATCTCTGGGCGCACATGTCTACCAGCCCAGAATTTTATAAACGGCCCATCTATTTTGTCCGCCAACGTCGCGAGGATATCGTTCAAACTGCCCCGGAAACGCTGCAGCATCGACGCGCATTGCTTACGCATGACTGCATAAAAGTCGTCAAGTCTCGCATCTGCAAACATGCCCGATGCACTACAAAACCGAGGCAGCCCCAACAACATCCAAAGCAGTTTATTTACTAAATTATATATATTATATATATATTATATACTAAACGCGGAGAGCGCTGTAAGCCCCTTGCGTATACTTCACCCACAGGCTGCACGAGTAAAAAGACTGGCAATAAGCCCGAAAGTGAGTTACTTTCACCTCCCTTGTACACCGTGCAAACCTGCGGGCAAGCATAATAATATTACAACGACTGCCAACGCTCTGCGCTCACTGTCAATATCCTGATCATCTGTGAGTGTATAGTTTATAGCCGGGGACCAGCTAATTACTGCACTCTAATAACGGACAAATATTTAGCACATTAATAAATTATATACAGGGTGTAAAAAGACCCTTAACGAAAACTGAAATCCCCATACCGAACATTTTTACTTCATCACTATACCTGGGAAATTACTGGTTCAGGAGATATTGAGGCTCCAAGTTAGTATGGATTTTTTCTAAATAGGTACAAAATCGATGCATTTACCCCACCAATATGTTCTTTAGATGCCCTATGACCCCATGGATAAGTAGGTATTTCGAGCATTGCACGCGCATGTTTTTAATAGCGGCTTAAAAAATGCGAAAACTTAAAAAAACATTTGTTTCCCAGGTATTCTTTTTGGTAAGTACCTATGACTTGGCATGATGTCCACAACGAGTAGACTTCGGCTTGGTGATGGGTATTGTGACACCCTGTATTTTTTAAATTATCTGAATATTGGATTCCTCCCGCGGCTACGCCCGCGTGGTCGTAGCTTTCGCGACAAAATCTAAAATTAGGCTTAACCAATAAACACACTTTCGTATATTTATAATATAAACAAGGTAATCTAGTCACTTTTATAATATCGGAAATGGTCACATAAAAATGTACAAAAAATTATATCACATCACTTTACATAAAATTTATCATCGTCTCTCCCGTATACACGCTTCGTCACAAGCTGAATAAATAAGTTTTGTTTATAGGCTTGCCGTCAGCATCGGTAATCTATTTTACTTCGCGTCGCAAAATCGTATCTTAGAATATATATCTGAATTGTGCTTTCCGTGTCTATGATATTAAAAATGGATTTGTGAGGTGAACGAAATGGATAAATGTATTTCTTGATAGTGCTAGGAATTTTCATTTTATGTTGAACATCTGTATATATAAAATTCTTGCGTTACTGACTGACTGACAGACAAGCTACAGCCGAAACTACCGGGTGCAAGAAGCTGAAATTTAGCATGTAAGTTCCTTGGGGACCGTAAGGGTGCACTAAGACGGGATTTCCCGAAATTCCCACGGATCGAGCAAAACGGGAAATTCGAAAATCTGTGCGTGCGAAGCCGCTGGCGTCGACTAGTATTTTATAAAATTTCTTCTGGTGATAGAACATCATTCGGGCATGACATGATTTATGATGCTTATGTGAATTCAGTATTTTTGTGTATTAGAATACGTTTATAATAATTTGTGGTGTTGTACTAGAATACGCTAAAAACCTAATTTAATATCGTTTTATTATATTTTATTATAACCGATTTAGCACCCGACATGAAATAGATATGAAATAGATCATGTCGGTTACCAACAGAATTATATGGTATAGAGCATATTTTCTTTAGAAAGGAGCATAAAGATTAATTTCGTAACTAAAATTCACATAATTATGTATATACATTGAAAGTATAACTTTGTAAGTTTAAAGTTGTTTGAAGCCAAAATTTACATTCAAACAAGCACAAAGTTGGAGACGAAAGGATTATTTTGACTGGCTGCCAAGAATTTTTAATTAGGGTCTGTTTACTGGTGATGTAGTACAAACTCGTCTTTTATGCTCCTTTGTACCTTGTCTATGAAACATTTATTAAATAAAAAGCTTGCTAGCCGGGTTTGCATAAGCATTTTTTTTAAAGCTGGTTTTAAACATATTTTGTTGGCTCTTTTGTAAAAATACAGTGCAAAATGTATTACAAGACAGCAATTTCGACTTCTTTTGTTTAATGGGATATAATTATATTACATCAGACCATATTAGAGTGCATGTTAAGTGACCCTGAAACTGCGCTGAGTGATGTAGGTTTGATCCCCACATGGTCAAAACTTTGGGTGATTTATAAATTGTTGTTTCGAATCTAGATGATCGTTGTGTCCGTTGGTAGTATGTTTGTAAAAATCCCCCGAGACACAGGCTTTCTTCCCTGGGCGAGAGGTGTAAGCAATAAGGTTTGTATAGTAGTAGGTATATACATATATATATATAGAATTCTTGCATTACTAACTGACCGATATACAACACAGGCAAACTTTTGGGCGCGAGAAGTTGAAATTTGTCATTGTTTCTTGACAAATTCAAAATGCCAACGGGACCGATCCCAAGACACTGTTAAATTAAAATAAAATATGCGGGCGTAAATACGGGCAACCTCTAGTTATTATTAATCTCTAAATGATACTTTAAAAAATATACATAATGCATGAAGAAAATGTGATAAGTATTATCTAATAAAATTTGATAAATATAAAATTTAAAATAAATTTCAACAAATGTTACATAGTGGGAAGCCAACTTTAACTGATTAAATTATTCCATGCTGAAAACAAACCTTCTAAGAAGACTGGTATAAGGCAAACATAAAATTATACAAATGATATTGGCAAACAGAGATAAACAATATCCATATCGTATCGTACCGTGAAGCTATAACCGTTATTTTCGATTGACTTAATATTTCAGGGAAATTCGTAGATATAGCGGAATAATAGTAAATATGTAATAACCAACTCAGATAAGATTTTTTTCTTAACAACATGATGTTGGTACTTATTCTAAGATCTAGACTTAAGTAAAGATGCACTCATAATTCCTTTACCTAAGAAGTCCAAACCCTGCTCCTTCTCCGATTATCGACCCATTTCCATACTACCTTTCCTATCAAAAGTCCTTGAACGTCTTGTTCACTCTCAACTTAGCTCCTTCCTACATAAACATTCGCTCCTAAATCCCTATCAATCTGGTTTCCGCCCCGGGCACAGTACTGTCACTGCATTGGTTCGTGTAACAGATGACATTAGGCTGGGTATGGATAGTGGCAATCTGACGGTTTTGACCCTACTTGATTTTAGTAATGCGTTTAACACCGTAGATTTTCACATTATACTTGGCATATTACGCTCTCTTAACGTATCTCCAACGGCAATTGGCAATTGTTACCTGTTTGGTCGCCGGCAACGTATACGCATCGAAGACACTTATTCCACTTGGTCTAACACAAATGCCGGTGTGCCACAGGGTGGCGTGCTATCTCCTTTACTCTTCGCAATATTTATTAATTCAATCTCAAACCAATTACTTTCATCCTACCACCTTTACGCAGATGATTTGCAAATTTACACGCAGGCTCCGTTGAATAAGCTAGCAGAAGCCTGTATTACCATTAGCTCGGACCTGTCGCGTATCTGTGAGTGGACCACGAAATATGGACTTAAGGTAAATCCTGACAAAACACAATTGATTGTTGTCGGCAGCCCCAAACTCGTCTCGAAAATTTGTTGGTCCGAACTGCCACGCATTAGTTTTAACGGAAAGGATCTTCCGTTCAGCAAAACCGTAAGGAATCTAGGTATTTACTTTGATGATACTATGTCATGGAGATCTCAAATCCTAGAAACGAGTCGCAAACTATTTGCATCAGCAGGATCGTTGCGTAGATTACGCAACTTCCTTCCAACTGCTACTAAGATTGCGCTTGCTCAAGCTCTGCTTCTGCCTATAATTGACTACGCGGACGTCAGCTATCTTGACCCCACTGAAGAGCAGCTAGATAAACTTGAGCGTCTCCAAAACTTCTGCATACGATTTATATTTGGATTGCGCAAATATGATCACGTTTCAGATTTTCGCAACAAACTCAAGTGGCTGCCAATTCGTCTTCGCAGGAATACTCACATTCTTACATTGTTATATAATGTACTTTTTAATCCCAATTCTCCCTCTTATCTCAAAGAACGCTTTAAGTTCCTCGATGACACACATGTAAAGTCCTTGAGGTCGTCTGAGGATCTAACGCTGGAGATGCCGAAGCATTCCACAAATTACTTCGACAAATCTTTTACTGTTCAGGCTGTGCGACTGTGGAATGCTTTACCAGTGGAGATTCGAAGAGCAAGCACAATAAATATATTCAAAGACTTGGTAAAGAAGCACTATTTCAAGGATTGACAAATATATCAACTTAATTATCGTCTGAGTTCATCATTTGTATAAACTGTATCTATATTATTTAGTATATTGATATATATTTAATTGTATTTGTATAAATTATGTATGTATTTTATGTATGTAAGTAAAAGGTATATTTATTTATGTATATATGTGTATCTTATTTAGGATAATCTTATTGATAATTATTTCACTTTAAAGCTACACCGTGCCCACAATAATGCTTTAATCATTCCTGTCCATCCCAAGGTTGCCTGGCAGAGATCGCCCCTGGCGATAAGGCCGCCGTTTGTATATGAAACTTAGCTTTAAGTCACTATATAAAATGTACTTTACTTTGGTGTGCAATAAAGAATACATCTATCTATCTATCTAAGTTTCTTTTTCCTAAACTTAAAAAAAAACAAAGCCTGCACAAGAAATTAATCATGTACCGCAGGGGACGTCACAAACATGCAATCAACGGGCACAAAAATCATCTAGACTAGGAACAACTCTTTATAGAGACAGAGTAACGTTATCGTGGCATTGTCTCGTGTGTTATCAAATCAGCAACACATAGTGCAGTGTTAAACGGCTAGGTGACTCCTTAAAACACTACGAAATATGTGCAGTCGATAAAGATAAAGAAAGTATATGAATGATGACAAATCGTTACTTGTAGTCTAACCGAAAAAAATATAGGTGAGAGCTTTGAGGAAAAGCGCAATTAAAATATTCTGAATCATATAAAAATAATACAGTAAAAGTGCCTAGTAGAGTAACATTTTTACAATATTTATTCAAAGCAGTCCATTTGAAATAAAATGCGCCCAGGAATAATACAATTTATCTTCTATTCGTTGCGAGGTCAACCAAACTACGAGGAAATAAACAATTATTTTACTGAGTACCGCGTTTACAAGACAATTTGTGTCATGATTTATTTTCTTTTATTGCAGCTGTTTTTTGTACAATAGATGCGATGTTTGCCAATGGATATTTTTGGTTTGACAACGTCAGTCAATGGGTATGCCAGATGAAAACTCAAACATGCATTTAAGTTTTTAGGTGCCAGTTGACAAGTATTTTGGTTTTTATCAAAAAGTATAGGGGCTGGATGTTTTAATCTAAAACCTGTAACGCTTATTAAATCAGCTGCTCAGAAATACGTAGGTTTTCAGAATGAACGTCAAAGGTCAGGACTCAGTTATACATTTAAACAATCATTTTAAATACCAACATTAACATTATAAGCATTCCTTTTTAAAACCTTAAATATTATTAGCATATTATTAAAGTTTTCATTTTAGCAACTGTTCAAGTTCCTTAATAACACAAAAAGATTTTAATTGTGAATTGTAGCGGAAGGTAGACGGAAAATTTGTTTCTTAAATATTTTTTACGTAACGCCTCCACCTGCAAAGTTAAATAGAACGAAACGAGTTCGAGGTAATTTATTTCTTTTTTTAATATAAAGTTTATCACTATTTCTTTTTCGAAAGCTGTTTGCAAGTATAAGTTTTGCTGCGTGAAAGTAAATTGAGTCTATTAAGCTTCGCTTTGAAATATTATGA
The DNA here is from genome assembly GCA_944739405.2 of Euclidia mi. Taxonomy (NCBI): domain Eukaryota; kingdom Metazoa; phylum Arthropoda; class Insecta; order Lepidoptera; family Erebidae; genus Euclidia; species Euclidia mi. Next base: position 25,487,870 of record OX123204.2, on the reverse strand, counting down.
TGAGGGATGAAGTACCTATTGGTGACAAGTTTTACAAAAATAGAGATATAAATATAGAAAATCATAATTCCTAAACCTAAACACGATAGATATCATTTTAATAATAATGCATCTTCTATTTCTACAATAAATAATTGAAACATCTACCTTGTTATTGCGTACTATTAATATTAGGTATAAGAAGCTTTTGTGCTCTATTTGTTAAGCAATTCACGTTTTATTTACGTTGTTGCTATTTAAATAAACCCATTGTTTGATGTCTATGTGTTGTTTTAAATGTTGTACCTGTATGTCTATCTCTAGTCACCCATTAAATAGATTTATTTATTGGTTGGGTGGAGATGGGTGTTTATTTAGAGCCAGTTAGCGCCCACAGGTTTCGTTGTGGTATAAGTTTAAACAATTGCCTATAATATAGTGTTTTTAGGGTTCCGTACCTCGAAAGGAAAAAACGGAACCCTTATAGGATCACTTTGTTGTCCGTCCGTCTGTCAAGACCCGTTTTCTCAGTAACGCGTGGAAGTATCAAACTGAAATTTATATCAAATACTCAGGTATACTTCAAACTTCTGGGCCAACGCAATTAAAAGATAAAGCTGTTTATGCCGCAAATTTATGCAAATTTCGAAACTCGTAAGGGAATCAAAACCTATAGGGTACTTCCCGTGAACCCAGAATCTTGAAAATTGGTACGAAGCAACGTCTTATAGCACAAATAAAGGAAAAATTGCGAAAACCATACATTTTTAGTTACATCATAAGTATAATAAAAATATTTTTAATAATTTTAAGTTACTACCATTTTCCTCATGAACGCGTAGAGTTATTATAATGAAATTCATAACAAATATTTAAGTCTAAAATACCTTTAAGATGTAACAAAATCAAACTTCTACGTCAACGCAATTAAACGAAACAGCAATTTAAGCCGCATATTTTCTCGTAAATACTCGCAAGGGAATCAAAACCTACAGGGTACTCTCTCGTGAAGTCAGAATCTTGAAATTTGGTATGAAGTAACGTCTTATAGCACAAATAAGGGCAAAATTGCGAAATCCGTAAATTTGTAGTTACATCACATCATAAAAGTATTTTTAGTAATTTTAAAGTTATTACCATTTTCTCATGAACGCGTAGAGGTATTAAATTGAAATTCATATCAAAAACTCAAGTGTATAATATCTTTAAGCTGTAACAAAATCAAACTTATGTAAACGCAATAAAAATAAACAGCAATTTTAGCATATTTTCAAACTCGTAACTACACTCGCAAGAGAATCAAAACCTAAAGGGTACTTCCAGTTGATCTAGAATCTTGAAAAGACAATGAGCAGATGTGGTCCAAATTTCCACCACTATTGGGGGCTATGTAAGCATAAAGTCGACTAAATACCGTACAATTTTGATTACCAGGCGAAAAAAATATATTCACTCAGAAAAAAGGTATGAACTGTTTAAAAAATATGTATTTTTAATTATTTAACTGTTAATTTATTTCGCACATAGCCACATTTCAAGCAGTAAAAACATGGTAGAAATGATGACGCATTCCCCCTGTTCTGTAATGCGCTCAAATCGTCTGCAAAGTATACAATGATAAAGTTAGCGCACCTAACCATACCTATAAAAATGTAATACGGAACGGCTCGCAATCGTGCTAAAAACTAAAAGTATTTTTTTAAATTTTTGCATTTCGGAACCCGGGGATTGCTAGCGTCGACTCGTAGATGGCAACAGCATTAGTATTGTCCCTTTCGCTCTTAGGAAGCAATACGGCATACGCTGAGCCGACGACGTTGAAAGAAAACTGGTTTTTACCTAACTACCTGACCCAATCAACACATGTGTCCCACGCAATCGTTCGTTTGCTTGCTTTCGGTGCGTTCGGTGGTACATTGCTTGCACTTGGTTCATATCACATAAAACTTGCGCGTAGCTACTATAGCGAACACGCACGCAATGGCGTGTATCAGATTGAAGTAGCAAGAGATGGAGCATTTAGTGAAATAGTTGATTTTGGCATTGAACCTGAAAATGCTATGTTGCTACGCGCAAGAATACAATCCCGACACGCACGTGCAAGAAATACTACACGTATCGAGAAACCATTTCGAACTACTACTGTTCTTGTCTTTCTGGAATGCGAACTGTGGGTTGCTGTGCCCACGTCATGGTAATTATTTGGTATTTTGGATGGGTGAGACACCAACCCACAATTCTACTTCCAGCTGCGAATCTGGATAATGTTATTGTGGATGAAGACATATGAGATGTACTCTTTTAAGGACAAACCCCAAACTGTGAGACAGGAATAAATAAAACTTTGTGAAATATTTTTGTGATTACATTCTTCCCAGTATTACAAATATTTTAAAATAAATATAAGCATTGTAAAGATAGGTATAAGTCCTTTCATTTGATACCCCACATGATAGGGTTTTATTTTTTTGACGTAGCGAGGTACCTACCGCGGCCGCCATATTGTTTTATTTTGACGTCATATAGCTTATATCAACCAGAATAACGTATGAATTACAACGAAGTGTCATACACCTAAATCAATCGATTAGTTTAAAAGATATAGTGAAATAAAGAAGCGTAAAAAGGTTTTTAAATTGCAAGTTTTCATGGCGTCGTAACTTTTTACTGAGTACCTAAATATTTTTGGTTGCAGTCTTCTTATAATGATTCAGTACGCAGTGTTCCATTATATGCCATAGTTATTATTGGTGGTGGTTGCCCATTCCTCTTTGGCATGAAGCAATATTTTTTAACCCATATAAAGGAAAAATTCCGTAAGCCTTAAATTTTAATTACATGACATATTTTTGTTGCATAAGGTTCCCACCTAGAGGGTGCATAGGGTTCCCACCTAGAGGGTGCATAGGGTTCCCACCTAGAACTTAGGGTCCCAAGCCAACCTCACCTGCAAGTGGTGCACCTGCCGATCAACGGACGAGGCTCTGTCAAACAAAATATCCCGATAAGCGGCAATAGGCTCGCCACCTATTACGTGGGATCAAAACACTGGCGAAAAGTGGGCGTTTAATATGCCCCTGCTTACCCCTTCGAGGAAACAGGCGTGAGTATATGTATGTATGTATGTACATATTTTTGGGGGTCAGTAATGTCATGGATTTCATGTTGCAAAAAAATACTATAACTATGACTCTTTTGTCGTTATGCGTGAACTTTTACTTATACTCGTATACCCACAAGGTTGTATGGAACCCTCGGTGCGCGAGTCCGACTCGCACTTGGCCGGTTTTTTTTATTTATTGGTTAGATTGCTATAAGTTTTATTAAGAAGAATTTTCTTCACCTATTGAGTAAGATGTGCTAAAAGTCTGTCAAATACGCATATGAATGGATAGATACATGTTAAAAAACAACAAACTAAACTACATGGAAACACCTTCTACATTTATATGTATGTAAAAGGTGTTTCCATGTAGTTTGTAGAAAAGACATTGTACTACATTGTATTATAATTTTGCGTCTAGTTCAACATTTTCAAGATTATAACCAACCCTGATTCTGATGCTTTTCAACATATAAGACGAATTTATCTTATTCGCAAATTTTGCTCCGCTCTATTGAGAGGTGCTATTTTACGAGAACAAGCTTTCAAACTAATGGATATGAACTCGAGGGACTCGTAAACGAAAAAGTTGTAAGTTACAATATTCTTCGTATAGGTAGGTTATGTTGTCGGTACTGTATACATTTGTAAATAATAATAGTATTTGGGGATAACAGCTCATATACTGCCTATCCTAAACTAGACAGAGCCAGTACTTCGGTAATCAGATAATTGATTCTATATAAATCCGTATTACAATAGGCGAATGCCATCCAGACACCAAAATCATCATCTTTACACACAAAGATATTTCTTGGTTGGGTATTGAACCCTCAACCTCCAGCTTAGCAGTAATGGCTATTAACCAGAACGCCAGATCAGTCACTCTATAAAAAACAAACAACAAAAAAAACGGAACATATTAATCGACCAATTTGAATGTTCACGTGACGCATAGGTCTCTGCCAAATATTCTGACTTTTCCCTCCATGTATGTATGCTCTACAGATTCTATAACTACGTACTTAGATTTACATCAGCCATAAACGTGCCAAAATAAAGTAGTAGCCTCACCAATTTATTTTCCAAGTGACTTTAATGCACTATAACCTTAATTTCTGGCCATTTGATGACCCTAATTAGCTTAGTTCCTTACTTAATGAGTAGTAAATATAATTTTATTTTTGTTGTTTCTCCGTAAGATTAGAGTTGAGCGACAAATAAGGTCCTTCGTGCATTGTTATGACCGCATATCCATAAAGTCTGAGGTTTCATATTAACAGTGTTTGCTTGTGAGGGTCTGGAAGTGCCAACAGTTAAAGTGATAATCTTTGTGTTACGACGAGCTTTAGTAGACGTCTGCTTTGTAGCCTCGTTGGCATATGTTTGCTTACGAGAATATTAACTTTCTAGCTGAAAAATATAGTGTTTTTAACACTAGGTTTTGCGGATTTCTTTTATTTTTGAATACCTACAGACTTATAAAGTAAGCATTTATTTAACGTTAACTCAAAACGGTACACTTATCCTGCACTATCTGCATGCATAACATTCTTGCGTTACAGACTGACTGACAGACAAGAAGGGATTTCCGGAAATTTCCACGTGATCGTGCAGGAACAATTAAATTTAAAAAAAGCAGCAGGTGTAGGTGCGGGGATCATCTAGTTTCTTTTTTATAATACAGTAGAAAGAAACCTAACAATGGCTTTTGTTGTACAACCTAGTTTTGTTTCGCACATCATCATAAACTAAAAGAATGTGGTCCGTGCGCTGTTTTCAGACAAAGAGCTTATTTCCATAACAAAGCTCATATACTTAATAACGGCTTTTTTAATGGACGGATGAAAAGAGAGGAGAAAATGTCTCGTGTGAATGACAATGATGGAACTTTTAACAAGGGTGTATGGACAAAATTTTTTGAAATATACTTGCCGTTATACTTTTTCTAAAATAAATAAATAACATAATAAATTATGTTATTTTCATATTTTTTTTCATTCATTCTCCGAATAGTCACAGAAGTGGCAAATGTGCAGGGCACATTTTTTGTAGGCTCGTAAACCTCTACAATCTTAATGGGAACCTGGGAAGCAGTTGGGTGCGGCCGGATCGGTCTGTGTGAAGAGCTTTAATGGACGTCCAGCAGTGGACGTGTTTTGTCCAAAATTATAAAACAGTATAATGCGATCGTAGAGGTTGTATTCTAAATTGCCGCCATATTACCTCGCGCCTATTTCTGGTTAAACTAAAGCAGATTTGACATAGTAAATATTACTGAGCTAATGTTACTATTCAACAAAATGCCTTCTAACGTCCATAACCTAGAAGGAAAGCCATATTCTATAGTTTAAACTAAGAGCATGTACTTTGTTTCCGTAACGACAGTAATAGATCTTCGTGATAGTCGAAGCGACGGTTTTACATAATCTATGAGGCGCGAAGGGTGTGATTTTATATGACCGGTCACCCATCCATGAATCGGTTGCTAGGGTAGTGATAATGTCAAAACGAAAGCTCTATTTAGGGCTGTTTTCTTACTGATTTGATTCCTTTAATTTGGTACTCACTTTTACATACATATGTATAATTACTAATAAAGAGATAAACTTGCATCATTCGTTGAATGCAAACAAAAGAAATAAAATCTACTTTACCTACCATTAGAAAACAATAGAGTTACGCCAAGTAACGCCTGATTCAATCAACTATAAAATATACTTACATATTACACCAGCCTTATCCTATTTATGCAAGAAAATGGAATGTCTCGAAAACATGTAAAGGCTTACGATCATAAATGGCACTATCAATAGTTATCGTGCTATATTGGCGCCCAACGTGGGGCTAAAAGTCCTATTGATATTTGTATGAAGTTTCTTTATCTTCCTAATAGGGACATTACGAGTTCAATTATATCCATCTTAGTCAATATACTTATTTATTTAGTCACCGTTATATCTCTGACTCGAGTAAATAAATTATGCAGTGAGCGAAATAAGTATGAGCAAGTAATAATCTGTATCGATCTTTATGCTGGTAATGTATCTAATAATATAAACATCTTGATATAAAAAAGTAACTGTGTAAGTAAATTCTGCTTTAAACTTTTTTTAACTTTAATTGATTTAAAGATACTTCACCCACACATAGACTTAATCTTGTATTATGGGAATTATTATAAACAACAATTTGTGGATCATGGCCAAACTCTCCAGGTCCTTAACGTCAGTGACGGCTAAAATTGCTCGCACCGATGATGGTAGATGCCCCGACCACATAATCTTCAGAGTCTTGTCAGGAATTTTACTACGTGCTAGGTCCTTCATACGTCGCAGTAATTGAGACGGTTTTTGACTGCCCAACTCCATCTCTCTTAATAATTTCTGGAATTGACGAGCTTCACTCTCCTCAAAAACTTGCAAGAGCCTTTCTTTCAGTGTCCCATACCTGTTCTCCGCTGGTGGTTCAAGTAGCAAGTCGCTGACTTGCTCGATTGCGTTCTTGCTCAGCTTTGTGACCGCCAGGTTTTGCTTCGCTGTATAATGGACAGTGCTTGATTTACCCCATCGATAGCGGAGGCGATGTCGTCCACTCCTGCCTGTGTATATAGCTGCAAGTCGTCAGCATACAAGTGATACGCACACCGAAGATTCTGGGTCAGGAGATTTATAAAAATAGAAAATAATAATGGAGAGAGAATGCCGCCTTGAGGATCGCCAGACTGGAGGTCACACCATGATGACGAAGACTCACCGTGGCGAACCGACTGCTGACGTCCCATGAGATATTCAGAGAACCATTCCAGCGCCTCTGGAGAGATCTGAAGGGTGGAGAGGATGGATAAAAGGATTTCGTGATTGACAGTGTTAAAGGCGTTCGTGAAATCGACCAAAGCTAGCACCGTAACTTTGGTGTCTTCCATTCCCGCCCTAACATCTCCAGTCACTTTCAAAAGCGCGGTCACTGTGCTGTGTCCAGGTCTGAATCCGGATTGAAATCGGTTCAATAGTTGATTATTAATGACAAATTTAGAAAGTTGTCTGTGGACACAAGCTTCAAGCACCTTTGAGAGAAAAGGAAGGATTGATATGGGTCGGAAGTGGCTTGGGAGGGAAGGGTTAGGGATCTTAGGCAAAGGAGTTACTAAGGCTTGCCGCCATAGTGAGGGAAACGCACCTGTGTCGAGGGAAAAGTTGATAATATGCGTAATGGCTGGTAACAATTGATCAACTATAGGAACAATCATTTTTCGACTTATGTAATCGCAACCTGTAGCGTTGGATTTGATGGAAAGGATAGTCTTCTTGATCTCCCCCGGGGTCACTGAAGAAAATTTAAAAGCGTCTATATTAAGACGAGGAAGATTACACAAGTAATTCACAGTGAGACACTTGGTAGGATGATCCAAATAATTAGAAGTGGTGAAATGTTTATTGATTTCATCCAAACCAATTGTCCACTGGAGATCAAAATTGCGCTGCTTGCCAATACCTATAGTCCTGAGGAACTTCCAGATATTGGCAGGCGAGGAAAAGTTAATATTACAGAGAATATGGCGGCGTTAAGCGTTACGTATCACCTGATTACACCGATTTCTTGCAACTTTATATTGAGACCATGAATCCTCTGTCTTGTGCTTTTTAAATTTGCGAAAGGCACAATCCCTGCGTCTCATAGCGGTTTTGACTGCTTTCGTAATCCACGCAGCCGGCGGACGCTTCATTTTGACTTTTCTAACCGGTGCATGAGCATTATACAACTCGAGAACAGCGTTGTTAATGTTCTCTACCTTTTCATCCATAGTTGCAGCAGCGGTCAGGTGATCCCAGTTCATTGTAGATGCATCTATTTCCAGCTGTTTTACGTCCATACACCCAAAGCAACGAACATGCAGAACCTTAAAGGGAGGACGGGGAGGCTTAAGGATGTATGAGAGGAAGATGAGATCGTGATGGGAGAAACCTGGAGCAGGGATTTGACCATGTTTGGAGACTAGGTAAGGAGCAGAGGTGCAAATTAGATCGAGCCATGTATCCTCCTCATCGACATTGTGATGAGTAACTTGCAGTGGTAGAATGTGGAGACTACATGACTCGACAATTTGGAGGAGCTTGCAGAATCTAGTGGACTGTTGAGCAAGGAGGTTGGTATTAAAATCGCCCATGATGATGTGGTGGGCGTATTCAGACCCTAAAGATTCCAGTATCGGTTCGATACTGGAGAAGTAATCGACTGAGGGGGGACAATAAACAACGCCTAAAACTAATTTTACTCTCTTGACCCAAACCTCAATGAAAAGGTATTCGGCAGAGTCAGAAATGTCAGAGGAAGAGATAGCGAGGATTTTATGAGGGAATTAGTACTTATAAAAATAAATAAGGTTTGGTTTAGCTATGAATAGTAGCGAACTCCTGCACAACCTTGGAATTATCTCAAACCGGAGCAAATTAAATGGGCAAGTTTATTATCCATATTAGCCACATAGTATTTTGCATAGTCTCTGTTATGAAAAATACATACGTAGGCGTACCTTTAAATAACAAAAACCGTAGTAGACAAGCGATTGATGTATCGCTGTAATAATTTAGCTATATAGGTTTTGAACTTTTTTGTAAGCAGAGATAGCAAACCCGAATCTGAAACCCGAATTTCTATATCATCATGTTTAAGGAGTTATTTTAGTACTAGTCGACACAGTTGCAGATATTATTCGTTCCACATGCAAACTTTCTAGTCTTACAATGTACGCTAACAGCAATAATTTCTTCCTCGTATGCAAGCTCTTGAATAAATTACCTTGCGCAGTGTTACTCAAGCGCTCTGAGGTCTTATTTAAAACTGCCTGGTTCACATATTTCCTGTCCTTTTTATATGTCAGTCAGAATGGTCATGTATTTTTATATACAAGTAAGTGTATGAAGTTGAAGACGTTTTAAGTCACGTCTAACTTGCTTGCTACTTTTTACTCACGTCACGGCTCTAAACTTGGGGAAAGAAGGGGAGTCTAGTTATAATATCCTTTTAATTACTATCAAGCAGGTTATAGGTATATGGTTACCGCTGGTTTATTTACCACTGCAAGTTATAGGGTGCATAGGATTCCCACCAAGAACTTAGGGTCCCAAGCCAACCTCACCTGCAAGTGGTGCACCGGCCGATCAACGGACGAGGCTCTGGCAAACAAAATATCCCGATAAGCGGCAATAGGCTCGCCACCTATTACGTGGGATCAAAACTCTGGCGAAAAGTGGGCGTTTAATATGCATCTGCCTACCCCTTCGGGGAAACAGGCGTGAGTCTATGTATGTATGTATGCAAGTTATAAAATAGTCGGGTAAAAAAAAGCTGCCAAAAACAATTTACTTTAGCCAATAAATGAAAACCTATGCCACTTGTGCGAAGTGGTATAAAATATATAAAAATAAAAAGCACAGAACAGAAATCGCGTGTAACTTTATTGAATAACTCGCAGTCAGGTAATTTAATTTGGCCTCGGTTTGGACAAAATTGGACACGTGTATTCAGACATACGATCGATTTAAAGCGAATATATAGAGTAATAAGTACATCTGTTTTTACGAATAGAAGCGGCACTTTACAATTTACTAGACTCGTTTTGACCGTAGCTGGTATCCTATGAGCAACATTTAACCCGGCGTCGTTGACGTTGGGTAATATTTACCCGAGGTGATTTTAAGAGGGTATATTTATTTTTCCTGACATCCATCTTACTTATCCGCCAGTATAGCTGGAGATACAACTACCCTCTATTTGGATTATTGTTTACATCATTATTACGCCGCTCGTGTAGTGAGATACAAGTGTTTCAATTCAAAACGGGTAAGTTTTACCCACCGTCATAGATAGTGTAATATTTTCATGACGTATTTTTATTCGTGTTTATAATAGTTTTTACAAGTTGTTTTGTATTTTTTTTTAGTTTTTGGTCACAAATGGCTTTGACTAACCAAGATCAACGGATTTTGAGTGTTTTGGAGGAACCTGATTCTGATGATGATATTACCATTATAGTGGATAATGAAGAAGTTGACTAAGTTCTCCTTTCTTTCAATTTTTTTTCTGTTTAGTCTTTATTTGTTCTTTTTTTAGTAAATAAGATAATTATTTTCATAAATAAAACTAAATATCCTAACAAAAATAATTTTCTAAAAACTATCATGTTTTTCAGGTTGATTTTTCTATTGTGTATGAAAAGTAAATAAAAAAGTTATTTTTCATTATAAATTGGTACCATCTTTTATTTTATCACATGCGTAAATACTGTTTCACCAATAATCAATTAAAATGTAACATAAACTATGTATAAAACTATTGAAAAATTTTCAAATTAAAATTCGGGTAAAATTTACCCGATGTCATCGGCCGGGGAATTTTTTTCACGTCATCGGCGCCGGGTTAAAAAAATATTCGGTTCATTTAGAGACGACTGATTGTTAGAGCCATAAATATGTAATTTTGTTACTGGCCAATTGGAAAGTGGCTCAATTCCCGCCCAGGACTAATATATTTGTGATGAGTAAGATTATTGTTTCTGTGTCAGTGTTCAGATTATTTATCCAAAATATGTATGAACTAGGTGGGTCCCCGGTTATACTCGCGTTATTTAAGGCAATTGTTCGGCTTCCGTGGCTCATAGCGTGATGTTTATTTATTTATTTATACTTTATTGTACACTTATACATACATTGGTAGAAATTTTCTGAACAAGTAAGTACAAAGGGCGGCCTTATCGCTGACAGCGATCTCTACCAGGCAACCTTTGGATGGATATTATTGGTCGGAAATAAATGGTAGTTGCAAGTGTACATTTGTAAAAATATATTAAATATATAAATTCGTGTAATAACATATATTCATACAAATAAATACCTAAATATTAATATATACAAATAATATATAATATAAATAATATTAAATATTTATACATAAAATATTAATATATACATACAAATAGGTATACAATATTTAAATAAATACATACCTATAATGTAGAAAGTGAATAGTTATAATGATAGATAGTGATCCTTTACCATTGCTTTAAATCTAGTTATAGTCTGAGCCTGTCTTATATGTAACGGTAGGGCATTCCATAAGCAAACAGCAGTAACTGAAAAGGATTTGTCATAAAATGAACCGGCATTTTCAGTTTCAAATTTTCTGATGACCTTAAATAACGGTTATGCGTATCATGTAGGAACTCGAATCTTCCTTTAAGATAGGTGAGAGTAGAAGGGTTAAATAATATTTTATAAAGTAAAGAGAGAATGTGAGCATTCCGGCGATGTCGTATGGGTAACCACTTGGGCTGTGCTCGAAATTGTGAAACGTGATCATATTTGCGTAATCCAAATATGAATCGTATACAGACATTTTGAAGGCGCTCAAGTTTGTCAAGCTGGTTTTCGGCGATATCTAGATAGCTGACATCTGCATAATCAATAATGGGTAAAAGAAGAGAGTTAGCAAGTGCAATTTTGGTAGCAGTTGGTAGAAAATTTCTTAGTCTTCTAAGTGAACCCGCTGAGGCAAATACCTTACGACTCACTTCTTGGATCTGCGATCGCCAAGTAAGAGAAGAGTCTATAGTTACACACAGGTTCTTTACTTTGTCCTGAATGGGAATAACAGTGTTATCAAAGATGACGTGAGGGAGTTGGGACCAGTCAATTTTGGATGTCATTCTTGAACTCCCGATAACAATGACCTGAGTTTTGGAAGGATTCACTTTTAGCCCAAAAGATTTGCTCCAACTACTGATCAGTGCCAGGTCACTGTTAATGCTATTTATAGAAAGTGACAAATCAGCTAATGGCGACTGCGTATTAATTTGGAGATCATCTGCATAAAGGTGGTAGGAAGAGCGAAGATTATTTGATATAGAATTTATAAAAATTGCGAAAAGTAAAGGAGACAATACGCCACCCTGGGGCACGCCAACAGTAGTGTTACACCAAGAAGAAAGTGAATTTTCAACGCGTATACGCTGTTGGTGGCCACACAGGTAACTATGAAACCAATCAATCACCGTAGGAGATATGTTAAGAGAGCTAAGGCGGCTGAGTAGAATATCAAAATCCACTGTATTGAAGGTGTTGCTAAAATCTAGAAGAGCAAGAATTGTTAGCTGTCCGCCTTCCATACCAGCTCTGATGTCATCCGTAATATTGACTAGGGATGTAACGGTGCTGTGACCCGACCAGAAACCGGACTGGAATGGATTTAAGAGATTATTCTTGCAAAGGAACGTGTTAATTTGGTTGTGGACCAGTCGTTCGAGGACTTTGGAGAGGAATGGTAGGATAGAAATGGGCCGATAGTCAGAGAAGGAAGAAGGGTGAGAAGTTTTTGGAATTGGTGTAATCAGAGCGTCCTTCCACATCGATGGAAATACACCACTGGATAAGGAGTGATTAAGGATGTGAGTTATGGGTAGGATTAAGTCGAGGATAGGAAGGATCATATTACGGGTGACACAATCACTACCAACAGCGTTGGAAGATAATGATATACTCTTCTTAATATCACTATCGGTGAAGTGATTAAAGACAAAATAAGGATAACTAGGGGTTGGCAGTGATGAAAGATAATGAATAGTGCTTGCTTTAGTAGTCCTATCAATATTGGACGAAGCAGAGAAGTGTTGGTTGATTGAAATCAATATTGAAGTCATTAGGAATAGTGTGTTAACGAGTTTAACCGACCCCTATGGTTTTAAGAAATTTCCAGACTTTAGCCGGATCTCCGTTTTTCACAGAGTTATGAATATGTTGGCGTTGTGCATCCCTACACACCCTATTGCAGTGATTCCTAATCGCGATATATTTTTGCAAGTTGGAAGCATCAGGTCTAATTTTGTATTTGAATTTAGCTGCGGCTTTCCTGTGTATTAGCTGTTTGATGTTATCAGTAAGCCAAGGTGAGGGATGATGTTTTGTTTTCACGGGGCGAACTGGTGCATGCTTGTCGAAATCTCTATAATTTGTTTTATGAAAACGCAGACCTTTTCATCGACAGTTTCAGATATGATAAGTGGAGTCCAGTCGATATTTGCGGTATCTTCACGAAGATTTTCAGTGTTTATGCTACCAAAATTGCGTTGCAATAGAATTTTAGGTTTGATTTTAGGAGGACGGATTTTATAAGAAATGAACAGCAAGTCATGGTAGGAGAACATATCTGCTGGGTATTACCCGTGCGAGTCAACATGTTCTCTTGAAGAAACCATGATTAGATCAAGAAGGGATGGTAAAGAGTTTGGAAAATGATGTGTTGCGCTTGAAGGTAGTATTGTCATATTGCAGGCAATAGTAGTGGAAAGAAGAGAAAAAGAGCGGGAATCTTTTTTAAGTAGACAGGTATTAAAATCACCCATTATGATTACGTGACTGTAAGAGGGCACAAGATTAATCAATAGGATTCCAAAACTAGAAAAATAATCTATACGTAATGAGGGACAGTAAGTAGTAAACGCCGAGTAGGACTTTGGTGTGGTTTAGTACAACTTCCCGGAATAAATGTTCGCCGGCATTAGGCGGCGTTGGCTGTGCTGACATATCTACAACTGTATAGGAGATGTGTGAGCGCAAATATATGGCAACACCCCCACGGCCCCCAACCGCTCGATCATTTCTGATAAGTTGGAAACCGGGTAGGGAGTATAATGTGCAAGGCAGACAGGGCTTTAGCCATGACTCAGAAACAAGGATAGCATGAATGCTCTTACAGTCTAGATTGGCCAGCATATCAGAGAAATGTGCCGGAATGCTTTGGGCGTTGATATGAACGGCATTGAAATTTTTGTGTCTATGTGACAAGTCACCATGACAGCTGAGCGCTAAATTTGAATCATAGAATTACTGCTGTATCCCTGAAGCAGAGGTGTAATATTACATCCACATTTCGCCAAATGTTTAGGGCCACGCAATACAAATAACACGGAAAGCCTATTCGCGTTACCGGGCACATTGCCAGACTCAGTGCTGCTGCTGAGAATTCAGAAAACACAGGTTTGCCCGACCTGGGAATCAAACTTAGTATCTCCTGATCTGCAGAGGGATCCACTCGACCACAGAGGCAGAAATTCAGATCAAAGACAAGAAAGTGGTTAAAATAATTTAATTTTAGCTCCTAGATAAAATAAGCAGTAATTGACCCAAGAAACGCAATACCCGTATCTAGTCATAGGGCCTGAAACTCGGGTTCCGTAATAATAGGCCCTGTAAGTATCGAATTCAATACTATAATAGAGCAATGCGTTGCTAAGTAAATATGATCGCTCGTTTCAAGTTAGTTGGTGCATGTTCCAGTGAATAGTTATTTGTCTGCACGCCAATGCCGAGAATAGAATAAGTTTGGGTGAGGATCACTTAATTTTGTGATTTTATTTGGAGTTTGTTCGATGTTTGCTATAAAGTTTACTATTCGTCGCTTTTATGACTAAAAAATCTACTCTAATAGTTGTGCAGAAAGCAAAATCAGTATAGCAGCTATCCAGAGTCCTAAGGACAATTCATAATCTTTATAAACGATTCAAGGCTCTATTCTCTTCCATGAAACAACGTGATGGGTGTGAAAATATGCTTACGGATGTAACTTACTAATGAACTGTTTCTTGTAGTAAGTAAAATTTTCTCAGTTCAGTTCAGTTATATAAGGTTCTCATTTACTACATATAATTATGTATATTTCACTCTTTTTACGATTCATAGAGACTGCTCTGAACTTTATAGCTTCAGATAAAATTATCTTATTATTTTTTGCCTCTGCCTTTTCTAGCGAAAAGATTATTAAATACACGTGTACTTGTAAATATTGTGTCCATTATTCGCTACACACCCTCAGACAAATGTGGAAAGGACAGACGTCGTTTATGTATTTAAGTTTAGGCGGTAAGTTTTGAACAATCAACAGCTAGAATTTCCAAGATTATAGTCGTCGTAGAGCTCGTAAAAATGTCGCCGTCTAGTGTGGGTTGTGTCTTTGTATTCGTTTTAAATGAATTTTAGAGTTTCTTTACCAATGTTTGTGTAACGGGTCTCAATCGCGAAAATGTCATACTATTTGTATGCGGCTTCGTCCGCGTGACGGTGGGTTATTGGGCCAAAAGGTTTATAACAATATAAAACCTTAAACTCTTTAAGTCTCTAGAGCGTTTATGACGAGATTAACAATTTTCAACCTTCCCGGATTGACATTAGTAGTGTCACCCAAAGCTGTTTTACACCCAATAAAACGTATTGCAAATTACACTGGTAGATTACGTCAGTAATAGGTTTACCCTAATTTATACTGGTGCACTACCCTTTCGGGCCGTATTTGGTTAAATAAATGTTGTTCAACCCGGTATTTGTAATCCTTGAATTGGAATCTCTGGGGGAACGTAATCCATGCGGAATATAATCCGGGCTTAACGTAACGTGGAACACGGTGACCTAGTCTAGTAGCCGTCTGCTGTATTTATAATTATTTGCACATATTCTACTAAGCATTCTATAAGCAGGTAAGCCCATAGGCACTTATGTTTATGGTTTTATCTAGCTTTTGCCCGCTGCTTCGCTCGCGTAAATTTCGCTAAGATAAAATGTTTTTTACAAACTCCCCTACACTCCTCAAGAAAAATACATTTCAGGCATCAATATACAAAGTTTGAAGTTAATCCAAAGAAAGGAAAACAGTCCAGTAACGCAAGTCTGTATATATAAAATCCTTGCGTTACTAACTGACTGACGGACACGCTACAGCCGAAACTACTGAGCGCAAGTAGATGAAATTTGGCATGTATGTTCCTTGAGCTGTGTAGGGTCGCACTAAGAGAGGTTTTTTTGGAAATTCCTCTCCTAAGGGGGTTAAACAGGTTGTTAAAGTTTGTATGAAACTTTTTATCCCTTCAATGAATTAACTTCAAACTTAGTATGTTGGTTACTCAAATGAAGTTAGTGAACACTAAGAAAGTCTTTTTGGAAATTATCACCCTAAGTGGATAAAAAGGGATGTCGGAATTTGTATGAAACCCATAAATTCTCACGCTAAGTGGATAAAAAGGGATGTCGGAATTTGTATGAGACCTTCTTAATATAATACTTCAAGGGATTAACTTCATACTTTGTTTATTGGATCCGCAAATGACGTAAGTAAAAACGAAAATATTTATTTTGGAAATTCTTCCCCTTAGAGGGTAGAACAGAGAGTACAAGTTTGTGTAGAACCTTTAATTTTTCAATCGAATCACTTTCATCTGTGTATATAAAATCCTTGCATTACTTACTGAGTGACAGACACGCTACAGCCGAAACTATTAGGCGCAAATAGGTGAAAATTGGCATGTATGTTCCTTGAGGATTGTAAGGGCGTGGGGGTAAAACAGGTTGTGAGAGTTCGTATGAAACTTTTTATTCCTTCAATGGATTTACCTTAAACTTTGTGTATTGGTTCCTCAAATTAAGTTATTGAACACTTAGAAAATCTTTTTGGAAATTCTTACCCGAAGGCGATTAAATGGGGAGTCAAAGTTTATATGAAACCTTTTGAATACTTCAAATGATTAACTTCATACTTTCTATATTGGACCCTCAAATGACGCTTACCAACCCAAAGACATTTATTTTGGACATTTTTTCCCTAAGAGAGTAGAAAAGACAGTCAGAGTTTTTGTAAAACCCTTTATTTTTCAATGGAATCACTTTAATCTGTATATATAAAATCCTTGCGTTACTAACTGACTGACAGACACGCTACAGCCGAAACTGCTGGGCGCAAGTAGGTGAAATTTGGCATGTATCTTTCTTGAGGAGTTAAGGTGAGTTCGTACAAAACATTTTATCTAAACGAAATTGACGCGTGCGAAGCAGCGGGCAAAAGCTAGTATTTTATATAACGGGTGGCGCAAAAGTAATGACCCTATTGGGTTCAGCTCCAACTTCGTTTCTAAATTAGAAAACTAGAATTAGTTTTTTAAATATATTTGTGCCATGAAATTTAGTTGCATTGTGATTTAAATATGATATCTATTAAATGTTGACCTCCAGAGTTGAAGCACATTTGAGCCCTATTTATGACATTTTCCATAACTAGCCGTAACACTTCCTGCGATATGTTTCTTATTTCTTGGTGTCTGTTCTTTTAAAGCTGCGAGAGCCTGTGGTTTGTTCACATAAACCCGAGATTTCAAATAACCTCAAAAAAAGAAGTCTGACAGGTGAGAATTCTTTGAGGGTGCATAAGGTTCCCACCAAGAACTTAGAGTCCCAAGCCAACCTCACCTGCAAGTGGTGCACCTGCCGATCAACGGACGAGGCTCTGGCAAACAAAATATCCCGATAAGCGACAATAGGCTCGCCACCTATTACGTGGGATCAAAACACCAGCGAAAAGTGGGCGTTTAATATGCCTCTGCCTACCCCTTCGGGGAAACAGGCGTGAGTCTATGTATGTATGTCATTCTTTGACCAAAATACGCTACAAAGACCACCTGGAGATTCCATATTGTATGGCACGTCGCCTCGTTGATATTTTTGGACACAGCACAGACACGCACAGCTTCAATATTTTTGGCTGAACGGCCTGTTCTTGGTCTGCCAGACTTACGCCTATCCAATGTTGAGCCAGTTAGTTCGAGGCGTGTGACAAATCGTTGAATAGTGCGACCAACCGGTGCTGGACGGTGGGGAAATCGTCGACGAAATTCACGTCGTGTTTTTATCACTGATGAATCATTCAGTAAAAACATTGACACAATTATTTCACGTTCCTGGGGGGTAAAGCGGTCCATGATTATTTTTAGTGAATTTTACATTTGATTACTACTAATTTTCATATCAGAATGACAGGAGATGTCATAAAAAATATATATATTTAATAAGGAATTTCTATAGGGTCATTACTTTGGCGCCATCCTGTTTGATTTAAGATATAAGACATTGATTTCATAACAAACTTACATTTATGTCGAAAATGAATACAGGCAAAACCTTAATAACTAAAAATATACACAAAACATAAATAAAGAGATTACAATATACACAAGTTACACAGCCATTATTATTTTATATGCATAAGACTCATTAATTGTTTGTCTTTTATGTACTCCTCTACGCTATAGTATTTTTTTTAGGAGATATGCTTTAAGCCTACTATTAAATATTTCGTAGTTGATCTTGTATAAGAACAGACAGATAAACAAAATTAAAAGTAAAAAACATATAATTTAGTTTTGTTGCTAAGTCATGTGACATGGTTTTCACAATTCTTTGTAATATAATATTAAACACGTTACACTAAGAAAAAATAAAACCTTTTATTACGTCTTAGAGTATAATCTTTTTACGACGACAATTCGCTCGTATATTGGACAGTAGAACGAAGCAATCACCTCTATAGCCCGATGAAAAGGTTGCTAAAATGGAATTCCCTAGCTTACCATTATTTTATTGCCTCACAACGAGTCGAGCGCCAGCTTAATAATAATAAAAAATGTGATATTTTATTGCTACACTATGAGAGCCGTTGGATTAATACGTCAGTGGTACTAAAACGTGAGGGTTTCATTAAAATTCTGCCAGCCTGAAGGGAAATATTAAATTACCCCGTTGCTTCGTTCCACCCCGTTGATAGTTTTGACGGAAAACGGCGGAACGAGTAACGTGGTTTGATTATATTCACCGTGAAGTACGAAATACACGGTCCTTTATGTAGTTTCGCTTTAATATACTGCGCTTTAGAGTTTAGTAATTCCAGCGGCTTTAAGAGAAGAGGGTTTGCCGCGTTTTTGCACGTCAGTCCGTCTATAGATGTCAGTGTACACTAAACCTAGTGCCTTGGCTCAGACTTATTAATAAGCTTACGGTTGCTTAACAGCCGTGTCGTTAATGAAATAAGAAACTAAAGCTTAGTACTTATAGATGGTTGGTGAGTTGGTAAAGATTATTAAATTCACTTTGTGTAGTCAGATTCGAGGCGCCTGTAGTATGGCGTTCGTATGTATCTATAATTATAAATTTTGCGGGTCAACAGGATAGTATAAGCAAAGGAAATACATAATTATGTATGTATTTGATAGCATTAGAATTGATGGTTTACATATTACCTCGTATCTGTCTATTGCCTAGAGACTACATTTGAATTGTGCCACAAGACCAACGAATCTGCGTCTGTACATTACAACTTACACAATAAATTTACTACAACGTTATAAGTGTCAACACTGTCAAAACTTGTTTACATAACAAGAATCTATTGTTTCTTAGTTGTTTCAGCATAATACTTACTTTGATATGTCAGTCTACTGGCAGGAGAAATTTAAACCGAAAGTTGTTATTACGAATCTATACATATAAATAAATTGGAGTGTCTGTTTGTAATATTAAAATAACCGCTTTTTACTAAATGCATATGGATGTATAAACGGTACATATACCGAAATGACATTTTTTTCAATTTTTGTATGTCTGTCTGTTTGTTCTAGCTAATCTCTGGAACGGTTGAACTAATTTTGACGGGACGTTCACTGGCGGATAGCTGTTGTACCAAGGAGTAACTTAGGCTATAAATTAACCGGGTACGCGAAGAACTTCCCTCAGGACGCGGGTGCATCCGCGGGAAACAGCTAGTTTGCAATAGAATCTGTATTGAAATAATCAAATGCGCTATTCTATAAAAAATCATGGAAGCCAGTTTTTGTTAGTCAGTCTTTTTAAATATTTCAATGTATTGAAATTCATTAATTCTGCAAATTAATACAAATTTTTACTAATGCACATCCATAATATTTATTTTCACGTTGCCAAGAAAAGCGATAAATTATTACTTCATTTTATTTCTTCAACGACGGATATACATTTCCTTTATTAATATTTGATAGGGAGTTCAAAAGCAAAAAATTCAATATTCCTCTTCCATGAATATGTCCTGACTGTATACACACCGATAAAAAAATCTTCATTCGTATTCAATTCATAGTTCGAGTGGACTCATCCATTTTTCAGTTTTTCGGCATTCAGAGAAAGCGACTGTGGATATGGCACAAAGGTTTTCGAAACAAAAGGAATAAATCTTTGGCAAACAGTACCAGATTTAAGTGCCAAGGTAACAGGCTTATGTTACGCCACGTCATGCCACGGTATTGTTTACCTACATACGTATGAAAAATAACCGTCATTATTCTCGAGAGGAAAATCTCGGCATAGACGGTAAGAGTGATGGCGGTGGGATTATTTATAGAATGCATTTAGTTCAGGGTATTGTGTTTGCGTAATAAGCTATCGTAGTATGAAGTACCTACTGAATACAGTATTGTCCTTCATTAAACTGTAAGAAATTGTTCTGTAAAATGCAGGGCTGTCCCTTTCAATTACGTGATATGTTGTGAAATATTTTAATAAATTCCTGTATCAGAATTTTCTTCTGAATAAGAAAATAATTTGTAACCGTTATAATGTCATAGAATGACTAATAATTCTGATGAATGGCGAATTTACTCCGAATTCGTTGAAAGCTCCACAACGCTGAGTAGTTAATGTTATTTGTACGTTCAAGTCTCGGTATTGCGTTTAAAACGACGATGTAAGTTGAATATGTCGTAAATATTTAGTTTTTTGTACGTTGGTTTCAGCTTTCAGTGAAAACATTGTACTGCGATAAGGGGGATGCAAGACAAACACAGGATAGCGCTGTCTCTTGTTTCAAGCTCTCTGCAGATTTCTGCTTTGCAAGTAGCAGATGTGTTTGTTGAAATACTTCTCATGGTACGAATAATCCCCTTACTATTCAATTGAGTTAATAAATATGAGACTCGAAGGATAGTAATAAAATGAAGTCGTTAAATTGAACACATTTTTAAAAGCCTTTGCCTTTAAAATGTGGCAGGGCGGCGGGTTCACATGGTGAGAAAATGTTGTTGGATAATAATATTATGATTTTAAGCATTGCGTGTAAGAGTATCTCTTTGTATGATGGCTATGAACAGCTTAACTAATGTATTTGGAACGAGAACATGTAGTTCACAATGTTCACAAGTATACTGAAATGACAGCTCAAGGTTTGTAATAAGATGTGTAAGACACATCTTATTATAAACGTTGACAGGCTGCATTAAACTTTCAAATGAAATATTGAAATACTTTCACAGGAGAAATTGTTGTGTGATCGATAAATCAAAACCTTTGTAACCAATTTACGATAATAATAAACCTATACAAATGTCGTGAAATCTTTCCTGGTAAACTCGACCACAAACTAAACATTTTATTCAATATTCTCAATATTCCAATAAAATGATATACGATTTACAGACACATATAATATGTACACACGATCTGCAGCCCTGCATGCCCAGGAACGAAATTGAAAACCGATGGCTCAAGCCTTCTACATAATTATTTAATAATAATATGTATTTTTCAAATTCGATCGGGTATTCGTATATGGAATATTTATTTTGCATACTTCTAAAAGGTGACATAGAGAGAGGGTGAAAAGTTTCAATAAGAAATTTTACCAAAAATTGAAGATAAACAGACATTAAACTAGACTTAACCCGCTTCCTCGCCCGTGTGAATTATAAACCTAAAGCTTCCTCAGTAATCACACTATTTATTGGCGACTGTATATAAAACCGTTCGGTAGTTTTTACCCGACTACGGCAAAGCCAAAGGAGGGTTATGATTTTGACAGGCTCTGTATGTGTATGTTCATCTGTTCCCTGATAGCTCCTAAGCTGCTTATCGGAACTCGACAAATGAGGTGTTGTTAGAACCGTCTTGATCGTCCGCTGAACAAAGGCTACGTGACGTGTCACAAAACTCAATGTGGCGCCCTCTAGAACCAAAAAGTGTTGTGTTAATAAATAAAATGAGATAAATACATCGTGTTTGATATCACTTGAAAGGGCGTCACATACACATTTCCAAAATATTGTTTAAATTTAAATTGGCGCCCTCTAGTGGACAAAAAAGTCATGTGTTAAAAAAATATTAAGATACACACACCGTGTTTGATATCAAGTATAGAAGCACAGTGATTTAACACCAAAATAGTTTAAATAATAAAAAGTAAAAAAACTAAAACCCAACTACAACAAATAAATCGACGCTGAAATAAACAAGGTTAGAGTGCTATAAATTCTATAATAAAAAGTATAAAAACTAAAACCCAACTACGACAAAAAAATTGACGCTGAAAAAGTATGAAACACGATTTTTAGGATGCTGAAATAAACAAGGTTACTGGAAAAATAATAACAAAACAAAAATAAGAGCCGTAGTCACACGTTATATAGAACCGTAACAAAACAACTAATAACGTGTGACTGCGGCTCTTATTTAAGTTTTGTTATTATTTTTCCAGTAACCTTGTTTATTTCAGCATCCTAAAAATCGTGTTTCATACTTTTTCAGCGTCAATTTTTTTGTCGTAGTTGGGTTTTAGTTTTTATACTTTTTATTATAGAATTTATAGCACTCATGCAGAAAGACTGAAAACCAGACTCTTGTAGTTAACAGTCCATCTTGGAGAGACTAAGAGTTTTATTAAGTTCTATATGTTATAGGTATCAATCATGTTTGTAGTTATTTTACCAGCCAGCAGTCTTCTACTATATATGAAATAATAAAAAACATGCTACCTACAACTTTAAGGTATCCATGTCTATTTTACTTTTAACTAAATTTGGAATATAACATCTATTATAAAAAGCAAAATTTTAAATCCTAGTATTAACCGGTTCATTGTAGCTGGAAGGTATCCTCAGCTAATAGTATTCGCTCCACAAACATGGCCTACTTCGCGCCTGTCCGGTTTCAGAGGCTTTGTATTCAATGACGTCACTGATAAACTGTCATACCGTATCGGAAAAGTTGCAAAAAGCACAACAGACTTTTTATATGTGCTGTTGATAGAACTGGGTGGATGAGAATTTTTCTGCACTGTTTTTTACCACTATTAAAGTGATAACTTATTGGTAAGGTCACGTCAATATTTAGGCGAGCTCTTAAAGGTTATAAAGAGTCGTTAATAAATTTTATTTCAGTATTATTGGACAGATAAAAATATTTTTTCTCGTCCCAAGCCAAACCGAGTGTATACTTTGTCGCAAATTTTAGTTGAGAGTTTCATTATTAAAATTGTTGAATGTGTAGGCTTAATCTTGGGTCTGATTCAACAGAAATAAATATCACAACTTAAATGCGAGCATTTAAGGTGTACAGAGTATACGCTTGATATTACATAATAATAAACGAATGTCCAACCTGTGTTCGAAACTGTGCTCAATTTTCCAATTATATTTGGTCGCTAGCCCGAAAACTCTACAATGGCTTCTTAACAAAAAAACTGGTCAAGTGCGAGTCGGACTCGCGCACCGAGGGTTCCGTACAAATCTGTAGGTATATATCTATAGGTATATAAGTAAAATTCACCAGTCATAGTTATGGTATTTTTATTGCCAAATGAAATCCATAACATTACAGTATGGAAAGCTGGAGGAGCATAAATTAAAGAAAAAGGGGTCTTTGTCGTTTGTAATCAGTCATCCTTTATTTTATATTAACATGTATCGCTTATTTTATAATATAACTTAAATACCTATACCAGCCTTGCAGCAGCCTTGCAAAAGTCTGCTGATGAATGATGGTAAGATTTTTTATCAAAGTTATTGATTTACAAAGTTTTCAGTGACTATTAGAAATCTGTTACAAAAATACTTATAAAGTACAGAATAATTAGCAAAAAGGTTTGAAGACTATGTAATTATTTGAAATCTCAATCTCAATCAGCCTATTGCAGTCCACTGCTGGACATAGGCCTCTCCCAACACGCACCACAGCACACGGTCCTCAGCCTTCCACATCCTTTATCTGGGCTATAAGACGTTGCTTCGTACCAAATTTCAAGATTTTGAGTTCACGGGAAGTACCCTGTAGGTTTTGATTCCCTTGCGAGTAGTCGCGAGTTTGAAAATATGATTATATTGCTCTTTCTTTTGATTGCGTAGACATAGAAGTTTGATTTTGTTACAGCCTAACTGTGTTATATACCTTTTTTTTTTTTTCTTGTTTTACGAGGTGGAAAATCCCTTCGGATCTCCGACTCTTGGGGGAATTAAGAGCCGGAGTATGTGGTGTTTCCACAAAAAAAACACCTCGACTTCCACCATGTACCCGTATGTCGGAGGGTGGGGCATCACCAAAGCACTCGTCGCCACCCTCCGACGGGTATTGGCCCGCCAGATGGTCAGGCGGGCCCCGAACTAAACCCCCTTGGCGACGGATTAAGGTGTTGGACTCCGCCGCCAAAACGCCCAGCGGCTGCAGAGGATAGGGAGGACAGCAACGCAACACCGCATCTCCTCTTCCTCTGCGGCCCCACCGCGACGCATCGAATGGTGCGCCCCCATTTGGTCGCGTGAGATAGGGCGCGCGGCAACGCAACACTGACACGCCTCTCCTCCCGCGACCGCACCCGACTGCGAGGGACAGACAGAACTGTCCCCCGCACCCGCACCGTTGGACACATCCTGCGCAGGCCCCTCCAAGCCCACGCGGAGCGTCCCCTCCTGGATCCCTCTTAGCTTCACCGCGGGTGACCAATCCACGGTTACTGAGCCCCCCCACCACGACAAGGAGGAGATCCCACGGAGGGGGAACGGTGTTATATACCTGCGTATTTGATATGAATTTCAATTTAATACCTCTAAGCGTTCAAGAGAAAGGGGTAGTAACTTTAAATTTATTAAAAATATTTTTTTATATGCTGTAACTAAAAAATTACGGTTTTCGCATTTTTCCTTTATAAGTGATATAAGACGTTGCTTCCTACCAAATATCAAGATTTTGAGTTCACGGAAAGAACCCTGTAGGTTTTGATTCCCTTGCGAGTAGTCGCGAGTTTGAAAATATTATTAAATTGCTCTTTCTTTTGATTGCGTAGATATAGAAGTTTGATTTTGTTACAGCCTAACGGTGTTATATACCTGAGTATTTGGTATTAATTTCAATTTAATACCTCTACGCGTTCAAGAGTGAGGGGTAGTAACTTTAAATTTATTAAAAATATTTTTCTTATATGATGTAACAAAAAATTTACGGTTTTCGCAATTTTTCCTTTATAAGTGCTAAAAGAAGTTGCTTCGTACAAAATTTCAAGATTTTGAGTTCACGGGAAGTACCCTGTAGGTTTTGATTCCCTTGCGAGTAGTCGCGAGTTTGAAAATATGCTTATATTGTTCTTTCTTTTGATTGCGTTGACATAGATGTTTGATTTTGTTGCAGCCTAACGGTGTTATATACTTAAGAAATTGATATGAATTTCAATTTAATACCTCCACGCGTTCAAGAGAAAGGGCTAGTAACTTAAAATTTATTAAAAATATTTTTCTAATATGATGTAACTAAAAATGTATGGTTTTCGCAATTTTTCCTTTATATGTGCTATAAGGCGTTGCTTCGTACCAAATTTCAAGATTCTGAGCTCACGGAAACTACCCTGTAGGTTTTGATTCACTTGCGAGTAGGCGCGAGTTTGAAAATATGCTTATATTGCTCTTTCTTTTGATTGCGTTGACATAGAAGCTTGATTTTGTTGCAGCCTAACGGTGTTATATACCTGAGTATTTGATATGAATTTCAATTTAATACCTCCACGCGTTCAAGAGAAAGGGGTAGTAACTTTAAATTTATTAAAAATATTTTTCTAATATGATGTAACTAAAAATTTATGGTTTTCGCAATTTTTCCTTTATAAGTGCTATAAGAAGTTGCTTCGTACCAAATTTCAAGACTTTGAGTTCACGGGAAGTACCCTGTAGGTTTTGATTCCAATGCGAGTTTGAAAATATGCTGCAATTTGCAGCATATACGGCTGTATCTTTTGATTGCGTTGGATTAGAAGTTTGATTTTTTTACAGCACTATGGAACCGTAGATTCGAGTATTTAATATAAATTTCAGTTTGATGCCTCCACGCATTCCTGAGAAAAAGGGTCTTGACAGACGGACGGACAACAAAGTGATCCTATAAGGGTTCCGTTTTTTCCTTTCGAGGTACGGAACCCTAAAAAAAAGAAAATCGGTTTACAAACAAAGTAGAAAATATCGTAATTATTTTTATAGTCAATTATAAACAGATTAGAGTAACTACACGTTTATCAAAATATGCAAAAAATATGTTATTAATTACTGCAGATTACTAGCTACCAAGGTGGTTTGGAGGTATGTTATTAAGACCCCCTAGGGAGAGATCCGGGGTACCAATAACCATGAATTATGTGTTACCAGCTCTTAATTACTATTAACAACGTATTTATTACTTTCTATGTTAAGTTATTAGTGGTATTAAGGCTGTATCGTGGGAATAAAATTATAAGGAGCAACATTTCTTAGTAAAGTTCCCAGATTAGCTACGCAGAATTGGATTTAGTAATCAAGAGATGAATAGAAAAACAATAATGTAATATCAAGATTATTACACAACGAATTTGATCACTATCTCTTTGGGTTTTGGAGGTCAGACAAGGAAGACACCCTGTGGAAAAGCTAATTAATTATTCATTCAACTCTGGTAAGACTAGTGAGCGGACCCTGGGATGCAACTAGGAACACTAGGACGAACAGGTCATAATACATAATATTTATTTATATATAAGTCACAAATATAAGTACATGGGATCTTATTGGTACATAGATGTTTTAGAATCACTATATTTCGCCTTGCGGCATGTGACATACTTACAATTATTATTATTAATATCAAAATTCAGTTTGTCAAATGTAAGCGAATTTCAATACCTCGTACTAGAATTGGTTTAGTAAAGAAAAAACCACAAAATATATGTAGGTAAAACTACCATAATGTATATAATTTTGATATTTATCGTATATAGTTCTTGGTAATTATAAGGTCGAATACCGAAAAGTAATACAAATATAACCTTGAACACATTAATGGCTACACACACGTTATTACTGCCCTTGAACATATCGCCGTCCCCAACGAATAACATCGTAATCAAAAAAAGTAAAATTTACAGGCAAAATAAAAAACCGTTTTTTGATTATAACTTCTCATCAGTTTTACATAGCAAACTCGTTGACATACCAATAGATAGGTATTTTTTTGTTGTGTAAAGAGTAGTAACTTAAAAAAATATTAGTTTTACATTCATAAAAATATAATCAAAAAATCATTTTACCAAAATGTAAACACAATTTTCAAACCGTAATGCAACAATACGATTTTATTCGAGTAAATTGTTGACAGTGACCTATACAGCAATAGTTCCTTGCGATCGGTATCAGTAAATTGGTTAACATTAATATTCCATAGCGAATGGTAATATACTTTACCGAATTAAGTTATTTTTATTGTTCCCGAATAAAATTGTAATTACAGTTTACTGGAAAAAGGATAACTTCAATGGGTCAGTATTGATTCATTATGATGATATTCGTCACAAAAATCTGTTTTTATTTATAGACGAATAGTACAGGTAAATTCATTACAAAATGTCTAACTCGGAAAGTAATCGTACGAATCACGTGAAAAAAATTCACAAGGTGTAATCGCACCTCTAGAACAATAATTCCCCAAAAAAGCACTTCTATCGCAATAGTTGATTACGATATTATTCGCTGGGGACGGCGATATTCTCGAAAGCGGTAATCCAATTATTATTAGTGATTGCCGCCCCTAGTAGGCAGTTAATATTTGACGAAACGAAAAACGAAAGATCGTAAACTCGATAATGAATAAGAGTTATTATATTAGTAATAAGCCATACAAATGTAAAGCAGTGGCAAATTATTACTTCCTATTTTCCAAGTTGTTTTTTTGAAAACAAATACGGTTCTGGTGACTCGAAAGTAGCGTGAAAACTGCATTGCGGACTGAACTGCTACTGTTTGAAAAAGAAATGCGTTATGAAAGAGATATAATGACTGAAGATCAAAGACGCAGACTCTCCATTATGGGACTTTTATCTTTAATTTGGGTTTCCACCAAATAAGAGCAAAAGGGGCTATACGCAAAAGAGTAACAGGCTGTATAGACTAATATACAGAGGAAACCTGAGTTGGTTGAAGAAGAGCTGTGTGAGTGCGGCGACTCATTTACACATAACATTTCACCGCACACGATTTACCACCTACTGCTTAATCACCGTTCAGTATACACCCTACAATATCACGTTTCATTTCCGCATAAATAGTGCCCAACAAAGGCATACTACTAGGCAGAAAGCTGCTGTGAAAATAATTATAAGTTTTGTTCATATACTAAACATATTTTAATTAAAACTTTTTGCCACGATGAATTAATGTTTTGTGGAACATTAACGGCCCCAATACTTGATCTATCCATTTGACTACCAGATTAGACCTATTTGCCGTATTTTTATGGAGCTGATGTCAAATATGTATTTCTAGTGTTGTATTTGTAAGTGAAATTTGTCCTTTTAAATACGATCTAATCTGTAATCTTTTGGCCATACAATAAATTGTCATGAATTAACATTCCCTTGTTAACTAAACAATGTAATTTCTTGTCATATTCCAAACCGATTGTAGTGTAGATGGAAGCTAGATCTTTATTTTTTTTCTGTGTGAACTGATGACAGAATTGAGTTTATAGGTGAAAGGGATCGGCAATTTTGTTAGATCACCTATGTCGGTAAGCATTTTTGTCTACCTTGATATATTGTCTAGTAACTCAGGGGCTTTTAACAGATAAGTAAGATTCGGGTCTATCAGCCATTTTTTGATAAAATGCGAACTTAGAAGAACCAAGTAATTTAAAAATGGTTGCCAACAAAGACCATTCTTCAATAGCTGAAACAGATCAAAAAGTATTCTACAATTGGAGATGGACGTTTTATCATGATGTTTTCCAATATTCCATTATTAAGCTCCATGTTGGTTGAGAGTGGAATGAATTTTAGATACCTAATTATCTTAATATATAAAATCCTTTCGTTACTGACTGACTGACAGACACGCTACAACCGAAACTATTGGGCGCAGGAAGCTGAAATTTGGCATGTATGTTCCTTGGAGACCGTAGGGATGCACTAAGAAGGGATTTCCCGAACTTCCCACGGGATCAGCCAAAACGGGTAAATTTAAAAAAAATGCAGGCATAGCTACTGGCGTCCTCTAGTCTGTCATAAGATATCAAAACAATATTGTCTCTTACACAACTTACATGACAGTGGTCGGCCTAATACAGGGAAAGTCTTCCCGCGATCATAGCTGTTGTAACACATGCAGAAAAATCTCAGAGATGCTGTTTTTTTTAAACCTTTTACCAATACAATTTTATTTAACCGGGTCTTATTCGCGATATTTAATTAATTTAAGGTATAAATACCTATGTTTTACCGACGTTTCGGCCGTCTTACAACAGCCTTGATCGCGGCAGAACTGATGTCATCTCAGCGTCTTCCTTGTGAAGCGCGGGTTTCGGCAGCTACCCTCACTTGCTTTTTATTTTTATTTTTATCCGAACTGTCGGTACGTTGACACACAACACTTATGACGTCTATACACTGATGAGCTGTGTTACTGCGGCGGGGTTTACATTTGTTGATTACTGGATTCCAAGTTGTAGACTGTCTGTAATCATCTTCCCGGCTGAAATTTTTATGCTTTTTGATTTCAACCGCTTCACGTACTATCCTGGAGTAATAGTGACGATCGGTAGATAAGACCTTTGGTTGATGTAATTCGATCCAGTGGTTTGGTCCAGACTTCAACAAATGCTCAGCTATGGCAGACTTGTTAATTTGCCAGTTTTTTACACCTGCGATATGTTCCTTGACCCTTTCAGCGATGGTTCGTTTGGTCTGTCCGTTATAGGAACTACCACAACTGCAGTCGACCTTGTAGACGCCAGGTGTTTGTAGAGGAATGAAATCCTTCGAGGTGCGCAGATTGTGTGCTACCTTGGAGAGCGGACTATATACGGTCTTTATGGAGTATTTCTGTAGTACTGCTCCAACTTTGTCCGTCACTCCCTTTATATAAAGCATGTAAGCCGGTACTCTGCTTACTTCCGGTTTACGGTCCTTCCTCTTCAGATGTTGTATCTTCTTGTTGAATCCGTTGCACCTAAGTACCTCCTGAACATGTGACAGCTCACTGTTCAAATGTTCAGGGTCACAGAGGTCATACGCTCTGTTTACTAGTGAAGTCACTACGGATTCCAAGTGTCGCGGGTGATGATGCGAGTATGCGTTGAGATACCTATCTGTGTGTGTCGGTTTTCTATAAACAGTGTGTCCCAAGGTACCGTTTTTCCTCACTGTCACTTTTACGTCGAGAAAGGGTAACGACCCGGCTGCTTCCATTTCAAATGTAAATCTAATATTAGGGTGTATGGAGTTTAAGCTATTTGCGAACTGTTCTACATCTTGCTTGTCACCCTTCATGATACAGAATACATCGTCGACATACCTCTTCCATAGCTTTACATTTGATGCCTGCATGTCTATGGAATCTTCGAAGTGCTCCATCCAGATGTTGGCCATTACCGGTGCTACTGGGCTACCCATAGCCACTCTGTCGATCTGGAGGTAATGTTGTCTACGGTATAGGAAGTAATTTGCTTCCAAACAATTTTTAAGTAGAACAGAATATTTGTCAGACAGACCGTTTGCCCTTAGTTTTCTCTTAACGACCTCAAGGCAATTCTGAACTGGAACATTGGTGAAGAGTGACTCCACGTCAAAACTCACCATCACTTCGTCTGGTTCCTTTTGCACGCTCTTGATAATGTCAATAAAGTGCCGAGAGTCCTTCACGAAAGATGCCGTCTTACCTACCAACGGTTGCAGTACCTTGCTGATGTGTTTCGCCAAACCATATGTGGGTGAGTTTATTTGACTCACTATCGGTCGCAATGGTACGTTAGTCTTGTGGACTTTAGGCAAACCGTATATCTTGGGCGGCTGCACGATTTGAGGTTTGTGTAGACGTTCAAATTCATCTTCCGTGAATACGTTTTAATGGTCCTTAATCAAAGCTCGAATGCGTTTCGTAACTCTGGCTGTCGGGTTATAGGACACCGGCTTATATATTAGTGTGTCACTTAATAGATTCCGTATTTTGCTATCATAATCACTAGAGTACATCACTACAGTGGCGTTTCCCTTGTCGGCCTTTAGCTCTAAAATATTCGTGTTATCACGCAACGCTTTTAGTGCTTGACGCTCTTCTGTGGAGACATTGGGTTTCGGCGGCTTTGACTTTCGTAAAATAACGACAACATCCTGTCTAAGTGTATCTGCGTCGTTAGACGGTATCTTGTTACGCGTTATAACCTCCTTGATGTTACTTATGACACTCTCATACGGAATCCGATTAGGTGTTAAAGTATAATTTAACCCTTTGGCCAGCACGCTTTGTGTCGCGCTATCAATAATGCAATCTGACAAATTAATTACCGTTTCTTGTTGGGTGGGGTGTACCTTTTTGCCGGCTTGCCTCTCATGACGGTTCATTAACTTGTCATACTTCTTATTGTGCCGTTTAGTACGCAGAATATAATAACCTGGTTATAAGTAACACGATCGCACAAACTAAAATCACTAGTTGATAGTACTTCACTACATTCGGTATGAACTTTATAGAGGTCACACTGCACAACATTTAACTCGTACCGACAGTTGCGAATTAATTGTTTCAAAAGACGAACACTGGCTTTGTGTAGAATGCCTTCGGGGTTCGGAGTGTCCTTTCGTGGTTTTATACGCACTCCTACAGGTAACACTGCACTATCCCAAAACCTAGTCAGAAAACTAAGCGAAGTTTCCAGACTTACCCGCTTTTTCCAAAGACATTCAAGATGTTTTATTTTTATTACGTATTCCGGCCCGTAGCGGTTTGTAATAATCGATTTTAAACTTTCGCGATTTGAATACATCATACAATTTTATTTAAACGGGTCTTATTCGCGATATTTAATTAATTTAAGGTATAAATACCTATGTTTTACCGACGTTTCGGCCGTCTTACAACAGCCTTGGTCGCGGCAGGACTGATGTCATCTCAGCGTCATCCGTGTGAAGTGCGGGTTTCGGCAGCTACCCTCACTTTTTATTTTCATTTTTATCCGAACTGTCGGTACGTTGACACACAGGCTGTTGTAAGACGGACGGATATTATGTTTAGTTTATAAAAAAAGTATAACCGGATTTGACTGAAAATATACTATATGCAAATTTTAATTGTAATATTATTATGTAATTGGCTAAATGTCACATATTTTACATAGTTATTTAATTTCTATGTTTTGTTGGTCTTCCTAAGACTAAATAAATAAATATAAAATAAATAAATGTACTTTAGCGAAATGTGGGTATAATATTACACTTCTGCGTACCCCTTTGGGGATACTGGCGTGAGTCTATAAAAAGAAAATAATAAAAATATAATAAAATTATTTTCCTTTGTCAACAGAGTAATGT
Organism: Euclidia mi; assembly: GCA_944739405.2. Taxonomy (NCBI): domain Eukaryota; kingdom Metazoa; phylum Arthropoda; class Insecta; order Lepidoptera; family Erebidae; genus Euclidia; species Euclidia mi. The sequence goes on along the minus strand of OX123204.2, from coordinate 25,455,319 downwards.
CGCTCGTGCCACCAGGGGGCGCGGACTCCCCGAGTCCGCGGCGGGCCGTCAGTCCCCTGCTGGAGATGCGCAGGCCTCACTGCACTCTGGCCTGTGACTACTGCGCGGCCATACTTGAAGATAAGTTTAAACGTAAGTTATCAAACATGTTAACGTATGAAGCCTGCGATGACAAACCGGGCAGTCAGTCCCCTGCTAAAGATGCGCAGGCCTCACTGCACTTTGGCCTGTGACTACTGCGCGGTTATTCTTGAAGATAAGTTTAAACGTAAGTTATCAAACATGTAAACGTATGAAGCTTGCGATGACAAACCGGGCATTCAGTCCCCTGCTGGAGATGCTCAGGCCTCACTGCGCTCTGGCCTGTGACTACTGCGCGGCTATACTTGAAGATAAGTTCAAACATAAATTATCAAACATGTAAACGTATGAAGCTTGCAATGACAAACCGGGCATTCAGTCCCCTGCTGTAGATGCTCAGGCCTCACTGCACTTCTGGCCTGTGACTACTGCGTGACTATACTTGAAGATAAGTTTTAACACAAGTTATCAAACCGAACAGTCAGTCCCCTGCTGGTGATGCTCAGGCCTTACTGCACTCTGGCCTGTGACTACTGACTAAACTTATCTTCAATTATGGACTTGGAGATAAGTTTAAACGTATGTTCTGTTATCAAACCACAAAGTTGTACGAAGCATACTGTGACAGCCCCTGACCCATAGTCGTGAAGAAAAATATAAATGAAAAAGCTTACCGTAATTACGAAAACTTTTTAAGAGAGCCTTGATGATTTCAGTCAATTGAAGTACGCGAATGAAGTGCTACCCTCTCACAGAATATCGACGATAAGTAACAATTTCTATACTTTAGCGTTTTTTTTGTTAAGTGAGTGTGCTGGAGGCCCCGTCCCCTTTTCCTTCTCCCTTATCCCGCTCCACCTCCCATCCCAAAGGTATCCATTCGCACTTGTTATTACTCTGGTTTGCTTGTGTCCATAGACGGCGGTAACCGCTTATCTTCGCGCAATCCATCAGTTCGATTTCCACCGATGACATAAAAAAAGCTAACAAGAAAGTGCCAAAATAAAAAGTTTTATAGCAGGCAGAATAAAGTTTGCAATAAAAATGAAACTTCATAAATATTACACTTAATAAATTTCATCCAACACGCAACGAAGGACTGAAGAGGAAACTAATAAACGCAAATAAAGGTTACAAATACCAACACTTGTAAACACACCATGGAAAAGTTAACTATAAGATATCAATATATCATCGAGGCATCAAGAACATGCCTCCGTGGTCCAGAGGATAGCGTTTGCATCGGCTGATCGGGGGATACTGGGTTCGATGCCGAGGTCAGTCAAAAGTATTACTAAATTTGCCGAATTCTCAGTAGCAGCACGGACTCTGGCAATATCTGGACACTGGTAGCGGCAAAAATAAAAAAATCATAAAATGGCAAAACTTGGATGTAATATTACACATCTGCCTACCCTTTCGGGGAAACAGGCGAGAGTATATATATAAAAAAAGAACATGGCAACTTCTACAATATGTTTTTTCGGATGTTCATTCAGGGATCAGGTAGGCGTTCGCATTTTTCACAAGCACAATATCCGTGTCTATCAACATGACCTTTTGACTCATTGGAGGCATATTTTTGCTATAAATCTTCCGTAAATAGTCTGATGGAAACCCCGGCCCGGGGACTAAGTATCTTTGGGCCCGTGTCAATGGCTGCGATTTACTACAGCACCAGGTGTTTGAAATTGTGTCATTGGATCAAAAATGAGCGACAGAATGAATCTGCAAAGCTAACGTACATTGAAATTTGTATTTAATTTTAATATTTGATTTATGCTCAAAATAATTTAATTTTTATATTATTCTAGTGCCTGTATACCTTACATAGGGATTTCAATTAACAGACTCACATAATATAATGTCTGTTTTGTTGTTGAATATCGGACTTTTTACAGATCATAAAGTTACCGAACCATCCCTTTGTACAGATGGGTAATAAAATGAGCGATTGTTTTTATTTTACCTGGTAAAAAATATTTATCTTTATCACACAACAGGTAGTGCGGAAATGCGTAATCGTGGTACATCACCACTATCAGCATCACCAAGACAGTCACTAACCGGGGAGCCACCATGGACCCTCCCGGATGACGACAGACCGGACTTCTCAGCGCTCAAGGAAAACATTCACAGAATCAACAAGTAAGCCATATTACCAAATATTTTTCGCTTGTTTTCACATTGACCGACTTGTGTAGATGGATCGACTGGGCTATTTTTGCCTTTTGGGTCCGGAAAGGCGCTTAAGGGATTAAACGGGGTATGGGTTGCATCGTCCGTATGTGTTTTTTGAACTTATTGCTCGCTCCGTTAAGTGATGGGATTATTTCTGGAAAATCCAATTTTGCGCTCCCTCGCTTTATGTTTAGGTACATACTATAGCCTCATGTTTTTATTCTTGACGCGTTTAACATAGTATATTATACCCATATTTTGTAATGGTTTGTTTACTAACAAAAAATCTGGCCATTGTAGTTTTACCACTCTCTACTGTTAACTATGTGCCGAATTTCTGAAAATACAGATCAAATAAAAACTCGTGCCGTTGGGTACAATTTTAAAGGTGCAAACATTAACGGCAATTTATTTCGCTAGGGACTGCGAAACCTCAACACGATTGGACATGTTGCTGACACAAGTGGAACAATACGCAAACAATTTGGAGGCTCTGGTTGAAGAGAGAACGTCTGACTACCTGGAGGAGAAAAGAAAATGTGAGGAGCTCTTGTACCAATTGTTACCGAAGTAAGTTTTTGCGTTACCGGTATAAATATGTTTGGAGTGACTTGTAGTTGCCCTAAGTTTGTCTACTGAATAGCTTTATTGTTCTATTAGATACAAATAAAGTTGTTTGGTACAGATAATTAACATAATTTGTGCCTTAAAATCGCCCCATAAAAGTACAATAAAATTTCACAACTAGTTGCGAATCCATTCATTGTTCAATTTCAAGACTGTAGTTGAGAATAGCTAAAAAGATTTTTATTTCGCATTTTATGTTACATGGGCTATTTAAAAAGTATAACATTTGAATTCATTATTCATCATATTAACATTTTAATTATCAGATGAAGAATATTATGCCAACCTCGCAAATAAAATATACATTGTAATATTTTATTTCTGATGTCAGCAAATGTGAGATAAGTTACGAAAGCGTTCAGATATATACTTATTTCATGATTTTTTTAAGTTATGAATGAGTGCCAACTTTTGATATTTCTGTTCCGTGAAGAACGTTTGAGTTTATTCTGAGAAATGAAAAATATTTTATTCCTTACATAGACGGTTGGCTGTGGACTGTAAACAAACTCTTTATACAATAAAATCTGATCCGTTTCTGCGAGTCTGTTCTGCCACACGACTCCCTTTTAGTGGGTATTGCGACATAGTTGCGGTCTGATGAAGACCAGCACTAACTTCGTTAGTTAGTTATCTTATAGTTAGTTCAAGTTATAATTGACACAAAAAAGCACTCCAGGTGTTTGTCTGGACTTTACAATCATTAATTCTTTTGTAGATAGGTCACTATGGCAGACAGAGACGCTGTATCAAAACGCACCATTAAGGATACTGCTTATTTACTTCTGTATGCTGTGACAAGATGACTATCTCCCGTTCAGTCAGCTCATTAATGCTAAGCCAGAAAGCCACCTTTTTTTACCAAGCCAGTTCATTTAAACTGACCCTTCTGCTACCTTAACCAAACATTATTTTTACCAGGTCAGTGGCCTCCCAGCTGATAATGGGCCAGCCTGTTATGGCGGAGACGTACGACCAAGTGACGATCTACTTCAGTGATATCATCGGCTTCACACAGCTCTCTGCGGAGTCCACCCCTCTCGAAGTGGTCGATCTACTCAACGATCTGTACACCAGCTTCGACTCGATCATTGAGAATTTTGATGTTTATAAGGTGAGTAAGCATGCGAAGTTTTAGACACAGATTTATTTATGTAGATCAGCCCGCGGTTACACCCGCGTTATTTAAGGCTACTGCTCCGCTTCCGTGGCTCATAGCGTGATGTTATATAGCCTTTCTCGATAAATGGGCTATCTGAAATAATTTTTCAAATCGGACCCATCAAGAACTTAGGGTCCCGAGCCAACCTCACCTGCAAGTGGTGCACCTGCTGATCAACGGACGAGGTTCTGGCTAACAAAATATCCCGATAAGCGTCAATAGGCCCGCCACCTATTACGTGGGATCAAAACAGTCGCGAAAAGTTGGCGTTTAATATGCCTCTGCCTACTCCTTCAGGGAAACAGGCGTGAGTCTATGTATGTAGGTATGTATGTACCATTAAGTAGTTCCTGAGATTAGCGCATTCAACCAAATACACAAACAAACTCTTCAGCTTTATATATTAGTATTAGATTAGATAAAGTATAGATTTATTTAAACTCCGCAAAATTACATTGGCATAAGGTTATTATCAACGGCCTTTCTCCAGTCGATGCAGAAATCATTGTGGCAGGTATGATATACAGAATCAACGTATCACCTTGAATTTTCAATTTGCATTATTATTTATTATTATTAAATCTTTATTCACAAGTAACACGGACTCATTAGGTTAGTAACAATATATTAGCATAATCTTTAAAATTAATAAATAAGGAAAATTACTATACTATTTCACTGATAATAAATACTATTATTTTGATATTAAGATCCCGGATTTGATCACATTCCGATAAGGCAATTAATTTGTATCTGAATTATTTGATGAGATTTTGCGTTTTCCCCAAGTCGTATTGCTGTATCATTCTTTGTAAAATAGCCTCGAGTATTTGGAAGTCCAATATTTAAGCGATATTCGTCCATCCCTAGCTGGCATTACATCAATGTCATTCCAGCAATGATATCATAGATTACCGTACATAGATTGACGCTTTGCTCTCACGGCGATGGACTGAAAACACTCAATCATGCAAAGTGCACTGCAGTCACTGGTAATGAATGCTTCATTAATTCATCAAATACCATAATCTCGTATTGAGCTTGCTGATTGAACGACCGATGCATCGGATACTTAGGCTATTGATCAATATAGTTTGAATACCAGTTAACGAGCCCTGTGATTTAAAAAAAATACTTACCTAGCGTAAAAAATAATTTTACCGATTTTAAGATGTCAGGATATTGCTAAATGTGGGTTTTATTAAGTACCTATATCAATTTTTTATCATATTATCTATATTAAATCGACTGCACGGTTGGCGTAGTGGTTTAAGTGGCCGCCTCACCGCTTGACACTGCGCCGAAGTGTTGTGGGTTCGATCCCCACACGAGACACCACTTTGTGTGATTCATAAATTATTGTTTCGAGTCTGGGTGTTCATTGTGTCCGTTATTTGTATGTTTGTAAAGTCCCCGCGACACAGGATTTAGTCCTAATGCAGGAGTAGTCTAAAAAAACGAAAAAAAAAAACTAATATTAAAAAAAATTGTTCCTCTACCTTGCTATTGGATTTGGGCGACCCAAAATGTCTAGACTATGTCAAGACTCGTGGCCTCGGACGTTTTTGGATTAAGATAATACTGATCATGATGACCTGTCCCTATCCCTGTCTAAAACCATTCGGGGTTTTTAAAAAGCGCACGGTATCCTTTCGCGATAGCGCCAGAAGCCAAACTGATAGATTGAATATATCTGTAACTATTGCACAGTAACAAAGCGGCCAATGTTTAAGTAGGAATAAGAATTATTATCTCAAATGCATTTAAATAATAGTGGATAATTTATACTGGTATTGATATAATGTTATACATAGAAATGATAATATATAGTTATACTAGATTTTTGTGGCTCATGTAAGGCTGTTTTTCTAACGAATATAATATCCTACAAACCGCAAGCAAAACAAAGGGACTGAAATCAGACAAACACAAACACCTTTGCACCAAATTGTTTCCGACGTATTCACTGCCTTCCTTTCTTGCAACAATCAACACGTGAAAACCTCAGAAGAAAAATCATTTAGTAACAAGTCGTAACAAGCCGAATACAAGATTCTTTTCCTAAACATAGAAAAAGAGCTGAAAATAATGTTTCGCATCTGTTTATATAAATGTGTTGAGACAAGATAAAGTGTTGCATTTTAGAACGTATGTAGCACACGGGATTCTATCATCCATCTTCGGAGAAGACGCTTCTTGGAAGATATAATAGTCTTGTAGAACGCGAACATTGATATATTAAGAAATGAAAAGCTTCACTGTTTTGTTCTTAGAGTTCATAATGATATAGATTTTCTGCGTATGATACCATATTGATTCAAGTATTAGAATATAGTTTTGTTCTTATTGATGGTGCAATTGTTAAAATGATGATCAGGTTATCATTAATTGACGATTGCGCTACATTTGATTTTGCCGTATCCACCGTTGAAGATCCGATCATCATATAAAACAAGCAGAATTCATCTAATTAATAATTATTTCTCTTGAATATTTGAATGTCTTGTTCAACTCACTTATAAATTACCCCTTTGGGAGATACTACAATTTGCCGCCTTTAAAGCCTTGCTGTCTACAAATCCTGGAACCAATTTCTCACCGCTTGTCTTTACCTTTGTTGTAAAAAGCAAGAAATTATTGTTTCACTAAGTTCTGGTTTCTCTAATGGAAGTTTCAAGCGAGGCTATTACTAGATCCTTTTAATCTCCAAATAGCTTCGAAAGGAGGCCAGCATCATTAATTAATTACAATAGCGACCTATTTATTTCCAGTTTTGGACCACCAATGAATAATTAACTTGAATTCAGGTCGTCAGCCGTCGTCGCGTCGTATCAACGTTTCCTTCTTGTATGTCACCGTAAAATTGCAAATACCGCTAGATTATAATCTTTCCCGCGAGATTATAAATTTAGAATCATAGTAATTAGCTTCTAAATCTTACTTTCTTAGGAGTCACATTGTGACCTTATTAAATGATAATGACTTTAAATTGACTGCAATGCCGAATAATTGTGATCCGTACAATTGTACAGCAACTACTACCTAATTGCAATTTAACGCATTGAGATACATTCAAAAGCTTTGCATCTGTTTTAAAATTTCGCAAAATGATATTTAAGTACTTTTCAATAAGGTATAACTTACAATCAATCTATGGCAATTGAGTGAACTAATAGAAACATTCAGTCCAATATAACAATTTATTACAGTGCCAGCTCAAGTCAATTTTGCCGATGACGTGTTTGTTATAGACCGCGCCTTTATCAGTCTTACCTACTAATCAATTAGCAGCTATTTGCTGTCCCGTAATGACGTATAATACAAATTTATGAGACACTCTAATGCTATTGAATTTATTTCGGTTTCGTCAGACGGTATTTTTATTTTCGTTTCGAATTATATAATAACAAAATGTTATTAGTTCATTTATAATAATTTTATTTATGCTGGCAAGTATGTCTGCTTGTTCAAATGCCCATGTCTCTGGCATTAGCGGTCCGATCTGAAAAACAAATATTAAGGATCACACCTTTGTGTCATGTGGGATTTCACTACTTAATCGAATTCAATACTCGCCATATGATAGTCTTATAACCTCGCCTTAAATATTGTCGTTGTGTAATAATTTCATAATATTTAAAAATATGTCGGATATTGGTGAACGGAACGTCAAATCATAATAGATTTGGGCGTATTTGGATACGATGGTTGGCAACACTGAGGTCGGCAGTTGACAGCCGTCAATGTCATTAAATGTTTTATAAGCGAACGTGGAGCTGTCAACGGGCACTTTTGGCGACAGACACAGCGGAAGAAACAAGTGTGGCCTACCTGCGTCTGACTTCGCCGCGTTTCCAAAAGTATTTAATCCATTTTCATCCGAGCTACGTGTGCATATTTAGTTTGTGAAGTGAGCTAATTAGTTTGCCTAAAACCTATTGAGTGTATACCTTATTTTCCTGAAATGTACGATGGAGGAAGACCTGAGAAACGAAGAACGCCCACATTGTCCTACGTTACCGACGTTAAATATTTTTTTTTTCTTTTTATCCTATAATTAGAGGATGCTCGCAGCTACTTACAAATATCGTGGGTATAATGGAAGAACTAAATAACTCCGATTTTGGCCAAATTGACCTTTTACCATTTTCGTGAACACCAAAATGTGCCGCATCTTTTGGTCTAACAAACATTCTTATATCTTAACCCAGTCCAAAAATAAAGCCATTTTTGTGTTTCAATGGTAGAAATAGATATGTATAAATGAACATTAAATATTATTAGAAAAATAAATAACTCTATAAATAAATGAACAACTGTGACTTCTGATCACTTGAGTATGAAATGAATTAGCTAAATTGAGTTATTTAGTTCTTCCGCGCACGAAAATATTTTAATGAAACTAGTCAAGTTGAAAGGAAAACTAAACAACTTGAGTTATTTAATTCGGGCATTAATGAACGATCTTTCGTTTTTAAATAAGTATTTTTATTTATTTCTTCTTCGAGAAAATTTAAATTTATAAGAGATTCCAATCAAATAAATGTCAATAGGTGAAGTTATTTAATATTTCTATTTATAGTATACGCACGTTAGCGAAGTTATCGTATAATTCAGTAGTACAAATTAGTGCGAAATAATGTAAACCTATAGATTAACCATTCTCAAAGTTCGCTCCGCAGAGCGCCAGAGCTCCACGAAGCATCTCTAGAGGCCTCACGACAATATTGCTCCAATTAAAATAAAATAACTTAAATATAACTAAATCACGTCATCAGCCTTTAGCAGTCCACTGCTGGACTAGGCCTCTCCTTGGAAGGAGGAATTGGCCTACTATACCACGCTGGCCAAACGGATTGGTATAGGGTTTGTTTTAAGTTTTCCTTCTCTTACAGTGCTATTCTCTGCATAGTATGGTCCCTCTGTCGGCCCTTACGACTTAATATGGGGTGGTCACTGCAACTTAAAGTTGTAGATTGTGCTATACTAGTATGCTATGTTTTTACCGGCGATTTATTACAATCGGATAATTCTAGTATAAGCAGATATACTATTATTAGACTAATTATGTTACTAAGGTAGGCAGCGATAGCCTAGTGCAGAAATCAACATACTGCCATTCACAGGGCTCGGGTTAGAATGGCTTGTCTCGTGCCTCAGAGAGCAGATCTTTAAGACTGGGTGGTGTGGTCACCCCTTCCTACTTTTTTTTGACATAAAGATTTGATGACTTCCAGCGACCGCTGCAGGCTAGGTTTCTTAAAGGATTTAGTACCGTGGGCCAAATCCATACAGAGCATACTTTTTCATAGGTTATGTAGAAATCCGAAGAGTAAAACCGGCTGCTGTGGCTGGCTTTTGTGGACTACGAAAATGTCTTCAACTCCATTGAAACTGGGCTGTCCTGTAATGCACTGACTACACTACATGTCTCTCAGAGAGCTATGAAAAGGACAATGCTAGGGATTTCGCTGATTAATAATTTCCGGCACGAGATTATCCGGCAGAAGACCAAAGTAACTGACATAGTCCAGGGTTACAGCAAATTGAATGGGGGAACTTATGGTATGTCGATTAAAAAGCAGGTTCTTAAATTAACGCCACACCCCAGCAAGCGTAGTGTTGGCCGCTAGAATGGGTCTTGTGGCATACCGTGGGGAGGTCCACCTCTAGGAGTGATAGGCTGATGAAATGAATTAAATGAGAAGAATTAGTTAATATTATAATTGTTTGACCATTACACGCCTTCTTCCTATTATGAAAGCCTAAAGGTGAGAAAATACCCCGCTTGATAGCGAGCAAGGCGATGGCAAACCGATACTCCAAAAAGGTAGACATAAGTTGTAATAATTACACCCACATTTGGCCATGTCATGCATTTTAGGTCCTACGTAAAAAGGGGGTCTACTGACGTTGCCGGGCACATTGCCAGACTTCTTTCTACTACTGAGAATTTGGAAAAATCAGTTACTTATACTCTGGCCTAACAAGGGTATTGAACGCAAGACCTCTCGATCAACAGACGCATAGCTTATTTCCTGCGCCACGTTGTCAATCAGTGACAAAATAAATATAAAGTATACGAAGATTTATGTCAGTAATATAGTCTTTTCTGCAAATGTGGACCTTTTTGCACAACTTCTACCCTCAATTTGTCTAGTAATAGAGCGTAGTATGCTGCTCTAATAGTTATCCCTTTCGATCTCTCCATGAACATCCCAAAAAACAGTCAGCATCACTTTCCCAGCCGAAAACGCCTTTGTCCTTTGGAGTCGGTTCCTCCTTAGCAATTTACTATTTGGAATGTATGTATTATTGATTTGGGCGTATAATGGTGTATCCAGGTTGCATCTACAGTCATTAATTATACCAAAACTTGGATCATAGGCCTAATCTACGGAAAGAGATCATTAAAAAAAATTCATTCGAACGCGGTTTTGGTCTTAACATGAGCAAACGCGGCACCCGTCGCGCTGGGAGCTTGCTTATGCTTAAATCTTGATTTAATATGTAGCTAATACATTTGTTAGTCATTTTCATAGCCTCTGCTATATCTATTACTCAATTCAGCGGTCGTCTAGTACCATTTGGTGAAATTTAAAGAGGTTATCGTCAGTGGTTGCAGTTTTTGGACGTCGCGGACCTTCATCTGTTTCCTAGCTCTTATGACCAAGTTTAAATTCAGCTGCCCAAAATTTCATTGTGGTAACTGATGGAACAGAGAGGCAGCGATAGCCTAGTGGAGGTACCAATGGCAGTCCATTCAGAGGGTATCGGGTTCGAATCCACAGCACGCACCAATGACATTTCAAAGTAAAGTGCGTATTAAATTGTTAATTATCGCTTGTCCCGTGCCTCGGAGCACGTTAAACTGTCGTTCCTGGCTGTCATGATGATTTTTGACAGTCGTTACGGGGAGTCAGTATCCTCAAATAAACTGATACTGTAGACCAGTGGAATATCGCTATCCCTTTGGGTTGCGGAGGTCAAACGGCAGTCACTCTGTGGAAAAGTCGATATTCTGTCATATCTGGTCAGACCAGTAAGCGAACCTCGGGCTCTAAGACGTGTAAGTCTTGGATGCAACCAGGATAACGCTAGGGCGATGATGATGGAGTCGAGAGTCTCCATATACAGAGTTTTAATCAAATTTAAATGGCGTCGGCGTATTGCCTTTCAAAAACAAAAATTTAATGACAGCTCGATACAAAATTTCCCATTTAAAAAAAAACACTCACATCAACTCAATCGTATGGCTGTCAAACAGCAATTACTGGTACAAAACAGCTGAAATGTTGGTGGATAACTGCCACAAGTCTTGTACAATTGTACTCAATTACATCTACAACACTTTTTTGACGAGTGCTGCTTCCTTCAGGTTCAGGTCGGAAACTTTTCAGACCACCCTAGTATCTTTTAATGCAAAGGAAAGTAATTTTTGTTTTAGTTGAGTTTAAGTAATTTATTATTATATAATTATAATATTTTGTTACCATACCTAAATCTGTTAATTTGATATTGTAATTTTAGGTATTTTTTTATATATATTTTTTTATATACAATGTTACTACTTCCAATCCAGGTCTTTTATTCATGTAAGATCAATAATCAGTGATAAAATTTCACAGATAAACTTTCACTAAGAATGCCTAACTTTCGTGTTTAAATATTTCTCTAGGTTGAAAACTCAATAAGTGAACTTAGTTTACCCAAATTCATGTATTCACATTCATTTAATGTGTGGGAAAACTGAATAACTACAATATAGAATTAGCTAACTACGGTATGTTTGCAATACCTTGGTGTGGCAAAATTGGATAACTTGGTTTTTTATTTTTATTATTTTTTTGGTTTATGATAAAAGTTAGTTTAATCAAGCATAGAATCGACAGCAAACATGCTTAAAGCATATAAAATCGCCGACGCTAAAATTGTTCTCCATTTCTTAGAAATGTAAAAAAAAGTGTCAAAAAAACAGTAAATCGCAATTATCTCGAAACTTGAAATTTTGAGTTATTCAGTTCTTCCATTATACCCACGATATATTTATTTTTTATTTATGTTCTAGATTGCATAGGAATGCCGGGAAATCCTTTCTTTGTACACCATGCTCCCTAAGGCAGATACTCGTACATGCCAAAGAACAATGGCAGAATTTGGTCTGGGTTTGTTGTGGCGTCCTTAAACTTCATATGAACAAAACAAATTGTTATTTTTCTACGATTTTTAATATTTTAACTTTGTCTCGTTAAAGCCGGAATATTTTATGATGATAAAAAGCATTCCAATTGATTACGTACTAGGTACCTAATTTATAATTTGATTGTTGCCATAGGGCATAGACAATGGTGTGACAGGAATAGACGTGAGTGCTATTAATCCGTATCGATTGGTTGGAATGGTTTAAAATATAATTATTAAAATGCAGTTATTTTATCTTTAATCAAGATTATATCGATACGCATATATTTTTGAAGCAAAACAACTTTAAAATCCTATAAAAATGGAACTAAACGTCACAGCATCGTTTTAATGTTGTATCGATTTCACATAAAATCGATTTAAAATGGTCAGCACTGCTTTTGTCTTTGGCTGTGATAGTTGTCAGTGTCCTTCAGTTTTTGTTTGATGTCAATCTGACATATGTCATTTGATAATTCAAACGTACATTGTTCATTCATAAAAAAAATCAAACACCGATATCCTCATTTTCCGGCTTTCCCGAGTGAAAATAGAATCATTTGCAGACTGTTACTTACGCCGAATTTTTTTATATATTTTATATTACTGTACGCTTCAATTTAATTTGAGACATTTTGATGTATGCAGATCTGCCATTGTTCTTTAAGCTTCTTGCGGCTAGTAGTTTCGTCTGTGCTGTCAGTTAGTCAATAATGGCAGAGTTTTATACATTTACTAGCTTTTACCCGCTGCTTCGCACGCGTATTACGATTATAAATAATATTTTATGTGTCAGTCAGTCAATAACAAAAAGATTTTATATACACAGATTGAAGTGATTCCATTGAAAAAATAAAAGATTTTACACAGACCCTTAATCCCTTTTCCATCCTCTTAGGGGAAAATAACCAAAATAAATGTCTTTGTGTTCGCTAACGTCATTTGCGGATCCAATAAACAAAGTATTAAGTTAATCACTTGAACGCATAAAAGGTTCTATGCAAATTATGACTCCCCTTTTTATCCACTTAGGGTAAGAATTTCCAAAAACACTTTCTTAGTGATAACTAACATCATTTGAGGAACTAATAGGGATACAAAGTTTGAAGTTAATTCATTGAGGGAATAAAAAGTTTCATACAAATTCTGACAACCAGTTTAACCCCTTTAGGGGACGAATTTCCAAAAATCCTCTCTTAGTGTGCCTCTACATACCTCAAGGAACATACATGATAAATTTCATCAACTTGCGCTCAGATGTTTTGGCTGTAGCATGTCACGTTGTAAAATAAATTATCCAAGTTCAAAAACCCTTTCTAAGTATTTAACTATTTAAGGTTAAAGAAATGAGAGAAGGTCAGCAATTGGTCAAAGCAGATAACTGATAAAAAGTGCGTACCTGCTTAAAAATAAATAAAAATTGCAAAATAACGGTTTTAAGTATTGTGACTTCTACTGGTCATATAAAGAACTATCCCGCATTTTAGTAAGTGCTTAGATGAGATCCAGCCGCATAAATTTAAATTAATTAAAATTAAATGCACATCAGGGACGATAAAAAAAAATCAAGTGAAGAAATTAAAAGTTTCATACAAACTGGGACCCCTTTTTGAACTTTTCGTTTTAGTGGTGAATTCACTAACGTCACTTGAGGAACCGATATACTTACAAAGTTTCAAGTGAATCCATTGAAGTTTTTTTTTATATTACAAAATGGCTTTCTTAAGCCCCATAGAAGAGCGACTTCGAAAAGTCCTTTCTTGGTTTTCACTAACGTCATTTGAGGAACCTCTAAACAAAGTTTGAAGTCTATCCATTATAGGAATAAAAAGTTACATACAAATCTTGACCCTCAATTTTACCCTCTTAGGGGTGGAATTCCCAAAAAACGAATTCTTAGTGTTCACTATTATCATTTGAGGAACCAATATACCAAGTTTGGAGTCAATCCATTGAAGGAGTAAAAAGTTGCATACAAACATTGACCCTCAATCTTACCGTCTTAGAGGTGGAATTTCCAGAAAAATAATTATTAGTGCTCACTATTATCATTTGAGGAACCAAAATACAAAGTTTGAAGTCAATCCATTAAAGGAATAAAAAATGCCATACAAACTTTGACCCCTATCTTACCCCCTTAGGGGAGAAATTTTTCAAGAAACAAATTCTTAGTGTTCACTATCATCATTTGAGGAACCAATATATAAAGTTTGAAGTCAATCCACTTAAGGAATAATAAGTAACACACTTTGACTCCTATCTTAGGATCTTATCATACTAGCGGTTTGGGAGCGGTTGCGGGGCGGAGCGGACGCGCAGCGAATGCGTCGCCAACATGCCGCACATAACTGTACAGTGCGTGTCCAGTAACTGGATGTACTGTACGTCGATAATTAGCTACAAACACGCGACAAAAACGTAACGTATTCGCCACGCGTCCGCGGCGTCTTCGCTGCGCAGCCGCGGCGTCTTCGCTGCGCAGCCGCGGCGTCTTCGCTGCGCAGCCGCGGCGTGTTCGCGACGCATTCGCTGCGCGTCCGCTCCGCCCCGCAACCGCTCCCAAATCGCTAGTATGATAAGGCCCTTACCCCCTGAGGGTAGAAATTTTCAAAAAACAAATTCTTAGTGTTCACTATCGTCGTTTAAGGAACCAATATACAAAGTTTGAAGTCAATCCATTAAAAGAATAAAAAGTTACATACAAACTTTGACCCTCAGTGTTACCCCCTTAGGGGTGGAAATCCAAAAAAAGCAATTCTTTGTGTTCACTATTATCATTTGAGGAACCAATATACTAAGTTTGGAGTCAATCCATTGAAGGAATAAAATGTTTCCAAGCTTCCAGCCTACGGCTTGCCGCCTCGATTGTGCAACTGGGTTGCCAGCTTCCTGCATGGGCGCCGTATACGAGTCCTTTGTGACGGTGAGTCATCAAAGTTTTTCCAGGTGAATGCTGGTGTGCCTCAGGGGTCCGTGTTATCGCCCACGCTTTTTCTTCTGCATATCAATGATATGCTCACTTTTGGGGCATACATTGCTATGCAGATGCCAGTACTGTACATCGGCGATATCTCGGACACCCTGCGGCTAAGCAAGCCGATACTGAGGAGTATAGGCGAACACTTGCTGCTGAGCTTGACTGGGTTCTGAATTGCATCTTGCATTGGGGTGATGAGAACCTGGTCGAGTTCAACGCCAAGAAAACACAGGTGTGCGCATTCTCAGCCAAGGTATCTCCATTCCTTACACATCCCTCTCTTCTGGACACTCCATTACCGATTCAAGACAGCCTCAATATCCTGGGTATGGACATACGCAGAAATCTCAACCAGAAGAACTACATCGAGGGTATCATCAAACCCGCATCTCGGAAACTCGAAGTCCTGAACAAGGTGAGAAAGTTTTTCACGCCGGAGCAGTTATGTCTATTATACAAGACCCAGGTTCGCTCCTTCGTGTAATACTGCTCTCACCTTTGGAATGGCTCCGCTCAGTACTTATTGGACGCCCTTGATAGGTTGCAGCGGCGTGCTGTCCGTATCATTGGGGATCCAGAGGCCACTAAGACTTAATTCTTAGGTCGGTTCGGCGCCTCTTATCTCTGCCGTACCATTAAGATGTGGAACTCTTTACCAGTCCACGTGTTTCCCTCCACTTATGATCCTGGATCCTTTAAGCGGGGCGTGAAAAAGCTTTTCTCAAGGCCGTCAAGGTGAGGGCTATCATGCCATAATGCTATGCTGGCTGCTGGGATGATGGCCATCACTATGGGATTTCACTGACTGCTTAACATCAGGCAGCATGGATTCAATTTGTTCGGCAGAAAAAAAAAAGTTTCATACCAACTTTGACACCCAGTTTTACCCCCTTAGGGGTGGAATTTCCAAAAATCCTCTCTAAGTGCTACCCTACACTCTTCATGGAACATACTTGCTAAATTTCATCTTCTTGTGACCAGTAGTTTTGGCTGTAGCGTGTCGGTCAGTCAGTCAGTAACGCAAGGATTTTATAATTAAGATATTTATAAATATATAAATTTTATTAAGATATTTATAAGCAAAATATATACTTCTTTTCAAGTTAAAAACTAAGTACCTAAGTTTAAATTATAATGTAATTTTCTTAGTAAACTTGCTTTCTTTTCTCAGGTGGAAACAATAGGCGACGCATACATGGTAGTATCTGGTTTACCCATGCGCAATGGCAACAGGCATGCGGCAGAGATTGCGCGCATGTCACTCGCGCTGCTGAACGGAGTGCGCGTCAAGACTGTTCCACACAGGCCGGGGGAACGACTGCTGCTCAGGATTGGTATGCATACAGGTGAGGTTTAGGAACATATTTTTATTAATTTAATGCTGCCAGCGTTGTGGGCACGCTCCCAGTCAAGAGCGATGGGCAGGACTTTCATGACGCCCCTTTACATTGTAATATGACCAGATAGTTCGTGGGAATGCAGAAGCTACGAAAGAGAAGTATCAAATTAAGTAATGTAAGAGAAGAGAGAAACAAAAAGGGTTATTCGGGTTTCAATACTTGCATTCACTAAATTCTATGTTGCTATTTATAATAAGATTTTGCTACAAGGTTGTGTAATCTGGTGTAGGGAACCGTTTACTGAACGTACGAACGAACACAGAACGTATCGTGTATGAAATCAACAGAAGTGTACGAATCTCCTACATCTAGATTAGAACGGATCATTAAAATTGCGACCAGAAATTGCCTATTTGCAACAAAATTCGAAAAGTATGTAGGTGACACATTTATTTTGTTCATACGTTCTGCGTGCATCAGATTAAATTGAAAAGAACAAGGCAAATATTAGACATTCATAAATCCTGCTACTACAGAATGAATAGAAACAATATTACGTTCATTTACAATATCACGCACGGATTTATTTGCGGTTCCGATAAGGCTTCTGTCGCGACAAATAGACGTGGGCTCAGAATTCAATTCCAATAAGATCGATGAAATGATAAGTGGATTCTATTGAGGACGGAGATGAATTCTAGTAGGCCTATAAAATCGCCCACACTAAGTGGAGCCAGCTAAATAGGATGGCTACTTGAATTGATGCCAAAATGGAAATACCCACTTGATACATGAAAGGCTTCGTGAATATGTTCGAGGAAAACCCTCATTAATCAGTTCTTGCGGTCTAATAATAAGAAAAATAAAGGTTATTTTTTTCTTGTTTCGTAGCTGTAGGTACCACTAATGGGTTTTAATCTGATTATTATCTGGGTAGATTGAACTTGAAGGAAGGATCTGTTAAAGCTATGCAAATTCAGTTCGGAGTAAAAGTCAGATATTCTTTAAGACAATTTTAAGGAAAAACTAGTCAGGATATCTAGTCATGCTACTAAGCAGTCAATACGTCGACTGGCGCCGCGGGAGTGTAAGCGACTGCTATGCCGAAGGTCGCGGGTTCGATTCCCGCTCTAGTCATCATTTGTGTGCATGAACTGTTTCTATGTATAATATGTATGTATTTACAAAAAAATGTATATACAGGGTGTAAAAAGACCCTTAACGAAAACTGAAATCCCATGTTGTACCAATCACTACGAACATTTTTTACTTCGGTACCATACCTGGGCAATTACTGGTTCAGGAGATATTGAGGCTCAAAGTTAGTATGGAATTTTTCTAATTAAGTACAAAATCGATGCATTTACAGCGCGAAAATGTTCTTTAGATGCCCTATAACCCCATGGATAAGTAGGTATTTCGAGCATTGCATGCGCGCGCTTTTAATTGCGATTAAAAAAATGTGAAAACTTAAAAAAAAATCGTTTCCCAGGTATTATTTTTGGTTAGTATGACTTGGCATGATGTCCACAACGAGTAGACTTCGGCTCGGTGATGGGTCTTGTGACACCCTGTATGTTTATCCATTGTCTAGTACCCATAGTACAAGCTCTGCTTAGTTTGGGTCTAGATGGTGTTGTGTGAATGTGGTAGAATATTTATTATTTATTATTATTTATTGTAAAGACTAATAGATTGCTACTCCGAGGGCCTTGAGATTAAACCCACGGCGGGCACCATTTCAAAGTTTAGTGCACTTTATATTGATATTTATTCATTGCTAATTGGTGAACGAAAACATCTTTAGGAAACCTGCATGTCTCCATAATATTTTAGAAAGACAATTATAAAGAATGGCAACCCGCACTTCGCCAGCGTGATGAACTATGGCAAAACTTTTTTCAGAATGAGAAAAATCCTGTGCTCAGCAGTGGGACAGATTATAAAGGTGATGATGATGATAACCAGCAAACGCACTATTACACATAATTTCGAAAACATTATTGGCATTATAAAACAATATATGTAGTGAGGAAACCAACAGCCCGACACTGAGAGGACTCGAATTGGAAGCCATGACACACATCACTGCCTTCTCAAAGTTATGGGCACATTAAATAGATAATTGTCGCTTTGTGCCTTGGAAATTACGTTAAACCGGTTCTAGCTGCCGTTAATATCTGTGAAAATTGTTACGGGCTAACATTCTGAAGAATATGGCTATTACATTGGGTTTTTGAGATGGCAGTCGATATGTGCAGAAGCTATTATTTTGTCAAAACGATTTAGACTGAAAAAAGAACCTCAGGCTCATAGACCTGGTAGATATAGCAGGGACTACGTCAGGTTAATAACAAATTAAAACAGTGACCGTGATTTCTTACCGACTTGGTAAGAAATAGTTGGAATGGGACTTGTCAACTGGCAACTGGCAAATTGAGCAGAATTGTCCGTCAACAGGAGCTTTGCAACTTTAAGTGAATTAACTGGCACTGTTGAAGCTTTTGTCCCTATAGTGCAAAGTCCTTTGAGTAAAGTGGTTTTTATCATGTAGCAATTTCGTTCGTAAATTCTTTAAAAGTTTTTATTACTTCGATGCTTTTAAAGTATAGCAGCGCTATAAATAATTGGGCTACCAACACTGTTGACACTGGCTGTATGCCAGTTAGCACGTTCGGTAATGCACATCAGATGTTCCACAAAGTTTAATATCTTGTACCATATTCAGAAGTTACCAGCCACAAAAATATAATGAAAAATGCAAAAGAAAAGATAAAATCCGGCTAGCATCTTTAAAAGTATTTTTACAGCTTTTAAGACAGCATCTAACACGCTGAGAAAACTTTATAAGATATTCTCCTATTAATCATTCTAGGAAAACGTAAATAATTTTAGGTCGAGATTATTATATAAACCAGAATATAATTATTTCGTGCTTAAAATATAGTTCAAGTAAATTAATAACACTTTTAAAATAAGTCTTTCAAAATTATATTTCATTAATATTAATTATTATTCATATATCACAACATTTAATTAATGTTTGTCTACTACTGAGCATTAATTTATTTTTGCGTCTGTGTATGAAACGCTGTTACCTGGTGTTTATACATTGCCCGCCCACCATCGCCGGCGCACTGTTATAAATGCCACACAAGCGTTTACCTATGCAAGTGGTGACCTCTGTGAACATAATGCTAAGCGTTGCGGATCTTTTATACACAGCTATTCAAGTCTTGTATTAGCAGTTTGTTGTAAGGTACATGGTACATAACAGCTTATTATGGATGTTGATAGTCGAATTCATAGGTTAAACAGAGTTAAAGGAAGGTTACGAAATTCCTGGTAAAAACATACGATAATATCATTTTTAAGGCATTGACGTCGAAACCAAAAGACGTACCTATTGCGAAGTAATATGAGAATGTAATTTATGTATATAGCTTTTAGCTATTTATGGCTGGCATTAGAGTTTGCTATTAGGTAAGCCATACTCCTGGTTTCATCATATTCGCCAAGAGTCTTCCACTGCTGTCCAGCAGTGGAAGTCTTTTGGCCTATGGCTCCATCTAATGCCTCCACGTGGACCGATCCTAAGCCACCCGCGGTCAGCGGATGGCTGCTGAGGCTGATGGAAGCTACCATAAAATAAATGCAAGGTTACATTCAAAACGAAGGATGCGTTACCAAAGAATGTTTTATTGCGTATAATATATACCTGTTATATAACAAAAAATACTCTTTGTGAAACCCTGGTCTTATGTAACCTTATAAACAGACTTAATATAAAGGATTTAATTTTCAGTGTTTGTAAGTTTTAGGTATGTTCAAAGTAGTCTTATGATACTAACACTACACTTATGAGAAAAGTTTAGCCATTAAGCTGGCTCTAGCATCATCTCGTGTGAACACAGGCTTTAAAATAAAGAGAAAATATACCTTTCCTTATATTAAAATGGATTCAACTTGCATTATTTCTTTAGACAATGAAGCGCTAAATAAATGTTACTTCATTAACTTCGTGCTTCGATCGCGAGAACCCATTTCATTGGTCAAATAAGCACTTGTCGTTAATATGTCATATTTTATATAATTTCAAAACATAAAATACGTAAAACAATTAATGTGAAAGATATTGTTTACATTGACCCGAGTTCCACTCCCGGTTCCGAGTACCATTTTATTCCCTTTACAAAAATCAGTTCTTCGAGAACTGATTTTTGTAAAGGGAATAAAATGGTAAAAGGAAATACACATAACGGAGAAATATTGCAGTTCTTGATAATCGCTACTGTGTAATTATGCCTACACCCAGAATGGCTGCAAAGGTTTAACATAAACATGTCACAGTTATCATCCTGATGTGTTACCAGTTTATAAATGTTGCATAACATTTTGTACATAGTATTACATTCTAATTCGTAAGTGCTGTGTAAGCGCCTCGTTGGTCTTGCGGCATAAATGTGCGCGAGGGATTGGGAGTCTCGGGTTCGATCCCCGAGTCTGGCAAAGTGTTATTGGGTTTTTCAGTTAGGAAATTCTCAGTAGCAGCACGGAGTCTGTTAATTTGCCCGGTACGGCAATAGGCTCGCCCGCTATTACGGGGGACTAAAGTAAATCTGACGAAAAGTGGGTATAGCAATATACCTCTGCCTACCTCTTCGAGGATATAGGTGTGAGCCTATGTATAATTGTATGTAAGTGCTGTGAAAGGTTTTCATAAGTTAAATATTGTCATCAGTTTCCGTAAAAATGTTACTTATCGAAATTAAATTACCGTTTACGGATTATATATAGTAGAATTTACAAATAAAATATATAAATCAATAGATGCATATCGACGATTGAAAGGCTAATTGGTACAAGCGACATTTTTTGCGATATTGAGTTATATACATATTCGTAATCAGTAAATTTTTCTCCGTCGTTTGAGTCAGGTTTCAATTTTTTTTACTTCTTTTATGGCGCTTAGTACCTTCAGCAAAACATACCTCATTTCTAAGCTCATTGATCTATACGACACAAAATTAGACAAATTTGAGGAATCGATGACTATTTTGATTTTTCGAACTTTTATAAGGAGTGTCGATTAAGGCATTAGGCTTTTTCGCCGTAGTTGTGGTTTTGTCTTTTGGCCTATTTTGCATTAAACTAAAACAACAAGCTATGCCGTTTGGCCCATTTCTGCATTCAACTACATTAAAATCTTATGGATGTAGCTGAATGATGGCCTAAGCTTCTATATCTACTAATAATCTAGTAAGGGGTCATTTTGTTTCATCCTGCAGTCCCTCTAATGGGCAAATGCATCAAACTACTTCATTCTGGCGTAACACCATCATGTAAAATCATGTTGCTTACAATCATTGTGCTTATTCAACTGTCAGTTGACATGGCAACTTCATTTTCTCTCGTATTGTTTTATTCTAAGTCGATGCTTGAGCCAGTTTACAGTCAGCTATTTTTTTTACGGCAGGCATTTAAACCATTTTGCCTTTCTCAAAAGAATACTAAATTTGATGCATTTTGGGCTAACCAACATACAATTCCCAAAATAATACACAATTAACAACAGTAATAGCTTAAAAAGAATCCTTACTTAATTAGGGATATACTGTATAAAATAAATAAAAGTCTATCAAATAGTTGTTTTTTTATGATTTTTTTCCAAAAAGAAACGTTTAATCCATCCTCCTGCAAGTTTTACTAAATGTTACTTAGGTCAATTAGCTTTTCAACCGTCGCTTGGCGTCATTTGTGTAACAAACATAATTATCAACAATAGAGCTTTCTATTAATAGCCTCATCAAGTCTACAACTTGAAGATTATACATAATGTCAACATTTTTAATTAACACTATACTTTAAAAAGGTAATTTACAATTTAGTCTAAATTATTTTGGTTTAATCTTGATGTAATTTTTAAAAGCGCGATCTTCTTAAACGGCTTATGCAAATAATTTCACAGCTTAAGTGTTAACACGCATTAAGCAACTTTATTGCAGTAATTAACTTAAAATTATTTAAACACGGCTTTTATACTAACTTTTTGCAAAGCCTATTGTAGGCACAGCTATTGTACTAGTATGACAAAAGGCGCCATAATTAAGTTGTCCCCACGTGCATGCCGTTATTCTTGCGAATAAACATACAACTGTTGCAGGAAAAAAAGAATAAAGCAAAATAATAATATTATTATTTGCAAGAATTGTAGTTTTTCTCTTTTCTCTGTAATGTACGAGTATATGCAGTGGAGAAACAAAAATGAAGCAAAATTATAGTGATTTCTTGATTATGTCCGTATAAAGGATTCTTGTTCAAGGCTTCACAAAACATTTTTTAAAGATATTATTTTATACATTGATAGTCCATAGTAATATGATAATAAATGAACATGCTACTTTTGAGTAATCCAAGAAATGATATAAAATTTAAGCTCGCAAATATTTAAGCCAATGTACACGAAACGGCAATAAAAATATTTAAACAGTACAAAATAATGTTTAATGTGACCTTTTATTCTGCGTAAGTAAAAGTAATTATTCGCTAAGAACAAACCGTCCTGTCGGGATAATTCAGTCCCTCGGATTAACTAGTGATTGAAGGACGTAATGATTAAATATTTTACAAAGGGAACATAAAATCTAGACAAAAGATCGATAAACTACCTTACAGATGAAATAAGAGAGTAATCTATCACTGTCAGACAGTAAGTTAGTTCAATCATTGGTTTATTTATTTTCTTGACCAGTTACGCTGAGAAATCGCTAACATGGTTAGTGTCTACTCCTCGGAAGCTTTTCCTTCCCAAGGAACTTAACGGAACATTCGTCTCATTTTTGTGTTGATACTTTTAAATATAAAACTTTAGTAAAGCTACGAGAACATAGCCTTTGGAACGTGGCTCCACTCTTGTGCGTGTCGGTTATTGCGACGTAGGTTAAGACTTTGTGTTACTCTGATGTAGAATAAAAAAATACAACAAAGTTTCGTCTAAAACTATTTAGTTGTTTTTGCGTTAAAGATTGACAAACATACATGATCAACCTCACAAACCTTCGCGTTTACTTTTTCGTGTTTATAAGTAAGATTTTTTGTCAAATGCTACTGATAGCCACAGTATCATGGTATAGATGTCATATAAAACAATCATGTAATTAAAGCTTCTTTACAGGTCCCTGTGTTGCTGGTGTAGTGGGATTGAAGATGCCTCGATACTGCCTGTTTGGTGACACTGTGAACACAGCCTCAAGAATGGAGTCCCATGGAGAGGCCCTCAAGATCCACGTCAGTCCGAAGACTAAAGAGGTTCTGGATCTGTATGACTGCTTTGAATTGGAGTGTAGAGGAGAAATTACTATGAAGGTAAGGGTACGAATCATATAATAGGCTACTTAAATACGTCATCACACAATACAACGATGAATTGATATGTTCTTCATTACTTTCTCCATCATTACTCCAAGTCATATTTTACAGTTTAGATTATAAAAAATAAAACAATTGAGTGAAGAAAGTCGTTGACCTTTGTAAATCTATACAGTTAATATTTTAACTTTCATTGAATGAATGTTTTATTTTTCACAGGGCAAAGGTAAAATGACGACATACTGGCTGATAGGAGAGAAAAAGCCCGAAAATAATGAGACCTACAACCAAACTAATCATGTACATCCAACTCTTGTGAGTAATCCCAGCATTACTTTTCAAGGACCAGATAGTCCAGCGTCACATTCTCTCACACAAAGTCACAGTCCTGAACAAAATATACCAGATCCTAAAGAAAGCAACCACAGGCCACTAGAAATACAGAGCGAGCGAGATCGTATTAAACATGAAATAGCAACATTTGTTGCAAAAGATCTTATCAACAATATTGATAACGCTGTCAGGGAATTCCGAAAATCTCAAAGCGCAAACTTTGCTACAACAAACAATAAAACCATTTGTAATGGTAGCGAGAAGGGTCTGATAACCCCAACATATGACAAAGAATTGGTTATCAGCAAAGGCAAAGTACGCGACGTAGTAAATAGATTCAATAGCTGCGTCATTACTAATGAAGGTGTAAATAAATGTACGAAAACTAAAGCTATTAAGAGCGAAGACTGAACTGAAACGGCGGATTTTATGCTTATTGTTTTTCCCTGCCCGGTCTAAACAGATTTTCATACTTTAGAAAGTGTTTATACTAACTGCAACGTTACTAGTGTATTTTGTGCCAAGCACATAGATAATATCTTCAATAGTCTAGTCATTACTGTTTTAAGAAATTGTATTAATAGAATCTATACTAATAAGAAATTATATGTTAAAGGTAGTGGGTGACCAAATACCCTCCGAATTGTAGTTAAGTATTATTGATGATTTTAAAATAAACGTTATAGATATTAGATTTAAGACAAAAGTCGCACAAGCGATTTCAAGAAAGATGTAGTGAGAATATTATGTGTGAATACTAAAAAAACTATTGTATTATACACTTGGACCCTGTAGTGTTTTTACTGACCTTTTATACTTCCGTATCTTTCTAGTCCATTGTATACTCAATTGTGAAGTAATAGACATTTGTATAAATCACGTTGTTATCATTGCCAGCTTTAATGGCGACATCTCGTCAATCATTTAGTGGACCTGAGGCTGTAAGTCACAAAATATTTTCACGCTGAATATTTGCTGTTATTTCAAATTTCTAATTTTACCAACATTTATAGTGTTAAGTGGTTGTTAGATATTCTTCTAATTTAAGATTTATCTTCATATTAAATTATTTGCTGTGAGCATTTATAAATATTTTGTAGAGCTTGTTAATATTGCAGATAACAAATGGATATATATTTAAAGAAGCGAGTACAATACAGGTAAAGAGAAATATATTGAAATTCTTGTATACTGGAATCGTTTACGTTTGTTCTACACTGTTAAAGCGTACAAGTTGTTTTAATACTATGTAATTGTTTCGTGTTTAATAGCATAGGTTTAGATGAACTAAAAGAATATGTAAATACATAATAACATGGTGTAGATAAGGTAGATGTTGAATATCTGTTCAAAGATAGAATAAAAAATCTGCTCTTATGATCTTTATCAAGATTCAATCAATCTGTTGATTTGAACATGTTTTGTTTGTATATCAATATCTTATCTTGTTTCTAGTATGTGGTATTATTTTCTCATTCACCTGTATTGTACAATTAATTACGTGATTATTTTTATGAATTGTTAGTATAATTATGCAAAATTTATGTTCTAGTCCGTTTACAAACTATTTAATTGTGATAAATATTATAATTATTGTTATTCGAGTACAATTTTACTGGAGCTGTGACTTTGATCTCTGTCTTACTTTAATGTAATCTTTCTGTGTTTAGCACAATTTGTTGCATCATTTTAATCATATGAGTAAACATACATAATGTATAATATACTTGTCTTTCACTGTCGTATACCTACTTTGTGGCAAACTTGTAAAAATAAGTAGATTATAAAATTTTAGCTACATAAAAGACAATTCTTGCATAAAGAATGAATCTATTGAGGGACCATGCTTATATACGCATACGACTCATTATCTTTATCCCAGTGTTATGCTGTTGTTTCCAAAACTTTTCGTATTGGACCCCGAAGTCCGCTTACTCGTCTAACCGGATTTGAAAGAATATTAGCTTTCAATTTTCGAATACGAGTAACAGATGCCAGTGGTTTTGTCTCATGTAAGGATTAAGTTGCCAATACTCTGGAGCTACGGAAAATAGTAACGTGAGGCGACCACTTTAAACTAAACCACTGCGTCACCAGTATATAGATAGTTCAACTCAGTTGGGCGCGGCCCTATGTGTGGGTAAACCTTGTACATATACAGTGACTTTGTGTGCGTGACAAGAGGTACAGTCGGGTACAAATACAAATACAGTTATTTTCGGGTTATGTACGGGTTTAAAAAAAATCAGTTATTTCGTAATTTAATGTTTATTTACTAAACATTATTCTGAATCGCTACTTGAAAAATCAAATGATAAATTTTCGGATTCGCTGCTCTCACCAAGGTTAATTATGATTTCTGACTCCATGTCAAAATGTCTATAGTATTCTTCTTCTTTCTTTTGTACATGTCGACAAGTATTAACCCACCATCCCTTAATCAATTTGACTTAAACGTTCATTTATGAGTTTCATTATTTCCGTCAGATTTTGGTCGACATTATGTGAAGCAATATAATTTTAAAAATTCCCCACACATTTTCTATGGGATAATATATTCAGGATAATATTCAGGATGATATGGTGGCAATCGAAGAACTTTTATGCCATATGGCTGAAGTATGTCGTCAATCTTGTAACAGATATATTTTTCTTTATTTTTTTAAATCAAATCATACAGTTCAATTTTTTTCATATCTTGATTAAAAGCTATATTTTTTTCTGTCAACCATCTCTGCATTTCTATTTTTTTGGAACAACAACAGAGTTAGGTGGAAGATTCGGTACTAGACATTCTTTTAGCCACTTTTCATAGATTTTTGCGCTCATGTTAGAGTGGTAATCACCAGAAACACTATTTGCTTTGTATGTCAATAGTGCGTTAGGTACGAAACCTCTTTCTGAACCAGCAAGCAGAATGATAATTCTTTGTCCTTTCGACAGGTTTCTCTTTAAAGGTGGTCCATCTTTATTACCCCATCCTTTGTTTTGCACATGATAAGTTAATCTGTAGCTCTCATCTGTATATACGATACACTGATTTTCTTGACGGTATCTGAGTAATTTTTTTAGGTAGGAAAATCGTAGTTTTTGGATGTCATGCCGCTCTATAATAACACGTCTGTTATCCACAGTTTTTCGCCATTTGTATCCCAACT
Organism: Euclidia mi; assembly: GCA_944739405.2. Taxonomy (NCBI): domain Eukaryota; kingdom Metazoa; phylum Arthropoda; class Insecta; order Lepidoptera; family Erebidae; genus Euclidia; species Euclidia mi. Next base: position 25,427,911 of record OX123204.2, on the reverse strand, counting down.
TTAACAAAGCTGTACGCAGAGTCGAAATACTTCCATCATAGTTAAACTTAACAAGAAATATTTTTTTCAACTTTAACAAGGTAGGTAACTCGCGATGTTTTAAATGGTAATTTTGAATAGTGGAACGTATAACATCAACGTTAAAGTTGTCTAATTCTAACTTCTTTAAACGTTTTTACGGTCTTTATGCGGAGATTTAAATTTAGAGTCAGATTATTTTCCTACAGCCAATATATTAGTAATTGTTCTCTCTGATACCCCCATTGCCATTGCTGTTCTTTTCCGTACGCTATTTAAATATTCACTTGATTTCGATATTAAAATTCGACTTGCACTGCAAACTGGATCACTTACACTAGTAAGTGATCCAGTTTGCACCAATATATCTCTCGCATCTATTTTCAGAAATTCGTATACATTAGCAATGGTTTCTCGAGTCTAAAACAATAATACGTGAACATCAACAAGGATAAAGTTTTTCGTATATAGAATCATAGTAAATATTAATTCCATCTAAATTTAAAAAATGATTACCTGACTCCTTAAACTTTTGCTCCGTGGGGAACTAGACATTTTCGTAAACGACTGTACCCGTAAGAAAAAGCGATAAGAACACGTCTTGCTCGGACGACGACTGCCGCATCACTGCCACATGAATGAAAGTTGTATATTTACAAGCCCACGCACACATAGGGCCGCACGCACAACTGAATTGAACTATCTGTAATATGGTGAAAAAAAATGAAGTTAATTTTATGACTCATAATGATTAGGTACCATTTTGTTTGGAACCTGACGTTTTCCATAGCCTTCAGCCTACCAGAAGTTTTCAGAGTTATGAGATGTTTAGTAATTTCATTTGAAAACATTTCTGGTCATGCTGTCCTAGTTTGTGAAGTGTAATATGGAGCAACACTTTCTTATCATCGTATGTCTTACGATTTAGAGATTACTAAGTTATTCCCGGAAAATACACCTACTTCACAAAAAAGACTTTTAACCTAAATTAAGTCTGGTCTACATAATATAATGTAAAGAAGGTACGTCCTTTAAAGTAATGAATGAATTAATCGAATTAATTAAACTGACCTTACCTTTATTGAATATTGATAACAATATAAGTCATACAATATTATTTAGCGGGTCTTAGTCGCGATAATTTATTTATTTCAAGGCATAAATACCTCTGTTATTCTCCTACGTTTCTACCACAGTCCCTCCGCGACCACAACCGTTGCAAGCCGGTAGAAACGTAGGAGAATAACAGAGGTATTTATGCCTTGAAATAAATAAATTATCGCGACTAAGACCCGCTAAATAATATTGTATGATGTATACAAATCGCGAAAGTTTAAAATCGATTATAACAATATAAGTATTACTTAGGTATATTGAAACCTGTCACCAACAGAAACCTAAATTATTCTGATCAAAGGCACAATTTGTAATATAAATTACATTATTGTGAATCTTGACTCCATTTACACAAGCGTCCTAGCTGAATAATAAATTAAAAGCTTAAGGTGAAATGAGGAGTGAATTTCATCGAGGTACTTGATGCCCTGGTTAAATTATTTTGCAATAAAAGAGTAATACAACTTAACAATCTTAAAATACTCCTAATTCCTAAGAAATATATACAGAAAATACAAAACATCAAATAAAATAATATAGAGGGCGTCATAAAAGTCCTCCACATCGCCGTCGACTGGGAGAGTGCCTAGAACGCTGGCAGCATTGCCAGGTTGTATGGCAATGCTTAACATTTGGGCCATATACACTCCAGCCTTATGGTCATACGACGCGTCGACCAGTCTCTTTGCGAGATTTCTAAAAAGAGAGCCCGCACTTGGACCCCTTGGCCCCAACGTTTCGACCCCTAACGGCTCAAATACGAAATCCCCTACTAGGTTTACGTATTCGTGCCGTCTGAAGGTCTCCTAGGTGCTAAGATTTTCCTGGTCAATTCTGCAGTGCGGTGGACCGAGGACAGGAAAGCAAGTAAGCTCACATCGGAATTTTTGCGAACGCCGAGGTCACCCAGGCGTACAAGTCGTTCAAGGCCACATTTAGAATTTTGCATAAAGTATTTTGTACAATATTGTCAAATTGAAGGAGTGAGGATGGGTTTTTCCAAAATGGTGAAGATCGAAGAGCATGCGTAAATTTAGCCACAAAAAGACAATATCTAATAATAGTGAATGCCAAGTAATATTTACTTTAATTTTGAGTAGCCTATCTGAAATTTCACTAAAATTTTGATTTCGTTCATGTAAAAATTTATCGAATCCTTCACCTAAAATTTGGGACCCAAAGAGGCGAAGAGAACTTTTTTCGATGTGGGTAATATCCGGAGCCAGATTTTGGAATTTTGGCAGCATGGCAGATTTGTCTAAACTATTGTTAATAAAAAAATCACATTTGCTTGGGTTGAATTCTAAGCCAATTGATAAGAACTTTGATAAAAGATAAAAGAGTGAAGTAACAGAAACCACTATATTACATTGTTCAACAAGTTGTTTCACAACTCTGTATTATATTAATTCCACTTACATCTGTTTCAATAAGCAGAAAAGTTTGTTTTACCAATGTTATTGATAAGGACAAGAATTTATGATTTATTAACTTAATAAAACAAAACTAATAAGCAAGTTTCGTGCCGCAATTTATCTCAAACACTACACTATCTTGATAACAGAGATGGGCCCAAAGCGGCTGACCATATTCTAAATTGCTCAACAAACATGTTCAATTAATACTTCTTAGTTATTCCTAACAATGAGCTTTTTATGGCTAATGTTTTTATTGGTGTCAAGATAGGCATTTGTAAGTTACTAACTGCTGGTGATTTTATATATGGTGTTTTATTAACCTTATAAGTTAGATGCAGTGGTTGCAATTGAGTAAAACTTCAAAACGAAGAATTTGGGTTGCTATTGGAATTTCATTGGGATGATAAAGAATATAAAGATCAACTAGATAATCACCTATCAGCCTCAGAAATTTTGCTAGGCAAAAGAACTGATGACCGTTATGGCAGGAGTGTTCTGCAGTGGCGGCCACGTACTGGACGACACGCAGCAGGCGTAAGCCTTCCGCAAGGTGGACCTTCACCATGGATAATCTAAATAAGATCGCGGGAAGCAGTTAGTTGTGGGCGGCCTATGTCCCATATACAGCAGCCATACTGTTTACTTGAGATTATATGCACAAACGTACCTATTTAATAAGACAAGGCTTGCTACAATGCTTAATACATTTTGAACAACAATAATGTTGATTGTATTACTTACCGGGTAAGTACATACATACATACATAAAGTAACGCCTGGTTCCCAAAGGGGTAGGCAGACAATACGGAACGCCATTTGCAACGATCCTGACATATCTCTCTTGTTTTATTCACTACCATCAAGTTTCTCAAGCATCCTCTTCTGTTAAGTCTAAGCTCTATTCAGGTTTGGCTCTTCTGTTAAGGGTACTTCTGAACTGTCCTTTTTGTCCTTCGTCATCAGTTTCCGTAAAAATGTTACTTATCGAAATTAAATTACCGTTTACGGATTATATATAGTAGAATTTACAAATAAAATATATAAATCAATAGATGCATATCGACGATTGAAAGGCTAATTGGTACAAGCGACATTTTTTGCGATATTGAGTTATATACATATTCGTAATCAGTAAATTTTTCTCCGTCGTTTGAGTCAGGTTTCAATTTTTTTTACTTCTTTTATGGCGCTTAGTACCTTCAGCAAAACATACCTCATTTCTAAGCTCATTGATCTATACGACACAAAATTAGACAAATTTGAGGAATCGATGACTATTTTGATTTTTCGAACTTTTATAAGGAGTGTCGATTAAGGCATTAGGCTTTTTCGCCGTAGTTGTGGTTTTGTCTTTTGGCCTATTTTGCATTAAACTAAAACAACAAGCTATGCCGTTTGGCCCATTTCTGCATTCAACTACATTAAAATCTTATGGATGTAGCTGAATGATGGCCTAAGCTTCTATATCTACTAATAATCTAGTAAGGGGTCATTTTGTTTCATCCTGCAGTCCCTCTAATGGGCAAATGCATCAAACTACTTCATTCTGGCGTAACACCATCATGTAAAATCATGTTGCTTACAATCATTGTGCTTATTCAACTGTCAGTTGACATGGCAACTTCATTTTCTCTCGTATTGTTTTATTCTAAGTCGATGCTTGAGCCAGTTTACAGTCAGCTATTTTTTTTACGGCAGGCATTTAAACCATTTTGCCTTTCTCAAAAGAATACTAAATTTGATGCATTTTGGGCTAACCAACATACAATTCCCAAAATAATACACAATTAACAACAGTAATAGCTTAAAAAGAATCCTTACTTAATTAGGGATATACTGTATAAAATAAATAAAAGTCTATCAAATAGTTGTTTTTTTATGATTTTTTTCCAAAAAGAAACGTTTAATCCATCCTCCTGCAAGTTTTACTAAATGTTACTTAGGTCAATTAGCTTTTCAACCGTCGCTTGGCGTCATTTGTGTAACAAACATAATTATCAACAATAGAGCTTTCTATTAATAGCCTCATCAAGTCTACAACTTGAAGATTATACATAATGTCAACATTTTTAATTAACACTATACTTTAAAAAGGTAATTTACAATTTAGTCTAAATTATTTTGGTTTAATCTTGATGTAATTTTTAAAAGCGCGATCTTCTTAAACGGCTTATGCAAATAATTTCACAGCTTAAGTGTTAACACGCATTAAGCAACTTTATTGCAGTAATTAACTTAAAATTATTTAAACACGGCTTTTATACTAACTTTTTGCAAAGCCTATTGTAGGCACAGCTATTGTACTAGTATGACAAAAGGCGCCATAATTAAGTTGTCCCCACGTGCATGCCGTTATTCTTGCGAATAAACATACAACTGTTGCAGGAAAAAAAGAATAAAGCAAAATAATAATATTATTATTTGCAAGAATTGTAGTTTTTCTCTTTTCTCTGTAATGTACGAGTATATGCAGTGGAGAAACAAAAATGAAGCAAAATTATAGTGATTTCTTGATTATGTCCGTATAAAGGATTCTTGTTCAAGGCTTCACAAAACATTTTTTAAAGATATTATTTTATACATTGATAGTCCATAGTAATATGATAATAAATGAACATGCTACTTTTGAGTAATCCAAGAAATGATATAAAATTTAAGCTCGCAAATATTTAAGCCAATGTACACGAAACGGCAATAAAAATATTTAAACAGTACAAAATAATGTTTAATGTGACCTTTTATTCTGCGTAAGTAAAAGTAATTATTCGCTAAGAACAAACCGTCCTGTCGGGATAATTCAGTCCCTCGGATTAACTAGTGATTGAAGGACGTAATGATTAAATATTTTACAAAGGGAACATAAAATCTAGACAAAAGATCGATAAACTACCTTACAGATGAAATAAGAGAGTAATCTATCACTGTCAGACAGTAAGTTAGTTCAATCATTGGTTTATTTATTTTCTTGACCAGTTACGCTGAGAAATCGCTAACATGGTTAGTGTCTACTCCTCGGAAGCTTTTCCTTCCCAAGGAACTTAACGGAACATTCGTCTCATTTTTGTGTTGATACTTTTAAATATAAAACTTTAGTAAAGCTACGAGAACATAGCCTTTGGAACGTGGCTCCACTCTTGTGCGTGTCGGTTATTGCGACGTAGGTTAAGACTTTGTGTTACTCTGATGTAGAATAAAAAAATACAACAAAGTTTCGTCTAAAACTATTTAGTTGTTTTTGCGTTAAAGATTGACAAACATACATGATCAACCTCACAAACCTTCGCGTTTACTTTTTCGTGTTTATAAGTAAGATTTTTTGTCAAATGCTACTGATAGCCACAGTATCATGGTATAGATGTCATATAAAACAATCATGTAATTAAAGCTTCTTTACAGGTCCCTGTGTTGCTGGTGTAGTGGGATTGAAGATGCCTCGATACTGCCTGTTTGGTGACACTGTGAACACAGCCTCAAGAATGGAGTCCCATGGAGAGGCCCTCAAGATCCACGTCAGTCCGAAGACTAAAGAGGTTCTGGATCTGTATGACTGCTTTGAATTGGAGTGTAGAGGAGAAATTACTATGAAGGTAAGGGTACGAATCATATAATAGGCTACTTAAATACGTCATCACACAATACAACGATGAATTGATATGTTCTTCATTACTTTCTCCATCATTACTCCAAGTCATATTTTACAGTTTAGATTATAAAAAATAAAACAATTGAGTGAAGAAAGTCGTTGACCTTTGTAAATCTATACAGTTAATATTTTAACTTTCATTGAATGAATGTTTTATTTTTCACAGGGCAAAGGTAAAATGACGACATACTGGCTGATAGGAGAGAAAAAGCCCGAAAATAATGAGACCTACAACCAAACTAATCATGTACATCCAACTCTTGTGAGTAATCCCAGCATTACTTTTCAAGGACCAGATAGTCCAGCGTCACATTCTCTCACACAAAGTCACAGTCCTGAACAAAATATACCAGATCCTAAAGAAAGCAACCACAGGCCACTAGAAATACAGAGCGAGCGAGATCGTATTAAACATGAAATAGCAACATTTGTTGCAAAAGATCTTATCAACAATATTGATAACGCTGTCAGGGAATTCCGAAAATCTCAAAGCGCAAACTTTGCTACAACAAACAATAAAACCATTTGTAATGGTAGCGAGAAGGGTCTGATAACCCCAACATATGACAAAGAATTGGTTATCAGCAAAGGCAAAGTACGCGACGTAGTAAATAGATTCAATAGCTGCGTCATTACTAATGAAGGTGTAAATAAATGTACGAAAACTAAAGCTATTAAGAGCGAAGACTGAACTGAAACGGCGGATTTTATGCTTATTGTTTTTCCCTGCCCGGTCTAAACAGATTTTCATACTTTAGAAAGTGTTTATACTAACTGCAACGTTACTAGTGTATTTTGTGCCAAGCACATAGATAATATCTTCAATAGTCTAGTCATTACTGTTTTAAGAAATTGTATTAATAGAATCTATACTAATAAGAAATTATATGTTAAAGGTAGTGGGTGACCAAATACCCTCCGAATTGTAGTTAAGTATTATTGATGATTTTAAAATAAACGTTATAGATATTAGATTTAAGACAAAAGTCGCACAAGCGATTTCAAGAAAGATGTAGTGAGAATATTATGTGTGAATACTAAAAAAACTATTGTATTATACACTTGGACCCTGTAGTGTTTTTACTGACCTTTTATACTTCCGTATCTTTCTAGTCCATTGTATACTCAATTGTGAAGTAATAGACATTTGTATAAATCACGTTGTTATCATTGCCAGCTTTAATGGCGACATCTCGTCAATCATTTAGTGGACCTGAGGCTGTAAGTCACAAAATATTTTCACGCTGAATATTTGCTGTTATTTCAAATTTCTAATTTTACCAACATTTATAGTGTTAAGTGGTTGTTAGATATTCTTCTAATTTAAGATTTATCTTCATATTAAATTATTTGCTGTGAGCATTTATAAATATTTTGTAGAGCTTGTTAATATTGCAGATAACAAATGGATATATATTTAAAGAAGCGAGTACAATACAGGTAAAGAGAAATATATTGAAATTCTTGTATACTGGAATCGTTTACGTTTGTTCTACACTGTTAAAGCGTACAAGTTGTTTTAATACTATGTAATTGTTTCGTGTTTAATAGCATAGGTTTAGATGAACTAAAAGAATATGTAAATACATAATAACATGGTGTAGATAAGGTAGATGTTGAATATCTGTTCAAAGATAGAATAAAAAATCTGCTCTTATGATCTTTATCAAGATTCAATCAATCTGTTGATTTGAACATGTTTTGTTTGTATATCAATATCTTATCTTGTTTCTAGTATGTGGTATTATTTTCTCATTCACCTGTATTGTACAATTAATTACGTGATTATTTTTATGAATTGTTAGTATAATTATGCAAAATTTATGTTCTAGTCCGTTTACAAACTATTTAATTGTGATAAATATTATAATTATTGTTATTCGAGTACAATTTTACTGGAGCTGTGACTTTGATCTCTGTCTTACTTTAATGTAATCTTTCTGTGTTTAGCACAATTTGTTGCATCATTTTAATCATATGAGTAAACATACATAATGTATAATATACTTGTCTTTCACTGTCGTATACCTACTTTGTGGCAAACTTGTAAAAATAAGTAGATTATAAAATTTTAGCTACATAAAAGACAATTCTTGCATAAAGAATGAATCTATTGAGGGACCATGCTTATATACGCATACGACTCATTATCTTTATCCCAGTGTTATGCTGTTGTTTCCAAAACTTTTCGTATTGGACCCCGAAGTCCGCTTACTCGTCTAACCGGATTTGAAAGAATATTAGCTTTCAATTTTCGAATACGAGTAACAGATGCCAGTGGTTTTGTCTCATGTAAGGATTAAGTTGCCAATACTCTGGAGCTACGGAAAATAGTAACGTGAGGCGACCACTTTAAACTAAACCACTGCGTCACCAGTATATAGATAGTTCAACTCAGTTGGGCGCGGCCCTATGTGTGGGTAAACCTTGTACATATACAGTGACTTTGTGTGCGTGACAAGAGGTACAGTCGGGTACAAATACAAATACAGTTATTTTCGGGTTATGTACGGGTTTAAAAAAAATCAGTTATTTCGTAATTTAATGTTTATTTACTAAACATTATTCTGAATCGCTACTTGAAAAATCAAATGATAAATTTTCGGATTCGCTGCTCTCACCAAGGTTAATTATGATTTCTGACTCCATGTCAAAATGTCTATAGTATTCTTCTTCTTTCTTTTGTACATGTCGACAAGTATTAACCCACCATCCCTTAATCAATTTGACTTAAACGTTCATTTATGAGTTTCATTATTTCCGTCAGATTTTGGTCGACATTATGTGAAGCAATATAATTTTAAAAATTCCCCACACATTTTCTATGGGATAATATATTCAGGATAATATTCAGGATGATATGGTGGCAATCGAAGAACTTTTATGCCATATGGCTGAAGTATGTCGTCAATCTTGTAACAGATATATTTTTCTTTATTTTTTTAAATCAAATCATACAGTTCAATTTTTTTCATATCTTGATTAAAAGCTATATTTTTTTCTGTCAACCATCTCTGCATTTCTATTTTTTTGGAACAACAACAGAGTTAGGTGGAAGATTCGGTACTAGACATTCTTTTAGCCACTTTTCATAGATTTTTGCGCTCATGTTAGAGTGGTAATCACCAGAAACACTATTTGCTTTGTATGTCAATAGTGCGTTAGGTACGAAACCTCTTTCTGAACCAGCAAGCAGAATGATAATTCTTTGTCCTTTCGACAGGTTTCTCTTTAAAGGTGGTCCATCTTTATTACCCCATCCTTTGTTTTGCACATGATAAGTTAATCTGTAGCTCTCATCTGTATATACGATACACTGATTTTCTTGACGGTATCTGAGTAATTTTTTTAGGTAGGAAAATCGTAGTTTTTGGATGTCATGCCGCTCTATAATAACACGTCTGTTATCCACAGTTTTTCGCCATTTGTATCCCAACTTTAACAAAGCTGTACGCAGAGTCGAAATACTTCCATCATAGTTAAACTTAACAAGAAATATTTTTTTCAACTTTAACAAGGTAGGTAACTCGCGATGTTTTAAATGGTAATTTTGAATAGTGGAACGTATAACATCAACGTTAAAGTTGTCTAATTCTAACTTCTTTAAACGTTTTTACGGTCTTTATGCGGAGATTTAAATTTAGAGTCAGATTATTTTCCTACAGCCAATATATTAGTAATTGTTCTCTCTGATACCCCCATTGCCATTGCTGTTCTTTTCCGTACGCTATTTAAATATTCACTTGATTTCGATATTAAAATTCGACTTGCACTGCAAACTGGATCACTTACACTAGTAAGTGATCCAGTTTGCACCAATATATCTCTCGCATCTATTTTCAGAAATTCGTATACATTAGCAATGGTTTCTCGAGTCTAAAACAATAATACGTGAACATCAACAAGGATAAAGTTTTTCGTATATAGAATCATAGTAAATATTAATTCCATCTAAATTTAAAAAATGATTACCTGACTCCTTAAACTTTTGCTCCGTGGGGAACTAGACATTTTCGTAAACGACTGTACCCGTAAGAAAAAGCGATAAGAACACGTCTTGCTCGGACGACGACTGCCGCATCACTGCCACATGAATGAAAGTTGTATATTTACAAGCCCACGCACACATAGGGCCGCACGCACAACTGAATTGAACTATCTGTAATATGGTGAAAAAAAATGAAGTTAATTTTATGACTCATAATGATTAGGTACCATTTTGTTTGGAACCTGACGTTTTCCATAGCCTTCAGCCTACCAGAAGTTTTCAGAGTTATGAGATGTTTAGTAATTTCATTTGAAAACATTTCTGGTCATGCTGTCCTAGTTTGTGAAGTGTAATATGGAGCAACACTTTCTTATCATCGTATGTCTTACGATTTAGAGATTACTAAGTTATTCCCGGAAAATACACCTACTTCACAAAAAAGACTTTTAACCTAAATTAAGTCTGGTCTACATAATATAATGTAAAGAAGGTACGTCCTTTAAAGTAATGAATGAATTAATCGAATTAATTAAACTGACCTTACCTTTATTGAATATTGATAACAATATAAGTCATACAATATTATTTAGCGGGTCTTAGTCGCGATAATTTATTTATTTCAAGGCATAAATACCTCTGTTATTCTCCTACGTTTCTACCACAGTCCCTCCGCGACCACAACCGTTGCAAGCCGGTAGAAACGTAGGAGAATAACAGAGGTATTTATGCCTTGAAATAAATAAATTATCGCGACTAAGACCCGCTAAATAATATTGTATGATGTATACAAATCGCGAAAGTTTAAAATCGATTATAACAATATAAGTATTACTTAGGTATATTGAAACCTGTCACCAACAGAAACCTAAATTATTCTGATCAAAGGCACAATTTGTAATATAAATTACATTATTGTGAATCTTGACTCCATTTACACAAGCGTCCTAGCTGAATAATAAATTAAAAGCTTAAGGTGAAATGAGGAGTGAATTTCATCGAGGTACTTGATGCCCTGGTTAAATTATTTTGCAATAAAAGAGTAATACAACTTAACAATCTTAAAATACTCCTAATTCCTAAGAAATATATACAGAAAATACAAAACATCAAATAAAATAATATAGAGGGCGTCATAAAAGTCCTCCACATCGCCGTCGACTGGGAGAGTGCCTAGAACGCTGGCAGCATTGCCAGGTTGTATGGCAATGCTTAACATTTGGGCCATATACACTCCAGCCTTATGGTCATACGACGCGTCGACCAGTCTCTTTGCGAGATTTCTAAAAAGAGAGCCCGCACTTGGACCCCTTGGCCCCAACGTTTCGACCCCTAACGGCTCAAATACGAAATCCCCTACTAGGTTTACGTATTCGTGCCGTCTGAAGGTCTCCTAGGTGCTAAGATTTTCCTGGTCAATTCTGCAGTGCGGTGGACCGAGGACAGGAAAGCAAGTAAGCTCACATCGGAATTTTTGCGAACGCCGAGGTCACCCAGGCGTACAAGTCGTTCAAGGCCACATTTAGAATTTTGCATAAAGTATTTTGTACAATATTGTCAAATTGAAGGAGTGAGGATGGGTTTTTCCAAAATGGTGAAGATCGAAGAGCATGCGTAAATTTAGCCACAAAAAGACAATATCTAATAATAGTGAATGCCAAGTAATATTTACTTTAATTTTGAGTAGCCTATCTGAAATTTCACTAAAATTTTGATTTCGTTCATGTAAAAATTTATCGAATCCTTCACCTAAAATTTGGGACCCAAAGAGGCGAAGAGAACTTTTTTCGATGTGGGTAATATCCGGAGCCAGATTTTGGAATTTTGGCAGCATGGCAGATTTGTCTAAACTATTGTTAATAAAAAAATCACATTTGCTTGGGTTGAATTCTAAGCCAATTGATAAGAACTTTGATAAAAGATAAAAGAGTGAAGTAACAGAAACCACTATATTACATTGTTCAACAAGTTGTTTCACAACTCTGTATTATATTAATTCCACTTACATCTGTTTCAATAAGCAGAAAAGTTTGTTTTACCAATGTTATTGATAAGGACAAGAATTTATGATTTATTAACTTAATAAAACAAAACTAATAAGCAAGTTTCGTGCCGCAATTTATCTCAAACACTACACTATCTTGATAACAGAGATGGGCCCAAAGCGGCTGACCATATTCTAAATTGCTCAACAAACATGTTCAATTAATACTTCTTAGTTATTCCTAACAATGAGCTTTTTATGGCTAATGTTTTTATTGGTGTCAAGATAGGCATTTGTAAGTTACTAACTGCTGGTGATTTTATATATGGTGTTTTATTAACCTTATAAGTTAGATGCAGTGGTTGCAATTGAGTAAAACTTCAAAACGAAGAATTTGGGTTGCTATTGGAATTTCATTGGGATGATAAAGAATATAAAGATCAACTAGATAATCACCTATCAGCCTCAGAAATTTTGCTAGGCAAAAGAACTGATGACCGTTATGGCAGGAGTGTTCTGCAGTGGCGGCCACGTACTGGACGACACGCAGCAGGCGTAAGCCTTCCGCAAGGTGGACCTTCACCATGGATAATCTAAATAAGATCGCGGGAAGCAGTTAGTTGTGGGCGGCCTATGTCCCATATACAGCAGCCATACTGTTTACTTGAGATTATATGCACAAACGTACCTATTTAATAAGACAAGGCTTGCTACAATGCTTAATACATTTTGAACAACAATAATGTTGATTGTATTACTTACCGGGTAAGTACATACATACATACATAAAGTAACGCCTGGTTCCCAAAGGGGTAGGCAGACAATACGGAACGCCATTTGCAACGATCCTGACATATCTCTCTTGTTTTATTCACTACCATCAAGTTTCTCAAGCATCCTCTTCTGTTAAGTCTAAGCTCTATTCAGGTTTGGCTCTTCTGTTAAGGGTACTTCTGAACTGTCCTTTTTTGGATGTCTCCAATCTGGTCAGAGAACGTCCACCTAAGTCTTCCTCTTCGTCCTTTCCCATGCATGCTTCCCTTATAATATATCATCTTTGTCAGTCTTTCGTCATCCACCCTCTCCATGTCCCCAAACCATCTAAACATGCCTTTCTTGATGCTTGTAACAGTGTAACTACATTTTCTTCTGCCCCACAACACTCTCATATTACACAATTACCGAATAACTAAGTAAGTTAATTTGCATAAACGAGTTTCATTGATAGATTGCTATTAATCGGAGACACCAAATAATCATTATTTTTATACTACCATTAGAAAATATACACAGAATACTCAACAAGTTTATTTAGAAAAGGAAGAAAAAAATTATTTGTGTGAAATCGTTACTCCGGAATAAAGGTACAATTGTATTTTTCCTGCTGACGAAAGCGGTAGCGCCGTGACAAATAAAACGACATGCTACGGTTTTTCAACGAAACTCTATTCAGGTTTGGTATTTCTTTTTTACTCTTACATTACTTTTCATAAAGTGTTGTTGCAAACGAATGTTATGCTTTGTTCCTTGTTTGAAATTAACACCATTTTGCTCCCGTAGGCTAGAAAACGGATATTTAGGTTCCTGCGTAACCCACTTTGAGATTACCTCTTGGATTTTCGCAAGTGACAACACTAAATCCCTATGCATACATGCTCCTCGCGCGTCGCGCGCCCCCCTCTCTATTCACACGTCTCTGCCGCGCCGGGCGAATCGCTTCGCTCCTCAGTACGTTCTCAAGCCGGCAAGGCCTTCAACTTTAGTGGGTCCAGCTATCCGTTTTCTACCCTTCGGGAGGAAAACGGTGTTATTTAGGTGACCGAGCTACGCTGGACCCACTTTGAGACGTATTTATTTTCTGCCGGCGCTACATGACGTGCTGTGAATGTCTGTTATATTTAATTGCGTATATTTTGGGTAGTATAGATAATGAAGATGAAGAGTCTTAGCTTTGTGATAACAGACTATAATATGAATGAATCAACATAATAAAGCATTTCTTACAGAAAAAATAATGATTGTACTTATAATTAATTGTACACTACAAACTTATTTTTATACTATTAGGAAAATAATTATATTATATTAAATGCGTTTACATTATACCGGCGAGAATAAGTTTGTAAGATTGGCCCCAATTGAATCATTCGCTTGATTACGTACATCTTTAAAGTAATATTTAAGGAATGTATCTCTGCTTCTCCAGTTACCCCTTTTTAGTACTTCGTCAATGTCTAAATTTCTATTAAGCCACATGTCAGAGTTGACTGCTGCTCTAAAACTGCCTGGCGAATCTTGACTTTTGGCCTCGCGGCAAAGGGTCCTGATCCAGCTAGCAATAACTGATCGAGAAGCCGCATTTACTTTTCCCCTTGTTGTGATAAACAAACTGTTCAAGTTATTCCTAGCTTTCCGTCGCTCTTGTGATATTCTAACTAGTCTTTTAATCCATAGTATAGGATTGAGCTTTTCTGGACCATCGTTTAACAATTGCAAACCGGCCTGTCTGTATGTAGCTGAGTCCGTTTTGGATCCAAAATTTGGCCATAACACTATGTGATCGTCCTTGTCTTCAAAAAACTCAGCCCTTACATCCAGCAGCGTGAAGTCATGGACCCTTCTTCCTGTACACAGTAATAAAATTACGGCAGCATGCCGCGATATTTGAAATATGCTATCAACATCGATACTGTAATGTTGTAGATATTCAACCAAACTTGCTACTGCCCAGGTCGAGGGTTTTCGTTGCGGAGGTTTTGTGATCGCTATAGCTTTCACTGGTTGCTTCACGAGTGGGTGTCCCGAAAGTGCTCCTGACTTCTCGGGGTTTGTAAATGTGGTAACCACAGACTTGTGTACGGCAATCGTACTTGGTGCCAACTTAGCTTCACTGTGTAAGTAGCAAATGAATTTGGATAGATTATCAGGGTAAGGGTTATCAACCGCACATTTTCCTTGAGACCATGAACGCCACTTTTCCCAGGCGGTCTTATACGTTTTCAAGGTAGGTTTTCGCCAAGCAGATTCTAGGAGTGCTTTGTACTCGTCTCGCCAGGACTCTACTAAGTTGGCCCCGAACCCTCCAGACCTGCGAACGCAGTTTTTTTGCTGCTGGCGGGTGTTTCCTTGTTTGTAGGTCTATCAAGTGTCGATGCACCTTGTGGATGGTGACAGGGGGACTCAGTGCTCTTTGTTTCAGCTCTGCTTTCCAAAAGGTCTTTTCCCAATTTGGAACTTCAAGCAGGTAGGTATGTACCTGTGATTTTTACCAAGTGTCGCAACACTCGTGGTATGAGAGGAGGTGGAGGGAAGAGCCAGCTGAGTTTGTGGTGCCACGCTCTGCTGAAAACATTCACAAACACACATGCAGGGTCCCGCGCATCTTCGCTTACATATCGTTCCACAACCGCTGATCGGGAGCTCGCAAAGAGTTCTATCGATGGTGTGCCCCATTTTCTGAGTATTCTTTGCGTTAACTGTTTCGAGAATGTCCATTCTGGTGCCTCGCGGAATCTAGAGTGGCTGTCGGCCAATAGATTGTACCTTCCAGGTAAGTAACGCACCATGATGTGTATCTGCTGTTGATGCGCCGTCTCGAGTATGTCACTTGTCAACCTTAATAGTTTTAGAGACTTCGTTCCCCCTTCTTTGGAGATGTATGTTGCCCCAGATCGATTGTCCGTTTGAGCTAGAATTGTTTGACCTCTGATTCTGCGCGCCCGTTTTTGGACAACATTTTTTAACGTCCACAACTCTCTCCGGTTGCTGTGCCACGACTTTTGATTGACAGTCCAGGTGCCGCTTATGTTCATGTCGTTTACTGTCGCTCCCCATCCTTTGTCCGACGCGTCTGTTGTAATGAATACCGTAGTTTCTCTGTCGTGAATTGGGGATGTTTCGTTGATGTTTTGTAGCCACCACTGGAATTCTTTTGTGACGCGCTCTGGAATGCTGAATTTCTTGTTCCTGTCGTTGTTTGGGAGTAGATTTTCTTCTATTTGTATTGGTCTGCAATGAAGCCTTCCCAGAGGAACAACGAATGATGCAAAATTTATGTTTCCTAGAATGACTTTTGCCTTGTGCCACGTCCACCAATTTTTCTTCAGTGTGTCTTCTAGTAGAGTTATAATCATTCTTACCTTGAGCATTGGCAAACATTTGATTTTTTTATCGGTCTTTCATATAATGCCGAGATATTCTATGGCTATAGGCCCGCCCCGTATAACATTGGAACCGAAACATAACTGGCAAAGTGCGGGTGTTTAATACACCTCTGCCTACCCCTTCGGGAATAAAGGCGTGAAGTTATGTTATGTTATATTCTATGTCCTTTGTTGGGGTCGTAACCGATATTCGTAGATTGACGCACCATCCCAAGTCTACTAGACATCTCAATACGTGTTGTGTCTGGTGTAGCAAAACATGTTGAGTTGTGTGCATTATTAAAAAATCGTTCAGGTACACGATGATTCGTATGAATCATCGTGTACCTGAACGATTGTGCCTTCTTTCCTGAAATGATTAGCCAACCAGTTAGATACATTTGCGAAGGTGCAGGGTGCAGTAGCCAACCCAAATGGCAAACACGTCATTTCATAAATATTGTTTTTATAAGCGAAAGCTAGGAATCTGCAATGTGCATTGGCAATAGGTATATGATAGTAGGCTTGTGACAGATCTAGTTATATCATGAAATCTGATGAATTTAAACTAAGTGGTATTTTGCTATGGTTAAGCAAGCGAAATTTAGGGTTTTCAGGTAGCGGTTTAGGTTCCTTAGATCGAATATAGGGCAATAAGAACTGTCGGATTTTTGTCGCAAGAATAAAAGCGATAAGAAGCCAGATTTGCTGCTGCATTTTCGAGCCGCCCCCGTGTCTAGCATTTTACTTATCTCATGGGACATTTCTTTTGAACAGTTTATTTGGTATCGTCCACAGGTTACTTTGCTATTTTACAGATTTCTGTATGATGGTGGACGGATAAGAATTGGTATCCGATACCCTAAAAGAATTGATAAAATACATTTTGGTGCCCCTAGTGGTAGCGCCATCTACCTTTCTATCGAGAATTAATTACATCAACGTCAATCGTTCCACGCTTGCTCGTCCAATGCGAGCGATCCTTTGTCTCCTTCGCTCCCCTCCCAAGGCATGCCTACAGAACAGTCTAGTATAATCCGTGTCGCGAAAAACACATGTACCGCACCGCCATATTTTTACCGCTTTATACCAAAAACTTAACAAACCGCCCGCGAGTGAAGTGCAGTGAAACTGTATAATTCTGGTGGTCGAGGTGTTAAAAGCCGTAAAGCTTGGCTATGTATTTTTACATGCTTAACGACGCGCGCTACGCATATTGAAGTTGCGACAGATTTAAGCACGGTGTCATTCCTTACAGCCCTTAAACGATTTCTCTCACGGCGCGGCCTTATACAGTGTTTGTATACGAATAACGGCACTTGTTTCGTGGGCGCAAGCTCTTATTTACGCGACCTCTATAAGTTCCTCAGGGAAGAATATCGTACTCGTCTTCAGGAAGAACTTTCCATAAATCGTATTGACTGGAAGTTTATTCCGCCAGCATCACCACATTTCGGTGGATGTTGGGAAAGCATGGTCAAAGTAATTAAAACGCATCTCTTCAGAGTTATAGGTCAACAGATCCTCTCTTACGAAGAGCTTTTAACTGTCCTTGCACAAGTAGAGGCGCTGATCAACTCGCGCCCGCTCACGGCATTGAGTAGTGACCCTGCAGAACCATCCGCGTTAAGCCCTGCACATTTTCTGAACACAGTGCCATTATTGTCATTTCCGGCTCCTGAACCAGACTCTTCAAGCTTGCTCCAGAGACATACTCTGCTGGATAAACTCGTGCAGTCGTTCTGGCGGCGCTGGCGTGCGGAATATCTACACCAGCTTCAGGCTAGATCCAAGTGGAATAGTCCTGCATCCCCTATACAGGAGGGTATAACGTTGGTCGTCATAATACATGATAATGCTCCGCCGCTTTCGTAGCCGTTGGTCATCGTAGAGAAACTGCATATTTCCAAGGAGGCGGTACAACCCGCGTTGTTACCGTGAAAACCGCGAAGGGGAGCTACGTGCGCCCTGTTGTACGTCTCTGTCCGCTTCCAACTCAGTGAGATCTAGCCTGAAGTTGGATCTACCTCTTAGTTTAAGTATTTAGTTTGTAGTTTTCGCTATTATTGCGTTTGTAGTTTTCGCTAAACTTAATTTAGATTAATTTTATTATCATATCGCTGTCTTAGCCTATTGATGGGTTATGCGGTAGTACACCCAACATAGCTAAGTTCAATTTTATTTATTTTTTAAAGGCAACCCTTTAGGGCCGGGGGGATATGGTAGCGCCATGTACCTTTCTATCGAGAATTAATTACATCAACGTCAATCGTTCCACGCTTGCTCGTCCAATGCGAGCGATCCTTTGTCTCCTTCGCTCCCCTCCCAAGGCACGCCTACAGAACAGTCTAGAATAATCCGTGTCGCGAAAAACACACGCCATATTTTTACCGCTTTATACCAAAAACTCAACAAACCGCCCGCGAGTGAAGTGTAGTGAAACTGTATAATTCTGGGTTGGATCCAGACGGAGTGATAAGTGAATCTTCAGGATTACCGAAGAGACACCAGGCGGAACCATTTGCAAGGAAAGAGGACTGACGTACAAGGTAAGGCGTGTTCCCACACCCCCGTCTCCTATCCTTCCCATGATTCCAGTTCATTCACTTTTCCTTTCCTAGGCCATAAGAACCCACATCCTACAGTCCACAATATTAATAATTTTCCCAAATCGCCTAGGAACATTCGGTTCGCCGAACCATTTTTTGGTCCTTCGAGCCGGGTTCATTTACGTTTTATACGTAACCTCTCGTTTATATCTCTATACCTAGGCATAGTATAGGTTATAGCACCTAGCTATACACCTAGTCCATTTACATAACCGTTACATGGTTATTTCCGCACGCATCAGTAGGTAATACACTTTTATGTAGCTACCTACTTACCCAATTATTATTTCTGGAACTATCATAGTTGTCTTGTAAATCTCATATTTTAAGCACCTTTTAATTCCACCGCCTTAAAGTGTTGCCTACTTAGGTAAAGTGATAGATACTTTAGGTATTCTTATTTTGATTCGGTCTCATTAGCTTATACTTACGTAAGCATGGCACAACAAAAGAAGCCACGCGTGTCGGATGACATTGAGCTGACAATCTTAGAAGCAAAACGTAATATTTTATTTGAGCGTATTCAAAATATTTACGAGCGCTCGAAGACCGCCGCTGCTTCCGATAGTAATAAGGAATCATTCCTTAGTTATTTTATGACAGTAGATAGTATTTGAACATATTTTCATAAGTTGTTAGACGATTATAACGCAAGATTGCTTTCTAATAATCCTGATGAAAAGCCGAATTATCAGGCGTACACCTCATTCGAAGATCTTTATTGTATCATTAAGCGAATACAATCACAATTAGAGGGTAAATATTCGGCACAGCCCATTTCAGCGGCTCGCATGCCGAGACTACCACCAATCGAGCTTATGTCGTTTGACGGAGATATACGAAATTGGCCGTTATTCTATGCGAATTTTAAGTCTACAGTGCACGATAATGGTTCTCTGACAGATGCTGACAGGTTGTACTATTAAATAGGTAAACTGTCACCGAAGGCCCAATCCGTATTTGCAGGTGTCACACCCAGTGCTGAGAATTATCAGGTCATATTTCAATCACTACTTGATAGGTATCAAGACACTCGTGTCCTAGCGTCTACCTATTTTGATCAAACTTTAAACCTTAAACTGTCCGGTGCCGCGTCTGTCTCGAATTTCCAGCTGTTTATAGACAACTTTGTTACCGCGGTTAATTCTCTTAGAAACTTAAAATTAGAAGATCTTTCCGACTTTATGTTTCTTCAACTCGCTTTAAAGAAGTATGACACTGAAAAAGTTCGCGCATTCGAGATGACGGAACGCAATAATAAAATACCTACACTAGATAGTTTTATTTCGTTCATCAAAGATCAGTGTCGAATATTTCATAATACGCAGTCTAGTTCATCTAGCCCGTCTTATAATAACAATAGCAAACAAAGGTCGAATAAAGCGCGAAATAGTAATAA
The DNA here is from genome assembly GCA_944739405.2 of Euclidia mi. Classification (NCBI taxonomy): domain Eukaryota; kingdom Metazoa; phylum Arthropoda; class Insecta; order Lepidoptera; family Erebidae; genus Euclidia; species Euclidia mi. Next base: position 25,407,597 of record OX123204.2, on the reverse strand, counting down.
TAACTCGGTCCCTAATCCGCAATCTTACGTAACATGCTCGGAATTTAATAATAATAATTCACAGAAATGTCTGTGCAGTAATATAGTGCACGACCATTCCTACAAGTGTCCCGCCATTAATGGTTTAAATCCGACTGCTCGTTTCAAGTGCGTGAAAGATAACAAAGCATGCATTAATTGCTTAAGTATAAAGCATGAAACGAGTGATTGTTCTAGTAAGACGAGATGTCGTTCATGTAATCAGCGACACCACTCATTTTTGCACTTCGATAAAGGTAGTCCGTTGTCAAGCCAAGCCGCTAACCTTGACACACTTACGTCGCAAGTGCAGGCCACGATAACTGCGCCTTCCACGACTCGGAACGAAATATCGTTGTGTACGACATCCATTGCGCGGGCGACGCGCACGCGCGGACGGCCCTCGCGCATCTATAATGATCAGCGTGAGGCCAAGCCGCAGTGTATGGTGTCCAAGACGGTTCTGTTAGCGACAGCGCAAGTTATCGTTTATGATATTAATGGATCGCCGCAGATGGTACGTTGTCTGCTAGATAGCGCATCTCAGAGCAATTTCATAACTTCAGATTGTTTCAAACGCCTCGGATTGTGGAATAACTTTAAAAATACTGACTTGGTAGTCAAAGGGATCGGTGGTTCAGAAAAACATTGCAAGGGTTCCGTAGATGTTAAAATACATTCGCGTTTTGATAGGAATATTAACTTTAACATTTCTTCGCTTATCATGGAGCGTATCACGGACGCATTGCCGAACGCTAATGTAGACGTAGCATTACTCACTCAACTCGAGTCATTGCCGCTGGCAGACTCGGAGTTTGCAAATCCGGCAGACATTGATGTTTTGATCGGAGCTGCAATATTCCCGCACTTGCTACTAACTAAAGTGATACGTAGTGAGCAATATAACTTACCGCCCGCTATTGAGACGGTATTTCGGTATGTGATTATGGGTACCGTACCTACGTTACATACTTCTCAATATATTACGTCTTGTTGTTGTTCTGTTCTTCAAGAAAATAATATTGATTCTCTTCTCAAGCGATTTTGGAAGCTCGAAGAGATTACCGCACCCCCCTCGAGGAGTCGTAAGGATCTCGAGTGTGAACAACATTTCCGCGCTACCACTGTTCGTGACGACAGTGGCAGATACGTTGTGGCGTTGCCATTCTATGGTGACCCTTATTCGTTAGGCGACTCGTACGCTGCTGCGCTTAGACGTTTCCATTGCTTAGAACGTAAACTTGATGCATCACTTAAGTTACGCAGTGCCTATAATGACGTCATTCGTGACTTCATAGATGAAGGAGTTTTGAGTGTAGTTGTAAAAAACGAGGGCAACTCTCTTCCCTCATATTATATCCCGCATCACGGCGTAGTTTGCGAAGATAAAACCTCTACTAAACTTCGTGTGGTTTTAGATGCTAGTTGTAAGACTACATCGGGTCAGTCGATTAATGACATTTTGCATGCCGGCCCTAATCTACAGGATGATTTATTTAACATCATAATAAAGTTTCGTCTTTTCCGAATCGCTCTGTCAGCTGATTGCCGCCAAAATTTCCTCAATATCGGCGTTTGCGAGTCTGACCGTAGATTTCAACGGATTTTTTATCGTTTTAAAAATAAGGAACCTTTATCTGTGTATCAGTTCAATCGTGTTTGTTTTGGACTCAAGTCTAGCCCATATCACGCGTTACGAGCTGTTCGCCAGTTGATCGCTGATGAAGGCGATCACTTTACCGCCGCAGCTGCTGTTGCTACTTCCGCTTTGTATATGGATGATATTGCCTGTAGTGTCATATCCGCTCCGCTAGCAATTTCGCTTTGTGAAGAGCTTATTCAGCTTTTCAAGCGAGGCCAGTTTGATCTTGTCAAATGGACAAGCAACTCTAAGGATGTTCTCGCACGCAAACCAGATTTTCATAAAGCTTCTCCAGACATTGAGTTTGAGAAGTCTGTACCGCATAAAGTTCTCGGTTTACGCTGGGACAAATCCTGTGATAGTTTCCGGTTTGACGTCTCACCGCCAGATGATAAGTGCACCAAACGCACTATGCTGTCCCCAGTGGCTCGACTATAGGACATAATGGGTTTTGTGGCTCCCACAATTTTGTACGCCAAGCTCTTGATCAAGGAACTTTGGCTATCAAAGTGTGAGTGGGATGAAACACCCCCTGACCATATTGTCGCCGCTTGGGGCCAGTTTTGTATTGAGCTTACCGCGCTCAATCAAATTACTATTCCGCGTCATCTTGGGTTGGTAGATGAATGTACCATCAACTTAATAGGTTTCGCTGACGCCAGCGAGCGTGCTAACGGCGGAGTCGTATATCTGCAAGTCCGCATTGGTTCTAACTACTTGGTGCAGTTAGTTTGTGCCAAGTCTAAGGTCTCGCCTGTTAAAACCATTTCGGTTGCGAGACTGGAGGTTTGCGCGGCCCTTCTGCTGTCTCAGTTGCTCCGCAAGGTTCAAGACACAGTTTTGCCCCACTACCCTATTAATAAAATATACGCATTTTCTGACTCCAAAGTAGTGCTCGCTTAGATTTATTCATCTCCTCACCGCTGGCAGACTTTTGTCGCCAACCGCGTTAGTAAATTGATTGAACTTGTTCCTGCTACTTGCTTCAATCACGTCACGGGTATTGAGAACCCCGCTGATTGCTTGTCTCGTGGTGTTACTCCACTTAATCTTCTGCATCATCCATTGTGGCATCGTGGACCTTCTTGGATTTCCCATGATCCGTCAGAGTGGCCCATGCAACCCTTTGACCACAGTGCAGAAGACGAAGATGTACCCGAACGGAAGTCTGTTTCTCATCCCGTGATTGTTGAGGTTGCGGAGTCTCCGATCTATGCACTCGCACTACGCATGTCATCGTGGTCTAAGTTACTCCGCGCCATCGTTTATGTCTGTAGGTTTCTTAGGCACCTACCTAATGGGACTTTTGTTTCAAGTACTGATATCAAATTCGCAGAATGTAAGTTACTACGAGCTGTAGAGGCTGTTCATTTTAGTAACGACATTCAAAATTTGAAAGACAATGTACCTTGTTCTCCCGCTATCCTTAGACTCAAGCCGTTTCTCAATGAACACGGCGTCATACGCGTTGGGGGTCGTCTGTCAAATTTGGATGAACCTTATAACTACAAACATCCTTGCATTCTGCCGCGTCATGATCATGTTGTCGACCTTCTTGTTGATTTTTATCACAAGAAGCACCTCCATGCTGGTCCAGAGTTGCTTATGTTCTTACTTAGGCATGTGTATTGGATTTTAGCCGCTCGACGATTAATTTGTTACAGAATACATAAGTGTAACGTCTGTTTCAAATTTCGTCCGCGTCCGACTTTCCCTCCCATGGCAGATCTTCCTTGCCAACGCGTCAATCAAGTTGATAAAGCGTTTACACATACCGGTTGTGATTACGCAGGACCGCTGCAGTATACGCCAGTGCGTGGTCGAGGTGTTAAAAGCCGTAAAGCTTGGCTATGTATTTTTACATGCTTAACGACGCGCGCTACGCATATTGAAGTTGCGACAGATTTAAGCACGGTGTCATTCCTTACAGCCCTTAAACGATTTCTCTCCCGGCGCGGCCTTATACAGTGTTTGTATACGAATAACGGCACTTGTTTCGTGGGCGCAAGCTCTTATTTACGCGACCTCTATAAGTTCCTCAGGGAAGAATATCGTACTCGTCTTCAGGAAGAACTTTCCATAAATCGTATCGACTGGAAGTTTATTCCGCCAGCATCACCACATTTCGGTGGATGTTGGGAAAGCATGGTCAAAGTAATTAAAACGCATCTCTTCAGAGTTATAGGTCAACAGATCCTCTCTTACGAAGAGCTTTTAACTGTCCTTGCACAAGTAGAGGCGCTGATCAACTTGCGCCCGCTCACGGCATTGAGTAGTGACCCTGCAGAACCATCCGCGTTAAGCCCTGCACATTTTCTGAACACAGTGCCATTATTGTCATTTCCGGCTCCTGAACCAGACTCTTCAAGCTTGCTCCAGAGACATACTCTGCTGGATAAACTCGTGCAGTCGTTCTGGCGGCGCTGGCGTGCGGAATATCTACACCAGCTTCAGGCTAGATCCAAGTGGAATAGTCCTGCATCCCCTATACAGGAGGGTATAACGTTGGTCGTCATAATACATGATAATGCTCCGCCGCTTTCGTAGCCGTTGGTCATCGTAGAGAAACTGCATATTTCCAAGGAGGCGGTACAACCCGCGTTGTTACCGTGAAAACCGCGAAGGGGAGCTACGTGCGCCCTGTTGTACGTCTCTGTCCGCTTCCAACTCAGTGAGATCTAGCCTGAAGTTGGATCTACCTCTTAGTTTAAGTATTTAGTTTGTAGTTTTCGCTATTATTGCGTTTGTAGTTTTCGCTAAACTTAATTTAGATTAATTTTATTATCATATCGCTGTCTTAGCCTATTGATGGGTTATGCGGTAGTACACCCAACATAGCTAAGTTCAATTTTATTTATTTTTTAAAGGCAACCCTTTAGGGCCGGGGGGATATGGTAGCGCCATGTACCTTTCTATCGAGAATTAATTACATCAACGTCAATCGTTCCACGCTTGCTCGTCCAATGCGAGCGATCCTTTGTCTCCTTCGCTCCCCTCCCAAGGCACGCCTACAGAACAGTCTAGAATAATCCGTGTCGCGAAAAACACACGCCATATTTTTACCGCTTTATACCAAAAACTCAACAAACCGCCCGCGAGTGAAGTGTAGTGAAACTGTATAATTCTGGGTTGGATCCAGACGGAGTGATAAGTGAATCTTCAGGATTCCCAAAGAGACACCAGGCGGAACCATTTGCAAGGAAATAGGACTGACGTACAAGGTAAGGCGTGTTCCCACACCCCCGTCTCCTATCCTTCCCATGATCCCAGTTTATTCACTTTTCCTTTCCTAGGCCATAAGAACCCACATCCTACAGTCCACAATTTTCCCAAATCGCCTAGGAACATTTGGTTCGCCGAACCATGCATGTTTCTATACTTGAAGTATTTTACTAACTTGCCCTGCGCGAAATTTAGAATTTTTTGTTTCTGCTTCGCTTATCGGGAACACGTTTCGTTGGAACTCGAGATCTCTCTGGTTTTCGTGTTGGCGAGTATTTGTGAGGACTGATCTGTTGAGATCTCTCTTTCGGTTCTGATGTTCTAGGTAGCGGTCTTCTTTCTCGAAACGTTTCCCGGTTTGAAAGTGTTGAAGAGAATGTGGTTTTCCGGAATTTGCCACGATAAAGCTTGCCTATACCTCCTTGCTCTTTTACTAATTCTGAGAGTCGAGGTTCAGCAAATAAGTGGCTTTCTGAAGGTAGTATAATATGCAACATGTCTTTAAGAGCCTTATTTTGAGGTTTGTAAATGCCTCTTCTCTGCTAAATCACCTCTGCCCGTTTTCCGCAGGTGTATTGTAGGAGAGAGTCAGAACTCTTGCGAAATGTTGATTCAGGGCTCATAATTTTTTGCTTATGTATGTTTTCACCGCGGCCGGTGCGTCTTCATATATACCCTGGAACGTACGACGCTGTTGCAGTAGTCCATATGTGATTGCGCCAAGGCATTAGTCCATTTTTTCCAGTATTGAAACTAGCTGCCAGGGCGGGGTTGCTGTATCCAGATTGCTGTTTACTTTTAGTGTAGTAAATGCAGGGGACGCTTGAAATAACTTTTGTACCTCAGAATATCGGATGTTTTGCCAATTTTCGAAGTTAAACATTTGGCAGTCGATTGCCTGTTGCACATAAGCGTCGTTGGCTTTTGCAATTTTGGCATCACATTCTTTCGTTCCGAGGGTGAATTTCTGCAAAGGTTCCGCCGCGAAATCTTGTTCGACGTCTACGTCTGCATTTTGCCTCTGTTCAACAAGAGGTGGTGTGACCCAGTTATCTTCCTCCGGATTCGGTGCTAAGGCCTCTACGTCAGTGCTGTAGTTCGTATATGATTCTGTCGATAGTGTTGCGCTGAGGTGAGCTCATTGATCCAGCTCGTTTGTCCCTGGTCAGTATAAGCTTGACATTCTGGTTTGTGCAATTGAAAGCAATCCTGGGCAGTTCGAGTCCCCTGTCTTCGGTATTTCTGACGCTTCTTGCCTGGAAATTGGTTCGACTTTTATCATATTTATGGTCTCATCAAATTTATTGTATGCTTGTACGGGATGTACTTTTGTCATTACACTAAGGGGAGTATAGATTAGCGCTCGACTCAATGGCCATGCAAGTAAGATTCTTTTAATCTTTCTATAACGGCGTTCACTGAGAGACAGCTCTGGGCTGTAAGCCTGCGCATGCCTGACCGTTGGGATTGCAAAGTGTAGCCTGCAATCCGAGTCTGAGGAAATAGTTTCTTTCTCCGAACTCAATGTCTGGAGAAGCACACAACAACTCCAGGATAGCGAGTGGAAACCATTGGCCTTCTTCTCGAAAAAACTTAGTCCAAGCCAGCAAAAGTACAGCCCGTATGACCGCGAACTGTTAGCCATCTACGAAGCCATAAAATATTTCCGTTTTATGGTCGAAGCACGGACTTTCGCGGTCATGACAGACCATAAGCCTCTGACATTCGCCTTCGTTGGTAACCGGCAGAATTGTTCGCCACGTCAATTCCGGTACCTCGACTTCATCAGCCAGTTTACGACGGATATCAGACACGTCGCTGGAGCCGATAATGTTGTCGCAGACGCTCTCTCACGCGTAAGTGAGATAAATAATACGCTTAATTACCAGTCATTGGCTAAGGAACAAGTTACCGACGATGAGCTGCAGGAACTACTAGCAAACGGCTCCACTTTAAAGATCGAGAAGATACGAATACCAGAGTCGAACTGTGATGTGTATTGCGACACTTCTACTGCAAGTCCACGGCCTTACGTTACTCCATCATTCCGAAAACAAGTTTTCGATACCCTGCACAACCTTAGCCATCCAGGTGCAAAAGCAACAGTGAAACTGGTGACACAAAGGTTCGTTTGGCCAGGTGTTAGACGAGACTGTAGACAATGGGCAAAGGAATGTCAACAGTGTCAGCGCTCGAAGATCTCCAGACACACAACGGCGCCGTTAGCTACATTCCAATTACCATCAGCACGTTTCCGGCACATCCACCTGGACTTAATAGGACCATTGCCCTTATGTTCTGGCAACAGATACTGCCTCATGATAGTCGACCGCTTCACTCGTTGGCCTGAGGTGTATCCACTCCAGGATATGACTGCCGAAACTTGCGCTGCCGCCCTTGTCAATGGTTGGATTTCGCGGTTTGGCTGTCCAGAACACATTACCACCGACCGCGGCAGACAGTTCCTATCACACACATTTAAGGAACTCGCTGCACTGATTGGCGCGAACCATCACACAACCACCTCGTACCACCAAGCAGCTAATGGCCTTGTTGAGCGATTGCACCGACAACTAAAGTCGGCTATCACTTGCCATGCATCATCCAACTGGGTCGAAGTTCTACCTTGGGTTCTCCTTGGCATACGAAGCGCATGGAAGGAAGACCTACAATCGTCTACAGCAGAAATTGTGTACGGTGAACCACTCCGTTTACCTGGACAATTCCTCTCTCCTGCCTCCGAAGCTGACACAGACATCACAACTCTGGCTGCTAGACTACGTGCTCACGTCAGTAAACTCACGCCGCTACCTACGTCATGGCACAGCAGTTCCAGTAGAACATTTTACGTGCCTAAGGACCTGCCAACAGCAACACATGTCTTCGTTCGTCAGGGTCCGGCAAGAAGACCACTTGAAGCACCGTACTCAGGTCCCTACAAGGTTTTACACCGCGATCAGAAGACCTTTGACGTGGACATCCGGGGTAAAACGCAACGCATCTCACTGGATCGCCTAAAGCCAGCCTACATCGCCAGAGAAACACCGCAGACAACTCCGCAAAAGACGGCCGAAGACCAAAACCAAATTAGAAGGACAAGGAGTGGCCGTAAAGTGAGATTCCCGGATTACTATCGCCCGTAACGAGGGGCTCAAGAGGGGGCAGTTGTAGCGACCCGAATCCGCTACCATACAGATCATCGCAAAAGTCATTATATTGGGCCTTGTAAAATCACGCCACAATTATGACTAGACCATCGGCGACGATTAGGCCGCGCCCCCAAGAAAAGGGTCAGCTACCTGCTAGCTACCTGCTATTGTCGACCGGCGCCCGCGCAACATGGCTGCCGCAGATCTTTTGTTTACTTGTGTACGCCCCTCGATAAAAAGTGTCAAGCGCGAAACTTTATTATAAAAGTGCCAGGCGTGATCGTTAATTATTATTAATTATGTTTACCTATAAATACTCGTGTCATAAGTAAATAAATTCATTACGCATTCGTCTTCTGCCTTTGCTTTCTTTTCCTCACACGCTTCACCTTCTATCTCAACACTTAAACACGTATATTGTAAGTGACCACAATCACTTCACAGCCATGCGAACTAGGTTTTTTTTTTCTGCCGAACAAATTGACTACATGCTGCCTGATGTTAAGCAGTCAGTGAAGTCCTATAGTGATGGCCATCATCCCAGCAGCCAGCATGGCATTATGGCATGATGTCCCTCACCTTGACAGCCTTGAGAAAAACTTTTTCACGCCCCGCTTAAAGGACCCAGGATCATAAGTGGAGGGAAACACGTGGGCTGGTAAAGAGTTCCACATCTTAATGGTACGGCAGAGATAAGACGTAGCCATTTCAGCCAGAAATTGTGCAGTCCATCCGGTCCTGGAGCTTTTCAATTTGATAACGAACGGACTACACTTGTAACATCCTCGCTGGAAATGCCTACGTTTTCCATTTCAAAGTCAAAGTCAAAGTCAAAATCCTTTATTCATTTAAATCACAAAGTGACACTTATGAACGTCAATTAAAAAAAATAATTACTTAAAGCTTCTACATTTACATTTACTGCCACGTTCGCAAAGCAAGGGCGTAGAACCATGAGAAAGAACGGGCAATAAAACTCAAGGTCACTCTTTTTCATCGCCAGGTTTTGCATAATACATAAAAATTTAAATTTTGTAAGGTGCTGGAACTGTTACACCTTCTATGTCATTTGTATATATTTACTCTACTTAATACTCAAGCATAATGTAGTAAAATTTTGATGTTCATTTAATTAGCCTCCTGAAAATTGACATGGTGAAACAGGAGCATCCACTTACATTAAGTACCTAATAATGCAGGCAATCCGCGCAAATGTTCAGAACCATGATAGAAATGATACAGTTTAATATTAAAAATGTAATACCAGCCCGTAAGACCGACATCGACCAGTCATCGCAAGTAGCACCCGTTCACGAGTATGATGCATGGGCCAGCCATCATCCCTCTCGCCATATCAGAGGGACAGGGATGACCCGACACACGACGCCACCACAAGAAATGACATTTTAGTGAGCATGACGACAACGGTACACGAACCGGCAGTAATTAACAATCTGTTGGTATAATGACCATGAACACGAATTACCTGCATTTTCCAGATCGTTAATATTATCATAAATATGTGGAACGCGTGCAAAATGCAAATGTAGTACCTATATTTGATTGATTGACATGATACTTTTTGAAATATAACCACCGATCGAACTGATTGGCTACACGATTATAATACATTATAAAAAAAAATAACAAATAAAAGTATCTAACGAGATGAGTGACATTTAGTAATGTGGTGGCGATTCCAAAAACTATAATTTACATGATTTTAATTGGAATGGAATAATATTTAATTACATGTCAAGAAACTTATCATCTACCTATTTACTATATAATATATGAATTATGAAACATTATTTCCAAGCGCATTTGTCATTCAGATATTCATTTAAATTATAATATGCCTTTTGCATTAGGTCATTTTTAATCTTTATCAGAAATGCGTTAAAAGGCAAGTCCAAAATACTTATCGGTATCTTGTTGTAGATACGTATACTAAGTCCTATAAAAGAACTATGAGTTTTGCACTAACGAAAATACGGAACACATAATTTATGTCTATTTCTTGTATTTATAGAGTGTATATCACTATTCTTTGAATATGAATTTATATTTTTACGTACATGCATAACACTAGCATAAATATACTGAGACGCTACTGTTAGAATACCGATTTCCTTGAATCTTTCTTTGAGCGAAACTCTTGTCCGTAATTGGTAAATGGCCCGAACTGCCCTTTTTTGCAATATAAAAATACTTTCGATATCAGCAGCTCTACCCCAAAGTAATATGCTATAAGACATAACACTATGAAAATAGCCAAAATATACCAATCTAGCCGTATCGACATCTGTTAAATTGCGCACCTTCTTAATGGCATAAGCAGCCGAACTAAGTTTCGCTGACAGATATGTAATGTGTGCGCCCCATTGTAACTTTGAATCAAGTGTTATTCCTAGAAACAATGTAGATTCAGTTGTTTCCAGTACATCACCATTCAAAACTATGTTAGGACCAAGGTTTCTGACGTTGGGCAAAGCAAACTTAACACATTTGGTTTTTCTGGCGTTCAATACTAAGTTATTTACAGTAAACCATTTAGTCACCTGAATAAGAGCACTGTTTATTTCGGTAAAGTTTTCCTTATTTCTATCTACTTTAAATATCAATGAAGTATCGTCAGCAAACAATACCACATCACAAATATTTCTCAGGTAAAATGGCAAATCATTTATGTAAACTAGAAACAGGAAAGGCCCTAGGATACTACCCTGCGGCACTCCCAATTGTACTGGTACGCCACTGGATTTTGAGCCATTTATTTCTACACATTGGATTCTGTTATTTAAATATGCCTTAATAACATCCAATGCTTTAGTCTGGACACCGTAATGTTTAAGTTTGCATAAGAGCGTATCATGGCAGACACAATCGAATGCTTTCGAAAGGTCGCAAAACACACCAATAGCATTCTGAGAGTTCTCCCATGCATTGTAGATGTGTTTGAGTTAAGCTACTCCTGCATCCGTCGTCGAGTGACCCTTAGTAAAACCATATTGCTCAGTATGAAGGAGGCTGTTTAAATTAAAGTGCTTCAGAAGTTGCTTGAGTATTATCTTTTCAAAGATTTTACTAAAAGTAGGTAGTATTGAAATTGGCCTATAATTACTAGGATCAGTCTTACTGCCGGATTTAAACAGAGGTATTATCCTACTATGTTTCATTAAATCTGGAAAATCGCCTGATTCTATACACTTATTGAACAAGTTACTTAGATAAGGTGCTACTATATCTATTATACTTTTCAGAATCTTCACAGATATTCCCCAGAGATCACCCGTAGTCTTAGATTCTAGAGATTGGAAAGTGTTTATAATGTCAGTAGAACTAATAGGACTGAATTTAAATAATACATTACATTTTTCTACACTAGATTCTACAAAATTTACTGCGACTGAAGCTGATGAGCTTAGACCTATAGTAGCAGCAATAGGTATGCTAGCAAAAAAATTATTGAATGCGAGTGCGACTTCCTCGTCATTATTAATCATTTTATTATTATCTAGCAAGTTAAAATTGGTATTCCTAAAGGTTGCCTTGCCCGTTGCTTCGTTAATAGCTTGCCATGTGGCCTTAACTTTATTAGAAGAGTTTCTAATTTTATCACTTACAAAACGTGCCTTAGCTATATTGCATAACTTTTTAAATATTTTTGAATAATTTCTGACATACTCAGTGAAGCTCGCATCAAAATTGTATTTCTTCATACCATACAACTCATACATCCTTGCTCTGCTTTTATAAATACCTACAGTAGCCCACTCACTAAATGCTCTAGACTCCTTGATTACTTTTTCCTTGGTTTAAAAAGTACTTCTAAATTCGTTGTGAACTAAATTAAACATAGTTTCATAAATCTTATTTGGTGACTTAAGCTCCATCATATCAGGATTCATACCTATTAAAATTTTGTTCCTAAACTCATTAAATTTATACCTAGGTAATGGCCTAACTGTCACCTTACGTACTGCATTATCATTTATATATGAAAATCCTGCCAATTGACCACAGTGATCCGAAGTTAAGTCAGTAGTAACTAATTTATGTGATACTGTATGATTACTAAATATATTGTCAAGACAAGTGGAAGATGATGCAGTTATTCTAGTAGGTTCAAGAAATAAATTTGTCAAATTAAATGATTTAAAAAGATTTAAAAGCCTACTAGTCATTGGTGAACTATCCAGTATATTAATATTGAAATCTCCACAAACTATGATCCCTTTTTTATTGGTCCTAATTTTACCAATTGCATCTTCCATAATAGATTCGAACATATTAAAGTTACTTAAAGGAGGGCGATACACACATATAACAACATACTGTTCCAGTTCAATACAGGAAATTTCTACAGTGCGTTCTACAGACAAGGTGCTTATGTCCTTTCGTTCCTTACACAGTATGGTATTTGAAACTAGTATCAAGGATCCACCATGGATGGCTTGACTCCTGGCGAAAGCACTTTGCATAGTGTAATGCATGTTATTTAAAAAAGATATTTGATAATCCTTCAACCAGTGCTCCGTTATGCACATAACTTTTATATTATGACTTTCTAAATATAAACTTAATTCTAAATGTTTGCCAGATAGACCCTGTATATTTTGATGTCCTATATTTAATTGACAATGTCTATCCTTTGTCCAATTCTTAAGTTTAAAGAACTTGTGTCAGTATTTAAAATAGAAGACATGGTAAAGACAGAATTATTTACAGAAATCATTTCCTTGGATACTCTACATGTACCTGTGTCACTTTGTATATTATATGCTAATAATTTAGCAATTTGTCGTTTATAAGATAGCGAAAGATACATAGTATCTTTGGTCAATGTGAAGTTATGTATATTTATTAATAAATTTATTTATGTCAAAATATAAAATAATATCTTTATATTGCCATGTCATATTGTAAAAACACAAATTGAGGGCATAGATATGTTGATTCACCTTTCCATCTAGTGTACCTGAATAAGGTAACGCACAAGTAATAAATTGACATCCAAATTTTTTATGAAGTGATAAAATTACTTCTGTTAAGTTATAAATATCTTTTTTGGTCACCATTTGACTGTCACCATACACAATTACTATTGTTGACTGTCTATCAAATGTGGTTATTTTTAAAATATCTATTAAATTTGTAAAAGATGACCCTGGATAACAATAATTAATGATATTGTGTTGTTTTAAATGACTATTCATTAAGCTACCTAAACCTACACCTAACCTATCTGAAAACATGTAAACTTTTTTTGTGCCAGAGTTGTCAACTAAGGGTGTCCTATCTTTTGTACTACTGGTTGTACTGGAACTAGAACTTGAACAGAGACCTGAATCACTATCACCAGACTCGTTAGCTAACAAGGTAGATTTTAAACAATTTGAGTAACTATTTGTGTTTGTCAACGCCTTTACATATTCCAAATTACTCTTTCCAATTCGTGCAATCTCATCATATTTATTTATATATACCTGAACCTCTTTCTCATACTGGGTATTCATCCTATTTAGTTGAGATTCTAAAGCACTGATTTGTGATTTAAGGTCCCTTGTAAGCTGATCATACAACATCCTACCATTAATTAATTCAATATTATAATTTTCTAGGTCCTGTAACAATTCTGTATGTTCAGAAACTAATGTTTTGTATTGCTTTGTTGTCATTTTCATTTTATTATATTGTTTTAAGTTCAGTACCAGTTTACTAATATTTTTATTTATTTTATATAACTTCCTTTGTTGTTTAAGCTTTTTGATACTACTTTTTAGTTGTATCCTATGTCTATTTGGCCCTAAGCATAATTTATCACCTATAACCTCTGAATAAAGGTTCTGTGTTGCATCACTGTTAAGTACCTGCACAGTTTGCTCTAAAGATTTTATCTTTAATAATGCCTGTTCTAGATCGCTTTCGAGTTCAGTAATACGACTTACAGACCAGGAATATGTGTCATTGCAAGTTGTTAATGTATTGATTTCTTCCTGCAACCTGTCTCGCTGGGCAAGAGTGTCCATATACTCAATATGAAGTTCAGCGAGTTGTGCTTTCAAGTTTGAAACCCTGTCATTTACAAGCTTGATATCTTCCTCACAATCAGAACGCTCTTTCAGTAGGTTGGTATTTTCTTCCTGGCTATTTCTTAATTCCATTAAGGCTATTTTGAGCTTATTTTCCACATCCTTTGCTGTGGCCTTACGGGTCATCATATAAGTGCTCATTGTTGCAGCAAATTGTAAACCAAACACCTAAGGACAGAAAGAAACAAGATGACAGGAGACAGACTGTTCAGTAATGTATAAAAGTACCTATACAATAGGAGCAAGAATGAAGAGAAACAATTGAGGAAAACTGAAAATAAGTAATTTAAAGGTGTTATTACAGTTAATATTCTAGAATTATGTACAATTATATTTTAAAATGAACTATTCAGTAATGTAGGTAGGTAAACAATATAAAAATAAATTAAGTATTTTAAAACCACTTTAAAACAATTAGTTATTTGTTTCTAAATTATTGTTAAGTATCACAAAAAATTAATCTTATTTCGTGCATTGTGCTAAGTGATGGTTTGTTTTTCTTTATAAAATCACTTCAAGAATAAAATTTAATATTAAGGACTAAGTAGGTAGGTAAGTGCACATGAATGTTATGAGAATTGTGTTTATGCTATGTGGATTAGTAAAATAAAGATAATTCTATGTTGTGCTTTATGAAAAGTGTGAAATGTTAGTATGTCTTATATAAATTAATATACTCCCTGGATTTTATCTAGGTTTGTAAAGTTCTTCAAACGGCCCTTGTAACTGTCAAACAGCTGTTTTGGTTGTAAAACGTCGTTTTTAACGCTGTTTGTAATTTTTATATGCTGCGAACATTTGTTATCACTATTCTTGTTATTTAACTATAACTTTTTACATTTATCACTGATTATTTTCAATAAAATTAATTAAAATTACGGACAGTAACAAATTTGAAAGTTGCTTGGCCGATGTTGCCAGGGCAAAAAAAAAAGAACATTTCTGGAACATGTTCACATGACCGCTCAACATCCCGCATCCAACCACCCTCAGTGTGGCCAATAGGCGCCGACCATATGCTTCGCCAAAATTTGTTTGTGGCGTCTGCATCCGGCAGCTGCCCATTAGTCACATCTGAGTCTGGTCGGTCCCAGTTTCTATAAACCCACTTTGGTCCCTTTGAAATGTACGATTCAAGATATAGCGGTCCACGCGTTTTTTATATCTGCGTATCCGGTTTGCCCATGCATAAACTTTCTGCTTTAGGAAGTGAATGCGCTCCGTGATCCGAGATGTATAGTCATGAGGACTGATACCAGTCCCCAAGAAAACTCGGCACACAAAGTGCATGACCCTGGGACGTGTATTCCCAGACCTAAAGAAGATTAGCTTACCGATAAGTGCCCTTGCCTCAGCAATACGCCGTTCAATTCTGTACTGCCACGCCGGGACAGCAGATCTTTGTCGCATGACAGTATCACGTTCTATAAACTTGACTCCTGCCATACGACATGCCGCTACGGCAGCGCAGTACAAAATTGAGTGCCTATCACCAAGATTCTCACTATTCTCTAGAAAACTAGGTAATAGCGAGTCAAGGGCACCTACCAGCGCTATATTACGTCTATGCATAGGCAACCGGGGCAAGCGCGGCCTAATTGTTGGTAACATGTACCGATATTTCCCAATCGCACATTTCAAAGCATCCATAACCTTCTCATTGCACTGAATACTAACGCTACAAACCATATCATCCACCTCCACGACGGCATTATTACCCGTCCGCGATGCATCTGTGTTACCGGTAGCACTAACGAGTTGGACCTGAACGGCCCGGCTTGTAGGTAAGTATTCTGAGCGTAGCCTATCAAGTACGACGTTATCCAGCTTGTTACTGCGCTGGATAACTCGCACCTGATCCGATAATCGTTGAGCCGTAACGTTGATACTTGGTTCTAACGCCTAAAACAGAACGAGCATGCGACTGCGGTACGCAGTGAGGTTAGTTCCCCCCTCTGTAGCCCCAAAAAATGCGCGCATGACATTATCATTGATGGATTCCGTCCATCGCATGCGCTGCATATTACCACCAGCAGCGAGGACCCTGTTTGAGACCGATGGGTCTCGTGGTCCCACGCAGGCTGGCGGCCGGCCTCTGCCTCTGCGAAGCACAGGTGACGGCGGCGACGGGGGCGAGAAGTACTCGTCGCTCGAACTCAACGCAACTGCAGTTGCTGGCGATGTTGACGCAGGCCTCGGCGGCTGCGAGGCGGAGCTCAGCGACGAGTCCGGGGTTGTTATTTGTGCTCGTAGTTTCTTTGTGGCATTTCTTGTCAACATTTTGTGTTATTATTTGAAATTCTTGTTGTGTGTTGTGACATTTTAAATGTCACCGTATTTATTTTTCTTAATGCTTGATTTACATATGGTATTTATAGACATATTTTATTTAATTAAGTATTTTTTTGATGTTTTCTGGTATTTGAATTGATATATATTATAGAAACGTTGATAAATTATATAATCAAATTCAAAAATATTTACTAGATAATCTTGACCGGTGTTGACAGTTGGGATTGCCATTGATTATTATTATTATGTTCCTTGGGGAGCGAAGGCGTGCCCTAAGAAGGGATTTCCCGAAAGTTCCACGGGATCGAAAGGAAACGGTTAAAATAAAGGTAACTAGCTACGGGCATCCTCTAGTATAGGTATAAAATAATAGACAGACTTCTCAAATATCAGGTCAGCATTTGTTAATCCCGTCACTTCCCTTACAAGACTTAGGAAACGGTCCATTCGTAACTTAATTGAAAGACAAACACAAAAATTTATATACTATCATAATTATGCTAAAAGATTGTTGACTCTAGAATTATGCGCAAACATAGCTATCAAAGTATATCAAAAACCCAAATATTCATTCGCCTTAACCGCAAACCAACAAACTTCAGCAAATGAAATAAACCTAGCTGACTTATTACTACGGAAATACCCGCCCGCAGTTTCGTGTCGGCAAAAATTAATTATTCATACGCACACAGTCTAACGTGTAGAAATTAATATTACGGGAGGACCCCTAATACTTTTAGAATGGCAGCGAAAATTATTTCTTGTAAGTGAAAATGGGTAAGTCTCATATAGATTATAATGAGTTGAGGTCGCATCGGATGCTTTGTGTAGTTTAATCAATCATAAGATTTACATAACTCATTTTATTTATACTTTTTTATCCGTTGGTCTTGAGGTGTAGGTTTTCGTCTTCTTCTACCGTAGGTAATATAATGCTTGTAGCGTTATACCCGACATTGCAATGCCGGTCACGACATATTTTTCTTCTCACATGTCTTCTAATTAGCATGCTGTGTGTGCTGTTTATCTTAACAATTACGCAATATTTTATTTATTTGCTCTATGGCTCCTGTTTCCTCGCGTTTCAGTTACCACTCATGTCAAACACATAACTGGTAAAATAATGACCTTTTCTTAAAGTTTACGTTAGTATTCGATCTGAAACACCAGTGCCTAGTTATGGAAATAAATTGTATGGAAGTCACTTAATTCTAATTCTATCTTTAAAGTCACAAGCATTATACAAAGTAACAAAATTAATTAACACTTGACGGAGATTACCACAAAGTAATTACCGCACTATTATCTGTATTAGCAAGTATTAACGCTTCAGAGAAGTTGATTAAAATACAACTCATAAGTACAATAAAAACTAATTTATTAGTGTCGTACCAAATAAGAACAGTGAAGAATATAATAAAATCGTAACTCAAATAAGACAGAGAAAAATAGTGTGGTTTTACAGCTACTGTTTAATAGGTTTAGGTTTATTTGTTATATTAAAATAGGTTAAGCGTATTTCTTAACGATATTGAAACAAAACGCGACAGTAAATGGCGTATACTCTTTACTGGTATCATAATGATTTAATAACCCAATGTCAATTTAATTTTTTTACATACAATTGCACAAAAAAGTATGACACTGATATACATTGTGATAACTTGATTGGATTTTAAACTGTACCAAGTGAGACAAGTAATATCGCCAACTAGGAGTCACCAGCCAGTAAAAAATATTTTATCCGAGTTTGTTCAAAGCAATGTACCCTCGGATACTCGAATGCTTAATTCGATAGAACCGCAATATGAATTCAAGTTAGTCTCCTTTTCATTTCATGATAATAAACTTAGTGCATAAGAATTCTAATTTTTAATTTCAAGAAACAGTTGATCCGTGCAACTTTTATGTTAAACTCAGGCTATTCATTAATAATGAATAACCAATATTATAAAATTATAAATTAACAAATTATAATTAGGCAATTATTGCACCAAAATATTATTATCGTCTTTCTGTTACATTATACCAAATTAAATTAAAGTTCTCGCGCGTAAATGTCTGCGAATTACGACAAAATGTTATGTTTTATTCTGACGTGTCAAATTGCTGTAAAATTACGTCACAATCCGTTCAGTAGAATTTGCGTAAAGGGCTAGCAAACAAACACTTTCATATAATAATACAAGAATGGATACCAAAAACAATAATAAATCATAAGCTAAATAATGGTCAATTCAGGGCGCGTAAATGGAAAGGTAAGTTCCCTTATGATAATATCTAATCTAATATCTAATCTCTGTTCAATTCGTTATAAAAAGCCATAAACGGTACGCGGGTTACACCTCCACTCATGCGAATAAAATGATCACCGTAGCATAGAAATAAAACTGGTCATGAATGAAAACAATACTTTGTACCTATTTTCTTTAAAATAAAGACTTTCGCAATTGAAACTATAACATATAATCGTTTACTATACTGATCAAGCAGCCCTAGTGATGATAAATGGAAGACGTGACTTACATAATATAGTTGTAATCCAAGACAAACTCTTGGACCAACGACGGCTTAACATGCGTTCCGAGGCACGGGCTGTAACACTCCCAACTCCCTGACGTCGAAATTCTATAAGATAATTCTTTACAGAAAAACCCACTATCACTTTTTGTTTGACCCTGAAATCGAACTTGAGACCTGATCTGAATGATACGCAGCGGCTTACACTACCGCAGGACCACAGAGGCAGTTAGCTTAGTTTATACGAAGTGATTAACGTGAATGACCACTTCAACTAAAATAAACCCGCACTACGCAATTTGGTAATGTAATGACCACTCAAGTTACTCAATCGTCGACGAATAAGACTGCTCAATTTAACCTAATACATAAAAAGTAGTTGCAACATTAACCATAAACGACTGAACAACTAGCGATTTGCTAAGACTATGGTTTCGAATCAAGAATCAAATTGATGAACATGCACACGTTAAGCCGTCTATCCTGGTTCTTGTCTCAGGGCAAGAATCTTAAAGCTGGGTTCAAAACCTTTGAGCAGACTTGAATCCTTGTCACCCGAGTTTGCCATATACTCCAACGAACATAAAAATACATAAAAGGTAATTGCAAAATCAGAGTAAAAATCAAAATTTTCTCAGAAGAATTTGCCTACACGTTCCATACAAACTTCTTGCATTTGATCCTATTAGATATATAACGAGTATATTTTTCCTCCAACAGAGCCAGATAAACTAAGAACGAAGTATGTTTGTGAAGTGCCGATGCCGGCGGCTTCTTTAGACGTTCGTCGGCAAACTGTTTTATTACAGCGTTAACTCTTTAGTTTCCGCATTGTGGTCGGTATCGGTACTATAGATTTTATCGATACTATGGTTTTTATTATTGTTAGCCGCGTTTGGAATTTAGCGGTCCTTTTTATACGGAATCATAAATTTGTGAGATGCTATGAAAGTGATGTTTGAAACATGTAATAATTCTTTTTTCAAAAGACAACATACATTAATACATATTGTGACATTAAAGAGTATGCGTCGGTCAAGTGTAAATGAGAGACCCCGACAAATGCCGTACCATTGACAATTTGGTTATGGTTTGTCAATAGAAATACACCCTGTATGCTTTCCAACCCTCCACTTGCCATGTCATGAGAAACAGACCGCTGATAGGCGACCAGCAGGGTCTAAAGGTCACCGCACATTAAGGTGGGTTTTCCTGTCACGCTGATCGCACGCCGACGGTCCGCGCTGATGGGTCAATACGTATGAAGTACTTCTAGCGTTTTTGAGTGGCGCTGGCCGCTCAGTGCTGTCGGCCGTCAGCGCTGAGTTATTACTTTATACATATTGACATTATTGACCCATCAGCGCGGACCGTCGGCGTGCGATCAGCTTGACAGGAAAACCCGCCTAAGCAGGGACCATAACGGCAATGCCTCAACCCAGCCATTACCTTGTCATTAAAATGTCACCATTGTATGTAGTACAGTATATTTGGCCACGTCAATATAAAATGCTAGCAGCAGCTTTGGCAGCAGGTCGTCAACGCTCTACCCCGTACCCAGTTTGAGACAGCGCCGTGCTACAGTTTTGCCGTTACATAACCAATACAGTGTACCATGACCTTTCGTTATAATTTCTCGCTGACATCTTACGGAGCCCTAATATTATAATTTTGCACTGGAAGCCAATAGGAAATCAAAAGTTGATCGTTTGATGTTGGAAGACCGCCATTGATTTTTTTTCAATTTATTATAAGATTCAACGACTTCGTGCAATCTTTTTATTACCGGTAATAAAGTAAGTTGAATATCGAAATCAATGATAAAAAGTATTATTATTGGAGCAAGGAAACATTTACGACAAAATATTTCGATTGCGGCAACTTTATTGTTTTTAGGTGTAGTAGTAGTTTAGTTTCAAGTATTAAAAATATACAATGTCTCTTATAAATGATACACCTCTCGTACCAAAAATGCATTTAAATTATTTCCAAATCAAAAATCAGAAAATACTGTTTGCTTCTTTAAAATACATAAACTACATTTTTGCCTTTTGAATGCACCAAAAACTTATTATTTTTACCATGCTTACATTATTTTTGGTTTGATGATAGTATATGTGTACCTATAATAGATGGTATCCATTTTGTTACTTTGCATTGATATCCAATATCGATGCTATGAGGTCAGTATCCATATATTATATTATACCTTACTACTAAGAATCAACTATTTGGAGAGTAGTGATTGATTTGACCATTTTCACATGTTTTATGCTAGCACTACAACTTGACAACAGATAGGTATAAGTAGAGACGTTTTCACAAAGTAGCTGTTTTAGTCTCAAATTAAGTTTTAGTCGTAAATTTAATCAAGTAGGGGGCGTTATTTTTAAGGTACGGCTAGGAACAATAAATACATATTATTATTATTATAAAATGAAGTATCCACTGCGTCTTGTTTGTCTGCATGAAGGTAATAACTTTAATTTAAACTACTTTTCACAAAAAGATAGCGTGTTTCCTGAGGAAAGATTAAATGTATCATTTATGCGGGTAGAAACTCGGGTAAAGTCTAGTAAGTTTAATTAAAAAAAACGGTTAAGTGCGAGTCGTACTCGCGCACCGAGGGTTCCGTACAAACCTGTAGGTATATATAATTATATTAAAAAAAGTGATGTAACTAAAATGTTATTTTTATTTAATTTATAGACTCACGCCTGTATCTCCAAAGGGGTAGGCAGAGGTGCATATATTATTACACCCACATTTTGCCAGACTCCGTGCTGCTACTGAGAATTTCCTAACGGAAAAACCCAATAACACTTTGCCCGACACGGGAATCAAACCCGAGAATCCCACGCTCACATTTATGCATAGGTACAAAAATTTTGGGTTTTCAAAATTTTTCGTATGTGCTATAAAACGTTGCTTTATGCCAAATTTCAAGATTCTAGATCGACTGGAAATACCCTTTAGTTTTGACTTGAGCATTTGATATGAATTTAAATTTTATACCCCTATGGGTTCCTGAAGAAAGGGGTAGCCTTTAAAATTATTAAAATATTTTAATTATATGATGTAACTAAAAATTTATGGATTTCGCAATGTTTTCTTTATCTGTGCTACAAGACGTTGGTTCGTGCCAAATTTCAAGATCGCGGGAAGTACCCTGTAGGTTTTGATTCCCTTGCGAGTAGTTGCGAGTTTGAAAATATGTTTAAATTGCTGTTTCTGTTGATTGCGTTGACATAGAAGTTTGATTTTATTACAGCTTAACGGTGTTATAGACCTGAGTATTTGATATGAATTTCAATTTAATAACTCTACGCGTTCATGAGGAAAGAGGTAGTAACTTTAAAATTTCAAAAATGTTTTTATTATATGATGTAACTAAAATTTTTACCTTTATGGAATTTTTTCCTTAATCTGTGCTATAAGAAGTGGACTTGTACCAAATTGCCAGATTCTAAGTTCACGGGAAGTACCCTGTAGGTTTTGAATCCCTTGTGAGTTTCGAAAATTTGCGAGAATTTGCGGCATAAACAGCTGTATCTTTGGATTGCGTTGGCTTAGAAGTTTGATTCTGTTACAGATTTAAGATATTTTTGATTTAAGTATTTGATACGATTTCAATTTAATACCTGTATGCGTTCATAAGGAAAGGGCTAGTAACTTTTTTTTTTTCGTAGGATGTAACTAAAAATCTACGGTTTTCGCAATTGAAGTACCTTGTGGGTTTTGATTCCCTTGCGAGTAGTTGCGAGGAAATATGCGGCTTAAATTGCTGTTTCTTTTTAATGCGTTGACATAGAAGTTGATTTTGTTACAGCTTCAAGGTATTATAGACCTGAGTATGTGACATGAATTTCAATTTAATACCTTTACGCGTTCATGAGAAAATGGTAATAACATTAAAATTATTTAAAATATTTTTATGATATTACGTTACAAAATATTTGAGGTTTTCACAATTTTTCTTTTATATGTGCTATAAGAAATTGCTTTGTACCAAATTTCAAGATTCTGAGTTCACGGGAAGTACCCTGTAGGTTTTGAGTTTCGAATATTTGCGGAATTTTGCAGCATAAACGCATCTTTTGATTGCGTTGGCTTAGAAGTTTGATTTTTTTACAGCTTCAAGGGACAGTAGATTTGACTATTTGATATAAATTTCAGCAACCTGCACGCGTTTCTGAGAAAAAGGATCTTGACAGATGGACGGACAACAAAGTGGTCCTATAAGGGTTCCGTTTTTTCGTTTCGAGGTACGGAACCCTAAAAAAATACATTTAGATTAAAATCAAGATATAGCTTAATTCTTGACATTAAGGTTTCTCTGGTGTGTATTCTGAGCTGAAACAGAGTCGCTCGCTATCTTGTAAGTAACTGGCCTCTAGACGACTGGGGAGGTCAAACAGCATTGTTACATATGAATATTGACGAAATAATCAACGTTTAGTGCAAAGGCAGGCAAATAGCAGGCAAATAGCGAGCAACTCGGGAAGGAGCTGAGTATGATACTCAGTTATTCATGTAGTAATGGTTAGCTGGAAGAGATATAATATGGTTTAGGTAGACAGTAAGGATATTTTTGCATACATTTCTGATGTTAATGTTATCTTGCTCAGGGTCAACTTTATTCAAAGGATATTGACAGGATATTATCATTGTTAAAGAAAGACTGTCGTCTGAACACCACAACCCAAAGCGATATTATATTTTTATAAGACTACTCACCGTCACATAGCTGTAGGTTTTTCCAAGAAGGAATTGAAAGATTTAGCATGGCATTAGATTCATAGATCTTTTAAACAATTTAAGACAGCAACATAAATATTCACGAAGATTATTATAGTTTTCAACAGTAGTGGAAAATTTTGTACATTCAAACTTGTTAATGGAAGTAGAGTTTAAAAGTGAGACTATAGATAGTAATTACGATTTAATAAGTGAGACTTCAGATATTCATAGGGGAGTACAGGCACTAGAATATTCTTAAGAGGCTCTTCAAGATCTGGAATTTAATATTAAAATTCAAATCAAGGGATGGCATAATTACTGTTTCATTATACCGACTTTAAATGGATGAATAAATTGTGCTCTTATTTCACAGATTTATTTTCCTAAATGGGTTATAATATTTTGGATGAAGATGTATAATAATTATATAGACTTGCTTTTAAATCATAAACATTAATTTGAAGCCGTATAAAAAAGGGAACGGCCATCTATCAGCTCTTGAAAACTTAGAACTTCAGCTGTGAGCAGAAATTAAAACATAGCACCTCCTTTGAAAATTCATAACTCTTGCGCAGGTATTGTAGGAGTTCAAAATTAGGGTAGCTAGCTTTATATTCCTGTACGTTGGAGTTAATTAAGGTACTTTTGAAGACTGCGAAAATTTGACCAAAATGCCATTATTCTGGATAATTTAGGTTTCGTAGCCAAATGGCAAAAAAATTAACCCTTTAGATTCGCCATGTCTGTCTGTCCGCCCGTATTTCACAGCGACTTTATCTTTTATTATTTTTCGTCCTACTACCTTACTATCCGTGACCAAGTACCCGTTGCTTTACGTTGTACTTCTTCAAAGTTCGGCCATGATCTTTAAAACTAACTAAAATATTTCTATAATATTCAGGTCATCGCCGCCTATATCCATAATGAGTCAAGGTCCCCAAGCCATACATTATGTATAATGCTCTAAGATTTGTTAATATTTACCACATTATTCGCCTAAACGGAAAATCCCAACACAATGATTAATGTGCGAACAATGCTCATAAAAAATATTTACGAGCACCCAATATTTATAGTATTGTGAAATGTATTTGTTCAAACATGAACATGACATTCTTGGCATTCCAATACACATCCAACTTATCACCGAGGAAGATGCGTGATATTTTAAGATCATGTAATTTATCACGTACGGCGGTCGGCTCAGACATGCTGCATCGGCACAATACACCGACGGCACACAACTAAATACGTGTATATGTGTACATAGAATAAGTTTAGTATATAAGATTATAGTTTTAAGAAATAAACGAGTCATTAGCTCACTCCCGGCTTTGACTCATACCCTACCCCTCACCTCTCACTGCGGCCAAGACACCCTTAGCCGTCACCATGATCGGTCTTGTGAGTCTGCTCGACCGGCAGTGAGAAAACCCACTTCACTACACCCTAATCCTACCCACTTTCCGTCTGTCGCCTTAGGTCTCCCGGCGACAGATATCCCGGCCTAGGGATCCCAGGGACTGCTAGGGAACTAGGGATTAGGGTTGTATACGCGACAGTCTGTGTGACCACAGTGTACACGGCCTCGCTATACACTATACCTAACAGGGCTAGGGTAGACTAGGGAGTTAGGTTAGAGTTAGATCTAAAATAGGGATAGGTATATCATAAGATAGGTTAGGCTAGATATAGGAACCAGTAGGCTTAAATTAGGATAAGTCTAGGTTTAGGTACGTGCTAGCTTAGGGCTATACTTAAGAGCTATCGAAGGTTAGGCCCTAACTTGTACAGTATTATTATAAATAGTTACTGCATTAACTTTATGATGTCTAGGTTTTAGATTCTGATGCGTAAGTCGTAAAGGATTATTTAATAACAATTTCATTATAGAGCCTTTTAAGAAATTTGATGGAACTATCCTAACCTATAACCTATGGTTGGCATGCTCAGTCGAATAATTTATAATTTTCCATGAAATCAGAACTTAATAAAATGTTTTGAATATAAAACTGAACATTATTGCACAATAATGTTCTGTATAGTAAAAAATAATTTTATACATTACAAAATAACGGTTTTAATTTATATATAGAGCTTATTCCTTTTGAACTATACCCAAAATAGTCCCTGGTATTTATAATTTATTCAAAGGCGAAACCAATGAAGTGACATTCATTCTACGTAATTGTCTATAATCAACTTACGTACTTTGACGTTTGCGTGTTTGGAATTTTTTGTCTAATAGCGAACTGATATTGTGACTGTTGGTACATTTATTGATTTCTTTATGATGTTAAAAGCAAAGAAATGTAAACGTATATTTTTACGAGTACAAAATGATTTACTAACAACCCTTCGCCTCGAAGTCTATATCTACTCAAGTTCAAAACATCAAGTTCATGAACTCATTGTGGTACGTTTTCATAAAAGATTCCAGTCACTAACGAGGTCATTTAGCCCGGGGTAGTGTTGCTATTGTAAAAGGAAAGAAAGTGGGCAAATTAAGGCGGTGGAGACAATTAGGCTCGTATACTAATATAGCGGCACTATATGCAACAGATCTCTAACAAACATTCTGTATGGATGACTACAAGTCATAGTGGCTTTACTTTACATTGTACTAACTGGTACAAATCCCTACAAAAACTTGCAGCAATACTAAAGTTCATCATCAGCCTGATGCAGTCCACTGCTGCATAGAAGCCTCTCCGATAGCAACCCTCTGAGCTTAATCTTCGGCTCTTCGTGTCCAGCCGCTGCCGCCAAGGGTTATTGGTTCTGCGATAAATGTGACCAGTCCACTGCTGCTATACCTATCTTACATTCGTTTCGTTGGGTTATTCTGATAACAATTAAGGTACGCATGGCTTGGGAATTTGCACATTATTTAAATTAAAAGACAACTTTTGCACTAAAAATAAGCCCCGTGTCGCGGAAGACTTCAAAAACATTCTATTGACGTAAAGAGCGTAAAGAGTAAACTCCCAGATCTGAAACAAGAATTTGCGAATCACAGAAAATGTTATCTCTTTACTGACAAAGATACAAAGATAAGGATAACACAGGTACTAGTGCCTAAAGCACAGTTCTTTCTTGATAATATTTATAAAATGGTAAAAGAATAGGTTCTTGGCTTTGTTTCAGAGCGAACGGAAAAATATTGCTGTATCCCGCTACTTTTAAGAACACTTATTATTTAGTTTTATGTTTACCATTTATATGTTGCAATGATCAAAACTAAAATCATATACATCAGTGTCACCCCTTAGATAAGTGACCGCAAGTTGTATGTCAGAGAGTCGTTTTAGAGGACACATTAAGGTATCGGTACTATTTTTTGCCACAGGACAAAAGCCGGTATGCCATTTGGGACGCCTTCGAGCTGTCTTTAAACTCCGTCACCAAAAGTGGCTACAAGTTCAAGCGTAAGAATACGCAGTTATTTTTATAAATTTTACTTGAGTGAAATAGGTGTTGTATCTTATCATCTTATAGAATCCATTAATTACGTATTGTTTCGCTTAGTCATTTAGTCATATCAATCAAAGCGCTACAATAGTGTTTATGTATCTATTATGTCTACGGATCTTAACATGGCTTTACTGCGACCTCATATTGTTGCTTGACGACTGATTGGCGCAGCGGTAGTGTAAGCGACTGCTACGCCGAAGGTCGCGGGTTCGATTCCCGCTCAAGTCAAACATTTGTATGTACGAACATGGATGTTTGTCTTGGTCTGGTATTTACAAAAAAAGTATATAAGTAATGTTTATCCATTATCTAGTACCCATAGTACAAGCTCTACTTAGTTTGGGACTAGATGGTGATGTGTGTATGTGGCAGAATATTATTATTATTATTGTGTAATATTATATGTTAGCACAAGCCACATGATTGAATAGTAGGAGGCTTTGGGATAAATTACACACCAGTGATGAATTACCCCATTGCTAGTCAAGCGCTTTCTGTTACGATTAGAAATTTTAGGCAACAACCCAGCTTTTCTGTCCGCTATCTCTATCACACCTATTTCACTTAAGTGAAAGTTATAAAAATATCTCTCTCTCTCTAATGTAAGTGCTAGTCACTTGCCGGTGTTACGATTTCCATTTCTCTCTACTAAGTGCCTTATAGGTATCCTTTGGATCCTTATAGGTAGCCAGACTTCACACATCTCTGAAAACAGAAGCAATTTACTCAACCATAATTAAGAAAATGAGTGACGAAAGCTCACTTGGCTGAATTGTATGCACATCAGACACCATTATAACCCTTTATAATAAGAACATAGGTACTTGCTGCGATCAAGATTCATAGAGACCCCAGTGTATTATTTTCAGTAATAGACTATTTTCGCCCTAGTTGTTAATCAGAAGACTATTGTTTGTTTGTTTTTCGTGTGAGTGTGTGGCCAACTCTAGTGTCGGAGTTTTACAGACCGTAGGCCTCCGACATGGCCTAACAATTCTTATCCTGCGACAAGAACCGGGAACGGCAGCTTTATGTGCCCGCCGAAGCACGGTAGCGCTCAGATGTAAATGCCACACGCGGTCACCCATCCAAGTGGTGACCTGCGCAAGCGTTGCCTAACTTTGCCGATCTGTCACGAACGGCAAGCCAAGGCTCGCCATGAGCGCTACATCAGGAGACTATACAAATCAACAAACATAAAGATCGCCCAAACTTGTAATAATAATTTGTATATCACACAACCTAGGAGATCCAACTCACTGCACTCGGCGAGGCAACCAGTGGCTAAGCAACCGGTGAGGCCTTTACACCATACAAGCAGTCATTTAATAAAAAACAAGTAAACCCGTGGTTTTTAGCATTCGACCATAATTTTTGCTGCCATTATTTATATATTTATGCTTTTCCAAGTTAACTATGACACATCTCACACTCTCCGTGCCAAACATGACATAAAAAGGTACACAAAGTTTTCTCTTCACGTAAATATAAATATATTGAGAAACAACAATGCTCCAGACTAACAAAATTATGTGCTTTGTACGTAATCCTCTATTGAACCCTTGTCTGATGTCACGCTCCCTAATATAAAGTTGACACAAAGCCTGACTGTACTTCTACGATATCGATTTATACGTACATTTACATAATCTGCCTTTGGACTAGTTTGATGTGATTTGCTATTGTTCGTGAAATGGAATAATTTATTGAAACTAGATAATAAATCTTGCTATTACTACTAAGATATTAGTTACTATTAATATTAAGCTCACGAACGAACTAGGGAGAGTACGATAAATTGACAATCAACGATAAAGTTTTACAGACTAATAAAATTACACCTGGACTGATTAGTCCTAAGTGGACACCGAATTCAAAATTTCGGCGTAGAAATCAGATGCATATAACGCTAGCTTAAAGTCATAAACACAACCCGAAAACTAGCAAATAGTAGAAAATATTCGTGCATGAAAATACCTTGTATGCTTTTTGTGTAATTAAATACTATTATACAGTAATGTACTAATTTCAAGACGCAACACACAATATATCAGATTCATTATTAACTAAAAATAATCACGCCACTATAGGGCAGTATATAGGCAAAGTTTTGGTAGTTGTGTAGTCAAATAAATCGGTCAAGTGCGAGTCGGACTCGCGCACCGAGGGTTCCGTACAAACCTGTAGGTATATAAGTAAAAGTTCACCAGTCATAGTTATGTTATTTTTATTGCAAAATGAAATCCATAACATTACAGTTTGGAAAGCTGGAGGAGCATAAATTAAAGAAAAAGGTCTCTTTGTCGTTTGTAATCAGTCATCCTTTATTTTATATTAACATTTTTAAATATGTCTGTGGACGATGGATCCAAGGACTGTAAATATTAAATATTTCAAAATACCCACTTGTTCATTGGGGTGTCCCGTGTTTATGTAAACATCGCTCGAATATATGTCGTGGTGATACAATACGCTCCTCAAGTGGAGTAAGTTGTTGCAGAACTTCTGGAATTAAAGGATAAGTTAGACCATTATACATGGCGAGCCGTGGTATTTTGCCTTCTTTTAGATATTTTTGACATGTGTAACAAAATGAACCATACTCACCAGATGTATTGATTAGAAATAAATCATTTAGGTTTTGATCTGAAAATGTTTCAGGCAACTGATCTTTTTTCATGACTCTAAGCGCATTTTTGTGCCATAAACGACCGCAATATTCGTGTGACCATCTGCAATATTATCAAAAAAATATTTGTCGTACGGCCATACAATCACGTAGATAAGTATATTTTTTCTAAAATTACGCGTCTCTTTCTCACGTTCTACAAAATCTGAATCCTGCCTATTAAATTGATGTTCCATTGTATTATGAGTTTCCTCTTCATCCTTGTATATTGGGTCCTCTCGTAACATACGATGTGCAGCCGAGTTACGAACACGTACATTACCACGTTTCCTTGTAGATTCTTGTGACCTCTGTAATCTCTTTGATAGTCTGTTTTTTATTCTCTCCTTAATTTTAACGTCTTCTTTGAGTCTCGATACACGTTTTTTCTCTTGATTATATTTTATAAGGTCTTCTGACGATTTTCCTTTCCGAGGGACATAAAGAGTTTTTTGAGAAAGTGTATCAACAGACTCAGAATCTAGTAAAGATGTAGCGTGTTTAGGAGTATACGACATGGATATTGGCGTAGATGACTTAGGTGTATTTGTCATGGAGTACATTAAAGTATCAGGGATTAAGAGTTCATTATTGATCTGAAGATGTTGATCTTGAGATTCCTCGAAGCCCGTCGCTGTATGATATTCTACAGCTAGCCTATTAAATTTAGGATGACTTTGCTTGTATTTTTGTTTAGCTTTAAGTACTTCTTCTGAGCGGGACTTTTCAGACTTGATAGGACGATCACCTTTGTTACGTTTAGGACGACCAACATTTGAATCTTGTGTATTGACTTGAAGATTTTGACCTTGAGATTCCTCAAGGTCGGTCGCCGTATGATACGCTACAGCTGGCCGTTCTTGTTCTGAGCGGTACATTTCAGACTTTTTAGGACGACCACCTTTATTGCATTTTGGACGACCAACCTTTGAATCTAGTGTTTTTTTACCAAGCTTAACTTAATATTATTGAATGTATTATTAAGAAATTCTTCGGACACAATTGGCAAACAAAAATCATAATGAACGGATGATAAATTGCCTGAAAGAAGTAAACGCTTTATTGCATATTCTTCTCTGCCAAATACACCCCTCAGAATACCCGTATTATGTTCATACACTTCGAACCTCGCTGGATACAAACATCCTGCTGCCTTCACCTCAGCAGTACCGCCATAGCTAGAGGATTGGAGCATCGTAGCTTTGTACTCATGTCGTGAAGAGAAAGAATCTCTCCGGGCATCGCTTGTATACAAATTAAACTCGTCCCAGTTATAATAAATATAAACAACTATTGTGGTCCTTAGTATTTGTGTTTGTTCAAAATTAGTGGTATTATAAATAGAGAACGCTATTGCATGAAATAAACAACTTCCATCGGGAGGCATAGGTATTCTACTATGTAAAATAGTATTTTCGTTGACAATTAATGGAACTATAGCCATAATTATATTGTGATAGTATGTCAAACTGTCCACACAACACACTACGGTTATAAAAGAGCGCGTTTGTCATAGTGACGTCGACATGACAAGCTGGCTGGTCGTCAAACAGAATAATTAGCAAAATGGTTTGAAGACTATGTAATTATTTGAAATCTCAATCTCAATTAGCCTATCGCAGTCCACTGCTGGACATAGGCTTCTCCCAACACGCACCACAGTACACGGTCCTCAGCCTTCCGCATCCTTTATCTGTGCTATAAGACGTTGCTTCGTACCAAATTTCGAGATTTTGAGTTCACGGGAAGTACCCTGTAGGTTATGATTCCCTTGCGAGTAGTCGCGAGTTTAAAATATGATTATATTGCTCTTTCTTTTGATTGCGTAGACATAGAAGTTTGATTTTGTTACAGCCTAACGTTGTTATATACCTGAGTATTTGATATGAATTTCAATTTAATACCTCTACGCGTTCAAGAGAAAGGAGTAGTAACTTTAAATTTATTAAAAATATTTTTATTATATGATGTAACTAAAAATTTACGGTTTTCGCAATTTTTTCTTTATATGTGCTATAAGACGTTGCTTCGTAACAAATTTCAAGATTTTGAGTTCACGGGAAGTACCCTGTAGGTTTTGATTCCCTTGCGAGTAGTCGCGAGTTTAAAAATATGTTTATATTGCTCTTTCTTTTGATTGCGTTGACATAGAAGTTTGATTTTGTTACAGCCTAACGGTGTTATATACTTGAGTTTTTGATATGAATTTTAATTTAATACCTCTACGCAATCAAGAGAAAGGGGTAGTAGCTTAAAATTTATTAAAAATATTTTTTTTATATGCTGTAACAAAAAATTTACGGTTTTCGCAATTTTTCCTTTATATGTGATATGAGACGTTGCTTCGTACCAAATTTCAAGATTTTGAGTTCACGGGAAGTACCCTGTAGGTTTTGATTCCCTTGCGAGTAGTCGCGAGTTTGTAAATATGCTTCAATTGCTCTTTCTTTTGATTGCGTTGACATAGAAGTTTGATTTTGTTGCAGCCTAACAGTGTTATTATATACTTGAGTATTTGATATGAATTTCAATTTAATACCTCCACGCGTTCAAGAGAAATAGTAGTAACTTTAAAATTATTAAAAATATTTGTATTATATGATGTAACTAAAAATTGACTGTTTTCGGAATTTTTCCTTTATATGTGCTATAAGACGTTGCTTTGTACCAAATTTCAAGATTCTGAGTTTACGGGAAGTACCCTGTAGGTTTTGATTCACTTGCAAGTAGTCGCGAGTTTGAAAATATGCTTATATTGCTCTTTTTTTTTATTGCGTTGACATAGAAGCTTGCTTTTGTTGCAGCCTAACGATGTTATGTACTTGAGTATTTTATATGAATTTCAATTAAATACCTCCACGCGTTCAAGAGAAAGGGGTAGTAACTTTAAATATATTAAAAATATTTTTTTATATGCTGTAACAAAAAAATTGCGGATTTCGCAATTTTTCCTTTATATGTGATATAAGATGTTGCTTCGTACCAAATTTCAAGATTCTGAGTTCACGGGAAATACCCTGTAGGTTTTGATTCCAATGCGAGTTTGAAAATATGCTGCAATTTGCAGCATAAACGGCTGTATCGTTTGATTGCGTTGGATTAGAAGTTTGATTTTTTTACATCTCTATGGAA
Source organism: Euclidia mi (assembly GCA_944739405.2). Classification (NCBI taxonomy): domain Eukaryota; kingdom Metazoa; phylum Arthropoda; class Insecta; order Lepidoptera; family Erebidae; genus Euclidia; species Euclidia mi. The sequence goes on along the minus strand of OX123204.2, from coordinate 25,374,645 downwards.
CCGTAGATATGAGTATTTAGTATAAATTTCAGTTTGATACCTGCACGCATTCCCGAGAAAAAGGGTCTTGACAGACGGACGGACAACAAAGTGACCCTATAAGGGTTCCGTTTTTTCCTTTCGAGGTACGGAACCCTAAAAACTGCAATAAACGTTACTATAGCAAACTAGACTAAACTGACCTCTCTGTAAACATAACTATAAGCCTAGATTTGCTTGTAATGGATAAAAACCCTCCCCTCTCCCTCGTTTGAGCTAACTTTGTGATATTATTATCACAGAGTTAGCTCAAACGAAGGATACTAACGATAATGCCGAGACTTCGAGCTATTGATTGATACGTTAGACTATTGTTCTTCATATCATTATTCCCCAGAACAATACAAAACTGTTATCCTATCTTACTTACGACTTAAGATAGAAAAGCTATCATCTGGTAGATTTTTATCAAAGTTTCTGCAGGAATGTACATGACAGTCACACAAAGCGACAATGCGTCTTCTAGCTGTATTTTATCCTCCAACTCTCAACTCGTTGGTCAACAACAAACTCTGCCTCGTTGGTCTCGCGGCATAAATGTGCGCGTGGGATTGGGAGGTCTCGGGTTCGATTTCCGGCTCGGGCAAAGTGTTATTGGGTTTTTCCGTTAGGAAATTCTCAGTAGCGGCTTGGAGTCTGGTAATGTGCCCGGTACGGCAATAGGCTCGCCCCCTATTACGTGGGACCTAAAAATTCATGGCGAAATGTGGGTGTTATATCACACCTCTGCCTACCCCTTCGGGGATAGAGGCGTGAGTCTATAAAAAAAAAAGAAAATAAAAAAACTCTCAACATCTCTTCGCTTCATTTTCACCTTTGAAATATGTTCCATCTTTTTTTTTATAAAGAGTCCATTGTCCGGAACACATTACGTCTCAATACTGCCGCGATACAAATTAATGTCTTTGAAAAAGTTTCTTTACACGTTATTGTGATAAAGAATTTGGTTGCCATTGTCTAATATTAACCCAGAAGTTTTCGACGTTCATTGGTATTTATTTGCTATATTTTTGCTGATTTAACCTTTTTTTTATTTGGCGTTATTGGGGCGTAAAAGTTAATTCCAAAACTCAATGTAGATATCTTTTCCTACTTTTATAATCCAATTAGCCGATCATAAGACCATAATTTTCAGTACTCGTTTTACCTCGAGGTTACGACAGTGTAGAGTTATTTTTGATATAATAAAACCCGTTCTCAGTGACCATCTACGTTAGCAAAGCAAATGTTAAAGAAAGTTTAATATATATATATATATATATAGACGGGAATTAACGCGAACATGCAAATTAGGTATTTACATACCTTATTTTGCTTGACGTTTCGAGACGGTTGCACGTCCCGTGGTCGCAAGCTGACTGGTGTGGCGATGTCACGTCTCCGAGTGCGAGGTAGAAGATTCTATTTCTACCCCCGGGTCGTTGATATTCGGAGTACCGGCACAAAACACACTAACCGTATCTGTATATTGAACATTCGCCGACTGCGCGTTAAAGTGGGGTGTTGTTAGGCGAATCACAGGATTCCACGCCGATGACAATTTGAAGCCCTCTTCCCGATTGAAATTTTTATGTTTTCTGATTTCAATCGCTTCACGCACAACTCTTGGGTAAAAGTGGCGTTCCGTGGAGAGGACTTGTGGACGATGAAATTCAATACAGTGATTGGTGCCCGATTGAAGTAAATGTTCCGCAATCGCCGATTTGTTCGTTTGACGGTTCTTTACAGCTGCGATGTGCTCCTTTATACGTTCAGCGATAGTCCGCTTCGTTTGCCTTATGTAAGAGCTTCCGCAGCTGCAGTTGATTTTATAGACACCTGGGTTTGTAGCAGTAGAACATCCTTTGGTGTGCCCACCATGTTGTATACTTTGGTCCCTGGTGTAAATACTGTCGGATTGGAGTAGTTTTTTAACTTGTCTCCTATTTTATCCGTAATACCTCTAATGTAGGGCATGTAGGTCGGTTGTCTATTTACCGCCGGATGTTTATCGCGCTTGATAAGCCGCGTCATTCGTTATTTTACCTGGTATCCGTTCCTCCTAAGTACCTCCTGAACATGGTCTAGCTCTAGCTTCAAATGCTCAGGGTCACAGAGGTCATGAGCTTTGTTTTTTAGTGACGTCACAACGGATTGCAGGTGTCGAGGGTGGTGGTGCGACATGGCGTGCAGGTATCTATCTGTGTGCGTAGGCTTCCGGTATACGCAGTGTGTTAAGGACCCATCTGGTCTCACAGTCAGTTTGACATCCAAGAATGACAACGATCTGTCAGTTTCCATTTCGTAGGTGAACCTCATTTTCGGATGAATGGAGTTAAGGTGTTGCACATATTGATCTACTTCCTGCTTACCTCCTTTTACGATACTAAAGATGTCGTCCACGTATCTTTTCCAAAGCCTGGTTTGTAAAAGATACGTGGACGACATCTTTAGGTTTTGGGCCCGCTGCTAAGCGCCTTTTCTTCAAAGTGTTCCATCCAGATATTACTGAGGACAGTACTGGGGCTACTGGACTCCCCATTGCGACGCCATCGGTCTGGAGGTAATATTGGCCTTGGGAGAGGAAGTAGATGCCATCTAAGCAGTGTTTTAGTAGATCAATATAGTTGTGGGGCAAATCGTTGTCACTCAGTCTGTCCCTCACTACGTCCACACATTCCCTTATTGGAACATTGGTAAAGAGCTACTCAACATCAAAGCTTACCGTTACATCTTCCGGTTCCAATCGGATACTTTGTACGATCTGGACGAAATGACGTGAGTTCTTTACGAAAGACGGTGTCATACCGACTAATGGCTGCAATACCGATGCAACGTGCTTCGCAAGGTCGTAAGTAGGCGAGAAAATCTGACTTACGATAGGCCGCAGTGGCACGTCGGGCTTATGTACCTTAGGCAGACCATATAGCCTAGGTGGTTGGTATGGCTTGGGAACATATAACTTGCTGTACTCGTCTTCCGTGAACAGGTCCTTGTGGTCTTGTATCAGTGTTCGTATTCTGCGCGTTACTCTGGCCGTGGGGTTATATGAGACCGGTTTATACACCTTGTTATCACATAACAACTCTCGTACCTTGTCCGTAATCAGCCGTATTCATCACTACAGTGGCGTTGCCCTTGTCGGCCTTAAGCACTAAAATAAGGTATGTAAATACCTAATTTGCATGTTCGCGTTAATTCCCGTCTATATAATTATATATTAAACATGCAACGCGAGTGTTTAAAAGTTCTTAAAGAAAGTTTGAGGTAAGAATTGATTGGTCGCAGTTATGACTTTACATGTGTCAATAATTTTGGTCAGTTTTCCTGCATAGGTAACACACATCTTTTGGCGACTAGAAAACCTAATTATAGACGAGACTGCGGGCGACTACTAATTCACAAATAGCTTGCAACATTGCAGACTTGATAGCTTTTAAGGGTTCCGTAGTAACCAAGGAACCCTTAATCTCATCATAATTTTGTCAACTCGTAGGTCAAATGTTAAACGGCAAGATCAATATGGTTCCATCCCTAAAAGTAGGTTGATAAAATTAAACCCAAAATCGATGCACGGACCATATGTATACGACAAACTTATAAGTGGAAGTCAAATCTTTATTGCAAGGTGCATATTCACCAATCCCCTTTCTATGAAAGTCAAGAAAATTCAACGTTGGAAACATTTTTTTTAAAAGACTACTCCCGTACTTGGTATAAATCCTGTGTCGCTGGGGACTTTACAAACCTACAACCAACGGACACAATGAACACCCAGACTCGAAACAACAATTTATGGATCAGACGAAGTGTTGTCTTGTGTGGGAATCGAACCGCGTCCGCTTGAACCACTACGCCAACCGTGCAGTCAGACATATAATGACTAATTTATATTAACTTGAAGATGCAAGAAATCTTGGCTATTTCAACAAGATAACGGTAAATTATCTTCAAAAGAGAACCCGTTGCGACAATGGCTTTTAAAAATAATTCATTCTGATTTTGATGTTGGTCTGAAAACCTTCTAGTCGTTTTTGGTGTTTTACTTTGTTCGCTTTTAATATTGCTGCCCCGTTTTCAGAGACGTCTGTAGCTATGAATTTTACTTAGTTTCGGTGTTCTTCTCTACTTTTCTTTCTTAAAATATTTTGATGGTGAATTTTATAGCACAATCTTTCTTAGTTTAGGTGCGGGTGTTGTGCTCTTCAAATGTCTGATGACACATTTTATAGAAGAAACTGAAGTGATTTTTTTAGGTCACAATTGCACTGCATGCATGTACTAGTGAATAATTTATAATGTAGGTTTTCAATTTATAAAAAAAGGGAAATAAACATTATACACCCAATAACAAAGTAATAGAATGTTAGTTACGTACGTTCAACCTATCCAAGTGATAACGAGAATAAACAAGTTTTCCTTCATTTTATCAATCTATTGCAGAAGGCAACTCAGATAATGCTAGGAGCGTAACGTTACATTTAAACCATCAGTGTAAAAGGCGTATACTACTCTTCTACAAAATGACCATCACTACTTACACCTACACTCGCTTATCACATTAATACATATTCATGGACCTATCTAGACTGTAGATGAGAGTGTTCTACAAATTTATGCAGCGGAACTTCACATCGTGCTCGCCGCAGTGTTGGACACAGACAACGGCACTTAGTGGCAATTCGTCCTAATTACCATGCCTATGCGATGCGACACGATGACGTCCAGTAACAGTCGAGCCCTTGGGCTCAGTTAAAAATGTTTTATATTAAGTACATGCATATGTTTTATATTATGTGGTAAGTAGAGGGAATTTCAGTGCGTTACTGCCATACATATTATATTACTGTAAACATCGTTTGCAAATTTGGCCTCCATAATTACTTTTTACTTAGATACTTTTTAGATACGTTCCTACGGGATATATACCACGTACCTTTGTTTTGAGTAACCGATATATCGGCACTGTTGCAAGCGCCAAGTTCACGGATATACTGATGTATTGCGGGTGGATGAATGTTATAAACAAGTGAACCGGTCTACCCGCTTTCTTACTGACGTGGGTGGTAATGCTAGTCAGCGTGTAGATAGTTCTGTGTACAGAGTGGCGAAGCGAACCGTCAGATCGTACACCAACCATCACGTCAAGCCATTCTTGTGTCCCTTTCTATTTCATACGTGAAGCACATTTTAGCGTGGATACTATTTAAATGTGCCAAATACTGTTGTACTATCTTTTCATCGCCTTTCACTATAATGTTGTATATTCGATCGGCGATGATATTTTCTATAATATTATATGTTTATATTGATTATTATATACATAAGTATGTTTATTAGTTATTTACCACCATGTCACAGGCTCTGCCTACTTTCAGATCAGTCGACCATATATTGTCGCAAAATATTATTTTATCTTTTTAACATTCAAAAACAAATTTAAGCGCATCATCACCAAAGCTAATAAACATTAAGGAAGCGTTAAGCCATGATAATAGTATTTAAAGACACAACTTTTAAAATGTCTGTATTACGATTAAATTGTGTCGAAATGTCCGAATACAACGGCATTATCACAGTTATGTCTGAGTGATCGCGTTTAATGTCCCTTGAGACGGCTTAAAAACATGAAAAGTATATTTGTACCAACGATGATTATAGTCAACAATTCTTTACTACCATTATTTCAACTTCGGGTGCCTTATTTTTATGTGGTTGCTTTAACAGGACAAGTTAAGAGCACCCTTAATAATCTCGTAAAACATTTGCATAAAATAAAAGTGGTGGGTTTTCACTAAGTAGGAATCCATTCGTTGTACTTATCTTTACAGAAACTGTAGATAAACTTCAATAAAACAAAAACTGGTTCATTCGCATATACGATTGTACATACATACCTATGTAGGTAACATTACAAAATATTGTAGGTATCATAGCTACAACATTGTAATAGTACGGAAGGTCGCGCTTGATTTGCTAAAGTATTTTATACCGCATGAAATTCACTTGTAGCAGTTCCTTACTGTTTACTAATCATCAATATGTGCGTCAGTCGCTGTACCTGCGGTGGAGCTAAACGTTGGAGAAGCACAACATTGTTGTTGTGTAAATTCCATAAGGTATAAAATAACTTTATAATGTTGTCTGCCAAGTGAATAAGCCGAAACTAATTCAAAAGGTTGTGAAATTAGCCCTTAATTTTCTTTATTAGAATGTCTGTAAATTTGTAAAGTAGACCTGAAGTCTGGAATCACCAGTGCTATAACTCCAGCCAGTCTTACAAAACACTTATCTACATTTTCCATCAAGAAATACTTAACACATAAACCCACTTAGCCGTGTGAAGTCTGGAAAATTAGTCCCTTAGACAACAGTTACTTCACCCACACGCTAGGATATTAACCTTGAAATATAGGAGGCGAAACAAGAAACGAATATATTATACCTACCTATTTTTGGCGTACACAACCATTTATCTACATATGTATGTAGACATAACCGGTGTAATTTAGGGTACTAAAATGATAATATGTTCATATTTAACCCAACAGTGTGTAGGCGTTATTCAGCCATATGACGCCTCACGTTTTTAATGGCGAAGGTAATTAGTATCACAAATTATGTTCTAAAATCTCCACGAGTATCAAATTAATTGTAAAACGTGGACGAAATTAATTTTATTCACGCGATAATGAGGCGGTAGGAAGCGGTTTAAAGGTTAAAGGGCAAATTTCCCGGGCGACATCGGTTTTCTGTTTGGTAATTCCCAAAACCATGTTACTTAGAACGAAGCATAACTTTGCGCTTATATTCGGATTTTCATGATTTAGACGAACAGAAATATTTTTTTAGGCCTGGTAGGTAAACTGAATTGATAATTTTCACACTTATAATAATTTGTTGCTTCTTAGTTGACAAAAATACCTAAATACTTTGTCAGTCAATATCCGAAAATCCAATATTTCATTTATTATAACAAATTAATTGAATACTGAAAATAATGTTTTCAATTTGGTTATACAATATTTCATATTATATTATCAACAAACAATGCCATAGCTGTGGCAGATTGGTCGCACACTATAAAAATCGCCATTGAAACGACAAGAAGACAAAAATAACTACGATATTAAGAATTCGTAGTTTTCATTTTGATTTAAAACTATATACGGTAAGCCCTATGTCGCTGAGTATAATAAATGTATGCCATTGCCTCACGTAAATACCTATTCATTAATTTCGCGTACATAAATCATTTCTCTCGCTTATCGCTATCATTTGCCATCGAATTATAACGTCGTCTTTATCAAGGGCGATGGTAAGGCCATCGCCCTTGGGATTGATAAAGACGACGTAATGTTCTCCGTGGTTGTCTCCAGCGTGGACTAACACTGCGCGTAAGGTGCTGGTGTAAGCTGGGCTATACACTAACAACGCGTCAGGTACGATCATGAGCCATAATAACGCAAAACTAAATTGTACTATATCGCGGTTGTGAAACAGTGTTTGAGAAGCGTTTTGAACACTTATGTTGAAGATTTTCTTTCTATGTTTTCCTTACTTCATATACATACATACATACATAGTCTCACGCCTATAACCCCGAAGAGGTAGGCATAGGTGTATTTCTACACTCACTTTTCGCCAGATATACTTTAGTCCGTGCTGCTACTGAGAATTTCGTGACAGAAAAACCCCATAAACTGCCCGACCCAGGAATCGAACCCGGGACCTCCCGATCCCACGCGCACATTTATGCCGCGAGACCAACGAGGCAGTCGTATAGGGTTTGATGTCAAGTTTGCCGTCTCTACGCAAAGATGGTATTTGCATCGTGTTATCCCTTAGTCGTCTCTTCGACACCCACGGGAAGATAGGGGGTGGTGACACTTGTATTCTATGCCGTCAACCACACGGCTATCATAAACCTATAATAAATTATCAGTTTTGCATGCCTTTACTAAAGCTGGAAAGTGCATGAGTGGATCGGTTAGGCCACGCATCGTACTGGGTACTACAACCTTATCATAAATGAACAACGTAATGTAACAGTCTTTACACCGTTCCGATACATTTTGATAAGTAAGTGTGACGATGGCTCAGATTTCATGCCTATTTTCTTTTACTATAATATATTATCTTAATGTCAGCCTAAAACGTCCACTGATGAACATTTGGCACTCTCCAAGCCTCTCCGCACACACTGATCTTTTAAGCTGGTCGCATTCAACCACTTCCCTGTATCATGAATAGACCCCGTATATATTATATTTGCTAATACGAGTTCTATAACAAAGATTCCCTTTTTAAATAAAAAGATAAACCTCACACGTCTAATTATTTTCATAATTGTCATGAAAACATTATAAACTATATCAACAAACCTCTTCATAAAGCCTCAAGCGTAAAAGTAATAATATTAGGGATATTTTTAACAGTGCATCAAAAATCTTAAGCAACACTCTGAGTGCGTTACGCTAAAAAACTTTATTCTTTCACTAAAATACTTATTGCACACTAAAATAATAATCAAACACTAAAATACTCATTGCACACCAAATGTGCCAATCTTTCCATAAAGTATCATTTAATATGAAACGTCTCGTCGGCTTGGGAAACTTAATAGGTTATGTTAGGTTTTCTTGTGACCCTGCACCCAAAAATAGGAGCCCTGCGAAGCAGGGCTCCGTGAACTTAGTTTATCTTAATACTACCAAATAACTTGTTATTTGGTTGTTGAGTAAAAGTAAAATTTGAAATACTTCTTTAACTAAAAGGATTAATTTTAATATTAGAGATTTGCAACGGTCGATAAACAGGTGTTCATTATGATATATTTTAGTGAGTATATTTAGTGGTGCAATAAGTATATTTGGTGGAACAACAGTACTTTTTTTGTAGAAATCCGGGATTATATTGAGAGAGAGTTAAATACTACCCATAATATTATACGACAACAAAATGTGAAAAAGATGGGTTAGGTGTTAAAAACCGGGGTCGCTTCTAAATTCTCAGTGGATTAGGGGCATTTAGAATTTCACAGTCCTGTTTGTTTATACATACGAAGTATATTTCTAAACATTTTGCGTTATTTCATTTCAATACTAGAGGATGCCCGCAGCCACGCTCTTACATATTACTTTAATTTATCATTTACTTCTTCTTTTTCCGGAAATTTCGGGAAACCCATTCTTAGTGAATCCCTACGGTCCGCAAGAAACACGTTGATGAAGGCTGTCAGTCAGTAACGCAAGAATTGAATACATACATATTATGTAACTAGAAATTAGAAGCTAATTAATTTTCTTTTTGTCAACCTACTTTATTTATTTAATACTTCTATCCGCTTTTATATTTATTACCAATATCTCATATGATCTCATCAATTAAATATTCTCAATGTATTTATTTTAATAAATCTTCATAAAACATCTTGTCGAAGCAGTATTACTAAATAGACAACCGTGACCACAACAAGAGGAAAACTTTAAAGGCCAGATGAAACTCTTCACTTTGGCGCGCTCGAACACTACCAACTAAAATGATTTCGTTCGAACTCTGGTCTGACATAGATTGACGGACATGTTTTGCACAAACAATTTAAGCTGATTGGCAGTAAATTTCTTGTCATAAACGCGTTAAACTTTAGTAAAGAAAGAGTAGTGACACTAGGTATTACGCTGTAAATGTTTTTATTGGCGGATTTTTATGTGTAAGGTTTTATGCCGCTTTTATTTTAATTTTACTTGGCTGGCGTGTCGGTCTAGTGGTAAGTGCCCTGACAACTAAGCCAGTGGTCCTAGGTTCGATTCCCAATTCCCACCTAGGACAAATCTTTGTGTGATGAGCACGATGATGATGATTTCTGTATCTGAATGTATTTCACCTATAACATGTTAACATGTATGTATTTAAAATTACATAAGTATGTTTATCAGAAGTACAAGCTTCTATGGTCGTAATCTATCTAGTGTGGGCTCAGATGGTCACGTATGTTCTCCTAGAATGTTTAATTTTTTTGCGGACTGTACGGTTTTATATACCTACCTGGCCGCAAATTACTTATTGAGCACCTTTTATCGCACGAATATTGTATTTGTGCCAGCCAAGTAATAATTCAATATTTTGTCTTTCTAGAGCTAAAAACACATATCTACATATTATGTATGCGTTTTAAGTTCTATGTGTATGTATTTCATATTTAATTATATTAGCAAATGCTAATACACATATTTTTATTGTTACAGAACGTCAATTTCACCGCCACTCAGTGTTACCAAACAAAATTATAAAAAGCTTACAAAAATTTACCTGAAAGTGTAATCCACTGAAAATTAAGTAGAAGAATATAATTTCAACTCTTACAACCTGTTACAACTTATGTTATTTGAACGGTTACGCTTTCAAGTAATGATACCAAACTTATATTTACCCAAGTTTAGAGACGCAACTTGGTAATTAGATTATAGTCGACTAGCTTTTACCCCCGATTTCACCCGCGTGGGCGGAGGTTATCGGGACGATCAAATGTCATGTGCTATTCTGATTTATAAACTGTATTAGGTACTGCGAATATTCATGAAAATAAGTTCATTAGTTTTTGCGTGAAAGAGCAACAACATCCAATCTCCCAAACTTTCAGTTTCATAATAGCAGACACATAGAATAGTGGTAACCATACCATTCCCTGACGTTATTGATGTCAGATGATTGGTTCAAATTCGGCTTCGAGGTTTAAGACAAAAAATCATATTTTATACGAGAAAAGAAACTATTACGTCAGAAAGTGTTGCATTGAACGATGACACTAATAAGTCTGCGGTTCATAGAATCTATCAAAATAAAAACGGTGAACGAAAACACACGAAAAAACTAGTCGATAATAAAGGGATCACATTTTCACTTGACGAAGGTATTTTATTATAATAAATTGATTTATAAAAGATATTTCAGCAAAGATCGACATACATTGCACTGCAATGATCTAAGCCTTTTTATAGCGTTAATAATATCAACTACTTACTCGCTTCTACACTTTAAATATCCCTTTTCCTATCATCCTTCCCCATTATCGCCTGAAATCGTAACCCGTCACCCAATAAAAAGCTAGTAGCCCATTAGCACATACGTCTGTGCCAATACAACATACACAGTAAAATTGATAGCCTATAAACTCTAGACTTCGTAACGGGCTGTACTTGTGAACAATACCTTTATTTGAGCATTTAACGGGTATATTATAAAGAGTAAACGTATGCTTATAAGCAATATACATTATTTTATTAACTGCACAGATTATTTGATAGAAGAAGTCGTGATCGAACAGTTTATTTTATAGAGCGGAAAATGTTTTTAAGTATAGTAGGAAATCCTATAAGTCCTTAAGCCAAAAAATAACATATTTAATAATTCATGAAACACTAAAGTTTTAAATTTTGGATTACAGTTAAATAATTATATTACTTGATAGATAAAAAAATCGTAACAGCTTTTTAAATAAGAAAATGCCCTTAACATGTAATGTGTCAAATTACTTAGGTAGAGGTAACTTCCCCCCCGTGGGATCTCCACCTTGTCGTGGTGAGGGGGCTCAGTAACCGTGGGTTAGAAGCCACCCACGGTGAAGCTAAGCGGGATCCCGGGAGGGGACGCTCCACGTGGGCTTGGTAGAGGCCTGCGTAGGATGCGTCCCATGGTGCGGGTGCGGGGAACAGTTCTGTCTGTCCCTCGCAGTCGGGTGTGGTCGCGGGAGGAGAGGCGTGTGGGTGTTGCGTTGCCCCGCGCCCTATCTCCCGCGACCAAATGGGGGCGCACCATCGTTGCGTCGCGGTGGGGCCGCAGAGGAAGAGGAGATGCGGTGTTGCGTTGCCGTCCTCCCTATCCTCTGCGGCCGCTGAGTGTTTTGGCGGCGGAGCCCAACACCTTCATCCGCCGCCAAGGGGGTTTCGTTCGGGGCCCGCCTGACGATCTGGCGGGCCAATACCCGTCGGGGGGTAGCGAGGAATGCTTTGGTGAAACCCTACCCTCCGACACATGGGTACATGAGGAGCACGGGTTGGTTTTTAGTCAGTAAGAGTCTGACAGTCCCCTTCGTCCTTCCCCCCCGGGGCGGAGGGACTCCATGAGGATTTTCCAACCCGATAACAAAAAAAAAAAATAAAAAAAAAAAGGTAGAGGTAACTTTCAGTCAATATATACTGGATAGTATTATTACTTTTACGGTGTTTAATATTAACGCTAACGTAGATTTAGTAATATTTATGACCTCATAATGTTACTGTAGATCAATTGTAATGTGTCCACGTGTGTAAATTAAACCCAACGGTAATCAACGTTCTAGTTCATAATGCCTCTGAATATTTCAGACATGCGATCCGAGAGCGGAGCTCATCAGTAACGCACACCTATCGATAAACAGCAATACCTATCTCGTTTTATAATTCAGGAAGGACATGCCCAAATTAGGTTCATAGCACATAACATAAGTTTTATCCCTGAAAGGGTAGGCGGAGGTGTATTACACACCCACACTTCGCCAGTTATATTTCGGTCCCAATGTAGTAGGGGGCGAGCCATCTACCAGGCACAGTATTAAGCGAGCGATAATTAATATTTTTAATACACACATATCATCGAAAAGTCAGAGGTGTGTGCCAGGGCTACCTGGGGATCGAACCCGAGACCGTCGTCTCGGCAGTCCGTCACGTACACCACTGGGCTATCGCCGTTCTTAATCAAATTAGGTTCTTAAATCAATATTGAACAAAGGTCAACCGAGCGATGGAGCAAGATCCGGTTAATCACTATGCAAATAACCGATTGTGATGGAAATCATGTCTAAGATATTACTGTTTATATTTATAGCATGTTTATAAATTCAGGTGCATAAACCACTAAGGAGAATAACAATAGACCTTTCGAAGCTTCAAATTATGATTAAAATAAGTAAAACCTTAGGAAAGATGAAGCCCTGAAATTGTTTTTGATCTGTTGTTCTGAGATAATAAGATACGAATTATCTATATTGTGCTATATTTGGAGTCGGTTACAACAATTATTCTCAATATTGTTCGTATTCAAAATGCTACTAACAGTATGTTTATATTGATGTAACATCGAAGTTCCTGTAAAATAAATATTCGTATTTCTGTAATATCAGACAAACAGTGCTCTCAAGTCTGAAAATAAAGCGTGTAATGGGAGTTGTATACAACTAATCTCATCTATCGTACTATAGCAAAAACACTCACACTGATGACATCGAACGGATACCACCGGAACCAAGTAGAACAATTGAAAATTCTGAATCATGCTATTAAAAGTAACCCACGTTCTTGACAATATAGTCTACCAGCCACAATCAACTAGCTTAGTAAGCTAGTTCTCCTTCGAGTTGATGGAGGACTCTCCATCTCCTTTGTCTAAAAACATTTGGATTCCAAAAAAAGATTAATCACTAAAATAAAGTAATTTACATACATAGATGCTACTTTCACGGCCATAAAGCTCCAAGCAATCAAAAAACATTCGAAAGTTGTAAACAAACTCATAAAAAATGTTGCTTCCTCAGCAGAACTGCGTCGGAATACTCTAGATAATCGGTGTAACGTTGTACGCCGTTGGGTGTTGTTTAAAATGATAAATGTGAGTTGAATGTTACAGTTAAAAATCGATTGAATTCATCAAAGAATCTAACACATCCTTTAGCAAATGATTTTACTTAAAAAAAATACTAATAAATGTTATTTAAAGAGATATAATCAGGGTCGCGTGATTCAGCGATGGTAAGGAGTCTTGTTGGGGACTCGCCTCCGAGGTCGTCCAGGAAGAGTAGCTGGTGTACTTAGGTTCTCGGTGTTCAGTCGAATGCAGCCAAAAGAGGGCCCGCGCTCCCAGCTCCTCCGTATTTATAGTAGCGTGCAGCGACCGAGATGAGTGAGAGTGCCAGCGCGACGTCATCGCGACGTCACATACTCCCCCCATTAGGCCAGAATTTTCCCAGAGGGAAAATTCTGTGGCTGGTAGGCGGCAACTGCATTCCGGGACCCTGAAACAGATGAGTGGTGGTGTCAGTAAGCTAAGTACAAGCAACTACTAACCCTGGAAGAAAAAGAAAACCAAGTATAACCCTCGGCCATTCATACGTCACCAAGCATTGAACGTCCCTATTACCTGACATTCATCACATTCAAAAGGCCTACACACAATCATACGTATGAACAAGCCACCATTTATTCCCGATGCGAGTCGTATTCATTATAATACAAGACGCGCAAAGAGGTATTATACGTGAGGTTTAAAGTAATTAGTTACCCAGTCTAGGTTGCCAGGCAACACCTGGCCACCCGGGCTCGATAAGTAAAATTAAATTAAAAATGTATAAGTCGTAAACTAATATTACGATCTTACTATATTACGATACTAACAATATTACGACCAGTTGGCAATATCACAAGCAAATTGCTCATTAACACGCTCGATGCGAATTGCAAGGACAAATGGTATTCATTTAAAATAAAATAAACAATGACTACGGCGATGGAAAGTTTGAGCTCTGGTAGACACGTGAGTCATCACTGCGCGCTTGGCATTCCATTGCCGTAAGTCATTATTTAGTCTCAAAACACGATACAAATTCAGTAACGGCAAATACACAATTCGGAGTAAGATGTAATGAATAATATATCACCGCAGTAGACGATCGATGATATAGTATACACTACCATAGCTAAAAAAAACACAAAAAAAAACACAAGCGAGAATCGAACCAGAGACCGATCCGACAACAACCTTTTAACCACTGAGCCATAAGGGAAAAAAAATTTTTTTACATTACGACCAGTCATTACTAAAACTATATGTAACAAGATAATTGGGTACATGATTTAGCTGTAACAAAGCGTTATGTGATTAGATCATTAGTGATGAGCATTAATCATTACATTCTTAAACTTTGTAGTGAGTTAATTTAAGATCTTTTATATGGAAATCACCAAGATAAATCTGATAGTTAGATATTTAGTTAGATAAATAACAGATTGTGCAACAATATTAAGTTTAATAAACTTCTTCGACAATTTATAACAGTAATATTTATTCATGTTTTATGTTAGCAGGTTTATATAAATCGTTAACACAACACAATGCATTATCTTGTGAGCTCCAACTCGGAAACAATAGCACCATTGTTGGCCTTTACAAACAATTATGTAGGTAATTACAACTTTGAATAGATATGCGTCTTACGTTGTTGTTAATGACACTGTACCCAATGATTTATAAACTTATTTATGCTGTAATAGAATAAGATTCAATTATTTTATTCAGCTTTTAGGTTTAAAACAGACGATGGTGAAATACGAAAGGGGATTCACTCAAACTTGTACATCAATTAACTTGCTTTAGTTATTAAAGTATATAAACCATTGATTCATGTATAATTACCAACTTTAGTTATTTAAGTATTGAAATTAATTATTTAATTTGTGTGTAAACAGCCACTTTAGTTATTTAATGAGGTACAAAAATGATTTATTTCATTTATATGTAAATAGCCACTTAGTTATTCAAGAATAGAAGTTATTGATTTAATTTATGTGCAAATACGCAACTTAGTTAAAGTTAGTTTCAGTTCAATTAAGTTTGATAAATTCAGTTTGATATAATAACATTTGCGTAAAAACAAGACCACATTATAACCAGCACTACTTAAACTGGTTTAGTAAAACCAGATGCATAGCATTTTGTAAAAAGGGAACAAGTTACATATTGATAATTTAGTATTTTTACGGCTGTCAGCGGTTTAATTTTATCATTTATTTATCATTACATGTTTTATATATTTCAATAGAAACCAGACATTGAAAGAAACAATCCTAGTGACACAAAAAATACAAAAAAAAAATATAATTCAATAATTGCGACGCAGGAATTTAATCTTTGAGTTCACAATGAACAGTAAATGCATAAATAGATGCATTTTCAAGTAATGTAGCCATAGGCAGTAACAAGAAGATAAAATCGAAGACCAAAAACAACGATTGTAGCAAAATAAACATTTGACAAAACGAACAATCAATAATTCTACGATGATATTCGTATTTTTATACCAAATAGACAAAGATAAAATTCGTTCATTATTGTCAGTGATCAATCTGCATGTGACACGTGTACGTTAGATTAACAAACGACCGCGGAATTCTAGCTAAATACCTAGTATATAACACGCTAGCATCTTAGGTACGTTCATTCTCAACCAGTCTAATTATGGTAGGTATACGTGGTATAATAAAGATGCAACTTATTAATTTAAAAAGATAATCGCCGTAGTAGGCGGTAAAAGTATTTAATAATATCTACTATATAGAAATATATCGCCGTACAAAATCACTAGCAGAAGCAAGCAGAAGGTTATAGTAGAAAAATAAGAAGAAATGGAAAAAAGAAGGGTGTGAATTCGTTCCATATGTCAGCCAAAGCAGTAATTATTAGCAATAATTACCAGTAGCAATTAATTACCGTACATTTAAAAAAATCGCAATCGCGAAGCATACGATCAACGAAGGTGACCTTAGCACGTCGTAAGAGGACGTGAGGCCTTAAATCGCAATACAAAGAATGCGATCAATGAATGTGACCACAGCGCGTCATTTAGTTGACACGTTGGCGCAAGCAAAACGATCATAACTTGTTACTTATGCGGTTGATACTAACTTAATTATCACACGCGGTAACAGAAATAGTTTTACTATAAAAATGCTTGCCAAGCGTAGTAAGAAAAAAATTGTCTGTTGTGAGCGGCGCAACACAACCGACCTACCGTGCACAACAGAACAAAAAGAGAAAATGTCTGTTGTGACCGGCATAACACCACCGACTTACCGTGCACAATAGAACAAGCAAAAATAAACAATATATGCCACTAAAATAATCACACACTGCTTTGGAACGATTTCACACATACACAGTTAAAAAAATAAAAATAAAAAGACTCACCGGAGGCGGATTCCCAACAAAACCCTAACTATAAATTCCCGTGGGCGCCACTGTAACGTTGGATCGCCTTTGGGTTTGGTTAGAATGAAAAAATGTGAGTTGAATGTTACAGTTAAAAATCGATTTAATTCATCAAAGAATCTAACACATCCTTAAGCAAATGATTTTACTTAAAAAAATTACTAATAAATGTTATAATCAGGGTCGCGTGATTCGGCGATGGTAAGGAGTCCTGTTGGGGACTCGCCTCCGAGGTCGTCCAGGAAGAGTAGCTGGTGTACTTAGCTTCTCGGTGTTCAGTCGAATGCAACCAAAAGAGGGCCCGCGCTCCTAGCGCCTTCGTATTTATAGTAGCGTGCAGCGATCGAGATGAGTGGGAGTGCCAGCGCGACGTCATCGCGACATCACATCGGGATAACTCGGCTCTCGAGAATTGGGAGAATGCCAAGAGTTGTAGTGTGGGAGGACGTCAGGTCACCGTATGTCTGGTCAAGTCGATTTCTCTAACATTTGGCAAAGTTTGTTCTGCAAGTCATGTGTAAATATTTGACGAATATGTAGATATCTTGTTATGGCACAATCTGTGTGTTCAGCGTTTGCCGTAGGCAGGTAGGAAATTGTTGCAGATGGCAGTGGAAGTTTGTATTACATCCACCTGACTATGGCAAGCAAGGAGTCTAACATATATTACTGAGATTCTCAGCGATGAAATTACAAAGTACAATTACCTGGTATCTTCACTGATGTCAGGCCTGGAACTAAGTTAGATAAAAGCAAACAAAACTAAGGTGACCACGATAGATTGAATGAATTATCCACTTAGCTGTTCCTCCACATGATGTCTTCAGGACAAGAGGGCACGAGGCACGTTGACACACAATTTTTGCAAATGTTCAATACGTCACGAATTTATCACAAAATTTTCCGAAAGTCAATAGCGGCAATTACAAGTATTTACAAGACTATTACACAATACAATTCGCGAAGCTGGTATAACCATGTGCTTTCCAAAAGGCGATATTTTAGGAGACGACATTGTGTTAATTTTTCAAGGCAAGAACAAAGAGTGATGTGTCGTCTTACAGTGTGACCAGAGGTAAAAAAAATTACAATAGAAAAAATAAAATGTTACTAAATTGATATTCTCGATTTAACTATCATAGACAATATTACTATTTTAAACATCCACCCGCCCCGGACCAGCCTATCGGTCCGCTAATCGGTTGGTAGACGTGACAACGTTGCAACCGCTCACCTCAGAATCGAACCGAATCGAATCCACTAAGACCTCTGCAAATCGGGGAACTCCATCAGCACCAGTTACCAAACGAAGAACCCGCCCTTTCGCCATCTGAGTTGCGGAAGGTTAGCCTCCTTAATCAAAACGAGTTCTCCAATCTTGGGTGGATCGGTCTTGTCGGTCCACTTAACGCGTTGCTGGAATATGTGCAAATATTCCAAATTCCAGCGTTTCCAAAAGCTCTGAGTAATCTGGCGTACCAATTCAAAACGCGAGAGACGATTGGGTCTCGTATCAATATAGGGGTAATCAGGCAAGGCGACAAGTGGGCGACCAATCAAAAAATGGCCCGGCGTAAGGGCTTCCAAATCATTCGGATCTGAGGAGATCGGGCACAATGGCCTAGAGTTCAAAACGGCCTCAATCATACAAAACACAGTTGCGAATTCCTTAAGTGTAAGGACTGATTCATCAATTGTCCTGCGCAATTGTGTCTTGGCCGATTTTACAGCAGCCTCAAATATACCACCCCAGTGTGGACAATTTGGTGGAGAAAACAACCAATTTATCCCACGTCGGGCAAGCCTATTGCCTATATCAGCCTTGTTGGTTTCAAGGAAATTAACTTCGTCATTCAAATTATTTTAAGTGCCCTTGATGTTAGTGCCACAATCAGAACGGATCAAGGAAGGTAGCCCTCTGCGGGATACAAATCTGTCAAATGTGGCTACAAACGCCTCGGTCGTAAGCGAGGAGACCAGTTCCAAGTGGACGGCCTTTGTGGAGAGGCAAACGAGGACACACAAGTAGGCATTAACAGTCTTGCTGTTTCGAAGTGTTGAAGTTTTCACCAAAAAGGGACCAGCGAAGTCCGTGCCAACACCGTCAAACGTCCTGCTCTCTGTTGCGCGATCTGCCAGTAAGTCTGCCATCAAGAGCTGCATGGTAGAAGCCTTAAGCTTATAACAAGGGATGCAGCGAAAGACTACACTCCGAATAATTCTTCGGGCTGACAAAATCCAAAACTCGCGTTGCAAAATGGCCAACAGGGCATTACAACCAGCATGCGAATTTTTAAGGTGACGGTCAGTTACCAGCAAACGTACGTTTTGTTACCCAAGGACTGTCATAAAATGACAGTCCTTGGGTAACAAAAGGGGGTGTATAATTCTGGTATATAATTCTGAATCATGCTATTAAAAGTAACCCACGTTCTTGACAATATAGTCTACCAGCCACAATCAACTAGCTTAGTAAGCTAGTTCTCCTTCGAGTTGATGGAGGACTCTCCATCTCTTTTGTCTAAAAACATTTGGATTCCAAAAAAAGATTAATCACTAAAATAAAGTAATTTACATACATAGATGCTACTTTCACGGCCATAAAGCTCCAAGCAATCAAAAAACATTCGAAAGTTGTAAACAAACTCATAAAAAATGTTGCTTCCTCAGCAGAACTGCGTCGGAATACTCTAGATAATCGGTGTAACGTTGTACGCCGTTGGGTGTTGTTTAAAATGATAAATGTGAGTTGAATGTTACAGTTAAAAATCGATTGAATTCATCAAAGAATCTAACACATCCTTTAGCAAATGATTTTACTTAAAAAAAATACTAATAAATGTTATTTAAAGAGATATAATCAGGGTCGCGTGATTCAGCGATGGTAAGGAGTCTTGTTGGGGACTCGCCTCCGAGGTCGTCCAGGAAGAGTAGCTGGTGTACTTAGGTTCTCGGTGTTCAGTCGAATGCAGCCAAAAGAGGGCCCGCGCTCCCAGCTCCTCCGTATTTATAGTAGCGTGCAGCGACCGAGATGAGTGAGAGTGCCAGCGCGACGTCATCGCGACGTCACATACTCCCCCCATTAGGCCAGAATTTTCCCAGAGGGAAAATTCTGTGGCTGGTAGGCGGCAACTGCATTTCGGGACCCTGAAACAGATGAGTGGTGGTGTCAGTAAGCTAAGTACAAGCAACTACTAACCCTGGAAGAAAAAGAAAACCAAGTATAACCCTCGGCCATTCATACGTCACCAAGCATTGAACGTCCCTATTACCTGACATTCATCACATTCAAAAGGCCTACACACAATCATACGTATGAACAAGCCACCATTTATTCCCGATGCGAGTCGTATTCATTATAATACAAGACGCGCAAAGAGGTATTATACGTGAGGTTTAAAGTAATTAGTTACCCAGTCTAGGTTGCCAGGCAACACCTGGCCACCCGGGCTCGATAAGTAAAATTAAATTGAAAATGTATAAGTCGTAAACTAATATTACGATCTTACTATATTACGATACTAACAATATTACGACCAGTTGGCAATATCACAAGCAAATTGCTCATTAACACGCTCGATGCGAATTGCAAGGACAAATGGTATTCATTTAAAATAAAATAAACAATGACTACGGCGATGGAAAGTTTGAGCTCTGGTAGACACGTGAGTCATCACTGCGCGCTTGGCATTCCATTGCCGTAAGTCATTATTTAGTTTCAAAACACGATACAAATTCAGTAACGGCAAATACACAATTCGGAGTAAGATGTAATGAATAATATATCACCGCAGTAGACGATCGATGATATAGTATACACTACCATAGCTAAAAAAAACACAAAAAAAAAACACAAGCGAGAATCGAACCAGAGACCGATCCGACAACAACCTTTTAACCACTGAGCCATAAGGGAAAAAAAATTTTTTACATTACGACCAGTCATTACTAAAACTATATGTAACAAGATAATTGGGTACATGATTTAGCTGTAACAAAGCGTTATGTGATTAGATCATTAGTGATGAGCATTAATCATTACATTCTTAAACTTTGTAGTGAGTTAATTTAAGATCTTTTATATGGAAATCACCAAGATAAATCTGATAGTTAGATATTTAGTTAGATAAATAACAGATTGTGCAACAATATTAAGTTTAATAAACTTCTTCGACAATTTATAACAGTAATATTTATTCATGTTTTATGTTAGCAGGTTTATATAAATCGTTAACACAACACAATGCATTATCTTGTGAGCTCCAACTCGGAAACAATAGCACCATTGTTGGCCTTTACAAACAATTATGTAGGTAATTACAACTTTGAATAGATATGCGTCTTACGTTGTTGTTAATGACACTGTACCCAATGATTTATAAACTTATTTATGCTGTAATAGAATAAGATTCAATTATTTTATTCAGCTTTTAGGTTTAAAACAGACGATGGTGAAATACGAAAGGGGATTCACTCAAACTTGTACATCAATTAACTTGCTTTAGTTATTAAAGTATATAAACCATTGATTCATGTATAATTACCAACTTTAGTTATTTAAGTATTGAAATTAATTATTTAATTTGTGTGTAAACAGCCACTTTAGTTATTTAATGAGGTACAAAAATGATTTATTTCATTTATATGTAAATAGCCACTTAGTTATTCAAGAATAGAAGTTATTGATTTAATTTATGTGCAAATACGCAACTTAGTTAAAGTTAGTTTCAGTTCAATTAAGTTTGATAAATTCAGTTTGATATAATAACATTTGCGTAAAAACAAGACCACATTATAACCAGCACTACTTAAACTGGTTTAGTAAAACCAGATGCATAGCATTTTGTAAAAAGGGAACAAGTTACATATTGATAATTTAGTATTTTTACGGCTGTCAGCGGTTTAATTTTATCATTTATTTATCATTACATGTTTTATATATTTCAATAGAAACCAGACATTGAAAGAAACAATCCTAGTGACACAAAAAATACAAAAAAAAAATATAATTCAATAATTGCGACGCAGGAATTTAATCTTTGAGTTCACAATGAACAGTAAATGCATAAATAGATGCATTTTCAAGTAATGTAGCCATAGGCAGTAACAAGAAGATAAAATCGAAGACCAAAAACAACGATTGTAGCAAAATAAACATTTGACAAAACGAACAATCAATAATTCTACGATGATATTCGTATTTTTATACCAAATAGACAAAGATAAAATTCGTTCATTATTGTCAGTGATCAATCTGCATGTGACACGTGTACGTTAGATTAACAAACGACCGCGGAATTCTAGCTAAATACCTAGTATATAACACGCTAGCATCTTAGGTACGTTCATTCTCAACCAGTCTAATTATGGTAGGTATACGTGGTATAATAAAGATGCAACTTATTAATTTAAAAAGATAATCGCCGTAGTAGGCGGTAAAAGTATTTAATAATATCTACTATATAGAAATATATCGCCGTACAAAATCACTAGCAGAAGCAAGCAGAAGGTTATAGTAGAAAAATAAGAAGAAATGGAAAAAAGAAGGGTGTGAATTCGTTCCATATGTCAGCCAAAGCAGTAATTATTAGCAATAATTACCAGTAGCAATTAATTACCGTACATTTAAAAAAATCGCAATCGCGAAGCATACGATCAACGAAGGTGACCTTAGCACGTCGTAAGAGGACGTGAGGCCTTAAATCGCAATACAAAGAATGCGATCAATGAATGTGACCACAGCGCGTCATTTAGTTGACACGTTGGCGCAAGCAAAACGATCATAACTTGTTACTTATGCGGTTGATACTAACTTAATTATCACACGCGGTAACAGAAATAGTTTTACTATAAAAATGCTTGCCAAGCGTAGTAAGAAAAAAATTGTCTGTTGTGAGCGGCGCAACACAACCGACCTACCGTGCACAACAGAACAAAAAGAGAAAATGTCTGTTGTGACCGGCATAACACCACCGACTTACCGTGCACAATAGAACAAGCAAAAATAAACAATATATGCCACTAAAATAATCACACACTGCTTTGGAACGATTTCACACATACACAGTTAAAAAAATAAAAATAAAAAGACTCACCGGAGGCGGATTCCCAACAAAACCCTAACTATAAATTCCCGTGGGCGCCACTGTAACGTTGGATCGCCTTTGGGTTTGGTTAGAATGAAAAAATGTGAGTTGAATGTTACAGTTAAAAATCGATTTAATTCATCAAAGAATCTAACACATCCTTAAGCAAATGATTTTACTTAAAAAAATTACTAATAAATGTTATAATCAGGGTCGCGTGATTCGGCGATGGTAAGGAGTCCTGTTGGGGACTCGCCTCCGAGGTCGTCCAGGAAGAGTAGCTGGTGTACTTAGCTTCTCGGTGTTCAGTCGAATGCAACCAAAAGAGGGCCCGCGCTCCTAGCGCCTTCGTATTTATAGTAGCGTGCAGCGATCGAGATGAGTGGGAGTGCCAGCGCGACGTCATCGCGACATCACATCGGGATAACTCGGCTCTCGAGAATTGGGAGAATGCCAAGAGTTGTAGTGTGGGAGGACGTCAGGTCACCGTATGTCTGGTCAAGTCGATTTCTCTAACATTTGGCAAAGTTTGTTCTGCAAGTCATGTGTAAATATTTGACGAATATGTAGATATCTTGTTATGGCACAATCTGTGTGTTCAGCGTTTGCCGTAGGCAGGTAGGAAATTGTTGCAGATGGCAGTGGAAGTTTGTATTACATCCACCTGACTATGGCAAGCAAGGTGTCTAACATATATTACTGAGATTCTCAGCGATGAAATTACAAAGTACAATTACCTGGTATCTTCACTGATGTCAGGCCTGGAACTAAGTTAGATAAAAGCAAACAAAACTAAGGTGACCACGATAGATTGAATGAATTATCCACTTAGCTGTTCCTCCACATGATGTCTTCAGGACAAGAGGGCACGAGGCACGTTGACACACAATTTTTGCAAATGTTCAATACGTCACGAATTTATCACAAAATTTTCCGAAAGTCAATAGCGGCAATTACAAGTATTTACAAGACTATTACACAATACAATTCGCGAAGCTGGTATAACCATGTGCTTTCCAAAAGGCGATATTTTAGGAGACGACATTGTGTTAATTTTTCAAGGCAAGAACAAAGAGTGATGTGTCGTCTTACAGTGTGACCAGAGGTAAAAAAAATTACAATAGAAAAAATAAAATGTTACTAAATTGATATTCTCGATTTAACTATCATAGACAATATTACTATTTTAAACATCCACCCGCCCCGGACCAGCCTATCGGTCCGCT
Source organism: Euclidia mi (assembly GCA_944739405.2). Taxonomy (NCBI): domain Eukaryota; kingdom Metazoa; phylum Arthropoda; class Insecta; order Lepidoptera; family Erebidae; genus Euclidia; species Euclidia mi. The sequence goes on along the minus strand of OX123204.2, from coordinate 25,350,299 downwards.
AATCGGTTGGTAGACGTGACAACGTTGCAACCGCTCACCTCAGAATCGAACCGAATCGAATCCACTAAGACCTCTGCAAATCGAGGAACTCCATCAGCACCAGTTACCAAACGAAGAACCCGCCACAATCAGAACGGATCAAGGAAGGTAGCCCTCTGCGGGATACAAATCTGTCAAATGTGGCTACAAGCGCCTCGGTCGTAAGCGAGGAGACCAGTTCCAAGTGGACGGCCTTTGTGGAGAGGCAAACGAGGACACACAAGTAGGCATTAACAGTCTTGCTGTTTCGAAGTGTTGAAGTTTTCACCAAAAAGGGACCATCGAAGTCCGTGCCAACACCGTCAAACGCCCTGCTCTCTGTTGCGCGATCTGCCAGTAAGTCTGCCATCAAGAGCTGTATGGTAGAAGCCTTAAGCTTATAACAAGGGATGCAGCGAAAGACTACACTCCGAATAATTCTTCGGGCTGACAAAATCCAAAACTCGCGTTGCAAAATGGCCAACAGGGCATTACAACCAGCATGCGAATTTTTAAGGTGACGGTCAGTTACCAGCAAACGTACCAAATGACAGTCCTTGGGTAACAAAAGGGGGTGTCGTGCCCCGTAAGGGAGGTTGGCGGTCTTGAGACGCTCTCCAATGCGCAAGAGACCCGTATAATCCAAAAAAGGGGTTGAATTTAGATACAGCTCCCGACAATTTAAATTTCCCTGACTTGAGGATAGCAATCTCCTTCTCAAAGTGCGCCAATTGTACAGAACGAATCCAAAAGGTGAGGGCCTCCTGTCGTTCCTGTGGTGAGAGAAACGGTATCAGTCGTTTCTGTTGTGGGTGCCTAAAATTGCCAGCTCACGTGTTTCCTTCCTTCCTTGATCCTAAGTCGTTTAAGCGGGGCGTGAAAAAGCATCTCTCAAGGCCGTCAAAGTGAGGGCCGTCATGTCACATTGCTTAAACAGCAATTGGGGATGGTGACCTTCCTAATAAGACTTCACTGTCAGCTTACCATCAGGCAGCGTGAAGTCAATTTGACAGGTTTTTTAAAATAAAAAAACAAATTAAAAAATAAATTAAAAACAAAATGCTTTATCCAAGCAGTAACACCTAACAAATTGTCAAGGGATCTGTAGCGATTTAACAAAAAATCGGGGTCGAAGGCGCATTCCACCGTCACAAGAGCGAGTTTTCGCAGACACGGCAAATTAGAAGTATTCAAAACTGGCGTTCGAGGCCAATTAATTTCTGGTCGATTCAACCATTCCGGACCCCACCACAGCGAATGGCCTATCAAGCTAGGCGTCAAGCATCCGCGCGAGGCACAACCAGTGGGGTTGAGATCACCTGGCACGTGTCATCAAACAAGCGTGACTTCGGATTTTTGTATTTGAGAAACGCTGTTAGCGACAAATACTTCCAAGGTGTGGACAGACGCCTTCAACCAACAAAGAACAATTTGGCTGTCTGTCCAGGCGTAGGTCCCATTAATACAAATTGTTTTACGCAAAGTGTTAGACACGTGATTCAACAATCGAACGAGTAGGGCTGTTCCCCAGAACTCCAATTTCGAAATGGTCAGAGATGTCCGAAGGGCCTTGCTCGTCGCCATGATCAGGGAAACCCTCACATGACCTGAGGCACTGACTGTGCGCAAGTACACTTCGGCCACGTGACCATGTTCCGAAGCATCACAAAACCCGTGAAGGGTTGCCTTGTACTTCCCGGGAGGAAGGATGGAATGAGGCAGATCTCATTGACGGCAAGAAGTGAGGATACAAAAGAGGTACATTCCTCAACAAGAGTACCGCGTAGAAGTTCGTCCCAAGTCAATCCTGCTGTTCAAAGCTTCTGCGAGAAGCGTTTTGCCCAAAATATGACAGGACAAATCCAATCGTTTGGATCAAAGGTTCTGGCGACAGTAGACAACACGAGACGCTTTGTCCAAGAACAAGGCAATTTCAAGTCTACGTTATACGTAAAGATTTCTTGGACTGGTCTGTACTGAACGCCGAGAACAGCCATCATTGTGGGGTTGTCAACAATCTCAAATAAATGTGGATCTTGCTGATGATCCTCTGGTAAGTCTTCCAAAAGCGCTGGTGAGTTGGAGATCCATTTGCGCAACTCATAACCAGCGAAGGTTAAGGTACCAATCAATTCGACTATTTTTGCCTGGGCGGCGACCGTTGGCCAGGACCAGGCAAATCAAAACGAGGGTGCGGTCTAAAGTCCTCAAAGGCGCGGTGATTCGTGCCGCGCGCCATCTGTGGGGGGTCATAATGACCCACCCGCCCAAAACGAGGTGGGCGTGACTCAAGGCGGGGACGCTCCACCAAAGGAGGGGAATATCTAGGACAGCAGTCATGGTGCTGTTGACGCTGAGCTGTCGCACAATCTGGTGCGTGAGAGAGAGGAGGCGTGCGCACGCTACGGCTCTCCAAACGGGGTGAGTGGCGATCAAGTGAGCGAGCCGAGATGCGAATCTCGGCTACGCACCGTTGAGCCACTGCTGCCACCTTCAAAACACCCGCCCGTGCGTGGCGTCGGCTGGTTGGATAAGCTGCCTACTTCTCTGGTATTCATGCAGAGAATGTCCAAATGCTGTCCTCTACAGTGAGTACAGGGGCGATAGTTTGGGCAGTCTCGCTGGTAGTGGGATCCCAAGCACGAGAAGCAAAGGCGGCGGGCATTCGCGATGCGCCTACGAGAGGCGACATGAAGGTCCAAGAATGCCCTACAACTGGCCGTTCTGTGCCCCGTGACCTTGCAGTAAGCGACACTCCGCTGGGGACTGCGTGACTGCAAATCGAGGAGGGCGCCGATCAACATTTCCTCGGGTGTGAACGCGAGCCTGCTCCTTGACCTTGGGCGGCTGCGACTTAGCCGGCGTATCACCACCAGAGTTGTCCAAGACCCGGCACTCGTCCTCCAAAAACTTCTCTAGGTCCGCAAAAGGGGGTAAATGTGTCGCACTATCCCCGCCAATGCGCTGCTCAAACCACGACCTTAGGTCGGCAGGCAGCTTCTTGAGCATTATATGTACCAACAGGTAGGATCATTGGTCCACGGGCAGATCCAAGCATTTAAGGCCGTTTATGGCCACCAACAACGGGTTCAATAATTGGGTGCGCAAACCAAAGACCCGGGTGAGCGTGTGCAAACTCAAGATCTGCTCAATATGGGTATCTGCAAGGTCACACTTGTTGTGGTACCTGCGGGTGATCCGGTCCCGAGCCGTCTGGTAGGACTCGTCAGACACCGGCAGATGCTGGATGAGGCCTTTGGCCTCCCCGTCCAAAACCGACGTCATGTATGCCAATTTTTGTGCCGGCCGAAGGTCCGCCCTGGCATCGACCAGGCTGTCGAACAGGTTGATAAACCCCAGGTAGCTTCCTAGGCAGCCATCAAAATGTGGGAGGTCTAGCGTGGGAAGCCGACTCAAAAGTCCCGGTGCTGGCTTAGGAAGCTCCTGATTCAAAACGGGTTGCCCGTCCCTCTCGGCAATCAACTGCCTTGCACAGTCGGAGACAGCATCATATATGTCCTGTATCTGGGCATAGTCCTCACTGACTCTGTTTCGCTGGTCGACCGTGAATTCAACAACTGACACTTCGAGACAGCAAGCGCTGAAGGCACAAAATTGCTGTTCCACGCTTGCCAACCGATTATTAATCTGCTCATATCTTGTAATAAGGCCTGCTGGCAATCAGGCCGGTTTACCAGAGCAGAGGCAAACTAGCGCAAATGTGACGAAATGGCACCCGTAGCTGAACGCAAGTTCTTGATAGCTGATATAATAAATTTTCAATGGAGGCCGGACAAGAGTTAAATTAAAACTTAAAATTTGTTAATTCTTTGAAACCAACAAGCTGCCAGGCTGTATACGAAAGCTGCAGGCAAACAACAGGTATATACATACATACATACATAGACTCACGCCTGTTTCCCCGAAGGGGTAGGCAGAGGCATATTAAACGCCCACTTTTCGCCAGTGTTTTGATCCCACGTAATAGGTAGCGAGCCTATTGCCGCTTATCGGGATATTTTGTTTGCCAGAGCCTCGTCCGTTGATCGGCAGGTGCACCACTTGCAGGTGAGGTTGGCTTGGGACCCTAAGTTCTTGGTGGGAACCCTATGCACCCCAACAGGTATATACTGCCCAACAAAATTAATAGTTTCAATATATTGGAACAAACCCAAAAGTTATAACTTATAACAAATTAAAAGTTGAAACTTCAAATTAATCAATTATTTGCAACAGACAGACCAAGTGTGTTATGTATTACAACCGTAGGTAGACGCCAGTTATTGTCACCTAACAATATTAATATTTTCAATATATTACAACAAAGAACAAGGTATATTAAGTTAATTTATCAATGTGACCCTCCCATCTATGCAAGGTCAAATGTGGTTATTATAATGTTTCAAACTCAATGTTTACAATTAACTAAGTCAATTAGTACATAAACTTGTTATGTATCCAATCAAAACTGACTAATTAACACTAAAACAACAAATTCAAGTAAGATTTCAACATTCAAGTTAACAATTACTGTTTGAGGTTATACATATGACAATGTGTTTCAAATGGTACAATATGTTTCAAATTAAGTAGGTCAACCAATACATAACAGTTACAACAATATTAACAATGTGATAGCAATGCCTAACTCACATTCAGATACAAGATTACAACACTAATCTGAGGTTAGGCATACTCAACTACGCTCTGCTACCAAGAGATATGTGCAGAGTTTGCCCTAGGCAGGTAGGAAATTGTTGCAGATGGCAGTGGAAGTTTGTATTACATCCACCTGACTATGGCAAGCAAGGAGTCTAACATATATTACTGAGATTCTCAGCGATGAAATCACAAAGTACAATTACCTGGTATCTTCACTGATGTCAGGCCTGGAACTAAGTTAGATAAATGCAAACAAAACTAAGGTGGCTAAGATAGATTGAATGAATTATCCACTTAGCTGTTCCTCCAAACGATGTCTTCAGGACACGAGGGCACGAGGCACGTTGACACACAATTTTTGCAAATTTTCAATATGTCACAAATTTATCACAAACTTTACCGGAAGTCAATAGCAACAATTACAAGTATTTACAAGACTATTACACAATACAATTCGCCAAGCTGGTTTAACCATGTGCTTTCCAAAATGCGATATTTTAGGAGACGACATTGTGTTAATTTTTCAAGGCAAGAACAAAGAGTGATGTGTGATCTTACAGTGTGACCAGTCAAAATAAAATAACAATAGACAAAATAAAATGTTACTAAACTGATATTCTTGATTTAACTATTAAAGACAATATTACTATTTCAAACACTGTGGCTATGCGGTGAGGTAGACTGTTTTCGTAGTTAGTCGTCAGTATTAGAATTACATATTGTTACATAGCTCCGAAGGCTCCTTAAGCAGATCATCTACACTCGGGTTTACGGGGCTTGTATGAGAAATTCATAGCAATTACAAATACGAGCAGCAGCGATAGCCTGCTACGTAGTAGACAGATCGGCAAACTGCTACGTAGAGAGTCTCGCGTTCAGATCCACGGAGGGACTAATTATTTTTTTAAATTATGTTCGCATTAAATTGCTATTCATTGTTGTTTAAACAGTGAAGGAAAACATTGTAAGAAAACCTGCATATCTGAGAGTTCTCCATAATGTTCTCGGACAACATGTGAGGTCTGCTAACCCGCACTTGGCCAGCTAAGTGTACTTACTTTATGGTCATAACAACACACGACTATACAATTTAGCACAAATACATAATACTCATTAAATAATTATGATTGTTTGGGTGCCTAGTAAAAAGGTTCCAGGTTATATGACCCAATTCAAAAGTGTCATTACATCTCATCATCTTCATATGACTGGATAAACCTTCATAGACAAAGTTACCATTTTTTTCCTGTCTGTTCTTTTAAAATACTGCAGCAATAAATCATGTGTAGCGGGTGACTTAACAAATATTCAAATAAGGAACATAAATAACATCCAGGCTGGAAATAAGAAAATAGCAATTTGAGGAACGCAAAACGCAAAATGCTCCGTGCACGGATTGAAAGCGGTAAGATGGCCGCTTTAGTCAATGCACCATACGGTCCAGTTATTGGACAGACAATGGCTAAGAACAATTCCACAGTACATACTAGTAAGTTGCTCACTTTAACGACGAAGGAATATATTCAGACTAGATTTTTTTTTTTTGAAATTGCCAACCAACACCGGATTACTATGAACCAATCTATTTCACACCGATGAAGAAAACAATACAAAAACCTCTCGTTTCACTAGATAGCTTTCAATAAGACCGTCACCATAAACCTTACGTAGCCTATAATATGTGTACACACAAAGAGTAACCCTTTCAACACACATGACAGATAGGTAATATGAGACTGTGTCTACTAAGACTTATTGTGATATGTTACACGCCCACTACCTGTCTATCGGCGCTTATCACTTGCTCTCCTACGCAGCGATCTATCAATGTATGTACACACATTTCATAACGTGCGGCGCTGCGACGCGCGTATTAAATTATTATTTAATTAATGTAATTAGCGGCTATACGTCGCCCGATACTGTAGCTATGAGTTGTTCACAGCAACTCATAGCCAACGAGTTGTTGGCATTTATACAACATGCCATCGACACCATGGACGAGGTCAGCATTTTGCAGATCTGCAAGTCCAACTTCAAAAAAGAAGACGTTTGTGGTAGCAAGAAGCTACTCTACCAGACCCTGGGCAAGTTAGACGAGATGCCGACCCGGCGAAGGGATGGCACCGAGAAGAGTATCCAGGATATCATCTCGTTATTGAAGGTGACCGACCCTGACGACGTGGCTACGTTCGTGGCGAAGGATCTGCAGAAGCTGCCGCCCGTCACATTCGACCACGTCGACGTAACCAGGTTGCTGAAGGATATCACATCCCTGAAATCCAGCCTGGCCGAGGTGCAGTCCAAATTAGAGAAGTCGGACAGCACCATAAGTGAGCTACGTGCAGAAGTAGTATTATTACGTAACGCTATTTCTACAAGTAGGTCACCAGTCGTGTCCAACGTAAACACACGACGCGGGGCTCAAAACGCATCCATCAGCAGTTTTGAGTCAGCGAATTTGCTTGCGTCGCCTATCGCCGGTAATGCAAGCGGTGTGACGCGTAATGTCGCTGAAATCGGGTCATCGACACCGGTCAAGGTTTTGTCGAGTGTTGATGTATCTACTACTAAGCGCGCTTATGCCAATGTTGCTGCAAAAAGCAAAACGCAGCAGAATCGGCTGGAAGAAAAAGGGGGTAAACAGAAGCCTTGTGAACCCTCTCACAACGAGGTTGTGGAACTACGTGCCACAAAACCGAAGACATGTGACGAGGATGGTTTCATAAAGGTGGAGAAGAAGAAGAAGAAACCAACTTGTCGTAACCTTTGTGGTACCGGGATAGTGGGACCGAACATGCTGCTGCGTCCCGCCGTACCAACCACGCAGTTGTACGTCTCTCGGCTGCATCACTCCACAAAGGACGAGGAGGTCGTAGAATACCTGCGCCTGAAGACCCACTGGACTTTGAGAGTCGAGAGATTGGAGTCACGGCATAACACCAACTTCAAGTCGTACGTGGTGCGGGTGCCGACTCAACATCTCGAGACTTTCCTCAAGGAAGAGTTTTGGCCGAAGGGTGTTGTGTATCGGCGTTTTCATGGGAGGATACGCAATACCACTCAGCATAACATGAAACCGTAAACAACACCTGTTTGTTTTGTTATATTATTATGTTATTTTATGTATGTAAGTCTATAAGGCATATATCTATGGGTTCTAATTACCTGAAAATAAATGATTATTATTATTATTATTATAACTACGATGCAGCTTATATCCAGTTTAAGTTTACCCCTCAAATCTATGACCGTTGTTAATGAATTAGATTTTGATTGAATGGCTATGTGGGCGGTAGATCGTACCACTTGTTTCAGGATAACTCAATCGTTTCAATTTTTTCATTACGCGTTGTAGAGTAGGTTTTTGATATGACCTCGTTTTTCTCTTTGAGTGTTGTTTAACTGTCACTTAGCTGAACAAATATCGCAAATAAAAGTGCATTATTCGACATCAGCTTGTTTAATTAAATAAATACATATTTTTGCATAAAGAAGTATTTAAAATTGTTACCATTGAGGCTGTCTAAAAGACCGAGGCAGGTTGTGCCTTTTTAAGAGGAAACTGGTACATACGAATTCTAATAATTTTCACTAGCTTCTGCGCAAATTTCAAATTAAGTAACTTAAACGAACAGTGTTTCCTTTCATTGTCTAAATGTTGGTTATGTCCAGATTCTGTTCTTAGAGTAATTTGGCTGTTTTCTGTCGTTTATATTTGCGCGTTTTAAAACAGTCACTGATGTGACTGTTTTAAGACGCGCAAATATAAAAAAGCTGATGCTAGGGGAACTGTTTGCACCAACTATGGCAATAATTATTCTTCATCTCTTAAAACACAATATCTGGGTGTAAAATTAATACCACAGTCTGTCATTTCTGTTTTAGATTAGCTTAACAAAATATTTAAAACAATTAAATAATTCTAAGCAATTAAACAATTTCGGACTGCAATGTTGGTTAGCTGATTAATGAGCCTGAAGCAAGAGTTAGTAGGTTTGCTTCCCACCCAGGGCAAATCTTTATTTACAAAGCATGATGTTATGTTCAGTACCTATGAGTATATTTTTCTATAATAATATGAATGTATTTAAAAAAATTCAGTTAGTTTAACAGTTTTCCGATTGCTATGGTACATAAAGTTAGTTTAGAATCATTACTATGAGTGAGACGTCACCAGATATTGTATTATTATTATAAGTATGAGGCTTAGCAGGCAAGACAATTGATCAACCAAGAAAATCTACCAATAAATGTCACACATACTCGTACGTAGCCTTAGCCGTAATAAATTTCAATCGCGCCATTCAAGCATTCGAGGCTAGCCTTCCTTTATTACGCCATGAAAGTAAACAGAACACTTTGATTGAACATTGGCACGTATTGTTGTGGTGAATATCAAGCCAATCGATGCCCTTCATTAAAGAAAGGGATTTTTTATATAGTGAACTGCAAAATCTTCTAGTGAGAGAGGCCTTTGTCCAGCTACAGGACAGTTTATTATCAGGGCTAATTTTTATATTATGCTTTAAACGAGGTTATTTATTTTAATTTAATAATAAGCATTGAGTCAGTGCATTGTTCTGGCAATGATATTCCATTCAAATTACAACACTGAACTATTATTTTATCTTTATGAAATTTGGCATGTTCTTGCCACACAATAAATATCTTCTTCTTATCTGCAAACTTCCACACATGTCGACTCTTTTGTTCTCTCGGCAACTGACAGAACAAAAACGAAGAACACTGTCTGTGACCACCTCCACTCTATGATTCAAGGTTAGGGCAGGCGGAGGTATGTGAGACTCTCTCTACATGACTATTGATTGACTATCACTGCGTTTTCCTTGATTACCCAAAGTGATATGGTCGTGCGATTTAAACACATGCTTAAAACATTCTGGAAAGAACAAAATTACACCGAAATAAAATGTCACATTTTATATAGTAGAAAAACACCAATACAATTATAAGAATACCAACCAACCTCGACTAAAATGGTGTCCATATCATGATAATAAAAATAACACCTTACACAATCTTAAAAGGAATACAAAGCAAATAAAACTACACTTAAGCACCTATACTAATCTATACCACAAGTAGCTATTCCGTGAACATTTTCAAGGCTACACAATTAATCTCTCGTTCTTTATGTATCAATTTATGTTATTACTGGTCTCAACCTTGCAAAACTACTCAATTTTATCTGTATATCTTCTGCCATTACCTTGATTAATTTCGCGCTACAAATACTTTTCTTCCAGTACGTATATATATATATATATATATATACGAAGTACTTACGAGCATTTGATAGATTGGTGGATTTTCTATTTCTTTATACGTATATTTGGTTTGGTACTTACTGTAAATATTTATTGAAAAAAAAAAACTAGCAAACAGTAGTATTCATTCGTGCATGAAAATACATTGTATGCTTTTTGTGTAATTTTATTAAATCCTTATAATGAAGTTATGTGCGAATTTTAAGACCCGAGACACAGGAAACACTCAGATTCATAATTAACTGAAAAGAATCACGACACCATGGGGCAGTATTTAGGCGAAGTTTTGTTAGTTGTGTGTTCAAAAAACTGCAATAAACGTTACTATCGCAAGCTTAACTTACCTCTCTATAAAGAATGGACACTAACGGTAATGCTGAGACTTCGACCTATTGATTGAGACATTAGACTATTGTACTTCATATAATTATTCCCCAGAACAATACAAAACTGTTATCGTATCTTACCGTTTACGACTTATCACTTAAGACAGAACTTCTAGAGGTTCATCCGGTAGATTTTTATCAAAGTTTCTGCAGAGATGAACATGACAGTCACACAAAGAGACGATGCGTCTTCAAGGTATATCTTATTCTCCAAGTCTCAATCATTATATCTTCGCTTCATATATACCTTTGAAATATATGTTCCATCTTTTTTTGAATAAAGCCTCTATTGTCCGGAACTCATTACGTCTCGATACTGCCGCGATAAAAATTTATATCTTCGAAAAAGTTTCTTTACACGTTATTGTGAGAAAGAATTTTGTTGCCATTGTCTAATATTGGCCCAGAAGTTTCGACGTTTATTCGTATTTATTTGTTTCTTTTTGCTGCATTAACCTTTTTTATTTGGCGTTATAAGGGTGTAAAAGCTAATTTTCATACTGAATTTAGATAACTTTTTTACCTTAGTCGATTTTTTTCTTGTCGAATTAGTCGATCAGAGGAGAGTTATTTTTCATATAATGTTTGACATTTTGTAAAACCCGTTCTCAGTGACCATCTTTGTCAGCGAAATAAATGTTAAAGAACGTTTAAGTAAGACTTGATTGATTGGAGTTATGATTTGATATGTGTCAATAATTTAGTCAGATTTTTCCTAAATAGGCGTAGTAACACACTTCTTTTTTCGAAAGCTGAAGTAAACATCATCAACATAATTATTACATTACTTTTTTGTTTTTTTATGTCATAAGCGGTAAACGAGCAGTCGGATTGCCAGATGGTAAGCGATTACCGTCGCCTATAAACAAAAGCAACACCAGAGGAGTCATAAGTGCGTTGCCGTCCTTTGGGTTATAAAACTTCCCCGGTCGAGCCAGTCCATTCATGCTGAAATCAGCAAGGCTTTACTACCTGCTACTTGTCACAGAGTGCAAACTACTGAAGCTAGAAATATGAAATTTGAACTGCAGATTTTTTTATGTCGTAGAGCTAGGGAAGATTCTTTTTATTTCGCGAGAGTAAAATAAAGTTTAAGACAAGCTAAGCCGCGCGCGATTATTTCTTTAAACATATTTTGCAAAATTGCAGAACTAATGCTCGCTTTTTGGGTTTCGTAGGAACCTACAAGGAATCCTTATTTATGAACATAATTTGTCATAATTAAACATAATTCGTACGGCAAATGTTACACGACAAGATCAATATGGTTCCATAAAACTGTAAGTTTTCCTAAAACTGTAAAATAAAATAAAATGCCTTAGGTTTGTTTGTTTGTAAATCAAAATAAACCCAAAATCGATGAAAGAACTATATGTATCAGGTAAACCTATCAGTGGAAGTCAAATCTTTATTGCAAGGCTGATTCACCAATCTCCCTTCTATAAAAGTCACCAGACATATTATTCAACAAAATTCTTCGTTGGCGGTATTTCACTATGAATTTACATAAGCTTGAAGGTGCAAGAAATCTTGAACGGCTATTTCGACAAAGGGACGGTACATTCTACTCAAAGTAGAACCCGTTGCGACAATAGCTTTTAAAAATAGTTCATTCTGATTAACACTTGGCCTAAAAACCTTCTAGTCGCTTTTGGTCCTTTACTTTGTTCGCTTTTAATATTGCTGCCCCGATTTCAGGGACATCTATGAATTTCACTTAGTTCAGTTTAAGGAGTTCCAAGCGTTTGTTTCTGTTCATTAAAATATTTTTATACTGGATTTTATACGAGAAACTGAAGTGATCTTTGCAGATCATAATTCTATTGTATTGCATGCATGTAATAGTAAATATAATCTATAATGCAGGTTTTCTATTTCTAATAAAAGGGCAAATAATAACTCTAAAAACAGTTAATCAGTTACGTACGTTCACCCATCCAACTGGTGAACCGTACAAGCGTTACTTTATTATGTCGATCTAATACGGAAGGCAATTCAAATGATCTTGGAGCGTTTCTTTACGTTTAAAGCATTAATGTAAAACGCGCTTAATGCAAGACAAAAGGACCACCACTACTTAGACCTAGAGGCGTTAGCACATTAATACATATTCATAGACCCATTAAGACTGTAGATGAGAATGTTCTACAAATTTATGCAGCGAAACGTCGCATCGTGCTCGCCGCAGTGTTGGACACAGACAACGGCACTCAGCGGTAATTCGTCCTAATTACCATGCCTATGCGATGCGTTCAGTTACAGTCGAGCGCCTGGGTTCAGTTAAGCATAACATACGTTTTATATTACATGATAATGTATTTTATTAAACAGATCTACTGGAAATAAAGCGTTTCTGCCATAGATAGCAAATATATAGCGGTGTTGGTTTGTAAGTTTTGTTAAGTAAAAAAATAGATATAAAAAAAAAGTTTTCCGCTTTGCTATGGAGGACATTTTCAATAGTAGTTGTTTTACTGATTAATATTTATGTATGGTTATCAGTCATTTAGCTACCATATCACAGACTGCCTAGTTTCCTATCAGTTCAACATTATGTTCAATGTCCTAAAATAAGATCTTTATCTTTTTAGCCAGCGTGGTATAGTAGGCCAATTCCTCCTTTCAAAGGAGAGGCTTAGTGTCCAGCAGTGGACTGTTAAAGGCTGATGATGATGATAATATCTTTTTAACATTCATAAGCGAATTCAAGTACATCATCACCACAGCTAATAAACACTTAGGAAACGTTAACACAAGATAGTTTAATTTAAAGACGTTTTTAATGTCAGTATTACGATTAAATTGTGTCGAAACCTCTGAATGCACGTTTAATGTCCCTTGAAACGGCTTAAAAACATAAAAAGGATATTTATGCGAACCACAATAAAAGCTAACAATTCTTTACTTTCATTATTTCATCTTCGGGCCTTCTTTTTATATGGTTGCCTTTAAGATGACAAGTTAAGAACAACCTTAATCACCTCGTGAAACATTTGCATAAAAGTGGTGACTTCTTACTGAGTAGGAATCCATATTCGATGTACTTGTTTTTACAGAAACTTTAGATAAGGCTTCAATATAAAAAACTTATTTATTCACATATACGATTGTACATACATAGATAACGATGGTACAATCTTTTGTAACATTAATTATGTTTCAGACGTATTATTTATACAGAGAATGGCATTGTTTAATGATTGCTACACACCTCGTTACATTTGATCAAAATTCTGTGATGCACAAATAGTTTCTGCGAGACTATTTGTCAGATAAATGATTTTTTAAAAAGCACTATCATCCGAATAAATAAATAAAATGTTTTCTGCCAAGTCAATGCCTGCCAAATCTGTAAACTAGCCCTAAAATCGTCAACCACCAGTGCTCAACTCCAGCTAGCCTTACAAAACACTTATCTGCAGTTTCCAGAAAAATACTTAAAACATAAACCCACTCTACTAGCCGTGTGAAGTATGGAAAATTAGTCCTTTAGACAACAGTAACTTCACCCACACGCTAGGATAATTATATACCTTAAAATATAGGTGGCGAAACTAGAAACGAATATATACCTCTATCTATTTTTGGCGTATACAGCCATTTATCTATGTACATATGTAGAAACATAAACGGTGTAATTTAGGGTACTAAAATGATACGTTCATATTTAACCCAACAGTGTGTAGGCGTTATTCAGCCATATGACGCTACACGTTTTTAATTGCGAAGGTTATTAACATCAAAAATTATGTTCTAAAATCGCCGCGAGTATCAAATTAATTATCAAACGCGGACAAAATTAATTTTATTCACGCCATAATGAGGGCTTCATGCGGTAGGAAGCGGTTTAAAGGTTAAAGGGCAAATTTCCCAGGCGTCATCAGATTTTCTAATTGGTAATTCCCGAAACAATGTCACTTAGAGTGAAGCATAGCTTTGCGCCTCTATTCGTTTTCTCTTTCGTTTTAAGCAAACAGAATTAAGTTGGTAGATTGGGTAGGTAGACTGAATTAATGATTTTCACAGTGATCATTGTAGTTTGTTGCATAAAAATACCCTTATACGTTGTCAGTCGATACTCGAAAATACAATATTTTATTTACTGTAAATATTAAAACAGAATTCTGAAAATGGTGTTTTCAAATTGGTTCAAGTACCTACACTGCGATAAATCATATTATCAGCATAATTTTCTAGATTCAAATTATAAACAAACAATGCCATAGCTGTGGCAGATTGATCACACACTATATAACCCTTAAGTAACATCCTTATTTTCGGTTACGGAATGAACACCCTGGGGTAAAAAGTTACCCCAATTAGATATTAACAAGTCACAGTACCTTTACAAGATGTAAAGTGATATGACAGGTTTGAAGTTTATATATTAGTAGACTTACTAAATTACACGATTGTTAAAAAAAAACATCAGTCTAGCATATGTTCTAAAATCTCCGCGAGTATCAAATTAATTATAAAACGCGGACAAAATTAATTTTATATTACTTTACACACATACTTTACATTTTTTTTTAGTCAACGTTAACAAAGACATAGATTTTTTATTTACAACTAACAGTCTCCAAAACAGTATGTATCCTAAAAAAATCTTGCGGAATAACTGTGGTAAACAGAAACTTACATTAATTGAACATTGACTATATGTCCTAAACAAATTTAAAAATCAAAATGAAATTAAAAAATATTATGAATTAATATATTAGGTTGATAATAAATTAAAACATGCGTAACTAACACCGTGGGGTAATTTTTAACCCCATATACCTGTGTAGACCAGACGGATGATTTATTTCACGTTACGCGTCTCCGAGCTTTATTGCCATTGACAGGACAAGAAGACAAAAAGAACTACAATATTAAAATTCGTAGTTTTCATTTTGATTTATGACTATGTGAGGTAAGCCCTATTTCACTGAATATAAATGAACGCCGTTGCCCGACGTAAATACCTATTTATTAATTTCGCGTAACATAAATCATTCCTCTCGCTTACCGCTTTTAAACCTGGACTATACATACACGAACAAAGAGGCAGGTACGTCCAAGAGCCATGATATCGCAAAACTTAATTGTCCTGCTTTACAGTTGTGAAATAATGTTTGTGAAGCGTTTTGAACTATCTATTATATCAAAGATTTTCTTCGACATAATATTTAAGGTATTTGTGTGTTTTAAATTCTAGAAGGACTTCTAGAATTTAAAACATACATATACCTACACATACTAAGTGTAGGTACCTTATTAACATATTTGACTGGTTCAGTACGCCGACTCCACCGCCACTGGATTTTACCAAGAAAAATATAATAAGGTTACAAAACTTTCCCTTAAAAGTGTAATCCGCAAAAAATTTTGTGGAAGAATATAATTTCAACTTTTATAACCTGTTAAAGGTTCTATTATTTGAACGATTTCGTTCTCAAGTAATTATACTAAGCTTATATTTACAAAGTTGCGTCTCTACGCAACTTGGTAAACACATTATAGTCGACTAGCTTATTGTCGGCGGCTTCACTCGCGAGGGCATTGATTTCAGGAGAATTAAAGGTTCGCTATTCTGATTCTATATAACTAAAACCTTTCATCAAAATCGGTTGAGTAGATTTTGCGTGAAAGAGTATCAAACATCCAACGTCACAAACATTCACTTTTATAACAGCAGAGAGATAGGATATTAGTAACCATAACATCAACTGACGTTATTGATGTCAAATAATTGGTAGTTGTTCAAATTCGCCTTCGAGACATATCGTGAAAATATATTTCTAGTCATTTTCATATTTTATACGAGAAAATAATATATTTCGTTAGATAGTGTTGCAAACTAGATAGCCATAGAATTTATCAAAATAATAACGGTGAAAACACCACGAAACCACGCGGTAAAAGAAGTCGATTATAAAGAGTTCACATTTTTCACTTGAGGACAATATAAAATGAATCGATTTATGAAAAATTATAATATGTGTGTACATATAACTTATATTTAATAAAAGATCGACACAAATTGCGCTGCGATGGTCTAAAGCGTGTAAAAATAGCGTTATAAAATAGACTACTTACTCATTACCTAATACTCTACTATAAATATCTCTTTTCCTATAACCGTTCCTTATCATCGTAAACATCGTAACCCGTCACCCAATAAAAAGCTAGTAGGCCCATAAGCACATACGCTTGAGCGTATTAGCTCAGACTTCTGTGCAAATACAACATACCCAGTAAAATTAATAGCCTATAAACTGTAGACTTCGTAACGAGCTGTGCTAACTTTATACGAACATTCAACGGGTACATTATAAAGTGTAAACGCATGCATGTAAGTTGTAGGGCTCAGTTTTATTAAGCACAGAGAACAGCGATACAATCTCGTCTTGGTATCATACTTATGTCATGAGTAGTATTCTCCTAAATGATCTAAAACGTATTGTGTGTCATAGTAACATATAAAAAAAAATGTATATACACCACTATTTTTTAATTAGTACAAAAAATTTAACGGGGCACTAAGTAGCTTTAACTGATCATATTTCTGTAGTTAAAAAATAAAAACACTTAGTCCCAAAACTGTCTCAAAACTGTCCACAAAAATACGTAATAATTGGTTAATGCATAACTAGTAACAGTAGTAAATAATTCCATTGATAAATTCCCCCCCGTCCCTCTGCGCGCGCGCCGCGCTTCGATGCTACAAACAGTACTAAATTAGTAGCGGACGTAAGCGTGTCGATTGTTTTCGCTGTAACAGTTAATTGTTTGTCTACGTTTTCCCGACGCGATGGCTTATCAGTTCATAATATCCCGGGAGTATGAAGCTATGCTTCGTGCGTACTTTTTAAGTGGAGGAATCGCGAGTGCAGCTGTGTACCCATGGACATCATTTTGTGAGTGTACAAAAGTAAGCCGGTTAGTGTCTAACGATTAAAACAGCGTATATTGGACGCTTTTGACGAAGTGAAAAGACTGTGATCTGTGAATTGACAATGGTCGTGGACATTTCGAAGGACATTGGAAATACTTGTAAGTTTAGTAAATAATACCTACTTAAGTAAATAATAATTTGAGGCGGGTGTCTCAAAATCGGTCTGTGTTGAGAACCTTGAGGGAGGCCTATGTCCAGCAGTGGCCGTCTCTAGGCTGACGTTATAATGATAAAATAATTTGTAAATAGCAGATGATTCTAACTTCATAAAAACGCTAAAATTACTCTTTTCTTTTATTACAGAATACCTTCTTTTATTTTGATATGTGTTTGCTTTCTAATTACATACCTTCGTATTTAATTACTTGTAAAACGATAAATTTTGCCGGTCTTAAGCCCGGATAAACTATGAAGGAGAGGGTAGAATTAAGAAAATTAAAAAGTAACTACCTGCACTGATTATTTTATTGTCTAAGGCTACCTACATTAATAAGTGCGACGGAAAGAGTGCGTAAGAGTAGGACGGAAAGTAAGTACTATCAATGAAGTAGTGAATGGATTGTAAAATATGTCTATGATTTAGGTGGGGATTTTCTACAAAAAGCAAATGATTATAACTTAGATATTTATAGATATTATGAAATTCTTATGTCACATAAATGATAATAATGTCTTCACTAATATGTCCTTAAAGTTTTTGTACTAATTAAAAAATAGTGGTGTATATATATATATATATACATATTATCTTATAATGTTATGTGTTCATATTGCAGGTTCTATCCATTCCCTAAACAAGATAACACTTTATTGTATCAAGGCTTGGTGTTCTTTATATCCCTTAATAAAATCTCATAAGATGCTGAATTTATTACCATTAAAACAAATTATTGCATAGATGATTGCATAAATGAGTGTGCTGAACAAGGAATTGTCTAGAACATTCTGTCTTATAAACTAAATTTCAGCATTTATAATAATATGTATGAAAAAGTAACATACATACATGTGAAACATTGTTGACTTTTATCAAAACCATTGGACTGTATTAGTTCTTATTCTACTTCTATTCAATATTTCCGCTAAGCTATACCAATAGTTATGCGCTTTTGTTGTTCATCATCATCATATCAGCCAAACGACGTCCACTGCTGTACATAGGCCTCCCCCAAGGTTCTCCACACAGACCGGTCTTGAGCCGCCCGCATCCAACCACCTCCCGCGATCTTGACGAGATCGTCGGTCCACCTTGCGGGGGGCCTACCTCTGCTGCGTCGTCCGGTTCGTGGCTGCCACTCCAGAACCTTTCTGCCCCAACGGCCATCGGTTCTTCGAGCTATGTGCCCTGCCCACTGCCACTTCAGCTTGGCTATCCGGAGAGCTATGTCGGCTACTTTGGTTCTACTGCGGCTCTCCTCATTTCTGATTCGATCTCGCAGGGAAACTCCAAGCATAGCTCTCTCCATCGCCCTCTGAGTGACCTTGAGCCTTCTGATAAGGCCCATAACTCGTTTGGTAACTGGGGCTGATGGAGTTCCCCGATTTGCTGAGGTCTTGGTGGACGGTTCGATTCTGAGGAGAGCGGTTGCAACATTGTCACGTCTACCAACCGATTAGCGGACCGGTAGGCCGGTCCGGGGCGGGTGGATGTTTGAAATAGAATTAGTTTTTATTATAAGTCAAATCGATTAGATCGATTTAGTAACATTTTGTTTAGTCTATTGAAAATTTCTGACAATGGTCACACTGAACTGTCATTCACTCACTTTGCTTCTTTGTCGTTTCCCGCGGTCGGTGAAAAAAAAAAAGCTCTGGATAGATTTCGTTTTGTGAGCGTTTTGATCTTGTATTTGGAACCCGTTTTGATTGCCACTTCCTTGATCAATAACTGGCACCGGTTAATTGTGATAAAAATAGTATTTTAACGAACATTGTAAAACTTGAGTGAATCCGATGCACGTGGTTGGTGCCGGACGAATTTGCTGATTGAAAACGCTGCGTTGGAGTCTGGTAAAGTAAAGATAATTCACTTGCTAATATTGGCCAATTTAGTCTCGTGTGTGTCTAGCTTGCCTCCAGGACTCCACTCAAGAACATCACCAGGAGATATTTGGTAAGACATTTTATTAATATTAGAATTTATATTCATTCGCTGTGCTACCACAGTGTATGTTGGACCTTTGCCTTGGGCTGAGACTGGATGAATTAATCGCTTCCACTGATCTCTGTAAACCTTACCCGATCTCAGCTCAAACTCTAGACAGTGAGCGACCACGTCTCTGATCCGTACGTCATCACTGGCAACACACACTGGTCAAAGACTTTCGTCTTGAGACACTGCGGGTTATCGGACGAGAAGATATGTCGTAGCTTCCCGAACGCTGCCCAACCGAGATGGATTCGACGATTGATCTCCTTCTCGAAGTTGGACCTACCTAATTGGACTACTTGTCCCAGTTAGATATACTTGTCGACAACTTTGAGCGTAGAGTTCCCAACTTGAATAGGAGCAGGTACAACATGGACGTTCAACATGATTTTCGTCTTGTCCATGTTCATCTTAAGACCTACTTGTTGGGAGACTACAGAGGCCATCGAGCATTGTGCCTAGGTCTTCCATGGTCTCAGCCATGACTACGATATCGTCTGCGAATCGAAGGTGAGTGATGTACTCGCCGTTGATGTTGATGCCGAGTCCATTCCAGTCCAGAAGCTTGAAAACATCATCCAGCGCAGTGGTAAACAGTTTCGGAGATATGACATCCCCCTGTCTCACTCCTCGCTGGAGTTGAATAGATTTCGAACTCTGGTCCTGGAGGCGGACTGACATAATGGCGTTTTCATACAAACACTTCAGCACTTCGATATATCGGTAGTCAATCCGGCACCGTTGGAGAGACTGTAGTACCGCCCAGGTTTCGATCGAATCGAAGGCTTTCTCATAGTCCACAAACTCCAAGCATAGGGGCTGGTTATACTCCTCGGACTTCTGTATAACCTGCCGCAGCGTATGTATGTGGTCTATGGTACTATAGCCTTTACGGAAACCGGCTTGTTCGGGACGCTGGAAGTCGTCTAGCTTGCTCTCGAGACGATTCGTGATGATCCTCGAAAACAGCTTGTAGACGTGGCTCAGAAATGTGATGGGTCTGTAGTTCTTTAACAGGGTTTTATCCCCTTTCTTAAAGAAAAGCACCACCACCACACTTTTGTTGTTACTGTAGATCAATTTGTCCATGTGTATTAATTAAACCCAACGGCAATCAACGTCCTAGTTCTGTCCCACTGCTGGGCACGGGCCTCTTCTTACTATGAGAAAGGTAAGGCCCACCACGCTGGCCAAGTGCGGGTTGGCAGACTAGTTCATAATGCCTCTGAATATTTCAAACACCCGATCCGAGAGCCGTAGCTCATCACTAACGCACACCTATTGATAAACAGCAATATCTCGTTTTATAATTCAGAAAGGATATTACCAAATTAGGTTCCTAAGTCAATATTGGACAAAGGTCAATAGAGCGGTAGAGAGAAATCCGTTTAATCGCTATGCAAATAACCGATTGTGATGGAAATCATGTCTATGATATTGCTATTTATATATAGCGTATTTATAAATTCAGGTGTATAAACCACCGAGGAGGACAAGAATAGACCTTTCGAAACTTAAAATATTGGATAAAATAAACAAACCTCAAAGAAGGTTGAAGCCCTTAAATTGTTTTTAATCTGTTGTTTTGAGATAATTAGACAAGCATAATCTACATTGTGCTATATTTGGAGTCGGCAATATTGCTAGACTATTATTTATTCTAAGTATTGTTCGTATTCAAAATGCTACGCACAGTCTGTTTATAGTATTGGTAATATAACATCGAACTTCGAATAATATAAACAGTCGTATTTCTGAAATATAAAGCAAACAGTGTTTTCAGTTCTGAAAATAAAGAATGTATAGCTTCATACAACTAAGGATATCTGTCGTACTAGAAATTAAAGACTTACGCTGGTGACATCTATCGGATAACAACGGAACTACGAAAAACGATATTTAAAATCACGCTATTAAAGGTTCCACACGTTCTTGACAATAACGACTGTGGGCTGCAGACTACCAGGCACCATCACCTAGCCTGGTCAGAAGATTTTCCTTCTAGCTGATGATTGCCATAACTCTTCTGTCTAAAAACGCTTGGATTCCAAAATGCTGATATACTGGGTGTTACAAGACCCATCACCAAGCCGAAGTCTACTCGTTGTGGACATCATGCCAAGTCATACTAACCAAAAATAATACCTGGGAAACGAATTTTCTTTTTAAGTTTTCCCATTTTTTAAACCGCAATTAAAAGCACGCGCGTGCAATGCTCGAAATATCCCCTTATCCATGGGGTCAAAGGGCATCTAAAGAACATATTGGCGGAGTAAATGCATCGATGTCGTACCTTATTAGAAAAATTCCATACTAACTTTGAGCCTCAAAATCTCCTGAACCAGTAATTTCCCAGGTATGGTGCCGAAGTAAACAATTTTCGTAGTGATTGGTACAACATGGGATTTTAGTTTTCGTTAAGAGTCTTTTTACACCCTGTATACAAATTAACTAAACAGAAGAGCATGCATGAGAAACTTGATGGCATTGAATGAAGCAAGAGAGATATTATGTCAGGATCGTTGCAAATGGCGTTCCGTAGTCTCTGCCTACCCCTTCGGGAAGCAGGCCTGAGCCTATGTATGTATGTATGTACAAATTAACTGCTAGAACACGTCATATTTTGCGCACTTATATGTCTTGTGTTTTCAGCCGTTTTACAGGGCCGTAGGTTGTCTTCTAATCCATTTCAAAGAGCCGTAGATAGCCTCTCATCCATTTCAAAGGACAACAAGTGTGACGACTATTATACAAATAGCCTTTCACGATTAGCCGGTTGACGAATCACTGTGTGGAATACCATATGTTCAAATACTGTGAATTTGGAGCGTTGAATCCGCCAAACCCAATGACCTACATGGTTAACCACGCATCTAAGCGGAGCCGCAAACCCTCTTGGTATGCTATCCTCAGTGAATACGTAAACAGTCTGATGTTATTACAATGAGACAACATGATGTATGATAAAAACTGTTTTAAATAAACTGCAATTATTGTGAAAGTACGGTAGATTGTAATGCAAAGAGTGGCTTTTCCGTTTGAAGCAGTATCTTGCAGACAAGATGTTTGTTGAAAAATATAATATAATATAAGCGGCACAGGACATTACTAAGTGTCGCTGTGTTAAAGACCCTGAGGGCAACCTATTATGCGCGTCAAGCGCGGTGAAGGAGAGATGGCGCTCGTACATCCACGAGCTGCTTAACAAGCAGCATAAAGAGGTGCAGCCACCGGAACTCCCTCCGAACCAAGGACTAGCGCCGCTGGTAACGCCTGAAGAAGTCCAGAGCCACATGAAGAATCGGAAAGCTGTCGGAACTGATGGAGTCCCCATTGAGGCCTGGAAGGCAATGGGCCTGCGGGGTGTGGGCACCCTTACTAATCTATTTAACCGCATACTCCTTACCGGAAAAATCCCGAACCAATGGAGACTGAGTATCATCACTCCAGTCTTTAAAGGCAAGGGATCGGTACAGGAGTGCAGTAGCTATCGTGGTATTAAGGTGATGTCCCATACCCTAAAGCACTTTCAGCGAATTATCGACTCCCGGATCCGACAGGAGACCACAGTCTCGGAGTGTCAATATGGGTTTCGCCCTGGTCATGGCACCATGGACCCAAGTTTCGCCCTCAGGATCGTCATGGAGCGGTACAGGTCGAAGAACACGCCTCTGCATCTTCTGTTTCTAGACATGCAGAAGGCCTTCGACTGTGTGCCGCAACAGATGATCTGGTGGGCGCTAAGATCCAAAGGTGTACCAGAAGCATATATTGACATCATCCGAGACATGTACTCCAATTCCGATTCCTTAGTTCGGACTGCTGTTGGCGACACAAGAACCATTCCCATCACCGTCGGGGTCCACCAGGGTTCCATCCTTAGTCCGTACCTATTCAGTGTCATATTAGTCGTACTGTCAGACAGCATCAGAGACTCACTGATGATATCGCGCTGGCGGATGCGGACAGGAGACGCTTGGTGCGGCGTGTGAATGCGTGGAAGGAGTCACTTGAGAACGGCGGTCTGAAAATAAACGAGGCGAAGACCGAGTACTTGGCCTGCAACAGTACTGATCCCGCGTCAATTCGTATAGGCGGAGACATTGCCCAGCGAAAGGACCTGGTCAAGTACCTGGGATCAGTACTGCACGCGTCTGGTGACATCGATTGCGACGTCAAGGCACGCGTTTCGGCAGCCTGGGTCAGGTGTGGCGTGAGGTGAGCGGTGTCATTTGTGACCCCAAAATGCCAGTTAAGCTCAAAGGACAGGTCTATAAATCCATCATTAGACCTGTCCTGTTATATGGCAGTGAGACGTGGCCTGTGCTTGAGCGACACAAGCAGAGTCTGCGTGTCACGGAGATGAACATGCTGCGCTGGATGTGTGGTGTCACGCGGCAGGACCGCGTTAGGAACTCCCGCATCCGGGGTAGCCTTCATGTCCGTGACATTGCTGACAAACTGCAAGAGTGTCGTCTACGCTGGTATGGCCACGTCTTACGTCAACCGGCTTCTTACGTGGGTAACAAATGTCTTGCCATGCTACCTCCACCGGGCCCCGGTAAACGGGGAAGGCCAAAGAAATGCTGGCTTGACGTCGTAAAGGATGATATGCGTGCCAACCAACTAACCAACAGGGATGCTGAAGACCGTGCGAAGTAGAGGAGACATAGCCGGAATGCGGACCCCGGGCTCCAAGGTGTGGGTTTTGGAGCGCAACCGGGACAGCGCTAGGATGATGATAATGATGATGATGATAATATAATACGTTGGATTTTTATTTTTCGTTCACAAAATTTGTATTTTAAATAATTATCTTAGTGTCAAAAAGCCTTTGAATAACAGACAGTAGCCATCAAATATGCAACGTTTTCGGCCGCATTAGTATAGAACTACTTGAAGTGAACTAAAATAAATTCTACTTACTAAATATGTATAACATTTGTATTTTAGCTACTCATACCTACATATTAGAAGCAGTATTTTAATACATTTTATATGTCGGAGATTGTTAAGCACCCATTTTGTTTAAGCGATGTCTGTTTGGTTAGGTGCAGCGAAGCGCAGCAGAGAGATTTGTTTAAACTATTACTATCGTCATTGTTCTCGTTCCAAATAATGTTCAAAATAATTTTACATAACAAATATTGTGCCTCCGTGGTCCAGTGGATAGCGTATGCGACTGCTGATCGGAGGTCCCGGGTTCGATTCCCGGGTCGGGCAAAAATGTTACTGGGCTTTTTCGAATTCTCAGTAGCAGCTTGGAGTCTGGTGATGTGCCCGGTAACGCCAATAGGCTCGCCCCCTATTACGTGGGACCTCAAAATTCATGGCGAAATGTGGGTGTAATATTACACCTCTACCTACCTCTTTGGGGATACAAGCGTGAGCCTATAAATTGTCTATACCTTCGGGCAGATTACCCGCGGTATAGTAAATCACAAATCTGCATATGAATGTTGACCTAGTTAATATACATCGTCCTTTTGACGCGTAAACCCAAACAATAGAGACCACCCCATTCAATTTTACACCGCCTGACATAATATTTGTCAATATAAGCCTTTGTTTACTACCATAATCGGTTTTGTTTTGCAGCCGCGTATTTCTATTCAATCTGTTAACGGGAAACGAATTTAAATGGAAAATTTATTGGTAATTATTGAGCAATTGTAATGATGATACTATAATGAAGTTCGTGTATATGCGTTCTTTTATTTTATTTATGTCTGCCATACACCAGATAACGATCGACCTGAAGAGTACCTACAGGTGTGGTTTGCAAAGGCTATCGTAAAGGCAATATCAAAAATGCGCGTAAACCAGGCTCTATTCACTTAATTATAGCTAACTTAGCTTACACAACTGCCTCATCAAGTAATAATGTAAGCTTTCCAAAATATTGTCACTGATTGAAGGTGGTAACTGCTAGAACCATGTACATAATTTGGTAACAAATGAGCCGATGACGAACTGTAGTTATTCATGTCACGCTAAGGACTATTGATGAAAGTCTTGAAGAATGCTGGATTAGATTACAGGGACAGAAAGATAATTTTTGAACTTTACAAGGATCAAAAGGCTGTGATAGCAGTAGGAGAAGAAAAGGAAAGAGCTAAGATAAGACAAGGCGTTAGGCAGGGATGTCCACTATCTCCAATGATTTTTAACATTTTTATAGAGTGTGCAATAAAGAAAATTATAAAAGAAGAACAAGGAGGAATAAAAACTAATGGGTAAAATATACATTTTACACGATACGCAGATGAGATGCAAAGCTGCTTTAGCAGAGAGTAGAGAACAGCTAGAATTTTTATTAAACAGAATGGACAAGGTTTTCCTACAAAATAAAATTAAAAATAAATAGTTCTAAAACCAAAACAATGATCATATCTAAAGTTCCGCCTTTCAATATTGAACCCATAAAATTAAATAACACTCAAATAGAAAATGTTAATAAAATCAAATGCCTGGGTACTTTAATAACTAGTAAATCCAGATGCACTCTAGGTGTAGTGTATCCAGGTCTCGGGACATCCTTTTCTTGCATTCCTTACGACGCAATGGCACCTTTTTTGAACATGATAACGATTCAAATTTCGTTGATCACAACATTGCAGTTCGCGCACTTAACAGTTTTTGTAGTCATATTGATAGCCTCGAGTCACGCTTATAAGCAAAACGCGACCGCGCGCGGTTGAGACCGGACGGCGACTGTGATTTATTAGTCGCATTAATGTAAGGGAATCTCAAAAAAATCAAGTGTTTTCTATGTATATATCCATTCTCTTTATCTCTGAAACTACTGATCCGATTTGAAAAATTCTTTTTGTTTGTGATAGCCACATTCATGAGAAAGGTTATAGGCTGCTTTTTAACCCGATATTCCCGCGGGATCACGGAATGAGGCCGATTAAGTCGCGGGCGTCCGCTAATTAATTGATATAGGTAAGAAAAATAAAATGCTAATTCATTAAAAAAAATATTCAATTTGATCCAAAGCAATCATAAGATCATCTAAAAAGGCAGCGGGTGCGTCTGCTTCCTGGTGCATGGCCCAAGACAGATAATAAACAATGCTAGTGATATGGGCGCAGCTATTAAATGTGCGAAAAAAACCTGTTCAATGTGCGAAAGAGACAGCATATAACATATCTGTAAACATTAGCTCATTTAGATATTATTTTTATGCCTTTATA
Source organism: Euclidia mi (assembly GCA_944739405.2). NCBI lineage: Eukaryota > Metazoa > Arthropoda > Insecta > Lepidoptera > Erebidae > Euclidia > Euclidia mi. The sequence continues at coordinate 25,323,651 of OX123204.2, read as the reverse complement.
AGATGAAATAAAACCTTCGATTTCTTTTTAAAGGATCCTGTACATTTTTCTCCGACGATTTTTAATTAAACAATTGTATGCAATGAAAGGTCATATTGTTCCCCTTTGTTTAAAACTATTTTGGTTAATGTACGCCACTGTTCGCAAAGCGGGTCAGATATACCCAATGACCTTTGGATTTAAAGCCAAAGGACGTGGTTGCTGCCGTTTGCTCTTTCCAAAGCGGGTCTGCCGGTGGTCTCGACGGCTTAACACCACAGCACCTTAAAGAACTCGTGTGTGCGAGCGCCGGGACTGCTGGGGACGCGCTTTTGAGGGAGCTAACGGCCCTAATCAACCTTATGCTCTCCGGCAGTATGAACGATGACATCGTCCCTATTTTGTACGGCGCCAATCTCTGTGCCTTGCGAATTGCGAAAGAGGGACGGTGGAATTCGTCCCATTGCCGTGGGGTGTACGTACAGGCGTATGGTAGCCAAGATATGCTGTCGCTATTATAATACCAACTTAGGTAATAAATTCCAACCCCTGCAGCTCGGATTTGGATCCAAAGGGGGTTGCGAGGCTGCCTTACATGCCCTGTCAACGTACCCTGGCTGTAATGGGGGCGAGGTTATCTTGAAAGTTGATTTAAAGAACGCCTTTAACTCAGTGAACCGGGACACCTTGTTGACACAAGTTAAAATTGAAACACCCAAAATCTTTCTCTGGCAGTGTTACAGAAACGCTTCAAAATTGATCTTCAAGGAAAATCTTCTGGAATCCGCCGTTGGCTGTCAACAAGGTGACCACTCATTTTTAGCTTAGATTTTCCCCCAATCATCAGCCAGTTAAATTCAAAATTCAATATCTGGTACCTAGATGATGGAACCCTGGGAGGCGATGTAGAGACTGTTTATCAAGATCTGGCTTTCTTGAAATCTAAATTTTCATCCATAGGCTTAGACCTAAATCCAACTAAATGTGAAATTTTCATAAACGACAATTCAAATAAATCCTCTATGCTTTCCAAATTTCAATTTCTGACTCTGAATATAACCCACATTGAAAAAAGGTTGTCTTCGCCTCCTTGGGTCCCCGATTTTAGACGAAGGTTTCGATACGATTCATGAAAAAATTCAAAATTTTTGTGAAATTTCTAACAGGCTCCTAAAAATTTACATTCCTTCGGCTTTCACTATAATTTGGTATTGTTTTTTCGTGCCTAAATTTACCAACGCTATTCGAGCTTTTGGAAAAATTCGAGCCTACTCATTGAAATGGACAAAATTATACAAAATACTCTTAGTCAAATTTTGAATATAACACTGAATGACCGATTGTGGCTACAAGCGTCCTTACCTGTACGTATTGGCGGCCACGGCGTTCGAAAAATGTCCGATGTTAGCCTACCAGCATTCCTGTCCTCGGTCCAGGCAGGTCATATTTCACGACACGGCAACCTAATTAATGACATTCTCCGTCGGGTTCTTGTCACCGCTGGCGTTCCAGCCCACCTTGAACCTCAGGGCCTGGTACGCGACGACGGCAAAAGACCAGACGGTATGTTTTTACTGCCATGGAAGCTGGGTAGGCCTTTGGTATGGGACGCAACGTGTGTCGATACCCTCGTGCCATCATATCTTCCTAGCACAGCTGTGCGGGTGCTGCGGCTGATACAGTGGAGACCCTCAAACGGCGCAAATATGTAAACCTAGTAGGGGATTACGTACTTGAGATTTTTGGGTTCGAAACGTTGGGGCCATGGGGTCCAAGTGCGAGATCTCTTTTTAGAGATCTCGCAAAGAGACTAGTCGACGCCTCGCGTGACCAGAAGGCTGTGTTGTATTTGACCCAAAAGGTAAGTATCGCCATACAACGTGGCAATGCTGCCAGCGTTCTGGGCACGCTTCCAGTTAACGCCAATGTGGATGAATTTCATGACGCCTTCTAAATTTTTCTTTTCGTTCTGTATATTATTATTTGTATGTTCTGTATATATTTCTTTGTATAGTATTTTAAGACTTAGTTACGTTTCAATCTGATATATATATGTATAATTAGTGTCGTGTATGTTATGTTACGCTGAAAGACCAAGCGAAAAACCAGCTTGAAACGCTATGTGGTCATAGTACAATTTCTACTCAATAAGCGCTTATAGTCTTTCTCTCTCTTCTATTTAAGAGCCAAGCTCTTGTCGGTGGAGTTCCTTCCATAATATCCTATCTTCAGCCAGTGCTTTGACTTCTTGATACGACGTGACTTTTACCTTTTCTTTTACTTGATCTATGAACGTCCTTCTTGGCCTTCCTCTACCGCTTCTGCCTTCTATTTTTTCTTCCAAGATGTTCTTTATAAAAGTGTCATGTCGTATCAAGTAGTACTTGATACGACATGACACTTTTATAAATATATTGATAAAGGCATAAAAATAATATCTAAATGAGCTAATGTTTACAGATATGTTATATGCTGTCTCTTTCGCACATTGAACAGGTTTTTTTCGCACATTTAATAGCTGCGCCCATATCACTAGCATTGTTTATTATCTGTCTTGGGCCATGCACCAGGAAGCAGACGCACCCGCTGCCTTTTTAGATGATCTTATGATTGCTTTGGATCAAATTGAATATTTTTTTTAATGAATTAGCATTTTATTTTTCTTACCTATATCAATTAATTAGCGGACGCCCGCGACTTAATCGGCCTTATTCCGTGATCCCGCGGGAATATCGGGTTAAAAAGCAGCCTATAACCTTTCTCATGAATGTGGCTATCACAAACAAAAAGAATTTTTCAAATCGGATCAGTAGTTTCAGAGATAAAGAGAATGGATATATACATAGAAAACACTTGATTTTTTTGAGATTCCCTTACATTAATGCGACTAATAAATCACAGTCGCCGTCCGGTCTCAACCGCGCGCGGTCGCGTTTTGCTTATAAGCGTGACTCGAGGCTATCAATATGACTACAAAAACTGTTAAGTGCGCGAACTGCAATGTTGTGATCAACGAAATTTGAATCGTTATCATGTTCAAAAAAGGTGCCATTGCGTCGTAAGGAATGCAAGAAAAGGATGTCCCGAGACCTGGATGACATTATCTGCTTAATGAAAGGTACGAGTGTTGAATCATTCCCAATATTTGTTGCAAAAGACCTCCACTTAATCCCAAGTGTTGGTTTTGACCATATTGATTGAACGCGGTTACTAAAAGACATTAATAAACTATAAAATCATGTGAGCGCACTACAAGAAAATACCGTTACAATTGATATGTTTGAATAGTTAAAACATGAAATGGAACAAATGAAGTACGCATCTATTATAGAAAATCATCAATCTCGCACGTATGTGAACCCGAAAAGAGGCGCATGTTTACAAGATAGCTATGAATTAAGTAGTGGACCTGTAGGATTACATTATGTGTCATTAAAACATACGCGAGAATCAGCTGTTGAAGTAAACATACACTCGACGCCCACAAGGTCAACGACCGACACGCACAGTGGAAACAGCATCTCTTTTCAACACGCACAGCAAGGTGAGATGGAACATCGGGGGCTCATGGAGGCGCCTACGCAGGTTTCGCCTGTTGTGAGAGGTGCGAGCGAGAACGACGGGCCGGTGGGTTTGCTGCGCGAGAGCGTGGGAGAAAGGAGCGAGACGGCCCATCGGTCGCACGTGGAGGCCACGGTTGGTACTGCGGTTTCAAACCAATCAGTTACTACCTGCGAATCGTCGTCGGTGAATACCGAGAACTCGGCGTCAGTAATTACATCTAGCGATAATAAACGATCAGCTGTTCCTATTGTGAATACGGACCTACACATTCCGAATAAGATAGTTAGCAATGTTGTAAGCAAAACTATACAGCCAACAAATGATTGTAACGAATGGCAAATTGTACAAAATAAGAATGCAAAAAGGTATAAGCTCATTGGCCAGAAAGGACGCGCTTCTACAGCTCCCGACGGTAAATTTAAAGCCGCCAATGTTAAAGTACCTCTGTTTATATCAAAATATGTAAGTAAAGAAACGAGTGAGCAGGACATTATTAATTATATTCTAGATAAAACTAATGAGAAAGTAACATCAAAAATGATAAATATGAAATCAGCTAGGAAATATAATGCCTACAAATTATTTGTATGTAAATCTAAATTAGACTTGTTTTTAAAAGACGATTTTTGGCCAACAGGTATCACATTTAGGCGTTTTGTGCACTTTATGTATGGACCAAAATAATTTATTAAGTAGTTATAGTTAATCAACCTTAATGTTATGAATGGAAATAATTATTTGAAACTTGCTTCATTTAATTGCCACTCGTTTAAAAACTCCATTGATGATGTAAGAACGATTTGTAAATCGTCTCATATAGTTTGCCTGCAGGAGACCTGGTTATTTGAACATGATATCCCACTATTGGGAACAATTTCATCTGACTTTGAATATTTTGGTAAATCTGCAATCTCTTCTGAATCTGGCATTCTGAAAGGGAGGCCTTACGGAGGGGTGGCGATCGCCTGGAGAAGAGGGATCCTTGATGCTGTTGCCGTCATAGATTGTAGCAGTACCCGATTAGCGGCTATCAAGGCTACAGTGGGTGGGCGCAACATCTTGGTATTTTCTGTTTATATCTGGTAAACAATTACGAAAATTTGCCCCTTTTCACTGAAGTACTAAGTGAGATAAGTGCGATTGAGGAGAGTAATAATATTGAATGTCTGTACATATTGGGTGATTTCAATGCTCACCCTAATAGGCTATTCTATAGCGAATTGAGTAATTTTTGTAAAGACAGGTCTTGGGTGTGTGCGGATGTTGAGAAATTGGGCGTTGAGTCTGGTAGCTATACGTACATGGATGTATATCATGGGTCAAGAAGTTGGTTAGACCACTGTGTGGTTACTCAGTCGGCTTGGCAAACGGTCGTAAATGCCACTGTGTTGGAGGAAGTATGTGTGTCCGACCACTTACCACTGTGTATAGAGGTCAATATCGAGGCTATAAGAACAAAACTAATACTCGATATACCCCCAAACGATGTTATTTGGGGCGAGAGGGACGAGTCTCAGATAACCAAATATCTCAATATGTGCCATAGTGGCCTTCGAGACATCGACTTTCCAACAGAATTTATAGAGTGTGGCCATGACTCCTGCAGCAATACTTATCACAAAGTAGTTATAGATAATTTATATTGTCGTATAGTGCAGATCCTGAGGGAAGCAGCTATCTGTTCTAAAGAACGATGTAAAGTACAGAACAGGGGAAAGGCTAGAGTATTGTGTGGATGGAGCGATCATGTGGGGGAGGCTCACCGGGAGGCAAGGCTTAAGTACGACCTCTGGGTATTACATGACAGACCGTCATCTGGTGTGGTGTACGAGCAAATGTATGAATCTCGTAAAGTATTTAAGGGGAGGCTAAAGTGGTGTAAAAACAACCAAGAACAACTTAAAATGGACAAAATTGCTAAACATAGAGCTGCTAAAAAGTTTGGAAAGTTTTGGAAATCCACAAATAAGCTAAACCTTAGGCCTTGCCTCCCGGCCACTGTGAACGGGATAGGTGAACCGACACAGATCGTTAATATGTTTAAGGAACATTTCCGAGTAGCACCTGTGCTTGGTCGTTCCGGTGAGATGGGTGATGCTGGGCACGCGAGTCCCGCGACAGAGCCGCTGCTAAGTTTCTCGGCAAATCAGGTTCGATCAATTATTAAGAGGATGAGCAGGGGTAGGTCTCCGGGACACGATGGGCTGAGTATCGAACATTTTAAACACGCGGGCATACATCTCCCGAGGGTCCTGTCTTTGCTCTTTAATGTGTGTATCAGTCACTCCTACCTTCCAGCTGAATTGATGAAAACCACCGTGGTGCCGTTAGTCAAGAGCAGGGCAGGAGATATCTCGGACAGTGTGAACTACCGCCTGATTTCCCTAGCTACAACTGTAGCTAAGGTGTTGGACAGTCTGCTTGATTCTACTCTGCAGAAATACATAGATCTACACGACGCTCAGTTCGGGTTTAGACCGGGACTTTCTACTGAAAGCGCAATTCTGAGTCTCAAGCATACTGTCCAATACTACACTAAGCGCAGAACGCCGGTATATGCCTGTTTTCTCGATCTCTCCAAGGCCTTCGATCTCGTCTCCTATGAGGTGCTTTGGAGGAAGATGGCGGACAGGGCTATACCGGCAGAAGTACTACGGCTTTTTAAGTTCTGGTATGCAAACCAAACTAATATTGTTAGATGGTCAGGGGCATTATCGGAGTCATATGGGTTGGAGTGCGGTGTGAGACAGGGAGGGATATCCTCTCCAGGGCTCTTCAACCTATATGTCAACGATCTCATAGTTGAGCTCAGCAGCATGCATGTCGGATGCTCCGTGGGTGGTCTTAGAGTTAATAATATCAGTTACGCGGACGACATCGTGCTGCTGGGGCCGACTGCAAATGCCATTAAACAGATGCTATCAGTGTGTGAGAGGTATGCTGCTTCCCATGGACTTGTCTATAATATTAAGAAAAGTGAGTACATGGTCTTTAAGGCCGCTGGTAGGTGTCCAGAACAAATACCACCCATAAGCCTGAACGGGTCAAGCCTGAAGAGGGTATACCAATTTAAATACCTAGGACATATACTTACCGACGACCTTAAAGACGATGTCGATATAGAACGGGAGCGTAGGGCTCTGGCGGTCCGCGGTAATATGCTGGTTCGCAGGTTCTCCCGGTGTACAGACCAAATCAAAAGTACACTTTTTAAAGCATACTGCCAGGGTATGTACACCGGGGGCCTGTGGATGGCGTATGCCAAAAGATCGCTAGATACCCTGCGCATTCAATATAATAATATTTTCAGGATGATGTTGCGACTTCCCCGTTTTTGTAGTGCATCAGAGATGTTTGCACAGGCTGAAACTAATGGATTTCAGGCCATTATTAGAAATAAGGTCGCATCACTGATGACAAGGATAAGGGCGAGTAACAATAGCATACTGAAAATAGTTGCAGAGGACCTACACGCACCGTGGACGAGGCACTTCGTGCGGACTATGATCACATAACTATTCTGGGTATTGGTCTGTAGGTCGCGTGCTGCCTCCCCCATGGGCGCGTAGAATAAAGATAACTAAACATTAGAATAAAACTAACATAGTTATTTAAGAAAATGTTACTAACACAATGGATCAATGTTGTCTTAAATAAAGAATTATTATTATTATTATATTATTAATATTATTAATGCCATAGTACTTAAATGAGAGCCATAGATGAATACACTCTGCTATATTTCGTTTGTGTCCGCTATGGGTATGATTTCCATACTAAGGTGCCCAATGACCTGTAAACTAAAGTGAGCATATGACATCCTTATATAAAAATAAATCTTGTTGGAGAGAGTTTAAAATATGTAGGACAGCTATCCTTATCACGAGTATTGGGTATTAATATTTTATTAGGAAGATCTCCGTACCTGACGGTCGTATAAACTATACAAGTAATATGTGTGTGTACTGTAGAGCCTGTCGAAAATTGATATCGCTCACTCTATTATTTTTGGTTCATAAAATATGATGTTTAGAACTAATGGACTGCCTCCGTGGTCCAGACTGCCTCCGTGGTCCAGTGACTAGCGTATGCAATTGCTGATCGGAGATCCCGGGTTCGATTAACGGGTCGGGCAAAAGTGTTACTGGGTTTTTCCGAATTCTCAGTAGCAGCACGGAGTCTGGTAATGTGCCCGGTAACGGCAATAGGCTCGCCCCCTATTACGTGGGACCTAAAAATTCATGGCGACATGTGGGTGTAATATTACGCCTCTGCCTACTCCTTCGGGGATACAGGCGTGAGTCTATAAATAAATAAAATAAAAGAACAAATGCAAGGCTCTCAATAATAATAATATCGAAAAGTCATTGGTGTGTGCCGTGGATTCGAACCCGATACCCTCTGCATGGCAGTCCGTTGGTATCTCCACTAGGCTATCGCTGCCTATAGATATTTGATTCAAATTTAAACGTGCTAGACTCTGCGGCGCAAATAAATATCGTTTACTTCTTTAGACCTGTGGCAATCTTTAATACAATGGCTGTTTTTTAATGTTTTCTAAGATACATTTATACGTTCATTAATTTTATATGCCAGATTAATCGCAATAATTTTCTTCTTCTTAGTAGTTGAATTCAATATATTATAAAATACATTTCATTACCTACCATATTTGTGGTTCTAAAATAAAAAATATCTACATCCCTATACTTCTAGCAGCAGGCTAGCCGTAAGGTTTATTTTTACGTTTATAATAAACTGACCTATATTAAGCAGCGTCGAGCGTTGAGAGCTTTACGTCAATAAATAAAAGCATAAACTTTACGATGGACACCGTACCCTCAGCCGCTCTAATTGATTAATATATCGACGATTACTGTACATCACTTGAGCAATCAACACTTTATGGACTGACCCTGGCGCTCAATAAAAGTAACAACATTATGTTGCGTAGAAGATGTGACTGCGTATTCGTAGCTGCTCGTAAACAGTCTACGGTTGGTTATGAAACTTCGTAGTAGACTGTTCTGATGTCACTAGTAGGCTACAAAAGTTTATATTGCGAATTCCTGATTGTTGTTCCTATGGCATGTTACCTATGGCAAATATTAAAAGTAATAATTTAGTTATCTACATCTAGTAGATATTATAGTTATCTACAGTAGCCGCCAGATCCATAGGTATATTTTATAATGTAAGGAGGTAGAGTTTATGCCTGTCATACTTATGATGATATTATTTTATTTAATATAATTATTTGTACCTTTAAATGGGTTAGTACATTCAGTTTGCAGCAATGAAGCTAAAACTTTACGATAGGTAGGGTAGGTCGTAAGAATAAGGAGGTACACACACATTTAGATTTTATGTAAACTCAAAGTCAGTATAATATGTCACAAGAAGATATTCAGTCATGAGCATAAAAAAACCCAATCATATTTTCATCTCCAAACATAACAGCTACTTTTACGGCGATAAAGCTATAAGCAACCAAAAAACATTCGAAAGGTGTAAACAAACCCATAAAAATTGTTGCTTCCTAGCAGAACTGCGTCGGAATGACAACTGAGCAACTCTAGGTAATAATGAATGAGTGTTCGGGATATTTCGGCTAAGTTCGGGAACCTTTGGCTCTCGCCAGTTGGGAGAATGCCAAGAGTTGTAATACGGGGAGACGTCTGATCACCGTATGTCTGGTCAGGTCGATTACCCGAACATTTGGCAAAGTTCGTTCTGCAAGTCATGTGTGAATATTTGACGAAAATGTAGATAGCTTGTTAAGCCACATTTTGTGGTTATGCGGTGAGGTAGACTCACAGAAGAATAACTGAAGCATGGAAGGAACGATATTTTTAAGAACAAATTGACTATAGCTACACTCTTCACTCATATGCTAAATTAGAGTTGCCAGAAGAAGATGGCACTATGTTTGTCAGTTAGGGCTAAAGACAATTTGAACACAAATATCGTAACTTTTTAATTTAATAGTGACTGAGCAAATCCGCTATCGATATCGATTAAAGTTTCAATATAGGTTCAAAATCAAACGGACTTGTAAAGTATATTATTTATCCTACTAATATTATAAATGTGAAAGTTTGTGAAGATGTATGTATGGATGTTTGTTACTCTTTCACGCAAAAACTACTGAACGGATTTGGATGAAACTTTATAGTAATATAGTTTATACATCAGAATAACACATAGGCTACAATTCATAAAGATTTTGTATAATGTTGCCATAATATAAGGAAAAGTATCAACTAAGTCGGCAAAAATCCTGAGCTCTGAAAGCTATTAATTGGAATTTTATTCCCTTCCTGATGACAGATTGATCTGATTTTTGGTATTCACTCATATTGTCATCAAGATTCAGATAATTTAAATGATTGCAAATTCAAGATGGCCGCCGATATAAAATGACGGATCACATATTACTTCACAACAACCTCAATATGGGTATCAAATGAAAGGGCTTGATTGGTAGAATAGAGCTCACAATGAAAAATCCAAGATGGCCGCCGCCACAAAATGGCGGATTACTTATCTTCCACAAATACTTCAATATGGGTATCAAATGAAAGGACTTCATTTGTAGAATAGAGCTGACTATGAAAAATCCAAGATGGCTGTCGCTGCAAAATGGCGGATTACTTAATTTCCACAAATACCTCAGTATGGGTATCGAATGAAAGGGCTTGATTGGTAGAATACGGCTCTCTATAAAAAATCCAGGATGGCTGCCGCCACAAAATGGCAGTTTACATATTTTCCATAAATACCTCAATATGGGTATCAAATGAAAGGGTTTGATTGGTAGAATAGAGCTCACTATGCAAAATTCAAGATGGCGGCCACCACAAAATGGCGGATTACCTATTTTCCACAAATACCTCAATATGGGTATCGAACGACAGGGCCTGATTGGTAGAAAAGGGATCACTATGAAAAGAGAATGAGAAGTATCAACTAACAACAAAACTAAAAAATTGAAAATAAAATTAACACATTAATAAAAAATGTTTTGGGCGTAGCGTATCCAGAGTAAACATTATGATAGAAATTTCACTTGCCCAACGATTTTAAATGTGTCTGATCAATACCCAAGATTGATAAGAACATTAGTTCGATCTGGTAGCTAAGACTTACCGAATTAATTTTTAGCTTTTAGTACATAACCTAACTACATATTTTTTATTGTAATAAAACAGTATAACATAAAAAATATATATGTTTTTTACAATGCTCATTCTAGAGTAGTTATCAATTTGTTTTCAAAATTCATAAATGTATAGCCTTCAGTATTTAATGTAGATAAACTTTGTCTTTTACAGTGAGTAGTTTGGACGAATAGTTTAAAAGTTATCACGATTATATTTGATCTAAGCGCAGCGTTATGATAAGCGCTTACAATTAATTGGCGCGCTTATGCGCAGCGGGGTGGAGGAGGCGGTCTGATTATGTACTTTGTGGTAATGCTTTCAGTTTTTATTTTTGCTGCTGTTCTATTCAGTAGGTATATAAGCTCTTCATAACTTCAATAATATACCTACACAGTGAAAACAAAAGTAGTTTTAAGTACTATCTGTTTATATGTATGCTACACGGCTAATGTGCAGATCCATTTGTGATGAAATTTGATATGGATAGTCTGAAACCTGTGGAAGTACAAAGGTTACTCTTTATTTAAATTTCATGCGGGCGAAGCCGCGGGCAAAAGCTAGTATGTTATACATTTTAAATTCCGTAACTTTATGTCCACAGTAGTCAGAACGCTAGTTGATGGACAGTCTTTAAATAATTATTACACAAACTTGCATTTTTAAACTGAACTTATATATTTTTGTTTCAAATGGGTACTCAGTAGCACATAATCTTTCGAGGCGTTATTTTCTAACTTTCATGGTATTTTTCTTTACGCATCAACAGCCTTTTCAAGTCCACTGCTGGTCTTTAACCTTCCGTGATGGAGGTTTGGCCTACTATAATACCACACTAGCCAGACGTATTCGTATAGGGTTTTATTTCGAGATTTCCTTCTCTTGTTTCTCTTAGTCGCCTCATACGACACCCTCGGCATAAATGTTTATTTATACTTATTTATAGTTAGTTTTTCAGCTTTAATGAAAGCTGTAAGTGGGATTAATAAATATTAAATAAATAAATCATCACCCCCTACTCTCTCTCTAATCTCAATAACATATTTTTATTAGAGAAAGCAAATAATTAAGATAAAAGCAAAACTCATAACTTAAGCATTATGATAACTGAAAATGGCATATCCAAATTAATTCTTTACAAGGATAGGAGATAGTCGACATGGATTTTATCAAGCAAAAAACATAAAAATTTACTTAAAATAGATAAATCAGACAAAACCTTGAATAGTGCCCAAAGGTTTGTTATTAACAATAATCACTTTATTGAAATTTTCTCATTACATAGTGTAGGTAATACAAATCTATGTGTAAAAAATGTATGTGCGGGATCGGACACTTTTCGATCATACATGTGACACACAGAATATTTAGAGAGAAAAAAATTGTGGCTAGACTAGTCTTACGATTTTATCTTGGGATCGGCACATTATTAGTCCACTAGTCGAACAAGAACATCATCATCTACCCAGAGACCAAAACTTGGTTGTTTTGGTCTCTGGGTAGATGACATTTAACAAAATTTCTTTCAAATGAAGATTCCCTTATTTTGATGCATATCCACTCAGTAGTCGTGACTATGAAAGCAGACAATTCTTATCAAACCTTCAAATTACTGTCCTTTAAATATTACTGTCTTTGTAAAGAAAGATCAGATTTTTTCTATAGGTGCATTAATTTTTTTTTGTAATATGATGGATTCTAACAAGCTTCGGAATTCATTACTGTTGTTGATAGTTTAAATAATAGCAAGTAATTATTTAAGCACTCACACTGATATGTTTAGAAGGGAGGAGCCATCTGTCATTACTATAAAAACATTCCGCAGTAAAATGCTTGGAACAAATTCTATGGTGCTTTCTAGGCACCCAATTTTCTCCACGACATACTGCAGCAATCCACTTATTTTATAAATCTTTATCACGTGCACATATAATCTAAAAAATAACGAGGTAAAAATATACGGTGGATAGACGTATCGATAAGATTTTTTACAACATTTGAAAAGTCGATATAAATATTATACGACTAAATTCAAAATCATGATAGAACTGTTATAAAAGAAAAAATCACTAAGGTTATATAATTTGATGGCATAAAATTGTCTAAATTGTATCTTACACGTCAGTTGACTGTGTTCAATTTGGGAGTACTAGGACGGTCTCTATGTATATTATCCAATCTCTTTGGGTAGACTGTTTTGATAGGTAGTAGTCAGTATTAGATATACATATTGTAAAATATCTCCGAATACTCATTAAGCAGATCATGTCCACTCGGGGTTACGAGGTTAGTAATAGTAATTTATGACAATTACAAATATAAGCGGTAGCGATAGCATAGTGGAGAGACTGAAAGACTGCTACGTAGAGAGTCTCGGGTTCGGATCCACAGCGCGCACTAATATAATATGTCAAAATACGACTTTTCGAAATTATGATCGTATTAAATTGTTATTTATCGCTGTTTAAAGGGTGAAGGAAAATATCCTTACCGCGTTTTCCTTCACTATTTAAAACTGCATGTCTGAGAGTTCTCCATAATGTTCTTGAAAAACATGTGAAAAGTCTGCCAACCCGCACTTGGCCAGCACTGTGGACCATAGTTGTACCCTTCTCATACTGAGATGATGATGATGGTGAAAACCAATATAAAAATAAGAAAATTTTCACAAATTACATCGTCCTCATAAAATATGGCTGTTTCGGTGCCCAGTTATAAGGTTCCAGGTTATATGACCCAATGTAAATGTTTCATTGTATCTGTATTATTCTGTATATGAGTTGATAAACCTTCAAAAACCAAAGCTACCATTTTTCTTTTTCTGTCTGTTACTTAAAAATACTGCAGCAATAAATACCGTGTAGTGGGCGACTTCACAAACATTCAAATAAATAACTACCAGACTGGAAATAGCAATTTGAGAAAAAAAAATGCTGAAAATGCCAACCAACATCCTAACCATTAAAATCTAATCTAATTTACTCCGAAAGGAGTAATAATACAAAAGCCTGTCCTTTCACTAGAACAGTTTCAATAAGACCGACACCATAAACCTTACGTAGCCTATAATACGTGTACACACAAAGAGTAACCCTTTCAACACGCATGAAAGATAGGTAACATAGAGACTCTGTCTACTAAGACTTATTGTAATATTTTACACGCCCACTACGTGTCTATTTACGCGTATCACTTAACCTCCTAGCACCCACAGCTACCCAGCGATCTATCAATTTATGTATACACATTTCATAACCACGATCCAGCTTATTTCCAGTTTAATTTGACCCCTCAAATCTATGACCGATGTTAATGAATTAGATTGTGATGGGATGGCTATGTGGGCGGTGGATTGTACCACTTGTTTCAGGATAACTCAATCGTTTTTAGGGTTCCTTACCTAAAAGGTAAAAAACGGGACCCTATTACTAAGCCTCCGCTGTCTGTCTGTCCGTCTGTCTGTAACCAGGCTGTATATCATAAACCGTGATAGCTAGAAAGCTGAAAATTTCACAAATTATGTATTTCGGTTGCCGCTATAACAACATACATACATACATAGACTCACGCCTGTTTCCCTGAAGGGGTAGGCAGAGGCATATTAAACGCCCACTTTTCGCCAGTATTTTGATCCCACGTAATAGGTGGCGAGCCTATTGCCGCTTATCGGGATATTTTGTTTACCAGAGCCTCGTCCGTTGATCGGCAGGTGCACCACTTGCAGGTGAGGTTGGCTTGGGACCCTAAGTTCTTGGTGGGAACCCTATGCACCCTATATAACAACTAATACTAAAAAAAAAAAAAAAAGTGGGGGTCCCATACAATAAACGTGCTTTTTTTCTTATTTTTTGCTCAAAATTACTAACGGTAACAGGTAGAAGCTTACAATTTTCACAGAATATGTAGTTGTATATTACCTTTCAAAATAAATAATTAAATTTAAAAAAAGTAAATAATTAAGGGGGGGTCACATACAACAAAAGTAATTTTTAAGCAATTTGTTACTAGATCTTAATAAACAGGTAGAAACTTAAAAAATATTTAAGTATACATACAACAAATGTGATTTTCTTTTATAATGATGGTATGGAACCCTTCGTGCGCGAGTCCGACTCGCACTTGCCCAATTTTTATTTTTTCATTACGCGTTGTACAGTAGGTTTTTGATATGACCTCGTGTTTCTGTCGTGTCATTTAGCTGAACAAATGTCGCAAATAAAAATTGTTGTCACTGAAGCTGTCGAGTAGACCAAGGTAGGTTGTGCCTTTTCAAGAGGGAACTTGTTCGTACAAATTCTAGTAACTTTCACTAAAGTTTGCGCAAATTTTAATTTAAATAACTTGAATACGCACAGTTCTGTTATAATTGTCTGAATGTTGGCTTTACTTAGAGCAATTGCCTGTTTCGGTCGTTTATGCTTGGGAGTTTAAAACAGTCACATCGGCCGAGAAAACTGTTACCACTAACTCGTGCAATAATTTTGTTGTTCTCAATGTATGTCTGAAAACACAACATCTCTGATGAGTGAATTCTTCCCACAGCCTGTCATTTCTGATTTAGATTAGCTCAATAAAATATTTAAAACAATTGCAGAATTTTAAACAATTTTAGAAGGTCCTGTAAGTTAAATGATTAATGAACCTGATTTATGAAGCAGGAGTTCGTAGGTTTGCTTCCCATCCAGGACAAATCGTTCTGCACCTATGAGTATATTTTTCTATACTAATATGTATGTATTAAAAAAATTTAATTAAGTTCATCAGTTTTCCGATTGATCTGGTACATAAAGTTTGTTTGGAATCATCACCGTATGTGGGATGTCCCAAGACATTGTATTAATATTATAAATAATGCTTATCACGCAAGACAAACATTACTTTTTTTGTCAACTAAGAAAATCTACCAATAAATGTCACACATACTCGTACGTAGCCTTAGCCGTAACGAATTTAAATCACGCCGTTCAAGCATTCGAGGCTAGCCTTCCTTTATCACGCCATGAAAGTAAACAGAACACTTTGATTGAACATTGGCACGTATTGTAGTGGTGAATAGCAAACCAATCGATGCCCTACATTATAAGATGGGAGTTTGTAAAACATTTCTTTTATGTATCTTGAACTGCCTATTCTATTTGGCACGTATGTTCTTTGGGGACCGTTTGGGTGCACTAAGAAGGAATTGCCCGAAATTCCCACGGAATCGGGCAGGAGCGGTTAAATAAAAAAATGCGCAGGCGTTGCTGCGGGCTTCCTTTAGTTTATTATATGTTTTAAACAGGTTTTCACAGAATGTTTTATTTCATGCAAATATTATTATTTCCGTGTGGTGACGGATTAAGAATACGGATTGTCACCACCCCATATCATCCCATGGGTGTCGTAAGAGCCGACAGAGGGAGCATATTATGCAGAGAACAGCACTGTACGAGAAGAAAAACTTGATTCAAACCCTATACCAACCCGTTTGGCCAGCGTGGTATAGTAGGCCAATTCCTCCTTTCAAAGGAGAGGCCTAGTCCAGCAGTGGCCTGTTAAAGGCTGATGATGATGAAATATTATTATAATCATTGTATATTTACTATTTTTGGAAAATCTATATCATTTAACTATTATTTTATATTAATATTATTTTGTTATATTCTTGCCACACTATAAATATCTTAGATGAAAATCATGGATTTTAATAAAAACACAATATGTGCAAAATTAATTTACATTAAAGTACTTGCAATAGTAGGTACCTACTGAAAATAATGAAATCGGTAAATTCAATCATCGTCATAACTTAAAGTGCGTTTTCTTCTAACTTGTGTACTTCCACATATCTGTTTTGTTCTCACGACAACTGATGAAATGAAAAAAGAAGAAGACTATCACCTCCGCTAGGTTATGATTCAAGTTTCGTACAAGCGGCTGACATATGGGAGATTCTCTCTACATGACTTCAAGGGGTTGTCGTAGACTTTACCGAGACCACTGCGCTATATCGAAGCGATATGATCGCGCGATTAAAACGCATACCGAAAACAATCTAGAAAGTATAAAATAACAATGAAATAAATATTCCTAAAAGGTCTTAACATTGTAGAAAGTACAAAAACACCGATATAATTATAACAAAACCTAGCAACAATATCTGAAATGTTATTCTTATCACGATAATAAATAACACCTTACACAGTGTGAAAAGGAATACAAAGCAGATACAACTACACTTAAGCACCTATAAGTACTAAACCATACAACGAGTAGGTATTCCGTGAACATTTTGAAGGTTAGACAATTTATCGCTCGTTCTTTATGAATAAACTAGAGGACGCCAGCAGCTACGCCTGCATATTTTTTAAATTTACCCGTTTTGGCCGATCCCGTGGGAATTTCGGGAAATCCCTTCCTAGTGCACCCCTACGGTCCCCAAGGAACATACATGCTAAATTTCAGCTTCCTGCGCCCAATAGTTTCGGCTGTAGCGTGTCTGACAGTCAGTCAGTAACGCAAGGATTTTATATATTAAGATTTATGTTATTACGGGTCTCAACCTTGCAAAACTGCTCAATTTAATCTGTAAATCTTCTGCCATTAACTTGATTAATTTCGCGTACAGATACTTTACTTCCAGTACGTACACCTAGAAGTACTTACGAGCATTAATTCATAGATTGATGGATTTTATATTTCTTTAAACGTATCTTTTACTTGTTACATTCTCTAAATATTTATTGTATGGTACTCACAAAAAATATCTAATGTATCAGAATCACTAAACATTTATTGATGCTAGAATATTAATAATATTTGGGGCATTGAACATGGTCAATTAATTTTAATACTGACATGTTTATCTTGAAATTGAGTAGATAAATAAATGTATTCTAAAATAAAGATCCCTCAAATGTATTTAGTAATGTAGTATACTCATCAATATATTATTCTGAGCTGCTAAAACTAATCTAACCAGGTCTACCGCACTGTTTCCGGAGAGAGCCGCTGCAAATTATACTATACACAATTTGAGATTTAAGACATACCATAACTACGGTAATGACAACAAATCATAACAAAGTATTAGCTATATTCCCACAACGGTATTATTAACACGTACTCGAACAAGATAAACTCAAACATGAAAACAATATATAAAGTTATTATCTAAGTCGATTAAACGTGGAAGATGAGCGAGATGAGGCGCTGACCGAAGAGAGACATAATACGAATACTTATATAATAATAGACGATGCCCTCTAAGGTTCTGTAGTAAACGAGTAGGAACCCGTATAGTTCCGTTATGTCCGTCCGTCCATCCGCGGCTTTACGTGAAAACTATAAACAATAGAGGGCTGTTATTTTGCAGGATTATACTTTGATATTACGCGGACAAAAGACTTCTATTAACCTAAACTCACATTTCAAAGCGATAAAATGAACATTGTGATCGAGTAGGACTTTATTAGTTCAGGACTACTACAAATTACTAGTCTATCCGGATTTGACTGAATATTAGCTTTTCCATAGAGCCTGTCTGACCTTCACCAGCCAAGAGGAAAGCAACATTTCATCCTTAGACTAGTGTCAGTTTATTCAGAGGTGCAGATTTTTCATAACGACTGTCAAAGATTTTCTTGACTGCCGGGGCCTACAGCTTAATGTGTACTCCAAGGCAAAGGGGCAAACGTTTAATTAAAAAAATAATTCACTCTGTTGGTCTATACTAAAGTGGTTTTATTTACCACCAATAGCATTATTAAATTTTTCTTGTCCACCACTCAACTCTTATAGATACATAAGTAAGGTTTAAGTAAACCGAAACACAACGCTTCCGAATCTTGTAGAAATAATTTGTAAAACCTACTTATTTAACCACAATCCTAACCTTATACATGAGGAAAATTTGCAGAAAGTAATTGTAAGTAGCTTACTTAGCGTTCGGGCGAATAATAAGTATCTCTTATCTCCGCTGTAAAGTGTAAATGTTTATTGAAAGTGCTGTCAACTCGTGGTCCAGTTAGTCATAAAGAATGGCGCCGATGTAAGTTACTTTGTGGGACGTAGATATGGCGCCGGCTCTTATGGCATAGTGGTTTAAACAATGAACTTCGCTATGCACTTGGTGTGATACACAAATTGTTGATTTGAGTCTTTGTGTCCGTTATTTGAATGTTTGTAAAATCAAAAAATACCTCGGCAACAGTTAAAAAAAAAAAGGTTTGCTTAAAACACGTTTTGCTCTCATATAAATTTAAGATTGTAAAAACATATTATTTTGGCTCATCTCTCTCACTTTTGAGTATTTTAGATTAACATGCATCCTACAGACAAAGTAAGTACAACGGCAAATAAATATAATATTTTTCCGAATTCTCAGTAACAGCACGGAGTCTGGTGATGTGCCCGGTAACGGCAAGAGGCTCGCCCCCTATTACGTGGGACCTCAAATTCATGGTGAAATGTGGGTGTAATTTGCACCTCTGCCTACCCCTTCTATATATTTGAATAGGTCCTTTCGCTGTGATGAATAAAAATAATATAAATCCTAGGTATCTCTTGACCTTGTTGTGCTTACAAGATTCAATTGTCGCCCAAGACAGTGTAAACAAAAAGTTACTTTAGTAGATAATATTACTACTGATGCCAAAATATGTAATCATTACTTCTATTTGTCCTGAAGCGAAATACAAATTTTAAAAAATGTGGTCGTTTTAGAAGAAAAGCATTTCATTATTTGTCAGTGCTACAAAACCTCTTTACTGTACAAGCGTTGTGGTAACTTATTACACGTAATTTCAGTCTTTGTAAAAGGCTCATTTGTAAAATAAATGAATTCTTTTGAAATACTCTGCAATTATAATATGAATTGTAATACTCGCCAAACTCAACTGGAATTACGGACGGACTGATTCCCGAGGCGGATTATCAAAACGCATGGCAGTGTATCAAATAATTGTGTTGATGTCAATCGAGATACTGGTTGTAGAGAGTTTTAATATTCTTACATTTCCCACAGTAAAGAAAAGGCTTAGGAATTTCAGTTTTATTAAAGATATCTTACAGAATACTAAATCACCATATCATAACATAAGTTTAAAAGAAAGCACTTTTATTAAGTACAATAAGTTTAGTTCTAATCATTAGGTACTCTCTAGTCACCGGGGTTTATCTTCAACTCGCCATTTTCTATCTAAAATATACGCGGCAAGTTTCGGTTCAAACAATGAGGGCTTAACGGGCTGTGGCTAGGGATAAACTTGGCTTAAGCATAGTTGTAGCGTCACTGGCTCTTCCAGACGTCACTGGAATTATACTTGTGGTACAGGTGAAGGTCACACGTTTAGATTTTGTCTCAATGATATGCTTGTTTAGAACTTCTTTGTGTGGCAAGTTTGTTGTGTATGTGACGTGTGACGGCTATTTAACGGGTTGTGATCCATTTGATTTCCATTGATGTCGATTTTCTCAAACTCTTCAGAATTATAATATTCTTAGCATCGTTACCAAAAAATACATCCTACTAGGGACACGCAAAGATGCGTTGCTTATGCTTATTTTGACAGCACTATTTTATAAAGAACTAGTTTAAATCTATATTGTTATCTAATATCTACCAAGCACATTTAATTAAAGCTATCTCACGTAATTTACAGAGTACTACAAATTAGTAAGAATTACCAAATGGTAAAACCCTATACCAATTTTCATGACTATAAGTGGAACACTAGATACAATATTCTTCGCACCCGAATGCAAACAGAATCATACACATTATTTGCTTAAAGCTGCTTGACGGGTCAAGAGGTAACTAAGCAAAAATTCTCTTTACAAATGAAATCTGCACATGATCCTCGCTTATATTAAGTGTTAACTGCGAGAGTGTAGTGAGTTATTGGCTTCTTGTTGTTCATTCTCTCTTTAAAAAAATTATGTTAAATGCTACAAATTATATTGTCTTGATTTACACATTAAAATCCTTACCAATATAATTATGAAATAGATTGCACCAGTGCGAAAATGACAATAAATAATACTAACTAAACACTTACCTAATTTAAACGCCATATCTATCATACTAATTGCTTATATAACCCTATATTTTAATCTAGGGTACTTTTAGAAAAGTTATTAAATGCTGGAATACACGGAGACTTGTTCCGATGGTTTGCCTCCTATATAGAAAACAGGACTCAAGCACTCAGTATAACCTTGAAGTACCACAGTACTTCAAGGTTATACTTCAGTTTAGAATTCTATCCCATCTGGTGTGCCACAAGGATCTATTTTGGGTCCTCTTCTGTTTACAATGTTTATTGCAGATATCAAACAATGCTTTCAACGTTCTTACGTCCTACTTTATGCTGATGACATGAAGATTCACAAAGTGGTACAGAATGCAGTTGATACTCAGCAAATGCAAGATGATCTGTGTAGATTCCAGACATAATGTTACCGGAATAAGCTCGAACTAAATGTGTCAAAATGTTTACATATTATGACCTTCACACGTCGTTCGGCAGTCAGAGATTACAATTATTATACACTTAATGATCAAATAAAATTAGAAAAGTAGACAGTCTCAGAGATTTGGGAATAATACAAGACAGTAAGCTTTTGTTTGATCAACACATAGATGATATAGGTAGGAAGGCATCAAAAGCCCTAGGATTTATACTGCGAAACACGCTTGGATTCCAAACTATAAAACCAATAAAAATATTATATTGCTCATTCGTGCGCAGCCATTTAGAATACGCGTCGCAGGTTTGAAACCCTCAATACGATGTCTACAAATCCCGTATTCAGAGCGTCCAAAGAAAATTTTAAGAATTCTTGATTATATGACACAGCAATGCTCAATTAAGTACGACCACCGTTGCAGGCAATACCACTTTTTACCTCTGCAAATTAGACGTGACATTGCAGATATATGTATGTTATTGAATATCGCAAATGACCACATCGATTGTTCGGAGCTGGTGGTTAATCTATCGTTACGTACAAATCAATTGGGTTTTCGTCATAGGCCAATAATGATGGTCCCCTTTACAACTACCAATTATAAACGCAATGTATTTTCTATTAGAAGTGCAGTTAGTTTTAATAATCTTCTCAAAGAATACAATATTGACCTATTTTGTACAATTGGCATGCATATTTTCGTTTTATTATTGTTATGTTATATTCTTATTTTCCTGATACTTTATCTCTTAAACATTGTATTTCGATCATCATTAATTGATGTGTCATTTTTGTAATTTTTTTTGGTATTTTGTGATTTTTATTTTACTTTACATTGTTGATATGTAAAATCGACATATTGAATCTAACTGTGGAAGCTTGTTACTAGCAATATAATCAAACTTTTTTTATACTTTGATTGGATATCATTAGTCTGTAAGCCTTCTTTAACAAAAAAAAATAATAATACCTTCCATGAATAACACATGGCAAGCTAAACTTTATATTAATAGCTTTGGGGAGTTTGTTGTGGGATATCCTAAAGTTTTAGCTTAGCTGTATAAATAAAATCAATCATTATTTGGGAGGAAATTTTAGACGGTTTTAGATTTTCGTGTTACATTAACCTTTGTATATATATTTTGTGCTTAAGCAAATATTGCCGGCTTCTAGGTAATCGGATATCCCTATTGAGCACTTGTATTTTCTATGCTACTACAACAAGCGATGTGTGATGGCGCTATTTTGTAGTGTTTTTCTTTTTGTGAGAATCTGTTTACAATCATTGTTATATGTTTTGTTTTAAACACGGGATTTTCGTTTATTGTTTGGTATGTTTTCTTTGTTTGTTATTCGCTTAGTTGTTTGAACTTGTTACGTGTCATTATCATCATCCCATTATTAATAGCCCGGGAGTGACCCAGGACCTTCACCTGCAGCAAAGATTGCGTTATTTATTATCAAGATCTGATACAATATTACTTTTTTAAAGGAGCGACTGTTGTTGTGACCTGCTCTCCTACAGCCTTTTGCAGTCTCCTGTTAACCTCAAGCCTCTTTCAATAGGGAATATGCGTGTGATTCAGATATAAGCGAATATATTTTTATGACATTCTTTATCGGTAAAGAAAGACACCTCTAACATTTTATTATATTTAAACCCTCTAAAATTGCAAATATGAATTAATAAAATATTGATTTACAAGCGAAATTTGAAATGTCGAAACGCAACGCTATTGGCTACCTGGTGTAGCAAATAGCGTTGCATATCGCTAGACCCCAGTGACGACACGGTTCGCAGAGGATATGTCGAAACAGTACCAGATATTGTCGGAGATGTCAAAACATTTGACAGTGTTGACAGTTAACAACTCTAACGTTGTGAAGGCTGACGTAACCACTAAGTGCGTGAAATATGATATGTGAATAGTAAAATGGGGGTGTTTAACCCCCCACGTGATTACAGCACGCACGGTCGTGCTCTAATTCAAGTGGTCCCATGTGTTTACAGCACGCATGGTCGTGCTCTAAAAAAGTCATCCTATTGGTCGCGGATTTTTTATGTTTTGTTTTACTTAAACCAAGAAAAGAAAGTAGTAACTATTAGAATAGTTCATATTCTATGCAACTAAATCGTTTTAGAAGGGTGAGGGAAACGAAACGTGCCAAAAAATATTGAAATATAATTATCTGTGTCTCAGATGCGAAAGCGTCCGCCATTGTTGTGTTTTGTTCCGCGATCTTTATAATAAAAGTTGTCTTGTGGAAGAAACCGGTGAATATTTTATAAAGATACTTATATAGATTTACTCAGAAATAAATAAATATTAATTGTGAAGTGATATTATTCGTGACAGAGACAAGAAATACAGTGATAAAAGGCAAAAACTTTTAAGAACGGCTATTTCTACTCTTGAAACTTGCTATTTTCGTAATAGTTTTATGATAAATACTCTTTTAATAGTTATGAAAGACATAAAAGTACCCAGATTATTTATCTGAAAACATATTTTAGCAATTAAATACTAGTATTGTTGTACGTTTTCACTGTTATCGTGTTTCAAATGGTAAATAATTCACAGCCACAGTGTTCGCTACAGTAACATGGCGGCCCGGCACGGCGAACTTTTTGTTACGCGTTCGGATTATATTTTTTTTAGTGGCGTTAGATTCATTTGTTACAAATAAATAATGTATTGTGTGAAAACCTAAAGGTATATGTGATAATGTTTTTGTGTTTATGAACCAAACAAGTAATGAAATTCATTAATATGTGATGAAATGTTTGTGCGAACCAGTGAAAAATAACAAACTTCTAAGTTTGTAAGCTTGTTTTGCCGGAAAGGTGAGTATTTAGTAGTAATTTATGTTATTATTATCATAGCTGATTTTATAACCAACACAATGATATGCAATTTATGTGATATAATTATATTAAGGTGTCATAATTATTTTTTTTCCGGTAACCTATGCCAATGAAAATTTGCAGCAACGTGACCCTTTGCACTTGTGGCACTTTGCCTTTAGTTTGATCGCACCTCAAGGGTTAAACCAGCGTTATGTCATTGCAATTTTCAACATTTAATTTGAAATAAATGTTGACTTCTCCACGACTAATATTTTTTTACGGTATCATATTAACATAGCAACAATAAAAACCATACAGGTGGAAAACAAACGCCGGGATACTAGATATTTCTTCATTTTCCTATCTTTTACAAAATTATTCGTCTTAAGTCTTAACTGCTCGATCGCACAAATTGCTATATTCCTTTTTTATCTTCTCATCTCGCTCGCACATTCAGTCAGATCTTACTCACTTATTCACTCCCACATACATAATACCACGCTGGTCAGACGGGTTGTGACGGTTTGATGTCGACTTTTTCGTCTATACTATTTTCACCTCCTCGGAGTGAAATAGAGTAACGATATTTTGTGTACTAAATCTAACTAAACTTTAATATTTACACAACAGTAATATGCAAACTTCTATATTCCAGAATGGCTACCAGCTCATCTTGTAAATAATGACATTTATCTGATGTCGGTTTATACGTCGAACAATACCTACAAATATAGCCTATATTATGTATTGGCCGTGAACGACTTCAACGTCGTTCCTATAAAAACAAATTTATAGACTCACTCCTGTTTTCCCGAAGGGGTAGGCAGAGGTGTAATAATTCAATTCAAATTGGTTGGCGCACGGTTGGCGTAGTGGTTTAAGCGGCCGCCTCGTCGCTTGGTACTGCACCGAGTGTTGTGGGTTCGATTACCACACGAGACAACACTTTGTGTGATCCACAAATTGTTGTTTCGAGTCTGGGTGTTCATTGTGTCCGTTAGTTGTATGTTTGTAAAGTCCTCCGCGACACAGGATTTATTCCTAGTGCGGGAGTTGTCTTTTCTAAAAAAAAAATTCAAATTCAAACTCATTTATTCATATAGGTTACAAAAGCAACACTTATGAACGTCAATTCTTTTTTTACAATAGATTAAAGAATTTTGTAAAGGTGACAAGTGAACAGTGATTAGATCGGGGATAAAAACTGATATAATAGATTCAACAAATCATATATATATATATATATATATACAAACCCTGCAAACAATGAGTGTTCACAAGGCACCTCCACTTAACATGTTAATAATTAAGAAGAATATTTCACCTACATTTCGCCATGAATATTTAGGTCCCACGTAATAGGGGGACGAGCCTATTGCCGTTACCGGGCACATCACCAGACTCCGTGCTGCTACTGAGAATTTGGAAAAACTCAGTAACACTTTTGTCAGCAGTAGCATACGCTAACCACTGGACCACGGAGGCATTCTACCTCTTTATTAATAACATTTATGAACAACACAATAAAATTTTACCCACCAGACTTGGAATTGCAACTGTGTTTAAAAATTTACTTTCAACAAATGAAAATGAATAAGCGGATATCATAAATTCAGCAGTAAATTTTGCTGCAATCGGTGTTGCCAACATTTGGAATTCCGTCCTGGCAACTTTTATAAAAGTTTTACCCATCAACGAACGTAAGCCTTTCGGATTGAAACAAGTTAATTAAATATTCCGTGATTTTACGATAAAAGTTGTGTAAGTAGTAACGTAAACATTGAATTAACGGAGCAAAGAGTCATACTACCGTTATAAACGCCAAAGTTTGTAAAGGTGGATGGATGAGAATTTATGTTACCTTACCCGCAAAAACTACTGAAATGATGTGCCGAAATATAACAGTATTTTAAGTTATTCATCAGAATATATGTAGGCTTATTTGAATGGCCTATTGGTCTAGTGGCTAGAGACCTTGATAGTCGGAGTTTGTGGGTCCGATTCCCACTTAAGACAAAGATTTTTGTGGTGAGCATGATGATTTGTTCCGGGTCTGGGTGTAATTTATCTAAGAATTCATAAAAGTATTTTAAAATATTTAAATAATTATATTCATCGGTTATTTGGTTACACAAGACAGGCTCTCCCTAGTTAGTAATGAGATGAATGTGTATAAATCAAAACTTTTCATCACGTTATCCGTCATCTACGCAGTAACACGCACAAACAGGATCTAATACAGTTATGAATTCACAAATGTTTGATATAACGCCGTCCAATCTCTATCCTTGTCATAAATCAAGTGGCTGCATGAATACAGTATAAATATCTTATCTCATACATCGGGCAAGGATTGTACTCTGCAAGGACACAAGCAAGGTCTTTTCGGCACTTTGAAAGCACACTCACATGAAAGATATTGACCGTGGTAATCATGCCACAAAAGCACAGTTTCGGATGATGAGCAACAGATATCAGTCTATTTATTTATTTTATACTAGACGTCGTCCACGGCTCCGCCCGCGTATAACTATTTTATCGCTTTAGAGGGGACATTTCCAATAATCCTTCCTTAGAGCTCCAAGAAACTGACATGCCTAATTGCAGCTTCTTGAGCCTTCAAATTAAACTGAGCCTTAGTACAAGCTCTGTATAATTTGATACGAGACAACCGTGTGTAAGTTTTCCGAAGATATAGAACTTCTTTTTCCTGCCCTATAGTGCATAAAGAAAACCTGTGTCATTTGGGCCCTTACAGACATTGAATCAACGGACAGAATGTCCACTCAGGCTCAAAACGAGAACACTCGTCGCAATACTAAACGGCGAGGTGATCGCTTAAACCACTACGGCATATAAACAGTCAAAATTATTGCCTTGCTCAAGAGAAGGTAATAGACCTTTTCTGAAGCACTCAAATCCTGTGCTCCGTCTGAACATAAGGCATGGGAGATTTTTATATAACAAAAGGAACGACATTTTCGGTTCAGAGTATTCGACCCTTGGCATTATAGCGCGCGATGCCTGTGCATTTATAGTGCGATAATAAAAACCGACCGCTTACGATAAGTGCCGCCATCGACTACCTGTGACCTATTTTATAAAACACGCAACGTACACCATGATTAATAGAATTATTTTTAAGAAAGTGTCCGCCCCTTTTTTTACAGTGATTTATGGGGCTTTTACAAAGAAAACTACTGGCACAAAGAATAGCCCAAAGAATATATGGACTTAAGATAGACTTTATTTCATACACCTGTATCTAAAAAGTCTATGCCTTATTGACATAGAGCGCACAGCCGAAACTGTAGGGCCCAAGAAGCCGAAATTCGGCATGTATGTCCCTTGGTGAGCGCAGGGATGCATTAAAAGGGAATTCTCTAAATTACCACAGAATTAATAAATAGAATAATATAAAAAAATATTGCGACCATATCTGCGCACATCCTCTAGTTAGTCATATGCACTACAATGCAGATTGCTATTATAGTTGTGGGGAATATACATAATTACGTAGTATTGTTTCGCTGTTTTCGATCCTTGGCAATTCCCTCATTAGCTTGCTGTCTGTTCTGTAAAGTTGATAAACAGGACTGGCGACTTTACAAAGAGAAAACAATTGTCTGACTTATTTAATTAAACTGTGCATCCAAATGTGCTTATTACATTCAAATGAAAATCTTTGTATTCAAGGTTTGCAAATATTATTGAAGCTATGAAATATCGAGACTGGTTGAATAGTAATTGTAAATTTTATTTAATTGAAAAAATTGTAATGTGTGTCAATGTCGATATGTTTTTAAAGTAATAGCTGAGAATAAAAAATATCGCAATCTTATACGTATATAGGTATGTTACACATTGAAATTAAACTACAGTTTAAAGATTAGGTATATCGCGATATATTGGTTTGACTGAGATGACATTTAAACCTAAAAGCTGTAGTTAATTTTAATGTGTTACATTCGCGTAAACCCAAGAAAATCCTATTTAAGCGAAATCAACATTTCAAATGCCCGAAGAGTGTTGTGTTTCGGTGTTTTATGGGAGGTTATGTTATTACATTAATTAGGTAAAAACCACACAGGGTAACATGAAGCCACTATAAACAACACATATTTTGTAACATTATTCAGTTATTATTATTGTATATATGGGTTTACATCACGTAAGTAAATGCTTATTTTTACTATTAAATGCAACCATATTTGAAATTATAATATTAGCTACTGCTATATAAAGATATTAGTATTGATGCAAAATGGTAATTTTATATTCCAAACTTCAAAAAAAATAAACTGTATATAAAGTGACTATATATAAAGCTCGAAATATGTAAAAAGACAAACAAGAAAAAAGAATGGCAAAAGTTTATTTGGTCCGGTCTTAACAAAATATTTACAAGTCCTCCATAAAAAACTGACTCTGTTGCCGTGTACTGGGAATAGCCTAACGAAAGTACGGACGACCGCATATTCACCCATAGCCCTAAGTTTAAACACGCACTCACACTAAGGAATTCACTAGACAGTTTTATAATCCAAAAATAATATTTACATCCCAGTTCTGAGCGTTGGTCACATTTGACCTTTAAAATAGGGGTCACAACCGAAATAGGAGCCAAAACGATTCAATTAATCCAATTATTTTATTTGTAGGTTTAGGAACTGATGTCCTATTTGAGTCCAGTAGCTTCAGGTTGATTCATAAATAAGAGTCAGTCTCACAAAACGAACTCTGTATATATTTTCAGGGCCACAATATTTCACTTAGTCTATATATATACTTGAATACTCTATAAGCTTATGACAGATCAGGCTTGTTAAAGAAGCGAGGTATTAATCTGGACTGAATATAAAATAAACTGAAAAGATGAGGATTGTGTAGATGACACTTTACACTTACATAGGTATGCACGTGCACTTACGTAGTATGTATGTCTGTGGCCCTATACCATTGCCCCCTTTAAAAAAAAACATATCACAAAATAAATCCACTGAGCAATCTACTAAGGAATTTTTATACAACACAACAAAATTATAATAGTACTAGCTTTTGCCCGCGGCTTCGCTCAAGTTAAGAAGTATTATTATTAATTTTGCGGCTTTGCTTTTGTTAAGCGTGTGTAGAAAATTATGGCCTATAAAACTTCCTTGTACAATATTCTTAACTGATCTGTCATAAGGCGCTAAAACTATCAAGCTATTGGGTGAATAGTCATTAGATCCAGATTCCGTATATATGAGACCGTTTCTATAAACTTCAAACTTAAATGGGAATATTAATCCTGCTGCTATTAACTCACAAAGTCCGCCATAAGTAGCATTTTTCATCATCATCATCATCATCATCAGCCTTTGACAGTCCACTACTGGACTAGGCCTCTCCTTTGAAAGGAGGAATTGGCCTACTATACCACGCTGGCCAAACGGGTTGATATAGGGTTTGTATCAAGTTTTCCTTCTCTTACAGTACTGTTCTCTGCATAATATGCTCCCTCTGTCGGCTCTTACGACACCCACGGGATGATATGGGGTGGTGACAATCCGTATTCTTAATCCGTCACCACACGGGCATTTTTCATCATATCAGCAAAATATTCGTCAGGTGTAAAGTAGTTATTACTTTTCCTTTCGTGGGTCATAATTGAAAACTTGCTCCAGTCATTAACCACATATCTGAAAATGTCTGAACGCACCTCCATCGCTCTATGTTGTGATCCGTACAGTAAATAAGAGTGAGCAAGAAACAAACATGCATCGTCATCAACAATAGGGAGTACATTCTTCAACATCTCCATTAACGTTCAGATATTTTTTTGCCATTTTACAAAAGTCGAACCGACAAAACCTATGCTTAAGCCAAACGAAAACAAAACAAATGCCAAATACAAAGCCGAGTCTATAACCAAAACTACTAAACCTAAACAAAGCAAATGCAATCCAAAATATGCCAAGAAAAGAACAGCCAAAATCTAAATATATACAAAACTCAAAAGTGACTGACTGACATAGTGATCTATCAACGCACAGCTCAAACCACTGGAGGGATTGGGCTGAAATTTGGCATGCAGGTAGATATTATGACGTAAGCATCCCCTAAGAAAGTATTTTGATAAATTCTAGCCCCAAGGGGATAAAATAGGGGATGAAAGTTTGTACGAAACTTTGTCAATTTTAAACCGATCCGGCTGAGACTTTGCATGCATATAGCTACTATGACGTAGGCATCCCCTAAGAAAGTATTTTGAACAGCCAAATCGTCAAATATAATCTGCAAGAAATATTTAGGTATAGTATGTACTATACAGCAACCAAAACAATTTAACGACCACCAACATCCAACCAACTGCGTACAACTAATCTACCTGACAACGAAAGTTAAATTACTACGCCATACAGGCAGCAACATTTCAATATTTATTTCCTACTACTAACATTTTAGATCTTTACAAAAGAAATGTTCACTATGGCTCTGTGCATTGAGATAGCTTTTCAAATAACTATCTCATTACGGGGATCAGATCTATACGATTTTACACGCTTAGAACGATCGCCTCATTTTCCTTCGCATAGTGAGGCTTAATCCATACAAGGTGTTTTAAATCTCGTTTATAACCCCCGTTTTTGTCCTGTCTGTCTTTATGAAGGCATTAAATTCAAAAAGTTTACCAATAGATAGTGAGGAAGGTATAGGTGCACGCGGTCGGAGCCACGAGCAAATTCTAGTTAAGTAATATCATTTGCAATACCCACAAAAATGTGTTGTACCTACGCATACAGGTAAAGATTAGATCAAAATGATTTTGTAAATATGACAGTTGCTCAAGCTACTTACCTTTTTTAAGACACCTGCACCAGTCCGTGTTTTTTTGTTGAGTTATTTTATTCTTTATTATTTGTAAACTCTTGGCAAAGACACTATTTGCTTCACATAATTATTTTCCTTAATCGCCTCTGTAACACCCACGGTATGAAATGGGGTAGTGACACTTTCTATTTTTTTTATCCGTTAAAACGTGGATAACTTGTCTGTGCTATTTTAAAAATAGAAACCAATGATCTGAATTAAGTACAGAGTAAACTTAAGCCCCAAAAACCCAGACAAGCGTTTCTTGTAAATACACTTAAACGTAAATGTAGTACGTAGTTTGCTTTAATTGAACACAAAACACTGTACCTCACGGAGCCATCAATCAATCAAGTAGACTGTGCGTCCTAGTTGTGGCCTTTACCAATTCACTCGTAGAATTTCTGCGACAAAAATAAATCGCCGGGTAGAGTCAGCAAACCGAATCCGATTATGTGACGCGATAACGTAGAATTTGAAAATGAATCGGAATTGCAATTCGGAATTATATTATCGTCTGCCCGATAGCTTGCGTTAAACACGGAGCTTTGATAATTACATGGCCGAGGCAATATCCTTGAATAAATTTAATCTATATCTACTTTTTGGGGAATGGTTGGAAACAGGTACTTTATTAAACTGATAAGCCAATTTTGTCAAGTTCAATGCTTCGAAGGCCCAGGCGTGTCTATTCTCGTCAAAACGGAGCCAATTTGATCTGGTTCCGACATTCCAAGATTTATCCGTGCCGATAACTGACGACCTTGAGCTTCTTGGTGCCTCGTTGACCTCAACCCTAAATTTTGGCCCCTATATAGAGGCCAAAGCTCAACTAGCTGGCAAAAAGCTGGGAATCCTGAACAGGGTGAGGCAGTACTTCACGCAGGAACAATTGCTCAATCTATATAAAACACAAGTCCGGTCCTGCATGGAGTACTGTTCCCACCTCTGGGACGGTTCTGCCAAGTATCATTTAGATACATTGGAGTCAATTGAGAGAAAAGCTAGAAGAATCATCGGCGATGACCAATTGGTTGACGCAGGACTTCAAAGCCTGGAGCATCACCGTAGTGTCGCCCGTCTATCGGTATTCTATCGGATATATTTTGGAGAGTCCGCAGAGGAACTACACAATCTGATTCCTCCTTCCCCTTTCTTCCATCGGACAACCAGACTAACGAGTCAGCGTCACCGTTACATGGTGGATATCCCGCTTATACGCACAAAGCGCTTTGCTTCTTCCTTCCTTATGCGTACCGCCAAGGTGTGGAACTCTTTACCCGAGTCTGTGTTTCCTGATGAGTACAACCTGGGTAAGCCGTGTGGTTGACGGTCTAGAATACAAGTGTCACCACCCCCTATCTTCCCGTGGGTGTCCTAAGAGGCGACTAAGGGATAACACGATGCAAATACCATCTTTGCGTAAAGACGGAAAACTCGACATCAAACCCTATACGACTGCCTCGTTGGTCTCGCGGCATAAATGTGCGCGTGGGATTGGGAGGTCCCGGGTTCGATTCCTGGGTCGGGCAGTGTTATTGGGTTTTTCTGTCACGAAATTCTCAGTAGCAGCTCGGAGTCTGGAAATGTGCCCGGTACGGCAATAGGCTCGCCCCTTATTACGTGGGACTAAAGTATATCTGGCGAAAAGTGGGTGTAGAAATACACCTGTGCCTACCTCTTCGGGGTTATAGGCGTGAGACTATGTATGTATGTACAATCTGGGTGTTTTCAAGTCGCGAGTGAATCTAGGTACCTTCTAGGTAAGCGTGCTCCATCTTAGACCATATCATCGCTTAACCCCTTGAGTGTCCTACGGTCACGGTGTGCCCGTAAGAGAAATAGGCCGGTAGTGTCCTACAGGCACGGTGTGCCGATAAGGATTTGTGTGAACTTCACTCCGGTGTTGTGTGATTGGTAACAATAATAAAAACGTGCATCGACTTGTTACAGACAACATAATACCATCAATTTTTACCATATTTCCAAGCTTGTAACCGAGATAAAAAAGAAATTGATTTATTAATTATTATTATTAATTTAATTAAATTATGCAATTTTTGTACAACCATTTAATTTTAGTTTAAGTTTAGTTGATTAGACCTTACTTTGTACAACGTACTTACTCGTAATTATTGTTAATTAAGATTATAAAAAAGTTTAAGATCAAAAAAACATTAAAAAATAATATAAAAAAGAAATACTAGGGATTTAATGCGAAAACACATTGTAAAATTGAAATTTGTATGTGTTGCTTAGAGTTTTTTGATGTGTGTATATGACGTAAATTTTTAACCGTATACAGTTCAGAAGTTACTCTATATGAGATTTATATTAAAATAGCTTAACTTTAACCTTTTCTTGTCGAACAAATTGATAAATGCAGGTTACTCAGCAAGTTGTCAATAACATAGAAGGCCACACTTTATATTAATATAAAGTGTGGCCTTCTATGTTATTGACAACTTGCTGGCACCGATTATTCATAGAATAGATGAGATTGTTAATGTTATCTTGCGGCAATCGCTCCCAATGAAATTTTAGTAAGTCCATCAGTTGTTGGGTTATTGTCACTCCATCCAAGTCCTTTAAAACACGTCTCTGGAACATGTCCCATGCATGCTCGATGGGGTTGAGGTCTGGCGATTGTGCAGGCCAAGGCAATACCAGGATGTTTTCCCTTGCCAAGTACTCCCGTGTGCGCAAAGCTGTATGCGAACGCGCATTGTCATGCATCAACATGAAATCGGAGCGCTTGTGCGAATGGACGGACATAAGGCCTTAGAACATCCTCAACGTAATTTACAGCGTTCATGTTACCATTTACAAAAACGAGCTCAGTTCGTCTGTTCTTCATAATACCCGCAAATACCATTACTGTTGAGCCGTTGTATAGATGCACTTCCTGAATACACCTCAGTCTTTCAGTATTTCCAGGACAACGGTATAGACTACAGGCCCATGTCAATTTCCAAAAAAGTTACCGACTTTGTGGCGCACCATTTTTTTTTCGGCACTGCGCGCTTTCTTATTATTTTTCGTGGATCTATCGATGGTAAAAATACCGCACAAAAATATATGACCGAAATGCGTACTCACTCTACCTGCACTTTTGAATTCTCACCAGCACTCCGTTGGACAGCTTACAAGTGACGGCATAGTGCTGAATCTTATTATTTTATGCTCTTATATCGTCCTATATACGTCACCTGGTGGTTCATATGACCCATCCATTTTGGACATGGGCCTGTAGTCTAGTACACTCTTACCTTTCTAGTATTAGGCTTGAACCCAAATCGAGACTCATCGCAAAATAAAATTTTATCCCATTGTTCCCGGGTCCATTTAATGTGTTCCCTACACCATTCATTTCGACGACCGTGATTCCCGTGGCGTACCGGTGGGCACCTAATTGGCCGTCGCGCTCGTAGGCCATACTGATGCAGTCGATTTCGCACAGTTTGGCAGCTAACTACAACGCCATTTGAATTTTGTAGCCTTAAACCTATATCTCGGGTGGTTAACATCGGCTGGCGTCTTGCAGTCAGTTGTATGTATCGATCTTGCCGTGTGGTTGTACACCTACCTCGACCTGGGTGCTGCTCAGCAGGATCTCCCGTGTTAGTGTAACGCTGATGAAGATGGCAAATAACGCGTCTGTTCATACCAAAATACCGAGATACCTGAGATTGACTTCTTCCCGCTTGCAACATCTCTATATATCATTGCATTTCATCTGCGTTCAAATGACGTCGCTCCATGACGTAAAAAATGTCTCGAAATCCATATTTGTTCAAAACTTTTTAAATTATTGTTTAAATCATAAAATTGATACAGAAAACTAAATTTTAATAAGCAAAGAAAACGCTATGGAATTCCAACAAATGCATTCGCTTTTGAATTTGTGAAAAATAAACAAATATGATAGTCGATTTTTTTTACAACCAGCCAGTATGTCATCTAGATCAGAAAAGTTTACATAGGTATTACCTACTTGGTAAGAAATGATATAATAATTGATTTATAATTTGAAAAAGTATGTGTTGCTTAGACTTTTTTGATGAGTGTAATTAAACCAAACGCGAGAAAATTAAAATTTTATAACCTAGGATCTTATAAACATTACATCCTTTCAATCCATCCAACATTGGCTGGACACTACCGGAGAAAATGCATTTTGGAGCGGGGCATGCGAGGGGTTAACATCACACGCAGAAACTTGATTAAAGACGAAATGTGGATAATTTGGAGTTGGAAGCGTGGAAAGATCGTGTAAAGTCTTAGCTTTAATAGTCGCATCAAATTGCGACGAAGAAGTGAAATGCTGATTTAGTAAATCGATGTCAATATTATTGGAACTGTGATCATGTCTTGACTTTCCAACTCCCAGTTATCTTAGAAATTTCCAGACTTTAGCTGGGTCTTCGCTCTCAACAGATTTATGGATGTGTTGGCGTTGTGCTTTCCTACACACCTTGCTGCAGTGATTTCTAATCGCAATATAGCTCTCTCAATTGCGAGGAGTCGGTTGACATTTATATTTGGTTTTAGCCATTGCTTTCTTTGATAGCAGATGTTTTATTTCTTCAGTTAGCCACGGCGAAGGCAAGTGCTTGACTCTTATTGCACGGACTGGAGCATGAATATCGAATAGTCGAATAATTGCACTATTGAGTTTTTCAACTTTTTCACCGATGGATTGAGCGCTTTCCACAGATTCCCAGTTAATGTTGCGAGCGTCACTATGGAGACTCTCCACGTTCATGCCACCATAATTACGTTGCAGAAGAATATTAGTGTTAGGCTTAGGAGGACGAAGTTTATACGAGAGAAAAAATTGAGTCGTGGTAGGAGAATGCATCAGCTGAAAATTGACCATGCTTGACGACAAGAGAAGGTGAAGAAACAAAGATAAGATCAAGAAGAGAAGGAATTGAATTCGGGAAGTTATGTGTAGCATTTAGAGGAAGAATAGACAGGTTACAGGATTCCACTATTCTACATAAGGAAGAAGAGCGAGAATCATGCTTTACCAGACAAGTGTTAAAATTGCCCATGATTATTGTATGAGTGTAAAAAGTTGTAAAAGTTTCTAAAATAGGCTCGAAAGATGAAAAATAATTTATATGGCAGTTAGGCGAGTAATAGACACCAAGCAGAACCTTCGTATGAGCGAGACTTAATTCTAAAAAGAGATGCTCACCTGCATTAAGCGGAGGCGGCTGTGCTGACATATCAATATCATTGTAAGGAATGTGATTACGAGGATAAATGGCAACACCGCCACCACCGCCAACAGTACGGTCATTTCTTACTAAACGGAAATCAGGTAAAAGTAAAAGTGTAAGAAACAGAAAAACAAAAAAGAAAGAAAAGAAAACATATTTATTCTGCATCAAAACCCATTTACAAAATAAACAAAACATAAAAAAAAATAAAAGAAATATCAATGAATGCAAAATTGGATCCTAACTCAGCATTGAGCCATCCTGCTGGTTAGCGAGATGGCACTGATATTCTGTTAGGTCCAGAAATTAAACAAAATAGATACATATAAATAAATAAAATACAACATTTCTTCTTAAAAATATTTTTGTGTCTACGGTCGGGCAACACATCTCTACAGCAACACCATTAAGATGAAGGAAACAATATATTTTAAAAATAAACAACAATTAATGTCCTTCTTCTATAAACAAGAAATAAAAATAAAAACAAATAAAAAACAAACATAAAAAAGAATAACAAGCATTCTAAAATTTTACTGCCAAATCATTTTTTATTTTAATTTTTCATACATGGCAACACTCAATTCCAAATCAATGATGTAAGCCATCGAGTGTAGAAAATATTATGGTAAATAACAATAAATATTATTATTAATAATTATTATTATAATCCACTTCAAGTAAAAATTTACTTTGAGTAAATTATAATAACTATTAACACACGAACCAAAAATTACAATCTTCTCACTAACAGAACCTGACACACACCAAAAACCGTAAACTTGCTACCGGCTGTCATTACAACACAGAAGAGAGACATGGTTTCAGCCATGATTCGGAAATAAGAATAGCATGGATATTTTTACAGTCGAAAGTAGTCAGCATATTCTGAAAGTGGGCAGGAATACTCTGGGCGTTGATGTGAACGACATTTAAGTTATGGGGTACATCGGCAAACTCTGATTGAAGTATTTCAGGTAGAGAAGGAATGCTTACAAAACTATCATTATGACTACTAACAGAGTGGAAACTGTCACTATCACTCCTAAAATGGTCATGTAACATAATAAAATAAAATATAACAAAAATAAATAATTAATATATAAATTTAAAAATAAATAAATTAATATAATATAAAAATAATATATATCATATATTGAAGAAAAATTATATATATATATATATATATTTATAGTCGTTAACTCCACCCGGCAGTTACGTGTTACATAAATAAACAATTAAGTATCTCCCGAGTAACAAAAACAGAACAAATAAATATCTGAACATATCAAGATGCAAATAAGTGAAAAATATAAAAAATAAAAGACAGTTGGAAGAACTAGACCAGGTGAATTAAAATTTCGGTACTCCGTAAAAAAGATAAGCAAGTATTAAAAGCCTGAGTTTCAAATAGGTAGAAATCTATGGTATGACTGCTGTCAGATGAGAAATGTCTAGGATATAGCATAGACCATAGATATTTATTTATAGAGATGTTTTTCTTATTGGCGCATTTAAGACAAACTTTCTGCGATCCAAATTGCCGCTTGGCGGCGTAACAGTCGCGTGAGTGTCAGTGCAACAGCTGTCTATTTCTTACGCCGCCAAAGCAATGCAAGACAGATGGCGAACGACGCTAGCGCCGCCAACGGCGCCAACTACGAACTACACTAATGACAACCGTCAATACGCCAACTTTAATCGGCACATGACATCCTTAAGAAATAAGCTTCTTTAATGTAAATCATCTGTATTCATTGGTTATAGGTAATAATTATGTCAACACTAGTCAACAGTGAAAAAGTGAGATTTATAAAATAAGTGTAGGGTATAGGTATATATATACCTATAATCGAAAATATAATAAGGAAGAAGGTAGTAAATAAGTTATACGAAAAGTAATTCACCCGGTCATGTAAACAAACTTGAAAGAACATAAAAAGCCTATTTTTTCGGTACTGGAGCTCGTTTTGTTTTCGTTGTGGTCGCCTTTGTCGTAGGTTTCTCCGGGTCCAAGCCCTTGATCTTGTCGAGATCTCCCGTAGATGAAATCCGATGTCGATGACCATTGGCGTCTATAACGAACACGGAGCCCTCCCTGGTCCAGCACTTCGCGACACCAAACTTCTCTCGCGCTGCCATGAAAATTGTCTGTCGCGATCGAGTCAGAAATTCTGACAGCGTAAGACCCGCTCCTTTTAATTTGATTTTGGAAAACCAAATGGTGTCCCGTACCGCAACGCTATGGAGCTTAATGAGGATGGGTCTGGGCTTCTTGCCGGATAGCTGCCGCCCCATTCTATGGCATCGTTTGATGTCTGACGCTGTGAAAGAATCCAACTTGAGATCCTGTTTTATGACCTGTGTGACCACTTGAGCTGTCTATTCGTTCTTCCCCTCCTCAACACATCATTTTACGGCGACTGCGCATCTCCATACTGTCAACTTGGCGGGCGACAGACTAACTGCTGGGAAAAGGACTTCAGCGATTGCAGAATGAAGTCTTTGAATGCCGCAAATTACTCTGCCAAGCTGCTGGAACTAGAAGGCTTCTCATTGAGATCCGCTTCAAATTTGGCCATCCGCTCCTCAAAATACTGCTGCATGTTGATTATTGAGATCTCCGTCATAAAGGTGCAGTGCTAGTGAATGTGTTGTGCTAATCTTGTTGTTGTAAAGTAGAGATAACACTTGACTTGCAGGTATTAGATGTTAGCTATACTTATTAAACATTTAAAATATATTTTATATACTTAAAGTATTTTATTTAAAAAAATTATAACAGCTGATTCTAAAACAGGTGTTTTTTAACCAACCACCAATATGAATCAGCTCAGCTTTAATTTGG
This sequence comes from Euclidia mi, assembly GCA_944739405.2. Classification (NCBI taxonomy): domain Eukaryota; kingdom Metazoa; phylum Arthropoda; class Insecta; order Lepidoptera; family Erebidae; genus Euclidia; species Euclidia mi. The sequence continues at coordinate 25,284,723 of OX123204.2, read as the reverse complement.
TATTTACTTTAATATACATATGTATAATTACTGCATAAATAATTAATTACTGCATAACTATATACATATGTATTAGATAAACTTGTATCATTCGTTGAATGCAAACAATAATAAGAATATAATGCAACTACCTAAATAATGCAAAGTTCTTAGGTGTCATTTTAGACGAACACTTATCGTGGAAATTTCGTATTGAAGAACTTAGCACTAAAATTAATCGATTTCTATTTGCCTTAAGAAAAGTCAATTATATTGCATCTAGGCAAAATGCATTTATGGTGTATCACGCTCATGTATGGAAATTAATCCGTTATGGTATAACGATACCATAACGGATTAATGAACATACATGAGCGTTTGGGGAAACTCCACTGACATATCGCAAATATTTATTGCTGAAACAAAGTGTATCCGTATAATGTTTAATATGAATTGGAGCGATTCTTGTAGGCCTATATTTACATCATATAAACTTTTAACCGTCCCTAGTATCTATGAAATCGCAAAATTTTTGAGATGCAATTCTTCGTTTTTAAACGTTCGCGATTTGTATACATCATACAAAATAATTTAGTGGGTCTTATTATTTTGTACAATTCTACGTTATTTGAAAGCAGGAATAACGTAAATAAACGAAAGATTAATCAATTTCAATATGAAATCCCGGGTCCTAAGTTGGAACTCTTCAGGAAAAGCTGCGTTTACATGGCTCCATTAATTTATAACTGTTTACCGTGTGCTATAACATCACTTCCATACATCGAATTTTGCACGGCATTGCGTAATTGGTTAATTGACGACTGCTATTACTCCATTGAAGAGTTTCTACAAAAAAACAGATGCAAATTTTATAACTTGGAGCGTTCAGTGAGGTTATAGATTTTAATAATTCACTACTTGTTGGAATATGTCTATTGATAAATATGTTTTTTTTGACTGCCTCGTTGGTCTCGCGGCATAAATGTGCGCATGGGACTGGGAGGTCTCGGGTTCGATTCCCGGGTCGGGCAAAGTGTTATTGGGTTTTTCCGTTAGGAAATTCTCAGTAGCAGCACGGAGTCTGATAATGTGCCCGGTACGGCAATAGGCTCGCTCCCTATTACGTGGGACCTAAAAATTCATGGCGTAATGTGGGTGTAATATTACACCTCTACCTACCCCTTCGGGGATACAGGCGTGGGTCTATAAAAAAATATATATATATTTACATACATACATTTTAATTATAATGTGTCTATTATGATTGTGATATTCTTCATGATTTTTTATTAATTGTTGCATGCTGTGTAACGGCCGGTATATGTGGAACTATATAATTTTGTAACACCTATGTACTATATATGTACCATATTTGATGCAATAAATGATTTTATTATATTATTATTATTTATAACAAAAGAAATAAAATTGACTTTACTTACCATTAGAAAAGAGTTACGCCACGTAACGCCTGATTCAATCAACTATAAAATATACTAACATATTACACCAGCCTTATCCTATTTATGCAAGAAAATGGAATGTCTCGAAAACGTGTAAAGGCTTACGATCATAAATGGCACTATCAATAGTTATTGTACTATATTGGCGGCCAACGCAAATTAGCAATGTATAAGAAAAACGTGTATTGTATATGCATTAAAATATTTAATCACTTACCAAATAATTTTCAAAAACACATTATGACATTTTAAAAGACATCGTATAAACATTTTTTTTCCGTTTATTTGGAAAACAAACAGATAAATTACAAATATAGTTTACAACATTTAAGTGATACACAATCCAGTAAAGCTTTCACTGTTAGATAAAACACAACTAAGGTAAGTGAACACAAATCTAAAAGAGCATTAAAAAATAAAAATAAAAACATTCAAGTTAGAGCAGACACAATTTGGTTAATCAAAAGCTAAACATAAAAAGAGATGACTTAAAATTAAAATAAAATAAAATAAAAAACTAAATTAGACACAAGGATTTAACAAGTGCACTTTTATATTGCTTGAGAGATAAATGAAAAATGTCAATATCAGCGAACTTATTATTGTGGATACAACACGAGCGATTAATAAATATATTATACCCATAGTTGGTTCGAGCAGTAGGAGGCTGGAAAACAAGTGGCTTTCTAGAGTTAATGCGAGGACATTTAATTACCATTTTCTCCAATAGATAACTTGATTCCACGTGATTATTGATTATTCTGTGGAGAAACATCTGATCCCTTATTAGTCTACGGTCAGCGAGAGACATGAGTTGTTGTGGTGGAGGTTCATTTCTATAATTGGACCTACGAGCTAAATGTTTTAGAAATTTGTTCTGGATCCGTTCAAGTGAATCAATGTAGACCCCATATTGTGGGTTCCAAATCACCGAGGCATATTCTAGAATGGAACGGACGAAGCATTGATAAAGGATCTGAAGAGTTGAAGATTTCTTAAAATCTTTTCCTACTCTAAGAACAAATCCTAACATACTATAAGCCCTGTTCACAGTTTTTTTGATGTGGTAGTCAAACAACAGCTTACATAACACTACATTTTTTAATATTAAGAGACAGTAAATTTTGATGACAATAAGAATATAAATTGTCCAATTCTTTTTGCAATGTTATACAGTCGTCAATTGATTTAATTACTTTATATATTTTATTATCATCTGCGTATAATATAAACTTTGAGTGCTTAAAAATGTACGACACGTCATTAATAAATATATTAAAGAGCAACGGACCTAAATGAGACCCCTGAGGAACTCCAGAAGGAACAGGAATAAAAGTAGAGCAATAACCCTTTACTGTAACAGCCTGACTACGATCTCTCAAGTAGGAATCAAGCCACCGAAGCAAATCGCCATGTATCCCAAAGTTACGCAATTTGTTTACCAGTATATCATAATAAATTTTATCAAACGCTTTCGTATAATCATTATACACGACGTCTACCTGGTCGCCATTTTCCATTGCAGTCGTAATGTAATCTACAAATTCACATAGATTAGATTCAGTAGATTTTTTATTCAAAAATCCATGTTGTTGCTCTATAATAAAAGGCCTTACTAAAGGAAACATATAATTGTAAACTATTCGCTCAAACATCTTAGGAATAACACTAATTTTTTATATCGGCCTATAGTTAGCCACGTTATGCTTATCACCACTTTTAAAAACAGGTACAACATAAGAACGTTTCCATAAACGCGGCATTATTCCTGATGACAAAGACCGGTTGAAGAGTATGAATAAGGGATAACATAGTTGCTTATAAATTTTTTTTAGAAAAATTGGTGGAATCCCGTCTGGTCCAGCTCCTTTAGTGACATCCAGACGTTTAAGGTACTCTTGCACAGTATCGACCGAAATGACTATAGAAGATATATCAACGAAATTATGTAAATACTTTTCGTTGAGCACTATAGTTGGCGCAATGCAATTCGACAGGAAAGCTTCATTAAAATGATTATTAAATAAATTACAAATGACAGAACCGTCAGAAGAAGAAATATTATTTAAAAATAACCTATCAGGCAAGTCCCCAGTACTTTTTTTAGATTTAATAAATGTCCAAAATTGTTTACTATTTTTAGAAATATTATTTTCACATTTAGTTATATACGAGTTGTAGCAAGCGATTTCTAGGTCCTTTTGCCTGTCCCTTAATACAGAAAAACTGTAGTAATCAGCGAAACGATTGTATGTTTTCCACTTCCTGTGAAATTTTCTCTTTTCTCTTACAACTTTTATTAGTGCAGAAGAGTATCAAATGGGAAACCTACGATTAACGCGTACAAGTCTCTCGGGTACATTTTCAGAAATAATGTTATCTAATACCTATTTTATGAAACTCATGTACAGCAGTATCAATATTCAACTCTGCAAAACAGTTGTCCCAATCGGTTTGTGAGAGAGCATGTTCTATTAATTCATAATCACAGTTACGACATAATCTAACAAATCGAGGTGGAGACCGGAGAGTCTCAAAATGTACACCCATATCGGGTGTACATTACACTAATAAATAAGGAAGGATGATGAGTATCTTCTTTCACAAGGGGTAATGTGGAGTGGCTGACTTTACAGTATAGATTACTTATAACTAAATCTAATTGTTTGTTATTTACATTGGGGACAATGTTAAATTGGCTTAGACTTATTGAATGATAGGAAATTGGTTAGTGCAAACACAAGAGGGCAATTCAAGCCATCTAGTAGGACAGAATTATTTAGATTACTATAGTTCCATGAAGCTTTACTTATATTAAAATCGCCAACAATTAGAAAACAATCGTCAGGGCTTCTAAGTATGTTATTAGACACGTTTTCAAAAAAATCTGTTAAGTCATTATAATGGGAAGGATTATGTGGAAAATAACAACAGTAGATGTAGAATGATCTTTTACTATTGGCAGACGCAACATTTATACGAATTGAAATAATGTCTGCCAATCGTTCATTGTTAGAAGAAAGTTTGGTAACTTCGGCGACAACAATACCGCTACGTACTGCTATCAGTACTCCTCCACCCATAGAATCATTACGAGATGAGTAGTTCCTATCACACCTATAGACCACAAATCGGTCATCAAATAATTCGGAATCATTTATACTTGGCAATAACCACGTCTCACTTAAACAAATAATATCTTCACTACATAAAAGGATATTTCTATAAAAATCATTAGTTTTACTCCTCAGACCACGAACGTTTTGATAACAAATGGTCAAGCTATCCATAATTTAAAATAAGTAAAAAAGGTAAAATAATATTATGTACATATAAAATATAAAAAATATAAGCTGATAGCTACTGCTGTATATAATGTTACACCGATAGTATAGCGACATATTAAGCTCTAACCCTACATAGACAATATAAAATGCACCTGCCAGTCCAGAATCCAGAGTAATTGTAGATAAACTGATATAGTAATAAAAATGAAAAAGTCCAATACGAATTAAATAAATACAAACTATTCTTGAGTAAAAATGCTTAATTATAAAATAAACAAAAGTAATGCGTCTGTAAATGTTTGAAACCATGAACTTAATCCTTAACTTAACCACACAGCGTTTAAAAGCAATAAATGATTGACAATACACAATAACACCTACAGTATATTACAGTATATTTTTAAATCATCGTGAGTGCTAATATGTATCACAGGACTAGTGTCAGATTTACGCACCAGTATGCAGCAATTACGTACCCAGACATGTTTATATAGCTTTTCCTTCGCGATTTTCTTGACATTTAGCAACAATGACTTATTTGTTTTGGTAAGATGGTCATTAAAGTACACCCGAGACGATTCACCTGAAAAACCTATGTCAGAGGCTCGGAAGTCTTTTATAAAACGTAATTTAGTCAGTAAATCATCTTTTCTATATCTTAAAATAAACCTGACAATTATAGGCTTGGGTTTTTTCGTAGATTTGTCCATAGGCGCCACTCTAGTAATAAAATCGAGATCACTTTGAGGACTAAACGCAAAATTTGCTCTACTGCTATCTTCGACAGAATCTCTATAAGGTTTTCACCCTTTTTTTCAGGCACACCCAATATTTCTATATTCGATCTTCTAGCCCATTAGTCTTTCACAACTAGTTCGTATTTAATGTTTCTTATTGAAGAGTCCATGTCCTTAAGATCGCTTGAAAGGGACGGAATAATTTTTATTTGGTCGTTAATTTCAACAAATCTCTTCACCACATCATCATACTTTTCACTAATAAATTTGACAGTCTCGCGCAGGGTAGATATTTCACTCTTGAGTTCCATGATTGTAGATTTAAAGTCGGATACAGCTTCTTGAACTTCGGCCCGCACTATGTCTCTAACCTGGTCCAGAGGTACGACTTTAACTTCTGTTTCACGCAGTCGCTCTTTGGACTTAGCACGCGTCGAACGGGCAGTAATGTTAGGAGGATCGCAGACTGCCCGAGGCTTTGTATTGCTACGTACAGGAGTGTCGTCGCTATTACTCGTCTGAGTACAATTTGGGCAAGTCCAAGCAGACTTAAACTCAGACTTGAATAAAAATTATTATAACTTAAACGATTACCTGGACGACAAAGATATTACAATTTAATGCATAATATTATATAATTGAATACTAATTCCATTATAATATAATGTAATTTAACTTAATCTGCTGACTTGTAATTGACATAATATTTGCACGCCATACTTGGCAAAACATGTGTAAACAACAACATTTGTAACAACCATTTCACCATGTTTTAGCAAATAAGCCATTATTATTATTATTATAACGTGGAACTAATAGTCCTATTGATATTCGTATGAAATTTCTTTATCTCCCTTTAAATTATATCCATCTTAGTCAATAGACGTATTTATTTAGTCACCGTTATATCTCTGACTCGAGTAAATAGATTATGCAGTGAGCGGAATAAGTATGAGGAAGTAATTATCTGTATCGATCTTCATGCTGGTATTGTATCTAATACTATCTTAGATCTTGATATAAAAAAGTAACTGTGTAAGTAAATTCTGCTCTGAACTTTTTTAAACTATAATTGATTTAAAGATACTTCTCCCACACAAAGACAATCTTGTATGGGACTTTAAAGTATTATAAACAACAATTTGTGGACCACCTGTAACTGCTTAAACTAGTAGTAGTTCTATGCAATATGCAGTCAATTTCACGATGATAGACGAACTGCGGCTGAATTAATGTTAAGTTCTTATACTAGTGCTTTCACGTGTCGTTCTCTTAGATCAAGTTAACATCAAAACCACTGACTTGCAAGAAGGAAGAATGATAACGAGAGGAAGGGAGGAAATACGATATCTTAGTGATGAGAAAGAGTAGCTTACTGTCTGTTCTTTCTGACGTTTTAGATACCCCTATATAGAGAATTAGACGTTACATATAATAAATGTGAACGTTATTTAAATTTGACTGTCATGTGACATAAATGAACAAGACTAAGAAAAAAAAATACTTTTATTCCTCATTACTGGTTACATCACTGATATTGTTACTACATAATATACTTTTCAAAATATGTGCATTTCACTGAACATTGCGGACTAAAGTGTGACCATAAATTATTATAACCCAATAATCCACCATAACCGGGTAGTTAATCGTCATAGCTTATCTAATGCGTAATCGATCTGAAACTAAGAGCGACAGAGAGTGACCTAATTTATTGCAGTTGCTTAAGTAATTTCGTAGATCTATTTCAAAATCTGTGGATCTTAAATGTACAGAAATAAAACTCCTAGAGGATGGCAGTGGTGTTATATTCATATACTGTTTGTTATATTTTCTGGCTAGACATTTACTGTTTTTGGTTACGCATAATGATGAGTTCGATGAGGAACAGAATTAAGTAAAAAACACTTATAAAGATTGCTAAGATTATTCCTCTTATTTTGAGATATGGAATGGCGACGTTGTATTTTAACAACTAACGGACACACCATTTATAGGGTTAACAGGAACAAGTTACGAGCATTGACAATAATTTGAATTAATTATACTTTTTTACGACGTGACTAAAGAAGTCGCTTAGAAGTGGCTAAAATCTAAGACTTCTGAGGTTAGTACAATCTAAGTGACAATAGTCACAGCTTGATACCAACCGAATTAATATATGCGGCAGTATAAACCCACAATCTAATACACAAAACAGTCCTGTATGACACGTTAGATCCTTGACCAGCAAATGGCGCTAGGGAAAACTTTAATATTTTTCTCCAATACATCATTCCGAAGTCGTTCTAATCAAACTAAAACATCGAAACGAAAGCGGATTTTTACAATTTCAATTGGAACTGGGTCACACCCGAAGAAAGTTAGCTGTAAATTTCCGAATCGCTTGAAATACAGGCATTAGTACAAACTGCTGAGCAATTTCTGTACTCCCATTTCCTTTTGGTATTAGTATTCAACTAACGACTCCCTCGTGGAGGCTGTGGTGATGTTTATGCTCACTTACGCTTACTGTTTGGTATTTGATTTCCAGGTTTGGTGAAGTTATTACCAGGTGGGCTTGCAATTTCATATATTCAACTGTTCGGCACCTTGTTAGATATTGCAACATGCACATAATAATGAATGGACGGAAGTAAAGTTGATCTTGACGTTCTTAAGTATTGTTCTGTGACCGAAACGACATAAATTACTTTAAATCCAGCACTCAGTATCGTTTATTATCATCATATTTACGCATATAAAATTAGTTGTACTGACTGACATATCATCGCAGAGCCGAAACTATTGAAACTAGATAACATTTGGACAAAATTACATGGATCAGTTTTAGTTTAGACATCAGGGCGATTCTATGCATTACCATTCAAATTAACTTGGATATGTGTCACTATACAATTGCGTCGGCACTGCGACGCTTGTAAAGAGCTTCCTTGTTTCTAAATGAAAATCTTCGAGATCCTCAGGAATTTAATTTCGGGTTAATTGATCTTGTTTCAAGGCTACGAATGTATTTTTTTACACAATTTGTTGAGCTGCGTGTCATTTTGTATTATGTAAACGATTTAAGGTTATAATTGTCATGAACAGACAACTAGGAATTCGAAGGATAAGAAAGAATTTTTTAACTAAATAATAACACACACATAGTTAATGATCTATTTATTACATAGGTAGATAACTATTATTTTTGCATACCAACATACGTATAACGTAACTTAAAACTACTATTTATGTATATACAGCGGCCTTATCGCAAAGGGCGATCTCATACAGGCAACATTTATCAAATCAATTAGTACTTATACAAATATATGAGATTTTGTTAATTATGAGTAGTAGCGAACTCTTGCACAGACTTGGAACTCTGTCAAACCTCAGCAAATTGAATGAGCTAGTTTATTGTTCTATAGCAACATAATATTTTACAGAGTGTTTGCAGTTCTGTTATGAAAAATAAATTATATGAGCGTACGTTCTGATAACAAAAACTGCAGTAGGGAAGCTATAGAAACATCTGATTTAAAAAAAGGACTTAGAGCATTTAAAATTTAGCTAGATACGTTTTGAACTTTTTTGTAAGCAGAGATATCGACCTCGAATTCTCTATATAATTTGATAGCTTATTACCATTTGCGGCGATATTTTAGTACTTATCGACACCGTTGCAGATATTATTCGATCCACATGGCAACTCTCTCGTGCGACAATGTACGCTTACAGCTATCATTTCTTCCACGTATGGAAGCTCTTATTTTAAACTGGCTGTTTCACATGTTTCCTCACCTACTGTTTTTTATGATTTTATTTTAGTTTAAAAAAATAACAAGCTCTAGTTTAACCTTTTAGGTGTGGCATATTAAATAATCCTTAAATAGTTAGTGAAACTTACAACTTTGAAAGGTGCATCTGGATAGTGGTCCAAATTTCATGTTTCTAGCTAGAGCCGCTGTCTCGTTGTCAATATGTCAGTCAGAACCTTTTTTTTATATACGAATAATTGTATGAAGATTAAAAAAACGATTTTGGAACGTCTTGCGTTTAAAACTTGAAAGCAGCGGAGTAAAATATTCACACTTACCATCAAACTTGTCGGTGGTTTATTAACCGTTACAAGTTATACAAAAAGGAGCAGCCAAAAAACTTGACTTTACCTAATAAATAAAAACCTATGCCTCGTGTGCGAAGAGGTATAAAATATGTCGGAGATTGGAAAAAGGAACGTCAAATCTTAATAGATTTGGGCGTATTCGGATACGATGGTTGGCAACACTGAGGTCGGATTTACTAGACACGTTTTTATCGTAGTGGTGTGGTATGAGCAACATTAAAAAAAATATTCGTTGCATTTAGAGACTGATTGTGAGAGCCATAAATATATAATGTTTTTACTGACCTATCTCTTAGTGGTTCAATGCCCGCCCAGGAGAAATATTTTTGTGATGAATAAGATTATTGTTACTGTGTCTGTGTTTAGTTTATTTGTCCATAATATGTATGAACTAGGTGGGCCTGCGGTTAAACTCGCGTTATTTAAGGCTATTGCTCCACTCCCGTGGCTCATAGCGTGATTTTATATATCCTCCCTTTATAAATAGGCTACCTATCTAACACTGAAATATTTTTTTAAATCAGACAAGTAGTTCCTGAGCGTTCAAGCAAGCAAACAAACAAACCCTTCAGCTTTATAATATTAGTATAGATTTATTCATTAATATGTTTGTCAGTTGTTTAGTTACCACGCTAAAAGATCTATCTAGTTGAGGTACAGATGGCTATGTGTGTAATGTAATAATAGCAATGGTCACCGCAGGCGGCGCATGAATACGTAATGCTACGATGACATGATTACGGTACCGAGTCGCAGTAATTAGTAACTACTAGTTAGTGCTCGAGCTTCATGATTACACTGCCATCGCTACATGTAATCAGTGAAGGAGGCTAGAATGTCACCCAAATTTAATTTAATTTAATATACAAGAGTCGCTACTATTTTACAAGAGTTATTAGGATATAGATATATAAAGGTATCCTACATAGAAAATATATAGAATTCCTCTAAGCATATATTATAAACGTAATTATATAAACTAATGTAGCTTTCAGCGGTGGCCTCAGCGTCATTCTGTGAAATATCCTGAAATACTCTGTATGAATGAACTACTAGTGAAAACCGTATGCAAATAAGTTCAGTAGTTTTCGAGCTACCGCAAACATAATTCTAGACAGGCGCACCGTAAGGGACTTTGTTTCATCATACAATGCAAGGATTTCGTCAATAACAAAGTTTCGAAAAATAACAAGGCCAAAAATATTTTCCTGAAAATACAAAAACAAACAAAAAACAGATTTGCGACGACATTGCCCACACAACAGGAAACCTTCAATAAAGCGACTAACCGCACGAGTGAGACATAATCCTCATTTCATCCCCTACTTGTTGGTACTTGATAAGTAAGAAGCGCTCGAAACCGTATGCAAATAAGTTCAGTAGTTCTTGAGCTCATCGCGAACATAATTATAGACGGGCGCTGTATCAAAATTTGTTTTTTTAATATTCAACGATTTCGTCTGTAATACATGCCATTGTTTGCACAATAACAAGGCCAAAGAGAGATATTATTTTATATTAGATATTAGAAATTTTTCCTCAAAATACAAAAATAAAGAACGTCAAACAGATTTTTGAAGACAATTTTTCAAATCTCATATTAAGAATAAATCCTGTGTCGCGGGGGACTTTATAAATATACAACCAACGGACAAAATGAAGACACACAATCAAAACAAGAATTTATGGATCACACAAAGTGTTGTCTTGTGAGGGAATCGAACCTACAACACTCGGCGCAGTGTCAAGCGGCTAAACGCACGAGCGAAATACAATCCTCATTTCACCCGCTACTTGCTGGTACTTGATAAATCTGAAGCCACTACAATGTGATTGTACTGTCACTACTGGCCACGTCCAAACAACCAACAGTTGGTATTGCATCCAATGAAACTCTCAGCTGTTTTACCAATGAGTTTTCGAGCATGCAGTGATAAAAAATAGCTACAATACGGTTTTCTTCAAGTGTTTTGAACTTTGGGATAGTACAATTTGTTTTCGCTTACTTGTTATAAATGTGGTTCGATGTAATTTAGATGGTAATAAAGGGATATATATTACTATTGTTATAAATCCAAATGTTTGCGTGAATGGAGGGAATTAATGTTTGTTACTTTTTAAGGCAAAAACTACTGAACGGATTTTGATGAAGCTTTGCAGTAATAGTAGGGCACTGTAGCTAAAAAAACACATAGACTAACCTTTTGGCCCGATAACCCACCCCTACGCGGCCGAACCTGTATGCAAATGTAATAGTATAATTACGCGATCGAGATGGGTTGCATAAACAATACTAAAGAAATTCAAGAATTAATTTTTAAGACCTATACTACTGTGACGGCCGGTGTCATGTCAAGCTGTCATCACTACCGTTGTCAAGGACTACTGGTAGTGCCATCTACCTTTCCATTGAGAACTAATCACAGCAACGTCAATGGTTCGTCGCTGCTTGGCCAATGCGAGCGATGCCTTTTGTTCCTGTCCCGGTCTGTCCCATTCCCTGGAAAAGGCACGCCTTTCGCGGATTGGTTGCCGCGATCATCGACGCGAGAGACAGTCTAGAACTTTCGAGAAGCTCAAGAACGTGTCGGCCATACCGCACCGCCATAATTTTACCGCTCCCGCTTTTTACTAAAACCGCTCGCGAGTGAAAGTGATTTGTGTAGTGGAGTGATTCAAACAGCTTCAGGATTCTCGAAGACACCAGGAGGCTGCCATTTGCAAGAAAAGAGGACTGACGTACAAGGTAGGTGCCCCTCATCCTTCAACATCCTCAGAATATCCTATACCCACTCACAATCCTCTTCCCTTATCCCTCCTAGGCGAGCAGAACTCGCCGTCCTTTAGATACAGTCCATTAATCCTTCTCCAAATCGCCTAGAACCTACGGTTTCGGTGCAACGCCGAACCAACTACTGACGTCTACACGACAAACTAGCCAGTCGTCAAACACAATAATTAGCAAAGAGGTTTGAAGACTATTTTATTATTTGGAAATGAGTTTTTAGTTCGATGATGTATACACTCTGTCAAGTGTTCGCCAAATTCACCAGTCATTGACAACTAGGCAATGGCCATGCGGATAACACATCCCGTTCACGTTCTGATGGCGTGAGTTCAAATCCCAGTTGTAACGGTTATGTGGATTATGGCTTTTATGAAATTTGGAAAATATTTATGAATATTTGGCAAATATAAAAAAAAAGATTATTTAAATATTTCGAGTAAAAATTAGAAAATTCCAGAAACTTCAGGAAGGAATGGAAAGGTTAAAAAGAGACAGGAGATGGAAAAAAAATTTAAATATTTCGAATAAAGATTAGAAAATTCTAGAAACTTCAGGAAGGAATGGAAAGGTTAAAAAGAGACAGGAGATAGAAAAACAATTGAATTATGAAATGACAATCGAAATTAGTGGATCTAGAACGTTCCTAGGGGTATATAAGGCGGTGTAGACGCGCTGAGCGCCAGTTTAAGTTGAGACGTGGTAAAGTGGAAAAGAAAAGGAAGAAGTAAAAGGAAGAAAAAGTTGTAGTGAAATAAAGTGAAGAGAAATTATAGTGCAGTGAAGTGCAGTGCAATAGACGTTAGTGTTGGTGCTGTCCGCGTCGAAATTGAACGACGCGTCGTGTGTGTGAAGTCGAATAAAGTGTCATCAGTGCTACTCGGTGTTTCCTTCCAATCCCGTTACCCCGTTCGTAACAATTGGTGTCAGAAGTGGGATTAGAAGGATTAAAGATACCAGTCATGCCGAGGGAAGGGCCTACGATACGTGCGAGGGCTGCCGCTTAAGAACAAGGCGACTTTAACCCAGAAGTTGTAGGCAGGGAAGCTCCTTCACAAGGAGGCGGATCCGAAGGAGGAGTATCTACGTCCGCAAGTGCAGCTAACCCGCTATCTCTCGCAGACCTCGCAGCAATATTCCAGCAAACCTCGCAGCGACTCGAATCTCGACTCGAGCAAAACTCGCAGCAGCTTAAAACCGAACTCCAGCAAAACTCGCAGCAGCTTAAATCTGAACTCCAGCAAAACTCGCAGCAGCTACAATCTCAGCTTAGCGAGATAATGGAGAGCCAAAGTGAGATTCGCCAATATATATCGGAGATTGCTCGTAAGATCACCGAGATGGAGATGTGTATCGGTGAAGTGAAATCTCGCATGGCTACTATAGAGGAAGAGATACAGTCCTGCAAGGCGGCAGTGTCGGAAGAGGTGCAGTCCCGCATGGCATCAGTATCGGATGAGATGCACAGCCGCATAGAGGAGGATTAAGGCCAACGTCCCTTCAGTCGCAGTCACCTCATCAGGTGCTTGTAATTTTAAAGTGCCGTCTTTCGATGGTACCTTATCCTGGGAGGCGTACAGGATGCAGTTTGAAGCCGCTTCTTCTAGTAACAGTTGGAAAAGAGAGCAGGCCAAGACTGCACTCGCTCTGGATTTACCCGATGGTGGAATATCAGTGCTACAGTCTGTGAGGAAAGACGCCACATATGAACAGCTCATCGAAGCTCTAGAGTCCAGGTATGGAGAGGCGCATTTGGAATTTGTATTCCGTGCTCAGTTGCGTAACCGCTTGTCATATTTTTGGTTTAGTTAAATATTAATTACGGGAATTATTTTATAAACACTCAAATGATTTATGGACTATACGTCAGCGCGCACCTCACTTCACTAACTACCCACTCTTTTTGATTATTATGAAGAGGGACGAGTCGAAGTGAAAGGCGCGATGCCACAGGCAGTCTTATAACAGCTCTCGGACGTAACGGACGTAACTAAGTAGCTAGCAGGAATTTTTGTAACAGTTTGTAATTGTGCAAAAGTATTGCTTTATAAAAGTGTACCTGTAATAATTGAAATAAACGAGGAGTGGTTTATAACTTTATACTGGACTTGGTGTTTTCTTCAAATATCAGAAGTGGCACGGACGTATCCAATGAAGTGTGCCCACAAGGTACAGAGAAGGCAAATGTTAACGCTGCTATGTTACTGAATAAGCAAAGCCTTCAACTACAACTGTGTATTACAAGCAAAGGCATTTGATGATGAAGCGGGCTCACCAGCCTTGCCTAAGAATGTAAGGAGAAGAGTCAGGGAGACTCAATGGCGCAGGATGCCAGTTCCAGTGGATATGTTTTCCACCAAGAGTGGATATGTTTTCCGCTATGCTAGTATGATTCTAGTTCTGGTGGATATGTTTTCCACCAAGAGCGGATATGTTTTCCGCTATGCTAGTATGATTCTAGTTCTGGTGGATATGTTTTCCACCAAGAGTGGATATGTTTTCCGCTATGCTAGTATGATTCTAGTTCTGGTGGATATGTTTTCCACCAAGAGCGGATATGTTTTCCGCTATGCTAGTATGATTCTAGTTCTAGTGGATATGTTTTCCACCAAGAGCGGATATGTTTTCCGCTATGCTAGTATGATTCTAGTTCTGGTGGATATGTTTTCCACCAAGAGCGGATATGTTTTCCGCTATGCTAGTATGATTCTAGTTCTGGTGGATATGTTTTCCACCAAGAGCGGATATGTTTTCCGCTATGCTAGTATGATTCTAGTTCTGGTGGATATGTTTTCCACCAAGAGCGGATATGTTTTCCGCTATGCTAGTATGATTCTAGTTCTGGTGGATATGTTTTCCACCAAGAGCGGTTATGTTTTCCGCTATGCTATTATGATTCTAGTTCTAGTGGATATGTTTTCCACCAAGAGCGGATATGTTTTCCGCTATGCTAGCATGATTCTAGTTTTAGTCGATATGTTTTCCACCAAGAGCGGATATGTTTTCCGCTATGCTAGTATGATTCTAGTTCTGGTGGATATGTTTTCCACCAAGAGCGGATATGTTTTCCGCTATGCTAGTATGATTCTAGTTCTAGTGGATATGTTTTCCACTTAGAGCGGATATGTTTTCCGCTATGCTAGTAAGATTCCAGTTCTAGTGGATATGTTTTCCACTAAGACTGAGGCGGATATGTTTTCCGCTATGCTAGGATGATTCTAGTTCAAGTGGATATGTTTTCCACCAAGAGCGGATATGCTTTCCGCTATGCTAGTATGATTCTAGTTCTAGTGGATATGTTTTCCACTTAGAGCGGATATGTTTTCCGCTATGCTAGTAAGATTCCAGTTCTAGTGGTTATGTTTTCCACTAAGACTGAGGCGGATATGTTTTCCGCTATGCTAGTATGGTTCTAGTTCTAGTGGATATGTTTTCCACCAAGAGCGGATATGTTTTCCGCTATGCTAGTAAGATTCCAGTTCTAGTGGATATGTTTTCCACTAGGACTGAGGCGGATATGTTTTCCGCTATGCTAGTATGGTTCTAGTTCTAGTGGATATGTTTTCCACCAAGAGCGGCTATGTTTTCGCTATGCTAGTATGATTCCAGTTCTAGTGGATATGTTTTCCACTAGGACTGAGGCGGGTATGGTTTCCGCTATGCTAGTATGATTCCAGTTCTAGTGGATATGTTTTCCACTAGGACTGAGGCGGATATGTTTTCCGCTATGCTAGTAAGATTCCAGTTCTAGTGGATATGTTTTCCATTAGGACTGAGGTGGATATGTTTTCCGCTATGTTAGTAAGATTCCAGTTCTAGTTGATATGTTTTCCATTAGGACTGAGGCGGATATGTTTTCCGCTATGTTAGTAACATTCCAGTTCTAGTGGATATGTTTTCCACTAGGGTTGAGGCGGATATGTTTTCCGCTTTGCTAGTGCGAGTCTAGTTCAAGTGGATATGTTTTTTTCATGTGGATGATTTTTCTTTATCACGTTTCAGTATTACAAGCAAAGACGAATGATGAAGCTGGCACGCCGCCCTTGCCTAAGAATGTAAGGGAGAGAGAGAACGAGTCGTGGAGACTTAACGGCGCAGGAGAAGTACATTGACTGCGGCGTCGTCTTCCAGTAAAGACGAAGCCATTCTTCGCAAGCCGCGAAAGTACCGTATTCAATGTATAATTATGTTGATTTGTTGCTCAATATGAGACTTATTTGAGTTGCCATATATTTTATAATCGATGTACAGATGTCGTCGTAGGCCGTGCTTTGAATAATTGTTTTTTATTATATTCAGAACAGTACTAGATATTGTCGGATTCATAAATAAAGATTGATCACTATTATTTATCAATGTCAAAGTGAAAATGATATCAATTTTTGTTAGATGTCAATGAATTTAGTGTAGAATTAGATTTGTCAGAGTTAATTGGTTTCACTGGGTCAATAAAATTATTATATAAAACTAAAGTTATATGTGGCTGGTCTGTAACTGTACTACCCTTGACATTAATTTGAGCAATATTCTCATGGTAAAATTGCCTTTGGAGGCATTTATTATAATTCAAGTTGTTAATAGAATTCCTAATATAATAATCATTGTGATTTTTATGTCAAATTGATAATGCGTTTGAGCGTTAAAGAATTCTTTTTTTTGCGTAAAGTGTATTTCATAATAGTATTTTTAAATCTTAAATAAGTTTTAATTGTTTGTCTATACATAATACTTTGCAAGAATGTTGTTTATGTCTATAATAAGATAAACATATAAAATATTATTTATAGAGCCTTATTCTGAACGCATTTTAGTATGTATATTGTTGATATAGCTACAAGTAAATAAATAAATAAATACTGTTTAAATTTGGTTTGATCAGATTCAGTAACAGTTCTCATCATTTTATATTGAATATCAGATTTTATTCCATTAAAATAAACATAGTTATGTCTATTAACAATTTTATAATGATTAATTTGCAATCTGTCATTATTTTTTTTTTACTTGTACTTAAACGACCGAATGTCATAATAATATTCATATTTCTTAAATATGTTATTCACGATTGTAGTAAGTTAAGCATTGTATTATACTTATGTATGTTAGTAACTAGAATGTTGTAAATACGTGCGCCAGGAGGCAGCACGTTGTCGAATGGCCGAATGTCATATTTTTGGTTTAGTTAAATATTAATTACGGGAATTATTTTATAAACACTCAAATGATTTATGGACTATACGTCAGCGCGCACCTCACTTCACTAACTACCCACTCTTTTTTATTATTATGAAGAGGGACGAGTCGAAGTGAAAGGCGCGATGCCACAGGCAGTCTTATAACAGCTCTCGGACGTAACGGACGTAACTAAGTAGCTAGCAGGAATTTTTGTAACAGTTTGTAATTGTGCAAAAGTATTGCTTTATAAAAGTGTACCTGTAATAATTGAAATAAACGAGGAGTGGTTTATAACTTTATACTGGACTTGGTGTTTTCTTCAAACGCTGTCAGCGCCCTAACGAGTCATAGCAGCAGTGGTCTCTAGAAGTAGAGAAGATGGTAGGAAAAGCTTACCAGTCTGCACCCCTGGCACAAGTCCAAAGCATGCGTCTTCCGGCGTTCATTGATGGCATTTATGACGGTGAGGTCAGGTCTGAAGCACCACGACAATGTTAAGGACGCTTTAGCGCATGCTCTAGAAGTGGAGGCTGTCCGTCGAGACGTCAAGGGTGGACGAGTCAGAGTTGTGGCCGCAGAAATGCAGCGAACAGACCGAAGATTTGTCCCAAAATGTTATAGCTGCAGGGAACCAGGACATTTCAGCAGTAGCTGTCCGAAACGTAAACGTAAGACTGACGCTACTGTTCAAACGTCAGAACACGACCAGGAAAACTAATTCCAGCCAGGGCTGCGGGGCAAGCGCTGGCCGGTAGACAAAAAGCCCCTAAAGTTTGTATCCGATAAAGCACGGATGGGAACAACTTAACCATTGATGAAGCGGTCAATGGCGTTACCTGTTTTCTGACCTTGAACACCGGTGCGTCACAAACTGTTATAGGGACTCATCTGATAAGGAAGAATGGGAAAATTATAAAACAGTTAATTCGACCTCGACTGACAACGGCTACGGGCCAGCACATCCCAGTCAAGGTAGAGCAAATGGTGGCTTTCAAAGTAGGTGACAAATTATATTGGCAAAAAGCACTGATTGCAGACATCGTCGACGACTGCATTGTTGGGCTAGACTTCTTCAGAGATCACCAATGTAGATTTGATATTAAGTGTGGTATCCTCAAGTGTGGAGACGTGGAGATTCCAATGAGAGGTGGAGGCACGGGAAAGGTTTTGTGCCTCAAGGAGAGCAAGCTCGCACCTAGGTCACAGACATTTGCTCCTGTCACATTACCTGCCGCTTCGAGTCAACGACGTTGCATAATGATAGAAGACAATAGAGATCACGATCCATGGTTGCCAGCATGTGTAGTTGTTGCTTCTTCACAAATGGCTGTTATACCTGTCCTAAATTTAAGTGATGAAGAAAAAGTTTTGAAAAAGGGTTCCAAGATAGGAGAGGCCGTGGAAGTCGCTTGGTTACGAAACTGCCAGGAAACCAAGAGTCTGGCTGAGACTAACGTTAACGTGGATAGTATTTTAAAAGGTTGCAAAGACGATCTAACAGAAAACGAAACAGAAAAAGCAAAGAAATTGCTGACACAGTTCGTCGATATTTTCTCAAAGAACGACGGTGACATCGGAAAGACAGGAGTAGTAAAACACACCATCAATACGGGGAATGAACAACTGATCCGTCAACGCCCACGTCGTGTACCTTTTGCCAGGGAGAAGGAGGTAGAGGATATGATTGAAGATATGAGCCCGTGGTGTTCGCCGGTCGTATTGGTAAAGAAAAAGGATGGATCGACTAGATTCTGAATTGATTACCGAAGATTGAATGATGTAACCAAGAAAGACAGTTATCCTTTGCCTAGAATAGACGACACGTTAAACACGTTATGCGGAATGAAGTGGTTCACAACAATGGACCTAAAAAGTGGTTACTGGCAAGTGGAAATGGACCCAAAAGACAAAGAGATGACAGCTTTTTCAATGGGTAGAGGGCTTTGGCATTTCAATGTTATGCCTTTCGGATTGTGCAACGCACCAGCTAATTTCGAAAGGTTAATGGAACACATCCTTGCCGGGCTTTTAGGGGAAACTTGTCTGGTGTATCTCGATGACATAATTGTAATGGGCCGAGATTTCGATGATCATCTCACGAAGCTAGAAAGTGTACTCAATAGATTGAAAAATGCAAATATAAAGCTCAGTCTTAAAAAATGATCATTTTTCAAGCGAAAAGTTAACTACTTGGGTCATGTCGTCTCTGAAAATGGCATCGATAAGGATCCTGCCAAAATTTCGGCGGTTAAAGATTGGCCCATGCCTAAGGACAAGACGCAAGTGCGCTCATTTATGGGGCTTTGCTCTTATTACAGACGTTTTGTGAAGAATTTCTCAATCATCGCAAAACCCTTACATGAGCTGAAGGAGCAAAACCGACCATTTAATTGGGATGAAAAATGTCAAACTGCTTTCGAAGAGTTGAAGACGCGTTTATGTGAAGCGCCAATTCTTGTATATCCCGACGTCAATGGAGAATTCATTGTTGACACAGACGCCAGCAATGTGGGTATTGTTGGAACTCTTTCCCAGAGACAAGGAGACCAGGAGGCTGTTATTGCCTACTTTAGCAAATCGCTGTCAAAACCTGAAAGGAACTACTGTACCACACGAAAGGAGCTTCTAGCGGTAGTGAAAACTCTTCAGCATTTTAAAAAGTACCTGATCGGAAGAAAATTCCGGATCCAAACGGACCACAAAGCGCTTAAGTGGCTTTTACAGTATAAAAATTGTGAGGGTCAGGAAGCTCGATGGATTGAACAACTTCAAGAGTACGATTTCGAAGTTGAGCATCGTAGCGGAAAATCTCACGGAAATGCTGATGCCTTATCAAGACGGCCTTGTGATAAGAGCTGCAAGTATTGCGTGCGACAAGAAGGAAAAGAGGAAGCTGCCGTCAAGGTAATCAGAACGGATACCATCGACGGGCGATGGAACAGGGAGTTCATTATTAAATCCCAGGAAGATGATAAAGATTTGAAACCGATACTGGAGTGTCTAAAGAATAACTGCCTTCAGCCAGAATGGAGTGAGGTGGCTGATACAAGTACGGTGACGAAAAGTTATTGGGCGCTATGGAACAGCCTAATTATACAAGATGGACTACTTTGTCGAAAATGGGAAAGTGCTTCTTATCTTTAAACAATAGTGCCAAAATCAATGATTCCTGAAGTTTTGCGAGTTTGTCATGATGGCCCATCTGGTGGACATCTTGGAGTGCGAAGAACCTTACTGAAGATTCATCAACGTTTTTATTGGCTGCACTGTAGGGATGACGTTGAAGACTGGTGCAGGAAATGCGTTAAATGTTTTTCAGTTAAAGGGCCGCAAACTCGGAACCGCGGAGCACTAAAACATATACACTATGGGAGCCTGGACCATTTCTTTTGACAGAAAGTGGTAATCGCTACATTCTGGTGGTGATGGATTATTTCACGAGGTGGCCAGAAGCTTTTGTAGTCCCTAATCAGGAAGCAATTACAGTCACGACAAAATTAGTAAATGAAGTATTTTGTCGATTTGGTTTAACGTTAGAAATCCACAGCGACCAAGGGAGAAACTTTGAATCGCAACTCTTTCAAGAAATCTGCAAGATGATGGGGTTCCACAAAACCATGACAACTCCTTATCACCCTCAAACAGATGGAATGGTGGAAAGATTTAACTTGACATTGGAGCGGTATCTTGCTAAAGTGGTCGATTGCCGAGAGAAACTGGGACGAATATATCCCACTATTTCTTCTGGCTTACAGAGCCGCTGTACAGTCACGAGCATAAATATATTACTATGGGCAGATTAGCAAAAATATCTGTCCCAAGAATGAGTTCAATAATATCTGTCTGCACGTACGCAGCAAAAATATCTGATATTATCGGGCAGCATAATGAAGTGACATCAAAATGATGTGATGACAATGTCGAAGCATAAATATCTGATGTGATAGAAGCAAAATGTTATGATGCCTTGTGGAGAGCAAATATATGTAACACTTTCTATTTCTGTAATTTGCATTGATTCCGCCCTAAAATCATAAATATGTGACACCAACTAGGTGGCAATAATATCTGACGTACAATTTATTAACAATAAAATATTTGATATTATGTATAGCGCCGGTAAAATGGGCCAAATATTTTTCCCGACTGCGCAACGCAAAGGAGGGTAATGTGTTTATCAGTCTATGTATGTATGTATGTATGTTTGTTTCTATGTGGCGTTCTAGAGACCAAATGCGTAGGCCAATTTTGATGATTCTTACGTCAATCGATTCGTCTTAACCTTGCGAGTGTCACTAAAGACATGACAGTAATCAAAATTCACCACAGCGACAGCCAGACGCCATATTGTCAAAATGAAAAAAATAAAACTCGATTAACTATGTCAAGTGGGATGTCGTTGAATAGGTATTTTAAAATCATCTTTAGGTTCCTTTTATCATTTTTCATTTTAAATAATAGTTTAGGATATATAACGATTTAAAGTTGTTTATTTAAGTTTTTATTTAAAGTATAAACGATATACAAACACTTGATTGCGAAATTTACCATCTTATAACGAAGTCAATGAATCGTAACTAAAAAGTATAAAATAAAAAAAATAATTTAAAGAAAAACAAAAAACCCGACTGCATAAAAACTAATTTTAAAAAATACGTGAAAATATTAACTTAAATAAAAACTAAAAAGAAAGAAACAAGCCCAGAAGCTTAGAATTCTGTAAAATAATATGCAGAACAGAACGACTCACAGTCGGGGCCCATTCAAATTTTACCAATCAAATCTTCCCAAGGGGCCCCGACTGTGAGTCGTTCTGTTCTGAATATTACTTAATAGAATTCTAAGCTTCTGGGCTTGTTTCTTTCTTTTTAGTTTTTATTTAAGTTAATATTTTCACGTATTTTTTAAAATTAGTTTTTATGCAGTCGGGTTTTTTGTTTTTCTTTAAATTATTTTTTTTATTATTGAGTAGTATTAGTATTATGTATTTTGCCGGGCAAAGAATATGAACAAAAACACGTTATAAATATTTTTTTCACCACTGCAGCTCAAACATACCGCTTTTGCTGCGAGACAACAGTGAACAAACATTGTTCAGACATAAATTTTAAACATTCGAATTATACTGTGCTCTGTCTCTTTCACATGCATATAAAAAGTGAGTGAAAAAACAAACCCCTTCGAATTCGAAATTCGATTTTGGAATTCGACCTCAAAGAAAACACCTACGGCAACGCAAAAAAAAAAGCTGTTTGTAATAAAGAAATTACTTTTTTTTATATGTTATTGTTTACATGTTTATTTTAGTATGGGATTTTAATAAAAATAAGTTTAATTAATAGTATAAAATTAGTATTTAACCAATACATTTTGACGTGACAACGTCTTATAAATTGGTTTGCCGGGTGACACTTCAAGAAACTGCGTTACGCTCCGCTCACGTTATGCGCTCACAATGAGAGCGAGTGAGAGGCACGCGTCCCGCCTAAGAGCGAGAGAGACAGACATAAAAAGTGAAAGGCACGCGTCTTTCATCCTTCTTCCTACTATACGAATGAATATTCACATTAAAATTATTTTACCACGCAAAGTCGTTGTCACGTAAAACTTTCGCCCGTATACCGACTTTACAGGCAACCAATTTTTATTTAGAA
Organism: Euclidia mi; assembly: GCA_944739405.2. NCBI lineage: Eukaryota > Metazoa > Arthropoda > Insecta > Lepidoptera > Erebidae > Euclidia > Euclidia mi. The sequence goes on along the minus strand of OX123204.2, from coordinate 25,261,532 downwards.
TTACAACAATGATACATTTGAAAAATAAATAAACATCAGGGACGCGGTATTAAAACGCAATTTAAAAAAGTAGCGGGAATAAAAATTTCGCTGATGCTGATACAGTAGGCATAGCATAACGTGTTAAATTATATTAATATATAAAATAATCTAAAAAGATGAGTGAAACTAGCGATGATGACTGTACTTTAACACCAGAAAAGTTAAATCAACAAGTGATTATGCGGAATTCAATCTATTCCTGTTCGTTTCTATGTCTCCTAAGTAATATGTGTTCTCACTGCTGTGGTGAAAAGTTATGTGTGCTACACGAGAGCAAAGTTTTTTGTATCTCGTGCTGTTGAGTCCCTCACCACGCTCAGGATTCTAACTTTGATTCACTCGCTATGCTCGTGAATCAATCATAGAATCCTTCCAATCCTATTATTTTTATTTAGAGATTCACAAGAAAACCTAACATAACCTATTATGTTGAATTGATGCCGACCTTCATTATCACCGACCGACCAATCAGAGAGCAGTATGTTATTTGCCGTATTTTAAAATTAATGCGAAACTTCTGTGATTGGTTGAACCGTTTAGAATCTTACGAATGGATATCCGTTAGTTTATAAATTTACCACAAGACGTCGCAAATTCATTAATTTAATACAATTTATCTCCCGTTTAGAATTTCCTAGTAAATTTATAAAGTTATCTTCCGATGACATCTAATTATACATAATGAATTAAAATCGCGTAAATCCAATATTTGCATCATTACGTCCAGTAGCCTCTCTTGCATTGTAGAACTATATTAGCACACACTTGCGAGCCTCGGAGTGACTCCCAAATGTCAAAGGTGACAACGTAGAAAATCATGAGTTCCAGCCAGAGTTGGATCCTATTGTTGAAACATTGAACTCCACAGATTCTCAATGGGATTCAAATCAGGGCTCTCTGAAGGGAAATTGATGAACTTTAAGGCCTCTCTTTGAATATTCACTTTTAAACCACTCACTAGTTTTTCGAGAGCTATGAATGGAATATGTGCATCGAATAGTATCTATGTATGTCTTCATATATGGATACTGTTCGATAACTCATCGTCAATCCAATTAAATCCAAGAAAATAAGTAAGGTCTGATATATTACTATAATAACAATATTTCGGACTGTATTAAAAATAAATTGCAAATTATCATTTATCAGAAAGATTGTCTCAAATCACCACTATAAATATTCTTAAATTTTAATTTTGCTCTTACAGCAAATTTCATAAAAATACAACCATAAAAAAGTACAGCAGTTGATAAAATACAAAACTAGCGTTTTGACAAGTTACTGATTTAGTATCTTCTTGGGTTTACGCGAATGTTACACATTGAAATTAAACTACAGTTTACGGATTTTATCGCGATGTATTGGTTTCACTAAGTTATTACATTTGAAACTAATGATCTAGAAACTATATTTTTAATTTATTACTAGCCGACGTTTCGAATTCTTTACAGAATTCATGTTCACGGCAGACTGAGGTGATAATTGTCTTTTTCATGTCATTCGCAAAAGAACACCGTTTTCTTCCAAGGATGATACGAGAGGCTATTGAAATTAAAAAACACCCTAATTTCAATAGGGAAGATGGTTGGAATGTTCCTCCAGCTTGGGACCCTGTCATAAGGCTGATGAAACCCAAGAAGGACAAAGTCTCCAGAAGACCTAAGGACACTGTGAGCTCATTCTGCGTAAATAGTAACACCAGTAGATGAAAAATGTTCGGGTACTTTGAGATAACTTATACATTCAAGAAAAAGATCGCGATAAAATCCGTAAACTGTAGTTTAATTTCAAAGTTACTGATTTGACTAGGCAGTCCGCTACCTTATTCCTAAACTATTACTCGGCAGCCGTAGATAGAATAGATCTACTCACTATAATGAATACATTAATTCGGTCGTGATATTGGATATGTCTAGACATAAATCTTCTTATATATATAAAATCCTTGCGTTACTGACTGACTGACAGACACGCTACAGCCGAAACTACTGGTCGTAAGAAGATGAAATTTAGCATGTATGTTCCTAGGGCACCGTAGAAGATTAAATTTAGCATGTATGTTCCTAGGGCACCGTAGGGGTGCACTAAGACGGGATTTTCCGAAATTCCCAAGGGATCGGGCAAAACGGGAAATTCGAAAATATGTGCGTGCGAAGCCGCTGGCGTCGACTAGTATAGTATTAAACGACATCCTATATTAAAACAATGTAAAATAACATTTTTTTATTTATTATTTCGTATGAATTTTCAATTAAATTGAAGATAAAATAATGTTAGATATTATTGCCTCTTAGTTGATGTCACATATTTATGCTTTTAGGGCGGAATCAATGCAAATTACAGAAATAGAAAACGATACATATATTTGCTCTCCACGGGGGGTCGGAACATTTTGCCACCTGTAATGTCACATATTTATGCTTTTGCATTTTCATTACATCATTTTGATGCCACTTTATTATGCTGCCTGATAACATCAGATATTTTTGCTGCGTACATGCAGACAGATATTATTGAACTCGTTCTTGGAACAGATATTTTTGCTAATCTGCCCATAGTAATATATTTATGCTCGTGACTGTACATGAAAGTACGGCAACAACCCCGGCTCGAACAAATATAAGAACGGAGCTACGACTTCCAGTAGACCTTCTTGCTGGATGTCCTCCGGGGACGCCTAGCTGTGTTACCGATTATGCATGTGAATTAAGAAGAAAGCTCGAAGAAATTCATGAACACGTTGAGACGACACGACAAGAGAATTTACAAGCGAGAGTAAGAATGAAGACTCGATATGACAGACGCGCAAATGCAAGAGAATTCGAAGAGGGAACTTTGGTGTGGCTTCATAATCCGGTCCGATGTAAGGGAAAATCTCCCAAATTACAGCCAAGCTGGGAAGGACCATATACTATAATAAATAAAATTAACGACGTAACCTACAGAATTCGGAAGACACCTAGAAGTCCACTGAAGATTGTTCATGTGGATAGGATAGCGGTATATCATGGACCCAAGAATGCTCGGGACGAGCATGTCTTAGAGAGGGGGTAGTGTGACGGCCGGTGTCATGTCGAGCTGTCATCACTACCGTTGTCAAGGACTACTGAAGTACTGACGTCTACACGACAAACTAGCCGGTCGTCAAACACAATAATTAGCAAAGAGGTTTGAAGACTTTTTTATTATTTGGAAATGAGTTTTTAGTTCGATGACGTATACACTCTGTCAAGTGTTCGCCAAATTCACCAGTCATTGACAACTAGGCAATGGCCGTGCGGATAACACATCCCGTTCACGTTCTGATGGCGTGGGTTCAAATCCCAGTTGTAACAGTTATGTGGATTATGGCTTTTATGAAATTTGGAAAATGTTAATGAATATTTGGCAGATATAAAAAAAATATTATTTAAATATTTCGGGTAAAAATAAAAAAATTCTAGAAACTTCAGGAAGGAATGGAAAGGTTAAAAAGAGACAGGAGATAGAAAAACAATTGAATTATGAAATGACAATTGAAATTAGTGGATCTAGAACATTCTTAGGATTATATAAGGCGGTGTAGACGCGCTGAGTGCCAGTTTAAGTTGAGAAGTGGTAAAGTGGAGAAGAAACGGAAGAAGTAAAAGGAAGAAAAAGTAGTAGTGAAATAAAGTGAAGAGAAAGTATAGTGCAGTGAAGTGCAGTGAAGTGCAGTGCAATAGACGTTAGTGTTGGTGCTGTCCGCGTCGAAATTGAATGACGCGTCGTGTGTGTGAAGTCGAATAAAGTGTCATCAGTGCTACTCGGTGTTTCCTTAACACTGTAACACTACAAAGACGATCTTGAAACGTAGTAAATCATCTTATTTGTTGCGGGCTCTACGACGACTATAATATAAGACTAAATTTGATACGTGCTCTAGCTGTTGGCATTTAAAACTTATCGCCTAAGCTTTAATACAGAAACGACGTCCGTCCTTTCCACATTTGTAAGTGAGGATGAGTAGGAAATAATGGACGTAATATTTACAACTACACGTGTATTACACTGCGGTATGTTTTTACTAAATACTAGCTTTTGCCCGCGGCTTCGCTTGCGTTAAATTCGGGGTAGCAAAAATCTCCTTTATTGTTTGGTGAATAATGGGTATGCGGGGAATTAAGACATCACCATTTGACGTCCCACTCATTATAATAGCTTTTATAATGTTTCGTCCTGGGTGTTTACTTATAGCCGTTTGCCATTACATAGTTTTGGTGCGTTAAGATTCTACATAAACAGGACTGGAATATCAGCTTTCAGTCTCAAGTTGTGTTAAGGCACTCCTGATAATTCTAAAGAGTTCGTAAACGAAATAACTTGGTCAGTATCCATGACATTATCTACCAAAAGGTACCTACTCAACAACATTACTTTACATACAATCAAATGTCAAAGCTATGGTCCAATATAACCCTGAACACACCTTCGCATTTATAAAATTAGTAGAAGTGAAATCGGTACCTACATACATACACACTTTCGCATTTATACCTAACTAGAGGACGCCAGCAGCTACGCATGCAATTTTTTTAAATTTACCCGTTTTGGCCGATCCCATGGGAATTTCGGGAAATCCCTTGTTAGTGCACTCCTACGGTCCCCAAGGAACATACATGCCAAATTTCAGCTTCCTGCGCCCAATAGTTGCGGCTGTAGCGTGTCTGTCAGTCAGTCAGTAACGCAAGGATTTTATATATTAAGATATTAGTAGGGATTAGCCAAAGCAGTTACAATAATGATTAGTTTATATAAGCGAACCATTTAATGACAGTGCACAATTTAACAATGTGTGACAATGTATGATGAGACAGCATTGACAGATAACACATGCGCAGCACTCAATTACTATAGCGCATGCGTTTTTACTGTCAATAGGTAGCAGGTTTGTCCCTACAAACTTCGACCCTCTCTAAAATTCCTCCCAGATTATTTTTTGCAACTTATTGTATCCTATGTGTTTTTCTTGGTTCTGAGCTACGTCCCCACCAATTTTCAGCTAAATCGGTCCAGCCGTTCTTGAGTTATAAATAGTGTAACTAACACGACTTTCTTTTATATATATATATTTTCGCTAGAAAAAGGCTAGTATCGAAGAGGTAGCAAAATTATTCAGATAGTTTTATATGAAGCGGTTTGAGCAGTCTCTATGAATCGAAAAAAGAGGGAAATATACATGATTATATATAGTAACTGAGGACCTTAAATATCTGAACTGAACTGAGAAAATTAAACTTACTGCAAGAAACAGTTCTTTGGTAAGTTAGATCCGTGTGCACATTTTGACAGCAATCACGTTGTTTCATGCAAGGGAGTAGGGACTTGAATCATTTATAAACACCTTGAATCTTCCTTAGGTCTCTGGCCACCAACTACAGTGCAAGTTCTCCTTTCTGCATCTAGATGTTATATAGACCAGTCGGTAAAACTATTTATTTAAGCAGTAATTTTTACTCAGCGATATTAAGGGGCATCTTAACAGCAACATTAAAACATTCTTTGTTACAAAATAAAAGCATCGCAGTGGTAATTTTATAAAGCAAACATTGCTTTACTTCTTAATGAGAACCATCACAAAATTAAATGATCCTCACACAAACTTATTCTATCATCGGTATTGGCGTGCAGACAAATAACTATTCACTAGAACACGCACCAACTAACTTGAAACGAACGATCATATTTACTTAGCAACTCATTGCTCTATTACAGTATTGAATTTGATACTTACAGGGCCTATTATTTTGGGACCCGAGTTTCAGGCCCTATTACTAGATACGGGTATTGCGTTTCTTGGGTCAATTACCCTTATCATAGCGAATTATTCTTATTTTTATTAGGAGCAAATATTAAATAATTTAAAGATTTTCTTATCTTTGACTCCAATGACGGCCTCTGTGATCCAGTGTATGCCTTTGCTGAACAGGAGGTCCCGGGATCGATTAATGGATTGCGTAAAAGTGTGTTTTTCTGTATTCTCAGTAGCAGCACGGAGATTGGCTATGTGCCCGGTAACAGCAATAGGTTCGGCCCCTATTACATGGGTTCTAATAATTTGGCGCGATGTGGGTGTAATAATTATTACACCTCTGCTTCGGGGATACGGGCGTGAGTCTATGATTGTCGAGATTTGGCAAGTGTTATTATGATAGTTGAGATTTTTTATCAGTCGACTAATGCTTTGCCTTCATGGTCCCTGAGATGTATATTAAAGGTAATGACTGGTAAACCCAGAAGATTTTCTACTTCTGAACTCTATAGTCTGTGTAAGGTACTTACGGTTCGACAATTATATATACTCCAAGTCACTTTGCGCAAGCATAGTGAAATAGCGTACGATGTAAAGTTTGTCAAAGAAACGCACAGATCTGATCGAGTATGTACTATTAAAATGCACAGAACTGCCTTGGCATCTCGCCAATATTACTTTTTAAGCCCCAAACTTTATAATAAACTTAAAAGGGGGCTCAATATATATCCATTGACTATTGCAATGGCCAAGCTCAAACTCACAGGATGGCTTCTTTCTCAAAACTATGACCAATGTGAAGACATCATTACATGAAATATTAAATATAAACATTTCACACTCATATCACACACAATTACATAACTATCACCCAGTCACTCACACACCCATACACATGCCTCTCACATGTCACCACTCATACTAATATATAGTTACAAATCATACAACTATCCATAGATAACATCAATTAATACTAAAATATTAAATGTGAATTGCTTATCTTTGGTATACCTTTATAAGTATTCGGATGTAGGCGTTAATGGCTACGACACAGTTTATACTACTGAAGCTATTACCGTTTAAGCTTTGTATAATTGTATAAGGTGTTTAATAAACGAATTTGAATTTGAATTTGAATGGTGACTTGCCACATTAACACTCCATTGGTAATTTAGAACCATAAGTAATGGGCGAAAAAGAAATGAAATATTGTTTCTATAAGAATACTACACTATGGTATATTGGTAATAGGAGAATAAAATTGTAGTTTAGTAGTCTACCCATGGTGCCAAAATAAAAATATACCAGACATAGTTCCCAGAGTGTTTATTTTTTTCTGTCTAATCGTCACGTCAGTCATTCGTAACATTGTATTGCGTCATTGTTTGTCATAGTCTGAATAACGTGGAGTAAATCGTCCTTGTTCTATTTATTAGTTGATAGTTATTTGAATGAGTATACCTTATACCATAATATACTTTAAAATAATCTATAAAAACTTATTAAAAAAATTAAGTCCGGTTTCGTCTGTTACGTCAATAGTGGTTGCTGACGAAGGTAGGAAGGAAGGTCAGGCGTATGATTTAAGCGGGCGGAAACGCGTGCGAAGTCTTGTATAACATAAAATGTAGTTTAAAATTGTAATCGATATTCAGAGTGTATATACGTGTATGTGAGGGTCAAACTGAAAGTTCTTAGAACTGGCCACTTATAAACAATATAATAAAAAAAATATTCTAAAATTTGAAAATAGAACTCTTTGCCAATATTACTGAGTATATATTTCATTCATTTGTCATTTGTTTTACGATTCGGCGGCAAATTGAAAATTGTCTGTGTCACGTCAACATGAATTTAACACGAGAAAATTTTCGTGCAATGATTTTTTATGACTTTCGATGTCATTTAAGTCAACAAGAAAGTTATGATAGACTACGATTGGCCTTTCACGATGAAGCCCCATCTCGTGCGACTGTTTACAACTGGTTTAATGAGTTTAAACGTGGTCGCACTAATCTCACTGATGATGTACGTGAGGGACGGCCTTCTACGGCGACGACTGAAAATAACATCTGTGTTGTGCGGCGTATGATAGAGACTGACAAAAGAGTGACCTATCAGCAGATTCGGACAAGCTTAGGCATCGGTATGAGTCAAGTGCACAAAATCCTCCACGAACATTTAGCGGTCAGGAAGCTTTGCGCCCGGTGGATACCTCATAATTTGACTAAGGCTCAAAAACTCCATCGTGTGGATTGGTGCCGTAAAATGATTGAAAGATTTAACGGAGGTGACTCAAATGCTGTGTTCGACATACTAACAGGTGACGAAAGCTGGATTTACTGTTATGATCCTGAAACCAAAAGACAATCTGCTCAGTGGGTGTTTCCTTTCGAGGAGTTGCCAACTAAAGTGAAGAGAGATCGAAGTGCGGGAAAAAAATGGTGGCCTCGTTCTTTGGAAGGATAGGTCATTTCGCAACAATTGTGTTAGAGGATCAAAAAACAGTTTCTGCAGAATGGTACACTACCAATTGTTTGCCACTTGTCTTGGAAAAAGTTCGAGAGAAACGACCTCGCAGTAGGATCCTCCTTCACCACGACAACGCCTCGTCGCACACCGCCAAGCGAACGATCGACTATTTGGCGACATCAAACGATGAATTACTGGGTCACCCGCCGTATAGCCCCGACGAAAAATTAAAGAAAAACTTAAAGGAAAGCGGTTTATGAATGCTGAAGAAGCGGTGGCTGCGTATCGCGATGCCATTGAAGAGACCCCTAAGGACGAGTGGGCAAAGTGCTTTTCCCAGTGGTTCCATCGCATGCAGCGGTGTATTGACGTCAATGGACAATATTTTGAAAAGATATAATAAAACTAATAACTGGCTAATGTAATTAGTTTTTGATTTTCTAAGAACTTTCAGTTTGACCCTCGTAATGCCGACCGTATGAGTCACTGAGTTGACATAATCAACTCTATAACATGATTTGTTGCATAAGTACGTACAGTTCTCTTAGAAACTTAAAAAATAATTCAAAAAGGCTTTTTTTTTTGGTATCGGGTTGGAAAATCCTCATGGAGTCCCTCCGCCCCGGGGGGGGGGGGGGAAGGACGAAGGGGACTGTCAGACTCTTACTGACTAAAAACCAACCCGTGCTTCTCATGTACCCATGAGTCGGAGGGTAGGGTTTCACCAAAGCATTCCTCGCTACCCCCCGACGGGTATTGGCCCGCCAGATGGTCAGGCGGGCCCCGAACGAAACCCCCTTGGCGGCGGATGAAGGTGTTGGGGTCCGCCGCCAAAACACCCAGCGGCCGCAGAGGATAGGGAGGACGGCAACGCAACACCGCATCTCCTCTTCCTCTGCGGCCCCACCGCGACGCAACGATGGTGCGCCCCCATTTGGTCGCGGGAGATAGGGCGCGGGGCAACGCAACACCCACACGCCTCTCCTCCCGCGACCGCACCCGACTGCGAGGGACAGACAGAACTGTCCCCCGCACCTGCACCATGGGACGCATCCTACGCAGGCCTCTACCAAGCCCACGTGGAGCGTCCCCTCCCGGGATCCCGCTTAGCTTCACCGTGGGTGGCTTCTAACCCACGGTTACTGAGCCCCCCCACCACGACAAGGTGGAGATCCCACGGGGGGGAATTAAAAAAAAAAAAAAGGCTAATCATAAAGCAAACTCAAAACTCAAGCGTTATTAACCCCTTATTGCATGAATTATGAAGGAAGTTACAAAAAATATTTTTTGCTGAAAACATGTTTAATAATCTTTTGTGATCATAAATTAGACAAATAAAAAAAATATACGTTATTATTTATAGATTTACATCACAAAGCCATATCTGGACTCGTATGCATTCAAGTTGAAATTATATAAGCCATAATTATCTGGCTTCACATGCACAGTTGTTACAATTTTTCAAAATCTTTGAATCAGTTCCGCTTGTCATTATAGCATTAGAATACTTTTTTAAGACCATTTTTATTATTTATATTTTGTATAATTGCGTATTTTTTGCAGTTTTACCTTGAAACAACCATAAAACATGGCAATATCCATTTCTGTATAGCAAAAAACAGGAACTCGAGTGCATACGAAGCCATATTTGACATACATTATTTTGACGGAAACGCATGGCAAGCCAAATTTGGCGTCTGAAAAAAACAGGTCAAAAATCAAATAAAAATAAAAAAATATACAAAAACTTACTATTACGCTAGTCGATGATTCTAGAAGTAAAAAAAATATTGATGATCTTAGTCACCTTATTACTATTATTTTTCACTGATAAAAAATTAACTAAAGCATTGCAGTTAATTTGCTAGCCCTGTCATGAAATAACATCAAATAATTATGACACAGATGACTTACCACGCACAAAAAAATTACATGGTTTTAACGAAGAAATTCTTCATAAGTAACAATTAATTATGCTATAATTCAAATGTTACTTATGTTGGAAAAAAATAACAAACTTTAGAAACCACCAATGGCTTCGTATGCGGTAAGGGGTTAAGATTTGGAACTCGCAATTTTGGACGTTATATTTGATAAAACGTCATCACATCATCTAGATAATCTTTTTTATATTATTAAGTTGTTTGTTATTTGCAATTGAACACTCACGTTACTGCGGAATTATCAAATATCATGATTTCAAAGCTGAAGGAATGATTTCCTCAAATTTGACGAGCAGTCTTGCAGACGGAATGCGACGCCCTCTACCGTACACCTCATTGAAAGCTCGTATTCATGCACGTAATGCAGCTTGCACACTGCACAGGTGAAATTCAAACGGTGCTTGATATAAAACTTCTACGTACCTTAAAGTACTGCAGTCTTAAGATCAACTGCCGCTGCAGAAGTTTTATTAATGAACGTGAAATAGCTCAGTGAAAGGGACTCCGACAAGCTGAAATAGTTGTTGCCTTCAACTAAGAAGGTGTTTGCAATTTTTATTATTTGCTTTCGAGCAAAAGAGAAATGAGTGGACTTAGCAGAGCAGAGTAAACGGAAAAAGGAAATGTGGTTCGATTCCGTAGCGAGCTACTTTAGCTGAAGTTTGAATATGGTGGCGATTTATGAACCAAAATCTATTTGACTCGCCAATTTTCATTATGTTTCAAAAAACTGTGAAAACAAATGACCGCTTTTTCAATTTGAAAGTATTTGTCAATTTACTTTTGGACAGTTTGGTGCAAAAGTCCACAGTGTAGCACTAGCGCGAACAGTAAGCACGTTACAAGTTTATTTAACGGGTCTAACTAGCATTAACAAATACATTTTTAAAAGAATTAACTGTTTAGAACTGTTAGAAATCGGATTACTGACAGAAGATAGGTACTCGTAGGTAGTGATATTTGCAACGATGCGCCGTGACAGTGTCGTTATTCAACTCAATGACTTCACTATCTTCATTTTCTTGAAAAAGATACTCTCGCACTAGGAACTACAACTGTATCTGGAGACATTACATACATTCGATCAACTGACAAAAATTACATCCAGAATCTAAACAACAATGTGCAGATTATACAATGTGTTATCTGAAGGCCAATATCATATTTTACACGTATATGACAATGAAACTATATTTTGAACGAAATAAGATTAAATTTTGAATTAACTCAGAATCGATATTCTGCTAATTAATGGCATTATCGTCTAATTTGACTTCTATAGTTCGACTTTAACACATTGTTCAATTTACGATATAGTCACGATAACATTGCAATAACATTCAAATATCAGTTAATTTAGAAGAATACCATTTGGGACTTGGGTATTATACTGACATTAGATCGAAACTGCATTTTGAACAAATATAATTAGGAGAATTAGGCCTCTGTTCCTAAAGCAGGGACTCCTAAAATTTTCTTGATTAAATCGTATTTACGATGGTAATCGAGTTCATAACGCATGTCGGAAAAGCATAGTTTACAGAAGAGGTGATGACGCATGGCAGCGGTTTTGATCGGCGTTAGAATAATTTTATAGATATACAGGGTGTAAAAAGCCCCTAACGAAAACTAAAATCCCATGTTGTACCAATCACTACGAACATTTTTTACTTCGGCACCATGCCGGGGAAATTTCTGGTTCAGGAGATATTGAGGCTCAAAGTTAGTATGAAATTTTTCTAATTAGGTACAAAATCGATGCATTTACCTCGCCAATATGTTCTTTAGATGCCCTATAACCCCATGAATAAGTAGGTATTTCGAGTATTGCACGCGTGCGCTTTTAATTGCGGCTTAAAAATGTGAAACCCAAAAAAAAAAATCGTTTACCAGGTATTATTTTTGGTTAGTATGACTTGGCATGATGTCCACAACGAGTAAACTTCGGCTTGGTGATGGGTCTTGTGCAATGGTATGTATATGTAATTATATTTTCTCATAAGTGATTGCAATAATTATACTTACTTATACTTGCAGCAGGAATAACCTAATGGAGGGTCTGGGGTTCGAATCCACGGCGCGCACCAATGACTTTTCGTAATGTTAAGTTATGTGCGTATTGAATTGTTAATTATTTCTTTCTTAACGATGATGGAAAACATCGTGAGGAAACCTGCATGTCTGAGAGTTCTCCAGAATGTTCTCTTAAGACGTGTGAAATATGTCAACCCGCACTTGGCCAGCGTGGTGGACTATGGTCTTACCCTTCTCATAGTGAGAAGACTCCCGTACCCAGCAGTGGGACAGATTATATACAGGGCTGATGATTATGACTTACACTTGCACTGAACAAGTTAAATTAACCAGCAGCAACTTCGCCATTTTGTAGCATCGGATTGGGTTGAGCGGAGTGTGTTAAATACCTACAAACAAATAATAAATACAATTTTTAATTATTGGTGTGCTATGCAAATATTCAATTTGCAAAGAGTGTTGTTTATTATTCACAATCAAAAACACAAAACATTCGAGGTCAGGCTGCATACAAAATTAAACAAAACATTTCACATTCATAAACTTTATTGTTATATACATATTTATAGTATTCTACATGATTCAAACAGCAGAACCCATCCTATGATAATAATATTATAAATGCGAAAATGTGTTAGTTTATTTTATTATCATCCTTGCACGTTGCTACTTAGCGATGATAGGGTATAATTTTTGTGTGAGGATGTTTTATTATGACTGTAGAGTGCCTAAGGCAGCTTTTGGCCTCGATAACCGACTCTTACTCGAGCGGAGCCACAGACAAAGTCTAGTATTATATACTAGTCGGTTATGTTATGAGTATTTCGTGTTAACACGCTATAAAGCTGGTTCTAAATTACGTAAGTTAATAAAAGTAAAACGCTAAAATTCGCTCTTTTCGTGCAACTGCCCTAAAATTAGGCAATTATTTTTCCTAATGGCAATGGCATTGGGTGAAATTCAAGGATTTATATTATGGTTGTGTTGGTTATGGCTATAACATTAAGACTAGCGACGTAAGTCACCTAAGTAGCAGAATAATATTTAGGTAACTGTATGTTTATCCCGATATTTTCTCTATTGTTTTATATATAAATATAAAAAAATAGAGAAAATATCTGGTCTGGAACCGCAGTTTGTAGTACACACATATTTTGATTCCATGCAGACATTATAATAGTGAAGCCTTAAGAGTGGATTTGGAGCTTTACTCGAGCGCTGCAGGTACAGTCAGCATTAAAAGTCGATGACCACATTCAGATTTTCAAAATCAATGAACATTTTATCACCCATAAATCGCTCAACAAGAAGGGCGCCAGTATTGAATGAACATCATTAAAGTTCAAAACTAACTGAACACTACTTGTCAAAGGTCACTGAACACCATTTTGTCAAAAATTGCTGATCGTTATAATATCCGAAAACATTTAGAATCATCAATTTGAATTTATACCATCAACGTTATTATAGATTTTTTAGTTCGATTGAATTGTAACCTTATTCGTAAAGCAATAAGACTTATTTTCAAAAATCACGTAGATTCCGTTCAAATTCATACCGTCGACTTAGTTTATGATTTTTATAGTTACGATTGATTTAGAACCCAATCCGAGGGTCTAGTTCGAAATTTACACGGTGATGAGAGGCTAGTCGACGGGAACAATTTTCATACATTTCCTTAATGCACCCTCTATCGATCGCTACTATCCGATAAGGCGCTGGGCGCTTTTAGAAAATCTATGGAAATAGGGTTGTTTCCAACTAGTCAAATCAAGCACTTTTAATTATATGTCAAAAACGACCTTTGTCAAGGATTTTGTATGAAATATGATATAGTGACGTCATAGTGTTTTGCTGTCAAGTAGAATACTTATTATCAATAATTTGACGATAAAAAAATGTTAAATTAAGTTTTAAAATTAATTGATGAATGAAACTACTATTATTTTGACATGTTTCACTAGATAAAAATACTTGTATAATTTATTTCACATGCAGGAAACTTCCGTGACGATCGCGTGCAAAAGTCGTGGTTTGTTTGAAAAACAAACTCTTGGTAGACCCCCTATATACATATAAGACTCATTTTTAAAATTCACACAAATTCTGTTTTAATTCAATTCTTTGTAAAACTATTTAACCTTGAATGTTAAATAATATTTCTACTTAATTATCATTTTGTATCGAATGTAAACCATTGCGGTTGCAATTATTTATCATCTATAAAATATTGTATTAGCTTAAAAGACTATAGTGTTATATAAAATTATTTACTTCAAAATACTTTTATAATAATATTATAATTAATCACATTAGTTTATCAAATGTAACGACCTCCTTTATTTTGTTCTCGGAAGTCACTGGCCGTACTGGCCGAATGACTGGTGACGTGGTGTTATGCTTTTTTTACCATAACTTTGTTTAGCGACTTTTGAAAAGTCATGGTCACCTATTTATGCCCTTTTAAGATAATCATTCATTTCTGGTGCTTGTCATGTTGAGCAATTGAGGTGTATTATGATGTACAGCGATATTGAAAATCTAAATGTGGTCATCAACTTTTGACGCTGACTGTACATAGGAAACCTATAGACGCTTCCTACACTGCTGAAATTAAAAACACCATAAACTTTTTTGTTTCTCACTATCGAATGTAGTAAAGCCAATACGTCTCTACGATGCTCAAATAAATGATATCCACAATGAATATATGTGGCACATGTTATTTCATATATTCAGTGATATTTCATATTTTTTAGGTAGTAGAGCCTCGCTGATTTCAGCATGAATAGGCCGGCTCTCAGTACTACCGTCTCACAGAAAATCGACGTAAAGTAACAGTACCAAACGGTTGCGTTTCGTTCGGTGAGTGAGAGTGCCGGAGGCCCTATCCCTTATTCCTTCGCCCTCATCCCACTCCTCATGGTGTTGCTTGTGTCCATGGATGAGTGCAATGACTTTAAAAATAAAAGAGACAGCAAATATTTTCCATAAAATACAGTTTTATCGTTAAAAGTAATATTTTACGGGCTGTAAACTTGTAGAAAAAATACTAACGAATCGATATAGCTGCAGATAGAGACAGTGGCAGTCTTACTGGCGAGTAACTCTTAAAAAAGCTCTCGTTTAAAACCGATGAGCTTGGCTGTTGATTGTACGGGGCGTACAATAACCAACTAATCTCATCGGTTTAACCAAATGGCGCTCAGGCTTGTAGAATTTTTTACTCTTACCTACCTACTACAAGGTCAACGTACGAGCTAAGCGTGCAATGCACCGCATGGATATTATAAATATGTGATAAAAATAGAAGATTACTTGCACACTATTATAATTAGGAAAAGGGGAGGAAATAGCGAAGTAAGATACTTTTGTTCCTAACTCTTCTTCTGTTGTCGTATGTTCTCAGAAGCAATATACTTAGTTAGTTTTAATAAGTTTGGGAACGTAATTGGTGAATCAAATCACCGATATTGTTTCTTTATTTTTTTTGTATAGTAATTAATATATATTTATACACCTTCAACATGTTATCTATTTTTTTTTAACGGTATATAATAATAATTTATTGAAATCTAAGTAGTATAGTCTAAGAGCCAGTGTTCCGCAGACTTACGGTATAGTAGCAAACTCCATATTAATGCTAGTTATACTAATGTATCTGCTGTAGATCAAATGGGGGTTCGCTATTCCCATAGAGAGTTCCTTTAGGCGTGCGTAGAAGTCGAAAAGCATGAAAATCGACTTTCAAAACGTGATCGCAGTATGTCTGCCGTTTTGATATCTTAAAATATATAGTTTTTTTTATAGAGAAACTTAATGGCAGACACTTGTTCCGGTTCCAACTATATTTTATATAGTATCAAAGTTTCCAAATTTTCATAAAATTTACGTTATTTTAGCAAAGCTAAAAATTATATATGTTATTTATATTATTATTATAAACATATATTCACAAAGGCAGACACATAGGTCGGTTCTGACACGCGGGCAGACCATTCGATACTTTCTCAGTCGTGCTATTGAAGTTGCATGATTTTGATTTTCTCACTCTTCATTTCGCAGGGAACTAGTGTTTCAGCAAAGCTGCAATTTATGTATGTTTTTTACATCATTATTATACATGTATGTCTAAAAAACCAGACCGATACGTCGGTTCTAAAATGTAGGCAGACTACATAATAGTTTCGCAGTCATGCTAATGGAGATACACGATATTGACTTTCTCACTCTTACTGGCATTGACAGCGAATGAGTATGAATACATGTGAACAGTGTTTTTAAATTTTATTTATAACTCTTATTTTCAATCATAAACATATAATTTTTTATAAAGAAATCTACATTTTTTTAACTTACAATAATAATGATTTGCAATTTATTTTGTTCTAACAAAACATACAACTTGAAATTCAAATACAGAATAAATAAATTTAATGTTGGCTACAAAAAATCAAAATGGTTCACTGTTCTTCGTCAGAATTGCAAACTTTCGTTGATTGAAACAAGGCAAATTATTTGTTTCCAAGACCCTCAGGTAACTATCCTATTAAATTGCAGAGAAAAACATTTATTTTATTCAAATAGTTTCCGAAATGAATAGCGTATATTCAATAAACCTTGTCCATCGTTTTTACAACGGTGCTTGAATACTGAATCCCTGCGAGATGAAGAGAAAGTCAATATCGTGTACCTATCTCCATTTAACATGACTGTGAAACTATTATGTAGTCTGCCTGCATTTTAGAACCGACCTATCTGTCTGGTTTTTAGGGTTCCGTACCTAAAAGGTAAAAAACGGGACCCTATTACTAAACCTCCGCTGTCTGTCTGTCTGTCCGTCTGTCTATCACCAGGCTGTATCTCATAAACTGTGATAGCTAGAAAGCTGAAATTTTCACAAATTATGTATAAAAAAAAAAATGAAAATACTAGGCGGGTCCCATACAAAACGTGTTTTTTTTTTCGTATTTTTTGCCCAACATTACTAACTGTAACAGGTAGATGCTTTAAATTTTCACAGAATATGTAGTTGTATATTACCTTTCAAAATAAATAATTGAATTTAAAAAAGTAAATAATAACGGGGGGCTCCAAAACAACAAACGTAATTTTTAAGCAATTTGTTACTCGATCTTAATAAACAGGTAGAAACTTAAAAAGTATTTTACGTATATGTACATACAACAAAGGTGATTTTCTTTTATAGATGATGGTACGGAACCCTTCGTGCGCGAATCCGACTCGCACTTGACAGAATTTTTTAGATATACATGAATAATAATGATGTAAAAAACATACATAAATTGCAGCTTTGCTGAAACACTAGTTCCCTGCGAAATGAAGAGTGAGAAAATCAAAATCATGCAACTTCAATAGCACGACTGAGAAAGTATCGAATGGTCTGCCCGCGTGTCAGAACCGACCTATGTGTCTGCCTTTGTGAATATATGTTTATAATAATAATATAAATAACATATATAATTTTAAGCTTTGCTAAAATAACGTAAATTTTATAAAAATTTGGAAACTTTGATACTATATAAAATATAGTTGGAACCGGAACAAGTGTCTGCCATTAAGTTTCTCTATAAAAAAAAACTATATATTTTAAGATATCAAAACGGCAGACATGCTGCGATCACGTTTTGAAAGTCGATTTTCATGCTTTTCGACTTCTACGCACGCCTAAAGGAACCCTCTATGGGAATAGCGAACCCCCATTTGATCTACAGCAGATACATTAGTAAATAGCATTAACATGGAGTTTGCTACTATACCGTAAGTCTGCGGAACACTGGCTCTCAGTCTAGTAGCTCCGCTTGACGTACAAATTAATTAAAAAACGAAGGAACTGTTTATTTACATAGGTACATAAAAAAGAAATAAGTACAAAAATGGGGGCAAAATACAAAGTACAGACAGGTTTAGGCATCGTAGAATTCCTCCGCATCGCTGTCTATTGGTAACGTGCCTAGAAGGCTGTCAGCATTGCAACGCTGGATGGCAATGCTGATACGCTGGCCGAAATACAGCCCAGCCTTCTGGTCACGTGAAGCGTCGATTAATCGTTTGGCGATTTCTCTGTACAAAGTACGAGCGCTCGGACCCCATGGACCAAGCGTCTCCACCCCAAACGGCTCAAATACCTAATTACCTATTAAATTACCGTATTTTCGCCGCTTGAGGGATTCTGCGCTTGCAGCAGCAGCGCCGGAACAGCTGGCTGTACTTGGAAGATGTGATGGCGCAAGGGTATCTACGCACATTGCGTCCCATACCAAAGGCCTACCCAACTTCCAAGGCAACAATGACATACCGTCGGGCCTCTTCCCATCGTCGCGTAGCAAACCACTAGGTTCAAGTACGACTGGTACTCCGGCGGTGACAAGAGTGCGACGGATGATGTCATTAAGATAGGCGTGACGAGGCATTCGGCCCGCGCTTCTGCCGCAAGATAGTCCATGGTGTCCGAGGCTATTGACGGCTTCTCCACAATGACAACGATGCGGAGAAACACACGGAGCACCTAAACGAAGGCTAGTGGCGAGGCGAAATGTCGTGTCGTCCTGCATTGTGCCCACATTGGACGACGGGAGCGCTTGAAGCCAAAGACCAGACTCCCACTCTCCCACAGCCAGCAAGCGAGCACGCTCAGCAACACTTGTAGACGATAAAATAAGTTTTCTCTCACCGTGTTGAAAAGCGGCCCGTCCCACTGCCTTTGGGAGTATGGGTTGGTAGGCAAAGCAGAGCTTGGACAAGCCATTTTCCAGGCGTTCACGGCATCGGTTTTACACAGCACTTCCGAATTAACCAGTGTAGGTGCTAATATTTGCCTGGTTAAATCTTCCGTGCTGTGCACCGAGGACAGGAACGCCGGTAAACTAACAACCGAAATTTTGCGAACGCCGAGCCCACCCAGACGTACAGGAAGAGACGCTTGCAGCCAGGCTCTGTCGTTCAAATCCACATTTAATATTTCTTTAAGTGTATTTTTAATAATTTGGTCCATTTTTTCTAAACATTTCATATTTTTCCAAAGCGGCGAAGATCTCAAGACATGCGTAAATTTGGGAACGAAAAGGCAATATCGAATGATTGTAAAAGCCGAATGAATATTAATTTTTAGCAGGCGATCTGAAATTTCACTAAAATTTTGAATCTTTTCATCTACGAAAGATTCGTAGGCTTCTTCAAATATAGGAGACCCAAGGAGGCGAAGAGAATTCTTGTCACAAATTTTAATGTGTGGTGCCAAATAATTAAATTTTGATAATACCAAAGATTTTTTTCATCGTCAATTTTAATTAGAAATAACTCACACTTACTTGAATTTAGCTCCAAACCGATCGATTTAAATTTGTCTTTTAGAACTGCTAAATCTTGTAGCACTATGTCAGCGTCTCCAGCAAGGGTTCCGTCGTCCAAGAACCATATATTGAATTTTGAATTTAGCTGCCGAATAATTGGGTGAATTGCTAAGCTAAAAATGACTGGTCCAAGTGGGTCACCTTGTTCACATCCAACTGCGGATTCCAATAGGTTGTCCTTGTATAATAATTTTGAGGGATATCTGTAACATTGCGAAAGAAATTTATACATTTTGGGGGTTTCTAATTTTGCCTCGGACAACAAGGTGTCCCTATTCACTGCGTTGAAGGCATTATTTATGTCAACCTTAAGGATGACCTCTCCATTACCACAACCAAGGTACGTGGCCAGGGCATGTATGGCAGCCTCACAACCCCCCTTTGAGCCAAAACCTAATTGGAGGGGTTGGAATTTAGCAGATAAATCATTGCTATAATATATCTATATATCTATATAAGATATCTGCAGCATATCTTGGCTGCCAAACGCCTATATGTGCAACCTACGGCAATGGGACGAATGTCACCATCCTTCTTGATAAGAGCGCATAAATTTGCTCCGTACAATATGTCAGTGATGGCACCGTCCACATTGCCGGAGAGCATCAAATTCATGAGAGCAGTCAGCTCCCTCAGGAGTGCATCGCCAGCCTCCCCGGCGCTCGAACACACAAGATCTTTGAGATGTTGTGGTTTTAGAGCATCGAGGCCTCCAGCCGACCCAGTCCGGAAGAAGCAAACTGCTGCGAACACGTCCTTGGCCGTGGTAATCAGATGCTCCGAATCCATATCCGGGGCATCAGGAAAAGAGAGGCCATCCATCGGCGCTGGATGCTTGCTCTTCAAACCCGCAAGCGTGTTTGGAGAGCAAGGCGCCACCACATTAGTGCTGAATAAGAGTCTCGACGCACCCCTTATATCACCCTCCCTTAGTTTGGATTCTACATATTGATAATTCGTTCTATTTGTATTAAAATTAAATTTGGTGTCGAAAGTATGGACCGAAACTGAACAGTTGTGTTTAATTTGGGCAGTAAGTGTCTTTTTTTTGTATTAAATGCAATTTATTTATTTATGCATATCATAAAATAAAGTTCACGCTGTGTTCTGTCTTTTTGTATAAACGCGATAAACTCAAAAACTACCTAAAGAATTTTTGTACGATTATTACTAGTAGATAATGTGTTTTCTGAGAAAATTTTAGTTTGGTATATCATTCCCGCGAGCAAAACCATGGGGCATTACAGGGCACAGTTTTATTAATTACATTTAGACGAAGAAAATCATTATATGTACATCTTTTGAGAATAATATAATCATAATTGTGTGTTTAAAATTGGATTTAATGTGCCCAGTAAGGCCGTGCGTTTTAATCCTCCCATAAATGTATCTCGAGCCTCTTCTAACTATAGGCAAAATAGCTATTTGGTGCGAGTTAGCAGGCTCCTAAACAAAATATGTAAAACTCATGACATAGATCCATTTTCTAGTAGTATGACGCGAGTAAGGAAGTGCTTAACTGAATCGTTTTTAAAATAAAATTAAACCTTTATTTTATCTCTGATTTTGGTTATAGAGAGTTTTCAACTTTATAAGTTGAAATCTCTCTATCATTAAAATTATTTAATACTATTTTAACAGAAAGCATTTTTTGTGTGTAGTTGTGTACGTGTACACGGGTTACTTCTTGTATTATTTTATAGTTCTTTAAGTGAAAACTTGTAATTGGCTTACCGTTACCTATCATGTTGTTGTTATACGCTGTATGTAGCTGTAAGTTTTCCATATCATAAATAAATCAATAATTGTAAGAAGGGGGAGGGATTGAAGGAAAAATGATGCTCTATTTGCAACCCCAGTACTGGTGTATGAATATTATGTAAGAAAAACCTACCAAAATTATTTTCAAATTTGGAAATCTTTGTACTTTATATTTTACTATCGAAATATAAATAATCCTGCTGACTAGACTGCTTCCGAGGTCCAGTATCTACGCTATCTTGCGTAGGTACGTGTTTGCTGAACGTGGGAGGTCTCGGGTTCGATTCCCGGGTCGGGCTATTAAGTTTTTCCGAATTCTTAGTAGCATGACAATTTGTCCGGTAGCGGCAATAGGCTCGACCTAACATGCATAAGGTGAAACGTGCGTGTTATATTACACCTCTGCCTCATTCTAAGGGGATAAAAAGCGTGACGATACTTAATCTGAAAATTGTAATATCAAACAATATCTTGCGGAAAAGACAATCCAAAAATATCACTTATTCCAAAAACGGTGGAGTAATAAATTGTATTTAAAACGGAGTCCCTTAAAAAACGAAGACACAAAGAATCTTTCAGATAAAGTAAAATTATAAATCATACTTTGTGTATAAATTGTTTCCCTTTTGTTTGCGACGGCAACAATCCTACGGGACTCCTTGTAATTAATTAAATTAATTGTTAGATATAGCCTTTGTCATCACTTCTAAAACTTTGTTAATTGATGTCATTTTGATTGTTATTGTATTTTTAAAGGTTTGATTGTTGTAGTGGTTTTAAGATAGAAAGTTCAGATTGTTTAATGAGGTATTGAAGATTTATTTTGGTGAAAATATTTTAAATTGCTCTATTATGTTTTCCTCACTATTTTAGGACGAGATTATTTTAGTTTTACATAACATAACTTCACGTCTTTATCCCCAAAGGGAAAATTTAGCTTTACTTTTACAATTTGTAAAATTAAACGCAAACAAATAATATGATGCATGATCATATTCAATCATTTCATGGAATATGATATTAAACATTTTCTGATATGAATAATAAGCAAAAACAAGAGCCATTCAGTTATAAAAATGGGTTGGAGAAGATGATATGGCTAACTTAGATGACTTTGAAGAAAATCCATTTAAATTGAATATAAATTGAATTTTGCCAAAGTGTTCTTAAGCATTCAGTTTTAGAAAGAACAATTTTAATAAATGCAATTTTGAAACTTTGAAATCTTATCGTTGCTTCAAATCCGATTTAGTTCAAAGTTATTAAATTTAACTTTGGATGATATTCTATCAAGATTAAAATTGGAGCCCCGTTTAAAATAATAATATAAAACCTCAAGCTCTTTAACCGCTTGTTTACTCCGCGCCGCAACCCGCGCCGGCCCCACCGCCCGGCCACTTGAAAGCGATAACGATCAAACGCCCGCGCGTTTTTATCGCCTCGGCGCGCGGGTCGGGTTTCACACAATCGGTCCTTGTGACTCAATTTGTTTTGAAAGGTTGTCAAGTGTTATATTATTTATGTTTGTTATGAAACTTACTATACAATGTTATCTTTGTTTATTTTGATTACGACTCTGGTGTCGAGTGATGCTCGTTTGAAATTGAGATAGCGCGTTTTAGAGCTCGCTTTGTATTTATAAGTTCATGCCTCAAAATTTAAAGCGGTGACACATCGTTTTTAATATTTAATTACGTTACTTATATAATAGATAATAAGATAAGAAATAAAAAAGTACACTTGTTCACACATATTTATGAATTATAGGTCTCTGATTCCAAACCATTATCTGGCGCCGCGCGGCATAATTTATGTTAAATTTGATAAGGCCATATAACATTTTTAAGCATAAAATTAAATAAACACTAAATAAGTAGTCTTATATTCTTATAAAACAAAAAGAAATCATAGGGATAGCATTCACCACTTCCGAGTAATATGAACATTTCTGAAACAGTTCCCATGCTCTCAGTAAAATCACTGTTGCGCGCCAAAATCTACTTAAGGTCTCGAAAAAAGTCAAATCTTATATTTCATGCTGGAATTTTTATATATACGTGTTAGTTATTTACATACCTTGATAAACACAATAGATCTTAAAGAATAAAACTAAATTTAACAGAAAAAAAACAGTCAAGTGCGAGTCAGACTCGCGCACCGAGGGTTCCGTGCAAACCTGTAGGTATATATAATAATTAGAAAAAATATGTGATGTACCTAAAATTTTGGGTTTTCAAATGTTTTCCTATGTACTATAAAACGATGCTTTATACCAAATTTCAAGATCCTAGATCGACTAGAAATACCCTTTAGTTTTAACTTGAGCATTTGATATGAATTTCAATTTTATACCCCTACGGGTTCATGAGGAAAGAAGTAGTAACTTTGAAATTTTAAAAATGTTTTTACTATATGATATAACTAAAAATTTAAATTTATGGAATTTTTTCCTTAATCTGTGCTATAAAAAGTGGCCTTGTACCAAATTTCAAGATTCTAAGTTCACAGGAAGTACCCTGTAGGTTTTGTTTCCCTTGTGAGTTTCGAAAATTTTTCGAGAATTTGCTTGCGTTGGCTTAGAAGTTTGATTCTGTTACAGCTTAAAGATATTATAGAATTGAATATTTGATTTGAATTTCACTTTAATACCTCTATGCGTTCATAAGGATAGGGCTAGTAATCTTAATTTTTTTTTATTATAATTATGATGTAACAAAAAGTTTTCGGTTTTCGCAATTTTTCCTTTATTTGTGCTATAAGACGTTGGTTCGTATCAAATTTCAAGAATCTAAGTTTACGGGAAGTACCCTGTAGATTTTGATTCCCTTGCCAGTAGTTGCGAGTTTGAAAATATAGTAAAATTACTGTTTCTTTTGACTGCGTTGAGATAGAAGTTTGATTTTGTTACAGCTTAAAGGTATAATAGACCCAAGCATTTTATATGAATTTCAATTTAATAACTTTTCGCTTTCATGAGGAAAGGGGTAGTAACTTAAAAATTAATACAAAAATTTATTTGTATGATGTAACTAAAAAATTACGAATTTCGCAATTTTCCCTTTATTTGTGCTATAAGCCATTGCTTCGCACCAAATTGAGTTCACGGGAAGTACCACGGGTTTTGATTCCCTTGCGAGGAGTTGCGAGAAAATATGTGGCTTAAATTGCCATTTCGTTTTATTGCGTTGACATAGCAGTTTGATTTTGTTACAGCTTCAAGGTATTATAGACCTGATTATTTGATATGAATTTCAATTTAATACCTTTACGCGATCATGAGAAAAAGGCAATGACTTTAAAAATATTAAAAATATTTTTATGATATGATGTAACTAAAAATTTACGGTTTTCGCAATTTTTCCTTTATGCGTGCTATAAGACATTGCTTCGTACCAAATTTCAAGATTCTGAGTTCACGGGAAGTACCCTGTAGGTTTTGAGTTTCAAATATTTGCGGAAATTTTCAGCATAAACGGCTGTATCTTTTGATTGCGTTGGCTTAGAAGTTTGATTTTTTCATAGCTACAAGGAACAGCAGATTTGACTATTTGATAAAATTTTCAGTTTGATACCTCCACGTGTTTCTGAGGAAAAGGGTCTTGACAGACGGACGGACAACAAAGTGATCCTAAAAGGGTTCCGTTTTTTCATTTCGAGGTACGGAACCCTAAAAACAGCAGAAATACACTCACACATTCCGCACATTCCGCACCGACTCAACACTTAATGACAACATTGACAATGAACGTTTTTAATTTTTTATTTCTCTATGGAGTCCAAACTCGACTGGGATTAGTATGACGGGAAATTTAACGTAGAAACGAGATACATAATACAAACTAAGCCCTAGAGCGACAGAGACGAGTATATTTCACTCTTTCGACAGCGGGTGCCATGTCATAAACAGTATGACACGGGCAAAGTAGACTCAGATGCGATTTCATATGCCATATAACACGGGCAATTTAGTTTTTGAATTTTGTTATATGCCATATAACACGGGCAAACAAGCAAGTTAAGTCTCTAGACCTTTTACGACGAGATAAACCATTTTCATCCTTTTCGGATTGACATTTGTAGTTTCACCCAAAGCTGTTTTACACCCAATAAAACGTATTGCAAATTGCACTGGTAGATTACGTCAGTAATAGGTTTACCCTAATTTATACTGGCGCACCCCTTTCGGGCCGTATTTGGTTAAATAAATGTTGTTCAACTCGGTATTTGTAATCCTTGAATTGGAATCTCTGGGGGAACGTAATCCATGCAAAATATGATCCGGGATTAACGTAACGTGGAACACGGTGACCTAGTCTACTAACCATCTGCTGAGTTTATAATTATCTATACTAACACAATAAAGCTGAAGAGTTGGTTTGTTTGAACACGCTACTCTTAGGAACTACTGGTCGGATTAGAAAAATTCTTTCAGTGTTAGATAGCAAATTTATTGAGAAAGACTACAGGCTATATAACATCAAGCTATGAGCCACCGGTGGGAGCAGAGCAGTAGCCCTCAATAACGCAAATGTGTAACCGCGGGCTCATCTCGTACCACATATTCTACTAAACATAGGGTGCAGGTAAGTGTATGCCTATAAGTACTTATGAAAAATATTATAAGTAAACAAAATAAATAAAGAAATTTACATACTTTTTGTTGTGAAGTCATGTTGGACAATTCTCTATACATGTTACACTAAGAAGATATAAAACCTTTTATTATGTCTTGGAGTGTAATCTTTTTGCCACGAAAATTCGCTCGTATATTGGACGAAGCAATCACCTCTAGCCCGATGAAAAGGTTGCTAAAATGGAATTCCCTAGCTTTCCATTATTTTACTGCCTCTCAACGAGTTGTGCGCCAGCTTAATGATGATAAAAATGGGATATTTTTATTGCTACACTACGAGAGCGGTTGGATGAATACGTCAGTGGTACTAAAACGTGAAGGTTTCATTAAAATTCTGCCAGCCTGAAGGGAAATATTAAATTATCCCGTTGCTTCGTTTCAGCCCGTTGACAGTTTTGACGTAAAACGGCAGATTGAGTAACGTGGTTTGATTATATTCACCGTGAAGTACGAAATACTTGAACGAATTATGTAGTTTCGCTTTAATATACTTCGCTTTAGATTTTAGTAATTTCACCGGCTTTACCGCCGGTTTTTGTGAAGAGGGTTTGCCGCGTTTTTGCACGTCGGTCCGTCTATAAATGTCAGTGTACTCTAAGCCTTGACTCAGACATATTAAGAGGCTTAGGGTTGCTTAACAGGCGTTCCTTAATAGAATAAGAAACTAAAGCTTAGTACTTACAGATGGTTGGCAAGTTGGATAAGATTATTATATTCACTATGTGTAGTCATGATTATATATGGCTTTCGCATGTATCTATAAATTCGCGGAATGAAGGCCCAGTTTCACCGCCTCTGAATAGACATTATCTTTCAAATAATCGAAATTGGCACGTTTTTTAATTACATAAGCGGTCAACGAGCAGCTGGATCGCCTGATGCTAGGCAAATACCGCCGCCCATGGACACAAGCAACACCAGAGGAGTCACAAGTGCGTTGCTGCCCTTTGGGTTAGGCAAAGAAATGGGTTGAGGCAGAAGGAATAAGGGTCTCGGGATCTCTACAATTTTTATGAGTTATCTGACCAATTAAGTTAACAGGAACTTAACTGTCAGCGGTGAAACCGGCACAAGGAGTTTTCGTTACTTTCCGGTTTATGGTTGGGCGACAGGTCACTAAGTACTGAACGAGTACGTAAAGCTGTCGGTCCCGGCTGGCGTGGCTGGTCGGCTATCATTGCGTCCAGTCATTTCCCACTGATAGCCCGAGGCTGATCTAAATCATATAACAGTATGATATACCAATAACGCCTTTGGGTTGCGAGGTAAAGTCCATAATTCTGTAAAATTATGACTTCACAGCTGGTCTTGGCACATATTTTTATTTACCCGACTAGATCATGATGATGTATCTTCATCATCTTTCTTTTCGTTTAGTTAACACGATTCAGACCCGTTATATAATCATTAGTACATGATGATATAGTCGGGTAAATAAAGGTTTAAGATTGCAATGCTTTAAAATATCGTTTTATTTAGCATCAAACATATTTATTACATGATATGAATTATGGGGGTAAAAAGGATAGTATAATCTAAGGCAATACGTATGTATATTTAATAGTATTAGAATTGATGGTTTACATGTTATCTCGTATCAGTCTATTGTCTACAGACTACATTATAAATTGTGCCACAAGACCAACGAAGCCTTTTCTGTACATTACAACTTACGCAATAGTTTTACTACAACGTTATATGTCTCAATACTGTCAAAACTAGTTTACATAACATGAATCTATTGTTTCTTAGGTGCACAATACTTATCTTGAAACGTCAGTCTACTGACACGAGTACAAAATATTCTAAAATTTGTTATTACTTAGTTATAATATAATAGGCACTGAAATAAACAAATATGTTATGTATATATGACCTTTAAATGTTTCAATGTAGAACAATATCTCAATAATGTTCTGTAAAAATTGTATCGTTCCATGATTTTATTTGTTAGTCTTTGAAAAGACGCTATTAATATATGCAGGTATATCATTGTCGTCTTTTCTAAAACTAACTGATATAATCTAGGAACGATAGCGCATTCTTATATCATAATATAAGTGACAGTAAAGATATATTCCCTCAAGGTTTGCTGGCTCCACAGTCATCATCATCCTAGCGCTGTCCCGGTTGCGCTCCAAAACCCACGCCTTGGAGCCCGAGGTCCACTTTCCGGCTATGTCTCCTCCAGTTCGCACGGTCTTCAGCATACCTGGTGGTTAGTTGGTTGGCACGCATACCATCCCTTGCGACGTCAAGCCAGCATTTCTCTGGCCTTCCCCGTTTACCGGGGCCCGGCGGAGGTAGCATGGCAAGACATTTGTTACCCACGTAAGATGCCGGTTGACGTAAGACGTGGCCATACCAGACGACACTCTTGCAGTTTGTTGGCAACGTCAGGGACATGAAGGCTACCCCGTATGCGGGAGTTCCTAATGCGGTCCTTCCGCGTGACACCACACATCTTTTGCTGGCTCCACAGTATAAAATCGAAATTGTTTTAAGTTTGCATTCAATATTCAAAGATGGCGAATCTATCTATTCTTTATCTGTTCTGAGAGCCAACTCGAAGTGTTGCAGAATTAATTATAACTTTTTACTAATGCACATCTATAATATATTCCCCTTGCCAAGAAAAGCAAAGAATTGTAAAACTTAATGAAACATAAATCTTCATTTTATTTCTTCAGCGACGGATATACATTTTCATTCTTAATATTTGATAGCAAATTCAAAAGCATAAAAATTCAATATTCCGCTTCCATGAATATTTTCTGACTGTACACATGGATGAAAAAAATCTTCATTCGTATTCAATTCATAGTTCGAGTGGACTCATCCATTTTTCAGTTTTTCGGCTTTCAGCGAAAGCGACTGTGGATATGGCACAAAGGCTTTCGAAACAAAAGGAATAAATCTTTGGCAAATAGTAACGGATTTAAGCGCCAAGGTAACAAGCTTACGTTACGCCACGTCACGCCACGGTATTGCTTACCTACACACGTATGAAATATAACCGTCATTATTCTCGAGAGGTAAATCTCGGCCTAGACGGTAAGAGTGATGATGGTGGGATTATTTATAGAATGCATTCAGTTCAGGGTATTATGTTTGCATAATAATCTATTGTAGTCTGATGAATTGCTTTTAAGATTTATGAAGTACCCACTGAATACAGAAATTGTTCTTCATTAGATAACTGTAATATGTGATATGTTGGGGCATATTTTAGTTAATTCCTATACCAGAATTACTTTCTGGCGAAAAAATGAATTATAACTTAACTTGAAGGCCATTATGCGCAACAATATTATTTCTTGAAATTTTAAGACAATTTTTCTACTATTATTGTACAATTACACATTCGAGTCATTTATAAGCAGTACAATGTCATACAAAGTCTTATAATTCTGATGAAAGGCGAATTCACTCCGAAGTTCGTTGAACGCTTCACAAGGCTGAGTAGTTAATATTATTTGTTCGTTCGCGCCTCGGCATTACGTTTAAAACGATGACGTAAGTTGAATACGTCGTAAATATTTCGTTGTGTTTACGTTGGTTTCAGATTGTAGCGAAAGCATTGTGTACTGCGATAAGGGGGATGCAAAACAAATACACGATAGCGCTGTCTCGTGTTTCAAGCTCTCTGTAGTTTCCTGCTTGTTCTGCAAGCAGCAGATGTGTTTGTTTAAATACTTCTCCTGGTAGGAATAATCCCCTTCGTATTGAATTGCGTTGATAAATAAGAGACTCGCCCGAAGGTTTGTAAAAAATGCAGTTGAACACATTTTGAAAAGCCTTTGCCTATACAAGTGTGCCAGAGTGGCCGGTTTACATCGTGAGAAAATGTTATAGGATAATAGTATTGTGATTTCAAGCATTGTGTGTAAGAGTTTCTCTTTGTATGTTGAGTTTGGCTATGAACAGTTTAACTAATATAGGTTATTGAACATAAAAAATTGCCACATATTATTAAGCTAAGGAAGAAGGAAAGCACAATTGTTTAATGTTTCTCAGAGAATCAGAATGCGATCATCCAAAAAAATATATACTGACTTACTATATTTCTTATTTTATTACGTATCTGTTTTGGATGCATGGACACAATGTGCTCGTGTCTTTAAAAACCATGATTTATAGCTTCCGATGCGCTGTTTTATTAAATAGTTAATGTCATTAATGTACTGTCTGACAGAAAAGAGCAGCGCATCAGCAAAATTGCAGATATACGATTAATTGTACCTGTTTTTCTTATTGTAAACACTAAGCCATAATTGTATTTGTTGACAAGTATAAGAAAACTATGGCTTAATGTTTATAATAAGTCACAAGACTGCGTTAAAGTTCCAAACGAAATATTGAAATATTTTTACAGGATAATTTGTTGTGTGATCGATACATCAACATCTTTTTAACAAAATTACTAAAATACAATATAATATTATCCATCCAAAGGTTGCCTGGTAGAGATCGCTGTCAGCGATAAGGCTGTCCTTTGTACTTACTTGTTCATAAAATTTCTACAAATGTATGTATAAGTGTACAATAAAGTATAAATAAATAAATACAATATACCTATAAAATAATGCTTTTAGTCAAGTTGAACGAAAATGTTTTAAAACGTTTCTGGTAAACTCGACCACAAACTTAACATTCTATTCAAGGTTCTCAATAGTCCAATAAAACGATGTACGATTTACAGACACATAAAATATGTGCACACTATTTGCATCCCTGCATGCCCAGGAACGAGATTGAAAATCCATCACCCAAGCCTCTACATATTTAAAAATATGTATTTCAGAAATACAATCGGGTATTCGTACGTGGTATATGGAATATTTATTTCGCATACGTCTAAAAGGCAAAGGCGAAGGTTCGTGAATAAATTGGGCCAAATATTTCAGATATACATATATACACTAAACTAGACTTAACCCGCTTCTCCGCCCGTGTGAATTATAAACTTAAAGCTTGCTCAGTAATCAGACTATCTATTGGCGACCGTACATAAAACCGTTCGGTACTTTTAGAATTGATAGCACCCATGCAGATGACGTAAAACTAGACTCTTGTAGTTAACAGTCCATCTTGGAGAGACTTTAAGTGTGTTATTGAGTTCTGTATGTTATAGGTATCAATCATAATTCTGGTTATTAAACTAGCCATCAGTCTTTTACTATATATGACTAATAACAAACACGCGACCTATAACTTCAAAGTTTCCATGTCTATTTTACTTTTAATCTAAATTTGGAATATAACATCTAATAAAAAAGCATAATTTTAAAGCGTTAGCTGGAAGGTAGCTTCAGCTCATAGTATTCGCTCCAAAAGCATGACCTACTTCGCGTGTGTCCGGTTTCAGAGGCTTTGTATTCAATGACGTCACTGATAAACTGTCATACTGTATCAGAAAAGTGGCAAAAAAGCTTTGCAGATATTTTATCGCCTGATGATACAAGTGTTTCTGCAATGTTTTTTTTTATACCTCTACGAAAGTGGTAATGATGTAGGTACGTCAATCTTTAGATCCAAAAGGTTCTAAGATTCAACAACACATGAGATTTCACTATTTTAATCATTTGACAAAACATTTTAAATTTTCGCTCCTATAGGTACTTGAACCGAGCGTATAATTTGACGCAAATTTCGAATGAAAGGTTCATTATTGAGGGATCTTTTTTGAATGAGTTGGCTAACTAATGCAGCAGAAATAAATATTACAACTTAAATAATGCTAGCATAAAAGGTGTTCAGATTATGATACGCTTGATATTCCATACCAGCTTCAACGTTTTGTTCGAAACTGTACTCAATTTTCTAATAATATTTGGTCGCTAGCACAAAAACTCGACAACAGCTGCTAAATAAAGAAAATCGGTTTACAAACAATGCAGTAATTTATATTCTTAATCTAAAAAAATATTTTTGTAGTCAATTATAAATAGATTAGAGTAACTACACAATTATCAAAATATGCAAAATGTAAGTTATAAATTACTGTAGATTACTTACTATCAAGGTGTTTTGGAGGTATGTTATTAAGACCCCCTAGGGAGAGATCCGGGGTACCAATTACTACGAATTATGTGTTACCAGCCCTTAATTCCTATTAACGACTTATTTATTACCTTCTATGTTAAGTTAATAGTGGTATTAAGGCTGTATCGTGGGAATAAAATTATAAGGAGCAGCAATTCTTCATAAAATTTCCATATTAGCTAAGTAGAATTTGAATTAATAATTAAGGGATAAATACAAAAATAATTTTATAGTATCTATGTATTAATGTGTGAAGCGAAATTTTGTGATCCCTTTTTACGAGAAATGCGCGAACGGAGGATTATGAAATTTGGCACACTTATTGCTTACATGTAGAAGGTATGCAGAATGCTAATATTTTTATTTAATATGCATAATAAATATATGATTTTAATGAAAATAAACGATACCACTACTACCTTAGATTTCGCACACATAACATCGTATACGTATACAATATTTTTTTTTCAGTTTACGATTAAGGTTTTTAGGGATTAAGGTGCATAGGGTTCCCACCAAGAACTTAGGGTCCCAAGCCAACCTCACCTGCAAGTGGTGCACCTGCCGATCAACGGACGAGGCTCTGGCAAACAAAATGTCCCAATAAGCGGCAATAGGCTCGCCACCTATTACGTGGGATCAAAACACTGGCGAAAAGTGGGCGTTTAATATGCCTCTGCTTACCCCTACGGGGAAACAGGCGTGAGTCTATGTATGTTTACGATTATGGACCCACAGACTTTCAAACTGAAAAGAGGTTAATTATACATGTATATATACTTTTTGTTCAAGGTTTGTCCTATTCTGCCTAAGCAAGTTTGTATTTTTGAAGTTTTACTTTACTTTAGGTGCTTTATGGAAAAATTATGAGAGTGACATTTTACGATGCGCGCCAAACGCGCGCGCATGTGTGACACAAAATTCTGACGGGACAAGTTTTTAGTTCCTACACTCACAAGATAATATGGGTAATATGGGTATCATTTCCGGGGTTTGCATGGATTCTGATCACGAAAATGACATAGCTATGTGTTTGGGAATCCAAGATGGCGGACGAGACTTTAAAAAAAAATATGGGTATCATTTTCGGGGTTTTCATGAATTCTGGACATAAAAATCACATCGTTTTGGGAATCCAAGATGGCGGGCGGGACATTTTTAATAAAATTAATATTGGTATCATTTTCGGGGTTTTCATGGATTCTAATCACGGAAATGACATCTATTTGGGAATCCAAGATGGCGGACGGGACATTTTTAGTAAAACTTCGTTTTGATGTGTGTCAACTTTTTTGAAATTATACTTCTTTATGGGAGTGAATGAAGCAAGAGAGATATATCAGGATCTTTGCAAAAGGCGTTCCGTAGTCTCTGCCTACCCCTCCGGGAAACAGGCGTGAGTCTATGTATATATACTTCTTTAGGCGCGTTATGAAAAAAATAATAGAGTGAATTATACTTGGGTACCTGTATTATGAATAGTCCGTTCATTTTAAATAATATGTATAAATACGTGAAACAAAAAGATTGTTATCCTTTTTACCACAATAATATTTAAACAGACCCATATACTTTCAAACTGAAAATAGTTCAAATATAACATTATTTTATACATATTGTTTTGGCGAACCGAATGTTCCTAGTCGACTTGGGAAAACTATTAATATTGTGGACTGTAGGATTTGGGTTCTTATCGACTAGGAAATGAGGAAGTGAATGATAATGGGTTCATGGAAAGGATAGGAGACGAATAGACGGGGTGTGGGAACACGCCTTACCTAGTAGGTCAGTCCTCTTTCCTTGCAAATGGCAGCCTCCTGGTGTCTTCGAGAATCCTGAAGCTGCATTGAATCACTCCACTACACAATCACTTCACTCACGGGCGGTTTGTTGAGTTTTTGGTATAAAGCGGGAGCGGTACAAATATGGCGGTGCGGTTTGTCTTCGTCGCGACACGGATTATTCTAGACTGTCCGTAGGCGTGCCTTGGGAGCGAGGGAAGGAGACAATAGGATCGCTCGCATTGGACGAGCAAGCGTGGAACGATTGACGTTGATGTGATTAATTCTCGATGGAAAGGTTGATGGCGCTACCATATCCCCCCGGCCCTAAGGGGTTGCCTTTAAAGAAATAGAATTGAACTTAGCTATGTTGGGTGTACTACCACATAACCCATCAATAGGCTAAGACAGCGATATGATAATAAAATTAATCTAAATTAACTTTAGCGAAAACTACAAACGCAATAATAGCGAAAACTACAAACTAAATACTTAAACTAAGAGGTAGATCCAACTTCAGGCTAGATCTCACTGAGTTGGAAGCGGACAGAGACGTACAACAGGGCGCACGTAGCTCCCCTTCGCGGTTTTCACGGTAACAACGCGGGTTGTACTTTCCTTGGAAGTATGCAGTTTCTCTACGATGGCTAACGGCCATGAAAGCGGCGGAGCATTATCATGTATTATGACGACCAACGTACCCTCCTGTATAGGGGATGCAGGACTATTCCATTTGGATCTAGCCTGAAGCTGGTGTAGATATTCCGCACGCCAGCGCCGCCAGAACGACTGCACGAGTTTATCCAGCAGAGTATGTCTCTGGAGCAAGCTTGAAGAGTCTGCTTCAGGAGCCGGAAATGACGATAATGGCACTGTGTTCAGAAAATGTGCAGGGCTTAACGCGGATGGTTCTGCAGGGTCACTACTCAATGCCGTGAGCGGACGCGAGTTGGTCAGTGCCTCGACTTGTGCAAGGACAGTTAAAAGCTCTTCGTAAGAGAGGATCTGTTGACCTAGAACTTAGAAGAGATGCGTTTTAATTACTTTGACCATGCTTTCCCAACATCCACCAAAATGTGGTGATGCTGGTGGAATAAACTTCCAGTCAATATGATCTATGAAAAGTTCTTCCTGAAGACGAGTACGATACTCTTCCCTGAGAAACTTATAAAGGTCGCGTAAATAAGAGCTTGCGCCCACGAAACAAGTGCAGTAGTCTAAGGATAGCGGGAGAACAAGGTACATTGTCTTTCAAATTTTGAATGTCGTTACTAAAATGAACAGCCTGTACATCTCGTAGTAACTTACATTCTGCGAATTTGATATCAGTACTTGATACAAAAGTCCACTAAGGTAGGTGCCTAAGAAACCTACAGACATAAACGATGGCGCGAAGTAACTAAGACCACGATGACATGCGTAGTGCGAGTGCATAGATCATAGATTAGGCAACCTCAACAATCACGGGATGAGAAATAGACTTCCGTTCGGGTACATCCTCGTCCTCTGCACTGTGGTCAAAGGGTTGCATGGGCCACTCTGACGGATCATGGGAAATCCAAGAAGGTCCACGATGCCACAATGGATGATGCAGAAGATTAAGTGGAGTAACACCACGAGACAGGCAATCAGCGGGGTTCTCAATACCCGCGACGTGATTGAAACAAGTAGCGGGAACAAGTTCAATCAATTTACTAACGCGGTTGGCGACAAAAGTCTGCCAGCGGTGAGGAGAAGAATAAATCCAAGCGAGCACTACTTTGAAGTCAGAAAATGCGTATATTCCATTAATAGGGTAGTGGGGCAAGACTGTGTCTTGAACCTTGCGGAGCAACTGAGACAGCAGAAGGGCCGCGCACAACTCCAGTCTCGCAACCGAAATGGTTTTAATAGGCGAGACCTTGGACTTGGCACAAACTAACTGCACCGAGTAGTTAGAACCAATGCGGACTTGCAGATATACGACTCCGCCGCAAGCATGCTCGCTGGCGTCAGCGAAACCTATTAAGTTGATGGTACATCCATCTACCAACCCAAGATGATGCGGAATAGTAATTTGATTGAGCGCGGTAAGCTCAATACAAAACTGGCTCCAAGCGGCGACAATATGGTCAGGGGGTGTTTCATCCCACTCACACTTTGATAGCCAAAGCTCTTTGATCAAGAGCTTGGCGTACAAAATTGTGGGATCCACAAAACCGATTATGTCCCATAGTCGAGCCACTGTGGACAGCATAGTGCGTATGGTGCACTTATCATCTGGCGGTGAGACGTCAAACCGAAAACTATCGCAGGATTTGTCCCAGCGTAAACCGAGAACCTTATGCGGTACAGACTTCTCAAACTCAATGTCTGGAGAAGCTTTATGAGAATCTGGTATGCGTGCGAGAACCTCCTTAGAGTTGTTTGTCCATTTGACAAGATCAAACTGGCCTTGCTTGAAAAGCTGAATAAGCTCTTCACAAAGCGAAATTGCTAGCGGAGCGGATATGACACTACAGGCAATGTCATCCATATACAAAGCGGAAGTAGCAACAGCTGCTGCGGCGGGAAAGTGATCGCTTTCATCAGCGATCAACTGGCGAACAACTCGTAACGCGTGTTATGGGCTAGATTTGAGTCCAAAACAAACACGATTGAACTGATACACAGATAAAGGTTCCTTATTGTTGAAACGATAAAAAATCCGTTAAAATCTACGGTCAGACTCGCAAACGTCGATATTGAGGAACATTTGGCGGCAATCAGCTGACAGAGCGATTTGGAAAAGACGAAACTTTATTATGATGTTAAATAAATCATCCTGTAGATTAGGGCCGGCATGCAAAATTTCATTAATCGACTGACCCGATGTAGTCTTACAACTAGCATCTAAAACCACACGAAGTTTAGTAGAGGTTTTATCTTCGCGAACTACGCCGTGATGCGGGATATAATATGAGGGAAGAGAGTTGCCCTCGTTGTTTACAACTACACTCAAAAAACCTTTATCTATGTAGTCACGAATGACGTCATTATAGGCGCTGCGTAACTTAAGTGATGCATCAAGTTTACGTTCCAAACAATGGAAACGTCTAAGCGCAGCAGCGTACGAGTAGCCTAACGAACAAGGGTCACCATAGAATGGCAACGCCACAACGTATCTGCCACTGTCGTCACGAACAGTGGTAGCACGGAAATGTTCTTCACACTCCAGATCCTTACGGCTCATCGAGGGCGGTGCGGTAACCTCTTCAAGCTCCCAAAATCGCTTGAGAAGAGAATCAATATTATTTTCTTGAAGAACAGAAAAACAGCAAGACGTAATGTATTGAGAAGTATGTAACGTAGGTACGGTACCCATAATCACATACCCAAATACCGTCTCAATAGCGGGCGGTAAGTTATGTTGCTCACTACGTACCACTTTAGTTAGTAGCAAGTGCGGGAATATTGCAGCTCCGATCAAAACATCAATGTCTGCCGGATTCGCAAACTCCGAGTTTGCCAGCGGCAATGAATCGAGGTGTGTGAGTAGCGATACGTCCACATTAGCGTTTGGCAATGTGTCCGTAATACGCTCCACGATAAGCGAAGAAATGTTAAAATTAATATCCCTATCAAAACGCGAATGAATTTTAATATCTACGGAACCCTTGCAATGGTTCTCTGACCCGCCGATTCCTTTGACTACTAAGTCAGTATTTTTAAAGTTAATCCACAATCCGAGGCGTTTCAAACAATCAAATGTTATGAAATTGCTCTGAGATGCGCTATCGAGTAGACAACGTACCACGTGCAGCGATCCATTTATATCATAGACGATAACTTGCGCTGTCGCTAACAGACCGTCTTGGACGCCATACACTGCGGCTTGGCCCCGCGCGGATCATTATAGATGCGCGAGGGCCGTCCGCGCGTGCGCGTCACCCGCGCGATGGATGTCGTACACAACGATATTTCATTCTGAATCGTGGGAGGCGCAGTTATCGTAGCCTGCACCTGCGACGTAAGTGTGTCAAGGTTAGCGGCTTGGCTTGACAACGGACTACCTTTATCAAAGTGCAACAATGAGTGGTGTCGCTGATTACATGAACGACATCTCGTCTTACTAGAACAATCACTCGTTTTATGCTTTATACTTAAGCAATTAATGCATGCTTTGTTATCTTTTACGCACTTGAAACGAGCAGTTGGATTTAAATCATTAAAGGCGGGACACTTATAGAAATGGTTGTGCACTATATTACTGCACAGACACTTCTGTGAATTATTATTATTAGATTCCGAGCATGTTACGTAAGATTGCGGATTCGGGACCGAGTTATTATTACTATTTCGCGCTTTATTCGACCTTTGTTTGCTGCTGTTAGTATTAGACGGGCTAGATGAACTAGACTGCGTATTATGAAATATTCGACACTGATCTTTGATGAACGAAATAAAACTATCTAGTGTAGGTATTTTATTATTGCGTTCCGTCATCTCGAATGCGCGAATTGTTTCAGTGTCTAACTTCTTTAAAGCGAGTTGAAGCAACATAAAGTCGGAAAGATCTTCTAATTTCAAGTTTCTAAGAGAATTAACCGCGGCTACGAAGTTATCTATAAACAGCTGGAAATTCACGACAGACGCGGCACCGGACAGTTCAAGATTTAAAGCATGATCAAAGCAGGTAGACGCTAGGACGCGAGTGTCTTGATATCTATCAAGTAGTGACTGAAATTAACTACTGCAAGAGTTTGATTTTGTAATACAACATCGCAGCGGCAAGTCCCATGGTAACGCAGATGCCCTATCGCGCGTGCTCAGCAAGATGACAAGGATGTACAGCCGATTCTTGAATGGAAGAAATCAGATGCGCCTAGGCCCAAATGGAGTGATATTGCAGCAATGAGCCCCATCACCAAGAGTTATTGAGCACAATGGGAAAGCTTGGTCGTCCAGGATGGAGTTCTGTGCCGCAAATGGGAAAACGCTCGCGGTAACCAGTGCCATTTGCAAATGGTAGTGCCCAAAACTAAGGTGCCGGAAGTCTTGCAGCTCTATCACAATTGTGATTCGGGAGGTCACATGGGAGTTAAGAAGACCCTTACTAAGATCCGGGAGCGGTTTTATTGGCTCCACTGTCGGGATGACGTCGAGGATTGGTGCCGCAAATGCACAAGTTGTGCGGCTGTCAAGGGGTCACATACTCGAAGCAGAGGTGCATTAACCCTGCAGTAGTCAGTGCCAGCATAGGGGCTAATAAAGCTAGCCAGCAAGTGACCCCGGGAATTCCGATGCCCATAACCAAATGGCCCCACTCTCAGCTCATCACCGTCGCGTTTGCCCAGTTTCGCGTTAAAATCTCCCATGACCACGGTGTATTGGGTTTTGTAGCCATGTATAGCCCGAGATATGTCCTCGTACATGGCTTCCACCTCCTCATCGGGGTGCGACGAGGTCGGAGCGTATACCTGTATGACTTTCAGCGAATACCGCTTGGATATTCTGAGTATAAGGTACGCTACCCTGCTCGACACACTCCCGATATTTACCACGTTGGTCACGAGAGATTTGTGGACGATGAACCCGACACCACCTTGGGACTGTTGGTCGCTCTCCCGGTAAAAGAGCAAGTTACCGGATTTGAGAACTATCGAGTCCTCCCCCTGTCTTCGGACTTCAGATAGGCCTATGATATCCCATCGCAACTTGCTCAATTCTTCTTCCAGCTCGACAATCTTCTCGTCGGTCCGCAGTGTGCGCGTGTTCAGTGTTGCCAGGGCCAATTGTCGTTGGTGGTGGTAGCCCGATCTCTTCCGGAGATTCTTCGCACCCCTTGCCGCCCCCCGCCGTTACCATGGCCGCTACCATAACCAGGACTAGCGGGGCCGCCGGGGACTAGGGGCCGGTTTTTAATGGTGTGATTCATAATTGGGGGGATATGCCATAATCGCCACGCTTGGCAGGCGTATTGGCGATCGCAGTGGCGGAAGTTCTTAGTGCTGGACGCTGCTGCCCATCTAGCATCTCGGGATTTCCTTCCGCCAGGTTCGGATGGTTTGACCGCCATCTTTCGGTTGACTGCTTTTTTTTTTTTATGGTATAAGGCGGCAAACGAGCAGACGGATTGCCTGATGGTAAGCAATTACCGCCGCCCATGGACACAAGCAACACCATAGGAGTCACCAGTGCATTGCCGCCCCTTGAGGTTGGGAAAAGGAATAGGATGAGGAGTGGGATGAGGGAGAAGGAAAAGGGGATAGGGCCTCCGGCACTCTCACTCACCGAACGAAACGCAACAGTTTAGGTACTGTTACTTTACGTCGATTTTCTGTGAGAGGGTAGTACTACCCCGGTCGAGCCGGCCCATTCATGCTGAAATCAGCAAGGCTCTACTACCTTTAAAAGCTTGCGCTGGGGGAGATATTATGACGAGTATCTACTCGTCAGAGCAACTCCCCCAGTGGGCGGTGGGGTCGTCACGTCCCGACGCCAAAGCTGCCAGTAGCTTTATGGAGAAGGAAGGACTCTATATGATGAATTCCTTCTTCAAGAAGCGAGAATGCCGCAAGTGGACCTGGGTAAGTCCAGAAGGTGCAACCAAAAATGAGATCGACTTTATCATGTCGACGAAGAGGCAGATATTCAATGATGTCTCCGTGATCAATTCACTTAAAGTGGGGAGCGATCACCGAATGGTAAGAGGCACATTGAATATCTGTACAAGCCTCGAACGGTCGAGGTTGATTAAGTCCACGCTCCGACCGGCACCGGTTCATATCCAAAACCCCGAGAGCTTTCAGCTCGAACTCAAGAACCGTTTCGAATGCCTGGGTGAATGCGTAGATGTGGACGTGTACAGTAACGGGTTCGTGGATGCTGTCCATACAACAGGGGCTAAATTTTTTAAGCCCCAGAAAAGCCAGAGAACCAAAAAGATCTCGGATCCGACCCTCGAGCTGTTAGAGGAAAGGCGCAAGATGGTTCTGCTATCCTCCGACGACATGCCGAAATATCGGCACCTCAACAGACAGATCTCTAAGTCTCTGACTCGCGATCTCCGCTAATACAACACAAAATGTGTTCGTGAGGCGATCGAGCGGAATAAGGGATCCAAAGTGTTCCAGAGGGATCTGTCTGTTGGGCAGAGTCAGCTGTCAAAGCTGAAGACGGAGGATGGCAGAATCGTATCGTCCAAGCCTGAGCTCTTGGAGAAGATCGAAAGGTTCTATGGACAGCTATACACGACAACGCAACAACCCGCAAGCACTCCAGCGTCAGACCCTAGAGCTGGATTGACCCGACACTATACCGAAGATATCCCGGACGTCAGCATGCACGAGATTAGTGTGGCTCTCAAACAGCTTAAAAACAACAAGGCGCCGGGAGATGACGGAATTACGAGTGAGCTTCTGAAGGCCGGCGGTGCACCCGCTAGAGAAGCCCTCCGGAAGCTATTTAATTCCGTCATTCTCGAGGGTAAAACGCCACAGGCGTGGCACAGAGGTGTGGTGGTGCTTTTCTTTAAGAAAGGGGATAAAACCCTCTTGAAGAACTACAGACCCATCACACTTCTGAGCCACGTCTACAAGCTGTTTTCGAGGGTCATCACGAATCGTCTCGAGAGCAAGCTAGACGACTTCCAGCCTCCCGAACAAGCCGGTTTCCGTAAAGGCTATAGTACCATAGACCACATACATACGCTGCGGCAGGTTATACAGAAGTCCGAGGAGTATAACCAGCCCCTATGCTTGGCGTTTGTGGACTATGAGAAAGCCTTCGATTCGATCGAAACCTGGGCAGTGCTACAGTCTCTCCAACGGTGCCGGATTGACTACCGATATATCGAAGTGCTGAAGTGTTTGTATGAAAACGCCACTATGTCAGTCCGCCTCCAGGACCAGAGTTCGAAACCTATTCAACTCCAGCGAGGGGTGAGACAGGGGGATGTCATATCCCCGAAACTGTTTACCACTGCGCTGGAGGATGTTTTCAAGCTTCTGGACTGGAATGGACTCGGCATCAACATCAACGGCGAGTACATCACTCACCTTCGATTCGCAGACGATATCGTAGTCATGGCTGAGACCATGGAAGACCTAGGCACAATGCTCGATGGCCTCTGTAGAGTCTCCCAACAAGTAGGTCTTAAGATGAACATGGACAAGACGAAAATCATGTCGAACGTCCATGTTGTACCTGCTCCTATTCAGGTTGGGAACTCTACGCTCGAAGTTGTCGACAAGTATATCTACCTGGGACAAGTAGTCCAATTAGGTAGGTCCAACTTCGAGAAGAAGGTCAATCGTCGAATCCAACTCGGTTGGGCAGCGTTTGGGAAGCTACGACATATCTTCTCGTCCGATATCCCGCAGTGTCTCAAGACGAAAGTCTTTGACCAGTGTGTGTTGCCAGTGATGACTTACGGATCAGAGACGTCGTCGCTCACTATGGGCCTTATCAGAAGGCTCAAGGTCACTCAGAGGGCGATGGAGAGAGCTATGCTTGGAGTTTCCCTGCGAGATCGAATCAGAAATGAGGAGATCCGAAGTAGAACCAAAGTCGCCGACATAGCTCTCCGGATAGCCAGGCTGAAAGCTGGTGGCAGTGGGCAGGGCACATAGCTCGAAGAACCGATGGCCGTTGGGGCAGAAAAGTTCTGGAGTGGCGGCCACGTACCGGACGACGCAGCAGAGGTAGGCCCCCCGCAAGGTGGACCGACGATCTTGTCAAGATCGCGGGAGGCGGTTGGATGCGGGCGGCTCAAGACCGGTCTGTGTGGAGTACCTTGGGGGAGGCCTATGTCTAGCAGTGGACGTCGTTTGGCTGATATGATGATGATGAGTCAGTGCCAATCTTTTTATGTGGGTAGTTGTGGCCACAGCAGCAAAAAAAGCTCTCGCTTTTTATTTAATTATAATTTAATTTTAAAAGTTTTAAAGTAATTTAATGATATAATTTAATTTATTACATTACTCTACCTGCCAGAGAGTGTTATCTCCTTTCCACATACACTTTTATACGTACTAGAATGGAGTCAATACATCACACCATCGAAAACCTGAACACCATGTTTCATCTAAGGATGTCAGAGTTTGAAGGGAAACTACAAAGCAACACAACTCCTCCATCCAATGTTGCTGGTCTCTCTTCTGAATTTGCTGCATTCCGTGCATTTGTCACTGAAACGTTAAAGGGTCTGCAACAGCAAGTACAGCTGCTAGCACGGAGTGTAGATCATTTAGAAATGCGGGGTCGTCGCAAAATTCTCCTGCTTCATGGCATCAGTGAAGAGCAGAAAGAAGACCTTGCGCAGACAATTGTTACGGTAGTGAAGACACATTTGAAGCTTGAGGATTTCAGACCTTCTTGCATTAAACGCTGTCACCGGATGGGGAGACCTGCTGCTCCCAACAGACACCATCCCATACTTGTGAAGTTCCAAAATGTCTTGATGCGTGACAAAGTCTGGTTTGCCAAACCCAAATTCAAGGGCTCAGGCATCACTGCCTCTGAATTTCTGACCAAGAGCCGTCATGACGTTTTTATGGCTGCTCGGGAGAAGTATGG
The DNA here is from genome assembly GCA_944739405.2 of Euclidia mi. Classification (NCBI taxonomy): domain Eukaryota; kingdom Metazoa; phylum Arthropoda; class Insecta; order Lepidoptera; family Erebidae; genus Euclidia; species Euclidia mi. Next base: position 25,218,141 of record OX123204.2, on the reverse strand, counting down.
CATATCCAAATGTTGGACTAAAGAGGGCGTTGTTTATGTCCTGGGGGCAAACGGCGAGCGACATCGTATGACTTCTCTGGTCGATGTCCAAAATCTTTGCCTCGTCTCCGTGGAACAGCAGAGGCAGACGGTCCCTACTTCGAAGAACGAGCCATTGAAAGCTAGAAGAACTGCAGCGTCCAAGAAGTAGTGTCGTGTATTGGCTTTCATCTTCTAATCTTCTTCTTTGTCGAATCCCAGGTGGGTGGTTGTATGTTTATAATCCATAAATTGTAATAATATTGCTAGTGCAGGTACGGTAGATAATCTACTTGACATATTTTTCTTTTAATTTTATTATATTACCGACTATTTAATTATATTGTTTTTTTTATTATTGGTATGACAGTGACAGTTCTGATGTTACATTTACTTGTCAATGTGTATCGTTCGGAATTAGTAACCGATGACATTTGCGTTTATGATGGGCCATTGTCACACGCCACTGCGGTTAACTTGTACCATTATTCATTTAATAGAAAGATTTTATAATTTTAAGCATAGAACGTAAATTTGACTACAACTACCTGGGATTTAATTTAATTTTTTATCTGATATTTTACTTTATTGTGCTTTTTTTTTCTTTGTTTAATTATTACTTCCTTACACTGAATGTTGCACATGTATAATTGTATTTTAAATTGTAAAAACTGGCAGGTGGGCTTTATTGAGTAGTGTCAATTAGTAGTACTGATTTATTTGACTTAGATAAAGTATTTATATATAATCCATATTGATTTATATTATATTATTTTATATATATTATTTATTAATTAGTGCATGGATAGCGACAGTGACGATTTTTATTCTGCTAGTAGCGACCAAGACAGTTACATAAGTGTTCCTTCTTTGGTAGAAAACTTGCAATCTTTGTTCTCTGGTGTTTCGAGAGACTTTAATTGTGTCCATATTAATGCACAGAGTATTCCCGCCCATTTCCCTGATATGCTGGCTAATTTTGACTGTAAGAATATCCATGCTATTCTAGTCTCTGAATCATGGCTCAAGCCATGCATTCCTTCGGCTTCGTATACTCTGCCTGGCTTCCAGCTCATTAGGAATGACCGGACTTGGAGTGGTGGCGGTGGTGTTGCCATTTATCTCCGTTCACATATTGCTTATTCAGTATTAAACATGTCCCCACAACCGCCCCCACCCAATGCCGGTGAGCATCTCTTCCTGGAAGTTGAGCTGCACCATACAAAAATTCTCCTTGGTGTTTGCTATTGTCCATCTTTACGTGATGATTTCTTTTCATCCTTCGAGAATCTTTTACTTAATCTATCACCCTCTTACAGTCAAACCATAATCATGGGTGACTTTAACACCTGTCTTCTTAAAAACGATTCACTTTCCTCTTCTCTCTCTTCCATAGCTGTCTCCACTAATCTGCATATACTTCCCCTGAATGCCACTCATCACTTTCCAAATTCTACACCTTCACTTTTAGACCTCATATTTGTCTCATCGCTTGGCCATGTTGCTAAACATGGCCGATGTAGCGCAGATGCATTTTCCTACCACGCTCTCATTTATCTGTCCTATAAAATTCGTCCCCCCAAGGCAAAGTCTAGAACTCTCTTGCTTCGCAATTTTAGTGGTATGGATATTGATAGTCTCATTGATGATGCTAAGGCAATTGACTGGAAACCACTACTGGATGCTGAAAGTGTAGACCACAAAATCGAGTTATTTGAGAAAAATATTATCGACCTCTACGATGCTCATGCACCTGTTCGTGCTATTAAATTAAAGCATGCGCCTTCACCCTGGCTTACTGAGGAAATAAGAGTACTGATTCAGAAAAAAGCAGCTGCTAAGTCAAAGTTAAAATCAAAACCTACTGAGGTAAATAAATTAAAATACATTACACTCAGAAATCACTGCAACAGGGTGTGTAGGGATGCACAACGCCAGCATATCCATAGCTCTGTAGAAAACGGAGATCCAGCGAAAGTATGGAAATTTCTCAAATCTTTAGGGGTTGGAAAGCAAAGTCAGAATATTAATCCTTACAACTTTGATATTAATTTGCTTAACCAGCACTTCTCTGCTTCGTCCAATTTTGAAAGGACAATCAAATTGAGTACAATTATTTATCTTTCATTGTTTTCAACTCCTGATTATACTCCTTTTGTCTTTAGTCAGTTTACTGCATGTGATGTTAAGAAGAGCGTTTTATCCATTAGCTCTAACGCTGTTGGTTCTGATGGTATCACCCGTAATATGATCCTCCCCATCCTTGATGTTATCCTGCCTATTATCACGCACATGTTCAACTTCTCAATAACTAGTGCTCAACTCAACTTTTCAATCAGGTTTCCGTTCAGGTCATAGTACCACGACTGCACTTGTCAATATTACGGATGATATCAGGTCAGGCATGGAGGATGGCAAGCTCACAATTCTCTGTTTGTTGGATTTCAGCAATGCTTTCAACACCGTTGACTTCGATTTTCTCCTTGCCATTCTAAGCTCTCTTAGCATATCTCCATCAGTGATTGACTGGTTTCGTAGTTACCTGTTTGGCCGCCGGCAGCGTGTCCATCTGGATGAAACTTATTCGTCCTGGTGTGACAATACTGCGGGTGTACCTCAGGGCGGCGTTCTTTCTCCTCTGCTCTTCTCAATCTTTATCAATTCAATATCTAATTCTATTTCTAGTTCCTACCACCTCTATGCAGATGATTTGCAAATCTACACTCAAGCGAAGCATGAAAATTTGTTGTTAGGCGTCGCCAGTATTAATAAGGATCTAGTTGCTATATCTGAATGGACTGAAACGTATGGTCTTAAGGTTAATCCCCTTAAAACACAGGCTATAATTATCGGCAGCTCTAGACTTATTTCTAGGATTAACTGGTCTATGCTTCCCCAGGTGTCTTTTGCAGGTGTTTCTATACCTTTCAGTAAAGATGTTAAGAATCTGAGGATATACATAGACACAACATTTTTTTTGCTGCCGTGGCATCATTGAGACGACTGCGCAATTTCCTTCCGACTGCTACTAAAATTGCACTTGTGCAATCTATTCTTCTTCCCATTCTTGACTATGCCGATGCCAGCTATCTCGATCTCAAAAATGATCAGCTTGATAAACTTGAGCGACTCCAAAATTTCTGTATAAGTTTCATATACGGGTTACGCAAATATAATCATATCTCCAAATTTCGCATGAAGCTCAAGTGGCTGCCTATCCGCCTTCGACGGAATACTCATATTCTCTGTCTTCTCTATAATATTCTATACAATCCTTCATTTCCCTTATATCTCAAAACACGCTTTGAATACCTTCACGACACACATATGTGCTTAAGATCATCAGAGAATCTTAGATTGAAAGTTCCTTCGCACACTACGGTTTTCTACGACAAATCTTTTACTGTACAGGCTGAACGATTGTGGAATTCGTTGCCTGAGACAATCCGACAGGCTCAGTCCTTAACAGTATTTAAGAAACTCGTCACCAATCACTACTTGGCAGATATTCCTTGACTATATATATATAATAATGTATGTATTTATGTATTTAGTAATTTTAGTATGTAAGTAAATAGTATTGTTATTAGTTTTGCTGAGCTCCTATGAATACACTATTCCATAAAGTACACCATAATTTACCCACTCTCTCAGTCACTAAATCATTGTATTCCATTCTTGGTTGTCTGGAAGAAATCGCATTTTGCGATAAGACCGCCCTTGTACCACTAGACTTAAGTTCTTCTTTTGACCCATGTATTCTTGTTTTTTCTGGTGTACAATAAAGAGTTACTATCTATCTATCTATCTAGTCGCGCATCTAGAAGTAACGTAAGTGGTCGCGCGGATTACATACGTAGTCCATTTTAAAATTGATCTTAAAATAATATTTGCAGAAAACTCTTTATTATTTTTATAGAAATACTATCAGTAGTGGTTATTTTTAAACATTTTATTAGCAAAACCTAATCACAACCCCTAAATTACAAAATAAGTAACCAAAACAAAAATGGTCTCTAAATAAGCATAAATATGACATTGTTTACTTAAATTGAGATCACTCACAATTTTTGTGTGAAAAAATTTACTATTAAATTCGATTTTCTGCACAGGATAGACACATTTTTTTGAAATGATGCCCACATGTAAACTTGTTGCACGCGGTACACATTTTTCTGGTCCTTATACAGCGGGTTCTTCGCAGTCATGGAAATGACGCACTACCTTGCTTGATATCGAGGTAGTTGCTTGAGTTTCATGATACACAATGCCAAAAAAGTATTTTATCTTGATTGTTAGGATGTTTGGTAATGATTTTCTTCGATTCTCCTATGAGCCAGTGGCTTCATCCGAGTTAAATCGATCCATTTTTCGTTTGCGCTACAAAAATCATCAATCCAGGCTTCTATCTGTACAGCTCGGCGATTATACTCCAAATTGATACTAAAATACAAGTAAACTTATGTTATAACAACAAATGTGAATAAATACAGTCTAATTATACCAATTTACTCAATTATAGATAAAAATATACAAAATATTATAACAGTAAAGACGGAAAATATCCGCGCGGATTACAATTGTAGTCCACGCCCTTTTCTGAGCTACTATGAAGGACCACAGGGCGTGAACTGCGCTGGCATTGCACTGAGCGAGTTGCCCAAATATTCATTTGAAAGTATCTGGCGACTTATTTAGCTGGCGCTAACCGATTTTGAGAAATTATCGATTCTATATAGGTAGATTCTATTACATATTATGTAATCCACGCGACTACTCCAGGGTTAAAGGTGTACAATGTGGGAGCCCCATGGGATCGCATAGCCTTGGATGTCGCTGGGCCATTTTCTGAGAGCCAGGACGGAAACAAATACTTCTTGGTTGTGATGGATTACTTCACGAAGTGGCCTGAAGTGTTTGCAATCCCAAATCAAAAAGCTACCACAGTGGCCGATAAGCTGGTGCATGAAGTCTTTTGTTGGTTCGGGGTGCCCTTGGAAATCCACAGCGATCAAGGCCGGAACTTCGAATCTGAGGTGTTCAAGGAGACTTGTCGCGTAATGGGTGCACATAAAACCAGGACCACAGCTTATCATCCGCAATCAGATGGCATGGTTGAGCGATTTAACCAATCACTGGAAAGGTACCTGGCGAAGGTCGTGGAGAGCAAACAAAGAGATTGGGACAAGCACATCCAATTATTTCTCCTGTCATATCGCAGTGCGGTCCACGACACTACAGGAGTAACACCAGCTTTTGCCAATTTTTGAAGAGAACTCCGTTTACCAGCAGACTTAATCACCGGTGTTCCACCAGAATCTCCACGCAATATAACAGATTACGCGACCGAGCTACGCAACAGGATGAAAGACGTATACGAGCACATCAGGGAATTTGGACAACAGATGTCTGAGAAGATGAAGACTCGCTACGACCGGAAGGCAAACAACAAAGGCTTCGATGAGGGATCATTGGTGTGGCTTCATAACCCAGTACGAAGCAAAGGCAAATCACCTAAGTTACAAGCCAGATGGGACGGGCCATATCGCATAATTACCAGGATGAACAACGTCACCTATCGAATCCAGAAGGGGTCGCGAGGTGCACCGAAGATAGTTCATGTGGACCGGTTGGCTCGTTACTATGGGTCCAACGATGTTCGAGACGAACACGTTTAAGAGGGGGGCAGTGTTACGCATGGCGATAATTGAGAATAACGCCATCTATCCGTGAAGGCTAGAACTAGAAGAGATTTGATGAATCGGTGGTTTAAGGGTAATTCATCTACTCTGTACTAGACGGCATTGCTGTATCGAGTATCGACTGTTCGCGATTATTTCGACAGTTTTGTGGAAGCGTCTAGAATTCACTAGTGATGTTATCCGCCCAGTATAAATAGCGCGCAGACGATCGAACCGGGGATAGTTACAATTGAATATCGGAGCGATAAACAAGAAGCGAAGTGAAGTAAGTTGGAAGTGTTTAGTGGTGTTTCTAGTGGTGTGAATAGTGTGTTTTATTAGTGTTGAAAAATGAAGTGTGTGTATCTAGTGTTATTGTGTTAGTGAATAAAGTGCAGTTTTTCTGGCATAGTGTATATAATTTATCACCGAACCCCAGGTCGTAACAATATTTATCAAAAATGCAGTTTCGACATACTCATGTCACAAATGATATTCTCCTAAATTAACTGATATTTGAATGTTATTAAAATCATATGGTGACGAGATCGTAAATTGAACAATGTGTCAACGTCGAACTGTAGAAGTCTAATAAGACGATAATAACATTAAATTAGCAGAATACCGATTCTGAGTCAATTCAAAATTTTATCTTATTTCGTTTTAAATATAGTTTCAATGTCATATAAAATACGAGAATTGGCCTTCTGATGTTAGGTACATTTTAAGCAAATGCATTTGCCGCATATATAGAAAAATAGAAACAAGTATTATTTTCATTCATGGCTATTTTGATTTTTATGCTATGGTGATAATTTTATTAGGGTGAGTAGAGGCGTGTCCCGCGTCCCGTTTATGGGTTTTTGTAACAAATTGAGCAGAGACCTATTATCACGAGGGAACTTCACCTTTCCATTTGCGCGCCCTGAATTGGCCATTACAATAGTACACGGACCATTTATCATTTTATTGCTCATGATTTATTATTCCTTTTGGTATTTATACTAATATTATAAATGCGAAAGTGTTTGTTTGCTAGCCCTTTACGCAAAATCTACTGAAAGACTTTTACGATTCTAGACTTAATATAATTTAGTATAATATAACAGAAAGAAAAACAGAAAATTGCCTATTAAAAAAAAGTTGAAAACTGCATTTGCTAATATTTATGCAACACTTAGCTATCACCACTATTGTATCAAACTTTATTACCTTCGTGAAAATTATAATAATATTTTAGAATTTCATTGCCTAATTATAATTTATTAATTTATAATATTGGATATTCATATAATGGATAGACTGAATTTAACATTAAATTTTCGCGGATGCACTCCTTCTTGAAATTTAAAATTCTAAATTTAATGCACTAAGTTTAATATCATGAAATGAAAAGGTTGAGACTAACTTGAATTCATATTGCGGTTCTATTGAATTAAACATTCGAGTCACCGAGAGTACAGTGCTTTAAACAAACTCGGAAAAATATTTTTTACTGACTGGTGACTCTTAGATCGTGATATTACTTGTCTCATTTGGTACAATTTAAAATCCAATAAAATTGTCACAATGTATATCTGTGTCATACTATTTTGTTCAATTGTATGTAAAAAAATTAATTTACATTTGGTTATTAAATCATTATGATACCGGAAAAGAGTATACGGCATTTACTGTCGCGTTTTGTTTCAATTTCGTAAATAAATACGCTTAAACTATTTATAATATTACAAATAAACCTACACTTATTAAACAGTAGCTGTTAAATCCACAATATTTTTCTCTGTCTTATTTGAGCTACGTTTTTATTATATTCCTCGCTGTTCTTATTTCATACGACACTAATAAATTAGCTTTTTATTATACTCATAAGTTGTATTTTAATCAACCTCTTGAAGCGTTGATACTTGCTAATATAAGATTATAGTGCGGTAATTACTTTGTTGTAATCTCAGTCAAGTTTTAATTAATTGTGTTACTTTGTATAATGCTCATGACTTTAAAGAAAAACTGCCAATTCATTTGATGACAGCTACTGTTCAGTGCCTGATTGAACACTTGGTGAGTTTGTGCGTGATACGTTTAGTTTTAAATCTACTCGGTTGCTAAACGTATGCCATTTAAATGCTCAAAGCGTGCCAAGTTAGAAGCGTTTAGTAATAATGACAACGTTCACGCCGTCCTGATCTCTGAGACTTGGTTTAAACCAAATTTACTCTCCACCACATATCCTTTACCCGGTTTTATTCTTATCCGGCATGATCGGATTGACAGGAGAGGTGGTGGTGTTGCAATTTACCTCCGTAGTCACTTTCCTTTTAAAATTCTTGCAACTTCTTCTTCTACTTCCTCGGCTTCGACAGAATATCTCTTGTTAGAGGTTATTGTGAATGGAGTTAAAACTGTCTTGGGTGTTGCCTGTTGTCACCCAGCTATTGACTACTTCTCCAGTTTCGAAGAGATTCTGGAATCTTTAGGGTCGGAATATGCACATCACTTAATAATGGGTGACTTTATTACTGATCTCCTTACTCCTCACTCCCCTCGAGCCCGTAAACTGCTTCATATTATTGAGTCAGCCTGTATCCATAATTTACCACTATAAGCAATTCATCACAATAATAATGGAGAGGATACGTGGCTTGATTTAATCCTTTCATCGAACCCTTCCCTCATATCCTTACATGGCCAATACCCCGCTCCTGGTTTTTCCCGCCATGACCTCATATTCCTCTCCTACAACCTTAAACCACCCAAACCCCAGTCCAAAGTTTTGCACATACGTAACTTTGCTCGGATCGACGAAAGTAAATTATTACAGGATGCATCTGCCATTTCATGGGAACCTCTGCTGGCGGCTAGTTCTGTAGACGACAAACTCGATATTTTCAACAATGTACTGATCAACCTGTACGACAAACATCCCCCAGTCAGAAAGGTTAAACTGAAACGTCCTCCAGCCCCATGGATGACTAGGAGAGTCAAAATGGCTATGAGACGCAGGGACCGAGCATTTCGTAAATTTAAGAAAGAAAGGACTGACGACAATTGGGCAACTTTCAAGACTGCAAGAAATCGGTGCAACCAGATGGTACGGAATGCCAAACGCCGCCATATTCGCGAAAATATTTAACTCAGTTTCCCCGCTGCTACCTGGAGATTCCTCGGAACTCTTGGTATTGGCTAATTTGGCAAACAGCAAAGTTTCGATCTACCGAACAATATCGGTTTAAATGATATAAATCGTCATTTCGCCACCACTCCGACCTTAAATAAACCAATATGCATTGGATAGTATTTCAGATATCAATTTGAATTTTAAAGCGTAGTTTAAGGTAACCACAACAACTTACATGTATATGGCTCGAACGGCTTAACACGTGAACAAGCAAATCCATCTCTTCCTTGTTCCCTTTTCTGTTGAACTTGAGCCTTTCCTTGTGGAATCCAATACGTTTCACGTATAATACTAAGAGTGTGGTTTGTACCAACATGGTAATTATCTTTGTGGGTTTCAATATGATACTATTTAAATATTCACTCTCTTTTGGTATCAATATGGGATAAAGTTTGTCATAATCCGTATTTATAAGACGTCCTTTACATCTGAGTATGCCATTCACATCTGTCTATATTCCTTTTTAGATTTGTTTCTTTTCTATTTAATTCTTCAGAAAATTATTCGCTTTGTATCCTTTTTATTTTCATCACATTGGAATCTAGTTGATCTGGATGTTCACTTGAAATTGGTTTACTAATATTTGAATTCTGGTCCTTAATATCATCTTGTTCTAAAATTACATTATTCATGAGAACCCTCCTCAACGAGAAATGTTGAAACTGGGTTTCTGTCCTTAGGTCAGCTAGCTGGACCAAAAAATTCTAGACCATTCAACTACTTGTGTCGTCGCTGGTCGATTGGCTGCATCTGCAGGATTTCGTTCAGAAGAAACATGTCTCATGACAAATTTTTTATTCTTCTTAATTTCATCAATCCGTTTTGATACGAATGGTGTTAGTAATTTATTAGAGTTGAACCAGTCTATAACTATCTGACTATCAGTCCATATCAATTGCTTTGTAATATTTATAATATTTGAATATATTTAACAACATATTGTATTAAAGGGCTTCCTGTTAATACCCCTAACAGTTCAAGTCGTGGTACTTTCAAGTTATCTTGGTCTTTGGTTGGTACCAGAAGTGATTTTCCAATGACGAAACTTTTAGCTTTATTTCCAACTACATAGACCATTGCTGCATAAGCTTTAGTAGATGCGTTTTCTTGATTTTCAATATCATTTGTATGCATTACCATTTGTCTAATAATTCAGTGGATAAATTTGTATCCCATTTTATCTTTTGTTTCTACAACTCCTGTAGAAATAATTTTACTGGTAGCAATGCAGGCACTACATACCTACATGGGTCGTAGACAGAAGCAATAACTTTTGAAACGCCTCTTTTGGTTACAACTTTGTTTGTTAAATTAAATCTCAAATGAAGTGTGTCTGTTACCAAGATGGTAGAACCATAGCTGTTCACAATGTGCATAGTGCTTGTAGATTACCCATTCACTCTTCTTCGCTAAATATCTTGGGACATAACACGCTATTATGTCCTGCTGATTTACCACAATGCCAACAAGGTCTGTTGTATACGCATTGGTTATACATATGTCCCACTTGAAGACAATTCAAACATCGGTTACTTTCTTTCAATTTGATTGTTCTATCTTGAAGAGTTTTAAATTGTCTACATTTATCGTTAAAAGGGTCATTACCACAAAAGACACAGCTTAATTTCCTTCTTTTAAATTCCATCTTGTTTTCATCTTGTCTTTTGTGAAAATTTCGTTTATTATATTGATAATTTTGATTGTTTCGTGGTTTAATTAAATTGAAGTTATGAGTCTTATTACTCCTATCTTGTTTAGTTTGATTACTATCAATAATTTTTAGCTCATTTTGTGACATTTCTGTTTTGCTGTATAGTGCTTGCACAGTATATTGAGAATTTTCTAGTGTAATTCCTTCAATTATCCTTTTTGCTTCTTCCTTGGCTGAAATTATTAATGCCAGCTGTTCTTTCGTATTGTCAATGGACTCATCAGACCCTATTCTCATTTTCAATTCAAATATTATCTCATGAGGGAATTTTTCCATGATCATGTATCTCATAGTCGTAGACTTGGTATCCTCTCCCATAGATTGAAGAACTTTCATGTGTCTTTCCACTTCATCTAATACTTGTCTGCACTCATCTATTCCTCCAGCTCTCTTAATATTGGAGAGAGCTTTGTGATGGGCGTATATTATTTCGCCTTCTTTATCATATCTAGTTTTAAGTATATCAACCGCAATTTGATAATTTTTATTGGTTATACTCAGCCCATCTATAAGTCTTGCCGCATCGCCTATCAAGGAACTTTTAAGGTAGAGTAATTTATCAACATCGTTCAGTCTCCTTCTAGACATATTAGAAACAAATTGATCCCAAAACTGATGCCATTCTAATAAGTTCCCACTAAATTGAGGTAAACTCAAATCAGGTAATTAACTGTAACATAATGCTCCGTTTTCTTTCATTGATGTCGTTGAGGACTCATCTTTCATTTGAATTTTGACTCCTAATTCAGCCAATGCTTGCTCTCCTTGTAATTGGTAGTTAGTTAAATTCGATATTTCATCAGCATTAGGTTCCTGACTTATATTAAAGTAACTGATCAAATCAGTATTGAAGCGAGACAGAAGTGACTTAAGTTTAGCCGATATTATACTTGCATCTTTTATATTTTAATCCGTTATTGACCACAGACCGACATAATCATTACTTAGCGATTGTATCTCTTTAGCAATCACAGACAAACGATTTAACATTATATTCTCCATTATTGTAGTATACCATCAATGTTGATCAATTTTGTACCTAAAAATAAGTATTAAATTTAAGCAAATATAGTATTATGCTTTTAAGATATAATTCCAATAATCTATTGGTTCTATTTCTTTTTTTTACTTACTGCATGTGCCGATAGTGAATCCCACACAACAAGAAATATCACAACACAAAATATCATGAAAGTATAAAATAATATGAAAAACCAACTGAAGAAAATAAAACTGTTTCAAATTATTGTTTACCAATAATCACGAATTGGTAAAATTTTAATTCACATAATGTTTAAAACTGAAGTTCCACACTGACAAATGTTGTTTGAATCGTTTAGAATTATTTCTTTATTCCAATTTTAAAATTTGAATATTGAGTTCCGCTATTCACCGCTAAATGTCACTAGAAATTTCAAAACATTCCATCCGCCACGCTATTTCATAAGATATAATAATGTATTGCCTTTAAAATGAGGATCAAACAATGCCAGCATCTCCACCATATCGGCGAGATATGATGTTACTTAAGGGGATGATAACTAACTAACGCCGATATATACTGTAATTTGAATAATATGAGCGGACAGATAGAATGTTTAACCTGTTGACCTCGATGCCAAGCATTTGTCAGTATGGTTCCTCCACAATTCTTTCAGTGCGACCTGTAGGTTAAAAGGTTATATGATTCCACTGTTCGGCAGTCTAGCATTGCAGTTTATCAATTTCTATTTAAGATTACGAATATATAACTGCCAATTACAATATATCGGGTCTTTGAATAACAACACCTGTCGGGTTTCAGGTACCGATATCAGGTCTCTTAATAACACTATACCTGTCGGGTTTCAGTTACCGATACCAGGTGTTTTAATAACACTATACCTGTCGGGTTTCAGTTACCGATACCAGGTCTTTTAATAACACTATACCTGTCGGGTTTCAGTTATCGATACCAGGTCTTTTAATAACACTATCCCTATCGGGTTTCAGTTACCGATACCAGGTCTTTTAACGGACGTCTCCGCTCTTTTCTCGACTGAGGCGATAAACGTCTTTATCCTCAGCCGAGCTCTAAAACATCTTTACTATTACAATAAGGAATTACCATACAATACATTAACAATCACTAGATGCGTAGAAACAATAGGATCCCATATAATTAGCTTTACAACACTAGCTACTCGCAAACAGTAGGAATCACTAAATACTTAGCTCCAGCGCCCATTTGTGATTTCATCAGATCAGCATGCAATCAGCATGCAATAACACATAATACATTTATCATACGATTTTTACACAATATACAATATGTTTCGAATGACAATGTCAATACTATGAAGTAATAAAGTAACTTCGTATTCTTCATATATCAAGTTCAAACCTCAAACGTAGAACCGTCGGTCGCGGCCAGTACTCACATAGAGGTTGGCTATTATTTATTTATTTATTTATTTTACACTTTATTGTACACATTAAAAAACATTATTAGAGATCTTATAACTAACTATAGTACAAAGGGCGGCCTTATCGCTGAAAGCGATTTCTACCAGGCAATCTTTGGATGGAAATATTATTGGTAGGAGAAAATCGGTAGTTGCATGTGTAAACAAAGTAAACAAAGCTATATAATATATACATACTTAATATACCTATATTCATTCTTGTAATATGATAATAAATGATAGACATAATTATATACATATACATAAACATACATACATACTTATACATACGTACATACATATACATACACATATTTAATACTTACATGTATTTTGTAGAACTAGAAGAAGTTACAGTGATAGATAGTGAGCCTTTACTGAAGCTTTAAATTTAGTTATCGTTTGAGCCTGTCTTATATGTAATGGTAAAGCATTCCAAAGGCGAACAGCGGTAACACAAAAAGATTTGTCATACAGTGCTGTGGAATGTACCGGCATTTTTAGTTTCAAATTTTCTGATGACCTTAAATAACGGTTATGCGTATCATGAAGGAACTCGAATCGTCCTTTAAGATAGGAAGGAGTTGAAGGGTTAAACAATATATTGTACAGCAAAGAGAGAATATGAGCATTCCGGCGATGTCGTATAGGTAACCACTTGAGCTGTGCTCGAAATTGTGAAACGTGATCATATTTGCGTAGTCCAAATATGAATCGTATACAGAGATTTTGAAGGCGCTCAAGTTTATCTAGCTGGTTTTCGGCGAGATCTGAATAGCTGACATCTGCATAATCGATAATGGGCAAAAGGAGGGAATTTGCTAGTGCAATTTTGGTGGCAGTAGGAAGAAAATTCCTAAGCCTTCTCAGTGACCCTGCTGAAGCAAATAACTTTCGACTCACCTCTTGGATCTGCGATCGCCAATTGAGATTAGAGTCCATAATGAGACCCAAGTTCTTAACTTTGTCTTGTATGGAAATAAAGGTACCATCAAATATGACGCGAGGGAGTTGAGACCAGTCAATTTTTGATGTCATTCTTGAAGTACCAATAACAATGGCCTGAGTTTTTGAGGGATTCACTTTTAGTCCAAAGGATTTGCTCCAGTTGCTAATCAGTGCCAAATCATTGTTAATGGTACTTACAGAAAGTGACATATCTGCTAGTGACGACTGTGTATAAATTTGAAGATCATCTGCATAAAGGTGATAGGAACAATGAAGATTATTTGATATAGAATTAATAAAAATTGCGAAGAGTAAAGGAGATAGCACGCCACCCTGGGGCAACCAACAGTTGTGTTACACCAAGAAGAAAGTGAGTTTTCAATGCGTATACGCTGTCGGCGGCCACACAGGTAAGTACGAAACCAATCAATCACCGTAGGAGATATGTTAAGAGTACAAAGTCGACGGAGTAGAATATCAAAATCGACTGTATTGAAGGCGTTACTAAAATCTAGTAGAGCGAGAATTGTGAGTTTTCCGCCTTCCATACCAGCCCTGATGTCATCCGTAATATTGACCAGGGATGTAACGGTACTATGTCCCGAACGGAACCCGGACTGAAATGGATTAAGGAGACAATTTTTGCAGAGGAAAGAGTTTATTTGGTTATAAACGAGGCGTTCAAAGACTTTTGAAAGGAATGGCAGGATGGAAATGGGCCGATAATCAGAGAAGGATGAAGGATGAGAGGTTTTTGGAATTGGTGTAATAAGAGCGTCTTTCCACATCGATGGGAATACACCACTAGACAGAGAATAATTGAGGATATGGGAAATTATGGGTAGGATTATATCGAGGATAGGAAGGATCATATTACGGCTGACACAGTCACTACCTATAGCGTTGGACGTGATTGACCTTATGCACTTCTTAACATCACTATCGGTGAAGTGATTAAAGACAAAGGGTGAATAACTAGGGGTTGGCAGAGATGAAAGATAATTTATAGTGCTTGCTTTAGTAGTCCCATCAATATTGGACGAAGCAGAGAAATGTTGATTGAGCAAGTCAATATTGAAGTCGTTAGAAGTAGCGTGTTGGCGCGCTTTGCCAACTCCCAGGGTTTTAAGAAATTTCCAGACCTTCGCTGGATCTCCGTTTTTCACAGAACTATGAATATGTTGGCGTTGTGCATCCCCACACACCCTATTGCAGTGATTTCTTATCGCGACATATTTTTGTAGGTTAGAGGCATCGGGCTTAATTTTATATCTAAACTTAGCTGCCGCTTTTTTGTGTATCAGTTGTTTAATGTTTTCAGTGAGCCAAGGTGAGGAACGGTGTTTTAGTTTTACAGGTCGCATTGGTGCATGCTTGTCATAGAGCAGTATAATTTGGTTTGTGAAAATGTCGACCTTTTCATCTACAGATTCTGAGTTGATCAGATGAGACCAGTCGATATCTCTGGTATCTTTACAAAGCTCATCGGTGTTAATGCCACCAAAATTGCGCTGCAATAGAACTTTAGACTTAATCTTAGGAGTACGGATTTTGTAGGAGATGAAAAGCAAGTCATGGTAAGAGAACATGTCTGCAGGGTATTGCCCGTGCATGGCGACATGTTCTCTTGAAGAAACCATAATTAAATCAAGAAGAGAAGGCGAAGAATTTGGGAAATGATGAGTCGCGCTTGTAGGAAGAATTGACATATTACAAGCTATAGAAGTGGAAAGAAGAGAAGAAGAGCGGGAATCATTTTTAAGGAGACAGGTATTCAAAATCGCCCATTATGATTGTGTGACTGTAAGAGGGCACAAGATTAACCAGTAGGGTTTCGAAACTAGAAAAATAATCTATACGTAATGAAGGACAGTAATAAACGCCGAGTAGGACTTTGGTGTGGTTTAATAATACTTCTAGAAATAGATGTTCGCCGGCATTAGGAGGCGGTGGCTGTGCAGACATGCCTACAATAGTGTAAGGAATATATGAGCGTAGATATATGGCAACACCCCCACCACCCCCAACGGCACGATCATTTCTGATTAGTTGGAAACCAGGTAGGGAGTATAATGTAGAAGGCAGACATGGCTTAAGCCATGACTCAGAAACAAGGATAGCATGAATGTTCTTACAGTCTAGATTGGCCAGCATATCACAGAAATGTGCCGGAATGCTTTGGGCATTGATATGAACGGCATTGAAGTTTTTAGGTACATCAGAAAACTGTGAGTTAAGACAGTCCGAAAGGGATGGTACACTAATAAAGCTATCATCAGAAAATGAACTACATAATGAGTGGAAACTATCTTCACTTACGTCATTAAAGTCAATGATTGCAATAAATATAATATAATATACGTACTTAAATAAAATAATACAATAATAATAATTAAAAGAAAATGCTATTAAAAATTAACCAATAATACACCAGCTGCCAGTAGTGCCATCGGTAGAAATAACTAGATTTAGTACTACATAATATTAAGATATAAAAAAAGGGGATGAAAATTTGTTGGGAACATCAATCCGGGTAGTCAGCAAAACATAATAATTATTAAAATTGATTAGAAAGAGACAAGGAAGGCAAAACACATAATAAGAAAGAAGAATAAAACTGAAACAGAATAGTAACATTAAAAGTGAAAAGTAAGAAAATGCGGACTTATACCAAAAGCCTTGTACCCAAACACGTTACAGTTTTGACAAATAGCATTGTGACAGATGACAGACATGACAACACGAAAAGAAAATAAGTCACCGCCAGCTATTAATTTATAATTAAAATAAGTTAAATAGTAAAGTAGAATAGAAAAGTGGGTACAAAGTAAGAAAGAAAATTAATGTTAGATAATAATATTACTTACTACCCGGACCGAGGATTCACCAAATAAGCAATACTTAATGATCAAGAATTATTTCTTTTGGGAAACGGTTCTTTTCGACTTGGAAACTGGCTTCGCTGCTGAGGGTGGCTTCTCCGCGCCGTCCTTCAGCTCGACCTTTTGCAAGTCACTGAGATTGACCAAACGATGACGGGAACCATCGGGCGCCAACACATGTATGATGCCGTCTTTGGTCCAGCATTGAGACACACCGAACTTCTGTCGAGCAGCCATAAAAGTGTCATGCCGTTGCTTTGTCAGGAACTCCGATACAGTTACCCCAGTGCCCTTAAACTTCGTTTTCCCAAACCACACAGTGTCACGAATGGAGGCGCTGTTGAACTTTAGAACTATGGGCCTGGGTTTGTGGTTATTTGATATACGTCCCATCCTGTGGCAGCGGCGAATATCAGCGACCGTAATATCGGACTTGAGGTGCTGCCTGATGACATCTACCACCACTTTGGCAGTATCTTCTTTGCTGCTCTCATTCACACCGTGCAGCAATAATATTTTTCGTCGGGTTCTCATCTCCATCGTATCCACAGTTTGTGCCATAAGTTCAATTTGCTGCTGAAACCCATTCAGGGCCTCCATCACAAATGCCTTGAAAGATTTGTATTCTGCGGCCAGTCCTGGCATGGTAGGAGTGCCCTGAGATCTAGGCAACTCTGCTTCAAACTCTGCCATCCGCTTGAAGAACATATCCTTCAAACAACTCATTGACTCGTGCAGTGACTGAGACATAGTGTGGTGTTAATAAAAAATAAAATATGTGATTTCTTATGTAGGATAGTGCTAACACAATACTGGCAGGTACTGGTTTAAATTAATGTAATAATTTCATTAAAATTAGTTTAAACAGTAATTTTACTATTTATTTAAAATATTAAAAGAAGAGCTTATAACTTTAGGTGTTTATGCTACAACTACCCACGAGCAATCATATTTACTCTTTCTCTCTGGCTCATTTTAAATTAATTAATGTTGCTGCCCTGTATACTATATACAAATCGCGAAAAATCGCGACACCAGTCATGTGTATGACATGAGTGGTAACTGAAACGCGAGGAAACAGTAGCCATAGAGCAAATAAATAAAATATGGCGTTATTGTTAAGATAAACAGCACACACAGCATGCTGTGTGTGCTGTTAATTTAATATCATGAAATGAAAAGGTTGAGACTAACTTGAATTCATATTGCGGTTCTATTAAATTAAACATTCGAGTCACCGACGGTTATCATTCGTACGTAGTTGCCGGCATTGCAATGTCGGCTATAACGCTACAAGCATTATATTAACTACGGTAGTAGTAGACGAAAACTTACACCCCAAGACCAACGAATAAAAAAGTATTCAAAAAAAAGAGTTATGCAAAACTTATGATTGATTAAACTACATAAAGCATCCGATGCGACCCCAACTCTTTATAATTCATATGAGATTTACCCATTTTCACTTACAAAAAAAAATTTTCGCCGCCATTCTAAAAGTATTAGAGGTCCCCCCGTAAAATTAATTTCTACTCGTTAGACTGTGTGCGTATGAATAATTAATATTTGCCGACACGAAACTGCGGGCGGATGTTTCCGTAGTTATAAGTCAGCTAGGTTTATTTCGGTTGCTGTGCGTAAAAGTGGGAAGTTTGTTGGTTTGCGGGTAAGACGAATGAATATTTGGGTTTTTGATATACTTTGGTGGCTATGTTTGCGCATAATTCTAGAGTCAGCAATCTTTTAGCATTATTATGATAGTATAGAAATTTTTGTGTATGTCATTCAATTAAGTTACGAATGGACTGTTTCCTAAGTCTTGTAAGGGCGGTTTCAAATTAGCGTATTTTTCTGCGCGTATACGGTCGTTTCTGCATACGCGCTTACACGGGCGCTACATTACGCGCGTCAAAATACCGGTCTCTCGTAAATAAAATAAAAATAAATAAAAAAATAAAAATCTTTATTTGCATAAAATCTTTACATCAAAACTTATGAAGCCTCTGACTTCTGAGCTAGGTATTGGCTACCTGTGTTACAGAAGTCAGTGCCTTCTCACATGTATGGACACAACAATATTTTATGCTAGCACTTACTCACTTATATTGCTAACTGACTACACTTAAATTGCTAACCTTAGACACACATACACTCTAATTTTTTTTAACTATAATTACTATAAACTATACTCTAGCAAAAATTCTGTTTCATCGTAATCCAAACTTAACAGCCAGTTCTTAAATGTAGACTTCAATTCCTGGTATTTTAGACCATATAGTTTAGTTCTTTTGTTAATCTTATTGTAGAGACGAGGGGCCATATATATTTGTTGTCGTCTTGCAGATGCAGTGCGATATCTACCTAATAAACAAATGTTTGTTTTTGTGCGTTTTGTGCTGTCAGTGCCAGGTATAAAATGTACTGATTTATGATGTTTAGCTACAAGCTGAAAAATATATAGTTGCCTGACAGATAAAACTTGGCATTCTTTATACAGAGAACTAGTCGGGTATCGGTATGGTTTACATGTCATGACCTTTAAAATACATCTCTGTGCTCTTCCGACTTGTATCATGTACGACTTGCAGGCACCACCCCATATTTGGATACAATATGCAAGAATAGATTGA
This sequence comes from Euclidia mi, assembly GCA_944739405.2. Lineage (NCBI taxonomy): Eukaryota > Metazoa > Arthropoda > Insecta > Lepidoptera > Erebidae > Euclidia > Euclidia mi. The sequence goes on along the minus strand of OX123204.2, from coordinate 25,198,649 downwards.
GCTAGTGCATAGTATATCGTACGCATAAGCTGAAAGTCAGCAACAAACCTAAGTTTTTTAAAGATCCACGTTAATTTTCTGACGCGCGATGTCATCGACTCGATATGAGGCTGCCAGGACAGCTCGTCATCTACTAAAACACCCAGATATTTTACGTTTTTGGATGTAGAAATGGACGGACATGAACAAATACTGTCATATGGAAAATTACATAAATGACTTTTAATTATTAAATTGGATGGTTTCGATTTAGCAAACGTAAATGGTACAAATGTTGTTTTAGCCACATTAAGTGTCAATAGGTTTCTGTTTAGCCACTGTCTGATCTTGTGAAGTCCCACTTCAGCATGCTGTTGTACATCAGCCCAAGTTCTACCATAAAATAGCAAAACGGTGTCATCGGCATATGTGATAATTTTTCCATTAATCAAATTAAGTTGACACAGATCGTTAATATACACAAGAAATAAGCTTGGGCCAAGGACACTGCCCTGTGGAACTCCATATTGCACTGGAGCATCTGCGCTAATATGTTGCCCAATTTTCACTTGCTGAGTACGACCGCATAGATAGTCTTTATAGATGGATAACGCATGACCGCGAATTCCCACTTTATATAACTTGTCTACAAGAATGGGAATCGAAACTGTATCGAAAGCTTTAGCGAGGTCGAGAAAATGCCTATACACTGTTGTTTAGCGTCAACTTTAGCAGTCACGTAGTTAGTCATATAATGGGCATATATCGGCGTGTTCGCTCGAAACTGTAGTGACATCTTGTCAGTGTCAACACGAATTTTGACGGCTCGCGCTTATACGAGCTTAGACGCGCGTCAACGCTCGTACGAGTTGTGCGTGTGTCAAAAGGCGAGCCTATACGCGCCTACAGGCGCTTCCAAAAACGAGCTTATACGCGCGTTTAAAATGCTAATCTGAAACCGCTCTAAGGGAAATCACGGGATTAACAAATGCCGAACGAACAAACTTGAAAATTTGAGAAGTCTGTCAATTATTTTATACCTATACTAGAGTATTCCCGTAGCTAGTTACATTTATTTTAACCGTTTCCTCCCGATCCCGTGGAACTTTCGGGAAATCCCTTCTTAGGGCACGCCTTCGCTCCCCCCAAGGGACATAGATGCCTTGCAGCTTCTTGCGCCTAGTCGTTTTGGTTTTGAGTCTCGGTTATTCACTCAGTGACGGAAGAATTTTATATGTAGTGATGGAGATGATAAACATAATACCATATTGTTAATTAACTGTTCTATAGAAGAAAAGAGACGATATTTTCTTCTTCACGTTTCATTTTGACCTATCCGTAGAATAGAGTTCCATGTGACCATAGACCAAAATCTCGTTAAATAGCTAAATAAGGAATAAAAACTCTACAAAAATGTGTTTTTAAAATTTTCGTATCATTTTTACTTTCGGAGATATAGAATCGAATAACGTTTCATCTGATATTTGTTCCGCGCAAAACGTACGACGTGTACAAGGGACGGGGCACGTGGAGTACTGGTGGCGCGAGCGTAGCGATCGATCATCAGACCGGCCAATGTTCATTGGGGGCGTTTTCGTGTTCTATGCTTAATTTGCATGATATTTAAGAAAACTCAATTTATTCAGTGTTTTAAATAAAATGGGATACTTTCATAGATGTCAGGATCACGCTAAATACTAAATATGATTCAAGTAGATGCAAAAGAGCCTGATCTTAGTTCGGCGTTTTCAAACTTACATACTGCGTTTGCATATCAAGATTAAAATTCTGGTAAGTGACGATGTTTTACAAGTATTACTTCACTATATACAACTTGAAGTTACAAAATTAACATATAGTACTATATTTATAACTTTTTGACTCAGTTCATAGTTAAAAGCGATCGATGATCATTTAGAATGTTTTTCGATGAAATTGTTCAGAAACGCAACTCTGGCGCAAAAAGACGATTATTGTAATTAATATTCACAGAGTAATCGATTTTTATGCAATATTGAGCAACCAAAAGCAGAGGCCTTATGGAATCTTAAGAAGTTTTTTTACGAACATTATTGAAGTTTTAAGCGTCTGAGGTTAAAAAAGGACGGTTTTCTCAAGAGTCTGTGAAACGATTTATGGGTTAAGTGTGAAGACGGGACGTTGTTACTCAAAACATTGCATCAATTAGGACGTTGTTCAATTGAAAAAATCTTTCAAGATTTTTTATTAGAAATTAGTTAAATTTATTACAAAATGATACGGTGTTTCAAAGAACGTTTAAAAATAGTTTGTTACAAATATTTGTGCAGAAGCGATTTATATTTTAGTTACGATTGAAGTATAAAATGGCATGAATCGTCTTTGCCTCCTATTACAAAGGAACCAGTCGTGAATTTGATGTATGGGAAGAAATTCTATACAAAAATGACGGGACAAAGGAAAGAAAGGAATCTGTAATGGCTCGATACCAAATATTATGTCTGTTTAGTCTACCGAAGGTGTCTACAGTAATCAACCTAGTTCATTTTCTTTGGAAAGCCATTAAGTTGTGCAAATTCGTCGTTAATACACCTCAAACAGTAAGAAGTGTAACCACGGGTCTGCCCCAGTTAGTTTAAGTACTAACTCCCATGCTGTTTCCTACTAATAAATAATGATAAAAATACTCTACCACATGCAAACAACATCATCTAGTTCCAAAATAAGCAGAATTTGTATTATGGTTACTAGAAAACGGATAAATGTAGTCTTTTTGTAAATACATACAAGCTCATTCGACATGTGATATTATATTATGCCCTAATAACAGAAAACATTAAGACATACTTTTAAGTAGTCAGCCATTTACTACGACAGTCACTGCGAGAAAATTGAAGTATACCAAACTATGTTTATTAACACTCATGCTGTTTTAACTCGTTTTGGGTTATATTATTATGTTGTTGGTAGACTGCATGGATGAGATATGTATGCATGGATGAGACAGGAAAAAGTGTAATTCTAAAGGAAGGCGAAGGCAGGCGGAGCCGGCTTCACAGGCACTAGATCGTTATAGACGATGCAATGAAAAGTGTGTTTAAAAACATTTAAAGACCTAATTAATGGTCATGTGCTGCTCAAGTTATTTATTTAGAGTAAGTACTGAAATGTGTTATTATAATAGTCTCAACGCTACCAGGGTGGCAGCCACGACTTTATGCCCTAGAATCCAGGCTCTGCTTAGTAGACTAATAAGATTTGACAGGATAGTTTAGCTAAGTACTAAAATGAGTATGAGTACTCGATTTTCAATTTTGTTAATGTTTAGTTGTATTTTACTATTATTTAGTAAATATTGTGCACCACGTCTAGGTAAAAACGAAGTAAGATTGCTGTTATTCTTAAACGAGGTGTAAAAAGACCCTTAACGAAAATTATTTACTTCGGCACCATACCTAGGAAATTACTGCTTCAGGAGGTATTGAGGCTCAAAGTTACCATACAATTTTTAATTAGGTACAAAATCTATGCATTTCACGCGCCAATTTGTTCTCTTTATAGCCTTACCCTTGGATAGGTAAGTATCTCGACAACTGCACGCGCGTACTTTACATAGCGGCTTATAAAAATGTGTCTACTAAAAAAATCGTTTCCGAGTTATTGTTTTGCTAAGTATGACTTAGCAAGATGTGTAGAACGAGTAGACTTTGGCTTAGTAATGGTCTTTTTACACCGTGTATAATATTATAAAGAAGAAGATATTGGGTTAAGGTCGCAGGAAGCAGTGGAATTCAGGCGGCTCAAGATTGGAGTTGTGTGGAGAGCCTTTGGGAAGGCCATGTCCAGCAGTGGATGTCTTTAGGTTTAGGTGATGATAAAGATGTTCGTAGTCATAATTTTATTTTATATTAAGTAGGTCCTTATAAAATAAGTTTGTGACTGCTCGTGAAGCCCGAGCCCTAGTGTAGATAGGTACGTAGTTGAAATTTTGTGATACAATTTGTCATTTAATGGCTATTAATTGTTCTATATATGCGTACAAATTGATGACTTTTAATTAAGTATATACGTAAAGAAAGATATACGTAAGATAAAGCGTAAAGTTAAATAAATATAAGTACATACGTACACAGTTTATTTATTTTTAAATACGTAAATATAATTACTCCGACTATTACACGACGTGTCTAGTTAGTAAAATTATAATTACCCATGCATGCAAGAAGTCTAATCTCTGCCACCTAAGGTTATGTCCACTATTTTAAGACTTTCTTATTAAAAAAATTACATTGGATTTGATTTTACATTATATATTACTTATTCACAAAGGACTCTTAAGGCATTAAAAATTCCAACAAGAATCAACCTTTGTTAACATAGAACGTCTTTTAAATCGAACGTTTCCACAAAACAACGTACGATGTTTACCACGGACTCTCGCTCTTCCGCCATAAAACATCTTAGGTCGATATGTTACTCACTATCACGTACAATACGAGGACTAGAAATATACACTAAAGAGCATTTAATTAGGCTGGGCTGTTATAGTAACATACCAAAAAATCTTAATTTCAGGTCTCTCGTTATAAGAGTTATAACGAGTTACACAAGTCAAGAACTTCTACAGTCTCTACTGAAAATTGCGATCTATGTAGATCGTCGGACTTTGTTCTGCGGATGAGTCGATTTGATTTATTGCATTGTTGCCTCTTTACGTGATTCAATTTCCTTTTTTAATTAATATCTGTCGACAATTGCATTGATGATGATGGTACAAAAATTCTACTATGTTTATTGCATTCTACGAAATGCATAATAGAGTTAGTTGAAATTTTTTAATAAGTATTTTGATGTGTTATTTTGGATTGTTTCCAAAATAGGTACCTACCAAGTATGTATACTTTAAAAAATGCACTGTTACGCAATTAAGTCTTAACCTGTTTAAAATGGAATACTTTAATCAGTTATATTCCCGGAGAACTCTAAAACTTTCAAAATTGCTTCCTAGTAACTTTGACCAACATTTTTAGGGTTCCGTACCTCGAAATTAAAAAACGGAACCCTTATAGGATCACTTTGTTGTCCATCCGTCTGTCAAGACCCATTATCTCAGGAACGCGTGAAGGTGTCAAACTGAAATTTATATCAAATAGTCAAATCTGCTGCCACATGAAGCTTCTAAAAAAATCAAACTTCTAAACCAACGCAATCAAAAGATACAACCGTTTATGCTGCAAATTTCCGGAATTTTCGAAACTCTCAAGAGAATCAAAACCTACAGGGTACTTCCCGTGAACGCAGAATCTTGAAATTTGGGACAAAGCAATGTCTTATAGCACAGATAAAGGAAAAATTGCGAAAACCGTAAATTTTTAGTTACATCATATCATAAAAATATTTGAGTAATTTTAAAGTTATTGCCATTTTCTCATGAACGCGTAAAGGTATTATATTGAAATTCATATTAAATACTCAGACATATGATACCTTTAAGCTGTAACGAAATTAAACTTCTATGTCAACGCAATAAAAAGAAACAGCAATTTAAGCCGCATATTTTCTCGCATCTACTCGCAAGGGAATCAATCGTGAACTCAGAATCTTGAAATTTGGTACGAAACAATGTCTTATAGCACAGATAAAGGAAAAATTGCGAAAACCGTAAATTTTTAATACATTATATAAAAAGAATATTTGTATTAATTTTAAAGTTACTACCCCTTTCGTCATGAACGCGTAAAGTTATTAAATTGAAATTCATATCAAATGCTCGGGTTCATAATACCTTTAGGCTGTAACAAAATAAAACTTCTATCTCAACGCAATCAAAAGAAACAGCAATTTTAGCATATTTTCAAACTCGCAACTACTGGTAAGGGAATCAAAACCTACATACAGGGTACTTCCCGTAAACTTAGATTCTTGAAATTTGCTACGAACCAACGTATTATAGCACAATTATGACAATTGTCATGAACGCGTAAAGGTATTAAATTGAAATTCATATTAAATACTCAGATGAATAATACCATTAAGCTGTCATCATCATCATCAGCCTTTAACAGTCCACTGCTGGAATTGGCCTACTATACCACGCTGGCCAAACGGGTTGGTATAGGGTTTGTATCAAGTTTTCCTTCTCTGACAGTGCTGTTCTCTGCATAATATGGTCCCTCTGTCGGCTCTTACGATACCCATGGGATGATATGGGGTGGTGACATTCCATATTCTTAATCCGTCACCACACGGACCACACTTTAAGCTGTAACGAAATCAATCTTCTATGTCAACGCAATAAAAAGAAACAGCAATTTAAGCCGCATATTTTCTCGCAACTACTAGCAAGGCAATCAAAACCTACAGGGTACTTCCCGTAACCTCAGATTCATGAAATTTGGTACGAACCAACGTCTCATAGCACAGATAAAGGAAAATTGCAATTTTTTTGTTACATAATATAATAAAAAATATTATAATAATATCAAAGTTATTAGCCCTTTCCTTATGAACGCGTAGAGGATTTAAATTGAAATTCATATCAAATACTTGGGTCTATAATATATTTAAGCTGTAACAAAATCAAACTTCTTAGCCAACGCAATCATAAGATACAACTGTTTATGCCACGAATTGACGATCGGTTGAAGCAGCGGGAGTGTAAGCGACTGCTATGACGAAGGTCGCGGGTTCGATTCCAGCTCAAGTCAAACATTTGCGTGCGTGAACATAGATGTTTGTCTTGGTCTGGGTGTTTCTATGTATAAAATGTACATATGTATTGACAAAAAAATAGAATACAACTATGTATGTTTATCCATTATCTAGTACCCATAGTTAAGTATAAGCTCTGCTTAGTTTGGGACTAGATGGTTATGTGTGTAAGTAGTAGAATATTATTATATTTGTTTCTCTTTCTCGGGTATTATTCTAATTTGTTAGAACAATACCCGGCCCTTTGGCAGGCGTACACGGAGACATAGGTCCAACGCACAGAGGCCCTTTGAGAGTTTTAATCTAGAATGTAATGGAAAACCTACTGAGGCGCCTCCATCACCGCACTATTAAGTTCAGTCACGGGTTAGCCGCAGCAGGTGAGGGTCTATTGCTACTTATATGGAAACTAATTACTCTGGGCTATTGGGATGGGTGTTTAATGGATAGGTTTAGATAAAAACTATGGATGAATGCCGGCGTCTGCCCTAAGTACTCTTATAGTACGTCGAAAAGGGGCAGTCGGTGACTCGCCAGCTCACTAGATGGATCCTCTCTAAATAGCCGCCAAGGCAAACAAACTCTACCAAAAAGGCAACAAGAGGGCAACACCGGTGTGAGCGGCTAGGGGTGTAGAGCGGTGCGGCACCGGTTTCGCCATCGCGGGTCTCGTGACCCGGAGCGGGTTTCCCCGTAATTATGCCCTTGACAATGACACTTCCACCCCCGAGCAAATAGCTCTTGCGACTTCCCTCTGGCCGGCCGACTAAGGCAAGCCAGAGTCGAGAGTCCTGCGGGCGCTCTTGGAAATCCACTCCGACCAGCCAGTAAAGGCAAGCCGGAGAAGAGTCCCTGACCGACTCCCTGAAGTATTCGGGACCGCAGTGTCGCCACACACATTCAGCTCGCCACAAAGCTGCCCTGCGGTTTGTAAGCTTTCTTTCTATCCTGTAATATTTATCACAAGACAAAGGTGATGTTTGAAAGCTGTTACTCTGCCCTCTGAGATTGCGTTAGTCTCAGGATGAGATAACGACTGCCCCAGAGGGGTATTATATTATTATATTATTCCCTTGAACTCAGAATTATTATATTATTATTAAATTCTCGCAAATTTTCGAAACTCACAAGGGAATCAAACCTACAGGGTACTTCCCGTGAACTTAGATCTTGAAATTTCGTACGAGGCAACTTCTTTTAGCACAGATTAAGGAAAAAAATTCAAAAATAAAAATTTTTAGTTACATCACACCTAAAATAAAAACATTTAAAAAAAATTAAAGTTACTATCTCTTTCCTCGTGAACGCGTAGAGTTATTAAATTGAAATGCATATCAAATACTAAGGTCTATAGCACCGTGAAGCTGTAATAAAATCAAAGTTCTATGTCAACGCGATCAACAGAAACAGCAATTTAAGTCCGTGTGGTGACGGATTAAGAATACGGAATGTCACCACCCCATATCATCCCATGGGTGTCGTAAGAGCCGACAGAGGGAGCATATTATGCAGATAACAACACTGTAAGAGAAGGAAAACTTGATACAAACCCTATACCAACCCGTTTGGCCAGCGTGGTATAGTAGGCCAATTCCTCATTTCAAAGGATAGGCCTAGTCCAGCAGTGGACTTTTAAAGGCTTATGATGATGATCGCACTGTAGTAAGTTTAGTCTCGGTGATATTTTTCACAAGCATATTTTCAAACTCGCAACTACTCGCAAGGGAATCAAAACCTACAGGGTACTTCCCTTGAACTCAGAATCTTGAAATTTGGCACAAAGCAACGTCCTATAGCATAGATAAAGGAAAAATTGCAAAAAACCACACATTTTAGTTACCTACATCATATAATTAAAATATTTTTAATAATTTTAAAGGTACTACCCCCTTCCTCATGAACCCGTAGAGATTTAAAATTGAAATTCATATTAAATGCTCAAGTCAATACTAATTAAAGGGTACTTACAGTCGATCTAGAATCTTAAAATTTGGCATAAGGCAACGTTTTATAGCATAGCACATAGGAAAAATTTCGCAAACCTTAATTTTTGAGTTACATCACATATTTTTAAATAATTATATACATAAAGACTGCCTCCATGGTTCAGTGGATAGCGTATACGACTGCTGATCGGAGGTCCCGGGTTCGATTCCCGGGTCGGGCAAAAGTGTTACTGGGTTTTCCGAAATCTCAGTAGCAGCACGGAGTCTGGTGATGTGCCTGGTAACGGCAATAGGCTCGCCCCCTATTACGTGGGACCTAAAAATTCATGGCGAAATGTGGGTGTAATATTACACCTCTGCCTATCCCTTTAGGGATACAGGTTTGAGTCTATAATTATATACATATACTTATAGGTTTGTACGGTACCCTCGATGCGCGAGTTTGACTCGTACTTGATCGGTTTATTTATTATTTTCCAGTCCAACTTTGTATCGGCAAAGTGCCAGTGAGTCTAAATAAGTCTTACCGAGTTTCCCGACTGTGACACGGCTCGTTTGGACAATATTGGCTCTCGGCCAAACAGTTCGCTGGGCTGTCAATTTTGTACTATAGTCATTGAGAACTTAGAATTGTTAATGAAAACGCAGCATAATGCTGCAACCATACGTAGAAATTAACTTTATGTAAAATAGTTTTTATGTATTACTGTTTTTACCACTGAATTTACAGCAAGATAATAAGTAGTTTAGCCTATAAATTGTCATTATTTTGTTAATAGTGACATCGATATCTATTCGATGTTTAAAATAATATAATTTAAATCCTTAGCCTGTAGGGGGGACATTGAATTTGGATATATAACCATCTCCATTTCAATAAATTTCAACAGCCTAATAATGCTCATAGTTTCTGAGTTTAGCTGCTGATGGTCAGATGGTCGGTTGGTAGAGTTATAACCGTATTTTGTAGTCGGAGGACAAGCTTACTACAGCACTTTAAAACGGGCAAATATTTGTATGATAGCACATTGATAAATTTGATGTGTCGAACATTATCTGAATATTGGACCCCGCCTGCAGTTGTGTCTGCCTGGGCGTAGCTTTCGTGATAAGAGGTAACATATTGACTGATAATTAACCTATATGCAAAGTTTTTTCAAAATCGTCCGTAGCTTTAGCGTGAAAAAGCCTAACCAATAAAACGCATTTAGTATCATTCTAATATTAGTAGAGAAATCTATAAAACGATTTTAATTTTTTTTAGTTTCAGCTCATCTTTTCGTCACCCTTTATCATTTCTGGAATGTATGGTCATATCACATAATACGAAAATTTTAATAACATAACTTTACATAAAATTTATCGTCTCGTCTCCCGTATACACGCTTCGACACAAGAAGAATAAATAAAGGTTGTACATAGGCTTGCCGTCAGCGTCGGTAATCTCGGAATATAAATCTGAATTGTGCTTTCCGTGCCTATAATATGATAAATGGATTTGTGAGGTGAAGAAAATGGATAAAAGTTTTTCTTGATAGTGCTGAGCATTTTCATTTTATGTTAAACACATTTTATAAAATTTCTTGTGATAATAGAACATTATTCGGGCATGACATGATTTATGATGCTTATGTGAATACAATATTTTTGTGTATTAGAATACGTTTATAATAATTTGTGGTGTTCTACTAGAATACGCTAAAAACCTAATTTAATATCGTTTTATTATATTTTATTATAACCAACACACGTCGGTTACCAACATAATTATATGGTATAGAGAATATTGTCTTTAAAAAGGAGCATAAAGATTAATTTCTTAACTAAAATTCACATATTTATATACATTGAAAGTACTATAACCTTGTAAATTGAAAGTTGTTTGAAGCCAAAATTTACATTCAAACAAGCACAAAGTTGGAGACGAAAGGATTATTTTGACTGGCTGCCGAGAATTTTTAGTAATTAGGGTCTGTTTACTGGTGATGTTGTACTAACTCGTATGTTATGCTCCTTTGTATCTTGGCTATGAAACATTTATTAAATAAAAAGCTCGCTAGCCGGGTTTGCATAAGCAGTTTTTTAAAGCTAGTTTTAAAACATATTTTGTTGGCTTTTTTGTAAAAATAAAGCCACTGTACAATATGTATTACAAGATGGCAATTTCGACTTCTTTTGTTTGATGGGATATAATTATATTCATTAAGACCATATAAGAGTGCATATTAATATGGCATACCGGTGTTTTAAGCGACCCTGAAACTGCGCTGAGTGATGTAGGTTCGATCTCCATATGAGACAAAACTTTGGGTGATTCATAAATTGTTGTTTCGAATCTAGATGTTCGTTGTGTCCGTTGGTTGTATGTTTGTAAAAGTCCCCCGAGACACAGGCTTTCTTCCCTGGGCGAGATGTGTAAGCAATAAAGTTTGTGTAGTACTCTATATATAGAATTCTTGCATTACTAACTGACCGACATACAACGCAAAGTCAAAACTTTTGGGCGCGAGAAGCTGAAATTTGACATTGTTTCTTGGGGACTGTAGTGGTGCACTAAGAAGGGATTGCCCGAAATTCAAACGGGATCAGAAAAAAACTGTTGATTTAAAATAAAATGTGCAGGCGTAGCTACGGGCAACCTCTAGTTATAAATAATCTCTGAATAAAAGTTTAACAAATATAAATAATGTGTGAAGAAGATGTAATAAGTATTATGTAATAAAATTTGATAAATATAAAACTTATAGTAAATGTCAACAAATGTTACATACTGGGAAGTCAACACTTACTGATGAAATTATTCCAGCATTACATATTTTACGATGACAAATAATGTTTAGGAATAAACCTAATAATACTGGTATAAGGCAAACATAAAATTATTCAAATGATATTGGCAAACAGCGGTAAACAAGACCCTTATCGTATCGTCGTACCCTTAAGCTACAACCGTTATTTTCAAATGACTTAATCTTTTAGGGAAATTCGTAGAAATAGTGAAATATTAGTAAATATATAACAACCAACTCTGATAAGATTGTTTTCTTAACCACATGTTGTTGGTACTTATTCTAAGATCTAGACTTAAGTTTCTTTTTCTTAAACTTTGTAAAAAAGACAAAGCCTGCACTAGAAATTAATCATGCACCGCAGGGGACGTCACATACATGCAATCAACGGACAAAATGATCACCTAGACTAGAAAAAACTATTTATAGAGACAGAGTCACGTTATCGTGGCATTGTCCCGTGTGTTATCAAACCCACAACACATAGTGCAGTGTTAAACGGCTAGGTGACTCCTTAAAACATTACGAAATATGTGCGTCGATAAAGATAAAGAAAGTATATGAATGGTGACAAATTGTTATTTGTAGTCTAAAAGCAAAAAATGTAGGTGAGAGCTTTGAGGAAAAGCGCAATTAAAATATTTTGAATCATATAAAAATAATACAGTAAAAGTACCTAGTAGAGTATCATTTGTACAATATTTATTCAAAGCAGTCTAAAAGAAATAAAATGCACCCAGGAATAATAAAGTTAATCTTCTATTTGTTGCGAGGTCGACTAAACTACGAAAAAATAAACAATTATTTTACTGAGTACCGCGTTCACAAGACAATTTGTGTCATGATTTATTTTCTTTTGTTGTCGATGTTTGTCAATGGATATTTCTGGTTAGACAACGACAGTCAATGGGTATGGCAGATGAAAACTCAAACATGCATTTAAGTTTTTAGGTGCCAGTTGGTAAGTGAAATACTTACCAACTGGCACCTAAAAACGATTTTTATCAAAAAGTATAGGGGCTGGATCTTTTAATCTAAAACCTGTAACGCTTCTTAAATCATATGTTGATAAATAGGTAGTTTTACAGAATGAACTTCAAAGGTCAGGAATGAGTTATACATTAAAACAATCATTTTAAATACCAAAATTAAAATTTTAAGCATTTATTTTGAAAACCTTAAATATTACTAGCATATTATCAAAGTTTTCATTTTGGCATCTGTTCAAGTTCCTTAATAACACAAAAATAATTTATTTGTAAATTGTAGCGGAAGATAGACGGAATATTTGTTTCTTTTATATTTTTTACGTAACGCTTCCACCTGCAAATTTAAATAGAACGAACCAAGTTCGAGGTAATTTATTTCTGTTTTTAATATAAAGTTTATCACTATTTCTTTTTTGAAAGCTGTTTGCAAGTATAAGTTATGCTGCGTGAAAGTAAATTGTCTCTAATAAGCTTCGCTTTTAAATATTATGATGAGGGATGAAGTATTGGTGTTAAGTTTTACAAAAATAGAGATATGAATCTAGAAAATCATAATTCCTAAACCTAAACACGATAGATATCATTTTAATAATAGTGCATGTTCTGTTTCTACAATAAATAATTGAAACATCTACCTAGTTATTGCGTACTAATATAAGGTAGTAGTAGTTTTTGTGCTCTATTTGTTATGCAATTCAAGTTTTATTTACGTTGTTGCTATTTAAATAAACCCATTGTTTGATGTCAACGTGTTGTTTTAAATGGTGTGTTCGTATGCCTATCTCTAGTTACTCATTTATTGGATTTATTTATCGGTTGGGTGGAGATGGGTGTTTATTTAGAGCCATTTAGCGCCCGAGGGTTTCATTATGGGATACGTTTATAAAATTGCCTATAATTTTATAGTGTTTTTTTATTTATTGATTTGATTGCTGTAAGTTTTAACCACGTTACACTAAAAATCTTACATGTGATGAATTTTCTTCACCTATTGAGTAACACCTATTGAGTAAGATGTGTTTAAAGTCTGTCAAATACGCATATGAATGGATAGATACATTTCTAGTCAGATACACGTGATTATACTCTAATATGTAGAAGGTGTTTACATGTAGTTTGTAGAAAAGACATTATACTACATTGTATTATCTGCGTCTAGTTCAACATTTTCAAGATTACATTAACCCTGATACTGTTGCTTTTCAAAATATAAGGCGAATTTGCCTTATTCGCAAAGTTTGCTCTATTGAGAGGTGCTATTTTACAAGGACAAGCTTTCAAACTAATGAATATGAACTCGAGGGACTAGTAAATGAAAAAGTTGGGTAACAATATTCTACGTATAGGTAAGTTTTGTTGTTGGTGACTGTATAGTTATGTAAATAATAATAGTATTTAGAGATGATTCAACTGCTGCCTATCCCAAACTGGACAGAACCTGTACTTTAGCAAACAGTTAATTCTAGATAAATACATGTGATAGGCGAATTACATATAAACACCAAAATCATCATCATCTTTACACACAAAGATATTTGAACATAATAATTGACCAATTTGAATGTTCTCGTGGCCACACTGGGCTCCTCCTTCTATTCTGCTTTTCCCTCTAGCTATCTATGCTCCACACATTCTATACCTACGTACTTAGATTTACACCAGCCATAAACGTGCCAAAATAAAGTAGTAGCCTCACCAATTTATTTGCCGAGTGACTTTAACGCACTATAACTTTATTTCCTGGCCGTAGGGTAACCCTAATTAGCTTAGTTCCTTACTTAATGAGTAGTAAATATAATTTTATTTTTGTTTGTTCTCCGTAAGATTAGGGTTGAGCGACAAATAAGGTCCTTCGTGCATTGTTATGACCGTATATCCATAAAGTCTGAGGATTCATATTAACAGTGTTTGTGAGGGTCTAGAAGTGCCAACAGTTAAAGTGATAATCTTTGTGTTACGACGAGTTTTAGTTGAAACCAGCTTTGTTGCCTTGTTGGCATAATATGTTTGCTTACGAGAATATCAACTTTTTTGCTGGAAAATATAGTGTTGGTAGAACTTGATTTTGTGGAACATTTTATTTGTAACAGCTTTGAAAATTGTTTATAAAATTGCCTTAGGGGAAGAGCATTATTTGGGTATATGAACTTTATACTTATAGAGCATTTGAAAATATAATTATGGTTTAGTTTAATGTGCATGATTGGACTTTTCTAAATGTCGGTAGATTAGTTACAAATAAATAATTAAGATAACATTTTTACCAAAATGAATTGAAACGGATTTAGTCTTCTACTGTTGCTTTCTGCTAGTTTCTTTGGTGGTCTTTATAGTCGAATACTTCCAGTCTTATAAAATGAGCATATTTCGACTTTTACTGGAAACGATTCACTTATCCCGTACTTTTTTTATATATATTGTCGGTGCCACGTAATAGGGGGCGAGCCTATTGCCGTTACCGGGCACTTTGCCAGAGTCCGTGCTGCTAATACAGTTGCATGAAATCCGATCGCACAATAGCTTTTGTTGTACAACCTAGTTTTATTTCGCACATCATCATAAAGTAAAAGAACGTGGTCCATGTGCTGTTTTCAGACAAGGAGCTTATTTCCATAACAAAGCTCATATACCTAATAACGGCTTTTGTTTCAATTAATGGACGGATGAAAAGAGACGACAAATTTATATCTCGTGTGGACGACAATGACGAAACTTTTGCTTTTGTTACGCAGAAATACTTTTTACTAAATTTATATTATTTTGTACCCATCATTAATAATAATAATGTCCCCCGGCTGAATTTCGAATACAGCGGCCAGTCTAATATGAGAGTAGCCAATTGCGCGGAACATATTATAGTGCGCAAGTGTGTGCGCCAACAATAGTGCACTCTCTATTCCCTCACTCTCATATGCCGATTGGACGGCATAATTATCCAACATAAAAGGAGAGATATTGGGCGCTAGACTTACGGCTTGACGTGCTGTCCGAGGCACGAATGATTATCATTTTATGAATAGTCACGCTGAAGTGGCAAATCAGGCAGCACAGCAGGCACATACCTCGTAGGTTCACGGGAAGCAGTTCGGTGCGAGCGGCTCACGGTTTGGCTGTGTGTAGAGCTTTAGTGGAGGTCTATGTTCAGGGGTGGGTGTGTTTTGGCTTGAATTATGAAACATTATATTTATTAGTAGAGGTTGTATTCTAAATCATCGTCATGCTACCCCGCTCCTAATTTCTGGTTAAAGTAAAGTAGATTTAACATAGATTATATTATCTATTCAAAAAAATGCGTTTCACGTCCATAACCTAGAAGGAAAGCCATATTCTATGGTGTAGACCAAGAGCAGGTACTTTGTTTCCGTAACGACTGTCTTAGATCTTAATGATAGCCAAGGCGACGGCTTTACGTAATCTATGAGTCACGGCAGGGTGTGATTTTATGTGTCGAAACGATGGCTCTTTTTAGAGTTGAATTCACTGATTTGGTTGCTTTAATTTGGTTGTTACTTGAATATATGGCTGCGCTTGCATTGAAATCAGTCTGTCAACTACAGACACAATCATTTTTACTAGTAAGATAGGTAAACCGTCACAATTAGTTAAATCGAAAAAAAGGAATGTCATTTTACTTACATATTTACACCTCAGAGTTCTCATATTTATGCAAGAAAGTGAAGCGTCTCGAAAACATATAAAGGCTTAAGATCATAAAGGACACTATCAATAGTTATTGTACTGTATTGGCGCCCAACGTGAGAGTAATACCTACTCCTATTGATATTCGTATGAAGTATCTTTATCTCCCTAATAGGGACATTACGGGTTCAATTATATCGAGTTTAGACGATATTCTTATTTATTTAGTCGCCAGTATATCTATGACTCGAGTAAATAGATTATGCAGAGAGTGGAATAAGTATAAGTAAATAATTATCTGTATCGATCTTCATTCTGATATTGTATTTATAGATTTCCTAGATGTGCCCGCGGTTACACCCGCGTTATTTTTAGTGGACAGCATGCTATTGGGATATTTCTAGACTTTGCTAAAGCTTTTGACTCTGTGTCGTCTTCTATACTGCTTAAGAAACTTGAATCTGTAGGTATAAGAGGTAAACAGTTAGCACTGTTTACTGATTACTTCTATGACAGGTATCAATGTGTCAGAATAGGCAACAACATAAGTAACGATGTCCCTAATACTACATTTGGTGTACCCCAAGGAAGTATATTAGGAGCTACCCTGTTCTTGATATATATATAAACGACCTTTGCAACCTAAAACTTCAAAATGGTGTCATTATGTCATATGCAGACGATACAATACTTGTTTTTACTGCAAAGTCGCTTGATGAGGTATATGAACTGGCTCAACTTGGCTTCAACACTGTAAACACTTGGCTATTTAAAAATTTGTTGACCGTAAATGCACATAAAACAAAGTACATTCATTTTACAATGAAAAACAATAGCAGACACATCTCATCTGACAATTTAGTGGCTCACAACAAGTTTCATTCACATGCTGACACTGCATGCACTTGCCCTACTTTAGAAAACACTGATTATATTAAATATCTAAGAATTACGCTTGACATTAATCTTAACTTCCGCAAACATATCGAATTATTGTGTAAAAGAGTGCGGAAACTAATTTCCATATTTAAAAATATACGCGACGTTGTAAACTTAAAATTGTTAAGACAGGTTTACACTGCACTATGTGAATCCATCATCTCATATTGTATAACCGCATGGGGACGGGCAGCTAAAACGATTCTACTGCCTTCAGAACGGGCCGAAAGAGCTAGCTTAAAGGTAGCAACCCTTCGCCCTTTCATTTTTCCCACTTATGAGTTATATCAGTCCACTAGTATTCTAACTGTGCGCCAATTATTTATTCTACGCACCATACTAAAACAACACACCCTTCTTCCTTATACACCAATCCCATCAGGCAAAAGACGGAAAGATCTACTTTGCACCAAACCTCGAGGTAAATGTAAATAGATGTTTATGTAAATAGATTCTTTGCTTTCCTCGGACCTTTCCTATATAATAAATTAAATAAAACCTTAGATTTTTATGGCGTAAGTTATTAGCAGTGTCATCTTGTTGTTACAAAACACCTAATGACAATGACCTACTCTGATACAGAGAATTTGCTTACATTAATAAAATAGTGTGTAAGTACCTACACTAAGTTACAACAAATCATAATATTAAGTCTACTTTCTATTACATATTGGCAGTTCATGATTATTATTATGTTAAAATTAAGCCCTTTATTATTATTATTTAAGATTTTTTCCTGAAACACAGGTGTTAAAGCCTAGTTCAGTTAAACATTAAAATAGCTATATAAACCAAATATAATGTATTACCGTAATAAATAAAGTAACTACGCATCAATGTACCACAATTTAACAAAGGCACCTAGCGCAAAATTTAATTATTTTTACTGTAATACTTTCCTATATAACATGTGACGTTTATTTTATTGAATAAAGTTATTATTATTATTTAAGGCTACTGATCAGCTCCCGTGGCTCATAGCGTGATGTTATATAGAGTTTTTCAAATCGCACCAGTAGTTCCTGAGATAAGCGCGTTCAAGCAAACAAACAAACAGACTCTTCATCATTATATATTAGTATAAGATTACATATAAATTTATGATATAAAGAAAGAAAAGAAAAAGAAAGCAAGTTGTTAAAACAGTTCTTACCACACCAATCCTTCTTTGTTCTATTTTTACTTTTCTTTTCTTAAAATGACTACTTATTACCGCACTAAGACTGCCCTGCATTGCAAGGGACTTAACTGCCATTAATTTAACCGTCACACTAAGCACCCAGATTTGGAGCAAAAAATTGTGGATCACACAAATTGTTGTCTTCCAAGCCAAGGCCTATCCAAACCACTGACATGCCAAAGAGGAGAAGAGTAAAGACCGCAATAATAGATATGGTAAGAAGGATCTACTCTTTTTAAGACATTTCGTAAATCTTTTTCACAATCTATCTTTCTAATCTTTAGTAACTTCTTAGCAAATGCCGCCAAGGAAAAACGTTTATCGAACTGTCCAATATATAATTCAGAATTCCTTCTAATCAATCTTAAAACATCGAAAGCGGATTTTTCAAGTTCAATTGGAACTAGGTCACACCCGAAGAAGGGTAGCAGTAAATTGCCGAATTGCTTGACATATAGGCGTTAGTACAAACTGCTGAGCAATTTCCGTACTTCCATTTCCTTTTGGTATTAGTATTCAACTAACGACTCCCTCGTGGAGGCTGTGGTTATGTTTATGCTCACTTACCTTTACTGTACGGAATTGGATTTTCAGGTTTGGTTAAGTTATTACTAGATGTGCTTGCAATTCCATATATTCAATTGTGTGACTGTGTACCTTGCTAATATCGCAATGAAATACACTCATGGGATGGATGGAAGTAAAGTTTAACTTGACGTACTTAATTATGTTGTTGTAACCTATACGACATAAATAACTTTGAATGATTGAATTTTAATAAAAATATAATTTGCATTGTATTATGCCCATATTTGAGTTATCGATTGTAGAAAGATTATACATCTTTTTTGCACTTATTTGAAATCAAGGTAGTATCGTTTAATATCATTATATTTACGTATATAAAATTACTTGTCCTGACTGATATTTTATCGCAGAACCGAAACGTAGTTAGAAACTAATACCTACTGAAGTAAGAAACATAAAATTTGGACATATACACAAAACTTTCCATTTTAGTTTTGATATCGGGCTATTCTATGCATTAGCAATCAAATTAACTTCAATATGTGGCACTATACAATTGAGGGCGGTTTCAGATTAGCGTTTTAGGAAGCGCATGTAGGCGAGTAGGTATAGGCGCGCCTTTTGGAACACGCGCAGCTCGTACGAGCCTTGACGTGCTTCTATACTATGTGCGCTGTAGCATGGTGCGGGTGGCAGTTTCAGTAACGTTTCATTTCAGTCTTGAAAGTTGCCGCGATCCACAAATTATCACAAATTATGGTTTAGTCTTTCAGCAGTACCACTTTTGTAATAAATTAAATCATTAATTACTGTAGTAAATTAAATTAAACCCAACCAGAATGTTCTAGTCTACAAATAAAATCTAATGGAAAGAAAAATTAAGCAAAGTGTTATGCGTCTAACGTAACGCCATAGACGTATTTAGTGAAGGGATGTACTGCTACGATGAATAGTCGATGTTTTTTTAAATAAAAAACGTATATTGGGCACAGTTAAATTATTATTGTAAAAAGTCTATATATAGCTATAGTATTGAAACAATAGGACATGTATAAAAAATGATTTTATTCGTCTAAACTCATATCAGAATCAGGAACAAACATAATGTCCCTTTTTGTTTTATTCATAATCTTCGACCAGTCTTCAGGTTGAACATTGTTGATGGCCTCCAGTAATAGGGCCAACCTCTTATTTGCCGTAAATGGCGGCGGAGTATTATTTCTTTTGGCGTGACCTTTTATTTAGGCCTAAATCAGCTTAATAGCGTTACACTGGTAATGGTAGGGTGGCAGTCGAAGGACCTGGTGGTCTTTTTCTTTTGCCATTTCGTCCAGAGCATAGGTAGGAGTTGGTGGCTTATGACGCCTTACTAAGGCAATAAGCTTTGCCTTTAACTTTTCTATATCTGCTGTAACTTTCTATTTTATAACGTTTTCATTCAGCCACTTCACCAATGAGAACTAGATGCTTTTTTCACACTATTAATGTGAACTAGATTTATGCTGCGAGTATCGTTACATCGATAAATATGAATTGCATAACATCCCATCCCTAGTCATGTGGTACTGACGGATGTCAACGTTATTTATGCAACTATCATGCGCACCATGCTACAGCGCACATAGTAAACCTACCGTTGCGAGCAAACATGCCGAAATATGCCCGTTTACGCGAATCCGGTTTTTTTTAAGCGCGTAATGTACCGCGCGTGTAAGCGCGTATGCTGAAACGACCATATACGCGCAGAAAAATACGCTAATCTGAAACCGCCCTGACCCGCCGCGGCGCGTCGGTGCTCATAAAGGGGTTCCTTGTTCCTAAATGAAAGTCTTTGAGATCTTCGGGAAATTAATTTCGCGTTAGTCGATCTTGTTTCAAGGCTATGAATGTCATTAGTTTACACAATTTGTTGAGCTGCGATGAATTTTGAGGATGCAATGCGATTATTTTGTAAACGAGATGAGGTTATAATTGTCATGAACGGGCAAAAAGGAATATGAAGGATGAGAAATGATGTATAATCGGAATAATAACTTACGCAGATAATTATCTATTTATGTTATTAATTTTTTGCATGGTAACATAAATACAAAAGTCATTTAATATTGCACATCATGAATAGGATGAATAGGACGATTAATAATAAGTATTTAAAATTTACGAGTTTCAATTGTAAATCGGCTAAACGATCGATAGATAATATTAGAGATATATGTGTGTGGTCGGACTTGGTGGCACTACAGGAGACTTGGCTTCTTCCCCATGATATCCCTATGCTAGGTACAATAAGCCAAGACTTCGAACATTCAGGTAAGTCGGCTGTAGATACGTCAGAGGGCTTACTGAGAGGAAGACCTTATGGGGGAGTAGCCATTCTTTGGAGGAAAGCTATCTTTGAGTCGGTGTCTGTTGTTAACTGTAGCAGTCCTCGATTAGTAGCCATTACAGCCAAGTCAGGGGGTCGCAATATTATTGTATTCTCGGTATATATGCCTACAAACTGTCCAGACAACCTACCGATGTTTACAAATCTATTAAGTGAGATTAGTGCTATCATAAAAAGCTATGACATAGAGAATGTTTTTATATTGGATGATTTCAATGCTCACCCTCATGAGTTGTTTTATAAGGAGTTGTGACGTCGGTGTCGTCGCACCGCTTCCCACTACTCCTGGCTGGCCGCCTTCCCCCCCAGCGGCACATAAATACGGAGGCGCGACAGCGAACGTCCTTTTTCGGATCCTCAACGCTGTGGAAGATAAGTGTCTACTCTGCTGCAACACCGAAGCCTAGTCAGCCTGCCTGTCTACCCTGCCTGAGTCTAGGTCTTAGCTCTTACCTCTCGCTACCGGGTTTTTATAATTGTGTAACGCTTGTCCAATAAATACTATTTTGTAACGAACGCTATGCTTCTTTAATTTATCTCTCTACACACACCAATAAACGTTACACTGGCGCCCAACGTGGGGCCCAAGTCGGCCGGTTTACGACGAAGATTATAATAAAACTATTATGACGGCTATTTCTACTTTTATCGAACGAGATCAGCGCGTTTGGGATTTAGTTGTGCCTAAGGTTCAGTTTGCAATAAATTGCGCAGTAAACGAGGTAACTGGCTATTCTCCATCTTTTCTGGTCTTTGGTCGTGAATTGGTTACTTGTGGGTCACACTATGTGATCAACAAATCTGACCATAATATCGTTTTCGAACCGCGCGATACATATGCGGAAGCCCTCGGCCATTTGTCTCCTATCTTCGAAAAGGTACAGGCCACTTTGATAGCCGCTCACCAACTTAATTGTAATTCTTATAATCTTCGTCGTAAACCGGCCGAATTCAATGTCGGCGATATTGTGTGGCGGCGTACTTACTATTTAAGCGATAAAGATAAATATTTCAATAAAAACTCGCACCTAAATTTATCAAATGCAAAGTTGTAGCTAAAAAGTCTCCTTTAGTTTACAAATTGTCTGATATGACTGGCAAGCCAGTTGGCGAATGGCATATTTAAGATTTAAAATTAATTAATTACAAACAATAGATTATCTCATACAAAAATCTCGCCAAATTTTTGTTCTAATTACTTCTGCTCACCCACAGTCCATAATGGTCGTTATAGTAATACCGTTTTTTTTTTATCTTTAAAATCTTTTTTGTTTTGACTCAGTGGTTAAAACTGTAATCAACTGCGTCTCACGGGTTCGAAGTTTCTTGAATCTATTTGTTGTGCTAATCACCTTGTTTACGTTATAAAGTATGATCGGAGTTATTAATATTAACCCATTCTATTTAGCGAGCCGGCAGCGCGCTTTCTAAATAATACCTTATCCCGCGCACATAAGGCTTACTCTCGTCTACATTCGTCTCGACTACCTGCGTTGAGTTTTATGACCTGCCACTCACTCTTTTGTTGTCGAAGCGGACCTTTTATTTTAATTGTTTTTTATGCAGTAGTATTATAATTGTTACTTCATAAACTGAGCAGCTCTTTTGTATTCCATATAACTTAACTCATATATAAGAATTCTAAACAATTGTTTTGAAGAGTGTCCCTAGTAAATGTTAATTATTCATCTACCATACTAGTCTATCTCAGTTAAGTGTAACCCTTGATGTGTTTTGCATTCAAGCTTGATTGATTTGAATTATAGCTAGTGCACTGGTTGTGAGTGTTGTAACGTTTATTAGATGTGGGTACCTATATGCCTGAAGTGTTACGTAGTAGATATGTGTAATGGGGAAAAATTAAATACTATTTGTTGGTTACAAGATATTATATTCGGAAGCGTTACCCAATATAACCCGGTAGCAAATAGATTTGAGCTAAGTTTAAGACTCAGGGCAGGGTAGGCAGGCAGGCTGACGAGACTTCGGTCCTCCAGAAGAGAAGGCAGCACTTAACTGTGGCAGCGTCCAGGATCCAAGAGGGAGCTGTTCGCTGTCGCGCGGCGTATTTATTTGCCACTGGGAGGGGAGCGGCCGGCAGGAGAAGTGGTAGGGGCCAGCGCTGTAGTGTGCATCGCTCGATGCGACGTCACAGTGTGTCTGGCATGTGTGCGAGATATGAAGGATTTTTTTGTTATTAGAGGGGTCCATTGAATGCGTGATGTATGAAAGGTTGGGGGTTATACATAACCAAATTTCTTTTAGGTGGTGTTTGGCACATAAAGGACTGACACCACTTCTCCTCCTCTGTTCCAGGCTCTGTCGGCGGCAGGGGGCCAGGGAATTTTTCCCCAGGAAAAATTCCGACCTAAAGGGGGGAGTGTGTGACGTCGGTGTCGTCGCACCGCTTCCCACTACTCCTGGCTGGCCGCCTTCCCCCCCCCCAGTGGCACATAAATACGGCGGCACATAAATACGGCGGCGCGACAGCTAACGTCCTTTTTCGGATCCTCAACGCTGTGGAAGATAAGTGTCTACTCTGCTGCAACACCGAAGCCTAGTCAGCCTGCCTGTCTACCCTGCCTGAGTCTAGGTCTTAGCTCTTACCTCTCGCTACCGGGTTTTTATAATTGTGTAACGCTTGTCCAATAAATACTATTTTGTAACGAACGCTATGCTTCTTTAATTTATCTCTCTACACACACCAATAAACGTTACACTGGCGCCCAACGTGGGGCCCAAGTCGGCCGGTTTACGACGAAGATTATAATAAAACTATTATGACGGCTATTTCTACTTTTATCGAACGAGATCAGCGCGTTTGGGATTTAGTTGTGCCTAAGGTTCAGTTTGCAATAAATTGCGCAGTAAACGAGGTAACTGGCTATTCTCCATCTTTTCTGGTCTTTGGTCGTGAATTGGTTACTTGTGGGTCACACTATGTGATCAACAAATCTGACCATAATATCGTTTTCGAACCGCGCGATACATATGCGGAAGCCCTCGGCCATTTGTCTCCTATCTTCGAAAAGGTACAGGCCACTTTGATAGCCGCTCACCAACGTAATTGTAATTCTTATAATCTTCGTCGTAAACCGGCCGAATTCAATGTCGGCGATATTGTGTGGCGGCGTACTTACTATTTAAGCGATAAAGATAAATATTTCAATAAAAACTCGCACCTAAATTTATCAAATGCAAAGTTGTAGCTAAAAAGTCTCCTTTAGTTTACAAATTGTCTGATATGACTGGCAAGCCAGTTGGCGAATGGCATATTTAAGATTTAAAATTAATTAATTACAAACAATAGATTATCTCATACAAAAATCTCGCCAAATTTTTGTTCTAATTACTTCTGCTCACCCACAGTCCATAATGGTCGTTATAGTAATACCGTTTTTTTTTTATCTTTAAAATCTTTTTTGTTTTGACTCAGTGGTTAAAACTGTAACCAACTGCGTCTCACGGGTTCGAAGTTTCTTGAATCTATTTGTTGTGCTAATCACCTTGTTTACGTTATAAAGTATGATCGGAGTTATTAATATTAACCCATTCTATTTAGCGAGCCGGCAGCGCGCTTTCTAAATAATACCTTATCCCGCGCACATAAGGCTTACTCTCGTCTACATTCGTCTCGACTACCTGCGTTGAGTTTTATGACCTGCCACTCACTCTTTTGTTGTCGAAGCGGACCTTTTATTTTAATTGTTTTTTATGCAGTAGTATTATAATTGTTACTTCATAAACTGAGCAGCTCTTTTGTATTCCATATAACTTAACTCATATATAAGAATTCTAAACAATTGTTTTGAAGAGTGTCCCTAGTAAATGTTAATTATTCATCTACCATACTAGTCTATCTCAGTTAAGTGTAACCCTTGATGTGTTTTGCATTCAAGCTTGATTGATTTGAATTATAGCTAGTGCACTGGTTGTGAGTGTTGTAACGTTTATTAGATGTGGGTACCTATATGCCTGAAGTGTTACGTAGTAGATATGTGTAATGGGGAAAAATTAAATACTATTTGTTGGTTACAAGATATTATATTCGGAAGCGTTACCCAATATAACCCGGTAGCAAATAGATTTGAGCTAAGTTTAAGACTCAGGGCAGGGTAGGCAGGCAGGCTGACGAGACTTCGGTCCTCCAGAAGAGAAGGCAGCACTTAACTGTGGCAGCGTCCAGGATCCAAGAGGGAGCTGTTCGCTGTCGCGCGGCGTATTTATTTGCCGCTGGGAGGGGAGCGGCCGGCAGGAGAAGTGGTAGGGGCCAGCGCTGTAGTGTGCATCGCTCGATGCGACGTCACAGTGTGTCTGGCATGTGTGCGAGATATGAAGGATTTTTTTGTTATTAGAGGGGTCCATTGAATGCGTGATGTATGAAAGGTTGGGGGTTATACATAACCAAATTTCTTTTAGGTGGTGTTTGGCACATAAAGGACTGACACCACTTCTCCTCCTCTGTTCCAGGCTCTGTCGGCGGCAGGGGGCCAGGGAATTTTTCCCCAGGAAAAATTCCGACCTAAAGGGGGGAGTGTGTGACGTCGGTGTCGTCGCACCGCTTCCCACTACTCCTGGCTGGCCGCCTTCCCCCCCCCCAGTGGCACATAAATACGGCGGCACATAAATACGGCGGCGCGACAGCTAACGTCCTTTTTCGGATCCTCAACGCTGTGGAAGATAAGTGTCTACTCTGCTGCAACACCGAAGCCTAGTCAGCCTGCCTGTCTACCCTGCCTGAGTCTAGGTCTTAGCTCTTACCTCTCGCTACCGGGTTTTTATAATTGTGTAACGCTTGTCCAATAAATACTATTTTGTAACGAACGCTATGCTTCTTTAATTTATCTCTCTACACACACCAATAAACGTTACACTGGCGCCCAACGTGGGGCCCAAGTCGGCCGGTTTACGACGAAGATTATAATAAAACTATTATGACGGCTATTTCTACTTTTATCGAACGAGATCAGCGCGTTTGGGATTTAGTTGTGCCTAAGGTTCAGTTTGCAATAAATTGCGCAGTAAACGAGGTAACTGGCTATTCTCCATCTTTTCTGGTCTTTGGTCGTGAATTGGTTACTTGTGGGTCACACTATGTGATCAACAAATCTGACCATAATATCGTTTTCGAACCGCGCGATACATATGCGGAAGCCCTCGGCCATTTGTCTCCTATCTTCGAAAAGGTACAGGCCACTTTGATAGCCGCTCACCAACGTAATTGTAATTCTTATAATCTTCGTCGTAAACCGGCCGAATTCAATGTCGGCGATATTGTGTGGCGGCGTACTTACTATTTAAGCGATAAAGATAAATATTTCAATAAAAACTCGCACCTAAATTTATCAAATGCAAAGTTGTAGCTAAAAAGTCTCCTTTAGTTTACAAATTGTCTGATATGACTGGCAAGCCAGTTGGCGAATGGCATATTTAAGATTTAAAATTAATTAATTACAAACAATAGATTATCTCATACAAAAATCTCGCCAAATTTTTGTTCTAATTACTTCTGCTCACCCACAGTCCATAATGGTCGTTATAGTAATACCGTTTTTTTTTTATCTTTAAAATCTTTTTTGTTTTGACTCAGTGGTTAAAACTGTAACCAACTGCGTCTCACGGGTTCGAAGTTTCTTGAATCTATTTGTTGTGCTAATCACCTTGTTTACGTTATAAAGTATGATCGGAGTTATTAATATTAACCCATTCTATTTAGCGAGCCGGCAGCGCGCTTTCTAAATAATACCTTATCCCGCGCATATAAGGCTTACTCTCGTCTACATTCGTCTCGACTACCTGCGTTGAGTTTTATGACCTGCCACTCACTCTTTTGTTGTCGAAGCGGACCTTTTATTTTAATTGTTTTTTATGCAGTAGTATTATAATTGTTACTTCATAAACTGAGCAGCTCTTTTGTATTCCATATAACTTAACTCATATATAAGAATTCTAAACAATTGTTTTGAAGAGTGTCCCTAGTAAATGTTAATTATTCATCTACCATACTAGTCTATCTCAGTTAAGTGTAACCCTTGATGTGTTTTGCATTCAAGCTTGATTGATTTGAATTATAGCTAGTGCACTGGTTGTGAGTGTTGTAACGTTTATTAGATGTGGGTACCTATATGCCTGAAGTGTTACGTAGTAGATATGTGTAATGGGGAAAAATTAAATACTATTTGTTGGTTACAAGATATTATATTCGAAAGCGTTACCCAATATAACCCAGTAGCAAATAGATTTGAGCTAAGTTTAAGACTCAGGGCAGGGTAGGCAGGCAGGCTGACGAGACTTCGGTCCTCCAGAAGAGAAGGCAGCACTTAACTGTGGCAGCGTCCAGGATCCAAGAGGGAGCTGTTCGCTGTCGCGCGGCGTATTTATTTGCCGCTGGGAGGCCAGCGCTGTAGTGTGCATCGCTCGATGCGACGTCACAGTGTGTCTGGCATGTGTGCGAGATATGAAGGATTTTTTTGTTATTAGAGGGGTCCATTGAATGCGTGATGTATGAAAGGTTGGGGGTTATACATAACCAAATTTCTTTTAGGTGGTGTTTGGCACATAAAGGACTGACACCACTTCTCCTCCTCTGTTCCAGGCTCTGTCGGCGGCAGGGGGCCAGGGAATTTTTCCCCAGGAAAAATTCCGACCTAAAGGGGGGAGTGTGTGACGTCGGTGTCGTCGCACCGCTTCCCACTACTCCTGGCTGGCCGCCTTCCCCCCCCCCAGTGGCACATAAATACGGCGGCACATAAATACGGCGGCGCGACAGCTAACGTCCTTTTTCGGATCCTCAACGCTGTGGAAGATAAGTGTCTACTCTGCTGCAACACCGAAGCCTAGTCAGCCTGCCTGTCTACCCTGCCCCGAGTCTAGGTCTTAGCTCTTACCTCTCGCTACCGGGTTTATATAATTGCTTCTTTAATTATAATGCTTCTTTAATTTATATCTCTACACACACCAATAAACGTTACAGAGTTGATCGATTTTTGCACGGATCAATCCTGGATCTGTGCTGATATCGTGAAACGAGGGGTAGGCAGTGACACGTACACTTTTATAAGTGATGTCCACGGAAGTAGGCGTTGGTTAGATCACTGTTTGATATCAGCGTGGCATACAATAGCAAATGTACATGTGTGCGAAGACATTTACGTGTCAGATCATCTGTCAATCTATTTAGAGTGCAACTTGGAAATAGTGAGGCCTAAATTAATGAGCCTTGATACCTACTGCAATTCTGTGGTGTGGGGGGAAAAATCTAAGTCTGAAATACAACATCTCCATGATATATGTCACTCTTGCAGTTGGCGATCGTGCGGCTTGGGTGAACATAAAGTTGTTCTGGACAATTTATACGAACGCATTGTAGAAATACTATATGCGGCAGCTAGGGACTCTAAAATGAACCATAGGGGGAGACCGAAACCGGAAAGGCGCGTGTGCGGCTGGAATGAACATGTCAGGGGTGCTTACAGAGAGGCTAGGTGCAGTTTCCAGACCTGGATTCAAAATAACCGTCCTTCTTCGGAGCCTGTCTATAATGACATGTTTATGAAGCGCAAAAAGTTTAAAAGTCGACTTCGGTTTTGTCAAAATTATGCTGAACAGCATATTATGGACAGGTTAGCAGAACAACGAGCTACAAAAAATTTCAGTAAGTTTAGGAAATCTACAAGTAAGTTGGATGCGAAGCCTGGTCTCTCTGCGAGTGTGGGAGGGTTAACTGAACGCAAGGATATTGCGAATATGTTAAAAGAACATTTCAAAATACAATAAATACATATACTTATAATACATATCCATATATACATATACACTATATATTTCAATATATATAAATATAATCACATATAATCATATAGGGAGTTGAGGGATAATGACGCAATTACATTGACAAATAGTGTTGGTTCAATGCACTTTTGAAAATGTTTAGTGTTCTTGCTCGTCTAATTTCAACTGGCAGCGCATTCCACAAACGCACAGCCTGAACAGAGAATGATTTATCATAGAAGTTTGTGGAATGCGGTGGCATCTGCAATCTCAGATCCTCTGACGACCTCAGGCACTTTGAATGTGTGTCATGAAGGAACTTAAAATGTTCTTTGAGATACATGGGTGTGTTAGTAGGATTGAACAATACATTGTATAGTAAGATTAGAATATGAGTATTCCTGCGAAGACGAATCGGGAGCCACTTGAGTCTGCTACGAAATTCAGATACATGATCATATTTGCGTAAACCAAATATAAATCTTATACAAAAGTTTTGGAGGCGCTCAAGTTTATCAAGTTGCTCCTCATTAAGGTCAAGATAGCTGACATCGGCATAATCGAGTATTGGAAGAAGCAAAGATTGTGCAAGCGCAGTTTTGGTGGATTTGGGAAGAAAGTTCCGCAGCCTACGTAATGAACCTGCTGATGCAAATACTTTACGGCTTGTCTCCTGCATCTGACGGCCCCAGGATAAAGTTCTATCCAGATAAATCCCCAGATTTTTTACATTATCTGCAAATGGTAAAATGTTGCCATCGAACAGAATCTGAGGCAGTAGTGACCAATTGATCTTAGAGATCATACTGGAACTGCCAATCAGAATGATCGGAGTTTTGGTTGGATTAACCTTAAGTCCATAATTTTTACTCCACTCACAGATTTGCGCCAAGTCCGTATTAATAGTAGAAAACGCATTAGATATCGATTTTAATGGTGCCTGTAATGGTGCATTTGCAGGTCATCTGCGTAAAGGTGGTAGGACGAAATTAAATGTTTGGAGATAGAATTTATGAAAATTGCGAAAAGTAATGGAGAGAGAACGCCACCTTGTGGTACACCGACAGTCGCATTACACCATGAAGAGTATGATTCTTTAACGCGTATACGCTGACGGCGTCCAAACAAGTAACTACGAAACCAGTCAATTACCGTTGGAGATATGTTAATAGAGCGGAGTATGCCAAGCAGGATGTGGAAATCCACGGTGTTAAAAGCATTGCTAAGGTCAAGTAAGGATAGAAGCGTGAGCTTTCCACAATCCATACCCAACCTAATCTCATCGGTGATGTGAACCAATGCCGTGGTAGTACTATGACCAGGACGAAAACCGGATTGAAAGGGATTTAGGAGAGCATTTTTGGACAGGAAGGTACTTAGTTGTGTATATACAAGACGTTCGAGGACTTTGGAAAGGAATGGTAGTATGGATATAGGTCGGAAGTCGGAGAAGGAACAGGGTTTGGGTTTCTTTGGCAATGGAATTATTTGTGCATCTTTCCATGCTGATGGGAAGATACCACTAGCAACTGAATGATTTAAGATATGACATAGGACAGAGAGGATTTCATCAAGGATGGGAAGGAACATGTTTCGGCTGATACAGTCATTACCAACAGCATTGGATGAGATTGAAATTATGCTCTTTTTTAACATCAGAACGGGAAAATTGCTCGAAAACAGAAAGTGAATATTTGGAAGTTGGGATAAGTGAAAGATCTTTTAAAGTATTCGTTTTAGTTGTCCCATCAAAGTTGAACGAAGAGGTGAAATGTGCATTGAGTGCATCAAAATTTATGTCTTTGGGGATTGCGTCATTGCGCGACTTACCAACTCCCATCGTTCTAAGAAATATCCAGACTTTAACTGGGTCTCCATTTTCAACAGAGTTGTGAATATGTTGGCGTTGTGCTTTCCTCCACAACTTATTGCAGAGATTTCTTGCACTTATATATTTCTCCAAATTATAAGGGGTTGGACGACACTTATACCGTGCCTTAGCTGCAGCTTTTTTAGAAATAATGTTTTTGATATCGTCAGTCAGCCAAGGCGATGGAAGATGTGTTAACTTTATGGCTCTGATAGGCGCATGTATGTCGTACAACTAAACTATTTTATTTTCAAATTTCGTCAACAGCTGATTTACATACAGGTGTTTGATCAACAGGTGTTTGATAAACAACAGACTAATAAAATATCTTGAAACCAACAACATTCTTTCAGACAGGCAATTTGGTTTTCGGCCTCACAGGTCAACAAGCCAGGCAGTTGAGCAACTCACTGCCCACATTACAACTAATTTAGATAGTGAACAGCATGCTATTGGATATTTCTAGATCTTGCTAAAGCTTTTGACTCTGTGTCGTCTTCTATACTGCGTAAGAAACTTGAATCTGCCGGTATAAGAGGTAAACAGTTAGCACTGTTTACTGATTACCTCTCTGACAGGTATCAATGTGTAAGAATAGGCAACAACATAAGTAACGATGTCCCGAACACTACATTTGGTGTACCCCAAGGACTTCCTTGGGGTACACCAAATGTAGTGTAGATATTAGCAGCTACCCTGTTCTTGTTTTATATAAACGACCTTTGCAACCTAAAACTTCAAAATGGTGTAATTATGTCATATGCAGACGATACAGCACTTATTTTTACTGCAAAGTCGCTTGATGAGGTATATGAACTGGCTCAACTTGGCTTCAACACCGTAAACACTTGGCTATTTAAAAATATATTGACCCTAAATGCACATAAAACATAGTACATTCATTTTACAATGAAAAACAATAGCAGACACATCTAGTCTGACAGTGTAGTGGCTCACAACAAGTTTCATTCACATGCTGACACTGCATGCGCTTGCCCTACTTTAGAAAAAACTGATTATATTAAATATCTAGGAATTACTCTTGACACTAATCTTAATTTCCGCAAACATATCGAATTATTATGTAAAAGAGTGCGGAAACTAATTTCCATATTTAAAAATATACGCGTCGTTGTAAACTTAAAATTGTTAAGACAAGTTTACACTGCACTATGTGAATCCATCATCTCATATTGTATAACCGCATGGGGAGGGGCAGCTAAAACGATCCTACTGCCTTTAGAACGGGCTCAAAGAGCTATCTTAAAGGTAGCAACCCTTCGCCCTTTAATTTTTCCCACTTATGAATTATATCAGTCCACCGTTTCTAGGTAGTAGAGTCTTGTATGAGGTTTTTAGTTTTCAATAAATTTACCCTAAAATGCTTAACTATAAACGCGCTAAGTCCATTAACAGTTTTGTAGCTAAGACCTTTCTTAATATTTATACATTAGTACCTTACGTAAAAAGAGGCTAAAGCACCTATGACTCTTTTATGCTAAGTTTTAGCGAAAAATAAAAAAGGTATGAAAAAAATATGCTTGCTTACTAAGCTAAAAATAGGTATTTCTTACTTTAATTGCTACCAACGTCTTTATAGCTAAGCATCACAAATCAAAAAACTAGATAATTAAATAAAATGCAGTATGAAAATTGAATCAATTAAATTAAAAAGCTTTAACTAAATAAATTGCCTTATTATCAACATAATATATACAGCATTGATTATTTTTCTAATCTTATTTAGCAATTAATTGCTTTAAAAATATATTTTAAGGCACTATTTCCATAGTGGCTATTTAATATAATTATATTTGCATATAATAGACAGTAATAATATTTTCAATCACATAGTCATCATCATGTCAGCCTAGAGACGTCCACTGCTGGACATAAGTCTCCCCCAAGGTTCTCCACACAAACTCGATTTCGAACCGCCCGCATCCAACCGCTTCCCGCAATCTTATCCAGATCGTCGGCCCACCTTGTGGGAGGCCTACCCCTGCTGCGTCGTCCGGTGCGTGGTCGTCACTCCAGAACCCTCCTGCCCCAACGGCCATCGGTTCTTAGAGCAATGTGCCCTGCCCATTGCCACTATAGCCTGGCTATTCGGAGAGCTATGTCGGTGACTTTGGCTCTCCTGTGGATCTCCTCGTTTCTTATTCACACACAGTCCAGAACCTTGAAAACGTCTTCCAGCGCAGTGGTGAACATTTCGAAGTTATAACATCTTCCTGCCTCACCCCTCGCTATAGTTGAATAGGTTTTAAACTCTCGTCCTGGAGGGAGACTGACATGGTGGCATTTTCGAACAAACACTTCAGCACTTCGACGTATTGATAGTCGTCGTTGGCACATTTGGCGAGATTGCAGTACCGCCCAGGTTGCGATCGAATCGAAGGCTTGCTCATAGTCCACAAACGCCAAGTATAGAGGCTGATTGTACTCCTCAGACTTAACCTGCCGCAGCGTATGTATGTAGTCTATAATATTATAGCCTTTACGGAAAACCGCTTGTTCGGGAGGCTGGAAGTTGTCTAGCTTGGTCTTGAGATGATTCGTGACGACCCCTGAAAACAACTTATAGACGTGACTCAGGAGTGAGATGGGTCTGTAGTTCTTCAAAAGGGTTTTATCGCCTTTCTTGACAAAAAGCACCACCACACTCTTGTGCCATGCCTGTGGCGTTTTGCCCTCTAGTATGACAGAATTTAATAGCTTTCGAAGGTTTTCTACGGCAGGTGCGCCGACAGCTTTCAAAAGCTCTGACGTAATTCCGTCGTCACCCGGTGCCTTGTTGTTTTTGAGTTGATTTAGGGCCACACTTATCCCGTGCATGCTGACGGGATGTCATGTCCGGGATATCTTCAGTATAGTGTCGGGTCAACCCAGCTCAAGGGTCCGTGACTGGAGTAGTAACAGGTGGTTGTGTAGTCCTGTATAGCTATCCAAAGAACACTTCGATCTCTTCCAGGAGCTAAGGTCTGAACGAGCTAATTCTGTCACATTTCGTCTTCAGCCTTGCCAGCTGACCTGCCCGTTAGACAGATCTCTTTTGAACACTTTGGAAACGTAATCTGCTCGATTGCCTCTTGAACACACTTAGTGTTGTATTGGCGGAAATCGCGAGTCAGAGACTTAGAGATCTGTCTATTAAGCCGCGGATACTTTGGCATATCGTCGGAGGCATGCAGAAGCATCTTAAGCCTTTCCTGTATAAGCTTGAGTATCGGACCAGAGATTTTATGGGCTCTTTTTATCGTCATGGGCTTTAAGAACTTTAAGCCCGTTGTATGGACAGCATTCACTAAACTGTCACTAAAGTCGTCCATATCTACGCATTCTCCCAGGCATTCGAAGTGGTTTCGCAGTTCAAGCTGAAAGTTCTCGGGGTTTTAGATTTCAACTGGCACTGGTAGGAGCGTAGACTTCATCAATCTCGACCATTCGAATGACTGCAATGGTGGATCCGAGGCTACTCTCATCCAGTTCCTGCCCGTTAAAGGTAGTCACTCCACCTAGTCTGAGAGATAATAGCAAACCAACAAGACAGTCATATTAATTTTATAAATATGACTAATTCGTTGGTCTGCTATTCTTTCCTCAAACTCGCTGAAGATATCAAGGAAGACAATGTTTGCGGGAACACGATGCAATGACGCACGCTTGCACGGTATAAGCTCTCCGAGCGGAATGGCAAACCTCCCTGCGCGCAGTACCATCTTCGCGCGCATATCGCATCCCCACACACTCTCGGAATAAATGAAGCGCGAGAAACGGATAACGTGATTCTAGTCAGGGAACGTGGGCTAGCCGTTATTAAGTTAAGAATGACTAATATTTTTTTGAACAAATTCCATGTTAGAAGTAAATAACGCTTTTTTACGAATTGTTTTGAGCAAATCGCAATATTGATTACTTGGCAAAAATACCGTTATGGTCGTCTAACCAGATTCTGATGGCTTACAATTTCTAGCACGCAAAAGAACTTTAGCAAAATAATATTGACAAGTCTGACAACTGACAGATGCAATGGCATAGACAGATGTGGCACAGTTGCCACCAGAGAGGTTGGTTAAGATAAGGTTTTTATCATAAATAGTTTATAGCATTGTTTTTATTCCTGTTTTATCAAAATTGATCTTTAACTTGAAACAAGTTATACGTTCTTAGTGTATTTGTAGTCAAGAATATTCAATTAACGTAGTTTAAGCTTATAAGAAATGAAAAAAATATTAAGCGAATTTCAAAACTAAGGATTACGTGGATTAAAGAAGTGTGG
Organism: Euclidia mi; assembly: GCA_944739405.2. NCBI lineage: Eukaryota > Metazoa > Arthropoda > Insecta > Lepidoptera > Erebidae > Euclidia > Euclidia mi. Next base: position 25,163,662 of record OX123204.2, on the reverse strand, counting down.
TATAATCACTTTTTAGTCAAGCATTTGTTGCATATTTTGTCATTAAACGGTAAATCATGTTTTAATATCTCTATAACCGTAAGTGATAGAGATATGGTTCTTAGACAGAAAGATAGAGAATTTAAAACTGTAAAACTAACTACTACTCAAAATCGACCATTTGAGGGTTAACGGGGTTCTAGTTAAAGGAAGGCAGAATTTGTTTACTGACATATCAGTTTGTCCAATCGCAGTCTCAATTCCCGCCCAGGAGAAATATTTTTATGATGAGTAAGATTATTGTTTCTGTATCTGTGTTTAGATTATTTATCCAAAATATGTATGAACTAGGTGGGCCCGCGGTTACACTCGCGTTATTTAAGGCTATTGCTCCGCTCCCGTGGCTCATAAGCCAAGAGATTTTTTTAAATCGGACCAGTAGTTACTGCGCGTTCAAGCAAGCAAACAAACAAACCCTTCAGCTTTATAATATTAGTATAGATTTAAAATACATTAATATGTTTGTCAGTTGTCTAGTTACCACGGTACAAGATCTGTCTAGTTGAGGTACAGATGGCTATGTGTGTAATATAATAATAACAATGGTCACCGCAGGCGGCGCATGAATACGTAATGCTACGATAACATGACTAAGATACCGCGTCGCAGTAATTAGTAACTACTAGTTAGTGCTTGAGCTTCATGATTACACTGCCATCGCTACACGTAATCAGTGAAGGCAGACAGAATTTCACCCAAATGTAATAAAAGTAAATTATACAAGAGGCGGTACTGTTTTACTAAAGTTTGGCATCCTACGTAGAAAATATATAGTATGCCTCTAGGCATGCATTCAAGTATAGTCGTCATTTATCCTAAACTAGCTTTCGCCAGTGGCATCTGCATAGTCACCTGCAAACTATCCTAAGTAACTCAGTGAATCAACTTATACTGAAAACCGCATGTAAATACATTGATTAGATTTGAGTTTATCGCTAACATAATTATTATAATAGGCAGGCATTGTGTGAAATTTTGTTTCATAATATGCAAAGATTTCGCCTACAATACATGTCACTGTTTAAATAAAAATAAGGCCAAAGGACCTTTTCATCAAAATACAAAACAAACAATAGCAAACATTTGCGACGACAATGCCCACACAACAGGAAAGCTTCAATAAAGCGACTAACCGCACGAGCGAGACACAATCCATAATTCATCCGCTGCTTGCAGGTACATAATTGATAAGTATGAAGCGCCCCAAATCGTATGCAAATACGTTCATTCGCTTTTGAGTTTATCGCGAACATAATTATAGACTATAAGGGACTTTGTTTCGCAATATGCAAGGATTTCATCTACAACACATGCCATTGTTTGAACAATGTTATGCGTTACTGGTCCGATTTTAAAAAATATTTCAGTTTTAGATAGCCCATTTATCGATGAAAACTATAAGCTAACAGGAAAGCTTCAATAAAGCGACTAACTGCACGAGCGAGACACAATCCTCATTTCACCCGCTACTTGCTGATACTTGATAAATATGAAGCGCTCGAACCGTATGCAAACACGTTCAATAGTTTCTGAGCTCATCGCGAACGTTATTATAGACGGGCGCTATAAGGGACTTTGATTCATAATATGCAAGGATTTCGTCTGTAATACATGCCATTGTTTAAAAACAACAAGGCTGAAATGTTAGAAAGAAAGAAAGAAAAATATTTAATTTGTATCTCCAAAACAATACAGTTAAGAATATAACACTATCATACAGACAGTCGATTCGTGGAGACCGTGTTAGATACTTTTCGTCAAAATACAACAACAAACATATTTGTGACGACAATTCCACACAACAGGAGACACAATCCTCATTTCACACGCTACCCGCTACTTGCTGGTGATAAGTGTGAACCGCCCGCCACTACAATGTGATTGTACACGCACTGATAGCCACGTCCAAACAACCAACAGATGGTACTGCATCCAATGAAACTCTCAGCTGTTTTACCAATGAGTTGTCGAGCATGCAGTGAATAGAAAATATGTATATTGCAGTTTTATTCAAGTGTTTTGAACTTTACGAAAGTGCAATTTTTTTTCGCTTTACTTGTTATAAATGGGGTGCAATACGGTTTACATGGTATTAAGGTGATTTTTCTTGCTATTGTTATAAATGCGAACGTTTGTGAGTATGGATGGATGATTGTATGTTTGTTACTCTTTAGCGCAAAACCCACTGAATAAATTTTGATGAAAACTTTGCAGTAATAGGGCACTATAGATACATTAAAATTACACATAAACAACCTTTTCACCCGATAACCTACCGTCACGCGGACGATGCCGCATGCAAATAGTATACCATTTACGCAATTGAGACCCGTTACACAAACATTGGTAAAGAAACTCTAAAATTCATTTAAAAACGAATACAAGGGCACAACCCACACTAGACGGCGACATTTTTACGAGCTCTACGACGACTATAATCTTGAAAGTGCTAGCTGTTGATTGTTCAAAACTTACCGCCTAAACTTAAATACATAAACGACGTCTGTCCTTTCCATATTTGTCTAAGGGTGTGTAGCGAATAATGGACACAATATTTACAAGTACACGTGTATTTAGTAATCTTTTCGCTTGAAAAAGCAGAGGCAAAAAATAATAAGATAATTTTATCTGAAGCTATAAAGTTGTGAGCAGTCTCTATGAATCGTAAAAAGAGCGAAATATACATAATTATATGTAGTAAATGAGAACCTTATATAACTGAACTGAACTGAGAAAATTTAACTTACTACAAGAAACGGTTCATTAGTAAGTTAGATCCGTGAGCATATATTGACACCCATCACGTTGTTTTATGGAAGAGAGTAGAGCCTTGAATCGTTTATAAAGATTTTGAATCGTCCTTAAGACTTTGGATAGCTGCTATACTGCTTACGCTTTTTGCACAACTATTAGAGCAGATCTTTTTAATCAGTCATCTAATATTATATATCTATAAACGTTCCCTTAACAGTATCACTATCACAATATTTTTTTATATAACGGAAAGTACTGCAGTCATAAAAGTGACGTAATAGTAAACTTTATAGCAAACATCGAACAAATTCCAAATAGAATCACAAAATGAAATGATCCTCACCCAAACTAATTCTATTATCGGCATTGGCGTGCAGACAAATTACTATTCACTAGACCACGCACCAACTAACTTGAAACGAGCGATCATATTTACTTAGCAACTGATTGCTCTATTACAGTATTGAATTCTATATTTACAGGGCCTATTATTACGGAACCCGAGTTTCAGGCCCTATTACTAGATATGGGTATTGCGTTTCTTGAGTCTATTACCGTAAATTGTTCCTTATTTTAACGAGGAGCTAAAATTAAATCATTATAAGGACTTTCTTAGCTTTAATTATTAGAATTACTGCCTATGTGGTCCAGTGTAGGCGCGTCTGCTGGTTAGGAGAGCCCGATTTTGATCCTCGGGTCGGACAATCGTGTGTTTTCGGAATTCTCAGTAGCAGCACGGAGTCTGGCAATGTGCCCGGTATCGCCAATAGGCTTCCCGTGTTATTTGTATTGCGTGGCCCAAAACATTTGGCGAAATGTGGATGTAATATTACACCTCTTCTTCAGGGATACAAGCGTTAGTCTATGATTCAAATGTAGCGCTCGCTTGTCGAGATTTGGCAAGTCTAGTAAAAAGCCTTCATGGTGATTTGTCGCTTACGCTCCATCGGCAATTTATAATAATAAGTAATGTGTCAAAGTATGAAATAGTGCTTCTGTAATACTAGTCTATGAAATATTGGTACTAAGAGAATAAAATTGTAGTTTAGTGGTCTTTCCATGGTGCCACAATGGAAAAATAGCAGACATGGCTCCCTAGAGCGTTATTTTATTTGTCCAACAAACAGTCAAACCTAACATCATATTGCGTCATTCTTTGTCATAGTGGGAATAAAGTGGAGTGAATCGTCCTTGTTCTATTTTTTTGCTTATTGTTTAATCAAATTTGAATAAGTTTAATACTATAATATACTTTCACAAATAATCTAAACTTACTATAAAATTAAGTCCCGTTTTCGTCGTTTTAGACAGTAGGTATAATCACAATTAGTCGTTCCTGACAAAGGTTTAGGTGTATTATTTACACAGGTAGAAACGTGTGCGAAGTCTAGTACATCATAAAATGTAGTTTAAAATCATGATCGACACTTTGGAGTTTATAGATATACAACACGAGGTTTATAATGCCGACCGAACGAGTCACTGAGTTGACGTAATCAACTTTATATCACTATATTTCCTGTACGCACAGTTTCCTTAGAATTGGAAGATATAAATCAAGAAAGAGCTAATCATGATGCAAACTCAAAACTCAAGCGTTATTTACTTGTGGAACTTCCAATTTTGGAAGCCCTGGACGTCATTTTCGATAAAATGTCAACACATTATCAAGATGATCTTCTCTGTACTAATTTGTTTGTTATTTGCAATTGAACCCTCACATTACTACAGAATTTTCAAATATCATGTTTTCAAAGCTGAAGGAATGATTTTCTCGAATTCGGCGAGCAGTCTTGCAGACGCCCCCTACTGTACACCTAGTTGAAAGCTCGCATTTATGCATGTAATAAAGCTTGCACAGGCGAAATTCAGACGGTGCTTGGTATAAAACTTCCACGTACCCCAAAGTACTGCTAAACTAAAGTCTTAAGTTCAACTGCCGCTGCACAAGGTTAATTAATGAGTGAGAAATAGCTCAGCGAAAAGGACTCCAACAAGTTGAAATAGTTTTTGCCTTCAGCTAAGAAAGTGTAATCATTTTTATTATTTGCTTTCGAGCGAAAGAGAAATGAGTGAAATTAGCGGCGCGGGTTAAATGGAAAGAGGAAATGAAAATGGTTGAATGCTGTAGCGTGCTAATTTAGCCGAAGTTTGAATGTGGCGTGGCGGTTTATGAACTCTGTTTGACTACATAACAGTTAATTTATGAACATAAATAAAAATAATATTACTTAAATGAGTAACATAAAACATGGCTCACTAATACTTTTTAGGGTTATAATAAAAAAAAGAATGAGCGCTGTTTCAATCTGAAAGACTTTGTTAAGCAATTTTGGATAGTTTAGTGCAAACAGTCCGCAGTGCAGCACTACTGCGAACAATAAGCAGGTTACAAGTTTATTTAACAGGTCTAACTAACACTAACAAATACAGTTTTAATAGCAATTAGTGTTTAAAACTGTTTGAAAACAGATTGTTGACAGAAAATAGGTAGGTAGTGATATTTGAAACGATGCATGACAGTGTCTTTATTCAACTCGCTGACTTCACTATGTTCATTTTCTTGAGAAGGATACTCTTGTACTAGGAACGAATACCGCATCTGGAGACTTTACAAATATTCGATTAACAAACACAAAGTACACCCAGAATCATAACACCAATGTGTAGATTATACAAAGTGTTATCTATCTTTTAAGCAGGGATGCCTAAGTTCTTCTTGATTAAATCTTTTCTACGATGGTAATCAGAGTTCATAACGCATGTGGTTGAAACATAGCTTAAAAAAGAGGCGATTACGCCTGGGCCACATAACAGCGGTTTTGATTGGCGTAAGAATAATTAAAGATAAATAGATCTTCTCATTGGCTATTGCAATCAGTCTTGCTTACACTTGTGCTGAAAAATATAATTAAACCAGCAGTTACCATTTTGTGGCATCGCACTGGGTTGAACAGAGTGGGTTGAAATTACCTACCTACTAATAATAAATACAAGTTTATATTTCTATATTTTTGATAAGCTATGCAAATATTCAATTTTCAAACGAGTGTATTGTTTATTATTCACAAGTTTTCGTTAAAATCACGAAACATACGAGGTTGGGCTGCATACAAAATAAAAAGAAACCTTTCGCATTCATAAACTTTTATTGTGATATATACAGGATGTCACAAGACCCATCACCAAGCCGAAGTCTACTCGTTTTGCACATCATGCCAAGTCATACTACGCAAAAATAATACCTGGGAAACAAAATATTTTTTTAGCTTAAAAAATAGACACATTTTATTAGCGGCAATGTAAAGCGCGCGCTTGCAGAAAAAATTGGCGCGAGAAATGCATCGTACCTACGCCGGCCGTATCTACCTACACCGTGCGCCGCGGTCGCGTCAGTTTATGATCATGTCGTCGCGCGGCCGAGGGGAATGAACTCACAGCTGATTGCTAGTAGGCAAACACTGCGTATCGGGAACTTTAAAGCCGTTTATTTTAGAGAAATATTGAAAATTTTGTTTATGTTTATTTGGCAGAAAGTGTACATTTATCATTCTTATCACGATTTTGGAATAATTCGAAGAAAAAATTCGTGACTTTAAGCCTCAATATCTCCTGAACCAGTAATTTCCCAGGTATGGTGCCGAAGTAAAAAATGATCGTAATAATTTGGAAAATATGGGGTTTCAGTTTTCGTTAAGGACCTTTTTACACCCTGTATATATTTATAGTATTCTACATGATTCAAACAGCAGAACCCATACTATGATTATAATATTATAAATGCGAAAGAGTGTTAGTTTAATTTGAAATTTATCCTTTTACGTTGCAAATTAGCGATGATATTCTATGATTTTCGTATGTGGTATAGTTGTTTTGTGGATTTTTGATTAAGTATTGCTGGAGAGTGATATAGGCTGCTTTTTGCCTCGATAACTAACTCTCACTTGAGTGGAGCCACGGGTAAAGTCTTGTATTGTATACTAGTCGATGATGTTATAAGTATTTCGTGTTAACACACAATAAAGCTAGTTCTAAATTACGTAACCCAATAAAAGTTTTACGCTAAAATTCGCTCTTTTCGTGCAACTGCCCTAAAATTAGGCAATTATTTTTCCTAATGGCATTGGCATTGGGTAAAGTTGAAGCCTTTATTTTATGGTTGTGTTAGTTATGGCTATGACATTAAGACTAGCGCCGTTATAAGTCACCTAAGGTAAAATAATATTTAGGTAGCTGTATTTTTATCATTTTCGGCTCTTCGTGTCCAGTCGCGCCATTGGAGACGCCTATATCCAGCAGTGGACTACGGCAGGCTGATGATTATGATTATGATTCAATGACATGACACTGCACACATAGAACACAACACTAATTTATTAACGAAATGCATACAACGTAGCTACCAACAAACCTGCCCCACTACACTACCGAAGACTGGTAGTAAAACCCAATGATGGGGATCAGAACTGGATAAGCTCAAGCATATTCTGAGGAAACTCTTCAACCGGGCCAAAAATACAAGAAAAGACACGGATTGGGACAAATATAATGAAGCCCAGTAGCACTACAAGAAACGCATACGATTCTGCAGGGGAGAGTCCTGGCGAAATTTCTGCACCAACATTAACTCCACATGCGAGGCAGCCAGGGTAAAAAAGATCCTATTCCAGGACAGCAACAAGACCCTAGGCTCCATCAGGAAGCCTGATGGCACCTACGCAATCACAGGCATGGAAATAAGCCAAGTGCTAATCGAAACACACTTCTCAGGTTGCACTGTGACCGACGACTGTGATTGGTAAGAATCAGAACACAGACCACCGACCCGAACAGACTGGACGATAGCCAACAACATGGTTACCGTGGAGCGGCTGAAATGGGCAATTGATAGTTTCCAGCCGTATAAATCTGCAGGCCTGGACGAAATAACACCAGCACTTCTAAAATGGGGCTGCACAACTATTGTGCCACAGCTACTCAGCATATACAGAGCATCTATAGCGCACAACTACATACCACGAAGGTGGCGGGAAGTAAAAGTCATCTTTCTCTCAAAACCGGGCGAAACGGATTACACACAAGCGAAATCGTTCAGACCCATCAGTTTATTTTTTTTATTTTTACACTTCCTGCATTTTTAATGCAAAGGCGGACTTAATGCTATATAGCATTTTCTGCCAGTCAACCTTAGGGTAGTGCAGAGATGATTGTGGCAGGTGTATAAACTACAAAGATTGAAATAGTAATCCAACATTATACTACTTTTTATATTATATATAAATATTATGTTAATACATACATAGTATATAAATAATACATACTTATAAATAATATATAAAATGAATATATACATATACATACGTATATTTAATACACAGTGTAACAAATGTAAGAGAAGATGTTTCTATGGTCTTTAAAGTGACAGTTTGATGTAATACTGGCGCACCTTAGCCGTAAACGTGAAACGATTCGTCGCCATCCTAATCTCGAGAGGGAGCGCATTCCAGAGAAGTACAGATTGTACAATGAAAGAAGAATGACAAGGCTTGAGCTATGAGAAGGACACGAAAGAAGAGAATTATTAGAAGACCGAAGATTTCTGTCATGGTTGGAGCAGCGGTATTGAAAGTAAGGAGCTAGGTAGCTGGAGTTATTAGATGAATGAAGAAAAGTGAAAAGAGTGGTCAACGCGCGCATATTACGACGCTGACGTATAGGTAACCATGACAGCTGTTTACGATATGAGGAGACATGGTCATATTTACGGAGATTGAAAATGAACCGAATGCAATTGTTGAGAAGTCGGTCAAGTTTATTGAGTAGATCTGCATTCAGGTCGAGATAACACACATCACCATAGTCGATTATAGGAAAAACCAAGGTCTGCACAAGCATTGTCTTTGTCTTGACAGGAAGGAAATTCTTCAGGCGATAGAGAGAACGCAGGACACCGGTAACCTTTTGGCAAACGCTTGTAATCTGGGGTTGCCAGCTAAGTGTAGCGTTGATGTGTAAACCGAGATCTTTAACGGAAGCACTCAGAGGTATATTGGTTCCATTAAATGTTACCGGTGGAAGCGATGCCAAGTCCAGCCTGTTTATAATTCTAGAGCTTCCAATGATGATAGCTTGGCATTCCAAAGGATTGACGCATAAGCCGTACCTCTCGGACCAATCGCGAATTGTTGCCAAGTCCCGGTTCACATCATCGATCGCATCCAGCAGATCCTCAGTTTTAGCCTGCGAGTAAAGTTGTAGGTCATCAGCGTACAAATGATACGAACACTAAAGATCAAGGGTAATGAGATTTATAAACAGAGAAAATAAAAGAGGAGAGAGTATGCCACCTTGTGGAACACCAGCCTCAAGGTCTCGCCAACTCGATGTAGCCTCATCAACTCTGACAGACTGCTGACGTTCACGAAGATATGAAGAAAACCATTCCAGTGCTTCGGAGGAGATCATAAGATAGGATAGGATGGATAGTAGGATACCGTGACTGACGGTGTTGAAGGCGTTTGAGAAGTCAACCAGGACCAGCACAGTGATCCTAGTGTCCTCCACACCCGCCCTCACATCGCCAATCACTTTGAGCATAGCTGAGACTGTGCTATGCCCAGGTCTGAAGCTGGACTGATAGGGACTGAGGACATTGTGTTCATACACAAACTGGGACAGCTGCTTATGAACACAAGCCTCAAGGACTTTGGAAAGGAAAGGGAGGATGGAAATGGGCCGGAAGTGACTAGGAGTGACAGGATTAGTGACTTTGGGCAGTGGCCGAACATATGCTTTCCGCCAAATTTCAGGAAATTGCCCAGAGTCAAGGGAATGGTTTATTATGTGGGTAAAAGCAGGGAGGAGGTGGTTCAGGATGGTGATAATCATAAAGCGGCTGACTTCATCGCAACCAACCGCTTTAGATTTGATTGAAAGGATAATCTTTTTGATCTCAGCCTCAGCAACTGGAGAAAAGCGAAAAGGAGTTATGCTTGGTCGAGCTAAGCTATCTATATAGTTATTCGTTCGACTCATAGTCTGACGATCAAACTTTGGAGTGGAGACAAAATAAATGTTAATGTCGTCAAGACTAAGCACCGGCGGTGGATCCACACGGTTAACCCTACCGATACCCAGAGTCCTTAGGAACTTCCAGATATCGGTAGCGGAAGAGGTGGAAATGTTGTTGAAAATGTGGCTTCGTTTAGCATTTCGTATCATTTGGTTACAACGATTCCTAGCAACTTTGTAGAGAACCCAATTTTCATCGCAACGATCCCGCTTGAACTTGCGGAAAGCTCGGTCCCTGCGCCTCATCGCCATCTAAATCCCACGTGTCAACCAAGGTGCGGGCGGTCGCTTCAATTTGATTCGCCTTACTGGGGCATGAACATCGTATAAGTTGATTACGACATCGTAGAACACTTTCAATTTCATATCAACTGTAGCAGCTACCTCAAGAGGTACCCAATCAATTTTTGACGCATCCGTATGCAGATTATCGGTGTTCATACGTGCAAAGCAACGCCTGTACAGTACTTTGGGTTGGGGTTTAGGAGGCTTGAGGACATAGGAAATGTAGATCAGGTCATGATGGGAGAAACCAGGAGCAGGATGTTGACCGTGAGAGGAAACCAGGGAAGGAGCCGAGGTGAGAATCAAATCCAACAATGTATTTTCACTGTTGGTATTATGATGTGTTGCATTCAGAGGTAAAATTTGAAGGCCAACAGATTCGACAATGGAGTGGAGTTTTCGGGAACGATGGGAGTTTGGGAGCAGGAGATCGGTATTAAAATCACCCATGATGACGTGATACTCGTACTCAGACCCTAAAGATTCTAGAACTAATTCCAAATCGGTGAAATAATCGACATTAGGGGGACAGTAAATTACGCCAAGAACGGTCCGCGCTCCTTTGACACAAACCTCAAGGAAAAGAAATTCAGCAGCGATGGAAGAAGAAGAAGCTATAATTTTATAGGGGAAGTCACTGCGTAAGTAAATGGCAACACCACCACCCCTCTTTCCAGTGCGATCATTTCGGATTAGAATGTAGCCAGAAAGGGGGAAAGAAGTTGAGGTTTGAACCAACTCTCAGAGACCAGGACGGCATGAACGTTTGACTGTGTAAACGCCTCCACAAGATCACTGTAATGACTTGGCAGACTTTGAGCGTTAATGTGGCAAACATTTAACGAATTACGGTGTCGAAGACTAAAAGTTCCACGAATAAAATCGCCAAGTGTGCCTGTCACCGAACAAAAACTGTCGTCGTCAGGCAAAGCAGAAGAATTATTTGCCGAGTGGAAAGATGACTCATCATCAGATGCCATAGAATTATTTCAAATGTATAAAATATATATAACAATAAATTTAATAATAATATACTACAAAAAAAATTAAAGAACATATATAGCCGGTGCAAAGAACACATCTCTGCACCACCCGCCAGCTGACACCAACACAAGACAATAATACACAAATTACATATTAAATATTTTAACAGTTACAAAAACAAAAACAAGCTGTTAAGAACGAAAACATGATTTCGGAACGCAACCTTTATCAATGACGTTTAACGACAAATGTCAAAGTGACAATTCTGACAATGTTTGTTTTGATTGAACTGTTGAACTTTGAAGTGCATATAACAAAATAATTACCTACTTATTTAGAAATTGAAGATTAGTTACTCATAAGATACTTTGTGGGTAAACAAAAGTAAACAATAAATGTACCGCACAACAGTCAGTGGTACGTTCCTTCCAAGAAGATGCAATTTCAAGACATAAACGCGAACTGAATTTACAAACACGAAAAGAAAAATGAAAATAACTAATTACGCCGGGTCGATGATTTAGTATTGCTTACTGTCGTGACGTTGGGGTGCATGATAGGAGCCTCCACGAGTGACGTACTTCCAGAACCCCGTACGTCCAGCGCACCCTGGTAACAATCGGCGAGCTTCACACGCTGATTGGCCAATCCTTTCACCACGATGGCAAACACCATCAGTCCAGCCCTAAAACCGGCTCTGTGTGTGGTATCTGTCAACATCGAAGGTTTCTCTAGCGAAAAATCAGACATACTATCTGAACTGTGCCGTACTACAGTGTGTTCTGTGTGTCCAAGAAACCCACAGAGATGCATCACAAAGTCGGCCACACATTCCTGGACATACGCTAGTCGCCGAGATCTGTCACCCGAAACACGGTAACGCAGTGTTTGTTGCTCCCGGCGTAAGCATAAAATCAGCTCAATGTACGACCCAGAATGGAACCGAAATCATTACTTTAGACCTTGGATACTGTACCGTTACTTCTCTTTATAAGCCACCCAATATTCCTTTCCACTTTGACGACCGGTTGGCGCAGCGGGAGTGTAAGCGACTGCCACGCCGAAGGTCGCGGGTTCGATTCCCGCTCACGTCAAACATTTGTGTGCGTGAAAATGGATGTTTGTCTTGGTCTGGGTGTTTCTATGTATAATATGTATGTATTTACAAAAAAAAGTATATATGTATGTTTATCCATTATCTAGTACCCATAGTACAAGCTCTGCTTAGTTTGGGACTAGATGGTGTTGTGTGAATGTGGTAGAATATTATTATAGAATATTATTATTATAATTTGTTGCCCCGGGCAATTTCTACGCCCAGACCGTAAGCTTTGTACTCGGTGACTTTAATAGCCACAATACGAACTGGGGCTACGACTCTACGGACTTTAGCGGTCAATCAGTTGAAGAGTGGGCAGAAGCAAATGATTTGGTGCTGATTCATAACGCAAAACAACCGGCTTCCTTTAACAGTGGTCGATGGAAGCGTGGATATAACCCAGACCTTATCTTTGCTAGTGAAACCATAAGCTCACAGTGCATAAAAACCGTATGCTCCCCAATACCCCGTACACAGCATAGACCGATCATGTGTACAATTCGACCCGTTGTTAGGCCTGTAAGCTTCCCGTTAAGGTGTCGTTTCAACTACACCAAGGCTAACCGGGGGCAGTTTTCACAGCTCATAGATGAAGCACTACTGAATGTTCCGCCAATACCTCAGAACTACGATAGATTTGTCGATATCATTGTAAAAATATCGCGCAAGTGCATACCTAGGGGCTGTCGAACTTCTCACATTCCAGGGCTATCAAAGGATTCCGTGGATCTGTTAAATGAGTATGAGTCCCTATACAGTCATGACCCATTCTCCGAGGAAACCACTTAGCTGTTCCAGCTCAAGCGACCTAGTTAGTAAGCCATTCAGCCTGACCGATCTAGTTTCTTCAATTAATGACCTTAAGAGTGGCAAAGCCTCGGGGATGGATAATATATCAGTGGAGCAAATAAAACATCTAGGCCCAGCTGCTGTGTCATGGCTGCGGCTTCTTTTCAATTATTGTCTGGAATCCTAAAAAAATCAAAAGTTATGGCTTTACTAAAGCCGGGCAAGCCAGCAGACAATCCAAAAAACTTCCGGCCTATATCACTCCTGTGCCATACTCACAAATTATTCGAGCGATTAATATTGGCAAGGCTCACGAACCTGGTCGAGCCGGCTCTGATCCCAGAGCAGGCCGGCTTTAGAGCGGTGAAGTCATGTTGCAACCAGACACTGAAACTCACGCAGTACATAGAGGACGGCTTTGAAACACGTAAAATAACTGGCGCCGTTTTTGTAGATCTCTCTGCAGCCTACGACACAGTGAACCTCAGGCGGCTGTTGTGGAAGGTGGAAACCATGACAGGCGATCACAAATTTGTCATGATACTCCGGGAGCTTCTCCATAACCGTCGCTATCAGGTTCATTTTCTATCTGAAAAAAGTCGTTGGAGATCTCAAAAGAATGGGCTGCCCCAAGGAAGTGTTCTGGCTCCGCTACTCTTCAATATCTACACTAATGAACAACCCTCCTGCCCAAACACCTGCCGCTTTATTTACGCAGACGATCTTGCCCTAACATCCCAAGCCACGAACTTTGAAGAAATAGAAGTAAATCTCAGTAAGGCTCTTAACATCTTGGGTACTTACTATGAGGCAAACGCACTCAAACCTAACCCAACTAAAACTGAGTCCTACGTATTCCATCTGCGTAACAGGCAAGCCGGTCGTAAACTTAATATAGAGTGGCAGGGAATACTTATAAATCACAATCAACATCCCAAATACCTAGGCATTACGCTTGATAGGGCTCTTACCTATAGAAGGAACTGCGAGTTATTAAAAAGTAAGGTTCATACTCGCAATAACCTGCTCCGGCCCCTCATCACTGCTAAGTGGGGAGCTGCACCGCAAGTAATGCGAACTTCGGCCCTGGCGCTAGCATTTTCTGAGGGTGAATACGGATGCCCTGTGTGGAGTCGATCCGCTCATGCAAGGTCAGTAGATACAGCACTTAACGAGACTTGCCGAATTATCACTGGTTGTTTAAAACCAACCCCGGTAAAACTGCTGTACCCACTTGCTGGCATCGCACCACCGAATGTCCGTAGGGCCGTGGCGAGCTCTGCAGAATGATCCAAGATGGACTGTGACCCACGGCACCCATTGCATGGTTACATCCCAGTGCAAGCATTATTAAGGAGCCGTAGGAGTTTTGTGAAAAGTATCCATCCATTGACCCAGGAGCCATCAAAGGCAAGGTGCGACCTATGGCGAGAAGAGAGCCTTCTACCATCTCCTTTCGATTCACCAGCCGAGAGTCCTCCACCTGGGCATGCCTTGCCATGGTCTGTCTGGAAGTCCTTGAATAGACTACGGACTCAGGTCAGCCGGTGCAAAGAAAACATGTTCAGATGGGGACTCTCGGACGGTACCGATTTGGCTTGTCTGTGCGGTGCAAGACAAACGATGTCCCACCTAACATCGTGCCCTGCGTGCCCAAATACTTGCACGCAGGAAGAACTGATGACTGCCGCCGACCATGCAGTCAGTGTGGCTGCTTTCTGGGCCTCAAAAATTTAAGTGTTTGCCAGCGACACGCTAAGAAGAAGACTGTCGTGACGCTCTCCGCGCCAGGTCGTACTGCAGGCTGGGAATCACTCTTCGACTGCGGATATTTTGATATTAAAGGATTTAATTCGTCCATAGAAGTGATCTTGATCCGTGTGCCATCCGCCACTTTAATATTAATTAATCCATCCTGCGTCCAACACGCCCTGATGCCAAAGTGCGCCCTGGCCTTGGTGAACGTAGTCTAACCTCCTTCTTGCTGAAAACGCTGGAGAGGCTCGCTGTCAGGTACCTGCAGGAAGGCGCACTGCTACGCAGACCACTACACCCGCAACAACACGCCTACAGAAGTGGCAAATCAACGGAATCAGCGGTTCACTCCGTAGTGGGGACCACAGAGACAGCGCTATCTGACAAACTAATGACCTTAGGCGCCTTCATTGACATAGAAGGCGCCTTTGACAAAACGTAATTCACCAGCATTAGCCGGGCCCTTGACAAGTTCGGAGTTGAACAAACCGTCAGTGGCTGGATCGATCAACTCCTGAAACAATTGAATAGCCCTTCTATTCAATTTACGGTTAACAGCACCACAAGGGGGATAGTAGCAAAAGGCTGCCCACAGCGAGGTGTCCTATCACCCCTGCTATGGAACATAGTGGTAGACAATCTGTTGAGAAGCCTGAATGACAAATGCTTCTACACGGTCGGCTACGCACATGATATAACCATCCTAATCAAAGGAGACTCGGAAGACATGATCCAATATCGGATGCAAGCAGCCATCAGGATCATGGAGCAATGGTGCAACCACCACGAACTGACGGTTAACCCAAATAAAACGGAGCTAGTACTTTTTACCAACAAAAGGAACACCCGTCTGACCAGAAAACCAAAACTTTTTGGCACGGAGCTCAACCTATCGAGTGAAGTCAAGTACCTGGGCGTAACACTCGACCATAAGCTTAACTGGAATGAACACATTACCACTAAAACCACAAAAGCATGCACAATCTTCTGGCAGTGCAGGAGAATAATAGACAAGAAATGGGGTCTCAAACCATTCCATGGTTCTCATTTTTTCCTCTGGATCTACACTGCCATAATCCGCCCATTCTCACATACGGTGCAGTATTGTGGTGGCCACGCACTCAACTAAGCACAGTCAAAAGCAAGCTACAGAGCATACAACGCCTCGCCTGTCTGGCCACAACAGGCTGCATGAAAACTATTCCAACGGCGGCATTGGAGGTGCTTCTCGACCTGCGACCACTGCACCTCATCATCCAGCAGGAAGCGGGTGCCACCGCGATCCAGCTCGATAAGATCGGGCTCTGGAGAAGAGATGACCGAATAACCCATGCACGCCTGAAAAGGACACTAACTAGCGAAATCCTGATGCTAGATCAAACGTGCGACCTCATACCCAAAATCTTTGTCTTTGACAAAAAATACCGCATACAACTGCAAGAAGAGCACGAGGATAGCTCTGGTATACACGAGATTATAGTATACACAGACGGCTCCAAAACGAAGTATGCTACGGGTGCTGGAGTATTCACCCATGACTTGAACATCAATCTCTTAACATCGCTTGGTAAACTCAACACCATCTTCCAAGCTGAATGCGTTGGGATTATAAGGGCGGCGACGGAGATAGCGGCCAGAAATGTGAGTGACCTGTCAATACGCATCGTCACAGGCAGTGCCTCAGTCAACTGCATTAACAGCGGCCTAATCATGGAGTTCCACCAAGAGCTGCAGAAAATTGCAGCGAGGAACCGGGTCACGCTTCAGTGGATACGAGGACACAGCGACTCCATGGGCAATGACGCAGCAGACCAACTGGCAAGGAAAGGATCGGACACAACAACTCGGGGACCCAAACCAATTGTTCCAATACCGTTCAGCCAACTAAAAATATGGTTACGCGAGAGAACCCTACAACAACATGAAAAAGAGTGGGCAGAACTCAAAGAGGCAATCCAAAGATGCCATCCCTCAACTGAATAAACAACTCTCGCAAAAACTGCACTCCAGCAGGGAAAAACTCAAGCATCTGACTGGCATAATAACCGGCCACTGTCCACTAAATAAGCATGCAGGGGCTGCATGGAAACCGAAGAAACACCCGCTCATGTGATTCTAAGTTGCACCAGCGTGAGTGACCAACGGAAGAGGTACCTGAACAATCCCAGAACCATGAGCGAAGCCATACGTAACATTGGTCAACTCATGGCATTCTGGAAGGAGCTTTCATGGTACGAGTAGTTGGCGACAGCCGTGTCGCTGCTCACGCACAATGGCCCAATTTAGTGGCTAAGTGCGGAAAACACCTGTCCAACTAACTAACTAACTAACATGATTATGATGATAATGATGATATGATGATTTATCGTTAAAAGTAATATTTTACGGGCTTTAAACTTGTAGAAAAAATACTAACGAATCGATATAGCTGCAGATAGAGACAGTGGCAGACTTACTGGCGAGTTACTCTTGAAAAAGCTCTCGTTTAAAACCGATGAGATTGGCTGTTGATTGTACGGGGCGTACAATAACCAACTAATCTCATCGGTTTAACCAAATGGCGCTCAGGCTTGTAGAATTTTTTACTCGTACCTACCTACTACAAGGCCAACCTACAAGCTAAGCGTGCAATGCACCGCATGGATATTATAAATATGTGATGCAAATAGAAGATTACTTGCATATTTAGGAAAAGGGGAGGCAGTAGCGAAGTAAGACACTTTTGTTCCTAACTCTTCTCCTGTTGTCGTATGTTCTCAGAAGCAATATACCTACTAAGTCATTTAGTTTTAATAAGTTTGGGAACGTAATTGGTGAATCAAATCACTGTTATTGTTTATTTTTTTGTATGAAATGCAGTTTATTTATCTATGCATATCATAAAATGAAGTTCATGCTATGTCCTGTCTTTTTGTATAAAGGCGATAAACCAAAGAGATTGGATAATATACATAGAGACCGTCCTAGTACTCCCAAATTGAACACAGTCAACTGACGTGTAAGATACAATTTAGACAATTTATGCCATCAAATATAACCCTAGTGAATTTTCTTTTATAACAGTTATATCATGATTTTGAATTTAGCCGTGTAATATTTATATCGACTTTTCAAGTGTTGTAAAAAATCTTATCGATATGTCTATCCACCGTATATTTTTACCTCGTTATTTTTTAGATTCTATGTGCACATGATAAAGATTTATAAAATAAGTGGATTGCTGCAGTATGTCGTGGAGAAAATTGGGTGCCTAGAAAGCACCACAGAATTTGTTCCAAGCATTTTACTGCGAAACGTTTTTATAGTAATGACAGATGGCTCCTCCCATCTAAACATAACAGTGTGCGTGTTTAAATAATTACTTGCTAATAATTAAACTATCAGCAACAGTAGTGAATTCCGAAGCTTGTTAGAATCCATCATATTACAAAAAAATTAATGCACCTATAGAAAAAATCTGATCATTCTCTACAAAGACAGTAATATTTAAAGGACAGTAATTTGAAGGTTTGATAAGAACTGTCTACTTTAATAGTCACGACTACTGAGTGGTTATGCATCAAAATAAGGGAATCTTCGTTTGAAAGAAATTTTGTTAAATGTCATCTACCCAGAGACCAAAACTTGGTTGTTCTTGTTCGACTAGTGGACTAATAATGTGCCGATCCCAAGATAAAATCGAAGGGCTAGTCTAGCCACAATTTTTTTCTCTCTAAATATTCTGTGTGTCACATGTATGATCGAAAATTGTCCGATCCCGCACATACATTTTTTACACATAGATTTGTATTACCTACACTATGTAATGAGAAAATGTCAATAAAAGTTTATATAAAATTAGATTATTGTTAATAACAAAATTTTGGGGACTATTGAAGATTTTGTCTGATTTATCTATTTTAAGTTAATTTTCATGTTTTTTGCTTGATAAAATCCATGTCGATTATGTCCTATCCTTGTAAAGAATTAATTTGGATATGCCATTCTCAGTTATCATAATGCTTAAGCTATGAGTTTTGCTTTTTTCTTAATTATTTGCTTTCTCTAATAAAAATATGTTATTTGGGGATGATGATTTATTTATTTAATATTTATTAATCCCACTTACAGCTATCATTGCAGCTGAAAAACTAACTATAAATAAGTATAAATAAACATTTATGCCGAGGGTGTCGTATGAGGCGACTAAGAGAAACACAAGAGAAGGAAATCTCGAAATAAAACCCTATACGAATACGTCTGGCTAGTGTGGTATAAAAGTAGGCCAAACCTCCACAGCGGAAGGTTTAAGACCAGCAGTGGACTGGAAAAGGCTGTTGATGCGTAAAGAAAAATACCATGAAAATTAGAAAATAACGCCTGTTCTACTGAGTACCCATTTGAAACAAAAATATATAAGTTCAGTTTAAAAATGCAAGTTTGTGTAATAATTATATAAATACTATCCATTAACTAGCGTTCTGACTGCTGTGGACACAAACTTACGGAATGTATAACATGTACATACTTACTTTTACAAGTCTGTTTGATTTTCAACCTATATTGAAACTTTGATCGATATCGATAGCTGATTTGCTCAATCACTAAAAAATTAAAAAGTTGCGAAATTTGTGTTCAAATGGTCTTTAGCCCTAGCTGACAAACATAGTGCCATCTTCTGCTGGCAACTCTAATTTGTCATATGAGTGAAGAGTGTAGCTATATTCAATTTGTTCATAAAAATATCGTTCATTCCATGCTTTAGTTATTCTTCCATGCGATAAACTCAAAAACTTCCTAAAGAATTTTTGTACGATTTTCACTAGTATATAATGTGTTTTCTGAGCAAGTTTTAGTTTGGTATATCATTCACGCAAGCAAAGCCATAGTAGACTGAGAGCCAGTGTTCCGCAGACTTACGGTATAGTAGCAAACTCCATATTAATGCTAGTTATACTAATGTATCTGCTGTAGATCAAATGGGGGTTCGCTATTCCCATAGAGGGTTCCTTTAGGCGTGCGTAGAAGTCGAAAAGCATGAAAATCGACTTTCAAAACGTGATCGCAGCATGTCTGCCGTTTTGATATCTTAAAATATATAGTTTTTTTTATAGAAAAACTTAATGGCAGACACTTGTTCCGGTTCCAACTATATTTTATATAGTATCAAAGTTTCCAAATTTTCATAAAATTTACGTTATTTTAGCAAAGCTAAAAATTATATATGTTATTTATATTATTATTATAAACATATATTCACAAAGGCAGACACATAGGTCGGTTCTGACACGCGGGCAGACCATTCGATACTTTCTCAGTCGTGCTATTGAAGTTGCATGATTTTGATTTTCTCACTCTTCATTTCGCAGGGAACTAGTGTTTCAGCAACCAGACCGATACGTCGGTTCTAAAAGGCAGGCAGACTACATAATAGTTTCGCAAACATTGTTCACATGTATTCATACTCATTCGCTGTCATTGCCAGTAAGAGTGAGAAAGTCAATATCGTGTATCTCCATTAGCATGACTGCGAAACTATTTATGTAATCCGCCATTTTGCGGTGACAGCCATCTTGGATTTTTCATAGTGAGCTCTATTCTACGGATCAAGCGCGTTCATTTGATACCCATATTGAAGTTGTTGTGAAGTAATATGCGAGCCGCCATTTTTTATTGGCGGCCATCTTGGATTACAATAATTTAAATATTATATTATATTGTCATCAAGACTAAGTGTGTATACCAAATATCAGATCAATCTGTCATCAGGAAGGGGGTAAAATTCCAATGACTAAATTTGACCCAAACAAACAAATAAATGCTGCCGCGGACTTTTGTTTAGAACTATTTAAGATAAACAATAATTATCACCGTACATTATCTTCAAGTAACTTTAACGGCTTAGGCAACGCACGCGAAGATAGCTTTCAGAGCTCAGGATTTTTGCCGACATAGTTACATAGTTAGATACTTTTCCTTATATTATGGCTACATTATACACTCGTGCCTCGTTGGTCTCGCGGCATAAATGTGCGTGTGGGATCGGGAGGTCCCGGGTTCGATTCCTGGGTCGGGCAGTGTTATTGGGTTTTTCTGTCACGAAATTCTCAGTAGCAGCACGGAGTCTGGAAATGTGCCCGGTACGGCAATAGGCTCGCCCCTTATTACGTGGGACTAAAGTATATCTGGCGAAAAGTGGGTGTAGAAATACACCTCTGCCTACCTCTTCGGGGTTATAGGCGTGAGACTATGTATGTATGTATGTATGTATTATACAAAATCTTTATAAATTGTAGCCTATGTGTTATTCTGATGTATAAATTATAATTACTATAAGGTTTCATCCAAATCCGTTCAGTAGTTTTTGCGTGAAAGAGTAACAAACAGCCATCCATACATCCATTTATACATCATCTTCACAAACTTTCACATTTATAATATTAGTAGGATTGCTGTTGTACGGTGTCCTCATTTCTTTTCTTTGCACAAGATTAGTTGAGTTTAAACTAAAAGTTTAAATCAAACCTCTATCGCGAGTAAAGTTGAATGATGATGATTGAAATTATTTTAATTAATTTCACAGCATATGAATTTAATTCAATTGAAATTAACATATCCAAGAATTCGTAGAAGATAATAAAAACACGACGTTGATAAAAATAATTATCAGCTATAGCCACCCAGTTTAGATAAACACTTCTATTCAGAATTGTACGTAACTCTGTTGATAGATAACAAGTATGAAATTATCTTGCAATATATCCTAGCGAATAACTTTGAAGAAAATTCATTTATATTGAATATATATTGAATTTTGCCAAAGTGTTTTAATGCATTCAGTTTTACAAAGAACAATTGTAATAAATAAATGCAATTTAGAAACTTTGAAATCTTATCGTTGCTTCTCATCTGATTTAGTTCAACGTTATTAAATTTAACTTTAGATGATATTCTATCAAAATTTAAATTGGAGACCCGTTTAAAATAACAATATAATTATAAAACCTTAAGCTCTTTAAGTCTCTAGAGCTTTTACGACGAGCTAAACCATTTTCATTCCATTTTCCGGATTGACATTCACCCAAAGCTGTTTTACACCCAATAAAACGTATTGCAAATTGCACTGGTAGATTACGTCAGTAATAGGTTTACCCTAATTTATACCAGCGCACCCCTTTCGAGCTGTATTTGGTTAAATAAATGTTGTTCAACCCGGTATTTGTAATCCTTAAATTTGAATCTCTGGGGGAACGTAATCCCTGCGAAATATAATCCGGGATTAACGTAACGTGGAACACGGTGACCCAATCTAGTAGCCGTCTGCTGTGTTTATAATAATTTCCACATATTCTACTAAGCATAGAGTGCAGGTAAGCCCATAGGCACCTGTGTTTATGGCTCAAACTAGCCTTTGCCCGGAGCTTCGCTCGCGTAAATTTCGCTTACATAAAATAATTTTACAAACTCCCCTACACTCCTCAAGAAAAATACATTTCAGGCACCAATATGTATTCCTTCAATGGATAAACTTCAAACTTAGTAAAGTTTGAAGTTAATCCATTGAAGGAATACAAACTTTCATACAAACTCTGACAACCTGTTGTACACCCTTGGGGGTGGAATTTCAAAAAATCCTCTCTTAGTGCTCCCCTATACGCCTCAAGGAATATACATACCAAATTTCACCTACTTGCGCTTAGTAGTTTCGGCTGTAGCGTGCCTGTCAGTCAGGCAGTAACGCAAGTATTTTATATAACGGGTGGCGCAAAAGTAATGACCCTATTAAATTTGGTTCAGCTACAACTTCGTTTCTAAATTAGAAAACTAGAATTAGTTTTTTTAAACAATAATTGGCGCAAGAGAAGGCAAGAAATAAGGAAAATCTCTTGCTGGCTGGCGTGAGCAACGGCGTGCAGCCTCCGCTGGCAGGCCTGATGCTACGCTATGCCGGCCTCCGTCAGTGTACTGGCCGGCGGCCGAAAGCCGCCGCCACGGACAATAATAAAAAGTAGACAGTGTCAAAGTCAAGCGTTTGGTGTTGTTATTTTGATATTTTCGTTGTTATTTAGATAGTATTTATTTTTAGTGACAGATATTTTAAGTTTATGTCTCTTAACGGTGGTAAGGGTGATGATGAAATAGGTGCGGATCAACCTTGCACTTCGTCTACTCTGGTGCTCTGCCCGAATTGTTCCCAAGCTCGTTACTTTAAAGGTGAGCGGGGCCCAGAATGTACTTTCTGGCCGCAATACGGCCAATACGTCCACACAAACACACAACAACACAGTCTCCCCCAATATTCCCTTTTGGCAACATTTAAGTCAATTCAAAAATTCAATTTCGATTTCAAAGCGAATTCCCCGTAGTGCAAGACCTTCAGTGGCCCAAAATCTAGCACACTGTATAGGTCTTGTCAACCGGGAGAATTCTATAACCGCTTGGGAGCATTTACTCACCTTTCCCTATAGAATTTTGCATGCACAGGAAGACCGGATAACAAAAAAAAACACTTACATCAAAAATTTAAGAAAATTGTATTAATTCGACATTCCAATTCAATCCCCACCCTCCTAAACCATACCGCAATAGCCCCATCTACCATCACGTAGAATCAAAACTCAGGGAAGGTGATATCAGGGGAGCCTCCAGGCTCTTATTTAGTGGCGATGTGGTGGCGCCTTGCTCTGCCGACACACTCGCGAGTCTGCAGAGCAAGCATCCAGCGCCAGGAGATAATCTCTCCTTTCCTGACCCACCTGACACTAACTCAGATTGTCTCAGCGTTACAGCCAAGGACGTGGTTGCTGCCGTTTGCTCTTTCCAAGGCGGGTCTGCCGGCGGTCTCGACGGCTTAACACCACAACACCTTAAGGATCTCGTGTGTGTGAGCGCCGGAGCTGCTGGGGACGCGCTTTTGAGGGAGCTAACGGTTCTAATCAACCTTATGCTCTCCGGCAGTGTGAACGATGACATCGTCCCTATTTTGTACAGCGCCAATCTCTGTGCCTTGCGAAAGAGGTGGTATTCGTCCCATTGCCGTGGGGTGTATGTACAGGCGTATGGCAGCCAAGATATGCTACCGCTATTATAATACCAACTTAGTTAAAAAATTCCAACCCCTGCAACTCAGATTTGGATCCAAGTGGGTTACGAGGCTGCCATACATGCCCTGTCAACGTACCTTGGCTGTAATCCGGGTCAAGTTATCTTGAAGGTTGATTTAAAGAACGCCTTTAACTCAGTGAACCGGGACACCTTGTTGACACAAGTTAAAATTGAAACACCCAAAATTTACAACTTTCTTTGGCAGTATTACAGAAACCCTTCAAAATTGATCTTCAAGGAAAATCTTTTGGAATCCGCTGTCAACAAGGTGACCCTCTTGGACCACTCATTTTTAGCTTAGCTATTCACCCAATCATCAGCCAGTTAAATTCAAAATTTAATATCTGGTACCTAGATGATGGAACCCTGGGAGGCAATGTAGAGTCTGTTTATCAAGATCTGGCTTACTTAAAATCTAAATTTTCATCCATAGGCTTAGACCTAAATCCAACTAAATGTGAAATTTTCATAAACGACAATTTAAACAAATCATCTATACTCTCCAAATTTCTATTTCTGACCCCCAATATAACCCACATTGAAAAAAGTACTCTTCGCCTCCTTGGGTCCCCGATTTTAGACGAAGGTTTCGATTCATTTTGATTGACATTCTTGAGAGAGGTAACAAGGCCTCTAACTTAGAGATAAGGAATATACCGGTCAACCCGTCGGAAAGAAAGTCCGAATTGTGCAGTATTATAGAAAAAATTGGCATACCTTGAATGTTTCTATAAAAGAAACCGACATCCGTAATGTTTACAGATTTAGTACGAAAAGGCCAAGTCAAGAAAAGCCAATAGTGGTGGATTTCATGTCAGTCGTAATGAAAAAAAATCTTTGTCAAGCGGTGAAAACATATAATAAAAACCATCACAATAACAAGCTTTCAATATCATCACTTCAGATCAAAGGCGCCGATAAACCTGTATACATATCGGAAAACCTAACATACAATGCAAGACGCCTCTATTTTACTGCCAGGGAGTTTGCTAAGACGAACGGCTTCTCCTACTGCTGGACGACGAATGGCAAAATTTATATGAAAAAGAAGGAAGGAGAACACGCAATACGTATCGACTCTGAACCAACATTACAGGAACTTAAATTGAAAATTTGACTACTTGTAACTATTTCACATACGATTCTATGGCCTTACATCGTGTGGCATCATCGTAGTACAAGTAGACCTTCTCTCTTGTATGGTATAATTTTTAATTTAATTAGTCTTGCATGCCTTATTATAAACAATTTGTCATTACTCACACAGCAAACGCTATACACATCACATAAACATAAACCATTTTCAAAACACTCATTCAGTCAAACTACTTGCATCGATATTCTTTCACATACGCTAACATACATAAACTTATACGTCATAAAGATACACAAACTTCATTTGCTACCACAACGCTCAATATCTCGTTTCCTGTTTCGTATGATCACTTACAACATAATTGGACTTTCTAGCTACATATTTTATAATAGTGCATCACACAAAAATTAGTTTCAACACACTCAACTGGATAAACATAGCACATATTATCTGCTATTATTCATGCTGTTTAAAAGTTCTTTGGGTCAAATACGACCCTTTTCTTTAGATGTATCACATACACGTTGTACTACTTATTTCATAAATACGTGGGTCCATCGAGCATTTTTTGCCCTTCATACTTAACTTCAGCTTATTATTATTATTGTTACTTAGATCTTATTGTTATTTAACTTTCGATATTCAAACAACAACTAATGAATTAGACAGTCTGTCTGTGGCAGACTGCTCTACTTGCACAATGGACAAATGTAAAACTGATTTATATACAGGTAAACAATCTCTAAACATAATAGTACAAAACATAAGAAGTATAAAATGCAACATCGATAATTTTCTTTTTCTTTCGTAGTACTTGCTAGTTCCGGGGTCGCTTGGGATATAATAATTTCAACAGAATGTTGGCTACCTAGTAATAGGCTGATGCCCACTATTGAGGGATACAGTTTTGCACAGACTGCTAATAATAGAACTCAAAACGAAGGCGTCGTAGTCCTCTACAAGATGAATCATAAGTACATAATTACTGAACCTAACGTTATTGTTGATGCAAACTGTTTATTACTCATAGTAAATAATAATATAGCCATACTCGCAATATACCGCCCTCCAAGCGGGAAAAACATAAACATATTCTTGGAATCCCTTCACAGAAAATTAATTAGCCTTGCTCGATACAAAACTTTGATTTTAGCCGGGGAAATAAACATAGACATATCTCCTACATCAAATGACTCTAGAGCCGAAAATTATCTTAATTTACTAGCATCACACGGCATGTTACCAGCATTTAATATTCCAACCCATTCTCTGACCTGCCTAGACCATTTTGTAATCAAAACCAAACAACTTGCTAAATCTCTTGTAGCCATCACAACTGTCACAGACCACTATAGTATAATTTTGAGTTTAAAAACTGGAAATACTAATTTTATGACTAACAAATTAGTCCGCAAAATAAACTATGATAGTCTTCATTCGGCACTTTTAAGTTTTGATTTTAAACCCATTTACTCAATGAGTGATGTTAATATAGCAGCAGATTTTCTTATTACTTCTATAAGTAGTATTTTAAAACAATGCACCACCCACAAAACGTATTCTAGGCGAAAACATATAATAAAGCCTTGGATTACACCTGGCCTACTGAGGTGCATTCAAAACAGAGACAGACTTCATTTAAAATGGAAGAAACATCCTAATAGTGAGAGCGACAAAATTACGTACCTAAGATACCGCAATTTTTGCAACGAGCTTTTAAAGAAAGTTAAACGTGAGTATGACAGATCCGCGCTAGCTAATGCTCAAAATAACAATAAAAATCTGTGGTAGGTAGTTAAAAGCATAACTGGCTCTAGTTAAATAAACCAGCCTGCAGTGCAACTAATCTGTGAGAGAAACCCTTTGAAATCGGTCAATAATATTAATAGATTTTTTGTGGGCATAGGTCAAAAATTTGCAGAATCTATAAAAAGTACCAGTACATGTCGGCGATACGCCAGGGTTATCGTGTCCAGACTCCATTATAATAAAAACACTCACGTAATATTACTTGGTTTATTTTCAGACGATTTCTAGCACAGAATTGAATTAAAATGTGAGCTACAGTCCTTTTTATAAACTAACCGTCATTACACTTAATGTTTAACAACTGCCACTTCCTTTTCAACATATAATTGAAATTACTGTACAATTAATTATAAAATATAAATTAAAAATCGACATTAATATTGTAATGAATTTTGCACAACACCAAAAGATTTATTTTACACGAATAACAAATTTATTTTAATAACCAAACGCTACTTTAGAACATTCGTCAACAGATGACGCTATCAACAGTATGTAAATATAAGCGCATGTTATTTATTACCGTAAACATAAAAATAAGTGTCAAAATAATGTTATTTAATACTAATTGATTTTACTTTGAAAGTTTCTGGAGTTATCTTAATAATTAAGCGATAAATTAAATACCCAATCTTTATAAAACAGTGACGCAGTCGATACAGTATCTAATATTCTAAAGTAGTGAAGTTCTCAGTTCTGTGTTCACAAATAGTTATTTTAATATCAATCTTAAATATTATTAACATTTTCGTAACAATATAATCATTATATATTAATTTGCGCCCATATACACTTAACGCAGATCAATTACATTCCTTCGTATTACTCCCAACGGATGAAACCGAAGTAAGAACACTTATATTAAATTTAAAAAATGAGCATGCAGCTGGATATTACAACATACCCGGGAGAATGATTAAAATGTATGTTGATATACTGACGCCTCCTCTTACATATGTGTGTAATCTCTCAATAAGTACCGGCATATTTCCTACAGCTTTTAAACAATCCATCATACACCCAATTCATAAGAGTGGCGAAAGAGACCGCGTCAACAATTATAGACCAATATCTATCTTACCCACGTTTTCCAAGATATTAGAGTTTTTTTTATAATAGACTACTGCAATATCTAGAATCTAAAATGTTACTCTCAAAGTGTCAATTCGGATTTCGGAAAAATAAATCAACTAACGATGCCGTCCATCATCTAACTGATTATGTTATAGGCCAATTAGAGGACAAAAACAAGGTATTAGCCATATTCCTGGACCTAACTAAAGCCTTTGACACGGTCTCTACGCCACTCTTACTAAAAAAGCTGGAAAAGATAGGAATAAGAGGTCTCCAGTTAAAGCTTTTCCATAGCTATCTTACTGAACGTACTCAAAGAGTCAAAGTTGGTGAATGGGTGAGTGACGATCTCAAGGTTCTATACGGAGTTCCGCAAGGAAGTATTCTCGGTCCTACGTTATTCCTTGTCTTTATTAATGACTTGTGTGGACTTCCCCTCCAGAACGGCAGTATAATTTCCTACGCTGATGATACAGCTTTGTTCTTTGGTGCTAACACATGGGAACAAGGGTGCATAGGGTTCCCATCAAGAACTTAGGGACCCAAGCCAACCTCACCTGCAAGTGGTGCACCTGCCGATCAACGGACGAGGCTCTGGCAAACAAAATGTCTCAATAAGCGGCAATAGGCTCGCCACCTATTACGTGGGATCAAAACACTGGCAAAAAGTGGGCGTTTAATATGCCTCTGCCTACCCCTTCGGAGAAACAGGAGTGAGTCTATGTATGTATGTATGTACATGGGAACAAACATACAAATACTCCCAGCTGGGCTTTGACACTGTGACTAAATGGCTCTCAAACAATCTGTTGACACTTAATGTCGAAAAAACTAATTATATGCCGATTTCGCTATCATCTCATGGTCACCCCAATGAAACTCATCAAAATATAATTGCCCACCAATATCATTGCGACACTAAAGTCTCTTGCAACTGCCCCAAATTAAAATCACTAAATTGCATAAAATATCTAGGAATAATAATAGACGAGCATCTAAACTTTAAACCTCATATTAATCTTTTAACATCGAGAATTCGCAAAATTATATATATTTTCAAAAACCTTAGACATGTGGCCGACAAAAAAATCATTAAAAATACTTATGTCGCTTTGTGTCAGTCCCTCCTGACGTACTGCATAACAGTATGGGGTGGTGCAGCAAAAACAATCATCCTGCCACTTGAACGTGCTCAAAGAGCGGTACTAAAAGTCGCACACTTTTTACCTTTTTATTATCCCACTACAGACAGTGCGCCAACTATACATTCTTTGCACAGTATTAAAGAAGCACTCAGAAATATATTGTTTCACATTCAAGTCGACAGATAGACGTCGCAATTATAGAATATGTCCACCCGTTTTATATAAAAATAGTCTGTCACATAAAATGTTCTGCTTTTTGGGTAGCCACCTCTACAATAAGTTAAACGCAATTCTCTCACTAAATGCTCTTACTAAAATCAAATGTAAGATGAAACTAACTCAATGGTTGCACACACTCAGATACGAAAATACCGAAGAACTTCTTATAACAGGATTGTAATTTAATGATGTACTTATCATGAAATTCACACACACACACACAGACACATGCACGCACACACATACATACATACACACAAACACAATTACACGCGCACACAGACACACACACACAATATTAACCTTACACACTCATATAAAAACTTTTTTGTCTAGTTCACTATGTTACTCTTTATGTCATACAAGAATTTGTTATCAGTACTTTCCGCTTCACAACCTCTTTAATATTGATACACAATATTTACTGATACATTGTTTGGGGGCCTGGTATTCTGTCTGACAGGACTATCCTAGTTCAGATACCAGTCTCTCACAAAGGTGCAA
The DNA here is from genome assembly GCA_944739405.2 of Euclidia mi. Taxonomy (NCBI): domain Eukaryota; kingdom Metazoa; phylum Arthropoda; class Insecta; order Lepidoptera; family Erebidae; genus Euclidia; species Euclidia mi. Next base: position 25,133,955 of record OX123204.2, on the reverse strand, counting down.
ACTGTATCTAGTTTTTTTTTTGTATACATTTTAGTGTAAGTACATATCCTTTATGAAAGAGAGAATAAATACATTTATTTATTTATTTATTCATGAAAAAATTCAAAATTTTAGTGAAATTTCTGACAAGCTCCTCAAAATTAACATTCATTCGGCTTTTACTATAATTCGGTATTGTCTTATCGTGCCTAAATTTACCCACGCTATTCGAGCTTCGCCTTTTTGGAAAAATTCAAGCCTACTCATTGAAATGGACAAAATTATACAAAAAACTCTTAGTCAAATTTTGAATATAGCACTGAATGGGTTTACTAATGTTTGCCATAATTTTAAATGCCATAATTTATTAGTATTTGCCATAATTTCATTAGAAATAACGCTTTAGTTGCCATAATCGTGAAATGACATAAAATGACTTTCACTAATTCCATTGGTCATATTCGATCAAGTGTCATAATAATTTAAATCCATAAATGTATTTGCTATCATTTTCGTTTTCAATAATGCCATTTTCCATAACTTTTATTCACCATAATATAAACTCAAACTCAAACTCAAAATCCTTTATTCATTTAGATCACAAAGTGACACTTATGAACGTCAAATTTAAACATTATTACTGTATGCTTTTACATTTACATTTACTGCCACGTTCGCAATGCAATAGGTAGAACCATGAGAAAGAACGGGCAATAAAACTCACGGTCACTCTTTTTCAACGCCAGGTTTTTAATAATACATAACAATTAAACTTTTGTAAGGTGCTGCAACTGTTATACCTTCTATGTTACTTGTATATATTTACTTTACATGATACTCAAGCATAATCAAGTTAAATTTTGATGTTCATTTAGTTAGCCTCCTGAACATAGACATGGTGAAACAGGAGCATCCACTTACATTATGCACCTAACAATGTAGGCAATCCACGCAAACCATGATGGAAATGATGAAGTTAAATATAAATAAAAAAATATACCAGCCCATAAGACCGCCATCGACCAGTCATAGCAAGTAGCACCCGTTCACGAGTATGACGCATGTGCCAGCCATCATCCCTCTCGCCATATCAGAGGGACAGGGATGACCCGACACACGACGCCACCACAAGAAATGACATTTTAGTGAGCATGACAACAACGGTATACGAACCGGCAGTAATAAAATTAACAATCTGTTGGTATACTGACCATGAACGCGAATTACCTCCATTTTCCAGATCATTAATTATAGCATAAATTTGTGAAAACGTGTGAAAAAATGCAAATGTAGTACCCATATTTAATTGACGTGATACCTTTTGAAATACAACCACCGATCCAACTGATTGAGTACAAGACAATAAAATTAAACATAATAAATAAATAGTATCTAACGACATGAAAGACATCTAATGATGTGGTGGCGATTCCAAAAAACATCATTTACCTACTTATATAATTTTATTTCGAATAGAATCATATTTAATTACATGTCATGAAAATTTTAATATTATCTACCTACTTACCCAATAATTATGTGAATACTAAAACAGATTATTGCCAAGCGCATTTGTCATTAAGGTAATCATTTAAATTGTAATAAGCCTTTTGCATTAGGTTATTTTTAATCGTTGTCTTAACCTCTGGAACGCAGGCGGGACATACGTATGTCCCAGGAAAAATTGTTCCGTCCAGTGCTTGCGGGAAACACGTATGTCCCGCAACGACAGCGCCATGTTTCACTACTTGAAATGACGTTAAAATAATTCCACCAATAAGATTATGTTCCACTATTGCAAAGTATGAATATTCTTTTTAATTCTGCATTGTAATTGGCTGTCATTTTTATAGACTTTTTTGCAATAATAACGACTGAAAATTGTTTGCCACAAGTTCGATTTCGCGCGCGTTAGAGTGACGACAGCTCTGCTTTGAAAAACGTGTAGCGTCGCAATCTCGTAATTTCACTATATGTTTTATATGTCATTATACTCGGAAACTAATCTTGTTTGCTATAAAATATAGTTAAGATATGATCATTGTATAAATTATAACGAAAAACGATTTTCAAAATATCATTATCAAAAATGGCGGCAAGTTGTAAATACACCCGTCCGCATTTCAGTTTTGTAAGATTAGGTAGTTAAAAGTCGATTCTATTACTCATAACCTTTCTTATTTATCACAAACTAATGAGTAAATAATAATAAAATAATAAACTTATGGTTATGATATTTACGAAAGTGTATCTAAGTCGGCACAGTTTCGCGCGCGATTATGGCGGCCGTTTCGTATTCCGATGATGTGTTTAAACTTTTGTTGATTTATAAAAATATAAGTGAAGTTGATATTAACTGATTGATTAAATTCAATAATTCATTAAGTAAGGAATATAAAGTGATGTGAATTATTGCTAAAATGCTAAATATTTGTGAAAAAGTGTGTGTTAAAAGTTTTATTGAAGAGAATTAATTCATGTTTTCGAGTTTTATTTCAACGAACTGCAGAGAAAAGGTAATTATACATCATATATCTATAGTAAGTTTGTTAAGCATATTTCAAGGATGCAAAAACCGTCATTATTTTTGTGATACGTTGAAAACTAACTGAGATATAGGTAAAATAATAACGCCGGTCAGCTGTTGCTCGATCAAGAGGTAAAGCAGCCTGCACTACCGGCCATATTTTATTTTTTACGTCCCGCGCGGGAGGGGTTAAATGCGCTAAACGGCAAGTATAAAATACATATCGGTATCTTGTTGTAGATGCGTAAACTTTGTCCTATAAAAGAATTATGAGTTTTACACAAACGGAAATACAGAACACATAATTTATGTCTATTTCTTGTATTAATAGAGTGAATATCACTATTCTTTGAATATGAATTTATATTCCTACGCACATGCAAAACACTGGCATAAATATACTGAGACGCTACAGTTAAAATACCGATGTCCTTAAATCTTTCCTTGAGCGAAACTCTTGTTCGTAATTGGTAAATGGCCCGAACTGCTCTTTTTTGCAATATAAAAATACTTTCGATATCAGCAGCCCTACCCCATAGTAATATGCTATATGACATAACACTATGAAAATAGCCAAAATATACCAGCCTAGCCGTATCGACATCTGTTAAACTACGCACCTTCTTAATGGCATAAGCAGCCGAACTAAGTTTCGCTGACAGATATGTAATGTGTGCGCCCCATTGCAACTTTGAATCAAGTGTTATTCCTAGAAACAACGTAGATTCAGTTGTTTCCAGTACATCACCATTTAAAACGATGTTAGTACCAAGGTTTCTGACGTTTGGCAAAGCAAACTTAACACATTTGGTTTTTTTGGCGTTCAGTACTAAGTTGTTTACAGTAAACCATTTAGTCACCTGAATAAGAGCACTGTTTATTTCGGTAAAGTTTTCCTTATTTCTATCTACTTCAAATATCAATGAAGTATCGTCAGCAAACAATACCACGTCACAAATGTTTCTCAGGTAAAATGGCAAATCATTAATGTAAACAAGAAACAAGAAAGGCCCTAGGATACTACCCTGCGGCACTCCCAATTGTACTGGTAAACCACTGGATTTTGAGCCATTTATTTCGACACATTGGATTCTGTTATTTAAATATGCCTTAATAACATCCAATGCTTTAGTCTGGACGCCGTAATGTTTAAGTTTGCACAAGAGCGTATCATGGCAGACACAATCGAATGCTTTCGAAAGGTCGCAAAACACACCAATAGCATTCTGAGATTTCTCCCATGCATTGTAGACGTGTTTGAGTAACGCTACTCCTGCATCCGTCGTCGAGTGACCCTTAGTAAAACCATATTGCTCAGTATGAAGGAGGCTGTTTAAATTAAAGTGTTTCAGAAGTTGCTTGAGTATGATCTTTTCAAAGATTTTACTGAAAGTAGGTAGTATTGAAATTGGCCTATAATTACTAGGATCATTCTTACTGCCGGATTTAAACAGAGGTATTATCTTACTATGTTTCATTAAATTTGGAAAATCACCTGATTCTATACACTTATTAAACAAGTTACTAAGATAAGGAGCTACTATATCTATTATACTTTTCATTATCTTAACAGATATTCCCCAGAGATCACCTGTATTCTTAGACTCTAGAGATTGAAAGGTGTTTATAATGTCAGTAGAACTAATAGGGCTGAATTTAAATATTACATCACATTTTTGTACACTTGATTCTAATAAATTTTCTGCACCTGAAGCTGATGTGTTTAGACCTCTAGTAGTAGTAATAGGTATGCTAGCAAAAAAATTATTGAATGTGTGTGCAACTTCTTCTTTATTGTTAATAATTTTATTATTATCTAGCAAGTTAACATTGGTGTTCCTTAAGGTTGTCTTGCCCGTTGCTTCGTTAATAGCTTGCCAGGTGGCCTTAACTTTATTAGAAGACTTCCTAATTTTGTCACTAATGAATACTGCCTTAGCTATACTGCATACCTTTTTAAATATTTTAGAATAATTTCTGACATACTCACTGAAGCTCGCATTAAAATTGTATTTCTTCATACCATACAACTCATACATCCTTGCTCTGCTTTTGTGAATACCTACAGTAGCCCACTCACTAAATGCTCTAGACTCCTTGATTACTTTTTCCTTGGTCTTAAAAGTACTTCTAAATTCGTTTTGCACTATATTAAACATAGTATCATAAATCTTATTAGGTGATTTAAGCTCCATCATATCAGGATTAATACCTACTAAAATTTTGTTCCTAAATTCAATAAATTTACGCCTAGGTAATGGCCTAACTGTCACCTTATGTACGACTTTTTCATGAATATATGAAAAACCGATCCGAAGTTAAGTCAGTAGTAACTAATTTATGTGATACTGTATGATTACTAAATATATTGTCAAGGCAAGTGGAAGATGATGCTGTTATTCTAGTAGGTTCAAAAAATAAATTTGTCAAATTAAATGATTTAAAAAGGTTTAAAAGCCTACTAGTCATTGGTGAACTATCTAATAAATTAATGTTAAAATCACCACAAACTATGATACCTTTTTTATTGGTCCTAATTTTACCAATTGCGTCTTCCATAGTAGACTCAAACACATTAAAGTTACTTAAAGGAGGGCGATACACACATATAACAATATACTGTTCCAGCTCAATGCAGGACATTTCTATAGTTCGTTCTACAGACAAGGTGCTTATGTCCTTTCGCTTCTTACATGGTATGGTATTTGAAACTAGTATCAAGGATCCACCATGGATAGCTTGACTCCTAGTGAAAGCACTTTGCACAGTGTAATGCATGTTATTTAAAAATTTAATTTGATAATCCTTTAACCAATGCTCCGTTATGCACATAATTTTAATATTGTGGCTTTCTAAGTATAAACTTAATTCTAAATGTTTGCCAGATAGACCCTGTATATTTTGATGTGCTACATTCAATTGACAATGTCTATCCTCTGTCCTATTCTTAAGTTTAAAGAACTCGTGTCTGTATTTAAAATAGAAGGAATGGTAAAGACAGAATTATTTACAGAAACCATTTTCTTGGATACCCTGCATGTACCTGTGTCATATTGTATATTATATGCTAATAATTTAGCAATTTGTCGTTTATAAAATAGTGAAAGATACATAGTATCTTAGGTCAATGTGTAATTATATAGGAGTATATATAAATAAAGATAATTTAGTACAAGCGCTTGCAAAAACCTAAATATCGCTTTTATTGATTCCACTAGTTTAATAAACTGAGGTTGACGGTATTTTCGGGTTAAGGGTCAAAAGAGAACCTAACACAACCTATTTAGTTACTTTCACATAAAACCTAAAATAACGTTCCGTTTTGCATATTTGAATGAAGATTTTTTGGAAATTGTTTAAAAATATTTAGACGCAACTCCGGCAGCCCAAATTACTTTTAAGGGATTAAAACTAACTCCCTTATCCTAACTAGCCCCCTACACCACCAATACCCTCAAATTCGGGCGACTCGTTTCGAAACCCAACCCCAGATTTTTTATTCACAATTAAGGCGCTGTCCTAAGCGACTGTTTTGGTAAATGAGGGGGTGAAGCAGGGGAGGTGAAGGGAGCTTAGCTCTGTCTACTGCGGGGCGCCCCCCTTCATTCTCGTCGCGTGCGGCCGTATTCTAGCGACATCCGCATTCCAATATTTCAAAATCGCAAGCAAAACGTTTTAGCATATTGAATTGAGATACTGATATTAAAATTTATATTACATACATCAATCTGTTTGTACAATATAGGCATAGCGCAATTTTTGTTCTCAGTGCAGCCATGAGCAAAACTGGTTTACATTAGACGTTATAGGTATTAATAGTTGACCAAAGTAGGTAAATACCTACGTGCCGTAAGATGATAAAAATAATTAAGTCAGTTCCATATATGGAGAGGCCATTATTATTTTTGTATAAAAATAGTGAAGCAGTTCATAGAATACCTACATCTCATTCCATTCCTGCCAGTTTTCAAATCTGTTTTGCAATAAATTGGCTGTGACATACGGGCGGACAGACAGACAGACATGGCGAATCTATAAGGGTTCCGTTTTTTAAATTTTTGGCTACGGTACCCTAAAAACCACAATACTGCCCTACTAAGCGCAAAAGCCGTATCTCAACTAAAGGGAGTTACGAGATAATGGTAAAGGTTTCGAAATACGTTGCCGTTTTTAGGGGTTGTGAGTGATTGGGGGGAGGGGGGGAGGTCTCGAAACCCCCCCTAACCATTTTCACTTGCCGGAAATACTTGGTTTCCTCTGAAAAAAATATATCTCCAAACATCGGTGTGTATGGCACTGCCAACTTCCACATTCATCACACTAGTTTAATAAACTAAGGTTGACGGAGCCCTGCAAAGGGCTCCTATTTTTGGATTAAGGGTCAAAAGAAAACCTAACATAACCTATTTAGTTACTTATTACAGTCGCACCTAACCCTAGGCACTCGAAAGCAATGACGCACAAATTTGACATTAGCTGTCAATATGATCATTCCGAGATGGCGGTTTTGCGTTTCGTTTCACGTTTTTCACATAAAACCTAAAAATGACATTTGTAAAACTGTACTAAAGTATAAAAACTACGTTCCGTTTTACATAATTGCCGAAATATTTATGAAATTTTGGAAATTGTTTAAAAATATTTAGACGCAACTCCGGCAGCCAAAATTACTTTTAGGGTATTAAAACGAACTCCCTTAAGCCCCCTACACTACCAATACCCTCAAATTCAGGCGACTCGTTTCGAAACCCAGCCCATTATTATTTTTCAAAATATATGAAATATCAAAAATATATGTGGATATACCTTATTCATGAGATACTGCTATGTCGCTTAGAAAATTATAGAATTAGAATTTGAGTTACTGCTTTTTCGTTAGCTCTCCTCATACATGTTTGTATGGAAAAATATAAAAAAAATCTTTCGCATCAAATATGTGTTGTTTCACAGAAAATAAATATTAAAAGATATTTATTTAAATTCATTTATCATTTATTAACGAAATACAGAGTTTACAGCTCATCAAAAGTTAGCTGTGTGCTACAACCCGGCAGGTCTTCTTTATTCTCATCGAAAGTTAAAGGCAGTGTGTGAGGTGACAAGGCTTCAATACTTATTATTTGCTGTTGTTCACGAGGCACAGTTTCATTTACTTTCCTTTTACGGCTTGTTATTGTAGAAATTTCAAGCACTGATGAAATATTTGCCTCTCCGTGATCTCGCAATGCCATCCCTTGAGCTTGACGAGAATCAACAATTTCATGCAACTGCCAATTCATATAAAACGCCACAAGCTTTTCTTTCATTTTCTTCTCCCAGAAAACATAATCTCTTTCTATAATTTCTATTTTTAGTGGTATACTTTCGCCACTCCACACAGTAAATAAACACTTTTGTTTGCGTGTAAGGTGGCGTTGCCCCTGAATTTGGTAATAACAATTACAATATTTGTTTAGACTAGTCAGTTCACTTTTTTATAATTTTTCCATATTTGTCTTTTATTTGCTCTTATACTTTTCTCCAGGCCATTCTTATAGGCAACTATAGAACATTACATTTCCACAATCGTGTTTAGACCTATTAATCCATCTGGCGTGGCACCAATAAACGGATAATCCACAAGGCTCAATTGTTACATTGTCTTGCTTCGCCAGTTGTTGCAAAGCCAGTTGTTCATTTTAGACTCCATGCGCAACTGCTTTTACATTGCAAATATTTTATTTGAACAAAATAATTTTTACTAAGTTGGCTTTACTGTTGTTATCTCTTCTTTTTACCACTATACCAAATTTTCAATCTGTCAACATATTCTTACGCAATTCGAACCAGTCACTGCTATCCCTCTTGTAATTTTTGCTTATCACTACGGAATTTGAGTCAAATTTGTTAAAAAAATGTTTGGCATTTCTTGGCTAGCTCTTGAACAAATCGTGTTAGGAATGACTGCAGTCAAACGTGTGTAAGACGTTGCAGAACTGTTATCTTTAACTTCACTGTAATTACAATAAAGATAATTAGTTAGGTACTTTATTATTTAAAAAAAATACTATATCTTGTGTTATATATTATCTTGCTTATAGCAAACAGAGAAGTCACATTATTACTTATAAATGATTGATTTTAGAAATTAAAAATATATTAGATGTACTGATACATACCTAATAGTTTATGAATAATCAAAGTTTTACCCGATGTACCTAAATAGGTTTATGTTCACAACACAATAATACAACATTCGTTACCGCTTGTGTGCGGAATGCGGAGCATCATATTAGCGTTGTTTATTGTTCGCCGTGGCGGCATCTTAGCGCTCCAGGCGCTCTGACGTGTAATATAGGTACATAAAATGATTCGATTTTATGTTATTACTCTTTCAAATATTGAAAACTGTGGCAGCTATGTATTGTGAGGATAATTTATACAATAATATTATGCATAATCGATAATCTATTACATAGTCAGTCATAAAAGCCTCTTATGAAAATAATTTGTGTAAAAATGTTACATATTTCATAATCACTTGGCCATGGATGAATTTATATTTTATTTGTATGTATGTATGTATGTACGACGCTTTCTTGTACAAATCCTTCGTAGAACTTTATTTCTCTAATTGTCAATATTTTGTTCTTCTAATTATATATTTATAAGCACAGAAACAATAACACATTAAACGCAACAAGAGTATAAACTTAGGTCCTAATTATTATGTGCCCATAGTTACATGAAAAGCCTATTTGATTCAAAGTATTCAGTCCATAACATAAAACATGAAATTACGAACTCAAATCGGCGTATTACAATAACAATAACAAACAAGTTTACGTAAAATTTCGTGCAGCGGAGACGCAAGCGACATGACCTATCTCCCACAGGGCTCATAGCCGAATGATGAGGTCTGGGCGGGGCGTAAACTAGCAACTGACACTCAGTACACTGCTTATGCTATTAAGGTTTAAATTGCTGAAGCGTTTGATATTGATGGGATCTACCGAGCGTCAAAATCATAGACGTTTGGCAGATTTTATTTAATTTTACAAAATATTCACGTATAATATGAAAATAAATAAGGTAATTCTTTAGTTCATTAGGTTTCCTACAATATTATTAAAAAGCATATGTCAGCTTACGATCAAAATATTGCAAACAGTGAGACGAAAGATTATTTTCTGCCTCGATTTTGTGATTTTTTTTCCGTGATTCTATTTTACATACATGAAAAATTCTTTCAAAAAGTCTTTTGTTCAGACTTTTGACTTAAAGCTCTATTTTTTGCTAGGTTGTAATATGAACCGTTATGGCTAGATGAGCGACGAAAAATTAGGTGTTTCACGGCTTCTGAGGTATAACAGCGCCTTAAACCTAAAACTAAACCTTATATGGCGTCTACCAACTAAGCTCGACGGAGCCCCGCTTCGCGGTCAGTAGTCTTCTAACCTAACCTATCCGAGTCGGATTGCGCTGAGTCGGGGTGTTAACGATCATTAATTTCGACCTAACAATATTATGTATTATTTTCATAATTATATCAAACTAGAGGACGCCAGCAGCAACGTTTGCATTTTTTTTGAAATTTACCCGTTTTGGCCGATTCCGTGGGAATTTCGGGTAATCCCTTCTTAGTGCACCCCTACGGTCCCCAAGGAACATACATGCCAAATTTCAGCCAGCGGCCAATAGTTTCGGCTGTAACGTGTCTGTCAGTCAGTCAGTAACGCAAGGATTTTATATATTAAGATTTTGATTATGTCAAGAGTCGATTATGAGATGTGTTACTTATGAAAACTAATTATTATGATATATGTTGTTATAGAAAGTCATTTTATGGCAAATACAAGTTATCACTGTTGAGTTGTTAAGGCAAACGTTATTAGTATAAATGATAATGATGGAAGTAAATATTATGATCGGGGATGATTATGGCAAACAATATTAGTGCAAATGAATTTATGGAAAACGAGAGAATACCCACTGAATGACCGATTGTGGCTACAGGCGTCCTTACCTGTACGTTTTGGCGGCCTCGGCATTCGCAAAATTTCCGATGTTAGCCTACCAGCTTTCCTGTCCTCGGTCCACGGCACTGCAGAATTGACCAGACAAATCTTAGTACCAACACTGGTCGATTCTGAGGTGCCGTGTAAGACCGATGCCATGAATGCTTGGAGAAGAGCTTGTCCAAGCACTGAGTTACCCCGAGACCTATCCTCTCAGAGGCAGTGGGATGGACCGCTTTGCAGCAGAATACGAGAAAATCTTCTTAGCACATCGTCTAATGCTGCAGAGCGTGCTCATCTACTGGCTGTGGGAGAGTGGGAGTCGGGCCTCTGGCTTCAAGTACTGCCATCGTCCAACAAAGGTACCATGCTGGACGATACGACCTTCCGCATCGCCTCTTGCCTCCGTTTAGGCGCGCCATGTGTTACTCCATATCGCTGTCACTGTGGAGAGGCTGTCGACAGCCTTGGTCACTATGGCCTGTCATGCAGCAGGAGCGCAGGTCGTATTTCACGACACGGCAACCTTAATGACATTCTTCGTCGGGCTCTTGTCACCGCTGGCATTCCAGCCCACCTTGAACCTTAGGGCCTGGCACGCGACGACGGCAAAACACCAGACGGTATGCCATCGAAGTTGGGTAGGCCTTAAGTATGAGACGCAACGTGCGTCGATACCCTCGCGCCATCAAATCTTCCTAGCACAGCGGGTTGTGCGGGCGCTGCTGCTGCTACAGCGGAGACCCTCAAACGGCTCAAATACGCAAACCTAGTAGGGTATTACGTATTTGAGCCGTTTGGGGTCGAAACGTTGGGGCCATGGGGTCCAAGTGCGAGATCTCTTTTTAGAGACTTCGCAAAGAGACTGGTCGATGCCTCGCGTGACCAGAAGGCTGGGTTGTATTTGGCCCAGAAGTTCAGTATCGCCATACAACGTGGCAATGCTGCCAGCGTTCTGGGCACGCTTCCAGTTGACGGCGATGAGGATGAATTTCATGATGCCCTCTAAATTATTTTCTTATCTTTCTGTATATATTTATTTGTATGTTCTGTATATATTTCTTTGTAAGTATAGTATTTTAAGAACTAGTTACTTTTTCTTTATACTTATTTTAATTTTAAGAAATACTTAAGTTGCTTGGAATATTTAAGTTATTATAAAATAAATAAATGAGTTTTTTTAATATATATTTTTGTGCCATGAACTTTAGTTGTATTATGATTTAAATATGATGTCTATTAAATGTTGACCTCCAGAGTTGAAGCACATTTGAGCCCAATTTATGACATTTTCCATAACTAGCCGTAACACTTCCTGCGATATGTTTCTTATTTCTTGGTGTCTGTTTTCTTTTAAAGCTGCGAGAGTATGTGGTTTGTTCACATATCATACACCAGAGATTTCAAATAACCCCAAAGAAAGATGTCTGGACAGGTGAGATCGGGTGATCTAGCCTGGCCAAGGCAAATTGCCAAAACGAGAGATAGATTATCCTCTTCAAGGTTGAGTTTATGACGCACAGGCTGTACTCTAGACGATCTCGGTGATCAGTAGCTAGTAGCTGAAGGGTCATCTAAGTTTTATAAGGAAACATCTTCAATTATTTGACCAAAATACATTGCAGAGTCCGCCTGGAGATCCCATATTGTGTGTCACGTCGCCTCGCTGATGTTTCTGGACACTCTTTCATATTTTTGCGCACAGTTTCAATATTTTCGGCTGAACGGCCTGTTCTTAGTGTGCCAGACTTACGTCTATGCAATGCACAGTTTCAATATTTTCGGCTGAACGGCCTGTTCTTAGTGTGCCAGACTTACGTCTATGCAATGTTGAGCCAGTTGCTTCGAGGCGAGTGGCAAAGCCTACCGGTAAAGCGACCAACCGGTGCCGGACGGTGGGGAAATCGTCGACGAAATTCACGTTGTGTTATATCACTAATGAATAATTCCGTAAAAACATTGACACGATTATTCCAAGTTCTTAGGGAGTAAAGCGATCCATTATTATTTTTATTGATTTTTACATTTGATTACTACAACATTTTCAATATCAGAATGACAGGAGATGTCATAAAAAATATAAGGAATTTCTATAGGGTCATTTCAAAGAAATATAACCTAAGGCATAGAAGTAACACTAAATAACAACAGCGGTTGCTATGATTGATGTCTTCTTTCTAATGGTACATGCAGTATGATAGAAAGAGCTGTCGATAGGTTTTGCAGCACACTCTTATAGCAGCATCGTGGTAGGCAAACAGTAGACAAAACATAGAGTTAGGAAACCGAGTGTTGTTCGTAACAGTGATGATTTATCGATAAAAGTAAACAACTAAAATATTGAAATTGTAGTTTTTGCAGTTGACGCCGGACAGTGCTCTGCAAAGACTTGCCAGACAGACAGTGCTAAAAAAATCACGTGTTTAATTGTTCGTTTTAGCCATAAAATCTATTGACAAAAAGTATTCATAAACTAATGAGCGATGCGTTGCGATGCGATGCTAAGAAACTGTCACTTAGATTATGTATTGTACGAATTATACCAGATTGGCTAATGCGACACGGCAGGCTTTGGCAATTTGTTTGCGTCGCATCATATCACGTGGCTTGCTATCGCTAACGTTGGACACTGCTCGATCTTTCGGCATTTATCCAAAGTTTTCTTGTGACGTCATTAATAGGCAACCTGTAATAAAAAACACCTTCTTAATAATAAAAAATGCTACTCACATCCCTAATCCATCTACTATTTTATAGATGCAAAAATGTAAGCCTACACACGCGTGCGTACACTGAAACACTTGGCTTTAGGTTAATAGACGCTACTTTTAAGGTAGGTATCTAAGTAAATTATGTACATTGTACATTAAACTGCGCTTACTATCAAACGCGCGGTAGAAAATTAGACCGCTGGACGTTTTTGTTTATTGCCAACTTAGCAACCGCGGCTACCCGCTGTCGCTTCCAGCTACAGTCTTACATTCATGTCCGATAGTTAGTTTCCGTATTTATCCCTCATTTAAAAACATCGATATCTCCTTTCACTGCCAAATCCCATCACTAAGGCTATTAAATCAATAAATGTACAAAATAACAATTTGTGAGTTAAATTCATAACACATACGTATGCAAGCTGTTCCCTTGATTTGCAATACAATGATATTGTGTAAACTTAACACTCATTATAGCATTAATACGAGAAAAGTAAATAAATTTGTTGGAAAATTCCGACTCACTGCTTGAAGATAAAGTTTCTCCTGTTATTTCCGTTCCGAGAATAGCGGCATCCACATCCCGATATCACATACACGATGTGTATTAATTAATGAGTACACTATTTAATTATTAGAAGCTTACTTACTATTTAAATGCAAAAAAGTTATTAAAAATGTAAACACAAACGTCCAGCAAATTTTACACTGATGACAGATCACAGCACGGCTATTTAGAGAATGTAGTCAAAGATATGAGTATGTAAAGGGTCTATGCCTCTTTGAATGAGACGCGTAATTTGACGTTATGATTAACCAACTAAGACCAACTGACATTACATGTTGCACGTTCGGTATAAGGAAATTTATAGGGCATGTTCTCTCTAGTCTAAACGTAGTCCAATCTCTTTGGGTCATTTAGTCATTACTTTTGCGCCATCCTGTATAAGTACAGACAGATAAACAAAATTAAAAGTAAAAAAAATATAATTTCTCTTTGTTGCTAAATCATGTGACATGGATTTCACAATTTCTCGTAATATAATGTTAAACACGTTACACTAACAAGAAGAAATAAAACCTTTAATTATGTCTTAGAGTATAATCTTTTGCGACGACAATTCGCTTGTATATTGACAGTAGAACGAAGCAATCGCCTCTAGCCCGATGAAAAGGTTGCTAAAATGGAATTCCCTAGCTTTCCATTATTTTATTGCCTCTCAACGAGTCGAGCGCCAGCTTAATGATAATAAACAATGTGATATTTTTATTCCTACACTACGAGAGCGGTTGGATGAATACGTAAGTGGTACTGAAACGTGAGGGTTTCATTAAAATTCTGCACAACCTGAAGAGAAATATTAAATTATCCCGTTGCTTCGTTCCACCCCGTTGACAGTTTTGACGAAGAACGGCGGAATGAGTGACGTGGTTTGATTATATTCACCGTGAAGTACGAAATACACAGTCCTTTATTTAGTTTCGCTTTAATATACCTCTCTTTAGATTTTAGTAATTCCAGCGGCTTTACCGTCGGTTTTTTGTGAAGAGGGTTTGCCGCGTTTTTGCACGTCGGTCCGTCTATAGATGTCAGTGTACACTAAGCCTAATGCCTTGGCTCAGACTTATTAAGAGGCTTAGGGTTGCTTAACAGGCGTGTCTTTAATGGAATAAGAAACTAAAGCTTAGTACTTACAGATAGTTGGCGAGTTGATAAAGATTATTAAATTCACTTTGTGTAGTCATAATTATATAAGGTGCCTGTAGTAATATGGTGTTTGCATGGATCTATAAATTCGCGAGATGAAGACCCAGTTTATCCGCCTCTGAATAGACAATATCTTTCAATTAAATTCAAAATTTGAACTTTATGTCATAAGCGGTAAATAAGCAGACGGAACGCCTGATGGTCAGCAATTACCGTTGCCCATTGACACAAGCAACACCAGAGGAAACACAAGTGCGTTGCCACCCTTTGGGTTAGTCAAAGGGATGGGAAGAGGAGTGGGTTGAGGAAGAAGGTATAAGGATTGGGTCTCGGGATCTCTACAATTTTTATGAGTTATCTGACCAATTAAGCTAACAGGAACTTGACTGTCAGCGGTGAAACCGGCACAAAGAGTTTATTTTATTTATTTTATTTCATTATTTTAAGGAAATCTTACAGCTAGCATGGTACATATAGTATATAAATTACATAATTAAGGTCAATTACAAGTTTCCACTTATAGATTTAAAAAAGCCATTAATATATTATAACAGAGCTATATAGAGCTTAGATATTATACAACAAAGAAATTATATAATAAACAACAGAATTAAAAGAAAAAAAACATAAATAAATTAAATTATTAACATGATGATTGAATTACCTGATAATTTAATAAAAAGATTATATAAAAAAAATAACAAATTAAAATGTATAATATTTTTTTAAATAAAATGATAATTATAAATTAATTTATTAATTAATTATTTAACAAAATAAAAATAATCAAAATAATACTAATCTTTACTTAACATGATAATTTACCTGTATTCCTTTAATTATTTGTGTTTATAATTCTGAAATATTTTCAACGTGACTACCTATCTACTTAATTATCGCTTACCAAAAATTTTATTATTAAGACATGTTTTCATTTTCGTAACACTGGTCTGAAAAATATCAATGCCCACATCCTGGCATGCCAGATTGTACATACGGCTGGCTCTTATTATAAAATGATTTTGCCTGTAATTCGTACTCACTGCAGGAACATGTAAGAGTTGTGGTCTTCGTAAAAACGCAGATGGTACACGCAGTCCAATCTTGTTCACCAATGCCATAGTGTCAGTAGAACCGTTCATTATTTTAACTAAGAGTGACTGATCAGCAATTTTACGTCTATCGTATAGCGGTAACAAGTGGAATTTCTTACAGCGATGTGTGTAGTTTGGCAAGTAGCAATTTGCACGATATTGTATGTACCTCAAGAATCTTCTCTGCACTCAAGTCTATTGATGTAAATCTCATAATGTGGGTTCCACACTTGAGAAGCGTACTCTAGGTAACTGCGAACCAAGGAACGGTAAAGGATTTTAATTGTCTTGATGCATTTAAAGTCAGTCGACATACAACAAATGAACCCGAACGCTCGAGAGGCCTTTTTAGCTATGTCTTCTATGTGCGCATCAAAGATAAGTTTTGAGTCGAATGTCACCCCTAAGTTTCTAATATTTTCAACTCTAGTTACAATAGTGTCTTTTAGTATATAGTTATATTTAATAACATTGACTTTGCGAGTATAGGAGCATATATAGCATTTAGAGACATTTAGCTTTAGCACAGTATACTTGAAAGCGTTCGAGGTCTTCCTGTAACCTACGTGCATCTTCAATAATCTTGACTTGCTTTATGATTTTTAGGTCATCCGCGTATAACAATATTTTTGAATAGACGAAGCATTTATTGACGTCATTAATAAATATATTAAATAAGAGAGGTCCCAGTAACGATCTCTGGGGAACACCAGAAGGAACGTTTTAACCGCTTGCTTGCCCGTGTTATATGGCATATAACAAAATTCAAACACTAAATTGCCCGTGTTATATGGCATATGACATCGCATCTCAGTCTACTTTGCCCGTGTCATACTGTATATGACATGGCTCCCGCGGTCGAAAGAGTGAAATATACTCGTCTCTGTCGCTCTAGGGCTTAGTTTGTATTATGTATCTCGTTTCTACGTTAATTTTCCCGTCATACTAATCGCAGTCGAGTTTCGACTCCATAGAGAAATTAAAAAAAAAACGTTCGTTGTCAATGTTGTCATTGAGTGTTGAGTCGGTGCGGAATGTGTGAGTGTATTTGTGCTGTTTTTTTCTGTTAAATTTAGTTTTATTCTTTAAGATCTATTGTGTTTATCAAGGTATGTAAATAACTAACACGTATATATAATAATTCCATCATGAAATATAAGATTTGACTTTTTTCGAGACCTTAAGTAGATTTTGGCGCGCCACAGTGATTTTACTGAGAGCATGGGAACTGTTTCAGAAATGTTCATATTACAAAGAAGTGGTGAATGCTATCCGTATGATTTATTTTTGTTTTAAAAGAATATGAGACTACTTATTTAGTGTTTATATAATTGTATGTTTAAAAATGTTATTTGTGCATTATATGGCCTTATCAAATTTAACATAAATTACGCCGCGCGGCGCCAGATAATGGTTTGGAATCAGAGGCCTGTAATTCATAAATATGTATAAAGAATTGAACTTTTTTATTTTTATCTTATTATCTACTATATAAGTAACGTAATTAAATATTAAAAACGATATGTCACCGCTTTAAGTTTTGAGGTATGAACTAATAAATACAAAGCGAGCTCTAAAACGCGCTATCTCAATTTCAAACGAGCATCACTCGACACTAGAGTCGTAATCTAAATAAACAAAGATAACATTGTATAGTTAGTTTCATAACAAACATAAATAATATAACACTTGACAACCTTTCAAAACAAATTGAGTCACAAAGACCGATTGTGTGGAACCCGACCCGCGCGCCGAGGCGATAAAAACGCGCGGGCGTTTGATCGTTATCGCTTTCAAGTGGCCGGGCAGAGGGGCCGGCGTGGGTTGCGGCGCGGAGCAAGCAAGCGGATATGGTAGGTATCGACTCATATCCGCTCAAAACCACGGTCTGGCACCTGTTCTCGACATACGATTTGAACCATCTGAACAAATTTCCTCTTATACCGATATTATGTAGCTTGCCTAATAATGTGGAATGATGGATATGGTCGAAACATTTGCTGAAGTCGGTATATATAACATCTACCTGGGCTCGCTGCGCCATTGCATCCCAGATCATGTCACTACAGAGAACCAGATTGGTTGTGGTGGATCTTCCTGGCAGAAACCCGTGTTGAAATTCACCAAAATCTTGTCTAAGAGCGCAGTATACTTGCTTATGTAAAAAATTTTCAAGTATTTTGGCAAATACACAAAGGTTCGAGATGGGTCTGTAGTTTTCTACTTGGTTTTTTGGTCCCTTTTTGTAAATAGGTGTTATATATGCCGACTTCCAGATAGTGGGCATTGATCCAGTATATATGGAGCGTCTATATAAAATCGTTATAGGAATGGTAAGACTCTTGGCACAGTTCTTTATAAAGAATGGCGGTACGCTGTCTGGGCCTGGTGATTTATTTAAATTCGCGTGACTTAGGAAGTTTTGGACTTCGTTTTCACATATCTCAATGTTATTTTTAAATGACATTGAGGAGGTAGGTTCACTAATGTCTAATGGTTTGTAGGAAATTATGTCTAAGAAATTAGAAAAGAAATAGTCACCGAACATGTTACAGATGTCCTCTCCATTACTTGACGAAAGATGCCCAAAGCGCAGTGTTGAGGGATAGGCGTTCGAGTGCTGTCTAGATTTTATATAGGACCAAATGGCACGAGGATTTTTGTGTATATTAAACTCCATTAATTTAATATAACTATCAAATAGTTGGTTTTCCAAATCTTTTGCACGCTGCCACAGTATAGTAAAAGATTGAAAATCTTAAATATTTCTTAAATTTAGAGTGAAATAATGAAATTTAGACTTCTCCTTAATTATCTTTATCAATGGACTTTCGTACCAAATTCAGTTTTCGTTACTTTCCGGTTTATGGTTGGGCGACAGGTCAACGAGTACGTAAAGCTATCGATCCCGGCGGGCATGGCTGGTCGGCTATCATTGCGTCCAGTCAGTTCCCACTGATAGCTCGAGGCTGATCTAAATCATATAACATATGATATAGCAATAACGCCTTTGGGTTGCGAGGGAAAGTCCATAATTCTGTAAAATTATGACTTCACGGTTGGCCTTGACACAATTTTTTATTTACCCGACTAGATCATGATGATGTACTCGGGTAAATAAAGATTTAAGGTTGCATTGCTTTAAAATATCGCTTTATTTAGCATCAAACATATTTATTGCATGACATGAATTTTGGGGGTAAAAAGGATAGAATAATTAAAGGCATTACGTAAATATATATTTAATAACATTAGAATTGATGGCTTACATGTTATCTCGTATCAGTCTATTGTCTACAGACTATATTATAAATTATACTACGAGACAAACGAAGCCTGCCTGTACATTACAACTTACACAATAGTTTAGAACGTTAGTTACTAGAACGTTATATGTCTCAATACTGTCAAAACTAGTTTAACATGAATGTTAGTTGTTCTGGCAAACAAAATATCCCGATAAGCGGCAATAGGCTCGCCACCTATTACGTGGGATCAAAACACTGGCGAAAAGTAGGCGTTTAATATGCCTCTGCCTACCCCTTCGGGGAAACAGGCGTGAGTCTATGTATGTATGTGTATGTAGTTGTTCCAGCATAATACGAGTACTTACTTTGAAATGTCAGCCTACTGGCAGGAGAAATTTAAACCGAAATTTGTTATTACGAATTTACGATATAATCTGTACTGAAATAAACAAATGCGCGATTCTATAAATAATATTGGAGACTTTAAGTGTGTTATTGAGTTCTGTATGTTATAGGTATGAATCATATTTCTGGTTATTGTACTAGCCATCAGTCTTTTACTATATATGAAATAATAACAAATATGCGACCTACAACTTTAAGGTATCCATGTCTGTTTTACTTTTAATCTAAATTTGGAACATAACTTCTAATAAAAAAAATTGGGCAAGTGCGAGTCGGACTCGCGCACGAAGGGTTCCGTACTATCATCTATAAAATAAAATCACGTTCGTTGTATGTATACTTAAATACTTTATAAGTTTCTACCTGTTTATTAAGATCGAGTAGCAAATTGCTTAAAAATTACGTTTGTTGTATGGGAGCCCCCCTTTATTATTTACTTTTTTTAAATTTAATTATTTATTTTGAAAGGTAATATACAACTACATATTCTGTAAAAATTTAAAGCGTCTACCTGTAACAGTTAGTAATTTTGAGCAAGAAATACGAAAAAAAACACGTTTTTTGTATTGGACCCCCCCTTAATATTTTTTTATTTTTTATTTTTAGTATTTCTTGTTATAGCGGCAACCGAAATACATAATTTGTGAAAATTTCAGCTTTCTAGCTATCATGGTTTATGAGATACAGCCTGGTGACAGACAGACAGACAGACAGACAGACAGACAGACAGACAGACAGACAGACAACGGAGGCTTAGTAATAGGGTTCCGTTTTTTACCTTTTAGGTACGGAACCCTAAAAAGCATAATTTTAAAGCCTAGTATTAACCGGTTCATTGTAGTTGGAAGGTATCTTCAGCTCATAGTATTCGCTCCACAAACATGGCCTACTTCGCGCGTGTCCGGTTTCAGAGGCTTTGTATTCAATGACGTCACTAGTAAGCTGTCATACTGTATCGGAAAAGTTGCAAAAAAGCTTAGCAGATTTTTAAATCGACTGTTGATACAAGTGAGAGGAAGATAATTTTTCTGCCATGTTTTTTTTTTTTCTACCACTACGAAAGTGGTAATTTATGATGTAGGTATGTCAATCTTTAGATCCTAAAGGTTCTAAAAGTCAACAACACGTGATTTCACTATTTTAATTATTTGACAAAACATTTTCAATTTTCGCACCCATACTTGAACCGAGCGTATAATTTGTCGCAAATTTCAAATGAAAGGTTCATTATTGACGGACTATTTTTGAATGAGTTGGCAAACTGATTCAGCAGAAATAAATATTACAACTTAAATAAATGCTAGCATAAAAGGTGTTTAGATTATGATACACTTGATATTGCATAACAATATACCAGTTTCAACGCTTTGTTTGAAGCTGTACTCAATTTTCCAATAGTATTTGGTCGCTAGCACGAAAACTCGACTAAAGCTGCTAAATAAAGAAAATAGATTTACAAACAAAGTAGAAAATATTCTTAATTATTTTTATAGTCAATAATAAATAGATTAGAGTAACTACACGTTTATCAAAATATGCAAAATGTAAGTTATAAATTACTGCAGATTACTAACTATCAATGTGGTTCGGAGGTATGTTATTAAGACCCCCTAGGGAGAGATCCGGGGTACCAATTACCATGAATTATGTGTTACAAGCCCTAAATTACTATTAACGACTAATTTATTACTTTATATGTTAAGTTATTAAGGCTGTATCGTGGGAATAAAATTATAAGGAACAACAGTTCTTAGAAAAGTTCCCAGATTAGCTACGTAGAATTTGATTTAGTAATTAAGGGGCTAACCCCTCAACTGCATTATTAACGGGACGACTATCATTGGTCGTTAATATTTAACGGTTTTTGCACTTGTAACACGATCTGGTTATATCATTCGATTTATCGATTTCCGCTTGACCAATTTTAATACTTTTATAAACTGGAAATGAGCAAGAATGGACGAAAATTAATTAAACAAAATACGTATGCTATTGAACTTTGCGACGACGCCATATTGGCCATTTTGATATTGAAATAAGTGTGCACGAGAAAAGAAAAAAAAATTGTAATGAGAAAACATTGAGTAATCTTACAAGAATTATATACAGAACTACTGGAAAATAAGTGTAGATTTCATATTGAGTTATAGTTTATCGAAAAGTGATAAATATTGCAGTGAAAAAGTAACGAAAATTTTTTAATGCACTTATGACGTTCCCAAAGAATGGCCGTTATTTTTCGTCGCGTAAACAAAAACGTTTCATGGTGAAATTATGATTCTAAAGTAAAATGTGTTGACTTATCTTTGCACATTGTATATTGTTTTAACGTAATAAAGTGTTCATTTGGTGATTATGTGTGGATATTCGATAAATTGTGATAAAGTTTAAAGTTATACCAATGAAATTTCTCAAAATCAAAATATATTACGTCGCGCGTCGCTGCGAGAACAGGTCAGTTTTATTTACTTATTGAAAGATATAACTAGTTTATAAACTCGTAAAGAAGCCAGGAAGGTATAATTCATGCCATATAATTATATTTTTATAGACGAATTTTTCGATTTTCTGCAAGTCTACGTAAAAAATTAAAAGTATTTGAAATGAAGTTGCATTTTCTGCGTTGGGCAAACCGGGCCTTGCGCAGGATAGGGGCTAAACACATTTGAATTAAAACTTTTTGCCACGATGAATTAATGTTTTGTGGAACACTACTAGGGATACATATTTGCCGTATTTTTTATGTAGCTGATGTCAAATATGTATTTCTAGTAGCCGTAAATCTCGTTACAGTAAGCTTGTAAGTGAAATTTGTCCTTTTAAATACGATCTAAACTCTAATCTTTTGGCCATACAATAAATTGTCATGAATAAACAGTCCCTTGTTAACTAAACAATGTAATTTCGTGTCAAATTCCAAACCGATTGTCGTGTAGATGGAAGCTAGATTTTTCTGTGTGAACTAATGACGGAATTGAATTTATAGGTGAAAGGGAATCGCAATTTTGTTAGATCACCTAACCGGTAAGTATTAATGTCTACCTTGATATATTGTCTTGTACCTCTGTTAAAAGCCCCTGTCTATGACACGCTGCGCACAGCACTAGGCGCCCCCCCCCCCCCCGCGACTCCTGGGCGCCGCGCCGCACGACCGCCGGCGCACGCGCGGATGCACTGACACAGTTGACAGAAACAGCAAAACACACTTTTTGAAGGGCGCGCGCAGGCTTGTCGGAATTTACAGTTTTGTAACGAACCATACCACATTTACGCGAAATACAGTCCGCTTTGCACAGTATCTCATAGTTTACTTGTAAGTATATCGATTATACATATGACATATGTATAATCAACATAACATAGTGTGTCTTGCTGTTTCTGTCAACTGTGTCAGTGCATCCGCGCGTGCGCCGGCGCTCGTGCGGCGCGGCGCCTAGGAGGCGCGGGGGGGGGGGGGGCTAGTGCTGTGCGCAGCGTGTCATAGACACGGCCCCTTTTAACAGATAAGTAAGATTCGGGTCTATCAGCCATGTTTTGATAAATTGCGAACTTAGAAGAACCAAGTAATGTAAAAATGGTTGCCAACAAAGACCATTCTTCAATATCTGAAACAGATCAAAAAGTATTCTACAGTTGGACCAGGACGTTTTATCATGATGTTTTCCAATATTCCATTATTATGCTTCATGTTGATCGAGAGTGGAATGAATTTTAGATAATTATCCGTCATAAGATATCAAAACAATATCGTCTCTTACACAACTTACATGACAGTGGTCGGCCTATTAACCTTTTACCAATATTTTTACGGAACTCATACATTAGTAGGATGTGAAAATATTTTTAACCCTAGAGTAATCTTATTTTTTTACTGCTTAATACTAATGATCGCTTGGGATGCTACTTCATAAATGTTACAAGATTTTAGAAAGATTTTTCTATTAAATGTAACAAAATAATGAGACCTCGTTTCATTAAATTTAATGTCACATTTTCCTTAAAATTATAATTTCAGTTTTAAAATCAACCTTAAATCTAACATTACCCTTGTTTGAACAGTCTTTTGAAAAATAATAAAAAATAAAAAGATGTGTCTTTTTATTTTTTATATAGCTTCTAATCTATTATCTAAATTAAATATTTTTAAAGTGTTATATCACATAAAGGTAAAAATATTATTCTAATAATTATAAGATATTTGGCTTGAGAGTAAATTAAAATCAGCCTATATTTTTCTATCACGATTACAGCAGTTTGGAGATCAAGATTGGGTTTGTAGAGCAGCTTCTAACTCGGTGCTTGTGCTTGTTTGTATTTGAGATGTTCCAGTAGGTATATTAAGAATGTTCGGAGCAATATTTTAGAGATGATCATCAAGCTGGCACGAGGGTAAGAGAGTAGGATCAGCCATACTGTCGTCTAAATCGTAACCCTCAGTTTCATTGCCCGAATCTTCGTTTTTCAAATAGTTTGTTATTTGGTTCACGTCGAGATTCATCTATAAAGCAAAATTATAAATTCTTAGTTATATCAAACTAAATTATCTTAATATTTATTTGAAACAATAATTCAAATAAATATAGAGATAATTGCAAAAGACTAAAAAACGACATTTGTAAAAAACTTACCGTTAATACTAATCATTGCCTCCCAGGCGAACGTGAGGTCAATAACTCGATACCTGAGTATTTCCCGCTGAACCTATAACCACTCTCCACTGTGTCGTGGGGTGCACTATATTGGCACGAGCGCACGCCGCGAAACATAGATGTAATTTAAAAATATTCTTAAAAAACCAACCGAACGCGGCCTCTCAGGCGATGATTAGTATTCTAGGGTTAAAGTTTAAAAGCATATAGTTATAAATAACAATATGATGGATAAATTAATAGTTAAATCGTTACAATCGGTACGCCGCGTAGCGTGGGTTCAATTTCTAAACTGTTTAACACTTTGACCCAAATTATCGTTTCGTGCCATCGGTGCGGTTTTTCTGAATATTTGTTAAATCCATTATACTGGAATTTATCCTTGTACGAGATAAACTGATCCTCCTAGCGTTATCCCAGTTAGCACCCACTGTCCGTTATCTAGTCTAACCGGATTTGACTGTATATAATTATACTTTATGCAAATATTAATTGTAGTATTATTATGTAATTGGCTAAATGTCACATATTTTACAAAGTTATTTAATTTTTACATGTTGTTGGTCTTCCTAAGACTTAACCCTTTTACAGCGACCGATCGTTATAACGATCACAAAAACGTATTTATAATACCCTCAATTAAAAAATATGTATAACCGGAATATTTTAGCTTATTGTCTTTTATTCGTCGAAGTGATCATTTAGCTGTATTTTAGCGTGCGTTTCATTATCTTATAGTACTCATTTTGAATTATACTTGCATTTTGATTAGTATAAGTGGAAATAACTTTCATGATGTCTGCAAAATGGTAAGTTTTCACTCATTTTAATTTGTTTGAAATGAATTTTATGTTTGTTTTTTATAAATTTGTAATCTCACTAACAAGACAAGAATTAAATCATGACTTGTTAGTGCCCAATTCTAACAAAAAATAAGCTATATATGTGATGATCGTTATAACGATCAGTAGTAATTTGGGGATGCATTTTAATCTTCAGATCATTACGTACTAATCCACTGTCCCTCCATGAAATCATTGACGAATTGGGAAACTTAGATAACAGTTCTCCATTTCCAAGAAGTATAACCATTTTACCACCGGATAACGCTAAAGCTGATCTCACAAATGAAGACTCTGGTGATGAAGAGATTGTAACCTTGAACAATCTTCCAGGTATGTTATAGATCTCATGGGTTTATAAATCTTTACCGTTATCTAGTATGACGAGTTATTGTGATATGTTTATATTATTTATTCCAGTTTCTCAGCTAAGAGCTTCTGCAGAAGTAGCATTCAATTCCTCCGACAGTGACGAAGATAGTATACCGTTGCCTTCTTTAGCAAAAAGACAGATGATCATCGAAGATTCCCTGATTGAAGAAGCATCAATCTGAGCCATCAACATCTAGTTTTGGCCCAGTTATTTGTAGCGTGACAGCCGTTCCTTTTGTTTACCCAACTGTACCAAAAAATCAGAAATATACTTGAAGAAATCGCAATAATCCTGACCTGACCGACCACAATGGTAAGAAAACCATGGCCCAAAATATCTTCAGCCTCCTTCGTATTATTTTCACAGCATGTTTGATGACAGTGTTGTGGAATTATTGGTAATATATACAAATATTTATGCGGTACAAAAAAACAAAGCAGGTAATGTCACAACTAGTGAAATTAAGTGTTTTCTAGCTAGACTTCTTTACAGTGGATGTGTTGTAGTTCCTCGAAGGTACATGTATTGGGAAAAATATCAGACACAGATTTTAGTCTTAATATATTATATAATGCCATATCGAGGGATAGATTTACATTTATTATAACTCACCTTCATTGTTGTGATAATACTCAAATAACTACTGAAAGTGACAAATTAGCTAAACTGAGACCACTTTTCGAAATTTTAAACAAAATTTTCCTGGATATGGCTCATTTAGAAGAAATGTACAGTATCGACGAGGCGATAAAAACTTTTCGTAATACTAATAGTGATTGTTATTGAAAATGACTCTGACTTTGACTTTGACTTTAATGGTAAGAAATTTATAAATTGCTACTTGTATAACCGTCATCCTACCCGTCTATTACTACTGATCGTTATAACGATCCTCATTTTCCGAGCTTTCCAAGAAACTCAGATTTTTTAAAATATTTTTCTGTGTTTACTCACGACACCAAGGCAACAATATCAAAAAATTTGAAAGATAACAGACAAAAATCAGTTTCAGTAACAACTGGGTTAATAAATAAATATAAAATAAATAAATGTACTTTAGCAACATGTGGGTGTAATAGTACACCTCTGCGTACCCCTTTGGGGATACAGGCGTGAGTCTATAAAAATAAATTTAAAATATATAATAAAATTATTTTCCTTTGTTAACAGAGTAATGTCGCTCGTGCCACCAGGGGGCGCGGACTCTCCGAGTCCGCGGCGGGCCGTCAGTCCCCTGCTGGAGATGCGCAGGCCTCACTGCACTCTGGCCTGTGACTACTGCGCGGCTATACTTGAAGATAAGTTTAAACATAAGTTCCATCCAACCACAAAGTGTATGAAGCATACTGTGACAGACCCTGCTCCATAGTCGTGAAGAAAAATATAAATGAAAAAGCTTACCGCTCAACGCGTAGTTATGAAAACTTTTGAAGGTAGTAGAGCCTTGCTGATTTCAGTATGAACGTGAAGTACGTGAATGAAGTATAACCCTCTCACAGAATATCGACGATAAGTAACAATTTCTATACTGTTGCCTTTTTTTTGTTAAGTGAGAGTGCTGGAGGCCCCGTCCCCTTTTCCTTCTCTCTTATCCCGCTCCTCCTCCCATCCCAAAGGTATCCATTCGCACTTGTTATTACTCTGGTTTGCTTGTGTCCATAGACGGCGGTAACCGCTTACCATCGGGCGATCCGTCTGCTCGATTGCCGCAGATGACATAAAAAAGGCTAACAAAAAAGTGCCAAAATAAAAAGTTCTATAGCAGACAGCAGCCAGAATAAAGTTTGCAATAAAAATTAAATTCCATAAATATTCCACTTAATAAATTTCATCCAACACGCAACAAAGGACTAAAGAGGAAACTAATAAATGCAAATAAAGGTACAGGATTATATTATTCAAATATACGAAATCAACATAAAGTCACCAAACATAGTGTTGTCTTGTTTTGTCTTAGGGATATCTCTGTCAGGAAAAAGCGATAGCCTTAGCTTACTGAATACACTCATCATAGCGATATTTTATTATCAATGTCAATCGTGCCCTTGATCGTGCCAGTGTCGTCATATTTTTCGCCAAGTTTTTTAGTACATCTGCTGTCAAATCGTTGTGTATCGAACATAATAATTTTGTTTTTGTGCATAAATATGTCTAAACACAAGAATCTGTGCAGTGCAAGATAAACCTATAATCAACACTTTACTCTTCACACGTAACAAGTTTTGACTTATATTGTTGAATAAGATTAGTTTTTGTACAAAATATTGTTACAAGAGGTTCTTTTTATAGTTAATTTAACAGTTTTTATCTTCGTTATGGCTTAAA
The DNA here is from genome assembly GCA_944739405.2 of Euclidia mi. Taxonomy (NCBI): domain Eukaryota; kingdom Metazoa; phylum Arthropoda; class Insecta; order Lepidoptera; family Erebidae; genus Euclidia; species Euclidia mi. The sequence continues at coordinate 25,106,097 of OX123204.2, read as the reverse complement.
AGTTGTACTTTTCGTAGTTTGGAAATTTCCATGTTTACGTATTAGTGATGTTACTGCTAATGTCGATATCATAGATTATACAGATAAACTAGTGTCGATATGGGCTATCGATATATCCATAATACTTCCACAAACTAAAATATTGATAAAAGTATCTCATCGTCTGTTAAAATAAATAAATGAAACATTCCACCATTTTTAGGGTTCCGTACCTCGAAATGAAAAAACGAAACCCTTATAGGATCACTTTGTTGTCCGTCCGTCTGTCAAGACCCTTTTTCTCAGAAACGCGTGCAGGTATCAAGCTGAAATTTATTCCAAATAGTCAAATCTACTGTCCCTTGAAGCTGTGAAAAAATCAAACTTCTAAGCCAACGAAATCAAAAGATACAGTCGTTTATGCTGCAAATTTCTATAAATTTACGTTATTCGCAAGGATCTCAAAACCTACAGGGTACTTACCGTGAACTCAGAATCTTCAAATTTGGTACGAAACAATGTTTTATAGCACAAATAAAGGAAAAATTGCGAAAATAATAAATTTTTAGTTACATCATATAAAAAAATGTTTTATAAATTTAAAAGTAACTACCTCTTTCCTCATGAACACGTTAAGTTATTTAATTGAAATTCATATCAAATACTCGGGTCTACAATACTTTTAAGCTGTAACAAAATCAAACTTCTATCTCAACGCAATCAAAAGATACAGCAATTTTACTATATTTTCAAACTCGCAACTACTCGCAAGGGAATCAAACCTACAGGGTAATTCCCGTGAACTCAGAATCTTCAAATTTAGTACGAAGCAAAGTCTTATAGCATAGATAAAGGGAAAATTGGGAAAACAGTAAATTTTTAGTTACATCATATAAGAAAAATATTTTATTGATTTAAAAGTTACTACCCCTTTCCTTATGAACGCGTTAAGTTATTAAATTGAAATTCATATCAAATACTCGGGTCTTTAATACTTTTAAGCTGTAACAAAATGAAACTTCTCTGTCAACGCAATCAAAAGATACAGCAATTTTACTATATTTTCAAACTCGCAATTACTCGCAAGGGAATCAAAACCTACAGGGTACTTCCCGTGAACATAGAATCTTGAAATTTGGTACGAAGCAACGTCTTATAATACAGATAAAGGAAAAATTGTAAATACCGTATATTTTAGCTATCATAATTATAATAAAAAATATTTGTAATAATTTTAAAGTTACTATCGTTTTCCTCACGAATTAGAGGTATAAAATTTAAATACATATCAAATGCTCAAGTCAAAGCTAAAGGGCTATTACAGTCGATCTAGAATCTTGAAATGTTGCATAAAGCAACGTTTTATAGCATATAAGAAAAAGTTCGAAAACCTAGTTAAATCACATATTTTTTAAATAACTATATATGTTGCAGTCAAAACTCTTTACCAGTCAAAAGCACTATTGACTAGCAAAATCAGTCAAAAGTACTTTTGACTGAACATGTTGGTCAAAAGTGGTTTTGACTGAAAATTATGGGTTATTAGTACTTTTGGCTGCAAATTTGCGGTTAAAAGTACCTTTGACTGACGCTCTTCGTTAAAAGTAGTTTTAACTGCAATAAAGCATCAGTCAAAAGCACTATTAACTCGTTAGATGTGAATAAAAATTACCTTGTCACCCAATAAGCTAAGTAGACGGAGACCTGCTTCGCAGGGCTCCTAAATTCGAGTGCGGAGTCACAAGAGAACGTAACATAACCTATTAGGTAAGTACCTACACATAACTAAGTATCTGGGGCGGACGAGAACTTTTCATAATAAGTAGGTAGGTTAGTCAAAAGTACTTTTAACCAGCTCCATTGGGCCAAAGTACTTTTAACTGTTATTTTAGTCCGAAGTATTTATTGACTAAAGCATACGGTCAAAAGCACTTTTGACTGATTTTGCTAGTCAATAGTACTTTTGACTGGTTAAGAGTTTTGACTGCAACATATATACCTACAGGTTTGTACGGAACCCTCGGTGCGCGAGTCCGACTCGCACTTGACCGGTTTATTTTTCTTTTACTTTCAACGCTCGTAAACACACAATGGAAAAGTTAACTACAAGATATCAATATATCATCGAGGCATAAAGAACATGCCTCCGTGGTCCAGAAGATAACGATGCCCAGATCAGTCAAGTGTTACTTTTGCCGAATTCTCAGTAGCAGCACGGACTCTGGCAATATCTGGACTCTGGTAGCGGCAAAAATAAAATAAAAACATAAAATGGTGAAACTTGGATGTAATATTACACCTCTGCCTACCCTTTCGAGGAAACAGGCGAGAGTATATATAAAAATCAGCAGACTAAAGTACATAAGTCAAAAAAACCCTACTTTACAGGAATTAAAAAAAACTGTTTATAAAATCATAGATTTGAATAGTTTTAAATGTTTTTATTAACTTTACGTGTATTACAATGACTTATTACTAAGATACAATATTTTAGCGGAAATTTTTAGTTGTTTAATATTTAGATGACTTAAGTTATAAGGAACATTATGTGGTAGGTTAGTAGTATGACTTATGTGAACAATTAAAAAATTCATGAAAAATAAAAAAAACGTTAAACTAATAAAAAAAAGTAAGTAAACTTGTTAGCTAGTAGGTGTCACTTAAAATTCTTGATCTTCTTCCGGTTCTAGTATATCTGGATCAGTATTTCGTACACTTTCCAGAGTAGGAAGACTTAAATAAAACTGATGGAAAATATCTGGTATTAAAGGCAGCAGTGAAATTAAATCATTTTTTTTCTATAGATATGGGCAATGGCTGAATAGATATTATAGGAATATTATCAGGAACATTGGACCCTCTTCTTTTATAGTTAAAGATGAAAAATTGTGAATCTGTATCCAACGTATCTTTATAAGAAAGGATTCCAAATTCTTGTTCATATCTTAGCCACCTTTTATCGAGCCTTTTAAACTGCCGCCCATCAGAATCTTTGTTTCTTAAAACTAAAGCACTTTTCAGCAGGGATGAAAAGTCATAAAAATCTGTACTTTTCATTTCTACAACCTTAAACTTTTTACTGCTAGCTGCTGCTTTTTGCTGCTCGAATCAACTGGATCCAATCATGGGGGTGAAATATTTGTAATTCAGTTTTCTTCTTTTTTTTTCAATGATGCCATGATCTGTATCCATTTCTAAGTGGCTGTGCCCAGGAATCATAAACTTATGGTCAATTATTTTGATTGATCGATGTTTTTGCAATGCCCAGCTAAACATACAACTGACATGAGAATTCCTATTCTGGCCGCCGCATGTATCTGAATAAAAGATGACATGTTTTGTATTATCTGATATGGAAGTCTGTAAATGCTTGTAAATACAAGAAGCAATTTGGTTAGCTCCACGAGCAGCAACCGCCTCGTGCCACACGTAGCAAACAGCTTCACCAGTTTTGTTGTCATGGATAGTTAGGTTGAATGTCCACAACTGCCGCTTATAAAAATAAGCGGCAGTTGTGGACATTCAACCTAACTATCCATGACAACAAAACTGGTGAAGCTGTTTGCTACAGAAGAACTTAGCGCTAGTGTGGGTAAACACTGTTGTAAATCAAATGTGCACACCTGCAACGTGTCATCATTTTTACACATTTGAGTGTCAGCTCGCTTCATTTCATAGGCTTGATCAGCTAGAAATTTGTGAGTGTCATGTTGAACCATGAGATTGTTTTTATGTGATTCCTCTTGACACAACTGTATCTGCATCTTAAACTTATCACAGGTGTAACAAGTATCGACACGCGGTTTTTTAAATGAAAGTCCTAATTTATGAAATTCCTGACTATAGATTTTGATTGAAGGTGGTCTATTACGATTCTGGCAAAATAACTCGTACATTTGCTGCATTGTTAAGTAAGATGGTAAGTATTTCTTCGACGTACTTTTTCTCGTATAGTGACTTTCATATGATGGAAATGACATGATGTGCGTCCTAATTTCGAGACGTTTTTCTTCTGAAATCTTGTGTTTAGGTATAGTTTTACCACGGTTATCATCGGTTTGAGTACCACCTATAGAAGACCTCTTTTTCATGGCAACTGTCTTTATAAAATTGTCACTCTCGTCTAATGTTTTCAATAAACACCCTCGACAAACAGGTTCACGTTTACCATGCACAATAAAAAATATTTATACGTTTTCATTCTAAACTTTTGCTTTTCTGGATCATCAGTGCGTATTCTTTGCGTAGATTTATCTGCAATTTCCATTAAAGACGCCATGTATGCAGACCTTTTTGAGTAGGAACCCATTTTCCAATATTCCGTAAATATGGCATGCCTATCAGTTAATGATAAACGTTCTTTACACTTCATTCTGCATAAAGGTAACTCTTTCATGGCACGATCTGGTATACCCTTTCCTTTCAGAGTTTTGTACGCCTGCCCTAAGTTACGCTTTAATTTTTTCTCACTCTTTACAGCACGTAAACTCATTTTTGGTGGTACAGGATCAGTCGACTCATCACAAGAACTTGATGAAGATGGAATTCTAGGTACTAAAAAAGACGGATCTTGCACGGAGTCATCACTAGAAAAGTCCAGTTCAGGATAATATGTAGAACTACTGACATGCCCGGTTGATGTCGATGGTGTAGGATCGTCTACTAGGTTGTCTGTATTCAACATCGATGTTTGTAAAATTTCTGAAATAGGATAAGACAATAGGTAGCTAGTTTAAAATGTATCTACCATTTATACATAATTTGCATTTCGAGATGTAAAAATATTGAAAACATACCTCCATCGCCTTCTTGGTGAGTTGATAACGCCATTTCAACTAACTTTTTGCTTCTCTGGGTATTCATATTAATAATTAAAATATTTGAGCATTTGGGTGCATAGGGTTACCGCCAAGAACTTAGGGTCCCAAGCCAACCTCACCTGCAAGTGGTGCACCTGCCGATCAACGAACGAGGCTCTGGCAAACAAAATATACCGATAAGCGGCAATAGACTCGCCACCTATTACGTGGGATCAAAACACTGGCGAAAAGTGGGCGTTTAATATGCCTCTGCCTACCCCTTCGGGGAAACAGGCGTGAGTCTATGTATGTATGTATTTGAGCACACACCAGTAACAACAAGCTAACCCTTCAACGAAATGCTAACAATTGATGCCATTGGTAAATTAAAACACCGTTCCAATTTTTGTTTAGATCATAAATATTATTTAAGTACCCACATTCTTTAAACACACATCACAAGTGATGTTCCTTATAACATAAGTCAGACCTCTTGCCTCCAAAACTTCACACTTAAGAGTGAGTCCTTATAACATAAGTCAAGTTATGTTTTTTTGTGCGTCCGACCTATATTAGAATAGGATAAGGTTGATACGGTCCACCACTTGAATACGCCATTAAATAATTCAGCTTGACTTATGTGCTTTAGTCAGACTGCGAGTGGAATAAAAGGAACACCGAATATGTAATAAAAAAAAATACGAAAAATTTGACTTATGTTCTTTAGTCTGCCGACCCTAGAATATATCATCGAGGTATAAAGAACATGCCTCCGTGGTCCAGAAGATAACGATGCCCAGATCAGTCAAAAGTATTACTTTTGCCGAATTCTCAGTAGCAGCACGGACTCTGGCAATATCTGGACTCTGGTAGCGGCAAAAATAAAATAAAAACATAAAATGGTAAAACTTGGATGTAATATTACACCTCTGCCTACCCTTTTGAGGAAACAGGCGAGAGTATATATAAAAAATGTAGGTAGGCGAGAGTATATGTGGTAGGCTTTCGCATTTTTCATAAGCACAACATCCGTGTCTATCAACGTGACCTTTTGACTCATTGGAGGCATATTTTTGCTTTAAATCTAACGTGAGTAGTCTGATGGAAACCCGGCTCGGGGACTAAGTATCTTTAGGCCCGTGTCAATGGCTGCGATTTACTACAGCACCATGTGTTTGAAATTGTGTCATTGGATCGAAAATGAGCGACAGAATGACTCTGCAAAGTTAACGTAGATTGAACATACATACATACATAGACTCACGCCTGTTTCCCCGAAGGGGTAGGCAGAGGCATATTAAACGCCCACTTTTCGCCAGTGTTTTGATCCCACGTAATAGGTGGCGAGCCTATTGCCGCTTATTGGAACATTTTGTTTGCCAGAGCCTCGTCCGTTGATCGGCAGGTGCGCCACTTGCAGGTGAGGTTGGCTTGGGACCCTAAGTTCTTGGTGGGAACCCTATGCATACGATTGAAATTTGTATTTAATTTGAATATTTGATTTATGCTCAAAATAATTTAAATTTATATATTATTCTAGTGCCTGTATACCTTATATAGGGATAACAGACATCAGGCAGACATCAGACATCATCACATAATATGATTTTTGTTCTGTTGTTGAATATCGGACTTTTTACAGATCATAAAGTTACTAAAAAATGCTGGCAAGAAACTGGCAAGTTTTGTACAGATGAACCAACCCTTTGTACAGATGGGTTATAAAATGAGCGCCTTTTTTATTTTGCATGCTAAAAACATTAATCTTTATCACACAACAGGTAGTGCAGAAATGCGTAATCGTGGTACATCGCCACTATCAGCATCACCAAGGCAGTCACTAAGCGGGGAGCCACCTTGGACCCTCCCGGATGACGACAGACCGGACTTCTCAGCGCTCAAGGAAAACATTCACAGAATCAACAAGTAAGCCATAATTATTACCAAATATTTTTCGCTTGTTTTCACATTGACCGAATTGTGTAGATGGATCCACTGGGTTATTTTTGCCTTTTGGGTCTGGAAAGGCGCTTAAGGGATTAAACGGGGCATGGGTTGCGTCGTCCATCTGTGCTTTTTGGACTTATTGCTCGTACCACTAAGTGAAGGGATTATTTTCGGCAAATCCAATTTTGCGCTCTCTTGCTTTATCTTCTTAATATATAAAATCCTTGCGTTACTTAATGACTGACAGACACGCTACAGCCGAACTTATTGTGCGCAGGAAGCTGAAATTCGTTCCTTGGGGACCGTAGGGGTGCACTAAGAAGGGATTTTCCGAAATTCCCACGGGATCAGCCAAAACGGGTCTGGTTGAAGAGAGAATGTCTGACTACCTGGAGGAGAAAAGGAAATGTGAGGAGATCTTGTACCAATTGTTACCGAAGTAAGTTTTTGCGTTACCAGTATGAATATTTTTGGAGTGACTTGTAGTCGCACTAAGTTTTTCTACTGAATAGTTTTGTTGTTCTATTAGATACAAATAAAGTTTTTTATTACAGATAATTTACATAATTTGTGACTTAAAATCGCTCCATAAAAATATAAAAAAAATTCACTACTAGGTGCGTGCATCCATTCATTGTTCAATTTCAAGACTATAGTTGAGAATAGCTAAAAAGATTTTTATTTCGCATTTTATGTTCCATGGGCTATTTAATAAGCATAACATAATTTTAAAATGTTTGTCGTAACGGATATCAGAGTAAGAATATTAAACCGATCTCGCAAATAAAATAAATACTTTGTAATATTTTATTTCTGATGTCAACAAATGTGAAGTAAGTTACGAAAGCGTTCAGATATGTACTTAGTTCATGAATTTTTTTATGTTATGAATGAGTGCCAACTTTTGAAATTTCTGTTCCGTGACGAACGTTTGAGTTTATTTTGGGAAATGAAAAACATTTTAATTCCTTACATAGACAGTTGGCTGTGGACTGTAAACAAACTCTTAATACAATAAAATCTGATCCATTTCTGCAAGTCTGTTCTGCCGCACGACTCCCTTTTAGTGGGCATTGCGACATAGATGCGGTCTGATAAAGACCAGCATCACTATAAATCAATAGATACAAAAAAAAATTAGACAATAAATACAAAACCCGTTTTTCGACTTAAAAAGAAAAAATAATGTTCTGGCCAAGTGCGAGTTGGCGTCATTTGTATAACAAACATAATTAACAAGAATAGAGCTTTCTCTAGCCTCAACACGTCTAAAAGACAAAGATAACACAATCATAATGTCAACATTTTTAACACTTTAATGAGCAAACTTACAATTTACAATTGAGCTTTACAATTTAGTTTAAATTATTTTAGTTTAATCTTGATGTACTTAATATTTAAAAGCGAGATATTTTTAAACGGCTTATGCAAATAATTTCAAAGCTTAAGAGCTAACTCGCATTAAGCAACTTTAATGCAGCAATTAAGAGCAGTGACTTAAAATTACTTAAACACGGCTTTTATACAAACTTTTTGCAAAGCCTATTGTAGGGACAGCTATTGTGATACTATGAGAAAAGGCGCCACAATAAAGTGGACCGACGTGCATGCCGTTATTATAGCGAATAAATATACAATTGTTGCAGGAAATATTATAATGAAAAATTATAATATTTTTTGCGTGAATTGTAGTTTTCTCTTTTCTCTATAATGGACTAGAGAAATAAAAATGCAAAATGAAATTATAGTGATTTCTTGATCATATCAGTAATAATAAAGTACTTTGTCTCAAAATATTTTTGACGGAGATTATTATATACAGTGATAGCCATAGTAATAGTAAATTATCGCTTATTCCTTGCCTCGAAGAGCACGTTAAGCCGTCGGTCCCGGTTGTCATGAAGATCTTTGACAGGCGTTGTAGGGCGTCAGTACCTTCTAAATAAACTGACGCTAGTCTAAACCATAGAATATTGCTATCCTTTCGGGTTGCGGAGGTCAGACAGGCAATCGCTCTGTGGAAAAGCTAATATTCAGTCAAATCTGGTTAAACTAGTAAGTGGACCCCAGGTTGAAACTGGGATAACGCTAGGAGGTTGATGAGCCATAGTAATAATTATGATGATAATTGAAAATGCTTCTTTTGAATTATCCAAGAAATTATATAAAAATAAGCTCGGTAAATATTTAGGGCAATGTTCACGAAACAGCAATAAAAATATTTAAACAGTAGATACAAAGTAATTTTAACGTGACCTTTTATTCTGCGTAAGTAAAAGTAATTATTCGATAAGAACAAACCGTCCTCTCAGGATAATTCAGTCCCCGGATTAACTAGTGATTAATGGACGTATTGATTAAATATTTTATAAAGGGAAGATAAAATCTAGGTAATAGATCGATAAACTTGTTTACAGATGAAATAAAGGAGTAATTTATCACTGCCAGGTACTAAGCTAGTTCAATCATTGTTTTATTTATTTTCTTGACCAGTTACACTGAGAAATCACTAACATGGCCAGTGTCTACTCCTTGGAAGGTTTTCTTTGCACATTCTGGCCGCGGCATCTCGTCAACGCCGCATAGACGCCGCGAAGCGTTTTCAAAGAACGTTTGGCTGACGCAACATAGACGCGGCGTTGCCGCTAAGGCCAAAGTGGGAGTGGCCTTACAGAACCTGCGTCTAAATGTTTTGTCTTGATACTTTTAAGTATAAAACTTATCTTAAGCTTTGTCAAACTACGAGAACATAGTCTTTGGAACGTGGCTCCACTCTTGTGTGTCAGCTATTACTACTTAGGTTAAGACAAAGTTTCGTCAAAATCTATTCAGTTGTTTTTGCGTTAAAAAGTGACAAACATACATGATAAACCTCACAAACCTTCGTGTTTACTTTTTCGCGTTTAATAGTAGGATTTATTGTCAAGGGCTACTGATAGCCACAGTATCATGGTATCTCTCTTCAGTAGTACACTCTTGACAAAGTGGTCGTGGCTCCGTGATGAGTGTCATGAGTGAGTTGTCATGCCGGTTTTTGGGTCGTCATCAGCCTTCTCCTTGGCTACTGAAGCCTTTGCGATGTTTCTCCATCTGTTGCGGTTCTTTGCATTGCGTGACCACTTTACGATGGAACTCTGAGTGGCAGATTTAATTAGGTCAAGCGCGTAAGTGATCGCCCGCGAGAGAGCTTGCCTTCCACTAAGCCTTGGATGACCAGTCGGTCCATGGAGTTCTCATTTCGTGATACATGTCCGAAATACTTGAGAATTCGCATTTGCACAGTCGACGATACACTGTTCTGTATTTCGAACTCTTTAAGTATGGACACGTTAGTACGCCGCGCGGTCCAAGGTATCCGTAGAAGTCGTCTCCAACACCACATCTCTAGCGCATCAATTTTTCGGTGATCATTCAGCCTCATTGTCCACGTTTCTGCGCCATAGAGGCAGATTGGGAATACGGCGTTCGGCCTTCTCATTAGGCGCACCTTGGTAGCTTTAGTGATGTTGCGGTTTTTCCAAACCTTTTCAAGCCTCATCATGGTATAGATGTCATATAAAACAGTCATTTTATTTCAGCTTCTTTACAGGTCCCTGCGTAGCTGGTGTAGTGGGATTGAAGATGCCTCGATACTGCCTGTTTGGTGACACTGTGAACACAGCCTCAAGAATGGAGTCTCATGGAGAGGCCCTCAAGATCCACGTCAGTCCGAAGACTAAAGAGGTTCTGGATCTGTATGACTGCTTTGAGTTTGAGTGTAGAGGGGAAATTACTATGAAGGTAAGGGTATGAATCATATAATAGGCTACTAAAATACGTCATCTCACAATACAACGATGACTTGACATGTTCCTCATTACTTTCTCCATTATTACTCCAAGTCATCTATTTCACAGTTAAGATTATAAAAAATAAAACAATTGAGTGAAGAAAGTCTTTGCCCTTTGGAAATCTATACAGTTAATATTTTAAGCTTTATTAAATTAACTGGCAATATCAACGTAAAATATGTTTCGTTTTTCACAGGGCAAAGGTAAAATGACAACATACTGGCTGACACGAGAGGAAAAGCCCGAAAATCATGAGAACTACAACCAAACTAATCATGTACATCCAACTCTTGTGAGTAATCCCAGCATTACTTTTCAAGGACCTGATAGTCCAGCGTCACATTCTCTCACACAAAGCCACAGTCCTGAACAAAATATACCAGATCCTAAAGAAAGCAACCACAGGCCACTAGAAATACAGAGCGAGCGAGATCGTATTAAACTTGAAATAGCAACATTTGTTGCAAAAAATCTTATCAACAATATTGATAACGCTGTCAGGGAATTCAGAAGATCTCAAAGCGCAAACTTTGCTACAACAAACAATAAAACCATTTGTAATGGTAGCGAGAAGGGCTTGATAACCCCAACATATGACAAAGAATTGGTTATCAGCAAAGGCAAAGTACGCGACGTAGTAAATAGATTCAATAGCTGAGTCATTACTAATGAAGGTGTAAATAAATGTACGAAAAGTAAAAAGCTATTAAGAACGAAGACTGAACTGAAACGGTGGATTTTATGCTTATTGTTTTTCCCTGCCCGGTCTAAACGGATTTTCATACTTTAGAAAGTGTTTAGACTAACTGCAACATTATTAGTGTATTTTGTGCCAAGCACATAGATAATTTCTTCAATAGTCTAGTCATTACTGTTTTAAGAAATTGTATTAATAGAATCTATACTAATAAGAAATTATATGTTAAAGGTAGTGGGTGACCAAATACCCTCCGAATTGTAGTTAAGTATTATTGATGATTTTAAAATAAACGTTATAGATATTAGATTTAAGACAAAAGTCGCACAAGCGATTTCAAGAAAGATGTAGTGAGAATATTATGTGTGAATACTAAAAAAACTATTATATTATACACTTGGACCCTGTAGTGTTTTTACTGACCTTTTATACTTCTGTATCTTTCTAGTCCATTGTATACTCAATTGTGAAGTAATAGATATTTGTATAAATCACGTTGTTATCATTGCCAGCTTTAATGGCGACATCTCGTCAATCATTTAGTGGACCTGAGGCTGTAAGTCACAAAATATTTTCACGCTGAATATTTGCTGTTATTTCTAATTTCTAATTTTACCAACATTTATAGTGTTAAGTGATTGTTAGATATTACATACATACATACATATCGTCACGCCTTTTATCCCCGAAGGGGTAGGCAGAGGTGTATTTCTACACCCACTTTTCGCCAGATATACTTTAGTCCCACGTAATAAGGGGCGAGCCTATTGCCGTACCGGGCACATTTCCAGACTCCGTGCTGCTACTGAGAATTTCGTGACAGAAAAACCCAATAACACTGCCCGACCCAGGAATCGAACCCGGGACCTCCCGATCCCACGCGCACATTTATGCCGCGAGACCAACGAGGCAGTCGTATAGGGTTTGATGTCGAGTTTTCCGTCTCTACGCAAAGATGGTATTTGCATCGTGTTATCCCTTAGTCGCCTCTTACGACACCCACGGGAAGATAGGGGGTGGTGACACTTGTATTCTATGCCGTCAACCACACGGCATGTTAGATATTCTTCTAATTTAAGATTTATCTTCATATTAAATTATTTGCTGTGAGCATTTATAAATCTTTTGTAGAGCTTGTTAATATTGCATATAACAAATGGATATATATTTAAAGAAGCGAGTACAATACAGGTAATGAGAAATATATTGAAATTCTTGTATACTGGAATCGTTTACGTTTGTTCTACACTGTTAAAGCGTACAAGTTGTTTTAATACTATGTCATTGTTTCGTATTTAATAGCATAGGTTTAGATGAACTAAAAGAATATGTAAATACATAATAACATGGTGTAGATAAGGTAGATGTTGAATATCTGTTCAAAGATAGAATAAAAAATCTGCTCTTATGATCTTTATCAAGATTCAATCAATCTGTTGATTTGAACATATTTTGTTTGTAAATCAATATCTTATCTTGTTTCTAGTATGTGGTATTATTTGCTCATTTACCTGTGTTGTACAATTAATGACGTGATTATTTTTATGAATTGGTAGTATAATTATGGAAAGATTGATGTTCCAGTTCGTTTACAAACTATTTAATTGTGATAAATATTATAATTATTGTAATTTTGTTACAATTTACTTTTCTTTATTTGACTCATAATAATTAGGTACCATTTTGTTTAGAACTTGACCTTTTCCATAGCCTTCAGCCTGCCAGAAGTTTTCAGAATAACGAGATGTCTTGTAATTTCATTTAAAACATTTTTGGTCATGTCGTCCTGGTTTGTGGAGAGTAATATGGAGCAACACTTTCTTATCATCGTATGTCTTACGATTGAGAGATTACTAAGTGATGCCCGGAAATCACACCTACTTCGCAAAGTAAGTACTTGCACCTTTAATTAACTATCCGAACCCAAAGAGAAAAACGGCTCACAAAAAAGACTTTTAACCTAAGTTAAGTCTAGTCTACATGATATAATGTATAGAAGGTACGTCCTTTAAAGTAATGAATGAATTAATCTAATTAGTTACCTAACTGACCTTACCTTTATTGAATATTGATAACGAAATAAGTATTAGTTATGTATATTGGCACCTGTCACCAACAGAAACCTAATTTATTCTGATCAAAGGCACAATTTGTAAAATAAATTGCATTATTTTGAATCTTGACTCCATTTTCGCAAGCGTCTTCACTGAATAAGAAATTAAAAGCTTAAGGTGAAATAAATTTCATCAGAATTTGAGATCCTTTACAGTCCCGCATGTAATGAATTTCATCGAGTTACTTGATGCCCTGGTTATATTATTTTGCGATAAAAGAGTAATACACCTTAACTATCTTAAAATACTCCTAATTTCTAAGAAATATATACCGAAAATACAAAACAGAAAATAAAATAATTAAGAGGGCGTCATACTCCTTCATATCGCCGTCGACTGGAAGAGTGCCTAGGACGCTGGCAGCATTGCCACGCTGTATGGCAATGCTTAACTTTTAGGCCAAGTACACTCAAGCCATAAGGCTTGAGTGTACTTGGCCTAAAAGTTACCATACCTAAAAGTGACCATAAGGTCACATGAGGCGTCGACTAGCCTCTTTGCGAGATCTCTAACATGAGATCCTGCACTTGGACCCCATGGCCCCAACGTTTCGACCACAAGCGACTCAAATACATAATCCCCTACTAGGTTTATGTATTAGCACCGTTTGAAGGTCTCCGCTGTAGCAGCAGCAGCAGCGCCCGCACAACTCACTGTGCCAGGAAGATGAGATGTCGTGGGGGTATTGACACACGTTGCGTCCCACACCAAAGGCCTACCCAACTTCCATGCGAGTAAAGACATACCATAGGTGCTAAGATTTTCCTGGTCAATTCCACAGTGCCGTGGACCTAGGACAGGAATACTAGTAAGCTCACATCGGAAATTTTGCGAACGCCGAGGCCGCCCAGGCTTTGGACGGTTTCAGATTAGCGTTTTATACGCGCGTATAATGTCGTTTTTGAAAGCGCATGTAGGCGCGTAGAGGCGCGCCTATTTGTACACGCGCAACTCGTACGACGCGCTTTTAAGCTCGTATAAACGCGAGCCGTCAGAATCCATGTTGACACTGATAAGATGTCACTACGGTTTCAAGCGAACACGCCGAAATATGCCCATTTGCGTGAGTCCTGTTTTTTGAAGCGCGTAATATAGCGCGCGTGGAAGCGCGTATGCTGAAGATGAAGATAAAGATGTATTTATTTGCTGAAACATGTGTAGGTAATAGTACATAATGATACCTATACACATTAGATCTTAAATACTTTATTGTTTTATCAACATGTTTGACCTTTGATAGGTGTACAAATGTGTAGGCATCTATATTTATAAAAGGACATCAGTGCCACAATCTATTAAAATTAAAAGTCAGTCTACAAAAATAAACTTATAACAAAGAAAAAAAATAAAAAAGAATATACAAAATATAATAAAATTATACATAAACCGGTCAAGTGCGAGTCGAACTCGCGCACCGAGGGCTCCGTACAAACCTGTAGGTATATGTATATAATTATTTAAAAAAATATGTGATGTAACTAAAAATTTAAGGTTTTCGAAATTTTTCCTATGTGCTATAAAAAGTTGCTTTATGCCAAATTTTAAGATTCTTGATCGACTGGAAGTTTACTTTAGTTTTGACTTGAGCATTTGATATGAATTTCAAATTCATATCTCTACGGGTTCATGAGGAACACATGACACATGACACAACATTTTAAAGGTACCTCACCTTTAAAATTATTCAAAATATTTTATTTATATGATGTAACAAAAAATTAACGGTTTTTGCAATTTTTCCTTTATTTGTGCTATAAGACGTTGCTTCTTGCCAAATTTCAAGATTCTGAGTTCAAGGGAAGTACCCTGTAGGTTTTGATTCCCTTGCGAGAAGTTGCGAGTTTGAAAATATGCTTAAATTGCTGTTTCTGTTGATTGCGTTGACATAGAAGTTTGATTTTATTACAGCTTCACGGTATTATAGACCTTAGTATTTGATATTAATTTCAATTTAATAACTCTACGCGTTCATGAGGAAAGAGGTAGTAACTCTCGCGGTCTCGCGGCATAAATGTGCGCGTGGGATCGGGAGGTCCCGGGTTCGATTCCTGGGTCGGGCAGCGTTATTGGGTTTTTCTGTCACGAAATTCTCAGTAGCAGCACGGAGTCTGGAAATGTGCCCGGTACGGCAATAGGCTCGCCCCTTATTACGTGGGACTAAAGTATATCTGGCGAAAAGTGGGTGTAGAAATATACCTCTGCCTACCCCTTCGGGGATAAAAGGCGTAACGATATGTATGTATGTATGGATGTTTTTATTATTGGTATGATGTAACAAAAATTTTTATATTTTTGGAAATTTTCCTTTATTTGTGCTATAAAAAGTTGCCTCGTACGAAATTTCAAGATTCTAAGTTCACGGGAAGTACCCTGTAGGTTTTGATTCCCTTGCGAGTTTCGAAAATTGTGGAAATTTGCAGCATACACGGCTGAATCTTTTGATTGCGTTGGTTTAGAAGTTTGATTTTTTCACAGCTTCAAAGGACAGTAGACTTGACTATTTGATATAAATTTCAGTTTGATACCTTCACGCGTTTCTGAGAAAATGGGTCTTGACAGACGGACGGACAACATAGTGATCCTATAAGGGTTCCGTTTTTTCATTTCAAGGTACGGAACCCTAAAAATGAAATAATATTAACTTTTATGATAGTTGACTGGTTTACACATTTATAGAAATGTATCATTCAAAACCTCACAAATATTGTAATAGCATTTTTCCACCAGTTTGAGTTTTTATGTTTTTTTTAATCTTTCGGTCTTTATTCAGCCTAATGCTATCTGGAATTTCACTATAAATGACTGGACCCATACATACTACACTTTTGGGATGTGACGCGTAGGGATGTGACGACCCCACCGCCACTTTGTGACTTTAGTCACAAGTGTAATCAGTCCATGGGAAATCCCCCATTTACTTACACAAGCCCTCTTTGGTGTAGCAGGCGAGCAACGTCGATAGGCAAGTGCATTCGGTTGCTACAGCGATGAGGCAAGGCACATGGAGTAGTGCCTTAAAGGGCACACGTCGGGATTCTTATAGGAACGTGTGGCCAAACTTCTGCAAACTCTGGTTTTCGTCAATCGTACCGGACCCCCGGTCCATTGGCATTGGAAACCAGGGGACGAGAGAGTGGACCTGTACCAGCGCAACTACTTGGCCACAATAATCTAATCACGCGCAGATGACTCTTGCATGTTTAATCTGGATTTTCGAGAGAAAGCCCTACGGCGACGGATGAGCCGATGGTGGGGGGAGGAGCTGGTGTTTCCGAACCTTAGTTGGCATCTGCACGTGGGCGGTCTTCTGGTGATGGTCGTTCTGGGTCTTGATTGGGACGGAAGATCAGCTCGACAGCTCAGTTGACGACAAAGCAGCCCTATTCAGGGAGCGCTCTGCTTTCCCCAATCCGGAGCCCCTGCCTAGAAAAGGTGGCCTAAACATAGTCTGTCTCATCTTTAAAGCAGGTGGCAAACCGCGGTCACCTGTTCACCATCTTGATGCGGTCGAACAAAGAAACAAACTCAATTATTAAGGGACCTAACCATAGGAACATGGAACGTTCGTACACTTCTGGATAGTGATCGTAGTTTGTGTCCAGAGAGAAAGACGGCGTTAATAGCTAGAGAATTGGCCAGATATAATATCGACATAGCCGCTGTTAGTGAAACGCACCTCAGTGATTCGGGCGAATTATGTGAGCAACTCGGGGGGTATACCTACTACTGGAGTGGAAAACCAGCTTCTGAGAGAGCAGGAAGCGGAGTTGGCTTTGCTGTGCGAAATCACTTAGCTCGAAAATTGCTGGAATTACCGAAGGGGGTCAGCGATAGAATCATTGTATTAAGACTTCAACTATCATCAACGAAGTATATCCATCTACTCTGAACTCAGTCAAACTCTCAACAAAATACCCGCTGCGGACAAAATCCTTTTGTTGGGTGATTTTAACGCTCGAGTCGGAAATGATCGCGATGCTTGGGAAGGAGTTCTTGGGCGCCATGGGGTAGGAAAATGCAACACTAATGGTCGTGACCTTCTTATTTTATGCGCTGAATTTGGTCTCGCTATCACGAACACTTTCTATCGATTGCCAGAAAAGTTTAAGACCACGTGGATGCATCCCCGATCAAAACACTGGCACCTTTTAGATTATGTGATAATACGCAGAAAGGACCTAAGAGACGTACTTATTACTGGATCAATGAGGGGTGCTCAGGGATGGACTGATCATCGTCTCGTTCGATCCAAGCTGCGGTTGCACTTGAAAACATCACGTAGAGCTGCACACAAATTTTGCACCAAAAATATGTGGCGAAAAACTAATTCGCAATAAACAACTCATAGAGGAACTGGATGAAGCTTTTCGTACCGGTATGCCAGAGATAACAGCCGATGCGTCGGTGGAGGAAACGTGGCGCTTATACGCAGATATTTTATATGGCTGTGCCTCACAAGTTCTTGGGAAACCAGAACGGGAAAACCAAGACTGGTTTGATGACCCCGATGTTGAAATCAAGAAACTTGTTGAGGAATATAGACGTGCTCTTCAATTACCTGATATTTCTGAACGGAAGAAAGCTCATCACAGTCTAAAAGTTAAAGTGCGTGCTCTTAAAGATCAATGGTGGGTAGACAAAGCCAAAGAAATCCCGAATTATGCCGACACAAACCAATCCGGTAGATTCTTTGAATGCCTGCAAACCATATTCGGACCAAAAACGAAGAAAATAACAGCCATGTACAACAAGGACAGAAGTAGTCGGATAACTGACCATAAAGATATATTGGCCCGATGGGCAGAACACTTTAGTGACGTTTTAAATCCCAGCACACAGACTACAGACCTACATTATATCGAGTCCCTCGAAAGTTTGCCCACAGCTGATTACCTAGCGGATTTACCATCTTTTGACGAATATAGTGCAGCGTTAAGAAAAATGAAGAATGCCAAAGCATCTGGATTAGATGGTCTACCAATCGAAATATACAAATATAGTGGCCCTCATGTAAGTAATAGATTGTTCCAACTTCTACTTAAAATATGGGAACATGAAATAATACCATAGGATTGGAAAGATGCCTCCATCTGTAAATTGTACAAAGGCAAAGACGATATAGCTGATTGCGGTTCGTACAGAGGCATTTCTCTTCTCTCGGCACTTTCAGTCTTGGACATCTTGTATGCAGATGACGTTTGTATTATGGCCGATTCTATGGAGTCTTTGCAAGCGTACGTAGAATCTCTACACACATCATGCCGTACTTTTGGTCTGGTCATAAATACAAGCAAGACTCAGGTCCTACAGCAACCTGTCAGAGGATGTCAGTGTGATTCGTACAACATCATCTTGGAATCCGCAATGTTAGATGAAGTCTCACACTTCAAGTATTTGGGAAGCCGTATAAAAAATGACAACACCTTGTAAGCGGAAATACCCGCCCGAATAGCCAGTGCTGCAGCAGCTTTTGGAAAACTGCGAACACGTTTTTGGAACTCCCACGATCTTAAATTGACTACCAAAATTATGGTGTACAAAGCCATTGTATAATATGTATGTATTTACAAAAATAAAAAGTATATATGTATGTTTATCCATTATCTAGTACCCATAACACAAGCTCTGCTTAGCTTGGGACTAGATGGTGATGTGTGTATGTGGTAGAATATTATTATATTATTATTATTATTATTGTCTTGCCCACATTATTGTATGCCTCAGAGACTTGGTGCTGCTATAAAGCAGATATCAAACAATTAGATACTTTCCACCTCAAGTGTCTGAGGTATATTCTGCGGATCAAATGGCAAGACCGGGTTCCAAACACTGAGGTATTGAGACGGGCTGCTGTGCCCGGAATAGAAACGCTCGTCATAAAGCAGCAACTGAGATGGAGCGGCCACGTTTCACGTATGGATGACAAGAGGCTTCCAAAGGCAGTTTTCTATTCCGAGCTCTCTTGTGGGAAACGTAAACAGGGTGGACAATATCTGCGTTACAAAGATGTCCTGAAACGTAACTTTGTTGCTGTGTGATATACCTGCAGACAGCTGGGAGAAGCGTGCACGTCTCCGATCGGAATGGCGGCGTACCATCTATAAAAACGCCGATAGGTACGAAGAAGAACGACTCCAAAACCTTGATACCGTGCGCCAATTACGTAAGTCCCGACCCAAGCCACATTACAATTACAATTACAATTAGGCGGGTCAGCTCTATTGTGGGCCTTGTAATCGAACTTTCAAAACAAAGTTCGACTTTGCAAGTCACATACGCGCCCACCGCAACAACAATCCAGACTAGTTTGAAGGAGTCGCCGTCACCGGACACGGTGAGGAGGACATGATGATGATGATGACACTTTTATGCAGCAGCGCTGTTTTTGCAAGTT
Source organism: Euclidia mi (assembly GCA_944739405.2). NCBI lineage: Eukaryota > Metazoa > Arthropoda > Insecta > Lepidoptera > Erebidae > Euclidia > Euclidia mi. The sequence goes on along the minus strand of OX123204.2, from coordinate 25,086,337 downwards.
GTATACGAAGTCTGTTCATATCGCGACGATTACGTTTTACGGTGTCTGCTAGTTTGGGAAACAAAGGTGGATTATTTTTAACTAATAGTGCCACTTCTAGTACATACAGTGATGGCAACGTTAGGATTTTACGTTTTATAAATAATGGCTTGCAGCTTTCAGTACTTTGTATCCCAAACATAGCGCGTATATCGCATATCGTTTTTGCATTATAAATACCATAGCTTTATTTGTTGAGTTGCCACAAAATATTATGCCGTATCTAAGTATAGATTCAACTTGTCCATAATACGCTAGGAGCAGTGCATCAATGCTAATAGTGAGCTTAAATTCAAATTCAAATTATCTTTATTTGCAGTAAATAGGGTTATTTTACATTGGTGTTACAGTACAGTATTAATACAGGTCAGGCCTATTTAACTATAATATTAAATAGCATGCAAGTCATGGATGAGATAACAATTCATTAAATAATATTTATAAAATTAGAATAATAAAAACAAAACCTTGCTAATCTTCATTACATATACATAATATTGATATGTTATTTAATCATCATACTTTATTCAGTTAAAATTACTTAGATTTTCTAGTTTTAGATTAGTATTGTTGTAGTAGGTACCACGATTATTATACATTTTTATTGTCTTTCATTTTTACAATAGAGCACAAATAGTATACTTATATATTGTACCTACTCATTTAGAATCTAAGAACTCTTTAATTGAGTAGAAGGATTTTGACGTGACAACGTCTTATAAATTGGTTTGCCGGGTGACACTTCAAGAAACTGCGTTACGCTCCGCTCACGTTATGCGCTCACAATGAGAGCGAGTGAGAGGCACGCGTCCCGCCTAAGAGCGAGAGAGACAGACATAAAAAGTGAAAGGCACGCGTCTTTCATCCTTCTTCCTACTATACGAATGAATATTCACATTAAAATTATTTTACCACTCAAAGTCGTTGTCACGTAAAACTTTCGCCCGTATACCGACTTTACAGGCAACCAATTTTTTTCTAAAAGCCATTTTTTTGTGCATACAAAAATTGTTTATATGGTAGTAGTTTTATCTCTTCTGGTATCTTATTATAAACTGTCTTACACATGTAATAGCAATTTTTCTGTAATTTTGTACTTTTTGGAACAGATTCCATTACCAATCTATTTGGGTTTCTAATGTTAGCTCGCTTTGTGACATCTTTGGCTTGTTTGAACATATCTGAATTCTGTTTCACAAATTTGCCAATTTCCAGTATATATAAGCAAGGCAATGGTAATATATTTAGAGATTTAAAGTAGGGTCACGCGGCCGACACCAGCTATAGATCGTAAACAGTGTTTTTGAGCAACAAATGCTTTATTTACGTTTGTTCCATTACCCCAGATTAACAGCCCATATCTGAGCACTGACTCAACATAAGCATGATAAGCTATTATAGCTGTATCTTTGTTTGCAACGAGTGTAAGCTTATGACGCGCAAATGCGAACCTATTAATTTTTCCACAAACCTTATGAATCTGTTCTTTCCATATTATAAGTGTGTGTCAATTGTAAGTCCTAAGAAAATTACATTATTAGAGTTTTTCAGAACATGTCCTTCATAATTTATGTCAATAGATTTATTTTTATAATTATTAAAATTCATTAAATTTGTTTTTATTAAATTTATTTGTAAATTATTATGATTTAACCATTTTATAATCGATGTCAAAGTATTATTAATGTCAAGTTTATGATTCTCTAACGTTACTGATTTATTCGATGTTACAATAATTGATACATCATCGGCAAAAAGTATTGTTTTGTGTTCTGTAACTTCAAGCAAATCGTTTACATATACAAGAAACAGCAAAGGGCCTAGCACGCTACCCTGGGGTACACCAAATTCATTACGCTGGTACTCCGATTTGTAAATTTGAATTGTGTTTGAATCCAGCCGCGTCAAATGAACGCACTGGTATCCCTTAGATATGTTGCCAACCAATTTGAATTTGAATTTGGATTTGAATGTCTTTGGCCAAAGTGCATTATATTTGTTTTATTTATATTAATTAGTAAATTATTATTATTTACCCAATGTATTACTGAAGTCAGTGAATTATCTATGTCAAGTTTATAATTATTAATGTCATTACATGCAGTTGTCACCGTACTGTCATCAGCGAATAATGTCATTGGTTGTTTCGTTGCATATGGCAAGTCGTTAATATATATAATGAATAGTAAAGGTCCGAGAACACTCCCTAGTGGATCGCCTTATGGTAAATAGTGCTGTGTTGAAGTGTGTTTCTTGAAATTATGTTTTTGGATTTAGTCTTGTAATTTCGGTAATCTGTTGGCGATTTGACAAATATGATTTAATTAAGTCTAAAACTTTACCCCTTATGCCATTCGCTTCTAATTTATTGGCTAGTAAATTATCCGCTTGACCGCGCACAAGTGACTATTTTCCCTTTTTGGTTACAGCGCTATACTCGGTCTGAATTTACTGTTTCTTTCTATTACGTAATGTTTTAAATTATTTTTCTCTGTTCTATTCAAATCATTGAACATTTCTTCATGCTAAAAATACGAAGCGAGTCTTAAAATCGTTAACCCGGAACGAAAAAATAATGTCAAATGCCACTATTTGTTTCGCGCGCTCCGTGATTACGTGCTTATCGTATGCGTGTAATTAAATATTTTTATACTATGATACATGTTTTTTTTATTTAATTCAGTGAAGATAGAATCCCTCTACAGTTAAAACTCATAAAATATGTATGTCATCGATTTACTTTTTAAAATAATCCTGTTTAAAATACACAAAGTGTTTTTTTCAACGATAGTCAATGTTCGCTGCTAAGTATAATAAATTAGAAAGTAAATATCGAGTGGGAAACATTCCCTTTGAGATACTAATATTTAAGATATGACTCAAATGATAACAAATTTCCTCGTTTACTGTTTTAATTATCTTAGTTGTGATACCATCGTAACCCACGCTACTGGTTGTAACGGGTTCTGGTATTAAAACGCAGAAAAGGTTCTATGCGTTTATTTGCCGAGTATTGTCTCACTTCCCTTGCACGAGTATGACAACAACACGACACTGGCCTGAACACTAAGGGCTGCAGTCTCATACGCTGTTCCCTCCGGTAGTGTGCAGAGCAGGCTGCTCGAAGGGCTGCGCGTAGCGGGCAGATCCTCGCAGACTGTTGGTTCAGCTGGCAGGCGCCGGCGGTGTGAGTGCGATGGACAGGGCTGGGCCAGACTCTTCGGCAGAGGTGACGCCAAAGACGATGCAGGGAAGCGATGCGAGACGATGTAGCGGTCTAGGGTAGCGTAGCCCGGAGCTTTAAGGTAGACCTGGAACCTGAAGGGGAGCAGTATTAGGAGAGCCACAACCAATAGAGTCAGGCAGGCGGCGTCAGCCAGCCTCAGCTAGCAGGTAGAGAGATGGGCAGTACGCTAGTGCAGTAAATGTAGTAACTTACCTGCAGCTGGGACCAGGATACACGTACAACGTAGTAGGTCAGTATAGAGTAGCAGTGCTGGCCTCTCTGTCGGCCCCTTTATAAACCGGGCCCTCCATCAGAGTTGGAGTCGCTACGTGACCATGTATGGTCAGGCCTCGCGAGCGCGGACGATGGCCTTCTCTGATTGGCCGAGCGTATGGACGGTATTATGACGCAGACGCGGTAGGTACCGGACATACGTTACATGGTATTTTTCAAATTGTTTATAATTTTGTTTATCTGAAATGGAGTACTTGGTGCAAGGAACATGGATTTTACTGAATAAATAATTAAACTTGTGACTTTTTACCAGCTCCATGAATTAGTTTTACCTTATGTATGAAATAATTATTAAATGCATTATCTATTTGTATAGGGTCATTGATATAATCATTATCATTAATTTAGATATTGTCAATAGTCTTTTGGCATATTAAATTTCGATTTGTGTATAATTTTCCATGCTGTTTTGCATTTATTAGTAAAAGATTTGATTCTAAAATTATTCTTTGTTTGTTTGTAGCACGCTTTGTTAACGTATTATATTTTTTAAATATTTTACAATATTTTTTGTATTTTTGTCTATTTTCGGTAGTTGGATTCCGTCTAAATTGCCATAATAATTCCTTTTTCTTCTTGCTGCAAGTACGAACTCCATTGGATATCCATTTTGGTTAAGAGTTAACTTTTATTGTAAAAAGTCTTGAGGAAAACATAAGTCATTAAACATTAAAAAATATTCTATAAAATATTTGTATGCTTTATTTGAGTCATCGGTCATATGCTTTATTGTAAAAATTTGAAAAAGATAAGCTTTTAATGCAATTTCTAAGTTTTTTAATATTGTCCTGGCTATAGTCACGTTTTAGAGGGCGCCAAAATTTCAATTATTTTTTTTTCATCGGCAAATTAATTAATTGGGCTGTAGGGTCTAATTAACCTAATTCTAAAATATTTGTTTTACATCCCTTCATAAAGTCACGTCATGAAACGACCGTATACGCGCAGAAAAATACGTTAATCTGAAACCGCCCGTACAGGTAAGGACGCCTGTAGCCACACTCAGTCGTTCAAGGCCCCATTTAGAATTTTGCATAAACTATTTTGTATAATATTGTCAATCTGAAGGAGTGAGGATGGTTTTTTTCAAAATGATGAAGATCGAAGAGCATGCGTAAATTTAGTCACAAAAAGACAATAACTAATAATAGTGGAAACCAAGTGAATATTAATTTTGAGTAGCCTATCTAAAATTTCAGTAAAATTTTGATTCCTTTCATGTAAAAATTAATCGAATCCTTAATCTGAAATTGGAGACCCAAGGAGGCGAAGAGAACTTTTATCGATGTGGGTAATATTCGGAGCCAGATATTGGAATTTTGGCAGTATGGCAGATTTGTCTAAACTATTGTTAATAAAAAATTCACATTTGCTTGTGTTGAATTCAAAACTAATTGATAAGAATTTTGATAAAGGATAAAAGAGTGAAGTAACAGAAACCACTATATTGGTGGTCGTTCAACAAGTTGTTTTACAACTCTTTATTATATTAATTCCACTTACATCTGTTTCAATGAGCAGAAAAGTTTGTTTCACCAAAGTTATTGATAAGGACAAGAACTTATTATTTATTAACTAAATAAAACAAAACTAATAAATAAGTTTCTGCCACAATTTATCTCAAACCCTACACCATCTTGATAACAGAGATGGGCCCAAAGCGCCTGACTTTATTCAAATTTGCTCAACAAATTTGTTCAATTAATTCTTCTTAGTTTGTCCTAAAATGAGCTGAACCGATGCTTTTTCTAGCTTATGTTTTTATTGGTGTCAAGATAGGCATTTGTAAGTTACTAATGCTGTTGATTTTATATATGGTGTTTTATTAACCTTATAAGTTAGTTGCAGTGGTTGCAAGTGAGTGAAACTTCAAAACGAAGAATTTGAGTTGCTATTTGAATAACATTGGGATGATAAAGCATATAAAGATGAACTAGGTCATCACCTATCAGCGTCAGAAATTTTGCTAGGAAAAAGATCTGATGACCGTTATGGCAGGAGTGATCTGCAGTGGCGGCCACGTACGGGACGACACGCAGCAGGGGTAGGCCTTCCGCAAGGTGGACCGATAATCTAAATAAGATCGTGGGAAGCAGTTAGTTGTAGGCGGCCTATGTCCAACGGTGGACGTGGGATAACACACATCATACAGCAGCTAGACTTGAGGTTATATGCACAAACGTACCTATTATATAAGACAAGGCAGTGATTAATACATTTTGAACAACAATAATGTTGATTGTATTACTTACCGAGTAAGTACATACACACATACATACATAAAATTACGCCAGTTTCCCGAAGGGGTAGGCAGTCAATACAGAACGCCATTTGCAACGATCCTGACATATCTCTCTTGCTTCATTCACTGCATCAAGTTTCTCAAGCATGCTCTTCTGCTAAGGGTACTTCTGAACTGTCCTTTTCTGGATGTCTCCAATCTGGTCAGAGAACGTCCGCCTAAGTCTTTCTCTTCGTCCTGTCCCATGCATGCTTTCCTTATAATATACAGCTAGAATGGTTTATTTCAGTTACTTTCGTAGCTTAATGTCGTATGGGATTCTTCTCTGGGGGAATGCTGCAGACCTAAATACAATATTTGTTCTGCAGAAAAGAGCTGTAAGGGGAATTTATAACCTCAGTCCAAGAGTTTCTCTAAGAGAAAAGTTCAAAGAAATAAACATTCTAACTGTTGTATCACAATATATTTATGAAAATCTGCTATATGTACATAAAAATATTGACAAATTTTGTAAAAAATGTGATATACATTCTGTAAATACAAGACACAGAAATAATCTCGTAGTTCATAGCACTCGTCTCCACAAAATAAGTAGCTGTTTTATGGGGCAATGTATACGCTTTTATAACAAGCTCCCTTATAATATAAGAGACCTATCTATAAATAAGTTCAAAATTATTGTAAAAGCGAAATTGTGTTCAAAAGCCTATTATAAAATATCTGACTATAAAGACGACCAAAACGCTTGGGACTGAGCTGTTCTAATTCGACACACAAAAATAATTGTATTAAATATTTCTTTTTAATGACGTTTCGTAAGTACTTTCTAAGTTTACACGAAATAAAGAAGTATTTCAGTATTTCAATATGTCATCTTTGTCAGTCTTTCGCCATCCATCCTCTCCATGTGCCCAAACCATCTTAACTTGCCTTTCTTGATGCTTGTACAACACTCTCTTATTACACAGTTACCGAGTAAGTAAGTAAGTTAATTTGCATAAACGAGTTTCATTGATAGATTGGTATTAATCTGAGACAACAAATAATATAATCATTGATACCATTAGAAAAGATACACAGAATACCTCCTTTCTCAGAATAAACTCAACAAGTTTATTTAGAAAAGGAAGAAGAAAATTATTCGTGTGAAATCGTTACTCCGGAATAAAGGTACAATTGTGTTTTTCCTGCTGACAAATAAAACGCCATGCTACGGTTTTTCGACGCAACTCTATTCAGGTTTGGTATTTCTATTTGACTCTTACATAATTTGCATAAAGTGTTGTTGCAAACGAATGTTATGCTTTGTTCGTTGTTTGAAATTAGTAAATTGTTTTTGCACAACATGATTCTATAATTAGTTCTTTGTAGTTTTGCGTTCCTGAAAATGAGGGTAAACACGACTCGATTTGTTTATATTGCTCATACACAGTATCTCTTTGTTCTTCTGTATCACCTTTACAGACAAAATTAGCAGTGTGAATCTTCATATATTGAGATACAGAAAACAATTAATATTTTTTTTATTTTTTCGTGTGAAATCGTTACTCCGGAATAAAGGTACAATTGTGTTTTTCCTGCTGACGAAGGCGGTAGCGCCGTGACAAATAAAACGCCATGCTACGGATTTTCGACGCAACTCTATTCAGGTTTAGTATTTCTTTTTTACTTTTACATAACTTTGCATAAAGTGTTGTTACAAACGAATGTTATGCTGTGTTCCTTGTTTGAAATTAGTAAATTGTTTTTGCACAACACGATTCAATAATTTGTTCTTTGTAGTTTTGCGTTCCTGAAAATGAGGGTAAACACAACTCGATTTGTTTATATTGCTCATACACAGTATCTCTTTGTTCTGTATCACCTTTACAGACAAAATTAGCAGTGTGAATCTTCATATATTGAGATACAGAAAATAATTAATAATTTTTGTACATCTGAAGTCAGTTTATGATAAAGTCCTAATAAGAAATGTACAATAACTAATAAAAGCAACACGAGCACTTAACGAGTATTAGAACTTCGTGTGTGCCAGTTGCGGTAAGATAAACTCAAAAAATCAAATGTGAAGTATAAAGATTAAAAATTAATACATTGTTGAGAATGGCTTATTTTTTATTTTTTCTTCTCCTTTTAAAAATATTGAAATATTATGTCAATGTGTGTGCTTTTAGTCTTCAAGAGCAAATAAATGTCTAGATCGAATTATTTATAACATACATACGTACATCGTCTCACGCCTATAACCCCGAAGAGGTATGCAGAGGTGTATTTCTACACCCACTTTTCGGCACATATACTTTAGTCCCCCGTAATAAGGGGCGAGCCTATTGCCTTACCGGGCACATTTCCAGACTCCGAGCTACTACTGAGAATTTCGTGACAGAAAAACACAATAACACTGCCCGACCCAGGAATCGAACCCGGGACCTCCCGATCCCACGCGCACATTTATGCCGCGCGACCAACGAGGCAGTCTTATAGGGTTTGATGTCGAGTTTTCCGTCTCTACGCAAAGATGGTATTTGCGTCGTGTAGCCGTGTGGTTGACGGCATAGAATACAAGTGTCACCACCCCCTATCTTCCCGAGGGTGTAGTAAGGGGCGACTAAGGAAATTATTTATAAACCAATAAATATTACAAGATTTTAAATCAAAATCTTTTGAAGAAGACGTTTGAAGTCTTTTCACTTAGCTTTAGTGGGCGTACCGTGATGGATTATTCTATCAATATTTTATTGAAATAAATGGAATACAGAGTACATCAACTTTGTTGTGACGACCGTTCCTAAGACAAAAGTCGCATATAAATGATTGTCATTTGCATTTCTTAGAATGTATCTAAATATTAAGTGGCAATTTCAAGATATTCAAGATATTGTTTTCATTTGAGGTGTCTAGAGGTATCCAAAAGAGCATAATTAGAAGTCTTGAAATCATCATCATCAGCCTTTAACAGTCCACTGCTGGACTAGGCCTCTCCTTTGAAAGGAGGAATTGGCCTACTATACCACGCTGGCCAAACGGGTTGGTATAGGGTTTGTATCAAGTTTTCCTTCTCTTACAGTGCTGTTCTCTGCATAATATGCTCCCTCTGTCGGCTCTTACGACACCCATGGGATGATATGGGGTGGTGACATTCCGTATTCTTAATCCGTCACCACACGGACAGTCTTGAAATACTTAATGATAATTCTACAGATATTGGCTGGCTGTCAAAAGGTCGCTGGCCAAACTCCACTTAAGTATTTTTAACTAAAGCTCAGTTCAGTCGGAAAACACAAATGATATATATTCATTATTAATTCCCACCAAAGACCTCTTGGATAGATTGCCCTCTTAACTTTCCTCGAGAGCTTGATAACAAGTTAGCATCCCAAAGACAGGCATTGCACTAATGACTCCTGTGGTGTTTCGGCGATCACTTACCATCAGGTGACCCGTCTGGTTGTCTGACCCGGCTCCTATTACATTAAAACACGGCAGAGTAACAAACAATCTGGCTTTAAATCTATAATATTAATTACACACACATAGTGTACCCAAATAGTAATCCAAGTCAAAATAAATACAACTCAAAATAAGTACAAAATAGAGTACATAATATATATAAAGCCCACTGAGGGAGTCGTCGGCGTCGGGACGTGACGACCCCACCGCCCACTGAGGGAGTTACTCTGACGAGTAGATACCTGTCATAGCATCTCCCCCAGTGCAAGCAGTCAACCGAAAGATGGCGGTCAAACCATCCGAACCTGGCGGAAGTAAATCCCAAGTTGCTAGATGGGCAGCAGCGTCCAGCACTAAAAACTTCCGCCACTGCGATCGCCAATACGCCTGCCAAGCGTGGCGATTATGGCAAATCCCCCCATAGATGAACCACACCAATTAAAACCGGCCCCTAGTCCCCGGCGGCCCCGCTAGTCCTGGTTATGGTAGCGGCCATGGTAACGGCGGGGCAAGGGGTGCGAAGAATCTCCGGAAGAGATCGGGCTACCACCACCAACGACAATTGGCCCTGGCAACACTGAACACGCGCACACTGCGGACCGACGAGATGATTGTCGAGCTGGAAGAAGAATTGAGCAAGTTGCGATGGGATATCATAGGCCTATCTGAAGTCCGAAGACAGGGGGAGAACTCGATAGTTCTCAATTCCGGCAACTTGCTCTTCTACCGGGAGGGCGACCAACAGTCCCAAGGTGGTGTCGGGTTCATCGTCCACAAATCTCTCGTGACCAACGTGGTAAATATCGGGAGTGTGTCAAGCAGGGTAGCGTACCTTATACTCAGAATATCCAAGCGGTATTCGCTGAAGGTCATACAGGTATACGCTCCGACCTCGACGCACCCCGATGAGGAGGTGGAAGCCATGTACGAGGACATATCTCGGGCTATACATGGCTTCAAAACCCATTACACCGTGGTCATGGGAGATTTTAACGCGAAACTGGGCAAACGTGACGGTGATGAGCTGAGAGTGGGGCAATTTGGTTATGGGCATCGGAATTCCCGGGGTCACTTGCTGGCTAGCTTTATAGAGAAGGAAGGCCTCTATATGATGAATTCCTTCTTCAAGAAGCGAGAATGCCGCAAGTGGACCTGAGTAAGTCCAGACGGTTCCACCAAAAATGAGATCGACTTTATCATGTCGACGAAGAGGCTGATATTCAATGATGTCTCCGTGATCAATTCACTTAAAGTGGGGAGCGATCACCGAATCGTAAGAGGCACATTGAATATCTGTACAAGCCTCGAACGGTCGAGGTTGATAAAGTCCACGCTCCGACCGGGGTAAAACGCCACAGGCGTGGCACAGAGGTGTGGTGGTGCTTTTCTTTAAGAAAGGGGATAAAACCCTTTTAAAGAATTACAGACCCATCACACTTCTGAGCCACGTCTACAAGCTGTTTTCGAGGGTCATCACGAATCGTCTCGAGAGCAAGCTAGACGACTTCCAGCCTCCCGAACAAGCCGGTTTCCGTAAAGGCTATAGTACCATAGACCACATACATACGCTGCGGCAGGTTATACAGAAGTCAGAGGAGTATAACCAGCCCCTATGCTTGGCGTTTGTGGACTATGAGAAAGCCTTCGATTCGATCGAAACCTGGGCGGTGCTACAGTCTCTCCAACGGTGCCGGATTGACGTTGTATGAAAACGCCACTATGTCAGTCCGCCTCCAGGACCAGAGTTCGAAACCTATTCAACTCCAGCGAGGAGTGAGACAGGGGGATGTCATATCCCCAAAACTGTTTACCACTGCGCTGGAGGATGTTTTCAAGCTTCTGGACTGGAATGGACTCGGCATCAATATCAACGGCGAGTACATCACTCACCTTCGATTCGCAGATTCGCAGACGATATCGTAGTTATGGCTGAGACCTAGGCACAATGCTCGATGGCCTCTGTAGAGTCTCCCAACAAGTAGGTCTTAAGATGTACATGGACAAGACGAAAATCATGTCGAACGTCCATGTTGTACCTGCTCCTATTCAGGTTGGGAACTCTACGCTCGAAGTTGTCGACAAGTATATCTACCTGGGACAAGTAGTCCAATAAGGTAGGTCCAACTTCGAGAAGGAGGTCAATCGTCGAATCCAACTCGGTTGGGCAGCGTTCGGGAAGCTACGACATATATTCTCGTCCGATATCCCGCAATGTCTCAAGACGAAAGTCTTCGACCAGTGTGTGTTGCCAGTGATGACTTACGGATCAGAGACGTGGTCGCTCACTATGGGCCTTATCAGAAGGCTCAAGGTCACTCAGAGGGCGATGGAGAGAGCTATGCTTGGAGTTTCCCTGCGAGATCGAATCAGAAATGAGGAGATCCGCAGTAGAACCAAAGTCGCCGACATAGCTCTCCGGATAGCCAAGCTGAAGTGGCAGTGGGCAGGGCACATAGCTCGAAGAACCGATGGCCGTTGGGGCAGAAAGGTTCTGGAGTGGCAGCCACGTACCGGACGACGCAGCAGAGGTAGGCCCCCCGCAAGGTGGACCGACGATCTCGTCAAGATAGCGAGAGGCGGTTTGATGCGGGCGGCTCAAGACCGGTCTGTGTGGAGAACCTTGGGGGAGGCCTATGTCCAGCAGAGGACGTCGTTTGGCTGATATGATGAGAGTACATAATTATATCGTACAAATACACTATTAGGCTACGTAATGATATCGTAAAAAATAAACTGTTACCCGCAGAGTACCTATTGAAACGATAGACATGCATGTAATTAGGAAAACTTATTACAGTGACATTCTATCATCCCTCATCAGGCCTTTATGGGTACTGTCCCACTGCTGGGCACGGGCCTCTTCTCACTTTGAGAAGGGTAAGGCCATAGTCCACCACGCTGGCCAAGTGCGGGTTGGCAGACAACTTTCTTTTGTTCATCATAATGTAATTATCTGGACAACGCAACAATACAAAATAATGGTAATATGATGCATTTTCTTCGATTTCTTATGAGGTTTAAAACATCTATAGTTATCATGCTGAAGATTTTACAACCTCAATCTTATTATTTATTTTTCTCAACGTTTCTTTGGGTAACACTGTGTTTAACCCAGATTATCGCTATAACACAAACCACTTGTCAACCCTACAACAAACACTGAAACCTTTTCAAAACCATTTTATCTGCGATAATATAGAAAGTAACTATAGAAAGAAGATGGTACAACGTAATAACATGGTTGGCGGCGTTCTTTTATGGCATATCCTCAAAGCTATATCCTCAAACCCATGAATGCTTCATATGCCATTTCTTTAATGAAGATACTTTAGTATACTGCAACTCGCTTGTACATATTCTACATCATAAAGTTTGATTGACGCGATTCAATCACGATCAGATCAGTCCTTTTATTTTATTTGTCTTGTATTGTAAATAATATAATGTTATTGTAAATTTATAGTTTACTAGAGGACGCCTGCAGCTACGCCCGCGCTTTTTTTTAATTTATCTGTTTTGACCGATCCTGTGGGTATTTCGGGAAATCCCTTCTTAGTGCACCCCTACGGTCCTCAAATTTCAGCTTCCTGCGCCCAATAGTTTTGGCTGTAGCTTGTCTGTCAGTCAGTCAGTAACGCAAGGATTTTATGTATTAAGATTTTGTAAGAATATTGCGGAAAATGATATAAAGGTTTTTGGAGTGTTCTTATTTTATTCATTTGTCAAGAATAAAATTGGTTATAAAAGTAATAAGTATTTTTTCAACAAAATTTAGTACCTACCTACCTATATTGCAACAACTTGACATGCAGTTCAACTGATGGTAAAACACCTTCACTTAGTAAATGATTTAAGTTCTGTAGTCGGTAGCCTGGAGACTACTCTGAGAATATAGTTTTATGTTTTTTTAACACAGAGCAAACACGTACTCGTATTTAATTCGTTGATGTATATATGATCATCAAAAAGTGATGAGATGTGTTTCATATCACTTTGAATAAATATTCATAGCGATATGAAACAAAAAAACTACTTCTTTTTACTCTTAACACTTTGTACCTACAACGCTTTCTTAAAGATACAATAAAAGAAAACTCGAAAAGCATTCACACAAGAATGAGATCTTTACATGTCAAATGGACTATAATAGCTATTATTATATCGATGACGATATTACATTTCAATTGCGTTGGTCTTATCTATATTTATCAAATAAAATTCCAATTCCGAACGAAAATTGCTGAATAACTTTTTTTTATAATTTTAACTTGATTTATTGTGGGCTCTCTTTATATACAATAATATACATCCTAATGCGTGTTAAAACTCAATGATGTATTTCAAAATTGTGACCTCGTTTAAAGTGAGTTTATGTCGACATGAAAACGATCACGGAGCATCGGTCATCATCATCATCATCATCGGCCTGTATCAGTCCACTGCTTGACGCAGGCCAGAGCTTGAGTGACAGGAAAAAATTGCTTTTGTAGCTAAGATGAACTGTTACCTAATATTTTTAATATAGTACCTGTAATTTTACAGAAATGGAAGTTTGTTTATCAAAAATAAGCGTCTATCTATCTGTTGCGTAGTATAATTGCTATTTCTTATAATCCAATAGAGGTTTGTAAAAACAGTAAGCTTGACTTCCTGTTTTTCAGAGTTTAAAAGTAGATTAGAAAACATATTATCTAAAGTAAATATTTTTTGTTAATACCAAAGCATGTAAATTCTAATCATTTATAGTATTTACATAACATAAAGTCACGCCTTCATCCCCGAAGGAGTAGGCAGAGGTGTATTACACACCCACACTTCGCCAGTTATGTTTCGGTCCCAATCTAGGAGGCACATTGTTAAGCGAGTGATAATTAACATTTTGAATACACACAACTTCGAAAAGTCAGAGGTGTGTTTGGGGTAACTGGGGATCGAACCCGAGACCATTATTTCAGCACTCCATTAAGTACAACTGGGCTATCGCCGCTTTTTATAGTATTTATACTTCGATAGTGCATTATAGGATCCAAAATTACAGTTTTATTTTGAAAATTTTGAATAGCGCACTAGAATATGTGCACATATTGTGCAAAATCGAAGTGTCACACTGAGTACAGTATTTAATGAAAAACCAAATTGATATGACAAACCCAACAGAAAGGAATACTAGGGAAACCTCGGATACAATTTCAGCTTCGTTTGTAATTCTAACTTGTATGAAGGAGAGGAGGTAAAATGTCTATGCAAATTGAGGCCAGTGTGTTTATCATATATTTAGTGGTTATCTTTGTGCCGAGTTCGAACCTTTATTAATGGCGTTGACAGTGCAGCTATCTGTTTTTTAAATGTTTTAGTTTGTCACTCAGAGACAAATTATAATTATATATGACAGACATTGATGTAAAATATTGCGCTACTTTATCTACGCAGTCTCCTAGACTAATATAATAAAAATATAGAGTTTGTTTGTTTAGTCAAACGCGCTAATCTGTGGAATTGCCGGTTTGATTTGAATACTAAGTGGTGCCTTACAGACCATTTTTGATGGAGGCAATAGATTACCAATTATTTGTGCATTTTTACCGCCGTTGATAATGTAGTTATCTGTTTTAGAAGTTTTTCCAGTTTTTTATTCAGAGAAAATTATAATAGTCTATGACACACATTGATGTAAAAATATTGTGTTGCTTGAGTTTGTTTCGTTAGACGCGCCAATCTCAGGCACTGCTGGTTCGATTTCAATAATAATTTTTGTGTTATTAGCCCATTTATCGAGGAATACTGTAGTTAAAATAACATGGCAATATGAGCAACTAGTGCGCAGCGGCCTAAATAACGTGGCTGTAACCGCGAGCACAGCTAGTATTATCTACTAAAAGAACAGCATCATTTTGAGTCTCATGACTGCAGTAAAATAACCGCAATATCAGATAAACTACGCAATAAATAGCTTATCTGTTTAATAAAGCACCAGATACAGACCCCTTCCCGTCGCGTCACATAATCTGATTCGATTTGCTGACTGTACCGTGTGGAGATATGCGATTTATTTCTGTCGTCCGAAGTCCACAACTAGGACGCACAGTGTACTTGATTGATTGATTGCTCCGTGAGGAGGTACAGTGTTTTGTGTTCAATTACAGAAAACTACGTACTACATTTACACTTACGTAACGCTTGTCTGGGTTTTTGGGGCTTAAGTTTACTCTTTACTAAATCCTAATCATTGTAACCGTTTTTTAAAACAGTACAGACAAGTTCTACATGTTTTACTTGTTAAAAATATAAAGTCACTATCTCATTACATTACGTGAGTACTTCAAAGGTGATTAAGGTAAATATACCAAGCAAATAGTAACTTTGCGAAGAGTTAGAAAATTCAACATAAAATCCCCGTGCCACAGGATTTACTACTAGTGCAGGAGATGTCTTAGTAAAATAGGAGTGCCCTATACCCAGCAGTGGACTGAATATAAATAAGTCCTGTAATAAGCGAGTTTTAAAACACCTTGTGCGGATTAAGCCTCAGTATGCTGTGAAAAATGAGGCGATCGTTCTAAGCGTGGCTACGGTCGCTTAGGATTTATTTTCAAAGTAAAAAATCGTCAAGCCTGACCTATTTAAAAATCTTTTATGAGCGGGGCTTTAAAATCCCCGTAATGATATAGTTATCTGAATAGCTATCTCAATAAACAGGGCCGCAATAAAGTACTTTTGCAAGCAGATCTGAAATACTTCATAACACATCTTAATAAAAAATATATAATGAATAAAGAAGCAGCGACAGCCTAGCGGAGAGACGTACAGACTGCTACCTAGAGGGTCCGGGTTCGAAACCACAGCGCGCATCAATGACTTTTCGGAGTTATGTGCGTATTCAATTGTTAATTATCGCTTGCTAAACGGTGAAGGAAAACATCGTGAGGAAACCTGCATGTCTGCTAGTTCTCCATAATGTTCTTGATTATGGTTATCATCATCATCAGCCCTGTATTATCATATACGAGGCTGATGATGATGATAATATATTATGTATTTGTGTTGTACGTATGATAATTATATAAAATATATTAATTTATAGAAAATTGTTCAAGAAATAATATTTTTATCTCTTCAGTATTCTTGTACTATTACACCAATAACGATTTACTTATTAATAAAGTGTCTCCTTCTTCTAATTTACATTTTCTCGATTACACTTTTTTATCAAAAACGTATTTCCATCCAAATTAGTGGTCAAACAGCTGGTCCCCGGCGACTAATATTAAATATTCATGATCGAACCGCACTGGCTACAACGAGTGTAATCCCGAGAGTCTTATTGAGCTTAAGATTTGCTAAGTATTTTATTGAATATGTATTTATTTCTCGTTTACGTTGCAATGGATATTAAAATTTATACATACGATAGGAAATGGGTAGTGGGATTGAGTTCAGTTTACATTTACACATATATGCAGACGAGAAGAGACTGGCAGTGTGAGTACGTAAATTAGAATTTAATTAAATTTAATCCTGTGTGCTGGCTGACAAATAAAAGTCTAGAGAGTGAGTAAATTCAGTTTATATATTACCACAGCGCGGCGGACTGAAATAGTAATTAAACAAGGAGTTTGAGGTTTCTTATCACCTAGCTAGTGGTTTTGAATACTGTTTAAACCAAATGTATAGGAGCGGGGCTTAGTACTGTATTATTTGAGTTGAGGTGAGAAAAATCTCACCCTAGCTGAAGCACATTGTCACGAAGATAAAAGTAAAGTTATGCGACGAGATAATTAACGAGCCAGGCGTTATCACTGCTATAAAACAAAGCTGTAACTATTAAAATTTAAGAAACATTGTTTTCATAAAAAAGTATCTGGTATGACGCTTCACTCCTCCGTTTCCTCTCAAAACAAAGTCAGTACATAATCAAATTAACAGTCAGTTCGTAATAAATTAGATATTCACTTTTATTGCACTCAATAGAATTAGATGCGTTTGGCAAAAAAATATCTAATCGAAACTATACTGCGGTAAAAATCGGTTATCAAAAAAAAAACTTTTTCCGAAGTCATGCCACAATAAACTATTATATATAGAAATAAAAATTATCTATTGGTTAGAAATCATGCATACCACAGCTAGCCACAAGAACGAGTCCAGTCTAGACCGTTTATAATAATAGCCTTATTTAATTTAAACTTCAGTTGTAACAGCAAACAGTTTTAAAAGCGATATCAATTTACTAAAAGCTTTAGCACTTAAATAACAATTGGGCATTTTTAACGTTGAATGCAGTTTGTCGCTATTTTAAGCAAATTACTCTAATCACTTTGTTGTACACATTTTCTGGTGTTGTTTTCATCAAGCTGTTGTTGTTCTTGTTTTGATAATTCGACCGTCAGGTTAGTTTGCCCACATTATTTATAAAAAAATATACTAAATATAAACAGTCTATTTACTACTTAAGAAATCGATGATTTATGGATACAACGATAGATAAACTAAAGATTGAAGTCGAATAACAATACACAATAATAATAAATTGACGTAAAAGATGACTGAATTACCCTGACTAGAAATCATAGATTCGATTGCCTTACCTACAGCAGACAGCAGAAAAACTCTTGTGTGGTGATATGCACGATTAACTGTTCTGTGTATGGAACTCACCTAGAACATGGAATTATGCGTATTAATCACCTATCTGTTTCTCTTAGTACGGGTTCGGTTTAGTTGGGAATCGGATGACTTTACGTTCTTAGAAATTCTGCATTATTCATGTTAACTATGTTATAACATACTGAATATGTATTTCAGTTAACCTAACAAAGAAAGAGGAAATTAAACTAAGGTAAATCGAATACCTATTTGCTGCTGTAGCCTTAAGCAAATTCCTAGTAAACAGCTTTGTATATCAAATAGGTAATAGGCAATCATACACGTATCACAACTAGCAAATATTACATAAAAGTCTTATCAAATAACATCGAGATATCCTGAACTAATAGAAAAATATGGCTGTTCCTAACTAATATTGATACCTTACCGAATAACGCAGACTACAAAAATATGAGTTCTATTACATTTTTTTTATTTTATTACGCTCATAGTGTTTCCAAGTCTCTATTTAGATATATTAGTTCAGAAACTAATATCGAGTCAATAACACCATTAAACTCTGAAACTTATATTGAAAATGTTCAATAGAATAATATAAGCCGGTCAAACTGTCGGTAAGTTCATGTGTCAATGGTCTTTCTATTTATAAATCTTATCATAAATCTACTTGCGAAAGCTCCAGTTTGGCGTGTATCGCATTTAGATTGCCAGCAATAATACCGCATGCTTTACGAACAAGTTATAACAGATATAAGAAATTATCTAAGTCTTACAATTTGAAGTCATTGTGCTATGTTACTTAAATGCCACAGAAAACAATAAACAAAATATATTTGTGGATAGGACATTTTTGTACCATATAGGGATCGTACTCATAACATTCGGAGTCATATGGTAGGGAGGAAGCCTTTATCAATGATCTCAGATCTCTACCAAAATATTCGCCCTATCAGTTACGCTGTCAAATCCAACTACAACAGAAACACATACACAAAGATCATGGTGATAGTCCCTTCGATCTTACAAGTTTTTCGTAACAAGCTCATCCTATATTCTATAATGGTTCAACGACTGTCGAACTTTGGCGACTGGGAGATGTTAACGACCCCAAGATCTCCTCGGCACTACGCTAGCTGTATGCAATATTTGGGGAAAAATGTACTTTGCTTATCTTCTCCCGCGGGAATAAAAGTGTGTGCCTGATATATTTGCTTTGTGATTCTATAGTATAACTGTATAAGTAAATCTATATATTAATACGTGAAGCGAAATTTTGTGATCCCTTTTTTATGAAAAATGCGAACGGAGGATTATGAAATTTGGCACACTTATTGCTTACATGTAGAAGATGTGCAGAATGCTAATATTTTCATTTAATATGCATTAAAAATATATGATTTTAATTAAAATTAACAATACCACTACTACCGTAGATTTCGCACACACACGTACATAACATCGTATACTTATACAATTTTTTTTGACGTGACAACGTCTTATAAATTGGTTTGCCGGGTGACACTTCAAGAAACTGCGTTACGCTCCGCTCACGTTATGCGCTCACAATGAGAGCGAGTGAGAGGCACGCGTCCCGCCTAAGAGCGAGAGAGACAGACATAAAAAGTGAAAGGCACGCGTCTTTCATCCTTCTTCCTACTATACGAATGAATATTCACATTAAAATTATTTTACCACTCAAAGTCGTTGTCACGTAAAACTTTCACCCGTATACCGACTTTACAGGCAACCAATTTTTTTCAGTTTTACGATTATGGAACCACAGACTTTCAAACTGAAAAGAGGTTAATAATACATGATTGTGTATAAGTACTTTTTGTTCAAGGTTTGTCCTATTCTGCCTAAGCGAGTTTGTTATTTATTTTTGAAGTTCTACTTCTTTAGGCGCGTTATGAAAAAATGATGAGAGTTAAATTTTACAATGCGCGGGCATGTGTGACACAAAATTTCCACGGCAGAAGTTTTTAGTTTCAACATTCACAAGATGGCGTACGGGACATCTATATATTAAAAGAATTTGTGTTTTATAATACGAGTCGGCCAGCCCGTTCTACGCAACCGATTCGCATGTTTTTTTTTTAAATGAAAGCTCTCGCTGCATAGATTTGTCATCAAGCATTAGAAATTGCCTAAATTGCACATTCATCAAGTTATATGCAAAAACAGTTTTCTCCCATACATTTTTTACGTTTTCGTAGCCGTAGTCAATGACTTTCTGCTTCTATATATCTGGTTCTCATTGAGGTAGGCGTTTTGTTATAGACCTAAAACACGCGCTGAAAAGAGCTCTTTCATTTGATGGTATGCTCATTTAAATTGGGTAAGTTTGAAGGAAGATAGGTGTGGACATTGAACTTATTTTTCAATATTTTCCCATACATTTCTTAAGATTCCATTGCTTTCTCTCTACATGGACGGTTCTAAATTCAAAAATATTTTTATGGCATCTAATAAGTTCCTTGCGGTAACTGCCAGGAAAAAACATTAAGCCTCCTTAAGGTGACCTTGCCTTACTTTCATACGGGTGTGAGTGTGGTGGTGTGTAAAATTATATCCGATGTTGGTCAAATTATCACTGTAGTGTTATTGCTGATGGCAGGTAATATTCCCCGAATGTTACCAGTTAACCCTTAATGGGTGAACTGATTTTTCGTGTTTTTAAATTACGGACTTTCTTCGAGCATCTTAATTTTTTTTATGTGGAACATATTACAGCGGTTCATAGTACTATTGTCTTATAATTATATTATTACAAGTGGTAGTTATGGTAGAAATTGTAGTTTTGGTAAGAATAGTAGTTTTGAGAGCAAAGGTAGGTACTTTTGACAGCACCGGCGGTTTTGGTAGAAATAGTAGTTTTGAAAAAAAATGGTAGATATGATAGTGTTAGTACGAATAGTAGTTTTGATAGGAATAGTATTTTCGGTAGGAATAGTAGTTTTGGTAGAAATTGTATTTTTGGCATATATTGTAGTTTTGGTAGCAATGTTACTTAGGATTGCTACCAAAGCTACCATTCCTACCAAAACTACAATTTCGACCAAAACTATAAACGTCATTATTACATTTCTAAATTATGATGGATTAATCACACCCATACATAAAACAAAATAAATCGTGCTTCTCACAGACATATTTAGCTGGATAACAGAAATAAAACCTATTTTCTTACTTATAAAAACAAGTTGTTTGTCTATATTTTTAATTTTGATAGTAAAATATTGACAGATAAATAAAAAAGTGAAGTTAGCGTAAGTTATTTACTTAAGTTTCTGATTTAATAGCGTATTTCTTGTGAGTAGTTGTGTTTTCAATTATAATGATGGTTCTTGGAAGGAAATTTAAAAATTCTCAGAGAAAGTTTGAACAAAGAATCATGGTCAATGACGGCCCTGTTGGAAATTTGGTACCGGATGGTCCTCCCACTGCTAAAAAATACGGGTGGTGACGGGTTCAGATTTGATTAATTCTACCATCAACAATTTTATTTTCAAGTGATTTCCATTCTTGGTGACGGTAATTGCTTATTCCGCGCAATTTCTTATTGTTTATATGGAAGTGATAATAAACATTATGAAATTCGTTTGGCCCCTGCTGATAACATAGTCAATAAGTGGGATGTATATATACTAATTTCATTGTTGGGGACGAAGCATATGGCCAGACAATTACAAATGCAACAGATTACAAACGTGTGATGGGTGCCAATGGACAGTACGCAGTAAGTGTAAGTGAGCTATATCCCGAGTGTCAATTCAGAGTTCACCTGGAAAACACTAATACGATTACTGACTATGGTACTGGCGAAATTGTTCATAACTTGCTATTTTCTGGGCACCTGGACGAAGGACATTACAGTGTCGTAATGGAAAGAATGGTAGGGCAGCACAGTCATATTGAAGAACTTTCTTTCGTCAATGTTCAGTTATACATGTTATATATATCCCTATTGCGCGGCAAACCATTCAGTAATGCCAAGGTGGAAATTTCACGATACCTAAGGTGCAACGCAAAGCCAATGTTGTGAGAAAAGAAGTTTTGTGTTATGTATATTTTTGGTTAGAATATCATCTTTTTACTTATTAGATAAGGCTACAATGTACTCCTCATACCTATATGTAAGAGCTTTTTTATAATATTAATATGCTGTGGAGCAGCACGGGTCCTCTAGTTTTTAATAAAACTAATATGGGTATCATTTCCGGGGTTTTCATGGATTCTGATCACGAAAATGACATCTATTTGGGAATCCAAGATGGTGGCTAAGACATTTAAAAAAATATATGGGTATAATTTTCGGGGTTTTCATGCATTCTGATCACGGAAATGACATCTATTTCGGCATCCAAGATGGCGGACGGGACATTTTGAATAAAATTAATAAGGGTATCATTTTTGGGGTTCTCATAGATTCTGGACACGAAAATGACATCTATTTGGGAATCCGTCGAGTTTTTTTGTTGTTTTCCTTGGAGTTTTTCTTTATTTGTATTGTGCGGGGAAGTCTGTAATTGTAGTCTTAGTATTTATTTATTAAAGAACAGCCACATGATACATAATATTAAAAGTACAATAGATAAATAATTATGTCTATAACACATGTTCTGATATGCATCACAATAACGTCCATAACACTTGCAAACTTAGTAACTACAGTTTAGAACAAGACAATTTAATTTTGTAGGATACAGCATAAATTAGAGACAAACAAAAAGTTAGGGTAAAGGAAATTAATAATAACAACATGTTTACGTGTATAACATAATTTTCTAGTCTTATATAATATTGTTGAAGTATTGAAATATTTTATTTTATTATTTTATTAATGTAGAATTTTTTTACAATCTCAGTAATGTAGAAATTTCGTATTTTTAATAAATTGTGGTCGAATTTCGACCACTGGCGACCTCTAGTTTACTTAGTTGCTTAAAGCATTTGTGCGTATAAATTTATTTGGAGAAAAGTGAAAATCATACTAACGCAAAAGTCTGGCTCTGGTCGGATCAACGTATGATTATAATGCGTATTGTAAACGTTGGTGTAAATATGCACAATTGTCTATAGTTTTAAATTCCCCTGTATTGTTTCTTTAATCATATCGTTTTTTAATTCCATTTTTTATGTCTGGAGCAAATAAATTCTGGCATATAAAATGTAACACAAATGAATATTACTGTACAAAAGCCACCAAGTTGAATTTTCCAGGAAAATTCAACGACAGAATTTACCAAGTAAAAACTTTAAATTTTCAAATCCTTCAGCAAGGAGAGAGTTTACATTTCACTATCCGTGTTACTTTAGCTAAGTGTTACCCATTGGCCACAGAATCCTGGATTATTAGTTGGTATTACTGTTCTAAAATTGCATGCATACGTAAATATTAAGACTGAGTGCAGAACTTATCCTGTTTATATCTTAAGCTTTAAAAATCAAAAAATGTGTTAAGAATATTTCTAGCGAGCAGCATGTTTTACTATAGAGTAGCCCAGGATTTTTCAGTTTATAGTTTCATTGCAATAAAACTACAAATAATTTTAATATCTTTATATATATTTCTTGTGTGCGTGTGTATGTCAATGAACTCCTCCTAAACGATTGAACCGATTTTGATGAATTTTTTTGTGTGTGTTCGAGGGGACTTGAGAATGGTTTAGATTCACAATTTAGTCCACTGGAAAATGTGTTTTTTTAGTTAATATTTAATTTGTAAGTAGTTGTTGATTTTGGAATGTTTCACATTGGCACCGACCGTGGCGCTACCATCGCAGTGTCAAATCTATATTAATAATTTCGTCAAGAGGTACGGTAGACTCGATCAAAACCCTACCTGAATAATAAAATATTAAAAAATAAAGATTTCGAGTCGACAACATATATCCGCAAAATTCGCATTGTCGAGTATTTTGATAAATTCTAATGGTTCGGACTGACAAATCGCAGTCGCTATGTTGGCCACTCTAGCGAAACGTCACTGATACCGGATAACAGTCTACTAAGTAGTTTGTATGAGTAAATACTTTTTGCAGTTATATTTCATAAACAGTTAACACGATATACAATAAAGAAGTACCTATCCGCCCAATGAAGGAGATTTTTGTTACCCCGAACATTGATGATATACTATAACTAGTGATTCCAGAATTTACGCAAGCGAAGCCGCGGGCAAAAGCTAGTGTATATATAAAACCCTTGCGTTACGTACTGACTGACAGACACGCTACAGCCGAAACTACTGAGCGCAAGTAGATGAAATTTGGTATGTATGTTCCTTGAGGTGTGTAAGAACACACTAAGAGGGGATTTTTGGAAATTCCTCCCCTAAGGGGGTTAAACAGGTCGTAAAAGTTTGTATGAAACTTTTTATCCCTTCAACGAATTAACTTCAAACTTTGTATGTTGGTTCCTCAAAAGAAGTTAGTGAACACTAAGAAAGTCTTTTTGGAAATTTTCACCCTAACTGGATGAAAAGGGGAGTCAAAATTTGTATGAAACCCTTTTATTACTTCAAGGGGGTACCTAAGAGGGTAGATAAGACAGTACGAGTTTGTGTAGAACCTTTTATTTTTCAATCTAATCACTTTCATATAAAATCCTTGCGTTAATACCTACATAACGCTTGGACGATGATGATGATGTTGCTTGGTGACCGTACGGCTGCACTATAAAGTGATTTCCCCAAAATTCTCATGGGATCGGTAAGAAATTGTCTTTATCTATACTTATAGTAGAACTGTAGAGAGGTCAATTCTGTACATTGAATATATATTATTATTCAAAATTAATATTGGAGGATGAATGGTGATCGATACAGATGCCAAAAATGCAATCAATACATTTTTTGTCTGTCTGTCTGTCTATATGTGCACGCATGGGTCAAAAACTACTGAACGGATTTTAACCAAACTTGATATGATTGTAGTCCATACTCCTGGGCAGGTTACGGGCTATATAACCGCTTGACCGCGCACAAGTGACTATTCTCCCTTTTTTGAAATGCCGTAGACCGCGCACAAGTGACTATTTTCCCTTTTTGGTTACAGCGCTATACTCGGTCTGAATTTACTGTTTCTTTCTATTACGTAATGTTTTAAATTATTTTTCTCTGTTCTATTCAAATCATTGAACATTTATTCATGCTAAAAATACGAAGCGAGTCTTAAAATAGTTAACCCAGAACGAAAAAATAATGTCAAATGCCACTCTTTGTTTCGCGCGCTCCGTGATTACGTGCTTAACGTATGTGTGTTATTAAATATTTTTATACTATGATACATGTTTTTTTATTTAATTCGGTGTAGATAGAATCCCTCTACAGTTAAAATTCATAAAATATGTATGTCATCGATTTACTTTTTAAAATAATTCTGTTTAAAATACACAAAGTGTTTTTTTCAACGATAGTCAATGTTCGCTGCTAAGTAATTACGTGCTTATCGTATGCGTGTAATTAAATATTTTTATACTATGATACATGTTTTTTTTATTTAATTCGGTGTAGATAGAATCCCTCTACAGTTAAAACTCATAAAATATTTATGTCATTGATTTACTTTTTAAAATAATCCTGTTTAAAATACACAAAGTGTTTTTTTCAACGATAGTCAATGTTCGCTGCTAAGTAATTACGTGTTTATCGTATGCGTGTAATTAAATATTTTTATACTATGATACATGTTTTTTTTATTTAATTCGGTGTAGATAGAATCCCTCTACAGTGAAAACTCATAAAATATGTATGTCATTGATTTACTTTTTAAAATAATCTTGTTTAAAATACACAAAGATGTTTTTTTAACGATAGTCAATGTTCGCTGCTAAGTATAATAAATTAGAAAGTAAATATCAACAAAGAATTCATACGACTTGAAAGAGTCATTTATAAGGTTGAAGAAAAACATCAGTTCAACTTACTCATGTTACCGACTTATCAACAATAAATGTTTATGTTAGCGCGCCCATCTGGCGAGCGGCGGCGCGACATTTTGTTTAGAACGTGAGCGGTCAAGTGAATTCGGCGGATTGGCGCTAGTGGTCAAGCGGATAACATAACGCTAAGATACATAGGAGTTGAGTAGTGACGATAAATTTGAAGCAAGTCGGATGAAAATACGCTTTCGAGCTCTTATCCTCGCATACGTTGATCATACACCAAAAGTATGAATTGTATTACAAAGATGATGGTCTTCAAAAGATCTTCAAAAAAGTCCGTAAAAGTATATATCTATCTTTTATAAATTAGCCACAATAACGTGCTTAATCGTTAGGCATTGCTTCAAAGTGTATTAAATACATAAATATATTGTATTTCACATAGATACATAACGCTCAAAAGTATTTGCCCACCTTGATTTGAGCATGTTTGAAGAAAATTATTTTCTTCTAATTGTACTAATTTTATTATGACAATCCATTGCCGTATGTTATTAAATCTAATATAGACAGTTTCCCTATCATGATTTAACTAAAAAAACTTAAATAACCAAAAAGCAGGCAGCGATAGCCTAGTGGATATACCAACAGACTGCCGTGCAGAGGGGTTCGAATCCACGCCGCGCACCACTGAATTTTCGAAGTTATGTGGTATTTAATTGTTAATTATCGCTCACCTCGTGCCTCGGCAAGCATGCAAACCATCACTCTTGGCTCTCGTGAACAGTTGTTGACAGTCGTTACGCGGAACCAGTCCCCTTAATAAACTGATACACAAAAAGTACACTTTAATATGTATTTTATAAAAAAAATATAGAAATCTCGCCGCGTCAGTATGGGTACGGCTATACAGTTGATTTTTGTTTAACGCGCGAAACGGCCATCTATCTATACATACATATAAGAAATCTGTAAGTGATCGATGTCTGTACATGGAAAATATTCAGGAGGAATCTATTTTAAGGGGTCTATATTAAAGACGAGAAGCCAAAAATTATAACAATTACAATTTTTGTCTGTTTGTGCGTTTCTGCACGCTAATTTTAGAAACAGCTAACTGAATTGGAATGCGGTTTTCACTGATTTACGGTTTTAGGTTTGTTTTATACGAATCGGTTCATAAATATAAAAGTTGTGACAATTAAGCATTACGATGCATTTTTTCGGTTAAAATTTGTTCTCTAAAAGTAACTCTTTGGTTGCATTGGTTGAAACTTAATATATTACGATCAGTCAAATGTAAAATTACGCGGGTTGAAAGATTATAAATAGGATATTTTCGAACATTTGGATCTTCAAATTAAATTGATCTTAAACCTGTATGATTAATTATATTAAATAGGGTTCAGCTTAGGCTGGACGTATTCGCACATGTATATGTAAACAACTCGCAGAGTGGCGAGTCATTTCATTTTACTGGATATAAGTAAAATTCCTCATCGATTACGCCATGGGTTTGAGATGCTGCATAGTTATGGCATAAATATGAAAACAAATTGGCAGAGGACATTTTTAGGTTCCCACAACAATCTGATAAACCGTTGCTTGACAGTAGACATAGTTATATCTATCTTATTACTCAATATGGCCTGCCCGACCCATCATTTGCTGGTGTACGTATGAATAAAGATTACACCATACACGAAATAAACTATTACCCATTAGAATTAGCCGAAAGCCTGCAAAATGATGTCTCAAGACTTACTAAAATACAGCGTTTAATATAATTATGATCGTGTGTGTCGTAGCGTGGATAGTGATTTGGGAAAAATACTATTTGTAGATGCTCTGGGTGGAACGGGAAGACTTTTCCTACCAAGTTGATTTCAGTTGCTTCATCGGGAACTAGAGGATGATCGCAGCTATACCCGCTCATTTTTGTTAAATTTACAATTTCATCCCGATTCCATGGAAATTTTGAGAAATCCTTTCATAGTACAAGCAGCTGGTCGCCAAGCAACATATATGTCATCTTAAAATAAAAAAGTAAGTAATTTTGTCTATATGCAACCAATAGTTTGGTCTGTCAGTCAATCAGTAACGCAATGATTATACCTACAGACAGGGAACAGCCACATTGTTGCAAGGATGAATAATTAAATAAAGAGCGAGTCGGACTCGCCCATGAAGGGCTCTGTGTTAGAGGTATACACTAAACATACCCATTATCTTCACCTAACCATATTATACCATTAAACCATATACCACTATCACTTTTTCACCGGTAAAAATAACTTTGTTTTTCATAGTGTTTGTATCACAGAAATAAATAGTAATAGAATGGTGACACGGGCGTGGCGCGCGTGCCAAACTATTGCACTATAGCGCATGTGTTTTCGAACGCATTCGCATTACGCATCGCGTCTCCCGTTCGCGCGCTCAGGAGGTAAAAAAACATTAAATTCGTTACGAATATGCCACATTGTGCAGTTTCCTATTGTAAAAATAAAAGTGATGCAAAAAATATGGAAAAGGGAGGCAATGCATATCACCAGTAAGTATTTAAATTGAGTAAAAGTTAAGATTATTGAGATTCAAACCAAGTGGGCTACTTTTACCATGTTTGTCTAATAGGAACATCATCGTTAATTTCTTCGTTATGTTAAATTTCCATTGCTTGAATTATACGATACTTGTTGACATATTTATGAAACAAACACGCAAGGTACGGCGAGATGCGCAATATTAACAAGATGCCAAAAACAATAACAAATCAGGGGCCACGGGTCAAATAAATAGCTGTGATTGGTCAGCGCGCGCTAGAGATTGACGTTCGGTTTATGGTTACGTTTTAAATTTATCGATAAATAAAATTAATATTAATTCGAATTAATTATTATGTCTCTGGCTGTCTCTCTCTCTCTCTCTCTCTCTCTCTCTTATAGAAAGCAAGCATCATGTTCATGCTTTCTGATCACGAAAATGACATCTATTTGGGAATCCAAGATGGCGGACGAAACATTTTTTATACAATTAATATGGGTATCATTTTCGGGGTTTTTTATGAATTCTGGTCACGAAAATGACATCTATTTGGGAATCCAAGATGGCGGACGGGACATTTTTAATAAAATTAATATGGGTATCATTTTCGGGGTTTTTATGGGTTCTGGTTACGAAAATGACATCTATTTGGGTATCCAAGATGGCGGACGGGACATTTTTAATAAAATTAATATGGGTATAATTTTCGTGGTTTTTATGGATTCTCGTCACGAAAATGACATCTATTTGGGAATCCAAGATGGCGGACGGAACATTTTTAATAAAATTAATCTGGGTATAATTTTTGGGGTTTTCATGCTTTCTGATCACGAAAATGACATCTATTTGGGAATCCAAGATGGCGGACGGGACATCTTTGATCACGAAATAGATGGTGTTGTTGGATTTCCCATCCTTTTAAACATCAGAGACGATACCCATATTTATTAAAAAAAAAATCCCATCCGCCATCTTCGATCACGAAATAGATGGTGTTTTTGAATTTCCCATTCCTTAAAATATCGGAGACGATACTCATATTGACTTTAAAAAAAATCCCGTCCGCCATCTTTAATTTCCTATCCGTCAATTTTGGTCACGAAATAGATGTTCTATTTGGATTCTCCATCCCGTAAATCATCGGGGACCATACCCATATTGATTTTTTAAAAAATCCCTCCCACCAACTTTGATCACTTAATAGATGGTGATTTTGAATTTCCCATTCCTTAAAATATCGGAGACGATACCCATATCGACTTTAAAAAAATCCCGTCCACCATCTTTAATTTCCTATCCACCACCTTGAATCACGAAACAGATGTTGTATTTGAATTCTCAATCCCTTTTAACATCGCAGACGATACCAATATTGTTTTTTTTTTATTTTCCCATCCGCCATTTATGATTTCCCATCCGCCATCTATGATCACGAAATAGATGTTGTATTTCGATTCCCCACCCCTTAAAATATCGAAGGCGATACCCATATTGTTTTTTTAAATTTTCTCATCCGCCATCTTTGGTATCCCGTCCGCCATCTTGGATCTCTAAATAAATTTCATATTATTTAATCAGCGTCCCGAAAATTTCGAAAACCATACCCATATAGATATTATCCTTTTCATTAAGCCTTTTTTTTGCCTTTGACCCAACCCTCCCCCTTCTCGTTTGACCAAATTTATTATTTTTGTCTGGCCCCTAAAAGTTGTGGCGCAATTTTATATAGCCTATAGCCTTTCGGAATAATTGGGCTATCATAGGCAATAACAATTTTTAAAATCCGACTGCTAGTTCCTGAGATTAGCCGACATTATCTTTTAGCCTTTTTAGCCTTTTGCCCGGCCACAAAGGATCGAAGCGTTATGTTATAATTATAGCCTATAGCCTTCCGGAATAACTAGGCTATCGTACACAAAAATAATTTTTCGGATCCGACCGGTAGTTCCCGAGATTAGCGCGTTCAAACAAACAAATTCTTCCGCTTTATTATATTAGTATAGATATTCTATAATACAGTCAAAAGTTTTGTAAGATTTCAATACAGATTTTCAACTAAATAAATACGTTATATTTTTATAACAGTATACTTTAACCGAACTATTCATAATAAAACATTTTATATAAGCAATAACATAATTTCATTTTCCACAGCTCTCACATCGATAATAATTCCTTAGTGTCCCCTCACTATCTATACGTCACTGTGGGCGGGGCTTGTTGAAATGTGGCACGCGCGAAATGTACGCGATGACGTGACATTCACCATTCTATTACTATTTACTTCTGTGGTTTGTATTAACGACCAAGTTATATTTGCGATTTTTGAATGTAAATACTGCTGACCACAATGACATATCGTTCAAATAATTTTCGTTGGAAATTTTTATTACGATCTTCAGCATATCTTTTTTTTTTAGATTTGTCACTCTCTTACTTCAAAAGTTTGAGGACGGAGGGGCGGGGGAACGATACTCATTTAACC
Source organism: Euclidia mi (assembly GCA_944739405.2). Lineage (NCBI taxonomy): Eukaryota > Metazoa > Arthropoda > Insecta > Lepidoptera > Erebidae > Euclidia > Euclidia mi. Next base: position 25,055,566 of record OX123204.2, on the reverse strand, counting down.
ACTTTGGAAGCGTCTATCTTTCAAAGGATTGGCTTTGAGAAATTGATAACTTCAGGTAACCTAAAATAATTTTTAAATATCTAGACATGCCACATTGTAAAAATATTTTCACGTCAGCTCGATGTATGGAGAGGACCCCTTAATTGTCATCCCTTTTTTATGTTTGTATAAAAGTCGGGCAGTGGTTCACAGAATACATCTTTCTGTTTGTTTTGTTTTTCGTGCGAGTGTGTGGCCAACTCTAGTGTCGGAGTTTTTCAGACCGCCCGAAGGCCTCCGACGTGGCCAGCGGCTCTTATCCTACGACAAGAACCGGGACTGACAGCTTTACGTGCCCTCCGAAGCACGGTAGCGCTCAGATGTAAATGCCACACTTGGTCACCAATCCAAGTGGTGACCTGTGCAAGCGTTGCTTAACTTTGCCGATCTGTTACGAACGACAAGCTAAGTCTCGCTATGAGCGCTAAATCTTTCTAAAAATATTCAATGATGTAGTCTTAATGGTATCGGTATAAGATGGCTGTGTCATACGGAAGTACAGACAGACAGACAGATAAGTATGGCAAATCTATCAGGGTTCCGATTTTTGCCGTTTTTGGATAAAGAATCCTAAATAGCCTACAATGTTTAAAATTCCGATCGCCTTGGACCACCCAGAGTTGTGTTTGTTATATCTCTAAAAGCAGTGACAAAGCTAAGATTTAACGATATTGCCATTTTATCATATGAAATGAATATACGATGGCAAACCGTGAAGCGGTCTAAGCATGTAGATCGCAAACCAAGGCAAATCAAACAAAATGACGAAACCATGGGCGGTATAACAGTACTTTTTCGTTGCGATTTTCGTTAGGCTCTATCTGTTATACCACCATACAATATGAGACAAGAGCTGAAGAAATTAGAGCCTGTCTAAAGAGTTCATAACTATGGGATTGTATTGTCGCTATACATTTGACATTAAATATGCGAGCGCGATTATGAGGCAAGGAACATCCACAGAAATTCTGTGATCTTTTACTTGCGATTGGTAACTTCGCGGTGCGGACTCGCTCGAACAAGTGAAAGTTATTTGAGCTATTTTCAGGACATCTACATACATACTACATACTTCACTATTCAATATAGGTATTATATACAACTTAAAACATTTTGGGTATCAATTCTGTAGCCTAATGAAAAGACAATTTCCGCGCAGACGGAGTCGCGGGCACAGCTAGTAAAATAAATAAAAATGTGCTATTGCAGCTGCGATAGTCCTCTAGTTCCCGATGAAGCGACAGCAAGGGTAATCTTACTTTAGCTTCGTTCCTTTGACGAAATCACCTTGGTAAGAAAAGTCTTCGTTTTCCTCCCCTTATCTAAAATAGTATTTTCGAGACACACACGATCATAGTTATATTAAATGCTGTTCTTCAGTACGTCTCGAGTTATCATTTTGCAGGCTTCCGGCTAGTTCTAATGGGTAATAGTTTATTTCTATCGCATAATGTTTATTAATACTTTCACGGACAGTAAACGCCTATAGGCGTGATAACAATAAAACTTCAATTGTGTCTCGTTTACTGTCCGTGAAAGTGTTAATACGTACCTACACCATTGCAATGATGGTTCGGGCAGGCCACATTGAGTAAAAGGATAGATATTATTACATATGTAACTATGTCTTGAATAGCAAGCAAACAACGATTCATCATCGATGAGGACTTTCACTTAAACTTGCTTCAGACAAAGCGTCATCCCAGAGTTAATCCAGTAAATGACTCGCCACTCTGCGAGCTTTATAATTATACATGTGTGCAAATTGCCCAGCCTAAGCTGAACCGTTTATAATATAATTAATCATACAGATTTAAGCTCAATTTAAATTGGAAGATACAAATTTTCAAAAATGTTAATATAATAATATAATTTTTCAACCGTGGTAATTTGATATTTGACCGATCATAATATATTAAGCTGCAACCAATGAATCTAAAGAGTTACTTATTATCATTTTTATAGAACAAATTTTAACCGAACAAATACATCGTATTTGTTCGGTTTAACTTTTAAATTGACATAACTCTTTTAGTTATGAACCGATTCGTATAAAACAAACACTAAATGTTAAGTGAACCTTACTACAATAAATCAGTGAGAACCGCATTCAAAGGACATTGACCATTTATGTATGGACGTTGGACCAAGTGCCGCCCAACATTGAAACATAGTGCACAATATTCCTTAGAATATTACTAGTCTGTAACCCAGAGCACTTCAAAATCTATCCGAGGAGATTTGGGAAAAAAAATTGAATGTTGAGATCTTTCATCATCATTGTCTTGCCCTGGTCCCAAATTATTTGGGGTCGGCGCAGTATGTCCTTCTCTTCCATACTTCTCTGTCACCAGTCATCCGATCATTTACCCTTTTCTCTTTCATATCTATCCTTACACAGTCCATCCATCTTTTCCTTGGCCGTCCTCTCCCTTTTCGTCCTTCTACAAGCATATTCATCACTTTTTTACCTACATACATCTCATCTCTCCGCATAACATGTCCATACCAGGCCAATCGGCTCCCTTTTATCTTTTCATCAATGGGCGCCACTTTCATACTACCTCTAATGTAATCATTCCTAATTCTGTCCATTCTTGTCACTCCACACATCCATCGTAACATTCTCATCTCTGCCACATGCAATCGTTTCTCGTCCATCTTCTTTGTAGCCCAACACTCAGTTCCATACAGTACGACAGGTCTTATAACCGACTTATACATGCGGCCCTTTAATTTCACAGGCATTTTGTGGTCGCATATTGTGCCTGAGACCTGTCGCCATTTCATCCATCCTGCGTTGATTCTTTGCCTAACATCCCGATCAATTTCGCCATCATCTTGCAGGAGTGAACCTAGGTAGCGGAAATCGGAGCTTACTGGTAGAAGTGTACCGCCGAGTGTTACCGGTATAGGACTGGAGAGACCGCCAAAGTCACAGAACATATACTCTGTTTTGGTTCTGCTTATTCTCAGGCCTACATTCTCCAATCTCTGCCGCCACTCCTCCAGCTTGCTCTGCACCTTCTGTCCACTCTCTGCTACCAGAACGATGTCGTCGGCAAACAGCATGCACCAGGGTGCCTCTTCCTGTATGCCCGATGATATAGCATCCATAATTAACAGGAAGAGGTAGGGGCTAAGGGCCGACCCTTGGTGCAAGCCTACGGCCACATCGAATCTGGCTGTGATACCAGCTGCGGATCGGACTTACGTTCGGCATTTAGCGTACATGGCTTGAATCAACGTCAGGTATTTCCCAGGCACTCCTTTCTTCTTCAGGGCCCACCACACGACTTCACGAGGCACTCGCTCATATGCCTTTTCAAGGTCGACGAACACCATGTGCAAGTTTTTATGCGCCTCCCTGTATTTTTCGCACATTTGGCGAAGTGCAAAAATGACATCCACCGTACCTCGACCAGGCATAAAACCGAATCGGTTTCGTGAGATCTCACTCTCGTCACGCAGGCGTCGCTCAATTACTCTCTCCCATACTTTCATACTATGAGGCATTAACTTTATTCCCCGATAATTGTTGCTCTCTTTCAATCTAAAAAAAAATCTCAATGTTGAGATCTTTCATTAATAAAAATCATAAACCACAGCTTATTTTTCAAATAAAAGTGGGTATATTACAAAAATGCATCAATTTGAAAAAAAAAAGGTTTTCAGAGATGATAAACATAACAGAATGATACACTATGTCATAACACCTCATGTCGGCACTAGCATAATCAATCGTCATCATCATTGTCGTCTAAGATTATTGTATCCAAAAAGAAAGCAGGGCGTCTCATAACGTCTTGGTGCCTAGCACACCCCAAAAACCAAACTAGGCACATAACTTGGGCACAACTAGCGATTATTCTTTGTCCAGTAAAATATAAGCAGAAATAATGTTCAATGAAACCAAGCCCATGATTTTTCTGGTTGATTAAAATGTAACAGTGGTACACTTTCAAACATGTATGTCTGTATGTCCATATCTGAATATGAGCAAGCGAGTCAGGTGACATCGTTGAGTTTACAAAAAAAACGCTGTAGAGATGAGCGAGATCCAGGACCAGTCTCGTGAGCTAGAATAACTCATCATCATCCTCTTAGCGTTATCCCAGTGTCAATCTGGGGTCCACTTAGTAGTCTAACCGGATTTGGCTGAATATTAGCTTTTCCACAGAGCAACTTACTGCCTGTCTGACCTCCGCAACCCGAAGGTATAGCGCTATTCCATGGTTTAGACTAGTGGCAGTTTATTTAGAAGGTACTGACGCCCTGTAACGACTGTCAAATATCTTCATTACAGCCGGGACCGATGGCTTAACGTGCTTTTCAAAGCACGGGACAAGCGATAATAAACAATTCAATACGCACATAACTCCGGAAAGTCATATCGATACCCTCTGCATGGCAGTCTGTTGGTATCTCCACTAGACTATCGCTGCCTCTAGCTAGAATAAGTAGGATAAGTTATTTTTAACGTAAACCTCGTAAATGTTCAAAAAATAACAAAATATCAAAACTTAAAGCACTAAAAGTTATAAAATAAGACTTGTTGCTACTTGTTTACATTCTTATTTATGTATTATTTCCGTTTTCTCTGTAATCAAAGCATAGCTCGTATTACAGTGACTAAATAATTGGTGTGAGATGTCCATGATTTATTTATTTCGAAACCCGTGGATCGATTTCTTTAAAATTATTTTTGCAAATATCTATTCATGTAAGGAAACAAATAAAAGTGTTCCCATGCTTGGGCAGCATTTGGTCCAAAATGGTCAATCTCGCCGCTTCTGAAATAAGTGTGCACAAACTCACAGACAAACAGACAAAAATTCTAATAATGAAATTTTTGATAAAAACCCCTCAAAATAATTTTCTCCTAAATACCTTCCATGTATCGATCACTTACAGATATGAATCTGAATCAGCTAATAATCTATACATATAATAATATAATTACATATGTATAGATTATTAGCCCTCACAGAGAACCTTTCTCACTTACCCATCGCCATGCGATTTCCAAACTACAATACAAGTCCACGATCTTCAAACATGAAAGACCAGACAAAGAGTACAATACAATTCACAACATTGTACATGCAGATTATGTATATTCTGCGGCAGTTTTAACTTGATTAGTGGCAATACTGGCATACAGCCAGTTCTTAACAATACCACGTTTCCTTGTACGGAACGCGTACGGGTGAGGTAGTTCATTATTTTAGTTGGTTGGTAATACTTGGGTGATACCTGTGACATTGACATCAGGCACTTGCTGTAACTTGCTGTCAGGTAGGCAATATAAAATGCCATGTTGCTTCTTAACACCTTAACCGCCAAGCAAAAATGATTGACAGCCAATCCTCGGCTATCGCAGCGGTTAATAGTATAATCTTACTCTACAAGAGATAGCCACCATACATCGTGGCCAAATTCCACAGCATTACGTTTTAGTAAATAAAATTCCAATTGAACTATCGTAGCGGCATATAAACAACGAAAAACGTTTGTAGTACTAGATTGTTATCTCAACACCCATTTACCTTATTGAGTTCTAGAAAAAGTTATTTGACCGATAAATAGAAGTGGGAGCGAAGGCGTGTTTATCAAGATCGCATGCTCTGCTTAGAGGGATTTAATTCATCTAGCGGAGTCAACGGGAGGGATAAATCAAATTGGGTCCGTGACAGGAAAGCTTGGTCATTTCACACATATATGTATGCGAATACTCACAAGTAACATGAAAACATTATGATAATATTAACTTATATACGGTGTTCAGTCCTGTGTTTCTAGTCACATCATAATATCACATATCAAATCAATTATTTTCCACGTGTATATGAGTTCCGTGCGTCTACTTTGGCAATCAGAATATACATATGATTAATTATTTTTGACTAAACGATTATTTGTATAAGATTTGTTTTTGTAACAATCTTAAGTACAGCTACATTAAACTCTGCAAAACAGTCACGGAAAATATTGTGAAGCAACTTGAAAAAATGGGAAGTCTACCAACGTGTACTTGGCCAGTGTGGTGGAATATGGCCTTATCTTCACATAGGGAGAAAGAGACCGTACCGTACTAAAACAGCTCTACGTCATAATGTATGCAGATAGTGTGAATAGCGTATATTTCTGATCTCCAGCATAGTGGTTAACTTCGTATAGTAACATTTTCGGGCAGGTTAAACATAGTTCAATAGATTTCAAAAACTACAACGATTTGTTTCTTACCTTGAACACAAACCGAATCTGTTGTAACGAATGCTTCAAACTATTTTCCTTATAGAAAATAGAAGGAACTCGAGCCAGTAAATACAATTCCTGCGAACAAATACTTGAGAGCAATAATAATGATATCATTTTCGCAAGTTGGAGTACACTCAGTGTCAAGGCAATATACAGGGCACGTCAGAGCTTCGTGAAGCTTTTGACACTATAGGGTTGATACACATTACAGAAAGGTATATACTTGGACCAAATGGTGAAATATTTTGTAGCATACATTTTATAACAAACTAGAGGACGCCAGCAGCTACGCCTGCAATTTTTTTTAATTTACCCGTTTTGGCCGATCCCGTGGGAATTTCGGGAAATCCCTTCTTAGTGCACCCCTACGGTCCCCAAGGAACATACATGCCAAATTTCAGCTTCCTGCGCCCAATAGTTTCGGCTGTAGCGTGTCTGTCAATCAGTAAGTAACGCAAGGATTTTATATATTAACACTTTCACGGACAGTAAACGCCTATAGACGTGATAACAATAAAACTTCAATTGTGTCTCGTTTACTGTCTGTGAAAGTGTTAAGATAATCGTTTGGTTTAGTTTCCGTATGGTTGAAGAATACAAAGTGCCACTACCTTTTTCATTCCGTTGGCGTCGTAAGAGAAAACTGAGGAAAATACACGAAACCAATAGCATCTTTAGGAAGAGAGGGAAAACTTACCATAAAGCCAGTATTGACTTACAATTTACAATACTATTGAGACGCAAATTAGGAGAGACCTGTGTCCAGCAGTGGACTACAAAACTGAAGAACGTTTTCGTTTCAACTCATTTCGATTGAAAACACTTGATTTGGAAAGAAAACCATATTTCAACTTACATATGAATGATAATTTGAGTGTAAGAGTTTTACGAAATGTATCTTTTCCCGATTGCCACAAGTTTGGTAACCTCGTAAAAGCACTATACTTTACTCTGAAATGTCCAGCAATAAAAACGGACCAATGACAGATAGCAACAAATATGCATACTGAATATTTCGTTTTATTACTGAACGATTAAGAAGAGGATTTTACAAGCTTTGTGTGTACAATGTAAAATGATCAGATGACGGGCGCAATTGGGACCACAGCAAGATGATGTGTGTATAAGAGGTATTTTTCTGTACAAGTATAACATTCAATCGAGATATATGTACATAAAATATATGTTTTAATAGACTGCATGTATGACATAGTGGTTGATTGAGAACGGATTAGAGATAGGCAAAGTGACGAGTGTGGTCTTTGTTGACCTTTTGGCCGCATACGACACAGTTAATGTTAAACGTTTGCTATGGAAAGTGCAGAATATGACAGAGGATAGCAAATTTGTTCAAGTTCTCGGGGAACTCCTCCAAAATCGACGCTTCCGCGTTCATTTAAACTCTAACAAAAGCCGTTTGAGAACGCAAAAGAACGGTCTACCTCAGGGGAGTGTCTTGGCGCCAACGCTCTTTAACATATACACCAACGATCAGCCTATGAGCCCAAATACAACCCGCTTCCTATATGCTGATGACCTGGCATTGGCTTCACAGGGATCCTTTGAAGAGGTAGAGGACAACCTCAGCGGCGCTCTCCAGACACTGAGTGTCTACTACAAAGAGAATGCCCTTAAACCGAACCCTTCAAAATCACAGTCACGTGCTTTTCACCTTTGCAACAAAGAGGCAGGCAGAGAGCTAAACATCCAGTGGCGCGGTTTACCTATTAACCAATGTAACTACCCTAGATACCTGGGCACAACGTTAGATAGATCACTCACGTTTAAAAGAACATTACAGCTCGTAATTACCTCCTGCGAAAATTAATGACCACCAATTGGGGTGCCCAGCCTAAGGTCTTACGAACTACTGGATTAGCACTATGTTATTCTGCAGATGAATTTGCGTCGCCAGTCTGGAGCCGTTCCGCTCATGCACAGAAAGTGGATGTAGCGCTAAACGAGACGTGTCGGATTATTACAGGCTGTCTGAAGCCGACCTCGACTCAAATGCTGTTCCCACTTGCTAGCATTGCTCCACCCAGTGTTTGCAGGAGTGTAGGATGTTCCGTGGAGAGAGCTAGGCTAGAACTCGACGAACGGCACCCCAAGCATAAATATAAACCGGTACCACCAAGACTAAAAAGTCGAAAGAGTTTTTATAGATGTTTTGCGGCGATCGATAGTGAAGTCTCCCAAGCCAGACAAGACCTATGAACTTCTTCCTTCCCCTTTTGTCCCTATCTCGGAAAACTTGCCTCCTAGTCACATGCTTCCCAGGTCCACATGAAAGTCCTTAAATAGATTGCGGACCCAAGTTGGGCGTTGCAAGGAAAACCGAGCCAGATGGGGTTTCTTGGACGGAGCCGAAACCATGTGTGAGTGTGGCACCAGCACACAGTCAATGCGCCACTTACTATCGTGCCCTAACTGCCCAGATACATGTTCCCTTAAAGATGTAATGAATGCTTATGAAAATGTAGTAAGGGTGGCTGCGTACTAGGCGGACAAGATTTGATACTTTCAAACTTGAGAGTCGTCATTGACTCGAAAGAAGAAGAAGAAAACATAGTGGTTATCAGCCCAGTACTGTTCGAACACACGGGTGTACAGTTCATAAGACTACACTAGGCACTACGCAGTGCTAAACTGTAAAATTACCGATAGCGTCGCCCGAGCGTCGCTCTACACCTGTCTATTTGGGCGACGCTATGCTATAGCCACAAGTGTTGTGTTCGATTCCCATACGAGACAACACTATGTACGATCCAGCATTGGTTGTTTTGGGTCTGGTTGTACTTTTTGTCAGTTGTTTGTATGTTTTTAAAGTCCCCGGCGACGTAAGATTTAAGCCGGGTCTCCACTAGGCAACATTTGGCGCGCGACACGTGACGCTCAACATGTACGGCAACGCTGCACAACAGCGCGCGACGTTACCAGCTGGCGCGCAACATGACGCGCAACATGACGCGCGGCTTGTTGTTTGTTAAAGAGCATCATTAGTTGAGCATCAATTGTTGTCGAGTGGAGACGTGACGCGCAACAATGTCAGTAGTGTGGTGTAACGAACGGGTGCTCAAATTAATCGAGCTGTACCAAAACCATGAATGTTTATGGGATACTGCTCACAGAGACTATAAAAATAAATTAAGAAACTTTTCTTTTCGATGCATTTTTAGATAAAATTGTAACCACTGGCGCTGAAATCAACAAGATCCTCTGGCGCCATGTTGTCGACGACTGACGTAAAGTAGATGTGTAGACAGACAACGTTGTTCAACAAAAGTTCCGCGCTGACTTTCAACATGTTGGGCAACATGTTTGGCAACATGTTGGGCAACATGTTGGGCAACATGTTGGGCAACTTGCTGTGCAACATGTCACGCGCCAAATGTTGCCTAATGGAGACCCGGCTTTATTCTTAGTGCGGGAGTTGCTGTTCAAAGAAAATTGGCAACTGAAGACAAAATGATGTTTCAATTATTAGACTACCACTTTGAAAACGCATGAACAAATTAATTAAATGTCCAATGACTTTTAAATAAAAGTGTTTGTTAATAGCTACGTAATGTTTTAAAAGACCCTTTTACACAATTAACAAAAACACCCTTTTACCAAAATGTCCCTTTAAAATTTTATAGGTAAGGTTTCTTCTTATAATTGTCACTAAAGGTGGAAATAGCAAATCACAGGCTCACCTTTTACTTTACTATAGATTCCTAATAATGGGGATAGACCGTACTAACAAGAGAAGAAAAATAGTTTATTTGTTCTATTTTTAATACTTTCTTCTACGCCAATATAAATATCTTAAAAAATTTATGGTCATCATCATAAACCTTTTCGTAGCCCAATGCTGGACGCTATTTGCGTAACAATAGAACTGTGAGCCAAATAGATGATTGTGATGGCCTACTACACCACGCGTAGCACAGATGTAGGTTGGCATAGGTTTGATTATCGTTTTTTTTGTCTCTTCGCTAGATACAATTTGCTTGGTGTATTTTACTTAGTCGCCTTTTACGTCACCAGCGAAACGAAAAAGGGTTGTGACACTAGCAATTTACTGTTTCTGTATATTTTTTATTCATCGCCACAGGGAATAATATATACAAATAAAATAAGTGTATAATAATTTAGGCTTTAATGTAATGACTACACACCAATCTATGGAACCTCCATGTTTACAAAAATAAAGCCATAAGTAGAACAAGCAGTTAATAAAATACAGCCTTGAGACAATAAATTTTAATCGACAACCCTACCGAAGTAATATAAGGAAAGTGGCCATTAAGAGGCGGTCTCTACGCAGCTAATAAGGATGCCACGACGCTCCGGCATGCCAGTATGCAATAAAATAATCTGCATGGAAGATTTGTATGCCCATTTCAGCTTGTTCGGGTATAATGAAATTGTAATGCCACACGAATTATTTTGTATGAGTCCTAAGTTATTTGGTGGTTTGGACGTTTTAGTTTATGATGATAATATTTCATCCAGTGGTACTAATTTATTATATAGTAATATTGCTTTAGTTCAAAGTCTTGGATGCAAACGGGATAGCGCAGTGACGGTGATGATGAGGATACTGATTGGTCTGGTTCAGACCCATAGATTTAAACTAAGGTAACTTGATTTTATGCTTCGATTTATAGTAAAGCTACCTTTTAAATTACCTTACGTGTCTAGGTTTATTTGTCTGAATGCAATCGTATTTGCAGTTTTATGGATGGCTGTTTAAATAAAACAGATTTGACTCCTATTGAATAATAAGACTTAACACTAGATCGAGGAGCGGCAAATAAATCGCAGTTATAATTATATTCAACTGTTTTTGTTTTCCTATTTTTTATCACCGACCGGTTGGCGGAGCGGGAGTGTAAGCGACTGCTACGCCGAAGGTCGCGGGTTCGACTCCCGCTCAAGTCAAACATTTGTGTGCGTGAACATGGGTGTTTGTCTTGGTCTGGGTGTATCTATGTATAATATGTATGTATTTACAAAAAAAGTATATATGTATGTTTATCCATTGTCTAGTGCCCATAGTACAAGCTCTGCTTAGTTTGGGACTAGATGATGTTGTTTTTTTTTTAAGACAACTCCCGCTGTAGGACTATATCTTGTGTCGCGGGGACTTTACAAACATACAACTAAACGGACACAATGAACAGCCAGACGCGTAACAAGAATTGATGGATCTCACAAAGTGCTGTCTCGTGTGGGGATCGAACCCACAACACTCGGCGCAATGTCAAGCGGCGAGGAGGCCGCTTAAACCACTACACCAACCGTGCAGTCAAAGTGTGTGCCGTTGCGTGAATGTGGTAGTATATTATTAGTATTTGTATTATCTTAATATATATAAAATCCTTGCGTTACTGACTGACTGACAGACACGCTACAGCTGAAACTATTGGGCGCAGGAAGCTGAAATTTGGCATGTATTTTCCTTGGGGACCATAGGGGTGCACTAAGAAGGGATTTCCCGAAATTCCCACGGGATCGGCCAAAACGAGTAAATTTAAAAAAAAATGCAGGCGTAGCTGCTGGCGTCCTCTAGTTTATGATAACCTTTTTCAATTTCAATCGGTTAAGAGAGACAGTGAGGTAATCACACGTTTTGTGATAAATCAATAATTAGAAAACCACTGTAGACTTTGCCCGAAACAAATGTATGGTAAGAATTGGAACAGATAAGGTTAAATAAACAGTTTCACTATCTCCTATATCATATATGATTCATAATTTGTGTCCCACGCCCGACAGCGAGTGGGTTAAAAATATAATCGTTCTTATGCATTAATGGTTTACTCCAAACTTAAACGACTTTATACTAACTGAATTTATACAAATAATCAAAACTCAAAATCATTCGCAAAGTTGCACGTTTTGAGTGAATAAATAATCCGAATCTATACCGAAACATTCACACAATTGATATTACTTTACTGACTCGAAACGATCTTAACTACATATTAAAATAATGAAGTATATAGTTCAACAGAGCAAGCGTCTGCATGAATTTTAATTGAAATTTAAAAAGAGCAGCAGAACTTACTGAGCTATTTTCAAAATTATAAAATCCACGTGATTGTTGAAAAATCGGCGAAAATTATATTGAGGCAAAATGGTTTAGGTAAAAAGGTGGTTGAGAATGAATTAAGGTAAAAAGGGAAAGACAAAATTTTGTAAACTGTGTTCAAGTAGTAGTAAGATAGACTATATTATTATTGTCCTCTTTGAAAGCATATGCTTCGTTCAATCTGAACCTGGTAAAACCGCATTTCAATATTAGTCTTAAAAATTACCTATTTTACGATTAATACTAAAAAGAGTAATCTGCCGTATAAGAATTATTATTACTACAGTAGCTCGGAGTCGTGTAGACGAAAATTTTTATTACCTTCCACTAATATAATACATTCCTTTGGCCTTGCCAAAATAACGAGTACATAAATCATCATCATCCTTTAACAGTCCACTGCTGGACCAGAAAAGAGGAAACTCTCCTTTGAAAGGAGGAATTGGCCTACTATACCACGCTGGGTTTGTATCAAGTTTTCCTGCTCTTACAGTGCTGTTCTCTGCATAATGCTGTCAGCTCTAACAACACCCATGGGATGATATGGGGTGGTGACATTCCGTATTCTTAATCCGTCACCACACGGATTAGTACATTTTAGTATATAGTAGTACATAAATATTTCATAATTAACAACACTTATTCTATTGGTGTAGTTTCGGAAGTTCAAGGAAAATTACGAGGAAACTTTTTGTTTGAAACATACAAAAGATAGAATAGAGGTTTATTGAATCGGAAAATTGTAGTTATTTAAAAATATAGAATTAGTTCTTACTTAGGGGCCTCAGTTTTCTGCTCACGAACACGTTTCACACTTTCCCGGCCCTCAGGAGAGCAAGTTACGTAATGGAACAGAACAATTTACTTTTTATCTGTCTTACTAAAAAAAATATGACTCACACGTTAAACTTATGAATACTTATACAGCGTATAACGTCTGTATAGGAGTTACACAGGGTTTACACAACATCGCTACTAATAAACGCAAAGGCAAGCTTGTGTAACTACTCACGCTGTGTACACACAGCTACACATTAAGAGCGTATACGCCTCGAGCGGCGGCTCGAGTTTAGGTTTTTATAGTACCGCGGTCGCCCGCACACCGCGCATGCGAGACCCGGCGCACTATGACGGTATCGCGTGGAATAATAATCTTGATCCTTCTTGCCATACATGAACAGTATTCGTTTATGTAATACGTCGATTATGATATGAAAGTATTCAAATTAATTATTTTCAATGCACATGCATTTAAAGGTATCAAATAACGATAGATATTACATATTTGTTTAGTAGGATGATGTTCCTCAGGATAACAACGACTATTTATAATAATTTGGCGCAGTTTTATTATATGATAGAAATAATTTATAATTGTCATCTACAAAATTGTTACATTTCAAATATACATCTATTTTGTTATTAATGCATGAAAACCCACGAATGACACTAAATACAAAACCAAAAGAGTCGGGTAAAAGAAAATACTTAATTAATTAAAAGAAAGAAAAAAATATACAATATGTTGATTTGTATTTACAAAATATTGTAATTATACAATACATATTCACCTAAAATTATTTCACACAGTGTGCGATGATATAAATCCCTCTTTTTATAAAATTTTACATAGATAAGGCCAATTCTCGTATTTTATATGACATTGAAATTATATTTTGAACGAAATGAGATTAGATTTTAAATTGACTCAGAATTGGTATTCTTCTAATTTAAATGTCATTATCATCTAGAGTCCGTGTCACGAGAACATAGACATTTTGTAAACAAAGAATTTTTACTAAGTGACTTAGCGATAGTTCTGTCAAAAACAAATAATTTCAAATCAATGAGCGCAACGGTATAGTTCGGGTTCACGAAAGATGACCACTGCACAGAAATCATTTTTTAGGTCTCCGTGGAGGTGCGGGGTGAGGCGCGGGTGGAATGCCAATGGTGTGGCTCCGTTCTTGACGCATTCCCTAAATGCGTCAAGAATGGAGCCACGCCATTGGTGCACGAATGTACATATGCGCGACGGCCGCCATTTCTGGTCAACTTTCGTGAACCGACCTATACATAGATACGTGTCATTGGAAACTAATATGTCAATGGATCGGGTTTTTATCGATATTATGCGCTTTCAAACGGATCTTTTAATGTTTTGAGGTACTGACGCCTAGAGTGTCAACATTTGGCGTTAGTTCATTGAAATGATACATTCTTGAGCTTAACATCTTTTTATCAGAGGATACAATTAATTTTTTAGTTATCAGGAAAGGGTTGGTGTTAAGTTAAATACAAGTTTATAGGATTGCAACGCTCTTCTCGCTGCCGGCATCTCGAAAAAGCGCGTGCAGAATATCAGATGGCAGAAAATTATTTATACCTAAAAAAGAAATTGCGTTTTCAGACTACCGTAACGTTTAATGGTTCTTGTTTAAGTTCATTCTGACGACACATTCTTCATTCACAGACAACGTAAAATCTCTATGCCTAGAAATGTTTATGCAATGTATTAGCTAGTTATCTGTTATATTATTCATTGTTGGTCAATAATTTAATATTTTAGAATAGAAATGCTACTTTGAGCAATATTATTTATTGCGTAGTGATTTTTTAAAAATCGTGTCAATAATAAAGTAACATGTATGTACCTACTCTATAATTAACATACATGGTACTCTATTTTTCATTAATTTACAGATTATTACGTGTAAAACAACAAAAAAATCGGCCAATTTATGAACATTCGACCACTAAAACACAAAATCAAATATTTTTATTTCAGTAAAATTTAACAATATAAATTTAAAAACATAGTGGCATAATTAGGCATTGAAAAAAAAGACTGTTCAAAAGCATAAAATCTAAAACGCCACTGTTCGAAAAAAGGTTGTGAAGCTCTGAATGTTTGTTTACAAAAAGTCTATCTTCTCGTGGCACCAACTATAATTTGACTTCTATTGTTCTCACTGACGTTGACACATTGTTTAATTAACAACAGGCAGTGATAGCCTACTGGAGATACCAACGGACTGCTATGCAGAAGGTATCGGGTTCGAATCCACGGTATGCTAGAACGATGATGATGACATTGTTCAATTAACGATCTAGACACGATAACATTCCAATATCAGTTTATTTAGGAGAATACCATTTGTGACATGAGTATGACACTGACATTAGATCGAAACTGCATTTTGAACAAATATAGTTAGAAGAATTGAGTCAAAATAAACTGTTAACTGGTGCAGAATAAGACTGCACAGTAGGTAGGTGGGCTTGTGTGTGTTAGGTACCTGCAATGCGAGCTCGTGGGGATCAGCTGAGCTGCGGCGGTTTGTAAGATAATATTCGATTCAAGTGTGCTTTTAATTGCATTGCATAGTACGTTTTAGGTAAATACCTATTACATTGGTATCATGCTAACGACGGTGCGTCCTAGCTTAAAAATAACCATAATTTTGCCCCCATTAAGAACCTCATACATGGGCTCTGTAAATTCATCGGTCGGTCACCCATCCATACTATGACCGTGATGTCAATTACTTTACCTTAACTTATGTAGTTTGTACGAAAATAAACCTGCGATAAAGGCTTTGCAAGCCAATCCCATGGTCACTCATCAAAGATCAAATGCGTCTAACTACTGTACCTGTTTATACTGTATATTGCCACTTGATTTTTGCAGCAAGGTATTATATCTAACGGTCCGTTTCTGTCAGTCTCGCCCAGCCCCTTGTTGACCGCGCTACTATACTAACCAGTAACCACTAGACTCCAGATGTCTCGACTAACACACTAGTTTAATACGTAATACATAAATAAAGTTGAAACTTTTCATATTTATAAAAAAAAATACGTTGAGAAAAAAATAAGGATCAAGAAGCTTTAGCCGCGCTTTAAACGTTTTGGAATGCAATATTTACGTAAAATGGCGGACGCGGACGCGAGCGACAGGTCCGTCCTCTGAGAGCGCTCAGCGCTGAATGGCGGACGTAGCATCGCGCTTCGAGTTTTATAGGTCTTTTTTAAAAAATCATATTAATTACAAACGAAATGTTTAGATTCCAATTTTTTTATATGACTTAAAATGAATCTTAAGGTTTGTAAATATGTATATATCTTTTTAATAATCACAGTAGTTTTTTAGATATAAATGCAAATTTGCGGGCTAAAATTAAGCAAAATGCACTGTTTTGTTCTCCGATTTTCTTGAAAATTATGAATGAAAGTACAATTTCTTTTTTAGGGACTCGCTTGTATAGCTTTTGCTCGTACAGTTTACATTTACAGAATTATAGAACGATAAGTTTTCATAGCACTAGCGACCATTAATGCTGGCCTAAACTACAGAAATTACGAAAATGACTTTTTTAAATTCATCCGTTTTAAAATATTTACTATAGTAACCCATATATTTTTCTCCAGCACTCTCTTGATAAAGAATTGAACTTTCATATTTTCTATATCTTTTCCATTAATTGTCATATATCCGTAACGTAATAGAACAATAAAAACCCGCAAAATCGCCTCCGACGGATTAAACGCTCTTAACCTAAACAAGCCCAATATTAGGCGAACTCCCTTAGTGTGACCAACCTGTTGTTGAGTAGTTCAGCTAATATTGGTTCTGTATAGGTTGATGTGTAGCTGTGTGTACGTCAAATATGCTGACAACCTTTTACGAAGTACGTTCAAAAACTTCTAATCGTAACTTCGTTTTAATAATTTAATTGTATTTTATAGTTTATATAGAATTTTACTATGTAGCTTAATTATATATTAAATGGGGTTTCTTCTTAAAAAATCCCTTAAGTATCTATTAATCTAATGTACAAAAACTAAAGACTGGTTGTTATTTTCTGAAGGATAAATATTTTATGATTTGTACTCATAGCTTCAGAACGCCTCCACCGGCAATAACATTCATTTCATAGATAGCGCGCATAACCTAATCTCGAGTGAACGAATTCTTAGTTAAAATAAATATAATTGATAAAGGTAAAAAAAAATGAAGCTTACTCGGTGACATACCTATATTAGTAACAGATTGTTGACTAATGCCATGTAAGTCAGCTTTGTCATCTTGTATTTCCTGACAAGCCCAACTTCTTAGAGCCTTTAAAACTTGTATTTCAGGTGAAATGGCACTTTGTGATGTCGTCTTTCACCAAATCGATCATTTTCCTTGCATAGGCTTTCGTGAATCTATATTTGGACATAACATAACTTCACGCCTTTTATCCCCGAAAGGGTAGGCAGAGGTGTATACCCACATTTCGCCAGTTATGTTTAGGTCCCAATGTAATAGAGGGCGAGCCTATTGCCATCCACCGGGCACATCGTTAAGCGAGCGATAATTAACATTTTTAATATACACATAGGTAACTTTGAAAAGTCAGAGGTGCGTGCCCGGGGTACCTAGGAATCGAACCCGAAACCATCGTCTCGGCAGTCCCTTACGTACACCACTAGGCTATCGCCGCTGTCTATACATTTAGATTTAAAACTTTTATCATCCAGATCAAATGGATCAGATCTATTTTGTCTTTCTTTGATTTCCTCGTCTGTCCTCACTGTAAAACATATCAAATAAACAATGTACCTAATGTAAATAATCCATCGCTAAATAAAAATTAAACACGCACAAATACCTTCACAAATAAACTACTGCTTATCCTAACAAGGGATACTGACAAAGTAAAGTGACAACCTCAGCGTCCTCAGTTGGCCAAATAGCCGCCATTTTGCTCTTACGCACTCCTTATACAAGGGTGCAAGCGTGTGTAGAGCTTTTGTAAGTCTTAATAGATATTTCGATCTTTAATAACGCATGTATACACGCAATCTGACAAAAAATATTTATTAGTTGCGTTTTTGTTACGCAATGCTTATAGTACTTGTATACACTGTGTCGTAATTTTTATTAGTAAGACAATATGTGTCTAGATTTATTGTCCGGTCTGTTCATCACTTCAGACGAAATTAAAATTGACGAACTTTATTACAAAGTAAGCTAATAATATTCATTCTGCTTATTGGCTAGAGATGATATTGAATTTCCAATCAAGTTAAACTTCATAAAATATTGATGCATAAAATGTTTAGTAAAAATCTTTAACATTGTACTTTAATTCAAAACTTTAAACAGTGTTAATAATATTTCGTTCGTATTTGCAAAATTAATTTGAAAACGTTTTCAACTAAATAGGACTTAAACTTTATAAACACGGTATTGCCAAGCTTACAGTTTCCAAAGCGACAAGAAATTTCAGGTGGATTTTCTTGACAGTTGTTTCTGAAGTAATTTAGAAATTATTTAACGCTTAGTTTACACTGTAGTTGACAGGTGTGTAATGGAAAAGCGTTTGCTGTATTTTTTTAGTATAACAGACAACAGTTTGTGTAAAATATTGTTTAGGCTAGCTTACAAATTGTTAGTGAAAGGTTTTGCTGAATTATTGAATTATGAATCATGAAAGTGGGTATTAAGTTACTTAGCTTAGATTTTAATGTTTAAAAGGTCAAGATTTTAATGTGTAGAGTCACATGTTGACTACAAATAGAATTTGTTTTGATTCCTTGTTTTTTGAAAACTATATTCGACAGCTGTTTAATATTGCCCAAATATGAAATTATCGTGCTCTATTCGATAAACTTCTCGAGTTTATTTGAGAATTCTTCATTAAGACGTAATTCTTCATAAATTATGCCACAAAGTCTTTTAATGTTCTCTCCTTGACAGAATCTTCCAGAAGCATAAAACTTGAAATTCACCCTTTCAATCTAACCAAGAAGCTGATTGACTTTTAATTCGGGTCTGATTTTATCTGGGCCGTGGAGTCGGGGATATTGGCAAGCAAACCCATGACCCAGATTAAGGGAAAGAGTAATGATTGATTCGATATTCTCATCGTCGTTGAGAGCATTGCGAATAAACCAAAGAAATTCCTTAAAAAGACATAAAATTATTTCGAACGAAGATAAATACAAGTTTAATGAAAGAAAAACAGTTTTGCTGAGTGAAATTCAATTATAATATTATTATATTCTGCTGAGGGTCTCGGGTTCGAATCTACGGCACGCACCAATGACTTTTCGAAACTAAGTGCGTATAAAAATTGTTAATTATCGCTTGCTTATCGGTGAAGGAAAACATCGTGAGGCAACCTGCATGTCTGAGAGTTCTCCATAATGTTCTCGAAAGACATGTGAAGTCTGCCAACCCGCACTTGGCCAGTGTGGTGGACTATGGCCTTACCCTTCTCATAGTGAGAAGAGGCCCGTGCCCAGCAGTGGGACAGTATAAAGGGCTGATGATGATATTCTGCTCTTGTACTAAGAGTTATCTTCTTCTTCTTCTTCTTTCTCTTAGCGTTATCCCAGTTTCAATCTGGGGTCCGCTGACTACCAGAGACGTTACTACTAAGAGTTATCACATTCGCAAATAGAATTCGCATCTTGTCGGCGTGAAGACCTATTGGCTGCAATTCAAGGATTCAACTCTCACCCAGCAATATAAGTTGTTCGTTTGGCGTTGTACAGGCCCTTAGTTTGGGATCAGTAAGTCATGAATGAGCAAGACAAGCCAATATGAAGCCACTATGTAAGGGTGCTTATCGTAGAAAAGGACTTGAGTGTCAAAACTCTATGTCTCGTATTTACTATAATCATTGCTGCAGCATCTTTTTGCAAAGGTGATAAAACGTAATATTTTATTATATGCAAAAAGGTTTATTATTTGAAAACATTAGGCTTATGTCGTTCCATGTATTGTATCGTATTGATAACGGTTGACAGATTTATTGAAACTGGATGTTTTAACCAAACCAGTGATCAGATTCAATGCTTTGTTAATTTAACGCGTGATAGCTTTATATTGTATACATTCAAAATACTATATTGCATATTAATTTACAGGTAAATTAATTCATTGCTAGTTATTATCACAATAACAATTTTGATTCGAAGGTGTTATTGACTTAAATTATTGGTTAGTTTGGTAACTAGCATCATAAGTGGCGATCGTCAGTACTTGGAAGTCAATAGGTAATATCATGTCATCAGTCATGCTTTCGTTGAAAAATATGACTCTGAAGTCTTAATAGTACTGCGCATTTTAGGCTAGCCAGTATCAATCGGCGTAGCCGATTTGATATAATTTGGTATAAAGGAGTACGGGAATTGAACCGCGATAGAAAGAATAGATACTAAGAAAAGGGCAGTGGATTGTGATGGGCTGTAAATGAATTAATCTTTTATTGTATTGCTTTGCAGTATCCAAATCTTACCTTTTGCTCATGAAAAGCGACTTATAGTAAAATGACATTAAACATGTATTTCTTCCAATAATCATTCTCTTTAATGGTAAATAGTTCACAGGAAGTGGATGGATGTGAGTATTGTGGGTGGCTGAAGATCGGTCTATATAGATAGCATTTATAGGGGAGGCCTATGTCTCGCAGTGGAGATGCAAATAATGTACGTCAGTGGCATTTAATTTGCGTACCGATTAGATTGTTTTAGCGTGATTAGGGCAAATTTCTCACAATCTATACCCAATTTAATTTAGGCTCTTTGTTAAAAATCAGCAGACGGAAAGCGCAAGTGCAAGGGAAGACATTTCTTAGGGTTCCGTACCTAAAAGGTAAAAAACGGAACCCTATTACTAAGCCTCCGCTGTCTGTCTGTCTGTCATCAGGCTGTATCTCATAAGCCGTAATAGCTAGAAAGCTGAAATTTTCACAAATTATGTATTTCCGTTGCCGCTATAACAACAAATACTAAAAATAAAAAAAATGAAAGGGTACACCATACGATAAACGTCTTTTTTAGTATGTTTTGCCCAATATTACTAAGTGTAACACGTAGACGCTTAAAATATTTACAGAATATATACTTGTGTATTACCTCTCAAAATAAATAATAAAAATTAAATATAAAAGGGTGGCTCCCATACAACAAACGTAATTTTTAAGCAATTTTTTTCTCGATCTTAATTAACAGATAGTAACTTAAAAATATTTAAGTATACATGCCTACAACAAACGTGATTTCTTTTATAGATGATGGTACGGAACCCTTTGTGCCCGAGTCTGACTCGCACTTGGCCAATTTTTTTTAACATCCATCATCTCAAAATGTAATTTTCGTCATTTTGTCAGTTACGATATTATTCGTAGAAGGTGTCGATATACTCACGCCTTTTTTCCGTCGGGGTATGCAGAGACAACAGAACGTCACTTGCTTCTATCCTTACGAACCCCAAGCGCCTCCTCTACACTCTTTACTCTTTTCATACATTCTCGCCGGTTTCGGATACTTCGGACATTGCTTTTATAGGACGTCCTCAATTTGGTCGAGGAATGTCCGACGACGTCCGCCGCTACTGATTTGCCCACACACATTTGCCTTATAGATCTGATTCGTCATTATTTCTTCACTCATTCGCTCCACGTGTCAAAATCACTTCAAATGTCATTTTATAAGCAAGATTTAAAAGACCTTGTGCGGATTAAGCTCCAGTAAGTTAGGAAAAATGAGGCGATCGTTCCAGGCGTAGCTGCGGTCGCTTAGAATTTATTTTTAAAGTATAAAAACGTCTAGCGTGATCTATAAAAAAATATATGAGCGGGTTTTTATTATATAGTATATAGATAGTTATCTAAATGGCTATCTCAACAGCTCAGTGAGCTGTGAATAACTTTTATAATGATCTGAAATGCTAATAATAGCAAATAAATATTAAAATGCTGCTGCACGTATGGTGTAATAATTTAAGCGGTCACAGTGCCATCTATCACGCGTCGTGTCTCTTGGATTCTACTTCCACTTGTTAAATGCGTTTTCGGTATTACTGCTATAGGAATACATACATACATAGACTCACGCCTGTTTCCCCGAAGGGGTAGGCAGAGGCATATTAAAGGCCCACTTTTCGCCAGTGTTTTGATCCCACGTAATAGGTGGCGAGCCTATTGCCGCTTATCGGGATATTTTGTTTGCCAGAGCCTCGTCCGTTGATCGGCAGGTGCACCACTTGCAGGTGAGGTTGGCTTGGGACCCTAAGTTTTTGGTGGGAACCCTATGCACCCATGCTATAGGAATAATATAATAGAAAAGCTTCATATTCGTAAAAAATCGAAAAGTTCCGTTTCATTCTTTGTGGGACGTACAACCACAACAATAATGATTTACTTTTCAATAAAGTATCTGCTTCTTCTAATTTACATTGTCTTGATTACACTTTTTTATCAATAACGTAATTCCATCCAAATGAGTGGTTTCCTACACAGCTGGTACCCGGCGACTAATATTAAACATTCATGATTGTACCGCACAGTGGTCAACGGGTGTAATCCCGAGAGTCTTATTCAGAGCTGAAGATTTACTAAGTGTTTTTATTGAAAATATATTTATCTCTCATTGGGGTTGGAATAGATATTTATTTTATCTGTATTGATACAGACAAAAACAGACGGGTAGTGTGAGTGACCTCACTTTAAATTTACATATACATACATAGTCTCACGCCTATAACCCCGAAGCGGTAGGCAGAGGTGTATTTCTACACCCACTTTTCGCCAGATATACTTTAGTCCCACGTAGTAAGGGGCGAGCCTATTGCCGTACCGGGCACATTTCCAGACTCCGTGCTGCTACTGAGAATTTCGTGACAGAAAATCCCAATAACACTGCCCGACCCAGGAATCGAACCCGGGACCTCCCGATCCCACGCGCTCATTTATGCCGCGAGACCAACGAGGCAGTCGTATAGGGTTTGATGTCGAGTTTTCCGTCTCTACGCAAAGATGGTATATGCATCGTGTTATCCCTTACTCGCCTCTTACGACACCCACGGGAAGATAGGGGGTGGTGACACTTGTATTCTATGCCGTCAACCACACGGCAAATTTACACCTGCACATATATGAAAGGACCGCCTCCTTTCGTATATAGTAGTTAGAGTATATAGTAAAACACTTCTATACAAACTTTATAGCTCCGTGGTCCAGTGTATAGCGTATGCGTCTGCTGAATAGAAGGTTCTAGGTTCGATTCCTGGGTCAAGAGAAAAAGTGTTACTAGGTTTTTCCGGATTCTCAGTAGAAGGATGGAGTCTGGCAAAGGTGGTCTTGAATGGTATCTTGTCATTTTATTTATCGATTTAAATTTTGACATTTTCAGTAATTTATTTTATTCATAATTTATTAGTTTTTTACGTGTTTAAAATTTTGTATTTGATTTATGATTCTAAATGCAATTTCTGTAATTATTTTGTAATCTGTAATGGGATATGACATAGTGTAAGCATGACAAAATGAATCTCCTCTGCCTACACAAACTAAAGAAGACGGGTGGTCTAAGTGAATTTAGTTTAAATTGATACTATTACCGCGGATTTGAGGAGAAAATAAGGGGTATGAAGCTTGCTTGCTTCGGATAAAAATAAAAATAAAAAATTCGGATAAAAATTCTTCGGATAAAAATAGGACCCGTTTTAATAATACTGTGTAGTGCTTGCATATCATCCCATTTTGTTTTGAATTTTTGAGGTTTAAATTTACGAGGTTTATTTTACAGAAAACTGTTAAATCATTCACCGTTATATTAAAATCTCATCCGGACTTCATACATAGTCACTTATTATGTATTATATTATTATATTATTATATATACTATTTTGATATATGATTATGAACACTTAAAGTTAATTTTTAAGAATAAAAATAAGTACGATAGGCAATGCATACTAGACTGTAATAATAATATTAAGAAACTATGGGATAGAATTAATTATTTATTAGGAAATGAAAAACAATGTTTAGATAAAGCAATAATAAAGAATATGGGAGTTCATGAACCTTTGAAAAATATATGTAATAATTTTGCTCGTACATTTGCCGAAGATATAGAGAAAACTAAACATATTTGTAGTATCAAGCTGTTAGATAGAATTACCTACCTCCGACAGACGGACAGAAGCATGAGGTGGCAGCCCGTAGATAGTAATTATGTTAAACAAATAATAACTCATTTAGATAAAAATAAGTCGCCGCGTAGCGATCTAGTGCGAATGTCCGATCTTAAAATGCTGATAGATACAGTTAGCCCTGTGATCTCTAACCTAGTCAATTTGTGTGTGCAAAATGGTATGTTTCCTAGTATGTTAAAAGAAGCTATTGTACGACCAATATATAAAAAGGGGGAACATAAAAAATATAGTAATTATCGACCTATATCAATTTTATCTAGTGTAGATAAGATTATTGAGAAATGTATCGTCAACCGTTTGCAAAATTATCTGCAGAAAAACAATATAATAACTGAATGTCAACATGGCTTTCAAAAAGGTAAAAGTACAAATACACTGCTTACACGTTTTACTAACGAAATTAATACATATTTAAGTGAGAAAATGTTTGTAGTTGCGGTATTCTTTGATTATAAAAAGGCCTTCGATACTCTTGAAACTGACACCTTATTGAACGCCATGGGGGAGAGTGGAGTGGGAGAGCCGCTGAACAAATGGTTCCGCGAATATCTCACATCACGCTCCTACCGAGTTAAGGTAGGTGATGAGTACAGCGACGAGAGGAAGATGGGGTGCGGGGTGCCCCAGGGCTCCGTGTGCGGACCTGTGTGCTACCTACTGCACGTAAACAGCCTGTGCGGCGTACTGCGCCACTGCACGGCGCACATGTTCGCGGACGACCTGTGTGCGCTGCGCGCCGGCACCGACCTCGCTGACACCTGTCGACTCGTACAAGAGGACGTAGACGCAGTGGTAAAGTGGTCTTACGACAACGGTATTGTTCTTAATGGTGATAAAACTAAGCTGTTGATGATACATTCCCCATATATACATCAGAATAAAACATGCCCACCAATTATTACCCATAGCTATGAGTGTATGCATAAAAATAATTCAAACTGTAAATGTAAACCAATAGAACAAGTAGAAAGTGTCACATATCTTGGAATGAAAGTAGATGAAAGTTTTTCATGGTCTTCACATATTGATTACATCTGTAGTAAGCTTAGAATATTGCTATGTAAATTCTATCAATTAAGTTTTAAAGTTCCATCCAGCACCTTAAAATGTTTATATATGTCCCTAGTTGACTCAATACTGAGTTATTCTCTTGACTGTTATGGTTTGACCTTTAAAAGTAATATACAGAAGATAGAAGCACTCCAAATAAGATTTTTAAAATTACTCGTAAACAGAAAAACTAAATGCAGTTATAAAGGAGACTATAATAGGTTAATCAAATTGAAATTAAACTACAGTTTACGGATTTTATCGCGTTATATTGGTTTCACTGGTTATTTGTTATTACATTTAAACCGAAAGATCTAGAAACTACATTTTTATTACTAGCCGACGTTTCGAATTCTTTACAGGATTCGTGTTCACGGCAGACTGAGGTGATATTTGTCTTTGTCTTGAATTTATAAGTTATCTCAAAGTACCTGAACACCAATAGTTGAAAAATGTTCAGTTTAATTTCAATGTGTAACATTCGCGTAAACCCAAGAAAATATTAGGTTATTCAAAATTTGTAAAATTCTACCAGTTAGTCTTAAACATAAATACCAATTATTGGTCAATAACCATGTCAGTCGGGATAGTGACTCATTGGTGTCTAACAAGTATACTACCAGGTCGACGACAGCAGGAAAATATGATATACCCAGAGTTCATAATTACTATGGTGATAGAACCTTAAGAAAACGTGTTCCCTATCTATTAAATACCTTGCCTGTTGACATCAGACAGGAAAACAATAAATCAATATTTGCACGTAAGCTTAAAAGACATTTACTAGAAAATGTGTAAATGTAGGTATAAAGTGTATATTAAGGTATAAATGTACCTTAAATTATGTAACTGTAAGAGAGGCTCACCGATCTCACAGTTAAACTGCGTAAGCAGTTTTGTGGGGCAATGTATTTAGATTATAAGAAATTTAAAAGTGAAATAAATGATTCATTCATTCATTCATTCATTCATACGGCGAGATAACGAGCCAAGCATTATCACTGCTATTAAACAAAGCTGTAATAATTAAAATTTAAGGAACGTTGTTTCAATAAGAATATATTATGGTATGATGCCCATTCCTCCGTTAAACGAAACCAATCCATTACTTAATTACATTGCCAGTCAACTGGTAATAAGTTAGGTATTCACTTTATTTATTTATTTATTTCTTTATGCACAAACATGGTGTACAAAGGTGGACATAATGCCATAAGGCATTCTCTACCTGTCAACCTTAAGGTGGTGCAGAGATAACAGTGGTTGGTGCATTTTATTAAGTATAAATTTAAATACTAGTTATAAGGAAAAACAATAAAATAGTTATATACATAATAGGGATAAAATACATACAATATATTATATATTTTGTCTAGAGTTACCGCAGCCAGGTGGGAAACTGCTGAGAACAGAGTTGCAGTGGAAGCTGTAATACAGCCACCTGACCACGATAGACAATTTATCTAAACACTTTTACTGTGGTAGCACAGCGATGAATTATAATCCTAATATTAATAAAATGTCTTACCAACTCTTACTGATGCTGTTCTTGGAGTGGACCTATAGGATTAACTCATAATTTTGGCCAAAATAACAAGAGAATCGAATACCAGGGTCCAGTTCAGCGTAGTCCTTCTCCAGGCACCAAACAGGAATTCACACACGTGTTTTACAAAGTTCAATATTTCACAACTTTATTCTTTATCACAATTTACCGTTGCCAGCACTAGATCAGGCGGCATTCAATGCGGTTTACAGGACGAATTCACTTCGACACCACTATGACTCGCGGAGCACCCATGTGCTTTCAAGGGGCGATAATTCAAGATACGGCTTGGTCAACTTTTTATACCGGGTTTTTTCACTGACCGCGGGAAACCAATAAACGTTCGCGAAGCTACCAGGATGTGCTGTTCAAAAGGTGATCAATTTATTTCAATTAGGTACAAGGCACGCGAGCGAGCAACCGGCGTCCTAATTTTTCAAGGCGGGAACGGAAGTGACAGTTCAGTGTGACCATTGGCAGAAATTTTCAATAGACTAAACAAAATGTTACTTAATCGATATAATCGATTTGACTTATAATAAAAACTAATTCTATTTCAAACATCCACCCGCCCCGGACCGGCCTACCGGTCCGCTAATCGGTTGGTAGACGTGACAATGTTGCAACCACTCTCCTCAGAATCGAACCGTCCACCAAGACCTCAGCAAATCGGGGAACTCCATCAGTCCCAATTACCAAACGAAGGATGCGCCCCCTGCGCCACCTGAGTGGCGGAAGGTTAGCCTCCTTGATCAAAATGAGGTCACCAATCTTGGGTGGATCGGTCTTGTCGGTCCACTTAACGCGTTGCTGGAGTATGTGCAAATATTCCAAATTCCAGCGTTTCCAAAAGCTCTGAGTAATCTGGCGTACCAATTCAAAACGCGGGAGACGACCAGGTCTCGTATCAATATAGGGGTACTCAGGCAAGGCGACAAGTGGGCGACCAATCAAAAAATGGCCCGGCGTAAGGGCCTCCAAGTCATTTGGATCTGAGGAGATCGGGCACAATGGCCGAGAGTTCAAAACGGCCTCAATCTTACAAAACACAGTTGCGAAGTCCTCAAATGTAAGGACAGACTCGCCGATTGTCCTGCGCAAGTGTGTTTTGGCCGATTGTACAGCGGCCTCAAAAATACCACCCCAGTGTGGACAATTTGGTGGGGAAAACAACCAATTTATCCCACGTCGGGCAAGCCTATCACCTATATAAGCCTTGTTGGTTTCAAGAAAATTAACAACATCATTCAAATAATTATACGTGCCCTTGAAGTTAGTGCCGCAGTCAGAGCGGATCAAGGAAGGCAGCCCTCTGCGGGATACAAATCTGTCAAATGTGGCTACCAACGCCTCGGTTGTAAGCGAGGAGACCAGTTCCAAATGAACGGCCTTTGTGGAAAGACAAACAAAAACGCACAAATAGGCCTTAACAGTCTTGCTGTATCGAAGTGTTGACGTTTTCACCAAAAAGGGACCAGCGAAGTCCGTGCCAACACCGTCAAATGTCCTGCTCTCCGTTACGCGATCTGCCGGTAAGTCTCCCATCAACGGCTGCATGGTAAAAGCCTTGAGCTTATAGCAAGGGATGCAGCGAAAAACTACACTCCGAATAATTCTTCGGGCAGACAAGATCCAAAACTCGCGTTGCAAAATGGCTAAGAGCGCATAACAACCAGCATGCGAATTTTTAAGGTGACGGTCAACAAGCGTACCAAATGACCGTCCTTGGGTAACAAAAGGGGGTGACGTGCCCCGTGAGGGAGGTTGGCGTTCTTGAGACGCCCTCCAACACGCAAGAGACCCGTATCGTCCAAAAAGGGGTTCAATTTAGATACAGCTCCCGACAATTTCGATTTCCCTGACTTAAGGATAGCAATCTCCTTCTCAAAATGCGCCAATTGCACAGAACGAACCCAAAAGGTGAGGGACTCCTGTCGTTCCTGTGGTGAGAGAAACGGTGTCAGTCGTTTCTGTTGTGGGTGCCTAAAATTAAAAACAAAACGCTTTATCCAAGCAGTGACACCTAACAACTTGTCGAGGGAGCTGTAACGATTCAACAAAAAATCGGGGTCGAAGGCGCATTCCACCTTTTCAAGAGCGAGTGTTCGTAGACCCGGCAATTAGAAGTATTCAAAACTGGCGTTCGAGGCCAATCAGTTTCTGGTCGACTCAACCATTCCGGACCCCACCACAGCGAATGACCTATCAAACTAGGCGTCAAGCATCCGCGCGAGGCACAATCAGCGGGGTTGAGCTCACCTGGCATGTGTCTCCAAACAAGTTTGACTTCGGATTTCTGGAAACGCGATTAGCGACAAATACCTCCAAGGTGTGGACAAAAGCCTTCAACCAACAAAGAACAATTTGGCTGTCTGTCCAGACGTAGGTCCCATTAATGCAAATGCTTTTACCCAAAGTACTGGACACGTGGTTTAACAAACGTACAAGTAGGGCTGCTCCCGAGAGCTCCAATTTTGGGATGGTCAGAGATGTCCGAAGGGGTGTGACCTTGCTCTTCGCCATGATCAGGGAAACTCTCACCTGACCTGAGGCACTGACTGTGCGCAAGTACACCACAGCCGCGTGACCACGTTCCGAGGCATCACAAAACCCGTGAAGGGTGGCCTTGTACTTCCCGGGAGGAAGGATGGGACGAGGCAAGGAGATCTCGTTGACGGCAGGAAGTGAGGATACAAAAGAGGTCCATTCATCAACAAGATTGCCGTGTAGAGGTTCGTCCCAAGTCAATCCTGCTGTCCAAAGCTTCTGCAAGAAGCATTTTGCCCAAAATATGATAGGACAAATCCAACCGTTCGGATCAAAGTTTCTGGCGACAGTAGACAACACGAGACGTTTAGTCCAAGAACAAGGCAATTTTAAGTCTACGTTGTACGTAAAGATGTCTTGGACTGGTCTGTACTGAACGCCTAGAACAGCCATCATGGCGGGGTTGTCAACAATCTCAAACAAATGTGGATCCTGCTGATGATCCTCTGGCAAGCCTTCCAAAAGCGCTGGTGAGTTGGAAATCCATTTGCGCAACTCATAACCAGCGGAGGCCAAAATACCTATCAATTCGTCCCGCAGGAGGATCGCCTCGTCCGCTGTGGAGGCGCCCGAGCAAATGTCATCGACGTAAATATCGTCCTTTAAGATGGCGGAGGCTCGTGGGAAACGTAAGCCTTCGCGGTCTGCGAGCTTCCAAAGAGAACGTATTGCCAAGTAGGGGCTCGACCTTAACCCGTACGTAATAGTATTGAGCTCGTAGATGACCATGGGATCACGAGGATTCTCTCTCCAAAGGATCAGCTGGAAGCGACGGTCATCAGGGTGGATAATCGTCTGCCTAAACATCATTTTTATGTCGGCCACAAAGACAACCTGATGTCGCCGGAAGCTGGTGATGACGTCACAAAGGTCCTTGACCAACTTGGGACCAGAATGCAAGCACTGGTTCAAGGATACGCCCGTTGAAGTCTGCGCAGAACCATCAAACACTGTGCGCAGCTTGCCAGTCGATGGCTTCAATACCGCATGATGCGGGAGAAAGTAATGCTCCACCGAACGCCAATCCAAATTTAACACAGACATGTGTCCCAATTGTTCATATTCTCTCATGAACTCAATATACTTCTGTCTGAGCTCCGGATCACGACCCATGCGACGCTCCATAGCCAACAATCTCTTTTCGGCTAAAGGTCGTGACTCACCAAGCGGAGGCCGAACAGACAGGAAGGGTAGCCTCGTAATGATCCGACCAGAACGGAGTCGACCAGTGTTGTTCTGGAAGAACAGCTCGCACTCCTCATGTTCTGGATACAAACGAGCAGCTTGAGGAGGCTCCTCTATCTCCCAAAACCTCTGAACTGCATCAGAGAGAGCAGAGCCTACAGCCAATAAATTATCAAGTTCGAGTGGAGGTCCCTAGGTACAGGTCCCATCAAAGCAAATCCAAATATGGTCGGGATGGCAGTCAAACCATT
The DNA here is from genome assembly GCA_944739405.2 of Euclidia mi. Taxonomy (NCBI): domain Eukaryota; kingdom Metazoa; phylum Arthropoda; class Insecta; order Lepidoptera; family Erebidae; genus Euclidia; species Euclidia mi. The sequence goes on along the minus strand of OX123204.2, from coordinate 25,024,607 downwards.
TGGCACCAAGTACCGTTTCCCACCAATCAAAATTCCACCGAGGACATCAGAGCCAATCAACAAGTCGATTTGTCCCGGTGTGTCAAATTTGGGGTCTGCCAGTTCCAATGCCGATGTCAAATTCACCACAGCAGGTAGCTGTTTCTGTGGATGCATACCCAAAATATTCTTCAGCACAATAGCCGAGGTTTTAATCCTCGGGTGTGAAGATTCAACCGGGCCAAACAAAACCTTAACTTGCCCTTCAATATTAGAGGCTACGTCACCTATGCCCCGTATACAATTTGGCAATAAACCCATATTTAATTTAACCTGCCCTACCAAATAAGTGGAAACAATGCAACCTTGTGAACCTGTGTCCAATATAGCACGGACAACAACAGAGGTCCCCGTGGGTCCCCAGACCCTAACAGCAACCGTTGGTAGGATAACGGTCTCAATGGGGGAGGTTGACGTTATAAGGCAGGGGTCAATGACCTATTGTTGTACTATATATACAGATATACAGTTATACCATTACTTTTCGGAACATACTGTTCCACCATAGATCAGAACAGTCATGTTCGCGAGTTGCTTACATCAAAAGACGTAAGTGGATGCTCCTGTTTCACCATATTCACTTTGGGAGGCTTACTAAATGAACATAATTTATTGCTTGAGTATGATATCAATAACTATTAACTTTTGCAATAGTAGATAACTCGCAATGTGAAACAGTTGCAGCTCCTTACAAATATAACATGTAAAAGAATTATACTGGCAGTTAAAAAGAGTGGCCGCGAGTTTTATTGCCCGTTCTTTCTCGTGGTTCTACCTATTGCATTGCGAACGTGGCAGTAAATGTAAATGTAGAATCATCTAGTAATTAACTTTAATCTTTGACGTTCATAAGCGTCACTTTGTGACCTAAATGAATAAATGATTTTGAGTTTGAGTTTGAGTTTGACATGAAGGTCCAAAAATGCCCTGCAAATGGCCGTTCTGTGCCCCGTGACCTTGCAGTAAGAGCACTCCGCTGGGCTCTGCGTGACTGCAAAGCGAGGAGGGCGCCGGGCAACATTGGCTCGGGTGTGAACGCGAGCCTGCTCCTTGACCTTGGGCGGCTGCGTCTTAGCCGGCGTGTCACCACCGGAGTTGTCCAAGACCCGGCACTCATCCTTCAGGAACCTCTCCAGGACAGCAAAGGGGGGCAGATGGGTCGCGCTATCCCCACCAAAGCGCTGTTCAAAACGTGACCTCAGGTCGGCAGGCAGCTTTTTCAGCACAATGTGCACCAATAGATAGGACCATTGGTCCACGGGCAGGTCAAGGCACTTAAGTGCGTTGATGGCCACCAAAAGCGGGTTCAAAAGTTGGGTGCGCAACCCAGAGACCCATGTGAGCGTCGGCAAACCCAAAATCTGCTCTGAGTAAATCTATATAAGTATCTTTATAAAATATTCACCGGTTTCTTCCACAAGACAACTTTGATTATAAAGATCGCGGAACAAAACACAACAATGGCGGACGCTTTCGCAACTGAGACACAGAAAATTATATTTCAATATTTTTCGGCGCGTTTCGTTTCCCTCACCCTTCTAAAACGATTTAAATGCATAGAATATGAATTATTCTAAGAGTTACTACTTTCGTTTCTTGGTTTAAGTAAAACAAAACGTGAAAAAACCACGACCAATAGAACGATTTTTAATTGAGCACGACGGTGCGTGCCTCAAACACTTTCGACCACCAAAATTAGAGCACGACCGTGCGTGCTGTAATCACGTGGGGGGTTAAACATTACAGGAGTTTCCATGTCCAATCTATGCAATAAGCGGCGACTACCTACAATAATGGCCTGGCACTTCGCGGGGTTAACTTCTAAGCCAAATTTCTGACACCAGTCCATCATTGACTCAAGGTCCCTATTTATGTCGGCAATGGCAACTGACACATCATCCACCCTCGATTGGGAGTACAACTGCAAGTCGTCGGCATGAAGATGATACGAACATCGAAGATTTGGAGTTAAAAAGTTAATGAAAATAGAGAATAGTAAAGGAGAGAGAATGCCACCCTGAGGAACACCATGACTAATGTTACGCCAACTCGATATAGTTTCATCGCAGCGCACAGCCTGCTGGCGTTCCTGAAGATAACTTGAGAACTATTCCAATGCATTGGGCGAGATCATGAGATGGGAGAGGATCGATAGAAGGATATCGTACTGACGGTGTTGAAAGCGTTAGAGAAGTCGACCAAGGTCAGCACAGTGACCTAGTGTCCTCCATACCTGCCCTAACAACGCCAGTCACTTTAAGGAGAGCAGAAGTCGTGCTATGGCCTGGTCTGAAGCCGGATTGCAGTGGACTGAGCAAGTTTTTTTTGGTACACAAATTGAGACAACTGTTTATGTACACAGGCTTCAAGCACTTTGGATATGAAAGGAAGGATAGAGATTGGACGGAAATGGTTAGGGAGAGAAGGGTTCGTTATCTTAGGAAGTGGGATAGCAAAGGCTTTACGCCACAGGGAAGGGAAAGTGCCACTGTCAAGTGAAAAGTTTAAAATGTGGGATAAAGGGAGGATGAGATGATCGAGAATCGGAATGATCATGCGGCAGCTGATAGTATCAGACCCCACAGCGTTCGATTTTATGGATAAGATAATCTTCTTGACCTCACCAAATGCAATTGGAGAAAAATTAAAAGCATCAATATTAGGACGGGGAAGCCCAGCAATGTAATCAACTGTAAGACGCATGGTTTGATGATCAAGTTGAGAAGTAGTTGTGAAATGGTTATTCAAATCATCCAAACCAATCGTGGTATGAGGAGTTGTGTGTTGCTGTTTGCCAATACCTAGGGTCCCGAGGAACTTCCAGATACTAGCAGAGGAAGAAGAATTAATACTGTCGAAAATATGGCGGCGTTTAGCATTTCGTATCATCTGATTACACCGATTCCTTGCAGTTTTGTATAGACTCCAGTTCTCATCAGACCGCTCCTTTTTGAACTTCCGAAAAGATCGATCTCGGCGCCTCATGGCCATTTGAATGCCCCTAGTAAGCCAAGGAGTGGGAGGACGTTTCAATTTAACTCTCCTGATAGGAGCGTGTTGATCATAAAGACCAACTAGCGTTTTGTTGAATATTGAGACTTTTTCGTCTACGGTGTCGGCTGCTAACAAAGATGACCAATTAAGCTCAGCAGCATCCTCACGCAGCTTCTCGCTATCCATACGCCCAAAACAACGCATGTGCAGAACCTTAGGACGGGGTTTAGGAGGTTTAAGGCGATAGGATAGGAAGATGAGATCGTGATGGGAAAAGCAGGGAGCAAGGTATTGGCCATGGGAATGTACCAAGGATGGGGCTGAGGTTATAATCAAGTCTAGCCAGGTGTCCACACCTTTAGTGTTGTGGTGAGTGGGTTCGAGAGGAAGAGTGTGTAAACTCAATTAATTTGATAAGGTTATGAGAGCGAGAGGAATTGATGGCAAGGAGGTCTCTGTTGAAATCTCCTATGATAATATGGTGTGCATATTCCGACCCTAAACATTCCAGAATCGATTCAAGACTGGAGAAGTAAATAACGGAGGGAGGACAATATACAACTCCTAGTACGGTTTTCGCTCCACTGACTGAAACCTCAAGGAAGAGATACTCAGAAAAAGTAGAATTATTAGGCGGTGAAGATAAAAAAAATTTGTAAGAGAGAGTTCAATGGAGATAAATGGCTACGCCACCTCCTCTCCTATACAAACTATCATTGCGTATAAGAATGAAACCAGGGAGGGGGTAGGAGGTAGATGGTAAATGAGGTTTCAGCCAGCTCTCTGAAATCCGAATGGCATGCACGTTAGCATCACTGAACGTTGTATACAGGTCATTGTAATGGCTGGGAATGCTTTGCGCATTAATATGACAAACATTCAGCATGTGCTTTGAAGTTATATTAAATGTACGCTTGACATAGTCACCAAGCGACTCAGTAGCAGAACAAAAGCTGTCATTGTTAGAAGAATTGACGGAATCATCAGCAGAATGAAACGAATCATCATTAACATCCGAGAACATAAACAAATAATATATAATTAATAACAAAAATATATAAACTTAAACATATATGTAAAAAATAGCTCAAACTATAAATACATAAATTGTGTACAATGAATTGCACACACTTTTATTATTCATGCAATGTTATCATGTCACTGCACCACCTGCCAGCAGACACATACACAAAAAATCTTAAAGGACAAACTAACGTTATTATAACTGGGCAAGAAGTTTACTAATTTCCGAACGCATCCGTAACTGTCACTTCACTCCAATAATATATGTCAAGTGACGATGACATTGAAATTGAAACTACATAATTACATATTTTAAACACAAAACATACAGAATGCAAAGAGTATACAAATACCACGTAAGAAGAGGTGGATGTGCCATAGATCATGCGAGACTTTCAACTTTGTATGAAACGTGCAGGGAGAACTCGTACCAACATAAAGATACTAATTGACATCGTTTTTATGTTGTCCGCATTGTCATATTTGTCAATATAGGGATGTACCCTGTAGTGATTAACGAAATATCGTTATCGATAATATTCGGTAAGTGGTAGCGCCATCTACCTTCCTATCTATAACTAATCGCATCAACGTCAATCGTTCCACGCTTGTCTAGTACGAGCGATACCATATTTCCGTCCCTGTCTCCCATTCCCTAAGGAGGGGCACGCCTTTCGCGGATTGGTCGCGGCAGTCCAGAACTTTCGAGAACATTCGATTCGCTATATACTTGTCGGCCATACCGTACCGCTCCGCGCCGCTCCCGCTATAATATTACCGCTTATATAAACCGCTCGCAAGTGGAAGTGATTTGTGTAGTGAAGTAAATCAAGCAGCTTCATCCCGAAACACCAGGAGACTGCCCTTCTGAGACGAAGAAGATCGCCGTACAAGGTAAGTGCCCTCCGTCCTTGGAATATCCTATACCCACTCACAATCATCTCTCCCATTCCAATCCTACATCCTCTTCCTCTATTCCTTTCTAGGCGACTAAGAACTCGCCCTAATACAGTCCATTTTCCTGCTCCAAGTCGCCTAGAACCTTTGGTTACGGTCGTTACACCGAATGTAACGCCGAACCATTTTTTTGATCCATACGAGTCGGATTCATTTACGATTTTTTTATACGTTATATCGCTATACCTAGGCAGTTATAGCACCTAGCTATACTCCTAATATATTCACATAACCGTCACATGGTTGTTTCCGCCCGCATCAGTAGGTAAACTTTTATGTAGCTACCTACTTATTCAATTATTATTTCTGGAACTATCATAGTTGTCTTTTAAATCTCATATTTCGAGCAACTTTTAATTCCACAGCTCTAAAGTGTTACCTACTTAGCCTACTTAGGTAAAATAATAGGTACATTAGATATTCTTATTTTGTTTCGTTCTCATTAGCTTATACTTACGTAAGCATGTCACAACAAAAGAAGTCACGCGTGTCGGAAGATAAAGAGATGACAATCTTAGAAGCAAAACGCAATATTTTATTTGAGCATATTCAAAACATCTATGAACGCTCAAAAACCGCATCTATTTCCGACAGTAATAGCGAAGCATTTCTCAGTTATTGAATGACAAAAGATAGTATTCGAACAGATTTTCATAAGTTGTTAGACGATTATAACGCAAGATTACTTTCTATCAATCCTGATGAAAATCCGAACTATCAGGCGTACACCTCATTCGAAGATCTTTATTGTATTATTAAGCGTATACAATCGCAATTGGAGGGTAAATGTTCAGCAGAGCCCGTTGCCCGCAAACCGAGATTACCGCCAATCGAGATTATGTCGTGTGACGGAGATATACGAAATTGCCCGTTATTCTATGCGAGCTTTAAGTCTACAGTGCTCGATAATGGTTCTCTGACAGATGCTGACAGGTTGTACTATTTAATAGGTAAACTGTCACCGAAGGCCCAGTCCGTATTTGCAGGTGTCACACCCAGTGCGGAGAATTATCAGGTCATATATCAGTCACTACTTGATAGATATCAGGACACGCGCGTCCTAGCGTCTACCTACTTTGACCAAGCTTTAAATCTTAAACTGTCCGGTGCCGCATCTGTCTCGAATTTCCAGCTGTTTATTGATAACTTCGTAACCGTGGTTAATTCTCTTAGGACCTTAAAATTAGAAGATCTTTCCGACTTTATGTTGCTTCAACTCGCTTTAAAAAAGTTTGACACTGATACAATTCGCGCATTCGAGATGACGGAACGCAATAATAAAATACCTACATTAGATAGTTTTATTTCGTTCATCAAAGATCAGGGTCGAATATTTCATAATACGCAGTCTGGTTCACCTGGCCCGTCTAACACTAACAGCAACAAACAAAGGTTGAATAAATCGCGAAATAGTAATAATAACTCGGTCCCTAATCCACAATCTTACGTAACATGCTCGGAATCTAATAAAATTAATTCACAGAAGTGTCTGTGCAGTAATATAGTGCACGACCATTTATACAAGTGTCCCGCCTTCGATAATCTAAATCCAAATGCTCGTTTTAAATGCGTAAAAGACAACAAAGCTTGCATTAATTGCTTAAGCATAAAACATAAAACAAATAATTGTTCTAGTAAGACAAAGTGTCGCTTATGCAATAAAAAACATCATTCATTGCTACATTTCGATAAAGATAGCCCGTTGTCAAGCCAAGCCGCTAACCTTGACACACTTACGTCGCAGGTGCAGGCCACGGTGCCTTCCCCCTGCACGCCTCAGGGCGAAGTATCGTTGTGTACGACGTCCATTGCGCGGGCGACGCGCACGCGAGGACGGAACTCGCGCATCTGATCCGCGCAGGGCCAAAACGCAGTGTATGACGTCTAAGACTGTTCTGTTAGCGACAGCGCAAGTTATCGTATATGATGTTAATGGGTCGCCGCACATGGTACGTTGTCTGCTAGATAGCGCATCTCATACCAATCTAATAACATCGGAATGCTTCAAACGCCTCGGATTATGGAATAACTTTAAAAATACTAACTCAACCGTCAAAGGGATAGGCGGATCAGGAAAACATTGCAAGGGTTCCGTAGATATTAAAATACATTCGCGTTTTGATAGAAATATTAATTGTAACATTCTTTGCTTATCGTGGAGCGTATCACGGACGCATTGCCGAACGCTAATGTAGACGTAGCATCACTCACTCACCTCGAGTCATTGCCGCTAGCAGACGCGGAGTTTGCGAATCCGGCAGGCATTGATCTTTTGATCGGAGCTTCAATATTTCCGCACTTGCTACTAACTAACATAGTACGTAGTGAGCGATATGATTTACCGCCCGCTATTGAGACGGTATTTGGGTATGTGATTATGGGTACCGTACCTACGTTACATACTTCTCATTGTATTACGTCTTGTTGTTGTTCTGTTCTTCAAGGGATCAAGGTGGGTGCTAAAACTGTGTGTAAGATAAAGCACTAATTAGCTATGCTATGCTACGCTATGCTACGCTACGCTACGCTACGCTATGCTACGCTAAGCTACGCTAAGCTACGCTAAGCTACGCTAAGCTACGCTAAGCTACGCTAAGCTACGCTACGCTACACTATACTATACTACACATCCGCTTTGTATATGAATGACATTGCCTGTAATGTCATATCCGATCCGCTAGAAATTTCGCTTTGTGAAGAGCTTATTCAGCTTTTCAAGCGAGGCCAGTTTGATCTTGTCAAATGGACAAGAAACTCTAAGGAGGTTCTCGCACGCATACCAGATTCTCATAAAGCTTCTCCAGACATTGAGTTTGAGAAGTCTGTACCGCATAAGGTTCTCGGTTTACGCTGGGACAAGTCCTGCGATAGTTTTCGGTTTGACGTCTCACCACCCGATGATAAGTGCAACAAACGCACTATGCTGTCCACAGTGGCTCGACTATGGGACATAATGGGTTTTGTGGCTCCCACAATTTTGTACGCCAAGCTCTTGATCAAAGAGCTTTGGCTATCAAAGTGTGAGTGGGATGAAACACCCCCTGACCATATTGTCGCCGCTTGGGGCCAGTTTTGTATTGAGCTTACCGCGCTCAATCAAGTTACTATTCCGCGTCATCTTGGGTTGGTAGATGGATGTACCATCAACTTAATAGGTTTCGCTGACGCCAGCGAGCGTGCTTACGGCGGAGTCGTATATAAGCAAGTCCGCATTGGTTCTAACTACTCGGTGCAGTTAGTTTGTGCCAAGTCCTAGGTCTCGCCTGTTGAAACCATTTCGGTTGTGGGACCGGAGTTGTGCGCGGCCCTTCTGCTGTCTCAGTTGCTCCGCAGGGTTCAAGACACAGTTTTGCCACACTACCCTATTAAGAAAATATACGCATTTTCTGACTCCAAAGTAGTGCTCGCTTGGATTCATTCTTCTCCTCACCGCTGGCAGACTTTTGTCGCCAACCGCGTTTGTAAATTGATTGAACTTGTTCCCGCTACTTGTTTCAATCACGTTGCGGGTTATCGTACTCGTCTTCAGGAAGAACTTTCCATAGATCATATTGACTGGAAGTTTATTCCACCAGCATCACCACATTTCAGTGGATGTTGGGAAAGCATGGTCAAAGTAATTAAAACGCATCTCTTCAAGGTTATAGGTCAACAGATCCTCTCTTACGAAGAGCTTTTAACTGTCCTTGCACAAGTCGAGGCACTGATCAACCCGCGTTGTTACCGTGAAAACCGCTAAAGGGAGTTACGTGCGCCCTGTTGTACGTCTCTGTCCGCTTCCAACTCAGTCAAATCTAGCCTGAAGTTGGACCTACCTCTTTGTTTAAGTATTTAGTTTATAGTTTTCGCTGTTATTGCGTTTGTAGTTTTCGCTAAAGTTAATTTAGATTAATTTTATTGTCATATCGCTGTCTTAGCCTATTGATGGGTTATGCGGTAGTACACCCAACATAGCTAAGTTCAATTCTATTTTTTTTTTAAAGGCAACCCTTTAGGACCGGGGGGATATGGTAGCGCCATCTACCTTCCTATCTATAACTAATCGCATCAACGTCAATCGTTCCACGCTTGTCTAGTGCGAGCGATACCATATTTCCGTCCCTGTCTCCCATTCCTTAAGGAGGGGCACGCCTTTCGCGGATTGGTCGCGGCGATCGTCGCTGCGAGAGACAGTCCAGAATTTTCGAGAACATTCGATTCGCTATATACGTGTCGGCCATACCGTACCGCTCCGCGCCGCTCCCGCTATAATATTACCGCTTATATAAACCGCTCGCAAGTGGAAGTGATTTGTGTAGTGAAGTGAATCAAGCAGCTTCATCCCGAAACACCAGGAGACTGCCCTTCTAAGACGAAGGAGATCGTCGTACAAGGTAAGTGCCCTCCGTCCTTGGAATATCCTTTACCCACTCACAATCATCTCTCCCATTCCAATCCTACATCCTCTTCCCTTATCCAATCCTAGGCGACCTAAAACCCGCTATCCTTTGCAAACAGTCCATTTCCTTTCCAAGTCGCCTAGAACCTACGGTTTCGGTGTATCGCCGAACCAGTTAGAGAAATAATTATAATTATGTTTCGACTAGTATTATACTTTTCCAACACAAATAAAATATGTATTTAATATTTATGTGTTTATTCAAACAAATTAGCCTATTCTATAAATCTATCTAGATTAGCGAAGAAAAATACGCAGAACTAAAAGATATATGTATGTACATGTAAGTAATGGAAAGGTTTTCAACATTTCTTCTGTAATAGGATTTAAAGAAATGTCTATAGATACAAGGCACAGCTATTTTTCTGACTTGAGTTCCCTTTTTTTTAAGTCTTTCGGCTTAAATGCTTGCCACACACATAGTTCAACAGATGTAATTTTTCAATGGGCACATAAATCAAGTCTTGGTTTCCAGTTGCAGCTACCCATTTTTACATCTAAAAAGTAAAAAAAATATATAATTTTTAGTTCTTGTGCCAATTTCTAATAACGGATTATCGATAACTGACAGGCAGCACTATTGTTTACCCACAAAGTACTAGGATATGAAGCTTTAGAATAATATTTCCTTATTTTTTATGTTTCATTGAAATATATCAAATTATATAACATTATAAATATTCATTGATATTTATCTAGGGACATTTTGCCATAAATACCTATCCTTTTTCATTGCTTGACCGGCATGATGTTGTATGCCATATTTCGCACGTTATTTTGCTTGTTTTCATTGCGCTCCTTTCAATGCTAATCAAATAAATATAGTAACACTACAAGTGTAAAATCACATTTATTTGGTATACACAAAGCACTTTTACAGTATGTTTTTTACGTTTTATAAACAAACTACATAACGCGGCAAAGTTCAATCTGGATAATAATGTGACAGTTGTGACATTTGACACTATTGACAGCAATGGCGGCAATCTACGTATAACCCGTCTAACTTTGAAAGAATACTGTTCCAAGGGTACATAGTGAAGGATGCTATCTTCACGTTTTATAGATATAATAGTAGCCATTAAAAAGATAGCACGTTTCATACATTCGGTTTGTTCTTAGGAACTTGCGCCAGGCTGACAGAATTGTTGAATTATGAGGGTGCGTGAAAAAACAAATACTGAATTATTATGTTACAAGACAAAGTTAAGAGTGAAGAGAAAACAAATGATAGATTAATTAAGATGATTGGCACGTAAACAGGAAGACGACACATAAATACTAATAAGATGAAACGAAAACAAAACTATTTACGCGATGTGTTGCCCTTGCCGTTTGCTTCTGGAAGACTGGTGTTCGCAGCTCCACTTGCAGCCCCTGAGGTGTTGCTCGACGCCTTGGGGAACTTCTTAATGAGCCCGCAGAGCTCATCCTCAGCAACAAACCTGTGACGGCTGCCGTCTGACGCCTTAACTACAATGTAGCCGTCTTGGCTCCAGCAGGATCTGATGCCAAAGTGTGCACGTGCCTTCCCGAATACAGCCTGTCGCGCCCGGGTCAGGAACTCCTTCACCGAGGTGGTGGAACCCTTTAGGGCGCTCTTGGCATGCCAAACAGCAGACCTAGTATCCACTCCGGTGAACCATACCAGTATTGGCCGTATGCTGCTCTTTTTCGGTGCACCAATTCTAAAGCACCTTCCTAAGTCTGAGGCAGAGATGTCCTTCAGACCAAGTTTATTTTGAATGCTGTCCAAGATAGTGTCAAGACAATTCTCATTGTTGGCTTCGGGCACGCCTAAGAAAATGAGTTTACGCCGACGATGGGTTTCTATGGAATCTAGCTGCTTGTGGCATTCACATATTTGCTGTCGTAGTTAGCCAAGCATACTGAAGACAATCTCCCGGAACGTACGGAATTCTTCAGCAACCCTTGCCACGGTGTCCTTGGCCGAGTTTCCACTGGTTAATTGGGCTTCGAGGGCTGCCATCCTAGTTGCAAAGCTCACCTCCAAGCTCTTCTGTGCCGACTCAATATCTTGCAGCTGAGACATGGCGCTGAATAGTGTGAATGTTGTGAGTTGAATGTGCGGGTGTTGTGCTGGCAGGTGGTAAGTATTTTAACACTTACAGTTACGTGTCATAAACGCAATACTCTTAGACACTGTATTTAAGTTACTGTTCAAATCAAATTTGATCAATTTTAGATGAATAAATACTAATTATTTTAATAAAATAAAATTTTTGCTACGAAAAGATATGTCGACTTTTTTAACGCCTACCGCCGAAAAAAGATAATGATGCACATAATTGCACTGAAGAGATTTTGATGTGATAGTTAAGGTAAAAAATCCTAAAAACGAAACTATTACCGTGATAATAATCGTACACTCTATTTGGCACAACACGTACACTCTATAATGGAGTTATACACATACATAACATTATCTTTTACCGAAACTCGTGTGTATACAAGCCGTAAAAGGAACCTTAACGAAAATTAAAACCCCATTTATTATTGTACCGATAATTACGTAATATTTTTACCTCAGCACCATACCTGGGAAATTTCTGCTTCAGGAGATATTGAGTCTCAATCACCATCTTATTAATGTGTATACTTATTTTATACAATTATATTTTTTGTTTCATAGATATTATTTTTGCTTAGTATGACTTGGCATGACCTGCAAAACGAATAGACTTCGCCTTGGTGATTGGACTTTTGACACCATATAATAAACGTTCCATTAGTTAGATGGTTACCACAACCACGTAGGCACCAGTCCAGTCTGGACCAATTTTAATAATAATAGCCTTATTTACCTACAACTTCAGTTGTAACACCAAACGGTTTTAAAAGTGATATCAATTTACTAAAAGCTTTGGCACTTAAACAACAATTGGGCATTTTCAACGTTGAACGCAGTTTGTCGCTATATTTAAACAAATTACTGTAATCACTTTGTTGTAAACATTTTCTGGTATTGTTTCCATCAGACTGTAATTGTTGCTCTTTTCTTAATAATTCGCCCATCATAAATCTATTATTAATTTTTATTCGCCTGTAAGGTATGTTCGCCCACTTCATTTATAAAAAAATATATAATTATAAACAGTGTACGTAAAATAAAAAAAACGATGATTTATGAATACAACGATGGAAAAACCTAAGATTGTCGTCGAATAACAATACAAAATAACTTATAAATTGACTTAAAAGATGAGTGACTTAGGGACCCTGACTGGAAATCAGGTTTGATTGCCATCCCTCAAGCAGGCAACAGACAAATTCTTGTGTGATATGCACGATTAATTGTTCCTTGTCTGTAACTTACCTAGAACATAGAAGTACGCCTATTAATTATTATCTACTTGCGCTCAGTAGTTTCAGCTGTAGCGTGTCTGTCAGTCAGTAAGTAACACAAGGATTTTATATATACAGAAGAAGATTACAATTATTTATAGTTATTGCCTCCGTGGTCGAGTGGATAGCGAATGCGACTACTGATCGGAGGTCCCGGGTTCGATTCCCGGGTCGGGCAAAAGTGTTGCTAGGTTTTTCCGAATACTCAGTAGCAGCCCGGAGTCTGGTGATGTGCCCGGTAACGGCAATAGGCTCGCCTTCGCCTAGATTTTTTTAGGTCCCACGTAATAACGTGGGACCTAAAAATTCATGGCGAAATGTGGGTGTAATATTTACACCTCTGCCTACCCCTTCGGGGATACAGGCGTGATTAATAAAAAAACAAATCTATAAACTGAAAAATCCGGGGCTACTCTATAGTAAAACATGCTGCTCGCTAGAAATATTCTTAACACATTTTTAGATTTTAAAGCTTAACTTATAAACAGGATAAGTTCTGTACTTAATCTTAATTTTTACGTATGCATACAATTTTATAACAGTAATACCAACTAATAAGGTATAATCCAGCATTCTGTGGCAAATGGGTAACACTTAGCTAAAGTAACACGGATAATGAAATGCAAACTCTCCCCTTGCTGAGGGTTTTGAAACTTTGAAGATTTTACTTGGTAAATTCTGTCGTTGAATTTTCCTGCAAAATTAAACTTGGTGGCTAGATGCTAGCCACTTTTATACAATAATATTCATTTGTGTTACATTTGATGCACGGATTCTCTTATTCTTAACAGCTTTATATAAGCGTCTCAGAATTTATTTGCTCCACTTAGACATAAAAAAATGAAATTAAAAAACCATATGATTAAGGAGATATTACAGTGGATTTTAACACTATAGACAATAATGCATATTTACACCAACGTTACCAATACGCATTAAAAACATACGTTGATCCGATCAGAGCCAGACGTTTGCGTTAGTATGATTATACGCACAAATGCTTTAAGCAACTAAGTAAATTTACTTATACAGTTATACTATAAAATCACAAAGCAAATATATTAGGCACACACTTTTATTCCCGTAGGAGAAGATAAGCAAAGTAGATGTTTCCCCAAATGTTACATACAGCTAGGGTAGTGCCGAGATCTTGGGGTCGTTAAAAGTTAAAGTTAGACAGTCGTTGAACCATTATAGAATATAGGATGAGCTTGTTACGAACAACTTGTAAGATCGAAGGTACTATCACTATGTTTCTGTTGTAGTTGGATTTGATAGCGTAACTGATAGGGCGAATATTTTGGTAGAGATCTGCGATCTTGATAAATGGTATGGCGAATTATTAATACATTTTTACACATAGCACTATAGTTAATGTGGCTTCCTCCCTACCATATGACTCCGAATGTTATGAGTACGATCCCTATATGGTACAAAAATTTCTTATCCACAAATATATTTTGTTTAATGTATTCTGTGGCATTTCAGTAACATAGCAAAATAACTCAAATTGCAAGACTTAGATAATTTCTCTTATCTGTTATAACTTGTTCGTAAAGCATGCGGTATTATTGCTGGCAATCTAAATGCGATATACCTACGCAAAACTGCAGCTGTCGCAAGTAGATTTATGATAAGATTTATAAATAGAAAGACTATTGACACATGAACTTACCGACAGTTTAAAATCAAAATCAAAATCATTTATTCATCTAGGCCACAAAGTGACGCTTATGAACGTCAAAATTTAAGTTAATTACTTAATGATTCTACATTTACATTTACTGCCACGTTCGCAATGCAATAGGTAGAACCACGAGAAAGAACGGGCAATAAAACTCATGGCCACTCCTTTCAAACAAATATAATGGCGGTACATTTTATTTTTGTAAGGAGCTGCAACTGTTTCACATTGTAGACATCTACTAGTAAAATTTTTAGTAGCTATTGATATCATACTCAAGCAGTAAATGATGTTCATATGGTAAGCCTCCCAAAGTAAATATGGTGAAACAGGAGCATCCACTTACGTCTTTTTAATGTAGGCAACTCGCGAACATGGTCAGAACTATGGTAGAAGTGCATTCACTTCAAGCAGAAAGTAACGGTATATGAAACCAAAGCAATCGACAACCTATTAGTTAGCCCATGACCACGAGTTACCCACATTTTACAAATCCGCAAAGTTATAATGAAAGTGTGGAACATGAATGCAAAATATAGTATGAAATGAGAATATCGTAATTAACTACACTATAAAAAATTGGTTGCCTGTAAAGTCGGTATACGGGCGAAAGTTTTACGTGACAACGACTTTGAGTGGTAAAATAATTTTAATGTGAATATTCATTCGTATAGTAGGAAGAAGGATGAAAGACGCGTGCCTTTCACTTTTTATGTCTGTCTCTCTCGCTCTTAGGCGGGACGCGTGCCTCTCACTCGCTCTCATTGTGAGCGCATAACGTGAGCGGAGCGTAACGCAGTTTCTTGAAGTGTCACCCGGCAAACCAATTTATAAGACGTTGTCACGTCAAAAAATTGGTTGCCTGTAAAGTCGGTATACGGGCGAAAGTTTTACGTGACAACGACTTTGAGTGGTAAAATAATTTTAATGTGAATATTAATTCGTATAGTAGGAAGAAGGATGAAAGACGCGTGCCTTTCACTTTTTATGTCTGTCTCTCTCGCTCTTAGGCGGGACGCGTGCCTCTCACTCGCTCTCATTGTGAGCGCATAACGTGAGTGGAGCGTAACGCAGTTTCTTGAAGTGTCACCCGGCAAACCAATTTATAAGACGTTGTCACGTCAATAAAACTACTAATTATTGACCGGCTGATGTTATTCTATTGACCATTTTCAATATAAGTTTCAGAGTTTAATGGTGTTATTAATTCGATATTAGTTTTTGAACTATGATGCGAATAGGGACTTGGAAACACTATGAACGTTATAAAAATAAGAAAAATGTAATGGAACTCATATTTTTGTAGTCTGCGTTTTTCGGTAAGGTTTCGATATTAGTTAGGAATAGCCATAATTTTCTATTAGTTCAGGATATCTCGATGTTATTTGATAAGACTTTTTTGTAATATTTGCTAGTTGTGATACGAGTATGATAGATATCACCTCTCTCGGCGTCACCCACAAGACAACACGCTTTTGTTTTGCTCTGTAAAATAATCGTAATTGTGTGGTTATTATAAGTATTATTGCAAGTGCTATATATCATAGTAAAGCTGGTGTAATTTGCTAAGCAATGGAGTTTATCTCGAGACTGGAACTTTTGACAATCGTGAGTAATAAGCAAAAGCATTTTTTTAATTCATTAAGGCGCTATCCTAAGCGAATGTTTAGGTAATTGAGGGGGTGAAGCAGAGGAGGTGAAGCGCACTACTGCGGGGCGCCCCCCTGCATTCTCGTCGCGTGCGGCCGTATTCTGGCGACATCCGTATTCCAATATTTCAAAAACGCAAGCAAAACGTTTCAGCATATTGAATTGAGATATTTAAATTTATATATCATATTATTGCTAAACTATTATAATGAAAATCAATCTGTTTGTACAATACAGGCATAGTGCAATTTTTATTCTCATATTTGATGAAAGTAGGTAATTACCTACGTCAATGCTATTTGGTTAAAAAAATACGAAGGTTAAATAAAATACAAAGTTCGGTAACAAATAACAATTTGATAATTTCTATAAAAGAATCTACACAACCTTTAGCAAGTTAAATAAAGGAAACCGACTCTAAACAATTTTAACTCTAAACAAAAATAGAAGAGGGTCACGAAATTCGAATGTCTTAAAGGAACGTGTTTCCGGCGTCACACAGGGAAGAGAGACCACTTATCTTCGATGCGGCACAGCCAGTAAGAGCGACCGGTCACTACTGCGCCACGGTATACATAGGTTGCTGGGGGGAGGACGAGCGGCCAGCCGAGAGTAGTGGTGGACGGCGTCAGCGACGACGTTACATAATTTTAAACCTGTGCCCACCCCATCCGGTATAAAGTTGGGGACTATGTTTGAATGTTATATTAAGTAAAACACGATTTAAAGGGCAAACAATGTATTTATTTATCATTTACTAACGAAATACAGAGTTTACAGCTCATCAAAAGGTAGCTGTCTGCTACCACCCGGCAGGTTTTCTTTATTCTCATTGAAAGTTAAAGGCAGTGTGTGAGGTGATGAGGCTTCAATACTTATTATTTGCTGTTGTTCACGAGGCACATTTTCATTTAATTTCCTTTTACGGCTTGGTATCAAAGAAACTTCAAGCACTGATAGTATTCAAGCATTTTCCTCTCCATGATCGCGCAATGCCATCCCTCGAGCTTGACGAGAATCAACAATTACAGGCAGCAGCCAATTTATATAAAACTCCACAAGCTTTTTCTTTCATTTTCGTCTCACAGAAAGCATCATCTCTTTCCATAATTTTTATTTTTAGTGGTATACTTTCACAACTCCACACAGCAAATAAACATGTTTGTTTGCGTGTAACGCCCCTGAATTTGGTAATACCAATTACAATAGGGTTGTTTCCAACTAGTCAAATCAAGCACTTTTAATGAAATGTCAAAAACGATCTTTGCTACGGCGTTTGTATGAAATAAGACCTAGTGACGTCATAGCTTTTTGCTGTCAAATAGAATACTTATTATCAATAAATTGTCGATAGAAAATGTTAAATATAGTTTTAACATTAGTTGATGAATGAACCGTTATTTTGACATATTTCACTGGATAAAAATACTTGTATAATATATTTCACTTGCAGGAAACTTCCCTATTTTTGTTTAGACTAGTCAGTTCACTTTCTTTCGCATGTTTCCATATTTGTATTTTATTTGCTCTTATACTATTTTCCAGGCCATTCTTATAGGCAACTAAAGGACATTTAATTTCCACAATCGTGTTTGGACCTATTAATCCATTTGGCGTGGCACCAATAAACGGATATTATTGTCCACGAATAATCCGCAAGGCTCGATTGTCACATGTTCTTGCTTCGCCAGTTGTTGCAAAGCCAGTCGTTCATTTTTTTGCTCCATACGCAACTCCTGTTACATTGCAAATATTTGATTTGTACAATATATTTTTACTAAGTTGGCTTTACTGCTGTTATCTCTTTTTTTGTCACTATGCCAAAATTTGAAGCTGTCAACATATTCTTAAGCAATTCGAACCAGTCACTGCTATCCCTCTATCCTTCAGCAATAGCGGCATCACGTTCAGGTACTATAGCTTTTTCCATAGATAATTGGCAGAAATTGAATGGCAGCTGCTTCCCATTTTTCATAGACAGTGTCCTGAAGTTTGATGTAAGTTAGTGCAGAAAAAAATGGTATATCCATGCAAGCAGTTATTTCTTGGCATTGCGAATATCCAATGCCCAATGAAGTGATTCCTGTGACCGCAGCTATATTTACATTAACACTATGTCTTTCTACATAGTCTTCATTTGCGATAACAAATTCTTGTTTAAACATATTACATATAAATTTATATTTTAACCATAATAAACCATTTCTAGTTTCTCCTATCAGAGACATGTCTTTAAAATTACAGTTAAATTAAGAACTATGGCTGGATATATTTTGAAGCTGCTGGATAAAGTATGGTATGTTTACGACTCTTCGGCCTTGTATTGGTTCAGGTCGTACATCTTCTTAGGCTTAGGCGATATAGTATGGGTCGCCTACAATAATTTCTCTGAAAAAGAAAAGAAATGAGAAAGTATATAATTATTACATTTATTTTACGCACCATAGTTTTTACAAGGTTCTAAATTATACACCAGAGGAGTCATAAGTGAGTTTACCGCCTAGATAGAAAATGGAGTTGGAGGAGAAGCGGGCCCATTACGCTTCTCCTCCTTTTTATTAGAAATTAAATAAATCTTGGATGTACTGAGACATACCTAATAGTATATGAATAATCAAAGTTTTACACGATGTACCTAAGAGGTTTATGTTCACAACACAATAATAAAATATAAGTTACCGCTTGTGTGTGGACTGCGGAGCGCCATTTTAGCGCTGTTTATTGTTTACTCCAGGCGCTCTGACAAGCCAAAGAATTTGCAATGATAGGTGTATGTACATAAAATGATTAAATTATAATTTTACTATTTCAAATATTGAAAACTGTGGCAGCTGTGTAGTATGAGAATAATTTATATAATTATATTATGGATAATCGATAATCTATAACATAGTCAGTCATATAAGAGTCATGAATATGAATAATTTGTGTAAAAATGTTACATATTTCATACTCACCTGGCCACGGAAGTTTTTTTATTACGACGTTTTTTCATACAAATCCTTCGTAGTTCTTTATCTCTCTTATTGCCCATTTTTATTCTTCTAATTATATATTATAAGCACAGAAACAATAACACATGAGACACAACAAGAATATAAAATTAGGTCCTAATTATAAGTGTCCATAGTCACATGAAAAGTCTATTTGATTCAAAGTATTCAGTCTATAACATAAAATTACGAAGTCAAACCGGCGTATTACAATAACAAACAGGTTTACGTAAAATTTCGTGCAGCGGAGACGCAAGCGACATGACCTATCTCTTACAGGGCTCATAGCCGAATGATGAAGTCTGGGCGGGGCGTAAACTAGCAACCAACACTCAGTGCACCGCTTATGCTAATAAGGTTTAAATTGCCGAGGCGTTTGACATTGATGGGATCTACCGAGCGCGAGCGTCAAAATCATAGACGTTTTTTCAGATTTTATTGAATTTAAAAAAATATACACAAATAATATGCACATGAATAGGATAATTCTTTAGTTCATTAGGTTTCCTACAATATTATTAAATAAAATACGACAGTTTACGATCAAAATATTGCAAACAGTGAGACGAAAGATTATTTTCTGCCTCGTTTTTGTGATTTTTTTACCGTGATTCTATTTTACATACATGAAATATATTTTTTAAAGTCTCTTGTTCAAACTTTTGACTTTAAGCTCTATTTTTTGCTAGCTTGTAATATGTACCGTTATGGCTAGTTGCGCGACGAAAAATTAGGCGTTTCACGGTTTCTGAGGTATAACAACGCCTTAAGTGTTGAATTTGAACTGACCTACGACAACCCGCGGCTCGCTAGCTGCTCACGCACACTAAGACCTGTGTACGTCGTAAAGCCAGCGCTTACATCGCCGTAGTAAAGCGTAATCCATTAGACGCATAACATTTATTTTGTTCAGTATTTGAAATACGATAAAATGGCTCCCGTTGGCAATGTATGTGCAGGATGTTTTAAGGCGGTGCTTAAGGAGTTTTTGGCTTGCTGTTTGTGTAAGTTAAAATAAGATATTTAAGCTGTGCAAATATAACTGAGAAGCATTTTAAAGCAATGAAAAACGAACAGAAAATGCATGGAAATATCCAGAATGTCGTAATAAAATACCGGAAACCGACAATACACATACTCCAGCACGTCCTTGTGTAAACAGGCCCAGCCCTCAGAAGAATATGTCACCTGAGACGAATAATGTGACTCTTCGAAAAAGGGCCACGGATGCGATATCATATGTGGAAAACGAAGACCAATACATCACTGAAAGCAGGTTACGAGATATTGTTAAGCAGGAACTCAATAGTTTCCTAAAATTGGTGACTAGCGAATTACATAATATAAATAACCAAATGGTTATATTTCAAGAATCAGTTGCTTTCTTTAACAACTGTTACGAGGATATGAAGAAGAAACTTGAAGCGAAAGATGTCATAATAGAACAATTGCAAACGGACAATGAGCGCCTCCTCACTGACGTTAACGATCTCTCCTCCAGGCTAAATATTGTAAAACAGCACATGCGTGACAGTAACCTTGAAATAAACGGTATACCAGAGAATAAGAGTGAAAATTTGGCCAATACTTTCATACACCTCACAAAAACCATTGGTTGTTCAATCGCCGATGAGGATATTCTGCAGATCACTAGAGTCGCTAAAATAGACCAAAACAGACGAAACTCACGCTCGGTTATCGCCAAACTTCGTACTCCTCGACAACGGGATACCATGATAGCTACAGTTATTGGTTTCAACAAAAATAACCAAAAGAGACACTGAATTCCAGTCATCTGGGTATCGCTGATAAATGCCTCCCTGTATACGTTTCTGAACATCTTAGCCCAACTAATAAGAAATTACACGCAGAGACAAGAAAGCTAGCGAAGCAGGTTTCTTATAAATTTGTTTGGGTTAGAAATGGTCGGATTTATGTTCGTAAAGATGAACAATCTCAAGCCATTTATATTCGGAACATGAACTGTTTGAGTCGCATTAAGTAATATATATATATATATATATATATATATATATATATATATATATATATTATTTAGTACAATTTGGTGTGTCTCTGTCGCAATGCTTGATTTATATTATCAGAATGTGCGCGGGATGCGTACCAAAATAGAAGGCATTTATAATAATATTTTGTTAAATAACTTTGAACTGATTGCGTTTACTGGGACTTGGCTCAATGCAAACATATCTAATTCTGAAATTATAGATCCAAGATATATTATTTATCGGCGTGATTGTATCTGTCATAGTGAATCCAAAAAAGATGGCGGTGGTTTTACTCCTTGCAGTTTTAAATAACTTCAAATCGGTGAGACTAAAACCTTTTGTGGGTCGTAGTGGATATTGGTTCTCAAAATTGTGTGAAAAAGATCGCTATTTGTGTTGTGTATCTGTCACTACCTATCAATTTGGATACCCTATCCGTATTTTTGGATAACGTAACTAGTATAATGAATTATGTAGATGATGTGATTATTCTAGGGGATTTCAATTTAGGATTCATTAACTGGACCCTAACCAATAACACCACGCAAATGACACCTACCAATTACTGTTGTCCTTTGGGATATACACTCATTGATTAAATTTCTCTTAATAATCTTCACCAATTTAATAGTGTTAAAAATTGTAACGGTAACGTACTTGACTTAGTTCTAAGTAACAAGTCTGACATAAAAGAATCTCAGTCGAGTGAACTTATAAGTAAATTAGATTCATATCATCTAAACCTTCTCATAACCATTCCCATTTTTAATTATGGTACTTTAAAGTCCAAACCCCGAGCTGAATATAATTTTTATAGAGCAGATCATGATAACATTCTATCAGAACTGAAGTCCGTAGACTGGAGTGTATCATTTGGCAATTGTAATGATGTTAATGAAATAGTTTCTATATTTTATAGTGTTTTGCATGTAGTTGTTGACAAATATGTGCCTAAACATGTACGTAAAAAGCACCTGTTTCCTCCCTGGTTCTCTAGCGCATTAATAAAACTGTTACGTGAAAAAGAAAAATTAAGACAACGATATCGCAAATACAACAATCCTCGTGATTGTTTGAGCTTTGAATTACTTCGTAGTCGTTGTCATAAAATCTCACAGACCTGTTACAGAGAGTATAAGCATAAAATTGAGGTTAGTATTCAAAACAATTCTATAATGTTTTGGTCCCATATAAAAATAAACATAATGGTTCATCAACGCTACCTACTAGCATGCAGTTCAACGATTTAATTGCTAACACAGGTTTAGATATCGCAAACTTATTTGCTAGTCATTTTTCGTCTATCTTTGACAAAACAGGGAAAGCTTGGTCAACAAGTGTTAATAAAGCTAACATCTTAAATGGGATCGGTGAGGTACAATTTCTAGAGGAGAAAGTATTGAAGTCATTGAATAACCTTGATGTATCTAAGGGCCTTGGACCAGATGGAATTCCACCAATATTTATTAAAATTTGCAGCAAGACCCTTGCCTCTCCTCTATGTATCATTTATAACAAATCTCTTATATACGGACAATTTCCTGATGTTTGCAAATGGGCTAGGATTGTTTCAATCCTTAAAAAAGATGATCCTTCTGACGTCAAAAATTATCGCCCAATCTCTATACTTTCTTGTTTTGCAAAGATTTTCGAGTCCCTTTTATGTCCTATCATTACACATCATCTGGATCCAATAATATCTGTTCATCAACATGGCTTTAAGGCTGGTCGCAGCGTACAATCTGATCCGACGGAATTTGTAAATTATGTATCACGCGCTCTGGACAAGGGACATGAGGTTGATGCAATCTACACCGACTTCAGTAGTGCATTCGACAAAGTCAATCACTCCCTGCTACTGTCCAAATTGGAATCAGCTGGAGTACATGAATCGCTTGTGAGGTGGTTTGAATCTTAATTGGCTCGGAGGTTGTTGCTGTGTGTGGATATGAATCCCTCCCTTATCATGCCACCTCAGGAGTACCACAAGGATCGCATCTTGGCCCGTGTTTATTCTCACTCTTCATCAATACTATATCAGCTCAAATCCTAAATAGCAAATATTTACTTTTTGCTGATGATCTCAAATTGTTTAAGACTATGTCATCTAGCGAAGATGTTTCTCTTTTACAAAATGACTTAAATAGCATTCAAAATTGGTGCGATAACAACTGCATGTCCCTCAATGTTAGGAAATGTTGTCATATAAAATTCACAAGGAAGAAGCAACCTCAAATGTCTAACTACCCAATAAATGGTGTAACGCTTTCGAAAGTAAATGAAGTAGAAGAAGTGATCTCGGTGTTATAATGGATGAGCGGTTAAATTTTAAAAATCATACTAATGAAGTGGTGAAAAAGTCACCTCAAATGCTAGGGTTTACTAAACGTAATACAAATTCGTTCGGGCCAAGGTAATATTATACAACGCCCACTAGGGCGTTAAGGCTACGTACTAACGTAGCCGGCTGGAATATTGTGCTATTGCATGGAACCCACATTACTCTATCCATTCCCAACGGTTGAAAATATTCAACGATCATTCACACGTCACATTGCTTATATGTCTCAAAATATATCTCCAAGAGCTCCATACCAGCATCGGCTTAGTTTTTATGAATTGGACTCCCTTCGTGATAGAAGACTGATGCATGGTTTAATTTTCTTACACAAAGCATTGCATGGTAAAATAGATGGTAATTATTTCAATTCTAACATAACCATTAATGTACCCAGGAGACCTCCACGTAAGCCCATTTGCAATATTTTTACCGTACCCTTATCAAAAATAAACCTTGGCCTGAATGCACCTTTAAGTGGAATGTGTAGGGATTTGAATTCGTTCCTCAAGAATGTGTCAGATGCTGACGTGTTCCACGATAGTGAGAGTCAGTTCCGAGTAAAAATATTGAAATCCTTTAAGAAACTGGCTGTAATTGAATAAGATTTCTTTTATGTTGTTTGTGTTTTTTCTTTTCTTATACATTTATAAATGCTATTAATGTTTATTACTTGCTTTTTTTTGTTTAACGTTACACAAATGAACTGCAAAATATATAATATTTTGCAGTTCATTTGTGTAACAACATAATTTGTAAAAACATTATTTAAAATGTGTTGTCTAAAATGTGAATGTTGTGTCAACTCATAAGTGGCATGTATATCAGAACCTTAGATTTATGATTATTCCTGTAAATGTTTTATATATATGCTGTGAGTTTACCAAATAAATAAATAAATAAATCATTGCATATTACCTATTTGTATATTGTTTTTGTGGATTTTTCGGTTTATAGATTTTTTTTTATTTATAGTCTCACGCCTGTATCCCCAAAGGGGTAGGCAGAGGTGTAAATATTACACCTACATTTCGCGATGAATTTTTAGGTCCCACGTAAAAGGAGGCGAGCCTATTGCCGTTACCGGGCACATCACCAGACTCCGGGCTGCTACTGAGTATTCGAAAAAACCCAGTAACACTTTTGCCCGACCCGGGAATCGAACCCGGGACCTCCGATCAGCAGTCGCATACGCTATCAACTCGACCACGGAGGCAATAACTATAAATAATTTTAATCTTCTTCTGTATATATATAATCCTTGTGTTACTTACTGACTGACAGACACGCTACAGCCGTAGATGAAATTTGGCATGTATGTTCCTTGAGGTGTGTAGCGGCACACTAAGAGAGAAATTTTGGAAATTCCTCCCCTAAGGGGGTTAAACAGGTTGTAAAAGTTTGTATGCAACTTTTTGACGTGACAACGTCTTATAAATTGGTTTGCCGGGTGACACTTCAAGAAACTGCGTTACGCTCCGCTCACGTTATGCGCTCACAATGAGAGCGAGTGAGAGGCACGCGTCCCGCCTAAGAGCGAGAGAGACAGACATAAAAAGTGAAAGGCACGCGTCTTTCATCCTTCTTCCTACTATACGAATGAATATTCACATTAAAATTATTTTACCACTCAAAGTCGTTGTCACGTAAAACTTTCGCCCGTATACCGACTTTATTATCCCTTCAATGGATTAACTTCAAACTTTGTATGTTGGTTCCTCAAATGAAGTTAGTGAAGGGGAGTCAGAATTTATATGAAACCCTTTTAAAAGGTACTTCAAGGGATTAAGTTAATATTTTGTTTATTGGATCCGCAAATGACGTTAGTAAACACAAAAAATATTTATTTTGGAAATTTTTCCCCTAAGAGGGTAGAAGAGAGAGTAAGACTTTGTGTAGAACCTTTTATTTTTCAATTGAATCGCTTTCATCTGTATATATAAAATCCATGCGTTACTTACTGAATGACAGACACGCCACAGCCGAAACTACTGAGCGGAAGTAGGTGAAATTTGGCATGTATGTTCCTTGAGGTATGTAGGGCGCAATAAGAGAGGATTTTCGGAAATTCCTCCCTTAAGGGAGTTAAACATGTGAAGTCTGCCAACCCGCACTTGGCCAGCGAGGTGGACCATGGCCTTAGCCTTCTCATAGTTAGAAGTGCCACGTGCCCAGCAGTGGGACAGTATTAAGGGCTGATGATGATGATATTATTCTCTGCTATGATACTTTTTACTACGTACTAAGATACTGTTCACTAATGAGCGAGTTGCTTTGATGATATTTTATGATGTGATAGTATGATGCAGTGGAAATAAACTTGATGTTGATTGTTAGTGTTGTGGTATATTACGTAATGAACCCTATTCTTTAACTAAACGATGATCAGAATGGGCAGAGCTAAGAGCTTGAGATATTGCAGAAAGTTTTTTCTTTTGCAGGAGCATCACACAGGGACGTGTGACGTGTCAAGATGGCCGTGTCGGAGATTGGAAAACGGAACGTCAAATCTTAATATATTTGGGCGTATTCGGATACGATGGTTGGCAACACAGAGGCAATGAATACAGATTTACATAATAGAAGCGCATTTCTTAAGGATTTCGTGTGCCAATTCCAATTGGCGTGTTGGCGCGTGTCGTCAGTTTGTCTCTCTTGCACTCATAGAGACAGCTGTCACAGCGCGACTGCCGTGTCCTCGAATAAACTCAGTGTATTGTACTCATTGCAAAGAGACCCAGCTGTGCCCACATAGAACTGTGAAGCGTTGATACCAGCCAAAAATCAAGCCCCCCGTCGTTATAGATATGCAAGAAGATGAATTTAGGCAAGTATGTTGCAGCGGTAGCCTAGTGGAGATACCAACGGACTGCCATGCAGATGGTATCGGGTTTGAATCCAACGGCGCGCACCACTGACTTTTCGAAGTTATGTGCGTATGAAATTGTTAATTATCGCTAGTCCCGTGCCTCGGAGAGCACGTTAAACCGTCGGTCCCGGCTGTCATGAAGATCTTTGACAGTCGTTACGGGGAGTCAGTACCCTCAAATAAACTGATACTGGTCTAAACCATGGAATATCGCTATCCCTTTGGGTTGCAGAGATCAGACGGCAGTCGCTCTGTCGAAAAGTTGATATTCGGTCATATCTGGTTAGACCAAGGCTGTAAGCTTTGGATGCAACCAGTATAACGCTTGGACGATGATGATGATGTTGCTTGATGACCGTACGGCTGCACTATAAAGTGATTTCTCCAAAATTCTCATAGAATCAGTAAGAAATTCTATAATAAATAAAAATGTGCGACTGTAGCTGCGGTAGTCCTCTAGTTCCCGATGAAGCGACAGCAAGGGTAATCTTACTTTAACTTAGTTCCTTTGTCGAAATCACCTTGGTAAGAAAAGTCTTCCTGTTCCTCTCCTTATCTAAAAATAGTATTTTTGAGACACACACGATCATAATTATATTAAATGCTGTTCTTCAATAAGTCTCGAGATATCATTTTGCAGGCTTTCAGCTAGTTCTAATGGGTAATAGTTTATTTCTATCGCATAATCTTTATTAATACGTACCTA
Organism: Euclidia mi; assembly: GCA_944739405.2. Classification (NCBI taxonomy): domain Eukaryota; kingdom Metazoa; phylum Arthropoda; class Insecta; order Lepidoptera; family Erebidae; genus Euclidia; species Euclidia mi. The sequence continues at coordinate 24,997,541 of OX123204.2, read as the reverse complement.
CACCATCACATGCTGGTTCGGGCAGGCCATATTCAGTAAAAGGATAGATATTTTTATATAGGTAACTATGTCTCGAATAGCAAGCAAACAAAGATTCATCATCGATGAGGACTTTCACTTAAACTTGCTTCAGACAAAGCGTCATCCCAGAGATAATCCAGTAAATGACTCGCCACTCTGCGAGCTTTACGAGTTTATACATATGTGCATAATTATGTAAAATTTTGTAAAGTACAGCAACATTAAACTCTTCAAAACAGTCACGGAAAATATTGAGAAGCAACTTGAAAAATGGGAAGTCTACCAACCTGTTTTGGCCAGTGTGGTGGAATATGGCCTTATCTTCACATAGAGAGAAAGAGACCGTACCCAGCAGTGGGACAGTTTACAATTATGCAGGGTAGACATAATATTTATATCGTAACCTTTGCTAGATACAGCTATACGTCATAATGTATGCAGATAGTGTGAATAGTGTATATTTATGATCTCCAGCATAGTGGTTAACTTCGTATAGTAACATTTCGGGGTAGGTTAAACATAGTTCAATAGATTTAAAAATCTATAACGATTTGCTTCTTACCTTGAACACAAACCGAATCTGTCGTAACGAATGCTTCAAACTATTTTCCTTATAGAAAATAGAAGAAACTCGAGCCAGTAAATACAATTCCTGCGAACAAATACTTATGATATCATTTTCGCAAGTTGGAGTACACTCAGTGTCAAGGCAATATACGGGGCACGTCAGAGCTCCGTGAAGCTTTTGACACGATAGGGTTGATACACATTACAGAAAGGTACATATATACTTGGACCAAATGGTGAAATATTTTGTAGCATACAGTTTATAACAAACTAGAAGACGCCAGCAGCTAAGCCTGCAGTTATTTTTAATTTACCCATTTTGGCCGATCCCGTGGGAATTTTGGGAAATCCCTTCTTAGTGCACGCCTACGGTCCCCAAGGAACACACATGCCAAATTTCAGCTTCCTGCGCCCAATAGTTTCGGCTGTAGCGTGTCTGTCAGTCAGTCAGTAACGCAAGGATTTTATATATTAAGATAATCGTGTGGTATAGTTTCCGTATGGTTTAAGAATACAAAGTGCCACTACCTTTTTCACTCCGTTGGCGTTTCCGTTGGCGTTATTCAATCAAGATAATATAGGTATATAAAATATATGTATTAATAGACTGCATGTATGACATAGTGGTTGACTGAGGACGGATTAGAGATGGGCAAAGTGACAGATGTGGTCTTTGTTGACCTTTCGGCCGCATACGACACACTTAATGTTAAACGTTTGCTATGGAAAGTGCAGAATATGACGGAGGATAGCAAATTTGTTCAAGTTCTCGGGGAGCTCCTCCAAAACTGATGCTTCCGGGTTCATTTAAACTCTAACAAAAGCCGTTGGGGAACGCAAAAGAATGGTCTACCTCAGGGGAGTTACCTGTTGCCAACGCTCTTTAACTTCTACACCAACGATCAGCCTACGAGCCCAAATACAACCCGCTCCCTTTTTGCCGATGACCTGGCATTGGCGTCACAGGGATCCTTTGAAGAGGCAGAGGACAACCTCAGCGGCGCTCTCCAGATTCTGAGTGTCTACTACGAACAGAATGCCCTTAAACCAAACTCTTCACAAAATCACAGTCATGTGCTTTTCACCTTCGCGACAAAGAGGCAGGCAGAGAGCTAAACATCCAGTGGCGCGGTTTACCTATCAACCACTATAACTCTAGGGTAGTTACAGTGGTTGATAGGTAAACCTGGGCACAACGTTAGATAAATCACTCACGTTTAAAAGAAACTACGAGAACATCAAGCACAAAATTACAGCTCGTAATAACCTCCTGCGAAAATTAATGACCACCAATTGGGGTGTCAAGCCTCAGGTCTTACGAACTACTGGATTAGAATTATATTATTCTGCAGGTGAATTTGCTTCCCCCGTCTGGAGCCGTTCCGCTCATGCACAGATCGGAAGTCGATGTAGCGCTAAACGAGACGAGTTGGATTATTGCGGGCTGTCTGAAGCCGACCTCGACTCAAATGCTGTTCCCACTTGCTGGCATTGCTCCATCCAATGTTTGCAGGAGTGTAGGATATTCCGTGGAGAGATGAAGGCTAAAACTCGATGAACGGTACCCCAGGCATAACTATCAACCGGTCCCACCAAGACTAAAAAGTCGAAAGAGTTTTTATAGATGTGTTACGGCGATCTATGGTGAAGTCTCCCAAGCCAGACAAGACCTATGGACGGCACAAAGCTCACTTCCTTCCCCTTTTGTCCCTATCTCGGAAAACCTGCCTCCTGGTCACAAACTTCCCAGGTCCACTTGGAAGTCCTTAAATAGATTGCGGACCCAAGTTGGGAAGTTGGGCGTTGCAAGGAAAACCGAGCCAGATGGGGTTTCTTGGACGAAGCTAAAACCATGTGTGAGTGTGGCACCAGCACACAGTCAATGCGCCACCTACTATCGTGCCCTAACTGCCCAGACACATGTTCCCTTAAAGATGTAATGAATGCTTTTCAAAATGCAGTTAGGGTGGCTGCGTACTGGGCGGACAAGATTTGATACTTTGAAACTTGAGACTCGTCATTGACTCGAAAGAAGAAGAAGAATTCAAATACAAATTCTTTTATTTGCATAAAACAGGTAGGTACATTAAGGTCTTACAAAATATATGAAGTTCGCTGAATTATAACCTCAAAGAGGTGTGCAAATATTACAATTACAAAACAATACAATTTAGAACAAATAAAATTAATTACAATTATTGCCAAAAACAAAAGAAAAATGTCATAATTAAGATTAATGAATAACAATGTCAAGCAATAAAAATAAAAAATATTCCAAATAATATGAAAAATATGTCAAGGATTAATTAATTAATAAAAGATAATGAATATAAAATGTCCACATTGAATAATAATATGTCATAGTAAAATTATAAATTGCCGGTCAAAAAATCAGAGACATTATAATAGCATTTTTCATTTAGAAGCTTTACTAGTTTTTGTTTAAATATGGTCACATTTGATTCCCTGATACTTCTTGGCAATTTATTATAAATTTTGGGAGCCATCGCGAAAATACTTTTATGCATAAATGTTGTATTTGATTTGCATAGGCAAAGCCGATGTTTATCTCTTTGTACGCCTTTAGATGTATCTGAGGCAAGTACAAATAAACCTAAGTTTCTTTTAACAAAAATAGCTACTTCTAGTATATAAATTGAAGGTAAAGTCAGAATATTGTATTTTTTAAAGTAGGGCAGACAGCTTTCAATTGTTTTGAGAGAGAACATAGCCCTAATACAGCGTTTTTGGGCTTTAAAGATTATGTCTTGTCAACTGAGTTCCCCCAAAATATAACTCCATACCTAAGAACCGATGCCACTAAGCCATGGTATGCAGTAAGAAGACCATTGACATCAATTGTTTGTGATAATTCATGAAGTGCATACACTGACTTATTGATTCTCTTATATAATTGTTCAATGTATGGTTTCCATGTGATTTTCTTGTCGATTATTATGCCTAAAGAAAAGATAGTGGTTATTAGTCCATTACTGTTCGAACACACGGGTGTACTGTTCATAAGACTAGAGGCACTACGCAGTGCTAAACTGTAAAATAACCGCTACCCCGAGCGTCGCTCTACACCTGTCTATTTGGGCGACGCTATGCTTTAGCCACAAGTGTTATGTGTTCGATTCCCATACGAGACAACGCATTGTACGATCCAGAATTGGTTGTTTTGGGTCTGGTTGTACTTTGTGTCAGTTGCTTGTATGTTTGTAAAGTCCCCAGCGACATAAGATTTATTCTTAGTGCGGGAGTTGCTTTTCAAAGAAAATTGGCAACTGAAGACAAAATGATGTTTCAATTATTAGACTACCACTTAGAAAACGCCAAATATCCAACGACTTTAAAATAAAAGTGTTTGTTAATAGCTACGTAATGTTTTCAAAGACCCTTTAACACAATTAACAAAAACACCCTTTTACCAAAATGTCCCTTTAAAATGTTATAGGTAAGGTTTCTTGTTATAATTGTTATTAGGTTAAACTAAAGGTGGACATAGCAAATTACAGGCCCACCTTTTACTTTACTATAGATTCCTAATAATGGGGATAGGTACTAACTAGAGAAGAAAAATTGTTTATTTGTTCTATTTTTAATTCTTTCTTCTACGCCAATATAAATATCTTTAAAAATGTATGCCCATCATCATAAACCTTTTCGTAGCCCAATGCTGGACGTTATTTGCGCAACAATAGTACTGTGAGCCAAATACATGATTGTGATGGCCTACTACACCACGGGCAGAACATACATAGGTTGGCATAGGTTTGATTATCGATTTTTTGTCTCTTCGCTACATACAATTTGCTTGGTGTATTTTACTAAGTAGCCTTTTACGTCACCAGCGAAACAAAAAAGGGTAGTGACAGTAGCAATTTACTTTTTGTGTGTATTTTTAATTCATCGCCACAGGGAATAATGTAAACAAATAAAATTAGTGTATAATAATTTAGGCTTTAATGTAATGACTTCACGGCAATCTTTGGAACCTCCATGTTTACAAAAATAAAGCCATAACGAGAACAAGCAGTCAATAAAATACAGCCTTGAGACAATAAATTTTAATCGAAAACCCTACCGAAGTAATATAAGGAAAGTGGCCATTAAGAGGCGGTCTCTACGCAGCTAATAAGGATGCCACGACGCTCTGGCATGCCAGTATGCAATAAAATAATCTGCATTGAAGGTTTGTATGCCCATTTCAGCTTGTTCAGGTATAATGAAATTGTAATGCCACACGAATTATTTTGTATGACTCCTAAGTTATTTGGTGGTTTGCACGATTTAATTTATGATGATAATATTCCATCAAGTGATACTAATTTATTGTACAGTTATATATATTGCTTTAGTTCAAAGTCTTGGATGCCAACGGGATAGCGCTGTGACGGTGATGATGAGGATACTGATTGGTCTGGTTCAGACCCATAGATTTAAACTAAGGTCACTTGATTTTATGCTCCTATTTGTGGTAAAGCTACCTTTTATATTCCTTACGTGTCTAGGTTTATTTGTCTGAATGCAATCGTATGTGCAGTTTTATAGATGGCTGTTTAAATAAAACAGATTTGACTCTTATTGAATAATAAGACTAAACACTAGATCGAGGATCGGCAAATAAATAGCAGTTATAATTATATTCAACTGCTTTTTGTTTCCCTATATAAGTTTTAATATTATTATTTACTAGAGGACGCCAGCAGCTACGTCTGCATTTTTTTTATTTACCCGTTTTGGCCGATCCCGTGGGAATTTCGGGAAATCCCTTCTTAGTGCTCCCCTGTGGTCCCCAAGGAACAAACATTCCAAATTTCAGCTTCCTGCGCCCAATAGTTTCGGCTGTAGCGTGTCTGTCAGTCAGTCAGTAACGCAAGGATTTTATATATTAAGATGATAACCTTTTTTGTTCTGTGAAAATGTGAAAAAAAATGTGAGAGGTAATCTCACATTTTCTGACAAATAAATAATTAGAAAACCACTGTAGACTTTGCCATTAGGTATTGCAAGAATTTGAACAGATAAGGCTAAATAAACAGTTTCACTATCCCGTGTATCATATATGACTCATAACTTGTGTCTCGCGCCGGACAGCGAGTAGGTTAAAAATATAATCGTTCTTATGCATTAACGGTTTACTCCAAACATAACAGATTTTATACTAACTGAATTTAAACAAATAATCAAAACAGACAAACTCATTCGCAAAGTTAAACGCTTCGACTGAATAAATAATCCGAATCTATACCAAAACATTCATACAATTGATATAACTTTACTGACTGGAAACGATCTTAACTATCTATTTAAATAATGAAGTATATAATTCAACAGAGCGTCTGCATGAATTTTAATTGAACTTCAAAAAGAGCAGCAGAACTTACTGCTGTTTCAAAATTATAAAAAACACGTGATTGTTGAAAAATCGGAGAAAATTATATTGAGGCAAAATGGTTTAGGTAAAAAGGTGGTTGAGAATGAATTAAGGTAAAAAGGGAAAAAATTTGTAAACTATGTTCAAGTAGTAGTAAGATAGACTATATTGTCCTCTTTGAAAGCATATGCTTCTTTCAATCTGAACCTGGTAAAACCGCATTTCAATATTAGTCCTAAAAATTAACTATTTTACGATTAAGACTAAAAAGAGTAATCGCCCGTATAAGAATTATTATTACTACTACAGTAGCTCGGAGTCGTGTAGACGGAAATTTTTATTACCTTCCACTAATATAATACATTCCTTTGGCCTTGCCAAAATAACGAGTACATAAATCATCATCATCATCATCAGCCTTTAACAGTCCACTGCTGGACTAGAAAAGAGGAAACTCCCCTTTGAAAGGAGGAATTGGCCTACTATACCTGCTTCTAACCAAACGGGGCCAAACGGGTTGGTATAGGGTTTGTATCAAGTTTTCCTTCTCTTACAGTGCTGTTCTCTGCATAATGCTGTCGGCTCTAACGACACCCATGGGATGATATGGGGTGGTGACATTCCGTATTCTTAATCCGTCACCACACGGATTAGTACATTTTAGTATATAGTAGTACATAAAGATTTCATAATTAACAACTCTTATTCTATTGGTGTAGTTTCGGAAGTTCAAGGAAAATTACGAGGAAACTTTTTGTTTGAAACATACAAAAGAAAGAATAGAGGTTTATTGAATCGGAAAATTGTAGTTATTTAAAAATATAGAATTAGTTTTTACTTAGGGGCCTCAGTTTTCTGCTCACGAACACGTTTCACACCTTCCCGGCCCTCAGGAGAGCAAGTTACGTAATAGAACAGAACAATTTACTTTTTATGTGTCTAGATTTATTGTCCGGTCTGTTGCCCATATGGGTGAAAACCGTTTTTTATGAATAAAAATATTTTCTTTCATAAACCTTAGGCTATTCTTATACGGTATCATCTGTCCGCAAGGACTTCAGACAAATTAAAATTGATGAACTTTATTACAAAGTACGCTAATAATATTCATTCTACTTAGTGGCTAGAGATGATATTGAATTTCCAATCAAGTTAAACTTCATGAAATATTGAAACATAAAATGTTTAATAAAAATCTTTAATATTGTACTTTAATTAAAAATTTTAAACGGTGTTAATAATATTTCGTTCGTATTTGAAATTAATTTGAAAACGTTTTCAACTAAATAGGACTTAAACTTTATAAACACGGTATTGCCAAGCTTACAGTTTCCAAAGCGTCAAGAAATTTCAGGTGGATTTTCTTGACAGTTGTTTCTGAAGTAATTTAGAAATTATTTATCACTTAGTTTACACTGTAGTTGACAGGTGTGTAATGGAAAAGCGTTTGCTGTATTTTTTTAGTATAACAGACAACAGTTTGTGTAAAATATTGTTTAGGCTAGCTTACAAATTGTTAGTGAAAGGTTTTGCTGAATTATTGAATTATGAATCATGAAAGTGGGTATTAAGTTACTTAGCTTAGATTTTAATGTTTAAAATGTCAAGATTTTAATGTGTAAGAGTCACATGTTGACTACAAATAGAATTTGCTTTGATTCCTTGTTTTTTAAAAACTATATTCAACAGCTGTTTAATATTGCCCAAATATGAAATGATCGTGCTCTATTCGATAAACTTCTCGAGTTTATTTGAAAATTCGTCATTAAGACGTGATTCTTCATAAATTATGCCACAAAGTCTTTTAATGTTCTCTCCTTGACAGAATCTTATTATATTCTGTTCTTGTGTCGCTGCTAAGAGTTATCACATTCGCAATTAGAATTCGCATCTTGTCTGTGTGTAGACTTGTCTGCATTTTAAGGATTCAACTCTCACCCAGCAATATAAGTTGTTTGTTTTGCGTTGTACAGGCCCTTTGTTTGGGATCAGTAAGTCATGAATGAGCAAGACAAGCCACTATGAAGCCACTTTGTAAGGGTGCTTATTTACGAAATGGACTTGAGTGTCAAAACTCTATGTCTAGTATATACTATAATTATTGCAGCAGCACCTGGTTACAAAGGTGATAAAACGTAGTATTTTATTATCTGCAAAAAGGTTTATTATTTGAAAGCATTAGACTTATGCAGTTCCATGTATTGTATCGTATTGATAACGGTTGACAGATTTACTGAAACTGGATGTTTTAACCAAATCAGTGATCAGAATCAATGCTTTGTTAATTTAACGCATGATAGCTTTATATTGTATACATTCAATACGACATTGCATATTAATTTACAGGTAAATTAGTTCATTGCTAGTTATTATCACGATTACAATTTTGATTCGATGGTGTTATTGACTTAAATTATTGGTTAGTTTGGAAACTAGCCTCATAACTAGTACTTGGAAGTCAATAGGTAATATCATGTCATCAGTCGTGCTTTCGTTGAAGAATATGACTCTGAAGTCTTAATAGTACTGCGCATTTTAAGCGAGCCGGTATCAATCGGCTTAGCCGATTCATGGAATTTTGTATATATTATATAGGAGTACGGGAATTGAACCGCGATAAAGAACTAAGAAAAGGGCAGTGGACTGCGATGGGCTGTAAATGAATTCATCTTTTCTTGTGTTGCTTTATAGTATCTAAATCTTACATTTTGCTCAAGAAAAGCGACTTATAGTGAAATGACATTGAACATGTATTTCTTCCAGTAATCATTCTCTTTAATGGTAAATAGTTCACAGGAAGCGGATGGATGTGGGTATTGTGGGTGGCTGAAGATCGGTCTATATAGAGAGCCTTTATAGGTGAGACCTATGTCTCACAGTGGAGATGAAAATAATGTACATCAGTGGCATTTAATTTGCGTACCTATTAGATTGTTTTAGCGTGATTAGGGCAAATTCCTCACAATGTTTATCCAATTTCATTTAGGCTCTTTGTTCAAAATCAGCGGATGGAAAGCGCAAGTGTAAGTGCAGACATTTTTAGGGTTCCGTACCTAAAAGGTAAAAAACGGAACCCTATTACTAAGCCTCCGCTGTCTGTCTGTCTGTCACTAGGCTGTATCTCATAAACCGTAATAGCTAGAAAGCTGAAATTTTCACAAATTATGTATTTCCGTTGCCGCTATAACAACAAATACTAAAAATAAAAAAAATAAAACATATTAAGGGGGGTCCCGTACGATATACGTCTTTTTTTAATATTTTTTGGTCAATATTACTAACGGTAACACGCTTAAAATGTTCACAGGATATATAGTTGTATATTACCTTTCAAAATAAATAATAAAATTAAAAGTAAATATAAAAGGGTGGCTCCTATACAAAAAACGTAATTTTTAAGCAATTTTTTTTCGATCTTAATAAACAGATAGTAACTTAAAAATATTTAAGTATACATGCCTACAACAAACGTGATTTTCTTTTATAGATGATGATACGGAACCCTTTGTTCCCGAGTCTGACTCGCACTTGGCCAATTTTTTTTAAGATCCATCATCTAATTAGTCAATTTCTTTGATGGTATCATAAAAGCTAAAAGCCATTAAAGGAATGATAATACTGCCTTAATGACATGAATGAAAAAAAATTGTTTCTCACTAAAATGTATTTAGCCCTATATAGTGATCGAAGCAAGAACACCCATAAATAAAACGTCGTAGTTCTAAACGGCGAGGCGATTGTACAATGCCATACGTGCAGTTAAAAAGTATTCTTCTGCGGAGAATATTATTATATCTCAGCTTAGCATTTCTCATGATTCACATAGCTATGACGCACAAAAAAAACGCATAAAAAGTTTAGTGCATTTTGAGTATATAAACCAGCTCCGTGGTTATACGCCCTAAATAATATACCTACTTTATGGTTTAAGAACTATATCGTAGAAATAATAGACCCGATGAATGTCGGTTTTTATACTTGATTTACGGCATTCAAGCGATTATTTAAGGTAGGCCTTAAAAACAATGTACCTCACAAAAAAGATTTTGTAGCCAGGCTATGCAGAGATAAAAATGAACCTTCTGAATAAAATTTGATGCGGTATTCAAATACAATTTACCTACTTACTTAATATTTTCTTATTCAAAAGTGTTTATTTTTAACCTACTTCAAACAAAAAAAAAGGAGGAGGTTCTCAATTCGGCCGGTATATTTTTTTTCGATGTATGTACACCGATTTCGTCGAGGTTTCTGAACCGATTTACGTAATTCTTTTTTGTTTGGTGCGCAATAGTTTCGGATTGGTCCCATAAAAATTTGATCCATGTAGGCCCAGTAGTTTTTATTTTATGAGCATTTTTTTATTTACTTTCACCTATCCTTAAGGCTGAAATTCCTATGAATAATAATTGTGACGGCTGGTGTCATGTCAAATTGTCATCACTACGGTCACCAAGGACTACTGACGTCTACACGTCAAACTGGCCGGTCGTCAAACATAATAATTAGCAAAAAGGTTTGAAGACTATTTCATTATTTGGAAATGACAGTTTTAAGTTAGATGCACTCTGTCAAGTGTTCGCTAAATTCGCCAGTAATTGATAACAAGGCGCTGGCCGTGCTGAAAATACATCCGCTTTTTGTTCTGAAGGCATGGGTTCAATTCCCAGTCATAACAATTAGTGGATTTTGGTTTTGATGAAATTTGGAAAATGTTTATGAATATTTGGCAAATATTAAATTTTTTTTTATCTTAGGTAGACTTTAAATAAACTAAAGTATAATTAGTCTATAAGTAGGATTAACTATATAATTAATTAATTATATAACTAAACTATCCTAAACTATAAAAAAGCAAAAGTATGAAAAGAAAAGTACATACACACATACATACATAGACTCACGCCTGTTTCCCGGAGGGGTAGGCAGAGACTACGGAACGCCATTTGCAACGATCCTGACATACCTTACTTGCTTCACTCACTCCCATCAAGTTTCTCATGCATGCTCTTCTGTTAAGGGTACTTCTGACTTGTCCTTTTTTCAGGATGTCTCCAATCTGGTCAGAGAACGTTCTCCTAGGTCTTCCCCTTCGTCCTGTCCCATTCACACTAGCCTGATATATCTTCTTTGTCAGTCTATCGTCATCCATCCTCTCCATGTGCCCAAACCATCTTAACATGCCTTTCTCAATGTTCTACTACCCCACACCACTCTCGTATCACACAATTCTTTACTCTGTCGGTCAAAGACACACCACACATACTTCTCAGTGCTCTCATTTCTACAGCATTTATTCTACTTTCAAATCTCTTCTGCCATACCCAACTTTCACTACCATACATAAGGGTAGGCACTAACGCACCTCTATGTACAGCCAAACGTGCCTTTTTGGACACGTTTTGACTGTTCATAAACGCCTTCAGAGCTCCATTCACACAATTACCTGCATTAACGCTCCTTTCAATATCTGCTTCATTCTTACCATCTCTTGTAAACAACGTACCTAAGTAAACAAACTCATTCACTTGTTCCACTCGCTGTCCATCGATCAAAACATTACAAGCCGTAACGCATTCCTCCTTTTCAAAAACCATAACTTTCGTTTTACTTACATTCACTTTCATTCCTTTCCTTTCTAACGCACGATGCATGATTGTTACCATCTCCTGCAACTCCTCCGTTGAAGATGCAAGTATAACCTGATCATCAGCATAAAGGAGGCATTTGACGATTAACCCATTCATCCTTAATCCGCAGTCACTATGTTTTAAATCTTGCAAACAACTGTCCATGAAGAGGTTAAACAGCCACGGCGACGCTACACATCCCTGTCTAACACCTTTATCGATGGTAAACCAGTCAGTGTGTGCCCCGTTTATCCTCACACAAGCTCTAGAATCCTCATAAAGGGATTTCAGAGCTCGAATGAGGCTGCTGTCCACCCCATTCATTGACAGCACCGACCACATTTCATTCCTCACCACTTTATCGTAAGCCTTTTCCAAATCCACGAATGCGCAATAGACCTTTTGACCTTTGGCCAAAAATTTTCCGGCTATGCTTCGCAAGGAAAAAACCTGATCCGTGCATCCCATACCCTTTCGGAATCCCGCTTGTACATCCCATATTTTCTTGTCGGTCACTTCCATAACTCTTTCAATAAGTACCTTTGCATACAATTTGCCAACAATGCTGAGAAGGCTAATGCCTCTATAGTTTTTGCAGTCTTGTTGCGAGCCTTTTCCTTTATAAAGAGGCACAACTACAGCTGTGGTCCAGTCATTAGGTACTCGGCCGGTGTTCCAACACAAGTTATATAACCGCTGCAACTGACCAACTATGATGCCCTGTCCAGCCTTCAGCATTTCGACTGTAATCCTATCATATCCTGCAGCCTTACCTACTTTCATACTTCCCAGTGCCTTCACGATCTCATCCACGCCAATAACGCTTTCATCATTGCTATCATTACAATTCACTTCAGCTATCGGTGTCTCTATCGCCGACCTTTCGAATAAACTTTCAAAATACTCTTTCCATCTCTTCAGCACGCACAATTCACCATTTACTATACTTCCATTCTCGTCTCTGATGGATGTGTGTTCTGAGGATTGAGTTCTTCCTCGAACTGCACGAACGGATTTCCAGAAAAACTTAATGTTCCTCTGGAAATCGTCAGATAATCTGCTATCAAACTCATCTTTCTTTTCCTCTTTTTTCCTTTTAACCATTTCTTTCACTATTCTTTTTGACCTAACAAACTCCTTTTTTGCTTCATCTATGTCTACACTCGTTGCTTTTCCCATTCTTTCATTTGCTCTGGCAGCCAACCAATCTGACCAAGCTTTCTTCTTCTCTGACACTGCTGATTGTACATCCTTGTCCCACCATGTATTCTTAACCTTTCGTATTTTCCTTCTCTTGATCATACCACATACTTCAGACGCTACACATACTACCTCTTCTTTAAAGGCCTGCCATAATTCTTCCATATCATTTATGTCATCGAATCTCTCAAATCTTGCTATCAATCTTCGTTTATACTCATCTTTCACATCTTTCTCTTGTAGATTTTCAACTTTTATTCTTTCCAAGACCCTATTTTCATTATGCTCTCGGTGTCGCCATCCTTTAAAGAGCCCACTTATCCGGCTCATCACCAAGAAGTGGTCGGTGTGGATGCCGATCCCTCGATATACTCTTGTATCCAACACATTCTTTCTCAATCGTTCATCTACTATCACAAAATCAATCATACTTCTTCTAACATTTTTCGCCTCTCGCGTATACATATGTATCCTTTTATGATCAAACATGGTGTTTGTCACACAAAGGCTCCACTCCAAACAAAGCTCAAGCAGTGCTTTTCCATTTTCGTTCACACTCTCATCACCAAATGCACCTAACACCCTTTCAAATCCATCTCGCTTTACTCCCACCCATCCATTGAAATCCCCTAACAAGATCAATCTTTCATTATCCTTGCAGTTCCTCAAAATCTCTCTTAAACTCTCCCAAAACTCCTGCCTTTCGTCTTGCTCATGTTGTGACATACCCGTAACTATATTGACCGGGGCGTACACCCCCACAATAAAGAGACGAGTAAGTCCTACTTTCATTCTCATCCACAGTAGCCTAGCATCTACACATTCAAACTCTTTTATGCACTCATTCATTCGCGCAGACAGTACTACACCAACTCCCTTATAGGCTCTGGTGGTACTATCTACCCCAGACCAATACGCCGTATATGTACCATGCTTGGTGGTGTCATACCCTTTTCTTTTTGTTTCATTCACACAAAGAACATCAATCTTTCTATCATCCATCATCTGACATACTTCATCCAATTTGCCGTTCATTCCTCCACCAACATTCAATGTCGCAAACCTGCTTTCCGTAGGCCGCTTTTCGCCCTCGCGGGAAACGAGACGTGACGGGTTGCGAACCGCGTCGCCGCCGTATGGAGAAGAATAAGTTTTTGTTCCCATAGCGTTCCCACGAGATTTGGGGATCTAGACGGTCCATCCCCGCAGAGCCCTTTACGGGGGTAAGGCGGAATATCAGCTGTGCCCTGTGACCAAAAATATAATAAAAAATTAAATTCCTCAGCAACGCTGACGAGCGGTAGCGTGCCTAGAAGGCTGGCAGCATTGCCACGTTGAATGGCAATGCTTATTCTCTCAGCGAGATACAAACCAGCCCTCTGTTCACGGGAAGCATCGATCAGCCTTCTGGCGATTTCTTTGTATAATGCGCGTGCACTAGGGCCCCATGGCCCCAGCGTTTCGACCCCAAACGGCTCAAAAACGTAATTACCAGCCAGGTTTCCGTATTTGCGACGTTTGAGGGTTTCCGCCGATGCAGCAGCAGCGCCAGCATCATCAAATATTATTTAAATATTTCGAATAAAAATTTGAAAATTCTAGAAACTTCAAAAAGGAATGGACAGACTGCCTCGTTGGTCTCGCGGCATATATGTGCGCGTGGGATTGGGAGGTCTCGGGTTCGATTCCCGGGTCGGGCAAAGTGTTATTGGGTTTTTCCGTTAGGAAATTCTCAGTAGCAGCACGGAGTCTGGTAATGTGCCCGGTACGGCAAAAGGCTCGCCCCCTATTACGTGGGACCTAAAAATTCATGGGAAATGTGGGTGTAATATTACACCTCTGCCTACCCCTTTGGGGATACAGGCGTGAGTCTATAAAAAAAAATATGTCAGACATCGGGTGTTGGGTTTTGTATACGTATTTAAATTGGATGACAATGAAAAAGTTATTATGACATATAGCTGCTCTGATGATGGAATCGAAAGGTGGCCATAGGAATAATATAGGAACTCAGTAATTAATTCACAAAATTTTATAGAGTTTGGGCTCGTTCTCGTCCGATGAAGGAGTCAGAAGGTGGCCATACGAACTCAGTAATTACAAAAATCTATTTGAATTGCACAATGATGATAATGGTGACTTCAAAGACGTAAATCATGCGGTAATGCCATGATTTGTCGATTATAAAAGAGACCAAGTCTATTAGCTCTCTTCTCAAAAGACTCATTCGCTAGACGCTCTTGGATCTTACCGAGTCTAGAATTATACTGTTTAAGAGTTTCTTGACGTTAACGTGATTTCATGTATGCTTTCCTGGCCAACAAACGTTTTTCAGGATCTTTAATAGTCTCACAAGAACGTAAAACTGTGTTCCGAAGAGCATTTTTACAGAGACGACTACTTTTATCCGTTCCCGTTTCTTGAGATCTATATTTTAAGGCGCGCAGCACCTTTTGTAGGTCTACCTATAACTAGTTGACAATACAACAATAGGTTCACTAAAAAGTATTAAATAAAAATAACTACGTTAAAAACAACCGACTTCAAAAACGAAAAAGTGGAAAATAATAAAGATTTACCTAACATTAATGAAATACTACCTATTATTTATATGTACTATTTACTAATTGGTTTGAAGTCGGTGCCAAGGAACGGCCTGGGAACGACTATTAACATTCCCTTATAGGATTTTACATATTGAAAAAGATCAGGCCTCAAAAAAGACACTTACTGCCCAAATTAAACACAACTGTTCTGTTTCGGTCCATACTTTCGACACCAAATTTACTTTTAATACAAATAGAACGAATTATCAATATGTAGAATCCAAACTAAGGGAGGGTGATATAAGGGGTGCGTCGAGACTCTTATTCAGCACTGATGTGGTGGCGCCTTGCTGTCCAAACACGCTTGCGGGTTTGAAGAGCAAGCATCCAGCGCCGATGGATGGCCTCTCTTTTCCTGATGCCCCGGATATGGATTCGGAACATCTGATTACTACAGCCAAGGACGTGTTCGCAGCAGTTTGCTCCTTCCAGACTGGGTCGGCTGGTGGCCTCGACGCTCTAACACCACAACATCTCAAAGATCTTTTGTGTTCGAGCGCCGGGGAGGCTGGCGATGCACTCCTGAGAGAGCTGACTGCTCTCATGAATTTGATGCTCTCCGGCAATGTGAACGGTGCCATCACTGACATATTGTACGGAGCAAATTTATGCGCTCTTAACAAGAAGGATGGTGGCATTCGTCCCATTGCCGTAGATTGCACATATAGGCGTATGGCAGCCAAGATATGTTGCAGATATTATAGCAACGATTTATCTGCTAAATTCCAACCCCTCCAATTAGGCTTTGGCTCAAAGGGGGGTTGTGAGGCTGCCATACATGCCCTGGCCACGTACCTTGGTTCTAGTAATGGATGAATGGTCATTCTTAAGGTTGACATAAAGAATGCCTTCAACGCAGTGAATAGGGACACCTTGTTGTCAGAGGCAAAATAAGAAACCCCCAAAATTTATAAATTTCTTTCGCAATGTTACAGATATCCCTCAAAATTATTATACAAGGACAACCTATTGGAATCCGCAGTTGGATGTCAACAAGGTGACCCTTTTGGACCAGTCATTTTTAGCTTAGCAATTCACCCAATTATTCGGCAGCTAAATTCAAAATTCAATGTATGGTTTTTGGACGACGGAACCCTTGGTGGAGACGCTGACATAGTACTGCAAGATTTGGCAATTCTAAAAGACAAATTTAAATCGATTGGTTTGGAGCTAAATTCAAGTAAGTGTGAGCTATTTCTAAATAAAATTGACGATGAAAAAAAGTCTTTGGTATTATCAAAATTTAATTGTTTGGCACCACACATTAAAATTTGTGACAAGAATTCTCTTCGCCTCATTGGGTCTCCTATATTTGAAGAAGCCTACGAATCATTCGTAGATGAAAAGATTCAAAATTTTAGTGAAAGGTGAACGGCAGATTTCGTACAGCTTAAAGTAGGTGTTGTTTGGTTATAGAATTTGTACCACTTATTAAGGGGACTAAGTCATTTATTTTTATGTGAAAGTATTATTTTTAGAAGTCCAGATTAATTAATAATTAAGGTAAAAATATTTGAATAATTAAACGTAACAAAATGCTTAACTAAACGCAGTTACATGTTTAGATGTTGCCATATGTAAAATAACACAAATATCTAAATTATAATAAATTATTTAGAAATAGAAATAACACTAAATATAATCAAACACGTATATTACATACCTAAAAAAGCATAAATGTTCCATACAATCATAACAGTTAGTGGTATATTAATGATTTTCGTCATCAAATACTTTTTTTGTTCTATGGCAATTATTTATTGACAACTTGACAACTAATGGGGCATGTTACACTTGTCAATATTATCATGATCCTAGTATCGCGATATCACAAGTATTGACATGGGCTATTATATTATCAATAATATTATCATCAGTACGCGTTTGAAACTACTAGAGGAAGTAGTGTTTAGTGCAAGATTAAATTTGAACAAATTTTAAAAAGAACATGGATTGTAAAGGGAAGCCGCTATAGCAATAATATGCGCATGCGCATTAAAAACTAAGCGCAAAAAGAGGAAGTGTTGGGTAAAAGACTGGATTTCAAAACAAAATCAATATACATTCACTAACAGACTACAGTTAACCGTGTGGTTGACGGCATAAGTGTCACCAACTCACCTGTGTCACATCTTTCCGTGGGTGTCGTAAGAGGCGACTAAGGGATAACACGATGCAAATACGATCTTTGCGTAGAGACGGAAAACCCTATACGACTGCCTCGTTGGTCTCGCGGCATAAATGTGCGCGTGGGATCGGGAGGTCCCGGTTTCGATTCCTGGGTCGGGCAGTGTTATTGGGTTTTTCTGTAACGAAATTCTCAGTATCAGCACGGAGTCTGGAAATGTGCCCGGTACGGCAATAGGCTCGCCACTTACTACGTGGGACTAAAGTATATCTGGCGAAAAGTGGGTGTAAAAATACACCTTTGCCTACCTCTTCAAGGTTATAGGCGTGAGACTATGTAATATGTATGTATACTAACATTCAGAAACAACAACAACAACTTGCCGAAGTCTTCATATTTATTATTTTTTATCTTTTGGGTTCCACAAGGACGGGCATGTTTCATGACGAAGAATTAGGTAATTCCTCCAGATCATTTTTACCTCCTGCATCAACGATGGAGCGTAATTCATCATCGTCACTTTGACAAAGGACATAAGAATCGTCACAACTTTGACGTCGTTTCGCCATTGCTGCGACCGCATACTGACAGAAAAATATCTCAATGCGCTTACATTTCAATAATATTGAAGCCCCGCCCCCTGAGTATCGCGGATTTCAAGATGTTTGAATAATTTGTGATATTATCACGATACCGCGATACAGCCTATTACACCATCAATATTACCACGGTATCGTGATATTATTGACAATGTAACATGCCCCACAATTTAGCGAATTATCGGGGCTTTTTTATGTTCAGTTGAGCATTCGTTCCTCCGTACACTATCTCTTGATAGTAGTTTCGCGAAAGACGCTTTATTAACTGTGAGCTGTGCTTGTGCTGTAATAAAAATGACGAGTTTGCAATGTGTTAATTGCAATGTTCGCTTGTCCCGGATAAGAAGGCACGCTTTATCCGATGAGAGTGAAGATCTCGTCAGTACAATTCGACTGTGGACATATCCTAGAGATGTAAGTAGTTTAAAAATAACATTCTGCATAACAGGCCAGACCTAACGAACTTCTCAATACAATTCGAAAAGCTAACAAAACAAACAGCGATAATACATAGACATGTATAACATAAAAAGTAAAGTATATAATGTGTGAACAGTACTCAAAATCTTTTCTTTACTTCCAGATAACACCTGCTGATCATATTTGCCACGCTTGCTGGCAGCTAGCTTCTCACCCACATTCTTCTGATAATGTGCCGAGAAGACGTGCTGGTCATCAGTATGTTTGCGTTGTACGTGGACGATCCATACTCCGACTTAGTCGACGCAGGATTATGATTGAAGGAGCTAATGAGCAAGAACAAAGAGTGGCTAATACAATTTCTACTTGGATACGACCACGAGAGGTATAAACAAGTACCTACATAAACTATTATTATCTTTATTTCATTTAAATTAAGAAATAAATAATATAAATTGTTTCCTACAATCACCATGTATATTTGAATGCAATGGGTTCTTTAATTATATTTTCTTTCAGCTTCGATCTGAAGATGAAGTTTGTGTGCCATGTTGGCTAAGAGCTAGAAGAGCTAGAATTGCTCCACCAGTTGAAGACATACAACACGCTTCACCTGATCATGTGGATGCTGCCCATTCTATTTTGATGTGTGCTGTATGTGGCCAGAGTCTGTCCACCACAACATCCCGTGATGAACAGTGGCAACCCTGACATCATTGCCCGTTTGTTGGAGCACCAGCAGGTATTATCTTATACTTCTTATCATATACTAATATATAAAGCTGTAGAGTTTGTTTGTTTGTTTGAACGCGCTAATCTCAAGAACTACTTGTCCCATTTGAAAAATTGTTACAGTGTTAGATAGCTCATTTATTGAGGAAGGCTATAGGCTATATAACATTGCGCTATGAGCAACGGGAGCAGAGCAGTAGCCTTAAATAACGCGGGTGTAACTGTGGGCATCCTCTAGTACTAATATATAAAGCTGAAGAGTTTGTTTGGTTGAACGCGCTAATCTCAGGAACAACTGGTCCGATTTGAAAAATTCTTTCAGTGTCAGATAGGTCATTTATCGAGGAAGGTTTTAGGGTATATAACATCACGCTATGAGTCAGGGAGTGGAGCAGTAGCCTTAAATAACGCGATTGTAACCACGGGTATCATCTAGTGAGATAATATGCTTATAGTAACTAGCTTACAGTAATTAAGTCCTATCGTTAACAACATATTATGTTGTCAACTCTTGGACTCTAATGAGGTTAGCTCTACTTATCCTCTAAGCCAATGAGCAATAAACTTATTCACCCATAGTAATGCAACAAATAGCTACTTGGTATAGCTTTTCTATATGATGAAGTTAACCAATTCTTAGTGTAATCTCGGCCTTATGATATCTATCTATAGCCATCTCATGAAATTAATTATTTACAGATGTCATCCATGAATGAAGTTTGTGGAGTTTGTTGGGACCAAGCTTGCAATCTGGAAGCAAACTATCAAATTCCAGTAGAACCACAAGAAAGGCCCCAGCATATTATTTTTATTAAATATTATTTGGTACCTCAGTTATGCGCGCCATGAGGATATTACCCGACCTGCCCCCTTCTTAGATGAAGTAGTACTAAGAGTAGATTAGATACAATAACAATAAAATAAATATCCTTATATTAGCTACCAATTAAAACAAAAAGTAAACCTAAACATGACATTTCATAAGCTGTACGAAATGCCCATACAAGGCTGCCGTTCACCTTTCAGATCGCCTGCTAAAAATTAATATTCATTCGGCCTTTACAATTATTCGATATTGCCTTTTCGTTCCCAAATTTACGCATGCCTTGAGATCTTCACCTCTTTAGAAAAATATGGAATGTTTAGAAAAAATGGACCAAATTATTAAAAATACACTTAAAGAAATATTAAATGTGGATTTGAACGACCGAGCCTGGCTGCAAGCGTCTCTTCCTGTACGTCTGGGTGGGCTCGGCGTTCACAAAATTTCTGATGTTAGTTTACCGGCGTTCCTGTCCTCGGTGCACAGCACGGAAGACTTAACCAGGCAAATATTAGCACCAACACTGGTTAATTCGGTAGTGCTGTGTAAGACCGATGCCGTGAACGCCTGGAAAATGGCTTGTCCAAGCTCTGCTTTGCCTACCAACCCATTCTCCCAAAGCAGTGGGACGTGCCGCTTTGCAACACTGTGAGAGAAAATCTTATTTTATCATCTACAAATGTTGCTGAGCGTGCTCGCTTGCTGGCTGTGGGAGAGTGGGAGTCTGGTCTTTGGCTTCAAGCGCTCCCGTTGTCCAATGTGGGCACAATGTTGGACGACACGACATTTCGCCTTGCCACTAGCCTCCGTTTAGGTGCTCCGTGTGTTTCTCCGCATCGTTGTCATTGTGGAGAAGCCATCGATAGCCTCGGACACCATGGACTATCTTGCGGCAGAAGCGCGGGCCGAATGCCTCGTCACGCCTATCTTAATGACATCATCCGTCGCACTCTTATCACCGCCGGAGTACCAGCCGTACTTGAACCCAATGGTTTGGTACGCGACGATGGGAAGAGGCCCGACGGTATGTCATTGTTGCCTTGGAAGTTGGGTAGGCCTTTGGTATGGGACGCAACGTGCGTAGATACCCTAGCGCCATCACATCTTCCAAGTACAGCCAGCTGTGCCGGCGCTGCTGCTGCAAGCGCAGAATCCCTCAAGCGGCGAAAATACGGTAATTTAATAGGTAATTACGTATTTGAGCCGTTTGGGGTGGATACGCTTGGTCCATGGGGTCCGAGCGCTCGTACGTTGTACAGAGAAATTGCCAAACGACTAATCGACGCTTCACGTGACCAGAAGGCTGGGCTGTATTTCGGCCAGCGTATCAGCATTGCCATCCAGCGTGGCAATGCTGTTACCAATAGACAGCAATGCGGAGGAATTCTACGACGCCTAAACCTGTCTTGTAAATACATATGTACTTTGTATTTTACCCTCCTCTTTTTTGTACATATTTATTTTTTATGTATGTAAATAAATTCCATTGTATAATAAATCACACTTAATTATCAATATTACATTATGTGATATACGTATTTATCTATCGGATATTTATTATCGTAATAGTTATCTTTTAACAAAGTTGAAAACTCAATCATTCAGAAAATGACAAACTTAGTTTCAGTTTGGTTTCAGTATCAATCGACTCAAAGCAATTTAGCTGCTCACAGAATATCCCGTCTTTCATTACTTGAAACGGCGTGTAAAGCCCAACATTTAGTAAAGAGTACGCATCAAATGCAAGTTATTAGCTGCAGTTGGAAACAGTGTGGTGACGCTGAAGCCCCTACGCTATCCATGCAGCAATTTTTATTAAACGAAAACACAATACAACACTGTAAGCATAATTATTATGCCAAACATTGTGTAGTACATTTTCGTGTCTAAAATTATACATATACTGAAATTTCAAAGGTCTCTTGAATGATGAGAGGAGAGCTACATTTGTATTCACGTCATGAATTATAATTTGGGCAAAATGTTACCTTAAATAACAAAATATTAGAAGAACATAATAACATTTTACCTACATAATAGTACAGATTCTGAACTGAAGGATGATTTCAGAAGACTATAAATTAGTAGTAGTATTTTTAAGTAATTTCTTGCTGCTTAGTACAGTAAATACAATTTGCATGCCAAATCCGATTTTCAGGAGAAAAATCACGAACCAACTAGAATTGGATGCGTTTTCCAATGGCTAAGATAAAATATGTAATTATCTTAATAACAGTGGTAGTAAATAAACGAACGAGCATGTCGTAAGACTTCTATAAGTACAATACGCTTGTCAGAAGCAAGCTGGAGGCGAGCTCCTGCATCTGGAATCCACACGAGGTTTCTTATGCTCTTTTACTCGAAAAGGTTCAGAAAAGATTCCTGAGGTTCCTCTATAAAGCCACTCTTGGTTATTATCCATATTTGTATCCAACCAAATATTTGACAGGGTGATTAGGATATAATATGTTAGACACCAGAAGAGCATTTGATCAACTTTATATTATGCTTAAAATATGCAGAGATATAACTGATGCTCCTGAACTCCATAATAAATTGATGCGGTGATATGTTCCAAATAACTACCTTCGCGCTCGAAAGTATCGCCTACTATCTGTGCCCGTGTGCCGTACCGTGGCTCGCGCATTGTCTCCAATACCTGGCGTCATGTCCACGTTCAATAGCCTCCTGGAAGCCTACCCGAACTGTGATCTATTTGCAGACGAGTTTAATACTGTTCAGATAGTTTGTTTAAGTTTTTGTGAAAGTTTAAATAGTAAAATTTTTATTCCTTTCTTATTCTTGTTTTGACTTGTTTGTGTTTTATTCTGTGATATACTGCTCCTTTGTACCTATATACATATTTTTTTACATCCTATTAATGTGTATAGTGTTTGTATAATGTTAACGCAAAATACACGCCAGGACGTGGAGTTGCAGTAACAGCACGTGCTACCAAGTACCAAGTACCAATGTTAATGTAATTGGTTTATGAAACCGTGTTAACATAAATAAATAAGTAATGCTTACGCCGTTTATTTCGTGAAACCTACTGCGATCCACATATTCCTGGAACGCGGCTTAACATGCCTCGTTGCAGGCTTAGAAGATTAAACAGAAATAAAATGTACGGACATATCATAACAACAGAACTCGCACAGAATAAATCCTGTATCTAGTAGGTAAGACCTCACAACTCTGATGTGTGTGTGTGATGAAAGAAAAATCCGAAATACTGCAATATTTATTTTACTGGTACCGGTGACAATTATAACAGCGAACTAACTAGGTATATGAGTACAGGGATACGACTGTGTGCATACCTACTCAACAGCACATCAATAGTGCGCCTTGTGTATTATAATTTGTAGCCTCAGAAACCGCTACAATACAAACATCGGCCAAAATATTATACAAACTCTGTCAACGGTTTGTAGATTGCCTGAAATGTTTTGTATTGTGTAGGATTCGAATGCTGGTGAAAAGATGGATGCTAAAACTATGCTATGCGTGCAGCCGTACAATTCCTAATTCAAGCCATTGGCAAAAGTTATTATGTCGTGTGGCTATCGAACGCATAATACCAGGGCTTATGGCAGTACATGAAGCAAAATTAATAACCTCCATCTAACCATTCGTATTTGAATTATAAAAAGTAAGTTACAAACGAATTAAAATAAACTTTATTACTTTAAAAACATTAAACATTTAGTGTAGAATATAAAAATAAAACCCAATGCACTGACACGGTAAGCCGTAAACCTATTTCAATAGCGAAGTGGGTTACACTGCTGTTTCGTCACGGGTGACATTTAAGCTGTGTGACGTCACAGGACGGTAACCCGAGAAGTGCCGTGACGTCGCCTATATTCACTCCATCCTTGTTGTAATATGAGCATTAAGTTTAGTGGAGTGGAATGGAAGAAAAGGTCAGGCGGTGCAAGATTGTTTACTCTGGTAACTACACAATTTGGAACTAATAAATTTTGATGTTGATCGATGGGCTGGTGTTATCCCATTGACAAGTTTCGAGTTTGATACCTATAGTTTGTTGCTCTGTGATATAAAATAAGTGGCAGCTACGAAAAATATTACGGATTAACAGCCGTAATATTTATAGCAGCTTTGGTAATCGATTTTAAACTTTCGCGATTTGTATTAATCATACAATATTATTTAGCGGTTCTTACTAGTGGTAATTGACGTGGTATGGTATTGTGGTAGTGATCGTGGTCGCGGAGGGTCGTTTGAAACGTAGGAGAATAACAGAGGTATTTATACCTTTAAATAAGTCAATTACCGCGAGTAAGGCCCGCTAAATAATATCGCAACTTTATTGTTAAAAAATATCTCTTCCTACATACAAGGACGTCAGTAACACCCGAAGATATTTTTAGTTCGAAGGTCATGCTAAAAATAAACGGACTTCAAGTATCGAATGGAACAATTCCAAATTTAAAAAGTTCGAAATTCCAACATCAGCAAAATAATGGATAACCTACGGACCAGCCAGGACGATTAATCCCGACCGAAGCCGATTCATACTTTACTGAATCGGTGGATGTAGAACAAAAAATAAAAGGCTTTTGAGAAAATTCAAAGGGTCTTTGTATCATTAGGACGCCATTGCGAAAATTCAAACCAGCTTAATTTATTCTCCACTTGACAATGGTGAGTGCTTGCGGTCAGAGAAATGGCTGCAAATTTTGTAAAATTAAAGAAACACCTCAAAAAAATTTATAAGATAGCGCCAGATTATCATTTTTTTTATATGAAACATGTACCTGCCGATGCGCATTGCGTGTGAAATCGAACTGTTTGCCTCGACGGCCCAACGGCATGATGGCACGGCCTATGTCAAATAGTTAGTAAGGCTCACAATAGATAGGTATTATGGCTTTGAAAATATCGAGAAAGGCTTTTAGCGACTTAATTAAATATCACGCCAGCTTTACCGCGGATACCTATTTAAAAAATGAGAACCTGTTTAGTTTAAAATGTGTTAAAAATCCAAATAGTAGATTAGTAGCCAAGGGCTGTAAGGCATCAATTGCAGCCCGAGATATTTAGGTGCACGAGAGCAGCGAGGGCGCCTATAGCTCGAGGGTGCAATTGGTGCTTACACCCGAGCTAACTATTCTGCTTTACATCTCGATTGTGAGGTAAGTAGAAAAAAACCGGCATTACAAGAATAAAACATTTTATTTCCATTTTCATTGAATCGGGACTGCAGCTTATATCTTCATCACTTGAAGAACTCATGTTTTTTCTTAATTAGCACGTAATTATAAAAAAAAATCCAAAAACACAATATTTAAAATAAAAGTTTTCTATTCCCGCCTTTTTTCATTAAAAAGAATCAAGTAAAGAACTTTTTTTTTTCAAGAACCAAATTGAGTTTCGCCGTTATTCTAAATTGATGACTATTCACGAAGACAAGGCTGAATAGCAAAGCGACCTCTTTGGTCATTGGGCTGAATGCATGATGTCTATTGCCAGTATGATGGTTAGATGTACGCGAACTTTTTGAAAGAAAGAAGTGAATTTTTTTTATTACTTACCGCCCTAGGGCTTTTCTAGCTACATTTTTACCCTAGAGCGCTAATTAGTCACCTGCAAGCCCCATTTGGAGGTAATAAGAACCTACTTACCGAACATGAGAGATGTAAAATATGTTACCGTGCTATTATTTTTCTACATCACCGAGTTAGGTAGTGGGCGAAGGCAAAAGGTTTTTTAAAAAGCAAATTGTAGGTGTGTTCTGCTTGAAGAGCAGAGCAAGACTAACATTTATTTTTCATTAAAGATTCTACAAAAGCTTATCTCTACTTCTAATAACAAAGGGCTATAAACTTAATGATAATGTCTTCTTGTTATCAAGTACCAGGAAGATATGTGTAAAGTAATCTTATTACCTAATTATTCTAAGTAACAAAGGTGGTCCTTGTGTAAGGACATGGTTACGACGACATAACTCCTCCCCCCTTAAGATGGAGACGCAATGGCGGCTGCGACCGAAGCTGGATTTCTTTAGGTTCAGGTTGTTGTTGAGCTATGACTTCCGCCGATCTAGGTTTCCACCAGAGTTTGTAGACTGCTACTCCGACTCCAGTGAAGAATACCAAGGTGTACATTGTTATGGATGGCCAACTAGGTGTTGATGGTATAGTTATTGTGTCTTCTTCGGGGATAACAATATTTTCTGAGTGATGTAGAGCGTTCTTGAAGTTGTCTAGATTTATGTTATCTAGTTTTAACTTGATTGATGCCACGTTCGGTGTTTGATATGCACGTGGTAGTGGTACATTTCCCCTAATATTGATGTATCGTTGATGAGTTGATAGGGTTCTATCTTGTATTTGTATTTTGCAGCTATTATCTGTTATTATTTTGTGGCGAGGGACTTAAACAAGTTACCTCCTGTCACTATCGACCACGTCGATGTTACAAGCCTTTTGAAGGACATAGTTTTTCTGAAGGCAAGTTTAGCGGATGTACACAAGAAGTTGGAGACATCTGAAGATACCGTCGCACTCTTGCGCACGGAGTTAGATGACTTACGTAAGGTTGTCGATTTAAGTGGGTCACCGGCGCGTAGTAACATCAACACGCGCCGAGGTGCATGCGTCAATACATCGGTCGCAAGCTTCGCGTCAGCAGTTCTGTCGCCGCGTAAGTTTGTGACTGCTGAGTGCGCTACACAAGCGCCCCGCAGCCCTGCCCCCGTCCCCGCGACTTCTTCGTGTATCGCCACGCGACCTACATCAATAAAGGCTCAGCAGGAAACTGCGAGCACCCTCGTAGCTGCGAAGTCCAAGCCGGAAAAGGCGAAAAAACAGGCTGACGTAGTAGATGATGGTTTTGTGACGGTGCAGAGGAGGAAGCGTCGTCAGAAGACCGTCAAGAACTGTAGCGGTTCGGCTCCTGTGGAGCCTGGTGCAACCCTGCGCGCTGCCGCACCGAACACACCCGTGTACATCTCTCGCCTGCACTACACCACTAAGGCGGAGGACATCGCGGAGTACGTGCGCCAAAAGTCCAAGTACATGCCGAGAGTGCAGCTGTTGGAGTCGCGACGCAACGTCAACTTCAAGGCGTTTGTCCCGACGTGCTTTCTGCCTGTTGTTATGAAGGAGGACTTTTGGCCGAAAGGTGTGGTGTTCCGTCGCTTCCGCGGACAAGTGCCACCAGAACGCACAACATTATCGTGGCCGTAGATAAGTGAAGCAATTTTAACATAGTATATAAGTATATTTCTATTATTTACTAACAAAAATTGTATATTGTATGTGTTAGTATGTAAGGTATGTATCTAAATAAAAAATATATATGTCAAACCATTGTCTAGTACCCATAGTACAAGCTCTGCTTAGTTTGGGACTAGATGGTGATGCATGTAATATATGTATTGTGTATTTACTTATTTAAATAAATTGATTTTGATTTGATTTGATTTGATTATAAGGAAAGTGCCTTTATTGCGTTGGTATTGAACATCCTTGTTGCATTATAGTTTTTATGACTTCCTCCTGTTTCATAAGTACTATCCAGCTATTGTCCTTGATTTGTTGTATGATGTTGTTCTCGTAGCTTGCTGTGACGTACGTACAATTATGTGGTTCTTGATGTTGAATAAGTTGAGCTATGCAATCGTTGGAGTGTAGCAAAGTTTTCCATTCAAGGTGTGTGCAGATTACTTCATCTTCTGTTATGCTGTTACAAGGCTCGTGGGGATACGCAAACTCGTTATTTCCCAGGACAAGGCATGGGTTTTCGGGTATTAGGATAGTGCTGTTGTTGTTAGGGATAGAGTATATGTGTAGGAGATTGTATGGTTGTTCTGCAGCTATAGGCAAGTCTAGTATGAAATTCAGTGTTTAATTAGTGCTGTATGCTTTTACTTTAATAGCTTTTTCCCACAAGTGAATATTAGTCATATTCGGGGCAAATGCTAAATTACCGTTAATTTCATTTTGTATTTGATTAAGTTCTTCGATTAGATAAGAAACGTCGATTATGCTAGGGTGCATCTTTTCTAGGTGTGCAAATATTATTGCATTTTATAGGGTTTCTAGCCGGTCGTAAAGTTGCTGAAGTGAACTTTCGATTTGGTTGAATATGGTTGTTGTTAAAAAATTGGTTTCGAATTCATTCTTTTGCGCGTTGTATCTATCTATAGCCCTGTAAATTTTTATTTGATTATTTTTGATTACATTTAAGTTACGTTCGTAGTCTTTCATGAAGTCCTGCATAATATTTATACTTTTATGCTGATTTATTCTATTGTTATTAAGCGATGCTTTTATTGATTTTATTTCGTTATCGATTTTAATAGCATCTTCTTGGTCGAGGTTTCGTGTTATTGATTTTATTACTGAACTTAACCCGTTTATTAAGCCACGTTTTTGGTGGTAACTTGTTTTAAAACCTATGGTATCGAATCTTAAATAAAGTAACTTACTTTCTATGTTATCTATCAGGTAGGTAGTCTATTTGCTTAAAGGTAGTCGTTAAGTCTACTGAACTATTTTGTTTTAGTTTTATAGAATAGTAATTGCTACATATATCTACGTATATATCTCTAAGTTTTGTGGTGTTGTATATAACGGCTAGGTGATACGTGTCAATTTGATATTGAGCTTTTGCTTCGGTTAATACCAGAATGCCATTATGGTTGTCTATTGGCTGTATGATCGCTGTTGTTGTGGCGAGCTGGAGCATTGCGAAGCAGGTGATGGCGTTCCTGAAACATTTTCAGGGCGCCTTAATAAGCGGAAGTGGACTCTAATTGTTTTAGCGTTCACATGCTTTCCTACGATTTCTGCGATTTGTTCTGGGTGTATACATACTATTGTATAGGGTCCTAGGTATTTTGGTTCGAGTTTATTGTTTCTTGCGGTTTTGGCTACCTGTTTATAGACTATGTCGCCTACTTTGAATTGTGCTGTTTCTTTATATTTGTTGATTTTTTCTATAACTTGTTGTTTCTCGTTTGATAATTTGGTGTTTATTAGTTTTTGAACGGTTTCCATAATTTGTTTTTGTTTACTTACGTATTCTTGGTGGAACTCTTTGGGGCAGTGTAATTCTAGTGGGTTTCTGCTGTCTGTATGCCCGTATAGAAGTTCAAAAGGGGTAAAGTCCGTTGCGGAATGGATAGTGTTGTTATAGGCTATTATTGCGTATTTCATGAGATTGATTGATTCGTCTTTGTCTGTCAAACGCTGTACTCTAATGATTTCTACTATTGTGGAGTGTAATCTTTCTATTGGTGAATTAGAATTGGGATTGTGGTGAAATGTATGTGTATATTGTGAGTTTCACATATGTCTGTTATTGTTTCATTATCGAATTTTGAATCGGTATCCATTGTTATCTTTTTAGGTACTCCTACTACTGAGAATAGGCTTAGCAAGGCTTCGGCTATGTGAATACTAGTTGAAGCGGTTAGCGGTATAGCTTGGGCATACTTTTATTTATTTAATCTTTATGCACTATAGTGTACATGGGTGGACTTAATGCCATTAGGCATTCTCTAACAGTCGACCTTTAGGTGGTGTAGAAATAAATGTGGTAGGTGCATTCGAAGCAGTGTAGAAAGTCGAATAATGATAAAAGAAATATATTATATAAACCAGATACCTAATTTAGATAATACATAATTATATCTATACCTATAGTAGTCAGATAAATACTGCAACATATGAGTATATATAATAAATACATATTATAGATATCTATATAAGTACTATACATATATAAATACATAATTATATAATATATATACACATATATATAATATACTATAACTGATGCGAATGATGTGCTGATTCCCTCAATCTACTAAATAGGAGCTCTCGGACTTTCATTTTGAATGCATAACGGTTGGTGGACATTCTGACTTCAGGAGGGAGCCTATTCCAAAGCAGTACAGCTTGAACTATGAAGGAGGAATTGACAAAACCAGAAGTGTGAGTAGGACAAGCAAGAAGTAAATTGTGAGAAGAACGAAGTTCCCTTTCATGAGTAGAAGAGAGATATTGAAAGTATGTTTTTACGTAATCAGGAGGAGAAGGGACAGTAAGAATAGAAAAGAGAGTAGTAAGAGCACGCAAACTCCGGCGTTGACGTATGGGTAACCACTTGAGTTCAGAACGGAAAGCAGATACGTGATCATACTTGCGAAGATTATAAATGAATCGAATGCAGTTATTTAGAAGTCGGTCATATTTGTTGAGATGTTCTGCATTCAGGTCATAATAGCACATATCACCATAGTCGATTAAGGGAAAGATTAAGGTCTGCACAAGCATTGTCTTGGTTTTGGGAGGCAGAAAATTCTTAAGGCGATATAAGGCGCGGAGAGTACCGGTGACTCTCTGAGTAACACTAGTAACCTGGGCTTGCCAGTCGAGAGTGGAATCAATATGCAATCCTAGGTCTTTGACGACAGGACTAAACGGAATTATTAGCCCGTTAAACGTAACCGGAGGCAGGGTTGTTAAGTCTAGTCTGCGTATCATGCATTGACTGCCTACGATTATGGCTTGACATTTGGCAGGATTGACATCAAGGCCGAAATCTTTGGACCATGCCAAAATAGTGTCCAAATCTCTGTTCACCTCTGCTATCGCCAAAGCCACGTTATCCACTCTCGCCTGGGAGTACAACTGCAAGTCGTCGGCGTAAAGATGATACGAACATTGAAGTCTAAGAGTCAAGAGGTTTATAAAAATAGAGAAAAGTAAAGGAGAGAGTATGCCACCTTGAGGGACACCAGAGCTAAGATCACGCCAACTTGATGAAATTTCATCAACGCGGACCGCCTGCTGTCGTCCCTGAAGATACGTTGAGAACCATTCCAGTGAACCAGGCGAGATCAGAAGATGGGAAAGGATTGACAGAAGGATGTCGTGACTAACGGTATTAAAGGCGTTCGAGAAGTCAACCAAGGCCAACACAGTGACCTTCGTCTCCTCCATACCCGCCCTAATATCGCCAGTCACTTTAAGGAGGGCGGAGGTAGTGCTATAGCTAGGTCTGAAGCCAGATTGCAAAGGACTCAAAAGCTTGTTTTGATGTACAAAACTGGATAGTTGCTTATGCACACTAGCTTCTAGCAATTTGGATAGGAAGGGAAGTATAGAGATAGGATGATAGTGTTTTGGGGGAGAAGGACTCTGGATTTTAGGCAATGGGATTACAAATGCTTTGCGCCACAAGGAAGGGAAGGTACAATTGGCTAGTGAAAAGTTGACGATGTGGGATATAGGAAAGGTGAGGTGATCAAGGATAAGGGTGATCATACGATGGCTAATGCCATCGTATCCCACCGCGTTGGACTTGATGGAAAGGACAATCTTCTTGATCTCACTCGGTGTCACTGGAGAAAAACTAAAGGGAGTTGTGTCAGGCCGAGGCAGGCCAGCCACATAATCAATAGTACGACGTCTGGTTTGGAGATCCAATTGAATAGTAGAGGAGAAATGTTGGTTTAAATCCTCCAAACCAACCGTCATCCGAAAATCTGTGTGACGTTGCTTGCCAATACCTAGAGTCCCGAGGAACTTCCAGATATTGGCAGGGGATGAGGAATTTATGTTGTCTAGAATATGGCGGCGTTTAGCGTTCCGCACCATCTGGTTACACCGATTTCTTGCAGCCTTGAAGAAGTTCCAGTTTTCGTCAGACCGATCCCGTCGGAACTGCCGAAATGCTCGATCCCTGCGCCTCATTGCCATCTGTATACCTCTAGTCATCCATGGAGCCGGAGGACGTTTTATTTTTATTTTCCTGACGGGGGCATGTTTGTTGAATAAATTCAGGACTATATTATTAAACGTATCTACCTTCTCATCCACAGTGGTAGCCGCCGTAACCTGATTCCAATTGAGTTCAGAGGCATCCTTTTCCAAACAGTTGTGAAGTTATCTATGATAGTTAAAAATGTTGTGCCTCCACTGCTATATAGGTCCATAAACATATGTTCCATGGGTTTATGCTGTGTGTCTGTTAAGGATAGGGGTAGTTTAAGCGGGTTTCGTTCGTATTTGCTTTTCAGACAGCTGTCACATTTATTAATAAACTTTTGAATCGAAGTTAGCATATTAGGCCAGTGATAGTTTCTGTGAATATGTTTGTATGTCTCTTGAATACCTCTGTGTATAGTTTTACCTTCGTGATATTTTCTGATTAGTTCGGTTTGCTCAGAAACGTTTTCTACTAATGTGACTCTATTCACGCATCTAATTAATTTTGGTCCCCGATTGCTAAATATTGTTTAGTATACTTCGCAGAATATTGCAAAGTATTCTTCGTGGTGGAAGTAACAGTGAAATGTTCTATCTGGTATTGTGTTTTCTTTTAGGAATTGTATGATTTGTTCCCTCGTATTGTTTATTGGAATCCATACATCTTTAATTATTGTTTTTCCTTTTGACCTATCGTCTATTCTGTGTGTGTCTCCTGGTGTTCCTGATGTGGAATTGTTATAATTGTCTATCAATAGCATCGTCTATTTTGGGTATATTATCAGTACTTGGGTTCAGTGCAGTTTCTGTTTGTGAAGGTTGTGTTTGTTCTTGATGCTTTGTTGAAGTGCCAGGTTGTAATTCGGTCTCTTGGGGTTGGTTCATACTATCGGGTGTGATTGGTATGTCCAGTAATGTTCTAATGTCTATATTCGCTAGGTCTATGTCGTTCGCTGATGTGCTAGGTTGGGGAGGAGGTAGGATTATTAGTGTGTGTTCCTATTTCAATATGGTTTATTATTTGTACTCTTGATAAAGCGTCTGCGTTTGTGTTAGCTTTGCCTTTTTTGTATTGAACGTCATAGTTATATTCTGCTAGTCTCAGACGCCAACGTGTAAGTTTTGAGTTAGGGTCTTTTATCCGCTTGACCGCGCACAAGTGACTATTCTCCCTTTTTCGAAATGCCGTAGACCGCGCACAAGTGACTATTTTCCCTTTTTGGCTACAGCGCTATACTAGGTCTGAATTTACTGTTACTTTCTATTACGTAATGTTTTAAATTATTTTTCTCTGTTCTATTCAAATCATTGAACATTTCTTCATGCTAAAAATACGAAGCGAGCCTTAAAATCGTTAACCCGGAACGAAAAAAATATGTCAAATGCCACTCTTTGTTTCGCGCGCTCCGTGATTACGTGCTTATCGTATGCTTGTAATTAAATATTTTTATACTATGATACATTTTTTATTTATTTAATTCGGTGTAGATAGAATCCCTCTACAGTTAAAACTCATAAAATATGTATGTCATCGATTTACTTTTTAAAATAATCCTGTTTAAAATACACAAAGTGTTTTTTTCAACGATAGTCAATGTTCGCTGCTAAGTATAATAAATTAGAAAGTAAATATCAACAAAGAATTCATACGACTTGAACGAGTCATTTATAAGGTTGAAGAAAAACATCACTTCAACTTACTTATAATAATAATAATAATAATAATTTATTTGCAGACATTGAAGTCCATAGAATTAAATTTTACACATTGAAATCATTACATAATTAATAATAACAGAAATAACATTATTTAAAAAATATCTGAAATTACATAAAAAATAACTCAATAAAAACACATAAAAAATCATAAATAGGCATAATAATAATAATAACATAAGGCATAAAAAATAATAAATAAAAATTCACGTACAGCTATCTAGAGCCGACCTGTGTGTGCAGTCTCACCCATCGACCAAGCATCGGGCAGTCCCACCGGTTACTCAATGCCTTCAACATGCCGTGGGTGCTGATATCTGTTCTGTGCCGGAGAGAAGCGCATCGTTTTCGAATAATGGCATAAAAATCATCTACTCTCGCATCGGCAAACATACCCGAAGCGCTACAATACCGCGGCAGCCCCACAAGCATCCTGAAGGCATTGTTATACTGTACGCGCAGGGCGCTGTATGCCTTCTGCGTATACTTGACCCATAGGCTGCAGGTGTAAAAAGTCTGACAGTAGGCTCGAAAGAGCGTCATTTTGACGTCGTAAGAACACCGTGCAAACCTACGGGCCAGCGTATTACTTCGAACAGACAGCGCCCTACGCTCTCTCTCAATATCTAAATCGTCGCACAGATCCTCGGTGACCCAGTGGCCCAGATACTTAAATTTTGATACTTGCTTCAAGGGTGTACCTGCTAGTGAGATGCATGGAACATGTAAGTATCTTCTGGCACCACCATTGAAAACAAGTACCTCACTCTTAGTAACATTATACCTAAGCCCATGAGTCACCGCATAGTTCTCACAGACCTTCAGCAAACGTCTTAATGCACTGATTGATGGGCTCAGCAAGACCATATCGTCTGCATAGCTAATGTTGTTCATAGCAACTCCGTCAATATGACATCCGACTCCAGTATTGCTGAGCTCAACAATCAGTTGGTTTATATATAAATTGAAAAGGCGAGGGGAGGTGATTCCCCCCTGCCTCACCCCACATTCCAATCTATATTCTTTGGATATAGTCCCTGCCCACCTAACATTGTTTATTTGGTTCTCATACCAGAATTTTAGCAATGACGTGACCTCAAAATCTACTTTTTTCACGTTCCTTAGCTTATCCCAAAGCTGGTCATAGGGCACAAGGTCGAATGCCTTGGACAGATCTAAGAAGCACGCATTAACTGTCGTTTTCCTATCAGTATAATACCGGACAGTCCGCTTTAAACACATAATGGCACTTTCAGTCGACAGCCCAGGCCTGAAGCCAAACTGTGCATCATGCAAGTCAATCCTGGGGGCCATATATGCATCCAGCAGACTATCCAGCACCTTTGCTATGACCGTTGCCAGGGATATTGGTCTGTAATTACTGGGATCAGCAGCATCACCGGTTTTATTTTTTATGACAGGTACAACTATAGTACGCATAAGTTCACTGGGTAAATAAGAATGACTCACACACAGTCTAAAAAACATCGACAGTACTCTAGGTAAGTGTACACCTGCATACTTAAGGTGCTCGACACTAAGGTGATCATGTCCCGGGGATTTGCCTCTAACCATATTTTTTATCACTTTCTTGACATCTTTAGTGGTTAAATTCAATCCCCGCGCCACGCCCACATCAGCGCAAACATTTATTGTTGATAAGTCGGTAACTTATGTTACCGACTTATCAACAATAAATGTTTTTGTTAGCGCGCCCATCTGGCGAGCGGCGGCGCGACATTTTGTTTAGAACGTGAGCGGTCAAGTGAATTCGGCGAATTGGCACTAGCGGTCAAGCGGTTATGGACATAAACCATGTGAGAGGGCGATGGTCTGTGTATATGGTGAACTTTTTCCCATATAGGTAAGGGCGGAAGTATTTTATTGCCCAGACTACACTTAGGAGTTCTTTTTCTATTGTAGAGTATCTTTCTTCTGTGTCCGACAGTGTACGAGAGGCGTAAGCTACTGGTTTATCTGTTCCTATTGTTCCTTGTGATAGTACTGCGCCTATTGCTACGTCTGAAGCATCTGTAGTGAGTATAAAAGGTTTTTCGAAGTCTGGATACTGTAATATAGGCGCGTTAATTAGTACATCCTTGCATTTTTCGAATGCTTGAATGTATTCGGGGGTTAAATTGATTTTACTACCCTTTTTTAGACACTTGGTTAAGGGTTTGGTTAGTTTCGCGAAATCTTGTATAAACTTTCTGTAGTAACCTACTAGTCCTAGAAATGATTTAATTTCTTTCTGTGTTTTTGGTACCGGGATTTTTTTTTACTGCGGCTATTTTATCTTCGTTTGGCTGAAGGCCCTTGTCCGTTAAGGTGTTTCCTAAGAATTTAGCTGTATTTTTAAGTTGTGAGTTCTGAATCTTTCGAATACTTGTTTGAATTTATCTAGATGTTCTTGTAAGGATGTGGAATATATTATTACGCCATCAAGGTATGTAAGTACATTATCTATCATCAGTCTTTGGAACGTGCTAGGGGCGTTTTTTAGACCAAACGGCATTCAGAGGAATTCGTTATGTCCTTGATCGATTGTGAATGCAGTTTTTTCGATGTCTTCAGGGTGCATTTCCACTTGATGGTAACCTGACGCTAAGTCTATGGTGGTGAAATATTGGGCTCGTCCTAATTTGTCTAATATATCGTCTATGTTTGGTAACGGATATTTACCTTCAATTGTTTTGTCGTTTAATTTTCTGTAGTCTATTACAAGTCTGTATTTTTGTTCGCCTGTTGCGTCTAGTATTTTGGGTACTATGTGTACTGGGCAGGACCATGGGGAGTTACTTTCCTGTATTATATTCTGTTCGAGGAGTTTATTTATTTGTTTTTTTATCTCTTCTTTTTGTTTTGGTGCCTGTCTATTATTACGAACATAGATTGGTTTGTTATCGGATAATCTTAGTTGGTGTTTTATTTCGTAAGTAAAAGTTAATGGGATTTCCTCGCAGTGGAATGTCTCTATAATTACAGCAAAGTTTTTTAATTTCGCGGTATTCTTCCTGATTCATGTGTGCCGTCCTAAGTCTTTCTAGATTTTGTTTTAGGAATTTATCTATGTTTTCGTTGTTTTGTTTATTTTTTTGTTTAGGTATTTCTTTTCTACGCTAAGGCGTTGTAAATTTAAGTGGTGACTGTTTTTAATGACAATGTCATTTTCTGATGCGTTTATCACCGTTGTTAAGGCATTTCCGTTCTTGACAGTTACTAAAGCTGGTGGAAAAATTAGGTTACTTTTTGTGGTTTTACCTTTTGAATAGTATTCGCCTTCTTTATAGTTGCACAGTAGGTTGATGACTTGTTCACACTTAGGTTCTATTCTGCTATATGATTTTATGTCGTCTCTAATAGGTATTTTAGTGTTGTCTGTCTATTTTGCAATTTAATGGAACGCGTAAATCTAGTCCCAATAATCCTACAAAATCTGAGTCGAAATTAAAGATAAGAAACTTTTGTGTTATTTTTTCTTTGAATAGCCTTTCTGGTAGTGTAATATCCACTTCATTATATTTTGATACTGCGTGAGCTGTTTTAATTAAGTGAAACTCTTTTTTGATTTCATAGTCTATATTTGAATTTTTGTGTAACACTTTTGGGTTGATCAATGACTGAGAGGCGCCTGTATCTAGTAAAAATCTGCCACCTAATTCACTTATCTAAATGTAAGGGAGTTTACTATAACTTTTTATATTATTTATGAATACTATAGTGTTAGTTTTAGTAAATCTAGTTGAAAATTTCCGTCGCTATCGTCGGTTTCACTATCGTCATTATCCTGCTCTTCTTCCGCCTTGTCTTTGTTTTCTTCCTATAATTCGCTTTGGAAGTGAATTTTCTTTTTATTTTGTTCACAGTTATTCTGTACTGTTTTATTTGTGTTGAAGCTATCTTTATTCCTTTTAATAAAATTGCCTAACATAACACATCGTTGGACGCCTTTGGTGACAGAATTAGAGTTCTAATGACCGCGCTCATTACAGCCAAACCTGAAAAACAAATTCATTACGAACAAATTGCATTAGAGACTTTCTTAAAAAGTTTAAATCTGATAACATCCTTATCTATTAAAGTAAAACACGTAGAGAACCTAAAACAGGCAATCATACTAGCGAAACAAGAGGAAGTAGACCTCAGAGCTAGACGATTACAACAAGGTAAAACCAACCCCTCTAAAACATCCTCTAAAATCTCTAATAATAAATCTAATAATAGGATGCATGCGAAAGTTGTTTGATATCTGGCCAGGATTTTACGCCTGGGTTTTCCGAAAGTGCTTCAGCAGCTTTACCCTTTAACTTATTCCTAATTAAACAAGTGAAGCTCAAGTCATCGGTGTTGTGTATTAGTTCTAATACATTTTCTATATTTTCGATATTAAAAGCTAAGGTTCTCCCACTCCCATCGTATGTGGGTAAGAGCTTTGCGAAAGCAGAGTACTCAGTCTCTATTTTCTTTTCTTCAAATATAAGGGATTTATCGTCAACCATACTTTTTCCTTGAGCCATGATAATCTCTTGGATTAATTATGTATTCACAAAAAATCACCGATAAAGTGTGTTACTCATATAACATTAGACTTTCACACTAGGTACACCCCAAGATGCTTCGGAGTGCGATAGGGAAATAATTAAGGAATCTCGGGAATAAACAGAGTGCATGCTTACCCCACGAGCATTGCCGAATTAGAGGCTTTGAGTCTGCCTGTTCTTTAAACTGCTGGTGCTGCTGCTGATGCTGCTGCTGCTGGTGCTGCTGCTTTTGCCACGTTAATCACTCACTGTAGGTTATTTTTCGCGTCGCGTATACTTGCTTTAAGATACACGCTTAAAGCTTTCTACCACTTAGATCACGACGTACCGACTGTGCCAGTTAGATAGTAGGCGAAGGCAAAAGGTTTTTTAAAAAGCAAATTGTAGGTGTGTTCTGCTTGAAGAGCAGAGCAAGACTAACATTTATTTTTCATTAAAGATTCTACAAAAGCTTATCTCTACTTCTAATAACAAAGGGCTATAAACTTAATGATAATGTCTTCCTGTTATCAAGTACCAGGAAGATATGTGTAAAGTAATCTTATTACCTAATAGGGTATTTGACTAAAAAAATCGAATTAGTCCGTCAGTTAGATTCTCGAAAAATATTGGATATGTATTTTTTGTTTTATCAAATCAGTAAAAAATTACGAAGATAAACCGCATCAAAGATGGAGAAACGTCTAAGAGTGGGGGCTTGTAACGTCACTTGCCAGTAAAAAGTGTACTGGCAAGTGACGTCACACGAGTTTTCAGCAAAGTTTGCAGTCTTCATTTTTTGTTTACGTGACTAAAGAAAATATACGTGTCCAATATTTTTCGATAATCTAACTGACGGACTAATTAGATTTTTTTAGTCAAATACCCTATTATTCTAAGTAACAAAGGTGGTCCTTGTGTAAGGACATGATTACGACGACATAACTACCGTCGTAAGGAAAAATCTTAGTGGAATAAATAATGTTATAATATATCTAGTTCTCCGAATGACTACATGTATTATGAATGTAGCACACGTTCACTTTGTCAGTTTTTTTCACTTACATGAATAAAATTAGAAGAGATAACAGAAAGCACTCTTGTATTAAGAGCTCACACTGTTCCCATAAAGGCCAAAACAAAATAATTCATTTGAATATTAGTCTAATTTCAATGTTGTAACGAAAATATAATTACTATTTTTGTTCGAATTTTCTTTCTCATGTGTTTCTTTTTTTGTTTTTTTTTAGACTCACGCCTGTTTCCCCTAAGGGGTAGGCAGAGGTGTAATTACCGTAAGTACCGAGCACATTACCAGACTCCGTGCTGCTATTGAGAATTTCCTAACGGAAAAACCCAATAACAATTTGCCTGACCCGGGAATCGAACCCGATACCTCCCAATCCCACGCGCACATATATGCCACGAGATCCTTTTATCTCTTTCCAATAATAGGTTTAGGTTGATAGGTTTAGCACCAATCTACTGAATATGCAAATTCTTAACGTTCATGGCTGTATTTCGGCTGGTGCCCAGCTAAAGTTTGAAAATAAAGTCATTCAGTACGTGCCCGTTCTACTCTGTTTTGCCAAATCGTTTAAAGGAATTAGTTAATTGGTAACCGAGGTCAAGCTTTTACACCAATGTTTTAAATTGGACTAGTAACTTGACTATTTTGGTACTAATGTTCATATTTTTAAATGTTACAAATGACTTTATATGTAATTTTATTGAGTATCTGCGTCATCAAAATTTGGATATAGTTACTTATAATTATGTTTGACAGTTATAAATATTAGTTAATAAAATCAATAGTAGAAGGTATGTACATATTTATACTAAATAAAATAAAGCAGAAGAATGGGTTTGTTTGATTAAACGCGCTTATTCTACTAGTCCGATTTGGATACTTCTTTTTGTGTTGAATAGCCCATTTATCGAAGAAATCATAACATTAAGCTATGGGGGCGCGGAGTTGTAGCCCAAAATAACACGCATGGGTGTAACCGCAGGCCCATCTAGTATATTATATACGTCTGCGAAGCAATGCGATACTTCGGAAAAGCAAAAGATTACATGATACGACTATGGCTAAACTCGCAAGGTTCCTAGGCAGCTTACTTGCCGCTTTTGAAGGGTAAAAGTAAGAATCGTGGTTTCATTGCCAGAAAATTCCCTACTAAAGTAGAAAAACAAGTTTTAGAAATATAAATTTGCAAGGATTCTGTACCCGCCATCTCTTTACATAAGAACAATCAACTTTCACAATTTTATTTAACCTAGATGTCGAGACAATGGCATGGAACGTGAGCCGCCGAAAAGTCTTCAAACTTTGTTTCGAGTGTAACGCACAGAAATTATTTTGTTTACATTTTTGGTTGCTTAGTAAGATTCTTGTTGGTGTATGATTACAAGTTTACAGACTGACTGTAAACCTCCCAATAAATATTATAGGCCTTAGTTATTTTGTATCTTCTGATTAGGTTTCCTTTGATTGCCAGATTTTATATTTCATAAAAAATACACTGATACTTTGTAAGAAACTAACGTACCTTGAATTAGTGAGTTAACGTAATTGTGACCACACATAATTAGAATCAGAATTATCATTGTTAGGCATTTTTCTTAAGCGATCGTGAGCGCACTTATAGGTACGCTTTGAATCTATTGCCTTTAAAATGTACCTATCGTTTGCCAATACTTCGATAACTAAACGGTCCCATAAATTTGGGATCGAGCTTTGTTTGGTTTCGCTCTTGGCTCTTTAGTAGGACATAATCACCCAAAGAAAAAGGAACAATTTTAGCCTTTGTCCTGTCGAATCGAGTGGTCAGAATTCTTGTCAATGTTAATCACCGCGTTCGATCTCAACCTCTAAGTCAAGGTTCTATTCTACGTCCCCGGCTAAAATAATCTCCAGAGGTCTACTAACCTTAAATATCAGCAGCTCTAACGGATTTGATTTGGTTACGCCATTCATCGAGCAATTTAGGGCTAACTGCACATTGGGAAGAACATCCTGCCAAGAGCCTTGTGAACTTTCGACTGCAGTAAGCATATTTTTAATAGTCGACATGACTCGCTCAACTTTACCGTTGGCTCGCATATTACCGGTTGCGATCAAAGCAACTTGATAGTAACTGAATTCAAGGGCGTCGCCAAGGGAGGCTAGCTGCCCCTTCAGAGACTGAAAAAATCCTACAATTCATACTTTTCTAAGTACTTTTCTCATTTTCCATATCAACTAGGCCCGCCCTTCTAGGCCATCGATTGGCGACTTTGCCCCCCCTAGGTAATAGGATGGCGACGCCCCTGACTGAATTACAGTAGTCACGAAAGTCCTGACTTGCAAAGCAACGAACCTTATCTGCTATAATTCGTATTGGAGCACCGAATAAAGCAACACTGTGTTTCACTGCTTTAATACTGCTAGCAGTATCTATTTTGCGAATGTGATGCAAAAGGACGTACTTTGTAAATGCGTCTATCAAGACGAAGACATACTCCTTTGCATCACTTGCGCCAATAAGCTTGCCAGTGGCATCTATATGTACAGTGTTCCAAGGAACTACTACCTTGGGTATGGGGTGTAACTCCACTTGAACTTTACCCGAGTTTAATTTATAAACCTTACAAGTTCCGCAGTTTTCCCCGAATTTTCTGACAAATTTGGACATATTCTCAAACCAATAAAAGTCATACATCTTTTCAAGCGTCTTCTCGCAGCCCAAATGTACCAGCCCGTCATGTACACTATGAACAATAAACCAGCGCAAGTGATCTAGGAATTACAGGTAAGCAACGAGTTTTTCCATTACGCTTTATTTTGCGATATAGTGTACTAGAACGCAATTCATAGGTTTTGGCAAAATCCTCATTAAGGTTACCATCAGTAAGATCACCAATTAACTTCATTATATCGATGTCACGCTGCTGTTCGGCAAGAAGCCAGTTTTTGATGATCTCAGTAGCATGTACCTGCTTAGGATCTACCTTATCGAACATTTTCTCGGGGTTCGGAGATACAGGGTTATGTGAAAAAAAAGTCAGCGTGAGCCATACGCTTTCCTTCTCTATACACTACATCAAAATCAAAACTCACGAAGGAATGCCCACCACCTATGGGTAAGATAGAGTTTCTTACGAGCGGATTTCAGAGAGCTACAGTCTGTAACGAGGAAGAAATTACTACCGTGCAGAAAATGCCTGAAATGTTTCACTGCATTCACGACCGCAAGAGTTTCCAACTCGTAAGAGTGGTATTTTGACTCTGCGGACGTGGTGCGATGACTATAATAAGCTACTACGTGTGGCACACTTTCGACCTTCTGAATCAATACGGCACCGTAGCCGATTGCGCTGGCATATGTGTGAAGTTCAGTTTCACGATCGGGATCAAAAATAGACAAGACAGGTTCGTTTGACAAAACTGACACTATTTGACAACTAATGACCTCATGTTCGGGCTGCCAGTCAAGCTTGCCTTTTCCAGCAGTCAGAGAATATAAAGGTGCCATTACTTGTGAAAATTTAGGCACAAACTGCCTGAAATACGAGGCCAAGCCAAGAAATAGGCGTAACTGAGTGACAGTTTCTGGTAGCGGTAGAGCTGTTAGGGCTTCGATTTTCTTAGGATTAGGTCTAATTTGACCCTGAAACACTTCAATCCCAAGATATTCCACTCTTTGATTAAAAAAGAACACTTTTTGGCATTAAGTGAAAAACCTTTGACGGTGAGAAACTAAAGAACTGCCTTCAGTCGTTCAAGTACCTCTTTTGATTGGTTCGCAATAATTAGGACGTCATCCATATAGACGACTACATAATATGTGCTTGTCAGACTACCTAAAGCTTTTATG
This sequence comes from Euclidia mi, assembly GCA_944739405.2. Taxonomy (NCBI): domain Eukaryota; kingdom Metazoa; phylum Arthropoda; class Insecta; order Lepidoptera; family Erebidae; genus Euclidia; species Euclidia mi. Next base: position 24,954,590 of record OX123204.2, on the reverse strand, counting down.
ACAGCGCGTTGAAAAACCGATGGCACATTTCGCAAGCCAAACGACATGGCCAAATACTCGTATTGACCATCAGGTGTTATTAATGATGTACGATCAATAGAGTCTGAATGAATCGGTATTTGATTAAACCCTGACGCCGTATCTAAAATTGAAAAGAACCGTGCACCATGTAGTCTGGCAATCTGGTCCGATATGAGGGGAAGAGGAAACCTATCCGGCACTGTATTATCATTGAGCTCACGATAGTCGACATACATTCTGTCGCTCCCGTCCTTCTTCTTTACCAGAAGAATAGAACTAGCGAATGGTGACGAGCTGGGTCGGATGAAATTGCTTCAAGCAGTTCATTTGTTTTATCACGCACTACACTACGCTCTATTGGGCTCAGCAATCAACAGTCTAACAGTCTTATTGGGTTCTTTCAGGCGTATAGTAAGTGGTTCAGTGTCAGAACGCGTAGTTGGCACTTCGGTATTAAAACGCTTTCAAAAGATTTCAAGAGCTCTATCAATTCACTCCTAAATTCTGGGGGTACGTCATTGTCAAGGGAATTAAAGTTAATGTAAAATTTAGATTCGCAAACGTTAATAATATTGGGGCGATAAAAAGTCAGTTTGTTACATGTCATTTGTACGGCTATACCTAATGTTAGTACCTCACGTCCAATCATGATGTCATAATGTAAATGGTGATCAGATAAGACATGAAAAATAACCTCTACCGGGATAGCATTGATTTCAATCTGCGACGCAATTTGTAACCTACTGCTAATAGTGTTTTTGTCTATTATACCAGATATTACAACGATATATTAAAATGTTTTCCATAAAATTTACATGCTATAGACTCTCTCATTAGCGAGCAGTCAGCACCAGAATCGTAAGTAAAATTAAACTGCTCACCAGCATGTCGGAACATCGCTTCAGGCGTGTTGACGACGCAGACGTTGACTCGATTCTCGTGCGAAGGCCCGGCTACACTGCCGGTGCTGTCCTCCTAATTGCCCCGCCGTGGTCTATTTTTCACGTAGTGGCCTGTGGCCCCGCAACTGAAACAGTTAACGCAAGCAGCAGAAGTCTTCCTAGGCGTGACGTCAGAAATTGGTGACTTTGGTTTCACGTCTTGACTTTTTGCTCCAATTCTTGAGCGACATTGCACTGCTTTGTGACTGTCTTTACCACAAATGTAGCACTTCACATCAGGAACAAAACGGGATCTTTTTGAATTATGGCTGTGATCATGTGGGTAGGACGATTTCTGTTTCAAAAATGTGGTAGCTTTGAGTTCTTGTTGCAGATGGTTCCTGGTAGTAATATTTTCCTTGAAGGATAGTCGCTGCACCCAAGGCTCAAATTGAGAAATATGCGCTAGGATAGTGGACACTGCAATTGTTCAACTGAGAGATTGTTCTACTTTGACATAATAGATGACATCAATGTGGCTGCGTAAGAGGCTAAACATTCGTTCTCTTTTGGTCTACCGTTATTTAAATTAATCAAAAATGCCGCAGAAGTTTCAGCACTCTCATACCTGGCAGTAAACAAATCCTTGAAGTTGGTGGACCAACAATTTATTATTATTATTTCATGAAATGACCTGGAGGTCATTTCATGAAATAATAATAATAAATTGTTTATTTATTCATAGCTTCTACAATAAATATATGTAGTTCTAGGAAAGAGATAAGATCTAAGTTACAATGGGTGCCTGTACTAGGATAGACCTGTGCCACAGGCTGTAAAGGCACAATAATCATAATGTATTACTTATGTAATATCTAAAATAAAGTATATATTTATTACCAATAATTAAAGACTATATTAAGCTATTAAGCAAATTACATTTTACTTACCTAAAAGAAACTATGTCAAGACCACGAGTTATGCCTGGCTAGCTAATATTTATTTTAGTACAGTCATCAAATCTTCAGTCTGTTCGTAATTCAAAGGTTGCAAATACTTATAAACTAATTGTTTACATTTATAAAAGTTTACGTCATAAATACACAGTACTTTGTTAAGTTTGTTATAAACAAATGGTCCTAGAAATGCATAAAATCTGTTCGTGAATATAAACTTAGATTCGGAAAGTGCAGTACAAACGATATCTTTACGTCTTTTATTGTTAGTGAGATTAGGGTTATAAATAAGCGTAGAGTGATGCCTTAGGATCGTATACAACAGGAAAAGTTGGCGTACAGTTAGTACTTTACAACTTTCAAATAAGAGCTGCGTGGGGAATCGGAAGGGTCGGTTAGTTGCTACTTTTAAGAGTGCTCTTTGTGCTCGTTCAATCGGCAACATTATAGATTTTGGGGCTCCACCCCAAGAAGTAATACAGTATTGCAGAACTGATTGACATAGAGCCTGATATACCCGTATGATTAGTTTATTATCTGCTATACAACGGAGTTTTTTAAAAACGTGGAATAATTTACGAATTCTACATGTAAGAGCACTTATATGTTGTTTAAAGGAGAGGCAATCGTCTAAAATGATTCCTAGGTACTTAATGTTAGTAGTGTAGCGAATAGCAGGGCAAGTGCATGTGTTAAGTGCAGGGTTAATACAATAATGAGCTTGTAATGTATTATTATATGTCGTAGTCTGAGACTTCCGCATTGAAAATTTGATAACATTGGTTTTCTCAGCGTTTAAGGTCAATAGGTTATATTTCAGCCAGTTGTTTACTATGTCAAACCCCCGTTGTGCAAATTCATGTACCTCCTCAGCAGTGTCAGCGGAAAACAGGATGGCGGTATCATCAGCATATGCAATGATTTTGCCATGATCTAAATTTTGGTTGCAGAGATCGTTGATGTACACCAGGAAGAGGGTTGATGCGAGGGTGCTTCCTTGGGGAATGCCGAATTGGGGCATTTTCATATCTGCACTAATAACGTTGCCTATACGTACACATTGGTGCCTGTTCTTTAGGTATTGAGTAAATAAGTTTAATTGGTTACCTCTGACGCCTATGGCTTCCAATTTTTTAAGGAGTTTAGGAATAGACACTGTATCATAGGCCTTTGCCAGGTCAAGAAATATTCCAATGACGCGCTTTTTCTTTCCAAGTTCTTCTGAGACATAATTCGTTAACTGGTGTACTGCATCAGCAGTAGACAACTTAGGTCTAAAACCGAATTGGGTGACGGATAGGAGAGCATTGTTTTCGAGATAAGTCATGAGCCTATTATTTACCATTTTTTCCAAGACTTTGGCTATCGAAGGTAATATCGAAATAGGCCTATAGTTTGTTACGAGACCTTTTGTTCCGCTTTTGTGAATAGGAACTACTACAGCCTTTTTAAGACAGGTGGGAAAAATGCCATCAGCGAGGCATAATCGAAAAATGTGTGTTAAGGGAGGTACAAGAATATGTCTGAAATTTTTTAAAACGCTAGAATTGATGTTATCCCATCCTGCTGCAGTGTTATTTTTTAAGGTGAGTATAGTTCGCTCAACTTCATCTTCGTCCAGTTCCAACATTACGAAAGATTTACCGCTGTTCAGATAGGTTGAGTAACTTGAGTGACTGTCACACAGATCTATGCCGCATTGAACTTGAATTTTTTCCGCAAGTTTTAGTCCTACGTTTACAAAATACTCATTTACGCTATCGGCCGATGATTGTGGTGAGTCATGTGTATTTAATAAACTCGTATCTGGTGTATTTTGCTTAGACCTATAAGTAACGGTTTTAAGGTACTGCCATAGTTTTTTACTGTTATTGCCTGCTTCATTTATTTGTAGTTTGTCGTACTCTGTTTTTAACTTTTTCAAGAGGTTATTGCAAAAATTACGGTATCGTTTGTAGGATGTTTGTAAAATTACGTTTTCAGGACTATGTTTAGCTCTTAAATGTAGCTTGTCTCTATGCCGAATACATCTAATCAAACCTGGAGTTATCCAAGGATTAATATTATAGTTTCTCTTACTAAGTTTGTAGATATTCGTATTTTTTGAAATGACACTTGCAACAGCCACGCCGAAGCTTGTCACTTAAGCGCACAACTCAAGGCCATCATGAGCGAAGCGCCTTGCAACTCTGGATCCGTGATGCACATGTTCGCATTTATAATCCATGCGCTAGAATCCACACTGTCTTTGTCTGGGTTGAACTCAGGTAGCCGGATGTTCTTGCTAGTAGACGGCGCTTTCATCGCCTCGATCAACGCCATAAAGTTGCGTTTTTGCTGCTTCATAAGCAGGCGCCATTTTGTATCGTCAGCACCTCGAGCTTCGTGTCAATTTTCATCCCACTTCTGATAACGTAGGGAACGTGGGAGAAAGTGGGCTTTCTTCGTCTCTCATCTCTTCATCCATCGTGTATCTCGGGAAAATAACACTCGGTATACACTCGATAGGTTTTAATCAAACTAATTAATTAACTTAACAAGCTAAATATGCACACGTGATTCGGATGTAAATGGATTGCTTTCGGAAACGCGGCAAAGTCGAACGTAGATAGGCTACACTTGTTTCCTGCGCTGTGTCTGTCACCAAAGTGCCCGTTGACAGCTTCACGTGCTCTTATAAAAACATCAAATGACATTGACAGCTGTCAACTGCCAAACTCAGTGTTGCCAACCATCGTATGTGAAATACGCCCTAATCGATTAAGGTTTGACGTTCCGTTTTCCAATCTCCGACATATATGTAACACATCCACACCTATTGTTTTGGTCATAAACAATTTTATGGAATGTATGTAGTATGAACGCATTCAAAATAAAGCAGAGTGTATACTTATGTATAAGACCATGGACTCCACCGATAAGTTTTTTTTCTTTATTTTAAAAGGACTTTGAGCCATAGTTGACTATGTCAGTCCTATAAACTTATAACATACATAATTGTGGATTTCGTAAGAGGCGACTAAGGGATAACACGATGCAAATACCATCTTTGCGTAGAGACGGAAAACTCGACATCAAACTCTATACGACTGCCTCGTTGGTCTCGCGGCATAAATGTGCGCGTGGGATCGGGAGGTCCCGGGTTCGATTCCTGGGTCGGGCAGTGTTAATGGGTTTTTCTGTCACGAAATTCTCAGTAGCAGCACGGAGTCTGGAAATGTGCCCGGTACGGCAATAGGCTCGCCCCTTATTACGTGGGACTAAAGTATATCTGGCGAAAAGTGGGTGTAGAAATACACCTCTGCCTACTCCTTCGGGGATAAAAGGCGTGACGATATGTATGTTAACTTATCTATTAGTTTAACAAATGGCGCTAGCTGTCATGTTAAGATCGGCTCCGTAATTTTTTTTTAAATAAAAATATAAATCAACGATTTAAAAACATCAAAGCTATAAAAATTGTTCGTGAGTTCATAAAGTATAAGTGCAAGTGTTATCCAGTGATAAATGGGACAAATAATCGCATAAAACTCTAAACAAAAGTGCAATAACAAACAGTGAATAATAGACTTCTTATTATATACAAAACATTAAAACATAACATAACACAATAGTGCTAGTTCCGTAATAAAAAGTAAATACATAACTTTGTCTAAATCACAGTAAAAATAATAAATAGTGTTGTGAAAATCAGTGCAAAAATGCGGCAAAATATTTTACGGATGAGGCAACATAAAATCAAAATCAAAATCAAAATCAAAATCAAAATCAAAATCAAAATCAAAATCAAAATCTTTTATTCAAAATTGGCTGGTAAACAGCTCTTTCTGAACGTTAAATTTTACAATAGACAGTCCCCAAAAAAGCCCAACCCTTCACTGCTTCCTATGTGTTTTCGCTAGGAAGAAGAAGCAGCGCAACAAACTCCCTAGCAACACAGTACTGTCTGCGTCAAAGAGGTTGGACGTTTAGACTAGAGAGAACATGCCCTATAAATTTCCTTATACCGAACGTGCAACATGTAATGTCAGTTGGTCTTAGTTGGTTAATCATAACGTCAAATTACGCGTCTCATTTAAAGAGGCATATACTCTTTACATACTCATATCTTTGACTACATTCTCTAAATAGCCGTGCTGTGATCTGTCAACAGTGTAAAATTTGTTGGATGTTTGTGTTTACATTTTTAATAACTTTTTTGCATTTAAATAGTAAGTAAGCTTATAAAAATTAAATAGTGTACTCATTAATTAATACACATTGTGTATGTGATATCGGAATGTGGATTCCGCTTTTCTCGGAACGGAAATAACAGGAGAAACTTTATCTTCTAGCAGTGAGTCGGAATTTTCCTACAAATGTATTTACTTTTCTCGTATTAATGCTATAATGAGTGTTAAGTTTACACAATATCATTGTATTGCAAATCAAAGGAACAGCTTGCATACGTATGTGTTATGAATTTTACTCACAAATTGTTATTTTGTACATTTATTGATTTAATAGCCTTAGTGATGGGATTTGACAGTGAAAGGACATATCGATGTTTTTTGAATGAGGGATAAATACGGAAACTAACTATCGGACATGAATGTAAAACTGTAGCTGGAAGCGACAGCGGGTAGCCGCGGTTGCTAAGTTGACAATAAACAAAGACATCCAGCGGTCTAATTTTCTATCGCGCGTTTGATAGTAAGCGCAGTTTAATGTACATAATTTACTTAGATACCTACCTTAAAAGTAGCGTCTATTAACCTAAAGCCAAGTGTTCCAGTGTAAGCGCGTGTGTGTAGGCTTACATTTCTGCATCTATAAAATAGTAGATGGATTAGGGATGCGAGTAGCATTTTTTCATTATTAAGAAGGTGTTTTTTATTACAGGTTGCCTATTAATGACGTCACAAGAAAACTTTGGATAAATGCCGTTGGACGGCCTAGTTTGATTTAGCAGAAGTACCATCATATTTGTTCAGGTCATTTTGAGAAAGACTGTTTTTTAAAGACAGAAAGCACCTGGCGTCGTTTAAAACCGAAAGCTGTGCTTACATTACATTTAAGCCCGGACATTGCACACCCGGTAGAATTATTTATCCAAAGCTAAACAAAAGTGTGTAATTTTAGTTTGAACATATTAATAAAATATAATAATTACAACGATTTTAATTAATCTACCTACTTCTATATTATTTATCATATTAGTGCTATCCTGACCGATACGCTCAAGGTCACGTCCGCGACAGACGTCCGATATTGTGCACACTTGAATGGATTTTCCTTGTCCAGATACAGGCCTTGCCACACGGCACAATTTTACGTCCAACTTGACTAAATCACTTGATGAAATCGTGACGTGTAGACGCCAGTCGTCCAACTCAAGTTCATCGGGTGGGCGGTAGCACCAGATTTTAACCAATCGGGTGGGCGGAATGCAAATCAGTGATTTGATTGTGTCGTGTAGACGGGCAAAGCCAATTCGATTGAAAATTTGATCAGTGGTGAAATTGTATCGTGTGGCAAGGCCTTACCCTTCTGTCGCGACTTACTGTCGCGACAGTAAGTCTCGACAGATAGTTTGTGCGGGCCTTTAAACACGTGATTTTTTTAGTACTGTCTGTCTGGCAAGTCTTTGCAAAGCACTGTCCGGCGTCAACAGCAAAAACTACAATTTCAATATTTTAGTTGTTTATTTATACGGCTTAAATATATCGACACATACTAAAGTTAGACATTTGACCAAAAATATTTATCGATAAATCATCACTGTTACGAACAACACTCGGTTTCCTAACTCTATGTTTTGTCTACTGTTTGCCTACCACGATTCTGCTATAAGAGCGTGCTGCTAAACCTATCGACAGCTCTTTCTATCATACTGCATGTGCCATTAGAAAGAAGATATCAATCATAGCAACCGCTGTTGTTATTTAGTGTTACTTCTATGCCTTAGGTTATATTTCTTTGGTCTGCGTATTTAAATAAGAAGTTAAACATTATAATCAATAAATAATAATATCACATTTCAGTTAGCATGATAGCTATCACACAACCTATTGACATTTATTTAGTTACGTACCTACTTAAGACTTGAAAATTGAGAATAATGACTAACACTTAGCCTCCAAAACAAAATGACAAGTAGGGTGTAACCGCACACATGTTAAATATCATGTTGTTATGTAATCACTGCTCAGTCAAATCACGTTACAATGCATTAATTAGGTAGGTACCAAACCAATAACGACTTTGTTTGATTCAAATTGCATAGCAATTGAACAAGACACGTAATTTCGACACATCAGTATCAGCACGCATAGCCGATTACTTATTGAACCTGCCAGCTATCGTATGTGGCGCGAGTTCGAATCCTGACGGAGACACACTTTTTGTATTTTGAAATCCTTTTTTATGATATACTAGAGGACGCCAGCAGCTACGCCTGCATTTTTTTTAATTTACCCGTTTCGGCCGATCCCGTGGTAATTTCGAGAAATCCCTTCTTAGTGCACCTCTACGGTCCCCAAGGAACATACATGCCAAATTTCAGCTTCCTGCGCCCAATAGTTTCGGCTGTAGCGTGTCTGTCAGTCAGTCAGTAACGCAAGGATTTTATATATTAAGATTATATACGTCAATCGGCAATAAGTGGAAAATCAATCATGGAATTTGAAAATTTAACTCTACGAAGAAATAAAACAATAATAAATTCCCCTAATTCTTCATTCAAGTCCACAATTTCTGAGTACAGTTCAAAAAGTCTACCACAATCACTGGCAACCGGATTTACTTACGAAGAGTTTGAAAGACTAAAAGAAGAAATTGAACAGTTAAAAATGCAGTTTAGGTCAGCTAACAACGAAATAGATAATTTAATCATGGAAAACAGCACTTTGAAAAAGCAAACACTAGAACAACAAAATTCCATAGCGCAATTAAAAAACCTATATAGCGGACCAACAAATAGTACAAAAAAACACTCAATTACATAAAAAGGAAAAAGAAGGTACAAAATTTAGCTAATATTACTTACAAAAAGAAACTTGATACAAGTTTCATTGATTTGGAGACAAAATCGTTTGAAGTAAACTCAACAGATGGCGCTGTATGCAATACGAACAAAATCACAAATACACCACAAGAATACGACCCTAGCTTGAAGAAGTGCGTCCAATACAAAACAGATAGCGCTGTACTAAATCAGCCTGAAGAAAATAAAGTAAAAACTAGCCAAAAACTACCTAAAACCAATACAAAATCACAGTTATTTATATTTGGAAGACAACAATTGTCAGGGTTGACTACACTACTAATACAGTCCAGACAAAAGACTAAGTACGAGAATTATAAGACATTTTCTTCCACAAAACCATATGCCACCACAGAGGAAATCCTCAAACCTGTCTATAAACTAGAAGATACCAAAGATAATTATTTAATCATATCATCCTCTTAGCGTTATCCCAGTTTCAATCTGGGGTCCGCTTACTAGTCTAAGCGGCAGGCCGATTCAGAATGTCACGACAAGTAATCGTACGATATCTCAAATTATTGTCCTCGTCTTTTAGCCGCCTATCAGAGATATTTTAAACAAATATTCATTGAATTCGGTTTATTTATTAATTTACTTCATACTGAATGCATAAAATTGATAAGAAATGCGATAGTTTTGACAAAAAATGAGGTAGCCCGTTTGACAATTAACGTAATCGAATGTCAAATGAGATATCGAACGATTCTGAATAGCCCTCCAGATTTGGCTGAATATTAGCTTTTCCACAGAGCGACTGTGACCCTGTCTGACCTCCGCAACCCGAAGGGATAGCGATATTCCATGGTTTAGAACTAGTGCCAGTTTATTTAGAAGGTACTGACGCCCTATAACGATTGTCAAAGATCTTCATGACATGTAAAATAATTAAATTTAAGATTGACTCACATTATTATGACGAAAAATTTTTATGTTGTAAAAATATGTTATTACGGAACAAGGTGGAAACAGAATGCACAACAGTAACTATTCCTAAAAAGGGTACGATTCCATTTTATTTTAAGTCGATTAAAAATATACTTTCAGGGGACAATTATCATGACGTTAAATCTAACACTGACTCTCTGAGCAAACTGGAGATAATAAACAACGAAACTCATAAGAATAGAACCATACCTTATTATTTAAAAAAAATAACACCATGTTTAAGTAGGCAGTCTAACACACAGTTGCCGTCACAAGCAAAAAATTGTTTTCGTCGTTAATTCAAAATATAACTTTAAAATATTTCACCAGAATATTGCTGGTGCTATAAGCAAAACTGAAGAGTTAATATTTGCAATCCGTGAGTTATCACAAACAGGTCCAAGAATAGATGACTTCTGTTTGACGGAAACTTTTATTAAAAAAGGTATAGAAATGCTTTTAAAATTACCTGGTTTAAAATTAGCTGCATCATATTCACGTGCCACTAAAAGAGGAGGGGTATGCATAATGATAGATAGCAATATACAGTATAAATTGTTGACTGATATTTATGACTTGACATGTAAATTTAATTTTGAATGTTGTGGCGTAGAAATTGATAAAATTATGATTATTTGCTTATACAGAACTCCTAATAGTAACCCACAAATATTTCTTGGAAAACTAGAACAACTACTAGAAAGGCTTACTAGAAAGCATAAAAAAATATTCTTTGTGGCGACTGGAACTTGGACATCCTAAAGCCAAACAAAAGTTGCGAAGAGTTGAAAAATATATTAAAAATCTTTTATATCGAAGTGCACATTAAAACACCAACAAGGAATTTGTCATATCTGGATCAGTTAGCTAGCAACATTAAGCAAGTTAAAGCGGAGGTGCATCACCTTGCACTGTTTGACCACGAAACAGGGCAAACTCTCTCGCTGAAAACTACTAAATCGTACGAAATATCCAGTTAGTATGAGGCTATCAGGGACTTTAATGGAGAAAATATGAAAACTTTTTGTAGTTGCATATCGTCTCTAACTTTCTCCAACGTATATGAAAAAAAGAACTTATAAGAAGCATTTACTGAATTTCATAGTCTCTTCAAATTATTTTTTGATCTGTGCTTCCCAATAAATACAATAAAAAGGTCAACTAAAAAAGGGAACTACAAATGGTGAACGAAGGGTATACGAAGGTCATGTATAAGAAAGAGATATCTATACTTAACCCAGCAACACAATAAAACTAATAGAAAAATGCTAAATAAAAAATATAAATCATACAGCTGTATACTAAAAAAGTGCATATATAAGTCCAGACAAATACAAAATAAGAAATATATATCGATGACCAAAATGTGAGAACACAAATTGACAAAATAGTTATAAATAATCAGACATGTGACATATTTAATATTTTTTACATACAATTGACAAATAGTAATAATTTTAAATATAATGTTGACGAGATAAACAAAAATATTGATATTAATTATGAACATACAATATTTCTCCAACCAACAGATGCCATGGAAATATTCCGCATAATTAAAAATCTGAATAACACCAACGCAGCAGGAGTAGATGACATAACCACCAAAATAATTCAATTTTGTGCACCACACATATGTCAGCCGCTGTGTTATTTAATAAATTTATCTTTAGCGGAAGGTACCTTGCCAAAGATACTGAAAAAATCAATAGTTAGGCCACTTTATAAAAAAGGCGACAGCACTGCCATGAATAACTATAGGCCAGTGACGCTGATTCCAATTATGTTCAAAATCTTTGAGAAAGTCATGCTGAAAAGGCTTCAAGAACTCACGACACGTCATGGTCTACTTAAAGATGAGCAATTCGGGTTTAGACAGAATAGTAGCACTTCATTGGCATGTTTCAATTTGATTAAAATTGTCACTCAAGCTATAAATGATGGCTTACCAGTCGCGACGATCTTTCTAGATATGAGCAAGGCGTTTGATTTTGTGGACCACAAATTGCTCCTGCATAAATTAGAAAGGTATGGGATAAGAGGAAAAGCAAACGACGGGTTGAGAGACTACCTAAATGACAGACAACAATGTGTGGCAATCTCTAAAATCCATAAAAAATACAGAAAAGTAGTATATAGAAGTGCCTATCAGCAAAATAAATTTGGAGTTCCTCAAGGCAGTATATTGGGACCATTCTTGTTCCTCATGTACATTAATGATCTCCCAAATACCGTTTGCCATAAGACAATCTTGTTTGCTGATGACACAACTCTTATTATACAAAATGAAAACGCCAACACGTATGAATCAGACATAAATAAAGCAATAGAAAACATAATACACTGGTTAAATTCTAATAATTTACAAATTAAAATAGATAAGACCAAAATGGTCCAATTCCAGACATATAAAAGAAAACCATAGACCTTAAATATTAAATATAATAATACTATAATTGAAGAAGTTGTAAGTACAAAATTTCTGGGTATAAAGTTGGATCAGAATTGCAACTGGAAATCACATGAAGATTACGTTTGTGACAAACTCGACCGATTTGTTTATACTATAAAAAGATTAAGAGTCACGGTATCCACAGAAGCTGCTTTGTCTGCATATTACGGATACGTTTCGTCCGTACTCTCATATGATCTTTTACTGTGGGGAAATTCGGTGGATATTATAAAAGCATTTAGAGTGCAAAAAAAATGTGTGCGTGCAATCTGTGGCGCCTGGTATACAGACAGTTGTAAACACTTGTTCAAAAAGTACAATATTTTGCCATTACCTTGTATGTACATTAAAGAATGTACATGCAAAGGTACAATATGGCCTTTATCATATCCGAATACCAAGAGTTAAAAATCATGTCCACCTAGGATGTCAGTGTCCGTGATAAACTATTCATGTGTACAACCACATAAGCTAAAGTTTGTAAAGAAATCAATGAAACAAGTATATAATACAATAATATTTTAATGTTAAACAATAATTTAAATTAAATTTCAACCCAGATTCTATTATTGTCCCTGAAATAAGACGTATTTATTAAGATGAGTTCGCTTGCTATCTTTTAAATTCGATTTTTTCAAAATAAAATGCAATCTTACATTGGTATATTTTTCTATGATAGCTTTAGATAGGTCTGTAACATGGCTTGCACTAGCATAAAATCCAACCTGGTGATAACTAATGTTGCTAAATAATTCAGTTCCGACAAAGGTGCGCAAGATCTTTGTTGTCAACATATATTATGTTCATTAATTTGCCGAAGATTGTCGGTGTAAATCTTTATATAATGACACAGGAGACCCCCTTTATCTTTTGCTACTATAAATTTATGGTCCGAATTTATTTCATTTGACAGCAGTGCTCCAACGCATATGTCACAATCAATTTTCTTAATTAAAATATGTGATATGTAACCCGCGAAACTAAGTTAATAACCCACAATAAACATTAATCGGTAGTAATAAACAAAGTTATGTTAATCTTAATATTACTGACAACAATAATTTAACACGATTAATTTTAACACGAAGGAACTCACTATCGACATTGTTCACAACTTGGTAGGTACAACACTATCGGACCCACCACCATAGATTTAGCAGAATTCAAGATTTGACGTTCGCAGTGAACGAAATACATTGCGCAATGGCCTACGTAGTACTACATATATAGTATCGTTTTTGTCTACAAATTATTCATTCATTCATTCATTCATTAATTTATTTATTTGTAAGCATAGATATATACATAGTTGGATATTACAGTGCTCTTAGATCGCTATGTCTGCCAATTTTTGGCGTACAAATTAATTTATGTATAATAATTCCATATTAAAAAATCATTCAAATTAATACATAATGTTGTTAGGTTATGTCAGTTAAATCTTACAAATTAGGGTTGATAATTACAAATTAAATTAATAATTAATACATACATAGTCAAATACATAGATTATTACTTGAGGATTATGATCATTACATTCATCAGGTACAACATGACATTCAATTATTACTTAATTCCATTATTACTTAATTTTACCTTTCAATATAAGCTTGTACATTATTTTATCATTAAGTACCTGTCACATTAAACAATACCATCATAATTCATATTCATAATTGATGAGAACTTATTTCTAATTATATTTACATATTATACTCCTTTTTTGTGGCAGGTCAGATATACCGAACTATTTGTGTTTATCATTTATGTATTCAGTGACAGAGTAATAACATTTTGCTGTTAAGAATTCATAAAGGCGTTTTTTAAATGTGTGTAGGTTCTCAGTATTACGTATCACATTCGGTATGTTATTATATATTTTAGGAGCCATTCCCATCAGGCTTTTGCCAAATAATGATGTGTTGTGTGGTGTGACATGAATGTCAATTGCCCGGCGTTTAGATTTAAGTGTTTCAAACATACTGAAGTTGCTTTTTACGAACACCGCTACTTCGTAAATGAACATCGATGGTAATGTTAACAAGTTTAACTGTATGAAAAAGGGCCTACAGCTGTCTGTTGTTTAATACTATTGTAATAATTACAAATATCATTTTTATTTTAAGGTTTTTGGACTTACCGGTGAAAAGAATTCCCTTCTCGAGCCACAGTACATAACTGGCTTCTTTTTCGACACGTTATTATAGCGCAAGACGGCATAATTGTTTTATTTTCGCGGAGCTTCGTACGCTGTCGCAATATGAGCACGATTGTTGACAGCGTCAATCAAATTTTTCGACATATGAGTGTTTGCTCACAAGAACGGTGAGCCTGCCACGCCCACAAGGCCGTTCTAACCTCTCTTAACTGTTCTGTGGTAGAGACAGACATCCAGATCATAGCGTCGATCCATCAATTATGGATCCGAGAGGCCGAGAGGTCAATAACCTGATATCATTGTTTAAGACGTTGTCAATCTTAAACAAGGGATGCAATCGTTTAGGCAGTCACCACGGCCCTACACCGCGTGTTGCGGGTTTGATATCTAGAAAAAAACAATTTGTGAGAATCGTAATCCTTTTTATTACAGGCCTTGCCTTTTTATCGTTTTCATAGTCAATCAGTTCTTGACTGTTCATTGCCGAACATACTATGGTCGTATCAAACTTCCGCGAGTAGTGGATATCATGGTCATCATTGCAGCCGAAAGAAATTGACTGCTGAACATAAGACTACCACAAGGCTCCCTATTTAGAGCGATTTCGAGCCGCCTTGACAAGTATACCGCCAACATACAACCTTTACAGAACTAAAAATGAGAGCACATTCTAATACAAATCTTAATATATAAAATCCTTGCGTTACTGACTGACTGACAGACACGCTACAGCCGAAACTATTGGGCGCAGGAAGCTGAAATTTAGCATGTATGTTCCTTTTGAACCGTAGGGGTGCACTAAGAAGGGATTTCCTGAAATTCCCACGGGATCGGCCAAAACGGGTAAATTTTAAAAAAATGCAGGCGTAGCTGCTGGCGTCCTCTAGTCTTTTATAAAAGGGTTCCTACCTATTCCTAACTCAAGACATTTTGTGACCACGGCTTATATAAACCATGATGAACTGTCGGAACACATAAACCGTTACATCTCTTATATCCAATACTTACGCGATTAAAATCCGCAACATAAATACAAATACAATATCCTCCGTTTGCCCGTAACCTTTTATAATAAACTTAAATAAAATGAGAAGAAAATTTCTTCCAAGCGCTCGATATTACAGTGTTTGCATCTAACGACATGCCGCCACTACGGTGAGGTCATTTGTCGATCATGTGAAGTGCGTCCCACACTCAAGGACCTTTCTTACTCAATAGATACCGTTTCTTTGGAAACTATTATTATTTTTAGCAGATTGTATCTATTACAAAGAAATGACCCGAATAGTTTTATTACAATTTGTTTACATTTCTTCACGATACATGTAGGAACAGATTATTAGATTCTCCGTTTCTATAATGGTAATAAAAATAAGATGACCGGCCAGATTAAAAGTTGATAGATCAACGGTGTTCCAAAGATGAGACAAATTTAAAATGATTTTTTTCCCTTTATTGGTAATTTGCGATTTATTTGATAAAGTTATTCAATTCAACAAAGTTTGGAAATACGACTAAAGCTTAAACTACATGGCAGAATTTAGATTATAGCTTAATTTTTTCCTTCCTTCATCAACACATCTGTTACACAGAGTATATAAATATATATAAATGTTTAAGCTATCACAGTTTGAATAAAGAGCTTAATTTCAATTAAAAAAGTAATACCAGCTGTCCTCCACAATTCGGCATATTAAAGCCTCCACATATCAAAGGTGTAAATTCCAAAACAATTTTACATAAAACAAAGCGTATCGTACCTACGATTTAAATAAAGGTCTAAACACTTCAAAGTTAAAACAAACTTTATCGTGATATATTTTCCTTCAGCGTTATTGGCACGGGTTTATTTATCTACGCACATACGTACTCGTATGTTTAGACACGTACATATATTTTAACAGCAGACTAACTATTGATATTGCTTCCATGCCACAATATTCCTTTCGTTGTGTATATATACTTGTTTTTGTAACCTAACATCGAATATTATCTAGCATAATTTATAGGGTATTTTGTCTAGAGTAAGACTGTTTGTTTTGGAAGTTGTTGCCTGTCTCAGTGGTGCTGTTATTGGGGTCGATGTTTTTAGTTGTTACTCTTGAGGAATTAATTGCGTACAATCTTCAATGTTTTTGTTATATGTACCTATCTATGGCAAGATAACTTAATAATATGTAGTTTCAAATATTTTACGCCTAATTGTTCAGTGTTTGACTATAAAACCTCAAGATGTATAATTTACAAATTTAAACACGTGTCTATATTTCGCGGAAAGAATGAATATTTCCATTCAACGTAGCAATGCTGCCAGCCACGCTTCTTCTGGTCACGCTACCAGTCGATAGGGTGGCGTAGGAGTTTTTGACGCAACGTAGATAGCATTTTTTTTATTACTTATCTTTCTTATTGTTATTATTTCCCCCTTCGCCCTTTCTTGTAATCTAGTTCTTTAAGTAGTTTTATATATTATATTGTTCCAATAAGTAAATTAAGGATTAGTTGCCCATTTACAATTTTTAATCAATCATGCTTGTATTTCGACCACTGGTCGACCACTAGGCATTATGAATGATTCAGTGGCGTGATATGACTCATTGCGTGAAAGACAGGCAGTTAAAATTGAAGTTTCCGCAGAGCAAATAAAGGCACATTATACCGCAGTGAGCGACGAAAACTACAGACTGCGACATCTTTTACAAGCTTACTATTTAACTTTGGAACCACGTTTGAAGCCTTGGATGGAATTTAATAGACTTTGTTAACGAAGGTTATCAATTTAAAATAGTTATTTTACAAAACTTATATTTAAATGTCACCTACTAAGTTGTTTCTGTTCAGACATTTTTCAGACTTTGACCTAAACATAACTTGACCTAAAGGTCAAAGTCTACGATGCATCTGGATTCATAATATAGTAAGACGATGAGAAATTCTATACAACAACAATAATGCAACCTAATATGGTTTCAGATGCATTCAAAGACGAAGTATCGATTCCTGGTTACTTGCATCCGACGTAATAAGGTAATTGTAGCTGCACTTTATATAGACTTAAGTCTCAGTGCTGCTGTTGAAGTTAAGTTTGTCTGAATAGACATCATTTAAAACTAATGGATTTCTCATTCATAAATACAAGCTATGGAGCACAAGAACATCCTATATTTACCATAAAATCTCTATTTATTCACGGTACAACACACATTGCTCTGAAAAGCTCTTTTAAAGCTAATCTCTCTTTAGCTCTAGAGTTGTTGACAGCTGTTTGTAGAAAAGAAATGTTAGGTAGAAATGGGAAGAATAAACAAAATCTTGTCGTCGTCTTGCTGCTATAATTTATACAACATTAGCGCATTGAATGGCTCGACGGAGATGCATTCAAGTACACTACAAACTTATATCTTACATTCGGTCTATTCGAATTTTTATCTAAAGTCTTTGATATAAGGTTGAAAGTAGATGATTTCAATAAGTGTGTGGTGTTGTCAGGCGCATTAAACAAAGACGTTCTAGATTGCATGGAGGGCAGATAAACATGTCTAACTGGCTGGAGTATGTTCCCAACATTTGTGCTGCGTGATACCATTACGATGTTGATATGATATTGATCATAGTATAAGGTCAGGAACATCATTTCATGTTTAGTTGCCAAAAAGTCACCTGATGTTAAACTGTATTCAGAAGTAAGTACTCAGCAATTATTTTGTGTTTACAGTTTGGTAACACATACCTGTTATTTTATTATTACTTAATTATATAAATTAATTATCATTTGCGGTTACTTGACTAATACTTTAAATTCTTCAATTTGAAAGTTGTTTAAGATTAAAAGCTATTTTGAGCCCCTAGACTACATTTGTACTACTTCACTTCTAATTCAAAGCTAAAAGAGTTTATAACACAAAAAATATTAATTATCTATAAAGTTAGCTGAGTCAGCGTTCTCGCTTGCGCTATCTAGATCTCGTTTATCGAGCAGTCGCTGCATGATAAATGAGCTACTCAATATAAAAATAATTATCGAAATTGGACCAGTAATTGCTGAGATTAGCGCGCTTAACAAAACAAACAAACTCTTCATGTTTATAATGTTAGTATTTTTATCTACGTTACGTATAAAACCAGACTTGTTATTTCATATTTGTACTACACAAAACGTAGCACAAACAATTCAAATTCTATTACGCCAGTACGTTATTGTAACGTAAACCTCTCCTGCACAATTTTTCAATATTTGTTTAGGTCTTGTACGTGAGTACAATAGTGTTTTGTGTAACAGGCTGAACCTGACGGGCCTGTGCCTGTGTGGCGAGACATGAAAAAGGTTATAGTATTCATATAGAAATGTATTCAATGTACTATATTTGTAAGGTTCGGTTGCTACATGCGTGATACGGAACTTTTTAGACTACACAGGTGTCGTAATGGTAAGTATGTATACTGTATCTTTATACAGAGTACTATTATGGGTTCAGTTCCTACACAGGATAGGATAATCTAATATCAGTCAAAGTTTCAAATCAGTAAACAACATTTTATTGCCAAGTTACTACCAGGAATAATAAGTCATTAGTCAAAATAGGAAATAAAATGTTTCTTGGTAATATTGTATGTTATTAAGGGCGACATGGATAGCCGACCATAATACCAATAATGTAGCATTTATTAAGCACATGAAGAAAAATAAATACGGATTAAAATTGTTTAATATGTAACGGAGTGTCACTTATCAAAATCCTCACTGGCTATTTAATAAGCCTGGCTTAATTATTTTGTATATTACAATTAACGAGCAATCTCATTACTCAACGACACGGTGATTGAATATGAATGATAATTATGTGGCTGAATAATAATTAGCAATATCGTTAATCGGCTTCCAACCCAGTGATGTTGCTCGATATTTTTTTTTCTTCTCTTTTTCCTATTTTATAAAAGACAACTCCCGCATTAGGACTAAATCCTGTGTCGCGGGGGACTTTACAAACATACAACTAACGGACACAATGAACACCCAGACTCGAAACAACAATTTGTGAATTACACAAAGTGTTGCCTCGTGTGGGGATCGAACGCACTACACTCGGCGCAGTGTCAAGCGGCGAGGTGACCGCTTAAACCATTGCGCCAACCGTGCAGTCAATTTGATAGTGATAATTTTATTACGGGATTGATTTACAATCATCTGGCTAATTACATGGTTTAAGGTTCGGCTGGCCCATTGGTCTAGTATTTAGCGGTCATGATTGCTGAGCCAGAGGTTGCTGGTTTGTTTCACACCCAGGACATACCTTTGTGTGATGACCATGATTATGTATGTATTTGTGAATTTGGCTCTGTTAAGTTTAAGAGCACATGATCTTGTGGAAGTTGCCCTAGGTTGTTATTTATGTTGTAGGCTATTTTAATATAATAAAATTGTTTTTAAATTATTTTACGGGGTAGGCACTATGTACTTGAAAAAATACTTAAAACTTAGTTAACGGTCGTGTTGAATAGAAAGCTCAAAAACTATTTAAAACGTATTGTAACGAAAGTTTGAATTCCTGTATAAAAAAATCCTGTTGCGTAATTACAGAAAGTGAATTGTCGACTCAAAGTCAACATACGATTCAAACCGAGCTTTGCTATAACAAAGATGTTAGTTGTATAACATTAAAACATCACATGAGAGACGTACATGGATGAAAACGGTAACTCATTTATTAATTACTTCTTATGAAACTAATTCACAAAAAACAAATTGTAGAGATCGTAGGGATCTTTCGAACCGAATGGAAACACAATTTACTACGCCGTAGACATAAATATAAATATTAATCATTCTACATACTACTTTATATGATAATTTAAAAATTATTACATAAGTTTCTGAGAAGGGATATTTTATTTGTTACCACGATTCAGTAGTTTTTGCGGGCAAGAGCAAAAACTACTGAATTTATTTAGATGTATCTTTGCAGAAATAAAGCGTATACATTAGAATAACACAATTATGTGTAACTTTAGTCTCGAACTAATGGCACGCGAGCCGTGCGCCGATAGCAGATAATAAATAAAAATAAATCTTCTTCCATCTTCGAATCAATAATAATGCTTAACAACACCAATTGTTTACTCATGAACTGTAAAGTATTATATTTATCTATGCTCATGACTTCCATTCTGGTTTCCGCGCATCCAACGTTGTGAAACCCACCTATTATCATGTCAGCGAATGTATTCATACCGCCTTCATACTCACGTGTGTAAAAATATATTTCATAAAGAGCTCATAACGAGGTTTCATACAATAGAAGAGTATAAAAATAAGGTGACGATAACAAAAGGAGCGAAGATACTAAATGAAGGGACAAGGACGAAATCTGTTCGGGATTTAGGATTCCGTTAAATACATGTAAAAGTAAAGTTTGGATACATGATGGATGAAATACAACATGTTAGCAGACCCCAAAGTTGTACGGGGTAACTATGTAACAGACTATAATCGTTGTTTCATGAATATGTAGGTTCGTAGAACACTCGCAACTTTTAGAAGCAGCGGTCGTTCAACGAGCGATTTCATAATAGTGGTGATGGCGTTTAGACGACTATTGGTTTCGATAAGTCGTCGAAATGTACGAAGTGAAATAGGGTAGTTTCCAGGGTCAAAATAATTACATTTTATTTAGTCCGTATTTTAGATTATAAAAATATATTGGATACGTATTTTTTCTTTTTTCGATTAAATAAAAAATTACAAAGATATAGCCCATTAAAGTTACGTGTGGCGTCATCTAGTGCGAAAAAATGCAGCACTGCGTGACATACGTAACTTTAATGAGCTATATCTTGGTCATTTTTGGTTTAATTTACAAATATAAAAAAATACCTATCGCTTATTTTTGAATAATCGAAAGGACGGACTTATTTTATTTTTTTTGTCAACTAGCCTATTATCGCTGCACCCATTATAGAGTAAGATCCCAGAGCCGCCAGACCTACGTCATTTTATCAAAGCTGCAATTTTGAGGATTATTAGTATACAATCTTGTTAAGAGGTATGCCGACCCACTAACTTGAATACTGGGCCATTTCACAGGTAGCGCGAAGTAAAGGTACCAAAAAAACATACTTACTTACGTTAAAGTATCAAAGCTGGTATTTAAATATGTGTTTAAAAATACTGTCTAAAATTGAAATTCATTATTGCCAGACACTTTCCGTGGGCCATTTCTTCTGCCAGACGCCTTGAAAGTTCCTAAAAAATTATGTAAACTACGTCATTTTAGCAAATCTAAATTTGATATATGTTACTTTAGATACTATTTTAAGACCCTTCCTAAGCAGCCAGACCAATCCGATAGGCCATTCGTCTAGCCAGACACCATGGAACTTTCCCTGTGAGTGCGAGCGTGCGGCCATTATTCATACGCATTCATACGCATGAATGCGTGTGAGTACACTAATTTGTCCCAAAAGACTGTAGGAATATTATTTTGGGTATTATTACAAGAATAAAAGTGTAAAATATATGTTTTCACAAAAAATATATTTGTAGCGGCAAGCTACATAACGCATAGTAGTCTGTCTTAGTAGTTCCGTCGTCATTGGGTAGATGGCGCTGTGATATGTGTTATGTAGCTTGCCGCTACAAATATATTTTTTGTGAAAACATATATTTTACACTTTTATTCTTGTAATAATACCCAAAATAATATTCCTACAGTCTTTTGGGACAAAGTAGTGTACTCACACGCATTCATGCGTATGAATAATGGCCGCACGCTCGCACTCACACGGAAAGTTGCATGGTTTCTGGCTAGACGAATGGCCCTTCGGATTGGTCTGGCTGCTTAGGAAGGGTCTTAAAATAGTATCTAAAGTAACATATATCAAATTTAGCTTTGCTAAAATGACGTAGTATACATAATTTTTTAGGAACTTTCAAGGCGTCTGGCAGAAGTAATGGCCCACGGAAAGTGTCTGGCAATAATGAATTTCAATTTGAGACAGTATTTTTAAACACATATTTGAATACCAGCTTTGATACTTTAACGTACGTAAGTATGTTTTTTTGGTACCTTTACTTCGCGCTACCTGTGAAATGGCCCAGCATTCAAGTTAGTGGGTCGGCATACCTCTTAACAAGATTGTATGCTAATTATCCTCAAAATTTCAGCTTTGATAAAATGACGTAGGTCTGGCGGCTCTGGGATCTTGGACTATTAAGTTTTGTGCATATAATCACATCCACTCGTTTCGGTGACTGATTCTTTCTTAGCCAAAGTCATATCATTTAATTGTTCATAGGTTCATAACAGCACTTAAACAAAGCCATAATTTTTACTTCAACTAGATGAGGCTGGCGTTTCCTACCCGACTGCCCTGAGAAGAAACATCCAAAACAATTTCAGAGGTCATTTTCGGTATTTTTTTTTAGTTCTTATGCGTTATTAAATGGGACTTGATCGTCGCATTCATTAGATGTGGTGCATGACTAGGTATGTCCAAAAAGGGAAAAAACCAAATTTTCTTCTTTATTTAGAACACTTCAGAGAGCTTGACATATCTCATAATGTAACATACCATTCTTAACCGTGGTAAATCGCTATGCTTATAAGATGCCAGCTGGCAGTTTCTCTGTGAAAAAGCTAATGTTTTCTCAAATCTTGTTAGACCACGAGGAAACTCAAGCCGCGCTCAAGACAAGAAGCCTTGGATGCAGATGCGATGATGCTAGAACGATTGTGATGACATCATATAACATAGATAGAATTATAATAATGGCTGCAATAGTTGAACATTACGACGCAAACTAATAGTAGCTAGTTGAGTTTGCTGTTTCCCTTACATTCATAGAGATTTTGGACATTAGTGTACGCGTTTTTGATTTATAGTTTTATGTAACTACGGATGATGCAAATGTTTGAATTACTACCCTCTGAATGAAATTATCTGAATGGAGATCAGAGCGTATGGAATAAACATGAAATTGTACAGTCTACGGGCACACTTTACTTCTATTTTGACGTGACAACGTCTTATAAATTGGTTTGCCGGGTGACACTTCAAGAAACTGCGTTACGCTCCGCTCACGTTATGCGCTCACAATGAGAGCGAGTGAGAGGCACGCGTCCCGCCTAAGAGCGAGAGAGACAGACATAAAAAGTGAAAGGCACGCGTCTTTCATCCTTCTTCCTACTATACGAATGAATATTCACATTAAAATTATTTTACCACTCAAAGTCGTTGTCACGTAAATCTTTCGCCCGTATACCGACTTTACAGGCAACCAATTTTTTTCTTATCACTTTTATTTAATAATATCATCACATATTTAATGCATATGATTCCATAAAAAACGCATCGTGAACAATATGCACATTCATTTTATAACGATACTTAACATTTAATTAAGATCGCGTCATATTCATAATTGTTTGAAAATCTACCTTGTGTATTGGTTGGTATATTTATTACGAAACCTTTGTTAAATTCGTGTTACCTGAGAAATCAACTGTCAGTTATCCTGTTTCAAAATAACATTAGAAGGCGGATTCTCGTATTATAAGTGAAACCGACACTGTATTTTTCATAAACTGTGAGTGGATTTTGAGTTTACTTATTATTGTTAATCTGCTTTCTGAGCTATTATATTATAATAAGTATTCAACACAGTGAGTATATTATGTATTGGAGTCTCTATGTACGGTCATGTTATGATAAAAAAAATATGAAAGTAGAAGGTAATCAAATAGGTATATACTTCATTACAACATTGGCATACTTATTTAATGTGATTTGAATTCGAGGAATTTCTAAACATCACACTAATGCCCGTCTGCTTGGATCAGCTACATGCCTCGTCACATAATTGAATTCCACGTTGGCATTATCTTTATTAAAAACTATGTACCTGTAAGCTATATTAATGTTCGCAAACATGAATTATAATATGCCGTAGGTTCGATTCCCGCACGAGGTATCTATTTGTGTGCTCCAAAACATGCGTTTAATTTTCTTGTTTTTTTTTATGTTGGGTGTAAAATAATACGATTGTTTCTCTCAAAAAAGCTTGGACTAAAGTGCCACAAACAAGTTTGGTACTTATTAAATTTCGTGTGTCGGCCGCAGTTCAAAATGCCGGACATGTATCAGAAAAACAAAGCGAATATCTATCCAATGCGAATAGTGAAATGTTTTTATATTGTTACTAGACGGCCCCCGCAGTAACGACCGTACATTTTTTAAAATTATCATTTTCTTATAATTATACTAGTAATATATTAATAATTAAACTATTCAATATGCTTGCTGCACTATAATTATGCATGTACATTTTAGCGTTCTTAGATCGTATTTTACTCGTATATTTTCAAAACTCATATTTCATATTCGACATAAATGTTTCAACGAAATTGTTCAAGCTCTGAAGTATTAGCGAGTATTTATTTTGCCTTCTAGGTTTCAAGAACTGATATTTATGCGTTGGCTTCTATTTATTCCTGTCGGGTTGCGCTTAGAAACTACAAATATTTACATGGAATACGAAACGAAACTACCTTTGAGAGCTCTTTGCATGTCTAAAAAATGGAACAAATAATTTAATATCAGTTTTCATACAGAATTTTATAATAATATGACAGGAATATTGCTTTGCTCCACTAGGATTTAAGTAATATGAGAGGACCTTTTGCTTTGAAAGGAATAAAATTGCAGTCTAACATTTTATAGGTACAAAGTTTGATTTTGGGTTAACTATAATTCTCTCCGCAAAAATACTATTTGCTTCGTGTATTTTACTTAATTTTCTCTTACAATACCCATGGAAAGAATAAATGAACATTGGTGTGAGATATTGTCAAGTCTTAGCGATACCAGAAGGATGGCAATGATCAGAAATGTTAGGTATCTTCCATCTTTGTTTGTGATCTCTTTTATTGTTTTTGTTTATTTAATACTTGTAGTACCTATATTGGGGACGTCCTAAAAACGGCCAGGTCCGAAGTACCCGAAACCGGCGAGCATGTATGAAAAGAGTAATGAGTGTAGAGGAAGCGCGTGTGGTTTGTAAGGATAGAAGCAAGTGGCGTTCTGTTGTCTCTGCCTACCCCGACGGGAAAAAGGCGTGAGTATATGTATGTATGTATGTAGTACCTATAAAATTTTATGTTTTTATAATTCTTTGCCTCATCATCATCAGCCCTGTATATAAACAGTCCCACTGCTGGGCACGGGCCTCTTCTCACTATGAGATGGGTAAGGCCATAGTCCACCACGCTGGCCTAGTGCGGGTTAGCAGACTTCACGTGTCTTTCGAGAACATTATGAAGAACTCTCAGACATGCTGGTTTCCTCACGATGTTTTCCTTCACCGTTTAGTAAGCGATAATTAACAATTTAATACGCACATAACCCCGAAAAGTCATTAGTGTGCGTCATGGATTCGAACTCAGACCCTCTGCGTAGCAGTCTGTCGGTCTCTACACTAGGCTATCGCTCCCACCCTTTGCCATTATTTGCCTATAATGTTATAAATGTGTATTTCTTTGTACCAAATTAAACCTTTTTCTTTCATTTATCTTTTGTATTTCATAATTCATTAGATTAACACTAACCGATTCAAAGTTTCTCAAATAACACTGACCTACAATGTTTTCACTTACCCTTTCACATCACTATTTGGACTTTAAACAATAGGTATATGTACAAATACTAAATGGCGTTCAAATAATGGAAAGGATTGTTTTAGTTGTACCAACTAATTTAAATGAAGCTTATTTTATTTCAAACGTCGGTAGGAAAGTTTGTGGTTTATATTAATTCACAAACACATTAAATGCTTTCATAATTAAAGGTTTTCTGAAATAATAGAGCCGGATGTGCTGTAATTAAGGCTTTTATTTTCACTATGTCGGACTTTACCTGTTGTTGTATCTTAATTAAGGATAAATATGTAAGTCACCTTTGTATATAATGTATATTATATACAAAGGTGACTTACTTAATCCGTCGTGCTCTTCTCACGTCTGGCGTACCAGCTGTACCAAACCATTTGGTTCAACCAAATGGTTTGGTACGCGACGATGGGAAGAGACCTGACGGTATGTCATTATTGGCATGGAAAATGGGTAGGCCTTTGGTGTGGGACGCAACCTGCGTAGACACCCTTGCGCCATCCCATGTTCCAAGCACGGGAGGCCATGCTGGCGCTGCTACTGCATCTGCGGAAACTCTCAAACGGCGCAAATACAGTAATCTAGTAGCTAATTATGTATTTGAGCCGTTTGGGGTAGAAACGCTGGGCTCATGGGGTCCGAGCGCTCGCTCTTTATTCCGAGATATATCTAAACGGTTAATCGACGTCTCACGTGACCAGAGGGCTGGTTTATTCTTTGCTCAAAGAATCAGCATTGCCATCCAGCGTGGCAATGCTGCCAGCCTTCTGGGCACGTTACCCGATGATATTGATGCGGAGGCATTCTACGACGCCTAAACACACCTGTATATATTTTCACTTTTCATTTTTAGATTTATGTACCTATATATATATATATGTTTAGATATTATGATTATGTAAGATAGCAATGTATATAGTTAAAATTAATAACCTGGTATAATGTTATTGTGAAAATTATTCAAATAAAAATATCATTACCGTCGTTTGAGGAAGTAATATACAAAGTTTGGAGTCAATCCATTGAAGGGATAAAAAGTTTCATACAAACTTTGACCCCCAGTTTTAACTCCTTAGGGGTGGAATTTCCAAAAAGCCTCTCTTAGTGCTACCCTACACTCCTCAAAGAACATACATGCAAAATTTCATATTCTTGTGACCAGTAGTTTCGGCTGTAGCGTGTCTGTCAGTCAGTCAGTAACGCAAGGATTTTATATATTAAGATGTGAGTTGGTAATCGTTTATTTTCCCCGCTTTTGCATTTTAGGCATCTTTTTCTTTTTTGCCCAATACTCAACCATTTTTCAGTATACCTACTTATTTTTACCATAAGAATATTTATTTAGACGTAAACGTCGATGCCTGCCCAGCAATCATCAGTACAAAAAAAAACATAAAGCAAAAGTATTTCTTGTATACTATTACAAATTTATTGATAGACATTTATTTACCAAGTATAAAGGAGTCGTCGATGTTGACGGATTAAGAATACGGAATGTCACCACCCCATATCATCCCTAGGGTGTCGTACGAGCCGACAGAGGGACCATACTATGCAGAGAACAGCGATGTAAGAGAAGGAAAACTTGATACAAACCCTATACCAACCCGTTTGGCCAGCCTGGTATAGTAGGCCAATTCCTCCTTTCAAACTTTCAAAGGAGAGGCCTAGTCCAGCAGTGGACTGTTAAATAGAGTGAGTAGAATGTATAAAAAGAGATGCGTCTAGTTAACAAATGTTTGTTTTATGTTTTCCGAAAAGGATATAGAACCTTTAATGTTTATTTTAGGTAAATGAATAAAGCTACCTTGAAATAAAACAACATTATATATATATATATATATATATATATATATATATATATATATATATATATATATATATATATCGATACCTTAAATCTTAAATGGCGTAATCACCATTTTGGACAAAATGACTTTTGAATGCTGTGTTACTCAAATTTTTTTTCTGTATCGATCTGTCTTATCAGAGTTTCAAAATTCGCAAAAAAGTGGTGATTACAGCCCACGTATTTAACATCGATAAACAAGGATTTTATTATTTTTTAGCTGTACATACCTTTAAGAATACAATTCTTAAGAGATTGGTCGATACACCAGTTAAAATTATAATGATATGAAAAATACTGACTATCGAGTTAGACGTATAGGACCACTATACTTAACAGTGGCGTTTACGACTCAAGATAGTTTAAGATTTGAAATAAAACAAATAACTGTTAGGGGGTATCAACCTTTTTTTGCATTTAATTTGGCGTTTCAGCCCATGAAATCATAAAAATATGTTATTTGTTTTTTCGTATCAACCATGTTGCAAGAAATGTGGCATTTACGCCAAAAAAAACACTTTTTAAATGAAACTTGGATATAAAATTATATGGCATGGCAGCTTTATAACACAGTTCTATGGTGTTAAAATTCAACCAATAATTACAAAATGATTTGTGATTACGCCAAAAATAAATTAATATGTTTGCGCTTGCGACCCAAAAAAACGCTGTTCTGTAAAAAGTTACGGTGTAACAGCCTAGTTGGCTTAGAGTGAACGCATTTAAATAGCTATTTTAGTTTTTTTATAAATAAAACACTTTGAGGAAAATGAAAATAAAGTTTAATTGTGACAAAATTAATATTTAGTTTTATTATTTTAATTATACAAACGCAATAATTTTGGTTTGAAGTTCTAACTAAAGTTATTGTGTATGTTTAATTCTGTTTTTAGATAAGGAGAAACAATATAATTATACTTTGCATGAACTAAGATTACTTACATCCTCACTGACAGGAATCTTACTTAGTGCCTAAATCCTAAATTGTCTTCTATGAGTTGTGTGTAAAGAAGTAAAATTAACGTTTATTTTTTTATATCAAAGCTAGGATATAAGATTTATATTAGATTTAGGCGCCAGCAACACTCCTGCCACTTCGTTTGTTTTTCAGGTATTGCGAGCAAAACGCTTAATTGTATGGAGTCCATCACAGTGGCCGTCATTCTTTTCATCAGCTCGCAAAAGGCCAAGACCTTATTATGTTGAAGTTTTAGATCACACAGACTTCTTAGATTTTGAAGACGTGACTAACTATAGCTTCACTTCATCTTTATTAAAAAAAATTAAGCTCAATAACATAAGAACAGTAACATTTAAGAAGAAAAATCCCAATGTAATCTACGTAAAATACTCCATGAAAGATGATGTACAAGCAGTTAATTTTACATTATGTGAAAAAGGAAACGTCAAGCATAAAGGGAAAGGTAAAAGTAAGGGAAAAGGTTTTCTTTTTCCCTTCTTGCCTTTAAGGTAAGGGTAATGGGAATGTTAAAGGAGTTGAAGAAGGAGGGCTTGAAAAAAACTGTGAAAATGTAGAAAGTACTTTGGTGTGCCAAGAAAGATATAATGTGAAGCCTCTTTACCTCAACAGAATACCTTTACCATTGTAATAACGGTACAATATCAAAAATGTTTCACGAAGAGTATCGTCGTCTGCCTTCAGATAAAAATGTACTCGACGTTTTAGAGGAAACCGATGAAGAGGACGAAGAAGAGGAGTCTGCAGAAAACTATGTTTAATAACTTTTATTGCGTCATTTTAATAATGTTCATGTTTATCGTTCAACCGAATTTAATTGAAGTCTGTGATTTATAATTAAACTTAAAGAAACGTAAGTTTGTGATTTAAATATTTAATTCTACTTAATAATAGTGAAGTTAACATGTTATTTTTTTGCCTAATAGTACTCGTATTGAAGATTGTTAATTTGCTCGCAATACCTGAAAAACAAACGAAGTGGCAGGAGTGTTGCTGGCGCCTAAATCTTAATATATAAAATCCTTGCGTTACTGACTGACTGACAGACACGCTACAGCCGAAACTATTGGGCGCAGGAAGCTGAAATTTGGCATGTATGTTCCTCGGGGACCGTAGGGGTGCACTAGGAAGGGATTTCCCCAAATTCCCACGGGATCGGCCAAAACGGGTAAATTTAAAATAATTGCAGGCGTAGCTGCTGGCGTCCTCTAGTCTAATATAAATATTATATCCTAGCTTTGACATTAAAAAAAATAAACGTTAGTTTTAATTCTTTACACACAACTCATAGAATACAATTTAGGATTTAGGCGCTAAGTAAGATTCCTGTCAGTGCGGATGTAAGTAGTCTTAGTTCATGCAAAGTATAATTATATTGTTTCTCCTTATCTAAAAACAGAATTAAACATACACAATAACTTTAGTTTGAACTTCAAACCAAAATTATTGCGTTTGTATAATTAAAATAATAAAACTAAATATTAATTTTGTAACAATTAAACTTTATTTTCATTTTCCTCAAAGTGTTTTATTTATAAAAAACCTAAAATAGCTATTTTTAATGCGTTCACTCTAAGCCAACTAGGCTGTCACACCGTAACTTTTTACAGAACAGCGTTCTTTTTGGGTCGTAAACGCAAACATATTAATTTATTTTTGGCGTAATCACAAATCATTTTTCTAATTATTGGTTGAATTTTAACACCATAGAACTGTGTTATAAAGCTGCCAATGCCATATAATTATATCCAAGTTTCATTTAAATAACATTATTAGTATAAAAGATATGAATTTTAATCTTTTTTTCTTTTTTTGTTTTGGCTCTCCTGAAAAGTGACGATTTGGTGATTACGCCATTTGAGATTTAAGGTATCGATATATAGAAGGCAGCTATAGCCTAGTGGAGATACCAACAGACTGCCATGCAGAGGGTATCGGGTTCGAATCCACGGCGCGCACCAATGACTTTCCGGAGTTATGTGCGTATTGAATTGTTAATTATCGCTTGTCCCGTGCCTCGGAGAGCACGTTAAGCCGTCGGTCCCGGTTGTCATGAAGATCTTTGACAATCGTTACAGGGCGTCAGAACCTTCTAATAAACTCTAGTCTAAACCATGGAATATCGCTATCCCTTTGGGTTGCGGAGGTCAGACAGGCAGTCGCTCCGTGGAAAAGCTAATATAGTGTGTGTCATTATATATAGTCATATAGTCACTATCTCAGTAAAATTGTAATTTAAAAGTTACCTACTAATACTAAATTAATAACTAGGTAGCTACGTTACATCTTTCTAAACAAAAAGAAGACAAATTAAACTTACCTATTTCAATGATTAAGTATAACAATGCTTAAACTTAATGACCTAACTAATTAATGACCGCTCAAGAGTATTCAAGTTCTTGTGGGCTCATTGCTGCTGTTGGAGGTTGGGTAAAAAAGTTTGTGTTAAAAAAGTTTGTTTCCACGCAAGTGCTAGATAACAATTGTCCAAATATGATACCATCTGGCAAAAGTAAGAAAAGACATAAAAACAAACGGTTAGTACACGTTTTTGTTCGAAGGTTCCTCTTTGACTGGTTAACAAAATTAAGGGCGGAGTCACTTAAAGTCAACATGTCCAAGCGAAATTTTTCCTAAAATGGTCAACCCTGGCTGCTGTCGATAGTACCAAAGCGAGCAACCCGCGCAACTAATTCGCGTGCTCTGCAGCGCGCGCGGGTCACTTGCGCATGTTACTTCTTAAAATTACTTTTTTAACATATGATTTTAAAATAATTTTCGTTCGTCGAGACATTTTGACGCGATTCAAGTCATAAAGCTACTGCGCGAATAGAATGCACATGTAGCTCTTGGCCACGAACAAATAACTTGAACATACAGCTTGCGCAAGTAGCCCATGTCTTTACTTGCTCCAGTTATTTGCACCATGTACAAGTACAAGCGAGTAACTTGAACAAGTAGCTTGCGCATATTACTCACGCGAGTAACCCGCACCTTTACTTGCTCCAGCTACATGCACCGTGTACAAGCACCCTAATATTAAGTAGTGATATTTTTCATCCTTTAAATTTTGGAATTGTAGCTATACTATATACGAACTCAGACATAAACGTAAAACATGTGTTTTGAAAGATGTCGGACTTCTTTTTCAAATCTGAATCAATTTCTATACATTAGTAGCGGATGACCGCAGCTACGCCCGCACATTTTATTTTAATTTAAGCATTTCTGCCCAATCGCATGGGAATTTTGGGCAAATCCTTCTTAATACGTCACTACTGGCGAAAGCTCTCTTTACTTGAATGATGCACTGCCTTTTCGATTTATTCTATTTGTTTTCTGAATTCAAACTCTCGATACTACTCGACGTACATTAGAGCTGGTGGGAAGACAAAGTTTAATTGAGTTGACCGTGCGCCTGATATCAGAGTTCCGCAACTGACGTCCACTTATGTATGATGTATTAATTTCACTGATATTGACTAGTATGAATAAGTTTGAGTTTCGGTTTCTTTTTTGAGTGTGCCACGATTTACCAACAATCGATTCGCCAATGAACCATTGATCAACATAATCTTTAAACACTGAACTTTTGATCAAACGAACTTTTCAACCATGAACGTTTCGCCAACACAACTTTACACCACTGAATGTTTAACCAACAGAATGTTTCGACCAATAACTTTTCACCCACATAACGTTTGGCCCATGAACTGTTCCCCAACATAACGGTACATCACTGAATGTTTGACCAACGGAATCCTTCAACTATAACTTTACCCACGAACTGCATGTGAAAATTATACTTACCTTTTTATTTATATAAAAATTAAACAATAAAAAACAAAAAATACTAACAAGTAAACAGCGAGGAATGTCCAATTCTGTGGTCAGCATCACTGAATGATTTTCCATCATATTTGAGAGATTCGCATAGTATTAGGTCTTTATCTATGAAATTGCCGTTTTTCATTTAATAAATTAAGCGTATTATTTTTCTATATTTTTTACTTCTATTATTCAAAATTATCACCCATGCAATCAATGCATCTTTACCAATGCATTGGCAGTTTATTGATGTCCTACCTGAAGAAATCAGCTGGACGGGATGCAACAAAATCTTCAAAGGCGTTTTGTACTACCTCTCGGGTATTGAATTTTTTTCCCGCCAAGAAGTTATCCAAATTCTCGAAAAAGTAGAAGTCTGTTGGTGCAAAGTCTGGTAAGCACGGTGGATGACGGAGACCTTCTAACCCCAGCTCTTGTAGCTTGGAGACCGTCTGCTGTGCAGACTGTGTTTACTTGTTCGTATTTTTTGTTTTTAATTTTTTAAGTTTTATGTATGGAATATCGCTATCCCTTCGGGTTGCGAAGGTCAGCTCCGTGAAAAAGCTAATATTAAGCCAAATCGGGTTAGACTAATAAGCGGCTCCAAAATTGAAACTGGGATAACGCTAAGAGGATAATGAATTGTTTAAGTTTTATATAAATAAATAGTATATAATTTTCACATGCAGTTCGTGGGTAAAGTTATAGTCGAAGGATTCCGTTGGTCAAACATTCAGTGATGTACCGTTATGTTGGGGAACAGTTCATGGGCCAAACGTTATGTGGGTGAAAAGTTATTGGTCGAAACATTCAGTGGTGTAAATTTGTGTTGGCGAAACGTTCACGGTTGAAAAGTACGTTTGATCAAAAGTTCAGTGTTTAAAGATTATGTTGATCAATGGTTCTTTGGCGAATCGATTGTTGGTAAATCGTGGCACACTCTTCTTTTTTGGAATACGAATAGAATAAAAATATTTATATGAAACGAGTACGTACATTTACAATAATGTTTTGGGTGTTATTTACCAAATAAATAAAGCAACAAGATTTGCTGATTAGCATGTCAATATTTTAAGAAGAAATATATTTATTTAATTTTGCGAGTAACAATAGGTATAATTATTCTAAGATGAATCCCGATAGTCAATAAAATATTATTTCAGATAAACGATTTTCGCTTTATTATTTTTTGTTTTACACTAGCAGGCTTTTTGACATTCGTGGGTCGCCGATAACAAACTCCTATGATATGACCACGAATCGCGTGCAACGCCGCCGTCGATAGTCACCGTGGTGCTCTGGGAAAGTCACACACACCCTTTGGCTGCCCTAAAACAGAGCTTGAAATTTTAGGATTCTAGCGTGAAGAACAAAAAGTCGTTTGTCAAGCATAGCAGCGCGCGCCCATATAGCGCGCCCCCAGGCGATAGTTACGCCGCGCAGCCCAAGCAAGTTTTCGTAGAGTGCCTGCATAGAAAAGGACTGCTGTCGTGCGGATATAGAAAGAAATGAACCATAAACCTAATTCAAAAACAACTTTTAAAGGCTTTTCAACTTTCAAAAGATACTCAATGATCCTTTGAGAACTCCTGTATTTTTTAGTAAAACCGAACAGCAAATAATTACCTAAGTAGCAACGAGTTTACCACTTTAACGATTCCCCAAGTTTGGAACATATCCGTGACCACTCCGCTGTACAAAGTTCAGCATTGAGTCGGTAAATAGCTACACTCTTGTACTAACAACTGAGACTGCGCTGTGGTAAAGTAATAAAATTAGATCACTTACACATCCTTGGAGGTAATTAGCTTTTTCTGCTACTGGATGTAATCCTGCTACCAATTCTGAGCATAAAGAGCTTTCAGTTTGAAGATGTATCTTGCTAATGTTTCATGCATTACTTTAATGAAATTAGACCAGATTATTCAGCCTTTCTTTGGTAACGGATACTATGTAATCATATTGTATTTATTACAAAACTTCACCCGCCGCTCTGCCTGCGGCGCCGCTCGCGCGAATCACACAAAGAAACCTTCCTCATAAGTATACCATAAGCATCAGATTAGCAGTACATTAGCGGAACAAACATCTTTTCGACACATAATACCAAAAAATCTAACCATCATAGTCGTCCTTTCGTTATCCAAGTTGTATTCAAGACACAATCATGGCAAATAGATCAAATCGTAATTAAGAAGAGTATACAGTAACAAAATGACTTACTGTAAATATTGTGATAATTTCTAACAATCTTTATTTGCTTGGTTGTCTGAAAGAAATGTCAAGATGCATGCGATAAGAACAATTTAAAAAAAATATTTAAGTTATTGTATTGTTGGAGAACAATATTAAAGTATTTTTCATCCATCTATTTTATTGCAATAACAACCGATTAGCATGATGCATGTACATCAATGACAAAAGTGGGTTAATAATCAACTTTGTTAATTTTTTACGTAAATGCAAAGGTATGATCTTAGTATTTTTTATTTTTTCATTTGATATCTACTTTACTAAATTTACGAGATTATAATAATAACTATGTAGGCAGAATTACTTTGGAAGCGTCGATTACGGAGATTGCAAATACTGAAATAATAAGTTACAAGAATTTCTCAACGATATATGTATTTGCAAATTAGATATTAATAACTGCGTAGTTTATTAAATCTGATAAAGTCCTCCATACGAAAGGCCAATAACCTTCAAAACAATATTCTGATCTCAAATCTTATTACCTAATTGTTGGGTCCTGTATCACAAAACAGAATCTATAAGGTGTCACTCCTGTCTCTGGTGTCGGCCTGTTAAAATCATTCTTCTTAGAAATGTGTGTTAAGTCAGGGTATATTTAGTCTTCCATACAACCATGAAAGATAACCTTACCACACAAGTAAAGGAAATGTTGATAACATGTACACATGTGTGTCATGACAAAATTATAAAAAAGTCCTCCTCCTCCTCGAGTCGTTCTCCTCATGACTGAGGGTCGTGATTCCCCTGCTGGGATGCAACTATTTCCTTCACGATATTTCGCCATGTGTGTCTATCTTTGGCGTCATGGAGAGCGTCGTACAGCTTGGTGTTCAACGCTGTGCGGACCTGGTCAGACCATCTTATGGGACTCGTCCTCTTGGGCGCTTGCGGTCAACTTTACCAGTCACCATAAGTTGTTCCAACTGGTCACGTTTTTCCGGGCAATATGGCCAAAGAATTCCAGAATGCTCCGCAGGCAAACAGTAGAATACCTTGTTTTGATGCCCAGTACCCGAAGGATGGATTCATTAGTTCGGAAAGCGAAGGGGTAGGCAGAGGAGTATTTACACCCACATTTCATCTTATGGAATCGAAGCCGGGACCGGCAGTTGTCGGATCAGCAGACGCATACGTTATCCACTGGACCACGAAGGCATATCTTAATATATAAAATCCTTGCGTTACTGACTGACTGACAGACACGCTACAGCCGAAACTATTGGGCGCAGGAAGCTGAAATTTGGCATGTATGTTCCTTGGGGACCGTAGGGGTGCACTAAGAAGGGATTTCCCGAAATTCCCACGGGATCGGCCAAAACAGGTAAATTTAAAAAAAATGCAGGCGTAGCTGCTGGCGTCCTCTAGTAACTAATATACATAATATAATTTGCCGAAATAGGTTATCCTAAAAATCTTTTGTCGAACACAATACACATTCTATTAGCTAGTAATCATATGTACCGCAACCAGCCTCAACTAGTCCAGTCTAGATCATTTATAATAATAGTCTTATTTACTTACAATTCTAGTTTTAACAGCAATCGGTTTTAAAAGCGATATCAATTTACTAAAAGCTTTGATACTTAAACAACAATTGGGCATTTTCAACTTTGAACGCAGTTTGTCGCTATATTTAAGCAAATTACTGTAATCACTTTGTTGTACACATTTTTTGGTGTTGTTTCCATCAGGCTGTAAATTGTTTCCCTTGTCTTAGTTATTTGCGTGTCAGGGAAGCTTTTCCAGAGAATTTATGAAAAATATA
Organism: Euclidia mi; assembly: GCA_944739405.2. Taxonomy (NCBI): domain Eukaryota; kingdom Metazoa; phylum Arthropoda; class Insecta; order Lepidoptera; family Erebidae; genus Euclidia; species Euclidia mi. The sequence continues at coordinate 24,917,834 of OX123204.2, read as the reverse complement.
TACGAAAAAGTATACTATATCTACAAAAAAACGTTTATTATATTAATTATGCACAAAGCAAGACAAACTTAAGATTGAAGTCGAATTACACTTCTTACTTATAACATGTACTTATTTGACTTTAAACTTGACTGGCTTTTAGTGCCGCTGGAGATCATGGGTTCTCTTCCCACCCACACAAATTCTTGTGTAATAAACGACAACCCAGCCTACTAGACACCTTTTTTTTTTTTTTTTTTTTTTTATGTGGTGTTGCCACTAAAAACCACCTCGACTGCCAACCAAAGACGCCCAACGAGAGGAAAACTGGGAACAGAAGCTGTCCAGTCTTCCTCCCATGGCGCCAGGTTCAACGGAACCCGTTCTCAGGGAAGGCTACACGCCCTCACCTGCCCGTACTTCTTCCCGGAGCAACGAATCTTAATCGCCGACCAGAGCTCCCCATGCTCTGGCGGCCCGCGGCCCCGTTGGCGGATCTCGGCGAAATCGTCCTTGTCTTCGGGCGGGATCAGCCCTCTCCCGATCCCGCTCAGCAGCCTCTTTTTGGAGCATTACGAACTTGCAAAAGGAGGCCACTGCATCCCAGCCCTCCTCACTCGCCAGTATGGCAGCAATAACTGCTGGCGGCGACAGATCTCGTCCGATCTGGTCAACCAGAACTTCACGTTCCGTTGCCCATGCCGGGCAATCCTCCAGCGTATGCTGGGCGGAATCCTGGTCGCCTGTACAGTGGTGGCATTGTGCCGTCCGTTCGCGTCCGATTCGATTCAGATACTCACCGAAGCACCCGTGCCCGGTGAGTATCTGAGTGAATCGGTAGGTGACGCGGCCGTGTTTGCGTCCAACCCACGCCTCAAGGCTTGGCAAAATGGCACCGACAGCGCGTTGGCGCGCATTCTGCGGCAATTCCAGCCGCGCGCGCCATTGCTGCAAAGCCTGCCGGTGAGCATTGCGCCGCATTTCAAGCACGTCCTGGACGTCCCCATTCGCTTCCCGACGATCTGCGCGAGTTTGGCTATAGACCCTCACGTCCATGTCCGCCAGGATGTCAAAGGGTGGAAAACGTGCCAGGACTGTCGCCGCCTCTGATGAAATTGTGCGGTATCCTCGTACGATCCGAATGGCCGCTACCCGCTGCACACTATTGAGCTTAGCCCTGCAGCGGGAGGACGCCGCTAGGCGTGTGGCCCATATAGGCGCTCCGTAGAGGGCCATGGATCGTACGACCGCACAATAGAGGCGGCGAACTTCTTCCCTGGGACCCCCGAGGTTCGGCAGCAGCCTTTGAAGGGCCCCCGCTGCCCTACGAACTCGGGGGATCATCCGCTCAAAATGCTCCTCAAAGCTCCAGCGACTGTCCAGGGTAAGGCCGAGGTACTTAATGTACCGACCTACCTGAACCTCCACACCAGCCACTCTTACAAATGAGCTGGGTGGAACCACACTCTGACGTTTTCTGTGGAACCACAGCGCCTCGGTCTTATGAGGCGCTACCTGTAGCCCTAGCCCGTTTATCTGTCGGACGACACAAGCCACTCCCAGTTCCGCGAGCCGAATTACCTCAGGGAAGCCATGCCCTCTTGCTAATACCAGAGTGTCGTCCGCATAGCAGACGACACTCACGCCGGGGGATAGACTGGTCCTCAGAACCGCATCGTATGCGAGGTTCCATAGCAGGGGTCCTAACACTGACCCCTGGGGAACCCCACACGTGACCTCCCTCCGGTGTTCAAAGCCGTCCCGACCCATATACGTAATGGACCTGTCGCGCAGATACGTCCCAACGATTTTATGTAGATATGGAGGCACATTATGATGTAACAGTGCCTCCTTAATGGCTTGCCACGGAAGGGAGTTGAAGGCGTTGACTATGTCAAGACTAACAGCCAAAGCCACTCCCTTCCGACGAACAATCTCCTCCGACAGGGACCGAACGCGTTCTATCGCGTCCAGCGTCGAACGCCCCTGCCGGAAACCGAATTGGCTATCCGATAAGTCAGGACCCACACGTGACAGATGCTCGGTGATACGGGCGGCGATAACTCTCTCGAAGAGTTTCACCACCTCATCCAACAGGCAAATAGGTCGGAACGCCGAAGGAGAGTCAGCAGTTCTGCCAGGTTTATTGATGAGGACCAGCTTGGCTTCTTTCCAGCCGGTGGGGAATACGCTATACCGGAGGCAGCTGGTGAACAGTCGCCTCAACCTGTCCCCCAAGGCCTCCACAGTGTACACCCACGCCCGGCCTGGGATCCCGTCGGGACCCGGAGCGGTGTTTCGGGCCGCCAGTCGACGCACAGCACGGTCTAGCTCAGCCGCCGTCACCTCGAAGTCGTCGGACCATCTCACGGTCGCCGGCGATATCGGTAGGTCTGTGAGATTATCCTTGATTCTGGGAAAGAGGGTTTCTACCACTCTTTCCACGAGTTGCGGGTCCAGAGTCTGTGTCAGTGGCGGGACCCATGGTCTGAGCTTGCCCAGTACAAATTTGTACGGACGCCCCCATGGGTCCATGTCCAGCCCCTCTATAAGTTCTTTCCAGGATCGAGCCTTGGCATCCGCGATCGCAAAACTGAGCGCCTTTGCAGCGACTCCATACTCCCGCCTCATATCGACAACCTCTTCGGCTGTGAATCGCCGTCTTCGTCGGGCTCTCTGATAACGGCGACGGGCCCTGACGCACTCTGTGCGTAATTGCTCTATTTCGGGCGACCACCAATATACCGAGCCCCTTTTCCCTCCTGGCTGGACCCGTGGCATCGATGCGTCACACGCGTCTGTCATGACGCGACGGAACCAGGCTGCCTGTGCATCGGGATCAGACGAGACCTCTTCCTCTTGCCAGTCCGCGGCGGTGGCTGCGGCGACGAGCATGTCTTTATCCATTCGCTTGAGGGACCAACGACGTGGAAGGCTACCATTGCGGCGGTTCTGGTTAGCGCCAGGGCGGCGGATGGCCACATCAAACATAATGTGGCGGTGGTCCGACAGAGTGATCACCTCCGTTGCCACTTTCCATCCTGTCACCAGGTTGATGGCGTCTGGAGTGGCCCATGTCAGGTCGACGATCGACTCCCCCTGCCACCGTACACAGGTACTGATCGAACCCCGATTTAAAATGCCGAGGTCCAGTCCCGCTGCCCACTCGATGAGCGTACCTCCTCTTACATCGTCTAGGCGATCGCCCCACTCAGTAGAACGGGCATTAAAATCGCCTAGAACGAGTACCGGACGAGACAGGTAGCCGCACACGCAACTTCGGAGACCATCTAGATACGCCTCGAAGGCGGGGAGGCCGCAATTAGGGGATATGTAGCAGCCCACTATAACCAGTGGACCCCACTCTACTGCCACAAACCCTAGCCCCCTCTGAAGGAGAGTGCAATGGGGGTCATTTTCCCCTCCTGCCCAGTAAACGGCAGCGGTGCCATCCTCCGATCCAAACCATCGGGGATGGTCCGGGATGGAGTATGGCTCTGCTACTACCGCTAAGGCAACCGACCACTCCGCGAGTGTCTGCATCAGCAGATCTTGTGCTGCGCGGCAGTGATTTAGGTTGACCTGTAAAATTCTGTGGTGGGGCGCGAATTTTAGGCCTCCATTACCTCCTCTGCCGGTTGTGTAGCCGGCTGAGACGTTCCTACAGCCAGCGGTGAGTCTGAGCTGCCCGCGGCTGGGGCTGAAGTAATTATTCGCCCTCTTTTTTTGTTTTTAGGTGGGGAGCATTTCTTACTCCCCAGCCGATGGTCCGCGGGCAGACCAAGATCCGAGCAGACCGGACACCTCGGCGCGGAAGCGGTGCATGCACGCGCCACGTGACCTGTGCTACCGCACACGTAACACCGTGCGCCGCGATCTGTCTCATTGGGGTACGTTGCCCTTACGTGTCCCATTTCAAGGCACCGGTAACACTGTAACGGTCGAGCTGCCAGCACCTCTACCCTAGCCGAAGCCCATCCCACTTGAACCCGCTTGGCGATTGCTAGTTTGCGAACCGCCGCAAGTGGGCAGCGAACCCAGGCCGTACCTAGCCGCGATCGGGAGACACGAAGGGCTCCAACCTTTACCTCGGATGAAAGACATCCCCCTACCGCAGCCACAGCTTCGGCCACCTCGGCTGGGATGATGGACTCATCTAAGTCCATAACCCGTACTTCGCCTGTTTTGCACGGACGTGCTATGACCGCGCCCGTGCCAGAGAGGACTTGCCGCAGGCGTTCCGCGAGCGCGTCCGCCTTAGCGGCATTTCCTTCTCCAGGAACCTGTAAAATCAGAGCCCCGGTGATAGCCCTCTTGACGCGTACACCACCCGCAATGCCAAGATCGGCTAGCCTAATATTTCCCTTGGCAGTTTCCATTACCTTAGCCATTGAAATCTCCGAGCCAGGGGGTAAGGAAATCGTGATGGCTGCAGTCGAGGGAGGCCGCGGTACAGCCTTTTCTTTAGGCGGTGGATGGGCAGGCGTTGTTCTGGCATCCCTGGTCTTCGTCTTTCTGCCAACGACCGTGGCCCAGACCTCCGTAGCTGGCGGGACAGACTGTGGTTGTGTTGGAGCAGGGCAATTGGGCACCGACGCTGGCGGCTCCTTCACCGCTCGTCGTCCTTTCTTTCGCTTGCGTGCCCTTTTCCTGGCTGGCATAACTATATCGGTCACTCCACTTGAGACCGCGCTTTGAGAAGGCTGAAGGCCCCCGTCGGAAAAAACCCTTGCCAGGGCCTCTACTCGGACCTCAGCCAGTACGCGGTCTACCTGGGATATATACTGGTCCCGGGTAGACGTGGGGCTCGACCCGGGTCGCGTCTTTGGCCTTTCACCTTTTAGGGGTGAAGCAGCCGCGCTGGTCCCTTCTGCAGGCTTAAACGGGAGCCTTTCATGGCTTCCACGGCGGAGCTCCTCCAGTTCCCTGGTCAAAGCAGCCACTTGCTTTCCTAAGGAGGCTAGCTGGGATCGGAGCTCGCGATTCTCCTTCTCTAACCTCCCAGTCAAGGACGTCGGGGCTGTCGGGTTGATTCTTCCGTGGAGCTCCGACACCCCGACCTTGACCACCGCAACTGCCTCTCTCAGAGATACCTTCTTCTGGCCTCTGAAACCTTTAGTTCCTTCTAAAACCTTTTCCACCACCGACAATGCTTCCAAAACTTTGGAGCCTACATCGGCGGTCGGCTGGTCCCGCAGTTCGACCGCAACTTCTGCCGCGCGAGACTGTTCACTGCCCGAGGGGATTTTTATGCCAAGCGCGTCCTCGCGCTCTGTCTCCGTTCCTGTTTCCGTTCCGCTTCTCCCAATATTGGTGCTTTTAGGAACCCGTTTGGACCGCGGCAACTTATTGGGCAGATTTACATCGGCCGGGCCGTTTGGCTTTCTCTTGTGTCCCCTTCCCTCCTTAGGGGTCTGGGACGACAGCGAGGAGACAGACATGAATGAACTGTCACTGTCCTCCGATACCCTTTGCTGTTGCCTTCTTTCTCCGTTTGGAGTAGTCTGCTTACTCCTATCTGTGTCCCTTTCGCCCGACTGGACACGGGACGACGCCGAACTAGGCGTTTTGGGGCGCACAAAACTGGGCGTGTGCAGGCCCGCATCTATAGAACCCGAACTCGGGTATTGGCGCGGTTTGCCCCCCCCAGAATACGAGGGGCTGGACACTACGGCTGACGCCGGAGTGCCGAGGGATTCTCCGCCTGCTAAGCGGGCGGTACCCTCCTGGGGTAATATCTTCTTTTGATCCGTCGCCATTTTTAGTTTTGCTCCTTAAGGGGGAGCTCCCCTGGTAGCGCCCTAGCGACTGGGTTCCCTCCAGCCACGCACCTCCTCACCGGGCGCCAGAGCTTGAGGTTCGGGTTATTTTTAAAGAGGTTTTCTTCCTCGCAGTCTGTCTCCTCCCCACGTCCAGGAGAAAGACTCCCGATCCTGTCTGTTCAGGGTTGCGGGTCGGGCCGAACGGTTGCCTTTTTAAGGCCGTAGCCGCCATCGGCATCGTAACCAACGGCAGTCCCGTCGCCCCTCGGAGCCAGCCCAGCTCATCCACAGAACCTCTGACTATGCTGAGGGACATGTGGAGAGGAGGCTTCCGTCCTGGGGTGTGGCCATAGGCCACCCAGACAGTACCCTAGCCATGTTAGCCGCGCCAGTAATATACACAGTCGCGTGTCCACCTCCCGCGTATGTCGGATGTTAGACATGGACGCCATGGTTGGGTTTGAGGAGGCAGCCTACTAGACACCTAATGTTTTCATTTCTACAAACAAACAATTCTGTCAAAGCGGTGAGGTATGCAGGGCGAAGGGGGCTACAAAAATGCATTCTAATCGGCCGGTTCAAATTTGCGGTGCGTCATAATTCATAACTAGTGTTAGGATTGGTCTTATGTAAGACGTATAAGTCTAACGTGTTGTCAGAAAGTGTTCGCCTTACGTCTGCCGTCTAGTAGGCTGGGTTGTCGTTGAATAAGCATGATTATTTGTTATGTGTCTGTGTATCTTATTAACCTATACTATTATTCGTTAGTAGAGCCTTGCTTATTTCAGCATGAATGGACCGGCTCGACCGAGGAAATACTACCTTCTCACAGAAAATCAACGTAAAGTAACAGTACTTAAACTGTTGCGTTTCGTTTGGTGAGTGAGAGTGCCGGAGCCCCTATCCCCTATTCCTTTTCCCTCGTCTCACTCCTCATCCTATCCCTTTTCCCCACTCCAAAGGGCGGCAACGCACTTGTGACTCCTGTGATGTTGCTTGTGTCCATGGGCGGCGGTAATTGCTTACCATCAGGCGATCCGTCTGCTCGTTTGCCGCCCATTACTATAAAAAAAAGTTTAATAATATGAATATAGAAGTATGTGTATTACTTATCAGTTTGTCATAGTATAGGCTCAGCTTAATTTGGAATCAGATGACTGTATTCTTAGAAATTGTCCGTCATTTATATTAAGTATTATATAACACATTAAATACGTATAATATTGATGTAAACCAAACTAAGAATGAGGAAATTAAACTAAAATAGATCGAATATTTGCTGCTGTAGCCATAACAAATTCCTGGTAAACAGCCTTGTATATCAAATAGGTAATAGGCAATCATACTCGTACTAGCAGATATTACAAAAAGCCTTATCGAATGACATCAAAACATCCTGAACTAATAGAAAATTATGGCTGTTCCTAACTAATATCGATACCTTGCCGAATAACGCAGACTACAAAATATGAGTTCCATTACAGTTTTCTTACTTTTATAACGCTCATAGTGTTTCCAAATCCCTACTCGCTTTGTAGTTCAGAAAATAATATCGAGTCAATGACACTATTAAACTCTGAAACTTATATTGAAAATGTTCAATAACATTAACCGGTTAGACTGTTGATAAGTTCATGTGTCAATGTCTTTCTATTAATAAATTTCAAAATAAATCTACTAGCGAAAGCTGCAGTTTTGTTTGTATCGCATTCAGATTTTCCCCTACAGCCCCTACATGTTATTTGTAATTAATTTTGACATTTTAACTTACGGACTAATGGAATATTTGTACACCAGAAATGGTTGAGTATATTGGACATAATTTAAAATAACAACTTTTTGTTACTATTTATATCTTACAAATAAATAATTCTTTCTTTCCTTTTTTTTCTTTCTTTACACTTGAGGTTGCGATGTGTTCCGTGTGGTGACGGATTAAGAATACGAAATATCACCACCCCATATCATCCCATGGGTGTCGTAAGAGCCGACAGAGGGAGCATATTATGCAGAGAACAACACTGCAAGAGAAGGAAATCTTGATACAAACACCAATAAAATAGACCAACCCGTTTGGCCAGCGTGGTATAGTAGGCCAATTCCTCCTTTCACAGGAGAGGCCTAGTCCAGCAGTGGACTGTTGAGGACTGATGATGATGAGGTTGCAAGAGAATGCTCACCAGAACTTTATGAGATTAACATATCCCTGAATATGTGTGTCGGCACTTTCTTTACATATATTTAAATCTAATTTACTCTTACATTGGGACGAAGGCTTTACGAACATGTTAAAACAGATACGAGATATGATCTAAGTCCTGCAATTTGTAGGCATCTTACTATGTTTCTCGAATCCTACAGATAACTTCAAATAGAACACATAATAATTGCGGAATGATATAGCAGCCAGCAAACCACATTAATTTTATTGTAGCGCCATCTGTATTTGTATGTAAAAGTTACCATACCATCTATCGATGATCGCAGATCTCTGCCTAAATTATCGCTCTATCACTTACACTCAAACCCAACAACAACAGAGACTGGTAGTATAACACAAAGATCATGGTGATAGTCCCCTTGATATAACAAGTTGTTCATAATAAGTTCATCTTATACTCTATAATAGTTCAACGACTGTCGAACTTTGCAGTGAATCTGAGATGTTAACGACCCCAAGATCTCGCTACTACGCAAGCCCTATATAACGTTTGGGAAACATCTATATTGCTTTTCTTCTCTTACTGGAATAAAAGAGTGTATCTAATATATATTGCTTTGAGATTTTATAGTACTACTGTTTTAAGTGTTATTTAAATAGTTTCTTGAGCATTTGTGCGTATAAATTTATTTAAAGAAACGTAAAAAATCATACTTTCACGAACGTCTGGCATAAAGTAAGTTGATTTTAATTAAGGTCCGATTTTTAGGCGAATAAAATTGTTAACGTTAGTGTACATATGCATGATTGTCTATAGTGTTAGATTCCATTGTAATATTTCTCCGACTGTAGGTATGTTTCTTTTTGTCCGTGTGGTGACGGATTAAGAATACGGAATGTCACCACCCCATATCATCCCGTGGGTGTCGTAAGAGCCGACAGAGGGAGAATATTGTGCAGAGAACAGCACTGTTAGAGAAGGAAAACTTGATACAAACCCTATACCAACCCGTTTGGCCAGCGTGGTATAGTAGGCCAATTCCTCCTTTCAAAGGACAGGCCTAGTCCGGCAGTGGACTGTTAAAGGCTGATGATGAGATGTTTCTTTTAATTCCATTGTTTTACTTGCAGCCATACTATATTCACAGCATCCATTCGGGTCCATATTAGTTTAATCATAAAAATCTATATACAATAATTAAATATCAGTTTAAAGCATAATATGCACATAAAAATCTTGAAGTGAAGAAACTACATTCTTAGACGCTTATATGAAGTTGATAAGAGAATCAGTGCAAAAAGCGTAACCCAAATGAATACTACTGGATAAACGTGGCAAGCATCTCGCCACTAAGTTTAAATTTCCAGGCAAATTCAACGACGGAATTTCGCCAAGTAAAATCTTTAAGGTTTCAAAACCCTCAGCAAGGAGAGAGTTTATATTTCATTATCAGTGTTACTTTAGCTAAGTGTTACCGCATTGGTGGCCATAGAGGGCTAGGTTATAACATTTTAGTAACAAAGTATGGTGGTCACAGAAAGCTAGATTTTTCCTTCTTAGTATAAAATAGGGCTGAGTATTGAACCTATTCTGATTTTGACTTAAACTTTAAAAACAAACAATATGCTAAGAATAGCTCGAGCACTTGGCAAGTTTTACCCGGGCCTATTCAATTTTAGCTATTGCTATAAACTATTTTATTTTTTTATCTGGTATAAATTACAGTAATCTCGTTAGTTAATTAATTGTATTGTACAACCGTTGTAAGCTGATTGAAACGTAGGAAATTATCAGACATTTTTATATAAGAGAAACAAGATACAATACACGACTTTTTCTGATATTTTAAATATATGACATTTTATTGTTTAAATTTTTATTATTTTTACTTATTGTTTGCAACATGTATTTTACTGTGTATTAGCATGTAAAGTTGTGAGTACGATGTGGGCATTATTAAACATATAAACAAATAGTTGTGGCAACCTGTCTGATGGCTTAGGCTGACATGCTTATGCATACACCTTCTGATGGCGTGGAGGCATAGTGATACAGATCGTGCTGGCTCCCTCAATTAAGGTTGAGCCGTACGATTGCTGTTGAATGCGGGCCATCAGTGGGCCGAGTCAGTCAAAAGCGTCAGATAATTTCCTGCATTGTACTTGCATACTAAACCCTTTTTTGTCTGGACTTTAAAAGATGAAGAAAAGACTAAAGAAATTGAAGTGACAAAAAAAACAATGACTCTGAGTTTGTTTCGGCCTTTCTTCTCAAGAAGTCATTTAGCTAGGAAAAGCCGGCTTCATCTAGAATAGGGTTTTGACATGTATAAGTGTTATAAACAACCAAAATGCAGAAATAAATATGTCTTTATGTCTTTATGTCTTTATTTTATTTTCACGATCACATACGTTAATGCCTTTAGAATAGGTATTTACCGGCGGGTGAACATTTTGACACATTTATTAAAGCACGCACTTCACGATTTTATTACTACTATTTAATACATTCACCGTTTTATTCAAATCTGTTACGTATTCACAGTTATTTTATATTAATCATGATCAAAGAATCCGTACCACATTTATTTTGTGTTTCGGAAAAAAGCAATAACCGTTATCGGCGAGCTAGAATTCCATTACTACATTGTTCCCGATTCGAGTCACAACTGCGACGCATACGTGAAACGTAAATGGGTGTGACATGAGCTTTATTTGACAAACCCTCGTTTGATTCACATCAAGTGAACACATGTGTCGAAAAAATACCACAGTATATAAGTTCTGTAATAGGAGCATTTTTTATTGCGCTTGTGGTGGCTTTCTTGTAAGTGATTGTAGTTGTAAATATGAATATGACTCTTTGTACTTTCAAGGGTTTTGGGAACAGTGTTTGGTCTTCACTCATAAATGCCTTTCTACTATTATTATTTAGCGCAAAGTTGTAATGTGGATGGATGTTTGTCACACTTTCACGTAAATACTACCTATTTCATTAATGGTGATGGAACCTTCCTGTAAAATAGCTTTGTTTTATTTTTAAGGTGAAGAAATTCTCTGTCTTGCACTCAAAGTATGTAACATAATGTAGGGTAGTTTGAGTTTCAGGGAATCGTGTTAAAGTTCAAACCATTCTGTGCAACAAAGACATCACAGAGAATTTGCCGCTAAATTATCATTAAATGCGCGTAGATCGTCTCAAATTGGGAGTATCAAAGTTAACATCAATAACAAAAGTATAATGCTCAGCATTGCCATAAGTCCGCAAAACTGAATATAATAATATAAAATTGTTGCGTTACTGGCTGACTGACAGACAACGTACAGCTGAAACTACTGGACGCAAGAAACTCAAATTTGGCATGTATAGTCTTTGGGGATGGTGACTGTATCGAGGAAGAACTCAAGGCCACGAAAAGGCATAACAACTGGAGAAGGAAAGCCAAGGACCGTCGCAAATGGAAAGCCATAGTTGAAGAGGTCAAGACCCACAAAGGGTTGTAGCGCGGAGAGAGTCAAGTAAGTAAATATTATTTTGGGTTTGTACTTGCGTGGGGCACTAGAGGGATTTTCTGAAATTCCCACGGGCTCGGTGTGAAAAGTTAAATTTAAAAAAAATGTGCGGTCGTAGCTGTTCCTCTAGTGTTTTATAAGATTAGTATGTGTGACTTTATCCAGGATTATTCTTAGTATAAAGATCACTAATTACATAATTATTAAACTTTACAGAGAAGTTTTCTCATTTACACATCGCCGTGCGATTTCCAAACTACAAAACAAGTCCAAACAAACTCCTGTGTAGGGTGGACTAGAGCAATTAACGTTTGTACAAGTTTTTTTTAATAATTGTGAATGTGAAATGGACTCGGGAATTAGTTTTTTGTTGTCATTGATGTATAATTTGACGACGTAGCGGTAGTGTAAGCAACTGCTACGCTGAAAGCCACGGGTTTGATTTTCGCTTAAGTCAAACATTCGTTTGCGTGAAAATGGCTGTATGTCTTTATGTAGTACCCATGGTATCTGCTTGGTTTGGGATTCGATGGAATTGTGTGTATGTGGTAATATAATATTATTATCAGAATATAATTTTAGAAGCGGCATCTACATACCTAATAAGGATACTTTACCACGCTCAGGCATGACATTATAGTAGGCTCAGGCATGACATTTGCAATAAATTATGACTCTACTATAGCGCTGCGTCATATATATGTATACTATTTTGAAAACGAGCCAACTCCTTATCTGAACTGTGTCAGTGACTTTTTATTACTTACAGAGTAAGGAAGAGTCCACAGTTATGAGAGTCCGCTGGTGCCAGTCTTATATTGTACCATGACACATACTACGTCTTTGAATATGACAGTGAAGTTATGTTATGTTATGTTTAGGTAACCAAAGTAGCGGCAAATAAACAAAGAAAAACATTAGATTAATAATTATTAGATTGTTATCTCTACATCCATTTTCCTTTTTGAGTACTAGAAACAGTTCTTTGGCTGATAAAAAGAAGTGGGAGATAAGCATGTTTATCAAGATCGCATGTTCTGTTTAGGGATTTAATTCATCTAGCCAAGTCGACGGGAGGGATAAATCAAATTGGGTCCGTGACGGGGAAGCTTGATCAGTTTACACATGTATATGTCTGGGAATACACACATATTACATCACATAATAATAAAATTAACTTTGCGTGTATACGATATAGATCTTTATTCCAAGGCAGCTCCGTGTTTCTAGTCACACATCAAATCAACTATTGTCCTGTGTAGAGATTATACATTTATAAAATTTGTTAAAAAGCTATATGTGTATATATATACATATATATAGTGATATGATGGATGTAAGGAAAATTTATATACCAGGAGTGAGTGAAACGAAGAAGAAAGGTTGCTTAACAACTACTCATGGCCGGTATCATGCATACTGGTCTGGAGTTGTTGAATCTGAAAGAGCTAGCCGAGGAGTTGGAATGATTCTGTCGGATAGGATGAATGAGTGTGTGAAAGTATATGAATATGTCAACGCCAGGCTTCTTTGGATGCGATTAAAACTTGGCTTAATGAAAGTCTTTGTTGTGTGTGTTTATGCTCCGGACATGTTCAAACCATTGAATGTCAGAGAGGAACTCTGGGACAAGGTCAGAGATGTGCTTGCTAGGTGTGAGAATAATGAAAGAATAATTATGTGAGGCGACTTTAATGGCTGGGTGCGTGTGTCTCGTGATGGATGTGAAAGGGTTCTAGGGCGATTTGGTGACGAGAGAGTGAATGAAAATTGTGAGAGTTTGCTGGAGGTTTGTATGGAGAGAAAACTTTTTGTGACAAACACTTTATTTAGTCACAAGTTGATTCAGATGTATACATGTCAAAGGCAGACAGAAAAAAATATGATAGTTTTATTGTGGTAGATGAGTGTTTAAAAGGAAAAGTGAAAGATCCTAGGTGTGCCGAGGCTAAAATGTGGGTACTGACCATTTTTTGGTAGTTGGTCGTATAGCGGGACTAACCACTAAATGGCGCCATCGTCCTCGCATACACTTACCTGCTATAGAAAGAGTAAAAGTTGAAAGATTGGAAGAAGAGGATGTTCGTAGTCAGTATAAAGAGTTATTGACTGTAAAACGAAACGAACACTAAGATTTAACTATTATAAAGATAAAACTACACACAATAAAAAACAATATGTAACATACTCAAAACTATTAAAACAATGTATATATTATAACTAGCTGACCCAGCGAACTCCGTTTCGCCTTTTTAAGAGTTTTTTATTTAATTCCCTTTTTTCCCAGCCCCTTTTCCAAAGTTACCATTGACTTAGCGCTTAATCTCTTATCATTTCAGAGTCTATAAATGCTGAACAAACAAACATAGATTTTTATATAATATTGAATTCCCCATTCCTTAAAATATCGGAGACGATACCCATATCGACTTTAAAAAAATCCTTACAATAGATGTTGTATTTGGATTCTCCATCCCTTCAAACATCGGAGACGATACCCATATTGATTTAAAAAAAAAACCCATCCGCCATCTTTGATCACGAAATAGATGATGTTTTTGAATTCCCCATTCCTTAAAATATCGGAGACGATACCCATATTGCCTTTAAAAAAATCCCGTCTGCCATCTTTGATTTCCTATCTGCCATCTTTGATCACGAAATAGATGTTGTATTTAGATTCGCCATCCCTTAAAACATCGGAGGCGATAACCATATTGATTTTTTAAAACTTTCTCATCCGCCATCTTTGATTTCTCATCCACCATCTTTGATCACGAAATAGGTGTCGGATTTGGATTCCCCATCCCTTTAAATATCGGCGACGATACCCATATCGACTTTAAAAAAAAACCCGTCCGCCATCTTTGATTTCCTATCCGCCATCTTTGATCACGAAATAGATGTTGTATTTGGATTCACCATCCCTTAAATCATCTGAGACGATACCAATATTGATTTTTAAATTTTTCCCATCCGCCATTTTTGATTTCCCATCCGCCATCTTGAATCACGAAATAGATGTTGTATTTGGATTCCCCATCCCTTTAAACATCGGAGACGATACCAATATTGATTTTTTAAAATTTTCCCATCCGCCATCTTTGATTGCCCATCCGCCATCTTTGATCACGAAATAGATGTTGTATTTCGATTCTCCACCCCTTAAAATATCGAAGGCGATACCCATATTGATATATAAATTTTCTCATCCGCCATCTTTGATTTCCCGTCCGCCATCTTGGATCACTAAATAAATTTCATATTATTAATCAGCGTCCCGAAAATCTCGAAAACGATACCCATATAGATTGTATCCTATTCGTTTAGCCTTTTTTTGCCTTTGACCCAACCCTCCCCCTTCTCGTTTGACCATTTTATTATTTTTGTCTGGCCCCTAAAAGTTGTGTCGTAAATTTATATAGCCTATAGCCTTTCGGAATAATTGGGCTATCATAGGCAATTACAATTTTTAAAATCCGACTGCTAGTTCCTGAGATTAGCCGACATTATGTTTTAGCCTTTTTAGCCTTTTGCCCGGCCCCAAAGGGTCGAAGCGCTATGTTATATAGCCTATAGCCTTCCGGAATAACTGGGCTATCGTATACAAAAAGAATTTTTTAGATCCGACCGGTAGTTCCTGAGATTAGCGCGTTCAAACAAACAAACAAACAAACAAACAAACAAACTCTTCCGCTTTATTATATTAGTATAGATTATAAAAAGAATTTCAATATGAAATTTATACATAATAATGATAATAAATGTAAGGCGGCCTGGACAGTAATAAAGAACGAAGTTGATACCATAAAAAACAACAGAAACATAGAGAGTATTAAAATCAACAATAAAATATTGAAAAATCCAATTGATATTGCATCCGCCTTCAATGCTCATTTTATTAATGACGTTATTATATAGACGTTAAACGAAATAATGAAAGCTGTAGTTTCAGTGGCCATGTGATTTCCAATACAATGTTTCTAAAACCTATGTCAGAATGTGAAGTTAGGCGAGAAATAACATCGCTGAAAAATACTAGTTCTACAGGTTATGACGAAATTACCACCAAAGTTCTTAAAGCCTGTAAAGATGAAATCACTGCCATACTAACACGTTTAATTAATTTATCTTTTTCAAGTTGAGTTTTCCCAGAAGCTTTGAAGTCATCTATTATAAAGCCTCTGTTTAAAAAAGGCGAAATATGTGATGTTAACAATTATCGCTCAATTACCCTGATTCCCATAATATCAAAAGTGTTTGAAAAATGCATGTATAATAAATTAATTAACTTTTGTAACACATTTTATATCATCCGTGATGAACAACATGGCTTCCAGCACAACAAATCAACTAACTTAGCTGTATTTTCTTCGATAAAAGAAATAGTGACGAACATAAATAATAATTTCTTAACAGGATTGTTCTTTGATTTGTCAAAAGCTTTCGATCTGGTCTCACATCAGACACTGATAGGTAAACTTCATAATCTTGGGATCAGAGGACATGCATTACAGTAGATTTCGTCTTATCTAAGTAAAAGACAACAATGCGTTATAGTCACTAGAATGGATCATAATAGGAACATGGTACCTTACTCGTCTCCATATAGCTATAATAGCTGCGGCGTTTCTCAGGGAAGCGTCCTAGGCCCAGTACTATTTCTGCTTTATCTTAATGACCTTTTTTATTTTATTTTTTTTATATTAATTACCATTACAAACCACAAAACCATCTTATTTGCCGATGACATATCCATTATTGTTACATTTAATAAAAAAATGATACTATTACTGATCATGAAAATGATATAAATAATACAATAAACAATTTAATTCATTGGCTTGACATAAATAATTTAAAAATCAACCTGACTAAATCCGTATTTATACAATTTAATAGATCTTATAATACTAATTTCAATATCAAATTAAATATACCAAAACTTAAAGAAGTCACGCATACAAAATTCTTGGGCGTAACCCTGGATGAAAATCTAAATTGGAAAACACACGTGGAACAAGTATCAAATAGAATAAACAGATTTTTGTACGCACTAAAACAAATAAAAAATGTTACAATTACCTGTTACCACGCGTATGTAGAATCAGTGCTACGGTACGGGCTTGTTATGTGGGGTAATAGTACTGATCAAAACAGAGCATTTTTTTTGTACAAACCGATGAATCATGTCGCCAAATATTCAAAGAGCTTGGTTTGCTGCCACTACCTTCTCTGTATATTTATGAAATTTGTGTATTTGTAAGGAAACATAAACAATTATTTAAGACAGCAGATGATGTATATCCAAGGAGTAGACGTGATCCACACAGACTTGATCTTAATGATGTTGCAAGGTTGACAAAATATAATAAAAGCTGTCTAGTTATGTGTGTACGCATATTTAATAATATAATAAAAATTATATCATCATATCATCTAAAAATTTTAAATATCCGATTGTTTAAAATACAGTTGCATAGATGGCTTAATGAAAATAATTTTTACTCTGTGCAAGATTTTATGAATAAAAATGTTAACTTTTAGCCTTAATACACCTATGTCTACAAATTGCATGCTATGTTAAGCAGAACATGTGAAACCAACATAATACTTGTAACATCTTTTGATACCATGTTTTACACAAATAAATACATTTATTATTGTTTCTCTTTCTCGGGTATTATTCTAATTTGTTAGAACAATACCCGGCCCTTTGGCAGGCGTACACGGAGACATAGGTCCAACGCGCAGAGGCCCTTTGAGAGTTTTAATCTAGAATGTAATGGAACACCTACTGAGGCGCCTCCATCACCGCACTACTAAGTACAGTCACGGGTTAGCCGCAGCAGGTGAGGGCTGTTGCTACTTATATGGAAACAAATTACTCTGGGCTAATTGGGATGGGTGTTTAATGGATAGATTTAGGTGAAAACTATGGATGAATGCCGGCGTCTGCCCTAAGTACTCTTATAGTACGTCGAAAAGGGGCAGACGGTGACTCGCCAGCTCACTAGATGGACCCTCTCTAAATAGCCGCCAAGGCAAACAAACTCTACCATAAAGGCAACAAGAGCGGTGTGAGCGGCTAGGGGTGTAGAACGGTGCGGCACCGGTTTCGCCATCGCGGGTCGTGACCCGGAGCGGGTTTCCCCGTGATTAAGCCCTTGACAACGACACTTCCACCCCCGAGCAAATAGCTCTTGCGACTTCCCTCTGGCCGGCCGACTAAGGCAAGCCAGAGTCGAGAGTCCTGCGGGCGCTCTTGGAAATCCACTCCGACCAGCCAGTAAAGGCAAGCCGGAAACGAGGCCCTGACCGACTCCCTGAAGTATTCGTGTGTGAATGACAATTAAAGGATTGTAAAATAAAAGTATGACAGGTTGAAACATAAAGTAAAAGAGATAGCGAGAAGAAAGAAAGAAGAATGCAAGGATACATTTGGTAGAAAGCCTGATCAACATTTTTGGGCCAATATCAAACTGTTCTGGCATTTGGTCAGAACAGCCTGAGGCAAATCAAGAGATTAGAAAGTTGGTGTGATGAGGGATATAAATGGAATTATTATTAGAGAGCATGGGGAAGTTCTGAATCAGTGAAAGGTATATTTTGAGAATGTGTTTGAACGAGGAGAGAGCGACACTAGGAATATAGTAGCGAATGTGGAAGATAATTGTGAAAGTGATATAAGTATGGAAGAGATACGATATGCATTGCACAGTATGAAGGCGGGTAAAGCTGCGGGATATGACAGGATATCTGCTGAAATGCTCAAGGTAGGTGAAAGCGTCACTGCAAGCCTGCTGTATCTACTATTCAATAAATGGTGGCGGGCCGGTCGTGTACCAGGTGACTGGAACAAGGCCGTAATTGTGCCACTGTACAAGGGCAAAGGGTCACAGCAGGAATGCAAAAATTATCGCGGTATAAGCCCCCTGAATGTTTTTGGCAAATTGTATGCATAGATACTGATTTAAAGAGTGCTCTCTGAAATGGACAGTAAAATTTGGAATGTGCAAGCGGGATTCAGAAAGGGAATGGGATGTACGGATCAAGTCTTTTCCCTAAGGTGCATTGCAGAGAAATTATTAAGTAAACACCAGAAGGTTTTCTGCGCCTTTATTGACCTGGAAAAGGCTTACGATCGAGTGGTGAGGGATGAACTTTGATCAACACTTTCTGTGTATGGAGTGAGCAGCAGTACGATACAGGCACTTAAATCCTTATATAGGGATTCAAGTGCCTATGTCAGAATACACGGGGCCTACACGGACTGGTTTAACATCGATCGCGGTGTTAGGCAGGGAAGAGTAGCGTCTCCTTGGCTGTTCAATCTGTTCAGTGGACAGTTGTTTAACCGATTTGAAAGAGTCTGAATGTGGATTAAGAATGGGTGAGTCAGTGTTTAAGACCCTCCTATACGCTGACGATCAAGTTATATTTTCATCGTCAGCGTCGGATTTGCAGCAGATGGTTACCATGATGAATGAGCCGTATAAGAAGAAAGGTATGGAAGTGAATGTTAACAAAACTAAAGTCATGGTCATAGAGATGGACGATAATGTAACTGAATAGGACATAATGATAGGAGATGAAAAAGTAGAGCAAGTGAATGAGTTTATGTATTTAGGGTCTTTGTTTACCAACTAACTAACTTGTCTTGTTGTTGTTTGATAGAAAATGTGAGTGAGATATTGAAAGGAGAGTGAAAGCAGGTAATAGTGTAAACGGCGCCTTACAGTCCATCATCAGCAATGGGATTATCCCAAGGCAAGCTCGCCTTGCTATACTGCAGGGAGTTTTGGCGCCAACATTGATGCATGGTAGCGAATCATGGGTATGGCAGAAGAAGCATGAAAGTAGGATTAATGCTGTAAAAATGAGAGCTTTGAGAAGTATGTGCGGAGTAAGTTTGATAGATAAAGTGCGAAACAGTGTGGTCTAAAAGAAGACTTAGTGACAAAGATCGAAATAGGAATGTTGCGTTGGTTTGGACATTTGAAACGGATGGATGAAAGAAGAAATACGAAAGAAGTGTATCGTGCCAGAATGAATGGAAATGTCGGTAGGAGGCGCCCTAGGCGGACGTATGCCGACCAAATAGGTGACATACTGAAAAAGGGCCAAATTGAAAGTATCCATAACCGACGCGCGTGCATGATGCGGTTAATAAATATCGAGGAAGCGAAAGAGGTATGTTTGAACCGTAGCATGTGGCGTTCCATAGTCTCTGCATACCTCAATGGGGGACGGGCGTGACGATATAGATAGATAGATAGACTTAAGCTAAAATAAAACTTTGCAAAACAGTCGAGGAAATTATTCTGAAGCAATAAGCTTGGAGTTCGCTGTAATAAACTTGAAAAAAATGGGAAGTCTGGCTGCACGGTTGTCGTTGTGGTTTAAACGCCTGCCTCACCACTTGACACTGCGCCGAGTGTTGTGGGTTCGATCCTCACACGAGACAACACTTTAAGTGATTCATAAATTGTAGTTTCGAGTCTGGGTGTTCATTGTGTCCGTTAGTTGTATGTTTGTAAAGTCCCCCGCGAAATAGGATTTAGTCCTTAAGTAGTACTAAAAAAAAAATGTATTTGGTCAGAGTGGTGGAATATGCCCTAAGTCTTCACATGGGGAGAAGATATGCATGGTTGATATAATTAAAAAAATACTTTTACTTCATATCGTTTGCACGTAGTATGAATAGTGAATATTTACAATCTGCAGCACGTTAAGTTCATTCACTTGCAGGGCAGGTAAAACAAAGTTTAATAGACTTTCAGAAGATCACTACGATTTGTTTCTTATGTAAAAGAAAAGACTCCATACACAGTTCAGAAAACATTTACTTCATAATATCACAACATTTTATAATATTAAGCACTTCAGATTAAAAATAGCAAATGAGGGTAAAATGGTAAATATACATTATTACCTTAAAATAACGCCAAGTAAACGCGCACGTAATTTCCTTTAGTGTTCACTGGAGGACGCTTGACGACAGAATGCCACCTTATCTCAGACATAATTCTTCTAACAACTAAAACCCCCGCCACAACGCGTGCCTCGCTCTGATTGGTTTGATATGCGCCAATTGAAACCATGGACCAATAAGAGCGGTTCGGTGTTGCCAGTTAATAAAAACTGAATTCTGACAAATTGCGAAAATAAAATGCTGCTAGATAATAAAAAGGTATAATATAAAATACAGACGCTAACAGCTCGGCCCCATCCTGCGAAAAGCGAGTCCCTTCGCAACATCAAAAAAAAAAAACGTACAGTTATTTTCATGGTAAGCTTCTTATAACTAAGCTAGACTTATTTATTTATTATACCAATAGCAAAAGCAACAAAATACAACGTAAAAAAATTAAGCCACAGTTAGCCAAATACAGGTCTCTGCGGATATGTAAAATTGCACATGCATGCTGCACAGTATTTAATAGATATGTGGACATATAAACAAATTTATTAAAGGTTAATAAATATTCAAAAGTTCTGTAGTTATTAAAAAAATCCAAGCTCAGTAATCGTCTCACCGTTTCAATCATTGCGACAGAAATATCAAATTCATGTTTACATTGTTTATTTAGAATATTACTCGCTCGCCACACAAACGAATTCTGCCGGTAATTTCTGTACCTCAGAGGTATATAACATTAAGTGTCAAAACGTAAGTATTGCAGTGGACACGAAAATATACAGCATAAAACTTCAATGCCACATTGCTCAGAAAGTGTTTTAGGTATTAATATGGCAATAACTGTCCTCCTTATTATTTTTAAAGCTAATTACGGTAATCAATATGATATTTTTGTAAAACTACTACCTTCATGATTTTATGTACTTGAGGTTGTATACTGCGAATGAAAGTAAAGCATAACTTTGTAATATAAGCATTAAGATAACATACTACTTTATACCTTTCGGAGAAATTTGAACTTAATGTTTAAAAATCATTAACTGTTTAAAGATTTTAAGGGACAAAAGCATAGAAAACATAAGAATATCTAAAAAATGCCAATTTTATTATTTACCAACGCACAACGGGTCTAGTTTAATAAACAAAATGTAGTGAGACATACATAATTTATAAATGATGAAAATTAATTACAATTTTAGTCAGATGCTTCTGGCACATGGCAGATTTTTATAATATACATGAAACATTAAAGGAATCCATTGTAAAGATTTTTGTAGATCGGCATATTTCATTTTTTAAATGGGTTTTAGGGTCGTCCCTACGAGTTGGTTCAGGGGTAGGCATTACAAAATCTCTTCTTCTGTTTCGAACTAAATTTACTTCGTCAAAGGTATTGATGAAATGATGTTTTATAAAACATTGAACCCTTTTCATTTTTTCGAAACTGCATCCACACTATGGCTGAATACGGCACAGAATTTCCCTCAGTGGACTTCTTACGATGTACGAAAGGAGCCGATGTTCCACAAAATGCGGCAAAGTCCTTGAAATCGGAAATTTCCATATTGACGACTCTAATTTTGGTGCCCTTGGAACAGTTTTTGATAAACTGCTGCCAATCCCAAGGAGTAACAATGGGAAACTCGAGATGTTTTTTCTGTTCCCGTTCTATAACAGAGTGTATTACGTCTACCTCCATATGAGTGTGCCCTTTAAGTAAATATTTATGATTTACTATCTGCAATTGTGGTTTTTGGGATAATATCCATAAATAAACCATAATTAAAGATATATTTTTATTCTGGCCAGCACAGTTATCGCTCCAGATTGTTACCTCTTGTTCTAAGAATTTGACTATTCCTGACGCCATTTCATTACCACAACGGCCTGCTATAGTCTCATCCCACATAAAACACCAGCTTTCTTTAGGAACCGAGTCTATTAGAGTAAAATGAGAAGTCCACAGCTTTCTATGATAGAAGCTTTGGCTATTAGTCAATAAAGGTGTAGGCAAGCATTTCTTTAAATCAATTGTCAGCTTTTGGAGAATTGAAGCCTAAATTGTATTCGGTATTAAAAATATATCTGTAAAGCCAAGCTTTTGCAATATTTTCTTTTGGCAGACCCTCTTGAACACATAATTCTACATACAAAGAATATAATTTTTCAATGTTCAGATGGCTGCCAAGATACGATCTTCCAGTTCTGTTTCTAGATTAGTGACTCTCATATTTTGGTACACTTTCTATATGTCTTCTTATTGCATTTTTAATGTCCTCCGAAATCCTATTCGACGGTTGATGTCTTCCTCCCCTATCTTCTTGGACGAACATTGGTTGATTTTTTTACAGTTTTTGAAATAGCTAGCGTATTTAGAAAGAACTTCTTGCAGACTTTTTCACGTTGTCCATTTACCATAAATGAATAATACAATGGAAATTATCTTTTAGGTGGTTGTTCGAAATCCTGACGTTTAGATCTGGCTGTCTTAACTTCAGAAACACTAGATAAAATAAACTAAATGACAGAGTAAAGAATTATGTGAAAAGAGAGTGTTGTGGGGTAAAAGAAGATGTAGTGACAAGCATCGAGAAAGGTATGCTAAGATGGTTTGGGCACGTGGAGAGGATGGATGATGAAAGTCTGACCAAGCAGATATGTAAGGCAAATGTGGAAGGGACAGGACGAAGGGGAAGACCTAGGCGGACGTTCTCTGACCAGATTGGAGACATCCTAAAAACAGGACAGGTGAGAAGTACCCTGAACAGAAGAGCATGCATGAGGAATCTGATGGGAGTGAATGAAGGAAGAGAGATATGTCAGGATATTTGCAAATGGCGTTCCGTAGTCTCTGCCTACCCCTCCGGGAAACAGGTGTGAGTCTATGTATGTATGTATGTATGTTTGGAGATACTATTGTGTACATCTCAGTGTGTTTTGGCTGGAGTTATAAACAACATCTTAATATATAAAATCCTTGCGTTACTGACTGACTGACAGACACGCTACAGCCGAAACTATTGGGCGCAGGAAGCTGAAATTTGGCATGTATGTTCCTTGGGGACCGTAGGGGTGCACTAAGAAGGGATTTCCCGAAATTCCCACGGTATCGGCCAAATCGGGTAAATTTACAAGAAATGCAGGCGTAGCTGCTGGCGTCCTCTATTATAATAATAAAACTGTACTTAACACTAGCTGATGTTATATTGTCTTGTTAGCATTTAGTAAACGACACAGAAACTTTCCACGTGAATACATATCGTTTTACTATTTTTCAGTATTTTTTAGCCTAGTTTAGTACGCACTGCACTAGCACTGATTGGGGAGACAGCGTCGCGCGGGGCCGCGCTTCACATCGTAGGTAAAAGACATTATGTGCAGTAAATAACATTATGTTGACGCGATGTTTAGAGGTAAACAAACTTATGATCTTTTAAGATTCTATACCACATTTGAATTTGTGAATTTAATATCATATGTCACTGAATATTTCGTTTCATTGATATCGTGTGACTTAATGCTGTATACCATACGATAGAGCTCGCTATAACGATTTTATTGGTGTAAAAAACCATATTTGAAAAAAAATGCAGTTAATACTGTTTACCTCTAAGGTACAGATTTGTAGATGCTAATGGAAGATGATTAGGGGCGTAGTGTCTTACAGCTGGTTGGAACATTAAATAGTATTTTACCCAGTAGATCCGGACAGTCAATGGGTCCAGATATGGTGTTCGACAGATAAATAACATTGGCGATATTTCGTCGTGTAACTAGCGGCAATAGGTGGAATTTTGAGCAGATTTTCAAATATTCTTCCGATCTGTAGGTGATTTTACACCGATAGCACAAGTATTTAATAAATCTGCGTTGTGTGTGTTCTAGTCTATTAATAGAAACATCATATCTAAGGATTCCATACTTAACCGGGGTATTCCAAAATGTCTATAAAATCTTATATTGCACATATGTACAATATAAGATTTTAAAGGTTTTCACCTCATTAAAATTGTTTGACATTCGCATGACGGATTCCAGAGCTCGAGATGTCTTATTAGCTATTTGATCTATGTGGGCGTAAAAAAGTAATTTAGAGTCATGTATTGTTATATAAACGTTACATAATATTAACATGATATTAATTCTAATAATATTATCATAAACATTACATTAAGAAAGAAAGAAAGAAAGAAAATAATATTTATTTTGGTTAAAATAGGTAACAAAGCAATTAGAAGAAAAGAAAATAAATAAT
Organism: Euclidia mi; assembly: GCA_944739405.2. Classification (NCBI taxonomy): domain Eukaryota; kingdom Metazoa; phylum Arthropoda; class Insecta; order Lepidoptera; family Erebidae; genus Euclidia; species Euclidia mi. The sequence continues at coordinate 24,893,241 of OX123204.2, read as the reverse complement.
ACAGACATATAGGTAAGTAACACAAAGACATATAACAATTCAGTTGGGACAATACAAAAAAATACCACAAATGAAACAGAAAATATATGAAAAATTATAATACATATACCTATAGTTAACACTAATAACATAACAATAATTATCTGTCACCTCTTCACCAAAAAGGGACACTAGTTCAGCGAGAAGCTTTGTTACTCAAAGCCTGGCGCTGATTTTCAACTAGGTCCCTAGTGACACTACGGAAACTTACATCCTGACTTTAATATAATAAGTTAAAAAAGAAAACAAATATAAGTAATAAACAAACAAAATAGATAATAATAAAGAAAAAAAAACGTACACAGTAAGAATTATTTAAAAAAAGATACACACATACACAGACAGTGAGAAAGATAGAACTATAACAGTAGAAGGCACGTCAGCCCCCCGTGGGATCTCCACCTTGTCGTGGTGGAGGGGCTCAGTAACCGTGGATTGGTTACCCGCGGTGAAGCTAAGAGGGATCCAGGAGGGGACGCTCCGCGTGGGCTTGACGGGGCCTGCGCAGGATGCGTCCAACGGTGCGCGTGCGGGTGCGGGGGACAGTTCTGTCTGTCCCTCGCAGTCGGGTGCGGTCGCGGGGGGAGAGGCGTGTCGGTGTTGCGTTGCCGCGCGCCCTATCTCCCGCGACCAAATGGGGGCGCACCATATTCGATGCGTCGCGGTGGAGCCGCAGAGGAAGAGGAGATGCGGTGTTGCGTTGCCGTCCTCCCTATCCTCTGCGGCCGCTGAGTGTTTTGGCGGCGGAGCCCAACACCTTAATCCGCCGCCAAGGGAGTTTTGTTCGGGGCCCGCCTGACCATCCGGCGGGCCAATACCTGTCGGGGGGTAGCGACGAATGCTTATGCGAATCCCTACCCTCCGACACACGGGTACATGAGGAACACGGGTAAAAAAAAAAAAAAAAAAAAGTACATGATATTTGTTTAATTAAATAACAATGATATATAAGGCAATTATTATTAAAAATAACTGTCTATTTAGATAATTTAAATAATTGTAAATAATTGCATTTTAAATGTAGATTTATAAAATACCTTTAGATATATTTGACTAAATAGCATAATTAAATAGTTAATTTCAAAAGTAAAAATGATAAAAATATTTCATAATAAAAGAATTAAATCAAGTCATCAATCAAATCAATCAACTTAACTTATTACAGTGCATATACTTAGTTTGAACAAGTTATATATTATACAATATGGGATTACGGTCACACCAACCAGACTATTAAATGAAGGAAGCATTTAAATTAATGTTACCGAGCTTCCTCTGCTCCTCTATGAGGTATTGTTTTAATCGTTTCCTAAATGTGTTTACTGTCTTAATGTTACGTAATGGCGGTGGAATGTTGTTCCAACACTTAGAAGCAGCATAGCTAAAGCTGCCTCTAAACGCTTCTGTCCTGTGTGGTCGTATCGCTAATTGTTTTGAGCACTGTCTGAAAGGGGGCGCTCTAGAACCAGCTACCCATGTTAGCTTGTCGTACAAGTACTTTGGCTGTTTCAATGTAATAACACCAAACAACAAGTGCAACTTCCTGCGCGACTTCATTTTTACAATGAGATTTTTATTTAGAACAGGCGTAACATGAGATCTGAACGGTACTGTAAAACAGAAACGAGCACACGCATTCTGTAGTCTCTGTACTTGCCGATCCGTTCGCGCTAACAACCGTGGGCCATACACAGAATCAGCATAATTCAACTTACTAAGTACCAAGGATTCAACCAGTTGGACACGTAATTCTTCCGACAGAAAGGGGCGCATTTTATACAACGTTCTTAGTCTGTAAAACGAGTTCTTCACGACGTCAGCAATGTGTCTTTCAAACCGAAGTTCAGCGTCCATAATCAGTCCCAGGTTACGAGCTTCATACACGCGCTCCAATGATTTACCGTTCAATGCTACCATTGATGTTGTGTTTAACGTGCGGAGTTGATTTTTTGAGCCAAATATCATATACTTTGTCTTTGATGGATTTAACAACAAGCAATTCTTTTCGGACCAGGCGCTAAACCTCTCGAGGTCTTCATTGAGTTGTCGTACTGCCACTTCGTAGTCTCCAGGCTTAAAAGACAAGTAAATTAGCACATCATCAGCGTAAATATGGTAGTTGCTGTTTTTTATCGCTTTTTTTAAGTCGGTGCAATACAAAATGAAGAGAATAGGCCCTAATATTGAACCTTGCGGCACACCTCTTTTTAAAGAGGCGGATGCCGAGGTTTCAGTAGTTCCATCGCTCAGTTTAAGCTCTACAAGTTGGGACCTATTATTTAAATAGCTATGGAACCATAGAAGTGTCTTGTTGTCAAATCCATAAAAGCTCAGTTTAGATAACAATAAATCTACATTTATTGCATCAAACGCGCGAGAATAATCTAATAGGACCAGGAGCGTGCACATACCTCGATCCTGAGCTGACAGCAGATTATCCGTCACATCTAAAAGTGCAGTTGTTGTACTACGAAAATGCCTAAATCCACACTGTAACTCTGGCAAAATCTCATTAGCCTCTAAGTACTCCACCAGTTGCCGACACACCACTCTTTCCAAGACTTTTTAGAGACAGGGTAGAATACTGATCGACCTCAAGTCCTGTACATCTGTTGGATTAGGCACTTTTGGAATCGGTCTTACAATTGCCACTTTCCAGATATCTGGCACCGTCGATGTGACAACAGATCTGTTTATAATATCAGTAACGGTTTTGATAATGCACGGTAACGATAACGTAATCAGTTTCAAATTTATTCCATCATAACCCTCTGCGTTCGATTTCAGTGTCATTATAATACGGTGAACAACATCCTGACTGACTGTTTGGAGACTGAAAACTGAATCGCTGTATCGGTGATATTCTTAAAATGTAAGTTGTGAAATACTGGTGTTCAAATTACCGGGGACGTTTAAAAAGTGAAGATTCATATAATTTGGATCATTAAATTGATTGTATACATTATAAGCATGGATTGGAGGTAATATTGTGGATTTTAAATTTTGCCAAAGTGTTTTGGGGTTTTTTATTTGATCATTTATTTGATATTTAAAATAAGCAACTTTTTCATGGTAAAGAGTATTCTTGGCTAGATTCTGATTTTAATCTGCGATATCTGGTAAGGGCGCTATCTCTTAACTGCATCATCATTTTTACTGTGTCCGTTATCCACGGGTACGATTTGTATTTAATAACATAGGTCCGCAGTGGAGCATGGACATCGAAAACCATGATTATCGATCTGTTCAATGCGCTAACCATGTCATTAACACTACTCTGTGCCGATATCAAATTCCAACGAATGTTATCCAAATCACTCAATAATTGTTCACGACAAATATTTGCAATAGGTCGCAACGTATAAGTTTTGGGTATAGATTTTTGTTTTCTTATATTAAACTCACCACAGATATAACAATGACTATTAATAGATTTAAACGGCTCGACTTCTATACTTCTCACCGGTAAATCAGTACAAAGCAAGTCAATTAAGGATTCGCTACCATCTGTAAAATGCGTAGGACACGTAACATGCTGACTCAGACTCACGCAATTCAAGAAATTGATTACTTTTGTAGTATTAGAATCATTTTTGTTTAACATGTTTGCGTTAAAGTCTCCTAATAAGACAAAACCATCACATTGACCTAATGTGCTCAAAGTTAAACTGATTGCATCTATGAAAATGTCCATGTTAAGCCATGGAGGTCGGTAGGCTGTGCCGACAGCAATTTTCTTTCCCTGAATCCTAAGAGTAAGCCACATTTGGTCTACAGAATCGAACCTCGGATCATTCGCACACGTCCAAGTACGCGCGTTTACGCCGTGCCTCACGTAAAAACCTACGCCACCGCCGCGACCACCTCTAAGTACGTTAAGTGGGCGGGCCACGTGACGTAAGCTGTATCAAAGTAGGCGCGCGCGTAACTTCTCCCTGCCTAAGCCACGTTTCATTTATGGCTAAGATGTCGACAGGGCAACGTTGAATTAAAGCTACAAAATCATCATGATTTGCACCCAACGACCCTACATTTAATAAGCCAACTTTCAAATATTTGTTTACTGTCATTTTGGAATCAGTTGTAACGTCTCGTACCTAATTATATTTTGATCTAAAACAGTCATTCTAATACATTCATGCCAATATTTTGTACTAATAATATATTCATAACAATTTTGATATTTATTAATTAATTTAAATTCATATAATTTAGATAATTGCGTTTTACCCACACTAATAAAGTAGCAACCATGTAGTGGAAACAATAATAAGAGGTATATAGTATATAACTTATTTCTTGTTTGCGTATCTATGTAGCAACCATAAATATGTTTATATAATAGTACAATATTGTTATCTATATAATCACTGTAAGTAAATAATGAATTGTTCTTAACTATTATAATAATTATCAAAAATAAATAAAGAATAATAAAAAATTGTATTGTTAGAGGCATAAAAATAGCTATAACAACAGACGACAGACTTTCGACAGAGCTGTGATCTACAACAACATAATGACGTGCAATATAGTTATCAACGGCTAAATACCAGGCAAAACATGACAATAACGTATACATGAAAACACTAACATAGCAGATTGTAGCCAAACTAATCAGTGCCCAAAATTTTTTGTTATATCTGTATCGCTAACTACACGAATAGCGGGTGTCCCATCTTCCTTTTTTACAAATATTTTACCTTCTTTAGTCCAAATATATTTCCATTGCAGGCGCCGGGCAGCATCACGGGCGCGAGCGAACAACTGGTAGTTTGTGCGAGTGAGTCGCTCGTTAATGTATGTATATGCGACGTTGCGACTGTCGCGAGCCCACTATTTCCAAGTCGGCCGAATGCGCACGCGCGCCGCTCGTAGCAGCTCATCGCGCACGGCGCGGCGCGCCAGTCGTACTGCGATGACTCGGGTTCGGTGCGCGGTGGCGTCAGTAGAATTGTCCTTTCTATTTCTACGGAGCAGGCCAACGCGCTCGATGTGGACAACGTCATTCTCCTGTATTACCACACCAAGTTTCGTCGCCATCAATTTGATTGTGTGTAGCAAATTCTCGCCCTTTTGCTCCGGAACACCTGCCACTAATACGTCGCTAAGGAGCAGCTCTTGGTTACGGTTATTCAATTGCTTCTTTAACTCAGAGATTGCCTCTTCAAATGATTCATTGCTCTTGCAGGTTTTTTCATGCAACTCTTGCTCTAACACTGCTACTCTTGTCTCAACATTTGCAACCTGGTCCAGACATTTGCTTAGTGTAACCTTGAAATTCGATATTTCGTCGCGATATTGTCGAACTTCAACACGCATGGCACTAACTTCTTCTCTGAGCAGCCTAATTTCATGCGCTAAGTCATCCCTACCGCGAGAAACCACACCCTCAGCCTATCTGCCTTGCATGCCATATGAGTCACCTTGCCCCTTTATGGGGTTGGAGAAAGCATCCTCTCGCGGTACTGCTAAATCCGTTCTACATCCAAAACATATCCAGTCCTTCCCGGTAGGAATTTCAGCAACAGGAATACAGACCCGATGAAATGTAGCTGTGCATTTTATACATCGCACTGAATCATTCATCGCCTTCGATGACAAAAATTTCCCGCATGCTCCACATTTAACCATGATTATATTGATGGCGAAGTATAATTAGCTGGCAGTCGATCAATGATTAATAATGGTTCAATAGTAACGTAGTGACCTTAGTAGTTTGATGTAACTGACACAGATGGCGTAGTAAGGGAGTTTTTCAACGTAACTACTTAGTTGTCTCGCAAAAATGTAGATGTCGCTGTTACAACTAATCAGTTGAGGCTATATTTAAGGCTTTATAACAGCCACCCCGCTATTGTCGAACTTTAGTTTGCACACTAAGCACTCCACCTCACGATTGCAATAGCGTCCACAAGTTATAATTGTTTTTAATTGTTATTAGTGTTTTTGTTTTTAGATTTAGGGTAGAACACATTCACATAACGTATAAGATTTTTAGTTTTAAGTTTATTTTGTTCTTACGATACACTGCCACTGTATAACGCTCTCTGTCTTTAATTGTATAACTGGGTATAGTTTTATAATTATATTGGTTCAAATAACTGTTTCGCTTTATTTTATCACTGAGAATCACGGTAACACATCAGCTGATGTCAACGTCCGTGACGTCACCGCGCACGCCCACATAGATCAAATAGCTAATAAGGCATCTCGAGCTCTGGAATCCGTCATGCGAATGTCAAACAATTTTAATGAGGTGAAAACCTTTAAAATCTTATATTGTACATACTTATGTGCAATATAAGATTTTATAGACATTTTGGAATACCCCGGTTAAGTATCCTTAGATATGATGTTTCTATTAATAGACTAGAACACACACAACGCAGATTTATTAAATACTTGTGCTATCGGTGTAAAATCACCTACAGATCGGAAGAATATTTGAAAATCTGCCCAAAATTCCACCTATTACACGACGAAATATCGCCGATGTTATTTATCTGTCGAACACCATATCTGGATCCATTGACTGTCCGGATCTACTGGGTAAAATACTATTTAATGTTCCAACTAGCTGTAAGACACTACGCCCCTCATCATCTTCCATTAGCATCTACAAATTACCGGCAGAATTCGTTTGTGTGGCGAGCGAGTAATATTCTAAATAAACAATGTAAACATGAATTTGATATTTCTGTCGCAATGATTGAAACGGTGAGACGATTACTGAGCTTGGATTTTTTTAATAACTACAGAACTTTTGAATATTTATTAACCTTTAATAAATTTGTTTATATGTCCACATATCTATTAAATACTGTGCAGCATGCATGTGCAATTTTACATATCCGCGGAGACCTGTAATTGGCTAACTGTGGCTTAATTTTTTTACGTTGTATTTTGTTGCTTTTGCTATTGGTATAATAAATAAATAAGTCTAGCTTAGTTATAAGAAGCTTACCATGAAAATAACTGTACGTTTTTTTTTTTGATGTTGCGAAGGGACTCGCTTTTCGCAGGATGGGGCCGAGCTGTTAGCGTCTGTATTTTATATTATACCTTTTTATTATCTAGCAGCATTTTATTTTCGCAATTTGTCAGAATTCAGTTTTTATTAACTGGCAACACCGAACCGCTCTTATTGGTCCATGGTTTCAATTGGCGCATATCAAACCAATCAGAGCGAGGCACGCGTTGTGGCGGGGGTTTTAGTTGTTAGAAGAATTATGTCTGAGATAAGGTGGCATTCTGTCGTCAAGCGTCCTCCAGTGAACACTAAAGGAAATTACGTGCGCGTTTACTTGGCGTTATTTTAAGGTAATAATGTATATTTACCATTTTACCCTCATTTGCTATTTTTAATCTGAAGTGCTTAATATTATAAAATGTTGTGATATTATGAAGTAAATGTTTTCTGAACTGTGTATGGAGTCTTTTCTTTTACATAAGAAACAAATCGTAGTGATCTTCTGAAAGTCTATTAAACTTTGTTTTACCTGCCATGCAAGTGAATGAACTTAACGTGCTGCAGATTGTAAATATTCACTATTCATACTACCTGCAAACGATATGAAGTAAAAGTATTTTTTTAATTATATCAGCCATGCATATCTTCTCCCCATGTGAAGACTTAGGGCATATTCCACCACTCTAACCAAATACATTTTTTTTTTAGTACTACTTAAGGACTAAATCCTATTTCGCGGGGGACTTTACAAACATACAACTAACGGACACAATGAACACCCAGACTCGAAACTACAATTTATGAATCACTTAAAGTGTTGTCTCGTGTGAGGATCGAACCCACAACACTCGGCGCAGTGTCAAGTGGTGAGGCAGGCGTTTAAACCACAACGACAACCGTGCAGCCAGACTTCCCATTTTTTTCAAGTTTATTACAGCGAACTCCAAGCTTATTGCTTCAGAATAATTTCCTCGACTGTTTTGCAAAGTTTTATTTTAGCTTAAGTCTATCTATCTATCTATATCGTCACGCCCGTCCCCCATTGAGGTATGCAGAGACTATGGAACGCCACATGCTACGGTTCAAACATACCTCTTTCGCTTCCTCGATATTTATTAACCGCATCATGCACGCGCGTCGGTTATGGATACTTTCAATTTGGCCCTTTTTCAGTATGTCACCTATTTGGTCGGCGTACGTCCGCCTAGGGCGCCCCCTACCGACATTTCCATTCATTCTGGCACGATACACTCCTTTCGTATTTCTTCTTTCATCCATCCGTTTCAAATGTCCAAACAAACGCAACATTCCTATTTCGATCTTTGTCACTAAGTCTTCTTTTAGACCACACTTTTCTCATATCACACTGTTTCGCACTTTATATATCAAACTTACTCCGCACATACTTCTCAAAGCTCTCATTTCTACAGCATTAATCCTACTTTCATGCTTCTTCTGCCATACCCATGATTCGCTACCATACATCAATGTTGGCGCCAAAACTTCCTGCAGTATAGCAAGGCGAGCTTGCCTTGGGATAATCCCATTGCTGATGATGGACTGTAAGGCGCCGTTCACACTATTACCTGCTTTCACTCTCCTTTCAATATCTCACTCACATTTTCCATCAAACAACAATAAGACAAGTTAGTTAGTTGGTAAACAAAGACCCTAAATACATAAACTCATTCACTTGTTCTACTTCTTCATCTCCTATCATTACGTCCCATTCAGTTACACTATCGTCCATCTCTATGACCATGACTTTAGTTTTGTTAACATTCACTTCCATACCTTTCTTCTTATACGGCTCATTCATCATGGTAACCATCTGCTGCAAATCCGACGCTGACGATGAAAATATAACTTGATCGTCAGCGTATAGGAGGGTCTTAAACACTGACTCACCCATTCTTAATCCACATTCAGCCTCTTTCAAATCGGTTAAACAACTGTCCACTGAACAGATTGAACAGCCAAGGAGACGCTACTCTTCCCTGCCTAACACCGCGATCGATGTTAAACCAGTCCGTGTAGGCCCCGTGTATTCTGACATAGGCACTTGAATCCCTATATAAGGATTTAAGTGCCTGTATCGTACTGCTGCTCACTCCATACACAGAAAGTGTTGACCAAAGTTCATCCCTCACCACTCGATCGTAAGCCTTTTCCAGGTCAATAAAGGCGCAAAAAACCTTCTGGTGTTTACTTAATAATTTCTCTGCAATGCACCTTAGGGACAAGACTTGATCCGTACATCCCATTCCCTTTCTGAATCCCGCTTGCACATTCCAAATTTTACTGTCCATTTCAGAGAGCACTCTTTAAATCAGTATCTATGCATACAATTTGCCAATAACACTCAGGGGGCTTATACCGCGATAATTTTTGTATTCCTGCTGTGACCCTTTGCCCTTGTACAGTGGCACAATTACGGCCTTGTTCCAGTCACCTGGTACACGACCGGCCCGCCACAATTTATTGAATAGTAGATACAGCAGGCTTGCAGTGACGCTTTCACCTACCTTGAGCATTTCAGCAGATATCCTGTCATATCCCGCAGCTTTACCCGCCTTCATACTGTGCAATGCATATCGTATCTCTTCCATACTTATATCACTTTCACAATTATCTTCCACATTCGCTACTATATTCCTAGTGTCGCTCTCTCCTCGTTCAAACACATTCTCAAAATATACCTTTCACTGATTCAGAACTTCCCCATGCTCTCTAATAATAATTCCATTTATATCCCTCATCACACCGAAGCGTGTCTGGTAACATCCCCCATTCTATAAGACTTATTCTTAGTGTAGGAATTGATTTTCAAAGAAAACTGGCAACTAAAGACAAAGTGATTAAATTTTTAATTTGATGACCAATTTAAATACGTAAGAACAAATGGACAAAATGGGCAACTACTCTAAAAAGAAAACTGTTTGCTAATAGCTACCTAATGTTTTTGAAGGGTCCTCTATAATAATTACCACAATAAACGGCTACCTAAATGTTTCTTTAAAATTTTATAGGTTAAGTTACTTGTATATATTTTGTTCCTTATACTTATTTGCATCAGGTTAAACTAATTCTGGACGTGTTAAAAAGTATTTTGGTGTATAGTGCCTTGTACTTTACTGCAGAAACCTACAAACGTGGATAGGTAGATAATAACTAGATAAAAATATAGTTTCTGTACTTGTTGGTAAGAAAATTTCTAATAGATAAAAGTTATTTCTCGATAGACAGCTTCTTTAATGACAATTTATAACATACGTTCAATTTTAATTCTCTTTTGCTTATTATTATTGTTTTTTTTTTTACATCATAAATTATATTCATTTTTTGACATGTTATTATTTTGTTTATTACGCTTGACATTTTATTATTTGCTTTATTCATTTCGACAGTTTATTTCTATTTATTAACTATAGCATTTTATTATTTTCTTTATTAATTTTGAAATTTGATTACCCTACTAATTGTCTGACATTTAAATATGTGCATCTCCTTTTGATACATTTTATTAATTGTATACCTAATAAAGTTGCATTAATTCATTGTTAAACGAAATGTCTGCATATAATGAAATTGTGTAAGCCGTCAGGCAGGTATTGGAGATCCACTGTATTAATTTTAAGACATACTGTACCTAATTTCAAACAAATAAAAGGTTTGAAGTTTGGTATATTTACTTTAGGTTTTCTACCAGAAAGCAGCGTACCCGCTGGTGTACATATATTGGCGGATTTCGATTAAGAAATCTTATCATCATCATACAGCCTTCGTAGTCCACTGCTGGACGAAAGCCTCTGTCGGTTTGAAGTCCAGTTTTTCGAGTCGAGTCTTTTTTTGACTAACGACACTAACGGAATGAAAACGGGTAGTACCACTTTGTATTCTTAAACAGTTACAACATGGTATAGTCTAAAAAGTATAAAAAGGTACAATAATGATCGGATTTTATATAATAATATTTTCTAATAGGTAAATCTTTGGAAATGCTATCTTCATTTGATTGATTTGATTTGAAAAACTTAATTTGGACGTGAAATATTTAATACCATCGTGTGTAAAACCTCCTCAAATGTATGGACTACCAAAAATACACAAGGAAAATGCTCCTCTGCGCCCGATAGTTAGTCAGATAGGCGCACCAACTTACAGACTGGCTCAACACATGGCAAAGATCCTCTCACCGCTCAGAGGCAATACGAGAGCACATGTGAAAGATTCCTACCATTTTGTCAGTGAAATCAAACACCTACATCTCTCCGATAAGGAAACTATGGTTAGTTTTGATATACAGTCATTATTCACATGCATACCAGTACATGACTGTGTAGAAATTACTAGAAGGAAGCTGACAGAAAACAACATGCCTGAGGAATATGCAGAAATACTCAAACACTGCCTGACAACGGGCTATCTGTTATGGGACAAGAAATACTACATACAAGTAGACGGTGTAGCAATGGGCTCCCCAGTATCGCCTGTTGTCGCTGACATCTTCATGGAGGACTTCGAGGCGCGAGCCCTGCAGACTGCCACCATCACAAGCGGTATGTAGATGATACTTTCACAATTTTACCAACAGATAGTGTTAATGCTTTCCTAAACCATCTTAATTCTATTAATAACCAAATACAATTCACAATGGAATTAGAGGCAAACAAGTCTTTAGTTAGATGTACTTGTCATCAGGAATAAAAACAACTCCTTAAGCCACTGTGTATAGGAAAAAGACCCATACAAATAGGTACATAAACGGTGAATCTCACCACCATCCTAAACAGTTAGCTACTGTAGGAATGTCTCTGTTTCAGAGAGCCCGCGGGATCTGTGACAAGAAACACCTGGACGCTGAGCTTCAACATGTCAGGCAAGTTCTGCAAGACAACAAGCTCCGACCGCCGCGCCACTGTCACAGATCCCGGAAGAAAGAAAAACCAGCCACAGTAGAAAGACAACCTGCTGTCCTCCCATACATCAAGGGCGTGACCGACAAAATTGGCTACATCTTGAAGCGAGCTTCTATCAAAACTTACTACAAGCCGCCTACGAAGATCAGTCAATTATTACCATCTGTCAAGTGTCAGTTACCCTTGCAGGAGGCCGGTGTCTACAAAATTGACTGTGAATGTGGGCTCTCATACATTGGACAAACCAAGAGAAGCATAGGCATTCGACTCAAAGAACATATAGCTGACATTAAACATAAACGCTCAACAAAGTCTGCTGTGTGTGTACATGTGGAACAAGGACCCAACTACTACCTGCGATTTGATGAACCACAGATACTCGCAAAAGAACATCGTTTTCTTCCAAGGATGATACGAGAGGCTACTGAAATTAAAAAACACCCTAATTTCAATAGGGAAGATGGTTGGAATGTTCCTCCAGCTTGGGACCCTGTCATAAGGCTAATGAAACCCAAGAAGGACAAAGTCACCAGAAGACCTAAGGACACTGTGAGCTCATTCTGCGTAAATAGAAACACCAGTAGTTGAAAATGTTCGGGTACTTTGAGATAACTTATACATTCAAGAAAAAGACAAATATAACCTCAGTCTGCCGTGAACATGAATTCTGTAAAGAATTCGAAACGTCGGCTAGTAATAAATTAAAAATATAGTTTCTAGATCTTTAGTTTCAAATGTAATAACTTAGTGAAACCAATACAACGCGATAAAATCCGTAAACTGTAGTTTAATTTCAATGTGTAACATTCGCGTAAACCCAAGAAGATACAATCTTCAATAGGTTACAATGTCTTTTATCACAAATGAACCGATGCCGGCTGATCAAAGAAGCGGCATTCAATCGGGTTCCAATTTTATTACAATACTAGAGGACGCCAGCAGCTACGCCTGCATTTTTTTTAATTTACCCGTTTTGGCCGATCCCGGGGGAATTTCGGGAAATCCCTTCTTAGTGCACCCCTACGGTCCCGAAGGAACTAACATGCCAAATTTCAGCTTCCTGCGACCAATAGTTTCGGCTGTAACGTGTCTGTCAGTCAGTCAGTAACGCAAGGATTTTATATATTAAGATTACAAAACGGCGCGAGCGCAAAGCCAAACGTGAGTTCAAGCGAATTTTCAGAAACGGAAATTGACAGTTGATAGTGTGACCATAGTCAAAATTTACAATAGACTAAACTAAACGTTACTAAATCGATATAATGGACTTGACCTATCACAAATAATATTTCTATTTCAAACATCCACCCGCCCCGGACCGGCCTACCGGTCCGCTAATCAGTTGGTAAACGTGACAATGTTGCAACCGCTCTCCTCAGAATCGTACCGTCCACCAAGACCTCAGCAAATCGGGGAACTCCATCAGCCCCAGTTATCAAACGAAGAATGCTCCCTCTGCGCCATCTGAGTGGCGGAAGGTTAGCCTCCTTGATCGAAACGAGGTCACCAATCTTGGGTGGATCGGTCTTGTCGGTCCACTTAACGCGTTGCTGGAGTATGTGCAAATGTTCCAAATTCCAGCGTTTCCAAACGCTCTGAGTAATCTGGCGTACCAATTCAAAACGCGAGAGACGACCAGGTCTCGTATCAATATAAGGGTACTCAGGCAAAGCGATAAGTGGGCTACCAATCAAAAAATGGCCCGGCGTAAGGGCCTCCAAATCATTCGGATCTGAGGAGATCGGGCACAACGGCTTAGAGTTCAAAACGGCCTCAATCTTACAAAACACAGTTGCGAGTTCCGCAAATGTAAGGACAGATTAACCGATTGTCCTGCGCAAGTGTGTTTTGGCCGATTTTACAGCGGCCTCAAAAATACCACCCCAGTGTAGACAATTTGGTGGGGAAAACAACCAATTTATCCCACGTCGGGCAAGCCTATTGCCTATATCAGCCTTGTTGGTTTCAAGGAAATTAACAACATCATTCAAATAATTATAAGTGCCCTTGAAGTTAGTGCCGCAATTAGAACGGATCAAGGAGGGCAGCCCTCTGCGGGATACATATCTGTCAAATGTGGCTACAAACGCCTCGGTCGTAAGCGAGGAGACCAGTTCCAAATGAACGGCCTTTGTGGAAAGACAAAAAAAAAACACAAAAGTAGGCCTTAACAGTCTTGCTGTTTCGAAGTGTCGACGTTTTCACCAAATAGGGACCAGCGAAGTCCGTGCCAACACCGTCAAACGTCCTGGGCCTCAAGTCTGCTATTTTAAACACATTCGTCATTCCAACACGATCCCATTGTCATTTTGACAAAACTTCGTAGTCTGGTAATTCATCATGATAGTTCAGTGATCGATCAGTGGTCTCGTAATTGAATGGTGGCAGAATGGCATTGTTGCATTGTTGTATTGCCATAGATAAAAAAAACCATTAGAAGAAATGATTTTTGAAAAACTACCATGAAATTTGATCATTTTTCATGCCAGATTTCATTTATATATTTTTTAAATATTCATTACTAGTGTTATAAGCACTCCAAAGTTGTATTAAAGTTCGTAAATAGCAAAAAAACAATGAATTTAACCATTCAACTCAATAATATTTGTTCTGTTTAGCTGTCAAAGTCAAATCATGTTTTGACGTAAGAACTGTCAAAAGTTCAAAACTCAAACATTTTTGTAAACAAGTCCTAGTTTGTTATATTTCTCAATAATCTCAATGGACTGCGTTGAATTGTTAAATACCGAGTAGCTCGTATGTTTCTCTTAGAGCCAAAACGAAGATATCAATGGAAAATGCTCTATGGATAACAAATTCCAAAGGAAATGATACAGCAAGGTTATGCAGTTCACACCTCAAAGAAAAGTGATTATATCGACAGGAGTAAATACTATAATTAAAGATAGCGAGTTAACTACTAAAGGTGTTTATATTCGAAGAAGAATTGGCATAACCAAAACATAAAATATTGAAGATTGAGTTAGATCATAGATACATTCCTATTACAATTAAAATATTATTTGTGTTTCATGTGTTGTAACTGTATCAAGAAGGAAAATAAAACTCATAATTATGTGTTATTATTAACAATGTTGTTTTATTAAAGATAAATAATTTCTGTAGGTACATGAATTTATTAAGAATTATTGGTTCCAATTATAGACACAAAAATTGAATACTATTCTCATATACTAACTATCATAAATCTTCACTTTTGCATCTACTAGCAAAGCAATTTTCTTCATACTGGCTTTGCAGAATCCTCACATATATGTATGTCTCAAACAGATGGATATGAGCGGTCACAAAACTCATAAAGAAGTTGCCGGTTTGCTTGAATTTTGTATCTGTAAGAGAGATAAGTAAATATTTATAAACACACCACTCATTACATCATATTCTTTTATACTAAGATCTTCTATACTATGCAATTAATTTAAAAACACTTTTCATCATAATTCAGACATTATTTAATTGAATTATGTAGGTACTTAAATTCTTTACAAGACTCCATAAAATGTAGGTAGAATATATTGATAAATTAGGAACATTATATAAAGCCTGGTCACTTTCTAGTCATCATTAACATAACTGTTCCTGTCAGGTAGGTATGGCAATATTAAAAAGCAGGAAGATCTTATTGTACTAATACTTCAAACTATCACATAGGTATGACATTATCATTTATTTAAGTACCAAATCACTTCTTATTGTACTAATACTTCAAACTATCACATAGGTATGACATTATCATTTATTTAAGTACCAAACCACTGCTGGTCACTATCTATATTCATATCATTATCTACTACTAACACTTCCATTCCCAATGTTTAAAAACATTACTCTTTCTTTTTAGCTCCGTCACTCAGATGAACTAAGTTCATTTGAGCTCTGCCATAGTTGGGTTAAAAGCACAGCTACAACGTTTGAAAATATTATTTAATTGCCTGTTTCTTATGTTTGGAATATGAGTATTTAGCTTTGACATCCTTGTATATTTCGGAAGGCAGAATGTACATGTATAATTTGATGTTCAAGTAGACACTTGAACATCAAATTTGGAAAATCACAAACTGAACTAGGCGAACTATGATATTCCTTTCCATTTAATATAATGATGGTATATTTTATATAATGCCTCTGTAACTTCTTTAGTGGGCTGCGACACAGTAATTGGCGAAATGTCATGGAGGGCACCCTGTCCAATCAAGGTCTGGTAAGATCCTGATGCGTAAAATGAGTGCTACCAGAATCAGCAATAAAAATATAACATTAATTAATCAATTTCTTCTTTATAGGAATAGAATAATAAATCAATATTAACTTTAGTTTTCTCACCTTTATTTCTGCCGATACGCTATCGTTTTGACGCGGTCTGGCCTTAAGGGGAATGAGTTTTTGAAATAACTCCCTTACTGAATCCTTTCCTCTCTAAGATTAAACGTTTTTACAAATTTCGACTCGGGAATATCCGTAAAAGGGTTTGTAGTCATCCTCGTTAAGCGACGGGCTTGTTAGTTAGCTCGAGAATATTAGTTCGCAGTTAATACATAATCTCTTTTTTGTAGTACCTACATAAAACTTTTTGATTGTCTGTCACTATGTTTCACAAGCAAACACTCGTCAAAAGCAATGATTGCACGATGGCGTTACGATGGTAGGTCACTGATCAAAGGAACTGTCAAAATATTACCAGACTACCGCATACATCAGTCATTGATTTGTCATTATGTACGAGACTACCAATCTATGCCATGTCTTTCAATGGAATGTCAGTGGTTGACCATCGGAAAATCATTATGACACCATTGTAACAGTAGACTACCAAACTTGTCAAAATCAACAATTATGAAGTCAGTGATCGACCATTTTGGCACTATTGTAATACCAGACTTGAGGCCCTGCTCTCAGGTACGCAATCTGCCGGTAAGTCCTCCATCAAGGGCTGCATGGTAGAAGCCTTGAGCTTATAGCAAGGGATGCAGCGAAAGACTACACTCCGAATTATTCTTCGGGCAGACAAGATCCAAAACTCGCGTTGCAAAATGGCCAAGAGCGCATTACAACCAGCATGCGAATTTTTAAAGTGACGGTCAGTTACCAACAAGAGTACCAAATGACCGTCCTTGGGTAACAAAAGGAAGTGACGTGCCCCGTAAGGGAGGTTGGCGTTCTTGAGACGCCCTCTAACGCGCAAGAGACCCGTTTCGTTATCGGGGTTGAAAGCGCATTCTACCTTCTCAAGAGCGAGTGTTCGTAGACCCGGCAAATTAGAAGTATTCAAAACTGGCGTTCGAGGCCAATCAATTTCTGGTCGACTCAACCATTCTGGACCCCACCACGGCGAATGACCTATCAAACTAGGCGTCAAGCATCCGCGCGAGGGACAATAAGTGGGGTTGAGCTCACCTGGCACGTGTCTCCAAACAAGCTTGACTTCAGATTTTTGGATTTGGGAGACGTGATTAGCGACAAATACCTCCAAGGTGTGGACAGAAGCCTTCAACCAACAGAGAACAATTTGGCTGTCTGTCCAGGCGTAGGTCCCATTAATACAAATGCTTTTACCCAAAGTAGACACGTGGTTCAATAAGCGTACAAGTAGTGCTGCTCCCGAGAGCTCCAATTTCGGAATGGTCAGAGATGTCCGAAGGGGTGCCACCTTGCTCTTCGCCATGATCAGGGAAACTCTCACCTGACCTGAGGCACTGACTGTGCGCAAGTACACCACGGCCGCGTGACCACGTTCCGAGGCATCACAAAACCCGTGAAGGGTGGCCTTGTACTTCCCGGGAGGAAGGATGGGACGAGGCAAGGATATCTCGTTGACGGCAGGAAGTGAGGATACAAAAGAGGTCCATTCCTCAACAAGAGTGCCGTGTAGAGGTTCATCCCAGATCAACCCTGCTGTCCAAAGCTTCTGCAAGAAGCATTTTGCCCAAAATATAACAGAAAAAATTCAACCGTTAGAATCAAAGGTTCTGGCGACACTAGACAATACGAGACGTTTAGTCCAAGAACAAGGCAATTTCAAGTCTACGTTATACGTAAAGATGTCTTGGACTGGTCTGTACTGAATGCCGAGAACAGCTATCATGGCGGGGTTGTCAACAATCTCAAATAGATGTGGATCTTGCTGATGATCTTCTGGCAAGCCTTCCAAAAGCGCTGGTGAGTTGGAAATCCATTTGCGCAACTCATAACCAGCGGATGGTCGTCGAACCGGAGGATCGCCTCGTCCGCTGAGGAGGCGCCCGAGCAAATGTCATCGACGTAAATATCGTCTTTCAAGATGGCGACGGCTCGTGGGAAACGTAAGCCTTCGCGGTCTGCGAGCTTCCAAAGAGAACGTATTGCCAAGTAGGGGCTCGACCTTAACCCGTATGTTTTGGTATTGAGCTCGTAGACGACCATGGGATCGCGAGGATTCTCTCTCCAAAGGATCAGCTGGAAACGACGGTCATCAGGGTGGATAATTGTCTGCCTGAACATCATTTTTATATCGGCTACAAAGACAACCTGATGTCGTCGGAAGCTAGTGATGACGTCACAAAGGTCCTTGACCAACTTGGGACCAGAATGCAAGCACTGGTTCAAGGATACGCCTGTTGAAGTCTGCGCAGAACCATCAAACACTGTGCGCAGCTTGCCAGTTGATGGCTTCAATACCGCATGATGCGGGAGAAAGTAGTGCTCCACCGAACGCCAATCCAAATTTGACACGGACATGTGTCCCAATTGTTCATATTCTCTCATGAACTCAATGTACTTCTGCCTGAGCTCCGGATCACGACCCATGCGACGCTCCATAGCTAACAATCTCTTTTCGGCTAAAGGTCGTGACTCACCAAGCGGAGGCCGAAAAGACAGAAAGGGTAGCCTCGTAATAATCCGACCAGAACGGAGTCGACCAGTGTTGTTCTGGAAGAACAGCTCGCACTCTTCATGTTCTGGATTCAAACGAGCAGCTTGAGGGGGCTACTCTACCTCCCAAAACCTCTGAACTGCATCAGAGAGAGCGGAGCCTACAGCCAACAAATTATCAAGTTCAGGTGGAGGGGGGTCCCTAGGTGCAGGTCCCATCAAAGCAAATCCAAATATGGTCGGGATGGCAGTCAAACCATTTGGCACCAAGACCTGTTTCCCACCAATCAAAATTCCACCGAGGACTTTAGAGCCAATCAACAAGTCGATTTGTCCCGGTGTGGCAAATTTGGGGTTCAGTTCCAATCCCGATGTCAAATTCACCACAGCAGCAGGTAGCTGTTTCTGTGGATGCATACCCAAAATATTCTTCAGCACAATAGCCGTTTTAATCCTCGGGTGTGAAGATTCAACAGTGCCAAACAAAACCTCAACTTGCCCTTCAACATTAGAGGCTACGTCACCTATAGAAAAGAACTCATATTTAATTTAATCTGCCCTACCAAATAAGTAGAAACAATGCAACCTTGTGAACCTGTGTCCAATATAGCACGGACAACAACAGAGGTCCCCGTGGGTCCCCAGACCCTAACAGCAACCGTTGGTAGGATAACGGTCTCAATGGGGGAGGTTGGCGTTATAGGGCAGGGGTCAATGACCTATTGTTGCCTGGGCGGCGACCGTTGGCCAGGACCAGGCAAGTCAAAACGAGGGTGCGGCTTGAAGTCCTCAAAGGCGCGATGACTTGATCCGCGCGCCATCTGTAGGGGGTCATAATGACGCACCCGCCCAAAACGAGTTGGGCGCGAGTCAAGGCGGGAACGCTCCGCCAAAGGAGGGGAATACCTGGGGCAGCAGTTATGGTGCTGGTGACACTGAATAGCACATTCAGGTGCGCGAGAGAGAGGAGGCGTGCGCACACTACGGTTCTCCAAGCGGGGTGAGCGGCGATCAATTGAGCGAGGCGACTCTCGGCTACGCGCCGGTGAGCCTCGGCTGCCACCTCCAAAGCACCCGCCCGTGCGTGGCGTCAGCTGGTTGGACAAGCGGCCAACCTCTCTGGCATTCATACAGAGAATGTCCAAATGCTGTCCTCCACATTGAGGACAGGGGCGAGAGTTTGGGCATTCTCGCTGGTAGTGGAACCCCAAGCAAGAGAAGCAAAGGCGGCGGGCATTCGCGATGCGCCTACGAGAGGCGACATGAAGGTCCAAGAATGCCCTACGACTGACCGTTCTGTGCCCCGTGACCTTGCAGTAAAAGCACTCCGCTGGGCTCTGCGTGACTGCAAAGCGAGGAGGGCGCCGGTCAACATTGGCTTGGATGTGAACGCGAGCCTGCTCCTTGACCTTAGGCGGCTGCGTATTAGCCGGCGTGTCACCACAGGAGTTGTCCAAGACCCGGCACTCATCCTCGAGAAACCTCTCCAGGTCAGCAAAGGGGGGCAGATGGGTCGCGCTATCCCCACCAAAGCGCTGTTCAAAACGCGACCTCAGGTCGGCAGGCAGCTTTTTAAGTACAATGTGCACCAATAGATAGGACCATTGGTCCACGGGTAGGTCAAGGCACTTAAGTGCGTTGATTGCCACCAAAAGCGGGTTCAAAAGTTGGGTGCGCAACCCAAAGACCCGGGTGAGCGTGGGCAAACTCAAAATCTGTTCAATATGCGTGTCGGCGAGGCCACGCTTGTTATGGTACCTACGGGTAATTAGGTCCCGAGCCGTCTGGTATGCCTCGTCAGACACGGGCAGATGCTGCATGAGGCCCTTGGCCTCTCCATCCAGAACCGACATTAAATATGTCAATTTTTGCCGGCCGAATGTCAGCCCTGTCATTGACCAGGCTGTCAAACAAATTAACGAAGCCCAGGTAGCTTCCTAGGCAGCCATCGAAATGCGGGAGGTCTAAGGTAGGAAGCCTACTCACCAATCCCGGTGCTCTCCTAGGAGGCTCCTGCTTCAAGCCGGGTTGCCCGTCCCTCTCGGCAACTAATTGTCTCGCACTATTGGAGACTACATCATACAGGTCTAAGACCTGGGCATAATCTTCGCTGATCTTATTTCGCTGGTCAGCGGTGAATTCATTAACTGACACTTCGAGACAGCAAGCGCTGAAAGTGCGGAATTGCTGTTCCACACTTGCCAGGCTATCATCGATCCGCTCATACCTTTGTAGTAAGGCCTGCTGGCAATCAGGCCGGTTCACCAAGGCACTGGCTAAGGCAAACCAGCGCAAATTTGATGCAATAGCACCAGCAGCCGCACGCAAGTCCTTGATAGCTGACATAATTAAGTTTCAAAAGAGCTTGGACGAGCGTTAAATAATATTATCAATTAAAACTTAATATTTGTTAATTCTTTGAAACCAACAAAGTATTAGCCTGCTTACTGCAAGTGCAGGCAAGTGACAGGTATCTACTGTCCAACAAAATTAATAGTTTCAATTTTATTGACACAAAAACAAAGTTATCAAGAGTTGAATCTTCAAATAAGTTAATTAATTACTTGCAACCGACAGACTGGCTGTGTTATTTGAGATATACAATAGTAGTAGTATGTGTTACCTAACAAAATTATCAATATATTATAACAAGGTTTATCAATGTTAATCTAAAGTTTGGTTGTTATAATGTTTCAACTCAATATCATATATTTAGTTTACACTTAGTGTATTGCATATTATACATTTAACCATTAACTAAATTAATTGATACATATAACTGTTATGTATCCAAACAAACTGACTTATTAATACTAACAACAACAAATTTAAGTTAGATTTCAACAATACAAATCAACAATTACTGATTGAGGTTATGTAAGACAATGTGTTTCAAGTTATGTAGGTCAACTTATACAAATAAATATTATGTATTTTAGGCAAAAACTGACCTGACAAACACTACAATATTGTCTACAAGGTGATAAGATACAAGCTTATACCAATCTGAGGTTTGTACTCAACAATGCAACAGCGGCTAAATTTCAACCACGCTCTGCTACCAAAAATTATGTTTAGAGTCCGGGCTAACATTGGGTAAGTTTGCAGTGGAAGCGATTAATTCATCCAGTCTTAGCCCAGGGCAAAGGTTTAAACATATATTACTGTGATTGCACAGTGAATTACAAGTTATAGGTAGGTACATGAAACATTTACCTTAGATCTCCTGGTGGGTTCTTGAGTGGACCTATAAGATTAACTCA
The DNA here is from genome assembly GCA_944739405.2 of Euclidia mi. Classification (NCBI taxonomy): domain Eukaryota; kingdom Metazoa; phylum Arthropoda; class Insecta; order Lepidoptera; family Erebidae; genus Euclidia; species Euclidia mi. The sequence goes on along the minus strand of OX123204.2, from coordinate 24,871,177 downwards.
TAATTTTGGCCAAAATATTGTTATTTTTTTTATATTTAAATCGTTTTAAATACCACTACTCGAGGTCCAGATCAGCGTTTTCTTCAACGAAGTCGTCGGGCACCAACCACAGCACGGATATACACAATTTTCACAATCTTCAATAGGTTACAATGTCTTTTATCACAAATGAACCGATGCCGGCTGATCAAAGAAGCGGCATTCAATCGGGTTCCAATTTTATAACAATATTACAAAACGGCGCGAGCGCAAAGCCAAACGTGTGTTCAAGCAAATTTTCAGAAACGGAAATTGACAGTTTATAGTGTGACCATAGTCAAAATTTACAATAGACTAAACTAAACGTTACTAAATCGATATAATCGACTTGACCTACCACAAATAATATTTCTATTTCAAACAGTTTAGGTATTATTATTACTGCAGTAGCTCGAAGTCGTGTAGACGGGTATTTTTATTACCTCTTACTTATATAATACATTCCTTTGGCCTTGCCAAAATTACGAGTACATATATATTTCATACGTAACAACTCTTATTCTACTGGTGTAGTTTCGGAAGTTCAAGGAAAATTACGAGGAAACTTTTAGTTTGAAACATACAAAAAAGAATAGAGGTTTATTGAATCGGAATATTGTAGTTATTGAAAAATATAGAATTTGTTTTTACTTAGGGGCCTCAGGTTTTCTGCTCACGAACACGTTTCACACCTTCCCGGCCCTCAGGAGAGTAAGTTACGTAATGGAACAGAACAATTTACTTTTTATGTGTCTAGATACATGGTCCGGTCTGTTGCCCGTCTGGGTGAAAAGCGTTTTTTTCTGAAGAAAAATATTTTCTTTCTAAAACCAATATTTAGAAAGAAGATACTTTTCTATTCTCATACGGTATCATGTGCCCATCTGCTGCAAGGACTGCAGACAAATGAAAATTGACAAACTTTATTACAAAGGACGCTGGTAATATTCATTTTACTTATTGGATAGATGATATTGAATTTCCAATCAAGTTTAATGTCATTAAATATTGAAACTTAAAATGTTTAATAAAAAACTTCAACATCAAAGTTTCAATCAAAACTTTAAACGGTATTAAGAATATTTCGTCCGTATTTGCAAAATTAATTTGAAAACGTTTTCAACGAAATGTCAGGTAAATTCTTGACAGTTGTTTCTGAAGTAATTTAGAAATGATTTATCGCTTAGTTTTACCCTGTATTTGACAGGTGCGTAATGGAAAAGCGTTTTCTGTCATTTTTGAGTAGAACAGACAACAGTTTGTGTTAAATATTGTATAAGTTAGCTTACAAATTATTCGTGAAAGCTTTCGCTGGATCATTGAATTATGAAGTAGGAAAGTGGGCTTTATTAGTTAGTTAGCTTAGGTTTTAATGTTTAACATAATTATCACAATTTTAATGTGTATGTCACGTGTTGCGCGCAAATGGAATTGGTTTTGATTCCTTGTATTTTGAAAGCCATATTTGACAGCTGTATAATATTGCCTAAGAATTAAGAGTAATACTGGGATATAAACATTGCACAAAAAAAATATCGTGCTCTATTCGATAAACTTTTTGAGTTTATTTGAAAATTCGACATTAAGTCTTCATAAATTATGCCACAAAGTGCTCTCTTTTAATGTTATCTCCTTGATAGAATTTTCCAGAAACATAAAACTTGAAAGTCACCCTTTCAATCTAACCAAGAAGCTGATTGACTTTTAATTCGGGTCTGATTTCATCTGGGTCGTGGAGTCGGGGCCTATTGGCAAGCAAACCCATGACCCAGATTACGGGCAGCAGTAATGATTGATTCAATCTTCTCATTGATGTTGACAGCATTTCGAGTAAACCAAAGAAATTTCTTAAAAACCCTTTAGATTGTATCGTACAATGAAATAAATGGAAGGAAAACAGTTTGCAACGGGTAAAATTTTATTATAAAATATTATGTTCAGTGCCATTTCACTCCGCGTTTAGTTTTTGTTGCGTTTCGTTCGGTGAGTGAGAGTGCCGGAGGCCCTATCCCTTATTCCTTCTCCCTCATCCCACTCCTTATCCTATCCCTTTTCCCAACTCTAAGGGGCGGAAGCGCACTTGTGACTCCTGTGGTGTTGCGGGTGTCCATGGGCGGCAGTAATTGCTTACCATCAGGCGATCCGTCTGCTCGTTTGCCGCCTATTATTACATAAGGACCTTTCTTACTCAATAGATACCGTTTCTTTGGAAACTATTATTATTTTTAGCAGATTGTATCTATTACAAAGAAATGACCTGAATAGTTTTGTTTAAATTTGTATACATTTCTTTACGATACATGTAGGAACAGTTTATTAGGTTTTCTGTTTCTATCATGGTAATAAATATAAGATTACCGGCCCGATTAAAAGTTGATAGATCAACGGTGTTCCAGAGATGAGACAAATTTAAAATTTATTTTTTCCCTTTGTTGGTAATTTGCGATTTATTTGATAAAGTTATTTAATTCAACAAAGTTTAGAAATACGATTAAAGCTTAAATTACATGGCAGAATTTAGATTATAGCTTAATTTGTTCCTTCCTTCATCAACACCTCTGTTATACTGGGTATACCATATCAGCCAAACGACGGCCACTGCTGGACATAGGCCTCCCCCAAGGTTCTCCACACAGACCGGTCTTGAGCCGCCCGCATCCAACCGCCTCCCGCGATCTTGACGAGATCGTCGGTCCACCTTGCGGGGGGCCTACCTCTGCTGCGTCGTCCGGTACTGAGTATATAAATAAATATAAATGTTAAAGCTATCACAGTTTGAAAGATCAGTCAAGATATCAATAAAGAGCTTAATTTCAATTAATAAAATAATACAAACTATCCTCCACAATTCGGCATATTAAAGCCTCTACACATCAAAGGTGTAAATTCCAAAACAATTTTACATAAAACAAAGCGTATCGTACCCACGATTAAAATAAAGGTCTAAACACTTCAAAGTTAAAACAATTTTAATCGTAAAATATTTTCCTTCAGCGTTATTGGCACGGGTTTATTTATCTACGCACATACGCACTCGTATGTTTAGACACGTATATTTTAACATCAGACTAACTACTGATATTGCTTCCATGCCACGATATTCCTTTTCTTGTGTATACATACTTGTTTTCGTAACCTAACATCGAATATATCTAGCAGAATTTATAGGGTATTCTGTCTAGAGTAAGACTGTTTGTTTTGGAAGTTGTTGCCTGTCTCTGTGGTGCTGTTATTGGGGTCGATGTTTTTAGATGTTACTCTTGAGGAATTAATTGCGTACTATTAATTACGTTCAATGTTTTTGTTATATGTACTTATCTATGGCAAGATAACTTAATAATATGTAGTTTCAAATATTTTACGCCTAATTGTTTAGTGTTTGACTATAAAACCGCAAGATGTATAATTTACAAATTTAAACTCGTGTCTATATTTCGCGGAAAGAATGAATATTTCCATTCAACGTGGCAATGCTGCCAGCCACGCTTCTTCTGGTCACGCTACCAGTCGATAGAGTGGCGTAGGAGTTTTTGACGCAACATAGATAGCAATTTTTTTATTACTTATCTTTCTTATTATTATTATTTCCCCCTTCGCCCTTTCTTGTAATCAAGTTCTATAAGTAGTTTTATATATTATATTGTTCCAATAAGTAAATTAAGAATTAGTTGCCTATTTACAATTTTTAATCAATCATGCTTGTATTTTGACCACTGGTCGACCACTAGGCATTATGAATGATTCAGCGGCGTGATATGACTCATTGCGTGAAAGACAGGCAGTTAAAATTGAAGTTTCCGCAGAGCAAATAAAGGCACATTATACCGCAGTGAGCGACGAAAACTGCAGACTGCGACATCTTTTACAAACTTACTATTTAACTTTGGAACCACGTTTGAAGCCTTGGATGGAATTTAATATACTTTGTTAACGAAGGCAATGAATTTAAAATAGTTATTTTACATAACTTATATTTAAATGTCACCTACTTAGTTGTTTCTGTTAAGACATTTTTCAGACTTTGACCTAAACATAACTTGACCTAAAGGTCAAAGTCTACGATGCATCTGGATTCATAATATAGTATGACGATGAGAAATTCTATACAACAACAATAATGCAACCTAATATGGTTTCAGATGCATTCAAAGACGAAGTATCGATTTCTGGTTACTTGCATCCGATGTAAGCTCTAGACTGCCTCGTTGGTCTCGCGGTATAAATGTGCGCGTGGGATTGGGAGGTCTCGGGTTCGATTCCCGGGTCGGGCACAGTGTTATTGGGTTTTTCCGTTAGGAAATTCTCAGTAGCAGCACGGAGTAGGGTAATATGCCCGGTACTCCAATACGGTACGGCAATAGGCTCGCCCCCTATTACATGGGACTTAAATAAATCTGGCGAAAAATGGGTGTAGCAATATACCTCTGCCTACCCCTTCGGGGATATAGGCGTGAGAGTATGTATGTATATATGCATCCGATGTAATAACGTAATTGTAGCTGCACTTTATATAGACTTAAGTCTCAGTGCTACTGTTGAAGTTAAGTTTGTCTCAAAAGACATCATGTAAAACGAATAGATATCTCATTCATAAATACAAGCTATGGCGCACAAGAACATCCTATATTTACCATAAAATGTATATTTATTCACGGTACAACACACATTGCTCTGAAAAGCTCTTTTAAAGCTAATCTTTCTTTAGCTCTAGAGTTGTTGACAGCTGTTTGCAGGAAAAGAAATTTTAGGTACAAATGCGAAGAATCAACAAAATCTTGTCGTCGTCTTGCTGCTTTAATTTATACAGGATCAGCCAGCATCAGCACACTGAATGGCTCGGCGGAGATGCATTCAAGTACCCTACAAACTTACATCTTACATTCGGTTCATTCGAGTTTTTATCTAAACTCTTTGATATAAGGTTGAAGTAGATGATTTCAATAAGTGTGTGATGTTGTCAGGCACATTAAACAAAGACGTTCTAGATTGCATGGATGGCAGATAAACATGTCTAACTGGCTGGAGTATGTACCCAACATTTGTGCCGCGTGATTCCATTACGATGTTGATATGATATTGATCATAGTATAAGGTAAGGAACATCATTCATATTTAGTTGCCATAAAGTCACCTGATTTTAAACCGTATTCAGAAGTACCATTATTTTGTGTTTACAGTTTGGTAACACGTTCATGTAATTTTATTATTACTTAATTATAGCTACGATTATAAAGTTGAATGATTCATAATTAAAATTATCATTGGCTGTTACTAGACCAAAAGTTTCTATAAATTCTTTAAGCCGAAAGTAGTTCAAGTTTGAAAGCTAGTTTGAGCCCATCGTTATTATCGTTAATGTATAGCGCTTCACCACTCATACAAAACTAAAATATTTCAATACACAGATACAAAACTATGTCAATAGGATTCTTTAATAAAAAAAATTGACTAATTATTTTATAGTTTTACTACAAAAAACGTAGCACAAATGATTCAAATTCTGTTACGGCCGGTACGTAATTCTATCGTAAACGTATCTTGCACGATTTTCCAATATTTTTTTAGGTCTTGTACGTGAGTACAATAGTATCTTGTGTAACAGGCTGAACCTGACAGGCCTGCGCCTGTGTGGCGAGACATGAGAAAGGTTATAGTGTTCACATACAAATGTATTCAATGTATTGTATTTGTAAGCTTCCCTTCTACGTGTGTAAGTCTTTTCAGACTTCACAGGTAACGTAATGACCAGTATGTACCTACACTGTATGAAATGTTATGGGTTCACTTTTCACCAAAGATAACACAATCATTATGGAAGGGAACTTACCACCAGAGATAACTGAAAGATGCAGTCATAGTCAAAGATTCAAAACAGCAAAGAAACATTTCTTGATAATCATTAACTACTATTATGAGTGACATATTATACAGTTGACTATAATAGCAATTATATGGCATTTATTCCGCCCATGAAGCAGAATGAATGCCAAACTGAAACTGTCAATGTGTACAGTTACACTTATCAAAATTCTCACTGGCTTTTCAATAAGCCTGGGTGAATCATTTTGTATATTACAATTTACGAGCAATCTCATTACACGCCATGTCGGTGAGTAATGAGATTGCTCGTGATTGAATATGAATGATAATTTTGTGGCTGAATAAAAATTAGCAATATTGTTCATACAATTTTATTTAAACGGGTCTTATTCGCGATACTTAATTAATTTAAGGTATGAATACCTGTCCAGTAATCAACAAATGTAAACCCCGCCGCAGTAACACATCTCATCAGTGTGTAGACGTCATAAGTGTTGTGTGTCGACGTACCGACAGTTCGGATAAAAATAAAAATTAAAACAAGTGAGGGTAGCTGCCGAAACCCGCGCTTCACGAGGACGACGCTGAGATGACATCAGTCCTGCCGCGACCAAGGCTGTTGTAAGACGGCCGAAACGTCGGTAAAACATAGGTATTTATACCTTAAATTAATTAAATATCGCGAATAAGACCCGTTTAAATAAAATTGTATGATGTATACAAATCACGAAAGTTTAAAATCGATTAGCAATATTGTTAATCGACTTCCAGCCTAGTGATGTTGCTCGATAATTTGTTTTACGTTACGGGAATGATTTACAGTCATCTGGCTTATGACATTGTTTGAGGTTCGGTTCGCCCATTGGCCGAGTATTTAGCGACCCTGACCGTTAAGCCGGGTTGCAGGTTCGATTCCCACATGGGACAAATCTTCGTGTGATGAGCACCATTTTGCATGTATTGTTTCTGTTTTTATCAGTTAACTGGTTGTCAAAGTGCAAGCTGTGTTCATATGATCATGTGGGAGTTGTCCGGGTGAGCGCCCACACGCACTTTGAAATTCGCCCTTTCATACAAATTTGGCCAAATTTGTATGAAGGGGCGAATTTTAAGGCGCGTATGGGCGCTCACCCGTTGTTCTAGGTTATCACTTATCTCGTAGGCTAAACAAAAATAACAATATAATTTTTATCTTACGGAATCTGTACTACGTACTCTTTTAATGAGCGCCTGATATTTCGATACTGTTCGAAATAACAGGTGAGTTCCATTTTCAACGATTTATGGATGGGTTTCAACATTAGATTGCTGGTCTTTATTCTATTTAAAAGTAGTGAAATTATAAATCAGTGAAAATCCAGTCGGGAACATGGCACTTGCAAACACTGCCAAATATTATCTACTTAAACAAAACGTAACATAAGTGGGTGTTAAATAAATCCTATCGCGAAAGACATTTAAAACCTATTTTAATGACTATGAAATTTCAAATATAAAATTACTAACTTGTGTAATGTAATTGTCTTCTTGTCTTGATTTGTTGTTGACTTTCTTGTTTTCGTCAAACGTAATTAGAGAAAGCGTACCTATTGTCGACTCAAAGTCAACTTAGGAGTAAAAGCGAGTATTGTGATAGCGAAGACTTTTGTTGTATAAAATTACATCACATGTGAGAGTTACACGGATGAAACGGTAATTCATTTATTAATTACTTATTTAACTCATTTACAAAGAAATGTTTAGTAGAGATTGTAGCGAGGTTGTTGGTGTCAAGGCAAATGCAATTTGCTACGACATGAATATAAGTATTAATCATCCTACATACTACTATATAATAATAATCACAAATCATAATGATAATAATTATAAGTAACGTAGAAGATTCTGAGGACGGATGGATGTTTGCTATACTTTCACGCAAAAATTACTGAACTCATTTTGAAGAAACTTTGTACAAACATAGCTCATACTAACTACTCAGAACAACTCACTTATATTTGTCGTTATAACTAGCACCTACGTGGATGGAGCGGTGTGCAGAATCAAGCTGCCAGTAATAAAAAAAATACATTAATCTATCTTCAAATCGCAAATATTGCTTGACATCGCCAATTGTTTACTAATGACTTCCATTCTGGTTTCCGCGCATCCAACGAAGTGAAACCCACCTATTGCCATGTCAGCGAATGTATTCATACCGCCTTCATACTCACGTGTACTAAAATATATTTCACAGGGAGCTCAACGAGGTTTCATACAATAGAAGAGTATAAAAATAAGGTAACGATCACAAAAGGCCCGAAGATACTAAATGAAGGGACAAGGAAGAAATCTGTTCGGGGTTTAGGATTCCGTTGAATAGATGTAAAAGTAAAGTTTGGATACATGATGGATGAAATACAACATGTTAGCAGACCTCAAAGTTGTACGGGGTAACTATGTAACACATTTCATGAATGTGTAGGGTTCGTAGAACACTCGCAACTTTTAGAAGCAGCGATCGTTGAACGAGCAATTTCATAATAGTGGTGATGGCGTTTAGACGACTATTGGTTTCGATAAGTCGTCGAAATGCACGAAATGGAATTATCGCTGCACCCATTAAGTTTTGTGCAATTAATAATCACACCCACTCGTTTCGGTGACTAATTCTTTCTTAGTCAAAGTCATATCATTTATTTATTCATAGGTGCATAACAACACTTAAACAAAGCCATACTTTTTACATTAAACTAGATGAGACTGATGTTTCCTACCTGACTGCCCTGAGAAGAAATATCCAAAACAAACTCAGTATTTTTTTTAGTTATATGTTATTAAATGGGACTTGATCGTCGCATTCATTAGATTGGGTGCATGAGTATGTCCAAAGGGGGGCAAAAACCGCCGTCACCAAATTTTTCTTCTTTATTTAGAACACTTTAGAGAGCTTGTCACATTATGTAAAATACCATTCTTAACCATGGTAAATCGCTATCCTTATAAGATGCCAGACGGCAGTTTCTCTGTGAAAAAGCTAATGTTTTCTCAAATCAATCAAGACGAGAAATCTTGGATGCAGATGCGATGATGCTCATCATATAACATAGATGCAATTATAATAATGGCTGCAATAGTTGAACATTGTGACGCCTACTAATAGTAGCTAGTTGAGTTTGTTGTTTCCCTTAAATTCACAGATACTTTGGACATTAGTGTACGCTTTTGATTTATAGTTTTATGTAACTACGGATGATACAAATGTTTGAATTTATCTATCTCTCTGAATGAAATTATCTGAACGGAGATCAGAGCGCATGGAATAAACATGAAATTGTACAGTCTACGGGCACACTTTACTTCTATTTTTCTTATAACTTTTACTTAATAATATCATCACATATTTAATGCATATGATGCAATCGTGAACAATATGCACATTCATTTTATAACGATACTTAACATTCAATTAAGATCGAGTCATAATCATAATTATTTAAAAATCTACCACGTGTATTGGTTGGTATATTCATTACGAAACCTTTGTTAAATTCGTGTTTAAGAAAAGGTTCTTGAGAAATCAATTGTCAGTAATCCTGTTTCAAAATAACATTACAAGGCGGATTCTCGTATTTTAACTGAACCCGACACTGTATTTTTCACAAAATATGAGTGGATTTTGAGTTTACTTTTTATTGTTAATCTGCTTTCTGAGCTATTATATTATAATAAGTATTCAATTCAGTGAGTATATTATGTATTGGAGTCTCTATGTACGGTCATGTTATGATAAAAAAATATATATGAAAGTAGAAGTTAATCTAATAGGTACCTACTCCATTACAACATTGACATGTTTAATGTGATTTGAATTCGAGCAATTTCAAAAAATCGCACAATTGCTCGTCGGCTTGGATCAACTACATGCTGGTTCGGCGTTGCACCGAAAGTATGTACTAGGCGATTTCGTGATATGGAAAAATATTTATTAATTGAGGACTGTATAAAGGATGGCTGGTAAATCGCCTAGAAGATGGGTGAACGGGCGATCTTATGGCTATTGGGATTTATAGGAGGCACGCCTTACCTTGACAAAATGGCGGCCACCGGCGTCTTCGAGAATCTGGCTACAAAACCGATCACTCCACCTGGATCCAGTCCGAATCTGCACAGATCACTCCACTATACCCGCGGGCGGTTCAGTTCTCGTTTATAGTATAAAAGCGTTAAATATTGCGGTATTGCACACGTTCGGCGCGACGCGGGGCTGCGTAAGCACGCGACCGATCAGCGTGACGATTGATCTTCAACTCCATCGCAGCGTCGTTGAATTCCGCGACCAATTAGAGCTACCCGTGCCTTTGGGAGGGAAAGGGATAAAAGATCGCTCGTTTTGACACTATCAATAGAAAAGATAGATGGCGCTACCAACATGCCTCGTCACATAATTGGATTCCATGTTGACATTATCTTTATTAAAAACTATGTACCTGTAAGCTATATTAATGTTCGCAAATATTAATAATAATATGCCGTAGGTTCGATTTCGGCACGAGGTATCTCTGTGTGTGCTCCAAAACATGCGTTCTGTAGTTTTCTTGTTTTTTTGTGTTGGGTATAGAATAATATGATTATTTCTCTCGAAAAAACTTGGACTAACGTGCCACAAACAAGTTTGGTACTTATTCAATTTCGTGTGTCAGCCGCAGTTCAAAATGCTGGACATGTATCAGAAAAACAAAACGAATTTGAATAGTGAAATGTTTAAAATGTTTTTATATTGTCACTAGACGGCGCCCGCAGTAACGACCGCATATTTTTTTAAATAAACATTTTCTGATAATAAAATTATACTAGTAATAAATTAATAATGATACTGTTCAATATGCTTGCTGCACTATCATTATGCATATATTTCACGTTCTTAGATCGTATTTTATTAACTTGCAAATGAATTTTTCAAAACTATATGAGTTTTCATGTTTGGCATAAATCTTTCAACGTATTTATTTTTCCTTTTAGGTTTCAAGAACTAAGATTTATGCGTTGACTTCTATTTATTCCTGTCGGGTTGCGCTTAGAAACTACAAATATTTACATGGAATACGAAGCGATACTAACTTTGAGAGCTCTTTGTATGTCTAACAAATAAAACACATGATTTAATATCAGTTTTCATACAAAGTTTAAAATTATATGACAGGAATATTTCTTTGCTCGACTTGGATTTAAGTTATATGGGAGGACTTCTTTGTTAAACCTTTTTGCTTTGAAAGGAATAAAATTGAAGTCGAACATTTTATAGGTACAAAGTTTGATTTTGGGTTTACTATTTCTCTCCGCAAAAATACTATTTGCTTCGCGTATTTTACTTAATTGCCTCTTACTATACCCACGGAAAGAATAAATGAACATTGGTGTGAGCTATTGTTAAGTCTTTTTGATACCAGAAGGATGGCAGTGATGTGATCAGAAATGTTATCTTCCATCTTTGTTTGCGTTATTTTTTATAGTTTTTGTTTATTTTATACTTGTAGTACCTACAAAATTTTATGTTTTTATAATTCTTTGAGTTAGATGTCGAAGAACAATATGACAAAATAGTAACTGGAATAACAAAAAGTATTAAGAAGATAAAAATAGACAGAAAAAAAAAGCTATCACCCACCACACTTGAATTGTTAGAAGTAAGATGTAAATATACAATAGGCAGTTTACAGTATAGAACAACCGATAAACTAGTAAAGCGAAGCATCAGAAAAGACATAAGAAATTACAACTCTCATTTAGTAAAGATAGCATTAGAAAAACAAACATCCTTACGAGTAGCTAAACAAGGCATCACTAAATCTAAATTTTGGATAAATACCATTAAAGACGACCACGGAACAAAACACCACAATAGACAAAAAATTGTAGAAATTTGCACAGAATACTATAAATCACTTTATTCAGATGCCAATAAAACAGTTCCTCACTTTGATTATACCTTATCTCATGATATACCTCCTATAACGTACTCAGAAGTTGTGAACGTGCTAAACAAAATGCCCTACACAAAGCTCCCGGAGAAGACCATATTACCACAGAAGCTCTCAGACTTGGGTCTCCTTCTTTATTACCCCATATTACCAACCTTTTTAATACCATTTTAAAAACAGGCAAAATACCTTCCAAGATGTGTCACTCCAATATAATTCTTCTTTACAAAAAAGGAGACAGAGCAGAAATCAGCAATTACAGACCCATTAGTCTAATATCTCACCTATACAAACTTTTTGTTAAAATTATTCACGATCGAATAGACAGCAAGCTAGATTTGCATCAACCTCCTGAACAGGCCGGCTTTCGTCCAAGTTTTTCCACCATCGATCACCTACAGACCATTAACCAAATAATAGAAAAACACAGCGAATATAGTATACCTCTTTATGTAGCCTTTATTGACTACACTAAAGCATTCGACAGCATTACTCATAATTCAATATTTTCAGCTCTGACAAAACAAAACATTGATTTAAATTATATTGACATACTCCATACAATATACTGTAATAGTAAGGCAAATATTAAAACAGATAAAATAGGCCCATCATTTGACATAGAAAGGGGTGTAAAGCAAGGAGACCCACTATCCCCCAAACTTTTTACAAGTGCTCTAGAGGAAGTATTTCGAACATTAAAAGATTCATGGACATCTAAGGGTATTATGCTTGATGACAAAAGGCTCACAAATCTTCGTTTCGCAGACGATATTGTAATTTTCGCATCATCTGCCCAGGAAATACAGAATATGCTTCAAGAGCTAAGCATAGCAAGCCTTGAGGTTGGACTGATGATGAATCGGTCAAAAACAAAAATTATGTCTAACAGCTGCAAACGTAAGGTCGAGGTAGACGGGCAAGTAATACATTATGTCGATGAGTACATTTACTTGGGCCAGATAGTCTCGTTCGAGAACAGGCAAGAAAAAGAAATCGACCGCCGGGTCGAAAATGCCTGGAAGACCTTCTGGTCCCTAAAAGCGTTATTAAAGAGCAATCTTTCAATGACACATAAACGCAGACTCATCGACATGTGTATCTTGCCCGTCCTAACTTACGGAGCTCAAACATGATCCCTGACCGAGTCACAAAAGTTCAAGCTCGGGGTTTGTCAACGCGCAATTGAAAGGAGCGTATTAGGTTTAAAACTTAGTGATCGAATTCGCAACACCGTAATACGCTCCAAGACGGGCATCATAGACGTGGGCATTAAAGCTGCTAAACTGAAGTGGGACTGGGCGGGGCATGTCTGCCGAATGAATCCCGAAAAGTGGACAAGTATTGCCACAAGGTGGAAACCAGAGTGTCGTCGTCAAAGAGGCAGGCCGAGAAAAAGATGGCGCGATGATTTGGACAATTTTATTAAAGACTGGCAAGATATGGTAAAAGACAGGGACCAGTGGAATAATGTGGGGCCTTTGCCCAACATTGGGACAGCAATGGTTAAAAAAAAAATCCTCATCATCATCAGCCCTGTATATTAACTGTCTCACTGCTGGGCACGGGCTTCTTCTCACTATGAGAAGGGTAAGGCCTTAGTCCACCACGCTGGCCTAGTGCGGGTTGGCAGACTTCACATGTCTTTCGAGAACATTATGGAGAACTCTCAGACATGCATGTTTCCTCACGATGTTTTCATTCACTGTTTAGCAAGTGATAATTAACAACTGAATATGCACATAACTCCGAAAAGTCATTGGTGCGCGCCGTGGATTCAAACTCGGACCCTCTGCGTAGCAGTCTGTCGGTCTCTGCACTAAGCTATCGCTGCCACCCTTTGCCATTCTTTGCCTATAATGTTTTAAGTGTGCATTTTTTTGTACCAAAACCTTTTCATTTATCTTTTGTATTTCATGATTCATTAACATTAACCCATTCAAACTTTCTCAAATAACAGTGACCTACAATGTTTTCACTTACCCTTTCACATCACTATTTGGACTTTAAACAATATTTGTACAACTACTAAATGGAGTTCAAATAATGGAAAGGATCGTTTTAGTTGTACCAACTAATTCAAATTAAGCTTATTTAATTTTAAACGTCGGTAGGAAAGTTTGTGGTTTATATTTCACATTCACATTAAATGCTTTCATAATTAAAGGTTTTGTGAAGTAGGTAATAGAGCCGGATGTGCCGTAATTAAGGCTTTTATTTTCACTATGTCGGACTTTGCCTGTAGTTGTACCTTAATTAAGGATAAATATGAAAGTCACCTGTGTATATAATGTTTATTATAATACTCAATATATTTAATGCTTTCCACAATGTTTGCTTAGGTGGTAGGTACTTAAAATATATATGTTACAATTATGGACCCTGTCGGGCACAGCATAGTAGGTTTTACTAGGAGAGAGGAAGCTAGATTATTTTAGTAAATATAATGTATGCAAATTATACCTACTTTACATTACAATATCTATTACATACAGAACATTATCAACATATTACAATTTTAATAGAATATAAAAGTTCTGAATATTATAACATATTTATTATTTATTATATTTAATATTACTATAAATTAGGTGCTTATATATGTAGTAACCAATTCTCATATTATTCTTTATTACAACATTACATTACTTATTAATGAAATTATAAAATGAATTTGGTGTATGTCTTGTATGTAATATCTATAAATCCATTATTATTTGATAATAGAGTATTATTATTGTAGTAAAATATTATTGTAGCAAAAACAAATATTTATTTTTCAAATTGAATTGTATAAATAGGTAGGTAAATTGAAACTTTTAAACACTCGCGTTGCATGTTTAAGAATATATATATAAACGGGAATTAACGCGAACATGCATTAGGTATTTACATACCTTATTTTGCTTGACGTTTCGAGACGGTTGCACGCCCCGTGGTCGCAAGCTGACTGGTGTAGCGGTGTCACGTCTCTGGGTGCGAGGTAGAAGCTTCCATTTCTACCCCCGGGTCGTTTATTTTCGAAGTACCGGCGCAAAACACACTAACCGTATCTATATATTGAATATTCGCCTACTGCGCATTAAAGTGGGGTGATGTTAGTCGAATCACTGGATTCCATGCCGATGACAATTTGAAGCCCTCTTCCCGATTGAATTTTTTATGTTTTCTGATTTCAATCGCTTCACGCACAACTCTTGGGTAAAAGTGGCGTTCCGTGGAGAGGACTTGGGGACGATGAAATTCAATCCAGTCCATGCCATCCACCAGATTGGTGCCCGATTGGAGTAAATGTTCCGCAATCGCCGATTTGTTCGTTTGACGGTTCTTTACAGCTGCGATGCGCTCCTTTATACGTTCAGCGATAGTCCGCTTCGTTTGCCCTATGTAAGAGCTTCCGCAGCTGCAGTTGATTTTATAGACACCTGGGGTTTGTAGCGGTAGAACATCCTTTGGTGTGCCCACCATGTTGTATACTTTGGCCCCTGGTGTAAATACGGTCGGAATGGAGTAGTTTTTTAACTTGGCTCCTATTTTATCCGTAACACCTCTAATGTTGGGCATGTAGGTCGGTTGTCTATTTACCGCCGGATGTTTTTCTCGCTTGGTAGGCCGCGTCGTTCGTCGTTGTACCTGGTATCCGTTTTTCCTGAGTACCTCCTGAACATGGTCTAGCTCTAGCTTCAAATGCTCAGGGTCACAGAGGTCATGTGCTCTGTTTTTTAGTGACGTCACAACGGATTGCAGGTCTCGAGGGTGGTGGTGCGACGTGGCGTGCAGGTATCTATCTGTGTGTGTAGGCTTCCGGTATACGCAGTGTGTTAAAGACCCAAAGGCGATTGCGGAACATTTACTCCAATCGGGCACCAATCACTGGATTGAATTTCATCGTTCCCAAGTCCTTTCCACGGAACGCCACTTTTACCCAAGAGTTGTGCGTGAAGCGATTGAAATCAGAAAACATAAAAATTTCAATCGGGAAGAGGGCTTCAAATTGTCATCGGCGTGGAATCCAGTGATTCGACTAACAACACCCCACTTTAATGCGCAGTCGGCGAATATTCAATATACAGATACGGTTAGTGTGTTTTGCGCCGGTACTTCGAAAATAAACGACCCGGGGGTAGAAATGGAAGCTTCTACCTCGCACCCGGAGACGTGACATCGCTACACCAGTCAGCTTGCGACCACGGGGCGTGCAACCGTCTCGAAACTAAAAAGCAAAATAAGGTATGTAAATACCTAATGAATGTTCGCGTTAATTCCCGTTTATATATAGGTAGGTAAATTATTTAATTATAAATGTATTTTATGTATATTGTGGTGTCAATATGTAAATTATTTTTTATTATGCGTTTTTATGGTATATAAGATAGCTTTATGTTTTAACTTAAATTTTTTTCATCTATGTACTCTTTTAAACTATAATAACTTTTTTGTACCAGAAATTCTTTTAATTTTCTAGTAAATAAATGAAATTTTTCTTCGTTTTTGATAGATTGTGGTAATTTGTTGTATATTTTTATGGACATAACCAGTGGGCTGGTGGCGTGCATTGTAAGTTGTGAAGTTGGTAGGTTCAATCTATTTCTATGTCTGAGTATAAAATTTGTTTGAATATTTTCTCTTGTACTATAGTGTTCCGGATATCTCTTAACGAATTTACAAATTTCTAAAATATAAATACTTGGCAAAGTTAAAATGTTGTGGTCTTGGAAGTAGGGTTTGCAAGAATCTGTTTCATTTAAGTTATAGATTATCCTTATTCGTTTTTTTTGTAAAGTAAATATAGTGGGTGCTTCTGTACTGTTTCCCCAAAAGATTATGCCATAGCTCAGAAAAGAATGAGCATATGCGTAATATGTAGCAAGTGCAGTAGGTAAGTCTGTGGTCTTTTTTACCTCGCGCAAGGCATATGAAAATTTTGAAAGCTTTGCTCTCACTTTTCTTATATGTTGCTTCCAATTGATATGGGTATCTATTGTTACTCCAAGCAAATCAAATTCATTGACAGTTTCTAATTGCAGTCCCTTGAAACTGAAATTGATGTTTAGTGGTGTCTTTTGATGTGGATAAAAAGGTAATATTTTCGTTTTTTGGTAATTAATTTCTAAGTTATGGTCTGTCATCCAGTCTGTTGTTTTAGTGAGAATTGAGTGTATTTTTTCATTTAAATTTAAATTGTTTTTGCATGACATAAGCAAAGAGATATCATCTGCAAACATAACACAAGGCCCTTCTATAAATTTTGGTAGGTCATTGATGTAAGTGAGGAATAGTAAGCATCCTATCACACTGCCCTGGGGGCATGCATGAATTTCTCTGTTGAAGGAGTGAATTGTTTCTATTTTGTTTGATATTTTATTAAAATACTCTATTTCCACTAATTGTTGCCTGTCAGTTAAATATGAAGTGAGCCATTTATGAGCGTTCCCGCGTATCCCTATTTTGTATAGTTTATTTAATAATATTTTAAATTGCACTTTGTCATACGCTTTGGTCATATCAAGTAATATACCAACTGCATACTGTTTATTATTGAGAATGTTAAGGGCTTCTTGTATGAATTTGTAAATAGCGAGTGTTGTGGATTTGTTTCTGCGAAAACCGTTTTGAGATGCATTAAATATATTATATTTTTCACAAAACGAGTAGATTTTGTTGCTCATAGCTTTTTCAAAGATCTTTGATGCGGTAGGTAAGAGTGCTATTGGACGATAATTGTTTGGGTCTGTTTTTGTATTCTTTTTGTGTATTGGTTTAATGATTGCCTGTTTTAATTTGTTGGGGAAGGTTCCTTCTTCAAAAGATTGATTGATTAGAAGATAAAGGGGTAAAGTAAGCTCGTCAGCACAAAATTTGAATAAGGCAGGTGGTAGTTCATCTATGCCATAACTGCGCTTGTTTTTTAGGTTTTTTAATATTTCATGGACTTCGTACCCTTCAATTGGAGTGAGAAACATAGTATTTTCTATAAATTGGCTTAGGGGAGCGCTTTTTGGTTCTTTGTTTGATGTGATAGTCGAGCTTTCACCAATTGAAGCAAAGAAATTATTGAAGTAGTTGGCAATTTGTGTGGGATTGGTTACGACGCTACTGTTGATTTCTAGTTTTATATTATTTTTCTCTTTTTTTGTTTTTTGTTCGTCCGTTCGTTTATAACACTCCACATAGTTTTTATTTTGTTGTTTGATTTCATGATTTTGTTTTTGTAATGTAGTTTTTTTGATGTAGTAACTGTCTTTTTTAATACTTTTTCATATTTTTTATAGTAATTTACCAGTATTGGGTTGTTTCATTTTATTGTAAGTATTTTTAGTAACCTTTTATTTCTACATGATAATCTAATCCCTTTTGTCAGCCAATTTTTTTGAAATTTGATTTAAGTTTAATTTTTTTCAGTGGCATGCATTCATTTAGTATTTCAGTTAGTATGTTACTAAATATGTTGTAGTTGTTATTTACGTTCTGGTTTGTTGGTAAGATGTCGGACCAGTTTATAGTTTTTAATTTCAATTTAAATTTTTGCATCTTCATGTGGTTGTAATTTCTTTTACTTCTATACCAGGTGGGTTGTTTAATTTGTTGTGAGGCTTTCAAGTGTATGACTGTCCCACTATGGTCTGAAAATCCAAATTCTTCTACTGTTGTAAATAATTTACTTTGGTTAAAGTTGGTGAATATTAAATCTAGACAAGTTGAGCTAGCTTGTGAGATCCGGGTTGGTTGTTTTATATGCTGTGTAAATTTGTATTCTAGCATGAGATCTAGAAATTGGTTGGTTTTAGAGTTATTTTCTAAAATATTAATATTAAAGTCACCTCCTATAATTATATTAGATTTTAAATATTAATTATTTATGTATTTTAAAATTAATTTTAATTGCTTTAAGAATACTTCTTCCTCTCTTCTATTCCAATAAATAATTATTAATAATATATTTTTAGTTGGTAATTCACATGTACATGTCTCTATAACGTATTCGATAGACATTTCTGTTATAGCTCTTATTTCCTTATATTCTATATGTTCCCGTAGCAGGATGCAGACGCCACCGCCTGTTCGATTGATTCGGGAGTAAGACAATGCAATTTGAAATCCTGGTATTTGTAGTGTATCCAGTTTTTCTGTTGTGGACTCCGATATACATAGGGCTGTATACATTGTTTCCTGTTCTAAAAAGGCTTCTAAAATGTCTTGTTTATTGAAGAGGCTTTGTATGTTCTGATATAATATTTTATGGTGTGGAACGTGTGTGTTTTCGAAAGGAACCGTTTTTCGTGCTATATGATCGCTCTATATGATGGCTCTGGTTATTTGAAAGTTCAAAATTGTTGGTACTTATATTCTGGTCTCCGTTCGTTTCCGGTCTTCGGTGGTTTAGGTTACTTAAATTTTCGTTGTTTTCCATGTTGACTATTTTTCCTTCAATATATAGCTTGTTTTGGCGAATTATTGAATGTTGGCCATTTTTTCTGGCTTTCAACATCTCATCGCGTAGCAATTGACATTCTTTCCGTGCTTCTTCATCAAGAAACTCAGATACGTATACTCTCGTCCCATAAAAACACCGTGTGTTGGCGGTAATATGTTTTGCTATCCTCTTACTTAATAGCTCAATAACTAAAGGTCTAGTTTTATTGGCGTATTTCCCGATTCGATATATGTCCTCTATATAGCCTATCAGGTTAATTTGCATCGTGTCTTGGAAAAAGTCTATTATTCTGTTGTGTAAATTGTATTCTGGTTCGTTGCGATATTCAGTGAAACCGTACAATACAATTTTCTTGGCTTTGAGTTCCATACAGCTTGTTTTAGGGGTAGTAATGCTGGTTGCTAGTTCTTGAATCTCAGCTTTTAGTTTTTTGTTTTCTATATAATAATAATAATAATATTCTACCACATTCACACAACACCATCTAGTCCCAAACTAAGCAGAGCTTGTACTATGGGTACTAGATAATGGATAAACATACATATATCCTTTTTTTTTGTAAATACATACATATTATACATAGAAACACCCAGACTTAGACAAACATCCATGTTCACGCACAAAAATGTTTGACTTGAGCGGGAATCGAACCCGCGACCATCGGCGTAGCAGTCGCTTACACTACCGCTGCGCCAACCGGTCGTCAAATATTTAATTTGGTTATTTCTGAATTTAATTTATTTAAGTCTGCCTTTCTTTCCTCGTTTTGTTTTGACAAGGTATTCATTTTTAGGGTTCCGTAGTCCACAAGGAACCCTTATAGTTTCGTCATGTCCGTCCGTCTGTCCGTCCGCAGCCTAGCTCAAAGACGCCTAGTGCTAGAAAGCTGTTATTTGACATGAATATAGACATACAATATTGCGACAAAACTGTAGAATAAAATTTAGGAAAAATTTTTTTTAAGGGTATCTCCCCTACGTATATAGTGGGGTTGAATTTTTTTTTGGTTGAGTACCCCATTGTGTGGGGTATCATGGGATAGGTTTTAAAAAAATATTATTAGTTTCATCAAATTATTTTTCGATCAAGTGATTGGTTTGTCAAATATCAAGCTTTGAAGTGAAAAAAATTGTTAGACTCAAGTGTCCCCCCCCCCCCCCTCTGCCGGCTAAACTATTAATTTGGAAGAGGTGAAAAAAAATCACAAATGTAGTACATTTAACGAATTTAAAAGGAAAATTATCACGGCTAAGTAGACATCACTAGTTTACGAGTAATCGTCGGTTAACTTATAAATACCTATTTCTGTGAGTTTACATTGGGAGCGCTGGCTTAATCTTAAAGATGCCCGTTTTTAGTCCCATGTGAAACAGAAGTTATTATCAATAATGGCCATTATGGACAACTACGGAACCCTATATTGCGCGTGGCCCGACACGCACTTGGCCGGTTTTTGTTCTACTTCATCTCTTAACTGTGATATAGCTTTCTTTATTTCAGACTGTATTATATCCTGTATCTCTTTAACTATTAATTTATTATTTTCTTTTAGGCTTTGTGTTATTGTTTCATTTAACGTCTGCAAGTTTAGTTCGGTTTGTGTCTCAGTTATCTGGGATATCGCTCCGTCATCTGTGCAAAGCGTATCGCCTTGAACGTCTGAATCTTCGGTGCTCGTGCTATAGTTGTTTTTGGACTTAAGCTTCTGTCTGGTGGTTATATTTCTATTCTTAATGTTTTCTGGGGAAGTGTGTATTGGAGATAGAGACTCATGGTATTGTGGACGTATAGGTGTGTTTAATAATGTACTTAACTGTTTTATTAACTCGAGACATATTCTGAGAGTAATTGGCACTTCAAATTCAAGTTTCATTCTTGGAATATTTTGTATGACCATATTTTTGTAAGTTCATCTAATTATTGTGTGCGTTCTTTCTAAGCTCTGTATGTTAATTGACTCCTACCGGTAACAGTACTTCTAATGAAGTTCCCTCCAAATTCAAGAGCTATGCTGCGTCCAAAACCATACTTCATTCCAGGAGCCCGCAAAACACCGGCTACGCGGACTGTCCACATCTACTATTCACGCTACCAAACACGCTAACAAATCATCACCAATTACTATGGAATTACCCTAGTGCATCGCGCACGCCATTATCACGGTCCTACCGTTATTCTGGTTGCATGCAAGAATCACCTTGGAGCCCGAAATTTGCCCATTACTCCGACTAGTTTTGACAGAATATTAGACTTTCCACAAAGCGATTGTCGTCCGTTCTTTTATGGCTAGCCTCTATTAGCGTAACCCATGGAATAACAAAAGGCGAAGATACCGTGATGGTTTTAGAAAGTAGATCCCGAACGCGTTTAGAGACAGTCTCACACACCTTCTCCGCCAGCCCCAGCTCGTTTGACTCCTTGGACTGAGACTCCATGTCGAGACGGCTCGAAAAGAGTTCCTACAGCAACACCAAACAATTGCTTAGACCAGTTATACTAACTACTTAAACTTCTATCAAAGGCAACTTCAGATGTTAAAAATATGCTATGTGAAACTTAGTATTAGTAAAATACTGAGGGATCGGTTTCCTAAAATAAAGTTCACGCTAATATAGTTTCCATTTAATTTGGAACTAAAACTGGTGAGTTCACTAGTTTTAGAGTTAACGCGAAATCAGCAATCTAGACTTCAACATTTCAAATTAAAGCTAACATACTCAGTAAAGTTTTGACCACATGTTTGCTCTTTTCTTAATCGTAAATTTAAATTGAATTTAGTGATGTCATCATATATGTATGTATAATTTGTATGATTAAAAGATACTACAAAAAGGTGAGACAACAAAAGGCTAAATATTAGGTTTAGGAACCTGCATTCTGCCTAACCCTTTTTCTTTTTGTTGTGTGTTCCTCATGTACCCATGTGTCGGAGGGTCGGGTATCGCCGAAGCATTCGTCGCTATCCCCCGACGGGTATTGGCCCGCCAGATGGTCAGGCGGGCCCCGAACAAAACCCCCTTACGGCGGCGCCCGACACCTTCATCCGCCGCCAAAACACCCAGCGGCCGCAGAGGATAGGGAGGACGGCAACCTGGCAACAGCGCATCTCCTCTTCCTCTGCGGCCCCACCGCGACGAAGAAATGGTGCGCCCCCATTTGGTCGCGGGAGATCGGATGCGCGGCAACGCAACACCGACACGCCTCTCCTCCCGCGACCGCGCCCGACAGACAGAACTGTTCCCCGCAGCCGCACCTTTGGACGCATCCTGCTCAGGCTCCTCTAAGCCCACGCGGAGCGTCCACTCCCGGGATCTCTCTTAGCTTCACCGCGGGTGTCCAAGCTATGGTTGCTGAGCCAACGATAAGGTGGAGATCGCACGGGGGGGATTCTACCTAACCCTCGTGTCAACCGCACTTGAATTCAGAGCTGTGTCAACCTTCGGAAATTACATACATACATAGACTCACACCTGTTTCCGCGAAGGGGTAGGCAGAGGCATATTAAACGCCCACTTTTCGCCAGTCTTTTGATCCCACGTAATAGGTGGCGAGCCTATGGCCGCTTATCGGGATATTTTGTTTGCCAGATCCTCGTCCGTTGATCGGCAGGTGCATCACTTGCAGGTGAGTTTGGCTTGGGACCCTAAGTTCTTGGTGGGAACCCTATGCACCTATGCTTCGGAAATTTTTGACACATTTTAATCCATTATCTATTATTTCCTGAAAATTACTATGATACTAATTAATTTTAAATTCTATTTTATTGTAGCTTTGTATCTTTGTGGAGAGGTAACATTAAAAATTGTTTTAATAATAATATACTTATTGAACTTATGAGCGGTTTTCTAGTAAAACACATCCAGCGAAATACAAGTCGTAATTCCTTCGTTGTAGGCCTTCTATTTTTGGCGGCAAACTTATTAATATTGAGGGGATTGTTCCAGAAAAGGCGTACTTTTTCCTTGACGCAAGGTATTCGAAAAGTTTTGTGACGAGTGACACTTGACAAAGGCACCCAGGTCACTTAGAGAGAATGGTAGGTCGCGTTTGTATGTCCCAATTATTCTGAAATGAAATTGTAGCACTAGTTCAAGTTTATTTTGATTTGAGATAATTGATAAGAGACTTTGTTTTAGGGTGACCAAATGAATCAAGGGCCTGGTGACCTTTTACTAATATAGGTCTTTGTGAGATGGCAATCGTTTATTTTCACCGCTTTCGACTTTTAGGCATCTATTTCTTCTTTGCCCAATACTCGACCATCTTTCAGTTTACCTACTTATTTTTACCATAAGAATATTTATTGAGACGTAAACGTTGATACCATTCCAGCAATCAGCAGTACAAAAATAACATAAAGCAAAAGTATATTATGTATTCTATTACAAGTTTATTGATAGAAATTTATTTACGATGTATATAGGAGTACAAAAATCCTATTAAATTCGGTATTCATCGAAGGGACGTCGACAATGTTTGCCCTTAACTTAATCAACCCGGGCTTTATAGTCCGATTTTTGTGATTCGTGGACAATTCCTTTCAGCGTCTTACAAGCTCTATAGTTATAGACAAGGTCGATGTAAGCCTTTTCGCATTTTTGAAGTATGCCGTCCAAACACATAAAAATAATGAAGGGAGTTCCTAACAATTTAAATAAAAAACCAAATACATTCTACAGAGTTAGGCTATTTGTAGAACTATTAATACGGTAGCGTTGATTTGAGGTTACCATGGTTAGGTACTTTTTTAATTATGCGACGGAAAGGAAAGTACGTCTATTCTACAAGATTTTCACGGTTAGGTACAGCCATGTCAGACTTTTTTTTCAAATCTGAATCAGTTTCTATACATTAGTAGCGGATAACCGGAGCTACGCCCGCACATTTTATTTTAATTTAAGCATTTCTAACCAATCGCATGGGAATTTTGGGAAATGCCTTCTTAATACGTCACTACTGGCGAAAGTTCTTTACTTGAATGATACACTGCATTTTTGATTGATTCTACTTATTTTCTGAATTTAAACTTTCCATACTACTTGACGTACATTAGAGCTGGTGGGAAGACAAAGTTTAATTGGGTTGACCGTGCGCCTGATATCAGAGTTCCGCACCTGAAGTCCACTTATGTATGATGAATTCGTTTCACTGATATTGACTAGTATGAGTATGTATGAGTTTCGGTTTCCTTTTTGGATTACGGATACAATAAAAATAGTTATATGTAACGAGTACGTACGTTTACAAAAATGTTTTGGGTGTTATTTACTAAATAAATAAAGCAACAAGATATGCTGATCAGCATGTCAATATTTAAAGAAGAAATTGATTTATTTAATTTCGCGAGTAACAATAGTTATATTCTAAGATGCATCCTGATAGTCAATAAAATATAATTTCACATAAACGATCGTCGCTCTATTATTTTTACTCCTATGGTGGCCACGAATCGCGTGGAACGCCGCCGTCGATGGTCATCGTGGTGCTCTGGGAAAGTCACACGCACACTCCCTAGCTGCCCAAAAACAGAGCTTGAAATTTTAGAACTCCATTGTTGAAGAAAAAGAAAATCGTTTGTCAAGAATAGCAGCGCGCGCCCTGCCTATGTAATTACGCCGCACAGCCCACGCAAGTTTTCGTAGAGTGCCCGCATAGAAAAGGACTGCTGTCGTGCGGAAACAGAAAGGCATGAACCATAAACCTAATTCAAAAACGACTTTTAAAGGCTCTCAAATGTCATTTTGAAAATGTCAAAAGATTTTCTTGGGTTTACGCGAATGTTACACATTGAAATTAAACTACGGCTTACGGATTTTATCGCGTTATATTACTTTCACTGGTGACTTTGTCCTTTTTGGGTTTCATCACCTGTTATCAGGCTAATGAAACCCAAAAAGGACAAAGTCACCAAAAGACATCAAGACACAGTGAGCACATTCTGCGTAGATAGTAACACCAATAGTTGAAAAATGTTCGGGTAATTTGAGATAAATTTTAAATTCAATACAAAGACAAATATCACCTCAGTCTGCCGTGAACATGAATCCTGTAAAGAATTCGAAACGTCGGCTAGTAATAAAAATGTAGTTTCTAGATTTTTCGGTTTAAATGTAATAACAAATAACCAGTGAAAGTAATATAACGCGATAAAATCCGTAAACTGTAGTTTAATTTCAATGTCAAAAGATACTCAATGATCCTTTGAGAACACCTGTATTTTTGAAGTAAAACCGAACAGCAAATAATTAAGTAGAAACGAGTTTACCACTTTAACGATTCCCCAAGGTTGGAACATATCCGTGACCACTCCGCTGTACAAAGTTCAGCATTGAGTCGGTAAATGACTTCACTCTTATACTAACAACTGAGTGCTCGGCCACAGTGAAAGGCGGGCGCGGGTGCGGGCGCGACGCGGGAAACTCAAACATATGGAGCTCTATAGAAGTGTCCGTAGTGGACGAGCGGGGCGGCGAGCGGTGCAGCGCGGGGAGCACGCGGGCAACTCAAACCATAGGACTTTCATACAAGTGTCCATAGTGAATGCGCGGGCGGCAAGCGGGAAAAAATGCGGAGCGTGCGGATCTCAAACTTTTATGAGCAATGATATTATGAGTAATTATTAAATCAATTGCGAGTCAAACTCGCTCATCAAGGTTAACGTAGTAGAGGGATTCAGTTATTATAAGCATCACATAGCCCCCTAGTCAAATATCACTATCAATTTATCGCCTGCAAAAATAACTTTGCTTTCCTTGGTGTTTGTATTTTGATATTGTTTATTGATATTGAGCACCAAGGGTTTTGGGAAGCAAAATTTAAATGTAAAAATCTCCATAGGCACCCCGCTAGTATAGGACAGATTTTTTTTTGTATGTAAATCGTAAACCGGTTCACAGAATACATCTACTTAGATACTAATTTTGAAATTTGTAGTCTTAATAGTTTCGGCATAAAGTGGCTGTGACATAGGAACGGATAGACAGACAGACATGGCTAATCTATCAGGGGTTCAGTTTAAGGCCACTATGGCTACGGAACCCTAAAGATAGGTTATTTACAAATCAGTAAATTTTCAGAAATGACACACTAACACACTCGTGGATAACTCCATATTGCGATATCACACAACATTACAATGAGTCCTCACAGAAGATGGCATGTTTCAATTATCGCGAGTGAAAACGAGACAAATGTAATTTACTATGGTGCGACAAAATAATTAATTAGATGTGACTTTTATATAACTTAATAGATGGAGGCATACAATCGCAAGATCATCTCTAAAAGAATCTTACATTTATGACCATGGCCATACATTACCCATCAAAATTAAATAGTACTTCATTTGAAATTTTGAGATCTTGTTCATAGTATAAATATTTTATTGATATTCGTAGTGACGTTATAATTTTATCGATAATTTTATTTTACAGACTAGCTTCGGCCCACGGCTTCGCCGATGTGGGTGACAGATATCGCAAAGTCATTTAAAATGTTCAAAGTATAAGTTGCAAAAATCAAACGAGGGAATTTGAGGGTAGAAGTTTGTACCTACGAGCTACGGCGCAAATTTACCTCTTGGAAGTAAGAACGCATGCGCTGTAAGTTGAGTGCTGCGCATGTGCTATCTATAATAATATATTATAGTATATCTGTCAGTACTTTCACATTATGCATATTGTCATATCGTGCACGGTGATAACATTATTCGTGCATATAAACTAATAATTATAGACTACGCTTAAACGGCTGAAACGATTTTCTCTACTAATATTATAAATGCGAAAGTGTTTATAGATATATATTCGGTATATATAATGGTAGATAATTTCATGGATACTGACCGAATTACTTTGTGCTCTATAGACTTTCTGAACTCTTTAGACTACTCGCACAACTAGAGACTGAAAGTAAATTTATGTTACCCCGACTTCAACGCGCGCGAAGCCGCGGGCAAAAGCTAGTACCTATTATATAATGATGAACTTAAATATGCAAAGTATC
This sequence comes from Euclidia mi, assembly GCA_944739405.2. Lineage (NCBI taxonomy): Eukaryota > Metazoa > Arthropoda > Insecta > Lepidoptera > Erebidae > Euclidia > Euclidia mi. The sequence continues at coordinate 24,843,940 of OX123204.2, read as the reverse complement.
TATATAAATTCTAATTTGTTTTATTTGAATGTTATTATGTTATTTCGAATGGCCCTTCCATTCGTTCCTGAAGTAACTAGAATTTTCCAATTTTTATTCAAAATATTTTTCTTTTTTAAATATTTGCCAAATATTCAAAAACATTTTCCAAATTTCATAAAAAACCAAAATTCTCATAACAGTTATAAATGTGATTTGAACCCACGCCCTCAGACCGTGAGGCGGTTGTATTATCCGCACGGCTAGATAAGATAAGATAAGCTTTATTTGCATAAACATGTGTGTGTACATACAAAGAAAGTGCATACATACAAGATGACAAAATAAATTATGTGCAGACATGTTTGTCACAGCATGACGTGCAAAAATAAATTGGTTACTTATAAAATTATACAAAAAAAAGATACATGAAACAATATATTATTTTTTTGTCCAAATTATTTAAATTTAATTATTTCATTTTCAAATTATAAGATTTTTATATAGATCTATATAAATTTAATTATGTAAATACAAATTCTATCTCATTAAGAAACTCAGTCACGCTATAATATGCTCTGGCGGTCAAGAAAGTACGAAGTTTATTTTTAAACATTGATTGAGGCAGTTCCTTCCAACTTTTTGGTAATTTGTTAAAAATAATTTGTGCCATACAGTACACACTTTTGCGCATCAGGGTCGTCTTAGCGAATTGGAGACAAAGTTGACTACTGTCGCGTCTATTGCGTGGAAATTCGTCAGCTAGACGCTTATAGTAATGTGGGTTTGACTTAACAAACACAGCTACTTCTAATATGTATAAGCATGGTAAAGTTAAAGGTTACTGATAACAAGGCTATTATATAGCCTTGTTATCAGTTAGTTGCGAATTTGGCGAACAATTGACAGAATGTTACTATGGTGAGTGTAAACGTCATATAACTGAAAACTCATATTAATCTAGCCGCGATTCGTCACAATACTAAATTTGACAAACACTGTACACCGCACCCGCAAACGCGCTACTACGGACACATGAAGACGCGCGCGGCCCGCGCGCGGGCTTCCCGCGCTACTATGGCCAAGCACAGAGACTGCGCTGAGGTAAAGAGAATAAAGAGCTTTCAGTTTGAAGATGTATCTTGCTAAAAGTTTACTAGTTAATTTTAAAATGTTGGGCTTCATCAGGCCCAGGCAATAATGGGAGCACAAGTGCTTCTCATGTTTTCTATTAATTTATTTTCTGAATAAAAAAATATTTCGGAAAATAAATAAACAGAAAGCAAACAAGGCATTAATTTCAACGTTTTTTATTGTTTGTTAATATCAAGTGATAATAACAAAAACAATAAATAGAAACAATAACGATAAACAGGTACAAAACGAAGATCATGGTCATAGATCGCACAGGCAAGCTTGAGCCCACTGGGTCACTTAACTTAGAGACGGTTAATAGCTTTATTTACCTGGATTCAAGCATAAGTAATAATGGGTCTTTCGAATTTGAGGTGCGAAGAAGGATCGGGATGGTAAAAGGGGCTATGCCACAGCTTTCAAGGATATGGAAGAACAAGAACATCTCCCTGAAAACCAAGATCAATCTTGTATGCACTCTGGTGTTCTCCATATTCTTGAATGGCGCAGACCAGGCGCATGGACCGCTGACTGTGATCGCTTTGATGATGATTTCGAGATGTGGTCCTGGAGGAAGATGAAGCTTAAGATCTAGACGAGGCTTTCCACCATCTGCCTGCGCAGGGCTCTGAAGTACTTTGGTCACATTGCGAGAAAAGACAGTGATAACTTGGAAAAGTTAATAATCACTGGCAAAGTGAAAGGAAAAAGACCTAGAGGCAGTAGCCCGATACGTTGGACCTATCAGATCCGCACCACTCTCAACACCACGGTACACGACGCTCTCCACTCGGCAGCAGATAGAAACAATATTGGCGGCAAGTGGTCCGCAATAAACTGTTTTCATGAGGTGGTCACGACCCTCAACATTGAGGTAACCGTCGCGGGAAGAAGAAGAATTATCAAGTGACTTTTGTAATCTTAGTCATAGTCATTTGACAAAAGTTTTATTCGTGGTTTAGTCTAAAGTTAAACATATATTTTTATAATATTTAATTGAACGTGTATCAAAATAAACTCGGTATTGCAGGGGACTTTACGAACTTAACATTTACGAACCAGTTTCAAATGACAAAGACCAGACTCGAAACAAAAATTGTGGATCACACAAAGCTTCGTTCCAGGGGAATAATCGAAAACATAATTCTCGAAAAAGTGCAAAACGGTGTGGCAGTCGAATCACTACGCTATCGGTGTAGTATTCATGAGCCTAGTCATTATCATTTATATGATAATGACTAAGCTAGAGCGCTCTGGACATGAATAGTTAGGCTTTTGGGTGGTCTATAAACTCCGACACTAGAGTTGGCTACACACCCACAAGAAACACAAAATAATTATACCTATGTGCAGTTCTGTGCTACCAATGCACTACACACATGCAAAGAGCAAACTTATTTCTGCCGGCAACGATACTTATGAAGAAATTTCTGGCAGCTTATGGAACATTTTCGATATAAAGAAAATTGTAACAACAAAAAGAAAACGTGGTTAAACGTTTTGCGGATATTTCATACCCAAAATTACAAAAATGAAACGCTTACCGAAATCGTATTACGGACAACATTTGAAACAACGTCTGTACGATATAATGCAAAAAGCAAATCTTTGTTTCCAATCTTATGAGCGTTATGGAGTTGGACCCAAGAAAAATATAAGCCGTCGGTAACAGGATATTTAATTCTCGGCTTTTCACACGATATCGCTGAATGAAATGTTTCATGGGATTGGACTAAATAGCAAGTCCTATGAAATTGTTTTAAAGTATTCTCGAATATGAAAATATTAATAAAAGCTCTGTGAAATCCTGAGAATTCATTATTATTGTAAGGTAATGCAATGGTGTAGGTAAATTTAAGTTTTTTTTAAGAAATGTAGCACTGTGTAAATTACATTGCTACCGGTCATCATTTTAGGAGTTTGTGTGCTTGTGATCATGGTTAGAATTTCCAAAAGTCCTCTCTTAATGCTTCCCTACAATGCCCAAGGAACATGCCATATTTCAAATTCTTGCACCCTATAGTTTTCGCTGTGCATTGTCTGTAAGTCAGTGACGAACAGAAAAGGATGAAGATAACTTTACAATTTCATTTGAGGTCAACTTATCAGTTGATACAATTCAGATTTGTTAATAAAATACAGCGCTTCACGAGTAGTCTAGTTGAGCCGAGGCCGAAGTCTGTACGCCGAAAAATTGCGACTGGTACATCTCTAGTTATAAGGAATAAAGAAATCGCAGCTGACTGCTGGCTATAAATGCTGGAAACCTTTTAACTGTGCTTCTCATTGCTAACAATAGCGACCCCTTCGAAAGAGTTTCATTAACCCTATTCAGAATGTATGTTACTTATCCAATAGAGTATTCGAGTTCTTTATTTTGGTATTGCAATACTGTTATTAGTTTGTAAACGATGAACATTGCTTAGAGCATTCTATCTGTGAGAAAAAAATAGGTACGCAATAATTTGGCGATAAATGTATTCCAATACGCGAGGTTGAAAACAAGTATTATCAGATATTTTGCAATTAACTATAATTTTAAACAATAGTTTACTAGTCATTTAGCAGATCACTAGGTTTAAGACTTTGGCTTCAGTTCAAAGTGCGGGTCCTGAGTTTTTTGGGCACTGTTCAAAGGATGCTATAACTCTCGAATTAAAAGACTTCTTTCTTTACTCTTTATACATCTTATTTAATTTTGAACTCAGTCGCAACATTTCATATGCAATATGAAAAGACTTCTTTTTACTTTCATCGTACATACATAACAAGTGAGCTGTAGAAGGCAGTTTGTTAAGAAAGAATTTGTCTATAAAAATTACAACAGAATATTATTGTGACGAATGTTCAATGTTTTTGTTTGGTATCATCGTTTTCAAGAACAGGAATCCTTTAACCTTTACCAGTTTGTCGCGCTTGAGCGAAATCTCTATAAATATACATCATGAACTTTGGTATTTTCTCCGAACAATTATTGTGATAAATATAGTGCTATTCAAATTCTTGTTCAATTGTGCCTCTTCACTGTTTAAACCAAAACAGAACAGATTTGTTATAAATAGGACCGCTCTATATAAATTTTATTCATACTTTGATATAATATATTTAGATACAATTGTGTCTATTGAAATAAAAGCATAATTTCATCGACACTACCATACGTACAGTACGTATGGCATAGTGGTTTAAGCAGGCGCCCTGTTGTTTTATACTACACACTGTGGTGTGGATACGATTCCACAACGGATAGCACTTTATGTGATTCACTTATAGTTGTAGCAACATTCTTCATGCAAATTAAACATTAACAAGGAATGGGCGATAAAAATGCCTTTTAGATTTTATTACATACTAACTAAGCGGCGATAGCCTAGTGGAGATACCAACAGACTGCCATGCAGAGCGTATCGGGTTCGAATCCCAGGCGCGCACCACTGACTTTTCGGAGTTATGTGCGTATTGAATTATTAATTATCGCTTGCCCCGTGCCTCGGAGAGCACCTTAAGCCGTCGTTCCAGGTTGTCATGAAGATCTTTGACAGTCGTTATAGGGAGTCAGTACCTATCTCTGAATAAACTGACACTAGTCTAAACATGGAATATCGCTATCCCTTTGGGTTGTGGAGGTCAGACAGGCAGTCGCTCGCACCATAAGCCGTCGGTCCCGGTTGTCATGAAGATATTTGACAGTCGTTATAGGGAGTCAGTACCTATCTCTGAATAAACTGACACTAGTCTAAACATGGAATATCGCTATCCCTTTGGGTTGTGGAGGTCAGACAGGCAGTCGCTCCGTGGAAAAGCTAAATTCAGTCAAATCCGGTTAGACTAGTAAGCGGACCCCGGGTTGAATCTGAATAGAATAGAATAAATTTTTATTTTCAAGAATATGGTGGTACAAATGGTGTTTAAAAGTAAAATATTACAGCATATTCTGCCATTTCAGGCGTGTACATTTTGAATATAACAATAGACTTAATTAATCTGCAGACATATATACAATTAAAAAATGTCATAATGCTAATGTCTACCTACAATTCGATTTTATATTAAATAATAAAAAAAATGTCAAAAATATTGTCTATAATTCGATTTTATATATAAAAAATGTCATTAAGTCATAATTTCAATAAATTAAGATTAAATAATATATAAATAATCTGGGATAACGCTAGGAGAAAGAAGGCATACTAACTGTGTAGTAAAATCTAAAAGGTAAAAATAACTAAAAACGTGTTAAATAGAAATTTAAGTGTATACAAATCGAAGTCTTCCATCAGGAAACTTAAAATTTAAGTTAATATCTTAAAATAAATGAATGTTGAAATTCCATCCAAGATATTCATGAATCAAAATCCATGTAATTGAATAAGTCTCAGCACCTAGTGTTTGATGAATTTAGTTTCAAGCAGTTTAAAGGGAGAAAGTACAATGAACATAGATAACGAAGTCAATTAGTTATTGTGTTTGAAGAATATGTATAGTAGGTATGCTAGTCAAGATACAGAGATGAACAGTGTTAGCATTTCTGTGTGATTTCACAGAAATTATGAAAATGTCAAATGAAGAGTCTCTCATCCACATAATGTCTTCAAACAAGCAATCAACTTGCTGACTTTCTAACTAAGGCTTTACTTAGAGATAAATTTCAATATCTGAGAGACAAAATTGGAATGTTATCTATTGATATGTTATGTAATCCTTAATTTAAATTGATGTGTTTACTATGTTGTTACCTACTATTGTAATTAATTTAGTACATGGAAGGCTTGAATTTGGCAGGAGTGTTGAACTAATATTTAAATTCCCCGCCTATCCATAACTTTTCAATATAAAATTACTTGTATACTCTGTGGTATCTTTCTTTTTCTAGAATGAGTATATGACTTATCTATGAATATATGTATATTCTCTATGATTCTGTGGTACAACGAGTGTTTTAATTTATTTGAATTGCTTTAATTTATAATAAAGTCAATAATTAAGAATCAATAATATATAAATAATCTGGGATAACGCTAGGAGAAAGAAGACATAGTATACTAAATGTGTAATAAAATCTAAAAGGTAAAAATAACAAAAAACGTGTTAAGAAATTTAAGTGTATACAAATCGAAGTCTTTCATCAGGAAACTTAAATTAAAGTGAATATCTTAAAATAAATGAATGATGAAATTCCATCCAAGATATTCATGAATCAAAATCCATGTAATTGAATAAGTCTCAGCTCCTAGTGTTTGATGAATTTAGTTTCAAGCAGTTTAAAGGGAGAAAGTACAATGAACATAGATAAGAAGTCAATTAGTTATTGTATTTGAAGAATATGTGTAGTTGTATATTATGCTAGTCAGTAGTAGTCAGTCATACAGAGAAGAACAGCGTTAATGTTTTTGTATGATTTCACAGAAATGTTGAAAATGTCAAATGAAGAGTCTCTCGTCCACATACGTCATAATATGTTATTTTGAAGAAAAACACTTGAAGTCAAACACACGTTTTTTACCCATAACAGTAGCAATTTGTCATTTATTAATGAAACTTTCTAGCTGCAGAATTTTGATGTATCATCATCTCAACGGTTAGACGTTCATTGATAAATGTAGGCCTCTCCCAAGGCTCTCTCCACGTAGACCGATCTTCAGCTGCCCGCATCTCTCGCGATCTCAATAAGATCGTTGGTTTCAACGCTATAACAGAAACCGTAGCCCACCTATACTACGATGTCTGGTGCGTGATCGCTACTCCACAGACTTTCTGCCAGAAATGCCGACAGTTTTTTTAGTTGTTTTCAAAATTTCCAATTCAACATCAATTGCATTTTTAAAGGTATTTAATTTATTTTTGTAATCATATTGCTTCGTTCGCGTGTAGTTCACAGCAAACTTGAAAATAGTTGAAGACACATTTGAATAATATTTTTTATGTTATTTGATGTCGAAAGTGTCAACGTCATAAAACTCGTCATAATTTAAGTCTCTCTCGACTAGCCAAAAAATTATAAAGGTTTGGATAATTTTGTATAAGAACTGACATTTCAGTCGTTTTATAAAAGATGATACAACTAATAAAATTAGTAGTCAGGTTTTCTTCGTGTCTTATTTTTTTTCCATTTTTTGCATTTCTAAAAAAGACAAATTTACAAGGACTTTACAAGCATACAACTAATTAGCTTAGATTCCATTACATAGTTAATAGTTACATACACGACAAGCTAATAAAATCGTGTTAAAAATAGCATTGCATCTCACACGTCTCCGTTCACGTACAAAGTTATATCTTTACGGATATGAAAAACTTCACAAAACAAAAGGCATTAGACTTCAATAGCGGTTAGCAAAACGCCAATAACTTTACTGTTTATTGGCTGCGTTGTATGGACGTGTGAAACTCCTTCATTGATCTAATATAAAAAACTCGAGACATCGCTATTTCCTGACTTATGTCAAGTGTTTCACTCCGTGTTTACGTCGTGTCGGATTATTCGATTCGCTACACAATAAATGTCACTTGTATGTTTTGTTGTCAAAACCGCAAATGGCATGTAAATTGGTTCGTTGTTTCTCTGATTGAAGGATTGGAAGCTCGAAACCAATGAAAAATGTTGCACTTTTTTATTAAAACAAGGTCTTTGTCTTTTTTCTTATTCAAATATAAATTTATTTACATAAATTCTCTTACCTTTTTACTAAATAATTCTAAACTTTTACGATTTGTATACAACAGGAAGAAATAAGTAATACAAATATACGAACGACAGTTTTTAACGGCCATCTAATCCGGTTGTTTATAGGTATATCTGCATGATGTATACTATTATTAATTTTATGTAGCCCTATATTAATTTGCATCAAAATTGCGGCCGTTCAGCTATTATATCAAAGTTAGATTTACTATCATTAACCATATTATTATGTTATGACTATGTAAATGAACTAAACACAATTTACAAATTAATATGAGCTATGTGCTTACATTTTTCATTTAATTTTACTAATACTAGTAGACCTTTAGAACAGTGTTCTAAAGGTCTACTAGTATTATTACAACTCACTTAAAGCATAATAATAAGACCCTAATTAGTCAGCGCACCGACTTTATAGTTTAAACACTAATTACTTGTGTTCGCGAAAGTGCCAGCGGTGTAAAGATGAAATGATATTTCGTTCATGTTCTATTAATCTTGTTGCATGCTACTCGATATGTTGCTAATGGATTAGTGATATGCATTTGGATAAGCATATCGCTTTTACAAACGAATGCACTTATTTACGAACGTACCAATCCATACTAATACTCTTAGTGTGAACAGTTGATATACAGAGCAGCTGATCATATTATACCTAAATATGAAGGTGTGATGGCTGCGAAGGAAGAAAAACCCAGACTCGAAACAACAATCTATTTATTTATTAAACTTCATATACATATATACACAATGTATACAGGCGGACTTTATGCCATAGGCGTTATCTCCCAGTCTACCTTAAAGTGGTGCAGAGAGAAATGAAGTAGGTGTAATATATGACTAAAATGAATTTAAGCTCACTAATTTACATAGAGATGCCATTGTGATTCAAGATCCCAATTACGAGTTTAAATGTTAAGTATGCCACTATAGTGCGGTAGGCAACTTAAATCGTATTATCGACAACAAAAGACCAACACTACCGCTAGCACTGGCTCTATTGGCAGCAGCGTAGTTTTGATCAAATTAAAAATAAATTGGACTGAAACCTAATGCAGCGCAGGCTATAATTGAATCAATTTGCCATCGTCGGCGCCGACGGCAATGCAACGCAATTGCATCCGCAATTAATACTCTATACGGTTTAATTCTGTTAGCAATGGAGCTTGACTGAATAATTCTCGTATTTATCGTTATTTCAGTTTGTTTCATGTCGAATGATAATCATAATATACTGCGATAATCAAAGCAAAAGTCAGTCTGTGCCCATGTGGAGTCTGTTCCATGACAGTTTGTTATTTGGTAATCCAGAATAGCATTAAACAACGCGTTTGTCACACAAATATTAGATGGATGTTAATGAAATTCACGACCTTCGAATAAGTAGTCGAGGTTGCTAACTGTTAATCACAGGTAATACGCATGATGTTATAAATGCACGCTAATGGTTGTTGCCTTATATCTTTCCCATTACCTCAATCGATCTAAATGTTTTCACTAAATGATATTGAAAAATGTGTTTATTAAGAAGATAGCGTATGCAGTCGCATACTATACATAATAGGTTTACAGTCGGTGCCAAGCCAATTTAATACTTACAAAGTAATGTATTAATTTGCTTATATTCATTTAAGTGATTAAAATATTATTATTTGTTAAAGTCTTGGCACCAACTTCAAACCTATTAGTAAATAGCACATAATATGAATAATAGGTAGTATTTAATTAATATTAAATCTTTATTATTTTATACTTTTTAGTTTTTGTTGTCGGTTTTTTTAACAAAGTTATTTTTATTTCATACCTTTTAGTGTATTTTTGTATTATCAACTAGTTATGGGTAGACAGACCTGCAAAAGGTGCTGCGCCCCATAAAAACCTTACCCTTACCGCATGATTTACGTTCTTGAAGTCACCGTTATCATCATTGAATAGGCCAAATTGATTTTTGTAATAACTGAGGTCGTATGGCCACCTTCTCTTCTGGCTCCTTCATCGGACCCTAGAGGATGCTAGTTACCATCTGCACCAAAGTGCTGGTTAAGACGAATGTAACGAATCGATAGAGTTTTGTCATTTATTTACCGAGTTCCTATGGCCTTTCGAGTCCATCATCAGATCAGCTCTATGTCATTATCATTTTTATTGTAATTCATTTTACATACATATACAGAATTTCAGCGCAATTGGTAACCGGGAAGTGGATCAAATTTACTTGCGAGATTTTATTTCAGATATCGGGATAGGTGAAGGTAAATAAAAAAATGCTAATAAAATAAAAACTACTGGGCCTACTTGAATCAAAATTTTATGGGACCAAATCGAAACTACCTCGCATCAAACAAAAAAATAATCATGTAAATCGGTTCAGAAACCTCGGAGAAATCGGTGTACATACATCGAAAAAAATATATACAGTGTGATTTGTAATTGCTCGTATTCCTTCGGTGATTCTAGGGTCATAATGGAGTATTTTTACTCCCTACATATGGGGGTCCAAAATCCACCAGTTTGGTATAAAACGGTTTTTAAGTTTTTATGAGCAAATTCCAAATTTTTGTGTGTGTGAGAATTAAAACCTTAATTTGCACTTATCATACAAAAAACATTGATTTACGCTAAGGATTCAAACCCAAAACCCTCTGCAATTCGGCAGATTAGTCTCCCTACTAGTAAATCACTGCCGATTGCAAAGCTTAAGATTAAATACAGAAAAAATGTACTGCCGAGCGAGACATCCAGAAGGACTTTTTTGAACAAAATCTGCTATTTACTCCAAATTTACACCAACTGGCTAAGACTTTTATACCTTTTTGGATAGCAGGTAATACTAGGAAGTTATATCAAACACTTTACATAACATGCCACATATTTTTTTTTAAATAATTGCATTTTTGTGGCGTCATTTTATTTTATTCCAACATTTTTATATGTTTTTTGGCTCTATTTTCAAATTCTATGCTGAGTTAGTAGCTTTATTTTATTTTAAAAGATGTGCAGTTTAATTATTCATTAAATAATTTGCTACCAGTAAGTAATAGTCAAAATATTTTTTTTTAAGATGTTTATAACAATTTGGAATTTGCTCAAAAAATCTTAAAAACAATTTTTGTTCCAAACTGGTGCATTTTGGACCCCCATATGTAGGGGGTAAAAATACTCCATTATGACCCTCTAGGGTCATAATGGAGTATTTTAAGGAATAGGGAGGTGATTCTAATCACCTCCCTATTCCCGAAGGGAATACGAGCAATTACAAATCAACCTGTATACAGGCCGAAATGGGAACCTCCTCCTTTTTTTGAAGTCGGTCAAAAATAAAAATAAATATCAACTCGACTTTTGCTAGCCAAGGGCATCGTCTCGAAACAACTCGTAGGCCTTAGAGCTCTCCATGAACTTCTTAATGTCGATCAAGAGTTGCTGAAGTCTGTCACTGCGATCTTAATCAGTATTTATTGGAGCTAAATTGTGACTGCACGGACGGCCCAACTGTTTAATAAGGCATTATGCGACGGGATGTACGTACACTGCGTGCTGTTTACTTTTTTACTATTAAAGATTCTCTGTGTAAGCTGTTTTTTTATCATATTATACTTTATTTTGTTGATTTTTTTTATTATGTGTACCACATTTGTGTACAAAAAAGAGGATTTTGCTGTCTAATATGCTTGGGTGCTACGAGAATTTGAAAAACGCGCAAATGTTATTGCCTGATGTCATGATCTACAATGAAATCCACTGTATTCTGATATTGGTGAAATAATGATAAAAACATAATTGCTTGGCATGGGGCATGCACTTTAAGATAATGTAGCCTACTGAGTTCGTTCAAGGAAAATATTGTCTTCAATACTCTTATGCAATAAAAATATCCAAAATAATTCTATAACTTTTTTCATCAAACAAACAAACTTTTTAGCTTTAATAATAAAATATCAACCAATTTTTGGTATACAAGTAGATTTACGATTCTACTTATGAAATACAAAAGCTTTAGCAACAAATATGCCAAACAAGAATTTAATTTATTAGTCGTTTGTAAGCAAACAAAAACAATTTGCCGAAAGGAAACATTCTCTTCTGAATAAAGACTAATCTTGCTTTCGGCGATATCTTGTTTTTATTTTTTAATAGGTCCTGTTTGTGTAAAGAAAGAAACATTATAATTTTATAAGCCTGTTTATGAATTGTTCGGCTACTGGACGAGAGCTCTCTTGCAACATAACATTAGATAAAGGTTGACAATTAAATCGTATGCCTTAAATTATATTAAACATTTTACTAGAGGATGAGCACGTTAATTATCGCTTGCCCTGTGCCTCGGATAGCACGCCGTCGCTCTTGTATCCTCGAATGAACTGATACTGGTCTAAGCCATGGCGTATCGTTATACATTTCGATTACAGAGATTTGATTTGATTTGCGGATTGGAGACAGCAGTCGTCCTGGGAAAAACTACTGTTTTTGTTCATCTAGTCAGACTCGTTAGCAGACGTCGTTCTCCTAGATGTGTAAGTCTTCGAAGTGACCATCGATCGAATCATCATTATCAAGGCCCTAGCTTGATAATGATGACAAATGTTAAAGCAAACATCTAATAAGTTCATCCATCAAATAACCGTCAATCAGTACTAATCGACGCATCAACCAAACTTGGAGCGAATATCAAAAAAAATCTAAATAGACTTCATTGGCAATCGAATTCGTAAATTCAGGGAGCACTTCTAAAGTTTCACCATTTGTCACGAACGAATCGGAAACTTTCGTTAAAGAATATAAGAAATTCCTTTGTGACGCCTAGTCACACTATTGCTAGTATTCTTCCAATTTATGAAAGGGAAAGGTCATCCCTTAGAGGGTATTGCGTCTAAGAATAATAGCAACTCTTTTACTGTTTTTTTTTGACCTGGAATACATTTTAATTCTGTATTATTTTCCTCTTTCATCTTTTTCTTTTTAAAAGCTACCCGAATTTCGGTTTGCACATTTTATGACAGTTCGTATTACATTTATAAAATATGGCTTTGGCTTTCATAAATCATCGTGATGATATAGGTGGGCAGTTATTGAATCTTTTTGTTCATCTAGCATGAATAAGTAATAATTTATTGTATTGGATATAATTGATTCCTGTAGTAACTACATCCTTGTCATTAAGGTGTGGATGGAAATAATTCGCATTTGCGGTATTGTAATTTTTATCCGTAGTAATTTTACTATCACTAGTGCTATGGTATAGTTATTAAGAAACATAAAATTCTGCTTGTAAAATTTAATGTTAATTTTGTCTGTAGATTTTCGACGCTAAGGAAAGATCTTGTTAGTCAAAGTCAAAATCATTTATTCATCTAGGCCACAAAGTGACGCTTATGAACGTCAAAATTTAAGTTAATTACTTAATGATTCTACATTTACATTTACTGCCACGTTCGCAATGCAATAAGTAGAACCACGAGAAAGAACGGGCAATAAAACTCATGGCCACTCTTTTCAAATAAATTTAATGGTGGTACATTTTATTTTTGTAAGGAGCTGCAACTGTTTCACTTTGTAGACATCTACTAGTAAAATTTTTAGTAACTATTCATACTCAAGCAGTAAATGATGTTCATATGGTAAGCCTCCCAAAGTAAATATGGTGAAACAGGAGCATCCACTTACGTCTTTTTAATGTAGGCAACTCGCGAACATGGTCAGAACTATGGTAGAAGTGAATGAATCAGAAAGTAACGGTATATGAAACTAAAGCAATCGACAACCTATTAGTTAGCCCATGACCACGAGTTACCCACATTTTACAAATCCGCAAAGTTATGACATAACATGAATGCAAAATATAGTATGAAATGAGAATATCGTAATTAACTACACTATAAAATAAAAATACTAATTATTGACCTAGTCAAACGCGAACAACTACTTCGAAGCGCTCCTGTCATCAAAGTAATCCTTCAAACTATAATTTGCCTTATTTATAAGATTATTTTTAACTTCTGCCTGAAACGAACTTAATGGCAAGTCTAAAATATGAGTTGGTATTTTATTGTATATGCGAATACTGAGCCCAATAAAAGAGCTATGCGTTTGAAATGTACTCCACAAATTGTCGAACAGTTTGAGTGTTCAATTCGACTGAAGGTGACAAGGTTAAGTAACATGTATTTTTATCTTTTTTGTAAAATATACTGTTATTCAATTTAGTTAGGACATACTTTATAATCTAAATAGTAATAACACATAACATATCAAATTTTTCATCAACACATTAAATTAATAGTTCCTCACATACTCGTTATGATAATAGTAATGCCTTAGACTTGATGGGCTATCATTTACACACACCCATTAAAAACTACGAGGAAGATCGAATCGATCAACTAGAAACTACATACTCAGAGCAAATGTCGTCTTTGCGGATATTAGTAGTTCCGGTGTAGATCATTAGTTCCCAACATTTACATTCAAATCATCTCTGCGTCTTTACGTATTGAAAATTTGTTCAGAACTTAACGTATTTAAATTCGACGTTTCTCTTATGTCTTACTCTTAGTTTAATGCAATTATAATGGTGGTTACTAAATGATTTCTAAAAAGATCTATTACACAAAGTTACTCTGTGTAATTATATCTATTATTTTTGGTTTATCATTCTTTATGTTCTATAGACAGAGGGCTATCTTGATTTTAATCGGTCAGTTTGTAATTTAAGTGAACCGCCTTTTTAAGTTTTCAATAACGCATACCATGCTACATCTCCGGTATTATATCACCAACTTCAATCTGTAGTATCTGCCCTATTCTTTATGACAGGTCTCATGCCAGTAGAACAAGGAATAGATTCGGATAAACTTTGACTTTGTCACATGGAGGCGGCTCTTTTTATCCCACGGTGATGAGTATCCCTCTTGTGATAAATTAGGCACAACATTTATATTGGTAATTGAAGAATACTCATATATATATATATATATATATATATATATATATATATATATATATATATATATATATATATATATATATATATATATATATATATATATATATATATATATATATATATATATACACACATCAACAAAGTCTAGGGATATTTTATATTTCATCAAATATCTAAAAATCTATGAAGAATTTTCTGATACAGTAAATAGAAGAATCATAGATTATTTTAAGGTCTTTAATAAAAATAAAAAACATTTCGTGTTTTTTTTTGTTTTAAATAAAAAATTATTTTTTTTAATCATCATGGAAAATTAGTATGATAACAACAAACATTTCTTCTTAAAAAACTATTCATTTTAATAAAAATGGAAAAAATCTTGTAAAATCTAATCATTAATAATCAGTGTTGCCACCTCTTACATTGATTACACATCGACATCGATTGTTAATACTTAAAATTAAATTGTCAATGTCTTGCTGCGGTATGAGGTCCCATGTCCTTTGCAAGTGTTCGTAAAGTTGTTGTTCAGTCGTCAAATTTGGCGGAAAATCTCTCAAAGCTTTTCGTTGTAACATGTCCCAGGCATGCTCGATAGGATTTAAGTCGGGCGACTGTGCAGGCCAATCCAAAACTTGAATATCGTGCTCTCGGAGAGCGGTCGATACCAGCCGCGCCGTATGGCAAGGAGCATTATCGTGCATGAGTAGAAATTCATGGCCTATTTGAGTTCTGTGTGGGACAATAACGGGCTCTACTACCTCCTCGTGGTATTTTTGTGCAGTCATGCTGCCTTGGATCCAAACGAGTTGGGTTCGTCCGCCAAGACGAATTCCTGCCCACACCATGATTGTCCCGCCTTGGTATGGGTGGACCTCCTGAGGGTGCCGTAGACGGCTAACTCTCCCTGGAGCTCTCCAAACGCGTGTTCTTCGTGAATCCGGGTGAAACCCAAACCGGGACTCATCGGTGAACAGCACCAAAGACCATTGTTCGTCACTCCATGGTAAATGCTCCCGAGCCCACGAAAGCCGCCGACCGCGATTGCCACGTCGCAATGCTGGAACACGCAATGGTCTTCGAGCATGAAGATCAACTTCATGTAACCTTCTTCGCACGGTTTGGTCGCTTACCAGCAGCTGGTGGTCCTCCTGGAGCCTTTGCACTAGTTGCAGCGCTGTGATATTGGGTTGTCTTCTGGCGGTCATTTGGAGAAATCGATCCTGTCTCTGCGTAGTAACACGATATCTACCTGTGTGCTGTTCGGCCACATCTCCAGTACTGCGATAACGTGACCACAACCTTGATATCACATTTTGACTGGTATGTAGGGCCTCAGCAACGACGCGTTGAATTGCACCATTTTCTAACATGCCCACGGCTCGTAACATTTCATCTCGACTCAAATGACGACGTGACATGACTTTTAAAGTTCGTACGTCACGTTAAATTAAAAAAGAAAAACAATTAAAAACCCTTTTCATTAATAATTATAATAAAACAGTTTTAACTTTCTTTAATGTAACGAATTACTAGCAAATTTGCCGCCATATTTTGTTTATTATTTTGTTTTTTTTCTTTCCATGTTCAAATTTTGAAAATAGAATAAAAGAGGTTTTAATCTGTATATAAACTTTTTGTGGAAACTAACAAGGTTCTAAACTATAAACTCGTAAATAATTTAGGATTAAGATATCCCTAGACTTTGTTGATGTGTGTATATAGTACGGTAAGACCTTGATATATATACAGCGATAGCCTAGTGGAGATACCAACAGACTGCCATGCAGAAGGTATCGGGTTCGAATCCACGGCACGCACCAATGACTTTTCGAAGTTATGTGCGTATTGAATAGGTAATTATCGCTTGTCCCGTGCCTAGGCGAGCACGTTAAGCCGTCGGTCCCGGTTGTCATGAAGATCTTTGACAGTCGTTACAGGGCGTCAGTACCTTCTAAATAAACTGACACTAGTCTAAACCACGGAATATCGCTATCCCTTCGGGTTGCAGAGGTCAGACAGGCAGTCGCTCTGTGGAAAAGCTAATATTCAGCCAAATCCGGTTAGACTAGGAAGCGGACCCCAGATTGAAAACTGGGATAACGCTAAGAGGAGGATGATGATAGTACGGTAAGACCTCACACGAGCCAGCCTCATACGAGCTCTGAAATCCCTTTATGAAGAACACCGATTGGTTTACCATCGAGACCGGTGTTACACAGGGATGTGTAGCGTCGCCGTGGCTGTTCAACCTCTTCATGGACAGTTGTTTGCAAGATTTGAAAAATTGTGACTGTGGATTAAGGATGAATGAGTTACTTGTCAAATGCCTCCTTTATGCTGATGATCAGGTTATACTTGCGTCTTCAGCGGAGGAGTTGCAGGAGATGGTAACAATCATGCATGGTGCGTTAGAGAGGAAAGGGATGAAAGTAAACGTAAGTAAAACGAAAGTTATGGTTTTTGAAAAGGAGGAATGCCTTACGGCTTGTAATGTTATGATCGATAGACAGCGAGTGGAGCAAGTGAATGAGTTTGTATATTTAGGTACACTGTTTACAACAGATGGTAAGAATGTAGAAGATATTAAAAGAAGAGTCAATGCAGGTAAAAGAGTGAATGGAGCTCTGAAGGCGTTTATGAATAGCCAAAAAGTGTCCAAAAAGGCACGTGTTAGTACCTGCTCTTATCTATGGTAGTGATAGTTGGGTATAGCAGAAGAGTCATGAAAGTAGAATAAATGCTGTAGAAATGAGAGCACTGGCGAAGTACGCGTGGTGTTTCTTTGACTGACAGAGTAAAGAATTGTGTGATAAGAGAGTGCTGTGGGATAAAAGAAGATGTAGTGACAAGCATCGAGAAAGGTATCCTATGATGGTTTGGGCACGTGGAGAGGATGGATGACGAAAGACTGACCAAGCAGATATTTATATATCTGCTTAGTCAGTCTTTCGTCGCTTCCTTCCACACTTGCCTTATGGCAAGTGTGGACGGGACAGGACGAGGGGAAGACCTAGGCGGACGTTCTCTGACCGGATTGGAGACATCCTAAAATCAGGACAGGTTAGAAGCACCCTGAACAGAAGAGCATGCATGAGGAATCTGATGGGAGTGAATGAAGCAAGAGAGATATGTCAGGATTGTTGCAAATGGCGTTCCGTAGTCTCTGCCTACCCCTCCGGGAAACAGGCGTGAGTCTATGTATGTATGTACGGTAAGACATCATGGATTACACCGACTTTGTCATTAAATCAAACTGGTATTAATGTTATGATATATATGTACGCTAAAGTGATCGTCGTACTAGAAATTAAATTAAACTTCTAAATAAAATAGGCTATAAATATTACCAGTTTAGTTCCAGACTTTTAAAAAGACCTAATTTATGAAACCTAGCTGGCAATTTTTGTTTGAGCCGTTTGGGGTCGCAACGCGGGCCCGTGGGCTCGTTCTCTATACAGAGAAATAGCAAAAAGGCTGATCGAAGCTTCCCCGTGACCAGAAGGCTGGCCTACTTTTCGCGGATAAAATAAGCATTGCTATCCAATGTGGCAATGCTGCTCGTTTTCTATGCATGCTACCGGTTGACAGCATTGTGAAATAATTCTTAGACGCTATATTATAGTTTTTCCTTCTTTTATATCCATATGCATAAAGTTTTAGATGGTTTTCCAATCATTTAAATGATAACCTAAATCGTTACCGATGCTATTTATGGACTATGCATTGAACTCAAACCTCAGTTTATACAAAAAAGCCAACAGATAATACTGTAATAAGAAAACGAAAATATTCAAGGTATACTTACGAAATAAGTTTGGTGAATTATTTGCATTCAATAGATACAACATACTACTATGATTTTAAGACTTTTTACCAAGACTCAAACTACTTTCTTTTAAATTATTAGGCTGATTTCATAAAAATTTAATAATATGTACTACGCATCGAAGTTTCAAGCAAATATAGAAATAGTTGGGTACTTTCAATATTTAGTACTCATGGCTTTCTTCTAATTTATTTGTCAATTTATTAGATTCTCTAACATAAACGTTGCATTCGATGTAAGAATATTTGTATTAAAGGTGGTTATTTGTTTGGTGCTTAAAAATACGATATTTTAAAATTTGAAAGTTTTAAAATATTATCACATTTTTCCAAGAATGTGTATAACATATATTTTAGTGCACTGCTGATGGCAGATTAATTATTGTCACTATATAGAGTAAAATGAGAAAAAGTTTTAGTCGCTAGGTTATATTAAATTTATAATGTCTCCTACAGTGTTTAATATTTACTTAAATCACAAAGTGATTTTCACGCATGAATATTTACTACCGATTGCTACATCATAATATCACATATGATCGGAGTTTCCATTCCCAGAATATTGTTAGCATTTTGATCCAAGCGGATAGGATATTCACCATCTGTGAAATTGGAATATGTCATTCCAAATAATAAATTTGTTTGTGATCCAATCTATGAAATAATGCTTTGCAAAAATACACATGTGTTTAAATCATTATTGGCAATATTTCATGTTCATTTTTACTTAAACTTTACTTTAAAATTAAATAAATATATTTGTGTAACAACAAAAAAGTACTATCAATTTTATTACCATTATTTTACAATAAGATACTTAGCGATTATTTAGTAAAGAATAACAAAAAGCATCAGAACCAACATTCAAAGAAGAATATTGGAACAAACCTGCAAATAGCAAATTAACAAGTAATATAAACACATTTATAAGAATCACAATAAGATAATGAGCAAAAAAATTGAGCTGTCGCTTCCGTCCCGGCGAAACCCATTAGGATTAAGCAAAAAGTGATACTCATCATGTGAATGAATCGGTGTATTGCGCGGAAATGGGCCGAAAAATCTGCAGAAAACCAATAATTTGAATGAGAATATATAAAAAGTCTCATCACTTAAGGAGTGGAAGCTTGGTGTATTGCACACAGTACATCTCCTATTGATGAAATACTGATTAATATTGAAGCGTAAAATGCTTTGCCGTTCATTAATTATATTATAATTACGCAATCATCCTAAACTACAGATACGTGAAATTGTCGACTGTACCGTTTGTGAAAGCAAGACGGCATTTACTTTTCCCCAACAAGACAATCTTGTGGTGAATATGCGTTAAATCCAAAATAATGTTTCTACTGCTTGTTTGCAGACGTTCAGTTGCGGTTTTTATGACAGCGTAATGAATTCCAACACTTGCTCGCTGCGGTTTCATTTATGCCAGTGGAATGGTCATAAATTGTTATGTTTGTTTTGCTAAATACATATTTTGTGCAATAGAGGGAACACTGCAAGAAAACAGAATTAAAACAAATATCACTATTTTATTTTACGGTAGCTTTTATGCCAAAATCAACAACGACTTACAAATTAAAAATTAACTATAAAATCATTTTCCAGTTGTCGCACGAGTGATTGATTTCCACGGGGTAGCCGGGATCGATCACTCGCCGAGCAATTAAAGAGAGATAATTAGGTTGACTTACGGGAAATAAATAAAAAATATCACTAGGAAAGTTTAAACTCGCGTTATAATTCCAGTTATTCGATGGCTTTAGTTATAAATAAAAACTGATAATTAAGATTAACAGATGAGACAATTATCCAGGGCGTGGGCGACGTTGGCACCTTCACAGGTCTTCGGATGATCGTAGTACTCAACTCGGTGATGCTGGCCGGAGGAAAGGGACGAAGCCTCCTGTCCGCTGTATTTATAGGGCCGGCGCGGAGGGGCGCGAGGGAACGGCCCATTGCTGTGCGTCACTCATAGCGAGGCTCGCGGTGCAGGAGCGCGATGTGACGTCACACACCCCCCCACCCCCCGTTAGGCCGGGATTTTCCCTAAGGAAAAAGGACTAAATTGTGAATCTAAACCATTCTCAAGTCCCCTTGAACACACACAAAAAAATCATCAAAATCGGTCCAGTCGCTTAGGAGGAGTTCAGTGACATACACACGCACACAAGAAATATATAATACTAGCTTTTACCCGCGGCTTCGCTCGCGTAAATTCAAGGTTCTCTAGTTATTGTATAAATCATCTATGTTCAAGGTAGCACGAATCTCCTTTATTGGGCGGATACTTCTATATTTGTCGTTTTAACTGTTTTAAGAAATATAACTGCAAAAAGTATTTACACATACAAACTACTTAGTACTAAAACTTAGTACTTAGTACTCAAAACGTTATCCGGTATCTGTGACGTTTCTCTAGAGTGGCCAATATGCCGACTGCGATTTGTCAGTCAGAACCATTAGAAAATACTCGACAATCTGAATTTTGCGGATATATGTTGTCGACTCAAAATCTTCATTTTTTAATGTTTTATTATTCAGGTAAGGTTTCGATGTACCTACTCCTTGACGAAATTATTAATATAAGATTTGACACTGCGATAGCAGCGCAGTCCCTCGGTTCCAATGTGAAACATTCCAAAATCCACAACTACTTCGAAATTAAAAATTAAGTAAAAAAATATTTTCCAGTGGACTAAATTGTGAATCTAAACCATTCTCAAGTCCCCTAGAACACACACAAAAACTTTCATCAAGATCGATCCATTCGTTTAGGAGGAGTTCAGTGACATACACACGCACACAAGAAATATATATTTTAAGATTAGACATCTTTGCGTATTATATAAAAATGTCTAACCTATTTACAGCAGGGTGAATATGTCTAAGGCGCGTCGTCTCCTCGAAGAGAAAGATATTGATGACGTCTGCTGCTAATAGGTCGAACCGATTCGAGTGCATCGTCATGGATTCAGCTGACGACCGTTACTGGCCATCATAAATATTCGCAGAACTAACTGGTACAGGGGTTACTGAAGATCCAGCAGCCACTAAGGCAGCAAATTCTTCTGGAATATACGCTTTGTTATTCTTAGGTGGCGGCAGCTGGGCTCTTTGTTCTTCTAAGCTTTGACCGTGCTGTTCAATGTTAACTTCTTCGTATTGTTGTTGTACAGGTTTTTCCATTTTTATACTCTGTTGCCTTAGTAAGGGTTGTGGTCTAACTAATTTCCTGGGAACCAAGTTTGGGGAGATTTCGACGACTCAATTCTCTGATTCTTCAGATTTAAGTTGCTGTGGCAGCTCATATCGTGCTCGTTGGTCATTTTCTCTGACGGGCCTAAGGTAATATTGTTGAATGCCAATTATGTGGGCAGGTTGAGAGGATACACCCTCGGCAATTAAAGGTTCGTATATTTTAACAGATCGCATTTTTTCGTGATCTGTGTAACGCTTCAAATACGTTATGTTTCTTTCGGCACTTTGTCTTGAAACGCGTTGTTCTTGAGGCCTAATAGCCTGCCTGGGAGCTTCAGCAATTTTGTACTGCTTAGGTTGTGCTTCAGGCTGGTATTGAGGCATATTTCTGTAGTTGTACTGAGCTCTGGGTGGGCTGCTGTTGTAACTTGGGTGCTGGTACGATCTTCAAGCCTTGAGATTCGGGACGTTCGTATAATATTTGTTGGGAGGCTTGGGAAGCCTGAGGGACGGTTACGTAACGTAAGGCTTGAGGTACTCTTTGTTGTTGAGGGCTTTTGTGTTGAGGGCTGGGCAGGAGCTATTTGTTGCGGAGTTTAGATTTGTTACTTGATTGGTTATGTATCTCTCCACCTGTAATTTATATTTCATAATGTAAGAAATTGATTGACTATTCTTTGATTTTGTGGCAACCCTTCTGATTAATGTCCAATACAAGATGTATTGGATATTAATCAAACAGGTAGGAACCTATAAGATTAGTATCCAATATGTTTCTAAGACTCAATTCCCAGAATCCACATTCATTGTCTATGACATTCATGGTTATAAGAGTCGCGCATAGATCTGCGTTCTGGAATACCAGGCTTTTATCGAGCCCAGCAAATGAGAACGGTGAGTCCAGCAAATAACGGTACCTTACTCAATATAAATTAATATAACTGGTTAGTTCGGTAATTTATTTTATGAATTCTATGTCATACTGTCATACTAACCTGCTGATATTGAGGTGCGATGCTTTGCACCGCGGATGCCTCCTGTATCTGCTGTGCATGTTGCGACTGAGTGTACAATTGCTGACGAGGTTCTTCTTGTCTAACAGGGGGTTGATTAAATAGAGCCAGAAGGTCTTGTTTGTAGGCATCTCTGGCATTTGCTCCACCATCACTGACTGACAAAGCAGCTCCCGCCGAGACTTGACTACCATTAGAAGTGTAGTCAATCGTGTAATTTATTTCCACATTAGAAGTGTGGTCGTGCAATTACAACGTGAGACGGTTGAAGTGATATCTAAAAAAATAAGGTTCTTGAACTCTTGAATACACTTATTGTGTGAGTGGAAAATTTATTTCTTATTTTACTATATTTACGCGTAATGACGATATACTCGGCGGTTGCCTGCTTGGCTTCCAAGCAATTAAAACTTGGAAAAATACTTGACAGGGTTTTCTTTTACGTTTACATAAAACTTGGCACGAAAATAATCTTGATAATATCACCCATTCTTCTAGATATAGCAAGGGGCATTCATAAAAATTTAATCATAAGAATCAATGTCAACTATATAATGTGTTGAGGTTGACTTCACCCTTGCATTGAATCATAAGATTAAAGGCTAGGTAGACTATACCCGAAGTTTGAAACGCGGTTATTATAATTGAGTAAAGTTTGCCCTAATTTAGACAGTTAAGTTAAGACACGCCAAACAAGTGCACTTCTGCATTTTTCTGAAATTGCCATTTACCTGACGTCCAACTTGTGGTTCAAGATAGTGTATCTGCTGCAAGTTTTGCGTGTGTTCGGGTTGAGGGTTGCTGTATAGGTGCTGCAACAGCTGGTTGCTGCAGAGCGGTGCTTTCCTCTCCGGCTGCAGTTCCAACAACTCTTGCACGTTCAGGAAAAATACTTGTCCTGGACGGTACTGCTCGGTGTCGGCGCGGCTATATTATCGTTTTAAGTGGCCACCTAGCAGCTGACGACACCAATTGTGAAAAGATCGAGCCCTCTCCAAATGATGATAAGATATCCCAGGGTGATAAGAAATAAAATAAATATAAAGCCACACAGTCATTGCTGCTTGTAACCCTAGATCAATAATTGTAATTTATAACATTTTGTTAACAAATTTTGTAAGTTAAGTTCTAAAGCGTTTCAGATCAAAGAACCCTTATTAGAATTCTTGGCACAAGAAAAATCGAAAGATTTTTATTGGACAACTTAGAACTGATTAATAAATTGCTTGTGATGTTCTTTCAAGACAGAAATGCAGTCAACAGTTTTGGCACTGAGCCATTCAGAAAGCAATATTTTAATACATACGTATGAAAAATGGTTATGACCATAAATATTATATATGATTTGGTTCTTACGGACTAAAAGGTTATTCTACCTAACGTTTAATAAAACAGTCTAGTCGCAATGATCACTCAGTAATCCATTTTAATTACAATCAGGCTATTGTCCGTTCCGAATAAACATTTGCAAATTGTGCTCTGAAATTCAATGCTGAATACGAAATAACAGACAGTTTAATATTTTCGACAGTGAAATACAAATTGGATAAATTAAACGGATTGAAAAATCAGTTTGGTGCAAAGAATGGTGAAACCGCACTTCAGGGCAGCAAAACTTTGCGATACGGCGCGGTAATGTGATGCGGCGAAATTCATATGAGACATCAATCATTCATATGACATATCCTCGATGGTACTGTTTGATGCGGTACTATTAAGTCAAACCTAAAACATCAACTTGCATGCAAATATTCAAAATTTTTCGACACGTCAGTAGGTAAATAGGTAATCAAAATTATAATTGAGCAGATCATTAAGGCGAGGATTTCTCAAAATACAGTGTTATCTAGCGTGTTCAAACGCGTTTTATTTCTAAATAACAGAGATTAAAATTTGGAAAATATATATGTTATTTTACAGCATTAGATCTATATTTGTCGGACATTCGAAACACGATTACTGACATTTTATACGATTGAAAATAGTCGCGAATATAGGTCTGTTTAAAGAATTTTGCCCGTTTCATTTGAGTTGAGCATTCTCGCAAATATTACAAAACAAATGAGTGTGTTTTAGCGAGCATTCTCACGAACATTCGGGCGAGCCTTAGAATACAGATAATACATAGAATTCGCGCTACAATAGCGGTTAAGCCCAATATATTTACTTCATTTTGACTTATGATTTTAATCTAGAGAAGAATCTTCATAGTTTGTCACTAATTTTAACTTGGCTAATGATGGGCTTACTCAGAATAAATATCGATAAAATATATATAATGTTTATTTGCCCAGATCCTTAGATTTGTTTTACTCAGAATTAATTTCAATAGAATATTGATAAACTTATGATATCGATAAATAAATTTGAACGTAGGAACAGACACTTGTGTGATTTATTAAACCTGTTAAAATTAAAGTCTACATTTTATTATTTAGAAACGTAATTTGTTCATGTATTACTCTTACTCTTACTCTAGAACTAATTCATAAGTGAAACTGAAGTAAATATATTGGGTAAAACTGCTGTTGTAGTGCGATTTCTATACTTTTTTTTATATTCTACGGACTATTTGAATTTAGAGTGTTCGCTAGAATGATCGTGAAAATGTTCGGTACGACAAATCAAATAAAAATTGGGCAAGTGCGAGTTGGACTCGCGTACGAAGGGTTCCGTACCATCATCTAAAAAAGAAAATCACGATTGTTGTAAGTATACTTAAATATTTTTTAAGTTTCTACCTGTTTATTAAGATCGAGTACCAAATTGCTTAAAAAATACGTTTGTTGTATGGGAGCCACCTTTATTATAAACTTTTTTTATTTAATGATTTATTTTAAAAGGTAATATACACTTACATATTCAGTGAAAATTTTAAGCGTCTACCTGTTACTGTTGGTAATTTTAAGCAAAAAATACGAAAAAAACACGTTTATTGTATGGGACCCCCTTAATATTTTATTTTTTTATTTTTAGTATTTGTTGTTATAGCGGCAACCGAAATACATAATTTGTAAAAATTCCAGCTTTCTAGCTATCACGGTTTATGAGATACAGCCTGGTGACAGACAGACGGACAGACAGACAGGCAGACAGACAGCGGAGGCTTAGTAATAGGGTTCCGTTTTTTACCTTTTAGGTACGGAACCCTAAAAACGGCGAATGCTCGCTGTTCTGTTACAAGTGAATGCTCAGGTGTATCAGCGCCATTAGGTTTAGAATTTTCAAAAGTATACCAAAAGAAAAGTCACTTAAAAGCGGATGTTTGTCGGTCAATACACAATGAATTTTAATGAATATAAAAATATAATACCGAAATAATTATGTAATTTCCTACTGCCGACGCGCTCTCTACCGCGTCGTTCAGTCCTTCAGCTTTGAGCGCACGGAAATCCTCGCCTTAAGGAGAGCTTGTGAGCAGAGTCAATCATTCTGATATGTTGAGTCGCATAGTGCCGCTACGGGTAGTTCAGTCTTCACTTTATAATTAAACTAGACTTTGCCCGCCACTCAATTCGAATGTTTTACTCATTTATGCCTTCCTCAAAAATCACACTAAGTGTTTGTGAAAACTGTACAAAAATCTTTTGCGTAGTATTTGACGTTATCGCGTCCATCTAGCGAACAGGAATAAAAAGGACTTCATATTAAAATATGTCTAAATTTCTGAACAGCCTTCTAGTAAAAATAAATCTACTACATGTTTATTTGTTAGTGTATTTACCTGAGAGGCTTGTCATCATCTTGATGTTCTTCAACGGGCGCCACTTGTTCCTGCAAAAGATGAGAAAATGTTCAGTAAATAATATGTCTTTTATGTAAGATTGAATATACACTCAATGAGATTATGCTAAAGTCCTCCTTTGATTTATTGAAAACATATCTTCTTTGTTCCTTCTATCTCGGAGTTATGTGTTTTGTATGTTGTCTACAGCTTTTCAGATTTGCGTAGTTGTATGGAAATGTGTTATTAAGCGGACTTCAGGCTTCAGGACCGAAATCTAGCATGCAAACAGAGACGATGATGACGATGACAAGTATAATAGTAAAATATATTTTCATACTAAGATGAAGCACGCATGTTCGAAAAAAAATATGTTTAATTTATGTTTTCCATTGCGGTAAAATTCAAAATTATCCTACAATGGAAAGTTTCGTCACTTAGGAACCTTTATTTCTAAAATCTTGAGATATTTTCAGGGAAATTATAATTTAAATCAATCTTTTTCTGTATATCTAGATAATGACATCCTTTTGCAAATTTTGTTCTAATCGTTTAAGTAGTCTTAGGTTAATCAGATTGACTGTAAATGGGTAATTAGATAGCACAGTGTGGTTGTGAGTGCGCAATCTAAAAGTAGTATAAAGTTTGAAATTTAATCAGCAGGAGTGTCATTTGGGACACAGGAATAATGTTTTAAGTACATTTATAGACCTCAACCAAAAATGATAATTGAAAATACGCGAAATTTATATTAAAATAACTAACAGTGAAGTCCTCCCATGGGTTTCTATCGTATTTCAGTAAAGACTTCGTTGCTGTGTGTTAAGTTGTATCACAATTTGCAACAGAATCGATATAGCAGTCATTAAACAACAAGGTTGATTTTCCTTTGTAATAATATAATGACAGTTCTAACCTCAACCTTACCGTTATTTTGATGACACTAAATCTTTTGTCAAAACTTGTTGTGATCACTTTCCTTTCTGATCTTATCTTGTACAATGAGGGTTTTCTGAACTAGGCGGCAGCACTGAGACGTCAGGTCCAGAAAACTGTCAAAAGTGTCAAAGCGCCTATAATTTTGCACATCTGTATTTGCTTGTTTCATTGTGTGTGCGTCTCTACACGTTTGGACCCGCAAATGAAACGCCGTCCGGTGACTCCGGTGGCAGAAAAAATTTCAAACACCCTCATTAAAATAACATTATGCATCAGATTAGTATGTACAGATTTTTATACTCTCTAAAAAAAAACGAGTGCTAACTATCGCTTGTGTTGGTACTGTTCGAGATAGATCATCATGGCACAAACTTTTTATTGTTAATGTTCTACAAATAAATATAATTAAAACCGTGTACAATATATAATATGCTTTTCTAGAAATTCACATAAGTCAGACATCTCTCACTTGTATTATTTACTACATATGCCGACTGAGTAATCAGCTATGTTAATTTGCATTGAATAAGATATTTATCTAAAAATATTTAGCCACAATGGGACAGAGAAAGTGTGCGTTTCAGATTAAAGAATGATTATATGGCCCACGAGTATGATTCATAGCTGCAGAAAGAAATTATGATGAGTCACTCAAGAGAGATATATCGTATAAATGAATGACGATAAATCACTTGTGTTGAAATACTATCATCGTCATCATACTAGACTCTATGTTTGCCAAGATATTTATAGAGATGGATGATACCATTTTGTTCTGAAATGAATTGCTGTTTACAACAGCAGTAACCTACTTGCACAGTCTTTATTTTTGGCAGAATTATTAAGCGCAAAAACGGACTATACTATGTCGGTCTCAGGCGTTGAATGTGGCAGCTAATCCGGACTAATATTAAAGTTAACTTTCTGTGGTAATTTTACGCTGAAACTTCTGAATTGATTTTCATAGAACTGTAGAGTAATATAGCTTAAATATCAGAACGTTTGTTTCGATAGGTAACATCCACGCAAGCAGTTAAACTGCATAAAAAATGGATTTTACAGAAAGAAATTCAACTGAAACTCGTGTAAAATTCTTCCACGTTATAATTGCAAGCCTAATATTTCATCCAAAAAAGCACTAAAATAGTTTAATACTACATAATTTATATTGCTAAATGGCACATTCCACAGCATGTTATTAGATGTTGCAATAAAAACGGTGTGACTATTATTCCACACCCCGGTAAGCAAGTCACTATTAAAATCGTATTAAGGGAGTTGGAACGGATTAGTGTAACGAATTTCATAAAGACGTGTCCATTGTGCCGTGGTAATAGCATGAGACAATTGATGGCTGTGCGCTGTTTACGTAGGTTATTTATAAAGTTAGCGATATAATGTTGGGAAAATTGTCACATAATTTATTGTATGCTACATTGGTTGACAAGCTGTAGAAACGGTTAATGATAGTAGGCTGAAGTTGAGCTAAAGTAGTGAACACTGATGAAGTTGATTGAAATATTCTTTTTTCAACGACTTGCGATATGCAGATGAAATTACTGTTGAAGCAGCGGAAGTTTATGGTGATTTTCAGAAACGCAGATTTGGCACCTACAACTAGACAGTCAATGTGGTGAAGCATTAAAATCACAAAATGCCACTACCACATTTCATTCAGTAGTCGTCGCAAAAGGCGACAATGGAAAATACACGAAGCAACTAATATCTTGTGGAAGAAACGAAAAACTCAACACCATGTTTAACCAGCTTTACTTTTAGTTCAAACCTTCATGGAATTTTACAAAAACGTTCATTATTGAGGTTTCTAGAATATTCTAGGGTGTTATGTTTGGTTTTACTTTGGACCAAATGTTATTGTATTTAGTGTAAAGGTTATTCTACATATCAATATCAACATAAACTGTTGTATTACAATCTCAAAATGTGTGTATTCCAAAAGTATTCAAGCTTGTTCGTTTTAAGATACCTATTAATTTTGTGTATAGTAGCAATGCAGGATCTGACTCGTCAACCCCTTCACCTCTATGCAAAACTCATGGTTATAACAACAATAACACAATAGTTGCAAACATTTTGTCAATATCAGACAAAGTTTATTGCATAAAAAGTGAAAACATGCGTCTTATACGTTTCTTAATTAGGCGTAATAATCAGTGCGTTTATTATGGCTTGTTTCCTGATATAATTAAATCTAGAATTACATGCTCTAAGATTAAAGCCTATCTGTTAAAATTGCGTAGAAATTAATGTGGCATGTGAATGTAAGATATCTTCATAACATCAATAATAAAGTTAGGCAAACTGCAGATACTGATACCAGAAATTCTATTGTCGGTTACAATGATAATCACATATCCCACAATATTATTATATATATATGAACCAATATATCGTCCCATTTTTATGTCATACGTCTTTGTTTTTTATTACTTTGATTTTATCAAAACTCCTTGGCTATTATGACAATACATATATTTTTTTTAATTTATCTACCTACTTAGGTAAGGCTAATATTCCAATCATGTAACATTTGATCATCATTCAATAGCTTAGCTGTAATCCTTAGTCCTCTTTTAATAACTGGTAGGCATTGTCCATATTTCAATTAACAAGCATGTTTCATTTTCAATTACTATAAGGAAGTATACCCAGCCTTTGTGACCCTTCCGTTATTATAGATAGAAACGCGTCAGTCACTGTCAAGGGAATAACGCCAGTGTCCATGCCGCATCGAAAAAATACTCTGTGTTTTAATTTACATATCGATATATTTATAAAACTGTATGTAAGTATAAAATTCTTGCGTTATTGACTGAGTAGCAGGCAACGCATAGCCAAAATTATTGGACAAAAGAAGCTGAAATTTGGCATGTATATTCCTTGAGGACCGTAGGGGTGCATTTAGGGATTTCCCGAAATTACCACGGGATCGGGCAGAGCGTGAAATAAAAAAAAATGAGCAAGGGTAGCTGCGTGCGTCTTCTAGTAATTTCATAAAATAGAACTTTGTTTATTGCATAATTAGCTGCAGTAATAATTAGTGAGCATCGAATGTACATGTCTAATTGCTCTTATTCAATACCTCATTAACAAAATACGTGTTTAATATACATAAAATGGCTACTGAAACCAATAACAATGTTTGCAATATAAAAGGGTAAAACGAATTATAGGAATATAAAAAATAAATAAAGTTAGCTATATTAACAAGCATAATTTGTAGTTTGTGGCATCCAACAATTTGTATCGGCTGCGGTTCCAATTGTGATATTTAACAACAACTACGACAACTAATTGAACTGCATCTGATAAATGTGTGTGTTTTTCTTATTTATAGAAAGTACTCAGAGATATGAATGTAAGTTATATTTTTTGTTCCGTAAACTGATTTGTGTAGAGAAACTGTTTTGAAACTAATACATCGGAACTCTAGTATACAGTAAAGTCATGTTTTCCTATGCAATCGTTACCAAGATTAGGTGAACGATATAATTATTTAATTTGTTGCCCATTTGTATAAACTACGTCTCTTTTAGACCTCTCTCACATACAGGTTCTTTGAGGGTGCGCCAAGCGTCCACTGGCGTGCGATCGGCGTTCGGTCTGTTCACTGTGTACTAACACAGTGAACAGACCGAACGCCGATCGCACGCCGGGTACACGCCCGTGCGCCCGCTCGAGGAACGCGCACGCGCCATGTGAGGTCGACCTTAAAAAATCTCGTTTTTGCAGAACTCCTAATACTGACCCCGTAAAACTTGCCTCATAAAAATTATGCAATCTAAACTTCGACTGTTCGTAGGACCGAGTGCAGTAACACAATTTATGTAAGAAGATCTCATTAATGAAATAATACAATTAAATATGCACATACCTTCAGCGAGTCAGTAATGCGTATTGGTTCGAACCCGAAATCTTTTGCATACATTTAAAAATATCAACAGGGCTATCTCTGTTATCTAAACGCCTACTTCATTACATAAAATATTTTTTAATGTAAATATGCAAAACATGTCGAAAAGATTTATATACCTCGCTTAATAATCCGTTACAAGCATCAGCCCTTAAGTACCATTAATAATTACATAAAAGCTTCTGTAACAGTGGTTTTAAATTTATGTGATGAACCTCGAATCTTAAATTATGAGTAACATAATGCCGAGGCCGAAATAAATGTAAAATTTTTGGTGCCTTTCAAACAGCTCATTTAGAGTAATTTTCTTCATCCAATTGTTCTCTTGAAATGAAACGCATTTGGTTATGTATTAGCTATTTATTCTGGTACCATTCTTGAGATATAATTACTACTGGTACAGTTCAGTAAATGTTATGTTATGGTTTAAGCAAAATGGTCTTGATGGCAAACGTAAGGCCAGTTAATACTTCACAAATTACCTCCATATCCTACATGCAGTCAACTGATCCCAAACTGGGACCTGTACCAAGGACACTATGGTAACGAGTTAATTGATAAAGATACTAATACATTCTTAAGTAAATACCTACATGCTATAGATAAATTACAACTTGACACAGAGCAAATTATCATGATTTTCACGCAAAGATTTGTCCTTTATAAAATCGAACCCACAACCGCCTCTGGTTTAGCAGTCAGTTTTACTAACCACTAGACCGCTTATAAGCATGGCATCTAGACATTGTTAATATTACTTATTACAACAAATTAAATTAGTAGGTGCATAATAAATTGCACAATCATTCTTACGAAGAATTTGATTAAATGTTACTTACTGCTTATGAATTCAGTTTAATATTTGTATTTCAATCAAGTAAGAGGTATATTGTATAGAATCTATATAGACGATATTGAGAATGAGTCTAAAACTTTAATGTAATTTACTAAGTATTCTGTTCCAGTGTTAGACATTTCAATTTAAGTGTGTAATAGGTAATGGAATTGTTTGGCGTTAGGTAACAGTATAATAAATAATAAACACCTTTACTTGATTAAATACTTGGACTAGTTCGGTGGTGTAAACGATAATAAAACTTTTGTAATGCGAGGATTTGTTAATCGGATGAGACCAACTTTTATTACGCGATTGCAAAGTATTATAATACAGCTATTTTAGAAATTCTTATAGAATTAGGAAGAACACCCAGATAGAAAGATTTTATGAATCCCGCTTAGAAAAAAGATAAACCAAATAAATGGCAAATAGAAATACGTGCATACTTACTCTCCTACAGATTAAGAACTACGTCATAAATATTATGTTGCAATTTACTTCTGATGTAGTTTATGAACTGAAAGACACACATTATAACATAGTAATTCATAAAAATATATTGTTTTCCATTGAGTTTCCCACTTACGCAATCGCATAACACGAATCTCAGACCACGAACGGTCATCGTTCTTCAAGATAATATATATAATAATATTATTTATTATCCAATCTTAATATATAAAATCCTTGCGTTACTGACTGACTGACAGACACGCTACAGCCGAAACTGTTGGGCGCAGGAACCTGAAATTTGGCATGTATGTTCCTTGGGGACCGTAGGGGTGCACTAAGAAGGGATTTCCCGAAATTCCCACGGGATCGGCCAAAACGGGTAAATTAAAAAAAATGCAGGCGTAGCTGCTGGCGTCCTTTAGTTTATAATAAACCATGACAATCATGCCTTATGATTCTTGATATAAATTGTTTAGAAATCTATTATTACTTTGCATAGCGGTAGTAATAGTCCGCGATAGCGGATCGTATCTTCTACATCTACCTTCCTCATTATTATTGAGGCACCTACCGTCTGTCATCAAATTATGTTTAACTTTACATAGATTATTCCTACATCCATGCTGAGTTAATATTGTGAAAGCGAATGTGTTATGCTTTTAGGGCTAAACTGCGCTACCGATTTAGATGTAATTTAGAGTGGAGACAGTTAAAAACTTGGCGTCAAATACAAGCTACTATTTTAAATGTCAGCATTCAACAGCTGAAATAAAGAATGAACATTCGAATGTTATTTTGCAAATATATCCATTTGTTACCTAGTTTTTAAAATAGTATTGTTTAATTAGCTTAATCAAAATCTGCTTACAATAAAAAATCGCATCTACAAAACAGTAATTTGGCTGATTTGTACGTACTATTTAACTTGGGCACTAGCGATGGAGGAGGCAGAAAAACTCTTAGTACTTACTGGGTCATCGAGAAATGATGGGAGGGCTATGTTGTTATGCCAAGAGCATATCTCGTCAAGTCTCAAGAATCGTATCCGGTGACCATGGAGTGGAATGTCGAGGACATTCTTTGAGATCCTGCTCCATAATCATAATTATTCTCTTTCCATATTTTAATGTGTTGCTTGATAGATTTACTGTTCTGTAACTTATTATTAATTCCATAATTTCGTGTCACCATATTAGCGAATCTATAAAAAGTGGTGACGGGCCAATGCTAAGCTTTGGGACTCGCGAGCAAGCAGTCGTGGATTCAAATACCACCGGATTGGACTATTATACTACACGATACTGCCTCTCGCTGTTGGTCTCGCGGCGCGTGGGATTGGGAGGTCTCGGGTTCGATTCCCGGGTCGGGCAAAGTGTTATTGGGTTTTTCCGTTAGGAAATTCTCAGTAGCAGCTCGGAGTCTGGTAATGTGCCCGGTACGGCAATATGCTCGTCCCCTATTACGTGGGACTTAAATAAAGCTGGCGAAAATTGGGTGTAGCAATATACCTCTGCCAACCTCTTCGTGGATATATGCGTGAGACTATGTATGACTATTATACTACTATCCACTTTCAGGCGTAGCAATGATTAAATTTATTTGTAAATTGGATTGGATCTTTCATTTTTGTCCGAGCGTTATCCCAGTTTCATCGAAGCCTTCGAGCACGAGATCCGTTTACTGCTTTAATTAGATGTGAGTTTTATACAGAGTGTCTGTTATCTGACCGTCATCTAAAGTGATTGCGAATTTGCGATATTTCATTTCTGAGACCAGTGTCATATTCAAAGGTTCTAACTGCCGCAATGTCTGTCGAAGATATGCATGACATCCTAGACCGACAGCTCAACGTGCTGTCCAAACATTTATACGCACATAACTCGAAAATTTATTGTGCGAGCCATCGGTTTGACTTGATTCCCCGATATAAGTTGGGATAACAATAATTGCATTTGCTTGTAAATCAGATTGCATGTAGTCATAGAAAATCCAAATGGTGCTACTTTATTTTTCTGTAGACCGTGAATATTGAGTTAATGTGTGTTTCGGTAAAGTACATCGATCACTTTGTAAACCAGGAAATATTTCCCAAGGGACGGTTGGAGGTAATTGTAGTAATCAATCTCACCAAGGGATATTATTTATTACCCATGTTCCTGTAATTAGTTGTTAGAGCCTAAGTGCGCTAGGGGGATGATAAATAAATAAAAAATCTACTTCGTCAGTTATAGAAGTAACGCGAAGCTCGGTGAGCCGCAGATTTGATTATAGTACGGGTGGTCTCAATCGCCTTTTGGAGACATTAAGTTTTCATTGAATTTTAGCATCAACTATTTTTAGATGTATAAAATAGATGACGCGAAATAATTGGAGTAAAATCGTATTGTCCCTTATTTATTTAGCGGTGACAAATTCGTCTCGCTCAAGTCTAGTTTGGCAAAAGAAGACGACAGGTTTACGCCTGTTTATTTTATTCCTCCATTCTTGTATGCAACCAGTAATGCACCACGTATTTGAAAACTTTTAACTGTTACTGCGAAATATACTGTACTAGCAACTAGCAACTTTTTAAGTGTGTACTTTTCGGATTGCCTTAAGGATTCTATGCAGTTTGGGATAAGCGCACTATGTTTTTATTTTGTTTCTTATGTGGAATAAAAACTTGTTTTTGTTTTATTGAGCTTACTTTATGTTTAGTGATAACTACAGGTCATAAACAAGTTCCGGGTATAAAACTGACATTGTGGTCGCCTTTTTATGCTTTTCGCGATCACGGTCTTAAAATTTAGCTCTTGACGATTACAACGATATTTTTATTATCTTGCCCATTTTAGTAATTTCTCTGTCCAAACTTTTTGCTTAATTTTTCGAAACGCCTAGCAAAAACTCTTTGACCGACCAAAGCCATTATCATCCTAGCGTTATTTTGGTTATATTCGCCTTAGACCACCTGGTCAAATAAATTTTACTGAGTAATGATATGGAGCTACTGTCATTTAACCTCCATGATCGAAGCAGATTTCAATATACCATACAATATCACACCAGAGTATCGGTCCCAAACACAAGCACGACTATATCACGTGACTAACGAGGCATGCGACCAAGATGGTTACGTATTCTCTAAAGCGATATTCCCACACAATTTGTGAGTACATTTTCGAAGCAGACGTTCGTATTTCAATACAAACTAGGGACTTTGATAACAAGTCTCTAACTGAGCGAATAGTTTAAAGGACCGGCTGGGTCGTGACGAAATCTAGGGCACGGAGTGAAAGGGCGTCTTAGGACATTATCCAGTGAGGTCTTACTTTATGTTTGACGAAAATTGTGATTGAGTATCCGTTTTTCTGATGACCAATAGGTCATTTACCCATAATTACCAGTAAAGTCAATAGACTTTACTGGTAATTATGGGTGGTAAAGATCCTGACTGGGTCATACGAATTTATATGTTGTATAAAACACTGTTTTGGGGGATTATTAAGGTGGAGAAAATTGTTTTGAATTTGGATATTATATTTTATGACGTTGGACATAATGATGGGTAATTAAACACGTCGCCTCTGTATTGTAAGGATAAACTTGTCATAGCACGACGAATATAGTTTTAATATTTTTTAACCAAAAGACCGAAGTCTACGTTACTGGCTCAAAATCAATCAATTAGCCTATCGCAGTTCACTGCTGGACATAGCCTCTCCCAATACGCGCCACAGTACACGGTCCTCAGCCTTCCGCATCCAGTCTGTCCCAGCCAGCTTTTTCAGGTCGTCGTTCCACCTAGCTGGGGGCCGCCCTACCTTACGCTTGCCATGGCGTGGTCTCCACTTTAGGACACGCTTGCTCCATCGGCCATAAGTCCTACTACAGATATGGCCAGTCCACTGCCACTTGCGCCTACTGATTCTGTGAGCTATGTCGGTAATTTTGGTTCTTTGTTGGATAACATCATTTCGGATTTTATCCTTCAAAGAGACGCCAAGCATAGCCCGTTCCATAGCTCGCTGCGTGACTTTTAGTTTGTGGACTAGTCCCACTGTGAGTGTCCACGTCTCGGCACCGTACACCATAACAGGTAGGACGCATTGGTTGAAGACTTTGGTCTTCAGGCATTGCGGTAGGGGCGAAGAGAAAACTCGACGTAGCTAGCCAAACGCTGTCCAACCCAACTGGATCCTGCGGTCGATTTCTTTCTCGAAGTTGTTTCTATCAAGCTGGACTACTTGCCCAAGGTAGACATACTCTTGAACAACTTCAAAGCTTCGATCCGTGGACATAAACCCGTCCCGACACAATGTTTTTCGTTGAACATAATCTTGGTTTTATCCAAGTTCAAGCCAAGACCGACCCATCGGGAGGCTCTATTTAGGCTGTGCAGCATCTCGCTCGCTCTTCCAGGCTCTCTGCCACGATGACGATATCGTCGGCAAATTGAAGGTGAGATATGTACTCGCCGTTAATGTTTATGCCCCGTCCAGTCCAGTCCAGCGTCTTAAAGACGTCTTCGAGTGCGTTGGTGAAGAGCTTAGGGGATTTTTTTTAAATACAGCTATATTATTAATAAATTATATTCGTACTTATGATACATAATTGCTTTTATTTTATCTATATCTACAGCGGTTCAATGCTTGTGAAAACTTGCAAAGCAAGAAGATGGAAATTCCCATAATAACATGCCATGATCATATGTCCACCAGTTATAGATATACAGTAACTCATTTTTTATATGATACAAATTAGCTTTACTGCTTACAAGTACAGTGTTTAATATGTTGGTGTTCTCAACCAGATTGCCCCTAGTGACACCAAAACGTGTGCGGTCCGTCACTTGCTAAGGCGATGTTTTAGCCGATGCCGTGTTTTAGAGTTCACTTAATATATTTGTATAGTTTAAAGTGCCATGTCAGTAGGTTAACTAATGCATTATTACCTGTATTACAACGAAGAAAATGTTAAATAATAGACTTACGAAACGAGTTCAACGTCAAAACCATGGTCTCACCTGATGATACTGCCGAAGATGGAGTACGCTTGCCTAGAGTGAATCAGAGCATTTTCAAGTCGTGGGTGAACGACTTGAAAACTCATAGATTTTCTCATCAGGAACTCTAGATTCGGCAATAGAGATTCGCATCTTCACAGTTAATGTAACAAAAGAGGACTCCACTTCATAAGTATGGATGGGACACCCAGAAAGTATTGTCTCGTGTGGGAAACTAACCCACAGCATTGAGCGCAGAACCTATTAAACGCCAAACGACTGATTAAACCACAATGCTATAATATCAGATTTGAAAACGTACTTGTATTAAAGACGATACGGATATGTATCGCCTTAAACATAATAACGTGTTGAGTACCAGGTTAAGATCACATGACAAAAGCATTAATAGAACTTAGCCTACTGACAGCGTATCGCGGCAGCCTTGTTTTACTTGACTCACAACTTCGCTATTAAGCTTATTATTACACTAAACTTATTACAAGTTCGCCAACTTTGATACCGATGGGTTACATTTTGCTTTCGCTTCAGATGAGTAGCCCCGGTCAATAATGCGATATATCAAACTTAGGTAATCTGTTATTGTCCCTTGTAATCTTTGAATATTAAGTTTGTAATCAGTTTATGTGGTGGCACAGAAATCCAGTTTTTGACATTTGGAAACATTGAACAGATTATAGGCGGTAGATTAATTTGTAAGACGTTGAGTTTCTTGGATTTATTTTTGGTTGTTGTTTTCATCACCTGTAACGATGTCGTAAACTCGCCAAGACGAGCCTGCTTCAAATTTTTCTATCATATCATGGCACCATTCTACCCTTGCCTGCTTCTGAACATCGGTGAGATTGTGTGGCACCCAGCGTGAAACTATCTCCGCACCCGTAGATGCACGTATAGAATCTCGTGAAGGCTTTCTGATCCAATCTGCAGTATATTCTGAATCTATTGGTATGAAACTCGTCTATTTTCTTGGATCAAATTGTGCACTGCTAGCACGTTTTCTTACATAACAGCCGTCAAAGGGCGGCCACTTCTTTCTTCATCCCCCAAAGTTAGTCGACCGCGCTTAAATTCATTGTACGAACAATACACGGATGCCTCAGAAGGGCCTTCATCCATGAATGCCATCTGAAGTCTATCGTACGATTCATCCAGTTTCAGGCGACACTTACAATCTTAAAAAATCATAGCGCGAAAATGTTCTCGATGCAAATCCATTTTTCAATGAGATACGGTAATTTTAATTAGCTCGCAAAAAATGTGGAGGGATGTTTTGAATTTAAAACGTACCTGTTTTTACTTATAAGTAATCATATTTTTTAGGGTTCCGTACCTAAAAGGTAAAAAACGGAACCCTATTACTAAGCCTCCGTCGTCTGTCTGTCTGTCTGTCTGTCTGTCTGTCTGTCTGTCACCAGGCTGTATCTCATAAACCATGATAGCTAGATAGCACACATTCACAAATTATGTATTTCGGTTGCCGCTATAACAACAAATACTAAAAATAAAAAAAAATAAAAAATTAAGGGGGGGTCCCATACAAAAAACGTGTTTTTTTTCGTATATTTTGCTCAAAATTACTAACTGTTACAGGTAGACGCTTTAAATTTTTACAGGATATGTAGTTGTATATTACCTTTCAAAATAAATAATTTAATTTAAAAAAAGTAAATAATAAAGGGGGGCTCCCATACAACAAACGTAATTTTTAAGCAATTTGTTACTCGATCTTAATAAACAGGTAGAAACTTACAAAGTATTTAAGTATACATACAACGAACGTGATTTTCTTTTATAGATGATGGTACGGAACCCTTTGCGCGCGAGTCCGACTCGCACTTGCCCAATTTTTTATAAATTAAAACTTGCCAGTCTCACATACTTACATAAAAACATTTTCTCGCAATACTTTCTGAATAAATACAACCCATTTACATTTTTTTTGAAAATATAAGGCATTTTCAGCTGCCTTCAATGTTGGTATTATGTAGGACCAAACCTTTAAGACAAAAGCTATTTTCTTGTTACTAGAATCCTTTGACCCTAAGTAGTAATGTGTGTGTTATGTACTTACTAACTACTTCACAAAATAGTACTCAGGTAGATACTAAATCAATTAGGACAGTAAGGATCCAGCCTTTGCTAGGATTTATTAGGTGTTCTGAATTGAGTGGCTCTACCAAAGTATACAATAAATTGTAGAATAATATGAAGAGATTTTATTTTATATTCTAGGTATATACCTCTTAATAGCGCGAGGTTGTCACAGTTAATATTAGTACGTTTTTAATAGTCCGAAGCCATAGAGTGCTCAATTTATACTTAACACAATTTTCTATTATGTTTTCTTTGATCTCAAATAAAATAACGCCTAAAACTACGACCAATGTAATTTATTGAAAAAGCCGAAGATTTGTCTATAAAGATTTCTATTTTTAATTATATTTATTTATATAACACTTTATTGTACACTAAGTTGGACATTAAAAATTGGTAATTTTACAAACACAGTACAATGGGCGGCCTTATCGCTAACAGCGATTTCTACCAGGCAACCTTTGGATGGATATTATTGGTAGGAAAGAAATGGTAGTTGTCATCGTACCAGTAAATTATGTTTTTTTTATGGACTCACGCCTGTATCCCCGAAGGGGTAGGCAGAGGCGTAATATTACACCCACATTTCGCCATGAATTTTTAGGTCCCACGTAATAGGGGGTGAGCCTATTGCCGTTACTGGGCACATCACCAGACTCCGGGCTGCTACTGAGTATTCGGAAAAACCCAGTAACACTTTTGCCCGACTGGACCACGGAGGCAGTGCGCAATTATGATTATACTTCAAATATCTAAATATATATAAAACTCAAAGGAGACTGACTGACAGTGATCTATCAACGCACAGCCCAAACCACTGGAGGGATCGGGCTGAAATTTTGCCAAATTTCAGCCCAGGTTCAGTGCAGGTAGATGTTATGACGTAGGCATCCGCTAAGAAAGGATTTTGATAAATTCTACCCCCAAGGGTATAATAAAGGGGATGAAAGTTTGTTTGAAACTTTGTCAATTTTAAACCGATCGGGCTGAGACTTTGCATGCATATAGCTACTATAACATAGGCATCCCCTAAGAAAGGATTTTGATAAATTCCACCCCTAAGGGAATAAAATAGGGGATGAAAGTTTCTATGAAACTTTGTCAATTTTAAACCGATCGGGCTGAGACTTGGCATGCATATAGCTACTATAACATAGGCATCCCCTAAGAAAGGATTTTGATAAATTCCACCCCTAAGGGAATAAAATAGGGGATGAAAGTTTCTATGAAACTTTGTCAATTTTAAACCGATCGGGCTGAGACTTGGCATGCATATAGCTACTATGACGTAGGCATCCCCTAAGAAAGGATTTTGATAAATTCCACCCCTAAGAGGATAAAATAGGGGATGAAAGTTTGTATAAATCTTCTCAGATTTTCAACTGATTGATTTTGATAAATTCAACCTCCATGGGGATAAAATAAGGGATGATGGAGGATGTAAATGTATTAGTTTGAACTATCAGTATCTAATGGAACGAATAAATTAAGACGAACAAAATAATGTTGGTTCTAAATGTTGACAATAGATGGCGTTGAGCAATTACGTCATTTTTTTTATCGCGGTGTTAAGATTTTCCGTGGATTAATGACCCTCTCCAGTTATTATTTATTTTTCGTCATCAGGTGCAATATACAAAGGTACTCTGTGGTCAGGTAGGTTAGTTGTACATAGTTGGTTGGATGTTGT
This sequence comes from Euclidia mi, assembly GCA_944739405.2. Classification (NCBI taxonomy): domain Eukaryota; kingdom Metazoa; phylum Arthropoda; class Insecta; order Lepidoptera; family Erebidae; genus Euclidia; species Euclidia mi. The sequence goes on along the minus strand of OX123204.2, from coordinate 24,802,471 downwards.
TGGTCGTTAAATTGTTTTGGTTGTTTTATAGTACACACTATAATTAAATATTTCTAGCGGATTATATTTGACTATTTTGGCTGTTCTTTTCTTGGCATATTTTTGATTGCATTTGCTTTGTTTCGGTTTAGTAGTTTTGGTTTTAGACTCGGCTTTGTATTTGGCATTTGTTTTGTTTTCGTTTGGTTTAAGCATAGGTTTTGTCAGTTCGACTTTTTTAAAATGGCTTAAGAAAATCTGAACGTTAACGGAGAAGTTGAAGAATGTACTGTCGTCCCTATTGTTGGTGACGGTGCATGTTTGTTTCGTGCTCTCTCTTATTTAATATACGGTTCACAAGATAGAGCGATGGAGGTGCGTTCAGACATTGCCAGATATGTGGTTAATGACTGGAGCAAGTTTTCAGTTATGACCCACGACAGGAAAGGTAATAACTACTTAACACCTGACGAATATTTTGCTGATGGGATGAAAAATGCTACTTATGGCGGACTTTGTGAGTTAATAGCAGCAGGATTAATATTCCCATTTAAGTTTGAAGTTTATAGAAACGGAATCATATATACGGTATCTGGATCTAACGACTATTCACCCAATAGCTTGATAGTTTTAGCGGCTTATGATAGATAAGTAAAGAATATTGTGTACAAAGAAGTTTTGTAGACCCTAATTTTTTACACACGATAAACAAAAGCAAAGCCGCAAAACATATATCTTATTAATAATAATACTTCTTAACGCGAGCGAAGCCGCGGGCAAAAGCTAGTATACATAGGTATACATACTTAATAAATAGTACAATAATATACCTACTCATACATAAATAATATTTAATAAGTACATACTTATAATTTTATGTAAGGAATGTTATAATGATAGAAAGTGATCCTTGACTAGAGATTTGAACCTCGTTACTAGCTGAGCCTGCCTTATATGCAACGGTAATGCATTCCAAATGATAGCCGCACAGCAGTGACAGAAAACGATTTATAATAAAAAGCTGTTGAATGTACTGTAATGTATGTAATCTTCAGTTTTAAATTTTCTGATGACCTTAAATAACGGTTATGCGTATCATGAAGGAATTCGAATCGTCCTTTAAGATAGGAGGGAGTTGAAGGGTTAAACATGTATAATGTTTAATCCTTCAACTCCCTCCTATCCTATTGTAAAGCAAAGAGACAATGTGAGCATTCCGGCGATATCGTATGGGTAACCACTTGAGTTGTGTTCGAAATTGTGAGACATGATCTGCGTGATGACTACATGGTTGGCGTGGTTTAAGCGACCGCCTCGCTGCTTGACACTGCGGGAGTGTTGTTCGTGGAGTGGAGTGGGTTCGATTCCCTCACGAGAAAACACTTTGTGTGATTCATAAATTGTTGTTTCGAGTCTGGGTGTTCATTGTGTCCCTTAGTTGTATCTTTGTAAAGTCTCTCGCGACACAGGATTTAGTCAAGAAAAACTGATCGTATTTGCGTTATCCAAATATGAATCGTATACAGAGATTTTGAAGGCGCTCAAGTTTCTCAAGCTGGTTTTCGGCAAGATCGGGATAGCTGACATCTGCGTTATCAATAATGGGTAATGGAAGAGAGTTTGCAAGTGCAATTACTCATATGTTATCTGAATAGTGAAAGATTATAAAGTGCCACCCAAGACCATCCAAGCGTTCACATGTGATCAGGGTAGCAGATAGCTTGTCCCTTTAGATGGGTTCATTATTTACAATATTGAATTTTTATCTGTACATAGAGCTCCAAAAAACCTTTTGATCAAAGTGAAAGATTCAGTATCTTAGATATAATGTAGTCTGATTTAAAATGATCCATTTTTAGGTTTTAAATTTAGATGAGTTTTAGATAAGATAGCTTAGCTTCATAAATCAACAACTTAATATTTTCAGACACCTAAGTTCTACGGTGTTTTGTGTATAAGTATTGCGTACGCAGTTATGTGTAATGCAGTACTTACTAATCTATGTCGGTAGATTATGTACAGATACCTACATATTTTTGTAACGTATTCCGAACCTCATCTTTGGGCGCAGAACGCCTCCAGCAGTCCTACGGTACTAAGTATACAAGTATGTTTTAGCACCATAATGTTAGAATAATCAAGGTCATATCTGAATGGCTCACTAAAGATTATCTTTCGATTACCTATTCAGTAATACGCCTGGAGCTTTATTTTCTTACGTGACCTCACGTGCCATCTAGTGCACGAAGCGTTTAATTATTATAGTCATGTCACGTTACATTTTACGCGTAATAATATGACGGCGTCTTTTGAATTGTTGCCTATATTCGGTGTTCCGTTTTACGCTACTATACAATTACCTGCCAAATAATTGACGTTAAATGTCGTATACCGTCAATGCCAAATGCGGAATAGTAAATTAATATACTAATTATATTTCAACCATCGTATTTCTACACCATTTTGTGCTAATGCGATATATTACTGTGGTTAATGAAATTCAATTATGACGGAAACAGACGGTTATATAATAATATGAGAAATTTGAAGTATCAATCAGCAAAGTTGAAATGAATATTCGATTTTTTGCAAATTCTTGTCAAAAGTTCAAGTAGCAAATGTAGCGATGTATTTGATATATTTTTTATTTATTTATATCATAAACTGGTAGAAATATACCTCAAAGCCGGAATTCCACTACAAAACGATATGTGAGAAATTGTAGAGTAAGCATCTGACTGTTCTAGGGGTGAAATTACAAATGAATCAATCAATGGCGTAAGCGCTATAGCGTGCACTGAAATACTTCTCACTCCATGGTGCGTGGAATGGAGTTAGTCAGAGACTTGTCGGCGGCATTATGTCGCAGTGCACTTGTTCTAACCTATATCTTATGGTTCGTTTCACTTGCCTTCTATTAATTATAGCAATTCAAGGGAAGTTTGTTCCATTTGTAAAACTAAATGGTTTTGGATATATTTATGACTTTTACTTCTAACTTTTTTACAGTCAGTGAGTTCGCCTTAATGGCATAAACATGCATTTTCTATTTCGTTGTATATTTCCTGATCTGTTTAAAATATCATCATCCTCCTAGCGTTATCCCAGTTTCAATCTGGGGTCCGCTTACTAGTCTAACCAGATTTGGCTGAATATTAGCTTTTACACGGAGCGACTGCCTGTCTGACCTCCGCAACCCGAAAGGATAGCGATATTCCATGGTTTAGACTAGTATCAGTTTATGTTAGAAGGTACTGACGCCCTGTAACGATTGTCAGCGATCTTCATGACTATCGGGACCGACGGCTTAACGTGCTCTCCGAGGCACGGGACAAGCGATAATTAACAATTCAATACGCACTAATATGTAAAAAATATGTCATACTTAATCATTTAAAAACCATTAGGATTATTTGTACATACCTGTTTGCGAACTACTCTATATTGGTAATGAGTTTGCACAAGTTCATCTTGTGTTTGTCTCTTGTCCTTATTCGTCGCAGGCTTTGCTGCCTTTTCTGTCTCTTTCACATCAGCATATGCCGCTGCATAGCATGAGTGCTGTCACAATAAAAAAAATATAAATATTATTTCATAGAAAGTCAACTATATAATACAGCGTACTTAAACAAATATTTATGTAGCGTTTATCATTTGCGTAATTCCTTAGAATTTTTGTGCAAAATCTAGTGTCTAGTTTGCAAAATATAAGATTCTATGAAGTTTCATCTAACAAGTGAAATTACAACGCCGTGGGAAGCGGTTGTATGCGGGCCGCTCAAGATCGGTCATCGTGCAGAGCCTTGGCGGGGGCGTATGTAAAGAAAGAAAGAAAGAAAAGAAGAAATAAAGAAAAGTCATTTTATTTCGGCCACACACACACACAATCAATAAACAGTAAGAAGAAAAACAAAAAATAACTTAACATAAACTTAAAATAAACTTAAAATAACTTAAAATAAACTTAAACTTAAACATAAATATGTGTGCCATGGCGAAATGGGTCACCAGCTCATCATAAGCTGGGCACCCCAAATGAGGAGTAGCCAGCGCTGATTTTCAGTTGGCAACCCCAAAAGTAAAGCACGGACGGCGGCAGGCTAAAATTCAATGGTTCAATTATAATAAATATATATGGAAGGGTATTTGAATACACATAAACAAATAATAATACTGAGGTGGCTAGAGGCAAAACAATTGTTTCCTTGTGAGCAGGTCGCAGTATGACAAAAAGTTATAATAGAGGATTAGAGGTTAGGTTAGGGTTAGTTACTCCTAGTGTGTCAAAAATTTAGATTAAAACTAGAGAATTATAGAGATTATTAGCAGCTTTTGTGAAAATGTCAGGTAAGTTAAAAAATACTAAATATTTAACGGAATCACGGTTAGAGAACGACTTATGAGCGATAATATTGTATTTGCAATTGATGTTATATTACTGATAGGTTAATATTAATAATTTCATATTTTAATTGTTCCGACAACAGGATTTTTTTTAAGTTACGTTTAACACTTATTGTCTAGAATTACCGTAGGTGGCTCGGCTTTACACCGAAACCGTAGGGTTCTAGGCGACTTGGGAAGGATTAATGGAATGGACTGTATTAGGGCGAGTTCTGGGTCGCCTAGAAAGGAATAAGGGAAGAGGAGATGGATACGGGAGGAGGTGATTGAGTGGGTATAGGATATTTCAAGGATGGAAGGCACTTACCTTATACAGCCTTCTTCGTTTCTTTTCCTCCTGGTGTTTCGTGATGCAGCGGATTGTTTACACTTCAATTCACCGTCACTCCCACTTGCGAGCGGTTTATATAATCACATACAACGGTGCGGCGCGGTACGGTATCGAGACGGCGTTCTCAGCGGGAGGAATGTTCTCGACTGTCACTCGCGTCCACGATCGCGTCGACGAATCAGGCGGAAGGCAGTGCCTCTTCCAGGGAGTGGGATAGAGCGGGACGGAAATATGATATCGCTCGCACTAGAACGTGGAACGATTGATGTTGATGCGATTAATTATGGATAGGAAGGTAGATGGCGCTACCATATCGCCCCGGCCCTAAAGGGTTGCCTTTAAAAAAAATAGAATTGAACTTAGCTATGTTGGGTGTACTACCGCATAACCCCTCAATAGGCTAAGACAGCGATATGACAATAAAATTAATCTAAATTAACTTTAGCGAAAGCTACAAACGCAATAATAGCGAAAACTACTAACTAAATACTTAAACTAAGAGGTAGGTCCAACTTCAGGCTAGATCTCACTGAGTTGGAAGCGGACGCGAGTTGATCAGTGCCTCGACTTGTGCAAGGACAGTTAAAGGCTCTTCGTAAGAGAGGATCTGTTGACCTATAACTTTGAAGAGATGCGTTTTAATTACTTTGACCATGCTTGCCCAACATCCACCGAAATGTGGGGATGCTGGTGGAATAAACTTCCAGTCAATATGATCTATGGAAAGTTCTTCCTGAAGACGAGTACGATAACCCGCGACGTGATTGAAACAAGTAGCGGGAACAAGTTCAATCAATTTACGAACGCGGTTGGCGACAAAGTCTGCCAGTGGTGAGGAGAAGAATAAATCCAAGCGAGCACTACCTTGGAGTCGGAAAATGCGTATATTTATTAATAGAGTAGTGGGGCAAAACTGTGTCTTGAACCTTGCGGAGCAACTGAGACAGCAGAAGGGCCGCGCACAACTCCCGTCTCGCAACCAAAATGGTTTAACAGGCGAGACCTTAGACTTGGCACAAACTAACTGCACCGAGTAGTTAGAACCAATGCGTACTTGCAGATATACGACTCCGCCGTAAGCACGCTCGCTGGCGTCAGCGAAACCTGTTGTACATCCATCTACCAACCCAAGATGACGCGGAATAGTAATTTGATTGAGCGCGGTAAGCTCAATACAAAACTGGCCCCAAGCGGCGACAATATGGTCAGGGGGTGTTTCATCCCACTCACACTTTGATAGCTAAAGCTCTTTGATCAAGAGCTTGGCGTACAAAATTGTGGGAGCCACAAAACCCATTATGTCCCATAGTCGAGCCACTGTGGACAGCATAGTGCGTTTGGTGCACTTATCATCTGGTGGTGAGACGTCAAACCGAAAACTATCGCAGGATTTGTCCCAGCGTAAACCGAGAACCTTATGCGGTACAGACTTCTCAAACTCAATGTCTGGAGAAGCTTTATGAGAATCTGGTATGCGTGCGAGAACCTCCTTAGAGTTGCTTGTCCATTTGACAAGATTAAACTGGCCTCGCTTGAAAAGCTGAATAAGCTCTTCACAAAGCGAAATTGCTAGCGGAGCGGACATGACATTACAGGCAATGTCATCTATATACAGAGCGGATGTGTAGTATAGTATAGTGTAGCGTAGCGTAGCTTAGCATTGCATAGCGTAGCATAGCATAGCATAGCATAGCATAGCATAGCGTAGCATAGCGTAGCATAGCGTAGCATAGCATAGCGTAGCTAATTAGTGCTTTATCTTACACACAGTTTTAGCACCCACCTTGATCTCTTGAAGAGCAGAACAACAACAAGACGTAATACAATGAGAAGTATGTAACGTAGGTACGGTACCCATAATCACATACCCAAGTACCGTCTCAATAGCGGGCGGTAAATCATATCGCTCACTACGTACTATTTTAGTTAGTAGCAAGTGCGGAAATATTGAAGCTCCGATCAAAAGATCAATGCCTGCCGGATTCGCAAACTCCGCGTCGGCTAGCGGCAATGATTCGAGATGAGTGAGTGATGCTACGTCTACATTAGCGTTCGGCAATGCGTCCGTGATACGCTCCACGATAAGCGAAGAAATGTTAAAATTAATGTTCCTATCAAAACGCGAATGTATTTTAACATCTACGGAACCCCTGCAATGCCTTTCTGATCCGCCTATCCCTTTGACGGTTGAGTTAGTATTTTTAAAGTTATTCCATAATCCGAGGCGTTTGAAGCATTCCGATGTTATTAGATTGGTCTGAGATGCGCTATCTAGCAGACAACGAACCATGTGCGGCGACCCATTAACATCATATACGATAACTTGCGCTGTCGCCAACAGTACCGTGTTAGACGCCGTACACTGCGTTTTGGCCCTGCGCGGATCATTATAGATGCGCGAGTGCCGTCCTCGCGTGCGCGTCGCCCGCGCAATGGATGTCATACACAACGATACTTCGCCCTCAGACGCGGAAGGCGCAGCTACCGTGGTCTGCTGCACCTGCGGCGCGAGTGTGTCAAGGTTAGCGGCTTGACTTGACAACCGGTTATTTTTATCCAAATGTAACAGTGTATGATGTTTTTGTTTACACGAGCGACATCTCGTTCTACTGGAACAATTACTCGTTTTATGTTTTATGCTTAAGCAATTAATGCAAGCTTTGTTATCTTTTACGCTTTTAAAACGAGCAATTGGATTTAAATCATTAAAGGTGGGACACTTATAGTAATGGTCGTGCACTATATTACTGCACAGACACTTCTGTGAATTATTACTATTAGATTCCGAACATGTTACGTAAGATTGTGGATTAGGGACTGAGTTATTATTACTATTTCGCGATTTATTCAACCTTTGTTTGTTGTTGTTAGTGTTAGACGGGCCAGGTGAACCAGACTGCGTATTATGAAATATTCGACACTGATCTTTGATGAACAAAATAAAACTATCTAGTGTAGGTATTTTATTATTGCGTTCCGTCATCTCGAATGCGCGAATTGTATCAGTGTCAAACTTTTTTAAAGCGAGTTGAAGCAACATAAAGTCGGAAAGATCTTCTATTTTTAAGTTTTTAAGAGAATTAACTGCGGTAACAAAGTTGTCTATAAACAGCTGGAAATTCGAGACAGACGCGTTGCCGGACAGTTTGAGATTTAAAGCTTGGTCAAAGTACGTAGACGCTAGGACGGTAGTGTAGTGTCCTGATATCTGTCAAGTAGTGACTGAAATATGACCTGATAATTCTCAGCACTGGGTGTGACACCTGCAAATACGGACTGGGCCTTCGGTGACAGTTTACCTATTAAATAGTACAACCTGTCAGCATCTGTCAGAGAACCATTATCGTGCACCGTAGACTTAAAACTCGCATAGAATAACGGCCAATTTCGTATATCTCCGTCAAACGACATAATCTCGATTGGCGGTAATCTCGGTTTGCGGGCAACGGGCTCTGCTGAACATTTACCCTCCAATTGCGATTGTATACGCTTAATAATACAATAAAGATCTTCGAATGAGGTATACGCCTGATAGTTCGGTTTTTCATCAGGATTGATAGAAAGTAATCTTGCGTTATAATCGTCTAACAACTTATGAAAATCTGTTCGAATACTATCTACTGTTATACAATAACTGAGAAATGCTTCGCTATTACTGTCAGACATCGATGCGGTTTTTGATCTTTCATAGATGTTTTGAATGCGCTCAAATAAAATATTGCGTTTCGCTTCTAAGATTGTCATCTCTGTCTTCCGACACGCGTGACTTCTTTTGTTGTGAAATGCTTACGTAAGTATAAGCTAATGAGAACGAAACAAAATAAGAATATCTAATGTATCTATTATTTTACCTAATTAGGCTAAGTAGGCAACACCTTAGAGCCGAGGAATTAAAGTTGATTGAAATATGAGATTTATAAGACAACTATGATAGTTGCAGAAATAATAATTTAATAAGTAGGTAGCTACATAAAAGTTTACCTACTAATGCGGGCGGAAATAACCATGTGATGGTTATGTGAATATATTAGGAGTATAGCTGGGTGCTATAACTGCCTAGGTATAGCGGTATAACGTATAAAAACGTAAATGAATCCGACTCGTATGGATAAAAAAATGGTTCGGCTTTACACCGAAACCGTAGGGTTCTAGGCGACTTGGGAAGGATTAATGGAATGGACTGTATTAGGGCGAGTTCTGGGTCGCCTAGAAAGGAATAAGGGAAGAGGAGATGGATACGGGAGGAGGTGATTGAGTGGGTATAGGATATTTCAAGGATGGAAGGCACTTACCTTATACAGCCTTCTTCGTTTCTTTTCCTCCTGGTGTTTCGTGATGCAGCTGATTGTTTACACTTCAATTCACCGTCACTCCCACTTGCGAGCGGTTTATATAATCACATACAACGGTGCGGCGCGGTACGGTATCGAGACGGCGTTCTCAGCGGGAGGAATGTTCTCGACTGTCACTCGCGTCCACGATCGCGTCGACGAATCAGGCGGAAGGCAGTGCCTCTTCCAGGGAGTGGGATAGAGCGGGACGGAAATATGATATCGCTCGCACTAGAACGTGGAACGATTGATGTTGATGCGATTAGTTATGGATAGGAAGGTAGATGGCGCTACCAGTAGGCTTACTGGGAATTGGTTGTAGGCACAGTGGAAGCTAATTTATATTCATCCAGTTGTCCTTAAGCAATCAAATGTCTGACACATATTGCTGAGATTCTCAGCGCAGAATTATAATTTGTATAATGTAGTTATATGAAAATTTTACCTCATATATCCTGGTGATGTTCCTGAAGTGGACCTATAGATTAACTTATAATTTTGGCCAAAATAACAAGAGAATCAATAGATACCAGTATACAATTCGGCGAAGTCCTTCTCCAGACCACGATGCACTTTTGCGGTTCACAAACTTTTCACAAATGTTCAATATGTCATCAATTTACAACAAACTTTGCCGGAAGTCAAAAGCGGCAATTACGTATTTCACAAACTATTCGCGTAGCTACAAGGATGTGCTTTTCAAAAGGCGATCAATTATTTTTTCGTACGAGACGACAACGTGGTAATTTTTCAACGCGGGAAGGACGGAAGTGACAGTTCAGTGTGACCATTGTCAGAAATTTTCAATAGACTAAACAAAATGTTACTCAATCGATCTAATCGATTTGACTTATAATAAAAACTAATTCTATTTCAAACACTTATGCTATTTTAAGGGACCTGATTGGTGGAGGAATGTTATTCCAGCATTTGGTCGCTGCATAACTGAAACTGCCACGAAATGCTGAAGAGTGATGCTGGGGTATGGCCAGTTGCTGAGCACATCGTCGGCTCTCTCGATCACGCTGGCAATTGACCCATGTGATTTTCGAGTACAAGTATATCGGGCATTTGTGAATCACGCCAAAGAGAAGAGAGGAAAGGTGGAGTTTACGACGTAATTTAATTTTGAGCATGTGGTGTTTATTTAAAAATGGAGTCACATGACTGCGTCGTGGTATATTAAAGCAGAACCGGGTACAAGCGTTCTGAACTCTCTGTAAAAGTTTTTCTGTCCGTGCCATCAGCCGGGGGCCAATTACAGTGTCTGCGTAGTTTATCTTTGACAAAACTATGGATTCAGCTAGATTAGCCCTTAGACTCTCGCTCAAAAATGGCCGTATCTTATACAATATTCGCAAGTGGTAAAAGCAGTTTTGCACGCAGTTCGCAACATAATTCTCAAACCTTAAGCCCTCGTCCATCAGTAAACCCAAGTTACGTGCTTCATTTACTCGCTCAATGTGTTCTCCCATCACTTTGACGTGTAAGTCAGTATGATCCTGCAACTTATGTAATTGGGCAGTGGTACCAAAAAGCATATATTTAGTTTTTCTGGTATTCAGTATAAGCGAGTTATAACTAGACCATTCCACAATCCTTGACAGATCCTCATTAAGAGCATCTGAACTAAAGCAGTGGACGTCACTGAGCTGATGAAGTAAAATGTGTGATGCTCAAATGTTCATTTCTGATGCTTGCTCGAAATATATCATATGCTATAAATATAATATTAACCTAATTATATTTTTATAATATAATTAAAGAGTAGCATAGTAGAGGTAAAATGTATATTTATTTACTTATTTATGTTAATGTAAGTGTATATATGTATTTTATTTAGGTAATTATAAATAAAATACATATATATTATTTATTTATTTATTTAAATTTTTCAGAAACAAGGTGTACATGGTTGGACATAATGCCATAAGGCATTTTCTACCTGTCAACCTTAAGGTTGAGCAGAGATACTAGGTAAGGTCCAAAAGTTTCCGGCCTGAACTACAAAATAAAGGGAAAATCTCAAACAACTTTTATTGTTTTACAATATAGTTTCCTTTTATTTAAATACACTTTTCACATCGCCTTTTTAACATTTCAATATCTTTAAAAAAATTGTCTGAAATGTTGTCCTCAAAATGTTCCAAAAGTGCTGACTTCACTTCTTCATCCGTGCAAATTTTTGCCCTTGTAAATCAGATTTCAATTTTGAAAATAAGTAATAGTTACTAGGGGCCAAGTTAGGACTATAGAGTGGATTGACAAGCTCAATGAAACTGCATTCTTTGTTGCAGCCTTGGAGAACACAGCACTTCTCACGTTCTTGCTTCTGAACAGCGGAAAGAAGTTTTGGGACCCATTTTGCACTGACCTAATTCATACCCAAATGTTCATGTAGAATTCTAAACATAGTTGTTTTCGAAAGTCATGACGTAGCTGCTAATTCTTTTGCCTTTAACCGCTTATCCTTCAGTACTTTCTGTTGGAAAATTTAATGTTTTCATCCGTAATGGCCTCAGAAAGATGTCCTGGTTAAGGTTCATCTTCAATCGATTATCTTCCTAAACGAAATTGTTTTGACCATTCTTTTACTGTCGAATACGATGGGGAGGATTGACTTTATACAGCATCCAAACGTTGTTTGGTTTCGGCTGACGTCTTCCTCTCTTTTGTCAAAAATTTGATCAAGGCTCGGCTCTCAATATTATCCATTTCGAATTATCTGTCAACTCTCTGAGTAAAAAAGATTATATCTTTCTACATAAATGAAATAGACCAATACTTTTAATTTTGGATAAGACACTAAAAGTCTGATAATTCAATGATATGCTACTTTGGTATATTTGATTAATACTAGTCGGAAACTTTTGGACCTTAGAAGTGGTAGGTGCATTTTACCGATAACATTGAGTAATTAATGGTTTCTAAATGAAATCTAGTAATAATTAATATATATATATAGTACAATAAAGGGATAGAATACATACATAAAGAATATACTTACATCCAAATATACATAGTAGGTACATAACACATACATGTATATAATACATACAGGGTGATTTGTAATTGCTCGTATTCCCTTCGGGAGATGATTTTAGGGTAATAGTGGAGTATTTTTAGCCCCTACATATGGCGGTCCAAAATGCACCAGTTTGGAATAAAACGGTTTATAAGAATTTTTGAGCAAACTCTAAATTTTTTATAACAATCCCCTAAAAAATTATTTAGACTATTATTGGTAGCAAATTGGGCCCTTATTTAATGGAAAATTAAATTTACCATCTTTTAATATAAAATAAAGCTACTAAATCAACATTTCCGTGTGGTGATGGATTAAGAATACGACTGTCACCACCCCATATCAGCCCATGGATGTCGTAAGAGCCGACAAAGGGAGCATATTATGCAGAGAACAGCACTGTAAGAGAAGGAAAACTTGATACAAACCCTATACCAACCCGTTTGGCCAGCGTGGTATAGTAGGCCAATTCCTCCTTTCAAAGGAGAGGCCTAGTCCAGCAGTGGACTGTTAAAGGCTGATGATGATGAAATCAACATGGAATTGAAAATGAAGCCAAAAAACACACAAAAAGTGTTCGAATAAAGTAAAACGACACCACAATAATGCAATTATTTGGAAAAAATAATATGTGGCATGTTATGTAAAGTATTGGAATAACTTTCTGGTATTACCTGCTATCCAAAAAGGTATAATAGTCTTAGGGCCTCTTTCACCATCTCCGAGTAAAGTGTTGTTCAACTAATTCGCAATTAACGTGAACTGGCGAGTAAAAGTTACGAGTATATTTTGTCAATTTCACAAACGAAAATCAAGCGTCGAGTAACAATTCACTGGTTAAGTGAACTATGCGACAAATCGTACGTTACATTCGTTCAATAAAACGTCAAGTCAATCGTCAAACGTCATTGACAGTTGTTTGTTGGTTGTCATTTGTGGTGTTTTTGCGTCTGGCCTGGTTTGGAGAGCGTGTGATTTTATTTAGTTACTGTAATAGATGATTTCTGAAATAAACATTTTAATTAGTTAGATAGGTACTGGGCATTTATTTTACGGAGTAAAAACTATTAAACAGTGTTTAGAAGCTCAGTAGGTACATTTTCTATTTATATATAATATTAAATTTATATACAGAGATTATTTTATGTTTTATCAAGTTAAGCAACTCCGTTTACTCCATACTTCCATATACGAAATCTGGCTAGAAAATCAGTTTCCTCTAGGTCCGTAAAATAATCAACACGAATTTTAAATAAACGTATTCGAGGTACTCGATGACGCGTATAATGTTCTAATTCATCCAAGTGATGATCAATCAAGTCAACTAAATCCATTGTTGATGATACATTGTGAAAAAATATGATTTAAAAATGCACTGACTTACACAAAATGCCAAAGGTCAACTTTAAATCGTAAGTATGCACGCTAATCGGTAGCCGTAGTGGCAAGTAAGTTTAATCGTACGATTAGTGCTACTCGGACGTCGTGAAATTGACACATGATGTTACTTGTTAGTATAATCAGTGAATAGCCTATTCGACACTTTACTCGAGGGTGGTGAAACAGGCCCCTAGGATCTGTTTCACAATGTCTCAGTAAATTCATAAGTAGCTACTTGATAAGTATGCTACTGAGGCGTTAAATCCTCTCGGTAACTTCCGCTGCGTTTCACAATCGCCACGCCCATTTCTTTCACGTGAAGAGTAACTACTATAAACTTACTTAAAACATGACTGGAAACATTCAAATTCCGCGTTTCCTTCAACGATTATGTAAAATGATTAGTGATTTTTATCTAATTAACTTAAAAATACTATGTTTATTTATAACATTTTTTATTTTATTGGAGTCAGTGGACTATTAAAACTTCGAATATTATTTTATTTCACTAGTAAAAGTTAAGAATTGTTTTATAACTCTGCGTAGTAACAAAACGCAGTCCTTATGTCATTTTTGTTTCGTGTTGTTACTGTTGTGTTGTTTACTTGTATATTGTTCACGTTCTTACGTGTTAATTTTTAACACTGATCTCGCAATTCTCGCATTTATCGCAAAAGTTTCAGCCCGGATAATTATTCCTTGTTAAAAATGTCGGTGAAACGTGAAAGAAGTGTTAACTTTAGTCGCGAAGAAACTGATTTACTAATCAATCTCGCTTTGAAATCTACATCATCTAATGCCGATAAATAATTTGCTTTATTGCGAATTATCGGTATTCTTCGAGGTTCCGTCGCTTGGTCATAAAACTCTACGAATTCGTCTTCAACCACATCAAATAAATCCATCATTTTTAAATCACGAAAGCACGTAATTCAAACTAAACAAACACAGTACCTTTGTTTAGCAACAAACAAAAGAATGCCTTTCTATGGCGTATTTTGTCAACATCTGGTAAACAGATGTGTGTAGATGGTCCTACTTACTTAGCAGCTCAACGTTTAATTACTACTTCAGCCGACCTATGAGTTACCGAGTAGTTTTAGTGACGATTAGTATTACTTCACGTTTGTGAAACGCGTGAGATGGCTTTACTTACTGATTAAGTATTAATTAGCCTAATGAGAACTTTACTTTGACATTGTGAAACAGACCCTTAGCCTGTTGATGTAAATTTGGAGTAATAGCCGCTTTTGTTCAAAAAAGTGTTTATGGATGACTCGCTCGGCAGAACATTTTTTCTGTATTTAATCTTTAGGTTTACAATCAGCAGTGATTTACTGGTAGAGAGACCAACCTACCTAAATGCATAAGGTCTTGGGTTCAAATCCTTAGCGTAAGTCACTGTCTTTTGTGCGTTAAATGCATATTAAGGTTTTAATTCTCACTTGTCACGCGACCAGAAGAGCATGTTTAGCCAGTTGGTACTGCAGTACAAACTGGCATGTTTATCTTGGAAACTACATATTTTAGGGGAGTCAAAACCCTAAAATAATAAATAATTGAAAGAAAAAAGCCGTGACACTTAATTAAACCATAAAATACCCATGCATGTAACGGATGCATTCATATAACGGATGTCAGATGGGGTTAATCTGTCGCAAAACTTAAGATTCGTGATATCTGTAGGCCAAGGAACTCCACTCCTACCAAACTAGTATTGTAAATATTGTTGGTCCTGTCCCACTGTCTGGCGATTAGGATTTTTGTCCCGTTTTTTTGCCACACGTGTGCTATTTGGTTTTTTGCCCAGGACTTACACACTCGCCCACACTTTTTAGGTTTTGATGCTGGGCAAAATATCATATATCATCGGACATCCAGCGAAGCTTCATCCAACAGAGCCGGAACCTCAACCTTTAACATATTTTTGAGTAACAACGTTGATTCGACAAGATTCCATGTAATTTATGTTTTGTCACAGTGAGATCCCATCTGAAATCCGGATATTTTATGATTTCATTAAGTGTCACGGTTTTTTATTTCAATTGTTTATTTATTTAAGAGTTTTGACTTGATTAAAACAGTTTCCCAGATAAACATGACGTCCGGAACCAACTGGCTGAACGCGCTCTTCGAGTCGCGGGCAAGTGAGAATTAAAACCTTAATATGCATTTAACGTACAAAATACAGTAATTTACGCTAAGGATTCGACCCCAAGACCTTATGCATTTTGGTAGGTTGGTCTCCCTACTAGTAGAAAAGGCAGCGATAGCCTAGTGGAGATACCATGCGGAGGGTATAGGGGTCGAATCCACGGCGCGCACCAATGACTTTTCGGAGTTATGTGCGTATTTAATTGTTGATTATCGCTTGTCCCATGGCTCGGAGAGCATGTTAAGCCATCGGTCCCGGTTGTCATGTCGATCTTTGACAATCGTTACATGGCGTCACCTTCCTAAACTACCTTCTAAAATAAACTGACACTAGTCTAAACCATGGAATATCGCTATCCCTTCGGGTTGCGGAGGTCAGACAGGCAGTCGCTCCGTGGAAAAGCTAATACTCAGCCAAATCCAGTTAGACTAGTAAGCGGACCCCAGATTGAAACTGGGATAACGCTAAGAGGATGAGATGGTCTCCCTACTAGTAAATCACTGCTGCTTGCAAACCTTAAGATTAAATACAGAAAAATGTTCTGCCGAGCGCGTCATCCAGCAGCACTTTTTTGAACAAAAGCGGCTATTACTCCAAGTTTACACCAACTGGCTAAGACTATTATACCTTTTTGGATAGCAGATAATACCAAGAAGTTATTCCAACACTTTACATAATATACCACATATCACTCTTTTTAAATATGTAATTGCATTATTTTGGCGTCATTTCATTTTATTCGAAAATTTTTGTGTGTTTTTTTGCTCCATTTTCAAATTCCATGTTGAGTTAGTAGCTTTATTTTATATCAAAAGATGCAATGTAATTGTCCATTAAATAAGGCCCAATTTGCTACCAGTATTAGTCAAAATAATTTTTCTGAAGATTTTTATAACAGAAATTTGGACTTTGCTCAAAAAATCTTAAAAACCGTTTTATTCTAAACTGGTGCATTTTGGACCCCCATATGAAGGAGATAAAATACTCCATTACGACCCTAGAATCTCCTCCTGAAGGGAATACGAGCAATTACAAATCACCCTGAATATATACATCTAAATATACATCTAAATATACATATACAACATACGCATATATATAATACATATATACATCTAAATATATACATACATGCATACATAACTTCACGCCTTTTATCCCCGAAGGGGTAGGCAGAGGTGTATTTCTACACCCACTTTTCGCCAGATATACTTTAGTCCCACGTAATAAGGGGCGAGCCTATTGCCGTACCGGGCACACCTCCAGACTCCGTGCTGCTACTGAGAATTTCGTGACAGAAAAACCTAATAACACCGCCCGACCCAGGAATCGCACCCGGGACCTCCCGATCCCACGCGCACATTTATGCCGCGAGACCAACGAGGCAGTCGTATAGGGTTTGATGTCGAGTTTTCCGTCTCTACGCAAAGATGGTATTTGCATCGTGTTATCCCTTAGTCGCTCGCCTCTTACGACACCCGGCCACGGGAAGATAGGGGGCGGTGACACTTGTATTCTATGCCGTCAACCACACGGCAAATACTTATAGTAATAGATGACAGTGATGAGCTGATACCGTCAATCTCTTCAAAAGAAGCTCTCGTACCTTCGTTTTAAATGCATAACGGTTGGTGGACAATCTGATTTCAGGAAAAAGTGTATTCCATAAAAGAACAGACTGTTCCACAAAAGAAGACTTGACGAACTCAGTAGAGTGACTGGGACAAGAAAAAAGAAGATTGTGAGAAGAACGAAGATCTCTCACATGTGTTGAAGATAGATATTGGAAGTATGGGGTTAGATAAGTCGGAGGGGAAGGAGACTTGAGAATAGAGAAGAGAGTAGTAAGAGCACGCAAACACGCAACACACCGGCGCTGACGAATTGGTAACCATCTTAGTTCGGAACGATAAGCAGAGACGTGGTCATACTTACGAAGATTATAGATGAATCGAATGCAGTTATTGAGAAGTCGGACATACTTATTGAGATATTCTGCATTCAGGTCACACTTACACTATATACACTTACATTAACATTATCTCATAATTATTCATTGATAATTTCATTTTAAAGCTACACTATCCCCACAAAAAAGTTTTAATAATTCCTGTCCATCTTGGGATGGACAGGAATTATTTTGGGTTTTAGGTTGCCTGGCAGAGATCGCCCCTGGTGGTAAGGCCGCCGTTTGTACGTGAAACTTAAAGCCACTGTGTAAAATGTACTTTTTGGTGTGCAATAAAGAATAACATCATCATCATCCTCCTCTCTTCTAAATAACTATATGTTGCCGGGCCCATAATGCACCTTTGACTGTGATATGTAACACCTATATGGTACTTATGGAGTGCAATAAAATATTGAGTATTGAGTATATCATAGCTTTGAATGTAACTGCCGTCGAAGTAAAACTATTTTAATATTTCATACCAAATAAATTTTCTTTAAAAGGCTTATAACGCTAAAAGCATAGTTAGCCAATACTATCGCAGCAAATGCCACCTGCTTCATAGCGCCATAATGTCTGCACTGCTGACATTAAATTTTATACCACTTATAACTTCTTGAGAATGTTCAGTAATAAAATGATTTTAATCTAGGTACACTAAGTGTTATAAGTTTCTAGAAATAGTGAGAAGTTTCTAGAGATAGTAGAGATCAATACATTAACAACTTGCAATGACACCTATTCCTGGTCTGTAAGTCGGATCACTGAGCTTGAAAGCAATTTAGAACAGGCTTTGTTAAAGGTAAAATCGTTGGAGGAAACGGTGCAGGTACTTAACTGTGGTGCAACACAGAACCTTTATTCAGAGGTTTTAGGTGATAAATTATGCTTAGGGTCTAATAAACATAGTATACAACTAAAAAGTTATGTTAAAAATTTTAAGCAACAAAGGAAATTATGTAACATAAACAAAAATATTAGTAAACTAGTACAGAACTTGAAACAGTATAATAAATCAAAAAATATAACAAACCAATACAAAAATTTAGTTTCTGAACGTAATGAATTGTTACAGGACCTAGAAAATTATAATATAGAATTAATTAATGGTAGGATGTTATATGATCAGCATACAAGGGATCTCAAATCACAAATCAGCGCTTTAGAGTCACAACTAAATAGGATGAATATCCAGTATGAGAAAGAGGTTCAGGTATATATAAGTAAATATGATGAGATTGCACGAATTGGTAAGAATAATCTGGAATATGTAAAGGCCTTGACAATTACAAATAATTACTCAAATTGTTCAAAATCATGCTTGTTAGGTAATGAATCTCTAATTATAGGTGATAGTGATTCAGGTTCAAGTTCTAGTTCTAGTACAACCAATATTCCAAAGGATAAGACACCCTTAGTTGATAACTCTGGCACAAAAAAAGTTTACATGTTTTCAGATAGGTTAGGTGTAGGTTTAGGTAGCTTAATGAGTAGTCATTTACAGCAACAGAAAATCATTAATTATTGTTATCCAGGGTCATCTTTTTCACACTTAATAGATAGTTTAAAACAAACAACATTAGATAGACATTCAACAATAATTATTATATATGGTGACAGCCAAATTGTGAATAAAAAAGATATTTACAATTTAACAGAAGTAATGTTATCACTTCATAAAAAACTAGGATGTCAATTTATTACTTGTGCTTTACCTTATTCAAGTATATTAGATGAAAAGGTAAATCAACATATATTTGACCTAAATTTGTGTTTATACAATATGACATGGCAGTATAAAGATATTATTTTATATTTTGACATAAATAAATTCATTAATAAATATAATTACACATTGACCAAAGATACTATGTATCTTTCACTATTTTATAAACGACAAATTGCTAAATTATTAGCATATAATATACAATATGACACAGGTACATGCAGGGTATCCAAGAAAATGGTTTCTGTAAATAATTCTGTCTTTACCATTCCTTCTATTTTAAATACAGACACGAGTTCTTTAAACTTAAGAATAGGACAGAGGATAGACATTGTCAATTGAATGTAGCACATCAAAATATACAGGGTCTATCTGGCAAACATTTAGAATTAAGTTTATTCTTAGAAAGCCACAATATTAAAATTATGTGCATAACGGAGCATTGGTTAAAGGATTATCAAATTAAATTTTTAAATAACATGCATTACACTGTGCAAAGTGCTTTCACTAGGAGTCAAGCTATCCATGGTGGATCCTTGATACTAGTTTCAAATACCATACCATGTAAGGAGCGAAAGGACATAAGCACCTTGTCTGTAGAACGAACTATAGAAATGTCCTGCATTGAGCTGGAACAGTATATTGTTATATGTGTGTATCGCCCTCCTTTAAGTAACTTTAATGTGTTTGAGTCTACTATGGAAGACGCCATTGGTAAAATTAGGACCAATAAAAAAGGTATCATAGTTTGTGGTGATTTTAACATTAATTTATTAGATAGTTCACCAATGACTAGTAGGCTTTTAAACCTTTTTAAATCATTTAATTTGACAAATTTATTTTTTGAACCTACTAGAATAACAGCATCATCTTCCACTTGCCTTGACAATATATTTAGTAATCATACAGTATCACATAAATTAGTTACTACTGACTTAACTTCGGATCACTGTGGTCAATTGGCAGGATTTTCATATATTCATGAAAAAGTCGTACATAAGGTGACAGTTAGGCCATTACCTAGGCGTAAATTTATTGAATTTAGGAACAAAATTTTAGTAGGTATTAATCCTGATATGATGGAGCTTAAATCACCTAATAAGATTTATGATACTATGTTTAATATAGTGCAACACGAATTTAGAAGTACTTTTAAGACCAAGGAAAAAGTAATCAAGGAGTCTAGAGCATTTAGTGAGTGGGCTACTGTAGGTATTCACAAAAGCAGAGCAAGGATGTATGAGTTGTATGGTATGAAGAAATACAATTTTAATGCGAGCTTCACTGAGTATGTCAGAAATTATTCTAAAATATTTAAAAAGGTATGCAGTATAGCTAAGGCAGTATTCATTAGTGACAAAATTAGGAAGTCTTCTAATAAAGTTAAGGCCACCTGGCAAGTTATTAACGAAGCAACGGGCAAGACAAACTTAAGGAACACCAATGTTAACTTGCTAGATAATAATAAAATTATTAACAATAAAGAAGAAGTTGCACACACATTCAATAATTTCTTTGCTAGCATACCTATTACTACTACTAGAGGTCTAAACTCATCAGCTTCAGGTGCAGAAAAAATATTAGAATCAAGTGTACAAAAATGTGATGTAATATTTAAATTCAGCCCTATTAGTTCTACTGACATTATAAACACCTTTCAATCTCTAGAGTCTAAGAATACAGGTGATCTCTGGGGAATATCTGTTAAGATATTGAAAAGTATAATAGATATAGTAGCTCCTTATCTTAGTAACTTGTTTAATAAGTGTATAGAATCAGGTGATTTTCCAAATTTAATGAAACATAGTAAGATAATACCTCTGTTTAAGTCCGGTAGTAAGAATGATCCTAGTAATTATAGGCCAATTTCAATACTACCTACTTTTAGTAAAATCTTTGAAAAGATCATACTCAAGCAACTTCTGAAACACTTTAATTTAAACAGCCTCCTTCATACTGAGCAATATGGTTTTACTAAGGGTCACTCGACGACGGATGCAGGAGTAGCGTTACTCAAACACGTCTACAATGCATGGGAGAAATCTCAGAATGCTATTGGTGTGTTTTGCGACCTTTCGAAAGCATTCGATTGTGTCTGCCATGATACGCTCTTGTGCAAACTTAAACATTACGGCGTCCAGACTAAAGCATTGGATGTTATTAAGGCATATTTAAATAACAGAATCCAATGTGTCGAAATAAATGGCTCAAAATCCAGTGGTTTACCAGTACAATTGGGAGTGCCGCAGGGTAGTATCCTAGGGCCTTTCTTGTTTCTTGTTTACATTAATGATTTGCCATTTTACCTGAGAAACATTTGTGACGTGGTATTGTTTGCTGACGATACTTCATTGATATTTGAAGTAGATAGAAATAAGGAAAACTTTACCGAAATAAACAGTGCTCTTATTCAGGTGACTAAATGGTTTACTGTAAACAACTTAGTACTGAACGCCAAAAAAACCAAATGTGTTAAGTTTGCTTTGCCAAACGTCAGAAACCTTGGTACTAACATCGTTTTAAATGGTGATGTACTGGAAACAACTGAATCTACGTTGTTTCTAGGAATAACACTTGATTCAAAGTTGCAATGGGGCGCACACATTACATATCTGTCAGCGAAACTTAGTTCGGCTGCTTATGCCATTAAGAAGGTGCGTAGTTTAACAGATGTCGATACGGCTAGGCTGGTATATTTTGGCTATTTTCATAGTGTTATGTCATATAGCATATTACTATGGGGTAGAGCTGCTGATATCGAAAGTATTTTTATATTGCAAAAAAGAGCAGTTCGGGCCATTTACCAATTACGAACAAGAGTTTCGCTCAAGGAAAGATTTAAGGACATCGGTATTTTAACTGTAGCGTCTCAGTATATTTATGCCAGTGTTTTGCATGTGCGTAGGAATATAAATTCATATTCAAAGAATAGTGATATTCACTCTATTAATACAAGAAATAGACATAAATTATGTGTTCCGTATTTCCGTTTGTGTAAAACTCATAATTCTTTTATAGGACAAAGTTTACGCATCTACAACAAGATACCGATATGTATTTTAGACTTGCCGTTTAGCGCATTTAAGACAACGATTAAAAATAACCTAATGCAAAAGGCTTATTACAATTTAAATGATTACCTTAATGACAAATGCGCTTGGCAATAATCTGTTTTAGTATTCACATAATTATTGGGTAAGTAGGTAGGTAGATAATATTAAAATTTTCATGACATGTAATTAAATATGATTCTATTCCCAATAAAATTATATAAGTAAATGATGTTTTTTGGAATCGCCACCACATCATTAGATGTCTTTCATGTCGTTAGATACTATTTATTTATTATGTTTAATTTTATTGTCTTGTACTCAATCAGTTGGATCGGTGGTTGTATTTCAAAAGGTATCACGTCAATTAAATATGGGTACTACATTTGCATTTCTTCACACGTTTTCACAAATTTATGCTATAATTAATGATCTGGAAAATGGAGGTAATTCGCGTTCATGGTCAGTATACCAACAGATTGTTAATTTTATTACTGCCGGTTCGTATACCGTTGTCGTCATGCTCACTAAAATGTCATTTCTTGTGGTGGCGTCGTGTGTCGGGTCATCCCTGTCCCTCTGATATGGCGAGAGGGATGATGGCTGGCACATGCGTCATACTCGTGAACGGGTGCTACTTGCGATGACTGGTCGATGGTGGTCTTATGGGCTGGTATAATTTTTTATTTATATTTAACTTCATCATTTCCATCATGGTTCTGAACATTTGCGCGGATTGCCTGCATTGTTAGGTGCATAATGTAAGTGGATGCTCCTGTTTCACCATGTCTATGTTCAGGAGGCTAACTAAATGCACATCAAAATTTAACTTGATTATGCTTGAGTATCATGTAAAGTAAATATATACAAGTAACATAGAAGGTATAACAGTTGCAGCACCTTACAAAAGTTTAATTGTTATGTATTATTAAAAACCTGGCGTTGAAAAAGAGTGACCGTGAGTTTTATTGCCCGTTCTTTCTCATGGTTCTACCTATTGCATTGCGAACGTGGCAGTAAATGTAAATGTAGAAGCATACAGTAATAATGTTTAAATTTGACGTTCATAAGTGTCACTTTGTGATCTAAATGAATAAAGGATTTTGAGTTTGAGTTTGAGTTTGAGTGTTACAAAATTTCATACTATTCTACAGTTCAACTGAAAAACTTAGAGCATAAAAGTTTTTCAATGGTGACAAACGTTGTTTCAAACTGTTTTCTAACTGCAAAACACACTAAAATTAATTTATATGAGTCTTCTAGCTTAACTGTTTTTCTAGAAGTAAGAAATTATTTTGGATTAGTTAGTCTTTGAAAAAGAATACTATTATTTTATATTTAAAGTAAACAACTAAACCAATTTAATGTGTTTGTTAGCTTTTGTTCTACTTTAAATAATTTGCATGTGTTATACATATTCATTATTTCAGCCTAGAGACGTCCACTGAACCAAGGAAATGCACGTATTACTCTAATTATATAATTACTAGCTGACCCGGCGAACTTCGTACCGCCATATATGTATTATACATAATTATAAACCTTCCTCTTGAATCATTCTAACTATTAAAAAAACCGCATTAAAATCCGTTGCGTAGTTTTAAAGATTTAAGCATACATAGGAACAGACAGACAGAACGCAGACTTTGTTTTATACTATGTAGTGATAGTGATTATTCTTTCGTTACAATAAATCAATCAATTTTATTTTAAAGCTTTAGATATTACAGCCAGTCGAAAGGCTAAAATAAACTACCTAGTATATCGCAAAATATAAAAACTGATTATTACAATAAATATTTATAAATCACTATCACTAAAAGAGCTACACCTTAAGCAAACTCTACCTACGCAACAGAAATTGAATCAAGATGTACCAACAAAATAACACACGACAAAGCCATCCAAGCAAGCTATTCCACAATTACGTAACGTGATCCGGTTAGAATACCTAAACTCCACAATACAATTCCCCGACACAGAATTCACGAGATAAATCTACAATATTCCAGTTATTCAATCATGTTCCACCGCTATTCCGTTCACGGCCATTGTTCTGCACAAGTATTATTCTAACGAGATTCAGTCGTCTTTCATTTTATGTACTAACCGGCTTTCGGATGATTCGTAAAGAAACCACATGTAGATTTTGCTACATTTCTTGAAATAAAACGATTTCCGATATTTGTCCCGCAAAGAAATGTTTTGTTGGAATTTATTGAAGATTCGTGATTGTCATTAAAGTGACACAAAATATTACGGTATTTTGTATTACAAAGTCGCGAGCGAAGGATCAGTGTCATATTTCAATATGGTGGCCAAGGTTCGTACAAAATCCGTTCACTATTTATTGCGTTAAAGAGTAACAAACATACATCGCTGCTCACAAACTTTTATGTGTGTAATTAAACTTATTAGGACTGCCTCCGTGGTCCAGTGGATAGCGTCAGCGACTACTGATCGGAGGTGCCGGGTTTGATTCCCGGGTCGGGCAAAAGTGTTACTGAGTGTTTCCGAATTCTCAGTAGCAGCACGGATGCTGGTGATGTGCCGGTAACGGCAATAGGCTCGCCCCCTATTACGTGGGACCTAAAAAATTGATGGCGAAATGTCGGTGTAATATTACGCCCCTGCCTACCCTTCGGAGAGACAGGCATGCGTCTATAAAGTAGTAGTAGTGCCCCCAGATATTCTTAAATGTTTTAAATAAATATATTGACTTGGCAATCGCATGAAACAATCTAATTTATATTAGTATTACTGTATTACTTATGATATATATTGTGTTTTCATGCGATGGCCGAGTCAATCTATTTATTTAAAACATTAAAGATTTTAATTAACCGACTTGGTATTACATGGTTCTGACAACTTTTTACGGTCGCGAGACTTGGTATTTTTGACAAGTATTGTTTTTATGGGATATAATATTCATGGCTCTTTTCAGGCAGGAATTATGACGCTTGAACTTCGCGACATCATTAGGTTTCGTCGTTCAATTCATGTCAAAGTCGTACGCACACTTAGATACTCTCCAAAAGTTCGAGACTCTTTGAATGACGTCGGCGAATTTTTGCTTAACATCTACCGAGCCATATGGTTCTTGATTACAAGAAAAAGCTTTTTGACAAAAGAAAGCTGCTTTTAAAATATTTATTATACTGTAAGGTCTGTTTAATGTGGAAATATTCATTATTTTTATAGGTCCTAATGACATATAAACTTCGCTCGCCATTCCACCCGCGTGATTTGTTCATCTAAACTTTCCTCAGGAATTACACAAAAAATCCGTACAAAAATCCGTTCGGTACACCTTCAACAGTTTTACCTTTAACAGTCCACTGCTGGACTGGGCCTCCACTTTGAAAGGAGGCACGCTGGCCAAACGGATTGGTATATGGTTTGTATCAAGTTTTCCTTCTCTTACAGTGCTGTTCTCTGCATAATATGCTGCCTCTGTCGGCTCTTATGACACCCATGGGATGATATGGGATGGTGACATTCCGTATTCATAATCCGTCACCACACAGACATTCATACAGATGGACAATTCGACCGCGTCACTTCACTTCATAATAGGTATGGATAAGATAAACTATTACGTTTTGTAAATAAAACTAAGTTTGGGAACTAAAATCAAACTGCTTGTAGATACTTTCATAACCAATCGGTTAGAAACTATTTATCGCCTTTACTGAATAACCAAAAATAACAAGGCTCACCTCCTCTCATAATAAGTAGACGATGATAAGCAATAAACGCACATATTGTTATGTCATGCTATTCATAAGATTCTACTAACAAGTACGGTGATATATGACCTCGAACGCTTGTTGTACAGTATGTGATTAAAATACCTTATTTTACAATAAGCCAATTTCACTTAATCTTCTTAATATATAAAATCCTTGCGTTACTGACTGACTGACAGACACGCTACAGCCGAAACTACTGGTCACAAGAAGATGAAATTTAGCATGTATGTTCTTTGAGAAGTGTAAGGTAGCAATAAGAAAGGATTTTTGGAAATTCCACCTTTAAGGGGTTAAAACTTAGGGTCAAAGTTTATATGAAACTTTTTATTCCTTCAATGGATTGACTCCAAACTTTGTATATTAGTTCCTCAAACGATCATAGTGAACACTAAGAATAAATTTTCGGAAATTACTCCCCTAAGGGAGTAAGATAGGGTGTCAAAGTTTGTATGAAACTTTTTACTCCTTTAATGGATTGACTTCAAACTTACGATAGTGAACACTAAGATATTGTTTTTCGAAAATTCCTACCATCAGGGGGTAAGATAGGGGTTCAAAGTGTGTATGAAACGAAGCTTATTATTCTTTCAGTGGATTGACCTCAAACTTTGTATATTGGTTCCTCAAATGAGAATAGTGACCATTAAGAATTATTTTTTTGGGGATTCCACCCCTAAGAGGGTAAGATTGAAGGTTAAAGTTTGTATGTAACTTTTTATTCCTTTAATGGATTGACTTCAAACTTTGTATATTGGTTCCTTAAACGACGAAAGTGGAAACTAAGAATTTGTTCTTTGAAAATCCCTACCCTCAAGCGGTTAGATAGGGATTCAAAGTGTGTATTAACTGAAACTTATTATTGCTTCAGTGGATTGACTTAAAATTTTGTATATTGGTTTCTCTAATGACCTTAGTAAACATTAAGAAAATCTTTTTGGAATTTCTTACGCTAAATGGTTAACAAGGGGAGTCGGCATTTGTATGAAACCTTTTTAATCCTTCATTGCATTAACTTCAAACTTTGCATATAGATAGATAGATAGTACACTTTATTGTACACCAAAATAAAATCATACAGTAGGTAGATTGGTAAATTAACTAATATCTATGTACAATCGGCGGCCTTATCGCTAGATGCGATCTCTGCCAGGCAACCTCAGGATGGACAGAAATAATGTAAGCGGTCATGTGTGGCGATGGTGTAGTTAAATAATGAAATAAAGAAAAACATAATATTATATATTTTTATTTATTTATCGATAGAGTGGATAATATAACATTTTTAGGTTTAAAATTAGATAAACACTGCAATTGGACATTACATGTAGACACAATATGTCATAAAATTGGTAGATTTATTTATGCTTTGAGAGAACTTAGAAAAACTCTAGTAAAACAGCTTGTCTTACAGCATATCATGGACGCGTTAGCTCCGTATTGAAATACGGACTGTTGTTATGGGGCAACTCAACAAACATTAACAGGGCATTCGTTATGCAAAAAAAAATGTGTCAGGGCGATATGTGTAGTTGCGCCATTTGAAACATGTAGACCATTATTTAAAGATCTAGGTATTTTGACTTTAGTATCAATGTATATATTGGAAATAGGAATGTTTGTTAGAAACCACACACTTATGTTTACTAGAGTAGTAAATGTGGGATGGTTCTTTATTTAACCAATAGAAGCCAAAATACTTAAAGCCTTTACTTTGCTATTTTTATTTATTTTTTATAAGCAGGTAAACACTTTTTATCAGTTATCTGCTTTGTCCAACTGCTGACCAAGGCTTCTCTCATTTCTTTTACCTAAAATACTAAGAAACCGTATTTGAACTTGTATAATTTATTTTTCATTTTTTTACAATGTCTCTGAGATATACAAATGGATACTGCGACGGAATCCTTGACTAATTTAACTTTAACAAGCTTTTGCAAGCAGCTACGCCTAAATAAAATTTTCATAGTTTGTTCGAGAGTTTTCATGAACCATTAGTAAAATACACATCTAAATCGATTCAGCCATTTTCAAGATTACCCTGAATAATTAGACAGACAGAAAAACAATCTAAATAAATCATTGGGGTACTGGAAACGGGTTAGCAACAATATGCAATACAGTTATTTTGAGATTACAGACAGTTTCTTTTTTATAGTCTCACGCCTGTATTCCCGAACGGGTAGGCAGAGGTGTAATATTACACCCACATTTCGCCATAGCCATTTCACATAATAGGGGGCGAGCCTATTGCCGTTACCAGGCACATTGGCAGACTCCGTGCTGCTACTGAGAATTGACAACATTTAAAAAAAAAAGACCTTAAAACAAAAATACCGTTTCTTCATATTTCTTTCCTGATCTCAAATATATTTTTTTTGGATTTTTTTATTGCTTCGTCTTGGAGAAAAAAAATAAAATCTAAAAAAAAGGAAATGACGTATGTAGTTGGCCGCATAAGACTTTTGGCTTTTGACTAATAAATGCAAATTTTAGCAAATTTTTGGTCAATTGTCATCTATATGATTGTCTATGCCTCGAAACGAAATGTAAACATCCGGCATAATTCCTGTCATAAGGATGGGGTAATATTGACAAATTATTTTGGTTAGTAAATATAAGTTAAGTATATATCGATTTTATTTTGCGATTATTCTATAAATTTCACATAATATTATTAAAAAGAAATCAAACATGTTCATAATATGGTGTAATTTATTTGTACCTGCGTTTCCGTCGCATGGACTCCTAAAATTTTACCATTTAATTACAAGTAGAAAGACTAGTAGCGCCCGCAAAGCACTATTTGTATTTATCTCAATATTATGGTGTTTTCTTAGTAGGTTATTATGCAACTCTATATGAAAAAAATTTTTTCTACTTCGTTTGCATGGTCAACTATAAAACAACCATTTTATATGATAAGCAAAGTTTTTGCAATACACAATATTACACACGGAGATTCCATTTTTAAACCAACCCAGTGGCAATCCAAAGAGGAGACTCGTGGTGTGGTGAGTGTATTGCGTGTGCGTGTAGAGTGCTGTGTGTGTGTGTGTGTATGTCATGCGTGTGAGTGTAGTGAATGGTATTATAAATGCGCAAAAATATATTGTTATGTTTGTTACTCTTTCACGCAAAAACTATTGAACGAATTTTCATGAAACTTTTGAGCAGGTAAGTAACGTAGTTTATACATCAGAATAACACATAAGCATAAAAATAAAAGATACCCATTGCATCCACGCGGGCAGAAGCTAGTAATGAATGATCGATAGGTATATCGATTCGATATTGGTTACCCTTATTGACGGGAAGCCAATATTTCAAATATCGATTATCTCAATCGATTATTTGTTGAACGAGTATCGATATTTAATATCGATTTTTATTGCCCTTCCCTATTTAATAAATATAACATAACCTCTCAAGTCGTCACACCGGGGATCTTCGAGGTCACGGAGATTCTCGGTATCCCCGGTGTAAAGATTGAGAACTGGCGCGGGAAAAGGAAGCCTGCCCAGTGCCATCGGTGCCAGAAGTTCCGGCACTCTAGCCACCAATGCCACCGACCCCTGGCATGTGTGCGCTGCGGCGAAGAGCACGCCGCCAGAGATTGCCCGCGCCCACTCGAGGAGCCTGCAACCTGCGCCAACTGCGGGGGGACGCACCCCGCCAACCACGTCCACTGCCCGGTCTTCAAACGGGAAGCGCGGAATAAGAAGGCCGGGACTGTCGCGCTTACCGGTGAGCCGCGCAAAGTGCCGGAGCCGGTAAAGCCTCAGCCACTAGGGGAGACCGCGCAAGGCGCGACGCTCATGGCTGAGGCAAATGACCCCACAGCTCGCGGAGCCGCGGTCACGGCAAAGAAAAAGAGAGGGCGGAGAAACCACAGGCGAGGGAAAGAAGGCGCGACTGCGCCCGCCGCCGCGGAAGTACCCCCGAAGGACCCACCACCAACCCAGGGCGGCCCAAAGAAACCGAGGAAGGCGAAACGCGACCCGGCGCCTATACATCAAGCACCCCAGCCGTCCGCTCACCCGGTCGCCACCCCCGCCGAACCAACTGCGGCCAGGGGCAAGAAGGCGAAGGCCCCACAGCAAAGTGAAGGACCAAGGAGCGGCGGCAACGCAACTGTCCAAGCTGCCATCAAGGTGTTGCACGAGGTGCTCACCGCCCTAAGCGCCGGGCGCGACAAGCAAACAATCGTGTCCATTATCCTCAAAGGCCTGGCGGACCTCTTCATGCATGACAATGAATAGGCCCTTGAGGAACATCCACTGGAATGCCCGCAGTCTCCAGAAGAAGGCCGCCCTGCTCCGCCCTCTCCTGCAGGAACAGGACATCGACGTGGCGCTGATAAATGAGACGCACCTGGGACCTGCAGACCAACTACGATTCCCGGGTTTCCTCATTTCGGAGGGACGAACTTACGCCGGACGGTACACGCTACCGCGGACTGGCAGTGCTAGTCAAGCGAAGAGTCGTACACCAGCCTCTACCTGTGAGAACGCAGAGCACACTGTACACGCTGGGTGTAGAGCTGCACCTAGGCGGTGCGCATCTTCACCTTTACGTCGCATACAAGCCGCCCGCAGTGAACATTGACGTCGCCGAACTGCGGACCATCCTCTCAGCACCTCACCCGGTTGTCATTGCGGGCGACTTCAACTGTAAGCACCCAGCGTGGAACTCAACGACCACCAACGCACCGTGTGTACGACTCTTCAACGACGCCGAAGCGCAAGGATACATCGTTGCGGGTCCGGAGGTACCCACACATTACCCGGACACGCAAACCCACATGCCTGACGTCCTAGACATCGTCGTGCATAACGACTCGCACTGCCAGCTACACCTCCACCAGGAAGTTCTCGACGACGAGCTACGGTCGGATCACCAACCGGTACTCGTCGTCGTACAACAGCAGCCAACCCGTATCGTCCCTCAAGCGCCACGTCCAAAACCGGACTGGACTAAATTTAAGGATACGATGGAGACCACCACACCGACTTGCCCTATCAGCTCCGCAGCCGACGTCGACGCGCTCGCGTCTGAACTCGCCGGCGCTATCAAGTCCGCCCTTGTCAACTCCACACCACCCACCAACACCCAGAGGAGGCTACCCCCTCTGCCGGCACACATTGCGAAGCTGATAGCTGACAAGCGGCGCCTACGCAGACAGTGGCAGACAACGCGATGCCCAACCCTCAAGA
The DNA here is from genome assembly GCA_944739405.2 of Euclidia mi. Taxonomy (NCBI): domain Eukaryota; kingdom Metazoa; phylum Arthropoda; class Insecta; order Lepidoptera; family Erebidae; genus Euclidia; species Euclidia mi. The sequence continues at coordinate 24,771,171 of OX123204.2, read as the reverse complement.
CGCAACTCAACCGGCTGACGGAGAGAGTGAAGCGCGAGTTGAGGACTCACACCGCCGAGAGCTGGGAGAGACTTATCGAGGACTCTCGCGACGACTGGCCGTCAATCCATCGGCTATGTCGTCGCCTCACGAACACCCCAGCTCCGGTGCGACCGCTACTACACGCCGACGGAACACCGCGCTACAAAGCAGCAGACCGAGCAGCTATTCTAGCCGACCACCTCGAGGGCCAGTTCAGGCTTTACCCGATTGTGGACGCAGAACACGCCGCAGCAGTAGAGACACACCTTCGGGAATACTTCGCCACGCCGATAGCTCCCGAGGAGGACCCAATTTTCTTCCCCCCCGAAATGGTGCAGCGCGCCATTAGGCAGACCCAGCCCCGGAAGGCTCCTGGGGCGGATGGGATACCAAACACAGCGCTGCGCAACCTGCCGCACCGTACCGTGGCAGCGTTGGCGCGCCTGTTTACGGGGATCGTCCGCACAGGCGCCTTCCCCGCCTGTTGGAAGGAGGGCCGCATCATCGTGCTGCCCAAACCGGACAAGAACCCATTGAAGCCGGAGAGCTATCGGCCGATTACTCTCCTGCCCACGATCTCGAAGGTGTTCGAGAGACTCCTGCTGCGGCACCTCATACCGCACATCACTCCAAGACCGGAACAATTCGGGTTCAGGTCTGAGCACTCTACGACACTGCAATTGTCGAGGGTACTGCATCGGATAACGGCGGCGCGCAACAAGCGCGAGCACGCCGTAGCAGTATTCCTTGACATACAGAAAGCATTCGACCAAGTGTGGCACTCCGGCCTGCTGTACAAGCTGTCAACGTCCACAGCGCCTCGCCGTGTAGTAAAGGTGGTCTCCTCGTTCCTGCATAACCGGACTTTCCGAGTGGCAGTGGAACAGGAGCTGTCTGACAGCCGCACCATCTCTGCCGGAGTCCCGCAGGGCTCATGCCTCTCGCCTGTGCTTTACACCAGGTTCACCGACGACATCCCCGTCGCCGAGGGCGCCGAGCTGGCGCTCTACGCTGACGACGCGACGTACATCGCAACCAGCGTCAACGCCGCCCACGCCGCCAAGAAGATGCAGCGCTCCCTCGACCTGCTCCCCCACTGGCTATCGCAGTGGCGACTGTCGGTGAACGTGGGTAAGTCACAGGCAATTCTCATCAGCATCAAACAGCTCCATCCACTGCCGCTCAAACTCCAGGGTGAGAACATCCCCTGGACCCGGACGGTGAAGTACCTGGGGGTCACCATCGACCGCGCCCTCTCCATGAGGCCGCACGTCCGCAACTTCGTCGCACAGGTACGCGCTACCAGAGCTCTGTTGCGTCCAGTGCTCTCCTCACACCTATCACTTCGAGCGAAGCTGGGTGTGTATGTGCGCACCCGGCTCACCTACGCCGCGCCCGCTTGGTTCGCCCTCACGAGCGAGTCGAGCCGCATTCGCCTCCGCGCGCATCAGTCACTGTCGCTGCGCGCCGCTGTACAAGCTCCTCGCTACGTGAGGAACGAAGTCATCCAGCGGGACACCCACATCGAGAGCCTGGACGCCTACATCCGCCGTCTGTCCGTGGGGATGTTTGAGCGAGCCGACGCCTCGGCCTGGGACCACGTCCGGGACTTGGCCCCCGGGCACGCTCGCCCCCCGGACAAGAAGAAACTGCCTCGCGACCTCATCGCTACCCCCGACGACGCTGCGGACGAGCCGGTTGCCCCGGGTAACCGCCGTCCACCCCTGACATAACAACCTTGTTAGCCCTCTGTTGCAGGTGGCCGCCCCTTTCCGCGCGACATCTGCGCGTATCGCTGCATGATACGCACATCATGCGCGTGCGCGGACGACCACCGCAACAGCGCACGCCCAGGAGACACACTCCTGACCACGACGTCGGCGTCTAGACGCCGACACATCACCACCATCACCACCACACCACCAAGACCTCCGCAGGCCGCACGTAAGTCGCCGTCCGTGTCGCTAGCTTCACGGAGCTGGGCCTCCCTCGGTTCGCCGGGGGTCTCACCCGGCTCGTGTTGACCGCCCGGACGGCGTGAAGATCTAGCGGCCTGCGCGCACGCGCGTACACGCCTATCGGTCCACACCGCCTAAGGGCAACTACTGCCCGCTCCCAGGACCTGCCCTTATTAAAGGGCAGGAGAAAGAACCCGCTTGCGGGGGGCTAAACTGCCCCGTACAAGCTTCTGCACGCCCCTTACGGGGCGTCGCGATGAACCACGTCTCTCTCAAGTCTTAACCTCCAGGTCCACAACAGAGAAGTTTTCCTCGCTTAAAATACTATATTCCGTTCGTCTTCGTCTTCGCAGAGTATTCAAGATGAATACACATACTCCTTATAGGGATACAAAATTCTGTTTTGTCCCAATATGCCAGAATAATTCTAGAAATTCGCAGAAGAATTTTTTTAGAGTTCCACCGTCCAACAAGCAGGAATGGTGCCGCGCTGTCGGTAATGAAAGTCCCAGACATACGTTACATATATGTGAAGACCACCTCAATGTAAGTATTCATAATATAAGAGATTTATACTGTTTTAAAATATGTTTATTTTTCACACGTCTATGCATTAGATTTGAATAAAAACAACGATATTTAAGAATTAACCCTATGCCGTTCGTAACTATATAAGAGTTCATAAATGACACTCTAAAATCTCATTTACTGGCAAAGCTTTCGTCAGAGAAAACTGTCTAGGGGTATAAATAGGTAGTAATTTTATACAATAAAAGGAGATGTACCATTTGGCCATACATTATGGGCCTGGCACGGCCAAACACGACACCATGTGTGTTTTGAAGATAAATGACTACTCTATTAACCTGTATAATTTCTTTTTAAATAACTTTTGGTGGAAATAAGATACGGGATATTTGAAATGGAAATTATTCCGCAACTAAATATACCTCAAAATTGAATTTTAACATAAATATAATACCTAGATGTAAATAAAGGTATGTCTTTGCGTCTTAAAGAACAAAAACTACATAAAGAGTGGCCAATAATAATGAATAATCACCTGTGTACTAGGGAACCTCGTACTATGTATACTCGTCCAAAAAAGCTAACCACAATCACAAACACCGCTGCATATTCTTAGCATGGGTAGAAGGTACTGATCATTATTATTGAATTTATATTCAATTACATTACATTAAAACCGTACGAAAACACCAATAAATCAGAGCAAAATATTTACGATACACAGTAGCAACACGAATGACATAACAGATAAAAAAAGTGTTGCAAATGGTTTGAAAAAATATTTCTACTATCGATTAAAAAACAAAACGATTTTTACCGATTAATAATTATGGAATGTATAATAAATTATATATTTCTTGATTCTTTTTACAAATATACTTATTGTTCAAACATGAACATGACGTTCTTGACATTCCAACACACATCCAACTTATCACCGAGGAAGATGCGTGATATTTTAAGATCATGTAATTTATCACGTACGGCGGTAGGCTCAGACAGCTCAGACATGCTGCATCGGCACAATACACCGACGGCACACAACTAAATACGTGTATATGTGTACATAGAATAAGTTTAGTATATAAGATTATAGTTTTAAGAAATAAACCAGTCATTAGCTCACTCCCGGCTTTGACTCATACCCTACCCCTCACCTCTCACTGCGGCCAAGACACCCTTAGCCGTCACCATGATCGGTCTTGTGAGTCTGCTCGACCGGCAGTGAGAAAACCCACTTCACTACACCCTAATCCAACCCACTTTCCGTCTGTCGCCTTAGGTCTCCCGGCGACAGATATCCCGGCCTAGGGATCCCAGGGACTGCTAGGGAACTAGGGATTAGGGTTGTATACGCGACAGTCTGTGTGACCACAGTGTACACGGCCTCGCTATACACTATACCTAACAGGGCTAGGGTAGACTAGGGAGTTAGGTTAGAGTTAGATCTAAAATAGGGATAGGTATATCATAAGATAGGTTAGGCTAGATATAGGAACCAGTAGGCTTAAATTAGGATAAGTCTAGGTTTAGGTACGTGCAAGCTTAGGGCTAAACTTAAGAGCTAGCTAAGGTTAGGCCCTAACTTGTGCACTTATAAAGTAAATAAAATATATTGTTTTCTAATATAATAATAAAAATATTATTTCCTTAAAACAATTTCTGCCTACCATACTTCATTTTATTTTTAATGCTGGCAACATAAGACATTCATGTGCTATTACCATAGCCTATTCAAAATAATTAATCTTTAAAAACTAAATTCTTTCACCGATACTCTATCAAGAAACGAAAACGATGTAAAAATTTTAAAAATTATATGTTAATTTCAACAATTCACAACTTTCTGGCCGCTACAGGCCGTATTTCGTATTTCTCCTTTAAAAACAGCTAAGTTGAACCCCTTTGTTACACACCAACCAAATCATAGTTATTAACAAAGTTACAAGTTTATTAGCATATTGGCATTGTTTCTTTATTTTGTTATCTCTTGTAAGGTTTATGTACTATGTGTAAACTAAGTTTGTCATATTTATGTAGCATATTAAGATTGTATAAATACTACCTATACATGAGAAAGCCTTTCAATTATTTTGAATGTTATTTACATATTATGAATTCTTTTCAGTTAGAGGAAGATTTGGAGAACTACATGTTCTGGAAGGTCATGAAAGCCCGTCCCAAATTAAAGTCTCGGCTACCTCAGTCTCTAATCAACTCACCATCCGTTCAGATTAGACATGAACCCAAAGCAAGCACATCAACTTATATGCAAGAAAGTGTAGACACACTATCGCCTAGGATGCTTCATAAAGCAGTTTCCACCCAAGGCAGTACCACCTCTGCTGACATATCTGAGATATCTTTTGAATCCAAGAACCAAGAACCAACACCAACAAAAAGTTGTAATATACTTGATATTATAAAAAGAAAACCGTTCAGTTACATAGGGCTACCAAAAAATTACTTCTGGTTGATTGAATATTTAGAACTAAATCTTAAAGTTAAATCTTTAAACATAATAATGACTCTTTATAAAATTAGAAATAATACACCCTTCTATCAAATTGCTGACACATTTGAGGTTTCATTGACAACATTATGGAGAACATTTTTTAAGACACTATATGTGTTTTATCTAAGTTCTTTAAACAATTGGTTATTTCACCAAGTCTATTAGATGTGAAAAGAAATTTGCATTCCTCTTTCAAAACTAACAAAAAATATTCTAATGTGTATTGTATCATTGATTGTTTTGAAATAGAAATACAGAAACCTTCTAATCCTATCAATCAATCCCTAACATGGTCACAGTACAAAAATGGCAACACATTGAAGTACTTAATATCTACAACACCTGAAGGGTTTGTTAATTTTGTATCTGCTGGATATGGTGGTCGGATATCTGATACTTGTATAGTTGAAAACAGTGGGTTTCTAGATGTGCTACCTCCTAACTGTACTGTTTTAGCAGACAGAGGCTTTAAGCATATAGATACAATATTAAACTCAAAACAAATAAAATTACTTCGGCCACCAAGTGTCTCAAAAGATATGAAGTTATCAAAACAGGAAGCTATCAAAAGCAAGGTTATTGCCAGTCTGCGCATCCATGTTGAACGGGTAATAAGAAGAGTAAGGTTATTTCAATTCCTAAAGCCACATTCAGTAATAAATAATAAATTGATACATCATACTGATGATGTAGTTATTGTGGCCTGTGGTTTAATAAATTTACAGAATGCTGTTAACAATGAATAAAAAACTCAAAATCTTAATTTGTGTTTTTATTGTACGCTATTCAACATCAGCTTAAAGATGAACCGTATCCAAAATTTTTCTGCTTCATTTAATAATTTTTTTACATAATTTTCATCATATTCCACCAAATACTTGCGAATACATTTTGTTTGTTCGAAACTAGGATCAGCGACACAAAACCACCCCTTAGATTTCTTCGCAGCATGCATTTGAAACAAAATTTGGGCTTTGTATTTGTTTTGCACTTCATTGTTTTTAATATAGTTTTTCATTGTGTTTGCATTTAAAGGACATTTTATTTCGAAAACATAATCCTTGGTAATCCCATCTGGTGAAAACCAAATGATAGGGGATATTAAAATAAAACCTGTGCTTTCAATAATTCCAAAGTCTTTTTGTAATATTTTGAGTACTTCTTTTTCCAAAATTTTACCCCTTCTTATGGCCATTGTCTCTGGCACCTTGTATCCTCCAAGAGTACTCTGTACTAAAGCACCATTTTGTGTTTTACAGTTAATAGCTTCATATATCCTTGAACCTGTTACTCTTCCTTGTCTCATGGAATGCCATAATTTTGAGTTAGCTTGATCCTTGGTTTTCTCAGCAATCTCAGCAATCACATCTATAATGATCATTTTCTGAGAATAGAACATAAATTCTTTAAAGCCATGATCAACTTGTTGGTTTACAAAATCCAGTATTAAATTTAATACACTAAAATCATTTAATGTGCGTTGACGATTCCCATTGTAACTTAGTATCATTCCTGTGGTCATTTTACGCTTCTTGCATTCTTCAGAAAACATTGAGAAAGTAACATTCATATTTACATGTTCTGGAATAGTTCTTTTATTCCCAATGTTTTTGGCCATAATAAACTTGGAAACACCGACGGCTCCAGCAAGTTTTGGTCTAGCCCAATAACAAGTTGTAGATGTTACTAAAGGTTGGTCTGATCTTTTGATAAGCCAAATTGCAAAACAAATGGCGTGTTTGCAGCCTCCAGCAGAAGCAACACAATCCTTGCACTGTATTGACATAATCTTTTCATCAGACTCTCTGATAACAGCTGTAACCTGATATAGTTTTCCCTTGATTTTATGTTCAGGTGTTACTCGGCATTGAACAGTGCACATATCTGCTTCGCGCTTGACTTCTACGTATCCTACTGCTGAGTCGACATATTCTTCCCGTGAGGCCAATAACGCCTTAGCACTGCGTGTTTCTGCAATGTTGTAGCAGTCGCTTTCATGCATGAAATCTATTAGCATTATATAGTCTAGTTTTGGTAAATTTCTGTTATCGGCGACCTGAAATCCGTCAGATACTTTCATGATGATTAATTAATACACTATACGATCTAAACGTAGTGGCTATATACTCTGATACGACTGCAAATCGAATATTATTTAATGTACTCTGTGCATCAAATAACAGCGCGGCGAATGGCGTCGAAAACGTTTAGATTTTTAGAATAACAATTTATTTTATTAATATGTCAAACAAACAGTAAATTCAGTAAAACTGACTTTAGTGACGTTTGGTGAAAGTTCTTCACAAGTCATAGTAGTTAGGCAAACGTAATTTTGACATTCCACCTACTATCTACGTCATATGGCGTTTCGTCTATTTAGAATGAAACACATTTCAAGGCCGTTTTTTTAAATGAAAACTGCATCATATCGCAAAACAAAAAAATATGGGTCTCGTTATTTTAGGTCTTGTTTTATTTAAAATAATAAAAAAAATATGTAAAAATAATCAAATGTTGTCAATTGGGCAAAACTCAGCAATACTTTTGCCCGACCCGAGAATCGAACTCGAGACCGACCAGAGAATTTGGCAGACGCATACGCTATTATACCACGGAGGCAGTCAAATATTATTTATTTGTATAATCTGTCTGTATATAAAATCCTTACGTTACTCATTGACTGACAGACATGATACAGCCGAAACAACTGAGCGCAAGTAGATGAAATTTTGTATGTATGTTCCTTGAGGTGTGTAGGGGCACAATAAGAGAAGAATTTTGGAAATTCCTCCCCTGAAGGGGTTAAACTGGTTGTCAGAATTTGTGTGAAACTTTTATTCCCTTAATGGATTAACTTCAAACTTTGTATACCTATTGGTTCCTCAAATGAAGTTAGTGAACACTAAGAAAGTCTTTTTGGAAATTCTTATCCTAAGTGGATAAAACCCCTTTTTATCCACTTAGGGCAAGAATTTCCAAAGTCATAATTTGCATAGAACCTTTTATGCATTCAAGGGATTAACTTCATACTTTGTTTATTGGATCCGCAAATGACGTTAGCTAACACAAAGCGATTTATTTTGGAAATTTTCTCCTAAAAGAGCGGAAAAGGGATTCAGAATTTGTGTAAAAACTTTTATTTTTCAATGGAATCACTTCAATCTGTGTATATAAAATCTTTTCGTTACTGACTGACTGACAGACACATTGCAGCCGAAATTACTGGGCGCAAGAAGATAACATTTAGCATGTAGGTATGTTCCTTGAGGAGGGTGTTTATACAAAACATTTTATCTAATCGTATTTTACGTGTGTGAAGCAGCGGGCAAAAGCTAGTTATAATAAATAATCGAAATATCTTGTCATATCGTTATCCTAGTAGTTACTTTTAATTATTATGAATGAACGGACTCTCTGGCCCTCTCTGTTGTTACAAAGCTCTTGTTACCATTTAAAAGATTTAGCCGCGTAATGCTAAGCTATCCAATGGAACAAGTGCTTTTTTAATGAGGTTGGCCTGTTCCATTTTGGTGATAATAGTGAAATTGTTTATCGTTAATTCACAGAACGACAACGCGTTTTGAATATGGAGGTCTAATTTTTCCCCTAAAACATGACAATATACACTTAAAATTACTTCAGAGGACACATACACATGTAAATATACATATCTATACAAGAGTGTGAACGATATGTTGGTTAGGTTGACGTACGGACGGTCGGTCGAGATTGTTGTCATGGCTGTGCTTATTACTATATTTCTTAAAATAAATAGCTGCATGAATTGACTCATATTTATTGTGGGGTATGAAATCAATTTGGAAGACGTTATACAGTGGATTAAAATTAATAAACAACTAAAAACTATATGTTACAAACTAAAGTGCTACTTAAAACTACCTTAAACTAAAAAAAGTGACCTGTATATTTACAATATAATACAATAACTTAATTAAAGTGCATTCTGTGTGTGGATACTGGCTATAGCTGTGACTGTAAAACGTTGTACAAACCTGTGGCACCAGCAGTGTCCCATAAAAACAATAAATAGAGCAACGCCATCTAGCGGAATCGAGAGAACTACTGAATTTGAGACACATTTATTTACAAAAATCATGGCGAAATGTGCTGCTTGTGGCAAATTTGTGGCTGCCAAAGGGGTTGCTGCTTGCAATGTTTGCAGCAATAAATATCACCTTGCTTGCGTGCAGTTAAAAGAATCACCAAAGACTAGCAACTGGCAATGTTTATATTGTAAAAATAAGTCTAGTTCTTTAACCGCCTCGACAAAAAAAAAATGTAGCGATGGCTGTGACAGTATAGCATCTAATTCCGCTAGCACAATTGCCTCGTTTGAGGATGCGGCAGAACAAGAAACCGATCAGCGTGAAGACCTAGCTATGCACTCTCGAGTGGACTTGTTGCATGAAATACGGCTGATAAGGAGTGAAATTCGCGATATGAGGGAGGAATTAAAGAGCGAGCTTACAGAGATTCGTAGGGAAGTGGCCGATCTCCGCCAGACCGTATTCGCGTGCCAGGAACGGATAGATGCCTTAGACGGCAGGGTGAAGGCTCTCGAGAAGCGGCAATCAGATGATACCTCTACTGATTTACAAATTAAATTAGAACAGACGGTTAACCATCTCAAATCGGAGCTGAATGATAGGGAGCAAGAGTTGTTGTGCTCTGATATAGAAATCTCCAACCTCCCGGAGGGTATTGGAGAAAACGTTACCCACTCCGTAGAACTGTTGGCGAAGAAGCTGGGCGTGACACTCGAGACTCGAGACATAGTCTTCGCGGAGCGGGTGGGGCCTAAGCCCAACGTGGAGGCGCCTGGGACAACTGGAACGGATGGAGGCCACGGGCGGGGCGGCGCGCGGGGGAGACGGGTCGTGGTGAGGCTAACGCGCCGGGAGCTCCGTGACGAGCTGCTGCGGAGCGCGCGGGTGCGGCGCGGCGCCACTTCGGCGGAGCTCGGGCTCGCCGCGCCCCCGCAGCGCTTCTACGTCAACGAGCGGCTCACCCGCACCAACCGCCAGTTGCTCTACCGCACCCGCCAGGCCGCCGAGCAGCATGGCTGGAGGTATACCTGGACGAGGCGAGAGAAAATTTTTATTAGGCAGGCTGATGGTAAGCGTGCTCATAACATACGCTCTGAGGAAGAACTGGACCGTGTTTTTGGCGGTGATTCTTTTAAAAACAAGAGCACCTAAACACTGCTTGTCTAATGGGCACAGTGATCTTATTTATTTTCATAATGAATCTGTGAGTTATTATATTTATGTCCACTGTGCACTTATTCAGTTAAACATATTTCAATTTGCCTATGTAAATTGCAGTAGCAAGCTTTTGATTTGTAGCATTGCATTTAGTTTACCTGTAATAAATTTTCTAATGCTCTATAATGATGGCCTCACCTATTTGATTATTGTACTGTTTACATTGCTATTCATTTACTGTTTTACTATGATTTGTTATAATTTTGGACATGACACAATCAACATATTTCATTGCTTACTCAATAATATTTACACATATCTTTTACAAACTAAACACAGATACTTAAGTATAAAAATCAACATATATTTACATACTATACAAAATACTATTACAAAATGCAAATATAATTACACTTACAAATGGTTAGGGATAGCAAATTAAGTGTTGGACTATTCAATGCAGGGTCTCTAGGGTCCCCCCCGTGGGATCTCCACCTTGTCGTGGTGGGGGGGCTCAGTAACCGTGGGTTGGAAGCCACCCACGGTGAAGCTAAGCGGGATCCCGGGAGGGGACGCTCCACGTGGGCTTGGTAGAGGCCTGCGTAGGATGCGTCCCATGGTGCGGGTGTGGGGGACAGTTCTGTCTGTCCCTCGCAGTCGGGTGCGGTCACGGGAGGAGAGGCGTGTGGGTGTTGCGTTGCCCCGCGCCCTATCTCCCGCGACCAAATGGGGGCGCACCATCGTTGCGTCGCGGTGGGGCCGCAGAGGGAGAGGAGATGCGGTGTTGCGTTGCCGTCCTCCCTATCCTCTGCGGCCGCTGGGTGTTTTGGCGGCGGAGCCCAACACCTTCATCCGCCGCCAAGGGGGTTTCATTCGGGGCCCGCCTGACCATCTGGCGGGCCAATGCCCGTCGGGGGGTAGCGAAGAATGCTTTGGTGAAACCCTACCCTCCGACACATGGGTACATGAGGGGCACGGGTTGGTTTTTGGTCAGTAAGAGTCTGACAGTCCCCTTCGTCCTTCCCCCCCGGGGCGAAACTCCATGAGGATTTTCCAACCCGATACCAAAAAAAAAAAAAAAAAAAGGGTCCCTAGGGTCGCGGCAAGAGGAATTTCTGTTGGCAATGGAGAATGCTAAAGTAGACATCATGGCAGTTAATGAGACCTGGCTTAGCGAGGGGGAGGAAGGCCGTGCGCCCAAAGTTCCTCAATATAGGAACGTCAGTATTACATATACCAGAGCTGGGACAACATGCACTGATCACAGTTAATTTTAACATTAAAACTCAGAAGCCTATTCCTCATTGGGTCGCATACAGGCCACTGAGGGATATAATTATAGATATTTTTAACAAGGACCTAATCAAAATTGATTGGAATCACATATTAACCTTTAGTGATGTCAATACAATGGTTGATACATTTACATCTTATATCCTGAACCTGTTTGATTTACATGCCCACTTAGAAAAGTCTTAATTAAGGAGAGAGGTCATCCTTGGATAACTGACACTATTAAGGATATGGTCAGGCTACGGGACAAGACCCACCAGCGGTATAAATCTAGCAAAACAGTGTCTCACTATAATATGTATAAAGACCTTAAAAACATTGTTAAAGCTGCTATAATTAGTGAGAAGAGTGCTTATTTTAAAAATAATATTAGTATGTACAAAAGAGACCCCAAAAGATTATGGAACAGTATAAAATCAGTTGTAAATTATAAAAATAAAAATAATAGGCAGTTACCTTACTATTGTAATGATCCTGAAGCTATCAATAAACACTTTCTCGATGTCCCTGGTAATGGCGAGGTCACTATTTCAGAGTTAACTTACTTCGAATTTAACCGCTATAGTTCAGGATGCTTCCAGCTTCAACCCACAACTGAAGAAACTGTCCTTAAGATCTTTCGTGGGCTCCGATCTAGTGCCTTAGGGATTGATAGTATATATATCTCTTGACATGCTGGTTGCAATAGTGAGGCCCATTCCTAAAAAAGCCAATCCACAGAGTATTAAAGATCTACGTCCGATCAGTCTTTTGCCATGTATATCTAAGATACTGGAGAAAGTGGTCTGTCTACAATTAAGGCAATATATTGAGGAATATAATGTTCTACCTGAAAGACAATCTGGCTTTCGGGTGGGTCACAGTACGACCACAGCCTTAATTGACGTTGTGGATAACATCCTGGAGGACAGAGACCAGGGCAAGGGGACGTTGCTTGCATTGCTAGACTGTTCCAGGGCATTTGATTGTATCAGTGTACCGCTTCTACTTTCAAAGCTTGCATACTATGGATGTGACCACAAATCAATATGCTGGTTTGATAGTTATTTGAGCAATCGATATCAGCTTGTTCAGGTGACAGAAAATGATGGTAGTAAGTCGACATCTTCACTTGGTTCAGTTGTGAGAGGTGTCCCTCAGGGATCAATTTTGGGCCCGCTTCTGTTCATAATTTATACGGCAGACATAGGTAACTCAAACTAGATTCCACCTGTATGCTGATGATATCCAATTGTATGTGTCTTGCAGGCCGGAGAGCTGCTCTGAGTCTGTGGGTGAGATGAATAAAGATTTAGACAATATATCTGAATGGGCGAGCAGAAATTTTCTAATACTGAACCCAAATAAGTCTAAGTTTTTGTTTATCGGCACTAGGGAGATGGTGAGCAAGGTGCAGGGATGTGGGCTGGATGTTAGGATCAAAGGTTGTCAAATAGAGCAGGTACAAGAGGCTCGGAACCTGGGTGTTGTATTTGACCAGTGCTTACACTTTGAGACTCATATTGCAGAGGCAGTCCAAAACTGTTTTTATAGGTTGAAACTAATATATCAGATTCGACCCTTTATTGAGGAGGAAATGCGTATTCACTTATGTGAAACGTTGATCCTGTCTAAGCTGAATTATGCAGACACGGTGTATGGTGCCTGTCTGCTAAACCGAACTGAAAGGCTAATTCAGCGGGTGCAAAATGCTTGTGCACGATACTGCTTTAATGTTCCACCACGCTTAAAATAAAGGCTTTTTGCATACATTATGTTGTTTTATTTTATTTGTACCGAACGTAAGTTAGAATACAGAAAGAATGAATGACGTTAGCTATGACAGTAAAGAATATAAAATTATTAAAAAGTATTTATGATACAACTAAAGAGTCTGTAACATTCCTCGCGGCCTTAGGTCATTTGCTCTATAAGGCGGTGTGGCGGACGTACGGTCCTCTTGCTACGCCTCAACACCGGCGTCTGCTCGAGTGTTAGCGGTGAGGCGGCAGCGGCTTCAATTGCTGCTTGACTGATCGGAGTTGAACTGGCACGCGGTAGTAGATCATGTGGTGTTGAAAACGATGATCCAGTAGGTGTCGATGGTTCGATCTTACTATCTCGGTCGTTGATTGGTGACTGAGCCACACTTCCCTGTGGCCGTATGTGGTCGGCGTGTCTGCGCTTCAAGACTCCTTCTGGAGTTCTCACCACATAAGAATACCGGTGTTTCCTCTCCTCTATTACAGCCGGTTTCCACTTATTTTCCAGTTTGGTACGGATGTACACTGCTTCCCCATTCTGGAAAATCGGGGTCTTTTGTTCAGATTCGATATTTGCTTGTACATTTTTATAGCGCAATGTCCTTCTCATATTTGGCCTCACATTATCCAGTAAGCAATTTAGCTGTCTGCCGAACATCATTTGAGCTGGTGACTTGCTTGTGGTAGTATGCGGTGTATTCCGATAAGAAAACAGGAAGTTTTGCAATCTACGCTTTTGGTTAGGTCGATCTGCTTCACTTGCGGCCATTCTTGTTTTAAAAGTTCGCACCAGGCGCTCAGCCAATCCATTAGTTCTAGGATGATAGGGTGACGATGTCATGTGTACTATACCCTGCGACTTGCAATATGCTCGGAATTATTTGGAAGTGAACTGAGGTCCATTGTCAGACACTATAACTTGAGGTAATCCGAAAGTTGTAAAAATGCCATCTAATTTCTCGCACAATGTCTTGGTGGTTATCTTTGTCATCCGTTTAACCTCTATCCATTTTGATAATGCATCTGACAGTACAAGCCAATATTTTCCCTCGAAGGGCCCAGCAAAGTCAACGTGAACTCTTTCCCATACCTTCTCTGGGATAGACCAAGAGTATACTGGAAGTTCTGGGTTGTTAGGACGATTTTCTTGGCATTTTTGGCATTGTTTAACAAAATTGTCAATGTCTTCTTCGAGAGTTGGCCACCATAGATAGTAGCGTGCTAGGGCTCTCATTGCAGATGTCCCAGGATAGCCAATGTGCAAATAACGTAGTACTGTAAGTCTTAATTTACTCGGTACGACAACTCTACCTTGCCACATCATAATCTTATTCTCTATAGACAATTCGTTTCGTTTTCTGAGGAATGGTTTAAGCTCAGCATGTGTACAGTTATACCAGTCGGTTTTGATCAATTGTAAGACTTGCTTCAGCGTGGCATCGTGCTTCGTTTCTTCTCTGATACGCTCTTTACTTAAGGCCAAATCATCCATTTTATTATGTTGTAACTTCTCGGTAATTTTGCATACTGATGGCTCAGAGACATTCGGCTCTGCCTTGCTATTTGGCATCCTGGAGAGGTAGTCAGCGATAATGTTATGCTCACCTTTTCTATAAATGATGTCGTAATCATAATTTCCAATGACGAGTGCCCATCTTACAAGTCTATTGTTAGCAATTTTTGCCAGATTTCGTTGAGGACCCAATTTGTGAATAAGTGGTTTATGGTCGGTTACCAGTGTGAATTTAGTGCCTCTGAGATACTGGTCAAATTTTTGAATGCCATAGAATATCGCCAATGCCTCACGAGTATTTGATTTCCGCCGGTTTCAGTTTCCGCGAGCCAAACGCAATAGGTTGTTCGATGTCGTTCTTATCCTTGTGGCATAGGACTGCGCCTACGCCTTTCTCCGAGGCGTCACAGGATAGGAAAAGAGGCCGGTGTTCGTCAAACGCCACAAGTGACTTGGATCTTGTTATTAATTTCTTGGTCTTATGAAATAATTCGTTTTCGTGATCAGTCCATTGCCATTTTCGACGGCCCCCCGTTAACTCATGTAAGTCAGCGCATTCACTGTGTAAATGTGGAATAAATCGTTCGTAAAAATTGACGAGTCTTAAGAACGCCCTCAGTTCTTTGGTGTTTGTTGGTGGTGGTGCTTTCGAAATTGCTTCAATTTTGGATTTTGTTGGTCGTACTCCATTTTTGTCAATAATATGACCCAAATATTCGATTTCAGGCTGTAGGAAAGTGCATTTTTTGAGGTTGACTTTGAGTCCGGCTTGCTTCAATTTGTTGAAAACCATTGAAAGGGTCTGTATGTGTTCTTTGTCATTTTTCCCCGTAATGGCAATATCATCAAAAAATACAGCGACTTTTGGTATGCCATCAAGTAGTTTGTCAAGAAAATGTTGGAAAATTGAGGGTGCTGTTGCAATACCAAAGGGCATTCTGTTGTAGACAAAGTATCCTTTGTGGGTTGATATTGTTAAGTACTTTTTTGATTCCGGAGCTATTTCAAACTGTAGATAAGCATCTTTAAGGTCGATTTTTTAATATTTCTCTCCGTGAGCCAGACGTTGTCGTAACTGGTCAAATAGAGGTACGGGATGAGTATGTTTGATAAGCACCGGGTTTATCGTTGTTCGGTAGTCGCCACATATACGTACTTGGCCTGTTGGTTTTAAAACATTGACTGAAGGTGTAGCCCATTCTATAGGACTCATGTTGGGGTCCACTTCTGTTATTATCCCCTCGCGCAGAAGCCGTTCTAGTTCTATTTCTATATTTTTGCGCATGCTAAATTTGATGGGACGTGCCGGTAGGTGCTTTGCTTCGCTGCCAGGTTTGATGTGGATCCTAACTTGGTAATCCTTGACCTTCCCTAATTTGTTGTCGAATAGGTCGGTGTGGGTAGCTAGCACTAGGTCCAGTGACGTCTCTTTGGTGCGTTTGATGGAGTAGACAGGCTTGGGAAAGGTCATGTCGTACATTTCACACCTTTGTAACCCGAAAAGCATAGGATCTGCCTTGTCCATAACTACAACCGGTAAAATTTTTTGTACGTTGTCTACTTCAACTGTTACTTCAGTTATACCTCTTGGTTTGAGCTTGAAATTGCAATAAGCTTGTAGTTTTGGTCCCTTCATTAACGCCGGGGCTCCAATCTTTTTCCATAATTTCGTGGTAATTATAGAGTAGATCGATCCTGGGTCCCAGTCTATCGTGCATTTTACCCCATTAATGGTCACGTCAATTTTCTTGCACCGGGAGGTCTTCTTGGTAATAGTGTGAACAGGGTTGTACTCGCTATCACTCTCTTCCGCCGAGGAGTCGGAGTGCGACGTTGTCGTTGATGAGGTCTCTAATGCATCTGTTCGATTGTTGATCCTCTGTGTTTTACTGTTTTTATCGGCCTTGTTAGGACGTTGGGAGCGTTTAGATTGTGTCGACAAATATGCTCTACCTGATTTGATGCATACACTCTCGTAATGTCCTGTGCTCCCACATGCCGTACAAGGGTGGTCTTTAGCTGAGCAGTTCTCGTAGTTATGTTTGTCCCGCTTTCCGCATCGTCGGCATTGATCTAGTCGCAACTTCCTGGCTGTTTCGTTAGTCGTTGTATCTGGGTTAAACTTGTCGCCCTTGAAGTGTTTTACAATGTTTTGTTTAGATGTCGTGAGTGCTTCGTTACCATCGTTGTTCTTGGTGTTGTTGCCTGTTGAGGGGCTTCCCTGGTATTGTTGCTGTAGAACGAGCTGCTGCAGTAGGACTGTTAGTGCCTTTTGTTGTTCTTGTTGCGCGGTAAGGAATGCCGCGAATTGTTCAGCGTTCATGGTGTTTACTGAACAACACAATTTGCCTCGTCGCCAATAAAATAAAGGCTTTTTGCATACATTATGTTGTTTTATTTTATTTGTACCGAACGTAAGTTAGAATACAGAATGAATGAATGACGTTAGCTATGACAGTAAAGAATATGAAATTATTAAAAAGTATTTATGATACAACTAAAGAGTCTGTAACAACGCTCACATATTACACCCTTTCTAAACAAAAATAAGATCTTAAAGATGTCATCTCGAAGGAAGTTACACCTGGCCTCACTTCTTTTCGGAGTTATATCTACAGGTAGGCCCACATACCTCTACAATAAACTAACATGGTCCAGCGATCTCAATAAACACATAACGAGAGGGTCTACTTACCTATTGGTTACGCCTAGACACCGAACAGCTGCTTTTCGTGGTAGTTTTAAAATAACTGCAACTCATTGTTGGAACGACTTGCCACCACCTTTAAGAACCCTGAAATAAAGTTTCAGTTTTATTAGAAGATACAAACAACATCTGCTAAAACAACAACTTCAACTTTAAAACTTACCACTCTATGCAAAACTATACCGGTCTCACTGTACCTATTATCATCCAGCTGGCCAGCGACACATTTAATACTCCAAGGCCAGTTGTTTGTGAGTATTGGGATTTTCTTTCACTCGGCTTAAAACTGTGATATGTACTCCCATATAATATTAATGTCCTGACGCATGGCAGACACACAAAAGCAATGCCGATATATACATATTGTAATTGTTACAAACATAATTATTATGTGTTTCACACGTGCGGAATTTGAAATTTATCTCCCTGTTTGTTTGCTGTTTGTTTATAGTTTCCACCATTGTTATTATTGTTGGCTTGGCCGCTTGGCGTCTGTTTGCAACTTTCAAACTCCGCGCGATCAGGCGCGTGCACAGATAATTAATATACAATAGCCCATAGCCAATAGCCATAGACAGGTGACCATGGTGGAAGCTCACAGTTTGTCCATTACTGTATGTTTAATTAGTTTTTTAAGATTTAACCAATTTGTTTATAGAAACTTTTTGCTCGCGTCCGTAATATATTTATTTTATTTATTAATAATTAATTTATTTATAAAAACGGTCCCAACTGAAAACCAGCGCCATCTTGTGTCACAAGATGGCAATATGCTGAGTTGGGCCCGATTCTGTTTAGGTTATAATATGATAAGTTAGTTTAAGTTTTTATGTTACTTTCTGTAAAACCTGAGCAGAATAAATGAGTTTTCTTCTTCTTCTTCTTCTTTCTTCTTCATATCTACACTTTGTGTGGTCTACAATTAATTGTTGTATCTTCTCTGTGTCAGTAGATAGACTGTTTGTAAAACCTTACGATGCGGGATTTAATCATATTCCGGGATCTGTTCGTTAACTGCTTCCTGTTTCTTTTTAATAATAACTAGACTTCACCCAAGCCTCCGCCCGCGTAAATAATTTACGCGGGTGAAGGCTCGGGTATATTTTGCCTTTCTCAGGAATCACTCTGTTACCCTGTGTTATTGAGAAAACCGTATAAAAATCCGTTTGTTAGTTTTTGGGTTTATCGCTTTGATACAGACATACAGGACTTTATTTTATAATAAGTATAAATAGTGTTTGGCAGCGATAGCCTAGTGGAGATACCAAGGCAGCGATAGCCTCGTGGAGATACAAACGGACTGCCATGCAGAGGATATCGGGACCGAATCCACGGAGCGCACCAATGACTTTTCGGAGTTATGTGCGTATTGAATTGTCAATTATCGCTTGTCCCGTGCCTCGGAGAGCTCGTTAAGCCTTCGGCGGTTCTGGTTGTCATGAAGATCTTTGACAGTCGTTATAGGGCGTCAGTACCTTTTACAATAAACTGACACTAGTCTAAACCATGGCATATCGCTACCCCTTCGGATTGCAGAGGTCAGACAGGAAGTCGCTTTGTGGAAAAGCTAATATTCAGTCAAATCCGGTTAGACTAGTAAGCGGACCCAGGTTGAAACTGGGACAAACGCTAGGAGGATGAAGTATAAATGGTGAAAAGAAAAGCTAGAATTTATTATTGAGCACGCAAAATCTGTCAATGAATAAGGTGTTAGACGCTAAATTAAAACACCTTTCGATCGCTAGTTTTAATCACATGATGACCATAAAATGCATATAATCTAAAATTATAAAAGTCATGAAAAATTTAGCACACTAAATCATAATATGCTTAAATTCACTTTCTTACATTGAGAGAACCAGCATTTCATAATATATGTTATGCCATAAATAGTAGTTTTGGTTGTTAATATTTTACGCTTTATTTATTTGTTTATTTATTTACGACATGCCTGTCGCATATTAAGAGCACTAAATTGACTAAATCGCCACTGCAAGTTGTACCACTCTACCTATGTTACATCCCATTTAGGGAGATACATTTAGGGTAATGAAAAAGTTGCTAATGTGATAAATACCTTGTTTCTTGTTTCTTTCTCATAGCGTTATCCCAGTTTCAATCTGGGGTCCGCTTACTAGTCTAACCGGATTTGGCTGAATATTAGCTTTTCCACAGAGCGACTGCCTGTCTGACCTCCGCAACCCGAAGGGATAGCGATATTCCTTGGTTTAGACTAGTGTCAGTTTATTTAGAAGATACTGACGCCCTGTAACGACTGTCAAAGATCTTCATGACAACCGGGACCGACGGCTTAACGTGCTCTCCGAGGCACGGGACAAGCGATAATTAACAATTCAATACGTACATAACTCCGAAAAGTCATTGGTGCGCGCCGTGGATTTGAACCCGATACCCTCTGCATGGCAGTCTGTTGGTATATCCACTCGGCTATCGCTGATGACGTGATAAATACTTTGTTTATTCGCAAATAAACGTTTATTCAGATTACGTTTCCCTCAAAGACTTGTAGTCTTCCTTTCCAACAGACGAATGACTTTTAGACGAACCTTGCGAGCCACCACAGACCATAGAGTAGTAAACGAGATGTCATTATATCCCTTTCTATTTCACTCTATCCACAACAACAAAAGTCATCTCACAGGTTTACCGCAACTATCTATAACTTAGTTCGAGGAAACTGTCTGATCGAATTAACTTACTACCACAACTTGTTTATATTAACATTAATATTAACCCTGAAGGTAATAACTTTGCCGTGACATAACCATGTTAGTGTCTTAAGTGTGACAAATGTCGCGACATAATTGGGGTAAGACAAACGCACAATAATTTTTGCCGCGTTTTGGTTCTTGCAAGTTTTTAATCAAAGAGTTTCCTCATATGTCTTACTTTTGATATAATGGTGCATCCACACCGCTGTTACATTTTGTTGAGCAATATTTCAGAATGGTAAGGTACAACATTCTATAGCAAAACAGTCGAGATATGTTCAAATTGATAAATTGTTTGCTAAAAGTTAAATGTTACCAAATATCGCA
This sequence comes from Euclidia mi, assembly GCA_944739405.2. Classification (NCBI taxonomy): domain Eukaryota; kingdom Metazoa; phylum Arthropoda; class Insecta; order Lepidoptera; family Erebidae; genus Euclidia; species Euclidia mi. Next base: position 24,750,610 of record OX123204.2, on the reverse strand, counting down.
GTGTCCCTAAATGTTGTCAACAGAAACTAACCGAGATGTGGATGCTTCATGACGATTGTAAAGTGATCAAAAGTTGCATATACGCAACATGTTATTTACCTTTGTTTTTGTTACTTTCAATAAGAAATGTTAATTTAAGTAATGCTAGTTTTTTATACTATTATGTTGTTTGGGTTGTACATGAATATCAGTATGGTTACCACTAATATTGTTATGTATATTTAATTGATCAAGATATTAATGATTTATATATCTGCTTTACTAACTCTGCTGTACCTATTGTTTGGAGATACGAATAAAAATATTTTCTTTCTTCTTTCTTTCTTTCTTTATACTTTTGAGAACTTCTCTCTGGTTTATTCGCTGCATGTAACCACGGAGATATTACTATTTGAAGAACAAAAAGACAATGCTCTTGATCCACGCCCTTGGAGTTCTCCCCGAGAATAGGACATAATTAAATATGCGTTGGAGCTGCACAAGTACAGGTCAAGTATAGGTTTTCCACCTGCCTTTAGCAGCCCCGTCGTAATTCCATCTTCTGCCTCAGGGCCACCACGATTTCGTCTTGGCTGACGTCTGGCAACTCTTCCGTGAAGTGACGGGTTAAAGTGGCTCTTGGATCCTCGGAGTCGGTTTGGGGACGGGACGCTTTCGAGTTGTAGAGGTTGCCGTAGAAGCTCTAAACCTCCGCAAGAATCTCCGGCCTATAATTGGCGACTTTCCCGTCTGAAGTACTCTAAAATCTTTCGACCGCCGATTTCGCTCGATCGTATTTTGTATAGATCGTGTATTGGAGCTACGGAGGTCGCGTCTTACCAGCTTGAAGATCCGTTTATTTAGATCTGACGAAGTGCCTGTCGAGTTTTCTCGTCGCGTCTCTATTAGCTCCAGAGATACTTGCGAAAGTCTAGATCACCTGCCGGAGTGATGCGACTTAAATAGTTTCGTCCCCTCTTCCCGCAGGATTTCCACTACTTGATCGAGTTCCTGGTCCGTATCAGCGTCTATTGCGGTTACCAAGGCAGCGAACCGGTTTTCCAGTTTTAGCTGAAATCTTTCAGATGCAACTGCGGATTGGAGGAAATTTGGCCGGAGCGTAGACTTCATAAGAGCGTAGACTTCGAACTTGTTAAAGCTTATAATCGATATTTAGAATGCCTCGTACATGTCGGTGACCACTTCCAGTGTTGAACCTAGTGATCACGACACACACACGAGACTTTCCTAAATATTCGCCTTTTCTTCGCCATAATAATGTCTATCTTTTTTTTTTGTCATAGTGTCGGGGCTTCGCCATGTCCACTTCCTTTGAGGCTGCTTCTTAAAGAATGAGCTCGTTAAGAACAGCCCCTCCTTCTCTAAGAAGTTGACGAGCATCTGCACCCTGTGATTTCTCCTACCAAATCCGTGTGGTCCTAGTACCCATTCGTCGCTAGTATGTACTCCCACTTTGGCGTTGAACAAATCTATACATTTCAGTTTATTCAAAATCAACATCGTCATATTGTATGAATATATTGATATGTGAATTAAACTAATATTCGTATGAATTTCTAAATTGATTATAAATTGATTGAACAAGCTTAATGACTGACCTCACCAGCTCAAAAGCTATGCGTGCAACTGTATGAATATTTCATTAATACAATTTTGCTGACTGTGATTTGCATATCTCTGAAATCCTGTGGTACAGGATATCAGTACAAGTCATGCAATCAAGAGGTTACGGGTTCATATCCCGTTTATTGCTTTTGCCTTCTCTTTCTAACAGTTAGCTCAGTTCGAAGAGTTTTAGCTAAAATATTATTAACTTACCTTACCTAAACCCAACTTACTATTTATCTATTAACATTTTGGCAGTATGTTAAACCTTCATACACATTTTTGGTACCGAATTTAGCAACCAATATTATAAATAAACTAAATAATTAAATTAATGTTTATTACCAAAAGGTGCATATACATTTACAGTTCGGATCTTATAAGTAAATTTAAGGGGAAAATGTTTGCCTGTACTAGTTTAAAACCTATGCTTCAGTCGATCAAGTAAAATTAAATTATATATGGTAACTACATTAAAATAACTAAAGCTAAACTAATAATAGCTGTACGTGTAGCTTTTAATTTTGTGTTCTTAGTTCTATTTTAATATTGCAAGTAACTCCTCTGTCTGTTCAAAACATAAATAAAGTATCATCTTGTAAATAATTACAGAGTGCTTTCTTACAGTTATAATAGTTTAAGGTATATAAACTTTTGACTCTATTTAATTTGTTATATAAAACTGGGCCCATAAATGTATAAAATCTATTTGTAAAAGTTAATTTTGAGGTCGGATGTGCAGTGCAGACTATATCGTTTTGCCTCTTGTTAGTATTGGGTGGAATATAGGTTAGCATAGCATGTTGTTTTAAAACTATGTGCATGATGAAGAGTTGGCAAACGGTTAGCACATGACAGGATTCATATAACAGGGTTGTGGGAAAAAGAAAAGGGCGAGAGTTTGCTACTTTTAGGATCGTTCTTTGTGCTCACACAAGAAGCAGTAAGATTGTATTCAGAACACCACCCCAATTCTTATTATTGATTTTATATTGGTAATTTGCCACGTTTCATTAATTATATTTTATGATTTTTTAATTTTACTACTAATAAATATAGATTTTGCCATAACACAAATATGTTTAAAAATGTTGAGTAATTTTTACATAATTTAGAAAAGGTGTATCAAATTTGCACAGGGTTCCCACCAAGAACTTAGGGGTCCAAGCCAACCTCACCTGCAAGTGGTGCACCTGCCGATCAACGGACAAGGCTCTGGCAAACAAAATATCCCGATAAGCGGCAATAGGCTCGCCACCTATTACGTGGGATCGAAACACTGGCGAAAAGTGGGCGTTTAATATGCCTCTGCCTACCCCTTCGGGGAAACAGGCGTGAGTCTATGTATGTATGTATGTATGTATGTAAATCTATGTTGTTTTCATACCATATAATTCCTCATGAGTACGATCATGAGGACGTCAAATGACCTCGAAACGGAAGTGTGAAGATGGCGTGCTTCGAAAGAGTCTAGCGTGACGTTCGCTACAGTTGAAGAGGGATGACGGTTGACGTTCAACGGAGTAACGAAAACTATCACTTCTCTTGGAGACTCCGGGTGGATAACAAGTACCTAGAAACTGTCACTCGTTTCGTGTTCAGTAATATAAAATAGTTATAGTCAGTTTTTTTAAATTTGATTTGGTGTGAACTTATAACAAACTATGATGTGAAGTGTTGATACCGGCCAAGAATCAAGCAACCCGCCGACATCAGAAGTGAGATAATGGACCAGCGCGACCACAAAGCGTGAGCGAAGGCGACTGCTAACGCTGCTATGTTGGTGAATCGACTGAGCTTGCAACTGCAACCGTGGTGAGCGTATTTTGTCTGATTTTTTTTATTGGTATTGCCAATTTTGGTTAGTGGCAGTAGTTGTAAAACATTATGCGTTTAACCTTGGCAATTTTATAATCGTTGTGGTGATATCGCCGTCACATCGTACCGAGTGTTGTAGGTTCTATTCCTACACGTGACTCTGAGTTGTGGAACCGTTTGACTTTACGGTGTCGTGGTTCCCATGGCATGATCTCATGCATTATCTTCTTTTAATAGCTTAAAGAAGAAAGACAAAAAAAAATGAGGGTAGTAAAGATTTAATTGCGACCTTTGCCGTATTTTAAGTTAGCGTATGGTTGTCTGACTACCACAGTGACCTATCTATAGCGTAGATAGGGAACGGAGGTTTTGAGTTTGACACGCCAGTTAAAAAGAAAGCGATTATTTTTATTTTCTTCATGCGAGGGTGGCTCGCACTCACGAACCTTGTGATCATATTATGCTTGCAAATAGATTAATCTTGTCTCGGTCTTACTTTATGGACTGTAATAGTAACGAGAGTGAGCGTACAGGCTGACTTGCATTATACCAAGCAAGTGCGTTTGAGTGAAACGTGCTAGTTATTGTTGTAGTGCAGTTGCAATATTGTTTTTTGCTAAATCTAGAACAATAACTCCGGTCTATTGGTTAGTCCGGTCTAGTGGTTCATTGTAGGTAGAACTAGGTTAGTGATCGTTAGTGATGACTGTATGCTTAAGCTTATTCTCATTAAATGGGTACTTTGTTAGTCGTTGCTATGATAATTTTGTGGTACCCACGTTACCGTCAGTGTAGATTAGCATAAGCCGTTTGTGCGGCTGCATGTTTAGCCATGCGTTGCCATTGGTTGGACCGGTAAAGTGCCTTTCTGGTTAGCCTAGTTTACCCTTGAGCTTTTGTGTTAGTCATAGTCTCCGTTGGTGCGCAAACAAGACAGCCATTAGTGCATTTCTCATAATAACACAAACGTTGTCCATCGTCTTGAACGCGAAATGTCCGTTGCTGTATCGCTAATGATTACGTTAGGATAAGCTTCGTATTTAGACTATCCATGACAAAATTATAACGCTGAAAAGACTGGTTGGATACTTGGTAGTAAACTTAACATCTAGAGTATCAGCCTTGTGATAAGGAAAACCAAAGCAACATGTTGAACAAACCTAGTTTAAGATTACTTTGTTAAACGCTCGAAATGATTATCCGGGTGGTGTTGTGAACCGGATGGAGGTTGCATAGCGTGATGTTGAAGACCCGATGGATGTCAGAGTATGAACAATGCAATATTTTAATGAGTTTCCTATTTTTTTTAACGAGTATGCGTGTTGCTCAATCATGTCAGCTTCGAGAGAAAGAGTTAGTTGTGATTTTCATTAAAAACTGTAATGATTTTGATCAGAGTACTTTTTATTGCCCACCGACTTGTGCCAAAAATAGCCAAATGACTAGGATTGCTGTTCGAGAATTTTCTCTTAATCCTAGAGCGAAGTACATTAAAGTGTGGTTGTTGATCGCAATCACGGATACCCTGCTACTCAAGTAGCTTTCATTTGATTTTTGATTGCTAAAATTATCCTCTGGTTTTTGTGTCGTATGACAAGAGCGTGTTGCGAGAATCTGAAAGTACTCATGGACTGTCAATTGGTTAGCTCAGAACTGTAGTCTTTGCCTCTATGTAGCCAAAGGAAATCAGTTTGTCCGAAAGAATCTTATCGGTTCTCGCCATGTTCGCATTTGCTTTTAGTTTTTGTCAGTGGTCAAATCCAGTTTTTACATAGCTCATTGAGAGTATGGACGGGACTTAGGTCCTGTGCAGTTGTGAAGTTGTAAATGAATTTGATAATCACTTAAAATTGACGAAGTGCGGACGTTGAATTAGTCTGAAAGAACGGATACTCAATTTAGTGGATATACAATGAGACGAATCTTTGAAATACTAATGGTAGATTTATTTCCTTTTTGGGTAATCCTGGTGGCTAGCGCGGCCTGGTAGCTGGTGCGACCTGGTGGCCGGCGTGGCCTGGTGGCCGGTGCGGCCTGGTGGCCGGCGCGGCCTGGAGACCGGCGCCGCATGGTAGCTGGCGCGGCCTAGTGGTCGGCGCAGCCTGGTGGCCGGCGCGGCCTGGTGGCGAGTGTGGCGTAGTGGCCAGCATAGCCTGTGTGGCGCGCGGCCCGGGTGTGGCCAGCATAGCCTGTGTGGCGCGCGGCCCATGTGTGGCGCGCGGCCCATGTGTGACGCGCGGCCCGTGTGTGGAGCGCGGCCCGTGTGTGGCGCGGGGCCTGTGTGAGGCCTGTATGTGGCTTTGAGGAGGTTGGTAACTGGTATAGCTAAAACCTATCTGGCCGAAACTGGCAATGAAAGTGAAGGTAGTTTATTAAAGGAGTTTGGTTAGAAGATGTAGAATCCAAAGACCTTAGCTTTAATGTTTTGGTTAACTTGGTTTGAAATATCTTAAAGTATAAAAGCCCATTTGAGGTCACAGAAGTTCTTTACGATGATCGTTATAATCGCAAAGCCCTTAATTCTAAGCGTAACTGTAATTACGCACTCGACAGGTTGCGAAAAATGCCTGAAGGTCAAAGTACAACTGCCGAAATTGAGGTAGAACAAAGTAGTTCTGATATTGAAGAAAGTGTTTAAGTATACATGATGATCGATTCGGACCATACCAAAGGCTGACGTGTAGCCGTAGCTCGGTAGAAATCAGCGTATACTAACTTATAGTATTTTCGCTGTATGATGATTTGCATGAAGGTTCTCATTTTACGTATCACGCATACAACTTTCAACTTATGAAAATAAATTGGCAAAAGAAAACAAGTATTAAAAAATATATCTATTAAAATTACAAAGCAAATTGATACTAGTATGTCTCTCTCTATTTTTATAATTATTATTAACTGTAAATAAATTATTTATATAGAATAAAATATAATCCTCAAAATGTCAGATGCATGAAACGAACCCTCTGTCAGTAGATATTGACACCATTGAATCGGCATGAAATCGATGAATAGGGGGGGCCATATTGTGATCGAATACGTCAGTACGAGCGCCTTGTATGCGGTTTGTGATTCTGCCTGTTTGGCGAGTTATTTTTTTGTTGTGTTTTATTTGGTTGGTATAGTGCCAAAAATAACAAAAAAGATAGTTTTAATCTCTCAAAGCCGTGAGTTAGTGCTTCGTTTGAGGACCTTCTTTGAACGAGAGCGTGCAAACGGAGGCCCGGTAATACCAATCGACAGTGTTGATTACAGAGTTGCGGCAGCTCTGGACATCGGCAAGGCTTCAGTTTCTCGAATATCCAATGAAAAATTTGGAGAAACTAGTTTTGAAGACAAGAAGCTGTCCACTCCGAAGAAACGTGAGCGCAAAGCTTCGATAATTGACATAGATAGTTCCGATGTGGTGGCAATACGAAATGCCTACATTGATAAAATTAATCAGTCGTAGAAATAACACAATCGACAATATGGTAAAGGTTTCGAAATACGTCGCCGTTTTTAGGGGTTGTGAGTGATTGGGAGGGGAGAGGGGTAGATCTCGCAACGCCCCTCACCATTTTCACTTGCCGGAAATACTTGGTTTCCTCTGAAAAAAAATCTCCATACATCGGTGTGTATGGCACTGCCAACTTCCACATTATTCACACTAGTTTAATAAACTAATGTTGACGGAGGCTTGCTTCGCAGGGCTCCTATTATCGGATTAAGGGTCAAAAGAGAACCTACTATAACCTATTTAGTTACTTATTACAGAACCCTGAGTACCTACTGGAAAGCAATGAGGGCAATGACGCACAAATTTTACGTTACCTGTCACTATCATTCACACAAGATGGCGGTTGCGTTTCGTATCACATTTTTTCACATAAAACCTAAATATCGCTTTTATTGATTCCACTAGTTTAATAAAGTGAGGTTGTCTGTGGTTAAAGGTCAAAAGAGAACCGAACACACCAATTTAGATACTTTCACATAAAACCTAAAATTACGTTCCGTTTTGCATATTTGAATGAAGAATTGTTGGAAATTGTTTAAAAATATTGAGACGCAACTCCGGCAGCCAAAATTACTTTAAGGGGATTAAGACTAACTCCCTTAAGCACCCTACACCACCAATACCTTCAAGTTCGGGCGACTCGTTTCGAAACCCAATCCGACAATATTTACAGACTGGGATAAATATGTCCACCTCGACCGAATTTGAGATCAGCAAATAATTATCTCTGTTGGAGAAGATTCAGATATGAGGTTTTAGTTCGAGTGACAGTGACTAATAATAAAAAAATATTTTTTAAAATTACTGCGTTTTATTTGTGAATATATTTGCCAAAACACATTTAAAACGAATTTTATTTCGAAGATGTAAAATCGGTAACTACGTACGATTCCATGTCGTTTGCCAATTAATTCGATATTTATAAATAATCGATTAAATTTCCTTAGGTTACATCACTATAATTGTCAGTCATGAACTATCATGCATATCATAGTACAGCGAAAATACTATAGTATTCCGTGAGTAGGCGCTATTGCAGTCAGCTCTGGCGGAGGTCAGGTTTTAGTGGAAACCATAGAGTCCTGGAGAGATTCGGCGTTCCCATGTGGGGTTCGCAGAAAGTAGAGTAACTGGAGGTTACTGGGCTATGCATAGTCATGATCACACAGAGCTTAAACGTTATGGTTTACTTGGTTTGAAATAATATCTTGAGAGATACAGCGATAGTGAAATGTCAGTTTTACTTTGAGTTTCCTGATTATTGATTTTGATACTGAAACTTTGTGCCAGAGGATCAGAGCATAACTGACGGTCTTGAAGAGAGCAAATTGTGAACCTTAATACTGACGAGACAGTAGATAACTGGGCTTACATGTTGATTGGTTGTGTGATTCAATGTCAGAGGTTGATTTGTAGCCGAAAATCAGTACAAATCGGATTCAATACAACTGTGAAGGCAGTTGTCCGTGTGTACACGGTAGGCAGACGACTCTGGTGTTGGGGTTTCGTGGAAACCATAAAGTCCAGGAGGACCTTGGCGATCCTTGTGAGGATGCGCAGATAAATGGGTGGCAACCGAGTGACTGGTTTAAGTCCTGGTTTAGTAACTGGAGGTTACTGAATTGTGGCAACCGACTAGCTGGTTGAGTGCCTGGTTTAGTAATTGGAGGTTACTGAATGGTTATGAATCACATGTAGAGCTTTACTTATTTGATTTTATTATAACGTGAGTCTATGGTTATTGACTGTATTGTCAGTGATGCTCTGAATCCAGCTCCTATAATAGTTAGGAATGTAGGAGGTAATTTTGTAAAAAAAAAATTGAATGGAATCCTAACACTGTTTTGACAAAACCCTTACCTGGGTTAAGTCAGGAGTGACCGGGTAATGTGATACTGTGCGTATAAAATTTTGTTACAGATTAACACACAGGGACGTGTGTCTTGTAGGATGGCCGTATCGGAATGATCATGAGTACGATCATGAGGACGTCAATTGACTACGAAACGGAAGTGTGAAGATGGCGCGCTTCGACAGAGTCTAGCGTGACGTTCGCTACAGTTGAAGAGGGGAGGTGACGGTTGACGTTTAACGGAGCAACGACAACTATCACTTCTCTTGGAGACTCCGGGCGGACAACAAGTATCTAGAAACTGTCACTCGTTTCGCGTTCAGTAGTACAAAATAGTTAAAGTCAGTTTTGTTAAATTTGATTTGGTGTGAACTTATAACAAACTGTGATGTGAAGTGTTGATACCGGCCAAGAATCAAGCAACCCGCCGACATACCTATAGTGGCCCACTGGTTAAAAGATCCGATAGTACCCTTTATTGTGACAGTTTTACTCTTAAATGTATTTTTATACTCATTATTTACTAATCTCAAAAGCGAATTATAGATTGTATTTAGATTCGGACTACTTTGGGTCAGCGGTTATCGCACCGCGAGACCAATGCGATCTCTGAGGGCACAATACAACAGCTTTAAAACATATCCTTGGTATCGTAAATCAAAAGTATTATAGGATGGAAAGAAAGCTTACGAGCCGCAGGGCAGCATTGTGGTGAGCTGAATGTAAGTGGCGACACTGAGGGCTCGAATGTTGCACATACTCGGTCAGAGCTTCGTCGCTGGGTTGCTTTTATTGTTTCGACATAGTTTTATAGCGCCCAGCCCGAGGGAAGCCGCACGAGCTATTAGCTAGGGGTTGTAAGTGTCATTGTCAAGGGCGTAATTATGGGGAATACCCGCTTCGGGTCTTTGTTTCAAGAGGTCCGTGATGTCAAAACTGGTTCTGCACTGCTCGATACCCATAATCGCCGCACCGCTGTTTCACGCTGTGTCACCTGCTGTTTTCAGGGACTTTGTTACCTTGGTGTCTCTTAAGTGAGTATCCACCTAGTGAGATGGCGAGTCACCGTTTGGCCTTTTGCCGAAACATGCCGAAATTTCGGGGTAAATAATAATAATAATAATTGTTCCCAGAGACGGAAGGGTTTCTTGTAGCGATCCAAGATCAAGTAATCAACACCAAGAATTACAGAAAGCATATAATAAAGGATACAAATTTAACAGATGACAAATGCCGGAAATGCCACCCCGAAATGCAAGCCCGAAACAATACAGCAAATCACAGGAGCATGCGCCACACTCACACAAACAGATTATACACAGCGCCATAACTAGATAGTCAATATTATATACCAAAAATTAGCTATTATGTATATTATCCGAGACACACGCACACCATATTACAAATATAATCCTTCTCCCATCCTAGAGAATAGTTACTATAAAATGTATTATGATCGTGCTATACTCACCGATAGAACGACCCATTACAATAGACTAGACATCACGATACATAATAAATCCGAAAATACAGTTCATATAATTGATATTGTAGTCCCAAATACTCATAACCTCTTAAAAACGATCAAAGAAAAAAATAACAAATATACAGACCTAAAAGAAGAAGTAGGCAGAATTTGGAAAGTTAATAAAGTTAATATTTTACCTACAGTTATATCTACCACCGGAGTTGTCCCGAAACACTTACATGACAGTTTAAAGTTACTTTTATCCCCAAATATTTACATTAGTATTCAAAAAGCTGCTATTTTAAATACATGCAAGACAGTGCGGAAGTTTATGCAAGGTGAAGAAACTGAAACACATAATAATAATAATAACGGCAGTACTTCTCGACACGGCACGTATTGTGAGGAAGTTCCTGTCTCTGGAGCCCTAACCACCGGCAGCTTGGACCCTGTGCCCGTTGCTAGTGGGATCCCACGGTTTTTTTTATATTTTTAAATGTATTTAATTTTTTTGTGAGTGGTATATTTAAAAATGTAATTTAAATTTGATTAATGAGAAATAAATGAATAATAATAATAATAATATTCTACCACATTCACACAACACCATCTAGTCCCAAACTAAGCAGAGCTTGTACTATGGGTAAACATACATATATATATGTATGTTTACATGTGTACTATGGGTAAACATACATATATATATATATATATATATACTTTTTTTGTTGTAAATACATACATATTACACATAGAAACACCCAGACCAAGACAAACATCCATGTTCATGCATACAAATGTTTGACTTGAGCGGGAATCGAACCCGCGACCTTCGACGTAGCAGTCGCTTACACTCCCGCTACGCCAACCGGCCGTCAAATAATATACGCGATATCTCCATAACTATCAATTAAATGATATTTACTTGGTGCGAACCCGTTATTGTTATTAAAATACCGGCTCTTAAGTCGAGAATTCAAACAATACCAGATAATAAAAATAATTTTATTTATTCTCAAAAATACATAAGGTACGTACACTACTATTCGTCTTAAATTAGATTCATTGGTATAACTAGCCTAATGTCTTATATTTAGTTTTACATTATATTATCATACATGGCTAATAAAAACAATACTGTACATAAAGCCTCATAATATGCATATATTTGCAATATTGGCAAAAACTAGGATTGCGTTATAACTCAAGTAGTTATCGGCTACCTAACTTAACGTTAACGACTACTAAATAGAAGAAAATTGTTCTTAATTTTTAACATGATTACGCGTTTAAAAACTAGTTAGTACCTAAGAGCAGCGATAGCCGAGTGGAGAGACCGACCGACTGCTGCCTACGCAGGGCTTGGGTTCGAATCCGCGGTACGCACCAATCACTTTTTGAAGTTAAGTGCGTACTAATTACATAAGCCTGAATGGTAACCTGATTTTTATAATATACCTCTTGGCTTATTTTAGATGTCACAATTGTTTATTGTCGTGTCCACATATTAGTAAATTGTCGAATAGACTCAGCTCTGCAGCATACGCAGTCAGGGCAAATTCGCCAGTTGACACTGCCAGGCTTGTATATCATAGCTATCTTCATAGTATAATGTCATACGGTATTCTTCTGTGGGGAAATGCTTCCGACATTCAGACCATCTTTGTTCTGCAGAAAAGAGCTATTCGAGCAATTTATAATTTGGATTATGGTGCTTCATAAAGGAATAAATGCAAGGAAATAAACATTTTAACAGTTGCAAGCCAGTACATTTATTCCAACCTAATATATTTATTCCAAAACAAGGCCTCATACTCAAAGAAAAGTGATATCCACAATTTGAATACTAGAAATAAGAGTAAGCTAGTAGTGCCGGCTACCCGGCTAGAGAAAATAAAAAAATCTTTTCAAGGCCAATGTGTGCGCTTTTACAATAAACTGCCAAGCAATATTCAAAATTTAAGTTTTAATAAATTCAAAAAGGTTATAAAACGTTAACTTTGTCAAAAAGGGTACTATTCAGTGCTAGATTATATTGAAGACAAAAATGCTTGGGATTAATTTGCTCGGTCCCACAGGCTACTTATGTTTGATTAGTGTTAAGTTTCATGTGAGTGTGAGTTATTGTGTCTATATAATGCTAGTTTAGTACTTTTATATTATTATTAAAGAAACCTTTTTAATTGACAACAACATTATAGACACACCAGCTCATATACCTATGAAAAATTCAATGTATTTACTAAGTTATTAAATTGTATAGAATCAAGACGAAGAAAAGAGTAGCCCGGAATTTCTTGCCTGATTCTTCTCACGAGGCTCTACTTTCTGAACAGGCATTTTTTTCAATGCTCAGCTATGTTAATATGCATTTAAAGTTACTTTTAATTTTTTATTTGTATGACCTTCTGACGTGTCCAAAAAATTTAAACATTTTTATGGAAATAAACATATTTGAGTTTGAGTTTGAGTGTGTATATTATAAAAAAAAACTATTTCTATTTCATTTTCTTTCATTTCAAATTGTTAATTATCGCTTGCTTAACGGTGAAGAAAAACATCGTGAGGAAACCTGCGTGTCTGAGAGTTCTCCATAATGTTCTCGAAAGACATGTGAAGTCTGCCAATCCGCACCTGGCCAGAGTGGTGGACTATGGCCTTACCCTTCTCATAGTGAGAAGAGGCCCGTGCCCAGCAGTGTGACAGTATAAAGGGCTGATAATGATGAGGTACCTAAGAGTAGCCATCGCATTTTGGAAGACCTTCATTTCTACCTCATAAAGACATATGAAATAACGACATATCAACGTACATATGGGCGCAAATTAATATATAATGATTATATTGTTACGAAAATGTTAATAATATTTAAGATTGATATTTAAATAACTATTTGTGAACATAGAACTGAGAACTTCACTACTTTACAATATTAGACACTGTTTTGGCTGCTTAACTGTAACAGTTTGGGTATTTAATTTATCGCTTAGTTATTAAGATAACTCCAGAAACTTTCAAAGTAAAATCAATTAGTATTAAATAACAATATTCTGACACTTATTTTTATGGTAATAAATAACATGCGTTTATATTTGCATCTTGTTGATAGCGCCATCTGTTGACAATGTTGTAAAGCAGCGTTTGGTTAATATAATAAATTTGTTATTCGTGTAAAATAAATAATTTGGTGTTATGCAAAATTCATTACAATATTAATGTCGATTTTTGATTAGTTTATAATTAATCGTACAGTAATTTCAATTATATGTTGAAAAGGAGTTGTTAAACGTTACATTAAGTGTAATGACGGTTAGTTTATAAAAAGGACTGTAGTTCGCATTTTAATTCAGTTCTGTGCTAGAAATCGTCTGAAAATAAACTAAGTAATATTACGTGAGTGTTTTTATTAAAATTGAGTCTGGACACGTTACCCTGGCGTATATCGCCGATATACATTATCTTCAACTACCTATTAATAGTCGAGTGACGTGGCTTTGCCAGTGGCGTGCCACTGGAGAGGCCTATATCCAGCGGTGGAATAGACCACCATTATATTTCATTCATCATCAGCTTGCTATAGCAGGCCATTACGGCCATTACCATTGCGTCCAAGTCTTGATGAGCATCTCTCACATACATCGGAGCTTTCACATTACTAATATCAAAGATGGTCAGCACTTGGCCAGCGCCTTATAGTGAGAAGAGGCCCGCGCCTAGCAGAAGGACAGTTCATATGTAGAGAGTGCTGATGATAATGACTTAAATAAGCAGTCTTTTTTTAATTACTTTTATTTATAGACTCACGCCTGTATCTCCGAAGGGGAAGGCATAGGTGTAACATTACACCCACATTTCGCCATGATTTTTTTAGATCCCATGTAATAGGGGGCGAGCCTATTGCTGTTACCGGGTACATTTCCAGACTTTGTGCTGCTATTGAGAATTCAGTAAATTTAAGTAGCATTTTTGGCTGACCCAGAAATGATTACGTGGGACCTAAAAAAACATGTCATGATGAAATGTAGGTGTAATACACAATACACAGCTCTGCTTATGGGATACGGACATGAGTTGAGCTTTTAAAAATTCCAGAAAATGAGAACAACTCCAACTTATAACAGTATCACTACGCATGACTTTTGTGATACTTATTTATTTGGAATCTTTCAAGGGAAAGCTCATAAGTAATGTAGTCGTTTTTTATTAATTTGTGAGTTTACCCATGTATGTGGGAAATCTCACAAATAACATTCGCATCGTTTCTATGATGACTTAATCTTGACGTGAAAATGTACAAAGAACACCTAGGCTTGAAGCTGAAACTATTATTTATGGAATACAATCCTTTTTTATAATTCGCGAGCAGCGTTAGACTAGTGGACATACCAACAGACTTCCATGCAGAGGGTATCGGGTTCTACGAGTAATCCACGGCGCGTGCCACTGACTGGACTGGGTAATTGTCAAGAGATTCCATTGGTATAACATTCAGTGATGTACCGTTTTGTTGGGGAACAATTCATAGGCCAAATATTCTGTGGGTAAAAATATGTTGTTCGAAACATTCTGTCGGTTAAACATTCACTGACGTAAAGTTCTGTTGGCGAAACGTTCGTGGTTGAAAAGTTCTTTGGATGTGTGGAGGAAGAAAGGTGTGGTGTTCCTCCAACTAGAGGGAGGATCCTCTAACCAGGCTGGGTGATCGTGCCTGGTGGACTGTCAGTCCGACGGACGTATTTGCGATGTTGTATATATATACAACACGGCGCGTGAACTCTGCTTGTGCGATTCAGCACCTTGTTATCCGTCGCATTGTGTCCGATAGATGTCGCCGTGTTGTTGTTGTTGAGACTTCGTCGTTGCTCGCTAGATGGCCTTAGTTGTATGTAGCTACCGCTACAGATGAAAAGTTCATGGTTAAAAGATTATATTGATCAACGGTTCATGGACCAATCGAATATTGGTAAATCATTTCACAATCTTCGGGGCCAGCCTTGGCGACGTCTTCCATCTTCTTGCACCCAGTGTTGAACTTTTACCCAAGGACCTTCATGCATACTGCTGACGTGGCTTGCCCAGTTTCATTTGAGGCTAGTAGCCTCTCCCACATCTTCAATTTTAGTTTTAGAGCGCAGCTCAGTGTTACATATCATATCTTTATTTAGTAACTGTAACACCGAAGATAATAAATCATACAAAACGTATTGTAAGTACTTGAATTTATACGTTTGTGCTCATTAACGTTAGTGTTAAACTGTCTTATAAACGGGATATATACCTACCACGTGCCTTTTGGATTCATCATTCGGATGCGCCGAGTTTTATTCCGTAATAATGGCGCTTGCAACAGTGCCGAAATATCAGAAACTCGAAACAAAGGTACATAAACCGAAAGACAATTTAACAAAAATACGATAGGTATTGGTGATATCTAACTAAGTATATTGTAAGAGGATCAAGTTCTACACACGTATCATTAAGTTTCTATTTGTAAAATAATATAGGAGCACAGATTGATGCTATATGTTCCGACATAATAGCAACTTGTTGAATATTATCAGTACTATCTATGGATATTTGTATACTGTGAACATTTATTTGACGCTCTTCATATTTCTACTCGTGTTGCAATAAGCTGGTAGAGAAACAGCAAATGGAAATCGTGCGCATTGAGCGAAGTCGGGTATTCTCCTATACGTCCGCCACTTTTTTGGCAAACAAACATGATGTCGTCAGTGTGCAGGTAGATAATAATCTGAAGCGTAGCAAAGAGCCTAAATGATCAAGTCCAGAAAAAGATATAATTCCACATAGCCATGTCAGATAATATCAATTTAAACTGACCTTAATAACTTTTTATTATCAAAGTTTAATAATAGGTATTTAACTTTTCCCTTTTAGACAATGTCACCAGAGAAGAAAAGGAGAGATTCGAAGAGATGGCAGAGAAAGACAAAGCTAGATACGCATCTGAGATGGAGTGCTTGTCTCAAGATAGTGAGAACCCAAGCCGCAAGAGAAAACTGAGGGACCCAAGCGTGCCTAAGAGGCCTTTGTGAGTTACGCTCCTGATCATTTTATTGATGACAAGAAATAATAAAACCATTCCTATACGGATACTGTCCCACTGCTGAGCACGAGAGTCGCGAGCCTTTTCTCTCTGAACATAGACCATTTTGGGCCACAGTCCACCACGCTGGCTAAGTGTACTTGACAGAATTCACATGTCTTTTAGGCACATTATGAAGATTTCTCAGAAATGCAGGTTTTGTAACGATATTTTCCCTTATCCCTTAGAATGCGATTTTAACAATTTAATCGCACCTAACTTTGTCAGCGCTGCGTGCCGTGGATTTGCACTAGGCGTTAGATAAATTTTATAATTAGACACACAAGATATCTTATTATTATGTCTAATATCTGAATCTGTCTTGGAAAAATATCATCTTTAAGTGCCTATGAACAAGGAGCCATCTCTATCTATGTTAATAAAATAATGTCTTTACAGAGCAGCATATTTCTTTTTCGCCAACGCGGAGCGGCAAAAAGTGCGGACAGAAAACCCAGGATATAATTTCAACGAAGTCAATCAAGAGATGGCAAAGCGTTGGAATGAAGCTGATGCTGAGACCAAGGCGAAGTACGAGCGCGTAGTCGAACATGTCAAGGCGAGGTATGAAAAGGTGAGTGACCCTAAGTGGAAATACACTATTACGTAATAGGTTTCTTTTTGTATTTTTTGACGTAGGCGTTCTTCACTATTTGCGGCCTAGTGTAGAATGCTCGCATTAAAAAGTATAAGATGGAAACTTATTGCAAAAGACACAGCAGTTTGAAGAACTTCTTCGACTTCCTTGAACGCATTTTTCTTAGTCTCCGCTAAAGAAAAGTGTACATATTTTCTTCAGAAACATACATTAGTCTTTATTAACAAAAACCCTCTTTGTAGGAAATGGAGATGTATAAGAAAGCATTCCCCCAGGGATTATCTCGGGAGCAAGAAGAGGACTTGAATAAATGAGAGGCCGACCTTGAGACCAATGACAGCAGTGACTTCTGCTGCGACTTTGATGGCGACGAAAAAACGACAAATGAGTACAAACGTCACTATCACTTGGTGACACTGGCCAGGGGTAATTTAATGTAAAAGCTACTTTATATAATATAATTAAATGACTAAATGCAATCAGTAATGTCTTTAAGTCATACGAATGTCATTATAACAGTATATCCTTAAGCTCACAAGCGTTATGACAAATGTATTTAACTAATAATTTTATTACAAAAGGAGCATGGCCAAAAATGTATGAAGCCTGGGCTCACCCACCAACAGAGATGAGACCACTTTGAATATACGTGTAAAGCACTAAATACATACATACATACATACATATCGTCACGCTTTTTATCCCCGAAGGGGTAGGCAGAGGGGTATTTCTACACCCACTTTTCGCCAGATTTACTTTAGTCCCACGTAATAAGGGGCGAGCCTATTGCCGTACCGGGCACATTTCCAGACTCCGTGC
Organism: Euclidia mi; assembly: GCA_944739405.2. NCBI lineage: Eukaryota > Metazoa > Arthropoda > Insecta > Lepidoptera > Erebidae > Euclidia > Euclidia mi. The sequence continues at coordinate 24,732,842 of OX123204.2, read as the reverse complement.
TGCTACTGAGAATTTCGTGACAGAAAAACCCAATAACACTGCCCGACCCAGGAATCGAACCCGGGACCTCCCGATCCAACGCGCACATTTATGCTGTGAGACCAACGAGGCAGTCGTATAGGGTTTGATGTCGAGTTTTCCGTCTCTACACAAAGATGGTATTTGCATCGTGTTAACCCTTAGTCGCCTCTTACGACACCCACGGGAAGATAGGGGGTGGTGACACTTGTATTCTATGCCGTCAACACTAAAAAAGCACTAAATATAAAGATATAAACTCATTTTTGCAAAGAATCCATGGGGTTATTTTGCTATAAATATTTTTCTCCTACCATAAATAAACTATAATCCTGCAAAGTAATGCTATTATGGCATTATAATTTTTGTTGTTTTACATCTTTAACTAGTTTTAATTCCATATGCAAAGAATACGTAAAAAATAAAACAGCTGCTGACAGTTAAAAATATTTTTATTAACATTTCAATCAATATCAATAATAATATCGTTTAGATGAACTGCCGGTGGATTAAATTGTATGTGCCGAGAGGATACGCGAAAATACACGGATAACATACATACATAGACTCACGCCTGTTTCCCGGAGGGGTAGGCAGAGACTACGGAACGCCATTTGCAAAGATACTGACATATCTCTCTTGCTTCATTCACTCCCATCAGATTCCTCATGCATGCTCTTCGGTTCAGGGTACTTCTAACCTGTCCTGTTTTTAGGACACACAGATAACACCGTGAGAATCACGAGTCGTCTGACTGAGAGCAGACGGGCGCCCGGGCAGGCGTCCGAGAGGTGTGAAGGGGAAGGAGAGTGTTGTAAATCACACTGGCGCAAGCGCATCTATTGTTTACCATTATTTTAAGCAGTGGCGAAGGAAGGAAGAGGTGGCGGCGGGGGCGGTCCGCCCCGGATGTCACCCTTTTTGGGGTGCCACACCAAACTCGACTTTAAGAACAATGTACAAACATATAATAAAAAAACACAAGCTCAGCACTACGATTCGGGGGCCAACTTCCGCCCCGAGTGCCACCCAAGCTAGCTACGCCACTGATTTTAAAGTATGAATATATTGTTACTATAACAGTTTTATGACTAATAATTGTATTTTTTTACAAATTCTATTTAAATGCATATCTTTTTTCTGCAATGGAATTGAAAGTGGTGCTGGTAGTAGCAATTTTAGTACGAACAAAATCCTTTACAATGGCATAATATGCAACCCTGTTGGACACTGAGCCCAATTTGACTCATGGTCCTTTCTTCTGGTTCTCATACTTAAAGTACGTACGTAAAGTTAGGGATAATAATACAAAATAAAATATGTATTGGAAAAATAATTAATTTCGTTTAGAACTGTAGATACAGAAATGGACTAGGCATTGTCAGAGATAATGATGATAAGAATATGCTCTATTTCTAGAATTTTGAAAATCATAAAACTAAGCAAAAGCATGCCGAATTACTCGGTTTGTTTTTTTATAGACTGGTATTTTTTGTGACAAAGTCACTCAGTCCGTACCTTGGACTAATCAATGCTGGCTTTTGACCACAGACCAATTCCGATATAGTAGGTACAGGGATATAGTAATAAGGGTTGTGTGATGAACAATTATTAATCTGCATTGAAAGATTTTTTGTTGAAATCTGTATTGAATTATTAATAATAATTTTATGCAAGTATTTTAAAAAAAATTTCTTTCACTTAATGTTTCCTGATGACGAAAAATAAGCAGCGAACTAATAATTATTTAAGACCTTGAACTGTTATCTTTAATTTGATTAATTACGTTCTTATAAATAAATTGTTCTTTTATTATTAAATACTTTGTTTCCTTTGGATACACATTATATTCAGTGAGAAAGGCAAGACGCAATGATTTTAATAACATGTGCTCGGTTTGAGAGATGATTGCTTGCCATTTCGGAAGACTAACAAAAGACAGCATCCTTGGTTTATTCCTGGAGTCCCAGCTACGGCTGAAGATACATTAGCCTTCAAGCCTTTAAGTTGGTCCGTAAATGCTTATTATACTTTTCGGGAAAATATTGACTTATATATAAACGATATTAATCCAATCCAAGTAAAATCTGAAAACTATACATTTGTAGTTAAATCATATTCTGATTTCTTATTTCTGATATTAATCCAATTAATAAAGAAATATAATTATGTAGCCTTAAAAAAAGATCAATATTGAAAATTTACGCTAGTAGTTCAAGTGAGGAATATGAAAGCAATTGCATATTTTATTTATAGGAATTTAAACTTTCGTAGTCATTTCATATTATTTGTAAGAAACTGTCGCAATGTATAAGAACGCCGAAGACAGTCTTTCCTTAGAAAAGCCAGGTGTATACAAAATTTACTGCAGCTGTTGGAGTTCCTATATAAGTAGGAGAAACAAAATGCACCATTTCTTGCCGGATAAAGGAACACATCAGGGCAGTGAAAAATAATGAGCCACGTAAGTCAGCCATAGCTAACACCTCCTAGACTCGGGTACCGACCACTAGATTGAGTTACACAACCCTGAGATGCTTTAAACAGAACGCCACTACATACCTCGAATGGCTAGGGAGGTTTTATTTTGAAATTAAAAAGTTCAAACATTTCAATAGAGAAAAGGAGAGGTTTCAACTGTCGAGTATCTGGCATCCAGTGGCGCGTCTATGTAAAACCCGTGAAACGAAACACTCAAACCGCGAGCTGACGTAGTGAGTGTAGTAGGTATGTCGTGATCGGTTACAGTGCGATAGTGAAAACAGTGGTAGTGGTCAGGTGTTGTACGCAGAAACGAGTAAGAAAGCGGGTTGACCGTTATACTTGCTCGTAATATTCATCCACCCGCAATACCCTCAGTACATCCGTGAACATGGCACTTGCAACGGTGCCGAAATATTGGTTACTCCAAACAAAGGTACCTACGTGGTATAATACCTATCCCGAAAGACAATTTAAAAAAAAAAATTATTTTTACTTCTTACGACGCATAAATTCTTACGTCTTAAATTAAAACAATAATAGCTGCAATTCTCCGTTATCCCTTAATTTACACAGAGCCGTCGCGTCGGTGGGCTGGTCCGACTCGCAATTTGCAAGTTTAAGGTTTTTTCATTTTGTATAAGAACATGTTACTTAACTATTATTTAAGTGTCATCTAGTATTAAGTATAATGCCATTTTTTGTGGTCATTTCTTTTTCAATTATACAATCATTTTTTAGAGTTGATTCCTTAAAAGTGGGTCGCAAGTAGCAAATTTTTGCTTCTAATTTCACAATAAACTGAGCTTTAATTTTGATGATCATTAACTTTTTCTTGACAATATAAAATGATTTTCGGCGTATCCTATTACTAAATGTGGTGGTTCGGTAATTGTTAGACATAAGCAAAAAATGGAAACAAAGCTTACAAACTAAACATATTTTATTGTTTTAATACTCGCAGACAAATTCTCTTTCCAGTTTACAGGAATAGTTATCCAAGTTTCCAGACGGTAGAATCACAGCACAATATAGTTCGTCGTCGGTTGGATTACCGAACGCCCAAACGTTGTACAGATCCGATCGACTTTTACCTGAAATAACAAAATAATTATAGTTATTAAATCCTACTGCTCCCTTATTACTATTATAAACGCGATAGTTTATGAAGATGAATGGAGGTTTGTTACTCTTTCGTCTGAAACCCAGTGAACAGATTTAAATAAAACTTTGCGGTTATATAGCACGTGAGCAACCTTAAGCCCCGATAACGGAACCACAAAATACCATTAGTCTGTGTAAAATAAATTTCAAACAGATAAAGCCAGCAACAAACTGGTAACCATATGTTTCAGTCCATGCTTAACAATAAGACTAACATAACAACTAACTTAATCAGCCGTTCAATAAATAGCCTAGCCTCTTTATTAAACGGCGTCGTTTGACTAGCGGCCTGAATGATATTACATATCTATATGCATATCTACTTGTAAAATAACATACCGGTAACACTTGTCCAGACATCGTTTTGTCCGAAGTCGCGTAGTCCCACGAATGTGTTCGGGTATTCGGCTGTTATGCCTATATTTATGATAGTTTGTGCCTCGTTTCTGTCATCTATAACGGCCAATGTTGCTCCTTCTGCCACGCAGGTCGCTTGTGCGTCGTCCCAAATCTTCAATTCTTTGTGCACCTTGTAACAGTTGCCTGTACTTTCGTAGTATGTGTAACCTGAGGAATTATATATATCATTTTGAGATTTAATATTGCTTTAGATTAATATCATTGTGTATCCTTGTCTTCTGTCAGTAGAAGACTTATTTTCCGCCATAGGTGGTGAGAAGTTGGCAATAGCTGTCTTAGGCGCGTATTGAATTTTCAGTTATCGCTTGCCCCGAGCCACGGAGAGCACGTTAACCCGTCAGTCCCGGCTGTCATGAAGATCTTTAACAGTCGTTATAGCGAGTAAGTACCTCTGATTAAAGTACCCCGGGTTGAAACTGAGATAACGTTAGCAGGATGATGATACACTTGGTTCTCTAGCCAATTGATAAGTGCATCATCATTGTTGGACTCTGCTTTCTAGCCTAAACAGAGTTGACGGAATATTAGCTTAACCCTCCGAACAACTGTCGTCTAACTTTTGACGGTACAATAGCTAAGAACAGTGTATTCAAGGGTACTTACTCCATGGTTTTTAAGTACACTGTCTCCAGTCAGACGGGCCAGTAATAATGAAACAAACAGATGTCGATTAGACTTGTGTTGTATGAAATATTTACCTTCAGGACATCCCTTCCTTGCACGACCCGTAAAGCTGAAGTCTATTTGAGGTGAAATCGTTGAATTGTTCATCAGTGTTGCTATTATAGTGCTGAGCCCTTCATTGTTGTGATGGGCGGGTTCTGCGATGGAACTGTTACGGTTGTCGGCTGATGCTTTATAACACAAGAACGGCCGTCGTACGCAGCAGGGCGCCACATGAATCCTGTGTTGGTCCATGGTTAAACAGTTGCCATCGTAAGGATCAAGCTGTTGAACCATCTCCACCACAGCCTCTGTCATCATATCAAGAGAAATACCTGCAAAGTTAAAGCATAATCAATTGACCAGGTCAGGGTTCTATAACTGCATGCAAGCCAAAGGCATTTTTAAGTAAATGTTACTTAAGATTCAGATTTCACATGGGTAGGATAAGTACTGGCATTTTAACCCCGAATAGAGAACCGAGACATATAAGATTGTCACGACCTAAACATGTCAAACTTAGCTTTGGTGCTTTCGTTTTTCAAAATACATTTCTTGCATGGATATTCTTGTTTCACTGTAAAGTTTCTAATACATTCAAATAATATAAAGCACCAGCTCCAGCACAATGAATTGCGAATCCCATAGCGTGATTTCGTAAGAGCCATTTAGGTTTACCACTACACCATACGCAGTCATCTTAATATATAAAATCCTTGCGTTACTGACTGACTGACAGACACGCTACAGCCGAAACTATTGCGCGCAGGAAACTGAAATTTGGCATGAATGTTCCTTGGTGACCGTAGGGGTGCACTAAGAAGGGATTTCCCGCAATTCCCACGGGATCGGCCAAAACGGATAAATTTAAAAAAATTGCAGCCGTAGCTGCTTTCGTCCTCTAGTATGTATACATTGAGCTTATAAACGTTGATGATGAAAACAGAAACACGTGGACTGCTGTCTTAAAGGTTTCAAAATGTAGAGAATAAGTTCTTTGCAGACACGACATTCAGTAAAAAAAACTACTAAAATATCATGTTACGTATTAAATACGAACCTTCTACTGACACGAACGATCCAGAATAGCCGCTGGACTTAGTGCCGATGAAATACGTAGTGTTGTCATCACTGATCAAAGATCTCATATCATTCAGTAAGCTACTGGTAATGGGTGAAGCTAAAACCGCTCCTGCAATGACATAAATAATACATAATGAGTAGGTTGTTATATAAAATTGGGTTGAGTATTAGTAATCAACCAATGCCTGGATGATCATCATGGTTTAATCTTTTGTTGGATAAGCTTTGGTTCCCTAACCAACGATGCCGACATGTCTTTACAAGCATGTTGCCATCCGAAATCCAAAAGGGAGAAGGAGGCAAAATTATTTCTCTTTCCTTTTGCACATCGTTTTACTTTTCTCATTTTCCTTGTCCTTCCTTTCGGCAAGGTAAACTGGGTGGTATGTGGATGGGGGAGGGGGCATATACCTCTTCCATTTCGAAAGGCCCCGGGAACTTTCGCGCTCTTACACTGCTGCGATCGAAATAATCTCATGTTTTAACTTTAAAAGCTATTCATATTTAGCTTTAAAATGTATATAATAATAGTTACCTTCACTCTTACACTGTAGATCAGCCTCCTCCCAAGTGCGAATGACTTTGTGAACTGTAAAGCCACTAGGGATCTGAGGTGAATCTATAATCCTGCCGCGGACGGTACCTGTCATCAAAAAGGAATGGTCTTTAGGAAGGCTTTCTTGTTTGATAAATACACAAATCTTAACTCTTTAGTACATACATACATAGACTCACGCCTGTTTCCCGGAGGGGTAGGCAGAGACTACGGAACGCCATTTGCAACGATCCTGACATACCTCACTTGCTTCACTCACTCCCATCAAGTTTCTCATGCATGCTCTTCTGTTAAGGGTACTTCTGACTTGTCCTTTTTTCAGGATGTCTCCAATCTGGTCAGAGAACGTCCGCCTAGGTCTTCCCCTTTGTCCTGTCCCATTCACACTTGCCTTATATATCTTCTTTGTCAGTCTATCGTCATCCATCCTCTCCATGTGCCCAAACCATCTTAACATGCCTTTCTCAATGCTTGTCACTACATCTTCTTTTACCCCACACCACTCTCGTATCACACAATTCTTTACTCTGTCGGTCAAAGACACACCACACATACTTCTCAGTGCTCTCATTTCTACAGCATTTATTTTACTTTCAAATCTCTTCTGCCATACCCAACTTTCACTACCATACATAAGGGTAGGCACTAACACGCCTCTATGTACAGCCAAACGTGCCTTTTTGGACACGTTTTGACTGTTCATAAACGCTTTCACACTATTACCTGCATTAACTCTCCTTTCAATATCTTGTTCATTCTTACCATCTCTTGTAAACAACTTACCTAAGTAAACAAACTCATTCACTTGTTCCACTCGCTGTCCATCGATCAAAACATTACAAGCCGTAACGCATTCCTCCTTTTCAAAAACCATAACTTTCGTTTTACTTACATTCACTTTCATTCCTTTCCTCTCTAACGCACCATGCATGATTGCTACCATCTCCTGCAACTCCTCCGCTGAAGATGCAAGTATTACCTGATCATCAGCATAAAGGAGGCATTTGACGAGTAACCCATTCATCCTTAATCCGCAGTCACTGTGTTTTAAATCTTGCAAACAACTGTCCATGAAGAGGTTAAACAGCCACGGCGACGCTACACATCCCTGTCTTACACCTTTCTCGATGGTAAACCAGTCAGTGTATGCCCCGTTTATCCTCACACAAGCTCTAGAATCCTCATAAAGGGATTTCAGAGCTCGAATGAGGCTGCTGTCCACCCCATTCATTGACAGCACCGACCACATTTCATTCCTCACCACTTTATCGTAAGCCTTTTCCAAATCCACAAATGCGCAATAGACCTTTTGACCTTTGGCCAAAAACTTTTCGGCTATGCTTCGCAAGGAAAAAACCTGATCCGTGTATCCCATACCCTTTCGGAATCCTGCTTGTACATCCCATATTTTCTTGTCGGTTAATTCCATAACTCTTTCAATAAGTACCTTTGCATACAATTTGCCAACAATGCTGAGAAGGCTAATGCCTCTATAGTTTTTGCAATCTTGTTGCGAGCCTTTTCCTTTATAAAGAGGCACAACTACAGCTGTGGTCCAGTCATTAGGTACTCGGCCGGTGGTCCAGCACAAGTTATATAACCGCTGCAACTGACCAACTATGATGCCCTGTCCAGCCTTCAGCATTTCGACTGTAATCCTATCATATCCTGCAGCCTTACCTACTTTCATACTTCCCAGTGCCTTCACGATCTCATCCACGCCAATAACGCTTTCATCATTGCTATCGTTACCATTCATTTCAGCTATCGGTGTCTCTATCGCCGACCTTTCAAATAAACTTTCAAAATACTCTTTCCATCTCTTCAGCACGCAAGATTCATCATTTACTATCTTTCCATTCTCGTCTCTGATGGATGTGTGTTCTGAGGATTGAGTTCTTCCTCGAACTGCACGAATGGATTTCCAGAAAAACTTAATGTTCCTCTGGAAATCGTCAGATAATCTGCTATCAAACTCATCTTTCTTTTCCTCTTTTTACCTTTTAACCATTTCTTTCACTATTCTTTTTGACCTAACAAACTCCTTTCTTGCTTCATCTATGTCTACACTCGTTGCTTTTCCCATTCTTTCATTTGCTCTGGCAGCCAACCAATCTGACCAAGCTTTCTTCTTCTCTGACACTGCTGATTGTACATCCTTGTCCCACCATGTATTCTTAACCTTTCGTATTTTCCTTCTCTTGATCACACCACATACTTCAGACGCTACACATACTACCTCTTCTTTAAAGGCCTGCCATAATTCTTCCATATCATTTATGCAATCGAACCTCTCAAATTTTGCTATCAATCTTCGTTTATACTCATCTTTCACATCTTTCTCTTGTAGATTTTCTACCTTAATCCTTTCCAAGACCCTATTTTCATTACGCTCTCGGTGTCGCCATCCTTTAAAGAGCCCACTTATCCGGCTCAACACCAAGAAGTGGTCTGTGTGGATGCCGATCCCTCGATATGCTCTTGTATCCAACACATTCTTTCTCAATCGTTCATCTACTATCACAAAATCAATTATACTTCTTCTAACATTTTTCGCCTCTCGCGTATACATATGTATCCTTTTATGATCAAACATGGTGTTTGTCACACAAAGGCTCCACTCCAAACAAATCTCAAGCAGTACTTTTCCATTTTCGTTCACACTCTCATCACCAAATGCACCTAACACCCTTTCAAATCCATCTCGCTTTACTCCCACCCATCCATTGAAATCCCCTTACAAGATCAATCTTTCATTATCCTTGCAGTTCCTCAAAATCTCTCTTAAACTCTCCCAAAACTCCTGCCTTTCGTCTTGCTCATGTTGTGACATACCCGTAACTATATTGACCGGGGCGTACACCCCCACAATAAAGAGACGAGTAAGTCCTACTTTCATTCTCATCCACAGTAGCCTAGCATTTACACATTCAAACTCTTTTACACACTCATTCATTCGCGCAGACAGTATTACACCAACTCCCTTACAGGCTCTGGTGGTACTATCTACCCCAGACCAATACGCCTTATATGCGCCATGCTTGGTGGTTTCACACCCTTTTCTTTTTGTTTCATTCACACAAAGAACATCAATCTTTCTATCATCCATCATCTGACATACTTCATCCAATTTGCCGTTCATTCCTCCACCAACATTCAATGTTGCAAACCTGCTCTCCGTAGGCCGCTTTTCGCCCTCGCGGGAAACGAGACGTGATGGGTTGCGAACCGCGTCGCCGCCGTGTGAGGAAATATTATTAATTGTTCCCATTGCGTTCCCACGAGATTTAGGGTTTTTAAATGTCCATCCCCATAGAGCCCTTTACGGGGGTAAGGCGGAATAACTCTTTAGTAAGGCAGAGTAATGGCAAATATTGTAAGAGCCAGTAAAGAACGAAGAATGTACATCGTCATGATACAGAGACACAAAACCAAAGTCATAACAAGAAATTTTCAACGGCAGCTGAAAACATTCTCTTCCATTCATCCTTTTTTTAGTTTCATTACAACCACAGAATAATTAATAAGTAAGGCACGGCTTTGCGAGTAACGACAGTTGGGCCCATAGGCGGATCAAATGATGTGAGGGGAGAGAGGATTACTAGGGGATTGATAAAATCATCAGAGCCCTTCAACGACAAAGTGATTCTTAGATAAAAACGGTTTGGTTTATAGAATAAGTGATGAGCTGATGCCCTGTCACTTACCAGCGGATGCCAAGAGGAACGCAGCGAATATTACAAACAACATCTTGTGGCACAAACACGATACACTCGTTCAGTTGATAACGAAGATCTAATGCTCGCAGATTGATGCGATCGAATTTATGTAATGGCGTCCAGTACTAAGATTGTCTTCAGTTATCAGTTACAATGTAAACTGTTTACTAATTCCGGGGGAATTACGCCAATTTGTCGTTTCTCCGCTATATCAGACATGTTTAGTGATAATATTAGAATAACAACTACAAAATTGGGAGAGAGCAAAAAATACGTGGGCAAATCCCGAGTAGGATGAAGAAACAAATATCCGATAAACATTATAACTATTACAATATGATAATGGACGACATTGGGTCAGCGGTTATCGCCCCGCGAGACCAATGCGACTCTGAATGCACAATACAACAGCTTCCAAACATGTTCTTGGCTCGTAAATCAAAAGTATTACAGGATGGAAAGAAAGCTTACGAGCCGCAGGGCAGCATTGTGTTGAGCTGAATGTAAGTGACGACACTGAGGGCTCGAATGTTGCACATACTCGGTCAGAGCTTCTTCGCTGGGTTGCTTTTATTAGTTCGGCGTATTTGTATAGCGACCAGCTCGAGGGAAGCCGCATGAGCTAGCTAGGGATAGGAAGTGTCATTCTCAAGGGCGTAATAATGGGGCAACCCGCTTCGGGTCTCCGTTGTTATGAGGTCGTGATGTCAAAACTAGTTCTGCACTGCTCGATACCCGTAATCACGGCACTGGTGTTGCCCTCCTGCTGCTTTTAGGGACTTTGTATCTTTGGTCGTAAGCGAGCGTCTACCTGGTGAGATGGCGAGTCACCGGTTGCCCTTTTGCTGAAATATGCTGAAATTGCGGGTTAAATAGAAGAAAACTGTCCTTAATTATTAACTTGATTACCTAGCAATGGTTAACGCGATTCAATGAAAAGCAAGCGATAGCCGAGTGGAGAGACCGACAATCTGCTACGCAGAGGGTCTCGGGTTCGAATCCACGGCACGCACCAATGACTTTTCGAAGTTATGTGCGCATTAAATTGTCAATTAAAGAAAACATAGTCACTGATAATGAATGGTTAAGAGCAGCTATGCCATTTTTGAAGCCCTTTTTTCCACCTCATAAAGATATGTCAAGACGGCAATAGCGATTTTTAATCTATGAATCATTACGTGGTTTCTCCAGTGGCGTACCATCGAAGAGGCCTATGTCCAGCAGTGGACCAAGGCAGGCTGATAATCATGGGCGTCCCCAAGTGGGGGCAGATGGGGGCAGTTGCCCCACCTAGAGATTCAAAAGCCCTACAATTTTTATGAATGTCATACTTCTCTCATTTTCCTTATCAACTTGCCCCTTCCTATGCCGTTGGTTGGCGACTTTGCCTCCCCGTAGGCCAAAGGCTGGCGACGCCCTTGCTGATGATGAATGAATGAAACATTACGTTCTTGTCTTGAGGAGTATCTTTCACATACTTGTGAGCTTTCACATTACCGATATCAAAGGAGGCTAAGACTTGGCCACCGTGGACAATGGCATTACTCTTCTCATAGTGAGAAGAGGCCGGTGCTCAGCTTTGGGACAGTTCATATGCGGAGAGGGCTGATGATAATGACTTAAATAAACAGTCGTTATTTTTGTTATCATACTAATATTATAAATGTTACGTATACGTTTCTTTGTTCGCTTTAACGTGAAACTACTTAACCGATCATCATGAAACTTTGTACACATATTCTTGAGGGTATTAGAAGTAACATAGGATACTTTTATGGAAAAAAAATTACGAAAGATAAACAAAATCCACTCGGGCGGAGCACAATTTAAAGCAATTGGTTTGGAACTAAATTCAGACAAATGTGAAATTTTTATTAATGACACTTTGGATAACCTTTCGATCTTAACAAAATTTAATTCTTTGGCGCCAAATATTAAAATCATCAATAAATGTTCCTTCCGCCTCCTTGGGTCCCCTATTTTCGACGACGCTTTTGGATCTTTTATAGATGAAAAACTACAACATTTCTGTGAAATTTCAGAATGGCTTTACAAAATTAATATTCATTCGGCTTTCACGATTATTCGGCACTGCCTTTTTGTTCCAAAATTTACATATTACTTGTGGTCCTCTCCTTTTTGAAAATATTTATCCCTATTGGAAAACATTGATAATATTATTCGGCACACCTTGAGCAAAATTCTAAGTCTTGACATGAACGACCGAGTGTGGCTTCAAGCGACTTTACCAGTTCGTTTGGGCGGCCTCCGCGTTCGCAAAATTACCGATGTAAGCCTACCAGCGTTTTTGGCCTCGGTCCACGGCACTGAGGAATTGACCAGGAAAATTCTAGAACCCACACTGGTTAATTCTGAGGTGCCGTGCAAGAATGATGCCATTAACGCTTGGAAAATGGCTTGCCCGAGCTCTGACTTAACCCGATATCTATCCTCTCAGAGGCAATGGGTTGTAGCGCTCATAGCGAGACTTGGCTTGCCGTTCGTAACAGATCGGCAAAGTTAAGCAACGCTTGCACAGGTTACCAGTTGGATGGGTGACCGTGTGTGGCATTTTCATCTGAGCGCTACCGTGCTTCGGAGGGCACGTAAAGCTGTCGGTCCCGGCTCTTGTCTATGGATAAGGGTCGTTAGGCCATGTCGGAGGCCTTTGGGCGGTCTGAAAACTCCGACACCAGAGTTGGCCACACACTCACACGAAAAACAAAACAAACAGAGGCAATGGGACGGGCCGCTCTGTAGTAAGATGAGAGAATATCTTTTAAGTACTGCATCCAGTGTTGCAGAGTGCGCCCGTTTGTTGGCTGTGGGAGAGTGGGAATCGGGGCTATGGCTTCAAGCACTTCCATCGTCCAACATAAGAACAATAGGAACTATGTTGGACGATACAACTTTCCGCATCGCTTCTTGCCTAACAGCTGTTTGCAATTCTCCGCATCGCTGTCACTGCGGTGAAGCCGTCGACAGTCTTGGCCACCATGGCCTATCGTGCAGCAAGAGTGCCGGGCGTATTTCCCGACATGCCCACATTAACGACATAATCCGTCGAGCTCTTGTCACCGCCGGAGTACCAGCTCATCTTGAACCGAATGGTTTGGTACGTGACGATGGGAAGAGACCAGACGGTATGTCCTTATTACCTTAGAAGATGGGCAGGCCTCTGGTATGGGACGCGACATGCGTCGATACGCTTGCGCCATCACATCTTCCAAGCACAGCTGGACCGGCTGACGCTGCTGCTGCATCAGCGGAGACCCTCAAACGGCGCAAATACGGAAACCTATCTAGTAATTACGTTTTTGAGCCGTTTGGGGTCGAAACGCTGGGGCCATGGGGGCCTAGTGCACGCGCTCTGTACAAAGAAATCGCTAAAAGGCTGATCGACGCTTCCCGTGATCAGAGGGCTGGTTTATATTTTGCAGAGAGAATAAACATTGCCGTACAGCGTGGCAATGCTGCCAGCCTTCTGTGCACGCTACCATCCGACAGCGTTGCGGAGGAATTTTTTGACGCCGCGTAGTTTGGGTTTTTTGTTTTTCCTCGTCTATTTTGTTATTTATTTAGTTTCATTGGTTTAGTTTAGGATAGTTTAGTTGCATAAGTAGTTTTATTCTGTTGTATATACGTTATTTGTTATTATTTATATGTATTTATGTATTTTGCCTTGATGGAGATAATGAAAGAACTTATTTCTGTGTGTGTTGTGTCCTTCAGCTGCAGTACTTGTTATTGCAATTTAAATTGAGTTGAATTGAATCATCAAGATCTTAGCAAATCATAAGGTATTATAATTTTATTATCCTTTTGGTGTTGCTTGTGTCCATGGGCGGCTGTAGTCGCTTACCATCAGATGACCCGTTTGCTCATTTGTCGCCTATAAACATACAATAAATTAATAGTTTAAAAAACACTACAAAAACACGCTTCTATAAATGCACGTAAAATAAAAATAAATTATGGATCGTTCAAGTTGTCTCTATTTCTGGTGCTGAAGTGTAAACTTTGTGCTTTTAATTAAGTATAAAATTTGATTGTAAAGCGTGTTTGTTTTGTTTACGTGGCCTTTCTCATAAGTGCAAAAACTACTTTGATACGATATTCCATCATAGAATGCCAGTGCCTATCTTCCGGCTTCATCATCAGACCTTGAAACCTAATCGTGGTCAAAGTTCATTACCAGACTTTTCTAAGAAATCCATAACAGATATCATTCGATTTTCCATCATGAAGTTCTTGTTCATATCCTAAGGCTCCACTATCAGATCAGTTTATCATTACCATATTATTGTATTGTCATCAGAACTACAAACAGCTGCCAATTTTCATTACGCTACGATCCTTGGAAGATGGTTAAATTAGTTACCTTAGATTCCATTACATAGTTACATACATGTCGATTTCCAGTTTATATCTTCCGGCTCCATCATCAGATCAGTTCGACAGTACCATATTATTGTATTGTCATCAGAACTACATACAGCTGCCAATTTTTACTACGCTACGACCCTTAGTAGATGGTTAAATTAGCTTAGATTCCATTCCATAGTTAGTTACATACATGTCGGCCTAATAAAAGCGTGTTAAAAAGAGAAATCCTAAGATAACTTACAAACGGTCAGCTGATTCTAAACTAGACAAAACCTGTAATATAGTAACCAGATGACTGATAAGCATACTTAAATATTTTAAATCATCATCAGCATTTCAACCTAGAGACTTTCACTGCTGCGTTTCACAAGGTTCTCCATATTTGAATACATAAATAGAATAATTACTGCATCTGTGGTCCAGTGGATAGCATATGCATCTGCTTATAGACAGATCGCGGGCTCGAATTCTGGGTGAGCCAAAAATGCTATGGAGTTTTACCAAATTCTCAATAGCAGCACCAAGTCTGGAAATGTACCATGTGTGTATTACGTGGGACCTAAAATTCATAACATGTCATGATGAAATGTAGGTGTAACACACAGCTCTGCCTTATTATGGGATACAGGCGTGAGTTGAGCTTTCAAAAGTTCCAAAAAAAAAGAACAATTCCAACTTATAACAGTATCGCTTCGGATGATTTTTGACATACTTATTTATTTGGCAGTTTTCAAGGGAAACCTCACAAATAATGTGATCGTTCTTTATTATTTTTGTGAGTTTACCCATGTAACCATTAGTATGGCTACATGGGAAAGTTCACAAATACCGTTCGATTCGTTTCTACAATTCAAATTCAATTTATTCTGTTAAATAAAAGTGTACAATTTACCTATTTAGAGTACAAAGGCTTAGTTTAGGTTCCTAATATAAGATTATATGCCTGTACTAGGATAAACCTGTGTTTCCGACGATTAGGGCTAATTAGATACTATAAAATATATAATCACTTACTACAATATTTTTTAGTACAGTAATAATAGATCTACAATATTTTATCAATAATTACAACTAATAAACTTAGGTAAAGGTGTATTTTGTTGCGATAATTATTTTAACACAATTAATGTTTTTTCTGTATCTTCGTAGGACATATTCAGAAGAATATTGTTGACAATTTTGTTGCATTTGGAGTAAGTGCAAGGAATTAGGTTAGTTAATGCGTTTAGTCTTTTGTAAAGTAGCGGCCCCAGGAATATAAAATTTGAATGTGAATGCGACATAATATAATCTTTCCGACTAAAATACAAACAAGACTGTTTGTATTTTAGTCGGAAAGATTATATTATGTCGCCTTTTGTTGGTAGATATAGTGCTGTAGGGAAGGGCTGTGGGTTGCTTTAATATGATACTCATAATAAATAGTTGTCGCACTGTTAATACTTTACGCGTTGGTATAGGGAGTTAGTTAGATATAGAAACGGTTTGTAGGTTGATACTTTAATGATTGCTCGCTGAGCTCTTTCAACAGACAGTTACAAAGTTTTTCCTACGCCTCCCCCATGTCGTAATGCAATATGTTAATATTGACTGGCATAGAGCAAAGTACACTTGCCTTATTAATGTTAAGTCTGCAATATGTCGCATTTTTTGAAGATATATATAAATTTACGCATTCTACCGTTTAAACACTCGATATGCTCTTTGAAGGAAAGTGTTTCGTCTATTATGATACCCAGATATTTTATTTTACTGTGCCGTTAATACCAGGACATGCACAGGGAATTCCAGGAAAGGCGCCACAGTGATGGGCGTACAGTGGTGTGATAGTTTTTTGTGCTATTAATTTGCGTATGGTAAAGTTAACATAGTTGGTTTTCTCTGCATTTTATTAACACAATTTAATCCATGTTGCGCATACTCGAAAATATATTTTTCTGACTCAGCGGAAAAAAGTAGAGCAGTGTCGTCAGCGTATGATATGATAGTACCGTGATTTATGTGTAGATTACAAAGGTCGTTTTTGTAAAAAAACGACCTTTGTAATCTACAGGAATAGCGTAGAAGCTAAGATGCTTCCCTGGGGGACTCCGAAAGATGTGTTTTTTAATCAGTGCTAACTATATTACCGATTTTTACGCATTGCGTGCGGTCATCTAAGCAACTTTTAAATAATTCTAACTGTTTACCTCTTATATCAATGTTTTCGAGTTTACGCAACAAAATCGGTACGCAGACGGTGTCAAAAGCCTTAGAAAGATCCAGAAATATTGCTATTGTGTGGTTACCCTTGTCAAGTTCTTGCACCATAAAGTCAATCAGGTGTTGTGCGGCGCCTGCTGTCGATAGTTTAGGTCGAAATCCAAACTGTGTCTTAGATAATATCGATTTGTCCTCTAGATACTTTATCAGTCTATATTATTAATATATTTTGCAGTATTTTTGACACAGAGGGCAGTAGAGAAATCGGTCTATAGTTATTTACTTATTGCCAGATTTATACACCGGCACTACTACAGATTTTTTAAGGCACTTGCGGGCACACACATATGTGTTGGTCAGCGGGGGAACTAAGATGTGCTTGAATTGCTTTATAATTTTGTTTGGTATATTATCCCATCCAGCGGCACAGCTGTCTTTTAGGGACATAATTATATTGTTAAATTCAGTTTCGTCAATGTCAAGTAATACGAACGATGTTAAAAATATGCTATTAGGAGTGCTAAGGTATTATGATTGACCCTGAACCTTTTCTGCGAGGCATTTGCCAGCATCGACAAAAAATTATTTGCAATATTAGCAGATTCTAGGTGTGATGAGTGCGCGCGTATTAACTTGACGATGACTCATGTTGTTTATTAGTGTATGTCGTCTTTTTAATACATTGCCAAAACTTTTGCTACTTTTACCGGCTTTTTCTAATAGACTTTTGTCATAGCTTTCCTTTACTTTTTTAAGCAATCATAATCATCATCATCACCAGCCTTTAACAGTCCACTGCTGGACCAGGCCTCTCCTTTGAAAGGAGGAATTAGCCTACTATACCACGCTGGCCCTAACGGGTTGGTATAGGGTTTGTATCAAGTTTTCTTTCACTTACAGTGCTGTTCTCTGCATAATATGCTCCCTCTGTCGGCTCTTACGACACCCATGGGATGATGTGGGGTGGTGACATTCCGTATTCTTAATCCGTCACCACACGGACAAATATTGCGATATTTTTAATAGGATAATTGTATAGTTAAATTGTCTGGATTTAATTTATCCTTCATTTGCAGTTTATCTCTATGTCTCATACATCGTAAAAGACCTGTAGTGATCCACGGCTTAGTGTTATAATTTTTGTTTTTTAAACATATTTTTGTTGTGTTTTTCTGAATTGCAATTTGCAGATGGTTTATAACATATAACATACCAAACTGCGGATCACTAGAATTATAAACTGGGCCAAAATCAATGTTGCTCATGTCATCTTCAAGTTTATTTATATTTAATTTAGAAATAGTGCGAACGTGGTCTTGTTTGGGTAATTTACAATTTGAGGTAAGTAGGACAGCATTGTGATCAGTTATTGTAGAGTTCATGACTAATGTAAGTGGTGGAAACATTGATTTTAGTATTATATGATCCAAACAAGACCCGCTTTCGTGTGCAGGAAACGTGTGTGCTGGCAGTAAGCCATGAAAGGAGCACAGGTTTAGGTAGTCTTAAGCATTTGTATCACAGCTAGCTGGAACAATATTGACGTTGATGTCTCCGAGTAACATTATATTTTTAAAAGAAGATAATGATTGTAAGGTGCTGTTGAGAGAAATTGTTGACATTATTGAAAGATGTCTGTACATGGCTAGTATGGCAAATTCTAAACCGATTTTAATTAGCAGTCAGTTACATTCTTGCATGTTAGGCTCCTCTACAGTGACAGTAAGGTGATTTACAATACCTAAATCTTGACGTGAAAATGTACAAGAACACCCGTGCTTGAAGCTGACTAGTGGACGACCGACGCGAAGGACTGCCATGCAGAGGGTATCGGGTTCGAATTCACGGCGCGCATCACTGACTTTTCTAAGTTCTTTGCGTGTTAAATTATTAATTATCGCGTGTCCCATGCCACGGAGAACACGTTAAACCGTCGGCCTTGGCTGTCCTAAAGATCTTCGATAGTCGTTACGGAGAGTCAGTAGTTCAGTACCCTCAAATATACTGATTAACTGATATGATATAAACTATGGAATATCGCTATCCCTTTGTGTTGCGGCGGTCAGACGGCAGGTGCTCTATGGAAAAGCTGATATTCTGTCACATCTCGTTAGACTAGTAAGCGGACCCCAGGTTCCTAGACGTGTAGGTGTTTGATGCATCCGGGATAACGCTAGGACGATGATGAATAATTTTTCGCCTATGCGAAAAGAACTCTCAACGGCAAGGGGTTTCCGATGAGGCCACTCAGCAGTTGAGATACAAGTACTTTATATAAATATCTAGCTAAGCCCGCGGCTACAGCCACGATAATTAGGACAATGTTCCGCACCTGTGGCTCAAAGCGTGGTGTTATATTGATAGCCTTCCTCGATACATGGGCTATACAACACAAAGAAAATATAAAAATCCAAACAGTAGTTACTGAGATAAGAGCGTTCAAACAAACAAACTATTCAACTTTATAATATTGGAGGGCATAGAAGTATAGATAGTAACCGGTTTTTTATCAGGTCGGCGTTCGTTTTTTCTAATGCAAGTGCTATATATTTTATCTTGGCTTAATATTATGTACAGAGGTCAATAAACTTATGTCTATAAATGTTTTGGAGGTCGAAATATATTATTGTGAAGTATATTTGTATAATACATATTACATTTGCAATATATATTTGAAGGATTTTGTTACTAGGATGCGAGTTAAGCAGCTAATTGTCAGGCAAATGATACTGCGCATAAAGGCAAAATAAAAACAAGTTTCTGAACATCATTTTAATTTTTATTAGCCAACGCTGTCCAACTGCGGAGCTAAGGTCTCCTCTAAATCCTTCTATAATTGCTTTACCCACGCAATCTCAAGCCACCTCTTGTTAAAGGCGTATACTGTGTATAGGTAAGCTCGCCAACTCTTTCGGGGCCGAGTGTGAAACGATTTACCAACATTCATCGATTGGCCCATGACCCATTGACCAACATAATCTTTAAACCATGAAGTTTTCATCGAAAGAACTTTTCAACCACGAAGGTTTCGCCAACAGAACTTTACGTCAGTGAATGTTTAACCGACAGAATGTTTCGACCAACGTCTTTTCACCTACAGAACATTTGGCCTATGAATTGTTCCCCAACAAAACGGTACATCACTGAATGTTATACCAACGGAATCTCTTAACTATAAATTACCGAGTCCATTCAAATCTACTCACTGTGCACTTAAACAACATTCAGTCAAGAGATTCCATTGGTATAACATTCAGTGATGTACATTTTGTTCATCACTCAATGTTATACCAATGGATTAGTTTTTCTTTGATGGATTAGTTTTTCTGAGATTAGTAGTTCTTTGGATGCAAAGTTCATAGCTTAAAGATTATGTTGATCAATGGTTCATGGGCCAATCGCATGTTGGTAAATCATTTTACACTCTTCGGGGCCAGCCTTGGCGACGTCCTTCATCTTCTTGCACTCAGTGTTGAACTTTTTACGCAAGGACCTTCATGCATACTGCTGACGTTGCTTGTTCAGTTTCATTTGAGGCTAGTAGCCTCTTCCCCGTCTTCAATTTTCGTTTTAGAGCGCAACTCAGTGTTACGTATCCTATCTTTGTTTAAGTGGAACACCGAAGATTTATTATCATACAAAACGTATTATAATTATTTGAATTTACACGTTTGTACTCATTAACGTTATAAACTGTCTTACAAACTGTTTTACAAACGGGATATATACCTACCACGTGCCTTTTGGATTCATCATTCGGATGCGCCGAGTTTTAGTTAATGTGTCACGCGTCTTTTCATCACATGTCACAATTCGATCCTATATTCCTTCATTTCTGTACCGATTCAACAAGGCAACACAAATTTGAACATGTGTTTCTTTCTACCGATCAGTCAAATCATGAGGCACCGATTTTTCGTATTTTTTTATTTTATTGATTTGACGTAAATGAGTCAGTATTGAGGGTAAGGTAACATTAAACCATGCCGCTAATTCCTGGGTAGTTTGACCAGGATCGGCTTCCACCATCTCTCTTAATTCATCGTTATTCACCTGTGTGGGCGGTCTTCCTCGTGGCTCGTACTTCAAGTCGAAGCTTCCATCGCGAAAGCGTTTAAACCAAAATCGCACGGTGCGTTCATTAGCAGACCGCTCTCCAAACGCAACATTAATATTGCGAGCTGTTTCTGCCGCGTTACTTCCGCGTCGGAGCTCGTATTCAAAATTACTCGAATTTTCGCAGTATCCATATTTCTTGTCTAAGTTGAATAACAAAATTAATTGAAAGTCGATATTCAAATGTTTCACATTTTTAACCCTTAGAATGCGATATTAACAATTTAATCGCACCTAACTTTGTCATCGCTGCGTGCCGTGGATTTGCACTAGGCGTAAGATAAATGTTATAGGTAATTAAACATACAAGATAACTTATTATAATGTCTAATATCTTAATCTGTTTTGTCAAAATATCATGTGTAAGTACCTACGGACAAGTAGCAATCGCTATCCATGTTAATAAAAGAATATTTTTACAGAGCGGCATATTTCTTTTTCGCCAACGTGGAGCGGCAAAAAGTGCGGGCAGAAAACCGTGGATATGATTTTAATGAAGTCAATGAAGAGTTGACAAAGCGTTTGAATGAAGCTGATGCTGAGACCAAGGTGAAGCACGAGCGAGTAGCCGAACATGACAAGGCGAGGTATGAAAAGGTAACTGACCTTAAGAGGAAATACACTATTACGTAATAGATTTTTTTGTACTGGCCTTTTGATTACAGGAGATCTTCACTATGTGCGGCCTATTGTAGATCGCTCGCAATATAAAGTACACGATTACAACTTATTGCAAAAGGCAGCATTTTGACTGAACTTCTTACACTACTAGTTATTATTCTTAGATTACTAGTTATTGCTGGCAATGCGTTCAAGCATGTCAGCAAAATTAAACGTTTTTTTCTTAGCCTCAGCTAAAGAGAGTACATAAAATATGTACACTTTTCTTCAGAAACATACATTAGTCTTTATTAAAAAATACCTTTTTTGTAGGTAATGGCGATGTATAAGAAAGCATTCCCCTCGGGATTATCTCGGAAGCAAGAAGAGGACTTGGACAAGTGGCAGGCTGACCTTGAGACCAATGACAGCTGTGACTTTGATGGCGACGAAGAAAACGACAAATGAGTACAAATGTCACTGTCACTTGGGGACACTGGCCAGGTGTAATTTAATGTAAAAGTTACTTTGATTGGCATAACCATAATTAAATGATTAAATGCAATCTGTAATGTGTTGAAGTCATACAGAAGTCATTATAACAGCATCTCCTTAAGCTCACAAGCGTTATGACAAACATATTTAACTAATAGTTTTGACGTGACAACGTCTTATAAATTGGTTTGCCGGGTGACACTTCAAGAAACTGCGTTACGCTCCGCTCACGTTATGCGCTCACAATGAGAGCGAGTGAGAGGCACGCGTCCCGCCTAAGAGCGAGAGAGACAGACATAAAAAGTGAAAGGCACGCGTCTTTCATCCTTCTTCCTACTATACGAATGAATATTCACATTAAAATTATTTTACCACTCAAAGTCGTTGTCACGTAAAACTTTCGCCCGTATACCGACTTTACAGGCAACCAATTTTTATTACCAAATTTCTTACAATTTTTGAAGGAGTGGTAAACAACGCTATTATATTTAATCAGTTGAATGTTGCAATACCGACTAGACAGACACAATTAAAAATCTATTATGTCTCGCACTGATCAGTGCATTCGCAATCAATGAGTTATTTTATGTTCACATCCTTTGTGACATTGGTATTGGAAAATAATAAAAAAAAGTCAAAATAGTAAAAATCATATATTTATTCCACAAAGTGACGCACATGATAACTGCCCGGCATGTGTGATACGATATGTATTACCAAAATGTGATATACATGGGCGGAAACAGTTAACATTTACGAACAATATTTTCATCCTGAGTTCCAGAAGTGCAAGCCATGTTCTCTCTTGAAACTTTATTATCACTTCTAAAAATAAGTTTCCGTTATTTCGGACATTTCTGGACATTACAACACAAATCTGTTTATGATATATATGTATATATGATAACTATAGCATATTTATATATATATTGATTGACAAAAATATAAGTTAATTATAATAAAGTAGAAGTATAAACCTCAGTATTAGATGTCTGGTTAGTAAAAATAGTAGGCGCAGCATAAGAATGCAAATCCATCCTGATAACAAGCAGACACAAAATGAAGCGAACAAAGTTTAAAAGAATTGGACGGTAGCCATTCTCCCTTTCTCATATTTCGGACCCAATTTCGTTTTAAATCGTCATTCTTTGGAAATCTACAAAAAATCATAATGAATAACCAATTATTCAAATTATAATCTATCAGAAACTGGTTTTCTAACTGACAATTGTATTAAAACACTATCCTCATATTTTTATCGAAATATTTCTATTATATTTATTTCACTAATGGAATAAAAATATGTGACAACGGTGTTCATTATCTTTATCTTTAAGTATGAGCTTTACAAAAATGATTGTGGAATTATTACGGCGGATATCTACAATTTTACTAATTATGACTTACCGGTGGAAAGATTTTTTTCCATTTTCGGTCAATACAATACTATATCCGGCTTTTATATTCAACGGCACTACAAAGTATTGTAATTATTATGTCTGAAAGTAATGATATTCACAATAATAATATTTTGTAGATTATAATTGCAGTTTATCTTCAACACAGCTTCTCTCCAGCTGGATGAACATCGACATGACATAACATTTTCTTGGCATATGTCATTCAAGGCTGTATAAAACATGTATAAAAGCTCTATGGCTATCACACTCTAACATATGCAGTTCTGTTATTAGAGAGAATAGACCATCCACGCTTCCGGTATACTTGATAGCGCAGCCAATTGTCAGGGTTAACCAAGCCCGCAATCTTGGGCTACGCATGGACAGTGAGCTCAGATTCGAAGATCATATCGCGGATTCTGTCCGAAATTGTTTTTACAGACTGAAGATTTTATACAAAATAAGGCCACACTTGTCTGAGGAACTCCGAGTGCAACTGGTAGAATCCCTGGTACTCTCGAGACTCAATTACGCGGACACAGTCTATGGTCCGAGACTTTTAGCCAGAACTCACCGTCTCATTCAACGTGTTCAGAATGCTTGCGCCCGTTTTTGTTTTTCTATCCCATTTAAAAGTCATGTAACACCATTCTTGAACCAACATTTAATATTAAAAATGAAATCCCGCAGGAAACTTCACTTGGCATGCCTACTTTTCGGTGTCATCAAGTACAAAGAACCGTCATACCTATATACCAAACTTAATTGGGTCACTGATCAAAAACAGTGTTCGAGTAGAAGGTGCGCACAACAACTGTGTATACACAGTCATAACACCGCTGCTTTTGAGGGTAGTTTTCGATACGCAGCTTCCAAGATATGGAACAATCTGCCTCCACCTCTGAGGCAAATAAACAGTACTTTAACATTTAAAAAGCGACTAAAGAAACATCTATTAGATGCTCAATGTGAGCTGGGTATCGTAAATATGGACATATCTTTTGTTTGAATGCCTATAGATAATTTTATACTTATCTATATACCTACACAATATATTATATATTTTCAATTTAATATCAATTTAATTTATTAATTTATAAGTTTTATTTATTTTTAATTTCTGTGGTAGTCAATGCCTTAATAATAATATACAATCTTTATTCAATACACTAGTCATAGAAAATATATATAGGTCCAATAAATTATAAATTATGTATAATAAAATAATACTGATTAATATTTACCAATTGGAATTCTAATTTTATTATAGTTTTCGACATCATCATTCGTGGTCTAGCACTGTGATCGAATCTTTGGGTTAAACACCCAAAATGCAATTTGCCTACAGACAGCAATATTTAGTTATTTTTATAACTTTATGTATTTGGTATGTTTTTTTATTTTATTTATATATAAATCACAACACAACACACTGTACACACAAAAAACATACACATACGTACATATGGAACTGCACTTTGTGGCGCAGCAATGGTTTGCGCATCCGTGACGCATGGAAGGGGCCGGAATAATATCAGTGTCTGGTATGCATTAGCATTACTAGACAAAATGCTGATCTGGCTACCTATTTGGTCAGCGCTGGGACACATACATCATCTTTTTATTATTTTATTGTAGGTAATGTATTTCTGCACTTATAATATGTTATTTATCTGTCATGTTTATATTTGTTATGTTTACTTCTGTTCAATTACGTTAATTAATGTTCTTATTATTGTATGCATATTGCATGTTAGTGCCATAATCTTATATCTATGTACTTATCTATCTACCTTGTGTCCCTTATGCTTTTGTGACCAAATAAATTTTTTATTCATTCATTCAGATGCATATACGATTTCTACTCTTTTTGAAATGCTCTCTCCATATAATAATTGCTCCTTGAAATAGATAATTACAGATCTTGACATTTTTGCCTCAAGGTAGAATTCCATGCATCGCGATCGATCGCAGCCGCGCGCGGCCTACGACTGTCGTCGATTGCTCGCGACAATAGTCTAAGTATGAAAATGTATGGCACCGCTGCCGAGGCCCGTGACTGACGCGCGCGGCCGACGAATGTCGTGAGCCGCGCGCGGCAGTGTCTTGAAATTAGTAGATGTTGTTCGTCAATTCCCTCTAGACGTGTGTCTAGCGAAGTCAAAATCATGGTCGAAATGCTGATTGACATCCTTGAAGAAGAAGAGGAGAATGACGAGCTGCTGTTGCTATATTATGAAACTAGAGTACCAATCGACCCTATCTTTAAAAGCAGAAATGAAAAAGGATACTAGCAAATATTGATTCAAAAGCAATTATATTGTACCTAATGAAAAAAAATGTTGAAAGTTTGGAACGATAATACAAAATTGAATTGTTTTTATACAGAGTGTCACAAGACCCATCACCAAGCCGAAGTCTACTCGTTGTGGACATCATGCCAAGTCATACTAACCAAAAATAATACCTGGGAAACGTCTATTTTTTTTAAGTTTTCTCATTTTTTTAACCGCAATTAAAAGCGCGCGCGTGCAATGCTCGAAAAACCTACTTATCCATGGGCTTACAGCGCATCTAAAGAACATATTGGCGGGGTAAATGCATCTATTTTGTACCGAATTAGAAAAATTCCATACTAACTTTGAGCTTCAATATCTTCTGAACCAGTAATTTCCCTGGTATGGTGCCGAAGTAGAAAATGTTCGTAGTGATTGGTACAACATGGGATTTCAGTTTTCGTTAAGGGTCTTTTTACACCCTGTATAGTCGGCAAAACTGCCGAACTTTTTTTTCATGACTATTAATTTCAAGACACTTCCGCGCGCGGCTCACGACATTCGTCGGCCGCGCGCGTCAGTCGCGGGCCTCGGCAGCGGTGCCATACATTTTCATACTTTGATTATTGTCGCGAGCGATCGACGACAGTCGTAGGCCGCGCGCGGCTGCGATCGATCGCGATGCACGGAATTCTACCTTTAAGAAGGTATGTCTCCTCATTAAAACATTTGAATAAACTACAAATACCAAAAAAAACCATGTAGGTATATTAATTGTTTCTCGTACCGCAACCAAAGATAGTTCAATATGTGTAGTAAGTAGTGATGGGAATAAAATAATGTCTCAGTTGTCGATAGAAAAAGTTTTAATAGTTATGCAAAGTGCTTTTTCATTAAAACATTTAAGCACATTGATTGCTTGCATAGCGCGCAAATGGTGCCAAAAGGCTACTATTTGGTACTCGATTATATTGAAGATGAAAATGCTTGGGATTAACTTGTTCAGTCCCACGGGCTATTTCTTTCTTAAGATTTTTAAGTCTTTTGTGAACGTGAGCTGTTGTGTCTATATTGTGCTAGTCTAGTTTAGTGCTTTTATACTATTTTTAAAATAACCGTATTAATTAACGACAAAATTATTGATAAACTAGCTCATATATGAAAAATGCAATGTAGTTACTTACTTATTTATTTAAATGGTATATAACAGGACGATGAAAAGAGTGGCCCTGAGCCTGATTCTTCTCATGAGGCTCTACTTTTTTAAACGGGCATTTTTTTCAATGTCGATGGCAGGACAACACTAAAACGACTCAGGCAGCTACCGCGCCGCCCACCCTCCCACTCTTACGTCTACGAGGCATACGATTCCACGAGTACCGACATATCTCCTAACGCAAGGAATGAAAATAATTTCAGTACCGCGCGTTAGGGACCTAATCCATTTCAAATTTTTTTATAGCCTCACGCCTGTATCCCCGAAGGGGTAGACAGAGGAGTAAATATTATACCCAAATTACGCCATGAATTTTTAGGTCCCACGTAATAGAGGGCGAGCCAATTGCCGTTACCGGGCAATTCACCAGACTCCGTGCTGCTACTGAGAATTCAGAAAAACCCAGTAACACTTTTGCCCGGCCCGGGAATCGAACTCGGGACCTCCGACCAGCAGTCGCATACGCTATCCACTGGACTACGGAGGCAGTCCAGTGGATAGCGTATGTGACTTCTTTTTTAATGTCCTTGATTTCAGCTTTAAGTAGGAAGCATATATGTATATTTGTCCTACTCCTACTGAAAGAACTTTACACGTTAGATCCTCCCACAAGGAGTGAAACAACACGATTATATTCAACGCACAATACAAAAGTCCTGCAAGAGATCTGATAGATCTCGTAATGCAGCGAAAGTGTTAACGTGCTCTCCGAGGTTCCTTCGAAAACTCAGTGGTGCGCAAAATAGATTCGAACGCGATACTTCTGCATACAGTCTGATAGTATCGCTGCTAGCCTATTACACTGCCTTAGTACGAACCTCTTTTCATCTTGTCAGGCTAGAGACGTCCACTGCTGGACATAGGCCTCCCCCAACTTTCTCCACACAGACCGATTTTGAGCCGCCCGCATCCAACTGCATCCCGCGATCTTGACGAGATCGTCGGTCCACCTTGCGGGGGGCCTACCTTTGCTGCGTCGTCCGGTACGTGGTCGCCACTCCTGAACACGCCTGCCCCAACGGCCATCGGTTCTTCGCGCTATATGCCCTGCCCATTGCCACTTCAGCCTGGCTATTCGGAGAGCTATGTCGATGACTTTGGTTCTCCTGCGGATCGCCTCATTTCTGATTCGATCTCGCAGGGAAACTCCCAGCATAGCTCTCTCCATCGCCCTCTTATATAAATACCCCAACTTTA
This sequence comes from Euclidia mi, assembly GCA_944739405.2. NCBI lineage: Eukaryota > Metazoa > Arthropoda > Insecta > Lepidoptera > Erebidae > Euclidia > Euclidia mi. The sequence goes on along the minus strand of OX123204.2, from coordinate 24,704,850 downwards.
TTCACAACAAAATTAAATTAATCCACGCTTAAACCCACTCTTCTAGTAATTGGTTTCCTATTTAAATTTGCTTCAGCCGCCACCCAAGTAACATTAGACTTAATTACGCAAAGACTACAATTTGACTCCAATATTTATGATATTTGCGTTTAAATCAAAGCCGATTATTTCACATACAACAAACGCCTTCTGCTAATTTTTGGACGCAACAGCCCCAATTCCCGGCAGCTTCATTATTTCGGGCCAAGGACGTGGTGGCGGGTATGGCGATGCATGTGTTCTGTAAGACTATTGGGCTACGGCAGGCTACCAAAATCAATTATACAGTAGGTATACCTTGTGTCTTACAACGAACATAATCTACGGCAAAAAATCACCTCGCCGAGCTCAAGGTACAATTAAGTCACATAACGTGGCACATACCTACTGGGGTTATCAGATCAGAAGTCCGATGACAAGTTGAGAACATGGTAACTCTAGAGTCAAGTGACTTTTGGTACCATCGAGAAGGTGACCTACTCTTGGGTGGCGTCGGTTTCCAGGTCAAGAGGAACAATTTGTGGAAGTCGGTAGTGTGTCGGCCCGAGTACCGTACCTCGTACTTAAACTCACCAATAGGGGCGGCCCGAACTCAACTCACCCCGTCGAGATGGCTGAGGCCATGTACCAGGACACTGTTAAGGCAAGAGCAATATCTAGTAAGACTAAAGCTCAGTACTTCAACGCGAAAGTGGAGGTACAAGAACGTGGTGAAACGAAAATCGGAGCCCAGGGAAATGCTAGTTAACTTCCTCGTAGCAGAGGGGATTTTCTTAATGAACTCCTTTTGCAAGAAGAAGCCTCACAGGCAGTGGATTTGGCGAAACCACGATAATGTGACAAACAAGGTGAAGGACTACGTCACGACGGACCGTAAGCACACATTTACTGACGGTGATCAATACGATAAACACCTGAAGCGATCACCGACGAGTACGAGGCTCTCTTATGGGTTGATTACACCCAACGAGTACAGTGGCGAGTCAGCAAATGGCGCAAATGCGTTCTCGGCCGAAAGAGTCACCGAACCGAGTGGGTGGTCACACGTATTTATTTACTATAGTGGCGAGTCAGTTTAGTTTTGATCACACGTCTGCAATAAATCGCAAAAAAAAAGAATTTAAACGAGTTTTCAACCGGCTGTTACCGAACGAACGAGTGGCGAGTGGCCGAGTGACAATCGAGAGCGTGTTTATGCGTGTCGAGCGGGATACCGAGTCGCTGCGGGGGTAGACAAATGATGCAGGGAGGTGGGTACTCGGCCAAGTAAACAGATTGGGATTCTAGTGACTCTCTCGCCTCTCTTCTCGAGTGCTCGGCCGGGTGCTATACTCGGCCGAGCACTCGTTAAAATGTTTATACCAACCAAGTACTCGGCCGAGGACACTGACTCGCCACTGTACTCGTTAGGTGTAATCAACCCATAAATATTAACCTCAGAACTGAAATGGCCCAGTCAATGAAGCCTACTCTCAGACTTACATTGCTCCTCCCACCGACAGCATTATTAAGCAGAAGACGACCACAGTGTTCACCTCTCACGTAGAGCTCATCTGCTACGCATAGAGAAAAAACAAGTAGTCTAAACTGCCAGCCGAGACTCTCTAACTGATGAGGAAAAGACGCGACATCCTGTCGGCTGTCTTCGCCGGAATGACAGGCCGTAAAACGACAAATATGAAATCTTACACAATGTGACCTACGACGCATTAACACTCGGGCCATCGAGGCTGCGATCGAGAAAACCTCGGGGATCATAAGTCTTCGCTCTGCAGTTGAGGCGACACAATCAAAAGACACTACAATCGCGGATGGCCGCATTGTGAACTCAAAGTTCGAGATTCTCGAAGACGTTGAAAGGTTTTATCGACATTTGTTTTCCTCGCGGGCAGACCGACGACCACAGTGCCCTCTACTGACGCACCACTACACCGAAGCCGTCCCGAATGTCGAACAGAGTGAGGTGTAGTCGGCTCTTAAAAACACCAAAGCATCTAGTGATGACGGAAATTCATCGTCATTTAACTTATTAAAATCCTTTACCAAGACTAAGCTATACATATATTGCAGCAGAGAAACGGCCGCTGCCGTGCACGACCCATTAACAGCAAAATCTGAAAATCGTTATACTTTTTCAGAAACATTGGGGTAAAAAGGGGGCGGCGAATTGCCGAACGGCCCCGGGCGGCAGAAACCCACGCTACGCTACTGCTTATCTATTACGTGAATAGTCTTTAAAATTAGTATTATGTATGCTTTCTGTAAAATGTTGTAAAAAATACACTAAAATAAAAAGGTTATGTCCGTTACATTATCTCTGTCCAAAACAGGCCACTATTAAAATCGCTATCATAATTTGATCAATAAATGGAACTTAGACAACTAAAAGCTTAAAATCACAAAGCACCATAACATTGTCCAAGTAATCTTTAGGTCCTATAAAAGGCATATTTTGCACCAGTATTTTTTAAGTTTACTTACTTATGGCTCCTGAACAGAACTTCAAATATGGCGGCCACATAAACAGCCAAAACAAGAATGGCGCCGACTTTATATTCTTATACGTAATTTATAGGATGTAAAAAGATAATTTTCTCATTTCAGTGATTCTTAACGCAGTATTATTATGTTTTCTATTTAATTTGTTTTATATAAACCTAATAATATAAAGCGCATACATGTAAAATACAGCTTAATCGGTCGCTTTGCCGTTTTTAAATGTAATATATTTTAAGTTAGTTCTGTGTCCAATGCATTACGTAATAAGGTTGTTGTTGATATGTCGTGTGATGACGAGTAAACCTAAAACGACGTTTGATATTGTGTGCTCGACTCAACAAGAAGTAAAACGGTGAGCTACACGAATTATTCTGATTTGAGTGTTCTTTATGTTGTATGTAGAGGGCTTTTCCTGTTAAGAAATATATTTTTATTTCAAAAAACATTACAATAAAAACGTGACGACACAGGAAGCACTCGTCAAATACGTCCCTCCGAATTTCTTCGTCTACGTTGTCTCGAGAATCTTAGGGTTGTTTGTTGGTAAAACTCGGTTAGATTTAGTCTACATAGTTACATAGTTAGGCCTACAAGAAAGTTGGTAGGTAGGTACTCCAGAGGACATAGACAAGGCCATAGTCAAGTGGCATTCCCGCCTCGTTTCAAATATCGCTTACGTTTGGATCTTGTAGTTACTTTTTCTATTCGGTCATTGTCAATAACGTGACATATCGAAGACGCAATTTTTGCGATTCGCTAATTGCAAAAAATAGCGATATCGGTGATCGAATGTAAATTTGTCTAGGCCCTCTGATTATATACTACAATGCCTGGCGGACAGCCAAATCGGTTCACAAGGGACTCCCTAATAGACAACGTGCAAGCAAAGGTCTGTTTCTAGGCTACTACAAAGGTTTACGGAAGGTAAAAAATTGGCCAAGTGCGAGTCGGACTCGCACACGCAGGGTTCCGTACCATCATCTATAAAAGAAAATTTCGTTCGATGTATGTATACTTAAATACTTTTTAAGTTTCTACCTGTTCCTGTTTATTAAGATCGAGTAACAAATTGCTTAAAAATTACGTTTGTTGTATGGGAGCCCCCCTTTATTATTTACTTTTTTTTATTTAATTATTTATTTTGAAAGGTAATATACAACTACATATTCTGTGAAAATTTTAAGCGTCTACCTGTTACAGTTAGTAATTTTGAGCAAAAAATACGAAAAAAAAACACGTTTTTTGTATGGGACCCCCCCTTAATATTTTATTTTTTTTATTTTTAGTATTTGTTGTTATAGCGGCATCCGAAATACATAATTTGTGAAAATTTCAGCTTTCTAGCTATCACGGCTTATGAGATACAGCCTGGTGACAGACAGACAGACAGACGGACAGACAGACAGACAGACAGCGGAGGCTTAGTAATAGGGTCCCGTTTTTTACCTTTTAGGTACGGAACTCTAAAAAGGTAAAAAAGTGGATGTTTACAGTAATCTTTTCTATGCTTGAAACAAAACTCTAAAAAGGTAAAAAAGTGGATGTTTACAGTAATCTTTTATATGCTTGAAACAAAACGTCTAAGAAATTCGATTAATAGAATAAAGCAGCAGTAGGCCATGTCGATATTTTTCATTGGGCTTGAATTGCTCGCGCTTTTTTTAATATGAAAATTTTGAAATCTCTTCCTTCTTCTAACTAACTTCTAGCTTCTAGCATTACTCCGCTTAGTCATAAAGGTAACAAGTGCAGTATTTTGTAAACGAAATACAAGATTACCTTTACTCAATTATGTTAAGGCGTCTATAGATATGTACATGTTGCCTGCTTTGTAAAAGATTTTATTATCTTTGAGAAGTAGGAGGGACAATAAGTTTTATTTAATAGTGAAACCCATGACTCTGGCCATGTCGAATTCAGGTTTTCCCAAATAGCTACCAACCTGCTAAGTTACATCGAAAGCAATAATCTTCAGCCATGAAAGCGTAACAAACATCAGTCATAGCTAGTAGCCTACAAAGTATTGAAAGGTTCACTGTCCCGTGTATCATATATGATTCAAAACAATTGATTTTCTATTGAGACACCCGCTGGACAGCTAATGGGACATAGATATTTTTGCGATATGTAATACATTGAACAAAGAAAATACTACAGCAATAGTCATTATAATAAAACAAAGCCCTACTAAGCTTACTACACAGCCAACAAGCCAACATTCTCAAGTTACATGGATCCTTATTTAACCCGTATTCTGAGTAAATTAGACCCTAACCTTTTGTTACTAATTTGACGGAATAGCTTTAGGGTGCGTCCACATCTGGCGAATGTGCCGCGAATGTGCAGCTCGTGAGCCGTTTGCGACCTGCCCGCGAGCTGCGCGCGTGCATTTTTGTTCGTGCACCGCTTCTGCGCCGCCCGCGCGCAGTTCGCGCGCGACCTAAGCGATGTACGATGTCGATGTGTACGATGTCGACGTACACGATCAGCGCGCGGGCGCGCTGATCGCGTACGGCGACGGTATTAAATAATTCATAACTTACCCGCTCAGTTGTGTCGTGAATCCGAAAACCTAATAAAATCGAATCGAATCGGTCCATTTATCTAGTGTCGTCTGACATCTTCGATAGTACTGAGCCAGTAAACGGAACTGTAAGGTCTCATTTACGGAGACGCGGGGCGTCGCGCGATGCGATGAGCGGCGCGGCCCGCACTGAATTCAAATATATGCCGTTGTATGAGTGCGTTTACGGAGAAGCGATTTTAGACGCGTTTGTTTGAAATGGGGCGTTTTTTGCGGCCGAGCCCGCGGATGGCACCGACGCGTCCCACGCGGCGTTTATCGCGGCGGCGCACGCTCGTCGCAAGTTGCGACAAGTGCGCTCCCATCTCTCGCCAACATAAAACTAGTCGAGTCGATTTGATCGAGGTGAGCGTGCGCCGCCGCGATGCCCGCCGCGTGCTTCACTACACGCTTGAGGTTTCGCCGCGGGCGCAGCGGCGGGCACCGCCACTCTTCCCGTCTCGCTTCTCTATGAACAACGTCGTATATTGCTATAAGTTTGTGTTTACGCGTGCGATGATGCGTGCCGCTTCACGCGCCGCCCCACCGTAAACAGAAAAAACGTCCGACGCGCCGCGAGACGTCACGCCACACGCGACGCGAGACGCCCCGCGTCTCCGTAAATGAGGCCTTAGGGCGAGAACTGAGTGTCAAAATGTGTAGTCTATAGTAACTGTCCTCTGTAGTAACTGTCTCACTGCTTGGCATGGGTACTTCTCGCTCTGTAAACTGTTGGTCGTAGTCCACCACGCTGGTACAGATTGGTAGATTTCACATTATTTTCGATAAACATTATAGAGAAGCACGCAGGGCGTTGTAGTTTTTAGCTGTCTCCTTGACGTTCAGGACTGCGCCGAGTGTTGTGGAAAACTTTGCATGATCCGCAATTTGTTATTTCGTGTTTGTAAAATTCCTCAAGACACAAGATCTCATTTCACCTTCAGGAAACAATAAACTGTTGCGTTTCGTTCGGTGAGTGAGAGTGCCGGAGGCCCTATCCCCTATTCTTTCTCCCTCATCCCACCCTTTTTCCCAACCCCAAGGGGCGGCAACGCACTTGTGACTCCTGTGGTATTGCTTGTGTCCATGGGCGGCGATAATTGCTTACCATCAGGCGATCCGTCTGCTCGTTTGCCGCCTAATGCTATAAAAAAAAAACAATAATTACCAGTTAGTTGAGTGTTTCTAGTAATTAAGCCTAGTAATCTAATTCCTAACAGGTGCTGAAATAGAGAACTATAATTAGGACATTAGGAGCACATCTGTATCTTTATCGAGGAAGGCTATAGGCTATAAAACATCACGCTATGAGCCACGGGAGCGGAGCAGTAGCCTTAAATAACCCAGGTGTAACCGCGGGCTCATCTAGTAGAGAAATGAAGACAAAATTGCCTAAACAGTATCTATACCAAAATTTGTTGTTTGGCAAAGAGAAAAAAGAATTAACAAGATTAAATTAGCTTGTCAATCCGTTACCAAGGCTGGTATTTGACCTTTACTTTTAAAATAATTACGCGTTTAGGATCTGTTACATAAATATTATTAAATGTTAGCCTATTTTACCCGACGACGACGAAGCCAAAAGGAAGGGTATGTAATGTTTTAGCAGTCTGTATATATATTATGTATGTTTCTCTTTATAAAATGTACCTAGAAGGAGGTCGCATCATTTCGACAATATTTTAAGGCTTGTTCGAAGTTCATTGTGCTCTCTTGGAAAAGAACAAGTATTATTTTAAAGTACGTATCAGCTCTACTCTATTTTAGTAGCATAACACACCGATTAACAAATATAACGAAGTAAACTCGAAACTGGCAGCCATCCTCAGCATAATTGCATAAACAAATCTGTCTAATTGTTTCAAATTCGAGACTAGGAGGCAAACAAACATATGAAACGAAGTTAGATACGCTTCTACACACCAACTATCTAATTGCTATTGAGTCAACGTGACGGCCTAGGGGCCTAGCACGGATTAAACTATCTCACGACTCATGTTCTCTGAAGCGACATTCAATGCGCTGATTTGCGTAGAACTCCAATGGGCAATCGGCATGCTGATATTTGATCGACTCGAGATGTGTCGTGACGTGACTTAATAAGGTAGTAGCGCTTCAGAGCTCGCTGACGAGATTGAACAATTGTTTTGGGGTATATATTTGGCGACGAAGTAATGCGGTGTACCCACCAGCTAAAATAATTTTACATTTCAGAAGTGAATTTTGAAACTCTGTTATGTCATCTTATTCAAATAGGTTTGCTTTATTTTGGTGAATATTTAGTCAACAATACCTCAGTCGATTTAAGAACATAAAGGAATTGAATCAAGATATTATAGTTAGGTATACTACTGGTGCTATTCGTAGAATTTCAATATGTGGAATAGGTTTAATTCCATAAATAATATAATTTTGAGTGCTTTATATTTATTAAACTGTCATATTAATTTTAAAACAAGCTCTATGTATTTATATGTGAAAACATGTAATTGGTTATTAGTTGTATAATCAGTGTATATTTTAGAAGTTAAAACTGTTTGTTTTGCTAATAAAATAAAATAAAATAAAATAAAATAAAATAAAATAAAATAAAATAAAATAACATAAAATAAAATAAAATAAAATAAAATAAAATAAAATAAAATAAAATAAAATAAAATAAAATAAAATAAAATAAAATAAAATAAAATAAAATAAAATAAAATAAAATAAAATAAAATAAAATAAAATAAAATAAAATAAAATAAAATAAAATAAAATAAAATAAAATAAAATAAAATAAAATAAAATAAAATAAAATAAAATAAAATAAAATAAAATAAAATAAAATAAAATAAAATAAAATAAAATAAAATAAAATAAAATAAAGTTGAGACTGGTTGATCTTTACAGTTTTGAGTTACCTCTTCGACACGGGTCGGTCAATTCTCTCTGAAAGAGTAGGAGATAGTATTCTCAGTCAGAAGAAAATGTATGACTTTCATAATCATAATGTAATTATATCCTTTTTATTTCGCTTTTTAATCTATATATAGGTCATCATCATCACCCTATTGTTACCCTGGTTGCAGCCATGACTTACGCGCCTTGGAGCCCGAGGTTCGCGCTATAGTCAACATATAAGTATGTCTACTAAAATTAATCACAGTTAGAAATACCAACAGAATTACTTACTTTATGAGAGAACCACTCTGCCGGAGATTACCGACGATAGATCGAGGTCACGCGCGATGAATTACAAATAACCAAAGCGTATAATATTCAGCGCACTGACTATCGAAGTACCGACTGTATTTCAACATACTCACCTAAATCATTGAATAAATATGATAAAATGTTTCGCAATTTGTACAAATAAACTCCCTGATTTAACCCATTGAATATCGCAATCCATTCGGGTTACAGAGATCAGGTGGCAGTCGTTCCGTAAAAGCAAATAATTATTCTGTCAAAAGTTATCAGACCAGTAAGCAGCCACCGAGCTCCAAGATGAACAGTCTTGGATGCGCCAAGATAACAGTTGGATGATAATGATGACGACTAACAAGCGTGACTCAATCAAGTTATTAATTGAAAATAAAGGTAAAATACCTACCTAATATGTGTCACGACAAAATTCGCATTGGTTTGCGGGTAAAATATGATATGAAACCTGTATTTTCAGATAATAATGAAGATGAGACCCATAACATAAATAATCATAAGATAGATGATAAGATAGAAGCTTTACTAAGACATTTTTAGTAAAAAAGAGAAGCAAGTCTCTGTCCAAGTAAAACTCAGATGGAGTTTATTTCGTTATCATAATTATTACGCTAATGCGTTACTTGCACAAAACATCTAAATAAAATCTTGTACGTTCAGAGTTTTGTAAGCAAAAGATTTTGTTTCACAAATCACTTGGCAATTTGTTAACGATGAACTTGTTACATTTTATCTAAAGGCTGCTCACACAGTGCCGGCGGCACGGGCCAGGCCGCCGGCTTTTGCCGCGCGACACGTGCCGCTGGCTTTTGGCGGGTGTCAGTGCCGCCAGCATTTGCCGCAGAAAGCCCCCGGGCATCATTCCAGTTGCCGAAAGAGCCTTAAGTATAGAACGTAACGTAACGTAAACGAACACACAAGTAGCAAGTTACAACCCACGCGGCCCGCCGGCCTGCCCGGCCGGCCATGCCGGCGGCTCTTCCATGCGGCAAAGCCGGTGGCTTTGTATGCAGCCGGGTTCACACTGTGTGTAGGAGCCTTAAGTTAAAGCGTTTGCGAACGGAAAACTAATTACAAGTTAAGGCTTTAAATTTATATTTCACCTTGAAAGAATACTGTAATCTTAATATATAAAATCCTTGCGTTACTGACTGACAGACAGACACGCTACAGCCGAAACTATTGGGCGCAGGAAGCTGAAATTTGGCATGTATGTTCCTTGGGGACCGTAGGGGTGCACTAAGAAGGGATTTCCCGAAATTCCCACGGGATCGGCCAAAACGGGTAAATTTTAAAAATAATGCGGGCGCAGCTGCTGGCGTCCTCTAGTTTAATTTAAAACGTAAGACTGCAAGCCCCTCTTTAGCAAAAAAATAATCAAATTAATCGCCAGACTAAATACAAAGCTTATCTAAAATGTATAAATTAATTTACTTGGTATAAAGCCTGTGCCGCGGTATACTTTACAAACATACAACTAACGGACATAAAGTACACCCAGGATCGAAAGAACAATTTATGGATCAAAGAAACTGTTTGTGGGGATCGAATCTACAGCTCTCGGTGCAGTGTCAAGTGGCGAGGCGGCCGTAAATATGAGAAGAGCCTTTCTATGAGTGTGAAGTAAGTACATTACGCGGGGTCACTACTGTTCCCATCATTACAAAGGACGATCATCTGTAGGGAGTCTTCAACGGGCGCGCAGGAAAGAGCCTACAGCAGGTACCGCGCGTCTCTCCCATGATTCGGTGCATATACCCATACGGAGGGGTGGGACAATGAGGTGGTGGCACCATGAGGTAGTGGGACCATGAGGTGGTGGAGACAATGTTCCCTTACAGAACAGGAGGTAGAAGGTCAGCAGAGCCAAGTGAGACTGCCTTCAGAACCAAGAGACTCAGCTCTATGTAGCCAGTGATACGGATGGTGGCTTACTGCTCACGTGCGGCATCTTTCGTTTAGACGTGTGTGGTGGTGTTGCCAGTAGATGGTCCGCGGTGGTCGCTCTCGTAGGCACTTAATGCAGAAGATTATGACGCAATATCCGTAGATGTAATGCGTCAAAGGGCACTACAAGTCTAATCGTTATTTTGAAAGAGAGTAAGAAAAACATCTATTTTGCACCGGATATACCGAGTACTTACTCAATTATTTGTGTTTGATCTGTGGGTTATTTTTTTGTTTAAACCCCTTTTTTATAGTATCTTCTTGGGTTTACACGAATGTTACACATTGAAATTAAACTACAGTTTACGGATTTTATCGCGATGTATTGGTTTAATTTCAACCCCTTTTTTTTGTTTTACGAGGTGGAAAATCCCTTCGGATATCCGACTCTTGGGGCAATGAGAGCCGGAGTATGTGGTGTAACCACTAAAAACCACCTCGACTTTCTCATGTACCCGTGTGTCGAAGGGTAGGAAATTGCATAAGTATTCGTCGCTACCCCACGACGGGTATTGGGCCGCCAGATGCTCAGGCGGGCCCCGAACAAAACCGCCTTGGCGGCGGAATAAGGTGTTGGGCTCCATCGCCGAAACACCCAGCGGCCGCAGAGGATAGGGAGGACGGCAACGCAACACAGCATCTCCTCTTCCTCTGCGGCCCCACCGCGACGCATCGAATGGTGCGCCCCCATTTGGTCGCGGGAGATAGGGCGCGCGGCAACGCAACACCGACACGCGTCTCCTCCCGCGACCGCGCCCGACTGCGAGGGACAGACAGAACTGTCCCCCGAACCTGAACCATTGGACGCATCCTGCGCAGGCCCCTCTAAGCCCATGCAGAGCGTCCACTCCTGGGATCTCTATTAGCTTCACCGCGGGTGTCCAATCCACGGTTACTGAGACCCCCACCATGACAAGGTGGAGATCCTACGGGGGATTGTTAAATCCCTTGGAAAACAGAGAATAATATATTCCATTAACATCACAGTCTTAAAAATTTAACTGTAATTTAGAAAACAACATAAATACACCCACGGCTTTTTCCCGTCAGGGTATCTAACAATTTCATTAATTAATCAACTAAGTCAAAGTATTTAGATTTAATTATACCTGCTTCATAATACGATACAATCCTCAATTACATTCACTGAATTAGCTACAACTCTCTGTCGCTTTCCAAAGGGTCGCTACCCGATGCAGTATTCCCTAAATTATTAGCGTTACATTGAACATTATCACTACTGTACTGTAACACATTCAGAATTACACCTGAAAATGAATATTATTACACAGTTACTCATACGTTACAGACATAGTTCTAATAGCGAATGGACTTTGTTGAATAATATTAGAAGTAGGGTGTAGTGCTTATTCATGGCTTATTCATTAGAAGCACCCGTCAACTCGAAAATGTATTTTCTTATATTTTTTACCCGTCAGTAATCCGTAAATGATCATGTCCAATATTTTATATTTACCTGTCAGTAAAACTTCCACCCATCTGATAGCAAGTTGTCCGTGGATTTTTATAGTCGAAGCTAACACTGTACTATGATACCAGAGTGCACTATAATGATACCAGAGGCTGTTAACTGCATTTTTTGGTTGCGCCTACTGTACCATACTTTCTTAGAATATATTCTATTGCCGGCGTAGCTTTTATTTTGCTCCCATATAAAAATATGGCATATTAAAAATGCTTCCTTAGTAGGTCCACGAAGAACCCGCTGTGCCAATTTCATATAATAGTCATTTAGGCTCAGCGATGACAATTATTTAAGTCAGTGTAAACAGTTTTATGTAACCTTACCTGTAAAGTATTATATTTATCTATGCCTTACCTATTATTATGATGATTTTCTGTGATAGCCGAATATATTGTATAATCAGGCACCCAATCCTATTAGGAAAACGAACTTAGTTTTTTACGTAAACAACTTCAGGATGACTACGGCCTTTCTCTTAATTTATGTGACTGTCTATAGGTTACAGGAGATAGGCGAAGCGGGAGAAATTGTTCTTAAGTACGGTAAACAAAATAATGTTTTCGCTTCTTTATCTATCTTATCTTATCTACTCTATATTTATTTAGGATTAAATTTTGCGAACAAATTTTATAATGTGAAGTATCTTTATACTTCACGACAAGGAAAGAAAGAAATAATACTTTTATGTACTCACGCACGCTTTAAGCGGCGGTAGCCTAGTGGTGTGCGTAACGGACTGCCGAGACGATGGTCTCGGGTTCGATCCCCAGGTACCTCGGGCACACACCTCTGACTTTTCGAAGTTATGTGTGTATTAAAAAATTGGTTGCCTGTAAAGTCGGTATACGGGCGAAAGTTTTACGTGACAACGACTTTGAGTGGTAAAATAATTTTAATGTGAATATTCATTCGTATAGTAGGAAGAAGGATGAAAGACGCGTGCCTTTCACTTTTTATGTCTGTCTCTCTCGCTCTTAGGCGGGACGCGTGCCTCTCACTCGCTCTCATTGTGAGCGCATAACGTGAGCGGAGCGTAACGCAGTTTCTTGAAGTGTCACCCGGCAAACCAATTTATAAGACGTTGTCACGTCAAAATGTTAATTATCGCTCGCTTAATAATGTAATAATAATAATAATAATAATAATAATCTTTATTGTGGATCATAGGTTGGTACATAATACAGATGTTATTGTTTCAATAATTCTAGTTCAGCTATGTCCCGCCCATTGGGCATACAATGGTTGCAATCAATGGCGTATAGGTACATGCATTTTGGAATACGGATAAAAGTGTCACAAAATTGTATACAGGCAATAATAATAATTCATATAAAAGTAGATAATACTGAACACATCATGAGTAAGGCACAGAGTAACTGAGTAGAGATTTGTCAGATAGGTACTCTGTTACTGTATAGTAACATTTGTTTATTAGCAAGTCATGTAGTTTATTTTTAAATGTTTTTATGTTTGTTATCGTTCTAATTTCTTTCGCAATATTGTTGAATATGCGTGGAGCTGTACAGAATATACTTTCGTGCATAAAATGTGTCTTAGAAGCGACTACGTATAGTTTACCCTCATGTCTTACACGTTTTCGAAAGTCGAATAGCTCAGAATTATTTTTTACAAATAGAGCCACTTCCAAAATGTATAGACTTGGCAAAGGTAAGATTTTAAATTCTTTAAAATATGGTGGTTTGGTGCAGATTAAACATAGCCCGTATACAGCGTTTCTGTGCTATAAATACCCGGCCTTTATCTGTACTATTGCCCCAAAATATTACGCCGAACCTTAGGGTTGAACTTACGTAGCCATGGTATGCTGTCAAAAGTGTTTCTTTATTTGATATTTTTCTTAACCGATTCAGGGCATATGAAAACTGGCTTAGTCTTTTACACACAAAGTCAACATGTGATTTCCAATTGATTTTGTTATCGATATGTACTCCTAAAAATTTTGTTACTTCAGTTTCTTCTATGTCACTATCAATATATCGGATTTTTAAGTGAGGCGTGCGATTTGCACGTATTTTAAAATTCATTATTTTTGTTTTGTCGATGTTGATCATTAAATTATTCATATTAAGCCAGTCTATAATTGTAAATAAGGATTGATTGATGTTGGTATGGCGTGGTGCCGAAACCGGTAGGTTCTAGGCGACTTGGGAAGGATTAATGGACTGTATAGAGAGGATAGCGGTTCTTAGCCGCCTAGGAGGGAATAAGGGTAGAGGAGATGGATACGGGAGGAGGTGGTTGAGTGGGTATAGGATATTTCCAGGATGGAAGGCACTTACCTTATAGCCTTCTTCGTTTCTTGTCCTCCTGGTGTTTTCGTGATGTAGCTGCTTGTTTTCACTTGCACTCACGAGCGGGTTTTCCTTGGTGGAAGCGGCAAAATCACATACAGCGGTGCGGCGCGGAGCGGAATCGAGACGGCGTTCTTAGCGAGCCGAATGTTCGAGACTGTTCCTCGCGTTCACGATCGCGTCGACGAAATCAGGCGCAAGGCAGTGCCTCTTCCAGGGAGAGGGAAAGAGAGGGACGGAAATATGATATCGCTCGCACTAGACAAGCGTGGAACGATTCATGTTGATGCGATTAGTTGTAGATAGGAAGGTAGATGGCGCTACCATATCCCCCCGGCCCTAAAGGGTTGCCTTTAAAAAAAATAGAATTGAACTTAGCTATGTTGGGTGTACTACCGCATAACCCATCAATAGGCTAAGACAGCGATATGACAATAAAATTAATCTAAATTAACTTTAGCGAAAACTACAAACGCAATAATAGCGAAAACTACTAACTAAATACTTAAACTAAGAGGTAAGTCCAACTTCAGGCTAGATCTCACTGAGTTGGAAGCGGACGCGAGTTGATCAGTGCCTCGACTTGTGCAAGGACGGTTAAAGGCTCTTCGTAAGAGAGGATCTGTTGACCTATAACTTTGAAGAGATGCGTTTTAATTACTTTGACCATGCTTGCCCAACATCCACCGAAATGTGGTGATGCTGGTGGAATAAACTTCCAGTCAATATGATCTATGGAGAATTCTTCCTGAAGACGAGTATGATAACCCGCGACGTGATTGAAACAAGTAGTGGGAACAAGTTCAATCAATTTACTAACGCGGTTGGCGACAAAAGTCTGCCAGCGATAAGGAGAAGAATGAATCCAAGCGAGCACTACTTTGGAGTCGGAAAATGCCTATATTTATTAATAGAGTAGTGGGGCAAAACTGTGTCTTGAACCTTGCGGAGCAACTGAGACAGCAGAAGGGCCGCGCACAACTCCAGTCTCGCAACTGAAACGGTTTTAACAGGCGAGACCTTAGACTTGGCACTAACTAACTGCACCGAGTAGTTAGAACCAATGCGGACTTGCAGATATACGACTCCGCCGGAAGCACGCTCGCTGGCGTCAGCGAAACCTATTAAGTTGACGGTACATCCATCTACCAACCCAAGATGACGCGGAATAGTAACTTGATTGAGCGCGGTAAGCTCAATACAAAACTGGCCCCAAGCGGCGACAATATGTTCAGGGGGTGTTTCATCCCACTCACACTTTGATAGCCAAAGCTCCTTGATCAAGAGCTTGGCGTTCAAAATTGTGGGAGCCACAAACCCATTATGTCACATAGTCGAGCCACTGTGGACAGCATAGTGCGCTTGGCGCACTTGTCATCTGGTGGTGAGACGTCAAACCGAAAACTATCACAGGATTTGTCCCAGCGTAAACCGAGAACCTTATGCGGTACAGACTTCTCAAACTCAATGTCTGGAGAAGCTTTATGAGAATCTGGTATGCGTGCGAGAACCTCCTTAGAGTTGCTTGTCCATTTGACAAGATCAAACTGGCCTCGCTTGAAAAGCCGAATAAGCTCTTCACAAAGCGAAATTGCTAGCGGAGCGGGTATGACATTACAGGCAATGTCATCCATGTACAAAGCGGAAGTGTAGTATAGTATAGTGTAGCGTAGCGTAGCTTAGCATAGCGCAGCATAGCGCAGCATGGCGCAGCATAGCGCAGCATGGCGCAGCATAGCGCAGCATGGCGCAGCATAGCGCTGCATGGCGCAGCTTGGCGCAGCATAGCGCAGCATGGCGCAGCATATCGCAGCATGGCGCAGCATGGCGAAGCATGGCGCAGCATGGCGCAGCATAGCGCAGCATAGCGCAGCATAGCGCAGCATGGCGCAACATAGCGCAGCATGGCGCAGCAAAGCGCAGCATAGCGCAGCATGGCGCAGCATATCGCAGCATGGCGCAGCATAGCGCAGCATAGCATAGCATAGCTAATTAGTGCTTTATCTTACACACAGTTTTAGCACCCACCTTGATCTCTTGAAGAGCAGAACAACAACAAGACGTAATACAATGAGAAGTATGTAACGTAGGTACGGTACCCATAATCACATACCCAAGTACCGTGTCAATAGCGGGCGGTAAATCATATCGCTCACTACGAACTATGTTAGTTAGTAGCAAGTGCGGAAATATTGAAGCTCCGATCAAAAGATCAATGCCTGCCGGATTCGCAAACTCCGCGTCGGCTAACGGCAATGATTCGAGATGAGTGAGTGATGCTACGTCTACATTAGCGTTCGGCAATGCGTCCGTGATACGCTCCACGATAAGCGAAGAAATGTTAAAATTAATGTTCCTATCAAAACGCGAATGTATTTTAACATCTACGGAACCCCTGCAATGCCTTTCTGAACCGCCTATCCCTTTGACGGTTGAGTTAGTATTTTTAAAGTTATTCCATAATCCGAGGCGTTTGAAGCATTCCGATGTTATTAGATTGGTCTGAGATGCGCTATCTAGCAGACAACGTACCATGTGCGGCGACCCATTAACATCATATACGATAACTTGCGCTGTCGCTAACAGTACCGTCTTAGACGCCGTACTCTGCGTTTTGGCCCTGCGCGGATCATTATAGATGCGCGAGTGCCGTCCTCGCGTGCGCGTCGCCCGCGCAATGGATGTCATACACAACGATACTTCTTCGCCCTCAGACGCGGAAGGCGCAGCTACCGTGTTCTGCACTTGCGACGTACTCGTAAGTGTGTCAAGGTTAGAGGCTTGACTTGACAACCGGTTATTTTTATCATAATGTAACAGATTATGATGTTTTTGTTTACACGTGCGTCATCTCGTTCTACTGGAACAATTACTCGTTTTATGTTTTATGCTTAAGCAATTAATGCAAGCTTTGTTATCTTTTACGCTTTTAAAACGAGCAATTGGATTTAAATCATTAAAGGTGGGACACTTATAGTAATGGTCGTGCACTATATTACTGCACAGACACTTCTGTGAATTATTACTATTAGATTCCGAACATGTTACGTAAGATTGTGGATTAGGGACTGAGTTATTATTACTATTTCGCGATTTATTCAACCTTTGTTTGTTGTTGTTAGTGTTAGACGGGCCAGGTGAACCAGACTGCGTATTATGAAATATTCGACACTGATCTTTGATGAACGAAATAAAACTATCTAGTGTAGGTATTTTATTATTGCGTTCCGTCATCTCGAATGCGCGAATTGTATCAGTGTCAAACTTTTTTAAAGCGAGTTGAAGCAACATAAAGTCGGAAAGATCTTCTAATTTTAAATTCCTAAGAGAATTAACCGCGGTTACGAAGTTATCAATAAACAGCTGGAAATTCGAGACAGACGCATTGCTGGACAGTTTGAGATTTAAAGCTTGGTCAAAGTACGTAGACGCTAGGACGCGTGTTTCTTGATATCTGTCAAGTAGTGACTGAAATATGACCTGATAATTCTCAGCACTGGGTGTGACACCTGCAAATACGGACTGGGCCTTCGGTGACAGTTTACCTATTAAATAGTACAACCTGTCAGCATCTGTCAGAGAACCATTATCGTGCACTGTAGACTTAAAACTTGCATAGAATAACGGCCAATTTCGTATATCTCCTTCAAACGACATAATCTCGATTGGCGGTAATCTCGGTTTGCGGGCAACGGGCTCTGCCGAACATTTACCCTCCAATTGCGATTGTATACGCTTAATAATACAATAAAGATCTTCGAATGAGGTATACGCCTGATAGTTCGGTTTTTCATCAGGATTGATAGAAAGTAATCTTGCGTTATAATCGTCTAACAACTTATGAAAATCTGTTCGAATACTATCTACTGTTATACAATAACTGAGAAATGCTTCGCTATTGCTGTCAGACATAGATGCGGTTTTTGATCTTTCATAGATATTTTGAATGCGCTCAAATAAAATATTGCGTTTTGCTTCTAAGATTGTCATCTCTTTGTCGTCCGACACGCGTGACTTCTTTTGTTGTGACATGCTTACGTAAGTATAAGCTAATGAGAACGAAACAAAATAAGAATATCTAATGTATCTATTATTTTACCTAAGTAGGCAACACTTTAGAGCTGAGGAAATAAAAGTTGATTGAAATATGAGATTTATAAGACAACTATGATAGTTGCAGAAATAATAATTTAATAAGTAGGTAGCTACATAAAAGTTTACCTACTGATGTGGGCGGAAATAACCATGTGACGGTTATATGAATATATTAGGAGTATAGCTAGGTGCTATAACTGCCTAGGTATAGCGGTATAACGTATAAAACGTAAATGAATCCGACTCGTATGGATCAAAAAAAATGGTATGGCATGGTGCCGAAACCGGTAGGTTCTAGGCGACTTGGGAAGGATTAATGGACTGTATAGAGAGGATAGCGGTTCTTAGCCGCCTAGGAGGGAATAAGGGTAGAGGAGATGGATACGGGAGGAGGTGGTTGAGTGGGTATAGGATATTTCCAGGATGGAAGGCACTTACCTTATAGCCTTCTTCGTTTCTTGTCCTCCTGGTGTTTTCGTGATGTAGCTGCTTGTTTTCACTTGCACTCACGAGCGGGTTTTCCTTGGTGGAAGCGGCAAAATCACATACAGCGGTGCGGCGCGGAGCGGTATCGAGACGGCGTTCTTAGCGAGCCGAATGTTCGAGACTGTTCCTCGCGTTCACGATCGCGTCGACGAAATCAGGCGCAAGGCAGTGCCTCTTCCAGGGAGAGGGAAAGAGAGGGACGGAAATATGATATCGCTCGCACTAGACAAGCGTGGAACGATTCATGTTGATGCGATTAGTTGTAGATAGGAAGGTAGATGGCGCTACCAGATGTCATGTTCTAAATTAATTGTATTATCATTGTTGAATAGTACCGTGCTATCATCAGCAAATAATGTGATGTCGTGTTTTATTATTGAAGGCATGTCATTAATATAAACTAGAAAGAACAAGGGGCCCAAAATACTCCCTTGTGGGACACCAAATTGAGTTGTTCCAGGTTCAGATGTATAAATTTCTTCAGTCATTGATTGTGGGTTTAACTGACGAATCTCTGTGTATTGTTGTCTATTTGGGAGATATGATTTTACGAGTTCATACACGTTGCCTCTGATACCGTATGCGTACATTTTTCTTAAGAGGGTACTATTCTCGACGCGGTCAAATGCTTTTGACATGTCCATATATAAAGCTACAGCCGGGAATCCTTTGTCTAAATTATTTAATACTTTTTGTAAAAAGTTGTGTATTGCAATATTTATAGATTTCTTTTTTCTAAAGCCATATTGGCTAGGCGTAAGAATATTATGGCTTTCAAGAAATTCATACATGCACTTAAACAAAATTTTCGCAAAGACAGATATTAGAGCTATTGGCCTATAATTATTCACATTTGTTTTATCACCTTTTTTGTACACTGGTTTTATAACCGATATTTTTAGTTTATCCGGATAGATACCGTGTTCTATGGATAGATGAACGCTCAATGGTTCAGATATGATAGCGGCAACATCTTTCACAATATTTGTCATAATATCATCATAGCCAACGCTAGTTTTATTTTTCAGTGATAATATAATTTTATTTATGTCATTTGGGATAGTTGGTGGCATAAAGATCAAATTAGAATGAAATGTTAATTTATTATAAGAATTATATGTCAATTTATTTGATGAATTATGTGTCAATTTATTAGATGAATTATATGTCAAGTTATTAGTTGAATTATATGTCAATTTATCAGATGAATTACATGTCAATTTATTAGGAAAATTATATGTCAAATTATTAAATGAATTATTGAATGTATTAGTCACTTTTTTATTGTTTATGTCAAGAAAATGGTTATTAAATGTTTGGGGAATGGATAACGGGCCTTGTATTATGTGCCCGGTAGATGGCAATTGGCTCGCCCCCTATTACATTGGGACCGAAACATATCTGGCGAAGTGTGGGTGTGTAATACACCTCTGCCTCTACCTCTACCCTTTCGGGGATAAAAGGCGTGAAGATATGTTATGTTATGTTATGTACTCACGCATACTAGATCGTCTATAATACCTACCATACATAGTCTCAACAAGCCGTTGAAATGTGCACTGACGGTGCAGTAATTTTAATTCAACGCCTTGACATTGGCCGACCTCACATTGAGCGTGCGCGTTCCTCGAACGAGCGCCCGTTGATCACTCTGTAGCACAAAGTGAACACCGGCGCTGGGTGCACACTGCGCCAACGGTTGTGGGTGCGAGCCTCGAACGGGATGACAACTTGTGTGAAATACAAATTGTTTTTACAAGTCTAGATGTTCTTCATATCTGTTTCTGAAATGTTTATAAAGTCCCTCTCGGCACAGAACTAAAGTCTAGACAGTACACATCCTCTGCAGACTAATGCTTTAATCGTTTATATCAAAACAGAATGATTATTCAAATGTCTAATTCTAATCATACCTGACCCTCGTAAATTGTCGATATACTCGCATCACTAATTCAATAACAACGAACAACACTACCGTATTAAATACAAATACAATTTGAATCTTCTTTCAATGCGATTTCAATATCTCGTTTGTAAACAAGAGCGTTCAATACTCTTATGTAGGCGGCACAAGTTCCACTCAAAAGCGACTTAATGCCTTATACCTTCGTTATGGAATATCTAACACGTGTAATATTATTTGAACCGCATGTAGATGCTTAACTCTTTCGAATATTATTACGTATTTACCAAGTAAGGGTGATGCGCTACTGCTCGACGCGGTTTTATTTTTTTTGGCGTAACACATGCGTCATTATCAGAGGTAAACATAATGATATTTCTATAAGCTGGCTCTGTTCGTGATGCAGACGTCCACAAACTATAGCACCATCGCATTGTCTTAACAGTATAAATACAGGAAGAAAGCTATCATCATCGTACTGGCGTTATTCCGGGTACATCCAAAACGAACCAAGAGCATGGAGTCTGCTTACTAGCCGAACCAGATATTAAATAATATCAGCTTTTTTATTATGAAAGCTACTCTATTACCTAATATTTAACAAAATGATGTCCCCAACATTTAAGGCAGAGGTGTGTGGGCTAGCCGGTTGCGGCAGACCTCGTAAGACGTTCGTCGACCAAATTGGGGACGTCTTGAAAAACGGAAAAGTCCGAAGCACGCGTAACCGGCGAGCATGTATCAAAAGAGTAATGAATGTAGAGGGAGCGCGTGAGGTTTGCAAGGATAGAAGCAAGTGGCATTCTGTTGACGGAAAAAAGGCGTGAGCATATGTATGTAATTAATAAATCAAAATGTCAAGTTGATCACTAGGCTGCTTGCAACATAAATAAACATAAATACTTCGCTAATGAGTTGTAAATTTCGTCTGAATATTATATAAAATACGTATAGCCAGGAATTTACAAGCTCTTTTGAATTATACGTAAACCCTCAAATCCACCAAAAGAAGCTAAGCGAAGCAATGCCTTAAATATTTTAATAACTAGCTTCTTCGAGTCTGAAACGTGGATGAAATGGAACATTATATCAAACAACCAAATCTATAAATAACCTTATTTGTAAGCCAGGCTCAAAAAAAGCAACCACTTCAAGTTATATTTTGCAACAAGAGTTTCAACCAAGGATATCTATAGCTGAAATACATCGGATTCGGTTGCGTTGCAGTGTAACGTTTAAATGGAACACACACATATGTACACGCCTAGTTATTTAAAGAACTTATTCGTAGGAATTAAATCATTGAGAGCATTGATTTGGAACATAGATAAATCTATGTGTCGAAAGCTAAAATAAATGGTAATTACCATGAAAACAAATTTGATATCTAATTTTAAGATTATTTTAAACTATCTGTCCCGGCAAACTTCTTACTGCATATAATATTATTTTATATTTTTCTTGTTCGTAAGCTTAAATATTGCCGTTCGTGTTGCTTTTAAAAAATAAAAAGAATCACCTTCTCTTTTGCCTCGACCCTTAAAGATATTTAGGCTGGAATCTATGTCGTGCCATATTTGTTATTATTTTTTTTATTTTCCATACGTGCCTTCTCCTGACAATAGCAAACACATAAAAGAAAGATTTCGTTTGGAAGTTATGGGCGTACAAACATTTGGGTGATTCATGTTTATTTACAGATAGATAAAAGGTAGATTTTTCCAGCAAATCTTATCATACAGTTTACAATCATAACGAAAAAAAAAATTTTGACTACGCAGTACCTTATAAAAGAAAGGAGTAGTGTTAGTCCTTATTTATGACACGTGAAATTATTTTGAAGGCTTATTATCTTCATTATTTCTTCTACAACACCTTTTTCAATGCCTTAATAATATATAATATAAACAATATACAATTTTTAGTTACAAATCACCTAGTATACATTCTACAAGGTTATTTGGCGGGTCTTACTCGCGATAAGTAATATATTTAAGGCATAAATACCTCGATATTTGCCAACGTTTCGACTGACTTGCTTCAGCCGCGGTCGCGGCGCGGCGGGACTTGTGATCTCAGCGCCGTCCTTGTGTTGTGCGGGTTTTGGCACGTCACTGGTCACTTGGTCACTTGATTTTTATTTTTGTTTTAAACCGCACTGTCGGTACCTCGACAAACTACACTAATGACGTCTACACACTGTTGAGTTGTATCATTGCGGCGGTATTTACACTTATTGATAACTGGATTCCAAGTTATTGATAATCGAAACCCATCCTCCCGGTTGAAATTGTTGTGCTTTTTTATTTCAACCGCTTCACGTACTATCCTGGAGTAATAGTGACGTTTGGTGGACAAGACATTTGGTTGATGTAGTTCTATCCAGTGGTTTGGTCCAGACTCCAATAAATGTTCAGCTATAGCGGACTTATTTACTTGTAGATTTTTCATAGCTGCGATATGTTCCTTGACCCTTTCCGCAATTATTGTTGGCTTGGTCTGTCCGATATAGGAACTACCTCAACTTCAATCGACCTTGTAGACGCCAGGTGTCTGAAAAGGAATGACATCCTTTGGGCTGCGCTGATTTTGTGCTATCCTGGAAAGCGGACTATATACAATCTTGATGGAGTATTTTTTGAGTACTGTTTATTATTATTATTATTATTATTATCATTTATTTCAGAATATATATTCCATATAAAATTGTTAGTTATACTTAAAATTATGTTAGTAAACTTAATACCTAAAAACAATTATTTTGTATTAAAATGGGCACCCCCAGAACCATGTACATTGTTCCAGTGCCTCACAATAGGACAATCAATCCTTTCCAGAATGGAATTTAGAAGGCTATTGGAGCTGCCCCGCACACGCTGCATCAGGGAGGCCACTCTCTTCCTCACTATCACTCTAAAGCAGTCAGTGTTTGCCTCAACAAACATACCTGATGCACTACAAAAGCGCGGCAACCCCAACAACATTCTAAACCCATTATTGTATAGGACCCGTAGGGCATTGAAAGCTTTCTGCGTATAACGAACCCACAGGCTGCAGGTGTAAAATGTCTGGCAGTATGCCTTGAAAAGGGTAATTTTAACATTATTTGTGCACCTCGCAAACCTGCGCGCCAGCATATTGCATCTTACTGCCAATGCCCTACGTTCCCGCTCAATATCTAGGTCATCTGAGAGGTCTTCAGTGACCCAGTGCCCCAGGTACTTGTATTTGGTGACCCTACTTACCGGATTACCTCCAAGTCTGACCGGTGGAACAGATTTGGGACTTTTATTACCCGCCTTGAAAACAAGTAGTTCACTCTTCTTGCAGTTATACCTGAGACCATGTGTCTCTGCGTACCTCTCACATATACCCAAGAGGATATTGAGAGCTTTAACAGAAGGGCTCAGCAGCGCCATATCATCGGCATAACTGATGTTGTTCAAGCATTTTCCATTAATGGAACAACCAACCCCGGCCCTGCTGAGCTCATCTATTAGTCTATTAACATACAGGTTGAAGAGTCGCGGTGAGGTCAGGCCACCCTGCCTCACCCCACACTCCAACCTATACTCTGTGGAACACGAGCCCGCCCATTTAACAATGTTGGTTTGGTTGCCATACCAATATCTTAAAATATTAACTATATCCCTGGGTGTGCTGGTTTCTCCCCGGAGCTTATCCCACAACACGTCATAGGATACCAGGTCAAATGCCTTCGACAGGTCCAAAAAACAGCCTTATATTGGCGTCTTCCTTGTAACATAGTACTGGATAGTATGCTTGAGTCGCAGTATCGCAGCTTCAGTTGAAAGCCCAGCTCTAAACCCAAACTGGGCATCGTGCAGGTTTATATGATTATTTAAGTGACAATCAAGCAAACCATCCAGTACCTTGGCAATCACCGTAGCCAGTGAGATTGGTCTGTAGTTGTTACCGTCGGAGGCATCGCCCGTCCTGTTTTTAATAATAGGTATTACGATGGTCTTCATAAGCTCCTGGGGTAAGTATGAATGTCCTATACACAAATTAAATAGCATGACTAACACTCTTGGTAGATGAACGCCCGCGAACTGCAAGTGCTCGATGCTGAGGTCATCATGCCCTGGAGACTTGCCTCGAGTCATATTCTTAATAATATGAGCGACTTCTGTCACTTTGAATCTGAACCGCTTTCCATCCTCGATCTCAGCATCAAGCACCTGCTGCACACCTACTAGAGGAGACTCGACCTTAAAACGTTCCCTAAACAGCTCGGCAATCTGACATGGCTCATTTCTACCCTCAACACACACAGGCACACACAAACCAGCTGCCAGTTTCCTGGTATACTTCCAGAAGCGCTTGAAGTCCTTGTCTTTATGGTGTGTGGCCAAGATGTCCATCTTAATCTGATTCTCGTTATCTTGACACCATTTCAACTTAGACTTAAAGCGCCTTCTGGTTTCGCGCATACTATTATAAATATCACCGGACTTTGGTTTTCCATATAGCATCCAGGTCTGAAAGCTGCTTCGTGCCTCCATATGAGCCTTCTGTACATGTTTATTCCATCCAATAACATATTTTTTTTTCTTTCGCTCCCCCAGTCTATGACTGCGTTGCGCAGCCTCTGTCAAAGCTCTGACAATACTCTGACAATACTGACAATACTAATACTAGTTTAACTTTGTCCGTTACTCCTTTTAGATAAGGCAAGTAAGCCGGCACCCTGCTCACCGCAGGTTTAACGTCATTCCTCTTCAGACGTTCAGTCTCATTATTGTGTCCGTTACGTCTAAGTACCTCCTGAACATATGAGAGCTCACTGCTTAAGTGTTCAGGGTCACAGAGGTCATACGCTCTATTCATTAGGGATGACACAACAGATTCCAAGTGTCGCGGGTGATGATGCGAAAACGCGTTGAGATATCTGTCAGTGTGTGTCGGTTTTCTATATACAGTGTGTCCTAGGGAACCATTGCCTTTAACTGTCACTTTTTCGTCAATACAGGATAACGATCCATCCAGCTCCATTTCAAATGTAAATTTGATGGTCGGATGTATGGAGTTTATTCTGTTTGCGAATTGTTCTACGTCTTGCTTATTGCCCCTCATTATACAGAATACATCATCGACGTACCATTTCCATAGCTTCACAATTGTATGCATGTCTATGGATTCTTCAAAGTACTCCATCCAGATATTGGCCATTACCGGTGCTGCTACTACTACGGTGGCCAAGGGTAGCCCACCCATGGCCACCCCGTCGATCTGGAGATAATGTTGTTTGAACATTATTGAAGTCTAGACCAAACCACTGGATAGAACTACATCAACCAAAGGTCTTGTCCACAGAACGGCACTTTTACTCCAGGATCTACTCCAGGAAAAAACACAACAAATTCAACCGGGAGGATGGATTTAGATTATCAACAACTTGGAATCCAGTCCTCAATTAGTGTAAACACTGCCGCAATGATACAACTCAACAGTGTGTAGACGTCATTAGTGTAGTTTGTCAAGGTACCGACAGTGCGGTTAAAAACAAAAATACAAATCAAGTGAGGGTAGGTGCCAAAACCTGCACTACACAATGATGGCGCTGAGCTCACCAGTCCCGCCGCGACCACGGCTGAAGCAAGTCAGTCGAAACGTTGGCAAATATCGAAGTATTTATGCCTTAAGTATATTACTTATCGCGAGGAAGACCCGCTAAATAATCTTGTATATCAAATCACCTAAGTCGATATTGTGAAATCCAATAAATTATTGGGTAGCCTCTAGCTAGATGATGTTGTGTTTTTAGCATCACCAATCTTTGCGTTAGTGGAGTCCTGTCTTTATAGTAAACAGATGCCTGAGTACGACACACCGAATTATTTCAAAGACAGATTCATTTGATTTTATATAAAGACTAAAGGTAAACAAATTTTATTATACTTGTATCATATTACCGACAAGAAATTCCTAGAAGTACACGACAAAAGAATGGTCCTGAGATATATTATTATACGTTGATTAAATTATGTTATGTATATTAGCATGGGCTAAAAGTAAGTTTTATGAAAAATAAATACAAAACTAGATATATTCTGACTTTCTTTTTCTGCAAATTACACGTGTCCTCTCGAAGGTTGAATATTAAGTAAGCCTTCTTGGTCAAGACTACCTCAAAGGTAATTCTGTACCAAGCGTGTTTCAAGAGTGTTTCAAACTAAAACAATTTAAGCTTTGCTTCAAAATGTTAGGTTAGGTAAGGTAAGGCTTAGGCGTATATGTTTTAAATATTTGACAACCGGTTGGTGCAGCAGGAGTGTAAACGACTGCTACGCCGAAGGTCACGGGTTCGATTCCCGCTCCAGTCAAACATTTGTGTGCATGAACATGGATGTTTGTCTTGGTCTGGGTATTTCTATGTATAATGTGTATGAATTTACAAAAAAAAAGTATATATGTATGTTAATCCATTATCTAGAACCCATAGTACAAGCTCTGCTTAGTTTGGGACTAGATGGTGATGTGTGTATGTGGTAGAATATTATTATTATATTATTATTATTAATCAGGTTATTCAGAAATACCATTTATTACTAAGCCATGAAACTTTTATACCCATTCTTATTTCAGAAGTTGATTTTATATCTCATAAACCAAGCCCTTTAATTCATACGGAAGTGCGAAAAAGTCATGAGCTGTTACACTTTAATAGCTAAGCCATACAAATTTAACATGAAGTAAGCACAGCTAAGTTAATGAACTGATTTCTATAAAATTTTACACGAAGTAAGCACAGCTAAGCTACTGAACTGATTTCTATAAAATTTAACAAGAAGTAAGCACTGCAACGCAGATGACGTCACTTTGATATCAGACTCGGTACCTAGAAGACCTACAAAACGATTTCAACCGCTGGGTAAAGTTGCTCGAACAAAACAGTCTAACGATCAGTTGCAAAAATACAGAGCATATGTCATGTATATTAGATGGCCGCACGCAATTCACTCAAACTCAACTCCACTTTGACGGTGAACCTATACCTACGGTTGACTACTTTAAATTCTTAGGATCAATCATCAGCAATGATGGTAGGATCGAGCGAGATGTAACCCATAGAGCAACCACGGGTTGGATGAAATGGGGACACCTCACGGGCGTAATGTGTGACAGAAGAATGCCCATTAAACTAAAAGGCAAACTATATAAAACGGCAATTAGACCCGCCATCCTCTACGGCACAGGATGCTGGACATCAAATCATCATCAAAAGAACGACCCCTTCAATGGTATGGACATGTGATCCGCCGTCTCGAAGACCACATGGTATGAGTAGCCCTCAATCTACCGACAACGACGCGTCGCCGCGAAAGGCCTCCTGTCATCTGGTTTTATTCAGTCCAAAAAGACCTTAAGGACATGAATGTTGATGCTCAAGATAGAGCAAAATGGAAAAGACAGACAATGAGAGTCGACCCCAGATAGTGGGATAAGGCGAGGGAAAGAAGAAGCACATCTTATTTATTAAATCTCAAGGAAACTCAAAGAGTATTGGCATATCACTCGTCTGAAGAACTACCTTTCAGAAATTGAAAGCCTAATTTGTGTGAAAAAATACTAGAACACATTTCAGGAGTTCCTTGCCTAGGTTTTTAGAGAGCTAGACAGTAGTAAATAGGAGTACATAACAACATTATCACAAAAAACTCATATACATTTAGATTGTCTTTACTCTTTAATTTGATTGAGACCCATTACATTAAAAATATCAATACCAATCAAATATATCCATCAAATCATAAAAGTAAAGTAAATATATTTGCTGTCTTTTAAATCCTAAAATTAATTATTCATACTATCAACTTAACACAATTAAGTAAAGTGATTTTATATTATTAGGCAATCGAGCGTTAGTCAAATATTTGTCAAAATACATTATTAATATTCTAGCGACAATTTTCATTTCAAAATAGCGAATTCCTGACAACATTGTATAAACGCCAAGTGGAGGTCGGACGCTCCATTATTAATTTAATAAATTACATCTTCAGATAGAGGGGCCACTCCCTATTAATTTTATTTCCTTATGATTCGAATGACAAGACCGACCTTCATTTCTTATAAAGCGTTTAAAGTTCTTTGATATTGAAATAATGAGCAGAATTTCCTACCTTAAGGCCCTACCTTAAGAATATTTACCAATGATCAAACAATAGACATAATATATACATTATTTTCAACATCATTCTCCTAGCTTTATCCCAGTAAGAACCCGGGATCCGCTTTCTAGTCTAACATTGGACTGAATATTAGCTTTTCCACAGAGCGACTGCCTGTCTGACCTCCGCAACACAAAGTGATAGCTATCCATGGTATTCCATGGTTTAAACTAGAGTCAGTTATTCTATAACGTCTGTCAAAGATTTTCATGACAGCCGGGACCGACGACTTAACGTGCTCTACATGGCACGGGGCAAGCGACAATTTTCAATTTAATAGGCCTCATAACTTCGAAAAGTCATTGGTGCGCGCCGTGGAATCGCACCTGATACCATCTGCATTGCAGTCCGTTGGTATCTTCACTAGGTTTATTTTCAACAAACGCAATAATTGCTTTACAAATTTTATACTCAGAAAATAAAACTCATTTACTAGCCATTAAGTATTTTTCAAGTTAACTTTCTAGATAGAAAATGGACGTAAAAATACTCTTATAATATTACTAGCAGTTACAATTTTACGATCAACAGATTAAATTGAAAACATAAAACGATTGACAAGGACGAAGCGTACCTAACAAACTTAAAAATATTATAGCGTATCTGACAATCTTTGTGGAGAAATCATGTTACATATTATTCAAGACAGTATCTCGCCTATATGGCTTCTTGTCCATATTTGAGTTATTAATCGAACATAAACTTTCGCGACTTGCATAGATCATACAAAATAATTTCGCGGAGAGACTGATAGCAGCTTAGCGCCGTCTTGTGGAAGTACGGGTTTCGGCACGTCGGAAACAAATAGGTATTTATACCTTAAATAAGTAAAGTTTACGCGATTAAGACCCGGTAAATTATTTTGTTTGATTTGAGTTATTGTTCTTTAGGAGTTAATTATTGGTAGGTATTAAAACCTTAGAGCGTGAAAAAAGCTGCGGCGCGTCGCATGCGATCGACCGCATTTCGATATTAGAAAAGGCACCATTTCAACGCACTGATTTGCGGGCAAAGATAATATTTAATTCTCTTGGTTTAATTGAGGACGAACGAAAGAAAGAACGCCGTACTATCCATATTTATGAAAAAACTTACAGCCTTTTTAGGGTTCCGTAGTCCACAAGGAACCCTTATAGTTTCGTCATGTCCGTCCGTCTGTCCGTCCGCAGCCTAGCTCAAAGACGCCTGGTGCTAGAAAGCTGATATTTGACATGAATATAAACATAAGATATTGCAACAAAACTGTAGAATAAAATTTCGGAAAATATTTTTTTAAGGGTATCTCCACTACATATATAGTGGGGTTGAATTTTTTTTTTGTTGAGTACCCCATCATGTGGGGTATCATTGGATAGGTTTTAAAAAAATATTATTAGTTTGCTCAAATCATTTTTCGATCAAGTAATTGGTTTGTCAAATATCACGCTTTGAAGTGAAAAAAATTGTTAGACTCAAGTGTCCCCCCCCTCTGCTGGCTAAACTATTAATTTGGAAGAGGTGAAAAAAATCCCAAATGTAGTACATATAACGAATTTAAAAGGAAAACTATCACGGCTAAGTAGATATCACTAGTTTATGAGTAATCGTCGGTTAACTTATAAATACCTATTTCTGTGAGTTTACATTGGGCGCGCTGGCTTAATCTTAAAGATATACGTACTTTGGTATGTAATGTACTACGGTACTACGTAAGTATAGTAGTGGAAACCACATTTTATGTTACAATACATAACTGGATACATACCTAGTATTTTTCTAAACAAAATTTAGGTTCTTATAATAGTGTTATTAAAATTATTTTTTCAGCAAAATAAACAGTCGGATTTGTTGTAGGTACAATAATACCCTTTGCAGCAAGTCATTATGGGCAACTACGGAACCCTACATTGCGCGTGGCCCGACACGCACTTGGCCGGTTTTATTTAACTTTAATTTTAGACAACGCCCGCATTAGAAATAGATCTAATGTCACAGGAAACTTTACAAACATTCAAAGAACAGGCATGAAGAACACTCAGGATCAGATTAACAATTTGCGAATTAGAACGAGGCGATCGATTAAACCATTACGCCATTAACAAGAATAAATTAAACAAAACTTAAAACAACATTTTCTATGGAAGGATAAAGTGTGCTTCTTTTCCAGCAGCATTTTATGAATATAAGAGAAAACCGATATTGGAAAGCAGATAATTATAAGAACCGATCACTTCTGCACCAGAAGCTAAATAGTTCTTAATAGTACAAAAGTTAGCAGCCTTTTCACCAGAAGAAAACGTCACAGACACGAGCAACCATCAATTTAAAAGGAACGATCGTAAACTCTGCCGGGGTCATTTCATACGCTATGAAAACTCCGAGTATAAAGTTGATTAAATTGGCTAAACGTTCTGAATGTACTTACGTATCTGGTTATGAATTTTTTACGATATTTTTTTAGGAAATTGTGAACAGTTGACAAAGCGCATTTAAGTCAAATTTGCAAAATGTAATGTTTGTTATTTAACAGATCACATTAGTTATGATTTATCACCGGCAGTTATATAAATGCTCTTACAATAAAACTAGTTGAAATACATATCAAGTAGTACCTTGAAGCTGCCATGTCAAGTAGGGAAAAATGGTTGTGTGGTTGACTTTGATCCCGTGTCTGTTTTTTGCTATCATTAAAGCCAATTTGACGCTAGATCATAAAATATTCCACGGTTTTAAAACAAAAACACCATTCAAATCCGGGATCAGAATCAAATGTAAGCATAAGCATAAATCATCGAACAAACGAAGGAGAGAGTTTTGCAACAAATCATATAATTTACAAGACATCAAGTGATTGTCATTCGTCACCGTCAGGCACTCTATTAAAACTTTTCATCTTAAACTCGCAAACTTGACGAAACAGAATGCCTACTTGTACTCACAGCCGTGCCAAATTTCGTTCTTCAAACTGTCTAACTCTACGCCAAAATAATTTTCGTAGACGTTTGTCTGTTTGTTATGCTATGACCTTGAAACTGCGGTGAGAATACTTCACTTTTACAGTGCAAATGTTTCAAAACAACATTAATCATAGGTATATTTTTTGGCGTATACCTGAAGTAAAATATAAGAAATATAATTTAAGAGCTTTTTGTGCTAACTAGAAGTATATTTGATGTTTCAATTCTAGTGAGCTACTGTGTCAATATCGTAACACAACATGTTGCTCCATGGAAAAGTAACGCAATCATTAAGTAAAATTGCAAATTACTTGATTTTTAAAACCAGCCTTAATAGGGTAATTGGTATTGGTAGACGGCAAACTTGTACTAAGTTAAGTGACGAAAATAATCGTTAAAAACAATCAGTGTTAGTTTATTTTCTGTCGACCGTAGTTAATCCTAAGCTGAAAAAGCGAAGACTGTTGTATTTACATTCATAGGAAGCATAATTTTACAAAAGCAAACATTTACAAATTATCATTTTGTACAACTTACAACATGTAAGTTGTACAAAATTGCTTTATCAAAGACACCTGTCTACCTTTTCTTACTTTTCACTTTACAAATATAATTCACTTTAATCGTTTTAATTCTAGCCAGATCCGATTCAAGTTTAATTTATTGAGTGTGTAACTGTCATCAATTGATGTAACTTATCTAATAGAACATTATGAACAGCAAATTATTTCATTTATATAATAAATGTTTGCTCTGAGGCCACATTTTAAAGATATGGGTAAAGTTTATCGGTGCGATAGTTATTACGCCTACACATTTTTACAAAGTAACTTGAACTCCAGAACGTGCCAACAGATTTTTATATCTTTAATTCACGCGAATAAATTTACTTGTAGATTGCATTGTTTAATTTCTTATCCTGGAGCTCGAAACATTTCTCTTTGGCAGATTTATTAGATTGCTTCCGTGCGCGTTTTGACTTACAAAAATAGGAGCACCTAGTCGTTGCGCAAATGTATGTACCTAACAATACAACGTGCTTTGTAGAAGAGATATTTTATTGAAAGTGTATTTTAGCGCTATTTTGAGTGTTATTTTAATTTTCCCCGAAGTTAAATGTCAAACTATTATTTATCATGAAATAGAAGTTGACCATGTGACTAGCCGAAAGTTTGCATACCTTATTAATACTCATTAGGCACTGTGGTGAAAATTTAAAAATAATTTTTGCATTCCTCTATAACGTAAATTCGAATTACGCTTTTCTATAAAATTATACTACAGTTAAGCTGGTAAGTGGTGCTAGGTTGCTTAAGATCAGCTTTTCACAGTGGCCTCTCATACAGAAAGATCCAAGATTATAAGGCACCTTTTCTGTTCTATTCGCAACGCTGAGTCCAGTAATTCAAAACGTTGATTTACTTCTGAATAAATCGATTGGTACCATGTGAACTGCATTATAATTAAGTACGTCAATATATTACTTTGTATAGTAAGTCCTGAAAACTGCTCCATGATCCTTAAGCTCTTGAATTTACATTACTTATATTTTTAATATTTTGAAATATAGCAATAACATTTTAAATTATCATCATCATTTTCAGTCTGTCGTAGTCTACTGCTGTATAAAGACCTCTTTAATAGCACACCGCTGAGCTCTATATTCGGCTCATTTAAATTATAGTCAGAGCGTAAACGAGCCATCCATGTCGTAAAATTTAATAAAATATATCAAAAACATCATACGATTGAATTATTTTCTTAATTGCCTATTTTAAGCTCCTATGGTCCAATCGTAAAAAATAAACGTCATTTTATTTTCTTGTTTTTTGGAGACACGTATGTTTCAAATAATTTTGGCTGACATTCCATATCCATTTCTTTTTTGCGTGATTGGTTGGATGTTTATTTAAAACGTTGAAATAAAATACGACGCACTATGGTGCTGTTCGTTTCAGCTAAATTTAAATTCCAATCTAGCTTTTCAATATCAAATAACGATGTCAACAAAATATTTGCAAGTGAAAAAGACTTTTTATTGCATTGTTTACATCATATAATTATTTTTTACAACACTTTAAGGTGTTGACAGACTTATTAAGTCTACAAAACTTATTCAATGCGCGATAATAATAATAATACAATGTAAATATAATTTTTAATAATAAGAAATATACTAATTCATTCCAAAATATTTTAATTTGTTGTGCAACGAAAACACAATGCATATTTTGATAATCTTTTATTTTATTTTAGTTAGGAATATAATTAAGTTAGTGTTTGTTTGACCATGATCACAACTTATGTTAAACAGTGATGAAATCGTTGATAAAGCATATCAATATAATCATAGCATATTCGGCGAAGTAATCTACTGTGGTCACAGATAAAGATATCCGAGAGAAAAGCTATCACTGCATGCATAGTAAGTATATCTATCTATCGCGGATTATAATGAGACGTGCATAAAAATTAAGTTTACTAAATTGTTCCGTCTCTCTTTGCTTATAGCTGCTGGGCTGGGCATTGCATAAATACTTACGTACCATCTGTCTACAAATACTTTGAGATCTGCACAGGTATATGTGAAGCGCCTATCCTCCGTGATGAATGCACGAATTCCAGTAAATCTTTTAGTAATTTGAAGCAATCAAAATGCCGGCAATCATCTGTTAGACCGTCAAACCTCTTTGACACTAAAGGTTGGCACACACATACGCTGAATGCTATCTTAAGTAAAGGCTATGTCGATCCGTTACCGTTTTGATATGAATACGCAACCCAACCATTAAATGTACAACATAACATAAATTGATATTTGACCCAACATATAACCAATCCAACTCGGCAAACTAAGCTCGGAATATTACGCTGTTACGAGTAATATTATTCAATCATGTAGTGCTTAGTAGTATTTACAGTTATAGACTAACATAACAGTGTAAGAACAAATTTGTATGAAATTGAAACTTTAAGCGTTATACGGCTATAAAATGTTAAGGGCAGTTTACATAGTCTAGACGACGAACACGGATGTGAGGACAGGGATGTCACTCAACAAAGAATCTTTTAATCTATACTTTCAATATAATAAAGCTGGACAGTTTTTGTTTGGTTGAACGCGCTAATCTTAGAAACTATACTTCCGATTTATATTGTTCTTTTTGCGTTGGTTAGCCCATTTATCGAGGAGGGCAATATGCTATATAAAATCGAGCCATGAGCCACGGGAGTAACACCTTAATAACGCGCGTATAACCGCGGGCTCAACTAGTTAGATATATGACTTTCTAACCATCAATCTACTGTTTTTTTTCATAACTCTTACTTAAGAGTAGGTACTCTTGAAGCCTGAATGCCGCCTATTGATGAACAAAGCGTGCGAGCATTTTGATATGAGAAAAACATACCTATTGGCTTTATTAATAAAGTGTTCAGTGTATTAAAATAGAACGAGCAATTAAATTAATATGACAGTGCTACTAAATGTATTGCCGGGAAAGAACAACACAATTTCCTTGTTTTCAATTTTGTATTATAATGGTTTACGTGGACGCCAATTGTGTGGTAGGATCTCTCCCGTCCATTTTAATTTGTAAAAGCGTATGGCAGGTATATACTTAATCCGGAAATCTCCTCAATAACTAATATTAATGTAACGGGTTTCATTCACTTAATTATTTGAAAATAAAGGAAAATTACTTTCTATTTAACCCGACAGTGGTCACGGAATAACCCAACCTGCGCGTGTGTTTGTTTTGTTTGAATGAGTTTTAATTAAATTTGGCATGGAAGGTCGTGCGAGTATTTATTTTTCTTAAATAAGAAACCAACGTTAACGCCACAACTCCCACTAGGCAACTTGCTTGTCATTTGAATTTGACCATTTTACAAATTATAATATACATAATTCACAGTGACAATAATTATAAAATGCTGATGGAAACCTGTTAGCGCGCTTACGGCTACTGCAACATTTCAAACAGTGCCGTGCCGTGTGTCGTGACCGAACCATTACAGTGTCCCATGATACTAAGATCTTAGACTTAGACATTTTTTATTAACTCCAAGAGAAGACAATTTTAAGTTTTATTTTAGTTACTTACTGTAAGTGATTAACACTTAAGTAACACTGTAAGTGATTAACATTACTAACGAGCCATGTGCAATGCTTTAACCACAAAATCTTCTCTAAACCAATGAGTAACCCACTTTCATGCTCTCCCGAATATTATCTTGTATATTTTATTGTTTGTAGGTAACCCTATACTGGATACAATAAGGCTGCAATGTGATGTTATATTTAATGTATATCGCACCATCAGGCGGCTGTCTGCACGTAACCAAGATCCCAGTTGAAAAGAGCTAGAGCGAGAGACATTCGTATTGATCCAGGACTTATTGCACACCAGAATCCTATTACATATATAAATGAGAAAGTTTGTGAGGATATATAGATGTATGGATGGATAGACAGCATTTTGGTACTTTATGCACTAAAACTACTGAATGGATTTTGGTGGAACTTTGCAGTTAATCAACTTAAAATAATTATCACCATCGATCCCGGTTGTCGCGAAGATCTTTGACAGGTGTTATAGGGCGTCAGTATCTCTAAAATAAACTGACTCTAGTCTAAACCTTGGAATATCGCTATCCCACCGGGTTCCGGAGGTCAAACAGGCAGTTGCTCTGTGGAAAAGCTAATATTCAGCCAAATCCGATTAGACTAGTAAGCCGAACCTAGGTTAAAACTGGGATAGCGCTAGGAGGATGAATTATCACCATTATGTTTCTTTCGTTCTAATCATTGTAGGTTTAACCCTTTTGATACTGGCTGACTTATTGACTACGCACATCCGAAACTATTGGGGCGCAACAAAAAGTTTGGCTTTTACTTAACTATGTTTGGAAACCACTAGGACAGGATTTTTGGAAATTCTTATTCTAAGGGGATAAATGGGAGGCCATTGTTGGTATGCAACTTTTACCCAAGTGAAATTGAGGCGGTCGAAATAAAAGTTAAAAGCTAGTGTAGTTTTTTTACTACTTCAACTTACCGCAGCAAAGCTGAACTTGATGCTGCAATAAATTATGGACACAAATGCAAACAAAATTGGCAACTTAAAACTATTTGCTTATTATCACAATATTTCTAACTAGAAAACGTTTTAGACATAAGTTATTCAAATGAGTACCTAGCGCAACCTCATTTGGTACGTGCAACGAATTAATTTCACTGATAAACGCAGCCTGACCTTACAATATACTTTTATTTTACAAATCTAGCTATGTGCCGAGACCACGGTACTTTTAATTTTAATTTCAACATGAACTGAACATTACAATGTGGTTATTTTTGCAATTAGTCAGCTGTGTTGTAAGCTAGAAGCAGCGATCGACGGCGATTGATGGATTGCAGTGTCTCGGTTTTGTATATACGTATCTACATTGGATTGTATACTACAATGATTGTGGGACTAGAGTGCAGTAGGCTATTGCTGAATATTAATACTCTAATCCGTACGTACGTACGTATTTTTATGACTGTGAGCGCGTCATTATTTATGTACATAATTATTTAATAATGATGGTATGTCGTAAATAATTACCAAGATAGCTGTTGTAAAAATATTATACATGGAAAGTGCTAAAAATATCTGATGTGATGTTGCCGCCAGAGGTCTATCATTGTTTTAAGACAAGAACTGGAACTGATGGTTTTAAGTTTCCTTGAAAACACAGTAGCACTCTCCTGTAGCTAACCACAAGAACTGCTCAAAAAGAGAGTTACTGAAGTTTTATTCAACGAAACATTCCCAAAGAATATGCGAGAAAACAGGCAAGCGCAGTGTTCAACGCTCTACAGCAAGAGACACCCACAACTTTAGGACGATAACTAGTAGTAGCTGGATGATGAAAACGGGTCTTAAGTCTTGAGGCGTACCCAGAGCGAGGCCGGATTCCAGCAGTGGACTGCAATAGGCTGAGATGAGTTGAGATGTGCAAATAAAATACTATGCTTCCATCGTCTGCTATACACCTGCCAATGTCATGGTCATAAAACAAAGGAGAGCAACTATTCAATCACCCATGAATTAAGTTATAATTGCTCAAAATTTACCTTCAGAGCGCCGTTAGTTCGTTCACAAAGTTTTTGAACTGTGATGCAAATTACTTGAGAAATTGTGAATTTGTAAAGGCCTCTAAACTTGGGGTTAATGTGACGTAAACGTAGTGCTACCATGTATTTGGTTTGTGATAATTTAGATTTACATACTCCTATCTATATATATAAAATCCTTGCGTTACTGACTGACTGACAGACACGCTACTGCCGCAACTACTTAGCGCAAGTAGGTGAAATTTGGCATGTATGTTCCTTGAGGAGTGTAGGAGATGTTCAGTTCATACAAAGATAGCATTTTTGGAAATTCCACCCCTAAGGGGGTAAAACAGGTTGTCAGAGTTTGTATGAAACTTTTTATTCCTTTAATAGATTAACTTCAAACTTTGTATATTGGTTCCTGAAATGTATGTTTCTTGAGAAGTGCAGGGGAGTCTGTACAAAACATTTTATGTAAACGAAATTTACGCGAGCGAAGCAGCGGGCAAAAGCTAGTATATACATAAAAAAAATGTGCGGTTAGGTGTAGCTGCGGGCATCCTCTAGTTCTGTATATTATGAACTACCTGTTTCAAAGTTTTCAGGGATAAAACTCTTGAGAGAAAAATGGTTAGTGAAAGTTTGTTTTAAAATCCGCCTATTCTAATAGCAGCGTTGTGAAAGATTGTGTCTTCTTTTTTGGTTAAAAAATAAACAAAGTTTTTTACAAAATTAATCCCTTGTTTCAAGTATTCCCCAAAAAAATTTGTTAGATACTTTCTAATTTTCGGGTTAAAACAAATGCGAAAATTTATTTCTTTTAGTTAGGGTGAATGAAACCGCTGGCAAAAAAGCTATTAAGCAATTGTTATTTATCAAGAACAATTGCTTAACATTGTAAAATAAGCGTGACGAATGACGTTTTTGCGAATAATAAAATTTTATCTTATACATTTTTCCCACACTATCGCCAATGTCTTCGCAATTATACTATTATACTTACTAATAACAAGCTAATAAATCATTCTTAATTTTGACATTTTATAACATAAGAAAAATCACATACAATAGGTGGACTAATCGCTTGGAGCAATCTCTTCTGGTTAACCTTAGGATGCCAGCAAGGCTTGGCGGGACTGTCGTTTATTTTTGGTTGATCAGTGTTCCTAAGAAACAAACGTTTTCATGCTATTTTAGATATTCTATCGTCAAATAGAGATATCCATCATCATCAGCTCTGTATATATACTGTCACCCTGCTGGGCACAGGCCTCTTCCCTTTATGATAAGGGTAAGGCCATAGTCCACCACGCTGATCAATTGCGGGTTGGCAGACTTCACATGTCTATCGAGAACATTATGGAACCCTTTCAGACATGCAGGTTTCCTCACGATGCTTTTCCTTCACCAATAAGTAGACAATAATTAACAATTTAATACGCACTTAACTTCGAAAAGTCATTGGTGCGTGCTGTGGATTCGAACCCGAGACCCTCTTCACTCGGCTATCGCTGCCAGTAGAGACATTAACAGTCTGCAATGCAAACTGCAGAGGGTATCCGGTACAAATCCACGGCGCGCTGCACTGACTTTTCAAAGTTAAGTACATATGAAACTGTTAATTAGGTATCGCTTGCCAGTCATTATAGGGAGTACTCTCGAATATAATGACATTGGTCTAAACCATGGTATCTCTGTGGAGATGCTAAATATTCTGTCAAATCTGATCTTCGGACTAAAATTGTGATTCTGGAAATTTTATTTCTGCCACAATTTTTTTAGTGTCAACTTCACATAGTTTTTGCAAATATTATGGAGAACTCTCAGACATGCAGGTTTTCTTAAATTGTAAAAAAAAATGTTGTATTTATGTACACACAAGCTTGCATAAATTTTGAAAAGGTAGGTTAGGTTAGCCAACCAGAAATTCTATATTCTGATTCAAAATACTTGTCCTAGTTTAATAGTTTTTGAGATGGTGTCAATACACTGCGGAAGGATTGTAGGGACTTGTTCGTGACAAAGGTTTTGGAAGTTTAAATTAATACCTTCCATTTAGATACGTCTGGGATTTCTACGTCGCCGGTCAGTGGAGAATTATTCAATTACCAAATTATCCTCTCATCTCTACTCTTTCTTTATATGTTTGCTGCTTTATTGTGAAACTGCGTAAATTATCTCCTAATATATGTTGCTTCTTTCACGTAGTAAAAGTAATCGCTATTTTTTACTACCTACTTGTTTAATTACAATAAAAATAAAACTGCCTTCGTGGTCCAGTGAATATCGTATGCGTCTGCTGATCGGGATATCCCGTGTTTGATTCCCGGGTCATGTAAAAGTGTTATTGGGTTTTTGCCGAATTCTCAGTAGCAGCACGGAGTCTGGCCTTTGCCAGACTCCGTGCCCGGTAGTGGCAATAGACTCGCCCCCTATTATGTGGGACCTAAAAATTCATGAAGCAAAATGTGGGTGTAATATTACACCTCTGCCTAACCCTTCGGGGATATAGACGTGAGGATATAAAAAAATAAATGAAAAATATACGTATCTACAACGCATGGGCCTTTAAACAGAAACGAGTACGAAATTTATTTTCTGTTTCCGTCTATAGGTGGGATGACTTTTTGTTCTACTTAGTATTGTATACGTCAAACTTTACGATAACCCTTACGTATATTTATAGTACTACCCGTAGTATCTTAGAACTATAGGCACAATGCCAAGGAATTGTATCCAAGCCATTGTAATGTCAGGAATTCCATTGAAAGGAAGGAGGCTTACAATAAATCCACCAACTATAACCATTTAACTGTACGAAAACGACTGTCATAGCTTAGTGTAGAGACCAACGGACTGCTACGCAGAGGATTCAGTTTCAAACCCACGCCCATGTCGCACCCCAACGACTTTTCAAAGCTATGTACAGTCAAATAACTTCCCGCTTGACCACCATAAGACATTGTCGCTTCCAGTGCTACTTTACACGCACATTGACCCTCGTATACAAAACCAGTTTCTAGTGCGACACAAGGGATTTTGTTTCAAATTGGTCCAGCGGCGACTTGTTTAATTGTACATTGTTATGTATCACTTTCTAAACGGCGAACGAAAACTATGTCATGAAATGTGCATCTTTCTATCACATACATGCTCTCTGAATTGTTCGAAAGACATTTAAAGTCTGTCAAACCGCACTTGGCCAGCGTAGTGATCAAATTCTTCTCACACCTGATAAATGCATACCTGTGCTTGGGTAAAGGCACTTCTGTAAGTGGTACAGATTATAAACAAGCCTATGTATATCACCATCAAATAATGAGGGTGATATTCTTTGAGAGGATAGCACCTACTTCTAGAGGGAAGTTCCAGTTTTTTACACGCCTCCAGTACTCTTACAGATATCTACGCTAGTGATTGCACTCTTGCCTACTTCAGCCTCTCTTTGTATGCGCTTCCATACGAAATACGGTCGTGCAGTGCATGCGATGTATCCCATTCATTCAATCGTCAAGTGCCATTGGAGTGTACACGTTTGGTACGATTATGCGAGTTAGTCGGACGTATATCCGCAATTCCGCAGAAAGTGCCGACGTGTAATGTCGATCTTGTTTGATATAACTGAAGACTAGGTAGTTATCTAAGGAATAAAATGTTGACAGCATCCGCAGATAATTCGTATGAACTAATTTATGCATGCAATACATTGTATCTTAATTGCCCATGACATTAGTTTCGTTAGGCAACCTGTACAATCTATGTGCATTTTTTTCCAGATTCTGATTAGCCTTCGAGGATGTTCATCCTTTAAGTTGTACTGCACTTTGCGTAAACGAAGCAATATTGATGATTTTATGTATGTACTTGTGTGAAAGTCAAAGGTTTAGGAAGGAATTGGACCCATGGCTATTGTCGTTTTAAACAAAGTTTCACAAGATAGCTAGTTCTATAAAAATCTTCTGGCAAATTAGTGCATCAATCAAAGCTTACTAACTTAAAAGTTGTGAACAATAAAAGCAGAATTTCATTTACAAGAAGCAAGTTTGTAATATTATGCAAAGTATAACACTTTCTTATCGGAGCAAATCACTTGGTTGTTTAAAGTTTCCTCTCGGCTCCAACAAGTTTGAATTGAGTCATTTATTTTCCATAAATTGCTCTCGCACAAACTTTCCCGTATTTAGCCATACGAATACATACACGAAGTAAAGTAGCAAGGCTCAGGAACTTTGAGGGTGACACTGTAAAGTTAAGGGGTTCCGTGATCGATTGCATTTAGTTTTAGGCTGTTGAAATATTATGCCACTATGTATGTCAGTTCACAAAGACAATAAAATAAAATATATTATCAGGTGAAAGATTAACTTATATTTTACCTATTTGTTTTAGGTGGGTAGGCCCGAATGCGTCTAGAGCAGCCTTATTGTTTCCCTCCACTGAAACCCAAATGCCGAGGAAGGAACTTTGCAACAGATCAGAAAAAAAAGAACAGCCTTTATCAACATCGTCCTAGTATTAACCCGGTTGCATACATTACGAAGCTTTTCCGTCTGAGATGCCTAGGGCCCCGTTACTGTTTAACTAGATTTGGCAGTATATCATCTTTTCCATGGATTATACCAGTGTCAGCATATTCAAGAGTACTGACTCTACAAAACCACTGTCAAAGTTCTTTAAAACAGTCCGGACCGACTGCTTAACGTGCTCGCTGAGACACGATGCAAGCGATAATTAATCATTTTATACACACAGCTAAAGTCACTATTGCGGGACGTGGGTTTCTAGATCCGATACTCTGTTGGTATCTTCATCGTTGGCTATTGTTGCCTCTAAAAGGCTTAATTCATTTACCATTTTCCATTCCTCTATTATAAGATAAGTAAATCACAAACTCATGGAACGAGTTGATTTCATAGAAGTACCTCATTTGTTTGTCTCCTTGCTTACAAGACGCAGCGCTTGCTAACCAAACATAATGAGATTTGTTAACAAAGCTCCAGTCACACAGCAAACTTCCTCTAATTTGTTCATAAACAGGAAATGTGCTTCGCGTGTATAGTTTTTCAAGAAAATGTTGTTGAGACAACATTATTGCTAAACAAAATAATTATTTTACTCTATACGCAAGGTTTTTGGAAAAGTGTGAAATATTTTAGACTTGATCACTTGCGTGAATAAGCTTCCATAGTTGTCATTCGTCAAATCAAAAGTAGTGGTACAAATTCTTGAGGTCATACAGAATCATCATTATCATTTTAGTACATTGGTATTATATTGGTTGCATCCAAACGTCATCCTGATTTCACCTCTCTCATTCCAACTCTTCGATACGCTTTCTACTTTAACACAGAGAGTAACTACTGTCTGACTTTCGCAACCCAAAGTCACAGCATTATGCGCTTAGCCATAAAATAAATGAATAGTTTCAAAAACACTAGAAAAACACGCTTTTTTAAATGCACGATAAACATATAAAGTCAATTATGGATC
The DNA here is from genome assembly GCA_944739405.2 of Euclidia mi. NCBI lineage: Eukaryota > Metazoa > Arthropoda > Insecta > Lepidoptera > Erebidae > Euclidia > Euclidia mi. Next base: position 24,661,589 of record OX123204.2, on the reverse strand, counting down.
GTTCAAGTTGTCTCTATATCTGGGCTGAAGTGTAAACTATGTGCTTCTAATTATAATATTTGATTGTAATAGCGTGGGGCGCTGGAACAGGAAAGACTTTCTTGTTAACAAATATTAATATTAACTTCCTGGCGGAAGCTGCATGAGGTCGCACAAGAGCATAACGTTTCTGCCGCCAAAGGGTTACCAAAGGGAACCATAGATATCTCGTCCACGAACAAGAACTCTACATTTTGCTACTGTTGACGCAACTCTTATGTACTCAATTTCCTGAAAGAAGAGGCGTTAAAAATGTCGGTGAATGTCGTCTCTCCTCGCTGCTGGCGCATGTTTTATCTGAGTGCGACAAACTGGTACTTTGAACAGACTGTTTAATATGGCTCTATATTAAACAGTCTGTTTTATCTATGTGTCTCTGTTAACCTACCTAAGAAATTTATTGAGCTGTTTTGTTCCATCTCTAATTTGAACTTAATTTTGGGGTGTATACTATTATAGCGGACATTCATTTGACGTCATACACACTTGTCAAAAGGGTATCAGAATGTGCGTATTGGAACAATTAGAAATTTTAAAACGGGACAAGAATACATTACTGAACGTTCAAACCAACTTTAACGGGTCCCCATTGCTAAATATATTCGCATACCGTCATAATGACGCACATCAGTCGAGCGGCGCGGAGGGAATTAGAAAGTACAATCGTTTATAAGACATGCTCACGGTAGGAAAGCGCTCAGTCGTTGCCCATCGCTTCTAAACACGTGTCGAAGAAAAGTCGGCGCATACAGCGGGATACTGCAAATCAGGTATCTTCCTGGAACCCATACCATTCCTATATCCCTTATCCTTTTAGAGGAGTTCGGTATTGTCAACCTTTTTTGCAATAGTTGGGGTGGTCAATCCGAGGGTGCGTGGTGGGTTCCTCTTTCCTTCCATTAGGTTACAATGGAGTTCCGCCAAGTAACGCCTGATTCAATCAACTAGATTTTATATTTATCTGATCAATACCCCAGATTGATGAGAAGATTGGTGCGATCTGGTAGATAGGTTTTAGTACATAATCTGACTACATATTTTTTTATTATAATTAAACCGTTTAACATAAAAATGATTTTTATTTTATTTTGTTTTCAAGTTTTTAGTTTTATTGTTAGTTCATAGTGAGCCCTATTCTACCAATCAAGCCCTTTCATTCGATACCTATTTTGAGGTATTTGTGAAAAATATGTAATCCGCCATTTTGTATTGGCGGCCATCTTGGATTTACAATCATAAGGAATATATTATGTTGTATTGTCATCAAGATTAAGAGTGTGTACCAAATATCAGATCAATCTGTCATCAGGAAGGGGGTAATATTCCAATTACTAAATTTGACCCAAACAAACAAACAAATAAATAAATAAACAGGTCAAGCTAAATAAAACCGTTTAATAATAATAATAAAACCGTTTAGTAATAATAAAAATGCCTTTTTTTTTATTTTATGTAGTTTTAACTCTGATCATTTGTGATTGTGATTTCTATTTTATTTAAGCCAAAGTACATAAAAAATATGTGTAACAGATACTTGGTACTTGGTAGCACGCTGTTTCCGCAACTCCACGTCCTGACGTGTATTTTGCGTGCCGGTGGGAATGGCCTTATCACTCGAGCCACCCCAGCTCTTCGAGGAAGGCCAGCAGGCTCTTGATGTGGCCTACTGCTTCCCTCAGAGTGCTGTATCTGGTCAGGTACTGCTGCCTATACTGTGCGACCTCAGGGCAGTCGAGGAGCAGGTGGGCTGCTGTCTCGTCTGCTGCCATACAGGCCCTGCACAGCGGGCTGTCGGTGATACCTAAAGTAAATAGGTGTTTATCAAAGAATCCGTGTCCTGTGCAGGCGACCGTGACTGTCCGCAGTTGTTGTTTAGACAGCCGGAGGACTTGTTTGGCTATCTTACCGTCTGCTGCGGGAAGAGCCTCCTTGGCCTGCCTACATGTTTCAATACCAATCCAGGACTGGTTGTGCTGGGTCTTGGTTCTATTTCTTACCAGGTTGCGATAAAAACCAGAAGGGAAGGGAATAATGGCCTCGGGTCCCACCACCTCTAAGGTGGCCCCTCTTCTGGCAAGTACGTCGGCTGCGTCATTCCCTCTTGAGCCACTGTGGCCCTTGATCCACTGCAATGTTAATTTGTTTAGTTTACCTACCTCTGTTAGTTTCTGGTGGCATTCAAGTGTGAGTGCCGAGGTGATAGTATGGCTTTTGAGGGCTGAAAGGACGGCCACACTATCTGAGAGGATCCTAATGGATCGTTCCCTTACCTCACATGCCATGATTGCTGTGGCGGCTAGGATTATAACTATTCGATTTCGATATAAACATTCGGCCTGGTAGACGGTGTTGTAGGCTCCCAGCGCTGCTGCGATGTTGATGTTTAAGTCCTCGGAGAATACTCCTGAACCCGTACCTGTATCCGTCTTAGACCCATCTGTGAAGATCGTGAGCTCGTTGTGGTTAACTGCTTCTACGTGTAGATCCTCGCACAGTTGGATTTTGTATTTCTTGTCAAACACAAATTGTTTCGGTATCTGGTCGCCGATGGCTTGTGTTAGGGGAACGTCTTTGAAGAGTGTATTTAAGTTGCTAGTGTGAGGTGTATTGGTGTCTTTCCAGAGCTTCAGAGCTCTTAACCGAACCGCCGACATCGTTGCTTCCTGTATATGAACAGGTGCAACGAAGGCAGGTCCAGCAACACTTCAAGTGCCGGTGTAGGTGTGGTTTTCATGCAGCCCGTGGCCGCTAGGCATGCAAGTCTTTAAAGCCTTTGAAGCTTGTTGGCGGCCGTTGTTAGATTAGTCCGAGGCCACCACACTACTGCGCCGTAGCTTACCATCGAACGTATTATTGTCTTATAGAGCCATAAAACAATTTTGAGGGATAAGCCCCAGCGTTTGCCTATCATGTTCTTGCACTGCCAGAAGACGATGCTGGCTTTTTTGAGCTTATTTTCTATGTGGTTGTTCCAAGACAATTTGCTGTCGAGAATGACGCCCAGGTACTTGACCTCGGATGACAGCTTAAGCTCTGTATTGAATAGCATGCGCAGTTGGTAGGGACCCAGAGCGCGTTTGTGTGTGAACATGACTAGTTCAGTCTTAGTCGGGTTTACGGATAATCCGTACTCTAAGTAGGGCTTGTTGGCTGAGGTCGTACACTGTACTTACTACCTTACCTGAAGTGAGAATGGTCAGATCATCTGCGTATCCTATTGTGTAGAAGTATCTCGCGTTGAGTTTGTCTATGAGTTCATTGATGACTAAATTCCACAATAGCGGGGAGAGAACACCTCCCTGCGGGCAACCTCTAGTTATCAAGGCTGTCTGGGGGTCTTCGTGAAAGAGTACTACCCTTTTGCTGAGCATGTTTTGGATCCACTGTATGAGCATCTAATCCACTCCATGTCTAGCTAGGGCATTGCTTATGCTGGAGAAGTTTGTCTTGTCAAAGGCCCCTTCTATGTCGATGAAGGTGCCCAAACAGATGCTTTTTTGTTGTATAGCAGCTTCTATCTGGCTCACGACCTGATGTAAGGCCGATTACGTCGATTTCCTTGAGCTGTATGCATGTTGGTTGACATGTAGGGGCAGGTGTTTCAGAGCCTCACTTCTTAGTTCCCTCTCGCAAAGCTTTTCCAAGGCTTTGAGCATGAAGGAGGTCAGGCTTATTGGTCTAAAGTACTTTGCATTTGTATAATCTGTTTTGCCTGGTTTTGGTATAAATATTAGTTTGATTTCCTTCGATCTCTTCGGTACATATCTGAGGGCCAGGCTAGCCCTCATGATTGCCAAGAGTATTTTAAGGACAGGTTCCCCTCCCCATTGTAATAACCCTGGGAAGATGCCGTCCAGTCCGGCTGCTTTGAAGGGGTGGAAGCTATCGATGGCCCAACGGAGTTTTTCTTCTGTGACCACGGTGTTTGCGTGTCTCCATTCGTGTTCGGTCGCCACTGTTGGTGTATCATGCCACGTTATTATCGGGGTGAGGACGCAGCCTGGGAAGTGTGTTTCAAGTAGGACGCGTCTTGTCTCCTCCTCCGATGTGGTGTAGGTGTTCTCCGGTTTACGGAGAGTTCCTGGTGCAGCCGGTTGCTGAGCCAGTACTTGTCTTACCCGGTTTGCTTGTTGGCAAGATTCAATGCTCCCACAGAATTTCCTCCATCCTGTGTTTTAGTTTAGTATTCTCACTATTTATAACAATTTAATTTCGCTAACACGCAACTGGCGGGTGGACTGAAAGATATTATTAGTCTTTTACACACACATATATTTATATATATATATATGTCTATATATTTTTAATTTTATTTTTATTATTGATATTTATATATTATATTTCTTTATATGCTTACATTTATGAATGATGATTCAACTAGCAATGATAGTTTTGTAACCGCTACTAGCCTTGATGACAGTTTTACTAGTTTGCCTTCACTTGCTGAAACTCTTCAGTCTCGGTTTTCTGATGCACCGGGAAACTTTAATGTAGTCCATATAAATGCACAAAGTATTCCAGCCCACTTCACTGATATGCTGACTAACTTTGACTGTCAAAACTTACACGCTATTCTTGTCTCAGAGTCATGGCTTAAGCCATGTCTGCCATCTGTTTCCTATTCTCTTCCTGGTTTCCATCTAATTAGAAATGACCGTGTGGATGGACGTGGTGGAGGTGTCGCCATTTATCTACGTCATCATATACCTTTTCGTATTATAAGTATCTCAGGGCAGCCACCACCTCCGAACGCCGGCGAGCATCTCTTTTTAGAAGTGGAATTGAATCACTCTAAAGTTCTACTAGGTGTTTACTATTCCCCTTCATCACGCGTCAACTTCTTTTCATCTTTCGAAAATATTCTAGAAACATTAATTCCTTCCTACAATCACGCAGTTATAATGGGAGATTTTAATACTTGCTTTTTAAGACAGGACACACGTGCATCCTCTCTTAAAAGTATTATAGAATCTAGTAACTTAACTATTCTCCCTCTTAATGCCACACATCCCTTTCCAAACTCAGTTCCTTCTCTACTCGATCTCATTCTAGTTTCTTCTCCTAACCTTGTTTACAAGCATGGCCAATGCTCTGCTGATGCCTTCTCCTACCATGACTTGCTTTATATTTCATATAAATTACGCCCCCCTAAGGCAAAACCGAGGACTATAATGCAACGCAATTTTAGTGCGATGGACCGATCGCAGCTCTGCGAGGATGCCCGTAACATTGACTGGTCAACCTTATTTGCTTCAGATAATATAGACGCTAAAGTCAACATTTTCTCGACGAATTTAATACAGCTCTATGACAAGCACGCACCAATCCGAGCCATACGGCTAAAACATCTACCAGCACCTTGGCTTACTGATGAAATTAAAAAAATTATGTCTAAGAAAGCTGCAGCTAAAACAAAGTATAAGGAACGACCAACTGCGTTTAATCTGGATAAATATGTTAGTGTAAGAAATTTCTGCAATAAGGTGTGTAGGAAAGCACAACGCCAACATATCCATAATTCTGTTCAAAACGAAGACTCAGCTAAAGTCTGGAAATTTCTCAAAAGTCTGGGAGTGGGAAAGTCACGAACTGACGTGTCATCCAAAAACATCAATATTAATTCACTCAATGTCCATTTCACTGCTTCGTCCAATTTTGATGGGATCACGAAAACTAACACGTTACTAGATCTTTCAAATATTCCAACTCCCAAATATTCACCTTTTGTTTTCGAGCAATTTACCGATTGTGATGTTAAAAAGAGCATTATGTCAATCTCATCCAATGCTGTTGGTAGTGATTGTATTAGCCGAAACATGATCCTTCCTATCCTTGATGAAATCCTTTTTGTCCTCTGCCACATACTGAATTACTCAACTACAAGCCGTACCTTTCCCTCAGCATGGAAAGAGGCCCAAATAATTCCTCTACCTAAAAAGCCAAAACCCTGTTCCTTTTCTGATTATCGTCCTATATCCATACTACCATTCCTTTCCAAAGTCCTAGAGCGCCTCATTCATAAACAACTATGCACATTCCTTTCTAAAAATTCTCTCCTAAATCCCTACCAGTCCGGTTTTCGTCCTGGACATAGTACTACCACAGCATTGGTTCACATCACTGATGAGATAAGACTGGGTATGGATAGTGGAAAGCACACGCTACTTTCCTTACTTGACTTTAGCAACGCGTTTAATACCGTTGATTTCCACATCCTGCTTGGCATACTTCGCTCTATTAACATATCTCCAACGGTGGTTGACTGGTTTCATAGTTATCTGTTTGGTCGCCGACAGCGTGTGCGCGTTGAAGACACGTACTCTTCATGGTGTAACACAGCTGCCGGTGTACCGCAGGGTGGCGTTCTATCTCCGTTACTCTTCGCAATTTTTATAAATTCTATATCCCGTAATTTAATTTCGTCCTACCACCTTTACGCAGATGACTTACAAATTTACTCGCAGGCAGCCCTAGAATCAGTAGCAGACGCTTTTTCTTCAATAAATGCTGACTTAACGCAAATATGTGAGTGGAGCAAAAAGTTCGGCCTCAAGGTAAATCCCTTAAAAACGCAGCTTGTTCTTATTGGCAGTCCTAGGATGATCTCGAGGGTCGATTGGTTAATGTTGCCTGAGGTTAAATTCGACGGTAAAATATTACAATGTACAGACCATGTAAAAAATTTGGGCATATATCTGGATAGCAATTTAACATGGGGCCATCAAATACAGGAGACCAGTCGTAAGTTGTTTGCGTCAGCGGGTTCCTTACGTAGGCTGCGGAATTTTCTTCCAACAGCCACTAAAATTGCGCTTGCTGAATCTTTACTCCTTCCAGTACTCGATTATGCCGATGTCAGCTATCTTGATCTCACTGAGCAGCAACTTGACAAACTTGAGCGTCTCCAGAATTTTTGTATAAGATTCATATTTGGTCTTCGCAAATATGATCATGTATCAGAATTTCGTAACAAACTCAAGTGGCTCCCAATTCGTCTTCGCAGGAATACTCATATTCTTATATTATTGTATAACGTTTTATTCGATCCTAGCACTCCCCTGTATCTCAAAGAACGTTTTAAGTTCCTCCATGACACACATTCAAAGTTCCTGAGGTCGTCAGAGAATCTGAGACCTCACATGCCAACGCATTCAACAAACTTCTTTAGTAAATCCTTTGCTGTCCAGGCAGTGCGCTTGTGGAATGCGTTGCCATTAGAAATTAGGCAAGCAAAGTCAATAGGCATATTTAAAAAGGCTTTAAAACAACATTTCCTAGCTAGTAACTAAGTCATTGTTTATAGCATGATTTTACTATAATATCTAAACTGTAATATGTATGTATGTATATTATTATATATGTATGTATTATTATGTATGTATGTATTATTATGTATTATGTATATTATCACGTATATTAATATGTATTTATTATGTATTTATGCACCGTATGTATATGTTAATTTAAGCAAATAACTTTATTACTACACCATTGAATTATTATATTACTCTAGTCTATTTCTGTCCATCCAAAGGTTGCCTGTAAGAAATTGCTTTTAGCGATAAGGCCGCCCATTGTGCATTTAAATTGTAAACTTAACTATTTCTCTTGTCTCTGTAAAATTTCTATGTATGGTGTACAATAAAGTATTATCTAATCTAATCTAATCTAATCATCAGTCATCATCAGCCTTTAACAGTCCACGGCTGGACTAGGGCTCTCCTTTGAAAGGAGGAATTGGCCTACTATACCTTGCTGGCTAAACGGGTTGGTATAGGGTTTGTATCAAGTTTTCCTTCTCTTACAGTGCTGTTCTCTGCATAATATGCTCCCACTGTCGACTCTTACGACACCCATGGGATGATATGGGGTGGTGACATTCTGTATTCTTAATCCGTCACCACACGGACAATCCATCCCATGGTGCGTCTGAATCTGAGGCATTTCCTACAGCTTGATTTGGCTGCTTTATAAGTGTCCCACTCTTCGTCCGCGCTTGTGTTCATTGACCTGTTTAAGCCCTTTCTTACCTTCTTGCGCTTGCGATCAAGCTCAGCGCCCCACCAGAGTTGTTTACCCGGGGTTGAAGGCGGGATGGTTTCCGGGCAAGCTGCGTGGTAGCTGTTTAGCATCGACTGTGTCAGTGTACATACCTGCTCGTCGATCTGTTCAGTGTCACCCAGTACCGTCGGCGTAGCAGTAAGGGTGAGTTTATCTTAAAGTAACAGGACGTACTTTGATTTGTCAGTGTTGTGTGGTTTCCTGCGGGGCTGTGTAGGTTGTATATTGGCTTTCATGGAGAAGCTGATCTATCTATGGTCTGAGCACGATGCCTCTTTTGAGACGTGCCATCCCTTGATGCGTTCAGCCGCTCCTTCTGTTGCGAGGGTTAAGTCAATAATTGTCTGACTACGTTTTGTGACGAAGGTGGGCTCCGTACCTGTATTTAATAGGGTAAGATTAGTGGTGAATAAGTATTCGACCAGTGACTTACCTCTGTTGTTTTTGCAGTCCATGCCCCACATTTGGTGGTGGGCATTGCAGTCCGTTCCTACTACGACCTCCGTATTTGTTCTCTCGCACTGGTTAACCAAACGCGTGATATCGAACGGAGGCGGGTCTTCGGCCTCGGGCATGTAGACCTATGCGAAAACGACCGCTATACTCCTTGGCTGCTGTGTTATTTTAATTTGAATCGCTGTGATGTCTCTGGAACAGAACTCCGTTAAAAATTGGGCTCTGATGTTTTTAGTTGTCAGTATGCAGGTTCTTGGATGTGTGTGGTCAGTAGAAGAGTAAATCTTACCTCCCGAGTAACCTCCCAGACTGGAGAGACGTCTGATGAGGCCACCTCTTATCCAAGGTTCCTGGATTAGCACGATGGCTGATTGTTGGACCTCCACCCATTTGCGCAGTTGCGCAGTGGCCGTTTGGCTATGGTGGAGGTTGATTTGAAGGCAGCTGACGTCATTAGGCGGAGGGTTCATCTGTAGATGATGTCCCCTCCTCCCCGACCGTCAGCTGCGTTAGGCCAGTCAGGATGTCGCCAGCCTCCACCCCGTCGTCCCGCCGCACCGGACTCAGGAGTAGGCTCTCATCTTCCTTTACCCCCGGCAGATGGGCCAGCCCCCGAGCCAGACGCGGCTGGCTCTGACAAGCCGGGTTCTGCGGCGCTCTCTAGCTGCGTGTTGAGGTCCTGTTTCACCTCTTCAGAGTTGTTACATCCTGGAGGATGGTCGATAGGTTCCGGGACTCAATAGGCAGGTGTGTACTTGCCTATTGAGTCCCGGAACCTGACGTAGACTGCGCCGAGCCCCAACGCGAGGCGGCGCTCGTTCTGCACCAGGGTCGGGACTTGTTCTTTCGGGACGCCCATTACGATAACCCACCTGTCTGCCTCTCGGAGTGCAGCAGTGACCATTTGTCGACCGCCAACCAGGGGTTTTAGAATTCCAGAGCGCGACCCACGTCACGTATGTCATTCAGAACTCCCTGTTCGTTGGGGACGACAATGCCGCACCGCACTCTCTTCGGGGCCTCTTCCTGGCCCCTGACCTCCAGTTCGAAGCCCTGTGGTGGGACCAGGAGAGAGACGGCCTCCGTCAGCCAGGTAAGGGCTGCCTCGTCGCCGCACGAGAGTTTGAGAACCCCGTCCACGTACACGGGTTTCCCTGTGAACGCTGGAGCGGGGCGTTTGGGGGTTTTGGTAGACCAGGCATCGCTCAGAATCTTCCTCTGGATCTCCGTGAGTACCCGGTCCACCAACTTCTTCGGCAAGTTCCCTGTGCGTTTGCATGTTACTGCAACGCCCAGGGACGCCTTGGAGGCCTGTGCGTAGGACTTACCTGTTGTCGTCCAGGAGGAGTCGAGGCGGGGCTTCTTGTGCTCCCCTCGAAGCGAGCTTGTCTCGTGGAGAGTACGTTTGGCCTCACCTCTTACCTTGTTTTCGGCAGTATTACCTGGTGTGTTTCGCGGTGGTGCTGGGGCTAGATGCCGTCCAGGGGCAGCCCGCCGCTTGGCTAGGCGGCTTCCCTGTACTGCCTCCGGCCTTCGTGCACCCCTCACTTCTGAGCGTGGGCTGTGCGCTGGTCGCATTGCTGGGACCTGTGACGGTAGCCTGCTCAGCTGTTTTAGTGGAGGCAGCACCGGCAGCAGCAGCGGCTTGTTCAGCCTTCCGCCTAATTGCCATGCGCTGTCTCTTGTTCCTGTTGTTCCTCTTTTTCTTCGCAGAGCTGGTAGCAGCGGGGCCACTCGGTTGTGTGGTGGGCGGGCGTTGGACAGGACCGGTGGTCTTGCCCTTATCCTTGCCCTTGTGGTGACTTACCACTTGCCAGCCCGCGAAGGTGGTGTCGTCTTCCCGCTTGATCTCAAACGGGCTGACGATTGTAAGGACGGGACCAGTACTAGCGTTAGCCAGCGCTGAAGTCACGTCCTTGGGGGATGGTTTGACACCTGCAGCCGGGACCACGGCGTCAACCATCTGTATGGTTTTGGTTGTGTGGGCGGGAACAGCTTTCGCCGTCACCGTCGCGATTGGGGTAATCTTGGGGATTTCGGTATCCATAAAGTTTAATCTAAGACTTCATCCCTCTGGCTTCCCACCCTCCATGGACGTCATGCCGGACGTTATGATTACCAGAGGGATATAGGAACGCAAGGCTGGTTTACAGCACGACATCGGGCGCCCGCTCGGGTCAACAGTCGGAGCCGTATTACCAACTCCATCCGTCTTCCCTCGCTTGCGCCTTCAGTATAGCCTTCACCTACCGCATCAACAGCCGAAATAAATTCCAACTGCTGATGCGGACCCCGCGTCCGTAGCCTGTGGCCCTCTGACGGGACACGATGGCCATTTTCCCCGCTGCGGCTCACAGCGGGGGCTACCGTTTAGCGTGAAATCGGAACCAAAGAGGGCGTGTTGCCTCACGGTCACATTACCGCCAGCGCCGCTCAGCTCAACCCGCCAAGACTCCGTCATCCCCGCGTACGGTGCTCAATTGCGCAGGTCCTAGCGCAGGTGGTCAGCTTCTCTTCCCCATGACTTTTTACTACGAGCCCGCGCCCACCCGACCACGACGGGGCGTGGTGAAGAGATGTGTTTCTGAGTGTGGATGTGTGCGCGCATGAATGTATGTGTGTGTGTGTGTGTGCGTGTGTGAAGTGCCTGTTACTGTGTTTCGGCTGGAGGTTTTGGTTGCATCCATTTCTGAAGGAACTGGACCAAAAACGGGCGGCAACCTCGAGAAGGATAGTCCACCAGCCTTGTCTTAGGGATCTTCACGACCTGCGCTACCCTTGAGACCATTCGCTACTTCCTGCACCGGACTCAGGTGCAGGGAGTAGAAGTCAGTGCAGTTCAGTGAAGTTAAATATGAGTTGAACTACACGGGCTTCCGCCGTGTAATAGGTAATAAAATCATTTGTATCATAATTACAAGTTTTATTTGTATACATAACTACATTACTGTACTGAAAAATAAAATGGCCATAATTGACCCATCCGCGCTTCTAGGGGTGTCAGGATGTTCCGCGCTTCTAGTGTTAATGCATTATATTTGTACTTATAGCTTTAGTATGCAAATACTTACCTACCGTCATTTATATGTCGTTTTGTACTGTTCGTATTCAGTTGTTACGTAGGTTTAAACAGTTATGTAAGTATGTGTATCTTAAACACTTGATCGTGTTGCTTGACCCTTAGTATTCGAGCGAATGAGTGACTAAAAATGTAGGTAAATTAATTATATAGGTATTACATTTACTACTAGTACATTTACTTTGCAGTCCATCTCATACCTGACATAACCAATTAAATGACGTAACATGAGTACTATTAAGAGTACAATAGGAACGATTTACATACAAAATACAACAGTTAAATGTAACCAATATGAATAAACATGCATGTAGACTTTTTGTTATTGCATTTTCGTCGTTATTTTCCTGTTCCATTTAAAATATGTATGTCTTAAATTCATTTACACGGCAAGGTTTTAAGTAAATATTTTGGTGCTTACGGTTAGTAGACATCGCAGATAGACTTCATTATGTGACATCCACAGTCAAAACGAATAAAGTACCTATAAATCAAAAACCCATTTTTTTTTATTTTACGGAAGCCGTTATTGTATGTAAGGGCATACATAGTATTTTGGATTAATTTTAAACATATTTTGGTAGTCGGACCTGCGTAACAGGGTTTAGAAGCAGTGACCATAGAACGCACCGCGTTTTAGCACTTGTTCAGTCTTGGATAATACATCAAATTTCAGCAATTAAGACGTATACTTATATTAGTTGAAAATAATACATTGCATAGGGAGGAAGGAATCCCTTAGCAAAGTGTGAGTCAAAAATTTAAATAACAGATAAGAGTCACAGTCCTGAACATTAATAACTACTTATATATGTTTTTAGCAATAATATGTATCACAGAAATGTCCAAACATTAAGATATCGCTGTACAAATGTTCTTATTTTTAGACCCAGTTTGCTAGGCACGTTTAATCAAACAGTTTCTCTTTCAAAATGTTTGTTTAACTTTGCATAATGAGCTGTTCAACTAAGATACGCACATGCACATATTATACACGCAATAATTAGAGCTCTTCACCTTATCTACTCAGCTGTTTCCGATTAGTCTCATTATCGTCTTTATGCATTGACGCATTGATTGCTATACCTTATTTGAAGAACTCACTGACCTGAGACGCTTTCAAAGTAAACTAACAATTTTTGCTCATTTGTAATCTCAATTTAAGAATTATGAAGTACATTTTTTTAACAGCTACTAGATAATAATTGCGTGTGAAAGAAAAATAATTTGCGCAACTTATCTACGTAGTATAATCCTGACATAGCAAAAAATACATTTCATATTTTGAATTACGTCTAAGAAGCATACGTCAAAGTAATAAATATATAGAATAAAATAGCCAACCCTGTTGGGTTGTTTATTTCTCGCGTACTCTACAAACATTGAACGTAATTCAAAGTGCAAAACGCAAACGTAAAACGTAACTGAAATTCAGAGAGGCCTCGGCAAAAATATAAGGAATACTCTTCATTAGGGCAAAGAGCGCTCAGATATTTACATAGAGGCGCATTTCTTATGGGCGCTCTGAAGACTTTCTGGGACCTTCCCTTAGTGTAAGAGCAAGAGAGACCATGTATCTTAAGAACGAGAGCAAGAGAGACCGAGAACGACGCCAGCGCCGTCAACGGCGCCAACTGCGAACTAAACTGGAGCCAGTACCCACTTGGAATTGGCACACAAAATCCTTAAGAACTGCGGTTCTATGTATAAATCTGTATTCATTGATTAGGGGCTGAGATCTGTCAATTCTTGACAACTAGATGTAATGGAGTATAGGTAATGATCTTCCGCTTGTTTTTCAGAACCACTTACCGTAACTAACGGCACCCGCGGATTGTACCTTTTTTTTTCAAAGTCACACCTAAACGCGTTGCGACCTTGGCCGGAACTATTATAATCAATGCCTGGATTCGAACTCACCATCCACTTCCATTTAACGTGTGAGTATGGATGGAGCCAACTTAAATGTCTGAATGAAGATTGTAGACCGCACGAAGGCCTCCGACGTGGCTGGCAAGAATGAGATCGATGGCTTCATGTGTCCTACCAAGCACGCTAACGCTCTAAAAGTTTCAATGATGAAATTACGAAAGGCAAATCAAGTAATGATGTGCTATGAGCGCTACTGGCCATACACCATCCACTGGTTAGCCCCTACAATGGCAGGATTTCGTCACAAAACCTGGTAAATTTGTAATAATGTACAAAATACAAACATACGACCTTGCATACGACACAATTGATTGACATAATGTTTACGTCAATATTATTGGGCTGTTAAAAAATTTACAATATTTGTTCTTTTTATCTTTAATACAAAAAGCAACAGAAGCCGACTTTTTTGACATTCACGGTGAATGCAGTCAATCAGTTATGTAAACATAATACGTCCAGTTGCATTTGTTGGTACGATTTCAAGCTAATCAATTGTTGTATATTGCTGAAAACAAACGCAATCAGTGCCTAAGTAAAAGAAGAGGAAGGGCTGATTTATAACTTAGGCCCTCACTAGACAAAATGCAGGGATTCTGTTACACTACATCAATATCCTGTAAACTTTTGGAACTCCTCCTCTCAATTAAACCCATTAATATCCATAAAAAATAATATGTTTTATTTAAAAACACGGTTTTGCATTACAGGCGAACGAATCTATAGCAAAATCTTGGCAGTACACTTGTCCATGCCCTTTAATAAGTTAATTCTCACAATCGGTGTTCGGTACTACGAGTAGGTAGAGTTCTTTTTGTAAGACATGGAGAACAATTACATTTAAAAATTACCTGCCAGAAACGGTCGTGACGTAAAATAGTTTATAAAACCAAACTCACCTGATCGCGGACTCCCTTGAAATTTCAAGGATCACCCACCTTATGATATACTTCTTCTTCGCTATCATTTCGCTCTTGGCAGAGCGGTTGTGATTATGTTGAGCCGTCCACGTTCGTTGTAGAAGAAGATACAGCTCTATATAGCTCTCTATCAGCAGCCTATGCTCACAGGGTCGAAATTATAGCATATACGGAAGTGTGCCTACATAGGTCAGAGGACACTTGCTATTACGAAAGAGCAAGTGTCGAGGTCTTAAAGAAATGTATGGCATGCAGTAAGGTAAATATTGCATTCAAAATCTTCTTTTTTTTCCTCGCGGTAGAAACCCACTTACGTGTTCTCCACGGAATCTGGGACTGAGTGTAGGGTGGCTTTGAGACTCCACTAAAGGCGTCTGAGTCTTCTCAGTAAAACCGCCGTGGTATTCCTCTAGCAACGCATCGTGAATCGGGATTTACTTTTATATACGGCGATACCTATATAAACGTAAACCTCACCTGGGTGGCGGACTCCATCTATCTTGCACTTGCTGTCTTAAAATTTCTGTCATACGCTTTTATTTCATCGCTAATACTGCAATGCAAAGCAAAAACTGACATGGAATATTCTCACTTCATTCCGATGAACAACTAAACCAAAAGAAATGTAACACATTTCTGATGTATGTAAGTACAATTTCTTAAAACACTGTACTTTAATTAACATTGCTTTTTGCGTCCAAATTGAACAAAAATACTGTAAATAATATTTATTTTTCAAAAAAATTCCGTTGGTGATACTTTTTGAATAATTTATTCAAATATGTTGTATTTGACTTTTGTTTTTTTTATTATTTATCACTTACTAATTTGCATCATAATTTATGTTAACGGAAAAAGCTTTGTATCTCACGGCTATACTATGTGTTTATAGCCAATTGTACTTACTACACGCGAATTAAATAACAAATAGGTATATGAAAGTCAGTTAGTTTGTTTTATAGGCGAATATATACAACAAACCATACTTTTTTGAGTTGTTATGCACTAAGGATAATGTCCTGTCATATTATGACAACCCCATTATAACTCATTACATTATATTATAGCTAGTAAATGAATTAATTATAACGTGTCACTGCTGAACATTTATTATTAGTAAATGGCATAATTGTATTGTTAATGAAATGAATATATAATTTCATTGCTTTCTCCAAATTAGACTTTGATAAAATTCTTTGCATCATTTCATTCGTTCAGAAGTTACTCGCGTTCATCTTTATTCCGCATACATTCTATCAAAAAGATTTGTGCATATATAATGCTACCAACTTACGAAATACTATTTTCTTTAATAATAAATTATACCCAAGTTCCTCCCCATTAAAGTTGCAACATAAATAGTGGTCACCCTAGTTCAAGACGCTTGCCGCTGCAGAGGTACTCACGTAGCTATCAATTAAGTATATTAAATGGAGAACCTACTTACTCAATGAAAACACCAAAAAGCTTCGAAACAAGGCATACATGCCATTGCGCTTCCACTGCTCACTGGCGTATAACTAACCCTTCAGAAGAAATACAACTAATGAACCATGTTTGTGTTAAATAAGTAAAAAACGTCTTTAATAAAGGTACTTATGGCACTTATTTTCCGAATATGTATGTACCTCGTTTTACAGGCAAGTGAATCGTGGCACGCAATAAGTTTAAATACAAATGTATTATTGTAATACGTACATAATATCGAGGGTTCACGGGCAAAATGTATTAAGCGACATTTTTTAAACTTTACAGGAGAGCGTTTTAAAGTTTCAATTTTACGAAAAAAAATCGTTATAAAAAAAGTATAAGGTTATTAGCGAAAAACTGACCGAAGTTGATTTCCATCACAAGAACTGCATAATTGAGTATAGTTTTCATTTTGTTTTAAGCTTCTATTAATAGAAATAAAAGTCGCTTGATACAATATTACCACAGTTTATTTTTATTTAGAAACAGGCTAAATGATATAAGTGCCATAAACTTCACAATACATGTATAGGAGAAACGATTTAAGCGACACTCTGGTATAATTTTGTGTAAGGCTAAATATATGAACAACCATTAGAATACTAAAATAAAATCAGGCTAATCGGTTTAAGCAATTGAAATATCTTAAAGTAGTTGCAGATTATAATGATTTATGTAGCACTTTTCTCTAAAAGTAAATTGTTTGAAATAACAATTAATTTGTATGTATAATTAGGATTGGCGGTTAGATCAACATTAATTTGGACTATTGTTTATTTCCTACATATGAAAAATCTAAAGAAATTTTAAAATAAAACAAATACGTGTTTAAAATCAGACAATTGATCGTTTTTATTATAATAGTGCCACAAGGATTCACATTTTTCGCTATTTGAAAAATATTCAGCTAACAAGCTGGTGATAACAACAAAAAAAGGCTTTTCTAAAAATAATAATATTATTTTAACTACTACTAAACTATTAAATTGCGACCGAAACATAACTGGCGAAAAGTGGGTGTGTAACACACCCTTCGGGGATAAAAGGCTCATGCCTTTTACCCCCTTTAGTTATGTTATCAGCATTTATGGCTTGATGTTCTAGCGCATCGAGTCACACAGGCTTGCTGCTTAGGGATTGTAGGACTATGTTCTAACTCCCTACCCGCCTCATGCCTAACTAGCCAATTGCTTGGTTGGATTAGATAGAGCATAAATAATAACGGAAATTATTAGTGATTACAAATGATTTATCCGTCTTGATATTGGCTGGGACATGCCAAAATATCGGCGCCTCAATAGACAGATATCTAAGTCTCTGACCTGCGATATCCGCCGATAAAACACCAAATGTGTTCAAGAGGCGGTCGAGCGGAACAGAGGCTCTAATGTATTCTAGAGAGATCTTTCTATCGGGCAAAATCAGCTAACAAAGCTGAAGACGGAGAATGGCAGTGTTGTGTCATCCAGGCCTCAATTCTTGGAGGAGATTGAAAGATTCTATGGAATGTTACACACGACCCCGCGACCACACGTGACCCTAGAGCTAGATTGACCCGACACCATACCGAAGACATCCCGGACGTCAGCATGCACGAGATCCTAAACAGTTAAAAAAAAAAGAGTGTGGTCCTAAAACAGCTCATAAACAACAAGGCACCGGGGGATGACAGAATTACGACAGAGCTCTTGAAAGCTGGCGGCATACCCGCTTTGGAAATGCTTCGTAAGCTTTATAATTCCGTCATACACGAAGGTAAAACGCCACAGGCGTGGCAAAGAAGTGTGGTTGTGCTGTTCTTCAAAAATTTTGACAAAACCCTTTTAAAGAATTGCAGACCCATCTCTCTGAGCCACGTCTATAAGCTGTTTTCAAGGTTCATCACGAATTGTCTCGCTTGCAAGCTACACGACTTCCAGCATTCTGAACAGGATAATAGTACTATAGACCACATACTGAACACATATAGAAGCCCGAGGAGTATAACGAGCCTCTATGCTTGGCGTTTGTAGACTATGAGAAAGCCTTCGATTCGATCGAAACCTGGGCGGTGCTGCAGTCTCTACAACGGTGCCAGATCGACTATCGATACGTCGAAGTACTGAAGTGTTTGTACGAAAACGCCATCATGTCAGTCCGCCTCCAGAACCAGAGCTCGAAACCTATTCGACTACAGCGAGGGGTGAGGCAGGGAGATGTTATATTTCCGAAACTATTCACCGCTGCGCTTGGCTTCAAGCTTCTGGACTGGGAAGGACTCGGTATCAATATCAACGGCGAGTACTACATAACTCACCTTCGACTCACTGACAGTATCATAGTCATGGTTGAGACCATGGTAGATCTCGGCACAATGCTCGGTGGCGTCTGTAGAGTCTCCCAACAAGTGGGTCGAACAAGACGAAAATCATGCATAACGTCCTTGTCGTACCAGCTCCTATAGATGTCTTCACGTCTGATATCCCGCAGTGTCTCAAGACGAAAGCCTTTGAACAGTGTGTGTTGCCAGTGTTGTCACTCAAAGGGCGATGGAGAGAGCTATGCTCGGCGTTTCCTTGCGAGATCGAATCAGAAATGAGGAGATACGCAGGCGAACCAAAGTCACCGACATGGTTCTCCGAATAGTCATGCTGAAGTAGCAGTTGCAGGGTACGTAGCCAGGAGAACCGATGGCCGTTGGAGCAGAATGGTTCTGGAGTGGAGCAGAATGGTTCTGGAGTGGCGGCTATGCACCGGACGTCGTAACAGAGCTAGGCCTCCTGCAAGGTGGACTGACAATCTTGTTGGGATCGCCCATAATTTTCCAAGTAAAATGTCCTATGTTTGTTTGATTTATATTGTCATATCTCGATTTTATATTGGAAGGAAGCATATTATAATGTTACTTTTGTTTTTAAATACATGTGAAATGAATAAAATATTAACTACGTATTTTTTTTAACGTACGATATGTTGTTTAAATGAAGCAAATATGTGTTTTCTTCCTCCTCTAAAGTTGTCAAAATTGAGATATTACTGGTTGCTAGTTCACAGTCGATATGTCTTACCCGACAACGGATAAACGATTTATACAAAATTTTGACTATCTTAACGAATATAGATTTCCTTATTCCAGTAGAGTAAAAATGTTTTAACTTCCACCTCTTAGAATACAATATGTCTGATGAGACGAGTCTTTATTAATTCAGTTCAAGAAGAAGGATTTAACCGCCGAGTATAAAGAATTTTTATTAAATATGAAAATTATTTAAGCGCCTGTGTGTATTAATATCAGACGCATGTTAAATGGTTTAAGCGACATAAGTTATGGATTTCAGCAGCAGGCTAAATGTTTTAAGCGACATCAAGTATGAATTTCAGGTGCAAGCAAAATGCTTGAAGCGACAGTATGTATATATTTTCGGCGCAGGCAAGACGATTCAAACACCTTATCTTACCAAACTTATGCCGGGGAAAATAGCTCAAGTCAAAAACACTAAATATTCCGCCTGTATGAAGACCATTTTTTCTTAAATTGTAAAAAAATGTTGTCGCTTCAATCAAAGCTACTCCGAACTGCGCCTAAATTTACTATTGTTTTAAGCGCCAAAAAAGTGCTCAGATCAGCACGAAACCGAGTGCAAACGACGCAGAAAAATCCGGCGATTCCGAATATGTATATAACTCAATATCGGCCAGGATGTCGCTTAATACATTTTGCCCGTGAACCCTCGATATGTATTGTAATAATTGTTATCATTGTTTGCGCATACTAGTCGACGAATAAAAGGCACTGCCACGGACCAACGAGAGCTTGTTTCAAGTGAAGACTACGTATAGTCGGTGCAATGTGTGTGTAATTGTTATAGGATATTTTTCCGATATATTTCATGTAAGATATTTTTTTCTTAGTGCTTTTTAGTATACAAGGTTTGCGTGTTCAAGGAAGACATAGGACTTGGATTTTTACAGTGAGTTTGGGTTCGTCGAAAGACTATGATTTCAAATATTTGTTTGGTTCAAGATGCTGCTTTTATTTTATTTATTTTTTAACAAATAACTCTTTTTTACTAAAAAAAATAGTCAAGGTTTTGAACCAGAATATTGCGATTCAAGTTTTGTTGTTAAAGTCATGTATTAAAAGTAATTTATTGTTGGTCGTCTGTTAATCTTAGGAAAAATAATATTTTGATTTAACCGTTATACAATATTTCATCAATAATAAATACCAGACGCCATACGCACTCAAACCAGATATCTGTCGAAGTAATTTGGTACAGATTTGTTAACATACGTGGTCTTTAGACCACGTATGTACCAAATTACAACGCATAAAATAAAATCGTTATTTCCTTTAAACTATAGTTACCGCACTCCTAAAATATTCCTTTATTTCATATCATGAAATAATATAATTTAATCGTTTTTCAGACAAGAAGACGTGCACTTGAACTAAACTAACGAAACTATTGAGATTATCAGAAATCATGACACTCGCAAATATGTTTCTAACTCTTTCTGTATTCACAACAATTATTTTCTGTTTATACTCTTATTTTACTAGAACATTTAATTACTGGCAACAGAAAAACATAAAAGGACCAAAGCTATTGTCCTTATTTGGCAATTATAAAGAAGTTGCATTCAGACAGAAGCCCAAAAGTCTGCTATTTAATGAACTATACAAACAATATCCTAACGAAAAGGTTGTTGGCTTTTACCAAATGACGTCGCCTGTATTGTTAATTCGTGATTTAGATATTGTGAAGCAAGTTATGGTCAAAGAATTTGAAGTATTTCCTGATCGCGGCACACACTTCAGCAAACAAGGTTTGGGAGAGAATATATTTCACTCTGATCCTAAGACGTGGCAAGTACTAAGACACCAATTCAGTTCAGTATTTACATCTAGCAAGTTCAGAGCTATATTTCATCTGTTAGTTGAACAAGGTGACAAGTTTCTTGATCAAGTAGAAAATATCACAGAAAAAGAACAAGAAGTGGATGTTTATCAGCTTGTTAAAAAGTACACATTGGCTACATCCATGGTTGCTGTATTCGGTTGGGATATTGACTCGTTTAAAGAAGATAGCAGATGGTTAGATATTTTTGATGAAAACTTAAATAACAGCTATCTTAATGAAGTAGAATCAATGTTTCCTGGATTTTTGACGAAATTCAACCTCACCGTTTTATCAAGACAAGTAAGGCATTACTGTCGTCAAATACTTCAAGCTTGTTTACAGCAACCTTTTGCAAACAAAGCTCATAATTTTAATATTAAGGATGTACTTCTTAATTTAAGAAATGAAAATAATAACGACACAATGCAAATGGATATAGAAGAAGACTTGCCCGTGAGAATAAGTGACGATCTACTAGCTGGTCAAATCTGGGTATTTCATACAGCAGGGTATTTAAATAACACTTTGGCTTTAACCTACACGTTGTATCACTTAGCACGGAATCCAGATGTACAAGAAAAACTAAAACAGGAAATTGAGAACGTTATGAACAAACATGATGGTGAATTGTCTTACGATGCGTTAAAAGAAATGAAGTATCTTGAAATGGTTTTCGAAGAAACGTTACGTATAAACCCATTGACTCATGGATTGGTGAGATGTGCGAATCAAGACATTAAGCTAGAAGGAACAGATCTTACATTTTAATAAAGGCGTGGCTGTGGTAATATCACCATATGCAATTCAACACGACGAGAAATATTATCCAGAACCAGAAAAATTTATACCGGAGAGGTTTTTGCCCGAAAATGTTAAGAAGCGGCATCCTTGCGCGTTTTTATCGTTTGGCGCTGGACGTAGACAATGTCTTGGTGAGTAGCAATGTCTTTTTTATGTAAATTGCTTAACATCATCATCAATCTTATACAAATCCCATATATATATAAATCCCTTTATACTGCTGGGCACGGGTAAGGCCATAGTCCACCACGCTGGCCAAGTGCGGGTTGGCAAAGTTCACATGTATTTTGAGAACATTATGGAGATCTCTCAGACATACAGGTTTCCTCACGATGTTTTCCTTCACCGATTAGCAAGCGATAATTTACAATTTAAAACGCACTTAACTCCGAAAAGTCATTGGTGCGTGCGGTGGATTCGAACCCGAGATCCTCTGCGTAGCAGTCTGTCGGTCTCTCCACTCAGCTATCGTCGCTGTGCTAAAATTGCTTACCAGTTACATTTAATGATCATCTTTTATGGGTGCATAAAATGACTATGTTTTATTTACCATATCGAGCCGCAACCACCATAATTAAGTATAAGTAAATTAGTGAGCAATGCGCGTTTAATCAATTACATATAGTGTATGATTGTAGCAACGTAGTGTGAGTTATCGAATGATCAATGTTATATTGTTGTTAAAAGTTAGTTATGCATAGTATAGTGAGTAACTCTTAACTTATGGCTAGCTTATAGAGGATTTTCCCAATATCAAGATAGAAGAAGAGGCTAAATAAATTAATAGACAATTAAAATGCCTTCCTTTTAACGCAAACAACACAATTGTTAGTGCACATACAAATGGAAGAAGTTAGAGATTTCATTAGTGGAGATTACCCGCTAAATTTGTCAGAAATGAAGGTTTTTTAATAATTCAAAGATTCATATAAAGAAATTTAGTACGTTTCGTAAAAAATAATAATATTAAATTTATTATGTTACTTAAATAGAGAAATAATAATAATAATAAGATTTTTGTAAATACAGTTTTATCACATTTGAAATCTTATGTATTTTTCTTTCTAGGTTCACAATTTGCACGAATTCAATACGGCATCTGCGTTGTGAAATTATTGCAGCGGTTCAGGATTGAGACATCAGCAAATACATGCAGCACCATCACATACGACCCTAACCATATGTTGATGAAACCCCAGGAGAAAATACTACTGAAATTTGTATCAAGGCACAAGTGAATCTACATAGTTCAAGCACAGCATCCCATCGAACTCAGTTATAAAAGAAAGTTTTGAAATAAGACTTTGCCAAAATAACGATACTTATTTTAATTATAAATTATAAGCAACTATTTAATAATTATTATGTTTTGTTAATATTTTTTTGACGAAGTGTGGGACGCCCATCGACGTGGTCCGACGATTTGAAAAAGAAACCCGGGGCGGGCTGGATTCGAAAGGCAGAGGACCGGTCGTTGTGGCACATGTTGGGAGAGGCCGATGTCCAACAAACGACTGCAATAGGCTGATTGATTGTTTGATAAATATTTTTCGTTTAATAACCTGTAGCGGGTTCTGGTAGTAAAACGCAGAAGAGGTCCTAGATGCGTTTATTGCCGAGTATTGTCTTACTTCCCTTGCACGAGTATAACCGACCAACAACACGACACTGGCCTGAACACTAAGGGCTGCAGTCTCCCACGCTGTTCCCTCCGGTAGTGTGCAGGGCAGGTTGCTCGAAGGGCTGCGCGTAGCGGCAGATCCTAGCAGGCCGTTGGCTCAGCTGGCAGGTGCCGGCGGTGTGTGTGCGATGAGCGGGACAGGCCAGACTCCTCGGCAGAGGTGACGCCGAAGGCGATGCAGGAAGTGTAGCGGTCTAGGAGCGTAGTCGGAGTCTTAAGGTGAACCTGGAACCTGAAGGAAAGCAGCATTAGGAGAGCCACAACCAATAGAGTCAGGCAGGCGGCGTCAGCCGGCCTCAGCTAGCAGGTAGAGAGATGGGCAGTACGCTAACGCAGTAAATGTAGTGCTTACCCGTAGCTGGGACCAGGATACACGTAGATACGACGTAGGGTCAGTAGGTACGCTTAGTTATAGTAGGTAGGTAGTAGATGCGACGTTAGAGTAGCGGTGCCGGCCTCTCTGTCGGCCCCTTTATATACCGGGCCCTCCATCAGCGTTGGTGTCGGCGCGTAACCAAATATGGGCAAAACTCACGAGTGCGGACGATGGCCTTCTCTGATTGGCCGAGCGTATGGGCGGTACTGTGACGTACACTCGGTATGCCGGTCATACGCCACAATACCGCCCGCCTTAGGAAAGGATTTTACGTGGCTAACAAGGAAAATCCGACTAGCTGCGTTACGTCTATGAGTCCGCTACTGTCCAAGCTAAGACGGCATATAGAGAGAAAGAAGGGAAAGTCTTCTACGGTTTGTAACAAATAGTTAGGCACCATAGTGTATAAGTTTTAGGCTAAACCCAATAGAATTTCCAGACGCGTCCGACAACTCGTAAACGAGAGGCGACTTTTTATTAATCACTGTGCACTTCACGAATTTAGGGGCTAGTTTCTTACAGAAGGACTTATCCTTGTCGCTCTGATAAAAAGTCCTTTTCCACACAGTGTCTCCCACATTAAACTCAGCTGGTTTACGGCGTAAATTATACGTTTGGGAATTCCTAGCATGAGCTTGAATGAGGAGTGCCTGAACTTTGTCAAATATGCCTGATAAGTGACCTATGTTTTCTGCGTAATCGTCCCTAGGTATGTATACTATATCATCAGCGTCCGTGTCGACATAGTGTGAGCCGCATGGAACTAATTCACGTCCATAGACTAAAAAACTAGGTGTATAGCCCGTGACTTCATTAACTGCAGTATTTAATGCAAACTGCACCTTAGGTAGGAGAGTGTCCCATAATCTCTGGTCATTTCCTACAAACGCCGCTAAGGTAGAACCAATGGTTTTATTATAGCGTTCGACCGTATTCACATGTGGGGAATATTTAGGAGTATAATGAAGATTAGGGATTTTGTACTTGCGCAACATACATAGGTTTTAAAGTAGCACTGATAAACTGTTTACCATTGTCCAATATAATTGTAGATGGTATACCATGAACTAAAAATATTTTTTCTTCTAAAATATTAGTTATTATTTCAGCAGTTGCGCGCCTGATAGGAAAAAGTAGACAGTATTTACTAAAACAACAAGTTACTACAAAGATGTAGGCGTTTTGTTTTCTTGTGACGGGTAGTGGCCCCACCAAATCTACACTAATGGTTTGGAAGGGTCGTGAACACACTTTGGGTCGTCCCATGGTTCCCAATGGTGCATGGTTCTGATGTTTGTGCGCGATACAAGTGTCGCAAGAATTTATGAACTTAACTATGTCATCGCGCATTTTGGGCCAATAGTAACGCAGTGCTAAGCGCTTGTAAGTTTTAAATATACCGAAATGCCCCGAAGTGGGTTCGGCATGGTTCTCTAATATGGCATTATTTCGATCAGAAGAAGGTAGTACTTCTTTCCATTCGAACTCCTTACGTAGCATACACCTAGATTAAATCAAACGATACAATTTATTATTTTTAATAGAATAGTCTGGATAGTCATTAGGCGAAGATAAACAACCATTGTAGGTGCCTGAATACCATTGATCAGTGTCAACATTAGGGTCATTCACGTTATTATTATTCGCGTTAATTATATTTACAGGTAGGGATCGTGATAACGCATCGGCTATAATATTATCTGCGCCGCGCCGATGCTTTATTTTGAAGTTAAAGGCTGACAGACGAACCGACCACCGAACTAATCTACCAGTCGGGTTGCTCAAGTTTAGGAACCATTTCAGTGCAGAATGGTCAGTATACACCACGAACTTTAACCCGTTATCTAAATAACAGCGCCAATATTCGAGGGCTGTTAGAACTGCTAATGTCTCCCGTTCTGTTATACTGTAGTTTTGTTCCTGTGCATTTAGTGACCTACTCATGTAAGCGATTGGTAGTTCCACGCCATCTATTTCTTGTGTAAGCAACCCACCGATGCCACGCGCACTCGCAAACCGTGTGAACTTGAAAGGGTTTCTCGTAATCGGGACACGATAATATTGGTGCGGAGCTTAACAATTGTTTTAGTTTACAAAACGAGTCATCAGCTTCCACCGACCACTGAAATGGTGCGGCTTTCTTACCGGTAGAAGTAAGTTTGTTCAAAGGACCGGCAATAGTACTAAAATTAGGTATAAATCGCCGATACCATGATGCAATGCCTAAGAACCTTTTGACTTCTTTTTTTTTCTTAGGCGTAGCATATTGAAGAATGGCTTCCACCTTACATGGGTCTACTTGTAATCCTTTAGAGTTAACTACGTAGCCCAAGTACTTCAATTCATCACGGAAGAATTTAGATTTTTCTAAGTTTATTGTAAGGTTGGCCGATTTTAATTTTTCGTATACTTTATTTAATAGTGACACATGAGCATTAAAAGATGGCGATATAAGCACGATATCATCTAAAAAAACGAATACAGAGTTTTCGAACTCAGGACTGTTCGTAAACAAGTGATCCACCAAACGCTGTTGTGTCGCAGGCGCATTCGTTAAACCAAACGGCATAGTCACAAATCTAAATGTTCCTCTACTTAGTAGGCACATAGAACGCAGTCTTATCACGATCACATTCGCGAAGAGGCGTCTGCCAAAAGGACTTAGATAAGTCTATACTACTTAGATATCTAGCGTTCCTAAGGTCGTCTAAAATTTCGGATACGTAAGGTAGTTTGTACGCGTCTTTTTTAGTAATAGAATTAAGTTTCCGACTATCTAAACAAAACCTTAGTTTACCGTCCTTCTTAGGCGTTAGTAAAATCGGTGACGACCACGGACTTTCGCATTTTTCTACCACTCCCAATGCAAGCATTTCGTCTAATTCGTCAATAATTATTTTTAATTTCGCCGGCGGTAACCTATAATATCTTTGGCGTATCGGCGCAGAATCGCCAGTGTCTATTGCATGTTCTATTAAGTGAGTTCGTCCTAAACCGGTTTTTTCAGTAGAAATCGACTCGTATTGCTTTATAATTAACTTAGCCGTTCTTTGTTGTGACTCACTCAACTCACTAAAAGATTGCAATACGTTCGTGTTACTCGGCTTATTTTCACTTAACACACTACACGGCAATGTTTTAGACATGCATACGGATGCGATATGGTTAGGCAGTAATTTAAATGGTTTCCAGAAATCGATGCCTAAAATTAAATTACTTGTAACTTCTGGAATAATATAAGCTTTCAATAAGTGGGTTTGATTATTAAAAGTAGTGGGTAAGTTGATAAAACCGCGCGGCAACAAGATATTTCCATTCGCGGTCCGAATGCAATTAGTGTTGTGACACTGCTGTATTTCTAACCCGGTTTTAGTAATTACCTCCAGATGGGAGTTGTTACCTAAAATTGTAATGGCTGAACCGGAATCGAGCAATCCACAAATAGGTAAACTGTTAATCGTTACGTTAACATAGGGCCGTAGGTCATTTTTAGGTTTATTATCCAGGATCGAGGCGACGGAATAACTAGAGAAATACACTTTTAGAGTGTTTAGCCAATTTCTCCAATCATCTTTGTCAAAATTGGTTGAATAGGTTGTAGAACCTAATTTAGATTTTGACACGCCCCGACCCTGACCAACTAGTTTTTTGGTTTCGTCGATTTACAGTTCGGGCAGTTAGGGAATGTCACATCCCTACGGCCGCACTTGAAGCAAATTGCGAACCGATCGCGTTTGCATTCATTCAAACTGTGATCATTGATACG
This sequence comes from Euclidia mi, assembly GCA_944739405.2. NCBI lineage: Eukaryota > Metazoa > Arthropoda > Insecta > Lepidoptera > Erebidae > Euclidia > Euclidia mi. The sequence goes on along the minus strand of OX123204.2, from coordinate 24,634,125 downwards.
GCAGCGCGGGCAGTACTTGGACGTGACTAGAGCGACAGAGCTAGGTTTAGACTTAGGTTTGCTAGGTTAGTTGTTCTCAGTGTATTCGGGTTTTCCGGACATACCCTCTATAGTAGCAACGGGATAATTATTGTAGGAATTATTACGCGCTCGGTTATTAGGTTTGTGACTGTAAGCTAGGTCTGGTGCCAACGTGTCGTTATGATAATACGGTTCGCGGAATTGAGAGTTCAAACATTTCATCCGTTCGTAGTTTAAACACAACGTCTGCAGTGTTGCTATACTGTCTATTGAAGATATTGACGGAGCTAACACTAGTGAGTAGCATGGACGTACGTTATCCAATAGAATGTCTAACTTTTCGGGTTCGGACAATCGCTTTGACGGTGACAGCCTAGCGAACAGCTGATTCATTATCGAGAGATAAATTATTATAGTTTCGGTAGCACCTTGAGTACGTCGGCGGATTTCATTTAATAACCGGTAGTCATAATCGTACGGTGTGAAATCGTCTATTAATTTAGTGGTGAGTTCTTCCCATGTATTGAAATATTCTTTTAGGCCGCGATACCAGTGAAGTGCGTTACCGGTGAATATTTCGGAGGCATATGATAAAATTTTAGTGGAAGGTAGATTACGCGCGGTTTGGAATTCGGTTACGCGTTGTAGGAAGGCTCGGACGCATCCCGTACCGTCGTATTTTAGCTTAGACTGTTCGCTAACTCTCAAATGCTCGCAATGCAATACTGGGGCTAACCCTGCCTGCGTCGAGGTAGACGGTGCAGGTTGGACCTCTGCCACAGCATCAGCTGAGCGAACAGCTGATTGCTCAATGGCGGACAGCTCCGCCGTGAGCTTGTCGAACCGGCTGCATAATTCGGTAATTCGTTTTGAATACGCCGTAGGACGTTCCATCCTACGGAGTCTGTGGAATATGTGGTTGTGCAGTGCGGTAGACCTCCTAGCTAGGTTCGCGTCGTAAGAAATGGTTAATAAATTCACTCGCTTGGCCAGCTCAGAGATGACCTCGCTAGCGCCCTCGAAGTCCACCGCTATGGCTAGACCCGACTCCAAAATGTCATCATTTGGAATGGCTTCCAGTAATTTAGGGAGCTGCTTCCGCAGACCTAGGACAGACGTAGCCGGCTCCTCACCTCTAATCGCGACCTCGTAAGCTAACTCGTTCTTATTTAAAAGAAAGTATTTTATGGGGTGTGAGCCCATTGTGTATGAATAAATAAACTGCGTAAGTATATACTACACACTACACTTAGTGCGCAAGCGTTCCGCCCTTACAAATGGCCTACTTTACGATTAGGCGTAAAAGTTCGATCGGATTAATTAGAAAAAACGTTAGAATTCAAAATTGCGAACTAGTACGTAGTAGGTAGTTACACTAAAAGGTAGACAATTAGTACAACAATACGTACCGGTTCGCTGTAGCCGCACCTCCTCGCTTACAATAATGGAGACCTGCTAGAAGAAAACTCGAGCACGGAAAGCGAGACAATAACCCACGTAGGCGCCACTGTAGCGGGTTCTGGTAGTAAAACGCAGAACAGGTCCTAGATGCGTTTATTGCCGAGTATTGTCTCACTTCCCTTGCACGAGTATGACCGACCAACAACACGACACTGGCCCGAACACTAAGGGCTGCAGTCTCCCACGCTGTTCCCTCCGGTAGTGTGCAGGGCAGGTTGCTCGAAGGGCTGCGCGTAGCGGCAGATCCTCACAGGCCGTTGGCTCAGCTGGCAGGTGCCGGCGTTGTGTGTGCGATGAGCGGGACAGGCCAGACTCCTCGGCAGAGGTGACGCCGAAGGCGATGCAGGAAATGTAGCGGTCTAGGAGCGTAGCCGGAGTCTTAAGGTGTACCTGGAACCTGAAGGAAAGCAGCATTAGGAGAGCCACAACCAATAGAGTCAGGCAGGCGGCGTCAGCCGGCCTCAGCTAGCAGGTAGAGAGATGGGCAGTACGCTAACGCAGTAAATGTAGTGCTTACCCGTAGCTGGGACCAGGATACACGTAGATACGACGTAGGGTCAGTAGGTACGCTTAGTTATAATAGGTAGGTAGTAGAAGCGACGTTAGAGTAGCGGTGCCGGCCTCTCTGTCGGCCCCTTTATATACCGGGCCCTCCATCAGCGTTGGTGTCGGCGCAAATATGGGCAAAACTCACGAGTGCGGACGATGGCCTTCTCTGATTGGCCGAGCGTATGGGCGGTACTGTGACGTACACTCGGTAGGTACCGGTCATACGCCACAAACCTTAACGTCAATGTTTGACAATCTGAACGTAAAAAATATTGGTAAAACAACTTGTGATTTTTTGACGGAATTAATTATTGTAGTCAGTCGTTTTCTACAGTTGACTAGTAAGTTTAATTGTAGACCTTTCCTTGACACCGTGGTCCTCGGTGAAGTATATTATGACGTTAAAACAATTAAATACTATTATAATGCAGACTTATAAGTCAAAATGTCAAACGTTAATCTTGCGAGTAAATATATATTTACGTACATACATAAGTACCTTATTGAGGCATTAGATTTAGAGAAACGCGCAAATTAAATATATGCTACTAGCTTTTTTCCGCTGCTTCACCCGCGTAAATTTCGCTTAGATAAAATGTTTTGTACAAACTCCCCTATACTCCTCAAGAAACCAAGATACAAAGTTTTAGTTAATCCATTGACGGAATAAAAAGTTTCATACAAACTCTGTCAATCTGTTTTACCCCCTCAGGAGTGGAATTTTCAAAAATGCTCTCGTAGTGCTCGCCTACACTCCTCAAGGACCATACATGCCAAATTTCACCTATTTGCGGCCAGTAGTTTCGGCTGTAGCGTGTCGGTCAGTCAGTCGGTAACGCAAGGATTTTATATATACAGATGTCTTTTCCTGTACCACGCAATTTAGCATGCCTATGCAAATTCCATGATGATTGATTGAGCAATCACGGCGGAAAACTGTGACAAACGAAAAAAAAACACCGAGTCTTAATGATATCTTATTCACTGTATTTACCGTAAACGCTTTATTGGCCATGTATAGTTCACTGATTAAAATTCTTGCTTCACCGTTATCAATGAAGTATTGTTAGGTGGTAATCACATTGCCGCTGCATCCAATCGGATTTGGCTGAATATTAGCTTTTCCAGAGAGCGACTGCCTGTCTGACCTCCGCAACCCGAAGGGATAGCGATATTACATAGTTTTAGACTAGTGTCAGTTTATTTTAGAAGGTACTGACGCCCTGTAACGACTGTCAAAGATCTTCATTTGTTATAGTTGCGGTGTTTGGTGGGACGAAAGCCGTATGCGGCTGCGGAGCCCCGGAGCCGTATCGCCGTCCATAGCTGCAGTACCCGGCGTTCCGCATTCATATCATATAGAAGCGTATGGACGTCGTTTCTACACAAAAAACATAGTGTACGATACTTCTGGGTGTGTGGTACGGTCGCGCGCGCCGCACTCACCCGCAATAAGATGCAGTGTGAGTGTGTTATTCAATATCCTTCAGTCAGAGTTAAAAACCGCAGCACCGCAAACACCGTAGATGTTTCCAGTGCAGTAAGATAAACGCCTTAATTTGTAGTGACATGCAGGACGAATTGCCATGACACTGAATAATCTTGTGCATCATAATGTCATTGGTAGGTGTGTCATGCTGGTAAAGAAAATATTGTTTTGCAAATTGGTCTTGTGAATTTTCCCGTTGGCTATTATAGATTTTTAATAACCTGATATATATATTTTTTTAATGTCCCACTGCTGAGCAAAGGCCTCTTCCTTGGAATTCCACAAATCTCTGTGCTTTGCGATCTCTGGCCAGTCGCTCTCAAAAGCGTCTAGGTCATCCCGCCATCTCCGTTTAGGACGTCCTCGTCGCCGCCGACCGCCTGGTACCCAATTGGTAGCTAAATGAGCCCACCTTTCTGTGTGCATGCGGCAGACGTGTCCGGCCCAGTCCCACTTTAGTGGGGCTGATTTTGCTCCTACTTCCATTAAGCCTGTTTTTGAGCGCAGCGTAGAGTTACGGACGTAATCGGTCCTCTTCCCCCCCCAGAATGCTACGCTCCATGGCTCTTCGGCAAATTGTCAACTTGATAAAATAGTGCTTTCTATGGCCTGATCTCGGCTTTATATATATTTATCAAAACGTACGACGCCCGTAGAAATATTATTAGCAAGTAGTAGATGTCAAACACTGAAAATAAGTAATGAACCTATAAGGGTACATACGGCTGCTTTGCCGTTTGCCACTACAGCGAGGTTTGAGGATTGGTAAAATTTAAGGATCAATCAAATGTTTATGCGATATAAAAATAGATTTGTATAAAGCATCTAGGTGTTCTTAGTGTTTTTCATCAGAACATAGCATTAATTTCTAAGGCCTGACATGTTTTTATACAGGTCAGTTTTGTCGCAAGTCAGTTCGCTCGTGTGGACGGCATTGTGTATGTGCCTCTACAATGTTTATCAACAACTGCGATTTAATATTAAGATGTAAACAATTGTCAATTTTTCTTGGTATTGGTACCTTATAAAGTATCCCAATTGTTTGAATGAAAGAAAAACAACTGAAGTGTCTACTTACTAATTACTACTGTGGCACAAATAGAAATAATAATGACATTATATCTTTGAACTATTGCTTAATTATTACATGTTGCATACACTACAGGTGTCGCGAAAAGACAAACAAGCTATTTCAACGCCTTAACTTTAATAAAATAGCTTTTAAGAAAAACGCAGTTACTCATCTGAATTTAAATTTTATTCAAATTACTATACCTATAAGAATATAGGCTGTTCAGATCGGCTATCAAAATTCAAATTCAACATTCCACAAGTATCCCAGAAAGCCAGTTTCGCTCCAACATCCTCTTTTTCGGAGGTTAATTTTGGGCTACAAATTGCCAGTTGCCCGGATAAGTAAGCTAGGAATATATAATCACAGTGGTAAGATAGAATATTTGGGACATCATTGACACAATTTAAGAGACGAGTCCATAATCTTAGTATCGATTAACAGTCTCAGTTATTATGCCTTACATGGTTTCAATGCGAGTCGGAAGGTTATCTGTACATTCTTCTGTATATATAAAATCCTTGCGTTACTGACTGACTGACAGACACGCTACAGCTGAAACTAATAGGCGTAAGTAACTGAAATTTGGCTTGTATGTACCTTGAGGATTGTAAGGGCGCACTAAGAGAGGATTTTTGGAAATTCCACCACTAAGGGGGTTAAACAGTTTATCAGAGTTTGTATGAAACTTTTTATTCCTTTAATGGATTTACTTCAAACTTTGTATGTGTTGTGTAGTAGACACACAACCTCTTTGATGAGTGTTGTGTTTAAAAATAATAAACAGTTGTCAACTTGACTTACGTGTTTTACTTACTTTACATGGTGGCACCGGTGAAAATAATATAATAAATATATAATTATATAATAATTAATCTAGCCAATGTTGTGAACGACATTGAGGTAAAATCCAAATGAAACACGCCCGGCCTCCGCCGGACCTAAGTCTTAAGGGCAGCTCTGTCAGCCGGGCTGACGAATGGAAGCGATGGCGCACGCAATTTTTATTATTTATAGAAGCATCGGGGTGCATAAAGAAGAAACAAGCGTGCAGGCCAGTCTTCTAATACATTTAATCGGACCCGAGGGGTTCGACGTCTTTGAGACCTTTACATTTGAACAGGAAAGTGTCAAGGAGGATGTCACTGTACTATTGAAAAGCTTTGATAAATATTTTGGCGTTAAGCAGAACATTACTTTGGCCCGATATTATTTCTTTACCAGGGATCAAGAAAGCGGTGAGTCAATTGATCAGTATGTAACTGCGTTGCGCCTATTGAGCAAGATCTGTGAATTTAAAATTTTAGAGGAGGAATTGATTCGTGACCGTGTCGTTTGTGGCATACGCAGCACGGCCGCACGCGATCGTTTGTTAGATAAAGCGATTAAAATAGTTCAGGTCGATGAGATATCACAAGAAAATAAATGTCTGTTGGAGACACGTGGTGCAGCAGGCACATCGGCATCGGGACAAGTTGATGCACTGGACATACGTCGTGCAGACAGTCGTGGCTGCCGCGGCGCAGCAAGGGACGCCGTCGTAGACGTGGTATGACCAATATTGCCGCGGGTTCTAACACAACGCGGCGATATGTCAATTCAAGCGAACCGTGACATTGTCTTAGGTGTGGTAGTACATGCACAGATGCCAGCTTGTGTCCGGCCATATCACTACAATGTTATCTGTGTAAAAATCTGGGTAATTTTGCGTGAGAGTGTAAGTCTAGAACCGGAGTCAAGGAAATGTATGATATAGGTGTTGATGAAGAAAAAGTAATTGATGAAGATGATTGTGAGTCATTTTTTATATCTGTCTTGTATAATATGTCTGAAATAAGATCCTCTTCTGAGGATTGGTATGAAACCCTTCAAGGGGAATGTGGTTACGAAAAGTTCAAATTAGATACGGGGGCAGACATTAATGTTTTATCATACAACCGTTTTATGTCCTTAGGTTACGACAGTAAATTAATTAATAATAAGCAGCATATTAAATTGCAATCATATAGCGGTAATAATATCCCAATAAAAGGTATTTGCAATTTAAGATGGCGCTATAAGAATAAATCTTATAAGTTAAAATTTGCAATTGCTGTTATTAATTGTCAGAGTGTGCTGGGATTGCAAGCTTGTTTATCTTTAGGTTTGGTAAAAAGAATACATAATATAAATTTAACCGAATATCAAGATTTGTTTAATGGATTAGGCTGCTTGCCAGGAGAGTATCACATTGTTGTTGATAGAACTGTCACGCCTGTGATTTATGCAACCCGCAAGGTACCTTTAAGAGTACGTGATAAGTTACAAGATGAGCTGAATAGGATGACTGAATTAGGAGTCATTAGAAAAGTGAGTCATCCTACTCCATGGGTGAATTCATTAGTGATTGTTGCTAAGAAAAATGGCCAGTTGCGCATATGCATGGACTCAAGGCCGCTCAATAAGGCCATATAGCGTGCACATTTTCAATTATCAACAATAGATGAGTTAGCTACTAAGTCTTATGATGCTAAATACTTTACCGTTTTAGATGCATACTCAGGATTTTGGTCAGTTAAGTTAGATAAGGCTAGTACAGATTTATGCACGTTCAGTACACCGTTTGGGTGATATCAATATTTACGACTACCGTTTGGTTTGAATTGTGCACCCGAAGTGTTTCATGCGAAGGTCAAACAACTACTTGAAGGCTTAGAGGGGGTAGATTCATTTATTGATGATATAAATTGTTGGGGTAGAAATAAAGAAGAACACGATAGGCGCTTACGAGCTTTGTTAGATAGGGCTCGAGAAATAAACCTTAAAGAGCTATATATAACTCATTACCACCAAAATTCATTAAATATTTTTATACGATTTTCTATATTTTAGTCGAATTTAGATAAAGCTAGGTAAAAAAGTATAACATCAAAAATAGCTTTTATGTTAATTTTATTGATTTCCGGATTTTCATAATGGCCATTTCTTTGGTTTGTCAGAAAGCCACAAGGTTGCCAGTGTAAATAATTATTATTTCCAAGATAGAATCATGAATGTTTGTTTATAGATTAAGAGATTTAAATTATTCATTAATATGAATTATTCTATTTTTTGCTTGTTACGTTTATTTTTATGCGGATTTTAAATAAAGTACAGTATTAAAAACTCCTTTCGACATTTATTAGGACTTGGCGCTCTATAATAAAAAATAGAACATGACATTTGACATTTCGATTTTTGTCACATCTCGCTAGTGCCCTTTGGCGCTTGTTTGTTTTTGTTCTGAGTGTTTTCGATGCTTTTCAGACTTTTCTCTCTATGTACAGAGGAGCTGAAGATATTTTGTGGTCACAAATCCGAGTAGTGCCCACACCTGGAGTTGCTTGACTTGCGTAGTCGTTAATTATGTTTACTAGTGGGCATAAATAGTAGTATTATACCATCGAGCTCCTTCAGTTTTATTTACCAATAAATTATAATTTGTGCAACATATTCAAAATAGATGGTTAATAATGACATAACCTATAAAACTTCTAATCATAATAACTCAAAAACCTGACCTCCTAAAGTTACAATATTTTACCTTTAGAATCAGCAATATATATTCTATCAAATAATGTATATTTCATTTATAGATGCTAACTTTGGTGATTAACTAAAATGATGTATGGGAAGCTGCCATAGCTCTTTAATAAAGATAAATGTCGCATATGTGTTGAGGAAGTTACCTATTTAGGTCACATTTTTAACAAAGATGGAATGAAAGTGGATCCCGAGAAAGTAAGGGCTATAACTAATTTGCCGGAGCCAACGGATAGGAAAGGGTTAGAACGGTTTATAGGGGTAGTTAATTAACTTTCTAAATTCATCCCGAATTACTCAGAACACATTTTTCCAGTAACAAGATTGTTGAAAAAAGATATAATTTGGAGCTGGGAAGCTGGTCATAAGGACGCATTCAATAAACTAAAGGAACTAATAAGTAAAGCACCGGTTTTAACTTTGTTTAATGTTAGGAGCCCTGTTGTGCTGTCAGTGGACGAGCAGTGTTGCTTTAGGTGCGGTGCTCATGCAGGAGGGACGCCAAGTCGAATATGCGTCACGTACACTCACTGAAGTGTTTCAGTTAACCATTGCTGTGTAGCAATGGTACGCACAAATCTAAAAAGAAATGTTGGCGATCGTTTTTGCGTGTGAGAAATTTCACTAATATATTTATGGTAAAAGTAATGTGGTTATAGAATCAGATCATAAACCACTCGAAAGTATTTTTAAGAAATATTTGGATTCAGTCCCAGCATGCTTGCAGCGTATGTTGTTAAGAGTACAAGGATATGATTTCTGAGTCGTGTATAAGCCTGGGAAGTATATGTATATACCAGACACACTGTCGCGAGCGCCTCTTTCAGATTTATATAACGACAATATTAGTAGGGTTATTTTGTGTCAACTTACAATGGCAGTCAATAATGTGCCGATGTCGCGGAATAAGCTTACTCTTGTCAAGAATGAAACAAGTAAGGATGAGTGCTTGAAAATGTTGCTAAAATATATTAATCAAATCTGGCCTGAGAAATTTAATATACAAATTGGCTTAAAATATTACTGGCCTATAAGAGAAGAACTATACTGTGTTGACGGTGTAATATTAAAAAACAAGCAGGTTTTGATACCGTACTCTATGCAAAAAGAAATGTTGAAGATTGTTCATGAAGGGCATTTAGGCATTGATCGTTGCAAAAGACGCGCTCGTGAAGTGATATTTGGCCGGGTATAACTAGAGATATTGAGAATTATGTAAAAAGATGTAGAGTATGTCAGGAAACAGCAAACAAACCAAGTAAAGAACCTATGATTCCAGTAGCTATACCAGAATTGCCTTGAAATAAAATTGGAACGGATATATTTGAATATAGAAAGAAGAAATATTTAATATTGGTTGATTATTTTTCTGGTTTTATTGAAATAGCATTTTTAAGGAACACTACATCTAAGTCCGTAATAAATGTCATGAAGGAAAATTTTGCGCGTTATGGAATACCGGATACTGTAATCAGTGACAATAAGCCGCAATATTCGAGCCGTGATTTTAGTAAATTTGCTTTAGAATGGGGTTTTGATCATATAACTGCATCTCCGTATTGAGCTCAATCTAATGGAAAGAGTGAAAGAGCAGTGCAAACAATTAAGAATTTGTTGAGAAAATTTATCGATGGTGGATCTGATTTTTTTGTACATTTATTATAGGAATATACCACGGGAAAATTTGAATTCTCCTGCACAGCTAATGATGGGACGTCGTTTAAATTGTAGACTACCAGTTCATCCTGATTTATTAAAACGAACAAATATTAATGATACATTACAGCACAATAAGATAATGGAAACACAAATAAAAATAAAGAATTATTATGATCGACATTGTAAATCACTACCTGAGTTAAATGTAGGCGACGACGTTATAATGTTGGCAAATAAAAACGGACGAATGCGTGGCAAGGTTGTGGGAAAAGCGCCTACTCCACGTTCCTATCTAATAAAAAATAGATGGGGTATTTTTCGTCGTAATCGCCGACACTTGATGAAGTGTATTGGTCCTGTGCATAGTCCATACAATTAAGTTTTTAATAGATGTTATTGTTTTATTTCATTTTATGGGGAAGATGTTGTGTAGTAGACACACAACCTCTTTGATGAGTGTTGTGTTTAAAAATAACAAACAGTTGTCAACTTGACTTACGTGTTTTACTTACATTCAATTGGATAATATACATAGAGACCGTCCTAGTACTCCCAAATTGAACACAGTCAACTGACGTGTAAGATACAATTTAGACAATATTATGCCATCAAATTAGACCTTACAAGACAACCTTAGTGATTTTTTCTTTTATAACAGTTCTATCATGATTTTGAATTTAGTCGTATAATATTTATATCGACTTTTCAAGTGTTGTAAAAAATCTTATCGATATGTCTATCCACCGTATAATTTTACCTCGTTATTTTTTAGATTATATGTGCACGTGATAAAGATTTATAAAATAATTGGATTGCTGCAGTATGTCGTGGAGAAAATTGGGTGCCTAGAAAGCACCATAGAATTTGTTCCAAGCATTTTACTGCGGAATGTTTTTATAGTAATGACAGATGGCTCCTCCCTTCTAAACATATCAGTGTGGGTGCTTAAATAATAACTTGCTATTATTTAAACTATCAGCAACAGTAATGAATTCCGAAGCTTGTTAGAATCCATCATATTACAAAAAAAAAAAAAAACTTTACAAAAACAGTAATATTTAAAGGACAGTAATTTAAAGGTTTGATAAGAATTGTCTGCTTTCATAGTCACGACTACTGAGTGGATATGCGTCAAAATAAGGGAATCTTTATTTGAAAGAAATTTTGTTAAAGGTCATCTACCCAGAGACCAAAACTTGGTTGTTCTTGTTCGACTAGTGGACTAATAATGTGCCGATACCAAGATAAAATCGAAGGGCTAGTCTAGCCACAATTCTTTTCTCTCTAAATATTGTGTGTGTCACATGTATGACCGAAAAGTGTTCGATCCCGCACATACATTTTTTACACATAGATTTGTATTACCTACAGTATGTAATGAGAAAATTTCAATAAAGTGATTATTGTTAATAACAAACCTTTGGGCACTATTCAAGGTTTTGTCTGATTTATCTATTTTAAGTAAATTTTTATATTTTTTGCTTGATAAAATCCATGTCGACTATATCCTATCCTTGTAAAGAATTAATTTGGATATGCCATTCTCAGTTATCATAATGCTTAAGCTATGAGTTTTGCTTTTATCTTAATTATTTGCTTTCTCTAATAAAAATATGTTATTGAGATTAGAGAGAGAGTAGGGGGTGATGATTTATATATTTAATATTTATTAATCCCACTTACAGCTTTCATTACAGCTTAAAAACTAACTATAATATATATAAATAAACTATATATAATGTGTGGGTAGTTGAAACAACAACAATTTTTTGAATTTGCTCTACAATAAAATTTACTAAAAATAGTTAATAATAGTAATTTTACAAATTAAATGAATATAATATATAGTTAACAGTATATACCTGCTGGTTAAGCGTTATCTCCAACAACTAAGAAGCTTAAATTAATTCACTAGAATGGATCCATTTAACAGCACAAGCATTCTTGATATGCAAACATACTTCGAGGAGCGTATGGCCAAATTTGAGGCTGAATTGCAAAAGAAGTCTTTGCAGGGCACTGGTACCTTGGCTGAGGAATTCGCTTCGTTCAAGTCTTTTATGTTACTGGCCCTAAAATCATTCTCACAGCAGCTTGACAAGGTGGCCCGTGAAGTAGATACAATGGAAATGCGTAGCCGCAGGAAAATGTTACTGCTTCACGGTGTAGAGGAGCACAAGGACGAAGACACGGTCAGAGTGGTGGCAGACATTGTCAAGCAGCGACTCAAGATTGACAATTTCAGCTCTGATAGTGTTCGGCGATGCAGCAGAATGGGTCGTCCAACCTCTAGCAAAAAAGCTAGGCCCATTCTTCTCAAACTTGAGGCTGTTGAGGTGCGGGACCGCATATGGTTCTCAAAAACAAAGCTGAAGGGATCAGGCATCACGTTATCGGAGTTCCTAACTCGATCAAGACACACCGCTTTTATGGCTGCACGTGCGAAGTTCGGGGTTGCGAAGTGCTGGACAAGAGAGGGCCACATCCACATACTGGCTCCTGACGGCAATCGTCATCGCATAACATCCATTGGCGATTTGAACAAGATCCAGCTGCCGGAAGCGGAGCAGCCTGTGGCTCAACCGACCGCAACAAAAGCCAGGCGAGCTGCTGCCTCCAGGAAGTAGGATTCCCATGATCTACGTAATTATGTCTGTGGGTATTTCACAATATTTACACTTTCACATAGTCTTAGATTAATTTATTTTTACATTTTGTGTGTATCAAGAAATTGATTTACTATTGTCAAAGTCATTATGTCAAAGTTGTCAAAGTAATCAAATTCTGAGCTGTCATCTGCCGCTTAATTGCGTTGTTATGAACTACATAATTATGTATCTGGTGCGAACCGGAACGTTGCCGCGTTGCATTGAGGCAGCGTTCCGTTTTGCACTAGGTTTTCATGTTATTTTGTTTATGATGTTTTGAACAGTGTAAGATTTCATAAAAATATTAATTAATTATGTTATCTGTCGCATGACAGCGTTGATATGAGCTATTTATGTAGGCACCTTGTGCGAACCGGAACGTTGCAATAAGGCAGCGTTCCGTTTTGCAGTAAGTTGTTCTTTTCTTTACAATGTCTTGAATGTACTGTTTAAGATTTCGTAAATAATTTTTAATGATATTACTTTTAAAATGCCCACGGTCTTGATTGTATCCTCTGTAACTTAATTAAGTATTTATGTTAGTTAAACTTTCTGTTCTACGTGTCTTTATTTCTTTGTTAATGCGTAACTGGCAGGTAGACAAACTATTGAATTAAGTTTTAATTTAAAATTTATATTTTTATTCATATATATTTATTATATATATATATTTGTTTATTTATATATTATTATTAAATGTCACATATTCTGTCAAATAGCGATGATGAAAGCTTTCATTCTGCCACAAGCTTTGATGATAGCTTTGTTAGTGTACCATCTCTGGGAGACATTCTTCAGACTCAGTTTTCGGACGTACCCAAGCACTTTAATGTAGTCCATATTAATGCACAGAGTATTCCTGCTCATTTCCCAGATATGCTGGCCAACTTAGACTGCAAGAATATACATGCCATTCTTGTCTCAGAGTCATGGTTGAAACCATGCCTCCCATCAACTTCTTATTTGCTTCCAGGTTTCCAACTAATTAGGAATGATCGTGCGCTTGGCGGTGGTGGCGGTGTTGCCATATACTTACGTACTCATTTTCCTTATCAGATAGTCTCTATGTCTTCGCAGCCACCACCGTCAAATGCGGGCGAACATCTCTTTTTAGAAGTGGAACTTCATCACACCAAAGTTTTATTGGGCGTATATTATTCTCCTTCCAGTCGTATAAATTTCTTTTCTTCCTTTGAGCAAATCCTGGAAAACTTCACTCCTTCTTATGAACACACCATTATAATGGGTGATTTTAATACCTGCCTTCTCAAGCAGGACTCTCGAACTACGTCTTTTCGACGAGTTACAGAATCCTGCAATATGAAAATTTTAAATCTTGATGCAACGCATCATTTTCCTAATACTTCTCCTTCTCTACTTGACCTCATTCTGGTATCTTCTTTTAATTACGTTCATAGGCATGGCCAATGCTCAGCAGACGCATTTTCTTACCATGACCTTATCTATCTTTCTTACAATATACGCCCACCCAAGTCGAAGCCAAAGATAATTCAGCAACGCAATTTTGGTGGCATGGATCAAGAAAAATTGCGCGAGGATGCCAGTAACATCAATTGGGAATCACTGTTTTCCACAGATTGCGTCGACACTAAAGTCAACATATTTACAAACCAATTGCTGCAATTATATGACGTGCACGCACCTGTGCGTGCAATTAAAATTAAGCATTTACCAGCACCGTGGCTAACGGATGATATTAAAAGGATTATGGCTAAGAAATGTGCCGCAAAGTCATTAATGAAGCAAAAGCCAACTCCTTCAAATGTTGATAAATACGTAACTATTAGAAATCACTGCAATAAGATGTGTAGGAAAGCACAACGCCAACATATTCATAAATCCGTCGAAAACGGTGATCCAGCAAAAGTTTGGAAATTTCTAAAAACTTTAGGGGTTGGTAAGACTCAGCAACAAATCATTCCTAATAATGTCAACATTGATTCACTTAATAAACATTTCTCCTCGTCGTCCAAGTTTGATGGAAATATAAAAAGTAATACCCTGCAGCATCTTTCAACTTTACCAACACCTGATTATTCTCCTTTCATCTTCTCGCAATTTGCCGCATGTGATGTTAAAAAGAGTATACTTGCAATTACTTCTAATGCAGTTGGTAATGACTGTGTCAGCCGTAAAATGATCCTTCCCATCCTTGATGAAATCCTTCCCGTCCTATGCAATATACTTAATAAGTCTATTTCTCTCGGTGTCTTTCCCTCAGCGTGGAAAGAAGCACTTATTATTCCCCTACCTAAAAAACCTAAGCCTTCTACTTTAGCAGATTACCGTCCCATATCCATATTACCCTTCCTATCGAAAGTCCTAGAACGTCTTATCCATTCACAACTTAGTTCCTTCCTTTGTAAAAATTCCCTTTTAAATCCATACCAGTCAGGCTTCCGTCCAGGGCACAGTACCGTTACTGCATTAGTTCACGTTACCGATCATATCAGGCTAGGTATGGACTGTGGCAATCTAACGGTTCTATCCTTACTTGATTTCAGCAATGCGTTTAACACCGTGGATTTGCACATCATACTTGGTATTCTACGCTCTCTTAACATATCTCCATCGGCAATTGACTGGTTTCATAGTTACCTGTTTGGACGCCGGCAACGTGTACGCATTGATGATACCTATTCCGCTTGGTCCAATACGATTGCAGGTGTTCCACAGGGTGGCGTGCTATCCCCTTTACTCTTCGCTATATTTATTAATTCTATTTCAAACAAATTACTTTCATCCTACCATCTTTACGCAGATGATTTGCAAATTTATACGCAAGCTCCCTTGAGTAGATTAGCAGACGCTTGTACAACGATTGGCACGGACTTGGCGCGAATCTGTGACTGGACGCAGAAATTTGGACTCACTGTCAATCCGGACAAAACGCAGCTGATTATTATTGGCAGCCCAAGAATGGTGTCCAAAATCAACTGGTCTGATTTGCCAAGCATTAATTTCAATGGAAAAGTCCTCTCGTTTAGTAAAAATGTAAAAAATCTTGGTATTTACATAGATGAAACCATGTCTTGGCGACCTCAGCTACAAGAAACGAGCAGAAAACTTTTTGCATCAGCTGGGTCTTTACGTAAGCTACGCAATTTCTTGCCAACTGCCACTAAGATTGCGCTTGTACAGTCTTTGCTTCTACCAATCCTTGACTACGCCGATGTCAGCTATCTTGACCCCACCGAGGAGCAACTAAACAAACTTGAGCGTCTCCAAAATTTCTGTATAAGATTTATATTTGGGCTACGCAAATATGATCATGTCTCAGAATTCCGCAATAAGCTCAAGTGGCTACCGATTCGACTTCGCAGAAATACTCACATTCTCACTTTATTGTATAATATCTTGTTTAATCCTAGTACCCCCTTATATCTCAAAGAACGTTTTAAGTTCCTTAATGACACACATATAAGGTCCTTGAGGTCGTCCGAGGATTTGACGCTGGAAATGCCAATGCATTCCACAAGTTTTTTTGGTAAGTCTTTTACTGTCCAAGCTGTGCGCCTCTGGAATGGACTTCCTTTAGAAATTCGAAGCGCAAAATCTCTTAAAATATTTAAAGCTATGTTAAAAACGCACTACCTTTCATCCATTTGATAACATAGAATGTGGTTATACCTAGTATGTATTTTATATATAGTATATGTGTAAGTATATTGAATTTTGTATATATGTAGGTATATTGACGATAGTATGTATGAATTTATATGTATGTGTAGGTCCCTTATTTATAAGTTTATTATATTGTTTATTCTGGATATTTTTAATTGCACCACACACAACTTTAATACTTACATCGTTCCTGTCTACAATAGGTTGCCTGGAAGAGATTGCTCTTAGCGATAAGGCCGCCTTTTGTACAATTTGTAAATTTTGTAATAACAATGTCATAAAATGTTTTATGGTGTACAATAAAGAATATTCTATTCTATTCTATATTCTATAAATAAGTATAAATAAACATTTATGCCGAGGGTGTCGTATGAAGCGACTAAAAGAAACAAGAGAAGGAAATCTCGAAATAAAACCCTATACGAATACGTCTGGCTAGTGTGGTATTATAGTAGGCCAAACCTCCACCACGGAAGGTTAAAGACCAGCAGTGGACTTGAAAAGGCTGTTGATGCGTAAAGAAAAATACCATGAAAATTTGAAAATAACGCCTCGCAAGATTATGTGCTACTGAGTACCCATTTGAAACAAAAATATATAAGTTCAGTTTAAAAATGCAAGTTTGTGTAATAATTATTTAAAGACTGTCCATCAACTAGCGTTCTGACTGCTGTGGACATAAAGTTACGGAATTTAAAATGTATAACATATAAATAATATACTTTACAAGTCCGTTTGATTTTGAACCTATATTGAAACTTTAATCGATATCGATAGCGGATTTGCTCAGTCACTATTAAATTAAAAAGTTACGATATTTGTGTTCAAATTGTCTTTAGCCCTAACTGACAAACATAGTGCCATCTTCTTCTGGCAACTCTAATTTATCATATGAGTGAAGAGTGTAGCTATATTCAATTTGTTCTTAAAAATATCGTTTCTTCCATGCTTCAGTTATTCTTCTGTGGTAGACAGAGAATCCTATAGACTCCGGCAAAGCGTGTCGCAGAAAGAGACAAACATAGTACGTCACTCTATATTCAGGGTTACCGCGTAAGGCAAAAATTACCCCTATTTATTGATACAATTAGAATGAGACGGAGGATCTCAGGTAGGATGTCGGGGTTCGAGAGAAACACTGCTAAGCTGAACAGGTTCTTTATTATGTCTCACTACCGCTTACATACAGTATGACCGAACTAGGTAAGCACTGGCCTGAGCTGGCTGGAGCGTAGACTCCTGCTGCGCTCCGACGCTCGCAGGGTAGCTGCTCGTAGGGTCGCCGATGAGCTGGCCAAGGTGCGCTGCGCAGGCAGCTCTGTGGTCGATGTTCAGGCTGAGCGGGTCTCAGGCGGTGCAGCCGGTGTGGGCCGAGCGGTCAGGCTCAGGCGTCCGTGGCCTGGCTGTAGGAGCTCGTAGGCAGGAACGGAGGCTTGGGTGGCAGCTGGCTAGTAGCGGCACGGCACCAGCAGCTCGTGGCTTGTAGCCCGTAGGAAGAACGTAGCCCGTAGGAAGAACGTCAGGTGCAGTGAGCCCGTAGGAAGAACTGGAAACAGCATAGAGAATACACAGCAACCGGTCAGGAACAGGCTGTCCCTAGATCGGCTGTTATGCTTAGGAGACACAGATACTACAGACAGAACATATAGGCACACAGACAACTAGAATATGCTTACCCCCAGCGGGACAGTAGATAGGAAGTAGAATGTAGAATAATCGCGAGGTGTAGCGGCAGCGTTCCGATGTCTAGGGAAAGTGACCATTCTGCAACGCGCACCCATCTTATATAGGCATAAACCTATGACTCACAACTGCCTTGGCTAGTGAATATGACCATATTTGGTAATATTGCGAACGATGTCTGGCTAAGCTGGCGTTAAGCGCCTGCGAGATATTATAACGCAATACGTGTAGTATTACGTTACAATACCCCGCTCTGTACAGCAGGATTTTTCGTGTCTAGACAAGAAAAATCCGTCTAACTAAGTCCTCCGAACTTCTGTAGACAGTGCTAAGTAGATAGTGACTATGAAACTCAAACTGCAGGTAGGTACAATGAAAGAATCTAGTTAGGTTAGGAATCAGTGTAGTTAATTAGTTTTAAATCTTTAATGTGCCAACTGCCAATAGATTTACCCGACGAATCCGCTAATTTGTATACTAGTGGTGACTTTTTAGCAATAATAGTACACTTGGTAAACTTAGGAGCCAGTTTTTTGCTAAATGATTTGTCCTTATCGCTTAGATAGAAGGTTCTTTTCCATACGGTATCACCTATGTTAAACTCAGCCGGTTTACGACGTAATTTGTATGTGTGTGAGTTTCTAGCGTGAGCTTGGATTAAAAGAGACTGGACCTTATCGAAAATACTTGATAGACAGCCTATATTTTCAGCATAAGAATCCCTAGGTATATAAATAACATCATCTGACTCGGCATCAATATAGTGTGAACCGCAAGTTACTAGTTCTCTGCCGTACACTAAAAAACTCGGAGTATAACCAGTTACCTCATTAACCGCAGTATTTAGCGCGAATTGAATTTTGGGAATTAAAGTATCCCATATTCTATGGTCGTTTTCGATAAACGAAGATATAGTAGTCACGATGGTTTTGTTGTATCTCTCAACAGAATTTACGTGCGGAGTGTATTTCGGTGTAAAGTGCAAGTTAGGTATTTTATATTTTCTAATCATAGACTTTAGAGTTGCACTTACAAATTGTTTACCATTGTCTAGAATAACGGTTGAAGGTATGCCATGTATTAAGAAAACTTTTTCCTCGAGAATGTTAGTTATAATCTCGGCGGTAGCCCGCTTGATGGGAAAGAGAAGACAATATTTACTGAAGCAACAAGTAACAACAAAAATATAGCTATTTTGTTTTCTAGTTGAGGGAAGGGGTCCAACAAGGTCGATACTAATTGTTTGGAAGGGACAAGAGCACACCTTTGGTCGTCCCATAACACCTAAAGTAGCGTGGTTTTGGTGTTTATGTGTGACACAAGTATCACACGAAGATATAAATTTAACAACGTCGGCGTGCATACCGGGCCAATAATAACGCTGTGCTAAACGTTTATACGTTTTAAAAATACCTAAATGACCCGCAGCGAGTTCCGAATGGTTTTCTTTAATAGCTGTAGATCTATCCGAGGTAGGTAGAACCTCTTTCCATTCGAATTCTTTCCGCAGTGCACATTTCGATACCATATATCGATATAACTTATCATTTTTGATAGAATAGTTAGGAAAAGATGTAGGTGAGTTTTTACAGCCATTGTAGATAGTAGTATACCACTGATCAGAGGTTACGGTAGTATCATTATCAGTGTTAGTATCAATAGCCGACACGGCACTTGCCCGCGATAGTGCATCGGGTATGACGTTATCCGCGCCGCGGCGATGTTTCACATCAAAATTAAAAGAAGACAGGCGCACCCCCCATCTTGCTAAGCGACCCGTAGGGTTACTTAAATTTAAAAACCATTTTAAGGCTGAGTGATCTGTGTAGACAGTGAATTTCAAACCGTTATCTAAGTAACATCGCCAATGTTCTACCGCGACTAAAACAGCTAGCGCCTCCCGTTCCGTAATACTATAATTACGTTCCTGTGTAGACAAGGATTTGCTCATATAAGCTATGGGATACTCCACACCGTCAGTAGTTTGTGTGAGTAAAGCCCCTACGCCATAGTCGCTAGCATCCGTGTGCACTTCGAACGGTTTGTTATAGTCCGGACAAGATAGAATAGGCGCAGTAGATAACAGGTGTTTGAGTTTAATAAATGAGTTGTTAGCTTCCTCCGACCACACAAAAGGAGCAGCCTTTTTACTGGTAGAAGTAAGTTTATTTAGAGGCCCTGCAATTGAACTAAAATTAGGTATAAATCTACGGTACCAAGACGCGGTACCCAAAAACCGTTTTACCTCCTTTTTATTTGTAGGTACAGGATAGTTCATTATTGCTTCCACCTTACTAGGATCTACGTGAAGTCCTTTAGAATTGACTACGTAACCCAAGTATTTTAATTCGTTTCTAAAGAAATGTGACTTTTCTAAATTAATAGTTAAGTTAGCTGATTTTAGTTTCGCGTATACTTTAGATAACAGCTGAATGTGATGATCAAAATCTTTTCCTATAATACAAATATCGTCTAAGAATACGAACACCGCGTTTTCGAACTCTGGACTATTTGTAAATAATTGATCGACCAATCTTTGTTGCGTAGCCGGCGCATTAGTTAAGCCGAACGGCATAGTAACAAATCGGAATGTTCCGCGGGTAGGTACGTAGAACGCGGTCTTGTCCCGATCGCTACTCCGAATAGGCGTCTGCCAAAAAGATTTAGATAGATCAATACTACTTAGAAATCTAGCATTTTTTAGGTTATCTAGGGTTTCGGAAACATACGGTAGTTTGTACGCATCCTTACGTGTAACCAAGTTTAGTTTTCGGCTGTCTAAACAAAACCTTAATTTACCATCTTTCTTAGGCGTTAATAGGATAGGCGAAGACCATGGGCTTTCACACGGTTCTACGACTCCGAGTTTAAGCATCTCGTCTAGTTCCTCAATAATAACACGCAATTTTTCTGGCAGCAGACGATAGTATCGCTGACGTATTGGCGGTGAGTCACCTGTATCAATACGCTGCTCGACTAAATGGGTACGTCCAAGGCCTTTCTTCTCGGAAGATATACATTCGAATTGCTTAATCATCTTATCCGCTAAACGTTTTTGGTAGTCATTAAGCTCATTGTAGGATTGTAAGGCAGCATTAGGTTTATTAGGTAAGGAATGACTACAAGGGTCATTATTAGCTAAAGAGACAGAGTAAATATAATTTGGTAACAATTTAAATCTTTTCCAGAAGTCAATTCCTAAAATTAACGAACTAGTGACTTCTGGAATTACGTACGCTTTTAAGTTATAAGTTTTATTTTCAAAAGTGGTGGGTAGGTTGATATAGCCGATCGGTGTCAAACGATGTCCACCCGCCGATCGAAAAAATATAGTAGGGTTGTCACACTTATTCAAAGGGAGATTAGTTTGAGAAATAATTTTTATATGAGAATTATTGCCCAATATAGTCACGTCAGAACCTGAGTCAAGTAACCCAGTAAGGGGTAGATTCTTAATGGTTACATTAACATAGGGTCGAAAATCAGTATTAGGTTTTTGATCACGGATCGCAGCCACAGAATAACTGGAAAAATACACTTTTAGAGTGTTCAACCAATTATTCCAGTCTTCTTTGTCAAAATATTTAGGTTTAGAAGATGTACAAACGGTAGGGTTTGTCATCTTATTTGACGAACTACGATCCGAGTAAATTAGTTTTTTGAAAAAGATTTATTTTTACAGTTAGGACAATTTACGAACGTGACATCCCTAAGGCCACACTTAAAACATATCGGATAACGTTCTCGCTTGCACGTCCCTAGTGAGTGATCAGTTGAACGACATCGCGGACAAAACACACACCCCTTATTAGTTATTTTTGTAGGAACAGCTGATTTAGATATCATGTTGACATTATAGTGTTGTAGGTTAGGCACAGGTGTATCGTTCGGTTCGACATTTATAGATGCGACAGAAGCGTAGTTTTTTAGTTTAGACGGTTTATAGTACTGTGATATATTATAGTGACCGTGCGTGTCCTTTTTATTTATGTAAGCTAAATCAGGTGCTACTGTGTTAGACGTAGGGTAACTAGGTTCGTGAAATTGTGCACTTAAACACTGGAACCTCTCATAGTTTAGACACAGTGTTTTTAGAGTGTCTATAGTGTCTATAGCCGTAGTACATGAAGCTAGTACTGTAGAATAACACGGTCTAATATTGTGAAGCAATATATTTAGTTTTTCATGTTCGGTTAGTACCGTGTTCGGTGACAATCGCGCAAAAAGTTGGAACATAATTGATAAATAGATGATTATACCTTCAGTTTGCCCTTGAGTACGATTACGAATCTCGGCTAAAAGTTTATAATCATAGTCGTACGGTGTAAAATCAGCTGTGAGTTTACTAGCTAGTTCGTCCCATGTAGAAATGGAATCTTTAACACCGCGAAACCAGTGTAACGCATTACCCGTAAAAATTTCGGACGCGTAATCGAATAATCTATTGGCAGGTAGATTTCTAACCGTCCTAAATTCCGTCACGCGTTGTAGAAATTCGCGAACGCAGCCTGTTCCGTCGAATTTGAGTTTCGATAGTTCACCAACCCTCAAATGCTCACAGTGGACAGTTACCGGAGTCGACGCTGCCTGTGCAGGGGTTGAATCCGTGCAAGTCATCGTGACTCCGACTTCTGCCGACGGAACATTCGAGTGTTCTATCTTAGATAGCTCTGCCGACAGCATCCGAAAGCGTTCAGTCAGGTCGGATATTTTCTTGCCGTATTTAGGTTCGGATTTCTCTAATCTGCCCAATCTGTAGTAGACCTGGTTGTGCAAAGCCGTAGTTCGCTTCGCCAAGTTGTGGTCGTATAATTCCTTAAGGGAAGAGATTCGCGAATCTAAATCGGTAACTGACAGGCTAGCTCCCTTGAAGTCGTCTGCTATGTCTAGGCCTGACTCTAGGATTTCGTCATTCGGAATCAGCTCGAGTAGTTTAGGTAGCTGCTTCCGTAAACCTAAAACAGAGGTAGCCGGCTCCTCTCCGCGAATAGCGACCTCGTAGGCCAATTCATTTTTATTAAGTAGGAAGTACTAGATAGGGTTAGTGCTCATGATGATATAAAATAAGTATGATAGAAAAGAACGTAAGTATATTACAGCCCTCTGTGTGCAATAGTTCTGCTTTACAAAGAAACTACGACGATTCGGTGTAAAAATGTAGACAATAGATAGTGACTTGCAAAAATAAAAAAACGGTTATTTCAAATTGCGAACAGTTACGTAGGGAATCGGTAGTTGAAATTTGAATTAGACAATAGTAAGATAACACATAATAGTTATACAAGAATAGAAATTAAAGATAGGCAGCAATACACAGATACACACAAGTTAGATAGTACGTACCGGTTCGCTGATGTCTGCACCTCCTCGTTTACAAGACTGACCTCCTAAACAAGAACAACTGCAGTAATTGGAAGTGAGACAAATAGAGTTGGGCGCCACTGAGACGGAGGATCTCAGGTAGGATGTCGGGGTTCGAGAGAAACACTGCTAAGCTGAACAGGTTCTTTATTATGTCTCACTACCGCTTACATGCAGTATGACCGAACTAGGTAAGCACTGGCCTGAGCTGGCTGGAGCGTAGACTCCTGCTGCGCTCCGACGCTCGCAGGGTAGCTGCTTGTAGGGTCGCCGATGAGCTGGCCAAGGTGCGCTGCGCAGGCAGCTCTGTGGTCGATGTTCAGGCTGAGCGGGTCTCAGGCGGTGCAGCCGGTGTGGGCCGAGCGGTCAGGCTCAGGCGTCCGTGGCCTGGCTGTAGGAGCTCGTAGGCAGGAACGGAGGCTTGGGTGGCAGCTGGCTAGTAGCGGCACGGCACCAGCAGCTCGTGGCTTGTAGCCCGTAGGAAGAACGTAGCCCGTAGGAAGAACGTCAGGTGCAGTGAGCCCGTAGGAAGAACTGGAAACAGCATAGAGAATACACAACAACCGGTCAGGAACAGGCTGTCCCTAGATCGGCTGTTATGCTTAGGAGACACAGATACTACAGACAGAACATATAGGCACACAGACAACTAGAATATGCTTACCCCCAGCGGGACAGTAGATAGGAAGTAGAATGTAGAATAATCGCGAGGTGTAGCGGCAGCGTTCCGATGTCTAGGGAAAGTGACCATTCTGCAACGCGCACCCATCTTATATAGGCATAAACCTATGACTCACAACTGCCTTGGCTAGTGAATATGACCATATTTGGTAATATTGCGAACGATGTCTGGCTAAGCTGGCGTTAAGCGCCTGCGAGATATTATAACGCAATACGTGTAGTATTACGTTACAAGAAAATAATATGGAGTCCGAAAAGTAACACTGCCTTATAGATTTTATCGGCATAGGATAGACATAAGATACGGGGATGATACTATTATGCTGTCAAACGCAAACTAATTTGGTAGTTTCCTCAGTCAAAAATAAATTATCTCGACTTTTCAAAACAATAAAATATTTAAAAACAATCCCACTTTCATTCATTATTTTGATGATATACTTAATTTTCGAATTGTTCTGACTAATTTACATAAAATAAGTAGGTATGCTATTTGACGCAAAAATGTGATGACGTCATAATTGTGTTGCTATTTCAATGCAAAATTCATAGAAAAGTATAATTTTTGATATTTCGTTGTCGGTAGTTAAACTGCCATTTCATAGATGGTTATATGTATGTACGTCCTGGATTTGTAAGCAAATAATACAACATATTTATTTATGATTAATTTTTAGATATATTTGATTGTACACATTGTTGTCTTTTGAATAAAACAAGCTTTATATGAAGGTTTCTAATCCTTTGCTTAGGTTCAAATAGTAGTAGGTAGTTGCGTGATATACCTATACGCAGTTCAAAAAAGTGCATGGCGATGGCCTTAATAAGTGAAACTTTATGGTTACCAATAAATGGTTGACTTTCAAAATGATCCAACATAAATACATCCTGGCATCGTTTGAAAGTCGTGAAAATAAGCTTTTGTAACATATTTTTTTCGGCAAAGAATGATATTCCTTCATTAGAATGGACCTTGAATATTCTTTCTGCCAACTTACATACTTTGATAACGTTACGGAAAGGATAAATAAAGCCACCTTTATCTTTTTTAAATATAAGACCTAAATAAATCCTCATGTTCAGGAAACAAGCCATTCAAACTTTGAAATATTGTTTTAATAGGCACTGCAAATCTCAAAAGAATATAGGGGGAGTCCCCCGAGTACCGGACACTTAAGGTTTTTAAAGACAAAAAGTATAAAGTAATCAATTTTTATTAAGTCGCTAGTTATTTAAATACACATAGTAATATTAGGCATCGAATAAAATCAACATAAACATATAGCAATAACTACTTAAGCACAAAAAAATAACTTTTAATTGGACCTTGTTTTTGGTATGATTGAAATTTGGCACCTAGTACCGGACAGGTTTAATTCGTACTCATCCGGACACGTTTTCTTAAATCTTCACATGATATGTTTAAATACAGCCTCTTTACCTTCTTTCAATAATTTTAATTTATTAAGCAAAGAGCTTTTCGGTACTTTAAAACGCTCGGAGGCTCCCATTATTGTCATATTATGCTTCATTACCTTGTCGATCGCCAATTTCAGATTTTCTGACTCCTGTGTCCTTTATTTTCTTCTCCTTTATGCCAAACAACCTAAAAAAATAAATAATAGCTATAATAATGTTATAAAGCATAAGTCAAGCACTCCACCATACCATTTTATTGATATAAATTTGTCCGGTACTAGGGAATCTTTAAATGTCCGAACTTAGGGGTTAAGCGTACCGTAGTAAAATACCGATCATAATAAAATTTGTAATAATATCCCACATCAAAGTATAATAATTTTAAGTATACTCACCAATGAATAAATAGAAGACAGCGCACGTAATATATTCCATCTAAAAAGTGATTTACGACACGAGTAATGTTACTCGATGCACTGGTTTGGCGCGCAAAATATGAAACGTGTGACCTGTACGCCGCGTCGAGCTAAACTGAGGCTTCCCACGCCGTCGGCAAGTTACATCCGTCAAGGCCAATAAGTGCTCATGCGAATCGTCGAACAGGAGCGCGAAATCGTGTTTGTACGTGTATTGTCCGGTACTATGTGCTGTCCGGCGCTAGGGGGATTCCCCCTACCCTATTTTTAATTACCCTCAAAAGAGGGTAATTATTTGAAGAAAAGTTGGCAAAACCAAAGATTTAATTTATTTAATTATTTAGAATTTATTATTGTTATTTTAGTGCTTTTGAAATAGGTAACAACACAATATAGCTTGAATTACTTTATTGTAGCACGTAAAAACTGTATTTTTTATGGAGACAATAGCTGCCTACACGTTAGCTGTCAAATTTTGTTTAGCAAAGTAGTTAGCACACCTACAAAAAAGTGGCACGCTCGGTGAAACAAAAATCTTATCATTTCTTTACATTACATCGGCATAAGTTGCTCTTTTTCCTGTGTGAGTGTGACAAAAATATCACTTAGTCTATAGGATTCTCTATCTACGCATTACAGTATGTTGATTCCTCAAATGATATTAGTGAACACGTAGAAAATATTTTTTGAAATTCTTCCCCTAAGGGAATAAAAAGGGGAGTCAGAATTAGTATGAAACTTTTTGAATACTTCAAGGGATTAACTTCATACTTTGTAGTATATTGGATCCTCAATTGACGTTCACGAAAACAAAGACATTGATTTTGGAAAATCTTCCCTAAGAGGGTAGAAAAGAAAAAGTTTGTGTAAAACCCTTTATTTTTTTATGGAATCACTTTAATCTGCATATATAAAATCCTTGCGTTAATACCCGACTGACAGACGCGCGACAACCGAAACTACTGGGCGCAAGCAGGTGAAATTTGGCATGTATGTTCCTTGAGGAGTGTAGGCCTAGGGGAGTTCGTACAAAACATTTTATCAAAGCGAAATTTACGCGAGCGAAGCAGCGGGCAAAAGCTAGTGGTTAGATATAAGTACTATTATTAAGTTTGTAACTTTTGTTTTCGTGTAACTTAAACCTTTATTATAACAAGTATTTACTAAATAACATGCATGTGGTGTTAACCTACATAATTTGTGCAATTAGATTAAGCATACCTAGTACTTGTGTTTTTTTTTTTAAATAATTGTTTTAGCGTAATAGCGATTAGTAAGCCAATACTATAAATAAATAAGTTTTACAGTCCAATACGAACTACGCTAAAACTTACAAAAATCTAAGATTAATTAAAGCTGCTTAGTTGATTAAATATTTCCTTACTTAGTTCAAAAGTGTAATCTGAATTCGTAACAAAACAAAAATACTGTCATGTGCGTTTCTTGTCACTTGTCTTGAACCTCCCTAACATCCTAAATCAGATTGCGTTTTACTTGATCGTTTCGCCTGACGGCCGCCAGCCCGCCTCGCCGCTTGACACTGCGCTGAGTGTTGCGGTTTCAGTCAGCACAGGAGACACTACTTCCTACTACTATTACTGTGATCCATAAATTGTTGTAGGTATTCTGGGTGTTCATTGTGTCCGTTGGATGTATGCTTGTGAAGTTCCTCGCGACACAGAATTAATTCAAGTGCAGGAACTATAAAATATTCTTCGTAACTTGGCAGTTACATTAACATACATGTGACTGGAACACTCTATCACACCACGATTATAAATCTGTATATAT
Organism: Euclidia mi; assembly: GCA_944739405.2. Lineage (NCBI taxonomy): Eukaryota > Metazoa > Arthropoda > Insecta > Lepidoptera > Erebidae > Euclidia > Euclidia mi. The sequence goes on along the minus strand of OX123204.2, from coordinate 24,606,669 downwards.
AAAAGTCTTACGTTACTGAGACAACGCACAGTCAAAACGATTGGATGCAAGAAGCTGAAATTCGGCATGTATGTTCCTTATGGACAGTAGGAGTTTCCCGAATATCCCAAGGGATCGGGCATAAATGGTTTATTTAAAAAAATGTACGGGCGTAGCTGCAGGCTTCCTCTAGTTAATAATAATTCACTTGTGAAATTAATACTTGTTGCGATTGAGGTAATTTTGTCTTAAAATTTTTATACCTTGGTTTGGTGTACTTTTGAGATAATAATTAATCATTTCTTTATACGAGTGAAAGAGCTTGATTACATATTCTAGATTATTGCGTGTAAGAAGGATACCTGTTATTGCTGCTAATCAGAAAGATAAATGCTAATTATATGCTCTTCTCTCAGTTATAATGATCTTACCTTTAAAATTTAAAAAGCAAGACTCTAATAAACTGCACGTTATGTAAAGGTCAGCCAATAAATATGACTAACGAAGCTACATTCCTAGGTCTTGTCTTAGATGAACAGTGTCGATGGGGCTCTCATATTAAGAAGGTGTGTAGCAAAATTTATAGATTTGCATATGCTCTCTGGCGTTTAACCAAAATTGTTAATAAAAAAATTGCCCTCCAAGCATATCATGGCTACGTTACATCCAACATTAGGTATGCTATCTTACTATGGGGAAATTTGGTTGAAGTGGGCAGATTATTTATTTCCCGGAAGCAATGTATTCGGGCTTTAACTGGAGTATCACCTCTTACCACCTGTTGAGATCTGTTTCCAAAATTGAAACTACTTACTGTTGCCTCTATTTAAATACTGGAATGTTGTAATTTTGTGAAGGCATATCCAGACTTATTCGTAATGCAATTTAATACTAGATATCCTGACCGCTTAATATTGTTTTTATTTTGTAATACAGTAAGTTACAATGTACCTACTTTGCATTCTGTTAAACGGCCAGATATGTGATTCTTATAAATTATAATATTGTAACATCTGATTTTATAACCATAATACATTTCATTTAATTTCATTGATCAACAAATTGTTATGCCGAGGTGTTATTTGTATCCATGTTAGTGCAAATGAATGTTTGCAAAGTGTCCGCAGTCCTGGATTTATTACGATTGCGGGTGCCTTTGTTTAAAAAGAATATAAACTCGGCTTGTCCAATTTTGCAAACAAATTATTTCACATTTTGCACACATTTTCTTAAATCGAGCAGCTTCTGGTGACCGTAGGTGAACAAACTTAGATCAGGCCTTCTGACGTAAAATAATGTTTTGTGTAAACTAGTTCGGCACAAGCGAGCAACGTTACATTTTAATAGTCATCCATCACAATTAATATACGTTATATGAGCACGCAATAATTAAAATTTCTTACCTTATCCACTCAGTTGTTACCAATTATTCTCATTAGCATATTTTTTTTATAGTCTCACGCCAGTATCCTCGACGGGGTAGGCAGAGGTGTAATATTACACCCACATTTCGCCATGATTTTTTTAGGTCCCACGTAATAGGGGGCGAGCCTATTGCCGTACCGGGCACATTACCAGACTCCGTGCTGCTACTGAGAATTTCCTAACGGAAAACCCCAATAACACTTCGCCCGACCCGGGAATCGAACCCGAGACCTCCCAATCCCAAGCGCACATTTATGCCGCGAGTTGGTCTCGAGGCAGCTAGCATATAAATCACTGCAATTCAATCATTGAGACCCATGACATGGTACAGTGTTGCATGCATAGTAAAATATTTTTCTTGCTCACTTATAGATCTCCTTTAAAGGTACTGCCACTTCCTTTATCTGTCAACATTACCGTTATGCAATGAAAAATAAACAACTTTATTCATCTTAGTATGTAAATTGTTAATCCACAGGAGATCTTCTAGTGCATGCCACGCATCTAGTGGGTGAAGCCATCGAGAGACACGGTGAAGAACTTGCTGTATCACTTGATGTTTCGAAAGCTTTTGATACGGTCTGGCATCATAGTCTCATCGGCAAGCTTCCAGCATTTGGCCTTCCCCCTGACCTATACGCTTGGATATCAGATTTTCTGAGGGACCGGTCCAATCGGGTAGTCGTCGATGACTGTTCGTCAGACCGAATGGAGATGAACGCCGGAGTCCCACAGGGATCAGTTCTCTCTGCAACACTTTTCCTGCTTCACATCAATGATTTGTTGAAACCAGGCATCTTCGGTTATGTAGACGCAGCACGGTTGTAGAGAGATATATGTCCAGTGCTCGGGCTAGTGCAGTAGAAATACAGTCACTCAGGGAAGGCATGATTGAGCGTTTGAACTTGACTTTGAAGACGGTCTCCGACTGGGGCGATGCTAATCAAGGCATGTTCAATACCTCATAAAAATTAGGCGTGTCTATTCTCCACGAAACGGAGTCAATTTCATCTGACTCCGACTTTCCGAAATGTACATGTGCAGATCACCGATCGCTTGAAACTCCTTGGTGTAATTTGACCTCTAATTTAAACTTCGGTTCATATATAGAGTCAAAAGCCGAACTGGTAGGCAAGAAACAAGGTATCCTGAACAAGGTGAGGCAGTACTTTACGCCAGAAAAGTTGCTTAATATTTACAAAGCACAAGTCCGATCCTGCATGGAGTACTGTTCTCACCTTTGGGATGGTTCAGCGAAATACCAGCTAGTGACTTTGGACTCTATTGAGAGGAAAGCTAGGAGGCTCATTGGTGATGACCAATTGGTTAACACTAAACTCCAAAGCCTGGAGCATCGTCGCAGTGTGCAGAGGAACTACATAACCTGATTCTTCCATCCCCTTTTTATCACCGGACGACCAGACAAAGTAATAATCGTCACCGTTATATGGTTGACATCCCATCCATACGCACGAAACGCTTTGCTTGCATATTTATTATGTGTACTGTAAAGGTATGGAACTCCTTGCCTGAGTCTATGTTTCCTGATGAGTACAATCTGGGTGTTTTTAAGTCGTGGGTGAATAGGTAGCTTCTAGGCAAGCGTGCTCCATCTTCGACCATCATCACATCATCGCTTAAAATCAGGCGAGACTGCGGTCAAACGTTAGCCTTTCAAAAGTAAAAAAGAAATAAAAGACATGATATATTAACATGGCACAACCGTGACATAATAACATCATCATTATCCTGCCGAAGTCTACTGCTGAATGTAGGTGTCCCCAATGGCACGCCACTCAGTTCGATTTCTGGCTTTTCAATTCCAGACACAACTCCCACCCTCCTCTATATCCTCTATATTTAGGCATATTAAACTATGGAAAATATTTATGCATACATGTTGAACTTTCAATAAAATTATAACGGCTGATTATCTTTAATAATTAACGACTTATTTATAGGTTGTAGAGCCTTCCTGATTTTAGCATAAATGGGCTGGTTCGACTGGTGAAGTACTGCCCTCTCACAGAACATCGACTTAAGGTTAGGACGTATACTTTTGTGTTTCGTTCGGTGAGTGAGAGTGCCAGAGACCCCATCCCCTATCCCTTCTCCTTCATCCCACTCTTCCTCCTATTCCTTTCCTAACTCAAAGGTCGACAACGTACTTGTGAATCACTTAGCATCAGATTTGAAAATGGGTAGGTAGATATATTCTGAGAACAGCAAAACAGGAAAATAAGGATCTCTCTCTACATACATGGAACTGATATGGTACTTTTTATTTTTGATATGTCATGTACTTGCTGTATTCATAAACAGGTCTTTAAAATGATATTGAGGTTTATAAAACTATTGTTTCTCAAAGTCAATGGTTTAAAGATGGACGCCTCAAAGGTGATAAAATGAGTGTCTTCCCACATCTAACTTTTAAAGTACGAGAGTAACAAATCTGTAAGTATACAAACTGCAGATTTTAATGAAAACTTCCAACGAAAATTTATTTGAGCGAGACGTAATCAGCAGTTTTTGAGATATAGCACAATGTCAAAAACCACAAATATAACTTTTTCATTTATACAAACGCTATGGAAGAAAAGTTATTTTTGGTAGTTAAAAGGATAGTGGTATTTAGTTGACTGATGATAATTGGTATGTTAAGTCTATATACTACGGAACCCTTCATGACCCTTCCGGCACGCACTTCATTTAAAAAAATTAAATTTAAAATCGTAATTTATTTGTAAACGCAAGTCAGTTGTCAAGCGTCAATGATTATACTATGTATAGTATTTTCGCTGTATGATGATATGCATGATAGTTCTCATTTTACATATCACGCATACTACTTTCAACTTATGAAAATAAATTGGCAAAACAAAACAATTATAAAAAAAATGTCTATTAAATAATACAAAGTAAATTGATCCTAGTATGTCTCTCTCTATTTTTTTAATTATTATTAACTGTAAATAAATTATTTAAATATAATGAAATATAATCTTCAAAATGTCAGATGTATGAAACGGAACCCCTGTCAGTAGAGATTGACACCATTGAATTGACATGAACTCGATGAATTGGTGCGGCCATCTTGTGATCGAATACGTCAGTACGAGTTCATCTTCCTTGTATGCGGTTTGTGTTTCTGTCTGTTTGGCCTTATGGGAGGTTATTTTTTTTGTTGTGTTTTATTTGGCACGCGGCACGTACAATGCCGAAAACAAGAAAAAAGATAGTTTTAAACTCTCAAAACCGTGAGCTTCGTTTGAGAGCCTTCTTTGAACGAGTGCGTGCAAACGGGGTAATACCGATCGACAGTGTTGTGTACAGAGTTGCGGCAGCTCTGGACATCGGCAAGGCTACAGTTTCTCGAAAACCAAAGAAAAATTCGGAGAAACTGGTTGTGAAGACAAGAAGCTGTCCACTCCGAAGAAACTTGAGCTTAAAGCTTCAATAACTGACATAGATAGTTTAGATTTGGTGGCAATCCGAAACCATATTTATAGGGTATTATGAGAAAAATGAGTTCCTTACATTGATAACATTAATCACTCGTAGAAAAAACACAATTGACAATATTTAGCAACTGGGATAAATATGTCCACCTGGACCGAATTCGAGATGAGCAATTAATTATCTCTGATAAATTAAGATTCTGATTAAGATATGAGGTTTTATTTCGAGTGACAGTGACGAATAATAAAAGAAACATTTTAAAATTACTGCGTTTTATTTGTAAATGTTTTTTCCAAAAAAATAAATAATATATATTTTTTTAGAAGATTTAAAATCGATAACTACGTACGATTCCATGTTCTTTGCCAATGCATTCGATATTCATAAATAATCGATTACATTTCCTTAGGTTACATCGCTATAATTGTCAGTCATGAACTGTCATGCATATTCATATCATATGCATACAGCGAAAGTACTATAGTAAGAAAATAAGAAAGAATAGCTTTCTTATTTAGGTGCTACATCTGTGCGACAATAAAAAATCTTGGATGAACATGAAGTAATGTAACGGTTTTTATGTTTTATTGTTTTACTATCATCCTCCGAGCGTTATCCCAGTTTCAACCTAGGGCCTTCTAACCGGATTTGTCTGAATATCAGCTTTTCCACTGAGCGACTGCCCGTCTGACCTCTGCAACTCAAAGGGATAGCGATATTCCATGATTTAGACGAGTGTCAGTTTATTTATAAGTACTGACGCCCTATAACGACTGACAAAGATCTTCACCGAGGCACGGGGCAAACGAAAATACGCACATAACTTCGAAAAGTCAGTAGTGCGCGCTGTGGATTCAAACCCGATACCCTACATAGCTGTCTTTTGGTATCTCCAATAGGCTATCGCTGCCATTGTATTATTATTTAAATCCCTGTAGTCTGAAACTGTATGCACCTTAATGAAATAGTGGAAATGAGACGAGTATTTTTGTAAACATGGCAAACGTCACGAATTTTTTTGGTTTATTTGTTGAAGTCTTTTCTGCGCAGGCTTTTTTATCTGTTTTATAATTTATGACCAATTTGCGCCTCAATTTGATATAATTAGGTATATATAATTAGGTATATAGGTCCCAAGGTTGCACAATATGCATATTTTAACATTGTGCTAAAAGCAAATAAAAACGTGACAAAATTGAACTATGTACCTAATCATTTTAATTTATAAAGGTTTTTGACATTTTGACGTAAATATTTTTAATACTAATTGTAGTGTTTCAGTAACTAAATTTATTCAAAAATGAATCTAAAAATCTTAATTGTTCTTTTAATAACTAAATTCATATTATTATGTGCACAGTGCACTGCGTATCATACTTTGTTAAACGAAATATCAAAGATACAGAAGCAACTACACATTAAAATTTTAGAAATCAAAATAAATGTAGGTATTACAAAATAATTGGATAATTAATTACAAAGTAGACACTTCTGTTTGAAACAGTTTGTGCTAGTAGACCGGGTGTTCACATTAAACAAACTGAAAGAAATTATACCCCGATGTATGTTAAAATAACGCCGAAAATCAACTACGTTAACTAGCGTCAGAACTGAACAGATTTGGCTGAATATTTGCTTTTTCACAGAATGACTGCCGTCTGATCTCTGCAATCCAAACGGATAGCGATATTCCAAGGGCACTAACTCCCTATAGCGACTATGAAAGATTTTCATTACAATCTGAACTGACGTGCTCGCCGAGGCACGGGATAAGCGTTACATTTTTGAATACGCACTTAACTGTCGAAACATCAGTAGTGCGCGACGTGGGATTTGAACCCGATACCCTCTTCATGGTAATTATCGCTTGCCCGGTGCCTCGGAGAGCACACGCGAGTCGTTGCGAGAAGTCATCATCCTCAAATATACCGATATTGGTCTAAACCACTGGTTTTGATTTCCTTGCGAGTTTGAAAATATGCTTAAATTGCTGTTCTTTTGATTACGTTGACGCAGAAGTTCGATTTTGTTACAGCTTAAAGATATTATAGACTTGAGAATTTGATATGAATTTCAATTTAAACCTCAACGCGTTCATGAGGAAAGGGTAAAATCTTCGAATTGTTAAAAATATTTTTATTATGTGATGTAACAAAAAAATTATTGTACTTCCAATTTTTCCTTTATATGTGCTATAAGACGTTGTTTTGTACCAGATTTCAAGATTCTGTGTGTGTGCACGGGAAGTACCCTGTAGGTTTTGATTCCCTTGTGAATTTAGAAAATTTGCGGAAATTTACGACATAAACGGCTGTATCTTTTGATTGCGTTGGCTTAGAAGTTTGATTTTTTCACAGCTCTAAGGAACAGTGGATTTGAGTATTTGATATATAGTTTGATACTTTTACGCGTTCCTGAGAAAAAGGGTCTTGACAGACGGACGGACAAAAAAGTGATCCTATAAGGGTTCCGTTTTTCCCTTTCGAGGTACGGAACCCTAAAAACAGTCTAAGCAAAAAAAAATGTGTTTGAACAATTTGTTACGTGATGAGAACACTAGTTGCGGGCCTCTCCGCCACTCAAAGTTGAGTTTCAAGTCTGATGAAGGGAGTAGGTATGTGCGAATCTCGAAACATATTCAGCCTATGCTCCGGAGCGTCTACGCGTAACGTCTTACAAAATTAAGTACGCTTTTTTGGCCATAACCTGACTCATTCATACACGTAGTTCCACACGATAAAAAGTTGTAACTGTAAACAATAATACGATAACAAGAGACACGTGTTGTCTCTAAATATAAAATTCGATTAAAGGCCTGGCCTGATATAATAAGTTATCATCTGGCCATACCTACTTGTTTTTCGTCACATCCCGTAATTTAAATGTCAAGCACAGTTCTCACGTGACAATTATGAGTAATCATTTAAATAAATCTCACGAATTTATAAGAATTTTATTACCAAATTATACAAATTTGAGTATCATCTTTACTAACAAAAAAAAAGGTGTAGATACGAGTACGTTTGTTCATCTTATCTTAATATATAAAATCCTTGCGTTACTGACTGACTGACAGACACGCTACAGCCGAAACTACTGGTCACAAGAAGATGAAATTTATCATGTATTTTCCTTGAGAAGTGTAGGGTAGCATTACGAGAGGATTTTTGAAAATTCCACCCCTAAGGGGATAAAACTGGGGGTCAAAGTTTGGATTGGATTGACTCTAAACTTTATATTAGTTTTTCAAACGACGATAGTGAACACTAAGAATTATTTTTCTAAAAATTCCTCCCCTAAGGGGGTAAGATAGGGGGTCAAACTTTGTATGTTACTTTTTATCTCTCTAATGGATTGACTTCAAACTTTGTATATTGGTTCCTTAAACGACGATAGTGAACACTAAGAATTTCTTTAAAAAAAAATCCGACCCATAGGGAGTAAGATAGGGGTCAAAGTGTGTTACTTGTTATTCCTTCAGTGGATTGACTTCAAACTTTATATATTGGTTCCTCAAATGATGATAGTGAACACTAAGAATTTGTTTCTTTGGAAATTCCTCCCCTAAGGGGGTAAGATAGGGAGTCAAACTTTGTATATTACTTTTATCTCTCTAATGGATTGACTTCAAACTTTGTATATTGGTTCCTTAAACGATGATAGTGAACACTAAGAATTTGTTTTAAAAAAATTCCGACCCTTAGGGAGTAAGATAGGCGTCAAAGTGTGTTACTTGTTATTCCTTCAGTGGATTGACTTCAAACTTTGTATATTGGTTCCTGAAATGATAATAGTGAACACTAAGAATTATTTTTTTGGGAATTCCACCCTTAAGAGGGTAGGATTGAGGGTCAGAGTTTGTATGTAACTTTTTATTCCTTTAATGGACATCAAACTTTGTATATTGGTTCCTCAAACAACGATAGTGAACACTAAGAATTTGTATTTCGAAAATTTCTACCCTCGGGGAGTAAGATAGGGGTTCAAAGTATGTATAAAACTTATTATTACTTCAGTGGATTGACTTCAAACTTTGTATATAGGTTCCTCAAATGACGTTAGTGAACACCAAGAAATAAGTTTTCGAAGTCACTCCCCTATGTAATATAAAAAAAAACTTCAATGGATTCACATGAACTTTGTATATCGGTTCCTCAAGTGGCATTAGTGAATTCACCACTAAAACGGGGAGTTCAAAAAGGGGCCCAGTTTGTATGAAACTTTTAATTCCTTCACTTGATTTTTTTCATCGTCCCTTATGTGCATTTAATTTTCAATAATTTAAATTTATGCAGCTGACTCTCATGTAAGCGCTCTTCATCTTCACTAACTAAAATGTGGGATGGTTCTTTATATGACCAATAAAAGCCAAAATACTTAGAATCGTTATTTTGCTATTTTTATTTACTTTTAAGCAGGTAAGCACTTTTTTCAGTTATCTGCTTTGTCCAACCGCTGGCCAAGGCTTCTCTCATTTATTGAACCTAAAATACTAAGAAATGGTTTTTGAACTTGGATAATTTATTTTCCATTTTTTACAATGTCGCTGAGATATACAAATGTATACTGCTACGAAATCCTTGACTAATTTTGTTGAGGTATGTTCTGTATGTTCCTTGAGGAGGGTAGGGGTGTTTGTACAAAATATTTTGTCTGTTCGTAATTTACGCGTGCAAAGCAGCGGGCAAAAGCTAGTATCTTATATGCGAAGACGCCATTACACGTAACGCATGTATCGAAGAATAAAAAGAGCCGCAGCTTGCCGAAATTGAATTGTTTTATGTGAAGTTTACATTAAACCAGTAGTTTGTGAGTCTCATTAAAGTAAGTACTTTTTGGTTGTGTTTTATGACAAGTAAGAGTTTGTTTATAATTACTTACTATTTAATGAGGCGCGTCTTTCTTCAGGTGTTTAAGAATCAGCGGAATAACCGTTTGCCTTGTTGAATCCCAAGTTTAATTTATAGTGCTTAATGCGAAATAATAACAGGCTCACATACGAGGTTGTGTAATGTTGGAGAGAGGTGAGTGTAAGTTAATATTTATGATCATTTATTTCAATGTCACCTACATTGAAATAAATGATCATAAATATTAACTTACAGTCGAAATTCATGACTCTAGTTTCTTTTTATGTGCGTTAATATTGCACAGCATGACTGCACGGTTGGCGTAGTGGTTTAAGCGGCCGCCTCGCCGAGTGACACTGCGCCGAGTGTTGTGGGTTCGATTCCCATACGAGGCAATACTTTGTGTAATTCACAAATTGTTGTTTCGAGTCTGGGTGTTCATTGTGTCCGTTAGTTGTATGTTTGTAAAGTCCCTCGCGACACAGATTTAGTGCTAATGTCTATAAAAAAAAACAAAAAAAAATTGCCGCATAGTAACACATTATGTCACTAATGGAGTTGTTTAAAAGTTAAGTCTAATAAAACACGAATAAATTAACTAAATTTATATTTTTAATCTTATCATGCGTTATGCTATGTATATTGCATCTGCATAAAATTATAAAAAATCTTGAGATTCACTTATTCATTTAAAGATTTTGTTTTAAAATACATCCATGATATTGCATTATGCAATTGAATAACATGATTGTGTAGCCTACAAATTTTCTACTGCATTTTATTCTACAAAAAGCTGTCAAACGCCTTGTGTAACAAAAAGGCTGTCTCAAATTGTATAAAGAGGAACTGTGCAATGGAACAATCAGTATCTGTACCTTAAACGGAAAGAGTAGTTGAATCCTTTTATTAGGAACACAAAGCAATCTAGGAATAGTGATAATTATGTATATCGAAAAATAACTTGCGTCTAAATCTTTAAAACACGGTAACTGTCCAACGATCTGCCTATGTTATTAGATCTTATATAAATTACTAATACTGCATTTCATATTTTTCAGATATCAAATTGTGGAAAATTGGCAACTCCTGTAAAAAAAAAGCCAAAGGCTTTGAAATAAATTGACGAAAATTGACATAATGTTAAAAGCTTTTGATATTATATCCCTATTTGTATTCACTACAGCAATTTGCTTCCTATACTATTATTTCAATAGAACCTTCAAATATTGGAAACACAAAAATGTAACAGGACCACAGCCAGTGCCATTTTTTGGAAATTTTAAAGATGTTGCACTTAGACGGAAACCAAAAGGTCTAGTCTTTAATGAAATTTATAAACAATATCCAGAAGAAAAAGTGGTCGGATTTTACCAAATGATGTCGCCCGCATTGTTAATACGGGATTTAGATATCGCGAAACAAATTTTAATGAAAGACCTGGAGTTATTTCCAGACCGAGCCACACACTTCAGTGAAGACGGTTTGGGACAGAATATTTTCCATTCTGATCTAGAGACGTGGAAAAAGTTGAGAAACCCGTTTACTGTATTATTTACGTCTAGTAAACTTAAAGTACTAATTCCTCTTCTAGTTCATCGTTGTGATAAGTTTATTGACGACGTAAGAAGTGTTACAATGGATCAGCCAGAACAAGACTTTTATCAGCTTGTTATGAAATACACCTTAGCTACGACTCTGATTACTATGTACGATTGGGATATAGATTCATTTAACGATGACACTAGCTGGTTTAATACTTTTGACGAAAATTTAAACAACAGCCATGTAAACGATTTAGAATTGGTATTTCCTGGCCTAATGACAACATTCAATCTCACGATATTATCCAAAAAAGTAATACATTATTGTCACCAAATCCTCAAAGTTTGTGTACTGCAAGAAAATGCGAACCAGACTAAAAACTTTAACGTCAAAGACATACTTCTGACGCTACGCCAAGAAAATGATACTAACAATAATCTGAAAGATAAGGATGATGCAACAGTGAAAATAACCGATGATCTGTTGGCGGGTCAAATTTGGGTATTTCATACAGCTGGTTATTTGAATAATGCTTTGACGCTGACTTACGCAATGTATCACTTGGCTCGTAATCCCGAAGTACAAATCAAATTAAGAAAAGAAATTGAAGATTTCATGTCTAAACACAATTCATTAACATACGAGGCATTGAATGAGATGAAGTATCTAGAAATGGTTTTTAAAGAAACACTGCGAATAAATCCTCTAGCTCACGCGCTTGTTAGGAGCGTTAGTCGAGATATTAAACTGGACGGAACTAATTTTGTAATCAATAAAGGTTTACCTTTAGTAATATCATCATATTCAATTCAACACGACGAAAAATATTACCCTGAACCAGAGGAGTTTATTCCAGAAAGATTTTCACCTGAAAATGCAAGAGGTCGACACCCGTGTGCCTTTTTGTCGTTTGGAGCTGGGCAGCGGGGTTGTCTAGGTAAGTTATCTGTCTTTGATATCGTTTATCTGAATCGCAAAAATGAAGATTCATAAAACTATTTTTGTAATGTTGCAAGCATATTTTGTAATCATCCTTGTTCTAAATAAACAAATAATATTTCATAATTTCATTTCTAGGTTCACAATTTGCAAGAATACAATTCAGCATCTGTGTTGTGAAGTTGCTGCAGAGTTTTCGAATAGAGGCATCAGAGAATACATGCAAAAACATCGACTTTGACTCATATCATATGTTAATGAAACCTAAGGAAAGAATACAAATAATATTTCATAATTTCATTTCTAGGTTCACAATTTGCAAGAATACAATTCAGCATCTGTGTTGTGAAGTTGCTGCAGAGTTTTCGAATAGAGGCATCAGAGAATACATGCAAAAACATCGACTTTGACTCATATCATATGTTAATGAAACCTAAGGAAAGAATACTGCTGAAACTAATTTCTTTGTAGATGTTTTAATATACTTGGTAATAATAATCTAAGTAAACCATTATGTGATGTCAACTTAAACCTTAATTATTTTCTTTTCGTATGTATTTATGGTCAACTCTGGTATCGGAATCTATAAACCGCCCCTAACCTAACGGTCCTTGTCCTGAGACAAGAAATTAAACCGACTGTTTTACGAACACTTCGAAGCACAGTAGCGCTCTGATGCCATAATCAAGCGGTCACCCATCCAAGTGGTGAACTTCGTAAACGTTGCTTAACTTTGTTAATCGGATGGCAATTGAAGATATTGAATACGAAATAAGCGCACAGACAGAAAAAAGCAACTATACGAGTACCCAAAAATTATGGATAACTCAATGCCAGTCAACATCTATTATTATCCCAGTAGCATGCAACACTTTCGGTCACTAGCCTAACCAGATTTGACGGAATATTAGCATAGCTTTGGATTTAATTTTACCTATTAGTAGTGAATCGTCAACACGGCGCAATGCTTATGGTTGAAGCACTACGTCACCAACCAGTGATCCAGCCATACAGATGCATCGTTCTCATCGAGAATATTAGACCAAAAATAATAAACGCGACGATTTGGCTGAAGCTGCATATCATCAGAAACTGCTAAAACTTCTGTGATCCTATAGTACTAAGCCTAAAGTGTTAGGTTGGACCGACCGATATTAGTTTTACTATAAAGGAAGTATTAGATGACGAATTTAGAATACAAACTGACATTACTCCTTTAATCTGTGAGTGTCGTAACAGACGATTAGGTAAAATACACTAAACATATTAGGTAAGTATATTTTTTTAATAATTTGCCCGTAAATTTTCCATGAACGCAAACGCAAACGTGCAAAAATTTTGATGCTCGACCCTAATATACCTACCTACATACATACATACATCATCTTTGGAAATGATGATCTGACGTTCATAAGTGTCACCATGATCTTGGGTACCTAATCATATAAAAATCCTTGCATAGTTTAAGACAACTACTTATCTTTATTACTAAAGTTGTATTCTTTGAGATTGCATCATTTAGATGATGTGCCATGTATTCCATCTATTATTATGAGATAAAAGTGCAAGATAACTCTAAAATATGCAAATTGTTCACAGATTTTATGAAAATAAATTAACCTTCTATAATTAATACCTATGTTGTTTTGTTGTTGTTGTTGATTTGTTGTTGTTTGCAGTTGTCCTTGGAGAGCAGGTCACTACCCTCCCGCATAAATAAGTTTACTGCGCCTCACGTCAGCCCACCGATATGGTCGGCATTGCCACCCCCATGGTTTAAGTAAATAGGCTCCAGACGTCTTTAGAGAAGAGTCTTACAGACCTCCTTTATCCTGTCCCATACGCGATTTATATAGGGGTAGAGAGAATAGTTATATTTATAATTTTTTTATAGTCTCACGCCTGTATCCCCGAAGGGGTAGGCAGAGGTGTAATATTACACCCACATTTCGCCATGAATTTTTAGGTCCCACGTAATAGGCGGCGAGCCTATTGCCGTTACCGGGCACATCACCAGACTCCAGGCTGCTACTTACTGAGTATTCGGAAAACCCCAGTACCACACTTTTGCCCGACCCGGGAATCGAACCCGGGACCCCCGATCAGCAGTCGCATACGCTATCCAATAGAATATTTCTACAGGTAAATCGCCAAAACACAGTAAAGAACCTATTGTACAGGCTTCAAAATGGACCTTGGGCTTCGAAAGATCGTATATACGACAATATAGTAATTTACTGTCATAAACAGTGGCAGTGTCTTCACAGTCGAAACCGATGGCTATTCGTATTTTCAGAAGCATGTACAGATGCGAGTTAAAATGACTTGACTCATCTTTAACCCAGAGGATGACGGATTTGCCGCCACCTTGCCAAATTCCACTCCCTCATGTGTCAATGTCAGTTACACAAATCAATTAGATATTATAAAACGAGCTGCTAATGCAGTAGGATATCCGTGAAAAACGTGGGATTGACAAATAATTAACTACGACTTATTAGTATCATTATATAATTTACTACTTCTATAATTTACGGGTTCGCACGGGTACCTATTAAGCAAAAAAAAATAGCCGATGACACCCGGGGATAGTGTAGCTTTCCAATAGTGAAAGAGTTTTTCAAATTGGTTCAATAGTTTCGGAGCCCATTCAATGCAAACAAACAAACAATCAAATCTTTCCTCCTTATAATATTAATAATTAAGTACAGATTTTTTTCAGTCACGTTGCATAATCAAACAGTACCAAAAGGTATATCACATTTTGTGAATTTGAAGGTGACCTAAGGATCTGATTGAGATCATCATGACTTACATTTGACATATCTTTTCAAATGACGACAACAGTACTTTAGAAAAATCTTAACTACCTAGGCGATAATGAACCGGTTCGAGAGATATTCTTTATAGTTATAATTTATTTTGTTATTTTGCTCGTGATTCCCACGAGATTATTTTAATAATGGTCGTATTAACTTCATGATTTATAGTGATTTAATTAAGAGTAAACTATTGTTTTTATCACACGTGTCTGGTTTTTTATTCATGAAAAAGAACAGTTTTCATTAATAAAAAATCCGGACAAGTGTGATTCGGGCTCGCTCAACTGTATTTTTGTGATATAATGACAATGTTTAGTTTTCAGATTTTTCCTTAAATTTGTAGTATATAAAACGATGTTACTTGCCAAACATAGTTGTAGGCTTTGATTACAATTATATAGTTTATGATCAAAGGTTGTAGGTCAACGAGAAGTATCATATCATTTTCGATCCCTTGAGGGTGCCGAATATGTGTTACTGTATCATAAACGGCCGTATCTTTTTTTACGTAAATGTTTAAGTTTTATTTTCACGCTTTCAGGCACTTATGACCTGACAATGTTGCTTTAATTTCAAACTTCTATTGAAAATGTAATTTTTCAATAAAATAATTAAAATAATCTCTTTCCTCTTCTACTTCCTCGGCTCCATAGACTAAAGATGCGATCATCGAAGATTCGCGGTTGAGTTCATACGTGCTAGTTTCTGCTTTTCTCTCTATCTAACCCAGGCCACTGACCCCCGACATTTATTATTGAACCCTATTGTAATATATAAAATAATATATTTAATTAGAAAGTAACCGGCTTATTTACACAAGTTCTAATAATGTTTATTTGGAATGTGTACGATGTCTAAAATTACTATTCTTTTATAGAACAATGCCCTAAAGATAAAAAGGAGACTCGTAGCTATATAAAGAATTCGCCTAATATTTACCCCATGTCAATGTCCCGAACAAGAATGACAGCGAAAAACTAAGTCTATTTTTAGCCATTGGCTACGAAAACATTTTGCTTCCAGTCTCATTGAAAAATAAATAAAAGTAATACTATTTTCCAAGAAAACTAGACCTCGTTTTCCCAAATAAAATTGTTATATTACTAGAATGAACTTTGGTGTTATTTATACTATCGCAGGTAGCGATAGCCTAGTGGAGAGACCGACAGAGTGCTACGCAGAAGTTCTCGGCGCACACCAATGACTTTTCGAAGTTAAGTGTGTATTAAGTTGTTAATCTGCTTAACGGTCTGACAGTTCTCCATAATGTTCTCGAAAGACATGTGAAGTCTGCCAACCCGCACTTGGTCAGTGTGGTGGACAATGACCTTACCCTTCTCATAGTGAGAAAAGGCGCATGCCCAAAAGTGGAACAGTATATATACAGAGCTGATGAAGATGAATTTACTGTTTGATAACCAGGTTGGCCGAACAATAAAATACTAAGCAGTGGACCTCGGCTTTTTAAACATGTTTAGTGTGTAGAAAAAGGCAACGAAAAATAACAAAAAGTAGATAGAATAATAATTGAATGTGTTTTTGGACACATAAGATCACTAAACCGATGCCTAGCTCGGTGAAATCATAATAAATATATGATAAGAAGAACAAGGAAGCACCAGTTTTACTGGTAATATAGATTTGTTGCAGTTATTCTATCGCTTGAATGCCGAGAAAACGTTCTTAGACGTAGGAGTTAGCACTCAGCGTAATGCGAGTTTATACCAATGGTCCACACACTTATCCATATTATCGCCCGCCCACGTGACAGAGACTGGTCTCAAAACTACACCCATAGCATACTTAGTTAAGTAAGTAAGCTTTAGGACTCTGTATAGTAAGTCCTCAGATTGCACAGATGGAAAAGTGTTTGGGACTGTGCTGAGGGTCACATGATAGTATGTGCGAGCCACAAAAATGATCAGTGCTTAAATGTCCTCTGTATCCCTTGTTTACACTTTGTCCATTGTTAATGCGCAAATTGTCCTTGTAAAAACCTTTTATTAGCTATCAGTCTGATTTTAGTAAATACTAGTTAACAAATATTTTATGATAGTTAAACTACCTTAAAATTAAAACAATCAATTTTGTTGTATACAACTAACTAAAAAATATTAGTATTTCATTTAGAAGGCGTCATGAAAGTCTTCCAGTTGGGAGCGTCCGCAGAAGACTGCCAACATTGCCACGTTGTAAAGCTATATTAAGCCTTTGCGCCAAGAGTATGCCAGCCTTCTGGTCACGCGAGGCGTCAACTAATCTCTTTGCGAAAACTTTAAAAGAGACCTCGCACTTAGGTTCTATGGCCCCAGCGTTTCGACTTCAAACGGTTCAAATAGGTATTTAAACTCCTAACAGATTTTGATATTTGTGCCGTTGGAGAGTCTCCGCTGTAGGAGCAGCAGCGACCGCGCAACCCGCTCTGCTAGGAAGATGTGATGACACACGTTGCGTCCCACACCAAAGGCCTTTGAGTTTTCGTGCTAGACATAGAGCCACGGGACTCCTAATGGAGTCCATCTATGAACATCCATGTGGCACGGTAAACGGAAGGTATATGTATGTATATACAATATACATGTGAGGTCAATGAGGGCTAATCCGTCATATTTTTTAGTTAAATGACTTCAGTCGAGTATAATGAGCTTGCTAAATACTTTTATACATATTTGATCATTGCAAAAAATTAAGCATTTTGTCGTCTTTACAAGTCTTTTATATAAAATAGTGAAAGTGCAGTGGGTATTTAATAAAAAATGTTTTTTTAAACATTGTCCGTAGACGGATTTTCCCTACAAATTCGGGTTAATCCGTCTGACAAAAAGATTTCCTTCATTCAGACGGTTATATAGAATGTACGCCATCCGTAAATAAAAGGACGTAGTTGCCAATCAAATATGTTCGGTAAATATTCCAATATGAGGTCTAAATTCTATTTTATTGCCAAAAATGTTTTAGAGGGGCTATTCCGGCATATTTGTACAGGCAGAAGTTTTGAACCTTTTGACGGGGTTTAAACAAATCTATTGATTTTATTTCATGTTAACGGAAGACTATAGCAAAATATAAAACTTGTATCTAAAGTGCAATAAAAAAGCGTTTTAGAAAATCAATAGTTTAATGTTTTTATGGTTCACTTATTCTAACCAAACGTGAAAATAAAATGTAATGTAATATAATATAATGTAAGTTTTCATTGTTATACGATCCTTTTGTAGTTTTTCTTTTATAGTTTCTCACCATGGTATGGATTTGAAAATAACTACGAGGATCCTGCAATGAAGAATAACTGTATTTATATAACAAGGTTTCGTTCTATACATTGTTGAGTAGAAATGTATGAAAATTAAATTAAATTAAATTATGATATTTAATTTCTTTCGTCACGTAATGACGCATTGGTATTTAACAATATGTAACGTAATGTATTAGAACACTTAAACAACAACTAAGAAAGAAATTGGGCAAGAAAATGTACCTAAATATTCAGTGACATATTACAAATAGACGCATCATACACAAACATTATTACACTGCTAAATGGTGGCAAGTTTATTATAGCCAAATACATGAAATGTAACAATTTCTTGATAGTTTAATCTTTACATCATCTAAAACACAGGAAGGCATGATTTTCGGCAAGTTTAATAAAATTTACATGATGTACGGCGGCTAGCTGTGACATTGGTTAGAGCGGCACTAAGTAACTTGGACAATTATGCACCATTTATCTCACCAAAATAGAGCGCGAGCAACATATCTATGCTATAAAAACATCTTAGTAAATATCTAAGTATTTTTCTATAAAAATGTAAGAAGAAAAAGGTTGACTACTTATGCAATGGGGCTTTACCGTCATATGACGATTTTGACCCATAAAAAATAGACGGAATATCCCAATTGACAATTCTATGATCATACATTTTAAAAGTTCAATAATTTTATATTGTCTCTGTTTTATTTAATGAAAACTAGATAAAACAGTAACCCACATCTTAAACTTCGTATATACAAACTAACAAAGGTGAGAATTAAATAGTTTTATATTTACCTTGAAAATTACGGCCACACACTACACTTCACTTTTGAGTTCAAAGTAAAACTAAATTTCAAACGCAGTTTTTTTCTCTCGTATACAACTAACTCCATCTTTTGTAACAGAGTTACAACTAAAAATGTGTGCTGTTTTATCGACCGAGTTTGTAAAAGCTTCCTATGGGTAGAAAGGCTATAATCGTATATGTACGGTTTTTCCCGCCAGACGGATTTGGCCACATTGACCTTGTATAGATTTATTTCTTAGCCTTAGTGTGGTAAGCTTAAAGAAACAAGTTCAAGCCACCGAGCGAACCTCAACACCAACTATATTTTACTTTATGTTGATATTGTGGTGTATTTATTCTTAATCCGTGTGGTGACGGATTAAGAATACGGATTGTCATCATTCCGTATCATCCCTTGGGTGTCGTAAGAGCCGACAGAGGGAGCATATTATGCAGAGAACAGCACTTTAAGAGAAGGAAAACTTGATACAAACCCTATATCAACCCGTATGGCCAGCGTGGTATAGTAGGCCAATTCCTCCTTTCAAAGGAGAGGACCACTGCTGGACTAGGTCCAGCAGTGGACTGACAAAGGCTGATGATGATGATATTCCCTAATCCACCTTTACATAATTTCAATATTATGTTTCATGAAAATAATAGACTTTTTATTTTCACTAACTCATTCACACACTCAGAACTTTACAGATTTTTATATTCAAATTAGCTGACCCGGCGAACTCCGTATCGCCATTTCAAGGTTTTTCTCTTATTCCTTTTTTTTCCAAGCCCTTTTTCAGGCTATAAATGAAAAACAAATAAACATTGATTTTCTATAGTGGGTGTAAAAAGACCCTTAACGAAAACTGAAACCCCATATTGTACCAATCATTACGAACATTTTTTACTTGGGCACCATACCTGCGAAATTACTGGTTCAGGAGATATTGAGGCTTAAAGTTACCATACAATTTTAGTAATGACGTACAAAATCGATGCGTTTACCGCGCTCATGCATAACTAGGTATTTCGAAAATTGCAGGCGCGCCCTTTTTTGCGGTATAAAAAATGTGTTTCCTAAAAAAAAATATAAAGACTGCCTCGTTGGTCTCGCGGCATAAATGTGCGCGTGGGATTGGGAGGTCTCGGGTTCGATTCCCGGGTCGGGCAAAGTGTTATTGGGTTTTTTCGTTAGGAAATTCTCAGTAGCAGCACGGAGTCTGGTAATGAGTCCGGTACGGCAATAGGCTCGCCCCCTATTCCGTGGGACCTAAAAATTCCTGGCAAAATGTGGGTGTAATATTACACCTCTGCCTACCCCTTCGGGGATATAGGCGTGAGTCTATAAAAAAAAAATTAAAAAAAAATGTTTCCCTGCTTTTATTTTTGCTTAGTACGACTTGGTATGATGTCCAAAACACTGCAAGTAATGTAAATAATATAAATTATTTCTATTGTAGAAAAAAAATACTCATTGTAATGGAGATGTGGTATATGGTGATAGAGGCAGATAACTGATCTAGTGATCGAACAAAATAATATAAATGGCTATTAAAAAAAGGAGTTTGTTATAGAAGGGTGAAAATTAAAGGATAGAGAAGATATTAAATTGAATTGAATTGAATTGAATTAAATTAAATTGAAAGGTTGTATGTATTTTTAATGCCACATCATAAAAATACAATATTTCGTCGGAAAAAATAAGAAAACATCTTTATCGTATGACTTAGGGAGTTCTAAATTATTATGGTCGATCAAATCTTACCGAATAAACATATAAAATCTCATACAAATCAATCCAGACCTTTCGAATGTGTATTGTGACTAACACTGTGATACAACATTTTTACAGTAGTATGCGCCTAGCTTGTGTAACTGATCTAGTGTTATGATTAAATTGCTAATATGGCTATAAAAGCTAAGGAGTTGGTGATCAAATGGCAAAAATTATGCGTTTTGCGTTTTTTTTTTATTGTCACATAATAAAAAAAACAGACATATAAAAATAATACCAAAACATAATTTTTGGGTCGGCCGCCACCCTTACGACTTGGGGGTTCGAAAAATAGATTACGACCGATTCTCAGGCCTAACAAATATCCCCCCCGTGGGATCTCCACCTTGTCGTGGTGGGGGGCTCAGTAACCGTGGATTGGTCATCCGCGGTGAAGCTAAGAGGGATCCAGGAGGGGACGCTCCGCGTGGGCTTGGAGGGGCCTGCGCAGGATGCGTCCAACGGTGCGGGTGCGGGGGACAGTTCTGTCTGTCCCTCGCAGTCGGGCGCGGTCGCGGGAGGAGAGGCGTGTCGGTGTTGCGTTGCCGCGCGCCCTATCTCCCGCGACCAAATGGGGGCGCACCATTCGATGCGTCGCGGTGGGGCAGCAGAGGAAGAGGAGATGCGGTGTTGCGTTGCCGTCCTCCCTATCCTCTGCGGCCGCTGGGCGTTTTGGCGGCGGAGTCCAACACCTTAATCCGCCGCCAAGGGGGTTTTGTTCGGGGCCCGCCTGACCATCTGGCGGGCCAATACCCGTCGGAGGGTGGCGACGAGTGCTTTGGTGATGCCCCACCCTCCGACACACGGGTACATGGCAGAAGTCGAGGTGGTTTTTAGTGGAAACACCACATACTCCGGCTCTTATTTCCCCCAAGAGTCGGAGATCCGAAGGGATTTTCCACCTCGTAAAACAAAAAAATAAAAAAAGGCCTAACAAATATCCCCCCGGTGGATCTCCACTTTGTCGTGGTGGGGGGGCTCAGTAACCGTGGATTGGTCACCCGCGGTGAAGCTAAGAGGGATAAAGGAGGGGACGCTCCGCGTGGGTTTGACGGAGGCCTGCGCAGGATGCGTCCAAAGGGGCGGGTTCGAGGGACAGTTCTTCTGTCCCTCGCAGTCGGGTGCGGTCGCGGAAGGAGAGGCGTGTCGGTGTTGCGTTGCCGCGCGCCCTATCTCCCGCGACCAAATGGGGGCGCACCATCGTTGCGTAGACGTGGGGCCGCAGAGGAAGAGGAGATGCGGTGTTGCGTTGCCGTCCTCCCTATCCTCTGCGGCCGCTGAGTGTTTTGGCGGCGGAGCCCTACACCTTCATCCGCCGCCAAGGGGGTTTTGTTCGGGGCCCGCCTGACCATCTGGCGGGCCAATACCCGTCGGGGGGTAGCGAGGAATGCTTCAGCGATACCCGACCCTCCGACACACGGGTACGTGAGGAACACGGGTTTGTTTTTAGTCAGTAAGAGTCTGCCCTTCGTCCTTCCCCTAGGGCGGAGGGACTCCATGAGGATTTTCCAACCCGACACCAAAAAAAAGGCCTAACAAATATACGTACAAAATTTCGTACAAATTGGTCCAGCCGTTTCCGCGAAGTATTTTAAATAACACTTTGTCACGAGAATAAAATAGAATAAAATAAAGGCGGCGATAGCCGAGTGGATATACCAACAGACTTTACAGACTGCCATGCAGAGGGTATCGGGTTCGAATCCACGGCGCGCACCAATGACTTTTCGGAGTTAGTGCGTATTGAATGGTTAATTATCGCTTGTCCCGTGCCTCGGAGCACGTTAAGCCGTCGGTCCCGGTTGTCATGAAGATCTTTGACAGTCGTTACAGGGCGTCAGTACCTTCTAAATAAACTGAAATTAGTCTAAACCATGGAATATCGCTATCCCTTCGGGTTGCGGAGGTCAGGCAGTCGCTCTGTGGAAAAGTTAATATTCAGCCAAATCCAGTTAGACTAGAAAGCGGACTCCAGATTGAAACTGGGATAACGCTACGAGGATGATGATGACTTTGACACGAGAATTTTATATGTAGGTATAGATTGTATGATTGACTGATATTCAATATTACCATTGCATTGTTTGCTTTTATAGCACGTGGTAGACAATCAAGAAAAAAACAATACGCTAAAACAATTCCAAATATCTGCCTGAAATGATGCCTGTTTAAAAACAGCGACCACAATTTCTCCGCTGAAAATAATATCACAAATTATCTTCACCTTCATACTTTTAAGCTTGATATCTAAGAGGATTGTCGCTATAACCTTTTGTACGAAGCCTCTCGACTCTCGAAGTATTTTTAAATATCTTTTATTTGAACCATAATTATATTATTGGTACATATATTACAAGAGTTCAGTTATTCAATTCGAACGCTATAAATAACATATCATATTGTTTTAGAACTTGTAAGAATTTATTCTTACTTTCAAGTGGATGTAGATCGGTATATTGTATTTTATTATTCTTAGCGTCCGGGTTTCGTCTGAGGCTTTTATCTCGGAGCTCATATTTCGGTTGACATGTATCAAAATCTTGAGCATGTGGGACCAAATAATATTCTCACTCTAATAATAACCTTACCCTCTAACATGTTATGAACAGTTGTACGTTTATAATGAATAACACCAATTAAAGTTTCCATTAAACAGTTACTAATAGCATAGTATAGGACGATGAATATTATGAAAATAATATTCATCAGGACGATGAATATACACATTCGCGCTGCAGTCGCACGATCTTTTGCATAAAAAATCATCGTGGCTCGCCGTACAGCACCCGGGCCCGCTGATATGCGGCAGCAGTGTGGCACCAACCTTATTGAGCGAAAGCTCAATCACTTTATACCATTCGCAATGTAGTAGTCGCAGTACTGTACCCTCTAAGTAGCCTGGTCCCGCAGCAATGAGCATTGAAGACAACGAGTTTAAACACTTGTGAAGTTATGGTGACAGTTTATCTGTCTTGCAACCAGCGAGGCATCCAATCAGAAGCTAATCCAAGCAGAAAAATTATCCAATTACATATAGCCTGTTAACAACATATATGACAAGCAATGAACTACATAATAATAAACTTATTACGTTACTATAATATTATGGTGATTCTCTCATATGTTTATCAATAAACTACATATACTTTATTTCATAGTAATTCGCTCAAATTAGCAATAACATTGTATACATGCAATCACAAATATACCCGAAAAAATAAAATACAATACAGTACTTAACAATTGACAAAGACGTGGAATATTACATTAACAAAAACCGTTTAACATAAAAATGTTTTTTATTTTATTTTATTTTCAAGTTTTTAGTTTTGTTGTTAGTTCATAGTGAGCACTATTCTACCAATCAAGCCGTTTAATTCGATAACCATAATGAGGTATTTGTGAAAAATATGTAATCCGCCATTTTGTGGTGGCAGCCATCTTGGATTTTTCATAGTAAGTTCTATTCTACCAATCAAGCCCTTTCATTTGATACCCATATTGAGGTATTTGTGAAGAAATATGTCATCCGCCATTTTGTATCGGCGGCCATCTTGGATTTTTATAGTGAGCTCTATTCTACCAAACAAGCCCTTTCATTTGATGCCCATATTGAGGTTGTTGGGAAGTAATATGTGATCCGCCATTTTGTATCGGCGGCCATCTTGGATATAAAATCATAAGGAATATATTATGATGTATTGTCATCAAGATTAAGAGTGTGTACCAAATATCAGATCAATTTGTCATCAGGAAGGGGGTAAAATTCCAATTTCTAGATTTGACCCAAACAAACAAATAAATAAACAAACAAATAAACAGGTCAATCTAAATAAATCCGTTTAATATACTAGCAGTTTACACTTCAATAAGCTTATCAAAAGGTATTCGGCAGTGTACTCTGATCGTAGCGCTACGATACCCGTAGCGGTCTACGTGCCTGGCGTAGCAATGCTTATTACATTGCTAACTATTGTCTACGAGTTCGTCTGGGTTTAATCCCTTGAGAGCCAAAGTTGATCAGACTTTTAATAGATTCGTAGATCTCTATACGTATAGTTCGCAAACACACACAACAATTCATTAACTATTTGAACGGGTACCTTATTGGAACAAGTATTGACTTTGAATCAAATACACTGAATAATTACGCAGGGGTATGAGCAACGTATTCTACTGCACTGAGTGTTTAGGTTAAATTTTCACAAGATTGACGTAATCGGTAAAATCCTTGCGAGATGTACAATTTTATGACTAAGTGTAGTGTCCATTGATTGAAGTTGTTTATACATCATTAGATCACCATAGACCACTGCTCGATATATAGGCCCGATTTTCGGATTTTGTTATACCTATTAAAAATACTCGGTCTTATTAATAAAAAATGCTTATTCTTCTCTTACTCCAAAGTAACACCGGGGGTAGTTAATTCTAGATTAGTTATGGAATAGCTACGTGTTAATAACGGTATTAATAAATACGAAGTAAGTTCGGAGTAACAATACTATTCTTTCCCTGAGATTAAGGTATACGTTATGGCAACCCACTGATATTAAAAGTAAAAAGAATGAACAAAATGACCTGGTCGAATAAAAACTTTTTATTAAATACTTTTATTTGTCAACTAGCTTTTGCCCGCGGCTTCGCGCGCGTATTACTCTAAAGACTTCAGAAACTATTGGGTACAAAGTAGCTCGGTCAGTAGGTATTCATGACACTATATAAGTATACCTAGTATTATATCTACATAATAACATCGCCTTGCATACAGTCAAATGTCAAAGCCATGTTCCAATACATGTCCAATATAATATCTAATAAATAATATCTATAAACACTTTCGCGTTTATAATATTAGTAGAGAAAACTGTTTCAGCCGTTTAAGCGTAGTACTTATATAATTATTAGTTTATATATGCGAATAATGTAAGCACCGTGCACAATATGACATTATATTGTATGATGTGTCCCTACTGACAGATATACGCACAGCGCACTCAATTATCATAGCGCATGCGTTCTTACTTCCAAGAGGTAAATTTGTGCCGTACAAACTTCTACCCTTTGCAAGGGCAAGCGTTTGTGTTGGTTGGCAATCTTCAATGGAATAATGTCTATTAATTTTAACCCACAATAATAAAATTACAAAATCAGATACTAGTAAGTACTCTAACGAACACCAAACAAATGTGAAGATATATTTGGGTTATGTATATAAATCTCAATAAAAGTTGGAAATACAATATAAATCTACGAGCTTTTGCCCGCGGCTTCGCTCGCGTAAATTCGAAGTAACACAATTCTCTCATAATAGACGGATACTTTAATAATCATTGTCGTTTAAACAAACTGTTTATACTGATAAGAAATATATCTAACTGCAAGAAGTATTTACACATGGTATACAAACTACATAGTAGATACTCAATACTGTCAGAAGCATTAGAAATTAACAAAATACTCGACAATCCGAATTTTGCGGATATATGTTGTCGACTCGAAATCTTTATTTTTTATGATTTAGTATTCAGGTAAAGTTTCGATCTAGTCTACCGTACCCCGTGACAAATAGATGCTCACTCCTTGCTTACTCCAGCGTTAAACCATGGGTCTCCGCGGAGTAACTTTTATTCCCGGAGTAAATTATGAATAGTTAACTCCGTCCTTACTCCTAGTTTATTAATACCATAATTGCCTAATCTTGGCTTAAGTCTTGGAGTAAAGTTGTTCTGACGCTAATCCTAGTTTATTAATAAGACTATTAGGGTTTAACTTACTACTTCGTCACATAAAACAATACAATTCTGTTAATTGTATCTCTGTGGTCGAACTCTGCATTTCCATAACCCTTTTCACTTATTATGGACATTCAGTGGCGTAGCTAGCTTGGGTGGCACCCGGGGCGGTAACTGGGCGAATGACCTTTTTTTTTTTTTTTAGTCGACGCACCTACAAATTCCGTGCTAACTCTCGTAGTGCTGAGCTAGTGCCTATGTTTTTGTACATTGTTCTTAGTTGAGTTTTGGGTGTCACCCCTTTTTTTGGATGGGTGGCACCCCAAAAAGGGTGGCACCCGGGGCGATCCGCCCCTACCGCCCCCCCCCTTCCTACGCCACTGTGGACATTATGTAATACTTACTAGCGCTGCCCTATTAAGATGAAGCCTGATGAGAGCAGCTGCGTGATAGTCTCAAAAGGAGTCACAATCCTTTACTGAGAGGGAAAAAACTGAAGAAAGTAATATCATAATCCAAATCCAAGAGCATCTTCAGCACTCTGCAATATAGAAGAATAATAATGGCAAGATCATTATATTCACTTGAATTATTTAAATATATTATTCTGCCATGAATATCTATTTCAGAAACCTTGCCATTCTAAGTAAGAAGTCACAAATACTTCTTAGTAATTTTATTTAAATTAATGGACGCAGTTCATATTTCCATTGTTTCGTTTCCTTGCTACACGTTTCCCCTCTTACATAGGAATTATAACTTACTGCTTTGCCGTTCCAGGTAAAACACTTGCAGATGCACCAGCTCCTGTTCATACATATAAATAATGCATTAGTGCTAAATACACGCCAATTTAATTATCTAGCTCGAAGTGTAGATATCACTTTTCCTTTCTGGAGACGAAGATATAGTATGCCAACAGTAGTACCTACATACGGAGACATTTTACTGAAGCACAAATAAAACCCTCGTGCTGCCTGTACGGACCAAACCTGTGTGTACAGGCGCGTGAATGCGTATGTGTTGTAGGCGTTTACGACGACGTGAAGTCCTATCTATTCTGTTTTTGTGGGTTCTGGTGGAAGTAGTGCAGTCAAACGTCAGCATCGCACAGTGGAGGTGGAAAGGCTATCACATCATTAACTGAATACGGAGACGGTTGCTCTATCTACAGTACTATGCGACGACCTTTCTGTATTGCTGAATTAGGGAATTACAATGCTCACCAACTTAATTGACTTTTCCTATACCGGCACACTGATCTGACGCTCTTTCTTGTTTTAGAGGCTTTTACCACTCCTGGCAAGTGCAAAAAGCAGCGAGTATTTCTGATTGATGGCAAAACTGCCAATTACCTGGACGTTCTATTGATAACAGAACCAGAAAAGTATTCCCAACGGTATCTTCACCTTATGTCTGCTACACACGTTTTTTTGTTGTAGGTACCGTTTTTAACAACACAGTTTAAACTGTACCGTCTACTTGTAACGTGTGTAGTAGGTAGCCATTATTACGCAGAGCCTACCATTGTCTACTAAAAACTGTTTCCGTGTATTCTCCCCTATTGACAACTCAAGTACCTTTCGACTGGTCTGACTATATAGATTCATCTTTGCATCATACGCTTAGCAGCCCACTGCTTCTCTCAGGCTGGTTTCAGAGTCACGCGTTTGACCGGCGCCGGCCACACGCGCGCGCTTACAATTACACTAGATTAGTAGTAGCGTTTCATAGTCACGCAGTTCAAACGCGCCGCGTGTGAGACGCGCGCGCCGGCCGCGCTGCCGAAGCTTCATACATTGCAAAGAGAAACGCGAACTCGTTTCACAGTGGTCCGCGCGCCAAACGCGCTGTTGAGACGCGCTGGCCGACGGCGCGTGCCGCGCGCGTCACTCTGAAAGCAGCCTCAGATATTGAGAGAAGCAGTGGGGCAATGTTTTGTTTTTATCGTTGCTCGGTCGTTAGCACATAATACCATACTGTCTGCCTAGCTCCGGGAAACACAACATTCATAATTCTACCATAATAATTAATCAAAAACAAGTCTCCCCATGCAGTGGCGTAGCGTGGGGGGGGCTGGGGGGGCCATGGCCCCGGGCGGCACATTTAAGGGGGCGGCAAATGAAGCCGCGAAAATTAAAATAAAAAGATCATATTTTAAAATAGTTACATGAATTACCCCATTCTGCATTCATGTAGGACTGCGCGGTGGTGCGGCCACAGTAGAAAGAACAATAAACAAAAACAAAATCATCCTTTGTTTCATTACGTGCCCTTACACACCGGCGCCAGCGCATATAACAAATTACAAACGCCTTTTGTGTGGGACTAGGACCTGTGGGACTTGACGCGGGTTTTGTCCATAAACTTACAGATTTCGCATCTCAACTCCTTATTTTAGCGGAAATAAAGCGTTATAGCGCGTTTGCGTAAAGGCCATAAAATAGTGACGGGTAGCAACGTCACCCGGCTGCGCCCAGCGTCCTGCCATGCCGCACACGAACGCACAATGGCGCCAGTTCTCGGTCGTCTCTCTATTCGGAGGATGATACATTACCTTAGATTCAGGCCATCTTATGTACTTAGACGAGGAGACCAGCCATTCCAAGGCGTCATCATTTTATGCCGACTTTGAAAGATCCAAGTAGAGCATAAAGTGATTTTAGAGATGCTTGCTGTTAATATCAAATTACATCTTATTTTATATAATTTGGTTTTTATCTCTGACTACGGACTGTTTCGCATAATCCCTCCAAAATTTATTGCCATGAAATAAGGCCTCGAGTTTCCGTCAGCTCCGTTATTCCTGGCAAAGGATGCGATGGCGGTAGCGGCGGTGCATAGGGTCTGTTAGACCACCTTCTCTCTTGGGGTGGCGTCGATTTCCTGGTCAGGAGGAAACTTGTCAACAACATTGTGGAAGTGGGTAGTGAGTCAACCCAGGTAGCATACCTCATAGCGGCGTCGCCTAAAGGTGATAAGGTATATGCGCCGACCTTAACTCACCCTGACGAGATAGCTGAGGCCATGTACGAGGGCATCGCTAAGGCAATACTAAGTACGGCCAAAGCGCAGTACAACTTTGTAATGAGGGACTTTAATGCCAAAGTGGAAGGAGAAGGACGAAGTGAAACGAAAATCGGAGCCTACGGCATGTGGCATAAACTGGGATTCAACGAAAATAAATTTAAAATAATCATAGGGGTAGTTATTTTCCACGAAGCAGGGGCTCTTTTCAATTAAGTCCGTTTTCAAGAAGAAGGCCTCGCGGATAGTGGACTTGGCAAAGCTCCGACAATGTGAGAAAGAAAGAGTTACACGAGGGACCGAAAGCACATATTTAGACCTCTCGGTGATCAATAGTTTAAACATCGGAAGCGATCACTAACTCGTACGAGGCTCTTTACATAAATATCAACTTACAACTGAAAGAGCCCAGTCAATGAAGTCTATTCGCCGACTCTACGTTGCCCCAATCAGCCATGAATTCTGAGCAGTTCCAACTAGAATTGCAGAATTGTTTCAATCTGTTAGAAACCACCGACAGCATTAATTACAAGGCAGACACAGTGGCCACGGTACTGACGGCACTAGGAGATTGGTCCCGAAAGGTCCTCCCCGCACTGAGAAAAAACAATGAGTCTAAACTTTCATCCGAGACTCTCGAAATTATGAGGCTGTCAGCTGTCTCTGTCAGATGGGAGGGCTGAAAGCCAACAAATTCGCAAGCTAATGGGGCGTGACCTCTGACGCTCTAACACTACCCGCGCCATGGAGGCTGTGATCGAGGAAAACTGGGATCATGGGGCATTTTCGCTCTGCAGTTGAGGCGGCCCGATCTAACGAAACTAAGAACTTCGGATGACCGCACCCTCAACTCAAAGTTCGAGATTCTCGAAGAGGTTAAAAGTTTTTATCCACACTTGTATGTGTATCTCGCGTATAGACAACTGGACATGGTACTGACGACCACCGAGCCTCACTGACGCGCCACTAACCGAAGACATCCCGGATGTCGATCAGAGCGAGGTCGAGGCAGGACCATAGAAATATAAACTTTCGTGTTCATTAGTATTACTTTTTAATTCTCCTTCGGGATAATTATATGCCACGTAAGTACCTTTGTTTTGAGTAACCGATATTTTGGTACTGTTGCAAGCGCCATGTTCACGGATGTAGGTACCTACTCTACAAAGTTACGGTATAAGGTATTTATCCCGTAGAAAAATGTAAAAGTAACACAAAGGATTTGGTTAGAATCTATTTCTATAGTTGATTAAAAGCCCTCTAAATTTCCTTCATGAAAATCCTTGAAGCTGTCTAGACCTAGACTAAGCTATATATTGCAGCCAAGAAACGGCCGCTGCAATGCGCGACACATAAATACCGCTGAGAGCTGCCACGTTTCTCCCATAAAAATATTATTCCCTATGGTTTAAGATATAACAATTGAGACGAATCAAATGACAACTAATTTAGTTTAAATCCATCAAGCCGTTTGGGGTGTAAAGACAAACTAATGAACATACAAACATACCGACCCGAAAAACTCCCGACAAACGACACCTCTGGCAGAAGTAGTAGGGTACCTAAAAGTAGAGGGGGCGGCAAATTTCTGATCGGCCCCGGGCGGCGAAAACCCACGCTACGCCACTGTCCCCATGACGAGCGAGCTATACTCTCCAGTAAACAAGCAGTGTACTTATTAAACACAAACACGATGTAATTTGCATGGCGGCGCCTCACGTCGGCCTGTCAGACGCTGCCGCGCCGTGCTCAATCCTTACTAATTCAATGCTCTGGTAACGCGCTGGAAATTTTACCTGCCTTACACGTGTGCTTGTTTACTGGAATTGATGAGAGTGAAATTGAAGGGTGTGGAACAGAATAATGTATTCATTTTCTTTGGCGTCGTGAATATTTCGTTATATGTAGGTATAATCGCAGATTTAGTATTGGCAAATGGGCATTATGACTTTGATGGTGAATTGGTCTGTATAGTTCGGATGATTGAATTATATGTTATCAGTGTTATTACTAAGAATTTGGATTAAATTGGCTTTGCAAACATTAACCCCTCGTATGCCGGAACGCAGATCTACGCGAGACACAATAGCTTTTTAATTGTGTCTGGTATTCCGGCATACAAGAGGTTAAGCAACTATACATAATACTTAGGTATTAGTTATGCCACCTGAATCAACAATGTCACAGAAATTCGAATATTTTACAAATCATATTCATTTGAAGACTTTTAAAACAGCTACTTACAAGACTCCGTAATATATACCTACTTACTCTGTAATAAAAAACCTTTCAGACTTCTAATTCTCTACAAAATCAATTTAACCTGGCCCCAAAAAATATTCAGTCGGAGACCCGAATCTTTTATTCATTATTCCCTTTCAGAAAACACTGAAGCTTTGGTCTGGACGACTAAAAAAGCCCTTGGTTATAGGTACTTTACCGGGGAGGCACTTTTATATTCCCGAATGTTCTAGATTATCCGGCTCCATCGAACCGGTATTATTGTTTACCTCTCTCTAAATACAATGGTTCATTAAAATGCATGAAGCTTATTTGTTGTTGCGAGTCGACATTATAGAAATAAACAACAATGTATTGGATGCTGAGACAAGACGCGATAAATATTAATGATTTTATTGGAACGTTCCATGTTTATAAGTAGGTATATTGATGTGTTTCGAGAATTATCCATGGACTACTGAGATGTATAGGTACTTACCTACTCTACATTTCTTAGATTGTGTTGGTACAGGTTGGTACCTAGCAATATTTTAGTCTCATATCAAAGTTTAATGTACCTACTCTTTATTTTCTTTGTAACACGGCTTTTCCCAAGTAGATAGGTCCTCTACTCCGTGTCACCAAATTATTTTTTTAGTTTAAGGGTCAAATAAAATGCCAAATAATGTCCGACAGTCTTTATTGTTACTTTATTTAATAGCATAATAACAATGTACAGCGTCTTATATTATCTTCTCATAAACATATTTAGGAATAGAAATAACTAAGGCATCGTATCAATCACAAGAATAAAATAATCTCTTACTTTTGTATCGGTGAGTTGCTGAGATAAAAAAGCCTCTTAAAATTATAGTAATATTAAACACAATGTCGGGGCAATGGGTTTGCGACTGCGATGCAACCGTACAAGTTGAATTGCAGCCGCAAACACGTTTTACAGGGATATACAGATGTTTCTATTTTAAATGCGCATATTATAAGGGTAGTTGGAGTAGCAAGATTGACAACATTCAAACTGGCTGAACCTTAAGCCATTGTGTCAGTAACGAGCGATCTAACTGAAACTCATTGTATTGGCATCTACCCACTTCGTTCTAATACAAGGACTGAGCCCCATCGTAATTGGAACTCGGTATTAACGCCTCTGTCATGCCTCTGTAGACAATATAGGCCGTCGGGAATACTGGCTGGAATCAAATTTAAAAATTAAATACGTAAACAGCCTGTAGTTAATAAAATGGGATTTTAATAAACAATTTCTAACCTTCGATGCAAAAAGAGGGTGTTTATGAGTTTGATGTGTCTGTTTATGCCCAAGGAGCTCTTAAACGGATGGACCGATTATAGTGCAGTTTTTTAAATCTGACGGGATTGGGATGGTTAACTACAGTAATAACAATTACTTATGATGAAGAAATATATCAGAGGTTACTTAATATATATTTTAGTCATTAAATTTAGTTGTGCATTAATTCTAGTTCTGTTTTTAGGGATACGTAGCCAAAAATGGCAAAACACGATTTTTTAAAAACAACTTAAAAGTCAGGATCGTTGCAAATCGCGTTCTGTATCTGCCTACCCCTTCGAGTAACAGGCGTGAGTCTTCATATGAATGTAACTTAAAAAATGTGAAAATAATCAGCATTACTCTTCAGCCAAGATATTTCAGTAAACTGATTATGAATTCAGAATCAATACATACGTCATCAAATATTACGCGTCTCCTTGTATCAAGTGAAATGTCATATTAATTATTTCAAGTTCACGTTATTAATTGGCTTATGGGCCTTTCTTTAAATGCTGTAATATTTAATTTCAGGACTTAGATCAAGTAAAAGTAGCTACATCATCATCATCATCAGCTTTTAACAGTCCACTGCTGGACTAGGTCTTTCCTTTGAAAGGAGGAAAAGTAGCTACATCACACCTTATGTCGTTGAGGTGATGGAAACAGTGCGAGCTGCCTCGACTCGCTATTCTAGATCTTTGAGTGTGATCGATCAAGTCGGGTCTGACGGAAGGGATGGGCTAGACTCCATTCTAGATACGCTTAGGTCCTTCAACCACCGAGGTGTTCTCAACATGCCGTCTTAGGTCATTTTGTCTCGACGCTGCAAGGACAATTTCGTCGCTTACTTAGGTATTATAACTTACTGCTTTGCTGTTCTAAATAAAAAGTCTGCAAATGTACCAGTTTCGGTTGAAACAAGTAATGCATTAGTGCTAAATACACGCTAAGGTAGGTACATTCAAATTTGATAGAATCTCTCTCTTGCTCGAAGTATAAATACTTACTTCTACTTCTACCCAAATACGACAATCACGTTCACTTTTATCTCCTGGAGACGGAGAACGTATGCGCCCATACATACAATACAATACACTCAAAGCGGCCACAGGAGGCAAAGTGGCCACGCGTTATTTTTCACTTATTTGTAATTATAGCGTGACGTTGTCGTTCTGTCCGCATTACCAATCTGCTAACTAACTATTCATTCATTATTTACAAGTTCGTCTGGGTTTTTATCCGTTGAGAGCCGAAGTTGATCTGACGTTTAATAAATTCGTAGATCTCTATACGTATAGTTCGCAAACATACCTACATAATTAATTCATAACTATTTGAACGGGTACTTTGTTGGAATAAGGCTGGCCGCATTCATACGTTTTCCGCATTCGATTTCCGAGTTCGTTTTCCGTATTCGGACATCTGAATGCATGGAATCAGTAGAAAATACATTAACTGACGCACACATTCCCTTTTTTTTCGAACGGAATAAATTCCGCACATACGTTTCGTGTGCAAGCTGGCGCGTTCGGAGAAACCTACTTGAAAACCCTAATGACGTCATGCGGAACGCAGCGCTTGCATACATTTTGTTCGTGCCGGCGCACCAGTTCGGAAATTTTTATTCAGTTTGATTCAGTTTCGCGCCCGCGCCACGCGCATCGGACGTATTCTCTGTATTGGTTACGCATAAATTCGCAACACGAATGTGTGAGGCAGAAACATTAATATTGGTGGTGTGCTCGTAACTTAGCTCTCTTCAAATAATACGGACTTTCATAGATTCTTCGATTATTTTGTGGATGTATCCAATACCGACGACGCTTCTTTTTCTTATTTACTAGTAACAGAAATGCAATTGCTAATAAATCGTCGTCCTCCATCGTCATGCGTTCGCCACGCTATCACTATCTGTACTGTACTGACGTGGATACATTCCGAATGAAGAAAAACGAACGTTTGCGATAGTCTCACGGAATTCCAATTCGAAATTACGCATTCCGAAAACGAATACGGAAAACGTATGTATGCGGCCAGCCTTAGTATTGACTTTGAATCAAATACACTCAATAATTACGCAGGGATATAAGCAACGTATTCTACTGCCCTGAGTGTTGTAGATGGTTGTAGGTTCAATTTTCACAAGATTGACGTAATCGGTAAAATCCTTGTAAGATGTACAATTTTATATCCGTGTGTACAAACTACATACGTACAAACTACTTCAATCAACGGACACCAGTCCGTTGATTGAAGTAGTTTGTACGCGTACATGGTATGATATTATCGGCATCATCATCATCAGCTCACCATAGTCCACTGCTGGATATATAGACACGATTTTCGGATATTTTTTTGTTATACCTATTACAAATACTTTTAGGGTGTAACTCACTGCTTCGTGAGATAAAACATCACATTTCTGTTGATCGTGTCTCTGTGGTCGAACTCTGCATTTCCATAACCCTTTTCACTAATAAGTAAAAAGGGTTATGGAAATGCAGAGTTCAGAATGGAAATGCAGTAATGGACATTATGTAATACTTACTAGCGCTGCCCTATAAGGATGAAGCCTGATGAGGGTAGCTGCTTGATAATCTCAAAAGGAGTCACAATCCTCTACTGAGAGGGAAAAAACTGAAGAAAGTGATATCATAATCCAAATCCAAGAGCATCTTCAGCACTCTGCAATACAGAAAAATATAATAATATTCAACCACATACACACATCACCATCGAAAAGCAGAGCTTGTATTATGGGTACTAGATAATGGATAAACATACATATTAAGCTTATCCTTTTTTTTTGTAAATACATACATATTATACATAGAAACACCCAGACCAAGACAAACATCCATGTTCATGCATACAAAATGTTTGACTTGAGTGGGAATCGAACCCGGACCTTCGGTATAGCAGTCGCTTACACCCCCACTGCGCTAACGGGTCGTCGAGAATAATAATGGCAAAATCATTAAATTACTTGAATTATTTACATGTATTATTCTGCCATGAATACCTATTTCAGAAACCTAGCCATTCTAAGTAAATAGTCACAAATAGTTCTTAGTAATTTTATTTAAATTAATGTTCGCAGTTCATATTTCCATTGTTTCATTTCCTTGCTACACGTTTTCCCTCTTACTTAAGTATTATAAGTTACTGCTGTGCCGTTCCAGGTAAAACACTTGCAGATGCACCAGCTCCTGTTTATATGCATAAATAGTTCTGGTGGAAGTAGTGCAGTCAAACGTCAGCATCGCACAGTGGAGGTTGAAAGGCTATCACATCATTAACTAAATATGGAGACGGTTGCTCTATCTACAGTACTATGCGACGACCTGTGTGTATTGTTGAATTAGGGAATTACAATGCTCACCACCTTAATTGACTTTTCTTATACCGGCGCACTGATCTGACGCTCTTACTTGTTTTAGGCTTGTACCACTCCTGGCAAGTGCAAAGAGCAGCGAGTATTTCTAATTGATGGCAAAACTGCCAATTGCCTGGACGTTCAATTGATAACAGCACCAGAAAAGTATTCCCAACGGTATCTTCACCTTATGTCTGCTACACACGTTTGTTGTTGTACCGTTTTTAACTACACAGTTTAAACTGTACCGTCTACTCGTAACGTGTGTGGTAGCCATTATTAGGCAGAGCCTACCATTGTCTACTAAAAATTGGTTGCCTGTAAAGTCGGTATACGGGCGAAAGTTTTACGTGACAACGACTTTGAGTGGTAAAATAATTTTAATGTGAATATTCATTCGTATAGTAGGAAGAAGGATGAAAGACGCGTGCCTTTCACTTTTTATGTCTGTCTCTCTCGCTCTTAGGCGGGACGCGTGCCTCTCACTCGCTCTCATTGTGAGCGCATAACGTGAGCGGAGCGTAACGCAGTTTCTTGAAGTGTCACCCGGCAAACCAATTTATAAGACGTTGTCACGTCAAAAACTGTTTCCGTGTATTCTCCACCTATTGACAACTCAAGTACCTTTCAAATGGTCTGAATATATAGATTCATCTTTGCCTCATACGCTTAGCGGCCCACTGCTTCTCTCATATACTGAGAGAAGCAGTGGGATAATGTTTTGTTTTTATCGTTGCTCGGTCGTTAGCACATGGCACCAGATTGTCTGCCTAGCTCCGGGAAACAACATTCATAATCTTAATATATAAAATCCTTGCGTTACTGACTGTAAGGTTAATTTATGAGAATAGTGTAATAATTCATGTCTATTTATACCTTTAAACATTATTTTAACAATTAGTAATTAGTGATACGAATTACGATTTCATATCGATATTATCGTTATACCGATTTAGAATTATATTCTGGCAACACTACTTTCAAATGTCATGTGTAACGGTTGTGATTTTGACGCATTATACTGTGACAGCTTGAACCGAGAGGTCGTTTTATTTTCATACAATCCATCTAAATCCAAGTAATCATTGGCAATTATTCGAGATAGAGAGCTGATTCTTTATCTCAGAAGTGGGATGTATCAAATTCGCCCACGATTTTGAAGAAATAACTACGTAATTTTCGACGACAAGGAAAATTGTAACCACGTGTTTTCGACAACAAATTTATTCTACGGAACACAAACTTCTACGCTATGGTTGCAACTAGCGACGAGGAAAATGAAGGCAGGAGTCGCAGTCGTGTGCGACCCTCCCGTCAGAGGCGTGACAAGAAAAAACGAAAGCGTGATGGGAGCAGGAGCAAATCGAGCAGGCGCAGGCAGCGAACATCCTCAATCTCAGTGGAGTCTAGGAGAAGCCACCGTCGTTCTCGTGCGAAGCGCAAGCATCGTCGGGGAAGGAGCCGTAGCTGTGAACGCGGATCGAACGGCAGCACGGAGAGGTGACGGAGCGAAGTCGGTAGCCAGCAGCGATCATTATACACCGCCAGGGCGCGTGAGTACACCTAGCATTTTTAACAGTGACACACAGGCATTTTTTTCGTCTTTAGTAGAAGCTATTTCGAATAACCGGCCTCAGGGCAATAAATTTCCTATGCTAGGGAATGTGATACCCGAGTTTGACCCCATGGTTAAGGGGCAAACCATTCACATGTGGATAAATAAAGTTGATGAGTGCGCGAAGCTTTATGGTTGGGGTGACGATCAGATAATCCACTATGCGTTACCTAAATTGTCGGGCGTCGCGAAAACATGGTACCAAGCTCTCCCAACCATGTCGTTCTCGGGGCACGAGTGGAAAATTAAGTTGCAGGAATCATTTCCGAGTAGTGACGATTATGCTGAATTGCTTACCGAAATGCTGTCCAAACGTGTAAAATATAACGATTCCCTGGAACATTATTACCCTATTGACAACTCAAGTACCTTTCGACTGGTCTGACTATATAGATTCATATTTGCATCATACGCTTAGCAGCCCACTGCTTCTCTCAGGCTGGTTTCAGAGTCACGCGTTTGACCGGCGCCGGCCACACGCGCGCGCTTACAATTACACTAGATTAGTAGTAGCGTTTCATAGTCACGCAGTTCAAACGCGCCGCGTGTGAGACGCGCGCGCCGGCCGCGCTGCCGAAGCTTCATACATTGCAAAGAGAAACGCGAACTCGTTTCACAGTGGTCCGCGCGCCAAACGCGCTGTTGAGACGCGCTGGCCGACGGCGCGTGCCGCGCGCGTCACTCTGAAAGCAGCCTCAGATATTGAGAGAAGCAGTGGGGCAATGTTTTGTTTTTATTGTTGCTCGGTCGTTAGCACATAATACCATACTGTCTGCCTAGCTCCGGGAAACACAACATTCATAATTCTACCATAATAATTAATCAAAAACAAGTCTCCCCATGACGAGCGAGCTATACTTTCCAGTAAACAAGCAGTGTACTTATTAAACACAAACACGATGTAATTTGCATGGCGGCGCCTCACGTCGGCCTGTCAGACGCTGCCGTGCTCAATTCTCACTAATTCAATGTTCTGGTAACGCGCTGGAAATTTTACCTGCCTTACACGTGTGCTTGTTTACTGGAATTGATGAGAGTGAAATTGAAGGGTGTGAACAGTATAATGTATTCATTTTCTTTGGCGTCGTGAATATTTTTTTATATAATCGCAGATTTAGTATTGGTAAATGGGCATTATGATTTTGATGGTGAATTGGTCTGTAGGTAGGTATAGTTCGGATGATTGAATTATATATTATCAGTGTTATTACTAACAATTTGGATTAAATTGGCTTTGCAAACAAAGCAACTATACATAATACTTAGGTATTAGTTATGTCACCTGAATCAACAATGTCACAGAAATTCGAATATTTTACGAGTCATATTCATTTAAAGACTTTTAAAACAGCTACTTATAAGACTCCGTAATAAGTATATACCTACTTACTCTGTAATAAAAAACCTTTCAGACTTCTAATTCTCTACAAAATCAATTTAACCTGGCCCCAAAAAATATTCAGTCGGAGACCCGAATCTTTTATTCATTATTCCCTTTTAGTAAACACTGAAGCTTTGGTCTGGACGACAAAAAAAGCCCTTGAATACAGGTACTTTA
Organism: Euclidia mi; assembly: GCA_944739405.2. Lineage (NCBI taxonomy): Eukaryota > Metazoa > Arthropoda > Insecta > Lepidoptera > Erebidae > Euclidia > Euclidia mi. The sequence continues at coordinate 24,566,996 of OX123204.2, read as the reverse complement.
CCAGGGAGGCACTAAAATGTTCCTGAATGTTCTAGATTATCTGGCCCTATCGATCAGGTATTATCGTTTACCTCTCTCTTAATACAATGGTTCATTAAAATGCATGAAGCTTGTTTGTTGTCGCGAGTCGACATTATCGAAATAAACAACAATGTATTGGATGCTGAGACAAGATGCGATAAATATTAATGGTTTTATTGGAACGTTCATGTTTATAAGTATATTAATGTGTTTCGAGAATTATCCATGGACTACTGAGATGTATAGGTACTCACCTACTCCATTTCTTAGGTTGTGTTGGCAGGGCCGGATTTAAGGGGGGGCAGGCGGGGCAATGGCCCCGGGGCCCCCACAAGACAGGGGCCTCCACACAAGACATAAAATATATCCAAACTCGAGGGTAAGAGCTTTTTTTTTCAAACATACTTTACTAAATATTTACCAAAACGACTGGCACAAACATGAGAATATTGTTCTTCACTACATACTACTCAGTGGCGTAGCGTGGGTTTTTGCCGCCCGGGGCCGATCAGAAATTTGCCGCCCCCTCTTCTTTTAGGTACCCCAATACATCTGCCAGAAGTGTTAGGTTTTCCGGATGTGGGTATGTTTGTATGTTCATTAGCATGGCTTCACATCCCCAAACGGCTGGATTTAAACAAATTAGTTATCGTTTGATTCGTCTCAATTGTAAGCAATAAAGCATTGGTGTAGCGACCGCAGATACGAGCAGACGTATCGCCTGATGGTAAGCAATTACCGCCGCCCATAGACACAAGCAACACCAAAAGAGTCACAAGTGCGTTGCCGCCCCTTGCCGTTGGGAAAATGGATAGGATGAGGCGTGGGATGAGGGAGAAGGAATAGGAGATAGGGCCTCCGGCACTTTCACTCACCGAACGAAATGCAACAGTCTAAGTACTGTTACTTTACGTCAATTTTCTGTGAGAGGCTAGTACTTCCTCGGTCGAGCCGACCCATTCATGCTTAACCTCTTGTATGCCGGAATGCCAGACACAATTAAAAAGCTATTGAGTCTCGCGTAGATCGGCATACAAGGCGTTAAATCAGCAAGGCTCTACTACCATCACAATCCATGACACATTTGCTTTCATGCCCTCTTTGCCCCTCTACCTGCAGTAAACAAGATTTATAAGTGGCCTCAGACAATGTCGTTACCGTAGCCAAGTTTTGGGAACAGAAAATCAGAACCAGTGACACGATGAAGAAGCATAGGGTATAACAGTTGTAAGGGAGAAACCTGGCAGGTCTCAGCGGTATTTATATGTCGCGCAGGGCCGCGGCCGTTTCTTGGCTGCAATATAATCATGTATAGCTTAGTCTAGCTTTCGACGGCTTGTAGAATTTTTAATGTAGAAGCAATCGTAATGACCACAAACGCTTAAAGTCCTATGCTCCCGCCTGGCTCTCATCCATCATGAGATGCCCACACATCATGTCTTTGGTGTAGTGGCGCGTCAGTGAGACTCTGTGTCATCAAGACTAGGTCCAATAAACTAGTATGTTTACGTGCGAGGTATACAATTGTGTATGAAAACTTTCAACCACCTCGAGATTCTCGAACTTTGGGTTGACGGTGCGGCCATCCACAGTGCCAACTTGCGTCCTTGCCTCATCAGTCCGAGCGTCTCGGCTGAAAGATTACACTCCTTTTTTTCTCTGTGCGGTGATCTCGTCAGGTGAGTTGAGGGCGGCGCATATACTTGTATCGTCTTTAAGCAACGCCTATTGTAGTGTTTAAGTACGAGGTAGATACCTGGGTCGACACACTGTCGACTTCCACAAAGTTGTTGACAAGTTTCCTCCTGGCCAGGAAACCGACACCACCCAAGAGAGTAGGTCGCCCTCCTGAAGGTAGAAGCAGGACCGAGCCGCCCCTATGTGCTATGTGTTCGGCGCACACAGGCGCCAGGCTAAGAAACCGCGCGACGGGTGAAATGCCAGCGTTAATTATTAAAATTACTTTCGAAAAAGTACGACAAAAAGGCGCATGGATTTTGCACACTGGCGCTGGATTGGGTCAGCGTGGCATTGGGTAGAACCAGTTACCTGAATCTTCGAGTTAACATGCTCTCCCCCTGTCTCGGACTTCTGATTACCCCAGTAGGTAGTGACTTAATTCTACCTCGGGCTTGGCGAGGTTTTTGTTCATTTAGTCGTAGACTGCGTTCGTTGTAGGACGCCAAGTATCATTAATTTTAGTCGCCTGCTAGCTCGGTGATGTTATAAACCCCATGTATACATCCCCAAATATCGTAAATAGTAGTTAAACCGCAGGTGTGACTATTGTCTTAGGAGATATGTACCTGTTTTCTTCCATATCCAACTATTAAGATTATTTTGTATTTTGAAGCAAATCAAACATAATTTCAATAATTAACACTGTTATTTTATCTGGCACGCGGCACCTCTATGGCCACACAGGGGCGGCTCTGCAGTGATATATGGATTAATTATTTACTCATAACAGGCTCGCACATCACCCGAATATTAGATACACGCAAGTCTTCAAGTAATGAAAATAATGGTGATTTTGTTTTCGATTGTTGTTCTTTCTACTGCGCCCACGCCGCCATGCGGTTCTGCTGGGATAGTGTCAGTACGCGCGCCAAGAATTTTAAAATTAGAATTTTATTTTATTTCCTCTTTTGCCGCCCCCTTAAATGTGCCGCCCGGGGCCATGGCCCCCCCGCTACGCCACTGATACTACTACATAGTATAAAACAAAGTCTGCCTTCTCTATGTCCCTATGTATGCTTAAATCTTTAAAACTACGTAACGGATTTGAATGCGGTTTTTTTAATAGATAGAATGATTCAAGAGGAAGGTTTATATGTATAATACATACCTACTTAATAATAATAAAAATGAGCAGTACCTTAAAACTGCAATATTGTGATAAATCTCACTGCAGAATTCAGTCTTCCAAACTCAGTCGCGAGAAAATACAAATTTAGTTCCACAATGGTCAAAGAATATGTTTATACGTCGCAATCAAATAAAGAGACCGTATTTTGGCCTTGTTTTTTGACTCTTACTATTTTGGCCTCTGACTATGAGTGCACGCATACATTCATTTCCATTCAAAAAACGAAGCTAAGCGGAGAAGGCTTCAGTTTCTAGAAGCATTCAACGGAGCGCCTATACGAGCATGAAACAACTCCCTGTTGCAATCACTCTCCAAACTCATTCAAAGTCATAGGTTAGATCGATCAAGTGCTGGCGACACAAGAGGCACAACAAATTGAGTATTGGCGAAAAGAATATAATCTTTCTGGGGAGACGAGGAAATCATTGGATCACCGTGAATCGGCAAATTTCTGGGTATTTTAAAAATTTCTAGTTGACTACGGTGCAATATTGGCAACTCATTTAAACGGGCGTGCAAAGAAAAGAAGCCTTCACATCGATTTCTCTTCCTCCATAGTTTACGAAGAACTGTAAATTCCATGGGTTATCAAGAGATCACGTATGGAACGTTTACTGAAATCTTAGCAAATTTGCCGTCATATTGGGGAAGCCACAGTAAAAGCATTATTACAATTTTTAGGTGACCACCCTTGATTGTCGCCGTCAATCGGACGATTATGCCGCAAACATGAGTGGAAATACAAAGGGATGTTTCGGTTTCTCACTCAACTTAGTTCGAAAATCTGCTCTTGTATTTCCGCAGCACAATTTTTTCTTTGAATAGAGATACTCGCTGGACATGTAAAGCTGCAGCTACCAAGATCATTGTAGTTTAAGACGAACAACCTTTTTCCAACATTTTTACTCATAAGGAGCAGAAGGATACCGTAAGACATTTCTAAAGAAAAGATGAGTGGTCTCGGAGCAGCTCTTTTTCCATCTGTTGGACGACATCTTAGAGAGATCCTCGCTACAAACATGTATTCGCAAGATCCGAAAATTCTTCTTGAACCTGCTGTGCGTGCATTAGAGTCGTTAAAATAATTCGTCGAGTCTAAAAAAGATAATCATCTTTTTTTAGAAGCAGCTAAATAAATACCAATTACTGACGAACTAATTCAATGACGCAACAGAAACACAAGTGTTAAGTTAAATCTCCTCGATGACACGTAAGCTCAACTCAAGACGTAAAGCTGTCACCAAGTGAGAAATTTAATGTGTCCGGTTTTGTCCCAATTATTGATCAACTTTGAGTTTCTCCCACTGAAAGAAGCAAGCAAGCAACTATCTATCCGGATCTCTATCGAACTGCAAGCTTAAGAAGCAGTTTGATAGAGATCCGGATTTCTCAATGATTTAGAAGAGATGGGCGCTGTAAATTTATATGCTGCTGCAAAAAAGTTCGTAAATTCCATGACAATGAGATGGTTCAATTTGTATCCCTGATAGTCTTTCATAATAAGACCTTGAAAAAGACATGTCAGTCAGAAGCCTTTCGACGTGTAGCACGACTGAAGATCTGGTGAACTCTAAGGTCCAAAACAGTAAGTACCAGAAGCGTATATCCGAGACGGACATTAACGAGACGTGTAATCCAACGGCGATTCCGTAGTTCGGACCGCTGTTAACGCAAAAAAAATGTTCAGCGGGGTCAAACGTTTAGTCAAAAAAGTTCGTATATTACAGATCATTACCGCCATAATTTAGTTTTATATAAAAAAATAAAAACATTTATCAATTAAAATAAATTTCACGTGCTGAAAGTAAACTTTTGAAATAGTTCTTAGATAAATAGTTCCTTTTTTATACTAATTTGGGGCCCCCACACCTACGTTGCCCCGGGGCCTCCAGGCCTCTAAATCCGGCCCTGTGTGTTGGTACAGGTTGGTACCTAACATTATTTTAGCCTCACATCAAAGTTTAATGTACTTACTCTTCATTTTGTTTGTACCACGGCTTTTCCCAAGTAGGTACTGTACTCCTACAGTGTCACCAAATTAATTGTTTAGTTTAAGGGCCAAATAAAATGCCAAATAATGTCCGACAGTCTTTATTGTTACTTTATTTAATAGCATAATAACAATGTACAGCGTCTTATATTATCTTCTCATAAACATATTTAGGAATAGAAATAACTAAGGCATCGTATCAATCACAAGAATAAAATAATCTCTTACTTTTGTATCGGTGAGTTGCTGAGATAAAAAGCCTCTTAAAATTATAGTAATATTAAACACAATGCGTTTGCGACTGCGATGCAACCGTACAAGTTGCAATTGCAGCTGCAAACACGTTTACAGGGATATACAGATGTTTCTATTTTAAATGCGCATATTATAAGGGTAGTTGGAGTAGTATTGATATAATTATTTTATATTCAAAACAATTTTATATCCAGTCATGCATGCGCCAAGCATACGAGTTACACAATACAGCCCTTTAAATATGCGCAAGTAACACACATTGACACAGATTTCGATTCACACATAACAAAATTGTTCCAAAAATTGCTAATATTGCGCATATTAGCAATTTTGTCGCTCGTCGCTTACTTGTTGGTTTTACTTAAAAAAATCATGTCCTATGTAAAGAATATCTAACGCAGATATAATAAGAGTAAACAAAAATATCCACATGAGGGTAATTGGGCGATCCTATAAAAAAATAATTAATTGTAAAAAAGCAGTAAAACGGAATAAAATGATCACATTGATGTCCACTTATGACGCTGGCCGATTGTATGGGTTCTATCCGATTTAGCGACCGTATACATAATACTTTCATCGCAAGACTATTTCGACTTAGAAGTATTTTAATTTTTTTATGTGTGATTATTTTAAACAGATTGAATTAATATTTAAACAAGATTAATCCGATTACAGTGTGATGCAAAATTCAGATACTGTTAATGTCTTCATAGATCAATTTAATCAATACCAGTGATTAAAACTCTGAAATGTAAGTAATATGTATTGTGTCAATGCGCTCTTTAACAGAAGTAATCACCACTGTAGTAGAGTCTCTACGTCAATTTCAGTCAAATCATATAAAAATAAGTATTGTAGGTATAATCGTAACGTATTCATCCCTATCATATGTGGAATCTCAGTCCCAATCAATACACAAACACCTCACATCAATATGACACTGCCTGCTTCTAACATGTAACTGAAACCTGAAAAATAAAATCGAGAAAATACTATGAATGAATAATAATATTTGAATAATTATTTTTCATTTAGGTCCACCCAGGACCTAAATGAAAAATAATTACTCGTGAACGGACTCTGTTTAAAATCTTAGATAAGCTGACAACATTCAATAGTCCTGTTATATCTGAACCTTAGGTAAGGCATTGTGTCAGTAACGAGCGGTCTAAGTGAAACTCATTGTATTGGCATCTACCCACTTCGTTCTAATACAAGGACCGAGCCCGATCGTAATTGGAACTCGGTAATAACGCCCCTGTAGACAATATAGGCCGTCAGGAATACTGGCTGGAATCAAATCTAGAATTAAATACGTAAACAGCCCGTAGTTTATGGAATGGGATTTTGATAAACAATTTCTAACCTTCGATGCAAAAAGAGGGTGTTTATGAGTTTGATGTTTCTGTCTATGCCCAAGGAGCTCTAAGACGTATGGATGGACCGATTATGATGAGGTATTTTAAATCTGACGTGATCGCGATGGTTTGTTCCAGTAATAACAATAAGTTATGAAGTAATATATCAGGGGTTACCTAATTTATATTTAAGTCATTAACTTTAGTTGTGCACTAATTCTAGTTCTGTTTTTAGGGGTCCGTAGCCAAAAATGGCAAAACACGATTTTTTTAAAACAACTTATAAAGTCAGGATCGTTGCAAATAGCGTTCCGTAGTCTCTGCCTACCCCTTCAGGTAACAGTCGTGAGTCATCATATGAATGTAACTTGAAAAAATGCAAATAATCTGCATTACGCTTCAGCCAAGATATTTCAGTGAACTGATAATGAATTCAAAATCAATACAAAGACAATAGCAAGGTCGTACATACGTCATCATATATTACGCGTCTCCTTGACTTTAACGATACATCAAACATACAACTATACTACATGTATATGTTACGTATATTGAACGTCACCAGTAATGTACTATTGTATTATAAACTATTCATTATCAAATTGGTTTAGTTAGCTTCTAGGTAACAAGTGAAATGTCATACGAATTATTGATGCTAGGAATTGTTTCAAGTTCGTGTTATTTTTAGGTATTTAGATCGTTCGCTTATATGCCAGAGTTATATGATTATGAGACTGTTTTATGGCGCCAGTTAATAGGCTGTTATCATCCCGACGGCTTAAATACTATTTTCGCGTTATTGAACCTGCACAGTAAACAGTTAAAATCTGTTGTTATTGTTATATCCCTTCGATTAGGTATCACTAGAAGCTTTGATATGAAAAGGCACATGTATACAATATTATTTCATAAGCAATCCCGATCATGTAAAAACCACGTTTCTAAATAAGTGAGAGTGAATTAATAGTTGCCGTTTTCACTGCGTATCCACGGTGCAAGTCCACATCAAGAGCTCATACACCGCCTCTTAGGGCAGTTCGAAAGGTGTGTTTGTCTCTCCCATGCGCGTGTTCGGCGCCTACCCACCGAAACCATCGCGGGGTCTGTCGACATCCCGTAACGGCAAAGCCACGCGAATTGCGGTGACGAAATTATCACTTCATCTCTCTCTATCATTTTTACTCAATCTAATGTTACAAATGAGAAAGTAGCAAACAACGAGCGACAAGGATCCGATTGCTCAATACATCATTAAATTTCATTTTTTTTCACTTGCAATCAAATCACAGTTTTAAGCACACAGATAACATTTAACAATACACAAAGCTCAAATACATCTTTTAATCACACTTCAATACATCTAAACGTATTATAAATCAATTCATTGATGACATTTTCTCACATTAAACTTAGATATTAAAATACAAAAGTATAAAATTCACGTACAAAGTAACTCACATAAGACTCAACATGAGCCGTTTGTTACGTCGAAGTTCATTCAACTGGGAAGCACCATGAAACGACCAAAGGCGACTCCATGTATTTGAAATTATTCTTCTTACCCTCCTCACAGTGAGAACAGGATCGTGTCCAGCAGTGGGGTAGTAATCTTATAATACCTAAAGCTGAAGAATTTTTTTGTTTGTTTGTTTGTTTGAACGCGCTAATCTCGGCAACTTCTGGTCCGATTTTAAAAAATATTTCAGTGTTAGATAGCCCATTTATCGAGGAAGGCATACAACATCGCGCTATGAGCGACGGGAGCGGAGCAACGCGGGTGTAACCGCGGGCATCATCTAGTATATTATATAGGTCGGCAAGGTCTGTTATATTGTGAATCATAATGATCAAAATATTTGTACATATATTAATAATATTTGTATGTGGCAACATTATGATATCTAAATAAATTTGATTTGCACAAGGCAACGAAATACTGTTGAAGTGTCTATTTATGAGACAGTGCGTTAATGGACAATTTAAGAGTTGAACTAGTTAATTTAACCTCCTTGAGTTACTTTTTTTAAATTTTGGACTATGATTCTAAACGGTTTCCATTTTCAAATAACATCACACGCATGGTCGTTTTATGATACTCATTACGTAGGTTTTACTACGATAATATAATATATATTGATGTATTGTAAATAAGCATCTATTTCAAAAATAATCTATACAAGTAAATATGTCTGTAATATTTCATCTAAAATATATGAATAATATAATGTATGTAAAGGCACCACTATTTGTACTGCTTAATACAAAATACATTCTACTTACAATAAAATTAAATTTTAATTACTATTTACATTAAAATTACTTATTTACATGGCACATAATTGGCTTTGTCGTCTCCTTTATAAAATTAAAACCTAAAAAATATACTGGGGTATATTATTTTTTTATAATGGCACTGGATTCATTCCCTACTGCCTACTTTAATCACAATATTTAACAACTAATGTGAAGACAATCTATTATAAATTCCTACAGGCATTCTTAGATTGCTTCACGAATATTTTACGTAATTAATTATCCCGGGCAACAAATAATTATACAAAAAAGAACGAATAAACAATCTGAACTCACATATTAATATCCGAACAGGGAAAACATGAACAAGATAAATATTGAATTTACGTAAGAAAGAGACAGAAAGTCAATGCGCTTATTTCCAAAAAAAGTTAAGGTTCGCAATTCAAAATTTTAATGGAATGACGAGTGATGATTCGCGCCATTGTATTCGGTCACTTATCTTATGTTCTGAATTCGAACAACCGCAATAACGGGTTGATAACGGGTGATTCTTTTTTTAAATCTTTTTCTTTTTTAATAGTACTGAACCCTAATTCATTTGGACGGAACATATACAATAATAAAATTTATAAAGATATAATAAGTTTAGTGACATAGGTACGCTATAAAATTCCTTCATCACTTTTATAGCTTTCAACGAACATATTTTTAACACATGTAGGTATTAAGCTTGCACGTCCATATTCGTATAAATTGTATAAAATATATATTTATATATACAATAACTATAATATAAATGGAACAGTAATAATACAGATACATATATTTATACTATAAAAAAACATTCTGGCAACAACTGTGAATAGTACCTAAAAATTTACCTACACATGGTCGGAGTGCTATGAAAACTTTAGCAAAATATAGAAACATCAAGTTATACCGAAATGATTCTTTATTAGAACTTTACGTCAAAACAGTAGAACATTTTCATCATAGTAGGTACCTATAATGGTACTCAATTTCAGTTTCTGTCCGATATCTTAATAAAGATTTTTTTTTGAGATCTATAGGTATAATATATTGTATTGGCAGAAATTGTGTTTTCCTATAGTATTTTGGCGTCAAGTCTTCCACGCCTGCGTCAAAAGTCAAAAACACATAAATAGCTCACACATATTCGGTATCCTGTACCGTGAACATCGTCATTTTTATATAAGAAAATACAAACCTAGAATCAATTTCTCGTAAAAATGCTATAAAAGTGTGTATTCTGATTCCTTGGAGATTCCATTGCAAGGATATAAGGAACTATTATTTTGATTATGGTAAACCAAATTCAATGTAGAATGCTTTGCAACATTATTTCTGTTTGATTCTATAAGCCCCTATGAGTCCATGGACAGCATTTGTTACACTATAGGTAAAACTAGGTCTTCTTCTATACGTAATACTTGGTATATGTGTAGAAACATTCTACATTAGATTTCGTTCAAGTGTAAATATAATTTGATGTAATGTAATACATTCAAAATCAAGGCACAAGTAGTGTAAGAACATTCACATTAACACATATTTTAATATTTTATTCATCAACTTGTATTAGTGTGAATGGAAACAATTACAAAAGGCAAAACGCCTACGTCTTAGAAACCTTTCCATATTCACATCGTTTCACATACCATCGGGATTGATGTCGATTCTGTGACATACCACAGAGACGTCACAACAGAGCGCGACAGCAACAAAGTTCATAGTTCTTTCTCGTTCTCTCCCAATACACTTGGGGCCAAAGTCACCACAATCTTCTGTATCACAGACATTTACACTGCCACTTACAATTGTTTACCGTTTCTCTTCAATAAAACTTGTCCTCTTCGGTATCTAAGTTGTTTTTATTATTTGGCTGGTTGGAATGCCTTCTTAACGTGCCTAATGAGTCGTACTCATTGGCTATGGCCTTAGGGTACAACTTAGGGGTAGTCATGGCCGTGTTGTGGTTGTTCGCGTTTGATATGTTATTGGCCTTCGATAGTAATATCCCGCTTGAGCTCCCGATGCCTGTGAATGACGGCTGCCGCTTCGCCTTGCGGGGCTGTTGGAAGAGAATACCTTGTATTAATAAGCAGAATATGTACAGACTAATTAAACTACAAAACGTGGACTAAAAATCACTTTTAGACAAAATTTAAAGCCACCCGAATTGTCGGTAGTTGCAATAAATCTCGAAAGATCGACAAAAATACATGTTTTCTATTTAAAATACCTCTTATACAGAAACTTAAAAAGAACGCCGAGAGCTTACAAGAATATTCAAACTTTAACTCGAATATACAGAATGAGAGAAACAAAAGAAATGACAGGAAAAAAGGAATGACTCTTTGTTTCTGCTGTTCTTCTTAAGAGGCCATTTAGCTAGAAGGTGGCATCATCTAGTAAGGTTTTGGACATAAGTGTTGTCAACAAACAAAATGCAGAAATAACTATGTCTTTCTGAGCGATCCCTGAAAATCGTCCGTGTAGAAATCTCATATTTTCATGCTACATTATTCCTGCTCATGATAATCTCATAAATATACACAACCCTTAGCGTATCACATACCGTCAGCTATTTACAAAACACGGCATCCATTATGGACTTTGCCGATACACATATTACCATAATATCGTTTAATTATGTAAATACTAACTAGGCTTTGAGTTAGGGCTACCATTAATCAATTTCACTGCTGGACAGGTTAGGTCATTAACGCAATGGTCCAGAGAGGAAACTCATTACAATCACAATCCTATATTCGCCACTGCAAGGGGGAGGTATTCCAGACGCGAAAATATATTATGTTGACGAGTACGAATCAAAATTACTTTGCTAAGCTTAACTGTAACCTATAGTAAAGTTTAAGTGAAGTTCTAAATCCATACACATGAGAATTGTATTGCTCAATCCGAGAAGTAGAACTAAAAAATGATATGAACAAGACGGGCTCAATGGTATAGGTGGTATAGATTAATGAAATATTTTCACAGCAATAAAAACCAGTATTTTCTGTAACACGGCAAGGCCAACCTGAAAAAAGTCCAGCACCAATAAGCTGAATGAAATCTCATACATAGCCATGGAAAGGTAGCTATGTCAGGTAAACGGATTCACTTTTAAAATGGATACTAAAATATAGGGTCATTTCGCCTGATCGCGTCCAGGGCCCTATTCGCGTCCACTTTACGGATCTCCCTTTAAAAATGCTCGAAAATAAGTATACTAGCACACTAATAAAATGAAACATAATTACCACCAATACCACAACGTATAAGAGATACGCACACATACACAAAAGTGCCGTGCGCCCAACGAATCGTGTTTAAAAAAAATACTTAGTCTCGGTTGTTCAACAAAAGAGTGCGGACGCGCGAGATATTGATAAAAAAATAGTGTGCCGCGGCGTGTTTGACGGTAAGTATTTTATTGTTTTATGTGATTTTTAGGATTCATAGCTGTTTCTAGACATTCATGATGAAAAAACGAATATTATGAATTATGTATTTGCTGGTTTTTTATTTATTTAACAGTTAAAATAAGGTGGACGCGAATTACTACACCAAATTTATAAAACTGCCAGTTTGCGTCCACAATGGACGCGAATTCGTCTATTTATGTTTTCTTTAGTTGATTATTTTTATATGATTAAAATATGAAAGAGAAATTGGGTTTATGTTTATTTTAAGATTAAAAGTATGTAATTGTAATGGCCAATTTGCGTCCACATTATTATGATTGCAGTAAAAGATACATTATATAGATCACACGTGGACGCAAACTATACCTACAGGGGATAATATTGTAGCAAATTGCGTCCATTATTTTATTAAAGATAAAAGATAAAATTAATATATTTTAAATATATATTTTTAAGTTATTTAAAATGTATACATTATATGTATACATTTTAAATTACTTCTGTACATTATACTGCCTCCGTGGTCCAGTGGATAGCGTATGCGTCTGCTCATCGGAGGTCCCGGGTTTGATTCCCGGGTTGGGCAAATGTTGTTGTGTTACTCAGTTTCTAGAATTCTCAGTAGCAGCACGGAGTCTGGTAATATAATGTCATGCCCAGTTTCCATCTGGGGACCGCTTACTAGTCTAACCGGATTTGGCTGAATATTAGCTTTTCCACGGAGCGACTGCCTGTCTGCCCTCCGCAACCCGAAGAGATAGCGATATTCCATGGTTTAGACTAGTGTCAGTTTATTTAAAAGGTACTGACGCCCTGTAACGATTGTCAAAGATCTTCATGACAACCGGGACCGACGGCTTAACGTGCTCTCCGAGGCACGGGACAAGCGATAATTTACAATTCAATACGCACATAACTGCGCGCGCTGTGGATTCGAACCCGATACCCTCTGCATGGCAGTCTGTTGGTATCTCCACTAGGCTATCGCTGCCTTCTGGTACTATAATGTAATGCTCGGTAACGGCAATAGGCTCGCCCCCTATTACATAGGACTGATAGGACCCAAAAAATTCATGACGAAATGTGGGTGTAATATTACACCTCTGCCTACGCCTTCGGGAAAAACACGTGACACTATAAAAAAAATAGTACATTTTTAATTAAGAAAGTTTAAAATTCAATGTTTACACATTTTTTTATTCTTTATGTTTTCTTATTTAAGATGAGTTCTTCGGAGACGAGAAAGAAGAAGGAAAAGAGAGCATATACAGAAGAAGTTTTAAGGAAAGCATTAAATGACATACGAGAGAACAAGAAATCGGTAAGAGAAATATGCAAAGACTATTCTATTCCCAAGACCACTATATTGGACAAAATCAGTGGACGCAGACCAGATGGAGTAAGGAAACCGGGACCAGAACCAGCGCTAGGAGTAGATGGTGAAAAAAAGATTGTTGAATGGCTTCTTAACATATCCAAATGTGGATTTCCAGTGAAAAAACAAGAATTGCTGGATACTGTGCAGAAAATTATTCGAGACGAGGAGTTTAAAAATAGATTTAAAGATAACCGCCCAGGTCAAAAATGGTTTGAAAATTTTTTGGCCAGAAATAAAGAAATCTCGCTTAAAAATGCGGAGGGCATTAATAAAGCTAGAGCCCAAGTCACAGAACAGTCAATCAGATTGTGGTTTAGAGAACTAGAGGCATATTTGGACAGTATACATCAAAAAGATATTTTGAGTGATCCGAAAAGAATTTTCAATGGGGACGAAACTGGTTTTGCTCTTTGTCCAAAGACAGGAAAAGTTTTAGGGCCAAGAGGGTACAAGAACTTATACCAAATAAAACCAAGTAATGAAAAAGAAAATATTACGGTATTATTAACATTTAATGCGAATGGAGATATTTGCCCACCATGTGTCGTGTTTCCATACATTAGACCACCAAAAGCCGTAGTGAATAGTATGCCCAAAGAATGGTGCTTAGGCAGATCAGATACAGGTTGGATGAGAGGAGATGTATTTTTTGAATACGTCAGCAACGATTTTCACAACTGGGTGGTGGCAAATAACATAAAAAAGCCAGTGCTTTTGCTGGTCGATGGGCATAAATCGCACATGTCATTAATGCTAAGTACGATATGCGAACAAATGCAAATTATTTTGTATGCCCTTCCGCCCAACACCACCCATATTTTACAGCCAGCTGACGTTAGCGTATTTGCACCGGTAAAAACATATTGGAAATCTACAGTCCGCGCGTTTCTATCGAAATCAGAAAATTTCAATTCCGCCGTCACAAAAACAAACTTCTGCACATTGTTAAATGATGTATTGAAACATCCAAACATGTCCGACAACATCAAAAATGGATTTAAACGATGTGGTCTTTACCCATTCGACGCAAATAGTCCAGATTACACTAAATGTGTAAGAAATACTTTGGAAAATGTACAGATCGTTGAACAGTCACAAGATATTACCCACGCCGATATTAAAAGTTTTAAAAAGGTTTTAAAACAACTGAAGCCAACACTAAAAGAAAAAAATATTAACTTTCGAACTATTACGAAAGCAGCCAATAGTTTGAAAAAGTCTCTCCCTGCAGAAGTGGGCTTTGCCGAGATTTCTATCGAAACTGAATCTGAGAGGTCACATATGGAACTTTCAATAGAACCAAATAGTCCTATTTTTAATCCCATTGATTGCGAATTGGATGCAACTAAAGAAATCTCCATCTCTTCATTACCCGAATAAGCCGAAAATAAAAAAGATGACGCTAACTCCAATCTGACTGTACAGGCTCTAACAGTGTCAGCCGAAATACATACTGCACCAAGACAATCTGCTGGGTCTTGCACATCAAAAGTAAGCACCAGCAATATAAATCTAGCATCTTCTAACATTAACTACGATGAAATCACAGTATGTCCAGATAATTCTGCAACTCTTGAAACCAACAAAAACGATTCGGTCCCTGACTTGTCTCTTTCGACGTTACATCTTTCTGGCAGTTACCTCGACGTCGGCTCTATCATGTCCTTAGACGACGTTATAATTCTACCATTAGAAGATATTATATCAACTCCCACTACGTCAAGGGTTGAAAACGAAACTCTTAATAAGGAAGTAACGCCAGAACCGCCTCTGACTTCTTCGATTCAAACAGCATCAGTTGTATCGCCACCATATTTACCAACAGAAAAATCTCCTCGACTACAACTACCTTCTGCAGTTAGAGGCTTAACACAAAAAAAAACTTTTGATCCATTTAAAAACCACCTGATGCTGCCTGTAATTTCTAAGGACACAAGAAAAGCTAGTCAAAGAACTCCAGCAGCCATATCTTCTGCTGAATGGAGAAAGTATTATGAAGATAAAGAGAAGATCAAGAATGAAAAGCAGGAAGCAATACAAAAAAGAAAGTTAGAGCGAATAAAGAAACAAGAACAGAAAGTAACTTTAAAACACTCCAAATCGGTTCGTAAATCTGCTCCGAAACGAAAAAAGAAAATGGATTCCAATAAAGACACACTGGAAACGGTAGAAGTTGAATCTGAGAAAGAAAATTTACCAGCCGCGGAGCGAACAAAATGTGCTGAATGTGACGATATATTAATTTCAGACGTAGAAGACGACGATGAGAAAAACATTGGCTGTGACAAGTGTATTAGATGGTATCATCTGAAATGCACGCGGTTTGTAGGATTAAGTTATTTAGAGGCCAAAGATAAGTCTTTTGAATGTGATTTGTGTCATTAATTACAATTCTAAGGCTATAATAATCTTATAATGTCTCATAGTATTATGATTTAGCATTTATTTTAGTAGTAGAATTAGACAAAATCATTGTATTGTTTTGTTGCAATAATCAAGGCTGATCTTTATTCATAATTTTATAATATCTTTCCTGATTTTAGGGTAAAATAAACAGAACTGATTGTTGTTGATTTCTAAAGGCTGAATTATTATTTACCTACCTAAGAGGTGGTGACGAATGTATCGTTATTTTTTGTTATTTTTTTTAATTTTAAGTTCCATTGATGCTAAGAAGAACAAATAGTGATTTTTATTTTATTAAAAGTGATTTATTAATTATAAGAATGTTGATTTTTTATAACTTTAATTTTAAATAAAGAAATTGAAAAAATCCAATCCTACTTTAAATTGTCTTAACAATATCGCCCTTATATTCCTTGTCTAAGCAGGTGGACGCGAAATGGTCCATGGGTGGACGCAAACTGGATTTTGTGGACGCAAACTGGGTAAAACGCCTAATTTCAATGTTTGTCTATTTAAAAAAAAAACGCTAGTAGTTTCGAACAAAACTGAAAGTAATTCTTAAAATAGACTATATAATGAACGCATTACATAAATTTTTAATTGAAACCAGTGCTGGAATATTTTTCTTTTCTCCTTCAAACTTGCCAACTGCACTAAATGGACGCGAACAGGCGAAATGATCCTATTTACTATACGAAAATTACTATACGAAATGGGACAAATCCGCAAAAGTCTAGTCTCATGGCAACCCTACATTATGTGTGGCACACTCAATATGCGGAGTCATTATATCGTGTTTATACTATGCCGTGTGCCAAATATGACTTAAATGTTTATACTTTAAACAAGGAAAGGTAAAAATAGAAATTGAGAACTTTTTACTCTTGAAAGCTCTTTATGAATATAATCTTAAAAAATACTTTTAAGCTTTTACATATAGTAATATTTACGTAACGATGTCTATATTTTTATGTATATAAAGTAGGTCAAGGTAACTGCCAAAGCTAGAACTATGTAGGCCTAGTCCCTAGCTATTACTAATATCAATTAAAACAACAAAAAACGACTACTACAAAAAACGACTACTACAAAAAAACAGTGGATGCGGGCTGTTCAGATCGGTCTGTGTGGAGAAGCTTGGGGGAGGCCTATGTCCAGCAGTGGACATCTCTAGGCTGACATGATGATAATGACAAACAACAAGACAAGTCTAGGTAGAAACCATATATTGTAATACTTACAACTTCTTTGAGGGGTACAGTGACGTAGCTGTTCTGCTTGGCTGTGATGTAGTGAGGACTGGATGGCACTCGGTGTTGTCTGTTCCAAGGCAGGCGGGTGCCGCGACGCTGGCAGAATATTACAGCAGCCAAACACACGAGACAACCTAGGGAAAAAGGAAAATATTCATAGAAATGTCAGACATTTTTATTAAATAGAATTGCAACTTAATATCCGCTAGAGGGCGCTGTTCCTAATAGCTAAGTTATTTGTAGAGCTCCGTAAAAAGTATTTTTTAAAATAGTAGAATACAATATGTTAATCTATTTTTTATTTAAATTGAATGACTAGACTTCCAATCGACAGTGACAGTGTTTGTAAACATAAATAACTCTTATTTGTGAAATAATTAACCAAGAACAAACTTTTCAAATAAACTATAAAACAAGTGACAATTACTAAAATAAACAGCATAATACAATACAGTGATTAAATCCACAATAATTCTCATACTATAACAAGTAAAAAAGTGTAAAAACAGTGCTTAAAGTGATCAGTTATTTTTACAAAATTATAAGAAAGATAAGAAACATTGGAAGAAACAATGCACGGTACATAGAGAAAAAATGCCAGACGCATGAGTCAACCCTAGCCGATTACTGTATTCCAATAACAAAACTCATAGAAACGATAGCAAAATTTGAAAAAATAACGTAACATCTCCGTGGCTGAGGGGCGTTATTACAACCGCTGTAACAGTCGTACGGAAGGGAACGACGGTTCAAACCTCAGCATAAACCCGACGTCTTTTTGTGGCAATAATAGAAATAGCAAACATATTTCCACAAATTAAATAATTTAAAAGTTACAAAACACTCACAAAAAGTGAAGCTGGAACCATTGTTTAGAATTATTGACAGATAAGATATAATATGGGCGCACTGAGATGGTTTGTTAAAGCATAAACGTAGAGCAGAGCCATCTAGATGGCTAAATGATAACTAACCTGGAAGTTAATATTATTTTAATGTAATTTTAACTAAATAACCAGTAAAATATTAATTGCATTTGCTTGTAATTAATATTATATAAATTGTGTTACATACGTTTCTGTATTTACATATATTTCTTGACGCTGTATTGGTTTATATTGTCTTTAAATAGTTAGTCGCCCGCCAACACATTTTGGTAATTAATATTATAACTAATAAAATTTATCAAGACGTATTTCGACGCTTTAGCTAAAGTAACTGGAATTCTATATTGTTTCTTAATTATAAAGATTAATTGAAAGTTCATACATACGATAATGTAAATCTTGCAATTAAATGTATAATGTTTTGATACCGAGTAAGCTGATGCGACGGCGGGCGGCCATGACACTTTTTGATCGGACTGGGGTATCGTGAGGTTTCTTCCCAAAATATAATGCAGTTTTCAGTTAATTATGTGGTTTCATTTGTGGATCCTCTGGGGGTGTCCTGATGATGGTGCCATGGCGCCGAAAGCAGCGGTGGGATCAGCGCCCCCTAAGAGACATCGAGAAATACATTTGGCGCGAAAGTAATGGATCTCTTGGCTTGGCCGCCAATACCAATGATGCCCTGAAGAGTGATGCGACACTTTGCACACTTTGCACTTGGAAGCCGTGTTTGGCGCTTGTCAACCCTGTTCGGAGACCGCACGGTGTGTCGGAGTTATCGTACGAGCGAGAGCGACTACGCCGGTCACCGGGGTGTGCTGTGCTGTGGCGCGAACGCTGTTCTGCTTTGAGCTCTACCAGAGGTTGCAGATGCGGGTTGTTGATGCACTGACAGAGGTATTTATCCAGAGCTGATTTGATTAGAGTTTTTGAGAAGCATCCTTTAACATTTTATAAATCATGGTGCTGTTTGTTTACATGATTACCTATTGCCCCCGTAAGGATTACCAGATAAACATACAGTAAATATGAAGTTACTGCTGTTTATCCACGTTTGGTACATAACAGTGCTACTGTGCTTATAGTCACGTCGACCATGTCGGAAAGTTTCTGTGAAACTCGACATCAGAGATGGTCACACACTTAAGTATTACACAAGAAAGAGAAAATAACTTTGTTGTTAAGTGGTTCTACTAATGTAATTATTAGTAAAGAACAGTATAACTGCCCTTTAGAAAGTTGAAGCTCTGATACAGATCCATTGTATAAATTAGACACGCACTGATTTGCTTTCAGTTTAAATAAGCTAATTTATGTGCTGAATATGCATTCAATTGGTAGTTAATAGGTTATCTCAGTGGTAAAACATTAAAACTAATATTTGTAAAGTTACAAAATAGGTTGTAATAAATATTTGTGGACTCTGTAGGTGCCTACATGATTTCCTTTTAACATAATGTTGAAATTGTTAATGTCAACTTGGAGCTCAAGTTAAGGTAATATCACAGGTTATATGGTAATATAATAACAGACAATGGAACCCAACATAATTACCATAATGATAAGTGAGTTTAAAGAACATGATGTGAAAATCCATGTCTCTTTTCCCATTTAGCAGTATCTATTCTTAGCAAATAAAAGTAACTGTATGGACTACTCATGCTTTATTTCCAAGTCAGTTATGATTAGAGTCAGTTTGAGTTTATTTATTCAGATAAACAATTATTAATTGAATTACCTAATGAAAGAGTTAATGTGTAGAGAAATCGTAAATAAAAACATGTATTTCAGAAAATAAAGGTTTATTTATATAAATAAATAAAATGTTGAATTCATTATAAAATACCAATATTTGAATGTCTTTATTAACTTTTATATTATGGTTTATTATAGTAAATTCCTTAACTGAGTAGAATCATAAAAAATATATAAGAAAGCACTAATCTTGCTCTGAAATACCGGTAGCTTGTAAATTTCTCTTTTATGGCTCAATTGGCAAACAGTTCAACAATTTTACAGCATGCATTATGCCTAAACATATTCAATATTGGATTCGACTGATTCTTACATGAAAGTAATAATTATAGCACTAGTATTTTCGAAATCCTTGAATCTGCAACATAGTTTGAAATCATTTCATATTTATGATCATCATCCACAGTCTGACTGTTCACGGCTGAACATAGGCCTCTCCTTGTTCTTGCCATATTGTTTTCTTGTTTGATGTGGATAAAACTTATTTTGAATATATTAAGTTATAACTGTTTTATCAAAACTACAAATGGGTATCCTGATAACTTTAATATTTGATTATCTAAAATGGCACTGTCAGACAGAACCTGAGAAAATTCAGTGTCTAATGTCTTTTGTATTTTACCTTAGGTGTAAAATATGGCCTCACCCATGGCTAAGCCAAAGTTGTAGCAAAGCTAACTTACAGACCAATGCACGGGTTGAACATGCCTGATATATAGATACAGCTTAATAGGCCGCACCACTTTGCAAGAGTAGAAGTTTATTTCATCTACAGTTACAAAGGTTCATGGAACTAATACTTGGGTGGGAATTGTTGCCCACCACCTGCCTTTTGAGTGTTACAGGTTGAAGATGACATCCTGGCAGATGACCTGGG
This sequence comes from Euclidia mi, assembly GCA_944739405.2. Lineage (NCBI taxonomy): Eukaryota > Metazoa > Arthropoda > Insecta > Lepidoptera > Erebidae > Euclidia > Euclidia mi. Next base: position 24,546,233 of record OX123204.2, on the reverse strand, counting down.
TCCTGGACTTAGCGTGAAGAGAGGATGGACGAGCGGTCCTTTACTGTTTAATATGTATGGATGACGGTGGCCCACCCCTATGACGTCGGTGGTTTCGTCTGTGGGCTACGCGCACACATGCCACTTGAACGCTGTCTGTACTAAGCTGGACCCCAGCATTGCTTGCTAACCTTTGTTGCTGATCAACATCAACAACTGACTGAGCAGTCGACCGTATGGGCGTATAATGACTAAACTGTATTTTTTGTAACTGTTTCATATGACTATGTTTTATATAAGTTACTGAGTTTTATATAACTGCTCTATATAACCGTGTTTTCTATAACTGTGGTTTCTATAAATGTGTTTTATATAAATGTGTTTTATATAAATGTTTTTTTTAATATAAAATAATGTTTTATAGAACTGTGTTCTCCGTAACTGTGTTTTTGAAACTGATTTTATGACAGTGTTATTGTATTTGTGTTATTTTTCTGTGCTCTTTTAATTGTGATATTGTCATTTTGTTGAGGGCTATATCCCAGAATGGGTGATGCCTGTTGTTTGAATGGCTAGACCCGGGATGGGTGATGCCGTTTGTGGGCTAGATCCCTATGTTGGTGATGCCACAAGTTGGCTTAGCCATGGGTGATGCCTGATGTTTGGGTGGCTAGAACCCGTGATGGGTGATGCCGTGTGATGGCTAGAACCCGTGATGGGTGATGCCGTGTGTTGGCTAGAACCCGTGATGGGTGATGCCGTGTGTTGGCTAGAACCCGTGATGGGTGATGCCGTGTGTTGGCTAAATCCCGTGATGGGTGATGCCGTGTGTTGGCTAGAACCCGTGATGGGTGATGCCGTGTGTTGGCTAGATCCCGTGATGGGTGATGCCGTGTGTTGGCTAGATCCCGTAATGGGTGATGCCGTTTGTGGGCTAGATCCCTATGTCGGTGATGCCACAAGTTGGCTTAGCCATGGGTGATGCCTGATGTTTGTAAGGCTAGATCCGAGGTGGATGATGCCTGTAGTTTGGAAGGCTAGACTCAAGATGAGCGATTGCCTGTTATTAATGTTGTAAACTATTTGTTTGAATAGTATGTTTATTTATGTGAGAATCTGTTTGAGAATTGAACTGTCCCTTGTGGTTTAGTTGTTACCATCTCTGTTTGTTAATTTTATGCAAGCTATAATTTTTAACTTTCGTTATTATGTGTGTGTAAACATATAATTGCAACTGAGATAACTGTTTGATAATATTGTACTGTCTGCTGATGATAAAATTGTTTACATTTTATTTATAAAGTACTTTGTTAAAGCTGCAATACTTTATTTGTTTATTGTGATCACTATATTAACTTGGAAGTTTACTGTTTAAATCTAGAGAACTATTGCTGATTTTGTATTGTTTACTGATACCACATTGGTAACTGCCAGTAACTGTCTGCTGATAACAGTTCACTGATAATAACTGTGTGTTGATGTCTAAACTGTTTACTTTTTCGTTTATTCTATACTTTTGTACAACCTGTAATTCATTTTTGTATTGTCATTGTATGAGGTTGTTATTGTGATAATAACTTGTTGCTTGTTCTAGCATGATGTGACTGGATAAGATTATATTGTGATAGTAACTTGGTGCTTGCTCTAGCATATGACTGGTTAAGATTATAACTACACTTCTTAAAGAAGCACACCAGTAATTTATCAATTACCCACCTGAATTTAGAGTCATAAAAACTTTATAATTTGTAATTTTGCAAGCGCAGAGAGCGCGCTTGTTGTCAGTATGGCCGTATGGGCGCACTGAGATGGTTTGTTAAAGCATAAACGTAGAGTAGAGCCATCTAGATGGCTAAATGATAACTAACCCGGAAGTTAATATTATTTGAATGTAATTTTAACTAAATAACCAGTAAAATATTAATTGCATTTGCTTGTAATTAATATTATATAAATTGTGTTACATACGTTTCTGTATTTACATATATTTCTTGACGCTGTATTGGTTTATATTGTCTTTAAATAGTTAGTCACCCGCCAACACATTTTGGTAATTAATATTATAACTAATAAAATTTATCAAGACGTATTTCGACGCTTTAGCTAAAGTAACTGGAATTCTATATTGTTTCTTAATTATAAAGATTAATTGAAAGTTCATACATACGATAATGTAAATCTTGCAATTAAATGTATAATGTTTTGATACCGAGTAAGCTGATGCGACGGCGGGCGGCCATGACACTTTTTGATCGGACTGGGGTATCGTGAGGTTTCTTCCCAAAATATAATGCAGTTTTCAGTTAATTATGTGGTTTCATTTGTGGATCCTCTGGGGGTGTCCTGATGATGGTGCCATGGCGCCGAAAGATACATTGAACTTTGATCACAATTGAAAGAGGGCGCTGTGGTGTTTATAAAATAAATATGGACAATATCACGTATCGCAAACCTATTAGAACAAGCTCATTCAATGACCTCACAGAAACTACAAAAAGCGACAGTACTACATTATTTGACACAACAATGATGAGTATACCAGACAGTCTTCATGATAATACAAGCGAAACAAAGGAACTTACTGAACAAGTAAAATTACTCACACAACAACTACAGAGCGCTCATCAAGAGATAGAGAATTTAAATAGTGAGAACTTTCGCCTCAAATGTGACCTTAAAAACATGAAAAAATCTATTAGTACATATAAAAAAATATGCTCAACACCCGAGAGGAAAAATATTACACCAGGTTCAGTACGAAAAAGCAACAAAAAGTAAGGGGCTATGTGAGTCCAACTATGTTGCATCACAAAGAAACTCAAACCTGTTCTGACAATAATGCAATAGAAACTGAGCCACCAATGTATAGTGGAAGACTACAACAAAGCGCAAAAACACCAGAAAACGAGCTATCGAAACCCAAGCATAAGCTTTGCATTTTAACCAGCCAGAAACTGAAAGGTTCATTATCTATTATTGAGGACACCTTCGCAGCGCATTTTGATTGTTGTCAGTATGTGATGCCAAATGCTAGTGTAAAGGAACTGTTGGGTAACATAGAAAACAAAATTAAAGATTTTACTAGTAATGACTATTGTATATTGTGTATTGGAGAAAATGATGTAAAAATGGAAGGAAGTCATATAACTACAATTAATGTTATAAAAGAAACACTGCAGAAAGTGACATACACGAATAAGATTATCTGCTTGCCAACATATATAGCAGGAGCACCAATATATAATTTTAAAGTTGAGATGTTTAACAATCTCCTATTTCTCGACATTCAAAATAATGACTACGCAAAACTATTTGACAGTAACCAAGAATTATCACTTGACATGTTTTCATATACAACTGGCAAAATTATGAGACAAGGTATAAAAAACATCTATGATCGCATTATGAATAACATTTTTGAGGAATTTTCAATAACGAAACCAACTTATAATAAAAGGACACGAAACACACTCTCTGACATGCCAATACAATCTACTGAAGCCGAAAATGATGAAACAGACTCACAGTTTTTTCTCTGAAAAGCATCTTCGAGTTTTACATCAAAATATAGCAGGACTGCTCAACAAAACAGATATATTATGTGTTAACCTAGAGGAACTTCAAGACAATTGCAAGATTATAGATGTTATATGTGTAACGGAACATTTCATGAAGGCAGGACATGAGATGAATCTAAATCTTCCTAATTATGTACTGGCATCATCTTACAGTAGACCAAATGTAAAACGAGGAGGAACATGCATTCTGTTAAGAAAGGAACATAAATTCAGGGAAGTATCTGCCACCAGTAAATTCTGTCTTGAAAATGTATTTGAATGCTGTGCAGTCGAACTTGTTGACTATAAAATTGTTATCATTTCTGTTTATAGAACACCTAAAGAAAATAATCTGTATACATTTTTACAACGGCTTGACAAGTATCTACACTATATATCTAAATCTAATTATAAGAATATTATAATCGGCGGTGATTTCAATATAAATGTTTTAAAAAAGAATAATGTTACTTTGGATTTTGAATGTTTGTTATTAAACTATAACTTAAAACTAGCTTTACATGAACCGACTAGACTAGCCAGCAAATCATGCCTTGATAATTTTGCACATAATTTTAAAAAGTTATGTAAAACCGAAGTTATGGAATTTGGTTTGTCAGACCACACTGCCCAAATAATTACAATTCCTGTAAAAAAAGTAGTAGCATTCAGTTACTGGCGCACCAAAAAACGGGATTATAGCACAGAAAATATAGAGAAATTTAAAAATTGTATTAGAAACCTATCTTTTTCACACATTTATAAGACTGACGATCCAAATTTAGCCTACAACTTTTTCATAAATGATTTTAAACTGTTTTATGATTTATGTTTTCCGAAAATTATATTTATAAATAATGTTAACTCCAAACCGAAGTGGATATCACGTGGTATAAAGATTTGTAGTAGAAAAAAGAAAGATATATTATGGCAATATAGACTCAACCCTTCAGAGGAAAATAAGGCAACATATAAAAAATATTGTAAAATATTTCAAAAGGTTATATCATTAACAAAACGCGCTCAAAATAACTATAAAATATTATCCTCCAAACATAAATGTAAGACAGCGTGGCATATTATTAATAAAAGTAGACTCAATGTGCCAAAAGAAAATATATGCAACATTATGGATAAACATAGCAATATCATTAACGATCCCAAAGACATAGCAGAAGCATTCAACAATTACTTTATTGATAAAATCGACCCAATCCCGGGTGCTGGTAAAAAAGTAACTTCTTTAATTAATCATCAATAAAATTCGATGTTTCTTGCTCCTAGTACACCATACCAAATTAATAAAATTATAAAGAGTCTGAAAAACACAAACAGTGTAGGGTATGATGGGATTGCCACTAAAATTATAAAATTAGTAAATGATCATATCTGTCATCACCTTAGCTACCTTATTAACTTGTGCATATCGACCGGCGAATACCCGCAAGTTCTTAAACTGTCCATTATACAGCCTCAATATAAAAAGGAAATAAACGGCTGATGGAAAACTACAGACCAATTGCATTGTTGCCAATATTTTCAAAGATCTTTGAAAATATTTATACGGTGAAATAAATACCTACTTTGAAAAAAACAATATTCTTTGCACAGAACAAAAAGGTTTTCGGCAAAATAAAACCATAAACATGGCAATTTATGAATTTTTAGCAAATGTGATGTGTCATATTAACAAGAGATCTCCAGTATGTGCCATTTATTGCGACATGTCTCAAGCATTTGACTATGTGGACCACAATATTCTTACCAATAAACTAAACGCATATGGTGTCAGAGGCAATGTTCTAAGATTAATTAAATCATATCTTTCAAATAGAGAACATGTTACTGAAATTAGGAGAGTGAACCCAAAGACAAAAAACGAAGAAACACACACCTCGATGAAGCGTTATATATCTTATTCAGTCCCTCAAGGTAGTGTGTTAGGTCCTCTTCTATTTATTATATATATAAATGATCTACCAAAATCAACAACACAACCTATGACGTTATTTGCCGATGACAGCACAGTTACAATTGCTTGTAGGGACATAAATTGTTATCAGTTTGACATAAAACATTCTTTGACATCTATAATTTCATGGCTAGAAAATAATAATTTAAAAATTAATTTGACAAAAACAAACATCATGCATTTTGGACAAAGATTACAAAATTCATTAAATATAAATTTAGTTTATGACGATTTTACTATAAATGAGGTAAATACAGCACGTTTTCTTGGTTTGACTATAGATAGTCGATTAAATTGGAAAGACCATATTGAAATACTATGTAAAAAAAATAAGTAGCTTATCATATGCCTTATATAAACTTGCACGAACTATAAACACTGATACATTACTATCTGCGTATCATGGTCTCGTCGAATCAGTCCTCAGGTACGGAATAATATTTTGGGGAAACTCGACTAATAACAATATGGCATTTAAAATGCAAAAGCGATGCTTGCGTGGTATGTTTCGCCTAGCTTCTACGGATAGCTGTAAACCAATTTTTAAGAAGCATAGAATCTTAACTATTCCTTCTTTATACATCTTGGAAGTAGCATTATTTGTTAAAAGTAATCCATATCTATTTCCTCGCCTGTCAGACAGGATAAAGCCTAATCGACGTGATGGCAACAGACTCTGTATTCATCCAGCTAAAACAGCGCTATTACACAAAAGCATAGTATGTAAAGCTCCAATAATATATAATAAAATACCAGATAACATGAAGCAACTGAACACAAACATGTTTAAAATGAAATTTAAAAAAAATGCTCATTGAAAAATCTTATTATAATATAGATGACTTTCTTAATGACAAATGTTTAATGTAACAAATAATTATATCACATCATAACAAATACTCGGCTAATTATGTTTTTGTTAATACATTATATTAATTATGATTTTTGCTTACTAGCTAATTATGGTATTTGTTTATTTTTACTTATTTTATTTTCTTTGAATTTCTTTATTTTAAAAACACTTTTGACATTTTATTGTACCATTTGACATTGTTCAATCTTATGCATTAATTTTAATTATTACGTAATGACACTGTCCAATTTTATGCACTAATTTTAATTATAATGTACCTTTTTTATTTGGAATGGCTTACTTATATATTTGTACACCAATTATTAATATGGTCAAACACGTTGATGCAAATTATTGTTTAAAGATCTGTGTAATAAACATTTATAATGCTTTTATTATGTACTAACACGTGTTTTAGCAAATAAATATCTTTATCTTTAACTAGATATCTGAATATTATTTGTTCTGATAAAAGTACCTTTATTAATTATAACGATATGCTAATTCTTCGAAGTTGACTTATTAAGGGCAAAAAATGTTTTCATAAAATCAATAATTATATTTATCAGTAAATTTGCGCCATGGCGCTTCAGGAAAATGTGCTAGTATATTTAAATGGACGATTATTTTCTTGCTATGACATTATTATGTAATCCAAAAACTAATAAATACATTTAAAAAAATGTGGTCAAGTTGTGCCTTAACCATTTTAATGTGTTCCATCCTTGTCAAGGGGAGTGCTAACCGTCTCTCCTTTCAATAGACACGATTGCTCGACACGAAATTTTACCTATATACTAAATTCGAAAATAACTTTAAAAGCGCGATTCAGGTCTTTTCTTTATAAAACCAGTTTTAATACTATAATGTCTAATGAACTATACTCTACGTATTGTTATAGTTGCAGTTTAATTGATCATGAAAAGAAATCATTTAAAAATCTGTCAACATTAAAAAAATAATAAAAAACATGGTTGGCGTCTCAAACTTGCTTCATCAACGCCATCTGTGCGAACAAGAGCGTACTACGTAGTAAATTATGAAGCTTACCCATGACGAAGGCTCCGACCACACAGCCTATGATCGTTCCGAGGCTGAGAGACTCGTTGTTAGACATTGTGACGAAAGATGCCATCTCAACGTTCTGGCTGTATGCTGGCATCGCGTTCAATTCTGTTGTAACAAAAAATAGCTTGTAAGTAGTTCCTGCAAGTGAAATAAATTATACAAGTATTTTTATCTAATAAAATATGTCAAAATAATGGTAGTTTCATTCATCAATTAATGTTATACCTAACTTTATTTAACATTTTTTATCGTCAATTTATTGATAATAAGTATTCTACTTGACAGCAAAAACTATGACGTCACTAGGTCGTATTTCATACAAACGCCGTAGCAAAGGTCGTTTTAAACATGTCATTAAAAGTGCTTGATTTGACTAGTTGGAAACAACCTTATTCATCATATCAGCCAAACGACGTCCACTGCTGGACATAGGCCTCCCCCAAGGTTCTCCACACAGACCGGTCTTGAGCCGCCCGCATCCAACCGCCTCCCGCGATCTTGACGAGGTCGTCGGTCCACCTTGCGGGGGGCCTACCTCTGCTGCGTCGTCCGGTACGTGGCCGCCACTCCAGAACCTTTCTGCCCCAACGGCCATCGGTTCTTCGAGCTATGTGCCCTGCCCACTGCCACTTCAGCTTGGCTATCCGGAGAGCTATGTCGGCGACTTTGGTTCTACTGCGGATCTCCTCATTTCTGATTCGATCTCGCAGGGAAACTCCAAGCATAGCTCTCTCCATCGCCCTCTGAGTGACCTTGAGCCTTCTGATAAGGCCCATAGTGAGCGACCATGTCTCTGATCCGTAAGTCATCCCTGGCAACACACACTGGTCAAAGACTTTCGTCTTGAGACACTGCGGGATATCGGACGAGAAGATATGTATGTCGTAGCTTCCCGAACGCTGCCCAACCGAGTTGGATTCGACGATTGACCTCCTTCTCGAAGTTGGACCTACCTAATTGGACTACTTGTCCCAGGTAGGTATACTTGTCGAGAACTTCGAGCGTAGAGTTCCCAACCTGAATAGGAGCAGGTACAACATGGACGTTCGACATGATTTTCGTCATGTTCATCTTAAGACCTACTTGTTGAGAGACTCTACAGAGGCCATCGAGCATTGTGCCTAGGTCTTCCATGGTCTCAGCCATGACTACGATATCGTCTGCGAATCGAAGGTGAGTGATGTACTCGCCGTTGATGTTGATGCCGAGCCCATTCCAGTCCAGAAGCTTGAAAACATCCTCCAGCGCAGTGGTAAACAGTTTCGGGGATATGACATCCCCCTGTCTCACCCCTCGCTGAAGTTGAATAGGTTTCGAACTCTGGTCCTGGAGGCGGACTGACATAGTGGCGTTTTCATACAAACACTTCAGCACTTCGATATATCGGTAGTCAATCCGGCACCGTTGGAGAGACTGTAGCACCGCCCAGGTTTCGATCGAATCGAAGGCTTTCTCATAGTCCACAAACGCCAAGCATAGGGGCTGGTTATACTCCTCGGACTTCTGTATAACCTGCCGCAGCGTATGTATGTGGTCTATGGTACTATAGCCTTTACGGAAACCGGCTTGTTCGGGAGGCTGGAGGTCGTCTAGCTTGCTCTCGAAACGATTCGTGATGACCCTCGAAAACAGCTTGTAGACGTGGCTCAGAAGTGTGATGGGTCTGTAGTGCTTTAAGAGGGTTTTATCCCCTTTCTTAAAGAAAAGCACCACCACACCTCTGTGCCACGCCTGTGGCGTTTTACCCTCGAGAATGACGGAATTAAATAGCTTCCGGAGGGCTTCTCTAGCGGGTGCACCGCCGGCCTTCAGAAGCTCGCTCGTAATTCCTTCATCACCCGGCGCCTTGTTGTTTTTGTGCTGTTTGAGAGCCACACTAATCTCGTGCATGCTGACGTCCGGGATATCTTCGGTATAGTGTCGGGTCAATCCAGCTCTAGGGTCTGACGCTGGAGTGCTTGCGGGTTGTTGCTAGTGTTGCCCAAATTCAGTCTTGGTCTTGCAGTCTTGGTCTTGTTCTTGCGTTTTTGCAAGACCAAGACCAAGAACAAGACCGCGTATTTTTAGCAAGACCAAGACCAAGACTGATCGTGCAAGACTTGAGCAAGAACAAGACTAAGCCTGCAAGACTCTTGCGTCTTGCAGCTAGGACTTAGCGCTATTTCACGGAGTAGTTAGGTGTAACAGTTCGGTGTATAGGTACGCTTAGGAATTCTATGAGACGCAAAAAACTGTATCAAAGAATATGAAAAACTGGACCTATGCGCATTACGACTAATAGGTACCATAAACATACCTACATAGCGAATAAAAAAATATCCATTAAAATCAAACTGAGTGCATGCATAGTTATGTTTTAACCATCGGCAATTTGATAATGCGGCATCAAAGGTTTTGTACTTACTTCTCAAAGAAATTTGCCGCTTTTCGGAAGTACATGGTTATGATACACGCGCCGGCGGCTTCTTTTGAAATCATATACAACAATCGTTGCCGCCGCGCCGAAATCACAACATTTGACACTATTTGATTGCCGCCACAGGGCGTAGGTAGACTCATGCAAAATAATTTCGAATTTTAAGAGTACCTACAGGTGTTCCAAAGAATAAATAAGTTTCAGAGTGCTTAGAATGAAAATGAATACATTATACTGATCACGCAAGCAGTATTATGATTAGGATAAAATGGTAAGGATAGGTAGTAGATGTCATAATAATTTATTCTAGTAAGTATACAGGGTGTCCGAGTTAGGCCCAACAATATTTAAAGGTGTTTATCTATATCAAGTTTGGAATCGTATGCGTAAATGTTAATAATGAAAGCGAAACTTTTTTTTCCATACAAAACTAAAAAAAATATTTTTTTGTGTTTTTTTCGACAACCCTAACAACTCTATAGTCGTGGTTGTGGCACGCACACACGTATACTATCACCCGTCATCCCCGCTCCTCCACGCCACCCGCACCACGTTCAGCGCACGTGCACCTACTTAAAAAAAACTTTCTGTAAGTTATGCAATTAATCGCATGATGTAATAACTTGCATAGGTACACATTTTAACTAGTTTAAATATTATCATCATCCTAACCTTATCTGTGGTCTAATTAGTATCTAACTAAACCTAACTGGATAACCTACCTGCCTATGATTAGGTACAATTATTGATGAATAGGAAAATAAATTGCGATTATTTTAAATCGAAATGTAACAGGTGCCTAGATAGAACCTGACACATTACAAGTAATTCGCTTATCTTAATTCTAATCTAATTTAATTATCTGAATTAAAATACAATACTAAATTTATTTACCTATCATATCACCAAATAATGTCAAGGTGCATTGCTTACCTTAGGGTACCTAAACCGAGGGAGTGAGAGTGATTAAAAATACCATTACTAATTAATTAATCAATGCTTGTTTATTGTTACATACACTTTGGTTTATTATTCACATTTATTCGTAACAAAATTACGATTAACATTTTACTTTCAATGTACTTTACGTACAACGGACGGGTCGTTAGTTTACCTACTTTTCTTTACTCACGACGCATTAAAGAAAAGGTTCGAAGTGCTGGCCTCCCTTCTCAAGTTATTGTAAATAATTTGTTTTTTTTACATGTTTTAGCAAATGTAAGCTTATAAATCATAAATGTTTATTAAGAAACAGTTACTTCCATGGAAAACGACATATAGGTCAGTTGATTTTTCGAATTTCTTATCAAATCTTCAGTTATTTATTAATCTGCTTGATCTTTACTATGGCTGTGTTAATTCAAGCTCACAATGTTCCAATTCTAATACGTTTTTCTAAGATTTAAAAACTTTAATAAATAGTAATAGACTGATAGGTAATTGCAAGACTTGCAAGACTCTTGCTGCAAGACCAAGACCAAGACCAAGACTGGGAGCGCAATACCAAGACCAAGACCAAGACCAGGTGTATTGGCGCAAGACCAAGACCAAGACTGGCTAAGTCTCGTCTTGTTCTTGCATTTGGGCAACACTAGTTGTTGCGTTGTCACACGACAACGCAACAACGAGAGATCGAAATAGAGGAGATCGAAAGGTTCTATGGACAGCTATACACATAGCTGTCCATAGAACCTTTCGATCTCCTCCAAGAGCTCAGGCTTGGACGATACGATTCTGCCATCTTCCGTCTTCAGCTTTGTCAGCTGACTCTGCCCAACAGACAGATCCCTCTGGAACACTTTGGATCCCTTATTCTGCTCGATCGCCTCACGAACACATTTTGTGTTGTATGGGCGGAGATCGCGAGTCAGAGACTTAGAGATCTGTCTGTTGAGGTGCCGATATTTCGGCATGTCGTCGGAGGATAGCAGAACCATCTTGCGCCTTTCCTCTAACAGCTCGAGGGTCGGATCCGAGATCTTGCTGGTTCTCTTGCTTTTCTGGGGCTTAAAAAATTTAGCCCCTGTTTTATGGACAGCATCCACGAACCCGTTTCTATACTCGTCCACATCTACGCATTCGCCCAGGCATTCGAAACGGTTCTTGAGTTCGAGCTGAAAGCTTTCGGGGTTTTGGATATGAACCGGTGCCGGTCGGAGCGTGGACTTTATCAACCTCGACCGTTCGAGGCTTGTACAGATATTCAATGTGCCTCTTACCATTCGGTGATCGCTCCCCACTTTAAGTGAATTGATCACGGAGACATCATTGAATATCTGCCTCTTCGTCGACATGATAAAGTCGATCTCATTTTTGGTTGCACCGTCTGGACTTACCCAGGTCCACTTGCGGCATTCTCGCTTCTTGAAGAAGGAGTTCATCATATAGAGTCCTTCCTTCTCCATAAAGCTAGCCAGCAAGTGACCCCGGGAATTCCGATGCCCATAACCAAATTGCCTCACTCTCAGCTCATCACCGTCGCGTTTGCCCAGTTTCGCGTTAAAATCTCCCATGACCACGGTGTAATGGGTTTTGTAGCCATGTATAGCCCGAGATATATCCTCGTACATGGCTTCCACCTCCTCATCGGGGTGCGACGAGGTCGGAGCGTATACCTGTATGACCTTCAGCGAATACCGCTTGGATATTCTGAGTTTAAGGTACGCTACCCTGCTGGACACACTTCCGATATTTACCACGTTGGTCACGAGAGATTTGTGGACGATGAACCCGACACCACCTTGGGACTGTTGGTCGCCCTCCAGGTAGAAGAGCAAGTTACCGGTATATATTATAAGTTACCTGAGTAATTGAGAACTATCGAGTCCTCCCCCTATCTTCGGACTTCGGATAGGCCTATGATATCCCATCGCAACTTGCTCAATTCTTCTTCCAGCTCGACAATCTTCTCGTCGGTCCGCAGTGTGCGCGTGTTCAGTGTTGCCAGGGCCAATTGTCGTTGGTGGTGGTAGCCCGATCTCTTCCGGAGATTCTTCGCACCCCTTGCCCCGCCGTTACCATGGCCGCTACCATAACCAGGACTAGCGGGGACGCCGGGGACTAGGGGCCGGTTTTTATAGGTGTGGTTCATGATGGGGGGATTTGCCATGATCGCCACGCTTGGCAGGCGTATTGGCGATCGCAGTGGCGGAAGTCTTTAGTGCTGGATGCTGCTGTCCATCTAGCATCTAGGATTTTCTTCCGCCAGGTTCGGATGGCTTGACCGCCATCTTTCGGTTGACTGCTTGCGCTGGGGGAGATACTATGACGAGTCAGATTAACTCTCCCAGTGGGCGGTGGGGTCGTCACATCCCGACGCCGAAGAAGAACCTTATTGTATTAACATTTTTATGTATTAAGCTAAATCAAAAATATAAATATGATTATCAGTAATAGGCATGGAGGACAATAATAGGGTATTTGACTAAAAAAATCGAATTAGTCCGTCAGTTAGATTATCGAAAAATATTGGATACCTATTTTTTGTTTTATCAAATCAGTAAAAAAATACGAAGATTAAGCGCATCAAAGATGGAGAAACGCCTAAGAGTGGGGGCTTGTAACGTCACTTGCCAGTGAAAAGTGTACTGGCAAGTGACGGCACACGAGTTTTCAGCGAAGTTTGTCGCTTCATTTTTTGTTTACGTGACTAAAGAAAATATACGTGTCTAATATTTTTCGGAAATCTATCTGACGGACTAATTCGATTTTTAGTCAAATACGCTATTGGCGATGCTAAGATTCTATCTAGCGACTCTAGCGGCGAATTTGGAAGTTGTCCGGGTACGACACTTTTGACAACAATACAATTACCACTATAACTACGAAGCAAAGTTGTATTGAAAGCTGTCCAAAGAGTCATACCTGGACAGTATTTTGTTTATTATATTTATTTATAGACTCAGGCCTTTATCCCCAAAGGGGTAGGTAGACGTGTAATATTACACCCACATTTCGCCATGAATTTTTAGGTCCCACGTAACAGAGGGCGAGCCTATTGCCGTTACCAGGAACATCACTAGACTCCGTGCTGCTACTGAGAATTCGGAAAAACCCAGTAACACTTTTGCCCGACCCGGGAATCGAACCCAGGACCTCTGATCAGCAGTCGCGTACACTCACTGGACCAAGGAGATAGACTCTTAGTGTTTATTATAATAGCACAATTATTTTAAGGGATTTGAACTAAGGTTGTACTTAAGAGTTTTGTAGGATAATTCTAGTTTCCACAGTAAAGAATAAATAGTCGTCGAAATATATCAGCATTGATGTAATAATACGATTTAGGCCACGCGTCACGTTTAGACACGGCGGAAACTGTGCGGAATCTCCAATCACAATAACAACGTTTTTTATATAGTTTAATTAGAGTTTGGTTATTTGGGGTGGACTGTCTATTACAAAATATGTACACTATCTTGGTAAATGTAAAATTAAATAGGTAACTAACCAAAAAGAACCTATTTTCCAAAGATTTTTCTCCAAAAATCTCATTCTCTCCGTCAAGATATTTTCTCCAAAAATCTCCACCAGCTCCTGCCAAGCTCCGTTTCTAATAAATTTTATTAGACTATTATGCACATTGGATGTCCCACAAAGCAGGTCTCTTTTTCACCTCATCGATGAATAGTTCAGTGTCGAAGCGATCCATTGTTACCGTCCGATACGCGCGGCTTCCGCGGCGCAATTGAACGCGCTCTAGGTACGTCAAGTAAGTAGCTCCGAGCGGCGACCGTGCGAATTAATTTTCTAGCGGTTGAGTAGCGGTAGCCGGCAGGTATGAACGATTTAATAGGTGCTATTGTAAATAAGATCCGCGCAGTCTAACCGCGCGATTTACATCCGCACGGTTTCCGTCGTGTCTGAAAGTGGTTATAATTTGTATGATATTTCTTGCGCCCATCCCAGTTTCCCCAGTCTGCCTTTGGGCCAAAATACAACGTAGGGGTACACATTAAGTCGTCGTACCATTATCCAGGTCGTCGTCTCCATCGTTGCAGCGCGCCACCTGCAGCTGCGCGCCGAGACACGCGCCCGCCAGGCACGCGCGTCGCCGCACGCGCTCGCCGGCGGAACATGCGCCCCATGGACCCCACGAGCCCCAGCCTGCCTCCGGGTCTAAAGACAATATGAAACGATTGAGATCTTCATTTTGGGAAATTATGTTCCTAAGTTTACCAGCTCAAGTGGTTTATCTTTCAGATAAATGCAAAAGAGAAACAAAATTTGTATCTGACATATAATTTTACCAGAAACTAATCAGAAAGTCATCATCAGCCTTTAACAGTGCACTGCTGGACTAGGGCGCTCCTTTGAAAGGAGGAATTGGCCTACTATACCACACTGGCCAAACGGGTTGGTATAGGGTTTGGATCAAGTTTTCCTTCTCTTACAGTGCTGTTCTCTCCAAAATGTGCTCCCTCTGTCGGCTCTTACGACACCCATGGGATGATATGGAGTGGTGACAATCCGTATTCTTAATCCGTCATCACACTCAGGAAGGGATGAAACTTAATTTTTTATTTAAGATTTTTTACAAACCACTGAATGATATTTATAGCCTACGTTCAGTCCCTAATAAATACCATGTGTTTATTAATAAAAGATTTAACCCTTTTTCCATTTAGTATAAATTTTGTTTTTATTGGCCTAATAATCTAGTCAGTAGCTATTATTTATATGTATAATTTATATAAGTATGTTTGTAATTTTTCTGTTTGACAGCTTTGCTTTGTTTAGGATCAGATGACCGTGTGTGTTGTCCTAGCATATTATTAATATAATAAGTATACACACCAGCGCAGTTATTGACACACACGCGTCTCTCCAGCGCGGCGCCCGCGTCCGCACAGCCATCAGGCGACAGACACATGCGCGTGCGCGTGCGATGTCCCGCCGCACCGGTTATACTTTCGTTACATTCGCCGCTGCATTCGCTCCATTCGCTCCAACACGACCATTCACCTAGAACAAAAGGGAAAGGGTTATTTTTCAAAAGAAGTAGCGATTTATTTATTTATTTAGGACGTCTGCAGCTAGGCTCGCGCTTTTTATTTAAGCTTGTGTCCACTAAGAATAAATCGGTTTGATTGTAATATCTATTGATTCATTATGATTTTACATACATACATACATGTCTATGTATGTATGTAAAATCACGCCTGTTTCCCGGAGGGGTAGGCAGAGACTACGGAACGCCATTTGCAGCGATCCTGACATATCTCTCTTGCTTCATTCACTCCCATCTGATTCCTCATGCATGCTCTTCTGTTCAGGGTACTTCTCACCTGTCCTATTTTTAGGATGTCTCCAATCTGGTCAGAGAACGTCCGCCTAGGTCTTCCCCTTCGTCCTGTCCCTTCCACACTTGCCTTATATATCTGCTTGGTCAGTCTTTCGTCATCCATCCTCTCCACGTGCCCAAACCAGCTTAGCATACCTTTCTCGATGCTTGTCACTATATCTTCTTTTACCCCACAACACTCTCTTATCACACAATTATTTATTCTGTCAGTCAGAGAAACACCACACATACTTCTCAGTGCTCTCATTTTTACAGCATTTATTCTACTTTCATGACTCTTCTGCCATACCCAACTATCACTACCATACATAAGAGTAGGTACTAATACCCCTCTATGCACAGCCAAACGTGCCTTTTTGGACACGTTTTGGCTATTCATAAACGCCTTCAGAGCTCCATTCAAATTCAAATTCAAATATTTTTTTATTTCAAGTTGGTAATTTACATACTCTTTTGAAACGTCACTGACTCTAGTTGCCGGTTCCAAAAGGTAGGCCCAGGGAGAAGACTCCGGCAAGAAACTCCTCTGGACACTCTTTTAAAATCTTTGGTTTTTTACAATTTTGTTTTAAGAGTTACAATATATTGTCAAGAAAAAGAAAAAGCGAGCACAATGTAGATTAGCAAATATATAAATTAACTGTGAGCAGTAGTTTGCCAGATTAAAGATCTGGACTTTTATATGAGAGATAGGTACTTTGACGATCATAGTATTATCAGCTAACATTGTGCTCACTTTACAAAGTAGATTACTTTAAAAACGATTAATATAATAACCTACATGCTGAAAAAGGCAAAACTGGGATACCTGCTATAAAGTAGAGAAAATAAACTTTCTAGGTCCGGTTACTTACAAATAAATTTTACTAATAAATACTAAGACTTCAATAATACCTAAGGTTACTTAGTTGCCAGGGAAGCCGCATGTGCAGAAAACAACTAACGCCATACATCCCTATCGTCAATGTAATCACGTATCTTATAATATGCTTTTTTAACGAGAGCCATCTTAACATGTTTTTTAAATCTCCCGTCAGTAAGATCTGTAACTGCTTTAGGCAGTTTGTTATAGAAACGTACACAATTACCTAGGAATGATTTATTAGTTTTGGTTAGTCTAAATCTAGGTACTACCAATTTTTGTTTATTTCTGGTGTTGATATTGTGAATGTTGCTTAAAGTGTCAAACATTGAAAGATTCCTACGTACAAACATGATGTTTTCGTAAATGTATAAAGAGGGCATAGTAAGAATGTTAATTTCTTTAAAGACTTCTCTGAGAGACTCTCGTGGACCCATATCATAAATAGCACGGACAGCTTTTTTCTGCAAAATAAATATTGAGTCACGATCGGCCGCCGCCCCCCATAGCAAGACCCCGTAAGACATTAAACTGTGAAAGTAAGCGAAATAAACAAGTCTAGCAGTAGCAACGTCAGTAAGTTGTCTTATTTTTCTAACAGCGAACGCGGCAGAGCTTAATCTACAAGATAAAGAATTAATATGAGCTCCCCATTGTAATTTCGAGTCTATAGTAATACCTAGGAATACTGTTTCTTCCACAATATCCAACTTGTTATCTTCAAGCATTATGTCTTAACCTTCCTGAGAAACGTTTCGTAAAGAAAATCTTAAACATTTCGTTTTTGTAGCATTTAGCAATAGATTGTTTGCGCTGAACCATTCTGATAAGGATAATAAACTAGCATTTACTGTGTGTTGGTTTACGTCTTTTCTATCAATTTTAAATTTAAGAGAAGTATCATCTGCAAAAAGAATAATATTAGATATGGCCGACATCATGTAAGGAAGATCATTTATATAAACAAGGAACAGAAAAGAAAAGGACCCAAAATGGAACCCTGAGGAACACCCATCCTAACTAAAGACCCTGAAGAGGTTGTTACATCTATACCTACCCTTTGCCGTCTCTGAGAAAGATACGAGGTAACTAGTTCGAGAGAACGTCCACGAACACCGTAGTGTCTAAGTTTGCAAATGAGTGTATCATGATCAACGCAATCAAAAGCTTTGGAAAGATCGCAGAAGACGCCAATGGCATCTCGCGATTCTTCCCATGCTTCCAGGATGTTAGCAATTAATTTTGCACCTGCATCAACACTGCCGTCCTTTCACTAGAACCCCGTTAACCCTCAAATGGTCGATTTTGGGTTTTGAATGCAAAGTAATACAGTTTTAAATTCTCTATCTTTCTGTCTAAGAACCATATCTCTATCACTTACGGTTATAGAGATATTAAAACATGATTTACCGTTAAATGACAAAATATGCAACAAATGCTTGACTAAAAAGTGACTATACCACGCTTCTTAGCTTAATGCACGTTAAAGTACCTTAGTTTCAACATTCGCCTAATATTTTTTTCATTTTTTATAAGCTTAAACTACGTTAATTGAATATTCTTGACTACAAATACACTAAGAGCCTTTGACTTGTTTATAGTTAAGGATCAATTTTGATAAAACAGGAATAAAAACAATGCTATAAATTATTTATGATGAAAACCTTATCTTAATTCTGGTTAGACGACCATAACGGTATTTTTGCCAAGTAACCAATATTGCGATTTGCTCAAAACAATTAGTTAAAAAAGCGTTATTTACTTCTAACATGGAATTTGTTCGAAAAAATATTAGTGATTCTTAACTTAATAACGGCTAGCCCACTTTCCCTAACTAGAAACAAGTTATCCGTTTCTCGCGCTTCATTAATTCCGGGAGTTTGCGGGGATTCCATATGCGCGCGAGGATGGGATATGCGCTCAGGGGGGTTTGCCATTCCGCTCGGAGAGCTTATAGCGTACAAGCGTGCGTCATCGCATCGTGTTCCCACATAAACTCAAATATGTCGGGGAACATTAAGAGGTAAAATTCGAAATATTTTGTGTAATACTTTATTAACATTATTTTCCTTGATATCTCCATCAAGTTTGAGGGAAGAATAGCAGACCAACGAATTAGTCATTTTTATAAAATTATTATGACTGCCTTGTTGGTTTGCTATTATCCCTCAGACTAACTAGGTGGAGTAACTTACCTTTGACGGACAGGAACTGGATGAGAGTAGCCTCGGATCCACCATTGCAGTCAGTCAAACGGGAGATGGCGGTCAAACCGCTATGGCTATATAGGCAGCAGCATTAAGTATCAGTCTTCCGCGACTACGATCACAAATCCGTCTGCCAAGCGTGGCGATTAAAGCAAAATCTCCCAAAAATGAGCCACACACGAAAAAACGGCCTCAAATCCCCGGCGGCCCCGCTATTTCTGACTAAGATAGCGGCCATGGTAACGGCGGGGCAAGGGGTGCGATAAAGCTCCGGCAGAGATTTGTTGCAATATTTCATTTCATTCATCACACTCCGATGAGGATGTAGAAGCTATGTATGAGGACATATCTCGGGCTATACATAGCTTCAAAACCCATTACACCGTTGTCATGGGAGATTTTAACGCGAAACTAGGCAAACGAGCGGTGATGAGCTGAGGGTGGAGCAATTTGTTTGGACACCGGAACTCGCGGGGCCACTTGCTGGCTAGCTTATTTATTTATTTATTTATTTATTTATAAGGATCGCCAACAAATGATACACAATTCTTACACAGTAAAAGATGTTACAATAATACATGCCTTGTGCTCATTCTGTTATAGGCAACCACAACTAACACAGGAAGTACCAGTACAATAAACTTAAAAATAAACTATAACATAAAATAATAAAAATATGAAAATGAGAAAATGATAAACAGTGTTTAAAAAAAATTTTAACAGTTTAAAAATACAGGTCAATTAACTTGTATTTTTGAGATACTCTAATATTGCTTTTTTAAATTTAGGCATAGTATCACAAAATATGTCTAACTTAAGCAGACGAGCGAGTTCGTTATATAACTTCGTAAATCTAGTTATTGGCGAGTTAAGCCCTAGGTTGGTCTTATATCTAGGTGTATTGAACAGTTTGAAGACATTTGAGCGCGGCAACCTACTAGGAGCTGAGATATGGATCTTAGATAATAATTCAGGACAGTCAACGTTATTATTTAATATATTATATAAGAATGATAAGTCAAGGAGCTTACGCCTATGGTTTAGTTGGACTAAATTGAAATGTTTAAGTCGGGTGTTGTACGAATGTAGAGATCTGTGTAGTTTTGTTTTATACGTAAGATGGCTAAGAAATCGTCTTTGCACACGTTCGAGTCGGTTTTTATGAACTTGGTAATGCGGTGACCAAGCTTGACAGCAATACTCTAATATACTTCGTACTAATGAGTTGAACAAGATAATTTTAGTTTTGGGAAGTTTAAATCCTTGGGTATTTCTGATTATAAATCCGCACATTTTGGAGGCATTCAGTATAATTTTATCTAAGTGCGCACTAAATGTTAACTTACTGTCTATTATTACGCCTAAATCACGCACACATTCAGCTTGTTCAAGAGGTTGGCTGTGTATATTGTATGATGTTTGAATTTTATTATTTTTTCTGCTAAAGGATATGTAATTACATTTATCAACATTTAAGACCAATTTATTTTGGTCACACCATTGAACCAGACGGTTTATATCATCTTGAACAAGAAGAATATCATCTGCGCTTTTGATAGGCCTTAAGATTTTGAGGTCATCAGCAAACAGGTAAGCAGTTGTATGGTGAAAACATTTTGTAATAGAGTTGATAAGAATTAGGAACAGAAGAGGCCCCAGATGTGATCCCTGTGGGACGCCAGAAGTAACAGCAAATTTATGGGATTGAGCGCCATTCACTACTACGTAAAATTTACGATTGGAAAGATACGATTCAAACCAGCTCAAAATAGGTCCACCCACTCCGGCTTCAGCAAGCTTCGACAATAGTGTTACGTGATCTACTTTGTCAAAAGCTTTGCTGAAGTCCGTGTATATAGCATCCACCTGAGTGCCCTGGTCTAGATAACAAGAAATAGTGTCTATAAAAGCTACAAGATTGGTGGTTGTAGATCTTTTTAGAATAAAGCCATGTTGTTGTTCAATAAGCTGACTTTTCGCCAAACTGCTTAGGTGGGGATAAACTAAAGATTCAAGTATTTTCGGTAATATAGATAAAATAGATATAGGTCTATAGTTTTTAACAGAATTTTTAGGGCCATCTTTGTAAATAGGGACTATTTTGGCAGTTTTCCAATAGTTAGGAAATTGACCTGAGCATAGGGATTTGTTAAATATCAAAGATAATGGTTTGGATAGTTGTCTAGCGCATTTAGATAAAAATACGGGTGGCAGACCATCAGGACCGGACCCCTTATTTAAGTCCAGCCTTTTGAGTTTGTTATAAATATCTGATTCAGGTAAGGTTATAGTGTTCAAGACAAGGCAACTATTATCGGAATCATGCTTTGGAGTAGAAGATGTAGTTTGAGAGTATTTATTGTAAACCGATGAGAAATGTTTAGCAAATAAGTCACTTATATTACTCGCCTCATTCGCTTTTTCATTATCTAACTGCATTTCAGAAGGTATACTACTTCTATAGTTGCGTTTTTGCTTGATATAGGTCCAAAAGTATTTTGGGTCTCTGGTAATACTTTTTTCGAGAGTGTTACGATACTTATTTAAGCATTCTTGCATTAACTTTTCCGATCTACTTTTTAATAAATCAATAGTTATTTTATCCATAGGATTACCATATTTCTTAAAACGCATCCTAATTCGGTGCTTTTCTTTAAGACTCCTAATTAACCCTCTTGAATACCACACCGGGTACTTACTGCTTTTTGGTTTTGTCATAGGTACGGATTTGTTTATTATAATCTGCAATATATCGTAAAATAGTGTAACCATTTCATCAATATTGTTACAAGTTGAAAATGAATCAGTCCAGTCAATATTGTCCAGTTCATTCTTAATTATGTCATAGTCTGCTTTGTGAAAGTTATGTCGAGGTAATTTACATATACATAGATTGGTGTCTGAGTTAATGGTAAATGCGAATTCAAGTGGAGGGTGATAAATGTCTACAGGGGTCAGTCCGTCGTCTGTTTGCGTGATGGATATATTTGGTTCAGATGAAAGAACTAAGTCTAGAATTTTAAATTGATGGTTTTTTACCATGTTGTGTTGTTTCAAATCATTTATAGCCATAAATTCAGACATGAGGTGATAAAATGGACAAGAAGAGCTTTGTAAATCAGCAGTTTTATCATTGCCATCGATTATCCATGTTAGTTTAGAAAGGTTGAAATCACCCAAAACCAAACTGTGATCACAATTCGAAAGGTTGGCACTGGCCATGTCCACAAACTGCTCAAAATCTTCCAATTGGACTGGCGGTGGTATATAGACGATGCAGATGCAAACTTTGACTACGCTATTACCTTTTTTCAAATTAATCACTATCCATAGATCTTCAATCTTGCTATTATTTCCAATATCTTCTAGCCTAATTGTGTTGAATTGTTTGTTAACTGCTATCATTACACCACCACCAGTTTTCTTAGACTGGTTACCTGCCAAGTTACGATCCCGTCTATACACAACATACCTATCATCAAACAGTTCTGAGTCCATTACATTACTTTGTAGCCAAGTTTCGGTAACAAATATTATGTCGTAGTTATTAAGGGAAACATTATTACAAAAAGTATCAACTTTGGTATTCAAGCCTCTACAATTTTGATAGTAACAATTTAAGTACGTGAATTTTAAGTGGGTTCGGCATTGAGTTCATGATAGATAAGCTGCAATTTATTACCTTTAGGTGATGTTATGTATTGAAGCAAAATCCTTTATTATGATCGCTGGTGTAGATTCGGTCTTCCTGACAAATATGCGGCCACCTCTTACCCAAACAAATTTATAATTTGCCTCCTTGGCCTTCAGTCTCGCCATCTTGTGAAGTTGTTTGTTATGTGACGAAAGGTGTTCCGCTACATAAACTGCATTCTTATCTCCACCGATGCCCAGATGAGTAGTGTTTAGTTTGTCTCGGGAGTTCTTTTGAGTTCTGTTGAATTTAATTACTGCAGCTAATAATCCGTCACGAATCAAGGGGCTGCGTAGTTTGATTATTATCGATCTCGGCCTCGAAGATGATGGATTTGTTTTAGCTACTCTTGTACACATGTGGACGTCACCAGCGTCTAGATCAAACTTTACCGATTTGGCAAGCTGCATTGTCAATGTTAGTAGGTTTTCTGCCTTGTGTTCGGGCACACATTGTAGTTCTATGTTAGTGGCTCGACTATGTTGTTCCATTTCTGCTAAACGGTGGGTCAGGTCATTGTTGGCAGCACTCAGTTCGGTGAGTTCTTTTTGGAGACGCGTGGTGAGTTCAAACTTCTTATTCATCTCAGATCGCATGACTTCATATTCCGAATTAATAAAATCCATGGACTCCTTAAATGCAGAAATTTCTTGTTTTAAAGAACTTATGTCGGTTTTTATTTCATGCAATCCAGTACTGATGGAGTTTTCAATTATATCGGTTACCTGAGTAGATAATGCGTATTTTAATTCGCACTGTATAATTTCTCTTAGGTCTTCCTTGGATAGGCATTGATGAGCTGGCCCATGATCGCTAAGAGTAGGGGATAACATTGGTTTTGGCTGTGATCGAGTTTGTGTTACCCAATTTGGAGATGACTCGTTGCCGTAGTCCATGAGTCGTATGGGAGTGTTGGTATTATCATATTTAGGTCTCTTGCTGACGCAGCTCGGGCATGTCCAATTTGTATCTTTGGATGATTTCTTCGCTGCTGTATTAGCGCAGAGTAGGTGACATGTCTCTTTGCAATTCATACATTTTATAAAATTATTATCTTTTATGTCTTTTCTACACCCCAAACAGACACGCGACATGGCAGCAGAAGAATATTTTTATAATAAATGTTCACAAAGTAATTAAAAATATTGATGTCGCGTCTAATTGTCGGCAGCGTAGTAAAGCGCTTCAAGCGCAGGTGCGGTGCAGGTGTAGAGTTGCGACGCGCGCGCGGGGCGGGAGATGCGAGCACCGGGCGGGTTGTCGTAGGTCAGGGATGGATGTCGTTAATTGAAAATTTTAAAATGTTTTTGCTTATAACTTGATAACCACTGGATGGATTTTGATCACAGAAACACTGTTTTAAACTTCAGTTCACTGACTAAACGAGTTCACAACTTGTATGCCTAAAATATTAAACTATACCAACTTTTTTCAATTTAAAATGCGGAGCAAAATAACATAAACCTACTGGTACGGTGACTATACTACTATACTGGAGAAGAAAGGACTCTTCATGATGAATTCCTTTTTCAAAAAGCTATAATGCCGCAAGTGGACCTGGATAAGTCCAGATGGTGCCACCAAAAATGAGATCGATTTCATGATGTCAATGAAGAGGTTAATATTTAATAATGTCTCTGTTATCAGTTCGCATAAAGCGGGCCGCGGTCACCGAATGGTAAGAGGCACATTGAATATTAGGCCCAGCCTCGAACGGTCGAGATTGATGAAGTCTATGATCCCACCAGCGCCAGTTCAAATCTAAAACCCCGAGAGCTTTCAGCTTGAGCTGCAAAACCGCTTCGAATGCCTGGGAGAATGCGTAGATGTGGACGACTTTAGTGACAGGTTAGTGAATGTTGTCCAAACAACAGGCGTAAAGTTCTTAAAGCCCATGACGATTAAAAGAGCCCATAAAATCTCTGGTGCGATCCTCGAGCTTATACAGGAAAGGCGTAAGATGCTTCTGCATGCCTCCGACGATATGCCAAAGTACTGGCGGCTTAATAAACAGATCTCTAAGTCTCTTTTCTTTGTTCGCCAATACAACACTTAGTGTGTTCAAGATGAATGGTGACGGAATTATCTCGTCCAGACCTCAGTCTGGACGAGATAATTCTGACACCATTCGTCTTCAGCCTTGTCAGCTGACCTGCCCGATAGACAGATCTCTTTTGAACACTTGGAACCATAATCTGCTCGATTGCTTCTTGAACATACTTAGTGTTGTATTGGCGGAGATCGCGAATCAGAGACTTAAAGTTCTGTTTATTAAGCTGAGGCTCTTGGAAAAGATCAAACTGGACAGCTATACACGACTACACGACCATCTGTTATTACTCCAGTCACTGACCCTAGAGCTGGATTGACCCGACACTATACCGAAGATATGTAGCGCTCGTAGCGAGACTTGGCTTGCCGTTCGTAACAGATCGGCAAAGTTAAGCAACGCTTGCACAGATTACCACTTGGATGGGTGACCGTGTGTGGCATTTACATCTGAGCGCTACCGTGCTTCGGAGGGCACGTAAAGCTGTCGGTCCCGGTTCTTGTCCAAGGATAAGGATCGTTAGGCCATGTCGGAGGCCTTCGGGCGGTCTGAAAACTCCGACACCAGAGTTGGCCACACGCTCACACGAAAAACAAAACAACAAACCGAAGATATCCCGGACATGACATCCCGTCAGCATGCACGGGATAAGTGTGGCCCTAAATCAACTCAAAACCAACAAGGCACCGGGTGATGACGGAATTACGTCAGAGCTTTTGAAAGCTGTCGGCGCACCTGCCGTGGAAAAACTTCGAAAGTTATTAAATTCTGTCATACTCGAGGGCAAAATGCCACAGGCATGGCACAGTGTGGTGGTGCTTTTCGTCAAGAAAGGCGATAAAACCCTTTTGAAGGACTACAGACCCATCTCACTCCTGAGTCAAGTCTATAAGTTGTTTTCAGGGGTCGTCACAAATCATCTCGAGACCAAGCTAGACGACTTCCAGCCTCCCGAACAAGCAGGTTTCCGTAAAGGCTATAGTATTATAGACCACATACATACGCTACGGCAGGTTAAGTCTGAGGAGTATAACCAGCCTCTATACTTGGCGTTTGTGGACTATGAGCAAGCCTTCGATTCGATCGAAACCTGGGCGGTACTGCAGTCTCGCCAACTGTGCCATCGACAACTATCGATACGTCGAAGTGCCGAAGTGTTTATTCGAAAACGCCACCATGTCAGTCCACTTCCAGGACTAGAGTTTAAAACCTATTCAACTATAGCGAGGGTTGAGGCAGGGAGATGTTATATAACGTTCACCGCTGCGCTGGAAGACATTTTCAAGGTTCTGGACTGTGAAGGACTTGGCATCAAATAAACGGCGACTACTTGCACCTTCTATTTGCTGATTATTTGACGACCGGTTGGCGCAGCGGGAGTGTAAGCGACTGCTGCGCCGAAGGTCGCGGGTTCGATTCCCGCTCAAGTCAAACATTTGTGTGCATGAACATGGGTGTTTGTCTTGGTCTGGGTGTTTCTATGTATAATATGTATGTATTTACAAAAAAAAGTATATATGTATGTTTATCCATTATCTAGTACCCATAGTACAAGCTTCTGCTTGGTTTGGGACTAGATGGTGTTGTGTGAATGTGGTAGAATATAATTATTAATTATATCGTAGTCATAGCTCAGACCATGGAAGACCTCAGCACAATGCTCGCTGGCCTCCGTAGAGTCTCCCAACAAGTAGGTCTTAAGATGAACATGGACAAGACGAAAATCACGTCTGACTTCCATGTCGTACCTGCTCCTATTCAGGTTGGGAACTCTACACTCGAAGTTGTCGACAAGTACGTATAACTGGGAAAATGATTCAATTGGGTAGGTCCAACTTCGAGAAAGAGGTCATTCGTCGCATCTAATACGGTTGGGAGGCGTTGGGGAAGTCACGGCATATCTTCAAGACTGATATCCCGCAGTGTCTCAAGACAAAAGTCCTTGACCAGTGTATGTTGCAAGTAATGATCTATGGAGCCGATACGTGGTCACTTACTTTGGGCCTTATCCGGAAGATCCGGGTTACTCAGAGGGCAATGGAAAGGGCTATGCTCGGTGTTTCCTTGCGAGATTCCTTGAGAGAGAGAGAGAGAGAGAACCAAAGTCATCTACATAGCTCTCCGAATAGCCAGGCTAAAGTGGCAATGGGCAGGGGACATAGCTCGAAGAACCGATAGCCGTAGGGGCAGGAGGGTTCTGGAGTGGCGACCATGCACCGGACGACGCAGCAGGAGTAGGCCTCCCACAAGGTGGGCCGTCGATTCGTATAAGATTGCAGGAAGCGGTTGGATGCGGGCGGCTCTAAATAATTTGTTTTTTTTTTTGCACCTTAACAATGTTTTGATTACATGTCTAACATAGTCAATTTGAGTCTGTGTGGAGAACCTTGGGGGAGACTTATGTCCAGCAGTGGACGGCTCTAGGCTGACATGATGATGACTATGTGATTGAAAATATTATTACTGTCTATTATACGCAAATAAAATATATTAAATAGCCACTATGGAAATTGGGCCTTAAAATGAACTTTTTAGCTATTAATTGCTTAATAAGATTAGAAAAATAATCAAGGCTGTGTATATAAATTTTACAAATTTCTGTATGTGTTGATGATAAGTGAAATATATATGTTGATGATAAGGAAATTTATTTAATTAAAACTTTTTAATTTAATAGATTCAATTTTCATACTGCATTTTATTTAATTATCTAGTTTTTTGATATGTGATGCTTAGCTATAAAGACGTTAGTAACAATTGAAGTAAGAAATACCTGTTTTTAGCTTAGTAAGCAAGCACATATTTTTTCATATCTTTTTTATTTTTCGCTAAAACTTAAAAGAGTCATAGGTACTTTAGCCTCTTTTTACGTAAGGTAGTAATGTATAAATATTAAGAAAGGTCTTAGCTACAAAACAGTTAATATACTTAGCGGGTTTATAGTTAAGCATTTTAGGGTAAATTGATTGAAAATTAGAAACCTCATAAATTTAAAGAAAATGCTTAGCTAAAAGATCTCTAAGTGTAGGTTAACGAGGCTTTAGTGCGGCAAACAATGTCAAAAAAAATGTGTATTGCTTAACTAAACCAAAAAATTCAGTTTTTTTATATAGTTTTAAGTATATTTCTGAGCAGGAAATATCCTAAATGACGCTGGCAAATATTTGTTTAAATAATATTTAACAATCACTGATTTATGTATAATAGTTTTCGAGAAACAACGATTCCCGCGTTTTTTACGTTTTTCTCCAAAATCACTTTTTGGGGTTAACGTGGTTTTAGTTAACGGACGGCAGAACAGTCGACCTACCTCTCGTGAAACCGAATTGCTGATCGTGTAAAACCTCGTTTCTATGAAAATGAGACATCATTTGGTCAAGCATGATTTTTTCGAAGACCTTACTCAAGGATGGTAGAACTGAAATCGGTCTGTAGTTTGAGGGATTCTGTTTATCACCTGTTTTAAAAACTGGAATAACTTTACTTTGCTTCATCAGATCAGGGAAGGTGCCACTCTATTACCTGCATTAACTCTTCTTTCAATATCTTCTACATTCTTACCATCTCTTGTAAACAGCGTACCTAAATATAAAAACTCATTCACTTGCTCCGCTCGCTTTCCATCGATCATAATATTACAAGCCGTAACGCATTCCTCCTTTTCAAAAACCATAACTTTCGTTTTACTTACATTCACTTTCATTCCTTTCCTCTCTAACGCACCATGCATGATTGCTACCATCTCCTGCAACTCCTCCGCTGAAGACGCAAGCATAACCTGATCATCAGCATAAAGGAGGCATTTGACAAGTAACTCATTCATCCTTAATCCACAATCACTATGTTTCAAATCTTGCAAACAACTGTCCATGAAGAGGTTGAACAGCCACGGCGACGCTACACATCCCTGTCTAACACCTGTGTTGATGGTAAACCAGTCAGTGTATGCCCCGTTTATCCACACACAAGCTCTAGAATCCTCATAAAGGGATTTCAGAGCTCGTATGAGGCTGCTGTTCACCCCATACATCGACAGTACCGACCACATTTCATTCCTCACCACTTTATCATAAGCCTTTTCCAAATCCACGAATGCGCAGTAGACCTTTTGACCTTTGGCCAAAAATTTCTCGACTATGCATCGCAAGGAAAAGACTTGATCCGTACACCCCATACCCTTTCGGAATCCCGCTTGTACATCCCATATTTTCTTGTCGGTTACTTTCATAACTCTTTCAATCAGTACCTTCGCATACAATTTGCCAACAATGCTGAGAAGGCTAATGCCTCTATAGTTTTTGCAGTCTTGTTGCGAGCCTTTTCCCTGTGGCCCAGTCATCAGGTACTCGGCCGGTGCTCCAGCACAAGTTAAATAAACGCTGCAGCTGACTAACTATGATGCCCTGTCCAGCTTTCAGCATTTCGACTGTAATCCTATCATACCCTGCAGCCTTACCTAATTTCATACTGGCCAGTGCCTTCAAAATCTCATCCACACCAATATCGTTTTCATCATTGCTATCATTATCATTCATTTCACCTGTTGATGTCTCTGTCGTCGTTCTTTCAAATAATCCTTCAAAATACTCTTTCCATCTCTTCAGCACACACGATTCACCATTCAGTATCTTTCCATTCTTGTCTCTGATTGCTGTGTATTCTGAGGATTGAGTTTTTCCTCGAACTGCACGAACGGATTTCCAGAAAAACTTAATGTTTCTCCGAAAGTCGTCAGATAATCTACTATCAAACTCATCTTTCATTTCCGCTTTTTTCCTTTTAACCATTTCTTTCACTATTATTTTACACCTAACAAACTCCTTTCTTGCTTCATCTATGTCATCACTCGTTGCCTTTCCCATTCTTTCATTTGCTCTGGCAGCCAACCAATCTAACCACGCTTTCTTCTTCTCTGATACTGCTGATTGTACATCCTTGTCCCACCATGTATTCTTAACCTTTCGTAGTTTCCTTCTCTTGATCACAACACATACTTCAGACGCTACACATACCTACTACATCTTCTTTAAAGGAATGCCATAATTCTTCCATATCATTTATGCCATCAAACCTCTCAAATCTTGCTATCAATCTTCGTTTATACTCATCTTTCACATCTTTCTCTTGCAGATTTTCTACTTTTATTCTTTCCAATACCCTCTCTTGATTATTTTGATTGATGATTTTAAGATTATAAATATTATAAAGTCTATTATTTATTACTAGAGGATGCCCGCGGTTAAACCCGCGTTGTTTAAGGCTACTGCTCTGCTCCCGTCGCTTTTAGCGTGATGTTATATAGCCTATAGCCTTCCTCGATAAATGGGCTATTTAACACTGAAATAATTTTTCAGATCAGACCAGTAGTTCCTGAGATGAGCGCGTTCAACCAAACAAACAAAAAAACAAACAAACAAACTCTTCAGCTTTATATATTAGTATAAGATAAAAACGTAAGATTTTAATGTAATTTTTTTCACAAGATTTTTAGTTTTCTAAAACTAGAAATAATGTATTTAATCTTGTGACAGTGAACACCAATCAGAGAGCACTACGTCAAACACTACGTCCGCCATTCATGTTGTTGACGTTTTAGGAGTAAATACAAATAAAACGTCAAACTTTCTACCTGTCAAATCAAATATAACAAAATAATAGTGAGTATGTACATCAGACCAGACTTCATTCACGGCATAGCCCAAGAAGACAGGCCTGCTCGATTCGCCAAAATTCCTGGCAATTTTTGCCAAGGGTACGTCATCGGGAAAGTATGATGGTTCTCAAACATTTCGTATCACAATTTACCCACAAGTTTGTGGGTAAATTGTGAATTGACAAAGTTGCTTCAATTATCATAATATATAAAGGTACATACCTATGTTATGTTATACCTATTCGAAATAAAAAGTAAAGGCATATTATAAAAGAAAATATATAAAATATAAAAGGAAAATAAATCAGTTAATGTGTTGGAAAGAGAAACGTTTTCAATAGCTGAGTACTTTGTATCTGTCAATGCTGTAACCGGAGTAATGTTGCCAGCACTGTAAATATATTGTACTCATTTAAATCGATAGGTTATTTGTATAAAAATATTAGGCCAGTAAGAGTAGCATTGCTGAGCTCAAAATGTTATTAAATCGTAACAAATAACTATGAGATATGGACTTGTATGGTATTTTGTTCTTAAAAGATCTCCAATTAGATAATATTTACCCTAAACAACCTTTTTTCAAAAAGTGGCAATAAAAATGTGACGTCATTTTGACGTCATTTCGCCGACCCACGGCACGCTGTCACCGAAGTGAGCAGGTCTGTCTTCTTGGGCTATGATTCACGGTTTGTTTTATTTTGCACTTTGAGATATCACTCAACCGCCATGATGGTTTACAGCGTTTTTGTGTCAAATTAAAAAGGTTTTTAAAAAGCCGTTAGTAATGTTACTGATCGATTTTTTAAGAAAAAATCAGGTATTTCAGTTTAACATCTTATAAAGGAACGAATCAATCGCTTATTACATTTTAGGATACAAGCCTATTTAACCGTTTTGCCCGATCTCATGGGAATTTCGATACTTACTTCTTGGTTCCACCCTTATCAGCTTCTTACGTCGAATAATTAAGGCTGTACGTTGACTATCAGTTAGTTAGTAACGTATGAATTTTCAGATGTAGTTACTACGCTTTCGCGATAAGTTGAGACCCGCTTGCAATGCAAAGCTCCAACAGCTGTACTGGCAACGCCATTATTAGTTTTTTTTGTACCACATACCTACTATGCGTCTGGGACTTCACGAAGCCAAGGTCTTAACTTATCTCACACGGATAATAAGTACACTAAACATTGACAGCCTAAAGACTTTTTCAAGCGATTGTATTACTAGTGAACCAAAGAACTTTGACAACTCAAAAGCTGGCAATTTTCCTTTGATGGAGACGCAGCTTAAATTTCATCAAGTTACATTATTAGGTATTATAATGCCGGTCATCAACATCGCATTAGTGCGTATATCGGTGTCACAGACCGGTGCAGCGGTGAAGCAGACTGGTATCCGAGCAACGTAGAACACGAGTATCTCAAGCGGTAGTCTTTATACCAGTAATAAAAATATTCAAAATCGTACATACCAGTGCAAGCATGCGTGTTACAGGCTCGTAGCATCTCGGCGGGACCTCTACACGGGTGCCGCACACATCGTCTACGCCGGCGCTGGTGTCCGCCTCCGCACGGCGCTGAGCACTCCTGCCAAGGGCCCCACGGCTCGTAGCCGGCTTCTTCTTCTAGGCGTTCTGTGGTACACCGGCCACGGGAGTTGCAGTAGCGTTCGTCTTCGCGGACTATTGATAGCTGAAAAAAATGCTTATATTAGTTTTGATTTCATTTTATTTCTGTATTACTTTTAGTATAATCTGTCAGTCGATTACTTTGGCATTACAAATACGGCGTAAATACCAATTTTATTAGTACCTTTAATTGTTCAGGCGATGGTGCTCTACATTGGAATTTAAACCGTTTCTCTGTGTAACTGCCGTCTGAATCGTTTCCTGTAAATCAAACACATTTATTTTATTTTATTGCAGGAACATTTATTATAACTATATCACAAATATTACACGAAAATATCTACACTAATATTATAAAACTGAAGAGTTTATTTGATTGATAACTAGTTTCAAAAGCAGTAGTCTGATTTGAATAATTCCATTACTGTTGTACGTGTATTGTAATTTTTGTGTTAGAAAGTCCATTATCGAGAAAATGCGGCATATTATAATATCACACTATGAGACATAGGTATAGCAGTAAACACTAAATAACGTGGGTGTTACCGCAGGCTGCCCTAGTAACAAACATATACTAAGTAATTTCCCGATTCTCTACAAGCCTTCTACTCGTATATGAATCATGCAAAGTGCTAACGGTTCGTCAACTGTTTATATTGTACACTGTACTAAAACAGCATACTGCGCTTACGTACAACGCCGACCTTACTAACACCAAGAGACGGAAAGATATTGTCTGTAGTTCAAGCTCTGAATCAAGGTTTGTCTTTACTAATAGATTCTTTTCATTTCTGGGTCCCTATCTTTATAACAAAATAAACAAAGAAACATCTATTTATGACCTAAGTTATGTAAGATCGAAACAACGCGTCTATCAGTATTTACAAACATTGAAATATGATCAGACCGAAGACCTGCTGACTGTAGTCAAATAATTATACATTTCATATTAGTTTTAAAATAATTCTAAGTAGGCATAATAATAATAATAATTGTTTATTTGCCAGAATGTAGTAGTACATAGTATATGTATAGGTCTTAATTCTATTGTGGTCCATTACATTCTACCATAACATATGGTGTGCAAATATTTTATCTATTTCAATAATATTTTGAACACAAAATAAGTACGAACAGTTTCTTAATGAATTATAATCCAATGTTTAACTTAATATTATATGTATGCTATGATATTTTTATTTAGAAACATTACGTTTAATATGTTGATGATAAATATTGTAATTACTTCATAACTCAGAACAAAATCACTTACTGTAAGTGTCTTTAATGCCTTTTAAGAACTTTATGTATATTTTTGTGATGTATGAAAATTAATAAATTTTATTACTATTATTTTTTATTATTATTAATTTAAAATCAAATTCCATATTTTTTTTTTTTTTTTTTTAATCTTTATTTTGAAAAGGACTTGGTACACAAATGAGAAGCGACCATGTCGTCCTCGTAAAACTACCTTAAAATAGTTCAAAACAAGTATACAATGTAAATAATGAATTTATGATCTAATTTTAATAGCAAACTGCACTAATTTGTACAGTGCCTTGGCATTTCCAGAGTGAGGCTCAGTCAACACACTGTTACAATATCCAACATTTGAATTACTAAAGTTAGTTTTATTAAGTAATTTATTTCTTAAGGCCCGGTACCGGACACATTCCATCATAACGTGATACACATCTTCGACCACACCACATTCCGAACAGTTTGGAGACAATGCTATTTTCATTAGGAATGCAAACTTATTAAATGGAACATGACCGGACCGAACCCTAAAAGCTGTTACAAGTGAGTTTCTATCCAGTCTACTGGCCTCGAACCAAGGGTAACGAAAAGGCTCAGCTTGGATTGTCCTATACCAAATGCCTTTACTCAATGATATGTTCTCAAGATGTTTAAACCAAAGTTTCAAGATGTTTTCTTTGAGTATAGGCAGTATGTCACTGTAAAATGGCACTACAGTACTAGGAATACCGTCTGATGCTGCCAATCTTGCCAAACGATCGGCCTCCTCGTTACCACACAGCCCCACGTGAGAAGGTATCCACTGCAGAACAACCTTTTTATTACATGACTCCAACTGACGGATAGCGTCTAAAATCGTGTAGGCTATCGGTACTCCTCGAATATTCGAGGTGCACCGAGCCACATGCTGAAGCGCACTCCGGGCATCCGTGAAAATAACAAAATTATTAAAATCGATACTTTCTATATACGAAAGAGCTTCGGCAAGCGCAAATAACTCAACATACATGATGGAAACGGTGGCCTCTATTTTGTATTTCATATTTATTTGCAATTGAGGGTCAAATATTGCAGCTCCTATGTCGTTCCTCTCTTTAGAGCCATCAGTGTATATTTTGTAAAAGCTACTATATTTATCGTCAATTAGGTTATTGCATTTATAGTTCAAAAATGATGTTCCTAAAGCTTTTTTGGACCCTGATACACCCTCAATGTGACAAATTATACAATTATCTAAGTCAATGTTTTGCACCCATGTATCTAAGGAAAACATTTCCAGGGTATCAGTCGAGTGAATATCAAAATCCTTTAGTGACTCGTGTATGGCAGCCAGCAATGGCTTCTTTCGGCTATTCCAATAACCTGATTGGCAACAGCGAGACAATTTATCTATTAACTCTAAATTTTTACTTTGTACCGAACAGCTTCTCAACCAGTACCTTCCTCCAAGATAGTGCCTACGGAGATAAAGAGGGTGTAAGCACAACTCATTTTCCATTATGTGGATTGGGGTGCTTCTTATGAAACCCCCAATAACCCGCATGCACTGGTTCTGCACCTTATCCAGCTTGTATAAATGGCTTTTGGTACTGGAGTCGTAGAGGAAACTACCATAGTCAAGACGGCTTCGTATGATAGAGATGTATAATCTCCTTATATGTTTCGGGTGCAAGCCCCAGTTAGATCCAGCTAGTACTTTTAGGATGTTCATAAAATTTAGAGTCTTTTTTGTGGTTTCGTTAATGTGCTTGCCCCATCTTAGTGACCTATCCAACCACATTCCCAGATACTTAACATTTTCGACTACCTGTAAGGCATATCTATTGAGGTTAATTCTTACGTCGTCCCTATTACTGAAACCTTTTCGAAATACACAAACATTTGTCTTTCTCTCAGATATTTCCAGTCCAATACTCTCAACTAATTTACACATCATGTCTAATGCTAATTGGATATTTAAGCAGCCTTCTCTAATTGTTTTGAAAGAGCCATACAATACAAAGTCGTCAGCATACTGGACAATGCTACACACGTTGCCCACTTCCCCACATATTTGTACTGTAGCCACATTAAACAATAACGGAGACAACGGATCCCCCTGTGCAAGACCACGACCAGTTGTTCTCGTGTTAATTGTATTGCAACATTTTACACTTATTTTCCGAGCTTTCAGAAATTTCCACAGATATTTGCAAATACCGGATCCGATCCCAAGTCTATCTAATATGCCTAACAGTACCGCAACATCTACATTATTGTATGCGCTCTCTATATCCACAAAACATCCTAAGGTTATCAAGTTATTGGAAAAACCCAATTGTATTTGTGTTACCAATTGAACAAGGCTGTCCATACACGAGCGTGATTTCCTAAAGCCTAAAGTATTGTCTGAAAAGCAATGTTTCCTTTCCAAAAACCATTCAAGTCTATGTTTAAGAATAGTGTGGAAAACTTTACATGGGCACGACATAAGGGCTATGGGCCGTACGCCTTGCACATTAGTACCAGGTTTTGGAATAGGCACGATCTTGATATTTCTCCACTGTTCCGGTACAAAACCTATCCTAAGAAATGTGTTAAAGATACCCATTAAAATCTGCTTACCTACGATGGGAAGGTGCTTTAACATAGAGAAGGAAATACCGTCATCACCTGGGGCTGTGTCCTTGGCCTTGATGGCACGATTTAGCTCTTGCATGGAAATATCACCAGTTAATTTAACATTAACAGAAGAGAATGTAGGCTCTTTTGGTGAAGCGTAGTCTGGAGATAAGCTATGCAGGAGTACATTGGCAGTAGCTTCATCGACACTTGAGTTTCTTGGACGGTACCCTTTCAGCCATTTCATACGGCGCCACATTTCGCCAGCCGTCGTAGTCTCGTTAACTGCACTGCAAAATTCCTGCCAGGCTTTCCGTTTAGATTGCCGTATAACTCTTTGTGCTGCACTAACTTTTATTTGAAGGTCAATAAGGTTTTGTGGCGTAGGATTTCGTCTAAACTTTGACAAAGCAAGGCGTCTTTCTGCTACTGCCCGCGAGATGTCTGCATTCCAGTAGGGTTTTGGAGTAAATTTTTGAAGACGCAGCGGTTCCTGACACACTTTTATAAAGGGTATGTGACGCTTTGCAGCAGAGTCTAGTGCAGTAATAAATTGGTCGTACGCTGTCTGAGGGTCACACACTGACTGCATATCCGAAAACAGATCCTGTAGGTAGTTTGTATACTCTGGCCAGTTAGCTTTTTTGAAGTTCCATTTTTTATCAGTTGTTGAGGATGCAGAGGTATATGTAGATAACCTGATCACCTGATGATCACTTCCAAGATTTTCGTTGGTAACTTTCCAGTCGAAAGATAAGGCAATGTCACTGGTAGCAAAGGTGATATCAGGAGAAGATTTCTGTAGCCTGCCATTCACTAATTTAATTCTCGTAGGGGAACCATCATTTAGCGATACATAATTTTTATCTATAGTTGTATCAAAAAGCTGTGATCCTCTAACATCCGTCTTATATGACCAACTGTAATGATGGCCATTGAAATCGCCAGTTACCAGGGTTTTATTTCCACACAGACCAAAAATTGTATTCCAGTCATGAAGTGAACATTGAACTGTCGAAGGGCAGTATAAAGCGACAATATTTTCAATATTAGTGCAATTCAGGACTTTAACGTGCACAATTTGAATGCCAGAATTGATATTAGGCGTCACACATACGTGGTATCTGATTGAAGAGTGAATAACTATTGCAGCCCCCCCATAGCCATCATCACGATCGTGACGCACAACATTATATCCAGATATTCTTAATGGGCTGTCCGGCTCAAGCCACGTTTCACTTAAAATACCGATATGTACTTTTTCTTGAGATAAAAGCTGCTCAAACTCAAGCAATTTTGGACGTAAGCTCTGGCAATTCCATTGTATGAAATTAATCTGGCGAGCGGTTTGATAATCCATTTTGAATGAATGATTTGAAGAAGGCCCATTCCGAAAGATAGTCAGTAATTGTTTTCACAATCCAATCGTATATTAACCAACCACATGTCTTCAACTTTTCAATAAAACCTGTTCTTTCATAAAATACTATATCTTTTATTTTGTCAATTAAGTATTCTAGGCCACTCCTAAAACTCATCTTGCTCTTCGCATCCTCGTTCGTCTCCTCCATATCCTCATCCTCAGTACCGTCATCCTCTACACTATCTTCTCGTCTGATATCTTCTTGGCTAGTTTGACGATTCTTAGACTTTTTCTTAGATCTTTTCTTAGTTTTCTTCTTGGAAGTAGTATAAGAGTCGACAGAGATGGGTGTATTCTTTGGGGTTTTTAATACTTCTGCGTATGAAGGACTGCAATCGGGCTGTGACGGTATTATATCGCTAGAATCCCTCTCTTCTATCTCAGTCGTTTTCAAAGTTCCCGGGTCCGGCTGTGGGGATGGTGGCACGTATAGAGTAAGGGCTCGTTTATATGTACAATTAAACTCACCCATCAGCTCTCTTAATTTCTTTTCTTTAAGGTAGACGGGGCAAGTTCTTGCCAGTGCCATGTGTTTCCCTTTACAATTTACGCATTTAAATATGGTCGTTTCACAGTTGGCATGAAGCTTGCCACACTTGGGACATATGTTTGCTGTTAGCGAGCAAGTCTTAAAGTTGTGACCATATTTCCAGCACTTCGAGCACTGTGTGACTGGAAAGATGTAGGGGTCAACCTTAATTCGAATGCCGTATGTAGATATGTACGGTGGTAAAGAAGATCCTTTAAAACATAACCGAACGCACTCGCTATCTTCAAACAGGCCATTGTCAAAGTTACGGCGCCGAAGACGTTTAACGTTTAGGATAGGAATTTCACTCTCTAGTTCTTTGATTAAATCCTCTTCACTCAACTCTCGCTCAATATCTTTTATAATACCATATGATACCCCGACTTCAAATGTTTTTTGGCATCTGTACCCTTTGTCAAGAAAATACTTACAATTAATTAGTTTGTCTGCATTTTCCTGCTCATTGAATTGTATCAAAACTTTGTATGCGCTTATGTATTTTATTTTGGTGATATCTAGGATGTGTTCGCTTTTAAGGATTCGCGCTAATCCTATCTGCTTTGGTAATTTCTCTGTTTTAGACGTCATACTAACCTCAACCTGCTCTGTAGGTACCCTTGTTTGACCACTGTTAACACTTTTCGCCAAAATTTTAACTCTTCTCCCCACCTCAGTCCATATCTCCTCTTCATCTCTAAAACGATCTCTCTTCCCAAGCCGACTATTATCCGTCTGCTCAACCTCCATACTCATAACTAAGTTAGTCTCCGCTCGCACATCAATAATGTTGTTTACAACATCGTCTCGTTCGTCGTCACTAAACTGCACATCGCTATCCATAATCGACATGTTTATAACGCATTGCCTTAAAGTTCCGAGAATCCCAGGTGGCCGCGCGGTAACTAGATTAAACCGGTTTCGAACGACACGATAATACACAACCGTACGATTCCGCGCTCAGGCGCACTGTGAAATTCCATATTTGATCATTAAGAAAATAAGAAGATGTCAGTATGACGTAACAATATAACGTATGTTCATAATAATACTAACCAGGTATCTGCACCCACGGCGTCCAAGCAGTAGCTTTCCTCATCTCACAAGGCGGCAGATCACAAGGCACCTTCTCAATGTTCAAGCCTTCGCACTCCGCCCCTCCGTTCTTAGGCGTGGGGTTGGTACAGTCCCGCTTTCTCTCCTTCATACCACCGGCGGGGCCACAGCCGGTGCCCCCAGGGATCATGTTGCAAGCAGACCACGGACCCCAATCCGACCAGCCTCCGTCTATTGCGGCGAGTGTGGGATCTGTTGAGAAAATGAATATTATTGGCGCCGCGACTTGATGGCGATACGCGCGTATATTACGTATACTACTGACCGGGGCAGGGCGGCAGGTTGCAGTACACGTCGTCCACGTCGAGCCCGACGCACACGCGGCCGCCGTGTCGCGGCTCGGGCGCGCTGCAGGTGCGGCGCCGCGACTTGATGGCGATACGCGCGTATATTACGTATACTACTGACCGGGGCAGGGCGGCAGGTTGCAGTACACGTCGTCCACGTCGAGCCCGACGCACACGCGGCCGCCGTGTCGCGGCTCGGGCGCGCTGCAGGTGCGGCGCCGCGACTTGATGGCGATACGCGCGTATATTACGTATACTACTGACCGGGGCAGGGCGGCAGGTTGCAGTACACGTCGTCCACGTCGAGCCCGACGCACACGCGGCCGCCGTGTCGCGGCTCGGGCGCGCTGCAGGTGCGGCGCCGCGACTTGATGGCGATACGCGCGTATATTACGTATACTACTGACCGGGGCAGGGCGGCAGGTTGCAGTACACGTCGTCCACGTCGAGCCCGACGCACACGCGGCCGCCGTGTCGCGGCTCGGGCGCGCTGCAGGTGCGGCGCCGCGACTTGATGGCGATACGCGCGTATATTACGTATACTACTGACCGGGGCAGGGCGGCAGGTTGCAGTACACGTCGTCCACGTCGAGCCCGACGCACACGCGGCCGCCGTGTCGCGGCTCGGGCGCGCTGCAGGTGCGGCGCCGCGACTTGATGGCGATACGCGCGTATATTACGTATACTACTGACCGGGGCAGGGCGGCAGGTTGCAGTACACGTCGTCCACGTCGAGCCCGACGCACACGCGGCCGCCGTGTCGCGGCTCGGGCGCGCTGCAGGTGCGGCGCCGCGACTTGATGGCGATGCCGCACGACGCCGAGCACTTGGACCAGCCCGACCACGCCGACCAGCCGCCGTGCACTGTGCAGTTTGTTACTGATATACTGGCGCCTAGGGGTACAAACACACGTGGTTAATGAAAATACTAATCCCTATTCTTAATAATCGAAAATTTTTGTGTGGTGTGTACGTGCACCTGTTCATGTGCATCCGCGTGTGCGTGTGTGATGTACATGGCACGTTTACTCTGACACGACATCAGTAACGGCGCGCAGCCACGGCATAGTAAAGCGCGCCATGTACATCGACATCGCTGCCGCTGATGCCCGCTGCTGTAAGTCGTGAACGCGCTGATAGCGTATGCGTGAGTGTATACGAATTAATGTGTGTGCGTATTCGTGTAAGTAGGTATGACTGTGCGTATACGTATTTGTGTGTGTATACGTTTGCATATTTTTATACATATGCGTATACGTTCGCGTATACGTAAACGTATACGTACGCGCATACGTACGCGTATACGGACGCGTATACGTACGCGTATACGGACGCGTATACGTACGCGTATACGGACGCGTATACGTATACGTAACGGTGTACGTAGAAGGTAATTTTAAATTACATAAATTGGTTTTTTATCATTAATCAGTACCTATATAAGGGCCCAGCCACAGCCTGCAGCGGCGGAGGCAGCGGCGAGCGACATCGGTCGCTGCGGCGCGGCGTAGCAAAGCGCGCCATGTACATCGAAAACGCTTGCCGCTGCCGTTGCCGCTGTAGACTGTGGCTGGGCCGTAACGGTTGATTTTACTAACAAAATAAAATGAAATAATAAATCTTTCTATTACCTTCACAAGTCTGTCCGCCATAAGCAGGTCGTGGGTTGTCACAACGTCTCGTGCGACACATGCACATGTCGGGCTTATCGTCGTCGTACAGCGAGAGCGCCGTGCCGTCCTGCATGCACGGCTCCCATGCTGACCACGTGGACCAGCCGCCGTCCACTGAGAGAAGAATAATTTAAATATTTTAATTTATTTCTATCACAATTTTTTTTTGTATTATATTGCCCACGATTTCTGTAACGTAATCGAAATGTTGGGAAATAGTGGGAATGTAATTGTAAATCTTTTGGTATAAACATAAAAAAATAAATAGCAATAAATGGCTGCTGGACCGCGGCCGCAAAGATGTTGCTTCGAATTTGTATACATTGTAATCGCTAACAAGACTTTTAATAGCGCGATTCCAGGCCTCCGTAGTTCCATTGTTATCCGTTAGATGTCGCTAGGGTTTGGGTGTCCACTATTGTACTAGAAATTGCATCAGATGTATGTAGCGCTTTATTATACAAGCTGTTTCAGCACGACATGCCATGCTATGCTATGAATGGCTACGGTATATACCTGGTGAATCAATAGCCCCACAGACTTGCGTGGTCTGTTTAAACGCGGGGTCACCGAGTCGTGTCGCGGCGGGCACGCAGCGTTCCCTTGCGTCGTCCCAGCCGCAGTGCGGGTCAGTCGCCAGCACGCAGCCCGAACGGGACGAGTAGCGGGAACAACGAGCACCGGCGATTCGCACCACGCTGGTTGAGCTGCCGATGTAGACTGACATCTGGAAGAAAACAAAAAAAAGTAAAACATTTTATTCTAAACTAAACCTTAATAAGTAAGCAGTAAAGTTCATAATACATATTATCAACTTGGCGTAATGTAGACTGACATCTGGAAGAAAACAAAAAAAAGTAAAACATTTTATTCTAAACTAAACCTTAATAAGTAAGCAGTAAAGTTCATAATACATATTATCAACTTGGCGCTTACGCCAAGTTGATTAATATGTGAAAGGTGTTAGGTTTTTTCGTTACGGAATTTCTGGATTCGGTCGCCGCGCTCAAGCCCGCGATAAAAGCTATGCAATAGCTTAAAAACTTTTTTATAATATCTGGATGTTTAAAGATGGAAAATTGGTAACGGAGTGTTCTGAATCATTTACATAATTATCTGGTACATTAAGGGTCATCCACAAATTACGGAACACATGTAGGGGTCGATCAAGTGTGACATAGTATGAAGAATGAGATAAGGGTGAATGAGACCAGCTGAGCTGAGACAAGGACGGCTTAATTAAACTAGGTACAATTTATTTCTATTTATTTAATAGGCGGCTAACGAGCAGACACATCGCTGATCCATAGTACGCAATCCCCAAGGCCCACAAGCAACACCGCAAAAAGGAATAGAAGAAGTGGGATAAGGGAAAAGGAATATGAGATGGAGAAAGACTAAAGAAGCTCAAAATGAATATGAGATGGAGAAAGACTAAAGAAGCTCAAAATCACACTCACCGTCTCCTTAACAAACTGCATAGTCAGCACATCAAACGCTTGCCCCTTATCGCTCAACTTCCACTTCTCCACGAGACAAGCGCCATCTAGTTTCGGCAGTACTCCTAACTTCAGAACATTTCCTTCTTGCGTCGCCACGTACAACACGAGTTGTTTCTCTATGCCCTTAGCACTGGTGACGTCAACGGTGACGTGTGTGAAGCGCTCTGACGTCATCTTGTAGACTGGCTCGCCTGATACCGGTTGGACTGATTCGTACATTAGGTGGTAGCGGTGGTATTCTATTTCTTCGTGCGCCCTGAAAAGGTATAGTATTTTTTTAAGTCTTCTTACCTACAGAAGTATTTTGGCGTTACTCCATGGAAGTTGTGGAGAAGAATTCATTAGACGCGAGACCATGGTTGCGGACGGTAATATTAATAACATGGTCAAAATAAAAATTGAAACATACAGTCAAGATATTCACACCATAGCCACCTAATTAGTGACAAAAAAGCTTAAAACGTTCTAACAACCTAAGGCGTTTGGTAAAATATGACTAGTATGTATAAATGTATATTTGATGAAATGTTACCAGTTTTAACACAATCATATCAAAGGCAAGATCGTTTATTCGCTTAGGTCATGATGTGACGCTAATGAACGAAAAAATTTAAGTTTAATTATTAAATGAGTCTACATTTTCATAAGTGTTCTACAATATTCACATTTTTGTTTTTCACGGAATAAAACCCTTATTTGAATAACATAACATTCCAATCAGTAATAATTCTATACGTACCAATCA
Organism: Euclidia mi; assembly: GCA_944739405.2. Taxonomy (NCBI): domain Eukaryota; kingdom Metazoa; phylum Arthropoda; class Insecta; order Lepidoptera; family Erebidae; genus Euclidia; species Euclidia mi. The sequence goes on along the minus strand of OX123204.2, from coordinate 24,502,852 downwards.
TCAGCAATGCATCTAAAATGGTCCCTGGCCTGCTTAGAGGGCGACCGTGGTTCCCAAGTAGACGTCGGTCTGTCTTGCACCTTGTACGGGCCTTCGAACGCCGCGTTGATGTCCGACATGCTGTAGATACATACTGCACTACCGGCTATGCTGTTCCTGCAAAAGATAAAAAAAAAACATTTATATATTATCTAGACTTTTTGTTAAAATTAAATTCCAACTTTTTTTTTTATAGTAATAGGCGGCAAACGAGCAGACGGATCGCCTGACAGTTAGCAATTACCACCGCCCATGGACACAAGCAACACCACAGGAGTCACAAGTGCGTTGCCGCCCTTTGGGGTTGGGAAAAGGGATATGATGAGGGAGAAGGAAAGGGGATAGGGCCTCCGGCACTCTCACTCACCGAACGAAACGCAACAGTTTAGGTACTGTTACTTTACATCGATTTTCTGTGAGAGGGTAGTACTTCCCCGGTCGATTTATGCTGAAATCAGCAAGGCTCTACTACCGTGAAAACCTTCCTCAGAAATTACAATATCTCCACCAGGAGATATTGTAATTCCTGAGGTTCACCGGCAAACCGTACAAAAATCTTTGAAATTTTTGAGCACAGGTCATTAGGATAGTCAAAGTTTACGGAAGAAAACATTCTAGATTGTACTTATTGCCTTAAAGAAAACATAACTAAGATGCTGCCTATCACAAAAAAGGGCAGCTATTCTGCTCTAAGTCACAATGCAGCTTAATTATTAAAAAAGACCAGAACCTTAGTATCCGCAAAAGCAATTTCCTCAAATATTCCTCTCATACATGGAGAAGGCATGGTCAAGTTTAAGAAACGCGAGTCAAGTACAAAATAGTGCTACCATTTTGGTCGAACTGGAAGTTGCGACCGAATTGGTCGCGCCTTGACTTTCTTAGTCGTTAATAGATACCCCACATGGCCACCTACTAACTAAAGAGGAAAACCACATATTTTCTGTCTTATAAACGACAAACTAGATTTATTTAGAAATAAAAGCTATGAAACCAGTAAATGAAGGAAAATAGCGACAACGAAAGTTAAAAACACCTATGACGCCTTTTACTTAAGGCAAATTAAATTTTTATGGTTGGTCAAGTTAAATATAAGGCTCAGGCGCTTAAGCTACTACGTCAACCAGTGCTATAAAGGTTTTCTTAAGAAGCATAGCAAAAGTGGTGGACTATGGCCTTACGATTAGTTCGAAGAGGCCCGTGCCCAGACAGACATTACATATAGATTGGTTGTATAATGTGCGAGGATGTACAATCAAACAAGTCGGCGCTGGACCAGTTTGAAAAAATCCCTTGACTCGCTCATGGAGTCGAGGCACACTAGAAACTGGTTTTGTATACGAGTGTCAATGTGCATGTAAAGTAGCACTGGAAGCGACGATGTCTTGCTGAGCGATTCTCGCTCTTATGGTGGTCTAGCGGGAAGTTGTTCGACTGTACATCCGCGATCATGAAGCTTGCAACAGCGCTGAAATATCAGATACTCGAAACAAAGGTACGTGGTATATGTACCCATATCCTGAAAGACAATATACAATCAATGCTAAGACTAGAGGTTTAAATTCATATACACAGCGCTGATGATGTATAAAACTGAACTTACGTAGGTGTAGTAAACGTAGCCACCAATATCTTCTCCTGTGGTAGATACTCCACGCTCTGTACTTCGTCGTAGTGGAAGGGCACGTCTCCAGGCACGGAACACTTGACTCTCGCCTTCAGGAACGTGCTCCAACTGTCCTTCATCACCCGGTAGCCACCAGGATCGTTCTTGCATACTCTTGCGATGCGGGAGTAGATTATCTAGAGACAAAGAAAATAAAAGATGTCAAAAATACGAGCGTACTTAACAACTTAAAACACTTTCCAAGTTTCGCAACAGTCTATATCAGAGAATCACCCTACCTATGGGTACCTAATGGTTATGAAGCAACCAATACGAAAGCAAGGGACCTCACTCTTAGTATCTAATACATCATACAATCAGCCAATTGTAACTTATACGAAACTGACCGCTCTCATAGATTATGATAATAATACTTCATGAGATACCAATCTTCTTGTTAACAGAAGGGTGCCAAAAATAGTGTAGCATTAACCTAGTTTCTGTAATTGATAACGGTGTAGGGACAGCGGTGATAATGGACACAATTGTTTTATTGTAGGCAGTTCTCTTGGCTATTGGGTATAAAGGGCTTTGATTGTGTTGGTCTATGGTTTGTTATGTGGAGCTCGTTCGCACTATTTAAGATATATATCGCTATGATAACGTTTGTTTTTAAAGACTAACGTTCGTTAGTGACTATTATTCAGTTATTAAACAAAGGTGTGACTAATGGATTCAAGCTTCCAGCAAGCTGCTTCAGAAGCAGATGTTTTAAAGGATAAAACCATCCACCATTAGGTTCAAGACCCTCCCACCATCATAGCAGCCTTTCGCAGTCCACTGCTGGACAAAGACCTCACCTAATTTGAGTCACAATACGATGTGCGCCAGACGGAATGGTATAGGGTTCGAATTCGAGATTTTCGTCCCTTCGCAAATAATCTATTTGCTACGAATATTTTCCTAAATCGCCTCTTACGATACCCTCGGAATGAAATGGGGAAGTCACACTTTGTATTCTTAATCCTTCACTACACGGATAGCTTCTCAAACCAAAATAAGCGTCCTCAAAAGAAAATTCTGGATCACCACTGATCAAAACGCTCCGATATTATTGGTTGCAAAGTGGGGTTCGCGCCTTAAATACGTACTTATATAGCTTTGACATAAATTAAATGGTGCTCGCAACTTGTAGGTTCCAGTCAAATAAGAGCATAATCCTAGTGCACACAGCATACAAATGTTAGAATGATGTTATCTGTACATAATGACAAAAGATAAGGTTATCGTAATCATAATTTGTTAGCGCGTTGGACGCACTGTCACGTACCCGCTGAGATAACAGGAACTGTTCCATGAATCTTACGTACATATCAAACTGTAAGTCATTGCACCTACTTAACCACAATATGTACCAACATTGATAGAATAGGTAGGTATACAGTCAACTGCAAAGACGCTGCACGCCTCAAATTCTTTTATGAATCAAAACTCTCCGATTATTATTCTTTATCTAAGACTTATGATTTAGGCGAGATTTTTTTGTCTAAAAATTATATTGAAAATTACATTTACTTGGTACGATAGTAAGTATATGGGAGATTTCTCTTCAATCTACTAGGTGTTTTGTGGTTTGGTGCTAATTAATCTCATTTTATTTCTGTATAATAATAATATAATATAATTTATGCGGCAATAGGCTCGCCACCTATTACGTGGGATCAAAACACTGGCGAAAAGTGGGCGTTTAATATGCCTCTGCCTACCCCTTCGGGGAAGCAGGCGTGAGTCTATGTATGTATGTATGTATGTATTTCTGTATAAACGCGAATCTAATACTGTAAATTCTGTGTCACAGAGGACTTCAATAACATTCATTCAATTGAAAAAATAGACGTTATCATTAATTAATGTATCAATCGTGTGAGGAGATCGAACAATGGACGCATCAGTCAAATTGCTTAATTGTTTAATAATATTATGTCTGTTCTGTTGGAGATGAAAGGGTATTATCACATTAGATAGGTACCACTGCCGTGTGGTTGACGGCATAGAATACAAGTGTCACCACCCTCTATCTTCCTGTGAGTGTCATAAGAGGCGACTAAGGGATAACACGATGCAAATACCATCTTTGCGTAGAGACGGAAAACTCGACATCAAACCCTATACGACTGCCTCGTTGGTCTCGCGGCATAAATGTGCGCGTGGGATCGGGAGGTCCCGGGTTCGATTCCTGGGTCGGGCAGTGTTATTGGGTTTTTCTGTCACGAAATTCTCAGTAGCAGCACGGAGTCTGGAAATGTGCCCGGTTCGGCAATAGGCTCGCCCCTTATTACGTGGGACTAAAGTATATCTGGCGAAAAGTGGGTGTAGAAATACACCTCTGCCTACCCCTTCGGGGATAAAAGGCGTGACGATATGTATGTATGTATGTATAGGTATCACTTTCGCACGTCGCGCGTTGAAGGAAACATTCTTGGAACCACCTCCTTTATAGAGAACACTATTCGACTTCGTAGAACTTTCTCCATAATTTACTTACAGTCACAATTTTCTTACCGAAAGATAACGATTTATGCGATGCATAAAACTCCGCTTAATCACCTAAACCTACGAATAACATAGCCTAATCAAGTGCTTTTCTAAAGCACTTGATTAGTAGAAGATATTTAAAAGACCCAAATAGAGGCGCTTCTTGGATAAAGTATTGCGACCGAAATACCGAAAATAGAAATGGCGAAGTTAATAAGGATAAACTATTTAGCCGTTGTAATATACTATCAACACAGTCGTATATTTTCTATCGTTTTATACAGCTATACGTGAGGGAACAGAGATCTGATAGGTGCCTATTAAATCTGAGTTGTATTAAATCGTGCATACAACATTTTCTGAGCTTTCTCTTGTTAATAAACTCAACCATCACTTTTCTCAACACGGAAGAATCTTCGTGGCTTCCAATCAACTCTAGCCAGCTCAAGCTATTCAAGTCCTTGAGTATACCTCTAAGCCACGCGACGCAATACTCTTTAAGAAGCATTACTACAAGACCGCATTTGTGCACTCCCGTAGCAGGTAAGGCTGCACCACAATCTCTGCATACTAAACTACTTACCTTCCCACAATTCATGAATTCAACAGCGACTTCTCTAAACACGAAGTAGACGAAGTGGTCGTCTTCGAAGCTGCCGACGAACTGCGGTTCGTTCAACCAGTTCAGATCGTACTGCGTCGTGCGAAGTGTACTCGAGTCTCTAATGGCTGCACCACGACTCCTGTGGAAAGAAATTTGTAACTTTAATATTGTAAAAATAGCAAAAAAGTAGCGAATCTCTGGCTCAAAACCAATGGGCTATCATTAATCGCCTGCTAAACAGTAAACAAAAATATCGCCAGGAAACCTGCGTGTCTGAGAGTATTCTATATAGTTCTCGATCCCGCACATAGTCAACGTCTTCTCACTATTTAAGTTGGGGACTATGGTAGAAACATTTCGTAGTAAGAACTCTCCTCCCACGTCCAGAAATGGGACGGTTTATTACAGGGTTAATATAATTGTATAAAGGCGACAAACCAGTCTAACGTAGCAGATGACGGTTTTGTGACGGTGCAGAGGAGGAAGCGTCGTCAGAAGACCGTCAAGAACTGCTGCAGCACGGCTGCTGTGGAGCCCGGTGCAACCCTGTGCGCTGCCGCGCCGAACACACCCGTGTATATCTCTCGCCTGCACTTCACCACTAAGGCGGAGGACATCGCGGAGTACGTGCGCCAAAAGTCGAATTACATGCCGAGAGTACAGCTGCTGGAGTCGCGACGCAACGTCAACTTCAAAGCGTTTGTGGTGCGGATCCCAACGTGCTTTCTGTCTGTTGTTATGAAGGAGGACTTTTGGCCGAAAGGTGTGGTGTTCCGTCGCTTCCGCGGACAAGTGCCACACGAACGCACAACAATATCGTGGCCGTAAGTGAATCAATATTAAGTATATTTACTAACAAAAATTGTAAGTATATTGTATGTATGTTAGTATGTAAGGTATGTATCTTAATATTAAAAAAAATGTATGTAAACCCATTGTCTAGTACCCATAGTACAAGCTCTGCTTAATTTGGGACTAGATGGTGATGTGTGTATATATGTATTGTGAATGTATTTATTTAAATAAATTAAAATTGAAAATTGAAATTGTAAGAAAGTTGTTGCCTGTCTTATTTAGTGGTCGCGCGTAATATAAATCACTCCATTCTATTCGTCTATTTTATTCTCTTATTCGCGTTAACAACGGTAAAAATAACTTGTACCTAGACCTTAGTTCCCTAGTTACATTACAGTGCTTTCTTTACGTCTACTTTCTTTTTTACATTCTATCCTAGTGCGTCAGCACTGGTCATTGCCAGCAAAGTTTCGCGCAAACTCATTTATACTCTACAAATATACCGCCTTCCTTCACTGCTGACTCATAGATAAGAAAAAGAACACATTGTAAATACAACAATAAATTATGATACGAACGTATTAGGTAATTTCACACTACATCTAATCGTAGATAAAGTAAGTCTTATCGACGGTAGGTACTCAGATTGCGAAAGCGGATAGAGTATATGCTACTGATAGGCAAGGACGGAGCGATAAACATTAATTGACCTATAAATCGATATCAAATAAGGTCTTATATACACGCTGACAAAATTTTAAGTGTATACAACTATACACATGATTGCCAGGCGTTTCTATGCCTGAGATAAGACTCAATTCTGACAGCGCTAGAGAAGAGGCGTAGCTAGGTACAGATACGTACTTCTAATAAGAAATTATGAGAATACTTCTCTTTGGCTTTAGCTTAAGATCGTTGAGATCCAAATAAAAGGATGTCGTCTAGTTTGATACACGCGCTCGCGCACACATAGTGTATAAACAAGACCGAAGTAATCAAAATAACATATATACATTTGTGTTAGTACGTATGGTACGAATAGGAAGTACCCATAACACAATCAGTGTTCAAAATCTTTTTGTGATGTAATTTATGTTCAACATTTTATTATGTTGATGAAATGCAACCTATTTTTGTGAAAATAAACTATTATTATTATTAAGCAGGATCTGTCTTTTGATACTATGGTGTTTCTGCGTAAGCGCGTGTATAATTTTGGAGGTCCTTCTTTTTTTACTTACTCGTTATAAAGCCTTGCTGAAACTAACTTTTTCACATAACTTGAGGTTGATACTAACATTTGTCACGTTTTCAACAAACAGGTCGCGTTTCATCGCGCGGTAAATGTGGTAATGATGGTCCTAACTGGAAACAGGGTTATCTACATACTCACAACCTAGTTGATACAAGTGGTCCGCAGTCGTAATGTCTACCGCAGCAGGCTGCCCCATCGTAATTGTATTGGGCGTTTAATATTTCTACTTGCTATGCTATTGGAGTTCGAGATTTTACAGTAATATGATGTTTATATTATAGGAAATAGCTTCTAGAGATAACAACGCGTTTGGTATTAATTTCTTATCTATTATTTTTATTATTTTAGTGAGAACAATTAATTAGCAGGTTAAAAAAATATTTTACAGTTACGCGACATGCCATTGTTACACACACATATGCGCGTGTTAACACAAAACCTTAAAAACTTGTATCAATATAAAAATAAGAATGCCTTTAGTACCTATATGTAACTACCAGTTAATTATAAATTATTAACTATTCACATCAAATATATTATATACAATCTATGGTCAAATAGAGTAAATTACTAAAACACATCTAATATTTGCATTATTAATGTTCTTGTAGAAATATTTTAGATAATTAATCACAAAGATTGCCCAAAGCAAGACGCCAGTGCAAGACTTCTGATGTTGGTCAATATTTTGGCGCCAACGTGCGTCTAACCTTTGGCGGGAAAACTAGAGAAGTTGCAATGCAATTAATTTTGTAGGGTAATGTGAATCGTACTAATGTGGTAGGCCTAACATACGATAAGAAGGGTCACAGAGATCGCAAGCACTAATTGGAGAATCTAATCTGGCGAATGATGACTGAAGATTAGATACAATTACATGTTTCTAGTTCTGAATAACTAATAGCGGTTACTAAGAAGCTTTTACCGCTTTAAGGTAACTGATAGAAAAAGCTTTAAATAATGAATATTTTAGACATAACGTGGATATTGCTTAAACAATAAATTGATTTATGTTGACGGGAAATAAAGACTTCTAATTAACGTATGCATACCTACATGTACGAGGTAGATACGTGTGAGTGAAAAAAATACAATAAGACATAAGTTTTACTTATGTTTATGTAACCGTTCTGTAAAGCAATTCCTGAAGACAGCAGACCACAAGAATTCACCGTTATGCGTAGAACTTTTCTTTACCATCACAGTTAGCTGCCAGACGGCTTATCTAGGTATAGTAAGATGCTAGTAATCAACTAATTCAGGTTAGACTAGCATTACTTAGAAGTCATATATGGCTGTGCAAGATCCAATTAATAATAGAAAATCCCGTACCGTGATCAATTAATGTCGATAGTATAATAACGCCAACATAGTGTTTAGCTCATCTAACTAATAAAAAGTTTGTCTTTATAAATGATGTCAGCTTTCGGCAAATGTAAATATTCATCAAAGATTGTTCAAGTTCTTCATAATCTTCCTAATATTGCTATAATATTTCCTACTAGTCAAATAGTTAATGTTTCCAACTAGTCAAATCAAACGCTTTTAATGAAATGCCAAAAACGACCTTTTCTACCAATTTTCTACGGCGTTTATATGAAATATGACATAGTGACGTCAAAGGTTTTTGCTGTCAAGTTGAATACTTATTATCAATAAATTGTGGATAAAAATGTTAAATAAAGTTTTAACATTAATTGATGAATGAAACTACCATTATTTTGAAACGTTTCACTGGATAATTTTTATCCAGTGAAACGAAAACTTGTATAATTTATTTCACTTGCGGGAATCTTCTCTATTAGAAGAGGCATATTTTTCAACCACAGTGCGCTGACTATGATTTTAATTTTCTATTCCAAAGAAGGACAAACGAGGCCCCCGCTTGTCCTGTGCCCCCTCGGGTTGCGGAGGTCAGACAGGCAGTCTCTCTGTGGAAAAGCTAATATTCAGGATCTCAGATTGAAACTGGGATAACGCTAAGAGAAAGAAGAAGAAGAAAGAAGGGGGGCCTATTTTTAACGATGTGAAGTAATTAATTAACAAGACACGCTCTCGGCAGAATGGGACTGATACGGCTGAAGGAGACTTAAGAACATTGTGAAAACGTATTAGAGATACAAACATTTTACGAAAATGTAGGTATATTTAGTCCATCTATGATAAATTTTATGCGATAAGGATTGGACTAAACCTTGAACTACACACATTTAGGTTATGTTTTATAATAAGGCGGCAGAGTGCCCACTCTAGCTGGCATGATTGGCATATTTAACTTTGCCCTTAACTCATACCGAGTAGACATCCTTGACCCATATTGACACTAAATATAAATAGGAACTGATAACATATTAAACATAATAAACAGCGCTAACTAATACTGCTCCATGGTCAATCATACTACAGCGAAATAGTACTGAATACGCGTCAGTTTTTAATTTCTCCGCATAAATATAAAATCATCGTAAAAGAAGAGAGAATGATAAAAGAGAATAAGCAAATATGAAGAGCTGCTGGTGCTACGAACAATGAAGGAGGCTGTGATAATACTTCATAAATATTCTTTAAGTAGACGACGATATTTACCATAGCAGATGTGAAGAATGGTAGTGTTGATAGTGATTAAAGCAATGATTCCTCACCTGCATATAGCAGTGTCGGAGCTGGCGAAGTCAGTGGGAGTGCCGGCATAGTACTCCCCGTTGGTGGTCAATATGGCGGTCACGTTGGAGTGAGGGTTGTACGGACAGTTGGCGACCCCAGTTACCCACTCCGATACGGTGTTTATGGACTCGATCTGGAGAAAAATGTAATATTAAATCGGCAACGGTCACACGAAAACCGATCTATACGGATAGTAACTAATTTTCGGAACTGCTTTTATTTTATAGACAGGATTTTATGTATCGTAAATTACCAACAAACTTGCAATGTATGAAATGCAGGTTTGAGAAGCTAGTGTAAATTAACATAATATCATCTCCAAGAGGATACAAATGCACGACGGATACTTTGAGGTATCGCTAGCATGAGCAAGCAACGGCGATGCGTTATAAAAACATCCATTGTCAGACAATCTTTCGTCACCAAATACGACTAAAGTTTAATTTAATATTTCGATGCCTTACTTCTCTCCAACTGCAAACAGGACTGAACGCGTGAGTTCCACAGGCGAACAGCTTGTGTTCATGTGCCAGCAGCACTTTCACGTAGTTGTGGCAGTCTTCTTCCGATTGCCCCTTCACTTGGCACAACCTGACCTTATCTGCAGACGCTAGCCAATCCGCACGCTCTAACACACCGAGACCACGGAGCGACAGCCGGTATAAGGCATCCCTGGAAGAAGATAAAGACAGGTCAATAATACACCATTATACTAACATTACAGAGAGTCTACTGCCTCGTTGGTCTCGCGGCATAAATGTGCGCGTGGGTTTGGGAGGTCTCAGGTTCGATTCCCGGCTCGGGCTAAAGTGTTATTGGGTTTTTCCGTTAGGAAATTCTCAGTAGCAGCTCGGAGTCGGGTAATGTGCCCGGTACGGCAATAGACTCGCCCCCTATTACGTGGGACCTACAAATTCATGGCGAAATGTGGGTGTTATATCACACCTCTGCCTACCCCTTCGGGGATACAGGCAAAATACAGAGTTAGTCAGTTTGCTACTCATTAAAAAGGAACTCCTATGGTTGAATACTTCCTGTTTCTATCGCAGAAGAGTTTACAAACTAAGGTCGCCAAGAATAACCAGATATTGAACGTCAATTTTCATGATGACACAAGTTTGTGACGAGAGAACCGACCCTAAACGTTACGACAGAATCCCATTGACAGTCACTATTTTAGCCATACGTGCAATCATATTTTTCCAACCAATAATCACGAATTTTTGCAACCGTCTATACGTTCTCGGACATTGTGGTTTAATTACTGATCAATTCTGTTCTCCTTTTACTTAAGTGTGCTTTTCGATTCTCAGAATCCCAGGTATATTAATTTGGTTCCCCCACATATCATGGATCTCGAGCGAGTTGGTATTATTAGTACACAATCATGTTAATTCAATAGCATTGATCATTAATGAAATAAAGTGATGAAATTCTGTCGAAATCTCGATAAACTTTCACTACAGCGATTACCAGGGTTTAAATAATAAACCTTTAATAAATCGGCAAGGATCGATGCCCTCCATAAAAGGTGCTAATGAAGGGACGTGCCGACCAAAGCCCTCCCGCTGTTAACACCACACAAGCCTCTTCAGTCAAAAACACGTACTTAATAAAGCTTCAGCAATGACCTGATTGTTTATTACATTTTATTATGAGTAGACAAATGGCTCAAGGTGACTTTAATGTACTTGTAACACTAGATATTATTGGATATTCGATTTCATATCAATCGTGCGCATTCATTCGTATTATGTTGCGTACAGACGGATAACGAAAACCGCACCAACATACGTTCTAATATGTAAATTTTCTTTATTTTAAGACAACAATAGAAGTAACATAGTCCGTAGTTCAAGCCTCAAGAATAAAGATTCTTGAGGCTTGAACTATGGACTATGTTACTTCTATTGTAGTCACGAAGTTACACACATATACATCTTCACATATACATACATCTCGCGAGCTATGCAATACTGAATTGATAGCTTTGTGCGTGGTACATATAATCTGCTGTTCTTCAGTGTCATCATCATCATCAGCCTGCCAAAGTCACCGCTGGATATAGGCCACTTCAATGGTACGCCACTGAGCCCGATTTTCGGCTTTTCGTGTCCACTTCAGTGTCATAGTTGACCCAATTCAGTTCGTACTCTAGACGTTTAGTCAAAATTACAGTGGTTCAAAATTATTTTATTATAAAATTTATCTCATAGTAGTTAGTCTCTTTCCCACTTATTTGTTTAGGTCACATACTCATCCAGATTAATTAAGTTAACAAACCTAGAAAACTTGGTCCAACGGCAAATTTGACGAACCGCGAAATGGATTCAAGCGTGAAGATGGCAATTTACTGAGAAACGTCGAAAGCATTATCACTGTTGTTGTAGAAAAACAATGTGCATAACGGCTTGCACAAACAAGTAATTTGCAAAGCCATCAAATTCCTTAATAACGTGTAATTAATTGCATAATATAAATATGCAATACTTATCAGGCTACGTACCCGTTCAACCCTCGAATTTCGACCCAATTACAAAAGTGCCCGTTCGACCTCATTTTTAGTACCCGTTCAACCCTCTTCAAAATATAATAATTTATGTGCCCGGTCGACCTCTTTTTTAGTACCCACTGGACCCAAAAAATAAAACCCATTAAAAAGTGCCCGTTCGACCTCTTTTTTTAGTGCCCGTTCGACCCACAAAAAAATATTTGTTTATTTAGTACTGTTTTAATGTAATTTCGTTTAAAAAAGTACAGATATGTTGAAAAGTGTTAACTGCAATACATTTGAAGCATAAGGAAGTACAGGCACACTAACGACAAATAGTACTCGTTCTTCACATTGGAAGTTTGGATTGTTTTGATGTACAAGTATATTATAATAATAATAATAATTCGGCAACCTTCATAAGCTCTTAGGTATAAGGTAGTATACCGTAATAGTATACAAGGTAAATAATATGTAATGTAATAATTTTTCTGACTTAAAAAGATAGTCTAAAGTGAATCATAATTATTTTGTTCATACGCAAGGCAAACTCGCGTCTAAGCTCAGCCTTTCCCCGCGCTCCAGGGTGCAGGTGTGAGTAGTTTTTTTTTTTTTTTTTTTTCTTTATTTAAAGAGGCTTGATCACTCAGTGATCATGTCGCCTCCATAAGAGATTACAAGTTATTAAAATATACACATATTACAAACTAAGGTCTACATTTAAGTGCACAGTTAACTATTTTATACAAGCACTTTGCCTTTTCTGACAAAGGATTAGCCAAAATGTTGTTACAGACTCCTAAAGATCTCAAAAAAAGCTTCTCCTTGAATTCAAATTGTTTTCTCTCAACCTCGTTCCGTACGCACTCCACCAAGATGTGATATACATCTTCTCTCATATTACACAAGGAGCAGTTAGGTGAAGGAGCCATTTTCATCATAAACATAAAACTATTCAATGGGATGTGTCCAGAACGAAGTCGAAGAGCTGTTACAACATTTTGCCTAGAAAGGTTGGAATTCGCAAACCAAATATATCCTAAGGGACTGGTTTGTATGGTTTTGTACCATATTCCTACGGTTCGAGACCTTTCATCGAAATATTCTTTCCACAATCTAAGACTGTTATCTTTAGCTATTTGTAAAATATCTGTGAAATAAGGCAATCGTGAAAGTGTAACCCCATCACATGTTGCCTCCTTTGCTAAACGGTCTACCACTACATTTCCCTTCAAACCGATATGTGAAGGAATCCACTGAAGGATTATATTGGTACCAGAGCTTTGTAGCTTTCTAATGGAGTTTATAATATCGTATGCTATTGACAAACCTCGAATGCGTGAGGTACATTGAATCAGATGTTGGAGCGCGCTCCTGGAGTCCGTAAATATGACATAGTTACCGGTTTGAAGAGACTCTGTATAGGAAATCGCTTCTAAAATAGCTATTAATTCAATGTTCATAATGCACATATATGGAGTTTCAATTTTAAATCTAGCGTAACTGTTTGCTTGGGGGTCGAAAAAGGCGGCACCCGCAAGGTTATTGACCTTGGACCCATCAGTAAAAATTCGGTAAAAATTTACATAATTGCTATTAAGGAACTCTAAACAGATATTATGTAGGAAATATTTGTTGTAACTATGTTTACTTTTGTCGAGCACTTCGATGAAAGGTCTTACCGACCGAGTTAAATTCAAATTGCTCATCCACGTATCGAGGCTAAATAACTCCAGCTGTCTGCTGATATAGACAGGTACTGATTTAAAGTGTTCAGAGGACAGAAGCAATATAGGTTTGTTCCGACGTCTCCAGTGAGAACTAGGTATTTGATCAGAGAGCTTATCAATCAAGGCAACAGTCTCACTATCGCAGATCGACCTCTGTTTCAGCCAGAATTTTGCAGCCAAGAAATATCTCCGTGCACGCAACGGTTGAATATGTAGCTCACTTTCCATGGCATGCACGGGTGTACTCCTAATAAATCCTCCAATGAGTCGCAGATACTGATTTTGTAATACATCTAATTTAGATAGATGTGTGTTAGCGCTCGCACTATATAAGTGACTGCCGTAGTCTAGTCTGCTTCGCACCAGACTTATATATAATGTTCTCAAATGAATTGGGTGTATCCCCCACCCACTGCTTGACAAGACCTTAAATATGTTTACATAAGACGCGGTTTTACTCTTAATCTCGTTAATATGTTTGCTCCATCTAAGACCGCGGTCGAGCCACAATCCTAGATACTTAATACTGTCAACAACTTCTAAGGAACAATTATTAATTTTAAGTCTTGGCGACTGCCTATAAAAACTTGATTGGAAAACACAAACTTTACTTTTAGTAGCTGAAATTTCAAGACCTATATCAAGGAGCAAATAAAACATTTTGTCAAGTGCTAATTGTAGAATACAAGAAATATCCCTAATTTCGTTACCCAAACAATATACAACGAAGTCATCTGCAAATTGCGAAATAAATATGCTATCTGAACCAATTGAAGCGCTTATGTGCATAGTGGAAATGTTGAATAGTAAAGGAGATAGAGGATCCCCCTGAGCTAAACCCAGACTAGTATTTCGGCATAATAAAGTATCATCTATGTTTATTCGCAGATTACGATTAATAAGAAAGTTCCATAAATAATTACAAAGCTTTGATCCAACCCCAATACTATCCAAAATTTGAATCAAACTAGTTACGTCTACATTATTGTATGCATTGTTGATGTCGAGGAAGCACCCGACTGTACTTAGTTTTTTTGTAAAACCTAACTGAATTCTCGTTGCTAAGGTTGTGAGGTTATCCATAGTAGAACGACACTTACGAAAACCTGTGGTATTATTGGATAACAACCTATTTTTTTCTATGTACCATTCTAATCGGTTGAGTAGAATGCCATGAAATACTTTGCACAAACAAGAGATCATTGATATAGGTCGTAACGACGATACATTATTAGGATCTCTGCCAGGTTTAGGTATCGGTACAATCGTTATATCTCTCCATTGTCTAGGGACAAATCCGTTAGAAAAAAAACTGTTGTACAAATCTGTTAGTATTTGTTTACCAATTACCGGAAGATACTTTATCATCGAATAAGATATATTATCGCATCCAGGTGATGTATTTTTGGCCGGTATACATTTATTAAGTTCGTGTAATGCTATTGGGGATTCTAGAGTGTGGTTAAAAGAACGTAAATACGGCTTGTTTGGGCATACAAAATCGGGTGCTAGGGTGTTCAAAAGATCAGTCGCTCTTTTAATGTCCACATGTTGCCTATAGGATCTATTGCCCTTGAACCATTTCATCCTATTCCACATCATTGTAGATGAAGTTGTTTGGTCAATAGACGTACAAAACTGCTGCCAACTTTTTGTTTTTGCGTTGCGTATTAGTCTCTGAGCAACGCGAATTTTATTTTGTAGAATCTCTAAATTTTGTGAAATAGGATTACGTCTAAAATTTTTTAAAGCCAAACGACGTTCAGCTACAGCTTTGGAAAGCTCAGGCGACCAGTATGGTTTAGGTGTAAATATATTACTAGGGCTATTACTAATTTTAATTAATGGTATATATAACTCTGCTGCCAAATACATGTAATCCACAAATACGTTATAAGCTTTTTGTAAGTCACTTGGGAGGATTATGTTTGAATACATTTTGTTAAGTAAATCGGTGTAGGATTGCCAATCAGCATATTTATAATTTCTTCTTGCATAAGGCTTACTTGAAGATGGAATGTTAGTGGAGATTTTAATCATTTGGTGGTCGCTACCCAAACACTCACCCAGAACTACCCAATTTAAGAGCAAACTAATGTCAGAAGAGGCTGTTGGCAACCCAACATTTTTTCTGTGTTGGTACACATGTATATTAGTGCGTAAGATTTATATTTTATGTGTTGGTAACGCTATGCGGCCCCGCCCGCACTTCTTCCCTAACTGTGGTACAAGCGAATACACGCATTTTTACCTCACGGACCTCGTTTAATTTAAACCAGCCCCAAAAACAATTAAACTTCTTTTCATGGTCCTTCGAATGGTGAGGTACCGCGAGTGTAAACAAATAAAGTGCAAGATCGTTGTTCAGGACAGTTTTTACGACGCCCGAAACGGTTACAATCTCCACGTGCGTCTGTTGCCGTCGTGTGAGTGATTACCGATCAAACTCGTCGACAGCTGAAGCCGTCAACGGTGTATTCAATACTCATCATATATTATTTCCATTACCTACAAAAGAAAAACAGCGGAACTTCCAATTTTAACCGCCAAAAGGAAGATTGGAGAAAATCGGCGTTTCCAGAAAGAAAGAGATCTTTCTGCTACTCGCCGCTGCACGGCGCTGTGTGTCCCACTACTAGTGTCAGTGTGCAGTGAAGTCACGGTATTGGTCAAAATTTTTTGTTGTAGCGGCCGCGCCTCAACGTCATTGGCCACACTACCATTGCCGATTGCGTGTAATTGCGAGCGTGGCGCCACCATCTTCCATCTTGCCGTCGAACGCCACGACAGGACGCCATCCCGCCATTTTTACCTTCAACAACTTTGTGTAAAAACTTTAAGTTTTTTGTTTAAGTTCTGTCTTGCCAAGTGCGTATTATTTTAGCGTCATAATTATTAATTCAGTGAACGTGCAGGCCAGCAGAAAAAAACAGTAACGTTTTGCATTAGTTTACAATTAGTTGTAGTCAAGTTGTTGATAAGTGTGCCAAAAAATAATCCGTGCGGTGAAAGTGTACAAACTGGTTAGTTTTAAATAATTTATTTTTTGCGTGTTTACTGATTTTTTATTTGTCGTTTATTATTATAATGTTTTTCTTCTTTTAGTAATTTTGTCAGAATAGTTAAGGGATGGATTGGGCTCTACTAAATAATTTACTATTTGAAATACTGTTAAATTGTAAAATTAATTTAAAGTACTTAATTTAAGTCTAATATTGTCGGAATGTAACATTCCACCAAATTGATAATAATTAATTCATTCATTTCTACCCGGTGTAAAATTTATCTTAACATTATTTAGACAATGATTATAATTAAAATAAGTTATTAAAAATTATATAATATTGGTCTTCTATGTCAACTTATTAAATGAATCTTCTTCAGAAGTTAGTTAATATTACCTTGGGTTGTTAAGCTTTAGTTTACTGAATATATAAAAATTTACCTCAAGTTAGAATTACTTATTACTTTTTTGGAAAGAAATATAATATTATATCGGCCTATTTCAGATCAAAGAAAAATAATTGCTGGTAAAAAAATGTCCCAAATGGAACCTGTAGCTTCAACAAGTCGGCATAATATAGATGATACTCAAGAAATTTGTTTCGTAACATCTATCAGAGGTGGTGAGATACTGTTAAATGACGGTTATCAATACTATAAAAAAAGAGACAATAAAAATGGATCATCTCGTTGGGATTGCAAATATAAATCAAAGTGTCGCGGCACTTTAACAATTAAAGGAAATACTGTTGTGAAAAAGGTCAGTCATACTAACAATTGTGTACCCGATCAAGCTGGCAATGAAATAAAGAAGGAAGTAAGTAAATGGAGAGTTCAATCTGGAAAAGGAGTTCTTCCACTACAAACAATATATAATGAAGGCGTTAATCGGCTAAAGGATAAAGGTCTAAACCTATTGACCCAGATCCCAGATTTTAATAACGTAAAGCATGGACTTTATAACTGTCGCAGAAAAGAATTTGGTATCCGTAATATTAGGCCAAAAAGAGCTACAGATGTCGGAGTTCCTTTAAAATACAACGACTTTTTAATGGCTGACTATCAACAAGGTGCTCGAAGAATTTTATTATTTTCATCAAAGGAAGCAAGAGAAAAGTTAAAGACTAAAACATTACTTCGCAGATGGGACGTTTAAATGTGCAGTTCCACCGTTTGTACAAATGTACAGTATTCATGGCGATCTCGGTAGCACTAAAAGAAGCACCCATATTTTACCATTAATATATGCTTTGGTTAGTGACAAAAAGGAAGAAACGTATAAAATTGTATTTCAATTAATATTGTCGCAAAATGCGTCATGGAATCCAGAAAAATTTACTACCGATTTTGAAACTGCGCAAATGAATGCGATTAAATCAATTTTCCCCGAAGTGGACATAAAAGGATGTTTTTTTCATTTCACTCAGGCTTCATGCAAAAGGGCAAAAAGTCTCCACATCTTAAAAAATCGCGTGTCTAAGCGACATGTTTCTCTATGTGCCGCCTTAGCATTATTACCAAAGGAAGCTATAGACGAAGGTTGGTTCTATATTATGGAGGACTGGTCTGAAGAAAATGAAAATTTAGTCAAATTTAATGACTATTTTACCAGACAATGGCTGCAAAAGGAAGATATGGAAGAATATGGTGTTTCAATTCCGAAAACCACCGTACCACAAATACCGTGGAATCGTGGCACTCAAGCATCAACAAAAAGCTTTGCGGGATTGCCAAACCAAATATATTACAATATTTAAACATCATAAAAACAGATGCATCAGTAACAAGTACAACTATGGCGAAACTATACAATGGACACGAACTATTTAATAAACGCAAACAATTTATTGAAAAAGATGAAAAAATTACGTTTATTCTAGAGCAAATAGAAAACCATCATATAAGTATTGGTCATTGTTTAGAGAAGCTGCTTACCTATGTTTGTTAATTTTGGTATAACTTTATGTTCATGTCCACTGATTTTACCATGATTCCGTCTAGTATGTATTAGATAGGTTCTAAGTAAATTATAAGATTGCCTGTGATTTTAATTGTTGATTTGTGATTTATTGCCAATATTATACTTAATTTTGTTTAGTTGTAGGCTCATTTTAGGGCAATACTGTTATGGGATTGTTAAAGGGTACATACGGAATTTATTATTTAAGCCATGTAAAGCATAATAAATATTATTTTTGTAA
The DNA here is from genome assembly GCA_944739405.2 of Euclidia mi. Taxonomy (NCBI): domain Eukaryota; kingdom Metazoa; phylum Arthropoda; class Insecta; order Lepidoptera; family Erebidae; genus Euclidia; species Euclidia mi. The sequence continues at coordinate 24,483,929 of OX123204.2, read as the reverse complement.
ATTTATTTCGTTTACGAAAGTTACATAAATAATAATTATAATGTTAAGGATAAGTCTGATTTTAATCTGTGATTTATATACATTTTACTTATACTCTTAATATACATTATTTTGGTATATTTAATTTACGAAATTTATAAAAATAATAATAATTATGTTTAGGATAAGTCTGATTTTGATCAGTGATCTGTGATTTATATACATTATTTTCCTTATACTCTTAAAATTGTTTGATTGTTTTTATCTTATATTTACAAACAAGATCGTGATATTTTGTACTGATTAAAAATACAAAGTTATCTTATATTGATAAACTTAATCAAAATTCCAACATTATTAGTATGACCGTATTTTGAATTAATGCAACTTCGCATACGAAGTTCAAGTAATTCATCATATTTGTTAAAATAAAGTAAAAGAGATATAAATCTCAGATATACATATATATCTCTGATTCATATCTCTTTTAATTTATTTTAACAAATATGCTCTTAAATTCAGTTGTTATCGCTTTAATTTTAGGATATCTCTGAGTTCCTTACTTAAATTAATATTAATTCAGTATTCTAATATCTTAGTGTAAACACTTAAGATATTAGAATCCTGAATTAATATTACATGCATGTATACTATGTAACACACGTGATCTGCTGGGAACATATCATTTTCGTCGAAATAGAACATTGTTGATTTTATATGTTTCATTAAAAGTATTGATTAATCGTATTGTTTTATTTTAATTAAATTGTCACTTTTATACACGATTGTACTTTAGCGTTTTATACGAAGATGTAGAAATGAGGTCGAACGGGCACACGGTGTTAGGTAGAGGTTCGAAAGGGCACTTTAGGTTTAGGCAAAATTCAAGTTTTTGGGTCGAGATGGTAAAAGTGGGTTGAGAGGGTAAAATTTGTCGATGAGGTCGAAATTTGTGGGTTGAACGGGTACGTAGCCTTATCAGGCTACGTACCCGTTCAACCCTCGAATTTCGACCCAATTACAAAAGTGCCCGTTCGACCTCATTTTTAGTACCCGTTCAACCCTCTTCAAAATATAATAATTTATGTGCCCGGTCGACCTCTTTTTTAGTACCCACTGGACCCAAAAAATAAAACCCATTAAAAAGTGCCCGTTCGACCTCTTTTTTTAGTGCCCGTTCGACCCACAAAAAAATATTTGTTTATTTAGTACTGTTTTAATGTAATTTCGTTTAAAAAAGTACAGATATGTTGAAAAGTGTTAACTGCAATACATTTGAAGCATAAGGAAGTACAGGCACACTAACGACAAATAGTACTCGTTCTTCACATTGGAAGTTTGGATTGTTTTGATGTACAAGTATATTATAATAATAATAATAATTCGGCAACCTTCATAAGCTCTTAGGTATAAGGTAGTATACCGTAATAGTATACAAGGTAAATAATATGTAATGTAATAATTTTTCTGACTTAAAAAGATAGTCTAAAGTGAATCATAATTATTTTGTTCATACGCAAGGCAAACTCGCGTCTAAGCTCAGCCTTTCCCCGCGCTCCAGGGTGCAGGTGTGAGTAGTTTTTTTTTTTTTTTTTTTTCTTTATTTAAAGAGGCTTGATCACTCAGTGATCATGTCGCCTCCATAAGAGATTACAAGTTATTAAAATATACACATATTACAAACTAAGGTCTACATTTAAGTGCACAGTTAACTATTTTATACAAGCACTTTGCCTTTTCTGACAAAGGATTAGCCAAAATGTTGTTACAGACTCCTAAAGATCTCAAAAAAAGCTTCTCCTTGAATTCAAATTGTTTTCTCTCAACCTCGTTCCGTACGCACTCCACCAAGATGTGATATACATCTTCTCTCATATTACACAAGGAGCAGTTAGGTGAAGGAGCCATTTTCATCATAAACATAAAACTATTCAATGGGATGTGTCCAGAACGAAGTCGAAGAGCTGTTACAACATTTTGCCTAGAAAGGTTGGAATTCGCAAACCAAATATATCCTAAGGGACTGGTTTGTATGGTTTTGTACCATATTCCTACGGTTCGAGACCTTTCATCGAAATATTCTTTCCACAATCTAAGACTGTTATCTTTAGCTATTTGTAAAATATCTGTGAAATAAGGCAATCGTGAAAGTGTAACCCCATCACATGTTGCCTCCTTTGCTAAACGGTCTACCACTACATTTCCCTTCAAACCGATATGTGAAGGAATCCACTGAAGGATTATATTGGTACCAGAGCTTTGTAGCTTTCTAATGGAGTTTATAATATCGTATGCTATTGACAAACCTCGAATGCGTGAGGTACATTGAATCAGATGTTGGAGCGCGCTCCTGGAGTCCGTAAATATGACATAGTTACCGGTTTGAAGAGACTCTGTATAGGAAATCGCTTCTAAAATAGCTATTAATTCAATGTTCATAATGCACATATATGGAGTTTCAATTTTAAATCTAGCGTAACTGTTTGCTTGGGGGTCGAAAAAGGCGGCACCCGCAAGGTTATTGACCTTGGACCCATCAGTAAAAATTCGGTAAAAATTTACATAATTGCTATTAAGGAACTCTAAACAGATATTATGTAGGAAATATTTGTTGTAACTATGTTTACTTTTGTCGAGCACTTCGATGAAAGGTCTTACCGACCGAGTTAAATTCAAATTGCTCATCCACGTATCGAGGCTAAATAACTCCAGCTGTCTGCTGATATAGACAGGTACTGATTTAAAGTGTTCAGAGGACAGAAGCAATATAGGTTTGTTCCGACGTCTCCAGTGAGAACTAGGTATTTGATCAGAGAGCTTATCAATCAAGGCAACAGTCTCACTATCGCAGATCGACCTCTGTTTCAGCCAGAATTTTGCAGCCAAGAAATATCTCCGTGCACGCAACGGTTGAATATGTAGCTCACTTTCCATGGCATGCACGGGTGTACTCCTAATAAATCCTCCAATGAGTCGCAGATACTGATTTTGTAATACATCTAATTTAGATAGATGTGTGTTAGCGCTCGCACTATATAAGTGACTGCCGTAGTCTAGTCTGCTTCGCACCAGACTTATATATAATGTTCTCAAATGAATTGGGTGTATCCCCCACCCACTGCTTGACAAGACCTTAAATATGTTTACATAAGACGCGGTTTTACTCTTAATCTCGTTAATATGTTTGCTCCATCTAAGACCGCGGTCGAGCCACAATCCTAGATACTTAATACTGTCAACAACTTCTAAGGAACAATTATTAATTTTAAGTCTTGGCGACTGCCTATAAAAACTTGATTGGAAAACACAAACTTTACTTTTAGTAGCTGAAATTTCAAGACCTATATCAAGGAGCAAATAAAACATTTTGTCAAGTGCTAATTGTAGAATACAAGAAATATCCCTAATTTCGTTACCCAAACAATATACAACGAAGTCATCTGCAAATTGCGAAATAAATATGCTATCTGAACCAATTGAAGCGCTTATGTGCATAGTGGAAATGTTGAATAGTAAAGGAGATAGAGGATCCCCCTGAGCTAAACCCAGACTAGTATTTCGGCATAATAAAGTATCATCTATGTTTATTCGCAGATTACGATTAATAAGAAAGTTCCATAAATAATTACAAAGCTTTGATCCAACCCCAATACTATCCAAAATTTGAATCAAACTAGTTACGTCTACATTATTGTATGCATTGTTGATGTCGAGGAAGCACCCGACTGTACTTAGTTTTTTTGTAAAACCTAACTGAATTCTCGTTGCTAAGGTTGTGAGGTTATCCATAGTAGAACGACACTTACGAAAACCTGTGGTATTATTGGATAACAACCTATTTTTTTCTATGTACCATTCTAATCGGTTGAGTAGAATGCCATGAAATACTTTGCACAAACAAGAGATCATTGATATAGGTCGTAACGACGATACATTATTAGGATCTCTGCCAGGTTTAGGTATCGGTACAATCGTTATATCTCTCCATTGTCTAGGGACAAATCCGTTAGAAAAAAAACTGTTGTACAAATCTGTTAGTATTTGTTTACCAATTACCGGAAGATACTTTATCATCGAATAAGATATATTATCGCATCCAGGTGATGTATTTTTGGCCGGTATACATTTATTAAGTTCGTGTAATGCTATTGGGGATTCTAGAGTGTGGTTAAAAGAACGTAAATACGGCTTGTTTGGGCATACAAAATCGGGTGCTAGGGTGTTCAAAAGATCAGTCGCTCTTTTAATGTCCACATGTTGCCTATAGGATCTATTGCCCTTGAACCATTTCATCCTATTCCACATCATTGTAGATGAAGTTGTTTGGTCAATAGACGTACAAAACTGCTGCCAACTTTTTGTTTTTGCGTTGCGTATTAGTCTCTGAGCAACGCGAATTTTATTTTGTAGAATCTCTAAATTTTGTGAAATAGGATTACGTCTAAAATTTTTTAAAGCCAAACGACGTTCAGCTACAGCTTTGGAAAGCTCAGGCGACCAGTATGGTTTAGGTGTAAATATATTACTAGGGCTATTACTAATTTTAATTAATGGTATATATAACTCTGCTGCCAAATACATGTAATCCACAAATACGTTATAAGCTTTTTGTAAGTCACTTGGGAGGATTATGTTTGAATACATTTTGTTAAGTAAATCGGTGTAGGATTGCCAATCAGCATATTTATAATTTCTTCTTGCATAAGGCTTACTTGAAGATGGAATGTTAGTGGAGATTTTAATCATTTGGTGGTCGCTACCCAAACACTCACCCAGAACTACCCAATTTAAGAGCAAACTAATGTCAGAAGAGGCTAAGGATATATCTGGCGAAGATTGCTGTAACACACCATTAACTAATTTTGTGCGTGTGCTCTGACCGTTATTTAATGAAACTAGTGAACTATCCAATAAGGCATCAAAAATGTGAGCCCCTTTCTGATCTGTCTTTGTAGACCAATTTGTGTGATGACCGTTAAAGTCCCCAAGTAATAATGATTTTTCTTTTAAACTAGAAAATAAACAGTCCCAATCATTACTGGTGGTGCTTACAGAGGGCGGGCAGTACAAACAGTAAATGTGTTGTATATACATGTGTGAGTAGTTCGAGAGGGGTGCGGTGCGGGGCAAAGACAATAGGGATCGCAGGCCAGCAGAAAAAAACAGTAACGTTTTGCATTAGTTTACAATTAGTTGTAGTCAAGTTGTTGATAAGTGTGCCAAAAAATAATCCGTGCGGTGAAAGTGTACAAACTGGTTAGTTTTAAATAATTTATTTTTTGCGTGTTTACTGATTTTTTATTTGTCGTTTATTATTATAATGTTTTTCTTCTTTTAGTAATTTTGTCAGAATAGTTAAGGGATGGATTGGGCTCTACTAAATAATTTACTATTTGAAATACTGTTAAATTGTAAAATTAATTTAAAGTACTTAATTTAAGTCTAATATTGTCGGAATGTAACATTCCACCAAATTGATAATAATTAATTCATTCATTTCTACCCGGTGTAAAATTTATCTTAACATTATTTAGACAATGATTATAATTAAAATAAGTTATTAAAAATTATATAATATTGGTCTTCTATGTCAACTTATTAAATGAATCTTCTTCAGAAGTTAGTTAATATTACCTTGGGTTGTTAAGCTTTAGTTTACTGAATATATAAAAATTTACCTCAAGTTAGAATTACTTATTACTTTTTTGGAAAGAAATATAATATTATATCGGCCTATTTCAGATCAAAGAAAAATAATTGCTGGTAAAAAAATGTCCCAAATGGAACCTGTAGCTTCAACAAGTCGGCATAATATAGATGATACTCAAGAAATTTGTTTCGTAACATCTATCAGAGGTGGTGAGATACTGTTAAATGACGGTTATCAATACTATAAAAAAAGAGACAATAAAAATGGATCATCTCGTTGGGATTGCAAATATAAATCAAAGTGTCGCGGCACTTTAACAATTAAAGGAAATACTGTTGTGAAAAAGGTCAGTCATACTAACAATTGTGTACCCGATCAAGCTGGCAATGAAATAAAGAAGGAAGTAAGTAAATGGAGAGTTCAATCTGGAAAAGGAGTTCTTCCACTACAAACAATATATAATGAAGGCGTTAATCGGCTAAAGGATAAAGGTCTAAACCTATTGACCCAGATCCCAGATTTTAATAACGTAAAGCATGGACTTTATAACTGTCGCAGAAAAGAATTTGGTATCCGTAATATTAGGCCAAAAAGAGCTACAGATGTCGGAGTTCCTTTAAAATACAACGACTTTTTAATGGCTGACTATCAACAAGGTGCTCGAAGAATTTTATTATTTTCATCAAAGGAAGCAAGAGAAAAGTTAAAGACTAAAACATTACTTCGCAGATGGGACGTTTAAATGTGCAGTTCCACCGTTTGTACAAATGTACAGTATTCATGGCGATCTCGGTAGCACTAAAAGAAGCACCCATATTTTACCATTAATATATGCTTTGGTTAGTGACAAAAAGGAAGAAACGTATAAAATTGTATTTCAATTAATATTGTCGCAAAATGCGTCATGGAATCCAGAAAAATTTACTACCGATTTTGAAACTGCGCAAATGAATGCGATTAAATCAATTTTCCCCGAAGTGGACATAAAAGGATGTTTTTTTCATTTCACTCAGGCTTCATGCAAAAGGGCAAAAAGTCTCCACATCTTAAAAAATCGCGTGTCTAAGCGACATGTTTCTCTATGTGCCGCCTTAGCATTATTACCAAAGGAAGCTATAGACGAAGGTTGGTTCTATATTATGGAGGACTGGTCTGAAGAAAATGAAAATTTAGTCAAATTTAATGACTATTTTACCAGACAATGGCTGCAAAAGGAAGATATGGAAGAATATGGTGTTTCAATTCCGAAAACCACCGTACCACAAATACCGTGGAATCGTGGCACTCAAGCATCAACAAAAAGCTTTGCGGGATTGCCAAACCAAATATATTACAATATTTAAACATCATAAAAACAGATGCATCAGTAACAAGTACAACTATGGCGAAACTATACAATGGACACGAACTATTTAATAAACGCAAACAATTTATTGAAAAAGATGAAAAAATTACGTTTATTCTAGAGCAAATAGAAAACCATCATATAAGTATTGGTCATTGTTTAGAGAAGCTGCTTACCTATGTTTGTTAATTTTGGTATAACTTTATGTTCATGTCCACTGATTTTACCATGATTCCGTCTAGTATGTATTAGATAGGTTCTAAGTAAATTATAAGATTGCCTGTGATTTTAATTGTTGATTTGTGATTTATTGCCAATATTATACTTAATTTTGTTTAGTTGTAGGCTCATTTTAGGGCAATACTGTTATGGGATTGTTAAAGGGTACATACGGAATTTATTATTTAAGCCATGTAAAGCATAATAAATATTATTTTTGTAAATTTATTTCGTTTACGAAAGTTACATAAATAATAATTATAATGTTAAGGATAAGTCTGATTTTAATCTGTGATTTATATACATTTTACTTATACTCTTAATATACATTATTTTGGTATATTTAATTTACGAAATTTATAAAAATAATAATAATTATGTTTAGGATAAGTCTGATTTTGATCAGTGATCTGTGATTTATATACATTATTTTCCTTATACTCTTAAAATTGTTTGATTGTTTTTATCTTATATTTACAAACAAGATCGTGATATTTTGTACTGATTAAAAATACAAAGTTATCTTATATTGATAAACTTAATCAAAATTCCAACATTATTAGTATGACCGTATTTTGAATTAATGCAACTTCGCATACGAAGTTCAAGTAATTCATCATATTTGTTAAAATAAAGTAAAAGAGATATAAATCTCAGATATACATATATATCTCTGATTCATATCTCTTTTAATTTATTTTAACAAATATGCTCTTAAATTCAGTTGTTATCGCTTTAATTTTAGGATATCTCTGAGTTCCTTACTTAAATTAATATTAATTCAGTATTCTAATATCTTAGTGTAAACACTTAAGATATTAGAATCCTGAATTAATATTACATGCATGTATACTATGTAACACACGTGATCTGCTGGGAACATATCATTTTCGTCGAAATAGAACATTGTTGATTTTATATGTTTCATTAAAAGTATTGATTAATCGTATTGTTTTATTTTAATTAAATTGTCACTTTTATACACGATTGTACTTTAGCGTTTTATACGAAGATGTAGAAATGAGGTCGAACGGGCACACGGTGTTAGGTAGAGGTTCGAAAGGGCACTTTAGGTTTAGGCAAAATTCAAGTTTTTGGGTCGAGATGGTAAAAGTGGGTTGAGAGGGTAAAATTTGTCGATGAGGTCGAAATTTGTGGGTTGAACGGGTACGTAGCCACTTATCACACCTGCGGCCGTGAATCAAGCGATAGCTATGCAATCGGTACAAGGTATATGTACCTACGAAATATCAGTGCAATTGTTCTAATTAACAACTCGTGAAAACAATCAGTAGTGACTTATCAAAAAAAAGCAGACTGCTCGGCGTCGCTTTACAACTTCAAAGGAATACCACACAATTGTTGAAGAATTTATGTAACCAAATATGCTATTCGTAATAAGATATGATATGTGGACACATTCCTACGCTCAATGCAATCTATAATATCTAAATATTAATTAAACATATTATAGTGTTGAAAGGCAGCAATAGCCTAGAGGAGAGACCAACAGACTGCTACGCAGAGGGTCCGGGTTCGAATCCACGGCACCAATGACTTTTCGGAGATATGTGCGTATTAAATTGTTAATTATCGCTTGCTAAACGGTGAAGGAAAACATCATCGTGAGGAAACCTGCATGTCTGAGACTTCTTCAAAATGTTCTAGAAAGACATGTGAAGTCTGCCAACCCGCACTAGGGTAGCGTGGTGGACTATGGCCTTACCCTACTCATAGTGAGAAGAGGCCCGTGCCCAGCAGTAGGACAGTATATATACAGGGTTGATACTGATGAAACATAATTATTGTGGTCTTTATGTCTAATATTTAGATACTAGCTGACCCAGCGAACTCCGTATCGCCTTTTTAAGAGTTTTTATTTAATTCCCTTTTTTCCAAGCCCCTTTTCCAAAGTTACCATTGACTTAGCGCTTAATCTCTTATCATTCCAGGGTCTATAAATGATGCAAAAATAAACATAGATTTTTATATAATATTAAATTCCCCATTCCTTAAAATATCGGAGACGATAACCATATCGACTTAAAAAAAATCCCGTCCGCCATCTTTGATTTCCTATCCGCCATCTTTGATCACGAAATAGATGTTGTATTTGGATTCACCATCCCTTAAATCATCAGAGACGATACACATATCGATTTTTTAAATTTTTCCCATCCGCCATCTTGAATCACGAAATAGATGTTGTATTTGGATTCCCCATCCCTTTAAACATCGGAGACGATACCCATATTGATTTAAAAAAAAATCCCATCCGCCATCTTTGATCACGAAATAGATGGTGTTTTTGAATTCCCCATTCCTTAAAATATCGGAGACGATACCAATATCGACTTTAAAAAAATCCCGTCCGCCATCTTTGATTTCCTATCCACCATCTTTGATCACGAAATAGATGTTGTATTTAGATTCGCCATCCCTTAAAACATCGGAGACGATAACCATATTGATTTTTTAAAACTTTCTCATCCGCCATCTTTGATTTCCCATCCGCCATCTTGAATCACGAAATAGATGTTGTATTTGGATTCCCCATCCCTTTAAATATCGGCGACGATACCCATATCGTCTTTTAAAATAAATCCCGTCCGCCATCTTTGATTTCTTATCCGCCATCCTTGATCACGAAATAGATGTTGTATTTGGATTCACCATCCCTTAAATCATTAGAGACGATGCCCATATTGATTTTTTTAATTTTTCCCATCCACCATTTTTGATTTCCCATCCGCCATCTTGAATCACGAAATAGATGTTGTATTTGGATTCCCCATTCCTTTAAACATCGGAGACGATACCAATATTGATTTTTTAAATTTTTCCATCCGCCATCTTTGATTGCCCATCCGCCATCTTTGATCACGAAATAGATGTTGTATTTCGATTCTCCACCCCTTAAAATATCGAAAGCCATACCCATATTGATATTTAAAATTTTCTCATCCGCCATCTTTGATTTCCCATCCGCCATCTTGGATCACTAAATAAATTTCATATTATTAATCAGCGTTCCGAAAATCCTGAAAACGATACCCATGTAGATTGTATCCTATTCGTTTAGCCTTTTTTGCCTTTGACCCAACCCCCCTCTACTCGTTTGACCATTTTAATATTTTTGTGTGGCCCCTAAAAGTTGTGGCGTAATTTTATATAGCCTATAGCCTTTCGGAATAATTGGGCTATCATAAGCAATAACAATTTTTAAAATCCGACTGCTAGTTCCTGAGATTAGCCGACATTATGTTTTAGCCTTTTTAGCCTTTTGCCTGGCCCCAAAGGGTCGAAGCGTTATGTTATATAGCCTATAGCCTTCCGGAATAACTGGGCTATCGTATACAAAAAGAATTTTTCAGATCCGACCGGTAGTTCCTGAGATTAGCGCGTTCAAACAAACAAACAAACAAACAAACAAACTCTTCCGCTTTATTATATTAGTATAGATTATTCTACTACTGTGATATAGACTAAGTATTTGGTGAGCTGGTGAAGATTTTTGACTTGCTACTACAAGTCTGTGCAATGTTTTACCTAATTGAACGACATGAAATGTCTGTAGAAATAACTTTGGGCATATCTGTCTATCGCTTTATGAAAGAAGCAAAGGGCATTGGACTACTTATGTACTCGCAGGATCAATGATCAATTAGTGACCCCGTGATATTAACTAATCGAAGTAATCTAAGGGATAAACGTTCACATGCATTTATGATCAGATTTATTGATAACAAAAAAATAAAACTAAATATCAGTCTGTGTGGAGATCCTTGGAGGAGGCCTATATCCAGCAGTGGATGTTTCTAGGCTGACATGATGATTATTGATGACTTAACCTTTTTCTTTCACGTGTAAGTGTGTGGCCATCTCTGGTATAGGAGTTTAGGGCGCCTGAAAGCCTTCGACATGACCTAACGATTTATCTCTTGAAAAAAGAACCGAGTTCAATGGCTATACACGTCCACCGAAGCACGGTAGCGCTCTAATGGCCACCCATCCAAGTGGTGACCTCTGCTAACGTTCTTTTACTTAACCGATCTGTTACGAACTGCTGTTCGTCAGTCAGTCAAGACACGCTATGAGCGCTACATAAATAACACACAATTATTCATTATATCAACCGCGTAATACGAAGACGCGGATGACAACTAGTTTCCTAATACTGCAATGCAGACCACAAACTTGCATAAATGCGTATTAACAGTGGTATCTTTATAATACACGTGTGGAGTCAGTAACCATACACTGTACAGTAGTGATGCGGTATCGAATATCAATGCAATGGCCGTCGTAATCGATACGCTACCGATACAAACGGTATCGAAATTACTTATCGGTGTGTGGACCACGGCGGATCATATGATCTCTACATAGTAACTAAGTAGGAAATGCTTATAACATTTCTAAGAAGTTATTAAGGAATGGTGCCTTGAAGAAGAAAGGCATAAAGCCAACTTATATTGAAGATGGGAAACCGAACACTTATGAGTCTTATGACATTGGTAAAAACCGTCCCATATCACTATCCCATTGGGTTACGGAGGTCTGACGGCAATCGCTCTGTGGTAAAAGCTAATATTCTTTCAAACAATGTTTGCGCAGTAAGCGGACCCTGGGCTGCAAAAGTCTTAGATTCAGTCGGGATAATGCAAGACGGTGATGATCTACAATCAAACAAGTCGGCGCTGGGCCAGTTTGAAAAAAACTCCCTTGGCTCGCTCATACTGTCGAGGCACACTAGAAACTGGTTTTGTATACGAGTGTCAATGTGCATGTAAAGTACCCCTGGAAGCTACTATGTCTTGCTGAGCGATTCTCGCCCTAATGGTGGTCTAGCGGGAACTTGTTCGACTGTACATATGAACCTGTGTATAAAAGTACTTTAGTACTTGTACATATTCTGTGGTATAACCATGTAAATGCCGTGTCAAACTCCATATATACATGTATAAACGGTAATCAAATGCCAACAAGTAACAGTAATGTTTATACAATAAAGATGGTATAATAAACGCGTGCGTTCATCGCATGTGAAGTCAAAAGCACGTGAACAAACAAACGGTTAATGGCTTAGCCAAATGTTCAGCGTACATATTGACATTATGTGGCAAACACTGGCATTTCCTGGCGTTTGATATGCGCCGCTTCATTTATGATGGAATTATAGGTTTGTGCCAGACATCTGCGAGATTTGGACGAACATTCGTGTAGTGCGGCTGATACATTCAAACAGAAAAACCAAGGAGTGTGTTCTGGCGAGCATTTTTACGAACGTTCTGGCGAGCATTCTAGCGAACTGACAGGAAATTTGCTTTGACTTTTTTTAAGCTGAAGTAAACTTGAGTTAATTTGTAATAGGTTGTTTCGGAGGAGTGCGATCAAAAACATTGAAACGAGATTTTTATACATTAGATAACAACCAAACACAGAACGAAAGTAAACTGCTCGTCACAAAAAAATTAAATCAGCCTCCGCCTCAGCTGAGTCAATAACGAATAGACCAACAGAAATAATACAAAAATAAAACAGTAACAGTTTCTTGAAAAAAAACTGCTGCAAAACTCTTTACGTTGCGTAACACACACATTAGCGATAGAATCAAACCCATTGTGCGTCTTCAAGCCAACGATTGGTGAAATGTGTGGCACCGGCCTTTCAAACCAAACATTCGTAACAGTACCAAGCCGTTAATAGCAAACTGTAATAAACCATAATGTTCATCTACATATCATCTAACACTCACTGACTTTCGCTTACACGTGCAGTCATTAGGGATTTGGGGTCAGCAGATTTGCTGAATTCCGGCATCTTAATTGTTGGAACTAATCGATAAGTTCCACGTCTTCTAGATCGGAATTGGAAAGTTAGGATATCCCATTTAGAGATATGTAAAATAAGTCACTTGGCTACTCAGCTGCGCAATTAAATGCAAAGTAAACTATTTAGTTATGGCGATTTCATGACGGATATGATAGCAACGATACCAGCTATGAAAGCTTGCGGATCGCATCGAGGTATTGAGACCTGGTTTTGAACAAGCTAGCATCCGGATTAGGAATATAAATGTGGGAATCTACGTGAATGCGGGTTGACTACTAAGTAGTATGTATATAAAGGACATGACCATACTGATTGTAGAGCCTAAACTACTGAGTCAAAGTCAAAGCCACTGAACCCTATCAACCCTAGATACATACAATTTAGACAGTGGGCTCCTTTAATAACATACCTCAATGTATTAAAATTCCAGGGATTGAATGTTTATTTAAGAAAATTCAAATCAAAAAGTAACTGAATAAGTTCTCTCATGGTTTGATGTATCAATTTTATAGGCACATTGCGAGTAGGTCCCCGTAAAAGAAGTCATAGTGAACATTTCTTGGCGTATAATATTGGTCTTTACGAATATGTGTGAAGCTGTTGTTGGTTTCTGCCTGTGGTGTTAGACATTCCAATGGCCCGCGGTAAGTGCTAACGGCCGATTATGGTCATCGAGAGTGCCAGACAGCTTAGCTGCCTGTTGTGAAAGTGTTCAAGTTATACACTACGTTTATAAAAAGATCTATCATATTAATAATTTATCAAAATGTTGAGTTTTTCCCTTGTCTTTGTACTGTTAAATGCTGATGATGATGATGATGACATTAGTGATAAATTTGTGTTATTTTATTACAGGATGTAAAGCCTTTTTGGCGACTTTCCTTTCACTCAATCAAAATTTAGTTTGAACCCCGGCTGAGGCAGTTTGTGCTACTCCCGAATCATGTTCGGTCAACGCAGTAAACACTACCGCGCTGTTCTCAACTTCCCTTAGATGCTCTAGGCAAAGTGACATGAGAATAGTTTTAAAATTACCATTCAAACAACTAAACCAAACATTGTTGAAGATGTTATAAACTTGAATTCTTTTCGTTCTTCTTTACTGTCAGTTATAGTTTTTAAAGCTTACTTAAAATACAGAAAAATTAAAACAGATTAACATATTACGTACTTTTAAATCTTATTTATTTGTCTACTAATTTAGAAACTTCTTTGATTCCAACATATTATAAGTAGGTACATACGAATCGCTACAATAAAAATACAAAAAACTATAGACACATACGAGTATTGATTTCAACTTTCCAAAAGCAAGATCGGTTTCATTTGTAAGGAGTACAGTGAGATAATAACATATGTTACTGATACGTACAAGTGAAAAGGATGAATGAGAAACGATTAACGTTATCGAATCAACATTGTGTGTTTATACGTATTGAAAATAATGAATGCTTAATTTCGCTACTCAATACAAGACGGAGTTAATGAGAAGATATTCTCAAGTATCGGTTACGTTATTGAAGTTTTAGGGCTCCGTAAACTAAAATATAATGAAGCTTTATTGTTTTGCCTGGTACATTTCGAGTGTCTGCGGTTTTTACAGACTCGATGTGGGCCTCAGAGATGACATTTGACAATGTAATGTAATTTGACCGATCCTTCAAAACAAAAAATGAAGAATCCTAAACTAACATTAGGCAAACAAATATTTTGCTCTTAAAATATTTTTATTCGTCTCTCACGTCGTGTAGTATCGTTAATCGTTACGTAAGGTGTTCAAAATAGGTATTAGTGCTTTGCTCAAACATTTTCTATTTTAGGATGTGCTTGCCAAATATTTGGCATTAATCATCAATCATAAAGCAGCACCACCCCCTGCTGATTGAATCTTTGTATTTTATTTGGTATAAAGTAAATATATAAAGGTGCATACTTAATTATCATCATAAAATAACGAGTCGTAGTAATTTGACTTAAGACTGTTTGGGAAGGGATAAAACTAATATTGTGATTAAAAGAAAATATGCTACCACGGAACCGTCTTTATGCGTGGCCAGACTAGCACTTGATTGGCTTTTTGAATTAATTAAATGCTGCGGACTTACTGAAGTAGGTAGGCGACAAAAGGATAAAAAAATAAGTTCTTATCATACAAATGGGACACGCTAATGTGACAGGTTAATTTAAAAAAAAGTAAGATGTCACCCACAGGTTGAACAGGAATTCAGGCGGTACAGTAAATATGTTTGTACTTTGCTGCGACATTCTACACTTCATTGTCAATCTAGCCTATTCGTAGAACCAACAATTATCAAAGAAAAATATTCGTTGCAATCGGACTCGGAACAAATCTCGGAATAATCGATGTACATACTTAAAAAATACCGCCTGAATTGAGAACCTCCTTTCTTTTGAAGTCGGTTAAAAAGCTCTTCTAGACTTTCACATTGTTAGTCCTCTACTAAAGAATTTGTAATATAATACATAACTAGAGGACCCGTGCTGCTCCACAGCATATTTTAATATTATAAAAAAGCTCTTACATATAGGCATGATGAGTACATTGTAGCGTTATCTAATAAGTAAAAAGATGATATTCTTACCAAAAATATATATATCACAAAACTTCTTTTCTCACAACATTGACTTTGCGTTGCACCTTAGGTATCGTGAAATTTCCACCTTGGCATTACTGGATGGTTTGCCGCGCAAAAGGGATATATATAATATGTATATATTTTTTTTTACTGTCAATATTTTACTATCAAAATTAAAATATAGATAAGTAAACAACTTTTTTTTATAAGTAAGAAAATAGGTTTTATTTTTGTTATCCAGCTTAATATTTCTGTGAGAAGCACGATTTATTTTGTTTTGTGTATGGGTGTGATTAATCCATCATAATTTAGAAATGTAATAATGACGTTTATAGTTTTGGTCGAAATTGTTGCTTTGGTAGCAATCGTAAGTAAAATCGCTACCAAAACTACGATATATGCCAAAAATACAATTTCTACTAAAACTACTATTCCTACCAAAATATATATTTCTATCAAAACTACTATTTGTACCAAAACTACTATTCTTACTAACACTATCATATCTACCATATTTTCAAAACTACCATTTCTACCAAAACCGCCGGTGCTGTCAAAAGTACCTACCTTTACACTCAAAACTATTATCCTTACCAAAGCTACAATTTCTACCACAACTACCACTTGTAATAATATAATTATATGACAATAGTACCTACTATGAACCGCTGTAATATTTTCCACATAAAAAAAATTAAGATGCCCGAAGAAAGTCCGTAATTTAAAAACACAAAAATTTTCCTAACATAAAACGTAAAGAAAATTCCTCAACATCAGAGATCAGTTCACCCAACATTAAGGGTTAACTGGTAACATTCGGCGAATATTACCTGCCATCAGCGATAATTCACTATAGTGATAATTTGATTAACATCGGGTATAACTTTACACACCACCACACTCACACCCGAATGAAAGTAAGGCAAGGTCACCTTAAGGAGGCATAACGTTTTTCCTGGCAGTTACCGCAAGGAACTTATTAGATGCCATAAAAATATTTTTGAATTTAGAACCGTCCATGTAGAGAGAAAGCAATGGAATCCTAAGAAATTTATAGGAAAATATTGAAAAATAAGTTCAATGTCCACACCTATCTTCCTTCAAACTTACCCAATTTAAATGAGCATACCATCAAATGAAAGAGCTCTTTTCAGCGCGTGTTTTAGGCCTATAACGATACGCCTACCTCAATGAGAACCAGATATATAGAAGCAGAAAGTCATTGACTACGGCTACGAAAACGTAAAAAATGTATGGGAGAAAACTATTTTTGCATATAACTTGATGAATGTGCAAGTTAGGTAATTTCTAATGCTTGATGACAAATCTGTGCAGCGAGATCTTCCATTTAAAAAAAAAATCATGCGAATCGGTTCGGTAGAACGGGCTGGCCGACTCGTATTATAAAACACAAATTCTTTTAATATATAGATTAGTATAATTTAGTACATAATTAGTAAGCAATGTCTTTGAAGTGTAGGTTTTGGAGGAGAAATCATATTCATCGTTTTATGTTTCGACGGGATTATTTGTATAATAATAGCACAGATAATATAAATAATAGTAAGTTATAATGTGAATTTCAGCCTATGGTCATATTAAGTAAAATCTAAGCAATTTCGTATTTTATTACTTTCATAAGTGGCTTACGATATTAAACGTGAACATTTCGGCCTAATCCTAATATGCAATTTATTTCACAACATGATAATTGCCAAACTTGGTGATTGAAAAGAGTGCCCATGAGCTTTATTGCTCTGTCTTTCCCAAAGCTTTACATTGCTTGTTCATATAACCGTACCCTTGCATTACGATCATGGCACTAAACTTGGCCAAAATTTTATATTATTAAAAGACATTTCTATTAGATAATACTTATTTATTACCAGTATTGCTGGTTATGGCTGTATGACTGCCGAATACGTTAGTCCTAAAATCGCTCCTAATTAGAAGCTAAAGTGTACCTTTATATCTGCTTAGCCCCTTTTCCACAATATACAAGCCCGAAGCTATGCTCAGAAATGCGTATTCAAATAATGTTGTAACTGCATTTCCCTCAGAGCCATAAAAAGGCACGATTACTTGTTGATTTCTCTAATTAGTGCGCAGCTCGTATAAATTCGTTCCATCGGATGTTTATAAACTATTGTTTTATAGTAGGTACGTACTTATATTACACATTATTGACACCTACTGACCTAAAATATGCGCTATAAGTATATGTATTATGTGTATATGCTTATACTGATTGCAGGAATGGCGACGTGTTTTGACTGCAGGAATGGCGTGGTTTATCAGCATTTCATTTAGCATTCTTACTTACTCATACTTATTATAAATGAGCATTTTGTGAAGATGAATGCTCTTTCCACGCAAAAACGACTGAACAAGTTTTGAAGAAACTTGGCAGTAATAAATAGCACGTAAGTTAACTTATCGATCCTATTACTCCTATGGTCTAAAGTTGCGGGACACAGCTAGCTTTGAACAATCTACTCGGATAATGTTTATTTCTGTGAAAACGGGTCTCAAGATTCAACTAAGCCTTTCTGAAGTTTTCTGTCAACAAAAGCACTGACCGATTTTCATCTTTTGTAATATATACCTAATGCTTTCTATAAAGACAGCTCTCATAGAACAGATGAATATATGTCAACATATGTAAGCAAAGAATGACCCACATTACCAACCTGTCTATGAAGAACACAATTTATAATTACATACGTTTTTTTCTTATTTTACGCGAGGGAGGTCAGCCGCCCAACATTCGCAGGCATACATACAAATAAACTGTTGCTACATGCGAGTACCCACGTATGTACGAGCATATGTGGATCCATATGAGGTTGCTTTGTTAATCCTGATGCATAGGTATGTGTGCGTCTGCGGGTATCAATACAAGCACATACGGTCGCGAAATCAATGCTGCTTTACTAGAATTAAATGGTTGATCAGAAATTTTGCTTGTGACAAAACACTCAGTGTTCTGTCTGGCATTGCATTAAAGGTTAGGCTCAGACGGGTAAGTGTTCTTTCACGAACTGTTTCGATAATCAAGAGTGAAATGAAAGAGAAAATAGCTACTGTAATACTTCAATTGCTGTAACGCAATTTTTGAACGCCGAGCCACAGCCAAAGGGAGTCCTCACAGCCAAGCATGAAGCAGCCATCTCTTCGGGAATACTTGAAAGCTATCAGTAATTTATTGGTGCTAAGGAATCTTTTAATATCACATTCAAACATTTTACTCTATCTTTCATAACATAGATAATATTTTACCAAATCCAGTGATACCAAATCTACAACAAGAAGCTTCGTGTAAAATACTTTTATTGTAAATAAACCACTCTATCTCTAATAACTTTGACTTTGAAAAATACTAATATGTAAGTGAGAAGGTATTAATGAGCTATGTAAAACCATTACCCTTCCTTTTGTCTTCGCCGTAGTCGGGTAAAAATATTGCTCAAGTTTATTTTCCTTATTTAATTTATGCATATATTCAATATAACATATTCGATTTATACAAACACATGCATTCATATATCTGCAACAGCCAAGGCAGTCTTGTGGAGAATGCCCCAGGCATGAACATAAACAGTTCGTCCATACATTTACATAGTATATTGTAATAAATATGTAAATATAAAGTTGCTGCTTATGAAAGTCAAGTGTTGACAGGTCGAGAGGTATTGGGCTGGAATTTAGCTTTTAAATCTTAGACATATCTGATGGCTACAAAACTAATGAGAGACCTTAAATTATTATGGACAATTTTATATGTTTTTGTTTATCTTTTCTCATCTTGAATTGTTTTAATATGCGGATCTAATACGTCTTGTAAGCTAAATTACGACCACTTCCTGTCATCTTAGAAAGTAGAAATATTCAGTTTCTTTTTTAAATGGCATGGCCTGAGTAACATGCAAAATTGGCTCCTTAGTAGAGAGCGCCTCTTTCAAAATCGACTTTCTGAAATGCTTTTTAAAACTTATACCTTTGAGGATAGCTTTTTTTTAATAGCCTAAACTGGCCCACTGTTTGAGGATATACATACATATTAACATGACGTGTTTCTGCACTTCATTATCCCTTATTTTTGATGTCATCTTCAAAGATAAAATACAGCCAATCGACGAATAATACGAGTTGCCTATGACATGTTGGTAAAAAGATCGTTAATTACCAATTAAAAACGTCGTACAATCCCAGACAGTCGCGAGGTTGTCGCTGATAAATTATCATGTCACATGAATCAAGTCGAGCAAGTAAGATGTTGTTTACTTTTTCATAATCAAACCATTTGGCGAACGAGCGAGGATATAGGTAATTATCGAATATTGGGCTAGGTACATATATCTGAATAACGTTTTACGCCTGGCTGTAAACTGTATAATATTTTTTTATACATGTATCTAGTGGCCGACGCTCCAACCATTTAGCCATCTTACAAGCTCTACTTAATTTGGAACTAGACGGTGTTGTGTAGGTATGTGGTAGAATACTATTTATATTATAGCGACTGTTAACCATTGATCTGTAATGTTACCTCAATGCTGCGGACATGCATTTGTCAAACAGTTCGATGAAACCCAGGGATTAGATACAGCCAACCATCCAATTTTACTCTTCTTAAAACAAATAATGAATATAATTTTGTCGCTATTAGAAATGACTGTTAATGCTCAATTAAAAACTCCTCCCACCATTCCCCGGAACGTCAGATGTCTCTCCTGCCCGTTGCTGATACACTATCGCACATCACAAAGCAGGTTAAGCAAGTAAACCAACGAGATCTTTGTTGATATTAATATTACAACACTGATAACGAACAGCCTGTGTAATTATATTTTCTGCTGTAAAATCTAATCACTGACAAGTTAGGTGATTCCATATTGATGAAAAGAGTTTTACCGCCATATAAGTACTTCGACTCTAACAAAGTTCTACAAAACCAACTCTTTATTTATAAAAGTCTCAGAGACAACCTTAAATAGATACATGTTTATTCAAACGATGATAGCTACAGCCGAAACTACTCGGCGCAAGAAGCTGAAATTTAGCATGTATGTTCCTTGGGGACCGTAGGGGCGCACTAAGACGGGATTTCCCGAAATTCCCACGGGACCGGGCAGAACGGAAACTTTGAAAATATGTGCGTGCGAAGGCGCTGGCGTCGACTAGTAAGTAATAACACTAATAATAATAACTGATAATGGACCGCGGCAACACCAAAAGTCAGAACCATGTAATTATTTCAGTATGATTTCAGTGCAAAATAATATAACGTTCAATTAAAAGCGCGTCTGACAAAGTCTCAGGAACATCGGTACAATCGATCGCATACACTATCTTGTATCATAACTCGGCGAGCAGGTGAATGCTCGAGATAATGAAATAAACTATTTGGCATCCCCTTCAAAGATAAAGTCCACGAAATCCCGAAAATCAGGCATTCTGACAACGTATTGCCTACTTCTTGTACTATAGCTTTGCAACCGCTACTAGTCTAGATGACAGTTTCGCTAGTTTGCCTTCGCTCGCTGATAATCTTCAGACTCGGTTTTCTGACGTGCCGAGGAACTTTAATGTAGTCCATATTAATGCTCAAAGTATTCCTGCCCACTTCCCGGATATGCTGGCAACATTTGACTGTAAGAACTTACACGCTATTCTTGTTTCGGAGTCATGGCTAAAACCATGTCTACCCTCAACTTCCTACTCTCTTCCTGGGTTCCATCTCATAAGGAATGATCGTGCGGTCGGTGGAGGTGGTGGTGTTGCTATGTACTTACGTGCCCAAATTCCATATCGTGTAGTAAGCACTTCTTCGCAGCCACCACCTGCTAACGCCGGCGAGCATCTTTTCTTAGAAGTGGAACTTCATCATTCTAAAGTTCTTCTAGGAGTTTATTATTCCCCTTCGTCACGCTTAAACTTCTTTCCTTCTTTTGAACACCTCCTAGAAACTTTGACTCCTTCTTACAGTCACACAATTATAATGGGTGATTTTAACACTTGTACTTTAAAACAGGATGCAAGATCGTCCACTCTTTTGCGTATTTTAAACTCTAGTAATTTATCTGTTCTTCCTCTTGATGCCACACATCACTTTCCAAACTCTGTTCCTTCTCTTCTTGATCTCATTTTTGTATCATCTCCTACCTTTGTTTCCAAGCATGGTCAATTCTCTGCCGACGCTTTCTCCTACCATGACTTGATCTATCTTTCCTATAAAATACGCCCACCCAAGGCTAAACCGAGGATTATTATGCAGCGTAGTTTCGGTGGGATGGATCGTTCGAAGCTCTGCGAAGATGCGAGTAAGCTTGATTGGAGTCCGTTGTTTGCCTCAGACTGCATAGACACCAAAGTGCAAATATTTACAGACAAATTAATTCAGTTGTACGACATACATGCGCCTATCAGAGCCATAAAGTTAAAACATCTTCCATCGCCTTGGCTGACTGATGATATCAAAAACATAATGTCTAAAAAAGCTGCAGCTAAGGCGCGGTATAAATGTCGTCCAACCCCTTATAATTTGGAGAAATATATTAGTGCAAGAAATCTCTGCAATAAGGTGTGTAGGAAAGCACAACGCCAACATATTCACAACTCTGTTGAAAATGGAGACCCAGTTAAAGTCTGGAAATTTCTTAGAACGATGGGAGTTGGTAAGTCGCGCAATGACGCAATCCCCAAAGACATCAATTTTGATGCACTCAATGCACATTTCACTGCTTCGTCCAACTTTGATGGGACAACTAAAACGAATACTTTAAAAGATCTTTCACTTATCCCAACTCCCAAATATTCACCTTTTGTTTTCGAGCAATTTTCCGATTGTGATGTTAAAAAGAGCATAATTTCAATCTCATCCAATGCTGTTGGTAATGACTGTATCAGCCGAAACATGATCCTACCCATCCTTGATGAAATCCTCTCTGTCCTATGTCACATCTTAAATCATTCAGTTGCTAGTGGTATCTTCCCATCAGCATGGAAAGATGCACAAATAATTCCGTTGCCAAAGAAACCCAAACCCTGCTCCTTCTCCGACTTCCGACCTATATCCATACTACCATTCCTTTCCAAAGTCCTCGAACGTCTTGTATATACACAACTAAGTACCTTCCTGTCCAAAAATGCTCTCCTAAATCCCTTTCAATCCGGTTTTCGTCCTGGTCATAGCACTACCACGGCATTGGTTCACATCACCGATGAGATTAGGTTGGGTATGGATTGTGGAAAGCTCACGCTTCTGTCTTTACTTGACTTTAGCAATGCTTTTAACACCGTGGATTTCCACATCCTGCTTGGCATACTCCGCTCTATTAACATATCTCCAACGGTAATTGACTGGTTTCGTAGTTACTTGTTTGGACGCCGTCAGCGTATACGCGTTGAAGAATCATACTCTTCATGGTGTAATGCGACTGTCGGTGTACCACAAGGTGGCGTTCTCTCTCCATTACTTTTCGCAATTTTTATAAATTCTATCTCCGAACATTTAATTTCGTCCTACCACCTTTACGCAGATGACCTGCAAATATACTCACAGGCACCATTAGAATCGATATCTAATGCGTTTTCTATTATTAATACGGACTTGGCGCAAATCTGTGAGTGGAGTAAAAATTATGGACTTAAGGTTAATCCAACCAAAACTCAGATCATTCTGATTGGCAGTTCCAGGATGATCTCTAAGATCAATTGGTCACTTCTGCCTCAGATTCTATTCGATGGAAACATTTTACCAGTTGCAGATAATGTAAAAAATCTGGGGATTTATCTGGATAGAACTTTATCCTGGGGCCGTCAGATGCAGGAGACAAGCCGTAAAGTATTTGCTTCAGCAGGGTCATTACGTAGGCTGCGGAACTTTCTTCCCATATCCACCAAAACTGCGCTTGCACAATCTTTGCTCCTTCCAATACTCGATTATGCCGATGTCAGCTATCTTGACCTTAATGAGGAGCAACTTGATAAACTTGAGCGCCTCCAAAACTTTTGTATAAGATTTATATTTGGTTTACGCAAATATGATCATGTATCTGAATTTCGTAGCAGGCTCAAGTGGCTCCCGATTCGTCTTCGCAGGAATACTCATATTCTAATCTTACTATACAATGTATTGTTCAATCCTAATACACCCATGTATCTCAAAGAACACTTTAAGTTCCTTCATGACACACATTCAAAGTGCCTGAGGTCGTCGGAGGATCTGAGATTGCAGATGCCACCGCATTCCACGAACTTCTATGATAAATCCTTCTCTGTTCAGGCTGTGCGTTTGTGGAATGCGCTGCCAGTTGAGATTAGACGAGCAAGATCACTAAGCATTTTCAAAAATGCATTGAAGCAACACTATTTGTCAATGTAATTGCGTCATTATTCCTCAAATCCCTTTATGATTATATGTGATTATATTTATATATATTGAAATATATAATATATATATATATATATGTTTATATAGATATATATTATAAGTATATATATATATTTTTTGTATTTATTTGTATATATGTATATGTTAAAACAAATGTTATGTTTCATCTGTCACTACACCATCAAATCACGTTTTCTTCTTCTAAGGTTATGTCCATTATAGTCTGGTTGCCTGGAAGAAATTGCTGTTTGCGATAAGGCCGCCAATTGTGCATCTATTGTTCAAATTATTATTATTTTCTTTTTCTTGTATTTGCATTTTTGTGGTGTACAATAAAGAATTACTTACTTACTTACTTACTTACTTATAGTATCTGACTGATGGTATAATGATGATGATGATGATAATGGACTGCGGCAATATCAAGAGTCAAAATCATGTCGGTGCAGAATAATATAGTAATTAAAATGTTCAATTAAAAGCGCGTCCCACCAAGTCTCAGGCACATCGGTACAACAAGATAATGTAGGTATGCGACATTATCTTGTATCATAACTCGATGTGCAGGTGAACGGACGAGATATTCAAATAGATCATCTATGGCGTCCCAAAAGGTATTCTCCCCGGTCTTCTAAAATCAGACAATCTGGCATTTTGCGTACTTCGATACTATAGTATCTGGCCGATGGTAATTGACTGTTGACAATAACTGCGGCAATACCAAAAGTCAAAATCATCTCCGTGCAGAATAATACTAATTAAAATGTTCAATTAAAAGTGCGTCCCACAAAGTCTCAGGAACATCGGTACAACCTGTCGCATACATTATCTTGTATCATAACTCGGCGAGCAGGTGAACGCACGAGATATTTGAACAACTTGTAACGACTGGCACTGCTATCGCATTTATACGATAACGCTTTTTATGATTTGTTTGGACGTACCGTGTTTGTTTACTACAGTTATTTTATTCAATACGCGTGTTTTGGACTGAAATAAGTTGTGCTACCGTTTTACAGTTTTTTGACAAAAAACTTCATCAAATATTTTCTTGGGTTAACGCGAATGTTACACATTGAAATTAAACTACAGTTTACGGATTTTATCGCGTTATATTGGTTTCACTGGTTACTAAGTTATTACATTTAAACCGAATGATCTAGAAACTACATTTTTATTACTAGCCAACGTTTCGAATTCTTTACAGGATTCATGTTCACGGCAGACTGAGGTGGTATTTGTCTTTGTCTTGAATTTAAAAGTTATCTCAAAGTACCCGAACATTTTTCAACTCACACTTTTACACACAGCAGACTTCGTGAACATGTAGAACAAGGAACCAACCATTACCTGCGATTTGATAAACCACAGATACTCGCAAAAGAACACCGCTTTATTCCAAGAATGATACGAGAAGCTATTGAAATTAAAAAACATCCTAATTTCAATAGGGAAGATGGTTGGAATGTTCCTCCAGCTTGGGACCCTGTTATCAGGCTAATGAAACCCAAGAAGGACAAAGTCACCAGAAGACATCAAGACACAGTGAGCACATTCTGCGTAGATAGTAACACCAATAGTTGAAAAATGTTCGGGTACTTTGAGATAACTTTTAAATTTAAGACAAAGACAAATACCACCTCAGTCTGCCGTGAACTTGAATCCTGTAAAGAATTCGAAACGTTGGCTAGTAATAAAAATGTAGTTTCTAGATCATTCGGTTTAAATGTAATAACTTAGTAACCAGTGAAACCAATATAACGCGATAAAATCCGTAAACTGTAGTTTAAACTTCATCAATTTTTTATCGAATAGTGTCACTTACATCCTTTCCTTATTTTCAAATGTCTTTTCGTTCTATGGTCAAAAATTATCGTATGAAAATATTTATTTATACGTTTTATTTCCGCACGTTTCTAGAACGGTTGCTGTGCGACAGCATACCAACTACAGACGTTCATCAGCCGCAGTGCCAGCCTAATTTCAAAACGCCATAACTGTTTAGCATACCGCTTCAGAATTACGTCATGCACTAAATTACTGATTTGGTAGACATTTTAAGAGGCATGATTCAATGAGGCCAGTGATAATGAGAAAACAAGTCGGTTCCACTTACACGCATGTTCGTAACTCGTTAACACCATACATACATTCATGCGGCAGCAAATGAGTGCATTAATTTAAAGAAATATGTTGCATTCTCGGTATAAAGGATAATAGTAATAAGGTATTAAGTGACATTCCACGAGCATGTAAGTATTTAATTGTTGGCTACGAGCCATACGCGTAACTTTGAAAATATATTGAAGTGATAAATTGGTAAAAATAATTACTATCTGTATAGTATTTATTATGATGAGCTTTAAACCATAAGTCATAAATTCATAATACTGTAGCCATCATCAGTGCGCTTGCAACAAAGGTTAGCTACCGCCTTGGACGTACTTATTAAAATGAACACCTTATTTTTTTTAAGTTTACGCAATCTCAGATTGACAGAATTTCTGTAGTTTAATAGTTAAACATAGAGCTATGTTAAGCTCCATTAACAAAGAAATATCTATATTTACCGCCTAGACCAATAACAGAAAGAGATTTGTTACTACACCAATTACTTTTGCTTGATTTACAAGAGTTATTTGTATAATTGTACGATATTTCATCGTCCAATTCGCATGTTGATTAAATATCGCAGCAGTTTATAGGTTTTCTCAACAAATTGCTCAACTTATAAATGAAATATGTTTCAAACAGGTTGAATTATTCGAACCAGGACTGGTCCGATACATAAATAGATTTAGGCAGTTACCTTGCACCCACGATCACTTGGTCCCTTGCTACATCGAATACCAGTTGCGAAAATGATTTGGTACTGTTGTCTTGGAATATATCGCTGTGGTCTGATGTCAGTAGATCTGAAAAAGAAATTATTATAGTTATTCATCTATAAAACATAACGTATACATAGCGGACTGGTGGTCCTTCTTTTTGGATTTGTTGTTTCAATGTATTGCATCTCAACGCGTAGATTGTAAAACCTTACATAACCTAACCTGACCTTTATTTGAAAAATAAAAGTATTTTATAACTTAATAAGAAGTACTTATCAATGTTTTCATGTTAACTATAAATATATTTCGTAATCTAAATGGTCATACAGTTGAGTAAGGTCAGTATGAGTTGTATGCTGCCCGCGATTAGTAGCTTGCTACACAATGTATATTATACAGATTTATATATTGAAATCCGCGTATGTAGTCAATAAAGCAGCCCGGTGAGCACTTCTAAATAAATATAGAATCAGTAGATAATCTAGACGGAGCTTTCTTCAGAACCATTAATTTGTAGCACCTTGTTCACTAGTAGTCATATATTTCAATTAGTTCATTAGTTTCTAGTATATTTCTGCTTCTCTGTTTATGGTTGTGATAGTGAGTACTCTAGTACTCACTATCACACCTTAGCGAGATTAGAAAAAATGGAATTAAGCCTTTATGTAATTAAAATTCGCAGTACTTAGCGATTAATTCTGGGTACAATAGGTGAAAAATGTGGAAATTTACGAGAAGTGATGTCTGATGATGTCAGACAAATATTATGCATAATTACATGTAGCGCTAAAAGAATGAATAAGCTCGCCGTTCGTAATAGGTCGCTACAGGTCACTTCTAGGATGGGTGACCGCGTGTGGCATTTACATCAGACCGCTACCGTGCTTCGGAAGGCACGAAAAGCTGTCGGTCCCGTTTCTTGCATCAGGACGAGAATCGTAAGCTCATGGCAGAAACCTTCGGCCGGTCTAAATACACCACACACTCACAAAGAAAAGAACGAAGATAGTTACATTATGTATATGTGAACTACCTATTTACTACCTATTAAGTTTTCCGGCGGCATGCACGGTTAAGACTTATGATACCTCAGTCTTCCAAAATATATATACCTATATATTAACTTGTTCATAGTAAAACGTTTTCGGACGGTTCGAAGTTTGGGAAAACCCACTGCCCGTCCATATTCCGACACAATCTGGCTCATGGTGGTCATATTAAATTTATCCTATCCCTACATACATATAGAAAATATAGATGGACTGTAATATAGCCACGTTTCGGGAATACCAATGATACTTAGCATGCAGTTCTGTAGAAACGTAACGCTATAATATGGAAAGACACGATTAAGTTAATTAAGACTTGCGAAATTTAGGTACTAGTTGGATATAGCATGAATAAATTAGAAAGATAACTAGATAACTACCATAGAATATCTGGAATAGCTTCAAACATGAAACATGTTTGAAGCTATTTTAAACGGTTTTTATAATAATCGATTTTAAACTCCCGATAAGCGGCAATAGGCTCGCCACCTATTACGTGGGATCAAAACACTGGCGAAAAGTGGGCGTTTAATATGCCTCTGCCTACCCCTTCGGGGAAACAGGCGTGAGTCTATGTATGTATGTATGTATTTTAAACTTTCGCTATTGGTATGTATAGGTATATCATACAATATTATTTAGCGGATCTCGCGATAATTGAAGTAAGCTGCCTGCTAAGTAATATTCTTTTATAATTAATCATCATCATCAGCCTTTAACAGTCCACTGCTGGATTAGGCCTCTCCTTTGAATGGAGGAATTGGCCTACTATACCACGCTGGCCAAACGGGTTGGTATAGGGTTTGTATCAAGTTTACAGTGCTGTTCTCTGCATAATATGCTCCCTCTGTCGGCTCTTACCTAGAAACAGCCATGGGATGATATGGGGTGGTGACGTTCCTTATTCTTAATCCGTCACCACATGGACATTTTTATAATTAATAGCTTTTTATAATTAATCATTTCTATAATTAACAGGCGAGGTTAACATGCAAATAAGATTGTTTATAATGTCAGAAGTATTATGTAAGGCTCCTGTCACCTACGCACATTTTTAAGACGCCATCCAAAGTCAGTCGTGGGCGATAACAGAGATTACTACTCCTCCTCATTCATTAATACTATTACAGAAATGACCTCTGCATGGAATTTAAGTATGCAACACTTTCTAAGACAAAGCATAAAAGCTCAATCGCGCTGTCGACAGATAAACCACACACGTTCAATCGTATAGTCGTAATCTTTTTGGAACTAAGTGTATACATAATGTGAATCTATTTCAAAGCTGCCTATCAAAAGCAATGCCAGAATATGTTACAACTATTTCTCTTGAAAAGAAGTCTAGATGATTGAGGGTTCAATGCCCATGTGAACCATGTTCAACAATTCAAGCCATAGGGATACAAAACACGTCATTTAAAGGTAACGACATCGAAATACGTGTTCTTTTTATACATTAAGTATATAAGACAAAAATACATTCGATACAACATTAGAATGTCTACAGGAAACTAAAAAGCAGTTTCTGCTAACTTAGTTTCCAATCCGACAGACGTCCAAACAATAATTTTGCAAAGTTATAACCATTTTACAAATTTTCTCAAACGCAACTGGCAACACGCATATGCAACCATAAAACTATGAGTAGTACAGCAAAGGGAGCGACAATTTCTTGGGTGGATTAATGCAATGCCAAATAGGACGAAAATACATACATAAACTTACACTGCACAGACTTAAGGCGACGTCACATTGATCAATGAGTGCGACGGTTTGTCCTAACAAAAAGGCATTAAGTGAGACAGTCTTAGCGCCGTACGACTCTCAAGTCAGCTCTTTTTGTCGTCGATCAATGTGTTCTGACTCTAATGAAATTCTAAGTGGGACGTAAATATATATATTATAAACATTGAACTATCCTACTCGTAAGGTAGGAAGGAACACGTTGGTCTATGGCATTCGGAGGTTTGTCCAAAAGAAGGTGTGGGAACCGCATGCGATGCAGAAATCTCGGCGCGGTTCTCTTTCCACCGTCGAATGCCATCGATAAGTGTGTTGTGACCCTAATGCACTATTCTATGGGACGTATCTAGATACATAAGCATTAGGTACATTAACTTAAGGTCACAGCACATTCATCTAAGGAGTTCTACGATTTGTCCAAACAAAAAGGCCATAATGTATAAGACGCTCTCAGCACAGTTCTCTCAGTTATGACCGAATACAAACCTACATAAAGACAAGCATAGCACTACCTTAAGATCACCAAATATTCTACAGAAATCAAAGGTTTCTTCAAACAAAAAGGCCATAAAGTATAGGACACTATAAGTGCCATGCAACTTTCAGCACAGTCATTTTTAGATGTCGATCAATGGTGCTGTGACCCTAATACCTACATATCCAAATGGGATGTATCTACATAAAGCCAAGTACTGCAATACCCTAAAGTCACTGCGCATTCTACGGAAATCAAAGATTTCCCCAAACAAAAAGCCCATAAAGTATAAGACACCGCACACGGCATACATGGCTCTTTTTGCCAAACACCATCATTCAATGGGTTGTGACCCTAATGCAATACCTTATAGGATGGACCTAGAAACATACGAATTGCACTAACTTCATTAATCCATGGAGTTCGATGGTATACCCAAACAAAAAGACCATAAAGTATAAGATACCATAAGCGCGATTTGGCTCTCAGCACAGTTTTGTTTTGGCCGTCAAACAGCGTAGTTCAATGTATTGTGACCCTAATACATACCATACATATGCCAATGGGACGTACCTACATAAAGACAAATACTGCATTAGCCTAAGGACACTGCGCATTCTACGGCAATCAAAGATTTTCCCAAACAAAAAGCCCATAAAGTAAAAGACAAAATATCTCAGCCCAGTTCTGTTTAGTCAAATGCCGTCGATCAATATATATTGTGACCCTAATACAATACCATATAGGATGAACCTAGATACATGAGAATTGCACTGACTTCATTAATCCATGGAGTTCAATGGTTTCTCCAAACAAAAAGTCGTAATGTATAAGACATCATAACCGCCCCACGGCTCTCAGCACAGTTTTCTTCTTGCCGTGAAACACCATCTTTCAATGTGTTGTGTCCCTAATGCATATCCAAATAGGACGTACATTTATAAAGACAAGCACTGCATTACCCTAAGGTCACTGCGCATTCTAAGAAATCAAAGGTTTCCCCAAACAAAAAGACCATAAAGTATAGAACACGGCACACGCCGTCAAACATCAACATTCAATGTGTTGTGATCCTAATACGAATCCAAATGGGACGTACCTGTATAAAGACAAGCACTGCATTACCTTAAGGTCACCACACATTCTACTAAAATCAAAGGTTTCCCCAAACAAAAAGGCCGTAAAGATACCGCACACGACGTATGGCTCTCGCCACGGTTACCTTTTTGCCGTCAAACACCATCATTCAATGGGTTGTGAGTTTGTGACCCTAATGCAGTACCTTATAGGATGTACGTAGATACATAAGAACTGCACTAACTTCATTAATCCATGGAGTTCAATGGTATCCCCAAACAAAAAGTCTAAATAGTAGAAGACATTGCACACGCTCTTTTGCCATCGATGCTTCTTGCCGACAAACGCTGTCGTTCAATGTGTTGTGAGCCTAATGCAGTACCTTATAGGATGTACCTAGATAGTTAGATACATAAGAATTGCATTAACTTAATTAATCCATCGAGTACAATGGTTTCCCCAAACAAAAAGGCTATATAGCAGAAGAGACTGCACACGCTCTTTTTGCATAGATGCTTCTTGCCGACAAACTCTGTCGTTCAATATGTTGTGACCCTAATGCAATACCTTACGGGACGTACCTAGATACATAAGAATTGCACTCATTTAATTAATCCATGGAGTTCAATGGTTACCCTAAACAAAAAAGCTATATAGCAGAACACACTGTACACGCTCTTTTTGCCGCCAAACACCGTCGATCAATGCGTTGTATCTATCTCTAATGCAATTCCAAATGGGACGTCCATACATTAGCGTTACACTAACTTACAGTTAAGCGAGCGTGTAATTAGCTTTTGACTACGAGCCCAGCCTGTTTGACTTGTAAATCTTATTACATATGCTAGAACACATTGTGTACGAGGTTCGAACCACGGTACGACTAAAGACAACATGTAATGGGACTGTTCGACAATGTTTGCTGTGTCTGAGCATAAACGTAGTATCTGCATTTAAGTTTTGATATTCGCTGGTGGACGCGAAGAAAGCCTGTCACCCAAGGCAATAGAAAATCTATACATATAAATAAAATTGGAGTGTCTGTTTGTAATATTAAAATAACCGCTTTTTACTAAATGCATAAGGATGTACGAACGGTACATATACCGAAACTAGATGACGCCCGCAGCTACGCCCGCACATATTTTAAATTTAACCGTTTCTGCCCGTTCCCGTGGGAATTTCGGGAAATCCCGTCTTAGTGCACCCCTATGGTCCCCAAGGAACATACATACGAAATTTCAGCTTCCTGCGCCTAAAATATTTGGCTGTAACTTGTCTGTCAGTAAGTCAGTAACGCAAGGATTTTATATATACAGATGACATTTTTTTTAATTTTTGTTCGTCTGTCTGTTTGTTCTTGCTAATCTGTGGAACGGCTCGGCTGGACCGATTTTGACGGGACGTTCACTGGCGGATAGCTGATGTACCAAGGAGTCACTTGGACTACAAATTAACCGGGTACGCGAAGTAGTTCCCTCAGGACGCGGGTGAAACAGCTAGTATAAAATAAACATGTATTTTTCTATAGCCAAGGGTGACGTGCTTCAAATCACCTCATGATAAGAATGTTATTATCTCGTCATTAGATTGCGTCGCCAAGAAAGCGCATTCAGGTGACTGCGTATCATAGGAAAGATGGAGACAGCTGATGACAGAATCGATATAGAAAGAATTCACTTTATTTACTATTTGTAGTGGAAATGTTGTTAGTATTTGAATTATCCTTATCGCTATAACAACAAATAATAAAATGCACAATGTCATAAGTGCATATCTTGTACGGCACCTTCGCATTCAACTGGACTTTTATTACCTAGATACTACTAATAAAACAAGGAGACATGTAGTTACCATGACAATAACATAGTAAAGAGATGGTCAACCTTCATACACAAATATTATTATTATCTTAATATATAAAATCCTTGCGTTACTGACTGACTGACAGACACGCTACGGCCGAAACTATTGGGCGCAGGAACCTGAAATTTGGCATGTATGTTCCTTGAGGAACGTAGGGGTGCACTAAGAAGGGATTTCCCGAAATTCCCACGGGATTGGTCAAAACGGGTAAATTAAAAAAAAATGCAGGCGTAGCTGCTGGCGTCCTCTAGTTTTTTAATAAAGGCAATAAATAAACGCAATCAAATGCCCTTTTGTCGTACGTCTATCATCGTTACGTAAACGTTTACAAGAAGCGAGCAATTAAGCCATTACGTTGATTATTTTCACACTCCAGTATAAACAAATTAACGCTACATACAATAAACATGGACGGTGTGTACACGTTCACGACGCATGTGCTCATCGGCTTTGAATGTAAACTATGATTTAATTGTATAAAATTATTATTTATACTGGCAACACCGCGTGTTATATCTCGCGTAAACGGCTTTGATCTTCGGCGATCATTTTCGTTCTTTTTACAGCATGTACTCCGATTCGAATTCTATTCGAGTTCGAATCGAAACAAAAATAATGATGTCGTGACTATGACCTAACTAACCTATATTCTAGAGCCAGATCATAAACGACCCGAAAAGTGCATTGTTAATAAAGAGCTCTTGAAAGATGAAGGATCCGTAGGCTATTAAAATAAGCTTTAGTATTGGTATTATTTGTATTATTGTACATTAGTGTAATGCTTATAGGCTACATAAAAATCATCACGTCCTTTTAATACATACATACATGATTATTTCTACAGCTTAACCACAGAATAAAGAATAGTACTAACGTAGCTTAACAGTGAAATTCTCAAGTACTCACTCCTCAAGCTCAATATATTTTTCTTTCTACATTATTATATATTTTCAGATCGTGCACTGATATTGATACGGCAAAACGGCGACAAGGTTCCTATCAAAGCTTGAAAATCTTTTGCTGGGAAGCAGAACGAATGCTGAATTTGTATGTCCCCGGGTCATGAAAGTGTAAGATATGCACCTTAAAAAATGCAATAAAATCTTTCCAACTTTCGCGATTCCAAGATTTCTTTTGGGTCACTATGGCGGTAATATAATTAGGGGTTTACAGTAATATTCTAGTTTGCCTGGGCGTTTCCGACTTCCGACTATGTTGTCTTTGTCATTGTCTATCCGTAGCAAACGTGTAAAGTACTCGTGAAAGATAAAGTATCGGATATTAAAATAAACCTTGGTATTAGTAGTGGAAAGGCCATATTTACTGTGATGCTTATAGGCTACATAAAAATCGAAAGACGTCCTTTTGATATATGCATATTTCTACAGCTTAACAGTGAAAGTCTTTCTCAAGTACCAAGTATGTACTTCACTCCTCAAGCTCAATATATTTTTCTTTCTACATGATTATATTTTTACAGATCGTACATTGATAATGAGACGGCAATACGTCGACAAGGTGGCAAGCTGAACGAATGCTGAATTTTTATGTCCCCGGGTTAGTAAAGCATAAAAAATGTCTTAAAATTTACAATAAAACATTTCAAACTTTCGCTGTGTCCAGCTAAGACTATAGAATAAAAGGCAGACAGAGCGCGCGAAACACTTGCGTGAAGCCACTAAAGCAAATACAAAATTGAAAAGCGAATACAAACTCGACTCAGTGCGCTGCGAAGTACCGCACAGTTCACACGCCACGATCGATCCAGCTTTTAAATTCATAAAATGCCGTCTTGCGTTTTTAAACATTGTAAAAGTTGTTTCTAAAAGCAAACACGGGAAGATGGAATATATTCTTACAGATAACTATGGATTATTTGACCGTTTTATAATATTATTTCGATAAAATTCGTATTTCTGCAGAAAATATGTAAGTGTTGCCAGTTTACGTCGACACCGTTTTCCCTGAATTAGGGAAAATGCAGTTGTCAATTGATTATGTAGGTAATGATGATTGTCATGTTAATGAAAAATACATTAACGTATTGTAAAAGTATATTGTAGATTATATTTTTTCTTATAAATATACTAATAGGATTTCCATTAGTATATACATTGTTTTTAGTTCGATCCCCAAACGATCCAAATATTCGTGTACACGCGGCTACTTGTCAAGCTATACACTTTGACCTTTGTACCGTTCTTAGACCTTTGTACTGTTCTTATGGCGTAGGGAATAAGTATCAAAATCGTACTTCGACTATTTAGCTTGACTTGGCGCCGTATGTACATTAAGTACAGAAACAGAAATTATTGATTGTAGCCATTATTTATTTTTAATTGCAATTTTTTTTGGTTACGATTTATGATTATGATATTCATAATTAATTGTATGCATGACAAAATGTTTTTAGCTAATTAATATTTATAACGCAAGCCTATCTATTTATTTCTCAATTTACGAATAAAATTAGTTAAAACTTAACTCGGAGCCTACATTTTTTAAGAAATGTATTTATAAAAGCATACTTTAATGGTATATTTTATTTGAATAATTTTCACAACAGCATTACATATTAAAAGCATTAATTAAATCTATGGTAAATTCTTCAAAACCACAAACGAATATAAAATATTACCTATGTAATATTTTTATATTCGTTTGCAAAGACTATATGCAAAATAGTGGGAGATTATTCATAATCTGGCAACTTTACACACACATAGACGCGCGTGTCCGTACAGTGCCAGTCGCCAAATGTCACGCACACGTAGCTGTCAACGTGCCTCACTTAGTTGGACGAATACGCTATATCTGATTCTTATTTAGTAAATCTGTGGTGTCCAGATTTTGCGGGTTACAATCGCTCGATGAGGCCCTTGGAGCATACTTTGGTTTAACATCAATCAGACATACTAATTGGCTAGTACGGGCAGGTGGATTGTGCACAAATATTGGTATGGCGTGGTGCCGAAACCGGAGGGTTCTAGGCGACTTGGAGAAGGAAATGGACTGTATTCAGAGGATAGCGGTTCTTCGCCGCCTAGAAAGGAATAAGGGAAGAGGAGATGGATACGGGAGGAGGTGATTGAGTGGGTATAGGCTATTTTAAGGATGGAAGGCACTTACCTTATACAGCCTTGGTGGTTTCGTGATACAGCTGCTTGTTTTCACTTCACTCACGAGCGGGTTTTCCTTGGTGGAAGCGGTGATAAACACATACGGGAGCGGCGCGGTACGAACGAGACGGCGATACAGCGGTGCGGCGCGGAGCGGTATCGAGACGGCGTTCTTAGCGAGCGGAATGTTCGAGACTGTCACTCGCATCGACGTTTCGCGGCGACGAAATCAGGCGCAAGGCAGTGCCTCTTCCAGGGAGAGGGAAAGAGAGGGACGGAAATATGATATCGCTCGCATTAGACAAGCGTGGAACGATTCATGTTGATGCGATTAGTTGTAGATAGGAAGGTAGATGGCGCTACCATATCCCCCCGGCCCTAAAGGGTTGCCTTTAAAAAAAAAATAGAATTGAACTTAGCTATGTTGGGTGTACTACCGCATAACCTATCAATACGCTAAGACAGCGATATGACAATAAAATTAATCTAAACTACCTTTAGCGAAAACTACAAACGCAATAATAGCGAAAACTACTAACTAAATACTTAAACTAAGAGGTAAGTCCAACTTCAGGCTAGATCTCACTGAGTTGGAAGCGGACGCGAGTTGATCAGTGCCTCGACTTGTGCAAGGACGGTTAAAGGCTCTTCGTAAGAGAGGATCTGTTGACCTATAACTTTGAAGAAATGCGTTTTAATTACTTTGACCATGTTTGCCCAACATCCACCGAAATGTGGTGATGCTGGTGGAATAAACTTCCAGTCAATATGATCTATGGAGAATTCTTCCTGAAGACGAGTATGATAACCCGCGACGTGATTGAAACAAGTAGCGGGAACAAGTTCAATCAATTTACTAACGTGGTTGGCGACAAAAGTCTGCCAGCGGTGAGGAGAAGAATAAATCCAAGCGAGCACTACCTTGGAGTCGGAAAATGCGTATATTTATTAATAGAGTAGTGGGGCAAAACTGTGTCTTGAACCTTGCGGAGCAACTGAGACAGCAGAAGGGCCGCGCACAACTCCAGTCTCGCAACCGAAATGGTTTTAACAGGCGAGACCTTAGACTTGGCACAAACTAACTGCACCGAGTAGTTAGAACCAATGCGGACTTGCAGATATACGACTCCGCCGTAAGCACGCTCGCTGGCGTCAGCGAAACCTATTAAGTTGACGGTACATCCATCTACCAACCCAAGATGACGCGGAATAGTAACTTGATTGAGCGCGGTAAGCTCAATACAAAACTGGCCCCAAGCGGCGACAATATGGTCAGGGGGTGTTTCATCCCACTCACACTTTTATAGCCAAAGCTCTTTGATCAAGAGCTTGGCGTACAAAATTGTGGGAGCCACAAAACCCATTATGTCCCATAGTCGAGCCACTGTGGACAGCATAGTGCGTTTGGCGCACTTATCATCTGGCGGTGAGACGTCAAACCGAAAACTATCGCAGGATTTGTCTCAGCGTAAACCGAGAATCTTATGCGGTACAGACTTCTCAAACTTAATGTCTGGAGAAGCTTTATGAGAATCTGGTATGCGTGCGAGAACCTCCTTAGAGTTGCTTGTCCATTTGACAAGATCAGTTTGGCCTCGCTAGAAAAGCTGAATAAGCTCTTCACAAAGCGAAATTTCTAGCGGAGCGGGTATGACATTACAGGCAATGTCATCTATATACAAAGCGGATGTGTAGTATAGTATAGTGTAGCGTAGCGTAGCTTGGCATAGCATAGCGTAGCATAGCATAGCATAGCATAGCATAGCATAGCATAGCGTAGCATAGCGTAGCATAGCATAGCATAGCTAATTAGTGCTTTATCTTACACACAGTTTTAGCACCTACCTTGATCTCTTGAAGAGCAGAACAACAACAAGACGTAATACAATGAGAAGTATGTAACGTAGGTACGGTACCCATAATCACATACCCAAGTACCGTCTCAATAGCGGGCGGTAAATCATATCGCTCACTACGTACTATTTTAGTTAGTAGCAAGTGCGGAAATATTGAAGCTCCGATCAAAAGATCAATGCCTGCCGGATTCGCAAACTCCGCATCGGCTAACGGCAATGATTCGAGATGAGTGAGTGATGCTACGTCTACATTAGCGTTCGGCAATGCGTCCGTGATACGCTCCACGATAAGCGAAGAAATGTTAAAATTAATATTCCTATCAAAACGCGAATGTATTTTAATATCTACGGAACCCCTGCAATGCTTTTCTGATCCGCCTATCCCTTTGACGGTTGAGTTAGTATTTTTAAAGTTATTCCATAATCCGAGGCGTTTGAAGCATTCCGATGTTATTAGATTGGTCTGAGATGCGCTGTCTAGCAGACAACGTACCATGTGCGGCGACCCATTAACATCGTATACGATAACTTGCGCTGTCGCTAACAGTACCGTCTTAGACGCCGTACTCTGCGTTTTGGCCCTGCGCGGATCATTATAGATGCGCGAGTGCCGTCCTCGCGTGCGCGTCGCCCGCGCAATGGATGTCATACACAACGATACTTCGCCCTCAGACGCGGAAGGCGCAGCTACCGTGGTCTGCTGCACCTGCGGCGCGAGTGTGTCAAGGTTAGCGGCTTGGCTTGACAACCGGTTATTTTTATCATAATGTAACAGTGTATGATGTTTTTGTTTACACGTGCGACATCTCGTTCTACTGGAACAATTACTCGTTTTATGTTTTATGCTTAAGCAATTAATGCAAGCTTTGTTATCTTTTGCGCATTTAAAACGAGCAATTGGATTTAAATCATTAAAGGTGGGACACTTATAGTAATGGTCGTGCACTATATTACTGCACAGACACTTCTGTGAATTATTACTATTAGATTCCGAACATGTTACGTAAGATTGTGGATTAGGGACTGAGTTATTATTACTATTTCGCGATTTATTCAACCTTTGTTTGTTGTTGTTAGTGTTAGACGGACCAGGTGAACCAGACTGCGTATTATGAAATATTCGACACTGATCTTTGATGAACGAAATAAAACTATCTAGTGTAGGTATTTTATTATTGCGTTCCGTCATCTCGAATGCGCGAATTGTATCAGTGTCAAACTTTTTTAAAGCGAGTTGAAGCAACATAAAGTCGGAAAGATCTTCTAATTTTAAATTCCTAAGAGAATTAACCGCGGTTACGAAGTTATCAATAAACAGCTGGAAATTCGAGACAGACGCGTTGCTGGACAGTTTGAGATTTAAAGCT
Organism: Euclidia mi; assembly: GCA_944739405.2. Taxonomy (NCBI): domain Eukaryota; kingdom Metazoa; phylum Arthropoda; class Insecta; order Lepidoptera; family Erebidae; genus Euclidia; species Euclidia mi. The sequence goes on along the minus strand of OX123204.2, from coordinate 24,444,526 downwards.
TGGTCAAAGTACGTAGACGCTAGAACGCGCGTGTCTTGATATCTGTCAAGTAGTGACTGAAATATGACCTGATAATTCTCAGCACTGGGTGTGACACCTGCAAATACGGACTGGGCCTTCGGTGACAGTTTACCTATTAAATAGTACAACCTGTCAGTATCTGTAGACTTAAAACTTGCATAGAATAACGGCCAATTTCGTATATCTCCGTCAAACGACATAATCTCGATTGGCGGTAATCTCGGTTTGCGGGCAACGGGCTCTGCCGAACATTTACCCTCCAATTGCGATTGTATACGCTTAATAATACAATAAAGATCTTCGAATGCGGTATACGCCTGATAGTTCGGTTTTTCATCAGGATTGATAGAAAGTAATCTTGCGTTATAATCGTCTAACAACTTATGAAAATCTGTTCGAATACTATCTACTGTTGTACAATAACTGAGAAATGCTTCGCTATTGCTGTCAGACATCGATGCGGTTTTTGATCTTTCATAGATGTTTTGGATGCGCTCAAATAAAATATTGCGTTTCGCTTCTAAGATTGTCATCTCTTTGTCTTCCGACACGCGTGACTTCTTTTGCTGTGACATGCTTACGTAAGTATAAGCTAATGAGAACGAAACAAAATAAGAATATCTAATGTATCTATTATTTTACCTAAGTAGGCAACACTTTAGAGCTGAGGAAATAAAAGTTGATTGAAATATGAGATTTATAAGACAACTATGATAGTTGCAGAAATAATAATTTAATAAGTAGGTAGCTACATAAAAGTTTACCTACTATTGCGGGCGGAAATAACCATGTGACGGTTATATGAATATATTAGGAGTATAGCTAGGTGCTATAACTGCCTAGGTATAGCGGTATAACGTATAAAACGTAAATGAATCCGACTCGTATGGATCAACAAAAATGGTATGGCGTGGTGCCGAAACCGGAGGGTTCTAGGCGACTTGGAGAAGGAAATGGACTGTATTCAGAGGATAGCGGTTCTTCGCCGCCTAGAAAGGAATAAGGGAAGAGGAGATGGATACGGGAGGAGGTGATTGAGTAAGTATAGGCTATTTTAAGGATGGAAGGCACTTACCTTATACAGCCTTGGTGGTTTCGTGATACAGCTGCTTGTTTTCACTTCACTCACGAGCGGGTTTTCCTTGGTGGAAGCGGTGATAAACACATACGGGAGCGGCGCGGTACGAACGAGACGGCGATACAGCGGTGCGGCGCGGAGCGGTATCGAGACGGCGTTCTTAGCGAGCGGAATGTTCGAGACTGTCACTCGCATCGACGTTTCGCGGCGACGAAATCAGGCGCAAGGCAGTGCCTCTTCCAGGGAGAGGGAAAGAGAGGGACGGAAATATGATATCGCTCGCATTAGACAAGCGTGGAACGATTCATGTTGATGCGATTAGTTGTAGATAGGAAGGTAGATGGCGCTACCAAATATCGTCATACAAAATGGCCAAACCTTTAATGAAATTTTCATTATGCATGACGTATAAAGGTTTACGATACAATATAATTGTTACGAGTGCATTGTAAAACAACCTTTGGCTATAACAATGCAAACTAATCGAGGCTTAGTCCGGACTGCAATAAATACCTACTGACATTTGTATACAGTACCAGTAGTGTACTACGCGGTCAAACGCCCTATTTACTGAACGATTCTTGGTTACTTGAAATGTTTAAAAGTAAGAGATGCTTTGAAAAAAGGAACAGAATACATTTAAAAACCTTTGATCGGTTTTCGAAAAGAATCTACGGCGTCAGTTAGGAATAACTGACGGGTGAGATTGGAATATCACCCGTCTTTGTACCGCACCCAACTTATAAATATTTCGTGATCATCTGAATGATGATGAATGTATACCATAGAAATATAAAATTACTATATCTATGATATATACCGTTATAAATTGCGCAGTCAAAGAAACTCAGTCTGCATTACCGTGTATAATTGTTATGTTACCTCAGTGGTGGCCACCACTAGATTCATTAACTTATACGAAGTAAAAAGTTCTACCCTGCATGTATGTCTCCAAATATCCGTCAATATAATCTTTTGAGAATATGCCATGCGGTACTCATAATAAGAGACACTTTAAAAAAGACAGTAAAGATATGCATTTATTACCAGATAAAGTCGTGGTTACAGCAGCATTTATGCAGTCTTTTAAACCCTAATAATAATATACAGTACTATGCCATAAAAGGAAAATAACCTTGTGTATAATCTTCTTGAATGATTATTTTTGCTATTAATTGTTAATAATGCCAATTCGTAACTATTTAAAAGAGTTTATTACTTCTTAGAAATGTGTCTTATGACTATGAATCTTTTAAGATATTTGCAATCAGCCGACGCGCGACGTATAAAGTCAACAAAGTAGATAACTACTATGTACTTTAATTTATCTGGTTAAGTTTATAGCATATTAAAACTCGATGTTCCAATAAACATTAAACTTACTAATTAGAATAAATACAAACGGCATAGTATAAGTCATATCTGATATGCGATCAAATTATATCATTACCGGATCTGAATGGCATAAATAACTAAATTTATATGCAACCTCTTCAATTTTCTAATTAAAATGCAGTTTTCCCATCCATCTCTAGACTAATATGCGATCAAATTATATCATTACGGGATCTGAATGGCATAAATAACTAAATTTATATGCAACCTCTTCAATTTTCTAATTAAAATGCAGTTTTCCCATCCATCTCTAGACTAATATGCGATCAAATTATATCATTACGGGATCTGAATGGCATAAATAACTAAATGTATATGCAACCTCTTCAATTTTCTAATTAAAATGCAGTTTTCCCATCCATCTCTAGACTAATATGCGATCAAATTATATCATTACGGGATCTGAATGGCATAAATAACTAAATGTATATGCAACCTCTTCAATTTTCTAATTAAAATGCAGTTTTCCCATCCATCTCTAGATATAATATAATAAAGCTGAACAGTTTGTTTGATTGCTTGGTTGAACGCATTTATGTACATTTGTACATCAATGGTTGAACGCGCTATCGCAGGAACTGGTCTGATTTTAATGCTTCTTTTGATGTTGGATAGCCTATTTATCAAGGATGGCTATAAGGTGCGGAGCAGTATCCAAAATTGTATTGTGTATTGTGTAACCGCAGGATCAGCTAGTTTCTTCATAAAAAAATTCGGGCAAGTGCGAGTCTGACCCGCGCACCGAGGGTTCCGTACGCATTTTACTTTATTTGAGGTTGGTGCTAATTACGCTAGTCCTCTAAATCTGTATGAGCGCCCATACAACTTAGAGGACTATCTTAAATGGAGTCTTCTATGTATGTATGGGGACACCCTTAAACTTTTTGTAATTTTTCCTTTATTTGTGCTGTAAGACCCTGCTTTTGGGCAAATTTCGTGGTTCTAGTTCAACGGGAACTACCTTGTGGGTTTTCGACCCAAAACCTATAGGGTCCTTACGGTTGACCTAGAATTGTCAATTTTGGTTAAAACCAAGGAATTACAGCACAAGTAAAGGAAACATTCCGAAAATTAAAATAAGTTGAATTTTAAGGTTAATTTTGGTAGGTACTTACAAGTTTTCGAATAAATCTACTTTTGACCATATCTTTTTATCAGGTTGACCCAGGAGACTGATTTTTATACACCTAATAGGAACTATAGACCTCAGTATCTGGTATAAATTTTAATTTGCTAGGTCCACCCGTTCCTGAGAAAATCGGTAGTGACACACGGACAGACAGACAGACAGACGGACAAGAAAGTGATCTTATAAGGGTTCCTTTTTTTACCTTGTTAGGTACGGAACCCTAAAAATAACTTTCTATCGCCAACTTCAGGGCGACCATATAGTTTACCGCGGCACTCACCTTGTCTGTTAATTATCCTGAAGTCATCTTCTGGCATTTGTCCTTTACTCAGCGCACTGAGTAGTATCAACGCGGCCACTTTATACACTGTTAGCCGCATTTTGAGCTTCTATTGATGTTGGATAGCCTATTTATCAACGATGGCTATGTGCGGAGCAGTAGCCCCAAATTGCGCGGGTGTAACCGCAGGATCAGCTAGTTTCTTTACAAAAAATATCGTTCTATCGCCAACTTCAGAGCGAGCATAAAGTTTAACGCGCCACTCACCTTGTCTGTTTATTATCCTGAAGTCATCTTCTGGCATTTGTCCTTTACTCAGCGCACTGAGTAGTATCAACGCGGCCACTTTATACACTGTTAGCCGCATTTTGAGCGCACACATTGTTCTTAAATCTGTAACAAACGAAATACAAAGGTTAATACAAGTTTAGACAGAAAACAGTATTCTAAAAGATTCAAATCATCATAATAAAATTGTGCAAGCTAATTTGGTATATATCGAAAACGAATTTTGCCGTTATTTAGTTATTCTTCAGCCCACTGCAACTCAGCAACCAATTTTATTTAAGGAAGTGATTGTGAATCGCTCGGCACGAGTAAGTTTGTACCTACTGAATACAATATATTTATCAGTCAACATTATAATACCAATTTCCGCACCCAAGCTTTAGCGGATATTGATAAAAAACGGATATTCCTGTCACAAAGTTATATCGCAAGGGGTAAACTCGTATTAATAGGTACAACAAATTTTTATTATAACTGTTTAAATGGTTTTAGGTCTGACATAACCACATATCCGTATATTTGTTAGCAAATTACAGCTATTAAAGAAAAGTTAAACACATCATCACCCTCGCCGCATTAGACAGAAAGGGATAATCCAACACGACGCCACCACAAGAAATTACATTTTAGTGAGAATGACGACGTGATGGTATGCGAACCAACAGTAATTAACAAACTGTTGGTTGGCAGCCCATGACCACGAGTCACCTCCAAATTATGAAAGTGAAACAAGAAAGCAAAGGTATTATAAGCATATCTTTTAAAATATAGCCAATCCAACTGACTTCCGTATTCATATGATAATAATAATACATATTAAACAAAGACAAGTTATCTAAATTCAAAAGTCTCCGAAACTTAATGATTTAATGTCTACAAAAACTATTATATAAGAAATTATGTAAATTATCATCATTTGGTACAAAAAAATAACAACACAGGAAGCTGTTATAATATAAGTAATCTATTAATTGATCTTATATGTGGATAGGTAATAAATAAAGTAAATTATTGTTAGAGTATTTGTTTTTCATTGTATACACCCCTCTATCATGAGAGCTACCGTTTCTTTTTCACGGATCTTGTTTATGTGGAACACGAGAACATCATCATCATCCTTTTGGGCCGGTTTCAATTTATTTTGGGTAGCCGTATGTCCTTCGCTTCCATAGTCGCTCCTTTCTCTTTTATACCCATCCTCTCACAACCTATCCATCTTTTCGTTGGCCATCCTATTCCTTCTTCCTCTACCTTCATAATTATTTATACCCACAATTGGGGACATGTCTACTTTCCTCGCACTAAATGTGTAGTGTATATCAAAACAGCATTTAAATCTCTCTTCCCAGGTGTTGCGAATGTAATGTGGTCGACTGTTATCTATAAAAGTCTAAGATAAATGGTGCCGCAAGATTTCTACGAAGCCATCACTCATTTGATGAACACTAATTTATATTTGAAATCACGGATGGGGCAGTGTGTTAAGTAGTACAGGTGGTTTCTACAATCGCGCGGCAAATGAAGTTCCGTGTGATCTATTGGTAGGTGTTTCTTGTTTTCTTTGATTGCACAGTTATATGATTATAACTCGGTGGTTATTTTGGTTTGGCCAGCCAGGTCAAAATATAAGTAACTCTTCAAGCTATTATGGTTTCGGCAGCAGAGAGGCGGTAAAGGTTTATCAACGAAACCACTAATTAGCACCCGTCCTAGATCCTCTCCTGCAGCTTTGTTTAAAAAGGTGGCGAAATTTCAATAGACACGGAAGAGCACGCAAGCGAAGAGAGGCAAAAATGTCTATACAAAAAATAACATCGAACGCCAGTCAATATGAAGTAAAGTTACGTAAAAAATGGCAACATAATTTCAATAAATATGGTGCTGTGACTAAAACTGCCAATTTGCGTCAAAAATCTGTGGGTTCTGTTACGATTTATAGTGACAGGCTATATAAATAACCATTACTAGATAAGCCAGCGATTGCTTAAAACTATTTTACATATTTAATTTGCCATATTTATTTTCTTCATCCTCTGCGATAGACGTTTCTCAATATGTTTAAACTAGTATTCGAGGTTTTGACTAGGTTTTCGATTTAGTGGGAGTTCTCGCTTGGGTGTTTCGTCGTTGCCTTGGCCTAGACTTGGTAGAAAGTGTAATTGGCAACTGAGGTATGGTAAAAGTATAGAATCTTGAAAGGGAGGTCAGTCATACCCACATTGTCATACATTGTATGTTAAATTTTAAAACAACTGTCTGTCTGCAGTGAACAAATGTTGATGGACATTTAATTTTGGTAATCTCTTCGTCTCCTCAAACGCTACTTAGATATTTCCAAATTAATTATTTCCTTAAAATCTATACTTATACTAACTTTTTGTATGTCGGTAGACAACTTGATTGTAATGAAAATAATTTGTGAAATTATAAAAGATAACGGGAAGGGAATCAATGCTGCTAAGAACTTGAAATCGATTCAAAATAACAAGAGTATTATTTATGTTATTTATACCAATAAACTTATCCTTGAACTTGAGCTTAGACTAGAGGCAGCATTAAAAAAATATCCGGATGTTCATTAACAGCTTCGACAAAACATGTTTATTATTATAGCCGCATGCCATTTCGCGTATTATACAAAACCATTGGGCATCGCGTTAAAATCAATTTATTTAATTGCCTGAACAACCCGTTATATTGTCGGCGAAGAACAAGTTTCAAGAAGTCATAGTCTTCAAACGTTTTATCGAAGGCTGCTGTCAATTTAAGTCCATTTGTCTATCTGTCTGTCAGTCCTCTATCTAGTTGGAGTCGTGAAGCTTAACGTGACACTTAGGCTTGATGCAGGATGACCACGCACGACAGTGTCGTTGACATATCTTAGGAGTTAGGGGCCCTGCGTACAGTAGTCAACAAGTCAATAAAAATGGGCGCGTGTGCGTGTGCGTCAGAATGGCTGGTTGCCTACCTCATTTAGCATCGAGACAGTGATTAAAAATTGCTACCTAATTGCTACTATTTGCTACCTACAATTAAATAATTGCTACCTCATTAATTTTGAAAATATAAGGAATAACAATGTCACCAGCCATTCTGACGTCAGAATGGCTGGTCAGCGCTTAGTTTGAGTAAACTAAACAGAGTTGAGCTATTATTTTTGCTTCAATAGTTGCTACCTAATTGCTTCCTACTCATCTATAAATTTCAGCCTTATAACTATATCAGTTGAAAAGTTATGATTATTTGCAACTTACGTGTGGTTTGCTACGGTTGGCAAAAAAAATTACAAACACTTATTAATTTATTACAGAACTTTATTACCTACTTAAAAGCAAGTTAATCATAACGACAACACCTAAATATTGGCTCAAAACATATGCACAGAGTTTAAGTATGAAAGTCAACAAAATATACAAAAAATAATTAATATTAGGTAGTATATTAAACAATGCGGCATAATCTTAGTGACACTTTTTGTAACCTTATTATGCATGTCGTCGTAACACTGCCGAGAATTTCTACGTCTGCAATGTGCCTTATAGTGCTTAGGTACTGATTTTTTAGTCTTCTTCTTTCTTTAGTTTAGTGCCCAATCGTTTACCGATGATTCCGCCAACGTCAAGGTGGTTAATAGATTTAATCGTTTATGGAGGTCTAAATAATGTACTGGTATTGGTCGGTTATTTTAGATAGGTAGATAGTTACTTTAGCTGCTATCTGAAATGGGACGGCACGAGGGTTAGTAAACAATTATGGGTTAGTAATAATATGGGAGAAGTACAGTTAGAGTAGAGGTTAGTTATGAGGGGAAGTCTACATAGGCTAAACAAAAGGGTATTATTAAAGATTTTTTCAAACGGGCCAAACGGTAGTACAATAAATATGGGTGGTCAAATTGTTATTACCAGAAACACATGTGCACTAGACTCAATATCTTATGCATTGGCTATAGCATATGTTGATGGTTTTATTACGAATCAGATTACAGAAAACAGTGAAAATATGTTTTGTCAGCTTATTAGATATATATGTGAAAACATTTTTGTTATTTTAGAATTTATAACTTATGCATGATGTGGTTTCCTGTAATTGAGGGAGTACACAGGCTATAATCCTGTATTGTAATTTAAAAAAATGTTATTTATAAGATGTGTACAGCCTTTGTTGGAAATCCTTAACCAAAATTAAATAAATAAACAACGCTGAAGCAGTTTATAAAATCAGATCGGAAATAGCTTTAAAACATTATGCACACAATCAATTCGGAACTACTGTTGAAATAAGCTGCGAATGCAATGTTCTTTATATTTTTGACCGAATTTTAGTGGACTGTATATATAGTGCAGTCGAAAAAGAAGCCTGCACAAATTTAGTTTGCCCCATAAATAATGTGAGTAGAAAAATATCCGTACTACGCCCAGAGTTAGAAAAACCTGTAAAAGACTTAGAAGAAGCTGCCAATTCATTGTTAATTGATAGAGATATAACAAAATGTCGCCGGTCTAGTTGTGATGGTGTAAAAACTTTTGAATTGATTTTACAAGACGTTATTGCTTTTGAAACAGCAGATAAATATATTTCCATATACGAAGTGCCCGTACGGTTACATCTCAACAACATTGACAATGATTTAATTCCCTTAATAGAATTTGTTCCACCTGAATTTGGTGCTAATGTAGGTCACTATAAGGCACATTGCAGACGTGGAAGTCTTTGGCAGTGTTACGACGACATGCGTAGTAAGGTTACAAAAAGTGTCACTAAGATTATTCCGCATTGTTTAATAAATACTAATAAGCGAAACTAATATTAATTGTATTTTGTATTATAGGTATATTTTGTTGACTTTCATACTTTTAACTTATCTTTCAACTTTTTATTTGGTGCACATAAAACTCTGTGCAAATGTTTTGAGCCAATATTTAAGTGTTGTGGTTATGATTACCTTGCTTAGTTCTGTAATAAATTAATAAGTGTTTGTAATTTTTTTTTGCCAACCGTAGCAAACCACACATAAATTGCAAATAATCATAACTTTTCAACTGATATAGTTATAAGGCTGAAATTTATAGATGAGTAGGTAGCAATTAGGTAGCAATTATTGAAGCAAAAATAATAGCTCAACTCTGTTTAGTTTACTCAAACTAAGCGCTGACCAGCCATTCTGACGTCAGAATGGCTGGTGACATTGTTATTCCTTATATTTTCAAAATTAATGAGGTAGCGATTATTTCATTGTAGGTAGCAAATAGTAGCAATTAGGTAGCAATTTTTAATCACTGTCTCGATGCTAAATGAGGTAGGCAACCAGCCATTCTGACGCACACCGCGTGTGCCAGTATCCTTGTCAAAAGTCTTTTACTGTTTTATTACATAATTAAGCTTCGTAATTTTATTTATTGGTTCAATAAAGTGTAACATTTTTATTGAACAAATAAATATAATCATAGTACATACATACATACATAGACTCACGCCTGTTTCCCGGAGGGGTAGGCAGAGCTACGGAACGCTATTTGCAACGATCCTGACATACCTCACTTGCTTCACTCACTCCCATCAAGTTTCTCATGCATGCTCTTCTGTTAAGGGTACTTCTGACTTGTCCTTTTTTCAGGATGTCTACAATCTGGTCAGAGAACGTTCGCCTAAGTCTTCCCCTTTGTCCTGTCCCATTCACACTTGCCTTATATATCTTCTTTGTCAGTCTATCGTCATCCATCCTCTCCATGTGCCCAAACCATCTTAACATGCCTTTGTCAATGCTTGTCACTACATCTTCTTTTACCCCACACCACTCTCGTATCACACAATTCTTTACTCTGTCGGTCAAAGACACACCACACATACTTCTCAGTGCTCTCATTTCTACAGCATTTATTCTACTTTCAAGTCTCTTCCGCCACACCTTACTTTCACTACCATACATAAGGGTAGGCACTAACACCTCTCTATGCACAACCAAACGCGCCTTTTTGGACACGTTTTGACTGTTCATAAACGCCTTCAGAGCTCCATTCACACTATTACCTGCATTAACTCTTCTTTCAATATCTTTTTAATTCTTCCCATCTCTTGTAAACAACGTACCTAAGTAAACAAACTCATTCACTTGTTCCACTCGCTGTCCATCGATCAAAACATTACAAGCCGTAACGCATTCCTCCTTTTCAAAAACCATAACTTTCGTTTTACTTACATTCTCATATAATCATAGTAATTTGATAGTATCACACAAAAATTACTTTGCAATGTACTATATTAACGTGATCAACTTGGTGGTGAACTGATGACTTCAAGATCCCCGCGAACCTCTTGAAGTCGTCAGTTCACCAATCTTGACAATATCATTATTTTAATTCTGATATCTGATGAGAAACGGGAAAGGAACGGTGTATAACCTATGTTTTTTATTCTAGCTCTCATAATGTAATAAAATAGTATTACCGTCGTAAAAAATATCGGTGTGCCGTCCGTCCGATTAAATTCATAAGAGTTATTAAAATCTTCAAATCTGGCCTCATCTGGTTAAACAATAATGCCTTGGCAAGGGTAAAATTTCACCCCTTGTATCTCAAAAATAATGTTTATTGCTTATATTCATGTTGTGTATCATACACTTTTGTCAAGCAACAAACCATGAAAGGTCTCTATTGAAATCTTCCTTTAGATCTTTTAACACGAACCATGCATAACTTGTCATGGTAACGTTGCTAAATTACTCAATTTACTGACAAAGGGTACCTAATTACTGTGCGATGGTCGATGATTCAACCAACCATGTGTCTCCATACTTACTTTAGTCTCAACCTCACAGATGTGTATTTTAACTTCAGAACAATGGACGGAACTTGCGGTGAGCAAAAACTTAATTGTGTGCGTTTGCCCTTACAGTGAAAGAAAAACAAAAGGCTTTAAAGAAATGTCGTCGGCGATTAGTGCATGAAACCTTTTTGTGCGTGTAATTGTGCACTATGCATTGAATGGACGGATGGACATCGTTAGGATGGGCAGAGACTTATTAACGAATTAATTTCGAACAAGCGAGATGTACGGTGGATTCGAAACTTTACTGTTTAGTTTTCTTAAGATTGTTAAATATTTAAAGTTGTTACCTGCTATTGGGTTCAGTTTAAAGTGGGGCCTATCAGGGTCCTGTTTAAGCTGGGGCGAAGTTTGGTGAATTTCACACTTAAACCTTCCTCAAGTGTGACACTCTTTTGATGAAAAGTGTATAAAAATCCATCCAGTAGTTCTTGAGTTTGTTGCGTTAATACAGGCAGAGAGAAAGTAAATGGGACTTCATTTATGATATGTGTAGACACGACTGGATGAACTGTCATTTATCTCATCAACATTCCCTGATTAGCGTAAACAAACGTGTGAAATACATACACGACGACAACTCAATTAGCTTTATTTATAGCAAGATAAATCCTTGAGTAATTAACTATGTATGCAGAGACCTCTACCTGGAATGGCCAACATATTTTAAGCATTTCTAGATATATTCCCTAGAGATTCAAATCAACACGTCTAACGATTGGGAGAAGAAAAATAGCCTATAAGTGTATTGCCTGCTTTATTAAATACAAGGAGAAAAATACCTATTAATAAAATATCTAAGAAAGTACGGCTAGCTTGGAGGGAAGCTAAGACCAATACTAGCAAAGTAGCAAAGGATACTTTTATAATCTAGCAACTCCTAGAGAGTTTGGAGAGTTCACGTCTCAACGCTGTCCCCGAATTTCATTTATTATTGAAAAATATTTTGTGGGTTTGCCATGATAATTTAAGTTGATTTTGTCACAAGGATTAAAACGTTTAGGTACATGTATGTCATAATAATAAAACGATTTAATCAAATTCAATCACAGATTTGAATCGTAAAACATTGTCCATTCAACTGAGACTATTGGGTGTGTTCAATACATTAGGATAAAGTACCTAGTGTGATCCGTGTAGCTACTCATACTTTAGGATAAAGTACCTACATTAACCAATAGTCGATAAACGGTTATGTATGTATGACGCACTATAATAGTTGTAAGATACAAAGTCATTTAATATGTATCAAATCATTACTATAATTAGTTATTTTATTATTGTTATTAATTAAATTATTAATCTTGAATTGTAAATGTCATTAATTAATATTTAACCTTGATTTCGTATACTGATAAAAATGTATAAATAAGTTGAAAGAATATTTTAATCGTATTTTACCGTTGGCAGCTGTTTAAAACGTTTTAACGCAGTCCCCCACCATTCAATGGGATAGAGGAACACCAAGGTGGTTTTAGTGGGTAGTCCCGGCGCTTCTCGTCGGGGAGTGTCATCACTCTCCCTGGGCTGAGCCCTTTAAGGGCCCAGTCTAGAGGGGCTAGCCCGTAAATAGTTGGTTTCCACTGCGCGTCAAAAAAAGCTATTTAAAACGTTACTATGCTTTATAGGAACGTCGAACGCGTGCAAATTCGTAGCTCCGCACAGTCGCCACTTTCAAATGGGCCTAACAAAGTCATCATCAATCTAGCATTGTCCCGGCTACATCCAAGACTTTGCTATGGAGTCTGGGTCGCCTTTCTAGTCAAACCAAATTTGACAGAATATTAGCTTAATAGGCCCACATACGATATAGTTACAATCAACCAAAGTATCAGCAGGTTTATTAAAAAAATCGAGGGATTACAAAAATAGAGACACATACAGGTAAATAATAACATTAGATAATGTAGGTACGAATCGGTAAGTAAAACTGAAACCTGATTCTCTGATTACTGAACACTAATATGATAACAGAATGCGATAGCCGATAAGTACAATAATTTCTTAGTACGTTATTTACATCATCAATATATTTTTAACCAATCTTTACGGTGTTATGCTGCAGTAATCGACAGTAATCGACAACACCAGATTAGATTCCAATAAGGAAACTCCTTGGAAGATTGCGATATCGATATAGGGAAACCGCACATCCCCATAATACCAAGAAATGCGCGCAGGTGAAGGCAAATTTATGGTTTAGCAGCATTAGGCGCATTTGTCCCCTTTTGTTCAATGGATGGATGGTCGGCTACACGAGGATATAGGACAGCAGTAATGGAAATGAAAACCCTACATTACCTAACACTGGTTTTAACCTCAAAATATGACTATTGCTTAGCGTTGCGGAGGTCAGACGGAAGTTGCTTTATTCAAAGCTTATATTTTATCAAATCTAGTAATACTAGAAAGTGGACATCGACCTCCAAGGAGAAAGTCTTGTATGCAACGAGCATAATGTTAGGATGTTTATGACTTATCAACCGATATTGCCCTAGTTATCGACTATATACACTTACGTGCAAAAAAATCGACCCACCCTGTAAGTTTCGATACGGCACACAATATTTAAAAATTAAGATCAGACAAACAAAAACTAATAATGTAACATGAAGGTATGTTTCATAAACTTTATTTTTACGTACCCTACACTTTTATAAACGGGATTTTGTTAATGATATTGACTGGTTTACCCGGACACCCTCATTTTTCATTTTTAATAACGCAATCTCAGTGACATTGCATTGTGCCTAAAGTTAATCAATTTAGGGTTTATTCAATAATTGGTTATTTTTACTGATTTATTGACCATTTACCTTGAATTTAATTGTTTTTAACCTTTGTGAAAATGGATACTACTCCGTCTAAGTGCTCTCAAGTTTTAGCACTGATCCAGGCTGGATTGAGTCAGCGCGTCGTGGCCAGACGTCTTCACCTAAGTTGATCAGCAGTAAAAAGAGTGTACCAAAGGTTCTTAGAGACTGGGAGTTTCAATAGACGATCAGGTTCGGGAAGAAATCGGGCTACTTCAGAACGAGATGATCGATTTATGGTGTCTACAAGTTTAAGAAATCGACATTTAACTGGTGTTCAGGTGCAACAGCAACTTCGAAATGTTCGCGGTGTAGCTGTAAGTGAATGGACTATACGACGGAGACTTGCAGACAGTGGATTGCATCCTCACAAAACCGCTAACGGTCCAAAATTAACCCCCGCGCATCGCCAAGCGCGGCTTCGATTTGCTCGTGCTCACGTTATTGGACACTCGAACAATGAAAGGTCGTACTCTTCTCGGACGAGTGTAAAATTAGTCTTCATGGAAATTATGGGCACAGAAAAGTTTACCGAAGAGAGGGAAAACGATTTGCACAGGCCTGTATTGAAGAACGAGTGGCTTTTGGAGGAGGTTCGTGGACTGTTTGGGACGGAATTTCTTTGGAAGGGAAAACGGATCTTCAGTTCGTATCCGGACCTCGTCTAGGCAATCTGACTGCACAGCGATACATTCAGGAGGTACTAGAACGACATGTCATGCCATATGCCGGTTTCGTAGGCGAGGGTTTCACGCTAATGCAGGACAACGCTCGACCACATACAGCCGCGGTAGTATTCCAGTACCTACGTGAGGTGGAAATTCCTGTTATGGAATGGCCAGCTAGAGAAATCAGCCCCCAGAAACGCTCCAGGAACTAAAACTGGCTATTGAAGAGGAGTGGGAAGGTATACCCCAAGAATTCATAAAAACATTAATAAGGTCAATGAAAAACAGGATAGAAGCTAGAGAGCTTCTATCAGCTCGGGTAGGTACTCGCGCACCCAACGGCGCCAGAACATGTCAGCGAGGATTTGGGCGCGCCGCCAGTGCTTGCTGCTCGAGGTCAGCCTCGCTTAACTCGCCCAGTGGAGGGAGGCGAGCAGAACCACCGAACAGGATGTGGTTCGGGTTGATGGCCTCCCTGTCTGCTGCGTTGACGGAGACGTGTGTGAGGGGTCCACTGTTTACTGTGTACTCGACCTCACACAGTAGTGTAGCTAGGACTTCTTCGTGCGGATGGCGCTTCGCTCTAGCTTCTATCCTGTTTTTCATTGCAATAAGAGCACGCGGGGGGAACACAAACTACTAAACACAGTTTTCTTTAGAAATTTTATTCTTTTTATTTTTTACCGACAAAATTATTAATAAAAAATTGAGCTATTCTAACCGTTTTTGTTTTTTCAGTCTGTAAAATCAATAAACCAAAATCTGTTACAGTAAAAACTGGTAAATTGTAAATTTAGACTGGTAATTAACAGACAGTGTGCAAAGTATTCATTAATTAATTTTAGATTTTTATTTATCGTGTTCTGGACGAATGCGTACGGGGTGGGTCGATTTTTTTGCACGCAAGTTTATGTACTTTTTTTTTTTTATTCATTATTTTTAAAGAGGCTTTCACCAAACAATGGTATGCCAGCCTCATCATACCCTAATCTTAAAACTAAACATTATAACCTGTGTACTTACTACTAGATATAATTATTATAAGAAATTACCTATTAGTATTTGAGGCACTCACAGCTGCAGCAACCATTTCATATAAAAGTCTAGCTTTTTTAGAGCCAGGCTTTACTAATATTTTTGTAAAAGCTCCTACATCATATTTATTTATTCTGCAGGCAACCAGCAATGACTCTCTTTCTCTTCGGTTCTTTTCACAATCTAATAGCAAGTGTTGGACATCATCAATTTTGCCGCATACATCACAATTAGGTGAATCATATTTTTTCATGAGATGCCCAAACTTCCTAGATGGGAAGTGGCCCGAGCGCAACCTATGAGCCATAACTACATTAGATCTACTAATGTCTGCATGGGCAAACCAAGGAATGTGGGGTGGTTCACTTTGTATCGTCCTGTACCATATCCCTTTCTCAGTACTTCGTTGGTCAAAGTATTCCTTAAATTTAATAAAACAATTATGTTTAATAAGACTTAAAACTTCTGTGTACCACCTATTGACATGAGTTAATAAACCTTCCTTCACTGACAACTTTGCAAGTCTGTCGGCTTCCTCTTTTCCACTTATTCCAATATGAGATGGAATCCATTGCAACTTCAAATTAATTTTATCCAAATTGTAAATCTGCTTAATGATTATATAGGCTATTGGTGCACCTCTGTATCCTGAGATACATCGAGCTAAATGGGACAAAGCACTTTTACTGTCAGTGCATATAACTACATTTTGGCTGATACTGGGATTAATATATTCAAGAGCCTTAGAGATTGCAATTAATTCCATACTCATGATTGAAACCTGCGAATCTGATTTATACATGGCTGACAAATTATTGTTCACATTATAAAAAGCAGCCCCACATCCTTCTTCACATTTTGATCCATCCGTGTAAATGAAACACCAACCAGAATACTTTTCCTTCAATTCCTCAATTACATTGTATTTTAAAGAAGCAAAATCTTGACTAGTTTTAGATCCGTTTACACATTCTAAATTATATTCGATTACTTTATTCAAATCTATATAGCTAATCCATGTATTTAAAGAAAACATTTCTAAGGGAACTGAGGAATGTAAATTGTAACCTAGGCACTCAATATATACAGTTAGCAATAATGGACTCCTTTTATTGGCCCAGTACCTGCCATGTGATGGATTTTTTAATTCTTCCAACAAATTAGCTGTATCCCTGTTTGACGAAGACAGGATTTTAACACAATATTTATAAGCCAAGTATAAACGTCTAATAAACAAAGGTGGAATACAGAGCTCACTTTCCATAACATGAATTGGCGAGCTTTTCACAAAACCTCCTACAATTCTCAAGGCTTGATTCTGGATTTTATCTAATTTATATAAGTGAGTCTTAGCACTGCTGTGATATAAAAAACATCCAAAGTCAATTCTACTTCTGATTAAAGCAAAATATAAAGATCTCATATGCTTTGGGTGCACTCCCCAAGAAGATCCAGCTAGAATTTTGAGTAAATTTAAATATTTTGATGTTTTTTCTGTAATTTCATTTATATGTTTTTTCCATAATAAGGACCGATCTAACCATATGCCTAAGTGTTTAATACAGTCTACTGAAGGAATAATTAAATTGTCAACTTTAAGTTTTACTTGAGCTCTTCTTCTACCTCTGCTAAAAACACATACTTTTGACTTGCTTGGTGAAAGCTCAAGACCCATGGGATTTAATAATTTGACTAAGCAATTAAGAGCCAATTGCAATTCAAATTCACAGTAACTAATGTCCCTATGTCTAAAAAAAAGTACATAATCATCGGCATACTGTGATACAATAACATTTTGAATTTGATTACAAATTTTATATTAAAAAGTAAAGGCGATATTGGATCTCCTTGTGCTAGACCTCTACATGACGTTCGAAGGTCTACTACCTGGCCATTAGAGTTGTCTTTCACCATCAAACACCTTTCACTCAAGAAATTCCAAAGATACCTACAAATCTTGATACCAACTTCTAAATTATCTAGCACCTGCACAATATTTTCAATCAAAACGTTATTTATGTACTTAATCTACAACAATAATTTAGTTCCGCGTAAAAACTATGAGCTTTTTCCTTAATTTTATTTTTATTTATTTATTTATTTTCAGCCTGTAGCGTCCCACTGCAGGGCAAAGGCCTCCCTCTCCTTTTTCCACAGGTCTCTATTTTGTGCCAGCACAGGCCAGTCCTTCCTGTACGAGTCCAGTTCGTCCCGCCAACGTCGTCTCGGCCTTCCACGTTGTCGCCTAGCACCTTCGGGGACCCAATTAGTGGCGATTTTAGCCCTTCCTTAATATACATCCTAAAAACGTTGTCCGTTAACTGGCAATTTAATCAGCAATAATCTATTCAAAATAAATTGCCCGTGATTGTGCTTGTGTACACATTATAATATCGCTCAACTTTTTTATTGAGCAAAAAGTAAGTGGCCACCTGTCGTATTACTCGTCAATAAATCATTGAAATGGAGTGTGTATACTGCTTAATATTCGCGAGATGTTATTTCGAACTTAATTAGGCTGGTGTACACCGGCAAAGATAACGAAGAATCGCGCATGCATGAAAGCACTTCAAAAGACTTGCGAAAGATTGCGATTTTGTGAATTGAAGGCTGACTCTCATTGAAAGAGAGTCCGTATCTTTTATTTAAAGGTATTTAATAACATATAATAGATGTTACAGCTTATTTTAGAAAGATTTATTGGGCTGCAGCTCATAAGCGCCAATCCAATTTGCTACAAGAATGACTTTGAAATATGTTGAATAATATGACATTAAGGAATTTGTAACATTCGCGGATATTAATCGCTTTACAGTAAAGTTTTCTCATCGCAGTAAAACATCGTTCACATTTACAAGGCAGTCGCCGCGCATCGCAAAGTTTTTATTAACCTAATAGACACATTACGTTGACAATGCTGCGCTGATCAATTATACTTATTGCTCATTGAACGCTTTAAGAATAATGGAGTAAGCTCCATCATAAAATGTAATTAAGTACTGCAGCATGACTAGGCATTCAACATAGTGTTCTGGTTTCGCGGAACAGTACCTGTGCGAAACTGCACACGTTCGCCAAAAAGGCAAGTTTATATTTTTTACTCAGCTTTTTATCTACTTAACAAGTTTTATGCATGAGTCAAATGTTTCAAATACGTACTTGTCGAGTACCATTGGCACACAACTTCTTTTTCTATAGTGGTTAGATTTTTTTATATCTGAAACATTCACTACTTACGATTTCAATTTAGCGTATGATTGCTGGGGACTAGTCATCCGTGGCGCAAATTCATTCTAGATAAGACCGGGCTGTATCAAACAATTTTCTGAAGCAAACTGAATTACTGAACTAATTTATTATTTCAAATATTCCCAAAATGATTTTCTTTTATACATTACGCAGTGAGATTTAGCACCGTATTAAAATCTTAACATATACTTAACTAGATGATGCCCACGGTTACACCCGCGTTATTTAAGGCTTCTGCTCCGCTCCCTGGGCTCATAGCGTGATGTTATATAGCCTATAACCTTCCTCGATAAATGACCTATCTAACACTGAAATATTGTTTTAAATCGGACCGGTAGTTCCTGAGATTAGCGCGTTCAACCAAACAAACAAACAAACAAATTTATATTAGTATAAGATAAGATAAAGTCAATATTACTAATGACCAGTCCCAATATTTGATCTAGGTATCCGTGGTTAACAGAGATGTTGTGGTGGATTTGACATATTTTGTGTCTTGCTTGGTTACTTGTGTCAAATATCTCTAGTAGCCAAATGTACAGATAGCTCAAATATTGGGACCGGTAAATCAGATGTTGAGCTGTGGAAACCTATCATTCAAAGAAGCTCATCGACCTAAAGCAATTCTGCATCAATTAACCAGTTGTTCACATAAATATACCACTCAACAAGTTATTACACTTATTTGGTCACGTTTTGATCACTATCTTATTATAGACTCAATGTAATAATTATGACATCATGTTCAACTATACTGATAATTGGCTTCATTTTAAAGTTGTTTTTATTAAACATCTTGTTTCCAATTTGGCGATCGGTAGGATCATTTTGTATACGATTGAAATAAAGTATTTTGAAAGTTTAGGAATGTGCTGATAGCATGTATGGACTCTCACCCGGCATGCTTAGGTTATGTACCTTCTGTTTGCCCCAACAATTCGACAGTGTTTTTCAGTAGTACAGGGATCACTGATTCCCTTTACAGTTTTCAGAAATGTAGATATATTTACCTACCCTTACTAAGTCTTCAGAATCTTTGACATTACTTTTGGTCGAAATTCTCAGCACTTGACGAACAACACAAAGACATTTTCACGTCGTTGTATTACCACTTCGCTCGTATCTTCACATGCTAATGACTGGATTCCAAGATCTAGATAAGCTGTACACATCTTAACTGTTGAAACTAACGTGGCGATGTAGAGGACCTTGGGCTATTTAATTCCAGTGGCTGGATCAAAACCACAGCAAAATTTAAAGTCCATTTACGTAATTTGCTGTCAAATTTTACTTTCATGGAGACGCCACTGTCATATACTATTTAAACTCACATATGCTGCTATTTTACTCTTCCTACATTAGTAGATATTGTTCTGCATTCACGTTTATGCCTAGATCACGGTAGAGCATCGTAATATTTGCAACAATTGTCAATTTATTGGTCCGTGCAATCATTTCCATCCGGCTTCTCTCGGAAGCTTGCAATAGTTCTGATAACAGGTCTAACCTTAAGTTATGTACTACTATCAGTGTTATGTAGGAAATAAAAGAATACATAGTGTAAATATACCTAATACTATACTTAACAAGGAAGCGATTATGACGACATAAGTAGTAGATACATAAGAACGTCTTCCGCCCGAATAGAAATTTGAAAATGCCTTCACATCGCATCTCGCCAAGCCAATATAGTTATTAAGGCGCCGTGTACAGCTACTGAGTTCAGCTGTTGCTGTCACTGTCGGATTGTATACATAAGAAAGAGAAGCGCGACGACGACGGGACGTTCAGAACGAGTTATTTATCATTAAATACATTAATCCTTACAAATATCTTATTCCAATCGATAAATAAAAACAACAGTTCCCTTTATTATTATATATTACATCACTGTTATTAATATTATCAAGATTTGTTTATAAATAATACAGTTACAATTGCTACAATTTCAATTTAAATGGTTATTTTATGTTTTTTTTTTTATCGAGAATATTTACCGAAAACGTGTTTTGAACACAATGATCAAGATTAACATATATTTTTTTAGCTGCTCTTAAATGTATACATTTGGCTAAAAAACTGTTTTGTGAAGCCTATTTTGACTAAGTACAGCGCCTTAAGGGTTAAAGCGTACGGACTACTTTCGGCTTCAACCGCTGGTGATTTATTTTATACGTTAAACATCTCTTTGCATATGGATGCGGTATCAAAATTATCTATTCTGTGCGGTGTCCTCGACCTCTTCAGTACAGTTTTAAGTCCGCTGCTAAAACGTAGCTTATGTATCCTATAATTCATATTTTTATATGGATTATCATCATCATCTTAATATATAAAATCCTTGCGTTACTGACTGACTGACAGACACGCTACAGCCACCTACAGCCGAAACTACTGGTCGTAAGAAGATGAAATTTACCATGTATGTTCCTTGGGCACCGTAGGGGTGCACTAAGACGGGATTTCCCGAAATTCCCACGGGATCGGGAAAAACAGGAAATTCGGAAATATGTGCGTGCGAAGCCGCTGGCGTCCTCTAGTAAAAGCATAAAATTGCAAAATTTAAACAACTGTACCTTACCCTAGGGAATATTATTATTTTGCCTTGCGGACCCTGTGCTTTAAGGCCTTGCTTAGCATCCGGAACATGGCTATCTTGATGATAATATATCATAAGACATATTGGATGAGTTAAATGAACCTATCAATTCTACTTACAAAGCAACCATAACGTCAATTGTCCACCACAAAGGTGGTTGTCATTCGACAGCAAGCATTCTGCCATCAGCTAATAACTCTTTCAATAAATGAATTAATTGCCAAGATTCTAGTCGTTGTAACGTAATACTTATCAATGTAGGTTTGATGAAGTTTATTAACACATGAGACCAGCAATGCCAACCAGACGGGACGACGCGCAATTACCTAATTGATTTATTACTTAGGATTGTTGGAACTACGGAATAATGCGAGAAATAGCTTTGACATTTAGGTAAATTCACGAAAGTTGACCACAAATGGCGGCCGTCGCGCATATGTACATTCGTGCACCAATGGCGTTGTTCCATTCTTGACGCATTTAGGGAATGCGTCAAGAACGGAGCCACGCCATTGGCACTCCACCCGCGCCTCACCCCGCACCTCCACGGGGACCTAAAAATGATTTCTGCGCAGTGGTCATCTTTCGTGAATTTACCGTACGGGAAATGTCGTTACAATAAAGATAAACTAGAGAATAAACTACAAATCTTCACGCATAAATTCAAAGATATGCATTTTACGGTATTTAGTCATCACAAGAAGAGGCAAGCGGATTTATTTCTGACTATCCTGAGCATTTCAATTGATAATCGAAAGAATATCGAGGCAGGCAAAAGAGTCATATAATCCTAAGTATAAGAGGTGTCAGCTTACCTTATTGACGCTCAGCTAAAGAATGTTAATATCAGCATAAACCGCATAGTTATCGTTACAAAGTAGCAGTTTTTTAATGTTAGTTATCGCTTGCTGAATGGTGAAGGCAAACACCGTGAAGAAACCATGCATGCCTGAGAGTTCTAGATAAGTTCTAGAGAGATATGCGAAGTTTACCAATGCGCATATGGCCAGCGTGGTGGACTATGGCCTTGCCCTTCGCAAAGTGAATAGAGGCCCGTGCACAGCAGCGGGACAGTTTATACACAGAGCTGACAATGATGATGACGAACATATGTCATGGTAATCAAGTTCTTCTAAGTAACTACTTCATTCAACAAATCAATGATGCCCATTTGTGCATAAATACGGAACGCACGAAGAACTCATACACAATTTCTTCCAATATGTGTAACCTACGAACCAATACACTAAAAATATTCCTTAAGCGTCCAGTACAGATAACAGGAGTCGTATTATATCTCAAGTAGGTTCAACAACACCGACCTACATTCAAAGTGCTCATTACTTTCCTATCATAGATACAGACGTATTCTGATATGGCTTCCGTATTTTTTATAGGCGCGGCGAACATGATAGCAAATAAAGAAGCCGGCGCGCAAATATTTGGCGATAACGTGCTGATACCGTGCTAGTGCTAAATAAATAAGGGTATAATGTAAGAAATAATATTTTAGCGATTTTTTCGACCAGTCCCGCATTTCATCGCTTGCTTTTTACCTTCTATGTTCTATGTTGAATAAAGACTATATATATGATAAGTGATAGATGACATTGTTTAATATGGTAAAAAAATACTGCCCGATTCAATCCTTCGCGACCGATATGCCAGTTAGAAGATCATGTTTAAGAAAGCCAATATGTAAGCATTTCTAGGTAATACTTATCGAAGACATTTGGGTCATGTTCAAAGTTGAGCATGGCCCTAGGTTGCTTTAACTTTGTTTTACTCTATTTTCCTGATAATTTTGTTTAAGGACGCGTTTACGCTTGTATCAAAAAACCACAAATTTCCGGTACATTTTACGACAATTTTAGATAATAACTAATAAAACTAATGATTACGATAAATTGATTACTTTTTTATCTATAAATCAATTTGAAAATAAATAAAAAATATTTAATTAATATGAATGTAAAATCGATTCGAAACGGCCTCTTAAATCAAAAATAGGCATATACTGCTATTTTTGGGTACAATTTTCTCTCTATTTTAACATTTATTTAGATTTTCAAAGATAGAATAGGGTAGTAAATATAGTCAACTCAAAAACAATTTGATTTTTTTTTTCAAAATATTGTAAATTTACTCAAAAAAAGCAAAAAATCATCTTACATTTTTCTTCTATTTTGCTCGCATACGTGTGTCTTAATGTGTGGCAATAAGGTTCGTTTTATTTAGCCACTTTCTTGATTTATATATCCAAATTCTGCAATGAGATCTCAGTCTGCGCTTGAGCGCCGTCGGGAGTGGACTCTATGTCGCTTGTCGCTGCAGCCCGAAGACGAAAATAGCAATATACGAATACAAAATATTCGCTAAAATCAATTTGATACTTCTCGTATTCTGTGCGAATTACGTACAAGTAAATTTCTTTTGTATAAATGGACATTATTACTTTATTTTCTCCGTTATGTTGAGTCAGGATATATTTCGGTATTTAGATATTATTTTGTTTCTTGCGTTGAAATCTGGTAAGATTATCTGGACTGATGGTATACCATCCCGTTCAAGTGTTGCGACTGGAACTCATAAAAGAGTAGACCTAGTTATGCCAGGTTGGGCTCATTTTATTTGTTTTGGTGAGACCCTACCACTGGTTCTAGTGAAGTAACCTTCCAAGGTTATTCGATGAGTCTTGCTGGTACTCATATGTGAGTAAAGCTACGCATGCCGAGTTTGGGCTCATTTTGTTTGTACATAAGAGACCCTACCACTGGAACTTATGAAGTAACCTTCCAGGGTTATTCGATGACTCTTACTGGTACTCATATGTGAGTAGAGCTAGGCATGCCGAGTTTGGGCTCATTTTGTTTGTACATAAGAGACCCTACCACTGGAACTAATGAAGTAACCTTCCAGGGTTATTCAATGACTCTTGCTAGTACTCATGTGTGAGTAGAGCTAGGCATGCCGAGTTTGGGCTCATTTTGTTTGTACATAAGAGACCCTACCACTGGAACTTATGAAGTAACCTTCCAGGGTTATTCAATGACTCTTGCTGGTACTCATGTGTGAGTAGAGCTAGGCATGCCGAGTTTGGGCTCATTTTGTTTGTACATAAGAGACCCTACCACTGGAACTTATGAAGTAACCTTCCAGGGTTATTCGATGACTCTTACTGGTACTCATATGTGAGTAGAGCTAGGCATGCCGAGTTTGGGCTCATTTTGTTTGTACATAAGAGACCCTACCACTGCATTTTATAAAGTAACCTTCCAGGGTTATTCAATTACTCTTACTGGTACTCATATGTCAGTACAGCTAGGCATGCCGAGTTTGGGTTCATTTTGTTTGTACATAAGTGACACTACCACTGGAACTTATAAAGTAACCTTCCAGGTTTATTCGATGACTCTTGCTGGTACTCATATGTGAGTAGAGCTAGGCATGCCGAGTTTGGGCTCATTTTATTTGTACATAAGAGACCCTACCACTGGAACTTATGAAGTAACCTTCCAGGGTTATTCAATGACTCTTACTGGTACTCATGTGTCAGTAGAGCTAGGCATGCCGAGTTTGGGTTCATTTTGTTTGTACATAAGTAACCCTACCACTGGAACTTATGAAGTAACCTTCCAGGGTTATTCGATGACTCTTGCTGGTACTCATATGTGAGTAGAGCTAGGCATGCCGAGTTTGGGCTCATTTTGTTTGTACATAAGAGACCCTACCACTGGAACTTATAAAGTAACCTTTCAGGTTTTTCAGGTTTATTCGAAGACTCTTAGTGGTTCTCATATGTGAGTAGAGCTAAGTATGTTCCAGTGGTAGGGTCTCTGATGTTCATACAAAATGAGTCCAAACTCGGTATGCTTAGCTCTACTCACATATGAGTACCAGCAAGAGTGATCGAATAACCCTGGAAGGTTTCTTCATAAGTTCCAGTGGTAGGGTCTCTTATGTACAAATAAAATGAGCCCAAACTCGGCATGCCTAGCTTTACTTCCATATGAGTACCAGCAAGAGTCATCGAATAACCCTGGAAGGTTACTTCATAAGTTCCATTGGTAGGGTCACTTATGTACAAACAAAATGAGCCCAAACTCAGCATGCCTAGCTCTACTCACATATGAGAACCAGCAAGAGTCATTGAATAACCCTGAAAGGTTACTTCATAAGTTGCAGTGGTTGGGTCTCTTATGTACAAACAAAATGAGCCCAAACTCGGCATGCCTAGCTCTATTCACATATAAGAACCAGCAATAGTCATCGAATAACCCTGGAAGGTTGCTTCATAAGTTGCAGTGGTTGGGTCTCTTATGTACAAACAAAATGAGCCCAAACTCGGCATGCCTAGCTCTACTCATATATAAGAACCAGCAATAGTCATCGAATAACCCTGGAAGGTTACTTCATAAGTTCCAGTGGTAGGGTCTCTTATGTACAAACAAAATGAGCCCAAACTCGGTATGCCTAGCTCTACTGACATATGAGTACCAGTAAGAGTCATCGAATAACCCTGGAAGGTTACTTCATAAGTTGCAGTGGTTGCGTCTCGTATGTACAAACAAAATGAGCCCAAACTCGGCATGCCTAGCTCTACTCACATATGAGTACCAGCAAGAGTCATCTAATAACCCTGGAAGGTTACTTCATAAGTTTCAGTGGTAGGGTCTCTCATGTAAAATAAAATGAGCCCAAACTCGGCATGCCTAGCTCTACTCACATACGAGTACCAGCAAGAGTCATCGAATAACCCTGGTAGGTTACTTCATAAGTTCCAGTGGTAGGGTTACTTATGTACAAACAAAATGAACCCAAACTCGGCATGCCTAGCTCTACTGACATATGAGTACCAGTAAGAGTCATCGAATAACCCTGGAAGGTTACTTCATAAGTTGCAGTGGTTGGGTC
The DNA here is from genome assembly GCA_944739405.2 of Euclidia mi. Taxonomy (NCBI): domain Eukaryota; kingdom Metazoa; phylum Arthropoda; class Insecta; order Lepidoptera; family Erebidae; genus Euclidia; species Euclidia mi. Next base: position 24,418,232 of record OX123204.2, on the reverse strand, counting down.
TCGTATGTACAAACAAAATGAGCCCAAACTCGGCATGCCTAGCTCTACTCACATATGAGTACCAGCAAGAGTCATCTAATAACCCTGGAAGGTTACTTCATAAGTTTCAGTGGTAGGGTCTCTCATGTACAAACAAAATGAGCCCAAACTCGGCATGCCTAGCTCTACTCACATATGAGTACCAGTAAGAGTCATCGAATAACCCTGGAAGGTTACCTCATAAGTTCCAGTGGTAGGGTCTCTTATGTACAAACAAAATGAGCCCAAACTCGGCATGCCTAGCTCTACTCACACATGAGTACCAGCAAGAGTCGTTGAATAACCCTGGTAGGTTACTTCATAAGTTCCTGTGGTAGGGTCTCTTATGTACAAACAAAATGAGCCCAAACTCGGCATGCCTAGCTGTACTCACATATGAGTACCAGCAAGTGTCATCTAATAACCCTGGAAGGTTACTTCATAAGTTCCAGTGGTAGGGTCTCTTATGTACAAACAAAGTGAGCCCAAACTCGGCATGCCTAGGTCTACTCACATAAGAGTACCAGTAAGACTCATCGAATAACCTTGGAAGGTTACTTCACTAGTACCAGTGGTAGGGTCTCACTAAAACAAATAAAATGAGCCCCAACCTGGCATAACTAGGTCTACTCTTTTATGAGTTCCAGTCGCAACACTTGAATGGGATGGTATACCATCAGTCATAATAATCTTACCAGATTTCAACGCAAGAAACAAAATAATATCTAAATACCGAAATATATCCTGAATCAACATAATGGAAAAAATAAAGTAATAATGTCCATTTAGGTATATAAAAATAAGAAACTTATTTGTACGTAATTCGCACAGCCAGGCCTATAACACATAGATACATATCACAAAAAATTCTAAGTCTCAAAGTTATTTAGTTGAACTACATTTCCGCAAGTTACCGTACGTAGTACGTACTGTTGCCGCCGTGTCGCTGTAGTGACGCGATTTTGTACCTACTAATTTTGTAAACGCGTCCTTAAACAATAAACAAACTTTCGTCAGTCTATAAACGAGTAATTTTAGACTTTTCATCTAGCAAGTAGCTGGGCAGAACAATTTACAAATTATACAAAAAATAACAAAGCCCTTTATAACCACCACTTATCACTCATACAAACAATACGTAACATTGAACAGAATTCCATGTATAACAAGTGCTCTTTATGGTCTATCTAATCAACAGCAGTATAACCCTACCAACGAATAAATAACAATACCACCTTATTATACTCGAGGAGAAAGTGACATTTACAATGTTCGGATAACAATAATCAAGTAACAGTCATTTAGGTGGATACTATATTTTAATGTCCACCCGCTTTCTAGGTGGTTCGTATCCTAAGTGAATATACCTTCTACGAATTTCTCTGTTAGTGTATTTGTTGACTCTTGACATTGGAAATACTGATCTAAATTTGATAGATGAAAATGTTGTTTAGGCTATGAGGGCTAGGTGGCATACGTACGGCTTTATGAGCTGCATGACCACATTCTTATTCAACAAATAAATCATGATTCAAAATTTATTTTTCTGCAAGCCAGGTAGTTAGTTTTCACTGTAACTAGTTGCAATGACAATAAGACTCCTCATAACATTGAATTGAGTGTGTACTAGGTTTGCCTGTCGCACAAGGTACACCAAATACAACAAGATTTAATTATGAACCAGAAACCTGTTCTGCAGAAGCAAATGTATTGGGTAATATTGTGCCGAACAACAAAGACGTGATAAAACTGCACAGTATCTTTAGTTACATGTTTAATTAAATCATATTTATAGGAAAGCCAGTAGCAAGATTGCTACCTCTGAATAAACATGTATTATCGCGAATAAACGCAAAAATATCTCACATTTCCCATCACTGCTAAGATTTCTACAGTAAGTAAACAAACTATCATCTAATCTGTAAAACTATATTACAAAATACCAGTTTGTTAAATGCCTCACAAACCAGCGACATCGAGCCCTGCCGGCTTAGCCAAAACTCAAAGGTATCGTTTCCATCGCCTTTCTCCGATTTCAAACGCAAACGCGTTTGCAATCGAAGAAAACGCAAAATTGGTAGCCAACACCACGCGTTAGTGTCACACGCACATTCTGCGACACAACATGGTTATTAGTACATGCCTTGCGTTGTTTGAAGCGTCAAGCGCGTCAAATATCAAGGTAATGTAAATATTTATGCGAGTGAAACAAACGTTCGAACCAGAAGATTTGTTTATTCGTTTTAAGTTTTATATAATCATATATAATAATAAACATTTAGAGTTTTTTAAAGCTTAAATAATATTTATTACTTAAAAACTTTGACTCTGTAAGGAATTTGAAACATAAACAATGACGTGAATCGCGATAATCAACTTACTTGGAGAACACTTAAGTGGCCCCTTGCTGTATTAAATGGGCCCTTTGCGTCTGAAATAGCTAAACAATGTTTTTGGCATAGTGATTTAGCGAGGCCCTAACAAGGAGCTCAAGGCCGAGTACAGGCTGACCGTCTGTGGGATTCTTTTTTGCGTTTTCTGCAGGGTTCTACCATTCGATTGTTATCCGTACGCAATCGACGCTAATAGCGTTAGTTTTGGCCGAAATTGGCAACTTGGCTACCATTTTGCGGTTGACATCGCAGAAACGATGAGTTTATTCTATCGATGCGAATGCTTTTTATGCGTTGTGTATTTGGCTACGACTTTTCTATTTGTTAGATTATATCACGTGACTTTGCGTTCACTCCATACATTTTTTTTGCGTTAACGTTTGCAGAAAGACGTCTTGGCTAAGCCTGCTGTACATCTAGAAAGCATTACTTTCTTGATCAAATATGTTTATTGAACTTGCCCTATCAACTACAAGTTGTTGACTCAGTAAATAATTTTAAAACGTTCAAGATTGATACCGATAACAGCGAATACATACGACCTACATTGATATATACTTCAAGTGTAAAGTTTATTGGTAGTAAGTAGGAATATAACTTTGTAGATAAAACCACTATCTTATCTCAGACTTGGAGGTACTTTCAAAGTAAATATAGAGGAGTTATTAATTTCGAAATTGATACGTCGATTTAAAACAGTAAACACCTGCTTAAGTTTCGAGCAAATAGTTACGAAATGTAAATACTGATCGGTACTGTAACTTAATCATATCTGATTAAACGAGTACACTACTATGTAGTACTAGTAGTAGGTATACTCGTATATGTATCGAATGTTATTTAGCTATGCCGTGTCAGAAGCCTTCACGCGGCCTATAAATTCCGACACCAATGTTGGTCACACCTCATTGCAGCCTAGGGACGTCCACTGCTGGACATAGGTCTCCCCCAAGGTTCTCCACACAGACCGATTTTGAGCCGCCCGCATCCAACTGCTTCCCGCGATCTTAACCAGATCGTCGGTCCACCTTGCGGGAGGCCTACCCCTGCTGCGTCGTCCGGTACGTGGTCGCCGCTCCAGAGCCCGCCTGCCCCAGCGGCCATCGGTTCTTCGCGCTATGTGCCCTACCCGTTGCCACTTCAGCCTGGCTATTGGGAGAGCTATGTCGGTGACTTTCGGTCTCCTGCGGATCTCCTTATTTCTGATTCGATCTCGCAGGGAAACTCCGAGCATAGCTTTCTCCATCGCCCTCTGAGTGACCCTGAGCTTTCGGATAAGGCCCATAGTTAGCGACCACGTCTCAACGCCGTAGATCATCACTGGCAACACACACTGGTCAAAGACTTTCGTCTTGAGACACTGCGGTATATCGGACGTAAAGATATGCCGTAACTTCCCGAACGCCGCCCAACCGAGTAGGATTCGACGAATGACCTCTTTCTCGAAGTTGGACCTACCCAATTGGATCATTTGTCCCAGGTAGACGTACTTGTCGACAACTTCGAGTGTAGAGTTCCCAACCTGGATAGGAGCAGGTACGACATGGACGTTAGACATGATTTTCGTCTTGTCCATGTTCATCTTAAGACCTACTTGTTGGGAGACTCTACAGAGGTCATCGAGCATTGTGCTGAGGTCTTCCATGGTCTCAGCCATGACTACGATATCATCAGCAAATCGAAGTTGAGTGATGTACTCGCCGTTAATGTTGATGCCGAGTCCTTCCAAGTCCAGAAACTTGAAAACGTCTTCCAGCGCAGCGGTGAAGAGTTTCGGAGATATAACATCTCCCTGCCACACCCCTAGCTGTGGCCGAATAGGCTTTGAGCTCTGGTCCTGGAGGCGGACTGACATGGTGGCGTTTTCGTACAAACTTCAGCACTTCGACATATCGATAGTCAATCTGGCACCGTTGTAGAGACTGCAGCAGTGCCCAGGTTTCGATCGAATCATAGGCTGTTAGTCACACACTGGTCTAAAGGGAAAACCAAGAGTTTTTTTTATAAACAGTAAACACACAAGAGCAGTTCGGATATTTCTGTTGATATATTCACTCAAATGACTTCTTACGTGTCTTTTTACTGATAGTAGTAACAATTAATATTAGTAAAAAGACACAGTATTTTGACAGCAATTTGCGTTGCCACTAATCCTGGCCCGGTCCCTCAATAGTTATCCACGTACAAGAGCAGATAAGAGCAAAGACTGATAACATTATGGTGAAAGATGAGATAAGATTTTAATGGGTACCACATTGATTTGGGCACAAGAAGGGCTCAATAAATACTTTATGACTAAGGAAGAGTCCTTTGTTTTTCCTTTCTTTTATTTCGTTTATGATAATCATATCTGAACGAACCCTCACTAAGGGCTGAGCTACACCTATCAGCACCGCATCGCACTTTCCTTTCCTTTCTCTTCAGTACTATACAAATTCCACACATAATTATGAGGGATTTGAATATCATATCTCCAATGCCAAGACCAATCTAGGCTATCACCATTCTAATGTACACTACAAGAATAGCATTAAAAGCGTGTCACAAGGTGTAAGGGCCTGTTCACGAGATCGGTGTAAGCGGCGAGCGGCGCGGCAGGGGCGATGTGCATGGCGCGTTTATTCTCGCGGCGCGCGGCCGCAATGGAGTAACGCGCGCTATGTACATCGAAAACGCTCGCCGCTGCCGCCCGCCGCTGTAGGTCGTTACAGGGCCGTAAGTATTATCCCACTGAACGCGATTTAGACGCGAGAAATAAACATGGTAACTCCGTTTAAAGCATTTTATAGCTGAGTGCAGCCTTATAAGGCCTTTTCCCATTTCCTACCAACGTCTGTTCGCTCGAAAGCCGATTGAACTAAACACAATAATGTGACATACGGTGTGTGAAGATCCCGATTTTATTGCATATATGGTGATTACTTACTTGTTTAAACAATAGCGGCTATTATAGAAATTAATTTACTTAGTTCTTGTAATGATGTTTATGCCAAATTAGATGAACCTATTCGGACTTTAATGTTCAGACATTCTAAGCAGCAGGATGAAGTTGGTGAAGCTTGCCCAGCGTTAAGCTAGCTACCTACTTCATTGATTACCGCGTAATACATATTTATATAGATAGACTAGCCGTATTCACGAGATTAATAAACGAGTTGTATGTAACTCACGCCGTAACGTTAGAGCAAAAAGGAGGCATTTCATCTTTATCTTTTAAATAAGTACGCAATTTTATAATTGTGATCCGCTTCATCATCATCATCCTCCTAGCGTTATCTCTGTTTCAATCTGGGGTTCATTTACTAATCTAACCGGATTTGGCTGAATATTAGCTTTTCCACAGAGCGACTGCCTATCTGACCGCCGCAACCCGAAGGGATAGCTATATTCCATGGTTTGGACAAGTGTCAGTTTATTTAGAGGTACTGACGCCCTATAACGACTGTCAAAGATCCTCATGACAGGCGGGACCGACGGCTTAACGTGCTCTCCGTGGTACGGGACAAGCGATTTAACAATTCAAAATTGTGATTTGCTACATAAATATTAATATTTGCAAATGTTCGACCATGCATTGCTTGTCCTTTCAAGAATATAAAGGTGATATTGTGTCTGCTCATAAAACTACATATTATTATCCATTACAAAACACCTGGATTACTTTAGCCCAGATTACAAAGACAATCAGCGATAAGTGCTGCAAATCGTTTTACTGTCAAGCGTACTCGAACAATTCATAAAGTCGTATATCGTGTTACATCACTATTTAGCTGCTACGTGCCCGGCAGCATGTTGACCGAATCAAACATAAACACAGGCTAAAACATAGCTAATAATACTTAGAGGTTTAACAATGGCTCCTCTGAAGGCGTTGGGTATTGCGAGCCGAACAAGAAAGCTACTGTTTCTCAGAATAGGACGTAATGCGTACGTCGCAGTAGTGATGTGAAAGGGAAAACGAATTTGAATCGTAATAATACAGTTATAGTTATTTATATGAATGAATACTAGCAGTAAGACTTATTTGAGGTTTTTGAGACGCAATTTTTTTGTCTACGGTTAATAGACACGCAGCTTAGGCACGGTGCATCTACATATATAAGTATGTGGTTTTAAAGGCATGGCCATTATTTTAGTCTCCTGCTCGAGATACGACACTGATTAGTTAAAATATCTCTTTACAAAATATTATTGTGAATTGAGTCAGCGATGACCAGAATCTGATGTCACATAGATAACAACATAAATCTGATAATCTTATAAAATAATGATAAGATAAAAATTACGCAAAAAGAGGTAGAATATCCTTTTTGTCGGAAGCGACTTACGAGAGTGTTTATGCCGCATATTTGAGTCAGTGCTTCAACAATTTTAAAATAAATGTTGTAACAATTCAAGCACTAGTTATAATAAAATAGGTATTCTCCAAAATAAAACAACTTAGATCAAAACTTAGATAATATTTTATTAATATTTTTCTATTCTCGGACTAGACTGCTGACATCCCTACAGCCGAGCAACAAAGTTAAATAGCAACTCGTAAGAAACTATACACAAACATTTTCATTTATTCTTATTCTTCCAGTCAAAACGCGTTAGTCACGTGCTATGAAACTACATTGTGCGTGGTCCGACTTACACTTGGCCGTTATATTATTGTTGATGACAACCAACATTAATTAATCAATTTAATGCAAATCTTCAGACTGAAGATACCCATGTTTATAATACAATTCCTCTCATGTCTGTCAAATGACATGATCATACGAAATTAGAATCTAATTTGACGTGTACTGAAAATATGAGACTACCTTCAATTTTATTATTGTTATGGACTTTGATGGTGACATGTTTAATACTAACTAGTACATACTACCCGCATTGTAACAATGAAATTGTTGATCGCGAAGATAGAAAAAGTCTATTTAGATAATACTTAGTATGGTACGGTATAAAAAACGTAGCAAGACGAATAAGACGATGTATATATTTATAACTAGCTTTAGTCTGCGGATTCGCCCGCGTAGGCGTCGTTTTGTTGTCAACATAAAAGGTAGCCCATATACTATTTCATAATACCTAAGTAATATCTGGTAATACGCCAAGTTTCATTAAATTCGTACAGTAGTTTTTGCGTGCAAGTGTAATAAACATCCCTACATCCATCCATCCTAACCGCATAGCTTTGACCAATACACGGTGAAGCCGCATTGGAATTTTGATCTATGATGTAACATAGCTACGTAATATCTTCTTAAACCCATCAATACCAAAAACTACAAACAAGTGTTCTACTTCAGAACACACATAATTACACCTACCATAAATACAGCGAATCGACGAGAAATTAAGTGCCTGAACGATACATGAAACACCAAAACCTGTTTTTCCATCTGATGACTTAATAATCACAGTTTTAAGTTTTCAAAATAAGCTTTAAAGACGTGTCCCATCACTACACGCCATATCTGTCGAGTGGAAATCACGCGCGCCACGCACGAGCAATAAAAAAATATAATTATATAAGGCAAAGGAGCAACTTATACGCACTTAAGTGGTGTTTGTTGGCGGAAACGAATTATTATAGTACGAGTTACAAACCGGGATTATTTTAGGACCTGCTTATCGATAATACGCGTACGTGCCTACAATATAGTATATATTCATGTGTGTACTTATATGAGCGGAGAGAATAATTTGAAATGAGGGCATAATCTATATATATTATAAAAATGAAGTCCTTCTTCGCGTCCTTTCCGTTTCTATGAAGGCGTTAAGCTCAAAAACTACTGAATTTATTTTTGTACGCTTTTCACCAAAAGTGTGATTCCTGAGAAAAGTTTAGATGTATAATTCACGTGGGCGAAGTCTAGTATGTTCTAAAATTTATGCAGGAGTAGGTGGCAAACGAGTAGACAGTCCATTTTAACAGTAACTGATGGGCTACTTGAGCTATCGCGAACGTTACCAACCCATTGAAATACAATGTAGATATTTGCTCCCGCAAAAGTTCCGAACGCACCTACTAACTATGATCTCTGCATCACCTTAGGACTAGGTTGACTGTTAGACATTACACCTTTTCATCATCATCAGCCTTTAACAGTCCACTGCTGGAATAGGCCTCTCCTTTGAAAGGAGGAATTGGCCTACTATACCACGCTGGCCAAACGGGTTGGTATACGGTTTGTATCAAGTTTTCCTTCTCTTACAGTGCTGTTCTCTGCATAATATACTCCCTCTGTCGGCTCTTACGACACCCATGGGATGATATGGGGTGGTGACATTCCGTAATCTTAATCCGTCACCACACGGACTACACCTTTTAGACATAAGTATTTTATTTTGTTCAATAAACATTATTGGTTCAAGTTCTTCAACCTAAAAACCTTATTCATCGCAGAAACAGAAGGCTGGTTTATCTTTTGTGGCGAAACGCGTAACTATACTAAATTATACGTTAAGGCGCGTCGAATATTTCGCATATATGTGTGAAAATCTTTAAAATGCAAAAATTATGCAAAAGACAATTTATGCGAATAATTTTACACGAAGTGCTTACATAAATTTTGACGCTCCTCATCCACCATATATATAATATCAACGTAATGTTCGACATATTATTACGTTTTGTACATTTGAAGCAAAAATGGTTTGCCATAAATATAGGTACCTAACATAAATAAGATACAAATATTTGGGCTTTAATTCTAACTGCACTAATAACAGGCGAATGCCCACAACCAATTCAGGCAAACACCACAATATGCTGAACGTTTTACAATAAGCGTATAAAATATCGAAAGAGTAAGATATATGAGAAGTACCCTGAACAGAAGAGCATGCATGAGGAATCTGATGGGAGTGAATGAAGCAAGAGAGATATGTCAGGATCGTTGCAAATGGCGTTCCGTAGTCTCTGCCTACCCCTCCGGGAAACAGGCGTGAGTCTATGTATGTATGTGTTTGTATGTAAGATATATGTATTTTTATAAATATAAGTAATAATGATGTAATGTAATAATGTAAAATATGTCAAAATAAGTTCAGTTGTTACATTTTCACGGTTAGGTTACTAGATCAATATGGAGAATTTACCATGAAGATGACTGATATCTAGACCTCCTACAAAGGCAATATACTAAGCTAAGAACGAGAATTAAATCTCGGAATAACAGTTCTTAACCAGTAGCATAATTTTCCTTTACTTGCGTGTAATGAACACCAACACACATAAAGGTATGTTCAAATCTCTAATTTACTTCCAATTATGAGAAATATTTGTAATGTTCCTATGTTAGAATGTGTGCGTGCACCGTGTATGCCATTTCTTCCTGTGACTGACGTCCAAGACATCTAGTTAAGGCATTATCCGCATTAACCACCGGATGGACGGCGACTTCCATCGTACTTATACAGCTTTTTACGAAGAGGGCTGCACATGCCAAGCGAGACGGCATACTCTATAGTCTTAAGATCCATTACAAGCTGCCAGTATGTAGCAGGTTCAGCCTCATGAAAGTTTTATAAGTATCAATTCATAGAGTTAAATATTTATACACGTAATTGACATATATAGATACATTCATTGGTAATATCAAGGATTTGATCACAAAATGGCTTCAAGTTGTATACTGATCTGATGAATAGATAAATTATCTTATAGGTCCTTATAGTGATGTTAAAATAATGGCGACGAATATATCTGAAATTACAGGCAAGATCGCCATCATCAGGTAAATTCTATGGAGGCAAAATGTGAATAAAAAAATGTACTAGATTTAAAACCAAAAAGTACATGCAAAGCTACATCGAACAAAAAGCGACAGTAACACTTTTCTGTTCGGATAAATAAAAAAGTTGCTAGTAATGAACACTATAAAGTACTTATTATTGCTTTCACGTATTGTATTTCTTGGAACGAAACATTCCGCATCAAAATTAGCATACTCACTATAGGAAACACAGAGCGTCTCTTAAAAATCAATATATTTTGTAGATAACTAGCGTGCGGCGCAAAGATCGTGTTTCGCAGAAATATGCACAAAACAGGCCGTCACTAGTAATGAGGTAACGGTTGGTCTAACCATGTACCGGTACAAATATGATTCGTGTTTGTATGCCTGTCCCTGTGTTCCGTATAGTGGTAAAATATATTTATTCATGTATTGCGAATTGTCGCTTGTCTTCGTACTTTTTATTATTGTTGTTTGAGATCACTCATGCGTGGGTTGGATTTTAGAAGCGCATTAGTTAGGTCAAGTTCTAAAAAGAACAAGCTAGACTGCTCTGTGACCATATCAGAGTCGTTCTGAACAAAAGCCAAAGAGATATCCAAAACTGTAACCAAGTGGAAAGCCTGCCTGTCAGTATAAAGTGTAAGTCTAATTCCTATTCCTTAGCATAAGGACAATCCAACACTAGGCACTTCTTTAACGAACCATTCTATTCCAATTCTGATAGAACACATACAAAAAGAATCTAAATATAAATTATGTTTTTATAATTACTTATAAGATCTTTTTACCGAAAAATGTAGCATGCGTTACAGTTCGCTACAAATATACTTAAAACAGTTACAAAGCGACGACTAGTTTGATAAATACTGTTACGCGAGAAGGTTACACAGATACGAAATAAAATATATAATTTTACATCTCGAATTCCGCGAATAAATAGGCCTTCAATTACCAATGATCAGCGTTTTTTCCACCGAGAACCAATCAATTCGCGTGGTTTGGGCGGAGTACTAACCTCAGGCTTGTAACATTTTTTATAACAAAAATCCAATTATACTTCGCGGATTTTGAACCCGATATCTTCAAACCAGTATAAGATAATGATCCGCAACAATAGATTATTACTGATTGTTTCGATGTTTGTCTTTTGTTTCCTCACAATATTATGGTAAAGAGTACGACATCTTGGAAATAACTAAGACACTACCATACTAGTCGAACCGAATGCGACTATGTAGTCAAGTAACAATGTGTACGACATCTTGGAAATAACTAAGACACTACCATACTAGTCGAACCGAATGCGACTATGTAGTCAAGTAACAATGTGTACGACATCTTGGAAATAACTAAGACACTACCATACTAGTCGAACCGAATGCGACTATGTAGTCAAATAACAATGTGTACGACATCTTGGAAATAACTAAGACACTACCATACTAGTCGAACCGAATGCGACTATGTAGTCAAGTAACAATGTGTACGACATCTTGGAAATAACTAAGACACTACCATACTAGTCGAACCGAATGCGACTATGTAGTCAAGTAACAATGTGTACGACATCTTGGAAATAACTAAGACACTACCATACTAGTCGAACCGAATGCGACTATGTAGTCAAATAACAATGTGTACGACATCTTGGAAATAACTAAGACACTACCATACTAGTCGAACCGAATGCGACTATGTAGTCAAGTAACAATGTGTACGACATCTTGGAAATAACTAAGACACTACCATACTAGTCGAACCGAATGCGACTATGTAGTCAAGTAACAATGTGTACGACATCTTGGAAATAACTAAGACACTACCATACTAGTCGAACCGAATGCGACTATGTAGTCAAATAACAATGTGTACGACATCTTGGAAATAACTAAGACACTACCATACTAGTCGAACCGAATGCGACTATGTAGTCAAGTAACAATGTGTACGACATCTTGGAAATAACTAAGACACTACCATACTAGTCGAACCGAATGCGACTATGTAGTCAAATAACAATGTGTACGACATCTTGGAAATAACTAAGACACTACCATACTAGTCGAACCGAATGCGACTATGTAGTCAAATAACAATGTGTACGACATCTTGGAAATAACTAAGACACTACCATACTAGTCGAACCGAATGCGACTATGTAGTCAAATAACAATGTGTACGACATCTTGGAAATAACTAAGACACTACCATACTAGTCGAACCGAATGCGACTATGTAGTCAAATAACAATGTGTACGACATCTTGGAAATAACTAAGACACTACCATACTAGTCGAACCGAATGCGACTATGTAGTCAAATAACAATGTGTACGACATCTTGGAAATAACTAAGACACTACCATACTAGTCGAACCGAATGCGACTATGTAGTCAAATAACAATGTGTACGACATCTTGGAAATAACTAAGACACTACCATACTAGTCGAACCGAATGCGACTATGTAGTCAAATAACAATGTGTACGACATCTTGGAAATAACTAAGACACTACCATACTAGTCGAACCGAATGCGACTATGTAGTCAAATAACAATGTGTACGACATCTTGGAAATAACTAAGACACTACCATACTAGTCGAACCGAATGCGACTATGTAGTCAAATAACAATGTGTACGACATCTTGGAAATAACTAAGACACTACCATACTAGTCGAACCGAATGCGACTATGTAGTCAAATAACAATGTGTACGACATCTTGGAAATAACTAAGACACTACCATACTAGTCGAACCGAATGCGACTATGTAGTCAAATAACAATGTGGAGTATTGTATGCCAGTGTTTTCGTCCAGTCCCACTCCCAATATATACATGTGATCTGGTTACTCATTAAGGACAACCATCTAAAAAGGATAAAAGTAAGTACATATAAGAAATTTGATCGAGGCAGTCAGAACAACATTTTTACAATTCGTTTCTTCTCACGCTTATTTCTGAAATTAGCTATTTCTGAAATTATTACACTTGGTCAAATATGTGTTTTTAGCATATTCCTGCGACATAGAGCTCGTATGTTCAGAATTACATTGTCACGCTTTCTAAAGCAGTCTTAAGATTTTGTTAGTTAAATTACGCACAAACTGTAACTATCATAATAATGTCCACGATATAATCTAAATTTAGAGCATTTATAAGCATTATCCCTGAATTTTAACTTTTCTTATCACCGCCTTACTGGCCTCTGACTTCTCAAGCCAATTTGTTTTAACAGCCCACACCGCTAGCAAATTTTCGTTGACATCCTGAGATAAAGCTTTACTAAATATTGATCTTTAAGACTGGTTATACTAAAATGATCTTATTATGAGTCGTATTAAGTCAAATAGGATCTCATATATGTGTACACATGGGTGTATGTACGTCAAGCTAGACACGTTGACATTTGTACCGTTGTTATGGCGTGGAAAATATATGCTAGTTTATTATAATCGTACTGCAATTGTATAGTTTGACTTGTGGTTGAGTGTACCTGCCATCAGTCAGTCCCTAGTTCAGTATAGTCGTTTGCACTGCACAATACCTACCTACTAGAAATGAATCAAGACTCTCTTTATACAACTCACGCACTAGGAATAAATCCTGTGTCACAGGAGACTACTGACATGCAACCATCATGCAATCAATGGCCACAATACACACCCATGCTGATCATGATGGCAGAACATTGTTCTGTGGCGGAACCAAGAATTTACCTTCTTCGGTAAGTAGTTATGTTCTTAAGGGAAATGGGTTTAAGTGCCTTAAGTTGTGCAAGCAGCGATAGCCTAGTGGAGAGACCGACAGACTGCTACGCAGAGGGTCCGGGTTCGAGTCCATGGCACGTACCAATAACTTTTCGGATTTATGTGCGTATTAAATTGTTGATTATCGCTTGCTAAAAGGTGAACATCGTGAGGAAACCTGCATGTCTAAGAGTTCTCCATAATGTTCTCGAAAGACAGTGAAGTCGGCCAACCCGCACTAGGCCAGCGTGGTGGCCTTACCCTTCTCATAGTGAGAAGAGGCCCGTGCCATGCAGTGGGACATTTTATATACAGGGCTGATGATGATGATGATGACCTTAAGTTGTTACTTATGTAACAAAACCAATACCTAGTAGATGCAATAGTCAGTTTTGTCAAAAACCGATCTGGACAATAGTGTTTCGTTTTCAAATGTAAAGCCTATTCACTGTTGGTGTGGTAATAAATATAAAATAAAAATAAAATTTAGGTAGAACATCAAAGCTTTCTGTATATCTGACGACCTCAATATAGTGTCATTTCTCGCTATTAAGTGCCTATTTCTAAGACTTGCCCATTTGAAGTTACATATTCTGTGAACATCGCGATGTTTTACGACGCGTCGGATACTAAACATCAATGCTATAAAAACATGTATTATGGTTACAATTTTTATGATTGCCGTCTTAAATAACCAAAATCCGAAACGCCATAAAATGCCCTTATCCACCCAATAAATAATATCATCATGTAGGTAAACTACTTATAGTAGGTACGTCATATCAGTACCGTGCAGTTTTCTCAGTATCAACTGTTCCACTGCGCGAAATGGGCTTCTCAGCTTCTCGCTGTAAAAAGGGTTAGGTTAGGTTAGACCAGCACGCACTCCAAGTGTGGGTTGCCAGACTTCATAAATCTTACGAAAACAATAGGGAGAGAGAACTCTCAGACATAATCTAAATGCCGATAATCGCTAAAGCAAACTCCGAATAGTTTCTGTACATAGATTAGTATCGGCTTGGTGAAGTGTCTAATATGTTTAATTAGTAAAGTTAAGCTAACGGTAACTGCCTACGCACAAGTCAAACAATACTCGCGGTTAATTGATTACAATCAAGTGTTGGTATCAATAATGTTGGCCCGAGTGTTGCAACACTTGTAATGATTCAGTCCTGTGTTCGTTGGAGTAATTTGCATTTATTGGTGCTATCTTCATAAATGAATGGTATGATTTCGTCCTCACGCACTCTGCGCGTGCTCTGTTACCCAAGTGGCTAGTGTGAACTTGTGTTCTATTTAACCATTGTCATGGATGTAATGAGGCTACAATGTGGCTCTTTTAATGGTACCTAACTGTGATAAACAATAGTTGAAACTGATCATAATTTTGATAGAATGTTAGAAGACAATATTAAGTAGTTGCCTAGGAAAGGCTTTTTCATTACGTTACTAATTTCGAGGACAGAGTAACTAAACTGCAAGCTGAAGCTTATTAAAAAAAACAATAGCAATGATAGGCAATTATGTATTTTTTTTTCCATTATACTTAATTCTTCTCGTAATAAAATAGGTCTTGTAAATGGATTGCAATGTAAAAATATGCCATGTGCCATGTCACTTGAATTAAGATCGACGTTATGTTAAATAATGGGACAAAGACTAATAAAATTATAATTTCACAGAGAAAGAAATATACTTATTATAATTACTAAGGTACTTAGTAGTATACATAACTATATGCGGTTGGAAGTTATCAATTCCATTGAATATGGTTAGTTGCTTTGTGCTAGTAACAAAAAGTAATAAACCGTATAAAGAAGGATTAAATTTGTGCCAAGGTACAATCACCTTTATATCAAAACGGTAAAGTAATATTTTCACTGACTTGTAGATTTAATCTTGCTGATAAAAATTCATATTGCTAAGGAACCCTATCGAGGACGTTTGTTGAAGTGTTGTACGATTATCTTACGTTTTATTGAAATCCGTAATTCTACTAGCAAATTAGAATAAGTACACATTTCATAATCAATGTTATAAGTAGGTAGGAACTTAAGCATAAAGATTGTGAAGACTTGAAGACACATTACGAGACTTTCTTTTTACAAGACATTTGGGATCGAACGTACTATCTCATGGTTCTACGCCCTTGCTTAGGCTCTAGACAGACGGACCGCATTTCAACTGCAATCCAACCACAAAATTGCAGTTCAAGTGCAATTTGAATGCAGTTGACACGACTGCAATAGAACTGCAAACCAAATGTGCAGTCCAATTGCAGTTCAATTGCAGTCGGCGAGCAATCGTGTGAACTGCACACCGACTGCAATCGAACTGCACGGAAAACTACGGACCAAACGTGCAGTCCGATTGCAGTTCAATTGCAGTCCCGTCAGGCGTGCAAACGTGTTAACTGCACACCGACTGCAATCGAACTGCACGGTTGCCGGTTGGTTTGCAGTTCTATTGCTGTCGTGTCAACTGCATTCAAACAGCATTCGAACTGCAATTTGCGGTTGGATTGCAGTTGAAATGCAGTAGAAGCTTTAAGTAATTATTTTTTAAATTTGACGTTCTTAAGTGTCAGTTGTCACTTTGTGATCTAAATGAATAAAGGATTTTGACTTTGACTTTGAAACTACTATGTAAAGCGAGACCACAGATAACTGAATAGTTACAAGTTACAAGCGAGACGGCCATTCACCCACAATGATGGCAACTTTTCGTGAAAAAATTTTTTGCCTTCGAAGCTTCATCTTTTTACCTTCGCTCTGGCTATTATTGCTCATTCATGGAGATTCAATCTCCAGTCGCCGCGATGTTCTGGGTTTTCCTCAATGTATTTTTTTTGTATTGGTGGGGAAGTTGTTTGCATTGCATGTGCTGTTAGGTGTAGAGTAGGTGATTTTGACTCATGCTACAATTCGAAATAATGTATTGTTGTAATCATTTTATTGTGGGCGTCCTAAGCTGAACGGATTGGGGATCAGCAGAAGTTAGTAAGTAGACAGGTAGTAGGTAGGTATAGGATCATTTCGCCTGTTCGCGTCCATTTAGTGCAGTTGGCAAGCTTGAAGGAGAAAATAAAAATGTTCCAGCAAATTGATTCAATGAAAAATTTATGTAATGCGTTCATTATATAGTCTATTTTAATAATAACTTTCACTTTTGTTCGAAACTTGTTGTGTTTTTTTTTAAATAGACGAACTCCAAAATATGGCATTTTACCCAGTTTGCGTCCAAAAAAATCCTAATTGCGTCCACCTGTGGACCAGTTCGCGTCCACCAACTTAGTCTTAACAATATCAGCCTTATAATCCTTCATATAAGGGTGATATTGTTAAGACAATCTAAAGAAAGATTGGCTTTTAACAATTTTTACATTTAAGATTAAAGTTATAAAAAAATCTACATTATTATCATTATTAAATCACTTTATAGAAACTATAAATAACTATTTATTGTTCTCAACATCGATGGAACTTAAAATCAAAGATAAAAAAATAACGATACATGTTGTCCAATATTGTGGTCTTCGGAATAGCATAATTTTTACATAATTATGTACATATTTGTCTTATCGATTTCTTCTTCTCACGAATATCACAAAACGCTTTCTTTATTTAATCATCTTTTGTATTTTTTTTCCTTCTTCTTACTTGTCTCCTAAGAACCCATCTTGAATAGAAAAAATATGGAATAAAAGAAATTAAATGTAATAATTCAATTTTAAACTCAGTCTTAATCAAAAATGCATTTTAAATAATAAAAAAAAATATATATAGAATGTATTAAGCGATCATTTCTATTTCATGAAAATATGGACGCAATTTGCTATAATATTATCCCTTGCAGGTATAGTTTGCGTCCACTTGTGATCTATTATTATATCGATTGTATCTTTTATTACAATCATAATAATGTGGACGCAAATTGGTCATTACAATTGCATACTATTAATGTTAAAATAAACAAAATCCCAATTTCTCTCTCATATTTTAATCACATAAAAATAAACAACTAAAGAAATCATAAATAGACGAGTTCGCGTCCATTGTGGACGCAAAGTGGAAGTTTTATAAATTCGGTGTTGTAGTTCGCATCCACCTTATTTTTATTGTTAACTATAAAAAATGCAAGCTAATTCATAATTCATACTATTCGTCTTTTCATTATTAATGTCTAGAAACAGCTATGTATCCTAAAATTCACATAAAACAATAAAATACTTACCGTCAAACACGCCGCTGCACACTATTTTTTTATTTATATCCCGCGCATCTGCACTCTTTTGTTGAACAACCGAGATTAACTATTTTTATTAAACAGGATAAGCTGGGCGCACGGAACTTTTGTCTATTTGTGCGTGTCTCTTATACGTCGAGGTATTGGCGATACTGACTCTTCATTTTATTAGTGTGTTAGTATACTTATTTCCGAGCATTTTTAAAGGGAGGTCCGCAAAATGGACGCGAATAGGGGGTTGGACGCGAACAGGCGAAATGACCCTACATATAATACAATGTTCCGTCCCGAGGAGTCCGACATACCCTCCCTGCCCACCACCCGGAGAGGCACTCGCAAAGAGTTTCCCACGTAAAAACAAAAAGTAAGTATATAATACAATACAGCTTCAATGGGTATTTTTTTTACTGACATAGGTCTGGGTAGAAAAACATTTTTAAAGTCTGGTAATGAACTGTTCCATTTAAGATGAATTGAGATCAGTTGTCCTGTTAAAATACCTACTTGATGATATCGACGAAAGAAGAGGAAAAGACTTGTCACGTAGTGTCCAGTTCTAAGAAATGTGTGATTAACGAAGCAGCGTCTTGAGACTAGGGTTGCGTGGTCCGGGAAATCCAGGATTGTTCCGTGCCTAGTAATAGGACCTTATATTCCCGGATTCGGGTCATACACTAGAGCACCAGGAACCAACTGGCACGGCCACCACTCGAACTTGTCGAATGTCACTTTGTCTAGATAATACAAACGCAACTTACCTACCTACTTTGTAAGTTGCATATTTCTGCCAATGCACCAACGTCGCTCTCCCTCGAAATGTCCCGGAATTGATACGCCTATCAGGCAACCGTACTCAAGACACTGGACGCAGTGACCAACTGACCACTACGACATAAGTAGCTAGTCATACCTACTCCTACTTATCTTTATCATCAAATACTAGTTTATTGATATAGGACCTATGTAGGCACGAACCTAGGCGCAAATACGCGCAAATCTTATTAATGAGTATGGTGGAGTAAATATGTATATTAGTTCATTGTTTAGATTAGACCAGCCATTCTCAAAGTGTACTCCGCGGAGCCCCTCTAGGGGCTCCACGAAGATGTATTTCAGTAAAATAAACGGTTTTAAAGTGCACGTAGTAGGTACTCGGCTTTGGTTTATTTAAGGGCTCCATCAAATATTTGGTAACCCAAAAGGGTTCCATGCCTAAAAAAGTTTGAGAACCACTGGATTAGACAGTCTTAAAAACATTAGGTAGGTAGGACTGCCTCCGTGGTCCAGTGGATAGCGTTTGCGACTGCTGATCTGAGGTCCCGGGTTTGATTCCCGGGTCGAGCAAAGTGTTACTGGGTTTTCCCAAATTCTCAGTAGCAGCACGGAGTCTGGTGATGTGCCCGGTAACGGCAATAGGCTCGCCCCCTATTACGTGGGACCAGTGGGACCTAAAAATTCATGGCGAAATGTGGGTGTAATATTACCTACCTCTGCCTACCCCTTCGGGGATACAGGCGTGCATCTATAAAAAAAAAGAAGGTAGGTAGGCAGGTCGCAGATAGAACGGCTATTACCTATCTAGGTATGTTATTTTTAGTATTTTTACTACAAATGAAGCTATTAGGCTGTCCTTTATCGATATGATCAATTTGTAAAGATATCGTTACCCATCAAAAGATGTAAAAGCATCGAGCTTCGTAGGTAGGTACGTAACACAGGTATCTACTTAGTTTGGAAATTTAATTGCAGTACAAGCAACCTAGGTATATCCTCTTGATTAAAATATATAAAATATCAAAACATCAACCCGCGTAATAACCAGATAGGGCAGATAATTGGGTAATTGCCCTGTATGAATTAGAGCCATCAAATTAAATAGGCGGTCTTAAAAGTTACAACAGAACAGGGAGATATTTAGATAATAATCAATCTACCTATTTCACCTGCCGCATTATTAGGTATATTATTTACGCAAACTATTCTCGACAATGTCCCTATCACGAGACACAGGTTTGGCAATCGTAAATTTATAGTGGTTTCATAAATCGTGTGGGCTAACAACAGTAACAACACCATACGCAAAGCGTCCGCGCGAAGGTAGGTACCCTGCCTACTGCAAATTTCTCAAACCCGCCTTTGCATCGCGCCTACATGAAAAAAACCTTACCCAACTTTCTTCGCCATGTAATGGCATAAATAAAAAAAAACGCATCAACATCACCAAAACTGACTCGGCGACCGAAAAAAATAAAGTTGTAAGTTACGAAACAAGACATAAAGCTTTTTACTTACCATAAAAGTGAAGTAGGTGAAGTAGCAACAATATTCACGTTCGACAAGCGAACGAAACCCATTCTTGTCCTGGATTTCCAGTTTAGAACATCTTTTAATTCATCACTTTTTGTTCCGAACGCACAGTGTAACTTGTCCCGATCACTGTTTATTATTATTTGTTGACACAAAACGAGGTTATTGCCGTTTGCTCTAACATCTGGACCTCAGTCGACAGAGATTTCACTCGATGTAATATCTAACAAGTTTACTTTTACTAGATATCAACACTTTACATAAAAACGAATAAGATCACAGTTAACAACTAAGTTATAACACTTGCAGGTAAACCGTGAGTATAGAAACAAGTGGTCGGTCGTCTGTATACGAAAAAAAAACAAAAGTTTACAACATCGCACACAACTTCCACGTTCGACGCGACGTAACAGTGTGAGTGAATGGAGATACAAACAATATGCAACGCACGCATGCGCGCTCTCTTACTTGCTAGTATTGCTAGCGCGGATTAAAAAATACCCTATTCGGAGCAAATCTGATATTATGAATTAATAAAAATATATATAGCTAAACATTATAATTATGTTAGTGTCATATTATTATGTGTATTAAATTAAAATCTTTGAAATTCACAACAGCCGTAACGATCTAAGTAAATATTTAAAGGAAAAGCAGATCTTATCAAGATGTAAAAATATTTATTTATTCTTAACAAAGATGCAAATATTTTAATTATTATTATATTAACGACATTATTTGCTTTGTATTTTTTAAGTTTATTAAGTTTAACGCATCTTAAATCTTGGTTGGTAATTATCGTAATTTATTTTTATTAATAGAAGTAGTAAAGACCTATCAAAAGAACACTTTTACACGGTCGCTACTTAATACTATTCTTTTTAAAGTACCTATTTTGATTTTGTTGAAATCCTGTACCTTCTGCATTAGAAAAACAATTTCCTTAAAAAAGGTCGACTGTCGGTTCCTGGCAACATTATAGCCACAACTCCAAGCCCGCCAAACCAGCAAGAGTGTACGATGCGCACTCACTCATAGAACGGCGCTCGCTTATTGGGTAAGAAGTTGTCGAACGTTTGCCTCCGCCCGCGCACCAACGTCCTTGCGGGCACGGGCCACCGACCGCGCTGCCTGCTCTAACCTATGGTTACTTGAAACTTGAACAGGTAGATACAAACTTCCTTTATACTTTTAGTTATATTATTTCAGACTCCGCAGAGCTTCGCTGCGATATCTGCCTGTTTATTTAAATGAGAGATAAATAATTACAGAGATACCTACCTAGGTACTTCAGTTACCTATTTAGATTGTGTTATAAAATGTACTTTAATATGTATTATAATTATTTCTATAGTGTTCCTAACTACATTCTAGGTTTTCTAGGTAGGTAGAGTAAGTCACAAACCAATAATATTCCACCAATTTTAAAAGAACTGTAAAAAGGAGAAGAGTCCCAATTCGAAAGGAATATACCTACCTACTTATCTATTTTCTTAGAACCATGGTAATGTCACGGTTATGTAATCAATAAATCACTTGTAAAACTTCGTCATTAATTAACCGATTTTCATTTATTGGTGTTAAGTATATCTAAGTACCTATAGGTACGGTCAGCCAAGAATGTGGTCTGTGACTTTTAAAATTTTTTTTTGTGTAAGCTAAATGTTAGGTAAGGTTGATTTAACCCCTTGTATGCCGGAACGCAGATCTACGCGAGACACAAGAGCTTTTTAATTGTGTCTGGCATTCCGGCATACAAGAGGTTAATAACCGTCAGAATATTATTTCAAAGAAAAGCAACCTTGTTGTTTATAGACGTGCAAATTAGCCCCAATCACGTGGTGGTAGAACTGGTAGACCACTTTTTTGCCCGTCTGTACTCTGTACCCATTT
This sequence comes from Euclidia mi, assembly GCA_944739405.2. Classification (NCBI taxonomy): domain Eukaryota; kingdom Metazoa; phylum Arthropoda; class Insecta; order Lepidoptera; family Erebidae; genus Euclidia; species Euclidia mi. Next base: position 24,395,885 of record OX123204.2, on the reverse strand, counting down.
CCCTTATGGTCTTATCCTCCCATCCAAGTTTGAAAGGAATTTGAGGTCACTTCTTGTTAAAATTTTAATTGATAATTAAATTATTGTTTGTGTAATAGGTAGGTTCTACCTACCTACTGATTTTATTTACTTAATTAAACAGGTTTTTATAAACAATTCTTCCACGGTAATGTTTGGATTTATTACTCAGTCATTCATTAGTATTACGTGGGTTGATGTTGATACCCCATTTGTAAAAACAATATTTTTACCCTACACTTTAGATGTTTACCTTAGACTACATCCACACATATTTTGGTCGTTACTATTGTTAAGTCTGCTGGGTGTGATAGAGTGACGACTCAAACGTTGAAGGCTGGCGACGGACTCATAGTTAACCTGCTGCATCGCCTTTTTAATCTATGCTGGAAACAGGGCCAAGTTCCAGATGACTGGACAAAGGCAGTGCTTGTCCCAATATATAAAGGCAAAGGTTCGCAGCAGGAATGTCAAAGTTATCGCGGAATCAGCCTTCTTAGTGTTGTTGGAAAAATGTATGCCAGAATTTTGATTGACAGAGTAGTAAATGTGACGAATGACAAGATATGAGACGTGCAAGCGGGATTTCGGAAGGGAATGGGATGTACGGATCAAGTCTTTCCCTTGCGCTGCGTCACCGAAAAATGTCTGGCAAAAAACCAGAAGGTGTATTGCGCGTTCATAGACTTGGAAAAGGCTTATGATAGGGTGAATAGAAAGGACTTATGGAAGGTGTTATCCATGTATGGGGTGGACGGCTGTATAATAAGCGCTCTGAAATCCCTGTATAGGGATTCTAGAGCAAGTGTCCGAATTAATGGTGCCTATACGGACTGGTCTGTCATCTCCAAAGGTGTCAGACAAGGGTGTCCAGCCTGGCCCTGGTTGTTCAACTTATTCATGGATAGCTGCATGAATGATATGAGAGAAACCGACTGCGGGATCGATATGGTAGGATTGCGTGTTAAGTGCCTGTTGTACGCCGATGATCAAGTCATCCTTGCATCATCGGAGAATGAGTTGCAAGAAATGATTGACTGCATGAATGAGAGCTTTAAAGCTAAAAGTATGAAAATTAATGCAAGAAAGACGAAAGTGATGGTGGTTGAAAAAGATGAAAGTTTGACTGAGTGTAATATTGCGATTGAAGATGAAAAAGTAGAGCAAGTAAAAGAATTTGTATATTTGGGTAGCGTGTTTACAAGAGACGGAAGATGTGAAGAAGATATTGAAAGGAGAGTGACTGCGGGCAATAGTGTAAATGGAGCACTCTATGCCTTTATGAACGGCCAGACTGTGCCAAAAGAGGCGCGACTGGCGGTTCATAATGGAGTGCTTGTCCCTACGTTGATGTATGGAAGTGAGAGTTGGGTATGGCAGTATAGGCATGAAAGTAGAATTAACGCAGTTGAGATGCGATCATTGCGTAGTATGTGTGGGGTGAGACTGATCGATAGAATTCCGAATGTAACTATACGAGAGAACAGTGGTCTGAAAGAAGATGTCGTGACTAGTATTGAGAAAGGAATGCTGAAGTGGTTTGGACACGTGGAGCGAATGAGTGAAGAAAGAATGACGAATCAGGTTTATAAGGCAAATGTGTGTGGGCAAGTCGGTCGCGGCAGACCTCGTCGGACATTCCTCGATCAAATTGGGGACGTCCTAAAAAACGGCAAGGTCCGAAGTACCCGAAACCGGCGAGCATGTATGAAAAGAGTAATGAGTGTAGAGGAAGCGCGTGAGGTTTGTATGGATAGAAAAGCAAGTGGCGTTCTGTTGTCGCTGCCTACCCCGACGGGAAGAAGGCGTGAGTATATGTATGTATGTACTATTGTTACCTAGGTTCGTGAGACGTAGGTGCATACATATACAGATAAAAAGGAACTAATACATACTTACTTTGTCGACATTTCAACATTTCGTCGAGTACTTCACGTGGGTGGCGAGATGTCAGATCGTTTACAATAATAACAATATTAAATACGAAAATGCGTACAATGTACACATGGGCTATACGGCCATACTATAGAATACGTCAATCTAAATTACCAGTATAAGCTGACTCGTTAATTCTTTGGCTTGTTGTACATTCAGCGGTCAGGTTATACTGGTTCATGGATTATAGAGTAGCCATGTGTACTAGGAACGCATACAATAAATACCTGTAAATAATAATATGTAAATTGCCGCTAAGTAGGTACGTTACATTGGCCTCGAGTGTCGACTGCTCGGCCCTTATTTGATATTATAATGTAATATTTTGTGTACGCTCGTAGGTTGTAACCTTTATAAACAAGATAATTTAAAGTAAATAAATAAATAGCTACGACATAATCGTTAAAGCTTACAGCTGTCAACAAACTACGTAAAGAAGAGGTTTTAATAACATTTTGAACCTACGAGTACAATAATTATGTACTTAGACGTGTACTTTACTTCGAATTTACTATTGGCAGAACATAAGGTTCATGGCCTTGGAATATTTATGGCCCTCTAAAATGGAACCGAGAATGGTAGGTAGATACAGTAGGCACCTGATTTAAACTGCGGTTTTGACAATTTCACGCTTGAATTCATAAATTAAACTAAGGCAATCACGAAATTATAGGCACTCAGTTCAAAACTTGCGTGGATAATAATGACTGCAGCTTTATATGATTTATGTATTAACTTCTAATTAGGCACCTAGCTACCGTAAAATTCTTGCGATGTCAGTGATCTTAAATAATATCGAAAAGCAAACATTTACCTAAAAAAAATACTATAAATTAGGATTATTTCACACGAAGATGGACGCTATTATTTTCATATTAGGTATGGTAATGTTATCTTTAAATGCCGTTTTAAATTCGATAATTTGCCATATAACGATATATTGAAGATTTCATAAATATTCATAGAGTTAGTAATTTTCGTTAATGTGAGAGTTCTCATGAATGCCATACTCTAAGGCGAAATTCGATGAAGATGCAGGGCTGGAAAAGGACACAGAAGCATTAGAGCGCAATTAAGATTAATTTTATTAGGTATATATTTATTTGAAAACAACATTTTATTACTAATTCCCATCATCATCATTCTAGGTCCGCAGATTCTTTAACTTTGCCCGCGATTTCGCGAGTGACAAGTGTTTTGATTACGACGCCGACGGGCCTATTCCTAGGATAGGCACCTCTCTAGAACACTGGTGACAAACTTGTAAGTCTATAAAAATATTCCAATTTTTGATATTCCATCCAATGAATTAATAACACACGATGCAGACGCCAGCAGAAATAAAATCCATATTATATTTTGATACCCAACTGTTTGAATCACACCTATTCGAATGCTTTTATGATAAGATAAAAGTGCAACGTTTGTTTATTTAATGATAAAACAAAACAATGTTTCGCGTAGGAGTATCACTTCGCTTACTATGTTACTTTATTCATGTAGGTATGTGGGAAATTGATAGCGAAATTATTAATAAAGAACCTATGATATCATCGGTACCTATTAGGACCACAATAAATATATATTTCGCTCTGTATAGAAGCACAAAACTTCATAGATGGTCGGTCCATTTTAATTATTTTAGGGTTCAGCGGGACCAAGGGTAAAGCCGTCTGTCTCTCCATCTGTCACCATGCCGATATAACAACAAATACTAAAAAAAACAGAATGAATGACACGTGAGAAAATATAGGGTTACTGTCAGTCTCGAATCTGCGATCAACAGATAGAATTCTGCCTGTCGATCGTTGAATTACTTACTAATAGTTAACGAAAATAATTTAGTAGGTAAGTGCCTAGGTACCTTCCTGTGTAAGACATTTTGCTTTGGCTGCTACCTGAATTAATGTTTTTATACTATAATAGCTAGAATTTCCGTATCTCCTGCGTGCAAATCGACTTACCTTCTAAAAGGCTTCGTTGAATATTAAAGTAGTCCATGTTTTTTTCTTAATACTCTATTTCGCATTTTAAATAAATATGTTTGTTGATTGACATGAGAAAAGAGAGGCTGCCTAATTACTATCTTGTCGTCACAAAATCTTCAGCATACATTTGTGATAGGTTGAATCCCTCTATCATGTGACGTTATACGCTCATCAGGAAACGCAAGTGTTATACAATCAAGGATTTCCTAGTCACGATATAAAGTTAAATTTTCATATTTATACAACTTTTATAAGTCGGTACTTATGTAGGTATTAGTCAAGATGTTGTGGTTAAATAAACCCACATATATTTTATTATTAAAATATTTTAACAATAGTAGTATTGTTTCCAAATATACCTAGGTAATTGTATGAAGAATATGGATAGATAAGAACTATTAATAAATTTTATAGCAATGACTGTGTTGCCAGACTGCCTGGGACTTATAACAACTCGCCCTAAAAACTTCTAAGGACTTCTCATATTAAACACACTTTCGATATCGTTACCCGTTTTTAGCAGAGAAAGGTTCCTTGAGCGTAACTTTTTTTGTTTAGAATATTTTTTGTTAAAAAGCTTTATCTTTGGAACCCCTGGGTACCTCTTCGTGAGTGACATGGGGCGGTTCTTATAAATAGTTCAACATAAGTCGAAAAGTAAAGCTGTATTTCTTGCATCACTGTCACAAATTGCAAAACTCGCATAAAATAGTCAAAATATTTTACGTTATTCGACTACTACGAACATATTATATTATCCATGACTACGAAGATTGTTTGAGTATTTGACTAGGATTTATCTCGCACTGTGATTATTTTAGTGAAAATGATGCATACTACAAAGTACTTACATAACTACACTTTTTACTAGAATGTATTTAAGAAGAAAAAATATAATAGTTGAATAGTTGTACAGATCCTGGATCAAACTGGGGCAATATCTGTGAAGATGTTGCAGATCTCTTATTTAGCTGTAGATGAGTTTGAGTAAGGTTGCCAAGTTGCCCTTGGTTATATGTACTGTGGAGTCACTGTATTTAAAGCTCTGGAAGAATTCATCAATATCTCAGCAAAACGCGACATTCCTTGCTGTTTTTTATACGGCATGATATTATTTTAAGTATTTGTCTTAGTGCCAAAAGTGAACAAAGCCTGCTTCATAAGTCTAATATCTGAAAAATCAGTCCCGGCATCAACTACCGATGAAGCCTGGCAAGTGGCAACATTATAAATATTTTTGAATTGCTGATATCACAAAGTTCTGTGGTCTGAGTTTCATTATAGCTCAAAAATAATTTAACATTTGCCTTGTACAAATGTTGTGCTGTTATTTCTTACATTTGACTAGAACGATCTCTCCATATTTGCTATAATTTCTTGCACCACAACAAAGAGCGCAATTCTACTAGCCGACAAAAAGTATATTGCAAATGGTCGTGTTCATTTTTTGCGTGTTTTTGCCTCTTCCGTGCTGAGTAAATAACTGATGCTATTTTTAATCAGACAGCGTGGCTCCATATTGCAGTTTTATTCAGGCTGATAGCGGGTAAGGCCATCTTTCCTATCAGCATGTTATCGTTTCACAGCCGAACTGAGAGTCTCGTACCAAGGCCTTTCAGATAAGATACTCTACTCGATGGCGACCAATTTGTTTTGGTCCGTAACCTTGTCTGTGATTTGTGAACGCGTCAGACCCTCATTTACATTTTTAGTTTGTTTGTTTTTGGATTAAATGAGGTTTACGTCAAGAGGTAAAGATTAACTGGTTTTGAGTTAGCGCGGTGTAAATATAAAACATGTTTGGAGATGATTACGCTCTAACGGAAGCGATTTTGTTGGACTTATTTGTAGATATAAAATGTGTGCTTACTTAAAGAGATTATATTACTTTACTTACCTATCCTTGTTGACCATATGGCCTGCCGCCTGAGACATGGGAGCTGTTTTAGCAAAGATCAATCGTTCGTAATACATGTGTCAAAGTTTGATAACGCCATTTTATTTTCTCTGATCGTAATGCCGCGTCTGGTGTAATGGATAATTCAGCCGTTTTTTCTGTTGGGAATATTAGGTGGTGATTACGGATTACCATCATGCCAGTTTGGCTTCGGTCACTGTTTCTTTTTGTTTCCTTCACGCTTTTTTGTTAATAAAAGTCTTAAATAGGTAGATATAATTTAGGTACAAGAATTCAACAGATTTGAATTCTTATTGCTAGGTAGTCAGCTTGAATTTTTTTTAAGTTTATTTGTTGTACTTACTATAAACAATTTCACTGATAGTTTACAAGTTAACTTGAATAAGTATAAGGCTTATCTTGCAGTGGAACCAACTTCGTTGTCCGCAAAATTATATAAACCAAATTACCTACTTATTATACCTAAACTTTTACAATAGATACATTAGAATACAGTATATACCTAAGCATATATCTACACAGGCATTATAATTATCATTATCAGAACTAAGGAGACAAGAGCAATTTAGTGACTTATAGGAGAGCATGCGAATATATCAGATTCATAATTTTAAAAGCAATATAGGTAGTATGACTGCATTATTCTACGAAAGGGCATCGCTCACCTGCATTTGTTTTACAATTCTTTGGAGCAAACAAACAGTGCTTACGAGTGCATGTTACTAAAAGTTGAACGATAGGGTATACTCATTATGGACGATATTATATAAGAGCATCATATCCAACAGCGTTCTTCGCTGCTTTAATGTTGGCAAGGATCTTTTTTGCAAAAGATGGTAGGTAGTTTGAGGACTTAGAGCGGTAACACCGGTAATTCATAGATCGTAAAAACTTACGTTGCGACTCAATCTGTTCAACGTATTTAAAATAATGAGGATGCCAAATATTATATGTGGCGTATGCCAACTGTGACCGAACTAACGACTTATACTATGGAAGATATGAAGAATGACGCTTAAAAGGTTTACAAGTCCGCATCACAAATCTTACTGTCTAAGTATAAGCCCAGGTCTTTTACCACCGAAACTTTTTCCAATTCACTATATTGTAAAACATAGGCATGTTTGAAAGTACTTTTTTTTAGTAAAGGTTATAAACTTAATGGACAATGTGAATGAAGAATAACCTATTGTACATAAAAGCTATTTAGGGACAGATATAAAATAATTGTACCCCCTATCGCTGACACGCATATTTTATTGCTTTCCAGTAGGTTACAGTTCAATATCTTTAGAATCTCTATTTTAATTACTTGATGAAATCTGCACAATCGTATTCTCACCAATAAAATGGATGATGCATCGTTAAATTTAAATATTTTAATCAAATTATTTTCTATGGCAACCATTGTCCACCCACAAAGCTAACGCTACCTACTTAGTAGAGACAATAAAATGTACAATATTGGCTATTAACCGGCTGACGTCATTCACCAATAAAATGTGCCTAGCTGCGTACATTTTATTAGCTTTATGGCCTTCATAGATTGTCATCACGTCTAGACGCACAGATCTCTCGTTTACAAGCTACTCGTCACTAAAATAAAGATGATATACCTATGTACCTGAATGTTGCGTCTAGTTTTATTTACCATTAGAGGATGCCCGCTACAATCGCACATTTTTAGTAAATTTAACCGTTTTTCGTTCCCGGAGTTTTGGGAAATGTCTTTTTGTACCCTTACGGTCCCCAAGCTTCTTGCGCCCAATAGTTTTAGCCGTGCGTTGTCTGTCAGACAGTCAGTAAATAACGGCAGAATTTAATATAAACAGATTTGAAGTAACAAAACACAGAACAGCGCAAGAAACGCTTCGTGAATGAATGCATTGTCCGTTTAATGGCATAATTGAGTGCGTTGGCGCAATTATCTGCCTCAACTATTCTAGAGGTATTAGGTTTCACTACCGTTAGAGTCACTATAGTCTTTTGTCCTTCATACTGGGTCAAATCATGGTCGGTGTCATACGTAATAGAGTAGCCTAGGTCCTAAAATCGTGGCACACTTTGTATCCAGCGAAATTTGATGTTGTGTACCTACTCACCAGTAGGTACACAACATCAAATTTCGCTGGATCGACCGATGGTCCACCGATCTTAATAATAATAACTGAAAAATATATGCATCGTACATTTCTTAGCTATAATTTGAATATAAAGCTAGACACAAACAACGTACCTACGATATTATACATCGAGTGGTCACACGGATTAATTACATTATAACCATCACCCTATCTTACCATATCCGCTAACTTATTTTTATAACCGAAGCAATTTATCAGTTTTTTTTAATCATTCTATAAATTGTTGTCTTCCTCCACAAGGCCGTAACCTCAGCGCACAGACGAAAATGCACCCAATTTGAGAAGATTACAATACCTACGTGTTAAAAACGTTTACTCGCTTATGCGCGTACAGTTGTTTAAGTTCAGATTCTTGGAATGGAATGAGGTGATTTTAACGAGACTAGTGATACGCATAAGGACCTATTACATACCTACCATAAGAATATTTTCGTAATTTCTGACATACTTACTTACTCTAGGTAAGGGATAAGTAAAATAATGATCGCTCCATTTAAGTAAGATAATCGTATGTATGGTTAAAGTCAAACTACCTGTTGGTATCTTTAATAAGGTTTACTTTAAAATGATTACCTACTTGTTACCTAATCTCTTTCGGATGCATACTTCTGAAGCTATATTTTTCGATATAGGTGCCTATATAGCTAAAACGTTTTATAAAAAGCGTGTGACAAAACTCAAATAACGTTACATAATAATCGCAGCGCGTATGCATCGATCTGACATACTGGCCGGTGTTGAAATTCCACGGTGACATCGCGTTCAAACTGTAACGGCATCTGATGCGTGGGCGAGGGAGCACGCCAACTTGCGTGGGAAAACTTCTTAATTCGAACCAGATTTACATTTTGAATTTCTGATTTTCGAATTAAAATGTAGGCTGGTTATATGCTTGCATGTCACTGCAGTGATGTTTGAAATTGTTTATTCGTTAATTTAAGATGATTTAAGGTAGTAGGATTAACAATATGAATATGTTGATATTTTAGGACAATACTCAAGGCAGTTTATTTGATTCCAAAGTAAATATAGCTAGGAGGTCATGAAGTTACTTATAAGTAGGTATATTCTTGAATACAAACTTATTAGAAATATATAGCTATGTATCTAAGTATATATCCGGACACTGAGCAAATCATGCATCACGCAAATAATCATTTTGTCTCAAGTGTGAACCGAAGTTCGTTACCGAACACACCGCCTTTGGTTTAGCAGTTGGCCTGCAGGCCAGTATTTTGCAAGACACACATAAAAATAAAAGTAAGAATTTCTTGTAATATGTAAATCAGGTGAGACGAGGACATGGAAGGCAAATACTAATTAACCGAAAGTTGTCATTCGATATATTTTTTAATTCGTGTTTGTCTTTGGTTTCCTACGCTCATGCTTGTAAATAATAATAATATTCTACCACATACATACATCACCATCTAGTCCCAAGCTAAGCAGAGCTTGTGTTATGGGTACTAGATAATGGATAAACATACTTATATACTTTTTTTTGTAAATACATGCATGTTATACATAGAAACACCCAGCACCCACACACATTTGACTTGAGCGGGAATCGAACCCGCCACCTTCGGCGTAGCAGTCGCTTACACTCCCGCTGCGCCGACAGGTCGTCAAATTTACCATATCCGTAAAAATGCATCGCGATAAGTTATCGGGAAATAAGTATACCATCTAGTAGTTTTGCTATAGGCAAAATATACGTAGTAGGCACTATTACACTATTAGTGCTATAGGTGAGAAAACGGCACTGTTGTGAAAACCATGTTCACGGATGCAGTGCAAGCTGGAAAATTATTTAACTGAAGTGCAAGTGATCACGAAAGTTTCAATACTTAAATAATGAATACTGCTCTCCACAAATATGGAATCTAGATAAAAGTAATTTTTACCTAGATTCCATATTTAAACTCGGTTATTGAAGACGAGATGTAGTTGCTTTTGGACATAATGGAAATTATTTTGCAAAGAGAAATGAGTGTCTACCGCACACTTCAGAGTCACAAAACGTTCAGATTAGACCTTATATTCCACCTTAAACTTGATACTATCATGCACAATCATAGATTTATTAACAAGAATTCTCATATCTGTGTGCACAATAATCAAGCACGATGTTCGTTCTGACATGTTGCTAAAAAAGCCTCTCCAAGAGCGTGTCTTATAAGCATAAAATCACACGTTAAGTGCGAATAACAAACGGACAGACGGAAAATTATATAAGGATTCCATTTGAGCCATTAGCCACGGAATTCTGATATTAATAGTGAGTCGCGTGACGAGTATAACCTCATATATAGAGGAGGATATGTGCCTCAATATAAGGCTAATACTATGTAAGTTTAGCATACCTCTGTTGCTGTACGGTTTTACAAAAGTAGCTGCAGTAGCTCAGTGATTGATGCAACGCGCATATGTGTTGATGCAGTGTGTGTTGTATGACTAATGTAACAAGAGTTTGCCTACTCTGGTTCTTGTATTTGACTATGATTCTTTATCTTTAATTTGCACACTACAACACCAATCAAGTAATTTGGCGCCATCTCGCTACGTTGAGTAAGTCTGTACTAACCGAAATACGTTGTTGTACCTAAATGTTAATCAACAGTTTGTCTATTGTTCTTACGTGAAATTAAATGAAATTAAAATTGTTTTCTTTGCAACTCCAATGCAACAGTAACAATGTAGTAAGAAAGTAAAAAGAAAAACAGTTTTTGGATCGCAAATAAGGTAGGTACCTGCGTCTATAAGTTGCAGAATCAGGTGAGACTGCAACACTGATCTTCCCGCAGGACCTACCTACTTACTTACATACATACAATCTCTTAAAACTAGTTATAATTAATTATAAATAGTACGTATACTCTGAATTAATATATAAATATCAAAATAAATATACATACATAGATTAAATAATCCTAATATACATATACAGAATATAAATTAAACATCTTAAAAATAATGCTCAGATATCACAATAATCCCCCCGTGGGATCTCCACCTTGTCGTGGGGGGCTCAGTAACCGTGGCTTGGAAACCCGCGGTGAAGCTAAGAGGGATTCCTGGAGTGGACGCTCCGCGTGGGCTTGGCAGTGGGCCTGCGCAGGATGCGTCCAACAGTGCGGGTGCGGGGGACAGTTCTGTCTGTCCCTCGCAGTCGGGCGCGGTCGCGGGAGGAGAGGCGTGTCGGTGTTGCGTTGCCGCGCGCCCTATCTCCCGCGTCCAAATGGGGGCGCACCATTCGATGCGTCGCGGTCACGGAAGAGAAAATATTACACGGTGGGGCCGCAGAGGAAGAGGAGATGTGGTGTTGCGGTGCCGTCCTCCCTATCCTCTGCGGCCGCTGAGAGTTTTGGCGGCGGAGCCCAACACCTTCATCCGCCGCCAAGGGGTTTTTGTTCGAGGCCCGCCTGACCATCTGGCGGCGACGTATGCTTGTGCGAAACCCGACCCTCCGACACATGGGACCATGAGGCACATATAAAAAAAAAGATATCACAATAATAGATATTTTTTCACGTCTTGTTACATTATATATAATTTGGATTGGTTCTATAAATTTCTATTCGGATATCACCCACTGGTGAACGTAGAAGTAGGCCAGAAAAAGCCTTGACTAGTCTTGACCATATCGTTTTTGGCTGTTCATCTGCCGTTCATGTATAGAGGCTAAAATTATTTTGGCAAAGACATTTTGCACTTCTTGACCGATTGTATTTGATTGGATGCAGCACCCAAATAGTCCAAGATTTTGTTAATTTATATTGATGTATTCAGAGCTATAAAACTCAATCAACAATAAATTACAATTCTATAAAGAGTTATAGCTTGTTTACCAACATTTTTTATCGAGAATCCTATTGACGACAGAAATGACCATAAACATAGATATTCAAGGGTAAATCCATCGATATCTTATATTTTTAATGACGATATTAAGAACAACTAAGTTTAATTTAAATAAGATTAACACAGTAATTATTGTGTTAAGGCAATGAATATTAATCGCTTATGAATTAGATTATTCGGCGGCCATTTGTAGAGCTACTTAATAACATGCCACTGTTTTGTCGTAAATGTGTTACTATCAATTAATTTCCGTAGCCATGCAAGAAAATAGGCTCATATTCTAAAAATACTTTAGTATTCACAGCAGCATTTAAAAAATCCATTGTCTTATCAATTTGAACTATTATTCTGAGCCTATAACCATTGTGTTATAGGCTTAGTGTGTCAAAGAAGCTGCGCTTGCTAGCAAATGTATGTATAATATTATTTTTTTCTCCATAAGTGAATTATATATTCTTGTTGAGAAATAAATATTCTATAACCGTAACTATCAGATCCCAGCCCTTGCCAGTGTAACCTTAGATCGTCTTAAGTCCAACCGTATTGTATTGCGGCTTATTTGATTCTGTGATCGATTAAAATCCTTCAAATACGACAATCGTTTTGTGATAGTCGTAGGCATTTCAAGCATAACCACAAGCCACCTAGAGCATACCGCTTTACGACGACTTTACTTTCCTCATCTGAGCGTTTTAATCAAACAATAGAGTAGTCATTTATATTGTTAAACACCAGATTAAAATTCTTAAGACAGTAAAATAAAGTAATACGTGTTACAATTTCCTTGTAGAAATAATTTTAATGCATGTATCAATTGACCTTCGTAGCACACGACAAGCAACAGATAAAGTAGTTGGAATCTGAAGTTTCCATTACCATTATTTATCAATGCATACGACTGCATATCTTTCTGAGTATCAGCAAATATAATGAGCCTATATTTCATAAGGCTTGTGAAAAGACGGTATTGTCGGTATTATCTTAAAGAAACCGATTTCTAGATTCCTTGCTGCAGATTACATTTTTATAGACAGTCTGTATAAGTCTTTTGTTTTTTAATTTTTTGTGTTTTTAATTCAAAACACAAAAATGAATAAATTTTAAAGTGTCCAGAACTGTAGTGAAACTGGCTGCCATGTCGGCACGGGAGTAGGTACTAGCCGGTTTTAGGAGATTGAGTATTTTCGGATATCACGGGACGTTTCACTTTCGCGTCTTAAACTGTTCCCGGTTTTGGGGCTAGTGGACGAGCGCAATGGTTACTAGCCATGGAATAATGCTGATACTGTAAAACATAATCAATATATTTATTTTATTTATTTATATCCTTTGTAAGGAGGATTTGGCCTACTATACCACGCTGAACAAACGGATTGGTATAGGGTTTGTACTTATCAAGATTTGCTTCCCTTACAGTGCTGTCTCTACATACGTAATATTTTCGGCTCTTTGTCGGGATGATATATCCCGTGGGTGTCGTAAGAGCCGACCGGGGTTCCGTATTCTTTATCCGTCACCACGGATAAGCTATACTTCCAAGAATACTTTGTTTGCTTTTTTCTGAGTGAAGTCGAAGCTAGGTCTATTACGTTGCAGGATGAAACGGTAACCCAGTAAAGACCCGACCACACATTATAGCTACCTACATTCCTCGCTATATCGCTGGCCGCGGTAAGGTTATCACCGTTACCGCGACCGTTGGACATTCTCATTAGTGACCATTGTTTATCTATTGTGTGGTATGTGCCGCCGGTTATCCGCAGATAACACATTAGTGTTTAAAAGCTAACACCAGTCTTAAGAGTTTAATGGATGGCATAAAATCGGTGATATATTTTGAGTAGCTAAAGTGCTACTTAACTATATTATATTTTCTAGACTCACGCCTGTTTCCCCGAAGGAATAGGCTGAGGTGTAATATTGCACCCTCTTTTAGCCATGTTATGAATTTGGGGCTCCCACGTAAGGAGGCGAGCCTACTGCTGCTACCAGGCACTGCCAGACTCCGTGCTGCTACTTAGAATTCGGAAAAACCTAACACTCAAACAAGTAACAATTTTTGCCCGACTCGTGAATCGAACCCGGGACCGCCCGATCAGCAGACCCATAGATATCCACCGGACCACGGAAACAGTCTGCACATCATTAAGTTTGTTTTGACTTAAGTTTTGTATTATTAATCATTATGAAGAAACTAAATATTTTTTTTATTTATTTATAGACTCACGCCTGTCTCCCCAAGGGGTAGGCAGAGGTGTAATATTACACCCACATTTCGCCATGAATTTTTAGGTCCCACGTAATAGGGGGCGAGCCTATTGCCGTTACCGGGCACATCACCAGACTCCGTGCTGCTACTGAGAATTCGGAAAACCCAGTAACACTTTTGGCCGACCCAGGAATCGAACCCGGGACCGCCGATCAGCGGTCGCATACGCTATCCATTGGACCACGGAGGCATCACTAAATAATCTACCTAACAATATTACAAAAGTAAGCCTAGAACACATAGAAATTCATTGAATACTCATGTAGAAAAGAAAAGAAAGAAAGAAAGAAAATAATGTTTATTTCGACAAAACTACAGAGTTATAATAAAATAAAAATAGTTTACATTGTTTCTTTTTTTTCACATTTTTAGATTTTTATAGCTCTGTCGAAATGGGTCACCATCTCAGCATTTGCTGGGTGCCCTATTTATAGAGTTCCCAGCGCTGATTTTCAGTGGCCACCCTGGATAGTGATGCACGGACGGGGGTAGAAAATACTGTGCCCGAGAACAACAAATAGGAAAGCTATTTTATATAATCGTTATAAATACACTATTTATCTATACATATATATTTAAGTATATAAGTGTTATATAGATACACGTGCAACAAAAAAGAGGAAGAACTTCTAGAAATAAATAGTGGTGGGGTTAGTGTTACCTAAGATAAGAAGGATATATTATATTATTGTGATATGGCGTCAAACTATGATATTTTGCATATCGAACTGTCTCGGCAGTAAAACTCCATATTAAACTCACTAGACTATTTCCATCCATACATAATGGTTCCGATCCAATGATGAAAATTTTCCCATGATTTATTTCCTCCAGCGTCCATGGGTAGATTAAAAAAAAAAAAAAGAATCGTATTGATTAGTAATATACTTATAAATATTGTGTTGTTTTTATTAAAAAAATTGATAAATTAATATTCACTAATTCGTTTTTTATTTGTGCCGGCAAAAGATAATAGGTACTTTAGCTTATGCTTAAAATTCACAACATTTTTGTATGTAGAGCAGGTAGGTACTCAAAATATGTACGTTATGTAGCTATTGTGGAACAAGGAAGATACTCTTTCCTTGATAGTAGGAGTTCGTGTGAATTTGTAGTGTACTCTAGTGTTGGAGTTATCAGACCGCCTAAAAGTCTTCGAAACAATACCTATTGAAATAAATATTATCTGCGTGGTAAAGAAATATTGAAGAAGGTGCTAAACCATATTCGAGTAAGTATCATATTTCAACCTATGACTCAAAAGGTTGTACCTATTTGCGAATATCTAGCTTCACCTTTGTATCTGAACCGTTATTCAATCACAAGCATTTGATTAAATTGAATATAACAACGATTAACTATCATAAGTACGTACCTATACTATGCTTTGAAAAGCTCTCCTATACTAAAGCTCGTTTAAGCACTACTTCAGCTTGCGAAACAAAAAATATATCAAAACCGCGGGTCAAAACCATATAAGTTCATGTATAAGGAAAACTGCTCGCAGATTTTACAACACAGTGTAGAGTGTAGTCATAACGGCACACCCCCCCGGCGCCTTCGCCTTAGAAAAAAGTCGGTCGTTCTCATACACCATATATGTCACAAAGCGAGCTTTTGTATTTATTTCTCAAGGACCCAACGTGTGGTCCGATAAAATAAAAACATCGGCCTACGTAAATCGACCCGTTGTAATGTTGACATAATATTTTATTGTATTTTATTACTAAAAGGATATACAGAAACACACATGAACTACCAAACACCATTATAAGCTGATCTGTATTTGTACTACAAGTATAAGCAACGACAGATCAGGTTTTGATGGACCTTGGTACAATTACGCGATTGTTACGTACAAACATATTATTGGCCATATTTTGTCACCTTTTATGCTATAATTCCGCAAATATGCACATATTTAAATGTGGTGGCATTCAATTATAAGCAAATAAATATATTATGCGACTTAATTTGTTCAATTTCATTGAGCATTGCTACCACCGTGCACGGGGTCGATTAATAAAATATCAAAAATATGGAAATAATTAGCATAAGTAACGGAGTAAAGTTATCCACATACTTTTACAGGACAAGAGTTCCATGTGTAGTTAGTTTATTTAGCCTTTCTAACTACGCTTTTTCGCGTACCTACATACTGATGCAATGTGCAACATCTTGAATTCTTAAAGATCCTGATCAGTGAATCCATAGCCTTCAAATTACAGTTACTACACCAGCGAAAAAACTATTTGAACAAAACATTTGTAACGATACTAGTTTCTTAACTTACTTTTTACGATTCAGCCCATTATATAGGTACGCTTTTCTAAATAAGTTGCACAAAAATCTCATGAACATTTAAAAAGAGAAGTGAATAAAAACAAAACATTAATGGCGTTACACACTAATTTTGACAACTAAAGGCCAGTAGCACAGCCGTAATCAAGTAAAAAGGTTAAATTAAAAAGTTATCACTTCATTTATTACGACTAATATTAAATTAAGTGATACTTGCTGTAAATGAGCCTTTTACGGTTGTTACTTAAGTTGTTGATCCATTTTATAGTAATGCACAGTCTTGTACTATATACGTAAGTGTAGTATTTAAATGTAGTGTATACGTAAGTGCTGTATTTGTACTAAAGTGTATAATTTCACGTAGTAGAGTCTGATATTAGTTCTATTAACGTCGACGTAAAGTAACAACATCTATACTGTTGCGTTTCATTCGAAGAGTGTAAGTGCCGTAGATTCCATCGACTCTTCCTTCTCCTACATTCCGCCCTTCCTCCTATTCTTTAGCCTATTCAGTACGGCAACGCACTTGTGACTTCTCTGGTGCTGCTCGTTTAACTCGTATAGCATAAAAATAACGTGTCAGGAAGTCGTGCTAAGCGAATTCATTTACCATAATATACCTACTGATAAAGGTTGAAAATAAGTAGAGATTTGAAAGAAGGCGTCATTGTTGAATTGATAAGACAGTTGCTCATGGACACAAGCAACACCGTAGGAGTCACAAGTGCGTTGCCGCCCCTTGTTGTTGGGAAAAGGGATAGGATGAGGAGTGGGATGAGGGAGAAGGAATAGGCGATAGGGCCTCCGGCACTCTCACTCACCGAACGAAACGCAATAGTTAAGGTACTGTTACTTTACGTCGATTTTCTGTGAGAGGGTAGTATTACCCCGGTCGAGCCGGCCTATTCATGCTGAAATCAGCAAGGCTCTACTACCTTGAGACAGCTCACTATGTAGGACCCAATTGAATATGTACCTACTGCCGGTTCATGCTAATTCTATTTACCTACAATATTGAATCGGTGTATTGCCGATTGTACGACATACAATCTTCGCAAAAAAGAAGAAAAAAAACACAAAGAAGGTCAACCTTGAAACAGACAAGGTGGGAACTATTTCTTATGTTTATTCTACCTGGAATTGTCTATCCGTATTCAAATAAAAGAGCATAGTTACACCCACATGATCGTAAAATGTCAAACGAAAGATTAGAGGATGTTGCGAAACTTAATTCTATTATTTATCTCTATTCGTATCTACGCACTGCCTTTTTTATAGTTTTATATTTAAGAGCGGTACTAAAGAAGATTTATTATGATAAATATGGCGAATAAAGTAGATTTTACGTCGACAGTATTAAAGTAAGTAGAAATTATAAGGACCTTATGTCCTTTTATGACAGGATATTCTCTTACGGTTTCACGATTTTATGCGAAAATTTTCGATGTGCAATATTATTTTTCGATAGCTCATAACTTAGTAAGATAAACTAAAACCAAAGAACAAACTATTACGCTTTCATAAAACCATTTTTTTTCGACATACGTGTTTACAAAACTGCTATTTTAAGGTGGTACGAAGATTTTTTGAATATCCAACTCACAACATTTTGGATATAAAATTCTCCAAAGTTAAAGGTCCAGGACTAAAAATCTCGAACTACATAACAAGAACAACATATTTTCAATCTTTCCATTATGTTTTGATATCCTTATCTCACTCATTACACAAGTATATCTCAGTACCAGGAACTGCAAGCAGGCGTAATGCAACATAAACAATGATCTCACCTACAGCCAGAACATTTATCACGAGCTGACGTAGACTCAGACGTAGCGTCTTGCCGCTTATCTCCGACTACGGCTTAATTCTCTATTCAGCTTTCTAGTTTCACAGACGAAGAGAAATTATAATGCATAGACGTAAAAAGACAAATAGATATTCGTCTGTGAATAATTATATCCTTTTGTATTTAAATTTGAATTGGCAGACCGGTCATCTGTAAGAAGTGATATTATAAAGACCTGTTTGTATTTTTATTTTATTGGCTATACTTATAAAATAAACTATGCTAATCTTTTAAGTACCAGTCCAATCCGAGATAAAAAGGAAGCTCAGTCAGAGATTAGACAGATTATACAATTATCTATGTAAATCAAAAGCAAATTGAAAATTACATCAGGCAACACTTACTATACGACCCGCGTTTCATTGCTCCACAACAATACCTTATTAAGTTCCTTGAAAACTTCAGCTAGGTTCTCGTTATGAAGTTTTACCTCTAACAATTTACATCCGTGCAATCATCAGTACGAAACGTACTGTTAAGACCAAAATTTCACACAAATCGTTACTGTCATTACTATAAACACAACAAAATGGTGCCAAGTCACGCTAGCATACACTCAAACCAATTGTAGTAATTTCGTAAAACAACATTATCACTTTGCATCGCCATTAAGTATGGAGAATACGGTGAGAAAACGCTATAAAAGAAATTAGATCCGCCCTAAACGTAATGAAATTATTCTCTTATTTGCTTTCTTAATGGGAGTGCGTCAAGTTTTGATTAAACCATAAGTTCGTCGCCTGCAGCTTACGAATTAATGCAGACCTAGCACGGGATTCCTTGCATGCGAAGCGATACGTCCGCTTTTATTGATATAAAGTAAAAGACAGGAGAGGTTAACTACGTAAATTATTTTATTGTGTAAATAGTGTTGTGAATATCTCACTGTGACCTTCTTTGTTTGCAGAATCTAGAGATGTTTTCTTTTAAGAGACAACTTTGGTACTAGGAATAGGTTCTTTGTTGCGAAGGCATTACAAGCTTCGACCATGGGAAGCACTGCTGTTTCATTCGAAGAAAACGAATACAGTGACTCGAAATCATTTTATTTAAAACCGCAATCTTGTTTTCCGTCTTGATTATCCACATGAAAAAATAAATTTAAGTAAATGGAGGATAAAAATTCTAATTGTTGCCTTAAAAAAGATACAAATTGCTTAAATGTTATAGATAGGCATCCGGATCTAAACAATATAACATGCGTCATACGCCACGTTACGAGAACCAGATGGATTAATAATTTACATTTTTATACGATCTAGTCAATGGAAATAGCTTTTTGGCGCCACTTATTTTTGTAGTCAAAACTTCATGGCCGTGAACTTTTGTGGGTACTATTACACACTCGTGTGCTCTTTTGCGATAGTATGTAACCTTAATCATTGGCCTATTTTTAGTTTGTTGCTAACGCAAATGATGCGAAATGTAAATTTTAGGATTAATTGCTTGCAAATGGTTGTAAGAACGATTGCCCAGACCAAGCAAAGCGTTACAAAAACAATATGAGTTTTAAAGGAGATTTGTGTTACCCCGAACATAGATGATATATATAACTAGAGAACCCCGAATTTATGCTAGCGAAGCCGCGGGCAAAAGCTAGTTTCCTATAATATCAAATATGTAAAAAATAACATAACTACAGAACTTGGAATAGCCGTTTCCGAGATGGTAAAAAAGATGATCTATTTTAAATGAGGGCGTGATTGCATTGCGTAGTATACAATTTCAATTTATTTTTTATCCTGGGACAGCTCACACTCGGTGATCTGATTTAAACGAGCAGAGCCTGTGCTGTAGTATCCGTATAAACACAAAATTACAGAAAAATATAGCCAAATACAGAAAAAGAACATCACCCAAAGATGTACGGGGTGGGAATGGAAACTTCGACCCCTAGCTTAATACTTGATAATCAGGATCATTTACGACCAGATGAACAGGTGAATTTGTTTAATTATATACATAGCAAAACCTTCGTGGTTAGAATAAAGGCTTCGTTAAATAGAACGCGTAGGTAGGTACATATCGCGCGTCAAAGTAAAGCGCTAACTCGACGACGCGCTCGCTATAGCGCCGAATTAGTTGTTGGCAACGTCTGAGGAAAAATTTCAAGCCAGACATAATGCTGTTATATTTTGGCGCCACTTATTTTTATCGACGTAATTCAATATGCCGTGGTCATGACCTCTTGTTCGTCGTGCTAGGTCTCCAACACAGCTATCTTTATAGTCATAGCGTGATAAAACTTCATTAATTTTAAACTTACTTAAGATAATGTTGTTTAATATTTAAAGTTACACATTTAAACTGAACCCCGAAGCTGTATACTCTAGTTACTGTGTACAAAGTCAGTCTTCATGCTTGTCATTGCATTTCGATGAATGCTTTTGTAAGGCCGCATTAAATTTGTTCTAGCATTTTAGATTCACGAGCGTTACAAACGATATATATTTGAATTTGCTTTACCTGGCGTGGCTAATGTGATTTTCAGGTTTAAGTTTTCAGATCGCTGTTGAGCGGTTAAGCTTGTATCGGTAAGGGATTTTGAGCATAGTAACTGATGTCTTTGTGATTTACTACTTGTAAAATATGACAATGTTTTCTCTTTTGTCGAGATTTTGTATTAGGTTTATATTATTGCGTTCGCAATATTATTGCGTTATTGTAAATATGCTCTATATTTTATATACAACACAATGCACACGTGGAATAGTATTGTAAGAGCCCTAATTTTCAATTCTATTGCACAGTAAAAATATAGCAAAATGTGTGTCGTAGATGTAGTCGCTTTATGGTTTGAGCATACGAAGGTAAGTAAACAATAAAATAGGTTGGTAGCAAGCAAAACGGCAGCGCAACGTGTACTCATAAAATTAGTGGCTAATAGGGAATGTTGCACGACCAGTTACCAACTACGTCATAATTACATTAATTAACACGCACAAATATGAATTTGGAGGGCTCAGTGGTTACAGCTGACATTTTGTAGCCGCAGTTTCTTTCTGCTTTTTAACTTTTTGTCTTAAAAAGTACAAAATGTGGACAATGTATTAGCTTTTCGCCTTAAAAGTATCATATAATGTAGGTAATGTTAACACAAACCTGGATTTACTGTACATTTTCCAATGCAACTCTACTTTCTTGCTTCCAACCAACGCGAGAGCCGAACTCAAGTGCTCACAACAGGAACTTGTCACAACACCAGTAAGTACAAGAAAATACACATGCAACTTAATTATAATACCATATAATAATCCTGTTAATGAAAACGAGTTAATTTTATAAATTGCCATCTTAATTTGGTGGCCAATTAAAATATAATCCTGATTCGCCATTTTGGAAGACCTAAACCTTCCGTTACCACATCCTTAATTAAAAAAATACTTTTAAGGAATTAAATCCTTAATTGCTGTCGCTGTGCAGTTTATCAAGTCAAAAATGCTTATCCTACACCATGGTGCGATTATTAAATATGATATTTAATATGGGCTGTTGTGGGACCGCTTGCTTGATATGGTAAACTCGCAACTTTCTACATACCGCCTCCAGTATATCTTGAGCTTCGGAGTAAATCAGAATGCATTGACCAAGTGAACTTTCTTTGTTTAACCGCAACCGTAGTATGTTCAAAATGGAAAACATGGACTGAGAAAGAAATTATTCTAATACTTTTTGGATGTAATCAGAAATGAAAGTTTTTTTTGACCAAGTATATGGTAAGAAGTTTTTTACGGTAACCGTGCAATTCTACATACGTAACTAAATCTCGAAGGCGATATAATATTATTATTCAGATATCTGTATCAAAATGCAGACTACACTTTCGATTAAAATATAAAAAGCATATATTTGATCTTTATAGACAAAATACGAAACATAACAATTGATATGCTCTTTTTTTATAATTTAGCACGTTTAAATGACAAATCTAGAAAAGCGCAAATACAAAAGCCTCTGAATTACTTAGTCTATTAGTTCTTTTAGAACTCGTTTTGAATGATATACTTATTATATACTTAATAGGAGCGCCTTGCTCATCGTCTGTTTATATTGTATAATGCTAACGTGAATATAATATAGAGCTCAAGTTATTGTGGCACATTGTTAGTTTCTCTCGGCTTCTGTAAGCCTCGGGCACTGTTTTATTATCCGTAGGTGTTTCGATGACGTCTCTCTGTTCCGTTGTACAGTGCTAACGTATTTATAGACGATATAAATCAAAGATGCTACCAATATTCGCTCGTAAAGAATTGATTAGAAATGTTTCCGTTATAATAAAATGATATAATATATAATAACCAGTTGTAAAGTTGTGATTTGTTTAAAGAAATTGGAGACGATTGATGGCGCCGATGCAGTGACGCGAATATGAATGGTGTTTTTTTTTGTTTAGAGGTCATAGACTGCCAAGGTGCTATAAGTCGTAGGATATAGTTTCAAAGATCACGATAGAACCTGCTGTATACAGTATAAGCTTGCAGAACATTAGCAATAGCTGCCTTTGCTGCGTATTTGGTTGACAAATCCAGGCAGGTCAATCTGTTCAGAACGAATCGACCCAATTAGTGCATGAGTGTTCGCGAACCCACATTCACCAGAGGTAAGTGGATCGAAGAAAGGAAGGCTAAGCACCAAAACCTCGACTTAAGCCGAACGCTTTGGATCTTTAGAGGCCTAGCCTTTATCATATTTACTTAGACTTTTGTCAAATGGCTCAAAATAACCCCTACAAAATGAATTATGTTCCTACTCCTCAAATCCTGAATCTAACCCTTAATAATTGTATACAGCCAGCTTCAAATCTTAAATTTACCTTCATTCGCAGTATAGAGAACTCTGTAGTAAAATCCTAACATTTTCTAAGGCTCTAGACAGACGGACCGATTGCAGTTCAATTGCAGTCGGCGTGCAATCGAACTGCACGGTTGGTTTGCAGTTCTATTGCAGTCGTGTCAACTGCATTCAATATGCATCCGAACTGCAATTGCAGTTGGATTGCAGTTGAAATGCGGTCCGTCTGTCTAGAGCCAATAGGGTTTACCAATGCGTGGTGTTGCAGACCTACATATGTTAGCCAATAATTTAAGCCTTGATACCGTAGGTACTAATTATATATTCTGTGGTCTTGATCCTATTTACTTATAGTCCACTAGACGTCGCCAGCGGCTTTTCCCGCGTCAATTATACCTATAATCATTTTATCTATTAAAAAAACCGCATTAAAATCCGTTGTGTAGTTTTTAAGAACTAAGCATACATAGGGACAGACAGAAGACATACTTAGTTTTATACTATGTAGTAAGGATAAATTTTACCTATAAACAACTCCAACAAAAATTCACTTTAGTTGCCGAGTCTCCATGAAACCACCTGTATGTATTCGTACAAATTACGTAACTTTACGCCAGAGTTATGTTAATCTAGGATTACAAGAAGATTACGACGAAAGCTTGTAATCCGCTCCAACTTAAGACAATCGTTGTCGTCAAAAGCTGAATATAGAAACGCTCGTAAACATCTCTAATATTGCCATAATATCTATTGATGAATGCAATAATCCCTTTATAGAACTACGCTCGCGAGAGCATCTTCTGCGATAAAACGAACTTGATTGTTATTTACAGGGCTGTAGTATCAAAGTCTTGTGAATATATCGTTTAGTGAGCAGATCTTAGTGTCCATATAATCGAAGCTTTATTTGTATCATGTCAGCCTAGAAACGTCCACTGCTTGACATAGGCTTCCCCCAAGGTTCTCCACACAGACCGATCTGGAGCCGCCCGCATCCAACCGCGCACCGCGATCTTAACCAGATCGTCGGTCCACCTTGCGGGAGGCCTACCCCTACTGCGTCGTTCGGTATGTGGTCGCCACTCCAGCACCCGCCTGCCCCAGCGGCCATCGGTTCTTCGCGCTTTGTGCCCTGCCCATTGCAACTTCAGACTCGCTATTCGGAGAGCTATGTCGGTTACTTTGGTTCTCCTGCGAATCTCCTCATTGCTGATCTTTGTTATTAAATTATTTATTAAATATTTTGATGACTTATTTTTACTTTGCGCATATGATTTATTTATTGATAATGATAGATTATTAGATATTTGTTCTATGAAACATATTGATGCTAAATATTCCTACAAATAAACTGAATATAGTACAGATAGATCCTCTTAATAGACAATGCTCCACTCGCAACCGAACACCGCCAGCCGAATTGACATATCAGGGCGTACAAAAATTGTTCGTATTTAAGTAAAACAACCTTTGAATTCGAATACTTAGGGAGACGTAAGAGCTGATGGGAGTTCCACTATACATTTGACTGTTGACGACCCACTCTTACACTTAACTACATATTTCAGACGCAGTAGTTTAGACACTTTCCTAACAGCATCAAGTACTAGGTACTTTTTAGCAACTACACCACCGCTTCACATTTTTGCTCATATCATTCCTGTCCACCTCAAGGTTGCCAGGAAGAGATCGCCCTAGGCGATAAGGCCGCCGATTGCACATTATCGTAGTTTTAAGTCTCTTTACAAAATAAGCATGTACTCTATGTAGATCTATGTCTGTGCATGTACTGTTTAATGCTATGTTGGTGTAAAATAAAGCGTATATCTGTCTATCTACCTACTGCAAGTAAGTGTCCGCACTAAATCGAAAAATGTACTTATTCAGGGCTTTTGGATTTACGATCCACGATCTCCATGAACAGAATACGCGAAATGTCTCTCGAAGCATTATCAGTTAATAAGTTGTCAGGTGACAAAATTGAAAATGTTTGCGATAAACTGTCAAAACTTTAAATGCATTAATGAGCGTTCAGCACATGAGAACATCTGTATACACTTAGGTGCGTCCGCGTTCATCTTTAAACATCGCTGACAGCTGTGTGCATAATTAATTTCTGTGTATTCCATGTGTAAATTTTTGTTGGCACTTTTATTTACCACACGTGCTAGTGGCGCCATCTTTGTGACTTGTTTGTTGTTTCATTGTGTTCTTTAATTTTTATTGCAATGTGTTCAAGGACACAATTTAATTTCAAGTAAGTAATTTGAAACTTTACAATTGCGATTTAAAGTTATCTATTACTATCGGACTGATTGTTCAATGTACACTGTAATTTCACACTCATACCTCTACACTCTAGTCATCATTGTCCTAGAATTATTCCAGTTGCATCCAAGACTCGAGGTATGCTCTCTGCTCTCCAGATTTAACAGAATAGGTATTATTAGCTTTGCACATACACAACAGTCAAGCTAAATAAAAATGTTTTTGTGTATATGTCATGTCCTTTATTTGTCATAAATATTACATCAATCAATTCAAGAGTCGTCAAGAGATGTCTCGGTCTATTTTTACAGCGGCGCAGGGCAAACTGGTTGCTGCATCGAATCATTAATATTAATACGTCGTCATTGAGACAAGCCACTTTGTAGAAACACTCGTCAGCCTGTGCCCTTTTGCGTTCGAAACGTCGTCGCCGACAAGTATGGAGATTTGCTGCGAGTAAAAGTAGCTGTGACCAGCTTACAAACTAGGTACATTATTGTTAGGTATTGACTTGATTAGGACTGTGATGAAGGACTTCTTGCCAGTCAAAACATCAATAACCTGAGCCGGAATTACTTACTAGTTTTAGCTGACTTATTCATTTGTTTTATCAATTGCATGCTGATGTTACATTGTCACATAGTAAACAGAATGCCAGAGGAGTAATATAAGAAACAACAATTAAAGCACACATTACATGCACTATGTGTTTAGCTAACTTACTCGGTAAAACTACTGGACAACACTAGTCATTCCTTACATAATTTCTAAGAATTTTGCTGTCACTGGACACTGGCTCATTGAAGATATCGATATTAATATTATCTACATCAATAAATTAGCTGGTGAGGTAATCAAGAGAAGAGTAACTACAAGTAGATACCTGTTATCTTAATTGGTAAATTGAACCTATTTATGGAAGTAGGAAATCGTCTGTGCTGTTTTTGGATTATTTATGCCATGGTTTGCCATGCATATGGACAGCAAGGAGTTGGGATCTGTTTGTTCAATTCCAATAGCATAGCTTTTCCTACAACGACAAATGACATTATAGTGTTTCCCGCGATAATACTTCATCAGGTTCAACTCCCCCAAATTGCACAAAACAATATCCCGAATCTGCCACTGCTTCTTCACTTATTTGTAGATTTACTATGCACCAATAGTCAATAGTTAAATATACAAGTCAGTCGTGATTAATGTAATACAAAGTGTTCTTTACAAAAGGGTGTTTAGCTCTCTTGCTGCTATAATTAGCAACTTGAAAACTCTGTACACGCAGCTAGACAAAACAAATCTATTTACGTTTGGTCGTGCATAAAGGAGAATTGTATATGGTTTCGAAGCTTGCGCAAAGCAATGAAAGATTAATTAGGTATTTTTTTGTAATGCCTAGAAACAATTTGGGTTAATGCAACTATTGCTCTACCAATTGTTTAAATTTTAAAATATAAAATGTACGCTTTGTTGACAGCCAGTTAAAATTAAATGAGCTGCCTAGAAATTTGAAGACCCAAATATAAAACGTCGGTAAAACAGATGTATTTATACCTTAAATTAAATACATATCACGAGTAAGACCAGTTTCAATAAAATTGTATGACGATAGGTCTGAGTGCACTGAAGGATTTAGATGTTTTTGATGTTTGCTTGGAGACCTCAAAACTAAGTTTCCAACGAGACAAAAAATAAAAGACTAATTTGTGAATCACACGGGGTATGTGTAGCAGGAGGAGAGTACCTAAAGTAGTTTGTATGTTACAAATAATATTTGACTAGGTAGGTACTGAGTTTAAGTCTAAAGATCACGTACCTACCTAGTCACTTTATGTCGAAGTTCCAAATAATATAACGTTTTTAATTACATTGCACACATAATGCATATACACTGGCGAACAAAAGCTAATCTTAATATATAAAATCCTTGCGTTACTGACTGACTGACAGACACGCTACAGCCGAAACTATTGGGAACAGGAAGCTGAAATATGGCATGTATGTTCCTTGGGGACCGTAGGGGTGCACTAAGAAGGGATTTCCCGAAATTCCCACGGGATTGGCAAAAGCGGGTAAATTTAAAAAAATTGCAGGCGTAGCTGCTGGCGTCCTCTAGTATACAATATTATTCATAAAACATCTTTATAATAAAGTATGTAACACGATTCTGGTGGTGCGGAGTGCGTCGTGCAAGGCCCCAAGTATTAGGTCAAGGCATTCACCGGCGCGCTCAAATAATATCGTACGATTGTTTTAAATGAGTTTTGCCATAATTGATTGTAAAACATTAAGCCGTTTATCAAAGCTGCTTGTAAACAGTTGTGAGTGGCATTGGAATCTCAGTAATAATTTTGTATGCTTGGGTCGGTGTTTGCGAATTTTCAGTTACTCAGTCGTTGCAGGTATTTTTCTTTGTTGTGTCATAGAATATTCCTATTTCACGAAAATGGGTTAATTTTCTTCTTAACAGCCTGTCGTCTACTTTTTAATTTGCTGCATCGTAGCGCGGTGAATCAATAGGAGGATTCTACCTACCTATAGTACCACGTTGGCCAGGCAAGTTGGTATGGGGGGTTCGATGTCCCATGTTTGAACTGATTATCTGTGATTTTATACATTCTAAGTGACTTTTAAGGGTATAAATAATGCCAAAGCAATCAATGTGACTGTTGTCGAGATATTTTTTATGTGTACATATTGTAGATTAATGTAAACCAATATTTATATGATGCTGATTTTTATACTAAACATACGTTTTGAATGACTTTTGTTTTTTTTTACCATCTATTTAATAATTTTATTATAGTCTGTGTTTTACGATTTTTTATACCTATTGTTATTTAGTGACTGTTAATAAAAAATCTGTGATAATTATTTCTTTGATTTTTTATTCGTTTGATTTTTTTAGAACGTTGTGCCAAATGCTGCGGAAAATACTCTGATTTTTGTAGATTATTTGATTGTATTCAAGATTTTATTGCTTTTTTAGTAAATGTAACAAATATACAGTAATTATTAGTCTATGTTTGAACTGATTATTATCTGTGATTCTTCTACATTCTAGGGATACTTTTATTGACAATGAGTTTTCCGTTACTTTGCAAATATATTATTTGCTTGGTCTATTTGCCTTATTCGCCTCTTACGACGCCCACGGAATGAAATGGGGTAGTGACATTGAGTGTTTATTCTTAATCCGTCACCACACGGATCAAATATTCTGTTGTTCATAAAAAATGCTGGTAAATCATAATTTGTTCATCAATCCGTTTGTTCCTCGTGTGATGGAAGAGCAATACCCCGAAAATCCTACAAAGACGCTGTCAAGCAGAGGGTTACCATAGTTCCAGACTACTCACTAAAGAAGCTCACTGTATTCTCGACGCCATACAAATTGTTTAACATACAATCGAGATCCTATCCGGCTTGAATAGATAGCTCAGGAGAGCTTTGCTAATTTTGCTATGAATGGGCCGATTCGACTGTGGAAGTACCTACTACCCTATAAAAATATCGAATAAAGTAACAGTGCCTTTAACTTCGGTGAGTGAGAGTGCCGGAGGCCACAAGATACACACACCTTCTCCTTCATCCCGCTCCTCCTCCTTTTCATACAAAGAGTCACCGTACAGTCACGTATGTTCGGCTCTCTATGTATTGTGGCCATCTTGATTATTTCATACGATAGAATCTGTCCTCTGCTCTTCAAATAAATAGCGTCCACAGAAGCTAGGCGACACAAAGACGTGAAACTAAAAATATTTGACCAGCCATTTACGAAACATCTGCCCTCTCTGCTCTACCCTCTTTTCATCGAGTTTACAATGGCAAGTCTTACAAACAATCAATAACTCTGTTGACTCGCTGCCTATTCGAGCGTGAATTACAACATAACAAACTAGATATAGCACAACAGTGTTTGCACCTTGATCCGTTTTATTATTACTTAAAATCTAATTACTTACTCATCAGTCTTCATCAGTAACACAAATTATCGAGGGTCTTCGATCGCAAGCGGGATCATCATCAGCCTTTAACAGTCCACTGCTGGACTAGGCCTCTCTTACTGGTATAGTACGCTGGCCAAGCGGGTTGGTATAGGGTTTGTATCAAGTTTTCCTTCTCTTACAGTGCTGTTCTATGCATAATATGCTCCCTCTGTCGGCTCTTACGACACCCATGCGATGATATGGGATGGTGACATTCCGTATTTTTAATCCGTCACCACACGGACAAGCGGGATAGCCCTAAGCTAATGATGGTGATGATGACAATAAACAAGCTTCAAATATTGTTTTCTCTCTCTTTGCTAATATAGGATTCATTATTGTACTCGTGTCCTAGTACGGACTCTTTGCTAAGCGCCATAAGCAGAAGTTCAAAGTTCGGGTCAGTTGAGATTGCGTGAAAATATTCATTGTCACAGTAGATAGTAGGTTACTGCCCTAGACAAATGATTGGTATCGCTTCAGAGTGAGACCAATTGGAGACCAATCATTAGTCTATGGTTACTGCGTAGAAATGTTTGTCATGTTTCAAACATTATTGACTAATTAACGTCATCTTTGATGTCGAATTGTCTTTGTAGATATTCGCGCAGAATTCGCGAATCACTTAGTGGTTTGAGTGGTCGCCTCGCTTTTGTCATGTTTTCTATTTCCACAGGAGACAACACTTTGTGTGATCCACTAGTTGTTTCTTTAGCTGTTTGGTCTGTGTATTCTGTGTCTTGCCCGAGCACCTACACTGTGTCTGAGCTCTGGGAGGCCACTTCTAACGCAATAAGAGTGGCCGAATATTATGCAGGCCTTATATAGCTGAAACCATTGACACGACGAAGAAGAAGAATTCTGTGTGCTCACTGAATATTTGTGGATTCTCTATATTTGAGTAGGTATCTACATTTTTTGCACAAGGTAACTAAATGAATAATTACAACCTTTCAAAACTTTTAATTAAGCCTAGACACAAAAACCAGAACCGCGAAACCATAATAGCTTTTGCCTTCAACCTTTCGGAAAACAAATACCAATTAAGTAATGTGACGTCATATTCCGTGATATCATTGCGTGGTCAGTAATGATGGCTCGACGTTAAATAATATAATAATTACGATACGTGCATTAAGTACACGATATTAAACACCGAGCTTTAATGCGCCAGTGTTACCTAACCTTGTTTCTGTATTGCAAATCTATACAATAATTAGGTCAACGTATACTGGATGCTTACACGACAGGGAAGTTAAAAGTAGGTAAGCCGTGAGCCGAGACTGACTTGCAGATGATATAAAAATATATCTATATCGAAACCTGAATCATCATGGTCCTAGTGGTAATCCGCTTGAGGACTCACGGCGTCTTGGAGTCCGGGGTCCACTTACTAGTCAATCCAAATCTGTACGAATATCAGCTTTTCCACGGAGCGACTGCCGTGTGATCTCTGTGACCCATAGGTATAGCATTAATCCATTGTTTAGACCAGTATCAATTTATTTGAGGGTACAGATTCCCCATAATGACTCCCAAAGATCTTCATGACAGCTGGCACCAACTGTTTTACGTGCTTTACGACATACGGGGCAAGCGAAAATTAACAATTTAATACATAACTTGGAAAATCAGTCGTGCGCGCCGTGGATTTAAAAAATGGTTTTCAGATGTATATCTGAAAACTATTTTTTAAATCCACGGCAATCCATATATGGGATATACCTTAACATGGATAAGTAAAGGAACGCCACTGATAGGATTTTGAGCACATGTATTATCACGGCTTCAATCAAAAAGCTTACATCTGTAATACAAATTGCAAGTCTCCGGTCTCCGTGTACCTATTTGACCCACCATAAAATAAAATTAAACTAAAAAAAATACACTATAGAACGCCTATTTAAATTTTTACTTGTTTAAGTCAATATCCGGATGTTATGCTTCTTCAGATTTATATTTTGACAGTCTGTGTAACGGCTATAAGTGAGTTCTGTTCTATCTTATTTTAGCTTTTTACAAGCGGAATCTAGTGTGGGAATTCATATAAAAGTATCACATACCAATAGTTTTTGCATTCAGCGAGGCGCGTTGCTCCTGTTATAAATTTATAAACACTTACATGTTTATGCGCGTGTGAACGGGCCAGTTCAAAGAAGTATTTGAAACTAGCTGTGCCTCCTGGTTGTCGTCACCCGCTCTTGAAGGTCTTAAAGCCCTAAACTAATCGACGTTTTTGTATTGCTATTTAATTCTACCTTTTATAATGTCTTCGTTTTAATGTTATGTTTGCTAGGATTCGTTACAGAGAATGCAAAAAAAAGGTCCTTATATCGTATCTGTATCGTGATGCACAAAAATATTCTAACTGTAATGTCTACTACACATGATATGAGATTCTGGCCGTGGCTCCGTCCACGAGCGTTGGCTATCGCAAAATTTGTTTAGTATATTTTGCGTGAAAGAGTACCAAACATCCATCTATATATCCTAACAAACTTTCACGTTTATAATAATACTGTAATGTTTATGGATACAAAATAAACAATACAACACAGATATCCTAAAGCCTAAAACATCATCATAAATTACATAAGCTATATCCACTTCGATATTAATTGACAGCAGAAATAATAACGTTCTGTCGGCCAAGACGCTAGGTCGCCTAGACAAGGTCGCTGGTTCAAATGTTATAAATTTTAACCTGCGTATTGTCTGACAAACAGAAGATTGATTTGTTTTATAATTAAACATCTAATATAACTTAATGAAATAAGTTTTATTTATATCCCTTTGTCTGCTTATATTAATGTATCTTACTTAAACTATGTTGACAAACTCATTAATGTAATGTTAAAGGACTTATATGTGGGTACTTGGGTAGCTTACCCGTCCCCTTTTTCGGACTGAGAAGTCTTTAGGTTACTTTATAAATAATTTTGAAACGGTAATAGGGCTAGCTCTACCAATAGTGGTCCAAATTATAGATGGCTATGTACCTTGGAGACCAAAACTTATGGGAATGATCCATTGACTAAAGTTGACTGGTAGCAGCTTCTGTCTTGAGCTTACGTAATTATATAAAACACAGTTAACATTCGCCCTACCGCTAATTGCGTTTGTGTTTACGACATAAACGAATACAATACGAGACTAGTTAGTGAATAAAACATACATAAACTCACGCCTGTTTCCCCGAAGGCATATTAACCGCCCACTTTTCGATAATTTTTCTAAAATCAGTCTTTATTATTTCCAAGCAACCGTGAAAGTTAACCAACAAAAAATAAATTAGGTAAAAGTTAAAATATCTAGTACTAAAAAGCGGCACTTCGTAGGAGCTATTATTATATAGCAATCGCATGTTGTCACCTTCCAAAGCGTGTAATCTATTTGAGCCAAATATCCGTAAAGCGCTACTTAACGTGGGTTCAATCCAAAACTTCATTCTTGCCGAGGACGCGTAGGCAGAGTGGCAAGTATGCGGACACTTGTGTCACTAGATTGTTTACCAACCGGCTTGCGACGACAAGAGCTCTATTTACGAGACGAATTAAAAACATACAGTACGAGATACAATTTTATTTAGCTGGTCTTTCTTATCGACTTATTTTAGGTAAATATAAGTCAACTATCTATCGCGAGTAAGACTCTCTAAATAAAATTTATGATATGGCAATCGCGAAAGTTTAAAATCGATTAATACAATACGAGTTCTCTGTTTCCAATTGAATTCACGAGATGGCATGAATAGTGAGCTTTTTGTGCAAAAACCGTGAAAGCGACACGTTTTATATTTAGTTACGACTATCGATACCTAGAAGCCAATGTGGCTATCAGGAAAAAGTCTGTGCAGTCGTTTTTTTGGTTACTGGCGATGAAAAATGACAATTGATTTCTTATGCGTCAAAAAACATTATTTGTATATACAGAAGTAGCAGCATACTTCTTCGATCGATTTGCTGGCTTAGCAAACTGTATGTTTAGTGCAAAAAAGAAGAACTACAGTTTCAAATATTACATTTGCAAGTGACATCATCTTAGCTATCAATACATTTAACTTCCCGAGCGTCGCTCGTACACCCTTCTGTCCGAGTGACGCTATGCGTGCCCGTACACCCATGTGTTTGGCCAGCACTCGCCCGGCTTAAATACGAACTAAATCTGCGCTTCTATAAAAGTCACAACCGTAGGCTGTAAAATAAAATGAAACGAACAGATGTGCTTTATAAATGTGCAACGTACAACCTTGTGGAGCCTAATTAGCAAAAACAACCGAATTGTATTACCTTTTACAGCTCAACTAATTCACGTTGTTCGACGAACTGGTACAAAAGTGATCTAAAACAGCGTGCCATAACTTATGCTGTGTCAATTCGGACAGATCACAAATCTCAAGATTATGTTTATTGTTTAAGCGCTGGCGTTCGATTTATAGCGTAATATTATACAAGAGGCGTTCAAGGATTCTTCCGCTTAGTCGTGTATTTATTTCTCTTTTATAGCTCCTGGAAATCGTTGGGCTGTTGGATGGTGAATAGATACCCACCGGCTATAATCTTTGGAAGTGTCAATGGCGCTTGACGATTGCCAATTTGTGACAGTTTATGTTGTTTGTTTCGAAATAGCAACACTTATTTTGTGTTTAAAGGCTTTGAAAAATATCTTTTTTTTATGTCTATCAATATATTTTGATAATGCAATATTAATATTAAGGACCGAAGTAAAGAAAGTCGTGGATGTAACGGGTATTTCGCTAAGACAAAGTATTTATATGACCACTTATAAATAATACTGTATGACTGATTTTCATTGCCGCCATACATCACGGTCCGACAGAATATCGCTATCGCTATTAGCTATGAAAGGTTACATTGTTGTTGTAAAAATAATAGTTGAAAACTAAAATACACGCATTGTACGGCAAAACCTTACATTTTTAAGTTATTCAGCAATTTAGACGCTTTAAACATAATGACCTAAAATGAGTCAGTACGTAACGCAACCGCAGCAAGTGTTGTCGCGCGTGCTCCCCCATTCGTTTAGCAATTATCATTTGTTCTGTAATATACTGTAATATACGGTTTTCACAGAAAGATTATCGCATCATTTTAACATCCTTTTCGCACCAGTTTCTTCACGCATTTATAAAAACCAAACTAACAATAAATTTAAATTATGTTGCAATGTAAAAAAAGTGTGGGTGCTGTTCAAGTGATCTATTGACAATTGACACCTTGCACCCCACATTTGTTTTTACATTGTGCGTTAGAACATATTTATCGATGATTGCAAGATCATTGTTTTTTTTTTAATTATGCATTATTATGGTAATTATGTAGGTATTAGGGTGCATAGGGTTCCCACCAAGAACTTAGGGTCCCAAGCCAACCTCACCTGCAAGTGGTGCACCTGCCGATCAACGGACGAGGCTCTGGCAAACAAAATATCCCGATAAGCGGCAATAAGCTCGCCACCTATTACGTGGGATCAAAACAGTGGCGAAAAGTGGGCGTTTAATATGCCTCTGCCTACCCCTTCGGGGAAACAAGCGTGAGTCTATGTATGTATGTATGTAATATTACCTATTACTCTGCAAAAAATTGTACCGACAATTAATGGTATCATACAAAAGCCCAGTAAGTATTTTGCCGATTGAAAAGAGTAGCCATTTTCTGCTCTTCTCATGAAAGCTCCACTTTTTAAATAGGGTTAAATTTTTATACACTCTGTTATGGCCAATATTATTTATAATTAATATGTTTTACTTATTACGTGTCTTCTTCTTATCCGTTGAGCTCTTAAGAGACCGGTCGTGATTGCCATGTTGTAGGTATGGGTGGATGTCCCCTTCGTGGGATCTCCACCTTGTCGTGGTGGGGGGCTCAGTAAGCGTGGATTCGTCACCCGCGGTGAAGCTAAAAGGGATCCAGGAGGGGACGCTCCGCGTGGGCTTGGAGGGGCTTGCGCAGGATGCGTCCAACGGTGCGGGTGCGGGGGACAGTTCTGTCTGTCCCTCGCAGTCGGGTGCGGTCGCGGGAGGAGAGGCGTGTCGGTGTTGCGTTGCCGCGCGCTCTATCACCCACGACCAAATGGGGGCGCACCATTCGATGCGTCGCGGTGGGGCCGCAGAGGAAGGGGAGATGCGGTGTTGCGTTGTCGTCCTCCCTATCCTCTGCGGCCGCTGGGTGTTTTGGCGGCGGAGCCCAACACCTTAATCCGCCGCCAAGGGGGTTTTGTTCGGGGCCCGCCTAACCATCTGGCGGACCAATGCCCGTCGGAGGGTGGCGACGAATGCTTTGGCGATGCCCTACCCTCCGACACAGGAGTACATGAGAAAGTCGAAAAAAATAAAATAAAAAAGGTATGGGCGGATGTGATTTTCTTCACGACAGCACGCCGCAGCAGGGTGTCTTGTGGCTAAAGGGAATCCTTTAGCCACAAGACACCCTGCTGCAGTCGTTTTAAGGGGCTTCTAAAGCAGACTTTATTCGGTCCGCTTATCGCAAGGGAGCCCTTCCGCGCGGTCTTATGTCATTTACTTTATTTACGGGTAAATACATGAAAACTAAAAATATTAGAGCTTGAGTATGAAATAGGTTAATACAATATATAATACACCTTTAGAAAGCACATTGACACTATAATATCATACTTCATTACTTTCTGTCATAAAATATATATCTTGCTGACCTACTACCATCACGGTATTCAATTTGTCACGCATTAAACGGACATGATTAAATGGTACCGTTATTTATACTGTCTGCTAAGCCTCCTTAATTGTAATCTCTATGAATTAATAGACGAAAGAGGCTCATGTTTTATTGTCAGATTGTTTATTATAATAATAAAGCCTTAGATTTTCCCAGATTTATAAAAAATAGACAACGAGTAATAAATGGAACTACTGTTTTTTTACTGTTTTTGTAGTAAACACACAAGTACCTACATTCAAAATTACATATTACGTAAAATAAGCTTTTGTTATGTAGGCATCTTGAAATACATGAAACCTAATACACATCCCTCGTGTATTCCTGAAAGCGCAACTATTTTTGAGCGCAACTAAAAAAGCGCAACTACTTTATTCCACAAAGCGCAACCACGTCGAAAAATAGTGAAGGGGCATAACAGATTCTTTACTATCGATAGGATTTGTAAATCGTCTGCCCATTTTTCATTTATTATATTATGGTGACCATTTTTAAAAGTACCAGGATAACAGAAATGAACAGAGGTTAGAAGTGTTTATAGAATCTGGTAACAAATATCAATCAGTAAAATGTTTTGAAAAGTACCAGGGTAACATAAATGAACAGAAGTTAGTAGCCTAATAAAAACCTGGTTTTAGGGTCATGAATCAGAAATAAAGCACTGGATGGTATAGGTAAAACTCAGGCGCACGGCAACACCTAAAGTATACTAAAATGTCCTGTCTTATCAACTATCGATATTTTCCGTTTGTTATTAACCAGCACTATTGCATCTTGATATTTAGTTGCGCTTTGTGGAATAAAGTAGTTGCGCTTTTTTAGTTGCGCTCAAAAATAGTTGCGCTTTCAGGAATACCCCCATGCATAGCACATTAAAAAGCTACATTTAATTTAGCGGTTTTACGCTTTTAAGCGTAAAACCGCTTATGAGTCGTTTGTTAGTAAAATTTTAAATAATTAGCGAGTATTTCCTTTATTCTATTATTCACTTAACTTTGGATTAGTTCCGAGAATGCTGCGTTTTTCAAGAGAAAACGGACTGGTTGGGAAGTGTTTTGTTGAAAAGAGCTTTTCTTTGCGTCGCGTCGTACCTAGTTTCATTTCTAAAACACACCTTGATAACGTCGTCTAAATAAACACAAGAGAATTCTACTTCCTATTACAAACGTGAAAGTTTCTGAGGATATATGTATGGACATTTGTTACTCTTTCACTTGATAACACTTAGGCTGCCTTTTGTTGCGGCAGTCTCTATACACCCATGCGGACGGCGCTACGGGCGAATTTTATTTGAAAGTGTATTTTAATATTCACTGAATATTGCGAATTCTTCTCAATTATTAATTTGGTATGTTGTATTTTTAACAAGAGCCAGTTATATTCACTGGAATTAATGTAAAACTTTGTATATCTTCTTTTCGAGTTTGAACAATACGCGAAGACATGTATGTAGCTTATCTGTCTACATCTTAGACACTTAGTTCACTCTGTATTTGAGCAGAAGTATTAGGTAATAAGTTCTTAATCCGTGTGGTGACGGATTAAGAATACGGAATGACACCACCCCATATCATCCCATGGGTGTCGTAAGAGCCGACAAAGGAAGCATAGTATGCAGAGAACAGCACTGTAAGAGAAGGAAAACCCTATACCAACCCGTTTGGCCAGCGTTGTATAGTAGGCCAATTCCTCCTTTCAAAGGAGAGGCCTAGTCCAGCAGTGGACTGTTAAAGGCTGATGATGAATGAATTAGGTAAATCGAAAAATCGAACAAAAATACAATGAGCTTTTTATTTTATCGTCTCGCCTCCAGCTATGTAATTCATAAATACTTATATAAACACATTGAGCCCATAAATTACTCATTCACACTTTATAATGCAGTATTCATTATTGGCCAGTTTTAAGTATAAATTCTGTCTTTTAAAATCAAAACCGATTGTATGATAAGGCGGTACGTGAAGATGCATCTAAATATATTGGTAATGACGAGACATCGTGGAGTGCGTGGTCTGAATGGATGAGCCCTTATTAATAATCAGCTCGTGTGATAGAGGATTTGGAAACAATCAGACGTCGACGCAACGCGTGCGTGAGCGCAGATTTTTTGGGTACCGTTTGATATTGGCTAAGATTCCTTACAACAGCAGCATGATAGAAGGCTAAGAAGAAATAGAAGGCATTTACGGCCGGACTCAATATTTAATCTATTTTTTTATTTATTTATAGTCTCACGCCTGTATCCCCGAAGGGGTAGGCAGAGGTGTAAATATTACACCCACATTTCGCCATGAATTTTTAGGTCCCACGTAATAGGGCGCGAGCCTATTGCCGTTACCGGGCACATCACCAGACTCCTGGCTGCTACTGAGTA
The DNA here is from genome assembly GCA_944739405.2 of Euclidia mi. Taxonomy (NCBI): domain Eukaryota; kingdom Metazoa; phylum Arthropoda; class Insecta; order Lepidoptera; family Erebidae; genus Euclidia; species Euclidia mi. Next base: position 24,357,467 of record OX123204.2, on the reverse strand, counting down.
TTCGAAAAACACAGTAACACTTATGCGCGACCCGGTAATTGAACCCGGAACCTCCGATCAGCAGTCGCATACGCTATCCACTGGACCACGGAGGCAGCCCAAATTATGTAGGTGCCAACTCAAATATTTATTTTTATCAACCCAAAAGTTTTCTATCTACAAAAATTACAAAACACCCATGCCATAGTACCTACTATCTATTCTGTGCCCATGCTCCGTACATAGGAGCAATAAAACACGTCAAACATTTGTTGGTACATATGTAGGCTGTTGATTTAAGCTCGACTTTCCTAGTGACTGCAACAACCACCAACATTGTATTGACACACGTACTATAACGTGTATGTTTAGCAAATATCACTTAAGCGTAGCCTCTCTACACTTAACATATGTCATTTGACAATATGTAACGGTTAGTATTGGCCATAGTTGTGTCTAACAGTCATGTTAAAACCATATAAAAACGACTGAGCACCGCGGTTTACTGATATTATGTAAATGGCTTTATAATATAGGTTTTTACTGTTTTCTTACTTCTCCTTAAATGTACGGAACCTCTAAAGTATTAAAGGCTATAAATCGCAAGAGCTTTTGTGGATAATTTTAATCTATAGCACTTCTGTAGTTATTCTACCAACGCTAAAATAATGTACTCCTTCAGAATAACAATTTTGCTGTCCAGAATATCTAAATAAATAACTAATATTATGCGTAAATACCTTTATACACTACACAACTGTACCTATAAGACAAGTGAAAACAAACTCTACATAAAAGATATTAAAGTTCAAAATTCACAAAACTTTTTATCCTCACATGTGAAGTACATTCATAAAGAGAATTCATTCATGACCCATTGTTTAAATCCGTTAGCAATAAATATGTAAGCAGAATAAATATGGGCTTCAGGAACACATTAACATATGATAAATTAATGTTACATGTTTTTAAATAAGTTTAAAATTTCCATGTGTAGGTACTTGTTTGGAAAGTTTTCCTGGTTTTAACTAAAGTTTATGATCACGGTTTAAACATCCGCGGTCGTTCAGACAGAGTTTACTGTCCAAGTATGTACCAGTGAGTGTACCTATATTGTAAAGCTCTTTCTCAATACATATACATAGGTATTATTGAGGGGACACAGCGCCGAGAGTTTGTTGGGGACTCGGGACAAGACAATATGTGATCAACATAATTATTATTTTATTGAATCTGTTTTTTCTTTGTGTCCATTGGTTCAATGTTTCATTAGCTCCGTGATATTAGATTTATACCTAGTGCGGGGCGCGAAGTTTTCATAAATATAAAATCATCGCACAAGAGGCGAACAGACTAAAATATATTTATGAATGTTTACAAAATTATTAAAATGACGTAAGTAGTTTCTATGTACTTAGTTTCTCAAAGCAGTAACTCTGATGTGCCTTCGATTACACTATTTTGACACTTCCGTATCACGAATGCAAGAGTAAGAAAATCTGAGTTCACTTGCAAGGATACTTGTATGAACAAATAAAAACAGTAAGTCCTACGTATGTTTTTATTAAATGGCATACAATTAATAACTAGTTTTACTTGACTCGATTTATGTAAAAAGTTAAACTTGCAAAGTTCCTGTTATCTACAATTATAACGTAGGTATTGATTATTATGCTGTCAGCTGTGCTATGAGCGACATGTTTTTTTTACTTTTTCTCACATTCAATCTTGCTACCACAGAAACTGATCTAGACCAATTGCTGTGCTGGCAACGTTATCCTATGCAAGGGGTCTTCACATCTTTTTACTTTTTTATATAAGCCAGCTGTAGTTCATTAACCTTAAGAATTCAGTTGGTATCACACTATAGAAATCAGGAATATGAAAAAAGAACTTAACACCTAAGTAAAACATATTGTACCTATCAACTTTATTTAAAGCTGTAGTTAGTTATACATTAAAATAGCGACTTTATTCACGAGCAAAAGTGTATGATAACCCAAACCAAATTTATAAGTAGATACTTAGGCTTTGACACATGTCAAAAGACTCTTACAACCTTAGAATATAAAGTTTATAACATCTTAAGCACTTTGCTCTCCACTAAACAAAATTACAAACAAAGCTACAAATAAAACCTAGGCAACATAACAAAGAAAGGAAATTGAGTCAAAATGAGGTCAGATTTGTAACAATTCAATGTTCATATGTGGAGATTACTGTGACGGTAAGAAGTAATTCACACGTACCACAATAACATCACGATTGCGGGCGCTAATCTGTTTGAAAATTAGTAGTGCAGTTCACACGGACCACATTTTGCTAACATTATAGACGGCATATGTGCGATCGACAACATCGTAGTCACCAGCGACATCGTCACATCGAGAACTAGATCGGCCAACGCAAACATCGAAACATGCATCATCGTTGCGTTCAGTCAAACCTTATTTCCTATACAGAAACCGGAGTCGAACTGTCTCTATGCTACGGAACTACATCGCAACCACGAACGGCAATGCAACCACGACGATAATTCCTACGCACCACAACGCAACTGCAAGAAACTGCAAAAGTCACTGTATACGTAACCGCAGCTGAACTACCTTTTGACGCGAAGGTGTATTGTGGTTGTGGTCCTTGTGAAACAAGCCTTATATGTGAGTAAAATCAAGATGTCGCCGCCAAGCTGCCTAGATATTGATTTATTACTACTAACACTCTTGTAGCAATTACTTACTTTCTAATGTTACACTAAGTGCAGATTATTTTTATGAAGCGTCTCGTTGGCTTAGTGATTAAATGTGTGATTTAGTTGTAAGAATTGTCATAGATGTTCTTAGCTAGATGCGATTTATGAGGCGTTTCGTCTATTTCAATTTACCTAAGTAAAGCTTTCCATTTTATTTTCCATCCATCCATGAATTATTTTACTTATAAAATGACAGCCTAAAGGAGAAGATCAGCAGACTGTAGCACAGAAGGTTTTGGGTCCAAGCTCACGTTGAAAAATGTTCTCGAAAGCCATACGGCAGCTTGGGGACTGTGGTCAAGGCCCGTTTACAGTAGTGAATCAGTTTAAATACAGAGCTGATGATGAATAGGTTCACTTACTAGCCCAATGCAAGCAAGGCTTTTTCCAGAATGTGTATGCATATTATTTGCTAATAATTGACTTCAAAATGCATGAGTTTTTAAGGCCTATGATAGGTTATTAAACATACACTAAAATATGAAAAGTAAACAAAATACTTCAGTATATTTTATAATAATGTATGACAGCGACCGAACAGAGACCGGCGCTTTCTCATACTTGTCGAGAAAACAGTTCTCACATTGTCTACCTATATTTGATTAGTACTGTGTCGACAATCGCTTATTCAAACAAGAATTAGGCACAGAAACTGTTGTGGTCATCAGCCCACGCGTGGTACTCATTATGTCCACTTATATCTTCGCATACTCTAATGATTTGTATCACTTACACAAACCATTACAGAACGCTATTTTTGACCAACGGTCGATGTTGCGGTGTAGTTCTTGCAAGTCTTCAAAAGCCGCACTGCTTTGAGATAATACTGCAAAGCATGATTAATGACTGTTATCCTTAGTAATCCTTACATTCTACAGCTGGGCTTGCTGGGAATGCCACAGCTACCCTCGAAGCATCAAAACAGTGCTTGACATAGCATAATTCGCAGGTATTGGTGATTTTGTTCCTGTATCTTAGGAACAGCCTATTTGTGGTACTGTTACGGTAGCCACATATTAAGCCTCGATCACACTCTGTGTCCCATCGCTACGAATGCCTTCTCGCCGCGAGTATTCACGGTATGTGACAGGCTATTCGTCGCGAATAAACCCACTCGCCGCGCGTTTGATTCACCGCAACTCGAATTGAACAGAGAGTTTGTCGTCACGAGTATTGTTGCAAATAGCCATTCCGCTCAGAAAATAAGAGGATCCGAGGAACACAAATAACACCAAACGCAAGCAAAACGCAAAGGACCTGGCCTACCGAATACGCTGTTTTAGACATGTGCGTAGAAAAGACGACATATTTGAGTTTACCCACCAACAGACTGATGAAATTACCGAGTAGAATTCGCTGTGTGTGAGAGGCAGACAGTAAATTGTCGTTGTGACTATAACTTATTCGCAGCGAGTATTCTTTTGTCGTATCTTCTTCTGCCTGCGATTATTAATCCCGGTCTATACCAGAGTCCGTCATCGTATAACTAACGTTATTTGTCGTTCAATGGACACAACCACTGATGACATCTAAGGCCACCCTCACAATGGGCGTCAGCATCAACGCAGCGGCACCTCGGCGTCGAGGTGACACTGCGTTGCCGCTGGCACCAATGTGAGGGCGGCCTTACGGACTGATTCGGAACTAAAAACGTAAGAGATTCTGGGCTTGGACTGTGATCCACAAAGCGCAATTACCTAATTTGATCAGAGAATATTCACTCTAGTTGAAGGAACACCTCTTACCTACTCAGTAGTTCAGTACCAACGGGTAGAATGGGATGGTACCACATTTGTGTCAAATACAGGCACCAAATATTTCCTACTGTTATCAGTAGGCTAGACATATTTGTCATCAAAAGTGCGCTAAAAACCGAGAGGGAAATTTAAACTTTTAAAGTTAGTATAAACAAGTTTACATTGTCGTGATTCTCATGCAGCAAAGAAAATTTGTATGTCAAGGGTTTAAGAGTAATACATCTTACATATGTCAGTGTAAGTTAGCACTCCACAGATTCGGAGAAGAAAGTTTGTCCAAAATATGTTTTTGTGTTTGCATACTCGTACATGACAGGTAGGTACTCAATTTCCAGCAACATACACATTTTGATGTTTACAAATATGGTTCAAGAAATGTATAAATTGATGTCAATATTCTGTAATACGTAGAACACTGTTTTTAGGGAACTCGATTGCTTGTTTGGAATTTATTTGTTTATTTTACATGTCCACACAATTCTGCTTAACCATATTGGCACACCTACCTATTCTTGTTTTTACAACAAATATCACACACACAAATTGTAATCAGAAGCTAATTTTGTAATAACTGGCAAGATAAGGAGTCATATTGTATGTGTAGGTGACTCTATCCCTGTTGCTAGAGATAGACGGATGATCTATGTACAATGTACATACATACATGACACGCCGCAGATCTCGTAAAAAGAATGAAACCCTCCTCTTAAGCTGAACAAGCACAGAAATAAAATCTCATACCAGTTACTAAATTATATTTATTTGTAAGATTACAATTAAGACAAAAGTACCCTCCGATAAGTCCCAGTCTTGAAGACATAACACTATGTATTCTATCATCAAGTTTATCTAAAAAATACCACAGCAGATAAATGAGACTAACTCTAAACATTAAGACTGTACTGCCTAGGAGCACCTATTAAAGAAGCGCCTAGAGACCAGTATTCTGATGTATCCAGGGTATGTACTTGTCAACGCGCGTGTAGATGCCGGGGTGGTTGGGCTCCCCACATCGCAGCCCCCACGACACAACGCCAACCAGCATCCATCGCCCCGACGAACTTTGGTACATCAGTGGACCGCCACTGTCAAACTGCAACACATAATAAATTAGACAAAATTGTGGAAGGTGAACATTGTCGCATTCGTCGTGATCATCAGGATGATGAATTGAATTGAAATTAATTTATTAGATCTTTTTAATATTAATACAATAAACGATTTTTTAAATCGTCTCTTTCCAGGCAAGACAAAACAAAAAAGTTGCAAAACGCACCGAAAATGCCTGGAGGAGCTATTGGGCCAAGAAAGATCTAATGACGGGCAATCTTCCTCTTTCCCTTAAGAGGCACGGACGTGTGCATTCTCCCCATCCTCACATATGGTTGTCAAACTCGGTCTTTGACAAAAGAACAGAGATCCACGCTCGGGGTATGCCAAAAAGCGATGAAACCGAGTATTCTGCTTGTGTCAAATTGACAGACCGTATAACCCCTCACCTGATACGGTCGCGGCGGCTATGTTGCCGTAATTTGATCGCCGAATTGAGACGCGCCGCGGCGCGATTTGAGTGGGTCACATATTTAGCATTTTATGGTCTTTCTGTTTATAAATACCTGACACATTATATATTGATGGAATCCTTGATAAATTATCTACAATGTTACAGTACAACGGTAACATTATATCGTACTGTGACCGAACTGTATTCAAGAGAAAAATAAAAATGTAATGAAATTAGGTAAATTCTGATTTTCTGATGAAATATATAAAAAAATAAACAAATTGTAGGTTTCTCTTTCCTTTTTATTTAACCTGCTATTATAAAAGAATAAGCATATTGAAAAACATTTACACCTTTTCATAATAATATCTAACGTAAATCAACAAATTCCATAAGCGGTTTTTGTCGTTTTCATACCGTACGCGTAAAAACTGCATAAAAATGTCTGAACTTTGCACCTTCACTTTGTTCAACATATTTCATTAAACTCATGAGATATATATATATTTAGAAAGCTTGTTTGATGGTTAAAAGAATCACAATAAATTTAGGCGACAGAATTTCATTAATTTTAAACAAAAGGTAAATTAACAAGACCCTCGTTGTAGGCGGTCCAAAGCAGGGCATATTTAAAACTATGCTCATTATAACAAAATCAAACCAAAATACAAAATAAAAACTTATGAGTCTTAAAGAGTATAAAAGGAGCTTTAAATTTCAACAAAGGACAATCTTATAGTTATTGTAAATAATTATTAATTAAATAAAAATTGCAGTAACAAAGGACAATGACTCGGCCTGACAGCCGGTCATAAAATGACCGACTGTTACATGCATTATATTTTTCGTGAATATTTAGAAAATACATGAATTTAAGGACTTCTGCATATTATATACTATTTATTTATGAAATTATTCAAACAATACAACAAAAAAAATACCAACAAGTGCAGAAACAATACGTAAAATCATATGAAATATACGGGTGCGGGGCGAATTGGTTCTTACCTAAGGAAAAGTGTCTTTAATCTTAAATTACACTACGAATATTATTAACTTAAACATAAAACGAAAAAATACTTACTAAGGCATGATTAAATTGCTTCTTACTGATGCTGCAGCGTTTTTTTGGTATCAAAATTTATTATTGCGACAGGACACGCACAGCGACGCGGGAACTTTCTTTTGATTAGACGAAACTTTTTTTTTTTTTTTGGAGCATGTATGTTTTCGTTTACAATACGCAAGGCGTGTTATTGTCCTACCAACCTAACGCAATCGCAAGCCGCTACAAATCGGTAAAACAGAGAAAACAGACTTGAAATGCGGACATAAAAAATGGTCATAATATGACTACGTATCAAAAATCGCCCTACTTTCTTCGGTCATAATATGACTATAGATCAGGTGAGGGGTTAAGGAATAGGTACAACAATCCGTTCCATCACAAACTCACAACACGCCTAAAAAGCGATTATAAACTTTCGCGATTTGTATACATACAAGTTTATTAATTTGAAAAGAGCTTAATTATCAAAGAGACAAACGGCTAGACTAAATCAGTGGTACAGCCTGTTGACATGCATAATTCGACTCCATCATACTAGTACCACCCTCTTGCAAATGATCAGCCTAAAGTAGCAGTATCCTGAAAACACAAAATAGCTTTAGGAAGTCTGCACTAGAACTTGCACATGTCGCTGTATCTTTATAAGAGTTCAAGCACTGAATACAAAGAATACAACAATTTGTGGACCACAAGGTACCTATTTCTTCGTATCGGACAGACAACACTCGGCACAGTGTTTAACAACCATGCAGCCGCTATAACCACTACCTACGCCATTCTTTATATGTATTTTCACATACCTATCGTGTGTTATTTTTTATTTTATTTATAGTCTCCTGTATCCTCGAAGGGGTAGGCAGAGGTGTAAATACTACACCCACATTTCGCCATGAATTTTTAGGTCCCACGTAATAGGGGGCGAGCCGTTACCGGGCAAATCACCAGACCCCAGGCTGCTACTGAGAATTCGGAAAAACCCAGTAACACTTTTGCCCGACCCGGAAATCGAACCCGGGACCTCCGATCAGCAGTCGCATACGCTATCCACTGGACCACGGAGACAGTATCGAGTGTTAACACGATAAGTGCGAAACAGGACTTGAAATACTCTGTCCGTGTCTCGTCTTTATAGCGGTAAGAAAAAGCTTAAACTTCTCCGTCGTGCGGGAGGCATAACTTCCATGTGGTTCAGTGTAGGAAAGAGATAATTATATCTGAGATGTGCTATTGATTCCTAGTTCTGTGGTACACCCACCTCAATGCCGAGTTTCTTAGACCTCGTGCCGCACTGAACAAATTATAATTCTAACACAGCGCGGAACGAGGTTGCGAACACCTTGTACCCAGCGCACCTCGTACCGCCCTCTACGCTAGCTTCACGCGGTTAGCGCAACGCATTCGAGGCTGCGCACGCGACTCAGTAAGACTGCTACCGATTATGTCGAAACGTTGCCATAAAAAGTTAATTAAGGAGGAAGGAGAAGAAAAACCGGTTATCTGAGTCAAAATCAGGAATTAGGAAGATATTTCAAAAACGGGTCAGTCACAAATATAATTACTCCGTCTATGTAAATGTAAAATGTAAATAATTATGTCAAGTATGTTCTACCCAACTCTACTCGACTCTACCTTACTCTTACCCTAATCTACTCAGCCCGACCCTACTTTTCAGAATCCACTGCAAACAAAGCACATCATCTCGAAAATGGGATCAAAGAAGAGGACATGTGTAGGATGTTATGAAAAACTCCACACCTTCTTAACAAGTCGTGAGGCTGACAAAAAGTAAAGAACATTACTCACAGAATGCACTGGTGGCTAAAAATATTATTGTTTGACCTGTTTTAATGAAAAGCATCCATAAGTTTGATAAACAAATACAATAAAAAAACCGATGTTTATTTTCCCATCACTACCTAAACAACATGAAAAACTGCCATTTTTCAGTGCGGTACCTATGGGGTTCATCAGATCCCACATTTTATTTTACCCATAGAATCTAAACTAACTAACCTAATCACGGGCGGCGGCAGATTAAGGTTAATCAACTCATTGTTAACGAAAGCCGTACACATTGTCTTATTTGGCGCCAAAAAAAGGGTTTTGGTCTCCTACGGGCGGTGGGGTTTAATATGCCTCGTGCCGCCACAATCTCTGGAATAGGACAAGGTTTAAAACAACCCGTAACGCAGTAATTGAAAGTACAGATAAATCTGTGCCGCAGGGAACGTGTTAATATAATATTATGTCGAGCATCAAAGTTTTTTATCACTAAATATAATCACTGGCACACAGCAGACAGTTATGGTTTCATGAAAATAATAGGTAAATTTAGTTAATATTGGTGAGGAATATTTAGTGTTTTTTTGTGGTTTGTAAATACATAAAAACAGGTTATCCCACATTTTACCTTAACTTTCAATGTGCAAATAAGTACTTCACGTCATGGGCCCTGTATATATGCTGTCCCACTGCTGGGCACGGGCCTCTTCCCTCTATGAGAAGGGTAAGGCCATAGTCCACCCCGCTGACCAAGTGCGGGTTGGCAGACTTCACATGTCTTTCAAGAACATTATATACATGCAGGTTTCCTCACGATGTTTTCCTTCACCGTTGAGCAAGCGATTATTAATAACTTAATGCGAACATAACTTTGAAAAGTCATTGATGCGCGCCGTGGTTTCGAACCCGAGACCCTCTGCGTAGCAGTCCGTCGGTCTCTACACTAGGCTATCGCTAATAAGTACTTACATATACTATAATGGTGAAGGCTCCTTGCAATTCGAGAACATAGGACTTATAGTGGAACTACCGTCACTTGAGACGTGTTTACCTGACAAGCATCCTTCCCGCCCTCTCGACTTCCAGCGCAAATGTTCTCCTCATACACGCTCTCGACGTGAGAATTGATACATTTGTTGAGCTCCCACACCGGCAACGACACCTCTTGCAGCACGTTGCTTGTTTTGCCACCGAAAGATTGTGTACCCCAACCTGGGAGATATTCAATTGACAATTCAATAGTCTTTTTTGTTAGAAGTATATAATGTGCTGCTGCAATAACGATATTTTTATACACAGTTAATCGTCAAAAAATATCAAACAGTATTTTTGAAATCAAGGTACCTACTAATACTAATAAATAAAGCTCAAGAGTTTGTTTGTTTATTTGCTTCAACGCGCTAATCTCAGGTACTAATGGACCGATTTGAAAAATTGTTTCAGTGTTAGATAGCCCATTTATCGAGGAAGGCTATAGGCTATATAGCATCACACCATGAGCGACGGGAGCGGGGCAGTAGCCTTAAACGCGGATGTAACCGAGGGCTCATCTATTTATTATATGTAACAATTTAATATAATGTGCTGCTTTTCGTATGTTAAGCTTGTCGTCAAATACACATTCGTAGCTGTGAGCAACGACGAGTTTGTTCGCGAAATAGTAGATTAACTTTAAGCTTCTTAGCACCAGTTGGCAATAGATATTTGGAATAGAAATTTGAAAAGCTCTTTAAAGAAATGTTCATACTTACCAACCAAGGTAGTGGTCTTATTAACGAGATTCAGATTGGGTGACGGCAGACAGATCGGCCACACATACGTATTGAACACACATGGTCGGTTCAGCTTCAGGACAGCGATGTCATTCCATCTGATAGTGTTCTGGTAACGTTCGTGAATACGGATCTCTTCCACCTTGAAGTCGTAGTTGCGAGTGTCGTTCTTCCGCTTGAAATCGTACTCGCCCAGACGTACTCTAAGATCCTTTGCTTTGTGTCTTGAAATACAAGATAATTTGTAAAATATTGGCATCCTATTAGAAGCTAAAACTCTCAGTGTAGATACACTCTATACAATAAACCACTGCTGTGGGAAAGCTGATTTTTTTAAATTCGCTTCTGAATGCATTGCCATATAAATTTTAACTGTCGCACTAACCTACAACCAACGTAAGCAAATTACTGCCATTACTGCCAGATTCAAGACAACAACTAAGGCCGACCTCACATAGGGCGATTCTCCTCTGCGTTCACTCTGTAGTACAAAGTGAACGCCGGGCGCACGCCGAACGGACGCTGAGCGTACGCTCGAGGAACGCTCATGACTAATATTGGAGGAAGGGAGGCCTAAAGGCGCGGCGATGTGGACGCTCAAAACACTGCGCCAACCGTGCAGTGGAATCGTATGTTACTAATATAATTGATTTACACATACATACATACATAACGTCACGCCTTTTATCCCCGAAGGGGTAGGCAGAGGTGTATTTCTACACCCACTTTTCGCCAGATATACTTTAGTCCCACGTAATAAGGGGCGAGCCTATTGCCGTACCGGGCACATTTCCAGACTCCGTGCTGCTACTGAGAATTTCGTGAAAGAAAAACCCAATAACACTGCCCGACCCAGGAATCGAACCCGGGACCTCCCGATCCCACGCGCACATTTATGCCGCGAGACCAACGAGGCAGTCGTATAGGGTTTGATGTCGAGTTTTCCGTCTCTACGCAAAGATGGTATTTGCATCGTGTTATCCCTTAGTCGCCTCTTACGACACCCACGGGAAGATAGGGGGTGGTGACACTTGTATTCTATGCCGTCAACCACACGGATTTACAATTAAAAAATTGCTTACTTGTCGACACAATGTGCGGCGGTGAGAACATGTCTTTCAGTGATGAGAGTGCCGCCACAGTGGATGTTCATGTTCTTAGGAGTGACGGACGCCATCCACGGCCATTCACGTGGTTTAAGACTTGACTTTATTTCTAACTGAGTACCAGTGGTAACTCCACAACCTACGGACAAAGATGGTTCGCATTTCATAAATTGGATGAGTAATTATTTCATACAGTGTAAACTACATAATCATTTTTACTAATATTTTAACCCAGTCAGAGCAAATTTAAGAAAATTGGCCTTAAATGCATTTTCGACATCATTGGGCAAAACTTAAATATAGATATGATAATCTTGCTTTTATTTTATATATTATCTAATTATTCATAATTTCAATTGTCAGCCCGAAAGCGCAGTATAATATAGAATGTAAAAATAAGTAGTGCTATTACTGTACATAATGCTGATTTTGTAAAATAAACTTATTTACCTTTTGTTGTTAGGCATCTTGTACATCGAGTCCACAATCTTACGACCTTGGTTGGTAATAGATAAGTTCTTACTTTTACTGTTTAATACGATACCGTTTAAATAATATCATCTACTTTTAAGGTCTTTGCTTTGGGCACTAAGCAATAAATTCTGCAAAGTAATGCAGTAAATTCTATATCAGAGCTGGTCATGGCTTAGGTGTCTAAGGAAGTAATGATACCATAAACGGCACATCAAATTGTCACAGTTAAGGCTAAAAAGGATATACTTCATAAGGATTTAATCTTAGATTTGATATATTATGCTTTGAATCTGTACTAGTTTCCTAATGAGGGCGATATTATTGGCGCCGTTTTTGGCAATACGGTGGGCTAAGCGTTATGGAAGCCAATTTTGAAAGGATTATAAGAAAAACTAAGACATTAGTTTTATATTGTCTTTCGGGATATATACCACGTACCTTTGTTTCGAGTATCTAATATTTCGGTACTTTTGAAAGCGTCATGGATATTATAGACCATGAAAGTTTAAACTCTGACATTACTTTTAAACAGCAAATTAGTGCGTATTCATAATGTTAGAACCTCTATATACTAATAAATTTATTTTTTATTTGCTTTCCTTTGTATTGCTGGTTTATTGGCCTTACCTCTGTTGCCATGTTTGTGGAATGAAAGCACAGCTTCAGGCTCCTCTCCCTCTGGTGCGATGGCCGGGAGGTCACCGGCTAGACCCATTGGACCACCTCGCCTCGCATCTTCAGGGCAACAAGCTCCCAGTCTGCGCAATTACGACGTAAATAAAACAATGGTTATTCAATAGGTATTTGCTACCGTCTCAGTCTTCATTGCATTACATTGGTATGAAATTTCTTCTTAGTGCACCCCTACGGTTCCCAAGGCAAATACATAGGTGCCAGATAAGAATACGGATTATCACCACCCCATCTCATGGGTGTCGTAAGAGACGACAGAGGGAGCATATTATGCAGAGAACAGCACTGTAAGAGAAGGAAGACTTGATACAAACCCTATACCAACCCGTTTGGCCAGCGTGGTATAGTAGGCCAATTCCTCCTTTCAAAGGAGAGGCCTAGCCCAGCAGTGGACTGTTAAAGGCTGATGATGATGATACAGAGGATTGTCGTTGTTCCTGAAACGACTAAGAATAATGATAGAAACTTACGAATCGTCGATGAGACACAAATAGTCTACGAACTTGACGAAGTCATTTCTGAACTCATCCTGCACACAGCTGCGCAAATGTCGACAAGTACCGTTCCTACCATCTGGTAGAGTACAAGCCAGGGGTTGAGCAAGTTTTGGCTAAAATCAAAATAGACGTATTTAAGTATAGTTGATTGAATCATCCCTTACTTGGCGGAACTTCATTGTAACCTAATGGAAGGAAACAGGAACCCACCACGCACCCTCGGATTGACCACCCCATCCTTTTAGAGGAGTTCGGTATTGTCAACCTTTTTTCTATTGCAATTGTTGGGGTGGTCAATCCAAGGGTGCGTGGTGGATTCCTCTTTCCTTCCATCAAGCATTTAAGTAGGCTATTCTATATCTATAATGAAACATATAGCTTTTCGTAAAAAATAAAGCAGGTGTCAAGCTTGGATCGCAACCGGAACAAAACTAGAATGATGAAGATTATATCATGCAAGGTGCTATCTCAAAAAAAAGGTTTTTAGACTTACTTTGTCCTTTACCGCGTTTTGCTTGATAGCAATAAACCGTTTTACTCTACCACTACCGACGTGCATACCGCCTTCCGAAATGACATCGTGCCACGCCGGGTCTTGCAGTTCTGCTGTAGTGATAAAATTAAAACTAAAATAGTCGTAAGCTAAAAATGTCAGACATCAAATTTTACTATCTGTTTTAGAAATAAAGTTACGTGTTGTACTCTAGATTCCACCTTGGGTGGCAGTTATCACGACAAACCTATTATTCTGACGTTTTTTTTTATATCATAAGCGGCAAATGAGCAGACGGTTCGCCTGATGGTAAACAATTACCGTCGCCCATGGACACAAACAACACCTGAAGAGTCACTATCACTATCACTATCACGATGGGAGGGGGAGTGGGATGAGGGAGAAGGAATAGTGGATGGGGATCCGGCACTCTCACTCGTCGAACGAAACGCAACAGTTTAGGTACTGTTAATTTACGTCGATTTTCTATGACAGGGTAGTACTTCCCTGGTCGAGCCGGCCATGCTGAAATCAATCAGCAAGGCTCTACTACCTGCTAAAATGTATAAGCTGTATTACTACAAAGTTTCATCAAATCCGTTCAGTCGTCTTACGGCCATTTTCAATATTCGAACTATAGATAGATCTGTAGATTTTTTATTTGTGTTTGACATATTTTGTATGGAGCTTATGTCAAAAACGAATCTAAAATCTACAGATCTATCTATAGTTCGAATATTGAATTCCGTAGTTAGTCTGAAAAACGGGTAACCAACAGAGACTCCTTATAATAGGTATTAGTATGAAACTTTGGAATAATAGACGGAGGGATGCCTCCACCTTTTCGCGGAGTATGTATTATGACATAGTGTTAAAGATTTGCCCTCCATAGAATTGAACTAGAGACGACCATTCATAAACGTTAACATAAATGTAAAATTACCACAAAATCAATTCATTCATCAGCTTACGGCCGGTTTCAATACTCGATCCATACATGGATTTTGAGATTCCAGATTCGTCTTCGACATATTTTGTATGGAGCTTATGTCAGAAAGGAATCTAAAATCTCAAAAAAATTAATAGATCGAATATTGAATCCGCAACTAGAGACGTCGACTGAAGGTCATAGACCTCCCCCAAGAATTTGTGCAGAGACTGATCTTGAGCCGCCCGCATTCAACCGCTATCCGCGATATTAACCAGATCGTCTATCTATCATGCGGCAGGCCTACCCCTACTGCACCGCATCAATACATTACCCCTACAAAACTGAACCGTTTATACAAAATAACTAAAACACTCTTCTTTGACAGTTCCGTCTATTTTATTAAACGGCTTTTGAACTGAGAAGTCCTAGTCATGAGTGGAAAATTATAAAAAAGCTCTGTTATACTTACATTTTAACTCATTTTCACTAGCACAAACAACAGACACCAGTAAAAGCACAAAGAGCAACATTGTTACTCCAAATGCAAACCCCGACTACATTCTTTATCGCTTCAGAAATAAAGTTAATTTCATCAGAAGGCCAATTACAGGAAATTGATAAAATGCATTACTATCTACAGGACATAAAAGTCGATATCAATCCCTTTTCAGTTATATTTAGCCTCTGCGATAAAATTTTAATATTGAAATATGGCTAGCCTGATGTTAAATGGCTGCAAAAATAATAACTTAACGGTTTACGATCTCACATTGCAGATTTTGTAATTGTAGCCTATGTAATGGTATAAGAGATGCCTTCTCAGACCTCTCTCTGCCAACCCATTGACCGCAAGGATGCAACAAAGTGATTATTTCTACTCATTTTACCCACCGTACAGAGATGGATAACAGTCTGGTTATAAACTATTTTCGTGATAATTTTTTAATATACGCTTTTAGTTTCATCCCAATTTGGGCTGAAAGCCGTCTACGAAGCACATTTACTTAAACCACAGGTAACACTGCTCAAAATTGTCTAACACAAATCCTCAGTATGACACGTACCAGTTCAACTCGAAGTGACCAAATTTGTCGGTATAGTTAAAATGATTATGAAAGATTAACATCCTAAACCTGATTTGCCTCGTCACTCTATACGAAGTAGGCACACTCAAAAATTACAAGCAGCCTTTAAAATTTTGATCAGATAACTCCACTCGTCCGCATGTAGGTTTCACTTTTAATATATCTATTATTATAACAAAAATAAAACTCATCAGTAGTCATCACGCAAGATTTTTAATCTTGAGATTGTTGCTTGCACTTATTCGGCTCATCCTTCTAAGCACAACTTTGCATGCTCCTAAATCGAGCAAAAGTTTAACATCATATTGTGAAAAAATTATCATCATAGACTCTAGGTCGACCTCGCAACTGAAAAGCTCTAGAGCCTAAAGATGTTTTGATGTGAGCTTAGTATTCAATGATATTACAAGAAAGAAGTTGATACGTTACCTACGTAGTAATCAAACCGTAGAAACGGTACACTAACGCACACATCGATAACTCAATTTTTTATTTTATTTTCAGTTGACAAGATGTGTCAGTTTCACTTTGACGCCGGCTCGCGACGTCACACACACATATTTCAGACTTGCCAACTGGCTTATTTTTAGCGCCCTACTTTTGGTACGCCTATAGCATATCTACTTCTTTTTACTTTTGTAACATCATTATTAGTATTGTGTACTTATTACTTTTAAAGGATATTTTCTACACTAGGAATAAACCCTGTGTCGCAAGGAACTTTACAAACATGCAATCTACGAACTCAGTAAACCTAGACACGAAACAAGACAAGAATTTTCGCGTCACACAAAGTGTTGTCTTCTGTAGGGATCGAACCCTCATTCAGCGCATTTCTATATGGCGAGATACATTTAAAGCTCTAAGTCTACTTTCTCTAAAATCTTATGCTATCAACTTTAGCCAGTCTAAGGAGAATTAGCTTATCCCACCACTTTGATAGCCTCAGCTCTCGAATCGTGTTGACATCTCAATCATTTGAATACCTCAGGCAAATAAGAGAAAAGCACAGGCGTGAAGAAATGCAATTTGATTTTATGTGTATTGAGGTACGAGTAGTTTGAGAGAAATGCCGTCTCTCACGTACAAGTGGCTACAATTGCGGTAATGACGGTCTCTCGCTGCGACGCCGACGTAATGAGGGACTGTTCACGCACGCGCGTCATTCATACGTGACGACGTGACGATGCTCCCAATGACAAGATGCGCACCATTAAAGCGCACAACGAGACATGAACCCGTTTAGATCAGGAAGCATTTGATTTTTTCCTCAAGCGCTTATGGGCATTTAGTTTTAACTGAACTGCACGAACATAAAATATTTAGTGGCATCCCAGATTATACTGTATCCGTCTGATTGAGGTTAGAAAATCTTTCGTATTATGTTAAATAGCTTTGTAGAACTAGTTTCACCATAATTTCCAAGCAAGGCGTCAAGATATAATTGACTTTAAACCGCATAATTACGAAAAGTCAAAGGTTTACCTTCGCCTTAAACTTTGCAGTTTTGACCAACCAGTAAAACAGTTAGACCGATCACTTATCGCCACTCTTGTACGAAACTTACCACTTTCCATAGAGCAGTAAAATAGTTAATAGTTATTGGGTATAATACAATTCTTCAGATACTAACTGCACCTAAAACATTAATGGTATAAACCACATCGTTAGCCAGTCAGTTCCCTCGACGACTGGCCATTGATCATCTTAAATAATTATTGAAACAAGTCTATTTTATTGCTTCACCGCTCACGCGAATCTCGTGCCGGCACATAAATAGAATGCCAATCAAATTGCAATATAGCTCAAAATTGCAAACGGGTTACAGTTTGCAGTCACAAAAAGTGCCAAACCGGTAAGTGTTCGCATGAATGGCGAGTGCCGCTAGGTTGACCGTGCGGGCGCGCCGCTGCGTCCGGGCTCCAGTAGGAACGCGGCACAATATTGATGCATTCCGGCGACGGGACCAGTCTCCTTGTATGGAAGCCGCCTGGACGCACTAACAGCACACCGGCGCGGCCCCGCAAAAACACTCCTCTAATTGCTGACAACTGCGATCGTCGATGTTTGACGGGTTGAACATAGTCACGGTACAGTTCCTAGAGACATTGTAATGCTATTACTTTGGCTTTATTAGCACTAATATGTTTCTAGTATCTTTCACTACGTTTATAAAGTCTGGGGTTGAACACTTTCTAATGGTTGAATTATAACATAACACAGTTGTGATGTGAATTTAAAAAAAAAAACTAAAATGTGATAGTGCTGCAGTGGTCAGATGATAAAGCAATGTAAAAGCCTCTGTCAAACATACATACATACATACATATCGTCACGCCTTTTATCCCCGAAGGGGTAGGCAGAGGTGTATTTCTACACCCACTTTTCGCCAGATATACTTTAGTCCCACGTAATAAGGGGCGAGCCTATTGCCGTACCGGGCACATTTCCAGACTCCGTGCTGCTACTGAGAATTTCGTGACAGAAAAACCCAATAACACTGCCCGACCCAGGAATCGAACCCGGGACCTCCCGATCCCACGCGCACATTTGTCAAACATACTTACTGAAATATTGATCTCCTGCAATTACACAAAACTTTCACCCAAATAAGCGAGAGTGATTGAAAGCATGGCCTGTCCGTGAAATGTAAAGATATTGAATATTATTATATAAATTAATTAAATTATTGGTATCAAGGCTCGCAGGCAGTAAAGTAAATTAAATATCGTTTTAAAGAATGAAATGACATACAATCAGTAAAATAGTAGATGTTGTCTTGTGTTTACGCAAATTTCACAAACTGTTTATTTTAGTTTCCCAAGAACCGAATCATCTTAAGCTCAATTTTGCTCTATTACGGGAAAACTGTATACAGTAAACATATAATTCTAGACACTTCGGTTCAGAAGTAATTTCAATTGTAAAATAGCTTAGTTTAAATTTTCACCGCCGTTGCCTATTATTTAGCTTCCAACAGCACAAAGCCGTGTGTTGATATAATAGAAAATTGTATGCCTATTCGCACCGTTTGTGTTTCTAAACATACATCCGCTTAAGTACTGTAATAGAAATTCCACTACATAATAACAATAATCATTTAGAAACCGTGGCAGGTCTATAATTACGGCATCAATTGATCCAAATAGATACTCTCGTCTGTTGTCTAAAGTTAAATGAAAGTAATATTTAATTTCCTAATAAACAGGAAGTGGTACATCAATCTAATGAACCGATACAACGTTTGGTGTAATGCAAATTGATTCTGCATTCATATGGAAGGATGTTATCGAATTATAAATAACGACAGATTTACTCGTTCGCACTGCTGTTCCCACGGTCGACGCCGGACATTTTTTCTTTCGGTAAACGATAACCTGCATAAATTATACAGCTTTCGGTTTATTGTTTTATTAATTTAATATCATTGAAACGTAATCGATGAATCGTGAACTAATTGTTAATGACGATATGTTTGCTAATGAGATTACGTTGATGAGAAAGTACCTATATGCGAAGATTTCTGTTAGAGACTCTTTAGTGCGATCTGGCAAATTATACAGGGTTTCACAAGACCCATCACCAAGACGAAGTCTACTCGTTGTGGACATCATGCCAAGTCATATTAACCAAAAATAATACCCGGGAAACAATATTTTTTTATGTTTTCACATTTTTTAAACCGCAATTAAAAGCGCGCACATGCAATGCTCGAATTACCTACTTATCCTTGTGGTCTTAGGACATCTAAAGAACATATTGGCGGGATAAATTCATCAATTTTGTACCTAATTAGAAAAAATCCATACTAACTTTGAGCCTCAATATCTCCTGAACCAGTAATTTCCCAGGTATGCTGCTGAAGTAAAAAATGTTCGTAGTGATTGGTACAACATGGAATTTCAGTTTTCGTTAAGGGTCTTTTTACACCCTGTTTATTATACCTAGGCTATTCAAGGAATAGGCGACAACAGGAGTTGTCATTTTAAACTAAAAGTAAGTAACTACAGTAGGTATGTAAATAGCATAGTCATCATAGTCAGATAGACTACCAAATAACAGGTCGCCTATTTTATATCGCCTATGCAAAGCTATGGAAGCTGACAATAATTTTTCATGTTTCACAAAATAATATAAGTTACGTATGCATAGGTCCCTATTTAGTGATGTAATTATAGGCGCTAATTAGCACTAAAATAAAAGTTCAAGAAAAAACCCGCTGAAATTGATATGACGAGTAACAGCTCTATAAAAGTCGAATAGAAAATATAAGTATGTAATCGGAAGCACATAATAAATGTACCTAACTACCTACATAATAACAGCTATTTAATACTTAAATGACAGCGAAATCTACTTACCAACAACTTTCATTTTCTTTCGTCTATATCTAGCAATATAAATTAATTTACATGTTTATAGATGTTATTTAAAAATATTAATAGTTAAGTATTAGATTGATTAGTTTTCCATGCTTGTTTTCGTGAATTCAGTACCATTTGGTTCATGATTTATTCATAGTGCGGATTTGTCATTTCTAAGCTAATAAATAAAGATAAAAAAAAAAAAGATAAATGTTATAATTGCAGTCAGAGACACTATCAAGCCATAGCCTTGCGAAGTCAGCGATAGCCTAGTGGAAATACCATCAAATTGCCACTGAGGATATCAGGTTCGAAACCAAGTCGCGCACCACTGAATGTGCGTATTGAATTGTTAATTATCGCTAGCCCCGTGCCTCGGAGAGCACTTTAGGCCGTCGGTCCCGGCTGGCATTAAGATCTGTGATAGTCGTTATAGAGAGTAAGTACCTCTGAATAAACTGACACTAGTTTTGCGATTTTGGATTGCGGAGATCAGACAGGCAGTTGCTCTAAGGAAAAGCCAATACTCAGTCAAATAAGACTCAAAAGCGGGCAACGACAACCCAACCTACTAGACACCTAATGTTTTCATTTCTACAAACAAACAATTCTGTGAAAGCGGTGAAATATGCGGGGCGAAGGGGTCTACAAAAATGCATTCTAATTGGCCGATTGAAATTTGCGGTACGTCATAAATCATAACTAGTGTTGGGATTGGTCTAATGTAAGACGTATAAGTCTAACGTGTTGTCAGAAACTGTTCGCCTTACGTCTTTCGTCTAGAAGGCTGTAATTGTAAGCGGGCCACGGCCTGTAAATGGGATAAAGCGTGGAAGTTGACAAGAGACACTACTATAACATTATAAACTGTCGACATTTAGGGAGTTATGTTCAGGGGCCCAATTCTGCTATTTTAGATGACATCGACATCATATTTTGAATGGAATGAGATTATATTTTAAATTGACTCAAAATCGGTATTCTGCTACACAATGTCATTCTATTCTAATTTCGATATATTCAATTTAATGTCAAATATCCTGACATGAGTATGTATTGCCACTAATGAAATAATTAACTTTATTGCTGGTAATTTGATGTTACAACGTTGCCTATGATTTGTTTTTTATGTAATATGCCCGCAAGTACGCTCTCACATTTTAGTTCCTTACGATCTGGTAGATGTTTCGGGAAATCTCTTCTTAGTCAGGGACCGTAAGGGTGCAGCATACGGTCCTCGAGGAACGTACATGCCAATTTTTAGCATCTTGTGCCCAGTAGATTCGGCTGTGCATTGCTGTTAGTCATGGAATTGTGAATGAATTTTATATATACAGATGATACTACCTAGCAGTGCAATATGGCAGTCTATAATACTAACCAGTACCATTTTAGTAAATGAATTTATTCGTTGGATTGTGAGAGATTTTTTGATACATAATCAATAATGTTACGTACGATTTGAAATCGAACATTTAAAATATGGGTGTTTTGAATATGTGTATTTACAGTTTGACGTTTGTCTTTGTACAAAAATATATTTAGCAGAATACCGTTTATGTATTGTTCAACTCTCAATATATTCGCAATATCATCTCAATGTCTCTTAATTTAGGAGAATACCATTATGACGTAAATATGACACTGACATCATATCGAAACTGCATTTTGAACAAATATAATTAGCAGAATTGGGCCCCTGGAGCAAAACGTTTATTACAAATTAGACATACAGGGTGCCTTAACGTGTTTTCTCCAACGTTAGCAATCGATAATTAAATAATTACCTAACTACGAAAAGTCGGTGGCTGGCCGTGGATTTGAATCCGATAGCCTTTGTATGGTAGTCTGTTGATATCTTCACAAAGCTGTCACTACCTTCTACCATAACCAACCAATTAGAAAGCAAAATCCATAGCAGCGAGTGGAGTAGTCTATTCCGTAGACTTTTCTTAATAATATAAGTAAAAAAAACATCAAAGCTTTTTGTAGGTACGTTTAATAACGCGTCACGTAAACATCAATCTCTACATTATACTTATGCGCCGTACAACAACATTGATGTGTCTCAGTGTGCGTCGCGCCTAACGCTCGTCGCCAATATTGAACGTGAGGAGCACGCCGATGCGATAGATCCGACTGGTTCTACTAATGAACCATTCAACAAATCCAACTCGTACTGTTTTTTATCCAGAACCAGCTGAAAATTGCGGCTGCTTAACTTTTTTGGACTTCGGCATTCCGAATTGATTTATTTTGCTTGAAATACATCCGTTATATGCAACCGGACAGATTTGAAACGAAATTTAATCTTTTTGCCACTGGAAACACGTTTTGAAGAACGATACCTTAAAGATTTAAAAAAGAACAAAGTTACACCAATAATTGTCTGTTGATGACGGTAATGGCTTTGACCCATGTCTAAATGCTTGTATCGTCCGAACATCAGTGGTTCGCCGATACTTTAATATTTTTATTCCCTTTCCTCCTTGAAGACTTTTTGTAACTTATACCTGAGATAAAAGAAGTATACCTACCTTCAAGGACCCCAACACTGGACTATGGAGTAACTTTAATTTAGGGATCAAAACTGTGATCAATTTTTACCTAAATGATTTTCGGACCGGTGTTCTTTCATACGAACTATTTTCTCTTCTTCTATTTAAGAGCTAGTTAGCTCTTGTCGGTGGAGCCATTGCTATTGGCTTCGGTTTTCTGCCCTTTCTTTGTCCTCTTGACACGACCCAACTCCAACTTTTTCCTTCAGCTGTATCACATAGGTACGTCGAGGCCGTCCTCTTCCTCTTCTCCCTTCTATTTTGCCTTCCAATATTATTTTGAAGAAGTTGTCTTGTCGTATCAATTGGCCAATCATCTTCCCTCTACGATTTTCTATTATTTTTAACAACCGTCTCTCTTCGTCAACCATGCGCAGAATCTCTTCGTTTGTAACTTTTTCTGTCCAGCTTATTCTCTTCATCCTCCTCCAGCACCACATCTCAAACGCCTCTAATCTTTCTCTATCCCTTTGCGTCATGGTCCAAGTTTCACAACCGTATAGTCCAGATGTAAGTTTTTTGTTAATATTTGATTTGAATAGAGTCTTTTTCCTATTATATGCATGTTTGGCTATCGCAATTTTAGTTTTTATATCCGGTATACATCTGGAGTCGTGTGTTATTTGGCTACCTAGATATTTGAAGCTATTGACCTGTTCAATGACAATGTTGTTAATTTTAATGGGTCTATTTTGCGACGGAAATTTCGAAGTTGTCAAACATTTTGACTTGCTAGTATCTATTTACTATAGAGCTATTTTCTATGATTCCAAAAATCTACAACGGTCCAAGTTATCACATCGCCTGAGGATGCGACGCAAAATGATGCTTTGTAAACAATTTGCGTATAGCATGTACTGCACCAAAAACTAAAATAAGGCTTTCGTTCTACCTTCGTGCTCCGTCATCAAACGAGCTCAGTGGGAACACAATAATATAATTTAATTGTCCTATCACCTAATCTACATAATATTGATAAGTATCATGATGACAACAAGTAAAACTTTTTAGATTTTATTACTTAGTTACACGACGAGCTAATACCTACCTAAAAGTGTGTTAAAAATATTCAGTCCATAAAGTACATTTATACCCGTCACCATATTTTCTATCGTTACTTGAATATGTATTTATAAAATTCGCAGCGACCAAGCTATCATACCAATGAGTCGGTGGCTTTGGTAAAAAATAAATGTAATCATTGCAATAGAGCTAACCGCGGTAATAGCCGGCTAGTGCTCGCTAGAAGCGCTATACCGGTGTAATGACAGGTCTAGCTCACAATCGATGACAAATATCCAATACAGTTATATCAAAGAGTTCCAGCAATTCATTAATAGCTCCCGATAAAGGGTCACTGTACGGTTCGTGTACAATTTGTAAGAACACAATAATAATTTAAGATTTATCTGTGACTGTGTTTTGGTTAGTAATGTAAATAAATGTATTGTTCATCGCACGTTGACAGTTTTACATTACGCTAGTATCTATATTGTTGAACATACAAATTATTTCCAAAGGGTTACCCATGTTGTACGGATGAGATTGTCTCTACTTAACTCTACTTGTTGTTTTGTGCCCAGATCCAATCACAACATCACGTGCAGAAAATGTATAAAAAATAAAGATCGCCCACAAAAGTTTCACATAGAGTTTTTAACCAACTCCATGCCCATATTATAAAGCTGCAGTTGTTGTTAAGTCGTTTGGTTGAACACGATAATCTCAAGAACTACTGGATCGATTAAAACATATTTTTATATTGGGTAGCATAGACTATGAGCCAGAGCAGTAGCAATAAATAATGCGGGTATGACCGCGGGTTCCCTTTTCCTTACCTATGATTACAATATAATCAAAGATGAAAATAATAAATGATATTGTCTTTATATCATTTTCATACAAATCTTACAATAGGTACCTACTTTGTTGTTACTTGCTTGACTGACTGAAGATGTAAGTAATACTTTTATACTTACACCCTTCATTCTCCGCTCCGAATCTCTCCTAAGATAAACTGGCCTGTCTCTTCAAATATGTATGTTAAATATTTTAGTTATAAGCGGTAAAATACCCAAGACCATTTCTATTAAAATGTGCCCGTGAGGCAAAATAGCCAGCGAGGTGAAGCTAATGTATGGCGAGATTAACAATAACGATAACTAGCGTTTAGTATGCCGATTATTGCCGATGACTGCTCATTATAATTCACAGAATATGCTTACAAATATTTACTAACTCGTACACGGAATATATCAGAACATAGAGACAGACAGACAGAAGACAGACTTTGTTTTATACTGTGTAGTGATGAAGTGTGGCCATATTTAAGCAGCAAACTCTCGCGATGATTAAGTAATTATGGTTCAATAAAAAACTGAAAATAGATGTTCATTTTCTTATTAATATCCGTGGAAAATAATAATTGCTGTCTTAGAACTATAACTTCTGCATTTTACAGGGGCATGTCTAATGAAAAGAGAGACTGAAGTAACTTATTATTCTTGATTATTATCATTAATTAATTACAACCATGCGCCATAATCGACAAAATGGCGTCGACAGCTGAAGGGATATGAGCATTTTGGATATTTAAGTAACCGTTTTTTTTGCCCATTTCTCAGATCTCTACAGGGTTAACTTTTCCAAACATATGTTATGCGTATCCCAAGTAATATAAAGAACATTTCAAGCACCACACCTTGAGGGTAACTGCTTTCTTACCAGCTGTAAATAGCATATCTAAAAAGCAACAACAAACATTAGCCCATATAAAATGTCTAATACGTGTAAACAAGGTACACTAAACCAAATATGGTTGTGCCAGAAAAGGAGGCAAGATCAGGCGGTCAGGACCTCGGACACGTCACAGTTAGCCCATTGTCTATAAACACTTGTTAAACTTTCGCTGAACAAGCGCGGGACAACTTTTGGCATATTGTCCGCCGTAAAGAGAAAACAGATCCGCTAAGATAACTAACTACGGAATTCAATATTCGAATTATAGATAGATCTGTAGATTTTAGATTAGTTTTTGACAGTTTTTGACATAAGCTCCATACAAAATATGTCAAACACGAATCTAAAATCTACAGATCTATCTTTAGTTCAAATATTGAAAATGGCCGTTACTCGTTATGACTAGGGTTGCCTGGTGTCAGTATTCGTCGGACATTGTAGGAGAAAGCTTTTTTTCAACTGCTGTTGGAACCGCTAAATACAAATGATGCTGTTGGATGCTAGGAGTGGGCTACTTGTCATTTTCCTTTAAAGGAACAGGTCCTTTTTCTTTAATTGTCAATGGAAACTGACATAGGTACCTAGAGTTTGCCTATCATTGGTATAATAGCTTATGCTCATAATTTACGTTGTATTCTAATATCTGGTACTAGTGATGCCCTGCGGATTTAGTCGGCGATCCTTCTTATATAGCGTTTATTTATCTTCTTACGACTAGAATGTTTAAATATCCTTCCTTAGTGGGCTCCTAAGCCATAATAGGTATTACCCATTTTTTGTATCTTGCTTCCGTAGTCTAGGCTTTGCGATGATATGACATTCAGGTCAATTGTATTTATACTTAGTTAGCTAAAGATAGGATAATTTTGTTGGTTTAACATTGTCTTTCGGGATACATACGAAGTATCTTTTTTTCGAATGACCAATATTTGTTGCAAGCGTCATGTCCACGGTCGAAGGTACTAATAATGACCGAGAAGTTTCAATTCCTTTGAAAGAGTTTCATTCAAACAGTTTTAGGTGCTGTCATTGAACCCTACGCAAGGCAGTTAGGGAAGTCACAACTATATCGGACTAACAAGGCGGTCAATATTACAAAGTACTTAATCGTAAACAGAGTTTTTATATCGCAAAACAACTTGAACTTATCTCAACATTTGACTCGATGTAATTACTTTTAATTGCGTATAAATAACATAAATAAATATAAAAAGTGGCGGCGCTATCTATCCACAACATCAATCGTCTGTCTGTCGGTTTGTCAATCAAACTAAGGGTCTTCCGTTCAAAGCCTTCGTTGACCTTGGGTAAGACCGAGGCCTGAGAGCCGCGGAGCGTAAAGCGGAACGATGGATTTTAGCGCGCAAAAATTAATCTATATGCTTCACATTTTATTATTGTAACAATCTTCATAGAGGATAACTAGATATGAAATACCTACATTATATCATGAATTATACGTTGCTGTTACCAAGCCGATTCCTATTTTTAGATGTTTAAACTTAAGTATCTTATTTTATGCTAATGTAACTAGTGGTACCTAGCCGTTGACAAAATAACAAAAACTTGAATGCTCTAAATTCGAATGTGCAAAGCTTAGGATGTCAACACTGACACATGATGAACTAACATTCTGTATATAACCGCTTGGCTGCCCGCGCGATGTCGTAAATCAGTCGCCACTTGCCCACGGCATCACGCGCTTTGTAACTCGATTGCCCGCTAAAGAGAACGTACAATATCCCTCGCTTGCCCCGCCGATTTTCGTTCCTGCGACCGCCCGGCGCGGAGTCGTAAATCTTTTTCTTAGACCTACGTTGCTTTTGTAACACTACCAAGTGTTATGTTTTTATCTTAACTATGAGTTAAGCTATAAGATTTTACATTTTGTTTGTCTGATAATAACTTTAGTGTTGAGTTATGATGCGCTGAACTTTGTGATGGCGCCATTTGAACTTTGTGATGAATTTAAAGGATCATAACTCAAAAATGAAATCGATGACATAGGGTTTTTAATTTAAAATTACGTTACTTATATAGTACGTAATAAGATGAGAAATAGAAACATACACTCGTCCAAACAAAAATATTTATAATATTTATTTCAGAACCCTTGATTATGAACAATAATCTGGCGCCACGCGGCGTAATTTCTGTTAAATTGCACAGGCTAAGATGCACAAATACCACTTTTAGGCTTAAAATAAAAATATAACAACATAAGCAGTCTAATATTCTCTTAAAAAAAAAAAAAAACATAGCGATATCATTCACCACGACTTACACAGTAATATCAGTGGCCGTGGCACACTGTAGCCGTTCTGATTTTTTTGTTCTACATATTATATAATACAAAAATAGCAATTAGCGTGGCACAAAATGCTTGTAATGTTCTTTCCAAAAAGGTATCACACTTGTATATAGTAACACACACACATTGTACAAAATATGTACAAAAGTAAACAAAAAAAAAACTGCAACGCCACAGACGCAATACTCAAGCAGTTAACTGTCAAACGCTTTTTATATTTTTCTCCTTGGTTTAGATACTTGGCTTTGTATATTATGGTAGAAAATTTAACGGAGAAGCGAGATAAATAATACACATTGACCTTAGAACGACAGAGACGAATATATTACATGAATTGGAGCGCGGGTGCCATGTCGACCAGTAGTCGACACGGGCAAGCAACGGACTAAAACGCATGTCGACTAGCGGTCGACACGGGCAAAATAGCGCCCAAGGCCATGTCGACCAGTAGTCGACACGGGCAATCAACGGAATAAAACGTATGTCGACCAGTGGTCGACATGGGCAGTCAAAGGGTTAAGATAACCGTTAAAACCGAGCAAAAATATTAAAAATTATGTAGATATAAGTTGGGCACATAATGTGATCCCCATTGCACAGCCTGGAGATACTCATCATTCTCGGACAAATGGAGGGGAAGCGCGCTAGAGGAAGAGCGCCAGCTAGATGGGTGGACCAACTCAAGGAGGTGACTGGAGGCCAGATACAGGGAGCGGTACATATGGCGCAGAACCGGACCGAGTGGAGAAGATTGACATACAGTCAGGATCCTCAGCATTGAGGGAACGACCAGAAAGAGAGATATAAGTTTCTTCCAGTTCTCATATGAATTGATTTTTGCCCTATTACTCAGTGCTTATCACTTCCGCTCCTGTATCTACTTCCTCCGACTGCCTCCGTGGTCCAGTGCATAGCTTAAGCGACTGCTGATCGAAGGTCCCGGGTTCGATTCCCGGGTCGGGCAAAAGTGTTCCTGGGTATTTCTGAATTCTCTGTAGCAGCACGGAGTCTGGTGATGTGCCCGGTAACAATAGGCTCGCCCCCTATTACGTGGGATATAAAAATTCATGTCGAAATGTGGGTGTAATATTATACCTCTGCCTACCCCTACGGAGATACAAGCGTGAGTCTATAAATAAAATCTTCCAGTTCTCATATGAATTGATTTTTCCCTATTATTCAGCGCTTATGACTTCTGCTCCTGTGTCTACTTATATCGACACACTACCTTATGCCCGCTTACAAATTGGACCCAAAACACGAATGTCCGCATATAATAAGTGAATCCATCAAATATCTCGCTATACATCATTTTCCTGTCTTCGTCAAAAATAACGAAAGTGGGACAAAAGTGCGTGCCTATTTAGTGATCAGCTGTCTTTATCACACGTCCGAATTACGAGAGAGATGAATAATGTCTATAATAAATGAACAGAGATGGAGATGGAGTTCCGTATTAGTATCTACTTAATGTCAATGATATTACATGACTTAATGTTATTACATTTCTATGTTTGAAATTAAACTAAAGAATGACCTAGACCGGACGTTTCGATTTCCCTACAAAAGCCATGATCATTGCAGACTGAGGTGAAAATAAGGTTATTATTTACCAGCGGTATAAGGACAATATATCAGCAATGCCTTACCCAAAATCGCTAGAAATAAGTTTACTAAGGTAATATTTTGGCTACAATAATCATATCTGAATTACCTACTTATTGGACATACATGTTTATAAAAATACACAATACCTTCTATTTAATAACTTCTTACACTTAAACCAAATAAGTAGCTCAAGAAATATTTGTCAATTTATACTACATGCGCATTTGTTTATTAATTTTAATGGAATTAACACATCAGCACTTAAGTTGAAAAACACTTTACATCGAATAATACTTAACGCCAATATACTTACCGTCAAATAATAGAACACAAATATCTGTAGAGTATTGCAGATGAGTATAAATATTAGCGTTATAGACAAATAAGTCGTGCCCAACACTAGACAGAGTAAATATTGTACATGTGATATGCAAATAACATCAACTTGCGATATTAATGGGTATATGGGGTTAAACACAGATATGAGAATTAGTATCAGATAGAGCGCATTCGTCCAACTAAGCGTGGCACGTTGACAGCTATGTGTGCGTGACCTTTGGCGACTGGCACTGTACGGACACGCGCGTCTATGTGTGTGAAAAGTTGCCAGATTATGAATAATCTCCCAGTATTTTGCATATAGTTATGTAATATTCTTATATTCATTTGCGGTTTTGAAGAATTTACCATGGATTTAATTAATGCTTTTATAAATACATTTCTTAAATGTAGGTACCGAATTAAGTTTTAACTACTTCGTAAATCTGTATATATAAAATCCTTGCGTTACTGACTGACTGACAGACAAGCTACAGCCGAAACTACTCGGCGCATGAAGCTGAAATTTAGCATGTATGTTTCTTGGGAACCGTAGGGGTGCACCAAGACGGGATTTCTCGAAATTCCTACGTGATCGGGCAAAACGAGAAATAAGAAAATATGTGCGTGCGAAGCCGCTGGCGTCGATTAGTTGAGAAATAAATAGTATGTATGTACACACGGCACCAAGTCAAGCTAAACAGTTGCTGTACGATTTTGATACTTATTCCCTACGCCATAAGTATGTATGTACACACGGCGCCAAGTCAAGCTAAACAGTTGCTGTACGATTTTGATACTTATTCCCTACGCCATAAGTATGTATGTACACACGGCACCAAGTCAAGCTAAACAGTTGCTGTACGATTTTGATACTTATTCCCTACGCCATAAGTATGTATGTACACACGGCGCCAAGTCAAGCTAAACAGTTGCTGTACGATTTTGATACTTATTCCCTACGCCATAAGTATGTATGTACACACGGCACCAAGTCAAGCTAAACAGTTGCTGTACGATTTTGATACTTATTCCTTACGCCATAAGTATGTATGTACACACGGCGCCAAGTTAAGCTAAACAGTTGCTGTACGATTTTGATACTTATTCCCTACGCCATAAGTATGTATGTACACACGGCGCCAAGTCAAGCTAAACAGTTGCTGTACGATTTTGATACTTATTCTTTACGCTATAAGAACGGTGCAAAGGACAAAGTGTATAAGCTTAACGAGTAGCAGGGTGTACACGAATATTAGGATATCGTTTGGGGATCGAACTCAAAACAATATAATGTAAGGTATATACTAATGGAAATTGAAATTCTATTACTATATTTATGAGAAAGAAGATATACCTACAATATACTTTTATAATACGGTAATGTATTTTTCATTAACATGACAATCATTATCACATAATCAATTGACAAGTGCATTTTCCCTAATTCAGGCAGAACGGCGTCGACAAAAACTGGCAACACTTACATATTTCTAGCACAAATACGAATTTTATCGAAATTAAATTAGGAAACAGTCAAATTATCAATAGTTACCTATGAAAAGATATTCCATTTTCCTGTTTTTGTTTTTAGGAACAACTTTTACAGTGTTTAAGAACACAAGACGGCATTTTGAGAATTTAAAAGTTGAAGTGATCGTGACGCGTGAACTGTACGATGCTTCGTAGCGCACTGAGACGAGATTGTATTCGCTTTTCAATTTTGTATTTGCTTTAGTGGCCGCACGCAACTGTGCCGCGCGTTCCATCTGACTAATTCTCATATCTGTGGGGTTAAATTTGGGGCCCATCGCAACAGCTATATCTTGCAGTCTGTGGCAGATAAACCTGATATCCTCCTGGAGATAGTAATAATCCTAACTCATAGACATAGGTTCCTGTATTCCCCTAGCATAAGTAACCCTGGACAGAATACCTATTATAATCATTATGTACATAGTTTTTCGTGGTTTACTGGCAATACGACGCTCGGAAAAACTCTACCACATTTAAATGAAAAAGACATTGAGTAGAATATAGGTTACTCTAAAGATTATGATTAGACTGCCTCCGTGGTCCAGTGGATAGCGTATGCGACTGCTGATCGGAGGTCCCGGGTTCAATTCCCGGGTCGGGCAAAAGTGTTACTGGGGTTTTCCGAATACTCAGTAGCAGCCCGGAGTCTGGTGATGTGGCTGGTAACGGCAATAGGCTCGATCCCTTTTACGTGGGACCTAAAAATTCATGGCGAAATGTGGGTGTAATATTTACACCTCTGCCTACCCCTTCGGCGATACAAGCGTGAGACTATAAAAATAGAAAATATAATTTCATTGACCATAAAATAAAAGGCGCACAGTGGGTACCAACCTATTGCGAACTGTTCCCGGAAGCGTGGCCTCCGCTAACGACAAGCAAAAGCTGCTAATAGATATTCAAATCAGCAAACTTATATTAAAAGACTTAAAATAATAGTAGGTTAGTTATATTATTTTGATGACAAAACTACAAAAAAATCATAAATATTTTTCCACGGATCTCCAAATTCGCGTGGATTACTAAGAATACGATAATTGATAATTACGTCTGTGCTAACGAGACTAATGATAAGGCAAACCGTGTTTTTGTGTGCCTCACACACATGCACACGTATCATCATCATAATTATATGTAATCTTACCACTATTTAAAAACTGCGACCAGACACCATTAAGAGTTTGACAGGCCGAATATGTAGGTCCTCTTTTTGCGCGATGGATTGGGAACAGCCTTGAATATTCGTAGATAGTGTTACGAGCTGAGGTTCGACGATAAATTATATACACTATGCCAGAAAAACTGCACTTTATTCACTAACACAATAACACTAGATACACACACTTAATTTTCACTTCACCTCTGCTTCGAGTATGTGGCCCCTTGACAGCCGCACAACTTGTGCATTTGCGGCACCAATCCTCGACGTCATCCCGACAATGGAGCCAATAAAACCGCTCCGGGATCTTAGTAAGAGTCTTCTTAACTCCCATGTGACCTCCCGAAGCACCATTGTGATAGAGCTGCAAGACTTCCGGCACCTTAGTTTTGGGCACTACCATTTGCAAATGGCACTGGTTACCGCGAGCGTTTTCCCATTTGCGGCACAGAACTCCATCCTGGACGACCAAACTTTCCCACTGTGCCCAATAACTCTTGGTGATAGGGCTCATTGCTGCGATATCACTCCATTTGGGCCTAGGAGCGCCTGATTTCTTCCATTCAAGAATCGGCTGTACATCCTTGTCATCTTGCTGAGCACTCTGCAAAGCTTCTCTCCATTCGTCGCTTAGATCCGTCTTTAACATCCTCACTAGCGCTGCCTGCTTTGCTTCCTGTCGGCTACAGTGCTTGCACTGGTCGGGACACGGCCTACGCGATAGGGCATCTGCGTTACCATGGGACTTGCCGCTGCGATGTTGTATTACAAAATCAAACTCTTGCAGTAGTTCAATCCATCTAGCTACTTGTCCTTCTGGGTCCTTAAATTGAAGTAGCCATTTCAGCGCTGCATGGTCGGTTCGCAGGTGGAATTTACGGCCCAACAAGTATTTGTTGAAATGCTGCAACGTCTTTACTACAGCTAAGAGTTCCCGCCTGGTGACGCAGTAGTTTCTTTCGGGTTTGGATAAGGTCTTGCTGAAGTATGCTATAACAACTTCTTGATCACCCTTCTTCTGTGACAGCACGCCGCCAATTCCGGTGTTACTGGCATCTGTGTCAACTATGAATTCATGTTCATTGTCAGGGTAGCCTAGAATAGGTGCAGTACACAGATGTTCCTTAAGCTTCTGGAATGCAACGTCACAGCTCTTATTCCAACAGAACTGCACTCTGTCTTCGGTGAGCTTATGAAGAGGTCGAGCAATGTCAGCAAAGTTCTTCACAAACCGTCGATAGTAGGAGCATAATCCGAGGAATGCTCTGACCTGCGTTTTGTTCTCTGGAACTGGCCATTCCTTCACGGCAATGATCTTATCCGGGTCAGTTTGAATACCGTTCTCCGAGACCACATGTCCTAGAAAGTTCACTTGCCGTCTGAATAACGCGCATTTCTTCGGACTCAGCTTCAAATTAGCTCCTCGTATCTTTGACAGCACTTGCTCCAAGTTTCGAAGGTGATCCTGGAAGGTGCGCCCCACGATGATGATGTCATCCAAGTAGACCAGGCAGGCGTCTCCAATCAGTCCCATAAGCACTCGCTCCATCAGTCTCTCAAAAGTAGCCGGCGCGTTGCACAATCCAAAGGGCATGACGTTAAATTGCCACAATCCTTTGCCTGTGGAGAATGCCGTCTTCTCTTTGTCTCGAGGATCTATTTCCACCTGCCAGTAGCCACTTTTTAGATCTAATGTAGAAAACCACTTCATCCCCGTCAGCGTATCCAGAGTGTCATCGATCCTTGGCAGTGGGTAGCTGTCCTTCTTTGTGATGTCGTTTAATCGGCGGTAGTCTACACAGAAGCGCATGCTGCCATCTTTCTTCTTAATTAGCACCACCGGAGAACACCACGGGCTGGACGAAGGCTCGATTACGCCTTCCTTCACCATACCGTCGATCATAGCTTCCACTTCACGTTCCCGTGCCACTGGCACACGTCTTGGTCGCTGGCGAATTGGTGCTTCACTTCCCGTGTTTATTTTGTGCTGGACTAGTGCTGTCTTCCCTATGTCGGCATCACTGGTCGAGAAAATATCGGCGAACCGGTTCAACATCTTCTTAGCCTTGGTCATCTCTTCTTCTGGCAGGGTACTTTGGCAGTCCTCCAAAAGTGAAGACACGTTGAATCGTGCAGCCTGAACCTTGGCGCTGGTAGGTTGCTCCTGACATCTACGCATCAAAGCCGCTCCTTTCTTGAGCAACACTTCCTTGTCACTTGCATTTAGTGCGCGTACTGATGAAACTTTGGTTCCCCTTACCAA
Source organism: Euclidia mi (assembly GCA_944739405.2). NCBI lineage: Eukaryota > Metazoa > Arthropoda > Insecta > Lepidoptera > Erebidae > Euclidia > Euclidia mi. The sequence goes on along the minus strand of OX123204.2, from coordinate 24,322,717 downwards.
GGTTCGTGCAATCTTCCACGATGCCTCTTTCTCTAGGCCTTCGATAAGTACGCAGCGGTTCCCTCGACCAGAACTCCCGGGTAAACAAACCGGTACAACCGTTTCCGACCGCGGTTGTAGCGTGACATTCTTCAGGCAGTACACTTTTCCTGAAGTTGCGCCTTCCATGAAGACTTCTTCCGAGCCACATTTCAACACTCCCTGGTTAACATCGATCTCGCAGTGATACTCCCGCATGAAGTCTAGGCCCAGGATGCAGTCGTCCACTATATCGGCCACGATGACTTTGTGACGGTAAACTTTGTTGCCTAGCTTCAGATCCACCTCCATTTTACCTCGGACGGTTATGTGCTGACCGGTAGCTGTTCTCAGATTCACACATTCATTGTTCCTGAAGCAGCCCCGAAGAACCCGTCTTGCCAGATGGAAACCGACGACTGTCCGAGAAGCACCCGTGTCTAATGTCAGCTTGCATGGTGTTCTGTTAATTTTGCCTTCGATGATCAGGCTGTTCCCGTCACATGATTGCGAGATCGAGATACTTGGGGCTCTTCCATTACCAGCCAGCACCCGCCCCGCAGTCCTGGCTTCTACTCGTTTCCCTGCTCTCGCTGCCTGGCAGGCACATCAGGCGACCCCTTTGGTGGAGACAGGGTGTCACCAGGCTGCCTACGCTTTGGGCAGCTCAAGCGGATATGGCCTCTTTCTCCGCAGTTGTAGCACCGAGGTGACGACAAAACTTCCCTGATGCGGTGACCTCGGTCGTCGCGTCGCACTGCTTCCACCTCCAGAGCGTGGGCTAAGGCGTCCTTGAGGTCCTTGAAGTGCCCAAGCCTCACTGCTGCTCTTACCTCCAGGTCCCGGATCCCATCCGTAAACGCCTGTACGAGGTTCCCGTCAATAAGCGCAGGAGACGACTGGTATGCCTTCCTGACCAGCTTTTCCACCTCTAGAGCCCACTGCTGCAGAGTTTCTCCGGTGCGTTGCGTCCTGTCCTTCAGCTGAGCACGATACACATGTTCGAGGTGCGCGTCTCCGTACCTCGCCTCAAGCGCCTCCAGAAGCTTCTCGTAGGTGACGTCTTGTCCGAGTGCCTCCAACACTGTCAAGGCCCGGTCGCGGAGGCCCAAGGTTAGGGCGGTTAAGGCCTGTTCTTTATTCCACCCATTTGATCGCATCACAGCCTCGAACTGGATCTTGTATGCAGACCATGATGACGAGCCATCAAATGGTGGAATCTTAAATCCACGAGGTGAGGGCGCTACAGCCGCTGGTGTTACTTCGAGCCCACGCAATTTCTTCTCCACTTCAGCAACACAGGTCTCGTGGTGGTCATGTACACGCTTCTCTATAGATGCGACGCGAGTCTCAAGCTTGTCGTGCACGAGCATCTCTACGTCGCTGATACGGGCCTCGTGCTGCTGAAGTTCCTCCTTGACCGCCTTCAAATCCTTCCCCACAGCGGCGCTGAGGTCCTTCATAAGCACCACCTGCTCTTCTAGGCGGCGCGCGTGCTCCTCCTTGTCGCGCTGGAGCTGTTCTTCTAGGCGGCGCGCGTGCTCCTCTTGACGGCGAGCCTGCTCCTCCTTGTCGCGCTGAAGCTGTTCCTCTAGGCGGCGCGCGTGCTCCTCTTGACGGCGAGCCTGTTCCTCCAGGCGGCGCGCGTGCTCCTCTTGACGGCGAGCCTGCTCCTCCTTGTCGCGCTGTAGCTGTTCCTCTAGGCGACGCGCGTGCTCCTCTTGACGGCGAGCCTGCTCCTCTTGACGACGAGCCTGCTCCTGTTGACGGCGGTCCTGCTCCTCTTGACGGCGGGCCTGCTCCTCCTTGTCGCGCTATCGCTGTTCTTCCATGCGGCGCGCCTGCTCCTGCATGAACGCCATCAGAGCCGCGATGTCGGGCACCGCCACGGCGTGTGCGCTTGCAGGCTCCACTGCAGCCGCGGAGTCGCCTGATCCACCAGACGATGGAGAAGGAACGTCTCCGAAGCGTCTCTGGTCCAGGTCTTGCTGGCGCTGGTTCCTGGTACGTACTCCGTCAGTTTCTTCCTTCGGCATAACCGGCATAATTTATCCCTTTCTTCTGACACCAATTTGTTACGAGCTGAGGTTCGACGATAAATTATATACACTATGCCAGAAAAACTGCACTTTATTCACTAACACAATAACACTAGATACACACACTTAATTTTCACTTCACTAATAAAACACACTATTCACACCACTAGAACAGCACTAAACACTTCCGACTTATTTCCTTCGCTCCTTGTTGATCGCTTCGATATTCAATTGTAACTGTCCTGTCTCCCGCGCTCTCGCTCTATTTATACTGGTCGGATAACATCACTAGCACATTCTAGACTCTTCCACAAAACTGTCGAAATAATCTCGAACAGTCGATTACAGCAACGCCATCTAGTACAGAGTAGCTGAATTACCTTTAAACCACCGATACATTCAATCTCTTCTAGTATTTCCCCCATTCACCGATAGATGGCGTAACAATAGATTACGTTGAAAGTATCATTTTAACTTAAGTATTTTTGATTTAAAGTAACTCGTCTATTACATTATACTGACGGAACAATAGACTTAAAAAAATACCTGTTAGACAAATGTCTGTGAGGATTTACAAATTGTCGGATAGATAATTTTGTACTTAAGTCTCGGAAAAGTAAGATATAATGATGAAATGAGATGAAAATGTAGGAAATTTTTCTATTCACAACCGCAGTGACACACTGTGAAAACATTAAGAAACTAAAGAATGTTATATACTTATATATACTGATGATTTTCTTACGAACTGTGTACCTTGTGTTTCAGATAATAGTATGCGATAATTAGGCAGTGTAACAAGTGCAATAACACGCAAGTATTTGATATCATACGCACGTCGGGTGGTTATAACTTTATTAACGGTGCAACTTTGTAAAGCAAATAGCAAAGTGACGATCGAAATACCGCGGCGTGATACGCAGTAGGTAATGAGGCCATTACAGGAAAGCAGTTAAATTAATAATCGTTAATAATTTTATTACTCGCTCGTTAAGGTAATGAGATAAGCGTGGTTACGTTGATCGCGTTAATAAGTGCAAGCTGTGCAAGGTTCCAGTGTCGGTTGCTTGTTCAGGTAGTGCTATTGGATTTCTTGTCAACAAACTATTTAAGAGAGTTTATGAAAAAGTTTCATATAGAATCTGGTAGGTAATATAAATATACTCGCCCAGCAACGGATTTATGAAAAGTGACGGCTGGTGTAGTTATCTACTTATTGCTTTCTTTATTTTTTCGTGTGTGTAAGGCCCACTCTGATATAGAATTTCGTAGACCGCCCAAAGGACATAATTCTCAAAAGCTACTTGGAAGGCAGCTTGGAATGAAGTGAACAACAAATGGTCTAGGATTCAAATCCACGCACCAAAATCTTTTTAATTATCGCTTGCTTCTGTAACGTTTAGTTACAGAAAACATCTTGAAGATGTTCTTGGGAGACATGTGAAATCTGCCAAACCGCACATGGTGTACTATGGCCTTACTCTTCTCATTGTGAGAAGAGGCCCCAGTCAGGTAGCGGGAAAATACTTCGAGGTTAATAAAAGCCAAAGATAGCTGATCTTTTAGAATTTCATCTAGTAAGATTACTATGTTACTAAAGCAGCATATTTAACTCAATAAAGGCATATCTTTTAGAACTTCACCTAGTTAGATTATTATGTTACTATTTTACCAAATGAGTTAGTAGCTGTTGCAATACAAACTAGTAATAGGTTACCTGTTGAGGAGTATTCGATAACCAAGTGAAGGGAGTGCGTAGGCAGCGGTTAGCAACCGCATAAATTGATGTCAGCTGATAATATTGCACTCGAGACACGATTCATTCGTCAAATGTAATAAAACCATTTGGCAATAACAGTTATAAGTTATTGCCGAAATAAACTGAATCGGGCTTCGACTATTGTCAACCTACATACTATTTCGTGGACCCATTGACTGAATTTATGTATAAGAGCTAAGAATTGGCATTTTTGGAGCGTTTTGTCCATATTTTCATCTAATGCTATTTCCGGAAAAGAATGTAAATATTCTTGCGCATAAACTAACTAAATGTTGTTCCATCCCTTTATTTCCTCAATATTTGTTTATCCGTCAGTTTTCTTAACGTGATACGAATGTAACTTTTACTTGTACATACATACATAGACTAACGCCTGTTTCCCCGAAGGGGTAGGCAGAGGCATATTAAACGCCCACTTTTCGCCAGTGTTTTGATCCCACTTAATAGGTGGCGAGCCTATTGCCGCTTATCGGGATATTTTGTTTGCTAGAGCCTCGTCCGTTGATCGGCAGGTGCACCACTTGCAGGTGAGGTTGGCTTGGGACCCTAAGTTCTTGGTAACCCTATACACTTTTACTTGTATAGCTCAAAATTTCACTAATGCACCCAAGGCCTCTTGGACGTCAACGTGAGAATTCACGGTAGGTTCTTTGTGTACCTATCAAATCGAAAATAAGGTCATGGAAACCTTTTATCCATTTGAACCTCTGCCATTTTACAACCGAACATAACACCAATCTGACAAGTGTCGTCAAGAAGACATTTCCTTACTTCGTCTCAGACCTAACCAGATATACTTGTTAGTAGATAGTATAGTTGAATTACCCCTCCTTTCTCCTTCCCTTCTGAGTTGCCCGTTCTCATGTGCTTAAGTACGTACTTTGTCAGTCTATGAAACTGTTGTCATCCATTATTGCCAGAGCTATAAACCTCTAAATATTACAATCTTACAACGCAACGGGACAAAGTACTTCGGAATGCGCGCTTTGTGCATAATAAGTGTTTACGACATCGTTCGGCGATCGTTTAACTGTTTCATTTCATAATAATGTAAGTACTTACTTGAAAGGAGCCGGAGAATCAATTAAAGTCATTGGATTTTATATTATTGCTTCGTTATATGCGTATATGCTAATGGCACATTAGAAACTTTAACGGCTCAGTAACCAGGTTTTTAGGTAGGTAAGTGTTATCTCCGTTCGGGTCTCGGCAAAGTATATCAAGCGTGATTTGTGTGACCTATATGTACGGGACGATGTACGTAACAACTTACTTACAAACCACCGCGGTGTCAATGGTTTTAGAAGGCTACACAAGTGTATCAGATACACGCCTCTTAGATGTGCTCCAAACTCGAAACTTCGTATATCGGAGAGATGTTTGCCACCGAGATACCAAATAAACAATAATATCTGAGCATAACCTGAAAAATAGATTAGGTGGTAATGTGACAAGAATAACGCAGCAATAACATTAACAGAAAGTTTACTTTTGATAGTGAACCATCTATGAAAAAGAAACTTACTGATCATCAGATTGTTGAAAAAGGAAAGAGAAAGAAATAAAGGAAAGTAATAAACAGTAAGCTGCCGATAAAGTCTTCCACTACTGCCATGGCGGGGTTTTATCCGTGTTATGTTTAAAGTAAATTATTTATGCAATAGTCAATATATATGAAACATATACTATACTCCTCTAATGATAAAGCGAAGCATTATGCAGCCACGTTAAAAAAGCTACTTACACTAACAAATTAGCAATAATAGGCGTCGGCGTCGTTAAGTTGAAAATATATCTTTTTAAACTCTCAACTTTTGACACACTCGTTCCCTAAGAAATCTATTGAGTAACGCTCGACATGGCAGTTAAAACACCTCTTTCATCTGTTCTGTGGTTAAAACAAACCACATTATAACTCTTAACACCATAAACACAAAAAGCGGCTTACAAACCTTTTAAACTAAAATAAAAACACACGGTCATGGTGACAATACGTGAGTCAAATGTACATACCTAAACATTTTTTTGATAATTTGCTAGAAGTCGATCAATCTGCTTTTAGCAACGGAAGAGCGCTAACAACGTGACCGGAAAAGCTTATTGAAATACCCATACTGTTTGTTAACTTTGGTATTAAACAATTTATTTTATTTTATATGTGATAGTATCACTGAGCCCATATTACTATAGCTAGAAAATGTAAGCAACCCACGGAATGGATAGACCTAGGATTTTTGTGATATTTAGCCATAAGTGGTAAAATAAAGATTGAATGTTAAATACGATGATCAAGTGCTAGTTAATTTATAAAAGTAAACGTTGTTAAACTAAAGTAATAAATTGCACTCAACGTCGTCCTAGAGTTATTCTGGTTGCATACAAGACATTTGGCCTTAGAACGCTCCGTTCGCTTCCTAATCTAACATAAGCCGTAATTGCTTATCATCAGGCGATCCGTGCGCCTGCTCGTTTACCGCCTATTACGATAAAAATCGGTTGTCAGATTATTAACTTTTCGAAAGGAATGTGCTGTTGTCTTACCTACCTTCGCAACCCAATGGCATAGTGATATTCCATGGCCTAGAACAATGTCAGACTCTTTAAGGATACTGAGTCCTCATCCCATCTAGAAAAAAATACTAGTAAAATGGTCAAAATAAAATGGCACAGCGGCTTTTCTGAATGTTGTCCACAAGTCTGATGTAGGTTCACTTGTCAGGCCTGCCTGACAAGTGAACCTACATCTTCTTATAATGCTTACTCAAGTAACTTTGTCGAGGCTTCGAGCTAAATCGAATACATCTGTACACTATACTAGCTCGAAGATTTTAGTCCTAAATTTCTTAAAGTATGAATAAAAATACTGAGTTACTGCATGTAAATACAATACTTTTGCAGTCGTGCCGGTTTATTTACTCATGTGGTCGTGCCTCGTGAACCTACTCCTATCATGCTTCGTAGCTGATCTTTACAGATATGCAGAATACTTTTTTTTATGCTTTCCAAAAATATTCATTGTCTTGTAGTATGAATATACGAGTAAGTGAGCAGTCCCAGTTAGTTATCGTCCCACGCGTGATTCACCGAGAGAAATGGGTATATGGAGCTCGTCAGTCACTGTCGTCCGTGTTGATCTTTAAACCTAGCGTAGTGCCATCCGTCAACTACTCAATACGTCTGATATCGCCATACTACTAGTAGCAGATAATTGTTCTGGACATCGACATTGCAATTACTTGTTAATATTTTGTTGATTTATGTAAGCATCAATTATTTGAGACACGTTATTTGATAGACAATTATGAGATAGGCCGAGAAATTGACCACGCTATGAATTAGATAGTTTTGTGAAGGACTGCCATGACCTAGCGGCGGACAAGGATCGGTGGAAAAAGTATAAATGAAGAAGAACCCTTTGACCATCAATGGGACAAAAATGTTTCAATAAAAAAATATATGAACTTGTATTTAAAGACAGCGATTTCAAATTGCAGATACTAAAATACTGCAACGCAGAGGGTCTCGAGTTCAACACATGATTACTCCAACTGTTATAATTTTTGCGACAAATGTGACTCAATACTTCATAATTATCCCAAACAACTTTTGAAACTAAAATAGATGATTGTGCTAGAGGTATGATCGGTGAATTTGACGAGCGGTAAATTTTGTCGATTTGATTGTCATAACGTAACGCCACGGGACTGAACGACAAACCGCATTGAAGGAAAAAATCACACTGTATAACGAATCAGAAACTTTGATTGAAAACCTTTTTGTACTCGATTAAAAGTTGAGTTCTCAATGTAGGTGGAAAACCTGCTTGCAAATATCGAAGAATAAACTATAACCTGTAGCTTAACAACGTGTTAGATTTTATCGATCGCCAGTATATCCAGTAATTACGGTACCTAGGTCATCAGCTAAGTGCGTTAGTGCCTGCGGCGTCTAGACAAGATTGCTCCACACATTATTCTAGTACTTAATTATATCACTGCATTGTGTGAAGGCATTATGTTATACTTACGCATTCGTTTATAATTCAGTCGTTTACTTAAATACTTTGGATTAATAATCGTCTTTGATAACTTCCTTATACTATTGTATACGTTTATAGATTAATTTGCTGTATTTTGTTTCCAAGACAGTTTGTCATTCCCCGAGACTTTACGGATGTCAAAATTCGGTGACCTCTATAGTCAGTGCTGCTGAACCGGCTAGCACATGTGGCACAGTAGTAGGAACATAAGTGGGACCGATCCCAATAAAAATCCTGTTTCAGTGCTCCGTTTGGTTAGCTTGTAGCCAATAGCGATTTACATTCAGTTAATGCAAACGACTAACTGTAGAAATATGGCATCGTAATGCAGTACGAGTGCGAACAGTAAACTGATTTTGGCATAGTTTTGACAGAATACCTACCTAGTTTCCAAGATAATTTACTTACAGCGTGACTGCTGCTAGTTTTGGGTAATATGGGGAGCATTTTTGCAGCGGCAGTCACAAATTAACCCTGGTAGCAAAATACTTTCCACTACTTTTTAGGTTATTGCGTAAACACCAACCAAAAAGGCTATAGAAAACATTCTATAAGTCAATAATTCTGGGTACTCCTAACATTCATTTTATAGAAAATAGAATATACATATATTCAGTAGGTATTAACTTTAAACGTTGAACGATATTCACTGCATCTTTCTCTCTTCTAAGTTACCATAAAAGGATCTCTTCCCTCTCTCATGAATCCTACGCTTTAACTTAAGACTAACAATTCGAAAATTCGAATCTCTTTACCAGAAATAATATCGCTACTTGCATAACTTTCACAACAATGAGCATCATTCATCTCAGACGGACATTTATGACAGATCAAATAACAATGAAAAGCTGCAGTAGCTCCGATAGAATAGCCACAAGACATGCCAGTAAATCTTGAGTGCATTGTCTGCCAGATACTTGAGTCCGTATTAATGGCATGCCTAAAGCTTCCTAAAGCTTACAGACTGAACACATACTGATCGACTGACGAGATCCTATACAATCTGCGAATGTGTACAACAGTACTCATTCGCAGATTACATATTTTTATCGCTTCTTATTCGAACCTACAACTCTTGACGACGCATCATCGTCGTTTATTATAGAGGTTAGTGAAAAAACTACCCTGGCTGTTAGGACCATATCCCATTATATTGGTGTAAACAGCCAGGGTAATTTTTCATGGGTTTAATTCCCATCCAGGAAAAAAAGTGTATTAAGCATGATTATTTCTGTGTGAGTGTAATTTAATTAAATAAAGATGTATGTTATTAGCCTTGTGGCCATAGACCTGTCTAGCTTGGGATCAAATGGACTGTGTGTAGAATGTGTCCTGAAATATTTATTATTATCATCAGCCCAACTTTTTTCGGATTAAAACTAAGACTTTTACTTTGGACTTGGACTTTTACTCAATTTTGTAATTGGCATAGCGTTCCAACCATTGTGCCATTCGTATAAATCAAAATGATCTATAAGGTACATATCAGGAAGGAATTATTCTGTAACTTAATACAAGCACGTATTGAAAATCCTAGCTGTTTACTCTTTGTTCAAGTCGATTTCGCGTCCCTCACAACAAACAATGCCTAAACCTAAGGCAAGTGAAAGCCTCAAAATTCACCAGATAAATTAATAGCGCATAGAAACATGAACTTGGTGCCATCAATCAAGCTATTTAGCATACCGTGGGCGAGCAGAATGGCTGCGAAGAGTCGGTCACACAATGATACGGAACGTAACAACCTCATTACAGGAGGTGCAGCCACGAACAAAGGCTAGAGAGTGATTTATGGCGCCAGCTAGAAGGCTGTGATCTATCAAAGATGAGGGAGGCAGCTGAGGAATCTGCGAGGAAATCTTCCACCTACATAAGACTAATAAAATAATTTGATACTATACGTTAGTTGAATATTTTATTATTGTGCCTGTTGTCCCATTGTCATAGACATCATTATCAGTTAATCGATATATAAACTATCCCTCTGCTAGAGAACGAGTCTCTTCTCACTATGAGAAGAGGAAGGCAATAGTCCACAATAGTCTAGAGCAGGTAAGCAGACATCGCATGTTTTTCTGTAACATTATGGAGAACTCTCAGACATGCAATTATCCTCAAGAAGTTTTGTCTCATCGTTTAGCAAGGATTTGTAATTACAGTCTAATGCGCGCCGTGGGTTTAAAGCTCATTTTAAACGTTACTGAACAAAAACAGCTAGTAGAAGTAAGTAAGTAAATACTTTGATAATTTGCCTTATGAATTTTAGATCCCACGTAGTTAATAGGGGGCAAGCTTATTGCCATTACCGTGCACATTACCAGACTCCGTGCTTTATTTACTCATGTGCTGCTACTAAGAATTCGGAAATACTCAGTAAAACATTTGTACGACTCGGGAATCGAACCCGAGACCTCTCGATCAGTAGACGCATACGCTGTCTACTGGATCACGGATGCAGACTTTGATAAGTGGTGAAATAATTTATTTCGGATTAGTTCCTGCTTCCTTCATCTCTCAGCTCAGCTTAGCTCAAACATCTTTAGGGCATACGTAGCCATAATAAATCTCCAAGGAATATTCTGTAGAATAAGGATTTGGATGTGTAATGTATAACGGCTAAAGGATGCTGTGTTCAATTGTTTTTAACGACGATTAGATATAAATACATCACTTGAATACAAATCTTGTGACAATTTTAGTTAAGTCATATTCTTCCTAAAATCGAAAGTTTGCTACGATGGATGGATGTGTGGGTGTATGTTACTGTATCCCGCAAAAACGTTATATATATTATTTTGCCACATAAACCATACGAGGGTCAAACTGAAAGTTCTTAGAACTGGCCACTTATAAACAATATAATAAAAAAAAATATTCTAAAATTTGAAAATAGAACTCTTTGCCAATATTACTGAGTATATATTTCATTCATTTGTCATTTGTTTTACGATTTGGCGGCAAATTGAAAATTGTCTGTGTCACGTCAACATGAATTTATCACGAGAAAATTTTCGTGCAATGATTTTTTATGACTTTCGATGTCATTTAAGTCAACAAGAAAGTTATGATAGACTACGATTGGCCTTTCACGATGAAGCCCCATCTCGTGCGACTGTTTACAACTGGTTTAATGAGTTTAAACGTGGTCGCACTAATCTCACTGATGATGTACGTGAGGGACGGCCTTCTACGGCGACGACTGAAAATAACATCTGTGTTGTGCGGCGTATGATAGAGACTGACAAAAGAGTGACCTATCAGCAGATTCGCACAAGCTTAGGCATCGGTATGAGTCAAGTGCACAAAATCCTCCACGAACATTTAGCGGTCAGGAAGCTTTGCGCCCGGTGGATACCTCATAATTTGACTAAGGCTCAAAAACTCCATCGTGTGGATTTAACGGAGGTGACTCAAATGCTGTGTTCGACATACTAACAGGTGACGAAAGCTGGATTTACTGTTATGATCCTGAAACCAAAAGACAATCTGCTCAGTGGGTGTTTCCTTTCGAGGAGTTGCCAACTAAAGTGAAGAGAAGGATAGGTCATTTCGCAACAATTGTGTTAGAGGATCAAAAAACAGTTTCTGCAGAATGGTACACTACCAATTGTTTGCCACTTGTCTTGGAAAAAGTTCGAGAGAAACGACCTCGCAGTAGGATCCTCCTTCACCACGACAACGCCTCGTCGCACACCGCCAAGCGAACGATCGACTATTTGGCGACATCAAACGTTGAATTACTGGGTCACCCGCCGTATAGCCCCGACCTCGCGCCTTGTGATTTTTATTTATTTCCAAAAATTAAAGAAAAACTTAAAGGAAAGCGGTTTATGAATGCTGAAGAAGCGGTGGCTGCGTATCGCGATGCCATTGAAGAGACCCCTAAGGACGAGTGGGCAAAGTGCTTTTCCCAGTGGTTCCATCGCATGCAGCGGTGTATTGACGTCAATGGACAATATTTTGAAAAGATATAATAAAACTAATAACTGGCTAATGTAATCAGTTTTTGATTTTCTAAGAACTTTCAGTTTGACCCTCGTATAAACCATGGACAATGCCAATCACATCTAATGCAAAACTATATAGACTGCGGGCGCTCTATGAATAAAAAAAATCGACGAAACGCAACCAAGATCCAGGACTTTCACTTAATTAGAAAATCATCGCGCCAACATTATCAACATCGGTGCAGTAATTTTATAATACAGGAAGACGGAAGTAACAAACAAGTACGGATGAACAAATTAGTGCTCATGTGTACGTCCTGGAAAGTAACCCTACACTGTTTTAGGGCTTCGCGTATTAGAGACATTTCGCACGCACTTTAAAAAGGAAACGGCAAAATGTTAATTACTAAGTGGATAGACTATTAGACTACAAACTATCTCGGTGGTCAAAGTTTACGCGAGTGAAAATATTTTGAGTGTTATGAAATTTATTTAAGTACCTACCTACCTACTCCTACGGCCTTACCCTTCTCACAGTGAGAAGAGGCCCGTGCCCAGCAGTGGGATAGTATATGTATACAGGGCTGATGGTGACTGATGACTGATCGACTGCACGTATGACGAAGTGGTCGTCTCGCGCTTTGGAACGCGCTGAGTGTTGTAGGTTCGATGACACGGTACAACAGTTTATAGTAAGCACGCATTGTTACCACGCGCACAAAACTGTACAATAACATTTTGAATAAATTTACCTTTACTTTTTTCTACAATATTGTATGGGGTATCATTAGATAGGTATTTCAAAACCAATAGGGGTTAACTTTAACCGTCTTTTTGTTTAGGGATCCGTTTGCGAAATATTTAGGAAAAACGTCCAATTGCAAATTGTCCTTCCCCTATCTTCATCTAAAAATAATCTATCGTCTAAACCGTAGTATTTAGGTATGTGTAAGCTATGCTAAATAGTGCCATATATAAATAAATAAACAAATAGCGTCATATATTCACTTTCAGTGAATATTTATAAAACAAACAAGAACAAAACAAACATTTTTAGGCTACCTAATGTTTACGCTTTCAGTAAAATATATAACGGCTAATCAGACTTGACTGATAAAGGAGTAATAGACAATTATTTTAAACTTCTTCTTGCGAGCTATAAACGACTATTGTGCTTGGGTTCTATCTACTATCCTTAAGACACAAGGTAAGGGCTCTTCCAGAGGGCCAGGGCTCCGCATTGTGCGTGGCTCGACATGCACTTGGCCGGTTTCGATAACTAATTTTTGTTCATTGCATATTAGAAATTCGTTACTTGCATACCTGTAGTGTACACACCGGCGCCAGCAACTTGTCCGTCCACGTAATGAGGCGGGTATTTTAATTGCGACCCAGTATCACGCCTCCATGCCGGCCGCCGTCGTCGCGACGCGCGCTAGACGTATTTGCATAGCTTGATTAAAGCTTACTGCATTTTGTATAGCGGACAATCAATCTGTGGCCTTGTCTTGTTGTACTCATAGAGATTGCTCGTAGGTAAGCGTTATAATGCAATGAACACATTCACAGATGCATAATTGCGCACATCAATTAAGACAGCTTAGATAACGGAACAGTTCACGTAGTCACATCTGCAATGCATCTTTCGGAGAGGTGTAATGTACATTACACCTCTCCGAAATATCGAATATAATGTGTTAAATCCATAATTGTTATTCCCAACTTAAGTAGTCTTATTTTTAACAAATGCCCTCGCCTGTATTAATAATAATAATAATAATAATAAAACCCCTCTGGGGCAGTCGTTACCTCACCATGAGACTAACGCAATCTCAGAGGGCAGAGTAACAGCTTTCAATCAAATATCACCTTCATCGAGTAATATAAACAAAAAATGTATTACAAGATGAAAAGAAAGCTTACAACCGCAGGGCAGCTTTGTGGCGAGCTGAATGTGTGTGGCGACACTGCGGTCCCGAATGCTTCAGAGAGTCGGTCAGGGCCTCGTCTCCAGCTTGCCTTTACTGGCTGGTCGGGGTGGATTTCCAAGAGCGCCCGCAGGACTCTCAACTCTGGCTTGCCTTGGTCGGCCGGCCAGAGGGAAGCCGCAAGAGCTACTGGCTCGGGGGTGGAAGTGTCATTCTCAAGGGCGTAACTACGGGGAAACCCGCTCCGGGCCTCCGTTGTCACGAGGCCCGCGATGGCGAAACCGGTGCCGCACCGCTCGACACCCCTAGCCACTCGCACCGGTGTTGCCCTCTGGCTACCTCTATGGCAGAGTTTGTTTGCTTTGGGCGGCTGTTAAGAGAGGGCCCATCCAGTGAGTTGGCGAGTCACCACCTGCCATGCGGACGGATACTATTAGAGTATTACAGGCAGGTGCCGTTTTTCATCCATAGAATCATAATAATTACAAGTCCATCAAACACCCAATCTCATAAACCAATTAAATAAGGCTCCACATATTACAATAGTCTTACATGTGTTGCGGCTAGTCCATAGCTGTACTCAATAGTGCTGTTGTGGAGGCTCCGCGGCATGTGTCCCATCCCATTTTAGATTAAAGCTCTCTACGGGCCTCTGCACGTTGGATCCATATCCCCGTGTAAGCCTCCCAAAGGTCCGGTTATTCTTTTGACACTAAAAGTTAGAAGAATTACCGTGTAACAGAGACACATAATAATAATAATAATAGCCATTTATTTTCAGGTAATTACAACCCATAGATAAATACCTTATAGACTAACATACATACAATAACATTATAATATTACAAAAACATAGGTGTTGTTTACGGCTTCGTGTTACGCTGAGTGGTATTGCGTAGCCTTCCATAAAAACGCCGATACACAACACCCTTCGGCCAAAACTCTTCCTTGAGAAAAGTGTCGAGATGATGAGTCGGCACCCGCACCACGTACGACTTGAAGTTGGTGTTATGCCGTGACTCCAATCTCTCGACTCTCAAAGTCCAGTTGGTCTTCAGGCGCATGTAGTCTACGACCTCCTCGTCCTTTGTAGAGTGATGCAGCCGAGACACGTACAACTGCGTGGTTGGTACGGCGGGACGTAGCAGCATGTTCGGTCCCACTAATCCGGTACCACAGAGGTTATGACAAGTAGGTTTCTTCTTCTCCTTCTCCACTTTGATGAAACCATCCTCGTCGCATGTCTGCTTCTGTGGGGCTCGTAGCTCCACGACCTTGTTCTGAAGGGGTGCACAACGCTTCTGCTTACCCCCTTTTTCATCGGGCCGATTTTGCTGCGTTTTACTTTTGGCAGCAACATTAGCATAGGCGCGCTTAGGCACTGGCGCATCAACCTTCGGCAAAACCTTGACCGGTGTCGATGACCCGAGTTCAGGAACGTTACACGTACCACCGCTTGCATTACCGGCGATAGGCGAAGCAAGCAAATTCGCTGACTCAAAACTGCTGATAGATGCGTTTTGAGCCCCTCGTCGTGTGTTTACGTTAGTATCGACTGGCGACCTACTTGTAGAAATAGCGTTACGTAATAACACTACCTCTGCACGTAGCTCACTAACGGTGCTGTCCGACTTCTCCAACTTGGACTGCAGCTCGACCAGGCTTGATTTCAGGGAGGTAATGTCCTTCAGCAATCTGGTTACGTCGACACGGTCAAATGTGACAGGCGGCAGCTTGTGCAAATCCTTCGCCACAAAAGTAGGCACGTCGTCAGGATCGGTCACCTACAGTAAGGAGATGATGTCCTGGATACTCTTCTCGGTGCCATCCCTTCGCCGAGACGGCATCTCGTCTAAGAACTTGTCCAGGGTCTATTAGCATGCAGGCACCTATGGATGGGAAAAACTGTTTTACTCGTACTTGCGCGGTCGTTCGGGCTCATTCATGCTGAAATCAGCAAGGCTCTACGCATGATGATGACAATCACTGGTAGAGCCAACCTATTTATGCTAAATCCAACAAGGACAATTAGAATCACTAACAGATCCATCTAAACAGCTACATAGCTTATGTGTTTCCCGTTACCTGGAAGTATAAGAGCGTAACTATAATAATTCTTTAATAAGATCATCAGAGTGTCGAATAAACTATCACTCGCTCTTTTGAGAATAAGCGAATTCCTTCTCTAATTATAAGCCTGGAAACAGCATTAATTAGAAGCGTAAGACTGCGATGAAGATTTGAGAAATTATACTTGCTTCACACGATTTACAATACTTTCTCACCATACTTTACAATAAACACACATGTGTACAGGAAAACCTAGGCCAAGTTATATTAAGTTTATACTGGCTGCCAGCCACAGCGTTACTCAATGAAAACACCGGCGTTATTAATTATAAACATCCTCATCATAGTAGCATCTACCCTGTTTATTTGTTGAGATGTTTTCCCGCGGTAAAATGTTACTTCTATACCAGTGGCGTACATTCCCTAAATACATATTATACACGGTTTACTTTAATGAATTTCTTATCTTATATTTATTACTCTACTATAAAGTGAATGCAGTGGCGTAGCGTGGGTTTTTGCCGTCCGGGGCCGATCAGAAATTTGCCGCCCCCTCTTCTTTTGGGTATCCCAATAAATCTGCCAGAAGTGTAAGGCTTTTCGTATGTAGGTATGTTTGTATGTTCATTAGCTTGGCTTTACACCCCCAAACGCCTTGATGGATTTAAACAATTTAGTTATCATTTCATTCGTCTCAATTGTAAGATTTGTAAGCAATAAAGCATTGGGTATAGATGTAGCGACTGCAGAGCTCCATCACAATCCATGGTGTATTTGCTTTCATGCCCTCTTTGCCCATCTACCTGCAGTAAACGAGATCTTAAAGTGGCCTCAGACAATGCCGTTACCGTAGCCAAGTTTTGGGAACAGAAAATCTGAACCAGTGACACGATGAAGAAGCATAGGGTAAAATATTTTTAAGGGAGAAACCTGGCAGGTCTTAGCGGTATTTAAATGTCGCGCAGGGCCGCGACCGTTTCTCGGCTGCAATATCATTATGTCTAGCTTTCGACGGCTTGTAGAATTTTTAATGTAGAAGCAATCGTTATGACTACAAATGTTTAAGGACCTATGGTCCCGCCTGGCTCTCATCCGGGATGTCTTTGCTGTAGTGGCGCGTCAGTGAGGCTCTGTGGTCATCAAGACTAGATCCAATTAGTCTATTTACGTGCGCGGTATACAATTGTGGATGAAAACTTTCAACCTCCTCAAGATTCTCGAACTTGGGGTTGACGGTGCGGCCATCCGCAATGGCAACTCGCGTCCTTGCGTCGTCAGTCCGAGGGTCTCGCTCACTCCTTTTTTTCTCTGTGCCTCTCGTCAGGTGAGTTGAGGTCGGCGCATATACCTGTATCGTCTTTAGGCAGCGCCTATTGTAGAGTTTAAGTACGAGGTAGGTACGCTACCTGCCACCTGGGTCGACACACTATCGACTTCCACAACGTTGTTGTCAAGTTTCCTCCTGACCAGGAGTCCGACATCACCCAAGAGAGTAGGTCGCCTTCCTGAAGGTAGAAACAGGATCGAGCCGCCCCTATGTGCTATGTGTGCGGCGCACACATAGCACATGGGGGCGGCACATATATAAGAAACCGCGCAACGGGTGAAATGCCAGCGTTAATTATTAAAATTGCTTTCGAAAAAGTACGACAAAAAGGCGCATGGATTTCGCACACAGGCGCAATTCAGCGCCTGTGTGTGTGGGTCAGCGCAGGACTGGGTAGGACCAGTCACCTCCCCCCCGTGGGATCTCCACCTTGTCATGGTGGGAGGGCTTAGTAACCGTGGATTGGTCACCCGCGGTGAAGCTAAGAGGGATCCAGGAGGGGACGCTCCGCGTGGGCTTGACGGAGGCCTGCGCAGGATGCGTCCAAAGGGGCGGGTGCGAGGGACAGTTCTTCTGTCCCTCGCAATCAGGTGCGGTCGCGGGAGGAGAGGCGTGTCGGTGTTGCGTTGCCGCGCGCCCTATCTCCCGCGACCAAATGGAGGCGCACCATCGTTGCGTCGCGGTGGGGCCGCAGAGGAAGAGGAGATGCGGTGTTGCGTTGCCGTCCTCCCTATCCTCTGCGGCCGCTGAGTGTTTTGGCGGCGGAGCCCAACACCTTCATCCGCCGCCAAGGGGGTTTTGTTCGGGGCCCGCCTGACCATCCGGCGGGCCAATACCCGTCGGGGGGTAGCGAGGAATGCTTCAGCGATACCCGACCCTCCGACATACGAGTACGTGAGGAATACGGGTTGGTTTTTAGTCAGTAAGAGTCTGACAGTCCCCTTCGCCCTTCCCCCAGGGCGAAGGGACTCCAAGAGGATTTTCCAACCCGACACCAAAAAAAAAGTTAAACCGCAGGTGTGACTATTGTCCTAGGAGACCTGTACCTGTTTTCTTCCATATTCAACTATAAAGATTATCTTGTATTTTGAAGCAAATCAAACATAACTTCAAGAACTAACACTGTTATTTTATCTGGCACGCGTCGCCCCTATTGCCTTGGCGCCTGTGTGCGCCAGTGCGCCATGGCAATAGGGGCGGCACACATCGCACACAGGGGCGGCTCGGCAGTGATATATGGATTAATTAATTCCTCATAACAAGCTCGCAGATCGCCGGAATATTGGACACACGCAAGTCTTCAAGTAATGAAAATAATGATGATTTTGTTTTAGATTGTTGTTCTTTCTACTGCGCCCACGCTCCTGCTGGGATGGTGTCAGTGCGTGGCCAAGAATTTTAAAATTATAATTTTTAGTTTATTTCTCGCGGCCTCTTTTGCCGCCCCCTTAAATGTGCCGCCCGGGGCCATGGCCCCCCGGCCCCCCCCCACGCTACGCCACTGAGTGAATGCTTGCGTATGCCCAATATACATAAGTTGACAAAATAAGGCAAACAAGTAGACGGATCGCTTGTAGGTAAGTTACAGCTGCCGCTGCCCGACACCAGAGCACCAGAAGAGTCAAAAGTACGTTGCCGACCTTTGGGGTGAGAAAAGATAGGAGGAGGAGTGGTGTGAGGGAGTAGAAAAAGTGATGGGGCTCCCGGCACTCTGACTCACCGGGTGAAACTGAGCAGTATAAAAACTTTACGTTCATACTTATTCCGTGATGGGGTGGTCAGTGTTTCCCCGACTGAGCCAGTCCCTCTCATGCCTTAGCCATTTCTTTCATTCATGCTAAAATTAGCAAGATTCTTCTTAATTTTACAGCTGTATTATAAACCAGTATTTACTTTGAGAGGTATACCACAAACTTTGAGATCGCCATCAGTTCGGTGCTTCTGATATTTGACTGTAAAAGCATGGCCAAATATAGGCTTTTGAAATGGATGGCCAATTCAGATCCAAAGTATTAGATAAGATAAAATCGCTTACAAAACCGTGCTCTTGCAGTAAAGTTTTGACTTGCTAATAATATATTATTATAAGTGTCCTTTCGTAATATAATTATAGTCTACATCTAAGACTACAGAACAAAAGGCAGACAGAGCGCGCGGAACACTTGCGTGAGGCCACTAAAGCAAATACAAAATTGAAAAGCGAATACAAACTCGACTCAGTGCGCTGCGAAGCATCGCACAGTTCACACGCCACGATCGATCCAGCTTTTAAATTCATAAAATGCCGTCTTGCGTTTTTAAACATAGTAAAAGTTGTTTCTAAAAGCAAATACGGGAAGATGGAATATATTCTTACAGATAACTATGGATTATTTGACCGTTTTATAATATTATTTCGATAAAATTCGTTTTTCTGCAGAAAATATGTAAGTGTTGCCAGTTTACGTCGACACCGTTTTCCCTGAATTAGGGAAAATGCACTTGTCAATTGATTATGTAGGTAATAATGATTGTCATGTTAATGAAAAATACACGTATTGTAAAAGGATATTGTAGATTATATTTTTTCTTATAAATATGCTAATAGGATTTCCATTAGTATATACATTGTTCTGAGTTCGATCCCCAAACGATCCAAATATTCGTGTACACGCGGCTACTTGTCAAGCTATACACTTTGACCTTTGTACCGTTCTTAGACCTTTGTACCGTTCTTATGGCGTAGGGAATAAGTATCAAAATCGTACTTCGACTATTTAGCTTGACTTGGCGCCGTATGTACATTAAGTACAGAAACAGAAATTATTAATTATTTATTTTTAATAGCAATTTTTTTTTGTTACGATTTATGATTATGATATTCATAATTTATTGTATGCATGACAAAATGTTTTTAGCTAATTAATATTTATGACGCAAGCCTATCTATTTATTTCTCAATTTACGAATAAAATTAGTTAAATCTTAACTCGGAGCCTACATTTTTTAAGAAATGTATTTATAAAAACATACTTTAATGGCATCTTTTATTTGAATAATTTTCACAACAGCATTACATATTAAGAGCATTAATTAAATCTATGGTAAATTCTTCAAAACCACAAACGAATATAAAATATTACCTATGTAATATTTTTATATTCGTTTGCAAAGACTATATGAAAAATAGTGGGAGATTATTCATAATCTGGCAACTTTACACACACATAGACGCGCGTGTCCGTACAGTGCTAGTCGCCAAATGTCACGCACACATAGCTGTCAACGTGCCTCACTCAGTTGGACGAATACGCTACATCTGATTCTTGTTAATAAATCTATGGTCTACATTACAAATGGTCGCCTTTTTTAGATATTATCGCAATATTATTTTGAGATTAATATTTAAGTAGCATTTGGTACTAAACAATCGCCCGGAGGAAAGTAAAGTAATATTTTGTTTCGCCATATCGTACACAACTTTTGTAGGTAATTGAGCTTTTAATGACCACGCGAATCTTATAAACATAAATTAGCAAGTTAGGTAGGTACATAATTATCTAATGAATGAAAATAATTCATGTGTAGGTAACATTTTGCTGCGTGATAATTTTAGGCGAGGACAGTTGGAAATATACTTAAATTATATGGTAGGCAAGCAGCATAACATGTGTTATTCTTATGAGGTAGGTATCTACTAAAAATACAAACCATGCACCAGCAAAAAATAATTATTTAAGAAATTAACCAACTGCTATACAAGTTTATAATCAAAGCTCATACCTATAGGTACATAGCATAGATATCATACATGTATCGAAATCGAGGTACCAACATAAAGGACAAGAATAAAGTAGGTATAACATGAAGCCTTCATAGCTATTCGAGATCTTCATTCTAGATCTCGTTTGCAGACACAGCCATCGATCCTTTTGCCAACTCAACTGAACAACTTATATAGTTCTGATGTCTTAGCGATATGGCCTTTGAACAGTTACAATTTATATTAATGAAACTATGCTGAGATGCCCATCGTAAACATGATCTTCTCATGATACGAAAATCTTAGATTTTATTCAATAAACAGCTACTGCCTTCGTGTCCAGTGGATAGTATATGCGTGATATGCGTCTGCTGATCCGGGACCACCCGGCCTCGGGTCGGGCAAATTCTCAGTAGCAACAACGTCACGCAATGTGCCCGAAATAGGTAACAGGTTCGTCCCCTATTACGTAGGACCAAAAATGATGAAATGTTGGTGTAATATTACACCTCTGCCTACCCCTTTAAGGAAAACACGCTTGAGTTTATAAAAAACAGCTAAATAAAACCCTATCGCGAAACCTTGAACCGCGACAAATAAACGTCGAGTCCATTTTAGGCCAGATTCGCGTATCAGCAGGGCATCCTGTGGATTATCATTGGCTAGTTATCACCGGTATCCGGCCAGCTTGTCGGGCACTATATTCTAATACAACTCATCAGTACCACAGACTTATTGGTGCAGTGACCATGCGGCTACTTGTGGTTCTAGTGGTAGCTGTTGTGAGTGCCAGTGCAGATGACTTGAAGTGTAAGTAGCCCCTTTTATGTTAGAGATATCTTCAGCTCTAGAAATAAATCCTGTGTCGCGGGTAACTAACGAACGATCAACCAACGGACACAAAGTGCGAACATCTAATAAACACATACTTACAGGCATGTAATAACGTTTGACAAATACAAAGAAAAGTACAAGTTTAAAAACACAGGCCTAGGCTTAGTTATGGCTCCAGATCGAGCGCAAATTATTTTTTTTGCCTTTTCTGGCTACTGTAGCCCTCATAAATATAATTCAGTTATATAAAGGGTTTACTGTAGTCATTTCATCATCAGCCTTTAACAGTCCACTGCTGGACTAGGCCTCTCCTTTAAAAGGAGGAATTGGCCTACCATACCACGCTGGCCAAACGGGTTGGTATAGGAACGATGAACCGTCGATATAATTGACGTTACAGGCTACCCATCAATAATGGAAATCACAAAGTTCTTATTTCCTACACTTTCTGTCGGTTATCTGCATACATCTTTCGCTGAGATTTAGGTACGTTCATGGGCAGATATTGACGATGACAATTTGTGTCTTTGGGAACACATCTTACAATAAGATACATAGGTACTCAGGGTGCATTACTATTATTATTGTTAAGTCGGGATTTACCGTAGTCGGTTTTCGACATTTTACAGTTAGGTTTTGCAATAGCAAAGTATTAATGATTTTAGTTTTTATCTGACTAAACCTTCCTACCTTCCAAGTAAATATGGCAACGAAAACTTACCACTTACACAGTTTCTTTGTTAGCCTTACTAAATTAAATATATACAGAGTACGAAACCTGGATTCGAGGTTACTTAATACGAGCTTAATTTGCACACATCACACGTATTTACCATAAAACTAAGCGTAACTTTCTCTGAACTCACACAGAATTACTGAACATGTGATGTGTTTTAGTCAAGCTGGTGGACCCGGCGTGGCATGACGTCATAAGTAATAAAATGACCTAGACCAAGTAATTATCTGCAATTTGGTGTGTTTGTAGCCAAGCTGGTGGACCCGGCGTGGCATGATGTCATCGACGCTGGAGGCTTCCATTTCGGCAGCGGCAGAGCTAAGCGCTTTCTCACCATTCAGAACAACCAGGTACTTTTTTATTATTGTTGCTTATATCAAATTATTGCATATCTGACAAACTGACAGACAAGCTACAGCCAGAACTATTTGACGCAGGAAGCTGAAATATGGCATCTATGTTCTTTGGGAATTGGAGAGGTATACTAACATTAAATAGAACGAAACTCCCACGAAATATAAGCGGGTGAAGCTGCGAGCTTCTTCAGTTGCTTATGTTCTTTTTATTCTGCCACATACACACAAACCATATAGACCCTAAGCTGAGCTTGTAAAATGGGTACTAGACAATAGATAAATATATAGGTATACCTTTTATTGTAAATACATACAAAGAAACATCCAGACTAAGTCAGCCATCCATGTTCCGGCACATAAATTTTTGACTTGAACGGGAATCGAACCCGTGACCTTCTTTACACTCCTGCTAAGCTACCAGTTCGTCAATTATTAAATAGACTGCATGCCGCGTGATCTTAAGCAGGCATATAGTTCCATAGTAAAGGTCATCATCCCGATAACATAATAATATGACATTATGGTCCTTACGTTGATAGCCTAGAGTAAAGCGCTCAGGTGGTCGACTTTCCATGCTTCCTTGTGCTATGTTTCCTCATTTAAGTACTTACGTTTAAATTGACTCCATGCCGCCTGATCGTAAGCAGTCAAAAAGTTACCATTCCAATATCACATCAATATTATTGCCCTTATGTCGATGGCCTAGACTGGCCTAGAGTAAAGTTTTTCCACGCCTCGCTCAGGTAGTCGACTTTCCATGCTTCCTTGTGCTATATTTCCTCATTTACTTACGTTACTTTATTGCCTTGTACTAGAAGTTATGCAGGAAAATCACGAGCCGATAATATCATAGGTTTTATGGACGCGATGTTGTTTCACTTGTAGCTTAAAGTAGAATAAGCTTTTAGTTTAATTGGTGTATTCTTTGTACCGTTTTATGTCTGTGTAGGAAACATCGGTTAAAATAAGTCCCAATAATGTATATTTTATTAGATTTTTTTATTGCTAATGCGTTATTTTATATTGATATCACATATGAATGTAGGTATGTGTGCGCATTTATAAACTCGCTAAACAGGACTAGTACCTACTTAATTCTTTGTCAGAAAAAGTATTGTAAGGACTAAGGAGTGTCTGTTTTTGACTGCCGCAACCTAGACGGGTTCAGAATCATTTTAACATTAGGTCAGCCGTAAAGACATTTGGGTGCAATGACTACCCAAGCGCAACTATTACCTTTGTGAAAGTCTGGACCCAGCGCTCAACGGACTTCGTGAAGAGAGTGAAACAGTATCAGCTTTCTACCTCTGAATGTTTAGACTGAAATTTCTTAGAAAATTGTTACCTAGAAATTTTGGATTGAAAACAACATTTTATAATCTCAAAGTTAAGGTAGGTCATAATCAGCCTATCTACTTGTAATCGATAGACCAACGAGGCAATCCAAATGTAGCATAATCCATCACATAATATACTCGTTCAACTCTCATAAAACGACAATAAAATATAACTAAAAGCAAGTATCAAATAATTCAATTCAATAACAAGCCAGTGAAATACGGCCGCCTATACGATGTGAATTCTGTGTTGTATTGTTTCATTGTAATACAATAGTACCTATTTTATACAACATTTTAATGGCATTACTCTAAAGTTTTGAAAAGGTACTTTGTTGCATATTTGTCAGAACAAAAGAGTTTATAAAATATCCCTCGCACTGGGAATTCTATTGACGCTTTCTTTCTTTGTATATTTTATTATATTCCCTTGCCTATGTAATAGTAGGTACGCATTCAATAAGCAGTTGTACTGACCACAATCCATACTAATACTGTAATGGCATTCCTTCGCTTTTTGTTTCGAATAATATTTCATAAAACTTACCTACGTTTAAACAGCTTATAAAAGATTTTCTTTTTTATTTATAACAATCGCTGTATTACAACTGTTATTCTGAATTCGATAAAACTTTTGTCCCAAAAGGCTCAGACTTCGATAAATAAATGACATAATAATAACATGTATTGTAATCGAAATCGTTTGTAATAAAACCTAGTCATGTTACTTTTCAGCAAAGAAATTACTAGACCATTTCAAGGGTAAAAATACTTGTAGCAATGGAAGTGGTCTGAACACGACAAAAGGTTTGTACATAAGAAGGGGTATAAAAAACATTACAAATATGGGTCAAACACATATTGGGTGAGACATAATTAGTTCGGTTACCGCCACTTTACTTTACCACAAAAATCTTCTAGAGTAATATATACATACATATATAAGACAAGGAAAGAAGGCTCAATCGAATTTGCCATTCCAATCATAGTAACACCTAGAGCTAAAACTTAGTTTATAAATAACCAACTTTTGTTTAATATGCAACAAATTACATTTGCATAGTTAGTAATCAGTATAATGAATATGTAGCAAGTTGCGATTTGTGTGAAATAGTATTTAAATCAGTCAGTTGTCTCGGCAGGTCGGCGCATGCGCGTTTTGCGCGGGTGTGTCGCCGAACACGGCGCCAGCGAGATGCCTCAAACAGCTATCGAACCTGCTATCGACACTATAATTAACTTGTAACACTTGCAATTAGAAATTATTTCCTTGAAATGCACAACTCAATTATTTGTTGTTATTACGGCGCTTAACATTGAGTGTTTGAAGATTTTATAGTAAGTTAATGATAAGAAAACACTGTCTAGACAGTTAATGAAAATCCAGTTAACGTTTGCACCGCTACATAAAAAGGTGCCACAGCATGCAAAG
The DNA here is from genome assembly GCA_944739405.2 of Euclidia mi. Classification (NCBI taxonomy): domain Eukaryota; kingdom Metazoa; phylum Arthropoda; class Insecta; order Lepidoptera; family Erebidae; genus Euclidia; species Euclidia mi. The sequence goes on along the minus strand of OX123204.2, from coordinate 24,297,132 downwards.
CACGGTAGTTAGTACGATTTTATATGTCCATTGGAAAGTCCAGAGTGTTCTCTTGGCGATTAGTGAAATTAAGAAAATACAAAAAAAGACTATTTGGTTTAAAAAGGTCGTAAATCCGGGTCGCAGAGGCTCTGGCCCTAGTAACAAATCTCATAGAAAATGTTACAATTTTAAAGAATTAACTCAGGTCACCTCGTACGAGGCTCGCTGATATTCCGAAAGCAGCTATCGACACCTTAGCAGCCGACGCAAAACTAAATACCTACTTCTTTTGTAATTGACACAGCCCTCATCATCTCATCACTGATCGCCGAAGCATTTATTTATTTAAACTATTTTTATTTATTACTTAAACAGAATGTTACATTGCGAACACCTTCAACAATAGGTACATTAAGTTTAAAAATTAAAATAAACATAATCTATGCAAGACTATAAAAAAAAAATATGGTGCTTCTGAATTCATCTAACTCACTTCTCTTTTCTTCTGTCTAAGGTCGAAGAAATTAAACAATAATCTCATTCGATAACTTACGTAACTGAATTATTTGCAGAATATCCGATCCTCTGCTTGTTTGCTGCCGAATGGCAAGACCGGTCGCTGCAGGCCCCTACGTTACTGCGTGCAGGAGGAATTCGCCAAGGATTTCGTCCGGTTCATGGAGTACGTCTGTGTTCTCAGCGAGTCGTGAGTACTGTTTACTTATTTACATCCTTGACTGCAGAATTTGTTAACATTAGCAATATATTATACCTACGTTACTTAAATCATACGAAAATTTTGGTAGGAATTTTTCTCTAATAAAAATTTTCATCACTCTTCTAAAAGCCACCCCAAAACCTGGATTGGTTCCTGTATCACGAGTAACTTAACAAACACTACACAAGCGAAACACACAGACTCACTTAGACCAAAAACTGTTTAGTAGGTAGTATTTCCCCTTGTGGGAATCGTTATACTCGTGCATGAAGTCAAGTAACGTTCTCAATATTTACATCTTTTTCTGTATCAATTTTTTATAATAAAATTGATGTGATGCGATGAGACACGCACATCTGTAAATGGTTTATGGTAACCTTCAACATAGAGTGGTATTTAAGGCTGCAAACAGATGGACTAACGTATTTAATATATTTAATTAATGTCTCTTAAAAACAAATGTGTCCATAAAAGGATAATGGGCGTTAAATTTTAAATTTATCACATCCGTTGTCAATCCCACACAAAAATTTATTTTGCTCATCCATGCAAAATTAAATTATAAATATATTTAGCAGTAAAAATTGATAGTCATTATCAAAGCGACCAAGCCTAATATTTACAAATACATCATCATCCTCTTAGCGTTATCTCAGTTTCAATCTGGGGTCCGCTTCCTAGTCTAACCAGATTTGACTGAATAATAGCTTTTCCACAGAGCGACTGCTTGTCTGACCTCTGCAACCCGAAGGGATAGCGATATTCGATGGTTTAGACTAGTGTCAGTTTAGAAGGTACTGACTCCCTGTATCGACTGTCAAAGATCTTCATGACAGGCGGGACCTACGGCTTAACGTGTTCTCCGAGGCACGGGACAAGCGATAATTACCAATTCAATACGCACATAACTCCGAAAAGTAATTGGTGCGCGCCGAGGATTCGCACCCGATACTCTCTGCGTGGCAGTCTGTTGGTATCTCCACTAGGCTATCGCTGCCTTTTTACAAATACAGTTTGCGTTAAATTCTCTACGAAGATGGGTCATGCAACATTATTTGGCGTCTGTTAATATTTTTTTATAAGACTGTCTGAGTTACCCTGCAGAGAGCCTCATTTGTGAGTGAGTCTAGAGAATGATCCTAGACAGACATGAATGCTAGTATTGCTTACTCGTTTGCATCCAAGACTAATAACCTTGGAAACTGAGGTTGGCTTTCTGACCAGGGGGGCGATTCAGAATCGTTCGATATCTCATTTGACATTCGATTCCGTTAATTCTCAAACGGGCTACCTCTTTTTTTGTCAAAACTATCGCATTTCTTATCAATTTTATGCATTCAGTATGAAGTAAATTAATAAATAAACCGAATTCAATGAGTATTTGTTAAAAATATCTCTGATAGGCGGCTAAAAGACGAGGACAATAATTTGACATATCGTAGGATTACTTGTCGTGACATTCTGAATCGGCCTGCAGATTTGACAGAATATTAAGTGTTGCTACAGAGCAACTACCGTGTGACCTCCGCAACCCAAACGGATAGCGACGTTCCATGTCTTAGAGCAGTGTCAGTATATTCAAAGGTGCCTACTGACTCTCCATACCAACTGTCATAGATGTTTATGACATCCGAAAGCGACGGCTCGCCGGGGCACGGGACACGCGATAATTAACTATTCAATACACTCATAACTTTTAAACAACAGTAATGTAGTGTGCATTTCAGTCAACCCGATAGCAGCGCTCCCCACTGAGTGGTTTGATGAGTGTATCTTTATCTTCGGGCACTCACGTACTGTACATGCTGGGTAGGATAGATTACACCAGTGAGAATGGGGATTACACCACCGGCCAGTGAGTAATTTGCGAGTAGAACACCCATTAACGGTACCATTTCTTTCGTGGTCAATATCGGCTACTCCAAACAAAGGTACGTGACAATAACATTTAAAATAAGGTACCATTGCTCTTTCTAGTATCGCTCTACCCAAGTCGACTTTTCTTCGCAGCTTAGTTCTTAGCGTAAAAACAGGTATTTTAGTTTAGCTTTAGATAATTTTATTGTGTTCTGTCTAATGCTAAAAGGTTTTATACAGACCACCGCAAACGTTTCATAATATTATACATGCTTTCTGTTGTAACAGGTCGGTAGGAGCATGTTGTCCAGATGAGATCAAGCGAGGTGGGGTGCGAGGCTTAGCTGGGGACCTGCCGGCCACGGCGCCACAGGAGGAGGAAAATGAGGCTGCCATGCGGGTCATCAGAGCTGAGAACAGAGGCTTGTTGTTTTTTTTTTCTTATAAACTGATGGGACGAAGAATTGACCCAGTCACCATCTCGCAGGTTGTATATAATTCTCTTGAGATGGCTACTCACTGACTACAACTACAACTACAAATTCATAACATGGCGAAATGTGGGTGTTACACATCTGCCTACCTACCTTCGAGGATACAGGAGTGAGCCTTTAAGAAATACAAAAAAAAGATTGCTTCTCGACTCTGTATGAGTGGTGCTTCCGCGATCAAAGGACGACTAGTGTATAATTTGAATACCTACATATTCATGTAGGTAATAAGTAGATCCGCTGCAGGCCTCAACTTGCTGCTACGTTTCTACGAGCGCATTTTTTATCATTATATCAGACTTTCCTACTTTCACCAATATGCTCTATGCTTTCACTTCCTTCCGTGGTTGACAGCCAGTCAAACCTTACTTACTCTATCTAATATTTCTAAATTCAAATACATTTATATTAAAATCCTACATAAATGGTTGATCAATTAGCAGCATAGTAAGATTTTATTTTACTAAAGTATATAGAAATTTTTGAAATTAATTGAATTGCCATTCGATATCACCCACACTTCTAACAAGACTGTCGTATGCTGACATTTGATTTAGAACCAATGCTCTTATATATAAAGTACTCTGTGCTCTACAGGGTGTGGTCTCAGCACTCGCCAACAGAGCCGCATCTTCGGTGCTCAGCAGGCGAACCCGCGGGATTGGCCGTGGATGGCGTCCGTCACTCCCGAGGGCTTCGAGCAGTACTGCGGCGGAACCCTCATCACCGACAGACATGTGCTCACTGCGGCGCATTGTACTAGGAGGTCGGTTTATCAGATTTTAACCTTAGGTGGCATCTACAAAATAAGGCAGAAAATAAGGAATTTCTTTAAGAGCTCTTGACGTCCCACTGCAGGGCAAAGGCCTCCCCAGTCTACTTCCATAAATCTCTATCTTTTGCCTCCTGGAACCAATCCTTTTTTAAGGAGTCCAGCTCATCCCGCCATCTCCGTCTAGGCCTGCGGCGATGTCCATAGAGTTGTTAATTTAGCCAATTTGTTATCTGACATGCAACTGATATGTTCCGCCCAGCTTCACTGTGGCAGTGTGTTAGCGTGGCAGCTTTCCAAGTGAAGAGAGGTTGAGTCGATAAAATGTGCTATGATGAATGAGATGATGACAGATGAGACCAGCTGGGACAAGGACGGATGGGACAAAGAAGGGTAGTGTCATAATAATCGTGTAACGTAATATATGAATGGGCCCTCAGAATTTGCGTCTTGACTTGTCATATTGGTCTTAGAGGTTAGCGAAAAGTAAATTAAGGCGCTGTTATACCTCAGAAGCCGTGAAACACCTAATTTTTCGTCGCGCATCTAGCCATAACGGTACATATTACAAACTAGCAAAAATTTGAGCTTATAGTCAAAAGTCTGAACAAAAGACTTTTGAAAGAATTTTTCATGTACGTAAAATAGAATCACGGTAAAAAAATCACAAAATCGAGGCAGAAAATAATCTTTCGTCTCACTGTTTGCAATATTTTGATCGTAAGCTGTCATATTTTTTTTGATAATATTGTAGGAAATCTAATGAACTAAAGAATTACCCTATTTATTTTCATATTATACGTGTATATTTTGTAAAATTAAATAAAATCTGCCAAACGTCTATGATTTTGACGCTCGGTAGATCCCATCGATATCAAACGCTTCAGCAATTTAAACCTTATTAGCATAAGCGGTGTACTGAGTGTCAGTTGCTAGTTTACGCCGCGCCCAGACCTCATCATTCGGCTATGAGCCCTGTGAGAGATAGGTCATGTCGCTTGCGTCTCCGCTGCACGAAATTTTACGTAAACCTGTTTGTTATTATAATACGCCAATTTGAGTTCGTAATTTCATGTTTTACGTTATAGACTGAATACTTTGAATCAAATAGGCTTTTCATGTAACTATGGGCACATATAATTAGGACCTAAGTTTATACTCTTGTTGCGTTTAATGTGTTATTGTTTCTGTGCTTATAATTATATAATTAGATGAATAAAATATGGACAATTAGAGAAATGAAGTTCTACGAAGGATTTGTACAAGAAAGCGTCGTAATAAAATAGAAATGCATCCATGGCCAAGTGATTATGAAATATGTAACATTTTTACACAAATTATTTTCATAAGAGTCTTTTATGACTAACTATGTTACTTATATATTATCGATTATACATAATATAATTATATAAATTATTCTCACAATACATAGCTGCCACAGTTTTCAATTTTTGAAAGAGTAATAACATAAAATCGAATTATTTTATGTACCTATATTTCAAATTCATTAGCTTGTCAGAGCGCCTGGAGCGCTAAGATGCCGCCACGGCGAACAATAATGATGACAGCGCTAATATGGCGCTCCGCAATCCGCACACAAGCGGTAACGAATGTTGTATTATTGTGTTTTGAACATAAACCTTTTTAGGTACATCGGGTAAAACTTTGATTATTCATAAACTATTAGGTATGTCTCAGTACATCTAATATCTTTTTAATTTCTAAAATCAATTATTTATAAGTAAGAAGGTTACTTCTCTGTTTGCTTTAACACAAGATATAGTATTTTTTTAATAATAAAGTACGTAACTAATTAGCATTATTGTAATTACAGTGAAGTTAAAGATAACAGTTCTGCAACGTCTTACACACATTTGACTTCAGTCATTCCTAACACGATCTGTTCAAGAGCTAGCCAAGGAATGCCAAACAATTTTTTTAACAAATTTGACTCAAATTCCGTAGTGATAAGCAAAAATTACAAGACGGATAGCAGTGACTGGTTCTAATTGCGTAAAAAATATGTTGACAGATTGAAATTTTTGTATAGTGGTAAAAAGAAGAGATAACAGCAGTAAAGCCAACTTAATAAAAAATATTTGGTAAAATATCTCGTCTCACTGCATAAATGTGTGCGTGGGATTGGGAGGTCTTGGGTTCGCTTCCCGGGTCGGGCAAAGTGTTATTAGGTTTTCCCGTTAGGAAATTCACAGTAACAGCACGGAGTCTCGCCCCCTATTACGTGGGACCTAAAATTCATGGCAAAATGTGGGTGTAATGTCACACCTCTGCCTACCCCTTCAGGGATACAGGCGTGAGTCTATAAAAAAAAAAAATTGTACATAAAAATATTTGCAATGTAAAATCAGTTGCGCATGGAATCTAAAATGAACAACTGGCTTTGCAACAACTGGCGAAGCAAGAAAATGCAACAATCGAGCCTTGTGGTTTATTCGATTATTGGTGCCACGCCAGATGGATTAATAGGTCCAAACACGATTGTGGAAATTTAATGTTCTAAAATTGCCTATAGGAATGGCCTGGAGAATAGTATAAGAGCAAATAAAATACAAATATGGAAACATGATAAAAAAGTGAACTGACTAGTCTAAACAAATATTGTAATTGTTATTACCAAATTCAGGGGCAACGCCACGTTACACGCAAACAAAAGTGTTTATTTGCTGTGTGGAGTGGCGAAAGTATACCACTAAAAATAGAATTTATAGAAAGAGATGATGTTTTCTGGGAGAAGCTTGTGGCGTTTTATATGAATTGGCAGTTGCCTGAAATTGTTGATTCTCGTCAAGCTCAAGGGATGGCATTGCGAGATCACGGAGAGGAAAATGTTTCATCAGTGCTTGAAATTTCTACAATACCAAGCCGTAAAAGGAAAGTAAATGAAACTGTGCCTCGTGAACAACAGCAAATAATAAGTCTTATCGCCTCACACACTGCCTTTAACATTCGATGAGAATAAAGAAAACCTGCCGGGTTGTAGCAGACAGCTAACTTTTGATGAGCTGTAAACTCTGTATTTCGTTAATAAATTATAAATGAATATAAATAAATATCTTTTAATATTTATTTTCTTTGAAACAATACATATTTGAAGCGAAAGAATTTTTTTATATTTTTCCATACAATCATGTATGACGAGAGCTAACGAAAAAGCAGTAACTCAAATTCTAATTCTATAATTTTCTAAGCGACATAGCAGTATCTCATGAATAAGGTATATCCACATATATTTTTGATGTTTCATCTATTTTGAAAAATAATAATGGGTTGGGTTTCGAAACGAGTCGCCTGAATTTGAGGGTATTGGTAGTGTAGGGGGCTTAATAATAATAATAATAATAATCATTTATTTGCAGACATTGAAGTCCATAGAATTAAATTTTACACATTGAAATCATAACATAATTAATAATAACAGAAATAACATTATTTAAAAAATATCTGAAATTACATAAAAAATAACTCAATAAAAACACATAAAAAATCATAACTAGGCATAATAATAATAATAACATAATAGGCATAAAAAATAATAAATAAAAATTCACGTACAGCTATCTAGAGCCGACCTGTGTGTGCAGTCTCACCCATCGACCAAGCATCGGGCAGTCCCACCGGTTACTCAATGCCTTCAACATGCCGTGGGTGCTGATATCTGTTCTGTGCCGGAGAGAAGCGCATCGTTTTCGAATAATGGCATAAAAATCATCTACTCTCGCATCGGCAAACATACCCGAAGCGCTACAATACCGCGGCAGCCCCACAAGCATCCTGAAGGCATTGTTATACTGTACGCGCAGGGCGCTGTATGCCTTCTGCGTATACTTGACCCATAGGCTGCAGGTGTAAAAAGTCTGACAGTAGGCTCGAAAGAGCGTCATTTTGACGTCGTAAGAACACCGTGCAAACCTACGGGCCAGCATATTACTTCGAACAGACAGCGCCCTACGCTCTCTCTCAATATCTAAATCGTCGCAAAGATCCTCGGTGACCCAGTGGCCCAGATACTTAAATTTTGATACTTGCTTCAAGGGTGTACCTGCTAGTGAGATGCATGGAACATGTAAGTATCTTCTGGCACCACCATTGAAAACAAGTACCTCACTCTTAGTAACATTATACCTAAGCCCATGAGTCACCGCATAGTTCTCACAGACCTTCAGCAAACGTCTTAATGCACTGATTGATGGGCTCAGCAAGACCATATCGTCTGCATAGCTAATGTTGTTCATAGCAACTCCGTCAATATGACATCCGACTCCAGTATTGCTGAGCTCAACAATCAGTTGGTTTATATATAAATTGAAAAGGCGAGGGGAGGTGATTCCCCCCTGCCTCACCCCACATTCCAATCTATATTCTTCGGATATAGTCCCTGCCCACCTAACATTGTTTATTTGGTTCTCATACCAGAATTTTAGCAATGACGTGACCTCAAAATCTACTTTTTTCACGTTTCTTAGCTTATCCCAAAGCTGGTCATAGGGCACAAGGTCGAATGCCTTGGACAGATCTAAGAAGCACGCATTAACTGTCGTTTTCCTATCAGTATAATACCGGACAGTCCGCTTTAAACACATAATGGCACTTTCAGTCGACAACCCAGGCCTGAAGCCAAACTGTGCATCATGCAAGTCAATCCTGGGGGCCATATATGCATCCAGCAGACTATCCAGCACCTTTGCTATGACCGTTGCCAGGGATATTGGTCTGTAATTACTGGGATCAGCAGCATCACCGGTTTTATTTTTTATGACAGGTACAACTATAGTACGCATAAGTTCACTGGGCAAATAAGAATGACTCACACACAGTCTAAAAAACATCGACAGTACTCTAGGTAAGTGTACACCTGCATACTTAAGGTGCTCGACACTAAGGTGATCATGTCCCGGGGATTTGCCTCTAACCATATTTTTTATCACTTTCTTGACATCTTTAGTGGTTAAATTCAATCCCCGCGCCACGCCCACATCAGCGCCAGTCACCTCCTGCATCACATAACCAGGAGAGGAATTTGACAAGGGTTTCACTTTAAATTGGTCTACAAACATATTAGCAATTTGTGTGGGATCATGTTTACCACCAACACTTACGGGGAGGCTCGACCTAGGATTCAGTTTATTCGTGTTTTTCCAAAAATTTACAAAGTCCTTCGCTTTATGATTTTCAGCTATTAAATTTAGTTTAATTTGTTTTTCATTGTTACGACACCATTTTAATCTACTTTTGAAATTTCGCCGCGTATCACGCATTTTATTATATTCAATACCTGAATCTGGTTTACCACATAACTGCCAACCGTGAAAAGCTAAGCGAGCCTCTTCGTAAGCTATTTTCACATGTTTATTCCACCCTGGCACAGACTTATACGTTCGGGGCTTATTCGCCGCCGCACTACACTCAGCAGACTGTTGGAGAATACATATTATGTTACTGTATAAATCATCCAGAACAACATTATGGTTCACATTCCTACAATGAAAGTCTGCACAGTGTCTGAATGCGTGCGGAAAATCTATTTCCCGTAAACCCACATTACACATTTCCTCATACATACTTATCTGAGTCGAGTCACGTTGTCCCCAGACAATGTTATTACTGTTTAGTTTAGGTAATACTATATTAGGTGTAATTAGCTTGAGATTACATTCTACCTCTATAGGCATATGATCCGACCAATATATATCGTACAGTACTTTAATACTAACGACTGTCCGTAGCGCGGCCTGTGTCGTAATACAGTGGTCAAGCCAGCGCCTACACCCGTGCGCGTCACTCACAAAAGTGTATGAGTCACTCGGCAAGCACTTAATATCAGCACATAACCACTGTTGTTCCTCACAGACCTTAAGTAGTTCACTATGGAATAGCTCGCCAGTATGTGCATTATAGTCACCTAATATAAATACAGTTTCTATACTATTGCTGTCGATTACAGCTGCAATTTCACCTAAGCAGTCAGTGAACTCGGGAAGATTGTCACTGGAGTTGGTAGGCATATAAACCGAAAATACTAGCATATCTCTGTCGCACAAACTCACTTTTATTGCCGCGATACGAACACTGCTGCACTTTATGACACTAACCATCGAGAACAGACTCTTCCGCCACAGAAGTGCTACACCTCCATAGGGTCGACCACGAAGTACACCTGCTGCCGTATCCACTGCTGAGTTACCGGTGAATGCAAAGTCGTTGTGTATGTTTCCTAAAAAGGCCAGATCATGCGGCAACAGCCACGTCTCCTGCAGTGCGATAACGTCCGCAGTGTCGCACAGTCGTCTGATACAATCAACTGAAGTTGTAACACTTTTACAATTAAAACTTATTAGCTTAATAGTCTTATCCATTCAAGGTTTCTTTTTAAATTCAATAAATTGCCGGAAAGACACACCTTCCGGCCATATATTTTCATCCATAAAAACTGGTAGTTTCATTTTAGGGATTAAAAATTTGTATGCCTCATATCCCTTGCGTTTCTTCATATTAATTTTCTCAGGTGATATCATTACTTGTGTCCTACTTAATACATAATCTGCTATGTCCTTGGTGGTAGCTGCCATATCCACATTATAAATATAAAAAGGTATTTTAATGTCCGCCGCCTTAAATTTATTGTCGGGAATAATTGCACCCTTCCCCTGATTACCAATAAATCTATTTACAGATTTATAGTTTTTTCGTCGTTCTATCTTTTTCCATTCTCCATCCTTCACAGTATTCGCCCAAGACTTAACCGCCTCACATGTAAGGTAGTTCGTTTTAATCCCCTAAATGTAATTTTGGCTGCCGGAGTTGCGTCTAAATATTTTTAAACAATTTCCAAAATTTCATAAATAAACATGGTTTTTATACTTTAGTACAGTTTTGCAAATGTAATTTTTAGGTTTTATGTGAAAAACGTGAAACGAAACGCAAAATTGCCATCTTGGAATGATCATATTGACAGCTAATGTCAAATTTGTGCGTCATTGCTTTCGAGTGCCTTAGGTTAGGTGCGACTGTAATAAGTAAATAAATAGGATATGTTAGGTTCTCTTTTGGCCCTTAATCCGAAAATAGGAGCCCTTCGTAGGGCTCCGACAACCTTAGTTTATTAAACTAGTGTGATGAATGTGGAAGTTGGCAGTGCCATACACACCGATGTTTGGAAATTTTTTTTTTCAGAGGAAACCAAGTATTTCCGGCAAGTGAAAATGGTGAGGGGGGTTTCAAGACCTCCCCTCCTCTCTCTCCAATCACTCACAACCCCTAAAAACGGCGACGTATTTCGAAACCTTTGCCATAATAATTATACCCATAATAACAATAAACATCCATAAATAAATAAAAGAAATCAACTTTTACTAAACTTCAATTATCTCGTAACTCGCTTTAGTTGAGATACGGCGTTTGCGCTTAGTAGAGCAGTATTGTATTTTTTAGGGTACCTTAGCCAAAAATTGTAAAAACGGAACCCTTATAGATTCGCAATGTCTGTCTGTCTGTCCGCCCGTATGTCACAGCCAATTTATTGCAAAACAGATTTGAAAACTGGCAGGAATGGAATTAGATGTAGGTATTCTATGAACTGCTTCACTATTTTTATACAAATACAAAACAAACATAATAATGGCCTCTCCATACATGGAACTGACTTAGTTATTTTTATCATCTTACGGCACGTAGGTATTTACCTACTTTCGTCAACATTTAATACCTATAACGTCTAAGGTAAACCAGTTTTGCTCATGGCTGCACTGAGATCAAAAATTGCGCTATGCCTATATTGTACAAACAGATTGATGTATGTAATATAAATTTTAATATCAGTATCTCAATTCAATATGCTAAAACGTTTTACTTGCGATTTTGAAATATTGGTATACGGATGTCGCCAGAATACGGCCGCACGCGACGAGAATGAAGGGGGGCGCCCCGCAGTAGACGGAGCTAAGCTCCCTTCACCTCCCCTGCTTCACCCCCTCATTTACCAAAACAGTCGCTTAGGACAGCGCCTTAAGTACTCAGAATACATTGTTGGTTATTAAAGCTAGCTGCAATTAATCTGTTATCCTAGACCACGCTTATTAGAAAGAATTCCAAGAATCTAATTTCGAAAGCCTCCGATCAACTCCTCATAATATGACATTGTTAAATGTTCTCTTTTACATCACAGATGGAAAGCAGAAGAACTCCTAGTACGTCTTGGAGAGTACGACTTTAGACGCACCAACGACTCGCGCAGTTCCGACTACAGAGTGGTTGAGATTCGCCAACACCAGTCCTTCCAGTTGACCAACTACAGAAACGACATAGCAATCCTGAAGTTAGACCGGCCTGCTATATTCAACACGTATGTGTGGCCGATATGTCTGCCGCCGGCATCTCTGTCTCTGTCCCTCACTGGAGAACCTGCTGTTGTTATTGGTAAGACTGACTATAGCGAAACTTTTTTTCTTCCGCCCTGTAAACTGATGAATTCATTTGCGACTTCGGAATTTGAGACTCCTCTGGAGGCGTTTGAGCCTTCTCACTAAAGACACCGCGTTACATAGGGTTTGAGTCTCGGGGTGTTTCGTGTCTCGAAGACCCGGGAGATTTTGTAGATTTAGCTGTTTCGTGTTCCGGGACTTTCCAGTCGAGACTCGAGACAAGACACAGTTGTCGAAATTTTGTTCTATCAGTGCGAGAGTTGTTTTTTTTTTTTTTTAAGAAACTGCTAGGATTTATTTGATGTTTCATGACTGTTTATTTTTAACTGTTAATTTTATTCACTCCTATGGCCAGCAATTAATTTAATTCCTATTTTATTTTCTTAACAGCGCAGGCTGTCTGTGTCCTGGGACTTTAAAATTGGCGAGACTTCCTAAACCCTACCTAGCACTACCTATTGTTTTAATTGATAATTTTGTTTTGTGTGTTTGCTTGTTTTGAAAATCAATTCTCTCAAACTGGCAACACTTAGAATAAATCTTGTATTGCCGAGGACTTTACAAACGTTCAATCAATTGAAACAAAGTACACCCAGACTTACACTAGAAAACGGCGGGATAAGATAATCTAAAATAAAGCGCAGTTTTTCAAATACAAATAATAGTTTTCGTATTCTAGATGTTAAAGCGGCGATATGTTGTTTATAGGAAAGGGTTTCGTCTGAGCTTCCGTAATGGTGTTAGCTGAGAAAAAAAGCGCAGTGTCGTAAGCATTCGTAACAATTGTGCCGTGGTGTAGGTTGAGGTTACAGAGATCATTTATATACACTAGAAAGAGGGTTCCTCCGAGCACACTTCCTTGTGGAATGCCGAATTGGGGCAATAGCAATTCGGAACTGATAACGTTGTCTATTTTGACACATCGACACCCATACCGTCGGCGTCGTCTTAGTGCAGTACGGTGTACAGTCAGTAAAAACTTGTAATTACTACGATATCAAAGTAAGTAGGTGGTGACTATTTTTTGTGTTAATTGTTTGAATGTTTGTAAAACTCCCACGTCACAGGATTTATTCCTAGCGCAGGGTTATCTTTTTTAGAAGAAAATAAATTATTTCGCCTGAAATTAATGTTAGACTGCCGTAGTGGTCCAATGCATAGCGTCTGCGTTTGATGATCAGGAGGCCCCGGGTTCAGTTCCCGGGTCGGGCAAAAGTGTAACTGAGTTTTTCCGAATTCTCAGTAGCAGCACGGAATATAGCAATGTGCCCGAAAACAGACAATATGCTCGCCCCCTGTTAAATTCAATATGCTGAAATGTAGGTGTAATATTACACCTCTGGCGATATACTTATGACTCTATAAAATATTTATTTATTTATTTTTAGCCTGAAGCGACCCACTGCAGGGCAAAGCCCTCCCTCTCCTTTCGCCACAGATCTCTATTTTGTGCTATAAAATATATTGTCAGAAATTAATTTTATTCTGAAAAGTCTCGACGCCTCGTCGAATTTTAAACCTTAAAACTGTCGAGACTGCCCAAAACCTAATTATGATTGTTAATTTTCACCAACAGTCATTTTTTCAACCAATTTTCATCAACATCCATATATTTTGCCAGAAATTAATTTGATTCTAATGTTATTCTGAAGTCTCGAAGTCTCGGTAAGTCCCGGGACTTTGGACATCGACTGTCTCGTGTCCGGGACTTTGAAAATGTCGAGACATTGCAAACCCTAGCTTTATACATCTAACGACCCATTAGTGTTCGTTAAAATAAAATAAGACTTGACCTAAAGGTCCAGTTACCAGGTCTTCTTCTTCTTCCTCAGCCTTTATCAGTCCACTGCTGGACTAGGCATCTCCTTTGAAAGGAGGAATTGGCCTACTACGCTGGCCAAACGGGTTGGTATAGGGTTTGTATCAAGTTTTCGTTCTCTTGCAGTGTTGTTCTCAGCATTATATGCTCCCTCTGTCGGCTCTTACGACACCCATGGGATGATATGGGGTGGTGACATTTCGTATTCTTAATCCGTCACCACACGGTCATAAAATTACCAGGTCATAAAATTCCAAAAAAAAATAAACGACCCATTATGAGAGTTGAAGTCACAGGAACTGCTTTAGCATGACCCTTCCATAAATATCTATTCTAACTAGTTGTTTATTCTAGGGGTTTATTCGTTGCTTGTGACTAATCTCTGAGAAAGAGGACGGGTGGCTAGTCGTACCCCGACTACCGTCCAGCCAGCGCGTTAGCTAGGGCGGTGAGCGCCGTCCTTGCCCGCGGGTCTTCGGGCCGCGAGGGAGAAAACCTCAATAAAAAGTTACAGCGGACACAGAAGCGCTCTATGGAGAGTTGCACCGTCCGTCCAGCAGTGCCCCTCGTGGGCTATGCTGTCGTCCCTCCTGGTACCCCTCTGCTGATCAGAGAGGACTCAGGACGGGACTTTGGCGGGCTTGGTGTGTACTTACACCAAGCAGTCAACGGGGGTCCTTCTTTTCTTCTTTTCGTCTTCGGACACTTTGTTTTCATTTTAATTTCGTTTTGTTTTTCACTCTCATATTTTAATTTCTTATTATTATTTTGTCTTTTTATATTTTGTTTTCATTTTTTAATTTGTTTCAACTTTCGTTCTCTTTTCTCTCCTTCCACTACCACCCCCGTTGACAATTGTCAAAATCTCGTAATCCCGTACGTAGCGTCTGTGGTCAAGTCTCGCGGCTATTTACGGGACCGAGGGTCTTGGCTTGGTCGCCCGGACCGCGTGCAAGGTAAACACTATAAAAAATCCCCCAACCCTAAGCTGCTGCCGCAAGGCGAGAGGATGCATGGCTGGCGAGCAGGTCAGTCCCTAGTGCGGCCCCCTCAGAGCATCAGCCGCCACCCTGTAGGTATTAGGCTTGCCCAGGTATAGCGGGATCTCTGCCTGGGTCGACTTTTATTTCTCCCGCACTCGTGGGAATACTATGGACAATATACCTCAAACAACCCTCCCCCTTAAACCGAAGTCGGTCGACAAAACCAGAAGAAGATAAGCGCGAGGAAGCGTGGAAGGAAGCTAGCCCTAGAGCTGTCTGAATCAGACTGCTCAGTAATGAGCTTGGTGACAAGCGACAACCCTGATAAAGGTTGGTGGTTTTAGTGGGTAGTCCCGGCGCTTCTTGTCGGGGAGTCACCACACTCTCCCTAGACGAAGCCCCTTTAGGGGCCCAGCCTGGGGGGGTCAGCCCGTAAATTGTTTGGTTTCCACCACGAGTAAAAAAAAGGTGTTTATTCTAAACACGTGAAAGATGCTGCATATTAGTATACCACGCTGTGAAAATACAATGGGGAGGCCAAGGAGAAAATATTTATATTGGCCTCTTATCACTTAGAGCCGAATAATTTCTTTGCTCTATGTTTATAACATCAACTCGACCGCAGAATTTGACATCCTTCATAATGACCTCGCTCGTGAATATTGTTACTGACATTATATTCGAATTGCTTCAAATGACTCGTTATTCATGACACAGGTTGGGGCACCCAGCAGTTCGGTGGTCCGCATAGCACAGTGCTGATGGAGGTGACGGTGCCGGTGTGGGACCACGAGAGCTGCGCCCAGTCCTTCACAGACTCCGTGTTCGATGAGAACATCTGCGCGGGCGGACATGAGGGTGGCAAGGATTCCTGCCAGGTTAGACCAATAGCGCAGTTCAACTGTATCAGCTCACTAACTATGGCTACCATTGCCTGTTTCGAATCAAATTGTTTAGGCAACCTTCATTTGTTTAGATTCGTACCCAGGGCCAACAAGAGTTGACCAGAATATCAAAGACAAAATAATAATACCATATTAAAGCACAGCAACTCCTAAATTAGGCATCTAAGCTCGAGATTATTAGTCTATGATCTTCTATAGGGTAAAAGTACTTCTCAAATCGGATAAAATCAAAATAAAAAAATCACTGTGATCGGACAATTACCAGTCCAAGGGTCGACAAGACAAGGGTCGGGTACATTTCAAATCAAATCATCAGACCTATAATTATAAACTATCAAACTGCTCGGCACTTCTCACTATGAGAAGGGTAAGGCCATAGTCCACCACGCTGGGCTAGTGCGGGTTGGCAGACCTCACATGCCTTTCAAGAACATAATGTAGGTAGAACATACATAGATGCAGTTTTCCTTACGATGTTTTCCTTCACCAGTTTAACAAGGTACATGTACTATGATTTGAAGTGAAGCCTTATCTTAATTCTTCTGCCCATATCCAGGGCGACAGCGGTGGTCCACTGATGTACCAGATGCCGAGCGGTCGCTGGACGGTCATCGGCGTGGTATCGTGGGGCGTGCGCTGCGGGGAGCCCCACCACCCCGGCATCTACACCAGCGTCGACAACTACCTCGGCTGGATCGTACAGAACACACGGTTCTAAGATTAGAGAAGAAATATCGAATATAATAAAAGAAAGAAATTGTCTATTTGTATCGCTATTTTTAATTCTTTATTTAAAAAAGAAATAAATCCAAAGTAATAAAAGAAAATTGCTATGTGTCGATTAATAATTGATCATGATCAAAGAAAAATTTCAAATATGTAACACCTTGTGTAAAATGTTTTCAATATACCAACTGTTCAATACATTTGTTCTATTATTAAAAAAAATAGTTGTTTTATTTTACGTAAATTCCATGAAAACAAAAAATTTACATGAACGCTAAGGCCGGTACTACATATAATGAAATAGTCAAAGGTATTGATCTGAATAACAGTGTCAAACCGAAAAGCTGTCCCATTTTTACTCGTATGTCAGAGCCGTATCGTGAAAATGTTATGATCGATGGACAGCGAGTGGAGCAAGCGAATGAGTTTGTATATTTAGGTATGCTGTTTACAAGAGATGGTAAGAATGTAGAAGATATTGAAAGAAGAGTTAATGCAGGTAATAGAGTGAATGGAGCTCTGAAGGCGTTTATGAATAGCCAAAATGTGTCCAAAAAGGCACGTTTGGCTAGTAGTTAGTACCTACTCTTTTGTATGGTAGTGATAGTTGGGTATGAGCACTGCGAAGTATGTGTGGTGTTTCTTTGACTGACAGAGTAAAGAATTGTGTGATAAGAGAGTGTGGTGGGGTAAAAGAAGATGTAGTGACAAGCATCGAGAAAGGTATGCTAAGATGGTTTGGACACGTGGAGAGGATGGATGACGAAAGACTGACCAAGCAGATATATAAGGCAAGTGTGGAAGGGACAGGACGAAGGGGAAGACCTAGGCGGACATTCTCTGACCAGATTGGAGACATCCTAAAAACAGGACAGGTTAGAAGCACCCTGAACAGAAGAGCATGCATGAGGAATCTAATGGGAGTGAATGAAGCAAGAGAGATATGTCAAGATCGTTGCAAATGGCGCTCCGTAGTCTCTGCCTACCCCTCCGGGAAACAGGCGTGAGTCTATGTATGTATGTATGTATCGTGAAAATGAAGTTGACAAAGTCAATTATTAGCTGCAGGGTTACAAGAAAACATAACGTAACATAACCAGTGAACTTATTTACATGTTTTTATTAGCTTCGGTTGTGTGTATGTAGGTGTCTATGTAATGGAAACTTTGAAAGCGATTTTGACCGACTTTGAAACGTCGGATAAATTTGAAACTTTGCATATTTATCAAAAACCGATGACAAAGCAATACTATGAAATTTAAAAAATGATCTAAATATGAAAAATAAATAAAAGTTAAAATAACTAGTAAACACGCTTTATAAAACCCAAACCATAATAATATAAGTAAATAGGTATCTAATTAATAATACCAACATAATTAACATAATAATACATAATTTAAAAATAAATTTCAATTAAGTTGCAATCATCGATAAATATGTACTAACGCACAATGTAAAAACAAATGTGGGGTGCAAAGTGTCAATTGTCAATAGATCACTTAAACAGCACCCACACTTTTTTTTACATTGCAACATACTTTAAATTTATTTTTAGTTTGGTATTTATAAATGCGTGTATTTTAGATTTCAACTATTATTTTTACAAAAACAATGTACCCTTTGACAGCTAATAGCGATAGCGATACTCTGTCTGACCGTGATATATCGCGGCAATGAAAATCATTCATACAGTATTATTTATAAGTGGTCATATAAATACTTTATCTTAGCGAAATACCCGTTACATGGAAGATTTTCTTTACCTCGGCCCGCTTACTAATCTAACCAGAATTGGCAGAATATTGGCATTTCCACAGAGCAACTGCGGCTAACCGCAGTTGCAGAGGTCTGAACCTCTGCAACCAAAAGGGACTGCAATATGCCATGGCTAAGAGCAGTGGCTAAGCGATTTTTTTTTAATTTATTCTTTATGCACAAAAATAGCACACAGGTGGACTTAATGCCTAATGGCATTTTCTGCCAGTCAACCTTTTGGTGATGCAGAGATAGATGAGGTAGGTGCATTAGCCAAGTGGTGAAAAAGAGGATATAGGTATTAGATACATATTAATAATTTAGGTACATATTATAAACCATAAATATACTATAAATATATATAATTATTCATAGATATGATACACACATAAATATATACATTTATTTATAATTATGCTATAGCTGATGAGAGTGATGAGTCGATTCCTTCAACTTAGCAAAGAGAAGATGCCGTACTTTCATTTTAAATGCATAACGGTTGGTGACCATTCTGACTTCAGGAGGGAGCCTGTTCCATAGCAAAATAACTTGGACAACAAAGAAGAGTTTACAAAACCTGAAGTATGAGCGGGACAGTGAAGAAGTAGATTATGAGAGAAACGAAGATTTCTCTCATGTGTGGAACATAAGTATTGGAAGTATGTAGTCAGATAAGAAGGAGGAGAAGGGGAAGTAAGAATAGAGTAGAGAGTTGTCAGAGCACGCAAACTCCGGCGCTGACGAACAAGTAGAGAGTATGCCACCTTGAGGAACACCAGAGTTAATGTTACGCCAACTCGATGAGATGTCATCACTGCGAACTGCCTGCTGGCGTTCCTGAAGATAAGTATTCCATTGCAGTGTGCCAGGTGAGATCATTAGATGAGAAAGTATAGATAGAAGGATATCGTGACTGAAAGTATTAAAAGCATTCCAAAATTCATTTATTATATAATGGCTACTAAAGATGGCTCTGTGGCATAGGGCAAGCGATAATTATCACTTTAATACACATAGAACTTTGAAAAGGCAGCAGTGCACGCAAAGTTTGTAATTTTATTCAACTGCATCTTCAACTTCATCAGCCAGAGGAACTGAAAACGCAAATAGCTGTAATAGTGATGATGTATCCCTATTATAGTCATTTAAAGTCGTTTTGTCATCGGGATATGAGTTTTCTTCTGTTGGTGGTGACGACTGGCATTGGCAACTAGTGCATAGTGAACTAAATCTTTATATATAAAATCCTTGCGTTACTGACTGACTGACAGACAAGCTACAGCAAAAGCTATTGGGCGCAGGAAGCTGAAATTTGGCATGTGTGTTTCTTGGGGACCGTAGGGGTGCACTAAGAAGGGATTTCCCAAAATTCCCACGGGATCGGCCAAAACAGGTAAATTAAAAAAAATGCAGGTGTAGCTGCTGGCGTCCTCTAGTAAGTAATATTTTTACAACCAAATGCCACATGCCTTTAAGCAGTTGTTAAAAACAGGATTAATGACTTTATTTGGTGCAATCGGAAGTCTGGATATTCTATAGTTTTAACCAGTATCAAGGCTTTTTTATACAGAGTAAAACATAAGGGGATCGAGAAGAGTACCTTGGGCCACCCCGTATTAACTTTTTACTGTACTAGTTTTTACACTTGCAAGGTATAATAAAAAATGCTCTCTTGATCTTACCTTTCAAGCCATGATCGGCCATGGCCATATCCAAAACATTTCAATATCAGCAGCTAAGAAGAGCGTGTTCGAAGAACACTTTATCTTGGGATAGAGACAACAACCTCATATGTTCTAAGTGACCTTCGATATACTGTTGTTAATAACATTGAAATTACTCATATAATGCCTGCCCATCCAACGGGATGATGATATCTGGCAAAGATATCATTTACGCAGCATCCTGTAAGTTATTATAATACAAAGCCATTTATTTTTGCATTTTCAAGGTACAAGTTGAAATCAATACAGTGTGGATAAGTGAACGAAGCAAGCATGTTGATCGTTCTACTATTAGCGGTCACAGTATTTAGTGTTGGTGGAAAAGACTTAAACTGTAAGTAATCTTGAGGATTGTATTTATGAACCAGCCCCCATATTTAAAGGGCTATTTCTATATTTGGCCGATATTCAAACTGACTTTCCACCACTATTTTAATCTCCAGGGGTGTAAAATTAACAATCCTTCCATAAGGAATGTCTGCGTTCTTTAAAGAACCCACGCACCTGATTTCGTTTGTTCAGTAGTTTGGATACATGATTATCTATTGAAAATTAACTCATGCAGAAATTCTAGAAGGCCTGATAATAAATTTTTAAAAAGGAGATCGACATCATGTTATCTTTGTTTAAATGACTTAGTAAGACGTAAGAGTAACTGCAATTTAAAAAAGAGTTGTCGTGTATAATGTATGTAACTTATAACTGTAGAAGTAGGCAAAAATTCGTTGCCTACATTCTGTACACTCTGTAGTTATTATCATTAAATAAAAATTCTTAAACTAATATAATTTATATTTTATTACCCGTGCAGCCCAATCTCTGGATCCAGCATGGTACGGTGTTATGGAAAGTTCCCTAAGCAGTATCTCTCGAACTAAGCGTCTTACTGCCGGAGAACAAAATCAGGTAACTAACTAGCTTTTTAAAATAAAGTAGACTTTAAAAAAAATCAATGGTCACAAAGAATGCCAAGATCCGAAAGAACAGTTTGTGAATCACACCAAACGTTGTTCCGAGTATTGCGATATCACTCCCCGAATTCAAAACAAGCGCAATGTTAAATGGCGAGCACCAATGCAGTGCAGTCACTGGTGACAACATGGATGTACCTACATCCAGTGGCGTAGCAAGAGGGTGTTTTTTGGGGTGACACCTTCTGTCTGAACTTCAAGACCAAAATATATGTAGAAGATATTTTTGCACTAGTGCTACCGGGTGTCGCTCCAAAAAGGTGACCGCTGCTGACTGCCGCATCTTCGGGGGCTGACCACTAACTGCCAGACCGGGTATTGCTCAAATTAGCTACACCGTTGTACCTTTACATCTGGAATCTTAGTTGAAACTAGCTTTGCACATGACCTAAATCTTCATGTACTTTCAGGACAACACTGTTCTTCAAAAGTGTACACTGCCAGATGGTAAAAATGGCATCTGTCGACCTTTACGCCATTGCATTCAGGACAAGTGGAGAAATGACTTCATAAAGATATTAGAACACGCCTGTGTTCTTAATTCTATGTAAGTTCTACTTTCTCTATTTTACACAACTACTTAGCAGTTGACTGCGACTTCGCTCGTCTAGACCTTCAACCGGTAATTCGCCCTCATGGAAGCAAATAAATAATGCTGATACTTACAAAAAATTGCTTGCTTCACCTTTATAAGTACCTTGTCCTTACAACATTTTACACCTACTTGACAACCCTTTTTACCTCTCTAACGTAACCAAAAGTCAGTGTAAAATATGTCATGATACTCTACATTTTTAATTTCAAATCGTTAATCACTTACACTACTTACCGGCAAATTCAAAATACTATCTATTCATGGATTTGGTGATTAGAAAGGAATATTTGACATAAGCTCCATACAAAATATGTCAGGTATTAATGCGACTGGCCGTTAGAAAATAAGTACAGATTCACAAAAGTCCTAATTCCAGTCCTATTTATGAACGTCTTTACAAAGGTCAATAGGAACTTGCTGTCCCGAAGCTGCAAAGCGAGGTGGCATCCAAGGCCTAGCAGGAGATCTACCAGCCGTTGTGCAGCAGGATGAGAATCTCGCCCTTAAAATCACTAGTGGAAGCCGAGGTAATATTTTTTTAAATACTGTTTTTTTTTAGGTGTCAAAGTCTCGTTTTATAAGATGCATTAGGATTTACCAGGAAATGAGGAAGCGGACCGTTTATCCAAAAGTGCAGTTACAGATGGAGTTGGGATTTGTTTTGTGCCAGATTACAGAGAATCTATACCTAAATTTAAAATTAAATGTTTTAGTAATTGGAGCGATTATTATGACATAAGATGTAAGGAAAAGGGAATTTGGTACAAGACAATTCAAGGCAACCTTCCTCGTTTTCCTTGGTTTGATGATAGAGATTTAAGTAGAAGCTTTGTCAAATTAGCCTTAAGGCTACGATCCGGCCACTTTCCATCGGCAAAGTTTGCATTTTTAATGCAAAAAGTAAACTCACCTAACTGCAGCTTGTGCAATGTCATTGAAGATGTACAGCATTTGCTGATGGAATGTGGTAGGAACCGGAACGAGAGGGAAATTTTAATAAAAGAGTTCCAGTTGAATTTATTGCAGGTAGGGCAAACAATTTTAGCACAACCAAAATCAACCCTAGCAAAACGATTGTGTCAGCTCATTAACTATATTTAATTTCAAGTATTTATAATATTTTAGTTGTAAGTCCTAATGTTGTTTTTTGTACAAGGCATGATGGGGTTGGCGTAGCCATATGGATAAAAACCCCAATTCAAATAAAGAATTAAAAAAAAAGATGCATTAGGTATTTTAGGTTCTGCCCAAACACGCAAATTTTAAAAACCAATGGTTGCTATTTTAATATTATAGAGGTTATCAAAGAACAGTACCCATTCCAAAATGAATTGATGTTTTGTAATTCGCACGACACCTATCGCATTCATGATTGAAACATATTTGCTTCTAGTATCAATCACATATCGCTATAGGTGTATCAGTAAGTTAAATATCAATACAACCTCTGTTGCTGCAATATTAGGCTCTAGGCTTGTAGGTCCACATACACACAACTAACCTAACTTATGGCTGAACCTATGAAGAATGAAGTTGACGCGACCAATAGGTAACAAATATAATACCAAAAAGGAACTTTTAAGAAATAAATACACTATTAAAAAAATATTGTTGCTAGGGTGCGGTCTAAGCACTCGCAGTCAGAGCACGCTGAACAGTGAAGGCACTGTGCAGCCGCGCGAGTATCCCTGGACCGTGTGCATCCTCAGACCGAAGGCCTGGCCGCGGCTCCACTGTGGGGGAACCCTCGTCACCGAGAGACATGTGCTCACCGCTGCGCATTGCGTTGATGACAGGTGATGGATCAATCACCCGTAAGCCTTTATAAAATGTAGAAATCTAGCTTTTAGATACTCCAACAATCTGGTGATGTTTGCCTTCGATGAGTAGAAGAACTAGAGCAGAAGAAGTAGTAAGAACTAGAGCTAAAAGAACGCCACTCGTTAAAAGAAAATAGCGCGTAGGACGGCTTATGGATCTGAATTTGATATAGTAACGTTTGGCAAACTGTATTTGACTCTCCAATATAGAGACGTTTCTTGTGTATCATATTTGTCCAATTCCAAAATATTCCTTTGACGATTCAGTAAAACCGACGAGATTCCAATGCTACCTACAGTACTTTATGAAACTGGCATGTACTTACCTATAAATCACACTTTCCAGTTTTAACAGAACATTATTTGTAATCATATCTTTTTTAAGCGTATGTTGAAATACATCTGTAAAATATCCTTGCAATTTATATTGTGTTGTATGTACATCTTTTTCTTACCATTGTTTTTCTTTCAGCTACGATCCGAAGGATTTCATAGTACGTCTGGGCGAGTATGACCTCAAGAGAATGAACGACACTCGTTCGGTGTCATTCGACGTGTTGGAGGTGCGCATTCACGAAGTGTACCAGTCCACAAACTACAAGAACGACATCGCTGTATTGAAGCTGCAAAGCTCCTGTCTCTTCAACACCTATGTGTGGCCGATCTGCCTGCCACCCAGTAATTTGGACCTTACCGGAAAAGAAGCTACTCTAGTTGGTATGCTTTTTGTTTGTTTTCTCTTACGACTCACACGAATTGCAATGGGGTGGTAGCACACTTTGTATTCTTATTCAGTCGCTACACGTCATGAGAAGTGGTGTGTGGTATTTTTTTATCAATATTTAATATTTTTTTCCGTGTGGTGACGGATTAAGAATACGGAATGTCACCACCCCAATACATCCCATGGGTGTGTTAAGAGCCGACAGAGGTAGCATATTATGCAGAGAACAGCACTGTAAGAGACGGAAAACTTGATACAAACCCCAGGGCCGTTCCGACCCAATGCAGCGCCTGTGTGCAAAAATCCATGAAGCGCCTGTGCAGTGGCGTAGGGCGGATGATGACCTTTTTTTTTATTCGTTATCTAACAATTCCGGCCTAAATATATTTGCCCTTCCTACGCCACTGCGCCTGTGTGCGAAATCTGTGAAGCGCCTTTTTTGGCATCCTTTTTCGAAAATAAGTGTTATAAATAACGCATATCTCGGCTGACAAACCCTATAGGTACCAACCCGTTTGGCCAGCGTGGTATAGTAGGCCAATTCCTCCTTTCAAAGGAGAAGCCTAGTCCACCAGTGGACTGTTAAAGGCTGATGATGATGAATATTTTTTTACTTCCATCACAATGTTAGATTACGTACACCTATAACACTAGACATTCTCGCCAAACTTTTAGGTTTTAGGTACGCCCAGTCAATCGCTTGCAAATCGACTGGGAATGAGTAGGTAATGAAATGGAAATAGTCGACCATTGAATGAGTATGAATAGAAAAAATTGAACTTACTACTACATATATGTATATGCATACTTGTCTTTGTATGTATGTATTTATCTACCTACTCATAAATTTGCATAATTATCTTTTCCTATTAGGTATAATTATGTACTAACAGTACGTTCACACGCTCCAACAATTTAATTTTAAGTTTAAATAAACTTTTATTCCGTAGGTATATTATATTTTATAAACTCTTATCGACTGTCGCATTATGAGTAATGCGAAAAAAACACAGTTATCTCTGCACTAAAAATATATCATCATCATCGGTCATAATAATATGATAAATGTAGTCACGGGAAAAATATTAACCGCTACACATTATCAATCCATCCAACCCTTGCAGTAACAGTAACATCATTGCAGTAGGTACCATGAAATTCCTCTACAGGTCTTGGGCATAAAACCACAATATATTGTCGTGAATTCTGCCGAATGTCAGGCTGCAGCTTATAGGTATAAATCGTTCTAATACTTTTTTAAGCGCAAGGGGTTTTTAATATAATTCAATGTTTATAAGGTACTCTCGAACGAAAATCTACTGAATGGTGGAATATATCATTTATTTATACATGATTACAACACAACATTTTTCACGCAGAACCTAGTAATATAATATTTTTATTAATAACTAGAGATGCCTGTAGCTACGCTGGCACATTCATTTTCAATTTAAGTTAGTTCCTGCCCAATCCCATAGGAATTTTGGGAGATCCCTTCTTAGTACGCCCCCTCTTTCCCTTCCCTACGGTTCATGTGCGACAGGTTTTTGCGCCCAATAGTTTTGGCTGAGCGTCGCCTGCCAGTCAGTTAGAGACGCAATAATTTTATAGAAACAGATTTTTTCGTTCACTTGTAATCTTTTTAGGTTGGGGTACGACCGATCTCGGCGGTAAAACAAGCCCTGTCCTGAGGGAAGTGGCGGTGCCAGTGTGGGAGCTTGATGCGTGTATCAAGTCTCATGTCAACACCATATTTGAAGAAAACATTTGCGCGGGAGCATTTCGAAAGGATGCATGTCAGGTATGGACCTCGTCATTACCACTGAATGGGCACCGGCTCGTCTAGCATAAAATATACTTACTAATTATTTACATTCAGACCTTTATTATCCATAGTATCTTTTTTAAACAGAACCACACTATCTGATGGCCTAACGTATTTCAGCTGGACAGTGGCGGTCCGTTGATGTACCAGAGCGCATCGGGCCGATGGATGCTGGTGGGAGTGGTGTCGTGGGGAATGCGCTGCGGGGAGCCCGACCACCCCGGGATCTACACGCGCGTCGATAAGTACGTGGACTGGATACAGCGCCACACCGGACTCTAGTGGCCACAACCCACAACACGTCAGCTCTTGTGGGGACTGTGCTATCCAAACCACCTCAACATCTACACGCACGTCGACAAGTATGTGGACTGGATACAGCGACACACCGGACTCTAGTCCCACAACACCTCAGCTCTTGTGGTGTCTGTGCTATCCAAACCACCTTAACATCTACACGGACGTCGACAAGTATGTGGACCGGATACAGCGACACACCGGACTGTAGTCACCACAACACCTCAGCTCTTGTGGGGACTACGCTATCCAAACCACCTCAACATCTACACGCGCGTCGACAAGTATGTGGAACGGATACAGCGACGCACCGGACTCTAGTCCCACAACACCTCAGCTCTTGTGGTGACTGTGCTATCCAAACCACCTCAACATCTACACGCGCGTCGACAAGTATGTGGACCGGATACAGCGACACACCGGACTCTAGTCACCACAACACCTCAGCTCTTGTGGGGACTACGCTATCCAAACCACCTCAACATCTACACGCGCGTCGACAAATATGTGGAACGGATACAGCGACGCACCGGACTCTAGTCCCACAACACCTCAGCTCTTGTGGTGACTGTGCTATCCAAACCACCTCAACATCTACACGCGCGTCGACAAGTATGTGGACCGGATACAGCGACACACCGGACTCTAGTCACCACAACACCTCAGCTCTTGTGGGGACTACGCTATCCAAACCACCTCAACATCTACACGCGCGTCGACAAGTATGTGGACTGAATACAGCGTCACACCGGACTCTAGTCACCACAACACCTCAGCTCTTGTGGGGACTACACTATCCAAACAACCTCAACATCTACACGCGCGGCGACGAGTAGGTGGACTGAATACAGCGACACACCGGACTCTAGTCCCACAACACCTCAGCTCTTGTGGTGACTGTGCTATCCAAACCACCTCAACATCTACAGGCGCGACGACAAGTATGTGGACCGGATACAGCTACACATCGGACTCTAGTCACCACAACACCCCAGCTCTTGTGGGGACTATGCTATCCAAACCACCTCAACATCTACACGCGCGTCGACGAGTATGTGGACTGAATTCAGCGACACACCGGACTCTAGTCACTACAACACCTCAGCTCTTGTGGGGACTACACTATCCAAGCTGCCTCAACATCTACACGCGCGTCGACGAGTATGTGGACTGAATATAGCGACACACCGGACTCTAGTCACTACAACACCTCAGCTCTTGTGGGGACTACACTATCCAAGCTGCCTCAACATCTACACGCGCGTCGACGAGTATGTGGACTGAATACAGCGACACACCGGACTCTAGTCACTACAACACCTCAGCTCTTGTGGGGACTACACTATCCAAGCTCCCTCAACATCTACACGCGCGTCGACGAGTATGTGGACTGAATACAGCGACACACCGCCATCGCACCATCTACTCCCGCTTCAACAAAAAACTGAATTTTTACTATGACTAATTTTAATATAGTAAACCGGATGTCTCAATTTGTACGTTCGTAAAAAATCTGGTATTCTTACAGAAATAAAGCTTAATTTTACTCAAACATATATTTGAATCTATTTCTCGGATTGCATTGAAATATTGTTTGACGTATTTTTTTCGCTCAAAGCAACTTTATGACGCCTCTTCGATATTTAAGTACCATACTTAAACCTAGGCAATGCTGTGCTTTGGGAAGACCAGCCAAGCCGGCATATACCTACACAGGCATTAGGACATACCTACGTCCTGCACGCTTACGAGAAGATGGCATGACTTCTATCCAGAATAATTATCTTTACGAGATTTGCAGACATGATGATAAGAATATTAAAAGTTCTACATTCAAGCTATAAACCACAAGTTGTTAAGTAAAGTTAGTGGCTATCAGCATCCTTTCCTAAAATTTCTGCTAGTAAGTAGTATGGATTAGGAATATTATTTACTTCATATTATTTACTTCATATTATTTACTTCATATTATTTTTTTGCATAAATGTCCGTGTGGGGACAGATTAAGAATACGGAATGTCACCACCCCATATCATCCCATGGGTGTCGTAAGAGCCGACAGAGGGAGTGTAGTATGCAGAGAACAGCACTGTAAGAGAAGGAAAACTTGATACAAACCCTATACCAACCCGTTTGGCCAGCGTGGTATAGTAGGCCAAATCCTCCTTTCAAAGGAGAGGCCTAGTCCAGTAGTGGACTGTTAGAGGCTGATGATGATGATTATTAAATTAGTTCTTTGTTCACAATGGAGGAATCTGATGGGAGTGAATTAAGCAAGAGAGATATGTCAGGATCGTTCAAATAGCGTTCCGTAGTGTCCGGGAAACAGGCGTGAGTCTATGTATGTATGTTCACAAAGGTTCATAAAAATATATAAGCACGATGGCCACAACCAATCTATAATTTTATTGAGCCTTTGCAAGAAGCTAGAATGTATTAAATAGGGAAACCCTAATGTACTCTGTGTAGGTGGTACACAGTGTGTACCTATGTGTTTACGCATGTTCCATCGTTGAATTTTAAAATAGTTGTAATCTTGACCTATTGAGCTGAATTTTGCATACATGTTTAGTTAGTTTAGATAATGCATGGTTTGCTTAGTGATCTCATTGTAGATACGACATTTTTGACGTCTTATCTCTCCATGATTATAAAGAGTGTGCACTGAGTTAGTACCAACTTCATATTCTATATTCTTTGTAATGTTATGTAATATCATCATCAGACTTCGAAATTGTCTATTTAATTTTTTTTTTCGAAATTTTTATATCATACCACTCTTCCTCCTATTTCTTTTCCCAACCCAAAAGAAACCCACATAAAAAAAAGAATATGTAATTGCCACTAAGGCAGCGCGCCCGAGGATCGCGAACGCCTAATATGAAAAAAGTGTGATAAGTGGCTGTCGCTGGCCACCAGTGGCAGTGGTCGGTGGCCCGTTTGCGCCTACCCTAATGTGGGGTCAGCCTAACATTTTGTAATTATTCAACTGCGTCAAACAATGCATATCTGCTCATAAACATGGATAGCTCAGTGCGGACTTAAAGTCGATAGTTATTCGTTACACTTTTATTTTTATTATTAACTAGCTGACCCAGCGAACTCCGTATCGCATTTTTAAGAATTTTTATTGAATTCCCTTTTTTCCAAGCCCTTTTTCCAAGTTACCATTGACTTAGCGCTTAATCTCTTATCATTGCAGGGTCTATAAATGATGCAAAAACAAACATAGATTTTTATATAATATTGAATTGCCTATGCCTTAAAATATCGGAGACGATACCCATATCGACTTTAAAAAAAAATCCCGCCCGCCATCTTTGATTTCCTATCCGCCATCTTTGATCACGAAATAGATATTTTATTTGGATTCACCATCCCTTAAATCATCAGAGACGATACCAATATTGATTTTTTAAATTTTTCCCATCCGCCATCTTTGATTTCCCATCCGCCATCTTGAATCACGAAATAAACGTTGTATTTGGATTCCCCATCCCTTCAAACATCGGAGACGATACCCATATTGATTTTTAAAAAAATCCCATCCGCCATCTTTGATCACGAAAAAGATGGTGTTTTTGAATTCCTCATTCCTTAAAATATTGGAGACAATACCCATATCGACTTTACAAAAAATCCCATCCGCCATCTTTGATTTCTCATCCGCCATCTTTGATCACGAAATAGATGTTGGATTTGGATTCCCCACCCCTTAAATATTGGAGTTGATACCCATATTGATTTAAAAAAAAATCCCATCCGCCATCTTTGATCACGAAATAGATGGTGGTTTTGAATTCTCCATTCCTTAAAATATCGGAGACGATACCCATATCGACTTTAAAAAAAAATCCTGTCCGCCATCTTTGATTTCCTATCCGCCATCTTTGATCACGAAATAGATGTTGTATTTGGATTCTCCATCCCTTAAAACATCGGAGACGATACCCATACTGATTTAAAAAAAAAACCCATCCGCCATCTTTGATCACGAAATATATGTTGTATTTAGATTTGCCATCCCTTAAAACTTCGGAGACGATAACCATATTGACTTTTTAAAACATTCTCATCCGCCATCTTTGATTTCTCATCCACCATCTTTGATCACGAAATAGATGTCGGATTTGGATTCCCCTTCCCTTTAAATATCGGCGACGATACCCATATCGACTTTAAAAAAATCCCGTCCGCCATCTTTGATTTCCTATCCGCCATCTTTGATCACGAAATAGATGTTGTATTTGGATTCACCATCCCTTAAATCATCAGAGACGATACCAATAGTGATTTTTAAAATTTTTCCCATCTGCCATTTTTGATTTCCCATCCACCATCTTGAATCACGAAATAGATGTTGTATTTGGATTCCCCATCCCTTTAAACATCGGAGACGATACCAATATTGATTTTTTTAAATTTTCCCATCCGCCATCTTTGATTGCCCATCCGCCATCTTTGATCACGAAATAGATGTTGTATTTCGATTCTCCACCCCTTAAAATACCGAAGGCGATACCCATATTGATATTATAAATTTTCTCATCCGCCATCTTTGATTTCCCGTCCGCCATCTTGGATCACTAAATAAATTTCATATAATTAATCAGCGTCCCGAAAATCTCGAAAACGATACCCATATAGATTGTATCCTATTCGTTTAGCCTTTTTTTGCCTTTGACCCAGCCCTCCCCCTTCTCGTTTGACCATTTTATTATTTTTGTCTGGCCCCTAAAAGTTGTGGCGTAATTTTATATAGCCTATAGCCTTTCGGAGTAATTGGGCTATCATGGGCAATAACAATTTTTAAAATCCGACTGCTAGTTCCTGAGATTAGCCGACATTATGTTTTAGCCTTTTTAGCCTTTTGCCCGGCCCCAAAGGGTCGAAGCGCTATGTTATATAGCCTATAGCCTTCCGGAATAACTGGGCTATCGTATACAAAAAGAATTTTTCAGATCCGACCGGTAGTTCCTGAGATTAGCGCGTTCAAACAAACAAACAAACAAACAAACAAACAAACAAACTCTTCCGCTTTATTATATTAGTATAGATTTTAGCTTTTAATTTAGGTCATACATTATTATCTCAGACTATAACATGGCGATATCTATAGTCTCTCCGCTTTCTTCGATAGCCGCCAGCATCTCAATAACTTGTGCCTCTTCAACGGCGGGGTGGAACTGAAATGCGAGACGGAAGAAGTTCTTGTGGTGACGCAGTGGAGAGTACGATACCATCAGACGGGAGGAGAGAACTAAGAGCTCTTTTATTTTGGGTGTCACCTGGGGAAAGACATGGAAGTTAATAGATAGAGTTGTTTTATCAGGACATTTTTCTAGTTGTCATCGTACAGGTTCAGTCTAATTTGGGATTAGATGTCCGTACATATGTTTTGGTACACTTATTTATAAAAATATAAAATATTAGTAATCATTCGTCCAAATATAAACCACATAAGCGTTCACAGAAGAGGTACGTCTCCCGCAAGGTGGACTGATGATCTTGTTGGGATTGCGGATTGATGCGGGCGACTCAAGATTGGTTTGGGTAAAGAGCTTTGGCTGAGGCCTCGCCGTCCAGGCTTTGACTGTTGTGGTTTCGGTTTTACTTCAATTATTTTATTGTCTCTTATCAAGTGACAATCGTATTAAAATGTTTCGGTTTTGGAGGTGACTGAGTACTTAAGAAGTACCTGGTATGGAAGCTAAGAATTTTGAATTAGGAACCTTTGCTTCTGATTTTATAATGTTTTGATTTTACAAGTACCTTGTGAATACAGTCCCACCATTGTTCGTCCATCTCTTTCCCCCTCATGCAGCTCGGTATGTACCAGAAACAGACGTTGGGGCACTGGAGTTCATCGGAGACCAGCATGAAGCCAGGACGCTTGGCGACCGCTTCCATACAGAACTGAGCAGTGGACATCGTGCGATCGGCCAGTTGACGCATGCCAACGTCGCCGCGGGCTTTCCACATCATCCATAGCTTGAAGGCGTCTATCTGAATTTGGCAATAAATAGTTTATTATAAAATTGTGTAACGAATAATTTAATCCATATTTTTTAAAACAATCTGATAACCTATGGGGTAAAAGAAGATGTAGTGACAAGCATCGAGAAAGGTATGCTAAGATGGTTTGGGCACGTGGAGAGGATGGATGACGAAAGACTGACCAAGCAGATATATAAGGCAAGTGTGGAAGGGACAGGACGAAGGGGAAGACCTAGGCGGACGTTCTCTGACCAGATTTGAGACATCCTAAAAACAGGACAGATTAGAAGTACCCTGAACAGAAGAGCATGCATGAGGAATCTGATGGGAGTGAATGAAGCAAGAGAGATATGTCAGGATCGTTGCAAATGGCATTCCGTAGTCTCTGCCTACCCCTCTGGGAAACAGGCGTGAGTCTATGTACGTATGTATCTGATAACCTGTTATAAAGACAGATTCCTGTTGAGTTTATTGCTAATTCTTATCAGCAATAGCTTTGTCCAAATTCGTTGATGGGATACAAATATCGACGTTCCATATCAGTTTTTACACTTTATAAATAAGTATATCTTCACTTCGTTTCAGAGGAATTCCAGAAAGGATGTTAGCGCCTGTGATTCATTATTTTACACGACGTTATCGTCAACTTATATTACCTGGATTTTTAAGTTGCAGGTTTTACTTTGGTATAAGTACATACTTAAATATTTAAGCCCTTGAAGCGCAATATTTGATTTAGGTAAATAAGTAAGTAAGTTAGTTAATAAGTAAGAAAGTATTTTACAGTGGCATCTTATATTTTACTAGAGGACGCCAGCAGCTACGCCTGCAATTTTTTTTTTTAATTTACCCGTTTTGGCCGATCCCGTGGGAATTTCGGGAAATCCCTTCTTAGTGCACTCCTACGGTCCCCAAGGAACATACATACCAAATTTCAGCTTCCTGCGCCCAGTAGTTTCGGCTGTGGCGTGTCTGTCAGTCAGTCAGTAACGCAAGGATTTTATATATTAAGATTTTGTTGAAAGCACATACGCTATCAATAACATAATTTCTTTAAGTTTTTGATCTCACCTTTCTCCCACACTGAATGCTCTTGTCCCCCGTGTCATAGGACACGTCGTAGAACTTGTCTTGTTGGAACAAGTACTGCGCGGCCGCTGAGTTAGCCTCGTGCAACAGTCCCTTGTCGCGAACCAAGATCATGGAACATTGGAAAGGAGCACCCATCATTTTATGGGGATTCCACGATATTGAATTCGCTCTGAAACAATTTGCGAAGTCTTACTTTTACAAAAATAAAGTACAGATAAGTATTTTATGAAAACTGAAAACAAAAATTAAAGAAAACTGAAATACAGCTGCCAACATCTGAACGTAGGCTGATATCTGAATTTCTGTATGTTTGTTTGATATATGTATCAAGTTTTCCTTCTCTTACAGTTTAACGCGAAAGAATTTGTAATGTAATTTTTTATATAGGTTGCCAGTCCAATAAAATCGTTCTTCAAATAATAGACAGAATAGATTATACCTTTCTATTCCTTTTAGTTTAGTCCTGTATTTAGGTGATAGCATCAAACTACCGCCCCAGCAAGCCTGGAATATAATTAAATTCGATAAGTATTTATCGGTTAGACACTTCTGAACAAGCAGTAGATAATTCCTAACCGCTTTCACCATACAACGTTTTGTAGTCTACGGCTGGACAAAGGCTTTTCCTTAATTACGTCACAATAGCAAGCTATGAATTAATAACAGGATGATTTCGGGAACCACGCATACCACGTTGGCCAGATGGGTAGGCATATGGTTAATGTCAAGATTTCCGTCTCTTTTGGAAGACACTATTTCATTATGCTTCGTGTATTTTCCTTAGTCGCCTCTTACGACTCCTATATATTGAAATAGGGTTGTAAGACTTTGTCATCTTATTCCGTCACCGGAAGAAGACTGTTTTAGCTTCGGAAAACCCTAAGATGTTTTATATATGTCTCTGGAAGACGAGGAAACCTACCAAGGTAAAATTAACTGGGTGTACCGGTAAGTAAATATGTATATCGAAATATCGTGGCAAATAGATGGTTTAGTCATTAGTATGTGTACAAATCTCGAAAGTTTAAAAGTATGTAGGTATGGGATTGACCGTATTTTTACATCCCTTTCAAATGATATTATGAACCTAGTATAGGTATATTTTTATCTTTGTACCATTAGGTTCTGCTAGATTCTGCCTAGTACCCCATGGGTATAGGTTATCGCAACAAGAAGACTTTACGTTACTCTAGTGAAGTCTAGTGTATAAGCGGCAACATTTCATCTTATCCATCCATCATCACAAAAGTTCGCTAAAGCTTTTGCTACTTACGTCAACGTGCATCCAAACGTCATGTTTCTGACACACATCAGCGACAGCGTCTACATCATCAATGGAGCCCAGCACAGTGGTACCGGCCATAGCATTCACAAACACGGGACATCTGCCAGTCCTCTTCTCTTCCTCAATGGCCTCATCGAGCTTGTCGACTACCATCTGCCCTTTACTGTTGGTTGGTATTCTCCTGACTTGCTCGGTGCCGAAGCCTAACCAATGAGCTGCTTTTGTTATGGAGTAGTGGCTCTGAAAATATTTATTAAAGGAAGTTAATTAAACCTGACGGACTAAAACCTTAAAATTTGTTTAACGTAGTGCACGGGCCCCAATCATTATTTTGTTACTATCTTAACCATAATTTAGTATTTACCAGCAGACCCGATAGCAAAAGGTTTCCCTATACAGAAAATAAAACTTGAATCTGATTACATTACCTCTAACGGTTCCTATTTTTTAGGGTTCCGTAGTCCAAAGGAACCCTTATAGTTTCGTCATGTCCGTCCGTCTGTCTGTCTGTCCGTCCGCAGCCTAGCTCAAAGACGCCTGGTGCTAGAAAGCTGATATTTGACATGAATATAGACATAAGATATTGCAACAAAACTGTAGAATAAAATTTAGGAAAATATTTTTTTAAGGGTATCTCCCCTACATATAAAGTGAGTTGAATTTTTTTTGGTTGAGTACCCCATTATGTGGGGTATCATTGGATAGGTTTTAAAAAAATATTATTAGTTTGCTCAAATCATTTTTCGATCAAGTGATTGGTTTGTCAAATATCAAGCTTTGAAGTGAAAAAATTGTTAGAAGAGGTGAAAAAAATCACAAATGTAGTACCTACATATAACGAATTTAAAAGGAAAACTATCACGGCTAAGTAGACATCACTAGTTTACGAGTAATCGTCGGTTAACTTATAATAAATACCTACTTCTGTGAGTTTACATTGGGAGCGCTGGCTTAATCTTAAAGATATACGTACTTTGGTATGTAATGTACTATGGTACTACGTATGTATAGTAGTAGCACAGTCAAATAATGTGGTAGTAATGAAGACTATCTCTGTAATGTCAATACTGCGGTATTCAAATTATTACATAATGCAGGTTATAAATCTTTATTACCGCCGCTTGCCTCTACACGTGGTGGTACTCAGATAGATAACATTTTTTCCAACTTCCCCTGTGAAGTTGGATTTTATAACTCTTTCTTCAGTTACCATCGTCCAATGTGGGTCCGTTTTTAGTCCCATGTGAAACAGAAGTTATTATCAATAATGGCCATTATGGGCAAGTACGGAACCCTACATTGCCCGTGGCCCGACACGCACTTGGCCGGTTTTTTTTTAGAGTCTCACGCCTGTGTCTCCGAAGGTGGTAGGCAGAGGTGTAAATTTTACACCCACATTTCGCCATGAATTTTGAGTCCCATGTAATAGGGGGCGAGCCTATTGCCGTTACCGGGCACATCACCAGACTTCGGCTGCTACTGAGAATTCGGAAAACCCAGTAACACTTTTGCCTGACCCGGGAATCGAACCCGGGACTTCCGATTAGCAGTCGCATACGCTATCCACAGGACCATGGAGGCAGTCAACCTAATATAGCAAATAAAAAAATAATTTCAGTTTGATACCGCCACGCGTTTCTGAGAAAAAGGTCTTGACAGACGGACGGACGGACGGACAACAAAGCAGTGATCCTATAAGGGTTCCCTTTTTTCATTTCGAGATACGGAACTCTAAAAACTATCTAGAGGATAGTACATGAAAAAAAATAAAGTTCTGCCTAAAACTCATGAGGAGAAGATTTTGAAACACAAGGATACTCGGTTTATAACTTTTTCAGCCAATACTTGACGATGTAATGTTGCCACTGCATGATTACTAAATATTTTTGATTTTCCCAAATGAGAAGGCGCTCCAATACACACATAGGTGCATTTATAAAATCGCAATTACACATAAAAGTGTTTTTTATTTTGTCTATTAGTATTTATAGCACATGATAACGATCCACAATTGGACAATATAATTTAAAGTTATATACGGAAACACACTTACATCTTCAGAAGTGAATATGACCATTTCAGGCAGGTTCCTCATGCCTTTGGCTTTGATCTCCGGGAACCGCTTGTACCTCGCCGCCACGATGCCATACATGATGGCCATGCTGCCGCCCGGTGTGAAGATGCCGTCGCCATCAGGTATGCCGAACAGTTTGAGGATGTGGTCTAATAGCTTCAGTTCTATCAGAGTGAATACTGGTCCCACTTCGAAAGTATATCTGTAATTTAGCGTAAATATTTAACTAAGCATTACCTACATATGTTCGGGTTGTGGAGGTTGGAATGTACTCAACTCACTTTGTCGAATTTCTTATATTCTGTTAGGTCTACTTAGATAAGAAACCCTTGGGACTTGGGCTTCATGGTTAAGGACTTGGATGCAACAAAGATACCTAAAGATTCGAAGATAATGATTTTCTAGGAGATATTTACTTAAGGATTGAGCTACACCTATCAGCACCGCATCGCACTTTCCTATGCTTCTATCCTTTTCTGTCACTTAGAACCGTAATTTACTCTAGTAAAGGCGTTCCCTCTCTCTTTCTCGCTCTGGTAAATGACGGTCCTAAGTGACAGAAAAGGATAGAAGCATAGGAAAGTGCGATGCGGTGCTGATAGGTGTAGCTCAACCCTAACAATCACACAAGCTATAGTATAGTACTTCAATGCCATAAGAAGAAGCTATATGCATATTTTCACATGAGGACATGTGTAATTAATTGAAATATCCGTATTAGGTAAGTGAACAATCTACCAAACTGTAACATCATCACTTACGCTGATGATACAGCGTTAATCGTGCATGGTAGGGACTGGATTGAGGCTAAAAACCATACAGAGGATGCACTGAGAAAGGTGATGAAGTGGTTGAGAGAAAACATATTAACTTTAAATGTAAATAAAACAAGTTACGTGACTTTTTCACCCCGTTCAAACAATCAGCCGCCTCCCAACTTTGAAATAACTGCACATTCCTGTGACCAACAAAATGGATGCGCTTGCCCACTGCTAACTCGTACTTCAAACATAAAGTATCTTGGACTTATAATAGATTGCTCCCTAAATTGGTTACCTCACATAAACCTACTAACTACCCGTGTAAGGAGATTGATTCCAATTTATCGTTAACTCAGACCATCTGCCGATATCGAAACACTTCTATGTGTTTATCATGCTCTTGCACAGTGCCTGCTTCAATACTGTGTCACAGTATGGGTGGTACTAGCAAGACCACACTACTTCCGTTGGAACGTGCACAGAGGACATATTGAAGGTGATTCTGGGTAAACCACGTATGACGTAGGTATAGCACTCGTCTTATGTACACTGAGACTTCTGTCTTAACTGATAGACAACTTTTTATTTTCCTAACTGTACTACGAAGGCATAAAAGTATGACTTATAACGCGATTACCAAGCGAAACAAAAGGAAAGTTTGCTCATGCAGTTACTCCACATTGTACAACCCTTGCTAAAAATCAATTTTATGTGGTAAGTAACAAATTAGGTATACAATGCTGTAAATCAAGCAAATAATATATATGCTCTTCCAAACAATAAATGCAAGGATGTTCTGCGTAAGTGGTTGTTAGGCTTGGATTATAGTCAACCGAGCACCTATTAAATCCCTATTCTTAAAACTAATATATAAAAGTACATATCAATATCTAATCACACTTTATGCGCACACACTAACCTTACATTCACACTCACACATACACCACATACACACACATGCACATAAACATGAACACACACACGCGCGCGCGCGCACACACACACACGCACACATACATAAACGCACATGCTCTATATCAATACGAGTGGTAACAGTTTATTTAAGTTTAAGTATCATATTATAATTAAACACTAGACTACCTTATCATGTAATTTTATAGCTTATGTCTAAACAAAACGTATTTGAGTTTAATTTGTAATTGTTTTGTTTAATTTGTTTTTTTCTTTCTTTTTTCTCTTTTCATGTGACAAAATCTAATAACTTTTTGTACTAATCTGAGGGATGAAGGCGCTGGCGACTGTAGCACAGTTTGTACTAGTCGGTCGTCATCGAATTCTCTTATAATGTTTAAAACGCAAAACAAACATGTACTTACTTCTAGTTGATTAAGAGAAAATTGTAAAACCTAGTGATGGAAAATAAATTATTTCATTTCATTTCATTTCAAATCTACTATTTGCTCAGTTAAATAGGTGTTCTCTGCAGTAAACACAGTTAAATTGGAAAGTGCAAATATTTAATGTGTGTATTGAGTTTGTCCATCGAAAGATCAAGGAATCTTACCGCGTAAGTTAAACATCGTTATGTTATCGCACTAATTAGTGGAATATTTCACATCATAGTGCTATACTGTTAGAGCCTCTACCGACTAGCGGTTGCAAGAAATCGATGAGTGCAGAATGAGCGGTACAGACGACGCTCTGACAAACGCTAGTGTGAAAAGGCTCTTTGGGTGCTTTATCACCAGAGACGTGCTATGCTATGTTGCTACAGTTGCTTTTGATATCCACCAAAAAAGTTCATCGGTCCATATAGCTTATCACTTGGAAACGATTTCAACTAAGCTATGTTTTTAAATGGATAGAGGAGGAATAGTACCTTCCCTACTGATATACATCCATAGAGATATTAGAATAGAGTGGCAGAACAGTACCTAACTCAATACTGTGTCGTGTCCATAGAGATATTAGAATAGAGTGGCAGAACAATACCTAACTCAATACTGTGTCGTGTCCGTCGGTGCGAGAAAGAACGCAACATTAAAGGCCCCCTGCATCTCTCTCTAACAATACATGCACAACATCAATATTACGCAGTGGCGTGCTACCTGTAACTATTATTTATATCAGTTTATCAGTAATCAACATTTTAAAAATATATAAACTTTTTTGTCACTTCAAACTATCTTCGTGTATCAATAAAAACAACTTTTAAACTATTGATTACTAATAAACTGATTTAAATAATAGTTACAGGAGGCACGCCACTGCGTAATGTTGATGTTGTGCATGTATTTGATGATGTTGTTAGAGAGAGATGCAGGGGGCCTCTAATGTTGCGTTCTCTCTCCCACCGGCGGACACGAATAGGCCCCACTCTGCCACTCTATTCTTAATATCTCTATGGTCGTGTCCGTCGGTGCGAGAGAGAACACAACATTAAAGGCCCCCTGCATCCCTCTCTAATAATACATGCACAACATCAACATTACGCAGTGGCGTGCTACCTGTAACTATTATTTATATCAGTTTATCAGTAATCAATAGTTTAAAAATATATAAACATTTTTGTCACTTCAAACTATCTTCGTGTATCAATAAAAACAACTTTTGAACTATTGATTACTAATAAACTGATTTAAATAATAGTTACAGGTAGCACGCCACTGCGTAATGTTGATGTTGTGCATCTATTGTTAGAGAGAGATGCAGGGGCCTCTAATATTGCGTTCTCTCTCCCACCGGCGGACACGAATAGGCCCCACTCTGCCACTCTATTCTTAATATCTCTATGTATACATCGCACAACTAGAGGTGCGCATCTTCTTCATACAGCTTTTTCGCGATGAGCATTTTCATAGCAAATCTTACGCGCCACGTTACATAACGTAGATTTTTTTAGTTTTGTAGCTTGGCTTTCACATCATTGCAGCATACCCACAGAATATATACAAGTACTAAAGTAGCATGCCTAAGTAGTTGAATAACAAATATATGATGGAAAAGCACCTTCAGAACACTGATTTAGTCTACAGCTAAGATTGTACTGGTCCAGTCAAGGAGATCAATCAATCAGGAAATGCATACAAGGAGTACTTCAAGTTCCTGGTTGCCTTAACATAAATAAATAACATAAAGAAAGACATAAAGAC
Organism: Euclidia mi; assembly: GCA_944739405.2. Taxonomy (NCBI): domain Eukaryota; kingdom Metazoa; phylum Arthropoda; class Insecta; order Lepidoptera; family Erebidae; genus Euclidia; species Euclidia mi. Next base: position 24,256,405 of record OX123204.2, on the reverse strand, counting down.
ATATTTATTTCTGCATTTTGGTTGTTTACAACACTTATACATGTCAAAACCCTATTCTAGATGATGCCGGCTTTTCCTAGCTAAATGACTTCTTGAGAAGAAAAGCCGAAACAAACTCAGAGTCATTGTTTTTTTTGTCACTTCAATTTCTTTAGTCTTTTCTTGATCTTTTAAAGTCCAGACAAAAAAAAGGGTTTAGTATGCAAGTACAATGCAGGAAATCATCTGACGCTTTTGACTGACTCGGCCCACTGATGGCCCGCATTCAACAGCAATCGTACGGCTCAACCTTGATTGAGGGAGCCAGCACGATAACGACACACATATTTAAAGGGCAGGCTTCACCGTGAGCGAGCCGGCGGGCTAAGTTATTGGGCGAGCATAATTTCACCTCCTTCGTTACGTACGTTTGTAACGAACTACAAAGCTCAGCTACATTAGCGACTAAACTATGTGAACGAAATATACAACGCCTTCGGCGCTCTATATTGTAGTTTGCGAAAACATTGCCTTAGCTCGCATCGTTTCTCGCTTGCTTAGTGCACAAATTCGCCCGCTCAGTGAAATATTGTCATTCTCGCTTAAGAGCGTTCATTCCTCAGGGATTTTCATACAAATTCCAAATTGCACTATTTTTAAAACCAGTGAACTAATCAGGATGAAACTTGTTACGCATTAATAAAATACTAACTTCAAGGGCATATATATCATATTAGTTCATTGGGTTTTGAAATATAAGACTTTGAAATTTGTACGGCAAACCGTGAGAAATAAAGGCTCTTAAATGATTTTCATATTAATTTTCATTGACTGTTAGAAGTGGTGAATATTTCGATCGCAGAGTTGATCCGTGGTCGTAGGACGTCACATGATGACTGATATCATGTACCATACCTCTATTGTTATAAAAATTATGCAACTGGGACCTCCTGTCTTGCTTCTTCAAGGCTCTACCAACCCCGCGGTTATAACGGACCGAATCTCAGGAGATGCGCACCTTACATATAAAGTTGACCCTACTATTCTTCTTCAAAGACGCCCAGACAGTCAGCTTCAAACGTACTTCGTCGTCGCTGGGCTATTCATCCTCTTTCGGCTTGACAAAACGCGACTGGGACCACCGACATGAATATCTATTAGTGCTAGTAACAGAAGTGTAAAGGTTTCATTTACGTACTGACTAGTGTTAAAAGCCTCAGTGATCCAGGCGCCAGCGAGCCCGTAAGGGTCCGTGGCGCAGAACAGCTGGTTCCTGAACGTCGCCTTGTGAGTCTTCACGCTGTAGTGCAGCACCTCGCGGACACATTGCTCCAGAGTCTTGTCACTCACGCCTTTTGTCACGTCCAAGTCTAATAGTGCCTGGAACGTAAGGAAAACAAATTAGTAATTAAATGGCAGGAATTTATTCACGATGGAATAAATAAACCGGTCAAGTGCGAGTCGGACTCGCGCACCGAGGGTTCCGTACAAACCTGTAGGTATATATAATTATTTGAAAAAACATGCGATGTAACCAAAAACTTAGGGTTTTCAAAATTTTTCCTATGTGCTATAAAACGTTGCTTCGTACCAAATTTCAAGATTCTAGATCGACTGGAAATAACATTTAGTTTTCACTTGAGCATTTGTTATGAATTTCAATTGTATACCCCTACGGGTTCATGAAGCAAGGGGTAGTAGCACCTTTAAAATTATTAAAAATATTTTAATTATTTGATGTAACTAAAAATATATGGTTTTCGTAATTTTTCCTTTATCTGTACTATAAGACATTGCTTCGTACCAAATTTGAAGATTCTGAGTTCACGGAAAGTACCCTGTAGGTTTTGATTCCCTTGCGAGTAGCTATGAGTTTCAAAATATGTTTAAATTGCTGTTTCTGTTGATTGCGTTGACATAGAAGTTTCATTTTATTACAACTTAACAGTGTTATATTATTTATTTTTTTTATTATAGACTCACGCCTGTATCCCCGAAGGGGAAGGCAGAGGTGTAATATTACACCCACATTTAGCCAGGAATTTTTAGGTCCCACGTATTACGTGGGACCTAAAAATTCCTCCGGCCTATTGCCGTACCGGGCACATTACCAGACTCCGGGCTGCTACTGAGAATTTCCTAACGGAAAAATCCAATATCACTTTGCCCAACCCGGGAATCGAACCCGAGACCTCCCAATCCCACGCGCACATTTATGTCGCGAAAGATTTATACCTGAGTATAGTATTTAGATCTGAGTATTTGATATGAATTTCAATTTAATAACTACGCGTTCATGAGAAAAAGAGGTAGTAAGTTTAAAATTAAAAAAAGGGTTTTTATATGATGTAACTAAAAATTTACATTTATGGAAATTTTTCCTTAATCTGTGCTTTAAGAAGTGGCCTTGTACCAAATTTCAAGATTTTAAGTTCACGGAAAGTACTCTGTAGGTTTTGATTCCCTTGTGAGTTTCGAAAATTTGCGAGAATTTGCGGCATAAACAGCTGCATCTTTTGAATGCATTGGCTTAGAAGTTTGATTCTGTTACAGCTTAAAGATATTATAGATTTGAGTATTTGATATGAATTTCAATTTAATACCTCTATGCATTCATAAGGAAAGGGCTAGTAACTTTGAAATATTTAATTTATATATGATGTAACTAAAAATTTACGGTTTTTGCAATTTTTCGTTTATCTGTGCTACAAGACGTTGGTTCGTAACAAATTTCAAGAATCTAAGTTTACGGGAAGTACCCTGTAGGTTTTGATTCCCTTGCCAGTAGTTGCGAGTTTGAAAATATAGTAAAATTGCTGTTTCTTTTGTTTGCGTTGAGATAGAAGTTTGATTTTGATACAGCTTAAAGATATAATAGACCCGAGTATTTGATATGAATTTCAATTTAATAACTTTGCGCTTTCATGAGGAAAGGGGTAGTAACTTTTAAATTACTACAAATATTTTTTTATATGATGTAACTAACAATTTACGGTTTTTGCCATTTTTCGTTTATCTGTGCTACAAGACGTTGGTTCGTAACAAATTTCAAGAATCTAAGTTTACGGGAAGTACCCTGTAGGTTTTGATTCCCTTGCCAGTAGTTGCGAGTTTGAAAATATAGTAAAATTGCTGTTTCTTTTGTTTGCATTGAGATAGAAGTTTGATTTTGTTACAGCTTAAAGATATAATAGACCCGAGTATTTGATATGAATTTCAATTTAATAACTTTGCGCTTTCATGAGGAAAGGGGTAGTAACTTATATGATGTTACTTAAAATTTACGGATTTTGCAATTTTCCCTTTATTTGTGCTTTATGACATTGCTTCATACCAAATTTCAAGATTCTGAGTTCACGGGAAGTACCCTGTAGGTTTTGATTCCCTTGCGAGTAGTTGCGAGAAAATATGCGGCTTAAATTGCTGTTTCTTTTTATTGCGTTGACAGAAGTTTGATTTTGTTACAGCTTCAAGGTATTATAGACCTGAGTATTTGATATGAATTGCAATTTATTACCTTTACGCGTTCATGAGAAAATGGTAATAATGTTAAAATTATTAAAAATATTTTTATGATATAATATATGATGTAGGTAACTAAAAATTTACTGTTTTCGCAATTTTTCCTTTATGCATGCTATAAGACATTGCTTCGTACCAAATTTCAAAATTCTGAGTTCACGGGAAGTACCCTGTAGGTTTTGAGTTTCGAATATTTTCGGAAATTTGCAGCATATACGGCTGTATCTTTTGATTGCGTCGGCATAGAAGTTTGATTTATTCACAGATATAAGTTTCAGTTTGATACCTCCACGCGTTTTTGAGAAAAAGCGCCTTGACAGACGGATGGACAACAAAGTGATCCTATAAAGGTTCCGTTTTTTCATTTCGAGGTACGGAACCCTAAAATGGAGAGATCTCATGTCCCAAAACTTATTTTGGTTCGCTGCGCCACCACGAAGGAATGAATTAATGAGACGAAAATTTATTGCACATAATCACACTACATATTATAAAACAAAGTCTCTAGTCACGTCTGTCTGTTTGTTCGCGATAAACTCAGAGCCTTCTGAACGCCTAGTGTGAGTTCGCATATGATTCGAGTTTGTCAATGTGAACAATTGCCATATATTTTTAAAAGTACCTACCTCTAGCGCATTGGAGCCATCGGTAGAGTCGGCTAGGGGTCTTCTTCAAGCGGTTTTTACCAAAAGGCAGAGTGATTTATCAGGAAGACTAAAGTATAATTAAAGCACAGAGATACGAGTGCAGAGCGGACCACATTTCTATAAAATACCTTTCGTCGCCGCGACACGTCTCTAGCAGATTGCGGTTTGCGGTCAGCCACGAGTTGTAATTTGTAAAAAGATATACACGAGTATTCTATAACCCGTACGAAGCCGGGAGAGGTCGCTAGTAGTACCTATAGCTATATGTATTGATTCGTCTATCAATGAGTCTAGTCCTGCTTGTGTGAACAAACTCGTTTGTTCTTTCGATTCTGAGCGTGCTTTTTGTCCGTTATATTAATAATATTTGTAAAGTCGCCGCGATGCGAAAACTCGTCTCCGTAGTGTTCTTTTTAAAATAAATAGGGAGACGAAGCCAGTAAAAGCGTGACTATTAGATTCGTAGCCAGTTGTCAACTTGTCACATTTGCCCTGGGGTTGGGTGTTCTTTGTGTTGTTAAATTTTTTTAATAACTCACGTTACAGGATATTTTAGGTATAGCTAAATCAATAATCCTTGAAAGTTGCAAAATTACAACAGACAGGGCAACTACATTCGGATAAAATGTGTATAAACAAAAAAAAAAAAATATTTTATTTGTTTCTCCATAACATTACATACATATTTATATTTGCTTACTAAGATTAACAGGAGGCGGTATGAGGAGAACAAATTAGGCAACTGCGTCAGCTATTGTTGCAGTTGTATAACTGCAACGCTGGTATTCTCGCAGGCCTATATATGCCATTATAATTTTACCTACTAGCTTAAATTTACCTATAAGTAAATGAAATAAAAATAAAATAGCGAAAAATTATTATATATATACAATATATACGTATATAGTGTTCAAATTATTAATAGGTTATAAATAAATATATACATGTTATTATAATTATACAATACACAATGCATGCCTCAGTTACAATCAAATAAAAATATTATCCTCTACATAAATATGTGTCCATAATACGATTAACATGCATAACCAGTGCATATGCATTAATATTGCATCAAAACGAACAAGTAAACAAGAAACGCATAAAAGAAACTGTAATATCAAGGATTTATTTTAATATCTGTGTTTACACGTTTCCCTTACGTGCTTGTTGCAACGCAAGTACTGCTGGAAGATTCAAACGAATATTTTATTTTTTTATTTTATAGTCTCATGCCTTTTATCTCCGAAGGGGTAGGCAGATTACACCCACATTTCACCGTGAATTTTAGGTCCCACGTAATAGGGGGCGAGTCTATTGCCGTTACCGGGCACATCACCAGACTCCGTGCTGCTACTGAGAATTCGGAAAAACCTAGTAACATTTTTGGACGACCCGGGAATCGAACCCGGGACCTCCGATCAGCAGTCGCATACGCTATCCACTGGACCACGGAGGCAGTCAAACGAATATGCTTATTGTAAATCTTGATCAGAGAAATTTCTGATAATGTCTAAACCGAAATTTGCAGTTGTATTTTGCGAAATTTGCAGCTATAGCCTAGTGGAGATACCAACAGACTGCCATGCAGAGGGTATCGGGTACGAATCCGCGCACCAATGACTTTTCGGAGTTATGTGCGTATTGAATTGTTAATTATCGCTTGTCCCGTGCCTCGAACAGCACGTTAAGCCGTCGGTCCCGGTTGTCATGAAGACCTTTGACAATCGTTACAGGGCGTCAGAACCTTCTAATAAACTGACACTAGTCTAAACCATGGAATATCGCTATCCCTTCGGGTTTCGGAGGTCAGACAGGCAGTCGCTCCGCGGAAAAGCTAATATTCAGCCAAATCCGGTTAGACTAGTAAGCGGACCCCAGATTGAAACTGGGATAACGCTAAGAGGATTTGCGAAATTTTCACAGCACCTTAGACGGGATTGAGAGCAAGGTAATGCCTCTTCAGTTGCACATTCACTTAGGTAAGGTAGTAGGTTTTGCAAGAGCCTTGCTGATTTCAGCATGAATGGGCCGGCTCGACCGGGGAAGTACTACCCTCTCACAGAAAATGTTATGAATGACTTAAATCCCAACCTAGGAACATAGGTAAAACGGTTGACTTTTTTAATAAAGAGTCAAGGAGCAATATTGTAAAGAGTTCATACTAAGTACATTTTAAGTACTCATTCCACGGCAAATGATTACTTCCGCACTAAACATATGCCACTATATTCCGTATAATTTTACATGTAGAATTGACACAATTAATGCAAACATCCGCTATTAGGTACTTACGGGTGGCGCAAAAGTAATTTCATGATTTTAATAGGTTGGCCTTTTATGAAATGATAAAAATAACTACGTTAAAAAAAACAACAACAAAAACTAAAAAGTAAAAAATAATAAAGATTGAATATGAATTAAATACTACCTTTTATTTATAGATATGTGCTATTTACTAATAGATTTACAGTCGGTGCCAAGCCAATTTTATATTACGAAGTAATGAATTAATTTGCTCGTATTCATTTAAGGCGCTGTTATACCTCAGAAGCCGTGAAACACCTAATTTTTCGTCGCGCATCTAGCCATAACGGTATATATTACAAACTAGCAAAAATTAGAGCTTAAAGACAAAAGTCTGAACAAAAGACTTTTGAAAGAATTTTTCATGTACGTAAAATAGAATCACGGCAAAAAAATCACAAAATCGAGGCAGAAAATAATCTTTCGTCTCACTGTTTGCAGTATTTTGATCGTAAGCTGTCATATTTTTTTTGATAATATTGTAGGAAATCTAATGAACTAAAGAATTACCCTATTTATTTTCATATTATACGTGTATATTTTGTAAAATTAAATAAAATCTGCCAAACGTCTATGATTTTGACGCTCGGTAGATCCCATCAATATCAAACGCTTCAGCAATTTAAACCTTATTAGCATAAGCGGTGTACTGAGTGTCAGTTGCTAGTTTACGCCCCGCCCAGACCTCATCATTCGGCTATGAGCCCTGTGAGAGATAGGTCATGTCGCTTGCGTCTCCGCTGCACGAAATTTTACGTAAACCTGTTTGTTATTATAATACGCCGATTTGAGTTCGTAATTTCATGTTTTATGTTATAGACTGATTACTTTGAATCAAATAGGCTTTTCATGTAACTATGGGCACATATAATTAGGACCTAAGTTTATACTCTTGTTGCGTTTAATGTGTTATTGTTTCTGTGCTTATAAATATATAATTAGAAGAATAAAATATGGACAATTGGAGAAATGAAGTTTTACGAAGGATTTGTACAAGAAAGCGTCGTAATAAAATAGAAATTCATCCATGGCCAAGTGATTATGAAATATGTAACATTTTTACACAAATTATTTTCATAAGAGTCTTTTATGACTAACTATGTTACTTATATATTATCGATTATGCATAATATAATTATATAAATTATTCTCACAATACATAAATGCCACAGTTTTCAATTTCTGAAAGAGTAATAACATAAAATCGAATCATTTTATTTACCTATATTTCAAATTCATTAGCTTGTCAGAGCGCCTGGAGCGCTAAGATGCCGCCACGGCGAACAATAATGATGACAGCGCTAATATGGCGCTCCGCAATCCGCACACAAGCGGTAACGAATGTTGTTTTATTTTGTTTTGAACATAAACCTTTTTAGGTACATCGGGTAAAACTTTGATTATTCATAAACTATTAGGTATGTCTCAGTACATTTAATATCTTTTTAATTTCTCAAATCAATCATTTATAAGTAAGAAGGTGACTTCTCTGTTTGCTATAACACAAGACATAGTATTTTTTTAATAATAAAGTACGTAACTAATTATCATTATTGTAATTACAGTGAAGTTAAAGATAACAGTTCTGCAACGTCTTACACACATTTGACTTCAGACATTCCTAACACGATCTGTTCAAGAGCTAGCCAAGAAATGTCAAACAAATTTTTTAACAAATTTGACTCAAATTCCGTAGTGATAAGCAAAAATTACAAGAGGGATAGCAGTGACTGGTTCGAATTGCGTAAGAATATGTTGACAGATTAAAATTTTTGTATAGTGGTAAAAAGAAGAGATAACAGCAGTAAAGCCAACTTAGTAAAATATATTTTGTACAAATAAAATATTTGCAATGTAAAATCAGTTGCGCATGGAATCTAAAATGAACAACTGGCTTTGCAACAACTGGCGAAGCAAGAAAATGTAACAATCGAGCCTTGTGGATTATTCGATTATTGGTGCCACGCCAGATGGATTAATAGGTCCAAACACGATTGTGGAAATTCAATGTTCTAAAGTTGCCTATAAGAATGGCCTGGAGAATAGTATAAGAGCAAATAAAATACAAATATGGAAACATGATAAAAAAGTGAACTGACTAGTCTAAACAAATATTGTAATTGTTATTACCAAATTCAGGGGCAACGCCACGTTACACGCAAACAAAAGTGTTTATTTGCTGTGTGGGGTGGTGAAAGTATACCACTAAAAATAGAAATTATAGAAAGAGATGATGTTTTCTGGGAGAAGCTTGTGGCGTTTTATATGAATTGGCAGTTGCCTGAAATTGTTGATTCTCGTCAATCTCAAGGGATGGCATTGCGAGATCACGGAGAGGAAAACGTTTCATCAGTGCTTGAAATTTCTACAATACCAAGCCGTAAAAGGAAAGTAAATGAAACTGTGCCTCGTGAACAACAGCAAATAATAAGTCTTATCACCTCACACACTGCCTTTAACATTCGATGAGAATAAAGAAAACCTGCCGGGTTGTAGCAGACAGCTAACTTTTGATCAGCTGTAAACTCTGTATTTCGTTAATAAATTATAAATGAATATAAATAAATATCTTTTAATATTTATTTTCTTTGAAACAACACATATTTGAAGCGAAAGACATTTTTTATATTTTCCATACAAACATGTATGACGAGAGCTAACGAAAAAGCTGTAACTCAAATTCTAATTCTATAATTTTCTAAGCGACATAGCAGTATCTCATGAATAAGGTATATCCACATATATTTTTGATGTTTCATCTATTTTGAAAAATAATAATGGGTTGGGTTTCGAAACGAGTCGCCTGAATTTGAGGGTATTGGTAGTATAGGGGGCTTAAGGTAGTTCGTTTTAATCCCCTAAAAGTAATTTTGGCTGCCGGAGTTGCGTCTAAATATTTTTAAACAATTTCCAAAATTTCATAAATACTTCGGCAATTATGCAAAACGGAACATAGTTTTTATACTTTAGTACAGTTTTACAAATGTAATTTTTAGGTTTTATGTGAAAAACGTGAAACGCAAAACTGCCATCTTGGAATTATCATATTGACAGCTAATGTCAAAGGGTCACGGTCAAAATGGGCGTAAAACCAACAGCTTTAAAATATATTTTTTGTGAAAGCTAATGACCATTACTTAATTTTATACTATGACGGCAATCACCCAAACAACCGGAGAGCAGCAATATTCAGTGATATTCAAACGTATTTTTTATAGAATCCAAAACAATCGCTAATACAACGGAGATAACACGACACGATGTTGTGCAGAGCTAGGCCAAAGAAACCAATCTATTGGTTGGTAACCTAACGGAATTACTGCATTCCATCCCTTTCTAACTTCTCTCTTACTCAGGCACCGACCAAAAAAAGCGTGCGGGCAGGCCAAATATGGATAGCGGACAAAATATGAATAAAGACTCATATATTCATATTTTGTTATTTGCTCACGTTTTGCCATCATTGGTTTATGTTTCTTCACGACTTCTGACCCCTGCCATCGTTTTCTTGACCTGTTATCGCTTTCTGATTGGACTGTTGTTATATAACTGAACTTTTCGCAACTTATGTTCTGCTGTCTTTGTTAAGTGCAATGGTCCGCGATGGTGTTTATTTAATTGAATTATATAGAGAGGAGTCATTAGATGATTTAAACAAATGTAATAGGTATCCTGCAAACTAATGTGTGGTTGCTTCGAATTAAAATGCGCGGCATGTCAGATTGCGCATGCGCACATATAGTACTTACATTTTGATCGATAGAGACCAAATCGGTAGAAATGCGATAGTTGAGCATTACTGCACTTGCTTAACAGGCAGTAGAACAGTAGGAAGTTGTGCCCACATAGTTTCAGTTTTGTGGTTTTTAGGGTTAGCATGGCACGAGCCTTTCATTGCACCCACAGAACATTTATTAGATGTTATAGTTTATGATAACCATTGATATTTAAATAAAAGATATCAATATATAGTAGTTTTTAACAAATATGTTTTATTTAACCAATATTTGGGATTTTTTTGCAGTGATACCCGGTCGATATTGGGGTTAACAAGTATTTAGGGGGCATATAGAAGTACAATAAAGTAAATTACAATACATTTTATTTCTGTTGGTTTTACGCCCAGCTCTCATACAAAAATGCCCATGATCCTTTGTGCGTCATTGCTTTCGAGTGCCTTGGGTTAGGTGCGACTGTAATAAGTAAATAAATAGGTTATGTTAGGTTCTCTTTTGACCCTTAATCCGAAAATAGGAGCCCTTCGCAGGGCTCCGAAAACCTTAGTTTATTAAACTAGTGTGATGAATGTGGAAGTTGGCAGTGCCATACACACCGATGTTTGGAGATTTTTTTTTTCAGAGGAAACCAAGTATTTCCGGCAAGTGAAAATGGTGAGGGGGGTTTCAAGACCTCCCCTGCTCCCTCTCCAATCACTCACAACCCCTAAAAACGGCGACGTATTTCGAAACCTTTGCCATAATAATTATACCTATAATAACAATAAACATCCATAAATAAATAAAAGAAATCAACTTTTACTAAACTTCAATTATCTCGTAACTCGCTTTAGTTGAGATACGGCTTTTGTGCTTAGTAGAGTAGTATTGTGTTTTTTAGGGTACCATAGCCAAACATTGTAAAAACGGCTGTCTGTCTGTCCGCCCGTATGTCACAGCCAATTTATTGCAAAACACATTTGAAAACTGGCAGGAATGGAATTAGATGTAGGTATTCTATGAACTGCTTCACTATTTTTATACAAAAACAAAACAAACATAATAATGGCCTCTCCATACATGGAACTGACTTAATTATTTTTATCATCTTACGGCACGTAGGTATTTACCTACTTTCGTCAACATTTAATACCTATAACGTCTAATGTAAACCAGTTTTGCTCATGGCTGCACTAAGAACAAAAATTGCGCTAGGCCTATATTGTACAAACAGATTGATGTATGTAATATAAATTTTAATATCAGTATCTCAATTCAATATGCTAAAACGTTTTGCTTGCGATTTTGAAATATTGGAATACGGATGTCGCCAGAATACGGCCGCACGCGACGAGAATGAAGGGGGGCGCCCCGCAGTAGACGGAGCTAAGCTCCCTTCACCTCCCCTGCTTCACCCCCTCATTTACCAAAACAGTCGCTTAGGACAGCGCCTTAAGTGATTAAAATATTATTATTTGTTTAAGGCTAGGCATCAACTTCAATCCTATTAGTATTTTTTTTTTCTGCCGAACAAATTGACTCCATGCTGCCTGATGTTAAGCAGTCAGTGAAGTCCCATAGTGATGGCCATCATCCCAGCAGCCAGCATGGCTAGTTGTATGATGGCCCTCACCTTGACGGCCTTGAGTAAAGCTTTTTCACGCCCCGCTTAAAGGACCCGGGATCATAGGTGGAGGGAAACACGTGGACTGGTAAAGAGTTCCACATCTTAATGGTACGGCAGAGACAAGAGGCTCCGAACCGTTTGGTGCGTGACGGTATCTGTTCTACCGTGTAAGAGTGGCACCTCAACCCAGCACGTGTCGTTCGGGATAGAAAAGGAGAGGGTGGGATTAGTTGAAAGAGCTCTTCGGAGCACTCACCGTGATAGATGCGGTAGAAGACAGCCATTGAGGCCACGTCTCTGCGTAATTGCAGTGACTCAAGAGTCTTAGTGGCCTCTGGATCCCCGATGATACGGACAGCACGCCGCTGCAACCTATCGAGGGCGTCCAATAAGTACTGAGCGGAGCCATTCCAAAGGTGAGAGCAGTATTCCACGCAGGAGCGAACCTGGGTCTTGTATAACAGACACAACTGCTCCGGCGTGAAAAACCTCCTCATCTTGTTCAGGATTCCGAGTTTCCGAGATGCGGATTTGATGACACGCTCGATGTAGTTCTTCTGGTTGAGATTTCTGCGTATGTCCATACCCAGGTTATTGAGGCTGTCTTGAATCGGTAGTGGCACTCCACTTCCAGAAGAGAGGGATGGGGAAGGAATGGAGAAACCTTGGCTGAGAATGCGCACACCTGTGTTTTCTTGGCGTTGAACTCGACCAGGTTCTCATGACCCCAATGCGAGATGCAATTCAGAACCCGGTCAAGCTCAGAAACAAGTGTTCGCCTATACTCCTCAGTATCGGCGTTGCTTAGCCGCAGGGTGTCCGAGATATCGCCCATGTACAGTACTGACATCTGCATAGCAATGTATGCCTCCAAAAGTGAGCATATCATTGATATGCAGAAGAAAAAGCGTGGGCGATAACACGGACCCCTGAGGCACACCAGCATTCACCTGGAGAAACTTCGATGACTCACCGTCGCAAAGGTCTCGTATACGGCGCTCATGCAGGAAGCTGGCAACCCAGTTGCACAATCGAGGCGGCAAGCCGTAGGCTGGAAGCTTGGAAAGAAGCGCACGATGTCAGACTCTATCGAAGGCTTTGGAGATGTCGAGACTAATATATTTAATACTTTTTAGTGTATTGTTGTATTGTCAACGGTGTCCGATCATTTGACAAAAAACAAATGAAAAAATTTCATTTGACAAATAACATTTGACAAAATTATACTTGATAATTTTTTTATTTTACAAACTATTGTTTAATAAACTACTCATTAGACAATATATTTACTATAAAAAAGTTATTATGCTAAAACATTAATTTACAAATTGATTATTTTTTTAAACCTGTTATTTGGCAAAACAACGTAAAGCATAAATAACATTTGACAAAATGCCTTGCTTGGTAAATATTTTAGTAACCAAAATCTACGTCAAAACAACAATCTTTGTGTAGGGTCAACTGAAACAATGGCTGGTTAGGTTAGGTTAGAACTGCACCACTGCGCCAGAACCGAATTCTACTTATTTCGCTTAATTCAGGCAGTGTGTATTTTTTTTAAAAGACTTAAGTTTCTTTGGAATTAGTATTAATACAAAATTATTACTTGCCTATAAATAATCTGTCCAAGATGAAAATTGCAACCATGCAATTAAACATTTTCAAAATTTTGCGTAACTATTGGTTAGAAATTAGTTATTTTTAAAAACTAATAATTTATCTTCTAACTTTTTGTACAATCACCAATTTGGCAAACGAATTATTTAGTCAAATGATTATTTTTTAAATAATTATTTAACATTTTAATTATTTTCCAAGTAAAACATTTGCGAAACCTGTATTATGTCAAATGATTGTTTTTAAAGTAATATGTTTGCGAAATGAAAGTTTGTCAAATGATTAGTTTTTCAAACATTGTTTGTAAAATAATCTTTTATCATACGTTTTTTATCAAACAATAGTAAACCATTGTCAACTAGCTATGGGTAGACTTAAAAAATGCCGCGCTCCTTAAAAAATATAGATCTCCAGAAACGGCCTTGCCGCATGATTTACGTCCTTGAACTCACCATTGTGATCATTGTACTAGCCAAATAGATTTTTGTAATTACTGAGTTCGTATGGCCACCTTCTGGCTCCTTCATAGGACCCTAGAGGATCCTAGTTATCACCCGCATCAAAGTGCTTGTCAAGACGAATCCAACGAGCCCGAACTCGATAGAGTTTTGTTATTAACCGACTTTTAACTACTGAGTTCCTATGGCCACCTTTCGATTTCATCATGAGAGCAGCTCTATGTCATAATAATTTTTCATTGTCATCCAATTTACATACGTAAGTATACAGAATTTCAGCTCAACCGGTAACCGGGAAGCGGATCAAATTTACTTGCGAGATTTTATTTTAGACATCGGGAATTCGCGATAAGTGATACAAAATAAAAAAATGCTCATAAAATAAACACTACTAGGCCTACCTGAATAATTTTTTATGGGACCAATTGCGAAACTATCCCGCATCAAACAAAAAGAGGATCACGTAGGTAAATCGGTTCACAAACCTTGGCGAAATCGGTGTACATACATACAAAAAAATATATATACTTACCGGCCGAATGGAGAACCTCCTCCTTTTTTTGAAGTCGGTTAAAAATAATAGAATGCCTTTATAAACATACTTATTAAATGCTTTCCCCACAAAAGGAAAACAAAGATACGGTGAAAATTATCAATAATATTTTGAATCAAATAAAATTGATCATACTGATCACACCTATTATTAACTTGACAGGAATCGAACCCACAACACTCGGCGAGTCGTAAAACCACTCGCCTCATGAAACCTAATGACAAATGCAGACAATTGCCGTCATCAATAACATTTATCACCAAACAATAAATAAACATTATCAACAACTTATTGGCATGTGTCATCGTAAAGCTTTAATCACCAATTACTAATGAAAAGTGCGACACTGATTACAAATACAGCTCATTAAAGTATATTAACATTAATGGTAAGCAAAGTACAAAGACATCAAGATGTTTGACACTATTAATCACTGTTATAAACTATCTTTTGTCCTCAGGCCGGCTGTAGTGATTACACTACTTACAAACTTCCACTTAGATTAAAAAAAGCAATAAAACGTAAAAAATGTATGTATCAATATAAAACCAAAGTTAGACCTTGATTCAGAGTTTTCAAAATTCTCGAAAAATGTAGTTGTTTATTGCAAATCGACTTTCGTTGCAACTTAATTTTGGGACAGATGCGCCACAAAAATGTTGCCATAGTCAATTTGACGAACCTAGGCTAGTCAGATCAGGACTAAATATGGTAGGCCATATTTAGTCCTGATCTTGTAATAAGGCTCCACAAACCTGAAGTTATCGTCACAAAATGTTTAAAAGAAAACAGAATTACCTCCAATTCCTTCGGATGCACAAATCGTACCAGCGGTGCGTCCTCCGACCTTTCTTCTTTCACTATACTCAACACTTTGTCCAAAAACGTGGTCCCGTTCGACGCCATAATTTATTCCGTGTATTTCCACTCACTACGTGCTTTCGTGCCGATGGAGAATACGACACTGAGATCTCTACATACACCGCTGCGTTACAATGCAATGTAAACCCTATAGCCCAGCTATGTACCAAACAACATTAACTGAACAAAGTTCATCATTATTAGTTTCCTGAACTAATTTTTACTCTAAACGTAATAAAAATGTACTGACACGAAATGTGTAAATAGCATTAATACAGCAAGGTCATTTCTGTTAAAACAGCAAGTAGCATCTAAATGAAGATTTCACAACAAATAACTCAATTATGTTGGAGTACGCCAGCTCACGTAGGTGCAGCGCTGCGCTGGAAAGGATTTTAAAATTGCCAAGGTAAACCTATTCCTTCTTTTATAGTGACAAGATTTACATTCCGATCCACTCCTCCGAGGTTGGATACCCTTTTAGTATGAATAAATAAACCTATTATGGACTTGAGAAAAGCTTTTAGTAATAAGGTCCGAATTCTTACATACCTGAATCTACATCTAAAAAGTGTTCTTCGTCAAAGTTTGCTCAAATCCTTCTTAAAAGGTAGGAAACAAAAACAAAAGGTCAAAGGTCAAAAAGCAGAACTACATATGTTTCACGTCAAATGTTCGCAAACGGAGTAGCACAAGGAAGCATACTGTGACCTTAAGCGTTTGAATATGATATGTCCAGATTCCAGAATAAATCACTCAAGGGTATCTGCAGATAGTAAGGTAGCATATAAGAGTAGTTTGATAGTAAATGACGTTATTACGGATCAAGGCGCACCATCAACACCTTACGTAAGTATCTTAGTTAACAGTCATAAAAGTGTTATCAAATTCCAGAGTGCATATGGAATTTGATAACATTTTTAAACCGAGTGTCCTTGACTAACGGTCATCAGGTTTATGTCACTTCAACCTGACGGTACGGTACTATATATACTGGACCAATTAGACAGATTTAATATGGTTAAAGCGGCCGTTTCGCCGTTTCCGATTCACACACCAGACATCACTTTTTGTTGTGTGCTTTGTGTCCATTGATTTTCGTATTTGACACATTATTTTTTCCTTTTATCGTCGATACACGTCCACTGCTGGACATAGGCCTCCCCCAAGACACTCCACATAGAACGAATTCGAGCCGTCCGCCTTCATTCGCTGCCCGCGATCTCAGTAAGCCTTTACCAGGTAGGTAAACCATACATACATACATAGACTCACGCCTGTTTCCGGGAGGGGTGGGCAGAAACTACGGAACGCCATTTGCAACGATCCTGACAGGTAAAAGTTTACGCTTTTCCATGTTCATCTTAAAGCATCGATAATATGTACTAAGCACTTAAACATAGTTTCTAGAATAATAAACATTAATACATCAATAACACATATTATGGCATAAAATATTTAACAAAATATGCGCAATTAATAAAAATAAAGGCGTGAAAACAATGTGTCAATGGCGCAATTGCCCATAAAACTATGATTTATTTAAATTTTTAACCATCTTCAAAAAAGCACTTTATCAACTCGATCTGTATGTGTAATATTGTTGGAATTTGATAAAATTAGCACGAGTGCTAAATATCTTGTGTGTATGGTTTAATATTTGTAGGTGTACGAATACAGGGTATTGATAAATATTTTAAGGGGTGAATGTACTCTTATATCTGATTACAAATACATGAAAAAGAAAGTCACTATAAGTAAAAAGAAATGTTCGTCATCATACACTTTGAAAATTAACTCGGTGTATTGACCGCCGCCGCCGCTCAGCTGATCACCATTGCAGGTGCCTAACACACACAAGCACACGTACCTACAGAGACTGCGCGATACAGTTTTATTTTGTACGATTCAACATTTTATTCTGAATTACTACCTAAGTAAAATTTAATGAAAGTAGGGTCTTATATCATCGCACACTTTTGAAAATAATTTTAGGTGAATAAGTAAGTATACTGTCTATATTTTATTTTTTTATTAAAATATTTTGCAAATGCATATCAACAAACACCGTGTATATCGGCAACTAAAAGTCATATCGAGATAATTCTGTCTGATTCAGATTCTGTCTGATTAGCCGCCTGCATACAGCTGCTTTCCGAAAGGCTCAATGCAATTCGTTTCAAACAAGATCCTCGGACCACCTCATCCGAGTAGTCAAGTTGAAGTGCTATGTGCAGGGCTCACAGCTCAAAGAACCGCAGGCAGGCCTCCTTCACTCGGCCGTACCTAAAGCGATAAGTGCCTACACTTTCGCGCGGCTTCCAAGCCGCGTCGTCACCGCTCGCGCGCAGGGCTAGCTAATAACGTGAATTATAATAGTGAACAACAAAAATGTCTCATCACAAGTCTGGTGCAAAGTATCGCTCATTTAACGGATGTGTGTCGAAAGCAACTTGAAATTTTGATTTTATTTATTTTACGAGAGCAACTTGAAAATTGTACTTTTTATTTGTTGAGATATCTCAACGATTATGGTGTCAAATTAAAGATCTAGTTCAAAAACCATTTTATCTGTTTGAATCATGTAAATCGGTCTACGCGTTTAGGAAATAACTAAGAATTAGTATAGTGAAAATGTAAACCACCAGAATTTTTGTGGTTTTTGTTCTACGAGCTCAAATAGTGGGATATGATACTTATAGTATAAATATTTATTATTAGGTACGTGGTCAAGTAGGTAGATAGACGATGAATAAATATTATAGTAGCAGCGGCAAGTCGACAACCCTAGCGCGACAGCTAGCGCACCGCTCCGCGCCAGACAGCGACAGCGTTATGTGTTAGAAAAGAGCGGGAACAGTTAGGTCAATATCGCGTTAGGTACTGAGTGCTTATGCGAGCTGAATTGCACTTTCTTGCTTAGTACCAAGAGTCGCTTTTTCTATAAATTGGTTTGCGAAGTGGTGCTTCTGTCCGTAAGAACTATCTATTCTGTGCCGCAGGTACTTAGGTACAGGTAGGTTCCTTTAGGTATATCATAAATATCATAACATTATTCAAATGCAAGTCTGTGAACGAACCGAAATTATTATATTCAGCAGGTAATTAGTTTCCTGAAAAATTAAACAGCTAACAGAAGCTCAGCTTACCTCTCCCTTGACCGTGACCTTCCGAACCCTAGAGCCGCTCCTGCTCTGCATTAATACTATTTGCAGAAAATCTCAATATACTCACATAGACATGACACTAGAAAAATTTATAGTCATTGGTTACTTGGGTTGTCTTTGATCAGAAGTGATTGAATGTGTAAACATAAATCATATTTATAAAATTATAATTAGTGAAATCATAAAGCCCATTTCTAAAGGAGTTACGCTCTACGTAAGTACAGAAAATACACCAGTAAAATAATTGATGCCATAGCCACACAGATCGTCAATGACGTTAGGTTAAGTGTTAAATGACATTACCATTCATTCGGACCTTTACCCAAAATTACCTTATAACCCGTAGCAATAGACTATAAAAATGAATTTCCTCGTATCTCGCTCCCGCTCCCGTTCTAGAAGAAACTCCACTAGCATGATGATAAGTGCAGAAAAATGGCGCAACAGTCGTAAAATGTCTCGTCGAGACAACATCTTATACGAAGAAGAAGGCGAAGACGATGACGAACCTATATATAAAGAAATTACAGATTGGGTTCAAGAGTTCTTCGACAGAAAGAGTGAAACTGTTGACATGATCGACCAAGATGTTGAAGTACATTTAACCAAGAAACAGACGCTCATCCTTTCGACGTTGGTCCCAGATGAACTTCTTCTGATGGATAAGTAAATTTTAGTTTGTAGTTATTTTAATATTTTGTAACATGAGCAACAAAATAGGTATTAAAATAACATATTATGTAACTATTCGTACACAACTACACATGTATAAACAGTCTCTAAACTTTCAGGTTTGAGACAACAGATACTAAACGGTTTGTTGGAGTTGTGATGCTGGCCGATGTTTCAGGCTACACCGCCCTCTCAGAACGTTATAACAACACGGGCAAAGGAGGCACGTATCGCCTAACCGTTACTCT
The DNA here is from genome assembly GCA_944739405.2 of Euclidia mi. NCBI lineage: Eukaryota > Metazoa > Arthropoda > Insecta > Lepidoptera > Erebidae > Euclidia > Euclidia mi. The sequence continues at coordinate 24,237,031 of OX123204.2, read as the reverse complement.
AAACACATACCTTGGTTCACTTATCGAACTTATCTATGGCCACGGTGGTGACATCATAAAATTTGCTGGAGACGCTTTCTTGGCGCTGTGGAAAACCGACAAAAGAACATTTTTGTGTCATACTATTCACACTGTAATAACTTGCGCTCTAATTATTCAACATTCATATTCCACATATGAAACTGATGTAAAAGTAAATCTCAGAGTTAAATTGGCAATATCAGCAGGTAATTTGATATTTGCCCCTATTGGTTCAGGCATAGATATGAATTACATAATTTATGGACTGCCGGTACTGGAAGCCAAAGCTGCCGAAAGTGTTTGTACTTCAGGTCAAGTGAAACTAGCTCCCACAGCTTGGGGACACTGCTATTCTAGAAATTATGATCACGTTATTGATGATAACGGATTTGTTACAATAAGAGCTATCCTTTATGATCCGCATGATAGTAATGTTACTAAACCATTTATGGGGTTCGGCAAATTGATTGGGCAAGTTAAAAAACCATTCAGCGCTATCGAGAATCTTCCTGATTATTTATTGGATTCATCAAAAGGAATAAACGTATCAGAGGCTTTAAAAAAAAGTGAAGCTTTAACCCTCCGTAAAGCCATAATATTGGCTGAAGAAAAAAATATTGGGTCTGATATCCGTAAGTTTATGATAAGACCAGTTCTTACACAAATTGATGCCCATCAACCACTGGAATACTTGACTGAAATGCGGCATGTGTCCATTTTATTTATAACGCTTAAACCTAGAGAATCTTCATTAGCGCAACTAGTTACTATAGTCAACAATGCTTACCAAATCACATGCGAAATAGTGTACAAATCTATGGGTTGCGTTAATAAAATCATTCTGTTTGACAAAGACGTTATGATGCTAGTAATATTCGGCCTCAGAGGCTTTAAACACGAGTCTGAAGCCCAAGCTGCCTTAAAGTGTGGATACAGTATAAGGAGATCCATTTCAGCTCTCGATGGTGTCTCGGAAGTATCGATTGGAGTCACAACAGGATCAGTATATTGCGGTGTTGTGGGACATCCCTTACGGCGAGAATTCACAGTTATTGGAGCAGTCGTTAACAAAGCTGCTAGACTGATGTGTGGCTATAGAAACAAAATAACTTGTGACGAAACAACGTTTGTCAAAAGTAAAATGTCTACAAACGGCTTTACTCTCCAACCGACTATTCCATTAAAGGGCATTGAAAAAACTGGTAAAATATATGAATACACTGAAGAAATCAGAATCAAAGAATTATTTGATATACCGATGATTGCCCCTCTTCTTAACCGTGTCGATGAAATGGAATACTTTGAAAGCTGGTTGGCAGATTGCGACTTGGCCTACCGAGATTTTGATGCTCTTTTAATCGTAGCAGACTCACGCCTAGGCAAAACAAGGATGTTAGAATGGATGGCGAGATCCGCAAAAAATAAAGACTTTCACGTTTGCTCTGTTAAGTTAACGTCAATACATACGGCAACTGCATATTTAGCCCTAAGCCAAATTATCAATCAAATATTCGATCTTAAGGAACCAATACAAGGGTTCGTCAAAGAAGAGAAAATTGTACAATTATTACAAATCTATTCTGATGACTTATGCTATTTGAACAATATTATTAAAGTTAGGTTTGCTTATCATGAAGGAGTTCAGTCGCTGGACGAAAACAAACGAAAAGAAAAGGCTAAATTGGTATTCACAAAATTAGTTCGAGCATTAACTAAAAAATATGTGATAATCTTGGATGATCTCCAAAATCTAGATGCATATTCTTGGGAGTTTATATCGCTTATGATCAGCTCTCTAAAAATATTTACTGTTCTGTCTGTTTCACGAGGCAAATTCAATACCGTGCAAGATTGGCTTTACAAAGTATTCATAAATAGTAACGTTCGAAAAATGGCTTTAGGCCCATTAGATACTGAGTGGATTCCGGCACTAGCTTGTCAAATATTAAACGTAGACGGAGTCGCAAAAGATTTATGTAAAGCCTTACGCTCTAAGTGCAAAGGAATGCCGGGATTAGTAGAAAGCTTTATCGTGCATTTATTTTCCAATGGAGCATTAGAATTAAAAAATATCCCAAATGACGAACTAGACCATTGGAAGGTAGAAGAGGACTTAGAATTTCCGGATCCTGCTTTGTTACACCCACAAGCATTGGACGCAAAAGATCAACAAACTCTTGATCAACTTATAGAAAATGAAGTCAAAGAAGACACAAATATTTGCGTAGTAATTAACAAAGAAGAGCTAAAGACAAATTTGAATGTTCAAAATCTAAATGCTCTAATAATGATACAAATAGATTCTCTTACACCGTACCAACAGCTGCTTTTAAAAATCGCGTCTGTTGTTGGTACTACTGTACCCAGAGATTTATTGGAAAATATTATGTACGAAAATGATTGGTTGGTGACGGCTAAAGCAGTTAAGCGTTTATTTGCGTTAAATATTTTAACATGTGCAAACGCTGATTCTGTGATGAACTGGGGGCGCAGACCAACTGGTCCTATACCTGTTTCATCAAGTGCGACTGGTAATCCGAACCTGCGGTGTGAATGTAAATTTGAGCATGATCCGGAAGAATGTGAAAATTTACCCAAGTACGCATTCTGTAAATTATTGAGGTTTCGGAATAAAAATTCTCGTAAAACTTGTTATGAATTATTACCAATGAACCAAAAAAAAGAATTCCATTCACGAATCGTAAATTACTTGGAAAACACTAAACAAAAATGTACTAGTTGTGGCGGTAAGATAATGTTAGTCCAATCATTATTAAGTTTAGTTGATGAAAAGCAAGATGTAAGTAGTTTCACCTCCAAAGAATCAACATCCAAAATACACAAAGATAGCGATAATGAAGAGCCAGTAGTAACAAGACAACGCGATACATTGAAATCAATGAGTTCCAGTAATTTGAAAAATAGACCTGCAAATGACTCCATAAAACCCACGAGGACATCTAGTGATCACACAGCTTCCTTGTTAAGCAACCCTGCTCCAGGTAATAATACACAATTTCAACCGATTTTAAAACCAAAGAGTGAAACCAACATATCAGGATCTTCTAAGCGTAAATCAGCAAAAAAAGTTACAGTGACGACTTCTCGCATATTTCTTAACGAAAAACCTGTAGAAGAAAGAACTGACCACAAAATCTTTGATATGCTTCGTGCAATTACCGAAATTGACGGGCTGCCTGGTTGGCATGATCTTGGTATTTTTGACAGTCAAGAAGATTTAAGGTCTATAAGAAATGTAAACGTTAAACAGTCATTTAGTGTCAAATTAGAAAAAGGTGTATCTGAAACAAATTTCGCAAAATGTACGTGTGCTGAATTAAACATTACCATTAGCGAACAGCTTGTTCATCATGCACTTCAAGCTGAAATGAAGATAAAAGCTATTGAATTTCTGATCACTTACAATTATTTATGTATATTAAGTAATAATGTAGACAATGTGTTTCCAAAACTTGAGGAAGCTGAAGATTTATGCACAGCTCTTCATGGTACTTTGGATTCATTCGATGAAAAACGCTTCTTGGGTAAAATATATTCATTAAGAGCTGCAGCATGTCTGATTGTTGGTAAATTAGCTGTAGCAAAATTGGAAATCGAACGCGCATTGAAAATTTATCATATTAATTTGCATAAAGTACCAGAGTATCTAAGACTGAAAAATATTATATCGTTGCTCAAATATCAACAAAAGATTCATAAAAAGATTATGAAAGCTGACTCTATCTTTTGTTTAAATATTGCAACTTTAATTTATTCAACTATAGGAGATGAACGCACTGCAAGAATGATTGCATACCGTGCTCTTAGTGTAATGCAAACCGTCGACTGTTCTGTAATTAATTTATGTGACACATTCAGTAATATTATTCAAGTGGAGATAGATCGTGGTACACCTGAAAATACAGAAGATATTGAACAGATGGCTGTTCAATCGTTAAGACAACTTCAAAAGCCTATTGAAGCTGATGAACTATTCGCTCTTGGAAAACTTTTCATGGCGACATTTCGTGCTCGTATGGGAAGAGGTCAACTCGCAGCAAGTATACGTTCTGGTTTCCGAGCTTTAGCAATAAGTCGATTTATTGAAGCCGAAGATGTGACTTTAGAAATAATACCAGATTTATTTTACATTTTACTCGCACGTCGCCGTTTAGAAGAAGCTGTAGACTTATTGCAGTTCGCATTGCGTACAGTCCAGCACCATTATTTATCTCATGAACGCGAGACTTGGTATTATGCCCTGTGTCTTGATATGATTTTGGACGCGGGTTTTCAACTTGAATCACCATACGATATAAGTCTTTTCGCAGAGCATGCTATAAGTAGGGGTAAAACTGCTGGAGCGGGCAGACGCAGGCTAATAGTGGGACTGTGGACATATTGGCTACGAGCGGATTCAGAAAAAAGAGCAAAACGTTTCGAATCCGAAGCCTTGAGTTGGGTGTCACATGAGGGCGATTGTACAATGACTACTATTATAAGCGCCATGAGGCTAGCTGAAGGAATGCTTGAAAGCTTAGCGAGGAAGGTGGATGACTTACGTAAGGTAAATCTTTCTCATACAATTAATTCCTTACTACACGTTTCTAGATTTGGTATACACAAGTATCTCGTGCACTGGCTGCTGTAATCACTCGGCCTAGACAGACTTAGACGTTAGACTTAACTTAGAAGACTTAGACGGGCGACTTTTTCACTCTTTCTGACACATCGGGTGGTTTATGCTTGGGATAGATCACGTAGGCAGAGTATAGTAACTGAGGCTCTGACGGCTCGTTCACAAACAGCAACAGCCGGCGGCAGCAGCAGAGATATCGCTGTTCATGTAGTGCTCTACTCCGCCGCGGCCGATGTCACCTCAGAGTAGGACGGCGGCGTACCCACTCAACTTTCAATAATTTTATTTAATAGTCACACAATATTTTATTAAGATTTTATACCAAAATTAGAAAATGCTTTCAGGTAGTCGATCTTATGGAGCTGCGTTCAATAGCAGACAGAGAACTGTCACGGTTGGAGCATGATGCACGTTTGACGCGCGCCATATTTCCTCGCTGGTGCCTACTGAAAGCTAACTCCTCGAAGTTATCTAGTCGACAAGCTATAGCTAACAGCCTTTTTAATCAGGTATGTTACTTATCTATACATATAAATAAAATTGAAGTGTCTGTCTGTGATTTCAAAATAACTATCTGTTTTCAAGTGCATATAGTTAGTTAAACGATTCTAAGTCCAAAACAACCCTTTTTAACATTTTTGTCTGTCTGTCTGTCTGTCTGTTTGTCCGGGCTAATCTCTGGAATGGCTGAACCGATTCAAATGAGACTTTCACTGCAAGGTAGAGGACTCTATAGCGCTACATATAGGCTACAATTTGACCCGGTAGTTGGCGCTGTTGTCGCGTATACATATACATAAAATTGAAGTGTCTGTCTGTGATTTCAAAATAACTATCTGTTTTCAAGTGCATATAGTTAGTTAAACGATTCTAAGTCCAAAACCACCTTTTTTAACATTTTTGTCTGTCTGTCTGTCTGTCTGTCTTTCTGTTTGTCCGGGCTAATCTCTGGAATGGCTGAACCGATTCAAATGAGACTTTCACTGCAAGGTAGAGGACTCTATAGCGCTACATATAGGCTACAATTTGACCCGGTAGTTGGCGCTGTTGTCGCGTATACATATACATAAAATTGAAGTGTCTGTCTGTGATTTCAAAATAACTATCTGTTTTCAAGTGCATATAGTTAGTTAAACGATTCTAAGTCCAAAACCACCCTTTTTAACATTTTTGTCTGTCTGTCTGTCTGTCTGTCTGTCTGTCTTTCTGTTTGTCCGGGCTAATCTCTGGAACGGCTGAATCGATTCAAATGAGACTTTCACTGCAAGGTAGAGGGCTTTATAGCGCTACATATAAGCTACAATTTGACCCGGTAGTTGGCGCTGTTGTCGCGTATACATATACATAAAATTGAAGTGTCTGTCTGTGATTTCAAAATAACTATCTGTTTTCAAGTGCATATAGTTAGTTAAACGATTCTAAGTCCAAAACCACCCTTTTTAACATTTTTGTCTGTCTGTCTGTCTGTCTGTCTGTCTTTCTGTTTGTCCGGGCTAATCTCTGGAATGGCTGAACCGATTCAAATGAGACTTTCACTGCAAGGTAGAGGACTCTATAGCGCTACATATAGGCTACAATTTGACCCGGTAGTTGGCGCTGTTGTCGCGTATACATATACATAAAATTGAAGTGTCTGTCTGTGATTTCAAAATAACTATCTGTTTTCAAGTGCATATAGTTAGTTAAACGATTCTAAGTCCAAAACCACCCTTTTTAACATTTTTGTCTGTCTGTCTGTCTGTCTGTCTGTCTGTCTTTCTGTTTGTCCGGGCTAATCTCTGGAACGGCTGAATCGATTCAAATGAGACTTTCACTGCAAGGTAGAGGGCTTTATAGTGCTACATATAAGCTACAATTTGACACGGTAGTTGGCACTGTTGTCGCGCTTACAAGTCTTTACTTCTTCTACTCATCTATACATATAAATTAAATCGAAGTGTCTGTCTGTAATTTCGAAATTACTATCTGTTTTCAAGTGCATATAGTTAGTTAAACGATTCTAAGTCCAAAACAACCCTTTTTAACATTTTTGTCTGTCTGTCTGTCTGTCTTTCTGTTTGTCCAGGCTAATCTCTTGAACGGCTGACCCGATTCAAATGAGACTTTCACTGCAAGGTAGAGGACTCTATAGCGCTACATATAGGCTACAATTTGACCCGGTAGTTGGCGCTGTTGTCGCGATAACAAGTCTTTACTTCTTCTACTCATCTATACATATAAATAAAATTGAAGTGTCTGTCTGTGATTTCAAAATAACTATCTGTTTTCAAATGCATATAGTTAGTTAAACGTTTCTAAGTCCAAAACAATCCTTTTTAACATTTTTGTCTGTCTGTCTGTCTTTCTGTTTGTCCGGGCTAATCTCTGGAACGGCTGAATCGATTCAAATGAGACTTTCACTGCAAGGTAGAGGGCTTTATAGCGCTACATATAAGCTACAATTTGACCCGGTAGTTGGCGCTGTTGTCACGATACCGATTCTATGTAGTAAATATACCTGTATGTGTATATTTTCAGTTATTATGTTATTATTAACTTTCGAAAATTAACAGGTGTATAAAAAATTTATTTGGCTGAGATGTAGTTTATTTATTTTAGGCGTCCACTAAGAACGAATTTTACGAAAGGGCTTCATTGAGGTGGGTGTAAGGTTCGCGCAAAGTATGAAAGTTAAAATAAAACATTTATATCATCCGCGTGCGAAGCCGCGGGTACCAACTAGTTTATAAATATAGAGCAATTATAGGTCGTGAGAATAGGACAGTTGAACAAGCAGATTGCCGCTAAAAGGGTATATAAGTACCTATATGATCGCTTAAGTCCATATATGTGTATGTATAGTACCTATACTGCACTCCACGAATATTCGTCGAAACATTCGTAAACGAATGCTGTCGCGAACTACTGTTCACACATTCGCAGAGTGAATCATTTTGAAATTCGCACACGAACATGGAGGACGTGAAAATAATCGCAGCGTGCGCGCTACATTTAATGAAATTATAGAATTATTTAGATATCCTGCGTAAAATAGTAAAAAAAGCTATCGTCACAGACGATTTCTTTTTTGAGCACGTAAATTATTAAATTACTTTGAGAATTACTCATATAAATATATTTTTTTATTTTATTTATAGACTCACGCCTGTATCCCCGAAGGGGTAGGCAGAGGTGTAATATTACACGCACATTTCGCCATGAATTTTTAGGTCCCACGTAATAGGGGGCGGGCCTATTGCCGTACCGTGCACATTACCAGACTCCGTGATGCTACTGAGAATTTCCTAACGGAAAAACCCAATAACACTTTGCCAGACCCGGGAATCGAACCCGAGACCTCCCAATCCCACGCGCACATTTATGCCGCGAGACCAACGAGGCAGTCATATCTTTTACTATGTTTGTTGATAATTAATTTTGTTTTAGCCAAAGTATGATTTTTTTATATTTAATGTGCTTAATGGCAACCCCATACTAGCAGACATACGGTTCCAAGCACCGTTTATCTTTCTGATGTTTTGGGTCCCAAATGAGCTCTTCTTTTTGTAATAGTTCAAGGAATTCTATAATTTGCGGTTCACTCCACTCCATGCAATGAATGCAGACGAATGTGTAAACATTAAGTTCGTGTTCGCCATTCGTGCCCTTTGATTCGCGTCCGAAAAACCGCTCTCAACGCGAACACACGAATCACGAATCGAATCACGAGGCGAATAGCGAATGCAGTGTTTACACATGCGTGTTCGTTATTCGCCTCGTCATTCGCCTCGTTATTCGCACGAATGTGTAAAGATTGGGAGGTCTCGGGTTCGATTCCCGGGTCTGGCAAAGTGTTATTGGGGTTTTCCGTTAGGAAATTCTCAGTGGCAGCACGGAGTCTGGTAATGTCGTGGGTGATGTGCCCGGTACGGCAATAGGCTCGCCCCCTATTACGTGGGACCTAAAAATTCATGGCAAAACGTGGGTGTAATATTACACCTCTGCCTACCCCTTCGGGGATACAGGCTATCTATAAATGAAAATAAAAACACAGGGGCAGTCTATAAATGAAAATAAAAAAATAATTATTTATATGAGTAATTCTCAGAGTAATTTAATAATTTACATGCTCAAAAAATCGTCTGTGACTATGGCTTTTTTTTACTTTTTTACGCAGGATATCTAAATAATTTCATTAAATGTAGCGCGCATGCTGCGATTATTTTCACGTCCTCCATGTTCGTGTGCGATTGCGGCATTAGAGTGGCAGGGAGGGGCCGATGAGTGTCCGTCGGTGCGAGAGAGAACGCTACAGTTAAAGGCCCCCTGCATCTCTCTCTAACAGTACATGCACAACATCAAGATTATCAGTTTAACAGTAATCAATAGTTTAAAAGTTGTTTTTATTGATACAAATTTTCAATGTTTGGGGACGCAACGACAACACACTTTGACAGTTGCCAACCCCATTGTAGAATGTAGAGCATGCGTTGTTAAAGAGAGATGCAGGGGGCCTTTAACATTAAACTGTTGCTTTCTCTCTCCCACCGGCGGACACGACACAGTATTGAGTTAGGTACTATTCTGCCACTCTATCCTTTATATCTCTATGATTATAATAGTTTAATATGCATAGGCATTAGAAGAAGCAAGACGGATCGACAACCGCCTGGAGGAGTTTCTGGCACGTGCCGCTTTCTCCAACTCTACAGTGTGGATTCAAAACGCTCATGCGGGCAACTTTGATCACTGGCGAGCAGGAGCCGAAATAGCACGAAATGCATGGCATCAAATAATGTACAAGATAAGTCCATCAAGATAACAAAATGCTTATTTATTTACAATTTAAATAATTCCACAAATAAAATCAATGGAAATTAAAAAAAAGGGAATAATGTGAATAGGTAAATATAAAATAAATAAAATATAAGCAGTCATCCGAAATACAGGTGCTTTTTATTTCTATTAAACGGGTTCATCGAAAATAACTAAAATATTACACGTTCATTTCATTTTGAAATTTGTCGCAATTTTAAATTAATTGTGAAATATTAAAAGATGACGTTGCATTTTGTTCATCGAGTGATCATCTTCTGTGATTAGATGCGAATGCAAGTGATACTAAGTAGCGATAATTGAATATTGTGAGTGATTATGATTACGTAATAATTGCTGTCCACCGCTGTTCAGTTAGTGTTAATAGCGAGACTTGGCTTGCCGATCGTAATAGGTTGGCAAAGTTAAGCAATGCTAGCACAGGGCGCCACTTGGATGGGTGACCGCGTGTGGCATTTACATCAGAGAGCGCTACCGTGCTTCGGAGGGCACGTAAAGCTGTCGGTCCCGGTTCTTGTCTCAGGACAAGAATCGTTAGGCCATGACGGAGGCCTTCGAGCGGTCTAAAAGCTCCGACACCAGAGTAGAGCCACACACTCACACGAGAAAGAAAGAAAGACTGTTCAGTTCTTATCACTTCGCACCTGCACTCGCACTAATCGAAATGGAAATTATCCTTGAGAGCGCTCGCTTTATACCTACCATAGGGTCTACAAGCTTAGGCCCTAAAGTTTATTATTGTTCAAAGGTTTTGTCCAAAATAATCATAATACCTCATTTGAAGACATTTCTATTTGTCGGCTTAGCTTTAATTTGGTAAGATCATGGAATGTAAAATAAGATTTGGTATGGACGAGGAGAGTAAATCAAACCCAAAACGTAACATTCAGAACTGCAGATATAAGATACGCAAGCACGTTGCAAAATGTTAGATATAAATTATCGATGTAAAAGCTATTTTGAAGCAAGATTAATCCATTAAATACAAATTACAAAAACAAAGTCCCGTCTGGGTACATTACGGTACACACATAGAGATATTATTTTACACTGTAATGATATCTCTATGGGTACACACAACTGAGTGGTGAATTTTGATTATTTTAATCATAGACGAACAGAAAGAACAGACAAAGCATGCCCTACATTTGATTGAAGCCAAAAACAGCAGCAAACCGATTGCGGGCAATCGTTTCTTGTCAATTTTGCTGTAAATACACTAGCCACGCACACAAACGCAGTACACAAGTAAACAAACATTAAGTCGTAGTCGTAAAAACAACAAGTTGTAAAAATATATCGTTGTGTGTAGTGCAACGGTGCAAAAACAACTTAAAACTGAAAAATAATACTGAAGGAATATCGTTTCACAAGTAAGTATTTAAATATCAGCACTTTTGTATATGTTATTGTAATATATTTTGAGGTTATTGCCGCTGTCAGACCATAGACAAAACCAAAGTCAAGACCATAGACATAGAGATATACGACTGGAGAATGTTGCCAGTAATTAATTTACTAAATTGGTAGGCAGATTCTCTAAATAAATAATTGAGAACAGTATTATTTGTTTATTTAACTCGCTTTACTTTGTCACAATCTTTCAATATCTGTATATTGTTATCTTAATTACTTTAAAGTTATTTCTATGTACTATGTATGTATGTATTTACAAAATAAAGTATAAAATGTGTATGTGGAAGAATGTTATATTATTATGTTTTCATCGTTATTATTTTGTTAACTTCTAAATTTATCGTTTTAGGTTTCCGAAGAATACATTTCGGGCAGATACGGCAGAACTAGCTCGAACGCTTCATGTTCCAGAATTAGATGACTATAAAAAAATTGTGATCGGTTACATAGCTGGTAGTACCGTACACTACATAACAAAAATTTTAAAATGCACTACTTGTCTAAATTTTCTGTTAGCTGAGGAAGCACATGATTTTCACAAATTAATATTAGCTAGAAACAAAGGTGGACTTTGTTTTCCCACGCAAGATGTTTTTGATATTTGCGCAGCTTGTGAAGTCATATTAAAAAAATTGGTTGCCTGTAAAGTCGGTATACGGGCGAAAGTTTTACGTGACAACGACTTTGAGTGGTAAAATAATTTTAATGTGAATATTCATTCGTATAGTAGGAAGAAGGATGAAAGACGCGTGCCTTTCACTTTTTATGTCTGTCTCTCTCGCTCTTAGGCGGGACGCGTGCCTCTCACTCGCTCTCATTGTGAGCGCATAACGTGAGCGGAGCGTAACGCAGTTTCTTGAAGTGTCACCCGGCAAACCAATTTATAAGACGTTGTCACGTCAAAAAAATATGTATTAAAAATATTAATTTAGTCAGAGAAAGCCAGCATTTGTTTATAGTGACACAAATATTAGACAGCTTTATAGGTAATAATAAAACCTTTAATGATTTAGAAAATTGCCACACTCATACTGGTCACGGACATAAAGTTAATTTAATTAGATTAGTAATTGAGAAATATTTAAATATTAGACTGCATCATATATCAAAAACAAATACGGTTACAATGACATTAAATTCAAAACGACAACTTATACAGCATAAAGGATTCTAAGTGAACTACGTGTTGACGTGTACTTCATCAAGTTACATTTATTCATTTACATTGGCGTTTGGACTCTTAACATTAAGGCCACGGGGCCCAAGTGCGAGATACGGTCTTAGAGATCTCGCAGATAGACTGGTCGAACTCACAGATAAAGACACGAATACATCCGTGAACATGGCGCATGCAACGGTGTCGAAAAATCGGTTAATCCAAACAAAGGTAGTAGTAGTAGTGTTTTTTTCTTATGGTAAACTTGAGGTTTTCTTACGATATACTTTTACGGGATTCTGCCCGTCTCCATGAAGTCTATAAATCATTTGCGGGATTCGGTTTTTCAAAAGATTACCATCGGAATTGTGAATTTACTCCTACAATAATTCAAACCGCAATAAAGAGAGCTTTTTTCACATAAGGGCATTTCACGATTAACGAACTTTTAGTTGATAAAACGTTAACGTTTTATCATCTTTAATAAAGAAGAATAATAATATTTAGCTGTTTGATCAGAAACTATTTTTATATGCATAAGTACCACGTGAAAGCTTGTGTCTAAAGCGAGTAATTATAATTTTTTTTATGTGTTCCAATCATTGTCCACTTGTTACCTTTGGAAAATGATTTAAACTTACTCGGAGCTGATGCATGCATAACACAGCCACTATAGTTTTATTACTTGTTTTACCTATAACTGTTATATTTTTATCAACGGTCATGTTACTAAAAATTGTGCATTATATAAGATTACTGTGAAAGTTAAACAATTTCAATTAGTGGCATCTACAGTTCCTTCTGCCATCTCTATTATCTATGCGAACCTAATAGAATAACTAAATGACTATTTATTATTTAGATATATCCATGATTCTATTATTTTTCACAAGCCATTTGGTTAATGCAATTTAAAAATAAAATATTTGATATTTCATATGGATATTTCAAATAGAAACATATATGTCGCCTAGTAATAATTAGAAAATGTAGTTCTAGATCATTCGGTTTAAATGTAATTTAACTAAAACCATCGCGATAGAATCTGTAAACCGTAGTTTGATTTCAATGAGAAACTTACATTTGGTTTTAAGTATCCAAATAAAATCTTGTAAACGATAGTGTGTTTTATTCGCGCCTATTGCGCTACTGGCGTAAACCTACCCACAAAACATTAAATGTCGCTTTGGTTGACCATGATCTGCAAAGTAAATTTTTTAATGTGTATAATTTGAGCATGTTACACGCTTTTCTAATGACGATTTTTATTTGAATTAGTGTGATAACCACACATACATGAAAATGGTACCAACTTTGTTAATTATAGTGTATAAAACTTAAATGTTGATGTTAAAATGTATAAAATAAATATATTTTGTTAATAAAATTCTGCTTTTGTTATTTTTATTGCATTTGCATTCTCTATGGTAATTTTCTACAATTTAGACCTTTTATTGACGTGACAACGTTTTATAAATTGGTTTGCCGGGTGACACTTCAAGAAACTGCGTTACGCTCCGCTCACGTTATGCGCTCACAATGAGAGCGAGTGAGAGGCACGCGTCCCGCCTAAGAGCGAGAGAGACAGACATAAAAAGTGAAAGGCACGCGTCTTTCATCCTTCTTCCTACTATACGAATGAATATTCACATTAAAATTATTTTACCACTCAAAGTCGTTGTCACGTAAAACTTTCGCCCGTATACCGACTTTACAGGCAACCAATTTTTATAAATTACGGGTGGCAACACTTTTCACTAACACATGTAAATAAACATGGCTTCAATTGCTTGTTCAGGATGACGTATCTCGTAATTTTTCTCATCTAAGATTTTAATAATCAAAGGTGGTGGAGGAGGATTTGCTGAAAAGACAAACACTCAAATATGACATATCAATAACATGCCAACTTTTTAAAACGTTTATTTTGTTTTGTTTTGTTACGTTACTACTTGTCATGGTCATTGATAAAGTGATAACAAACTTTAGTTCTAAAAGTTATCATTGTTTTACTTGCTTATTCGTAAACTTACGTAATATCGTATCGCATAGGTTATAACTCTTTTTGTGCTCCTTACATTTTATTACCATGGCCACGAAAAATACTGTTTTTGTTGGTTCATTTGCTGATACAAGTTCCCTTAGCAACTTCCGGCTTAGCTCTGGATATATTTGTATAAACGACGGAAAGGTAAAACAGTTTAATATTAAATGATGAATTGCTATCTAAAATTTAATTATTGGCTTTATGTGTATATATATTAAATTTAATTATAGTGTCAAGTCCTCAAACGTTTCTATTTTTTTATCTACAGATAACTAAAAAAGGATCTACGGAGGCATTTGAAAAACTGAAAGTTCTGGTGCCTATTTGGATTATGAAATAGTTAAATTAAGTGCCAACCAATTTATAATACCGGGCTTTGTGGATTGTCACACTCATGCTCCACAATTCCCTAATATAGGTTTGGGCTTGGACCGACCTCTGTTAGACTGGCTTGCCAAGTACACATTCCCATTGGAAAAAAAATACAGTGATGCAGAATTTGCAGCAAAAGTCTACAACCAAGTTGTGGTAAGTTAAGTACCTATAAATCATATTAAATTAATGCCATGGTTGAGTGGCAGAAGGATGTCCCTTTTGTGTTGGTATTCAAAAGGAATCCCTAGCTCCTCATTCACTTATCTAATGTGCTGTATGAGCTATATTACTGCAAAGTTTCATCAAAATCTGTTCAGTAAGTTATATATGAAAGAGTAGCAAACATCCATCCATCTTCACATACTATAACATTTAAGGTTTATCTTGTTAGACGAGTTTGTAGTAAATTAACATAAAATTGGTGTAAATGTCATGCTATGCAACTATGGCATCATACAAAAACATATCAACCATAAAAAAACTAAAACTGCTCATTACAACATGGAAAATTGCAAAACAAATCAAAAGTTTTGTACATAGTCTCTATAATTTTCAGCAAAGACTATTGAAAAATGGCACCACCACAGCCTGCTACTTTGGTTCCCTGCATTTGGAAGGAACTATGGAGCTGGTAAAAAGTGCCATAAAACATCACCAGAGAGCATTGATAGGCAAAGTGAGCATGAACAAGGAAAATGATGCTGACTACTACAATGATACTGATAAAGAGCTGAAGGAAGTTGAGACCTTTGTGCAGAAAGTTATAGGCTTGCAGGTCAGTCAATAGGATTGTTTCCAACTAGTCAAATTAAGCACTTTTAATGAAATGTCGAAAACAACCTTTGCGAAGGGTTTTGTATGAAATATGACATAGTGACGTCATAGTGTTTTGCTGTCAAGTAGAATACTTATTATAAATAAATTGACGATAAGAAATGGTAAATAATGTTTTAACATTAATTGATGAATGCAACTACTATTATTTTGACATGTTTCACTAGATAAAAATACTAGCATAATTTATTTCACTTGCAGGAAACTTCCCTATTGTTCTAATTACAAACTAGCCTTTTCCTGCGGTTTAACCTGCATCCTGAGGGAACTACTTCGCATACCCAGTTAATTTATATCCTAAGTTACTCCTTGGTACATCAGCTAGCTGCCAGTGAACGTCCCGTCAAAATCGGTCCATCGGGTTGTGCATTTTTTTAAGAAATAGGTTTTCTTGATATTATTTTGTTACAGTGTTTGTAAAAATCTCTTCATTTTATAACTGATATTTTTATATCTATTATTTTATAGATATCAACTATCTACAATGAATATATTCAAAACAATTTATTTTTAGATCCATATCAATGTACATGACTATAGATGTCATAGTATTTTTAATAATTACATGAATAATGATTACAGAATGACTTGGTTGAGCCGGTTGTTACTCCAAGGTTTGCAATCAGCTGTGATAAGAAACTCATGGATGGTTTGTCAAAAATAGCAGACAAATATAACTGCAGGATACAGGTATAAAATTATCAACCACAAATTTATTTCATGCTAAAACATATTTTACAACTAAACATGTAGATTCTTACTACCTAGGAACTAAAAGTTTCATATTAATTGTTTTTTAAAGTTGTCTAGTATTGCCAGATACTGGTATGCACCTCTATCTTTTTTGACCAAAGTATAGTTGAAGTAATTATGAATCTATACTTCCATACTAATATTATAAAGCTTGTTTGGTTGGTTGGTGCCGCCATGCTTTAATTTTCCTTACGGACTCCATCCAGCCAATATTGTGGACAAGTCTCCAACATTAGTCTGACTGCACGGTTGGTGTAGTGGTTTAAGTGACCGCCTCGCCACTTGACACTGCGCCAATTGTCGTGGGTTCGATTCCCATACGAGACAACACTGTGTGATCCATAAATTGTTGTTTGGAGTCTGGGTGTCCATTGTGCCCGTTAGTTGTATGTTTGTAAAGTCCCCCGCGACATAGGATTTATTCCTAGTGCGGGAGGGAGTAGTCTTTTAAAATATACATACTAGCTGATCTTCGAACCGCCATATATTTTTCTTATTTGATTTTTTTTGTGAATCTAAACCGTTCTCAAGTCCCCTTGAACACACACAAAAAAATTCATCAAAATCGATTCAGTTGTTTAGGAGGAGTTCAGTGACATACACATGCACACAAGAAATATGTATACAAAGATATATATTATTTCAGAGTCACATATCAGAAAATCTTCAGGAAATAGAGTATGTTCTGCAGACAAACGAATCTTGCAAGTGTTATGGCGATGTTTACGATATAAGTGGAATCTTGAACAATAGAGTAAGTACTATGATTTGTACCATTACTATTTTCGGTACCTATCTTAATATCTTATGTATGCAATTTGACTGCTATAGTGAAATACGACAGCAAAATATATGACACAGATTTAGTTACAATTACAAATATGTACCTATAAGGCTGCAGGTGCTCAATAATTTGGTTGTGTTTTTTTTTATGTTTGTTACTTTTAGTAGTTCGTCATATTATTTTTATAGACCCACCAGTCTATTACCGTTATCAAGCACTTTGCTAAACTCAGTGCTGCTACTGAGAATTCGGCAAAACTCACTAACATTTTTGCCCGATTGGGAATGACAACATTATATTGTTATCTCTCAGTGCATCATGGCGCACGCGGTGCACTTGACAGACGCGGAGCTCCGCTTGTTGCCGGCGCGTGGCGTGTCCATCGCGCACTGTCCCTCCTCCAACACGCGCCTCAAGTCCGGCCTGTGCCCCGTCAGGAGGATCTTGGATGCTGGCATCACTGTTGGACTCGGCACAGGTACCGACTATTTTATCATAGGCCTGTAATAGCGCTCATAGCCTGTCTTGGCTTGCGGTTCGTAAAAGATCGCTAATTCGATGGGCGACCACGCTCTGATGTAAATGACATCGTTCACATGAGAGTCCTGGTTATTGTCTCAGGACATGGATCGTTAGCCCATGCGCAGGCTTTTAGGCAATGTGAAAGCTCCGAAGACATAGTTGACGGCACAAAAAAAGAAGAAATGCAATCCTAAAATATTATGTATTTAATTTACAACTGCCAACGACAACCAAGCCTACTAGACGGCAGGCGTAAGACTAACACTTTCTGACAACACGTTAGACTTATACCTCTTACATAAGACCAATCCCAACACTAGTTATGAATTATGACGTACCGCAAATGTCAACCGGCCAATTAAAATGCATTTTTGTAGCCCCCCTTCGCCCTGCATACCTCACCGCTTTGACAGAATTGTTTGTTTGTAGAAATGAAAACATTAGGTGTCTAGTATGCTGGGTTGTCGTTGACAACTGCGTTCCATCATCATCAGCATCAGCCCCATATATAAACTGTGTCACTGCTGGGCACAGGCCTCTTCTCACTATGAGAAGGGTAAGGCCATAGTCCACCACGCTGCGGTGCGGGTTGGCAGATTTCACATGTCTTTCGAGAACATTAGGGATAACTCTCAGACATGCAGGTTTCCTCACTATGTTTTCCTTCACCGTTTAGCAAGCGATAATTAACAATTTAATACGCACAACTCCGAAAAGTCATTGGTACGTGCAGTGGATTCGAACCCGGCCCCTCTGCGTAGCAGTCTGTCGGGCTCTCCACTGGGCTATTGCTGCTTACAACTGTGTTCAAACTTAAATATATACCAGTAACATTTATTTATTATTTTGATTGCAGACATTTCGGGTGGCGACAGCGCAACCATATTGGACGCCATACGTCGTACGATGGACGTGTCGATCTGCCTCGAAATACAAGGCAACACCAAGAGCGCCTTGGACTGGAAGGAAGCTTTCTATCTGGCAACACTCGGTGGAGCTAAAGGTATTTACTTCTATACTACTATACTAATATTATAAGCTTAAGAGTTTGCTTGGTTGAACATGCTTATCTCAGGAACTACAGAGGGCCTAGATATGGCATTGGCTTATCATTTCTAATATGGCTACCGTATGATTGCCACAATTACATTAGTTATTCGTTCTTCGTCGACCATATGACACATCGAAGGCGCATGCCAATGTCATACATTTCTGAACTTACACGGATATTAATATCCAAAGCCACTTGCTTATTAACCCCTCAGGCAAAGAGCTCAGATATTTACATAGAGGCGTATGTCATATGGGCGCTGTCATATGAAGACAAACTTTCTGCGACTCAAATTGTCGCTTAGCGGGGTGGCAGTCGCGCTGCGGCAGCTGTCTCTCTCTCCTACAGTGTATCTTAACTGCGAGAGCGAGAGAGACGGAGAACGACGCTAGCGTCGCCAACGGCGCCAACTACGAACTAAACTGGAGACAGTCCTCAGTCCCCACTTGGAATCGGCACACGAAATCCTTAAGAACTGCGCTTCTATGTAAATCTGTATTCATTGCCTCAGGTCTGATGTGAATAATTTTGTTTGGATAGCCTGTTTATCAAGGAGAGCTATACACCATCACGCTTTGAGCCACGGGTGCAACCGGCCTTAATTAATAATGCGGGTGTAACCGCGGGCTCAGCTACTATCAGTCAGTAGTACATTTCCAAAAATAATCTATACAATCAAAATATGAAGGTGTGTGTTTGTTTGTCCCACTTTCACATCGCAAGAATCTCTTGTATGAAATATGTTCGTTTATGTTTCAGCTTTGAACCTGGACCATAAAATAGGCAACTTCGAAGTGGGCAAAGAATTCGATGCGCTTCTAATAGACATATACGCAAAAGGCAGTCAGATTGATAAATACGAAGGTGCTGTAGAAAGCACAAGCGAAGAATACACCAATGATTTAGTACAACGATTTATATTCTCTGGAGATGACAGAAATATCACTCAAGTCTATGTCAAAGGACAAAAAGTGAAAGACTTGAAATAATAAATAAAAGGATCACATGTACAAAATATTATATTATTTATATAAGCTCTCAACATTCCCATTGGATATTTTTATATACAAATATTAATAAAATAAATCGAACACTTATATTTTCGAAATTTACTACCCGTATTTTATTTAAATACCTGATCCCTTTAAGGCCAATACGATACAGCATCATGATCGTCCTAGCGCTATCCGGGTTGTATCCAAGACTTTCGATTTGAAACCTGGGTTACGTTTTCTTACCAGATTTGACATACCAGTTTTTCCAATGAGCTACTACTATTTCACCTTCCCATCTAACAGCTGGTTACAATATTCGATCCATATAGATTTGGAGATTTTAGATACATATTTGACATAATCTCCATACAAAATATTATTATGACAAGCATGTACATCTAATCTCCAAATCCATGTATAGATCTAATATTGAATTAAGCTGTAAAACTATAGCCATATGCAATGGTTTATACTAGTGTCGGTACCTATATCGTAGCATTTTGATCAAACAAATCAATCGATCCACTATCAAAAGTCTGCATGACAGCCGGAATCGACGTGCTCTGCGAGAAAAGGAATAATTAATAATTGAATATGCATCTATCTTCAAAGTTAACAGAGCAAACAAGCCGTGGGTTTGCAGTGGCGTAACGTGGACTAATTTAGGCTTGGACAAAGTCTCATCTACGACGCCCCTGTTTCTTTCAGTAAATACTTCTATATCGAAAACAAAGCAGAGATCGTAATCTTTGGAAATACGGAAATACTAAGCTATACCCCGTAGTTGTAGGGAGAGGAATGACTCTGTCATTGGGCCCTTAGACGTAAATAGAGACTGAGCGCATACAAAAATATGTCAGTTGTGTCGCTACTTAGCATAATTTTGGAGTAAAAGCTTTACTAGTATAGATCGGTTCACGAAAGTTGGCCACAAATGGCGGCCGTCGCGCGTATGTACATTCGTGCACCAATGGCGTGGCTCCATTCTTGACACATTTAGGGAATGCGTCAAGAACGGAGCCACGCCATTGGCATTCCATCCGCGCCTCACCCCGCACCTCAACGGGGACCTAAAAAAATATTTCTGCGCAGTGGTCATCTTTCATGAACCGACCTATACCTATTAACAGTCAAATTTTTATTAACACAACTATTTAAAGTGAACCTTCATTTGAGGCCTGTGAGGTCAACTGCAGGACAAAGGCCTCCCCCAAGCCTCCTCACACAGATCAACCACCCGCTTCCCGCGACCCCAACAAGATCGTCAGTCAGTAGTATGCATACCTACTTATCAACAACTTCGGTGTGAGAGTTCCCAGCTTGAATAGAGGCACGACAGGAAATGTTGGACAGAGCTGGTGATCACTGAAACATATCTCATTATTAAGTGTTCATCAGCCGTCAGCCCTAGAGAACGTGACTGGTATAGTTATTGGTCGCGTATTGGTGTGCGTCAAGATGGCGGGACCAAGTGAGGTTTTTCGAATATAATGTCAATGGGTTTTAATGCAATATTTCTACTATTTTATACTTTCACAGAAAAATTGTACACCCAGAGAATTACAAAATATTCTGCAATGAAACTGGGCCCGCTATTTTGATATCAAAATGGCGGGACCACTATTCAGATAATGAAAAACACATGGCTTTATCTTAAACTGAACGCACTAAATTTTAATACGATTTAGTACGACTACTTTTAAATCATCATTACCCTACAAGAACCGCAATTTCAATAAAAAACGTGTACATTATATTTACATCAGAAAAGCGCCTGAAGGAAAAATATCATTTTAAGCCATGTATCATTTTATGGCTCTTAAAACTTATTTAGGCGTTTATATCGTTTAGGCCGCATATATCACTCAATTCTTACAATAAACCTTTTGTTTTTGTAAGAAACACTTGTTTATTGTAAGAATTGAGTGATTTATTTTTGGTGGCAGGTAATTGAACTGCATTAGGAAAAAATTGAAGAACTAGTTTTTGTGAATTAACTTGTAAAAAAATCTTAAGAAAATTATATGCGGCCCAAACGATATAAACGCCTAAATAAATTTTAAGAGCCATAAAATGATACATGGCTTAAAATGATATTTTTCCTTCAGGCGCTTTTCTGATGTAAATATAATGTACACGTTTTTTATTGAAATTGCGGTTCTTGAAGGGTAATGATGATTTAAAAGTAGTCGTACTAAATCGTATTAAAATTTGGTGCGTTCAGTTTAAGATAAAGCCATGTGTTTTTCATTATCTGAATAGTGGTCCCGCCATTTTGATATCAAAATAGCGGGCCCAGTTTCATTGCAGAATATTTTGTAATTCTCTGGGTGTACAATTTTTCTGTGAAAGTATAAAATAGTAGAAATATTGCATTAAAACCCATTGACATTATATTCGAAAAACCTCACTTGGTCCCGCCATCTTGACGCACACGCGTATTGAGCTGAGGTTTCTACGAGAAAATTAAGCTATTGTAAGTCTTCGGCAAGAATACAAATCCTGTACAAATGATGTGTAAAGAGAGGTTAGACCTGTGGCTGCAGTGCTGCCATCTCTCGTAGACCATATCAGTGATTACTGATATATATCCCTGATGAGCGTTAGTTAATACTAATGAGGGTTTTTAAAATTCGTGATTGTTTACATAGCATCCGGTTCGGCCCCTCGCATAAAGTAAACACTTCATTCAAACGTAGTGTATTCGGGATCATATGAAAGAGTCATTCATAAAGTTGAACAAAAACATTAGTTGAGGCCACAGAGGTTAGCAACGAGCGCACAAAAACTAATTTATCGACCCCGGGCGGTGTCAAGTGGCCGCGTCAGCTCGTCATTTGACACCTTGCGCATTCAAGAGCACTTGAGCAAATTATTTAAAGAGCTGAGACAATCGTGCGGCTAAGAGATCACTAGCTCTAGTGGTGGTTTACACTTATACCTTTGCAAGGAAAAAGGGAATATGATATTTAATTGAATAAAATACGTCAGTAATTTGTTATACTTTTATTCTCGTGTAATTCTTTATAATTTGTGTAGAAAATGTGCAATTATAATGTGAAAATACAAACTGAATTTACATAAGCAAATACCGTTATACAATAATACTAAAGGGAATTATATATTTAATCAATTCCCGCAAACACGATGAACATAATATATTGAACAATAATCAATATCTTTATAAGTTGTCGTCGTTCACGATCCAGTATGTTTATAATTTTCCTAATAAAATTAGCATTATTTCTCTATTAATGTATAAAAACCACAAGTAACACTGTTTAAAATTTTGTTAAAGCTTTGAGATCTGTTGTGATATTTTTAGGATAGATAATAATAATACTCAAATGCAACTGGTGTCCATATAAAATTAAATCGGTGGAATGATAAGACAATGTATTCGAGTGTTAGTAATAAATTATAATTATAACATATAAACAGTCTTATAAAGTCAAAAATAAAATACTATCTAAACTTTAGAGCAACTTATATTATTGTACAAAAATGTTACTAATATTTATTTAATAATGTTATACTTTTAAAAATGTTAATTTATTAAAAAAATAGGACGCACTTGAATAAAGACGAAAAATATAAGCTAACGTTTACCATATACAAAAATTTTATTTGTCGGTGTTGCCATCGCAATTAAACATTTCGCTCGTTATACGGCGAAGGTTGTAATACTATGATAACAACAACAACAAGTCTTTTGATCTCAAAATCTACACATTAAACTACGACGTTCGTTTATTCTCCTAACGCTAATCAATGAACACAGGAACTTGGACGTGCAAATCCAAAAATGCAAGCCAGGTATCAATTTTATATAATGTATAGTTAATTTTTCTATTTGGCAACTATTGTGACCACTAGTCCATTGTGATCACCGCAGCACATTACATTGGGATTAACATCACTTTACCAATTACATATTCGTAAATAAATTATCATCAAAACTATCTATTACAAATACTAGATTATGTGACACCGAATACCTCACCGAGGTATTTACACATACGGGGATCATAATAGGTATAATACCGATAAACGAAAAATACTTATGACGCTTGTGGAATAGCCTCGGGATCGCGGGGACATAACCACTAGCCGATCGCTAATACCTAATAATACGTAATTGCACAACGAATATAAAATTACTTTGAGCTGCCTTCGATACACGATCTGCTTGTTTCAAACAGGCACTGAACCCAGGACACGTGTGCACACACCACTATATAAAATAACGTAAACTCGCTTGACCTGCATTGAAACAATTTAACTTAAAACAGTCTTAAATATACTATCTTAAAAATAAAAGGTACATTTTATAAAAATAATGTGCGGACGTGTGCATGTAATGACACATATTACTCTAATAATAACTAAATATTATATACAAGAAATGTTAACAAAAACATTTGATCCATTGCGAGTCTTATAAACTTAACATTTATTTTAATAAAACTATGATACCTATAATCAAACAATAATATTAAAATAAGGAAAATGTGATTTTAATGTCAACGTTAGAAAACTAAATGAATTTCTCATAAGACATTTCAGACTAAACTAGCACCTATATTAATTTTATTAAGATCCAAATTGCAGATATTTACAGAAATGTTACAAAACAACCATTATTCAAAAAATCGACAACTGTATATAATGTCATTTTGTACTATTCAATAATAGACAACATTTTGATTGCAATATGAAAGTGAGTGTTTCAATATCTAACGGGTACTCAACCGCATTTGTTCGTTATGTAAGAAAACTTTTAACAGATAGATCAGTCTTTTAGTCCGGCTCAAATTTGGCAGACACCTGCGATGCTTCGTTTACCGAGCCAATCTTGGCATTATTTGGAAAATGTATTAGACTCTATATGTGCAGAATAACAGATGAAATTAAGAGTAACTGAGGTAGAAAGAAATGCACAGTGAAAATTAATATAACGCAACTTGTTATAACTAGTTCCTTTATGTCGTTCATAAACTTGAACATTGTTTTAATGTCGGGATATAAACTAAGTTTAACGTTTATTTACAGGAATGTTTAGTCGTATTAATTTGACAATGGCAACTCACTTCGCCCCAAATCATATATATTTTTTTTAACTTTCAATATGTGACTTCTTTTTTAATGTGTCTTGAAAGTTTACATTGAAATTGGAGTTTATCCTTGATCGTTACACAAGTGTAGGTACTTTTCTCATGGCACAGTAAAAGATTGCTTATAGTCATCCCAACCACTATATACCTATGTATGTAATAAAAGAAAATAATATATATTGATTGTGAATATAGTTTTTTTATATCATGTTCATTACACTATGTAAATAATTTTCATAATATATTTTCGACTTTGTATATAGAGAGCGTAATAATTTTGGTTTAACATTCAATTCAGTCAAATAATTTATATATCGTTTTAACATCATTTGGAGACCAAAACCTAAAAAAATTGCCCTAATCTTACAACATCAGCTATAAAAAGGTACAAACGAATCGTTTCCGTACTCACATAACTACTCTCTATCACATTTATGTATAGTATAATATTTTAGTAAATCGGCACAACACCCACATAGACAAACTCCACGAATAATTTTTACGTAAAAACAGTATTGAGTCTATACTTAAATACCTGAAAACCCAAACACCGCCATCTCGAGCTAGCCAGTTACTTATTTCTAATGTACACAATGACAATTTTAACCTTTAGGCGGAGACAATAGCTCCCCAAATTTGGTATCACTTATAGTGATTATAAAGACTTCCAATGTATATCTACTATAAGAAAGTACGTCACCGGGTAGTATTTTAAATTAACAGTGACGTATTTTATTACATTTCTGTCTACCAATTCGTCTAAGTTAAAATACGCATCAATAACCAGGTGCTCACTTAGCGTAACATTAAAATCTTGAACACATCAAATGCGTACGCGTATACGTGCAAGTACACGTACAAACCGCGATAAGCGCCATTAAAAATGTAGTGCAATTATTGGTTGTTCGCCAGGCCATCCCTGGTTAGATGCAGCATTTTAGCTTAAACTTTAAGCGAGAAATTCACTAGACGAACATACCTACGGGCGAGAGTCCCCGTTTCTACGTTTGTGCAAGTTGCAGATTGTATAACATTGTACAGTAGCGACACGATAATGTTATCAAAACAGTATTTAAACTTTATACAAACGGTAGGAACGTGAATATTATCTACATGCCTCGAGCTCGGAGCGTAGTGCGTACCAAGCTCAAGTCGTGTACACACAGGTCACAGCTTACAGCAGCAGCGGCGAGTTTTTGATGTACATGGCGCGCATTGCTACGCCGCAGCGACCGATGTAGTCTCAGCTCAGAGTAAACGCGCCATGTAGATCGAAATCGCTAGGCTGTGGCCGGGCTGTTAGGAACACAGTTTGTAGTGTCTCCTCTACACTACTCGCGAAGTTGAATGATGTTAAGGCGCATACGGTAGTGCAGAGCGGCACTTCGGCTTACCCCGTCAAACTTTACCTCGCTTTGGGTGACTTCCATTTGTTGTCGGTTTTGGCGCCCGAGTCAAAGGGCCCAATGAGTCATCGCGAAATTGAACGAGTGTGTAGTGTCGCACTTCGGACTTTGCAAAAGTTGCTAGAGTACTTCGCCGAGGTACTCCGCGAGTAGTGTAGAGGAGGTATAATAGTGAATTCCGTGCTTTGGTCGTCTGGCTAGCACGAGCACGGGTGTTGTCGGCTCTCTAGACATGAGGGGAGGAAGTATTGTTAGTGTTCGTTTCGCTGATTAGCCCGAAGGCGGCTGTGGTCGGCTCTCTAGAGATGAGGGGGGAGGGAGTATAGTTAGTGTTCGTTTCACTGGCTAGCCCGAGGGCGGATGGCGGATGGCGGATGGTGTCGGGTAGCTAGATAGGTTCGTGGCAGGGCTAGTCGGCGGAGTGCGCGTGCACGAGTCAGGCGGTCACTTGACGAGGCTGGAGAGCGAGCGGGATCTCAGTGTCGGAGTGCGTGAGCGCGCGGCACGCGGCGCCACCGCCGCACACGCGCGCGCGCCGGGAGCGCCGACGCGAACTGCGCCGCTCGCACACGCCACCTGCACCACACATCACGCCACACTAGCGTTAGTAGGTACATCGTGTGACCACACCTATCACACATGTACAATCACGTCATCTACCCAGAGTAATATCAGGTGTGTATAGTCCCGGCCAAAGGCGTCGCCAGCCGATTGCCTAGGAGGAAGCGGGGAGGGGGGGGGGGGGGGTTATATGGCAAATAGAGACAAGTAATGAGAACAGTTTCAATTGTAGGGTTTTTTGAATCTCTAGGGGAGGGCAGCTGGCCCCCACCTCCCCCTGCTTCCTCTTGGCGACGCCCATGGGGCGGCAATGCTATGTACACATTATTTTAACTTTATACGAACGAAGCTTGAAGTATGTTGATTATACCGATACTGTATAGATAACATTGCCGTGGCATAGTGCATCCATATCGCAGTCTCTTTTTGTTGAGCATGTTTTTCGAACGTAACGTAAACGAACAGAAAAATTGTTCGCTTTTTTTTGCTGTTAAAATTTTATAAGAGACAGATAGCGCCATTTTTAGCGCAAGAGCTGATCATATAGATTTATAGGTCATTGCTAAAAGTTATTTGTTGTTACCGTGTTTCCAAATGTAATTGAACAAAGAATTACTGCGATGTGGATGCACCACTGCGGTAGGGCAAATGTAATTTCTGCATGACAGAAAGATGCATAATTATTTCTAGTCACTTTAAAAATAATATATGTAAAGTTTATTAACTAAAATTTCAATTTTTTTTTTTTATGTTGGAATCAAATAGTTTAGTACGATTACCCCACACAAAAAAAATTGACTGCCTGATATTACTCTTTTTTCAAAGATGTCTTATTAACATTGACTTGATTGACTGAAATACGAAAATGTTGATTGTACATCTGCTATTAT
Source organism: Euclidia mi (assembly GCA_944739405.2). NCBI lineage: Eukaryota > Metazoa > Arthropoda > Insecta > Lepidoptera > Erebidae > Euclidia > Euclidia mi. The sequence continues at coordinate 24,209,652 of OX123204.2, read as the reverse complement.
GTATAATATAAAAATAAACAATGCGCTAAGGGCCTGTTCACGAGATCGGTCTAAGCGGCGCGCGTCGCCGCGGGCGGCGCGGCAGAGCGTCGTGCACGCCACGACCCTACAGCAGCGGTAAACGCAGCGGCAAATGTGGACGTATTTGGGCCGACGGAGTTACCCATAAATATGGTGATAACCAAAATATCTTTGTGTAACTATACGGTATACCTACAAAATTGTCGACATTGGATATTCATTTCTTACAAGTATTTTATATCAAAGGAATAATACATATTCGCAATTAATGAGGCGTTGAATAGGTACCTACACAACGTGAATTACGTTAAGTAGGTAGGTAAATCACCTTTTAACTTTCATAGTAGCTGTGTCTGTACCTAAATAGGTACATATGTACATTACACAATGTTTTAATGTTTGCGATTTATATTAAAACCTACCATTACATTCTGTTAAACATTGTTTCATTACATCTCGCAACGTTTTATTAACATTTTTGTATTTATACAGCGGATATGTTGCTATCCACACACGCGACCGTTTAAAAATTTCGACTTTAAATGTCTCCGTATTCATTACCGCCACAAAATATTTAACAATAGTTTAACCGCCTAGTTCGTCCCTCGCGTAACGCTGTCTGTGCCGCTCGGAGTCGTGGCGTCGGACTCGGTCGCAGTACATTTGTTCCCGCCGCTCGCCGCACCGCCCGCCGCGCCGCTCGCCGCGCAGCCAATCGCGCCAAAAAAAACGCGCGCGTTATCGCTGTGCGCGGCGGCTCGTGGCGTGCTTCGAACGTCTTCATACATTTGATCTTACCGCTAGCCGCCCCGCGCTAAGCCGCCGCTCAGAGCGGCAAGGTCGTGACAGGGCCGTAAAAACTGGTCATATTTTTCATATTTTAAAATTTTGCTGTAATTAGCTATATTAAACATTTCCATTAACAGCAAATAATATTTAAACCATATTACCAAAATTCATTCATAATACTACAAATATCAAAATTCAAAAATATGAATAGAAAGCAAAGACTAATATTATTTTCCACTAAAGAATATCCACTAAATTTGTCAAATGAATTTTACTATAAAATATATTAATTATGCTGCTATTATAAATTCATAAGATGACAATATAGACCTTGCTTTCTTATAATCAAGAAAGCATTGACAAGTCGATATAATTTCCTTGTCATAAACAACATATAAAATAAAACAATCTATGCATGGTATTACAGCATTAGCTATGGCTTGTGACATTGTTGATATCGTTCACAAATGATAATGCAATGATGTCGTATCTGTATGGTTTGTGGCTGATGTCGAAGCGCAGTGCTACGTCACAACATCGAACATGCTAGACGTACGAACTGTCCTCGCAGTCGTTTCCAACACATGCTTTTGCAGCCTCGATACTTAAATATGTATGCCGGCTAAGCTCCATCTTATAAAACAAACTTTATCTCCGTCCCCTCAAACATTCTATTACAATCATACAAACATAATTTATACAGACTAAAACATTAATTTAAAGTCTAGGATCGTACACGAGAATACAAAAAGTTCTAATCGAACGATCGCCCGACAACCCAGAAGTACATAAAGTTCGGAAGGAAGGTGTGAGAGTCGAGCACAGAGGAGGAGACAGGCAGACAGGCGACACACAACATAGAACGTAAGCGCACAGAGCATGCGAGCGTGCGAGCGACGCGACATACGGTGCGATGACACATGCGATGGTCCCAAGCGAAAGCGAGCCCGCACTAAGCGTCCGTGTCGCGCTGTGGCTCGAGCATCGGCCGCCCCGCCGCCGGCCGCGCGGCACATGGCCCATCGAGCCGGATGACGAGCGGGGCGGCCGCGGGCGCCGGGTTAGTCCTCCGCACCGAAGCGAACGAACACAGTGGCACAGTACCGGTGCGCGAGGCGAGGTTCAAAACAAAAACTCTAGGCAGGCGACAAGCACGTAGAGAGCCGTGCTCTCGCGCGCCTCGGCCCCGCAGCGCGGCGGCGGCGGGGCGGGGCGCGCGGGGCGGGGCGCGGGGCGCGCGGGGGCCGCCGCACTACCGGGGCGCGCGCGCGCGGCGTCCAGCGACACGGCGGGCTGCAGGAACCACTCCGAGCGCGTGCGCATGCGCGCGCGCTGCCGCTCGTGCACCTACCGACCACCTCACTCTCACCGCCGGCTCGCGCACGCACCGCCCCACCTCCCGCACGCACCGTCCACACGCGGCAACACCCACCCTTCTAGTACCCCCGTGTAAGTGTAAAGGCCTTGCCACACGATACAATTTTACCACTGATCAAATTTTCAATCGAATTGGCTTTGCCCGTCTACACGACACAATCAAATCACTGATTTGCATTCCGTCCACCCGATTGGTTAAAATCTGGTGGTACCGCCCACCCGATGAACTTGAGTTGGACGACTGGCGTCTACACGTCACGATTTCATCAAGTGATTTAGTCAAGTTGGACGTAAAATTGTGCCGTGTGGCAAGGCCTTAAGTATTTAGAGTGGCAATTGAAAGAAGCAAACTACACACTTGCAGGCTCGTTCGCGCCGAACGACGTTAAATACGTTCGAGCGTCCGAGCACCGTCCAGGCTAGTTGCGTGCTCCACTTGGCGTCTTGCCGCGTCTGGACGAGGTTAAGGAACACTTTCGTCGAGGATAATAGGGAGCGGTCAACAGAGAGCGGGCTACGGGCGGCGGTCGAGCGGGGCGTGCGCGGGCCTGCACCTACGTCACTTAACAGACGAGGTCTCTCGCCGGACCGCGAGGCAGATGATGAATCGAGTACCCACCCTACTTGGCAGCTGTTACTTATTACAACCACGGTTAATCGATTACGAAAAACATGAAACGAGATGTTAATAATTTAATGTATTAGTAACGCTACCATCACTTCTACTATTAGTCAATAAAAATGGAACATTAGCTCGCCTACTGAGATGTACCATAACCATTGGAAAGATTAATAAAACGTTGTTATTACAATTCCATCCAAATCAGTCATATTATCAAATATTATGAATACCATGACAACTACAGATTAGACATGTGTTGACCTCATAGAGTACGTCACAAACCTACGTATAATAAATATAAAGTATGTGTCACACCGCACCATGTAGTGCCGCTATAAGCTTCAGTGTCGAGTGCGTGTGTGCGTGGCCACACCTCTCTCAAGCACATTGTGTTCAACATTCGCTTGTATTATATATGTCACACCGTGTATAATCCAATATAATGTATATCATAAGAGGAAATATCTAGTACTAACAGATCAGCCACAACTTGTCCTAAGTTATCGTAAGGGAAACAGACATCACTCATGCAGTTGGTAAGAGTACGTGGACCACTGGCGAATCGCGACTCTCTACAATGTTACTGAAACATTATTACAAGTGTGCGTATTAACAATGATGCCGAATATATGGGTAAGTTTAACGAAATTGTTTGCTCGCATCGGATGCCTTCTAATTTAAGATCTTTTGCCATTAAAATAAGACATAAAATCACTTGTGTGAAAAATCGAAGGTCATTGAGGTGGTCAATTAATTTCGTACAAGAATGTATGTAGGTAATTAATAATGTATTGTAGTATGTTTAGAATGGTTGGCGAGAGGTCCACGTCAAAGAGACAGTACAGGGGAGATAGATTTGCTTAGAATCTACAGGTGGATACTGAGAAAACTCTCTTCACCATCACTTATAAAATAAGTCCTTGAATGCGCGCTAGAATTGAAACAGGTCTCTTTATACATCCATTTTTACTATAACAGATTAAGCGTTCTGTGATATCCACACACAAAAATTATATTAACTATTTAATTATCAGAATTAGTAAAGGAGAAAAGACAAAAGCATTTCGATAGTTCAAAAACTATTCTTCTGACTTACATTGGACCAGATAGATATTAGATACCAAAAAATGTATAACAGAAGTATGAATGTATTATGTTTTGTTCCTACATAAGATATAATAAATTAATAAAATATGGACATCAAGAACGCCAGAACAGCATCAGAAATTATTTTTACATATAACAATTTCAAAAGTTAATTAGTTAAATTTGATAATTTATTTAATACTAATTGTACATATAGTCAACAATTAAAACAGCTTTACTCTTGGCAGTCGTTAGAGATATTTTATAACTTCAAGTTTTCATTTTGTCATTCTGAGGTTATACATGTACTTAATTTTGTAAGTTTTCTATGGCCAATGTGTCAAATATCGTCATTATGATCAATAAACATATTGTTGACTGTACGTAAATAAAAATAATTTCTGAACCGAACCAAACATTGAATATAGTCATTTCGAAAACGAGAGATGACAACGATATAATTGTTCAGAGTAATAAGAACTGTATTGTGTGTGTGATAAAGGTTGTAGTCGTACCTGCGGTAAGTAGGAGAGGCTCTTGGTACTTTCGGCGTACTTGTTGATGGCCCGGAGTTCTTCGAGGGTCATGTGAGGGCTGGAGTTGCTGCGGGATGATTGAGATGACGAGCTCACTGATACCTGAAATGTTACACAAAAATATAACTTAACTTCAAACAAGCGTATATTTCTGCGCGTATACGCGCTTACACGCGCGTTCCATTACGCGCTTCAAAAAATTGAACTCGCCCTTATTATAATTGTTACCAGGCAAACGGCGCGCCTGTACGCGCCTACATACGCTTCCAAAAACGAACTCAAACGTGCATATTAAACGCTTGTCTGAGAGCACTCTAAACTTTCGCGATTGGATTCCTCAAATGATGTCCATTTGTGACCAATGCCGAAGTAGGCTGTTCGTAACATCAGCGTCAAACAGAACAGAAATCTTAGGAACAAAAAAGGGATAGCAGAAACAAACATATCATCACGCCTGTATCCCCGAAAGTGTAGGCCAGAGGTGTAATATTACAATCGCATTTCGCGTTATGAATTTAAGATTCCACGTAATAGGGGGCGAAGCCTATTACCGTTCCTGGGCACACTGCCAGACTTCGTGCTACTGAGATTTCGGAAAACCTCAGTACACTTTTTGCCCGACCCACTGGACCAAGGAGGCAGTCAGAAACAATATATTGATAAACAAAGTAATCGCCGTTTAGTGGCAGACCAAGCGGCTAAAGAAAATCGCCAAACATAACGAATCTTGTATTTTTTTAAGCTGGAGCTGTTAAATAAACGTAACCTACATAAAACTGAAATAACAGATGAAATGACAAAAAAAGCAATGACTCTGAGTTTGTTTCGGCCTTTCTTCTCAAGAAGTCATTTAGCTAGGAAAAGCCGGCTTCATCTAGAATAGGGTTTTGACATGTATAAGTGTTGTAAACAACCAAAATGCAGAAATAAATATGTCTTTATGTCTTTAACAGCTCCATTATAATATGAAAAATCAAGACTTGAAAGAAATATAACTTTATAGTACTTTTATCACGTTTATGATTTGATATTGATTAAAGTGAAAAATACGACCGTATCAGAAATTAAATAGCAATCTACAACCGTAAGATACGGAGATCTGCAAACAGGCTGGTCCCACTCAGCAGTACGAATTTATAAATATGTAGAGATTTCTTTAATTTCAGCTACTGCTTTAGTAGTGGTTTCTACTGATTAAAAAATAAGTCTGTGCTAGCAGCTTTTAGTGTCATCAATATATATTCTTAAAAAGTTTTAGGAGTCTGGAAACCTCCGAAAATATGCGTCTCAAATTCAGACCACATGTTATGAAAGAGACCACAATAGTCTGAGCGATACTACTATTATTTATGCGATACTACTACGATAGACTACGATTTACTATAGATTATAAATAGCCCATAGCCAGGCGACAAAACAATCTTACTTACAAGGTATTAAAAAAAGGGAATAATGGTTAAATGTATTTCAGCAGAAATTATTGTCGCCTATTACAACAAGTTAGAAGAGGCTCTGGGGCTAACTGAGCTTAAAACATTGCAACCCAAACTACCAATTAAAACTTATTAATTAAAATTACACTTACAGACTGATTATCCATTTTGCAATTATTACAACAACTTCGATGCTTCTGGCTACACGACTTGTAGTAAAATAAATACTATAATTTCGTTATCGCTACTTTCGATCCAGTGACCTTATTTCGATATCGCATTGTTATCGTAAGATTGAAAGCGACTGAACTGCATTTTTATCTGCAATTGGATGACCGTGACAGCTCGACAACAACTTATAAGTGAAATCGGGTCTTACTGACGGGTATATCGAGCATGACCTTGATTAGCGTTTTAAAGTAGTTTAAAGAGATTATAATTTCTCGGTTCAAATGATAAGAAGTTCGATCTTTTAAGATGAGCTTAATCTGGTTTGAAATGTATGTTTATGTAGGCAGATGAATTTGATGCATGGGTCCCATAAGTACAATTCTGTCAGTCAATTATTTAACTAGAAATGTTTTTCGGTTTAAAACCATGTTAAACACCGTGAACCACATTACGTATACCTACGTCGCACGATCATGTCATTTTTTATTTTATAGCTAGCAATAGACAGAATAGCCAGTGACGAATGAAGAAGAAGGAAAACGAGATGGCGCTTCCGGGCAACTCTCACACCGATCGAAACGCAACAGTATAGATACAGTACGGTAAGTTGACGTCGGTATTCTTTGAGACGGTTTTTTTTCGCAGTCGAGACGGTCCTATTTATCCATCAGAAACTGATTGTACTACACAAAAAAATTAAGCGGGAAGGGTGAGGGTAATTAGCTGTTGGACCTCCTGCAATCTCACTCACCGAACGAAACATGGCAAATACTGTCGTGTTACGTTCATCTTCTGTGAGAGGGTAGTACTTCCCCAGTCGAGCCGGCACCATTCATGCTGAAAACAGCGGGGCTCTACTACCTTACAATCATATCATCATCTTAGCTCATCCCGGTTTCATCCAAGGCTTACACGCCTAGGAACCCGAGGTCCACTTACTGGTCTACCCAGATATGTCAGAATATCAACTTTCACTCAACTCTACTACCTTACAATCATCATCATCATCATCAGCCCTTAACAGTCCACTGCTGGACTAGGCCTCTCCTTTAAAAAAAGGAGGAATTGGCCTACTATACCACGCTGGCCAAACGGGTTGGTATAGGGTTTGTATCAAGTTTTCCTTCTCTTACAGTGCTGTTCTCTGCATAATATGCTCCCTCTGTCGGCTCTTACGACACCCATGGGATGATATGGAGTGGTGACATTCCGTATTCTTAATCCGTCACCACACAAACATTTTTTACCTTACAATATTATAATGTAAATATGTTAGGCATACCTTGAAGACGCTCTCCTCGAGCGAGATGGAGAGTCTGGTGCAGGAGTCGAGCAGGCTGTGCTCGGGGATGATGCCGAGCACGCCGCCCGCCGCGCCCGCGCCGCCGCCGCCCGCCAGCGCCGGCATCGACTGACACTCCTCCGACTTGCTCAGCCCTGAGTATACCACCACTAACGTTTATCGCATCGGCTACTTGACATACGCATATCACTAACGGTTTCAATATTCGATCTTTACATGGATTTGAAGATACGAGATACATGTTTGACATCTAATACTAATATATTAGTCATTTAAAAAAATATTTCAGTTTTGGATAGCCCATGTATCGAGGAAGGCTATAGGCTATGTAACATCACGCTGTGCGCCACGGGAGCGGAGCAGTAGCCCTATCACGGGTGTAACCACGGGCACATCTATTTTATATAGAGGTCAAATACGTATCTCAAATCTCCAAAAAAATTATAGATCTAATATTGAATTCAGCGGTAATACGCGACAGCCTCAAGAAAGTATGTATAGGTTACGCCAAACTTCAATATATACGGACAGCTTCTACATGCCCATCTAGACCTAAACTAAGCGAAGCTTCAGCTATGGCAATTGATAAGCATAAATTATAAAGAGGAATGTTTTAAGGAAACATCGAAGAAAAGTTCATTAGATATTGAAGTTATAAAATTTTTCTCAAGGAAATTTTTCTTAGTTATGAGAAATAAAAATAACGGCATTCAAAGATTTTCCAAAAATCCTTACCTAAATCGGGAATCGAACCAGGTAAAAATGCTGAAAATAAACAAGGGGCATTTTATTACATCGCTCGATTGGGTATATCTATACTAGGTTTGAAGAGTTTATTTTTGTAGCATTTTTGTAGTCGTAGTTTAAATTAATGAGAATTTTTAATACAAGAATTTTAACAACTCAATGCTATTCAAACGAATCACGTTCTAATTGCAGACATTGCGACTTCACCATTGTAATTTATTGTAATCCATTTTAGTACCCTTCAACAAAGGTCTGTGCTGAATTACCCAGTTATAACTTTATATTTTTTTAAATCATCATCTTACTCATTAATAGCATAGGTTCCTTTATTAATGACAATAATTTGTATTTAAACTGTTTAGTCTACTCGAATTCTAAGATACGATTTTGTTCAGAAAAATCGTATTTATTTTTGCATTTTTAGTTGGTTCGATTCCTGATCCCATTAAAGTATATTAAACATCTTTTAAGCAAATTTGATACGAACCTACAATATTTAATGTTCTTTTCTTCAAAACTCGACCCTACTTCTACAGAATTACACTTCGACACAGAACAAATCATCGAGTTGGTCACACAAAGATTTGTACTGGTTGGACATCTAACCCCACTGTCACGTTTAGCAGTCAGGGTTACTAATCACTAGACCATTAGGGCACGAAGGTTCTACTGGGATCATGCTACTCAACCGCGACCACGACATTTGGAAAACGCTCGAAACGTCGGGATGTGGTATATATTTTACCTTTAAATATGTTGTTCACTGGATTAAGACCTGTTAAATAATATTGTATGAAATTTACGCTTGGTCTGATATGGGCTAGAGGGCGATGACCTTGCGGATGTTTCGTAAAATAAACCTTATAGGTATATAAAATTGGCAACATTAATATCAAATTGAATTTCACGTAATCTATTTAAAATATAATTATGTTATAGACCAAGTATTTTTTTTATAGTCTCACGCCTGTATCCCCGAAGGGGTAGGCAGAGGTGTAAATATTACACCCACATTTCGCCATGAATTTTTGGGTCCCAAGTAATAGGGGGCGAGCCTATTGCCGTTACCGGGCACATCACCAGACTCCGGGCTGCTACTGAGTATTCGGAAAAACCCAGTAACACATTTGCCCGACCCGGGAATCGAACCCGGGACCTCCGATCAGCAGTCTCATACGCTATCCAACGGACCACGGAGGCAGTCGACCAAGTAATAAAAAGGATTTTTTATTTTTTTAATGCCCGCGAATTTTGAGTAATGAACTTCTTCTACTACTTACGGCTAAATAAATAATAATAGATAATTTGAACTTCTCTATGTATCAAATAAATAGAGCCCATGAATGAGAGCCCTACACCAAGGAAGTAGCTAAGTTGAAGAATCCTTCAATTTATCTAATGATTGGGCTTCAATATTCCTTCACCATAATGTTCGTGCATGGTGAAAAATGGCTCTATTTACTACTTGGTCCAAAACATATAGATTACCTTATGATTTTTGCTTTGAATTTTATAGGAAACATGTTAATATAAAAATCAAATATTTGCACTATTACCAAAATATTATATTGTGCGATACATATATTATTATACTGTAGTGTTTACTGAAATAGCTGATGTGTCAAAAATGCTTTTTTATAAAAAGTGGCATGAGTTAAGAGATTTAATAACATTCCGTGGGTTGGTGTTATGATAGCTACGATAATTTGTTTGACATACACGGGAGAGATCAATAACGATAAATAATTACGTGTATTAACGAAGCATATACATATGATATAGTAATTTTCAATAAAGATAAAATGTATGTAAACGTGATAATGGGCAAAAGTTATTCCAAAACACATTTATATTCATAATTTATCCATATTAGAATACAGTAGGGTATCTGAAAACATTATTTTAAAGCAATACATGATATTTCACAGAAAATCCCCCACAACTACTTGTATAAATATAGAGAACAATACTAAACTGTATACAACAAAGGGGTGGTTCAAATCGTTCTAAACATAGAAACATCAATACGTAGAAAAGACTAAACACGTGGATTAAGAAAGTAAACAGTTCAAGATGTTCAACCCTCCCAAGTTAGTAATCCCATACATTTGATTGCACTGTCAAACATTAAAGTGTACTACACAACCTAACTACCAACGGTGTGCTACCAAAACCCATATTTAAATAAAACAAATATTACGTATGAAATATGAGAATACATATTAACGTGGTTGTTATTCTTATTCATACATATTTGACTCACCAGAACTGGTATAATATTTGCTATTTGTATTTTTGTAACTTGACTAGATTTTAATAACTTAAACGATTTTCTTTCGGACGACCTGCGAAAGATTTTCTCGTTAGGAAATAGTTCCTGGTACATTGGCGTGAAAATTTGTGGACCAGGAAAATTACGTTGGACGGTTGCATTGCCTTCTGATAGAGATACTGAGAGTCTTAACAAGATAACAAGCTAAAATGTTGGAAAATGTTACCGCGACCTGGTATCGGGCCACAAAATACCGGGTTGCAACATGGTCTGGGTTTGAAACGGAGATCCACTGCATAGCAATCTACCAGTCACTAGGCTGTCGCTGCCTCTTAAATAGTACCAAATTATTTTCGTAATCTAGTTCAGCGCAAATAACTATGCTTCAGCCTTATATGACTTATATCACAGGTACAGACAACAAAAAATTGTTTTCATAATGTTATTCACATATTATGTTATAATAAAATAATAATTCTATTATTGTTTTTGATCTTAAGATATGCTTGTGTAGACCTCCAGACTTAATAAATATGTAGGTAGAAATTTGCATTCCTCCGAGGTCTAAAGATATCCCCGCCAAGGTGAACGATAAATAATATGTATTTACCTTCTAAATTAAATTTATTTCCCCAGCGATCACATTCGCACTGCAACCATGTCTTCTCAGCCTCCAATGATAATTGTCCTGAAAATATGATAAATAATATTATTAGAGTTATTAATCTTAGTCATCACCTTAAACAGTCCACTGCTGGACTAGGCCTCTCCTTTGAAAGGAGGAATTGGCCTACTATACCACGCTGGCCAAACGTGTTGGTATAGGGTTTGTATCAAGTTTTCCTTCTCTTACAGTGCTGTTCTCTGCATAATATGCTCCCTCTGTCGGCTCTTACGACACCCATGGGATGATATGGGTTGGTGACATTCCGTATTCTTAATAGGTCACCACACGGACAAATTCAATCTTAGTACCCGTTATAAAAACTGCGTCGAGATTTAATGTCAGGCAGTTTAGAAACAATATCGATCCTGTATTAAAATTGTTTATCGTTGCTTGCCCTGTGCCTCAAAGAGCACGTTAAACCGATAGTCCCGACTGAACCATCAAGATATCTCAACAGTCGTTATGAGGAACCAGTGCCCTCAAATAAACCTTAGAACTTTGTGGAAAACCTGATATTCTTTCATATCTGTTTAAACTAGTAAGCGGACCCCGGCCTCCATGGCGTAGGTCTTGGATGCAACCGGGAGAACGCTAGGAAGATGATGACTATAATATAAACTGTACATATACATATGTATACGCAAGTCATGTTGACTCATTTGTTGCAACGCTTTTAAGTATTGCTCTTATTTTAGTTACATCGGCTACTCAGAGCCCACATGTCGCATTTGCTTCTCATTTCTGCCAATGAATACAGATTTACATAGAAGCGCAGTTCTCAAGGATTTCGTGTGCCGATTCCAAGTGGAGATTGTCTCCAGTTTAGTTCGTAGTTGGCGCCGTTGGCGGCGCTGGCGTCGTTCTCTCTAACTCTCGTAGTTAAGATACACAGGAGGAGCGTTCGTCGCTCTTGCTGTCGTAGAGACAGCTGTCATAGCGCGACTGCCACGCCGCCAAGCGGCAATTTGGGTCCCAGAAAGTTTGTCTTCAGAGCGCCCATAAGCGCCTCTATGTAAATATCTGAGCTCTTTGTTTCTGCTATCGCTATCGTTTGGTTACCATGGTAACACAAGCAATTCGTTCTTCGTTGACCACATGACATATCGAAAGTCATAGGCTTTCGATATGTCCATATGATAGCTCCATACATATTTGCAGTTAGCGAATAGCGATATCGCTTATCGAATGCCGTATGCCTAAAGCGCCGATAGAAAAAAAGTTTCCTGAGACATCTAGTCTCCAAGTAAATTAGTCTGCGCAATACAAGTAATAATAACCAAAGTCAGATAAATTAATCTATGGCACAATATCCGCCTGTCGGTCTCAAATTAATTCGATTGTCGACCGCGCATCGCGCACACAAATAAAGTACAAGAACAATGTGTGTTGTGACTCAAACGTTCTCACAACACAAGCATCAGTTTCCGTGTTTTACAAAACATACACACCGACCAATGATTTTCTCATGTAACATTGACTATATAAAATTACTTATGCAAACAATTTACTTATACGAGGGTCAAACTGAAAGTTCTTAGAACTGGCCACTTATAAACAATATAATAAAAAAAATATTCTAAAATTTGAAAATAGAACTCTTTGCCAATATTACTGAGTATATATTTCATTCATTTGTCATTTGTTTTACGATTTGGCGGCAAATTGAAAATTGTCTGTGTCACGTCAACATGAATTTAACACGAGAAAATTTTCGTGCAATGATTTTTTATTACTTTCGATGTCATTTAAGTCAACAAGAAAGTTATGATAGACTACGATTGGCCTTTCACGATGAAGCCCCATCTCGTGCGACTGTTTACAACTGGTTTAATGAGTTTAAACGTGGTCGCACTAATCTCACTGATGATGTACGTGAGGGACGGCCTTCTACGGCGACGACTGAAAATAACATCTGTGTTGTGCGGCGTATGATAGAGACTGACAAAAGAGTGACCTATCAGCAGATTCGGACAAGCTTAGGCATCGGTATGAGTCAAGTGCACAAAATCCTCCACGAACATTTAGCGGTCAGGAAGCTTTGCGCCCGGTGGATACCTCATAATTTGACTAAGGCTCAAAGACTCCATCGTGTGGATTGGTGCCGTAAAATGATTGAAAGATTTAACGGAGGTGACTCAAATGCTGTGTTCGACATACTAACAGGTGACGAAAGCTGGATTTACTGTTATGATCCTGAAACCAAAAGACAATCTGCTCAGTGGGTGTTTCCTTTCGAGGAGTTGCCAACTAAAGTGAAGAGAGATCGAAGTGCGGGAAAAAAATGGTGGCCTCGTTCTTTGGAAGGATAGGTCATTTCGCAACAATTGTGTTAGAGGATCAAAAAACAGTTTCTGCAGAATGGTACACTACCAATTGTTTGCCACTTGTCTTGGAAAAAGTTCGAGAGAAACGACCTCGCAGTAGGATATTCCTTCACCACGACAACGCCTCGTCGCACACCGCCAAGCGAACGATCGACTATTTGGCGACATCAAACGTTGAATTACTGGGTCACCCGCCGTATAGCCCCGACCTCGCGCCTTGTGATTTTTATTTATTTCCAAACATTAAAGAAAAACTTAAAGGAAAGCGGTTTATGAATGCTGAAGAAGCGGTGGCTGCGTATCGCGATGCCATTGAAGAGACCCCTAAGGACGAGTGGGCAAAGTGCTTTTCCCAGTGGTTCCATCGCATGCAGCGGTGTATTGACGTCAATGGACAATATTTTGAAAAGATATAATAAAACTAATAACTGGCTAATGTAATCAGTTTTTGATTTTCTAAGAACTTTCAGTTTGACCCTCGTATCAGGTATATAAGTAAATTATTTAATTTGGTGTATAAAAACTTTTAGAATAAGATCTCAAGTTTTTGTGTTTCGGATTTGAATACAATGGTAGTAATGTAATTAAAGGTGCTCTGGGTTTGGTGTGCCAATTAATTCTAAATTTGTTTCGCAAAAAATGAAACATCTTTATTGAAGCTTCGATACTGGCTCATCACATCACTCCTTCATGTTAGACCACACTGTCCTACGGAGCCATACTACTAGTTATATTCATTGCATAAGTTTGTGATGATTAAAAAGTCTGATACTTTATACTTGAGTTCTGCTAGTCTAATTAAATGTACTTGTTCTTGTTACTATGAACGAGCTCAAACCATGTTCTAGAATCAAATAAAAGACTGATTCCAATTACTAATGAAAGGAACAGTTTATTATAAAGAGTCTCAGACATTAAACACAACGGAAATCTGCAAAACCATTATCTTTTATCATACTCAGTTACTCACGTGCGTGCCGTAATTTTAAAAGACTGCTTTCTCCACAAATAATAATCAAACAGTTGAATTTGAATATTGAAAGACAAACAGGTGTGTTTTCGAGGAATGCTGTTGACTTGAGTAACCTTTGTGAAAATATTCGAACAATTTACACCTATGTTGGCCGTCCTGAAGTTAGTCACTACAATAAATTCAGGTTTGTACTCTCCGCATCCTGACCCTCCTGTTACGAAGAGTTCTTTAAACGTGCATTGCCCAGCCGCTAGTGACTAACGTCAGCCAACATAGAAAGCGTGAATTGTAATGACAAGTGTGATTTCAGGGAACCGTCTTTTCTTTCTTTCTTTCTTTGTGGAAGTTAGGTCATCTGTGGTATGTGCATTGGCATATCTAGGGTTATTTTTTAGGGTGGACTTGGGACTTCATAAAACAATCGTGTGAAGTTTCTTAAAGCTCTAGAATTTCGAATCGCTAACCAAAATTCTGGGGTGAGAACTAGACCATACTGGTGTGGGCTCGGCTCTCCTGCTCTACAAGACTGGGTACATACAGTGTGTCACAAGATCCATCACCAAGCCGAAGTCTACTCGTTTTGGACATGATGCCAAGTCATACTAATCAAAAATGTTACCAGTGAAACGTTTTTTTTTTTTAAGTAGACACATTTTTTACATACATACATAGACTCACGCCTGTTTCCTGGAGGGGTAGGCAGAGACTACGGAACGCCATTTGCAACGATCCTGACATACCTCTCTTGCTTCATCCACTCCCATCAAGTTTCTCATGCATGCTCTTCTGTTTAGGGTACTTCTGACCTGTCCTTTTTTAGGATGCCTCCAATCTGACACATTTTTAGTTGCAAATAAAAGTTCGAGCGTGCAAATCCCGAAATACCTACTTATTCGTGGGTGCATAGGACGTCTATAGAACAAATTGACAGTGTAATTGAATCGATTTTGTACCTAATTAGAAAATTGTTATAGTGACTTTGAGCCTCAATATATCCTGAATCAGTAATTTACCAGGTATATGCCGAAGTAGAAAATAGTAATGATTGGTACAATATGGGATTTCAGTTAAGGGTCTTTTTACACCCTGTATGATACGTACTAGCATACGCCTCCTGGTCCCGGTGGTGCCTGGGCGGCGGCGGGTCCCTGAACGAGCAGATCCACTCGTCCTTCACGCGCAGGATGCGCCCCGTCACGCGCGCGTAGTACTCGTAGTTGTCGCGACCGAACAGATCGCCCGCGCTGAACTGCTCGATCAGCTGACGCATTATACGCGTCGCCACCTATAACACGTAACACCACCCTTTAAACATATATACCTAACATATTAGTATTACCTTCGCTTATAAGTGCAAGCATGACAATATACAAGATAGTTTTTAGCATAGTGCAAATCTCGTAGGGAGTGATTGTTATTATGACCAAATTTTGTTCTGGTATATGACTGAAATGGCGAGAAATCAGATTCTACTGAGTTTGCACTATATTAAGAATAAATTTGTATAATACGCAAAAGCTTATCTAGTCTAAAGGTATGCTAAATACGTGCCAGCGGCTCAAGCAAAAAGCTAGGCAAAGATCGCCGCGGTAAAGTGGCTACATGGGCTGCGGCTGTCAGGGTTTTTCTGGCCGTCAATCCGGTGGAATGTGTAGAGAAACCTTAAGCTTTACTACATAGGATGTTGTGTTAGTTGTGTGTAGCATACATATCTAAGCATCAGTGGAGCAACTATAGAGTATAGGGTAGCAAGACATAGCCAAGCGAGGGTATAATGCCACGGATTTGTGACCAGAGATACAATACATTCGTTAATTGAAAAATTGTTCTTCCGATCACTACTGCCCTGTATTATCAACAGGCCCCGTGTAGTGGCAGTGTTACGCAAGTGTCAGGCAATCCGAATAGAATCAACTATGCTACTAATGGTATCAAATCAAAATGAATTAGCAAATTACGGGACTATTCCTTTCCTCGAGAAGTGATGCAATAGACAGTTTAGTGAATGTTTGTCTACAAAATATACATTTCAGGCACCTTATTCGTGAAACACAGTTAATATTACAAATTCTAAACCGCAATTATAACGTAATACGGTTTTAATTCAATAGAAAAATAATGATGCAACGCATGCAACTGTAACAAGGTCTTTCATAATTAACTTTCGTACATGAGTCAACGTACGCAGGAAGTGAGTAACGTGAAGAATCCATGAATCAAGCTTATCAGTGAAGGGGTCGAAAAAATAAATACGCGATGCTAGTAAAGCGTTGATAAGAAACAACAGTAGCGTTCTAAGAAAAAATATAATGTATTTTAATAGAGCGACATTCTAGAATACTTGGAGTGAGAAAAGTAACGATATTTCATCATAATTACTTCACACACATTTCTCGATGGAAAACGAATGAGAATAAAAACGAATAGGTATTTAGATACCTCAGTAACTACTGGATTTGAAACTGAAAACGTAAAAGCAGTAAGACGGATGGATTCATCAGAAGTATGTATCCATCCGACCGATTTATCAACCATGTCAGAAATTAAAACCAATGACATCAGAAATAATCCACAATGACAAATTGATTACTAGAACAGGAAGCAAGAAGACATTAAATCATTAATGTACTCGTATTTACGATGCATTAGCGTTTAACTTTGAACTAAATGCTTTTAAATATGTGATCTTTAGCCCATAATTCAAACGTCTAGACTAGTTAACAAAAAATAATTAAAAAGAAAAGAACTAATAAAATGAGTTCTAGTAAATTCGTGATCGGATTGAATCAAAAACTGACACAGCATCTAAACTACAAAATCAACCTTTAAAGAACACTACAATTTTTCATGATCTTCATATATTCGTATGCTATTTCTTTGTGGGCGTGGACTAAGGTACTTAGTTACGTCTATACTTAAGGCAAAGAAAAAAAACCTAACGAAGCCGGTAAGGAAAGTAGTATGATAAATAATGATCAACTAGTACGTAATGTGTTGTGGATAGTGAAGTGTATCGTTGTATAAGATACTCACGCAAACCTCAGCCTTTCGCAGCATGTGAGCAACATATTAGTGAACATACAAGCTATGTACATACTTACAAGTAAACATATACATAGACACATACGGTGACACAGAGTTGTATTGAATTTGATTTACAAATTCATACAGGCTTAGTGTAACAAAATCAAATAGATGTGTCATAAGATGTTTGCTGTCATTAAAATTAACATAGGTACAATTTTATAATTTAAGTAATAGGGAATTATCCTCCCTGGCTAAAGTTTTGCCTAATTCCTGGATTTCCTACACTTATGGAAATTCTGGGGCCCGACTTGGCGCAAAAACATCCTACACGTTTCTAAATAAAATGCCTGTTATTTTTGAGATGATTCTATTTATAAAATAAAATAGGCATGTCGTTGATTCACGATGTAAATTGTGATAAAAGCTCCAGTTTACTAAAGATGTTTATATATCATCATCGTCCGAGCGTTATCCCGGTTGCATCCAAAACTTACACGCCTTGAAGCCCGAGGTCCGCTTACTAACTAGATATGACAGAATATCCACTTTTCCATAGCGACTGCCGTCTTACCTCCGTAACCCAAAGGGATAGCGATATCCATGGTGTAGACCAGTATCGGTTGATTTGAGGTTGCTGACTCCCCGTAACGACTATCAAAGATCTTCATGACAGCCGGAACTGACGGTTTAACGTGCTCTCCGAGACACGGAGCAAACGAAAGTTAAAATTCCATAACTTAACTTCGCAAAATTAATTGGTGCGCGCCGTGTATTCGAACCCGATACCCTTGTCCTGGCAGTCCGTTGGTATCTCCACTGGGCTATCGCTGCCTCGAAGATGTTTATATACATATATACTGCAGCGATAGGCCAGAGCATGTATGAAAAAGAGCTATGCAGTATTTCTATTAATTGATGCACCGATCATCAGTCATCTGCGGAGACAAACTTCTCCGGTATACCGTAGTGTGGGCTGGCTTTAGAAAACCTATAGTTGTACACTGGTTTTACCAAACTTAATTATTATTCAAAGTAATTTTTGTTATGAACAGGCTTTGAGCATTCTCATATAAATGAAAGAACATCATTTCAGAACTAAAAATCGTGGCAAAGTCTATCACTTTGTGGGCTGATAAAACAGGATCATTTTTATTTTAATAAATGCTTTTTGTATGTTACAAATATCACTGGAAATCATAAATCTATCAAATATAATATGCACCAACGAATGCACACCAATCATAGGAATATTGCAATTGTCACCTTGTATGTGTCAATATATATGCAGAGATTTTATATTCGGTGTAATCATATGATGCAGTCACATGTTTGGTGAAATTCAATAGCCAACAAATACGGCAATGTGTTTTTTGTTCGTTTCATTCTAAGTAATATGAGTATTTTGTTTCTTTATAACTACTTTGGTCTGTTGTGCTATTTATGAATATCGAATGCAGGCTAAGTCTTTGATAAGTTTAACTTATTTAGACTTTTTGAAAATTTAAGCATCGGACAAAATTAACGATCTGATTCGGAATAACAATTTGTAAATCACACGGTCTGTAAAGCATTACTCAAAAATAAGTAAACGTGTAATGACTAGATTACTTTTCATTTCAAGACGATATTCTGTGTTAAATACAAGAGTAGGTACACGTTTCTTAAGCGTCTGGTAAGCAGAGCGTAGATACAACTTGATTTCCTGTTGAACGGCTATGAAATACATACTAATGTTTGGCTGGCATCATCAAGGCAGACCTCAAAGAGAATTGATATTAAGGGTGCAACAACGTACATATAGTGCAAACTGCGGTAATGTTGTTTGCCCGACGCCGAACAAAATGATTAAGTAATTATGTTAGTTTAGTAACCTTGTTATTATGAAGAAATCAGTTCATTTTTACATTCTGTATTTTCTGCAGACTGTATTTTTTTGTTATAAAAAGTAGCGGTCTAGTTTGATGACCTTCACAAGCTAATTGCATTTAATCTCAAAATCTTTAATACTTTAAAGATTTGACGGTCGGGGATCGATGACATCACTTGATAGTAAATACTCTACAAATCCGTCCTGGCTGATAAAAGCATCATCTTGACTTAAGCCTCACCAAATTGACATTGATATTGAAAATCCCTTCGATGCGGTACTATTTACAATGCAATTTATTAGAAAACTACCTACTGAACTTATGTAAAAAAGATGATTTCGTCGTTGAAAAAGTCAGCATCTACTTTTCTAACTTTGGTAAATCTTCAAACGCTACATAAAATGGAGTAAGAATTTTGCATTCAGGCACGTTTAATGCAATTTCATCATCGTCAACCTGCCTGAAGATAGTCCTCTGTTGGATACAAGCCTGTCCAATAAAATTCAAAATACACATCAAATAATACCAGACTTAGAAAACGAAACCCACCAACTATTAAACACTTCCCATCTAATATCTGCAATACAAAACCCCATTATAAACCGTGAAACGTAAATAACAGTAAACGTTAGATAATTTAAAGTTAACTCGTTGTATCTGATAAGAGAAACACTATTATAATCCCGGCGAGCATCGAGGCAGCTGATAAAAAACTCTTTATTGACTTGTGAATTATGATAACAAGTTTACCGTCTGCGAACAGAATCGCTATTGTGACACTCACATTGAGATTGATTTCGTTTAAGAAATGCTACACGAGCGTAGCTTTCGTACTTCCATAAATAAGTACTAAGCTACGCAATGTATAGTCATATTTACATCTTTATTTACCTTTAGTTTCAGGAAAATATTTTTTTAAATGTCGAATTTTCTTACGAGATTTTTACAAAACTAAAAGTAGGTATACTACACTGTACCAACGAAAAAACTAACCCATCTTTCAGATATGAGATATGTATCTGAATCATATGTGTTGCCCGTTGCAATATGGGTGCTTTCTATACCACTTCTTAAAGTCCTAACACATGCCTATTTAATTTATAAGGTTCGACGCCCAGACATAGATCTACATAGATAACGCAAATGCATGCACTTCG
Organism: Euclidia mi; assembly: GCA_944739405.2. NCBI lineage: Eukaryota > Metazoa > Arthropoda > Insecta > Lepidoptera > Erebidae > Euclidia > Euclidia mi. Next base: position 24,189,279 of record OX123204.2, on the reverse strand, counting down.
CGTGTCTGAACCTCGACCAAGCGTCGAAGTTGGTCGCCGCTAACTTCAGTCCCCGCGCGTCCGTTGTTGCAGCCGAACGTCCGCAAAAAACTAAAAAAATGCCTCGTTGCGTGATAATTAACTGCAATAGCCCAAAAATTTCGAGCACCCAAAGTCAGGAACATATTTCCTATCACAGGTAAGTTATTTTAAAATTATATTATGCGTAAATTCATATTAAAACTGTTTTTAAGTATTCCAAGCTGCGTGTCGGTCCAGAATATACCTAACTATAAATTAACGTTAAGTAAGCTTTATTCACATTACGTTGCCGCGTTTGCTTTTGACGTTTGATCTGACGTTGTGTGTTAGGAGACGATGAATATCGCACAAGCGATACTGTCGCGCATCTCTTCGGTACAGTTCGTACAGTAGGTATTAAAAAGTCGGCACGCTTGGTTTCAATACAAATCGTGATAATTGCGTTATCTATGTAGATCTATATCTGTGGTTTGACGATTAGAAAATCGGTAAAAGAGATCGATTTCGACGAATTTTTAAGATGATCTTCAAATAGGGAATTATTCCGAGCCTAGATGGTCATTGTCAGTTCAAGCAATGACAATTCTTTAGCACTACAGAAACAAAACCACTTCCGTTCGCGTGTTTTCAAAAAGAAATAAGACGTCCGACATTATATTCATCATCAAAACTCTTCAATAAACATTTGCAACAAAACCCGCGTACAAACCCGACGATACAAACACATAACACATGTCCACATCAGCTGATTACACCGAAACCCGATATGTTTAATCGTCGATAATGGTGCAACAGCCATCGTCAGTGCGCAACACATATACTTTACCCAGCACTGTACAAGTCGAACGTTGTTTTAGATGCTATAGTATTATCTGACTGTAATATTTATACCTACGCCCATATTTTGGGCGTATTCAGAGCGGTTTCAGATTAGCGTATTTTTCTGCGCGTACACGGTCGTCTCAGCATACGCGCTTACACGCGCGCTACATTACGAGCTTCAAAAAATCGAACGGGCATATTTCGGCGTGTTCGCTCGAAACGGTAGTGACATCTTGTCAGTGTCAACATGGATTCTGACGGCTTGCGGCTATACGAGCTTAGAAGCGCGTCAACGCTCGTACGAGTTGCGCGTGTGCCAAAAGGCGCGCCTGTACGCGCCTACATGCGCTTCCAAAAACGAGCTTATACGCGCGTATAAAACGCTAATCTGAAACCGCTCTAAGGGCGATTTCAGATTAGCGTTTTATACGCGCGTATAAGCTCGTTTTTGGAAGCGCATGTAGGCGCGTACAGGCGCGCCTTTTGGCACACGCGCAACTCGTACGAGCGTTGACGCGCTTCTAAGCTCGTATATGCACGATCCGTCAGAATCCATGTTGACACTGACAAGATGTCACTACAGTTTCGGGCGAACACGCCGAAATATGCCCGTTCGGTTTTTTGAAGCTCGTAATATAGCGCGCGTGTAAGCGCGTATGCTGAAACGACCGTATACGCGCAGAAAAATACGCTAATCTGAAACCGCCCTTAGACTCGTCAATATTGCGTCAACCGAATTTTAAAGGTCTATTGTCGTCTCATGGTTATATTCTTTGCTTAGTTTAAGCACTTTGTGCAGCTAGTATCATGTCTATAATATTCAGACGAAAATGGTCTGTCCTGGGATTCGAACCCTGGGCTACACGTTTACGATACCAAGACCTAAAATACTATACAATTTTCAATAATCTTTTAATTATTAGGGTTGAACTACACCTATCAGCAGCGCATCGCACTTTCCTATGCTGCTATCCCTTTTTGTCACTTAGGACCGTCATTTACTAGAGCGAGAAAGAGAGAGGGAACACGATCGCCTTTTCGATTCCGCGGCGTGCTGAAGCGTTCCCTCTCTCTTTCTCGCTCTAGTAAATGACGGTCCTAAGTGACAGAAAGGGATAGAAGCATAGGAAAGTGCGATGCGGTGCTGATAGATGTAGCTCAACCCTTAGTCATAACATTCGACACCAATACCATGACTAATGAGTAATGACTAATGACATTGACTTGATGTACCGGTCAATACTATGTATTGAATAGTATTATATTCCTAGTGGTCAATCACTTACCTACGTAAAGCTGAGTCATAAATAAGCAACGATGTTACCAATAGAACACCATGGCAACGATTCGAACAAACGATAGTGTGATCGATAAATGTCATTAGAAATTTAACATTACAGCACTGCGGAACCCATAACTGTCACATACAACTGGTGGGTTGAGTAGTTGACGCAGTAAGGCAATTGGAAATGCAGGCATTGGATATAAGTATTGCAAACTTTGGCAGTAGCAGAAATTGTCAGATGTCAAATCATCATATATAAAAACAGTACTTATTTATCATGATAATAAAAGTACTATAAGCGACACACACAAATAAATATGATTACGAAATAAGTATATTATGATCTTTACTGTAAAATGTAGATTATTATATATTTTTTATAGACTCACGCCTGTATCCCCGAAGGGGTAGGCAGAGATATAAAATTACACCCATATTTCGCCATGATTTTTTAGGTCCCACGTAATAGAGGGCAAGCCTATTGGCGTTACCGGGCACATCACCAGACTCCTGAGAGCAGAGTGCTGCTACTGAGAATTCGGAAAAACCCAGTAACACTTTTGCCCGACCCGGGACCTCCAATCAGCAGCGCATACGCTATCCACTGAACCACGGAGGCAGTCAAAATGTAGATTATAAATCTATTTTCGTAGCGACTATGAGCTCTTGCGCTCTCCTATTGTTGCCATACTCCATAGGATCCACAATGGTTCCACATCTAGATATATTGTTGTACCGTGCATTTCCAATCTACTACTGAGAAATTTCCTATTAAGTAACCCAATAACATTGGTCAACCCCAAAATGGATATAGAAAGTTCCCCTTTGAGATCTAATATCAATCAGTCCCACGTACTCTAAACAGTTCAGAGGTACTCTACTATCGAACATAAGATTGTAATTAGCAACGGTTCTACTAATGAATTCAGTATGACATTGTTCACAACGCAAACTATTCATACCGCAGCGATATTAAAAAAATCTCCAACTCTCAATTTTACCTATAGCAATGGCAAAGACTGCCAATGCCATTGAAAGAGCTAACTTTGAACTTTTGAACGAATAAAATGTATGTATTATCCACAAACGTCGTATACTCTTACCATCGTAACCTATCACATGACCACGTTAGACATACACATAATATAATACGGCCCATTAAATCATACACGACTGTATTGTGACATATGATATATAATGAGTGAACAGACCTTGAATCTCTGAACGTCTTCCATTGTTGCCGTTTTGCCGTCCGACACGCAAGAGTGGAAAAATGATGGGGCGACTGACACGCCCAGGGCCTCGGATGTCATACCTGTACCTAGAAACAATGTGACAGTTCATTATTTATTTATTTTATTTATTTTTTATTTATAGTCTCACGCCTGTATCCTCGAAGGGGTAGGCAGAGGTGTAAATATTGCACCCACATTTCGCCATGAATTTTTAGGTCCCACGTAATATGGGGCGAGGCTATTGCCTTTACCGGGCACATCATCAGACTCCGGGCTGCTACGGAGTATTCGGAAAAAAACCCAGTAACATTTTGCCCGACCCGGGAATCAAACCCGGGACCTTCCATCAGCAGTCGCATACGTTATCCACTGAACCACGGAGGCAGTTCATTATATAATCATATTTACACAATATCGGATCGGACTAGGAATACAAGTCACTACCCTATTTCATTTCGCGGGTGTCGTATGATATGCGATTAACAAACCTATCTTTGGGCACAGATGGTAAAGTTGACATCAAACCCTATACAAACTTGTCCTGCCAGCGTGGTATAGAAGACCAAGGCCTGTTTTTGACCCACAATATTATAGAGATGTAAATTAAAAGATGCCTATATCCAGCAGTGCAGTGCGAAGGGATTAATGACGTTATAACACCGAGTTATAGGGTAAAAGAAAATGTCGAAGAGCGAAGATTAGGTAAGTAGGTAGGTAACATATAGGGTGTCACAAGACCCATCACCAAGCCGAAGTCTACTTGTTGTCTACATCATGCTTAGTTATAATAACCAAAAATAATACCTGGGAAATGTTTTTTTTTTAACTTTTCCCATTTTTTAAACCGCAATTAAAAGCGCGCGCGGGCAATGCTTGAAATATCAAGCCATAGGTCATCTAAATGACATATTGGCGGGGTAAATGCATCGGTTTTGTCTCTAATTAGAAAAAATCCATACTAACTTTGAGCCTCAATATCTCCTGAACCAGTAATTTCCCAGTTATGGTGCCGAAGTAAAAAATGTTCGTAATGATTGGTACAACATGGATTTCAGTTTTCGTTAAGGGTCTTTTTACACCCTGTATGAAATGACTGAAAATATTCAGTTCAGCGTAGTAACATAATCGCATACTTAGCCTATCCAACAAACATTTAAGTACTTTTTGCGAATCCAACAAAAAACCCCTCAAGTGAAAAACAAAGCCAACGATAAAATACGGAAAACAAATAACGTTTTTTTGTCATCTCGTCGTTTAATCGCAGTCATTCAACTTGTTCTATCTATTGTCGGATAAAAAACCGTTTGTGCGGCAAATTACGATAATTAATACCACAGACAACAAATTACCTTTTTACTGAAACAGTAAGAGAGCGAACGTATTGGTATTGCAGTGGTTATTCCACGCGATGGGGTGACTGAAATAGGACTTCTTGGTATTTAAAAAGTAAACGTAACCGTCGTGAATGAGATACTAGCACGAAATAATGATAGACAACGTAATATGACAAGTTTTTGTGTATATTTTAACATGCGCGCACTCATGCATAATAATATATCTTCAGGCCTTGTAGAGTTACAACGCCAGCAATGGTGGTTCATCGTTTAGTCAATATAATTACCGAATAATTAGACAAAGACAATTAAATCTGATGACTAAAGAAGAACTGCAGTACTGAATAACGAGTCAAAGAATAGTATCCAGAGACATTGTGAAATGAAGTAATTAAAACTGTTGTTAATTTTAATACAAAATCGGCTTTTGGATACTTTACTTTGTTCTTATATTAGATAATGATGTATCAAACCTATGTTAAGATCACTTACAGATTGACGCAAATACATAGGTACCTACAGATCATTCTCATTAAAAACGCCTTGTGATTACAGCTACAATTAATTATCACAGCTTACACAAGTTCTTTAAGGTTAAAGGGTAACAGATTTGCAGCTGTCTCTCCAGTTTCAAATAAGACAAGTTCCTCCAACTTCCATAGAGACAATTAACACAATATTTTACATATGAACCGCAGAAACAATGACGCAAAGACAGACGCACACACATTATATACGGAGCCGTATCGCCGTATATAGATCTCTTATGCTTTATATGCATTGACAATCGCACACGACGCTTTTGTCGGCCACCATGTCCATATTCTTGAAGAAAACTGTACACGCAAATGCGACGTTCATGGCACTGATAGTCGTGTCTGTAAGTTCGCTTAGCACGTTGATAGATAGATGTACTTATCAGTTTTGATTCATTTATTTATTGGAAAATAGGTATCGCTTCTTTTGATGGCCAGCAATGGGACAGGTTGTAAACCAGGCTGATGATAATGAAACTAAATATAGATATGTCACATTTCCGCATACAAAGGACAATCAAGTCTCGCACTGAAAAAGGATTTATTTGGATCCCGCGGTAGCTCAAAGTACCATGGCAAAGTTATCAGGGTTCCACGCAATCACATTTATTATACACAAATATTATTTATTTGTTGAGTGTTCCATGCTCACAGACATTTCGGCAACCCTGATGGTTTTGGACAAGTGTGGATAGACAGATTTGAAGCATCCATATGAATAATTCGAGCTATGGCATATAAATAGCACTTTATAATATAATTTAGAGAAGCCTTACACACGTTGACAGGATTACTCACATCTAATAGTAGGTAGCTGCAGCGCGCTTCCTGTATTATCAAGTCTTTAACAGCGGCGATAGCCCAGTGGTGCACGTAACGTACTGCCGAGACGATGGTCTCGGGTTCGATCCCCAGGTACCCCCGGGCACACACCTCTGAGTTTTCGAAGTTATGTGTGCATTATAAATTAATTATCGCTTGCTTATGACGTGCCTGGTAGATGGCAATAGGCTCGCCCCCTATTAAATTGGAATCGAAACGTAAGTGGCGTAGTGTGGGTGTGTAATACGCCTCTGCCTACCCCTTCGGGGATAAAAGGCGCGAAGTTATGTTTATGTGTAATATTTTACCGACACCTAAAACGCCATTTCAGCTCAAGTGTAGTGTAAGAAGAATATTACGTACGTACCTAAGCAACTTCTCAATTAGAAACTTGATTATCGCTTTACATAAGACGAGTTCTACATTCAACCTTAACTAATAACACGCAATAAAAGCAATGTGGTGATTGTAGGCAAATCAATTTTATGCTAATTAACTTGATTTCGTTACAGAACATTCTTAACATCTTGTTATTAAACAAATATGGTTGAGTCATACGTCTCCGTAAGGCTGGTCTTTTTGCTGACTGAGCTGACACATATGTGACAGCCTTTGGCAGTCCACTGCTAGGCGTAGCCCTCTCTGGATTGGGTCACAATAATATTGTGAGCGCATAAGAGGACTTGGCCATACCACACAAGCCGTGAGACTTTGCTTTATGTTATTTCCTTCGTCGCCTATAACGACACCCACGATATGAAATGGGGTGGTGACAATATAAATAATAATATCCACGGAATTATCAGGCCTAAGAATCGAAGGCTATGTCTATTTTCCACGTAGCAGGAGCCGCGAGAGCCTATTAACTGGCGTTAAACGACAAACAACCCCATACCAATCACTTCTAGATAGCATACACTTAATATTTCTTGAGACAAGGTGATCAGTTAGAAATCACAGCGCAATCACTACCGATGAAGTGGAAAAGCTAATAATACCAACGAGATTTAAACGAATAATAACAAAAAAAAACACAATAAATCTTTGAAGGTAGCGGAAGATATTTAATGAGTAAACTCATGGGAAACGGCGACATTTCCTCTGGAATCTCGACTTTACGCAGAATCTAGGACGTTTGTGAATGACCCAAATCATTAATATAAATATAATAGATCAAAAAGGTTACGAGTGTGGAACTACTAAAGCATAGACGTCATCATAAACTAGGGCAAGTAATAATCCAGCGCGACGCTCTAAAGAGTCTAAAGAAAGATTAAATAATCGCACAATGAATGTTAAAGTGCTTGCATCACATGCGCCCACGCAAGCTCGCGTGTAATTGCCATAATTACCACTAATTATATTCGTTATATTCGTTCGGCCACTGCCAAATACCTCACCATACGTTCGTGTACATAAACATCATATTTGTTTTAGTTGGCATCTAAAACATCCAAATTGAGATAACTAACGAAATTTTTAAACCGAAACGAATAGCCGTCACGAAATTTCAACTGTGATAAACTTCGTGCAATTGGTTTAAAACACGCGAGTTTTAAAATGCCGCAGTTGTCGTTAGCCTTCAAATATTGCAGTGGCTCATCTATGCTATGATTTTAAAGAAGATAAACCAACAATTGCAGTTTGGTATGATGTAATTGTATATCTACACTCTATAGCCTCATATAAGTTGTATAAATAGCGTGAAACAATTACTTTAATTTTTCATAAAGTAGAGCACGAATTTACTCATAGCTGCATTTTAACTATGCTCTAATTATTCAGATTATCTTTTAATAAATTCGTTGCCTCCGGCTACCTTTCACCCGTAACCGTTAGGTACTGTTTACAATTCTTTCCGATACTGCAGATTGGAAAATAAGACCTTTTGTAAACTCGTCCGCACACAGCAGACAGCGTCGAGACGATCTCTCAATGTCTACGAGGACGACGTATATCTTAATTACGATTAGTTACTAAGAGCGTTTCCATGTTGCTCATTTAAAGTTAAAGAGGCGTGCATGAAGCTGCAACACAACTCATAGTTGTATATTTTTATATATTTTTATGTGGATAGTTAAATGTTTACCATTTACCTTCTCGGAGAAAATTCAGTTTTTTGTTGAAAATAGAAAAGAAACTGCTATCGTTTTTACAACAGCAAGTAAGGTCTTGGCTCCGCCCATCGCAACCTTAATGAGATTATACAGAGTGTGTGCAATGTCGGATTCGCTCGAAGGCCTCGGGCGAACACTGAGTAAAACCCACACAAAGAGCTGACAGTAAGCCGACAGTGCCAACACTAATTTTGAATGACAAGGATTAATAATGGCGGAACGCGAAGCTGGGAAAGTTCGCCCAAATTCGCTAGAGATCTGTGCTTTCTTTCGAAGTTATCATTATACCTAATAGATGCTCGGACACACACTGCTTTAAGCATAAGGTACAGACACACATACTCACAACCGTAATTTTATTTCAAAGGAGTAGGGAAACAAACTTACCTACTATATTGCAAGTCCCCAACAACCTGTGCGTCTTCGAAGGCTATACAAAATCAATTTAGGATATAATAAGGAAAATATATACACACCTGCTTTATCAGCGTTGGAGGCCATCACCCGAAACGTGCCGAAAAGTAGCACCAACAATCTCTGCGTGCACACAGGCAGCGATAGGAGCAGTCTGTGGACAACAACACACGATTACGAACCTCTTACTAAAGGATTGTGCTTTAAATATAGGCTTAAACAATTAAAGAACTGTTTCCCTTAAAAAAAGAAAGCTACAGCCGTATCTCCATTTACGTTTTGTTAAGTTTATAAACCGCCAACAACATTGCTTTATGTATATCATTGAAAATTAAATATTAGGATTTGAACTTTTTTCTCACTAAGTAATAGTACTGCACAAAAGTGTTTCTTCAATTTGCGTGGTCCACAAATTGTTGCTTTGGTCGCTAACGTTCTTCGCATCCGTTGGTAGTATGTTAGATAACCTTCAGTCATTCTAAAAACATGTATTCTTATGTCAATCTATAGGCTTGATTTAAAGTAAGGAAGATTACGGTCCTGAACATATTTCATCAGACAAATACTAATAAACTCCCGCATTAGAACTAAATCCTGTGTTGCGGAGGACTTTACAAACATACAAGTAACGGACACAATGAACACCCAGACTCGAAACAACAATTTATGAATCACACAAAGTGTTGTCTCGTGTGGGAATCGAACCCACAACACTCGGCGCAGTGTCAAGCAGCGAGGCGACCGCTTAAACCACTACGCCAACCGTGCAGTCAATTTATATAGTTACTACGCAGACATCCGTACCAGTCTTCTACATTCCAGACAGAGAATACATAATGAATAAAGTTTATGCTATTCTAAAGGCCGTTATTTTAAAACGGTGAGAATCACAAATAAAAGAATCAATTACAACAACCGTGTTCAAGTTGTGCTAGTCGATTGAGACAAACGGGTTATCGGGATCGGCGGATGATTGTGATCTTTCAACCGCGCCAGTTGATCGCCACAATCACGATCACTTTCTATGCTGATGCTGACTATACATTGCTCTTGCAATTTGAATATATATTTTGCTAGCTGTTGACCACAATTTCACCCGTTTTAAATTTAAGGTTACTTATGTTTATGTCACTCTTGGCCCTTTAAGTACATACCAAAAATCATATCAATGTATGCTTCGTTTTGACGTGACAAAACAACAAACGTGATCGCATTTATAATATTAATCTATGTATAAGTATAAAAGCGATAGCATTACGAAAACTCGAAAACCGCTGGACCTATTAAGATGAAATTTAGCAATTTCAACCATCTCCATACCAAAAAAAGCATGAATGTCTTGACTTGACAGAAAAACAAAAATAAATGAATAATATTCTCGCATTAAAATATTAGTAAGTATGTAGCTGATGATAGTTGGCAGACTGTTTGCCCTTTATATTAAATAATAATAATAATAATAATAATAATATTCTACCACATACACACATCACCATCTAATCCCAAACTAAGCAGAGCTTGTACTATGGATACTAGATAATGGATAAACATACATATATACCTACTTTTTTTTTTTGTAAATACATACATATTATACATAGAAACACCCAGACCAAGACAAACACCCATGTTCATGCACACAAATGTTTGACTTGAGCGGGAATCGAACCCGAAATATAAACCAAATGGGTTTTGTGTTTCGCGTTTCGATAAGAATAAGTTGCAAAATGTAATTTCAAACAAACGGATGAACCGCTCGAGATTGACGCTGTCGATCCGTAGAGGAATGCGTTTCCGTTTTGATCTGTGTATGTGCACTAACCAATAGCAACAGAAAAAGCTTGCCGAAGCATGCTTGTAAGTCTTGTAAAATTTGTACCTCTGTATTCATGCTACACATAGCTTTTATAAAGAAATCCTAATGATGCGAACTTGGGCGACAAAGTTCACAAGCAGCAGCAAATGAAAAAAAAAACAGTGCGTGCAAGCTAATTTGACTGTCTTTTTAAGCCATATTACAATATAATTATTATTAGAAACACAACTTTCATTTTTACTCAAAAAAAGTAAACCACAAATTTTAATCGAGGAAACTCATTAAAATAAACGTAATGTTACTGTGTTTTGATGGCATAATCAAACTGACCCATATATAACAGGAAAATAAAATAAGGAAATTATTACCGGCCGTGGGGTTAACGAACCTTAGCATAATTCACGACAAAAGGCACTCGGGAGCAATTGTAAGATTCTTGTGATAAAGTGCTGCTGCGCTTTAGACAGCGATCTGTGATTATTTTCTAAGAATCATTGTCTTTATCATTCTTGCGAATCGTTTTGGGGCAAGACATTTGTGTTATACCAGCTGGAACAGTGGTTTTCTCCAGTCTGGCGTTTAGTGTACTTACTCCTTTAAATATCTAAACAATATAATCATTATTAGTATTGCCTCGTTGGTCTTGCGGCATAAATGTGAGTGTGGGATTGGGAGGTCCCGGGTTCGATTCCCGGGTCGGCAGTGTTATTGGGTTTTTCCGTTAGGAAATTCTCAGTAGCAGCACGGAGCCTGGTAATGTGCCCGGTACGGCAATAGGCTCGCCCCCTATTACGTGGGACCTAAAAAAGACCTGGCGAAATGTGGGTGTAATATCACCTCTGCCTACCCCTTCGGGGATACAGGCGTGAGTCTAAAAAAAAAACATTATAAAGTGAAGTTCCCTAGCGATAAACTGAAAAAGTATCGAGTTGATTTTTGTACGGTTTTCCCCAATAGATAGTGTGATTCTAGAAGAATGTTTAGGTATAAAATTTACGCGAGCGGAATCGCGGTCGGCATCTAGTAATTTACAACAAGTACATCATAGACAAATGATTAGTCTCTCTCTACTCTACTAGACAGAGCCAAAGAAATTGGATATACAGAGCCCTCAAACTTGTAAAATGAGGCAGTAAAAACCATGTCGTGCTGGCATGGTTGAGCCTGTCACACTGACAACCGTGTGTCAGGTGTATATATCCACCAAAATACCAATCATTTGTCTAGGAAGTACACATGTCCCTTCGTAAAGCTAAAGTTTTCGACGAAGATGCCTGCCGAAGATTACATAGTAAACGGTTCAGTGTGAGCTAGAGAAAGTATAAGAACGATCTTGAAATACAAATCGACTAACGAGGTGATCTCTGCTAACTGTTCCAATTATTTCCTGAATCACGAAGCGTTTAAAGTACCAAGATGCAGGTAGTAGTTATCGGATCTACCCGATTCTTACTTTAGCGGCCTTAGATTATGCAATAACTAATTGCTCCTTTGTCATAATCTGTATATTTAAAATTATACAGGCAACGCACCGCAGTAACTTCTTGTCATAAAAAGCTGAAATTTGCCATGTACGTTCCTTTGGTACCGCAGGGGTACACTTAAAAGAGATTTCTCGAAATTCCAATGAGCCGTATATATTAGCGCATAGCGATCGAACTCTCAACTCCTTAATATACCTAAGGATGGATATTCACAAGGCAGAATACCGTTTCTCACAAATAAAATTAAACAATTTAAAAAGCGAGCAATAAAAGGCTTAACGTAGCAACTTATCCCTTGCACGGCCGATATAAGATGTGTATCAATGGACCGAATGACAGTGAACATCGTTAACGTCTGGTCAGAGGACGGGTTAACGCATGAATAGCGATTACGTTAATGTGTACAGTGCGATGCATCGGTTATACAATGTGAATACATGCAACGGCGCCTTTCTGTTTGATTGCAATGGTGTGATAGACGCGTTGGGAAATGTTCAGCTTCAAGACTTATAATACTTGTATAGCCCTAGCATATAATATAGTAGCGGAACTTGCGGTTTCACCTGTCCTGGATAATGCAGGTGCATTATTTAGGACTACTGCCCCGCACCGTGGCTCATAGCCTGATGTTATATAGCCTTATAGTCTTCCCAGATAAATAGGCTATCTAACACGAACATAATTATTTAAATAACACCCGAGATTAAGTGACGCGTTCAACCAAACAAACAAACACGCCAGCTTTATTTTATTACTAGAGGACGCCAGCAGCTACGCCTGCATTTTTTTTTATTTACCCGTTTTGGCCGATCCCGTGGGAATTTCGGGAAATCCCTTCTTAGTGCACCCCTACGGTCCCCAAGGAACATACATGCCAAATTTCAGTTTCCTGCGCCCAATAGTTTCGGCTGTAGCGTGTCTGTCAGTCAGTCAGTAACGCAAGGATTTTATATATTAAGAAGATAGTATAGATTCTAACACACCTTAGTATTTCGTGATCGAAAGGTTTTTTGCGGTTCCCCCTTTTCAACTTAGAAACTTGGATTGGGTGCTAAAACCACTGCAGTGTCATCGACTTCACTTAGTCGCAGATTCAGTTAGTTAGTCACGAACCTGCCACAGTGTGTATGCTATGATTGACCCGGAATATTATCATTTATCAAATACCTACTTGGTAGTATTATTATTTCGTTAGTATCGGCAGAACCACTGAGTAAACTACTAACAAGAACTACAAAAAATTGCAAGTAACCATTTCTAATCTGCCCTCGAAGAAAGAACGGAAATAGGATGTTACATATACCAGTGGCTTGTGTATAAAGTCGGCAGCGTGTCATAGGGGTAAGTTAAATAGGTCGGATAACACAACGGGCTAGAATGTAATGTTGTAGCTAGAGTAATGGCATCCAAACACTTAACACAACGTATCGTTAACAATAACGTCCATGCAACGTACGCAAACACTTGAAAAATATAAGACGATGTGACAAAGCAATGATACTCTAGAGCTTCATAGTTGGACTAGCTTTGGATACGACAAATATCCTGTTAAAATATCACGATAGGACTAGATCAGTTGCTAAAATGATCTTTATATATATGGAAATATATGTATACATATAAGGTTGACTATTATGTGCTAGACTCAATTCCGAACCAACGTCTCAATCCTCGAAGAACTCTGCATCAAGCAGCGTCTTTCTTCTATCGTCCAATGTCGTATTCTGACTTTCTTTGGTCATATCACACGTCGTGGAGACACATCTGTGGAACGACTTGTGGTTCAGGGGAAGGTGCGCGGCAGTTTACCCCCCGTTGAACCGACCAAGTTAAAACTGCACTCAATGGTCCACTCCATGAATGTTCGAGAAGGGCTGCAGTACGGGAGGAATGGCGACGGATTGTTAGGCTTGCCACCACCCCTGACGTGACGACCACAACCACTCTGCCAAGAGTCTGACGACGAAGAAGAATTATGTGCACTGGTACAAACAATAAGCTGCTAGTTTACATTGTAGAGGAATAAGTTGTGGGTCATTGTTGATGTTCCTTCAAACTACAACTAGTAGGTCTGTCTCCGACCAGGTTAGAAGATCGTGTCTGGTGGATCGCTGTCCGATGGAAGTACTTTAGTACTTGTATAGATATATAGCTACCGCTACAGTATCAACTGTAATTTGAATAAAACTAGATTCTCACTATGTTTATGCTATAGGACATTACGGCATGTTCTGTTTAAAGCTTCCACACTGAACACGAACATCATTAGGGCGCGCGTGTACATATTTAAATTGCCGAAAACGTGTCACGCCTATATTCCCATATAGGATAAGAGGCAGTTAATGGTTGATCGAGCACGGTACTTCACACTCGGTGCGCTCAACGACGAGAATATCACAAGCACACACCTATCACCATTTTCGGATACTACACACGTTCCCATTTATTATAAACCAGTTTCAAGATGATATCTTTTAATAAGTCTACAAATAAATATAAAATTGAAACGTGCTTTTCGAAAGGACCTCTGCTTAATGTATCTGTACGTAAATCTACATCGAGCTTAACTTTCTCTGAGAGCTCGCTTCGTGTACCGCGGAACGATATACCTTTTAGGGAAAATAAATAAATATATCTGCCGTGATAAATATAAGTTTTCACTATTCATTTACAAATAACTATAGTAATCAATGTTAGCAAGGATATGTATGCAACTAATAGCAAGAACTATTACGCCAAACTACTATTATTGAGAAATTCCTTATTGAAATAACGTTTTCAACTTAAGGAAAGGGAATGAATAGTGTGTTTAATAATCTATCATGAAAATCACTATTAGATAGGTAACGCGTCCCTAAGTAAAGTAAAACATGCATCAAAAGTTTTCATTGCATTTAAATTTATTGAACAAACGCTGGTGCCTTTACTATTGTACCCAATACAAATGAAAAAAATAATACTGTAATTATGGAATTCAAATAATAGAAGTCGATACAACATATTATAGCATAAAGAAGTTGTACAGAATCCAGACAGCAAACATAAATAAATAAATTCGTTCACGGTAATTTAGAAAAATATTTAACTGCTATTATAAACGCAAATGCGTGTATGTATGCAGTATAAATAGCTTGGTGGGTATTACTCTTTCACACAAATCATGCTTAACGTATTTCGATGAAACTTTGTATAATACCTAGGTTTTATTTTATAGTAATAGGCGGCAAACGAGCAGACGGATTGCCTGATGGTAAGCAATTACCGCCGCCCATGGACACAAGCAACACCACAGGAGTCACAAGTGCGTTGCCGCCCCTTGGGGTTGGGAAAAGGGATAGGATATGGAGTGGGATAAGGAAGAAGGAATGGGGGATAGGGCCTCCGGCACTCTCACTCACCGAACGAAACGCAACAGTTTAGGTACTGTTACTTTACGTCGATTTTCTGTGAGAGCCTAGTACTTCCCCGGACGAGCCGGCCAATTCATGCTGAAACCAGCAAGGCTCTACTACCGTGAGGTACAACTACAATTCAATTATCAGAAGGCTCAAGGTCACTCAAGAGGGATATGGAGAGCGGTTGCGTGGAGTTTCGATGAGACATCGAATCAGAAATGAGAGGATCCGCAGGATAACCAATGGCGCCGACCTAGCTCTCCGACTAGCAAAGCTGAAGTGGGCTGGGCACATAGAACAACCGATGGCCGGCCACGGACGTCGGAGCAGAAGAAACCCTCTCGCAAGATGGACCGACGATCTTGTTGGGATCGCGGAAAACGGATGGATGCGGCCGGCACAAGATTGGTTTATGTGAAGAGACTTGGGGCAGGCCTATTTCGGACTATGGACGACTTTCGGCTGAGGTGAAGATCTACAAGTCCAAACAGCAGAATAGTACATAATCTGTAACATACCAAGTGGGTGAAGCCAATAAATCTTTGTCAACAGTATATTTTACACGAAGCAGGTACTGAAGCACACAGCAGTGATCAGGCGATCACAGTTGGGCAACTAGATACTAACAAACTGCTGCGCAGAGGGTCTTTTGGCTGACTTTTTAAAGCTATGATAATATGCCTATTAAATTGCTAATTATCGCTTGCTGAACTTATAACCGATAACCGTTGGAGTCGTCGTGTTCTAGAGTGAAGACAGCGCCTTGGCAACCTTAGTGTAGGACTTAGTGAATGACGCTAAACGCAAAGTGTCTGGCAAAGCCGAAAATCGGGCTCAGTGGCGTGCCATTAGAGAGGCCTATATCTAGCAGTGAACTATGGCAGCCAGATAATGATGATGAAACGGTGAGATAAAAGATCGTGAGAAAACCCGTATGTCTGGAAGTTTCTCGTAAGACATGATTTTGAAGACTGACAACCCGCACTAGGCCACTATGTTTAACTATGGCAATGAATACAGATTTACATAATAGAAGCGCATTTCTTAAGGATTTCGTGTGCCGATTCCAACTGGCGTGTTGACGGTTGTCAGTGTAGTACGTAGTTGGCGCCGTTGGCGGCGCTGGCCTTGTTCTCCTTCTCTCTTGCTCTCGTAGTTCAGATACACAGGAGAAACTTACGTCTCCTTGCACTCGTAGAGTCAGCTGTCACAGCGCGACTGCCACGCCGCCAACCGGCAGTATGGGTCACACTGGTCACAGAAAGTTTGTCTACAGAGCGCCCATAAGAAAAGTGCCTCTATTTAAATATCTATGCTCTATGACTATGGCCTAATCCTTCCTATAGTGATAAGAGTCCTTAACTCCGCAGGACAATTTTATACCAGGCTGATGATGGGATACTAATGATACTATTACTAGAAAAACGACTACGTTCTATTCCACTGCTTATAGTAGCAGACAGGCATAATAAGTATCCCCTCAAAAAATACCCAGCCAGTCACCGTACGCTATGGACACAGACAAAACCAGTTAATTTATTTTACTGGACTATTTACAAAAAAGGAAAACGGGTCTGGTCTGTCAACACTAGTGCTACCATAACTGATGCCTTGCAAACAAATAACATTACAGTACAGGCACGCCATTGAGTAAGAACTTATTCCAGAAACATTAAATGGATGTAAGAATGTGAATTTCTAGAGCATGCAGCTTATTACCAGAAAATTGGCATATTTTTAACGTACGAGACTAGATTTAAGCAAAAATACTATCGCTGATTGTCTTAAAAATTCGAAAACACAAGCTGTGTATAAGCAAAGGTACAGTCAAAGATTGTACGATTGGGTATACCGACCGGACCGAGTTTCCTGGGTTAGATCACACAGTAGACAACACATTGTTTGCAATTGATTGTCTCGAGTTTGGGTGTTTTTGAGACCTTTGATTGAAGTCTCATAAATGTATCCGTAGTGCGGGAGCTGCGTGTTCAACGACATCATTGAAGATATCCTAAAGATAATGAAGCATGAAAATTTACCTATCGTTATCAATAGAACAATAGGCGAGCCTACACTATGGCCACAATTTGTTTACGTGTCTGTATCAGCCCATGGCAACTGAAGCGCACCGTTACTAAGTGTATGCGCATCAAAATTCAGGTCGGGTGTTCTATAAACAACCATTGTTCCTATCCATAATACTGGCGTATTGCGAGTCCATTGTCGGTTTACACACTACAGTTTTGCGGTAGAACGGTAAATAATGACAAAAATACTTCCATGCATATTAACTACTATAAATTGTTATTGTGGACAAGTGATGTCTCCACTTTCTAGTCATCATCATCATCATCAGCCTTTAACAGTCCACTGCTGGACTAGGCCTCTCCTTTGAAAGGAGGCATTGGCCTTCTATACCAAGCTGGCCAAACGGGTTGGTATTGGGTTTGTATCAAGTTTTCCTTCTCTTACAGTGCTGTTCTCTGCATAATATGCTGCCTCTGTCGGCTCTTACGACACCCATGGGATGATATGGGGTGGTGACAATCCGTATTCTTAATCCGTCACCACACGGAAGTCACTTCCTAGAAGTTATATTAAAATACGAATTTCCCGCGGTTTCGCGCGCCCTAAAAATTTCGACCCCTATTTCACCCAATTAGACGCAGAATATTAAACAATCCTTGCATAGTGAATATCTACTCCATAAAAAACACACTGTCCAATTTCTTACAGCTACCAATAGTAGTTCGGGCTCTTCCAAGGTACTGACAAGTAATTTTACATATACCTAGGTACTTATTATAACTATTCCTTACGATAACTTCCTCATAAAATAAATTATACCATTTCAAGTTTAATATCTTTCATCCAATCGAAGCAATGTATGAACAGAAAACTGAAAATGAGTGTGTTCATTTAAATAACTAAGCTATTAAACTTATGAGCAACGACACCAAACTTAGGAACAACATTTGAGTTGGTGTCGCACAAATTAGTAAATTGCGTACATAGTAAAAATAAAGGTGATCTTCGTTGATTGTTTGTGCTTGTGCGCCTAACCTTAGAGGGTGGGTTAATTGCGCCCCGAAATAGACACATTAAGGGTTCAAAGTGTGTATGAACGAAATGTTCTACGCATACGCGGACGAAATATAGGTATCACCTATGCCTGTGGCTTATACGAAATATAAAACACATAATATAGGTGAGGTGAAAGGTGGCACGGGATCAAACGGTATCTTTTTTGTCCACTAGGTGGTCTGTAAGCTCAGTCGACAAAATAAATTGTTCATCCAGTTCGCTGAGCTTTTTACAACACCTTTGAGTGTCGAACTGGTCTATTCTCGGCTTAGAAGATACTAAACGTTCAGTACCTAGTTAATAAACGGTAATAAAACAACTGCTTATCGTCCTAGGTAACTCGTAAAAGTCAATAGAGGAAAACAGGTCACTTAATAATGTTGTATGTGTGGAGAAAACAATATGTATGACAATTGTGCGCTGTCGCACGAGCGTTCGTATTGATTTTGTTGTTTTACGCTTTTGTCTCTTGTTCTGTCTCGTGATCTTCGCACAAGAGCCACAAGACATCTCTATAGTGAATGACCTCAAGACAGTATAATTATGGTCTGAAAGCGAAGTGCTGACAGCCGTTTTTTGCGGGATATTATGGAGTATATTTTCTGTATGTTCAGGCTTTATACTGTACTGTACTATAATAATTATATATTTAAAAGGTTGAAGTGGTCGCCTCGAGCCGGCACCGTGATAGGTATAGTTCGTGGCACGGTTGTTGAGCGCTGAAGAAGAAAGATTGGATTGTCGCATTTGTCGGTAGTCATTGACAAAATTGTAATTAAAAAATATCGACTGCAATATTGCGCCAACCGAAGCTCATTTTTCGATTTTTTTTATTGCCACAATTTTACCAAGATACTCTCAGCGCTCAACATTCGTGCCGCGAACTAGGTATATTGTTGATTTAATTCCCAATAGGCATGGGCGTTTTCGGATTTTTTTGCAAATCGATACAAATCGGATTTCAGATATTGAAATCAATTTCAAAAACCGATTTTACTAGTTAGTATATTATGCCACAAACGCAAACAATCGAAATCTCATTGCATTGTAGACATGAGACCAATCAAGTCAAACAAAACTCTCCAAACATATATTTCTAATAAATAATTGCACATTTTTTGCAATTTTCGAAATATACATTTAATAGTTGCTTTCAGAAATGTTATTGCCTCGATTTTTTGTAAAAAAAATTTATAAGTACAATCTGCAATTCATAAAACCGCCAAAATCCGTAACGATTCGCTTGCTTGGTGACAATTCGTTTCATCGCGTTTGCTCTTTCAACGGATCACTAAATTAGAAAGAAAAGGAAATTAAATTAGCATCCTCTCATTCTAACTAAATAGTCGTTTGGTGTGATAGAGAACGAATGGATATGAAAACTATCAAAAACGTAAGCTTTAGATTTAATTTGTAGTTTGGTTAGCAAAACTACAAAACCTTATATCACGCAAATGCGCTTGCACCGTTTGGTTTGCATTGGATTGTTTGCGTTATCGTGGTATTGTTTATGCTTTTTCTAAAATCGGTTTTCTCATATTGGAATATCGATACGATACGATTTCTGATTGCAATCAGATTTCAGATTAGTTTTGATATATCGGTCCCATGCCTAATTCCCAAACAACACTAAAATACGATTTTGTATCTTATGAACTTATGATCTATGTTTGTGTTTTTAACACTAGTAGTTATCGTTATTAAAGATCTATCTATAGTACTTAATATAATAAAGATGAAGAGGTCGTTTGTTTGGTTGAACTCGCTAAAGTACTGCTTCGGTTTAAACAATTCGTTTTGTACCTATTAGATAGGCCATTTAATGAGGAAGGCTTTAGGCTATATAACATCACGCTATGAGCCACGGGAGCGGCGCTGTTGTTCTAAATAACGCGGGCACAGCTAGTGGTTAATAAATATGAATTAAACATTTGTTCATATTAACTGAAGGTATTCGTTATTTCTTATTAGGCACCGATAATCGCACCACAATACGCTTTCACACTCACCGATTTCACAAATCGTTTTTCTGATAGGTTCTTACGTTTTTCAGTGGCACTTTTGATTTAGTATTGACTTTTCACGCAAAAAGAAATCAAAACGAAAATTCTAAGTCTTAATTTCTTTTAGTATTATTTCGACGCAAAACGTGGGTCGGTACAGCAAATAGCGTCATAAGTTTAACATATTGTGTAAAAAACAAAAAAAACATATAACACAATACGTCAAAATAGTAAAAAACAAATGAGGATGACTACCTACTAATGGTCGTTTCGAAACATGAATGGCATACAATTAAGTTTGTTCGCTCTTGCAAAGGTTCGTAACCCTAAATTAGCATTAGAAGGTAACCACACACTTGTTTACTTCATATAATGACTCATTACCGAGCTAGATAATGTGGTTGCAAATGCATGTAAATTTTTCTGTTTAATGTATACATTATCACACCGTCTCAACATTACGACGTACTGCTAAGTAGAATGATCAAACAATAAATTTATTGTTCAAGGAAACTTGCTAATTAAATTGTATCATTTAAAAATGTATAAACGGGCACAAAATTTACATATAATCATACTTTTACTTTGTTTTTCAAGCACATGTTAAGCAATTTTGCTTGTAATTTTTATAAAACTAGGTGAATGACTAAGATACATAGATACATAGTCATAGCAAATAATGTAAGGCCTTAATAGAAAGATTAAATTATCTGGTAGCTGATAAAAGACCTTGACATATTCATTTACAGACGAAATACATTCCGCAGACATGATTAAAAAGATTTAAATCTAAGAATGCATTCTGATTATTCATATAAATTATCTACAGTTTTTTTTATAAAATTTTGAATGGCTGTGTTCAATGCTCACCTGCGTATTTCATCGACTTGCTGCTCGTCAGGGAGTTCTACTGCGGCAAACAGTTGCATTTCACCATCTCGGCCAAACACACCACCAGGGATTTTCCTATGCAAAAAAATATTTATGGAATACACACAAAAGCTTTTACAATTTTACACTATAACTGAGCTACTAATTGAGTGCTGATATTTATCCGATTTTCTACTATACTGGCAGAATTTTATATTTATTCCTACAGTATATGTTTTTCAAAGTATATTAAACACCAGTGTGACAATAAATGCTATGTGGCTGGCACCAGCTGGATACAGAAGGAAGCCAATATTCAGAAGTAGACTATGGCAGGCTGATGATAGTGTAGATTAAATCTATAAATCTATAATATAAATAAAATTGGAGTGTTTGTTTGTAATATTGATGTAAAAATGTATGAAACTTAATGTAACAAAGGTTTTTAGTATCAATAAAGTTATATTATTATTATCATATATTAAAATAACCGCTTTTTGCTAAATGCATATGGATATATACACAGTACATAATTATACCAAAATGACATCCTTTACAATGCTTTTCTGTGTCTGTTTGTTCTCCCTAATCTCTGGAATGGCTGGACCAATTTTGACAGGAGTTTCACTGGTGTATAGCTGATGTACCAAAGAGTAACTAAGGCTATAAATTAACCAGGTATGCGAAGCAGTTTCCTCAGGACGCAGGTGAAACCGGAGGAAACAGCTAGTACCAAATAATGCAAAATCCCTACAATTTTACAAGTTATGTTTGTTTAGGTATATATATTTATTTCCTAATCATATAATTATATGTAAAGCAGAATTTTACAAGTATTAACTCTGTATAGTTTTAGTATTTTTAAGTAATAGACAAACTAAAAAGGGAGCAAAGTATGAGATTAATACAGCTTTTAATATTTTAAGGCAAAGACATTTTTACCAATTGTTGTGTATTGAAATAATAGTATGAAAACAGTATTCTGTGCACTGGTGATTTTATTTTAATTGGATTTACTGCCCAAATCATATGGACAATTACAACAATGAGAATAAATTATCAGACACAGAATAAATTCTTGGTCATTACTATTAAAAATCTTGCTTGTTTATCACAAAAACACATGTTATTGCACTATAATTGATAAATAGCATTGACTGATATCAAAGCAATATAGTGACATTATTAATGTAAAGACATATGGTGATAAACCAAACAAAAACATTTGCTTAATCTTATCTGATAAAAGTAATACATATACAGGTATTGCAATATGTATTTGTATATAAACAAGAAAATAGCATACTGCTCTTATTAGATTGTAGGTGTCTCATTTAACAAAATAATTGCATTTTCAGAATGCAAATAGGTATAGGGCTTAAATGTTATTAGTTTATATATATGATTAGACGATGCCCGCAGTTACACCCGCGTTATTTAAGGCTACTGCTCTGCTCCTATCGCTTAAAGCGTGATGTTATATAGCCTATAGCCTTCCTCCATAAATGGGCTATTTAACACTGAAATAATTTTTCAAAGTGATCCAGTAGTTCCTGAGATTTGCGAGTTCAACCAAACAAACAAACTCTTCAGCTTTATATATTAGTATATGTCAGGAAACCATTATAAAGCAAATTAAGCTTATTAATTACCTGAGAAATTTCTTGAGCACACTAGCAATAGTATACACTGAGTAATTGTCCACATTGACTAGCCGGCCAGTCTGTAGGAAGTGTATGAGCTTCTTCATAGCTCCCTGATGGCCCGGCGCGCGGAAAACATCCCGACGCAATGGAGCCTCCTTGTTCAATTTCAGGATCAGCACCTGCATACCACCGCGAATTTTTAACACACCACACAACACAATATGTAATTTTTAGGAAGAAGCTTTGTACAAGTAACAATAAGAAATAATGATCATGATTAAGATCTTTTATCATTAAAAGCTTTAATGACAATAGAGGAAATATTTATTATCCTTTAATTTTTCTCTAAATTATAATTATATCAACAGAACTCTTCAAATCTGACAAAAAGCTCAGGGGCGTTGTCAAGGAACTAGACAAATTTTGCGCGCGTCGATACTAACAAGCAACGGTCCAGGAATATCGTCTTTGCAGACTTCATGCAGCGGTACACCGAATTTCACTTTTTCCAATCTTCTCGGATACGGTAGGGAATTGGGATGCCCGCAAGACGTAACCACATTGCTCAATGTAGCAGCTCGCCGATGCATCCTTCTAGCCCAGTTACTCATTTTGTATGTTGCGAGACGTCAGGGTTCAAGCCGAGATCATACAATCGTAACAAGTGTACTCATTTTTACGATGTAATTATGACCCAAGTATTTTATCTGGTAAATTAAAATTGAAATTTAATGAATTATTTCGGTAAGACTCGCGTTTCCCGTTCGTTCGTTTGTCTGCCGTCGCACCGCGCCGCACGCACAAAACATACAGATGATAAATGTTAGCGCTCTCTCATCCTGTCAGTCAACTACCCAATGTATAATGCAACCAAATCTTGTAGATTATAATTTATAGTAGAATTACATTAAAATGTAAGCATAGTCAGATACTACCAAGGACAGTAGCGCCACACATATCCACAGTTTCAAATGAATCAAATTATAGCAGCTGAAAATAGGCAACACAGAGTATTGCCACGACATCATAATCAATGGTGACATTAACCCAAACTATATGTCACGAACTTTCAATGCTGCACTAATCTCAAGTAATAAAAAAGTATAACAGGCAATGATTCAAGATATCGAATGATTCTAATAAGTAGATAACTTTAACAAATTACTTAGGTCAGTACTGATTATAGTTCCTGTTATCGTCATCTTTATGCTCTTTAAAATGCTAATGCTACACCTGCGTTAGCGTTAAACGTTAATAACGCGTTAAAAAAATCGCATTGGAAATTAGTATGTTAACGTTGCCCACATCTGCGTAGCGTCTAAATTAACGCGTTAATTGACTTAAAATTAATGAATAGGTATTTATTAAAAGATCAGTCAGTGTCACGAATAATCAAATCTGTAAATATAAGATTGGCTAGTCTGTGAGACCGATTCTTGGTGAAAATTATTAGTGTCACAAAAACCTTACTATATATTTTTTCTAACCAAAGATACTGTTTACATTACAAAAATCTGAATGATTCTTGTTCTCGTAATATGCGTTTTATTTGCGTTGGTTTCTCATATTATGTCTAACGCACTGAATAGACGTTCAACAGAAAATCGATCGAGCGATTAAAGCTCTATCTACGACCTTAAGGCCTTGCCACACGATACAATTTTACCACTGATCAAATTTTCAATCGATTTGGCTTTGCCCGGCTACACGACACAATCAAATCACTGATTTGCATTCCGTCCACCCGATTGGTTAAAATCTGGTGGTACCGCCCACCCGATGAACTTGAGCTGGACGACTGGCGTCTACACGTCACGATTTCATCAACTTCATCAAGTGATTTAGTCAAGTTGGACGTAAAATTGTGCCGTGTGGCAAGGCCTTTATATCTGCTCTTGCGAAATCTATCTATACATATATTATTTTATTAATATTGTTATGTGTAATACATACGCATTTCAGGCCGCATCCATGTCTGTCTCTATGAACACGATAAACTCAAAAACTGCTAAACGGATTTTTTTACGGTTTTGACCAATAATATAGTATAGATAAAGTGATTTCTTAGGAAGATTTAGGTGTTTCAATCACACGAGTGGAGCCGCGGGTGCACAGCCAGTGCTTGATCCATCCATTCATTTAGATAGGTACTACTTATTAGAGATTACAGTAGGTAAAACTGAACGTAGAAGTTTTAACTGGTGGAAACAAACTACTTAAACGCGATGCAACGTGTACAAAACACGCCATCTCATACTGCATTAAACACTTCGCTTTTAGCTAGTCATCATCGTCCTAGCGTTATTTCGGTTTCATCCAAGACTTGCACGCCTTGGAGCCCGAGATCCACTTACTGGTCTAACCAGATGTGACAGACTATCAACTTTTCCACAGAGCGTCTGCCGTCTGACCTCCGCAACCCGAAGGGATAGCGATATTCCATGGTTAAGACCAGTATCCGTTTATTTGAGGGTACTGACTCCCCGTAACGACTATCAAAGATCTTTATGATAGCCGGGCCCGACGCGACGGCTTAACGTGCCCTCGGAGGCACGGGGCAAGCGATAATTAACAATTTAATACAGACTTAACTTCGAAAAGTCATTGGTGCGCACCGTGGATTCGAACCCGATACCCTCTGCATGGCAGTCCATTGGTATCTCCACTAGGCTATCGTTGCCTTGCTATCAATCGATCGCTAGTCACTAGTGTCATAGCGTAAAGTAGGCGAGTGTATTGACGTTTGACGTTACTCATTCATGTAGGTAACCATGGATTTATTATTACTTGGAGATGAGATAGAAATTGATCTAATTAAAGATAAACAATTTAATAAAACCAGATGTAGGTATTCCACATAGACGATACTGGATTCATGAAGTAAATTATCGCCGTTTCTCAAATTTAGAATTATTCTAAAAAACTATATCACACATAATATCACACCGTGTCGTCGGGCGACGTGTGTGACAAAAAGCTGATCTTGATATTGATCGAATAGGTGATCCCGCATGTCATCACATGATGTGTTATCTACAGAGATTTTTATCGATAGATGTGTCTTGCGCTTCCAAAAATTAACCACGTTTTAAATCAATCTGACAATGCATGCCGCGACGGGAAGAGTGAGCTCACTCTTTCCAACGATGACTTGTTTTCGTGCACCATAAGTATGGTAGGAGCGCATCTAACGATTGAATTCTCTGGTTATCTGTTTGCAACTTACCTTGTAGAATTTCAGGGATTGACTATTGTGCGAATATGGCGCGTAGGGGCGTCGCGTCGCGTTTTAGTAGTATGTTCGAACTTGTCAGAAATCGTCAATAAAATTGTGTTGTGTTTGACATTGACAATTGACATTCTCGACATTCACGTGGTGAATTCGAAGAAAATATCGCGATCGTTTTGTTTTGAATATTAAAAAAACTGTTAAAACATTAACTTGTTTACAAACAGCTTAGAAATACACATTCAAGTGAATTCTTGACAAACTGCGAGTAAAAACTCTGAAAACATGGCTGAATGGAACGATGATTGGGAAAGCGTAACGCCGGCACCTAGCGCTCCGTCAACGAACACTCGCCAATATCGCGGCAGAACCTTTAGAGGCCGTGGATCAAGGGGAGGCTCGTCCAACAATGACACTAACTGGAGGGAACGTGGAAATAACACTAACAGTGGCGGCGATTATCGGCGCAATAATGATCGTGAAAACCGACGCAATTACCAACAAGAAGACTCTGGTAACAAAAAAGTCATTTATGTTCCGTCAAATAAAATCGGTCGAATTATTGGCAAAGGAGGTGCGAAAATTCGGGATCTTCAATTTGAATCTGATGCCCGAATCAAAATAGGCGATACCAGCGGCAATGAAGCCGATATTACTTTGACTGGGACTGATCAAGCAATTACGAAGGCGGAGGAGTTGATTAACGATTTAACTGAGGAATATAAGCCCCCTCAGCCAAAGGAGACAACTGATGCCAACAATAGTAGTGGATCAGCAGAATTTTTTAAGACTAATGATGAGGGTGTTCAGGTCATTGATTGGGAAAAACTCAATGCATACCACACTGAGGTACAACAGAACCGTTGGGCGAATTTGCCACCTATTATCAAAGATTTTTACAAGGAAGACCCAGCTGTGGCTAACATGTCACCTGCTGAGGTGACTCGTTGGCGACTAGCTAATAATGATATACAAGTAAGAAGGACTTTTGATGACAAACCTGAATTAAGACCTATACCAAATCCAGTGATTACTTTTGAACAAGCATTCCAGCACTATCCCGAAATATTGGATGAAATATACAAGCAGGGCTTCAAGCAACCCTCACCAATCCAAAGTCAAGCTTGGCCTATATTATTGAGAGGTGAAGATCTTATTGGTATTGCCCAAACAGGAACTGGCAAAACTTTAGCATTTCTGCTGCCTGCACTCATACATATTGAAGGGCAGACTATCCCCAGGGACCAGAGGGAAGGTCCAACAGTCCTGATCATGGCTCCAACTAGAGAGCTTGCGTTGCAGATAGACAAAGAAGTATCTAAGTATCAATATAAGGGCATCAAATCTGTTTGTCTTTATGGTGGTGGAGATCGCAAGGAGCAGATAAAAGTGGTAGCTAAAGGTGTTGATATTGTCATTGCAACTCCAGGCAGACTCAATGATTTGGTACTGGCTCGTCATTTGAATATCATTAACTTCTCATACATTGTACTTGATGAAGCTGACAGAATGTTGGATATGGGATTTGAGCCACAGATCAGGAAGTCACTATTTGATGTGAGGCCTGACCGGCAGACTATCATGACATCAGCCACTTGGCCACTTGGTGTACGCCGTCTTGCCGAATCTTATATGAAGGATCCTATACAAGTTAATGTTGGCTCTTTAGATTTGGCTGCTGTGCACACTGTTACTCAGAAGATATTATTTGTGGAAGAAGATGATAAAGAAGCTGCTTTGTTTGAGTT
Organism: Euclidia mi; assembly: GCA_944739405.2. NCBI lineage: Eukaryota > Metazoa > Arthropoda > Insecta > Lepidoptera > Erebidae > Euclidia > Euclidia mi. The sequence continues at coordinate 24,161,418 of OX123204.2, read as the reverse complement.
TCTGCAAAATATGGATCCAAATGACAAGGTAATCATATTTTGTGGTAAAAAAGCTACTGCCACTCATATAACAACAGAATTGTGTCTGAAAGGCATATCTTGTCAGTCATTGCATGGAGATAGGGATCAAAGTGATCGAGAAGCTGCTTTGGGAGAAATGGTTGATGGGACTGTCAACATTTTGGTAGCTACTGATGTAGCCTCAAGAGGCATTGATATCAAGGATCTCACTCATGTTGTTAACTTGGACTTTCCAAGGCACATTGAGGAATATGTCCACAGGGTAGGAAGGACAGGGCGCGCAGGGAAAACAGGGATATCTTTGACATTTGTGACAAGGAGTGATTGGAATAATGCCAGAGATCTGATTAAGATTCTGGAAGAAGCCAATCAAGAGATACCAGAAGAGTTGGAGCAAATGGCTGATAGGTTTGAAGCTATGAAGCTGCGGCGTGAAAAGGATGGTGGAGGCGGCGGCAGGGGCCGCGGCGGACGCGGGGGGCGCGGCGGTGGCGGCCGCGGGAGGGACCGGTGGTAAATGTCTATCTGATCTCTAATAGCTATAAGTTTTCATTATTACTACTTATACTATTTTCATATCTCTGTGTATTTTGTCTATGTACTTAGTGCAGGACACTATTTAAAATTAGTAGAAAATAGATGTTTGATTGTTAAGATGATTAGAATAAGTTTGACTTTATTGCTGTGATAGAAAGTAAAAACAATGTTCCACTATCAAGCCCACCTACATAATTATGTAGCTGTAGTCTCTATTTTGACTTTTATAAAGCTAATTATTGTAGGCAAACTGCAGTATTTATTGTGTACCTTGTTTTAGACATGAATAAGCCACTGAGTGTGATGTAACAAATATTGTTGTTATGTCTATTTTTTCAACTCAATACAAACTCATATTTAATCAACTTGTTTTTTTTTATTTCACCCTATTTGCAGTTGCCCCAGCAATTTAAACAATGAATATTAATTAAGTTTGGTTTTCATTTACTACTGTTCTTATTAAGTGCCTTATACATATTAATTTAAAATGTAACAATAATTTAAATGAATGAAAGTTACGGGACTTCCAAATTATATTTGTAAGGGTGTGTCCAGATCTGAGCGTACAACCTACAGTTTAAGTCATATTAATAACTGGTCCAGAGTTCTGGTTAGCCCCAATTTAATTGTTAGTATCTACTCTTTAATTTGACTGTATGTCTAGTGCGAGTTTGCACTCGATCGTCACGATGGACGATAGGCTAGTCGTCGGGAACAATTTCCATACATTTTGTTAAAGCGCCCCTAACGGAGAGTAGCGATCTAGAGACCGCTAGGGGGCGCATTTAGAAAATGTATGGAAATTGTTCCCGACGACTAGGCTATCGTCCATCGTGACGATCGAGTGCAAACTCGCACTAGACATACACTGGCGTAATGGTCTAAACACTTGAAGCAGTCGTCTTGCTGTTGAGCACTAAGCCAAAGGTCATGGGTACGATTTCCATACGAGGAAAACACTGTGTGATCCAAAAGTTGTTGCTTTGATGTAGAGTCTTCAGCAGCACATTATATTTTATTCTATTTTCGACACCCTATAACTTCGTTGTGGCTAAAACTAGAAGCCTGTTTTTTTTGGTACCCAAACTGGCATTGTATAAATATGGTATATTTCAAATTTAATTTGAACTAGTAGTTAAGAATTATAATGAGTCAATTTTCGTGATTTTGTCACTCACTGACCGAGTCTAAGGCACTTCTAGCAGACATAGAAGCTTCAAATTTAGAACACAATTAGTGTTTAGTGTATGAATCAAGGAAAAACTAAAACATTTTTCAATTTCAGTCGTTTTCGACATACATCAACTGCATAAATAACTTTGTAATCCCATATTAACATATAAGATTACAAAATTACGTTTTGGAGTTAGGGCTTTAATTGAGAAAATTCGTTGTTGGCGTACAAGAAGTAGAAGGTACTGGAAGGGGAAAAAGTAGGACTATCTACAAAAAAGAATGACATCCCATAAAAAACAATACCTACTTGTCAAAAAACCAAGTCTCGCTACCGTAAAAAGTTGTGAGATCCATGTTATACCTAGTCGGTTCATTAAAAATCTTTAATGTTTTAAATAAATAGGTAGATTGACTTGGCAATCGCACTAAACAAACTAATTAATGTATGTATACCTATGTATTACTTATGAGATATATTGTGTTTTCATGCGATGGCCGAGTCAATCTATTTATTTAAAACATTAAAGATTTTTAATGAACCAACTAGGTATAACATGGATCTCACAACTTTTTACGGTATCGAGACTTGGTTTTTTGACAAGTATTGTTTTTTATGGGATTATATTGTTAATATGTAGATCCAAGTGCAATTTGTCATCAAGTAACACTCCAAGATCCCGAATTGAGGTGACCTTAGTCAAAAATGTTTCATCTAAATTATAATTGTATGACAAGCAATTTTTATTTTTTGTGAACGTAATGGTTGAACATTTACATAGATTTAAATGGAGTTTGTTTCTTGTATAGTATGCCGAGAACCTGTCCAGATTGATTATTCCCGGTGTCCACCCCCTGCTTGTCCACCGCGGGTGGACAGAGACACAAATATTTAAAAAAATTCCCGCTGTGCACCCCTGGGGGACAGCGAGAATTAATTTTAAATTATTTTCGCTGGCCACCCCGGGTGGACAAAGACACGAGTTTTTTCATCACTTCTGATTCGGGTAGATAGGTTATGTTAGGTTCTCTTTTGACCCTTAACCCAAAAATAGGAGCCCTGCGAAGCAGGGCTCCGTCAACTTAGTTTATTAAAAATCAAATATTTAAAAAAATTCTCGCTGTCCCCCAGGGGTGCACAGCGAGAATTTTTTTAAATATTTGTGTCTCTGTCCACCCGCGGTGGACAAGCAGGGGGTGGACACCGGGAATAATCGGTCCAGATCCTCCTGTAAAAAATTACAATCTTGGTGCGTTTTAATAGATTTGAATATTTTCAAACATCAGCGTAGAGTAGGAATTTCGAATACTTAAAACACGCATAAATATCATTTATAAAAAGAATAAACAAAAGAGGACCTAGAATGGATCCTTGGGGCACGCCAGATGTAATTTTGTCAGTTATAGATGTTGACTGGTATCCTTTAATTAGGTACAACATTTTGAGACCTATTTGTTATATATCACATGAACCAACGGAGTAAGTCACCCCGGATGCCATTGAAGGCTAATTTTCTCAAAAGTAAATCATGGTCCACTTTCTCAAAAGCTTTTCGAAAGCGGTGTAAACTGCGTCAACTTGTACTTGTAGATCTAAGTTATTAAATAAATAGTCGGTAAATATTAATAAGTTAGTGGTAGTTGTCTTTTTCTTTATAAAACCGTGTTGCTGCTCTATAATGATGGAGTATAACGTCTTATGAATTTCCACACCAGTCTTTCGAAAAGCTTCGACAAAGTGGACAGAATAGAAATAGGGCGATAGTTCTCCACATTTTGCTTCAATCCCGACTTATGCATAGGGGTTATATTTGCTCTTTTCCATATGCCAGGGAAAATGCCCTCAGTTAAACATCTATTAAATATAATATTGAGGGGTATAACAATACTACTTGCTGTTTTTTTACCTATAGTTCTGTAAAAAGTTGAATAGCCCTTCTAAAGAAAAGCTCCGCTTTTGGATGGATTATGTAACACGTCCGTGGCGATTTACCCATGAATATGACGTAGTGAAATTGCGTCCGAAGTATTTCCACAGCAGGCCTGGCGTCAGCTTTTCGAAATCTCTAGTGTGACGTCAGCACCGAGAGCATGTTGTTTTCAAACTGTTTTAGGGCCACGCTAATCTCGTGCACGCCGACGTCAAGATATCTCATTTTCGGTATTGGCGGGTCAATCTAGTCTGTAAATGGGGCTGAGGTCTGGACGAGATAATTCTGCCATCCCTTGTATTCAGCTTTGTCAGCTGACTCTGATCTATAGCCAGATCTTTTGGAAAACTTCATCATACTAAAAAGTTCGAGGCTTGTATAATGTGCCTCTTACCATTTAGTGATCGCTGCCCACTTTAAGCGAATTAATCACAATGCCATTGAATATTTGCCTTCTTCGTCGACATGATACGATGTTTATTGTATGGGACCCCTCTTAATATTTTATTTTTATTTTTAGTTTTTTTGTTGTTATAGCAGCAATCGAAATACATAATTTGTGAAAATTTCAGCTTTCTAGCTATCACGGTTTATGAGATACAGCCTGGTGACATACAGACAGCGGAGGCTTAGTAATAGGGTCCCGTTTTTTACCTTTTAGGTACGGAACCCTAAAAAGGTTAATGTTTGGTTTGAAATAGTTTAATTTTCTGCTGTAATTATGTTATTTTTAGGGTACCTACTTACAGGATGTACCAACAGTAAGTACTCTTACATTGTAGCTACTTGCACATATTATATTATACAAATATTGAAGGTTCACGATTCAATAAAAAGTTTAATATTTAGATAGCGTATATTTCGAATTTTACATTTTCAACCATACAACAATGGTTAAGCGTAACGAATCGAAAAACCATAATAACATGAACAAAGTATATATTGCATAATTTTTATATTCTACCACAAGGAGTCGAAATTTGATCGATTCATAGTTAACACTTATTATATTAAATACGAGTACTTAATACTACTACTTGCCACAGCGATTAGATGTATTAGTGATCCTGCGATGATTTTAGTCGATGTCAAACGCAAATAAGTGGTTTAAACTAATTTTGTGGGCCGAATTATACGAGTGAGTGCTCCACTAACAATATGTGCAATACACCAACAATTTATACAGGAACAGGTACACAACTAGTACAATTTAAACTATACTCAACTTTAAGACTCGACAAAAACAAAATCAGTGTCACAAAATGAAATACTCCGCACTTTCCATGTTAGAAAATTATTCGATTAATAGGTTTAATAGGTATTTATAAAATAAATAATAGCAATATAATACTATAAAACTATACAAATATCTTGGTTGTGTTGTAAAGTAGCGGCGCTTAAACGATTTCTAGCCGTTTCATTTCTTTGAGTAGTTCGATACCCATTTTGGCGGGTGATGGTGTGACGATGACGTTGGCATTCTGTAACGCTTTGATTTTGTCCTGGGCACCACCCTTGCCGCCGGAGATGATGGCTCCCGCGTGACCCATACGCCTGCCGGGCGGCGCGGTCAGACCGGCCACGAACGCTACCACGGGCTTCGCCTTTTGACCCTGGAATTGACAGCAACAAATATTATTCACATATTCACAATACATCTGAAAAACTCGCGACGGATTGTTTTAAGTACTGACAAAAAGGAATAACTTTTACAACGTTCAAATAAAATAGACGAAATAATAAAAACAGTTATTCAATACCAATAAAGTAAACTAAAATAAAAACTTAATAAAAAATTAAGTAGGTACGTACGTTAAATATACTGAAGAGGAATTAAGAAACTTATGTAAATGCTAGTGATTTCTATCATAAAAATAATGAAATCAAGTTAAATCAAAACTATAGGTTTCTACAGTATTGCTACAATTTTTACAGTACTAATTACATTTGAGGCGGCGGGCGGTAGCCCAGTGGTTCGATCCCCAGGTACCCCGGGCACACACCTCTGACTTTTAGAAGTTATGTGTGTATTAAATTAATAATGTTAATTATCGCTCGCTTAATAATGTGCCCGGTAGATGGCAGTAGGCTCGCCCCCTATTACATTGGGACTAAAACATAACTGGCAAAAAGTGGGTGTGTAATACACCTCTGCCTACCCTTTCGGGGATAAAAGGCGTGAAGTTATGTTATGTAATTACATTTCTAAAACTTATAATATATAATCTATTCTCACAGCGCAGCGATCTGACGATGATTGCTCTTCAGAGGGGAATCGAGTTTACATGTCATTTTCAAATATAAGTACTAAGTTAATACTTTACATTGAACATTACAAAACTTTGTGCTAATGTACACAATGTGGTGGTTTCTATGGAGATTAGCAAAGAAAATAAACACCAAATGAAAATTTGCCTGAATTATGAGTAAATCGATTCTAATGTCAACAATAATGATTTATCTCGTGATTTACTTAGTTGGTAATCTTCAATGATGTAATTTGACGTGGATTCTCGTGACTACACAACATGACTATACAAACACTATGCAAACAAAAAATGTAAATACTTCGTTGATTTGTTAATGCGATTGTAGTATAGGATAGCTTCGAGCTCTTTACCTTCTTTGGCTGTTGGGGATAAACAGAATAAGGTTTAGTGGGTAGTAAGTACAAAATAATAAAGAAAATGTTACAAGGGGAGGCGGATCATAAATAAAAAAGTAACTACTTTAAAAAGTTACCTTTCATGAAGTATTTATTAAAAATAAATCTACACTGAACAACAATTCTCTTGAAAAATACTGATAAGGGTCAATTTCCTATATCAATGGAGAAATAAAAGAAATTACTATAAATTAGAGAATGACTAATTCAATTATAGCAAGTAGCAAGTCCTCTTAAAATGTATACCAGATTTGCATTATATTATATCCTAGCCTAATTGCTACCAATATAGGTCACAGTTATAACAGGCTTTCAGAAAGTTGATCAGCTATTGCATGGCTCCTTATTATCACTTTATACTCAGTGGCCGATTCAGTATTTTGGTTTTGGGCTGTTTTCCTTAGCGAGGTTAGGCTTTACTAAGAAATGGACTAAAATGATGGTTATGCCAAAAGCAGCCCATAAACTTCCAAAAGCCTTTTAGAAGGGTTGAGGAGACGCCAAGGGGCTTATAGCCCGAGTCTTGGTTGTGACGCTCTTTACACTCATTGAAAATGTGCCGATATGCAGCTGTTTGTTTTTCATCATCAGCCTACCATAATCCACTGCTGAATATAGGCCTCTCGAATAGCACGCCACTGAGATCGATTCTCGGCAGTGTCCAGCCGCTGCCAGTCATTTTGAGTATACCGTCACTCCACCTAGCCGGAGGGCGTCCTATACCTATGTTCACTACAACGTATAATAAAGCCTTGTAATCTGTATACTCACTGTGTTGTTCTTAGTGAGGTAGTCAGCAGCCAGTTCCTCCGCGTTGCCACCGATCTCTCCGATGAGCACGATGCCCTTGCAGTTGGGGTCGTTCAGGAACACTTGCAGGCAGTCGATGAAGTCCGTGCCGTTGAACGGGTCACCGCCGATGCCCACGCACAGGGTTTGACCCAAGCCCGTCTAGAAACAAAACAAATCTATATAAATAAAAATGAATAGGTAACAAAAATGTTTGTACGCGCATAACTTCCAAACGACCGCACCAAATTAGATAATTCTTTCTTTTATGTGTTCGTTATTGCCAGGAAAAGGTCTATAGGAAAAAAAAGGCGTTACGAAGTTCGCCGGATCAGCTAGTGTTATAAAATTTCATTATTAAGAAAAGATTCAGAAAATAAACAATTAACTAAAAAGCTTTAGCGCTTGCCCCGTGCCCCGTGTCAGACAATTGTCGCTCTGTAGAAAAGCTAATATTCTGTCAAATGGGGGTAGATTATTAAGCGGACTCCAGAATCTAAGGTGCAGAGTCTTGGATTTTAACTAGGATAACGTTTGGGCGGGGATGTGCTTCAATAAACTATCGATGCTGACCTTATGCAAACATTCTAGGTACAAGCTCTTTTCAAAAGGAAACAGAAACAAAACATTTTATAAATGAAATGGAAAAAATATTTTTGATGATAATCTATTTGTATTTTCGGTACTAAATCAATATTAAAAATGTGATTAATATTTTAAACGGTCAAGATTAATAAAATATGATTAACGATACACAGAGCAGACAGTGCCCATAATATCGGTTTTAAACATATTATTACGATGCTGTAGTAGTTATGTTTTATGCTGAAGATATTAATAAGACAAAAGGTGCATATTTTGCTACCATGGATTTAAAATATCACCCAAGGTCAAGATATACAAGTCTCTAAGTATAGATGCAAGATATTTAAATTAAAACTGTAAATTTTGATAAATGGGCTGACATTATACATGCGGCAGCATGATAATTTTTTGCATATTACATAAACATTCATGTTTTATATTAATACCTTTATTAAAGGTAGCTAAACGGTGAGATCATCAATATTTTATTTGCAAAAGATTGTGCGTACATAGCACTTAAATTTTCAATTCTTAATGTGTCCTGAATTCTGCCAAATCTGCCTGCCTGCCTTTAAGTCTAGGCTACAATTTTGGAGGTTCTACCTTCTGCCTCAGTATGATAGCAGGTCAAATAATTTCTATCGATTACTAGCTCAGGACATGCGTACAAAGTTTTACGAGTCGTACTTCAATCTAACCAATGTGTCTTTGCTAGAGTCGTTGACCTATCTATCTATTGAGTTTGCCGTAACAAGTTTGATTAGAATCAACAGTGTCAATGTACGCGTGAGTTATTGCGACATCTGGACCAAATCATTTATTGTTTTATGTCGCACAGACGTCTTTGTATTACGCTTTGTTAGAAATAACTTCATAATTGTAGGATTTGCTTTTACCTGTACATTTTTTGACCTGTTAAATTTGATAAATAATTATCACATCCCTAAGCCGAATTACCCACGCGTAGGTACTTGCGTTGCCATGCCACCTTTCTGTCAGCCTATAATCTGTGCCTATAATATAGCATATAAATCGCGGGAAGCGGTTGGATGCGAGCGGTTCTAGATCAATCTTTCTAGCCTTGGGGCAGTAAGTAGCTTGTAGCATGCTTCAGGCTGAAATTATGTTAACATAAGACCCGATTCTAGACAAGTTTGGTTATGGTATCCATATATATCCATTTTCAGGATAAATATAGATCCAAAAGCACCGAAGAATAAACATAATAAGAACAAGAAACGTATGATAAAATAACCCATTTCAAGTCCGCCGATTTGACGGATTATATGTCATAGATAACACAGCGTGCCCATTTGTGAAATTAATACAAGACACTCAGATAATATGACGTAACATACTACTACACTCTATAGACGAAAATAACTGTAAATAACGACGCAAGATAAGATTAAAACTGAGCAGCCGACAACTGTAAAATCATTGCGAAATAAAACTTCTGTACTTATGTTAAAAAGGTGCACCTATAACTTTCATACGTGTACATATTTCATGTAGTTGATAAGATATATCAATGCTCAGATTTAGTTCACAAAGTACATAGGTATTTTATTTTTCTCCATAATTTTAATTTACCTAAGGTAGGTTCATGCAAAAATTGAGTACCGACACCGCACTTGGAACATAAAAGTGAAACCACTTTTCATCAATGTGTGACTGTATAAAATATATGTTGCCACTTTATCTGCCTAAATGCTAGAAAATATATAAATCTGAACGTAATAAACCAACGTGTTTAAATCTTAAGAATATTTAAAGATATACCGATAGACCTTTAGTCAGGGCCGGCCTTAGCCATCCAGGCGCCCCGGACGAGCCCTTCATTTGGCTTTGGGTTCCATGGCCAAAATGGCAAGAAACGGAACCCTTATGAATTCGCCATGTCTGTCTGTCCGTCCATATGTCTCAACCACTTTATTCACATTTGAAAATTAGTAGGTAGATGCATTCTGTGAAACGCTTCATGATCCAGCGTAACGGCAATAGGCTCGACCCTTACGTGGGACCTAAAATACATAACCTGGCGAAATGAGGGTTCAATGCTACACCTCTGCCTAACCCTTCCGGTATACAGGCGTGAGGCTATCTAAAAATAAAGTTTCGATGGAATCAAAGGCTTCTCGTAGTCTACAAGAGCCAAGCGGCTACACCGTCTTCCCCGGGAGCCTCTACTAAGCTGCCTGAGAGGCGCACTGATTTACTCGACATCTACGTGTGGGAAATCTTCAACTATTAAATAGCTAGTAAGTAGGGCTCCGGTTGGCTAGTGGTGGAGGCGTCGGTGCATGCGCAGCATACAAATATTCTCAGAAGTATTAAACAGCAAGCGTCTATGGTATCACTACTCGAGGTAGTCATCTTTGTCAGATGAGTCTTTCCCAGTAGGGGAAGGTAGTATAATACCGGACAACGTATAGTAACGGACATCACTCATAAACGTTGCAGTTTTGTATATAGTTATCCCCACTCCCCTCCTTCGCGTTGCGGTCGCATCTCACGAACGTATTAAGGCGCCGTGCGCGTATTCATCGCATTTTGGAGAAATTTGACCACTTTACCTGGTAAAACGAAGAATGAGAGAAGAAGTGAGTTTGGTTTTTATGAAAGTAAAGTCTTTATTCTTGTAAACGGCTTGATTAAATTCTTCATATACTTTATAAATAAATACTTATCACCATTTTTTACAACCGCTTTACGAAGAAAGTAACAAACGAGTGATATTTGGCTCTTTATTACGAAAAACTACAAAACGTTCTGAACATGACAAAAATATACAAAACATGATTACATAGTCTCCTCGTGAATGGCTTGATTATTTTTTACCGTTCTGTATGAAATATAACAAAAAAATAATATTGAAAAAAGTGTATTTCCTAAAAATATCTAGAAAAATAAATGTGATTTACTATACCTTCTAAGCCCGTTTTAAAAATTTTAAACACTACACATTATTCTAGAGTTAACCTTTTAATATAATGTGAATTTTATTTTATAAATAAGTAATATATTTATTTCGTAAAATAAAGTCAAAGTGAGCTATATTATCGACCGCACAAAACCGATCGCGCCAGTGACGACCGGGCATTCCCAGCGAGAGGTCACGTCACTTTGCTCTGCGATCGCTCACGAGTTCTACGTAAATATATTTTGCAGTGTATAGCGCGACTAACACACTTTGATCCTGTAAGTATTCATTACATTTTTAAGAACTTACATTAGTTGTTTATGAAAATCTTTAATACTTTTATAAACGTTTTATATTGTATGTTCATTTGTATATATGTTTTTATGTTGTAAATATGTATAGCTATGGAAGTATTCTATAAAAATTCTGATCCTATTTCGAATCTGTATTAGTCCCGCCTCGCCTGTTCGTATTTGACTCGGACTTCGAATATTTAAAATTCTAACCGAATAGCCAGCATAAGGTCTAGTATGGATTCTTACTTTCTGATTTTGGATTTATGTAAAAAAAAATATGAGCCTCATGCCCGAACGACTGCATTCGTGTAGGTAAAAAAAGCATTAAATTTTATCAATCTTTTGACATAATATTTTTGCTTTTAGAAAATGGGTAGAAAAAAAGGAACTTATTACCATTGTGTTACGAAAAAGCGGCGACAAAACGTGGGATTACTCCGCGCCAGACAAGTCCTTGCAGACCGCAAATCTAACCAACGCGCTACGGTATCGTTGCCAGAATATGTAAGTTTATTTTTTATTTCGATTTCGATTAGTACTAGAAGTCTATAACTGACGTTTTTTTAGTGTATTCATGTTTACAAATGTTGTTAATTTTAAGAAATCTATGGAATAATGAAATAATAATATATATTATAATTTTAAGAAATCTATGGAATAATGGAAGTTAAAATAAGAGAGTTGATAATAGTAAAATTTGAGGATACATTTAAGCATGATGTGCGCATGGTAGTTTTTACCTTTGTGCTGTATAAATGTATTATGTTTAACAAGTTTACTGTGTATATACCCATTTTATGTGCTTTCAGAATAAAGAGGATCAATATTCGAAGTTAGACGATACTACGAAACAATTTGTTTCAAATTCCCAAGAAGTTCAATCGGATTTGGTAAGAATACAAGTTTATTACGTTTTAAGGGTTACGTGACCCAAATGTATAAAATATCTTAATACATCATTCTATTTTTAAGAGGCCTTTGAACTAAAATATATACTATTTGTTACAGAACAAAGAAAATTTACAGGGTGATCATACCACACCAATGGATATAGATTCAAACGATGAGCTTGTTACTGAATCTAATAAGGTATGACTTTATTTAAATGTTACCACCTACCTTGAAACGATGTTATTTAGACCGTAACACTAGATAACATTGAATACGGCAAAAAAGGACAGTTCTTACTAATTGTGTAAACTGATACAACAAGTCAAAAAAGTGATGATTTTTGACTTATTGTATGGGTAGAATTTTTTATACACTCATGTTTTTTTAAGGAACGTTGTCAAATTTTTGAAATACCACACAAAAATATTGTGCTTTTAGATTCACACTTGTGTACTTACAACTTATATGTTATAAGATACTATATGAATCGTCTGGTTTCAGGAATCTGCACATCCATCTATACGGATTGAAGGCAGAAGGATAGTAGAGTTTCAATACTTACTTGACCAATTGGTAGCTATATCTGAGCATAATGATAGGTTTGGTTGTAAATTATCAAACTTAATGATAACCAGAGAGAAACTGCAGTCATTTTCGTCAAAAATATACTTAACGTGTTCTATGTGTCGAAGTCGATTTGAGATATATACATGTAAGGAAGGTACGAATGAATTGGACGTTAACCATAGCGCTGTTTCTGGTATCATTAGTATTGGATGCGGCCGAGCAAACTTGAACGAGCTAGCAGCTTCTATTAATTTGCCACTATTTTGCAAGTCGACCTACCAAAAATGTCATGATAATTTATATAGCTGGTGGAAGACTACAGCTGAGACTAGTATGATTGAAGCCGGAAAGGAAGAAGCTGCTATGGCCTTGGAAGAAGGAAACGTGAGTCCATCAGGTATACCAGCAATAACAGTAACGGCTGATGCTGCGTGGGGTAAAAGGTCATACAAGACAAATTTTTCGTCCGCGGCTGGTGTGGGAGCGATAATAGGTATAAATACAGGCAAAATTTTACATGTTGGTATAAAAAACAAGTACTGTATCTTATGTTCTCGCGCAGCTAACAAACATGTACCACCTCCAGAACATCAGTGCAATGCAAATCACTCTGGCTCTTCCACAAGCATGGAGAAATCAATCATTGTCGAGGGATTCCTTAACTCTGTAGAAATACATAATTTAATTTACGCAAAGCTGATTGCCGATGGAGACTCGAGCACTTTTAAAAATATTTTGGAAACTAGGCCCTATCCAGATGTAATAGTCGAAAAAATAGAATGTTCCAATCACCTGATGCGCAATTACAATGGAAAATTTTTAAACTTACTAAAAGACACATCGATTCCCTTAAATCAACGAAAACTTTTGAACACAGAACGTGTCCGACGGTTACGTGTTGCTGCAAAAGCTGCAGTAAGATACAGAATGGCCCAAAATTTTTCACTTGCGGAGAAAATTAAACACCTTCAAAAATATATCATTAACAGCCCGAAACATATATTTGGAGACCATTCTGGGTGTGCGGTATACTACTGTAGTGATGAGAAGTCAGAGGCAAATCTTGTACCCGATGTGCAAACCTTAATGCAAAAACTTACCTCAATTGCATCTAGTTTGGCATTTAATGCGCGAAGCCTATTACAGAATATGAATAATAATAGAGCAGAACAATTTAATTCAATAGTTGCAAAATACGTGGGTGGAAAACGTATCAATTATTCGCTAAAAAATTCATATGCCTTGAGGTGTTACGCAGCGGTCGTTGCCTTTAATACAGGAAAACCAATTAGACAATTTTATAAAACTATTTTTAACCATAGTCCATCACTAGCTACAGCAAAATTTGAAGCACAAAAATGCCGAACAAATCAAAAAAAGGCAAATCTAAGCCGACCTAGACGAAGATTAGTATTTCAAAATAGTAACATAGATTACGGGGATTCTTGCCAAAGACCAGACATGTCAGACGAACAATATTTAGTGGCTAAGACTTTGTTTCTGCAAAATCTTAAAACTAAGTTAGAGCAAAGGCATGATATAGAAAGGGAGACTATTTTGCAGGCGGAAAGCGCCTTGTGGCTAGAGCTACGTAGATGCCTTTTGACGGCCTCAAATTTCAGTAAAGTGTGCAAGCGAAGGAGTAATATAAGTTCTGCAGGTCTGGTCAAAAATTTGTTGTACAAATACTCAATCGACCACGTAGCCGCCATTCAACATGGTAAGGCTAATGAAAAAAATGCATTGGCTCAGCTGGAAAAACAGCTTAACATAATTTCAGAACAATGCGGTCTGTTTATCGACGATGAACACTTTTTTCTAGGTGCTACACCAGATGCATTGGTTGAAAATGGCATTATCGAGGTGAAATGTCCCATCTCGGCCTTTGAAATGAATCCCGATGACGCTATTAAAGCCAAAAAAATTAAGTTTTGGAAAATACAAAATAATGAAATAATAATCAATAAAAATCACGATTGGTGGTATCAAGTACAAGGCCAACTCCATATAACAAAAAAAGATTTTTGCATATTTGCTGTGTGGACAGGGCCTGGACAGCCGTTGAAAGTAGAGTATATAGTTAAGGATGATATTTTTTGGCAGACTAAAATGCAAAATAGACTTGTAAAATTCTATAATCTATGCCTTTTACCTGAAATAGTCGATCCAAGAAAAACTCGATCAATGCCTTTGAGGGACATAACATTTTAAATTATTTGTTGTATACATGTTTTAAGATTACTAAAAGGTGTCAGCACGGTTGTTGTGTAAAATTTTTGTACTTGGTTGTCTCTTCGCTACACGATAAAAGGTATCTTCGCCTGTAGTCACTGTAAGCTAGTCTCCATTGGCCTCGAGCTTCAAAGCGAAAACTGAGGATACAATTGGGAATAACGCTAGGACGATCGTGTCCGTCAGAATGAACGGTCACTAGGCGTATTTAACGTTGAATGTATGCCTAACAATTGCTTCCCTATTGCTTCTATTTGCTTCCTATTCTCAAACAATTGCTTCCATCGTATTCTAGAAGAAAAAAGCATTTTAAGAGTGACCGTTCATTCTGATGTCAGGACGGCCGGTCATCGAGTCGTAGTGTACTTGTTAAATAGAATTATTGAAATTCGCGGTGGCCATTAATTACTTCCCATTTGCTTCTCTCAATATTTAACAACGATAATACTGTAACTATCACGGCAGTAAAGATATCGACAAAAGTGTTGTATAACAATATTTTTAGTGCCTGACAAAAAATAAAAGCAAAACTCTTATTTAACATTGCAGTTACGCTTGATTAGGCGATAAATCTATGGTATTGTACCAGTAGCCTACAGCTAAGTATTATGTTATTAATAAAAAAATTAGTTTAAAACTATAACCCGACTACGTAAAAAAGGGGTCTAAAAATTTCGAAACAAGAAAATTGCTCAGAGCCGTGGTCTAAAAATGTCGAAACAAGAAAATAGCTCAGAGCCGTGGTCGCACCTATTTTATATACAAGTGTACATCAGATGGCACCTACCTTAGGTATACAATAGGTGCGACCACGGCTCTGAGCTGTTTTCTTGTTTCGACATTTTTAGACCCCTTTTTTACGTAGTCGGGTTATAGTTTTAAACTATTTTTCTTATTAATAACATAATACTTAGCTGTAGGCTACCGGTACAATACCATAGGTTTATCGCCTAATCAAGCGTAACTGCAATGTTAAATAAGAGTTTTGCTTTTATTTTTTGTCAGGCACTAAAAATATTGTTATACAACACTTTTGTCGATATCTTTACTGCCGTGATAGTTACAGTATTATCGTTGTTAAATATTGAGAGAAGCAAATGGGAAGTAATTAATGGCCACCGCGAATTTCAATAATTCTATTTAACAAGTACACTACGACTCGATGACCGGCCGTCCTGACATCAGAATGAACGGTCACTCTTAAAATGCTTTTTTCTTCTAGAATACGATGGAAGCAATTGTTTGAGAATAGGAAGCAAATAGAAGCAATAGGGAAGCAATTGTTAGGCATACATTCGACGTTAAATACGCCTAGTGACCGTTCATTCTGACGGACACGGACGATCCTAGCGTTATTCCCAATTGTATCCTCAGCTCAGATAATGAGTTTGAGAAAGTTTTAAAAGTTGCTTTGCATATGCATCTCAATTACACATGTAAGTACATATTGTTTATAACCAATTGATATGGTATCGTGCGGTAAAATTTTTAAAATGTATCGATCACAAAATTTTACCCTTTTTTTGTTGATTGTGATAAATATACAAAATAATAAACACTTTGCAAACTTTTACTTACTATTTATTTATGTAATTTAGATTCCCTTCTCCATACACATAAAACAATGTTACAATAGCATTATGTGTGAGTTAGGAGGATCTGGCCTATTTGCTTCGTGCACTTTACTTAGTCGCCTCTTACCACACCCACAAAATGAACGCGTTATTGTAATACGCGGGGTAGTAACGCTTTATATTATATACTCAACCCCTCAATACACAGATATGCTATCGTTGAATACACCTGCCTAGCTAAAACAGTTTCTCGATTTAGGAAAAAAATACTTACTAAAAATCATTGTTTTGTGTTATTATTGTTACTAAAGGCCCTCACTTCCAATTTACAGACAGCATTCAGTTACAAAACTGTATGTTTAGAAACTATATATAGAATAAATTACTTAATGGATCAAAATTGTTTCAACGATCTCTACGCTCGAAATGTATCTATGTGTGCGTCTACATGCAAGAGCGGTGCACACAAATATAGAATTGCAGTGAATTTGCCTAAACTCTAGCGACAATTTTTTGTGCACGGCCTCTTAAACAGTCACCGGTGAGACACCGACCGCGGTGGGCGCGTCACGAGTGATTTTCTTCCGAAATCGAATCTGAGTGAGTATCGATGTTTTATTTCTTGTGGTTAAAACCTAAATTTTAAAATGAAACAAAGAATCTTTATTTTATAAATTATAGTATTATTATTCTAGTATACGATTATTACATCGATTTCAATGTAATTGTCGATTTTATTTTTTTACAATAATATTTTCGACAGCGGGAGTGATGTATAGTAACGGACGACTAGATTTAGTCCAGTACCGGACGTCCGATACTATACTAAAAATAATAATACAATAATCTATTATTAATGCATTCACTAAAAAAAATAATATTTATATTTTAATAAATTCTTTGGTTTGTTATCATTAAACATACATATACTCACGCCTGTTTCCATTGTTAGCATTATTTCACACCAAAATCGCTAATTTGATACGATACGTACCTACCTACCTACCTACCTTCAATAAATAATTTTTATACTATTGAGTTATACAGACTATTATTATAATATATAAGTAGACCGCCTCGTTGGTTCGGTCTGTGCATGAGGTTGTGGGTTCAGTCACCACGCAGGGATCCTGCGTGGTGACTGAACCCATAACAAAATAGTTGTTCCGAGTCTGGGCGTAGTTTGGGTCGGTTGATTATGTTTGATAAGTCTCCAGAGACAAAGAACTTACTCATTAGAGCTGGATTTGTTTTTTTTTTTTAAATCTTTATGGACATACCTACAAAGACCAAAAACAATTGCACAATTGTTTCTGATCTTTGTATGTACGTCCAACTGGTATGCATTGCTCAAAGTTTGCCCCAGTATCCATGGGTCAAAATCGTGGCGTGAGCAGCCACCATACTGTTATTCACACAACGCACATCAAATGAAACGAAATTGAAATTTATTAAATTTTGTTTTCACTATTTTTTTTAGACCAACATGCCCAGATTCAAAAAGAAACCAGATGGTCGCGGTCAGTGGCAAGAACAAAATATGAAAGATGCTGTTGAACAGGTATTGAGCGGGAAATTGACGACTCGGCAGGCGGCATTATATTTTAAGGTTCCTAAAAGTTCACTAAATGACAGGGTAGTGAAACTGAAAAAAGGTATGCAAACTACCATGAGTCCAGATATGGGTCACTTCAAACCTACATTTTCTTCAAAATACGAAGAAATGTTAGTACAATATTTACAAGACGCTGATAGTCGCTTAATGCCTTTTACCAGGGACGAATTTTGTAAATTTGCATTTGACTTGGCTGATAAACTTAATTTACCACACCGATTCAACTCACAAAAAAAGCAAGCTGGAGCTGAGTTTTACTATTCATTTTTAAAGCGTCACCCTGAACTGCGTTTAAGAAAACCTGAATCAACAAGTATTGCAAGAGCCGTCGGTTTCAATCGACCACAAGTTTTACTATTTTACGAAAAACTAAAGTTTTTGAAAGATAAATATAATTTCTCTCCACACAAAATACGAAACTGGTGTGAGCTGTGTTCACAAAAATACATTCAAGGTTTTAAGCGTTAAGGGAAAGAAGCAAGTAGGTAAACTGACGTCTGGAGAAAGAGGACGTAATGTTACGTTATTATTCTGTTTTAATGCGACTGGTGATGTTTTTGTTCCGCCATTATTCATTTTCCCCAGACAAAAGATTAATGAGCGGCTTAAAGAAAACGCTCCAACAGGTTCAATTTTTGAAGCACATTCAAGTGGTTGGATTACTGGACCAATTTTTTTGAAATGGCTCCAACACTTCGTAAAAACAGTAAAACCGTCTAGTTCGGAGCCTGTACTTCTGATTTTAGATGGACACGCCAGTCACAAAGAACTCCAAGTAATCAAATATGCCAAAGAAAATTACGTCCATTTACTGAGTATTCCACCTCACACCTCAAATAAATTGCAACCGCTTGACCGCACATTTATGAAACCTTTTAAAAACGCTTATGACTCTGCTTGCACGACATGGATGAGAATGCATAGATTCCTTAGAATTTCTGACTATGATGTTGCTGGACTAGTTGAAAAAGCGTATGTCAAAACTTCAACAATGCAAATTGCCAAAAGCGGGTTCGCATGCTGCGGAATAGTACCATATAATCCTGAAATATTTAAAGACGATGATTATATGCCAGCACAAGGCTTGGACATCCCAGATGACGCCTATCAAGAAATACAAAACAATTCTGAAATCCAAGAAAATACAGAAATGCCTCAAATTATGCCAGTAAATAGAAGCCAAGACACTTGCGATATCTTTAATGAGGAAAGTTCTGCTAACATAGTTGAAGAAATTATCTTATTGCCTAAAGATAGTCCAGACCATTTCAATGTGAATCATACTTCCGATCCTTCAATAATACCAGATGACGTTTACGATGCTATTTTAGCTAATTTTCATACACCACAAAAGACTGACAACAATTACATTCTTCAATCTCCAAATAAACCTTTCGTAGTACAAAATCCCTCAGAAGTTGTTACTGAAAAATATTTTAGTTTCCAAAAATATTAAGGAACAAAACCTTCAAATTATTTCTAATAAATTAATAGCATCCGAACCATCAACATCAGCAGGTAAAGAAAATACACCCTTGAAAGAAAAATTTGCCAAAATCGTTGAAACCATATATCCTACCCAAGATGCTTTGGAACGGAGAGTAGCTTCGAGGAAACGAAAATCGACAAAATCAGAAATTTGGACGTCAACACCTTTTAAGAAGGATTTAGAAGAAAAATATGCTCTAAAATTAAAAAAGAATACTAAGAAACAAGAAAGAATTTTGCAAAATATTGATAAGAAGAACAAGATAGATACTAAAAAGATTAAGAAAGTTTTGAATTGGGGTGATAATAAAAAGAAAAAAAATAGCACAGAAAAGAAACGCAAGGCAAAGACCACATTCTGCGGCAAGTGTTCAAACTTTTATAAAAGTGACGAAGATTGGGTGCAATGTCTACAATGTCATGTATGGTATCATGTTTACTGTGTTTTTAATGGTGACGACCCATATTTTGTTTGCGAAAATTGTTCTAGTGATATTAGTGATTGACTATATTTAGAGACTAAGTACTTTACTAAGTAATAGAGGACTAGATAAGCAATTTATCCTGTGATTTTGTAGTACAAAAAACGACCAAAGTTAATAATGTTCCTTGTAGTAGTTAGTAGGTTTAATTCAGATTGTCATTGAAAAGTAAAGTTTTATAATTTACTTTGTATTTTTATTTTAGTTACCATACTGCCTGTTCAACAATATTACTAGTAGGCAAGTGACGGACCGCATGACATCGCAGAAAAACCTTGCTAAAGCGCGGCGCGTATCCATTTTGACACCGCATTTAAGTAAATTCTGATAATTTCATGAGATATTTTGTACCTACTCACGTTTTGTAGCATCAATAGTCTTTAATCTGATTTTTGTTGGTAACTTAAAGAGCTTGTATTTGATGTTAAAAACGTCAATTTTTCGGTGATGATTTTACATAATATTATATTCAAAATATTTCAAAAGGATTAATTAATAAATATACATAGGTAGGTATAGTAAAATTAACACTATTATTTAAATTAAAAGCATCAAAAATAAATTAACTTGGGATGTCGATTTTTATCTTATTAAAGGTTTCTTACGAGAGTTCTATCTAGATTGCACAAATTATTCTATAAATTAATAATACAATTATTAAAACATTAATAATACGTCCGGTACTAAACATAACTGTCCGCTAGTACACAAAGAAAAATTTAAATTCCATAGACTGAAATTTTCAAGTAATTCCTAAATTAGCTGTGCATATTTATATAATTTAAACATTTCTGTTTTCAACTAACTTAACTATTTTCGCTTAAAATATATATATATATTAACTAATTAGTTGTTTTAACTGTTTGTCCGATATTGTCCACCCATGTCCGATACTTCACAACTTTTTATGATTTTTTTTGTTCAACTTATACAGTACATTTTAGTTTTAGCGCCTTAAAATGTACAAATACAGTCAAACATCTTATTAATAAAGTTCATTATTGAACTTTATACTGATCGACCCAATGATTTCGAAAATATAGCAATAAATTCAAAAGTGTCCGATATTGTACTATCTTCCCCTACTTTCGCGAAGACTTGTGACCACGGATTTTGCACAATGGTCTCCTATGAGTTCTCTCTCTCAGTTTCGCCGAGCTCCAGATCTCTACACGATGAATAAGGGTTTAACAAGGCTGCCTCTGGTGTTTCCTGTCGCATTAGTTCCAGAAGATCATTTGAAAGTTTAGATTTCCCAAAAAGTACATCAACTAGGAATAAGGAATATTTTCCTAATATTCCTTATTCCTAGTTGATGTACAGTGCCGACTATGCGCTTACGTCCTCATCTAGGTATCTATCCGTCACATGGTTGAACGCGCTAATCTCAGAAATAACTGCAATGGTACATACATACATAACGTCACGCCTTTTATCCCCGAAGGTGTAGGCCCGAGGTGTACTTCTACACCCACTTTTCGCCAGATATACTTTAGTCCCACGTAATAAGGGGCGAGCCTATTGCCGTACCGGGCACATTTCCAGACTTACTGTCGGGGCACTTTCAGATCTACATCCATCGTCCAAGTTCATCTTCATGCAGATCGTCTCCTGCTTGAACTTATTTAGCATTTGCCTCCTATGGTTTCTTATGTTTCCATAATTATTTGCTTTATGCGGTCCAAAACATGATTCTCCACGCGATAACCCTAATTCAGTGCAAGGTACTCTACCTGGGTCCAGACGTTGCAGATCTCAGTCCCGTTGTCATAGACAGTTATTTTTTGTCGGGATAACCACGTCACCATAGGGTCGTTAGCTTACATGCCTGAAGTAAAATAGGCAGCCCGCCCGTTATAAGGGTTATCGCGACTTTCTACTCTTTTCCAGCCGTCAACAGAGTTCCTTGTCTGTAGCTAGGTTCAATCGATGTTGGCAGTTATCCATAGCCCGGGGATCCTTAGCATCCCTTACACTACCATGACCAATGCCGCTGCCGTGAGCAGGCATAATATGGCTATGGACTAGGCACCGTATTTTTGGCTACTTTTCATGGTAGGCTTTGCCCATAATCACCAAGTTGGATATTATGCAGGTTGGCAACCACAGTAAGATCGTTACCTGCACAAAGGAACGCTGCTGCACCTTTTCCGCTGACAATTCGTTAGTCGCCTCACACATTCACCAACGGAAGGGAATATGGTGTTGTTATTCTAAGCCTTGCCGACCATAATCAGTTAAAACATTTTATCTACATGAAGAAAACGTCTATAACTTTAGATTTAATTAAAAAGATGTCTGTTTGTCAGGGAGATAAATTCTTTACTTAATTATTTTATTTCCGATGATCAACCTAGCGCCCATTGCGATTCTTTCACTCACTTTACCATACCCCGCGATTCATAGTATACCTACGATTTCATAGCATTTTACTACAACCCTCTAGGCATCTTTAAAAGTCTTATATACGGACACATTTAGTGAACCCTTTAACCCCGCACTTGACTAAGCCCGGGCGCCTGCGGCGCCCCTGGACCCTGGCGCCCCGGGCGACCGCCCCGGTCGCCCCCCCCCTAAAGCCGCTACTGCCTTCAGTATTTTTTGTCTATATTTGACAATACACTAATATCGCCAGACGCGAGCCGAAGTCAAAGTCAAAGTATTTTTTATTGTGAGACAGTGGTTATTACAAGGTGTTGTATATTTGAAGCATAGAGTGCGAACTCACTGCTCTGCCATTTAAGGCGTACAATAATAATAATAGGTAAAATTAATTAGGTACAATAAATGTCGATAACTCTAAATAAATTGACAGAAAAAATCACACAAAAATAAATAAATAGAATAATAATTAATACCATGAAATCATAACAAATGTCAAAATCAAGTAATAAATTAACAATAGGGTATGTACTAAAATTATAATTATAGATAATCGCAAGATAATACGAATTATTAAACAAAAATGTCAAATAAAAAATATAATCAGTCATAATATAAATTATATTACCTGTATTATATATAATTTCGGCACTCAGTCACAGACTTTCTGTTGTGACAAATCTGTCAGACAAAAATTCATTTATCGTGTAGTACGGTCTGGTTACTAAAAAGATATGTAAACTTCTCTTGAATACAGACAGCTATATTATCAATCTCTCTTATTTTTTTCGGTATTTTATTGTTAATTCTCGAAGACATGCCAAAATAGCTCTTAGATAATAGGGCTGTTTTCGAAGGCATATTTGATATTTTGTCTGCGTGTCTTCGGGATTTCAGACTTCCAAACATATTTATATTTGTTTTTACAAATGTCGCGACTTCATATACAGGGTGTAAAAAGACCCTTAACGAAAACTGAAACCCCATATAGTACCAATTATTACGATCATTTTTTACTTCGGCACGATACCTGGGAAATTACTGGTTCAGGAGATATTGAGGCTCAAAGTCACGAATTTTTTTTTCGAATTATTCCAAAATCGTGTTTAGAATGATAAATGTACACTTTCTGCCAAATAAACATAAACAAAATTTTCAATATTTCCCTAAAATAAACTAGTTCCCGACGCGTAGTGTATGCCTCATTCAGGGTCATTCCCCTCGGCCGCGCGACCACGAGATCATAATCTGCCGCCATCGCGGCGCACGGTGTAGGTAGATACGGCCGGCGTAGGTACGATGTCTGCAAGTGCGCGCTATACATTGCCGGTAATAAAAGTTGTAAATTTTTTTTAAGCTTAAATTTTTTTTTATTTCCCAGGTATTATTTTCGCGTAGTATGACTTGGCATGATGTGCAAAACGAGTAGACTTCGGCTTGGTGATGGGTCTTGTGACACCCTGTATATACAGGGCAGGCATAGTTAATATTTTCAACTCTTTGAAATAGGGGACACAACTATCAGTCACGCAAATGCCACATACCGCTCTGACACATTTTTTTAGTGCTCTAAACACACGTTCCCTGTCTGTAGCATTTCCCCAAAATATTAATCCATATCTTAGCGTGGATGTTACATACGCGTGATAAGCGGCCAATACTGCAGGTTGATGGACAATTTTCGATAATCTATACATATATATGCAAATTTATTCAATTTTTTACATATAGCATCAGTTTGTGTTTTCCATGTCATATTTTTATTGATCCATATCCCTAAAAATTTGATTGTATCATCTTCTTCAATTTTTTTCAGTCCATAATTAATATTTAATGTCACTGTAGATTTTCTTTGGGAATAGCTTACTATTTTAGTTTTATCAAGTTTCATAATAAGATCATTGCATGTCAACCAATTTATTATATTTTCTAGAGTATTATTTATGTCATTTTCAAAAGTTTCGGCATCAGTAAGATTAAATACAGTAGTACTGTCGTCAGCAAATAGTACCATCGGGAATTTGACGGCTTTTGGCAAATCTAAACTAATATTATAAAGAGGAAAAGTTTGTACTTTTGGTTGTAATGGAAAAACTCAAAAACTACTGGACCTATTTTAAAAATTCTTTCACCATTAGAAAGCTACATTATCTGCGAGTAACATAGGCTATATTTTATTTTAGAAAAAAATAGGGGTCCGTAAGATTATTTGGGTTTTTCGGGTACGCCAAGTAGTTCCCTCAAGACGCCTGTGAAACCGCGGGAAACGGCTAGTCATTTATTGTGGGACCCCATTATCCCTTGTGGGACGCCATATGTGACTGTTCTCGGATTAGATAAGTACTTAGTT
This sequence comes from Euclidia mi, assembly GCA_944739405.2. NCBI lineage: Eukaryota > Metazoa > Arthropoda > Insecta > Lepidoptera > Erebidae > Euclidia > Euclidia mi. Next base: position 24,136,917 of record OX123204.2, on the reverse strand, counting down.
TCAGTTTTAGAGGAGCAGCAGAGCTAATTTATTTTAGTTATTTGTGTCCTTTCGTTTAGATATGATTCTATCAGCTGTCAAGTGTTTCCTCGTACACCGTATTTATATAGCTTATTTAATAGAAGTTTATGACTGACATGGTCAAAAGCTTTCGTCATATCCATGTAGAGAGCAGTTACGGGTGTTCCGTTATTCATATTTTTATAGATTCCAGTTAAAAGGTTATAAATTGCCAAATTTACGGTTTTACATTTACGAAACCCGTTTTGTTCGCTAGTGAAATGATTTCGCTTTTCAAAATAATTATAAATACTATTGTATAATTATGTGCTTTTCAATATTTTTTGAAAAAAAAAAATGGTATCAGCGCTATTGGTCGGTAACAACAGAGGTTTGATAATAGTTATTTTTAATTTAGTAGGAAACGTGCCATGTTCAGTACATAGGTTTATTATATAACTTAGAACTGGGCTAATCTGCAGTGCAACAGACTTTACTACAGACGTGGAAATACCATCTTGGCCTGTGCAAGTATAATTTTATGTATGTCGTTTGGAGTGGTTGGACTAAAAAATAAAGAATCATGAGTATTGTTAATTAATGTCAATGTATTATTGGATAATGTCAAATTATTGTCTTTAAATGTCATGTAATTTTTAATAGAATTTGAAGAGTCAATAGGTATAGGTTTAACCATGTCAACGAAGTAATTATTGAAGGTTTCCGCAATTGTTTGTGGGTCTGTTAACACTTTTCCATTCAAACTTATTTGGGAAACATTTTCTTTTGGGATATTTGATTTTGTACTATTAATTACCTTCCATGTGGCTTTGGATTTATTGTTGGACTGCTGTATAAAATAATTATTTTGTGCCTTTTGGGTTAGATGAATTATTCGTTTGAGCCTTAACAAATAGTTTTTAAATTTATTTCGATCTTTTTGGTTACTTGTCTTGCGATATATCCATAATAGTGCCCTTTTCTAAAATCCCTTTTCCGAAAACACCGTTATTAATATTGTTGCTTATCACAATACATATTGACGAAAATTAACGCTCTGTTGCAAAAAAGAGACAAAGATAAGGTATGCCGAAACAATAAAGTATAAATTGGGTCGAATACGAGTTGTTGTGCCAACTATTGTGTAGGTGCATACTGTACATTGTAGCGATTTGCCAAATCATTTCTGTACCTATGACAATGTATTTGCTGAGCCGCCTAGGCTAAATAAAGTCAACGTTAGACAAGTATATTTCATATGTATTGACAATGAGAATAGAAAACAATGGCACATAAATGGCTAAGATCATATGTGTCCTTGAACTTCACTGCTTGTCTGTTGTAGGAAACCAGCTTAAGGCTTTGGTACAGAACAATTCAAGAAATAAACGAGTTCACCATCAAACTGCCATGCTATTGATAAGGTAGGGTACCTAACTCTGCATATCTTGCAATTAACACTTTTTATTTCCGATATGAAAAACCAAGTGGTATGACTAATTCCCACATAAATAATGCCTACAAATAGTTACAACTTAATTATTGAATCAGTTGATAATTACTAATTAATAGTTTTCTAAGATAGCTAGGTACTTAGCTTCAGTTTAATGAAAGATTGATTGCACAGTATCTACAAGACTTGTTACATAAATGAATGCCAATCAAGTCATATTAATGGTCCATGCCAATCTATTACGCGAACTAAAGTACCTACCATGTTTGCATTCCACTTTCTATGAAGGCAAAAAAATAATCCTTAGGCAACAGAAACAATAATTATAATTTTTACTATTTGTGGTAAATATAGCATGAAGAAGATAACTATTCAATAAGGTAAACGTACGTAATTCCGGCAGTGTCCCGGTACCCGGTAACTAGTCGGTTTTTATCATTTTGTAGGTTTCTACCAAAAAATAATTAAAGTTTGAGAATTGCAATACATACTTGATATTATTTCGTATAATTATAATATTAACGCTGCTCAATAATTGTAATGGTTGCAAAACTATACTACAATGAAAGTGTGGTGTGCGCAAATTTTGTGGAATTTCGAGGTTCTGTCACTAAACTACGAAGCTACCACATTGTATTGGTTTGCTTATCATATTGCTGGAGATAGCAGTACAGTGAGGGTGTTTAATTGTTTAAATATTTGAATTAATTATCTAGCGATATAGTCCATAAGCTACGATGAATTTAATAAAATAGTAAGTATTATGGCATATTACATTTACTGGGACTCAGAAACCCCTACATGACCCAGTACCCGGCAATATTATACCCTTTTTTACCGGATACTGGTACACGAGTTAACTTCGTACTATCCGTTGCACCGGAACCCGTTACTGCACCTTAGTGCCTTGCAATAAGTCTCATTATCCTTTGAAACTGTAGTAGTGTAGTAGTAGAGTATTATCACATTATATACTTATTCTGCCTGATGCTGAGACGTACACTACCACTTGATTCTAAACCCTATATGAAAGGGCTAGATGTTTATATTTCAAAACGTATTTTATTACGAGGCATAAATACTTATTTATAATGAAAAATAAATTAAAAAAACGGTGCCCTGCACCCATTTCTTAATTTGTATAGAGCTACTCGCATGATGAAGCTGGAAAGTGGCCATAGGAACTGCGCAATAAAATGACACAAGCCCTTCGAGTTTGAGCTCGTTTCAATCGTATTGACGAGTACTCTGATCCTATATGGCAACCAGATTTTGATGATGCGTTGTCAAAGTTGACTTCAACTCTAAGTAGATTTCAAATCATAGTTGACTTCAACTGAAAGAGGAGTTCCACTGAAACATGAGTTGAACATGACAGACCAACTGGACGACCTCAGAGCCCTCGACCACTAGCTACTTTACCGAAGTTACCTATCCCGGATATCGAACAGAGCGAGGTACGGGTGGCATTTTAGCAACTTAGGAAAAACAAAGCACCTGGTGATGACGGAATCAGATGGAAAAGTCGGCAAAAGTAGGTGGAGAAACAACCTAGAGAGAGCTAGCAAGTCTTTTCAATACCGTCATCCACGAAGGTTCAAAACTGGAACGGGGGTGTGGTGGCTCTATTCTTAAAAAAGGCGACAAAACTTTATTGAAGAATTACAGACCCGTTTCACTCCTAAGCAATATCTACAAGCTATTCTCGAGGGTTGTAACAAACGACTCGACGACTTCCAGCCATCAGTGGAAGCCGGGTTTCGAAAAGGCTTCATCACCGTGGACCATATCCATACTGCAGACCCATGAGTACAACCAGCCGCTGTGAATGGCATTCGTGGACGGTGGTCCACGAATGCCATTCACAGCGGCTGGTTGTACTCATGGGTCTTCAGTATGGAAAGCCTTCGACTCTATCGAAACCTGGGCAGTTCTTGACAGCCTGCAACGATGACGCATTAGCTAGCGATATATAGAGGTGTTAAGATATTTGTATGAAACCAACCGGCGATCATGACCGTTCAGATCCAAGACAGAAAGACATACACCATAGAGTTGCGTAGGGGATGTAATATCTCCCAAGCTGTTCACCAACGCACTTGTGGATGTCTTCAAGACACTGGAGTGGGCTCAACGCATATCGACGGCGAGTACATCTCACACCTTCAATTTGCTGACAACATCGTCCTAATAGCAGAGACATTGGAAGAGCTTAGCGGAATGCTGTCGACCTTAATGAAGCCTCCCTGATGGATTGGTCTTGGCATGAACCTGGATAAAACGAAGGTAATATAATAATATTCAATGAACACGTCGTGTTGACACTGATCCGCATTAACGGTTCCTTGCTCGAAGTTGTGCAACCTGGGGCAAGTAATATAGTTGGGTAGACACAGTTTCGAGAAGGAAATCGATAAGAGGATTTAGTTGGTATGGGCTGCATTTGGTAAGCTACGTCGGATCTTCTCGTCGCCTATCCCGCAAAGCCTCAAGGCAAAAGTCTTCGACCCATGCGTCCTACCAGTAATTATATACGGTGCCGAAATCTGGACACTCACGGTAGTGCTGGTCCATAGATTTAAAATAGCTCAGCGTACTATGGATCGAGCTATGCTCGGAGTCTCTCTAAAGGATAGAATTCGCAACGAGGTCATCAGCAAGAAAACTGGAGTCACTGACATAGCTCGCCGTATAAGCAGTCTGAAGTGGCAATGAGCTGGCCACGTCTCCCGAAGGACCGACGACCGATAGAGCAGCCAAGTCTTAGAGAGAAGACCCCGTTTCGGCAAACAAAGAATGGTTGTTGAGCTGACTTCACGTCTGTCGTCGTGAATTAAGAGGCCACCTCGCCGTTTGGCACTTGCCTAGTGTTGTGGGTTCAATACTCGTGTACATCGTGCCCGTTGTATGTTGGTAAAGACTCCCGCGACACAGGATTTATCACTAATGCGTGAGTTGTTCTATTAAGGAAAGGGCCTTGCGAAGCTATAAATTGTATCTAAATTGTAATTAAACCAAGCGCATACGATATTTGCTTGTATCTGTAGTTAATTGTTTTATATCTTAGGTTTTGATCTCTTTTCAGAAAACTACAAAACAATTTTGTAGTTTAGCTTAAAGCCAATGAAAATTACTGTAAGAATTCACTTCTTACAGTAATTTTAAAAGTTCAAAAATAATGTGACGTAGGTATTCTTTTGTTTGTATTAGTTTATTTTAGAAAGAAGTTGAAAAGATAATAAATATAATATAACAACAAATTTAATTCTTAAATTGTCAAAATATTATATTTATTATTAGAATTTAAGTGAATGTGAGCAGGACGAAAGTTATGGTTTTTGAAAAGGAGGAATGTGTTACGGCTTGTAATGTTATGATCGATGGACAACGAGTGGAACAAGTGAATGATTTTGTATATTTAGGTATGCTGTTTACTAGGAATGGTAAGAATTAAGAAGATATTGAAAGAAGAGTTAATGCAGGTAAAAGGGTGAATGGAGCTTTGAAGGCATCGATCATTCATCATCTGTGTGTTCTCAGGGCCGAGCCGTCCCTATGTGCGATGTGTGCCGCGCACACAGGCGCCAAGGTAAGAAACCGTGCAACGGGTGAAATGCCATGATCAACAGTCAAAACGTGCCCAAAAAGGCACGTTTGGCTGTGCTTAGAGGGGTGTTAGTACCTACACTTATGTATGGTAGTGAAAGTTGAGTATGGCAGAATAGACATGAAAGTAGAATGCTGTAGAAATGAGAGCACTGAGAAGTATGTGTTGAGTGTCATTGAACGACAGAGTAAAGAATTGTGTGATAAGAGAGTGTTTGTGGGGTAAAAGAAGATGTAGTGATAACCATTGAGAAGGTATGCTAAGATGGTTTGGACACATGGAGAGGATGGATGACGAAAAACTGACCAAGAAGTTATATAAGTCAAGTGGGAATGGGACAGGAGGAAGGGGAAGACCTAGATGGACGTTCTCTGACCAAATTGGAGACATCCTAAAAAGAGGACAGGTTAGAAGTAACCCCTTACCGGTTAGAAGTAACCCTTAACCGAAGAGCATGCATGAGAAATTTAATGGGAGTGAATGTAGCAAGAGGGATATGTCAGGATCGTTGCAAATGGCGTTCCGTAGTCTCTGCCTACCCCTCCGGGAAACAGGCGTGAGTCTATGTAGGTATGTATGTATTATGTAATTCTTGCTTGTGATTTCCTTTGAAATACATTTCAATAAAAATCTTTTCTTTGACCCCTTAGATACATACCAATTACATTACACAATATTTATAAATACAAATTTCAAATATTATAAACTTTAACATTAAGCAAATAGGGTTCAAATTCGCGGTAAAATTTACCGGTATCTGGGACAATCTACCGTTTACTAGGACAAATCTACCGGATACTGGTACAAATGGGTCTTTTCAAACTTTATTTAAATTAAAGTATTCTTAACGTCATATATATCAAAGGCTATAAAATTGCACGAAAACAAGAATAAATTGTCTATAAACTTCCGTAAATTTCATTGTTGTTAGTCTTTTAACCTTAACATAGCAGACCTGTAAAGTCGGCGAAGTTCAGAATTTCACGGCTATTGGGACGTTTACCTTACTTTATGGAGAGGATAAACATGCTTTACCATAACGCCTATTCTAGTTGTCACGTAGATAAAACGAATTTACTATTATGACTATTATGAGAATTACGTAGCTCCATACTAGGATGTTACCATAGTTGATTACCTTTAAAATACTTGTTAGTCATTAAACTATTAGCGTGCAACGAACATCAATTAACCTAGTAGTCACCCGCGCATTTGAGAACATACCGTTTTGCATTGCATTTACCGAAACAAAGGAATTCATGCTTTAGAATTAAGATTATGCGTACCTATTTCTAAAAAATATATTTCTGATGCTATCTCCTCCCATTTATAATGATTTTCTGATACAAGCTATGGTCCACCTATGTCCAGGAATACTGGAAAGCCTGTATGATGAACTTGACTGGGGTTATGTCTATTGTCCAGACAACACATCATCATCAACCCTTTACTGTCCCACTGCTGAGCACGGACCTCTACTCAGTATGAGAAAGGTAAGGCCGTAGTCCACCACGCTGGCCAAGTGCGGGTTGGCAGACTTCACATGTCTTTCGAGAACATTATGGAGAACTCTCAGACATGCAGGTTTCCTCACGATGTCTTCCTTCACCGATTAGCAAGCGCTAATTAACAATTTAATACGCACTTAACTACGAAATGTCATTGGTGCGTGCCGTGGATTCGAACCCGAGAACCTCTGCGTAGCAGTCTGTCGGTCTCTCCACTCAGCTATCGCTTCCTTCCTTTCATTGCTGACTGTGTATCTTGGGTTATTTGTATATCAATGCCTAGGAAGAATCAAATACTCAATGGAATATAGTACCATAGAATTTCTTACCTCTGTCGTCTGGTGGACGGCCTCGTACGTCAAGGTGCCGGACCTCGAGACGACACCGACGCAGCCCTGCTTGTGCACGGAGCCAGGCATGATGCCGATCTTGCACTGTCCCGGCGCAATGATGCCGGGGCAGTTAGGGCCCAGCAGACGAGTCTTGTTCTGTCTCAGCAGCGCATGCTTTACGCGCACCATGTCCTAGAACATTACAACGTTTTAATATGCTTGGTAGTCACAAGTTATTCTTAGTTATTCTTAACTAAATTGCCCAACGCCTTTAATAATAGCAAATGCCTTTTCACTATTTTATTAATAGCGTAAATGGTTATAAGGCATTGAATGTGTCTTTAATCCATTCTATTGTTCTACGGAGCTACTGAATTTTTTAAGCTACAAGGAACATAGGAAATGATCTGTATTGTCATATAGTAAACCTACTACAGAATATTTATGACAATCTTGATTGACATTTAGGCAATTACGTTATGGCAATTTCTCTACTGCAAGGCACCAAACCTATATGTACTTGGTTAAAATCGCAAAATGTTCACATATACCCGTGCCCTGGCCTGCTATGGGATACAGGGGCAAAGTATGGAGGCCACAGTCCTGTTATGTGTAGACAGACCTTAACTGGTCAGGAATATTCTATGTCAGCAGCAAATTATTTGGTTAAAAGGCATTAAATACACAACTTAAATTAACCTGTATTATTCATGCACATTACATTGCATTAAAAACTGAATAATTAAACATGTTTGCAAATTAACTTTACTTGTAGCAATTAATTGAACATGAAATATTGTTTTTTATTGTATACAAAAATAAAACAACCACAAATAAGATGAAATATGTAAAAAAAGGTGCCAAGCCAATTGAGGAAGCAACCTTTGTAATTTGTTCAAATAAATATACAGTAATACCAACTTAATCTTTGCGATGTCCAATCATTTTCGTGACATTACATGGTATAAGTAAGTCATAATGTCGGATTGGTAATCTGCCGTCGCGCCGTTTGGTTATAACCTCAAAGTCGGTGTATTTATTTTGCCCAAAAGGGCATATTTTGCAGTGGTTTTGGTGTTATTATTGGTGTCCTGTATTTGTTTGTGTCTGTTTTGTGTGTGTGTTATTTAAACTAGGTAAGTCCGTAATATTTGTGCTTGCTTTAACACTTATGTGCAATCATGGAGGATGACGAAATGTCTCCTCCAGGTCGCCCACCGGATCCTTCAGACCCTAAAGTTTCCGCAACCTCCCAATCCCAAGATCTATTTACATATAACTCCGTCTTGACTGTGCCTTTATCAGCATTTGAATCAATTAATACACTACAACATCGCAAAAGGAAAGAACATGGCGACAATGTTACCGATCTACCCCCCGAGTCTGATTCTGATCCTACCCCCAACAAACTTAAAAAACAAGCCACCGCCCTTGCCCAGCTTAGTCGCACTCGATACTCTAATATGGATTTAGCCCCCTTTTTAGTTCATGTAAATGTTTCAGAAACCAACCCGAACTCTGGTACCTCTATTCACCCCATAAAATTCGGCCAGATGCTAATTGCCCTTAATATTAAAAACATTAAGACAGACGGCATAAAAAAAATAGGTAGAAACCGAATTGCAGTGGAATTTAAGGGCCCTGAAGACGCAAACTCCTTCCTCGCCAACCCTGAGCTTATTAAGAAGGGATATACTGCTAACATACCAACATTTAATATTACTCGTATGGGTGTTGTCCGTGGAGTTCCAATAGAATGGACCGATGATGAAATAATGGAGAACCTGAAGCAACCCCTGGGATGTGGTCGCATCTTAAAAGTACGTAGAATGAATCACAAGGTTACTGTAGATGGCACCCCCCAGTGGAAGCCTACTTCCACAGTTGTCCTGACATTTGATGGTTGTGTTCTCCCGGAACGCGTATTTTGTTGTTACAATTCTCTACCTGTCTCTATCTACCATTTCCCCACAATACAATGTTATGGCTGCTGCAAATACGGGCATACCAAGTCTCAGTGCAGGTCAAAGCCACGGTGTTACCGCTGTGGTGGCGAGCACTTTGGCGAGGGATGCTCGGTAGATGAAGCAACTTGCTTCTATTGTTCTGGTAACCACACGGCCACTAGCAAAACTTGCCCAGAATTCGTAAGACAAAGGAACATTAAAGTAGTGATGGCAGAGAAAAATATATCATATGGAGATGCCTCCAAAATGTTTACTCCCGTCTCCAAATCGTATTCTGAGGTTGTCTCATCACCCCCCCCTAATTCATCTTTTGCCCCAGCCTCATTTAATTTACCATCTAATCACCAAGCCCAAACTCTACCAACCACGACCTCATACAAGAGGACATTTACTAACAAACCAAAAACCCACGCCCCACTCACCCCTGGCTATGACCGCCAGGCTCACCAGGACATCATCAACAGCTATAGTTTCCCACCCTCCGCTAATGGCTGCTGTCTCAATAACAATTCCCAAACATCTTCAGAGTTGGACTCCTCTAGAGAAATGGAATCTGTACTTACACTCATTTCAGTACTTCTGTCTAAATACACTTTACCGGACCACGTTGCCTACGAATTAATCAACAAAATTCAACCCCGCCATAATGGCCCACCAGCTTCTGCAATGGAATGCCAGGAGTGCCCATCCCAAGAAACATGAAATATCATATTTACTTAACTCACATAAACCACTTTTATTTGCATTATCTGAGACTTGGCTAGTACCAAGTCTCCAGCTAAATTTCACTGGTTATAGCACGTACCGCTGTGATCGAGATGATGGTTATGGTGGTGCGGCTATACTAGTCAATAACCTATTCCCTTCTTCCCCTCTCTCTCTTCCATCTCATGGTGGTGAGATTGATGCTGTTGGTGTATGCTCCTTGGGCATCAGTTTTATATCCATTTACATACCTAACCCCCACCCCTCTTGTTTTCAATATATAAAAAATTTATGTAATGCCTATAGCCCCATTATTCTTTTGGGTGACTTTAATTGTCACAATCCCCTGTGGGGATCAGATCATTGTGATTATGGAGGTGCAGAACTGATGGAATTAATGGAGGACCTAGAATTGTGTGTCCTTAATGATGGCTCAGCTACCCGTATTCCTCGTATCGGTCAGAACAAGAGTTGTGTAGATTTAACCCTGTGCTCTGCCACTCTAATGGGTAAGTTAGAATGGCGACGCCTAAACCTGACCCATGGTAGTGACCATTACCCCATCCTCTCTTCCCTATTTAATTGCTCCACTCCTTGTAGGGAAAAGATTCCTCTTCTAAAATACAGACTGTCTGACGCTAAATGGTCCGAATACCGCCAAACCCTTGGGGACAAAATTAGATCTTTACCTAAAGTTTCTTTCGACAACATACATATGTGTTTATCTCAGTTTACAGAGGCAATGTCTGCGGCTGCAGATGCTAATATACCACTTAAAAATTCAGCTACAGGAAAAGTATCTTCCCCTCCTTGGTGGGATCGTGAATGTACCGCAATAATTAAAGCCCGTAATAAAGCAGAATTAACATATATTGACAATATGTCGGTCAGCAACCTAATCGAATATAAATGTATTGTTGCGAAATCTAGACGCCTCTTTAGGAAGAAGAAGTACGATAGTTGGAAAAAATTTTGTTACTCTCTCTCGCCATCATCCCCTCCCTCTCTTATCTGGGATAAATTTAAAAGGTTCAGACGTGGGTGTGCGTCTCATAATTCCCCTTCTATGGCTAATGATATAGCTGTTTCTTTTCTTAATAAACTCGCTCCGCCCTATGCTCCCCTCCTTGAAGAATGTCCAATTCCAATTGGTGCTGTAAACACCTGCAATCACCCTTTAGACGATCCTTTTTCAATATTAGAACTGAAAACTGTGCTTAATCGCGTCCGAGACTCTACCCCTGGATTTGATGGTGTCCCATATTCTTTTTTTAAATCGCTAGGTCCCCTAAGCCGCCAATTTCTACTAGACATAATTAATGTATTCTTTTCTTATGGCATCATCCCAGATAGTTGGAAATCCCAGATTGTTATTCCGCTACTAAAGCCCGGCAAGTCTCCGGATATTCCTGAACACTTTCGGCCTATTGCGCTCTCGCCAGTTATAAGCAAAATTTTTGAGCACCTAATTAAAAACCGGCTGGAGTGGTACATGGAGAATGGGGGATTATTGGCGGAGTCACAGTTTGGTTTCCGCAGGGGTTACAGCACTATGGATAGTGTAGGTACCCTGATGATGGATACACGTTTAGCATTCAGTAAGAATGAGGCGGTCGTGGCAGTGTTTTTAGACATATCTGCGGCGTACGATAACGTTCTTCTTTCCATGCTCAGGAGTAAACTACGACAGCTGAGTGTTCCGGCTAAGATGCTACGTTCCATCTGCAACCTACTATCTGGCCGTATAGTTAGTCTCCAAGTTGCAGATGTAAAGTATGGCCCTCGAAAAGTCTGGCGCGGCCTTCCACAGGGTTCTGTCTTGAGTCCTCTGCTGTATAATATCTACACATCAGACTTACATACGTCAATAAATAACGACTGCAATATTTTACAATACGCGGATGACTTATGCTTATATGTTACTGGACCGATGGTTGAAGTGGCTGCGGGATCCATGCAGGTATCCCTCAATTCTTTAAACCAGTGGCTTTCATCCCATGGCCTTCATCTTTCAGCCCCTAAAAGTCGTCTTCTAGTCTTTAGCCGCAAAAGACAAACCCCCAATATTTCCCTAGAAGTGGAAGGATCTCCTATCAGTACCGCAGATAATGTGAAATTTCTTGGTGTCACCTTAGACGCAAAATTATCCGGTATACACCATCTTAATTCCATAACCAATAAATGTGACAAGAGATTGAATATGATGCGGGCCCTTGCGGGTGTCTGGTGGGGTGCACACCCATTTACAATGAAACTGTTCTATAATGCCACTATAAGGAGTCTATTAGATTATGGTTCCTTTCTTCTTGAACCCTGTAATAAAGTTGCCTTATCAAAATTTGAATCTATCACATCTAAGTCCCTACGCATTGTATTGGGTTGTATGAGGTCTACACCAATCAATGCACTTCAAGTAGAGAGTGGTGAACCCCCTCCTCACCTTCGTAGGCAATATCTATCAGATAGATTCGTCTATAAGGCATATTTCTTGAGTAGCCATAAGATAATGTCTAAGCTTGAACAATTAGATTTTTTATTTCACCAAAGTGAGTATTGGAGACATAAAGAACCCCCTCTGCTTCTAAAATCTTTTAGAAAATTGCTTAGCATCAAGGAAAATACCCCTATCCTTCAAAGCTCAACATTCCCTTTATATAGCTCACCATATGAAATTTTAAATTATGTTATAAACTATATCCCTCACATTGGTTTGAACAAGGATACCCCTCAGGCCAACAATCACTTTTACTCTATTATTGACAAAAAATGGCAAGACCACCACCTATTTTTTACAGATGCTTCCAAATTATCACCAAATGCCAAAACTGGAATATCTGTTTACTATTCCAATTCTAATATTTTCCTTCAGTTTCAAGGCCCCCCAGAGACATCTGTCTTCACTGGAGAGTGTATTGGTATCCTGGAAGCTTGTTTGTTTATCCTCTCCCATAGGTCAATATCAAGGGCCCTTATATGTTCAGACTCCAGAAGTGCCCTGGAATCAATTGTCAAAGACCCTTTTAGAGACAATCTCCGCAGCCCAATAATTTTTGAAATTAAAAATCATTTATATACATGCTCTAAGAATGGTATTGAGGTGATATTGGTTTGGATCCCTGGTCACGCTGGTATCAGGGGCAATGAATGTGCGGATGCATCGGCCAAGGCTGCAGTCACTAGTAGTTTAGCTGATCGTAAACACTATAGCATCCCAATTTACGATTTACTACACTCAACTAAATCAGATTTAATGAGATCTTGGCAGGCCTCCTGGTCCGAGTCGAGTAAGATTAAAGGCGGTTTATATGCCTCAATTCAACCAAATGTACCAGCTAAGCCCTGGTTCTACAAATTCAAATCGGTGCCTAAAACTGTCACATCGGTGATCTGCAGAATTCGTCTTGGACATTGTTGCACCCCAGTCTTTCTTCATAAAATCAGGGTACGGGATAACTCACTATGTGAATGTGGTCTGGACGAAGGTACCCTCGACCATATCTTGCTTAATTGTCGCTTAAGAGAACCTTTCCCACTTGAAGAAATCTGTCCTAAACTGAAAATCCAACACCCAGTCAATGTTCGCCATCTTCTTTCATTTTTTCCAAATCCCGTTATGATTAGAGCATTTATTAAATTTATATCCACTAACACGATTAAATTATAAATTATCCTATGTTGTGTGTCTTTAATTGTGTGTGTGTTTTTTTTTATATAAGTACTTATACAAACTAACAATTTTGGGTACATGTTTGTGTTTGTCCATTGTTACAGGTTCCAATTACGTAGCGCCACAAATTGTCTGCAACCCGCTACGTTTTATTTCAAAATTCTACACGACACTGGCAGAAATTGCCGAAACAATCGGCAGATTGCCAATAATTTAAAAAAAAAAAAAAAAAAAATAAAAAAAAAAAGTCATAATGTCAATAAATGATGTTGGCATTTTTTATCATCTTAAAGGCTTTACTTTGAAATGCTTCGCATAAAAAATGCAATTTATATTTCATCACTTAGTACAAAAGTAAGAAAAATTAGTATGAAATAATTCTCTAGACCAAATGATTTTTTAAATACTGGTCATTTAAATACTGGAAAAGTCTTACATGCTGCGGTATGCCCTCTGTGATGCAGACAACGAGTGGTACTTCAGCTTCAATAGCCTCCAATATCGCCTTAGCGGAACCCGCTGGCGGCACATAGATCACACTGGCATCAGCATTTGTAGCTGCCATTGCTTCCTTAACTGTACCAAATACTGGTTTACCGAGATGTTCAGTGCCGGCCTTCTTTGGGGACACACCTCCAACAACCTTGGTGCCATATTCGAGGGCCTGCTGACTGTGAAATGTACCCTGCTTGCCAGTGAATCCCTGTACAATAACTTTTGTCTCGGAGTTAATAGCCAGGTTTTTCCTGGTCTCTTGATAGGATGACGTATTTCTGACCTGGGTGGACAGTTTCATTCCATCTGTAAAAAAAAAATTATATTAATATTCAGGAAATCATAAAAATAGACAAATTTCAATAAATTTTCACCTTGAAGAGTCCAAAGTGTTATCTTTGTTTTATATTAGTTAATACTAGATTAGCTATCTCATAATAGTATCTATGTCATCTAGTAGGGTAATCTGTACCTGACAGCAATATTATGCCAGTAACTGTTAGTAACAATAGCCTATAATACTGTGACCTGTAGATTTACATGTCTCAAGTGATATGATAAGAATGGAGATTAGATTGTTGATTGATAAATATTATCTAATATTACCTTTAAAGATTCTGTGACTAAGCAATTATTTGGTCCCAAGAAACTTAAGAAAGTAAAACATCATTTTAATATTTATTAACCTGGTTTAAGTACCTGGATATTTTAATCAAGGCTCGGAACTGGTTTAAAAAATACCGGTTAACACCGGTTTATTACGGTTTTCCTCCGAACTTTTCTTAAGAACGTGAACGTTTTTGAACTTTATTTTAACCTAAATTAACCGGTTTATTCGACGAACGTCATGTCGGTAAACACGTTGCCAAACAAAAAATCTTACTACTGAATAAAATCGTAACAGCGCGCGGCGTTTCTTTATGGTGCGTCCGTATTAACCGGTTTTTATTGCTCTAAACCGTTTAATCCGAAAAAACCTTTATGTAAATACTGTTCCAAATATCGGTTTAAAAAAACCGGTTTATGCGAACGAAACCAAATGTAAAGGTTTTGCGGCAAGTACATAATAACGGTTTGAAAATTTTACCGGTATCCGAGGCCTGATTTTAATCTCCATTCTTATAAGAACATGTTTTATTTTTATGACACCGATAGGAGTATATGACCTTCAATGTGGTCAGTTACACAGGCATTTATCAATTATCAATAAATAATCAATGGCATATTCATTTTACTAATACATAATACCTAGTATTCAGCATACAATTATTATTGTGTCAGATATTGCACTACTGATTTACAGCTCTCACTGTATTGAACTCTATTAACCTGTACAACAACAAATAATCAGAAACAACATTCCTATATTGTTTTGTATAAACAAACAACAGTTCAATATCCGAGACTTGGTCCTACATACACAGTTCAGTTGATATATCTTCACAATTGAAACCGGCACAATCAAGATCTAATCAGATTACAGTAATTCATGGGCTTTTAATAAAAATCTACATCTATTCATACAGCAGGTTTGTGTAATCAGGGTAGGGTTGTGTTGAAAAATGTATAGACAGATAGGTACATGCATTTATAACATATAATGTACAGGTACTGTTTGACAAATTAAAATTATCACAGGGCAATTAATAAAATATGTAGACCTATTCTTATTAGAATAGGTAGTCTGTGGGTATGGTCTAATTTAAAAATAAATGTTTTTACAAGACAAAAACAAGAAAAACATGGTACAGCTGTTTTATGTGAGACTGTAAAGAGTAACCAAGTGGCCAAGTTATTTAAAAATTCTTGTCATCTACCCAACTTTTAAGAAAACAAGATTATCAGCTGTCATGATAAATAATAAAACTCATAAACATTATTACTTATCACACAGAATATGTACAACGGTAAAATACGTGTGATCTGTGTGGCAGTACCAAAGGTCAACATATTGATCCATTGTTTTATTGACTGAAAACTTAAAGCATTACAGAAGTCGTAAGTTTTGGTGTACGAATCGGTTTATGTAATAACATGATTTTTCATCGAAAGTTATCACAAGCGCCGACAGTGATAGTATTTTTAGATGAAGGTCTCGGTTACATTAGGCATAATGAATTCGACATTGACAGTTCACGACTCTTTTTGTCTGCATAATTATCTGATCCAAAAAAACTAATAAAATATAACCAGAGTAAAGAAAATACTTTTAGGCAAGTGTCAATCAAATTACAAAGCTAAAATCGTCGGTTATCATGACAAAAATTACGTGACATGCAAACTATGAATGAAAATGCAAAGTTATAACCTAACCACATTTTTGCTAAGACTTCACATATATAAATAATTTCGTTACCTTTACACCGAGACAAAATACGGACGGCGACGGCCATTGTTAAAAATTAGAAATTGATCCAAGGAAAATGGAAATTGCAGAGTATTCAATAATTTAGTGACACTGACAAGCTGGTTCACCAGCCATTATATAACTGACATGACAGGAGCGCAGTGTTTACCTTAAAAAGTAGTAAATTGGTAGAAATAATTATTTATTAATTTTCATCGGTACAATGAAAAAGAGTAATTCTCTGTGATGAAAAAAATGTGACTCATGTTTTTTATTTCTGAGCTTAAAAATAAAAAATCCGACATCTTCCAATGAAAACAAAGACCGCACGGCTGATCACCAAGCTGCTGGTGTGACCACACTCACTAGTCGCTCTGTAACAGTAACACAGATCACTACTAACTAAACAGTAACAACCGACCAACGAGAGAGTTGGAGGCAAATTATATGGGTCATATAAAAGACATTCTTAAAGACAAAGCTGCTTTACTTTTTAGACATAAATCATAATGATAGTCAATTTTGTTTAATCCTGTAAACAGAAATAGTAACACTTTTATTAAGGATAATTCTTAATAAAACTGCTCAAGCACCAGATGGCGATATCACTGAGTACTGAGTACAGTAAATCAACATTTTTAGACAGGTATGTGACCTTAACAAGTATTTCACCAATGGCAACCGCTCATCGCAAAGTGCTTTTATCCAATTAGTTTTTTGTTTATTTTCGCATTCGTCCAGTATAAGTCTTTTTAAATTAAGGAAAATATTATTTGAAAATTGCACTGGCATTTGACAGGTGTTTGTTTATTGTACTTGCTTGTGGTGTTATCTGCACTTCTTCTTAGCGTATCGCTGGCAATCGCCAGCGATACGCTAAGAAGAAGTGCGTACAGTATTGTAACGTACCTACAGTATTGTATATTATGTTTGTTGTATATTTTTTCTGCTCAGAAAGCAGTAACATATAGAATTAGCTGGTTTGGGTTTATGTGAGTTTGCCTCATAGTAGGTATTTATTTATGACCTCTATTTCTTTCGAAATTCGTAACTTGGGATGTTAAGGCAAGATCTTCATCCGAATTGAAGTGGCAGGTTTTTAGGCGGGGTGTTAGTCATTTGTAAAGTGATTGAAGAGGGGTGGGCCAGAACACTTCCTTAGGCAGGCCATTCTTTTAAGATCTCCAACGACTCTTACCAGATACATGAACCAATAGCGATGGTTATGAAGCAACTTCCGGCAGATTTGTGACCTCCGAACAGCAGTCGCATACGCTATCCACTGGACCACTGAGGCATATTTTTAGATCATATCAAACCTGTGGCTGTCAAAATAGTTGCTCCGTGGAAAAAGAGACATGCACCGATAACGCACTATAATTATGTATGACAGTATGACACACTCGTTCATCATCACTTGGTCACGGATAATGACATAGAACTTTATTTCCCGTCGTCATAGGTCTTCTTCTCACCTCCCCTGCTGGGGTAGTGAGCAATCCTTGGGAGGTTTACGCCTTTAGGAGGTCTTCTTCACGGTCTACTACCGTGGACCGGTCATTGGGTTAGCCGCCCTCGAGGCTAACCAGCCGGGTGAGTCTCCGTTGGGAGAGGCTCAGTTAGGGTCAGTTCACACCAAAACGCGACGCTACGCGACCATACGCGCAGATTTTAATGGAGCAACTCAAAATATACTTTATATACAACACGAAAACATACACATTTGCGCGATACATCTCGCGGCGTCGCGCTGCGCAGCGCAAAACCACTGTCCTATTTAAGCATCGTCGCGTCGCGTCGCGTTTCGGTTTGAACTGGCCCTTAGTCGCCTGCGAGAGGCCGGTGGCTGGTCGTCTGGCTGGTGTGGTGGTGGTGATGAAGCCCCGCTCGAGGGAGCCGGGATCAGTTCCCGAGCAGGGCGCTTCAGTCTCCTCCGGATGAGGATTGTTGAGTCTGGATGGGGGAGGGGAGCAATGTTGACGAGGTGGGGGTGTTCTGAGCGATCTGCACGCTCGAACATACCCCGGGCCAACCCGCCTACAAATCCCTCGATCGGCTCCCACTTAAGGTCCCGATATATGGTCGCGTTCCTGAGGTACCTGGGCAACACCATCGAGAAATCACACAACAATGCATCGAGCGGCCCGCAACCTCTTGAACACCTGGAAGTGCATTCACAAATAATAATATATTGTACTTTCTTTGCTCTGATTGGCTGTTATAAAATGTATCGCAGTTTAAGCATCCACTCACTACAAAATTAGTTTTACAAAGTAACTAATTTTGTACATATATTTAAGGCTAGGTTTATAAGAAAATAATATTCTCTTTGTACAACAACAAGATTGGAGTTCTCATTCTGCACCTTCACCGCTACAGACCCCACCTTATGACCTATTAGTATGTTGTTAATCTGTGACTACTTTAGTAGCAATACTGAAAAATTGGTGTATTCATGACCAACTAATCTTCGAACATTAAACATCCACACGTAACTATAATTTATTCGTATTTTACAACTGAGGCTCTGATTTAATTGATCTGTGAGAGAATTGACAGCCTGTTGCACAAACAATCTTTTAAATTAATAATATAAAACATTAAATAAGGATAAAAACATTGGCAATGTACTCTAAACTCCATAAAAAATATTTTGTGTTAGTAAATCGCCTCTCTAGTCTGAATTCTACCGATTTTATCACTATCGGTGTCGCGTTAATAAAAAACTGACACCGTTTATCGGCGATGCAAAGATTGTCCACGCGCCTCTGCCGGTGAAATTTGGAAGTTGTCGAGGTACGACACTTTTGAAAGCTTACAATACAACTTTGCTTCGAGGTTATAGTGGTAATTGTATTGAGAGCTGACCAAAGTAGTAGTATATTTTATAGTTTATAGTAGTACTTAGTATAATATGTACATATAATATTATGTGAGAGAGATTTACATGGAGGACTTCTAAATTTCGCCGCTAGTTAGAATCTTAGCATCGCCAATCAAGGCATGAAGGTAAATATTGTGAGTGAGGTAAATATATTAGAGTTTTAATCAATATCACTGATTGATATAGCGCTTGTATTTACAGGTGAAAAGCTTGAAATGTATAAATGTAATACTATGTAGTATAATATATTTCTATAACGAAGAACCTTTCGCCGTTAGGGGCGCGCGGATATTCTTTGCGTCGACAATAATACTTCGGTCCATGTTTACCCCTACCAAATCTGGTTCAAGACAACAAAAAAACAAAAATTGCGACCAATTTCAGCCTATAATATTTACTTTATCTTGCAAAATGTAGGAAATAGGTTTTCGAATAATATAATTGGAGCGCTGTGCGCTGTTTGAAACATTCGTTTTTTTTTATATTTCTTTTCGTTTTACTTTTTTAGTCCGATCTACGTATTTTTGAAAATTCGTGTTGTCAGCACTGGCACCCGCAATACCCGCATGCATCGTTTAGACTGGCAACCACAGAGTACCTTTTTATGTACGGTACGGCTGGCAACTATAGTCAGTCAGTTGTCAGTTGTGTTATGACGTGTAATTTGCAGTGAGGAGTACTGAGGAGTGTTTCTTGTTTGGTGCAAATTTTGAAAAATATATCTTTATAGTTTCTATATAAAATATAATTAAAATTCTTCGTCAACGTGATAAATTTAGCAACTTAAGTAGCATTTAAGAAATTAATAAATAACAATTAAAAAACAGTTTGTACTGTTATTTGTTTTGGTAATAATTACGCCGATTACCAGCAAAAATGTGTGGCTCAGACAAGAAATTGGGAGAAATTCGGGCGCTCATACTTGTTGGTGGTTACGGGACTCGGTTACGACCTCTAACACTGAGTAGACCAAAGCCCTTGGTGGAATTTGCCAACAAACCAATATTGATGCACCAAATAGAAGCTTTGGTTGAAGCTGGTGTAACACAGGTAAGATATCCTTGGAAAATAAATATTACGTGTCGATTGTATTTGTGGCTTTGAAAACGTATTCAGTTATAATAAAAAACTTAAAACTAGTCAACAACTTCTAAATATTGGCATTCCTTTGTTATCAAGTGTTGTGTGTCGTCATTTCAGGTTATTCTAGCCGTTTCATATAGAGCGGAAGATATGGAAAAGGAGTTGACAGAAGAGGTGTCTAAACTAGGTGTGTCTCTAACATTCTCACATGAAACAGAACCATTGGGTACTGCAGGACCCCTGGCACTTGCGAGGGAGCTTCTCAGCACAAGTCCAGAACCATTCTTCGTCCTCAACTCTGATGTCATATGTGATTTCCCATTCAAAGAGCTTGCTAAGTTCCACAGAAGTCATGGAAAGGTATGTATATAGGTAGTTATCCTTCACTTTTTCATACTGATCATATCATGAATCATGCCTAACAATGATTTTGTAGGCAGTGTTAACAATTATTTACACATACATACATACATAGACTCACGCCTGTTTCCCCCAAGGGGTAGGCAGAGGCATATTAAACGCCCACTTTTCGCCAGTGTTTTGATCCCACGTAATAGGTGGCGAGCCTATTGCTGCTTATTGGGCCATTTTGTTTGCCAGAGCAGAGAGAATTATTTAGAAAACACATTTAATTTGACATTGAAACTAATTTTGCGTGAAGCTAGATTATCTATATTATCGTGAGTCTATGTATGTATGTATGTAGATTATCTGTGAGCACATTTTGGAATTGTGTAACATAGCATTGGCTGCAAAAATTATGTCTATATAGGTCCCCATGGTGGTGTTATTGTTATTTCTGATGAGATGTATAAGCATAACAAGCATGAAATGCCCACATTCATAATGTTATTTAGCAATCTATAACAGTACAATAACAATTATCTACTTATGAAAATTTGCCATGAAAACAGATATGGACAAAATAGAACAGTTTTGAATATCCCTAACCATCATTAACATCAGACTGCAAATGCATAAAAATATATTATGAATATTTAACTTCTTTGCAACTGTGTATGAGGACTAGTGTACTGTCTGTAGTCTACCATAATTAATAATATAAGCATTGGCATAGAAGAACTATTCAGAAATATAATATTCGAATAATTGACAATAGGTTTCACATGTCATCTGTGATACAACTGCGTAAAGAAAGAAGAAAGTTGTATCTGCAAGTGTGACTGCTGTTGGTCTCGCGGCATAAATGTGCGCGTTGGATTGGGCGGTCTCGGGTTCGATCCCCGGATCGGGCAGTGTTACCGGGTTTTTCCATCAGGAAATTCACAATAGCTCTTGCTACTGTAAATTTCCTTATGGAGACAGACTCCATGCTCGGAGTCTGGTAATGTAGCCGATACGACAATAGGCTCGCCACCTATTATAAATCTGGCGAAAAGTTGGTGTAGCAATATACCTCTGCCTACCCCTTCGGGGATATAGATGTGAGACTATGTATGTATGTATGTATCTGCAACTGTAGATTAATATAATTACTATGACATAATCATGTTTACTGTAATTTTCTACACAGAGTTGTAATGACCTTCAGCTATGTTTGTTCACACTGTAATAGCCTTATTGTAGAAATATATTGTGTTACTGTGTGATACTGATAACATATTATGTACCTACTGAGTATTCTACTTATAATTAACATAAAAGTTTGTAATGATTTGCAACATAAAAGTTTGACAACCGGTTGGCGCCGCGGGAGTGTAAGCGACTGCTACTCCGAAGGTCGCTGGTTCGATTCCCGCTCAACTCAAACATTTGTGTGCATAAATGTGGAAGTTTGTCTTGTTCTGCCACCAATTAGCCAAACCGAAACACTAAACACAATGTTCAACATTACAGTTAAATAATGCTCAGTAAAATGTGATAAATATAAATGAAGTTGAAGTCATTATTTAACATGTAAAAACCATTAATTTTCATTATTAATATATACATTGATGAAAGGACTAGACATTTAACTAAATGGATATTCAGCTAGTTGGCTGAGGCAGGCTGAGATGACACATACACATTTTGCATAAAGTTATATTTTTTAGTTACAACAAATGATGAACTGCATGAATGAGAGCTTTGAATCGAAAGGTATGAAATTGAATGCAAAAAAGACGAAAGTGATGGTGTTTGAGAAGGATGAAAATGTGATTGAGTGTAATATTGCGATTGGAGAAGAAAACATTGAACAAGTGACAGAATTTGTATATTTGGGTAGCATGTTTACAAGAGATGGAAGATGTGAAGGAGATATTGAAAGGAGAGTGACTGCGGGAAACTGTGTAAATGGAGCGCTGCATGCCTTTATGAACGGCCAGAATGTGCCAAAACAGGCGCGGCTGGCGGTTCATAATGGAGTGCTTGTGCCCACGTTAATATACGGTAGTGAGTGTTGGGTGTGGCAGAAAAAGCATGAAAGCAGAATTAACGCAGTTGAGATGCGGTCACTGCGTAGTATGTGTGGGGTAAGACTGATTGATAGAATTCCGAATGCAGTAATACGAGAGCGATGTGGCCTGAAAGAAGATGTCGTGACAAGGATTGAGAAAGGAATGCTGAAATGGTTTGGGCACGTGGAGCGAATGAGTGAAGAAAGAATGACGCACCAAATATATGAGGCTAACGTGTATGGGCAAGCCGGTCGCGGCCGACCTCGTAGGACATTCGTCGACCAAATTGGTGACGTTCTGAAAAACGGGAAGGTCCTAAGCACCCGGAACCGGCGAGCATGTATGAACAGAGTAATGAATGTAGAGGAAGCGCGTGAGGTTTGTAAGGATAGATGCAAGTGGCGTTCCGTTGTCTCTGCCTACCCCGACGGGAAAAAGGCGTGAGTTTATGTATTTATGTTATATTTTTTCTGTTATAAACATTAATTGGTGTTAATATATTTCTGGACATAATATAGCTCAATCTGATATACTTTAAAGTCTAAAACGGCCAAAATCAGCATAATTTTATTATTGTTTTTGTTTAATATTAATTTCAGGAAGGCACTATAGTAGTAACCAAAGTGGAGGAGCCTTCTAAATATGGAGTTGTTTGTTACAAAGAAGATGGACAAATTGAAAGTTTTGTTGAGAAACCACAAGAATTTATTTCAAACAAAATTAATGCAGGTAAGTGTATCTGTACCTTTTACGATTTACAATGCTGTTGTAGCAGTATGTATATTTGTACAAATAAATTTATAGCAAATTAGAAAAGGACAATAGTTTATTGATACCATTGTTTTCATTACCTGAACAAATAAATGTGGCAAGGCAAGGTTAAAAAATATTGACTTCTGTTACAACAATGCACCATCATCGTCATCGCAGCATAAGGCCCGGCGCCCACTATCGGTGGGCATCGGTGCGGCTCGGTACAGCGGCTTCGGGCGCCTGAGTGCTGCCTCGGCAGTCGTAAGCACACCTAAGGACGCCTTTGCTGATTTTGGGTAGCTTCAGAATAGTTCGGGAGGCAGAAACATCGCAGAGCAGTGGGACTTAGTTCTCATTGTTCATCTTCAGCCTCGGCGTCATTAGCCATCCGTCAATAGCCCGACGCAGCTCTCAGGCGCCCGAAGCCGCCGTAAGGCGCCCGAGCTGTACCGAGCTGCACTGAATGCCCACCGATAGTGGTCGCCGGACCTTAAGGCGTTCGCCTTATAGCCTGCGTCCTATTACTAGTCTAACCATATTTTATAAGAATATTTTGCTATTTTATGGAGTGACTGCGTCTGATCGCCGTAAATACAAAGGAATAGCGGTTTTCCGTGGCTAAGACTTTAAACGAATATGTGTAATAATAAACTAATACAAGGGACAACCTCACTCTCAATAATAAGCACTGCTAAGTTTGGAGCTAGATAATGTAATCATCATCAGCCCCTTACAGTCCATTGCTGGACTAGGCCTCTCCTTTGAAAGGAGGAATTGGCCTACTATACCACGCTGGCCAAACGGGTTGGTATAGGGTTTGTTTTAAGTTTTCCTTCTCTTACAGTGCTGTTCTCTGCATAGTATGGTCCCTCTGTCGGCTTTTACGACACCCATGGGATGATATGGGGTGGTGACATTGCGTATTCTTAATCCGTCACCACACGGGATAATGTAATGCATGGTAGAATATTAAAATAAACACTACAACTGTTGAAGTTGTTTGTGAGAAACAAAACAAAACATGTTATAAACACTTGCAGCTTATTTGTAATAATTTTTACGATCATTTCTTTTTCTAGGCATGTACATACTTAATCCATCAGTGCTAAGTAGAATAGAGTTGCGGCCGATGTCTATAGAAAAAGAAGTGTTCCCATTCATGGCAACCGACGGTCAACTATATGCGATGGAACTGCAAGGATTCTGGATGGATGTTGGACAACCCAAAGACTTTTTAACAGGTAGCTTTTGAACCTTTTACTAAGTAATAATAAATTGTATTACTGCCTGAGTCCAAGGTTACAACCGCGTTATTTAAGGCTAGGTACTGCTCCGCATCCATGGCTACTAGCGTGATGTTAGATTACAGGATTGCACGATTGGCGTAGTGTTTTTAAGCGATCGCCTCGCTGCTTGGTACTGCGTTGCGTGTCGTGGGTTCGATTCCCACGCGAGACAACACTTTTTGTGATCTACAAATTGTTGTCACGAGTCTGGGCGTTCTTTGTGTACATTGATTGAATGTTTGTAAAGTCCCCCGCGACACAGGAATTTCTTCCTAGTGCGAGAGGTGTCTTTTAAAAAAAAAACATACAAACAAACTCTTCAAGCTTTATAATATTAGTAAAGATATTCATGTTTATATCTATTGGGTTTTGCGGCGTCAGCGTCAGGCCTCTTGTGTGACGGGAGTTTTATCAACTGGTGACAGGAAGCGTTTAGTTGTCCTTGTACACGAACTACTGAAATGTCCATTGCATCAACAAACAGCTACACAAATGGTAGAACACATTGTATGTCGGCTTGTCTAACCAGTCAATGGTCCCTTGCCCTTCACGTGCAACAAGAGGCCTTTTGCTTTTTTGTAGGTAAATATTCTACAAATTTTATACGATTTTCTGATTTAAACAGTACTTGTGTTACTGCTGCATATCATAGTTATCTTATTTTTGTTATATGATCTGAGTTTTATTGCTATGTCTTTATCAATACCCATGGTGTACAGTGCTGCTCATCGTGGTATTATATTTAGTCCTGGATTTTTAATACGGCTGATTTGATTTGAAAAAACCTGCAACCATCAAAACCAAGAATACAAACGGTAGACTAACCAAATCCTAACTCGTGTTATTTCAGGAATGTGCCTATACCTGACGAGCCTGCGTCAAAAGAACTCCAGCAAGCTATACGACGGCGCCGGCATAGTGGGCAATGTGCTCATCGATCCCACCGCTAAGATCGGCAAGGGCTGCAGAATCGGACCCAACGTCACTATTGGACCCGATGTCGTCATTGAAGATGGTACGTTTAGATATATTGTAATAGTAGATATTATACCGGCATTTTAATTTGTTATGCCTATGCGATTTATGGCTTGTGCCGCATGTGTGGCGCATAACGGGATGTTATAAGTTATAATACATATATTTTATCCTTACTTAGTAAATGTAATGTCCTATCCAAAAATACTGGTTTAGAAAACTAAAATCGTGCTTCCTAAACCTAAAAAAAGAACAAAATAATAAATTTATCTTTTGCGGTGGAAATTCTGTGTCCTGAAAGACTTTTATAAACATTCAACCAATAGATAAACTATAAATAAAAACGAAACCCAGAAAAGAACAATAATTTGTGGATCACATAAGTCACAACAAACACAAGGTTTTGTTTCATATGGGTATCAAACACACATCATAGTTTGTTTCGTTAAAATAAACAAAAAGAAACCAATCAAAAAAAGTTGAACATTTCTTCATCGGGTTATGTGTAAATAATACTTATCTTGATCATTTAGTAAACATCTCTCAGTAGGTATTTGTGTATCGTGTTGGTTTAAGTGTTTACCACGTAATCACTACACGAAATCATTGGCTGCGACATGCAGCTGATTTTAATTAAACAATATTGAAAGTTTATACAGTATGTTTGCATTCAGTTTATTTATACAAATGTAATAACGGCACGCGTCGCACTTATTCGAATGGTTATGGGGGTTATACTCTCAAGTGGGGAGGGGGTTATACTCTCAAGTTTTATACTCTCAAGATGTCGGAGGAGTTCCTCCAACATCTTGAGGGTGCCGGAGGAACTCCTCCGACATCTTGAGAGTGCCGGAAGCCCCATTCCTCTTTTCTTTCTCCCTCATCTCACACCGCCTCCCCCTATTCCTTTTCCCATCATATACAATGGTAACGCACTTGTGACTGAGTTGCGGATGTCCATGAGCGGCGGTATTCGCTTACCATCAGGCGATACGTCTGCTGGTTTGCCTCCTATTATTTACATTAAAATAAAATTTGTTTCCAAGTTCAGTGTTATAAGCGTAAAAGGAGTGATGGCAGTTGGCACACATGACAGAATAGAATAAAGATTAATTATTAAACTTATAATTAAAGTAACTCATTGAGGGCCTTATTACAAAACAAGGTTTAAATATAACAGCAGGTTTAGTCCTTGATTGACAACTAAATAAAGTTACTCATTGAGGGTCTTATTACAAACAAGGTTTAAATATAACAACAGGTTTAGTCCTTGATCGACAACTAAATAAAGTTACTCATTGAGGGTCTTATTACAAACAAGGTTTAAATATAACAGCAGGTTTAGTCCTTGATTGACAACTAAATAAAGTTACTCATTGAGGGTCTTATTACAAACAAGGTTTAAATATAACAGCAGGTTTAGTCCTTGATTGACAACTAAATAAAGTTACTAATTGAGGGTCTTATTACAAACAAGGTTTAAATATAACAGCAGATTTAGTCCTTGATTGACAACTAAATAAAGTTACTCATTGAGGGTCTTATTACAAACAAGGTTTAAATATAACAGCAGGTTTAGTCCTTGATTGACAACTAAATAAAGTTACTCATTGAGGGTCTTATTACAAACAAGGTTTAAATATAACAGCAGGTTTAGTCCTTGATTGACAACTAAATAAAGTTACTAATTGAGGGTCTTATTACAAACAAGGTTTAAATATAACAGCAGATTTAGTCCTTGATTGACAACTAAATAAAGTTACTCATTGAGGGTCTTATTACAAACAAGGTTTAAATATAACAGCAGGTTTAGTCCTTGATTGACAACTAAATAAAGTTACTCATTGAGGGTCTTATTACAAACAAGGTTTAAATATAACAGCAGGTTTAGTCCTTGATTGACAACTAAATAAAGTTACTCATTGAGGGTCTTATTACAAACAAGGTTTAAATATAACAACAGGTTTAGTCCTTGATCGACAACTAAATAAAGTTACTCATTGAGGGTCTTATTACAAACAAGGTTTAAATATAACAGCAGGTTTAGTCCTTGATCGATAACTAAATAAAGTTACTCATTGAGGGTCTTATTACAAACAAGGTTTAAATATAACAGCAGGTTTAGTCCTTGATTGATAACTAAATAAAGTTACTCATTGAGGGTCTTATTACAAACAAGGTTTAAATATAACAACAGGTTTAGTCCTTGATCGACAACTAAATAAAGTTACTCATTGAGGGTCTTATTACAAACAAGGTTTAAATATAACAGCAGGTTTAGTCCTTGATTGATAACTAAATAAAGTTACTCATTGAGGGTCTTATTACAAACAAGGTTTAAATATAACAGCAGGTTTAGTCCTTGATTGATAACTAAATAAAGTTACTCATTGAGGGTCTTATTACAAACAAGGTTTAAATATAACAGCAGGTTTAGTCCTTGATTGACAACTAAATAAAGTTACTCATTGAGGGTCTTATTACAAACAAGGTTTAAATATAACAACAGGTTTAGTCCTTGATCGACAACTAAATAAAGTTACTCATTAAGGGTCTTATTACAAACAGGGTTTAAATATAACAGCAGGTTTAGTCCTTGATTGACAACTAAATAAAGTTACTCATTGAGGGTCTTATTACAAACAAGGTTTAAATATAACAGCAGGTTTAGTCCTTGATTGACAACTAAATAAAGTTACTCATTGAGGGTCTTATTACAAACAAGGTTTAAATATAACAACAGGTTTAGTCCTTGATCGACAACTAAATAAAGTTACTCATTGAGGGTCTTATTACAAACAAGGTTTAAATATAACAGCAGGTTTAGTCCTTGATCGATAACTAAATAAAGTTACTCATTGAGGGTCTTATTACAAACAAGGTTTAAATATAACAGCAGGTTTAGTCCTTGATTGATAACTAAATAAAGTTACTCATTGAGGGTCTTATTACAAACAAGGTTTAAATATAACAACAGGTTTAGTCCTTGATCGACAACTAAATAAAGTTACTCATTGAGGGTCTTATTACAAACAAGGTTTAAATATAACAGCAGGTTTAGTCCTTGATTGATAACTAAATAAAGTTACTCATTGAGGGTCTTATTACAAACAAGGTTTAAATATAACAGCAGGTTTAGTCCTTGATTGATAACTAAATAAAGTTACTCATTGAGGGTCTTATTACAAACAAGGTTTAAATATAACAGCAAGTTTAGTCCTTGATTGACAACTAAATAAAGTTACTCATTGAGGGTCTTATTACAAACAAGGTTTAAATATAACAACAGGTTTAGTCCTTGATCGACAACTAAATAAAGTTACTCATTGAGGGTCTTATTACAAACAGGGTTTAAATATAACAGCAGGTTTAGTCCTTGATTGACAACTAAATAAAGTTACTCATTGAGGGTCTTATTACAAACAAGGTTTAAATATAACAGCAGGTTTAGTCCTTGATTGACAACTAAATAAAGTTACTCATTGAGGGTCTTATTACAAACAAGGTTTAAATATAACAGCAGGTTTAGTCCTTGATTGACAACTAAATAAAGTTACTCATTGAGGGTCTTATTACAAACAAGGTTTAAATATAACAACAGGTTTAGTCCTTGATCGACAACTAAATAAAGTTACTCATTGAGGGTCTTATTACAAACAAGGTTTAAATATAACAACAGGTTTAGTCCTTGATTGACAACTAAATAAAGTTACTCATTGAGGGTCTTATTACAAACAAGGTTTAAATATAACAGCAGGTTTAGTCCTTGATTGATAACTAAATAAAGTTACTCATTGAGGGTCTTATTACAAACAAGGTTTAAATATAACAGCAGGTTTAGTCCTTGATTGATAACTAAATAAAGTTACTCATTGAGGGTCTTATTACAAACAAGGTTTAAATATAACAACAGGTTTAGTCCTTGATTGACAACTAAATAAAGTTACTCATTGAGGGTCTTATTACAAACAAGGTTTAAATATAATAGCAGGTTTAGTCCTTGATTGACAACTAAATAAAGTTACTCATTGAGGGTCTTATTACAAACAAGGTTTAAATATAACAGCAGGTTTAGTCCTTGATTGACAACTAAATAAAGTTACTCATTGAGGGTCTTATTACAAACAAGGTTTAAATATAACAACAGGTTTAGTCCTTGATCGACAACTAAATAAAGTTACTCATTGAGGGTCTTATTACAAACAAGGTTTAAATATAACAGCAGGTTTAGTCCTTGATTGATAACTAAATAAAGTTACTCATTGAGGGTCTTATTACAAACAAGGTTTAAATATAACAACAGGTTTAGTCCTTGATTGACAACTAAATAAAGTTACTCATTGAGGGTCTTATTACAAACAAGGTTTAAATATAACAGCAGGTTTAGTCCTTGATTGATAACTAAATAAAGTTACTCATTGAGGGTCTTATTACAAACAAGGTTTAAATATAACAGCAGGTTTAGTCCTTGATTGATAACTAAATAAAGTTACTCATTGAGGGTCTTATTACAAACAAGGTTTAAATATAACAGCAGGTTTAGTCCTTGATTGACAACTAAATAAAGTTACTCATTGAGAGTCTTATTACAAAACAAGGTTTAAATATAATAGCAGGTTTAGTCCTTGATTGACAACTAAAAAAAAGACTTTATAAAGAAGGTAATTATAAATTCTAACGCCACTTATGTTCCAAAGGCTTTTAGAGCTAATAGTTTAACAAAAATCTATGTTCAAAACAAAAATCTATGTTAAAAGTCTATATCTATGTATAATCAATTTTAGACAAGTGAGGCTAGGTCTAAACTGTGATTTATATTTTAGTCCATGTTTTGCAATAAGGTGGTATGTATTTAAATAAAAACAAAAAAATATTTAATTTAAACTTGATACGGCAGCTGATATTAATGTTCTATCATTCCTTTCCAGGTGCGTGCATAAAACGCAGTACGATTCTCCGCGGCGCGTGCGTGCGGCAACACGCTTGGCTCGACGGGTGCATAGTGGGCTGGCGCTCCATGGTCGGCCGCTGGGTGCGCATGGAGAACACCACGGTCCTCGGCGAAGACGTCATAGTCAAAGACGAGCTCTACGTCAATGGCGGACAGGTGTTGCCCCACAAGTCTATAGCACTGTCTGTGCCTGAGCCACAGATTATTATGTAAAGACTGAGGTGTAGTACTCTGGGTATACTCTGCTCAAGATTGCAAGATTATAAGACAGACTTTACCAAAAGGCTTCACGATGATTGGATCTTACTCTGAACTAATTTTATTTTTCCTGTAAATTACTATCATACGTTACTATACTTACTTGCAATGGTATATGTACGCGGGTAGGTTGTAGTCGCAACGTTGTCAAGGCCACAAGCGGCCAATAACTAGTACAAATACACAAAAAATGTTTGTAGTCGCGGAAGGACTGACAACCACGATCCTCCGCTACCACGACCGGTGCAAAACGGTCGAAACGTTGGAAACAGACACCTTAATTTTATGTGATTAAGACCCGCTAAATATTTTATGACGATAAATAATAATTCAGTGTTATATGTTTTTTGATAAAAGATTTTTGAAAATATATTTTTAAATTAATATTTATCAATACCAAATGAACCTACAATGTAGTGATACAACATTTTACTTCTTATGTTGTAATTTATTATACGATATGAAGTACACAGTACACTTAAAATAATAATTAATGAAGTGGGGCTAAAGCTTTCATGAGAGAATAAATTTCTTTATCTCCATTTTGGGTAGATATATCTTGAGCAGACTAAATAAACTACCAACATCACCATATTTTTAGGAAACCATGTTTTTATTTCGATACTGATATTGTGTATTCATAAGAGTGTAGGTACTTTGATATCCAGTGCATAAATATGGTTTTCCTGAATAAATACATTTATACACTTTGAAAATAAAGTACTTCATACTAGATAAATATATCGATTGGCTAAGTAATATACTTACTATTTTAATTTTAATATAATTATATTTATAATTTTAAGTTTGTTATAAAATATAGATATTATTTTTGTAGTACATAGTGTTACCTCAATAATATTTTAATACAAATATGTTTTTATTTTGGGTTATCTATATTCGAATATGTTTATTTCAATATTATTTCTATTTTCTCAATTCTGTTGATCTAAATGGGCACATTCCATTCTTGTTAAAATTGGCATCTTTAAGTTTTTATACTTCATGGTACAACTTTGTAATGTACTGCCATTTTACACCAAAATGTATAGTAATAATTTAAGGATTTTTGTAGTAGTAATTTGTCTACATAAATATAAAATGAAATACAAAATATTTGCGAATTATTCGTTTGTTTCTTTCTTACCTTAGACATGAAGACCGGCCCTATCCGTATCTATACCGTTAACCAAGCAGCCGCTCTTGGCGCCGAATCAAGGTCAGGGGGCGCCAAGGCCTTAGGCAGAGAACTCAGATTTACATAGAACCACAGATCTTAAGGATTTCGTGTGCTGATTCTAAGTGAGGTCTGCCTCCAGTTTAGATCGTAGTTGGCGGCGCTATTTCTCCGTCTCTCTTGCTCTCGTAGTTAAGATACACTGGGGGAACGTCCGTCTCTCTTGCTCTTACATTATGGGAACGACTGCCACGCCACCAAGCGGCAATTTGGGTCGCAGAAAGTTTGTGTCCAGAGCGCCCTCAGGAAATGTGGTTCTGTGTATAAATCCGAGTTCTTTGCCTTAGGGAGAGATTGCCGCAGTGGAGAGCGTTTTTCATAATTATAATGTTTATCAAGCACTGCTGGACTAGGCCTCGCCTTTGGAAGATATTTATATTGATTATATTATTTTTTTTGGTGGCGGGTTGGAAAATGGAGTCCCTCCGCTCTGGGGGGGAAGGGCGAAGGGGACTGTCAGACTCTTACTGACTAAAAACCAACCCATGCTCCTCATGTACCCATGTGTCGGAGGGTAGGGTTTCACCGAAGCATTCCTCGCCACCCCCCGACGAGTATTGGCCCGCCAGATGGTCAGGCGGGCCCCGAACGAAACCCCCTTGGCGGCGGATGTAGGTGTTGGGCTGCGCCGCCAAAACACCCAGCAGCCGCAGAGGATAGGGAGGGCGGCAACACACAACATCGCATCTCCTCTTCCTCTGCGGCCCCACCGCGACGCAACGATGGTGCGCCCCCATTTGGTCGCGGGAGATAGGGCGCGCGGCAACGGAACACCGACACGCCTCTCCTCCCGCGACCGCACACGACTGCGAGAGACAGACAAAACTGTCCCCCGCACCCGCACCTTGGGACGCATCCTACGCAGGCCTCACCCAAGCCCACGTGGAGCGTCCCCTCCCGAGATCCCGCTTAGCTTCCCCGTGGGTGTACCTCATACCCACGGTTACTGAGCCCCCTCCACCACGACAAGGTGGAGATCCCACGGGGGGGTCGCTATAATATCCCTACGCTTCGAGCACAGTAAGGGTTCTTGTTAGGTGACATATGGGCGCCGAAAAATTATTTCACTACATTTGTATCCTTTTTATATCACTTGAGCGCCTTCAAAATCTCTGTATACGATTCATATTTGGACTACGCAAATATGATCATGTTTCACAATTTCGAGCACAGCTTAAGTGGTTACCCATACGACATCGCCGGAATGCTCATATTCTCTCTTTGCTGTACAATATACTGTTAAACCGTGGTTTAACCCTTCAACTCCCACCTATCTTGAAGGAAGATTTGAATTCCTTCATGATACGCATAGTCGTTATTTGAGGTCATCAGAAAATTTGAAACTAAAAATGCCGGTACATTCCACGTCATTTCTTGATCAATCTTTCTCCGTCACTGCTGTTCGCCTATGGAATGCGTTACCCTCAGATTAGTGAAGTATCAGATGGAAAGCGCGGCTAGAGATGTAAGTGCGGTATTATACCATTTGTACTGAAATGTATAAAACGAAAAATACCGTATAATACGGTATTATACAATTTACTACGGTATTTTATGTATAAATCAATTCTTCTCTGTTTTTGAAGTAAATGATCATGAAATCATTAAAAATACTGACTACGGTAGAATTGCACAGGAATAAAGCAAGAAATTATATGTTAAGTTTGTATTATTAATAATTACGGTTAAGGTTTCGAAATACGTCGCCGTTTTTAGGGGTTGTGAATGATTGGAGGGGGCGGGGTGGAGGTCTCGGAACCACCCCTCACCATACTCCCATGAATATAAGAATGTCACGTGACATTTGGCGACTGGCACTGTACGGACACGCGCGACTATGTGTGTGTAAAGTTGCCAGATTATGAATAATCTCCCACTATTTTGCATATAGTTATGTAATATTCTTATATTCATTTGCGGTTTTTAAGAATTTACCATGGATTTAATTAATGCTTTTATAAATACATTTCTTAAATGTAGGTACCGAGTTAAGTTTTAACTAATTCGTAAATTGAGAAATGAATAGAATATGTTTTGTGATTCATAGCTTCGATCCAGGAGAAATATATAAGACCAACTACTTACATATATTTACGAATACCAATCATGAGGTCCAGATCTTAGATCGGCGAATATGTTGTTTATTTTTTGTTTAGAAATTCTCAGTATGGTATCTGGAAATGTTTGGTTAATTGCAAAAGGCTTGCTTCCTATAATTCCTATAATATTATTTAGCTAAAAATGTACACATGTGTTGCTGTACGATTTTGATACTTATTCCCTACCTACGCCATAAGTGTGTATGTACACACGGCGCCAAGTCAAGCTAAACAGCTGCTGTACGATTTTGATACTTATTCCCTACGCCACGCCATAAGTACGTATGTACACACGGCGCCAAGTCAAGCTAAACAGTTGCTGTACGATTTTGATACTTAAAGTGTATAAGCTTGACGAGTAGCAGGGTGTACACGAATATTTGGATCGTTTGAGGATCGAACTCAAAACAATATAATTATGTAAGGTATATACTAATGGAAATTCTATTACTATATTTATAAGAAAGAAGATATATCTACAATATACTTTTATAATACGTTAATGTATTTTTCATTAACATGACAATCATTATTACATAATCAATTGACAAGTGCATTTGCCCTAATTCAGGCAGAACGGCGTCGACAAAAACTGGCAACACTTACATATTTCTTGCACAAATACGAATTTTATCGAAATTAAATTAGGAAACATTCAAATTGTCACTAGTTACCTGTGAAAAGATATTCCATTTTCCTGTTTTTGTTTTTGGGAACAACTTTTACAGTGTTTAAGAACGCAAGACGGCATTTTGAGAATTTAAAAGTTGAAGTGATCGTGGCGCGTGAACTGTACGATGCTTCGTAGCGCACTGAGACGAGATTGTATTCGCTTTTGAATTTGTATTTGCTTTAGTGGCCGCACGCAACTGTGCCGCGCGTTCCATCTGATACTTCACTAATCTGAGGGTAACGCATTCCATAGGCGAACAGCAGTGACGGAAAAAGATTTATCAAGAAATGACGTGGAATGTACCGGCATTTTTAGTTTCAAATTTTCTGATGACCTCAAATAACGACTAAAACTTTTTTTGTGCGAAAAATAACTTTACTTAGCGTAACCTTTGTAATAGCAAAGTTAAGCAACACTCGCACAGGTAGCCACTAGGATAGGTGGTCACCTATCCTAGTGGCTACCTGTGCAAGTGTTGCATAAGCGTTTGGCATTTATATCAGAGTGCTACGGTACGTAAAGCTGATGGTCCCGGTTCTTGTCTCAGGATTAGACTTAAGGGCGGATCCAGCTTTGGCGCCAGGAGGGGGTCACATAGTCGTGGTCAAGTCAAGAACTTATGATTTAATTTTGATAACAATAGATACAAGTAAAAAGTTGGTATTTAATTAATGTTCGTAATAGACCAGTGCAGATACGTTAGAAAACGGTAAAAAGTAAAATAAAATTACAGTAGGATGAGACCCATTGGAGAAGCGATCATTAAAGGATAAAAAGGAGAAAAATAAATTACGGGCGATCTGAGGTCGGGAAGTGAATGGGGTTGCGATTTTAAGGGTAAAAAAGGGTTTATCTCGATGGCCAGCAAAACTACAAGTCCTACGGAAAAAACGTCAATGGCAAAGGTAATAAAAAAATGTACAACTTTCGTATTTACATTTTATTCACACAACGTCATAATTCATGTGAAAAATTCAAATAACCAAGTTTTTGGTTTTTTATTTTAACTTTTACAATAGTTTTTTCTTTTACACGAAATTTGGTGAAAACTTGCCTTTTTATGTTCCAAACACACTGTATGTTTTTTATTTAAAGTATTTATTTTTACGCCTTATTTTGACTTATAGTCTAAGAGCCAGTGTTCCGCAGACTTACGGTATAGTAGCAAACTCCATATTAATGCTAGTTATACTAATTCATCTGCCGTAGATCAAATGGCGGTTCTCTATTCCCATAGAGGGTTATATAGGTGCTAAAATAACGTAAATTTTATGAAATTTTGGAAACTATGATATTATATAAAATATAGTAGGAACCGGAACAAGTGTCTGCCATTAATTTTTTCTATATAAAAAATTATATATATTAAGATATCAAAACGGCAGACATGCTGCGAACACGTTTTGAAAGTCGATTTTCATGCTTTTCAACTTCTAGGCACGCCTAAAAGAACCCTCTATAGGAATAGTGAACCCCCATTTGATCTATGGCAGATGAATCAGTATAACTAGCATGAATATGGAGTTTGCTACTATACCGTAAGTCTACAGAACACTAGCTCTCAGTCTATTAATATCGAAATAAAACCCTAATTTTCAATTGAAAATTCTCACGTCAATATATCAGATTTTTTTTTAATTGTTCGGCGTTTTGTTCATTGAAATCTCTACTTTCTGATGGTGTGAATAAAATATACATTACTAAGGTAAACCACGGAAGAGAAAATACACTGGAAATGGTATGTAGGCGTGGCACGCGTGTCACAATTAAGCGTTGTAACGCTTAACTGGCCCCATTCACGTTCTTACATCGCGTCGAGTTGCTCGTTTCTTGACACATTCACATTTCTCTAGCTATGCCGTTTTGTGCCATTTTGGAGTGCAAAAAATTATAGTAGCAGAAAAAACCTTAAAAACGGAGGTGTTTCGTACCATCAGTACGTACAATTTTCATTGTTTTCAATAAAAGTCTTAATTTGTTTCAATTAACTAATATTTAATAGAACGATTAGTAAAAATGAATCTTATACAACGAAGATAAAGTTTATTTTGGATTGATTCTATTCAATAGAACATTCTCGAAAATGCCGCGCTACTCATTTAGTGATGTAGCCAAGTCACATATTAAATTTATCGATTGATATCGAAACACGGAAATAAATAATTTACGAAATGTTTATTTTAATTAATTGTTTATTTGGGTGGGTGTTTCTATGTATAATATTACATTTATGTAGGTACGTATAAAATATAGTATAATAATATATGTATGTTTATCCATTGTCTAGTACCCATAGTACATATATACTCTGCTTAGATGGTGTTGTGTGTATGTAGTAGCATATGTTATTATTATATATAATTATTTAGTATTACATTACAATCCAAGTATAAGTTCGGCTTTATTCATTTTCGTAATTTATTTTAAGAGGTGTATTAGACTGAATCTAATAGATACTTTGTTGCAAAAATATTATCAATGTATCGAATAGCAACGTAATTATTATAATTTATCAATTTAGTCAAGATCACTTAGCTAACAATACCCCAACTGCCAGACAACTTACATCTGCCTATAAAAAATATTAATCCATGTGCAAATAAAAATAAAAAAAAATAAAAAATACTAAGAGGCAACTGTATTGCGTTAGAATAAATATCAATATTAATCTGTTCATCAGCTGTTGAAAGGATAAATAGAAGTAGTATATTTCAAAATTTGTCACAATACGAAGTAATGGAGGGCAATTCAGAAATTGAGGAACTATGAGGGCACTTTTTTGATTTTAGTAATCAAGCAATAGGCCATATTGCTGGTAACATTGCCCGAATATTAATAAAAAAATAACTGTGATGTCTGTGCTGATGCATTAGTGACACATTATTTTCAACCGTCCACAAATTCATTATGTTGCAATGCAAAAGTTCAAGGTGGTTTGTTGTATCCTTCGCCAAATGTCGTAAAAATATGCCAAACTGCGGAAACATTTAAAAAAACGTTGGCATAATAGTTTTTCGTAAAGAAGTGGCGATAACACAAATAATGCGACAGTACATAGGAACCCTTTTATTTAACGACATTGCCTCCCATCAAATTATCGAATTTCCTGCGGCCAATCACGTTACCGATTTGATGAAGGCAATAGTTGAAAAGTTGTAACTGTTCGCATACACCATTTATTAAAATTAAAAATAAGACTTTCCAGACGCCAATTCCTTAACAAATATATTTTTTAATATTTATTGCACTTTTATTTAATTTTATAACTACTTGTCTGTCGGTCTTTGTGTCTTTATGATTGTTTAAAATGTACAACTGTTTGTGTGCCAAATAATAAACATACTTCCGACAAGTCTTATTTTTTGCACATTATATTGAACAAAATATCGCATCATCTATCGATATCGATAAAGTAATCCAATGTGCTACGTGGTACGGCCCTAATCGAGTAGAAGCAGAAACCGACCGATCACGCAAATGTCAACCATATGCCTTATGCAATTAAGATTATAATTGCTACAACTTAGAATACCGCCATCTATGGTTGAGTAGCGGAATTGACTCGTAAATCGAATCTAGTATGACATGAGTATGACTATAGATCGTAAATACGTTCTACCGTTAAAGCAAAATAAATCTTATTTTTAGGTATTCAGGGTTTAATTCCATATCTGTGAAGTAGGCTAGTTTTGAATAAATTTAAACTACGAATCAAACGCATTGTTTCTTTGTAGTGCAATATATGATTATCGGTTTACTTGTGTGAGTTTGGCGACAGCGGTTCCTACAGTAATTTGGGTGCATACCATTTCTATTGTTTTTTATGTTCTGAGAAGGTAAACGTTCTCAGAAAATGCAACGAAATGAAACAACCTCGAAACCGATTTTTTAATCATAATGTACAATTCTGAGATATTTATTAAAATTAACACTTTAATTACTCGAAAAATTTGGTTGCCTGTAAAGTCGGTATACGGGCGAAAGTTTTACGTGACAACGACTTTGAGTGGTAAAATAATTTTAATGTGAATATTCATTCGTATAGTAGGAAGAAGGATGAAAGACGCGTGCCTTTCACTTTTTATGTCTGTCTCTCTCGCTCTTAGGCGGGACGCGTGCCTCTCACTCGCTCTCATTGTGAGCGCATAACGTGAGCGGAGCGTAACGCAGTTTCTTGAAGTGTCACCCGGCAAACCAATTTATAAGACGTTGTCACGTCAAAACGTAAGATTCCATGCTACATTGATAAATAAGAACTTAAAAATCGATATATACAACTAAAATTAGCAACCAAATAAGTTAATAATTAATAAGACATCTACAATATTTTGAGAAAGTTATAGAATCTTCTTTTAAATTATAGCGTAATCTCCTATTTATTGCTATTTTAAGATAATGTACCGATAATGGTTATGTATGTATGTTTGTATGTATGGATGTATGTATATAATTATATATGTATGTACCTATGCATGTATGTATATTATATGTTTCTGTATTTACGTAATATATGTATGTTTACCTTTACTTAGCAAGGAACTTTATTACTACACCATTTTATAATTCTATTTCCCTTATCTATTTCTTTCCATCCAAAGGTTGCCTGGAAGAAATCGCTTTTAGCGATAAGGCCGCCCATTGTGCATTGTATTTGTAAACTTCTTCTTGTTCTCTTTTAACTCTGTAATGTGACTTGTGGTGTACAATAAAGAATTATCTATCTATCTATCTAATGTATATACCTGAGTGACCCACAGACAATTTGAGCCCATCAATAGTTATTTTAAAGAGAAGTGTGGAAGGGCTAGGTGGATCCCAGCCCTGACATGTATATTTATGAATAATTTTGTTCACTGTTCTGTATTTAAAATACTGATTAACTGTTTTTATAGCTGATATGAAATAACAGGCAGTAAGGCCCAGATCCACCTAGCCCTTCCCCTTTTCTCTATAAAAGAACTAATGATGGGCTAAAATTTTCTGTGGGTCACTCAGGTACCTTTTTTTTTTTTTTTTTTTTTTGGTTTCGGGTTGGAAAATCCTCATGGAGTCCCTCCGCCCTGGGGGAAGGACGAAGGGGACTGTCAGACTCTTACTGACTAAAAACCAACCCGTGTTCCTCATGTACCCGTGTGTCGGAGGGTAGGGATTCGCATAAGCATTCCACGCTACCCCCCGACGGGTATTGGCCCGCCGGATGCTCAGGCGGGCCCCGAACAAACCCCCTTGGCGGTGGATGAAGGTGTTGGGCTCCGCCGCCAAAACACTCAGCGGCCGCAGAGGATAGGGAGGACGGCAACGCAACACCGCATCTCCTCTTCCTCTGCGGCCCCACCGCGACGCAACGATGGTGCGCCCCCATTTGGTCGCGGGAGATAGGGCGCGCGGCAACGCAACACCGACACGCCTCTCCTCCCGCGACCGCACCCGACTGCGAGGGACAGAAGAACTGTCCCTCGCACCCGCCCCTTTGGACGCATCCTGCGCAGGCCTCCGTCAAGCCCACGCGGAGCGTCCCCTCCTGGATCCCTCTTAGCTTCACCGCGGGTCACCAATCCACGGTTACTGAGCCCCCCCACCACGACAAGGTGGAGATCCCACGGGGGGGTCACTCAGGTACCTACATACATTATCTTAAAATAGCAATAAATGGAAGTCTACGCTATACCTAATTTAAAGAAGATTCTATAACTTTCTCAAAATATTGTAGTTGTCTTATTAATTATTAACTTATTTGGTTGCTAATTTTAGTTGTATATTTCGATTTTTAAGTTCTTATTTATCAATGTAGCATGGAATCTTACGTTTTTCGAGTAATTAAAGTGTTAATTTTAATAAATATCTCAAAATTGTGCATTATGATTAAAAAATCGGTCTCGAGGTTGTTTCATTTCGTTGCATTTTCTGAGAACTTTTACCTTCCCGACCTCAGATCGCCCGTAATTTATTTTTCCTTTAATTTTTGCTATAATTATTCTCTTTCTTTTCCAATGGGTTTCATCCTACTATAATTTTCTATTGTTTCAAAAATTATCTACCCTGGTCTAAAACTTTTGCCATCATACAAAGTTATTATATTATAAACGAATTAAATATTGAAGGTATGTAGTTACATAAAATCTGTATGGTGACAAAATATATACCTACTTCACTAAATAAAATCTTTATGTTTAATTAGTGGTCCACCTAAGTCCTGGAACCAGCTCAGGGGGGGGTCATGACCCCCATGACCTCCCCCCTGGATCCGCCCTTGAATTTAGACTATTATAGTTAGGCCATGTCGGAGGCCTTCGGGCGGTTTGAAAACGTCATCAACTGAGTTGGCCACACACACAAAACCATAGTAGTGAAAAGGTTTAATTTTATTTGTAAAGGTTTCGTTTTAAGTATATTAAACTTATATATTTGGCCTATACTATCTATGCGAAGCCGGGACGGATCGCTAGTATCATAATAAAAAGTGTTAATAGTGACATCCACAAGAAGTCCGGTTCATCAGTCTATTGAAAACGGGTCAGTCTAACTTTGTTAGTAAACCATGGACTACCTATTATCGTGATTAAAAATACGGCACTAGCAACAGATTAACACATAATTCGTTCACATCATGGCATCCTTATGTCTAGTTTACACTCTCGTGCGAGTGGCGAGGCGAGCGACGAGGTGCGCGAGTGTAAACGCTCGCTCGTGGCACGCCTCGTAGCTCGCCTCGCCACTCGTGGCGCTCGCGTCGGAGGCGGTTTTTTAGGCACGAGTCAAAGGGCCTCGCGAGGGACGCAAGCGTTGTGTTTACACTCGCGCTCTCGTTTCAGTTTGTTTACGGCGCCCTTCCGTGCAGGTTGTGTTCTTCGATTTCAATTAAAAATAGACTGGTTCCAAAAAGAAACGCTGCAGTTCTTGTAACTCTATCAGGCCGAGCGAATAATTTGGGATCCAAAACATAAGATGCATAAAAGTACCCAAAAAGTAAATGATGCGAGGCAAAGATTTTCTAAGGTTATGTGCAGACCGCTAGCAGAGTTCTGTTCAAAGTAAAAAAAAATTGTTTTCTTTTTAAGATGTTAAAAACTTGTTAAGGCTAGAGCTAATGCCGCTATTACTTCGACGTCTTCCATCGTTGCTGACTCAAGTTGACTCAACGCAAACTGAACGCATCGCGAGAGTGTAAACAGGCACTCGCTAGCTCGCAACAACACGCGAGCTGCGAGGCGAGGTACGAGGCGAGACGCGAGGCGAGAGTGTCAACTAGGTATTACAAACGCTAATGACGTTCCGTTTACGTAAAACGCTGCAAGTCTTTAAAATGGCAATAATTATTAAAAATATGGGATGCCAAAACTAGTCGGAATATCTACATTTGGCATGAATAATAATATTTACTACTTTAATGATGACAGTTTTATTTAGAGGCTATTTTATAATGTCAACAAACTACATACAGACGTAAAATGGAACGAAGTTCATCTACTGCTAGGATGATGTACAGTCAGCATCAAAAGTTGATGACCACATTTAGATTTTCAATATCGCTGTACACCATAATACACCTAAATTGCTCAACATGACAAGCGCCAGAAATGAATGATTATCTTAAAAGGGCATAAGTAGGTGACCATGACTTTTCAAAAGTAGCTAAACAAAGTTATGGTAAAAAAGCATTACACCACGTCACCAGTCATTCGGCCAGTACGGCCAGTGACGTCCGAGAACTAAATAAAGGAGGTCGTTATATTTGATAAACTAATGTGATTAATTATATTATTATTAAAGTATTATGAAGTAAATAATTTTATATAATACAATAGTCTTGCTAATACAATATTTTATAGATGATAAATAATTGCAACCGCAATGGTCTACATTCGATACAAAGTGATAATTAAGTAGAAATATTATTTTACATTCAAGCAAGGGTAAACAGTTTTACAAAGAATTGAATTAAAACAGAATTTGTGTGAATTTTGAAAATGAGTCTTATATGTAGGTATATAGGGGGTCTACCAAGAGTTTGTTTTTCAAACAAACCACGAGATTTGTACGCGATCGTCACAGAAGTTTCCTGCATGTGAAATAAATTATACAAGTATTTTTATCTAGTGAAACATGTCAAAATAATAGTAGTTTCATTCATCAATGAATGTTAAAACTTAATTTAACATTTTTTTATCGTCAATTTATTGATAATAAGTATTCTACTGGACAGCAAAACACTATGACGTCACTATATCATATTTCATACAAAACTCTTGACAAAGGTCGTTTTTGACATTTAATTAAAAGTGCTTGATTTGACTAGTTGGAAACAACCCTATTTCCACAGATTTTCTAAAAGCGCCCTTATCGGATAGTAGAGATCGATAGACGGCGCATTAAGGAAATGTATGAAAATTGTTCCCGTCAAAAGGCAGCGATAGCCGAGTGGAGAGACCAACAGACTGCCATGCAGAGGGCTTCGGGTTCGAATCCGCGGCGCGCACCAATGACTTTTCGGAGTTATGTGCGTATTGAATTGTTAATTATCGCTTGTCCCGTGCCTCGGAGAGCACGTTAAGCCGTCGGTCCCGGTTGTCATGAAGATCTTTGACAGTCGTTACAGGGCGTCAGTACCTTCTAAATAAACTGACACTGGTCTAAACCATGTAATATCGCTATCCCTTCGGGTTGCGGAGGTCAGACAGGCAGTTGCTCTGTGGAAAAGCCAATATTCAGCCAAATCCGGTTAGACTAGTAAGCGGACCCCAGATTGAAACTGGGATAACGTTAAGAGAATGATGATGAAAATTGTTCCCGTCGACTAGCCTATCATCACCGTGTAAATTTCGTACTAGACCCTCGGATTGGGTTCT
This sequence comes from Euclidia mi, assembly GCA_944739405.2. Classification (NCBI taxonomy): domain Eukaryota; kingdom Metazoa; phylum Arthropoda; class Insecta; order Lepidoptera; family Erebidae; genus Euclidia; species Euclidia mi. The sequence goes on along the minus strand of OX123204.2, from coordinate 24,093,392 downwards.
AATTCAATAATCGTAACTATAAAAATCATAAACTAAGTCGACGGCATGAATTTGAACGGAATCTGCGTGATTTTTGAAAATAAGTCTTATTGCTTTACGAATAAGGTTACAATTCAATCGAACTAAAAAATCTATAATTATGTCGATGGTATAAATTCAAACTGAGGATTCTAAATGTTTTCGGATATTATAACGATCAGCCATTTTTGACAAAATGGTGTTCAGTGACCTTGACAAGTAGTGTTCAGTTAGTTTTGAAATTTAATGATGTTCATTCAATACTGGCGCCCTTCTTGTTGAGCGATTTATGGATGATATTATGTTCATCGATTTTGAAAATCTGAATGTGGTCAGCGACTTTTGATGCTGACTGTACTTGGTCCAAGATCTACTGCGATCCACTGTCATTCATGACATTCATGACACATCATGACATTCATGTAATCTGTGACATTTACCTAAACTGTCGCTAAGCTAAGCCATAGATTATTATACGTACTAAAGTAAGCTAAGCTGGCTTTGCTGATAAACTGTACATAAACTGAGGACTAAATCCAGCTTTTCTAATTCATACTGCACCATGGAACAACGGCGGAGAAAACGGGCTGAAAATTGGAGTGCCGAGGAAAAAGTAAATAAATGCCTAAAAGTATTACTTAGTTACTTACTAATATACCTATTTAACTTGAAAGGCAACTTGTATGATGAAAATAAAACTTGTATTAAGTCCAGTGTTATTTTTTTAGGAAATATTGCGTCAGTTAGTAGCACAATCGGCGCAAATCCTAGAAGATAAACGAGCAACGACAACAACTATTAAAAAAAAAGCCCAAGAGTGGAGAAACCTCACAAATATGTAAATATTTAGTCAAGACTTATTAAGAGTTGTATTTGTTTATATCTTGCATAATACCTACGCAATATTTTTAGCATGAATGAACTTACGGGAAAGAAACGAGAACAGATTGAGTTAAGGTTGGCCTGGAAGAGGATGAAGCTTGCTGCAAAGGCTCGTCTTTCTGCCCAAAAGCAAAATCAAATAAAGTTAGGTGTTGATCTAAAGCCAAAGTCTATTTTGGAAGAAAGTCTGACATTTGTTGAATTAGAGGAAGAGGTACCTGGCTCTAGTACACAAGTTGAACCAGAAATCTTACACGCTCAACCGAGCCATACTCCAATAAATGTTTTTATCAACCAAGGTAAAAATATATTTGATAGTACCTACGATTACCTAATTCTTAAATCATATTTCAACCATGGTAGTTAATGTACCTATGATACTCTTTATTGTAAATTGAAGCATTGTATTAATTTTATTAAAACTACTATGGTTACAAAGCACAGGTTCAATAATTAATCTAGGCTTAAATAATTACACTATTTTACAGATGGTGAGATTCTTAATGAATCAACAGCGCCTAGACAGACACAGAATGACTGTAAGAAAAGGGGATTTGAAACAATGTAAGTGATTATAATTGTAATATTTGAATTTAAAATACTACTATTGAAAATTTATTTAAAATAAATTATTCAATTTTACAGGAAAAAGGCCCTGCAAGAAAGAATATTAAAGAAAATTCATTGCAACACCCAATTTAAAAAAAGAGAATTAGAAATGTTAGAAGTGGAGCATCGGTTAAATGTTAAGATCGCTGAATTGAAAATAAAAAAATTGGAACTCGAAATAGAATTAATACAAAACAAGAAAAACACAAATGGCAGTGATTAAATTTTAAGAAAGTAATATAGTACAGTACAAGCAAAAAGAAGTATAATTAAAATGTACATAAGTTATTCTAATTATGAATATATTGCTACACTTACTTCTAAAATATAAGTTCCTAGGTACCTATACAATTTCACTGTGTCCGTTTCGATGGCGCGGCCATGACCTTTTTTTTTAAAAAAAAAAATGATAACAAGATTTTGTGAAAATTTGTAAAAGTAGACTCCCAAAACCATAAATTTGTCAAAGCTATGGTTAAAAAGTTATAAGGGTTTGAACGTGGCCGCGCCATTGAAACGCTCCGAACCGCGCGGCCACGGAGATCTTTAAAACTAAGCATTGCAGAGACCTGAAATTTTGGTAAGTAACAGATTGAATTTGTAAAAAATTTGTAAAAATATAGAAAAAAATCCTGAGCTTATATTTTAGGAGCTGTGAGACTAATACGCCATGGCCGGGCCATTGAAACGGTGAAAAACACATTTTCACCGATATCTCGTTGAAAAAGCAACGCAGACGTCTGAAGTTTTTTGTAAAACCCAGATTTGAATTTGTCAAAACTAGTGTTAATACAACAAAAAATCCTAGGTTTATATTTCTGGAGCTATAAGACTAATTCGCCATGGCCGCGCCATTGAAACGGTGAAAAACACATTTTCGCTAATATCTCACTGAAAAAGCAACGCAGACGTCTGAAGTTTTTTGTAAAACGCTGATTTGAATTTGTCAAAACCAGTAAAAATAAAACAAAATATCGTAGGTTTATATTTCTGGAGTTATAAGACTAATACGCCACGGCCGCGCCATTGAAACGGTGAAAAACACATTTTCACCTATATCTCGCTGAAAAAGTAACGTAGACGTCTGAAGTTTCTTGTAAAACAATATATTATAAACCTACGATATTTTGTTTTATTTTTACTGGTTTTGACAAATTCAAATCAGCGTTTTACAAAAAACTTCAGACGTCTGCGTTGCTTTTTCAGTGAGATATTAGCGAAAATGTGTTTTTCACCGTTTCAATGGCGCGGCCATGGCGAATTAGTCTTAAAGCTCCAGAAATATAAGCCTAAGATTTTTTGTTGTATTTTCACTAGTTTTGACAAATTCAAATCTGGGTTTTACAAAAAACTTCAGACGTCTGAGTTGCTTTTTCAACGAGATATCGGCGAAAATGTGTTTTTCACCGTTTCATTGGCGCGGCCATGGCGTATTAGTTTCACAGCTCCTAAAATATAAGCTCAGGATTTTTTTCTATATTTTTACAAATTTTTTACAAATTCAATCTGTTACTTACCAAAATTTCAGGTCTCTGCAATGCTTAGTTTTAAAGATCTCCGTGGCCGCGCGGTTCTGAGCGTTTCAATGGCGCGGCCACGTTCAAACCCTTATAACTTTTTAACCATAGCTTTGACAAATTTATGGTTTTGGGAGTCTACTTTTACAAATTTTTACAAAATATTTTTATCATTAAAAAAAAAAATAACGTCATGGCCGCGCCATCGAAACGGACACATTTCACTGGACGAAAATATAAAAAAGAATCTATTTAATCACTTCATGCCCAAAATATTGTTAAGTAGTATTTTTATACATAATAGTACAAAGATGTTTGTACTATTATGTATAATAAAAATAGTACTTAATTATATTGTGGTCTACTCTGGGTTTTGATTGAGTTGCAAGTCATTTCTCAATGGGAATTCCATAGGTACATTTTCTAAATGCGCAATTATTTTATTAATTCCATACATGTTTGGTAGTGTCTATTGACTATTTAAAATGTGCCTATGGATATTTCTCCCGTTGGACGATTCGAAACTGATCAAACTCAGACCCATGATGAAAAAAGGATTTTAAATGTGACATACACAGATATGAGAAGTATCAGATATAGCGTATTCGTCCAACGTGCGTGACCTTTGGCGACTGGCACTGTACGGACACGCGCGTCTATGTGTGTGTAAAGTTGCCAGACTATGAATAATCTCCCAGTATTTTGCATATAGTTATGTAATATTCTTATATTCATTTGCGGTTTTGAAGAATTTACCATGGATTTAATTAATGCTTTTGTAAATACATTTCTTAAATGTAGGTGCCGAGTTAAGTTTTAACTACTTCGTAAATCTGTATATATAAAATCCTTGCGTTACTGGCTGACTGACAGACAAGCTACAGCCGAAACTACTCGGCGCATGAAGCTGAAATTTAGCATGTATGTTTCTTGAGAACCGTAGGGGTGTACTAAGACGGGATTTCTCGAAATTCCCACGGGATCAGGCAAAACGAGAAATACGAAAATATGTGCGTGCGAAGCTGCTGGCGTCGATTAGTTGAGAAATAAATAGTATGTATGTACACACGGCACCAAGTCAAGCTGAACAGTTGCTGCACGATTTTGATACTTATTCCCTACGCCATAAGTATGTATGTACACATGGCACCAAGTCAAGCTAAACAGTTGCTGACTGCTGTACGATTTTGATACTTATTCCCTACGCCATTAGTATGTATGTACACAGGGCGCCAAGTCAAGCTAAACAGTTGCTGTACGATTTTGATACTTATTCCCTACGCCATAAGTATGTATGTACACACGGCGCCAAGTCAAGCTAAACATTTGCTGTACGATTTTGATACTTATTCTTTACGCCATAAGAACGGTGCAAAGGTCAAAGTTTATAAGCTTGACGAGTAGCAGGGTGTACACGAATATTTGGATCGTTTGGGGATCGAACTCAAAACAATATTATGTAAGGTATATACTAATGGAAATTGAAATTCTATTACTATATTTATGAGAAAGAATATATATCTACAGTATACTTTTATAATACGGTAATGTATTTTTCATTAACATGACAATCATTATCACATAATCAATTGACAAGTGCATTTTCCCTAATTCAGGCAGAACGGCGTCGACAAAAACTGGCAACACTTACATATTTCTTGCACAAATACGAATTTTATCGAAATTAAATTATGAAACAGTCAAATTATCAATAGTTACCTGTGAAAAGATATTCCATTTTCCTGTTTTTGTTTTTAGGAACAAGTTTTACAGTGTTTAAAGAACACAAGACGGCATTTTGAGAATTTAAAAGTTGACGTGATCGTGACGCGTGAACTGTACGATGCTTCGTAGCGCACTGAGAGACTGAGACGAGTTTGTATTCGCTTTTCAATTTTGTATTTGCTTTAGTGGCCGCACGCAACTGTGCCGTGCGTTACATCTGATACTTCTCATATCTGTGGTGACATACTTTACTTCTGGTTTTGTTATGAGTATGACTGGTCACTTCACTATTGTAATAGAACATCACTAGCCTTAAGAGCGCGGGCTGTCAACGCGGCGTCGCAACTCGCAAGACGCACGCGTGCAGTCTTACTAAGATGTAACATTATTGTAACTCGTATTAAACCCAGTTTTATTGAAGTCCCGAATTATTATTTATCAACCAACCCGACTAAAACATGGTGTCAGAATCGGGTTCGTAATCTGTGTCGTACGGCGTACCTATAGTCTTGACAAGAGTTGTGAAAAGTCGGCGTCATGTCGGAAGAAAATCAAAAGCACAAGAAACTTTCTGGAATGTCCAGTCCACAGCCCATGGTGATGAGTGGTAACTTGGCTCAACAATGGAAAAAATGGGTAGTTGGGTACAGTCATTCAAATTTTATCTACGTGCGTCTGGCTTAAGCCAGCAATACATGTTGGCCGAGCGTCGCCGAGTGAACGCCAATACCATCGTATAGACAGTATATTTGCATTGTCTTGCCATCGCTCGGTGTCGCTCGCCTAGTTGGCCATTTGCATTGGTTTTCGATATACTTGCCAAACGTGTAGGCAGTAACACTTGACTTGTATTAATTTGCCTACGCTCGCGTTGGCCTAAGCTCGACCAACATGTATTGCAGGCTTTAGATGAAGAGAGTGATGGCAGAAAGGTAGCTTTATTTCTTCATGTCATTGGTGAAAAGGGCGTGGATGTATTCAATACATTTGGAAAAGATGAGGATAACATTACATACGAAGAGCTTATAAGGTTATTTCAAAATCACTTTGCCCCAAAAGCTAACCTCACTTATGAATGTCATAATTTTTTCACATACAAACAAGGTGAAAATGAAACCCTAGATGATTTTGCGTGCACATTAAAATTAAGGTCACAAAACTGTGAGCTAGGACAGCTACAAGAACGCCTAATCAAAATAATGTTTATATGTAACATGCATCAAAAATATAATTATATCAGAGAAAAATTATTACTTGAAGACAAACTGGATCTTGATAAAGCCTTAGAGATGGCAAAGGCCATGCTTGCTTCTAGGCATCAAACGGATGAATTGACAGCAGAACAAAGTGCAGTCTTGTATAATACAAGTCAGTCACATTCAAGATCAAAGTCTAACCCGAGGAATGTCAGTCAATATAGTCAGCAGCCAAGACAAGAAGTTTGTACAAGATGTGGTCAGGTGCATCGTTATAAATGTCCAGCATTAGGTGTAAAGTGTAAAAAATGTGAAAAGGTCGGTCATTTTGCAGTCTGTTGTCGGTCACCTCAGTCAAAGTCAATAAGATATGTACAGTCAGATAGTAATATGCAACAGGTACAGTCTGAACTAGATGAAATGTTTATAGGTCATACCGTAAAATGGGGTGAATAGACACAGATTTCAACTTCAACATCGATTTTATTAGATATTTTGAATGAGAGTCATTATTGAAGCATTTTGAAATCATGAGTTAAGTTGTAATTTACTCAATATTTGTGCTACAAATAAGTAAAAACAGGGCATTTATTAGTAAATTAAGAAAAAGTAAGCGTTTTCTATTTACCTTGAAACAGGGGTCAAAAGATACGGGAAGGGGGTGAATAGAGAAAAAACGCTAGGGCTGTCAAAATCAACTTACATTTTTATTCAATATATCAACATTGTTATTAATCAGACAACTATGTATTTTTTTAATAAACCAGATATCAACATTTACCTCTTTAATCATTCAGGTAGGCACCTGCCTAAATATAAACAATATTTTCAATGGTTATCTGACAAAAAGGTGCGTATGATGAACTAACCTCGATTGACAACCCTAAAAAACATATTTCTATTGACCCCCCACTCGTATCTATTAACCTCCCACGCGTATCTATTCACCCCCAACGGCGTATCTATTGACCCTAACGGCGTATCTATTAACCCCCTTCCCGTATCTATTCACCTCGAATTCGAGCAAAATAGATAGCTTCTCAATTTTAATAGAAAAAGAATGTAAAATAATCAAATACGGACACTTTCCTTTGTTTTTCTTAAATATGGGAAATGTATGTATCGAATAATACACATCTACAGGGTGAACACAACCAATAACTTGATGTTTATAGAAAATTTATAAAGACCAAAAATTACTTGTTTTCACACCTTCACTTTAACCGCTTAAATCTATATGACATTTCAACTTAACGTAAATTTGTGTGTGGTGAGCCTATAAAACACATGTTGCCACGTAGAAAATCACAGAGAAAAACATTCGTTATAGGGCTAAATAACAAACTAGAGTCAACAATATCAAACTTCCGGACTTTTTTCTATTCACCCCACGATTTCTATTCACCCCATTTTACGGTATTCAGTCATCTAAGTCGTTGTCAAGTGAATGGACAATTATTTTATATATAAATAATTCACAAATAAATTGTATTATTGATACAGGCAGTGATGTCAATATTATGTCAAAAAGTGTTTATGATTCACTTAATACTAAAAATGTATTGTCTGAAACTGATGTGAAAATTAAGTCATACACTGGTAATAGTCTAGAGATACTAGGTCAACAAAGCTTAGAGTGTAAATTTCAATTTAATGACCTCTATATGACAAAACAAATTAATTTTATAATTGCAAATGTGAATTCCCCAACTGTATTAGGTAAACTTACTTGCTCAGAAATTGGTCTTGTTAAAAGAGTTTTCTGTGTAGATACTACAAGCATACAAACATCACAAAGTGATATTAGTCAATTGTCTTCTGAGATAAATCAAAATGAGTCAAATTTAAGTCAAGTTATATGTCCTAAAGTCAGAAAGAGTCAAGCACAGTCACTCCCACTACAGTCAAGTCAGTCACAAAGCATTGATTTAAAAAAACTTGTTACATGTAATAATTCTGTTTTTACCGGTCTTGGTTGTCTTCCTGGTGAGTGTCACATAAGTACAAATCCTGAGGTCCAGCCAAAGGTTGATGCTCCGAGGAAAGTACCATTTGCATTACATCATAGACTTCAACAAGAACTTGAGAAGATGGAAAAAATGGATGTCATTACCAAGGTCACAGAGCCTACTGAATGGGTGAGTTCTTTAATCTTAATAGAAAAGAAAAATGGTCAATTAAGGGTTTGTCTAGACCCCCGAAATTTAAATCAGGCAATTAAGAGGACTCATTATCCTATTCCATCAGTAGACATGGTCCGCGCCAAGGTAGCTGGTGCAAGATTTTACTCCACCTTAGATGCAAGTAGTGGATTTTGGATGTGTAAATTGAGTGAGAAGAGCTCTTACCTCACAACTTTTAATACACCTTTTGGCCGATACCGCTTTAAACGTCTTCCATATGGAGTCAGCTGTGCTCCTGAGTATTTACACAGAGTTATGACTGATATGTTTGGTGACATACCAGGAGTCGCAGTATACAGCGATGATATTTTAGTCAGTGGTCAAACTTTACAACAGCATAATGAGCATCTTAACATAGTATTTAAAATAGCAAAGGAATATAATGTCAAGTTTAATAAAGAAAAATGTTCATTTACCAAGGAGAGTATCAAATATCTAGGTCATATTTTCTCGGCAGATGGAATCACAGCTGATCCGGACAAAGTCAGAGCAATCAAAGAAATGCCCTCTCCTACCTGTCTAAAGGATTTGCAAAGATTTCTAGGCATACTTAATTATTTAAGTCCTTTTATTAAAAATATGGCAGGAGAGACAGAAATTCTACGCCAATTATTAAAAAAATCTACAGATTGGCAATGGACTACCAGTCATGAAACAACATTTTCTCGTCTGAAGCAACTTATATGCCAAGTTCCAGTGTTGTCACATTTTAATGTTCAAGATCCTATTATCCTACAAAGTGATGCTAGTAAGAGTGCTGTCGGAGCAGTGTTGTTACAAAATCAACATCCAGTATACTATGCTTCAAAAACTTTAACAGATACACAACAGAAAATGGCTCAGATAGAGAAAGAACTCTATTCAATAGTTTTTGCCTGCATCAAGTTTCATCAGTTTATATATGGACAAACTGTAACTGTAGAGACCGACCATGCACCTTTAATAACATTGTTCAAAAAGCCTTTAGTAGAGGTTCCAACACGTCTCCAAAGAATGATGTTAAAAATACAACTCTATAGTCTAAATGTAGTGTACAAGAAAGGTAGTCACATGTACATTGCTGATACCTTGTCAAGAGCAGCACTCTGAAACAAGTTCAGATGAATTAGATGAAGATATCATTGTTCATGTAAATTTACTGATTAAGGCATTACCAGTCTCATCAGAACGTCTACAGTGGTTAATCAGAGGCACTAATGAAGATGAAAGTCTGCAGATTTTGAAACAATACTGTAAAGAGGGATGGCCGTCAAGTAAAACTCAAATTCATGAAGATCTGCATGAGTATTGGCAGTATAGATTTGATTTACATACAGAAAATGATTTAATTTTCAGAAGTAACAGTATAGTCATACCTAAAAAATTAAGACCAGAGATTTTGAAAATAATACATAGTGGTCATCTGGGAGTTGAAAGGTCAAAAGCGTTTGCTAGAGGACATGTATTTTGGCCATTTATGTCAACTGATATAAAAAACACTGTTCAGTCGTGTCATATTTGCTTGTCACATAGAAGCTCAAATGCTCCAGAACCACTTCTTCCACATGTTGTCACATCACTTCCATGGGAAAAAGTTGGTGTAGATTGGCAAGTACTAACGCCAAAACAGTAATTGTTTGTCTTAAAAGTATCTTTAGCAGACATGGTATTCCAGTGGAGCTATTCTCTGATAATGGGCCACCATTTAATTCGGCAGAGTTTAAGAATTTTATGTGGGACTGGGGAATACATCATAATACATCAAGTCCTTACATACCAAGGTCAAATGGGTTGGTAGAGTCGGCAGTAAAGATATGTAAACGTTTTCTTACCAAGTCAGAGGAGTCAGGAACAGATCCATATCTAGCTTTGCTTCAATTCAGGAATACGCCTAGAGGAAATCTACCATCTCCAGCACAATTATTAATGTCGCGTACACTTAGAACACAATTACCAACAGTCACAAAAAACTTAATACCAAGAACAGTCAAATTTCAAGAATATGTCAAAACGAAGGAAGAAAATAAAAATAAAATGAAGTATTACTATGACAGGAAAACTAAAACATTACCAGAACTACAAGAAGGAGATGAAGTCTACTTCAAGAAAATGCCAGATACTCCATGGATTACAGGCACAGTAAGGTCCAGATGTGATCAGCCGAGGTCTTATACTGTTGAAGGGTCAGATGGGTTTATAGGAAGGAGAAACAGGCAGCATATTTTGAAGCCTCCGCAGTCACCTCAAATGGTATCTCAAGATATATTACGGAAAAGTCCAAATATCAAGACTTCTCCTAATTCTCATACAGTAGCACCATCTATTGAAGAGCATACAACTCCAGTTGAAATGCGCACTAGGCGTGGAAGAGTCATAAGACCACCAAGACGGTTAAATTTATAAGAGTCAATATTTTATTAACAAAGCAAACATTATAACAATGACTGTGAAGGACTGATTGATTTAGATAAGTCTAGAATATATATAGATAGAGACTTAGTTTAGCAAACTGTCTTATTTTGAGTATGTTGTCATAAGTTATTGTTAAGATTTGATTGAATTTTGTAAACTGTGTCAATCTGTAATATTATAATAATTTAACTTATTCTAATAAGGAGGATGTTATGAGTATGACTGGTCACTTCACTATTGTAATAGAACATCACTAGCCTTAAGAGCGCGGGCTGTCAACGCGGCGTCGCAAGACCCACGCGTGCAGTCTTACTAAGATGTAACATTATTGTAACTCGTATTAAACCCAGTTTTATTGAAGTCCCGAATTATTATTTATCAACCAACCCGACTAAAACAGGTTTATGTAAAGTATGTCACATTTAAAATACTTTTTCCTACTTAAATCCTATTTTCATTAATGTAAGGTAAAACCCCCAATCATCGACACTTTAACATCGGCACTTAAGGTTTTTTTTTAATATTTGGTTCGTTTTTATTATTGTAAAGTTCTTTGATGCTTTGAGTAAAAGTTCAGAGTTTTTTGCATAATATTTTAAATGAAAAATAAGTGTGATATAAATAATTGAAAAAATATACCAATATAGATTAATGTCTTTTTCTTCCTAATGATCGACTGCCGAAATCCATTTATCGACAACCGGTGATCGACGTGTTCCAATGATCGAGATCCATTAATCGACATGTTCTTTTAATCGACATCCAGTATTCAACGGTCCATAAATCATTTTTAATCCTAATTTCCTAACCCAGTTATAATTGATGGCATTTCCCTGGGGCACGGGGTTTCACGGAGCTACAGGTCAAACAATTTTTGGTTGCAATGGTAACATTGATCCTTTTGTCCAATGACATGCGCATAATTTGCTAGTTCTGATATTTAATTTACATTTTTTGTCACTTGTACTTTTGTGTAACACCCCTTGGCTGTTCTGTTGCACCAACCATGGATTGAATATGTTCGTTATATATTCGAAGAACGTGCTGCCGCACATCCAGCCACTCGGAGACCGCCCAATAGCCCAATCTTCTGGAAACTGTGTTGAAATTGTTGATGGAATCCGCTCATAGGCGAACACTACCATGGGAAGAGCTAGTTGACCAGCGGCATTTCCGGTGATTAAAATCGTTAAATTATCTTTTTCGTCGCCAGAGGATTGATAGATATGTTTGTCACCTCTTTTAGCCAAAACTTTTCCAGCTTTAGGAGACAAGTAAAATGCACTTTTATCCGTGTCCGTGTGTAAGACCGTTCTCTTCTAAATAAGATTCCACTTCTCTAAACCAGCCCTTTATGTTTTCTTCAGTAACGGCATCTCGTGCCGTGGTTAAATTTTGCGCCGTTCTCTCTGACAATGCAGGATGTCTATTAGAAACAGATTGTACCATTTTCTACCAGGCCTGTTGTCAGTAAAAGGTGTATTTTTCTGCTGGTCAATGATGATGCGTTGGACACTGTCGAGCAATTCATCTTTGGTATTAGGAATATGTTTATCAGCCATATCGAGAATCCATTTTTCTAATATAGCCTCTTCTTCTGTAGATAAAACCGTGCCCAGGCCCATTGAACATGTGACTGGAGTTTTGCCCGTTATTTTATCATGTAAGTAATGTGATCCTGGGCACACCAAAATTTTTTGCTGCAGTCGCAATTTTTTCACCTTTTTTTACTGCTTCTATCGCCTGTGCCATTTGGAAAGGCGTGTAATTTTTTATCGGTGCCATTTCTGCAAAAAAGAGCCATATGTCGATTATCAGAACATACGAAATACCCAATCATCGACACCCCTGTCGATCATTGGAAACGGTTCGAAATTTTAAATGTAAGAAGTTTATTTTAGAAGTGCAGAATAAACCTAGTCATCACATGAAGTAAAATGCACAGACTATAAAAAAGAAAAAACTCGACATTAGTCGAATACTAGAACATGCGCATAAAAATAACCAATGATCGACACACATGTTATTATATTTTAACATAACCATATAATGTAAATAAATTAATAAAAATGTGTTGAATTTGAGTCCCTATCTAAGAAATAATTGGCACTCTCGGTAAAACAAAACGAATAAAAGTTATGAGGAATAAATCTTACTCACCTTCTTAGTGATTTCGCTAATAAAACTGGATTTACGATAGCGAACTCCGCCGACCGATGTTCAGAGGTACGCCATTTTTAGCAAAATGGCCGAATTTTGAAAATGACACTTGCAATGACAGCTAGATGAACCTTGTCTATGACTTATGCTTCCTTCACGGTCGGATACTCGATAATATTCTTATTTATTCACTTTTACTTTTTTAGTGTCGAACATTGGTGGTCTGTCGGGCATTGGGTACTTTACCTTAGGGAAATTTATTTTATTCAATTATAAAATTGAGAAAATTATGGGTATTCTAATTTAATTGTTAGTTCTGACTAATTGATTTTATGCACATACTGAATTTACTAGCTTTTAAAGTTTTTTTTTATGATTATATCAGATTACAAGAAGTATCATACATATTTTACAATTCTGTTTCATATGACCACTGCTTTAGTGCTTTTTTCTTTAGCGACGCCTTGTAACGCCCTCTTTTTGAACGGTCAAGACGCCACTCGGTCGTATAAAATGATGAATATGACCGACCGAGTTGGGGTTCCCGGAAATGGGCGAGACTCTTCAGCCTGTCCTGAAAATAATGATTGCGGCCAACTCACTAAAGCCACCACGAAGTTCTCTACATCCTGTGTCATAGCTGACTACGAACTATGCTAACCCCGAATCGCAGTTAGCATAGTTTACTGACTACGAAACCCACGCTGCTGTTTTATGTTGGCTGGCTCTGTAATATGTCATTTTGCCCAGTGATTTCTACATACGGATCTGTTTGTTGTCTCCTCAGCCTAGTGGGTAACGGTCGTCGGCGTCGTGCCGTTGGCTGAAGGTCTGTAGTTGGAGAGAGGTCGTGCGGAGAATGAACTACCTCTCCCGCCCGCCATCTCTTTGATCTGTATATTTTCTTCCTCACAGAAGAAGGTTGCGGCATAACAAGATCTCTCGCTCCGAACAGGGACAGAACTTGCGTAATCCAGAAGGTTAGGACTGACATAAGAACTGTACACAAACTTAAAGCAAGCTATCCTAACATCTGGTACCTAGATGATGGAACCCTTGGAGATGATGTAGATACAGTTTATCAAGATATGGCACTTTTAAAGTCGAAATTTTTTATCCATTGGCTTTGAACTTAATCCCAGTAAATGTGAAATATACATTTTAAATTTCAACATCTGCCTCCAAATCCTCCAAGGAGGCGAAGAGCACTTTTTTCAACGTGAGTAATCACGTTGAAAAAAGTGCTCTTCGCCTCCTTGGGTCCCATATATTGGACGAAGGTTTCGATTAAGTAATTTATACTGGAAAAAAAAAACTATATTATCAGACAGGTTACTCAAAATTAATATGAATTCGGCTCTTACTATTATCAAGTATTGTCTTTTTGTGCCTAAATTTACACACGCCCTTCGATCTTCCCCTTTTTGGAAAACCCATCTGCACTCGCGCAAATTAACAAATTCTAAATCTGGCTCTGAACGACCGAGTGTGGCTACAGGCGTCTTTGCCTGTACGTCTGGGCGGCCTTTCCGTTCGCAAAATTTTCGACGTAAGCTTACCAGCATTCCTGTCCTCGGTCCACAGCACTGAAGAATTTACCAGGAAAATTTTAGCACCCACACTGGTCGATTCTGAGGTGCCGTATTAGACCGATGATGCCATGAAAGCTTGGAGAATGGCTTGTCCAAGCACCGAGTTACTCCGAAACCCATCATCTCAGAGACAGTGGGACGGGCCGCTTTGCAGTGTGGTACGGGAAAATCTCTTATGTAGGTACGTCGTCCAATGTTGCAGAGCTTGCTCGTTTGCTGGCTGTGGGAGAGTGAGAGTCGGGGCTTTGGCTTCAGGCACTGCCATCGTCCAACATAGGTACCATGTTGGACGATAGGACTTTCCGCATTCATTGTTGCGTTCGTTTAGGTGCGCCATTTGTTTCTCCACATCGCTGTCACTGTGGAGAGGCTGTCGACAGCCTTGGTCACCAACTCACCATGGTCTGTCATGCAGCAGGAGCGCAGGTCGTATTTCTCGATCCGTCAACCTCAATGATATTATACTACTTAGCCGGGTTCTTGTCACCGCTGGCGTTCCAGCCCAACTTGAACCTCAGGGCTTGGCACACGACGATGGCAACAGACCAGACGGCATGTCTTTACTGCCATGGAAGCTGGGTAAGCCTTTGGTGTGGGACGCAACGTGTGTCGACACCCTTGCGCCATCTCATCTTCCTTGCGTTGTGCGGTCGCTGCTGCTGCTTCAGCGGAGACTCTCAAATGGCGCAAATACATAAATCTAGTAGGGGATTATGTATTTGAGCCATTTGGAGTCGAAACGTTGCGACCATGGGGCCCAAGTGGGAGATCTCTTTTTAGAGATCTTTCAAAGAGACTGGTTAAGGCCTCGCGTCACCAGAAGGCTGGCCTGTATTTGGCACAAAACATCAGACATCATCAAATCATCATCATCAATCATCATCAAACAGCATTGCGATACAACGTGGCAATGCTGCCGGCATTCTGGGCACGCTTCCAATTGATGGCGATGTGGAGGATTTCCATGACGCCCTTAAAATTTTGCTTTTCCGTTTTTATGTACTGCTTTTATTTGCTATGTAGGTAAGTATAGAAATTATTGTTTTAATTTATGTGTAAATAGACACTTCATTATAAACAGTTTTAATTCAATTGCATTTAAATATTTGTGTTATGAAATAAAAAAAAATGCTATCCTCAAATAATCACATTTGTCAATCTTTAGTTTCTTGTCTTATGTAGGTACCATTCCTAGTAAATTTAATTAAAGAAGCAGCGCGCGTAACTACGCGCATCGTGAAAGAAATACCCTCTAAAGTTAATTTTGTGCTTTTACTATGACATTTTCTGGATGTCATAGTAAAAGCACAAAATTAACTTTGCAGGCAGCGATAGCCTAGTGAAGATACTAACAGAAAGTAACAGGGTTCGAATCCTAGGCGCGCACCACTGACTTTTCGGAGTTATTTGCGTACCTATTGAATTATTAATTATCGCTTGCCCCGTGCCTCGGAGAGCACGTTAAGCCGTCGGTCCCGGTTGTCATGAAGATCTTTGACAGTCGTTATAGGGAGTCAGTACCTATCTCTGAATAAACTGACACTAGTCTAAACCATGGAATATCGCTATCCCTTTGGGTTGCGGAGGTCAGTCAGGCAGTCGCTCCGTGGAAAAGCTAACATTCAGTCAAATCCGGTTAGACTAGTAAGCGGACCCCGGGTTGAAACTGGGATTACGCTAGGCGAAAGAAAGACTGACATTTTCTGGACCATAGTTTAACTGTTTTAAATTTTCTGGACCATAGTTTAACTGTTTAAAATTTTGCGTAAGGGTTAAACCATTTATATTATCTATGGGTTAAACCGTGTTTTTGTGCAATGCAGACCAAATTAATACGTAATTAGTGTGCATGAGTATGACTCATGGTAATATTGCATAATATTTAGCAAGTTTCTGAGAATCGTTTACCTACCTATTTGTGCTAATATCATTAGTAGGTAAAATGTTCTTTTTACTCACAGATTAGATTGAGACGAGTCATCATCATCGTCATAGTCCTAGCGCTATACCTACCAGTTGCATCCAATACTTTTTGCCATGTAGTGCGCTTACTGGTCTGAACAGATTTGACTGAATATTAACTTTTCCACAGAGCGAATGCCATCTGACCTCCACAACCCATAGGGATAGCAATTTTCTAAAAGTGGTTTTACCTTACTTCTACTACTTTCAGCTATCAAAGATCACCATGCCAGCCGGGAACAATACACACATTACTTCAGCACTAGTATGTGGCTAATTACGGGACGTATGACATGTTGACACGAGCAAGCCTGTAGGTACCTAAGCACAACAAGCACGTTATATCATGATATAAAGGAGCCTAGGGTTCCCACCAAGAACTTAGGGTCCCAAGCCAACCTCACCTGCAAGTGGTGCACCTGCTGATCAACGGACGAGGCTCTGGCAAACAAAATATTCCGATAAGCGGCAATAGGCTCGCCACCTATTACGTGGGATCAAAACACTGGCGAAAAGTGGGCGTTTAATATGCCTCTGCCTACCCCTTCGGGGAAACAGGCGTGAGTCTATGTATGTATGTAAAGCCTTTCGACTATGTCCGCCATGATTTCCTTATAGAAAACTGGAAGCATAATATGCCACACTGACGTGGTATCTATAATAAAACATACCTATATGTAAGAACCAAATAAAATTTAATATTAGTGGTAGAAGGCAAGTTACAGAAATAACTACACTAAATACACATACAAAAGATGAATAGATACAGAGGTCAACAGCACGCACTTTCAAATGTGGTGTGCCTCAGGGTAACGTTTTAGGTCCATTTCTGTTTATAAAATACACTCACTGGCAGAATTAACCACATAAATCATTTTCTTGAGCTGCCATTTTAAGCATAACGTAGTTAAATCTATCAATCAATATCAATGTTAAAGTTTTCAGCATCGTTTGTAACAGTAAACGCCATCCTAATATAATCTAAAAAGAGTTTGAGTCACGTCAACCCCTCATAACAGCATCAATTGACAACTACTTATCAGTATTAGAAATCGAAATACTGGAGATTGTTTTCTGATCTTCCCTAGTGTCCATGACCGACACGACGAGCACCGAGGTAACTATAAATCTACACACCGTGGAAAGACAGTGGAAAGACAGCTTACACTCAGATACTGTCGGCTTTTCGCAAGAGTGAGATTTTTTTTTCGGTTACTATCTCTTTCAATAGAGAAGGTTCTTGGCAACATCCAACCGAATAGAAGTCTATTGTATATATTAGAGTTTAGGTAAAAATATTTATATTTCTTGGGGCGTTAAATAAAACTGACAAATGAATTTCATTCGGGTATTTATTAACGGTGCTTATACATTTTTGGAATAATATTGGACGCGATTTTGAAAGCACAGACATTTTTAGAAAACTTTGTTCTCCATTTAACTCTCAATTATAAATACTACTTACTGACCTAAGTCACAGCCTTATAATATACGTATAATAATATAATAATAATAATTTATTGGCACAATCAGTATTAAAATGTTGTTTTTACAGTAAATGCATTAATCAGTTTAAGTACATAGTAGTGAAATATGACCCCATGCTAGGAAATTCCTGTGTTATGGGGAATATAATAGTTTTACAAAATCGACTTCTGTCATATTAGTGAGATTAGTCATAGAAAAACCATTATGATAACACAAGTTTGATATAAAAATACTTAATCAATCGACACGAAACAAGATCTATCTTATACCATGAAGTAGGTCTACCTATCTAAACTACAAAATGTTCTACTACTCTTTCATTTATAACGTTTATATCTTGTACATGTTCACAATTCTACAAGGACTACTGCTCATTGTAGGTTTTCTCCTCTTTCAGGATACTTTCGCTTGTTTCCAAATTATTCAGTTGTGAAGGAACAAGGAGTGATGTTATTCCATCTCTGGGAGGGTCCTCTGAACAGGCTAGATACAATCATGCCTGATGGTCTGCGGTCTGACGGATATTGAAGAAGACATGACTGAGTATTTTAAATGAATCGAGCAAGAAACTTCTAACAGTGCGATTCATGATCTTGAATTGTTTCTTGTTTTTGTAATTTCTTCACGGTCGGTGAAATGTCGCTTATCTTTGTGTCTTCGTCATAATACGCTAGTTGACATCAATGGACTCCCACGCAAGATGGAGATCGATCTTGAAGGTAAACTGTCGAAGCTATTGAAGAACATGCCAGTGCTTAATTCAGGTAGCTCCAGTAAGTCGGAACTGTGTCCCACTAGTAAGCCCAGTGAGTTGGGTTTAAGTGCGGTGCGCAATGAGGTGTTACGTCAATTTTAATAGCGCGACTCTGGGTCTGCAATCGTTACATACTTGGATCTTCAGCCTAGATAGGTAGCGTCAGTTGTGTATTGCTGTCTCTTCATCTGTAGTCTAAGCATTTATATGTCAATGGCAGGTCCCATACCAGTTTTTCAGATTTTAGAAGAAGTGATCACTATCAGATAATAATATGTGGTAAACTGATTTCACTCTTATCGCCAAAGGATAAGTTCAATTTAGCCAAAACCTATTCAGATGTATCTTTTCAAATAATGAAAGGTGTTCAATTTGTACATTCAACACAAAATAATAATATACTACAAAACAATACAGTATAATCTTATCATAAGTATTTATTATAATCAGTTTCGATGGCGAAAAACATTTTAACATGGTACAACAATTCTGTAGATCAGTATTACGAAGGTATATATTAGGCCCCGTTTTATAAGGCTTTCAAGGTTTGTAGGAGTTAAAACCTCCAGTAAGTTACATCGTCTCTGAAGCTATCGAATATTTTAGAGAGCCACATTTAATTTTAAATTGAAGTTGAGGTATTCTAGTACCATGGAAATCCTAATTATTATTGATAACCGGAATACAAGTGGTATTTGTCTTTAAGTGCTGCTGTTTAAAATCAATCACTGCGCCTAATTGCTGTAAAAGGTCGTTACCAATAAGTCCATCGTAACGTGGATCTACGTCATACAAATAGAACTTATGCCAATCTTTACTTTTAAATGTGGGCAACAAAGGAATTTCTATCACTTCCTCGTGAATACTGGACGCGTGTATGCTATTTACTTGAAACTGTTCCTTTGTTACATATTCACCGAAATATTGGTAAGCAATTAGAGGATTAAGAAAAGATCTCATGCTGCCCGTGTCAATAATCAGTTTTGCATTTATTTCTTCCAAGTAAATGTAGGGATGTTTTAAATCAGGATCACAATTTAGTTTCAGGTTTCCTTGTCTATCGAGGCTGTCTTGAAAATGGTTCGATAGTGGTGATTTATCGGCCAATTCTTGATTAACTTCTTTATTTCCAACATCAGTGTCACCTGATTTAAATTCATTATCATAATAGAAGCTATCGTTGTAATAAAGATCGTCAGGGGAATCGTTTTTAGTAAGTTTCTTCAATTTTAAACCCTGCTGCTCAAGTTCTTTAACTTCCGATTTAGATTCTTGCTCTTGAGAAATGCCGCCAAATTTAGGTTGAGGTGTTCCTCCAAAAGCAGTTTGAGAAGTTGCGCCAACAGTAGATAAACCTTTTTCACCAAAAATAGTTTGAGAAGTTGCACCAAAACTAGATATAGGTTTTCCTCCGAAAGTAGTTTGAGGAAGACCACCAAAGGCAGGTTGAGAAGATCCACCAAAACGAGTTTGAGATGTTATACCAGAAGCGGGTTGAGCTGATCCGCCAAAAGTAGGTTTCATAGGTGTACTCGATGATCCGAAAACCATGCCACCGAATGCTTTTGGTTGAGTATGGTTTAGAGATTGAAGACCATTAGGGCTCGCATTTTGGGTGTTATAGGTTTTACGAGGGACTCCAAAACCTTGAAGTATCTGAGGAGGAATCCCGTAACGGGGTGTAACAGTAGGCGGGATATATTTGTGTCCAAAAACGTGGTTGTTGCCAGGCATATTATTTCTTCTATAGTATTGCTCTAAAAAATCTGCTTCTTCAAGCGCAATACTCAAGGCCGCTTCGAGGGTTGCCGGTGCTTTTATTCTAACAATCTGAACGATGTTTTCTGGAAGGTTGTATAGAAATGTATTGAATGCCGTTTTATTATATATTTCCATTTTAGCGCGTTTAGCCTCCACATTGTCACTTATGTTCATTTTCGCTATTAATAGTGATAAGACACTTTTAATTTTGTTATAAAATTCAGAATAACTTTCACCCTGTTTTATTCTTAAAGTATCTAATTCAACATAAATACTATTTTCGCTACGTGGGTCTCCAAAATGTTCGATAAGCAAATCTTTCAAGGCAGACCATGTAACAATATCTTTACGGTCGGACAAGAGCGCAGCTGCATCATCTCTCAGTTTACACGTTAGAACTTCAAAAACGTAAAGATTTTGTTCATCATCTCCTTTAAACTGTTCAATAACATATTCACATTTCCGTATGTAAAGATTTAACTGTCTCTTGTCACCATTGAATGGTGGTATTAATTGTACAATTTCCTTAGGTATCGGCTTAATCGAAGACATTTTTACTTAGGTACTTCAACTCTAAACTTTTCAAAAACGAAACAAAAATAATTAAGAAATTAGTATGTAAGTAATTTTTTCTATTAAGTACCTAGATATAGACTAGGACTAGGTATACTTAACCTTAAAAATATAGATTATGGAAAAAGTTATAGATTGAGAGATATAAACAACCACTCAGCTTGTACAGCTACTTAATTTCATGTAAAATGTATTATTTTTGCTTGATTGCACTGTGTTTCTCACAAAATATAGTTTGCACTTTTTTAATTAACAAGTAGAGCGTTAATAATCACTTGAATTTTTCATTAAAATCTGGCTATGTGTGTCACTTTTAGTTTCATTAATAATCAAATGATTCGTTCTGCAGACAATGAAATACTGAAGGCTTTAACAGTAAACAAAATACTTTTATCACAAGTTTTAATCACAAAACTATAAATAAACCTACACGTACACTGTTAGACCTTGAATGATCTCATTGATATTGATAGTAGTAGCACAGTCAAAAGTAGGCAGTAGCATACGTAGTATCCACAGTATCCTATAGTCTGTGGGCAGTAGGTATGGTATAAATTATATATGTCGGTATCAGACTTTGAGAAACTAGTTGAGAAACGATCTATGGTATCAGAGTACATTGGTATATACGGGCATAGAATAAACAGTACTTACGTAATACGGGGTCGGCATGCCACAAATTATATTCTTAAGGACTTTTCCAGATACTTGATCTGAGGGACCTATAGACTTTGAGAAAAGTCTATGCCTATAGATTAACCTCCCGTGTGTTTTGTCAAGGATCCTTGACAGGGTGCGTCAACTGTTTAGTCAAGGATCCTTGACACGACGAAAACTTGTGAATTATTGTTCAAAATTAAATTCTATGCGTTTTACTTATGATTGTTATTTGTTTGAATCGATTCTGAACTAACAAATGAACCAAAGACAACAGTTACCTATCTTATTAGTCCTAAAACCCCGCCAATACGTCAGTTCAAAAATGTTGAACCGAAGTTGACCTTGAAACCGAGTTGAAACTTGAAACTGTTCAATATTTTGAGTAATTTACGCTAATAAGGTAAGTGAATACTATTGTATATTGATATTTATTCAGTTTAGAACATGTTTAGCCAAAGAGATATTCAAAATACATAGAAATAGGTAATAATTTCGTCTCCAAAAGTTTGACGTCACACTGGCCGATAGTTAACGTATTTTGTATAACAATTTTCTTTCAAAACATGTTTACACGTATTTGAGGTTTTTATATCATTATGAGTGCAAACTTATCTTATTTCTAAAAGTATTACAAGTTATATGCAACAATATCGAGATGTTTTTATAAATGTAGTTTTTTCATGCATATCTCAAGTGTCACACACACATACGCAATTTCAAGTGCCGGTCGGTCGTGCACATGTACACGGCGGCGGCCATATTGTTTTTGTTGTGATACAGGCTGTGAATACTTTTTTGTCTTCAATTTGATTTTAGAGTAGTTTGTTGTATGCCATGTATACATTTTTATATTTTTCCAGCGCAAAAGGACATACAGGCAGAACACACGTCCAAAAAGCAAGAAAATGTACCATACCCTAGAAGAATTGTATTTTTCAATATATAATTTTTTTTATATTCATATATTTTTTTATTTTTACATTTTAATTGTTATATAAATATATATTAGTATGAATACGTTAGTTTTATTTAAATAAATAATAGTCCCAACCACTTCCACAAGTCTCTATAAATTTGTTCGCTTTTCAATATTTTTCTATACTTTTACGAATTTACGGCCAAGGACGTAAAGTCATAAAATAATAAATATTCATTTACATAGTATTCTCAATAAAATAATAAAAATAAGAATCTCGTTTTTATTACCTCAAACATCACAATATATTGCCAAACAGAACATACTGTATGTTGTGTTCGGACTTTTAGAGCCTGTCCAGAAAGCGCGATTTACGCGCGTGTCCACTCGCGCGTAGGCACTCGCGCGTATTCGAGATACTAGAGCTACATACATCCCGTCCAGATGCTCTCGCGCGTTACCTCACACGCGCGTAAAACGCTTGCAGTGAGCGGGACTTTCGACTCGCGCGTTTTACGCGCGAGCGCCGCGCGAGTCGAGATACTCTTGTGCCATTGCTGCGTCCAGTACTACGCGCGTGTCCGTGGCGAGGGGACGTATTCGATTCTGTATTAATTTAAAAATATCATAAAATTAATTGAAAAGAGTATGTATGTAGCGGTGACAACCTTTTTACTCCTCTGATCCGTGGTCTGTTAAAAAGAGTCTTGTCATATCGCATTAAAATATTCAAGAAAATATTATAATAAAATGTTTTAGTAAAGTATCCGCATATCTATATATTAAAAGAATTTGTGTTTTATAATACGAGTCGGCCAGCCCGTTCTACCCAACCGATTCGCATGATTTTTTTTTTAAATGAAAGCTCTCGCTGCGTAGATTTGTCATCAAGCATTAGAAATTACCTTACTTGCACATTCATCAAGTTATATGCAAAAACAGTTGGTAACGGGTTCAGATTTGAATAATTCTACCATCAACAATTTTATTTTCAAGTGATTTCCATTCATGGTGACGGTAATTGCTTATTCCGCGCAATTTCTTATTGTTTATATAAAAGTGAGAATAAACATTATGAAATTCGTTTGGCCACTGTTGATAACATTGTCAATAAGTAGGTATATAGTACCTTCATTGTTGGGGACGAAGCATATGGCCAGACCATTACAAATGCAACAGATTACAAACGTGTGATGGGTGCCAATGGACAGTACGCAGGGCATGCTAAACTTCAGTGTAAGTGAGCTATATCCCGAGTGTCAATTCAGAGTTCACCTGGAAAACAGTAATACGATTACTGACTATGGTATTGGCGAAATTGTTCATAACTTGCTATTTTCTGGGCACCTGGACGAAGGACATTACAGTGTCCTAATGGAAAGAATGGTAGGGCGGCACAGTCATATTGAAGAACTTTCTTTCGTCAATGTTCAGTTATACATATTATAATTATATATCCCTATTGCGCGGCAAACTATTCAGTAATGTCAAGGTGGAAATTTCACGATACCTAAGGTGCAACGCAAAGCCAATGTTGTGAGAAAAGCAGTTTTGTGATTTATATATTTTTGGTTAGAATATCATCTTTTTACTTATTAGATAAGGCTACAATGTACTCATCATACCTATATGTAAGAGCTTTTTTATAATATTAAAATATGCTGTGGAGCAGCACGGGTCCTCTAGTTTTATTTTAATGAACATCATCCAACAGACAAAATGGAGCGTGATAACTTTGACACGGAACTTTTTATTGATGAAATTGAGAAAAGGGTAGCTATATGGGATATTGAATCATCGGATTATTCTAATAGAACCATTAAACGTAGGAACTGGCAAGAAATAGTAGAATTTTTTTGTGAACCTGATGATTCCGAGGAGAAAAAAATATCTTTAGGTAAGTAAATAATACTTATTAAATAGATAAATACAATTAAATAAATACAACTAGCTTTTTTTAAGCATTAAAATCATCACTGCAAAATTTATCATATAAAAATATATTAAAATCTCCATCCAATCTTAACAATCAACTAACAGGACAGTATGAAACTGAAAATTCATGAAATTTCAAATTTGTTTTACGTAAAATTGTTTTGTTTTATATTATTGTTAATATCAAAAACAGATAGCCTGTTTCGTATATTTTCAATGTATGTTCAATTCATTACCAAAACTATTAGTTAAATAGATATTTATTAAAAATGCATATTCCTTGGGACAGCTCTAAAACAGCAATGGGTCATTTAAAGTGAAAATGCCCAAATACGTCTCATCACATACGCGCGTAAGAACGCGCGTGAAACGCCGCATCTGGACGCAACACAAATCAAAACGCGCGAGTGGACACGCGCGTAAATCGCGCTTTCTGGACAGGCTCTTAGAGTAAACATTGAAGTGAAGGCAAAAACTAGGATCATTTCGCCTGTTCGCGTCCATTTAGTGCAGTTGGCAAGTTTGAAGGAGAAAATAAAAATGTTCCAGCAAATTGATTCAATGAAAAATTTATGTAATGCGTTCATTATATAGTCTATTTTAATAATAACTTTCAGTTTTGTTCGAAACTTGTTGTGTTTTTTTTTTAAATAGACAAACTTCAAAATATGGCATTTTACCCAGTTTGCGTCCAAAAAATCCAAATTGCGTCCACCTGTGGACCAGTTCGCGTCCACCAGCTTAGTCTTAACAATATCAGCCTTATAATCCTTCATATAAGGGTCATATTGTTAAGACAATCTAAAGAAAGATTGGCTTTTAACAATTTCTACATTTAAGATTAAAATTATAAAAAGTCTACATCATTATCATTATTAAATCACTTTATAGAAACTATAAATAACTATTTATTGTTCTCAACATCAATGGAACTTAAAATCAAAGATAAAAAAATAACGATACATGTCCAATTTTGTGGTCTTCGGAATAGCATAATTTTTACATAATTATGTACATATTTGTCTTATCGATTTCTTCTTCTCACGAATATCACAAAACGCTTTCTATAATTAATCATCTTTTGTATTTTTTTTCCTTCTTCTTTCTTGTCTCCTAAGAACTCATCTTGAATAGAAAAAATATAGAATGAAAGAAATTAAATGTAATAATTCAATTTTAAACTCAGTCTTAATCAAAAATGCATTTTAAATTATAAAAAATATATATATATAGAATGTATTTATGCGATCATTTCTATTTCATGAAAATATGGACGCAATTTGCTTTAATATTATCCCTTGCAGGTATAGTTTGCGTCCACTTGTGATCGATTATTATATCGATTGTATCTTTTATTACAATCATAATAATGTGGACGCAAATTGGTCATTACAATTGCATACTATTAATGTTAAAATAAACAAAATCCCAATTTCTCTCTCATATTTTAATCACATAAAAATAAACAACTAAAGAAATCATAAATAGACGAGTTCGCGTCCATTGTGGACGCAAAGTGGAAGTTTTATAAATTCGGTGTTGTAATTCGCGTCCACCTTATTTTAATTGTTAACTATAAAAAAACAAGCTAATTCATAATTAATACTTTTCGTCTTTTCATTATTAATGTCTAGAAACAGCTATGTATCCTAAAATTCACATAAAACAATAAAATACCTACCATCAAACACGCCGCTGCACACTATTTTTTATTTATATTCCGCGCATCTGCACTCTTTTGTTGAACAACCGAGATTAACTAATTTTTTTAAACAGGATTAGCTGGGCGCACGGAACTTTTGTCTATTTGTGCGTGTCTCTTATACGTCGAGGTATTGGCGATACTGACTTTTCATTTTATTAGTGTGTTAGTATTCTTATTTCCGAGCATTTTTAAAGGGAGGTCCGCAAAATGGACGCGAATAGGGGGATGGACGCGAACAGGCGAAATGACCCTATACTGGCAGTATGATCTTTGATCTCGGTCGGGCTAACAAGAGCCTAAATACCGGGGAACAAGGAGCCTGGGACCTTCCGGGGACATCAGTACATCACAGAGTACTTTTTATACAGGGACATATCATATGACATTGACATTTGACAGTGACACTGACAAGAGTGACAAATTATTGCGCCAAAAGTACAACTGAAATCTGATTTCTGAATTGTGTTTAGTGTTATGAATTTGTAGCAGTTGTATTAAAAATGTCGAAACGTAATAGTACTGGCGCTCAAAATACTTTGTTTAACTATTTTTCTAAAACACCACCAGCTAATAAGAAGGTAAAATCTGAGAAAGATGTTGACAATAGCCCCAAACTGAATACGTCTACTATCAGTAACAATGAACTTAAAGCCGAAAGTAAGTAATAAAATTATATTCCACGCTTTAATTATTGTTTTGAAAATGTGAATGTTAACGCTGTTAGATTGACAGTTATTATAAACTACCGGACTATTTAATTAACTAGAAATGTACGAATTAAAATGGCATCAACACATGTGATGTTTATCTTTGAATATTATATTCCGAAGCTGTATTATTATATACTTTGTGTTTGTCTATATAGTGGTATGAAATCGCTGACTGATCTAGTAGTTTCATTCACCAAAAAAACAGTAAGTATTACAATGATGTTACTTACTACTTGATGGCACGGGCTGTTTCCGCAACTCCACGTCTTGGCGTGTATTTTGCGTGCGGGTGGGAATGGTGTCGTCATTCGAGCCACCCCAGCTCTTCGAGGAAGGCCAGCAGACTCTTGATGACAATAATGTTCAGTTGTTGTTTGTTGCAGAGAAGAAACGTGAGAGGCAAGCGACGCCATCACCAGAGGTGAAACACGACAGTGGTAGTGAAGATGATGTGCCTGTGGCTCCTAAACGGAGGAAGAGGATCCGCCTGCAGCCAATGGATTCTGATGACTCTGACACGGAGAACAAAGGTGCTTACTACATTAAGTGGAAAAGTTTACTTTTACTGTACATAATTATGTGCTGTTTTGATATATATTTTATAGTTCAAGGCATTGCTTTTGTCAAAGAGATATTATTTAATGTAAAGTATTTATTTATTTTCCAATAATCAAATTACAATTTGCATTTTTGATCGTTCCAAAATAGTCTACGCCTGTATCTTGAGTAACATTTAATATAAATATTGATTACATTGGTAAGTAACTCATTAC
Organism: Euclidia mi; assembly: GCA_944739405.2. NCBI lineage: Eukaryota > Metazoa > Arthropoda > Insecta > Lepidoptera > Erebidae > Euclidia > Euclidia mi. Next base: position 24,065,882 of record OX123204.2, on the reverse strand, counting down.
AAAATAATATGAGTAAGAATAAGCAAGTATCAAATTGAATATTATTTCAACTATGAATTCATAATTTAAGTTGCTGAAAAAGGAAATAAAATTTATTAATATTAAATTTAATAATTTTGTTTTCAGTAGATAATAAGATGGATGTCTCGCCGGAGAAAGAAAAACCATCAACTGTGGGCAAAAAATTACAGGACAGTTTTAAATATGCGAACAATCAATCTCCTAAAGCCAAGAAACCAAGCAAGCCGGCTTCCAAACCTGCTGCAAGCAACGGGTAATTGAATTGTTCAATGAATAAAATGTGTAGGCCTATAATCTTAGTGTCACCTTTGTTACAGTGCAAGACATTCGCATTTGTGTTTAGTCTCCATGAGTAAATATGTTTGAAGTAAAATATAAACACACAATCATCGTCACCATCATCATCATGCATATTTCCCTGCTGGAGAAAGGAGTAAATAAATGTCCAAAGAAAGGAAGAAAGAAAGAAAAATCAGTTATTCTGTTTATGTGTAGATACAAGTATGAAGAAGAAAAACCATATACGTATTATCCTTCATGGTGTTTTATGTACTCAATTTTTTTTAATCCTTTATACATTACAGCCCATCATGTTCCCCACCTAAGTCAGCAGAAGACAAAGCAAAGCCAGTGAACACAGACGAAGGTAACTGGACGCACTGTAAACTGGAATGGCTGAAGCCTGACAAGATAAGGGACGCTCAAAAGAGAAGGCCTGATCATCCAGACTATGATGCCTCCACCCTGTATGTGCCTCCTGAGTTCTACAAGAATCAGACTCCTGTGAGTATATGAGATAAGTGATAATTGCTATCATTAGCGGGCCTAGGTGCCCCATACTAAAAATGGGGGCAAAAAAGATGCATCCACAGGCTGGGGCACCATCTTTAATCTGCCACTGACTGCTATATTTAATTGAAATGCAACTAAAATGGTTTACTTATTGTAGACTAGAGGGAGCCCGCAGCTACACAGTTTTTTTTTTAATTTACCCATTTTTTCCTGATTGCATGTAGATTCCGGGCAATCCCTTCTTAGTAAACCCTTATGGTCCCCAAGGAACATACATGCCATATTTCAGCTTATTGCGCTCAATAGTTTGACTGTATGTGTACTGTGTGACAGTTGGTATGAATTACTGTTTGTAGGCTCATCGTCAGTGGTGGGAGATGAAATCGTCCCACTTTGACTGTGTGCTGTTCTTCAAAGTGGGCAAGTTCTATGAGTTGTACCACATGGATGCTGCTGTGGGGGTCAATGAACTTGGCTTCTCTTATATGAAGGTATGTATTGTTTATATTATTTATAAACTGTGCTAGAGTAAATCAACTTACATTTGATTTTCCTCTAGTGTACGGAGCTAGCCTTGTGTCACAAGGAAATCTGTTAATAGCTTTAAAAGATTTTGGCCAACACTAACAACGTAAACTTAGTTTTTATTTATGTACACTGTGTATATCTTAGGTGTTGATTTGAATTAATTAACCCCAGAAATTAAAGTTTAAATATCCTCATCTTAATGTTACAAATAAACATAAAATAATAGGTCAGAGAAGGACGACATCACTTTAACATTACGATAATTAGGTAACATCAATCCAAAATATATCAGCATCCTGGTTTTTTATTTACTAAATACTTTTTCTAGTAAGAAGATATCGTAAAGTTTCTTCTTTATTACATTGCAGGGTGAATTTGCCCACTCTGGTTTCCCAGAGAGCGCGTACGGCAGAATGGCATCAACGTTAGTGTCCAAAGGTTACAAGGTGGCGCGCGTCGAACAAACTGAAACTCCAGATATCATGCAAGAGAGATGTAGAAAAAGTAAGTACATAATACGGCCAATTTCACCGTTGGCTGATAAGTTTCTGTTAAATTATTTTATTGAATATAACTACAAGTATAGATCCAATTTTAAATCCATATGGAGGGGAAAGCCTGTCCACAGGTGGTAAAACTACCATGGAACCTTCAAATGTATATCTTTCATTTAAAATCTCGTAATTTTGCTATTTTGGTGGATAAATCCTTGTGTTGAGAGAATCAGGATCAGGATAGAGGTCGCGGCACGGCATTTGAGCGCAAACAAAAAAATGCAAGGATAGCCGTATGAAAATACACTCAAGCTCACAATCATTATTTAAAATACATTGACCAATAATCATGAACACTCATACTCATACTCATTCCATGGCAGTTCCCAGTACACTGTGGGGCCGAGACATGTACAATTTATAGTGTGACTGATCCACTAAATTAAGATTGCTCAGCAAACTAGTGAGATGGCTATGAGTTTCTTTGAAGGATCGAATTTGAAGTGATCCGACAGAGAACCAAAGTGTTCGACACAACCCAAAGAATTAGTAAGCTGAAGTGGCAGTGTGCTGGTCACATTAGTCGCAGAACCGACAACTTTTGGAGTAGTCGTTTTATAGGATCTACCTTTTAAAGCAGAACTTTTTTTGTCATAGTATTGTTTTGCATTAGAACGCATAGCATAATCTTCATTTCGCAGAAAGTTGTTTGGCATACACTCACTTATCAAAAATTCGAAACTCATAATTTTGTTAGTCCGAATCATCTTTAGACATAATTTTCATGTCCATAATGTTACGAGCTGGGGTTTGGTGATTAATTAAACTCCTATGCCACTAAAACTGCACTTTATTTTACGAACAAAAACACTTAATTCACACTAATAAAAACTCTACTTTACACCACTAAACACTTTCGACTCTTCAGATCCTTCGCTGATCTTAATCGCTCCGTTATTATAACTGAACTGTGTCCGGTCCGCTCGTCCACGCGCTATTTATACCGGCCGGATAACAAACTAGTTCATTCGAACGTATTCCGGAATGTTCTCGTAACGTGCGAGCGTTCTAGAGTAGTGGTATTGTTCTAGTATCAACAGCAACGCCATCTATTAGAGAGTAGATGCCACACTGATAAATCCATTCTCTTCTAGTTCTCTCATTCGCCGATAGATGGCGTTATTTTCAAATATCGCCATTCGTAACAATAATAACTGAAAAGCTGGCATGCAGCATGCAGCTTGCAGCAAGCATCGTTCTGTCACGGCTCCGGCACTGCGGGGTTTGGGCTTATCGTCGCAGATGTTTTCAACGCTCACCTGCTCCTCAGTTTGCGGGCCGCCCTATCCCTCCGCGCCTACGCGATTTTAAAATACACTAGGGGTAGGTCATACAAGACTACGTAAAGTCGGTTTTGCGGCGATTCGATTCTGTCAAAAGCTTGCAAATTCGGACATGTAAACATTCTGCCAGTCAATAGTTATGCTAAATAATTTTTATGCCTTAAAAATATTCGAATAAAGATTATGCCAAATAAAATTCGGAGTATCAAGATTCTGCCAAATACAAGGAACGCGGTTTCATAGACCGCGTCTTGGCAAAAATAGCGTAGGACGCCCTCCGGCTAGGTGGAGTGACGATATATACACAAAATGGCTTGAAGCGGCTGAACACGATGACCCAACATTGGAGAGGCATATATCCAGCAGTGGACTACGGCAAGCTCAGATATTTAAATAGTTAAATGTGGACTGCCTTCCAAAAACTGTACCCGTTTTAAGTCAATCTGACATGCGCTTGTTAGAATAATATATACCTATAGGATGTCATACTTACAGTTAGGTATATTATGTAATTAATTCCATAATTAATAATATTAAAATAAGTATTTTACATTGTTTACATATTTAAACAATATTTGAAATGAGAACTGTAGAATTTGTTACATAATTTAATTGGTAATCTGGCAACTCGTTTACAACAATTTAAAACTTAATACAAACCCGATACCAACATCGGTTTGTATCAAATTTTTCTTACAGTGCTGTTTGCCCTCTGTCGGTTTTTACGACACCCGTGGGATGATATGAGGGGGGACATTCCGTATTCTTAACCTCATTTGCACGAGAGCGTTTCTAACGTACGTTAAATAGCGTTCAAATAGAAAAAAATGCATTCCCTAGTATACTTTCCCACGACAGCGATTTCAAAATGCGACGTTTTTTGAATGCTGGGCGTTAGGCGTTAAATAGAATAGATAGACCTTATTGAACTGGAGACGAGAGTGATTATACAAGTTTATTTAGCGGGTCTTGCTAGTGATAACTAAGATATTCAAGGCATAAACACTTCGGTATATGCCGACATTTCGACCGACTTGCATCAGTCGTGGTTGTGGAGGGACTTTAAAGCGCTGAAGAGTGATTTTAAAGCACTCTTATGAACGCTATCATTGAAAGCGACTGCTGCGGAGTTGAACGCTTTTTAAAGCGCGTTAAAAACGGTGTTGTGCGAATGAGGTGTTACTCCGTCACCACCTGGGTGTTTGTATAGTGATGTGTGTATGTTTGCAGCGGGTCAGAACTCCAAGTGGGACAAGGTGGTGCGGCGCGAGATCTGCCAGGTGTCGATGCGCGGCGCTCAGGTGTGCGGCCTGCAGGACGTCGGGCCCGCTGAGCACAACGCTAACTACATGATGTCTATCGCAGAGGAGGTGGGCACACTACTGTTGTGTAGGTACAGTCACAGCGTCAAGTGGGACAAGGTGGTGCGGCGCGAGATCTGCCAGGTGTCGATGCGCGGCGCTCAGGTGTGCGGCCTGCAGGACGTCGGGCCCGCTGAGCACAACGCTAACTACATGATGTCTATCGCAGAGGAGGTGGGCACACTACTGTTGTGTAGGTACAGTCACAGCGTCAAGTGGGACAAGGTGGTGCGGCGCGAGATCTGCCAGGTGTCGATGCGCGGCGCTCAGGTGTGCGGCCTGCAGGACGTCGGGCCCGCTGAGCACAACGCTAACTACATGATGTCTATCGCAGAGGAGGTGGGCACACTACTGTTGTGTAGGTACAGTCACAGCGTCAAGTGGGACAAGGTGGTGCGGCGCGAGATCTGCCAGGTGTCGATGCGCGGCGCTCAGGTGTGCGGCCTGCAGGACGTCGGGCCCGCTGAGCACAACGCTAACTACATGATGTCTATCGCAGAGGAGGTGGGCACACTACTGTTGTGTAGGTACAGTCACAGCGTCAAGTGGGACAAGGTGGTGCGGCGCGAGATCTGCCAGGTGTCGATGCGCGGCGCTCAGGTGTGCGGCCTGCAGGACGTCGGGCCCGCTTAGCACAACGCTAACTACATGATGTCTATCGCAGAGGAGGTGGGCACACTACTGTTGTGTAGGTACAGTCACAGCGTCAAGTGGGACAAGGTGGTGCGGCGCGAGATCTGCCAGGTGTCGATGCGCGGCGCTCAGGTGTGCGGCCTGCAGGACGTCGGGCCCGCTGAGCACAACGCTAACTACATGATGTCTATCGCAGAGGAGGTGGGCACACTACTGTTGTGTACAGTCACAGCGTCAAGTGGGACAAGGTGGTGCGGCGCGAGATCTGCCAGGTGTCGATGCGCGGCGCTCAGGTGTGCGGCCTGCAGGACGTCGGGCCCGCTGAGCACAACGCTAACTACATGATGTCTATCGCAGAGGAGGTGGGCACACTACTGTTGTGTACAGTCACAGCGTCAAGTGGGACAAGGTGGTGCGGCGCGAGATCTGCCAGGTGTCGATGCGCGGCGCTCAGGTGTGCGGCCTGCAGGACGTCGGGCCCGCTGAGCACAACGCTAACTACATGATGTCTATCGCAGAGGAGGTGGGCACACTACTGTTGTGTAGGTACAGTCACAGCGTCAAGTGGGACAAGGTGGTGCGGCGCGAGATCTGCCAGGTGTCGATGCGCGGCGCTCAGGTGTGCGGCCTGCAGGACGTCGGGCCCGCTGAGCACAACGCTAACTACATGATGTCTATCGCAGAGGAGGTGGGCACACTACTGTTGTGTAGGTACAGTCACAGCGTCAAGTGGGACAAGGTGGTGCGGCGCGAGATCTGCCAGGTGTCGATGCGCGGCGCTCAGGTGTGCGGCCTGCAGGACGTCGGGCCCGCTGAGCACAACGCTAACTACATGATGTCTATCGCAGAGGAGGTGGGCACACTACTGTTGTGTAGGTACAGTCACAGCGTCAAGTGGGACAAGGTGGTGCGGCGCGAGATCTGCCAGGTGTCGATGCGCGGCGCTCAGGTGTGCGGCCTGCAGGACGTCGGGCCCGCTGAGCACAACGCTAACTACATGATGTCTATCGCAGAGGAGGTGGGCACACTACTGTTGTGTAGGTACAGTCACAGCGTCAAGTGGGACAAGGTGGTGCGGCGCGAGATCTGCCAGGTGTCGATGCGCGGCGCTCAGGTGTGCGGCCTGCAGGACGTCGGGCCCGCTGAGCACAACGCTAACTACATGATGTCTATCGCAGAGGAGGTGGGCACACTACTGTTGTGTACAGTCACAGCGTCAAGTGGGACAAGGTGGTGCGGCGCGAGATCTGCCAGGTGTCGATGCGCGGCGCTCAGGTGTGCGGCCTGCAGGACGTCGGGCCCGCTGAGCACAACGCTAACTACATGATGTCTATCGCAGAGGAGGTGGGCACACTACTGTTGTGTAGGTACAGTCACAGCGTCAAGTGGGACAAGGTGGTGCGGCGCGAGATCTGCCAGGTGTCGATGCGCGGCGCTCAGGTGTGCGGCCTGCAGGACGTCGGGCCCGCTGAGCACAACGCTAACTACATGATGTCTATCGCAGAGGAGGTGGGCACACTACTGTTGTGTACAGTCACAGCGTCAAGTGGGACAAGGTGGTGCGGCGCGAGATCTGCCAGGTGTCGATGCGCGGCGCTCAGGTGTGCGGCCTGCAGGACGTCGGGCCCGCTGAGCACAACGCTAACTACATGATGTCTATCGCAGAGGAGGTGGGCACACTACTGTTGTGTACAGTCACAGCGTCAAGTGGGACAAGGTGGTGCGGCGCGAGATCTGCCAGGTGTCGATGCGCTGCGCTCAGGTGTGCGGCCTGCAGGACGTCGGGCCCACTGAGCACAACGCTAACTACATGATGTCTATCGCAGAGGAGGTGGGCACACTACTGTTGTGTACAGTCACAGCGTCAAGTGGGACAAGGTGGTGCGGCGCGAGATCTGCCAGGTGTCGATGCGCGGCGCTCAGGTGTGCGGCCTGCAGGACGTCGGGCCCGCTTAGCACAACGCTAACTACATGATGTCTATCGCAGAGGAGGTGGGCACACTACTGTTGTGTAGGTACAGTCACAGCGTCAAGTGGGACAAGGTGGTGCGGCGCGAGATCTGCCAGGTGTCGATGCGCGGCGCTCAGGTGTGCGGCCTGCAGGACGTCGGGCCCGCTGAGCACAACGCTAACTACATGATGTCTATCGCAGAGGAGGTGGGCACACTACTGTTGTGTAGGTACAGTCACAGCGTCAAGTGGGACAAGGTGGTGCGGCGCGAGATCTGCCAGGTGTCGATGCGCGGCGCTCAGGTGTGCGGCCTGCAGGACGTCGGGCCCGCTGAGCACAACGCTAACTACATGATGTCTATCGCAGAGGAGGTGGGCACACTACTGTTGTGTAGGTACAGTCACAGCGTCAAGTGGGACAAGGTGGTGCGGCGCGAGATCTGCCAGGTGTCGATGCGCGGCGCTCAGGTGTGCGGCCTGCAGGACGTCGGGCCCGCTGAGCACAACGCTAACTACATGATGTCTATCGCAGAGGAGGTGGGCACACTACTGTTGTGTACAGTCACAGCGTCAAGTGGGACAAGGTGGTGCGGCGCGAGATCTGCCAGGTGTCGATGCGCGGCGCTCAGGTGTGCGGCCTGCAGGACGTCGGGCCCGCTGAGCACAACGCTAACTACATGATGTCTATCGCAGAGGAGGTGAGCACACTACTGTTGTGTAGGTACAGTCACAGCGTCAAGTGGGACAAGGTGGTGCGGCGCGAGATCTGCCAGGTGTCGATGCGCGGCGCTCAGGTGTGCGGCCTGCAGGACGTCGGGCCCGCTGAGCACAACGCTAACTACATGATGTCTATCGCAGAGGAGGTGGGCACACTACTGTTGTGTAGGTACAGTCACAGCGTCAAGTGGGACAAGGTGGTGCGGCGCGAGATCTGCCAGGTGTCGATGCGCGGCGCTCAGGTGTGCGGCCTGCAGGACGTCGGGCCCGCTGAGCACAACGCTAACTACATGATGTCTATCGCAGAGGAGGTGGGCACACTACTGTTGTGTACAGTCACAGCGTCAAGTGGGACAAGGTGGTGCGGCGCGAGATCTGCCAGGTGTCGATGCGCGGCGCTCAGGTGTGCGGCCTGCAGGACGTCGGGCCCGCTGAGCACAACGCTAACTACATGATGTCTATCGCAGAGGAGGTGGGCACACTACTGTTGTGTACAGTCACAGCGTCAAGTGGGACAAGGTGGTGCGGCGCGAGATCTGCCAGGTGTCGATGCGCTGCGCTCAGGTGTGCGGCCTGCAGGACGTCGGGCCCGCTGAGCACAACGCTAACTACATGATGTCTATCGCAGAGGAGGTGGGCACACTACTGTTGTGTACAGTCACAGCGTCAAGTGGGACAAGGTGGTGCGGCGCGAGATCTGCCAGGTGTCGATGCGCGGCGCTCAGGTGTGCGGCCTGCAGGACGTCGGGCCCGCTGAGCACAACGCTAACTACATGATGTCTATCGCAGAGGAGGTGGGCACACTACTGTTGTGTAGGTACAGTCACAGCGTCAAGTGGGACAAGGTGGTGCGGCGCGAGATCTGCCAGGTGTCGATGCGCGGCGCTCAGGTGTGCGGCCTGCAGGACGTCGGGCCCGCTGAGCACAACGCTAACTACATGATGTCTATCGCAGAGGAGGTGGGCACACTACTGTTGTGTAGGTACAGTCACAGCGTCAAGTGGGACAAGGTGGTGCGGCGCGAGATCTGCCAGGTGTCGATGCGCGGCGCTCAGGTGTGCGGCCTGCAGGACGTCGGGCCCGCTGAGCACAACGCTAACTACATGATGTCTATCGCAGAGGAGGTGGGCACACTACTGTTGTGTAGGTACAGTCACAGCGTCAAGTGGGACAAGGTGGTGCGGCGCGAGATCTGCCAGGTGTCGATGCGCGGCGCTCAGGTGTGCGGCCTGCAGGACGTCGGGCCCGCTGAGCACAACGCTAACTACATGATGTCTATCGCAGAGGAGGTGGGCACACTACTGTTGTGTAGGTACAGTCACAGCGTCAAGTGGGACAAGGTGGTGCGGCGCGAGATCTGCCAGGTGTCGATGCGCGGCGCTCAGGTGTGCGGCCTGCAGGACGTCGGGCCCGCTGAGCACAACGCTAACTACATGATGTCTATCGCAGAGGAGGTGGGCACACTACTGTTGTGTAGGTACAGTCACAGCGTCAAGTGGGACAAGGTGGTGCGGCGCGAGATCTGCCAGGTGTCGATGCGCGGCGCTCAGGTGTGCGGCCTGCAGGACGTCGGGCCCGCTGAGCACAACGCTAACTACATGATGTCTATCGCAGAGGAGGTGGGCACACTACTGTTGTGTAGGTACAGTCACAGCGTCAAGTGGGACAAGGTGGTGCGGCGCGAGATCTGCCAGGTGTCGATGCGCGGCGCTCAGGTGTGCGGCCTGCAGGACGTCGGGCCCGCTGAGCACAACGCTAACTACATGATGTCTATCGCAGAGGAGGTGGGCACACTACTGTTGTGTAGGTACAGTCACAGCGTCAAGTGGGACAAGGTGGTGCGGCGCGAGATCTGCCAGGTGTCGATGCGCGGCGCTCAGGTGTGCGGCCTGCAGGACGTCGGGCCCGCTGAGCACAACGCTAACTACATGATGTCTATCGCAGAGGAGGTGGGCACACTACTGTTGTGTAGGTACAGTCACAGCGTCAAGTGGGACAAGGTGGTGCGGCGCGAGATCTGCCAGGTGTCGATGCGCGGCGCTCAGGTGTGCGGCCTGCAGGACGTCGGGCCCGCTGAGCACAACGCTAACTACATGATGTCTATCGCAGAGGAGGTGGGCACACTACTGTTGTGTAGGTACAGTCACAGCGTCAAGTGGGACAAGGTGGTGCGGCGCGAGATCTGCCAGGTGTCGATGCGCGGCGCTCAGGTGTGCGGCCTGCAGGACGTCGGGCCCGCTGAGCACAACGCTAACTACATGATGTCTATCGCAGAGGAGGTGGGCACACTACTGTTGTGTACAGTCACAGCGTCAAGTGGGACAAGGTGGTGCGGCGCGAGATCTGCCAGGTGTCGATGCGCGGCGCTCAGGTGTGCGGCCTGCAGGACGTCGGGCCCGCTGAGCACAACGCTAACTACATGATGTCTATCGCAGAGGAGGTGGGCACACTACTGTTGTGTAGGTACAGTCACAGCGTCAAGTGGGACAAGGTGGTGCGGCGCGAGATCTGCCAGGTGTCGATGCGCGGCGCTCAGGTGTGCGGCCTGCAGGACGTCGGGCCCGCTGAGCACAACGCTAACTACATGATGTCTATCGCAGAGGAGGTGGGCACACTACTGTTGTGTAGGTACAGTCACAGCGTCAAGTGGGACAAGGTGGTGCGGCGCGAGATCTGCCAGGTGTCGATGCGCGGCGCTCAGGTGTGCGGCCTGCAGGACGTCGGGCCCGCTTAGCACAACGCTAACTACATGATGTCTATCGCAGAGGAGGTGGGCACACTACTGTTGTGTACAGTCACAGCGTCAAGTGGGACAAGGTGGTGCGGCGCGAGATCTGCCAGGTGTCGATGCGCGGCGCTCAGGTGTGCGGCCTGCAGGACGTCGGGCCCGCTGAGCACAACGCTAACTACATGATGTCTATCGCAGAGGAGGTGGGCACACTACTGTTGTGTACAGTCACAGCGTCAAGTGGGACAAGGTGGTGCGGCGCGAGATCTGCCAGGTGTCGATGCGCGGCGCTCAGGTGTGCGGCCTGCAGGACGTCGGGCCCGCTGAGCACAACGCTAACTACATGATGTCTATCGCAGAGGAGGTGGGCACACTACTGTTGTGTAGGTACAGTCACAGCGTCAAGTGGGACAAGGTGGTGCGGCGCGAGATCTGCCAGGTGTCGATGCGCGGCGCTCAGGTGTGCGGCCTGCAGGACGTCGGGCCCGCTGAGCACAACGCTAACTACATGATGTCTATCGCAGAGGAGGTGGGCACACTACTGTTGTGTAGGTACAGTCACAGCGTCAAGTGGGACAAGGTGGTGCGGCGCGAGATCTGCCAGGTGTCGATGCGCGGCGCTCAGGTGTGCGGCCTGCAGGACGTCGGGCCCGCTGAGCACAACGCTAACTACATGATGTCTATCGCAGAGGAGGTGGGCACACTACTGTTGTGTAGGTACAGTCACAGCGTCAAGTGGGACAAGGTGGTGCGGCGCGAGATCTGCCAGGTGTCGATGCGCGGCGCTCAGGTGTGCGGCCTGCAGGACGTCGGGCCCGCTGAGCACAACGCTAACTACATGATGTCTATCGCAGAGGAGGTGGGCACACTACTGTTGTGTAGGTACAGTCACAGCGTCAAGTGGGACAAGGTGGTGCGGCGCGAGATCTGCCAGGTGTCGATGCGCGGCGCTCAGGTGTGCGGCCTGCAGGACGTCGGGCCCGCTGAGCACAACGCTAACTACATGATGTCTATCGCAGAGGAGGTGGGCACACTACTGTTGTGTAGGTACAGTCACAGCGTCAAGTGGGACAAGGTGGTGCGGCGCGAGATCTGCCAGGTGTCGATGCGCGGCGCTCAGGTGTGCGGCCTGCAGGACGTCGGGCCCGCTGAGCACAACGCTAACTACATGATGTCTATCGCAGAGGAGGTGGGCACACTACTGTTGTGTAGGTACAGTCACAGCGTCAAGTGGGACAAGGTGGTGCGGCGCGAGATCTGCCAGGTGTCGATGCGCGGCGCTCAGGTGTGCGGCCTGCAGGACGTCGGGCCCGCTGAGCACAACGCTAACTACATGATGTCTATCGCAGAGGAGGTGGGCACACTACTGTTGTGTAGGTACAGTCACAGCGTCAAGTGGGACAAGGTGGTGCGGCGCGAGATCTGCCAGGTGTCGATGCGCGGCGCTCAGGTGTGCGGCCTGCAGGACGTCGGGCCCGCTGAGCACAACGCTAACTACATGATGTCTATCGCAGAGGAGGTGGGCACACTACTGTTGTGTACAGTCACAGCGTCAAGTGGGACAAGGTGGTGCGGCGCGAGATCTGCCAGGTGTCGATGCGCGGCGCTCAGGTGTGCGGCCTGCAGGACGTCGGGCCCGCTGAGCACAACGCTAACTACATGATGTCTATCGCAGAGGAGGTGGGCACACTACTGTTGTGTAGGTACAGTCACAGCGTCAAGTGGGACAAGGTGGTGCGGCGCGAGATCTGCCAGGTGTCGATGCGCGGCGCTCAGGTGTGCGGCCTGCAGGACGTCGGGCCCGCTGAGCACAACGCTAACTACATGATGTCTATCGCAGAGGAGGTGGGCACACTACTGTTGTGTACAGTCACAGCGTCAAGTGGGACAAGGTGGTGCGGCGCGAGATCTGCCAGGTGTCGATGCGCGGCGCTCAGGTGTGCGGCCTGCAGGACGTCGGGCCCGCTGAGCACAACGCTAACTACATGATGTCTATCGCAGAGGAGGTGGGCACACTACTGTTGTGTAGGTACAGTCACAGCGTCAAGTGGGACAAGGTGGTGCGGCGCGAGATCTGCCAGGTGTCGATGCGCGGCGCTCAGGTGTGCGGCCTGCAGGACGTCGGGCCCGCTGAGCACAACGCTAACTACATGATGTCTATCGCAGAGGAGGTGGGCACACTACTGTTGTGTAGGTACAGTCACAGCGTCAAGTGGGACAAGGTGGTGCGGCGCGAGATCTGCCAGGTGTCGATGCGCGGCGCTCAGGTGTGCGGCCTGCAGGACGTCGGGCCCGCTTAGCACAACGCTAACTACATGATGTCTATCGCAGAGGAGGTGGGCACACTACTGTTGTGTACAGTCACAGCGTCAAGTGGGACAAGGTGGTGCGGCGCGAGATCTGCCAGGTGTCGATGCGCGGCGCTCAGGTGTGCGGCCTGCAGGACGTCGGGCCCGCTGAGCACAACGCTAACTACATGATGTCTATCGCAGAGGAGGTGGGCACACTACTGTTGTGTAGGTACAGTCACAGCGTCAAGTGGGACAAGGTGGTGCGGCGCGAGATCTGCCAGGTGTCGATGCGCGGCGCTCAGGTGTGCGGCCTGCAGGACGTCGGGCCCGCTGAGCACAACGCTAACTACATGATGTCTATCGCAGAGGAGGTGGGCACACTACTGTTGTGTACAGTCACAGCGTCAAGTGGGACAAGGTGGTGCGGCGCGAGATCTGCCAGGTGTCGATGCGCGGCGCTCAGGTGTGCGGCCTGCAGGACGTCGGGCCCGCTGAGCACAACGCTAACTACATGATGTCTATCGCAGAGGAGGTGGGCACACTACTGTTGTGTAGGTACAGTCACAGCGTCAAGTGGGACAAGGTGGTGCGGCGCGAGATCTGCCAGGTGTCGATGCGCGGCGCTCAGGTGTGCGGCCTGCAGGACGTCGGGCCCGCTGAGCACAACGCTAACTACATGATGTCTATCGCAGAGGAGGTGGGCACACTACTGTTGTGTAGGTACAGTCACAGCGTCAAGTGGGACAAGGTGGTGCGGCGCGAGATCTGCCAGGTGTCGATGCGCGGCGCTCAGGTGTGCGGCCTGCAGGACGTCGGGCCCGCTGAGCACAACGCTAACTACATGATGTCTATCGCAGAGGAGGTGGGCACACTACTGTTGTGTAGGTACAGTCACAGCGTCAAGTGGGACAAGGTGGTGCGGCGCGAGATCTGCCAGGTGTCGATGCGCGGCGCTCAGGTGTGCGGCCTGCAGGACGTCGGGCCCGCTGAGCACAACGCTAACTACATGATGTCTATCGCAGAGGAGGTGGGCACACTACTGTTGTGTACAGTCACAGCGTCAAGTGGGACAAGGTGGTGCGGCGCGAGATCTGCCAGGTGTCGATGCGCGGCGCTCAGGTGTGCGGCCTGCAGGACGTCGGGCCCGCTGAGCACAACGCTAACTACATGATGTCTATCGCAGAGGAGGTGGGCACACTACTGTTGTGTAGGTACAGTCACAGCGTCAAGTGGGACAAGGTGGTGCGGCGCGAGATCTGCCAGGTGTCGATGCGCGGCGCTCAGGTGTGCGGCCTGCAGGACGTCGGGCCCGCTGAGCACAACGCTAACTACATGATGTCTATCGCAGAGGAGGTGGGCACACTACTGTTGTGTAGGTACAGTCACAGCGTCAAGTGGGACAAGGTGGTGCGGCGCGAGATCTGCCAGGTGTCGATGCGCGGCGCTCAGGTGTGCGGCCTGCAGGACGTCGGGCCCGCTGAGCACAACGCTAACTACATGATGTCTATCGCAGAGGAGGTGGGCACACTACTGTTGTGTACAGTCACAGCGTCAAGTGGGACAAGGTGGTGCGGCGCGAGATCTTCCAGGTGTCGATGCGCGGCGCTCAGGTGTGCGGCCTGCAGGACGTCGGGCCCGCTGAGCACAACGCTAACTACATGATGTCTATCGCAGAGGAGGTGGGCACACTACTGTTGTGTAGGTACAGTCACAGCGTCAAGTGGGACAAGGTGGTGCGGCGCGAGATCTGCCAGGTGTCGATGCGCGGCGCTCAGGTGTGCGGCCTGCAGGACGTCGGGCCCGCTGAGCACAACGCTAACTACATGATGTCTATCGCAGAGGAGGTGGGCACACTACTGTTGTGTACAGTCACAGCGTCAAGTGGGACAAGGTGGTGCGGCGCGAGATCTGCCAGGTGTCGATGCGCGGCGCTCAGGTGTGCGGCCTGCAGGACGTCGGGCCCGCTGAGCACAACGCTAACTACATGATGTCTATCGCAGAGGAGGTGGGCACACTACTGTTGTGTAGGTACAGTCACAGCGTCAAGTGGGACAAGGTGGTGCGGCGCGAGATCTGCCAGGTGTCGATGCGCGGCGCTCAGGTGTGCGGCCTGCAGGACGTCGGGCCCGCTGAGCACAACGCTAACTACATGATGTCTATCGCAGAGGAGGTGGGCACACTACTGTTGTGTAGGTACAGTCACAGCGTCAAGTGGGACAAGGTGGTGCGGCGCGAGATCTGCCAGGTGTCGATGCGCGGCGCTCAGGTGTGCGGCCTGCAGGACGTCGGGCCCGCTGAGCACAACGCTAACTACATGATGTCTATCGCAGAGGAGGTGGGCACACTACTGTTGTGTAGGTACAGTCACAGCGTCAAGTGGGACAAGGTGGTGCGGCGCGAGATCTGCCAGGTGTCGATGCGCGGCGCTCAGGTGTGCGGCCTGCAGGACGTCGGGCCCGCTGAGCACAACGCTAACTACATGATGTCTATCGCAGAGGAGGTGGGCACACTACTGTTGTGTAGGTACAGTCACAGCGTCAAGTGGGACAAGGTGGTGCGGCGCGAGATCTGCCAGGTGTCGATGCGCGGCGCTCAGGTGTGCGGCCTGCAGGACGTCGGGCCCGCTGAGCACAACGCTAACTACATGATGTCTATCGCAGAGGAGGTGGGCACACTACTGTTGTGTACAGTCACAGCGTCAAGTGGGACAAGGTGGTGCGGCGCGAGATCTGCCAGGTGTCGATGCGCGGCGCTCAGGTGTGCGGCCTGCAGGACGTCGGGCCCGCTGAGCACAACGCTAACTACATGATGTCTATCGCAGAGGAGGTGGGCACACTACTGTTGTGTAGGTACAGTCACAGCGTCAAGTGGGACAAGGTGGTGCGGCGCGAGATCTGCCAGGTGTCGATGCGCGGCGCTCAGGTGTGCGGCCTGCAGGACGTCGGGCCCGCTGAGCACAACGCTAACTACATGATGTCTATCGCAGAGGAGGTGGGCACACTACTGTTGTGTAGGTACAGTCACAGCGTCAAGTGGGACAAGGTGGTGCGGCGCGAGATCTGCCAGGTGTCGATGCGCGGCGCTCAGGTGTGCGGCCTGCAGGACGTCGGGCCCGCTGAGCACAACGCTAACTACATGATGTCTATCGCAGAGGAGGTGGGCACACTACTGTTGTGTAGGTACAGTCACAGCGTCAAGTGGGACAAGGTGGTGCGGCGCGAGATCTGCCAGGTGTCGATGCGCGGCGCTCAGGTGTGCGGCCTGCAGGACGTCGGGCCCGCTGAGCACAACGCTAACTACATGATGTCTATCGCAGAGGAGGTGGGCACACTACTGTTGTGTAGGTACAGTCACAGCGTCAAGTGGGACAAGGTGGTGCGGCGCGAGATCTGCCAGGTGTCGATGCGCGGCGCTCAGGTGTGCGGCCTGCAGGACGTCGGGCCCGCTGAGCACAACGCTAACTACATGATGTCTATCGCAGAGGAGGTGGGCACACTACTGTTGTGTACAGTCACAGCGTCAAGTGGGACAAGGTGGTGCGGCGCGAGATCTGCCAGGTGTCGATGCGCGGCGCTCAGGTGTGCGGCCTGCAGGACGTCGGGCCCGCTGAGCACAACGCTAACTACATGATGTCTATCGCAGAGGAGGTGGGCACACTACTGTTGTGTAGGTACAGTCACAGCGTCAAGTGGGACAAGGTGGTGCGGCGCGAGATCTGCCAGGTGTCGATGCGCGGCGCTCAGGTGTGCGGCCTGCAGGACGTCGGGCCCGCTGAGCACAACGCTAACTACATGATGTCTATCGCAGAGGAGGTGGGCACACTACTGTTGTGTACAGTCACAGCGTCAAGTGGGACAAGGTGGTGCGGCGCGAGATCTGCCAGGTGTCGATGCGCGGCGCTCAGGTGTGCGGCCTGCAGGACGTCGGGCCCGCTGAGCACAACGCTAACTACATGATGTCTATCGCAGAGGAGGTGGGCACACTACTGTTGTGTACAGTCACAGCGTCAAGTGGGACAAGGTGGTGCGGCGCGAGATCTGCCAGGTGTCGATGCGCGGCGCTCAGGTGTGCGGCCTGCAGGACGTCGGGCCCGCTGAGCACAACGCTAACTACATGATGTCTATCGCAGAGGAGGTGGGCACACTACTGTTGTGTAGGTACAGTCACAGCGTCAAGTGGGACAAGGTGGTGCGGCGCGAGATCTGCCAGGTGTCGATGCGCGGCGCTCAGGTGTGCGGCCTGCAGGACGTCGGGCCCGCTGAGCACAACGCTAACTACATGATGTCTATCGCAGAGGAGGTGGGCACACTACTGTTGTGTACAGTCACAGCGTCAAGTGGGACAAGGTGGTGCGGCGCGAGATCTGCCAGGTGTCGATGCGCGGCGCTCAGGTGTGCGGCCTGCAGGACGTCGGGCCCGCTGAGCACAACGCTAACTACATGATGTCTATCGCAGAGGAGGTGGGCACACTACTGTTGTGTAGGTACAGTCACAGCGTCAAGTGGGACAAGGTGGTGCGGCGCGAGATCTGCCAGGTGTCGATGCGCGGCGCTCAGGTGTGCGGCCTGCAGGACGTCGGGCCCGCTGAGCACAACGCTAACTACATGATGTCTATCGCAGAGGAGGTGGGCACACTACTGTTGTGTAGGTACAGTCACAGAGTCAAGTGGGACAAGGTGGTGCGGCGCGAGATCTGCCAGGTGTCGATGCGCGGCGCTCAGGTGTGCGGCCTGCAGGACGTCGGGCCCGCTGAGCACAACGCTAACTACATGATGTCTATCGCAGAGGAGGTGGGCACACTACTGTTGTGTAGGTACAGTCACAGCGTCAAGTGGGACAAGGTGGTGCGGCGCGAGATCTGCCAGGTGTCGATGCGCGGCGCTCAGGTGTGCGGCCTGCAGGACGTCGGGCCCGCTGAGCACAACGCTAACTACATGATGTCTATCGCAGAGGAGGTGGGCACACTACTGTTGTGTACAGTCACAGCGTCAAGTGGGACAAGGTGGTGCGGCGCGAGATCTGCCAGGTGTCGATGCGCGGCGCTCAGGTGTGCGGCCTGCAGGACGTCGGGCCCGCTGAGCACAACGCTAACTACATGATGTCTATCGCAGAGGAGGTGGGCACACTACTGTTGTGTACAGTCACAGCGTCAAGTGGGACAAGGTGGTGCGGCGCGAGATCTGCCAGGTGTCGATGCGCGGCGCTCAGGTGTGCGGCCTGCAGGACGTCGGGCCCGCTGAGCACAACGCTAACTACATGATGTCTATCGCAGAGGAGGTGGGCACACTACTGTTGTGTAGGTACAGTCACAGCGTCAAGTGGGACAAGGTGGTGCGGCGCGAGATCTGCCAGGTGTCGATGCGCGGCGCTCAGGTGTGCGGCCTGCAGGACGTCGGGCCCGCTGAGCACAACGCTAACTACATGATGTCTATCGCAGAGGAGGTGGGCACACTACTGTTGTGTAGGTACAGTCACAGCGTCAAGTGGGACAAGGTGGTGCGGCGCGAGATCTGCCAGGTGTCGATGCGCGGCGCTCAGGTGTGCGGCCTGCAGGACGTCGGGCCCGCTGAGCACAACGCTAACTACATGATGTCTATCGCAGAGGAGGTGGGCACACTACTGTTGTGTAGGTACAGTCACAGCGTCAAGTGGGACAAGGTGGTGCGGCGCGAGATCTGCCAGGTGTCGATGCGCGGCGCTCAGGTGTGCGGCCTGCAGGACGTCGGGCCCGCTGAGCACAACGCTAACTACATGATGTCTATCGCAGAGGAGGTGGGCACACTACTGTTGTGTAGGTACAGTCACAGCGTCAAGTGGGACAAGGTGGTGCGGCGCGAGATCTGCCAGGTGTCGATGCGCGGCGCTCAGGTGTGCGGCCTGCAGGACGTCGGGCCCGCTGAGCACAACGCTAACTACATGATGTCTATCGCAGAGGAGGTGGGCACACTACTGTTGTGTACAGTCACAGCGTCAAGTGGGACAAGGTGGTGCGGCGCGAGATCTGCCAGGTGTCGATGCGCGGCGCTCAGGTGTGCGGCCTGCAGGACGTCGGGCCCGCTGAGCACAACGCTAACTACATGATGTCTATCGCAGAGGAGGTGGGCTGTTGAGGATATCGCGTCGTTGACGGTTCCTCAGGTTGTAGTTGTGTTGAAAGGTTATTGAAAATGATGCACTGCACACGGTTATAAGTTCAAAAGTTTATTGCACTAGAAAAGTTCCTAACTACGGCTATGTTCAGTTGCTGAGTCGCACGTTTCGTTAAATTGTTATTGTTTTATTGACACTCACATTAGTACGTTACGGATGTTTTTGTACGACTGAAGTTAATAAATTGTTTTATTGCTTGCGTTGTTACAAATGTGCTGTACGAGCAATATTGGCTCGTACATGCTCCCGAGGGAAGATAGTTAACGTCGGTGCATACCCAGACAACTGAACTTGCGTTACAAGTTAAATAGTAATAGTTTCTAAATAGTTACATGTCAAGTTATCAGATACTAAAACAATAGAAATGAAAGCATAAAATAAACAAATATTACTTATAGTTGAAATCTTGTTCCACTCGCTGGTTGTTGCCGAAGATGCTGCTTGGCCTGTCTATCACCTATTGTGGCGTACGCAGGAATCTCCGTCATCTCTATGTCTTCCGTTCTCTTTCGAGTCTCTGTGACAGTTTGCCGTGTTGTATTGGTGTCAGTTCCTTTACGGGTGGCGAGGAACTTTCGTACTCTCCATGCTATAATAGCGAGGACGCTTCCTCCCACCAGGAAGGCGCTTATGGTATAATTGCCGATCTCATGGATACTTATGTCGTTAGGCAGACTCTCTCGTTGCTTTTGTGTATTTATCTGGGTGTCCAATATTCTATGTTCGGTGGATAGGTTCGGATTAGTCAGGGCAATCTTTGTATTTTGAGACGTTTGCCACATATCATTAGGGGTCTCGATAGTCGGTACATCCACGTTCATAGCGATGTTGGTCTTGCTACTAAAAACGTTGTATGAGTATATCGACGTGTCCTTATGTTGTAAAATGCAATCCTGACCTAAGGCAAGAAGCCCCACCTTTGTTATAATTGTCGTTGTAATACGATTCTCGCATACTATACGGGTCGCGCATTCGCTGACATAATTATATAACCATATGTTTGGCCTCTGTAGTTTTATCCATTGGTCGGAACATGGTTGTACTATCCAATCGCAAGTGATATTATGAACTGATTGACTCAGCATTTTTGCTTCGCACGATGCTGTGGCTCCGAGTAAGTTTCTTATCGGTGTGAAGGCGTGGCATATGTAGCTATCCGTTTTCATTGTTGTGCATTGTTGTAAATCGACATCATCCAATTGTATGTATGTGTTCTTTGCAAAGTTTGCTCCTGTGTACTCTGAAGTTATCGCTATAGCTTGACATTGGTCGGCCGTCTGCTTTCTAAGTATAGGTATATTGCGGTATAATGTGTATTCATCGTCGCTTAGTAACGGGATATGTAGCTCAAAGAGTAGGTATTGTTCGGTGAGCCGCGCTCTCACGTAAATAAGCTTGTAAATGCTCTGAATGTTTTCTACATTACTGTTTCTAATTGGCAATGTTAATCTTTTCGATATAAAGCCGGCAATGTAATTGAGTTGCTCTGCTAGTTGTCTCGGCGTGAAAAGCTTCATGTCCAGATTTCCTCTATAGATATCTGTCAATGCATCTAAGAGAATTTGTTGGTTTCTTCGCAATATAGAGAGAAGGGAACTGGCAGTCAACGCTCCAGCGTTAACATCATTCATTGTTTTCATTATCTGCAATCTGTTTTCTAATATTGTTCTTCTATATTCCGTTGTGTCTATAAATTTTTGCAGAACTTGCAGTTGTGACTTTACAAAGTGCTAATTTTTCTTAATGATGTTGTTTTCGGACTCGATAATAAACGTCTGATTTTTGATGAGTTGCAGTAAATACTGTTCGTTTGTTTTGATTCTTTGTATGTCTTGAGCGTATTTTTCTGCAAATTCGCTATCAAGTACACCAAATAGGGTCCTTGCAAGGTTTCCTACGCCGTCAACGTAGCCGCGACGCTTCCTTTGTTGATGTTGAGACAATAATAACATGTTGTATTCGTTCACCTGATTCATTTCGAATTTCAGCTGTTGTATTGTAGATTGACAAGGTTCGTTGGGCATAGTCTCACATAATTGAGCTAAACTGTTGATGAATGTCTCGACCTTTGTTGTACTTCGCCAGAAAGTTGTTAGATTATAATAAACAAGTAGTTTCCATTCGTCGTGAATAAGTTGGACATTTCCGATGGGGTCAAAGTAAACTGGTTGGTCGTCAGATAATCTTGTTATTTTAAAATTCTTGAGGTGCTGCTAGCGTACTTGAGAACGTTGTAAACGCGACTATTAACACCAAAAGTAAACTGTTCATGCTAACTTCCTTTTTCGGTGGTTTTCTAAGATTTTGATCCTCTTTGCGTTTCTCGGGGTCAGTTAACGGGGTGAGTTTCGTTATGGGCCTTTTCAGTACTCCATTTTGTGTCTTGAGTGTGACCACTCGTACTAACTTGTCGCTTCCGGGATGCAATTCAACCACGCGGCCCATAGCCCACTTGCCGGGTGGCAGGTTATCTTCCTTCACGAGTACAAGTTGTCCTTTCTCTAAGTTTTCTCTTGTTTGTCGCCATTTATTCCTGTTCTGTAATAAATGCAGATATTCTTTCGACCAGCGATCCCAATAATGTCTGCGCATGAGTTCGATGAGTTTCCAGTTGTTTCTGATGTCTATAGACTTAATTCCTTCGGGTTCATTGAGTGGTAGAGAGAGCGTTGGGCTCCCCGTAAGAAAATGTCCGGGAGTAAGATAGTCAAGGTCTTCTACATCCTCAGATAACGGGCTCAGCGGCCTGCTGTTCATGCACGCTTCGATTTGAGTGAGCAGTGTTGTAAACTGCTCATAAGTTAGCTTCTGTTCGCCGATTACTCGTTTCAAGTGAGCCTTCATGGAGCGTACAGCGGCTTCCCATAACCCTCCGGCAGATGGCCAAGAGGGAGCGTTGAAGTGCCATTCTATTTAAAGTTTGTTGATCTCCTTGAAAAACTCTGAAGATAACATTGTCTTGTATATTTGAAACTCTTCATTTAATACTCTGGCAGCTCCGACAAAGTTTGTTCCGTTGTCGGAATAAATGTGTTTCGGAGTGCCTCGTCTCGCACACATTCTCTTCAGTGCTGCGATAAAAGTTTGGGTCGATAAATCCGAGACAAGTTCGATATGTACTGCTTTTGTGCACATACACACGAATATGGCTATGTAGCCTTTGCAGGTTTTGACTCCACGGCCTTTGTTAATTTTTATATTGACATAGCCCGTGAAATCAATCCCACAGTGTGAGAATGGTCTTGACGGAGTGATCCTCTCTTTAGGAAGATTGCCCATTAGCTGGTTAGTTCTGGTCGTCGCGTAGCGACGGCATCGTATACACTATCTCAGCATTTTCTTAACGGTTCGATTTCCGCTAATGATCCAGTATTTGTTCCTAGTGTAAGCTAGCGTTAATCTTGCTCCACCGTGTAATGTTCGTTGATGCGCGCTTTCGATGACTAATCGGGTCAGTTTTCCTCCTCCTGGAAGTAGTACTGGATGCTTGGTTTCTTCTGGCAAGTTGGAGTAGCTTAGTCGTCCTCCGACGCGTAAGATTCCGTCCTTGTCCAAAAATGGGTTGAGTTTCAAAATCGCGCTCTTGTTGGAAAGTTTTCCGTTTTTCTTGATAGGAATAATTTCGTCTTCAAAATAACTTTCTTGTACTGATCGAATAATTAAACATAATGCGTTGTCTATTTCGGACACATGCAGTTCATTGCGCTCATTCGACCTTTTGTTTTGTGAAGCATCAGCAAAACGTATCACCCAGGCGAGTATTCTTGTAATGCGATCGATGTTGCTATGTCGCTCAAGTAATGAATTAATTAATTCATTTTTAATCGACACGGGTTCCGTAGTCTTCGTAATGTAACAATTCGTTTCAATACTCTCATTTGTCGTATACGTTTCCTTGGGGATAAGATCTTGTATTCCTTTCTCCTTAAGCCATTGAGGCCCTTCCCACCACAGGGAAAAGTTAACTAATTTTGATGGCAGCAGTCCTCTTGTTGCGCAGTCGGCGGGATTTTCTTTACTTTTTACGTAACCCCAGTTTATCGCAGGCACGATGTTTATAATTTGTGATGTTCTATTTATAATATATTTCTCGTATTTGGTTTGACTGCCTTGAAGCCAAGCCAGGACCACTTTAGAATCGCTCCAGCAGCAAATCTTGATTTCGTAATCTGCAAGAATCTTTGCTATTTTTTCTAGAAGTTTTGCTAGTAAGACTGCGGCACAAAGTTCCAACCTGGGAATCGAAGTTTTCTTTTTGAGTGGTGCGACTTTAGTTTTTGCGGCCAATAAAGTAGTTACGTAGGTACCGGTAAGCGATACAGTTCGACTGTAGATGACGCATGCATAGGCCTGCTCGCTTGCGTCACAAAAGCCTTGCAATTCTATAGTTGCATTGTTTTCGTTTCTAATCCATCTCGGAATTCTAATGTTATTTATGTTTGGTAGTTCTGATTGGATACGAATCCAGTCTTTTGCAATGGTATCGGGTACATGTTCATCCCAGTCCATGTTACTGCAGTCCTCATTCCATAACCTTTGGAAAATGAGTTTTGCTTGAATGGTCAATGGAGCTAACCAACCGAGCGGATCGTAGATCTTGCTTATCTCTGATAACAACTTGCGTTTTGTGTATGTTGTTTGCTTAGCGTTGTACGGCGATTCGGTAGTGAAATGGAAAGTGTCGCTTGCGTCATTCCATGCAATCCCGAGTGTCTTGCTGATTTCCTGTTGTTTGAAGTTGAAATCGGCAGTGAGTTTCTTGTCCTCTAATGCTACGTCGCTCAGAATACAAGGTTCGTTGGTAGCCCATTTTCGTAAAATGAAACCGCCTTTCTTTAGTAGCTCGTAAATCTCTTTCTGTAGTAACTTGGTATTTTCTATGGTATGCTGGCCCGTAGTGACGTCATCCATGTAACACTCGTTCAATAGCACCCTTTTTGCTAAGGGGAATGCGTCGCCTTCATCCTCGGCTAGTTGTTGGAGAGTCCGCATTGCAATAAACGGTGAACTTTTCATACCATATGTCAGAGTACACAACTGCATCTCCCTGAGTGGTTCTTGCATGGAGTCCCTCCAAATAATTTTTTGAAGCGACTGTTGGTCTTGATGAGTCAGGATTTGACGGTACATCTTCTCGATGTCAGCCGTCAGGACATATTTGTAGCTCCGCCATTTAATAATAATGGCTAAAATGTCTTTTTGGAGGTTTGGACCCTTCTCCATCAAGTCGTTTAGGCTGTAGCCGGAGTCTGTCTTCATCGATGCGTTAAAAACAGCTCGCAGCTTAGTTGTAGTCGAACTCTCTCTTAGTACGCCATGGTGTGGTAAATACGCTTGTACTTGCGTCTTGGATGCTGTAGCAGGTTTCATGTGACCTAATTGAATGTACTCGTTGATAAAGTGTTTGTACAAAGTACCAAAATGTTCTTGTCTTGCCATTTTCTTCTCCAGCTGTAAAAATTGTGCTATCGCTGCAGGTTTTGAGTTCCCGAGCTTTTGTTCATAATGAGCTTTCATTGGCATCTTTACCACGTATCTCCCATTGCTCAAACGGTTCGTTGTTTCTATGTAATATTTTTCACAGTATTCGTCTTCCTTCGTTGGTTCGGGTTCACATGAAATTTCTTCTGTCTCCCAAAACTTCGTTATGCTTTCTAGCTCTGTTAGAGTAACGAAACAGTTAAATTGCCTTGTGGCACCGCTAAGAATCCAGCCCAGTTTGGTTTGCTGCGCTACAGGTGAGCCATTGCTGGGCTTGAGTATACCTTCTAGAATTACGTCCGAGTAAATATCCGCTCCTAGTAGTAAATCGATGGGCCCAGAGATGTTAAAGTCTGGGTCCGCCAGCTTGATGTTCTCTAGATGTGTCCAGTTCTTTGCGTTAATCGTTGAGTTAGGAAGGTTGTTTATAAGTTTGCTCATTACTAGTTGTTCGATTGTGTAAAGTTTACCACAACGCTCGATAGATGGCGTTGTACCGAGTTTCTGAATCGCGATGTTAAGATTCTCCGAGGCAGCTATATAAGGGTCCGAACAATTAAAATTTTTGACTCGCATCAAACGGTTGTTTCATTTATTAGCCAAGCTTACCGTACCAGAGCAGCCGACGCTCAACCATTTTTTGGCCCTTCGGAGTCGGACGGGGTTATTGTGTAACAACAATATTCCTCCTCTCAATTGTTCGTTCCGTTGGCTCTTTGTTTATCCTGTTACCCCGCTGGTAACAGTGTACGGTTCAAGGTTCGACATTAATTATCCTTGAGTATACAAGTGTGTGAGGCGCTGCTAAGCGCTATAAAGCGACAATCATCGCTACTTGGAGTTGTGACAAGAATTGGCAGAGGGCGCTGCAAGTGCCTTTGAGTTCGAGCCTGCGATACGAGAGGGCGCCACTGGGCATCCTATATCTGGGTGCGTTTGGAGCTTGTGACGTCAAGGGACGTGACGTAACATATCGGCAGTGACGTGCAGTGAGAGGTTTGGTCAAGCAAAACTGTAAGTAGTGAACAATTAGTAACTATGAATTAGCAGTGGTAATATCATCAACTTAGAAAATTTGCAAGTGTCTTGTATTTAGTGAACTTTAGTAAAGTAGAATCATTTGGGACTTGTAAAATTTAGTGTTAAATTAATTGTAGCTTATAAAGTAATTTAGACATAGAATAATTAAGTAAATTTGGTTCAGACGGGGAATCCATGCCCGATTTTGCCCCGAAGTACAAAGTAGTTAAAAGACTTGTAAAATTTTCGGTTTTTGTCATAGACTTGTAATTTTAGCAACTTAGTCGGTTGTGTAATAATCTGTAACTTAGATATTTGAGCTTGTACTTTGGTGAATTTATTTAGTTGAAACTTGTGTACATTTATAAAAAATATTTACAATGAAATCATTAATTAAATTACAAATTAATAACAAAGCAATAATTGAAAAGGCTAGAATTAATTATAAAAAATCACCCAAAGATCGTATAACACAAACATATTTACAAACTAGATTAGAATCATTGGAAGAACAGTGGAAACAATTTGTAAAAACACATAGAAATATTATAGAGAAAGCGACAGATATTGATTTAAATAACGAGTACTTTTCAAGTGAAGTATATGACAATACCGAGGAGTTATACATATTATATAAATCAGAACTCAAGGAACAAATGAATGTAAACACAAATATTAACATAACTTCTAATCAACAAGAAAAAACATCGACAAATGTAAGATTACCAAAAATCAGTCTACCCACATTTTCTGGTTTGTATACTGAGTGGACCACTTTTAGAGATTTGTTTTTGTCTCTTATACATAATAATGTGTCTTTGGACGATGTACAACGTCTTCATTATTTAAAATCACATTTGTCAGGAGAAGCAGCTCAATTACTGCGACATACACCAGTCACAGCCGCTAACTATAGTGAATCTTGGTCTATTTTATGTAAGCGGTATGATAATAAGAAATTTTTATCTAACAGTATGTTAAAACGTTTTGTCAAACAACCAGTTATTGTAAGGGAGTCTTCAACTTCTATTAAAAATCTTTTAGACACAACAGTCGATTGTTTGCATGGTTTGAGTACCTTAGGCATTGATGTAGATTCTTAGGATACAATTGTAATATTTTTAGTGAGTGAAAAATTAGATAACGAATCTCGAAAGTTGTGGGAATCTAAAATTAGTGTTGATGATAATTTACCTACATTTGTTGAATTTAAAACATTTCTTGAATCGAGATTTCGTGCTTTAGAATATTTAAGCCCTAAGCCCAGTAGCCAACCCAAGAATAATAGTCAACATTCTAATGTAAAGACTTTTCATGTTGCTTCTTTATCCTGTACTTTGTGTTCTGGAGACCATAAATTGTGCAATTGCAAGCAGTTTGCAAAGCAAGATTGTGATGCTCGTCGCGACTTTGTTCGAGCCAATAAGTTATGTTTTAATTGTTTAGGAAAAAATCACGCCGTATATTCTTGCCGTCAGCCCACCAAATGCCATCTTTGCAAAAAGAGACACCACACACTACTTCATCCAAAAACAACCGTCGAGGCCACTGAACCACTAGATGGTTCAGCGGACAGGAATGTTGTGGTAGCCGCGGCCGCCGCTTCTTCCAATCAATGCGAGTCAACCAACACCATTTGTTGTTTTGCAGATGTACACAACCAAGGTTTGCTTGCCACAGCCTTGGTCGATATCGAGTCAAGAACTGGTACTGCCATTGTTCTAAGAGCTCTAATGGATCAGGGCTCTCAGGTATCCTTTATCTCGGAGGCCGCAGTACAGTTACTCGGTTTGCGTAAAACACCTGCTCACACCGACATTCTACGACTAGGCGATGATGAGGGGGTTTCCATGCCTTCTAATTGGATAGTAAGGTTTAGATTACAGTCACGCCTAGATCCCACATTCAGTTTGTATGTCGATGCCTATGTGCTGAACAGACTCACATCACGACTTCCTGAAAGGAAGATCGTCAATGTATTGCCGTCAATCTCATCCTTGGAACTTGCAGATCCGTCTTTCGCTACCCCAGGTAAAATAGATCTCCTGCTGGGTACTCGCGTGGTCGGTGAAGTTCTAATGGACGGTTTGGTCAAGGGCCCGCCTGGAACTCCAGTTGCCCAAAGGACCAAGTTAGGGTGGATCTTGTCTGGTGAGATCCACACATCGCTCAGGACTCAACCAGTATGTTGCAATGCAAGCGTGGACGTTAACGGGCTCTTGAGAAAATTTTGGGAGTTGGAGTCTGAGTCTTCTCCTCATCGGGTAATCTTGACTGAGGAGGAGCAGAAGTGTGAGGACTTATACTCCAAGACTACCACAAGAGATGCAACAGGACGATACATCGTCCAGTTGCCGTTCAAGACTGATCGTCCTAGTTGTGTTTATGGGAGATCCGAGGATATTGCTCGTAAGCGCTTCAACATGCTGGAAAGGAAGTTGTCAAGCAATCCTGAGCTAAGAAGGCAGTACACTGAGGTTATCCAGGAGTATGTTAGATTAGGACATGCTGAGGTTGTTCCCCAAGCAGATTTAAACAACGATGCCTTTTATTTACCGCATCACGCCGTAGTACGCGAGGATAAAGGTACTACTAAGGTTCGGGTCGTCTTCGATGCCTCTTGTTCGGGATACAACGGGGTATCGTTGAATGACGATTTGATGGTTGGCCCAACCTTACAACCTGATTTACGTCATATCATTATGAGATGGCGCTGCCATCCCATTACCTTAGTCGCTGACGTCATCAAGATGTACCGGCAGGTTAGAGTAGCTGACGACAGCGTAGACTTCCAACGAATTTTGTGGCGTGACAACCCAAATGCAGAGTTACAACATCTACGTTTGTTACGTGTCACCTTTGGTGTTTCTTCGGCTCCCTATTTGGCGGTACGTACTTTGCAACAACTGGCACGCGACGAAGGTAAAGGTTATCCTCTAGTTGCAGACCGAATCCTGAAGGATTTTTTCGTCGATGACTTTTTGTCCGGTTGCGAATCTGTAGCTGAAGGAGAACAGATATATCATCGGCTGAATGACATATTAGCACGCGGAGGTTTCCAGCTTCAGAAGTGGTCCAGTAACAACAAAGAGTTATTAAGTAAAATACAATGTGATACAAAGACAACACATAATTCAGTGGATTTCAAATTTGACAACATCATGAAAATATTAGGCTTAACTTGGAATAGAGATAGAGACGAATTTCATTATACTGTCCACCTTCCTCCACTGGAATCTCCCGTGACTAAGCGAAGGGTGATATCTGACATTGCCCGCTTATTCGACCCACTGGGCTGGCTCGCCCCAGCAATAATTACAGCTAAGATATTTATTCAACGTCTGTGGCTTTCGGGTATCGATTGGGACGATGCATTGCCAGATAACCTATTGACAGACTGGCTCAGCTACAGGAGTGAACTCAACAGTATAGTCGGTTTTCGTCTGCCTAGATGGATTCACACAAGCAAAAACGACCAGCATCTCGAACTGCAAGGCTTTTGCGATGCCTCTAATGAAGCATATGCTGCAGTTGTCTATACTCGGTCCATAGATTCCAACGGTCAAGTTTTCGTCAGTCTCGTGGCATCAAAAACCAAGGTGGCCCCCGTCAGACAGGTATCCATACCTCGTCTTGAGTTATGCGGCGCGGTGCTGCTATCAAAACTTCTGCGTGAAGTTTCCGTCACCTTGGGGATTGACAGGAATAATATACATGCCTGGACTGACTCATCAGTGGTCCTCGCTTGGTTGGGGAGCCACCCCAGTCGTTGGAAAACTTTTGTTGGCAACCGAGTTGCCGAAATTCACACCAGTATGGACAGCGAACAATGGTCGCATGTTGAATCCAGGGACAATCCCGCTGATTGTGCCTCCCGTGGAGTAAATCCTTCAATGTGTGCAGATCTTGAGTTATGGCTGCAGGGACCTAGTTGGCTTAGAAACAACATTATTGATTATAGTAGATCAAAAATCAATCAAACTAACCTAGAAGAAAGAAAATCAAATACTGTGTGCAATGTAACAATAAATAGTAAAAAAGAGGATAACATATTAACAAAATTTTCATCTTTAAGAAGGTTAACCAGAGTAATTGCTTATTGCAGAAGGTTTCTAAAATCAAAAAACAAATTAAATCAGTATAAATCTTACAATAATTGTTTAACATTTTCAGAAATTAATCAAGGTCTTTTAACATGCATCAAAATGTGTCAAAATGAATACTTTTCTAGTGAAATAGATAGCATAAAGAAAATAGGCAAGGTCGATAAAAAGGGCAAACTTGTGCAACTGAATCCCTATCTGGACGAAGATCAGATTATGAGAGTTGGCGGCAGATTACACAGAGCTCAGATTGAAGATACCATGAAGCACCCTGTTATACTTCCAAACAAGTCTCACTTTACGAACCTCATAATCACTGATGCTCATGAACGCACTCTGCATGGCGGGCCACAATTGGTCCTTAACTTTTTGAGATCCAAGTACTGGATTCTCAATGCGAAGAGTGTAGTTCGGCAATACGTGCGCAAGTGCGTAACTTGTATTCGCTACTCAGCTCGAGTTGTACCACCGTTAATGGGGCAGTTGCCGTCAGCTAGGGTCAATGCTAGCCGGCCTTTCTCAAAGAGTGGAGTGGACTACGCAGGTCCTATTAGTGTCAGGCCCACAAGAGGGCGCGGTTATCACTCCACAAAAGGCTACATTTGTCTATTTGTCTGCATGGCTACCCGTGCTATACATTTGGAGGTTGTCAGCGATATGACTTCGCAAGCGTTCATAGCAGCTTTCAAACGTTTCACAGCCAGACGAGGCCATTGTGAGGAACTGTGGAGTGATAACGGCACCACCTTCGTCGGAGCCAACAAAGAGTTGAAGGCTTTGTTTACTCAAGAAAGGTCGGGCGTAGCATCAGACATAGCGGATTGGCTGGCAACTAACGGCACAAATTGGCACTTCATTCCACCCCACTCTCCAAATTTTGGAGGGCTTTGGGAAGCTGGAGTGAAGTCCACAAAACATCACCTCAGAAGAGTGATAGGGGTCAGTACACTTACATTCGAGGAGCTGACTACCGTTCTCGCCCAGATAGAGGCGTGTCTTAATTCGAGGCCCATCTCTACGTTTAGTGGTAGTCCCGAAGATCCATACCCATTGACACCAGGCCATTTTTTGATTGGGGAACCATTACTGCTTCCTCCTGAGTCAAACTTCGAAAGTTCGAATGTCAGTACGTTAAGGCGATGGCATTTGACTCAGCGTATGGTCCAAGATTTTTGGCGTCGATGGTCTCATGAATACCTTGTCCAGTTTCTGCACAGATACAAATGGTCCCATCTGACAGCGGAACCTAATGAAGGGGATGTAGTTTTAGTTATGGAGGATGACATGCCTCCTGCAAGATGGCTCTACGGCCTTATAATCGAGAAACACACTGGCTCAGACAAAGTCACGAGAGTTGTATCATTGCGTTGCAAGGGTTCTGTGATTAAGAGGCCCGTTTCTAAGCTAATAGTTTTACCTATTGCTTCTTAACTTTGTATTAAGATATTTTGTATTGAGATTTTCTCATAGAATGTGTATTTGTATTAAGTTTGTTCGGTTCAGGCCTCATTTGTGAATCTAAATTATGATACGGTATAATTATGTCACTAACTATACAGTCCACTATAATTATTGTTGTGATACCTATCATATTTATTTGTGTAAAACTTTGAAGTAAAGTCTACGTCATGGTGGGCGGTTACATGTGTATTTTTATTGTTACGGACATTCTGTCCATGGTGGGCGGGATGTTCGATTGTGTAAAGTTTACCACAACGCTCGATAGATGGCGTTGTACCGAGTTTCTGAATCGCGATGTTAAGATTCTCCGAGGCAGCTATATAAGGGTCCGAACAATTAAAATTTTTGACTCGCATCAAACGGTTGTTTCATTTATTAGCCAAGCTTACCGTACCAGAGCAGCCGACGCTCAACACTAGTGCTTCGGTTTGGAATGTATAATCCGAGTATATAGATTTACATTCTAGTTGTATAATTCCTCTGCTCTTGCCCATTATAGTACCGACGCCGGTGATCGCGGCATTCATTTTGTTTCGGGGTAAGTTCAAGCGTTGAGCTGCATTTTCTGTAATCAAGGTCACTTGAGATCCCTGATCCAATAATGCGCGAAGGATGACGTAATCTCCCTCCTTGTTTTTGACCTTCAGCTGTAAAGTCGTTAAAAGTATTTCTTGATTGCCATTTATATGATTCGAGGTTCGCTCAGCCACCGTTGAGGTGGATGGCTTGGTTTGTTGACCCTTCAGATTATCATCATGAAGAAGAGAATGATGTTTAAAATTGCAGGTGCGGCATCTTTTCGTTGAGGTACATTTATTGCTGCCATGGCTAAACAAACAATTCTTACATAAATTCAATTTATTTGTTGTTTGATTACGGAATGACACATCCATGTTCAAAAATGTAGGGCACTGTCGCAGTGCGTGATCGTTTTTGCAGAGCGGGCATTTTCGTAGCGTTGCATGAAAGGTTTTTGTTGCCTTTTCTGTGTCTTTAAAGTTCATTGACTTAGTGTTGTTATATTTATTATAATTACTTTTATATTGGCTGTTCTTTTTTGAACGAGATGTTTCCAAAGTCATGATCTTCAATTCTAGGAACTCCATGAACTCGTTGAGGTCCGGGAGCTCTCTTGAATGTTTCATTTTCTCTATGTAATCACCGTAAGTGACATCATCGAGTTTCGAAGACAGCAGGTGCACGATAAGTGGACCCCATACAGGAATATCGATATCGATGTTCTTCAGCGCATTCAAACATTCTTTCGTGGTATCATGGAACCTTTTCAGGTTCGCCGAGTTTGGTTTGTCGATAGATGCTTGATTGAGAAGTGTATCGATGTATGACGTAAAAAGCAATCGCTTGTTATTGTAACGATGCTGGATGATTTCTAAGCACGAGTCGTAATTTTCGGCACTCACAGGAAGATGTTTAATAAATTTTTCAGCTTCGCCTTTTAATTTCGACTTTAAATACTTCATTTTCTGTGTTTTGTTTAGCGTTGGGTTGTTATGGATCATCTCAAAGAATAAATCCCTAAAAGAAATCCAGTTGTTATAAGCTCCGTTAAACTCTGGTAATTCTATTCGAGGCGTAGACTTCTCGTAATGAGATGATTCAAATATTCTTCTATTCAAATCTTCCTTGAGCTTGTCGTAGACTTGCTCCCAATGGTCGAATTTTGATTCATAATCTTCGTCGTCTCCTTGCAGCAAGTAACTTATCTCCCAGTGGATCTTATCGATAGCTTCCCACTTCGATTGTAAGATGTTAAGTTGATCTTGAAGCTGCCACTTCTCTTTCATCTCCTCCAGTTTTGTTTTGGCAACCGCACGCTGCAAAGCGTTGAAATTGCACATTTGATTGCGCAATAATGTCGATAAGTGTTTATCCGACTCATCTCTAGTGGTGTCTTGCGTTATGCTGAAAAATGAGGCAGATTTGGGTTTGGAAATACCCGAAAAAGTCGGTTCCTCTAATAACTCGGTTCTCAACTGAGTCATAGATTGCATTGTTTCGTCAACTATGCATTTTGTTACATCGAAAACCGTCTTCTTAAAGTAATCATGATCTGTGTTGGACGTTTCATACTTCTTTATGATCTCGTGATTCGTTCGAAATTCATCCCAGAGCGATCGTAAAACTTCCATGCGCTTGTTGAGGTAATCTACGGTTTTTCTACTTCTAGAATCCTTTTTGTAGTTGGCTTGAAGAGCTTTGATTTTCTCATAGCTAGCCTGTTGTTTAGTAACGAGTTCCACAAACTGGGCGCAACCTTCTTCCGACATTGTTACTGCTGGTAATAGGTAACCGTGTGTACTCACGCAATTGGTTGTAAGTTAAGATGGTGACGTAAACAGTAGACGTTATCTCTGCTCCGTCGGTTGATACGTAAGGTCTTAGTCGCAGTGGACGTTATCCCCGCTGATAAAACCTAAAGATGCTGTATTTCCTACTGGTTTGTTACTGGTCGTTCTCAGTGTAGCCTTCCCTCCCCTACGTTATGTGCAACGTCTCAACGCTGCCGGTGAGACCCGCTTGTGGGAGGCCAACAACGCCGATTTGCTAACGTAGCCGGGATATACCACGCTGAGATCTTGCCAATAAGATACACGACAGTATAAGACTTACCAATCGTGTCAATCGAAGGACCACTCGATGTTGAGGATATCGCGTCGTTGACGGTTCCTCAGGTTGTAGTTGTGTTGAAAGGTTATTGAAAATGATGCACTGCACACGGTTATAAGTTCAAAAGTTTATTGCACTAGAAAAGTTCCTAACTACGGCTATGTTCAGTTGCTGAGTCGCACGTTTCGTTAAATTGTTATTGTTTTATTGACACTCACATTAGTACGTTACGGATGTTTTTGTACGACTGAAGTTAATAAATTGTTTTATTGCTTGCGTTGTTACAAATGTGCTGTACGAGCAATATTGGCTCGTACATGGGCACACTACTGTTGTGTAGGTACAGTCACAGCGTCAAGTGGGACAAGGTGGTGCGGCGCGAGATCTGCCAGGTGTCGATGCGCGGCGCTCAGGTGTGCGGCCTGCAGGACGTCGGGCCCGCTGAGCACAACGCTAACTACATGATGTCTATCGCAGAGGAGGTGGGCACACTACTGTTGTGTAGGTACAGTCACAGCGTCAAGTGGGACAAGGTGGTGCGGCGCGAGATCTGCCAGGTGTCGATGCGCGGCGCTCAGGTGTGCGGCCTGCAGGACGTCGGGCCCGCTGAGCACAACGCTAACTACATGATGTCTATCGCAGAGGAGGTGGGCACACTACTGTTGTGTACAGTCACAGCGTCAAGTGGGACAAGGTGGTGCGGCGCGAGATCTGCCAGGTGTCGATGCGCGGCGCTCAGGTGTGCGGCCTGCAGGACGTCGGGCCCGCTGAGCACAACGCTAACTACATGATGTCTATCGCAGAGGAGGTGGGCACACTACTGTTGTGTAGGTACAGTCACAGCGTCAAGTGGGACAAGGTGGTGCGGCGCGAGATCTGCCAGGTGTCGATGCGCGGCGCTCAGGTGTGCGGCCTGCAGGACGTCGGGCCCGCTGAGCACAACGCTAACTACATGATGTCTATCGCAGAGGAGGTGGGCACACTACTGTTGTGTAGGTACAGTCACAGCGTCAAGTGGGACAAGGTGGTGCGGCGCGAGATCTGCCAGGTGTCGATGCGCGGCGCTCAGGTGTGCGGCCTGCAGGACGTCGGGCCCGCTGAGCACAACGCTAACTACATGATGTCTATCGCAGAGGAGGTGGGCACACTACTGTTGTGTAGGTACAGTCACAGCGTCAAGTGGGACAAGGTGGTGCGGCGCGAGATCTGCCAGGTGTCGATGCGCGGCGCTCAGGTGTGCGGCCTGCAGGACGTCGGGCCCGCTGAGCACAACGCTAACTACATGATGTCTATCGCAGAGGAGGTGGGCACACTACTGTTGTGTACAGTCACAGCGTCAAGTGGGACAAGGTGGTGCGGCGCGAGATCTGCCAGGTGTCGATGCGCGGCGCTCAGGTGTGCGGCCTGCAGGACGTCGGGCCCGCTGAGCACAACGCTAACTACATGATGTCTATCGCAGAGGAGGTGGGCACACTACTGTTGTGTAGGTACAGTCACAGCGTCAAGTGGGACAAGGTGGTGCGGCGCGAGATCTGCCAGGTGTCGATGCGCGGCGCTCAGGTGTGCGGCCTGCAGGACGTCGGGCCCGCTGAGCACAACGCTAACTACATGATGTCTATCGCAGAGGAGGTGGGCACACTACTGTTGTGTACAGTCACAGCGTCAAGTGGGACAAGGTGGTGCGGCGCGAGATCTGCCAGGTGTCGATGCGCGGCGCTCAGGTGTGCGGCCTGCAGGACGTCGGGCCCGCTGAGCACAACGCTAACTACATGATGTCTATCGCAGAGGAGGTGGGCACACTACTGTTGTGTAGGTACAGTCACAGCGTCAAGTGGGACAAGGTGGTGCGGCGCGAGATCTGCCAGGTGTCGATGCGCGGCGCTCAGGTGTGCGGCCTGCAGGACGTCGGGCCCGCTGAGCACAACGCTAACTACATGATGTCTATCGCAGAGGAGGTGGGCACACTACTGTTGTGTAGGTACAGTCACAGCGTCAAGTGGGACAAGGTGGTGCGGCGCGAGATCTGCCAGGTGTCGATGCGCGGCGCTCAGGTGTGCGGCCTGCAGGACGTCGGGCCCGCTGAGCAAAACGCTAACTACATGATGTCTATCGCAGAGGAGGTGGGCACACTACTGTTGTGTAGGTACAGTCACAGCGTCAAGTGGGACAAGGTGGTGCGGCGCGAGATCTGCCAGGTGTCGATGCGCGGCGCTCAGGTGTGCGGCCTGCAGGACGTCGGGCCCGCTGAGCACAACGCTAACTACATGATGTCTATCGCAGAGGAGGTGGGCACACTACTGTTGTGTACAGTCACAGCGTCAAGTGGGACAAGGTGGTGCGGCGCGAGATCTGCCAGGTGTCGATGCGCGGCGCTCAGGTGTGCGGCCTGCAGGACGTCGGGCCCGCTGAGCACAACGCTAACTACATGATGTCTATCGCAGAGGAGGTGGGCACACTACTGTTGTGTAGGTACAGTCACAGCGTCAAGTGGGACAAGGTGGTGCGGCGCGAGATCTGCCAGGTGTCGATGCGCGGCGCTCAGGTGTGCGGCCTGCAGGACGTCGGGCCCGCTGAGCACAACGCTAACTACATGATGTCTATCGCAGAGGAGGTGGGCACACTACTGTTGTGTAGGTACAGTCACAGCGTCAAGTGGGACAAGGTGGTGCGGCGCGAGATCTGCCAGGTGTCGATGCGCGGCGCTCAGGTGTGCGGCCTGCAGGACGTCGGGCCCGCTGAGCACAACGCTAACTACATGATGTCTATCGCAGAGGAGGTGGGCACACTACTGTTGTGTAGGTACAGTCACAGCGTCAAGTGGGACAAGGTGGTGCGGCGCGAGATCTGCCAGGTGTCGATGCGCGGCGCTCAGGTGTGCGGCCTGCAGGACGTCGGGCCCGCTGAGCACAACGCTAACTACATGATGTCTATCGCAGAGGAGGTGGGCACACTACTGTTGTGTAGGTACAGTTACAGCGTCAAGTGGGACAAGGTGGTGCGGCGCGAGATCTGCCAGGTGTCGATGCGCGGCGCTCAGGTGTGCGGCCTGCAGGACGTCGGGCCCGCTGAGCACAACGCTAACTACATGATGTCTATCGCAGAGGAGGTGGGCACACTACTGTTGTGTACAGTCACAGCGTCAAGTGGGACAAGGTGGTGCGGCGCGAGATCTGCCAGGTGTCGATGCGCGGCGCTCAGGTGTGCGGCCTGCAGGACGTCGGGCCCGCTGAGCACAACGCTAACTACATGATGTCTATCGCAGAGGAGGTGGGCACACTACTGTTGTGTACAGTCACAGCGTCAAGTGGGACAAGGTGGTGCGGCGCGAGATCTGCCAGGTGTCGATGCGCGGCGCTCAGGTGTGCGGCCTGCAGGACGTCGGGCCCGCTGAGCACAACGCTAACTACATGATGTCTATCGCAGAGGAGGTGGGCACACTACTGTTGTGTAGGTACAGTCACAGCGTCAAGTGGGACAAGGTGGTGCGGCGCGAGATCTGCCAGGTGTCGATGCGCGGCGCTCAGGTGTGCGGCCTGCAGGACGTCGGGCCCGCTGAGCACAACGCTAACTACATGATGTCTATCGCAGAGGAGGTGGGCACACTACTGTTGTGTAGGTACAGTTACAGCGTCAAGTGGGACAAGGTGGTGCGGCGCGAGATCTGCCAGGTGTCGATGCGCGGCGCTCAGGTGTGCGGCCTGCAGGACGTCGGGCCCGCTGAGCACAACGCTAACTACATGATGTCTATCGCAGAGGAGGTGGGCACACTACTGTTGTGTAGGTACAGTCACAGCGTCAAGTGGGACAAGGTGGTGCGGCGCGAGATCTGCCAGGTGTCGATGCGCGGCGCTCAGGTGTGCGGCCTGCAGGACGTCGGGCCCGCTGAGCACAACGCTAACTACATGATGTCTATCGCAGAGGAGGTGGGCACACTACTGTTGTGTAGGTACAGTCACAGCGTCAAGTGGGACAAGGTGGTGCGGCGCGAGATCTGCCAGGTGTCGATGCGCGGCGCTCAGGTGTGCGGCCTGCAGGACGTCGGGCCCGCTGAGCACAACGCTAACTACATGATGTCTATCGCAGAGGAGGTGGGCACACTACTGTTGTGTAGGTACAGTCACAGCGTCAAGTGGGACAAGGTGGTGCGGCGCGAGATCTGCCAGGTGTCGATGCGCGGCGCTCAGGTGTGCGGCCTGCAGGACGTCGGGCCCGCTGAGCACAACGCTAACTACATGATGTCTATCGCAGAGGAGGTGGGCACACTACTGTTGTGTAGGTACAGTCACAGCGTCAAGTGGGACAAGGTGGTGCGGCGCGAGATCTGCCAGGTGTCGATGCGCGGCGCTCAGGTGTGCGGCCTGCAGGACGTCGGGCCCGCTGAGCACAACGCTAACTACATGATGTCTATCGCAGAGGAGGTGGGCACACTACTGTTGTGTAGGTACAGTCACAGCGTCAAGTGGGACAAGGTGGTGCGGCGCGAGATCTGCCAGGTGTCGATGCGCGGCGCTCAGGTGTGCGGCCTGCAGGACGTCGGGCCCGCTGAGCACAACGCTAACTACATGATGTCTATCGCAGAGGAGGTGGGCACACTACTGTTGTGTACAGTCACAGCGTCAAGTGGGACAAGGTGGTGCGGCGCGAGATCTGCCAGGTGTCGATGCGCGGCGCTCAGGTGTGCGGCCTGCAGGACGTCGGGCCCGCTGAGCACAACGCTAACTACATGATGTCTATCGCAGAGGAGGTGGGCACACTACTGTTGTGTAGGTACAGTCACAGCGTCAAGTGGGACAAGGTGGTGCGGCGCGAGATCTGCCAGGTGTCGATGCGCGGCGCTCAGGTGTGCGGCCTGCAGGACGTCGGGCCCGCTGAGCACAACGCTAACTACATGATGTCTATCGCAGAGGAGGTGGGCACACTACTGTTGTGTAGGTACAGTTACAGCGTCAAGTGGGACAAGGTGGTGCGGCGCGAGATCTGCCAGGTGTCGATGCGCGGCGCTCAGGTGTGCGGCCTGCAGGACGTCGGGCCCGCTGAGCACAACGCTAACTACATGATGTCTATCGCAGAGGAGGTGGGCACACTACTGTTGTGTAGGTACAGTCACAGCGTCAAGTGGGACAAGGTGGTGCGGCGCGAGATCTGCCAGGTGTCGATGCGCGGCGCTCAGGTGTGCGGCCTGCAGGACGTCGGGCCCGCTGAGCACAACGCTAACTACATGATGTCTATCGCAGAGGAGGTGGGCACACTACTGTTGTGTACAGTCACAGCGTCAAGTGGGACAAGGTGGTGCGGCGCGAGATCTGCCAGGTGTCGATGCGCGGCGCTCAGGTGTGCGGCCTGCAGGACGTCGGGCCCGCTGAGCACAACGCTAACTACATGATGTCTATCGCAGAGGAGGTGGGCACACTACTGTTGTGTACAGTCACAGCGTCAAGTGGGACAAGGTGGTGCGGCGCGAGATCTGCCAGGTGTCGATGCGCGGCGCTCAGGTGTGCGGCCTGCAGGACGTCGGGCCCGCTGAGCACAACGCTAACTACATGATGTCTATCGCAGAGGAGGTGGGCACACTACTGTTGTGTAGGTACAGTCACAGCGTCAAGTGGGACAAGGTGGTGCGGCGCGAGATCTGCCAGGTGTCGATGCGCGGCGCTCAGGTGTGCGGCCTGCAGGACGTCGGGCCCGCTGAGCACAACGCTAACTACATGATGTCTATCGCAGAGGAGGTGGGCACACTACTGTTGTGTACAGTCACAGCGTCAAGTGGGACAAGGTGGTGCGGCGCGAGATCTGCCAGGTGTCGATGCGCGGAGCTCAGGTGTGCGGCCTGCAGGACGTCGGGCCCGCTGAGCACAACGCTAACTACATGATGTCTATCGCAGAGGAGGTGGGCACACTACTGTTGTGTAGGTACAGTCACAGCGTCAAGTGGGACAAGGTGGTGCGGCGCGAGATCTGCCAGGTGTCGATGCGCGGCGCTCAGGTGTGCGGCCTGCAGGACGTCGGGCCCGCTGAGCACAACGCTAACTACATGATGTCTATCGCAGAGGAGGTGGGCACACTACTGTTGTGTAGGTACAGTTACAGCGTCAAGTGGGACAAGGTGGTGCGGCGCGAGATCTGCCAGGTGTCGATGCGCGGCGCTCAGGTGTGCGGCCTGCAGGACGTCGGGCCCGCTGAGCACAACGCTAACTACATGATGTCTATCGCAGAGGAGGTGGGCACACTACTGTTGTGTACAGTCACAGCGTCAAGTGGGACAAGGTGGTGCGGCGCGAGATCTGCCAGGTGTCGATGCGCGGAGCTCAGGTGTGCGGCCTGCAGGACGTCGGGCCCGCTGAGCACAACGCTAACTACATGATGTCTATCGCAGAGGAGGTGGGCACACTACTGTTGTGTAGGTACAGTCACAGCGTCAAGTGGGACAAGGTGGTGCGGCGCGAGATCTGCCAGGTGTCGATGCGCGGCGCTCAGGTGTGCGGCCTGCAGGACGTCGGGCCCGCTGAGCACAACGCTAACTACATGATGTCTATCGCAGAGGAGGTGGGCACACTACTGTTGTGTAGGTACAGTCACAGCGTCAAGTGGGACAAGGTGGTGCGGCGCGAGATCTGCCAGGTGTCGATGCGCGGCGCTCAGGTGTGCGGCCTGCAGGACGTCGGGCCCGCTGAGCACAACGCTAACTACATGATGTCTATCGCAGAGGAGGTGGGCACACTACTGTTGTGTAGGTACAGTCACAGCGTCAAGTGGGACAAGGTGGTGCGGCGCGAGATCTGCCAGGTGTCGATGCGCGGCGCTCAGGTGTGCGGCCTGCAGGACGTCGGGCCCGCTGAGCACAACGCTAACTACATGATGTCTATCGCAGAGGAGGTGGGCACACTACTGTTGTGTAGGTACAGTCACAGCGTCAAGTGGGACAAGGTGGTGCGGCGCGAGATCTGCCAGGTGTCGATGCGCGGCGCTCAGGTGTGCGGCCTGCAGGACGTCGGGCCCGCTGAGCACAACGCTAACTACATGATGTCTATCGCAGAGGAGGTGGGCACACTACTGTTGTGTAGGTACAGTCACAGCGTCAAGTGGGACAAGGTGGTGCGGCGCGAGATCTGCCAGGTGTCGATGCGCGGCGCTCAGGTGTGCGGCCTGCAGGACGTCGGGCCCGCTGAGCACAACGCTAACTACATGATGTCTATCGCAGAGGAGGTGGGCACACTACTGTTGTGTAGGTACAGTCTCAGCGTCAAGTGGGACAAGGTGGTGCGGCGCGAGATCTGCCAGGTGTCGATGCGCGGCGCTCAGGTGTGCGGCCTGCAGGACGTCGGGCCCGCTGAGCACAACGCTAACTACATGATGTCTATCGCAGAGGAGGTGGGCACACTACTGTTGTGTACAGTCACAGCGTCAAGTGGGACAAGGTGGTGCGGCGCGAGATCTGCCAGGTGTCGATGCGCGGCGCTCAGGTGTGCGGCCTGCAGGACGTCGGGCCCGCTGAGCACAACGCTAACTACATGATGTCTATCGCAGAGGAGGTGGGCACACTACTGTTGTGTAGGTACAGTCACAGCGTCAAGTGGGACAAGGTGGTGCGGCGCGAGATCTGCCAGGTGTCGATGCGCGGCGCTCAGGTGTGCGGCCTGCAGGACGTCGGGCCCGCTGAGCACAACGCTAACTACATGATGTCTATCGCAGAGGAGGTGGGCACACTACTGTTGTGTAGGTACAGTCACAGCGTCAAGTGGGACAAGGTGGTGCGGCGCGAGATCTGCCAGGTGTCGATGCGCGGCGCTCAGGTGTGCGGCCTGCAGGACGTCGGGCCCGCTGAGCACAACGCTAACTACATGATGTCTATCGCAGAGGAGGTGGGCACACTACTGTTGTGTACAGTCACAGCGTCAAGTGGGACAAGGTGGTGCGGCGCGAGATCTGCCAGGTGTCGATGCGCGGCGCTCAGGTGTGCGGCCTGCAGGACGTCGGGCCCGCTGAGCACAACGCTAACTACATGATGTCTATCGCAGAGGAGGTGGGCACACTACTGTTGTGTAGGTACAGTCACAGCGTCAAGTGGGACAAGGTGGTGCGGCGCGAGATCTGCCAGGTGTCGATGCGCGGCGCTCAGGTGTGCGGCCTGCAGGACGTCGGGCCCGCTGAGCACAACGCTAACTACATGATGTCTATCGCAGAGGAGGTGGGCACACTACTGTTGTGTAGGTACAGTCACAGCGTCAAGTGGGACAAGGTGGTGCGGCGCGAGATCTGCCAGGTGTCGATGCGCGGCGCTCAGGTGTGCGGCCTGCAGGACGTCGGGCCCGCTGAGCACAACGCTAACTACATGATGTCTATCGCAGAGGAGGTGGGCACACTACTGTTGTGTAGGTACAGTCACAGCGTCAAGTGGGACAAGGTGGTGCGGCGCGGGA
Source organism: Euclidia mi (assembly GCA_944739405.2). Taxonomy (NCBI): domain Eukaryota; kingdom Metazoa; phylum Arthropoda; class Insecta; order Lepidoptera; family Erebidae; genus Euclidia; species Euclidia mi. The sequence goes on along the minus strand of OX123204.2, from coordinate 24,023,764 downwards.
TCTGCCAGGTGTCGATGCGCGGCGCTCAGGTGTGCGGCCTGCAGGACGTCGGGCCCGCTGAGCACAACGCTAACTACATGATGTCTATCGCAGAGGAGGTGGGCACACTACTGTTGTGTACAGTCACAGCGTCAAGTGGGACAAGGTGGTGCGGCGCGAGATCTGCCAGGTGTCGATGCGCGGCGCTCAGGTGTGCGGCCTGCAGGACGTCGGGCCCGCTGAGCACAACGCTAACTACATGATGTCTATCGCAGAGGAGGTGGGCACACTACTGTTGTGTACAGTCACAGCGTCAAGTGGGACAAGGTGGTGCGGCGCGAGATCTGCCAGGTGTCGATGCGCGGCGCTCAGGTGTGCGGCCTGCAGGACGTCGGGCCCGCTGAGCACAACGCTAACTACATGATGTCTATCGCAGAGGAGGTGGGCACACTACTGTTGTGTACAGTCACAGCGTCAAGTGGGACAAGGTGGTGCGGTGCGAGATCTGCCAGGTGTCGATGCGCGGCGCTCAGGTGTGCGGCCTGCAGGACGTCGGGCCCGCTGAGCACAACGCTAACTACATGATGTCTATCGCAGAGGAGGTGGGCACACTACTGTTGTGTACAGTCACAGCGTCAAGTGGGACAAGGTGGTGCGGCGCGAGATCTGCCAGGTGTCGATGCGCGGCGCTCAGGTGTGCGGCCTGCAGGACGTCGGGCCCGCTGAGCACAACGCTAACTACATGATGTCTATCGCAGAGGAGGTGGGCACACTACTGTTGTGTACAGTCACAGCGTCAAGTGGGACAAGGTGGTGCGGCGCGAGATCTGCCAGGTGTCGATGCGCGGCGCTCAGGTGTGCGGCCTGCAGGACGTCGGGCCCGCTGAGCACAACGCTAACTACATGATGTCTATCGCAGAGGAGGTGGGCACACTACTGTTGTGTAGGTACAGTCACAGCGTCAAGTGGGACAAGGTGGTGCGGCGCGAGATCTGCCAGGTGTCGATGCGCGGCGCTCAGGTGTGCGGCCTGCAGGACGTCGGGCCCGCTGAGCACAACGCTAACTACATGATGTCTATCGCAGAGGAGGTGGGCACACTACTGTTGTGTAGGTACAGTTACAGCGTCAAGTGGGACAAGGTGGTGCGGCGCGAGATCTGCCAGGTGTCGATGCGCGGCGCTCAGGTGTGCGGCCTGCAGGACGTCGGGCCCGCTGAGCACAACGCTAACTACATGATGTCTATCGCAGAGGAGGTGGGCACACTACTGTTGTGTAGGTACAGTCACAGCGTCAAGTGGGACAAGGTGGTGCGGCGCGAGATCTGCCAGGTGTCGATGCGCGGCGCTCAGGTGTGCGGCCTGCAGGACGTCGGGCCCGCTGAGCACAACGCTAACTACATGATGTCTATCGCAGAGGAGGTGGGCACACTACTGTTGTGTACAGTCACAGCGTCAAGTGGGACAAGGTGGTGCGGCGCGAGATCTGCCAGGTGTCGATGCGCGGCGCTCAGGTGTGCGGCCTGCAGGACGTCGGGCCCGCTGAGCACAACGCTAACTACATGATGTCTATCGCAGAGGAGGTGGGCACACTACTGTTGTGTAGGTACAGTCACAGCGTCAAGTGGGACAAGGTGGTGCGGCGCGAGATCTGCCAGGTGTCGATGCGCGGCGCTCAGGTGTGCGGCCTGCAGGACGTCGGGCCCGCTGAGCACAACGCTAACTACATGATGTCTATCGCAGAGGAGGTGGGCACACTACTGTTGTGTACAGTCACAGCGTCAAGTGGGACAAGGTGGTGCGGCGCGAGATCTGCCAGGTGTCGATGCGCGGCGCTCAGGTGTGCGGCCTGCAGGACGTCGGGCCCGCTGAGCACAACGCTAACTACATGATGTCTATCGCAGAGGAGGTGGGCACACTACTGTTGTGTACAGTCACAGCGTCAAGTGGGACAAGGTGGTGCGGCGCGAGATCTGCCAGGTGTCGATGCGCGGCGCTCAGGTGTGCGGCCTGCAGGACGTCGGGCCCGCTGATCACAACGCTAACTACATGATGTCTATCGCAGAGGAGGTGGGCACACTACTGTTGTGTAGGTACAGTCACAGCGTCAAGTGGGACAAGGTGGTGCGGCGCGAGATCTGCCAGGTGTCGATGCGCGGCGCTCAGGTGTGCGGCCTGCAGGACGTCGGGCCCGCTGAGCACAACGCTAACTACATGATGTCTATCGCAGAGGAGGTGGGCACACTACTGTTGTGTAGGTACAGTCACAGCGTCAAGTGGGACAAGGTGGTGCGGCGCGAGATCTGCCAGGTGTCGATGCGCGGCGCTCAGGTGTGCGGCCTGCAGGACGTCGGGCCCGCTGAGCACAACGCTAACTACATGATGTCTATCGCAGAGGAGGTGGGCACACTACTGTTGTGTAGGTACAGTCACAGCGTCAAGTGGGACAAGGTGGTGCGGCGCGAGATCTGCCAGGTGTCGATGCGCGGCGCTCAGGTGTGCGGCCTGCAGGACGTCGGGCCCGCTGAGCACAACGCTAACTACATGATGTCTATCGCAGAGGAGGTGGGCACACTACTGTTGTGTAGGTACAGTCACAGCGTCAAGTGGGACAAGGTGGTGCGGCGCGAGATCTGCCAGGTGTCGATGCGCGGCGCTCAGGTGTGCGGCCTGCAGGACGTCGGGCCCGCTGAGCACAACGCTAACTACATGATGTCTATCGCAGAGGAGGTGGGCACACTACTGTTGTGTACAGTCACAGCGTCAAGTGGGACAAGGTGGTGCGGCGCGAGATCTGCCAGGTGTCGATGCGCGGCGCTCAGGTGTGCGGCCTGCAGGACGTCGGGCCCGCTGAGCACAACGCTAACTACATGATGTCTATCGCAGAGGAGGTGGGCACACTACTGTTGTGTACAGTCACAGCGTCAAGTGGGACAAGGTGGTGCGGCGCGAGATCTGCCAGGTGTCGATGCGCGGCGCTCAGGTGTGCGGCCTGCAGGACGTCGGGCCCGCTGAGCACAACGCTAACTACATGATGTCTATCGCAGAGGAGGTGGGCACACTACTGTTGTGTAGGTACAGTCACAGCGTCAAGTGGGACAAGGTGGTGCGGCGCGAGATCTGCCAGGTGTCGATGCGCGGCGCTCAGGTGTGCGGCCTGCAGGACGTCGGGCCCGCTGAGCACAACGCTAACTACATGATGTCTATCGCAGAGGAGGTGGGCACACTACTGTTGTGTACAGTCACAGCGTCAAGTGGGACAAGGTGGTGCGGCGCGAGATCTGCCAGGTGTCGATGCGCGGCGCTCAGGTGTGCGGCCTGCAGGACGTCGGGCCCGCTGAGCACAACGCTAACTACATGATGTCTATCGCAGAGGAGGTGGGCACACTACTGTTGTGTAGGTACAGTCACAGCGTCAAGTGGGACAAGGTGGTGCGGCGCGAGATCTGCCAGGTGTCGATGCGCGGCGCTCAGGTGTGCGGCCTGCAGGACGTCGGGCCCGCTGAGCACAACGCTAACTACATGATGTCTATCGCAGAGGAGGTGGGCACACTACTGTTGTGTAGGTACAGTCACAGCGTCAAGTGGGACAAGGTGGTGCGGCGCGAGATCTGCCAGGTGTCGATGCGCGGCGCTCAGGTGTGCGGCCTGCAGGACGTCGGGCCCGCTGAGCACAACGCTAACTACATGATGTCTATCGCAGAGGAGGTGGGCACACTACTGTTGTGTACAGTCACAGCGTCAAGTGGGACAAGGTGGTGCGGCGCGAGATCTGCCAGGTGTCGATGCGCGGCGCTCAGGTGTGCGGCCTGCAGGACGTCGGGCCCGCTGAGCACAACGCTAACTACATGATGTCTATCGCAGAGGAGGTGGGCACACTACTGTTGTGTACAGTCACAGCGTCAAGTGGGACAAGGTGGTGCGGCGCGAGATCTGCCAGGTGTCGATGCGCGGCGCTCAGGTGTGCGGCCTGCAGGACGTCGGGCCCGCTGAGCACAACGCTAACTACATGATGTCTATCGCAGAGGAGGTGGGCACACTACTGTTGTGTAGGTACAGTCACAGCGTCAAGTGGGACAAGGTGGTGCGGCGCGAGATCTGCCAGGTGTCGATATTCGACAAATTCTGGGGGAGTGAGTGCAAGAGGGTGGGGAAAGGGGGTTGATACTAGAGGGCTCAATCAGAGCACATTTACCGTCGGTCCCCGCTGTCATGAAAGTTTTTGTTGGTCGTTGCGCAGCGGTGCCGTGCTTCAACGAGTACACAAAGCTATCGGTCTCGGTTCTTGTTTCAGGATAAGAATCGTTAGGCTATGTCGGGGGGCTTCAGTCTGACTCGGGTGCGGTCTAAAAGCTCCCGACACCAGGATCGGCCACACTCACGCGGATAAAGAAGAAAGCTATTTTATCATTATAAACTGACGCCTGTATCCCCGAAGGGGTTAGCAGAGGTGTAATATTACTACTGCATTTCGCGATGTAATGAATTTTTGATCCCACGTAATAGGGGAGAGCCTATTGCTGTTACCGGGCACATTGCCAGACTTCACTGCTACTGAGAATACGGAAAACTCAGTAACACTTTTTGTCCAACCCGAGACCAGCAGACACCACCAGATCAGCAGACACCTTTTGGAACATGAAGAATAAAGTTACCATTATTAAAAACGATAATTTTCTCCAGGAGAGCAACGGCTGCAGTACGTATGGCGTGTGCTTCGTGGACACATCGCTGGGTCAGTTCCACGTTGGACAGTTCGCGGATGATAAGCATTCCTCAAGACTACTTACAACACTCGCACATTTCCCACCCGCATTGGTAAGTCACCCTAACATATTATAAGTCTGTCTGTCTGTGCGAGTCCTAGCAAAATGAAACAGAATGCACGGCATTTATACAAGCTTGCCTATTCTATTTTTAAAAAAACAACTTCCACACTAGCACTGAAACCTGTGTCGCAGTCGCAGACTTTACAAACATACAACTAACGGACACAATAAACAGCTCGAAACAACACTTTATGAATCACACAAAGTGTTGTGTCGTGTAGGGATCGATCCCACAACACTCGACGCAGTTGCAAGCGGCAAGGCGACCGCTTTAACCACTACGCCAACCGTGCAGTCAAAGTCTTCTTCTTCTTTGGTTCCCTCTTGGCAGAGCGGTCATCAAGTCTCGTACTTCTAGACAAGTAATTGCCAAGCCTGGCTCGTATACATAGTTAATATATGTTTGAGCAAATTAACCCAAAAACACTGCTTACTGGGAGGAAGAGGCAGAAAATATATCTTCTTCATTAAAGTGTATGAATTTAGTTGTTGCGCTGATAAATCACCTTCCAAAATGGTTTTAGGTTAGTGTGATTTGCAAACGACATATTGTTATAGTCGTTTACTAGATAACGAACTCTGAAAAGTTGAATATACATATAGACTCACGCCTGTTTCCCCGAAGGGGTAGGCAGAGGCATATAAACGCCCACTTTTCGCCAGTGTTTAATCCCACGTAATAGGTGGCGAGCCTATTGCCGCTTATCGGGATATTTTGTTTGCCGTCGCCTCGTCCGTTGATCGGCAGGTGCACCACTTGCAGGTGAGGTTGACGCGGGACCCTAAGTTCTTGGTGGGAACCCTATACCAGGCCTTCACTCGGCCGTACCTACAGCGATAAGTGCCTACACTTTCGCGCGGCTTCCAAGCCCGCGTCTGACGCGACGCGCAGGGGTTGTCGACTTGAAAATTTGATTTTATTTATTTTACGAGAGCAACTTGAAAATTTGATTTTTTGTTTGTTGAGATATCCTAACGTTTATGGTGTCATATTAAAGATCTACTTCAAAAACCATTTTATCTGTTTGAATCATGTAAATCGGTCCACGCGTTTAGGAAATAACTAAGAATTAGTATAGAGAAAATGTAAACGACCAGATTTTTTGTGGTTTTTGTTCTACGAGCTCAAATAGTTGGATAAGATACTTATAGGATGATTATTTATTATTTGGTACGTGGTCAAGTAGGTAGATACACGATGAATAAATATTATAGTAGCAGCGGCAAGTCGACAACCCTAGCGCGACAGCTAGCGCGTCACTCCGCGCCAGACAGCGACAGCGTTATATGTTAGAAAAGAGCGGCAACGGTTAGGTGAATATCGCATTAGGCACTGAGTGCTTATGCAAGCTGAATTGCACTTTGTTGCTTAGTAGCAAGAGTCGCAATTTCAATGAATTGGTTTGAGAAGTGGTGCTTCTATACGTAAGTACTGTTTATTCTGTGCCTATACACCCAAAGTTGAATATACTTTTATGAAAACCATCATCTGTTTTAATCCTGGACCTATCTATGGAATCACGAGTGAAGTGGAAGCGACTGTCAACTTTATTCTACTAAATACACACAACACTACCAACTTTAAATTCAGCTTCATAAACAACATAACATAACTTCAGACCATTATCCCCGAAGGGGTAGGTAGAGGTATATTACACACCCACATTTCGCAGTTATGTTTCGGCCCCAATGTAATAGGGGGCGAGCCTATTGCCATCTACCTGGCACATTATTAAGCGAGCGATAATTCACATAAACAAATATGGTCTATATTTCAGATAATCTACGACCGCAAGACTACAACAGCTCGGACTAGCAAGTTGTTGAGCACGCACTGTCACAGCGCGCGAAGAGAACCCACTAACATGTGGCCGCCCGACAAGACGCTCAAACTCCTCGCCGAGAAATACTATAGGACCAACGCCGATGGAGACTGGCCGGAAGGGATAAAACCTTTCTTACATGAGGGTAAGACTACGCTATATGACTTACAATACTATAATACTATAATTGATTTACAATCACTATAGATCCACAGTCAGCATCTCAAAACTGTCCGGAAAAAATAGACGCAAAATGCACTTCTTTTCTGATACTACTGTATCGTTCGTCGCACGACGCAGGCGTTAAAATTTAACGCCTGCGTCGTGCGATTATTTGATATTTAATATCAAAATAATATCAATGAATACAGGCTTACAATAGAAGCGCATTTCTTAAGGATTTCGTGTGCCGATTCTAAGTGGCAAGTTGGCGACAGTCGTCAAAGTGTAGTTCGTAGTTGGCGCCGTTGGCGGCGCAGTCGTCGTTCTCCGTCTCTCTTGCTCTCGTAGTTAAGATACACAGGAGAAACGTTCGTCTCTCTTGCACTCGTAGAGACAGCTGTCACAGCGCGACTGCCACGCCGCCAAGCGGCAATATGGGTCACAGAAAGTTTTTCTACAGAGCGCCCATAAGAAATGCGCCTCTATGTAAATATCTATGCTCTATTATAATATGATCATTATCATTGCTTTAATCAGTTTTACACAACGTTGACGGTTTTGAACGTCACGACAATGTATATCTGGGGTTTTATATATCATTGCTGTATCTATACTTAATATTATAAATGCAGAAGTGTTTGTTTGTCCTTCTGTAACGACGCAACGAAACGATGATATGACAATTATGGTTTTTTTATAAGATTTTATCGTGCGTGATTACCGACACCAAAGAGCTCAGATATAACATAGAGGCTCATTTCTTATGGGCGCTCTTAAGACAAACTTTCTGTGACCCAAATTGCCGTTTGGCGGCGTGGCAGTCGCGCTGTGACAGCTGTCTCTACGAGAGCAAGAGAGACGAACGTTCCTCCTGTGTATCTTAACTACGAGAACAAGAGAGACGGAGAACGACGCCAGCGCCGCCGACGGCGCCAACTACGAACTAAACTGGCGACAGTCGCCACTTGGAATCGGCACACGAAATCCTTAAGAAATGCGTTTCTATGTAAATCTGTATTCAGTGCCGACACCCACAGGGGCGGATGCGCAGGCGAACTCTAGTCATACTCTATTGTTGTTATATTTGTTTTAATGCAACTATGTATGTATATGCCGCTTTCACATCTACACGGCTGTAGGAATTACATGAGCAACTACATAATTATGTTCGTCTTCAAGGACTAATCTACTTGTGTTTGTACTTTGGAGACACCTTTTGCTACGACAATAGGACTTAAAGGTGTTTTAATTGCTGTGAAATTTATTACGAGTGGGCTTATTTTTAAATTTAGGTGTACGAATATGGGTTTGGCAAAGGATTTCAATATTCTGAAAAGAATAGTCGATTATTATGCGGTATTGAAGCTCGATCATATTTTAGATTTTATATATGATCTCTTATGAAAAACAATTATATTATCTACTTTTGGTCATTGACTTTTGACTGATCATAGGATAGAATACAATTTCGTATTTGTTTTCAGGCGATGCTCTAGGCCTCACTCCTGCCGCGAATTGCTACCTAGCCATCAAAGCGCTAGGCGGTTGTGTATCCTGCCTAACAGACTGTCTCCTCGACATACAAATCCTGGGCATGGGACAATTCACTTCGTACGCGCCGCCCGACGTGCTAAATAAGACCTTACCACCTGAAGTGAAGGTTGAAAACCGCTGGGAAGGCGGCAGCACTATGGTTCTAGATGCTATAACGTTAAGGAACTTGAGAATAGTACAGGACGAAGGATGTCTTTATGATAGACTGAATTTCTGTTCGACACATATGGGCAAGAGGTATGTGACGTGTTTCATGTTGTGTTATATTTTTAATGACCTTTATTTTAAATAGTTACAAAGATATTTGGGATTCATCCTTTAGAAGTTATGGTTCATTAACTATGCACTTAGTTACTGGTGGTTCCAAAGCAACTTGCCTTTCTTAACCAAGTTTTCCAACACAAAATCAAACATATTTTGTGTTGAAGATTTGGTGTTGGCCACTTCGAATTACACTATTGTTTTAAACATTTCAGGTTGCTTTACCAATGGGTATGCGCACCGAGCTGCAACTTGTCAGTCATAAAGGAAAGACAAGAGGCTGTCAAAGCGCTGTTTGAAAATCAAGAGTTGTGTCAAGACGCCAAGAGTATACTGACTACATTGCCAGACTTGGAGAGATTGTTGGCCAAGTAAGTATTGCTTAGCATTGGGAATTGTGATTTGATTTGTAAGAATAATTCGGTATTTAGAAGAATGATAAGAAATAAACGAAAGAGATTGGAGATACAGACATAAAAATTATTAAAATTTCGAGAAAAACCTTTTCTGTTATTTTAAATAGATTAAAGGAAAATAGATAAAAGTTCCGAGAATACAAGATTTTAAAGTAATTACTGTGGTAGTGATTCAGTTCCGAAGCTTGCATTACATGGACTTTTATTTATCTGGCCAAATTAGAGTTGTAGGGGCTGTTATATTCAACTGAGGCTGTCTATCGTAAGAAGACAATCTACACGGCGACATCTAACGGACACGATGAAATTAAATTCCTAAATCGCGCAATCAAAGTTCTCACACGCAATTACTATAAATAGAAGTTGTAAAGTACATCCGTCTGACTAAAGTCCACCAGGCATTTTCATCTAGCCTAGTCAGAAGGTCCTCTCTCTAGTTGGAGGAACACCTCAGCTCTTCTGTAAGGAAATTCATCGACGTGTATCATAATTATATGGCCAACGGAGCCAAACAGCCTAATGACGAGTAAAATTCGACGCCGCCGTCGCGTCGCCGACTTTGTTGTATCATGTCGGGATCACAAAAGTGGAGGAATAAGGGGTGGTGTTCCTCCAAATAGTGGATGGATCCTCTAACCAGGCTGGGTGACGTGCCTCGTGGACTGCAGTCGGACGGAAGTACTTGAAAAGTTGTATATATGCGCCCGAAAGCTGCTAGCGCGATCCAGGACTCCTATTTGCCGCGACTCACGGTTGTACCCCAGGCAGAGGTATAATATAATACCCACATTTTGCCATGTTATGAATTTGTAGGTCCCACGTAATGGGCTCTTTGCCAGACTCCTTGCCGTTACTGAGAATTCGGAAAAAACCAGTAACACTTTTACCCGTCCCGGGACCTCCTGATCAGCAGACGCATACTCTATTCGCTGGACCACGGAGGCACTCACAAAAATACGTAAAAAAATATATAATTAATATATATAATATTTATTACAGAGTACACGCGCTTGGCAACTTAAAACGCTCGAAACAGCACCCCGACGCCCGCGCGATCTTCTACGAAGAGAAAACGTACTCTAAGCGTAAAGTGCTAGACTTTATATCTGTGTTGAACGGGTTCACTGCCGCGTTGAAGCTGGTTGATCTTTTCTCTGATGTGGATGCTGTATTATTACGAAGAATCATGCAGTTCAGCCCCGCTGGCAAGTATCCGGATTATAGGGATACACTCAAGTTTTTTAAGGTAAGTAACCTTTCTTTTTCGTGAGCGATTCACTATGGTTCGTCTAGAACAAGCTAGCTAGACAAAAACAACTCTTAAATTCCTGGAAGTTAATTACTATTACGAACTCATTACCCCTATACATTGAGGATTACACCTATTAATTATCAATACTACCCTCATTAAGAGCGTCATTAAGGTATGTTTATAAGATGTTGACTATTTAAAGGGCATTCATTTGCATTTTTACATCATATTTGATAGCATTGTTTATGTCACTAAAAGAAATTTGTGAAAGTGTTTTTGTGATGGATTGTATACGTAAGGGTAAGTAGTTATATTTTATTTCATTTTCAACATGGGAACTTCATTCTTTAGTCTTATAAAATGAAATGTTTGAATTTTCACCCACTTTTTTACTCATTTTTTCAAATTCATCGGTCAAATAATAACATGTCCCCACTTGTCCCCACCGTAGAACCTATCATATACGATTCTCATAAGTGTCTAGTAGTTATACGTAAAAAAATTCATTGCGATATATTTGCACAACTAATTTTTATTTATTTTTTTCTTTCAACAGTTTTTACCGTCTCAAGAATGGATTTTTTCGAAGAATGGCTGAAACACCCGAAGGAAACGCGGAATGAGGAGCTCTTTCGGTTTATATCTTTGAGATATAATTTTGATGGTGTTACGGAGCAGTCTCTGCGAGATATTAAAGTACTAATCTCAAGATATTCAACGAAATTTGCTGAAAAGTGGAGCAGCTGTGGAAGAAATCGAGAGCGATTCCTACAAAAGTATTCGACGTGGCTGGAGGGTCTTGACATATCTTTCGATGTGTCCGTTTATTTATCTCTGCCAACTACATCTGGAGAACCGGGACCCGGAAGTCCTACTAAAGATTTTGAACATTCTAGTCTCAAAACGAAGAGACGACGTGTAGACGATCTATTACAGTCCAGAAGTGCTAGTGAATTAATTTACGCCGCTGAAGTGTCAGCTCGAATCTCGGGTCAGATAAGTGTAGCACGTCAAATTAAAGATGTGACTAGTGATCCTTCAATAACCAAGACCACGAGTGAAGAAAGTGCCCCCAGGAGTTTAACAAGTGAGGAAGCTTTAGCGTACTACGTTGATAGTAAATCAAGTAGCCATAGCTATAAGCAGACTCGGAAGTGGAGTATTAAAGCTGGACATAAGGTGTTTCCGTCAATGTACAGTGTTAGAAAGGCTAAAATAGCCTGCTACCCGTCAGGTGAACAAATTACAGTCAATGAAACGCATGCTGAAATCAAAGTTCAGGCAATTCTTGATAAGACTGCCGAACGTTTAGTTTCAGCACAACAAGAAGTTGTTCATAGTCTGTTACCTTGCACGTCATTCACATTAATCAGTAAATGGGGTTGTGATGGAAGTTCCGGTCATAGTATGTACAAACAAAAATTCACTAATTGTGACGATAGTGACGAGTTTTTATTTGTATTTTCTTTCGTTCCTCTTCAATTGAAAGATGAAAGTGGTAATATTGTGTGGCAGAATCCTCGGCCCTGTTCTACAATGTATTGTCGGCCAATAAAGTTTATCTTTTCTAAGGAAACGAAAGATTTTACGATTTCGGAAACCAATAAGGTTTTAGAAGAGATAAACGCTTTATTGCCGACAACCTGCAAGGTGATGGAGACCGAAGTATCTGTCACACATGTTATGCTTTTAACAATGATTGACGGAAAAGTTTGCAATGCTCTGACCGAAACTTCTTCCTCACAAAAATGTTTTATTTGTGGGGCAACTCCAACAATGATGAATGATCTGTCAAAAGAGTTTGCTGCGGACAAAGATAATCTTGGTTTTGGTTTGTCTACGTTGCACGCTTGGATAAGGTGCTTTGAATGCTTGCTTCACATTAGCTATCGACTAAATATAAAAAAATGGCAGTTAAGAACAGCCGAAGACAAAGCTAGTGTGAAACAACGTTCAGATGACATTAAAAAACGATTTAAAAGCGAAATGGGCTTGATTGTAGACAAACCAAAACCAGGGTTCGGTAACACTAATGACGGGAACACCGCGCGAAGATTTTTTGGAAATCCCGAGGCTAGTGCCGATATTACAGGGTATCTAACCCTGTAATATCGGTTTCACTAATACAAAAATTTGGCATACTACTTCGCACTTTATCATCGGGATATGATATAAATATTGAAAAATTCGTTAACTTAGCTCAAGAAACTAGACAACTTTATGTAAATCTCTATTCATGGTATTACATGCCCGCTACTGTCCACAAAATACTTTTGCACAGTGGCGAAGTAATTAGATCGTCCCTTCTACCTATAGGCCAGCTTTCCGAGGAAGCACAGGAAGCTCGGAATAAGGACTGCAGAAGATTTCGTGAGCACAACACACGAAAGCGATCACGGGAGGCTACGAATAGAGATTTACTTAATATGTTATTGATAACATCTGACCCTGTAATAAACGGTTTACGAGAAGTTCCTCGGAAGAAAATAGGTACGCTTCCAACTGAAGTATTAGATTTAATTGTCCCACCTAGCTGTAAGGAACAAAATGTTAATATGATTTCTACTTTTCATAGTTCTGCCCCTCACGATCATGACTATTCAATGGATGATTCATCTGATGATAGTGATGATAATGAGTAATAGATTTAGTTCTTAGATATTTTATGCATCTGTTATTAGATTTTATAGCGACGTCGAGGGATAAATCACTTTATAAAATGTTCAAAAAATATATTATACACATATGCCCGATAAATGTTTTTTTTTTCATGATACCAGCTCAAATGACAAACTGCCTTGAAAAAAGTACCAAAAACCTTATATCTTTGCTTATTAACCGCATCTAGACATAAAAATCAAATAAAATCATTTTGTCTAGCTAGCTTGTTCTAGACGAACCATAGTGCGATTGTGTGAGAAAATGAAGCTCTCTACCCCACTTTTCTACCAAGGCTAGCAACTGTTTCAAAATATAATTATGTTTTCTTAAAAAGACAAATTATTTTTTGTGATTCTTGGGTAAAAACTGAACACCAGGTAAAACCCCCAGACCCCTTTTCCCCTCGCCTCCATATATCCTGAATCCGGCACTGGATGCCAAAAGTGGACCCTGGATGCAAACAGAAAGTATTAGATCCAATCAGAATAACACTAGAATGACGATGAAGACTTATAGGCACCGAAAACTATTTGCTACCGAATCCTGTCAATAATTGCGGTGCTGGATGTAGAATTGAAATATTTGTTGTTGTAGGAGGCCTTCAATCAAACGGAGGCAGAGAAAGAAGGTCGTATTCTACCTGGGGAAGGAGTCGACCAGGAGTATGACAACACTCTACAACTTATAAAGGAAATAGACGAAGAACTGAAAGATTACCTTAAAGAACAAGAGAAGTATTTCAAATGCCGGGTGAGTTACGTTTTAAATTGTTGGCAATAGCTGATTTGAGTACTGTCAAAATATTCAATTATTGATACGTTCCCCGTTACGTTCGTAGCTTCGTATAATTTGCGTCACAACACCATTGTGTGGCAATAACATGATTTGGCCTACGTCTTTTGCTTTTAGTTTCTCTAGCCAGATACTATATTTGCTTTGTGTTTTCCTTAGTCACCTCTTACTACACACACGGAATGAAATAAAGTAGTGACACTTTGTATACTAATTATAAATCACATTTCAGCTAACATACGTGGGCACAGATAAGAAGCGGTATCAGATCGAAGTGCCACAGAGCGCCGCGTCTAAAGCCGGCGCAGACTATAACTTGGAGGGAGCTAGGAAAGGGTACAAGAGGTTCTCCACCGCTGAGACCAAGGTAACTATTTATTTACTACTACTCCACCAAGCCAACTAAGCATTGTTTAGATCAAGTAATAGAGATAAAAGCCTATGACAACTTACTGTTATATCTTTTGCCAATCGTCATACATACATACTATGGAATGCCATTTGCAACGTTCCTGACATATCTCTCTTGCTTCATTCACTCTCATCGATTTCTCATGCATGCTCTTCGGTTATTTTTTTTAAATGCTGTAGAAATGAGAGCACTGATAAATATGTGTGTCGTCTTTGAACGACAGAGTAAAGAATTGTGTGATATGCGAGTGTTGTGGGGTAAAAGATGTAGTGACAATGATTGAAAGTTGGGTATGGCATAAGAGACTTGAAAGTAGAATAAATGCTGTAGAAATGAGAGCACTGAGATGAATGTGTGGTGTGTCTTTGACCGACAGAGTAAAGAATTGTGTGATACGAGAGTGGTGTGGGGTAAAAGAAGATGAAGTGACAAGCATCGAGAAATGCAAGTTAAGATGGTTTGGGCACATGGAGAGGATGGATTACGAAAGACTGACAAAGAAGATATATAAGGCAAGTGTGAATGGGACAGGACGAAGGGGAAGATCTAGGCGGACGTTCTTTGACCAGCAGGCCGATTCAGAATGTCACGAGTTCGAATCGTACGATATGTCAAATTATTGTCCTCGCCCTTTAGCCGCCTATCAGAGATATTTTGAACAAATATTCATTGAATTCTGTTTATTTATTAATTTACTTCATACTGAATGCATAAAACTGATAGGAAATGCGATAGATTTGACAAAACATGAGGTAGCCCGTTTGACAATTAACGGAATCGAATGTCAAATGAGATATCGAAGGATTCTGAATCGCCCCCCAGATTGGAGACATCCTAAAAAAGGACAGGTCAGAAGTACCCTAAACAGAAGAGCATGCATGAGAAACTTGATGGGAGTGAATGAAGCAAGAGAGGTATGTCAGGATCGTTGCAAATGGCGTTCCATAGTCTCTGCCTACCCCTCCGGAAAACAGGCGTGAGTCTATGTATGTATGTATGTATGTATGATTGAGAAAGGTATGCTAAGATGGTTTGGACACATGGAGAGAATGGATGACGAAAGACTGACCAAGAAGTTATACGAGGCAAGTGTGATTGGAACAGGAGAAAGGAGAAGACTTAGGCGGACGTTATCTGACCAGATTGGAGACATCCTCAAAAGGGCCAGGTTAGAAGTACCCTGAACAAAACAGCATGCATGAGGAATCTGATGGGAGTGAATGAAGCAAGAGAGATATGTCAGGATCGTTGGAAATGGCGTTCCGTAGTCTCTGCCTACCCCTCCGGGAAACAGGCGTGAGTCTATGTATGTATGAAACAAACTGTTTACTTCCAGGACCTCCTCGCCCGCATGATATCAGCAGAGGAGCAAAAGACCAACGTGCTAAAAGACCTGAGCCGTCGAATATTCGAGAAGTTCTCGTCTCACTACACCCAGTGGGAGGCGGCCGTACAATGTCTGTCGACGCTTGATATATTGCTCGCGTTCACTGAGTTCGCGCGGCAACAGAGCGGGGATGTGTGCATGCCTGAAGTCACTTACGATGAGGATAAAAAGGTGTAAAGAAAAAGTATTTTCTATTATGTGTGTCCATATTACTTACTTTAAAGAATCGGATTCGTAATAAAGAAAGATAACGTCCGTGTGGTGATGGTTTAAGAATACGGAATGTCACCACTCCATATCATCCCGAGCCTACAGAGGGAGCATTTTATGCAGAGAACAGCATTGTAAGACGAGGAAAACTTGATACAAACCCTTTACCAACCCGTTGGGCCAGCATGGTATAGTAGGCCAATTCCTCCTTACAAAAGGCCTGATCCAGCAGTGGACTGTTAAAGGCTGATGATGAACTTCCATTACCTACACCTAGCCAAAATACTACTATAATTTTAGACAGCGGAAATAACTTTGTTTTTGATAGTCTCACAAGGCAGCAAACGCCTAGTACAGATACCAACAGGCTGCCATGCAGACGGTATATGGTTCGAATCCACGGCGCGCACAAATGACTTTTCGAAGTTATGTGCGTATTGAACTGTTAGTTATCGATTCAATCGAGTAGAGCATGTTAAAGCGTAGGTGACGCAGGTCCTTGCTGTCAATAAGATCTTTGACATTCGTTACGGAGAATTAGTACCCTCAAATTAACTGGTAGTATGCGTATGTATAACAGGATAGTTACCTCACTGGTTATTCGTCGATTTCCTATTTATGGGACAAAACCAATCAATCAAATAGTCTATTGTAATAATTTGCCTTTTAGCCATACATCAACATAGTGGAGGGGCGGCACCCTTGCATTCCGATCGTGAACGAGTTCATCCCGAACGACACACAACTTGGAACCGACGACGCTAGTCTACTGTTGCTGACGGGGCCCAACATGGGCGGCAAGTCCACGCTCATGAGGCAAGCGGGACTGCTCACTGTTTTAGCACATTTGGTAAGTAAAACTTGCTTTCTCACTCCCACACACACAAATTCACTCGCTCTGTCATTATGTCCCTTCTTAGTCTCACTTTCTGAGCAATGAACTGGAGCAAATTTGCTTTCTATTATTTTATATTGGCGCTAGTCCTTCCACCCATATTCCTGTCAGTGAGACAGTAATGGAAGAATTCTATATATTATATATATTATGTTGATCTGCATTTGCAAAATATTTTAATAATACAATATAGCCAGTATACTTATTCACCCAAAATTATTTCAAACCGTGTGCGATGATATAAAAGACTATTTTCATTACATGTTACTTAGATGGTTAGAATAAACTGTTGACTGGTGCAAAATCAATCTGCACGGTAGGTACGTGCCTTGTGTGTCTTAGGTACCTGTAATACGACTGACTCGGATACTTACCGGGCATGGTTGCTTCGGTGAGTATCTGAGTCGGATCGGTCGTGAGGAGACGACACAGTGCCACCACTGCGATGACGGTCTGGACTCCGCTCAACACACACTAGAGGTGTGCCCCGCGGGCGGACGAGCGGAGTACCCTGGTCGCTACCATCGGGAGGGATTTGTCCCTACCCGCCGTAGTAGCGGCACCCACAATTGGCGTGCAGTAGTCTCCTTCTGTGAAGCTGTAATGCTCCAGAAGGAGGCCGCCGAGCGGGAGCGTGAACGACGCAACCCCGCTCGACCGATGAACCAGACTCTTCCTCCAGGCACGCGTCCCAAGCAAGGGGACGGACGCGACAGGTACAGCAGAGCAATACAACCACAATTCCCGTTGTACCTGCTAGGCGTCGAACTACGGAGCCACCGTGTGATTTTTAGTCGGTAACCCAGCCCACGGGATTGGAATCCGACATACCCCCTTCGACCGCTCTCCCCGGTCGGAGGGGCATGAGGTAACTCATTTACCACAAGTTAAAAAGAAAGGTACCTGTAGGTCAATACACCGAGCTGATTTTTTAAAGGTTTGATAATGAAAAAAGAATTTTAGATTTAGTGAGTTACTTTTTCATGTATTCAGTTATGGTAGTATATTCACCTTGTGAAGATATTTTGTAAATGCTGATCAACACACTATATATTAATATAATTAATGACGATATTATACAATCCACAGGGTAGCTACGTCCCCGCGCAAGAGTGTAGTCTGTCACTAGTGGACCGTATCTTCACTCGACTGGGCGCGGCTGACGACATATTCTCCGGACAGTCTACCTTCCTGGTGGAGATGAACGAAACTGCCGCCATTGTCTCGCACGCTACCGTGCACTCGCTCGTGTTACTGGATGAACTAGGTATGTGTGTATCTTTGTCACGTTGTCAACTTTGTCTGACACGTTGTCAACTTGTTTGACTAGAGTGCGCAAATTACCTGACAATGCTATTATAGTGTCAATTAGAAGCATGAATACAGATTTACATAGAATCGCAATTCTTAAGGATTTCGTGTGCTGATTCCAAGTGGAGACTGTCTCCAGTTTCGTTCGTAGTTGGCGGCGCTGGCGTTGTTCTCCGTCTCTCTTGCTCTCGTAGTTAAGATACACAGGAGGAACGTTCGTCTCTCTTGCTCTCGTAGAGACAGCTGTCACAGCGCGACTGCCACGCCGCCAAGCGGCAATTTGGGTCGCAGAAAGTTTGCTTCAGAACGCCCATAAGAAATGCACCTCTATGTAAATATCTGAGCTCGTTGCCTATGTCCAGCTGTAGAATTTTGGTTACCGATTCGATAGGCTAGACTGGACACGTAACAAAACTTCACACCGTTGTTTTATGAAGACCCACGCCCATTCTGGTAAATAGCCCTAGATACACCGATGGCGATGATGATATAGTATAAGTTTCATTGACAAGTGATGTTCCATTTACTACCTTATATGTATAACATTTATACATGTATATTTATTCATATGTGTCTAAGGGCCGATTTTTCAATCCTCAGTTAAACAACCAGATAGTATTTATTCTAAGGATAGCCTAATATTGCGTTTTTCAATGGTCAGATAGGGTTTATTCGTCGACTAACTCACCAAACTAAGGAATAAATTTAACAGTCCGATCATCGGTTAGATAACCGCTTATTTGACTGTTAAGTTGACGTTGAGATACATTTGGTTGGATTTTGGGCTTGGTATATATTACGAAATATGGAAAATAAGGTTCATATTTTTGACGACGCAACAATCGAAGAGGAGGCTATTATAAACGAATAGGTATATTAATCGACCTAGAAGGTGATAAATAATTGTAAGACCGCTGGGCGATCATTTTAATACCTATATTGGATTATTCAATGGAGAGCTGTTATTATGAAATAGTGAAACAAATCAGATAGCATGTATTTCAAACATTTATTATGCCACACATTTACGGCATTAAAATACAGACTTACATTTTCAAAAACGAATTACAACATAAATACCTAGATACTAACTGACTATTTCACTAAAGACTAATTTACAATTATTCAACTACTAAAATTTACATCATAATACTATTTAACAGTAATATATTATTACGTTCATAAGTCTTGAATCGTACTTAAATGTAAAGGTGTCCTGATATGTTAAAACATACATACATACATATCGTCACGCCTTTTATCCCCGAAGGGGTAGGGGCAGACTCCGTGCTGCTACTGAGAATTTCGTGACAGAAAAACCCAATAACACTGCCCGACCCAGGAATCGAACCCGGGACCTCCCGATTCCACGCGCACATTTATGCCGCGAGACCAACGAGGCAGTCGTATATGGTTTGATGTCAAGTTTTCCGTCTCTACGCAAAGATGGTATTTGCATCGTGTTATCCCTTAGTCGCCTCTTACGAAACCCACGGGAAGATAGGGGGTGGTGACACTTGTATTCTATGCCGTCAACCACACGGATCCAATCCAATATGTTAAAACAGATGCCCAAAATTCTTTCTTTGGTCATGCTGGGAGCGTTGGCTCGGTTTTGAAGAGACGCTTTCTTAGACTCTCGTATTTAAGCTTACATTTTTGGCACTAACGGTTATTTGTAGACACACCACATAAATTGCAAGCACTTATTATCTTTCCACGCACATTTCTTGTCCTGATTAGTTACTGCATCAGTCGTTTTAACTTCTATAATATAAGTACTTGTATTTTTCTATTAAACTTACTAGTAGTTGAATGTCTTTAATCTCACATTCAAAGGATCATGGGCATTTTTGTATGAGAGCTGGGCGTAAAACCAACAGAAATAAAATGTGTTGTAATTTACTTTATTGTACTTCTAAATACCCCCTAAATACTTGTTAACCCCAATATCGACCGGGTATCACTGCAAAAAAATCCCAAAGATTGGTTAAATAAAACATACATATTTGTTAAAAACTACTATATATTGATACCTTTTATTTAAATATCAATGGTTATCATCTACTATAACATCTAATAAATGTTCTGCGGGTGTAATGAAAGGCTTGTGCCGTCCTAACCCTAAAAACCACAAAACTGAAACTATGTGGGCACAACTTCCTACTGTTCTTCTGCCTGTTAAGCAAGTACAGTATTGCTTTTTTTTTTTGTTTTACGATGTGGAAAATCCCTTCGGATCTCAGACTCTTGGGGGAAATGAGAGCCGGAGTATGTGGTGTTTCCACTAAAAACCACCTCGACTTTCTCATGTACCCGTGTGTCAGAGGGTAGGGCATCGCCGAAGCATTCGTCGCCACCCTCCGACGGGCATTGGCCCGCCAGATGGTTAGGCGGGCCCCGAACAAAACCCCCTTGGCGGCGGATTAAGGTGTTGGGCTCCGCCGCCAAAACACCCAGCGGCCGCAGAGGATAGGGGGGACGGCAACGCAACACCGCATCTCCTCTTCCTCTGCGGCTCCACCGCGACGCAACGATGGTGCGCCCCCATTTGGTCGCGGGAGATAGGGCGCGCGGCAACGCAACACCGACACGCCTCTCTTCCCGCGACCGCACCTGACTGCGAGGGACAGACAGAACTGTCTCCCGCACCCGCACCGTTGGACGCATCCTGCGCAGGCCCCTCCAAGCCCACGCGGAGCGTCCCCTCCTGGATCCCTCTTAGCTTCACCGCGGGTGACCAATCCACGGTTAGTACAGTAATGCTCAACAATCGTAGTTCTACCGATTTGGTCTCTATCGATCAAAATGTAAGAATTGTATGTGCGCGATCTGACATGCCGCGACTGTATTTTAATTCGAAGCAACCACACATTAGTTTGCAGAATATAATATCTGTTTAAATCATCTAATGACTCTTCTCTATATAATTCAATTGAATATGAAAAACGACTGACGCGCATTGCCCGGCCTGCCCGCACGCTTGTTTTTTCGTCGGTGCCTGAGTAAGAGAGAAGTTAGAAAGGGATGGAATGTAGTAATTCCGTTAGGTTACCAACCAATAGATTGGTTTCTTTGGCCTAGCTCTGCACAAAATCGTGTCGTGTTATCTCCGATGTATTAGCGACTATTTTGGATTCTATAAAAAATACGTTTGAACATCACTGAATATCTCTGCTCACCGGTTGTTTGGGTGATTGCCGTCATAGTATAAAATTAAGTAATGGTCATTAGCTTTCACATAAAATATATTTTAAAGCTGTTGGTTTTACGCCCATTTTGACCGTGACCCTTTGAGGAACGCTGTCTTTTTTTAATAATGGCATTGTTATTATAATATAATTTGATTGAAAACGAACAGCACAATACTCACAAATTCTGCGAAAATACCACAGTCCAAACATACATAAACAAACATAACCCCGAAATAATGACAACCATCACTTTGACAGTAAGAGCAGGACAGGCAATAAAGCTGCTATTTCCTGTCCTGTTCTAATTTCCTGTTCTGCTCTTACATGCACTTTTCTGATATATTTGTTTCACCTCTCTGAAGTTAGTGACGGGTACGATGAAATGATGTTATTCGGTCAGATAGTTGCCCACGGAATAAAAGACTATTGAAAAATTGGCACAAGTTTAACGGACTGTTAAACAGCCCAGTAAATTTATCAGTGAAATAGTTATTCATCTCTTTATCTGAGGATTGAAAAATCGGCCCTAAGTTGTTTAAATGTATAGGGAGTTTATATTCGCAAATATGTCTTACCTTGCATATTCTATTGTTATATTTATATGTTCTCCTATTTGAGTCTCTAAACCACACCTGCCACTATCATCTCTGCATCACCAGAAGGTTGATTGGTAGAAAATTCCTTTGGCATTAAGTGCGCCTTATGCAAATTGTATTTCAGGAAGTTTAATAAATAAAAAATAACATGAACACTTGACTACATCGGCAGGTCGAGGCACATCAACATACGACGGCACGGCCATAGCGTCAGGCGTGTGTGTGGAGTTAGCCAGGCGCGGCTGTCGCGTCATATTCTCCACACACTACCACTCGCTCGTGCACCACCTGTCGTCACACCCCGGCATCATGCTCGGACACATGGTGACACTACCACTTATATTTTAAAAAATTATAGCATTACGCCTGTATCCCGATTTCGCCATACGAATTTTAGGTCCCACGTAATAGCCTATTACCGTTACCGGACACATTGCCAGACTCCGTGCTGTTACTGAGAATTCTGGAAAACTCAGTTACACTTTTTTCTGACCCGGGTTTCGAACCCGGGACCACCCGATTAGCAGACGGACAGGCAGTCCTACTATACTCCACGAATCCAATTATAGTTATATAATGTAAAGATTCAGCCTTGAAAATGACAGGAGACTGCTGTATATGAAAAATATAGCCCGCGCCGATACGTTAGCGACTGAATTATGGGTCGTGGTATTCGATTATCATGATACTCCAAACGCGCCGAATAGTCAGCATTATAACTACTTTTAAACCACCACGATTTGTACAAATACTAAAGATTATGTAACGGATCTTAATCGTGTTTACTGAACGAAAAGAAAGGTTCCAAAACCCCCACTTCAAGGAGGCAGCGCTGACGGACATCAGTCATCCCGTGACCACGGCTGGTGTAATCCACGCCGAAACGTCGGGGCAAATAGAAAGGTATTTCATCTTTCTTTTCGTTCAGTAAACACAATTAAGACCCGTTACATAATCTTTAGTCAGTTCACGATGTGACACTCGAAGGAGGAATGGCGGCGTAATTTCGGCTGACTGATCATAGGACATTTAAAAACACTTCGGACGTTAGAATATAATACTCAACAAACCGAAATAAAATAAAAATACTTACTAAGCAACTTTTAAACCCCATTTCAGGCTTGCATGGTGGAAACGGACGAATCAACACCTGACAACGAAGATCACATTCCAGAAGAAACTATCACATTCTTATACAAGTTGTCACCGGGCGCTTGTCCCAAATCATACGGTTTCAACGCAGCTCGCTTAGCAGGCATACCTAAAGAAATAACTCTCAAAGCACACCAAATATCCAAGAACTTGGAAAAAGAAGCTACGTGTGTAAGGGCCTTTAGGGACATACTCAAAATGGGTAACGAGCCTAATAATCTCAGGTCAATTTTGGCAGCCCTAAGCATTTAATATTTTAGGCTGGCAGCCTTAAGTTAGCATTTATTGTTTCATGTTGGTTGCTATTTTGTTCTTTGAAACTGTTACGTTTGAATTCCAGTTTAATGTGCCAATATTTTTTTTAATGTTACCTTTAAGTTTGCTCTGTTAACGATATTGTTATGAGGAAGGGCGGCTTATAATATTTGTTCAATCGTAGAATTTGCAACATCAGTAGGATGTGACTTTTCATTTAATCACATTAAGTGAATTTAATCTAGTGATCTAGGATTGGTAATCTCACTTTTTTATTTTTCTTTGAACTGCATTTTTGTCTGAGTTATGTATAAGTTTTTTTTTGTCAAATTCTATATGTTCCTCGCATTCATATATCTACTTCTACCATAAGTATAAAATGAATATATGTAGTTCGTAATAAAATTGATTCGAGGAATCATTTATTGTCAGCAGCCAAGTGATAATTATTAATTGTGATGAATCAAGACTATTTTAAGATCCCACCTGTTACTGAAACTTATTACATTTTTTTTATAAGAATATTCTTGTTTTATTTCAATCTTAAAACCTAAAAGTCTAACATATGAAGAGCGGAAGAGTACTGGTAGAAAATGAAAGCTTGATGCTAATATACTCATTTTTAATAACGCCTCCTTAGCAGTATGGTAACAGTCCGTAGAGATCGCTAGGAAGTATTTAGAAAATGTATGGAAATTGTTCCTATCGAGAAACGATTCGCAACTCTATCAAAACTGACAAGACCACTACACTAGTATACATTAGATACTTCGCTGAAGCTGACCCTATAGATTCTGATTTTAAACGTACATACCTACACACGGCTGCTTGTCAACCTGGGTAGCTTCACTCTTGTACCGTTCGTTCTTATGGCGTAGGAAATAAGTATTAAAATCGTACAGCAACTGTTAAGCTTAAAGTGAACGACGTGATCAGTCTGGTAACGGATAAATCAAACCTAGTCCAACCTCTCTGGGATAAATAGTACCTATATCGCCACCTCATTTCACTCATTGGCGTCTTAAGAAATATAATTACTAAGCAAATATTATATTTGGGAAGAGACGGAAAACTCGCTATCAAACCCTAAAAGGCGGCGCGCACTGACGTCGCGGCATGGCAATGGATTTTATTACTGATCAAGTCATTTTGATTCTTATTTCAATGAGGTTAGAATTCATATTACTTTATTTCGATACAATCGTACCGCGGGACGTCGCGGCATACTTCGGGACGCCGCCGTATGCCTCTGCGTCCTGCAGTATGCCACGACGTAATCAGTAGGTAAATAAGTTCCTGAATTCACCGTTAGTAAATCTTGTTCTCCATAAATAATGTATCTAGAATTGTTTTCTCTTCGACATATCAGTTTGTATTTGTCGCACTTCATCTTAAGCAAGAAGTGCAATAGGGTATTTGACTAAAAAAATCTAATTAGTCCGTCAGTTAGATTATCGAAAAATATTGGACACGTATATTTTCTTTAGTCACGTAAACAAAAAATGAAGACTACAAACTTCGCTGAAAACTCGTGTGACGTCACTTGCCAGTACACTTTTTACTGGCAAGTGACGTTACAAGCCCCCACTCTTAGACGTTTCTCCATCTTTGATGCGTTTTATCTTCGTAATTTTTTACTGATTTGATAAAACAAAAAATACGTATCCAATATTTTTCGATAATCTAACTGACGGACTAATTCGGTTTTTTTAGTCAAATACCCTATATTGATACTAAATTCCAGTCAATTGATCGCCTCGGTATGACGCGGTATGCTACGACGTGCCACGGCGGGCCGCGGCGTCCTTCGGGCTACCGAAACATGCCGTGCCATGCCGTGCCGTCAGTCGGCGCGCCCTATACCAACCTGTCTGGCTAGCATGGAATAGTAGGTAAAATCAACTTATTGACTCACAATATTCAAAATGCTATTGAATCGCTTATAAGGTGAGGCTTATGGCCAGCAGTGTACTATGTACGCAATGCTGTATGATGGGAGGGATCTACTCCTACAGAGATGAGCGGCCTATGTTATCGGCCGGCTTATTTCAATCCCATACATTGATTCTCGTTTTCTATTCCATTCGTCTAGCGTTTATGCCATTTAGCTAGACCCTCAGAGCAGCTTGGGCTCCACCGATAAGCTAGGTACCATAGCGTGGCCATAGATCATGAATCTCCGATGCACGAATAATCTGAGGGGCAGGACATGCTGACGGTCACTGTCACCTTAAGCACGAGTGGTTAAAGGTAAAAGCTACTATGCCTTGCCATGATCAGGGCCGTGCCGCCCCTTTGGGCGATGTGTGCGGCGCACACAGGCCCCAAGGTTAGAAACCGCGGGACGGGGGAAATGCCAGCGTTAATTATTAAAATTAGTTTAGGAAAAGTACGACAAAAAGGCGCTTCATAGATTTCGTACACAGGCGCTGGTTGGGGTCGGCGCGGCGGACTGGCCATGACAAAATACTGCCCAGTGAAGAAACCAACAGATTGCTACGCAAAGGATCTTGTGTTGAAAACCACGTACAATCAAACAAGTCGGCGCTGGACCAGTTTAAAAAAAAAATCCCTTGGCTCGCACATAGAGTCGAGGCACTCTACAAAGTGGTTTTGTAGACGTGTTTAAAGTAGAACTGGCAGCGACGATGTCTTGCTGAGCGATTCTCGCCCTTATGGTGGTCTAGCGGGAAGTTGTTCGACTGTACGTATAAAATTGTTAACATCGCTTGCTTATTTTATTTCTTTTTATTTATTTAAAAACTTCCTGCAAAATATTTTGCACAAGGTGGATTTAATGCCTAGGCATTTTCTCCCAGTCAACCTTTAGATGATGCAGAGATGATCATGGCAGGTGTGTACTACACATAAAGAGAAAAATTAAAGAGAATACGCAACATAATACATAGGTGTAGGCACACGAATAGTGTGGTTCAAAAGGCCACCGCGCGGTGTAGCACACAGGAGCATCACTTTGTATGGGCCACAAAGAAGTGTTACATGTAGCAGTCTAACAGTACCTACGTCTGATGATGTTTCTGTTGTACTTACGTGGTGGTGCTTATCGGTGAAGGATAACATGGTGAGGCAAGTTACATGTCTGAAAGTTGTCCTATGTTCTTGAAAGACATGAAGTTTGTCAATCCGCAATTGGCCACGGTGGTGAACTATGATAAACATTTTCGACTTGGCGACTTTATAAGACTTGGTAGGTATGGAAAAAAGATGCTATTACATGATTTAAGTAACGCCTCCAATACCGTTGAAACCCTAGAGATTCAAAAACCCCTACAGTTCATACTTTTCTCAGTACTTTTCCCATTTGCCATATCAACTTGACCACTTCTAGGCCATCGGCTGGCGACTTTGACCCCCTCCCCCTCCCCTAGGGAATCGGCTGGCGACGCCCCTGATAACGCTAGGAGGATGATGATGGTACTCTATTCATTAATTCAACTTTATTTTCTTGTTTACCTATAGCTTCTTTTTTGTCGTGTGTGGGGATCAAACCTACACGACACACAGGCGACAGTTTTAAATACTGCGCTTATTCTACAGACAGTTTTATATACTGTCTGTCTGTCTCACATTGTGTATCTTGCAGAAATAGAAGTGAGGGGTATGTTGGAAGAAATAATTAAGGACGAGGCAATAATTTGTTCTCTTTATTTTACACATCACTGTTGTACTTAATTTAAAAAAACATTGCACATCGTATCTTCGTAATTATAATGTAGAAATGCACCGAATACTCACAATTATTTACATTTATTTGCTCGCAAGTTTTGCAATGATTTGCACTGTAATACTAAGCACTAAGAAATAATTAAGGACGAGGCAATAATTTGTTCTCTTTATTTTACACATCACTGTTGTACTTAATTTAAAAAAACATTGCACATCGTATCTTCGTAATTATAATGTAGAAATGCACCGAATACTCACAATTATTTACATTTATTTGCTCGCAAGTTTTGCAATGATTTGCACTGTAATACTAAGCATTAATGTACAAGCATAATTGTATTTATTTACACCCTGTTAAATTATTCGGTCGAATTGCTTATATAATCTCAAATAATTATTGTACCTATAGGTATTTTGATAATAAATTAAACTATACTATAAGTACTTTGTTTAACCACTAAAGAAAAATATTACTATTATTGGAGGCTGGTTATAGCCGTGCATTGTTAATAGACGTACAATCAAACAAGTCGGTGCTGCACCGGTTTTTGCATACGAGTGTCAATGTGCGTGTAAAGTAGCACTGGAAGCAACGATGTCTTGCTGAGCGATTCTCGCCCTTGTGGTCGTCTAGCAGGAAGTTGTTCGACTGTACGTACATAGTACGTGCATTTTGCAACACATACTTGTCTTGATCTTAGTAAGACCTTAGTAGGCATCATTCACCCCGATCGATCGGCATGCGGCGCACTAATTGGCTCGATTGGAAACCTACAACGATCTGACTAAGCGGGGAAATCAGTCAACGCCTGTCCAATCATTAAAAGACGTGCAGTAGATAAAGCTGTACTAAGCTTTCTGTGAGAACTTCCAACTCTTCGCTCATGGATCTGATATTGTCAATTCTTATCCAAAGCTCGTTTATTTATACAATTAATACGTAACCGATTCGGTGCATCTCAAATAATCAAAGTAACTAAAATGTAGATACCTATTGCCACTCTTAAATTTAAACAATATACATAATTAAGATATAAGATAAATTCATTTTTAAATGCCTCAGGAATAATATGAGTCAAATGATAAAAATAACTATAAAATTTAAAAAAAATTGCATGACTAGGTTGCTTCGATGAAAAAATTAAACCTGACCGAAATAATGTAAATAATATACTTGACTTATCGATGATAAATATGTGTCTACTTATTAAGTCATCGGCAACCAATTGAATCGTAAAACTGGAGAGGTCTCAAACTTTGCTTACCTATCCTAAAAGATACCTAGCAAAGCTGTTTTGAGGGTCTAATCAAAGTTGTAAAGGAATAATTTATATACAACTTTGAAATGTGCCCTCTCCGCTCTCTACTGGTCACTCGGTCAATGAATATGTACAGATTTACATAGAAGCGCAGTTCTTAAGGATTTTGGGTGCCGATTCCAAGTGGAGACTGTCTCCAGTTTAGTTCGTAGTTGGCGCCGTTGGCGGCGCTGGCGTCGTTCTCCGTCTCACAGGAGGAGCGTTCGTCTGTCTTGCTCTCGTAGAGACAGCTGTCACAGCGCGACTGCCACGCTACAGAGAGTTTATCTTCAGAGCGCCCATAAGAAATGCGCCTCTATGTAAATATCTGAGCTCTTTGGCTCGGTTAGACGCTATTAAAAAAATATAGTTACCGTCGAGATAAGAGTACGAATCGTAAGCTGATCAAACTAGGACTAAAGCCCAAGTTTTATTCATAGGTAAAGTGGCCTAAAAGTCTTAAAGATTGCCGATGATTTAGTTTCCGATAATTTGTGGTCATACTAAAGTTTTGGACCTGTCACTTTATACTTAAATGATTTACGAAAATCATATCACATGATAACCATGTTTACACTTATTTACTGTATAAGACACCGACTGAACTTACATCCTAAGCATAATTATTAAATAGAGATAATTATAATAAGAAATAACTTCAAAATCAAGTCATTAGGTAAAAACAGATTAACACACAACATGAAAGTTGAGACTGTTTAAATATGAAAATGGCAATCTAGCAAAGAGAGACTTCAGTTGATATATTAATATCTAAATAAATAAAAAATGGTCTAGACAGAAAATTCAGAAAAGCTTACATAAAACTAATGCCGTGTCTAGACATACAGAAGGGTCTAACTCTCCGAAGCTCAACATTTTGTAGAAAAGAAAACAGAACCCCAAACCAATGAATACAGATTTACATAGAAGCGCAGTTCTTAAGGATTTCGTGTGCCGATTCCAAGTGGGGACTGTCTCCAGTTTAGTTCATAATTGGCGCCGTTGGCGGCGCAGCGCGACTGCCACGCCGCCAAGTGGCAATTTGAGTCGCAGAAAGTTTGTCTTCAAAGCGCCCATATGGAATGCGCCTCTATGTAAATATCTGAGCTCTTTGCCCAAACCTGCGCTTTGCGTTGACAAATTGTCCTTGAAGTGACATACATAAGTCTCACAAATTGAACTTAGTTTTCATACATACATACATATACTCACGCCTTTTTCCCGTCGGGGTAGGCAGAGACAACGGAACGCCACTTGCTTCTATCCTTACAAACCTCACGCGCTTCCTTTACATTCATTACTCTTTTCATACATGCTCGCCGGTTGCGGGTGCTTCGGACCTTGCCGTTTTTCAGAACGTCACCAATTTGGTCGACGAATGTCCTACGAGGTCGGCCGCGACCGGCTTGCCCATACACGTTTGCCTCATATATTTGGTGCGTCATTATTTCTTCACTCATTCGCTCCACGTGTCCAAACCATCTCAGCATTCCTTTCTCAATTCTTGTCACAACATCTTCTTTCAGGCCACATCGCTCTCGTATTACTGCATTCGGAATTCTATCAATCAGTCTTACCCCACACATACTACGCAGTGATCGCATCTCAACTGCGTTAATTCTGCTTTCATGCTTTTTCTGCCATACCCAACACTCACTACCATCAGTCTCACCCCACACATACTACGCAGTGATCGCATCTCAACTGCGTTAATTCTGCTTTCATGCTTTTTCTGCCATACCCAACACTCACTACCATACATCAGCGTGGGCACAAGTACACCATTATGAACCGCCAGTTTCGGCACAGTCTGACCGTTCATAAAGGCATGCAGCGCTCCATTCACACAGTTTCCCGCAGTCACTCTCCTTTCAATATCTCTTTCACATCTTCCATCTCTTGTAAACATGCTACCCAAATATACAAATTCTTCAACTTGTTCAACATGCTCATCTTAGTTTTCACGTTCTTAATATGACCACACATTTTTATCACATGACATATGTATTATAAATCAATTTAATAAAGTAAGTAATTACATTTACAAGACATGATGACTACTTATACCAATAGTGCAAAAATTAACGAATAACACAGCGGCAATATTCCATTAATCTAACTACTTCAAAAAATAAAAACTAATTAATTTTTATATACATAATAGCATCGATATCAAGAAATCGCTTCGGATTATTCGATAATTTTCGGCTCATTTATAAATAACTAAGAACGATAGATGTGAGCGAGACAGTTCTTTCGAATAAAAATGGCCGGTTCTTAGAAAAATATCTACACAACATTCTCAGCGCCATGAGAAGTTCGAAATATCTACGCATAATTCCACAAAATCCTAAAATCGATTAGAAACTTTATAAATCATATCACAAACATTGAACTAAATAGGTAGGTAGGTACTAGTCTCCAAAAAGAACCACTTTGCCTGGCGACGGAGAAAATAGTAATAAACTAATTATGTAATAGTCAGGCAAGCTAGTTTACATAGGCACTAACTAGATGGGCAATATTGACTATTTGAAACCATCGCAAAGCAGAGTAAACTGAGCCGAAAGCTTTTTAAATGAGTTAATTTACTTACCCTACGATTTACCTCGATTCGAAAGGCTATAGTTATTACAGGGACCTAGTCTTGTTTGCACACCAATGTATCACAATCGCTGACGGCCACTACTAATTGTTAGTTACCAAGAGTAATAGATATACCTTTAAAAACATGAAAAATGTTCCAATCGACAAACGACTCGACTGCGATGCATTAGTGAACCAACTCGAGCTATGCCTCCAGTACGAGTTTGTTTGAACGCCAGATGGCGTTTTACCTCGATTCGAACGGCGGTACTCTTTCATTTGCTCGCTTCGGGTTGTAAAACGATGTCCTTAAAACTGACCATGCAATCAGTGTGTCGAAAACCTTTCGAATCGAGGTGAGGCGTAAGCTAGTTTAAACTGAAGCCCCACAGAATTATTAAATTCGGATTTCAAAATATCCTTTGCAGGTAATATTTTAATCTTCTCATGGCGGCGAGATTCCTAACACACGTAAATATTAACTTTATATCTAAGTAAGTACATAAATGTAAATCTAACGAAAGCAGTGATGTAGCATGCTGTCGTCTTATACTTAATTATTATTTATTATTTTCCGCCAAATTATTTGTCGTAAGCTCCTTACTTTAGTTAACAATTAAATATTTCGTGATGAAGATCATCTCTCGCGCAAAAAGTTTCATGTTTTAACATTTATTTGTACAAAACCTTATCTAGCATAATTGTAAAATAAAATTAAGTAGGTATAAATTAGATTTAAATTGTCATAGAATTATTTAATATTGATAACATTGTTCATATTTAAGGAATGTGATTTGTCTAATACTGTTAAGACGAAGATGGATTAATTTATACATTCGCACAAACCGCGAAAATCATATGTAGGTATTTCTTTAGCTAACAAGTTGTGCCCGTGGTTACACCCGCGGTATAATGATCTATGGCTACTGTTTGACCCAGTTGTGAGTCGTTTTTTGATGGGAACCATTTCCATACTTTTTTTAAAAGCACACCTAGTGGATACAAAGGTCGTCGCCAGGAGGCGCTTTAGAAAATGAATTAAAATTGTTAATGTCGAGAAACGAGTCGTAAATCGATCAAACTCGGACTTGGCCTTTCGTAGATTAAACACGTGTTATTTTTTTTTTACAATTTTTAGGAATGTCAAGCAAATTTAATGTTGTATCATTGTGGGTCCTCATTGAAAGTAATCAGTCCACCAACCGGATTATACCCACGTGCGCAAAAATATATTTTAAATATTATAACGTAAGTGTGCTAATCCGCCGATTGTACATAAATTGTAGTTGTAAGATACTTTAGAAATGTAGTTTATTTTGGTGTACAATAAAGAATATTACCTACCTATTACCTAATCTACAGTATTATAATATTATAAAGAGGAAACATTTGTATTTTTGTTTGTTTGTAATGGATAAACTCAAAAACTACTAGACCTATTTAAAAATTCTTTCACCATTAGAAAGCTACATTAATCTGGGAGTAACATAAGCTATATTTTATTTTAGAAAACATAGGGTTCCGTAAGATATTTGGGTTTTTCGGGTACGCGAAAAAAAGAAATGTGCGCGTGGGATTGGGAGGTCTCGGGTTCGATTCCCGGGTCTGGCAAGGTGTTATTGGGTTTTTCCGTTAGGAAATTCCCAGTAGCAGCACGGACTCTGGTAATGTGCCCGGTACGGCAATAGGCTCGCCCCCTATTACGTGGGACCTAAAAATTCATGGCGAAATGTGGTGTAATATTACACCTCTGCCTACCCCTTCAGGGATACAGGCGTGAGTCTATAAATATGAAAAATAAAAAATAGGTTTAAGTTCTGTAAAGATAGTTGTTAAGGAGGATTAAATAAATAAATATCATTCATTTGGTCGTTTTCACTAAAGCTCGTGCGAATGTAGAAATTGGAGAATGAATAGTTTATTATAGACAACATGTATTACGTATAGATAATTAGGTAAAACATGTTTTTATTCAAAGATATAAAATTGAGAACCAGGTTCCTACAAAGCATTCCTCTTATTTCTCTAATTCTCTAATAGGTAAATGCTCTCATGATATTAGCGAAGTAGATGTTAAACGCTGAAAAACTTATTCGTTCACACTTAATACACATTCTCTATAGAAACTATTTACCAAATTTAGGTGGAATGTGTTTTAACGGACAACACATATTCTTAACATTTTTAAGATACTCTGAATTATTTTACACATTTCGACAGCAGTCTCGTTATAACTAAGCACTATTTATTTCGCGTAAACAATAAATACTTACAATCGTGTTATTTATATTTAGAAAGACTTACAATATAAAAATGGAAAATGTTAAGCGAATCGGCAGTTATGGATAGTTTTACAAAAATATTTAAGCCTCTAAACTTGTTTATGGATGAGATGCAATAAATAATCGAGGGTTTATTTATAAAACCTAGAAAAGAAGAACTAAAGTTATACACGCATAGAAACAGAGATTTAAATCGTTAGATGTGCCCTCTGCTCTACTCTGCTAAAAACTGTCCACGTTTTAAGTCAATCTCAAATTGTGCGCGCAGTACCTACTGAATACGCATCTGATACTGCGTACTAGTAGGTACTGGGTACGCAAATTACTACGACAAGAAGAGTGAGCTCACTAAAGACAAAGATGCCACGTTTTTGTGGGCTTTATGTTTGGCACATCTAACTATTTAAATCTCTGCATAGAATATTATGAACCATTTGACATCGCATTCCGCAGCAGTTATTGTTTATTGTAAAGATCATTAGCACTGCTTAGACATACAAAATGTAACGGACTCTCAGACTGCGGTCTCGACTAAAGCGGGGAAGAAGGCGGCGGCGGTTAGTTATCATTCACCGCTCACTGTACCGGTATCGCTGCTATAGACATAACAGACACGGACTCAGGAGTAAGTGATGCCCTCATACAAATTTATTAAAACGGCCGTAGTCGTAAGACGGTCGAAACGTCGGTGTTACGGAGAAATTGATACCTAAAAATTAATTTTATTGAATATCACGAGAAGACCTGTTTTCATAAAATTGTATGATGAATAGCTAAAGTTTAAACTCAAGTATTGCCCTCTCTTTCTAGAAGCCCGATAGTCATAGGAACAAAAAGAGACAAATCTACTATTCGCATTGTATCTTGCTATGGCATGATCAATATTGTGAAGGTAACCCGCAGTCCACGTCTCTATGTCTATAGTCACTCCTGCTTCGACCATCGCTTTATTCGAGGAAGCAGTCACAGAGACAAAATTTCGACCTGCAGAATTTTTTTACTATTATTAAATCTATGGTGCAGCGCAGACGACAGACTATCCGTGACGCACTTTTTAGTCTGTGAAACTAGAACCTATGCAATTATATGCAGTAACGCACACGACGCGCAAAAAGTCCGGCGCACAAAAAATCCGTGTAATTCGGGCACACCGCACCGCGCCGCTCGGCACAAAAAGTGTGTGAAAAAAATTTAACGTTTGCTTCAACGCGCGCTAACGCAGACGGCGCACACTTTAGTCGGCAATCTGCATTTGCTAGGGGTGGACGTAACTCACGCGATCTATTATCATAGCGCCAAAGGTCGATGTAACGATCAGAATTGAATGTTTAGTATGGATCAGTCCCTTCAGTAATCTTTCCGAAAGTATAGGATGTACCCAAAATTAATTATTTCTTCTTCTTTTCCTGTACTTCATGTACAAAACAATACTTCGCGATCTCTGCACGATTTCCATAGCGTCTACGTCCCTACAGCTCTGCCGACAGAATGATTGAAGATGTGCGTCGTGTGCGTTGAGTCTGTGAAAAATCCGCGACCGACTTTTTGCGCGCCATGCAGACTTTTTGTGCGCCGCAGACTCGATCGCACAGAAAGTGTGCCGTCTGCGCTGCACCATTATGTTAACCTTTATGACCAGTTTCACTCTCAAGCGGGCGAAAATGCAACCTGGCAGTTGTTTGTTGCATTTACTTACCGGGCAGGCAAATCGCCCTATGCATTGTCTTTTCAGGCAAAATACTATGAAAAGGTATATTTTTATGAAGGAACAAAAGGACCTCTTATAGAGAAATGCCAATCCGTAAGGCAGGACATTAATGCATTTGTAAAGAAGCGGTAGCTACATATTTTGCTAAGTATCAGTCCTGCTTCAGGATTGGCTTTCCTCCGTTTATTTTATGCCAAAATTTAAGAGTGAACTCTGTTGAATAGTTCAGGCAAGGCATTATAATGGATATTGTCCAATCGTTACTTTGGGCAGCTTTACAAGAAAACGAAATGTGAAAATGTCAATGGTAACCCAGTGGCTATGACCATGCAATAAACAATAATGTATACTCTATACACTTTATAACCTTAGCTTTTAAATTTTAACCACGTTTTCTAATATTAGTCTCGCAAAATGTCCATTAGTGCAGTCACAAAGGACACCGAATCCTTACCAAAAATTAAAATTCCAATTGCTTACAGTCATTTTAATTTTTGCCAAAGCAAAGCTCTCTACTGAATGTAATCATTCATTCTAACATTATACGTTCAGCACCAATTTACTCAATTTACCTACAATTCGTACTTGTCTATGGTATCAGTTGTAAACGGCCAACAGTGCAGACCCGATAGCTTTAAATTAAGAATCCTAAAATGGCTGTACAATGAAATATGGCGGACTGGATTTGTACTAATCAAAAAACGCTTGTTTAAGTTAAACTAATCGAGCAACTATCTAGCAAATTTAATAGTAAAAGTTTTATTACTAAATCTGTCTCATCAAACCAAACTTAACAAATGCCTCATAAATGGCTAAGAGCTATCTCAAACTAGCGTATTTTTCTGCGCGTATATAGTCGTTTCGACATACGTGTACACTTGCGCTAGGGGCATTACCCGCATTAAAAAACCAGAGTCGCCATTATTCGGATTACGTTGCAAAAGGCGCGCCTGTACACGGCCAAAAACGAACTCTCACGTATGAAACGCTAGTTTCAAACCGTAAAGTAACTCAACATTGCAAACCAGCTTAAGGTATAAAGGTGTCTGCGGTGAGCGAGGTGCGTGGCCGGCTACAACCGCTTACACTCATAGTTCGTCGAAGGAGGAGCTCTCCCGCTCGTCGAAGGGCC
Source organism: Euclidia mi (assembly GCA_944739405.2). Lineage (NCBI taxonomy): Eukaryota > Metazoa > Arthropoda > Insecta > Lepidoptera > Erebidae > Euclidia > Euclidia mi. The sequence continues at coordinate 23,987,933 of OX123204.2, read as the reverse complement.
TGGCTCGCTCGCCCCAGCGCTCCCAGCGCTCCGAGCTCAGCAGGGACTCCGACTCCTCGTCGTCCTGAGGCACCGGGTACACCATGCCGTCGCCAAAACTACACCGGCACGTTATTTACCACTTTATACAGATCAGTACAAAAAAGAAATACATAATATTATAGGAATTTCAACTTTCGTGACAACTAGTATTAGTTCCAATTTATAAAAATAAGCGGCTATTCATTCTAATATTCATTTTTAATTTGTTCTTAGCCGCAATTTTGTTTCAAGTATCCGATATTTCGGCAAAGGTATGTGGTATATATCGATACCTTTGGGTAGAAAGGTCGTATAAACCATTTTGGCCAAATTGAGTTATATATACCATTTTTCTCAGATTTTTTTTCTCTATCGACCTGTATATACGAAATGTAGAAATTCGCACAAAAATGGTTAATACGACCCCGAAATTTTTGGTCATAGCCTCTTAAAAAAGGTAAATTTTCAGTGTAAAAGCCGAATGTTATTTTTTTGCAGTTTTGTTATGATGTACTAACCATATTTTTTATTAACTCAGGGCGTAAAAATAGTCGTTAATTGTAAATGGTTTATACGCCCTAATGTGTTGAATGCATTACCTAAGCATAGTTTAAATTCGACGTCGTAAATCCTTATTGCATATCGACCTTTGGGTAGACAGGTCGTATAAACCAAAACCCGAAAGTGATTAAAAATGATCTATGAGAAAGATTCTTACAATTTGCTATTGAAAAAGGTTAAATCATCAAAACCTATCTATCTTCGTTAGTTTTAAAGTTAGCTTGGATTTACGTCTAAGAAAAATCAATGCTTGGTTAATACACCCCATGAAAATGTACTTTAAAAAAAATGTATAGGTCGTATATCCATTTTTCGTAAGCTTATGGTCATATTTACGGTCGTAAAAACCCATATATGTTGTTCTTTTTGTATTAAAAACCATTTATAATCATAGATCAATTGAATTCTGACTAATAATTCAGAGAACGGGTACTGAAAGACAAGTTAATCGAAATATGAACTCTTTTTTTATTGGGTTAGAATTGAAATTGCTTTTGTATTAATAAAGAGTAATGTTTTTCGTGCAAAATATTATTCCCCTCGGACTGTACTTGGTGGATTGATGTTTTTTTTAAGCGGGTCTTTCGCTTAATACATTTATATTCGATCTATATCTTTGTTGAAACGGTTTTATTGTATTAAATAAAGTGTATATTTTAGGTGTATAATAATATTGGGTGTAAATAAATAATAAACCGAAAACCGATACCAGTGATTCAGTGCATGATACTGAGGCTCTTGGCGGTCGAATTTGCCCAGTTTAGGGTAGATATTTATGATTTTTTTAATAGGCTACCGTCACTGATCAGTCTTATGCGGCTACCATGATTAATACCTACAAATCGCAATAGCTACGTGCTACAATTTATTAAGGCTAGAACACTCTTGTCGCACCTACTCGCATATACTCATGCAAGTAGGTGCTGAGTTCGGTAAGTTGTAATTCAGAATAGTTCTTTTTATACTCGTATATTATCCATTTATTTAAATTACAACACATTTGTTTTATCTGCTAGGGATTAAATGGGTTAAAAATAAATTTTCACGTAACTTCAAGTTGATTCTGAAATGTAATAACAAAATGTAGAAATTTTAACTTTTGTGTAGGTATCGCGAAATTTAAATTGTGCTTCGGGCTATATACCACGTACCTTCTACTCCTCCTAACTTTCTTTCGAGAAACCGATATATTTGCAATGTTGCAAGCAATAATTCATAATTCGTTTTAAAATAATTTATAATAATAATTAAAATAGTTTATAGTAAAAATTCATAAATAATTTTAAACTAGTTCTGAAAACAAATTTATATCATAAATAAGTTACGTTTAGTGCTTGATCGTTTTTTTTTATTTAGTTGCAATGCAATAAATTACTTAGTAAGCCTTAGTACAAAGGCTTAATTCAATAATTTATTGAATTAAGTACATTTAAATATGAACAAAAATTAAAAAAGATGTCAAACATTTTATAAATGATTAAAATGCCTGATAAATTTAATTCAGAAGAAGTTTGAATAATTTTTGTTTTTTATGACTAAGTCGATTTTTTATTTCACATTTCTGTTTAAGGTGTTTATAATATTTTTTCAATTTAAAATGTTAAACCTGTTAGGTATGTTGTACCATTATTGAAATGATAGTAAATGTTGATAAGAAGGTATTATTATACTTAATTAATGTTGACTTCGTATTTCAGGTAGTTTTATTTTATATGAATCGACCATTATTGGTTATTAGAATAATAATGATTGAATTCCTACTAATTCTGAGAGTAACAGGATTGTTTATTAGTCAGAGTTCAATTGATCTATGATTATAAATGGTTTTTAATACAAAAAAACTACATGTATGGGTTTTTACGACAGTAAATGTGACCATAAGCTTACCAAAAATGGATATACGACCTTTTACAGTTTTTTTAAAGTACATTTTCATGGGGTGTATTAACCAAGAATTGTTTTTTTCTTAGACGTAAATCCAAGCTAACTTTAAAACTAAAAAAGATAGATAGGTTTTGATGATTTAACCTTTTTGATTCGCATATTCTAAGAAACTTTCTCATAGATATTTTTTTTATAACTACAAAAACAAAAAAGTTATGAATTTTTATGTAAAAAAAATATTGTTTTTCTGCTCTCCTGAAAAGTCGGGTTTTGGTTTATACGACCTTTCTACCCAAAGGTATCGATATCCTGAAAGACAATTTCGAACAAACAAAACATAAATATTAGAAAGAAAGAAAAACCGTTCATTTTCATAAAAGACGAAAGGACATATAACAATGGGAACAAGAGATTATAAATACATGCCTGTCGTCTGCATAATATTACCAACTATTAAAAAGTATAGTGTGTAACCTTACAGCAACGGTGTTGCCAGTTGAGAAATATTTTCAGCATACCATAAATATTATTTATTGCTATTTGTTATGTATGCATAGTAATTATGTAGGTACTACGAATTTTTATTATTTATATCGAGTTGTTAGATTCTTGATTATCTTCTCAGAACCAGATATTTTACAGAATATGTATGTCTGGTTATATTATAGTTATTTTATATAGCTTTCTATAGATATATAGTACAGTAATTTATATATTATTTTATGAATCCAATCCAATGTTAAACATTTTGATGTGATTTGGTATTGTTTTATTATATTACATTACAGGTGAGAATGTTAGTGATCATAATGTGGGATGTGCTACATAATTAAACTACGGTGTTAGCTACTTGGAGGCTTGTTCTAAGCGTGCAGAAGAAAAATTATATACGCAAATACTTTGCGCCTAAGAAGCTCCTTACATAGCTAAATAAATTAGCATGCAAAGGGACACCGATCATGAGCTACCTACATAAAAAAAGAAGTGAATGACTATAATTTTGAATTTCCATTCAAAAAGGTTGGATGACGCCAATGAATGAAAAGCAACTTTGATTAGTCGAACGGATTTATTCAAATATATTGTAATAAAATATAGCGAAATGGTAAACTTTTAAATCCTTATACTATTTGCGGGACGGTCCTGCCCTTTCTGGGGCAAAGTCTCCATCTCTCAGTCTCGCGGCCCACCTCCGTGCTAAAATGTTAATAAACATTTCTTATTGTCTATGCACCGGTTTATAAATAGAATTTGGAACAATATATAAAATATTATAGAAAATAGAAGCGTGAGTGCTACAGACGTTTATTATTTATGTTTATCTAAACGTTGTATATTGTTATATTTTTATATCATTTGCTTGTAATTAGATCATAATATTTGTGAGATTGAAGTTACTTCAAATAAATCTACTGCAGCATTAGTTCAACTTCTACATGTGTGTAAAAAAGTAGAAAGATTTTTATAACCATCCTTTTCCTTTGTAATTTTTTGGACGGTAGAGTTTGTACGAGTATTAAATAAGTTTAAGTTACCCACCAATGGTTTGAAGATCCTTGTTCAACCGCAATGGTATGGCTTGTAATCTTAATGGATCGAAAACTTGTAAAGAATTTCTATGTTCTTTAAACGTATCTGCAGCACCCATAGTCATGCAATAGACTGAGAGAATAAGAGAAAAGATAATAATATACTTATAATAAAAAGATAAATATGATGTATATCAAGATATACAGCACACAGACATTTCCAATTAGAAAAAATAGTATAGTATCCCAATGAATGTTATAACTAAAAATAAAAATACAAAAATAAAAATAAAGCTGTAATGTTATTCGTATCCATTTGCTTGCTAATCGCTACAGCTTCTACGCAAGCGCCTATGTGTATGTGATAACGTACCGCCGAAGCTCTGTATTGCCATATGAAATAAAAAACAAAAACAAAGAACAAAATATTTTATTGTGCACAAAACATACTTACAAAATACATTTCTAACTTTATCAGTCTTGTGTGTTGTATATAGCTCAGAAATAAATGCATTAAAAAGCAATTTGCACGTTGAAACATTTGTCTTTATAATATCCATTCATATTTAATAATCAAAAAGAATTATCATGAATACTTCAGCTGGACTTCCCACATAACTTGAGCATAATTAATAATAATAATCGCATGTCATACATACAACTATTATTAATCCGCGTTATGTATTACAGCTGCGTCAATTTAAAACTACAAGGTACTGTTATATAAATTGTAAATGTTTATAGCAAGTTTGAGCATATATCTGTATGTCATAAAGGCACTACTCGATTTAGTTAAAGTATAACATTAATAATAATACGTAAACGAAATAATTACTAGACAGTAAATTCTATGCACAACTCGACATAACAATTAATGCAGTTTCTGTGCCTCACTAAAATATTCGAGTAATATAATATACAAAAAATTTCGTTGTAAATACTTCATTTTAGAAAGTTTACGTTCGAAATTTGAAACGAGTATTTAAAAATAAATACCGTCAAATTTTCAAAATGGCCGGAATGGAGCACCAGTTTTTATGAAGTCTTAAGACTTGCATCGTTTATAAGAAAGCTAATCTACGTCCTACGTATAACCCGTACGTAACCCTTGCGTCGAGTGTTGACATATGCTCAAGGTATCTGGTTGTCCCTGATAGGTTCGGATTCCTCCTTGTCTGACCTTGACCGCGTGGTGCCCATAGACTCGTAGCCGTGAGTCTCCTGGGGTGTCGTGAACGTCTGTAGTTGGTGTTCGCGACGCACAGGGAATTCGCACCCGTCTCCCAGGCTGACAAAACGATCACCATTACAGAGGGTTCCGCAGACGCGGCGGGAGCGAACCTTTGGTATTTAACTCCAAGAGAGGACAATAAAATATAGGGTGTACTTCGTGTCTGAATATATCTACAAGGGGCCTCAAAAATCGTGCAATAAACCTAATAGGTTTTAACTTATCAAATAAAAAAATAATTTGGAAAGGAAATATTAGAATTCGAAACAAACAAAAAATGTAAATAATAATAAATAATATGAATAAAGGTCCAAATTTTCGCCCACGCCGCGTAGAAATCTTCAAAAAGATATGAAATTGGGGATATAACTTCACTTTCTCCACCATATGTACAAAGTGATTTTGCTTATTAATATAATATAAAGTGGAAGCTAGCAAGTGGATGATTTTGTTACAAGTATGAAAAATGGTTGACATGAATATTGGTCCATTAAACCTCCGAAACCTTAACGAAAGTATACGCCAATAAATAATTATATATTACTACTCCACCCTTAGATATTCCAAGAGATATAGAGAGAGACTCATGCTTTTAGCTAAAGTATAAATGCACGAAATGTTTTTAATATATGAAATCAAGAAGAAAGATTGAAGAAGATAATGTTTTTATATAAAAGAGGGACCTATGTCGACTGTCTTTTTAAGCAGACATAAGTATTTCTTGTGAATAAATACATAAATGAGTTAGAGTGGTAAAAAACATTAGTTAGTAAGACGGTACATATCGACATAAAAACATCGAATATTTACAATTTTCAAACTCAACGCACCCCCCTAAGACCATGCCTAGTTAGTAAATATGACAGAACTGCTGTAGTAAACCAATTTTGTTATTATTGCCAAACTTATTCTACCAACATGTTCAAATGTTAGAATTGGTCATTCACTTCTTTTTCACACATTTAAGGGGACATGCACACAGCTCACACTTAGCACACATATTATGTATTATACATATATCGCATACGTATATACAACACCTAACGTGCATATACTATACCCATAATCAAACATGCTGACACTTTATTCAGAGTTGCTATTCGTTAAGTCTGTGTTGCCAGAACCAAAAAAAAGTTTAGTTAATATTTTGTAGTTTATTTTTTTGAAGAAAATAAATAAATAATTACCTGGTGAAAACAGGTATCATCCAGAGATTCGGGCTGTTGCCGAATACTTCTTTGAAGTTATTATAAGCACCAATGGAGAAGCCATTCTTATCGGTGCCTCCCCGGAACATAGGCGCTCTGAATGCTTCTGTAATGTTACACGAATGATATATTAATACTATGAAATAGTTATATTTACACCAAATGTGTGCTAGGCGACGCAACATATTCTCAATTACAGAGCAATATAATTCTAGACGAGTACAGTAAAAAATACAAATACATATTTGTAAAATTTTCGACATCTGGGATACTAGTACATCTAAAACAACATAATATAGTCAACTTCCTAACCAATTATATCGATCTACACAATACTACCATCAAAATAGGCTATTTGGTACATATTCTACAGTACAAATCGGAAGTGACTGCAATTACCATTGACCAAGCTCTTAAGGACAGAGTTTATGATCTGTCCGGTAGGACTACCCAATCGGCGGTATGATACGAGCATATCTGAAATCAAATTTTACTTTAGTCATATAGTAACTTCTACATATGGTCATTGGAATTGCAGTCAACTACCATACAAACATGTCGTCTAAATTTTTTTTAGCTGATATTGGAGTTGTGGTAAATTCGTAAATCTGTGGCACCATTGACAATACAAGTGAGATGGTAGGTTTCTAAGGTAATAATTTTTCTTTATGAGTGTACCACACGGTTACACTTCAAGCTATACACTTTGATCTTTGAACCGATCTTATGACCTAGACGATAAGAATTAAAATCGTAGTACCGCTGTTGAGCTTGACTTCGTGCTGTGAGTACAAGAAACCTTACACCAACAGGGAAAAATGAACCAACATTATCTTTGTGTAACCATCCACCATCTATTACTGCTATCCATAAAGCATGTCGTCAAATCCTGTATTCTTTTTAAACATCACCTAACAAAAATAAATGCATTGGAATTTATTAAAGCCCTGCCAGTTCTTAATTTCTTTTTCCTTTTTCTCACTCTACCTTAACCCATTCCCTGTCCGGGGCGAGACACAATAGAAAATCAATTGTTATGAATCATATATGATACACGGGACAGTGAAACTGTTAAAATAATTAGGAGCTTCGCCCAGTGAGCATTAATAAATCAAATTAAATAATAAACATTTCTTAAGCCTATCGCATATCAACACTCGCACTATTCAAAATTGAATAGCATTATATGGTTTATCAATTTTGAGTGTACCTCAACAAATTTAGTTGATGACGTCATTGGTTGATAGAAGGTATGTGCAAATTGTTAGTTACTTTATTCAGCACTGCTACGCATAGATTCTGCATATAATATGCGAGTATGCAGTTCGAAGTGAGGATACATAACGTCAGGGGCTATATCTCTATCGAAACAGGTATAGAGATGAAACCAAGATGGTGAATTTCGAAATGTCTGCCATACAAATGAACCCTTCGGTATGCGAGTGCATCTCGTAATTGACCAGATTGTGTTTATTTTTGACACCAGTCAGCTAATATTAAGGGCTATCTACTTTTTTAAATAAGGGCAAGGAAACGGTTTCGAGAAGTAACCACCGCAAGAAATAAAGGGCGTGCGGCCAAACGAGTAATTGGTACTTCAGCACTCTTACACACCGAAAAGAGCAAAGTATGGATATTGCTGTTTTAGGTCAAATTTCTTTTAGAATTTAGTACTTTTATAGTTAAACTGGCCTATTCAGAGCTTAACATAATCACTGTAGACCAGCGGCACTACTGCCCTTAAGTTATACACATACTGGTCACTTTATCCTGAAATACCATCATCAACAGTCAGAGTGCGTTCTTTAGAAGTAAGCACAAGTCCTAGCCCCTGAAGGTCAGAAAACAGTTCCTACAACGATTTTGCCACCGTGCTGCCACGGTGTTTCCACTCCTGTGAGAAGCTCCCCTTTATGTAATAGGGACTTAAACTACATTTACAGTAAAAATATACAAAGAGCCTCACCTAAAGTAGTCCTATTATTGGCGACGAGGTAGCAATGGTACCCGAAGAGCGATCCAAGCGATATTGCGAACATGAGTGCCACGAAGAAAGCGAACACGACGTGGTATCGGCCCGCGTTGGCCGCTGCACCGAAGTCACCCTGGGAATAGTGCATTGTCACTAAAGCGAATAGCAGGCAGTTTTCAGTGTGCGTTATATTTGAATAGGTCGTGGCACGGTTGTTGAGCGCTTAAGAAAAAAGACGAGTTTGTCGGATATTTCGCTAGTCAATGAAAAAATGATTGTTAATGACAACTTCACACTAATGAAGCAATCATAAGATTATAAATAAAAAAATATCGATTGCAATATTGCGTCATCCGCGTCCGATTTTTGGAAGTTTTTGACTCCCACAATTTCACCAAGACGCTCTCAGCGCTCAACATTCGTGCTGCGTCCTATATCTGCTTGTGTTAATTCTAGCAATGTGTTATGTGTGTGTTTAAATAAAACCGATATTTCTTGTATTATAAATATTTAAATATATGCAAATATGAGTAGAATGTTACACATTTGTAGTAGCGTTTAATGTGTATAACTCGCAGTATATTTAGCCAAACCTGTTATGATGGTGTAAATGAGCGAAATGCGATTATTACGAAAAAGAAAAATAATCTTATAGTTAGTTACTTATATAATCCATATATTATAACGTGTTGTTTCTGATAGATATATTACACATATTCATCCGAATAACGACATACGTAACGTCATGAGTCGTTTTTCTTTAATTCGATATAATTCCATAATCGCATAATGCCAGTGTGTATTAGCCAAGCTATGTGTAAGTGATACGATATTAATTCATAGGTCTATGTGCACACGCATGACTCATAACTTTAAATAGAAGCGTAATCACCAAGATACTTAAAAAGATACGTCCTTGAGCGTATCAGGGAATCATACATTTAATACATAACTAGAGTTAGTATTAAGGCTATCTATAACTTCGTATCTATACTGATTGTACGATGTTCTTCGAGGCATAATGAAACTGATCTGTTAAGCTAATCAAAGTATTTTATATCTAAATACTACAAGTTCCACACTGTCTAAATAAAAACCGCATAAAATTAGTTAAAAAGATAAACAATCCCACTGCGATACCGGTTTTTATTTAAACAATGTGGAATACAACAAGTACAGAGTAACATCGGCATATATTACAATGTATTCGAGTGAATGGCAAAAGTTAATTTGAATTATTAGAACTTATAACGGCATATGACAAAATTTTGCCGAATATTTATCAAGTACTCCAATAAATGTCAAGGTTTAGGTACCTACCTGGTCGGACGATAGCCTCTTATTAAAATAACGGAGGTATATCTATATACATACATACAGTGATGACGTACGATAAGTTTTATAATTGCAGGAAATGCTAAATGATAAGACTTACTAAAACGTTGCTTGACAAATTTTCTATTGATAGGTAGTATAGGTACAGACCTACTTAAAAATTCCAATATAGATAAGACAAGTGCAGATGTTAAAACACAAGTGCAGATTGCACAATATTCTTATTTTGCAATCATATTTAATGGCACTTGATATTCGAAGGAAGTCAGGCGTCCTTCCAATCCCTACTAATATCATAAATTCGAAAGTGTGTATGTATGTATGTATGTTTGTATGTATGTATGTATTTTCCGTTTTCACGCAAAAATGGCTGAACCGATTTTGTTGAAATTTTATATAGAGATATATTGGACCATGGAGACGGACATACGCTACCATAAGTTGCAAAAATTAAACTGGGAGGGATTGTAGGGAGGATAGAAGTTTGTATGGCAGAAATTTTCCTCTTGGAAGTAAGAACGCATGCGCGAATAAATAAGTGCTGCGCATGTGCTATCTGTCAGTACTGTCACATCATACATATTGTCATATTGGGCACGGTGATTACATTGTTCGCATATCTAAGTTAATAATTATATACTACGCTCAAACAAAAAATTATAAATGCGAAAGTGTTTATAGATATATATTGAACATGTATTGAAACATGGCTTTGACATTTGTCATGGGTACTGACCGAGTTACTTTGTACCCTATAAAGCTTCTGACTCTTTAGAATAATCAGGAGTCTCTTCACACAACTTGCGACTGAAAGTAGATATGTGTTACCCCAAATTTAACGCGCGCGAAGCCACGGGCAAAAGCTAGTATAACTATATAATTATTTACCGACATTTAAAAGTATGTATAGTGCAGTCATCGATATTCCTCAATGATAGATTAAATGGACGGCCTTGGATGAAACTGATTGTGTTTGATTTAACTATCTTTTCTAAACAGATTCGTAATCTAAGATTTGTTTAGTCTATGTCAATAAGGGCATCCGTACTATTTCAATTTGATTTACGTTAGGTAAAAATAAATTTATTATCGATTGAAAAATTGCAAAGAGAAGTGTATTATTATACTCTTTGAGGTTGTAACGTAACACCTAAAACACGATAGAAATTAGCACTGGTAAACAGTCATTCCCATTCAACAAATCAAGATGATTCTTTTTGCTGATTCTGCATGATGTTAGACTATTTACGCTTGCTTGCTAAACCAACTCACTTATTGGAATCAATTAATTGGAAAATGCACCCATTATACAGAGAAAGCAGATATTTTTTTAACTTCTTTTAAATTCATCATCGTCCTAGCATTGTCCCAGTTACATCCAAGACTTTTCGCCTTGGAGCCCTGGGACCGCTTACTAGTCCAACTACATTTGAAAGAATATTAGCTTTTACACAGAGCGACTCCCGTCTGACCTCCGCAACCCAAAGGTAAAGCGATATTCCGTGGTTAAGTCAGCAAAATTAAAGCGCTCAAATTTGTATGATAGTATTTAGATCATATTTATTTTCGTCTTTCCTATTTTTATAAAAGATAAAGTGACCAACGACGGTAGGCAGTTACGATGCGGATATGATATCGCTACGTACCTAATAATGAAATAAATCGATAAGTGACGTACTATTGTTGTGAACATAACAATTCAATGGCTCGTCCGTTACAATTATATTTGCTGAATTTACAATCTGTTCAAATCATGATTATTGTAAGATCATTAAGTTCCGACATGCAGTCTCCGGGTTATAAATTATGATATCAGTACACGTGAGATGCGATCTTAAGTAAACATGAAGCAAAAGGCAATTACATTATAATTATGTGTTTTAATAAATATTATTTCTGCGGCGGATATTTATTTTATATAGACTCTGTCAAAAGTTTCGACAGAACGCCACTATATACCTACAAAATATGGGTAAAAAAAGCAATCGAAATTGAATAAAAATTTCAATCGTGAAGACGGATTCTAACTTCTGGCATCCACTGGTTCGTCTATAGTTTATGGATGTCGCATGAATGTATTATAGAGCATAGATATTTATATAGAGGTGCATTTCTTATGGGCGCTCTGTAGACAAACTTTCTGTGACCCAAATTGCCGCTTGGCGGCGTGGCAGTCACGCTGTGACAGCTGTCTCTATGAGTGCAAGAGAGACGAACTGACGACACCCGCCAACTCGCCACTTGGAATCGGCACACGAAATCCTTAAGAAATGCGCTTCTATTATGTAAATCTGTATTCATTGGTATTATGTCGAAATCCAAAGTGATGGTGTAAAAAGCGCTCAACCATAGTAGTCCCAATATACGAGAAAGAAAAAAGGTAGAAAATTTTACTTAAAATATAAAGCTTAGATTTGAAATTACACATGAGAACGGTTTTACGACCGTAAAAAGTACCGCCATTTTCTGTTCATGCCAGCTTATAAAACATACCTACTTGTTTAGGGTTATCTAATTTAAACTGTTTGTTTATATCATAAACTAATAAACATAAACATTTGTCGAGCAACGTAGATGGATAATGATAAACTATGAGACCATGGACATTGTCCCTAGCGAAATGACAACAATCTAATCTAAGCCGTTAACCTATTGAACGTTGAAATAAACTGAATTAATATAAATAATAGTAACAATTATTACATTAATCATTTCCATGCATATTTTAGTATAAGAGCCATTGTCAATCAAGCGGTCGCAGTGGGCAAACTTGTAATCCTGATACATCTGTTGGTCAAATTAGTTTATAGGTTATAATAAAGTAAAAGTAAAGTCTTCTAAATTCCTGTAAATAGTGTAAATTAACTAAATACTGCTTGCCACATGCAATTAGGTAGCATTCCATTATGTCTATGTTAATTACAATTTAATATTCGGCATTTAAATATTCGGAACCTCATTAGAAACTTTCGTAAGATCCCGCCAAATTTTGACATGATAGTCCAGAGACCATAGCCGAAGATCTACTGATACAATTTCTCTTTATCATATATATGATACAGATTAAACAGAAAGGGATACTATTATTTTAAATAAAGTCATCAGCATTAACTCGTAATTAATAGAAAATGTAACATCGAAAGCAGTAACGAATTCAGGATTTCAAATGAGCTGTAAATTGATTAAGGAAAGTTGCAGTGCAATTTACCGACTTATTAACTTTTAGACTGAACTTGAACTCTTCAATATTTGATCTCCTGCATCCGTGACTGGTTTAAACACTAATTCAAAACACGACAATCAACACATAAAGAAAAAGTCACAAAATATTGCCAACATACCTTCCAAAACTTGATAAAGTATGGCAGACAGGTGGCCATAATGAAGAAGCAGTACATAAGCGAGTATCCTAGGAACAGCATGAAGAACTTGTAGTTGTGGAAGCAGACGCAGTTGTTCACCCATGGACAGTGGTGGTCCATCTTCATGACGCACCGGGCGCAGATGCTGCAGTGATGCGCCCGGTCTGGCTTGACCAGGACACATCGGTTGCAGTACCGGACTGAGCCTGACATTGTTCTGTAAATTAGGATGAGGAATAGGCGTTATTAAGGCGTTTCGGGCTAGGTGGAGCGACGATTTACGCTCAGCTGGCAGCGACTGGAGATGAAGAGCCTAAGTTCGAAGTCAGTGGCGTGCTTTTAAAGAAGTCTTTATCTAGCAGTCAACTCTATGCGGCTGATGACGATGATGTTAATAGAAATATATTGTACGGGTCAAGTTAGACCTGGAGAAAAGCAATCTTCCACGTGTTCTTAAAATTAATTATATTTTCTGATTTATGGCTCTATCAAAATAGTCTTGATACTGAGTCTGCAGACAGCAGCTCTACAGACAGGTCATATAGTTGCACTGGATCCATAATAGGCTGTGTTCCATTTAATTAAATATTACTTATTTACAGACTTCTTGAAAATATTTCTGATGAATCCATCAATCGAAAAAAATACTATTGACTGTTATTAGTACTTTGCACCATGGCAAGATCATAACTAAAAAATAAGCATAAGCTTTTGTATTTATAGTTTTTCTTAAGTTCCTGGTAAGGGACTCCCATTTATCATTCACTGCTGTTTACCGAGGACAAGAAACAGTTATTAGCAATATTAATTATGTTCATAACATACACAGTGCGTTTTAGTACTTATTACAGTTGAAACAGGAAAAGCGATGACGCCAATTCCTGTTTTCTAATGCTTTTGTAGTAACCTCGTCTAACATGTAATTTACTGGCTATGAGGAATGGGCTGCACCATGATCTATTAGAATGTGAAGTTGAAAGCTTATACAGTTAAACTTTTATTAGATGAAAAATTACGTTAAAAAAAAACCAGTCTTCGAAAATCTATATACTAAAAACGCATTTTTAACGATATTTCAAAAACTGTTCGTCAGATCTCGACCAAATTTAAATGGGACAATAATCCTAGAGGTAATTTCATATTAATTATACTTTGGCGTTTTTATAAAAAACAAAGAAATTCAGATATCAGATTCTTGGGCATACATTGTGACCACCAGTGAATTTATTCACCCAAAGTAATCAGTATCACCGACATTCCCATAGCATGTTCAAAACTGTCATTTCGAGAATCGACAATGATAATAGATTAGAAAATAATTAAGTTACAGTGATAGCCACGCAGGTTAAAAGTCGAGTTATGTGTGAAATAAATTGTCAGTGTCGCTAAACATTTGCTTCTGAAAATTAAACCTGTAGAACCAGCCAGTCATTCTTGTTTTCGGCAGGGTCGTTTTGCGAAGACAGTACTAAAAGTATTGTCATCGAATTGAGGACCTCCTCCTTTTTGAACTTGAAGTTGCTTGAAGAAAGAATGGATCTCTCTTATAGTGAGCAGAGGCCGTGGCAGTTTATATGAACAGGAATGATATTTTGTAATAAGTACGTATTTCTACCACAGGACTTGTTAATCAGGATGGTGTTTAAACCAATTATCGCACCTCTAAACGAGCATGACACACGAGACAGTCTATTCTAGTTCCACTGGACTCCAGATCAAGTCGGATTCTAGGCAAAGCTATTTCTAGTGTGAACGTTTAATTATTCAATGAGTGAGGACTTGTGTGCGCAGTTCAGTATATATCTAATCATATATCTCAAGTCAGATAGTTCAGATGTTATAAAAAAATGTGTAAGATATTGGATGCTTCACCCAAAAGCTGTTGGTTTGCCAATATAAATAAATAAATTATAAGGTAGGTACGGCGAAAATTTAGTTTTTAGACAAAAGTTACGTATTCTTTTGAACCCAAATAAATAAATGTACCTATATTTGAAAACTCTGTTTTAAGAAAAGTAAACGTGAAATACCTTCTACCTTGCCCGAATTTTATGTCAATTACTCTATAAATAATATTTTAAGACTTAGCAATTATAAAGGTTATTGAAAAACAATGAATAGGTACTTTGCAATTTGACCAAATCATATGGGAATACTAGGTATATAACGTCACATGAAAATCTTAATTAACTAAGTAACAATTAATTAAAAGAATTATTTAAATTGATTTTGTTTTATATCCAAGCGCCTCGTATGCTAATGGTACCTTCCTGTAATCTCAGGGATACACTAGTCTTTAAATTTAATTTTACAGCTACTAAAGGTTATTATTATCGATATCCACTTACAATTTCCTTCAAGGAAAATCCAGTAAAGGGCATTAGATTTGGGTGGGTAAAACCGGATCTAGCTTGTAAGGTTTCCCGATATACCTACATACACGTGATCGAAAACAAATGCCATTAGACTAAAGACGCCAAAAATGCCCTACATTCTCAATCGTTAACACTATTAAATTTACAGAGATGAAGAATTTGTTCGTTCGAACAAGCATTAGTGTATAGACAGTTAAAAGTCCAAGTTGAAAACATTTATTTTAGCATTTTATGGCCTGATTAGATCAAAGACCAAACGTATCACCGGATAACCTTAATTTTAACTCCTTATTATATGAATTATTGACTGAAATATTACGTAAACGAACCTGTAGAAAAAGGGTAGCATTTGATAATTGTTGACAATGAACTGCGACAACCTTAGATATCTAAAAGATGATTATTGTTCAGAAGGTGACAACTAAGGTCGAACACAACAAAAACATACGGCCGATACGTTCCTAATAATACATTATTCATGAACAATTTGTTTTACAAACCAGATGTATTCGATAAAAAAATCATTTTGATTCGTCATAATACGAAGGTTGAACGATGTTTTCTGTGACCAATAAAGATTGTTTATTCCGTCTTTGCCTGATCACAATCCGGTCAAGGATATGTGGGTAGGCTTCAAGAATGTGGGTAGGTATAGATTTAAGAGGAATGAGCTTACTATACCACGTTGGCCAGACGGGCTGCTACACGGTTTGATGTCGAGTTTGCCGTGCAAAGATACTATTCGGTTCGTGTAATTTCCTGAGTCGGTTCATACGACACCCACGGGATGAAATTTGGTAGTGACATTTTCGTCAACGCAAGGGCACGGACGATCCTATTAGGCATACTACGCTAAAACTTTGTCAGGATGTATGAATGGATGTTTGTTACTCTTACACGCAAATGCTACTGAACGGATTTTGATAAAACTTTGCATGAATATAACTTTTTGTCACAAAATAACGCGCGCGTATCCGCGGGCAGAATTATAAATATTATAATGTACTACCTAACTACAATAAATGTATTGCGATATAATTACGTTTAGCAAAACAATATCGCCAATAGTAATAATAATACGGGGAAAACCAGTCTTACATTTTTTCCTGTAGATTATGTTATGTATGACTCAACACTGTGTTTTGTATTAATTATGACGTATTTTTACCGTTCGAGCGAACTGAATAAAACTTTATAGTGTAAAGGCTATGTTGAATATCAAATACTTATTGAATTTTCAAGAACAACATTTTCATTATTCAGGTTTGTTATTCTTGGAACACGGTCCACATTTTTTCATTCATGTAACTATTTCCCAGAAGAGTCGGAACACGTGGAACAAACATTTTCCCAAATGTATCATATATATATGATAAAAAATGTTTTAGTCTCTTGAGGTGACTCGACGATGTTAAGAAAATTTTGGTAACGCTATCGGTTCATTTATGATAATTCTATTGGTTGAATATATCAATTATGATAATTCTATTGGCTACTGCATAATCTACTGGATTGAAACCTTATCCTGGTTTCGGAGTCTTTTGACTCCGAAACCAGTAGCCCGATTCAGAACTAACAGATATTTGAAACGAGACAACACTTTATGTGATCCATAAATGGTTTTTTGGAGTCTGGGTATTGTGTCCGTTGATTGTATATTTGTAAATGTCTCCAGAGTCCCCGACACAGGATTTATTCCCGGAGCGGGATATGTATTAAAAAAAAAAGAATAGTATCGAATGATTCTGAAACGGGTCTCTGGCTTCACATAATATCCACTTTTCTTCAGTGACCAGTACAGTCGATAAGAATTACCGTAATCTATGGGTTAGACCAATGTCACGATATTGGAAAGTACCGACTTTCCTATCCACGTGTCAAAGATCTTCATGAAGTTTTGATGAATGAAGCGGTATAGACTGATTATTTTCATGTCCTTGGCGATTTATAATGCTTACGAGCTACTATAGCTTGTAAGCATTACAAATCATATAAGATAAGCAGCACCATAATTAATGAAAGTCTACGACAAAATTCGTGGAAAACAATGAGCAGCGTTTAATACAAATCAATGGGAAGGAACATGTAGTGACGATGACTATTGACGAGAAACCGCAACTTATGACGCTGGAAACTTATATGGAGTGACGATATTGTCAAAGTGACGCAAGGAGCCGTTGTTTTCGAGGGGCAAAGATATGGCCATGCTATGTTTAGACATGGATTGCCGTAGCCCTTTCAGTGAATTGAGTGGTAGACTGTAAGGCCTCTTTAAACACCTCTTTAATAAGCTTCTTTAAACAATACTGCCTGTGCAGTTTTAATGACGTTTATTGACTAGTTGGTTAGCGACCCCGAACAGAACAAATCGATGTGGATGAGCACGAATCCTTGTTTATACAGTATCGAGTCAAACACGAAGGGCACTGTTCCATCGTACACAATGAAGCTCAATGTACATGATACGATATACACATTTTTAAAAGTGGACGGACAGCAGACTTTTATTTTATGATCTTATCTAATGGCAGAATCATTCGTACTGTTTGGACACGACATCTGTAGAAAAGACAGTTTCGGGCCGAAACTGTGTAACACAAACAATTAGCTATTTAGGTATATTTAAAAAAATATAATTATTTCGGGAGCATATCACCCGTGTGGATCATAATAGAAAACTATACCAACAATATGGCAATAAATCAATAGGAAAATAATTACCTATAGAAGGAAAAATATTAAACGACTAATACTACGACTAGTTTACCTACCTACTATGTTAAGTTATACAATACAAGAGTACGTAGTCTTATCTACATAATACATAACCAGTACTATAATGAATGAAATGTTTACGAACAATAATTAAACAAATAACTGCATTTTTTTCATACAAATTAATTATTACACTCTATTGTCACTAGTAATAGGGTTGATTGTTACTTTTTTCTCAATTCTACACATAAAATAATGTGGACAAACCTCGTCAAAACGGGTATGCTATCGGCAAGAGTTTCTAATACTTCTTTTTTTGTTGGCGTTCCAGCAAATAATCGCGAGCCATATTTTCGCATTAACAGAACGAGTCTAGAATTGAGAAAAAGTAGATGAATATACGGAATAAGATTTAATAAAATAATACCAGCCCTGTATATTAGCTGTCCCACTGTTTGTTACAGGATTACCACCCCGCGTGTTTCCCTCCACTTATGATCCTGGTTCCTTTAAGCGGGGCGTGAAAAAGCTTTTCTCAAGGCCGTCAAGGTGAGGACCATCATGCCATAATGCCATGCTGGCTGCTGGGATGATGGCCATCACTATGGGACTTCACTGACTGCTTAACATCAGGCAGCATGAAGTCAATTTGTTCGGCAGAAAAAAAAACCGGCCTGGACACTATGAGAATGGTCAGGCCGTATCCAACCACGCTGCGCTGGCCAAGTGCCTCTCGGCACATCGTCAGTGTTTCCTTCACTGTCTTGTAAGCGACCATTAACTATTTCTGAGTTTAAGTCTCAGCTCTCAGCGAAGTATTGAAACAGATTTAATGACCAAAAGCAAAAATTAAAGTACTGCTGCATACTTACATTTCTTTTTAAAATAATAGCCCAAAAGATAGTAATATTTGACAGTAGGTACTAAATTAGTGTAAGATCAAAATGAAATAAAAACAATTATACTATAAAAATAATTATTCATTTATGAATTATTTTAACGAATCAATTCATTTGTAGGTCACACGAACCTACGTGTGTCGTTTTGACCAGACACAAAACTAAAAAAAAAAACTCAAATAACTACTCTAAACTACCAACTGATATTTTTGTGTCACATAGAAAGAAAGAAAATAGGTTTATTGAAGAGGACGATGACGCAGCATCATGATGGTCCTAGCGTCATCTCGGTTACATTCAAGACTTTTGCTTTGGAGTGTGGGGTCTGCTTACTAGTCTAACTATATTCGAGAGATTAAATTAGCTTCTGTGTTAAATGTGTCATATTGATGGGCAAGCGTATCATTCCTAAAAATATGTTTAAAATATCTTTAACGGAATCTTTCGGTTCAGTTGCTTCAGTTAAAGAATGTTTAAGTGATGAAGAAGCTTCAGGTTAATTGTAAGTGACTGATGTTTACAAAACGTTAACTTAAATTTTACGCTTAAACGGCTGAAACGATTTCTCAACTTATATTATAAATGCGAAAGTTTGCATAGATATACATATTTTATTTATTATTGGACATACTTATATTGGAACATGGCTTTGACATTTGTTTGTATGCAAGGTGATGTTGTTATTATGTACCTTTCGGTAGATAATGTCGTAGATACTGACCGAGTTACTTTGTACTGTATATTGTTTCTGAAGTCTTTAGAGTAATCAGGAGTGTCTTCACACAACTTGAAACTGAAAGTAGATTTGTGTTACCTCAATATAACGCGTGCGAAGCCGCGGGCAAAAGCTAGTAATACAATATTATTTTTATCTAGAAACTATCAATCGGGACATTTGCGCCGAATCAATAAAGGAATCAATTGCATTATGTTTCAACTATGTATATTTAGTAACAGAATTCGAATCACATTTTTATGTCATATTTTTTTACGACTTTTTTATGGGCTCTTGTTCAATAATTATGTAATGTGAATATGTAGGTTTATAGTAAATCCGATACAATAAAACAATCTTTACTAATATTATAAAGCTGAAGAGTTTGTTTGTTTGGTTGAACGCACTAATCTTAGGAACTACTCAGATTTTAATAATTATGTTTGAGTTGGATAGCCGATTTATCACAGAAGGCTATATGTATATCTAACAGTATGCTATTAGTCACGGGTGCGGAGCAATAGTAATCTATTGTGTATTGATCGCAATCGCTACTGGGGTCAATCTTTTGACTTGATCTACGCTTGCCTGGCATTCTGTACACTATACTTAATCCCGGGATCTCGGCAATGTAGCTTATTGTCCGCGATTCCCATGGCTCCATTCTCCGAAAGCCAGAGCTCTCCTACTTCATCTGGCTGCCCAAGATACGGAAAATCAGCGCATAATTTGGGTCTTTACACAGAAGACAAAAACCTCTAGAAGTTATTTAGTACAATCAATCCAAAAATCATTAATCAATCCAAGTAGCATTAATCCAAAAAATAAATTTAGCCGGAATATTAAGTATTTGAATTTTGCCGAAATATCGGTTGTTACTCCAAACAAAGGTACGAAGTATACACCCCGAAAGTCAATTTAATATGAGTTCTTAGCTTTAGGAACGAAACATAATCCGATGCAAATTCTAAGAACTTTAGCCTGCATAGAAATTCGAATAGTGACGTATCACTAAACAAAAATATATGACATTATATAGGTCGGTGATACGCACTTATATCAGTGGACTATGTTATTTAGATTAACACATGTTGCAATAAAGTCAACATAGATAAGGTTTTAGGGTATACCAGACCTTTTAAGCCAGCCGAATTTATGAATGTATAATAATATTTGTAAAGCTGTAATAGGCGAGCTTTCAAACCTTTCTACTTTATTTGTAGGATTAAGTAGGTAATTAAAGTGAGAGAGAAATCCTGATGGAAACACATAAGTTAAACCAACTTGATGTTGGAATTGCACAGCTTATTTTGTCGTCAGCAATAAATGATGCAACCATAAATTTATGCTTAGCAGCTTCAGTGTTTCCGCAGTGACTTCTTTCGAAGTTTAGCTTAAGGGAAGGTCACAATAGGGTTGACATGTCTTAAAGACAAAAACCCCTTAATAAAAACGGATAAAAAAAGTAATTAAACGTTGAACTACTAAGTCATTAACTAAGAATATCGACGTTTATAAGGGTCTCATCGTAACCTAGATACCTAAATAATTTTGATTTAGATTAGTGATCCATTTTCCCTTTAGTGAAGTTTAAGGTACTTATTCGAAAACGTAAAAATATTATGCTAAATATTAAAACCCTACATTATAGGCTGAGTGGCCGAGTTTTGGGCCAAATCTATTTAATGTGTTGCTATCGACACGATAAGTAAGTATAATATATTAACCCATACCACAGTTTCACACGCATTTGACGACATTCACCTTGGTCCCTTGTTACGACTGTTAAGGTTAAGAAGCAAACACAAAATCTTATGTCTCCGACACAGTAAATATCGACCTGCCATATCAGATGAAAATCATACTAGGAAAAACATAAGAGTACTCACGTAAATAAGATATCACATATCTTACCTAGTAACTATAGGGAGATCTTTGGCGAAATTCTCCAATATATTTCGCTGAGTCTCCTCAGTCTCAGCACTCAGCAATTTCTCTAATTCCGCTTCTGGCAGCTTGTACTAAAACAATATAAATACATAAGTCTAGAACACTAGTAAATTAATGTACATACAGAATCTAAAGGTGCTGAATGACTTGCATTCAACCCAGCATTCTGGCGAGCAAATGAGAATTCTAGGAAATGGACAGAAAGAATGCTTCTAGCTTTTTACCCGACTACGCACATTACCCTTCTAAGGAAAGGGTAATGTTTTTGCAAATATTTTGCTAAAGATCATGAACATTTTTGGCTACATCCTTGACTCTGTTTGTTGTTCAAATGGCGAACCTGCGATGTTTCATTACAAGTGAATGCTTAAATCTATCCACATCATAACAGATCTCATACTTCGAGTGTGTACTTATAACTTTATATCAAACTCAAACTCAAACTCAAAATCATTTATTCATTTAGGTCACAAAGTGACGCTTATGAACGTCAAAGATTAAAGTTAATTACTAGATGATTCTACATTTACATTTACTGCCACGTTCGCAATGCAATAGGTAGAACCACGAGAAAGAACGGGCAATAAAAATCAGACGAAATCATTTAAACAATAAAATAAATACAACAACAACACCATATAAATAGAGAGAGCATTACCCAAATCGTCAAACCCAATTAATCAGTTCTTACACTGAAGTAGTAATTCCTAAATGAAGAATTTTATTATTCTGATACAACCTTGTTCATTCATCATTAAAGTACATAATCTAAAATTAAATTATCGATAAACCCAATAAAACTCATGCATAACTGCTAGCAATAATTGTCAATGTCATCACTAAGTACTATGGTGTTAAATAATTGCCCATTCATATACAAATTATTCATATGGAAAGTTAATAGTCATTATCTTGACTATCCATGCCAATAGTGAATCATGGCTCTATCTTATAATACCAAAAAAATATAAAGTATATATTGTTATCATTTTAGCACATAGAAGAATTTACAAAACAGACAATGAGACAGCCTTTTTATCACCATTTTGATATGGATTAAGTAGGTATATAGGTATTTATTTTTGGATTTGGGCAGATATAAAGTCCATTCCAAAATTTACTAGAATAATATGATCATATCATATTCCTTTCACTGTTACAAAATTGTTGATTTATATTTAATATGTATAATGATAATTTAAAGACAATGTAAGAAATTGTTAATTAATAAATAATTGCATTGAATTGAATTCCATAAAATCAATTACTTTCATAGTGTACTTGGCACCAAACCCACACCAAATTCTGGCCAATATAAGCATGTATATTATGTACATATTGGTAAGTATGTAAATCACAAATTGCAAAAATGCATACTTCCAGGATTATTTATTAAGTTTGCTTTCATTTTAAAGGCATACAAAACCTTTGCTTTGAGGCCTGAGGCCTGAGGCCTTGTCCATTCTGTTTACCTTTTCAATGAACAATTTCTCACTTTAATTTTCTTCAGATAGTTTATGAAGTAAAACAATATTGATTAACTATAACTAGATCAAAGAGATTAATAATAGTCAAACTTTCAGAGAAAATATTGAATAATTATTTTGATATTTTCATTAAATTATAAATTTAATTAAGTATAATTTTAGAAATTTATACATATCCAATAAAGAAACTTAATTTATTTTTTAAGTATAATCCATAAATTATGATTGTTGATAATAGAATGGTAATTAGAAGTAATTGCTTATTACTTATAGCATAATTATATTTTAATCACCTCTAGCTTAAATATCTAAAATGAAAATATTTTATATTACCTTCACTACATTATCGTCCTAACATAGCACCATACTTGAAAGTGTGGCCCTTATGTTACGAAACTTGGGGTCAGAATAATTTAAATTTGTGTGTCATGAGATGATAAATGCTAGTTGAAATGTTTTAACAAAAGTATGAGTCAGAAAACAGCACACAAGATGTTGTTGACATGCCAATAGCAAGAGATTGCCAGCCTCGGTGTTAAATATTTACTGTATGGCATTCAGCTTTTGTTTACAAATGGTACATAATCAGGCAACATGTATGCAAAGCCACAGTTCTTCTATATAAACCTTCGCGTTCTACTGGCTTACTTTCTCAAGACAACTTATAAAAAATAAAGTAGGTTACTCATGTATTTTAAATCACATGATTGGCCCCCTCTGAGAAAGGCGTTACTACATTAAATATAGATCTTACCTTGTCTGGAATTGGTTTTATCTCCGCAAAAACCGTCCGCCAGTACGACCAGGTGAACATAATCAAGAGAATGTGATATAACACCAAGTATACACATTTTTGCACCGTACTCTCAATGGTAACTGCAAAGTAATACAATATGTAAACGTCACAAAAACCATCTACAAAGATGTTGTTATTCAACTAAATTTATTCAAATACTAACAAATGCACAACTGGATAACGTAGGCATAATAAGACCAAACAGTAATGGACACTATTAACAATACAGGGAGCCACTTGAAGGCTCGCCAACACCACATATTGCACACTCTACAACACACACAATATCCCGAAGGCGTTACTCTGTTGTTCTGCACAGACGATGCCATTATTAATATTAAATTATGAATCTGAAAATATCCATGTTCTCCTCACAAAAAGGATAATAAAAAAACGAAGTGACAGCAACACCGATATTACCAGTTGCAATAATCACAAGGTTGATTGACAGGACAGATGTAAATGTACTGCTAAAAAAAAACAATTTAATTTCCGGTTTGTAAACAAGAAAATCTAAATATAGGGTTGCCATATTACGATTTTTGCGGTAAAAGTCGGTTATTTACTATGCTCGATCCATAGAGAACTAGATTTTGTTGACAAAGCAGTCGTGCCAACTGCATTCAAATCGAAATGTCAATTTGGGAGCAGATTTCTTTCCATAGCGTCAAAAATTTTGTTGTTTTTGTACAAAACGATTTCCAGAAAACTTCGCCACACTCAGATAGCGTTTGGTTTAAATCATGGAAGTTAAAGAATGCAACGATTTAGCTGAAGAAGTAAGTTACTGCACAAGTTTCTACATTTTAGCGTGTAAATATTGATTCATACTTTTACCTGACATGACGTGTTTCAGAATCAATTCATTGTGGACGATGTGAGTAAAATTATCAAAGAAGCTATTGAAAATTCAATCGGAGGCACTGCTTATCAACATAACAAAGTTAATCAATGGACTTCGGCTGTTGTGGAGTCTTGTTTGGGTCAACTGACCAAGTTACAAAAACCTTACAAATATATAGGTATGTTGACAGTAGGCACCTACATGCTCACCGGTGTCTAAAGCGCATCTTTTCGCTGACACAGATTGTGCATCGCTTGTGCATTTTTGTACTTGCACTTCTCAGAAACAGTAAAATGTTAACTGTAATAAAACCTTTGTTTTTCCTTTCAGTGACTTGCACAATAATGCAAAAAAATGGAGCAGGACTACACACAGCATCATCCTGCTTCTGGGACAACAACACTGACGGCTCATGCACTGTGCGTTGGGAGAACAAAACAATGTATTGCATTGTCTCTGTATTTGGCCTTGGCATCTAACATTAAAATGGATATGCTTTGAACCATTATGTTTATTACAAATCCACATAATGTCTATAAGTGGTCATCATTATCAAGTACTGCTACATAGAATTTAAAAATATTATGTTACATTCGAGTAAATTGCTAGTAAGCTAAATGATCTAATAAATAATTACTCTTAAGACATTATTTTTAAGTTATTATAAATTTATATTGATGAGTTTGCAGGTATAAAACAGAGCTGTTTTTTAAATATTAGATTACAGATATCATTTGCAATAAATAAAACTAATAACAGCACACTTTCAATTTTGTCTCAGTAGTAACAGACTTGTTTTATAGTCATTACTTAATTTTAAGTAAGTAGGATATATTTTCGTACACAATAAATATATCTAAAAGCCTTTTTGTTTGTTTTATTTCAATCCTAGCAACTAACTAGTGCAGCCATTCTCAGTGTGCTCTGCAGTGCCCCTGGGTTCCACAAAGATGTATATAAGTAAAATAAATTGTTTTAAAGTGCACTTAGGACTCTGAATTTGTTTTATGCTAGGGCTCCACCAAATTTTTGGTTACCAAAAATGGTTCCATCCCTAAAAAAGCAAACCAATTTCATTAACATTTGTGGATTATAAATGCCTACTATTTTACTCTATATAATGTGAGAAGGCAGTAAGGACCAATTTATACCAATTTCTTTTTATATTTTTAGAGGCTTGAGCACTTGTTAATCATGTCGCCATGGGAGATAACAGGCTTTCTGATCTTATTCCATAATGCTGACATTGTTTTAAGTAACTGTGGGTATCTCTCTAATCACACAACATTCACAGCTGTGCTCATAGACTACCTAGCATAATTATTGTTCCAATAATTATGAGAAGTTTCTGGGCTTTAACAACTGGTGGTGCACACAATAAGTGTTGTTTATCTCTTAATTCAATTATGTGATCTCTTGTTACTGAGACACCATGACAATCTATAATTTGTATTTATTATAATTTATAATATGCTATGTAGGTACAATTGTTTCAGATTATTTATCCCAAACTGAGGCAAAAGTGCTTAAAATTAAGCATTTAACGTAAAATTTCACTGTTAATGAACTACCTACCATGTGTTTTATTGAGTTCATCCTAGGATTACTAGCAGACTATATTAAGACCTCGTTGTAGTAAAAAAGCTAAATATAATAAGTACCAGGTTTTTATTCCATCCATCCATGATTAATAGGTATATTATAAAAAAGTTTATGAAGATTGATGTTAGTTATATTTATTTTAATTACCTACACATTTGTTCCAACGAATTTTAGAGGGAATAGGCTAGGACTAAACTTCGAATTATATTTAGTCCATATTTTACATTGTCAGTTTTTAAATTTCTAGTGACAGTTATGTCTATCAATGTTGCTGTGCTGTACCTATACCTACACTACCCACCAAATATTTGTCAGGTAATAGCCGTAACACACGCTCGAATTTGGTCCGAACAGACCACGGATTTGGGTCGCCTCCGGACCAAATCTGCCCGTCTGTAGAGTAGTCCGGCGAACATACTTAATAATTTTGCAGATCGGTCGGATCGGACATGGCTTACGTGAAGCAACTGTCCGATGTGATCGTCTGTAGCGAGAACGGATTTGGTCCGCCGGACAAGTTCGAGCGTGTGTTACGGCTATAATGAGTTCGGTGTTCGGTATCTACCAAGTATATCTACAGCCCTTAATAAATTTAAAAAATGCAATCGGAATTCGGAATTGACTGAAATCATCTAGCGTGAAGGTGTAGCTGGCTGCAAAACATCACTACTTCAAACCGTTATTTAATATTTAGCGCGTACGGTCAATTTGGAAGCTAGGTATTAGGTTTGTACCATTTTATGTCTTATTGATATTGGATTTATATCTAAGTGAGCTAATTTCTTATTTCGTTCTTTTTAGACCCTCTTTTTTACGTAGTCGGGTTATTTTGTATAACAAAAAGTCCTGTATAAAACATTAAAGTTAGGTACTTAAAGCAAAGGTGTCTATACATTCATATACTTACCTACATAAAAATAAAGTGTATAATATGTCTCTGATTTCAAAATAACTATTTTCAAGTGCTTATAAACGAGATATAATATAGGTAATCAAAGGTTACAAGGTACCTACCAAGTCATACCTAATTATTAAGCTTTCTAAAATTTTTGTCTGTCTAAAGTGCCAAACTACAGCTTCCTACGCCTAATAGTTTTGGCTGCAGTCTGTCAGTAACGCAAGGATTTTATATATACCTAATAGAGATAGAGGACTTTGTGGGGCAACATGTAGGGGGAGATAGTGTAGCTTCATACAGCTTTTATGTTTAGTGTTATAGAATTCTCTCTGGTATAGATATCTATATCGATTCATCAAAAATCAATAGTCTCACTATCTGACTTTATATTAAAATTTTATTTTTTTATAAATACACTTGTACGGCTTTTTATAAAATAAAATATAAAAATTGAGAAATGTATGAATGTGCCCCACATGCGGGGCACTTTCACACAAGTGAAAAATACACAAGTTGTACATGAAATATTTATTTATTAACAAAATCAATGTATCAGAATCAAAATACAGGGATGCAGCGTTTTCATAAAAATATTATGAAAATAAAATAACATCAAAGCACCAAGGGAACTAAGCTAATGAGTCTTTCTGATCAGTCCCGTTACTATTTAAGTCTAGCCATTAGTATCTTCGTCTTTCATCATCATCAACATCTTCGTCCTTATTTACTTCTTATTTATTCAAGTTTGTGCATTAACTCCATACTCTACATTACTCATACAGTATGAATGTGCCCCGTATACTACTGTATGAATCTACCCCATGACAAGAAAATGAAATGAAAATATTGTTAGAAAAAAGGGAACTATATAATATAGAATAATTTGCGACTCATTTCACTAATTTGATCCTACATTGAAATAAAATATAACTAAATAATCTAGAGAGCAGCTTTTATTGAAATAAAGACGTTCAAAGTGAGGGTATAAAATTACTTACACCTGGCCGAATCACGTTTCTTATCACACCGTCGTCGCCCGTTTGACGCTAAGCCCTGTCAAACTACGTCAGCAACCACAGTCATAGGTGGTCATAGGTAAGCTACGCACACAAGTCATTTTTTTAATATGCGCCTAACATCAAATAATTGTACCTAGTGTATGAATCTGCCCCACTTTCCCCTAGGCTATAATTGACCCGATAGGTTGCGCTGCTATCGAGATACCGAAGATAGCGTGGGTAAAACTGCGGGCACCAGCTAGCAACATAAAAATACACAACCTTCAACGTATTCGACCTGCAAAGTGCACTAGCTTATTCAAGGACCTTAGTACGGCTATAGCCAATGCCGATTTATCTATATCTACTAGGGGTACACATAAATAAATTTGGAGTGTCTGTTTGTAATATTAAAATAACTGCTTTTTATGAAATGCATAGAGTAACTTAGGCTATAAATAGAAGAAGAAATAGTTCCCTCAGGATGCGGATGACACCGCAGGAAACAGCTAGTTACAAATATAAATCATCCTCTTGAATAAGGAGGTTAAAAGTCTTATAACATCACAACACGACCCACAGGCAATGAATACAGATTTACATAATGGAAGCGCATTTCTTAAGGATTTCTGGCGGGTGTCGTCAGTTCGTCTCTCTTGCACTCATAGAGACAGCTCTCACAGCGCGACTGCCACGCCGCCAAGCGGCAATTTGGGTCACAGAAAGTTTGTCTACAGAGCGCCCATAAGAAATAAAATGACAATAATAATTCATAATCTACTTCTATAATACAACATAGTTTTTTTTTTTGTTATACGAGGTGGAAAATCCCTTCGGATCTCCGACTCTTGGGGAAATGAGAGCCGGAGTATGTGGTGTTACCACTAAAAACCACCTCGACTTTCTCTTGTAGGTACCCGTGTGTCGGAGGGTATCGCCGAAGCATTCGTCGCAACCCTTCGACAGGTATTGGCCCGCCTGATGGTCAGGCGGGCCCCGAACAAAACCCCATTGGCGGGGCGGATGAAGGTGTTGGGCTCCGCCGCCAAAACACCCAGCGGTCGCAGAGGATAGGGAGGACGGCAACGCAACACCGCATCTCCTCTTCCTCTGCGGCCCCACCGCGACGCAACAATGGTGCGCCCCCATTTGGTCGCGGGAAATAAGGCGCGCGGCAACGCAACACCGACACGCCTCTCCTCCCGCGACCGCACCCGACTGCGAGGGACAGACAGAACTGTCCCCCGCTCCCGCACTTTGGACGCATAATCCTAAGCAGGCCTCACCCAGGCCCACGTTGAGTGTCCCCTCCCGGGATCCCGCTTAGCTTCACCGTGGGTGTACCTCAAACCCACGGTTACTGAGCCCCCCCACCACGACAAGGTGGAGATCCCACGAGGGGGAATAAGCAAATACCTAATCAAATTTTGACGAGGACGAAAGATGAAACCATAGACCACCTACCGCAGGTGGTCTGTGGATGAAACCATACACAAAAGCTACCTAGTTTAAAGTACCTATCGACTGCACGTATGGCGTGGTAGTGGTTTATTCGGACCTAGTAGCCTAGTTCTGCGTTCGTTATCGTGGGTTCGATTCCCATTCGAAACAACACTTTGTGTGATCTTCACTTCTTCTTCAACTCTTGTTTTGAGACCGTGATCTTTGTGCCCGTTTATTGAATATTTGTAAAATCCCCGCGACGCAATAACATTCTAGAACGAGACTTGTACTTTAATAAAAAATAAAAGTAGGTCCTAAATGAACCGGCACAGATTGGAATCCTACTGAGGTGCGCTGAGCTACATTCAGTGAAGGTGCACATCGGATTTCTGGCGCCAGTTTTGTAGTTCGTATTGGTAACAGTACCGGATACGGTTACGCAACGACTAACGAGTCATACATGACTTGCTATGTGGTCTTGTTCGTATTATCGCACCTTTTTTTTGCCAATACTAGTTTGTTAGTTGATGTTGTTTTGAATGTATAATAATTGTTTAAAATGAGTTGAATTCTTAAATATCTTTTCAGTATTAGAAATTTTCACATGCGTGTGTATATTATGCATCTAAGTTTAGTATCAAGGGCCGATCCAGGGGAAGGGTGAAGGATGTAGGATAGAAGACTTCTGACTTAAGCCTCCCGAAACATTAACGTTCTTTCAAAGATAAAAGACTTTTTAGATTTTATCTGGATAGAAAAAAAGGAGTACCTTCCTTCACCAGGCTCAAGCTCCTCCTTCCCCAAACCAAAACATTCAAAAGGCTAAGCCCGCGCTTGTAGGTGGGTACCTACCGGGATAATTATCATTATATCATAATTAAGAAAAGTCGTACAGACTTATAACGCAACTCTTGAATTTGCCACCAGCAGACCACAAGATGACGTTGATCGCTTATCGGAATTAAACGACACTGCGTTTTTGTCTTAGTAAATCTATCTCTTTCTATCTATATCGTCACGCCTGTTCCCATTGGGGTAGGCAGAGACTATGGAACGCCACATGCTTCGGTCCAAACATACCTCTTTCGCTTCCTCGACATTCATTAACCTCATCATGCATGCGCATCGGTTATGGGTATTGGGTACTTTTAATTTGGCCCTTTTTAGTACGTCACCTATTTGATTAAGGCGCCATTCACACTATTTCCTGCTTTCACTCTCCTTTCAATATCTCCCTCACATTTTCCATCTCTCGTAAACAAAGACCCTAAATACACAAACTCGTTCACTTGCTCCACTTTTTCATCTCCTATCATTACGTCACATTCAGTTACACTATCGTCCCTCTAAGTCAAAAGTCAAAAAGTCAAAAATCATTTATTCATCTAGGTCACAACGTGACGCTTATGAACGTCAAATTTTTAAAGTAAATTAATAATGCTTCTCTATGACCATGATTTTGGTTTTGTTAACATTCACTTTCATACCTTTCTTCTTATACGCCTCATTCATCGTGGTGACCATCTGCTGCAAATCCGACGCTGACGATGCAAATAGAACCTGATCGTCAGCGTATAGGAGGGTCTTAAACACTGACTCACCCATTCTTAATATACATTCAGACCCTTTCAAACAACTGTCCATGAACAGATTGAACAGCCAAGAAGACGCTACACATCTCTGTCTATGTTAAACCAGTCCGTGTAGGCCCCGTTTATTTTGACACAGGCACTTGAATCCCTATATTAGGATTCAAGTGCCCGGATCAGACTGCTGCTCACTCCATAGCAGAAAGTGTTGACCAAAGTTCATCCCTCACCACTCGATCGTAAGCCTTTTCCAGGTCAATAAAGGCGCAGAAAACCTTCTGATGTTTACTTAAGACTTTCTCTGCAATGCACCATAAGGAAAAGACTTGATCCGTACATCCCATTCCCTTTCTGAATCCCGCTCGCACATCCCAAATTTTACTGTCCGTTTCAGAGATCACTCTTTCAATCAGTATCTTTGCATACAATTTGCTGACAACACTCAGGAGGCTGATACCGCGATAATTTTTGCATTCCTGCTGTGACCCTTTGCCCTTGTACAGTGGCACAATTACGGCTTTGTTCCAGTCACCTGGTACACGACCGGACCGCCAAAATTTAATTAGCAGTAGGTACAGCAGGCTTGCAGTGACGCCTTCGCATACCTTGAGCATTTCAGCAGATATCATGTCATATCCCGCAGCTTTACCCGCCTTCATACTTTTCAATGCATATCGTATCTCTTCCATACTTATCCCACTTTCACAATTATCTTCCTCATTTGCTACTATATTCCTAATTGTCGCTCTCTCCTCGTTCAAACAAATTCTCGAAATATACCTTCCACTGATTCAGAACTTCCCCATGCTCCCTTATAATACTTCCATTTATATCCCTTATCACACTAACTTTGGAAAGCTCTGATTTGCCTCGAGCTGTTCTGACCAAGTGCCAGAATAATTTGATATTGGCCCGAAAATATTGCGAAAATTTTCTATCAAATTTATCCTTGCATTCTTCTTTCTTTCTTCTCACTATCCCTTTTACTTTATATTTCATCCTGTCATACTTTTCTTTTACAATCCTTTCATTATCATTCACACGACCCTGTACTCTTTTGTTGGCTCTTATGGCCAGCAAGTCCATCCATGCTTTGCGTTTTTCCGCAACCACACCACTTACTTCTTGATCCCACAATTCATTACAAATTTTCTTAACGTTCTTCCTCTTGCTTACGCCACATACCTACTTGAGTGACTGTCTCAATCATTGCATTCTTAAACTCTTTCCAAAATTCTTCTATTTCGCACTCTTCATTCTCAAACAAATCTTTTAACCTTACTTCCAATAACTCTTTATACTGATCGCGTATATCCTCTTCTACCAATCTTTCAACTTTCACTCTTTCTATGGCAGGTGAGTGTATGCGAGGACGATGGCGACATTTAGTTGTTAGTCCCGCTATATGGCTAACAACCAAAAAATGGTCAGTACCCACATTCAAGCTGTACACTCTAGTATCTTTCACTTTTCCTTTTAAACGTTCATCTACCGCAAAAAAATCTATCGTACTTCTTTCTGTCTGCCTTTGCCATGTATACATATGAATCATCTTGTGACTAAACAAAGTGTTTGTCACAACAAGTTTTCTCTCCATACAAATGTCCAGCAAACACTCACCATTTTCATTCACTCTCTCGTCACCAAATCGCCCAAGAACCCTTTCACATCCATTACGAGACACACCTACCCTGCCATTAAAGTCACCTAACATAATTATTCTTTCATTATTCTCACACCTTACAAGCACATCTCTGACCTTGTCCCAGATTTCCTCTCTGACATTCAATGGTTTGGACATGTCCGGAGCATAAACACACACAACAAAAACTTTCATTAAGCCAAGCTTTAATCGCATTCAAAGAAGCCTGGAGTTGACATATTCATATTCTTTCGCACACTCATTCATTCTATCCGACAGAATCATTCCATCTCCTCGGCTAGCTCTTTCAGACTCAACAATTCCAGACCAGTATGCATGATATCGGCCATGAGTAGTTGTTGAGCAAACTTTCTTCTTAGTTTCACTCACTCCTAGAATATCAATTTTCCTTAGATCCATCGTATCACACAATTCATCGATCTTGCTATCCACTCCTCCACAAACATTCACCGTTGCAAACAGGCATTCCCTAGCCCTCTTTTTGCCTGTGTTGGACGGGGAGACAAAACGTGACGTGTGGCAAAGCGCGTCACCGTTGGGAATTTTGCCACCCCCAGATACGATGGGGCAGTCTGAGCGACAATGCTCAGAGAGGGATTCTCCGGTAGAACCGGTACCCTACTGGGTTAAAGTAATATTTAATCCCCTAAAAGTCATTGCGCCATCTTCTTCGCCTCTACTTCGGATAAGGAACGGAAGGGAAATATAGGATAGGATAGGGGAGTGTTAAAGGAGGTTGGTGTTTGGAAAGGATGTCAAAGGTAACAAAGGCTGCCGCAATCACGGAAGGGATATTGGTAGTGATTGCGACAGCTCGAGCAAGCCGGTAGCGCAAACCCGAATGCCTCTTCTCTACGATCGGACAGATCAGTAGAGCGAAAGCACACGCTGACTGAAATTACTTAGTAAATATACTTACATAACAGCTAGGTATGTTGTGTAGGTAGGTATATTATGTGTTATACAAAAGCGAATTTGTCTAACAAGACCTAACTTTGATTTGCCCCCTTGTATGGCTCATCATCATCATCGTCCTAGCGTTATCCCAATTGCATCCAAGACTTACATGCCTTGGACCGCGAGGTCCGCTTACTAGTCAAAGCAGATATGAGTGATATGACAGAACCGCAACCCAAAGTGATAGCCATATTCCAGTGCATAGACCAATACCAGTTTATTTGATGTACCGTCTACGTAACGTCTGTCAAAGATCTTCATGACAGCCAGGGCCGAACCTTCCCTATGTGCAATGTGTGCGGCGCACAAAGGCGCCAGGGTGACAGGGGCGCCGCGCGCCGAGATATGCGCTAATTATAACACTTATTTTCGAAAAAGGATGCCAAAAAAGGCGTTTCACAGATTTCGCACACAGGCGCAGTGGCGTAGGAGGGGCAAATAATTTAGACCGGAATTGTTAGGTAACGACTAAAAAAAAAAAAAAGGTTATCCGCCCTACGCCACTGCAAAGGCGCTTCATAGATTTCGCACACAGGCGCTGCATTGGGTCGGAACGGCCCTGATGACAGCCGGGACCGACGATGCGACCGACCGGACGTGCTCTCCGAGGAACGGGGCAAGCGACAATTTACAATTTAATACATTCAATGTTAATACGCAATGACATCGAAAATTAAGTGGTGTGCGCCGTGGATTCGAACCCGTTACCCTCTGCATGACAGTCCATTGGTAACTCCACTCCACTTACATGGCTATGCACGTAAAAATTTTTGGCGTACCTAGTTTAAGTAGATGCTCCTAAATTAATCTGTACTGTTAACAATTGTTTGTAGATATAATGTTACTGTCGTTATAAATACTTATTTTTCTTTTCTTTTAAGAATTTATGAACTAGATGTCGCCAGCGGCTTCGCCCGCGTCAATTAAACATATAAACCTTCATGTTGAATCATTCTATCTATTCAAAATAACGCATTAAAATACGTTGCGTATTTTTTTAGATTTAAGCATACATAGGGACATACAGACAGAAGACAGACTTTGTTTTATACTATGTAGTGATACAATAGAGACGTCATTTAATTATTAGTGATTGCTTATAAGTTTGAGAGCCGTTAGAATCAAAACAACGCCGTCAATGGATTTTAAATATTCGCGGGTTAACGCTAGCGACTACATATTTGTGTCACGTGACCGTCATCGATCCAATGGTTGAGCGCTTCTCGGGTCCATTCAACTCGGCTCGGCCATCGCCGGGGAGAGAGGGACACTTCACAACACCGATTCTATTCATACATAGGAAATATTTATATATCGCTATCTCTCTCACTCGTATTGAGAAATAATTAAATGAATGGTGAACGAGCGAAACAGGAATATGTACGAGTGGAAATTATTGAAAGCTGGGCCAATCCAGTCCAGTCGCCATGTAGAATTTTTTGATGTGGGTGTTGTGTCTTGGGACGTCAAACGCTTCAATGATTATTATTTTCAAGTGGACATTAATTTTAGTGAAAATCGACATTTGACTATTCGTTTAGTGTTCTAAGTGTATATCGGGAACAATTGTACATATTGCTTTGTGTTCGCAAGCGATCTAATCTGGTGACGGCAGATAATAAACTGGAGGGGGGCTGCTAAAATACTACGATAGGATAGTAACGACGTTTTACAACTCGAGAGCGCTCATAAAATTTCTCATCTCGGTGCGGGCGAGTCGGACTTCCATTTTGTTTTATTATGTGGTTTAGTTGTTTACACTGTGCGTCAAGTTATGGACAATGGAATCCGACGGTGAGTATTCATTTAACGCGTAGTGTGAAGGAATGGAATGAAATATGATGTGTGCTCATGTAGGGCGCACATGACAATAAACATGCGACAGTGAATAAGTAATGGTATTCGATTTTGTGCATCGTGTGGCTGCGCCGTGGTGGCGGTGGCGGGTGGCACGTCTCATTAGTCATAGCGAGGAGCACGCGCCGGTGGCGGTGGCTCGTAGTTCTCCGTGGCTCGTCGTGTACGCGCCAGTACGCGGTACGCGCCTCAAGTTCCGTCGCCCGTCGGGCTAATTGATTTCAGTTCAATCTGTAAGCATGCGCCGATCGTGTGAAGCATGCCTATGTAGGTAGGTGCCGCGTCGCGTTTACAGCGCCCTTATCAGCTGATTACACTAGTGCAGTGGCAGCCTTGCACCACCGAATGTTTTTATTAATCGTACACAGTCAACAGTGATGCTAAACATTCAGCCACATAGCCACTCTTCAATTGTTTAGGTAAACAATTTTTATTTACAATTAGACTATTGCTAATGATCTCTTTGACCTATTTGTTATTCTTTTGGTCTTGTAGATAGGTTGTTTTCATTCTGCTAATAGCCACATATTGTGCATTCACCTAAAAATATTACATATAATCACTGGTAACTGGTAAGTTGATACATACACAAATTTCTATTTTTCAACTTTTCAATAGCTATACTTAAAATAAAACTTATAATGTATTTACTGCAGATTGTAAGACTGTAATATAGATATATCATGCACTGTGCACACGAATATGTTCAGATTTCAGATGTTTATAACAGCTACATATGTATTTTTTAATAAGTATCCACTATATTTTATATAATTGTTTTTTTTTTTAGTATCAGCAGAAGTGTTATACAATGTGTGTATTGGCTTAGCTTAGGTCATAGTATGAAACAGTAAATAACAAATTACTGGCATATTGCATTTTTATTTTATACTTCTTAATTTAAAAATATAAGTTCCATACTCTCATGTAACCTGCTTTGTTATTTTTAACCAACTTATATTTTACAACATTATTTAAATACTTTGTGGCCAGTGTTATGAAAACAAAACTAAATCTATTAACACTGCTACAATACTTGTTGTGTTTTTAATCTAACTATTACCTAACAGGTATAAATTGTGGATAAAGTTTATAATAAGCAGTTCACTATTTTATGTAATCAATGAATCAATTATATTCTAAAACCAGTTATTATTACTTTAATTAAATATTCATGTATATAATACATCATTTATCATACATGTTAGACAAAAAGTATTTGATGATGTTTTTTTAATTAGCAACTCTATTTGATAACCAAGGTGCAAGGTGAATAGCTGGGATGAACGAGTCACAAAATGCAAACACATTCAGTATATAGTTGTTCATAATCTGTGGAGTTATCTTAACCCACTTAAAGTTAAAATCATTCATCAAGGCCATTGTACGGCTTGGGTTTTGCGGACTCACAAGACATGTTGGGACATGTCTGTGTGGTGACTAGTGGTTGGGCCAATATTAATGTAAATTAGTATGTATATCACTATACACCGGATTGCTCTCTTGAATTTGCTTTATTCATGTGTTATAACAATTTCGGATACTGTTCACCCATTGTATGGTATAATGTCAGCTTATTGCTTCGGTTCTGGCTGCGTTTTTGGTGAGATAAATATTATTTGCTGATATTCGTATTACTAAATTTGTAACATGAACATGGATGATGCAACAATATTTTGGAAAATATCATTGCATCATCAGATCATCTTTTTAATGGTTTAATTGTGTGATAATGTGTGTTGACTGTTATGAATGATATTTATTTAGTTTTTGAACAAGATTGTATACTGTTGCTACAAATATCCTTGATGGCTATCCCTAAGGCACTTTTAATCTTATACAATGTATAATCTTATACATTTTTTTTATGGAGATGTGACGCCACAGTGTATTTTTGGGGAGCTGAAAAGAAAACCCCAATTAATGAATTAGGTACCTTACCTTACCCTTAACCGAAGAGCATGCATGAGAAATTTGATGAGAATGAATGAAGCAAGAGAGATATGTCAGGATCATTGCATACATACATAGACTCACTCCTGTTTCCTGGGTATACACATAAAATTCCTTGTCTAAATTACTAACATATTATAATCCTAGTGCGCAGACAACCAAAGCATGCAATGACATGCAATATCTTCAAACAAAATTTTGTAATGGTGACATAGTAAATATAAATGTTTATATTGGTACAATATGGGATTTAAATTTTCATTAAGGGTTTAGCACACATACATAATGGTTACTTTTACAATATAGGCACCCAAAGACATGATCTTTTTATATTTCACAGCTAAGGGAGTAATATAGTTATTGAAATTGTTGGGTGTTCATATAAATATCTATATTAATGGGCTGTGTTTTCAGGTGAAAAAATATATCAACCATATTGACATTCACAGCTAAGTGTTACTAGCTTCTTTTAACGCCATTTCTAGTAATTTACATACCAATCACATTGTTTTCTAAGATTTATTAATGAATGTGTTTTCTTCCTCGTTTGTATGGGGCGTGGGATCTTAGGGATAAATGTTCCATTGATAAATAATTTTTGTTCATTATCTGGTTAGTATTATTATCTCAATGAGGTTTCAAGTTTTGCCTGTTATTCTGTGATGTCTTGTTATTGTTTTATTGTAGGTAAGTTGTCAGTCAGTTTTTCGACATTTTTATCTGTATCGGCCGAGTAAAAAATAGTATGCACGTATTTTTTTTTCGTGTTTATTGGGACTTTTCTAGTATAATTTTATAGTTGCAATATAGGAAAATCAAATTTGTTAATTTTCATTCTGAAAACTGACATACTTAAAGTGATAGCTTACGTTATACCTAGTAGTTTCTTGTAACCGTATTTTAAAATGCTTGCCGGTATGGTTATACATATATTAGTAAACTGCACTTTAATACTTTAATTTGTCATAGTTGCGTTTTACATATCTTTTAGTTTAAGCCACATTTATTTTAGGTACTACAATATTATTATGCATAGTCAATTATAGTAAGACTTGCGGCGCCATTAAATATATTATTTTAAAACCACAAACAGCTGGACAATTAACTTGTTTATTAATAACAACAATCAAAGCAGACAAATACGATTTACTTACCTAAAATAACTAATAATTTCTCAGAGAGCAGTATGTTTGGTATTTTTTAAACTATAAGCTTACTTATTGATAGTTGATAGGTACCTACATATGTGATACAGGCGCGCCGCCAATCAGTAATTTATATGTAATTATGATTCTTTTGTACATAAACAAGAGCGATAACCCGAAGGTTAAGGTATCGGCCTTGTGATAGAAAGTATGCGGGTTTGAAACCCGCCCATTCCTAAGTCATGCGTTTACCATATGAGAGCTGATCGAGCAAACGTTTTCTTGCCATGTAAATTAGTGTAAAATACAAAAAAAACCGGTCAAGTGCGAGTCGGACTCGCACACCGAGGGTTCCGTACAAACCTGTATGGTATTTTTATTGCCAAATGAAATCCATAACATAACAGTATGGAAAGCTGGGGGAGCATAAATTAAAGAAAAAGGGGTCTTTGTCGTTTGTAATCAGTCACCCTTTATTTTATATTAATATATATTATCGCTTATTTTATAATATAACTTAAATACCTATACCAGCCTTGCAGCAGCCTTGCAAAAGTCTGCTGATGAATGATGGTAAGATTTTTTATCAAAGTTATTGATTTACAAAGTTTTTAGTGACTATTAGAAATCTGTTACAAAAATACTTATAAAGTACAGAATAATTAGCAAAAAAGTTTGAAAACTATGTAATTATTTGAAATCTCAATCTCAATCAGCCTATCGCAGTCCACTGCTGGACATAGGCCTCTCCCAACACGCACCACAGTACACGGTCCTCAGCCTTCCTCATCCTTTATCTGGGGTATAAGACGTTGCATCGTACCAAATTTCAAGATTTTTAGTTCACGGGAAGTACCCTGTACGTTTTGATTCCCTTGCGAGTAGTCGCGAGTTTGAAAATATGATTAAATTGCTCTTTCTTTTGATTGCGTAGATATAGAAGTTTGATTTTGTTACAGCCTAACGGTGTTATACACCTGAGTATTTGCTATGAATTTCAATTTAATACCTCTACGCGTTCAAGAGAAAGGGGTAGTAACTTTAAATTTATTAAAAATATTTTTATTATGTGATGTAACTAAAAATATATGGTTTTCGCAATTTTTCCTTTATAAGTGATATAAGAAGTTGCTTCGCACCAAATTTCAAGATTTTGAGTTCACGGGAAGTGCCCTGTAGGTTTTGATTCCCTTGCGAGTAGTCGCGATCTTGAAAATATGCTTATATTGCTCTTTCTTTTGATTGCGTTGACATAGAAGCTTGATTTTGTTGCAGCCTCACGGTGTTATATACTTGAGTATTTGATATGAATTTCAATTTAATGCCTTCATGCGTTCAAGAGAAAGGGGTAGTAACTTTAAATTTAGTAAAAATATTTTTTTATATTCTGTAACAAAAAATTTACGGTTTTCGCAATTTTTCCTTCATATGTGATATAAGACGTTACTTCGTACCAAATTTCAAGATTCTGAGTTCACGGGAAGTACCCTGTAGGTTTTGATTCCCTTGCGAGTAGTCGCGAGTTTGAAAATATACTTATATTGCTTTTTCTTTTGATTTCGTTGACGTAGAAGCTTGATTTTGTTGCAGCCTTTTGGTGTTATATACCTGAGTATTTCATATGAATTTCAATTTAATACCTCCACGCGTTCAAGAGAAAGGGGTAGTAACTTTAAATTTATTAAAAATATTTTTTTATATGCTGTAACTAAAAATTTACGGTTTTCGCAATTTTTCCTATATGAGTAATATAAGACGTTGCTTCGTACCAAATTTCAAGATTTTTAGTTCACGGGAAGTACCCTGTAGGTTTTGATTCACTTGCGAGTAGGCGCGAGTTTGAAAATATGCTTATATTGCTTTTTCTTTTGATTGCGTTGACATAGAAGCTTGATTTTGTTGTAGCCTTTTGGTGTTGTATACCTGAGTATTTGATATGAATTTCAATTTAATACCTCCACGCGTTCAAGACAAAGGGGTAGTAACTTTAAATTTATTAAAAATATTTTTTTATATGTTATAACTAAAAATGTACGGCTTTCGCAAGTTTTCCTTTATGAGTGATATAAGACATTACTTCGTACCAAATTTCAGGATTCTGAGTTCACGGGAAGTACCCTGTAGGTTTTGATTCCAATGCGAGTTTGAAAATACGCTGCAATTTGCAGCATATACGGCTGTATCTTTTGATTGCGTTGGATTAGAAGTTTAATTTTTTTACAGCTCTATGGAACCGTAGATTCGAGTATATAGTATAAATTTCAGTTGGATACCTCCACGCATTCCTGAGAAAAAGGGTCTTGACAGACGGACGGACAACAAAGTGATCCTATAAGGGTTCCGTTTTTTCCTTTCGAGGTACGGAACCCTAAAAAAGAAGAACCAATACCCCATACCATAATGGTAACAAAATAAATTAAAATAGATACCACGTCGAAAAAAAAAAGAAAAGCATAATGTATATGGATAGACTTCTGGATGAAAACCATAACTAATAATTTAGCGCTATGAACTACCAAATATACACAAAAAACTATAAACTCTCGAACCGTTTCGGAGGAGTGCGTCGACTAACACGGTGACACGAGATTTTTATTTATTACATTAACAATCAGTGTATGCCAAGATCCCGAGCCGTAATCTTTTAAAAAATAATACTCACGTTATGATGATATAATAACATGCTGCAATAACACTCGGATTACTATCAGACGTATAATTATTATTAAATTAATCACCCGGAGGCGTACCGTACCTGTTGGCTGTTATTCTTTTAGTAATTTATCAGGTATATCGCTTAGCAACTCGCTACAACAAACCCGTGCCTCGGAGAACACTTTAGGACGTTGGTACCTGCCGTCGTCGTTACGAAGAGTCAGTATCCTTGAATATACTGATACTGGCTAAGCTATGCTATATTGCTCTATCTCTTTGGATTCCAAAGGTCAGACAACATTTGCTTTTTAGAAAAGCTGACAAAAAAAGCTGCAAGCGGACTCCGGGCTTCAAGGCGATAAGTCTTGGATGTAACCGGGATAACGCTAAAACGATGATGATGATTTTGATCTCTTTTAGCACCTGGGCGCTTCTATAAATGTTATCCGATTCCGGGAGATATTTAGCTGTCAGGTGACCTATTCTTATCCTAATTTCGTCGAAATCAGTTCAACTATTTCAACGTTAGGGAGTAATAAAACTGGGCAATATTTCCAACAGTAGGAAGCTAAATAAATGGAGATTTAACCTTTTTTTAAACTACGATTTATTATTTTATGGAGACACAATTAGAATGCACCTATGGCGTAGTGGTTGCCTCGCCGTTTAGAATGCCGAGTGTTGTGGGTTTGATACTGCGATCTCCATCCGAGACAACACTTTGTATGATACACATTTTTTGTTGCTTGCTGTGCTTAGCGCTCGTTGGAAGAATAGTTCGTATTTGCAAAGTTTCTTCTCAGAAAATCCTTTCTCAGGAAATATTCCTTTTCCGGGAGTTGTCTTAGAAAGGAAAGAAAGAAAAGATGTTCGATAAATAAGTACAAACGTGAAAAGAATTGTTTATTGATTGGAAATGTGATCTTCGATACCCGTAATTCTCGTTAATTATCTAATAAATAACTCCATAAAAGCTCACGTGAAGGTTGATCTCTTTGTAATTAATTTGCTTGTTTTCGTTTGCTATGCTACACCTCTTTGGAAACGTAACCGTCAATTCGGCATCTACAATGATAGTTGATGACGAAAGTGAATCACGATAGTTCTGAAGCTATTTTTTTGAGTTCCTTAGTACCAGAAATTCTTATAGCTTCGCTATGTCCGTCCTTCCATCAATCTGCACATCTGTCGATCCATCCGCCTGTTCATCCGCGAAGCGTAATGAAATTTGGCGTAGTTACGCATTATGACATTATTTTTGACTACAAAATTGTGAAATAGGTTGCTTTTATGGACAGTTCCCAGTTCCCATACACTTAAATAAACGTTTTTTTTTTCGTCTATTCAAGTCTATTCCGTTGTGTGACATGTTGTTATAGTACAGGTCTTAAGAAAATTGTGGTTTGCTTTAATTAAGACTCTTATTGTTCTGGGATCCCTTTGTGGAATATTTAGCATCATTCATGTTGCCACTCTACAAACTAAACCATAGGACCTATTGCGTGGCCTGGAACTATTCTAAATAATAGGCAAAAACTACAAGTTAAGGCTACAAACGGTAATGTTATGCTCCAGTCCCTCTACCTTTCGTTAATTGGTTGGCGAATCATACTCAACTGCAGTCAAATAGGCACAACATCGATAGATGAAATTGGCGTCAGCTTAGGCTTACTAAATTATAAAATTCAATTAGAATGTGCTATTAACTGAATCATCATCAGCCTGCCGTAGATCATCATTGGGGTTTTGCCCCTAATCACCGTATCGTAACTGAATAACATCATAAATTTTCTTCTGCAAACTTCTAGCCTAGAGTCACATCGGTATAAAAGGATAAACTCAACTCTTAGGATCATTGGCAATTTTTAAATGATCACTTGATTTTACATTACTATTCATATGCGATGATAAACGATCACTTAGAATCGCATGACGCTCCTGTGTGTTTGACACAACTTGTATAATATCGGGATGCAAGTTTTATTGTTCTAATATCCACAAACTTGTGACCCAATACCCTTCCCACACCTCTGACGGTGGCCAAGACACCTTTAGCCATCAATACCGATCAGCTCGATGAGTCTGTTGAGTTGGCCGTCAGAAAACCATCTCCACCATACCTGATTCCTACCCATAGTCCGTCTGTCATCATAGGTACCACCAAAGCTACTTTTATATATTATGTATTTATATACAACTTCTTACCTCTAAGCTAAATATCAAAGGCGGTCATAACCAGGTGCATTCATGTATCGATAAATAAATCACAGAGGTTGTCATTAGCGCAATCGCTCTACGGATGTCCGCTTAGCGGTGTGTGAAGTGCGTGAAATTTTTACTTACTCATAGT
Organism: Euclidia mi; assembly: GCA_944739405.2. NCBI lineage: Eukaryota > Metazoa > Arthropoda > Insecta > Lepidoptera > Erebidae > Euclidia > Euclidia mi. The sequence goes on along the minus strand of OX123204.2, from coordinate 23,943,939 downwards.
CAAGCTAAACTCTAATAGGCTCATATTCTGTAAAATCTGGTAAGACTAGCACCTAACCCCCTGCCTCTGACGCGCAAGTCTTGCGTGCAATACTTTAATTTGGATAGAATACTTTAACCACAGATTACTAAATAGTTACTTCCTTCAACGGTTCAGCAACTTAAACGTTTTTGATTGAAGTGTAAAAACTAAAACTAAGCAAAATATTAAAAAAGTGTGTCTAATCTCACTTTGCGTCCATGTTCATCTAATATAATTCATCTGAGCCGCGCTCATTTTTCCTCATAATTCTATAACATCCATTTACTCGGATCTCGGTAGTTTTTGCGGTCATTTCGTTACACCGCTGTATCGATCATACATAACCGGTGTTGCAGCTAACGTAAGTAAAAATTTATGGCCGCCATTGTACGTCAGATGAAAAATCTACATCGGGCGTTCCGTGTGGTAAAAAGTAACAAAGGATAGAGACCTCTTAGTCCCCGGGTTATTGATCCGAGCTAAATCTATTTTGAATTAACTTAAAATAGCTAAGTGCTGCGAATGCATTTGTAGATAAAAAGTACAAAAAGTGCTCACATGAATTAAAAATGTCTGGGGCCTGTTTCGTAATGCGGCTGGCTCGTAATAAACTAGAGAATTTTATTGTTAGACAACTTTAGTTTTATAAAGCAACAATTTTGTGTTTTATTCTCAGGCTACAATCTTATTACCTGAGAATATTAGCATACCAGTGACTTTGCGGAACGTGTAAGTAAACAGTCAGGTAAACAAAGCTTGTTGTCATGTAGTAACACGAGTAACACCAATATTCATATCGTTTAAATTGTTGACTATGAAAGGAAATACATTATGGATATTATTGGTTAACATAATTAGCATTATAATGCTTACTACTACAGGTCTCTTTGATCATTAAGTAAATAGGCAAATATGACAAAAAAAAAACAGAGATTCATGTCGGCCTTGTGTGATGGTATGGTTCAAGAATTTGATCATCATAGGTATATTATGTATTGGACAAAGCACCTGTGTGTTATCCTTGCATCCTAATCTTGTTATTCTCAATTATGTTGGTCGGCGTTCCAGTGTAATCCGACTGAGTCAAATTAGATAATAGTTTTATCCACAGACCTACTGTTAGGCAGCCTCATCGGAAAAGGATAACAATACATATTCCATTTTTAAATTGTGTGCAAGATTGTGAAGTGAAAATTATGCAATGAAAATAAGAAGGTAAATAAAAAGCAGCTCGTATTTTCTGATGTAGTGATGATGATCAGTGTGAATATTTTCATAAATGGTCAATCTAGGCGAAAGAGACCTACATATTTTTGTAAATATAGATGTTATAACATTTTCTACTCTTTCCTTCGAATTTCCTTGGAATCATTCGTCAAGTTTACGTATCTACTGTCTTCTCATGAATAAACATAACATAAGGTTAGTTATTCTCACATATTAATTCTTTTGCGCAGTATTCTCTGCGGCACGTCTCTCACAAGCAACTTCACTGAACGTATGTTCTACATAGTGGGAATTTTATCATGCTTTAATACCATTACTCATCACTGGTTTTACAATATTTTTTGTTCGATCCATTCTCGTAACTAGTTTACAAGACCATTATAAATCGGTATCTACTTCGACTTGCATAGCTATTAGTCTTTTAACTTTAATTACTCAATAAGTATTTCAAATGGAGCTAATTATTACAAATTGTTTTCTGCTGCTTATTAAATATGATTTGCTAGCATATAAAAACGCTACGTGCATATAATATTAATTATAGTCCTATCTTCCAACGGTCGCGCGCGGTCTATGAATCCACAACCAAATCGTTTATTTTACCAAAACTACGGAAAAGAGACGGGTCTGCTTACCAGCGTGCATATGCTTCTCTTTTTTATTTTCGCTGTGTCATGGTTCCTGTGAGAACTAAATTGCAATCTCGATGTTAACTGACATTTTGGTGCTGTCTGTGGTAAACGCTTCTTAAAGCAAAAGATTTAATCTTTATAAAAAGCTTTATAGTTTTACTATAGAACAGATTGCTACAATTCCTTACTTGTAGCCATAGATGATATACTATAACTAGAGACTTGTTGCATATTTTAGACGATAATTCAGAAATACTTCCCAAATAAAAAGCTCGGATCAAACCTTTGGCAGCGTACGTACGACAAAGATACACATACCAAAATGCATCATAACCATGTAACGTAGTATTTCGCCCCCGCATCTCAAGTTGTTTTATTGCTCTTGCCTTTCGTTTTATGTTCGTGTTCAAAGGTTTTCTCCTTTGCTGACTGACAGATCTTGGATGGCACAACTTCACTTAGTGATATTACTCATTTATCTATGTATACATGTCTGCCTGGATCATTAATTGGCCTAAAAAGTAATGATTCATTACTCAAAGATGGCGTGCAGGTTACATTATAAGATTTATAAAGGATATTCACAAATATTTTCATCTGCATGTCAGAGTCAGAAACGAAACAGTACGTGTCCAGAAGACGAAAAGAAAACTGTACGATATAATAATGTTTTCTGAAATGTAGTGAGTGATACCTCTCTGCTTAATCCGAGTTTATGTGATATATTATCATGATGCTAAGAGATATAAGTGGAACAGGGTAGGTTCAGAAGGGTCTTGACCCCGTGAAACCACGCACCGTAACGACTTGACCAAATATTGAACCTGAATGCACGAGTATCTCGCCTCGCTCACTTCCTTTGTTTGCTGCATAAAACATTTTATCCAAGCGAACATTTTCAGGCGCAATACCTTTTTAAATTAATTCGCTATTTAGTGATTGTCGCTAAAACCGTTTCGTAGTTCTGTACTGACGAGTGTACCCGGAATAGGTTTCGTGAAATGAGAGCTAAAATAAAATTGCATGGCATGATTGCAAAGTTAGAACGATCGAAACTCGGAACTTCCATATAGCGTAGAATAGCGAGACATTTATAAACCTTTCTAATATTTAAAATTGATCGATACTTTTAATCGCATGATTGCCCAAAATTAGTCTATTAGAGTAATCGTGCGATTCTAAATCTCCTAAAACCCGGTTGGTTAGCAACTAAATTAAAATTACAATATTAATATAATCATGAGAAAGGCACTTGATTGCGTTTAACATAAATACACGAACTAGCAGGTTTATGACTCACAGTGATTCAGTTTTAAGAATGCGTTTGAACTATTACTTTGTTGTTAATGTGACAAAGTCTATTTTCGTTTAGGATAGGCGAGTGGTTAACGCCTAGGATATTAATATTGTTGTCATGAGTATAACGTCGTATCTTGGTCTTTCTACGTTTATATATCTTGCTTCAATAAGGTCATACTTATTTGATATATAGGGTTGACAGTCATGTCGGGGAAAGGTCTTGTTTGCACGGCTGGTGAAGTGGCTGTAGTACATTTTACTCTATGCTAAAAACATATGTAGCCTCTATCTATGTGCTTAATTTCATGGATTGATCTGTACAGGGCTAAATAGTGTGAATCATATGTAATCGCGATGCTATTCCCGGTATAGATAAGTGTTACATAATTATCTGCGTCTTCTGAAGCTTAATTAACATTAATTCATTAATAATGCCGTTATTTCTATTGGAACATTCAGAATTATATTTCAAAAGTTTTTATTAAGTACATACTGGATGCATCATTTTCTGTTTATTCAAGAACTTTGACTTTCATGCATACTTACCTATCTTAATAGATAAAATCGTTGCGTTACTGACTGACTGACAGACACGCTACAGCCGAAACTATTGGGCGCAGGAAGCTGAAATTTGTCATGTATGTTCCTTGGGGACCGTAGTGGTGCACTAAGAAGGGATTTTCCGAAATTCCCACGGGATCCGCCAAAACGGGTAAATTTAAAAAAAATGCAGGCGTAGCTGCTGGCGTCCTCTAGTTCTTTTATAATTTCTTAACATCAGAGACAAAAGTATTGAATAAAAGCCAAATCTTGTAACGAAACCAGGCATCCCGAACCGTTTCCGATAGCCTGACGGTAGCGGACATAACTATAACTGGGACAAATTCTGAGAAACCAGGGCGAGGCAACCCTAGATATCGTGGTATAGTACACAGCGCGAGCGTAAAGACGACCGCTCAAGACGCGTGTTGCATACATTAAATAAACAACTACACAACAAGTCCTCTAAAATCATCACAGTGTGGTCACCTTCGTGAACCAATAGCGTCATTTTTTAAGGCTGTTTATTGACATCCGGCGGTTACGATCGAGTGACAGGTGAGGAGCGTAACTACTTTTTATGCTTTACTTGATACTTTACTCAGCTGGTGTTATAATCAAATGTCTCATGGCGCTATTCTAGTTATACTCTAACATTTGCAAGGTTCTCCTCATAAAGTTTAATGTAGTAGACATTCGAGTCCGCTTTAATAGTAAGTTATTGCTTAGCCACTGTCTTGGTTTTAACGCACGTGGTAATTTACGGTGCCGATTCGATCATAAAACTGAATTATGTTAAGTAAAATAATGGGCAGACTTCTAAGCATTAGTTAGGGTACACAATTATTAGATATGGTGGCAATAGCCTTAATTGTAAGCTAGCAAGTAAATAATATACATTTAATTAATTTAAAAATAGGAATTTGGAAACAGTTTACTTATTTCGAAATAACTAAAATCTAGGTACCAACCTACTGAATTGCTGTGAGGCCTAAGTATTTTATACGAGTACATGAAGTAACAATACATATATTAATATATAAAATAATAGAAATAAAATAATAGATGTTTCGTATCAAAATAATGGCGAAACAAAAAATTAAATAATAGTACACTTCTAATAATTATACAAACGTAAGGAGTGGTCTTGGAAATCATAGAAATACTTCTGGTTTTTCGTATCATTCATTCGCCGCTGTATAAACTAGTTTGCCGTAACGTAAAACGGATGTGCTACCATTGTCCATTATGATTTTCTATAATACATTTTGCGTCATCTTTTCCTATTACATTGTTAAGTTCGTATTTTGTTCTAAGAAGTTGTTTGTCATTGAATTTGGTCCGCGGTTTTGGTCTGGTGGGTTATATAAACGCACGGAACACGTACTCGCCAGCTGAACATGGAAACGAATGACATGAACAGAACACAAGAGGTTGCTAGCGTTATCCCAGTTGCCTTGGAGCCTGTGTTTCGCTTTTTAGTATAGACAAATTTGACGGTATATCAGCTTTTTAGGGTTCCGTACCTAAAAGGTAAAAAGCGGGACCCTATTACCACAGTCAAATAATCCATACAGTCGTTCGACGAACGCGTCTAGACGGGTCAATCGTGCGGGGGCCAAGAGGTGAGACGCGGGAAGAGCGGTACCTAGTTACGTATATCGCCTTAGTTCGTAACTAGGTACATGTTTTTGGGGGCTGGCACGTGCTTGTTTTTTGTTCGTTACTTATTTATTTGCTTATGAATATTTATTAAGATGGTACATACGACTTGTGCTGTGAGACATTGAAATTCTTTATGCTGTTTAAAGATTTAAATAAATAAGGATTTAAAAAATCTGCGATTTCATCAATTTACTTATACCAAAAAAGAAAATTTCATTAATTATAATTATTTATATTATTTTGAAATGTATGTACCTATAACCACTTAAAATAATGTGCACATTCCTACTAATCTACTAACTTTTTACAATATCTCATGTCTGGATTAAGAATAGAGTGGCAGAGTGGGGCCTATTCGTGTCCGCCGGTGGGAGAGAGAACGCAACAGTTGAGGCCATAGAGATATAAAGGATAGAGTGGCAGAACAGTACCTAACTCAATACTGTGTCGTGTCCGTCGGTGCGAGAGAGAACGCAACATTAAAGGCCCCCTGCATCTCTCTCTAACAATACATGCACAACATCAACATTACGCAGTGGCGTGCTACCTGTAACTATTATTTATATCAGTTTATCAGTAATCAATAGTTTAAAAATATATAAACGTTTTTTGTCACTTCAAACTATCTTCGTGTATCAATAAAAACAACTTTTAAACTATTGATTACTAATAAACTGATTTAAATAATAGTTACAGGTAGCACGCCACTGCGTAATGTTGATGTTGTGCATGTATTGTTAGAGAGAGATGCAGGGGGCCTTTAATGTTGCGTTCTCTCTCCCACCGGCGGACACGAATAGGCCCCACTCTGCCACTCTATTCTTAATATCTCTATGGTTGAGGCCCCCTGCTTCTCTCTCTAACAATACATGCACAACATCAACATTACGCTGTGGCGTGCTACCTGTAACTATTATTTAAATCAGTTTATTAGTAATCAATAGTTTAAAAGTTGTTTTTATTGATACACGAAGATAGTTTGAAGTGACAAAAAAGTTTATATATTTTTAAACTATTGATTACTGATAAACTGATATAAATAATAGTTACAGTTAGCACGCCATTGCGTAATATTGATGTTGTGCATGTACTGTTAGAGAGAGATGCAGGGGGCCTTTAACCCATAGAGATATAAAGGATAGAGTGGCAGAACAGTACCTAACTCAATACTGTGTCGTGGCCGTCGGTGCGAGAGAGAACGCTACAGGTTACAGCAATTGTAATATTTTTCTAAAATAAATAGACGGTGTTCGAATAAGTAGGTATTGTTTACATGTGGCAGCCCTAGCCTACTTACCCTTGTCTAGACGTTGTCGGCTTTTTCTACGAGATCAAAGGCGTCAAACTACTGTATGTCTTTATATACTGTGCTATTACTAAGCCTCCGCTGTCTTTCTGTCTATCTGTCACCAGGCTGTATCTCATAAACCGTGATAGCTAGAAAGCTGAAATTTTCACAAATTATGTATTTCAGTTGCCGCTATAATAACAAATGCTAAAAATAAAAAATTAAAATATTAAGGTGGGTCCCATACAATAAACGTGTTTTTTTTTCGTATTTTTTGCTTAAAATTAGTAACGGTAACAGGTAGACGCTTAAAATTTTCACAGAATATGTAGTTGTATTACCTTTCAAAATAAGTCATAAAACGAACGGAACCCTTCGTCCGACTCGCACTCGCCCATTTTTTTATATGTATAGCGATTGCCGTGAGACCTTCCTCATCCCAAGGGGAGAGCGATCTCCCATGGCTAACAGCCAGTCCCAATATACCATCTATCCATAGATTTCGAGATTAGAAACACATATTTGACATATTTTGTTGCGAACTTATGATATGATATTGCATCCGGCGGTTAAAGTCAGCATAACACTGTGACTCCCTATAACGACTGTCTTCTTCTTTTCGTGTCGATGGCAACAATTTTCATACGGTTTTAGCCCAGTACTCGGGCAAGCGATATACTCACTATTACCAACTATTACTCCCTATATCGACTGTCAAAGATCTTCATGACAGCCGAGACCAACGGCTTTACGTGTTCTCCGAGGCACAGGACAAGCGATAATTAACAATTGAATACGTACTTACATAACTTCAAAACAATCAGTGATGCGCGCCGTGGATTTGAGAGAAGGAGAGTTTGTTGGTCTTTCAATTAATGATGTTTCGACTAATGCTATGAAATGAAAACTACAAGAGACTTGTCTTTAAAATACCTGATATTTAATAGAATAAAAATAGATTGCCAGTATCATCCCAGCTATGTAGGTCAAACATCATTATGGTTTTAATCCAGAAGTTTATTTATAATAGTCAAGTATGAGAAACATATTTATTTGTAGTTTAGTTTCTGTTTGTTTATATTATTGATGAGTCATATTGTTAGCATAGTTTAAATTATGTAAGCGATATGCTATGTAACAATTATTTTTATGGAACAAAATAAAAATGAAGTTAATTTAGAACTGGGCTTGCCCATTTTTGTAAGCGGACCATTATAGTTAATTTGTACGTTGTGTTTTTAATATCTGCAGTCTTTGACCAATTTATAAAATTCATGCTAAGTAATATATTATATGCCTTTCTAAATTTGTGGAACATTGAATTTTGATTGAATGGATATGTCACCGAAGTAAAAAAAAATTGCGCGCACTGCCAAAATACCTTTGAAATCTTTGGTTTGCCTGTTGGGAACTACACACATTAATCTTTATAACCCATACCTATCATCCCTACATAAAATAAGCCTATCGTAATTAACAATTTTATTGAAATGTACATTAAATAACCTGTACAGCCTGTTCTATTAATTTCATGAGCGTAGAATAAAGCTTGTGAAAACCGAGAGCCGTATATTAAGTAGGTACCTTTATGTAGTGCAGTATATAAAGTAAATAAAGAGCTTCATAATCATTGAGATAACATTCATAATTAGGTATACACATACACCGCGGAAGTAATGCTAACGCAGTTCCCGTGACCCGCCATTCAATGGGATCGGATAGGGGAACACCATGGTGGTTTTAGTGGGTAGTCCTGGCGCTTCTCGTTGGGGAGTCTCCACACTCCCTAGGCTGAGACCTCGGTCCCGGTCTTGGGGGTTAGCCCGTAAATAGTTGGTTTCCACCATGCCTCAAAAGGTCGTAGGTCGTAAAAAGGTATCACATACATGTAAAGGAGCCCCGTAGAGTAACTCGTAGAAGCTTTGACGTCACTGACTCGTAAATAATACAATGCTCACCATTGTTTCGTTATTTACAATATTTTCACATTTACGGTTAAATATAATATGTTAATGTGCAGATTAACTGTATAAAGTGCATGTAGGTACCTACACTTAACGGGGACCCGTGGCCTGCGGACTACTTTATTAACATACAGAAAAATATACTTACATTAATTTTGACTGTATTATGTTTTGAGCCATTCGATTTGCTATTAGTATTTTGTACCAAAATTGTCCAGGATTCTCATTTTCAACACGCAATAAAAGTCTAGTATTTAAAGTTTAACCAATAGCATAGCGATGTGTTTGTTGTAATCAAATACCATCAACATCATGATCATCATCGGCCTACCGTTATCCCGGTTGCATTTGTTGTAATCTTGTAATGAAATAATTATGTATCATTTTAATGGAGCTGAAAATGTATCTGCTCTTCAAATAATTTATTTTCATTCATTCATTTTCATTAAATTGTACGCCACGTTCGAATAACAACTAGGTGAAAATGGCACTTAAGACTTTTCCATTTGATATCCAATAGTTTATTGGCACAAACAAAGACGGCGTATATAAATAAAATAATAGATATAGCCATTAGCCCAACAAAGGAGAGTGCCCACTACGCATGGGAGTGTTCATGTATTTGAATTCATTCATCGTTATTGCATACACACTAGAGATATTTTGACAGCAAAATCGCGCATTTCGCCAACATGTTATTGACAAGGGCTTACACACGTTTGTTGTTGTTGACAGGCAATGAGTGCGCGCGCAATGAGTGAGGTGTGGTAGCGGGTCGGGAGGCGGTGATGCAGCGTGGCTACGCGGGCGGCGCCCCGCACTCGCAGGCCTCCGCCCCCGCACAGACGCATTATCGCTCGCTCTACGATATCGATGACCAGGTTTGTTTATCTGTGTACCTACGTACTTAGTACTGCGCCTTACGCCCTCTATTGTATCACGTAGGGAGCCCTGCTAACTGCCTATTGTTCGGGTGACGTCTGTTTCCATCGCATGCCGCACGGACAAGATTGTTTTTTGATTTATAATGTTTTACTGTGTATCTATTATCAATGTTGTATTTTCTTTAGATTGTTGGCAGTGGCTTACGCTAGTACAATCACTACTGATATTAAATACTTACTCATTTCAGTTTTAGACTAAGCTGCTTTGCGCTTTTTGGATAAGAATTACTTTGTGAATAGTCGCGCAGTAACTGTACCATATAGGTGTTCTAACTGAGATAATTGTACACGCACTTCTAAAATTAACTAAAACCCATTCGAGCATCTGTTAACTCTTTCAATCCCTCTTCTACATTCGCAGTTATGTTGATGTTTATTGTGTAGCGGTGTTTACGATGTAATACAGAGTAGTACACTTAAAACCTGCAGAAACAATTAGGACATTCTTATAGCATTGGCCGAAGACCAGAGATCTTTTTGATAGGAAATATTTTTTACATTTTTATTTGAATTAAACATTCAAGTTCAAAATTTCACCGTCTCAGTGTCCAGTTTCTCGCTCTTTTGTGAATAAAAACTGCGTGATTACTATTTTTAATTTATAAATTATGACATAAGTATGTTTTCTTTGTCTAAACGTCCTACAAGATATTGAGAATAATAATTAGCTAGGCCTACATAAGATCATGTAAATGTGAAGGGACCAATTATATAAGTACTAATACTACTAATACTAGAACAGACATAGATATCTGTGAATACTAGACTGTACCAACGCAACGAAATTGAAAGAGAATTGCTTAATTACGTAATAATTAATTACCTAATTCAATCTAGCTTTTAATTATGGATTTGTAGATAAAATTCGAAGCTTTGTTGTTGTTTATATGAATACACGGCATTTGTATGTTGTTGTCTACAAAAGGCGTTCGTATGTTTTCCTTTAACTATACCTCCACAGAATTACACGACAACAAGAAATCAATACGAATTAATGTTATTCATAATTTTCGACCTTTTACGTGGCAACACATTAACATTATTGAAAATGTAGGCTCGTTTTATAAAGTGGGGATCATTTGAATGTAAAATTTGCACGAGTGTTTCTGAAGTTTCTGAAGTCCCATTGTTTATTTAGTAAGTAACATCAGGAACAAAGAAAATTGTACGATACGAAAGTAGGACCAATTCTGCGTTTCCTAATATATTTTTCTTATACACATTTTGTAATAAGTGAAAAAGGATTGTAGGAACTGAAAGCGTTGAGATTAAAATTAACGAATTAAAATGCTTGTCAAGATGATGGCGACCACGTAGTGCCAAGCTGACACAAAATAATGGGAGTAACAGATTACACGTTCAAAAGAGAAGACGCAGTGACGTAAAGGCTTAGCACGTTTTTTTTTTTAATCTTAAAATTTAGGAACCTTACTTCATTCCGTTACGTAGAATTCCCCAATTTCGCCTTTGTCAAAATGTTATCAGTGATAAATATAAAGCAGTAGGGTGAGATAGGTTCAGTGCTAAATCATTACCGTTTCATATATGTATGCATGTGGTTACATAGAAATTACAAAATAACTGGTATAACACACGTACATTACATGGTAGTGCCTCAGCTAATATTAAAACAGATTTTGAAACATTTTCAAAATTGCCAAATTAAAACGTCTTAACATTTAACTGTACATTTCAATTCGAAGCCTGCTGCGTTTATTCCTTAGGGGGCTTAGGGCATTACGCTTTACGCCTTTGTGTTGCGTCGTGTTTGTAAAAAATTCGGGCAAGTGCGAGTCTGACCCGCGCACCGAGGGTTCCGTACGCATTTTACCTTATTTGAGGTTGGTGCTAATTACGCTAGTCCTCCAAATCTGTAGGAGCGCCCATACAACTTAGAGGACTATCTTAAATGGAGTCTACTATGTATGTATGGGGACACCCTTAAATTTTCCACTCTTTTTATTTTTTGTAATTTTTCTTTTATTTGTGCTGTAAGACCCTGCTTTTAGTCAAATTTCGTGATTCTAGTTCAACGGGAACTAGAATCACGAAAAATTTCGACCCAAAATCTATAGGGTACTTACGGTTGACCTAGAATTGTCAATTTTGGTTAAAACCAAGATCTTACAGCACAAGTAAAGGAAAAATTCCGAAAATTAAAAACAGTTGCAAATTAAGGTTAATTTTGGTACTTACAACATACATACATACATATCGTCACGCCTTTTATCCCCGAAGGGGTAGGCAGAGGTGTATTTCTACACCCACTTCTCGCCAGATATACTTTAGTCCCACGTAATAAGGGGCGAGCCTATTGCCGTACCGGGCACATTTCTAGACTCCGTGCTGCTACTGAGAATTTCGTGACAGAAAAACCCAATAACGTTTAATGCAACCCAATAATTTAAACTGGGATAAAAGGCGTGACGATATGTATGTAGTTTGTTGTTGTATACTTAGAAGAAATGTACAAATATGTATATGTATTGTTTATTCATGTGTAACATTACAGTTCACCATGTTATCTGCCCCACGTGTTAAGTCTTCAGACTCGTTAGGCAAATAGCATGTTTGTCGACGCTATATTAACCTACGTTCAAATATGGATAGCGCGACAGCGCGCTAAATCGTACATGTGCTAAAACTAGCGATCACACGAAGGGTGTTGACGCTTCGCACGATAGCATGCTATATTATAGCATTTTTAATAGCATGCTAAAAAAAATTAGCATATAGTTCATAGCATGCGATTGATAAATAGCAGATTCGAACATCATTAGTCTATGGTTCCTATTAGGTGTATAACAAGAAAGAATAACTTGTAGGTACCAACTTACTAGCAAATTACAGACCCGGATCTGTCACAAAAAATGTTGCCATTATTTATTTCCGTGAGTAGATTGACAGCATGACAACCCGATGCATCAAAAAACTTGTAAAATATTTATAGGAAAGTTTACCTACTTTTTTCATAAATAGATCTCCTCTTGTTGCTTAAACAATCATCATAGCTGGACAAAAGCCCGTATCATAGTGCTTTCTTACTTTCCAATAAGATTGCCAAATTATTTTATAAAAAATAAAGTAAGTACTAGGTCTGAGAAGGAAAAATAAACAACTTTAGAAAAATGAACAATATTTCTTTTAGGTTTGCTCTGAAACGCTACTATTACAGTTATACTGCATTGAGCGCCACTTAGTGTTTGAAATTTATTTTCGATTCGATCATCATTAAAAAAAGTTAAAATCAGTATAATTAAAATAAAGGCATAGTTGGCAACCCTTACAAATATAATAAAAGTTAATATTCGTCATATCTGGTAAGCCTAGAAAGCGGACTCCGTGCCCTATTATAGCGAAAGTCTTGTATGCAAGTGTGAGTTGAACCATAACGTCCATTTTCGCAATAAGTAAAAAAATATATTATTTATATCGCGCAGTAGCGCTCAATGCTATAGACTCATTCATAAATCATAACAATATTTTGTGAGTAGGCACATACGATATACCGTAGAGGAATATCTTGTGAATTATACGGTGTGTGACGAATGGCTTCTGACCTCATTATCGGCGCGCCATTGATTTCATGGCGTTCCTGTTAGGTGTATGAATGGAGCCGATATATTCATGAGGAATATTATTTACACTAACTTATTACAGTATTGAGTCGACTTGTTTATTAGGTAGAGCATTTTTATTATTGTATTTATTTTCAGTCAATAGGCGTTTTATACATAGGTATTGTTCAAATTTATGCGTAAGGGCCTTTCACTAACTAATATCACCACTAACTGTTAGACTTGGCCTCGCACTCATACAGTTTTTTTTACTTTGGTGGATGCATAAAAAACGAAAAGCAATTCTCGCCATTTTGTCTGTCTAAAAAGGGATTAGTGGAGATCTAATCAATTTATCCTAAAAGACTAAGATAGGTATGGTTTAGTATCTACCTATAGTAAGATTTCGCATAGCGCAAACAATTATAGACTATGTCGTTTTACTAATGTTGAGCTACTCTCGGAATAAATATGTGTGCGGCAGTAAACGAAAGAGGAAATTCCAATGACAATGTCGCGCAAACTATACATACCTACTAACCCCTACTCATCGCTGTGTATAGATATTTAAATAAACAATTCATCGGTGTGAGTATATTACGACGAAAACTTAAATAGTGTATCTTACGCACGATAGAGAATCAGTCTAGTAGTTCATCTGAACATTGTATACGTGTTGTATAATAAGGAAAATATTATCTCTTTGAATTCCAATGCAAGATGACTCATTGATGAATTTAGTATCGTGCATTATGATGATATTAAAACTAATTGTTTATTATTCTAGATTCCTGCTTCAGTGATAAGCAGTGTGGGCACAGTGAGCCTGTCGCAGTCATCGACGCATCCAACTCCAAACTTAACCATGGCAAATCCGACTAACCCTGGCAACGCGAGCAGCGGCAACAACGTCCAGCCGCCGGCTCAGCAGACACCTACGCAGGCTCCTGTCCGCAACTTGCCCAAAAAACGGAAATTTGACCCCTCTGTGCTGGAAGAAATTCAACAGAGTTGCCCCAACAACAACACGGTCAATGCACCGTTGCCCATGGAGTACCAGCTCCCGAGCTACCAACCGCCGGTGCTGCAACCTTCACCAATAGTGCAGCACTCATCTCCACCATCGGAACTGAAGAACTATTCCATCTCGTATCCAAATATCGACCTGTCGGAGTGGAGGGACCACCGGGTTCTGGCCAAGCAGCGTTGCCTTTACGTGCCTGGAGTGATACGTCAAGCGGAAGGGTGCAAAGTGATAGTGGAACTCGACGGACTCGAGAACGAGTCTGTTGAGTACAGTGATGTGTTCGGTGTTAACAAAAATGACGTGATAAGTGACGCGAGCCCACAAATTAGCCATCTGATCATGGGCTCGCTTTGTGTTGTGAGGACTACGGACCCGAGCCGGGAGAATGTGCAAAATGTTTTCGTCGAAGGACTTGTGTATGAGGTGCTCAATTCACCAATCAGGATACGGGTTAAGGTGAGCATTCCAATTTTTAAATATTTATACTTATTTTAGCCTATTTCTTCGTAGCGTTTCCTGCGTCCTAATAGTTAGAATCTTCCGGATTAACACTCTCAAGGAACCTAGTTATTTGGCAGCCAAACCAAATGCTATCGATACTAGCTTATCATAGAGTTTATAGTTTATCTTGATACAGCTTAGGTGCCTATGGCGTAAAAAGTACATACATAGCACTATTGCACAATAAATAATCGTCCGTGTGGTGACGGATTAAGAATACGGAATGTCACCACCCCATATTATCCCATGGGTGTCGTAAGAGCCGACAGAGGGAGCATATTATGCAGAGAACAGCACTGTAAGATAAGGAAAACTTGATACAAAAAAGCCCTATACCAACCCGTAGTTGGTTGATCGTAGGCCAATTGAAAGGAGTTCAAAGGAGAGGCATAGTCCAGGAGTGGACTGTTAAAGACTGATGATTGCTCAATAATTATAGAACTTTCATTTCATTCAGTCGTTTCAATACGATTGTTATTAATATAATTGTAAATCTGTACTTACCGACACGTGAAGTTCCATTAACATATCGGACAAAATGTTTCTACGTTGTGCGTAGCATAGATTATGCATATTTATTGTATGAGTGTTAAAATGTATTTAGCGTAATGAACTAAGTAGGTAGGTATTGCATTTGGCAGCTCATTAATTGATCGCAGTAAAACAACAAAGCTAACATATTAGTCACAATAAAAATCTGACAAGACTAAAGCGGCGATAAATTACTCATATTCAATGGATAGTTTGCGTATTATGGACTAAGAACTTATGAATTTATAACTATTTACATTTCGTAAAATATGTGAATAGGCACGAATTGAAAAACACTTTCCTAAATTAATACTGTTGTTAAAAATCTAGAACAACTGACACTCAAGTGCGACGTTGCCATTAGTACTGAGAAAGGGCTCGTGAATGAATTTATTTATTTAAAAGTATACTACTACTTTTCTCATTGCTAATTTACGGTACTACTTACTCATTTTAAATCCTTGTACCTCTGAAAGCAGATAATGTTATTTTTAGTATAGCGAAAACCTGGTAGGGCGATTGTACCAACTCATTATCATGATCATCTATCGGGCTGAGAAATTGCAGAAGTCACGAAAATAATTTCTATACAAATTAAACCTCATCATAATATTTTTACGTGAACCTAGGTACTTTTATGATAACGAGTACAAGTACACCAGAAGAGTACTTTTATGATAACGAGTACAAGTACACCAGAAGAGGCTCAGCGCTAAAAACATTCTTCCCAAAAAATCTTTTGCATACATAACATACATACATAACGTCACGCCTTTTATCCCCGAAGGGGTAGGCAGAGGTGTATTTCTACACCCACTTTTCGCCAGATATACTTTAGTCCCACGTAATAAGGGGCGAGCCTATTGCCGTACCGGGCACATTTCCAGACTCCGTGCTGCTACTGAGAATTTCGTGACAGAAAAACCCAATAACACTGCCCGACCCAGGAATCGACACATTTATGCCGCGAGACCAACGAGGCAGTCGTAGGTTTGATGTCGAGTTTGCCGTCTCTACGCAAAGATGGTATTTGCATCGTGTTATCCCTTAGTCGCCTCTTACGACACCTACGGGAAGATAGGGGGTGGTGACACTTGTATTCTATGCCGTCAACCACACGGCTGTAAAAATCTTTTGCTTCAATTAAATGTCAATCATGAATATCAATTGACAACATTTCATAATTCTATAATACATATTATATTTGTTAAATCGAAACTATATCTACTTAATATAGGTAAGGGACGTTTGCTTTGTCCTGAAATAAAGTTTTAGCGCAATGCTGTCAATCACACGGTGCAAATGCGGTCAATACAATAATGTCATGTTCTACTAAAATATAATAAGAAAATATTGAGTGAATGTTATCGTCCACGTACTGATACATATAGGTACGTATTTGTTATTAGTGATAGTCTCAGTAAAATTTAAAAAAGCAAAAAAATATAACATTAAAATGACAAGATTTTCTAGTTTTGTAATTCAACCGTATCTGTGATACTATATTTCCTTAATTTTTGGTTTTTATGTATTTCTTAAGAAATTAATATGATAACGAAGATAAGTTTTTTTTCTGCTTAGGCGATCTAAAAGAAGAAAAATTTTTTTCCTTCATGTTCAAACAAATACGATATGTTATCAATTTTCCACCATTTTGTCCACAGGTGAACGACAGCGAGCTGTGCAAGGAGATAGTGGAGGTGAAGCGAGCGGACATACGGCTCCTGCAGCCTCCTTGGGCAGACGAGCTCGAGGAAGCCGGCTCGCAGGCCGTGTCTGCCTTGCACTCGGCACATCTGCGCATACACCATGTGCCGGCGCAGGTAACACACACGCAAAACAACTATATTACTTACTAGAAAAAGCCGACAGCTACACATATTTTATTTCAATTTACGCTGCCCCGGGTGTTGTGGGTTCGATCCCCACACGGGACAACACTTTTTGTTATTCATAAATTGTTGTTTCGTGTCTGGGTGTTCGTTGTGTCCGTTAGTTGTATGTTTGTAAAGTACCCCGCGACACAGGATTTAATCCTAGTGCGGGAGATGTCTTTAAAACAAAAAAACCCTCTTCATCGCTTCTATTCGAAAAGTGTCGCTTTGTTCCTCTTTTAGCGGGAGCAAAATAGCTCTTTTCTGTTAAGAACTTTTTAGTGGGCCGAAAAGTGATTTGAATTTGGAACGTAGGTATATCATTCATAGAAATCGAACGCAAATTGTATGTAGGTATGATGTATACTGTCTGGTTCGTGTTGGCTGAACGGCGTGGGACTCGCGCTAACTAAAAAAAACAGAAGCTGACGAATTACATCTCTGTTCTTGTTATCAGTTCATACTTTATTGTATTTTTCAAAAATAATGAGTTCTACGTCGCGTTATGAAAGTGACAATGCATTAACTCCTTAAACAATAACTACAGAAGCTAACAACGTCATACAAAACTTATTTCCCACTCGAGAGCAAATTATTTTTCCCTCGGGCAATGTACTTTGAATCCCTCGCTGCGCTCAGGATTCTACGTAAAAATCCCTCGCTACGCTCGGGATTCTATTCGTGAATCCTTCGTTTCGCTCGTGGTTCAAAGTAGCGCCCTCGCCGTGAAAATACTATTTTGCTCCCTTGTCATACAATCTACTATTTTAATGCACCTTCACGGACCCCAATGAACATACGTACCAACTTTCAGGTTCTTGCGCCCACAGTGCGTTGTCTGACTGTCAATCATTAACGCACGAATTTTATATATTATTATACTCTTGTTACCATTGGTTACCATTTTTTTATATAACTTGCACCCAAGGTATACCAACAGTCGAGTCATAAAATAAATACAAAGAACACCCGGAGTCGATACAACAATTTTTGGAGCATAGAAAATGTTTTTTCGTGTGAAGATCGAAGCCATATAACTCTGCATAGTGCTAAACGGTGAAATCATTACTTAAACTGGTGATCCTGGACTCTATTAGGAGCTTGCTGAAGAATACATTTATCCATAATCATCATCATCAGCCTTAAACAGTCCACTGCTAGACTAGACCTCTCCTATGAAAGGAGGAATTGGCCTACTATACCACGCTGGCCAAACAGGTTGGTATAGGGTTTGTATCAAGTTTTTCTTCTCTTACAGTGATGTTCTCTGCATAATATGCTCCATCTGTCGGCTCTTACGACACCCATGGGATGATATGGGGTGGTGACATTCCGTATTCTTAATCCGTCACCACACGGATAAATATACATAAATATCTCGTTAAATATAGTTTTACGATTGAAAGCATTACACCGACTAAGATCGACTACGTCTATATTATGCCACATTTTAAGCAGATAGACACAATAAAATATCGATTGTTTGAAATCATTGAGATTCTAGATAGCGTTCGTACAATTTCAGATCTAACAATGAAAGAAATAAAATACTTATGTACATTTAAGATTCATAAAGTTCACCCAAGTTTAAATTACAACAATTACTGTCGAATCTTGCAAATCGTTATAAGTAATACATTATGTATAACTAACTATATTACATGTGGGTAATTAACTAATTAAGGTGCACAAATAGCAATAAAGAAACAGAATGCGTTAGTGCGTCAACTAACAATTGATTAATTATTAGATCCGATGTTATAACGCTTATTCGACACTTTGGCGTTACCCAGTGTCTAATATCAATGAATGAATCTACAATATCTATTATGTGCCATGGAAATCTGTGGCTATATTTATGAATAATAAAACATTATCGCCAAACATTTTGTTCCTAGATTCGTTATTTTCCTATTAGTGTGAAAGCATAGTATATCCTGGCACTACAAATTTAAAACTAAGTTTTTAAAGATGGGTGGATCGATTTTACAGTCCAGTATATCTAATATGACAAATCAAATAAGAATAATTATGCTAATAGGTCACATACCGGTAAACAATTAACGTAGCACGTAGACTTGTTGGTAGGTACTAGCTACGAAAATCCTGAGCTAACCTTAATTACGTGTAACCAAACTGAAAGCACGGTGGTGTAGTTTTTCTATCCTGTCTTTAAACACTGAGTAACCTAAACGCTTCCAGCCAAACAGACAGCTATGGACTGGCCATATAGCCGAGCTGACGTTTGTCAGCCGGCTTACAGCTTGTGCGGTCCTGCCACAGGCCTGGCTTGTGGGAGGATAGAGGGTCTCTATGCAGGTTAGGTCACAGTTCTTGTGACCTAGAGGGCTAACGGAGACTCGGGCCCTTACATAGTCTTGAAACAAGCTTGCGTTGCGATGACAGTACCTAATCTATTCCATTAGTCTTGCTATTTCAGACCTGAACAAGTATTTCGGCGTGGCCTTACGAAGAATCGTTTTGTCTAGTATTATTGTCAATTTGCATATTTATTGATATAATCGGGTATTGATACTGATAACACAACTTTTATCTTTGACAGTACGAAGGACAAACGACTTTATGCAAATACTTTTGTATGATTCATATATTTTATAATATTTGTATTTTGTATGTGACTGCCTCGTTGATCTCGCGGCATAAATGTGCGCGTGGGATTGGGAGGTCTCGGGTTCGATTCCCGGGTCGGGCAAAGTGTTATTGGGTTTTTCCGTTAGGAAATTGTCAGTAGCAGCACGGAGTCGTAATGTGCCCGGTACGGTAATAGGCTCGCCCCCTATTACGTGGAACCCAAAAACTCATGGCGAAATGTGGGTGTAATATTACTATTACACCTCAGCCTACCCCTTCGGGGATACAGGCGTGAGTCTATAATAAAAATAAAAAAAGAATTGTATGTAGAAAATTCTGTACTTCGGGGCTATGTTTAGATTATGCACCATGGTAGCTCAACCTATCGAGTGAAGTCAAGTACCTGGGCGTAACACTCGACCACAAGCTCAACTGGAATAAACACATCACCACTAAAACCACAAAAGCATGTACAATCTTCTGGCAGTGCAGGAGAATAATAGGCAAGAAATGGGGTCTCAAACCATTCATCACCCTCTGGATCTACACTGCCATAATACGCCCCATGCTCACATACGGTGCAATAGTGTGGTGGCCACGCACTCAACTAAGCACAGTCAAGGGCAAGCTGCAGAGCACACAACGCCTCACCTGTCTGGCCACAACAGGCTGCACGAAAACAACTCCAACGGCGGCATTGGAGGTGCTCCTCGACTTGCGACCACTGCACCTCATCATCCAGCAGGAAGCAGGTGCCGCCGCGATTCGGCGCGATAAGTTCGGGCTTTGGAGAAGAGATGACCGAATAACCCATGCACGCCTGAAAAGGACATTAACTAACGAGAACCCCGATGCTAGATGCAACGTGCGACCTCATACCTAAAACCTTTGTCTTTGATAAAAAATACCGCATACAACTGCAAGAAGAGCACAAGGATAGCTCTGGTATACACGAAGTTAGAGTATACACAGACGGCTCAAAAACAAACTATGGGACAGGTGCCGGAGTATTCTCTCATGACTTGAACATCAATCTCTCAACATCGCTTGGTAAACTTAACACCATCTTCTAACCTGAATGCGTTGGGATTATAAGGGCGGCGACGGCGATCGCGGCCAGAAACGTGAGAAACCTGTCAATACGCATCATCACAGACAGTGCCTCAGTACTACAAGCTCTCGACGGCAATTGCTTTAACAGCGGCCTAATTATGGAGTGCCACCAAGAGCTGCAGAAAACTGCAGCGACGAATCGGGTCACGCTCCAGTGGATACGAGGACACAGTGACTCCACGGGCAATGACGCAGCAGATCAACTGGCAAGGAAAGGATCGGACACAACAACTCTGGGACCCGAACCAATTGTTCCGATACCTTTCAACCAACTAAAAACGTGGTTACGCGAGATAAACCTACAACAACATGTAAAAGAGTGGGCAGAGTTAAAAGAGTGTAGGCAATTTAAAGATGCCTTTCCACTATTAGACAAACGACTCTCGCAAAAGCACGCCAACAGGAAAACACTCAAGCATCTGACTGGCATAATAACCGGCCACTGTCCACTAAACAAGCATCTCTATAATATCGGCGTTACGGACAGCCCACTATGTAGGGGCTGCATGGAGACCGAAGAAACACCCGCTCATGTGATCCTACATTGTACCAGTGTGAGCGACCAACGGACGAGGTTCCTGAACAATCCCAGAACCATGAGCGAATCCATACGCAACACTGGTCAACTCATGGCCTTCTGGAAGGAGCTTGCATGGACGATTGCGACAACCGCGTCACTGCTCACGCACAATGGCCCAATTCAGTGGCTAAGTGCAAAAAACACCTGTCCAACTAACTAACAACTAACTAACTATGCACCATGGTAATAATAAGTCGCGCATGTAGCTTAGGTAAATTCAAGTCAGTTTGCAGTGATCAAGTTTAGAGGCCATCAATAAATAACGTCACACGATTTTTATGATTTTTAACCCCTCCTCGTCGTTCAACACAGCTGTGCTTATACATCCTCATCTCATTCTTCATACTTTGCAACCTCGATCCCGTTATCCTCTCCAGATAAGTGTGACGAAATTTTTGTGTGGTTCTTAGCCGTTCCAATACCAATAGAAAATATGACGTCTTCAGGTTTCTAATAATTGTTGTTTGTAGTATTCCTACAAACAATTATATAGCCTAATCCTAATCTATAGCTAGATGCCGAATTACCTTTTTTTACAGTAGTAGTTTGTAAAGTTAAAAACTATATACCAATGCCATTGATTTTGTATTGAATATTTTAATTGTTGGACCATGTCGGAGGCCTTTGGGTGGTCTGAAAACTCTGGCACCAGATCTAGTAGCAGACTTTAATAACTAGAAAAAGAAAAAAAAGAAGTTAACATCGACGCATAATAAACTAATTTCTAGATTTATGTTAGCAAAAGGGCTAGCTTTACGTCAAATCTTAAGCTCCTAAGTCGTTTTGTCTGCAACAAGACTGCGTGGCGCTCTTGAAATTGCAATAATATAATATGATAAACGGTTATCACCAGATAATTTGTATTACGCTTGCTTTTACGTCAATGAAGTATGAATAAATCCATACCAAATGCTGCAGTAAATTAGTGTAGAAAACGTTGTCTGATATGAAAAACGCGTTTTTCTCTTTAGACTTTTTAGGTCACCCTGCAATGTTACTCACGGAACGAATAGCAATAGTATAGATTTATAGACTTACGCCTGTAAGCAGAGTAATTTTACACCTTCAATTGAAGTGACAAAAAAAAGCAATGGCTGAGTATGTTTCTTTTCAAGAAGTCATATAGCTAGGAAAAGCCGGCATCATCTAGAATAGGGTTTTGACTCGTATAAGGGTTGTAAACAATCAACATGCAGAAATAAATATGTCTTTATGTCATTTCGCGATGTCATAATTTTTTAGGCCCCACATAATTGGGGTCGAGCCTATTGCCGTTACCGAAGTGTCAGTAGCAGCACACAGTCTGGTAATGTACACGAGTATAGATACTGTTACTTTACAGGGTAATACTTCCACAGGCGAGCATGCCCAGATAAACGGATGATGATGATAGTTTATGAATTCCGTTTGTCACAGATGGGCGGTGATGGCTTCTACACATCCTCGCCTATGCCCGGCGCGGGTACTGGTGGAGTGGTGACAGTGGGGGCTCTCTCCAACGGCTCCATGGACTACGGCGAGAGCGACGACGATCTCAGACGGGAGGACATCATGTTCCCCGGGGACGTGTCCCATATGGGTAATTATGGTAACACTACATCTGTTTTTTTTTACTTTTATTTTTCTTTTCTTGCCTTTTTTATTAGAACATGAGATTAAAAACATAAGGTATTTTGGTGACAGCTTAGTAAAACTGAAATACGTATTGCCTGCTGTGCAATGACGTGACCGCAACTACATTCAGGCGACACGCAATTTTAAAATACAAATTTATTGACTTGGATTTACTCGTTTTCGGTTTATAAAACTAACAGTTAAAGATGATTCCAGTTAATTGTCTTGTCTGTTCATCCCAACAGTACTGAGATTCTCAACAAAAATGGTGAAAGCGAAAAATAAATGCATTTCGTTAACACTTGTAAAAGTTTACACACAGTACACACTAAAGAGTGAGTAAATAAGATAATTAAACAAACTAGCATGACGTAATCAATCGATGTACTTACGTCACAGCTTTGCTGACACACTAACGTCCAAAATAAAACGATAATGATATAATTGGACTAAATAATGGACAGTTCTGTGCATTATCTTGTTGATAGCCCGAAAATATATCTTATTTATGAATACGGAATTATTAGTTAGGCAGAAATATATCAATACATGAATTCTAAACACATTAGATGTTGCCCACTACTAACGTCACGCACCAAACGGTTCGGCGCCTCTTATCTCTGCCGTAAGTACCATTAAGATGTGGAACTCATTACCAGCCCACGTGTTTCTCTCCACTTACGATCCTGGGTCCTTTAAGCGGGGCGTGAAAAAGCTTTTCTCAAGGCCGTCAAGGTGAGGGCCATCATGGCATAATGCCATGCTGGCTGCTGGAATGATGGCCATCACTATGGGACTTCACTGACTGCTTAACATCAGGCAGCATGGAGTCAATTTGTTCGACAGAAAAAAAAAAGAAAAATAACAGCCGGTTTCAATATTCGATCTATCCAAGGATTTTGAGATTCGAGATTCGTATTTGTCATATTTTGTATGGAACGTTTGTCAAAAACGTATCGAAAATCTCAGAAAATGGATGACTGCCTCGTTGGTCTTGCGCCATAAATGTGCGCGTGGGATTGGGATGTCTCGGGTTCGATTCCCGGGTTGGGCAAAGTTTTATTGGGTTTTTCCGTCAGGAAATTCTCAGTAGCAGCACGGAGTCTGGTAATGTCCCCGGTACGGCAATAAGCTCGCCTCCTATTACGTGAGACCTAAAAAATTCATGGCGAAATGTGGGTGTAATATGACACCCCTGCCTACCCCTTCAGGAATACAGCCATGAATCTATAATAAAAAAAATATATAGATCGAATATTGAATTCAGAGGCATATCGGCGGATTTGCAAACAAGCTTTGCCTTTTACCTCCTTTTGAAAGCGAAATATAAAACAAATATTTCAGTAATTAAACGATGTCCACCTATGTCCTAAAAGAACCCACTGTCCCAAGTTTCATGTTTTTGGCTCTGCGCTGATATGATTTTATCAGACAAGACAAGTAATATACATGATGATGCTGATTATCATTATATATGTAAGGCATATTGTCATATTGTTAATTATCGCCTGTCCCGTGCCTCGGAGAGCACGTGAATTCTTCGGTCCTGGTTATCATGAAGATCTTTCACAGTCATTATAAGTCTAAACCATGACACTAGTCTAAACCATGACACTAGTCTAAACCATGGCATCTTGCTATCCCTTTAAGTTGCGGAGGTCAGACGAAAGTCGCTCTGTGGAAAAGTTAATATTCATTCAAATCCAGTTAAGTAAACGGACCCAAAGTGGCAACTGGGATAACGCTAGGAGGATTGTGATGGCATTTTTTTTATCCATATGTAGTATTATACCTATTAAGCTATCGTTATTTCCTAGTGTAGTCACATAAAGATATATAATACATACATATATGTATGTGATGTTAAAAAATACAATTGCCCAGTACCTAATACATGTGAGATTTTTATCTCTTTGTGAGTTTTTTGCCTGTCTAGACTTGTACAATAGTGCTTTTGTCTATTAGTCATAGATTCTGTATGATACATTTACAAGTACTTTTGTTGGATTAGTTTTATTTCGGTTTAGTTTAGTAAATATATTTGTACAATCGCTACGCTAGGATTAATCCTTTAGAGTTGTATTTTACAAACATTAAACTAAGGGCTGCAATTAGACCACAAAATCGAAGGCAAATTGTGGACCAATTAAACCATAGAGTACTTTCAGCATCTACTTAGTTGTTATGTTCATTTATTATTGAACTGATACCAATGATTTTTATTGCGATTTTTTCTTACATATAAGTTGTATACGCATATAATGGTATAAGCAGCGATTTCGATGTCCATCGTGCGCTCTACTCCGTCGCGACTTTTGCCGCTGAATAGAGCGAAAAATTGTAACTGAAATCGTCGCCGTTTCCCTGGCTGAACCTTGAGGTACTACTATATCTTTATATTATATGATGTACTATGTTGTCAACAGATACGTGCGGCAACAGCAAGCGTAGCAGTTTGCAGAGCCGCGGCAGTACCTCCAGCATGCTGGAGAGAAGTCTCACTCCTAGATCTCAACCACCTACCCCAAGGTATCATGTTTTCTATGATTTTGTAAGATAATATGACCAAAGATGTATGTATTATCAGGATCCTGCAAACTTTGAGGACCATCCACAAATTACGTCACATAGACGTAGAGCGTGGTAGGGGTCGATGAAGTGTGAATTTTAATGTGAAAAGACAAACACAGAATTGAAACTAATATAATTATAGTACTTATAGATGTATTTTCTCGCCAGTACTGTCAAAATAAATATATAATGCTAAACTTATCGATATACATGTATTTATTCCTAAATGAGATAAGGGATGCTTGTTAATAAAATTTAAACTCAAGAAGAGTAAGAAAGAGACAGCGGGAGAGAGATAGGGAGAGAGATATCTACTGTGACTTCCCCTAAACGATAGAGGCCCTTTTTAATAAACTTGATCTGAATCATCACTACAATCTATTTAAACGCTTATATTTATCCTGCTATGCGTCAACGTTACTACTGCATGCCTGATAATAGTATCTAACAATGAAATATTATCGAATATATTGTACCTAATAAACACATTTTGAAATACACTTATCAGTGACTACATTTTTGGAGTTCATTCGCATCTGTTCATCTATCTTTCTACGGCCTTTTTGATGTTTGATTGTCCAAGACTCCAGTGAGTGAGTGTCCAAGACAGAGAAAGATTTTTCCATTGTGTCGTTCCATTGATGACAGAACCAAGGTAGCTGACGTAGAAATAAAATAAAAAAAACAAGTGTGCAAGTTTTGGTGGATGGGAAAAACTGCTTTGATTGAGTCTCATTCTTGCTGAAACTGAGACTTTGGTTCTCTTAAAGATGGACGATATTCAAGTTATTTCTTTTAAAAACATTTGTGAGAGGCCATTCACAATTTACGCACCTAAAGATTGCAGTCATTGTAGGCAGTCGATTAAGTGTGACACCGTTTAAAAATCACAATAATCGCGTGACGTAATTTACGGATGACCCCTAAATATTGTTGTTCCGAGTTCATCATTGTCCCTGGTCTAGATTTATATAGTATCGGTGCAGTACGCCCTTAGCTTATTGTTCCAAGTTATAACTTTTATTATTTACTGTTCCACAGATCTCAAGCGGCGACCCCGCACAAGTACAAGAAGGGCGACGTGGTATCAACTCCCACTGGTATTAGGAAGAAGTTCAACGGGAAACAATGGCGGCGGCTCTGCTCTAAAGACGGCTGCACTAAGGAGAGCCAGCGAAGAGGGTTCTGCTCAAGACACCTGAGTCTTAGGGGCGTCACTAGGTCGTCTAATACTCCGCTAGCGCAGGGCTCTGCGCATACACCACAACAAAGGTATGTCGAAATAAACATACAGCCAGCATTGATATACAAGTAACCCACGATACACAGTCGGTGTCTCAAAACCGTCCGGAAAAACATCTGCACATTCATGTTTTTCAAATAGTACTGTATCGTTTGTCGCTCGGCACAGACGTTAAGACAAGTATGTATGGTTGAATTTGCAAAATTATATGATCATTATCATACCTATAACTAAACTGGCGGACTCATAAACTGCATCAAAGTTCAGGATTACTTTGAAATGATTGTTTTTTATAAGTATGCAAACTTTTTAGATTAAATTATATAAATATGGGCTGGCTCTTAATCTTAAAAAAAAAGCAACATTTAATAATAGAACTGCAGTAAAACAAATAAATATTGCCGGGAAAAGAAAATTTACTCGTAGTATCAGATTTGCGTGTTATAAAAAGCAAAGTTTTAAATTGATTCGCATTGATTTTTTATTCTTTTGTCAATTGAATTATTGTTACCAGCAGAATTGTTGGGTTAGTTTTTTAACTCAACGAGAGTTCGTCCGAACAAGCGGCTCAAATTGTAGCACTGGTGCGGGAGGGCTTGGATAAACGAACGATTGGTAGAAATTCAAATTTAAACCAGTCTACGGTTCCTAGAGTATACAGAAGGTTTGTGGAGACAGGTTCTTACAGAAGAAGACGTGGTACAGGCAGGACTCGAGCAACCACCGGTCGTGATGACCGATTTATTGTTACAACTTCCCTGCGAAATCGTTTCCTCACGTCAGTTAACATCAAAACAGAGCTTAATGAAGTGCGTGGAGTAAATGAGAGTGCATGAACAATAAGAAGAAGGTTAAAGGAAGCGGATATCATCCCTTTTAGACCAGCAAATGGTCCAAAGTTGTCTGTAGCTCACAGACAAGCTCGCTTAAGATTTGCGCGTGATCACCTAAATTGGACAGAAAGCAATGGGCCTCCGTATTGTTCACGGACGAGTGTAGGACATGTTTATATGGTGCAGATGGTCGCAGAAGAGTCTATCGTCGACGTGGGGAGCAATATGCTAAAAGTTGCATTGAGGAGCGTGTTCCTTTTGGAGGCGGTTCGTGTATGGTCTGGGGTGGCATATCGATGAACGGGCGAACAGAACTTGTGTTCATAGACATGGTCCCTCAAAACGGTAATAGCGGGGGTTTGACTGCACATCGCTACATAATAGAGATCTTAGAAGATCACGTGGTGCCTTACATGGGATTCATAGGCGAAAATTTTACTTTAATGCAGGATAATGCCCGGCCGCACGCTGCTGCACAAGTTCGACAATATTGCGAAGATGTTGGGATACGTACAATTAATTGGCCAGCACGCAGCCCGGATCTTAATCCCATTGAGCATGTTTGGAACAATTTAAAAAAGAGCTGTATATGCGAGAAATCCTGTGCCCGCGACAGTGGCAGCACTAAGAACAGCACTTTCAGAAGAATGGGACAATATTCCGCAAGATCTTTTAATAACCCTAATAAAATCTATGCAGAACCGATTAGAATCCGTAATAAGGGCACGTGGAGGAAATACACCTTATTAAAACATAAATAAACCCTTGCATAAAGTTTGTGTCTATTGTTAAAACCAATTTTTTTATTAAACCAATTTTTCCTTAAATTTCTCTTCTTTCTTCAAAAAAGTGTTAAGTTCCTTTCCAGTACACAAACTTAAACCTAAGGATATGACCCTACGCTGTTTTAAAGTTCACGAACCAATCTAGAGGTTTCAATTTAAATCTGTATAGAAAGTTTGCCTACTTGGTTAAAATATTTATTTCAAAGTCGTCTATTACTTTGATGCAGTTTATGAGTCCGTCAGTGTAGTTTTGCACAACATGGGATGGTTTTGAACGACACTTTAGTTCTAGAGTGCGAGATATCGACTTATAGTCTTAGTTTAGACTAATCCTCCGTGTGGTGGCGGATTAACAATTAAGATATTAGTTACATATTTGACATAACGACATACAAAATTATGTATGTCGTTATGTCAAATATGTATCTAAAATTCCATTTGAGATATTTATATATATGTTTGACACAATGTACCACATATCTCCAAATCCATGTATAGATCGAATATTGAAACCGGCTGTTACTTCCGATTTACGTAGGTACCTACATAGGGAAAAACTAAAATAGAATATAGGAAGTATTTTGCTCGGTTTATGCCACAGTAGGTATCCCTTGCTCCATTTATGTAACATTAAAATTGTACCCCCCTATACCTACATAATAATATTCACATTAATGATACTTTGTCTGACTATCCCGGTGTTCGAGGATGAGATTACAATAAAATGGCAATATTATCTTTAAAACGTTTTAGATAACATACCCCTAAATATCCTGTTATTAATGACGGCTCTTTCAAATAATACTATTTTCCTCATTATTACATTAATGCCTATACTTAAACAGTTCTAGTATTAATAATATGTACAGAATATTAAATTGTCATATGATATTATAAATAAGTATATGTACTTACATATTTTTTGTAATATTTAATTGTGGAAAGAATGGAGATTACTGAAGCTAATATTCTGTCATATATCTGGTTATAGGAAATATG
This sequence comes from Euclidia mi, assembly GCA_944739405.2. NCBI lineage: Eukaryota > Metazoa > Arthropoda > Insecta > Lepidoptera > Erebidae > Euclidia > Euclidia mi. Next base: position 23,914,539 of record OX123204.2, on the reverse strand, counting down.
GTATGTGCCTTATAGGTTGGAGATCCTAGCTGATTTCAGTATGAAAGGGCTGGCTCAACCGCTGTAGGACTAACCTCTCACAGAATAACGACGTAAAGTAACAGTATTTATTTCGTTGTGTTTCGATCGGTGAGTGAGAGTGCCGGCGGTCCTTTTTCTTTGTCTTTTCCCTAATCTCGCTCTTCCACCTTTTTTCCCCATCCCAAAAGCCGCCAACGCACCAGTGATTTCTCTACTGTTGTGGGTGTCCATAGCCTGCGGTAACCGCTTACCATCAGCCGATTACTAACATACATTTAACTGCAGGGTTGGCGTAGTGGTTTAAGTTTTGATTCCCACACGAGACAACACTTTATGTGATCCATAAATTGTTGTTTCGAGTCTGGGTGTTCATTTGTGTCCGTCGGTTGTATGTTTGTAAAGTCCTCGCAACACAGATTTAGTCGTTAGAGAGTTGGAAATACAAGAAATATGTTGAAAAGTGTAATGTATGTTGTTCCAGGAGTAGCAGCAAGTCGTTGTCGTCGAGCGGTACCGGCGTGGAGGGCGACGAGACGTCCCGCGAGTCCGACACCACACCGCCGCACTACCGCGTGCGCGGACAGTTCGACCCCGACGAGACTGAGGCCGCTAACATGCTGGGTAAGAGAACAATATGGCGTTACGTAGTACGGGGCATGACGAAATTGATGAAATTTTCATACCCCGCGGCAAAAACCATAGACGATTATCGGATTTGACTGGCAATTTTTACTTGGGTCATGGTACAGGGTAAGGTGTGGAGGAAGAAAGGTGTGGTGTTCCTCTAACTAGAGGGAGGAACCTCTAACCAGGCTAGGTGACGTGCCTGGTGGACTGTCAGTCCGACGGACGTATTTCAGACGTTGTATATATTATGCAACTCGGCGTGCGAACTCTGCTTGCGTTCAGCACTTTGTTTTCCGCCGCATTGTTTCCGATAGATGTCGCCGGATTGTTGTTGAAACTTCGTCGTCGCTCGCCAGATGGCCTCAGTTGTATGTAGCTTTCGCTACATCAGGTGCCAGTTATGGAATACGTCCCTAATATGGTACACCATTTTATTTCTAAGTCAAAGCCCCACGGATATTCTAAAACTTAGAAATTTTATGTAAGTAAGAATGCCGGAGGCCCCATCCTCTTTTCCGTCTTCCTCATCCCACTCCTCCTGTTCAGGTTTCCCATTTCAAAGGATGGTTACGCATTTGTGAATCCTCTAGTATTGCCTGTGTCGATGGGCAGCGATAATCGCATTTTACTTCGCCATTCACGATGGGCTTATAAAGGAATACCGCGGCGGTTTTAGTGAGTAGGATAAAGAAAAATGTTTTTGAAAGTTTAATGTGCAGTTAAAATGTTAGTCCTAATGTTAATCCCCGTTTCCCCCAGTGTCCCTGGGCAGTTCCCGGTCGGGTAGCCCGGGCGCGTCCCCGGTGGGCGGCGGCGGCGCGTCGCCAGGTCTGGGCAACAACCTGTTCCAGCCCATCTCCTCGCCGCAGCCGCAGCACCACCCCGCGCTCTTCACACACCATCATCTTATCAGGTAACCACTTATCATACCAATGTTAACCCTAAGCTGATATGAGGATTATAGCATCTTAATATCGATCTTAAGCGTGTGGATATAGACTTGCTTTGTCAATAACAGCAACGTAGTATAGATAGGTGCATAGGGTTCCCACCAAGAACTTAGCGTCGGGCGCCAACCTCACCTGCAAGTGGTGTACCTGCCGATCAACGGACGAGGCGACGGCAAACTAAATATTCCGTTAAGCGGCAATAGGCTCGCCACCTATTACGTGGGATCAAAACACTGGCGAAAAGTAGGCGTTTAATATGCCTCTGCCTACCCCTTCGGGGAAACAGGCGTGAGTCTATGTATGTAGTATAGATAGTGGTACAGGATGTATCCCTAGAGTAAGTAAGAGTCTGACTTTAAAAGGGATACGAAAAGAAAGTAAAATTCAAACAAATACCCTGTTTGAATTATCACGTCTATCACCAATGGAATGGACCTTACAAACATTCAGCCAACGGACAGAAGAAACACCCTAACTCTGAATAATAATTTGTGGATGACAGAAGCGTTATCCCTTGTGGAGTAAAATCTGGTCATATCCTGTTAACCTCAATGTATCTGAGTTGAGTAATTTTGGTTTTGTCACCTCAATTAGTATTTTGTTTTTCCAAACCTGATTGTTCTTTATGTTCATTTTAACAAGCACATTTTCTTACTTTTTCATCATTAAATGTGCTTGTTAAAATGAACGTAACGAATACTTTAACTACTTTATCTATTTGCTTAGATTAAGGAATTAATAAAAGTATTGCCGCCGATAACAATACTACATTTCTGGTATTCTTTAAATATACAAATACGTAGTCCGAATCATCCTTATTATAATAAACAAAAATTTATTCGTTTTGTTTGTTTGCAGGCCCGAGTTGGTCCGACCTAGCAGAGTTAGCTCGCCGGTTAGCAGTGTCGCCACTAGTGTCATCCGAGTTTCGCCAGGACCTAACTACCATTACCCGGTAAATATATAAGAATTATCATTAGTTAAATGGTTTACACATATTATAATCTAAAGAAACTGCTATACTATACTCGTATATCCGTAATGAATGTAAATTATAATAAATGTTTATCCCACAGGTCGACACCAGCAGAAACGGGCAAGCAATCGTTCAAACCAGCAGCGTGTCTCAATCCAACATGATCGGCGTCCAAACCTCAGGGCTCAACCTCAACGCCATACACACAAGTATCAACGCTCCAACCACCACTCTCTCCAGTCTGACGTCATCGTCCAGCATATCTCTCAACTTGAACAGTCTCACACAGAGCATACAGACGAGCGTCGCAAACAACATACGCAGTACAAACGAACTTGCACACAACCTAATCGTTCCCCGAAGCATACCGACATCTAACGGCATAGAAGTCGAACAACTCTACCGCCAGCCCATCCACCAACGGAACGGCATCCACGAGGCTTACCGCCGCGACACAGACATATCTCCCCCTCTGAATAATCATGAAAATTTTCTGAATAGACGGGTCTCGGATTATGACGATGAAGACCATTCAGTGTCTCAACGAGAAAACAATATACTAAGGAACATAATAGATGCTCGCCCCCCAGAACTGTCCGAGACTCGAGTAATAGAAGATAACAAGAGGATCTTGAAGCCGGCGGCGGCTAGACTGTTCCCGGTCGAACTGCCCGATATGAAGGATCAAGGGAAACGGTACTTCGTGACCATGTTGCCACAGAACACTGCGGAGAAGAAGTACATTCTGATAAAGAATGAACCTTCGGAATCTGTACAAGTCAGTGTAAGTGCTAATACTCATTTCTTTTATAATTATATATTGCTGGACTTTGACCGCAGATTCGCCCGAGTGCATGTGACACCTAAACTCTCCTTAGGAAGCACACTATCTATTGGTGAAAACCGTGATACATGCGTGTCGCATCCAAGACTTTTCGCTGTCTTGTCCAACCAGATATGTTAGGAATAGCTTTTGCACAAGGCGACTTTCGTCTGTCCTCCGCAAACCAAAGGCAAAGCAATATTCCATGGCTTAGACCTGCGTCAGTGTACTCAAGGGTACTGACGTTAACGAGTTTCAAAGATCTTCGGGACGGTCAGGGCTAACGGTTAAACTTGCCCGCAGAGGCACACAATTAACAATGATTGATGCGCGCCGTGGGATTGAGCGGATACTCCTTGCAATGCAGTCTGTTGGTATCTCCACTACCGTCTTCGCTATCGCTGTCTGCCGCCATATTAAAGCTCTTATCTTTATATTAACTCGTTTAATATTGTATTACAGATAGAGTCGCGGGTGAATCATTTGACTCAACAACTCAACAACAATGAACAAGAGATGGAACACCGCAGCTTAGACAATGGCGATCATGTAAGTACTGTTTATTTTCTATCCTATACTTTAGATTACTTTAGATGTTCTCGAAAGATATGTGAAGTCTGCCAACCCGCATTTGGCCAGCGTGGTGGACTATGGCCTAACCCGAGAAGGGTATTGTGAGAAGGTGCCTATGCCTTCTGCTAAGACAGATAATAAACAAGGGAGTCGATGATGATTCCTTTCCGCGTAAAATCTAGAAATAAAGAAATGGTATGTGTTATAATTAGTTTTACTTTGCCTTCAGGTAAACAACGTGAATAGTGCTGTAATAGTACATCCCAACCAACTACTGCCCGTGTTACCGCCGCCTACGTCACACACCATTATCGGTGAGTACATAAAGGATAAGTAGTATGATATTTCTACAAACCCTTATGCAGTTACGTCACATCACTTTGTGATGACGCAATGCTAAACTTCGCCCGCAATCTGGATAATATTTCTTTAAGTAAATAATTCATGGGATGCATGGAAGCGCAACAACATCTTAGAGCTCCCAGCCAACCTCACCTGCCCGTGGTGCATCCTGCCGACCAGCGAACGAGGCTCTGGCGACCGACTAACGGCGGTATAACCGTTGCAAATAGGCGTAGCTAAATATTAAAGATCAGCAGCGTCACCGCTGCGAGAAGCTACGCCCTGCCGCCCTGCTATCACCAACACGCATGCCCAGCGTGGTGATTACAGGCAAAACCTCAATGGTACACACGCCTACGCAACGGCCCCCAGTTCCCGGTCGCCCCGCTATTCCTGGCCAAAGCGGCGGACATGGTAACGGCGGGGCAGGGGGTGCGAAGAATCCCCGGGTTTCAGTAGGCCGCCAATACCGCCTGACCATGGCTACGTATAACGGACGCACGCTACGACCCGACGAACATCTGGCACAACTAGAAGAGGAACTGAGGTACATAAGGTGGCATTTTTTGGGATTATGCGAGGTCCGGCGAGAGGGGGAAGATACCGTTACCCTAGATTCAGGCCATCTTATGTACTTCAGGGGGGGAGACCAGCCATCCCAAAGCGGGGTTGGGTTCCTGGTCCGTAAGGTCCTCTCTGACAACATTTTAGAAATCTCCAGTGTGTCGACAAGAGTAGCTTACCTTGTGATCAGACTCACCAAGAGATATACTCTCAAGGTTATCCAAGTGTATGCACCGACTTCGGCATACTCGGATGATGCAGTAGAGGAAATGTACGAAGACATTGCCAGGGCCTTACACAACAACCAAAAGGCCCAGTTTAACGCCAAAGTGGGAGTACATACTTGCGGCGAATCGGTAGTAAGACCACACGGATTTGGTAGGAGAAATCATAGGGGGCAGATGCTCCTCAACTTCAAAGAGTATACAAATACTACGTGTCAACTTCTTAGAGAAGGAGGGGCTGTTCTTAATGAACTCATTCTTTAAGAAGCAGCCTCAAAGGAAGTGGACGTGGCGAAGCCCCGACACTATGACAAAAAATGAGATAGACTTCATTAAGGCTCAAACACACCGGATGCGTATGTGTAGACGTAAGCGTAAACGTGCACGTACCAGTGGGTTGTAATGTATGGAACTGTATGAGACAGGACACACTGCTTGCGTAACGTAGACGTGCGCGTCGACGTAATGCGTAGCCCTACGCAATGCAGCTCCCAAGACACAAACATGCTGCGTGACTTACGCCGTACCTTACGCAGAGCAGAACTGCAACGTCGCGTTGATGACGTTGTATTCAATGGCGCGTCCTATTGGACGTCACACCGAACAAATTTCAACACGCACGTACCTTTGCTGTGCGTTGCCCTAAGCGCGTAACTGCAGTCAGTTGTATTTTATTAGAAAGTGGTGTTTTGTTTTGGTTTGATAGTAATGATGAATAGCGATAAGGAAGAAAACTTATTGAAATTGTGCGTAAATATGACTGTATCTACAACCCAAAAAATTAAGATTACAAAAATATATCATACAATTAATGTTTATTATGGGAGAAAATTGGAGCTGAACTGGAAATACAAGGTATGTACTTATTTAGTTATTAAAATATGTAACAAACTTTTCTCTGATAGCAATTGCATCATTAGGTGACCTTGTGTTTGTGCGTTTCAGAGGTGTTAATGCACTTTCTTCCAAGTTTGTTCGCCTTGTTTCAGTTTCAATCTCGTGCATCATAATATCACCGTGTTTTATTCTTACATAATTATGTAAACAACATGCTGCCTTCGTAACGAAAATAGCTGTTTCGAAATGGCATTCAATACAAAACAAAACAGTAAAATAAAATATAGCTGCCGCAGCTGGGCACGCAATTGGCCTGCGTTGCGTACTCAGCTCGATTGCGTAAGCGTAAGCGTAGACTTATGCGTAACCCGGTGTGACATCGGGTTACGCCGTAACTATGTGCGTGGTTACGTCGAAGTCACGCATACGCATCCGGTGTGTTTGAGCCTTTATGGCGGGCAAAAGGCAAATATTTAGGGATGTCTCCGTGATCACTAGGTTCAACACCGGAAGTGATCACCAAATTGTACGAGGCACTCTGAATATCGATTATAAGCTTGAACGCGTTCGCCTTATGAAGTCTACGCTCCGGCCAAATTTCCTCCAATCCGTGGTTGGATCTGAAACATTCCAGCTAAAACTGGAAAACCGATTCTCTGCCTTGGAAACGGCAATAGACGCTGATATGGACCAGGAACTCGATAAAGTGGTGGAAATCCTTCGGGATGAGGGGACGAAACTCTTTGAGACGCATCACATCGGCAGGAGATCTCAACTTTCGCGAGGATCTCTGCAGCTAATAGAGACGCGACGAGAAAACCCGACAGGCACTTCGTCAGATCTAAATAAAAAGATCTTCAAGCTGGTAAGACGCGACCTTCGTAGCTCCAATGCACGCTCTAAACAAGATGCGATCGAGCGAAATCGGGGGTCGAAAGTTTTTACTCAGCATTTAGGTCGAAGTCATCTGACGAAGCTAACCACATCAGACGGGAAAGTCGCTACTTCTAGGCCGGAGATTCTTGCGGAGGTTCAGAGCTTCTACGGCAACCTCTAAACCTCGAAAGCGTCCCATCCCCAACCTGACTCCGAGGATCCAAGAGCCACTTTAACCCACCACACGTACAAGAGTTGACGTCAGCCAAGACGAAATCGTGGTGGCCCTGAGGCAGCTTTAAAATGGAAAAGCCCCCGGGGAAGATGGAATTACGATGGAGCAGCTAAAGGCAGGTGGGAAACCTATACTGGTGCAGCTCCAACGCATACATAATTCTATCCTGTTCTCGGGGAGAACTTCAAGGGCATGGAGCAAGAGCATTGTCGTTTTGTTCTTCAAAAAGGGAGACAAAACTCTTTTGCAGAACTATCGACCTATCTCTCTCTTGAGCCACGTCTATAAGCTGTTTTCCAGGGTCAACACGAACCGTCTGGCGCGTAGACTCGACGAGTTTCAGCCGCCCGAACAGAAATTATACAGAAGACAGAGGAGTATAATCAGCCCCTGTCCTTAGCGTTTGTGGACTATGAGAAGGCCTTTGACTCCATTGAAACCTGGTCTGTTCTGGAGTCTTCTCAACGGTGCCAAATCGATTGGCGATACATCCAAGTGCTGAGAGGTCTGTATGACGCCGCGACTATGACCGTCCAAGTACAGAACCAGCAGTCTGAACCTATCCACCTGCATCGAGGCGTGAGACAAACATTGCATTTGTGAACAATTTGGGGGTGATAACATCCCCCACAAATTGTTCACAAATGCAATGGAGGATATGTTCAAGACGCTGCACTGGAAAGGACGCGGTATTAAAATAAACGGCGAGCACCTCTCACACTTAGATTTGCAGACGATATCGTTATCGTGGCTGAAACCGTGCAAGACTTGCAGTATATGCTGAGCAGCCTGGCTGATTCTTCTGCTCGCATCGGTCTCCGGATGAACTTGGATAAAACTAAGATAATATTGAATGAGCATGTCTCTCCGGAACCGATTATCCTAAATGGGGTCCCTCTCGAAGTTGTTCAGGAGCACGTCTACCTTGGGCAAACCTTGCAGTTGGGTAGAAACAACTTCGAGAGGAAGGCTTGCAAAGAATACAGCTTGGCTGGACAGCATCTAGGAAACTTCGTCGAGTCTTTTCGTCATCCCTACCGTAAAGCCTTAAGACAAAAGTGTTCAACGAGTGCGTCCTACCCGTTATGACTTACGGTGCCGAGACGTGGACACTGACGGTGCTACTAGTCCACCAATTTAAGTTCGCTCAGCGAGCTATAGCTATAGCTTACTGGCTGTGCTCGGAGTTGCTCTGAAGGATCGAATTCGTAATGAAGTGATCCGACGGAGAACCAACGTAATCGACATAGCTCAGAGAATTAGCACTTTGAAGAGGCAGTGGGCTGTTCACATTCGTCGCAGAACCGATAACCGTTTGAGTAGTCGTGTTCTAGAGTGGAGACCGCGCCTTGGCAAACGTAGTGTGGTCACGAAGAGCCGAAAATCGGGCTCAGTGGCGTGCCATTGGAGAGGCCTATATCCAGCAGTGGACTACGGCAGGCTGATGATGATGATGAAGTAAATATTTAATGTATTCTGTGAATTGTCATTGACTACCATTTTTCTCACACTATGCCTGTGTTGCACTAGACTTCGTTCACGTCTCCGCTCGCGTGGTAATATTTTACCCCTTAGGGTGGGAAATAAAAAAAAAAACCTCATTTAGTGCACTTCTACACTACTCAATACCAACCACCAACCGAATAGCAGTTTTTTGCGGCCAGTAATTTCGGCTGTGCGATGTCTGCCAGTAACATAGGACACCTAACAAACTTCACACCATTGTTGATGACGAACCAGAATTATGAGGGATTAGGATTATGAAGACCCAGGCCCACCCTGAAAAATAGGCAATGGTCAGTAAGTCAGTAACGTTGGGTGTTTATCCCTTGCAGTATCAGGCAACACATTCCCGTGGCAGTCGCTAGTCCCGCTGCTGAGCGGGTCGCCCCCTCCCGCGGCCCCGCCGGCGCCGGCGTCCCCCCGCACACCCCGCACGCCGCGCACCCCGCACACGCCACACACGCCGCACACGCCGCAAACGCCGGCGCCGCCCATCAAGACCGAGGATCAGATCAAGACCGAGACTGCAGGTAATAAATAGCTCAAACTTGTTTACTTGTAGGTAAATTAAGCTTAAGTACTTTATATTTGTACCGACGATTGATAATGATTTACCAGCCGTGTTCACGGGAAGACTCGGACGTTTATTTTCAAATAATTTCGCAATATAGACCCGTTACGTAAATATTAAAACTTTGTCTTTTCTTCTTTGTTTCTCGTTCGTTTCTTGATCAAATTTGAAGAGATATTGGTAACATTTCAACGACGTTTTACTTACAGATCCTCCGATGTGCACAGACGAGGACGACGAGGTGTTCGACTGCGAGGACCCGCCGACGACCGACGACTCCAACAAGCGAGCCTCGCAGAACACGTCCTCGCTCAACTCGCCCGCTAGTACTACGGAAAAGGTCAATACATTCACATAGTGTACGCTCACTAAAGTTATAAAGGTCACAGCTCATTACAGGCACCCGACCAGCGTCTCCACACGGCCTCTGCTCGTTGCTGATAGGTAAGGGCGTCGCCAGCCGATGACCTAGCAGGGGGCAGGCAGGTTGATATGGAAAATGAAAAACGTATGAATTTTTGAATCTCTTCAGGTGTGCACCGTGAATGAAAGATAATCAAACACATTCACATTTTATCGTATTAGTATGTACCAAAAATGAAATATCTTATTATTTTTCCATTGCATATGATTTTCTATTTATATTGATATTGTTAAATCATTCCACAGAAGGGCAGTCGCATCCGCCGGCCAATGAACGCATTCATGATATTCTCAAAGCGTCACCGGCAGATCGTTCACCAGATGCACCCCAACCAGGACAACCGCACCGTGAGCAAGATACTCGGCGAATGGTGGTACTCGCTCAAGCCTGAGGAGAAACAGAAGTACAATGAACTTGCCTCTGAGGTATGACTATTTTCAAGTGTTCGTCGGTTGTATGTTTGGAAAGGCCCCATGAGACACAGAGCTTATTCCTGGACCAGGTGTAGTCTTTAAAAAAAAAAGGTGATCATTACTTTTACCATCCAGGTCGACAACGCATTCGTGACCTCTCGGGAGTTAAGGGTGTCAATAGGCGGCGGTAATCGCGTCCGTGAGGTGACGGATTAAGAATACGAAATGTCACCACACCATATCATCCCATGGGTGTCGTAAGAGCCGACAGAGGGAGCATATTATGCAGAGAACAACACTGCAAGAGAATGAAAACTTGATACAAACCCTATACCAACCCGTTTGGCCAGTGTGGTATAGTAGGCCAATTCCTCCTTTCAAAGGAGAGGCCTAGTCCAGCAGTGGACTGTTAAAGGCTGATAATGATGATATACGCGCAATTATTTGCGCAAACCCATTTCTATCTGATCGTAAGAGTCTATCAGACCTGAAACGTTATTGATGGTGTGTCTAGGATAAATTCTCCTCTGTTATAACAGGAGCCTTTTTTACATTAATAGAAAAACTACACGATTTTCATTATTTTAGAAGTTTTCATGCTTTATGCATTGTGTTGTATGTATACAAATATATTTCACTATGTACAATGCATATCGTAATTATTTCCATTTAGTTGAATGAATGCAATGGAAATCTCTTTGTGTAACATAAAACTTTCAATTAAACACTTCCTACTTAAAAGTAGATTCGTTTTAAACTTACATCCTTTGTCACATTGCAATTAATTTGCATTCCGACAATGCAATGACAACTCATAAACGTATTTGTATTGCGATAATACAATACAAACATAATGTTGCGTTTAGAAGTTCAACGAATGTATCTCTCCCGTCAGACTGAAAATATGGCTACGTTTGATATTCATATAGCGTGATGATCGCATATTCTTAGCATGAGAATGACTATGGCAGTGTTGATGCAACAAAGAAGCAGCCACGTGAATAATTGTTGCGTGCTGTAGCAAAGAGCACGCGATTAGCATGCGACTGTCACATTTAGTTACGCCCTCAAAGCTTTTATTAAATAGAAAAATACAGTGACTTAGAGGCGGATATGATGGGAATGATGACGGGTCATGATTCTGATGATGCGCTTAAGGAAAATGTACGAGAATTATAGAGTACTACGACGAGTTCTTCGCCCGCGACTCGATAACCGACTCCCTCCATGTAGGAGTCGGTTATCGAGCTAAAAGGCTGTCATTCTCCAGCCTTGTAAACTGTCTCCACACATAAAAATCATACTATTGTCAGCTAAATTATGTTGAATCCAATAACGATTTACATACTTACGTCAACTGAGTTCTAGACTTAGCATAGCATATTTGAACATCATTCATTTTGTATATTGTTGCCAAATTATTACGGTTCAACATACGCTAAATTGTTCTCAGGTGAAAGAAGCGCATTTCAAGGCTCATCCGGAATGGAAATGGTGCAACAAAGATCGCAGGAAGTCTTCCAGTAGCAAGGATCCAACTGGCTCTATGCCACAGGTAATATTTTAAACGATAACGTCATTTTAATCGAATAATTTCATAAGAACATAACTATATTGAAGTGTTTACAAGTTAATGGTATGGTATTAGCCTTTAGAGCGAGATGTCATAAGTCTAACCATTGCTCTACCGAGATTTAACCGTAAAATGCATCAAACTTGGCGCTAACATTTTAATCTTAGCAAATAAAATAAAATCACATAGAAGTAATAACTTTATTTTGTACGGGTGAATTTTAAATTCTTTGTAATATTTTGAAGGTGACAGTTGTAATTTTGCCGGAATGTTAGTAGTGATAACTACTTACAGTTGCCTAGGACATATTGCACTTGGCAAACGTAAGGGACAGTTATTACTTAAATCACATTCCTGATGATATTTTTTGTTGTTTGCAGAGTCCTCGGACGCCGTCAGACGTGCCAAACAGCGGTGCCATGACCACCAACTCAGACTTGCCGGTGCCGGTCGTGTCGTACAACCATATCGGGTCGCCGCAGCTCAGTGATGATGAACAGATGGTATGTCATACTTGTTTATCGGGCTTTTGTAGTCGACTGCCTGGACTAAGGCTACACCTGATTTATGTCACAATTGCCTTTTTCGCCGTTTAGAACTGCATCGAGTGAAGTGGGTTCGATTACCCTAAGCCAAAAAGTGTTGTCTTGGGGGAATCGAAGTCGAAGTTTTGGGTCTGGGTGTATTTTAAGTCCATTGATTGATTGTTTGTAAACCCCCGCGCCACATTATTTATAACAGCCTTTAAAAAAATTATAACGTATTTTGCAGGGTATTTGACTAAATAGTAAAGTATTTCTTGCAGCCAGTTTAAAAAGATCATAAAGTATTTAGCAGTGAATTTGACTAATTAGTAAAGTATTTGTTGCAGCCATCACAGCCGCTGGAGGAGCCTCCACCGGTGGGTCAGAGTATAGAGATAGACCTCAAGTGTGGGGAGAAAGTCACAGATTCAGACTCGGAAGGGCTGGATACCCGTGACTATCTGCCATCCCATCATGATCATACCAGGCGGCCCAAGCCTATCAAAGCTCGGTGAGTAACATACCCTAGATAAGTTGTGGTTAAGATACTTGGCGACTCTATCTGGATGATAGTACCTATCCACAAGTGTTTGACCCTGATGATAATCTTGCATTTTAAGTCAATCAAAGTAACGTATTTCTACTTACTGGTAAATAGATTATTATAAATAATTAGTATCATAGACGGATGGATAACTCTATCATGTGAGTTTATCATAGAGAAACTTTGCTGCCATTTGCTATCATTTAGTAAGCTTAAGATCGTTGATAAGGGTTTTTAAAATGTAAATAGAACAAGTTACTGCAGATGGTCAGTTTGCCTTTACCTAACTTGATTTTTATTCATCATACTTATGCTTGAATTTTATACACATTGTTTCATCTGACCATAGTTTTAAATGTATATTTTTCGTCACCAGGGCCGGTTCATCGGATAATTTACTCGGCGGTATAACAGCGTCCAGTCCTGGCGGTCCCAAAGGATTCCAGCCGACTGGCGGCGCGTTCAAATCTACCCATGCTGATACTAGTAAGTTATTAGGATTAATAATTATAACATGGCGAAATTAATTACTTTTGTCGTATCAGCAGAATATGTAGATGGCTTTTGGGCATATATTTATATTGAAATTTGTTTAATATTATGCAGGTCTGATTATACAGTAATCAACATAAGATATCGATAAATAAACCAGTCAAGTGCGAGTCGGACAGTCGGTAGGTATATACAGCGTGTCACAAGACCCATCACTAAGCCGAAGTCTACTCGTTGTGGACATCATGCCAAGTCATACTAACCAAAAATAATACCTGGGAAACGATATTTTTTTTTAGTTTTCACATTGTTTAATGCGGTTTTTTTTAATAGATATAATGATTCAAGAGAAAGGTTTATATGTATAATTGATGCGGGCGAAGCCGCTGGCAACGTCTAGTATTTCTATAAACAAATCATATTGCACATGAAAGCAATTCAAAATCGTAATTTTTAGGGTTCCGTACTTAGAAATGAAAAAACGTAACCCTTATAGGACCACTTTGTTGTCCGTCCGTCTGACAAGACCATTTTTCTCAGAAACGCGTGGAGGTATCAAACTGAAATTAATATCAAATAGTCAAGTCTACTGTCCCTTGAAACTATGAAAAAATCAAACTTCTAAGCCAACGCAATCAAAAGATACAGCCGTTTATGCTGCATTTTCCGCAAATTTTCGAAACTCACAGGGAAATCAAAACCTACAGGGTACTTCCCGTGAACTCAGAATCTTGACATTTGCGAAGCAACGTCTTATAACACATACCTATAAAGGAAAAATTGCGAAAACCGTATTTTTTAGTAACATCATATAAATTAATTTTAAAGTAACTACCCCTTTCGTCATGAACACGTTACGTTATTACATTGAAATTCATATCAAATACTTGAGTCTATAATACCTTTAATCTGTAACAAAATCAAACTTCTATCTCAATGCAATCAAAAGAACAAGCAATTTTACTATATTTTCACAACGCAACTACTCGCAAGGAAATCAAAACCTACAGGGTACTTCCCGTGAACTCTTCCTTTAAATTTGGTACCTACGAAGCAAAAGAGATAAAGGAAAAATTGCGAAAATCGTACATTTTTAGTTACATCACATAATAAAAATATTTTTGATAATTTTAATAATAATTATACAGGTGTAACAAGACCCTTAACCCCTCGCATGCCCCGCTCTAAAATGCATTTTCTCCGGTAGTGTCCAGCCATTTTGAGGATGTAACGTTTATAAGATCCTAAGTTATAAAACTTAAATTTTCTCGCGTTTGGTATAATTATATGACGTAAATTTTAAACCGTATACAGTTCAGAAGTTACTCTATATGAGAATTATATTAAATTAGCTTACCTTTAACTTTTTCATATTGAAAAAAAAAAAAAAATGCACGTCACTTTGTGTTTTCTTACACCATGTGAAACATTTTTCCAAAATACACATAAATTATTCACGAAATGCCCTTTCTTACTGCACTAATATTAACACGGGTAGACGACGCGACGGTTTTATACATTAATTTAGCACAGTTCACCGATATTACTTTACAATAACCATTTATTCATAGCAGCGAAAATATTTGCGCCATTTTGACGATCCGACGGAAAACATTTCTCACTTACAAAACATGTTTATACCTATTTATAGTAAAAGAATACAAAATGTCTTATTAACAATGGATTCTAAGACAATTTTGTGAAAAAATTATGTATATTTTAGTAAAGTAATTAATAAATACTTACATATAATCATTTAAAATATGGAGGACGGCTAGCGGCCAACGCCCAAAAATTGCATCACAAAAGTTACTAACATTTTTTTTGTAAATGTTTTTATAACTGGCTAAAAAATGTTTTAAACATATACTTCACTAAATTGTCAATAATTTAATATATAATACTAATACAATCACTTAACGTTTGCGGTGAGAATACATTTAAAAAAAATCACAAGTTTAACTTAGTTGATCGCCAAAGCGCAATATGGCGGCACGGAGAAAACTGAGCACCAAAATAAGCAATTTTATTAATTTTTCTCGGTTGCAAGCTTGGAAATATGGTAAAAATTGATGGTATTATGTTGGTTAACCTGTAACTAGTCGATGTACGTTTTTATTATTGTAACCAATCACACAACACCGGAGTGAAGTTCACACGAATCCTTGTGGGCACACCGTGCCCGTAGGACACTACCGGCCTATTTCTCTTACGGGCACACCGTGCCCGTGGGACACTCAAGGGGTTAAAGTCCGTTGCGTAGTTTTTAAGATTATATATACATAGGGACAGACAGACAGAATACAGATTTTGTTTTATACTATGTAGTGATTTAGAATAGTGATTAGAATATAGATTTTAAATTTTAAAGTAAAAGATTTAACTAAATACATATTCGTTTATACTTTTGTCGTTGACAGCTATGTCGCTTGACAGAGTTATGATTATGCTCTTTATTTTATTACCAATTATCAGCTATACCTTCAAAATATTTATTTATAATGTAATGTGATTGTTACAGGCGACAGCCACCGACAATGGGGCTTCGCACACGTCAACAAGACAGTCCTACCGAACCAAGTCCCAAGCTCTCCGCACCCGACATCCGTGGCCACTTCGACACAAAGCCTGACCCACAGCGTGCAAGGCATATCCCTCAGCACTCCCATCAGCACACCGAACTTGTCCACACCGAATATGTCCACGCAAGAGGCGCTGAACAACGCCATAGCGTCGATCATGAACTCGCCCACGTCCACGTGTGGGGTGCAGGTGATCTCGAGTGGGATATCAGTGCCGCAGCCCACAGTGGCTACTCCAACGTCGGCCGCGCTGAGCAACGCGGTTCTCAAGGGCTTTACGTTCGTCAAGAGGAATATTGGTGATAATTCGCCTTGTAAGTATCCGTGCATATTTGCTTATTTAAAGTATGCGTTGTTTGGTTATCCAAATTTAGCTGTACTAAATCTTTATTTACATCATAGACTAATATATTATAACTGGAAAATTTACATGGTAAGCTAAACACGTTCAATAAGAACGTAAAATGACAGTAAAGCTAATTTTCACGTGCTCGTATTCGCACTTCAGAGGGTCTAGTCCGAGTTTGCACTCGATCGTCACGATCGACGATAGAATTGTCGCCGGGAACAATTTCCATACATTTTCCAAAAGCGCCACCTAACGGAGTGTTGCGTTCGATAGAGACCGCTAGGGGGCGCATTTAGAAAATGTATGGAAATTGTTCCAGTCGACTAGCTATCGTCGATCGTGACGATCGAGTGCAAACTCGGACGAGACCCTCAGCTCGTCTATTAAGGTTTAAATGTCATTCATCATCAGCCTTTATAATAATAATAATAATAATAATAATTTTTTATTTGCATAAAATGTAGGTACATAAGTTGAAATATATAATAGGAGCCATATACATTTTGTCAAACTGTGACATGCAAATCTTAATTAAAATCCAAAATAATTATATTAACATTAGATATAAATAACTATTAAATTGTAAATTATTTCTTAACCTATTATTACAATTTACACTCATTTTTTACGGCTTCAAAGTATTCTTTTATTGAGTAGAAGGATTTCTCAATGAGCCAGTCTTTAAATTTCTTATAAAATTTGTGTGTAGGTATTTGTTTAAAACTACTAGGTAACGCATTAAAAATGCGTCCACACATTACAATACTACTGTTTAAATACATAGCCGTTCTGGGTACCTTTTGCATTACAATTCTTTCTGGATGTCTGGTGTTACGAGGGTACAAGTCTCTTGCTTTTTTAAAGAAGTTAGGATGTTGCATAACAAATTTAGCTGACTCCAGTATATACATACAGGGTAGAGTGAGTATGCGAGACCGTTTGAAAAGCGGCTTGCAGGACTCCCATGGTGGTATGGCATGAATGGCGCGAACACATTTCTTTTGTGCCAAAAAAGCACGTTGTACCTCAGTAGAGTTGCCCCACAATATGAGACCGTAGTTTAGTACCGAGGATACGTAGCCGTGATATGCCGCTAGCACAGTATGTTCAGTGGAAGTTTTCCGTAGTTTGTAAAGGACATACACGAATCTATTTATTTTACTGCATACATTTTCTACGTGCAGCTTCCAATTTAGATTTTTGTCCAAATGAAATCCTAGGAAAGTTGTGCTTTTGACCTCATTAATTTCCTGATCCTTATAGTTTACGTTTATATTTTTATGTGGATTCCCATACGTGCTAAATTGAATAAATTTTGTTTTATTTAAATTTACTTGCAAATTATTATTTTCGAGCCATATTATTATATTATTAATTGTATTACTAATGTCAGATGAAAATTTATTAATGTCAGCATTTTTATCACATGTCATAATTAAAGAAAAATCGTCAGCGAATAATATACATGAGTTGGAAGTGATGTCAGGTAGGTCATTTATATAAAGTAAGAATAATAAAGGCCCGACTTTAACAGTCCACTGCTGGACTAGGCCTCTCCTTTGAAAGGAGGAATTGGCCTACTATACTACGCTGGCCAAACGGGTTGGTATATAGGGTTTGTATCAAGTTTTCCTTCACTTACAGTGTTGTTCTCTGCATAATATGCTCCGTCTGTCGGCCCTTATGACACCCTTGGGATATGGGGTGGTGACAATCCGTATTCTTAATAGTGTTGCCCAAATGCAAGAACAAGACGAGACTTAGCCAGTCTTGGTCTTGGTCTTGCGCCAATACACCTGGTCTTGGTCTTGGTCTTGGTATTGCGCTCCCAGTCTTGGTCTTGGTCTTGCAGCAAGAGTCTTGCAAGTCTTGCAATTACCTATCAGTCTATTACTATTTATTAAAGTTTTTAAATCTTAGAAAAACGTACAATAAACAAGCATTGATTAATTAATTAGTAATGGTATTTTTAATCACTCTCACTCCCTCGGTTTAGGTACCCTAAGGTAAGCAATGCACCTTGACATTATTTGGTGATATGATAGGTAAATAAATTTAGTATTGTATTTTAATTCAGATAATTAAATGTTTAGATTAGAATTAAGATAAGCGAATTACTTGTAATGTGTCAGGTTCTATCTAGGCACCTGTTACATTTCGATTTAAAAAAAACGCAATTTATTTTCCTATTCATCAATAATTGTACCTAATCATAGGCAGGTAGGTTATCCAGTTAGGTTTAGTTAGATACTAATTAGACCACAGATAAGGTTAGGATGATGATAATAATTAAACTAGTTAAAATGTGTACCTATGCAAGTTATTACATCATGCGATTAATTGCATAACTTACAGAAAGTTTTTTTTAAGTATGTGCACGTGCGCTGAACGTGGCGCGGGTGGCGTGGAGGAGCGGGGATGACGGGTGATAGTATACGTGTGTGCGTGCCACAACCACGACTATAGAGTTGTTAGGGTTGTCGAAAAAACACAAAAAAATATTTTTTTTAGTTTTGTATGGAAAAAAAAGTTTCGCTTTCATTATTAACATTTACGCATACGATTCCAAACTTGATATAGATAAACACCTTTAAATATTGTTGGGCCTAACTCGGACACCCTGTATACTTACTAGAATAAATTATTATGACATCTACTACCTATCCTTACCATTTTATCCTAATCATAATACTGCTTGCGTGATCAGTATAATGTATTCATTTTCATTCTAAGCACTCTGAAACTTATTTATTCTTTGGAACACCTGTAGGTACTCTTAAAATTCGAAATTATTTTGCATGAGTCTACCTACGCCCTGTGGCGGCAATCAAATAGTGTCAAATGTTGTGATTTCGGCGCGGCGGCAACGATTGTTGTATATGATTTCAAAAGAAGCCGCCGGCGCGTGTATCATAACCATGTACTTCCGAAAAGCGGCAAATTTCTTTGAGAAGTAAGTACAAAACCTTTGATGCCGCATTATCAAAGTGCCGATGGTTAAAACATAACTATGCATGCACTCAGTTTGATTTTAATGGATATTTTTTTATTCGCTATGTAGGTATGTTTATGGTACCTATTAGTCGTAATGCGCATAGGTCCAGTTTTTCATATTCTTTGATACAGTTTTTTGCGTCTCATAGAATTCCTAAGCGTACCTATACACCGAACTGTTACACCTAACTACTCCGTGAAATAGCGCTAAGTCCTAGCTGCAAGACGCAAGAGTCTTGCAGGCTTAGTCTTGTTCTTGCTCAAGTTTTGCACGATCAGTCTTGGTCTTGGTCTTGCTAAAAATACGCGGTCTTGTTCTTGGTCTTGGTCTTGCAAAAACGCAAGAACAAGACCAAGACTGCAAGACCAAGACTGAATTTGGGCAACACTAATTCTTAATCCGTGATCACACGGATTACACACACACCACACGGACTAGACACGGACTAAGGTTCAAATGTAAATATCTGTTTATACAGGGTATTTAGTCATTCGACCTATTCTTTGAAGGAGATTAGGTATATCTGAGGTCATTTGCAATAAACTGACCCCCGTAAACGAAACAAAACAAAATATACAATTTTTGAGATATTGAGCTTTAAAGATTTTTTTGAAATGTTCCACCTTGTTATTAAAATATTTTTATCATTACAGGTCCTCTGACGCTATCCCTGGACGCGTCAGGCAACCTGCTGATAAAGCCGAGCCAGGTGACTGAGAGTCCTGGCAGCGACTCCATGCACTGCGTACACCTGCAGCGACTCACATATGTGCCAACATTCAACACGGGTATGAAAACGTATTATAAATAACCAACAATATCTCAGCGTTATACAAGAATGGGCCGGCCGGGGAAGTACTACGCTCTCACTGAATATCTACGTAAACGAACAATATTTATACTATAGCGTTTCGTTCGGTGAGTGAGAGTGCTGAAGGCTCATCCCTTTTCCCTTGTCTGTCATCATGCCACGCCTCGTATTCCCATACTAAAGGCCGGCAACTCACTTGTGACTACTCTGGTGTTGCTTGTGTCTACAGGCGGTAATCGTTTACCATCAGACGATACATCTGCTTGTTTACAGAGCGACGGCCGTCTATTTTTCGTCACTAAAAAGCGTAGCGATATTCCATTGTTTAGTACTCAGGTGTTGCTTGTGTTCATGAGTAATCGTTTCCTATTAGATGATCTGTCTGCTCGTTTGCCGCCTGTTACATAAAAAAAATTACTGTTTCCAATTAATATTCTCGATATATTCTAGATACTTCTCTTAGGGACCCTCACTTACCACCAAAAACGTACTTTCTGCCCGATTCATATAAAGTACCCTACGTTTGTATTAAGTAACTAACATCGAACATTGTTCACAGAAGTAGAGACAAGCAAGTCTCACACCCAAACTCAACAAACCGGACAATCTGTGATAGTATCTCAAAGCAACAACCCAGTGCCTAAAACTACTACCACGTAAGTACAACCAAGTAACACTTTGATACTATTTAAAAAATAAATAGATCTAGATTTCTAGAAGAGATGGATCTTGCGCTTAAGCCGTGAAGTCGTGGTCGCTTACTAGTCTAACCAGATATAACAGAATATCAGCTTTTCCATCATTCCATGTTCATTTTATTGCAATATTCCATGTTTTAGATCAGTATCAATTTATTTGAGGGTACTCCTCGTTCGGAGTAGGATTAGGAAATTGAGGGTTCTGACGTAACGACTCAAAGATCTTCATGACACCCGAGAGCGATGCCTCTTCGAGATACGGGACAAGCCATAATTAACTATTTAATTGAATACACAAATTTCGAATAGTCTAAGGATTCACACCTGATACCCCTTTGCATGGCAGACTGTTGGTGCTGTTGACTTGACTTACTCTGCCTCGGATTACGTATAATTAATATACATGGTTATTAATAATAATAATAACTTTATTTGTCATAAGGTACACGAATTAACGGACACAATCACAGTATTTATAAAAAACAGAATTCAAGTAGATCGATCAATGACCCCCATGTTAGGAAAATCCTGTGTTATGAGGGGCATCCAACTGTCCAACGTTATGTACATTAATGTTTTATTTTATAAAGGGTGGTATTTAAACGCAAATCAAATAAAATACTTTTTTATGAAATAATAATCCAAATTTCCATCAAAATTACTGATTGCACAGCAGAATACACAACTCAAAGTATTAGAAAACACACTACAATTTATTTACGTAACGTACGGCTGTTTATCTTAATGCAAAGCAATTTTATTAATGCACTGCTTATAATGACTAATATCCCTTATGGGTTGTATTTAACTGTTAGTCAAAAATACTAATTTTCCATCAAAAATACTAATTTGTTGTATTGTTGTGTTTGTAGTCAATGGGAGAGTCCCGTGGAGGAAGCGCGTCCGTTCCCGCTGGCGCCTACTCCCGCGCAGCTGGGCAGGGCGCCGCTGCAGAAACGACTCAGTCGCGGTGAGTCAGCACATCGACTTCAGACTATCATTTAGTGGACTTTGCCTGCCCCTCTGTAAATTATACGCATACTATCTACTTATGCGTACAATTCATGGAAACGGGTTGGATGCGGGCGGCTCAAGATCGGTCTGTGTGGAGAACCTTGAGGGTGGCCTATGTCCAGCAGTGGACGTCTCTAGGCTGATATGATCTATTTAATTGATGTAAAGTTTGCATAGCTAATGATATTTTAACATTATGTCTCCACTGTTAGAACTTAAGTTTTTCTCTGTAGGAATATGTTCAACTCGTGCATGAAAATGTTATTTGTCAATTTAATAATCTTCCATATTTCGTAAGAATATTAATGATAAAACTTAGTATTAAAATACCTTATCATCATCATCATCAGCCCTTTATACTGTCCCACTGCTGGCATGGGCCTCTTCTCACTATGAGAAGGGTAAGACCATAGTCCTAATCCTATAATACTGTTACGAATTGAAAATAACGCCATCTATCAGTGAATGGGAGAACTACATGAGATTAGATGTATCGGTTGTTAAGGCTGTTTCATCTATCCTCTAATAGATGGCGTAGGTGTAAATAGAACATTTACGCAATTCTAGAAACACCTTACACGTTTCCAGAAATATCGTGAGTCGTCTTGAAAAGCCTAGTGATGTTATCCGGCCAGTATAAATAGAGCGGGAGCGAACGGACCGGACAGTAACAATTGAATACGGAAAGCGATCAACATCAAGCGAAGGAAGTAATTCGGAAGTGTTTAGTGGTGTTTTATTAGTGTTGTTCTAGTGGTGTGAATAGTGTGTTTTACTAGTGAAGTGAAAATTAAGTGTGTGTATCTAGCGTTATACTTAGTGTTTGTGTTAGTGAATAAAGTGCAGTGTTTCTGGCATAGTGAGTTATAATTTATCACGAACCCCAGCTCGTAACAAATTGGTGTCAGAAGTGGGATCATTGGTGTGGCTTCATAACCCAGTACGAAGCAAAGGAAAATCGCCTAAGTTACAAGCCAGATGGGACGGGCCATATCGCATAATTACCAGGATGAACGACGTCACCTATCGAATCCAGAAGGGGTCGCGAGGTGCACCGAAGATAGTTCATGTGGACCGGTTGGCTCGTTACTATGGGTCTAACGATGTTCGAGACGAACACGTTTAAGAGGGAGGCCGTGTTACGAATTGAAAATAACGCCATCTATCAGTGAATGGGAGAACTACATGAGATTAGATGTATCGGTTGTTAAGGCTGTTTCATCTATCCTCTAATAGATGGCGTAGGTGTAAATAGAACATTTACGCAATTCTAGAAACACCTTACACGTTTCCAGAAATATCGTGAGTCGTCTCGAAAAGCCTAGTGATGTTATCCGGCCAGTATAAATAGAGCGGGAGCGAACGGACCGGACAGTAACAATTGAATACGGAAAGCGATCAACATCAAGCGAAGGAAGTAATTCGGAAGTGTTTAGTGGTGTTTTATTAGTGTTGTTCTAGTGGTGTGAATAGTGTGTTTTACTAGTGAAGTGAAAATTAAGTGTGTGTATCTAGCGTTATACTTAGTGTTTGTGTTAGTGAATAAAGTGCAGTGTTTCTGGCATAGTGAGTTATAATTTATCACGAACCCCAGCTCGTAACAATACCTTATGCTATAGATAAAAACGTTTTTCGTTAAGACCTACATTCTCATGCTTGATACCCAAACAATGATTAAATCGATACATCTTTCTTTCTAGGTACATCAACCGGCTCAACCGGTAGCAGTGAGCCTCCCACGTCCATAGCCAGTGGCAGCGCCGCTCGTCCCGAGCCGCCGACCAGCGCCAACAACATGGACGTGACCAGCCCTCGGTCCGACAACGAGCACAAACAACACGCCGATCTGCCCAGCCCCTCGCATAAGAAGAGCCTCTTCAAGAAGGGCAATGAGGATGGACGTGATAAGTAAGTCCTTATGTATGCTTCTGTTGAGGTATGACCTGACTTGGCTTGACGTCCGTAATAGATCAGCAAATCCAAGCAACACTTGGATGAAGCGTAAGAACTTACGCAAGTAGGATGCGCATCTACCGAAATTCGGTCCATCTCCAGACAAGAATCGTTGGGGCGATCAGAAACCTAGTCGGGGCCTCTAAGCCGCCCGAAAACTGCGAAACTAGAGTTGGCCACACACGCACAGTAAAGACTTATTGACAGAAATTCGACCTAGGAGAAAAGCGATATCGAATGGTTAAGACCAGTTTTGCTGTCAAAGATCTTCATGACAGCCGAGACCGACGACTTAACGTGTTCTCTGAAGCACTAAATACTTATCCGCTTGCCCTCTCACCTTTTTTAAGTGCTGACTCAGCATCGACAAATTTCAAGTGCGCGCCGCCACTTGAAGACGGGCGCGCTCAATAAGTTAGATTTTGTTCGATTGTTAATAACGTGAGAGGAGTGGTGTTTATTTTTCTGCAACCTGATGAATGTATGAATACTAATGGTACGAAACAAATTACGTTTGAACGAAATGTTTAGGCGAGCGGCCGTAACGTAAACAATGTCGTCTTTAAGGTAACTCAAAGCTGCTCAACAAACAAGTGTTAGAGGACTAAGAAAAAGTTTACAAATAAAAGAACTTTTGTGCTATTAATTAATCTAAATATTTAATCTTGTTTGCAGAGTTCTAGAGACAGTGAACTTTGAGCAGAAGTTCAGCACTCTGCCACAGTTCAAGCCTGAAGCGTGCAGTCCAACTATGGTGGTGCCCAGGAGTCCGCAGCTATACATGAGGAAGAAACTCAACAAGATCGGCATGGGCAAGTAAACTTTTGGCAAATAATGTAGATGAGAAACTTGATGGGAGTGAGTGAAGCAAGATAGATATGTCAAGATCGTTGCAAATGGAGTTTCGTAGTGTCTGCCTACCCCTTTGGGAAACAGGCGTGAATCTATGTATGTATGTAAACAGGCGTGAATCTATGTATCTATGTATGTAAGTTGGGTTGAAAGCAATGTCCATTTAACATGCGATAACATCAAAGTGACGCCTTTTAATAAGTGCTACAGCTGATTTCGACATATTGAGAAAAAATATTATTGTTCTTTTTAAGAAAAGATAATCGGCTATGAGACTCTTATATTTAAGTATTGTACAACTTTTTTAAAGAATCCATAGGCAAAGGAGAAAGACCAAATACGGCCTGTAGCGGCCAGAAAGTTGTGAATCGTTGAAATTAAACATATAATTTTTAAAAAATTTACATCGTTTTCGTTTCTTGATAGATTATCGGTGAAAGAATTTAGTTTTTAAAGATTAATTATATTGAATAAGCTATGGTAATAGCGGATGAATGTCTTATGTTGCCAGCATTAAAAATAAAATGAAGTATGGTAGGCAGAAATTGTTTTAAGGCAATAATATTTTTATTACTATATTAGAAAACAATATATTTTATTTACTTTATAAGTATATTTGTAAAAAGAATCAAAAAATATATAATTTATTATACATTCCATAATTATTAATCGGTAAAAATCGTTTTGTTTTTTAATCGATAGTAGAAATATTTTTTCAAACCATTTGCAACACTTTTTTTATCTGTTATGTCATTCGTGTTGCTACTGTGTATCGTAAATATTTTGCGCTGTTTTATTGGTGTTTTTGTACAGTTTTAATGTAATGTAATTGAATATAAATTCAATAATAATGATCAGTACCTTCTACCCATGCTAAGAATATGCAGCGGTGTTTGTGATTGTGGTTAGCTTTTTTGGACGAGTATACATAGTACGAGGTTCCCTAGTACACAGGTGATTATTCATTATTATTGGCCACTCTTTATGTAGTTTTTGTTCTTTAAGACGCAAAGACATACTTTTATTTACATCTAGGTATTATATTTATGTTAAAATTCAATTTTGGGGTATATTTAGTTGCGGAATAATTTCCATTTCAAATATCTCGTATCTTATTTCCACCAAAAGTTATTTAAAAAGAAATTATACAGGTTAATAGAGTAGTCATTTATCTTCAAAACACACATGGTGTTGTGTTTGGCCGTGCCAGGCCCATAATGTATGGCCAAATGGTACATCTCCTTTATTATTTCATTGAATGTTGTGGAAGCTGAAGTGATTTCGATCCCGCAATAGGCTTGTGTCCTAAAATGTAATTAGCGATTGATTCATTCCTTTATTAGATGTTAAACTGAAATACCCGATGTTTTCTACAAAAATCGATCAGCAACATTACTAATTACGGCTTTTTATAAACCTTTTTGAATTTGACACGAAAACGCTTTAAACCATCATGGCGGTTGAGTGATATCACAAAGTCCAAAACAAAACAAACCGTGAATAAAGTCTGGGTCTGATGTATAGTTGGTGCCACGAGAAGATAGACTTTTTGTAAATAAACATTCAGGGCTTCAAAACCTTTTTTCAAACAGTTGTGTTTTAGATTTTATTATTTTTGAACAGTCTTTTTTTTCAATGTCTAATTAGGTATGCCACTATGTTTTTAAATTTATATTGTTAAATTTTACTGAAATAAAAATATTTGATTTTGTGTTTGAATGGTCGAATGTTCATAAATTTGCCGATTTATTTGTCGTTTTACACGTAATTTATTCTGCAAATTAAGGCAAAATAGAGTACCATGAATGTTAATAATAGAATACATACATGTTACTCTATTAAAGACATGATTTTTTAAAATCATAGACCATAAATCATTTGCTCAAAGTAGCCTACCTATCCTAAAATATTTATCCACTAAAAGAAACGGTAGTTTGAAAACCCAATTTCTTTTTAGGTATAAATAATTTTCTGCGCGACTAAAAGTTTGCAATCTGCTATTCTGCACCCGCTTTTCGAGATGCCATCTTACCACTTAACCTTACATTTACCCCCTCTTGACACCAAAAAATTTATGTTGTCCTCTGATAAATGCATGTTCAGCCCAAGAATGTAACATTTCAACACAGATAATATAATAGATTTCAATGATCTAACGCCAAATGTTGACATTCAAGGCGTCAGTACCTCATAACATTAAAAGATCCTGTTGACAGCGCGTAATATCGATAAAAACCCGATCCATTGACATATTAGTTTCCAATGACACGCACCTATGCACCGTTGCGCTTATTGGATTTGACATTATTTGTTTTTGACAGAACTATCGCTAAGTCACTTAGTAGAAATTCTTTGTTTACAAAAAGTCTATGTTCTCGTGGCACGGACTATAGTCACTTTTGTTTTGTTATATTCGATTTGACAGGTAGAAAGTTTGATGTTTTAGTTGTATTTACTACTAAAACGTCAACAACATAAATGGCGGACGTACTGTTGGACGTAGGTAATGCTTATGCCGTATACATATTTTTAGTTTTAGAATCCTAAAAATAACATTAATCTTACCTTTTTATAATAGATACTAAACTTTATTGACATCTTAAAATCTATAGATACTACAATCAAACCGATTTATTCTTAGTGGACACAAGCCTACTGTCGAGATCATTCATTTAAAAAAATACGAAGGATGAGATCCCCAGTAAAAAAGACCACACTTTTAATCCTGCAGTCGAGTTCGGCTAGTTTCCTCCTTTAATTAGAATTTGTATAACTAACAATTTAAATGTTTTTTTCTAAAAAGATGCTATTTACGGAAAGTCAAAAAAGGTTGAGGCGAAATAAATGTATAAATGCTGCTAAATATGATTTTCTTTATAGAAATTAATTTAGCGGGTCTTAATCGCGTTAACTTAACTTATTTAAGGTTCCACGCTCGGTGCAAGACGAGCGAAACGTCGGTAACAAATAGGTATTTATACCTTAAATAAGTTAAGTTAACGCGATTAAGACCCGCTAAATTAATTTCTATGATGTATACAAATCGCGAAAGTTTAAAATCGATTATTACAAACCGCTACGGGCCGGAATATATAATTAAAATTAAACAACTTGAATGTCTTCGGATAAAGCGGGTATGTTTAGAAACTTCGCTTAGTTTTTTAACGAAGTGTCGAGACAACGGAGTGATACCCATAGGAGTGCGCATTAAACCGCGCAAGGACCTTCCTTATTCCGAAAGCATTCTACACAATGCCAGTGTTCGTCTCTTAGGACAATTAATCCGCAATTGTCGGTACGAACTAGGTATTGTACAGTGTGACCTATTTAAAGTGCATACAGAGTGTAGTGAAGTGCTTTCAAACAGTGATTTTAGCTTGTGCGACCGTATAACGTATAACCAATCGAGCCGCATTTATGATCTGCGTACAAAACGGCACAAGAAAAAGTTTGATAAATTGATAAACCATCGTGAGAGGGTAACCGGTAGAAATGGACACCCCACCCAACAGCAAACGGTTACCAATTTATCAGACCAGGTTATTGATAGCGCAACACAAAGCGTGTTGGCGAAGGGATTAAATTATGCTTTGACACCTAAGCGGATTCCATATGAAAACGTCATTAGTAGCATAGAAGAGGCTATAACGCGTAACAAGGTACCGTCTAACGATGCGGATACACTTAGACAGGATGTTGCCGTTATTTTTCGTAAGTCTAAGCCACCTAAACCCAATATTACCGCAGAAGAGCGTCAAGCACTAAAAACGCTGCGTGATAACACGAGTATTTTAGTGCTAAAGGCTGACAAAGGAAACGCCACTGTGGTAATGAATACTTGTGATTATGACAGTAAGATAAGGAATCTGTT
This sequence comes from Euclidia mi, assembly GCA_944739405.2. Taxonomy (NCBI): domain Eukaryota; kingdom Metazoa; phylum Arthropoda; class Insecta; order Lepidoptera; family Erebidae; genus Euclidia; species Euclidia mi. The sequence continues at coordinate 23,886,322 of OX123204.2, read as the reverse complement.
GAGTGACACATTAGTATATAAGGCTGTGTCATATAACCCGACCGCCAGAGTGACAAAACGCATTCGAGCCTTAATTAGGGACCATAAAAGCTTATTTACGGAAGAGGAATTTGAACGGTTACATAAACCTCACATTGTGCAGCCGCCTAAGATGTACGGATTACCTAAAGTACATAAGACTAACATACCTTTGCGACCGATTGTGAGTCAAATAAATTCACCCACATATGGTTTGGCGAAACACATAAGCAAGGTACTACAACCGTTAGTAGGCAAGACGCACTCTTTCGTAAAGGACTCTCGCCTTTATTGAAATCATCAAGAGCATGAAAAGGGAACCGGACGAGGTGATGGTGAGTTTTGTCCGCTCTCTAAGATAGCACACAATCTGCGTACACCAAAGGATGTAATGCCTCTTCAAACACCTGGCGTCTACAAAGTCGATTGCAGCTGTGGTAGTTCATATATCGGGCAGACTAAGAGTACAATCGCTGAAAGGGTAAAGGAACATATCGCAGCTGTAAAAAACCGACATATTAACAAGTCGGCGATAGGTGAGCATTTGTTGGAGTCTGGACCAAACCACTGGATAGAACTGCATCAACCACAAGTCTTAACCACCGATCGTCACTATTACTCCAGGATAGTACGTGAAGCGGTAGAAATCAAGAAATATAACAATTTCAACCGGGAGGATGGATATAGATTATCGGCCACTTGGAATCCAGTCATCAGCAAGTGTAAACACCGCCGCAGTGATAAATCTCAACAGTGTGTAGACGTCATTAGTGTAGTGTGTCGGAGTACCGACATTGCGAACTTAAATAAAGACCAAGTGAGGGTAGGTGCTGAAACCCGCACTTCCACAAGACGTCGCTGAGCTCTCATCAGTCTCTCCGCGACCACGCTCGGTGCAAGACGAGCGAAACGTCTGTAACAAATAGGTATTTATACCTTAAATAAGTTAAGTTAACGCGATTAAGACCCGCTAAATTAATTTCTATGATGTATACAAATCGCGAAAGTTTAAAATCGATTATGATTTTCTTTATCTTATAATGTCTAGAATAGATAAATTTTTACCTGATCAAGCCTTATACATGGACATGACGATGGCTTTTGACTATGTAGACTACAAAATCCTGATAGATAAACTTAACGCATATGGTGTTTGGGCCAATATATCAAGACTGATTGAGTCATACTTAGTGACCGTAATTAATAAAATTTGTAGTAGGTCAAAAACTTTAATTTCCTATAAATCTGAATTAAGAATTGTAAAGTGCGGGGTACCGCAGGAAGTACTTTAGGCCCTTTGTTATTTATTATTTACATAAATGATTTTCCATCAGTAACTACATTCCCCATGACATTGCAGATGACAGTACAGTTGTTTTTAACAATGATAATGTAGACACCATCGAAATAGAGATACATCGTAACCTTTCATTCCTTATGACGTGGCTAGAAAAACTAAATCTGAAAATCAATCTAGATAAGACGAAATTTATGAATTTTGGACAAAAAACGAATCAGAATTTAAATTTACTAATGACATTAAAATTAATGAAACGGACATTGCAAAATTTCTTGGACTACACATAGAAAATAACCTCAAATGGACAACACAGATTAAAAAAGTCTGTAACAAATTAAATCAGTATGCCTATGCACTGTATAATGTTCAATAAAACTGCAAACCATATCACGGTTTTGTAGCGTCTACTTTAAGGTACGGCATAATATTTTGTGGGAATGCCTCTGGCAGAGAATCAGTATTTATAGCGCAGAAGCGCTGTATTAGAGCTATTTCGAACCTAAAGACTACAGATACCTATTTGCAAACCTCATTTAAAAAAATTAAATCTATTGACCTTTCCATCCATGTACATTTTTGAGACCACAATGTTTGTAAAACGAAACTGGAAAAAAATCTCGGAACTAAGTAGTGGGCGCTGGGGTAAACTTCACTTAGTCCCTGCTAAAACAGCACTATTCCACAAAAGTGTGTTTGTTAAGGCGCCTAAAGTGTATAATAAACTACCTAAATGGATAAGCTCAATCGATAATATTAAATTGTTTAAGAATAAATTACAATGTTTCCTACTTGAGAAAGCATATTATTCAATAGATGAATATTTGAATGATAAAACTATGTAAAATGTACTGACATGAATCCACCTTCTAACCAATTAATTGTATTATGTTATTTTATTAGTTTGACATGCATTAATTACTATTGACATTTTATTTCTTTTTATTCCATTAATTAGCCGACCATTATTTGTTCTTTTTTGACGTGACAACGTCTTATAAATTGGTTTGCCGGGTGACACTTCAAGAAACTGCGTTACGCTCCGCTCACGTTATGCGCTCACAATGAGAGCGAGTGAGAGGCACGCGTCCCGCCTAAGAGCGAGAGAGACAGACATAAAAAGTGAAAGGCACGCGTCTTTCATCCTTCTTCCTACTATACGAATGAATATTCACATTAAAATTATTTTACCACTCAAAGTCGTTGTCACGTAAAACTTTCGCCCGTATACCGACTTTACAGGCAACCAATTTTTTTACCTTTTGACTTGTTTTGAATAATTATATTGACATACTATCCAATTTCATCTTTTGACATGTTCTGATTATTATTAGTATTAGCACATTATTTCAATTTTATTTTATTTAGACAAATATTTTCATTCATTGCTTTTATAACTTTATTTTATATTTTATTGATTGTGTAATTCTAAAGTTAGCATTATACTTATATCCAATTTGTACACCATTTGATGGTAAAACATAGTGGACTTGTAATATGACACCTGTAAGACCTGTATGACCTATTTTGAACAAATAAATAATGATAAAAAAGAGATTAATTTGCCAGGTGTCAGTGAAACCAATATATCGCGATAAAATCCCTGCACTGTAGTTTAATTTCAGTGCCAGGTGGCAATTTAGATAACTAACAAAATGCATTATTTTTATTTTGCAGAAGAGGAAAGCACAGTAGTGACCCCACAAATGGAGCCTGAAGTGATCAATGGCAATGGCATGCCGACCCCACACTCGTACGGGACCCCACACACCACAACCACTAATAAACTCGTGGGGAACACGTTCTTTGGACCCGACTTCAACCTCGACTCGTATAGAGGTGAGATCAGAGGTAATTATTGGTTGTTTTCATGTTTTTATTTGTATTTTATTCGGCGTTATTACATTTTATCTTGATTAAATTGCCTTTTGCAATCAACTGGCGGACATAGACCTCTCTTAAGAGGATTTGATTACACGGATGGTATAGCGCTTTAAGCGGCCGCCTCGCTGCTTGCCACTGCATCGAGTGTGTTGGGTACGATTCCGGAAGGTTTATAGGAGTTCATTAAAAAAAAAAACCTTCATTGAGTTCGTTAGTTATATTATTGTCTGTAAATTAGCGATACGGATTTATAACTAGTGCGGGCGCTGTCTTATAAAAATAAGCTTTTAGTAAAAAATAAGGAAAAATTATCATCTTCGTTTTAACTAAGAACATCTCTCGTCTTGGAGTCTGATGAAGCCTTCATCAGATTCCAAAGAGAAAGAGAATCGTTTGGCTCGGTACGGACATGTTATGTGAAGAGATGTACGTCTTTCAGATCTTCAACGTATCTTTAATATTCTGCCTTATTCTGTCCATTTTCGCTACAAATGTATCTCTATTATGGAAAGTAACAATTATGGTATGTTTGTGTCAGTGGGTTCTGCAACAGTGGGCGTGGGCGTAGGCGAGGGCCTGGAGGAGATGTCGCCGCGCACGCCGTGCTCGGCCAGCGGCGCGGGCGCGCGCGGTGAGGCGGGCCACCGCCGTGTGCTGGAGCAGCGGAGACATCTCGTGCTGAAGCTGTTCCAGGAGCACGGCATGTTCCCCACCACGCAGGCCACCACGCACTTCCAGGTAACACCCGCGAGAGCCTATACCTTCCCACAAACTATCATGTAACATACAACTTTATCTCCTCACGAACTTCCCAGTAACACCCACGCTCTTCGACTATACACAGTTTCCAGGTATACCTTCTACGCACTTCCAGATAACACCCATGTCCGACATTTACAAATATACCTCAGTTTTTTATAGCATAAGTCTTTTAATCATCGGTCACTGGTGGAAGAAAAACATCGTAAAAAACCTGCATGTCTGAGAGATCTCAATAAAGTTCTCTAGAGACATATGGTGTGCCAACCCACACTTGGCCAACGTAGAGGTCTATGGGTTTAGGCTCAGTTCACACCGAAATGGCAGCGGCCGGAAGCAAGCGGAGAACGGTTTCAATGTTATATAATTTTACTCTTTATCACCATGACTATAATACATAGAATCACTTGAAAATCTTGAAAATGTTGTGGGAATGCTCGCGGCTTCGCGATCATTCCAGCGGCGTCCGCGCAGCGTCGGCGCACGACCGCTCTGGCGGGCGCGAGCGGCCGCGAGCAAGCGCGGGAGGGCGCGGGCGGGTGCGAGCGGCCGCTGGAAGTGTCCTATCACCCCCGCCCGCTCACACCGCGCTTCTACCGCGCATAGGCATAGGAATAGCGTGAGCCTGAGTCGTGACGTGAATTGCGCGCGGCCGCAGGCCTTCTCTTCGAAGCCGGCCGCTGCGCGTCGCTTCCAGCCGCTGCCATCTCGGTGTGAACTGAGCCTTACCCTTCTCATGAAGAAAGAGACTCCGTGTTCAGCAATGGGACAGTTTATATTCATGGCTGATGATAATACGCGCAGTTGCAGTTACTTTAGTAAAGTGATCAAATTCTACTACTGCCAGAATTATGTGACGACGACGTTATTTCGAGCATTTGTACGCTTATATAAAATTGTATACTTTGGAGGATCAAATATCATATTCAAATTATTTGTACTTCCTTTCAGGCGAAACACATCGACATATTTCCGACAAAAATGGCTCTACAGTTGAAAATTCGCGAGGTGCGACAAAAGCTAATGGCTCAGTCCAACCTTACACCACACTCCGAAGTGAATACTCCAACTAGTAAGTACCTCGTGAACTCAACACATAATATTCGATGTCAATTTCATCATTCTCAAATAAGTTGCGGTAGTTCTAATTTTCAATTTATCTGAATAATAAAGCATTTCTGTTCTGATTTTCTGATACTTTTAGGATTCTATACACTTCTAGGATGTTTTTTTCTTAAAGAAAAACAACTCCCTCCCGCACTAGGAATAAATCTTGTCTCGCGGGGTACTTTACAAACATACAACCAACGGACACAATGAACATCCAGACTCGAAACAATATATGGATCACACAAAGTGTTGTCTCGTGTGGGAATCGAACCCGCAACACTCGCGGGCGGCGCAGTGTCAAGTGGCAACGCGGCCACTTAAACCACTACACCAACAGTGCATTCAATACGTTAGGTTACTCAAGCCTATATTTTTGTTGTATAGAAACGCATGTGCATACTAATGTATTTGCAATCAGGGTCACGAGAATCTGGCGAGACATTAAAATAGTCGTTTTAGATAGATATATTGGAATTTCTGATTCTCATAAGTCAGTATCCTTTTTGTTACTTTCCAAACCTACAGCTACGAAGTAAGCTCTTCCAGCTAAACAGAATATATCTGTTTTCGGGCATTTAACCAGAAATTTGATAAAAAAGAGAAATATATAAGTTTGTGTTCAAACTTTAATTAATTACACTTTTACAAAATATTTTAAACAAATTAAAAATGACACGATAATTTTAAGTCGATGTTGACGAGCGCTCGCCTGTCGGCTAAAGAGGATGCGCGCTGGTTTCCGTTAGCTTAAATAGAGCTGGTCACTCGCTCCTTCCTCTACTCTGGTGTTGTCGCTAACACTGTTTATACTTAGCTGGAAGTTTATCTTAATATATAAAATCCTTGCGTTACTGACTGACTGACAGACACGCTACAGCCGAAACTATAAGGCGCAGGAAGCTGAAATTTGGCATGTATGTTCCTTGGGGACCGTAGGGGTGCACTAAGAAGGAATTGCCCGAAATTCCCACGGGATCGGCCAAAACGGGTAAATTAAAAAAAATCAGGCGTAGCTGCTGGCGTCCTCTAGTCGTCATATAGTATGAATAAGTATATGTAGGTAGTGAATTTTAAAGTGTAACTGAAACTAAGCTTAGTGTCTAACTAACCTAGTGTGACATAATCTACATATTTTCACAATAATTTTATCTATTATTTCAGTAAATTCTCCAATCGCGTCCGCGACTTTGCAGCCGACGTCTACGGCCAGTTAGCGATGCGGGTACACCATCTCTATTGTTGTACAGGAATAGTAGTAGTAAGGGATTTAGTTGTTGACATTACCATCAACTTTCACATACACAGCTGAGTGAAAGTCCGGTGAATTACATATGTAAGACCACTGTGTGCAATATAGTCGAGTTTTGAATAAAGTATGTTTTTTGTTGTTGCAATACCAGACACTCTTGGCTTGAAGTGGTCTGACTGTTTATGTATTTTACTGACAGTTACTCAGTTGTGTAATAGTCCTGAAATACGTATAGTTCATGATGTTGTCAGTGTTGCCACGTGAAGTGACAATTTTACATAAACAGTGTGGTGATATTTTCCAAATATTTGGTAACTGTCAGCAGCTAAATTCTGTGTATTCCGTATACGATGGAGCTGATAAACTATGTTTTGTGACTATGGATTGATATAAATGCGAAGGCATTTAATACAGTGATTAGATTAATGTATAGCTACTCGTTTATAGTATTTTATTATAATTCAGAAAATACTTTTTAATTAATAAAATGTGAAAAAATCATAAAAATTTAATTGGTAATGATAAGTCCGTGAAAATTGGCGATGCATGGTCTAATTGATTCGTTGGTTTAAATTGTATGTTTATTGTAGTTTTATCAGAAAAGTAATAACCATGGTACTAATGGCTTTTCCCTGTTTTCCATAATATTATTTTTAATTTTAACAAATATTCCTATAATGCGAGTAAAGCAGTCAAAGGGTTAAAATAATCATATCTATTTAGAACTTCATATACAGATAATATAAAAATAAAATGACAAAAAAAATATCCAATTTTACTTCTGGGTGTTTTGAAATTGAACGTTGTGGGGTCATAATGTCCGTTTTTATGACTTTGCGAAGTGATGCCCAGAGAGATAAATATATATTTATATTCGCTTGTAATTGGATCATGTAACAGATAAGATTTATTTCATCGTTTCAAGCACATCGTCATCGTGGCACGATCTCAATACTTATTTGTATATTTGTATTTAAGTACTCTTGTTCTGAATGAGTGTCGAGTGATTGGATCATCGTGGTGTTGTGGAAAATACGCACTTATTTAGTTTAGACGGTGTTGTGAACATGTATTTTGGACTAAAAACTAAATTAACCCATCTTAGCCAAAATTACATCGATTATTGTATTTATTCGTTGCTCAAAATGTTTCGAAATTTTGTGTTAAACTTTATAGCAATGATTAGCGGCCTATCTGATAGTATGTCAGCCAAACGTTGTCAAATTATATAGAGTGATTATTTTTTATTCAAATAGCAACAATGTGACTTTTAAATAACCTTGTGTGAAATATATATATACAACATGTAACAAGTTTAATGCACATCCTGAAAGTACTTTGTTTTGAATCGGCTACTGAATCCATTTCTGTCATTTTTAATACCATTTTATTTTAATCCTAAAATAATTAAAATTACGTAAATTATAGTCACTCATTGCTTTGAAAAGTCGAAATATACGAAAATAAACCTTAAGTCAACGTAGAACGGCTTCTTTTTAAATGCATTTGTTTAATGGTTCCACGTACAGGTACGCACACATTAATACAACATAACAGTCGGTACAAGACAATAACACACAATTGACCACCAAAATATTTATCATCTTTCTTTCGCTTACGTATTAACAGCGGGAAAGAGCGAGACGTAATGTATCTCACTTGTCACCGTCGCGTCGGTCGCCCGCGCTGGTAGGTACTTACAGCGCCGGCCGGGCGGCCATTGTTGCGCTTAGATAAATAAAATTAGTCATCTACCTGGATTCTCTGTGAGTGTAGTGAAAAATATTTTAACAAGTTTACTTGTTTATTTACAAAATGTGTATTATCAACATAATAGTGCCCCCGCGCATTTTACGTAGAACGTTCGAGATCATCATGATGTCGAATACAAATGGATCGATCACGGCGGTCCTATCCAGTAGCCTCCTAGGTCGCCTGACTTGACACCCCTGGACTTTTGCTTTATGGGGACATACCTACCTAATAAACCACTAGTTGATTTTGACGAGATAACAAGTGCCGGGGAGTTAAAATAAGTTATCAGCTGCTTTTGAAACAGTGAAAATAAACACTGAAGTGTTAAGTGAACTAACAGGAATAAACAGGTGGTGGACACCTGGTGTCAGAATTTTAAAAAGAGGACGCCGAACAAGTGACAATAAGCCTGTGAGTCATTTGGTTATTCTATTAAGTATTGTAAATAAATTATGATTCACAACTTTAAACACGCCGTTCTTCTTTAATTCTCTCATTGATACCCTTTTACTTTAATTTCTAATGTATCAATAATGCTAACTAGGTATGATTATTATGATTAAATTAAGATAGTCACAATAGCCACTAACGATGTTAAAAAATGGTAGACCGTATCGTATTTCGCTGTCGTTTGTTTACCACAGCAAACGTTTCGTGTGATTGTGTGCGTGCGCAGGTTTGAAGTGACCACGCATTTTACTTATAATCAAGTTAATACTTTCGATAAAAAACAATATTTAGGCTAGTAAAAAAAATATTTCAATGCATGCATTATGATTATAACAAGGTTTTCTAATTGGGGTGTCTGAGGATGTGCGTTATTTCCGTTACACGTTGTATATATATATATATATATATATATATATATTTAATGTTTCCCTGCCTTCAATATTGACCGAGTTGCGTGTTAAGAATGTCTTATGGTAGTCTGATTTTAGTTGTGATTAATTTATTCCTCCATTTTGATCACCAATTACTTTGGTTATGAGTGTAACAAAATCTTCAAATTTCAAATACCTAATATTCTTGTGTAGTTCTCTGATTAATGGTCAATGTATACAATTATAAGATTTTCAGTAGCTGAGATTATAAACTCTTATCAAATAGGCTGGGTTATCCTGCCCCTGTTGATGAATGCATTTACGAAATAAAAAGATAAAACTAAAGATACATTGCTGTACTTATGTAATATTATGTGCAGGAAGTTTAAATGTCTTATATATTATAGTGTATAGGGTAGGATGTCGCATTTGTCAGCGGTGGTGTCGTATAGATTTAACAGTCACAGTTCAAGGTGACTGTAAATTAGATCCATTCTGTAAGGATTGGTGGCGAGTGTTGTATACCGGACCGTCGTTGGCAATGCGGCTGAGAGCTAAGTAAATGTCTTCTGCAACACATGTGAGGGAGGGGTTATGTGAATGTTGAGGTGTGACAGCAGCCAGCACGGTTTGCCGTTCGACCTCTTTGCAAGGAAATTTGGTGCGAACATTTTCACAATCGTTAAATCTCTAATTATTTTGTATTGTTTTCTATTTATGTTGTGATGTTGGTCTTCCAAGTGTTTCAAGTTTATTTCATTTTATTAGATTAATATCTACTTATTTAATTATTTTTAATGTACGATGTACAGTGATTTATCATACGCGTTGTCGAGTGTTCTTACGATACATACCGTATGCCATGTTCGAGTATTATGTGACGTCACGCTATGTCAACGTTCTAACAAATAATTATTACACTCTTCTTTCTCTAAACGATCGACGTAGCGATCTATTTTTAAAACATAACTGCTATGGTTTACAAAATAGCTTAAATCAGTAACGACACTAGATAAATCAATATTTATACATTATATTATAATCTCATTGTAAATATTAGTTATATTGTATACTAGCACTAAGTATTCCTGGCTCTCAAAGTAATTAAGTTTTTATTTAGATAATACTAATTATATTATAGATAAAAAGATAAATATATAATTTATACATGTGAAATTTCGGCCAATACAAATGTTATGTATATCAAAATTGTATTTTTTAAATGATCTCTTCGGCGTTAATAGTATTTAGATAATTGCTTTAGGAGTCCGGAAGTGAAATGAATTTATTAAAAGTATAAAACTTAAGAGATATTTTCGCACGGTTACATGTTGTATCTCGATAGGCGCGTAGGTGGGCCGGTGCCAAAACTCGACGGTTTGTTCGCCGTCGCGCGTCGCTCACGTTGTATACTGTCCGTACGACAACTCGCCACTCTACGAGTAGCTGTCACGTCCCAGCTGCCAATCTGAAACGATCGAGCTTTGGTACGCGTCCTTGTGTAGTCAATTCATCATAATCGTCATTGTTGTCATACATTTTAACTCATAAATAATAGAACTGTTGTTACCAGTTAGTAGTAATATACACGATATATTATTTGTCCTTAATTTGAATTAGTTATTCGTCTGAGGCGGCGTCTCCTGTTGCGCGTACTTAGTGGCCACACACTACTTTATATTTTTAAATACGGGCATGCAGGGTAATTAATTCAAAGTAAGGCACATCGACACACCTCTTCTCTTATTACACTGAAATTATATCTGTCTCAGGATAAGTCTACATATTTGATTGGTTATGCATTTACATTATCAATACAAACATTTTAAATATATATAATCAATATCATATTGTGTTCGTCAAGTTACAATTTGATCCGAGTTAGTGAAATCATATTTATTTTTATTTCGAACATTCTGTTGCGAAACGAATTTTTGATTCGACTATTTAACGAAATTAATGTAGGTTCATATATTTTACGTTTTTCACGCGCACTGCAGCATATATGTTTTCATAAAATTTCATAACTTTTTGTCGTAACCACTTTGAAATAATATTGTATTTTCGATGTCTTCTTCAATAATAGACCCAATAATAATAATGATATAGTAAGTAAAATAAATATTTGCATTTAACATGTTCATCTTATTGAATGTTTATGAAACTTATATGAAAGCATAGATGATTATATTTACACACTTTGTTGCAATATCTAATAAATATAATAAAGAAAATACAAGTTTTCCATTACGGTTTATGATTGCGACGGTTTGTACTGTTTCAATTTGTTTTTGAACTGTCCATATGTTTAAGTTTGCCCCTTGTTGAAATATTTTAAGTTTTGACCGTATGTTGAGTTTTGAGTGAATGTCTTTTAGTGTGTTATTGTAATAACAAATATGAAAAATCTTAATGGAAATAATAAGCTGCATATTTCTAGTGCCTTATTGACTTTCAAACCTTAGTAGGTAACATATTCAGCTCCAGATTAAATTATGTCTAGGTTTTGTCAGTCAATAAATTACAGACAATAGGCAGTTTTGTTTATTAGACTGAATTAACTTTGTTGCATAACAAGTTAAATGTTATATTTTAAGAAATATTAGCAATTATTTCGAAAGGACATTTTAAATAAAGCATTTCATATTCGTTATTTATTTCTTCTACATAAGGTATTAGTGTAATTGTTTAGTCAAAATGGTAAATGTAAATATCTTGTTTAGAAGATTTATTTAGATTTTAAGTGTTCAATTTAATGTATATTAGATTGAATTAGACAAAATAACAATCATAAGACAAAAATGGATATCTCAATCAGTAACCACTTTTACATAAGCAAGTTTTTTAAATGTTTATGAATCCAACTTAAGGACCAATAAGTGGCACTTTAAATTAGACATTGTAATCAACAACAAACAACTTCGAGCAAGTATTAAAGAACCATCCCATAGTGTTGTGGACAGTTTGTTCAAGCATATTGGATCATTGTATGAACTTATGTTAAAACATAAAAACCTCGAAAACATTCAATGTATTTTATTTTAAAATTCTGGTATTTACCCAATCATCTATAAAGCTTTACATAGAATGATGAAATTGATTTTAAATAAAGAAGTACAATTTACCAAACCACTTTTTACTGTAGTGAAACCGACACCCTGGTGCATGATCTGGCATCTGGGCATTTTCGTCAAAATGTTTACCTATCTTTGAAAATAGCTTACTAATATTGTTTTGAATATTTTAGCTGATTATTGGTTTTGTGTAGTGGTAAATTTAACGAACTTTCGTACATATGTATTTGTTTTATTAAATAGCCTTTAATTCAAATAATATATGAAAATAAATAGTAACTTAGATACGTTTTGGTCATGACCGTTACCAAATAATAAAATGCTCCTGAAATGAAACTGAACTTAGGATTGAATTTATTTTGTGTATATAGGTTAATTCATTGTGCTATTATGCAATCTAACACAAAAACTCAGTTGTGAGCGAAATATTGCCATAGTAATTTATAAAAAATGGTCATGATCGTTACTTGTTACGAAAACTCTATTCTTAACTTTTATATATCTATTTAACAACTGGTGATAGATCTAGAATTCCCATGCTAAATTAAACTTAAATACCCTTGTGCTAAAAATATAAAAAAATATATTCAATTATTTAAAGAATTATTAGAAAAAAACATAAAAGCCCTTAAAATATTTCGAGGGACAGTCACGTATACCTGACCCACTAGTAACGGTCCTGACATCGTAAAGTTGTGGATATACCGATATAATGGTAAATAAAACACATGTTTTACAATAATAAATTATATTTCGCACATATTATATTTCGTAAAATAAATTATAGCTACCTATAGGTCCTAGCATCTCTATCATGGGCTGAGTGCATACATTTCGGGAAAACACTGACTTTAATTTGTGTATATTAGTTATATTATGCAGTTTCACAGAAGTAAGGATTCTCTCAGTGTGCCCACGTATTTAGCATGTCCTGTCCGTTACTTATATAGTCCGGCTCATACGTTACCGACTATTGGGTAATGGTCAGGACGTAACGGTATCACAACTTTTCTTAGATTTTTAAACTTATTGCAAAAATGTTGTAAGATAACTAGATAGCTTTAATTTACTCAAACCCAGAATTAAATTCACCACGTGAAACGATCTTCGCTTTAACACTAACATAACTAGATTATTTTAGAAACGTAAAATACTTACTGGTCAATGAGAGGCAAAACGCCAAAAAAAGACCGTTACCGGTCGAAACACTCTCAATACTGAAGATATATAAAAACTGACGCTTCAAAATGGCTGCTGGTATTGACATGTTTGAATTGGTCTTGCTATTTAAATAAAAAAATTCCGAATAGTAGAAAAAGATCACTATTAAAAACAATTCAATTTACGGTCACGGTGCATGGACATGTCCAGTTAACACATTCCAAGGGGACAGGATATAAACTTAAATCTTAAAATATTTGTATTAAAATATATTTTACAGTTTAACGTGCTTGAAAACTACAACCTGATTACAAAAACAGAAATGTGTGGAATATGTAATGAGATACTAATTGCAAAAAAAACATTAACATAGGTCATATATCTAAAAGAGGACAGTACTGCAAGACGTAAGAGGTCGCATTTCTGGATTTAATTTTATTACTTTGATTTAAATTTATCATAACAATTTAAGTGAAAAAGAATTCTGTATTCATTGGGAACGACTCTTTATTAACTAGACAGTTCTATGTCATACAAATGTTAGTTATTTGCAACTGTCTTGCATGGGACATCTCACGAGTGGGTTGTTAAACATTTTGACGAAAATGCCCATCTACATCGATAAAAAAGTGTCCAATTGCGATTCGAACTCGTTCATGGAGGGATAAGTAGTAGCAATCACAAGTCAGGTATGCAAATCACTTGAGAGTAGCAAGTCAATGAACGGACCAAGTCTGGAACTTCGCTCCGTATTACCCCTTCTAACAGCACCCCCTCAATGGACAGGCATAGTCCGCAACTCCGCTCCGTATTACCCCTTCTATCAGCACCGCCTCAATGGACAGGACAGTCCGCAACTCCGCTCCGTATTACCCCTTCTATCAGCACCCCCTCAATGGACAGGCACAGTCCGCAACTCCGCTCCGTATTACCCCTTCTATCAGCACCGCCTCAATAGACAGGCACAGTCCGCAACTCCGCTCCGTATTACCCCTTCTATCAGCACCCCCTCAATGGACAGGCATAGTCCGCAACTCCGCTCCGTATTACCTCTTCTATCAGCACCGCCTCAATGGACAGGCAAAGTCCGCAATTCCGCTCCGTATTACCCCTTCTATCAGGGCCCCCGCAATGGACCGACACAGTCCGCAACTCCCGATCCTCATTACTCCTTTTTTCAGCACTGCCTCCATGGTCTGGCACAGACCACAACTACGAACCGCATTTCTCTATTTATCACCGCCACTACAAGGGACAGAGAGTCCGCAACTCCGCTTTCTTCGCTAATAAAAGATCTTTTGTAATGAGGCATTGTTCAAACATTCAATAAGCAGACACAAGAAATTGTTGATCACACAGTGTTGTCACGTGCAATCCCGAGCCGAACTCAAAACCGTAACACCCGGTGGAGTGCAAACGGTGAGACGATCGGTTTAACCTTTGCGACATACGCGCAGTTACATTGGTAAGTATAAATACATTCTAGCAAATAAAACTAGGTGTATTACTTTGTTCTGAGTTCTGGATCAATTTCTGCTAACTAATTTGCAATAAGCTATTTTAGGAGGTGACGGATTGTGCTATGTATTAGGGTTGAGCTACACCTATCAGCACCGCATCGCACTTTTCTATGTTTCTATCCTTTTCTGTCACTTAGGACCGTCATTTACTAGAGCGAGAAAGAGAGAGGGAACGCTTCAGCACGCCGCGGAATCGAAAAGGCGATCGGCAACACGGGAAAAATGCGATAGCATGCTGAGAGGCGATGGAACGCTGACGCGCGCGTCAGAACGCTTACGCGTGCTATGGCATCCTTTCGCCGCCGATCGCGTGCAAGCGCGCGCTGACGCACGCTGGCGCGCACAGCGGTGTGCTGCCGCGTGCTGGTGCCGATTCGTATAGATTTTTCGTTTTTTTTGCTATATATACTCTTGTTATTTTGCATTTCTTGAAAAATGCCCGCTGTTACTACTGCTCTCTCTTCAGCTTTGCTATCCATTTCGAACTTGAAACTATACTGTGACCAAAACAAATGTCAAAAGAACGCGGCGGAATGCTTCAGCACCACAGAGCATCAGCACGCTATAGCACGCTGACGCGTGCGTTCGCATTCCGTAGCACACAAATATGATCGCAGGCTATAGAGTGCTGCAGCACGCGTCAGCACGCTATAGCGTGCTGAGGCACAGGCGGAACAAATGCGATTCCGTGCTGACAGATGTAGCTCAACCCTTATCGAACTCTCATGTTCGGGCGGCTATGAATATAGACCACATTTCAAACTGGCGCCGCGTGGGTGTTGTAGGAGCCGACTAAGGAAAATATGCAAGGCCGTGTTAAGTAAGAGACAGGCTTGATTTCGAATCCTATACCAATCCATCTGGCCCGAATGGGTAAGGCCCAATCATCTTATTGACTCGCACTGTAATGATGCTGGCTGTATGATGATACTTTAGGTAGGTAGCAGCTAAAATAAAGTACCTAGACACAGTGGTAACATTATATTATGTAACTTCTGACCCGACTCCCGGCACGGCACGGCATGTTTCGGTAGTCCGAACTATTGATTTGACTGGAATTTAGTAGATATTAATATTACCTACCTCTTGCTGAAGATGCAGAAAGACAAGCACAAACTGATACGTTGAAGAGAAAACAATTCTGAGTACATCATTTATGAAGAAACAAGATTTACTAACGGTGACTTCAGCAACTTATTTAATAATTATGCCGTGGTATACTGCGGGACGCCGGACGCCGTGGCATACTGCGGAAAGCGGCGGGACGCCGTGTCATACCTCGGCGTCCAGCAGTAGGTATACCACGGCGTCTGTATTCATTGACGGCGTGCCGCAATATGACAAACGAAATAAGGTAGGTAATATGAATTCTGAACTCATTGAAATAAGAATGTGTAACAATAACATACATACATAGACTCACGCCTGTTTCCCGGAGGGGTAGGCAGAGACTACGGAACGCCATTTGCAACGATCCTGACATACCTCACTTGCTTCACTCACTCCCATCAAGTTTCTCATGCATGCTCTTCTGTTAAGGGTACTTCTGACTTGTCCTTTTTTCAGGATGTCTCCAATCTGGTCAGAGAACGTTCGCCTAGGTCTTCCCCTTTGTCCTGTCCCATTCACACTTGCCTTATATATCTTCTTTGTCAGTCTATCGTCATCCATCCTCTCCATGTGCCCAAACCATCTTAACATGCCTTTCTCAATGCTTGTCACTACATCTTCTTTTACCCTACACCAATCTCGTATCACACAATTCTTTACTCTGTAGGTCAAAGACACACCACACATACTTCTCAGTGCTCTCATTTCTACAGCATTTATTCTACTTTCAAATCTCTTCTGCCACACCCAACTTTCACTACCATACATAAGGGTAGGCACTAACACACCTCTATGTACAGCCAAACGTGCCTTTTTGGACACGTTTTGACTGTTCATAAACGCCTTCAGAGCTCCATTCACACTATTACCTGCATTAACTCTCCTTTCAATATCTGCTTCATTCTTACCATCTCTTGTAAACAACGTCCCTAAGTAAACAAACTCATTCACTTGTTCCACTCGCTGTCCATCGATCAAAACATTACAAGCCGTAACGCATTCCTCCTTTTCAAAAACCATAACTTTCGTTTTACTTACATTCACTTTCGTTTTACTTACATTCACTTTCATTCCTTTCCTCTCTAACGCACGATGCATGATTGTTACCATCTCCTGCAATTCCTCCGTTGAAGATGCAAGTATAACCTGATCATCAGCATAAAGGAGGCATTTGACGAGTAACCCATTCATCCTTAATCCACTTGATCAGTAATTAAGTCCTTTGCCGTATCGTGCCGTGCCGTGACGTCAGTGTGCGCCGGCACTTAGCCTACAAAATACCAACTAATCGCTGAATTCAATATTTGATCTATGCATGTTTTTAAGATTTTAGATACATATCTGACATAAGCTCTATACAAAATAATTATGTCTGTACCTATTTCAAATCTGCAAATCCATGGATAGATTTAATATTGAAACTGGCCGTAAATAGGCCCCTAAATCAATATTTGGTTTAATAGACTGCCTCGTTGATCTCACGGCATAAATGTGCGCGTGGGATTGGCAGGTCTCGGGTTCGATTCCCGGGTTGGGCAAAGTGTTATTTGGTTTTTCCGTTAGGAAATTCACAGTAACAGCACGGAGTCTGGTACTGTGCCCAGTACGGCAATAGGCTCGCCCTCTATTTCGTGGGACCTAAAAATTCATGGCGAAATGTGGCTGTAATATTACCTATGCGGTAGGCATTCATTCATTCATGCCTTCGGGGATACAGGCGTGAGCCTAGAAAAAAAAAAAAAAACAATATTTCAGATCAGCAACTGCTCAAAGATAACTCAGGAACTCAAGAAACTATCACACTGAAATTAAATGAAATAATTATTAAAACAAATTTTAATAATTTATTTTTATGTTAATTTACTATAACATTATATAACAATCTAATTTAAAATCTTATCACTGCCTCAAGTAACAGGGTCTATAGCTTTAATTAATAAATCAGGTTTTTCTTGCTCCAACATTGATAAAGCTGCTTGTAAAGTAATATCATTGCCTGGGTCAGTTATAACTAGGAATTTTAAAGCTGGCATTCTGATAAGAGCAAATATGCTACCTATACATAATTTACAACCACTTATGTCTAAGAATTCTAAAGTATTTCCATTTTGACCGGCAATTCTGTCTAGGCACCAAACATCAACATGTCTACTGTTTTTTAGACACAGCCATTTGAGGAAATTCAAGTTCATTAGGTTCTGCAAGCCTTCATATCTGACTCCATTGTGAAGGAAATTGGTGCAATCAACTGCTTCCACTAGCCAACCATCTTCGTAGCTGTCTGGTAATTTGAGTGTTGTTGCATCACCAATTATCCATTTCTTTTCTCCTTTCAACCTGAAAATGGTAAACAGAAATAGTGAGTACTGGCCAGTTGGGCTAGTAAACTCTGATGGTTATTGCCAATAACTGTTAAGCTCAAGGTGTTGGTCCAATGCCCACCCAGGACACAACTTTGTGTGATGAGCTTAATTTCTGGTCTGGGCATAATTTATCAATATGTTCATGAGTTATTTGATTGCCAAAGTATAGGCTTTGATTGGTTTAGGATCAGTTCACATATGTAAGTTATTCTAGTACTTAGATATAACATTAATTTGAAAAATAAAATAAATAGTCAGAACTTATGAAGAGTTAAAATATTCTGTGACAAATAATGTGTACACATAACACATAGCCTATGTTAAATATGTTAAACTGTAAGATATATGAATAGTATGGGCATAATGTATTAATGTGTTATAACACAAATATTACCTACCTGACAGCAGCTCTACGAAAAGTAAAGAAATGTACTGCAGCTAAGTTGGAACCCAGAGCAGTCACTCTTTCCTTCATATATCTTTGATTCTCAATGTCCTGCAATTCTTTCATTTCAGCCCACCAATCTTTGATCATCTGCATGTTTAAAGAAGGGATTTTTGACAGTGCACTCAATATGTTAGGATTTGGGTTCTTCTCAACAAAAACGGACAGTTTACTTCTCCATTCTCCGTCTCTTTGTATCCATGGCTTTCTCCAATCAGTGTAAACATGTCCGTGAACTATACGAGGTTTCTGGCCTTCCTCTTCACGCTGGTAGATGCTTTTATCACAGTACCTTCGAGCAACCACGAAAAATGGCCGGTAATTCTTATAAGGCTTTAGAGTCAGTGACATATTTTTGTCGTTTATGATAAATTTAATAACATTCCCTTAAAATTTTTATACAGAAAAATAGTGAAGACTGAAGTATTCTAATTTATATTGAGGTTAGTATGTTTGACATTTTTGTTTTGATGTTAGTGACAGTAGGTACTGACAGTTTTGACATGGCTGCTATGGCTGCGTTCTACCTGGCGCTCATAACAATTGCAAAATGTACATACGTTCCAAAGGGACGATTTTGTAACTAGAGCGCGCCATACCTAAGATCTATCAACATTCCGTTTGATAGCTCCATGCAATTGATGAAAAAAAGACACTGATCACATGAAATATTTTTTTTGGATTTCCTCCCTGCCACTACCTGGTACACGTGGTTCCTCGTCAATCTAGACATTTTGACCTTTGTAACGTTCTTATGGCATCATCATCATCATCATCAGCCTTTAACAGTCCACTGCTGGTAGTCCAGCAGTGGACTGTTAGAGGCCTAGTGGCCTCTCCTTTGAAAGGAGGAATTGGCCTACTATACCACCCTGGCAAAACGGGTTGGTATAGGGTTTGTATCAAGTTTTCCTTCTCTTACAGTGCTGTTCTCTGCATAATATACTCCCTCTATCGGCTCTTACGACACCCATGGGATGATATGGGGTGGTGACATTCCGTAATCCGTCACCACACGACGTCTTATGGCGTAGTATTATTAATATCGTATTGCAACTGTTAAGCCAACGTGTTAACACTGAGCAACGTACTTAGGAGATTTTCTCATACCGCACTCCAAAGCGACCCGTCTCACGGCCTCTAACTCTGAGACAATAAGTTTCGCGATAACTCCAATAAATGACGATAAACAAGAAGTAGCAAAAATGCCCCACTTCCGACTGCAACGATAAGTATCTCAAAAAATCGCTTATAATCAGTATAAAAAAATTATATACTTCCGGTAATCATCTTTACTGGCTAACATATAAAAAAATTGCTCTAAATATTAATTCAGGAGTAGAAAACCTGTAATATACTAATTTCTGATTTTAGTTTTAGAATAGGATTAAAAAGCAATTAAACACTGTAATAACTCACGTTTGATAATAGTTATTATACTACGTTAGTAATAAAGCACACATACTGAAGAGTTTTGTCAAACAATAGGACTAAATATGCTTAAACCAAACGTGTTAGCAGATTATGTCGAAGAACATAATCTAAACCAGCAGAGTTCCCTTTGCGAGGTTGGAAGCAACTAGCAAAGAAGTTAATATGATTTTCCGAGACATCATATGTCTCGGAAATTCATTATGATATCAGAGGGTCTATACCAGTTTGCACTCGATCATCACGGTGGACGATAGCCTAGTCGTCGTCGGGAACAATTTCCATACATTTTCTAAATGCGCTCCCTAGCGGACTCTATCGATAGCTACTCGCTATTAGGGGAGCTTATAGAAAATTTAATGTGTTCGAGGATACAAGCTAGAGTCTATAAAAAATATGTTCATTTGTTTAATCTTTATTCCACTTTTTTTATGGTCGTTAGAGAAATGCATGATTGAAAGTATAATATTTTAAGATATGTACTTAATACTGCGCCTGAAACAATATTTGGAGCAATTTCTAAGTATGATAGCCAGTAAGGATGTCAATCAGAGGTATGCAACTTATTAATACTCAATTTTATCTATTATTTGAGATATTTTTCTCAGCTGTCGGACGTGGGGTAATTTTATATGGAAGTTGCAACTTCTCCTTTTCCAAGTCTTGATGGCATCAAACTTACATCGATGTCAGTGTTAAAGTGGCTGGCCACGTTGTGTGGTTTTGTGGGCTGACGCACGCTGTTCCTTGAAGTTCTCCGACACCCTGTGTAACATTGAAGATGTGGTGCGTGTCTGCCCACAAAATCACGCACCGTGGGCAGTTAGCTTAAGGTTTTACTGGTTTGTGCAATGTTGTGGATCGAGGAAAAGAATGCTGGTAATATTACATTGTATTTACCTGAAATTTTGCGAAAGCCAAGCCACCCAAGTTTACCTACAGGTTAAGACACCTGTAGTAGGCCACAGTCGGGCGTTCAGGGCTTATAAAATTTTATATATCCAATATTTTATATAAGCTATTCTGTAGGTATATTTTGTCGATTCTAAAAAAATACCTTTTCACCACTGCAGCTCAAACATGCCGCTTTTGCTGCGAGACAACAGTGAACAAAACGCGATTTTGATTCGAGCGTGAGTAAAAGTAGCTTTTTAATTTTTCAATGTTCAGTGTCACGATTTGACATTGTTCAGCCATAAATTTGAAACATTCGAATGCTCTGTCTCTTTCACATGCATATAAAAAGTGAGTGAAAAAACAAACCCCTTCGAATTCGAAATTTGATTTTGGAATTCGACCTCAAAGAAAACACCTACGGCAACGCAAAAAAAAGATATTTGTAATAAAGAAATTACTTTTTTTATATGTTATTGTTTACATGTTTAATTTATTATTGGATATATATTTAATTTATATATTTTAATAAAAATAAGTCTAATTAATAGTATAAAATTAGTATTTAACCAATACATTTTTATTTAGAATTACAACAAGGATACATTTGAAAAATAAACATCAGGGACGCGGTATAAACGTGATTTAAAAAAGTAGCGGGAATAAAAATTTCGCTGATGCTGATACAGTAGGTATAGCGTAACGTGTTAAATTATATATATATTATAATTATATTAATTATAAAATAATCTAAAAAGATGAGTGAAACTAGCGACGATGACTGTACTTTAACACCAGAAGAGTTAAATCAACAAGTGATTATGCAGAATTCAATTTATGTTCATTTCTATGTCTCCTAAGTAATAGGATCATTTCGCCTGTTCGCGTCCATTTAGTGCAGTTGGCAAGTTTGAAGGAGAAAATAAAAATGTTCCGGCAAATTGATTCAATGAAAAATTTATGTAATGCGTTCATTATATAGTCTATTTTAATAATAACTTTCAGTTTTGTTCGAAACGTGTTGTGTTTTTTTTAAATAGACAAACTTCAATATATGGCATTTTACCCAGTTTGCGTCCAAAAAATCCAAATTGCGTCCACCTGTGGACCAGTTCGCGTCCACCAGCTTAGTCTTAACAATATCAGCCTTATTATTCTTCATATAAGGGTGATATTGTTAAGACAATCTAAAGAAAGATTGGCTTTTAACAATTTCTACATTTAAGATTAAAGTTATAAAAAATCTACATTATTATCATTATTAAATCACTTTATAGAAACTATAAATAACTATTTATTGTTCTCAACATCGATGGAACTTAAAATTAAAGATAAAAAATAACGATACATGTTGTCCAATATTGTGGTCTTCGGAATAGCATAATTTTTACACAATTATGTACATATTTGTCTTATCGATTTCTTCTTCTCACGAATATCACAAAACGCTTTCTTTATTTAATCATCTTTTGTATTTTTTTTCCTTCTTCTTTCTTGTCTCCTAAGAACTCATCTTGAATAGAAAAAATATGGAATAAAATAAATTAAATGTAATAATTCAATTTTAAACTCAGTCTTAATCAAAAATGCATTTTAAATTAGGTATAAAAAAAAATATATAGAATGTATTTATGCGATAATTTCTATTTCATGAATATATGGACGCAATTTGCTATAATATTATGCCTTGCAGGTATAGTTTGCGTCCACTTGTGATCGATTATTATATCGATTGTATCTTTTATTACAATCATAATATATCGATATAATCTATAATATAATCATAGAATCCTTCGCTTGCTCGGGACTCAAAATCAGCACTCGAAACAAAAAACAACTTTGCTCTCTTGTTGCACAAATAACTATAGTTGGTTCGAGTAGCGAAGTTTTTAAGTCCATAATTTGAAACAGGCAATGGTTACTTATTTCAAAATAAGTTTTGTTTTAATTTGTTTCCTAGCATTGTATTTAATTATTTATTCTGCAATGCTTTCCATCTAAATGCTAATTCACTCAATGGAGCTTTTGGAAAATCGCCTCATCTACAAACCCTGATACCGACGAAACATTTTTTATTATTTTAAAATTTCATTCGGCGAATAAACTTGACGGTAGAACATCGGGCAAAATTTTACTTTGTTCGGTACGTTTCGGTTCGGTATTTATTTAATCCCATTTTAGATTTTCTATAAACCCATTTGGATGGGTGACCGCTTGTTGTACCGTCCGAGCGCTACCGCATCTGGTGCATACAAAGTCGGTCCAAGGTTCTTGTCTCAGGACAATAATCGTTAGCCATGTTGGACGCATTTGGGTGCTCTAAACTCCGACACGAGACGTGTACCTACCTATGTACTAGACTCTCTGAATTGGCCACATCCTCATATAAATATATCTTTGTCATTTCTATCGTAATAATAAATAGATTGGAGACATCCCGAAAAAAGGACAGGTCAGAAGTACCCTTAACAGAAGAGCATGCATGAGAAACTTGATGGGAGTGAATGAAGCAAGAGAGGTATGTCAAGATCGTTGCAAATGGCGTTCCGTAGTCTCTGCCTACCCCTCCGGGAAACAGGCGTGAGTCTATGTATGTATGTATGTAATAAATAATAAACTTAGCAGCAGCTATAGCCGAGTGGTGAGACCGACAGACTGCTACGCAGAGGGTATCGGGTTCGAATCCACGGCACGCACCAAGAACTTTTCGAAGTTAAGTGCGTATTAAATTGTTAGTTATCGGTATCGCTTGCTTATTGGTGAAGGAACACATCGTGAGGCAACATCAACCTGCATGTCTGAATGTTCTCTATAATGTTCTCGAAAGACATGTGAAGTCTGCCAACCCGCACTTGGCCAGCGTGGTGGACTATGGCCTTACCCTTCTCATAGTGAGAAGAGGCCCGTGCGCAGCAGTGGGACAGCATAAATGGCTGATGATGAATAATAACCCTAATCATGTTTTGTTCAACAACAAAATTCATGAATACTATTAGGTTATCTTCACGGCTTCATCTCACTCCTGCTCTTTTTCGTTTATTTGATGAAGGAAAATGGACTGCCTATTGAGCCATACCTATTTAATAAATTTTAGATTACAAAACAACAGCGCGTTTATTAATGGCGGCAGCGTGTAATAGATTTCTTGGTCATATTTCATCAAGTCACTTTTTATTTCTCTCTGCGGGTAAACTTAATTATCCCGTCGTCGTCACGTCTTGAACATAAAAGCTTAGTGTTTTTATGTTTTTTACTCGAGTGGGAAAGTATTTGCGCTTTTAGAACAGTCTTTTAACGAAGAAGTTATCATGGCTCAGGGTATTTCCTCGTGCGATGTTATGGAAATATAATGATGCGACGGTTTATTTAGTTTTATACGAGAATGTTTTTGGTATTGTGAAATTGCATTGGCTAGTAAATAACAACAAAGTAACTTGTATTTTATTCCCTAGACAAAGTAACATTCGACAAGTTCGAGTGTCAGTTGGTTGCTAGTGTTTGACCCGGTCTAGTAGGTCTAGGTGTCCGGAATCCGAGACAGTAAGGTCTAATTCCTGGACACGGAACATGACGTAAAATTCCGGGACAATCCCGGATTTCCAGGCCATCTGGCAACCACGCACCTTCGTAGCCTTAATACAAATAGGTACGAAAAAAGGAACTACACATACTCCGAGGTTTAGTTTTAGAATTAGCTGTATAAATGTACCTACCTACCTACGTCGCCTAATAAGTATCTGTCTCACCAATGAGCTTTAGGTACGAGTAAAATAGAGTAGATAAAGAGTTGATGAATAATTGCCTGCCTGATGGTAAGCGGTAGTCATAACTATTATGACTAAGTTGGACGTAGTTTAGCTGAAAGGACTCAACCCACTCTATGGTCTCTGGCCATATTCTATGGCCTGATCCTGATGGCAAAGAAATTGCACAGGCAAAATTGGACGATTTAACATCAATGTTTCATCTTATCCCTAAAGACTGTCTTGACTTTTACAAGTCGTTAAAAGGAAAAGAATCTGAGGAAGATGTGGATGGGCTCGGAGCGGAACCAGATTTCGAGGTGGAGCCGGAGCTGAGTGATGATGAGGGAGAATAGAAATTAGATTTTTAGAACATTGTAATTTTTTAATAAATACGTAATTTGCTTAATTTGGGTGCATAGGGTTCCCACCAAGAACTTAGGCTCCCAAGCCAACCTCACCTGCAAGTGGTGCACCTGCCGATCAACGGACGAGGCTCTGGCAATCAAAATATCCCGATAAGCGGCAATAGGCTCGCCACCTATTACGTGGGATCAAAACACTGGCAAATGTGGGCGTTTAATATGCCTCTGCCTGGGGAAACAGGCGTGAGTCTATGTATGTATGTATGTAATTTGCTTAATAATCAATATTTTTTTTTATATCAGTTTGTTCACAATTTTTTGTTATTTGGATCTTTTTTGAGAAATTAAAAGAACCACTGCTAAATGTTAAAATCAATTTAGCAGAAACGACTCAAACCAAAATTTTTCCTAATAACTCGAAAGTAAGTTGGTCTATGTTACTACAACTTGACTCATATTTTTTTGTATATTTTGCCAATAAGGCTCTAGACAGACGGACCGCATTTCAACTGCAATCCAAACGCACGCCGACTGCAATTGAACTGCAATCGGACTGCACGTTTAGTTTGCAGTTCTATTGCAGTCGTGTCAACGGCATTCAAACTGCATTTGAACTGCAATTTGCGGTTGGATTGCACTTGAAATGCGGTCCGTCTGTCTTGATCCTAAGTGATTATATTTCAAAATATTCCAAATACAGCATCATTACAGCAATACACACCTAAACTTAAAACCTCGATAAGTCAAAAATGACATATGGTGGGTTAAGTTCTTACTGCTAACCAACGTCAGACTTAGAATTTTTAGAGCAGGTATTAAACTATAAAAATTTCTAAACAACTGTGATAGAAGAGGGGAGAGCTGAGTGGATCAGCTCTGGCACTTCATAGAAGTGAGTTTGCCATGCGCGCTAGAGCTCTCGAATGCTATACATTCGTGTTTAAACTCAGACTAGGTCCAAGCTTATCTACTCAGTGTTATCTAATTTATTTCTTCGAGCTTACCACTGCTCTTCCCGTCGAAATAAATTAGTTTTGGCTTGTCCGAAGCACAGAAGCCATCAATGACATGTGCGGTCTTTCAAAGGAGGTTATATGACTGCTCATGTCTAAATTCAGACTTGACATAGGTAAATTTGGGAACTACACCTTGCTCTTGCTATATTATAATATCGGCCTGTATATAAACTGTCCCATCGCTGGACGCGGACCTCTTCTAGCAATGAGAAAGGTTTGGCCATAGTTCACTACGCCAAGTTCGGGCTGGCAGAATTCACCTGTTTTTCGGGAAAATGTATATAGCGAAAACTCTTCTATATTTAGGTTTCCTCATGTCGTTTCCTTTCACCGTTTAGCAGGCTATAAGTGACAATTGAATACTCACATAGCTTCGAAAAGTCGGCGGAGTCATCTATGAGAAAATCCGCGAAGCAGTATGTTATCTACTCTCTCCACAAAGCTATCGCTGCTATTAAATATTTAAACAATCTAAAATATCTTATATTCACTCGCACCTACAATGAATCACATTAATCACAGTGCGCAGCTAATAACACTTACTAGATTAGATTTTAATCGAATCCACATGATGTGTAGCGGGAGTTGGGTTGCAGCCGTTAAGACGCCATGACAGTGTCAGTAATGCTGGCGGACAAGGCTCTCGTTAATCTTGATTTAAAGCTACGCTTTCACTAGCTGCTATAACTTGTATTTTTGTGGCGAAAGCTTTATAAATAATTGCTGTGATTTAAAGAGCTCTTGGAGTGCGTTTTGTTGATTTGGCTAAGTAGTAGGTACGTAACATTTCGATTCGTTATAGGAAAATTGGAAGAACATTGGCATGTTCATAAATAAATATTCTTAGTCAATTTAAGGCAATAAGGCAGACTATGGTGTCTTAAAACTATCGTGGTACAATATAAGTTGATTATTAATTTAAAATAGTAATAAAGGTTCAATTTTGCTGCTTTGAGAAAAGTGGCTGCCATAAACTTCTGTTACACCCTTTAAGACTTACGCACAATGCTGTCTTATACAACATTACTTTTTTTAACAATCTTCAACATTACACGCACGGAATGTAATACGTTAGAATTAAAATTACTCTCGACGTAATTGCGCATTTGGACGCTTAATTTCAGCAAAACGTACCCATCAGGTGTAGGAGTACCAACGTAACTTTGCCGCGTTAATTCTCGCTCGAGATTTCGCCTTGAAGTCGCTTGTTAGTTCTAGCTTTATCACAGCCACTCGAGTCAAAGATTGGACCATGTGCGACATTTATGTGGATGTTAATTCGATTGCTCCGCCGCTAATAAGACAGGGAAGTCAAGTAATAAGTCAGATATCTTAGTGCAATTTTCTTCTTGTACAAGGAACAACTGCAGTGTCCTAATTTGACTTTTATTTGTTAAGGCCGCGTTTATAATCTTTTTAGGTGGTTTTAGAATGAAGTTAAGAAACTATGATTTAAAATCTCATTTGATTAGCATGAGATTTGAAAAAGTATCACGACATTTTTAGAATGTTATTATAGATCTTTTGAATTCTAGAGATTAAACACTCCCGAAAACTAAATTATATCTGACTCTGTTATTTTTAGAATACACTTAAAATCCTGAGCATTTATCTATACCTAAGGAAGGTCAAAATTATCCAAGTATTTTTCACAAGGGATAAATTTATAGGATATAGACAATTCGTGCCCAAATTACCACAAATACATCCATGCATTTAATATACATTATATGCAGGAATGGGCAAAAATTCACCATATAAATGATCTAAACGAACTATCCTGCTGTACGTATTATTAATGTTTGCACAAATTCGGATTTTAAATATTATTATGCTGCGAACCCATATCGAATATAAAAACATAAGTGAACTTCCGCGAATTCTACTAATTTGCACTGGAAAGAGCAATTTAAAGTATACCTACATAGGTATTGGCAAAGCAAAGATTATCCGCGCGCCTCTAGCAGTTAAATTTGGAAGTTGTGAAGGTACGACACTTTTGACAGCTTTCAATACAACTTTGCTTCGAGGCTATATAGGTATACCTCCATGGTGGTAATTGTATTGAGAGCTGTTAAAAGTGACAAAAGTAGTACTATCTATCTCTATCTATGCAAAGAGTCGATAAACGACTTCTAAATTTTGCCGCTAGAATCGCTAGTTAGAATCTTAGCATCGCCAATAATGCTCAATTATTTTTTCGTATTTTATAGTGAACTTTGGTAATTTGCAACAGCAAAGTATGATTTCAGAGACTGATTTTCAAGCAACTATCGACCTTCATTTATAATTTGCAAAATGTGTAGGTACCTAAATAATTTAGTCAACATCTATCTATATCTATATCTATATCTATACTTATAATAAAACTGTAGAGAGGTCAATTCTGTACATTGGATATATATTCAAAATTAATATTGGAGGATGAATGGTGATCGATACTGATGCCAAAAATGCAACCAGTATTTTTTTTGTCTGTCTGTCTGTCTGTCTGTCTGTCTGTATGTGCACGCATGGGTCAAAAACTACTGAAGGGATTTTAACCAAACTTGGTACGATTGTAGTCCATACTCCTGGGCAGGTTATAGGCTATATAACATAACGCTAAGATACATAGGAGCTGAGCAGTGACGATAAATTTGAAGCAAGTCTCTTATCCTCGCATACGTTGATCATTCACCAAAAGTATGTATTACAAAGATGATGGTCTTCAAAAGATCTACAAAAAAGTCCTTAATAGTATGTATCCATCTTTTATAAATTAACCACAATAACGGGTTTAATCGTTAGGCATTTCTTCAAAGTGTATTAAATACATCAATATATTGTATTTCACATAGATATATCTTTATCAAACTCCCATATTCAAAAAGTACACTTTAATATGTATATTATATTAAAAAAATAATAGAAATCGGTTTATAAACACACAAGATATAGATGAAACAAACTTCCAAATCTCCCCGCGCCGGTATGGGTACGGCTATACGGTTGATTTTTGTTGAACGCGCGAAACGGCCGTCTATACCTACATATAATAAATCTGTAAGTGATCGATGTCCGTACATGGGAGATGTTCAGAAGAAATCTATTTTAAGGGGTCTACATTAAAGAAGAGAAGCCAAAAATATAATTATTAAATTTTTTGTCTGTTAGTCTGTGCATTTGTGCACGCTAATTTCAGAAACGGCTAATAGAATTGGAATGTGGTTTTCACTGATGTATTGTAGTAAACCCCACTTAACATTTGATGTTTGTTTTATACGAATCGGTTCATAGCATAGATAGATTTATATGTGCGGTTCATAGATAAAAAAGTTGTGTCAAATTAAATATTTGTTCGGTTAAAATTAGTTCTATAAAAGTAACTCTTTAGTTGAATTGGTTGAAACTTAAATATATTATGAACAGTCAAATGTAAAATTGCGAGGGTTGAAAGATTATAAATAGGATATTTTCGAATATTTGGATCTTCCAATTTAAATTGAGCTTAAATCTGTACGATTAATTATATTAAATAGGGCTCAGCTTAGGCTGGACGTATTCGCACATGTATATGTAAGCAGGTTGAAGACTGGCGAGTCATTTTATTTTACTGGATGGGCTTTACTTTATTAATATATTGTAAAACTGTAATAAATAAATAAATAAATAAAAACACTGGGATGACATTGTCTGAAGCAAGTATAAGTAAAAGTCCTCATCGATTACGCCATGGGTTTGAGATGCTGCACAGTTATGGCATAAATATGAAGACAAATTCGCCGAGGACATTTTTAGATTCCCACAACAATCTAATAAACCATTGCTTGACAGTAGAGATAGTTATATCTATCCTATTACTCAATATGAACGACCACGATGACTGATACGAACCATCATTTGCTGGTGTAAACATTATTTCTCGAGACTTACTGAAGAACAGCGTTTATTATAATTATGATCATGTGTGTCGTAGCGTGGATAGTGATTTGAGAAAAATACTATTTGTAGATGCTCCGGGTGAAACGGCAAGACTTTTCCTACCAAGGTGATTTCGGCAAAGGAACTAATCTAAAGTAAGATTGTGCGAATACAAAATGACGAACCCATAGGCGGTATAACAGTACTTTGTCGTGGCGATTTTCGTTAGGCTCTGTCAGTTATACCACCATAGAATATGAGACAAAAGCTGATGAAATTATAGCCTGTCTATAGAGTTCATAACTATGGGATTGTTTTATCGCTATGCATTTTGACATTAAATATGCGAGCATGATTAAGAGGCCACAAACATGCACAGGAATTCACTGATCTTTTACTCGCGATTGGTAACTTCGCGGTGTGGACTTGCACGAACAAGTGAGTCATTTGAGCTATTTTTAGGACATTTACACTATTCAGTATAGGTAGATATTATATGTAACTTAAAACATTTTGGGTATCAATTCTGTAGCCCAATGAAAAGACAAATTCGCGCGAACGGAGTTGCGGGCACAGCTATCTATATATATAAAAGAAAGTCGTGTTCGTTACACTATTTATAGCTCAAGAACGGCTGAACCGATTTGGCTGAAAATTGGTGGGGAGGTAGCTCAGAACCAGGAAAGTACAATTAGTTGCAAAAAATAATCTGGGAGGGATTTAAGAGAGGGTCGATGTTTGTAGGGACAAACCTACTACCTATTGACAGGAAGAACGCATGCGGTATAATAATTAAGTGCTGTGCATGTGCTATCGTATATCTGACAGTACTGTCACATCATGCATTGTCATATGGTGCACTGTCATTACTTCGTTCGCTTACTATATAAACTATTTCGTTCGCTTACTATATTGTAACAGCCTTGGCGAATCCCTGCTAATATTAGGTATAAATGCGAAAATGTGTATGTATGTATGTGCCGATTACACACTAAACCGGCTGAACCAATATTCTCTACTCATAAATGCGAAAGTGTGTATAGAGATATATCGGACCATGGCTTTGACATTTGACTGTATGCAAAGTGATGTTGCTGAGCACCTTTTCGTAGATAATGTCATGAATACTGACCAAGTTACTTCGTACCCTATTACAATTATCAGGAGTACCTTCCCGCAACTTGAGACTGAACGTTGGTGTTACAGTCCTGTTAATGCGGAACCTTAATGCACCAAAGCTTCGTAATGGCAAACGGCTATAAGTAACACCTAGGACGAAACATTATAAAAGCTATTCGCTATTGCGAGTCAGACTCGCTCATGAAGGGTTCCGTAGTGGAGGTATCCAGTTACAATAGCCATTATCTTCGACTAGTATTTTTATAAACGACAAAGCTATATTTGCGGTTTTAAGGATGTACTTTATAACAAAAACTGCTGACTACATATCGTTCAAACCAATTTTCGTTGGCAGTGTTTATAACGATCTACGGCATATATATTTTTAGATTTGTCACTGTCTCACTTTAAAAGTTAGAGGGACACAACCACCCATTTTACCACTTTGGAACCGTATATCTTTCAAAAGATTGATTTTGAGAAACAATGGTTTTAGGAACTTCAAAGTAATTTTTAAAGACCTATTTTCCACATCAGTTCCATGTATGAAGAGCCCCTCTTAATATGCAATATTTTTTATTTTCTATAACGTCGTAAAGCCGTTCACAGAATACATCTACCTGCCAATTTTCAAATGTGTAAACTGAATAGTTTCGGCATAAAGTGGCTGTGACATACGGATAGACCGACGGACATAGTCTATAAGGATTCCGTGTTTAGCCATTTTTGACTACGGAACTCTAAAAATACTGTTTACAGAAATGTTTTAATTATACTTCTTGCGGACGTTAGTACGATATGAATACGTAAAATCATCATCATCATCGTCCTATCGTCGTACCGGTTGCGGCCAAGACTTTCCCCGTTGGTCAAGGTCAAGGTCCACTTTCTAGTCTACCGGGTGCGGTTATCTTAATATATAAAATCCTTGCGTTACTGACTGACTGACAGACACGCTACAGCCGAAACTATTGGGCGCAGGAAGCTGAAATTTGTCATGTATGTTCCTTGGGGACCGTAGGGGTGCACTAAGAAGGGATTTCCCGAAATTCCCATGGGATCGGCCAAAACGGGTAAATTTAAAAACAATGCAGGTGTAGCTGCTGGCGTCCTCTAGTGTTAGAATATTAATCTTGCCGTAGCGCATCTGCCATCTGACCTGTCCAAAGCAAACGGGAAGGCATATTTGATGTCGTAGAATAGTTTCAGTGGAAGAATATTCAATGGTGTTGGTGTCTTCAGTTATTCGTATTTTTATAGTCACTGAGTTCTTCTAAAGACAACTACGCCACACGACATTGTTCTTGTCCCAACAAAACAGTGACCCCGATTTAGGTAAAAAACTTTAATTATCTGAGATGCACAGACTTATGTCCACTATGTGATTCATACAATGACGAAATTGTTATATATGAGAAGAAAATCAATTGCAGAATTGCTCCAAAAATATGTATTGCTTTCACAGATAGCTCTCATGTAGATACAACAATATGTCATTGTCTCATGTATTTCGTCACGTGCACTTTTATTATTGAATATAAATCTGTCCGTGTATTCAATTAGTACAGTAGGTACTTATGTTCATATGTTGTTGAATCAAATATCTTCGTTGTTTTCATTAAACAGAAATTGGTTTGTAAAAATTTGTTGCTTTTCGATGAGAATCGTCAGTCTCGTCACGTTGCCCTGCTTTATGCGAATCAGGACGACAAACATTTAAATTGTTCGCCAAATTACTAGACCCCGGGACGTTCCGCAATACTGTTACAATATCGAATAACTATTTTGTATTCGAATGTATTTCAATGTACATATTCGCCAATAATTGGTTGTTTACTTTGATCAACTTGTGCGATCGTTAGTCTATTTATTTTTGGTCGAATTGTCGTTTCACGTTTGGTGACTATGGCTCGACGGCTACTTTTAAAATAGAGTTATAAACAAACTAAAACCACTGTGTGTGACTTTTTTCTATATCTATCTAGTACGATAACTTGTTGGCGTAGCAGGTAGCGTAGTATACAATATTTAAAGCGCTATGCTTATTCGTTTATTTCTGAATACTTCCGGCCTTTAACTGGTCAAACTCGAATGACGTAGGTTGGAAAGTAGAAGTACATTCATAACTTGAAATAGATAGCTGGAATATGACCCGTTCTAGGAATATACTGTGTGATGTACCTATTAATATATCCCACCCTGTGCATGAAGGTTATACTAGATGTCACAAGACCTATCACCAAGCCGAAGTCTAGTCGTTTTGGATATTATACCAAGGTATACTAAGCAAAAATAATACCTGCGAAACGATTTTGTATTTTTAAGTCGCTATTAAAAGTGTGCAATGCTCGAAATACCTACTTATCCATGAGTGCATGGACATCTATACCTGAATATAATTACATGATTTGACTATGACCTCGGGTTATATGGTGTTCGCTTCTAATTTGTATTTGTGATTATTTTATTTATTTATTTATAGTCTCACGCCTATATCCCCAATGGGGTAGGCAGAGGTGTAAATATTAGGTACACCCACATTTCGCCATGATTTTTTAGGTCCCTCGTAATAGGGGGCGAGCCGATTGCCGTTACCGGGCACATCACCAGACTCCGCGCTGCTACCGAGTATTCGGAAAAACCCAGTAACACTTTTGCCCGACCTGGGAATGAAACCCGGGACCTCCGATCAGCAGTTGCATACGCTATCCACTGGACCACGGAAGCAGACTGTGTATTTGACTGCAGTATTTGTGATTAGACTTTAGATAAGTTACTATACGGTAATGCTTGGCGCTTTTAAGGCCTATTCGCCGTTAATATCTATATCAACCTGATGTTGACAGGTGTCGCGTTACCGACTATTCGATCGAAGTAATGATAAGTTGTATGTATGTATCAAACAAATAGGTAAGTATATGGGAGAGCTATCGCTTATATATCTCAAATATTCAGATTAAATAACTTATGGATTAAATTTTTACATTTTTCTACGGGGCAAACCACGTTGTCTCTGCCTACCCCGACGGGAAAAAGGCATGAATATATGTGAACATGTGTGTATGTTAATTCCGTGTAGTGATGGATTAAGAATACGGAATGTCACCACCCCATATCATCCCATGGGTTTCGTAAGAGGCGACAGAGGGAGTATATTATGCAGAGAACAGCACTGTAAGAGAAGGAAAACTTGATACAAACCCTATACCAACCCGTTTGGCCAGCGTGGTTTAGTAGGCCAATTCCTCCTTTCAAAGGAGAGGCCTAGTCCAGCCGTGGACTGTTAAAGGCTGATGATGATGTGTGTATGTACATACATACCACATACCTTTGTTGTGAGTAACCGTTACACACTCAAAACAAAGGTGCGTGGTATATGTAACTTAGAAAAATATAAAAGTAATGTTAATGATCAACGATGTTACAAGTAAATTAGAAGTTAATAAACATTTATAGTTAGGATAGTTTAAATTCCTATATAATGGATTAAGGATAAACATAAAGAATAGCTAATAAAAAACGGGCAAAGGGACAAAAGTCTTTTGCAGCTACTTCAAATTAAGATATACCTATCTATTGGTTTGTATATTGCATTATAAAACAAAACTCTCTGACAGCCTCACTGCAAACGAAGATATCTCAGCAAATACCGTAGAATCATGGCGAGCATTTTTCCTGGAAGTCGGCCAAATTAAATAACGATATTTCAATAAAATACTTACCGTACGTACCTAGAACAATGAACTAGTTGAACGCTTTCATATTGTTGTGAATATTTTATCACAAAACCATTAAAATAGAAATTTAAATTGTGAGTTACTAGGAATGGAATAGTTTAGAATAAACTTAGATTATTTATCGGTTGTATGGATTAGAGATTTATAAAACCGATTTGTTTTGAATCAAAGGTACTCTTATGTATTTTGTACTCGTTGCAACGTGAAAGCAAAATTGCATGATTTTTAGTTATAATGGTGAGCAGTGAAAGTGTATCAACACACATACGATAGTGTATTCTATACGAGGATTCAAACCGGATACAAGTCGAGTGGACCAATTTTTCCATTTCGACGTTCGTATATTAAAATTTCTTGTTAAAATTTAATACAATAAAATCATAAAGTTATTGTAACTATGAGGGAGGCTGGAAAAATGTTGTATGTTCTAGTGCCAACATCAAGGTCAAAGGCCTTTAATAAAATGTCAAGAGACCGGCAGAAAGGTGGAATATATGCCATATATCGAAAACGACTAGTTAGTTTGAATGTCAAAGGTGGAAACGTACCTCTCTAAACGTACCATCGTCTCGCGTCAACTGGTCCATCATCACCTAGGTGACTGTCAGTTGTTCCTTATTGGTGAGTCGTATAAAGTGACACTAAGTAATCGTATAGCAGTTGCCAAAACTGCAGAACTGCCGTAAACTTTGGGAAACATTGCGTCTCTTTAACGTTTAGGCCTAAAATTTCCACAACGAAGCGTGTATAAAATCAACAAAATAGGTATAAATATAGAAAATGTTCGCCTTGTTTTCACACGCGTGAAATGTTTGGTATGTTAAATCATGTTTGTGTAAAACTGAGTGTAATGCCGTCCTGTGCAAACGGGATCACCAAACTATGTGAGTGGGTATTATTATTATCTATTCGCCGTAAATCACGGAAAAAAGGGACAGCGATTTTTCACTCGGGCTGCAATAGTTTATGTATTAATCCGAGTAAACATTGCAAATAAATATTATCCCTTCAGCCATTGATCTTTCTTTATTGTTAAACATCCTATCCGCTGATCTAGTCGTTCGGAAATCATAAGCTAGTGGATAACGATACGGTTTTTAAATAATAGCATAAGAAAAAGTTTGTATTTGATCGCAATTTTATATTTATCTTGGATATTTATGAGTTTGATCAATAAGCATAGGGTTATATTGCGTGGTTTAAGTTTTGAACTACTATGTGTTATGAGGGGTTACAGGAGTAGATGCAGTTGCATTCTTCACACGTTTGTACAAGAATGGCAAGTGGGTTGATGGAATAACTTTAATTGAAACACATGTGAATGAATAGCAAGTGGGCACACTTTATTGAAACTTTATGCAAGTGGTTTCATGTATGTCTTGGAGAGCGAGTTGAAGCGTCGGTTCGGGCTATTGTGATATTTATGGGGAGTTAGTACTTTTGAATTCACTTGCCAAAATTAGTCTAAGCCTTGGAATATCGCTATCCCTTTCATTTGTAGACGTCAGACGGCAGTCACGCGGTGAAATATACAATATTCTGTAAAATTTTATTCGATTAGAAAGCGAACCGGTTTGATTACTCACGTTAAAGTTCTAGGTTTGGATTCAACCGGGATAACGCTAGCGCTATGATGAAGGTAAAATGTTCCTCGCAGACGCGTACATGAAATTGGTCTTCGATGAAGTCATACTTAGCCTAAAAACCTTGTCAATGTAGTAAAGTCGACTTGTCTTGTCATAACTAACTTTACTCTCTTTTGTACTCGAAACTGTACAGCACAGACAGAATCCACCGACATCATGGCTAAACTTCCAAACTGACAATGTAACAAGAGAATAAAGCATGGTACACACTCGTAAACCGTGTAACACATCTCATCTAAACAACATGACACTAATACCGCCCCGCGGGCTCGCAAACTTTAAAATGAGCCATTTCAAAACAATATCTGACGGAGATTTCCCCACGGCCGTAACTTCATATGTTGAGAGCTCGAGGAACATGACATGTGTGTACAAAAACTATGTGACTCTGGCATATATCACACATAGTTGTTTTACATGAAGGTAGTTTTTGTTGGGTCGAGATTGGGTAACAAAGGATATTCAAGTTTTGTCTTACAAATATAAAGTATAGCTGCTATCTTAATATATAAAATCCTTGCGTTACTTACTGACTGACAGACACGCTACAGCCGAAACTATTGGGCGCAGGAAGCTGAAATTTGGCATGTATGTTCCATGGGGACCGTAGGGGTGCACTAAGACGGGATTTCCCGAAATTCCCACGGAATCGGCCAAAACGGTTCAATTTAAAAAAAATGCAGGCGTAGCTGCTGGCGTCCTCTAGTATTATATAAACGCTGTTCGTTCATGAACACGTCGCAAAGCGTATCAAAGGATTTTTTTGAGTACAAATTATTTTTTATTGGTTCTCCAACAAAGAATACACATTACATGATAAAAGAGAATTTTTGACAAATAATTTCAGACCTTATTTCGTATATATTACGAAAGGAATTGTGTGGCATTTACATCTGAGCGCTACCGTGCTTCGGAGTGCACGTAAAAGCTGTCGATCCCGGTTCTTGTCTAAGGATAAGGATCGTTAGTGCCATGTCGGAGGCCTTCGGACGTTCTGAAAACTCCGACAACAGAGTTGGCCACACACTCACACGACTAACATAACAGGAATGCCTTAATTTCAATACGGACAGACCAAAGCACACCACAACGCAGCGCATATTTCGTGGCGAATCAAGGAGTATAGTGGCACGTCGCGTCATAGCGTTCTCTTGATGATGTCACACTCTTATTCCTTAATAGAGATAGCTTATCCACAGAGCCAAGGGATAGCGATATGCCATGGTTTAGATTAGTGTCAGTTTATTTAGTAGTTCTGAGACAACGAACTAACCATCGAACCCACAGCACGTAGCGAAGTTCCACCTGGAGAGGCGACCTCTTAAGACACTATGCCATCCGTGCAATTGAAACATTATTACTTCGAGACTTAAAAATGAGTTGCCTATATTTGTTAACTCACCCGTGATTCACAATTCATCATTACCACAGGTAAGATTCCACACATCTATGAGTATGGAAACCGTTTACCAGAAGTATTCTGTAAAAAGTGCATTCACTCACTACTAAGAAGAGACAAGATAATCCTTTTCGGATTAAACAAATATGACATTACCCAATTCATAATTAAATCCTGATAAATAAACATATATACATACATAGACTCACGCCTGTTTCCTGAAGGGGTGGGTAGAGACTGCGGAACGCATTTGCAACGATCCTGACATATCTCTCTAGCTTTCGCTCAACTGATACCTGAATAAAATTTACTTAAAATACGCATAATGTCACGTTGATATTATACGCTACAATAATATTTTAAAGTATTCCACGACTCCTGAACCTATATTAGCTTTATTCATAATACATTGAATAACATAGGCGGTTCTACTACGGCGTATCGTAGACTGTGCTACGGCGTAGCTATAATCACTACAGATTTGCATACGCGACCTACTGAACTATTCTCTTTGTTAAATCATAGTGCATCGCTCGCACACACCGGAGAAAATACAAGTGAATTAAGGATAGCTTCATGTATTTGGTTCAAAGTAGGAATGCTATTAGATTAATAAACAAAATATAGAATACTCACCTAGACTGTTTTTTCCGCGGCAGGTGAGAGGCACAAAGAAAAATATGACATGATTTTTATACGATGATCTCCCGCTGTTACAGTTGCTGCATTTGCAACCTGAGGTTACTCATCTAACCGGATTTTACTAAATATTAGCTTTTCCACAGAACTCTTGCCTGTCTGACCCCCACCAAAGGGATCCCAAAGGGGTTGTGATCGTCAAAGGTCTTCATGATAGCCGAGACCGATGGCTTGACGTGGTCGCCAAAGCACGGGGAAAGCAGTAATGAATAATAATAATACGTACATAACTCGGTAAAGTCAGCGGTGCGCGCCGTGGTTTCGAACGCGTTACCCTCTGCGAAGCAGTCTGTAATTGCTATCTGCACTGGGCAAACGCTGCCTTATAAATAATAACATCTTAATCGGCTGAAATTTTATAATTCGAACACATATCGTATAGTAGGAATAACTTTGGCAGCCTCGCATACAAAGTAAAAGTAGTTCTGTTTAATGTACAGCCTCCGAGTTTAAAGATTGGCTATGAAATAAATATTTGTATCGTATATTACACATAAAATATTTTATTGTTTAGGTGTAGACAGTTTATGAGTAATATAATATTTTGTTACTATTGAATATTCAGTTGATTACTAACCGATAGTATTTGGAAACGAATATAAATAGCAGTTTGTATGAATGACGTATTTATTTTGACACCCCTGGAACCTATGTGCTATATGCCTGAAGGACGACCATCGCCACAACGATGTATTTATTATGAGATTTAGACATATTTATGATATTGTTTGTGTAGGTTTTCAACCTCCTTTTAATTTTGATTCCATGCAGGAAATGTGGCTACGATAGACGTAACTGTTTTTAAGGTTTTTCTTCTGGGCTGCTCTAATCTGATGGTGGACGGAAAGACTTTTCAAAGTCTTATTACGTTTTATACAGAATATGTTGGAATATTTTAACAAGTTTTATCAACCACAAATATGTATTTGCGGTTGGTATCAATATTGTACGTACAAGGAACACGTGGAAGCAAACATACATAATGTACAAGTAGTAGTATCGATTACTCTCGTGTCGTATTCAGGCCACAGCGCTGTCACATTTGTTATGTTTACGGCGCACATAATCGGGGTTTATTCTCCAATATTTCAGAGAGCTCAACTTTTAGAATCGAATCTAACTTTAAGTTGGCGTGAGTTAGTCGAGGCAGCATCACCCCGCATCTCCGCCCCGCTGCCGTATTATGTGTCTTTGAGATTGAAAATATTTCACCACTCTGTTTGTTTTGCCGCAAGATTTTACAAAGCTTATAATGAAAGCGTGTTTTGTAAATATTTTGAGTTTGACACCCGATATTAGACGGTGTTTATACAGACGTGTTACACTTCACGCGTCAAATTAGGTAATATATACCCGTATTATATGTATGTTGTTATGAAATAAATATATTCGCCCTATTGCTTAGTTTATTGAACAACCATCATTGTGGTTTCTCGAACGCTGGAACTAGAACTTTGAATAAATTTTTCCTTGATTGTATCTTTCTAAATCATATCAATCCAGTTTGTATCACACTGCTCGGTCTCTTTTCAGTATGGGGATGAGAAGGTTTTATAATTGTCTTCTTTTAAGTTTAAAGACATAGCTTTCTTAAGATTTGAGCAAAGCATTTCTATAAAATAATAAGGAAAGAACTCGAGTTTCGGTAATATTCAAAGCGCTATCTTATACATCAAACAGTGCAAAGTGCGTTGCGCAACGCGGGTTTGTTCGACTGTGAGCTGTGGCTCGACTTTACGAGCAGATTTTAGTTATTATGATTTAGTGAGAGGATGTGGCCATAGACCTATTGCCAAGTTATATATGTAGACTTTACCACACAATTCTGATTTAACCCCAATAATTATGATAATTTTGCTGCGACACCACGACAATATAAATCCAATCAAGCAAAAGAAACAAATTACACGTAACCGCACTTTAAGACCGATAGCATCAGGAAATAAAAGGATCGAAAATAAAACATAATTATCACTTACCAGTTCATTACGAGAACTGTTATTACAAGTAATTTGTGAAATAAACATACTCTACGTATTATTAGCCAATCATATAACACTTTATATTTATATCAGACACATAAAACTTGGGTCTTGGTCTAAATTACCCTTAATCACAGTGAGAGATTAGCACAGTATTACGATTTCTTAAGGCTTCGCAGTAAACAGACTTTATTGAGTCGTTTATAAAGAAAAGCTGGGAATATATTTCGCGATTCAGGGTTTTTAAGTTTGCCTGCAATAGCTCATTACATTGTGTTTTGGATTATGGGTTTTATCACAGAACCTAATAATGTAAGCCATCTCTAATGATCCATGACACAATGCTAATGACTATGGTATAAAAAAGGACGCACTTTTATACGAAATTAGTATTAATATAGCTTGAAAGGTTCACAGATACTGCCAGAAGCTACGCAACATACCTATTATGTAGTACAGAAACGTTCTTAGCCCGACCTCACATTGTGCGTTCGAGTTCCAAGTAAACGCTGCTGGGCGC
Organism: Euclidia mi; assembly: GCA_944739405.2. NCBI lineage: Eukaryota > Metazoa > Arthropoda > Insecta > Lepidoptera > Erebidae > Euclidia > Euclidia mi. The sequence continues at coordinate 23,845,302 of OX123204.2, read as the reverse complement.
ACGCCGAGCGTTACTCGATGCGATTATACCCTCGTTTCTGATACTTAGCAATGGTTTTTATTTTCAAACATTTACAGGCCTCACACATGGATGTATTCCTGTGTCAAGAAAGAGTTTAAACATATTCAAACAGATACATGATTACGGTCCATCTGCATAAAATAAAAAAATGTTAAAGCAATGAACGATGAAACTCTGAAATAAAAGGCATATTTATATTCGTATTATGTGTTTAGATGGTTACCATAGTCTTTAGACTTAAAGACGTTGCCAGCCTGATAAAAATTTTCTTCATCTTTCAAATTCTCGCAGAAATATTTTCTTCGATACGAATCAAAGTATGCTATACATTTTTTTATACAGGTACAAAGGCATTAGTTAGGTACAAAAAGTTTTCTTAAATGAAGCAGCCATAATTAGATTGAAATTCCTAGCTGTAACTTATTTAAGCCGGGATAGGTAGGTACGTTCAAACGCAATCACCTACTGGCTGTAAATAAAACTGTAATATATAAACAACAAGTAGTATTCACTCAATGTTCTCCTAATAATAAGGTTTCTTTGTGAAGTTTTTCAATAAAATCTATGCTGAAACCTTCTGTGATCGAACGAATATTGGTACCATAGAATTGGAGGTTCTTTTATGCATATTCTTCTATTTTGTTGTTGTCCATACTAATTTGAAGCGTAATTAGGTCAGTATCTTATCCCCCCCGAGGGATCTCCACCTTGTCGTGGTGGGGGGGCTCAGTAACCGTGGTTAGGTCGCCCACGGTGAAGCTAAGCGAGATCCAGGGACTGGACGTTCCGCGTGGGCTTGACGTAGGCCTGCGCAGGATGCGTCCAAAGGTGCGGGTGCGAGGGACAGAAGAACTGTCCCTCAAGTCCCTCTTAGTCGAGCGCGGTCGCGGGAGGAGAGGCGTGTCGGTGTTGCGTTGCTGCGCGCACTATCTCCCGCGACCAAATGGGGGCGCACCATCGTTGCGTTGCGGTGGGGCCGCAGAGGAAGGGGAGATGCGGTGTTGCGTTGCCGTCTTCTCTATCCTCTGCGACCGCTGGGTGTTTTGGCAGCGGAGCCCAACACCTTCATCCGCCGCCAAGGGGGTTTTGTTTGGGGTCCGCCTGACCATCTGGCGGGCCAATACGTTATTACGTTATCAGGGGGTGGCGAGGAATGCTTCGGTGATACCCGACCCGCCGACACACGGGTACATGAGGAACATGGGTTGGTTTTTAGTCAGTAAGAGTCTGACAGTCCCCTTCCCCCTTCCCCCAGGGCGGAGGGACTCCGTGAGGATTTTCCAACCCGACACCGTATGTTATGGCACTAGTTTAAGATCTTGTTATTTTTTTTTCTGGTGTAGGTGTACCTACAATACAAAATGTTATATCTATCTATCTATCTATCTATGTTTATATAATATCATACACATATGTGGAAAGACACCTGTATGTTTCTGAAGAGATAGGTTATTCTGAAAACGAATATTCTGTAAAATCTGCTTTAGTTTTGGGATTAAAATCAGTACAATGTTGAATAGCTGATATAATTATTATTTTGAACTTTGATAAGGTGGGTAACGGTGCATTTTTATTATAGTGCTCGTGGTCGAAACACCTGAATCATTCGAATATAAAAACATGATCGTTTTCAGATTTACTTATATCTGACCTCCGTATGTGTGTCATAATTTCCATTCAAACGACAAAATAACGTTCATTTGGCAAGGACGACGAGAATCTTCAAATTATTTTCACCTGATGTATGTACCTGCAGGTGTTATTGACCCTTGGCATAGTATAAAGTTTTAATATTGTCATAATAATATGGGTTAATTTATGAAATTGCGGTTTTATTGTAATAGGTACTTTGAATTGACATAGAATCTTCATGATTTGAGGTTTTTGAATGAAACTTTTTTCGCATGGTTTCTATGATGTTCTTTTTTAAAAAATGTGAAACATTTGAATATCGACTTTCAACTGTGTTTGTTACGGTGCTTGTACACGGTGCATGTAGCTGGAGCAAGTAAAGGTGCGGGTTATACGCGTGAGTAATATGCGCAAGCTACTTGTTCAAGTTACTCGATTGTACTTGTACGTGGTGCAAATAACTAGAGCAAGTAAAGACACGGGCTACTTGCGCAAGCTGGGTGTACAAGTTATTTGTTCGTGGTCAAGAGCTAGGTACATGTGCATGCTATTCGCGCGGTAGCTTTATGACTTGAATCGCGTCAAAATATCTCGACGAACGAAAATTCTTTTAAAATCATACGTTAAAAATGTAATTTTAACAAGTAACATGCGCGAGTGACCCGCGCGCGCCGCAGAGCACGCGAGTTACTTGCGCGGATGGCTCGCATTGGTACATGCTCGACCCGCACATTTTTTTAAACGATATGTTTACAGTGCATATAACCCGCGCAAGTGCCTCAACATGCTCAAGCTACATGCGCCGTGTGCAAGCACCCTTATTTAACTTAGACAAGAAAGATGGATAATGCGAAAATTCGAGTGATTTTTGAATACGAGTGCCGACGCGGAAGTAACGCAGCAGAAGAGCGTTTGGAGAAGGGTCTGCTAATGAACGCACCGTGCGATTTTGGTTTAAACGCTTTCGCGATGGAAACTTCGACTTGAAGAACGAGCTACGAGGAAGACCGCCCACACAGGTGAATAACGATGAATTAAGAGAGATGGTGGAAGCCGATCCTGATCAAACTAACCAGAAATTAGCGGCATGGTTTAACGTTACCTTACCCACAATATTGACTCATTTTCGTCAAATCAATAAAATAAAAAAAATACGAAAAATGGGTGCCTCATGATTTGACTGATCTGCAGAAAAAAACGCGTGTTGAAACTTGTGTTGCCTTGTTGAATCGGTACAGAAACGAAGGAATATTGGATCGAATTGTGACATGTGATGATAACCGTAAAAGAAAAATGCAATGGCTGACCCCAGGTCAAACGCCACAACAGTGACCTAAAACTTTCCAATAAAAAGGTAATGGTAACTGTTTGGTGGTTTCTGCATGGTGTTATTCACTATAGTTTTCTCCGATTTGGTCAAGCAATAACGGCAGATGTCTATTGAACCGAACTCCGAACAATGTTGGCAAAACTAGTAGTAAAACAGCCCCGACCCATGAATCGATCTTTACCATAATTGCTCCATGACAACGCGAGACCTCATACAGCACGAGAAACCCTTTTGACCCTTCAGCAACTGCAGTGAGAAACCATTCGTCATCCTCTGTATTCGCCAGACCTTGCTCCAACGGACTACCATTTTTTTCGTGGTTTGGACAATTATATCTACGTGACAAGAAATTTTCTTCCCAGGAGGCAGTACAAAATGCTTTCACACAGTTTGTGCAGTCTAGATCCTGAGAGTCCTATCGCAAAGGCATAAATGACCTTCCTGTTAGATGGCAGCTATGTAAAGATAATAATAGTAACTATTTTGATTAAATAAATATGTTAAAAATTAAAAAAACAAACAATTTTGATTTTCAGTACAAATCGGCAATTTCATATTTTAACCCCTAATACTTTTGGTGTACAACATTTTAAGATAAATAAGGTCTACATTTTTAACAATTCGAACCCATCCAAAGGATAAGCAGTCTTTACGCAATTACTTAAAAGTTTTCGCGCAATCAAATACAATGTTCAAGCTATTAAAAGCACAATAAACTTAGGTTTTCAAAATTAAACAAAGAATTAATTATTCGCCGAATGAAGTGCACATAAGTACGCCTGCCTCGTCTCTAGTGTCAATTTAATTTTCATTCGCGGGTTACGACTGCGACCCAAATTTGCTAAACATGTACTATGCAGTTATATTGCCAGTCAAACAAGACCCCTTCGACTGAACGAAACATTTCCAAACCTGCTGGAATCACAAGAGAAGTGGGACGCAGGGGAGGCCAAGCTACGCTGGTGAATAAGTGAAACAGAATATGGTTAGCGCCGACAGTGTTGCAATAGTTACGACAAGTACGCCGTAGGAAACTAAACAATAATCCTTTAATAAACTATTTTCACGATTATTGCGTTGAAAGTTCATCTGTGCTCGCGTTCGCCTTGGCAAACATGGTTATGTGATCTTAGAGATGTGACAATGTATTTGTGTAAAAGTTTTAAGCTTAGTGGGTTAACCTGAATGTGCTTATTTACGAGTGTTGGCTTTTAAGATAGTGAAGAAGTTTTTTTTTTGAAAAAAAGTGAAAGTGTAGCTGGCATTTGGCAGCCCACGTGATGTAGAAAAGGCTATGTGACAATTAGATTTAAAAATAAATATTGCGATGGTCGAAACCCACTGCGTAGCCATTCATTGGTCTCTCCACTAGGCTAGCGTCCTTTATCTATATGTTATTCTTATTACATATGATGTCTTATATGGTTGGATATCTAATTTAATATCAGGAGGAAGATAGTAAAAGGACAATAGTTGGCATCTAACTGCCTATGTTGCGTTGAAAATGCTACTATAAAAGTGTGACAAATGGATTCGCCATAGATTCAAACCCCTCTGCGTAGCATTACGACGGTCTCTCTACTAGAATACCGTCGATTGCCTATATTTAATTATATTATGTAGGATGTCTAATGCAATATGCAGGATCATATGCCATCGGCTGTCGGCTACAATGAGATAAATTTATAGCGCACAGCCAAGCCTATCCACCGTACGAATAATTGTTTGTCAATTGAACGCACGCCCAATGATTTGGCAATTAAGATAATTTGTGAATTTTACTGGCATGCTAATGATCACAATCGCACTATAAATTTTATTAACCTTTGTTTCTCAACGACAGATACGCAATTATTTTACTTTTTGAAACTATAAAAGTAATTGCTTATGATATTAAAATGTTTGCGGAAATCTTTAATTGGAAGCGATGCAATTGTATTTGACTGCAAGTTTATCTAATAATAACTTACAACCATTAGAATAATGCAACTGTTTTGGAGTCGTTCCAAAACTCACCTACTCGCTTACAAGTTTATGAACAAAATTGAGAATGCCCTGACTTTTGGTGCAGTTTTTATCTCTCTTATTTGTCCTATCGTAGCAAGACATAAAAGTTTTCAACTGTAGCTATTACTTGAAGGAGTAATGCTTGTTTGTTAAAAGACGAACAATTTAAACACAAATACATTTCTATCGAGGTACATACATCTACATAATTATAATAATATATAAAAAGGACATAGAAGACTTTTGTTATTCAGCAGCTATTGACAAGTTTTCCATCTGGGGGCCAATTCTGCTATTTTTATATGACATTGATATCATATTTTGAATGGATTTAAAAGCGGTATTCTGATAACCTAATGTCATTATCGTATAATTCAAAATAAACAGTTCGTCGTTGACACATACGATCTTGTTACAATTTCATTCATATATCATATAATTTAGAAGAATACTCTTTCTGTGACGTAAGTATGACACTGACATGATATCGCGACTATATTTATTTAGCGGAATTGGGCCCCTGATTATCTATTATATAAAACCTGCATGTATTTCAACTATCTATTTGAGTAACCTTGAGTTATTTGTGGCGACATATTTCGAGAAATTGTCGGGTTTTCTATTATAGAAAAGGCGAGACTTATTTCGTTTTCAATTATTGTTTAATATCAGCTCGGAATTGTGTTTACGGAATTGTGTTTTTATGTTAGTGCCAATCGTACAATCAAATCAGACTTCATCAAAGATGGCTGGATTCATTGGTATCAAATAATATATTTCTATCAGAAAAAAAAAACGATGAAGAAAAACATGGTGAGGAAACCTGCATACCTGAGAGTTCTCAATAATATTTTTGAAAGACATGTGAAGTCTGCCAACCCAGACTTGGCTAGGATAGTGGACTGTGACCTAAGCGTTCTAATAATCAGAAGAGGGCCGTTTTCCGTAGAATAATTCACGTACAGCGCAAGTATTTAAAAAAATTCGTACGTGTAGACTTGACACTTGTATTGTTCTATGTCGTCGTGTGCAATGATTCTCATTTGATGCAAATATTTGTGCAATTTCTTGCTGTTCGTTGTATGGAAGTTCATCAGAGATATTTCATACCTATTTTCCCACCACTTAGGCAGTACGCAGACATGATTCGTTACATTATAAATATTATTACTTCATACTTTAGTTGTTGGTAGCGCCATCTACCTTCCTATCTATAACTAATCGCATCAACGTCAATCGTTCCACGCTTGTCTAGTGCGAGCGATACCATATTTCCGTCCCTGTCTCCCATTCCCTAAGGAGGGGCACGCCTTTCGCGGATTGGTCACAGCGATCGTCAACGCGAGAGACAGTCCAGAACTTTCGAGAACATTCGATTCGCTATATACGTGTCGGCTATACCGTACCGCTCCGCGCCGCTCCCGCTATAATTATTACCGCTTATATAAACCGCTCGCAAGTGGAAGTGATTTGTGTAGTGAAGTGAATCAAGCAGCTTCATCCCGAAACACCAGGAGACTGCCCTTCTGAGACGAAGAAGATCGCCGTACAAGGTAAGTGCCCCCCGTCCTTGGAATATCCTATACCCACTCACAATCATCTCTCCCATTCCAATCCTACATCCTCATCCCTTATCCTTTCTATGCGAGCAGAACTCGCCCTAATACAGTCCATTTTCTTTCTCCAAATCGCTTAGAACTTACGGTTTCGGTGGATACACCGAAACCGTAAGTTCTAGGCGATTTGGATCAAAAAAATTTTTTTGATCCATACGAGTCGGATTCATTTACGTTTTTATACGTTATATCGCTATACCTAGGCAGTTATAGCATCTAGCTATACTCCTAATATATTCACATAACCGTCACATGTTTGTTTCCGCCCGCATCAGTAGGTAAACTTTTATGTAGCTACCTACTTACTCAATTATTATTTCTGGAACTATCATAGTTGTCTTGTAAATCTCATATTTCAAGCAACTTTTAATTCCACAGCTCTAAAGTGTTGCCTACTTAGCCTACTTAGGTAAAATAATAGGTACATTAGATATTCTTATTTTGTTTCGTTCTCATTAGCTTATACTTACGTAATATAGGTATATTAAGTATGTATATATTATATAGCTTTGTTTACTTTGTTTACACATGCAACTACCGATTTTCTCCTACCAATAATATTTCCATCCAAAGGTTGCCTGGTAGAAATCGCTTTCAGCGATAAGGCCGCCCTTTGTACTATAGTTAGTTATAAGATCTCTAATAATGTTTTTTAATGTGTACAATAAAGTGTAAATAAATAAATAAATAAATAAGCATGTCACAACAAAAGAAGTCACGCGTGTCGGAAGACAAAGAGATGACAATCTTAGAAGCAAAACGCATTATTTTATTTGAGCGTATTCAAAACATCTATGAACGCTCAAAAACTACGCTATTTCCGACAGTAATAGCGAAGCATTTCTCAGTTATTGTATGACAGTAGATAGTATTCGAACAGATTTTCATAAGTTGTTAGACGATTATAACGCAAGATTACTTTCTATCAATCCTGATGAAAAACCGAACTATCAGGAGTACACCTCATTCGAAGATCTTTATTGTATTATTAAGCGTATACAATCGCAATTGGAGGGTAAATGTTCAGCAGAGCCCGTTGCCCGCAAACCGATCTCGGTTTGCGGGCAACGGGCTCTGCTGAACATTTACCCTCCAATTGCGATTATGTCGTTCGTCGTCGCATTTACCGCCAATCGAGATTATGTCGTTTGACGGAGATATACGAAATTGGCCGTTATTCTATGAGAGTTTTAAGTCTACAGTGCACGATAATGGTTCTCTGACAGATGCTGACAGGTTGTACTATTTAATAGGTAAACTGTCACCGAAGGCCCAGTCCGTATTTGCAGGTGTCACACCCAGTGCTGAGAATTATCAGGTCATATTTCAGTCACTACTTGACAGATATCAAGACACGTGCGTCCTAGCGTCTACTTACTTTGACCAAGCTTTTAATCTCAAACTGTCCGGCAACGCGTCTGTCGCGAATTTCCAGCTGTTTATTGATAACTTCGTAACTGCGGTTAATTCTCTTAAGAACTTAAAATTAGAAGATCTTTCCGACTTTATGTTGCTTCAACTCGCTTTAAAAAAGTTTGACACTGATACAATTCGCGCATTCGAGATGAAGGAACGCAATAATAAAATACCTACACGAGATATTTTTATTTCGTTCATCAAAGATCTTGTCGAATATTTCATAATACGCAGTCTGGTTCACCTGGCCCGTCTAACACTAACAGCAACAAACAAAGGTTGAATAAATCGCGAAATAGTAATAATAACTCGGTCCCTAATCCACAATCTTACGTAACATGCTCGGAATCTAATAGTAATAATTGACAGAAGTGTCTGTGCAGTAATATTGTGCACGACCATTTCTATAAGTGTCCCGGCTTCAATGGTCTAAATCCAAATGCTCGTTTCAAGTGCGTAAAGGATAACAAAGCTTGCATTAATTGCTTAAGCATAAAACATAAAACAAGTAATTGTTCTAGTAAGACAAAGTGTCGCTTATGCAATAAAAAACATCATTCATTGCTACATTTCGATAAAGATAACCCGTTGTCAAGCCAAGCCGCTAACCTTGACACACTTACGTCGCAGGTGCAGGCCACGGTGACTTCCCCCTCCACGGCTCAGAATGAGATATCGTTGTGCACGACATCCATTGCGCGGGCGGCACGCACGCGCGGACGGCTTTCGCGCGCTTGTAGTGATCAAAGCAGTGCCAGGCCGCGATGTATGGCGTCTAAGACTGTTCTGTTAGCGACAGCGCAAGTTATCGTATATGATGTTAATGGGTCGCCGCACATGGTACGTTGTCTGCTAGGGCAGCCCTTAAACAATTTCTTTCACGGCGCGGCCCTATACAGTGTTTGTACACGGATAACGGCACTTGTTTTGTGGGCGCAAGCTCTTATTTACGCGACCTTTATAAGTTTCTCAGGGAAGAATATCGTATTCGTCTTCAGGAAGAACTTTCCATAAATCATATTGATTGGAAGTTTATTCTACCAGCATCACCACATTTCGGTGGATGTTGGGAAAGCATGGTCAAAGTAATTAAAACGCATCTCTTCAAGGTTATAGGTCAACAGATCCTCTCTTACGAAGAGATTTTAACTGCCCTTGCACAAGTCGAGGCACTGATCAACTCGCGTCCGCTCACGGCATTGAGTAGTGACCCTGCAGAACCATCCGCGTTAAGCCCTGCACATTTTCTGAACACAGTGCCATTATCGTCATTTCCGGCTCCTGAAGCAGACTCTTCAAGCTTGCTCCAGAGACATACTCTGCTGGATAAACTCGTGCAGTCGTTCTGGCGGCGCTGGCGTGCGGAATATCTCCACCAGCTTCAGGCTAGATCCAAATGGAATAGTCCTGCATCCCGAAGGGTACGTTGTACCCCAAGGGTACGTTGGTCGTCATAATACATGATAATGCTCCGCCGCTTTCATGACCGTTAGCCATCGTGGAGAAACTGCATACTTCCAAAGATGGTACAACCCGTTGTTGTTACCGTGAAAACCGCGAAGGGGAGCTACGTGCGCCCTGTTGTACGTCTATGTCCGCTTCCAACTCAGTGAGATCTAGCCTGAAGTTAGATCTACCTCTTAGTTTAAGTATTTAGTTTGTAGTTTTCGTTATAATTGTTTCGCTAAAGTTAATTTAGATTAATTTTAATATCATATCGCTGTCTTAGCCTATTGATGGGTTATGCGGTAGTACATCCAACATAGCTTAGTTCAATTTTATTTTTTTTAAAGGCAACCCTTTAGGGCCGGGGGGATATGGTAGCGCCATCTATCTTTTCCATTGCTAGTTAATTATGTTAACACCTAGCTAATAAATTCCTTTGCATACCGCAGTGTCAAAACGAGCAATCTTTTATCCCTTTCTATCCCATTCCCTCCCAAAGGCACGCCTCGCTCTAATTGGTCGCAGAATTCAATGACGCTGCGATCGAGTCGAAAATCAACCGTCTCGCTGACCGGCGCTGCGTCCTGGTGCAGCTGCGCGCCGCGACGAACACATGCAGCACCGCAATATTTTACCGCTACTCTATTAATAAATATACGCATTTTCCGACTCCAAGGTAGTGCTCGCTTGGGTTATTCTTCTCCTCACCGCTGGCAGACTTTGTCGCCAACCGCGTCAGTAAATTGATTGAACTTGTGCCCGCCACTTGTTTCAATCACGTCGCGGGTTATCGTACTCGTCTTCAGGAAGAACTTTCCATAAATCATATTGACTGGAAGTTTATTCCACCAGCATCTCCACATTTCGGTGGATGTTGGGAAAGCATGGTCAAGGTAATTAAAACGCATCTCTTCAAGGTTATAGGTCAACAGATCCTCTCTTACGAAGAGCTTTTAACTGTCCTTGCACAAGTCGAGGCGCTGATCAACTCGCGTCCGCTCACGGCATTGAGTAGTGACCCTGCAGAACCATCTGCGTTAAGCCCTGCACATTTTCTGAACACAGTGCCATTATCGTCATTTCCGGCTCCTGAAGCAGACTCTTCAAGCTTGCTCCAGAGACATACTCTGCTGGATAAACTCGTGCATAACATATCATTTATACCGCCAAACAGTTACCAAAGGGAACCAAAGATATCTCGTCCACGAACAAGAATTCTACATTTTGCCACTGCTGACGCATTACCCCGACATTTTTAACGCCTCTTCTTTCAGAAAATTAGGTACTAATTTCCTGAAAGAGGAGGCGTGTAACCTGCTTCCCGTAACATCTCTTGATTTTTGACAAGAACGTCTTTCCTGTTCCAGCGCCCCACGCTTTTACAATCAAATATTATAATTAAAAGCGCATAGTTCTGGCGGCGCTGGCGTGCGGAATATCTACACCAGCTTCAGGCTAGATCCAAGTGGAATAGTCCTGCATCCCCTATACAGGAGGGTACGTTGGTCGTCATAGTACATGATAATGCTCCGCCGCTTTCATGGCCGTTAGCCACCGTAGAGAAATTGCATACTTCCAAGGACGGTACAACTCGCGTTGTTACCGTGAAAACCGCTAAAGGGAGTTACGTGCGCCCTGTTGTACGTCTTTGTCCGCTTCCAACTCAGTGAGATCTAGCCTGAAGTTGGACCTACCCCTTAGTTTAAGTATTTAGTTAGTAGTTTTCGCTATTATTGCGTTTGTAGTTTTCGCTAAAGTTAATTTAGATTAATTTTATTGTCATATCGCTGTCTTAGCCTATTGATGGGTTATGCGGTAGTACACCCAACATAGCTAAGTTCAATTCTATTTTTTTTAAAGGCAACCCTTTAGGGCCGGGGGGATATGGTAGCGCCATCTACCTTCCTATCTATAACTAATCGCATCAACGTCAATCGTTCCACGCTTGTCTAGTGCGAGCGATACCATATTTCCGTCCCTGTCTCCCATTCCCTAAGGAGGGGCACGCCTTTCGCGGATTGGTCGCGGCGATCGTCGACGCGAGAGACAGTCCATAACTTTCGAGAACATTCGATTCGCTATATACGTGTCAGCCATACCGTACCGCTCCGCGCCGCTCCCGCTATAATTATTACCGCTTATATAAACCGCTCGCAAGTGGAAGTGATTTGTGTAGTGAAGTGAATCAAGCAGCTTCATCCCGAAACACCAGGAGACTGCCCTTCTGAGACGAAGAAGATCGCCGTACAAGGTAAGTGCCCCCCGTCCTTGGAATATCCTATACCCACTCACAATCATCTCTCCCATTCCAATCCTACATCCTCTTCCCTTATCCTTTCTATGCGAGCAGAACTCGCCCTAATACAGTCCATTTTCCTTCTCCAAATCGCCTAGAACTTACGGTTTCGGTGTATCGCCGAACCAGTTGTCGAGTAAATTCTAAGGCAGTAGTTGTGTAATCTGGCGTATTTGCGACAAGCACTATCATTTATTATTGTTAATTACTAATCCACAAATGAGTAATAGTTGGGAAGTGGCATTCGCAATTGGCGAATTATTCAAATGATTTATGATGAGATCCCGGCGGCGCACTGTAAATCTAAATGATGATGTTGTTTGCTCTAAATAATTGTTTCGCAGCTCGATTGATTGTTGGTTTACTGCTGTAAAGGCTTTATTTGGCCCAACTTCTGCTAGTGTTGGGCAAGAATTTATAATGTTCTTTTCTTTATGTACAAAACCTATAGGTGCGTTAGATGTATATTTTCGTTCAATACATACTTATAACTGCATTTTGGTTGGCCAGCTTTCGTAGCTAAATTACTTCTTGGGAAGAAAATCCGAAACAAACTCAGGCTCAGTTACAGGCAGCTTCATAGTTCAAATTATAATACACTGAATCGCTTAGGTAGATTGTGTAATAGTATAACCACAGCCATGGTTGTCTCAGCGAAATACACCACAATGTAAACCTATATTCAGCATAACGAGTTGACAAGACAGAAATACGTAGCTATTGAATAGAAAAGAAGTCAGAGCCCTCATAGCTTTATTGTGAACACGGTCAGTGGTGTAAGTCATGCTAAACTGGGTGGAAAAATAGAAAGGTATTTCTCCTTCCTTTAAGTTATTAACGCGATTGGATTGGATACATAAACATGCGACGTGAACAAAATACGAACGAAATATTGCAAGTTTTTAATGTCTACGATTTTTAGTTCTCCTTTAGAAAGTGAACTTCTTAAACAGTACTATGAATCGTAGTCACTACTGGAACATAATTAGGTGGTTAGGATTGTTTGAAGAGTAGCGGTTCTATCCTAATTAGCCTGATTTAGACTTGGGACAGATTTCGGTTTCAGTCTTGTACTTAAATTTCGTTTACTTTTCGTTAACGCAGTTCGTTCATAAAAATTAAAGATCGGCATCTTTCATCTTTATGAACGAACTGCTTGCGGCTACACGCAGTTATCTCAAGAAAATAAATAAAAAAAACCTATGCGCTATTTTTTCTATATGAGAACTGTTAGTATACGGTCTAGACTTTTTGCACGAGAGAGACAGAGAACATCCACCAAGTCTTACAAACTTTCATTTATAACATTTAACACTAAACTATCACTAATATAGTAGGATTTAGTAAGACTTCTTGGATAATCAAAGTCCATAATTCCGAAATATTTAATGTTAAAATATGCATTTCACACAATAATCAAATCAAAAACACACACGGTCACACAAGCGTCGGAACTCTGCTAGCCCGTCCACAGAGTGCCGTGGGTTCGACTTCCCAGACGAGACAATACTTTCGGGGATTCACAGACCGTAGTCTCGAGTTTGGCTGTTTGTGCATTTGATGTTTATAAAACAGGATCTATTCCTAGCGCGGAAGCAAAAACGGAAACACAAAACAGGATTAAGAAAAAGATAGCCTGCTCCAAAGTATTCTAAGCTGCAAAATTTATTACACCATAAAATATACTACCTTGTTTAATAAAGTGTTGGAAACTGCCATTACCTTAATTGTTTTATATTTAAATAAACAATTTTAGTATGTACCTAAGTCACAAAACGGAATAATGTAGTTCAAACTAATAACGCAAAGCATTCGCATAGAAAACTCTTAGTTTAAAGCAACACAAGACAACAACAGAGTACAATATAAGGAAATTAAAACATATATCACGTGTGTAGTTTATTCTAACATTATTCACATTAAAAATGCCAGATTGTAATGGCAACCGCACACCTCCATTATATACTTTGATATTAAGATGTAAGGGAGGTTACATACTTGCACAGGCCAGTATTTTTAGTATGGGGCAGCGTATTAGTTTCCCAGTGGCGGTTGCCATGCTATACCACACTGTGGTACATTTTCGTGACCTCAAAAATAAAGTACCTAGTGTACACCGCGATGGTTTTAGTACGTAGCCCAAAGAGTCGCGGGGTTCGCACAAACTCTCTCCATCAGAGTCTAAACTCAACTGTGATAATGGAAGGAGAATCTCCTTCAACTACTAAAAGCTAACATCGCGTAACTGAAAGAAACATATTGGTTGGAAATATGTGTGTTCTATTGTGTAACATGTGTGCCAAGATACATATAGTAAAAGTAGTGAGCCTGTAGGAAGACAACGGAGAGGCGAAGATCTACAAATGTGTTAAAGAAGTTCGCTTTGTTACGCGTCGTAATGACATTCTCGACATCAATGATTGAACTGCAAGGTACCAGGTGGTATAATATACCTTTGGTAAGGGACGTAAACTTCTTGATTTGTTTCTTCGTGACGGCAGCTCGCTGTCTTACGCATTAATTAACGCATCGGCTTTTCTAAATGAGTTGTTGTGTTGACAGTGGTGGGCGTAGAAATATGTGTCTCTGAAACTAATTAACAATCTTGTGTTAAACTCAGCAATAATTAACTTACATGAGATTAATTGGAAATTACTCCGTCTATTTTGATAGACATAATGAAATTATGAAATTAAATTTACCTACCCAAAATATTCCACATCATAAGAAACTCAATTCTGGGTTGTTTATAAATAAATATGATTATTCCACTACACAATCCCATGAATCAGGTAGGTAAAATATATATTTTACCCTTGTAGCATTGTATAATATAAAGGTGGTGAAGATCGAGATTCTGTAGCAGATAATATCAAGATTTAACAAACGATTTAATAATATCGCAGTCACTAAATGGGCAATCAGCTATCAAATAATTACCAAACCGAATACGATGCTTTCATAAACACTCTGTACTTTTGTTCTTATTTATCTATCAGCAGTTACCATTTTAAAACTGAAAAGTAATTTATATAAGACCATTTAAATATAAATGTGCAGTAATAGTCCTCCGGGTAAACGCATTCACTTGCAGTAATTAATGTACGCAAAAGACTTATTGCTATGCTCGCTACATCCCCCATGTTGCAATAATTGAACAATTCTTAGTTGGCTGTTTTTATTTTTATTCAATTATATGGATGTGATTAGTTGGTCTTGGTTGTATATAAATCTATGGCTGAGTTTCCCTATGTCATTATGTATATTTCATCATGTCATTTGTATTATGTATATTTTTATTTATTTAACTTCTTGCACCAAAGATGTGGCACTAAGGTTGACGTTTAATAACTTTACCAGTCAATCTGGGCTGTTGCGGAGATAATACGATAGCAGGTGCTATTTTAGACATCTTAAACAATTTTTTTAACTTAAAGCGAGCCAGAGTTACAGATGTTTATTCAAGAATTTGGTAGTTAGGTATATATTACTCATTCATGTAAATGCATGTTTAAGTATTTGGAAAATAATTGCAACTCAGCATTAATTTATTCGAAAGCAACAAATCTTATCGCTTTGTATACGGGGAATACTACCGAAAATGAATTCACAGAAAACTTATTAACAATTTGTCCGATCAGCATTTGCAGAAGCCACGAACGCTGAACACAAAGCAGACGAAAATGGTGGACTATTGTTCCCGTGCGGTGAGAAAATAACAGATTTAACGTACACGTGTATTGGATGTAATTGTGCAGCCACCTTTACCCTCGACATTCTCGAATTTCCGGGCCATAGTGCATGTGGCGTGTGCTGGGTATGTTTAATTTTATCCCAAATGCCCCGGGACGCCTGTCAGCGCACCTAACAAACCGGCTGTTGTGTGCCACCACTAGCAATAGGGGTGCGCCGCGCGTCTCGGCACGGCGCAACCCTACTACCTAACTCATCGCGACTGCAGTTAACAACTTTTAATTCTCTCCGTGAATTCCAAATTGAGTTTCTTTGTTAGTTCTGTACATAGTTTTTAGTAATAAAGGCGCGGTAAACAATGTCGAGATGTGGAACTTGATCGGAGTTCTGTGCGAAGTAACATCCAACATATTTTGATTCGACACCGACTTTCCGAATTCAAATTGACGGGATGTTTTTGTTCTTAGCGGAATTATACTTTTGACACGATGAGGTCAGTACTTTAAAACAATTATGGAATATTTTTGCGACTTTCAGTGAAGTTTGGCATGACAAAAACTTTTATTCTTTTCCTTTTTCTCAATATGCCTTTAATGTAACGAAGTGTTGAAACAACTTTTTTGATAAAGCTTGGAACTTATTATAATTTAACTTAGAATTTTAGTGGTAACTTTCATTTAAAAGTTGGTATCACATTGACAGCTATAAATTATATCTGGCGTCTGATTTAGTATACCGATAAGTTTAAAAAAGTTATATTAATTACACCTGAGTTTAAATTATGTTGTGCCAAGTTTGAAAAGTTAAACAATATTATTTGAAATCTGTAGAGGCATAGGTATCCCTCCCTGGGATCTCCACCTTATCATGGTGGGGGGCTCAGTAACCGTGGGTTTGAGGTACACCCACGGTGAAGGTAAGCGGGATCCCGGGAGGGCACGCTCCACGTGGGCTTGGGTGAGGCCGCGTAGGATGCGTCCCAAGGTGCGGTTGCGGGGGACAGTTCTGTCCGTCCTTCGCAGTCGGGTGCGGTTGCGGGAGGAGAGGCGTGTCGGTGTTGCGTTACCGCGCGGCCTATCTCCCGCGACCAAATGGAGGCGCAACATCGTAGCGTCACGGTGGGACCGCAGAGGAAGAGGGGATGCGGTGTTGCGTTGCCGTCCTCCCTATCCTCTGCGGCCGCTGGGTGTTTTGGCGGCGGAGCCCAACACCTTCATCCGCCGCCAAGGGGGTTTCGTTCGGGGTCCGTCTGACCATCTGCCGGGCCAATACCCGTCGGGGGTTAGTCTTGGACCGCAACTAGTCCCGTAGGCTAAGTCATAAAGAAATTATACATATTTGTGACGTCGCTGTGACGTCGAGATGACACTACCTCTGGGCCGCTTGCATCTCCGCCCCCCACCGCACCGTGAGCTTCTTTAAAAGCGGACGCGTTGGCTGCGTGCTTTCCTTTTTGGCGGCTGCAGCTCCGAGTTAAGTAACCAACTCTCCTGGACGAACCGGCAGCAGGAATCTCAACAGAAACCTCACCCATCGCCGAATCACGCGACCCTGTGTATATCTTTTTAATTACACATTACTAGTAATTTTTTTCGCTTGCTAAATGATGTGTAGATTTTCTTGGCAATTAAATCAATTTTTATTGTAACATTCAAACCACGTTTCTCATTTAAACACACTCTAGTAGGGATAACGTAACAGTGGACACCTGGAAGGTCTCTCTTTGTTACAGTGGCGCCCACGGGAATATTATAGGTAGTGTTTTGTTGAGAATCCGCTGCCCGGTGAGTCTTTTTTTATTTTTTTTAACTGTGTATGTGTGAAATAGTTCCAAAGCAGTGTTAGTGTTTTAGTGGCATATATTGTTTCTTTTTGCTTGTTTTATTGTGGACGGGAAGTCGGTGGTGTTATGCCGGCCACAATAGACATTTTCTCTTTTTGTTCTGTTGTGCTCGGAAGGTCGGGCGTGTTGAGCCGGTCACAACAGACAAATTTTGTCTTACTACGCATGGTAAGCATTTTTATATTATAACTATTTCTGTTGCCGCGTGTGATAATTAATTTTGTATCAACCGCATAAGTAACAAGTTATAATCGTTTTGCTTGCGACCACGTGTCAACTAAATGACGCGCTGTGGTCACATTCTTTGTATTGCGATTTATGGCCTCGCGTCCTCTAACGACGCGATAAGGTCACCTTCGTTGATCGTATGCTTCGCGATTAGCTTTTTTAAATGCCACTACGGTAATTAAGTGCTACTGGTAATTATTGCTAATAATTGCTGCTTTGGCTGACTTATGGAACGAATTCACACCCTTCTGTATCCATTTCTATCTATTTTCTACTATAACCTTCTGCTAGCGATTTTGTACGGCGATATATTTCTATATAGTCGGTATTATTAAATACTTTTACCGCCTACTACGGCGATTATCTTTTAAAATTAACTATTTTTCTTACTAAGAAAGTTGCATCTTTGTTATGCCACGTTTACTTATTATAGTTGGACTGGCTGAGAATGAACGTACCTAAAGATGCTAGCGTATTATATACTAGGTATTTAGCTAGAATTCTGCGTTCATTTATTAATAAAATGTACACGTGTCACATGCAACCTGCATGTGCTCACTAACAATAATGAACGAATGTAATTATTGTCTATTTGGTATAGAAATACGAATATCATCGTAGAATTATTAGTTGTTCGCTTTGTCAAATGTTTATTTTGCTACAATCGTTGTTTTTGGTCTTCGATTCTATCTTCTTGTTACTGCCTATCGGTATGTTATTTGAGAATGCATCTATTTATGCATTTACTGTTCATTGTGAACTCAAACATAAAATTCCTGCGTCGCAATTATTGAATTATTTTTTTTTTGTAATGTTTTGTGTCGCTAGGATTGTTTCTTTCAATGTCTGGTTTCTATTGAAATATATAAAACATATAATGATAAATAAACGATAAAATTAAACCGCTGACAGCCGGATAAATACTTAATTATCAATATGTAACTTGTTTCCTTTATACAAAATGCTATGCATCTGGTTTTACTAAACCATCTTAAATAGTGCTGGTTATAATGTGTTCTTGTGTTTACGCAAATGTTATTATATCAAACTGAATTTATCAAACTTAATTGAACTAAACTAACTTTAACTAAAGTGGGTATTTGCACATAAATTGAATCAATAACTTCTATTCTTGAATAAATAAGTGGCTATTTACATATGAATCAAATAAATAATATTTATACCTCATTAAATAACTAAAGTGGCTGTTTATACACAAATTAAATAAATAATTTCAATACTTAAATAACTAATGTGGGTACTTATACATAAATCAATAATTTATATACTTTAATAACTAAAGCGAATTAATTGATGTACAAGTTTAAGAATACCCTTTCGTATTTCTCAATCAACTATTTCAAACCCAAAAGCTGAATAAAATAATTAAATCTTATTCTTTTATAGCATAAATGTGTTTATAAACGATTCGGTACAGTGTCATTAACAACAATGTAAGACGCATCTGTATGCGAAGTTATAATTACCTACATAATTATTTGTGAAGGCCAACAATAGTGCTATTGTTTTCGAGTTGGAGCTCACAAGCCACAAGATAACGCATTGTTGTGTTAACGATTTATATAAACATGCTAACATAAAACATGAATAGTTATTACTGTTATAAATTGTCGAAGAGGTTTTCCAAACATAATACTTTTGCACAATCTGTTATTTATCTAACTAACTATCCAACTTTCACATAACTGTATAAATATCAGATATGTTTCTCTTGGTGATTGCCATATAAAAGATCTTAAATTAACTCACTACAAAGTTTAAAAATGTAATGATTAATGCTCATCACTAATGAACTCATCACTAAAATAACTTAACACTTCGTTACAAATAATATAAAAATCTTTAACTCCTAATTTCAGCTAAATCATGTACCCAAATATCTTGTTACATATAGCTTTGGTAATGACTGATCGAAATATAATAAAATATTTTTTTCCCTTATGGCTCAGTGGCTAAAAGGTTGTGTCGGATCGGTCTGTGGTTCGATTCTCGCTTGTGTTTTTTTGTGTTTTTTAGCTATGGTTGTGTATACTATGTCATCGATTGTCTCCTGCGGTGATATACTATACATTACAACCTATACCGAATTGTGTATTTGCCGTTGATGACTTTGCATCATGATCAGAAACCAGTAATTGTCCGCGTCAATGGAATGCGGCCGGCGCCAAGCGCGCAGTTATGACTCACTTGTTTACGTCAGCCGATCACTCGGCTCAAAACATTGTATTATACTTTATACTTAATTATAATAAACACTTTTTTATGCTTTTACAATTCGCATCGAGCGCGTTAATGAGCAATTTGTTTGTGATACTGCCAACTGATCGTAATATTGTTAGTATCGTAATATAGTAAGATCGTAATATTGGTTTACGACTTATACATTTTCAATTAATTTCACTTATCGAATACGGGTTGTCAGGTGGTGCCTACCAACATAGACTGGGTGGCTATTTGCTATAAAACTCACGTATAATACCTCTTCGCGCGTCGTGTATTATAATGAATGCGACTCGCATCGGGAATGAATGCTGGCTTGTTCATACGTATGATTGTGTGTGGGCCTTTTGAATGTGATGTATGTCAGGTAATAGGAACGTTCAATGCTTGGTGACGTATGAATGGCCGAGGGTTATACTTGTTTTTTTTCCTCTTTCAGGGTTAGTAGTTGCCTTGTATTTAACCTACTGACACCACTACCACTTATCTGTTTCAGGGTTCCGGAATGCAGTTGCCGCCTACCAGCCACAGAATTTTCCCTCTGGGAAAATTCTGGCCTAATGGGGGCAGTGTGTGACGTCGCTGTGACGTCGAGATGACACCACCTCTCGGCCGCTTGCATCTCCGCCCCCCACCGCACCGCGAGCTTCTTTAAAAGCGGACGCGTTGGCTGCGCACTTTCCTTTTTGGCGGCTGCAGCTCCGAGTTAAGTAACCAACTCTCCTGGACGAACCGGCAGCAGGAATCTCAACAGAAACCTCACCCATCGCCGAATCACGTGACCCTGTGTATATCTTTTTAATTACACATTACTAGTATTTTTTTTTCGCTTGCTAAATGATGTGTAGATTTTCTTGGCAATTAAATCAATTTTTATTGTAACATTCAAACCACGTTTCTCATTTAAACACACCCTAGTAGGGATAACGTAACAGTGGACACCTGGAAGGTCTCTCTTTGTTACATATTTCACGGCAATGAATTCGGGGTTCTAATTCAACATTTTAAACTTCTAATTAAATTATTTAAACTTTCACACGCCTATTGAAGGTGTATTGTACCTTCTGTTATTATGCAACAACATTGCTATACCGTCTCATGTATATAAACATAGAATATATTTAGAGACTAAATTATCTGTTCGAATAAATGACTGATTTTGATTTTATACGCTCGTAGCCTTATGTCTCATAAAGCTAATTGTGACTTCTACATTTTCCTACAGGATACTTTTTCATAATTAATATTAAATTGTGAAACCGTACATACCAAATACCACTGATGATACCACACAATATTGATACGTTTTCCTCTTTACCTTTTCCTAATAAACCCGTGGAAAAGTCAACAAATCTAAACAAAACGCGCAACGGCATATCTGTCAAATGTGCTTTCACACAAGTTGAGCCGTATCAATGATTAGCAGCGGTCACAGCTAAAGCGACAAGTCGATGCTCAATGACACAAAGCTAATTCGGCGAGGCTCATCAGGCCGAATAAAATCTTATTACACATTCAGCCTCGGCCTCCGCCTGTGATGTTATATTCAGGTGTAATAACGCCTGATCCGGCACTGTCCTGTGCCAGAATTTACTCGCTTTTGTCCGTCAAGGTAGGATTTCGGTGCATACATTACACGAATGTATTATGTATGACTTTGGCTTTACTACATTACCTCGGAAAGGGTAATTAAAATTATGTAACAGTGATTGCTGTTGATTTTAATGAGTTAACTCTTAGTGTATCCTGTGTTGCCATGTTGGATATTCCAAAATATATTAAAAAAAATAAACGTAGTGCAACGCAATCCTATTGACCCCAGGCTGATTAAAATTTTAGTTTTCTTACTAACTGGGTTTAAAATATCAAATTCAGCCTGCCAAGCAATTTGTTGCCAGGGTTCCCGCACCCCTCGCCCACGCAGGAACTATGGAATTCGTCCAATTCAATTTATATTCCTCTACTGACAGCATTTACCAAACGTAAACGCTTATAATTGAATGAAAGGTGGACATCAAAATACTAAAGACAGCGATACATTAGTATTGGTTTGTCATCACAAAATCACTCTCCATATATTCATGCTTCGCATATTGGTACTTGAGTACAAGGCAGCGTATCTCAGAGACGGCAGCTCCAGGCAGACGAAGAACATGATCCAGGTATATTAGTCATATAGTATTATCGGCGCCGTGTATTCCAGCGATATCCAGTGTATAGTATTGAGCGTACAGTAACAGTCTCAGAACTGATGTCCCAAAACGCCTCCTCGCCGCAAGTCACAACATTGAAGCCCACACAAATAAAGTCAATTAAAACGTATTAAGCCATCGCGCATAGTTTGCAGGGAAGCTCTCGTTACAATCGCCGCCAGGTTAGCCGCCAGGACTTACGGGATACCGCGTGACCGACAGGTGGCTCTTCTTTCGCTCTTTAAAACCTTGTCAGCTGCTCTGTACTGGCCTGTACGCAGGTTTAGACAGCGATTGTGAAAGTCCTGCATTCTGCCACCTGATCGCGAATACGGAGACTCCCATCATACATCGCTCGTCTTCACATCCATCATCAACAAGGTACGAACCACTACTAATGTAACACGCGGTTATTAATAATATAACTATGTACAATATCTCATTATATTTTAGTCAGCCTGGTATATATATAATGGTCTGATATAGAAATAGATACACAACAGAGTTATTAATGTTATACAGTTCATGCAATAAATTACAGTAAAGTGAATAACAGACACTCACCGGACTTTTAGCTGCATCGCTGCCAAACTTACCCCTTGCCCTGTGCTGGTCACCTTCTCTTGAAGCCGCTCGCCTTGTTCTTCGATATCACCAAACACTAATTATCGACCAACACCGAACATCTCTTTCGCGCTAGGCCAGGTCCGAACTCTCTCGCGCCTCCAAACCCACTGCCTAAACTACCACGCGAGTCCGTTCCCGAGATCTGCCCTCTTCCGCGTCCTAAGCCTGACTGCCCCGTACCTACTTCCTCAACTCCCACGCCACGCTGTCCTGGGACCCAACTCGCTCCGCCTCCTAAGATCGACTGTCCAGTCAAACACCCCCAAGGCAACGCCCCTGACCTCTTACTACCTGATAGGGTTCATTTCTTATGGTTGGTCCCTTTTTTATGATCCTCAACTATACCGCATGTGAACACTACAGTGCAAATGTTTTCTGATATTTCATGGCTATTTCTTTACTCATATGCCTGTCACATAACTCTTATAAATTTGTCAACCTCTTAGAATTTATGAGTTTACTAATTGCAGAACGTTGGCGCCATAGTAGCGATAAGACAAACACATGTGGAAACAAGTATGCGACCTAAGGACTATATATTATTATTTAATTTGGTGTAGCGAGCAACACCATTACAGTATCATACAATTTTATTAAAGCGGGTCTTATTCGCGATATTTAATTAATTTAAGGTATAAATACCTATGTTTTACCGACGTTTCGGCCATCTTACAACAGCCTTGGTCGCGGCAGGACTGATGTCATCTCAGCGCCGTCCTTGTGAAGCGCGGGTTTCGGCAGCTACCCTCACTTGTTTTTTATTTTGATTTTTATCCGAACTGTCGGTACGTCGACACACAACACTTATGACGTCTACACACTGATGAGCTGTGTTACTCCGGGGGGTTTACATTTGTTGATTACTGGATTCCAAGTTGTAGACAGTCTGTATCCATCTTCCCGGTTGAAATTTTTATGTTTTTTTATTTCAACCGCTTCACGTACTATTCTGGAGTAATAGTGACGATCGGTAGATAAGACCTTTGGTTGATGTAATTCGATCCAGTGGTTTGGTCCAGACTCCAACAAATGCTCAGCTATGGCAGACTTGTTGATTTGCCGGTTTTTTACAGCTGCGATATGTTCCTTGACGCTTTCAGCGATGGTTCGTTTGGTCTGTCCGATATAGGAACTACCACAACTGCAGTCGACCTTGTAGACGCCAGGTGTTTGTAGAGGAATGACATCCTTCGGGGTGCGCAGATTGTGTGCTACCTTGGAAAGCGGACTATATACAGTCTTTATGGAGTATTTCTGTAGTACTGTCCCAACTTTGTCCGTCACTCCCATTATGTAAGGCATGTAAGCCGGTACTCTGCTTACTTCCGGTTTACGGTCCTTCCTCTTCAGACGTTGTATCTTCTTGTTGAATCCGTTGCACCTAAGTACCTCCTGAACATGTGACAGCTCACTGTTCAAATGTTCAGGGTCACAGAGGTCATACGCTCTGTTTACTAGTGAAGTCACTACGGATTCCAAGTGTCGCGGGTGATGATGCGAGTATGCGTTGAGATACCTATCTGTGTGTGTCAGTTTTCTATAAACAGTGTGTCCCAAGGTGCCGTTTTCCCTCACTGTCACTTTTACGTCGAGAAAGGCTAACGACCCGTCTGCCTCCATTTCAAATGTAAATCTAATATTAGGGTGTATGGAGTTTAAGCTATTTGCGAACTGTTCTACATCTTGCTTGTCGCCCTTCATGATACAGAATACTTCGTCGACATACCTCTTCCATTGCTTTACATTGGATGCCTGCATGTCTATGGATTCTTCGAAGTACTCCATCCAGATGTTGGCCATTACCGGTGCTAAAAATCGATTATTACCATTACAGTAGTTTGTAGTTATTACTCAAATGTAGAACTATTATATTTTAGAAAATATCGATCTTGGATAACATTGCGCATGTTGTGCGAAATACCTAGCTGGCGCAAAAAGGTAAAATTAAAAATTGCAACCACTTCATTGGAATTTTAAAAAAAAACTATATCGTAAGGTAAAGGAATACAACTTTTATAACAAAAATTATGTTAAATACATTACTCTATATTTTTGTCCCCTATGGCGATTTCTGATCATAATAAAGTCTATATACACTTTTAACTACTACATATTCAAGATATATATCATTTGACGGATAGAATAAAATATTTTTAATGTATACCACAGTAGAGAGACAAACAGATTGCTACACAAAGGTGTAACGTCATACCCACGGCACTGACTTCTCGAAGTTATGTGCATATTAAATTGTTTCTTGCTAAACGGTGAAGGAAAACATCTTTAGGAAACCTGCATTTATATCGTGTAATATCGTTTATACCAGTGCTAAGAGTAGCAACTACCAATAACGATCGTCACAGAGAGACAGTCAGTCTTCACGATAGACCGACAGTTTAACGTTTTCACGCAAAAATAATAGAATGAATTTTGATGAATCTTGCAGTAATATAGCTTACAAATACATCAGAAAAGCACATGGGCTTTCTTTTGTCCCGGTAACCGATCTCCACATAAAAGCTATGAATAAAAGCTAGTTTCTATAAAGAAACAAATCCTTAACACTTTCTAATAACCTCTATCTGTTTGCCGAATGAAAGTACACGAATATATTTAATAACGGCGCCAGGAAGAACAGGAATAATATTACTCCCCCAAGAGCTTAAAATGAAACAATAAATGCCCTTGTACCAAATTAATTTGCGAACTTTATTTGCATTTAGCGCCCTGACATTTGGAAACCCTCCCAAAATGTCCTCAGACAATAATATAATTAAAATGTTGCTATAGAACATTGAAAATGTCTTGGTGCTTGAGATCTTGAATATATGTATTATATTTTGTATGTATATATTTATAATAATATGTAACTGTTATTATGCCTGTTATTACATATTTATTTAGTGTGATACCTTTTAATTATGCTGCTTTAAAATTAATATTATTTGTTAAATTACTCCCTCTTTAAGCACCTACTTCAATCATCTCTGCATCACCTAAAGGTTGGCTGGTAGAGAATGCCTCTGGCATTAAGCCCGCCTTTGTGCATTACTTTTTTGTAATTGTGAAAGAAGTTTAAAATAAATAAATAAATCTTGTGGACGAAGGAGATTTTGAGAGGAATATAGGGAGGTAAGTAACCTAAGGTTGTGTATTGTGGAGAAATGAGCGGTTAGGTGAATGGTAAGCGAGGAAATTTATAATTTAATTAACGATTATGACAATTATGAGGATATTATAGGATGACAGACTACTTTTAGAATTTAAATAACGAGTAGCGGTGTCGAGACTGCAAGAAAGACCCGAATACCACATCATGACAAATAAAACTTTTATGCATCCGAGATGCATGAAATATTTTAAAAGTTTTCCATTTTCTCGTTTGATCTTCTCTTCTAAATGCTTCTAGGATAAAACGGTAACTACGTCTATAAACTCCCCTGTATCTTTCAGTACAATCGCAGTAGAATCCGTTAAGTTGCTTCAAGACGACACCAGTCAAATAGAAAGAAAGTTGTTATTCCGATAATTATAATAAATCATTGTTGATATCACTGATTACATAATGTTATACTAGTAGATGATATATAAAAATAAAACATGCAAGATAGGTGGAAGTTAACCTTACCTCTCTCGCACATCTGTTTCGAATGTGCAGCCTTACCGTGAAGGGTAGATTGCCGCTGTAGCAAATATTCAGTGCAGTGTTTACGAGAGCCGTTAAAGTGTTCAAATAAGAGCCGCTATTTCAGTGACAATTTTGGATAATAACCTGGATCCTTTTATTAAAGAGAAGTTTTTAATATTACCTAACCAAAGGGGGTAACTTTTGTCAGCCCTAATGTGGTTAAGTCTGATCTAAAACTGATTACAAACACAGAATTGATATAAATTCTAAATAATTATGTATAATTCTATATACTGTGCCTACCAGTAACCAAAGTGGTGGCTATTCATGATTGCATAAATCACTATGATTTTTACGATAACCTAAAGACGACCCTAACATTAGAATTATCTTCTTGACATTAGTTGAGATACGTTAATCATACCTTGTGCGATGTTTTCATGTTTAGATCACTTTTGTCGCAGAAATGACGTATCATTAAAACTGAAATCAGTAAACTACTAAATAAAAAGGACGCAAATTTCTGCTCCACAAAGAACAGAACAACTGACATAAATTTAAACGGTTTTATAATACAAGCTGTCGTTTTGATTGGCACCCGCTGAATAACACAGTCATGTTTTAAGTGGCACAAAGCAACGTAAACACTGGAATGTTCACGTATATTCTGTCCACCGACAATTCACTGCGATACAAAAAACGACGTGTGTATTTAATGTAATTAACTGTTTGTAAGTTGTTGCGTATTCCGCGCTACCCACTTTCTTGTGGATGCACACAGAGCGAGCCTTTTGTAATGCAAATCTATTGTTTTTGTGCACTGTGCTCTACACTTTTATGTGAATGTATGTTGAATGCGCTCTGAATATAATTCAGACTAGGTATGTTGTGCCCACTCTAAAATGAAAAGCAATTTCATAAGTGGAATGCACTAGCAGCACACACAAACTTCTTCTTAACTATATATAAAATTCAATATTCCGTGGCCCCGCCGCAGTCCGAGCGAACTCAAACAGTCTCGACTTCGGTGACTCGACGAATTTAAAGGAACCTCCACCATAAAAATAGTAAACACAATTTCTGGTTAAATATTGCAAATTTAGTTTGCGCGGCGACTCGCGACTGTGGGGAGTCAGGCATTGTGACGCCCACGGCGCGCCCTCACTGTAATCTGATTCTAGATTGAAATGCCAGCTATTAAGCATTTTGTTAGTATCGACTTCTTTAGTCGTGCGACTAGATCTTCATGTATTTGCAGAATAAACGTGAAGGACATTTTGTCTAGACATGTGAACATCGCTGGAGCGACTTTGTTTGCTTTGTGCGCAATTTAAAGTTTTATTAACTTACATAAATTAAAACTTGTACTTAGCTGCATAATATGTAAGGTTTATGATAAGTTGTTCCTGTGTGTACTAAGTTTGAATAAGTATCTAAACTCCAGGACACGTACATGAACCAACAGGAACAACTAGGATCACCCCTTACACTTTTAAATGTAAACAATGCTACGTTTACATATAGTGATATTCGAATAGTTGACGTTTACATGCGTGCGCTTGAAGGCTTATGACAAATTATTACTATAAAAATAATGATATTACATAATATCATTAATTTTACAAGTAATAAAGAACAATGGCAGAATTTGATCTGGGTTTGTTGTGGGGACCTTAAACTTCATATGAACAAAACAAATTGTTTTTTTCTACGATTTTTTTATATTTTCACTTTGTCTCGTTAAAGCTGGAGTATTTTATGATGACAAAAAGCATTCATTATTTGATTATTTGATTGTTGCCATAGACAATGGTGTGGCAGGAATAGACGTGAGTGCTATATCCGTATCGATTATTAAATAAGTAATCGATACGATCGACTTTAATAGAGTTGGTTTGGTTTAAATTGCAGTTATTTAATATTTAATCAACATTATATCACTAAGCTAATATTTTTGAAGAAAAACAACGTTTAAATCAAATAAAAACGACATAGCATCGTTTTAATGTTGGATCGATTACACATAAAATCGATTTAAAATATGCAGCTCTGCTTTTGTAAAGACAAAAGCATCTAACAGACAAAAGTATTTTGTAGCATCTAACTGTCACAGCCCTTTGGCTGTGACAGTTAGATGCTACAAAATACTTCCGCGTTTTGATGTCAATCTGACATATGTCATTTGATAATTCAACCGTACCTACCTACATTGTTTAACTTTCATACTATAACTTTCCTTTTACCTACATTGTTCATTCTTAACTAAAAATTCAAACACCGATATCTTCTTTTTCCATCTTTCCTGAGTGAAAATAGAATCATTTATAGATTCTGTTACTTACGCCAATTTTTTTTATATATTTTTTATTACTGTACGCTTCAATTTAATTTCAGACATTTTGGTGTATGGAGATCTGCCATTGTCCTTTAGTGTTAACTTAAAGTGCTTTTCTACTAGGAATGTATTGAGCAGTTATGTTGCGAAGATGCGACAGATGAGCTACGAAACCATATGTACTTTATTGCGTTTCTACTAATGTTGAGCTAACTATATAGCTGTGCTTATGATTTCACGATGGCATGTCTTCTTTCGGCGCCAAACACGCGCCTAGTGTAGGCACATGCATGCTATGCATGGCCACGAGTAGTGTAGCCACTTGTACCCATCCATAGCATGTATCCCGACCATGACTTATTTCAATTCTAAAGTTTCAAACAAATACACTGAAAGATAAATAACAAAAAATACTTTAGTCTCCGTATAATAACTTTAACACAGATAAGACCAGCACTAATTTTCCAACTATATTTTGTCCATGTTTAATAACGCTGTGAAAGTTTATCGTTCTTAATTATAACCTTCACGAAACTTGAACCAAAAATATTCTTCTTTTTGTTTATTTCTTGGCAGAAAATTCTCACTTTCAGCTCATCGCATAAACAATGTTTTGTTTTTAATTAATTTCTTTGTTAATTTGCTAAAGATGTTTAATTCATGGCGTCTTATTCTTAGCTTGAGATTAATTTATAATTTTTCTAACAGGTAGTAATATTAATTAGATAGTAATATATAAATAAATGAAACAAGTTTTTGAACAACCCTTATAATGTTTTCAACATTAATATGATTGCTTAAAAACTGGTTGGATTAACAATTTTCGTTTGGTAAAAAATAGATCTTCCGCAGAGCCAAGAAGGAAACTTGCTTGCTACGCAAGCTTGAAACATGAAATTGGGAAAGTGGGCTCCTTTTATGACATCTTCTGTCATTATGGAATATGGTCGGAAATATGTTTGAAAATAAGCTTACTTTGAAGGTAGCTATGAAATTGTGGGCAACAGCTAGAATATGTATACGGAATTACGGATATCACAGAAGTAGGACATTTCACATATTATTCACTCAAGTAGTGTCTCCGTCTCATAGCCCGGCTCAATATCAGTTTGTCATGTATCCTTCACTCAATTATAGCATCTCCTACCGTCTCTCAGAATATCAGTTTGTATTTTACCGCCAACATCTACAACAATATAGAGCTTTTTTTTATAGTAATAGGCGGCATACGAGCAGACGGATTGCCTAATGGTAAGCAATTATCGCCGCCCATGGACACAAGCAACACCACAGGAATCACAAGCGCGCTGCCGCCCCTTGGGATTGGGAAAAGGGATAGGATGAGGAGTGGGATGAGGGAGAAGGAATAGGGGATAGGGCCTCCGGAACTCTCACTCACCGAACGAACGCAACAGCTTAGGAACTGTTACTTTACGTCGATTTTCTGTGTGAGGGTAGTATTTCCCCGGTCGAGCCGGCCCATTCATGCTGAAATCAGCAAGGCTCTACTACCTGTAGAAGCTATAACTGTATGAGTACGAAACTTGGTATCGCCGCCACTAGAGGTGCACTTGCGCTGTTCCATGTATTTTCCCTCGTCCCCCATGAGAGTTTACACAGCTAGCGAGGTACCACTCTACTGCTCACGTCTGCTCTACATATATTTGTAGTGGTGCGCCGTATTATTATCCTTATGCGGAACTAGTTTGTACTCGTTCAAGTAGTTTTAGTTTTTCTATTTTATTGTGATTATATTAATTAGTATTGAGTTTGAATACATTTGGCATTATTTGTATTTTTAATAGAGCAGGGGAATAATTCACCGTATTTTAAATATTTTTCTGCAGAGAAGGACTGTGTCCTTAACTTTTATGAAACGAAAATTAGGGACACAGTCTTTTTTTGTAGCAAAAAGTGGTGTCAAAAGGTATGAAACAATTTGATGTTTTATTTTAGTAGAAAGCACGGATAATTTTATATACCTAACCTTGTTTGCAATGCTTTGCGAGATTCACTTGTATTATGAATAATTGTATAGTTTCATAATTTAATATCTTGCCTCGTGTAAAATTGTGTAGATAAATACATTCAATGCGCTTTGCTTGCTGCAGCTCAGATCCATAATATGATCACGGCCCAAAAATTGAATGCTAGGCAGCTGCATACTCTGACATGAACTGTAGAAAATGATGTATCTAGTGCAATAAGATTGATTGCACGGATGACTTAGTGGTTTAAGCGGTGGCCTCGCATTCAATTGCTGCACGAGACAAGACATTGCATGATCCACAAATAGTTTGAAGTAGTTGCGTCGCGTCTGGATGGTCTTTATGTCGATTTATACATGTTTATAATGTCTCCCGCCACAGAACTAATTACTAGTGCGTGGCGGGAGTTGTCTTTTATTTATGTCGTTCGCAGCGACATATGCCATTTTCATGTTTACTTAGTTTCTCGACCAGAGATCATTTCCTGACTTTGCTCATTTATCATCGCTTATACAACTATAGTAGGTTTAACTTTGGCTACGGATTTGAATAATTTCAGCTGTGAACGCGTCTCCATTGTACACTTTCTTGCAGCCGGAAGGTCGCAGAGTACTCTAAACTTAGTATTCCCATCCCAAAGCGGTTTGGGTGCCTTTGAAATGGCTGCCAAATCCAGCAAAGGCCTGCAGTGGTACAAGCGAGTACGTTACAAGTGTGTGTGTGTAGCCACTGTACATGACTGTACTACTATGTCCTAGATGACATTTTTTTTTACAACAAAGTACATCTAAGAAATGCCTCAGAGTGTGACAAAGTTTTGGGTAATTAAAGAGGTACCTAACTTAGTAGGTTATTTTTACGCCTACTATGTTCCTACATACTGTATGATTCTTGAAGCATATATCTGTGAATTTATTCTATTGAAACCACCTTTTAACTTAAAATATAATTGTCTAGAGCAAATATTTGTTAATATAATTTGAAGACAAATGAAACGTCTGGGTAGTTCGTGATTTGAGCTGACACTGAAAACGCTTCTGAGTTTTCAAGCCTAGTTTTTAATATCACACCAACTGTTAATATCGCATAATGAATACATCGAATACCTATCCAAATCTTAATATATAAAATCCTTGCGTTACTGACTGACTGACAGACACGCTACAGCTGAAACTATTGGGCGCAGGAAGCTAAAATTTGGCATGTATGTTCCTTGGGGACCGTAGGGGTGCACTAAGAAGGGATTTCCCGAAATTCCCACGGGATCGGCCAAAAGGGGTAAATTTAAAAAAAATGCAGGCGTAGCTGCTGGCGTCCTCTAGTACGAAATAAATATTCATAGATCACAAAGTATTTTGTCATCTGAAGAAATCGCAACTATACCAAACAGAGTCAGCGCGAGCCAACTGTATAAGGCTCAACACAGTACCCTCCACGCAATGAAAATATTAGTTAATCATATCCTCTTTGCCCCAAGACATAATGTGCGTAGGTTACGAAACGTTGTGTCCTTTATTATACCCAGTGACGTCACAAGCCTAACTAACGATATTGTAAAACAAATCCACACTAAATATAGCCTGAATAATCGCTAAAGCTACATAACCTCTTGTTTAACTAATATTGTGTTACGTTCATTCATTGATTCAGATACATTTGTGGATAATTCAATAAAATAATTATGAAAGCTTGACACGTTTGACACTGACAGATATGACAGGCAACGGTCAGTGTCAAACATGCTCGAGTGACAGCCAGCCATTCGATTGCGATCGTTGAAGTGTGAAGCACAGTGCTTTAGTACGGACAATCATCTTGTAAGCTGGAGACAATAAACTGATCTTGGATTGTTGCCGTTTGTTTTCCTGAAGTCCTTCTGAGCATCTTTCAATTGTAATACTTCATATTGTTTTCTTTTATAATTTTGTTCCTATTCCGTTAGATCCCACGCGGTGCTGGATTCTAATTTGTTTTTCAGTGTTTTTGTACGAAATTATTTGCTGGTAGAATAAAATTTGCGTTGGCGTTTTAATTTATTTTGGAAATGCGTGCTGCGCCATTCTTTGTAATATCACAATTCTAAAGAGGACCTTCTCATTGTCGTGGCAAGGTTGTTGTGTGCTAGGAAATACTAGTCGACCAAGCCAACTAGACGCATGTCAACGTGACAAAATTCAACATAATTCAACAATTATAATCCAGAAATTATTTATCGTAACGTGCGAACGCGGCGTGTGAACGTACAATGCGCCTGCAATCGGTACTAGGAATTTCTGGATTATAATTGTTGAATTATGTTGAATTTTGTCACGTTGACATTCGTCTAGTTGGCTTGGTCGACTAGTAGATAGTGTACCTAAGCGTTTACGTTTAAGCACGCAGTACTTAATACCTACTTATGAAAGATAATGATATTGTAATATTAATTAGGTAATCGCAGCGTTATGAGTAATGTATTTGAATTTTCGTTATTTAGTGGCATAAAATTATAAATGCTTCGCATTAGACTAGTTTCCCTGAAGGGGTAGGCAGAGGCATATTAAACGCCCACTTTTCGCCTGTGTTTTGATCCCACGTAATAGGTGGCGAGCCTATTGCCGCTTATTGGGACATTTTGTTTGCCAGAGCCTCGTCCGTTGATCGGCAGGTGCACCACTTGCAGGTGAGGTTGGCTTGGGACCCTAAGTTCTTGGTGGGAACCCTATGCACCCTATGCTATGTTTTTAATTTACTTCCCTAGTAAACTGGTTCTTGAGGTTCGTTATCTTTTTATCAACATCAGTAACACCGCCTCCGTGGTCCAGTCGATAGCGTATGCGACTGCTGATTGGAGGTACCGGGTACGATTCCCGGGTCGGGCAAAAGTGTTACTGGGTTTTTCCGAATTCTCAGTAGCAGTACGGAGTCTGGTGATGTGGCCAGTAACGGCAATAGGCTCGCCCCCTATTACGTGGGACTTAAAAAAAATCATGTCGAAATGTGAGTGTAACATTACACCTCTGCCTACCCTCTCGGGGGTATAGGGGTGAGTCTATAAATAAATAAAAATATAACAATTTTATTTTAGCAACAATTGACAAATTAAATAAGCCTAGCATTTTCATATTTGTTTTAAAAATCTATTAATAAAAATATACACATGAGGCTGTGGGTAAATGGGAAATAACAACTGATATTTATTTCTTATGAATTACATAAAATTACAACACGATTTAGTTAACTTGATGACGAAGAAAGTTGGTACAGGTTTGACCTTAGGCCAGTAACTAAAATAACTCACCCAAGTATCACCCAAATATTCTATCAGATTGGAGACATCCTAAAAACGGGACAGGTTAGAAGTACCCTGAACAGAAGAGCATGCATGAGGAATCTGATGGGAGTGAATGAAGCAAGAGAAATATGTCAGGATCGTTGCAAATGGCGTTCCGTAGTCCCTGCCTACCCCTCCGGGAAACAGGCTTGAGTCTATGTTTGTATGTAGGTATGTATGTAAGTAAGTATCTATTTGTGCTTTTAAGTTACAACAAAACTGCAAGCAATCCTGATTTTATTCGTAATCAATTTTCATTCAAAATTCACTAGCCTTCATTCAGTCCACGAATTGGTGTAATTTAGACACCTCCTTCAGTTTGATTGGTAACTGAGACGACCTAAAATACCTTAACCCTTTATTATGGTGTCCTTTATTGGCTTTACTTTTAACTAAAATATCTTATTTCATTTTAATATGATTTTTCACAACATAATGACGTCAAAATTATATTAAAATGCGTCGAAAAACTGTATTGCTCTGCAGACGGCGGGCTAGCTGCAACTACATTTTGTGGCCGATACTTAGCAGGTCGTTATGTCTCCTCTATCATACCCAATTGTGTCCGAAGATTGCACTAAAATGTATACAAAATAAATAAATAATTCATTTATTTATTATTTTATTTAAACCTTTATATACAGAGCGTATACAGGCGGACTTAATGCCGTGGGCATTATCTCCCAGTCTACCTTTGAGTGGTGCAGAGAGAAAAGAAGTAGGTGGTATATAAATGAGGAGAACATTATTTGAACTTACAAAAATATATATAGATTATAATAAATATATAACATACATACATAGATATCAATAAAGATATATAAACATAATTGCAATTAATACATATTATTGCTACATACTAGTACATCTATATATAATATATCATACATACATATATATTTATATATATCTACATACATAGGTACTATAAGCCAACATGAAATATAAATGAATTATGATACCCTTGCTGCTTCAGCCAATAAGAGTTCTTTAACTTTGAACTTGAAGGAGCACTTGGTCCTGGCCATCCTGATCTCAAGAGGAAGGGCATTCCAGAGAAGGATTGATTGAACAGAAAAAGAAGAGTGAAGAAAATTAGAACTGTGAGTTGGAACCATGAGGAGAAGGTTATTAGAAGAGCGAAGGTTACGAGCATGATTAGATGATAAATACTGGAAGAGGGGCATTAAATACTCAGGGGGAGTAGGAGACGTAAGAATGGTATAAAGAGTTGTGAGAGCACGCAAACTACGGCGTTGACGAATGGGGAGCCATTTCAATTGAGAACGATAAGTGGACACATGGTCATACTTGCGAAGATTGAAAATGAATCGAATGCAGTTATTCAGAAGGCGGTCAAGTTTGTTTAGGAGATCTGCATTCAGGTCAAAGTAACATACATCACCATAGTCGATCAGAGGGAAAATCAAAGTTTGCACAAGCATTGTTTTAGTCTCGGGCGGGAGAAAGTTTTTTAGGCGGTAGAGAGCGCGTAGAGTACCGGTGACTTTCTGACTCACATGGTTTACTTGAGTTTGCCAATTTAGCGTGCTATCTATATGCAGCCCAAGATTTTTGACTGATGTGTGCAGATTGACGGTAGTACCACTAAATGTAATAGCTGGTAAAGATGTGTTGTCCAGCCTCTTTAAAATCCTTTGACTACCTAAAACAATAGCTTGAGTCTTACTAGGATTGACAGCTAAGCCAAACTTGTCCGACCAAGTTAGTATGGCTGCCAAATCGCTATTTATCTTATCTATGGCTTCTGCTACGCATTCCAAATTTACGTGTGAATAGATCTGCAAGTCGTCGGCATACAAATGGTAAGCACACTGAAGATTTTGAGTCAGGAGATTTATAAAAATAGAAAACAACAAGGGAGAAATAATGCCGCCTTGAGGAACGCCAGATGTAGTGTCCGACCACCCCGACGATGAATCATCGAGGCGGACAGACTGCTGACGCCCTCGAAGATAAGTTGAGAACCAATCCAAAGCTACAGGCGAGACCCTAAGATGAGTGAGGATAGATAAAAGGATATCGTGACTGACGGTATTGAAGGCGTTTGAAAAGTCAATCAACACCAGCACGGTGATTTTGGTGCTTTCCATGGCCTCTCGAATATCGCCAGTCACTTTAAGGAGGGCGGAGGTAGTGCTATGGCCTGGCCTGAAGCCAGACTGTAAAGGGCTTAACAATCGGTTATTGTGAACAAACCGAGCCAATTGTTTGTGAACACAGGCCTCTAGCACTTTGGATAGAAAAGGTAGGATGGAAATTGGACGGAAGTGGTTAGGAACAGTAGGGTTTTGGATTTTGGGCAGGGGAATTATGTAGGCTTTACGCCATAAGGAAGGGAAGGTACCGGAAGCAAGAGAAAAGTTAATGATGTGGGATATCGCAGGTAGGATGTGATCCAAGATTGTTGTTAGCATGCGACGGCTGATACTGTCACATCCCAGCATTAGATGTTATGGAGAGGATTGACTTTTTGATCTCGCCTGAAGACTCCGGAGAAAACTGAAATGATTCAATATTGGGTTGAGGCAACCCCGCTAAGTAACTGAGCGTGAGACTTATGATCTGGTGATCCAGCGAAATAGTAGAGGTGAAATGTCGGTTGATATCATCCAGATCAACAGTCCCACAATTGTCAACGTGCTGCTGTTTGCCAATGCCTAGTGTTCTAAGGAACCTCCAGGTATTAGCAGGTGATGAAAAATTTATGTTATCGAGAATATGTCGGCGTTCGGCGTTACGCACCATCTGATTACAACGATTTCTTGCAGATCTAAATAGCTCCCAGTTCTCATCACAACGGCCCTTTTTATATCGCCTAAAAGCTCGGTCTCTACGACGCATTGCCATTCGTACACCCGTCGTAATCCAAGGCGCGGGAGGACGTTTAAGCTTCACCCGTCTCACTGGGGCATGAACATCATATAAATCAGTGATTGTGTTGTTAAATATGGTTACCTTTTCGTCCACCGTGGAGGCAGACATCATGCTACTCCAGTTTAACTCGGCAGCATCCTTATTCAGCTTCTTAACATCCATTCGACTAAAACAACGCATGCGCAGAACTTTGGGTGGGGATTTAGGGGGTTTCAGGCGGTAGGAGAGGAAAATGAGGTCATGGCGGGAAAATCCAGGTGCGGAAAGTTGGCCATGGAATGTGACTTTGGAAGGATCAGAGGTTAGTATTAGGTCAAGCCAGGTATCCTCACCGTTGCTGTTGTGGTGAGTAGCTTGCATAGGTAGCACTTGGAGGCTTGCTGACTGGACGATGTCAAGTAACCTACAGGAACGACTGGATTGACGGGAAAGGAGATCGGTATTAAAGTCGCCCATGATGATGAGATGAGTATACTCGGACCCTAAAGATTCCAGAATCGACTCGAGACTGGAGAAATAGTCAACACTAGGAGGACAATACACAACGCCAAGAACAGCTTTCGCACCCTTGACGTTTACCTCCAGAAATAAGAACTCCGCAAGTGAAGAAGTGGCAGTAGATGAAGTAAGAATTTTAAAGGGGAAGGTGCTTCGGAGATAGATAGCTACACCGCCGCCTCGCCTGCTGATTCGGTCACTTCGAATAAGGACGTAACCAGGCAAAGAGTACGATGTAGAAGGAAGAACTGGTTTTAGCCAACTCTCTGAAACCAGGATGGCATGTGCATTGGAACCAGAAAATGCTTCCAGCAGGTCGCTATAATGGCTGGGTACACTCTGAGCATTTATGTGACAGACGTTAAACAACAAGCCAGATTGAAGTGCAAATGCCTTATGAAGGCATTCGCTTAACGTGCCGTCCGCCGAGCAAAAACTTTCATTGTCGGAAGAAGCAGTTGATTCATTAGCCGATAAATACGTATCAATATCCATAGTACTATAATTATAATAAAATAATAAATACAATATATATAAAATATTAAATATACCGTATATAAATATTTGTGAATTTTATAGGCAACACAGTCGTCTCTGCACCACCCGCCAGCTCACACAATCAATAAAATTAAAATAAACTTGCACAATAAAAATCATTCAGAAAAAGAAAAAAACTAAAAAAACAAACACTTTTGCAAACAGTTTCTGAACGTAAAACGTATGCTAATCTGACATCTGTCAAAGTCAAACTGCTGTCAACAACATGAAATGAAAGTAAAAAAGTGAAATGTAAACAACAACATGTGATAAATATATGAAGCGATAAATAAGATAATAGTATAATTAATAGAAAGTAAAAAATTACTAACATAGTTCTTGAGTGAAAATGTTAGGGTGCTTCTACACGGTGCATGTAGCTGGAGCAAGTAAAGGTGCGGGTTACACGCGTGGGTAATATGCGCAGGCTACGTGATCAAGTTACTCGCTTGTACTTGTACATGGTGCAAATAACTGGAGCAAGTAAAGACGCGGGCTACTTGCGCAAGCTGTACCTATGTACAAGTTATTTGTTCGTGGTCAAGAGCTACATGTGCATGCTATTCGCGCGGTAGCTTTATGACTTGAATCGCGTCAAATGTCTCGACGAACGAAAATCGACGAACGAAAATTAATTATTTTAAAATCATATGTTAAAAATGTAATTTTAACAGATAACATGCGCGAGTGACCCGCGCGCGTCGCAGAGCACGCGAATTACTTGCGCGGGTGGCTCGCTTTGTTACATGTTCGAGTCGCTGGACCCGCACATTGTTTTTAACGATATGTTTACGGTGCATGTAACCCGCGCAAGTGTCTCAACATGCTCAAGCTACATGCGCCGTGTACAAGCACCCTTAGTCACATAATATAGGTTCTGGTAGTCTGAAATAAAAAAAACATTTTTTTTTAAATCTTTGTATCATCAAATAGTGACTGCTATTCGCGGTGACCATTGATATTTTCACACGTCTCAAAATCCGGGATTCTTAACTTCTTAGCTAATCATACCAAATTGTTGTCTCTAAAACATCCCTATTTAAAACAAACTTGAAGACATAAAAATGCATAAAAATGAAATCCTAACGTCTATACTTACTCGTTGCAGATATGTGCGGTGAGTGTGCTGGACTGGTGCCAGTAGTACTGAGCGCTATAGGACCACGTGCCTAGTAGTGAAGTCACTAATAAAAATATTTGGTACAACAATAATAATATTGTAATATCCTCAGCAATTCACACATAGCAATTTGAGCTTACATCAGTCAGAAACTGTATTGTGGTATAAGTATGATGAACAATTAATTATACCTGTAAAAGGCATTTTGTAATTTAGGTTCGGATATTTTAATGTCATCATCATCCTCCTACCATTATTCCAGTTGCATCCCG
The DNA here is from genome assembly GCA_944739405.2 of Euclidia mi. Classification (NCBI taxonomy): domain Eukaryota; kingdom Metazoa; phylum Arthropoda; class Insecta; order Lepidoptera; family Erebidae; genus Euclidia; species Euclidia mi. The sequence continues at coordinate 23,806,125 of OX123204.2, read as the reverse complement.
GAAAATCTACCCATATTAGCTTTTCCACAGATTGACTGTTGTCTGAACTCCGCAACAGAAAGGGATAGCAATATTCCATGATTTTAGACTAGTGTCAGTTTATGCAAAGGTGCTGACTACCCATGACCCTAATGACTGACAAGGATCTTCGTAATAACCGGGACGACTTAACGAGGGCTAAAAGGACTTAACTAAAATCGAAAAGTCAGTGGTGCACTCTGTGGACACAAACCCGATACAATCTGCATATCAGTCTGTCGGTACCTCTACTAGACTATCGCTAGTTTTGCTTGTCAATCTCGGGATCCTTGCGGATCCGTAGGTATCAGTTTATTTACACATACTTACATACATATCGTCACGCCTTTTATCCCCGAAGGGGTAGGCAGAGGTGTATTTCTACACCCACTTTTCGCCATATATACTTTAGTACGTAATAAGGGGCGAGCATATTGCCGTACCGGGCACATTTCCAGACTCCGTGCTGCTACTGAGAATTTCGTGACAGAAAAACCCAATAACACTGCCCGACCCAGGAATCGAACCCGGGACCTCCCGATCCCACGCGCACATTTATGCCGCGAGACCAACGAGGCAGTCGTATAGGGTTTGATGTCGAGTTTTCCGTCTCTACGCAAAGATGGTATTTGCATCGTGTTATCCCTTAGTCGCCTCTTACGACACCCACGGGAAGATAGGGGGTGGTGACACTTGTATTCTATGCCGTTAACCACACGGCGATCTATGCCGTTAACCACACGGCGTGTTTGAAATAATTTTAGGTGAATAAGTATAATGTCTATAGTGTATTACTAAAATATTTAGCAAATGCATATCAACATCCCGTATTGACTCTGAATATTTATTTATGAATGATTTATAAAGCTTTCGCCACAAAAATACAAGTTATAGCAGTTAGTGAAAGCCTAGCTTTAAATCAAGATTAACGAGAGCCTTGTCCGCCGGTATTACTGACACTGTCATGGCGTCTTAACGGCTGCAACCCAACTCCCGCTACACATCATGTGGATTCGATTAAAATATAATCTACTAAGTGTTATTAGCTGCGCACTAGATTGTTTAAAGATTTAATAGCAGCGATAGCTTTGTGGAGAGTAGGTAACAGACTGCTTCGCGAATTGTCTCACTGATAACTCCGCCGAATTCTGCCTGTCCGCACTTGGCCAGCGTGGTGAACTATGGCCATACCTTTCTCATTGTGAGTAGAGGTCCGCGTACAGCGATGGAACAGTTAATATAAAGGATGATATTATAATATAGCAAGGTATAGCACACGTCACATGTCTAAAACATGAGTACTGACATAACCTACTTTGAATTTATTAATCAACGAAGCATAATCAAGATCACACGTGTCTTAGTTGGCTTCTGTGCTTCCGACAAGGCCAAAACTAATTTATTTCAGTGGGAAGAGTGGTCGTAAGGACTATGTTTAGTTCTTGTTTTGTATCTGTATTAAGGCTACGTTACACAACTAGTTATGATTGGCAGATAGCCTGGAAATCTGGGATTGTCCCGGAATTTTGCATCATGCACCGTGTCCAGGAATTAGATCTGCCCGGATTCCGGACATCTACACCTAGTAGACCGGGTCAAACACTAGCAACCGACTGACACGGCCGGCACTCGAACTTATCGGATTTTACTTTGTCTAGGGAACAAAATACAAGTTACTTTGTTGTTATTTACTAGCCAGTGCAATTTCACAAAAAATATTCTTGTATAAAACTAAATAAACCGTTGCATCATTATATTTCCATAACATCGCACGAGGAAATACACTGAGCCATGATAACTTGTTCGTTAAAAGACTGTTCTAAAAGCGCAAGTACTTTCCCATTCGAGTAAAAAACATAAAAACACTAAGCTTTTATGTTCAAGACGTGACGACGACGGGATATTTAAAAATATCCGCAGAGAGAAATAAAAAGTGACTTGATGAAATATGACCAAGAAATCTATTACACGCTGCCGCCATTAATAAACGCGCTGTTGTTTTGTAATCTAAAATGTATTAAATAGGTATGGCTCAATAGGGAGTCCATTTTCCTTCATCAAATAAACGAAAAAGAGTAGGTGTGAGATGAAGCCGTGAAGATAACCTAGTTGTAATCATGAATTTTCTTGTTAAATAAAACATAATTAGGTTTATTACCTATGGCGTTAGAAATGACAAAGATATATTTATATGAGGATGTGGCCAATTCAAAGAGTCTAGTAACAGGTGACACCAAATGGCGGACCGCGGTCCGCATCCCGACCGACGACCCATTTTGAGCGGACAACGAGAACACAGTAAGGGCGTTAACATACTAGTGGCACAGCCTAATAATCCATGCAATCGTTCAACGAACGCGTCTAGACAGTGAGATCTTGTAGTCGTAAAATAATTGTTATATCACGATCGTGTCAACGGTTTATTTTATACTAGAGGACGCCGTCAGCTACACCCGCAAAATATATTTAATTTAAACGTTTCTTATCGATTCCGTGGAAATTTCGGGAAATCCTTTCTTAGTGAACGGTCCCCAAGGAACATACATGTTAAATTTCAGCTTCTTGCGGCAAGTAGTTTCGGCTGTGCGTTGTTTGTAACGCAAGAATGTTATATATACAGATTATCTAATACGAGGTTATCGAGTTTTCTGTATGGCTTTTTTAAATACAAATCGCATAGTATACTCAAACTGAGAGGAATAATCGCACAAACTTAGAGCTTCTTGGAATCAAATAAGATGAAATTATTTTAGACCTTACAGTGGTCACAAATATAACCAAGCCTTATTCTTGGATTACGAGGTATCGCAATCACTTTAAGTGCTTTTACGCTATGCGTTATTAGTGCTAGTAATTCTTTTTCAACAGAACTGTCACTTGGATTGGTTGCTTATCGGCTCGTTAAAAAGAAAATGTGAACATCTTACCTAGTCAAGAATCAAAAGCAAAATTAGCAATAGTTTTTTTTTCTGTAAAATAACCTCCGCGACGCATGTCCACAACTGATGCCAAATCACCTTGTGAATGTCAAATAGAACTTACTCGAGCTTACGTAGCTAGCAAAGAACCCTCCACCTAACCTCTAGTATCGGCAAGTTTAAAAAGGAAATCTGAATAAGTATTTTATTGCAAAAAGCAAGTGTAACAACAAAATGATATCCCCATGGCATTGTTTATTTACAGACAACAAGTAATTCACGTTGGAGAAAGATACCAAAACGAAACTCAATGTTCATAAATAAATTGCTGACGATTCTCAACGAACGCTCCCAATGGGTCGGGGATTGCGGCCCGGGGCGGGAAGTGGCCGCTTTGGGGAAACTTTTAATTTTATTGGCACCTCAATGTCGAAGATAACGCCCCAAAGATATGCTATTTGACTCCGGATTACAGGTAATCTTTGGATCCTCGGAGTAATCGAAGGATCCGGTGATTGTGCCGGTTGTTTTCAATTTGACCTTTGATTTTTCTCGTTATCTGAAGATTTGCAGGGTGGCTGCTGAAACGTGAGAACTAGCTAATGCTATATTTGTTTTGTGAATTAATATTTTTTTGTTTACTTATAGGGTGTGTATTCGATTTGGTACCATTAAATTCAACTGAATCATATCTAATATTTTAAGTAGTGTGAAGATATCAGGGGGATTGACGCAAACTATTGACAGGAAAATTTTACCCGCCATTGAGGTCGGCGCAGTATGTCAGTAGAAGTGTAGTCATCCGATCATTTACCCTTTTCCCTTTCATATCCATCGTCACACAGTCCATCCATCTTTTCCTTGGCCGTCCTCTCCCTTTTCGTCCTTTTACATGCATATTCATCACTTTTTTACCTACATACATCTCATCTCTCCGCATAACATGTCCATACCAGGCCAATCGACTTCCTTTTATCTTTTCATCAATGGGCGCCACTTTCATACTACCTCTAACGTAATCATTCCTAATTCTGTCCATGCTTGTCACTCCACACATCCATCGTAACATTCTCATCTCTGCCACATGCAATCGTTTCTCATCCATCTTCTTTGTAGCCCAACACTCAGCTCCATACAGTACGACAGGCCTTATAACCGACTTATACATGCGGCCCTTTAATTTCACAGGCATTTTGTGGTCGCATATTGTGCCTGAGACCTGTCGCCATTTCATCCATCCTGCGTTGATTCTTTACCTAACATCCCGATCAATTTCGCCGTCATCTTGCAGGAGTGAACCTAGGTAGCGGAAATCGGAGCTTACTGGTAGAAGTGTACCGCCGAGTGTAACCGGTATAGGACTGGAGAGACCGCCAAAGTCACAGAACATATATTCTGTTTTGGTTCTGCTTATTCTCAGGCCTACATTCTCCAATCTCTGCCGCCACTCCTCCAGCTTGCTCTACACCTTCTGTCCACTCTCTGCTACCAGAACGATGTCGTCGGCAAACAGCATGCACCAGGGTGCCTCTTCCTGTATGTCCGATGATATAGCATCCATAATTAACAGGAAGAGTTAGTGGCTAAGGGCCGACCCTTGGTGCAAGCCTACGGCCACATCGAATCTGGCTGTGATACCAGCTGCGGATCGGATTTGAGTTCGGCATTCAGCGTACATGGCTCGAATCAACGTCAGGTATTTCCCAGGCACTCCTTTCTTCTTCAGGGCCCACAACACGACTTCACGAGGCACTCGGTCATATGCCTTTTCAAGGTCGACGAACACAATGTGCAAGTTTTTATGCGCCTCCCTGTATTTTTCGCACATTTGGCGAAGTGCAAAAATGGCATCCACCGTACCTCGACCAGGCATAAAACTGAATTGGTTTCGTGAGATCTCACTCTCGTCACGCAAGCGTCGCTCAATTACTCTCTCCCATACTTTCATACTATGAGGCATTAACTTTATTCCCTGATAATTGTTGCACTCTTGGATATCACCCTTATTTTAAAAAATGGACACCAGGTAACTGTTGCACCATTCCTCGGGTATGATCTCCTCGTGCAACAGCTTATTGAAGAATAAAGTTAGCCACGCCCATCCATCATCTCTTAACGCTTTCCATGCTTCTACTGGTATTCCATCTGGTCCTAACGCTTTTCCATTCTTCATTCCACTAACAGCCTTTTTTACCTCGTCCTTATTTATTTCCTTCACTAAACCAATATTCATCACCTCATTCTCAAGGTTTCCGTTCCAATCGTTCTCCTCATTCATTAACTTTTCAAAGTATGTCCTCCATCTTTCTTTTATTCTGTCTTCGTCCATAAGAATCGCTCCAGGTTCGTCTCTCATGCACTTAATATGGGATACATCCTTCGCCTTTCTCTCTCTAGCTTTAGCCATGCTGTATAAATATTTATGACCCTCGGGTTTTTCAAGTAACCCGTACAAATGGTCTAGGGCTTTGGATCTAGCAATGGCTACGGCCTTTTTGGCTCTCTTTTTACATTTATTATATTCCTTCTTCTTACTTTCTTCTAAAGATTCATTTCCTCCGTTCATCAGCTGCCATTCTTTAAACCTTGCTTTCTTTTCCTTAAGCCGAACAGCTAAAGATGGAGATAAATGTCAAGAGACATAAAGGAGACGACCTTCAGAAATTAAGAAACAACGAAGAAGAAGATTTTTAACATAAATCGTCGTAATTGAATACTTTCAAGTAGTAAGATTTAAATTGGGGTAATTAAAATTGTAAATCCATTTTAAACCTAAGCTAATGGCAGCTGCTCAGTAATAACTGGAAAACAATTAGGTAATATCACTACATTGTACAAATTACATGTTACAAAAGATATTTTCAAGCCCAACATTAGTCTAGAGTTAAGTGACTTTGTCGGGCATCCAGGCATTCCACAAGTACGTGTGTCGCAGATAAAATCAGATCTCTCGGTAACGCCGTGCTTTTCAACTGAAATTGACTGCACCGCGTTGATCATTTGTGACAAGATTTTGCCGCTAAGATTTTGAGAAGATCTTGTGTCTGTGTACACTTCCTCTCGACCTTAATTAAGTTCCGAATGGAGTGTCTTGTAAGAAATTACCGTGGATCTTTAAAATTTTAGTTACAGTACCAAATTAGTGACTAAGTCTGGATGATACGATAAGACAGCGATAGCCTAGTGAAGAGACTAACTGACTGCTACGCAGAGGGCTTCGGGTTCGAATCCACGGCGCGTACCATTGACGTTTCGAAGTTGAGTGCGTATTAAATTGTTATTTATCGATTGCTAAAATAAAGTGTTCTCGCAAGACATGTAGAGTCTGCTAACCCGCACTTGGTCAGCGTGGTAGACTAAGGCCTTAACCTTTTCATAGTCAGAATAGCCCCGTACCCAGCAGAAGTTTATATACGCGGCTGATGAAATTGACATAAAATTATAGAAAATTGCCATAAAACACTTTATCCATTTGATTTACAAACGTTATATAAGGTATTATCGATATCAACTATACAAAAGATACCCCGAGTACTTTAGTAAACGACAAAAATTTCGTTTTCATCCGGGGTGCATTCACAGGTTTAGTATTTTGTCTCAGAGCACAGTTAGTTTGAAATACTTAGTATACGATAATCGTAAAACATATCAAGTGTTGCGTGGTCCTCAAATTGGTTTACAGTGAGTGCGGTGCAGCCTTAAATGCTAGACGAACATCAAACCATTAGTTACAAGACGTACACGACGTGCTAAACAAAATTGTAGAATAATTTACAAATAACACAACAATAGTGTTTTATTCATTAGATTTGTATACGGAACATTTGATTGATAATGAACCTTCAACAAAAATTCTGATCGAATCTGAATCGTAATTTAGCAAACGACACAATAACCGCTTTATGTGTTTAAATCTACATATAAATTGGTGTAAAGTGAGAGCGGTACAGCCTTAAATTGAAACTAGATTGGCGGGCAGATGCGCCAATTCATTGGCCAGTCGGTCCGGATAGGGTGAGCTCTCCGATTAATGCATATCAGTTACGCGAGGTAAACGAACCTGCTTTAAGCTAATAGGACATTCAGACTCCTTTTGAACGTGTCGACCATTTATTTGTGGCTACTGTTTAGGAGCGTGGGTTTAATGAGTGCCAGATTTAAAACCCACAAAAATAAAATGTACTATAAAGCTGCGCGTCCACAGGATCGGAATCGGAGCGTACGGAGCGGACGGAGCGTCGTCATTTACAAAATGCCGATGGGGTGCGTCCACTGCATTCGGATTCAGCATCGGCAATTTAGGTATTTTTAAAGCAGGAGTACAGTGACGAGGATATTGTTGTAATTAGATTAATTTTTGGAGAATATCATACGTTATATTCTGATTCATTAGAAGATGAAAATAGATTTTATTTGCCCAATTTCGTCCCAAATATTGTCTCTCCTAAGTTGATTATGTTAATGTTCATGTTTTAGATTATAAAGTTCTTCATACTGTAACGTATGTCCGGTACTTACCGCGTTGCGTCACAGTACCGCCCAAACGCTCGGCCAATCAGAGAAAGCCATCGTCCGCGCTCGTAAGTTTTGCCCTTATTTGGTAATGCGCCGACACCAACGCTGATGGAGGGCCGGTATATAAAGGGGCCGACAGAGAGGCCGTCACCGCTACTCTACACTAACCTACTACCGTTACTCTATTCTGTACCGCTATATCTTTATACATTCTACGTGTATCCTGATCCCAGCTGTGGGTAAGTTACTACATTTACTGCGTTAGCGTACTGCCCATCTCTCTACCTGCTAGCTGAGGCCGGCTGACGCCGCCTGCCTGACTCTATTGGTTGTGGCTTTCCTAATGCTGTTTCCCTTCAGGTTCCAGGTTCACCTTAAGACTCCGGCTACGCTACCTAGACCGCTACACCTGCTGCATCGCCTTCGGCGTCACCTCTGCCGAAGAGTCTGGCCTGCCCCGCTCATCGCACATACACCGCCGGCACCTGCCAGCTGAGCCAACGGCCTGCGAGGATCTGCCGCTACGCGCAACCCTTCGAGCAACCTGCCCTGCACACTACCGGGGGGATCAGCGTGGGAGACTGCAGCCCTTAGTGTTCAGGCCAGTGTCGTGTTGTTGGTCGGTCATACTCGTGCAAGGGAAGTGAGACAATACTCGGCAATAAACGCATCTAGAACCTCTTCTGCGTTTTACTACCAGAATCCGTTACAGTGGCGCCCAACGTGGGTTATTTTTTTTTCCCACTAACATAATTAAAACATCGTCGTTCATCGTGAATAAGTATTTTTGCCTACAGTTTAACGTCACAAATACGTCAGAACTCGAAACGCTTGGAATCCGTATGATGCGTTCACTGCGGATGACGTCATCAGCACAAATACCGGTCTCAGGCGCAGAAATGCCGATCCAGTGCACGCAGTTTCATAGAAATTAATACAAAGCAACAAATCCTTCCGCTCCGTACGCTCCGATTCCGATCCGGTGGACGCGCAGCTTAAGCGTACAATTTGTCAGCCATGTTTTATTTGCAGCCAAACATTTACCTACTACGTATCTTTTATGAAATCCGTGTTGCCTTTAATATGCAAAGTCAGTAATTTTTTGTCAGTTATTAAAAAAGAAAATAAAGTTACTCACTTTGCGAATCTTCATAAAAAAATCCGACGTTACAACAACAAAATACATAAATATTCAGGGACATAACATATAACAAAATTCAGGGACATACACGAAAAATGTCTAACACTACTATCAAATAACTTCTTACAAAAAATCAGTAGATATCTTTATAAACGTTTGAAGTACGAGGGTGTAGTATTTGGTTCACACTCAATGTGGAGGAGGAACGAGGTGCGAACACAACAGATAGCATTACTTCCACTACAAGTTTTACATTGATCGTTTATTTGTTACCCACCCCTTATACGGTAACAACAGCACTAGATTTTATATTTTTATTTTGCTAGGGAGTAACTAAAAGAAAAGAAATAAGGAATCAAATAGTTCATACTTTTGTATAATTTACGAATCGGGTTGCGAAGACGAGGTGTTTTGCCTACGTCAAGTTGGACTTTATTGTGCGTCACATTGGACACAATATCATCATCATCAGCCCTTTATACTTCGAGAACATTGTGGAGAACTCTCAGACATGCAGGTTTCCTCACGATGTTTACCTTCACCGATTAGCAAGCGATAGTTAACAATTTAATACACACTTAACTCCGAAAAGTCATTGGTGAGTGCTGTGGATTCGAACCCGAGACCCTCTGCATAGCAGTCCGTCGGTCTCTTCACTCAGCTATCGCTGCTCTTACATATACAATATACAAAAATCTTTATTTATAATTTAACTGTAATATTACTGTTGTACCATATTCGAGCATATAAGAAGTTTCATTTCATTACAAACGATCTAGCATTAGACTCAAAGATAACTCGCTACAAGCAGAGACTAGTAAAGAATATAGACTGACAAAGTCGAACAAAAAAATGTGACTCGATAACTCATTAACATAAATGACGATAGATGTCGCTACGCGTATCGAATCCAAAAATAATTAGAGCAGATGACGTGTGACCTCACTCGTGCCTCCGCTAAATGGTACATAACATCCCTAGATGGCATTATATTCAATTTATTGCATACTTGTCTTAAATTTACTAACGTGGACGAAAAACGACAACGTAGGTAGCCCTGTGCAAGGTCATTCAAGAGTTGAGGCCCTCAAGGGTGCTCAACCTACCTAGGGTACAAATGGTACAATCAATAATGCTACAGTTCAACACTTTCAATTTTAATTTTCGAATCTTTGGTGTGGTTTAAGTACTATCTGTATATATAAAATCCTTGCGTTACTGACTGACTGACAGACAAGCTACAGCCGAAACTACTCACCGCAGGAAGCTGAAATTTAGCATGTATGTTCCTTGGGGACCGTAGGGGTGCACTAAGACAGGATTTCCCGAAATTCCCACGGGATCGGGCAAAACGGGAAATTCGAAAATATGTGCGTGCGCAGCCGCTGGCGTCGACTAGTAAGGTCTAAATTTGCAATGAAATGTTGCACTATATTTTGGTGGTCTGATAATAAAGCTGGCAGTGGCAGATGGCCACGTAATCCCACCAAGCTTGGGCTCGATTGATTTGTTTGAGGAGCACTTTATACACTTACATGATATCCAGGGTCTGATGATAAAGCTGGAAGGTGGTCACGGCATCTGTGTAATAAAACGTCCTAACTCCACCGAGTTTGGGCTCGATTGATTGTTTTCTGTCACGAAATTCTCAGTAGCACAGTAGCAGCACGGAGTCTGGAAATGTGCCCGGTACGGCAATAGGCTCGCCCCTTATTACGTGGGACTAAAGTATATCTGGCGAAAAGTGGGTGTATAAATACACCTCTACCTACCCCTTCGGGGATAAAATGCGTGACGATATGTATGTATGATTTGTCTTGAGGAGCACTTTACACATAGATGATATCCAGGGTCTGATGATGAAGCTGGAAGGTGGCCACGGTATCTCTGTTATAAAACGACATAACCCGACCGAGTTTGGGCTCGATTGATTTGTCTTGAGGAGCACTTTACACCTAGATGATATCCAGGGTCTGATGATGAAGCTGGAAGGTGGCCACGGTATCTCTGTTATAAAACGACATAACCCGACCGAGATTGGGCTCGATTGATTTGTCTTGAGGAGCACTTTACACATAGATGATATCCAGGGTCTGATGATGAAGCTGGAAGGTGGCCACGGTATCTCTGTTATAAAACGACATAACCCGACCGAGTTTGGGCTCGATTGATTTGTCTTGAGGAGCACTTTACACCTAGATGATATTCAGGGTCTGATGATGAAGCTGGAAGGTGGCCACGGTATCTCTGTGATAAAATGACATAACCCGACCAAGTTTAGGCTCGATTGATTTGTCTTGAGGAGCACTTTACACCTAGATGATATCCAGGGTCTGATGATGAAGCTGGAAGGTGGCCACGGCATCTCTGTTATAAAACGACATAACCCCACCGAATTTGGGCTCGATTAATTTGTCTTAAGGAGTACTTTACACCTAGATGATATCCAGGGTCTGATGATAAAGCTGGAAGGTGGCCACGGCATATCTTATCTTATACTAATTTATAAAGCTGAAGAGTTTGTTTGTTTGTTTGTTTATTTGTTTGTTTGATTGAACACGCTAATCTCAGAAATTACTGGTCCGATTTGAAAAATTCTTTCAGTGTTAGATAGCCCATTTATTTCGGAAGGCTACAGGCTATATAACATCACGCTATAAGCGATGGGAGCGGAGCAGTAGCCTTAAATAACGCGGGTGTAACCGCGGGCATCGTCTAGTACTAATACTAATATACAATAAAGCTGAAGAGTTTGTTTGTTTATTTGTTTGTTTGGTTGAACGCGCTAATCTCAGGAACTACTGGACCGATTTCAAAAATTCTTTCAGTGTTAGATAGCCCATTTATCGAGGAAGGCTATAGGCTATATAACATCACGCTATGGGTGACGGGAGCGGAGCAGTAGCCTTAAATAACGCAAGTATAACCGCGGGCACCCTCTAGTTTGTAATAAAACGACGTAGGTAACCCTACCGAATTTGGGCTCGATTGATTTTTCTTGAGAAACACTTTACACCTAGATGATAATTATGATACTACGATACTACCTATTGTGGTGCCGGGTTTGATTCTCGGTTTAGTGGCTTTTTGCATCTTCTCAGATAATATTCAGCCGACAGGTCTCACTCATGGTATGAGTTCGTGCGTGCGACCTTGAGGCATACATAGAACTAGTTCGTAAATGGTTGTTACGAATTGTTACAAAATAAGCGTATCTACCTATAATACCTATATACCCATCCCATCTAAATTGGTAATTTTATTTTGGTTTAAGCGTCATCTTGTGAAAATTCAATGTAAACCGTTGTACATTACCTTTCGTGTTTTTACTACGCCATCTAGTAGTACGCATTCAAAAGTGATAAAATATTAACATAAAATGAAATAGATAAATTCGATTAAATTAAAATAAAAAAGAGCAATATTATCAATTCTAAAAAATACTTAAACGACTTCAGTGGCTCTTACTGAAGAAATAATTATATTTTTATGACTTGTCTAGCTGTAATTAACGTCGCGGGCTATTTGATCAGCGCCATCTGGATATAGCACGCGATTTGAGCTTTTTCCGAGTCACATTTTTTTGTTCGACTTTGTCAGTCTATATTCTTTACTAGTCTCTGCTACAAGACACTGATAGCGATTAACCTATGATCCGCTGCAAGTAAATACATACATACATACATATTCTTACGCCTGTATCCCCGCTGCAAGTATTATGTATTAGCGATAATATGCTGCCTGCTTTATGGCTAGCCAACTGAGAAGACCAACGTTTTACAAGTATTTAAGGTACATATGATTTTAACTGACTTAAAAATGAGGATTTTAATGACGGTTTTGATGATGATATGTTTATTTGAATGCAAATTTTATCAAAATCTGATGTCTAGTTCTTGAGTAATCCTTATTGATGCGTTTTCTAGTTGAAATGTTATTTCGAGCGTAAAAACGTTTTTTAAACAATTATGTTCTTATTGTTTAGAAGTCGTTGGTATCCAATCTGTAATTTTTTTTTAAATTTATTTATAGACTCACGCCTGTATCCCCGAAGGGGTAGGCAGAGGTGTAATATTATTATTATTATTTTTAAATTAAAATTAAAGTATTTTCCAATTAACCGAAGACTTAAAAGGATTACCAGATTACACCATTGTTTATCTACATCTTGCCATTTGATTGTTTGATTGCGTGTTGGTCGGCAAATAAACCAACTTGTGCAGTGTTGGTCCAATATCGGTCGGGGCTGGCAAATCCCGTCAAAGTCGGCTTACACTACCTAGTTAATTTCTGTTATTTTGTGTAGATTGCTTAGCTGTTTGGATTACGAAACGGCAGGGCTACCTAATCATATAATTGGCTTAACAAACAAGTCTATACTACTACGTATGTACGCTCTTTTCTTTTACAATTAATTGGGTTTTGAACAAAGTTGTTTTTGGTTTAATAGTGAAAGTATTTGTAACAAGTATATCTCGGTAAGAAAATTGAGCAATTTATATTAGAAACATCATCAGAAATAAAGCAACGAAGAACAAAATATATAGGATATTACATTTGTCTTGATAGTTGCTCAGTCGCTACTGTAGTGTATTTAAGTGGGTGGGCCTTAGGAGAACGTCTATAAGAGAGCCTCACTCTCATCTTCCACCAGAGTGTCTGCTGCGAGACCAAATAACTAATGTTATAGCCTCTGATTGAGGTAATGAAACTATTAACAGGGCTCAGGAAATTACAAACTACATAAATTACCTCTGAAACTAATAAAATTATTAATCCTATTCAGAATGTTCATAATAATATGTCAATACCGAGCACCTGTTTGAAACACTCAATAAAGAACATTTAACTAGCCTAACAACATTTCGAATTTATTTTGAGCTCAATTTTTTCATGGAACACAATCGAGGCCAACACACCAACTAATCAATTGCAAACAAAAAACCTGTGTTTTATTTATCAACATTTTTATTACAAACGTTGGTGCAATATGGACGAATAAACACGTCCTTTGTCAATTAAAAAGTTTGTCGTACAAGAGGACGAATGCATTATATTGCGTTGCACAAAAGTCTGGCTAAATGTTTGCGGAAGGATGATTGTGTCCAGACTGGAGGATAATTGTTCAGCGGCTGGAATGTGCCTCCGCATGGGAATGTCCACGTGTCACCTCGACTCTAGTGAACTACGGCAGGACAGAGGCAAATTAGTATTTTCATAATAGATAGGTCTGCAAAGGGCGGGTATCCTGCGCTCCAAAAGTAGTAAAATGCGCGTTGAACTAACCATTTTGAGATAATTTCGACGCAGCTAGTGATCGATACAACACTGTTATCCATAGCCTGCGTATAATAAATAGCCAGTTAAAAATAACTTGTAAAACCAACCCTCGTCATTCAGTTGACAATCTACAATACTACACCAAATATTCGTTTTTTTCGCAACCTAACTTATGCCACTAGATCAACTGCTTGCAAGAGCATGCAATTTATATAGATTTTACGCGCATTGCGGGTTGGTTGTAGGGACAAAACGTATGTGATATTCTGATGTTTATGTTATATTACTGCATGGTTTGAAAAAACCGTTCAAAATTTTTTGTGCGAAAGAGCAACAAACATCCTCACAAACTTTTGCGTATGGAGGAATAGTAAAAATACAAATCCGCTTTAGTCGCAACATAATGCTGTGTCAAGTTGACTTTCTGCATGTGGTGTACAGAGAGGTCCCATGGTGATCGGCGGGGGCGTCAGTGACGCAAATCGACAAGACTTGTGTTGGAGCTATGAAATATTGAAGCGCTTGCCGTGCGGTGCGCAGCGCTGCGGATTGCGCCTGCTGCCATGCATACGGTGCATACCTCACGTATTGGCATTTACGTTTATCAATTTTGAAAGGGTGAAGTAAGTTGGTATATGAACGCTTTGTCTATAACGATTGTGGACTCAGCTCATTTGTGCATCGCTTCATATTTTTCTATAATGTGTAGCGCACGTAAGTGGGTTCTGTAGGTGCTCTTTGTCTACGCCGTCTTAGTCAATGTTGACATCGTCGTCTTACTATATGTATTTTACCGTGTTTTTAACATAGTCTAATTAAGACGATGGCGACACGAGTCTCGCGATAAGTTATTAAATTTAACCCATCTACTTTTGCCCCATGACTTGAACCCCTTTCATCGGTCATTAGATGACTTTTGGTAAAACTTTAAAATAATTTATTAGGTACTATATCAAAAATATTCATTTCTAAAATTAAGAAACAATATTTTAATACATATATAATTCACCATACTTTAACAACACATAATGAAATGAAACATACATATGTTGTTAGACGGCTATTTGCTAACTAGTATGAAACGAAACGCTTTGAAAAATGTGGCAAGAAAATATGTTGATAACTAAGAAACTTGTTCAAAATAATAAAATTATTTTCGCCTGTTCGGATTCTTAGACGTCTAGCGCGGACCGAGCACTTTTATATAAAGTTCAGCACGCGACAAACATGGACCGGCGAAGAATGGACATTGCTACATGTACTTACTCTTATGCCCAAATTGTCCAATGCATATAAAAAAAGAAATTTGGAGACCAAGCTGGATTTTTTTTGTCAATTTAATAGCCTAAGATCATAAGTTACTGCAATTTAAACTATTTTTAATAAAAATATTTATATATATTTTAAACTGTTTGAGAAGATGTTTCTACAACGATTGCTACCTATACTTGAAGAACAAAATACAATCCCAGAGCACTAGTTTGGCTTCCGAGCACATCACGGAACAACAGAACAAATTCATAGAGTCGTTCACACAATCCGACAATGCTTGGAAAAGAAAGAGTATTGCTCAGCGGCTTTTCTCGATATACAACAAGCATTCGATCGAGTATGGCACAAGGGCCTCCAGTGTAAACTAAAGACTTGCTTACCACATAACGCATACATGCTGCTCAAATCGTACTTAGAGGACAGAGTGTTTCAGGTCAAATCTGAAGACTGCTTATCTTCATTCTATCCCATAGAAGCTGGAGTGCCCCAGGGTTCTGTACTGGGTCCTGTTCTGTACACAGTTTATACTGCTGATCTACCCACCTCAAAGCAAATCGTTACTGCAACCTACGCTGATGACACTGCAGTCTTGTCCTGCGATAAAAACCAGATAAAAGCATCCACAAAACTCCAAGAACACTTGCATAAGATCGAATCATGGTTGAAAAAGTGGAGAATAAAGGCTAGTGTTGCCAAATCTATTCACATTACCTTCGCTTTAAAGAGAGGGGACTGCCCACCAGTAAAACTCGGCGGAGACGTCTTGCCACAGAATAGTACCGCCAAATACCTAGGTATGCACATCGACAGAAGACTCACCTGGCGTGAACATATAAAGACCAAAAGGGACCAAACCAACAGAAAACTGAGAGATATTTACTGGCTAATTGGCAGACAGTCATCTCTTAGCTTGGAAAATAAACTATTAATATACAAATGCATCCTTAGACCTGTATGGACATATGGTATTGAACTCTGGGGATCAGCTAGCCATTCAAATATTGAGATTCTACAACGCTTCCAAAACAAAGCATTTTAAAAACCTTGTGTGACGCACCTTGGTTCACAAAGAACACTGAAGTACATGAGTACCTACAAATCCCAACTATCAAGGAAGTTGTAGAAAAGTCCTACAAGAATTATAAGCAAAGACTGCAACGACATAAAAATGAACTAGCCACGACACTTCTACAGTCTTCTGACTACACTTACAGACTTAAAAGAAAACGAATAGCGTCAATATAAAAGACGAATAAACTACGAGATGACGCATCGGAGGATGTGAAGAATCTCAAACTGCCAATTATAAGAAACAACCAATCTGATTAAAGCTAAAGGGCTGATTGCAGATAGCTAAAGAGAAAAAATATATTTTTTATAGGTTTTACACAAATCAACTGATACCTACGGATCCGCAAAGATCCTGGTGAAAATATGGAAAAAGTCAAGCAAAGGCAGCGATAGCATAGTGGAGATACCAACAGACTGCTATGCAGAGGTATATCGGGATCGAATCCACGGCGCGTACCACAGACTTCTCGAAATTATGTGCGTATTAAATTGTTAATTATCACGTGTCCCGTACCTCAGAAAGTATTTTAAGCTCTTGTCCCTTCTGTCATGAAGATCTTTGACAGTCGTTATAGGAAGTCAGTTCCTCTGCATAATCTGACACTAGTCTAACCAAATCATGGAATATTAAGAATATATATATATATATATATATATATATATATATATATATATATTCTTAAACATGCAACGCGAATGTTTAAAAGTTTCTCATGGAATATTGCTATTCCGTTGGACTGCGGAGATCAAATAAGAGTCACCGTGAAGAGAAGCTAATATTCAGTCAAATTTGGTTAGACTAGTAAGCGGACACCGAGATGCAACTGGGATAGCGCTAGGAGGATGATGATGACTTCGATATAGTTGAACCTCATTTGTCTTTTACAAGTACCTATAATTCAATGTACGGAATACTTACATATACCACAATACAGTTTTTGACTAATCTAAGCTCAAATTGCTATGTGTGCATTGCCCAGGTTATTACAATATGGTTATTTTTATGGCATTTTTTTTTATCGACTTTACTACTATGTACGTGTGGTGGTCCTATAGCGCTCAGTACTACTGGCACCAGTCCAGCACACTCGCTGCACATATGTGTAATTTAGTTCCTAATATTGTTATCACACATTCAGACAACGCCCTGATTAAACAGCTTACCACTAGATTAAATAACTTTATTGTGTTTCGATTCGTTATCTTGTGACATTTGCTACTTATGCATTTTCTAATCATATTGGATGGAGTTTTTTGCATTCATCTATCTCATATTACTCAGGGTATAGGTACTGCGGGGTCGGACACTACCAGTGCGCTGCGAGTCACGGGTTCATATAATCCACAAATTGTTGATCCGAAGTCTGGATACATTGTAACTGAACTTTATGTATTAAGCACTCCAAAGAACAGCTTTATAGCTTTACTTCATTATTACTTATTAATTAAAAATCAAATTACATTGTATGCTTACCCTTCAAAGTAATAATAATAAATATAGCTAGTGTATGTAGTCAAATTGAGAAAACTGCATTGAGTGAAAGTAACAATGCATTTCAAATTATTCGATTGTTCAATTTGAAGATTCAGCCAGACATTGAATACAAATTATTTTATTTAGTACTTTTTTAGCGCAACCAGTCATAATTCAACCAACTCAATATGTATCAGACCCGTGCTATATTATTCTCTATGTTAGGTGAATAAACCGAAAGTTCAAACAGGCGAGAATGGTCTATTGGCTGTAGCTGAGAAGCCTCGACATAAAGGGTAAGTATAATTACCATCACACTCCTTTTAGCATGTAAAGTTTAACAAGCACATTGCAACAAGTCTTTGATCCTGTTCGTCTCAGTTCCATCCAAACATTACCAAATTACTCATCCATTTACTTTACGAGTAACTACCCGCCCGCTCCGCTAACTTCTCACCGATAGTCCGTTTTATGTGTTCTCTTTAACGTCCACATCATCGACTGTATAATTTTTCCATTACCGAATATATCCCGCTACTAAAACTTCCTTTACAAATTTTCTACACGATAATAAAAATCGCCATCAATACGGCATACGTTGTACCTTGCAAAATTCCTGCATTTTTCTCATAAGCTACCTACATATTCTTAGATTTCTTTCAACAGGTGTTGTTCCGGTTCAACAATGGTTCTATGAAGATTAAAATATAGCTATTGACTGTGAACTCTGGCGGAGGAGAAATGAAAATATTTCTCTACGTGGAGAACTGTTGTCCGTCCTTATTCAGATGATTTCTATTCACTAGTGGACCAGTGAGATTAGCTGGCGCTACATTCTATTGAATTATTTATGAACTTACCACAGTATGTTGTAGGTATGTTTTAGACAGATTAAACAGTCCAAGTCATGATGATGATTATTGCAAATTATTCATATAAAAAAGTCTTATTTGATGTTACTGGTTTTTCCTTAGCGGTGTTTCACTTATCTGTAAAGTATATAAAATTATACAAAAAGTCTTAAGCAAAGAATGTCTATGGGTTGTGTCAATCAGACATAAGCCACTCGGTTGAAAAGTTTATATTTTCAATACTCATTCCCGCATTCATATATGCTTAGTCCATTTCTTTGAAGAAATTAACTAGGTCAGGAGGACAATGCGAACATAACGCTTTAATGAATCTCTTAAAAATATGTATATCCAAAACAATTTGTGGCATAAAATAACTAATTCTAAATAATATATAACATTAATACTGTTGCCATAATCAACCTAATTATCCACCGAAACAAACCTTCTTTTATAATAAACCGCCGGAAAATATCACAGAATAACGCTGTCGTGTTACCAGCCAGAGCTCGTCAACATTTTGTGAACCTACCAGCTGATTTCCCAGGGGCTGCTATGGTTTAAAGACATAAAGACATATTTATTTCTGCATTTTGGTTGTTTACAACACTTATACATGTCAAAACCCTATTCTAGATGATGCCGGCTTTTCCTAGCTAAATGACTTCCTGAGAAGAAAGGCCGAAACAAACTCAGACTCATTGTTTTTTTTTTGTCACTTCAATTTCTTTAGTCTTTTCTTCATCTTTTAAAGTCCAGACATAAAAAGGGTTTAGTATGCAAGTACAATGCAGGAAATCATCTGACGCTTTTGACTGACTCGGCCCACTGATGGCCCGCATTCAACAGCAATCGTACGGCTCAACCCTGATTGAGGGAGCCAGCACGATCTGTATCACTATGCCTCCACGCCATCAGAAGGTGTATGCATAAGCATGTCAGCCTAAGCCATCAGACAGGTTGTCACAACTATTTGTTTATATGTTTAATAATACCCACATCATACTCACAACTTTACATGCTAATACATAGTAAAATACATGTTGCAAACAATATGCAAAAATAATAAAATTTAAACAATAAAATGTCATATATTTAAAATGTCAGAAAATATTATTGAATGTCAATTTAGGAATAATAATATATTACTTAAGTAATTTTAAAAAATAATAAAAATTTAAAATGTCATATTTAAAATGTCAGAAAATTATTGAATGTCAATTTAGGAATAATAATATATTACTTAAGTAATTTTAAATGTCAAAAGAAAATAAATAAAATAACAATGTCAAATCAAACAAACAATGTCAAAACCAAATAAATAAAATAACAAATGTCAAATTAAAAATGTCAAAATGTAAAAATATAATTATAACAAATGTAAATAAAAATATCATGTCACTAATTTCAAAATGTCAAAATTCATAATTTTTAAACTCAATTCCAGGCATTTTTGTCTGCTAAATAATCTTTAACTGTGTAATAAGCTTTTGAGCACAAGCTCTGTTTAATAAATACTTTGAATTTATTAATACTTAGTTCCTGAATATTGCCTGGAATTTTGTTGTAAAAACGTATGCTTTGACACTTGTATGAGTTACTTATTTTTTGTAGTCTAGTTGAAGGTAGAACAAGTTTGTTTTTATTTCTTGTGTTTAATTTATGAATGTCGCTGAATTTGGAAAACATATTTATATTTTTCCTGACATATAACAAGTTCTCATAAATGTATTGAGATGCGACAGTCATTATCTTAATTTCTTTAAATTTTTCCCTCAGTGAATGCCTTGAACCAAGACTGTAGATTGCACGAATAGCCCGCTTCTGCAGTACAAACACAGTTTGAATGTCAGCTGCGTTGCCCCATAATAAAATGCCATATGACATTATGCTGTGGAAATAACTAAAATATACTAATCTAGCCGTATCTATATCAGTTAACTGACGAATTTAATTAACCGCGTACGCTGCAGAGCTAAGTCTATTCGACAACTGACCTATATGTGGGCCCCACTGTAGCTTAGAATCTAAGGTTATGCCTAAGAATACTGTGTTATGTATAAGATCCAACTCTTCTCCATTCAAACATATGTTAGGCTTAACTTGTTTTACATTCGGTCTTGAAAATCGTATACATTTTGTTTTTTTTTTTCATTTAACAGTAAATTGTTAGCAGTAAACCATTGAACTACTTTAGAGAGAGCGTTATTTACATCGTCATTATTTGATTGTTGTCGTCTAAGTTTAAAAATAAGTGATGTATCATCAGCAAATAACAATATCTCTTCATTCTTTTGCATAATGTATGGCAAATCATTAATATATACAAGGAAAAGGAATGGACCAAGAATTGAACCTTGCGGCACTCCCATTGTGACCACTGAACCCATAGAAACTTTTCCATTTACCTCAACTCTCTGTATCCTATTACTCAAATATGATATTAGGAGATCCAAAGCAGTGTTCTTAACTCCATAGGAATGTAATTTCCTGATCAATTTAGATTTTAATGTTCTTTCCTGGTATAAATAGCTTTTTTCAACATACTTTTAAATAACACCTCTTAAATTTATTTACGATTCGATTACTTGCGCTCCAATAAATATAATGTAAAAGGTCTTTTATTGAAAAGCTCTGCGGTGTTTTAATTTGCCCGGACGACAATAATATCAAAATAAAAGATAACCTAATTTATCAGACGAAGCGACCCATTTCTTGCTATTCAAGGAGTTAACTGTCTCAGTTGCATGTCTCAAAGGTTTCGTTTTCTTTTCTCTGTATTTTCTATTTAATTGTATTTACTTGGTTAGTTTGCTGGCTAGGTTTAATATAAGATAAAGGATGAAGAAAATCAATACGGCATTGAAAGAATTTTATATGGCATTTAATTTTATTTGACGTGTGATTTTGGGCACCTGTCGCCGTTGCCCAATTCATAGCAATAATCGGCCACATTTGTTTAGGTTTGTTTGTAACATTAAGAGCCTAAGCTTCAGTATGCGGCAAAATAATAAAACATTCATTTGTAAGACTTTTATTTATTTAAGTCTAAAATTTGCATGTTGATATTCAAAGGTCTTACGCCAAATCATAATGTAAATGTCATTTGAATTTGTTAATTGCCGCATCTTAATTACTCAGCATATAAGTAATCTTTTGAATCTAAAAGTAGAAGTAATAAGCAAAACTAAATTCAGTATATAATATACAAAAAATTCTATCGTATAAAAAAATTAAGGGGGAGCGATAGCCCAGTCAAGGGATTACGAGAACTAGCCGCTGATTAGGATACTCATACAAAGGATCACTATTACGAACAACACACAATAAACTATACCTACTCAGCAATTTGTATCCCCAATTACTTATCATCAATATAACCCTGACTGTATGAAGGGATAAGTGATTTAATCGTCTGCCTGACACTTAAACATAACGTTAGTTATAATTATGTATGTAAAGATGCGATACAAGATTTTTCCCAGGTTAAAAGTATTTTCAATGCTTTGCTAATACACAAATCTTATTTAACTACATCTTCATTGTGTAATAGTACTTGGATGCGTAATTTAGTACAATGCCAATGAGAGTTCAATCAGAATGTAAACATATTAGCTGCAGTTTTCTAGCAATTGTGGAGCTGCATCGAGCTCAACTTTACTGTGAATGTTCTCGAGTCAGTGTGAAACTAGAATTCGAATCTCATTCTGCTCCAGTTTCTGATATACATACATACATACATACATATCGTCACGCCTTTTATCCCCGAAGGGGTAGGCAGAGGTGTATTTCTACACCCACTTTTCGCCAGATATACTTTAGTCCCACGTAATAAGGGGCGAGCCTATTGCCGTACCGGGCACATTTCCAGACTCCGTGCTGCTACTGAGAATTTCGTGACAGAAAAACCCAATAACACCGCCCGACCCAGGAATCGAACCCGGGACCTCCCGATCCCACGCGCATATTTACGCCGCGAGACCAACGAGGCAGTCGTATAGGGTTTGATGTCGAGTTTTCCGTCTCTACGCAAAGATGGTATTTGCATCGTTTTATCCCTTAGTCGCCTCTTACGACACCCACGGGAAGATAGGGGGTGGTGACACTTGTATTCTATGCCGTCAACCACACGGCAAATTCTGATATTTCCTTATGAAATTTTGTTGCACTAGAATATGAGAGCGTGCAAACTATATGGCAACGAGTAAGCAGTCGTTAGGATATGTTTTGTATGCATTTCGCAATGACTTGGAGTTTGTTTTATTTTGGGATGTTTTATAGGCGATAATTAGGTCTGATCTGAATAGCTAAGAACAGCTGTTTCAAGATGCATGAAGATATCAATGGTCACCGCGACTAGCAGACATTATTTGATGTTACAAAGATATCCACTTCATAATAAGGAAACCATTTCAATCCGCCTAAGGAGCCGTAAAAGTTTCCTTAACCACACGAAACCACTTACAGACAGTTCAGCTGAGGCACGCCGTAACTTGTGGCATGAAAAGCATGCTCTTCCTGAGTTCTACATTGTGGCTGCAGAGGAGCTTCCCCTAGGGCAGGATCTGCCCTGGTCCACCTGGAAGTCCCTAAACTGACTCCGAACACAAGTGGGTCGCTGCAGATACAATCTGTATAGATGGGGCTATGTGGCTGAGGACTCTGTCCGGTGCGACTGTGGAGCGACAAGGCAGGACATGCCACTCTTGCTTTCTTGCCCCTTCTGTCTGGTTAAATGCTCTTTGGCTGAGCTGTATAAGGCCAACAACAATAAATAAAACCATTTATTCTCAGGTCGAAAAACCCATAGATACATACCTTAAAGTCTAACATAAATACAAAAAAATATATAATTATTAAACGAAATGCGTGTTGTTGTTTACACTATTTTCATGTTAGGCTGCGTGTTATTTCGTAACCTATCATGAAAACGCCGATATACAACACCCTTCGGCCAAAACTCTTCCTTTAAGAAAGTCTCAAGTTGTTGAGTTGGCACCCGCACCACGTACGATTTGAAGTTCGTATTATGGCGAGACTCCAATCTCTCGACTCTCAAGGTCCAGTTGGTCTTCGTGCGTAGGTACTCCACCACCTCCTCGTCCTTGGTAGAGTGATGCAGCCGGGACACGTACATCAGTGTGGTTGGTACTGCGGGACGCAGCAGCATTTTAGGTCCTGCTAATCCGGTACCACAAAGATTTCGACAAGTGGGCTTCTTCTTCTTCTTCCTCTCAACCTTGATGAAGCCGTCCTTGTCGCACGTTTCCTTTTCGGGGACTCTCAGTTCCACGACCTTGTGATGGGGGAGTTCACGATGCTCCTGTTTACCCCCTTTATTCGCCTGCCGATTTTGCCTCGTTTTGCATTCGGCAGTAACATCGGCATAGGCACGTTTGGTGTTTGACGTAACGACATTCGTCATCACCTTGACAGGTGTCGACGACCCGAGATCAGCAACAGTACACGAGGCGCGTGCATTACCGCCGGCAGGCGATGCAAGCAAATTCGCTGACTCGAAACTGCCGATCGATGCATTTTGCGCCCCGCGTTGTGTGTTGACGTTAGCGTTGGGTGAGCTATTTATAGAAATAGCGTTACGTAATAACACTACCTCTGCACGTAGCTCACTTATGGTGCTGTCCGACTTCTCTAACTTGGACTGCACCTCGGCCAGGCTGGATTTTAGAGATGTTATGTCCTTCAACAGCCTGGTTACGTCAACGTGGTCGAATGTGACGGGCGGCAACTTATGCAGATCTTTCGCCACAAAAGTAGGCACGTCGTCAGGGTCGGTCACCTTCAATAAAGAGATGATGTCCTGGACACTTTTCTCGGTGCCATCCCTTCGCCGAGACGGCATCTGATCCAACTTGTTCAGCACAATGCCATAGCTGTAGCAGAATACTGGTCGTCTGTCATCTGAAATCGTCATTGATACGGCAAGAAGAAGAACTGTCAAAAAAAATTTTTTTCTGGTGTGACCACGCCTATACCAAGCATATTTCGAGATACTGTTGGAGCTCTTACAGATTCTGGATAAAATTTAATTAAGGGAATACCAATGTTTAAAAATGTTAAAGACAATTTTAAAAAAAGCTAAACAAATCATTAGGAGTTAAAAAAGCTTGTTTTAAAAATGTTTTTAATTTCTGTTTACCAGCATCCATATTGTTAGTAACATTTTCTTTTCAGAACTATGTTACTTTATTTATTTTTTTATAGACTCACCCCTGTATCCCTGAAGAGGTAGGCAGAAGTGTAATATTACACCCACATATCGTCATGAATTTTTAGGTCCAACTATGTTACTAGTATATTTTTTTAATTTGTATCAATTATTTTAGTACCTTCGAGCTTCGTTCACAATGAGCTACGATAGGGGAGTCATAACGACTCTCTGTCACCCTCAGAATGGAGTTGGATATGGCCCGCAGTCCGCAGAGCAACACAGTTTTTGACGCATTATGCAGTAAAAATAAAATTAAATTACGATCATTCTAATTAAAAAATATAACTAATAAAGGGGTAAGGTATTTTAGGTCGCATCAGTTACTAATGAAACTGAGAAAAGGTTCGGAACCACAACTATCCGTGGACTGAATGTAGATCATACAAAATAATTTAGCGGATCTTAATCGCGTTAATTTAACTTATTTAAGGTATAAATACCTATTTGTTTCCGACGTTTCGCTCGTATTGCACCGAGCGTGGTCGCGGAGAGACTGATGATTGAATTATTTTGTATGACGTGACGCGAAAGTTTAAAATCGACTGAATGTAGGTTAATGAATTTTAAATGAAAATTGATAACGAATACAATCAGGATTGCTTGCAGCTTTTTTGTAACTTAAGCACAAATATTTACTTGGATAAGTTATTTTAGTTAATGGTCTAGAAACCTCTTGCAACTTTCTTCGTCATCGAGTTAACTAAATCGTGTTGTAATTTTATGTATTTAATAAGATATAAATATCAGTTGATTTATCCCATTTACCAACAGCCTCCTGTAGTCATGTGTATATTTTTATTATTAGACTTTTTAAAACAAATATGAAAAACCGAGGCATATTTAATTTGCCAATTGTTGCTAAAATGAAATGCTTATAATATAGTTATAACGCTACGTTATAACGTAATATAGCAGATGATTTAAATGCCATATAACTAATATTAGGTATAGATTCGTTCAAGACATATGCTTTAAGAGTTTGCCAATAGGTTAAGTGAACGGATGAGTTCAAGATGGGAAAACGCTAACCGCACTAAATCACGGGTTGGGTCACATGATCAAGTCTGGTAGGACGAAGACTTATTTTACCAGCTGATTTATTTTTCTATGCCCTCTTGTAGCGAAAGCACAAAATTATATATCTACATACCTAGAATGTGAAATTATAATTTAGTTTTTGTTAATCTTTCCCTTTTTCTAAGAATGCAGTAATATAGCTTATTCAGCAAAATGGCAGCCATGCATTGATAAAGAATGAAAACGAAATAAAGATTTTCAATTGACAACTCTCGCACTAGGGTTGCGAAGGACTTTACAAACATTTAATCAACGGATAAAGAACATCCAGACTCAACGCAACTGTTTCAAACCATTTGTGGATCTACCTAATACGAGATTTATACGAGGTGAGATATCAAACTATACTATAATTCTTATTCAAGTTAATTTCGCATAAAACTGGACAAGGTTATACCAAATTAAGCGTACTCTATACTAAATTAAAACATCAAATTGTTTCATACTATTTTGACACCAGTAAGTTGCGGACTGTGTCCCCAATTTTTGTTTCATAAAAATTAAGGACTCGGTCCTTGGCTGCAGGAAATTATTTTTAAATACAGTGAGTGTTATTATTATTATATTCTCCTGCTCTCTGGAAAAAACAATTAAGACCAACTGTACTCAAAACCGATGCTAATTAATATAATCACAATAAAAACAGAAAAACTAAAACCAAAGCACTTGAACGAGTACAAACTAGTTCCGCATAAGGATAATAATACGGCGCACCACTTCAAATATAAGTAGAGTAGACGTGAGCAGTAGAGTGGTACCTCGCTAGCTGTGTAAACTCTCGTGGGGGACGGACGAGGGAAAACACACGGAACAGCGCGAGTGCACCTCTAGTGGCGGCGATACCAAGTGTCGTACTCATCCAGTTATAGCTCTATATTGTTGTAGATGTTGGCGTTAAAATACAAACTGATAATCTGAGAGACGGCAGGAGATGCTATACTTGAGTGAAGGATACATGACAAACTGATATTGAGCCGGGCTATGAGACGGAAACGCTACTTGAGTGAAAGATAGATGAAATGTCATAAATCTGTGTTATGCATATGCATAATATTCTAGCTTCTGTCCGCAATTTCATAGTGCGAGCTTCAAAATAAGATTATTTTCAAACAAACTTTCATTCCTATATTCCTTAATGACAGAAAACGTCATAAAAAGAAACAACTTTCCAAAGCATGTTTCAAGCTTGCATAGTTGAGGCTCTGCGGAAGCTCTATTTTTACTCATCGTGTGGTAAGTAAAAAAATAGAGCTTTTCGAAACTTGTTGACCTAACCATGTTTTCCCAATAATATTTATTTACATACAAATAATTAAAATAAATAAAAGATTATCAGGACGGTTTGAAAACTTATCTTATTTATTTACCTATTACTATCATACTACCCATTAGCAAAAATAAATAAGACGCCTTGAATTAAACATCTTTAGCAAAATAACAACGAAATTAATTAAAAACAAAACATTTATGCCATGAGCTAAGTGAGAATTTTCTTCCAAGAAATAAACAAAAAGTAGTATATTTTTGGTTCAAGTTTCGTGGAGGTAATAATTAAGAACGATAAACTTTCACAGCGTTATTAAACATGGACAAAATATAGTTGGAAGATTAGTCCTGGCCTTATGTGTGTAAAACTTTTTACATGAAGACTATACAATTTTTTGTAAAAGTGTCTGCCTGTGTAGAATTTGTTCGGAACTTTGGATTTCGATTGAAATAATGCGTGGTCGTTGTGTGTGCTAGATAGGCACGAATGGCTATACCTCTCGTAGCCATGCTAAGCACGCGTCAGAATCAGGAAAGCTCCCTATAGTGTAGAGACAGTTTTGATAAATAAAAGAGACAACTATCAAATCATACTTTCATTTATTCAGTTTGGCACAAGGATATATCTTTAGATTACGTCGTGATTCTACATTTACATTTAGAGCCCAGTTCGCAAAGCAAATGCATAAAACCAAGAGAAAGAACGGGCAATAAAACTCTTGATCATTCTTTTCAATAAGTACCTAATAATTAACAAACAACTATACAGCCAATTTATATCAAATATCAATGTTGTGGGTAGTTTTATATTACTAGAAAGGTCTTTCTTACAACAGAACATAATAAGCATTATGTAGCATCAACACAATCTACTAAATGTATACCACAGGTATATAATGAATCTCATTGATACAACTTGATCCACAGTAGGTATATTATTCTATCCTATATTACTAATATCTCACAAACTATCAAACTACCCACAATATCAATAAGATAATGATTACACTATCTTACATTGTTTCCTAGATTATGAAACAAAAGAACGAAAACACAGAATACTAAAACACAGTGGCAGTTAAATAGTCAGAACCATATCGTACCTGAGCAGTCGTCGAAGGAGAATAGGACGAGCTAGCCGAGCCTGTCGACTTATATATCCAGCTTACACCTTATTTACACGTTTGACAGTTTAACTGTCAAACGTCATGTCAGTGACATTTAATTGCCACTATCCTCTTACATTTTATGTATAAACACTTGGATATCAGTAATTTAAGCCCAAAGCCTAGATATTATTACATATCTCTCACACGCATGTATTGTGCTTATGGTAGGCATGCGTTTGTCACCGAAACTAGGCATGCAATGGTAAAATCAAAAAGTTATTTCATATCTCCCAACGCGGTGGTGCATTAGCACAGCTTAACATTAGTGAAAACCCTGACGAATGTAGTGTTGTAGCTCATCTGTGAGGACAAATGCAGGTCTTCGCAACGTTAATGCACAACACATCGCTGATCGTGAAATTTAAAAGTGATTTCATTTCCCGCAATGAGGCTGCGCATTAGCACACCTACATAGCTTAGCATTAGTATAAACGGTGACGTAAGTAGCTTCGTAGATCATCTGTCTCATCTTCGCAACATGACTGCACAGCACATCTCTGATGGAAAAGCTATACCCACTTAAACTACTTGTTTTGTAATAATGCCCCAAGCACATCCACACATATAAACGTGAAATATTTGAATATCACTTTATGGATACGTAGCATTGTTGAAAGTTACGGTATGATCGTAGTTATTCCTGTTGGTTCCTGTGTACATGTCCTGGGGTTTAGATACTTACTCAAACTTAAACACATTGTGCCGTGTGGTTGACGGCATAGAATACAAGTGTCACCACCCCCTATCTTCCCGTGGGTGTCGTAAGAGGCGACTAAGGGATAACACGATGCAAATACCATCTTTGCGTAGAGACGAAAAACTCGATATCAAACCCTATACGACTGCCTCGTTGGTCTCGCGGCATAAATGTGCGCGTGGGATCGGGAGGTCCCGGGTTCGATTCCTGGGTCGGGCAGTGTTATTGGGTTTTTCTGTCACGAAATTCTCAGTACCAGCACGGAGTCTGGAAATGTGCCCGGTACGGCAATAGGCTCGCCCCTTATTACGTGGGACTAAAGTATATCTGGCGAAAAGTGGGTGTACAAATACACCTCTGCCTACCTCTTCGGGGATAAAAGGCGTGACGTTATGTATGTATGTATGTATGTTTTTTTATTTATAGACTCACGCCTGTATCCCCAAAGAGGTAGGCAGAGGTGTAATATTACACCCGCATTTCGCCAGGAATTTTTAGGTCCCACGTAATAGGGCGAGCCTATTGCCGTACCGGGCACATTACCAGACTCCGTGCTGCTACTGAGAATTTCCTAACGGAAAAACCCAATAACACTACCCGACCCGGGAATCGAACCCGAGACCTCCCAATCCCACGCGCACATTTATGCCGCGAGACCAACTAGGCAGTCATTACATATAATGCAGCTAAATACAAGTTTTAATTTATGTAAGTTAATAAAACTTTAAATTGCGTTCTTAACGTGTCTGGACAAAATATCCTTCACGTTTATTCTGCAAATACATGAAGATCTAGTCGCACGACTAAAGAAGTCGATACTAACAAAATGCTTAACAGCTGGCATTTCAATCTAGAATCAGATTACAGTGAGGGCGCGCCGTGGGCGTCACACTGCCTGACTCCGCACAGTCGCGAGTCGCCGCGACAAACTAAATTTGCAATATTTTCTATATGCCGCGCCAAATTCCAAGAATCAAATCAAAGTTGCGCGGGATTCCACCCCCTCGAGATACAAGCATGTTTGCAAGAGCGAGATTTATCTTTTCACAACTAGAAATTGTGTTTACTATTTTTATGGTGGAGGTTCCTTTAAATTCGTCGAGTCACCGAAGTCGAGACTGTTTGAGTTCGCTCGGACTGCGGCGGGGCCACGGAATATTGAATTTCATATAAAGTTAAGAAGAAGTTCGTGTGTGCTCCTAGTGCATTCCACTTATGAAATTGCTTTTCATTTGAGAGCGGGCACAACATACCTAGTCTAAATTATATTCAGAGCGCATTCAACATACATTCACATAAAAGTGTAGAGCACAGTGCACAAAAACAATGGATTTGCATTACAAAAGTCTCCCCCTGTGTGCATCCTAATGAACAGTAATTGTTTAAATCCACAAGAAAGTGAGTAGCGCGGAATACGCAACAACTTACAAACAGTTAATTACATTAAATGCACACGTCGTTTTTTGTATCGCAGTGAATTGTCGGTGGACAGAATATATGCGAACATTCCGGTGTTTACGTTGCTTTGTGCCACTTAAAACATGTGTTATTCAGCGGGTGCCTATCAAAACGACAGCTTGTATTATAAAACCGTTTAAATTTATGTCGGTTGTTCTGTTCTTTGCGGAGCAGAAATTTGCGTCATTTTTTATTTAGTAGTTTACTGATTTCAGTTTTAATGAAACGTCACCTCTGCGACAAAAGTGATCTAAATATGAAAACATCGCACAAGGTATGATTAACGTATCTCGACTAATGTCAAGAAGATAATACTAATGTGAGGGTCGTCTTTAGGTTATCGTAAAAATCATAGTGATTTACGCAATAATGAATAGGTATCGCCACTTTGGCTACTGGTAGGCACAGTATATAGAATTATACATAATTATTTAGAATTTATATCAATTCTGTGTTTGTAATCAGTTTTAGATCAGACTTAACCACATTAGGGCTGACAAAAGTTACCCCCTTTGGTTAGGTAATATTAAAAACTTCTCTTTAATAAAAGGATCCAAGTAATTATCCAAAACTGTCACTGAAAAGGCAGTTATTTGAACACTTTAACGGCTCTCGTAAACACTGCGCTGAATATTTGCTGCAGCGGCAATCTACCCTTCACGGGAAGGCTGCACATTCGAAACAGATGTGCGAGAGAGGTGAGGTAAACTTCCACCTATCTTGTATGTATTTTTTTTTATATTTCATCTTCTAGTATGTAATGAGTGATATCAACAATGATTTATTATAATTATCGGAATAACAACGTCTTTCTTTCTATTTCTGTCGTCTTTGAAGCGACTTAACGGATTCTACTGCGATTGTACTGAAAGATATAGGAGAGTTTATAGACGTAGGTACATCCTAGAAGCATTTAAAAAAGAAGATCAAACGAGAAAAAGGAAAACTTTGAAAATATTTCATGTATCTCGGATGCATAAAAGTTTTATTTGTCATGACGCGGTATTCAGGTTTTTCTTGCAGTCTCGGCTCCACTGCGCGGTATTTAAATTCTAAAAGTAGTCTGTCATCCTATAATATCCCCATAATTGGTTATAATCTTTCATTAGATTATGAATACGTAGCGGCGATAGCCCAGTGGTGTACGTAACGGACTGCCGAGACGATGGTCTCAGGTTCGATCCCTAGGTACCCCGGGCACCTCTGACTTTTCGAAGTTATGTGTGTATTAAAAAATGTTGATTATCGCTCGCATATAAATGTGCTTGGTAGATGGCAATAGCCTCTCCCCCTATTACATTGGGACCTAATCATAACTGGCGAAAAGTGGGTGTCTGCCTCCCCCTTCGGAGATATAAAGCGTGAAGTTATGTTGTTATGTGTTATGTTATGTAGATTAATAATTTCCTCGCTTACCATTCACCTAACCGCTCATTTCTCCACGAAACACAACCTTAAGTTACTTACCTCCCTATCTTCCTGTCAAAATCTCCTTCGTCCACAAGATCTCAAGTACCAAGACATTTTAAATGTTCAATAGCAACATGTTAATTTTATTATTGTCTGAGGACATTTTGGGAGGGTTCCCAAATGTCAGGGCGCTAAATGCAAATAAAGTTCGCAAATTAATTAGGTACAAGGGCATTTATTGTTAAATTTTAAGCTCTTGGGGGAGTAATATTATTCCTGTTCTTCCTGGCGCCGTTATTAAATGTATTCGTGTACTCTTAGTTGGCAAACAGATAAAGGATATTAAAAAATGTTAAGGATCTGTTTCTTTATAGAAACTAGCTTTTATTCATAGATGTTATGTGGAGGTCGGTTACCGGGACAAAAGAAAGCCCATGTGCTTTTCTGATGTATTTATAAGCTATATTACTGCAAGATTCATCAAAATTCGTTCTATTATTTTTGCGTGAAAACGTTAAACTATCTATCGTGAAGACTGACTCTGTCTCTCTGTGACGATCGTTATTGGTAGTTGTTACTATTAGCACTAGTATAAACGATATTACACGATATAAATGCAGGTATCCTGACGATGTTTTCCTTCACCGTTTAGCAAGAAACAATTTAATATGCACATAACTTCGAGAAGTCAATGCCGTGGATATGACGTTACACCTTTGTGTAGCAATCTGTTTATCTCCTCACTAAGCTATACATTAAAAATATTTTATTTTATCTGTCAAATTATATAAATCTTGAATATGTATTAGTTAAAAATGTATATAGACTTTATTATGATCAGCAATCGGCAAAATATAGAGTAATGTAGTTAACATAATTTTTGTTATAAAAGTTGCATTCCTTTACCTTACGTAATAGTTTTTTGTATTAAATTCCAATGAAGTGGTTGCAATTTTTAGTTTTACCTTTTACGCCAGCTAGGTATTTCGCACCACATGTGCAATGTTATCCAAGATTGATATTTATAAAATATATTAATTCTATATTTGAGTTATAACTACAAACTAAGTATATTTTTAAATATATTTAGGAATATACAACATGGCAACACAGCATACATTCAGAGAGAGATTACTCATTTAAATCAGCAGCAATCACTGTTACATAATTTTAATTACCCTTTCCCAGGTAATGTAGTAAAGCCAAAGTCATACATAATACATTCGTGTAATGCATGCATAGACAGTGCACCGAAATCCTACGTTGACAAAAGCGAGTAATTTCTGGCACAGGTCAGTGCAGGATTAGGCGTTATTACACCTGAATATAACATCACAGCCGGAGGCCGAGGCCGAATGTGTAATTAGATTTTATTCGGCCTGATGAGCCTCGCCGAATTAGCTTTGTGTCATTGAGCATCGACTTGTCGCTTTAGCTGTGACCGCTGCTAATTACTGATACGGCTTAATTTGTGCGAAAAGTACATTTGACAGATATGCCTACGGTGTAATGGAGTATGGTTCTCGCTCGTTTTGTTTAGATTTGTTGGCTTTATCCACGGGTTTATTAGTAAAGGTAGGCGGGAAAAACGTAGCGATTTCATATGTGGTAAGGCATGTACGATTAAAAGTTTTTCTTTTATTTATGCAACAATATCATGTAGGTAAACATAAGAGTTGGAATTAATTTTATGGGTAGGGGCTAAGAGCGAATTAGGACCTTTAATTCATTGCATTTAAAGATCTCATTACGGCTTGAACTACGGGTTATCATCAGCATGTTTCGGTCCAACAACTTGACTTAGACCGTGTGAAACGTGCACATCAGAAGGTCAAGCAGCAGATTTTTGCTTGCTATTGACCTACGCAGCTGCCTTTGACAGTTTTTGTTCTACGGTGGGCTGCAAAAGGCTGTAAAGAAAAGTGTTAAGGCTTCACTAAAGATATTTCGAGACGAGACGAGACGAGGTCGCTAACTATGGGCCTTATCCGGAAGCTCAGTCACTCAGAGAGCGATAGAGCGAGCTATGCTCGGAGTTTCCCTGCGAGATCAAATCAGAAATGAGTAGATCCGCAAGCGAACCAAAGTCACCGACATAGCTCTCCGAATAGTCAGGCTGAAGTGGCAGAGGGCAAGGCACATAGCCAGAAGAACCGATAGCCCTTGGAGCAGAAAGGTCCTGGAGCGGCGAGCACGCACTGGATGTCGTAGCAGATCCTTCCGCAAGGTGGACTGACGATCTTGTTGGGATCGCGGGTGACGTATGGATGCGGGTGGCTTCAGGGTAGGTCCATGTGGAGAGCCTTGGCGGAGGCTTATGTCCAGCAGTGGCTTTCGGCTGATATGATGAAATATATTTTGGGCCTAGTCACTAAGCCTAACGCGGTGTCTTCGACTACTCTGAGAGGCGACATCACGTAAATCTACCACAGTATGGTATCAAATCCTCAGTTGGGCAAAACATAAACATTCAAAAACATTTAGTTAAAGACACTTTGAATATTTATGTTTAGTGACAAAAAGATGTACCATACTTCACAATCAATATCTTTATGGAA
Organism: Euclidia mi; assembly: GCA_944739405.2. Lineage (NCBI taxonomy): Eukaryota > Metazoa > Arthropoda > Insecta > Lepidoptera > Erebidae > Euclidia > Euclidia mi. The sequence continues at coordinate 23,771,718 of OX123204.2, read as the reverse complement.
AATATTTTATGATATTTACAAGATATGCTTACCTATAGTGCTTCGTTAGATCTGTTCCATTACTTATTTTGCAACTTTGCTCGTACCTAAGTTCTGCGCCGTTGCTTAGACTGTTATAAAGGTTTTAGTTACAGTTGCTTGAAATATGTATATATAGAATTCTTGCGTTACTGACCGACAGACGACGCACAGCTAAAATTAAGGAGCGAAAAAAGCTGAAATTTGCCATGTATATTTATTGAGAACCGTAGGGTTGCAATTAGAAGGAATTAGTCAAATGAAAAATATGCTGGCGTAACTGCTAGGGATCTGCTAGTCTACTAAAAGGCATGACGCCTTTTACTGAGGCCCTAAAATCATAAAATGTTGATGAAATATTCCACCTATATATGCCTCTACATATTACAAATAATTTCGTCTATGTAGGCATCTAAAACTGAGTCAATTTAATTAAAACTCAGCAAAAATTAATTTAACTTTTTCAAACTTATCAATGTACTAAATCAAACGATATAATTTATAGCCGTCAATGTGATAACAACTTTATAATAAAAGTTACCTCTAAAATTCTAAGTTATATTATAATAAATTCCAAGTTTTATCAAAAAGTTGCATCAACACTTCGTTACATTAAAGGCATATTGAGAAAAACGAAAGGAATAAGAGTTTTAAATACATGCCAAAGTTCACTGAAAGTCGCAAAAATGTTCCATAATTGTTTTAAAGTACTGACCTCATCGTGTCAAAAGTATAAATCCCCTAAGAACTAAAACATCCCGTCAAATTGAATTCGGAAAGTCGGCGTCGAATCAAAATACGTTGGATGTTACTTCGCACAGAACTCCGATCAAGTTCCACATCTCGACATTGTTTACCGCGCCTTTATTTCTAAAAACTAAGTACAGAACTAACAAAGAAACTCAATTTGGAATTCACGGAGAGAATTAAAAGTTGTTAACTGCAGTCGCGATGAGTTAGGTAGTAGGGTTGTGCCGTGCCGAGGTACGCGGCGCACCCCTAGTGCGGTGGCACACAACATCCGGTTGTTAGGTGCGCTGACAGGCGTCCCGGGGTATTTGGGATAAAATTAAACATACCCAGCACACGCCAGATGCACTACGGCCCGGAAATTCGAGAAAGTTGAGGGTAAAGGTGGCTGCATAATTACATCCAATGCACGTGTACGTTAAATCTGTTATTTTCTCACCGCACGGGAACAATAGTCCACCATTTTCGTCTGCTTTGTGTTCAGCGTTCGTGGCTTCTGCAAATGCTGATCGGACAAATTGTTAATGAGTTTTCCGTGTACTTTTCATTTTCTGTAGTATTCCCCGATTAAAAAGCGATAAGATTTGTTGCTTTCGAATAATTTAATGCTGAGTTGCAATTATTTTCCAAATACTCTAACATGCATTTACATGAATCTACACTAATATTATAAAGAGGAAATTTTTTTATTTTTGTTTGTTTGTTTGTAATTAATAAACTCAAAAGCTGCTGGACCGATTTTAAAAATTCTTTCACCTTTAGAAAGCTACATTATCTGCAAGTAACATAGGCTATATTTTATTTTAGAAAACATAGGGTCCGTAAGATATTTGGGTTTTTCGGACCCAAGGTGTAAAAAATTATCCAAAAAAGTTCCTTATTTGGCGTACGCCGCCTAAACTATGAAAGATAGGACCATAAAATGTTCTAATTAATTAAAGACCTTAAAAATATCTACACTAAAGTCCGCAACACACTATACCTATCTATTTCGAGTTAACACAACAACCACTTTTTATTAAAAAATCTTGAATTTTTTTAGGACTTCATTTAAACGCATTGATTTTACACATGGCATTACTCCTTATCAAAATAAACTATTTTATCGCAAAGAACAGTTAATGTAGATAATATTTAGTCTTAATACATTAAAATTGGACGTTTTGTTTGAAACTTATGGCGAAATCAATTTATACATATACATAAAATTGGAGTGTCTGTTTGTAATATTAAAATAACTGCTTTTTACTAAATGCATATTATTATGGATGTATACACGGTACATATACCGAAATGCCATTTTTTTCAATTTTTGTTTATCTGTCTGTTTGTTCTCGCTAATCTCTGGAACGGCTGGACCGATTTTTCTTGAGATAACTGCGTGTAGCCGCAAGCAGTTCGTTCATAAAGATTAAAGATGCCGATCTTTAATTTTTATGAACGAACTGCGTTAACGAAAAGTAAACGAAATTTAAGTACAAGACTGAAACTGAAATCTGTCCCAAGCCTAAATCAGGCTAATTAGGATAGAACCGCTACTCTTCAAACAATCCTAACCACCTAATTATGTTCCAGTAGCAGTCACTACTTTTAAACTTTTAAATCCATTTGTCACACTTTCATTTTTGCATTTTAACATAACTTTGGAAGTCAGATGCCAACTACTATACTGACACTATCTTTAAACAAAACTGTTTCACTATCTTAGACAATCTAAATAAAAACGTGCAGAATAACACTCTCAGCTTAACATTTTTACACAAATACATTGTCAAAACTCTAAGATCACATAACCATGTTTGCCAAGGCGAACGCGAGCACAGATGAACTTTCAACGCATTAATCGTGAAAATAGTTTATAAAGGATTATTGTTTAGTTTTCTACAGCGTACTTGTCGTAACTATTGCAACACTGTCGGCGCCAACCGAATTCTGTTTCACTTATTCACCAGCGTAACTTGGACTCCCCTGCGTCCCACTTCTCTTGTGATTCCAGCAGGTTTGGAAATTTTTCGTTCAGTCGAAGGGGTCTTGTTTGACTGGCAATATAACTGCATAGTGCATGTTTAGCAAATTCGGGTCGCGGTCGTAACCCGCGAATGAAAATTAAATTGACACTAGAGACGAGGCAGGCGTACTTATGTACACTTCACTCGGCGGATAATTAATTCTTTGTTTCATTTTGAACCTAAATTTAATGTGATTAGCTTAGACATTGTATTTGATTACGCGAAATCTTTTAAATAATTGCGTAAATACTGCTTTATTTTTGGATAGATACGGATGGTTTTATTTTAGAGCTTAAAAGTTATCTTAAGTTGTAAACTGTTATCCCTAACCAAAATTAATATGACAATTAACAAACTTTTTGATACTCTGCCAAGAGTCAAAAATATCTGCAGGTACATATATCATCATCATCATCAGCCTTTAACAGTCCACTGCTGGACTAGGCCTCTTCTTTGAAAGGAGGAATTGGCCTACTATACTACGCTGGCCAAACGGGTTGGTATAGGGTTTGTATCAAGTTTTCCTTCTCTTACAGTGCTGTTCTCTGCATAATATGCTCCCTCTGTCGGCTCTTACGACACCCATGGGATGATATGGGGTGGTGACAATCCGTATTCTTAATCCGCAAAAATTACTGATCAAATTGAAAAATACGACAACAAAACGAAGAATATACTTTAGTGAACCTCCAATTGAATTGTATTACATAATATATCCTGTCCTAATTGCGCAAAAATTCAACATAGGTTCAACATAAAAAAATCTTCTTTTTGTTGTTGTATTTTTTAATTTGATCAGTCAATTTAAAAATACAACAACAAAAAGAAGAATATACTTTGGTGAACCTCCAATTGAATTATATTACATAATATATCCTGTCCTAATTGCGCAAAAATTCAACATAGGTTCAACATAAAAAAATCTTCTTTTTGTTGTTGTATTTTTTAATTTGATCAGTCAATTTAAAAAATACAACAACAAAAAGAAGAATATACTTTGGTGAACCTCCAATTGAATTGTACTAATACTCGTTCAGTCGAAGAAGACTTCAGCATAGATTTTATTGAAAAACTTCACAAAGAAACCTTATTATTAGGAGAACGTTGTGTTAATACTACTTGTTGTTTATATTCCAGTTTTATTCACAGGTAGAGGTAATTACGTTCGAACGTACCTATGTCGGCTTAAATAAATTACAGCTACGAATTTCAATATATTTATAGCTACTGCTTATTCCGTTTGACTGCAGTCATTTTTAAGTTAAAAAGAAGGAAAGGAAGAGGAAGAAAAAAAACCGAGTATAGGTCGGTTCACGAAAGTTGACCAGAAATGGCGGCCGTCGCGCATATGTACATTCGTGCACCAATGGCGTGGCTCCATTCTTGACGCATTTAGGGAATGAGTCAAGAACGGAGCCACGCCATTGGCATTCCACCCGCGCCTCATCCCGCACCTCCACGGAGACCTAAAAAATGATTTCTGCGCAGTGGTCATCTTTCGTGAACCGACCTCTACTTTGATGATTTGTTGATATGTAAACTCTTACTTGACATAAAAATACATCCAAGTGTGTAGCCCATAAATGTAAAAAAATAAAAAAGCTACGCTGAGTGTTAGAAACGAGGGTTTAATCGCATCGAGTAACGCTCGGCGTGCGCCCGGCGCCGGCGCTTACTTTAAACGCGAACGCACAATATGTGGTCTGCCTAAGAATTTTCTGTACTTACTTATGTTGCGTAGCTTCTGGCAGTATCTGTGAACTTTTCAAGCTATATTAATATTAATTTCGCATAAAAGTGCGTCCATTTTTCATACCAAAGCCATTAGCATTGTGTCATGGATCATTAGAGATGGCTTACATTATTAGGTTCTGATAAAACCCATAATCCAAAGCACAATGTAGTGAGCTATTGCAGGCAAACTTAAAAACCCTGAATCGCGAAATATATTCTCAGCTTTTCTTTATAAACGACTCAATAAAGGCTGTTTACTGCGAAGCCTTAAGAAATCGTAATACTGCGCTAATCTCTCACTGTGATTAAGGGTAATTTAGACCAAGACCCAAGTTTTATGTCTCTGATATAAATATAAAGTGTTTTATGATTGGCTAATAATACGTAAAGTATGTTTATTTCACGAATTACTTGTAATAACAGTTCTTGTAATGAACTGGTAAGTGATAATTATGTTTTATTTTCGATTATTTTATTTCCTGATCGTATCGGTCTTAATGTGCGGTGACGTGTAATTTGTTTCTTTTGCTTGATTGGATTTATATTGTCTTAGTGTCGCTGCAAAATTATCATAATTATTGGGGTTAAATCAGAATTGTGTTAAAATCTACATATATAAGTCGGCAATAGGTCTATGGCCCCATCCTCTCACTAAATCATAATAACTGAAATATGCTCATAAAGTCGAACCAAAGCTCACTGTCGAACAAACCCGCGTTGCGCAATGCACTTTGCACTGTTAGATGCATAAGATAGCGCTGTGAATACTACCGAAACTTGAGGTCTTTCGTTATTATCTTATAGAAATGTTTGCTCAAATCTTAAGAAGGCTTTGTCTTAAACGTAAAAGAAGATAATTGTGAAACCTTCTCATCCCCATACTGAAAAGAGACCGAGCAGTGTGATACAAACAGGGTTGATGAGTTTTATTTAAAGTTCTAGTTCCAGCGTTCGAGAAACCACAAAGATAGTTGTTCAATAAACTAAGCAAGCGGAATATAATTATTTCATAACAACATACATATAATACGGGTATATAATCCCTAATTTGACGCTTGGAGTGTAAGAACACGTCTGTATAAACACCGTCTTATTTCGCGTGTCAAACTCAAAATATTTACAAAACACGCTTTCATTATAAAATTCGCTTTGTAAAATCTTGCGGCAAAACAAACAGAGTGGTTAAATATTTTCAATCTCAAAAATACGGCAGCGGGACGGAGATGTGAACTTAAAGTTAGATTCGATTCTGAAAGTTGAGCTCTCTGAAGTTTTGGAGAATAAACCCCGATTATGTGCGCCGTAAACATAACGAATGTGACAGCGCTGTGGACTGAATACGACACGAGAGTAATCGATACTACTACTTGTACATAATTTATGTTTGCTTCCACGTGTTCCTTGTACGTACAACATTGATACCAACCGCAAATACATATTTGTGATTGATAAAACTTGTTAAAATATTTGCAACATTTATATAAAACGTCATAAGACTATGAAAAGTCTTTCCATCAGATTAGAGCAGCCCAGAAAAATAAACTTTAAATACAGGTACGTCTATTGTAGGCACATTTCCTGCATCGAATAAGAATTAAAAGGAGCTTGATAACCTACACGAAGAATATCATAAATATGTCTAAATCTCAAAATAAACACATTGTTGTGGCGATGGTCGTACTTCAGGCATATAACACATGGGTTCCAGAGGTGTCGAAATAAATACGTCATTCATACAAACTACTATTTATATTCGTTTCCAAATACTATTGCTTAATAGCCAGCTGAATATTCAGTAGTAACAAAATATTATAACACTCATAAACTGTCAACACCTAAACGATGTATAGCTGCTACTAGCTGACCTACCGAACTTACCGCCATATTTTATTTCTCTATATTTTTTTTAAGATCCTGGAAGAAGAGGCACGAAAAGTTGGACTCGAGATCAACCATGACAAGACTGAATACCTTCACTTAAAACGATACAAGAACACCAGAGAAAAGCGACAAGACCTTAAGGTGGCTAACACGACGTACAAAGGTGTATCGAAATTTAAATATCTCGGATGTATGCTAACGGATACAAACACGAGGGAAAAAGAGATCGAAATCCGCATCCAGAACACCCTGCGATGCAGTGCAGCCTTACATAAGGTTTTGGTGTCCAAGCATCTCAGTAGAAAAACAAAACTTCGCATTTACAAAACCGTAATAAGACCTATACTGATGTACGGCTGTGAGGCTTGGACACTAACCCTTAGGGAGGAGAACAAACTTCTCATCACAGAAAGAAAAGTTCTCCGGAAGATCTTGGGTCCAGTAAAAAGACAGGATGGTAGCTGGAGAATTCGCAAAAATGCTGAAATTGAAGACCTAGTGGCTGAGCCCAATATCATCGGCATCATAAAATCACACCGGCTGCGCTGGCTTGGACATATTGAACGCATGGAAGAAGATCGAGGTGTCAAAAAAGCCTATCTGGGTCGGCCGTCCGGACGACGACCGGTGGGTCGTCCCAAGTACAGATGGAGTGATGTGGTGGAGTCGGATCTGCGTGAGCTTGGGGTCAGTGAATGGCGAGAAATCGTGCAAGACCGAGCGAAATGGAAATCCCTTGTTTCGGAGGCCAAGACTCACTTCGGGTCACTGAGCCAACGGAGTAAGTAAGTATATTTTTTTTGGGCTAAATTGTGAATCTTAACCATTCTCAAGTCCCCTTGAACACACACAAAAAATTGCATTAAAATCGGTGTTTCGGCGAACCGAATGTTCCTAGTCGATTTGGGCAAAGTGGACTGTAGGATTTGGGTTCTTATCGACTAGGAAATGAGGAAGTGAAAAGGGTGTTCTGGATAGGAGCCTCTTACCTTGCTCGGCAGTCTTCTTCTTCTCAGAAGGGGTGGCCTCCTGGTATCTTCAAGTATATTGAAGCTGCTTCAATCACTACACTTCACAAATCACTTTCACTCGCGGGTGGTTTTGTTAGGTTTTGGTATAAGCGGTAGCGGTAAAAAATATGGCGGTGCGGACTGCGGTACACGACGGACATGAGTTCACGAGCGTCTCGAATGTTCCAGTCTTTTCTTCGTCACCGTTGAGCAGGGCGGCCAATAGCGAGGCGTTTTTGGGAGGGGATTCAGGAAAGGATCGCTCGGATTGGCCGAGCAGCGACGAACCATTGACGTTGACATAATTAAACTAGCAATGGAAAAGATAGATGGCGCTACCAATCGGCCCAGTTGTTTAGGAAGAGTTCAGTGACATACACGCGCACATAAGAAATATATATATAAAGATATACGATATAAATATTTATTTCATTGGCAATCTTTAAACTCATTAAAGAGAACTACTTTTACTTTGTAAACGATACTGGCAATTCTATTTCTACTACAACTACTTTTTACTATGAGATAGAGCTATCGTTATAAAATTTCAGCCGATATTAAATTTTATTATTTCTGTGTTAAGATACACTTGGCGCCAATAAGCGAGAAAGCGAAAGAATTGTAAGTAATATGAGTTTAGAGGGGTGAAAAGGGAGGGGCAGGAAAAGCCAAAGACGTATGGACTGCACGAAATGAAATGAAATATTTATTTTGCCACAAATGGCACACACTAAAAATATTTGCATGGAGATGGATATGGCGGGAGGGAAGTATAGAAGCGAAAGACAAACTGCGCCGACCACAAATAAATTAATAACAGAGCTAGAGAATGATGATGACTAAGTGTGTGAAGCAGCGGTATAAGATTTATCTGAAAAAAGATAACTCCCGCATTAGGACTAAATCCTGTGTGGCGGGGGACTTTACAAACATACATCTTACGAGGACAACTAACACCCAGACTCGAAACAACTATTTATGGATCACACATGTGGGAATCGAACTCACAGCACTCCGCGCAGAGTCAAGCAGCGAGGCGGCCGCTTAAACCACTACGCCAACCCTTACACAGTATATGCTTTATTTTATTGGATTCAAAACAGTCTTATCGCAGAATCCGATTCCAGCTGACTTACTTATAAACTACCTATCTAACCTATCTGATTACGTAATTTTTTGTCATTTCATGCTGGGTTTGTATGTGAATGAGTAAGCGGGTGAGTGACCGTTCACGCAGTGTACCGGATCACTCAGAAAGTAAATAAGCATACAGGTACCACCTGTATGTAGTGTAGTAGGTATAATAATATTGTACACTATACACCTTCATAGATGTAGTAGGTATAATAATCAAATAATGAAAGTACAAATAAAATCTGAGATTTTATTTGTACTTATCAGCCGAATAAAACATAGTTAGTCCGTAGTCTCTAGGCCGGTAAGAATACTAAAGATTACCGCACTATAACATTTATATTAATCTATTATTATACCTGATTTGAACAAAATACATGAAGCTATCCTTAATTCACTTGTATTTTCTCCGGTGTGTGCGAGCGATGCACTATGATTTAACAAAGAGAATAGTTCAGTAGGTCGCGTATGCAAATCTGTAGCTATTATAGCTACGCCGTAGCATCGTCTACGATATACCGTAGCAGAACCGCCTATGTTATTCAATGTATTATGAATAAAGCTAATATAGGTTCATGAGTTGAGGAATACTTAAAAATATTATTATAATATTAACGCAAATATTTTTATTTAAATTCTTTTACACGATTAAAGTAATAACGACTTGGGTAGGTCATATTTATTTTATCCGTCAAGTATTGTCTGTCTATTCTTAATATTGAGTTAATGTACTTTTGCACGTAGTTTATGTACGGAATACTTGTGATGGTAAATGGTTTCCATACTTATAAATATTGCTAAGTTTTGATAATGTTTGATTAAAGGGCTACACTAAACCTGCCTGCACTAAGGATGCATTACGTATCGCCGGTGAGTTTTAACAACTATTGGCAACAAATTTTTGAGGTAATAATGTTTCTACTGCATGGATGGCATAGTGGCTTAAGAGGCCGCTTCTCCAAGTGAATCTACGCCACGTGCTGTGGGTTGGCTCTCCACACGCAACTCTCTCTATCTGTCGTAATGACAGTTATACGTGTTGTGATCTCCTGAGACAAGTAATGGCATTCAAGGAATACTGCGGCTTGTTAGATGGTAGCCTATTGGAGATGTCGACACACTGCCTGCCACTGACTTTTCGAAGTTAAGTGCGTATTAAATTGTTAATTATCGTTTGCTCAATGACTCGAAAAGCCGTTTAAGCTTTCACTAATCCAAACCATGAAATATAATATAATAATATTCTCTCAAACTACGCAGAGCTTATACTATGTATACTAGACAGTGGATAAACATACGTATATACTTTTTTTGTAAATATGTACATACATATTATAGCTATGCCTTTGAATCGCGAAGATCAGCCGGCAGTGGCTCTGTGGATAAGCTAATCCCTCTTCCGAAATAAGAGTGTGACGTCATCAGGGGAACGCTATGTCGAGACGTGTCGCTGCATCTCTTGGTTCGCCACGAAGTATGCATGATTTGCTTTGGTCTGTCCGTATTGAAATTAAGGCATTCCTGTCCTAATATATACGAAATAAGGTCCATAATAATTTGTTAAAATTCTCTTTTATCATATAATGTGTATTCTTTGTTGGAAAGCCAATAAATAAATAAATTAGTTCTCAAAAAATCCATTGACACGCTTTGCGACGTGTCCATGAACGCCCAGCCTAAACGTAATTTAGCAGCTATACTTCATCTTTACAACAATATTTGAATATCCTTTTGTTACCCATTGTCACCAACAAAAACTACCTTCATGTAAAACAACTATGTGTGATATATGCCAGTGTCACATAGTTTTTGTACACACATGTCATGTTCCTCGAGTTCTCAACATATGAAGTTACGGCCGTGAGGAAATCTCCGTCAGATATTGTTTTGAAATGGCTCATTTTAAAGTTTGCGAACCCGCGGGGCGGTATTAGTGTCATGTTGCTTAGATGAGATGTGTTATACGGTTTATGAGTGTGTACCATGCTTTATTCTCTTGTTACATTGTCAGTTTGGAAGTTTAGCCATGATGTAGGTGGATTTTCTTTATGCCGTATGGCTGCGGGTAAAAGACGGGTAAAGTTTCTTATGACAAGACAAGTCGACTTTACTACATTGACAAGGTTTTTAGGCTAAGTATGACTTCATCGAAGACCAATTTCATGTACGCGTCTGCGAGGAACATTTTACCTTAATCATCGCGCTAGCGTTATCCCGGTTGAATCCAAACCTAGAACTTTAACATGAGTAATCAAACCGGTTCGCTTTCTAATCGAATGAAATTTTACAGAATATTGTATTTTTCACTGCGTGACTGCCGTCTGACGTCTACAAATGGAAGGGATAGCGATATTCCAAGGCTAAGACTATTTTTGGCAAGTGAATTCAAAAGTACTAACTCCCCATAAATATCATATTAGACCGGACGCCTCAACTCGCTCTCCAAGACATACATGAAACCACTTGCATAAAGTTTCTATAAAGTGTGCCCACTTGCTATTCATTCACATGTGTTTTAATTAAAGTTATTCCATCAACCCACTTGCCATTCTTGTACAAACGTGTGAAGAATGCAACTGCATCTACTCTTGTAACCCCTTATAACACATAGTAGTTCAAAACTTAAACCACGCAATATAACCCTATGCTTACTGATCAAACTCATAAATATCCAAGATAAGTATAAAATTGAAAATTTGCCGTGTGGTTGACGGTATAGAATACAAGTGTCACCACCCCCTATCTTCCCGTGGGTGTCGTAAGAGGCGACTAAGGGATAACACGATGCAAATACCATCTTTGCGTAGAGACGGAAAACTCGACATCAAACCCTATACGACTGCCTCGTTGGTCTCGCGGCATAAATGTGCGCGTGGAATCGGGAGGTCCTGGGTTCGATTCCTGGGTCGGGCAGTGTTATTGGGTTTTTCTGTCATGAAATTCTCAGTAGCAGCACGGAGTCTGGAAATGTGCCCGGTACGGCAATAGGCTCGCCCCTTATTACGTGGGACTAAAGTACATCTAGCGAAAAGTGGGTGTAGAAATACACCTCTGCTTAACCCTTCGGGGATAAAAGGCTTGACGATATGTATGTATGTATGTATGTATAAGTATAAAATTGCGATCAAATACAACCTTTTTCTTATGCTATTATTTAAAAACCGTATCGTAATCCGCAAGCTTATGATTTCCGAACGACTAGATCAGCGGATAGGATGTTTAACAATAAAGGAAGATCAATGGCTGAAGGGATAATATTTATTTGCAATGTTTACTCGGATTAATACAGAAACTATTGTAGCCCGAGTGAAAAATTGCTGTCCCTTTTTGTCCGTGAATTACGACGAATGGATAATACCCACTCACAAAGTTTGGTGGTCCCGTTTGCACAGGACGGCATTACACTCAGTTTTACACAAAAATGATTAAACATAAACTAACATTTCACGCGTGTGAAAACAAGGCAAACATTTTCTATATTTATACCTATTTTGTTGATTTTATACACGCTTCGTTGTGGAAATTTCAGACATAAACGTTAAAGAGACGCAATGTTTACGGTAGTTCTGCAGTTTTGGCAACTGCTATACGATTACTTAGGGTCACTTTATATGACTCACCAATAAGGAACAACTGACTGTCAGCTAGGTGATGATGGACCAGTTGACGCAAGACGATGGTACGTTTAGAGAGGTACGTTTGCACCTTTGACATTCAAACTAACGAGTCGTCTTCGATATATGGCATATATTCCACCTTTCTGCCGGTCTCTTGACATTTAATTAAAGGCCTACCTTGATATTGACACTAGAACATACAAAATTTTGCCAGCCTCACTCATGGTTTCAATAACTTTATGATCTTATTGTATTAAATTTTAACAAGAAATTTTAATAAACGTACGCCGAAATGGAAAAATTGGTCCACTCTACTTGTATCCGGTTTGAATCCTCGTATAAAATACACTATCGTGTGTGTTTGATACACTTTCACTGCTCACCATTATAACTAAAAATCATCCAATTTTGCTTTCACGTTGCAACGAGTACAGAATACATAAGAGTACCTTTGATTCAAAACTAAACGGTTTTATAAATCTCTAATCCATACAATCGATAAATAATCACAGTTTACTTAAACTATTCCATTCCTAGTAACGCACAACTTAAATTTTCATTTCAATGGTGTTATGATAAAATATTCACAACAATATAAAATCGTTCAACTAGTTAATTGTTTTAGGAAGAGCACGGTAAATATTTTATTGAAATATCGTTATTAAATTTGGCCGACTTCCATGAAAAATGCTCGCCATGATTCTACGGTATTTGCTGAGATATCTACGTTTGCAGTGAGGGCAGAGGGTTTTGTTCTGTAATGCAATATACAATCCAATAGATATATCGTAACATGAAGTAGCTGTAAAGACTTTTATTAGCTATTCTTTATATGTTAATCTTTAATCCATTATATAGAAATTTAAACTATCGTGGTCATTAACATTACTTTTACATTTTTCTACGTTACATATACCACGTACCTACCTTTGTTCTGAGTGTTATTTATGTGTATCGGTGACTCACTACAAAGGTACGTGGTATGTCCCGTAGAAAAATGGAAAAAATTAATCCATAAGTTATTTATCCTGATATTTGATGTATAAGCGATAGTTTTTCCATATACTTAACTATTTGTTTGATACATACACACAGCTTATCAATACTTCGATGGAATAGTCAGTAACGTGACACCGTAATAATCGACGCATCGTAAAAACTGTCCACATTAGGTTGATATAGATACTAAACAGTCATATTCCAATTATTTTTAAGTGTCCTTACTCTTGAAATAGCAATAAAATCCTTACGGACTTCACAAACATTCAGTGAACGGACACATTAAGGACCTAGACTCGAAACAACAATTATAGGAGCACGCAAAATGTTGTACCGGGTGAGGGCCGAACTAACAGCACTCGGCGTAGTGCTAAACGGCGAGACGGCTTTTAGAACCACCAAACATTACCGTATAGTAATTTTATCTAAAATCTAATCAATTGATTAGTGAGCTGTTGTTAAGAATAGACGAGTCGAATAGCATTAAGTAGTCACCATTATATACAATTTAAATAGTGACCTCAATAAACGCGTACAACATTATGCGAACACAACAAAACTTAACTTGTGTTTAAACAATGTTTCGATTGTAAATGAAACTGTATGCCAATATAATGGACCACAGTCCTTTCAATCGGAGTGGCAAGACTGCTCGCTCTCCACCTCTAACGCCGGCACCTGAACCAGAACGTCATCGTAGAGCACCGACGCAAGATATACCATTGAAGCCATCTCTACCCCAGAAATCCAGTCCTGGATGTCTTCCATTGAGCAGTACCTCAAAGAAGTATGCTCCGTACCAGCAAAAAGAAAACTGAACACTGAGCAGAAGATGAAAGTCAGCCATCTCTGTTGAAAAGTGGGCCATAAAGTTTCAATGTTGGCAGTTCAGTACCAGTCCCTGAAATCAAATGCTATCCAGGCCCATTGTACTATCAAATCGCAGCAAGACCAACTAGATTTATCTTAAAAAAAATCGTCTGCCCTGAACAAATGCAACTACACGTGAGAGGGTTACGCAAAACTAAGAACGGGGGGGGGGGGGGAAGTGAAAAAATAAGTTCAACTTTCAAATGCAGGACTTACAATAAATGAGCCACATAAACGGAAGCCTAGAGTTGTGATTGTCAGTGTGCCCTCAGCTATGAAAGAGATGGAAGTTTTCACATGCCTATACCACCAGAATTTAGTAGACAAACTTCCGGACTGCAACCTTGAGACCTTTCTTAGTGAAATCAAGTTGAGTCACAAATCGGGTCGTAGAGACGCTGATACTTGTAACTATGTTATAGAAGTATCGGCACCCATACGCAAAGCACTGATTGTCAAAGACCGAATATTTATTAATTGGTCATCTTGCCCGGTGAAGGATTACACATTAGTTACTCGCTGCTATAAGTGTCAGCAATATGGTCATGCGGCAAAGTCATGTAGAGAGTCCCAAAACACATGCGGGCATTGCGGCGGCCAAGGACATACCATAAAGGACTGCCCGAAGAAAACCGAAGACCCTCAATGCGCGACCTGCCTGCACTTTAAGAAACCAAGCAACCACAACACCGGAGCCAGTGACTGTCCAGCAAGAACAATGGCAGAAAAGAGGTAGATCAGCTCAATGGATTATGGTGGTGCCTAAGAGCGTCGTTTATTTGAATAATTTGCATATTCTTTTATACTTAAATTTATCATCTTTATTTGTTATTTTATTAAGCCATTCATGTTTCATTTACTAATATTATAACAGCAACTCATTAGAATATTGACATACTAACATAAAACTGTAAAATCATCTAGTTCGATAAAATGTGTGTAGTTTAAGTTATGTAGTTTAAGTTAAAGTAAATAACAAAGATCTAAATGCAACTATTATTAAATTGACATCATTCGCAATTCTGCTGACCTACAGTTTTATAATTTACGCTTGTTACTTCAGTAAAATGCTCGACTCGCAATTATATTGTACAATACATGACCACCTTAATTATAAGTAGCTATTAATTAGTAACTAAGTTTTATACTGACCATATATATATTGTTTATTGCTAAATACGAAATATTATTGCTGTATTTTTTAATACAAATCTCAAATTTGTAAAGAGAGACCCAACCGCCTGTGATACAGTTAATAACTAGTACAGGGGTATGGTGTTCTTTCCAATCAATTAAAATTCATTGCATTAAGGGTAATATTATATTAGAATACTATTGTTTGAATTTATGCGTTCTGTATTTCTGTGAATAAAATTTTATTTATTATTATTATTATAATCACAATTACAAATTAGAGGCGAATACCATAAAACCTGAGGTCATAGTCAAATCATGTAAATATTCACCATAATTTGATATCTCCCTCCGAATATCATTCGTTGAACGTCCAAAAATGGCCCAATTCATTCGCTGACATTATTGAATTATGATTAATAGGCCGGAAGTAACGGGGAGATACATCAGGAACGATTCTGGCAGTTTTCCGACCCGGCGAATAATGCTCTACCGACTGAAATATGCTCTTGAAGACACAATAATACTGCCTTAATCATGTCCATGCGTCTACAGCCAAACGGCTCGGAAATATCCAGAGATATCCATAGACTATGTTCATCTAGTTATGTAAATATGTTTTCTGTATTCCGGTCCTTCGTGACGATTTGTTCTATATCTTATGCGACTGTATGACAGGCCTGTTAGCGTCTTTGTAAGTAACACTGATTGAACTGTTTGTTACTCAAAATTATGTGGTCTGGCTCCTCAGCCATGTCAACAAGGAAATTGTTCTTTTCCGTATCTTACTCAACGGTGTATACTAATTTTGTAGCGATCTGCTGAATTAAGACTGATGTTACGGCGTTCGTTGTAAATTTGGAACAATTTTTATTAATTTTTATAATAGGCTTGTGTTCACTAAGAATAAATCGGTTTGATTATAGTATCTATAGATTCATTATGATTTGTAGATATCAATAAAGTTTATTATTTACTATAAAAACGTAAGATTAATGTTATTTTTAGGATTCTAATACTAAAAATAATGTATTCTTGTGACAGTGAACACCAATCAGAGAGCATTACGTCTAACAGTGCGTTCGACATTGATGTTGTTGACGTTTTGGCAGTTAATACTACTTAAACGTAAGGCTTTATACCTGTCAAATCGAATATAACAAAATAAAAGTGGGTACACCAGACCAGACTTCATTCACGGTTTGTTTTGTTTTGCACTTTTTGACATCACTCAACCGCCATTATGGTTTACAGCGTTTTCGTGTCAAATTCAAAAATGTTTTTAAAACGCCGTACTTAATTAGTAATGTTGTTGATCGATTTTTAAAGAAAAATCAGTTATTTCGGTTTAACGTCTAATAAAGTAACGAATCAATCACTAATTACATTTTAGGACACAAGCCTATTGTTATGTGCAATGTTATGTCCGCGGATCAAGACGACACTTAAGTTGTTAATTAAGACAGTGTAACGGAACCCCATGGACCCCAGGCTGATTAAAATTTTAGTTTTCTTACTAACTGGGTCTAAAATATCAATTTCAGCCTGGCCCCGCCAAGTAATTTGTGGCCAGGGTTCCCGCGCACCACCCCGCGCAGGACCATGGAATTCGTCCTTACTTTATATTCCTCTGCTGACAGCATTTACCAAACGTAAATGCTTATAATTGAATGAAAGTGGACATCAAAATACTAAAGACAGCGATACATTAGTATTGGTTTGTCATCACAAAATCACTCTCCATATATTCATGCTTCACATATTGGTACTTGAGTACAAGGCAGCGTATCTCAGAGACGGCAGCTCCAGGGAGACGGAGAACATGATCCAGGTATATTAGTCATATAGTATTATCGGCGCCGAGTATTTCAGCGATATCCAGTGTATAGTATTGAGCGTACAGTAACAGTCTCAGAACTGATGCCACAAAACGCCTCCTTGCCGCAAGTCACAACATTGAAGCCCATACAAACATAATCAATTAAAACGTATTAAGCCATCGCGCATAGTTTGCGGGGAAGCTCTCGTTACAATCGCCGCTAGATTAGCCGCACGGTCTTACTGCTACCGCGTGACCGACAGGTGGCTCTTCTTTCGCTCTTTAAAACCTTGTCAGCTGCTATGTACTGGCCTGTACGCAGGTTTAGACAGCGATTGTGAAAGTCCTGCATTCTACCACCTGATCGCAAATACGGAGACTCCCATCATACATCGCTCGTCTTTACATCCATCATCAACAAGGTACGAACCACTACTAATGGTACACGCGGTTATTGATAATATAACTATGTACAATATCTCATAGAGAACTTTATATTTTAGTCAGCCTGGTATATATATATGGTGTGATATAGACATAGATACACAACAGAGTTATTAATGTTATACAGTTCATGCAATAAATTACAGTAAAGTGAATAACAGACACTCACCGGACTATTAGCTGCGTCACTGCCAAACTTGCCCCTTGCCCTGTGCTGATCACCTTCTCTTGAAGCCGCTCGCCTTGTTCTTCGATATCACTAAGCACTAATTATCGACCAACACCGGACCTCTTACGCGCTAGGCCAGGTCCGATCTCTCTCGCGCCATAAGACCAACTGTCTGAAATACCACGCTAGAGCGTTCCCGTGAACTGCCCTCTTCCGCGTCCTAAGACTCTGTCCGCGAGATCCGCCTAGTTCCGCGTCCCAACATTGACTGTCTCATCCAACATCACCACTACCACGTCACGCTGTCCTGGGACCCGACTAGCCCCGCCTCCTAAGGCCCGACTGTCCAGTCAAACACAACTAACGCAACGCCTCTCGAACCCTTACTACCTGATAGGGCCCGTTTCTTATCGTTGATCCCCTTTTTTATGATCCTCAACTATACCGCATGTGAACACTACAGTGCCAATATTTTCTCATATTTCATGGCTATTTCTTTACTCATATGCCTGTCACATAATTCTTATAAATTTGTCAACCTCTTAGAATTTATGAGTTTACTAATTGCATAACGTTGGCGCCATCGTAGCGATAAGACAAACACATGTGGAAACAAGTATGCAACCTAAGAACTATATATTATTAATTAATTTGGTGTAGCCAGCAACACCATTACATTCCCCCCTCTGAAAATCAGACGCGTAGACTAAGTCATAGCGTATGAGCTTTCACTACAGATACAATAGCATATGTATTAGAGTACGCCAGTTAAAACTGCATCTTGTCTTCCACCATTAACTATCGGCAAGTAACATACAACTTCCAATAAATAACCACTGCTTCAATACCACTTATCCTAACTCATAGTTGATTGACAATAATAACCCTACCATACCTTTGCTAAGGTCACTCCGTACGATACAATAACTAACGAACTATACTTCAGCCATCTCCATATTATGACAACATTGTTGCTTATAAGTATCCTATAGCAATTGTTGCCTCAACTGTGCCTAATCAAATATGAACGTTTTACTATGCCTATGAGAAATTATCAAAACTCTTATCCATCTGTATACTACTAAACTTCTCCCCAGACCTAAACTTCTAATTGCCGTAACCTATGTATTCCAATAAGCCAGATGGCGTTTTAGCAATAAATTCTCAAAATAGTAGTACAATCTATAAGACATCCTATCCATGCTTAGAATGGAGGTGTACATACCAGATGTCTTCTTGATAAACGGGCAGCGTGGTATGATCAAGGTACCTGATTCGCCATTGTCACTCGTCGAAATCGGGTTCAGTAGCGGGTGTACATAGTGTCAGATAGCAGTGGCTGGAATAGTTCGCACACACTCGTATAAGAGACTAGTTTTATCAAAAGTGACAGACAAGTAGTTGCAATAGTTTTATATAATGAGCTAAATAGTCGTAAACAATAGTACAGTGCAGCAGTGGTTTCCCCAGTCGATAGCTCGACAGTCCTTACAACTAAACAATTCTCAACTTGGTCCCACACTAGGAATTATTCCCATTTAGCTCGAAATTGCACGCGTGGGGATCGAACCCACAACGTCCGGCGAATTTGCCGCTCCAATCAGTTCTTCATTCGGATCATCAAGCGTATCGACATGATATCTGCTTCATTATTAAGGCTCTGATTACAGTTAACGTAAATAACAATTACTATTATTACTCGTGCAGTTGGACGCAGTTGCCAAATATATTATGCCATAAAAAAAAGTTCTATATAACGAACGACACACATAGGGCCCTATGTAACTTAAACCTTCGTTTAATATTGTATATTTGAGAGTTCGGATCAGAGGGAGTCCACTTGCTTGAAGTTAGTCGATGTGCGCGTTTATAGTTAGTAAAGATAATGAAAACTTAGCTCTGTGTAAGATGATCCAATGTGAGATATGTCCTTCGACGCATACTGCAACTGCCTTTCACGTTACCGGAACGCCGCTACTTTGTACTCACAGCCGACGGACGCAACAACACGTGCGGTAGTTGATGTAAAAGGTGACGAAGGGTCCTGGAATTTTAAATGAAATGGCACGAGTATCAAACTTCCAAGATTAGTCATATGATATACGACTTCTATTTGAGTACTAAGCCCGGATACAAACTAACAGATAATTAGAAGATGTGATGCGGATCACCAATGAATATTTTTCAGTATGCGTATTAAGTAATTTGCATGAGTCTAGCAACAAAATATTATTTTTATTTGGATTCCAGTATCAAGTTAGCTGTTTACGAATATCGCACGATAGGGCTAAACTATGCCTATGAGTCCAGTATGTATCAAGACGTTGTTAGCATACTGCTTACACTACACACCTCTCGAATCTCATGAGAAATATAAACTCAATATCAAGCTCTAAGCAAACCTTGGGCTCGAACCTTGGTACATTGAGCGCTCTTAAAAGGTATGTGTACAATATACCAGGCATAACATATGCATACATCATTGCCACTGGCTATCACATTGTAACGCAGATGAATAAGTATTGTAAATACTCAGCTTAACTAAAATCTGAGATAGCCTGTAACTGTAACAGTTAGGTAAAATACTGATGCTTAGAATTAACACGTGAAGAATATCTATTTCATATGACGCACGGCGGGAATCGAACCCATACCAAAGACGGCGGAAATGACTTTCAAAAGCCATTGAGTTTTTCAAAACAATGCAGCACATGCGCAATCATATCTTAATAAAGTAGCCCATCCTGTCCTTTTCACGTGCGCGTTGGCGCGTTCGGACAAAGCACATCAATAATACAAAAGAACAATAGTTCCTTTCACGATGGGAATCGAACCCATCCTAAAAACGGCGTAAATGACTTTCTAAAGCCATTCAGTTCCTTAAAACAATGCGCCACATGCGCAATCATATCTTAATAAAGTAGCCCATCCTGTCCTTTTCACGTGCGCGTTGGCGCGTTCGGACAAAGCACATCAATAATACAAAAGAACAATAGTTCCTTTCTAGCCTTCCTTCTTTTAACTAATAAACATCTAAAATGTGTTTCCCTTTTTTGTTTTATCCCTTATTTTTTCACACGCTGGCATTTGGAAACAAACCGTGCCAGATGTCGGCTTATTGCATTGCCTTTCTAGTTTGGGAAACAATTTTAGAACAAAACATTTTAAAACAATGGTCACTAAACCCATCTCTAGACGCACATTATCGGCGAAATATTATTTCCTGCTATAATAACAACAATTAACAAAATAGTTTCGTGTTCAACAATAGTGTGCATTCTTTTTATGTTTGGGAATCGAACCCAAAATATTTAAAATCACATTGTACGACTTCTATAAAGCCGACGCCGATCGTTAGGTACATGAGTATAATATCCGCCGACTTTCACCAATGCTCAGGAATCGAACCTAGAGCTTTTATAAGGTATACCAAAATACTGCAGTGGGCTAATATTACCCTAATCTACTTGCTAACACGTTAGGAAACAAAATTTACTGATATATGACCTCAGAATAATCCTTTTCTCAATTAAAGCTCGCGTACACTTCATCAATAAAAACCCATATGCATTCTGTAAGAATCTCAACTCAACCAATGTAATAAACCAATAGATGCTTGTCCAAAGAACACGTATGCATAAGATAGATATTATTACTAGATTTCGTAATTTAATACGTTTCTTGACACCATTTTGAAATATCGCAGCAACAGGAATCGAACCCGCTATTTCGGTAAATTTGTTGAAACTTTTCAAAATATCGTAGCAACAGGAGTCGAACCCGCTATTTCAGTAAGTTTGTTGAAAACGTTTCAAAATATCGTAGCAACAGGAATCGAACCCGTTATTCCAGTAAATTTGTTGAAAACATTTTTATAATATCGTAGCAACAGGAGTCGAACCCGCTATCTCAGTAATTTCGTTGAAAACATTTCAAAATATCGTAGCAACAGGAGTCGAACCCGCTATTTTAGTAAGTTTGTTGAAAACATTTCAAAATATCATAGCAACAGGAGTCGAACCTGCTATTTCAGTACGTTAGTGTAATAAATTTCTGTCCCGCAACTCCAACAAAATATTATTCATTATTTATCCTTAAATAATTCCCCCCTGTTATGTACAGGTATCGAACATGTTATAAACAATACGACGACTAGTTCGCAGACGTTTCACAACAATATATCGTAACAGACATTGCTCAGGAGTGTAACCTGATTTAACAACACCTACATATTCCACTGGATATTCTGGTGTGCATTGTAAATATATCTCAAGCCATGTTTATGTCCTACGACAGATAATCCAATAACTATAATCTATATAATATAAAATCCTTCTCTTTCCTTATCCAAAATAAGTTCTAACCATCGCTAGTCTTCATCACGAATCGGACTCAAACAGCGAACCTGATACGCAAGTGCTTGTAACCAATAATATGCTTATTATCGAGAGTCGAACTCGATATATTCAAACGCTAAGCATTTTCTGTAGCCAATAATATAACCTCTGTCGAGACTCAAACTCGACATACAGTATAAATGACACGCATGAGCTTTATGTAAAGCGGTGGATCTATGTAGCCAATTATATGATTACTTTCGAAATGCAGCGATGTTATAAGAGGAACCAAAGTGCTATTAAAATAAATAACACGTGCGAGAGAGCCCCCCTCCGATTATTAAATATTAAGATGATTGCCGCGCTTTATGGAAAGCATTTCTATGTACCCAAAAATATAACCACTGTCGAGACTCGAACTCAACATACAGTATAAATGACACGCATGAGCAGCATTTATGTAAAGCGTTTCAACATATGTAGTCAGTTATATGTTTACATGCAAGATACAGCGATATTATAAGAGGAACCACAGTGCCATAAAAATAAATAACACATGGGAAAGTGTGGCACTTAGGCGCAATATCGCCCCCCTCGGACTATTAAATATTGAGATAATTGCCGTGACTTAAATATTATTTCGCCTTTCTGAAATGAACATGATCGTCTATCGATTAATAAATGGCACGTTGTGTCTAATTAATTTGATATTTTCCTACGCTGTGTATGGTTATTTCTCTACGTTGTGTTTGTATTTTTCTACGTTGTGTTCGTGTAGTAATTTTTAAGTTCTTCCTCGTTGTTCTGAAGTAAATCAGAACATTTTATGACGAGGATCCTGGTCACGGCACCAAATGTAACGGAACCCCATGGACCCCAGGCTGATTAAAATTTTAGTTTTCTTACTTATTGGGTCTAAAATATCAATTTCAGCCTGGCCCCGCCAAGTAATTTGTGGCCAGGGTTCCCGCGCACCACCCCGCGCAGGACCATGGAATTCGTCCTTACTTTATATTCCTCTGCTGACAGCATTTACCAAACGTAAATGCTTATAATTGAATGAAAGTGGACATCAAAATACTAAAGACAGCGATACATTAGTATTGGTTTGTCATCACAAGATCACTCTCAATATATTCATGCTTCACATATTGGTACTTGAGTACAAGGCAGCGTATCTCAGAGACGGCAGCTCCAGGGAGACGGAGAATATGATCCAGGTATATTAGTCATATAGTATTATCGGCGCCGAGTATTTCAGCGATATCCAGTGTACAGTATTGAGCGTACAGTAACAGTCTCAGAACTGATGCCACAAAACGCCTCCTTGCCGCAAGTCACAACATTGAAGCCCATACAAACATAGTCAATTAAAACGTATTAAGCCATCGCGCATAGTTTGCGGGGAAGCTCTCGTTACAATCGCCGCTAGATTAGCCGCACGGTCTTACTGCTACCGCGTGACCGACAGGTGGCTCTTCTTTCGCTCTTTAAAACCTTGTCAGCTGCTATGTACTGGCCTGTACGCAGGTTTAGACAGCGATTGTGAAAGTCCTGCATTCTACCACCTGATCGCAAATACGGAGACTCCCATCATACATCGCTCGTCTTTACATCCATCATCAACAAGGTACGAACCACTACTAATGGTACACGCGGTTATTGATAATATAACTATGTACAATATCTCATAGAGAACTTTATATTTTAGTCAGCCTGGTCTATATATATGGTGTGATATAGACATAGATACACAACAGAGTTATTAATGTTATACAGTTCATGCAATAAATTACAGTAAAGTGAATAACAGACACTCACCGGACTATTAGCTGCGTCACTGCCAAACTTGCCCCTTGCCCTGTGCTGATCACCTTCTCTTGAAGCCGCTCGCCTTGTTCTTCGATATCACTAAGCACTAATTATCGACCAACACCGGACCTCTTACGCGCTAGGCCAGGTCCGATCTCTCTCGCGCCATAAGACCAACTGTCTGAAACACCACGCTAGAGCGTTCCCGTGAACTGCCCTCTTCCGCGTCCTAAGACTCTGTCCGCGAGATCCGCCTAGTTCCGCGTCCCAACATTGACTGTCTCATCCAACATCACCACTACCACGTCACGCTGTCCTGGGACCCGACTAGCCCCGCCTCCTAAAGCCCGACTGTCCAGTCAAACACAACTAACGCAACGCCTCTCGAACCCTTACTACCTGATAGGGCCCGTTTCTTATCGTTGATCCCCTTTTTTATGATCCTCAACTATACCGCATGTGAACACTACAGTGCCAATATTTTCTCATATTTCATGGCTATTTCTTTACTCATATGCCTGTCACATAATTCTTATAAATTTGTCAACCTCTTAGAATTTATGAGTTTACTAATTGCATAACGTTGGCGCCATCGTAGCGATAAGACAAACACATGTGGAAACAAGTATGCAACCTAAGAACTATATATTATTAATTAATTTGGTGTAGCCAGCAACACCATTACAACAGCTATACACCACTATTTTTTAATTAGTACAAAACATTTAACAGAACACTAAGTATCTTTAACTGATCATATTTATGTAGTTAAAAATAAAAACACTAAGTCCCAAAACTGTCCACAAAAATACGTGATAATTGGTAAATGCATAACTAATACTATGACCGACCCGCGTACTATCATAGTAAAATGACCCATTGATAAATTTCCGGCCCCTCCCTCGCCGCTCTGCGCCTGCGCCACGCCCCGACGATGCGACAAACAGTGCTAAATTGCTAGCGAAAGTGAGCGTATGTAATTTCGTTGCAAAAGTTAATTGTTTGTCTACGTTTGCCCGACGCGATGGCCTATCATATCAGTTCATATCACGGGAGTATGTAGCTATGCTTCGTGCGTACTTTTTGAGTGGAAAAATCGCAAGTGCAGCTGTGTACCCATGGACATCTTATTGAGAGTGTACAAAAGTGAGCCGGTCAGTGTCAAACAATTAGAACAGTGCATATTGGATGCTTTTGACAACGGTGGTGGACATTTCGAAGGACAATGAAAATAATTGTAAGTTTAGTAAATAATACGTACTTAAGTAAATAATAATTTGATGCGAGCGGCTCAAAATCGGTCTGTGTTCTGCACACACCTTGAGGAAGGCTTATGTCCAGCAGTGGACGTCTCTAGGCTGACATGATGATGATAAAATAATTGTAAATAGCAGATGATTCTAACTTCATAAATACGCCAAATTTATTTTCTTTTAGTCCAGAACACCTTCTTTTATTTTGATATTTGTTTGCTTTCTAATTACATACCTCCGTATTTAATTACTTGTTAAAAGATAAATTTTACCGGTCCTAAGCCCGAATGAAGTATGAAGGAGAGGGTAGAATTAACAAAATTATAAATAACTACCTACATTTATAATTTTTCTTCATTTTATTTTCTATGGCTACCTACATCATAAGTGCGACGGAGAGAATGCGAATGAGCAGGATGGAATATTATCAATGAATTAGTGAATGGATTGTTAAATATGACTATGATTTAAGTGAGATTTTCTACAATAAACAAATGATAATAACTTTGCTCTTTATTGATATTATGAAATTCTTACGTCACATATATGATAATAATATCTTCGCTAATCTGTCCTAAAAGTTTTTGTACTAATTAAAAAATAGTGGTGTATAACAATACCACTTTCATGCCCAGTTTGGGGTTCAGTGATACATTAACTATACTCCTAGTGAATCCTGCCATCATGTTGAATTTGGATTTGATTTTGTAGGCATGATTGGCTCTTATATTTAATGTAATAGAAAACCCGACAGTAATGTCTTAAAATATGTAGCCACAAATAACTCCAGGTTACTCAAATAGTTAAAATACATGCAGGTTTCATGTGATAGATAACAAGATGAAAAACTCGTCAATGGCTGCTAAATAACAAGTCTTCTATGACCTTTTAATATGTTATTATAATTACGTCTAGGTACCGCGATAGAAACGTATCAGTTTTTATATTTTTTGTATTTAAACAAATAAGCACTATTCCTTCAAGTAATAGCTACAGTTGGAAACTTTTATGTCCTGCTACGATAGGACATATAAAAGAGATGCACCAAAACTCAGGGCATTCCCAATTTTGTTCATAAACTTGTAAGCAAGTAGGTGAGTTTTGGAGCGACTCCAAAACAGTTGCATTATTCTAATGATTGTAAGTTATTATTAGATAAACTTACAGTCAAATACAATTGTGTCGCTTCAAATTTAAGATTTCTGTAAACATTTTAATATCTAAAAACATAATTTTTCGAGGCGAATACGTGACTTTAATTTTAACAGGGTTACTTCTACTAGAATTATGAGTTATGATATCTGCCTTCTCATGGCACTAAAGTGCTAAATATAAAATTAGTTTCAATTAAAGATAGCAAAAAATGACGTCATTCTTGCCTTGGAAGTTTTTGTCGAAAAAGGAATATTAAAATGCTTGTACTTAGCTCAATGTGAAGGCTAAAACAACGTTTATAGTACTGACTGAACTAAAAAAATATCAGACGCCAAAATAAAATGTAAAATTGGCAATTATCATATAAAGTTTTAGAGAGTAAATTAATATCTATCGTTGAGAACATCAAGGTTAATTACATAATTGATAGTGCGATTGCGATCATTAGCCTGCCAGTAAAATGCACAAATTATCTTAATTGCCAAATCATTGGGCGTGCGTTCAATCGACAAACAATTATTCGTACGGTGGATAAGCTTGGCTTTACGCAATAAATTTATCTCATTGTAGCAACACAACCGATGGCATATGATCCTGCATATTGTTTTAGACATCCTATATAATAGAATTTAATATATGCAAACGACGATAGCCTAGTAGAGAGACCGTTGTAATGCTACGCAGAGGGGTTTGAATCTATGGCGAAACAAATCCTTAGTTTTGAACCCAATGATCTATCGAAGAAAGATATTATTAAATTATTTTTTTTATAAAATTATCGATTGCTAAACGGTGAAGGATAACATCGATGAGAAATCTGCATGTTTCCATAATGCTGAAAGACCGTCGAAAGACATGTGAAGTCTCTCAATCTCCATTTGACAAGCGTAGTACTATGGTTGTACCCTCGCACGCACGGGTTTCTCTCAGGATCGAAACACTTAACTTTTAAATCCATTTGTCACACTCTTTTATTAGCATTTTCAGTCAGATGCCAACTACTATACTAACTCTATTTTTAAACAAAAATCTTTAGTATCTTAAACAATCCTAAATAAAAACGTGCAGAATAACACACTCAGCTTAAAATGTTTACACAAATACATTGTCACAACTCTAAGATCATATAACCATTTTTGCCAATGCGAACACGAGCACAGATGAACTTTCAACGCAATAATCGTGAAAATTGTTTATAAAGGATTATTGTCTTGTTCGGGGGTCTTGTTTGACTGGCAATATAATGCCTTTTTATTTGTATAAAAAATGTAGTCGCATACTTTGATTGGTATCGAAGAAAATATTTCTGGGGAATTTGAAGGATGAAGAAAATTGTGCCTGGCTGGCAAGGTCATTAAGTGTGAAGACGCTGTAGAACATCTAATTACCTAAGAATATAATATAATTTTTATTACAGAGTTTCATAGTTAATTTCTTTTATATTTTTTTTAGTTTATTCTGTTTGACTGCAGTCATGTTTTTGTTTGAATATTTGTAAACTATATCTTGACACAAGAAAATATACTTGTGTATCTATAAGTGTGAGGAACTTACGTAAAAAAAAACTATGCTCAGTTTTAGAAACGAGTGTATAATCGCATCAAGTAACGCTCGGCGTGCGCCCGGTGGCGTTTTCTTTGAACGCGAATGCACAATGTGACGTCAGCCTACGAATGTTCTGTACCTACGTATGTTGCGTAGCTTGTGGCAGTATCTATGAACATTTCAAGCTATATTAATATTAATTTCGTATAAAAGTGCGTCCTTTTTTATACCATAGCCATTAGCATTGTGTCATGGATCATTAGAGAAGGCTTACATTATTAGGTTCTGATAAAACCCATAATCCAAAGCACAATGTAGTGAGCTACTGCAGGCAAACTTAAAAACCCTGAATCACGAAATATATTCCCAGCTTTTCTTTATAAACGACTCAATAAAGGCTGTTTACTGCGAAGCCTTAAGAAATCGTAATACTGCGCTAATCTCTCACTGTGATTAAGGGTAATTTAGACCAAGACCCAAGTTTTATGTGTCTGATATAAATATAAAGTGTTTTATGATTGGCTAATTATACGTAGAGTATGTTTATTTCACAAATTACTTGTAATAACAGTTCTCGTAATGAACTGGTAAGTGATAATTATGTTTTATTTTCGATCCTTTTATTCCCTGATCGTATCGGTCTTAATGTGCGGTGACGTGTAATTTATTTCTTTTGCTTGATTGGATTTATATTGTCTTGGTGTCGCTGCTAAATTGTCATAATTATTGGGGTTAAATCAGAATTGTGTGGTAAAGTCTACATTATAACTTGGTAATAGGTCTACTATGGCCGCATCCTCTCACTAAATCATAATAACTAAAATCTGCTCGTAAAGTCCAACCACAGCTCACTGTCGAACAAACCCGCGTTGCGCAACGCACTTTGCACTGTTTGATGCATAAGCAAGCGCTTTGAATATTACCGAAACTTGAGTTCTTTCCTTGTTATTTTATAGAAATGTTTTGCTCAAATCTTAAGAAAGCTATGGCTTTAAACGTAAAAGAAGACAATTATAAAACCTTCTAATCGCCATAATGAAAAGAGAAAGAGCAGTGTGATACAAATAGGATTGATATGATTTAGGAAGATACAATGAAGGAAAATTTTATTTAAAGTTCTAGTTCCAGCGTTCGAGAAACCACAAAGATGGTTGTTCAATAAACTAAGCAATAGGGCGAATATATTTATTTCATAAAAACATACATATAATACGGGTATATATTCCCTAATTTGACGCGTGAAGTGTAACACGTCTGTATAAACACCGTCTAATTTCGCGTGTCAAACTCAAAATATTTACAAAACACGCTTTCATTATAAGCTTTGTAAAAGCTTGCGGCAAAACAAACAGAGTGATATTTTCAATCTCAAAGACACATAATACGGTAGCGGGGCGGCGATGCGCGGGGTGATGCCGCCTCGACTATCTCACGCCAACTTAAAGTTAGATTCGATTCTGAAAGTTGAGCTCTCTGAAATATTGGAGAATAAACCCCGATTATGTGCGCCGTAAACATAACAAATGTGACAGCGCTGTGGACTGAATACGACACAAGAGTAATCGATACTACTACTTGTACATTATGTATGTTTGCTTCCACGTGTCCTTGTACGTACAATATTGATACCAACCGCAAATACATATTTGTGGTCGATAAGACTTGTTAAAATATTCCAACATTTGTATTAAACGTCATAAGGCTTTGAAAAGTCTTTCCATCCGCCATCAGATTAGAGCAGCCCAGAAGAAAGCTTTAAATACAATTACGTCTATTGTAGGCACATTTCCTGCATTGAATAAGAATTAAAAGGAGCTTGATAACCTACACGAAGAATATCACATTGAATATATCTAAATCTCATAATAAATACATTGTTGTGGCGATGGTCGTACTTCAGGCATATAACACATGGCTTCCAGGGGCGTCAAAATAAATACGTCATTCATACAAACTGCTATTTATATTCGTTTCCAAATACTATCGGTTAGTAGTCAACTGAATATTCAGTGGTAACAAAATATTTTAACAGTCATAAACTGTCAACACTTAAACAATAAATATTTTATGTATAATATACGATACAAATATTTATTTCATTGGCAATCTTTAAACTCGGAGGCCGTGCATTAAAGAGAACTACTTTTACTTTGTAAACGATACTGGCAATTTTATTTCTACTACAACTACTTTTTATTATAAAATTGAGCTATAGTTTAAAATTTCAGCCGATATAAAATGTTTTTATTACTGTGTTAAGATATACTTGGCGCCAATAGAGGAGAAAGCGAAAGAATAGTAAGTAATATGAATTTAGAGGGGTGAAAAGGGAGGGGGAGGGAAAGCCAAAGACGTATGGACTACATGGAGATGGACATGGCGAAAGAGAAGTATAGAAGCGAAAAACAAACTGCGCGAACCCCAAATAAATTAATAACAGAGGTAGAGAATGATGATGACTAACGGCCATTTTCAATATTC
This sequence comes from Euclidia mi, assembly GCA_944739405.2. Lineage (NCBI taxonomy): Eukaryota > Metazoa > Arthropoda > Insecta > Lepidoptera > Erebidae > Euclidia > Euclidia mi. The sequence goes on along the minus strand of OX123204.2, from coordinate 23,741,547 downwards.
GATCCATACATGGATTTTGAGATTCGAAATTCATGTTTGACATATTTTGTATGGAGCTTATGTTAAAAACGAATCTAAAATCTACAGATCTATCTGTAGATCGAAAATTTAATTCCTTAGTAAGTGTGTGAAGCAGTGGCATGCGATTTATCTGAAAAAGACAACTCCCGCATTAGGACTAAATCCTGTGTGGCGGAGGACTTTACAAACATACATCTAACGAGGACAATCAACACCCAGACTCGAAACAACAATTTATGGATCACACAAAGTGTTGTCTCGTGTGGGAATCGAACCCACGACACTCCGCGCAGTGATAAGCGGCGAAGCGGCCGCTTAAACCACTACGCCAACCGTGCAGTAGAGATCTTTGCCCTTACACAGTATACGCTTTATTTTATTGGATTCAAACCAGTCCTATCGCAGAATCCATTGAAATGAGTAAGCGTAAATAAATAAATTGGTTCTCAAAAAATCCATTGACACGCTTTGCGACGTGTCCATGAACGCCCAGCCTAAACGTAATTTAGCAGCTATACTTCATCTTTACAACAATATTTGAATATCCTTTTGTTACCCATTGTCACCAACAAAAACTACCTTCATGTAAAACAACTATGTGTGATATATGCCAGTTAGGGGTCACAATATCGGCCCACTTTCTCAATATCGGTATTTTCGATATTGAACATTTTATAATTCCGGAATTCGATATTTTCGATATTCTCGATACCAGAAATCAGACGAATCAAAAGCGATGAAAAATGGGTAATAGGGTCTCTAAGTGAAATTAAAAAGAAATATTGAGACCAAATAAGTAAATTTTTATTCACTGCTTTGGTGACAAAAATTGTGAGGCCTATTACAAACTGGTACTGGTTATTACGCAATTCGAGTGCAAATGGATGAAACAACTTGAAAAAGAAATTAGTTAGACTAATATTATATTGATTTGCCCATTGCTAGGATATTTGACGGTACTAACCTCCCGTTATGTTATGACAGACGTAAATGTTCAACTGGGACCGATAGCTTAACGTGCTCTCCGGGGTATGAGACACGCTATCATATCAGCCGAAAGACATCCACTGCCGGTCATAGTCCTCCCCCAAGGCTCTCCACACAGACCTGATCCTGAGCCACCCGCATCCATCCGCTGCCCGCGACCCCAACAAGATCGTCAGTCCACCTTGCGGGAGGCCTACCTCTGCTACGACGACCTGTGCATGGCCGCCAGTCCAGAACCATTCTACTCCAACGGCCATCGGTTCTTCTGGCTATGTCCCCTGTCCACTGCCACTTCAGCCTGACTATTGGGATGTCGGTGACTTTGGTTCACCTGCGGATGTCCTCATTTCTGATTCGATCTCGCAGGAAAACTCCGAGCATAGCTCTCTCCATCGCCCTCTGAGTGACCCTGAGCTGCCGGATAAGGCCCATAGATAGCGACTACCAACCGACCTAGGTTCCGTAGATCGCATCACTGGCAACACACACTGGTCAAAGACTTTCGTCTTGAGACACTGCGGGATATCGGACGTGAAGATATGCCGTAACTACCCGAACGCCGCCCAACCGAGTTGGATTCGACGAATGACCTCTTTCTCAAAGTTTACCCAATTGGATAATTTGACCCAGGTAAACGTACTTATCGACAACTTCAAGTGTAAGAGTTGCCAACCTGAATAGGAGCAGGTACAACATGGACGTTAGACATGATCTTCGTCGTCCATGTTCATCTTAAGATATACTTGTTAGGAGACACTACAGAGGCCACCAAGCATTGTGCCGAGGTCTTCCATGGTCTTAGCCATGACTACGATATCGTCAGCAAATCGAAGGTGAGTGATGCTACTATTCGCCGTAGATGTTGATGCCGAGTCCTTCCCAGTCCAGAAGCTTGAAGTCGTCTTCCAGCGCAGTGGTGAACAGTTTCGGAGATATGACATCTCCCTGACTCACCCCTCGCTGGAGTCGAATAGGTTTCGAGCTCTGAGCCTGAAGGCGGACTGACATGGTAGCGTTTTCGTACAAACACTTCAGCACTTGGATCTATCGGTAGTCGATCTGGCACTGTTGGAGAGACTGCAGCACAGGTTTCGATCTAATCAAAGGCTTTCTCATAGTCCACAAACGCCAGGCATAGAGGCTGGTTGTACTCCTCAGACTTCTGTATAACCTGCCGCATCGTATGTATGTGGTCTATTATAGACCACATACATATCATTGCCATTACTTAACCATAGACCGTCTATGGTACTATAGCCTTTACGGAAACCGGCTTTTTCACGAGGCTGGAAGTCATCTAGCTTGCGCGCGTGACGATTCGTGATGACCCTTGAAAACAACTTATAGACGTGACTCAGAAGTGAAGTGGGTCTGCGGTTCTTCAAAAGGATTTTGTCGCCCTTCTTGAAGAACAGCACCACCACACTTCTGTGCCACGCCTGTGGCGTTACATTACGTGCGCACATATGGTGTTGTATCGGCGGAGATCGCGAGTCAGAGCCTTAGATATTTGTCTATTGAGGCGCCGATATTTTGGCATATCGTTGGAGGACAGCAAATGCATCATACGCCTTTCCTCTAAGAGCTCTAGAGTCGGATCAGAGATTTTACCAGTTCTCTTGGCTTTTTGGGGCTTGAAGTACTTGGACCCCGTTTTATGGTTCCAGTTCCAGCTTCCACAAACCTGCCACTAAACTCGTCCAAATCTACGCACTCGCCTAGGTATTCGAAGCGATTGTGTAGTTCAAGCTGAAAGCTGTCGAGGTTTTGGAAATGAACTGACAGACAAGCTATAATTAACTATTAATTACGCACATTACTTCTATAAAAATATTAAATGAATTTCGAAAAGTCATTGGTGCGCGCCACTGGGCTATCACAGCCTTTTAGAAACGACTGAGATATTATCACTAAAACTTTATGAACACGAATAAAGAGTTATAAAAATACATTTTGGCAGGTAGGAAAGCTAAAACTATTTTATAACAGGTAGGTAAATCGAGAAGGCATGTCTATCATCATATCATGAAATGAAATAAAACTATATAACAAAAATAACTAGTTACGGATCAATATCGGTAGATAATTACTGGTAAAATGGTAGCGAAGAATACTCGCAATCTTAATATATAAAATCCTTGCGTTACTGACTGACTGACAGACACGCTACAGCCGAAACTATTGGGCGCAGGAAGCTGAAATTTGGCATGTATGTTCCTTGGGGACCGTAGGGGTGCACTAAGAAGGGATTTCCCGAAATTCCCACGGGATCGGCCAAAACGGGTAAATTAAAATTGCAGGCGTAGCTGCTGGCGTCCTCTAGTTTTACCATATTTGGCGCGCTAGACGCACTCAACGCAATACCTCATCTTATTATTATTTATTGTTCTTATTAATAATAATATTCTTGTTTTTTTTAACAGACTTCAAAAAAAGGAGGAGGTTAACAATTCGTCGGAATCTTTTTTTTTATGTATGTTCCCCGATTTCTCTAAGACGCCTGGACCGATATTCTAAAATTCTTATTTTGATTGAAAGAGTATACCTACTAGTTGGTCCCATGATCATCAGGTCAGGATATGATCATGGAGTCCTGAAAAATCGAAGGAAATCTTCAAATTTTATAACACTTGAAGCGATTTGACGATAACAACCCAATGCCGTCGAGTTTGGGCTCGTTTGATTCGTCTTTACATGGACTTTAGTGTCGTTTAAGTCGTCTTTACATAGACTTTGATGCTGGATGATTTCCATGGTCTGATGATAGAGTTGGAAGGTAACCATGAGATCTTTGTGATACAATAACCCAATCTCATCGAGTTTAGGGTTGTTTGATTCGTCTTTACATGGACTTTGGTACTGGATGTTTTGCAGAGTCTGATGATGGAGCAGGAAGGTGGCCATGGGATCTTTGTAATACAATGACGCAATCCCATTGAGTTTGAGCTCGTTTGATTCGTCTTTACATGGACTTTAGTGCTGAATGTTTACCAAACTCTGATGATAGAGCAGGAGAGTGGCCGTGGGATCTTTGTAATACAATAACGCAATCTCATCGTGTTTAGGCTCATTTGTTTTATCTTGGCAAACACTTTGGTATTGGATGATTTCCGGGATCTGATGATGGAACTGAAACGAACGTGTTTAGGCTAGTTAGTTGATAACAAAAAAAATACTTCAAATTGCCAGAAAGGTACAGGTCTACATTTTAAAATTGAAGCACGTAAAGAAGGCCTCCCCATCATTTACCACCTACACTATCCTATGTACCCACCCATTACTATTTTTTATTAGTATACCACTAAAAAGCAAAAAATAAAAATTATTTTTAAATAAAAAGAAACCGACTTCAAAAAACACTAAGGAACTAAAAAACAAAAAATAATTGGTTTTGGAGGAACAATTTTTGGAGTCGGTGCCAAGCACTTACGCAAAAAGTTACTAAATTACGAACTACTTATTCTATCAATAACAAAAGTTGTATAAAAATGTGTAGAGGTTTTATAGTCAGATCAGAAATACTTGGCTTGGCACCGACTTCAAAAATTGTTCCTCCAAAACCAATTATTTTTTGTTTTTTAGTTCCTTAGTGTTTTTTGAAGTCGGTTTCTTTTTATTTAAAAATAATTTTTATTTTTATCTATTGTTCTTAATACATTTGCATGCACGGGTAATAGCGCGCCTCGAATGATTGATTTTGAAGAAGTAATATAAATGAAATTCATTGGTAATGATTATTTGAAGCAATGTCGTAAATATCGAAAATCCCGGTTTTTACAAATCGAATATCGATATTTTCTGGCACAATATTTTGTCCGATATTCCGATATTTTCGATATTCGATATTCCGATATTCATGCCCTAATGCCAGTGTCACATAGTTTTTGTACACACATGTCATGTTCCTCGAGTTCTCAACATATGAAGTTACGGCCGTGAGGAAATCTCCGTCAGATATTGTTTTGAAATGGCTCATTTTAAAGTTTGCGAACCCGCGGGGCGGTATTAGTGTCATGTTGCTTAGATGAGATGTGTTATACGGTTTATGAGTGTGTACCATGCTTTATTCTCTTGTTACATTGTCAGTTTGGAAGTTTAGCCATGATGTAGGTGGATTTTCTCTATGCCGTATGGCTGCGGGTAAAAGACGGGTAAAGTTTCTTATGACAAGACAAGTCGACTTTACTACATTGACAAGGTTTTTAGGCTAAGTATGACTTCATCGAAGACCAATTTCATGCACGCGTCTGCGAGGAACATTTTACCTTAATCATCGCGCTAGCGTTATCCCGGTTGAATCCAAACCTAGAACTTTAACATGAGTAATCAAACCGGTTCGCTTTCTTATCGAATCAAATTTTACAGAATATTGTATTTTTCACCGCGTGACTGCCGTCTGACGTCTACAACGGAAAAGGATAGCGATATTCCAAGGCTTAGATTATTTTTGGCAAGTGAATTCAAAAGTACTAACTCCCCATAAATATCATAATAGCCCGGACCGACGCCTCAACTCGCTCTCCAAGACATACATGAAACCACTTGCATAAAGTTTCTATAAAGTGTGCCCACTTGCTATTCATCCACATGTGTTTCAATTAAATTTATTCCATCAACCCACTTGCCATTCTAGTACAAACGTGTGAAGAATGCAACTGCAGTAGTTCAAAACTTCAACCACGCAATATAACCCTATGCTGACATTGGATATACTGGATTGTCACCACCGCATATCATCCCATGGGTGTCGTAAGAGTCGACAGAGGGAGCATATTATGCAGACTGCACGGTTGGCGTAGTGGTTTAAGCGCCGCTTGACATTGCGCCGAGTGTTGTGGGTTCGATCCCCACACGAGACAACACTTTGTGTGATCCATAGATTGTTGTTTCGAGTCTGGGTGTTCATTGTGTCCGTTGGTTGTATGTTTGTTAAGTCCCCCGCGACACAGGATTTAGTCTTAGTGAAAAAAAAAAAACACCACTGTAAGAGAAGGAAAACTTGATACAAACCCTTTACCAACCCGTTTGGCCAGCGTGGTATAGTAGGCCAATTCCTCTATTCAAAGGAGAGGCCTAGTCCAGCAGTGGACTGCTAAAGGCTGATGATGATGATGATGATAACCCTATGCTTACTGATCAAACTCATAAATGTCCAAGATAAATATAAAATTGCGATCAAATACAACCTTTTTCTTATGCTATTATTTAAAAACCGTATCGTAATCCGCTAGCTTATGATTTCCGAACGACTAGATCAGTGGATAGGATGTTTAACAATAAAGGAAGATCAATGGCTGAAGGTATAATATTTATTTGCATTGTTTACTCGGATTAATACAGAAACTATTGTAGCCCGAGTGAAAAATCGCTGTCCCTTTTTGTCCGTGATTTACGGCGAATGGATAATACCCACTCACAAAGTTTGGTGGTCCCGTTTGCACAGGACGGCATTACACTCAGTTTTACACAAACATGATTTAACATACCAAACATTTCACGCGTGTGAAAACAAGGCGAACATTGTCTATATTTATACCTATTTTATTGATTTTATACACGCTTCGTTGTGGAAATTTTAGGCCTAAACGTTAAAGAGACGCAATGTTTCCCAACCTTTACGGCAGTTCTGCAGTTTTGGCAACTGCTATACGATTACTTAGTGTCACTTTATAGGACTCACCAATAACATATTACACAAAATAAGGAACAACTGACTGTCACCTAGGTGATGATGGACCAGTTGACGCAAGACGATGGTACGTTTAGAAAGGTACGTTTCCACCTTTGAAATTCAAACTAACTAGTCGTTTTCGATATATGTCATATATTCCACCTTTCTGCCGGTCTCTTGACATTTTATTAAAGGCCTACCTTGATGTTAGCACTAGAACATACAAAATTTTGCCAGCCTCACTCATAGTTTCAATAACTTTTGATTTTATTGTATTAAATTTTAACAAGAAATTTTAATATACGAACGCCGACATGGAAAAATTGGTCCACTCGACTTGTATCCGGTTTGAATCTTCGTATAGAATACACTATCGTGTGTGTTTGATACACTTTCACTGCTCACCATTATAACTAAAAATTATTCAATTTTGCTTTCACGTTGCAACGAATACAGAATACATAAGAGTACATTTGATTCAAAACTAATCGGTTTTATAAATCTCTAATCCATACAACCGATATCTAAGTTTACCTAAACTATTCCATTCCTAGTAACTCACAATTTAAATTTCAATTTTAATGGTTTTGTGATAAAATATTCACAACAATATGAAAGCGTTCAACTAGTTAATTGTTCTAAGAAGAGTACGGTAAGTATTTTATTGAAATATCGTTATTAAATTTGGCCGACTTCCAGGAAAAATGCTCGCCATGATTCTACGGTTTTGCTGAGATATCTACGTTTGCAGTGAGGCTGGCAGAGAGTTTTGTTTTATAATGCAATATACAAACCAATAGATATATCTTAATTTGAAGTAGCTGCAAAAGACTTTTGTCCCTTTGCGGATTCTTCGTTTTTTATTAGCTATTCTTTATATGTTAATCTTTAATCCATTAATAATTATAATAAATATTGTTTATTTATCTCAAAAAGGTACAATGGTATTCTTATATTTATAGATACAGTAAAAACAGACCTTGAACCTTGTTGAGAGCTGGAGTCTGAGCTAGGTTCGAAACCTGTGTGACAGATCTCCAGTCCTCTCCTCTAAACACTACAAAAGTTAGCTAAGTATCTACACCTATCAAAACAGTGTCACAAAAACAAAAATAAGAGAAATAATTTATAAACCGTAGTTGTGTGTGTGTTTGTCTGTGTAGGTTTGTGAATGTGCGTGACTGTTGCGTGTGAGAGTTGTGTGAGTATGTGTGTATAAGTGTAGTGTGTGAGAATTGTGTGTTGTATGTATATGTGTATTTATGATAGTCATCTATTTTAATGTAGAAATTATATTTTCAGTGCCGTCATAGTCTTAGTCACATAGCCATAGAGTTACTGCCTGGTTACACTTATTCTTAGACATCTTAATATATAAAATCCTTGCGTTACTGACTGACTGACAGACACGCTACAGCCGAAACTATTGGGCACAGGAAGCTGAAATTTGGCATGTGTGTTCCTTGGGGACTGTAGGGGTGCACTAAGAAGGGATTTCCCGAAATTCCCACGGGATCGGCCAAAACGGGTAAATTAAAAAAAATGTAGGCGTAGCTGCTGGCGTCCTCTAGTAGGGTATAAATTTAGAATTTTGTTTAGCCTATTGTACACGTAGTTTCCCAGGAAACTACGTGTACAATAGGCATGACAGTAAACGGTCAACGACCCTACATTGCGCGCCGCGACTCGCTAGGTACTACTCACGACGCGACGCGCGACGCCTCGACGTCACCCGAAGCTATGCTCAGCGCAGACAGAACGGAGCGCAGCGGAGAGGATTTTATCAACGCACTTTAAAATAAATTTTAATGTTTTTACAATAAAGTTCATAAATGCTTGAACCTGATAAAAAATATTCGCGCGTCCTCGAAGATACGCGGAAATCCCTGTGCAAAGTCGAGTCGGCGCCCGCGTATTTTCAGGGTTTAACGAATTTTCGTGACAAAATATTTACTGTAGAGTGGTCTTATCTGTGTAAAAGTTATTATACGGAGACTAAAGTATTTTTTTTCAGTGTATTTGTTTGAAACTTTAGAATTGAAATAAGGCATGGTCGGGATACATGCTATGGATGGGTACAAGTCTACACTACTCGAGAAGGCTACACTACTCGTGGCCATGCATAGCATGCATGTGCCTACACTAGGCGCGTGTTTGGCGCCGAAAGAAGACATGCCATCGTGAAATCATTAGCACAGCTATATACTTAGCTCAACATTAGTAGAAACGCAATTAAACTACATATGGTTTCGTAGCTCATCTGTCGCATCTTCGCAACATAACTGCACAACACATTCCTAGTAGAAAAGCACTTTAAGGCTATTACTACTTATAAAATTAATGATATTATGTAATATCATTACTTTAATAATAATAATTTGTCATAAGACTTCAAGCGCACGCATGTAAACGTCAACTATTCGAATATCACTATATGTAAACGTAGCATTGTTTACATTTAAAAGTGTAAGATGTGATCCTAGTTATTCCTGTTGGTTCATGAATTTGTCCTGGCGTTTAGATACTTATTCAAACTTAGTACGTACACGAACAACTTATCATAAACCTTACATATTATGCAGCTAAGTACAAGTTTTAATTTATGTAAGTTAATAAAACTTTAAATTGCGCATAAAGCAAACAAAGTCGCTCCGGCGTTCTTCACGTGTCTAGACAAAATGTCCTTCACGTTTATTCTGCAAATACATGAAGATCTAGTCGCACGACTAAAGAAGTCGATACTAACAAAATGCTTAACAGCTGGCATTTCAATCTAGAATCAGATTACAGTGAGGGCGCGCCGTGGGCGTCACAATGCCTGACTCCCCTCAGTCGCGAAGTCGAGACTGTTTGAGTTCGCTCGGACTGCGGCGGGGCCACGGAATATTGAATTTTATATAAAGTTAAGAAGAAGTTCGTGTGTGCTCCTAGTGCATTCCACTTATGAAATTGTTTTTCATTTGAGAGCAAAAACAATGGATTTGCATTACAAAAGTCTCGCTCTGTGTGCATCCTAATGAACAGTAATTGTTTAAATCCACAAGAAAGTGGGTAGCGCGGAATACGCAACAACTTACAAACAGTAAATTACATTAAATGCACACTTCGTTTTTTGAATCGCAGTGAATTATTGTCGGTGGACAGAATATACGTCAACATTCCAGTGTTTACGTTGTTTTGTGCCACTTAAAACATGTGTTATTCAGCGGGTGCCAATCAAAACGTTGTATTATAAAACCGTTTAAATTTATGTCGGTTGTTCTGTTCTTTGCGAAGCAGAAATTTGCGTCATTTTTTATTTAGTAGTTTACTGATTTCAGTTTTAATGAAAACCTCTGCGACAAAAGTGATCTAAACATGAAAACATCGCACAAGGTATAATTAAGGTATCTCGACTAATGTCAAGAAGATAATACTATTGTGAGGGTCGTCCTTAGGTTATCGTAAAAATCATAGTGATTTACGCAATCGTGAATAGGTATCGCCACTTTGGCTACTGGTAGGCACAGTATATAGAATTACACATCATCATCAGCCTTTAACAGTCCACTGCTGGACTAGGCCTCTCCTTTGAAAGGAGGAATTGGCCTACTATACCACGCTGGCCAAACGGGTTGGTATAGGGTTTGTATCAAGTTTTCCTTCTCTTACAGTGCTGTTCTCTGCATAGTATGCTCCCTCTGTCGGCTCTTACGACACCCATGGGATGATATGGGGTGGTGACATTCCGTATTCTTAATCCGTCACCACACGGATAGAATTACACATATTTAGAATTTATATCAATTCTGTGTTTGTAATCAGTTTTAGATCAGACTTAACCACATTAGGGCTGACAAAAGTAACCCCTTTGGTTAGGTAATATTAAAAACTTCTCTTTAATAAAAGGATCTAAGTTATTATCCAAAATTGTCACTGAAAAGGCAGCTCTTATTTGAACACTTTAACGGCTTTCGTAAACACTGCGCTGAATATTTGCTGCAGCGGCAATCTACCCTTCACGGTAAGGCTGCACATTCGAAACAGATGTGTGAGAGAGGTAAGGTTAACTTCCACCTATCTTGCAAGTTTTATTTTTATATATCATCTACTAGTATAACATTATGTAATTAGTGATATCAACAATGATTTATTATAATTATCGGAATAACAACGTCTTTCTTTCAACGTCTGTCTTTGAAGTCATGTCATTTAGAAGAGAAGATCAAACGAGAAAATGGAAAACTTTAAAAATATTTAATGCATCTCGGATGCATAAAAGTTTTATTTGTCATGACGCGGTATTCAGGTCTTTCTTGCCGTCTCGACTCCGCTACTCGGTATTTAAATTCTAAAAGTAGTCTGTCATCCTATAATATCCCCATAATGGTCATAATCGTTAATTAAATTATGAATTTCCTCGCTTACCATTCACCTAACCGCTCATTTCTCCACAATACACAACCTTAGGTTACTTATCTCCCTATCTTCCTCTCAAAATCTCCTTCGTCCACAAAATCTCAAGTACCAAGACATTTTAAATGTTCAATAGCAACATTTCAATTTTATTATTGTCTGAGGACATTTTGGGAGGGATCGCAAATGTCAGGGCGCTAAATGCAAATAAAGTTCTCAAATTAATTAGGTACAAGGGCATTTATTGTTACATTTTAAGCTCTTGGGGGAGTAATATTATTCCTGTTCTTCCTGGCGCCGTTATTAAATGTATTCGTGTACTTTCATTCGGCAAACAGAGGTTATTAGAAAATGTTAAGGATATGTTTCTTTATAGAAACTAGCTTTTATTCATAGCTTTTATGTGGAGGTCGGTTACCGGAACAAAAGAAAGGCCATGTGCTTTTTTGGTGTATTTATAAGCTATATTACTGCAAGATTCATCAAAATTCGTTCCATTATTTTTGCGTGAAAACGTTTAACTGTCTATCGTGAAGACTGACTGTCTCTCTGTGACGATCGTTATTGGTAGTTGTTACTCTTAACACTAGTATAAACGATATTACACGATATAAATGCAGGTTACCTGACGATGTTTTCCTTCACTGTTTAGCAAGAAACAATTTAATATGCACATAACTTCGAGAAGTCAATGCCGTGGATATGACGTTACACCTTTGTGTAGCAATCTGTTTGTACTGTGGTATACATTAAAATATTTTATTTTATCTGTGAATTATATAAATCTTGAATATGTATTAGTTAAAAGTGTATTTAGACTTTATTATGATCAGCAATCGGCATAGGAGACAAAAATATAGAGTAATGTAGTTAACATAATTTTTGTTATAAAAGTTGCATTCCTTTACCTTACGAAATAGTTTTTTGTATTAAATTACAATGAAGTGGTTGCAATTTTGAATTTTACCTTTTACGCCAGCTAGGTATTTCGCACAACATGTGCAATGTTATCCAAGATTGATATTTTCTAAAATATAATAGTTCTAAAGGACAATGGCAGATCTCCATACATCGAAATGTCTGAAATTAAATTGAAGCGCACAGTAATAAAAAATATTTCATAAAATTCGGCGTAAGTAACAGAGTCTATAAATGATTCTATTTTCACTCGGGAAACCCGGAAAAATAAAATATTGGTGTTTTAGTTTTTAGTTAAGAATGAACAACGTAGGTACGTTTGAATTATCAAATGAAATTATGTCAGATTGACATCAAAACGCAGAAGTATTCGTAGCATCTAACTGTCACAGCCAAAGACAAAAGCAAAGCTGCACATTTTAAATCGAATTTATGTGAAATCGATACAAAATTAAAACGATGTTATGACGTTTTTATTTGATTTAAAAGTTGTTTTGCTTCAAAAAAGATTAGCTTATTGATATAATGTTAATTAAAGATTAAATAACTGCATTTTAATAATTATATTTTAATAATCGATACGGATAAATAGCACTCACGTCTATTCCTGTCAGACCATTGTCTATGGCAACAATCAAATAATAAAGTAGGTACCTAGTTCGTAATCAATTGGAATGCTTTTTATCATCATAAAATACTCCAGCTTTAACGAGACAAAGTGAAAATATTAAAAATCGTAGAAAATAAAAACAATTTGTTTTGTTAATATGAAGTTTAAGGTCGCCACTACAAACCCAGACCGAATTCTGCCATTGTTCTTTGAGTAATAACTACAAACTAAGTATATTTTTTAAATATATTTAGGAATATCCAACATGGCAACACAGCATACATTCAGAGAGAGATTACTCATTAAAATCAGCAGCAATCACTGTTACATAATTTTAATTACCCTTTCCCAGGTAATGCAGTAAAGCCAAAGTCATACATAATACATACGTGTGTAATGCATGCATAGACAGTGCACCGAAATCCTACGTTGACGGACAAAAGCGAGTAATTTCTGGCACAGGTCAGTGCAGGATTAGGCGTTATTACACCTGAATATAACATCACAGCCGGAGGCCGAGGCCGAATGTGTAATTAGATTTTATTCGGCCTGATGAGCCTCGCCGAATTAGCTTTGTGTCATTGAGCATCGACTTGTCGCTGTAGCTGTGACCGCTGCTAATTACTGATACGGCTCAATTTGTGCGAAAAGTACATTTGACAGATATGCCTACGGTGTAATGGAGTATGGTTCTCGCTCGTTTTGTTTAGATTTGTTGGCTTTTTCCACGGGTTTATTAAGTAAAGGTAGGCGGGAAAAACTTAGCGATTTCATATGTGGTATGGCATGTACGATTATAAGTTTTCTTTTATTTATGCAACAATATCATGTAGGTAAACATAAAAGTTGGAATTAATTTTATGGGTAGTGGCTAAGAGCGAATTGGGACCTTTAATTCATTGCATTTAGAGATCTCATTACGGCTTGAACTACGGGTTATCATCAGCATATTTCGGTCCAACAACTTGACTTAGACCGTGTGAAACGTGCACATCCGAAGGTCAAGCAGCAGATTTTTGCTTGCTATTGACCTACGTAGCTGCCTTTAAGGCTGTAAAGAAAAGTGTTAAGGCTTCACTAAAGATATTTCGAGACGAGACGAGACGAGGTCGCTAACTATGGGCCTTATCCGGAAGCAGGTCAGGGTCACTTAGAGAGCGATAGAGAGAGCTATGCTCGGAGTTTCCCTGCGAGATCAAATCAGAAATGAGGAGATCCGCAGGTGAACCAAACTCACCGACATAGCTCTCCGAATAGTCAGGCTGAAGTGGCAGAGGGCAAGGCACATAGCCAGAAGAACCGATAGCCGTTGGAGCAGAAAGGTCCTGGAGTGGCGGGCACGCACCGGATGTCGTAGCAGATCGGGTGACGGATGGATGCGGGTGGCTTCAGGGTAGGTCCATGTGGAGAGCCTTGGCGGAGGCTTATGTCCAGCAGTAGCTTTCGGCTGATATGATGAAATATATTTTGGCCCTAGTCACTAAGCCTAACGCGGTGTCTTCGACTACTCTGAGAGGCGACATCACGTAAATCTATCACGGTATGATATCAAATCCTCAGTTGGGCAAAACATAAACATTCAAAAACATTTAGTTAAAGAAACTTTGAATATTTATGTTTAGTCACAAAAAGATGTATCATACCTCACAATCAATATCTTTATGGAAAATATTTTATGATATTTACAAGATATACTTACCTACAGTGCCTCGTTAGATCTGTTCCATTACTTATTTTGCAACTTTGCTCGTAAGTTCTGCGCCATTGCTTAGACTGTTATAAATCTTTTAGTTACAGTTGCTTGAAATATGTAGCGGCTGCTGACGCTACAAATTATATACAAGGCGCGCTATTGTGTAAGTGCGGCGCAGCAGTCGTCTTCCCGCTCCCATACAGTTAGGTCGTTAGTATGTAGTCCAAATGTATTTATAAAGTGGTACCACAGTAAAGTATATATTTCGTTTCCTGAATCTTTCCTTTATCTCTTCACAAATCATGACAACCCCCTACATTGGTGACCCCTGACATTGAACACGGAACCTTCGGCTCAGCTTCGGCAATGCAGCATCGGCGCACGTGCACATGGTCAGCGGACCCAAAAAAGCGCATGTGCAGCGTGGCAACAGCATGCAGCCAAGCAGCCTGGACAAGGAGACACCCTGGACTCATGGGAGACGACTCGCCCTTTTCCCTACGACAAAAAGGACTTACGACCTAACTGCGGAGAACATCTGAGTCAGGACACGTGCAACCAAGTATGTAACAGACAACACGAGGATCTGCCGACAACAGCGTCTACGGCAATATGGGCAGCAGTCGAATTTCCGGAGCGGCATACGACGGCGGCGGCACTCTGAAGGACAGTGCGTATGTCGAGGCATAGGCGTAAGGCGTATTGACCTTGGTGGCGAGGCAGGATTCCGCACCAAGACGAACAATACGCAGCACACTCCGACGTCAGTGATCGACACGGGACCGGCGGCGGTGGCACTCCATGGAACAGTGCACGCGTCGTTGCGGCTGATCACACTTGGAAGCGAGGATGGATACCGCTCAGTGTTGGATAGCGCACCCTGTCGTCCCTCATCACGACCCAGGCAGAACGGTTAAAATCGCTGGCAGGATGGACGAAACCTATTTGCTTCTTCGTACGACCAACTCTCTGTACAAGCGGCTTACGAAGAGCAAAAGAAGTTTGACAAAAACGGCATTTGTGTTATTATTGTGTTATGTTAATCTGTAGTTCTAAAAATAAATCCAAGAGTATAATAAAATTATAATGTGCCACATATTGAATCAGTAGGTACAGTGTTTTCACTTAGTATGCATTCTCAGAACTAGCGCTCCGGTAACGCGATACAGGTTAATGATACGACGCGATTCGCGAGCGCTAGCAGAAGTTACTCGTTATTATTTTATGTTGTTCATTTTTGTACCTATGTTTATATTGATCTTTCGTATTGTTAATTTGTTAAATATTACTTTCGTTATTTTTCTTTTTTATAAAGGGTATTGTGTAAGTGCGGCGCAGCAGTCGTCTTCCCGCTCCCATACAGTTAGGTCGTTAGTAGGTAGTCCAAATGTATTTATAAAGTGGTACCACAGTAAAGTATATATTTCGTTTCCTGAATCTTTCCTTTATCTCTTCACAAGTCATGACAACCCCCTACAAATAGAATTCTTGCGTTACTGACCGACAGACAACGCACAGCTAAAAATAAGGAGCGCAAAAAGCTGAAATTTGCCATGTATATTTATTGAGAACCGTAGGGTTGCACTTAAAAGGAATTAGTCAAATGAAAAATATGCGGGCGTAACTGCTAGGGATCTGCTAGTATACTAATAGGCATGACGCCTTTTACTGAGGCCCTAAAATCATAAAATGTTGATGAAATATTCCACCTCTATATGCCTCTACATATTACAAATAATTTCGTCTATGTAGGCATCTAAAACTGCGTCAATTTAATTAAAACTCAGCAATAATTAATTTAACTTTTTCAAACTTATCACTGTACTAAATCAAACGATATAATTTATAGCCATCAATGTGATAACAACTTTATAATAAAAGTTACCTCTAAAATTCTGAGTTAAATTATAATAAGTGCCAAGCTTTATCAAAAAGTTGCTTCAACACTTCGTTACATTAAAAGCATGTTGAGAAAAACTAAAGAAATTAAAGTTTTAAATACATGCCAAAGTTCACTGAAAGTCGCAAAAATGTTCCATAATTGTTTTAAAGTACTGACCTCATCGTGTCAAAAGTGTAAATCCCCTAAGAACAAAAACATCCCGTCAAATTGAATTCAGAAAGTCGGCGTCGAATCATAATACGTTGGATGTTACTTCGCACAGAACTCCGATCAAGTTCCACTGTGCCTACCTTGTATCGATAATTTACCTATATAAATAATGTACCTAATAAATGTAGTTAGTATCAATTGGTGCACTACAATAAACGCACGTAATTTGGACATCTGCAGTTTCATTGATACTCACCCAATTTAGCTACACGACCATACGTGTACAGTGGTGACCCCGACGTGATCGCAAAAATCAAAAATACAGAGGCACACGGTATCACCCCACGGACATTTTGTATACAGTGAAAGATTTGACCATCTGCATGTGGATATCGTTGGACCACTTACCTATTGCAATGGCTATCGTTATTTAGTGACTATGGTGGATAGGAAAACGGGATGGCCGGAAGCTTACCCGGCTAAGGATATCACAGCCGAAACAGTAGCGGATATTTTGTACTCCGGATGGATATCGCGATTCGGATGTCCTTTGAACTTAACCACTGATCAAGGCTCTACTTTCTTATCGCAATTGTTCATGCATTTAGCCAAGAGGATGGGCATAAATAAATTTAGGACAACAGCGTATCACCCGCAGTCGAATGGCATCGTGGAAAGATGGCACCGATCCCTCAAGGCTGCACTCATGTGCAGAGGCAAAACTGAACAATGGGTCTCAGAGTTACCAACAGTTTTATTGGGATTAAGAGCGTGTCTGAGAGACGATACGCAAACGAGTGCTGCAGAGATGGTGTTAGGTGAAGCACTGCGAGAGATTTTTTCCAGCCGCTAAGGCAAGAAACCTCCGACAATGTTTTGTTTGTGCAAGAATTACGCAGAAAAATATCAGATTTAGGTTCCGTTCCAAGAAAGGAGTTGCACCAAGGAAAATTTTTTATTCACCCTGAACTAAAAGATTGCACCCATGTATTTGTGCGCGTGGACAAAGTGTCTAAACCACTAACTCAACCGTATATGGGTCCTTTTAAGGTCATTGAAACAGCAGAAAAATATTTTAAAATCATGCAAGCAGATACGCCGAAAGTAGTTAGCATTGATCGATTAAAACCAGCCTATTCGATAGTGACACAAGAATGCACAGATGCGCCTAAAAAGGCAACGGCGAATGTAAACAATGACGCTAAGGTATCGAGATTTGGACGAGTTATTAAACCTGTAGTGCGCTTTACAGTGTGAATACATATCTAAGTGCATAAGATCATTCGAATTAAATACAATGGGTTCTTCACCTAGTAGAAACACAGAGGAAATAGTTATTGCACAAAACGGCGCTGGGAATAGTGCCGCCACTGCGCAAACAGAGTCGCAAGCATCCGTATATATGCGACACGAGACATACCTGCTAATTATAATAGCATGTATCCTGATGGCTATATTATACGTTATGTGGCGTTATTGTAAGACCGGGTACGCGCGATACCTGCGTCGGGCACTGCTGGAGTTGCCGAGAATCGAACCGCGGGCTGGTGAGCCGGGCTCTGATAGCCGCCCACCACAGCGCGTCATAGTGTAGTGATAGTGTAAAAACAAACAAAGTGTGATAAAGTGATAACGGTTGCTATACGGTATCGAATAGTTTATCGGAATATTAATAGCGTTTATAGTGTTAGTACCTGTATGTTTACAATACAGACCGTGTATTAGTATGTAACCGAACACCCTATAATAACAATGTAGGTAACCTGTGTAACCGTGCTAGGATTAGATATTAATGATTTTTATTTTATGTAACTGTTTTTATTTTTATGTATTGCGTAGACGAATAATTTCTTTTATTTTATATAACTTTTTTAAAAAGGGGGGTGTACTGTGCCTACCTTGTATCGATAATTTACCTATATAAATAATGTACCTAATAAATGTAGTTAGTATCAATTGGTGCACTACAATAAACGCACGTAATTTGGACATCTGCAGTTTCATTGATACTCACCCAATTTAGCTACACGACCATACGTGTACACACATCTCTACATTGTTTACAGCGCCTTTATTACTAAAAACTAAGTACAGAACTAACAAAGAAACTCAATTTGGAATTCACGGAGAGAATTAAAAGTTGTTAACTGCAGTCGCGATGAGTTAGGTAGTAGGGTTGTGCCGTGCCGAGGTACGCGGCGCACCCCTAGTGCTAGTGGTGGCACACAACAGCCGGGTGTTAGGTGCGCTGACAGGCGTCCCGGGGCATTTGGGATAAAATTAATAACCAGCACATGCCACATGCACTACGGCCCGGAAATTCGAGAATGTCGAGGGTAAAGGTGGCTGCACAATTACATCCAATGCATGTGTACGTTAAATCTGTTATTTTCTCACCGCACGGGAACAATAGTCCACCATTTTCGTCTGCTTTGTGTTCAGCGTTCGTGGCTTCTGCAAATGCTGATCGAACAAATTGTTAATACGTTTTCTGTGAATTCATTTTCGGTAGTATTCCCCGTATACAAAGCGATAAGATTTGTTGCTTTCGAATAAATTAATGCTGAGTTACAATTATTTTCCAAATACTCTAACATGCATTTACATGAATGAGTAATATATACCTAACTACCAAATTCTTGAATAATCAGCTGTAACTCTGCCTCGCACTAAAAAGTTAAGAAAATAGTTTAAGATGTCTAAAATAGCACCTGCTATCGTATTTTCTCCGCAACAGCCCAGATTGACTGGCAAAGTTATTAAACGTCAAACTTAGTGCCACATTTTTGGTGCAAGAAGTTAAATAAATAAAAATATACATAATGCAAATGACATGATGAAATATATATAATGACATAGGAAGACTCAGCCATAGATTTATATACAACCAAGTCCAACTAATCACAACCATATAATTGAATAAAAATACAAACAGCAAACTAAGAATTGTTCAATTATTGTAACATGGAGGAAGTACCGAGCATTGCAATAAGTCTTTTGCGTACATTAATTACTAAAAGTGAATGCATTTAGCCGGAGGGCTATTACAGCACATTTATATTTTAATGTTCTTCTATAAATTACTTTACTGTTTTAAAATGGTATCTGCTGATAGATAAAAAAGAACGAAAATACAGGGTGTTTATGAAAGCAACGTTTTCGGGCTGGTCATTATTTGATAGCTAATTGACCATTTAGTGACTGCGATATTATTAAATAGTTTGTTAAATCTTTTCATTGACTGCTACAAAATCTCGACCTTCACTACTGCTATATTATACAATGTTACAAGGGTAAAATATATCGGCAACCTGATTCATGGCACTGTCTGTGTAATGGAATAATCCTATTTATTTATAAACAACCCAGAATTGAGTTTCTCATGATGTGGCATATTTTGGGTAGGTTAATTTAATTTCATAATTTCATTATTTGTATCAAAATAGACGGAGTCATTTCCAATTATGCTCAAGTAAGTTAATTATTGCTGATTTTAACACAAGATTGTTAATTATTTTCAGAGACACAAATTTTTACGCCCACCGCTGTCAACACAACAACTCTTTTAGAAAAGCCGATGCGTTAATTAATGCGCAAGAACGAAGAAACAAATCAAGAATTAAACGTCCCTTACCAAAGGTATATTATACCACGTGGTACCTTGCAGTTCAATCATTGATGTCGAGAATTCCATTACGACACGTAACAAAGCGAACTTCTTCAACACATTTGTGGATCTTCACCTCTCCGTTGTCTTCCTATAGGCTCACTACTTTTACTATATGTATCTTGGCACACATGCTACACAGTAGTACACACTTATTTCCAACCAATGTGCTTCTTTCAGTTACGCGATGTTAGCTTTGAGTAGTTGAAGGAGATCCTCCTTCCATTATCACAGTTGAGTTTAGACTCTGATGGAGAGAGTTTGTGCGAACCCCGAGACTCTTTGGGCTACGTACTAAAAGCATCGCGGTGTACACTACTTTATTTTTGAGGTCACGAAAATGTACCACAGTGTGGTATAGCATGGCAACCGCCACTGAGAAACTAATACACTGCCCCATACTAAAAATACTAGCATGTGCAAGTGTGTAACCTCCCTTACATCTTAATTTCAAAGTATATAATGGAGGTGTGCGGTTGCCATTACAATCCGGCATTTTTAACGTGAATAACGTTCGAATAAACTACACACGTGAAATATGTTTTAATTTCCTTATATTGTACTCTTGTGTTGTTTTAAACTAAGGGTCTTCTATGCGGATGATTTGCGTTATTAGTTTGAAGTACATTATTCCGTTTTGTTACTTACATACTAAAATTGTTTATTTAGATATAAACAATTAAGGTAATGGCCGTTTCGAACAGTTTATTAAACAAGGTAGTATATTTTATGGTGTAATAAATTTTGCAGCTAAGAATACTTTGGAGCAGGCTATCTATTTCTTAATCCTTTTTTGTGTTTCCGTTTTTGCTTCTGCGCTAGGAATAGATCCTGTTTTATAAATATCAAATGCACAAACAGACAAATTCGAGACTACGGTCTGTGAATCCCAGAAAGTATTGTCTCGTCTGGGAAGTCGAACCTACGGCACTCTGCTACACGGGCTAGCAGCGTTCCGACGCTTTTGTGACTGTGTGTGTTGTCGATTTGATTATTTTGACGACTTTAAAGGCAATATCTCATGTGAAATGCATATTTTAACATTAAATATTTCTGAATTTTGGACTTTGATTATCCAAGAAGTCTTACTAAATTTTACTATATTAGTGATAGTTTAGTGTTAAATGTTATAAATGAAAGTTTGTAAGACTTGGTGGATGTTCTCTATCGCTCTCGTGCAAAAAGTCTAGACGGTATACAAACAGTTCTTATATATAAAAATAGCGCATAGGTTTTCTTTATTTCTTTTCTTGAGATAACTGCGTGTATCCGCAAGCAGTTCGTTCATAAAGATTAAAGATGCCGATCTTTAATTTTTATGAACGAACTGCGTTAACGAAAAGTAAACGAAATTTAAGTACAAGACTAAAACCGAAATCTGTCCCAAGTCTAAATCAGATTAATTAGGATAGAACCGCTACTCTTCAAACAATCCTAACCATCTTATTATGTTCCAGTAGTAGTCACTACTTTTAAACTTTTAAATCCATTTGTCACACTTTCATTTTTGCATTTTAACATAACATTGGCAGTCAGATGCCAACTACTATACTGACACTATCTTTAAACAAAACTTCTTCACTATCTTAAACTATCTAAATAAAAACGTGCAGAATAACACTCTCAGCTTAACATTTTTACACAAATACATTGTCAAAACTCTAAGATCACATAACCATGTTTGCCAAGGCGAACGCGAGCACAGATGAACTTTCAACGCATTAATCGTGAAAATAGTTTATAAAGGATTATTGTTTAGTTTTCTACAGCGTACTTGTCGTAACTATTGCAACACTGTCGGCGCCAACCGAATTCTGTTTCACTTATTCACCAGCGTAACTTGGACTCCCCTGCGTCCCACTTCTCTTGTGATTCCAGCAGGTTTGGAAATTTTTCGTTCAGTCGAAGGGGTCTTGTTTGACTGGCAATATAACTGCATAGTGCATGTTTAGCAAATTCGGGTCGCGGTCGTAACCCGCGAATGAAAATTAAATTGACACTAGAGACGAGGCAGGCGTACTTATGTACACTTCACTCGGCGGATAATTAATTCTTTGTTTCATTTTGAACCTAAATTTAATGTAAATAGCTTAGACATTGTATTTTATTGCGCGAAATCTTTTAAGTAATTGCGTAAATACTGCTTTTCTTTTGGATAGATACGGATGGTTTTATTTTAGAGCTTAAAAGTTATCTTAAGTTGTAAACTGTTATCCCTAACCAAAATTAATATGACAATTAACAAACTTTTTGATACTCTGCCAAGAGTCAAAAATATCTGCAGGTACATATATCAGGTAAAAATAATTTGAAAATTCTCGTCGTCCATGCCAAATGAACGTACATTTGTCTTTTGAATGGAAATTATGACACAGATATAAGTCGTCAGATATAAGTTTTAAGTCTGTAAAGGATCAAGTTTTTGTATTTGAATGTTTCGTGTGTCTCGACAACGACAAAATAATTATATCAGCATTCAACATTGTACTGATTTCAATGGCAAAACTTTAGCAGAATTTAAAGAATAGACTTTCTCTTTAGAGACACAACACATACGTGTGTATTGTATAACATAATATATACTGCCCTAATTGCGCAAAAATTACTGATCAAATTCAAAAATACAACAACAAAAAGAAGAATATAGTTTGGTGAACCTCCAATTGAATTGTACCAATACTCGTTCAGTCGCAGAAGACTTCAGCATAGATTTTATTGAAAAACTTCACAAAGAAACCTTATTATTAGGAGAACATTGTGTTAATACCACTTGTTGTTTATATTCCAGTTTTATTCACAGGTAGAGGTAATTACGTTCGAACGTACCTACATATGCCGGATTAAATAAATTACAGCTAGGAATTAAAATATATTTATAGCTACTGCTGTCTGCATTAAACAGAACTTTTTGGAATTAATAAAATGTATAGTTGCATATATTGATTGGTATCCAAGAAAATATTTCTACGGAATTTGAAGGACGAAGAAAATGTTATCAGGCTGGCAAGGTCTTTAAGTCTGAAGACCCTGGTAACCATCTAAACACATCATACGAATATAAATATAGTTTTTATAGCAGCGTTTCATCGTTCATTTATTTTAACTTTTTTTGTTTATTCCGTTTGACTGCAGTCATGTTTAAGTTTGAATATGTGTAAAGCAGCGATAGCCGAGTGGTGAGACCGACAGACTGCTACGCAGAGGGTCTCGGACTCGAATTAACGGCACGCACCAATAACTTTTCAAAGTTAAGTGCGTATTCTATTGTTAATTATCCCTTGCTTATCGGTGAAGGAAAACATCGTGAGGAAACTTTCATGTCTGGGAGTTCTCCATAATGTTCTCGAAAGACAAGTGTAGTCTGCCAACCCACACTTGGCCAGCGTGGTGGACTATGGCCTTACCCTTCTCATAGTGAGAAGTGGCCCGTGCCCAGCAGTGGGACAGAATAAAGGGCTGATCATGATGTGTAAACTGGAAGAGGAAGAAAAAGACCGATTTTTTTGATGATATTTAAACTCTTGCTTGACACAAAAATACATCGAAGTGTGTAGCCCATAAATGTAAAAAAAAAAAAAGCTATGCTGAGTGTTAGAAACGAGGATTTAATCGCATCGAGTAACGCTCGGCGTACGCCCGGCGGCGGCGATTACTTTGAACGCGAACGCACAATATGTGGTCTGCCTAAGAATTTTCTGTACTTACGTATGTTGCGTAACTTCTGGAGGTTTCTGTTTCAAGCCACAATAATATAAATTTCGCAAAAGTATATCCATATTTTTATTCAAAAGCAAAAGGCATTAGCATTGTGTCATGGATCATTAGAGATGGCTTACATTATTAGGTTCTGATAAAACCCATAATCCAAAGCACAATTTAGTGAGCTATTGCAGGCAAACTTAAGAACCCTGAATCGCGAAATATATTCCTAGCTTTTCTTTATAAACGACTCAATAAAGGCTGTTTACTGCGAAGCCTTAAGAAATCGTAATACTACGCTGATCTCTCACTGTGATTAAGGGTAATTTAGAACAAGACCCAAGTTTTATGTGTCTGATTTAAATATAAAGTGTTTTATAATACGTGTATTAATAATACGTAGAGTATGTTTATTTCACGAATTACTTGTAATAACAGTTCTCGTAATGAACAGGTAAGTGATAAATATGTCTTATTTTGGATCCTTTTATTTCCTGATCGTATCGGTCTAAATGTGTGGTGATGTGTAATTTATTTCTTTGGCTTGATTGGATTTATATTGTCTTGGTGTCGCGGCAAAATTATCATAATTATTGGGGTTAAATCAGAATTGTGTGGTAAAGTCTACATTATAACTTGGCAATAGGTCTACTATGGCCACATCCTCTCACTAAATCATAATAACTAAAATATGCTCGTAAAGTCGAGCCACAGCTCACTGTCGAACAAACCTGCGTTGCACAACGCACTTTGCACTGTTTGATGCATAAGATAGCGCTTTGAATATTACCGAAACTCGAGTTCTTTCCCTATTATTTTATAGAAATGCTTTGCTCAAATCTTAATAAAGCTATGTCTTTGAACTTAAAAGAAGACAATTATAAAACCTTCTAATCGCCATACTGAAAAGAGACCGAGTAGTGTGATACAAACAGGATTTATATGATTTAGGAAGATACAATCAAGGAAAGTTTTATTTAAAGTTCTAGTTCCAGCGTTCGAGAAACCACAATGATGGTTGTTCAATAAACTAAGCAATAGGGCGAATATATTTATTTCATAACAACATACATATAATATAATACGGGTATATATTCCCTAATTTGACGCGTGAAGTGTAACACGTCTGTATAAAGACCGTCTAATTTCGGGCGTCAAACTCAAAATATTTACAAAACACGCTTTCATTATAAGCTTTGTAAAATCTTGTGGCAAAACAAGCAGAGTGGTGAAATAATTTCAATCTCAAAGACACACAATACGGCAGCGGGGCGGAGATGCGGGGTGATGCCGCCTCGACCAACTCACGCCAACTTAAAGTTAGATTCGATTCTGAAAGTTGAGCCCTCTGAAATATTGTAGAATAAACCCCGATTATGTGCGCCGAAAAACATAACAAATGTGACAGCGCTGTGGACTGAATACGACACAAGAGTAATCGATACTACTATTTGTACATTATGTATGTTTGCTTCCACGTGTTCCTTGTACGTACAATATTGATACCAACCGCAAATACATATTTGTGGTTGATAAAACTTGTTAAAATATTCCAACATATTCTGTATAAAACGTCATAACACTTTGAAAAGTCTTTCCGTCCACCATCAGATTAGAGCAGCCCAGAAGAATAACCTTAAAAACAGTTACGTCTATCGTAGGCACATTTCCTGCATGGAATAAGAATTAAAAGGAGGTTGAAAACCTACACGAAGAATATCATAAATATGTCTAAATCTCATAATAAATACATCATTGTGGCGATGGTCGTACATAGGGTATTTAACACATGGGTTCCAGGGGTGTCAAAATAAATACGTCATTCATACAAACTGTCAACACCTAAACAATAAAATATTTTATGTGTAATATACGATACAAATATTTATTTCATAGGCAATCTTTAAACTCGGAGGCTGTACATTAAACAGAACTACTCTTACTTTGTATGCGATGCTGCCAAAGTTATTCTTACTATACGATATGTGTTCGAGTTATAAAATTTCAGCCGATTTAGGATGTTATTATTTATAAGGCAGCGTTAGCTCAGTGGAGATAGCAATTATAGACTGCTTCGCAGAGGGTAATGCGTTCGAAATCACGGCGCGCACCGCTGACTTTTCGGAGTTATGTGCGTATTGAATTATTCATTACTGCTTGCCCCGTGCTTTGGCGACCACGCCAAGCCATCTTAGGTCTCGGTTGTCATGAAGATCTTTAACGATTGGATACTAGTCTAAATAATGGAATATCGCAATCTCACAACCCCTTTGTGTTGTAGAGGTCAGACCGGCAAGAGCTCTGTGGAAAAGCTAATATTTAGTAAAATCCGGTTAGACGAGTAACCTCAGGTTGCAAGTGCAGCAACTGGAACAACGCTAGGTGTATGATGAATCGTATTAAAATCATGTCAGTTTTTTTTTGTGCCTCTCTCTCACCTGCCGCGACAAAAACAGTCTAGGTCAACCTAATGGAAGGAAAGAAGAACCCACCACGCACCCTCAGATTGCCCAACCCAACTATTGCAATAGAAAAAGGTTGACAATACCGAACTCCTCTAAAGACAAATTATAAGGGATATATGGAATAATGCGGAAATGGGTTCCAGGAAAATACCAAACTGACTGGGCTCAGTCGTTGCCCATCGGTCCTGAGGATGCCTCGTGGAGAGGCGAAACACGTGTCGAAGCAAGTCGGCGCATAGAGCGGGATACTGCACGTCAGGTATTTTCCTCCCTCTGTATTTCCCGTATTTTCCTTCTCTCTTTATGAATTATTTTTATTAATATAATTCCCACTTTGAACAAAATACATGTAGCTATCCTTAATTCACTCACTAGTATTTTTTCCCGTGTGTGCGAGCGATGCACTATGATTTAACAAAGAGAATAGTTCAGTAGGTCGCGTATGCAAATCTTTAGCGATTATAGCTACGCCGTAGCACCGTCTACAATATACCGTAGCAGAACTGCCTATGTTATTCAATGTATTATGAATAAGGGTCGGCGCAAACGGGCCATCGACCACAGCCACTGGTGAATGAAAAAGTGTGTTAAGTGGCTGTCGCTGGCCACCAGTGGCTGTGGTCGGTGGCCCGTTTGCGCCGACCCTAAACCTAATATAGGTTCAGGAGTCGTGGAATACTTTAAAATATTATTGTAGCGTATAATATCAACGTGACATTATGCGTATTTTTCGTAAATTTTATTTAGTTATCTGTTGAGTGAATGAAGCTAGAGAGATATGTCAGGATCGTTGCAAATGCTTTCCGTAGTCTATACCTAGCCCTTCAGGAAACAGGCATTAGTCTATGTATGTATAAATGTCAAAGAGATTGGATATATTTATTCTTCTGTGATAAATGTTTATTTATCAGGGTTTAATTATGAATTGGGTAACGTCATATTTGTTTTATCCGAAAAGGTTTATCTTGTCTCTTCTTAGTAGTGAGTGAATGTAATTTTCGGAATACTTCTGAAGGTAAACTGTTACCATTCTCATAGGTATTGCCATATAAGCTTTGATAATAAATGTTTTGTTACAAAACTACACTAAGCCTGCCTGCACTAAGGATTAATTATGTATCACGGGTGAGTTAACAACTATAGACAAATCATGCAAAAATATTTAGTGGGTCTTAATCGCGTAAAATTAACTTATTTATTTAAGATATAAATACCTATTTGTTTCCGACGTTTCGATCGTCTTGCACCGATTGGGACCGGCATTTATACCTTAAATATGTTTATTGTACGCAATTAAGACCCACTAAATATTTTTGCATGATTTGTCTATAGATATATATGATGTATACAAATCACAGAGTTTAAAATCGATTATAGGCAACTAATTTGTAAGACCCGAGGAGATGACATTTTTATGATGTTTCTACTGCACAGATGGCATAGTGGCTTAAGAGGTCGCCTCTCCAGTTAGAACTTCGTCACGTGCTGTGGGTTGGATTGCCACACGAGACTCTCTGTAGCAAATACGTGCAATGATTTCCTGGGGAGAAATAACGGGATACAAAGATGTTAGATGAGAGTAAGGCAGCGCTAGCCTATTGGCGACACTGACAGACTGTCGTGTATATGGTATCGGGTTTAATCTCACAGCGGGCAGCACTAACTTTTCGATGTCATTTGCGTATTAAATTGTTAATTATCGCTCGCTCCGTGTGCAGTTTAAGTTAGTCCCGGCTAACATGAAGATCGTTAAATGTCGTTGCCTCTGTAGTCCTAAATAAACTGGCACTAATCTAAACCATGAAATATAATATAATCTTTTCTACCACGTTCACACAACACCATCTAGTCCCAAACTCAGCAGAGCTAATACTATGGGTACTAGACAATGGATAAACATACGTATATACTTTCTTTTTATAAATATGTACATACATATTATAGCTATGCCTTTGGATTGCGAAGATCAGCCGGCAGTGGCTCTGGGAGTGGGTAATCCCTCTTATGAAATAAGAGTGTGACGTCATTGAGTGAACGCTATGACGTGCCGTAACGCTGCATCCCTTGGTTCGCCACGAAGTATGCACCGCTTGTTATGTGCTTTGGTGTGTCCGTATTGAAATTAAGGCATTCCTGTCCTAATATATACGAAATAAGGTCAGTAATCTCTTTTTTAAATTCTCTTTTAACATGTAATGATGTAAATTCTCGAAAAATTCTTTGTCACGCTTTGCGACGTGTCCATGAACGCACAGCCTTTATATAATTTAGCAGCTATACCTACTTTATCTTTGTAAGACAACATTTGAATATCCTTTGTTTTCCATTGTCGCTCCCAATAAAAACTTCCTTCATGTAGAACAACTATGTGTGATATATGTTAGTGTCACATAGTTTTGTACACACATGTCATGTTCCTGGAGCTCTCAACATATGAAGTTACGGCCGTGGGGAAATCTCCGTCAGATATTGTTTTGAAATGGCTCATTTTAAAGTTTGCGAGCCCGCGGGGCGGTATTAGTGTCGTGTTACTGAGATGAGATGTGTTACACGGATTATGAGTGTGTACCATGCTTTATTCTCTTGTTACATTGTCAGTTTGGAAGTTTAGCCCTGATATAGGTGGATTCTGTCTGTGCTGTATAGTTTCGAGTACAAAAGGGGGTAAAGTTAGTTATGACAAGACAAGTCGACTTTACTACATTGACAAGGTTTTTAGGCTAAGTATGACTTCATCGAAGACCAACTTCATGTACGCGTCTGCGAGGAAAATTTTACCTTAATCATCGCGCTAGCGTTATCCAGGTTGAATCCAAACCTAGAACTTTAACATGAGTAATCAAACTGGTTCGCCTTCTAATCGAATCAAATTTTACAGAAAATTTTATTTTTCACCGCGTCACTGCTGTCTGACGTCTACAAATGAAAGGGATAGCGATATTCCAAGGCTTAGACTATTTTTGGCAAGTGAATTCAAAAGTACTAACTTCCCAAAAATATCATAATAGCCCGGACAGACGCCTCAACTCGCTCTCCAAGACATACATGAAACCACTTGCATAAAGTTTCTATAAAGTGTGCCCATTTGCTATTCATTCACATGTGTTTCAATTAAAGTTATTCCATCAACCCACTTGCCATTCTTGTACAAACGTGTGAAGAATGCAACCGCATCTACTCTTGTAACCCCTCATAACACATAGTAGTTCAAAACTTAAACCACGCAATATAACCCTATGCTTATTGATCAAACTCATAAATATCCAAGATAAATATAAAATTGCGATCAAATACAACCTTCTTCTTATGCTATTATTTAAAAACCGTGTCGTAATCCGCAAGCTTATGATTTCCGAACGACTAGATCAGCGGATAGGATGTTTAACAATAAAGGAAGATCAATGGCTGATGGGATAATATTTATTTGCAATGTTAACTCGGATTGCTAAAAAAAGGCCTGCTAAAAAAAGTTTAACACCTTTACGAAAAAACATGAAAAATCATAATAATTCTAAAAGCGTTGCAATCACACATAACAAAACTGAACAAACACCTCATGTCAGTACCCATACACAACATAACCCAACGGAACAAGAAACTACCCCGAAAGATAGCGATTCGTTTAATCAAAAGATAGAAAAGGCAACCGGTAATTACGACACGGATATTAAAAATAAGAACAAGTTATGTATACTTAGTAGTAGCAGAACAAGAGGATCTTTGTCGGCTATAAACGAAACTTTCTCAGACTACTTTGATTATTGCCATTATATAATGCCAAATTGCCCTACTAAAGAACTAATAAGAAATATTGAATCAAAAGTTATGAACTTTACTTTTAATGACTATTGTATAATTTTTATCGGACAAAATGATGTTAGGGATGAGAGCAACTACATAAGTGTAATAAATAATCTAAGAGAGTCTTTGCAAACAATTAAGCACACTAATATGGTTATTTGTGTTATATCCTATCTATAATTTTAAAGTAGAAATATTCAATAAGCTAATCTGTCTAGATCTCCAGAAGAATGACTACGCTTACTTGTTCGATAGCAATCGCGACCTATCGCTTGACATGTTTTCTATCACAACTGGCAAAATAAACAAACATGGCTTGAAAAATATATACAGTCGAATAATGAATAAACTATTAATTGATCTCAACCTGTTTGGGCAGAGGAATATAGATAAAACAACTGAAGATATGAAACACAATGCATCGGTTTCTTATGAACATATCTTAAACCATAAACAGACCGATGATTTTTTTCGTCTACAATAATATCTATGTTCTCCATCAAAACATTGCTGGTTTAATAAACAAGTCAAACACACTATCAATATGTCTTGAAGAACTCATTGATAGGAATATAAATGTAGAAATATTGTGTATCACAGAGCATTTCATGATGGATGGCTATGAAACTTATTTAGAATTGCCAAACTATTGTCTAGCAGCTTGATATAGTAGAAGCCACTCTAAACGAGGAGGAGCGTGCATTCTTGTGAAAAATGGTAACCAATGGAATGAGCTACATGAAATAAAAAAACTTTCGGTATCAGGACTGTTTGAATGCTGTGCAATAGCACTTGTAAGTTATAGGATTATCATTGTATGTGTTTATAGAGTGCCCAAAGCGGAGAACTTGAACACGTTCATGCTGGAAGCAATGCTGAAACTTTTAAATAAAAAAATGTATAAAAATATTGTAATTGCAGGCGATTTTAATACAGATTTAATGAAACAAAATAATGTTACTCTAGATTTTGAAAGTTTATTGTTAAATTATAATATGACACTAGCTTTAAAAGAACCGACTAGATTGATAAGTAAATCATGCATCGATAATTTTGCTCACAATTTTAAAAAAATGTGTAAAGCGGAAGTGTTAGAATTTGCCTTGTCTGATCATACTGCACAGCTGCTACAATTTCGCGTACAAAAACCTTCGATTAAAGCTTGGAGAAAAAAGACTCGAGACTTTTGCTCAGAAAATTTACAGAAATTTAAAGAATGCCTAAATAATTTTTCATTTTCTTACATCTATGAAGAATCTGATCCTAATAGAGTATATTATTATTTCATCGAAAACTTTAAACTTTTCTATGATCTATGTTTTCCTTATAAATTCACCACTATACATGTTAATATGAAACCAAAATGGATATCGCGGGGCCTAAAAAAAATGCAGTGCTAAGAAAAAACAACTATTATGGAGTTTCAGACTGAAACCTTCGACTAAAAATAAACTTATCTACCGAACTTATTCAAAATTATTTAAAAAGATAATAAGGCTTACGCAACGTGCACAAAATAATTATAAAATTCAAAATTCAGCAAATAAATCTAAAACAACATGGGGTATAATAAATAAGACAAGATTGAATATCCCCCGCCACAATATTACCAGGATTAAAGTAGATAATCACATTATTACTGACCCGAAAAAAATTGCTAATGCATTTAATAATTACTATACTGATAAAATAAAGCCTATATCGGGATGCGGAAAAAATGTGACAACGTCTATTGGTAGTAGAGCTAACTCATTTTTCATGACACCTAGTATACCACATCACATACAAAGAATTATCTCTGGACTAAGAAATACAAATAGTGTAGGTTTTGATGACATTACGACTAAAATAATTATAATTAAATTTAGATATTAGTGGACATTTATCTCATATATTAAATTTATGCATTAGTAATGGTAAATATCCTGACAAATTAAAAACAACCATAATAAAACCTTTGTTTAAAAAAGAAGACAAAGAGTTAATGGAATTTTACAGACCAATTGCACTGCTACCCATCATTTCAAAAATATTTGAAAGATACATTAATAACAAACTGCATGCCTACTTGGAAGGCAATAAGTTACTATGTACCGAGCAGAAAGGTTTCAGGCAAAATACAAGCATAGACTTAGCCATATACGATTTCTACAAAACAATAATCACCAATGTCGATAAAAGGTCCCCTATATGCGCCATATTTTGCGATATGACGCAAGCTTTTGACTATGTGGAACACTGTATACTATTAAAAAAACTGAACTCTTATGGAATTCGAGGGATCATACAAGACCTAATAAAATCCTACCTTTCCAGTAGATCACAAGTTACCCATATTTCAAGAGTAAATACCCGCACCAAAAGGGAGGAAACATATGAATCCGACAAACGCTTAGTCCAGTATGGTGTACCTCAAGGCAGCGTGCTAGGTCCGCTCTTGTTCCTACTTTACATTAATGATCTGCCCAAATGTACGATACATCCAATGTCTTTATTTGCGGATGACAGTACTGTATCTATCTAGTGCAGAACTGTAGAACAATATCAAAATGAGATCAATAGTTGTCTATCCTCAATTATTAGCTGGTTAGACAATAATAACTTGAAAATAAATCTGACTAAAACACTCGTCATGCATTTCAGTCAAAGACCGCAAGTCAATAATAGTATAAATGTCAGTTATAATAATAATTACATACGTGAAGTAGACTCTGCAAAGTTCTTGGGCATAGTAGTTGACAAACAACTGAATGGAAGAATCACGTTGCCGAATTATGTAAGAGGGTTAGCAGTTCTGCATATGCTCTTCATAAAATATCAACAATAGTTAATATCGACGCTGTCCTAACTGCGTATCACAGTCTTGCCGCCTCAATATTACGTTATGGTGTAATATTTTGGGGGAACTCTACACATAGTATAATGGTCTTCAAAGCTCAGAAGCGTTGCGTACGAGCGATGTTTGGATTGCAGTCAACAGACAGTTGTAAACCGTACTTTATCAGATACAGCATCCTGACACTTCCGTCTTTATATATACTGGAGGTAGCATTATTTGTACACGCTAATCCTCATTTATTCCAACGCATATCTGATGTTGTCAAGCGAAATAGGCGTAATAACAACAGACTATGTCTACATAGCGCGAAAACAAGCCTGATGAGCAAAAGCTTACTATGTATAGCGTCAAAAATTTATAATAAAATACCATGTCAGATAAAGCTTTATGGAAAAGGAATGTTAAAAAATAAATTAAAACAGATATTAATACAAAAATGCTATTATACTATCAATGAGTTCTTGGCTGATAAAAATGGATTTTAATTAGTTATAATATTTTAAATTGATGTTATTTCTTATATCTTCTTTTTAGTGACATACATTTGATTATACTTTTTATTCTATTATTTTAATTTAATAACTCCATTTACTTACTGACATGAACTACGATTGACATTTTTATTTTACATTTTACTTGGTTACTGACATGAATTTTTGACATTGTTATTGCTTTATTATCAAATTAGATTATTTTTGTTTTATATTTGATCAGGTTTGACATTAATAATAATAATAATAATAAATTTATTTATTTCAATTCTGACATTTACACTTAGTAGTTACACAACTTATAAAGCACAATACATGTACATTACATTGTCAAAAACAGGAGTCTAAGTTAAATGATCACATATGCGGGTCAGTTACATTGAACTCCTAAACTAGGTTAATGTACCTGTATCTTAGGAGCCATGTGACTTTAAAATGTTGAGTTGTTACAACTTATTAGACTCAGAGGAATATGCACAGTACCCGTGGCTATTAAAAGTTAGATGTAAAAATTACGAAAGAACTATAATTAAATCTTCTGTGTTATTGTATGTCAACTTCTGCAAATAATTTTGTACATTGTAATGTATATATATTTATTTTTTCTGCAAGTTCAATTTATTCATACGCCTATTTATGCAGATATTGGTGAAACAATTTAATAATGTGTGAGCATGTAATAACCAAAATGCAATGAATGAATAAATGATTATGATTAATACAGAAACTATTGTAGTCCGAGTGAAAAATCGCTGTCCCTTTTTGTCCGTGATTTACGGTGAATGGATAATACCCACTCACAAAGTTTGATGGTCCCGTTTGCACAGCACGGCATTACACTCAGTTTTACACAAACATGATTTAACATACCAAACATTTCATGCGTGTGAAAACAAGGCGAGCATTTTCTATATTTATACCTATTTTGTTGATTTTATACATGCTTCGTTGTGGAAATTTTAGGCCTAAACGTTAAAGAGACGCAATTTTTCCCAATCTTTACGGCAGTTCTGCAGTTTTGGCAACTGCTATACGATTACTTAGTGTCACTTTATACGACTCACCAATAAGGAACAACTGACAGTCACCTAGGTGATGATGGACCAGTGGACGCAAGACGATGGTACGTTTCCACCTTTGACATTCAAACTAACTAGTCGTCTTCGATATATGGCATATATTCCACCTTTCTGCCGGTCTCTTGACATTTTATTAAAAGCCTACCTTGATGTTGGCACTAGAGCATACAAAATTTTGCCAGCTTCACTCATAGTTTCAATAACTTTATGATTTTATTGTATTAAATTTTAACAAGAAATTTTAATATACGAACGCCGACATGGAAAAATTGGTCCACTCGACTTGTATCCGGTTTGAATCCTCGTATAAAATACACTATCGTGTGTGTTTGATACACTTTCACTGCTCACCATTATAACTAAAAATCATGCAATTTTGCTTTCACGTTGCAATGACTACAGAATACATAAGAGTACCTTTGATTCAAAACTAAACGGTTTTATAAATCTCTAATCCATACAATCGATAAATAATCTAAGTTTACCTAAACTATTCCATTCCTAGTAACTCACAATTTAAATTTCCTTTTTAATGGTTTTGTGATAAAATATTCACAACAAAATGAAAGCGTTCAACTAGTTAATTGTTCTAGGAAGAGCACGATAAGTATTTTATTGAAATATCGTTATTAAATTTGGCCGACTTCCAGGAAAAATGCTCGCCATGATTCTACGGTTTTTGCTGAGATATCTACGTTTGCAGTCAGGCTGGCAGAGAGTTTTGTTTTATAATGCAATATACAAACCAATAGATATATCTTAATTTGAAGTAGCTGCAAAAGACATTTGGCCCTTTGCGGATTCTTCATTTTTTATTAGCTATTCTTTATAATATGTTAATCCTTAATCCATTATATAGGAATTTAAACTATTTTGACTATAAATGGTCATTAACATTACTTTCACATTTTTCTAAGTTACATATACCACGCACCTTTGTTCTCATCATCATCAGCCTTTAACAGTCCACTGCTGGACTAGGCCTCTCCTGTGAAAGGAGGAATTGGTCTACTAAAGCACGCTGGCCAAATGGGTTGGTATTTAGTATTAGGATTTGTATCTAGTTTTCCTTCTCTTGCCCTTGCTGTTCTCTGCATAATATACTCCCTCTGTCGGCTCTTACGACACCCATGGGATGATATGGGGTGGTCACATTCCGTATTCTTAATCCGTTACCACACAGAATTAACATACACACATATGTACATATATTCATGCCTATTTCCCGTCGGGGTAAGCAGAGACAACGTGGTTTGCCCCGTAGAAAAATGTAAAAATTTAATCCATAAGTTATTTAATCTGAATATTTGAGATATATAAGCAATAGTTTTTCCATATACTTACCTATTTATTTGATACATACTTACACACAACTTATCATTACTTCAATCGAATAGTCAGTAACGCGACACCTGTCAACATCAGGTTCTTCTTTCTCTTAGCGTTATCCCAGTTTCAGTCTGGGGTCCGCTTTCTAGTCTAACCGGATTTGGCTGAATATTAGCTTTTCCACGGAGCGACTTCCTGTCTGACCTCCACAACCCGAAGTGATAGCGGTATTCCATGGTTTAGACTAGTGTCAGTTTATTTAGAAGGTACTGACGCCCTGTAACGACTGTCAAAGATCTTCATGACAACCGGGACCGACGGCTTAACGTGCTCTCCGAGGCACGGGACAAGCGATAATTAACAATTCAATACGCACATAACTCCGAAAAGTCATTGGTGCGCGCCGTGGATTCGAACCTGATACCCTCTGCATGGCAGTCTGTTGGTATATCCACTCGGCTATCGCTGCCTTTGTCAACATCAGTTTGATATATTAACGGCGAATAGGCCTTAAAAGCGCCAAGCATTACCGTATAGTAACTTATCTAAAATCTAATCACAAATACAAATTAGACGCAAACACCATAAAACCCGAGGTCATAGTGAAATCATGTAAATATTCACCATAATTTGATATCTCCCTCCGAATATCATTCGTTGAACGTCCAAAAATGGCCTAATTCATTCGCTGACATTATTTAATTATGATTAATAGCCGGAAGTAACGGAGAGATACATCAGGAACGGTTCTGGCAGTTTTCCAACCCGGCAAGTAATGCTCTACCGACTGAAATATGCTCTTGAAGACACAATAATACTGCCTTAATCATGTCCATGCATCTACAGCCAAACGGCTCGGAAATATCCAAAGATATCCATAGACTATGTTCATCTAGTTATGTAAATATATTTTCTGTATTCCGGTCCTTCGTGACGATTTGTTCTATATCTTATGCGACAATATGACAGGCCTGTTAGCGTCTTTGTAAGTAACACTGATTGAACAGTTTGTCACTCAAAATTATGTGGTCTGGCTCTTCAGCCAAGTCAACAAGGAAAATGTTCATTTCCGTATCTTACTCAACGCTGTATACTAATTTTGTAGCGTTCTGCTGAATTAAGACTGATGTTTCGGTATTCGTTGTTAATTCGAACAAAATGATTACATTGTTATGTACTGCGCGGATCAAGATGACACTTAAGTTGTTAATTCAGGCAACTATGTATAGCGCGTGTAAAGAGGTCCTTAAAGTAAACTGAAATGCAAACAAAAACCAATAATTACGAAAAATTTTCACTTGGGCACTATACCTGGGAAATTACTAGTTCAGGAGATATTGAGGCTCAAAATCAGCATACATTTTTTTTAATAAGGTACAAAATCGATGCTTTTAACCCACAAATTTGTTCTAGGTATAGATGTCCTGTATTTCGAGCATTGCACACTTTTAATAGTGGCTTTAAAATATAAAATCGTTTCGCAGGTATTATTTTCTCTTATTATAACTTGGCATGATATCGAAAACGACTAAAATTCGGCTTGGTAATAGGTCTTGTGGCATCTAGTACCTTCATGCACAGCGTGCGATATAGTAATACATCACACAGTATATTCCTAGAACGGGTCATATTTCAGATATCTACTTCAAGTTATGAATGTACTTCTACTTTCCAACCTACGTCATTCGAGTTTGACCAGTTAAAGACGGGCAGTATTCAGAAATAAACGAATAAGCATAGCGCTTTAAATATTGTACACTACGCTACCTGCTACGCCAACAAGTTATGGTACTAGATAGATATAGAAAAATGTCACACACAGTGGTTTTAGTTTTTTTATAAATCTATTTTAAAAGTAACCGTCAAGCCATAGACATCAAAAGTGAAACGACAATTCGACCAAAAATAAATGGACTAACGATCGCACAAGTTGATCAAAGTAAACAACCAATTAATGGCGAATATGTACATTGAAATACATTCAAATACAAAATAGTTATTCGATATTGTAACAGTATTGCGGAATGTCCCAGAGTCTAGTAATTTGCCGAACAATTTAAATATTTGTCGTCCTGATTCGCAAAAAGCAGGGCAACGTGACGAGACTGCCGATTATCATCTCAAAGCAACAAATTTTTGCAAACCAATTTCTGTTTAATGAAAACAACGAAGATATTTGATTCAACAACATATGAACCGAAGTACGATACTAATTGAATACACGGACAGATTTATATTCAATAATAAAAGTGCACGTGACAAAATACATGAGACAATGACATATTGTTGTATCTACATGAGAGCTATCTGTGAAAGCAATACATATTTTTGGAGCAATTCTGCAATTGATTTTCTTTTCATTTATTACAATTTCGTCATGTTATGAATCACATAGTGGAGATAAGTCTGTGTATCTTAGA
This sequence comes from Euclidia mi, assembly GCA_944739405.2. NCBI lineage: Eukaryota > Metazoa > Arthropoda > Insecta > Lepidoptera > Erebidae > Euclidia > Euclidia mi. The sequence goes on along the minus strand of OX123204.2, from coordinate 23,703,409 downwards.
TAATTAATGTTTTTTACCTAAATCCACGCTCTCGCTATGCTCCACGAAGCATCTCTAGGGGCGCCACGAAGATCTTCTTTCTCTTAGCGTTATCCCAGTTTCAATCTGGGGTCCGCTTATTATTATTTTTTTTTAATACTTCCGCCATGTACCCGTGTGTCGGAGGGTGGGGCATCACCAAAGCACTTGTCGCCACCCTCCGACGGGTATTGGCCCGCCAGATGGTCAGGCGGGCCCCGAACAAAACCCCCTTGGCGACGGATTAAGGTGTTGGACTCCGCCGCCTAAACGCCCAGCGGCCGCAGAGGATAGGGAGGACGGCAACGCAACACCGCATCTCCTCTTCCTCTGCGGCCCCACCGCGACGCATCGAATGGTGCGCCCCCATTTGGTCGCGGGAGATAGGGCGCGCGGCAACGCAGCACCGACACGCCTCTCCTCCCGCGACCGCACCCGACTGCGAGGGAAGAACTGTCCCTCGCACCCGCCCCTTTGGACGCATCCTGCGCAGGCTTCCGTCAAGCCCACGCGGGGCGTCCCCTCCTGGATCCCTCTTAGCTTCACCGCGGGTCACCAATCCACGGTTACTAGGCCCCCCCACCACGACGAGGTGGAGATCCCACGTGGGGGGGGGGTCCGCTTATTAGTCTAACCGGATTTGGCTGAATATTAGCTTTTCCACAGAGCGACTGCCTGTCTGACCTCCGCAACCCGAAGGGATAGCGATATTCCATGGTTAAGACTAGTGTCAGTTTATTTAGAAGGTACTGACGCCCTGTAACGACTGTCAAAGATCTTCATGACAACCGGGACCAACGGCTTAACGTGCTCTCCGAGGCACGGGACAAGCGATAATTAAGAATTTAATAGGCACATAACTCCGAAAGGTCATTGGTGCGCGCCGTGGATTCGAACCCGATACCCTCTGCATGGCAGTCTGTTGGTATATCCACTCGGCTATCGCTGCCATCAGTACCATCAGTAAAATAAATGGTAAAATGCACGTAGGACTCGGCTTTGTTTTATTTTAAGGCTCCGCCAAATATTCGGTTAAGTACCCAAAAGGGTTCCATCCCTAAAAAAGTTTGAGAGCCACTTGGCTAGGATGAAGATGATTTATCATATTTTGCCTAACATAATAATATATTTGCATAAATGAATGTCGTTATTTGCTGAAAATGACCAAAGCTCCCTATAAAAATTGGAAAAAAATATTGAGTGTAATACTTAGATTGCTCTTTCCAGTAGGTACAAATGAGTAGAATTCGCAGAAGTCCACTTATGTTTTTAGATTCGATAAGGGTTCGCAGTTTAACATGATTTAAAATCATGCGTGTTTTATACATACATACGTATGCAAAAATTAATGATAAGTACGACCGGATGGTTCGTTCATATCATTTATTTGGCGAACTTTTGTCTATACCTGCAATCTAAGTAGGTACCTATATTAAATACATGAAGTTAGATAGGTACATATCCTACTTTGGGACACGAACTGTCTATCTCCTATAAATTTATCTCTGAGAAAACTACTTTGATAATTTTGACGTATGGATGATTACTCAGCATTTCACGCGTATTTTGAAAATAACAGCTATTTCAAAATGTAATTTTCGTGTGTGTTTAATCTCTAGAATCCAAAAGAACCTTCACATTCTAAAAACGTCATGATACCTTTTTGTATATTAACCAAATAGATTTTAAATCTTAGTTTCTTAACTTCATTCTAAAACCGCCTAAGAAAATTATAAACGCGGCCGTAACAAATAAAAGTCAAATTAGAACACTGCAAGTGTTCCTTGAACAAGAACAAAATTGCATTTAAATATCTGAGTTATTACTTGACTTCCCCGTCTTATTAGCGGCGGAGCAATCGAATTAACATCCACATCAACGTCGCACATGGTCCAATCTTTGACTCGAGTGGTTGGGGCATAAAGCTAGAACTAACATGCGACTTCGAGACGAAATCTCGAGCGAGAATTAACGCGGCAAAGTTACCTTGTTACTCCTACACCTGATGAGTACGTTTTGCTGAAATTAAGCGTCGAAATGGGCAATTACCTCAAGACTCGTATTAATTCTAACGTATTACATTCCGTGCGTGTAATGTTCAAGATTGTTAAAAAAAGTAATGTTGTGTAAGACAGCATTGCGCGTAAGTCTTAAAGGGTGTAACAGAAGTTTATGGCAGCCACTTTTCTCAAAGCAGCAAAATTGAACCTTTATTACTATTTTAAATTAATAATCAACTTACATTGTACCACGATAGTTTTAAGACACCATATGTCCGCCTTATTGCCTTAAATTGACTAAGAATATTTATTTATGAACATACCAATGTTCTTCTAATTTTCCTATAACTAATCGAAATGTTACGTACCTACTACTTAAGCAAATCAACAAAACGTTCTCCAAAAGCTCATTAAATCGCAGCCATTATTTATAAAGCTTTCGCCACAAAAATACAAGTTATAGCAGTTAGTGAAAGCGTAGCTTTAAATCAAGATTAACGAGAGCCTTGTCCGCCGGCATTACTGACACTGTCATGGCGTCTTAACGGCTGCAACCCAACTCCCGGTACACATCATGTGGATTCGATTAAAATCTAATCTACTAAGTGTTATTAGCTGCGCACTGTGATTAACGTGATTCATTGTAGGTACGAGTGAAAATAAGAGATTTTAGATTGTTTAAAGATTTAATAGCAGCGATAGCTTTGTGGAGAGAGTAGATAACAGACTGCTTCGCGAATTTTCTCAGTGATAACTCCACCGAATTCTGCCTGTCCGCACTTGGCCAGCGTGGCAACTATGGCCATACCTTTCTCATTGTGAGAAGAGGTCCGCATCCAGCGATGGGACAGTTTATATACAGGATGATATTAAAATATAGCAAGGTATAGTATAATTTAGACATGAGTAGTGACATAACCTACTTACTTTGAATTTGTAATCGACGAAGCTTAATCAAGATCACACATGTCTTAGATGGCGTCTGTGCTTCCGACAAGGCCAAAACTAATTTATTTCAGTGGGAAGAGTGGTCACAAGCTCGAAGAAATAAATAAGATAAGACTGAGTAGGTAAGCTAGCTCCGATAGTCTAAGTTTACACACGAATGAAAAGCATTCGAGAGCTCTAGCCTGGTTGGCAAACTCACTTGTATGAAGTGCCAAAGCTGATCCACTCAGCTTTCCTCTCTTCTATCACAGTTCTTTAATTTTTTTATTATATCTGCTCGAGAAATGCTTAGATAACTTTATGACTATATGTTACGGCTACCGTCTACCAGGCAGTCAATTACCACATCAACACTGTCTTTATCTTCTCTATTTTTCTTGTAAAGCTCATTGGCGAGATAGATATTAGGCGAGGTACATTTATACAGCTAATTCTAAAACTAAACCTCGGACTATGTTTAGTTCTTGTTTTGTATCTGTATTAAGGCTACTTTACACACCTAGTTATGATTGGCAGATAGCCTGGAAATCTGGGATTGTCCCGTAATTTTGTATCATGTTCCGTGTCCAGGAATTAGACCTGCCCGGATTCCGGACATCTACACCTAGTAGACCGGGTCAAACACTAGCAATCGACTGACACGGCCGGCACTCGAACTTATCGGATGTTACTTTGTCTAGGCAACAAAATACAAGTTACTTTGTTGTTATTTACTAGCCAATGCAATTTCACAAAAAATATTCTTGTATAAAACTAAATAAACCGTTGCATCATTATATTTCCATAACATCGCACGAGGAAATACACTGAGCCATGATAACTTGTTCGTTAAAAGACTGTTCTAAAAGCGCAAATACTTTCCCATTCGAGTAAAAAACATGAAAACACTAAGCTTTTATGTTCAAGACGTGACGACGACGGGATATTTAAAAATATCCGCAGAGAGAAATAAAAAGTGACTTGATGAAATATGACCAAGAAATCTATTACACGCTGCCGCCATTAATAAACGCGCTGTTGTTTTGTAATCTTAAATGTATTAAATAGGTATGGCTCAATAGGAAGTCCATTTTCCTTCATCAAATAAACGAAAAAGAGTAGGTGTGAGATGAAGCCGTGAAGATAACCTAATTGTATTCATGAATTTTGTTGTTCAATAAAACATAATTAGGTTTATTACCTATGGCGTTAGAAATTACAAAGATATATTTATATGAGGATGTGGCCAATTCAGAGAGTCTAGTAACAGGTGACACCAAATAGCGGACCGCCGTCCGCATCCGGACCGACGACCCATTTTGAGCGGACCACGAGAACACAGTAAGGGCGTTATCATACTAGTGGCACAGCCTAATAATCCATACAGTCGTTCGACGAACGCGTCTAGACAGTGAGATCTTGTAGTCGTAAAAAATGTTATATCACGATCGTGTCAACGGTTTATTTTATACTAGAGGACGCCCTCAGCTACACCCGCAAAATATATTTAATTTAAACGTTTCATATCGATTCCGTGGAAATTTCGGAAAATCCTTTCTTTGTGAACGGTCCCCAAGGAACATACATGTTAAATTTCAGCTTCTTGCGGCAAGTAGTTTCGGCTGTGCGTTGTTTGTAACGCAAGAATGTTATATAATACAGATTATCTTATACGAGGTTATCGGGTTTTCTGTATGGCTTTTTTAAATACAAATCGCATAGTAGGTATACTCAAACTGAGAGGAATAATCGCACAAACTTAGAGCTTCTTGGAACCTAATAAGCTAAAATGTTTTAGACCTTACAGTGGTCACAAATATAACCAAGCCTTATTCTTGGATTACGAGGTATCGCAATAACTTTAAGTGATTTTACGCTATGCGTTATTAGTGCTAGTAATTCCTTTTTCAACAGAATTGTCACTTGGATTGGTTGCTTATCGGCTCGTTAAAAAGAAAATGTGAACATCTTACCTAGTCAAGAATCAAAAACAAAATTAGCAATAGTTTTTTTTCTGTAAAATAACCTCCGCGATGCATGTCCATAACTGATGCCAAATCAGCCTGTGAATGTCAAATAGAACTTACTCGAGCTTACGTAGCTAGCAAAGAACCCTCCACCTAACCTCTAGTATCGGCAAGTTTAAAAAGGAAATCTGAATAAGTATTTTATTCCAAAAAGCAAGTGTAACAACAAAATGATGTCCCCAAAGCATTGTTTATTTACAGGCAACAAGTAATTGACGTTGGAGAAAGATACCAAAACGAAACTCAATGTTCATAAATAAATTGCTGACGATTCTCACCAAACGCTCCCAGTGGGTCGGGGATTGAGGCCCGGGGCGGAAAGTGGCCGCTTTGGGGAAACTTTTAATTTTTACTATTTTTTTATATTTTTTTTATAATCCGCTTGACCGCGCACAAGTGACTATTCTCCCTTTTTCGAAATTCCGTAGACCGCGCACAAGTGACTATTTTCCCTTTTTTTACAGCGCTGTCTGAATTTACTGTTTCTTTCTATTACGTAATATTTTAAATTCTTTTTCTCTGTTCTATTTAAATCATTGAACATTTCTTCATGCTAAAGATACGAAGCGAGTCTTAAAATCGTTAACCCGGAACGAAAAAATAATGTCAAATGCCACTTTTTGTTTCGCGCGCTCCGTGATTACGTGCTTATCGTATGCGTGTTATTAAATATTTTTATACTATGATACGTGTTTTTTTTTTATTTAATTCGGTGTAGATAGAATCCCTCTACAGTGAAAACTCATAAAATATGTATGTCATCGATTTACTTTTTAAAATAATCCTGTTTAAAATACACAAAGTGTTTTTTTCAACGATATTCAATGTTCGCTGCTAAGTATAATAAATTAGAAAGTAAATATCAACAAAGACTTCATACGACTTGAAAGAGTCATTTATAAGGTTGAAGAAAAACATCACCTCGACTTACTCATGTTACCGACTTATCAACAATAAATGTTTATGTTAGCGCGCCCATCTGGCGAGCGGCGGCGCGACATTTTGTTTAGAACGTGAGCGGTCGAGTGAATTCGGCGAATTGGCGCTAGCGGTCAAGCGGTTATAAAGATATGCTATTTAACTCCGGATTACAGGTAATCTTTGGATCCACGGAGCCGGTAATCGAAGGATCCGGTGATTGTGCCGGTTGTTGTCAATTTGACCTTTGATTTTTCTCGTTATATGAAGATTTGCAGCGTGGCTGCTGAAACGTGAGAACTAGCTGATGCTATATTTGTTTTGTGAATTAATATTTTTTGGTTTGCTTATAGGGTGTGTATTCGATTTGGTACCATTAAATTCAACTGAATCATATCTAATATTTTAAGTAGTGTGAAGATAGCAGGGGGATTGCCGCAAACTATTGACAGGAACATTTTACCCGCCATTTAGTTCAAGAATGGTGTAATGGGGGAGACCACAAATCACCTTTCTAAGTGACGTGAATTATTTGTATAGATATTTTTTTATATGATCGGTCACCAACCCAATGGTGGCGCCGGGTGACCGTACTCACTGGATTCTCGTAACAATCGCCCTTCGAGAAGCCGAACTGCTAAAGATGGAGATAAATGTCAAGAGACATGAAGGACACGACCTTCAGAAATTAAGAAACAACAAAGAAGAAGATTTTTAACGTAAATCGTCGTAATTGAAAACTTTCAAGTAGTAAGATTTAAATTGGGGTAATTAAAATTGTAAATCCATTTTAAACCTAAGCTAATGGCAGCTGCTCAGTAATAACTGGAAAACAATTAGGTAATATCACTACATTGCACAAATTACATATTACAAAAGATATTTTCAAGCCCAACATTAGTCTAGAGTTAAGTGACTTTGTCGTGAATCCAGGCATTCCACAAGTACGTGTATCGCAGATAAAATCAGATATCTCGGTAATGCCGTGCTTTTCAAATAAAATTGACTGTACCGCGTTGATCATTTGTGACAAGATTTTGCCGCTAAGATTTTGAGAAGATCTTGTGTCTGTGTACACTTACTCTCGACCTTAATTAAGTTCCGAATGGATAGTGTCTTGTAAGAAATTACCGTAGATCTGAAAATTTTTGTTTCAGTACCAAATTAGTGACTAAGTCTGGACGATACGATAAGATAGCGATAGTCCAGTGGAGAGACCGACTGACTGCTACGCAGAGGGTTTCGGGTTCGAATCCACGGCACGTACCATTGACGTTTCGAAGTTGAGTGCGTATTAAATTGTTATTTATCGCTTGCTAAAATAAAGTGTTCTCGCAAGACATGTAGAGTCTGCTAACCCGCACTTGGTCAGCGTGGTAGACTAAGGCCTTAACCTTTTCATAGTCAGAATAGCTCCGTACCCAGCAGAAGTTTATATATAAGGCTGATGAAATTGACATGAAATTATAGAAAATTGCCATAAAATACTTTATCCATTAGATTAACAAGCTGTTTGAAATAGAAATATTATTTATTATAAGTCAAATCGATTATATCGGTTTAGTAACGTTTTGTTTAGTCTATTGTAAATTTTGACTGTGGTCACACTGAACTGTCAACTCATTCACTTTGGTTCAGTGTCGTGTCCGGGAGAAAAATTTTCTTGCGCTAACGCAGGCTTGTAATTTTGCGTTTTGGAATTGAATTATATTGATCGCCTTTTGGAAAGCACATCCTGGTACCTTCGCGAATCGTTTTTGTGATGAAAGATAAACTTGTTCTGGAAAATTCGCTTCGACGACACGTTGAATTCTTGCTAGTCCACGCCGTTTCGTTTGTCTTCTCGCGTGCTCTTGTGATAGTAAAGTAAACTTAAAACCCTAGTGAATTGCCGCTAATTGATCTGCCAGCATTGGTTTTTTTGTGATAAACTTGTAACATATTGAACATTGTAAAACTTGTCTGAATCCGTGCACGTGTTTGGTGCTCGAGGACTTCACCGAACTGGACCCTGCGGTAGCTATAAGATACTTCATTCATCTATTTTGGCCAATATATTTGTATGATGTGTCTAATTTAGCTCAAGCCTGACATCAGGGAAGATTTGGTAAGTAAATTAAATTTGCATGTAATTGTAATGCACTGTGCAATCACGGTATAAGTGTTTAGACCTTTGCCTGGGCTAGATACTGGATGAATTAATCGCTTCCACTATCTTCTGCAAACTACCCAGTTTCTAGCCAAACTCTAGACATAATTTTTTGGTAGCAGAGCGTGGTTGTATCTAGCCGTTGATTGTATCTAAACTCAGATTGGTATTTATAAGCTTGTATCTGAGCTATATATCTCATTTTTTAACAGTGTTGTGGTGTTCTCAGGTCAGTTTTGCCTAAAATACATGATATTTATTTGTATTAGTTGACCTACATAAATTGAAACACATTGTCATACATAACCTCAAATCAGTAATTGTTTGACTTGTATTGTTGAAATCTAGCTTAAATTTGTTGTTGTTAGTATTAATAAGTCAGTTTGATTGGATACTTAACAGTTATATGTATCAATTAATTTAGTTAATTTAGTTATTTGCATATATTGAGTTTGAAACATTATAACAACCAACCTTGACCTTGCTTTGGCGGATCACATTGATAAACCTTTGTTTGTTGTAATATACTGATAATATTGTTAGGTAACACATACTATTACTATTGTATATCTCAAATAACACAGCCAGTCTGTCTGTTGCAAGTAATTAATTAATTAATTTGAAGTTTCAACTTATTAATTTGTTGTGAGTTATAACTTGTTTTTTTGTCAATATAATTTTGTTGAACAGTAAATACCTGTCACTTGCTTGTACCAGTAGTAAACAGGCTAATACTTTGTTGGTTTCAAAGAATTAACAAATATTAAGTTTTGATTGATAGCATTGTTTAGCGCTTGTCCGAGCTCTTTTGTAAACTTGAATATGTCAGCTATCAAGGACTTGCGTGCGGCTGCTGGTGCCATTGTATCAGATTTGCGCTGGTTTGCCTCAGCCAGTGCCTTGGTGAACCGGCCTGATCGTCAGCAGGCCTTACTACAAAGATATGAGCGGATCGATGACCACCTGGCAAGTGTGGAAGAGCAATTTCGTACTTTCAGCGCTTGCTGTCTCGAAGTGTCAGTTAATGACTTCACCGCTGACCAGCGAAATAGAGTCAGCGAGGATTATGCCCAGGTTTTAGACCTTTATGATGCTGTCTCCAACTGTGCAAGACAGTTAATTGCCGAGAGAGACGGGCAACCCGCCTTGAAGCAGGAGCTTCCTAGGACAGCACCGGGACTGGTGAGTAGGCTTCCCACTTTAGACCTTCCGCATTTTGATGGCTGCCTAGGAAGCTACCTGGGCTTCGTTAATTTATTTGACAGCCTGGTCGATGACAGGGCTGACCTTCGGCCGGCATAAAAATTGGCATATTTGATGTCAGTTCTGGATGGGGAGGCCAAAGGCCTCATCCAGCATCTGCCCGTGTCTGACGAGGCGTACCAGACGGCTCGGGACTTAATTACCCGTAGGTACCACAAGAAGCGTGGCCTCGCAGACACCCATATCGAGCAGATTTTGAGTTTGCCCACGCTCACCCGGGTCTTTGGGTTGCGCACCCAACTTTTGAACCCGCTTTTGGTGGCAAACAACGCACTTAAGTGCTTGGACCTGCGCGTGGACCAATGGTCCTACCTATTGGTGCACATTGTGCTCAAAAAGCTGCCTGCCGATCTGAGGTCGCGTTTTGAACAGCGCTTTGGTGGGGATAGCGCGACCCATCTGCCCCCCTTTGCTGACTTTCCTTGAGGTTTCTCGAGGATGAGTGCCTGGTCTTGGATAACTCCGGTTGTGACATGCCGGCTAAGTCGCAGCCGCCCAAGATCAAGGAGCAGGCTCGTGTTCACACCCGAGCCAATGTTGATTGGCGCCCTCCTCCCTTTGCAGTCACGCAGAGCCCAGTGGAGTGCTCTTACTGCAAGGTCACGGGGCACAGAACGGCCAGTTGTAGGGCATTCTTGGACCTTCATGTCGCCTCTCGTAGGCGCATCGCGAATGCCCGTCGCTTTTGCTTCGCTTGCTTGGGATCCCACTACCAGCGAGACTGCCCAAACTCTCGCCCCTGTCCTCACTGTGGAGGACAGCATTAGGACATTCTCTGCATGAATGCCAGAGAGGTAGGCCGCTTGTCCAACCAGCCGACGCCGCGCACGGGCGGGTGTTATGAAGGTGGCAGCCGAGGCTCACCGGCGCGCAGCCGAGAGTCGCCTCGCTCAATTGATCGCCGCTCACCCCGCTTGGAGAACCGTAGCGTGCGCACGCCTCCTCTCTCTCGCGCACCAGAATCTGCGACCGCTCAACGTCACCAACACCATGAATGCTGCCACAGGTATTCCCCTCCTTTGGCGGAGCGTCCCCGCCTTGACTCGCGCCCACCTCGTTTTGGGCGGGTGCGTCATTATGACCCCCCACAGATGGCGCGCGGATTGAGTCATCGCGCCTTTGAGGACTTCAAGCCGCACCCTCATTTTGATTTGCCTGGTCCTGGTGTTGGTGGCCAACGGTCGCCGTCCAGGCAACAATAGGTCATTGACTCCTGCCCTATAACGCCAACCACCCCCATTGAGACCGTTATCCTGCCAACGGTTGCTGTTAGGGTCTGGGGACCCACGGAGACCTCTGTTGTTGTCCGTGCTATATTGGACACAGGTTCACAAGGTTGCATTGTTTCCACTTATTTGGTAGGGCAGGTTAAATTAAATATGGGCTCTTTTCCAAATTGTATACGGGGCATAGGGGACGTAGCCTCTAATGTTGAAGCGCAAGTTAAGGTTTTGTTTGGCCCTGTTGAATCTTCACACCCGAGGATTAGAACCTCGGCTATTGTGCTGAAGAATATTTTGGGTACGCATCCACAGGAGCAGCTACCTGCTGCTGTGGATGCGTACCCAATAACCGCGTACCCAAATGTGAATTTGACTTCGGGATTGGAACTGGCAGACCTTAAATTTGACACACCAGGACAAATCGATTTGTTGATTGGCTCTGATGTCCTCGGTGGAATTTTGGTTGGTGGGAAACGGGTCTTGGTGCCAAATGGTTTGACTGCCATTCCGACCATATTTGGATTTATTTTGATGGGACCTGTACCTAGAGACCCCCCTCCACCCGAACTTGATAATTTGTTGGCTGTAGGCTCCGCTCTCTCTGATGCGGTTCAGAGGTTTTGGGAGGTAGAGGAGCCCCCTCAAGCTGCCCGTTTGAATCCAGAACATGAGGAGTGCGAGCTGTTCTTCCAGAACAACACTGGTCGACTCCATTCTGGTCGGATCATTACGAAGCTACCCTTCCTGTCTGTACGGCTTCCGCTTGGTGAGTCACGACCTTTAGCTGAAAAGAGATTGTTGGCTATGGAGCGTCGCATGGATATCCGGAGCTCAGACAGAAGTATATTGAGTTCAAGAGAGATTATGAACAATTGGGACACATGTCGGTATCAAATTTGGATTGGCGTTCGGTGGAGCACTACTTTCTCCCGCATCATGCGGTATTGAAGCCATCAACTGGCAAGCTGCGCACGGTATTTGATGGTTCTGCGCAGACTTCTACAGGCGTATCCTTGAACCAGTGCTTGCATTCTGGTCCCAAGTTGGTCAAGGACCTTTGTGACGTCATCACCAGCTTCCGACGACATCAGGTTGTCTTTGTGGCCGACATAAAAATGATGTTCAGGCAGACGATTATCCACCCTGATGACCGTCGGTTCCAGCTGATCCTTTGGAGAGAGAATCCTCGCGATCCCATGGTCGTCTACGAGCTCAATACCAATACGTACGGGTTAAGGTCAAGCCCCTACTTGGCAATACGTTCTCTTTGGGAGCTCGCAGACCGCGAAGGCTTACGTTTCCCACGAGCCTCCGCCATCTTGAAGGACGATATTTACGTGGATGACATTTGTTCAGGCGCCTCCACAGCGGACGAGGCGATCCTCCTGCGGGACGAATTGATAGGTATTTTGGCCTCCGCTGGTTATGAGTTGCGCAAATGGATTTCCAACTCACCAGCGCTTTTGGAGGGATTACCTGAGGATCATCAGCAAGATCCACATCTATTTGAGATTGTTGACAACCCCACCATGATGGCTGTTCTCGGCGTCCAGTACAGACCAGTCCAAGACATCTTGATGTATAACGTAGACTTGAAAATGCCTTGTTCTTGGACTAAACGTCTCGTATTATCTACTGCCGCCAGAACCTTTGATCCGAACGGTTGGATCTGTCCAGTTATATTTTGGGCAAAATGCTTCTTGCAGAAGCTTTGGACAGCAGGATTGACCTGGGACGAACCTCTACACGGTACTCTTGTTGAGGAAGGGACCTCTTTTGTATCCTCACTTCCTGCCGTCAATGAGATCTCCTTGCCTCGTCCCATCCTTCCTCCCGGGAAGTACAAGGCAAACCTTCACGGGTTTTGTGATGCCTCGGAACATGGTCACGCGGCCGTGGTGTACTTGCGCACAGTTAGTGCCTTAGGTCTGGTGAGGGTGTTCCCTGATCATGGCGAAGAGCAAGGTTGCACCCCTTCGGACATCTCTGATCATTCCAAAACTGGAGCTCTCGGGAGCAGCCCTACTTGTACGCTTATTGAACCACGTGTCCAGTACTTTGAGTAAAAGCATTTGTATTAATGGGACCTACGTCTGGACAGACAGCCAAATTGTTCTTTGTTGGTTGAAGGCTTCTGTCCACACCTTGGAGGTATTTGTCGCTAATCGCGTTTCCCAAATACAGAAATCTGAAGTCAAGCTTGTTTGGAGACACGTGCCAAGTGATCTCAACCCCGCTGATTGTGCCTCGCGCGGATGCTTGACGCCTAGTTTGATAGGTCATTCGCTGTGGTGGGGTCCGGAATGGTTGAGTCGACCAGAAATTAATTGGCCTCGAACGCCAGTTTTGAATACTTCAAATTTGACGGGTCTACGAACTCGCTCTTGAGAAGTTAGAATGCGCCTTCGACCCCGATTTCTTGTTGAATCGCTACAGCTCCCTTGACAAGTTGTTAGGTGTTACTGCTTGTATAAAGCGTTTTGTTTTTAACTTTAGGAACCCACAACAGAAACGACTGACACTGTTTCTCTCACCACAGGAACGACAGGAGTCCCTCACCTTTTGGATTCGTTCTGTGTAATTGGCGCATTTTGAGAAGGAGATTGCTATCTTTAAGTCAGGGAGATCGAAATTGTCGGGAGCTGTATCTAAATTGAACCCCTTTTGTGACGATACGGGTCTCTTGCGCGTTGGAGGGCGTCTCAAGAACGCCAACCTCCCTTACGGGGCACGTCACCCCCTTTTGTTACCCAAAGACGGTTTTTTGGTACGCTTGTTGGTTACTGACCGTGACCTTAAAAATTCGCATGCTGGTTGTAATGCTTTGTTGGCTATTTTGCAACGCGAGTTTTGGATTTTGTCTGCCCGAAGAATAATTCGGAGAGTGGTCTTTCGCTGCACCCCTTGCTATAAGCTCAAGGCTTCTACCATGCAGCCCTTTTTCCTGATCTAATGAAACACAGTAAAGTAATACCATTATTCAAAAAGGGATCAAAGAGCGACCCTAGTAATTTTCGGCCAATTTCTATCTTGCCTGCTATTAGTAAAATTTTTGAAAAGATTATTTTTCATCAGCTAGAGAGCCACTTTCACACAAATAATTTATTTCACAGTGGCTTTACTAAGGGTCGCTCCACCGTTGATGCCGGTGTAACTTTGTTAAAGCATATTTTTAATGCTTGGGAAAACTCGAAGGATGCTATTGGTATTTTTGTGACCTATCAAAGGCCTTTGACTGTGTGGAACATAATACACTTTTACTTAAATTGAAATTTTATAGTATTAGAGATACCGCACTCAATCTTGTTGCCAGCTACCTTAGTGATAGAATTCAGTATGTATATGTTAATGGGTGTAGGTCTCTAGGTTTGCCAGTAGGAATGGGCGTTCCACAGGGCTCTATTCTCGGTCCATTTCTTTTTTAATATATATTAATGATTTGCCGTTCTTTGTACAAAATTTATGTGATATTGTTTTGTTTGCCGTCGATACGTCACTAATTTTTAAAGTTGATCGTAATTTAAGTAACTTTGATACCGTCAGTAACACTCTTGCACAAGTATTAGATTGGTTTTCGACAAATAATTTGGTACTCAACTCAAGCAAAACCAAATGTGTTAAATTCTCTTTGCCTAATGTCAAAAGTATTCATACTAATATAATTTTAAATAAGGAAACAATTCAACTAGTCGAATCAACCGTATTATTAGGTGTGACTTTAGATTGTAAGCTTCAGTGGGGCGCCCAAATATCATGTCTCGCAGTAAAACTTAGTTCTGCAGCGTTTGCAGTTAAAAAGGTTAGGGAATTCACATTCATTTGGAATTCATAACCGTCACATTGTGACCCAAATGAATAAAGGATTTTGAATTTGAATTTGAGCCAGTCAAAAATAACTTGCAAAAACCAACGAAACAGAGCTCATTTACAGCTGAATTCAATGCCATCAATTTTGTTGAGATTTGAGATACATATTCGACAAAGCTTCATACAAAATATGTCAAACATTTATCTCTAAGCTCCAAATCTATAGATCAATTATTGAAACCGGTGGTTAGTTGACAATCTACAACACTACACCAAAATATTAGCGTTTTGGCAACCTAACTTGCCACTAATTCTTGCATGCAATTTATAATATACTAGATTCTGCCTGCATTGGGGGTTGGTTGTGGTCGGTTGTAGGGACAAAAGGTATGTGATATTCTGTTGTTTATGTTATATTTCTGCATGGTTTTAAAAACCGTTGAAGAGTTCTTGCCCGTAAAATTAACAAATATATAAGCATCCTCTCAAAGTCTGTGTTTATAGTAATATAAGATCTGAATCCGTTTTAGTCGCAACATAATGCTGTGTCAAGTTGATTTTCTGCATGCGGTGTATAGAGAGGTCCGTGGTAATCGGCAGGGCGTGCGTCGGTGGCGCAAATCGACAAGACTTGAGTTGGAGCTATGAAGTATTCAAGCGCTTGCGGTGCGGTGCGCAGCGCTGCGGATTGCGCCTGCTACCTTTACCTGCTTCGCGCTATTTGTGTATGCATACGCTGCATACCTCACGTATTGGCCCGTTACGTTTATCAATTTTGGAAGGGTGATTTGCAAGTTGCTGTGTGAGCGCGATTATCACGCGTACGGACTCATTCGCCCATTTCAAAATTCCAATCGTTTCGTTTTTCTTTCTACAATGTGTCGCACGTATTGGTACTTGTTTCGGGTAGTCTGTGAATGCTCTATGTCTACGCCGTCGTAGTGGTCCTTGTAGTCGCAAATCACGTATTTTGCCATTTTTATCACAGCCTGATTAACACCATATTTAACGAGTTTCGCAATGATTTAAAGATAACCCACCATTTTACACTATGTTTCGACTCGCTTGGTCTTTAAAGGACTCTATGTGTGTGTGTTGTATGTTTCATACAAAATACCATTCCTTTAATTTAGAAACGAGAGCATAATACAATTTTACCAGACTATATCAATTCATAACGAAATGCAACATATGATTTTAGACGGATATTTGTTAACTAGTTTGAAACGAAGCGCTTTGAAAAATGTGGCAAGAAAATATGTTGGTAACTAAGAAAATTGTTCAAAATAATTAAATTATTTTCGCCTGTTCGGATTCTTAGACGTTTAGCGCGGACCGAGCACTTTTATATAAAGTTCAGCACGCGACAAACTTGGACCGGCGAAGAATGGACATTGCTACATGTACTTACTCCTGTTCCCGATGCATTTAAACAAAAAAAATTGGGTGACTACATTTTTAAATTGTTGACTAGTTTATAGCCTAGTATGTATAGTAGGATATAACTGCAATTTAAACTTTTTACATATAAACTGATACCTACGGATCCGCAAGGATCCCTGTGGAAGTATAGAGAGATTGACAAGCAAAGCTAGCGATAGCCTAGTGGAGGTACCGACAGACTGATATGCACATTATATCGGGTTTGTGTCCACGGTGTGCACCACTGACTTTTCCATTTTATGTGGGCTTTAAATCGATGAATATAGCATGCCCTCGTTAAGTCGTCCCGGTTATTACGAAGATCCTTGACAGTAATAACGGTCATGGGAAGTCAGCACCTTTGCATAAACTGACACTAGTCTAAAATCATGGAATATTGCTATCCCTTTGTGTTGCGGAGTTCAGACAACAGTCAATCTGTGGAAAAACTAATATGGGTAGATTTTCTGGGATGCAACTGGAACAATGCTAGGAGGATGATGATGACATTAAAATAGCCGAACCTAAATACCAAACGCCGACATATTCTCGATAACATAAATTTTTCATCACCTGCTAATACCTGGAGGTTCCTTAGAACACTAGGCATTGGCAAACAGCAGCAAGTCGACAATTGTGGGACTCTTGATCTGGATGAGATAAACCGATATTTCACCTCTACCATTTCACTGGATCACCAGATTATGAGTCTCACGCTCAGTTACTTAGCGGGGTTGCCTCAGCCCAATGTTGAATCATTCCAGTTTTCTCCAGAGTCTTCAGGCGAGATCAAAAAGTCAATCCTCTCCATAACATCTAATGCTGTGGGATGTGACAATATCAGCCGTCGCATGATAACAACTATCTTGGATCACATCCTACCTGCGATATCCCACATCATTAACTTTTCCCTTGCTTCCGGTACCTTCCCTTCCTTATGGCGTAAAGCCTACATAATTCCCCTGCCCAAAATCCAAAACCCTACTGTTCCTAGCCATTTCCGCCCAATTTCAATCCTACCCTTTCTATCCAAAGTGCTAGAGGCCTGTGTTCACAAACAATTGGCTCGGTTTGTTCACAACAACCGATTGTTGAGCCCTTTACAGTCCGGTTTCAGGCCAGGCCATAGCACTACCTCCGCCCTCCTTAAAGTGACTGGCGATATTCGAGAGGCCATGGAAAGCACCAAAATCACCGTGCTGGTGTTGATTGACTTTTCAAACGCCTTCAATACCGTCAGTCACTATATCCTTTTATCTATCCTCTCTCATCTTAGGGTCTCGCCTGTAGCTCTGGATTGGTTCTCAACTTATCTTCGAGGGCGTCAGCAGTCTGTCCGCCTCGATGATTTATCGTCGGGGTGGGCCGACACTACTTCTGGCGTTCTTCAAGGCGGCATTATTTCTCCCTTGTTGTTTTCTATTTTTATAAATCTCCTGACTCAAAATCTTCAGTGTGCTTACCATTTGTATGCCGACGACTTGCAGATCTATTCACACGTAGATGTGGAATGCGTAGCTGAAGCCATAGATAACATAAATAGCGATTTGGCAGCTATACTAACTTGGTCGGACAAGTTTGGCTTAGCTGTCAATCCTAGTAAGACTCAAGCTATTGTTTTAGGTAGTCAAAGGATTTTAAAGAGACTGGACTTCACATCTTTACCAGCTATTACATTTAGTGGTACTACTATCAATCTTCACACAACAGTTAAAAATCTTGGGCTGCATATAGATAGCACGCTAAATTGGCAAACCCAAGTAAACCATGTGAGTCAGAAAGTCACCGGTACTTTACGCGCTCTCTACCGCCTAAAAAACTTTCTCCCGCCCGAGACTAAAACAATGCTTGTGCAAACTTTGATTTTCCCTCTGATCGACTATGGTGATGTATGTTACTTTGACCTGAATGCAGATCTCCTCAACAAACTTGACCGTCTTCTTAATAACTGCATTCGATTCATTTTCAATCTTCGCAAGTATGACCATGTTTCCACTTATCGTTCTCAATTGAAATGGCTCCCCATTTGTCAACGCCGTAGTTTGCGTGCTCTCACAACTCTCTATACCATTCTTACGTCTCCTACTCCCCCTGAGTATTTAACGCCCCTCTTCCAGTATTTATCTTCTAATCATGCTCGTAACCTACGCTCTTCTAATAACCTTCTCCTCATGGTTCCAACTCACAGCTCTAATTTTCTTCACTCTTCTTTTTCTGTTCAATCAATCCTTCTCTGGAATGCCCTTCCTCTTGAGATCAGGATGGCCAAGACCAAGTGCACCTTCAAGTTCAAAGTTAAAGAACTCTTATTGGCTGAAGCAGCAAGTGTATCATAATTCATTTATATTTCATATATGTATATATAAGTATATATAATATATTAGATGTACTAGTATGTAATAATATGTATTAATTGAAATTATGTTTATATATCTTAATTGATATCTATGTATGTATCTTATATATTTATTATAATCTATATATGTAAGTATATTTATGTAAGTTCAAATAATGTTCTCCTCATTATATTATTTATATAGCACCTACTTCTTTTCTCTCTGCACCACTCAAAGGTAGACTGGGAGATAATGCCCATGGCAT
This sequence comes from Euclidia mi, assembly GCA_944739405.2. Taxonomy (NCBI): domain Eukaryota; kingdom Metazoa; phylum Arthropoda; class Insecta; order Lepidoptera; family Erebidae; genus Euclidia; species Euclidia mi. Next base: position 23,685,054 of record OX123204.2, on the reverse strand, counting down.
TAAGTCCGCCTGTATACGCTCTGTATATAAAGGTTTAAATAAATAAATAAATTACAAAATGCCTTTTACTTGAATAATTAATTGTACATCATACTTATACCACAATACAGTTTCTGACTGATGTTAGCTCAAATTGCTATGTGTGAATTGCTGAGGATATTACAATATTATTATTGTTTTACCAAATATTTTTATTAGTGACTTTACTACTATGTACGCGGTCCTATAGCGCTCAGTACTACTGGCACCAGTCCAGCACACTCGCCGCACATATCTGTTATTTAGTTCCTAATATTGTTATCACACATTCAGACAACGCCCTGACTACACGGCTAACCACTAGATTAAATAACTTTATTGTATTTCAATGCAGTATCTTATGAAATTTATTTAAAATCATTACAAGAGATTATTAATCTATTTGCTACTTATGCATTTTCTAATCATATTTGGATGGAGTTACTCGCATTCATCTATTATCATATCACCCATGAAAATACTACGTGGTCGACTCCACACTACCAGTGCGCCGCGAGTCAGGGGTTCATATAATCCACAAATTGTTAATCCGAAGTCTGGATACATTGTAACTGAACTTCATGTATTAAGCGCTCCAAAGTACAGCTTTGTAGCTTTACTTCATTATTACTTATTCATTAAAAATCAAATAACATTGTATGCTTACACTGCAAAGTGATCATTATAAATATTGCTGGTCTCTGTAGTCAAATTGAGAAAACTGCATTGAGTGAAAGTAACAGAATACATTTCAAATTATTCGATTGTTCAATATGAAAATTCAGTCAGACAGTACAAATTATTTTATTTAGTACTTTTTTTAGCACAAGCAGTTATAATACAACCAACTCAATATGTATCAGACCCATGCTATATTATTCTCTATGTTAGGTGAATAAACCGAAAGGCCAAAGATGCGAGAATTGTCTACCGGCTTTAGCTGAGAAGCCATCACACTCCTTTTAGGATGTAAAGTTTATCAAGCACATTGCAGTAGATAACTCTTTCATAATGTTCGTCCCAGTTCCATTCAAACATTAACAAATTACACGTCGATTTATTGAACGGTTTACTATTGTTTAACAAAAAACGTATGACAAAAGATCATTTTACAAACTACGTTTGAAAAACTAATCATTTGACAAACTTTCATTTCGCAAACATATTACTTTAAAAACAATCATTTGACATGATACAGGTTTCGCAAATGTTTTACTTAGAAAATAATTAACTGTTAAATTATTATTTTAAAAATAATCAAATGACTAAATACACTCGGCATCAAAAAAAATACGCAACTTTGCAAAAATTAAATTAAAATCGGTTTATGTCGCGGTAAATCCTTTGTATGGTTGTTTTATGCTATTTATTTGAAAGGTTGGTAGGTATAGTAACAGTAAAATACAGAAATATGCATTCAATTACAATCGTTTAAAAAAACAAGGTGCATGTGTAAAGTAAAAAAAAAATCTTTATTAGCAAAAAATATTCAAACAAAAACAGGCAGTAAAATTACAAAACAACAAAAGAAATTAATAAAAAATGCTACTTAAAACCTAGTGCAACCCCCCTTGCTCTAATAACAGCTTCCATTCGTTCTTGCATGGACCCAATCAGCCGTACCACACTATCTTGAGAAATCCTATTCCATTCTTCAATTACAGCATCATGGAGGTCTTGTAGAGTTGCTGGGGCAGGATCACGTAACCGTACTCGTCGTTTTAGTTCATCCCAGAGATGCTCTATTGGATTCAGTTCTGGGCTTCTCGCTGGCCACTGCAAAACTGGAATCCCAACCTCGAGTAGATAATCCTGCACGATTACTGCGGTATGGGAACGAGCATTGTCGTGCATTAAAGTGAACCCATCCCCAACATATCCTGCATATGGTACTATATGCATGTCCAGCACCTCGGTTATGTACCGATGAGCGGTTAGTGATCCCTGACCACGAGCACCTCCAGTCCGGGATACGCAAACGAGTTCCGTTTTTCCGTCGACTGAAATTCCGCCTTAGAACATGCAAAATCCCCCTCCATGTTCCACTGTCTTCTCCAAGCAAGCTTCAGAAAACCGTTCGTTTCGCCTTCTGTACACTCTCCTTCGTCTATCGTTAACAAAGAGACATACTCTCGTCTCAACTGAGAAGAGTACGGTTCTCCATTGTTCAAGATCCCAGTTGAGATGTTCTCGAGCGAACTGTAATCGCTCTCTACGATGCTGTGGCGTTAATTTCGGGCCCTTGGCTGGTCTTCTGGCCGCAATACTTCTAACTAGCCTTCTTCTAATCGTAGATGTGCTCACTGCGGTTCTACGAGCCCCACGGAGCTACTGTTGCACCTCAACAGCATTGGATAAACGGTTCCGCAATGACGTCGTCACAATGAAACGGTCATCTCTCTCAGATGTACAGCGCCGTCTTCCTGATCCTCGTCTCCGGGTGTAGCCCCCAGTCTCTTGAAATCGTTGGAGCACTCAACGAATGGCAAAACGGCTCAAGTTCAGTTGTAGAGCAACATCACACTGTCGCATCCCTGTTTGCAGTAGTGCTATCACTTGAGCAGCTTGATCTGCAGTAGTATCCATTTTGTAGGGCTGTTTTCTTGTGTTCTGTATTTTCATGTGTTTTCTGTAACGTCTGGGTGTCGAATGACCTAATTTTGATGCTTACTGCCTTTTTTATAGCCCATGAAAGTGTGGCAAGTTGTGGTCTATGTAACGAGTATTTGGATATCATTTTCTTCAACGTGCAGTACATGCGGCTGTTTAAGGAATTTATTCATTAAGTTGTTGTTTAATAAAAGCTAGTTAAATACATACATACATACATAGACTCACGCCTGTTTCCCGGAGGGGTAGGCAGAGACTACGGAACGCCATTTGCAACGATCCTGACATACCTCACTTGCTTCACTCACTCCCATCAAGTTTCTCATGCATGCTCTTCTGTTAAGGGTACTTCTGACTTGTCCTTTTTTCAGGATGTCTCCAATCTGGTCAGAGAACGTTCTCCTAGGTCTTCCCCTTTGTCCTGTCCCATTCACACTAGCCTGATAAATCTTCTTTGTCAGTTTATCGTCATCCATCCTCTCCATGTGCCCAAACCATCTTAACATGCCTTTTTCAATGCTTGTCACTACATCTTCTTTTACCCCACACCACTCTCGTATCACACAATTCTTTACTCTGTCGGTCAAAGACACACCACACATACTTCTCAGTGCTCTCATTTCTACAGTATTTATTCTACTTTCAAATCTCTTCTGCCATACCCAACTTTCACTACCATACATAAGGGTAGGCACTAACACACCTCTATGTACAGCCAAACGTGCCTTTTTGGACACGTTTTGACTGTTCATAAACGCCTTCAGAGCTCCATTCACACAATTACCTGCATTAACTCTTCTTTCAATATCTGCTTCATTCTTACCATCTCTTGTAAACAACGTACCTAAGTAAATAAACTCATTCACTTGTTCCACTCGCTGTCCATCGATCAAAACATTACAAGCCGTAACGCAGTTAAATGTACTTTCAATTAATATTAACATTGTTTGGGGTAAACGTACTGGTTTGGAAATTATTAGGCTTTATAACTTATTTTCAGGGAGGTGCGATTTTTTTGACGCCGAGTGTAATTTGTTTGCTAAATTTGTGATTGTACAAAAAGTTAGAAGATAAATTATTAGTTTTTAAAAATAACTAATTTCTAACCAATACTTACGCGAAATTTTGAAAATATTAAATTGCATGGTTGGAATTTTCATCTTGGACAGATTATTATCTATAGGCAAGTAATAATTTTGTATTAATACTAATTCCATAGAAACTTAAGTCTTTTAAAAAATATATACACTGCCTGAATTAAGCGAAATAAGTAGAATTCGGTTTTAAATAAGTAGAATTCTAACCTTACCTAACTTAACCAACCATTGTTTCAGTTGACTCTACACAAACATTTTGTATTTACGTAGATTTTGGTTATTCTATTTACCAAGCAATGCATTTTGTCTCATGTTATATTTTATGCTTTACGTTGTTTTGCCAACTATCATGTTTAAAAAATAACCAATTTGTAAATTAATGTTTTAGCATATTTTTTTTTTTTAGTAAATATTTTGTCTAATGAGTAGTTTATTAAACAATAGTTTGTAAAATAATAAATTTATCAAGTATAATTTTGTCAAATGTTATTTTTCAAATGAACATTTTTCATTTGTTTTTTGTCAAATGATCGGACACCTTTATTGTACTCGTGTAGCACGAGTATCTTTACGCCCGCTCCGCTAACTTTTCACCGATAGTCCATTTTATGTGTTCCCTATATCATCCACATCATCGACTGTATAATTTTTCCATTACCGAATATTCGCCGCTACTAAAACCCCCTTTACAAATTTTCAATACGATAATAAAAATCGCCTCAATACGGCATACGTTATACCAAAGAGCTCAGATATTTACATAGAGGCGCATTTCCTATGGGCGCTCTGAAGACAAACTTTTTGCGACCCAAATTGCCGCTTGGCGGCGTGGCAGTCGTTTCCCCAGAGTAAGAGCAAGAGAGACAGTGTATCTTAACTACGAGAGCAAGAGAGACGAAGAACGACGCCAACGCCACCAATGGCGCCAACTAGGTAACTACGAACTAAACTGAGGCCAGACCTCACTTGGAATCGGCACACGAAATCCTTAAGGACTGCGGTTCTATGTATTCATTGGTTATACATTGCAAAATGCCTGCATTTTGTCATAAGCTACCTACATATTCTTAGATTTCTTTCAACAGATTTTGTTCCGATTCAGCAATGATTCTATAAAGATTAAAATACAGCTATCGATTGCGAACACTGGCGGATGAGAAATGAAAATATTTCTCTACGTGGAGAATTGTTTTTCGCCCTTATTCAGATGATTTCTATTCACTAGTGGACCAGTGAGATTAGCTGGCGCTTCATTCTATTGAATTAATTATGAACTTACCACAGTATGTTGAATGTTTTAGTCAGATTAAACAGTCCAAGTCAGTTGGCGTGATTGTTGCAAATTGTTTATTAATATATTTATATAAAAAAGTCTTACTTGATTTTGCTGGTTTTTCACTTATCCTTAAAGTATATAAAATGATACAAATATTCTTGTGCAGTGAATGTCTCTTTGGGTTGCGTCGATCAGAATGCAGCCACTCTGCAGAAAAGTTTATATTTTCAATACTCATTTCCGTATTCATATAAGCTTAGTCCGTGGGAATTCTATGGAGAAATTAACTAGGTCAAACAGGATATTGTGGACATCATAATGCTTTACTGAAACTCTCTAAATATATATCCAAAATAATTTGCGCCATAATAATAACTTATTCTAAATGATACATTACATTAATAATGTTGCCAAAATCAAGCTAATCATCCAGCGAAACAAACCTTATTTTTATAATAAATCGGCGTAAAATATGACAGAATAACGCTGTCGTGTTACCAGCCAGAGCTCGTCAACGTTTTGTGAACCTACCAGCTGATTTCCCAGGGGCTGCTATGGTTAAGATTTTAATGTTCCTTCCTGGTATAAATAGCTTTTTCAACAATTTTTAAATAACAGCTCTAAAATTTATTTATGATTCGATTACTCGTGCTCCAATAAATATAATGTAAACTCTCTTTTATTGAAAAGCCCTGCGGTGTTTTAATTTGCCCGGACGACAATGATATCAAAATAAAAGATAACCTAATTTATCAGATGAAGCGACCCATTTCTTGCTGAGTTAACTGTCTCAGTTGCATGTCTCAAAGGTTTCGTTTTCTTTTCTCTGTATTTTCTATGCAATTATATTTTCTTTGTTAGTTTGCTGACTAGGTTTTATTTAAGATAAAGGATAAAGATGTGTGGCATTTAATAGACTATTTTACCCGCTCGGGTGGGAATTTCTAAAAATCTTTTCTTAGTGCTTGCTTGTTCATTGTTACCCAATGAACAAGATTTTTCCCGGGTTAAAAGTATTTTCAATGTTTTGCTAATACACAAGTCTTAATTAACTATATCTTCATTATGTAATAGTTCTTGGATGGGTTATTTAGTACAATGCCAATGAGAGTTCAATCAGAATGTAAAAATATTTGCTGCAGTATTCTAGCAATTGTCGAGCTACATCGAGGACATCTTTACGGTGAGTCTGTGTCAGTGTGTTACTGGAATTCGGATCTCATTCAGTTCCAGTTTCTGATATTTCTTTATGAACTTTTGTTGCACAATAATATGAGAGCGTGCAAATTATAAAGCAACGAGTAAGCAGTCGAGCAGTCGTTAGGATGTGATTTGTATGCATATTTTAGTATCTTCGAGTCTGTTTTAGTTTCGGATGTTTTGAAGGCGATAATTTGGTCTGATTAGCTAAGAATAGCAGTACTTAAGGTCATACGAGACTTGGTTTGCCGATCAGAATAGATGAACAAAGTAAGGCAACCCTTGCACGAGCCACCATTTGGATGGATGACCTCGTGTTGCATTTACATCAGAGCGCTATCGTGCTTCAGAGGCACTTAAAGCCGTCAGTCCGCTCATACATACGCTCATACAAAACAGAAAGAATAAGAATTGCAGTTTTTCAGACACAGACATGATGATACCATACGTCACCGCAAACAGCACACATTGTACAATGTTGCCTGACTAACATTTATTTTGAGTGTTACTAGTATAGGACTGTTTAATAAAGGGCCAATTTATTTTAGATCAAATCAGTTATCTTTAAAACTGAGATACACACATCCGCTAACTGAATGTTAGAAAAAAGGAAGAAAGAGGTTATTATATATATATATATATATATATATATATATATATATATATATATATATATATAGTCTTTCGACTGGGGGCTAAGGGATTTCTACTGCATTCCTGTTTTTATTTGTTCCCTCAAATTGTGAGCGGGCGTAGATTTGCGGACGAGGAGATAGTAAATAAAGCAGCATTTGTACATCACTTCAGTTATTATTGTAAATAGGTACTCACAGTACAATAATTGATAATCAAAACACATCACAATTTCTATCGAACAAATGATAGTAGAAGGAGAAAATGAAAGGAATGCAGTAGAAATCCCTTAGCCCCCAGTCGAAAGACTTTATCAGAAGTGGTTACGAAGGGCAGATGAACAGGAGATGGCATTCGATCATGGAAAGACAGATCCCGTGTGAGTACCATGATTTTCTTATCAATAACGAGGCGATTGTGACAAAGCCGTTACTAGCAACGTAACCCCATTCTGCTCGTGAAATTACATTCCTGACGATGTTGAAGCTGATATTGAAAGATGGTGGAGACACACCAACATCATATTGCGTTATTGGAATCGTCTTAAGCGACACATTGAAGAGGCGCGCTGCGTTAATATGAAATGTGATGGCCGCATTTTAAGGAATTGCTAATCACAAGGTTCGACAAATTGAAGAGGTCATTACTGGCTTGATCGTGAGCCCAATACATACACCATCATTTAAGCAAGGAGGTATCTCTTTACCAACCTCAACGGGATAACCGACCTACTTTGTAATGCGACCGGCCGCAAATATGAATTTGACAACACGATGACAGCTCAATACAATAATGTCATGCATTTAGTAAAATATCGCTGAAGAAAAAATTCGAGAGCTAAAATATCGCGCTGCTATAATGATAAAGAAAATGCGTTTAGTTGCTGATTTATAATATAACAGATTCTGCCACCACCGTGATCATCATAGGCACAAGATGGTAGTAAAGCAAAGTTAAAGATGGTGCTGCTGTTATAAAAATGCTGGAGAGAAGATCGCCACTTATTTTCAGATTTCAAAAGATATCCGAGAATACAGTTTAGGGTTTGTGAACTGAAACTAGTAAACGGTATGGTATAATTCCTAGGTTTGGTCTACATTGGGCATCCGTAAGCACAGCCGCGAAGGGTGAGTTGTGCGCTACACTGATGGTTATATTAACATGGTATAGTTACAGCTTGAGAGTTATGGTACCTACAGTATTAATTTTGGGACAACAGAACTCTCAGTGGTGTCTCACGACCGAAGTTGAGTCTGAGTATCACTCGTGAGATTTGTGAACCCAATCAGTGACACAACTAGGACCTAACAATTCATGGCCAAATGTGGGTGTAAAATTACACCTCTGCTGACTCCTTCGGGGATACAGGCGTGAGTCTATAGTGAGACGTTAAATGGCATAATTATGCTGAGTTTTTGTCTAGAATCTCTTTAGCTCCTTTGTCTTATAGAGCCTGAAACTATTAGAGTTAGGTAATATCAAACTCCTTTAGTTTTTAACCCTAGAGACTTTTGTTAAGGTGGTAAATTATGTAAAATTAAACAATAGTTGATTTCAGGTAAGCTTAAGTGTGACTGAGCTAGTCAAATCTGCACATTACAAGGACTGATGGGCGATGGAGCAAGCGTGTCCTAGAGTGGAGAACGCGACTCAGTAAACGTAAGGACGGATGGCCCCTCCTGCTAGGTGGACCGACGACCTGAAAAAGTTAGCTGGGTTGGACTTGATGCGGTAGGCTGATTGATTGATTACAGGTAAAGCAGAAACAGGCTCCCGATATTCAGAACCTAGCACGAATAAGCCTCTGTTGGATGCAACGGTCAGGTGAAGTGGGCACGTGCGTAGCTTAAATCAATCCGCTATATGTCATCGTAACTACTAGCCATGTATCATATTCGTCCGTTACACGAATAGTGCACGATTGTGTAGTGGTTAAAGCGACCATCTCACCACTTCACACTGTGCCGAGTGTTGAAGGTTCATTCCTACACGAGACAACACTGTGTGGTCCTCAAATACCGCTCCACACTGTGCTGAGTGTTATGGGTTCAGTCCCCATACGAAACACTGTGAGTAATCCACAAATGGTGGCTTAGTCTGTGCGAACTTGCTCTCTGTTGGTTATCAATTATTGTACTGTGAGTACCTATTTACTCGTAAGTCGAAAGACTTTATATATATATAAAGTCTCTCGACTGGGGGCTAAGGGATTTCTACTGCATTCCTTTCATTTTCTCCTTCTACTATCATTTGTTCCTTCAAATTGTGAGCGCGCGTAGATTTGCGGGCGAGGAGATGGTAAATAAAACAGCATTTGTACATCACTTCAGTTATTCTTGTAAATAGGTACTCACAGTACAATAATTGATAATCAAAACACATCACAATTTCTATCAAAAATTAGCGTCTGCCGCTCACGTGGCTGCGAGCGCCTGTTCAGCTGTTTTCTCGTTGACTGCGATTCAAACAGTGCTCACCTCGCCAGAGCCCGGTGTTCGCTATTGGAATGTCGTTCTTCTTGGCGGCCTGTAACATTGTAGCAAACCTCATTGGTAAATGGTAACCACTAATGAGGTTAGCCTACATAAATATATATGTGTAATACAAAAAGATTACGAATAAAATTGTTATAATTTGCAGACTTCTTGTAAGTTATCCACAACTATAGAACAGTTACAAATATAAAAATTAAGTGGTTGTGTTTACTTACTGGTCTAAAAGAGAAGTCTGTAGCAACTTTAGTTATATATCAAGTTACGTTAACAACTAAATCGTGCTTTCATTTTAATTAAAACTTATAATGTTTACAATCAATAAATTCTAGTTATTTTGTCCCATATTATATGTATATACAGTACGTTGTATGTATATATATATATATATATATATATATATATATATATATATATATATATATATATACTATATATATATATATATACACACACATATACATATATATATATACCTACCACACCCATTTATATTTCTTTTTATTGATAGACTTAAATAAAAAATTTAGGCATACTTATTTTGTCACACTAAATTACAGTCTGGGTCACACTGTCAAGTTGGACGAAGACTTATTTTTACATCTGCTTTACTTTTTTACCCCTCTTCTAGCGAAAGCGCTAAATTATATTACTACATACCTAAAATATGAAAGTTTGTTAAAATGCGTGGTTGGATTATTTGTTAATCTTTCCCGCATAAACTACTGAACGGATTTTGAAGATAGCTGTAATAGCTTATTCAACAGAATAGCACTCAGCCATTTTTGCCTTGATAACTGATACCGACGCGGACTTACTCGTATCTGTGGGTAGAAGCTAGTCTCATGCGGAGCATTTATCATTTTATGCCAGTAAATTACGAAAATTGAAATAGGTACATTACTTACGAGCCATAACGCTGCGATAAGATAATTAATATGACTTTGTCTTTCGTTTGCCGTGTGGTTGACGGCATACAATACAAGTGTCACCACCCCCTATCTTCCCGTGGGTGTCATAAGAGGCGACTAAGGGATAACACGATGCAAATACCATCTTTGCGTAGAGACCGAAAACTCGACATCAAACCCTATACGACTGCCTCGTTGGTCTCGCGGCATAAAGGTGCGCGTAGGATCGGGAGGTCCTGGGTTCGATTCCTGGGTCGGGCAGTGTTATTGGGTTTTTCTGTCCCGAAATTCTCAGTAGCAGCACGGAGTCTGCAAAAGTGCCCGGTACGGCAATAGGCTCGCCCCTTATTACGTGGGACTAAAATATATCTGGCGAAAAGTGGGTGTAGAAATACACCTCTGCCTACCGCTTCGGGGATAAAAAGCGTGACGATATGTATGTATGTATGTATGTATGTTTGTCTTTCGTAAGTATTAAGTTCTTTGTGCTTGAAAGTAAACACATAGGCACACTATCTATTTCCTAGTGCGCAACAACCTTGCCAAGAAAATGAGAAGGAAGGGTGTAGCACGCATTTCCAAAACAAATTAAACGTCGCCTACGCTAATTTTATTTTGGCAGCAAATAATTTCACACAAAAACGCTGAAAACAAATTAGAATCCAGCACCGCGTGGGATCTAACAGAAAATAGGAACAAAATTATAAAAGAAAACATTATGAAGTATTACAAAATTAGTTAAACAAGAGTCTATGTAGCTTTAGCAATTATTCAGGCTATATTTACTGTGGAATTGTTTTATAATATCGCTAGTTATACTTGTGACGTCACTGGATGTAACGATAGACTCAACGTTACGTAAACTACGCACATTATGTCTTGGGGCAAAGAGGATAGAATATGATTAACTGCGTTGTGCCTTATACAGTTGCCTCGCGCTGACTCTGTTCGACAAAATAATTTGTGATCTATGAATATTTACTTTATATTTATATCGTATTTGGATAGGTATTCGACGTATTCATTACGCGATATTAACAGTTGGTGTGATATTAAAAACTAGGCTTAAAAACTCAGAAGGCTTTTAAGTGTCAGCTGAAATCAGATGACGAACTACCCAGTTGTTTCACCTGTCTTCAAATTATATTCACAAATATTAGCTCCAGACAATTTTATTCTACGTAAAAAGGTGGTTTCAATAGAATAAATTCACAGATATATGCTTCAGGAACGATACAGTATGGAACATAGCAGGAGTAAAAATAACCTAATAAGTTACCTCTTTAATTACCTAAAACTTTGTCACACTCTGAGGCATTTCTTAGATGTAGTTTGTTGTAAAGAAATGTCGTCTAGGAGATAGTAGTACAGTCATGTACAGTGGCTACACACACACTTGTAACGTACTCGCATGTACCACTGCAGGCCTTTGCTGGATTTGGCAGCCATTTCAAAGGCACCCACACGCTTTGAGATTGGAATACTAAGTTTAGAGTACTCTGCGACCTTTCGGCTGCAAGAAAGTGTACAATGGAGACGGATTCTACGCTGAAATTATTCAAATCCGTAGCTAAAATTAAACCTAGTATTGTATAAGCGGTGGTAAATTAGCAAAGTCAGGAAATGATCTCTGGTCGTATACTAAGTAAACGTGAAAATGGCATATGTCGCTGGGAACGACATAAAGATCTGTAAAAGATAACTCTCGCCACGCACTAGGAATTAGTTGTGTGGCGGGCGCCATAATAAACATGAATAAACGGACATAAAGACCATCCAGAAAAGATGCAACTACTTCAAACTATTTGTGGATCATACAACGTCTTGTCTCGTGCGGCAATCGAATGCGAGGCCACCGCTTAAACCACTAAGTCATCCGTGCAATCAATCGGCTTATTCCGTTTATCCACCCTAAAATAGCCACCCTAAGGAGGATACTCGGAAACACGTGTCCTTCTATCCACCCTGAACGGGGTGGATAACCGTAAGTCATATAATATGTTTCTTCCGTTTTTCTCACCTGCCTAAGTACAGTCATTAACACAGAAACATACACAAACCCAGTCCAAGAAACTTCGTGAACATTAAAATACTTTAGATGTACATACTTACCTTCTTCTTTGAGCTGAAAATAGTTTTGTTTACTCATCTAACATTCTATGTGACTATTACGTCATTCTAGACGTATCTTTTAATGACACATATCATTGCAATTAATTTCCATTCCAGTTATATTATTGTATGTGCTTAAATATAAATCATAGCTTGATTTAAACTTTAAAATGTCTTTAATTGAAAAAATAAAAATATTGACAAGGGGTAAGGGTCGAGTAGCTTTACATAATGGTTATCAATATCACTTTAAGAAAACATACGCAAATCAAACAACTTATTGGCTGTGTGCTAAACGAAAAATAAACCACTGCGTCGGGACAATTACTGTAATGGTAAATAAAAGTATTATTAATTAATTATTATCCAATAGTTGTAGGATTTTGCACATAACATATTTTCTTTTAAATAAAGGTACATTACCCAGTTCGTGCCCAACTAACGCCCCAAAAGCATTGTTAGCTAAGGTATTTTTTCTTCGTCAATAGCAGTAAAATTAGTTTGGGTTGATGACGAGCTGAAGCTGGAACTAGTCGTTTGAGTATCTCGTTCAGTCGTGGTTTCTTTATCGCCTATATTAACTGCCATTGAATCCCACCTTTGACTTTCTGCCATATCCAATGATTCTTGGCTATCACATTGAGTCATATCATCGTCTATTGTGTCCGGCACATACTCGTACTTTCCTAAAAAATGTGTCGTAATAACTTGTAGCGACAAACATTGATTCAATATATACAGGATACTTCTATAATGTACTTACTTTTTAATGACATAGTGGAATATGCACAGTCAAATTTATTAATTTTATTTTTAGCAAATTTATAATTAAATTGCTTTATTGTAAATGTCAAATGTTTTTTTTTGTTAATAGCCTTGTTTTTCAAATGTAAACTTTTTTAACTTTTAATTATTTGTTTAAGCATCATCCAACATTATTATTACAGGAAAATACTGTGATGAAAACAAAACCACACATACAATTATGTAAACAAGATTTCACTAAAAATGTAATTGACTCGCATATAAACCAATGTATCAACGAAGTAACCACTTCACTAGATCCGGTGCCGAAAATCTATAAAAACATGGTAGCGTCACTTAATGAAGATGATGTCGACTTACTAAATGAAGTTCCTGAATTTTCAAAAATTAACACTACTTTATATGAACATAGAAATGCAGCATTGGGTTTAAAACAACTTAATTTTAAAAAAGTTGCCGAAGTTGTAGTGCCGAAAAAATACGAGAACTTTTTATTAGCTGATTTCATAGATGAAATAGACAATATTCGGATTTTGATATTCTGTAACAATTTCGCAAGAGACCAAATGGGTAAACTCAAAAATTTCTTTGGCGATGCAACTTTTAGAATATGCCCCAAACCGTTTAACCAAGTTTTCAGTATACACGCTGATATGAACAGTACCACGACTTCAACAAATATAATACCTTTGGCATTTGCAATTATGAGTGACAGAAAGAAAAGCACTTATTTAACGGTATTTAATTTAATCAAATCACAAATTCCTGCATGGAATCCCGCAACATTCACGCTCGACTACGAAAAAGCTACAATGGGAGCATTAAAAAGTGTATTTCCAAATATATTGCTACATGGCTGCTACTTTCATTATGTGAAGTCCATTCAAAAACGAGCAGATAAGCTAGGTATCAATAAATACCCAAATACAAAAAGATTAGTGTTACTTACGGCAAGGTTGCCACTATTACCTTCAAACTTGATTAATGAAGGCTGGTTGTTTGTGAAATCATTTTTATTAGACGATGATAATAATATGGCGGCATTTGTGAAATATTTTGAAAAAACATGGCTCAAGGACGAAACCTTTGTGGCTGTTTGGAATTCATTCGGGGTGTCTCATAGGACTACAAATTCATTAGAAACCTGGCATAAAACAATGTCACATGAAATTAAAGACAAACATCCACATTTAGCTAAGTTTTTGGAATGCGTGCAAAAAAACGCACAGTTCTTCGCTAATACGTCTGCTGCAGCAAAAAAATTTAGAAAACGATTGCAAATATACATTAAAAGGGACGAATTTATCCAGGATACGCAACTACGTCTACTCAATAATGAAATAAGCTTTGGTCATTTTCTGGACATGTTGCAAAATTTATAAAAAACCACCAGCCCCGCTTCGGCTTTCTATCTTATAGTACCATGTACCTACAATTTAGATTTTAAGACTATTTTATGTTATTCGCTTAACAATAAATATTAAATTAAAACTTAAAAGATAATTTGATTCAACTGTACTTGGGGTAAAAAGTCGGAAGAAACATATTATATGAATTACGGTTATCCACCCCGTTCAGGGTGGATAGAAGGACACGCGTTTCCGAGTATTCTCCTTAGGGTGGCTTTTTTAGGGTGGATAAACGGAATAAGCCAATCAATCTTATTGCACTAAATAGGTTCATCTTTTTCTACAGTACATGTCAGAGTATGCAGTGACAGTTCTGCCTAGCATTCAATTTTTGGGCCGTCATCATATTATGGATCAGAACTGCAGCAAGCAAAGCGCATTGAATGTATTTATCTACACAATTTTACACGAGGCGAGATATTAAATTATTAAACTATACAATAATTCATAATACAAGTTAATCTCGCAAAGCAATACAAGACAAACAAGGTTAGGTACCTATATAAAGTTAACCGTGCTTTCTACTAAATTAAAACATCATATAGTTTCATACCTTTTGACACCACTTTTTTCTGCAGAGCTGTCCCTAATTTTTGTTTCATAAAAATTAAGGACACAGTCCTTCTCTGCAGAAAAATATTTTAAATACGATGAATTATTCCCCTGCTCTATGAAAAATACAATTAAGACCAACTGTATTCAAACTCGATACTAATTAATATAATTGAACGACTACAAACTAGTTCCGCATAAGGATAATAATACGGCGCACCACTACAAATATATGTAGAGCAGATGTGAGCAGTAGAGTGGTACCTCGCTAGCTGTGTAAACTCTCGTGGGGAACGAGGGAAAACACACGGAACAGCGCGAGTGCACCTCTAGTGGCGGCGATACCAAGTGTCGTACTCATCCAGTTATAACTCTATATTGTTGTAGATGTTGGCAGTAAAAGACAAACTGATATTCTGGTAGACGGCAGGAGATGCTATACATGACACACTGATATTGAGCCGGGCTATGAGATGGAGACGCTACTTGAGTGATAGATAGGTGAAATGTCCTACTTCTGTGTTATTCGTATGCATATTCTAGCTGTTGCATGGAATTTCATACTGCTGCCTTCAAAGTTAGCTTATTTTCAAACATATTTCCGACCATATTCCTTAATGACAAAAGATGTCATAAAAGGAGCTCACTTTCCCAATTTTATGTTTCAAGCTTGCGTAGTTAAGGCTCTGCGGAGGATCTAATTTTTACCAAACGAAAATTGTTAACTCAACCACTTTTTAACCAATCATATTGATGTAGTAAAAAATTATTATCAGGGTTGTTCAAAAATTTGCTTAGTATATAATATTACTACCTAATTAATATTACTACCTGTTAGAAAAATTATAAATGAATCTCAAGCTAAAAATAAGACGCCTTGAATTAAAAATGTTTAGATAATTAACAAGGAAATTAATTAAAAACAAAATATTATTTATGCGATGAGCTGAAAGTGAGAATTTTCTGCCATGAATTAAACAAAAAGTATAATATTTTTGGTTCAAGTTTCCGAAGGTAATAATTAAGAACGAAAAACTTTTACAGCGTTATTAAACATGGACAAAATATAGTTGGAAGATTAGTCCTGGTCTTATCTGTGTTAAAGTTATTATACGGATACAAAAGTATTTTTTGTTAAGTGTCTTTCAGTGTACTTGTTTGAAACTTCAGAATTGAAATAAGGTATGATCGGGATACATGCTATGGATGGGTACAAGTGGCTACACTACTCGTGGCCATGCATAGCATGCATGTGCCTACATTAGGCGCGTGTTTGGCGCCGAAAGAAGACATGCCATCGTGAAATCATTAGCACAGCTATATACTTAGCTCAACATTAGTAGAAACGCAATAAAACTACATATGGTTTCGTAGCTCATCTGTCGCATCTTCGCAACATAACTGCACAACACATTCCTAGTAGAAAAGCACTTTAAGGCTATTACTACTTACAAAATTAATGATATCATGTAATATCATTACTTTAATGACAATAATTTGTCATAAGACTTCAAGCGCACGCATGTAAACGTCAACTATTCGAATATCACTATATGTAAACGTAGCATTGTTTACATTTAAAAGTGTAAGGTGTGATCCTAGTTGTTCCTGTTGGTTCATGAACTTGTCCTGGCGTTTAGATACTTATTCAAACTTAGTGCACACACGAACAACTTATCATAAACCTTACATATTATGCAGCTAAGTACAAGTTTTAATTTATGTAAGTTAATAAAACTTTAAATTGCGCATAAAGCAAACAAAGTCGCTCCGGCATTGTTCACGTGTCTAGACAAAATGTCCTTCACGTTTATTCTGCAAATACATGAAGATCTAGTCGCACGACTAAAGAAGTCGATACTAACAAAATACTTAACAGCTGGCATTTCAATCTAGAATCAGTACATTGAGGGCGCGCCGCAGGCGTCACACAGCCTGACTCCGCACAGTCGCTAGTCGCCGCGCAAACTAAATTTGCAATATTTTCTATATGCCGCGCCAAATTCCAAGAATCAAATCAAAGTTGCGCGGGATTCCACCCCCTCGAGATACAAGCATGTTTGCAAGAGCGAGATTTATCTTTTCACAACCAGAAATTGTGTTTACTATTTTTATGGTGGGGGTTCCTTTAAATTCGTCGAGTCGCCGAAGTCTAGACTGTTTGAGTTCGTTCGGACTGCGGCGGGGCCACGGTATGTATATTGAATTTTATATAAAGTTAAGAAGAAGTTTGTGTGTGCTCCTAGTGCATTCCACTTATGAAATTGCTTTTCATTTGAGAGGGCACAACATACCTAGTCTAAATTATATTCAGAGCGCATTCAACATACATTCTCATAAAATTGTAGAGTACAGTGCACAAAAATAATGGATTTGCATTACAAAAGGCTCGCTCTGTGTGCGTCCTAATGAACAGTAATTGTTTAAATCCACAAGAAAGTGGATAGCGCGGAATACGCAACAACTTACAAACAGTTAATTACATTAAATGCACACGTCGTTTTTTGTATCGCAGTGAATTCTCGGTGGACAGAATACACGTGAACATTCCAGTGTTTACGTTGCTTTGTGCCACTTAAAACACGTGTTATTCAGCGGGTGCCAATCAAAACAACAGCTTGTATTATAAAACTGTTTAAATTTATGTCGGTTGTTCTGTTCTTTGCGGAGCAGAAAGAACAATGGCAGGATTATACCTGTGAAGTGTTAGAAGCGTCTATAAACGTAACTTATGAAAAACTAATTAATATAATTATTTCGTATTTTGTACGTTTTTAGTTTCAACTATAAAAGCGGACGTTAAATTATCTAAATTGATAAACTATTTATTGAATACATTCATTTCCGGTGCTTGTTTAATGTCATTTTCAGAGTTAACATTTACAAAACAATCGTATTTGTTGAATAGAACATAGGTAAGTAATCTTTTTAACCTACATCTAGAAAAAAATCACGATAATGTTAAAAAAATATTTTATGTATATTATATTATATAAAAAGTAGATTTTAATTATGATATAAATAAATTAATTTTTGTACTTTATCTGAGATATCATTTAATTAGAGGTATCAGTAGGCAATTGAAAGATAATTA
The DNA here is from genome assembly GCA_944739405.2 of Euclidia mi. Classification (NCBI taxonomy): domain Eukaryota; kingdom Metazoa; phylum Arthropoda; class Insecta; order Lepidoptera; family Erebidae; genus Euclidia; species Euclidia mi. The sequence continues at coordinate 23,666,885 of OX123204.2, read as the reverse complement.
ATGACAACACTAAGTAAAATGTCTACATTGTCAGTATCCTTGTGGTATCCTTACTCCTTGCCCTTGTCTATGATCCCTATAGACCGTGCCACGAGAATACAGACTTTTTGAAACAAAGAATTTCTACTATAGTCCGTTCACAGTTATTTTACCTCTAGCTGTTAGATTGGCCAACCTGGGCGTTGTGTTGCTATATTTGGTATATAATACTCCCATTTTAAATATACATTATTGCTAAAAATGTACTTATTTTTTCATTGCCTAAGCGATCGTATTAAATATTTGGAAGTAATGTTTGTAACAAAACCTCTTGATATTGGCATGGCTATATTCATGTACATTTATTTTCTTACGAAATAACGAATTTCCTATGAAGATAAGTAGTTATAATAAAAATGTTGTCTATTTAATATACAAAGGTAAACGCATCATAATCACGCCAACGTGAGGTTCTAATTATCAAATACAAAAACTGCAAATTTAATTTTCATATTTATTTTGAATAAGAATGATGTGGGTGTAATTTTACACCTCTGCCTATCCCTGCATGGAAACAGGCGTGAGTCTATAAGAATGATCCATGTGGACTGCTAATGTTATGATGATTACTGCTGTCAGATTCTGTATCAGACTCAGAATTTAATTCAATTATGAACCTGTCCATTTCAGCATCCTTAGACCCATCTGTTTCACGAAGCTTGTCTTCAATGTGGCGCTCATGTTTGCATTGTTTTTGTCAGTCTTCTGCAGTGATAGATTGAAAAGCTTCTTAAGCTAAATTCACAATGTTGGTTGCCTCTTGTCCTAAATTTTTGCTTGTGACTCGCCTTTTAATGAGACTCCACATAAGTTCAATTGCGTTTAGCTCGCAGTGGTATGGCGGTAATCTAACCACTTTGCGGCCATGAGCTACAAGCATTTGAATTTTTGAAGCATTTCCAATAATATTGGGTAAAATGATATGCACGGGTAACCCTATTTTACATTCCTGTCATCACAGAATACAATTCCAACATAAAGAAAATAAACACCGACATCTGTCAGAGGTAAAATAACTGTGAACGGACTATAAGTAACTTAGCGACAGATCTGTCAAAAACAAATAATGTCAAATCCAATGAGCGCAACGGTACACAAATATGTGTCATTGCAAAGTAATATGTCAATTGATCGGGTTTTTATCGATATATGCGCTACCAACAGTGTTTTGTGGTACTGGAATATGTCAGACGCCTGAAATGTCAACATTTTGCGTTAATCCATTATTTTTTTTTTCATTCTTAGGCATTTATCAAAGGATAAAACATATTTTTTGGATGTTAAGAATATTTTTGGTGTCGTAATGCTCGTCCTACGGTCGGCATCTTGGAAAAGCGGGTGCAGAATTGCAGATGGCAAACTATTATATAACGATTTTGTTTAAGTTCATTGTGTTCATTTTAATGTAATGTACTAGCTAGTGGTCTGTAATATTATTCATTAGTGGTATTTTTTTATATTTACGATAACTTAGCTATTGACTATACGATCGAGTACCATGTTTGTACTCTATAGGTGCTTCTAAACGGGCAACATTTTTCTGCAATATGTGGCTGCAACTCAGTGGCTGGCAACATTGCTAGCTATCCCGGCCAGACTATGCAATATTGCTGTAATATCCTGGTCATATAGCCAAACATTTTTGGTGTAGCCACATGCGGCCGACATTGTTTCGAGGGGTTGCCGGACGATCGCTGAGCTGTCGTTATTCTGCAATATTGCCCGACTAGTTTCTATTGTTGTTTCAGTCCCACTCTATAGTTATGACATAGTATATCCTTTTCTACGCGACATGAAGTTTGCTGCGAATGACGTCGTGATTATGGCTATATTCATTTGGTTATATTTTCGGTCCAATTTTATTAAGGAATAGGTAACTCGAAGTCACCCTTTGACATTCTAGTAAAGTTTTTAAATAATTTTTTATCAAGGTTTATTTCTTGACTTAAATTATATAACGTTTCACGCCTATTTAAGTAAGGTCGATCTATTCTTTTTTGATTTTTGTGTTAAAATTATATAAGCCGCTGCGAAAAGTGTAAATTCGTCGGCTATTGTTGCCCGATTGTGTATCCCGTTTAGGAGTCTACATAACCGGCCATACTGTATCAGACATATTTCAACAAATTGCCCAGCCATTGATTGCAAAATATATTTTTGTGATGGCTGAGCAATTAATTGCTAATAATGCAGCCATGAATGGCCGAAAAATATGGCCCGTTTAGAAGGCCCTTATCATTGACATACATGGCTCTCTTTTGTTGTCTTGCATTTACAGAATTACTTACGGGTGAAAACTAAAAAAAAATGGCAAATTCATGAAAATACTTCCGGGAAATTCGAATACTCAAACACAAAATAAAATATGTTTATTTTTGTAAAATTTGAAAAAAAAAACATAATTTACAAGAAGTCATAGATAATAAAATATAAATTCGAATTCATAATTGAGCATTGAAAAAAAAAACTACTGTTCAAAAAGCATAAAGTTCACTAAGGCATAAAATCTCAAAAACAACTGTTAGAAACAAAGGTTGTGAAACCCTGAATGTGTGTTTGCAAAAAGTCTATCTTCTCGTGGCACCAACTATAGTCTGTGACATTGTCAACGTTCTTTTCTTTCCGAAAAGCTTGTTTGGTAGTGTTCTTGTTGTTTTCGCAGTTTTTTGTTGAATTATCTTTATTTTTGATTCTTGCTTACCCCCTAGACTTGATTAGCTGCCCCATACGACGACTTGTGCTTTCTTACGGACTATCTGCGCTCAAAACATCTGGACCTATAGCTTTTTCTACACGGACTTCGATTGTGCCTTAAGATTTTGTTATGATGCGAAGTAGCAGGCCTACACGCATATTGTGCGTGAATTGTAACATTTGCGTCAATACTCTCCGGCGACATCGCATCTTAGATCAGAACACAAGAGTTTGTACTTTGCTCTGCAACTGGGTTTATCCAAAAATCGTAAGTTTTTAAACATTATTATACTTACTTACCAATTTAGCGTTAGTAAGTTTCAGTGAATTTTCAAAGCAGTTTAAAATATTACAAAATTCGGTAACATTAGTCTATCTAAATGTAGTGTGATGCATTTTCTTTGCCTGTAGTAATAATTGCTTTTCTTAATTTTTAGATTACTGATGATGATTATGTTTGTGAAGCATGTTGGGAACTCGCTATGGATCGAGTAAATCAGAGTTTGCAGCAAGATGCTAATGAAAGTGAACAAGCTGGATCGTGTCCACAAGGCCATAGAAATGTGTGCCTTCTGTGTGGATGTTCATTAGTACGAAGGCAAAGTGACAAAATATTAAAAGATAGCCTGACCGAACTACAACAGAACATGATAAATATTGTCCAAATGAAAATAGAACCACGTCAGGTCCATTCATCTTTAATTAGTATTTATTAAATAATAAATCCTTTTGCAGTGTTTTATTACTAAAGAGATTTATAAGTCTATTGGTGTCTCTTTTAAAGCAATCTAATACAAATTATCTGTTTTTTATCAATTATGGAGTAAGTATTTGATTACAGAAACATTCCTTTATTTCATTTGCAGCTGTCACCTTCAGATAAGGTTTGTCATGCCTGTTGGTGGCGCACTAAGACAGATCCCATATCCTTATCCTTACTAATATTATAAATGCGATGTTTATTTGTTTGTCTGTTTGTTACGCACGAAAAAACTACTGAACCGATAAGAATGAAACTAGGCGCACAGATAGACCATAACCTGGAATAGGATATAGTATACTTTTGGGATAATTTTTGACTTCTACGCGAGCAAAAGCTAGTTCCTTATAAAAGCAAGTGACTTGTACCTATTTATTAGAGAGATCTAACATCATGCCATGACGTCTAATCTTAAGAGCTTTATATTGAAATGAACCTAAGGCTGCCAAACCGTGGCCAAGTGAGTTAGGTATACAATACATATCAATATAAATTGTACGGTAGCTGGCGACGTCGCTATGGCCTCATAATGAGGTGGGCTCTAATACTCAATCACATACTCAATAAAATTGTGAAAGATAAAGGATTACATAAATCCTACATAGTCTACATCCCTATTTCGTGATGGAACTTTGATTTTTTAATATTAGGTACTTATCAAGTCTAGACACTGATCTTGAATCAGTCTAGGTATATCCTATCAATGCTTTTTGCACATCACCACCCCTTACCTAATGCATTTGTGTAGTTACAAAGTTGTTTTCTATTAACATAACCTTAAAATATAAACAATGTTCATATCTTTTTTTTACGGCCTCCTAAAATAAAAACTCTTGATGATTATGTTTAAGTAATAGAACCCCTTTGTTTTTATCATTTTTTCATACATAGACGCTTCGAATCGATTTCAAATAAAGTGTTGTATGGGAACTTGCCATTGTTCTTTGCGACATTTTTTATTTAGTAGTTTACTGATTTCAGTGTTAATGATACGTCACCTCTGCGACAAAAGTGATCTAAACATGAAAACATCGCACAAGGTTATAATTAAGGTATCTCGACTAATGTCAAGAAGATAATACTAATGTGAGGGTCGTCTTTAGGTTATCGTAAAAATCATAGTGATTTACGCAAGCATGAATAGGTATCGCCACTTTGGCTACTGGTAGGCACAGTATATAGAATTATACATAATTATTTAGAATTTATATCAATTCTGTGGTTGTAATCAGTTTTAGATCAGACTTAACCACATTAGGGCTGACAAAAGTAACCCCTTTGGTTAGGTAATATTAAAAACTTCTCTTTAATAAAAGGATCCAAGTAATTATCCAAAACTGTCACTGAAAAGGCAGTTATTTGAACACTTTAACGGCTCTCGTAAACACTGCACTGAATATTTGCTGCAGCGGCAATCTACCCTTCACGGGAAGGCTGCACATTCGAAACAGATGTGCGAGAGAGGTGAGGTAAACTTCCACCTATCTTGTATGTATTTTTTTTTTATATTTCATCTTCTAGTATGTAATGAGTGATATCAACAATGATTTATTATAATTATCGGAATAACAACGTCTTTCTTTCTATTTCTGTCGTCTTTGAAGCGACTTAACGGATTCTACTGCGATTGTACTGAAAGATATAGGGGAGTTTATAGACGTAGGTACCCTTTTATCCTAGAAGCATTTAAAAAAGAAGATCAAACGAGAAAAAGGAAAACTTTGAAAATATTTCATGTATCTCGGATGCATAAAAGTTTTATTTGTCATGACGCGGTATTCAGGTTTTTCTTGCAGTCTCGGCTCCACTGCGCGGTATTTAAATTCTAAAAGTAGTCTGTCATCCTATAATATCCCCATAATTGGTTATAATCTTTCATTAGATTATGAATACGTAGCGGCGATAGCCCAGTGGTGTACGTAACGGACTGCCGAGACGATGGTCTCAGGTTCGATCCCCAGGTACCCCGGGCACACACCTCTGACTTTTCGAAGTTATGTGTGTATTAAAAAATGTCGATTATCGCTCGCATATAAATGTGCTCGGTAGATGGCAATAGCCTCTCCCCCTATTACGTTGGGATCTAATCATAACTGGCGAAAAGTGGGTGACTACCTCCCCCTTCGGAGATATAAAGCGTGAAGTTATGTTGTTATGTGTTATGTTATGTAGATTAATAATTTCCTCGCTTACCATTCACCTAACCGCTCATTTCTCCACGAAACACAACCTTAGGTTACTTGCCTCCCTATCTTCCTGTCAAAATCTCCTTCGTCCACAAGATCTCAAGTACCAAGACATTTTAAATGTTCAATAGCAACATTTTAATTTTATTATTGTCTGAGGACATTTTGGGAGGGTTCCCAAATGTCAGGGCGCTAAATGCAAATAAAGTTCGCAAATTAATTAGGTACAAGGGCATTTATTGTTAAATTTTAAGCTTTTGGGGGAGTAATATTATTCCTATTCTTCCTGGCGCCGTTATTAAATGTATTCGTGTACTCTTAGTTGGCAAACAGATAAAGGATATTGAAAAATGTTAAGGATCGGTTTCTTTATAGAAACTAGCTTTTATTCATAGATGTTATGTGGAGGTCGGTTACCGGGACAAAAGAAAGCCCATGTGCTTTTCTTATGTATTTATAAGCTATATTACTGCAAGATTCATCAAAATTCGTTCTATTATTTTTGCGTGAAAACGTTAAACTGTCTACCGTGAAGACTGACTGTCTCTCTGTAACGCTCGTTATTGGTAGTTGTTACTATTAGCACTGGTATAAACGATATTACACGATATAAATGCAGGTTTCCTGACGATGTTTTCCTTCACCGTTTAGCAAGAAACAATTTAATATGCACATAACTTCGAGAAGTCAATGCCGTGGATATGACGTTACACCTTTGTGTAGCAATCTGTTTGTCTCCTCACTAAGCTATACATCATCATCTTCTTGCCCTGGTCCCAATCTATTTGGGGTCGGCGCAGTACGTCCTTCGCTTCCATTCTTTTCTGTCGCCCGTCATCTGATCATTTACCCCTTTCTCTTTCATATCCATCCTCACACAGTCCATCCATCTTTTCCTTGGCCTCCCTCTCCCTTTCCATCCCTCTACCTTCATATTCATCACTTGCTTACCTACATACATATCATCTCTTCGCATAATATGTCCATACCAAGCCAAACGACTTCCTTTCACTTTCTCGTCTATAGGCGCCACTTTCAGACTACCTCTCACGTATTCATTCCTAATCTTATCCATTCTCGTTACTCCACACATCCATCGCAACATTCTCATCTCTGCCACATGTAATTGTTTTTCATCCATCTTCTTAGTAGCCCAACACTCAGCTCCATACAATACGACAGGCCTTATAACCGCCTTATATATGCGTCCCTTGAATTTCAAAGGCATTTTAGGATCGCATATTGTGCCCGAGACCTGTCGCCATTGCATCCATCCTGAGTTGATCCTTTGCCGAACATCTCGGTCAATTTCGCCGTCGTGTTGCAGGAGTGAACCGAGGTAGCGAAAGTCGGAGCATACTGGTAGGGGTATACCGTCGAGTGTAACCGGGCTTGGACTAGAGAGGCCGCCAAAGTCACAGAACATGTATTCAGTTTTGGTTCTGCTTATCCTAAGGCCTACGTTCTCCAGTCTCTGCCGCCACTCCTCCTGCTTGCTCTGCACCTCCTGTCCACTTTCTGCTACCAGGACGATGTCGTCGGCAAACAGCATGCACCAGGGTGCCTCTTCCTGTATGTCCGATGATATGGCATCCATAATCAACAAGAAGAGGTAAGGACTAAGAGCCGACCCTTGGTGCAAGCCTACAGCCACATCAAATCTGGCTGTGATTCCAGCTGCGGACCGGACTTGCGTGTGGCATTCAGCATACATAGCTTGGATCAACTTCAGGTACTTTTCAGGCACTCCTTTCTTCTTGAGGGCCCACCACAAGACTTCACGCGGTACCCGGTCATATGCCTTTTCGAGGTCAACGAATACCATATGCAGATTTTTATGCGCCTCCCTGTATTTTTCACAAATTTGGCGAAGTGCAAAAATGGCATCCACCGTACCTCGACCAGGCATAAAACCGAATTGGTTACGTGAAATCTCACTCTCTGCTCGCAAACGTCGCTCAATTACTCTCTACCATACTTTCATACTATGAGGCATTAACTTTATTCCCCGATAATTGTTGCATTCTTGGACATCTCCCTTATTTTTAAAAATGGGCACTAGGTAACTCCTGCACCATTCCTTGGGTACTGTCTCCTCATGCAACATCTTATTGAAGAATAAAGTCAGCCACGCCCATCCATCCTCCTCTAACACCTTCCATGCTTCTACTGGTATTCCATCTGGTCCTAATGCTTTCCCATTCTTCATTCCACTCACAGCCCGTCTTACCTCATCCTTACTTATTACATTCACTAGTCCAATATTCTTCGCCTTGTTCTCAAGCATTTTGCACCAATCATCTCTCTTCATTCATTAATTTTTCAAAATATGTTCTCCATCTTTCTTTAATCCTATCATCATCCGTAAGAACCACTCCTGTTTCATCTTTCATACACTTGATATGGGATACATCCCTCGCCTTTCTCTCTCTAGCCTTAGCCAGTCGGTATAAATACTTTTGGCCCTCCGGCTTCTCAATTAATCCGTATATATTGTCAAGGGCTTTTGCTCTAGCTAAGGCAACGGCTTTTTTGGCTCTTTTCTTACATTCATCATACTTCTTTTTCTTACTCTCTTTCAACGAGTCATTACCTTCTTTCATCAGCTACCATTCCTTAAACCTTGCTTTCTTTTCCTTGAGCACACTCTGTACTTCCTCTGTCCACCACCAGGTATCCTTATCTTTCATACGTTTTCCTTTCGATTCTCCTAAAACATCTTTTGCCACGCACTTCATACATTTACTCATCTCCTCCCAACTCTTATTCACGCTGCAATCCTTCATATCGCCCATCTCAATCATTTTATCTACCACTCTATTTCTGAATTCTACTGCACATTCATTCTTCTCTAACATACATATGCCATTTTACTTTTGGGGGTAGCTGCTCCTTGGTTCTTTTCGAGCTCAGCCGAATTTTTAATTAGCTATACATTAAAAATATTTTATTTTATCTGTCAAATTATATAAATCTTGAATATGTATTAGTTAAAAGTGTATATAGACTTTATTATGATCAGCAATCGGCATAGGAGACAAAAATATAGAGTAATGTAGTTAACATATTTTTTGTTATAAAAGTTGCATTCCTTTACCTTACGTAATAGTTTTTTGTATTAAATTCCAATGAAGTGGTGGAATTTTTAATTTTACCTTTTACGCCAGCTAGGTATTTCGCACAACATGTGCAATGTTATCCAAGATTGATATTTATAAAATATATTAGTTCTAAATTTGAGTTATAACTACAAACTAAGTATATTTTTTAAATATATTTAGGAATATACAACATGGCAACACAGCATACATTCAGAGAGAGATTACTCATTAAAATCAGCAGCAATCACTGTTACATAATTTCAATTACCGTTTTCCAGGTAATGTAGTAAAGCCAAAGTCATACATAATACATTCGTGTAATGCATGCATAGACAGTGCACCGAAATCCTACGTTGACGGACAAGAGCGCGTAATTTCTGGCACAGGTCAGTGCAGGATTAGGCGTTATTACACCTGAATGGAACATCACAGCCGGAGGCCGAGGCCGAATGTGTAATTAGATTTTATTCGGCCTGATGAGCCTCGCCGAATTAGCTTTGTGTCATTGAGCATCGACTTGTCGCTGTAGCTGTGACCGCTGCTAATTACTGATACGGCTCAATTTGTGCGAAAAGTACATTTGACAGATATGCCTACGGTGTTATGGAGTATGGTTCTCGCTCGTTTTGTTTAGATTTATACTATATATACTGACCATATATATTGTTTATTGCTAAATACGAAATATTATTGCTGTATTTTTTAATACAAATCTCAAATTTGTAAAGAGAGACCCAACCGCCTGTGATACAGTTAATAACTAGTACAGGGGTATGGTGTTCTTTCCAATCAATTAAAATTCATTGCATTAAGGGTAATATTATATTAGAATACTATTGTTTGAATTTATGCATTCTGTATTTCTGTGAATAAAATTTTATTTATTATTATTATTATATTCACAATTACAAATTAGAGGCGAACACCATAAAACCTGAGGTCATAGTCAAATCATGTAAATATTCACCATAATTTGATATCTCCCTCCGAATATCATTCGTTGAACGTCCAAAAATGGCCCAATTCATTCGCTGACATTATTGAATTATGATTAATAGGGCGGAAGTAACGGCGAGATACATCAGGAACGATTCTGGCAGTTTTCCAACCCGGCGAATAATGCTCTACCGACTGAAATATGCTCTTGAAGACACAATAATACTGCCTTAATCATGTCCATGCGTCTACAGCCAAACGGCTCGGAAATATCCAGAGATATCCATAGACTATGTTCATCTAGTTATGTAAATATGTTTTCTGTATTCCGGTCCTTCGTGACGATTTGTTCTATATCTTATGCGACTGTATGACAGGCCTGTTAGCGTCTTTGTAAGTAACACTGATTGAACTGTTTGTTACTCAAAATTATGTGGTCTGGCTCCTCAGCCATGTCAACAAGGAAATTGTTCTTTTCCGTATCTTACTCAACGGTGTATACTAATTTTGTAGCGTTCTGCTGAATTAAGACTGATGTTACGGTGTTCGTTGTTAATTTGGAACAATTTTTATTAATTTTTATAATAGGCTTGTGTTCACTAAGAATAAATCGGTTTGATTATAGTATCTATAGATTCATTATGATTTGTAGATATCAATAAAGTTTATTATTTACTATAAAAACGTAAGATTAATGTTATTTTTAGGATTCTAATACTAAAAATAATGTATTCTTGTGACAGAGAACACCAATCAGAGAGCATTACGTCTAACAGTGCGTTCGACATTGATGTTGTTGACGTTTTGGCAGTTAATCTACTTAAACGTAAGACTTTATACCTGTCAAATCGAATATAACAAAATAAAAGTGGGTACACCAGACCAGACTTCATTCACGGTTTGTTTTGTTTTGCACTTTTTGACATCACTCAACCGCCATTATGGTTTACAGCGTTTTCGTGTCAAATTCAAAAAAGTTTTTAAAACGCCGTACTTAATTAGTAATGTTGTTGATCGATTTTTAAAGAAAAATCAGTTATTTCGGTTTAACGTCTAATAAAGTAAAGAATCAATCACTAATTACATTTTAGGACACAAGCCTATTGTTATGTGCAATGTTATGTCCGCGGATCAAGACGACACTTAAGTTGTTAATTAAGACAGCTATACACCACTATTTTTTAATTAGTACAAAAAAATTTACAGAACACTAAGTATCTTTAACTGATCATATTTATGTAGTTAAAAATAAAAACACTAAGTCCAATACATATTGAGGGTAGTCAGATCAACAACACCAAAAATTTTCGCTCTATATTTTAACTTAATTAAATATAGTAAATCAAATAATCTCTCAATAATTAATGTAAATATTTATATGCTAACTTAAATACCAACCAGTTTTAGTGTTAATTCCTGCTTCACAATCTATTTTACAAATTGCACTATCACTGAATTGTTATAGACAGCGTCGAGGCAATCAAATCATCTTTTTCCACCACTATGGCTGGCATCGAGGAGCGCATGGCCAACTTTGAGGCAGAACTGAAGAAAAGTGCCAAACAGCCTAACAATGCACCCAGCGTATCGAGTCTGGCAACCGAGTTTTCATCTTTCCGGGCATTTGTGGTGGAAACCATTGGAGCTTTCCGATGTCAGATTGAGTTGCTGGCGCACGAAGTGGACAGCATCGAGATGCGCAGTCGCCGAAAAATGCTTCTGATCCATGGTGTTGCTGAACAAAAAAATGAAGATCCTGTTCAGCTGGTCATTGAAGTAATTAACAATCTCCATCTTACTGAGGTCAGCAAGGATGACATCAAGCGGAGTCACCGGATGGGTCGTCAGTCAGGTTCAAATAAGCCGAGACCAATTATAGTGAAATTCTATCAGGCAGCAATTCGTGATAAGGTTTGGTTCTCCAAGACCAAACTGAAAGGTAGCGGCAAAACCTTGTCTGAATTTCTTACAAAGGCACGGCATGATACATTCATGGCAGCAAGGCACCGATTTGGAGTCACAAAGTGTTGGACTCGAGAGGGCCATATTTTTGTATTGGACTCCGACGGATTACAGCATCACATTTCTACTCTTGGCGAACTCAACCGGATTAAGGCGGGTACTCAAAAGACGCCGATTGCTGAGAAACCTGCGGCTGGGAAGACAAAACGAGTAGCTGCCACGAAGAAATAGGTAGCATGCATCACATAGTTCTAATTTGGCAGTAGTTGCGGCATCCGTGGTTTGTTTACTTTATATGTTATGTATTTTACACTTGTACCCTATCTTCAATAGCACTAATCCTTAATACCTCCTAATTCGTAACTTTTGACTTCGACTTCCTTACTAATCAACTTCTCTGATAAATATTATTCCACCTTCTATCTATAATTAATTTAGCATTACACGGTTTTCAACTTCACGAGTTCATGACACTTGACATCTGTCAACGTCAAAGCTGCGTTTCGTTTTCTATAGTTGGAAACGTTTAGAAACTGAGCCGTGAATTATAAATAAGTCTTTACTCTTCATTTAATATTCTTTCTTAATCCATATAAATATTTTTTTACTTTCTACCATTATATATTTGCACTATTTTACTTATTTGCATATTTATTTATTCTTTTCTCCCCCTTTTAGCATAAATGTATTTATTGGTTCCTTAATTATTGATACTTATACTATATGTAATATTTATCTCTGAATATTTACCCTGTACTAAAGACAAAGCCCGGATGTTGCATTCTACAATTACCTATTTATTTTCGAAAGCGCATAATAATTAGATGTTTAAACTTTAACTCTCATTTTTTTCTTTGTTATACTTTTTTTATTTTTTTATCTGAAGTAACTTTGTTTTTGTCAACAATCGCAATTTGTATATTTTTTTTTGTTATATTATTTGTCAGCACTGAACTGGTGGGTGGATAAGATTAGACAAACTAAGTTAAGCACTCAAATTTTATTTTATTATCTTTTTATTTTATTTATTTTTATATATTATGTCAGATCAGTTACTAAGTAGCGGTAACGATAGTTTTTTCTCTATGAGTAGTCATAACAGTAGTTTTGAAAGCATTCCTTCTCTTGCTGAAACGTTGCAGTGTGAGTTTGCCGATGTACCTGGGAACTTTAATGTCGTTCATATAAATGTTCAGAGTATTCCGGCCCATTTCCAGGATATGCTGACCACTTTTGACTGTAAGAATATCCATGCCATTCTTGTTTCGGAATCTTGGTTAAAACCTTGCCTATCATCTGTGTCTTACTCTCTTCCTAATTTTCGACTCATAAGAAATGATCGAACCGGGAGCTTTGGTGGTGGTGTTGCCATTTATCTCCGTACTCACATTCCTTTCAATGTTGTTAATATGTCATCACAACCTCCACCACTCAATGCCGGCGAACATCTCTTTGTGGAACTAGATCTGGCCTATACCAAGGTTCTGCTTGGTGTTTTTTATTCCCCTAATTGTCGTATAAATTACTTATCTTCTTTCGAACGCATCTTAGAAAATCTAGCTCCTACTTACAGTCATACCATAGTCATGGGTGATTTCAATACTTGTTTGTTGAAAAAGGATTCGCGCTTATCTTCCTTGTGTAGTATTGTCGAATCTTGTAATCTATCCATCCTCCCTTTAAATGCTACACATAATTTTCCTAATTCCACTCCTTCTCTTCTTGACCTTATGTTTGTCTCCTCACCTTCTCTAGTCGCCAAGCATGGGCAGTTTCCAGCTGATGCTTTTTCCTATCATGACCTTATCTTTCTCTCCTATAAACTTCGTCTTCCCAAGACAAAGACTAAAATTCTTCTGCAGCGTAATTTTGGTGGCATGAATGTAGAAAATCGTCGCAGAGATGCAAGTATGATCGACTGGAGTCCTCTACAGAGCGCAGAGACCATTGACAAGAAAGTTGAATTGTTCACTAACGCTATTATTCGTCTATACAATGTCCATGCACCAGTCCGTGCGATTAGAGTCAGACAATTACCGTCACCTTGGCTAACCACTGAAATTAAAGTACTGTTGTCTACGAAAGCTGTATCTAAAACTAAATATAAATGTCGACCTACTTCTCGCAATTGGGACAAATACATTGCAATCAGAAATCACTGTAAAAAGGTGTGTAGGAAAGCACAACGCCAATACATCCATCGTTCTGTTGAGAATGAAGATCCAGCTAAGGTCTGGAAATTTCTAAAAACTTTGGGAGTTGGGAAATCTTCTCATGATCCTGTCTCTGATAAAATAGATATTAATTCATTAAATGGTCATTTCACTACTTCGTCTAAATTTGATCAGACAACCAAAGCTAACACTTTACATGATCTTTCATTGCTTCCAACCCCAAATTATCCATCTTTCGTTTTTAATCAACTATCTGAGTGTGATGTTAAAAAGAGCGTATTATCCATTGCCTCTAACGCAGTCGGTAATGATTGTATCAGTCGGAAAATGATCCTTCCCATATTAGATGAAATCCTTCCCATCCTTTGTCATATTTTTAATTATTCCTTATCCGGGGGCGTTTTTTCCACCGTATGGAAAGACGCCCAAATTATTCCTTTACCTAAAAAACCTAATCCGTCTTCCTTTTCTGAGTACCGGCCAATCTCCATCCTACCATTCCTTTCTAAAGTGCTTGAGCGCCTTGTCCATGTCCAACTTAGCACATTCCTCAATAAGAACCTTCTTTTTAATCCACTCCAATCCGGTTTCCGTCCAGGTCACAGCACGGTTACGGCACTGATCAACATTACCGACTACATCAGGCTCGGTATGGAAAATGGCAACGTGACTGTCCTTTGCCTACTTGATTTTAGCAATGCCTTCAATACTATTGACTTCCATATTCTGCTTGGCATATTGCGCTCTATTAACATATCTCCACCAGTGATTGATTGGTTTCACAGTTACCTGTTTGGTCGCTGACAGCGTATACGGATTGAAGACTCTTTGTCTTCTTGGTGTACGTCTACAGTCGGTGTTCCACAGGGTGGCGTTCTATCTCCCTTACTTTTCTCAATTTTTATAAATTCTATTTCCTATCAACTTCAGTCATCCTACCACCTTTATGCAGATGATCTCCAAATTTACACTCAAGCTCCTGTCCATGAGTTGTCTGAAGCAATTCGTATAATAAATTCGGATTTGGATCGTATAGCTGAATGGAGCGTCAGATTTGGTCTCCAAATCAACCCTACAAAAACGCAAATTATTGTTGTTGGTAGTCCCAGGTCGATTGCGCGCGTTGACCGGACTTGTTTACCCCAAGTTAACTTTAATGGTATTCCTTTACCTATAAGTGATTGCGTGAAGGATTTGGGAGTCTATATTGATAGAACTTTATCCTGGGGCCCTCAAATCAGGGAAGTAAGTAGAAAATTGTTTTCTGCGGCTGGGACGTTGCGAAGATTGCGAAACTTTCTGCCAATTGCCACTAAGATTGCGCTTGCAAATTCTCTTCTTCTACCTATCCTTAACTATGCCGATGTCAGCTATCTAGATCTCACGGAGGAGCAACTTGATAAGCTTGAGCGACTTCAAAATTTATGTATTAGATTCATATTTGGATTGCGCAAATATGATCACGTTTCTCAATTCCGCAACTTGCTCAAGTGGCTCCCAATTCGCCTTCGACGGAATACTCACATACTTCCTTTACTTTATAATATTCTCTTTAACCCTTCTACTCCCCATTACTTAAAGGATCGCTTCGAGTTCCTTTCTGATACGCATTCTAGATCTCTGAGGTCATCGGTTAATTTGAGACTGGCAATACCAATGCATTCCAGTAGTTTCTACGATAAATCATTTACTGTCCAAGCTGCACGCTTGTGGAATGCATTGCCGATGTCTATTAAACAAGCGCAAACGCTAACTTCATTCAAGAAATTACTCAAAGATTACTACTTGACTCTTTAATCTTATTACTCTTGTAATTATCATTTTTCTATTTCCTTTCATTTATTTAGTACTAATAATTTATGTATCATTAATATTAATATCTATGTATTTAATAATTATTTATTTCTTATTTATGTATGTACATAGTTATTTATGTAAGTAGGTATATCGTTATTTATGTATATATATAGTTATCTATCTATGTAAATATTTGTATTATTAATCTTTATCAATAAGGATCGCCAAACTACCCTTTTTCTGAATCCGTGTTTATCTTATCCATCCAAGTTAGGTTGCCTGTAAGAGATTACTTAATAGTGATAAGGCCGCCAATTGTACTATCTGACATTTTGTTAAGGTTCATTATTGTAAATTTCTTTGGTGCAATAAAGATGATTATTATTATTATTATTATGCCGTTTATTTGATATATTTCTCATGATCACATTTTACAGACTTAAATATTACATTAGAAATATAAATTAAATATATAAAATGGGACTACGAAGACCCACCGGTATCGGGCACAGGGACCAAGCTACCGGTGGTTAGGGCTCCAGAGAGAGGAACCTCCGTACGATGCGTGTCGTGTCCAGCAATACTGCCTTCTGTATAGAGGACTTGATCCAGCCGTCTAACGAGAGCCTCTTGAGGTGGTGGTCGAGGCTCTTGGCAATAAGACCATTTACGGTCACGACTATCGGTACACTGATCGCCGAGTCAACATCCCACATGTCGACAATCTCGTGAGCCAGGTCCAAATACTTAATTTGTTTATCTTTTTCGGCTTTCACGAGATTCTCGTCAAGGGGTATGGTGACGTCGATGATCATTGCAAGGCGCTCTAATCGGTCTATCACCACAATGTCCGGCTTGTTAGCCACTATAGTTCTGTCAGTAATGATAGACCGATCCCAATACAGAGTAGCACGACCATTTTCAAGAACTGGGTCGGGCACATACCTGTAGTACGGTATTTCAGAGTCGACAAGTTGGTACTTTAAGGCAAGTTGCTGGTGGACAATCCTGGCTACTTGGTTGTGTCTATGCAAGTATTCGCCGTTGGCAAGACGAGAACAACCGGATACTATATGTCTAAGCGATTCACCAGGCTGGTGACATGCCCGACATATGTCAGCCGTCCCATCCCTTAGAATATACTTCCGGTAGTTGTTCGTCATGACAACTTCGTCCATAATCGCAAAGACAAAACCTTCTGTTTCGGCGAAAAGATCGCCAAAACGCAGCCAGGACACCGACGCTGAGAAATCTACGTCGGGCCCATGCAAGGCCCGGTAAAAACGTCCATGCAGCTCTTTACCTTTCCATACTTCCCTGCGCTCCTCTACACCAAGTACGGCAGGTTTGCGCCAGTTCTCTTTAGCCAGACCCAGCGGGGTAAGCCCTCTGTCCACTGCTACCACATCTCGGTGCACACCCGCGTCGGTGTGGAGAAAGTATTCTCTGAGATTGCACACCTCGCGATTGTGGAGGGTCTTGGCACTCAAGAAGCCACAACCCCCACACTTGCGCGGGATGTACAATCTCATCACCGACGAACGCGGGTGATGCATCCGGTATGTCGTGAGTGGACATCGAACTTTCCTATCCAAGGCGTCCAATTCTGTTTGAGTCCATCTGAGTATGCCGAAGGAGTACATTAAGACGGGCATGGCCCAACCGTTACAGGCACGCACCTTATTTCCGCCCGATAAAAAGCTTTTTAAGACTTTCTTCAGGCGGCCAAAGAAACGTGCCTGCAACGCCTGTTTCATGCCAGCGTCATCAATGTTTAATGCCTGCGACATACCCAGATATTTGTAGATTTCCTTTGCAGAGAGAGATCTAAGTTGTGTGAAATCGGAGAGCTCTATACTATCAGATTCCACACTCCTGCCTCGCTTTACATGCATGACCGCACATTTATCCACACCGAACTCCATCTTAATTGAATTACTAAAGCTTTCAGTTATCTTTAGTAACTCGGTTAATTGGAGGTCAATGGGGGCAAATAGTTTGAGGTCATCCATGAAAAGGAGATGAGAAATAACTTGACCTCTAGTCTGCAACCGATAGCCTAGCCCTGAACTCTCGAGCAAAGTGCTCAGCGGGTTCAGTGCTAGGCAAAACCATAGTGGACTCAAACTGTCGCCTTGGAAAATACCCCGCTTGATCTTTACAGGTTCGCCATACCCGCAACGCTGTCGACACCCTGGATAGCGAAGCACCGTACTCCATTGCCCCATACATGCCCTCAAGAGGGCGCATAGAGTTGCATCTACTTTGTACAACTCCAGCACCCTCAAGAGCCACGTATGTGGCACAGAGTCATAGGCCTTCTTATAGTCTATCCAGCATGTCGCCAGATTCTTTCGACTACGACAAACCTGTTGGCTAATGGCCATTATTATTATTATTATTAAGTCCCAAAACTGTCCACAAAATACGTAATAATTGGTAAATGCATAACTAATACTATGACCGACCCGCGTACTATCATAGTAAAATGACCCATTGATAAATTTCCGGCCCCTCCCCCGCCGCTCTGCGCCTGCGCCACGCCCCGACGATGCGACAAACAGTGCTAAATTGCTAGCGAAAGTGAGCGTATGTAATTTCGTTGCAAAAGTTAATTGTTTGTCTACGTTTGCCCGACGCGATGGCCTATCATATCAGTTCATATCACGGGAGTATGTAGCTATGCTTCGTGCCTACTTTTTGAGTGGAAAAATCGCAAGTGCAGCTGTGTACCCATGGACACTTATTGTGAGTGTACAAAAGTGAGCCGGTCAGTGTCAAACAATTAGAACAGTGCATATTGGATGCTTTTGACAACGGTGGTGGACATTTCGAAGGACAATGAAAATACTTGTAAGTTTAGTAAATAATACGTACTTAAGTAAATAATAATTTGATGCGGGCGGCTCAAAATCGGTCTGTGTTCTCCACACACCTTGAGGAAGGCTTATGTCCAGCAGTGGACGTCTCTAGGCTGACATGATGATGATAAAATAATTGTAAATAGCAGATGATTCTAACTTCATAAATACGCCAAAATTACTCTTTTCTTTTAGTCCAGAACACCTTCTTTTATTTTGATATTTGTTTGCTTTCTAATTACATACCTCCGTATTTAATTACTTGTTAAACGATAAATTTTACCGGTCCTAAGCCCGAATGAAGTATGAAGGAGAGGGTAGAATTAACCATTAAAATTATAAATAACTACCTACATTTATAATTTTTCTTCATTTTATTTTCTATGGCTACCTACATCATAAGTGCGACAGAGAGAATGCGAATGAGCAGGATGGAATATTATCAATGAATTAGTGAATGGATTGTTAAATATGACTATGATTTAAGTGAGATTTTCTACAATAAACAAATGATAATAACTTTGCTCTTTATTGATATTATGAAATTCTTACGTCACATATATGATAATAATATCACAGTCAAATAATCCATACAGTCGTTCGACGAACACGTCTAGACGGGTCAATCGTGCGGGGGCCAAGAGGTGAGACGCGGGAAGAGCGGTACCTAGTTACGTATATCGCCTTAGTTCGTAACTAGGTACATGTTTTTGGGGGCTGGCACGTGCTTGTTTTTTGTTCGTTACTTATTTTTTTGCTTATGAATATCAATTTAGATGGTGCATACGACTTGGGCTGTGAGACATTGAAATCCTTTATGCTGTTTAAAGATTTAAATAAATAAGGATTTAAAAAATCTGCCTTTTCATCAATTTACTTATACAAAAAAATAAAATTTCATTAATTATAATTATTTATATTATTTTGAAATGTATGTACATATAACCACTTAAAATAATGTTCACATTACTATTAATCTACTAACTTTGTACAATATCTCATGTCTGGCCAAATCACAGAGTAGAGTAGCAATTATTGTACGTAAACAACATTGCAGACGTGAGAAAATATGCGTTGTAAGGTAATATTCGATTCTGGTGTGATTTTAATTTAATTCAATAAGTACCTAGTACCATCGTATTAGGTAAGTACCTATCACATATTATTATGTATCTTGGTAACGGCGCATCTTAGCTCAAAAATAACCATATTTTTGGCCCTCTTTTATAAACCCCACACATGTTCCCCGTAATCTCATAGCCCGGTCACCCATCCATAACATGACCGTGATGTCTATTGCTTAACTTCAACGTAGTTTGCACGAAAAAAATCAGCCAAATACTTCATATCGATAACAAAGGCTCTGCAGGCTGATCCCAAGGTTACCCATCCATTAAACCACCGCTACGTCAATCGCTTTATTTTAACTTGGTTTGTACGAAAAATGCTTTATATTATTAACCGCCTCCCACGACACCTGCGGGATGCTGGTGCACCTGCGGGGTGCTGACTGACACTTTGTATGCAAATCTGTCACCGCACGAAAAATGCAACGTGTTTTATAATAATTATTTATCGTTAATTATTGTAATATAATTAACTAGCTGTTTCCCACGGTTTCACTCGCGTCCTGAGGGAACTTCTTCGCATACCCGGTTAATTTTTAGCCTAAGTTACTCCTTGGTACATCAGGCCAGTGAGGGTCCCGTCAAAATAGGTCCAGCCGTTCCAGAGATAAGCGAGAACAAACAGACGGACAGACAAAAATTGTAAAAAATGACATTTCGGTGTATGTACCGTGTATAAATCCATATGCATTAGTAAAAAGCGGTTATTTTAATATTACAAACAGACACTCCAAATTTTATTTATATGTATAGATAAGTGATTTTCACTATATTATTCATGTAGCGTAGCAATTGTAATATTTTTCTAAAATAAATAGACGGTGTTTGAATAAGTAGGTATTGTTTACATGTGGCAGCCCTAGCCTGCTTACCCTCGTCTAGACGTTGTCGGCTTTTTCTACGAGATCAAAGGCGTCAAACTACTGTGTGTCTTTATACTGTGATAATATCTTCGCTAATCTGTCCTTAAAGTTTTTGTACAAATTAAAAAATAGTGGTGTATAACAATACCACTTTCATGCCCAGTTTGGGGTTCAGTGATACGTCACGACTATACTCCTAGTGAATCCTGCCATCATGTTGAATTTGGATTTGATTTTGTAGGCATGATTGGCTCTTATATTTAATGTAATAGAAAACCCGACAGTAATGTCTTAAAATACGAGGGTCAAACTGAAAGTTCTTAGAACTGGCCACTTTTAAACAATATAATAAAAAAAATATTCTAAAATTCGAAAATAGAACTCTTTGCCAATATTACTGAGTATATATTTCATTCATTTGTCATTTGTTTTACGATTTGGCGGCAAATTGAAAATTGTCTGTGTCACGTCAACATGAATTTAACACGAGAAAATTTTCGTGCAATGATTTTTTATGACTTTCGATGTCATTTAAGTCAACAAGAAAGTTATGATAGACTACGATTGGCCTTTCACGATGAAGCCCCATCTCGTGCGACTGTTTATAACTGGTTTAATGAGTTTAAACGTGGTCGCACTAATCTCACTGATGATGTACGTGAGGGACGGCCTTCTACGGCGACGACTGAAAATAACATCTGTGTTGTGCGGCGTATGATAGAGACTGACAAAAGAGTGACCTATCAGCAGATTCGGACAAGCTTAGGCATCGGTATGAGTCAAGTGCACAAAATCCTCCACGAACATTTAGCGGTCAGGAAGCTTTGCGCCCGGTGGATACCTCATAATTTGACTAAGGCTCAAAAACTCCATCGTGTGGATTGGTGCCGTAAAATGATTGAAAGATTTAACGGAGGTGACTCAAATGCTGTGTTCGACATACTAACAGGTGACGAAAGCTGGATTTACTGTTATGATCCTGAAACCAAAAGACAATCTGCTCAGTGGGTGTTTCCTTTCGAGGAGTTGCCAACTAAAGTGAAGAGAGATCGAAGTGCGGGAAAAAAAATGGTGGCCTCGTTCTTTGGAAGGATAGGTCATTTCGCAACAATTGTGTTAGAGGATCAAAAAACAGTTTCTGCAGAATGGTACACTACCAATTGTTTGCCACTTGTCTTGGAAAAAGTTCGAGAGAAACGACCTCGCAGTAGGATCCTCCTTCACCACGACAACGCCTCGTCGCACACCGCCAAGCGAACGATCGACTATTTGGCGACATCAAACGTTGAATTACTGGGTCACCCGCCGTATAGCCCCGACCTCGCGCCTTGTGATTTTTATTTATTTCCAAAAATTAAAGAAAAACTTAAAGGAAAGCGGTTTATGAATGCTGAAGAAGCGGTGGCTGCGTATCGCGATGCCATTGAAGAGACCCCTAAGGACGAGTGGGCAAAGTGCTTTTCCCAGTAGTTCCATCGCATGCAGCGGTGTATTGACGTCAATGGACAATATTTTGAAAAGATATAATAAAACTAATAACTGGCTAATGTAATCAGTTTTTGATTTTCTAAGAACTTTCAGTTTGACCCTCGTATGTAGCCACAAATAACTCCAGGTTACTCAAATAGTTAAAATACATGCAGGTTTCATGTGATAGATAACAAGATGAAAAACTCGTCAATGGCTGCTAAATAACAAGTCTTCTATGACCTTTTAATATGTTATTATAATTACGTAGGTACCGCGATAGAAACGTATCAGTTTTTATATTTTTTGTATTTAAACAAATAAGCACTATTCCTTCAAGTAATAGCTACAGTTGGAAACTTTTATGTCCTGCTACGATAGGACATATAAAAGAGATGCACCAAAACTCAGGGCATTCCCAATTTTGTTCATAAATTTGTAAGCGAGTAGGTGAGTTTTGGAGCGACTCCAAAACAGTTGCATTATTCTAATGGTTGTAAGTTATTATTAGATAAACTTACAGTCAAATACAATTGTGTCGCTTCAAATTTAAGATTTCTGTAAACATTTTAATATCTAAAAACATAATTTTTCGAGGCGAATACGTAACTTTAATTTTAACAGGGTTACTTCTACTAGAATTATGAGTTATGATATCTGCCTTCTCATGGCACTAAAGTGCTAAATATAAAATTAGTTTCAATTAAAGATAGACCGTTGTAATGCTACGCAGAGGGGTTTGAATCTATGGCGAAACAAATCCTTAGTTTTGAACCCAATGATCTATCGAAGAAAGATATTATTAATTTTTTTTTTTATAAAATTATCGATTGCTAAACGGTGAAGGATAACATCGATAAGAAATCTGCATGTTTCCATAATGCTGAAAGACCGTCGAAAGACATGTGAAGTCTCTCAATCTCTATTTGACAAGCGTAGTACTATGGTTGTACCCTCGCACGCACGAGTTTCTCTCAGGATCGAAACACTTAACTTTTAAATCCATTTGTCACACTTTTTTATTAGCATTTTCAGTCAGATGCCAACTACTATACTAACACTATTTTTAAACAAAAAATCTTCACTATCTTAAACAATCCTAAATAAAAACGTGCAGAATAACACACTCAGCTTAAAATGTTTACACAAATACATTGTCACAACTCTAAGATCATATAACCATTTTTGCCAATGCGAACACGAGCACAGATGAACTTTCAACGCAATAATCGTGAAAATTGTTTATAAAGGATTATTGTCTTGTTCGGGGGTCTTGTTTGACTGGCAATATAATGCCTTTTTATTTGTATAAAAAATGTAGTCACATACTTTGATTGGTATCGAAGAAAATATTTCTGGGGAATTTGAAGGATGAAGAAAATTGTGTCTGGCTGGCAAGGTCATTAAGTGTGAAGACGCTGTAGAACATCTAATTACCTAAGAATATAATATAATTTTTATTACAGAGTTTCATAGTTAATTTCTTTTATATTTTTTTTAGTTTATTCTGCTTGACTGCAGTCATGTTTATGTTTGAATATTTGTAAACTATATCTTGACACAAGAAAATATACTTGTGTATCTATAAGTGTGAGGAACTTACGTAAAAAAAAACTATGCTAAGTTTTAGAAACGAGTGTATAACCGCATCAAGTAACGCTCGGCGTGCGCCCGGTGGCGTTTTCTTTGAACGCGAATGCACAATGTGACGTCAGCCTACGAATGTTCTGTACCTATGTATGTTGCGTAGCTTGTGGCAGTATCTATGAACATTTCAAGCTATATTAATATTAATTTCGTATAAAAGTGCGTCCTTTTTTATACCATAGCCATTAGCATTGTGTCATGGATCATTAGAGATGGCTTACATTATTAGGTTCTGATAAAACCCATAATCCAAAGCACAATGTAGTGAGCTACTGCAGGCAAACTTAAAAACCCTGAATCACGAAATATATTCCCAGCTTTTCTTTATAAACGACTCAATAAAGGCTGTTTACTGCGAAGCCTTAAGAAATCGTAATACTGCGCTAATCTCTCACTGTGATTAAGGGTAATTTAGACCAAGACCCAAGTTTTATGTGTCTGATATAAATATAAAGTGTTTTATGTTTGGCTAATAATACGTAGAGTATGTTTATTTCACAAATTACTTGTAATAACAGTTCTCGTAATGAACTGGTAAGTGATAATTATGTTTTATTTTCGATCCTTTTATTCCCTGATCGTATCGGTCTTAATGTACGGTGACGTGTAATTTATTTCTTTTGCTTGATTGGATTTATATTGTCTTGGTGTCGCTGCTAAATTGTCATAATTATTGGGGTTAAATCAGAATTGTGTGGTAAAGTCTACATTATAACTTGGTAATAGGTCTACTATGGCCACATCCTCTCACTAAATCATAATAACTAAAATCTGCTCGTAAAGTCGAACCACAGCTCACTGTCGAACAAACCCGCGTTGCGCAACGCACTTTGCACTGTTTGATGCATAAGCAAGCGCTTTGAATATTACCGAAACTTGAGTTCTTTCCTTGTTATTTTATAGAAATGTTTTGCTCAAATCTTAAGAAAGCTATGGCTTTAAACGTAAAAGAAGACAATTATAAAACCTTCTAATCGCCATAATGAAAAGAGAAAGAGCAGTGTGATACAAATAGGATTGATATGATTTAGGAAGATACAATGAAGGAAAATTTTATTTAAAGTTCTAGTTCCAGCGTTCGAGAAACCACAAAGATGGTTGTTCAATAAACTAAGCAATAGGGCGAATATATTTATTTCATAAAAACATACATATAATACGGGTATATAATTATTCCCTAATTTGACGCGTGAAGTGTAACACGTCTGTATAAACACCGTCTAATTTCGCGTGTCAAACTCAAAATATTTACAAAACACGCTTTCATTATAAGCTTTGTAAAATCTTGCGGCAAAACAAACAGAGTGATATTTTCAATCTCAAAGACACATAATACGGCAGCGGGGCGGAGATGCGCGGGGTGATGCCGCCTCGACTAACTCACGCCAACTTAAAGTTAGATTCGATTCTGAAAGTTGAGCTCTTTGAAATATTGGAGAATAAACCCCGATTATGTGCGCCGTAAACATAACAAATGTGACAGCGCTGTGGACTGAATACGACACAAGAGTAATCGATACTACTACTTGTACATTATGTATGTTTGCTTCCACGTGTCCTTGTACGTACAATATTGATACCAGCCGCAAATACATATTTGTGGTCGATAAGACTTGTTAAAATATTCCAACATTTGTATTAAACGTCATAAGGCTTTGAAAAGTCTTTCCATCCGCCATCAGATTAGAGCAGCCCAGAAGAAAGCTTTAAATACAATTACGTCTATCGTAGGCACATTTCCTGCATTGAATAAGAATTAAAAGGAGCTTGATAACCTACACGAAGAATATCACATTGAATATATCTAAATCTCATAATAAATACATTGTTGTGGCGATGGTCGTACTTCAGGCATATAACACATGGCTTCCAGGGGCGTCAAAATAAATACGTCATTCATACAAACTGCTATTTATATTCGTTTCCAAATACAATCGGTTAGTAGTCAACTGAATATTCAGTGGTAACAAAATATTTTAACAGTCATAAACTGTCAACACTTAAACAATAAATATTTTATATATAATATACGATACAAATATTTATTTCATTGGCAATCTTTAAACTCGGAGGCCGTGCATTAAAGAGAACTACTTTTACTTTGTAAACGATACTGGCAATTTTATTTCTACTACAACTACTTTTTACTATAAGATTGAGCTATAGTTTAAAATTTCAGCCGATATAAAATGTTTTTATTACTGTGTTAAGATATACTTGGCGCCAATAGAGGAGAAAGCGAATGAATAGTAAGTAATATGAATTTAGAGGGGTGAAAAGGGAGGGGGAGGAAAAGCCAAAGACGTATGGACTACATGGAGATGGACATGGCGAAAGAGAAGTATAGAAGCGAAAAACAAACTGCGCGAACCCCAAATAAATTAATAACAGAGGTAGAGAATGATGATGACTAACGGCCATTTTCAATATTCGATCCATACATGGATTTTGAGATTCGAAATTCATGTTTGACATATTTTGTATGGAGCTTATGTCAAAAACGAATCTAAAATCTACAGATCTATCTGTAGATCGAAAATTTAATTCCGTAGTAAGTGTGTGAAGCAGTGGCATAAGATTTATCTGATAAAGACAACTCCCGCATTAGGACTAAATCCTGTGTGGCGGGGGACTTTACAAACATACATCTAACGAGGACAATCAACACCCAGACTCGAAACAACAATTTATGGATCACACAAAGTGTTGTCTCGTGTGGGAATCGAACCCACGACACTCCGCGCAGTAATAAGCGGCGAAGCGGCCGCTTAAACCACTACGCCAACCGTGCACTCAAGATCTTTGCCCTTACACAGTATACGCTTTATTTTATTGGATTCAAACCAGTCCTATCGCAGAATCCATTGAAATGAGTAAGCGGGTGAGTGACCATTCACGCAGTGTATAGTTTTCATTCGTTTATCACACGTTGTAATGTAGAGTTGTTGAATATTCTACACGTTGAAGACTATATTAAAGCAGAGTTCTTGATCCAATTTATTCGTCAAGAATCAAATGTAACCTTAAAAATATATGCACTCGCATTTCTGTCAGTTACACCTCACCAAAGAACTCAGACCAAACCAAACATATGTGAAAGTTTGTTTGGCATTCTTTCGTGTCGCAGCTAAATGATGTTATGTATTTTTAGAGATAATTAAGAGGCTTGTTTCGCGGTTCTTGTCTGCCTCGTTGGTCTCGCGGCATAAATGTGCGCATGAGATTGGGAGGTCTCGGATTCGATTCCCGGGTCGGTCAAAGTGTATTTGGGTTTTGCCGTTAGGAAAATTCTCAGCAGCAGCACGGAGTCTGGTAATGTGCCCGCTACCGCAATAGGCTCGCCCCCCATTACGTGGGAACTAAAAATTCATGGCGAAATGTGGGTGCAATATTACACCTCTGCCTACCCCTTCGGGGATACAGGTGTGAGTCTATACATAAAGGAGAGGCAAGCCGACACGTGAGCGAAGCCAAGATAAGTCTCAATAATTTGTCAGACAACATGCGTATACACACGAACAGTAAACATACAGGTGGTACTTCATAGATCTAGTAGGTAGTAGTATAAACGGCAGTTCAGATTTTATTTGTACTTATCAGCTGCCAAATAAAACATAGTTAGTCCGTAGTCTCTAGGCCGGTAAGAATACTAAAGATACTGCACTATATAATTTATATTAATCTATTATTATACCTGCTTTGAACAAAATACATGAAGCTATCCTTAATTCACTTGTTTTTTCTCTGGTGTGTGCGAGCGATGCACTATGACTTAACAAAGAGAATAGTTCAGTAGGTCGCGTATGCAAATCTGTAGCGATTGTAGCTACGCCGTAGCACAGTCTACGATACGCCGTAGCAGCACCGCCTATGTTATTCAATGTATTATGAATAAAGCTAATATAGGTTCATGAGTTGAGGAATACTTACAAATATTATTATAATATTAATGTACAAATATTTTTCGTAAATTCTTTTACACGATTAAATAATGAATTGGGTAACGTCATATTTATTTTATCCGTCAAGTATTGTCTGTCTATTCTTAAAGTGAGTTAATGTACTTTTACGGAATACTTCTGATGGTAAACGGTTTCCATACTCATAGATATTGCCATATTTGCTTTGATAATGAATGTTTGGTTAAAAGGCTACAAGGCATACAAGGAATACTGTGGCTTGTTAGATGGTAGCCTATTGGAGATGTCGACACACTGCCTGCCACTGACTTTTCGAAGTTAAGTGCGTAGTAAATTGTTAATTATCGTTTACTCAATGACTCGAAAAGCCGTTTAAGCTGTCACTAATCCAACCATGAAATCTTAATATATAAAATCCTTGCGTTACTGACTGACTGACAGACACGCTACAGCCGAAACTATAGGGCGCAAGAAGCTGAAATTTGGCATGTTTGTTCTTTGGGGACCGTAGGGTGCACTAAGAAGGGATTGCCCGAAATTCCCACGGGATCGGCCAAAACGGGTAAATAAAAAAAAAATGCAGGCGTAGCTGCTGGCGTCCTCTAGTATAATATAATAATATTCTCCCAAACTAACAGAGCTTATACTATGTAAACTAGACAGTGGATAAACATACGTTTATACTTTTTTTTGTAAATATGTACATACATATTATAGCTATGCCTTTGGATCGCGTAGACCAGCCGGCAGTGGCTCTGTGGATAAGCTAATCCCTCTTACGAAATAAGAGTGTGACGTCACCAAGTGAACGCTATGTCGAGACGTGTCGCTGCATCTCGTGGTTTGCCACGAAGTATGCATGATTTGCTTTGGTCTGTACGTATTGAAATTAAGGCATTCCTGTCCTAATATATACGAAATAAGGTCAATAATCATTTGTTAAAATTCTCTTTTATCATATAATGTGTATTATTCGTTGGAAAGCCAATAAATAAATAAATTGGTTCTCAAAAAATCCATTGACACGCTTTGCGACGTGTCCATGAACACCCAGCCTAAACGTAATTTAGCAGCTATACTTCATCTTTACAACAATATTTGAATATCCTTTTGTTACCCATTGTCACCAACAAAAACTACCTTCATGTAAAACAACTATGTGTGATATATGCCAGTGTCACATAGTTTTTGTACACACATGTCATGTTCCTCGAGTTCTCAACATATGAAGTTACGGCCGTGAGGAAATCTCCGTCAGATATTGTTTTGAAATGGCTCATTTTAAAGTTTGCGAACCCGCGGGGCGGTATTAGTGTCATGTTGCTTAGATGAGATGTGTTATACGGTTTATGAGTGTGTACCATGCTTCATTCTCTTGTTACATTGTCAGTTTGGAAGTTTAGCCATGATGTAGGTGGATTTTCTCTATGCCGTAAGGCTGCGGGTAAAAGACGGGCAAAGTTTCTTATGACAAGACAAGTCGACTTTACTACATTGACAAGGTTTTTAGGCTAAGTATGACTTATTCGAAGACCAATTTCATGCACGCGTCTGCGAGGAACATTTTACCTTAATCATCGCGCTAGCGTTATCCCGGTTGAATCCAAACCTAGAACTTTAACATGAGTAATCAAACCGGTTCGCTTTCTTATCGAATCAAATTTTACAGAATATTGTATTTTTCACCGCGTGACTGCCGTCTGACGTCTACAACGGAAAAGGATAGCGATATTCCAAGGCTTAGATTATTTTTGGCAAGTGAATTCAAAAGTACTAACTCCCCATAAATATCATAATAGCCCGGACCGACGCCTCAACTCGCTCTCCAAGACATACATGAAACCACTTGCATAAAGTTTCTATAAAGTGTGCCCACTTGCTATTCATCCACATGTGTTTCAATTAAATTTATTCCATCAACCCACTTGCCATTCTTGTACAAACGTGTGAAGAATGCAACTGCAGTAGTTCAAAACTTCAACCACGCAATATAACCCTATGCTGACATTGGATATACTGGATTGTCACCACCCCATATCATCCCATGGGTGTCGTAAGAGTCGACAGAGGGAGCATATTATGCAGAATGCACGGTTGGCGTAGTGGTTTAAGCGGTCACCTTGCCGCTTGACATTGCGCCGAGTGTTGTGGGTTCGATCCCCACACGAGACAACACTTTGTGTGATCCATAGATTATTGTTTCGAGTCTGGGTGTTCATTGTGTCCGTTGGTTGTATGTTTGTTAAGTTCCCCGCGACACAGGATTTAGTCTTAGTGAAAAAAAAAAAAAAACACCACTGTAAGAGAAGGAAAACTTGATACAAACCCTTTACCAACCCGTTTGGCCAGCGTGGTATAGTAGGCCAATTCCTCTATTCAAAGGAGAGGCCTAGTCCAGCAGTGGACTGCTAAAGGCTGATGATGATGATGATGATAACCCTATGCTTACTGATCAAACTCATAAATATCCAAGATAAATATAAAATTGCGATCAAATACAACCTTTTTCTTATGCTATTATTTAAAAACTGTATCGTAATCCGCTAGCTTATGATTTCCGAACGACTAGATCAGTGGATAGGATGTTTAACAATAAAGGAAGATCAATGGCTGAAGGTATAATATTTATTTGCATTGTTTACTCGGATTACTACAGAAACTATTGTAGCCCGAGTGAAAAATCGCTGTCCCTTTTCGTCCGCGATTTACGGCGAATGGATAATACCCACTCACAAAGTTTGGTGGTCCCGTTTGCACAGGACGGCATTACACTCAGTTTTACACAAACATGATTTAACATACCAAACATTTCACGCGTGTGAAAACAAGGCGAACATTGTCTATATTTATACCTATTTTATTGATTTTATACACGCTTCGTTGTGGTAATTTTAGGCCTAAACGTTAAATAGACGCAATGTTTCCCAACCTTTACGGCAGTTCTGCAGTTTTGGCAACTGCTATACGATTACTTAGTGTCACTTTATAGGACTCACCAATAACATAACACACAAAATAAGGAACAACTGACTGTCACCTAGGTGATGATGGACCAGTTGACGCAAGACGATGGCACGTTTAGAAAGGTACGTTTCCACCTTTGAAATTCAAACTAACTAGTCGTCTTCGATATATGTCATATATTCCACCTTTCTGCCGGTCTCTTGACATTTTATTAAAGGCCTACCTTGATCTTAGCACTAGAACATACAAAATTTTGCCAGCCTCACTCATAGTTTCAATAACTTTTTTAATAATAATAATAATAAACATTTATTTGTCGGAATATGGGTATACAAAGTTGTTAGTTTACATTTCATTACATTCAAGCCATATTCTACCATTATCTGGCATACAAATATTGATTATTTTTGTTATAGCATGTATACAATTGTCAGTTTATAAGATTAATAATATTATCTAATAACAATTCATTTTAAAATTCTATGCAGTTAGTTATAAATATATCACAATTTTTTGTCCTCCAAGAATGCATTAATTGAATAAAAACATTTATTTAATAAAAGTATAAATAATTTTCGTTTAAAAGTATTAAAAGTATCAATTTCCTTAAAATTATTTGGTAACTTATTGTAAATACGTATCGCCATACAGTAAACATTCTTGCTAAATATATTTAATCTTTGCTTGGGTATGAGTAACTTGTGTGTGTGTCTCCCTGGTCTCATGACGACATCATTGTGCTTACAGAATAAGTGTGGGTGTTTGCGTACAAAAATACAAATTTCATATATATACTGACTAGGTAAGGGTAAGATATTATGTTTTATAAAGTACTCCCTACAGCTCTCAGTCTGTTGTAAGCCGAATAATACTCGCCGAATAGTTTTGATTTTATTGTATTAAATTTTAACAAGAAATTTTAATATACGAACGCCGACATGGAAAAATTGGTCCACTCGACTTGTATCCGGTTTGAATCTTCGTATAGAATACACTATCGTGTGTGTGTGATACACTTTCACTGCTCACCATTATAACTAAAAATCATTCAATTTTGCTTTCACGTTGCAACGAGTACAGAATACATAAGAGTAAATTTGATTCAAAACTAATCGGTTTTATAAATCTCTAATCCATACAACCGATATCTAAGTTTACCTAAACTATTCCATTCCTAGTAACTCACAATTTAAATTTCAATTTTAATGGTTTTGTGATAAAATATTCACAACAATATGAAAGCGTTCAACTAGTTAATTGTTCTAAGAAGAGTACGGTAAGTATTTTATTGAAATATCGTTATTAAATTTGGCCGACTTCCAGGAAAAATGCTCGCCATGATTCTACGGTTTTGCTGAGATATCTACGTTTTCAGTGAGGCTGGCAGAGAGTTTTGTTTTATAATGCAATATACAAACCAATAGATATATCTTAATTTGAAGTAGCTGCAAAAGACTTTTGTCCCTTTGCGGATTCTTCGTTTTTTATTAGCTATTCTTTATATGTTAATCCTTAATCCATTAATAATTATAATAAATATTGTTTATTTATCTCAAAAAGGTACAATGGTATTCTTATATTTATAGATACAGTAAAAACAGACCTTGAACCTTGTTGAGAGCTGGAGTCTGAGCTAGGTTCGAAACCTGTGTGACAGATCTCCAGTCCTCTCCTCTAAACACTACAAAAGTTAGCTAAGTATCTACACCAATCAAAACAGTGTCACAAAAACAAAAATAAGAGAAATAATTTATAAACCGTAGTTGTGTGTGTGTTTGTCTGTGTAGGTTTGTGGATGTGTGTGACTGTTGCGTGTGAGAGTTGTGTGTGTATGTGTGTATAAGTGTAGTGTGTGAGAATTGTGTGTTGTATGTATATGTGTTTTTATGGTAGTCATCTATTTTAATGTAGAAATTATATTTTCAGTGCCGTCATAGTCTAAGTCACATAGCCATAGAGTTACTGCCTTTTTACACTTATTCTTAGACATCTTAATATATAAAATCCTTGCGTTACTGACTGACTGACAGACACGCTACAGCCGAAACTATTGGGCACAGGAAGCTGAAATTTGGCATGTATGTTCCTTGGGGACTGCAGGGGTGCACTAAGAAGGGATTTCCCGAAATTCCCACGGGATCGGCCAAAACGGGTAAATTAAAAAAAAATGTAGGCGTAGCTGCTGGCATCCTCTAGTAGGGTATAAATTTAGAATTTTGTTTAGCTTATTGTACACGTAGTTTCCCAGGAAGTAGAAACATCTTTGGGCTAGATTAGTTCTGACCGAAATCAAGGGACAAACGTTATGTTTCCGACGAACGTGATGTAACATCGACGGATCGTATTTGGTGTTTGTATGGGTCGTAAGAATGAGGTTCAGAATAAATAATTTTCGCACCGAAAGTACATTACAGGTTTTGTAAAGTTCGGTGGTAGGAAATTGGTACGGGAGTCTCCAACCGCTCCAACGCTCTAACTTTAGCAGATGTGTTTTATGTGTTCCTCCCCATGTAGCGATGCAATACTGCGTGACCGATTGGCAAAGAGCTAAATAGGTGAGCTTGAGGACCTGAATGTCGACTACATTGTTGAGAGCTTTGAATACAAATATAAGATTTCGCAATCTGGTGGTGAGTATGTCAATATGTGAGTGAAAAGAAAGAAGATCATCGATTTGTACTCCAAAATATTTAACATAGTTGATTCGCGACAAAGCAGGGCAACTACACGACGGATGGGCCAGGACATTGCAGGAGTGAGCAACGAGAGAATGGGAAGATGACAAAGGCTTGCCTAGAGTGGTCAATGAAAAGGTAAGATAATGAGTTTTTCCAGTATTGAGGATGAGCCGATTCATAGCCAACCAATTAGTGACTGAGTTAAGACTGGACTGAGCACTCGCGAACGCTGATTCCCAAGTATCACCATAAGATATAAGAGCAGTATCATCGGCGTACGTAAATATAGTGGTATTATGTAGCTGAGATTGACAGAGGTCGTTAATATACAGGGTGGCGCTTGCATAGCGGCACTTTTTGAACAAAAGCATAGCTTACAACATTCTTAAGCCTTGTACCAAAAATCAATAAAATCGGTGCAGTAGTTTAGCCACAATATCGATTTTAAGTTCCGCAATTTTTGCACACGCTTTGAGTTCCATACAGCTGATACAAAACGGTCAACGACCCTACATTGCGCGCCGCGACTCGCTAGGTACTACTCACGACGCGACGCCTCGACGTCACCCGAAGCTATGCTCAGCGCAGACAGAACGGAGCGCAGCGGAGAGGATTTTATCAACGCACTTTAAAATAAACTTTGATGTTTTTACAATAAAGTTCATAAATGCTTGAACCTGATAAAAAATATTCGCGCGTCCTCGAAGATACGCGGAAATCCCCGTGCAAAGTCGAGTCGGCGCCCGCGTCGTACGCGTATTTTCAGGGTTTAACGAACTTTCGTGACAAAATATTTACTGTAGAGTGGTCTTATCTGTGTAAAAGTTATTATACGGAGACTAAAGTATTTTTTTCAGTGTATTTGTTTGAAACTTTAGAATTGAAATAAGGCATGGTCGGGATACATGCTATGGATGGGTACAAGTCTACACTACTCGAGAAGGCTACACTACTCGTGGCCATGCATAGCATGCATGTGCCTACACTAGGCGCGTGTTCGGCGCCGAAAGAAGACATGCCATCGTGAAATCATTAGCACAGCTATATACTTAGCTCAACATTAGTAGAAACGCAATTAAACTACATATGGTTTCGTAGCTCATCTGTCGAATCTTCGCAACCTAACGGCACAACACATTCCTAGTGGAAAAGCACTTTAAGTTAACATCAAATTTATTACTTATAAAATTAATGCTATTATGTAATGTCATTATTTTTATTATAATAATCTGTCATAAGACTTCAAGCGCACGCATGTAAACGTCAACTATTCGAATATCACTATATGTAAACTTAGCATTGTTTACATTTAAAAGTGTAAGGTGCGATACTAGTTATTCCTGTTGGTTCATGTACGTGTCCTGGAGTTTAGATACTTATTTAAACTTAGTACGTACACGAACAATTAACTTATCATAAACCTTACATATTATGCAGCTAAGTACAAGTTTTAATTTATGTAAGTTAATAAAACTTTAAATTGCGCATAAAGCAAACAAAGCCGCTCCGGCGTTGTTCACGTGTCTAGTCAAAATGTCCTTCACGTTTATTCTGCAAATACATGAAGATCTAGTCGCACGACTAAAGAAGTCGATACTAACAAAATGCTTAATAGCTGGCATTTCAATCTAGAATCAGATTACAGTGAGGGCGCGCCGTGGGCGTCACAATGCCTGACTCCCCACAGTCGCGAGTCGCCGCGCAAACTAAATTTGCAATATTTAACCAGAAATTGTGTTTACTATTTTTATGGTGGAGGTTCCTTTAAATTCGTCGAGTCACCGAAGTCGAGACTGTTTGAGTTCGCTCGGACTGCGGCGGGGCCACGGAATATTGAATTTTATATAAAGTTAAGAAGAAGTTCGTGTGTGCTCCTAGTGCATTCCACTTATGAAATTGCTTTTCATTTGAGAGCGGGCACAACATACCTAGTCTAAATTATATTCAGAGCGCATTCAACATACATTCACATAAAAGTGTAGAGCACAGTGCACAAAAACAATGGATTTGCATTACAAAAGGCTCGCTCCGTGTGCATCCTAATGAACAGTAATTGTTTAAATCCACAAGAAAGTGGGTAGCGCGGAATACGCAACAACTTACAAACAGTTAATAACATTAAATGCACACGTCGTTTTTTGTATCGCAGTGAATTGTCGGTGGACAGAATATACGCGAACATTCCGGTGTTTACGTTGCTTTGTGCCACTTAAAACATGTGTTATTCAGCGGCTGCCAATCAAAACGACAGCGTGTATTATAAAACAATTTAAATTTATGTCGGTTGTTCTATTCTTCGCTGAGTAGAAATTTGCGTGCATTTTATATTTAGTAGTTCACTTATTTCAGTTTTAATGATACGTCACCTCTGCGACAAGAGTGATCTAAGCATGAAAACATCGCACAAGGTATGATTAACGTATCTCGACCTCGAGTAATGTTAAGAAGATAATACTAATGTGAGGATCGTCTTTAGGTTATCGTAAAAATCATAGTGATTTACGCAATCATGAATAGGTATCGCCACTTTGGCTACTGGTAGGCACAGTATATAGAATTACACATATTTAGAATTTATATCAATTCTGTGTTTGTACCTCTCTTTAATAAAAGGATCCAAGTTATTATCCAAAATTGTCACTGAAAGGCGGCTCTTTTTGAACACTTTAACGGCTCTCGTAAACACTGCACTGAATATTTGCTGCAGCGGCAATCTACCCTTCACGGTTAGGCTGCACATTCGAAACAGATGTGCGAGAGAGGTGAGGTCAACTTCCACCTATCTTGTATGTATTTTTTTTTATATTTCATCTACTAGTATGTAATGAGTGATATCAACAATGATTTATTATAATTATCGGTATAACAACGTCTTTCTTTCTATTTACCTGGTGTCGTCTTTGAAGCGACTTAACGGATTCTACTGCGATTGTACTGAAAGATATAGGGAGTTTATAGACGTAGGTACCCTTTTATCCTAGAAGCATTTAAAAAAGAAGATCAAACGAGCAAAAGGCAAACTTTGAAAATATTTCATGTATCACGGATGCATAAAAGTTTTATTTGTCATGACGCGGTATTCAGGTTTTTCTTGCAGTCTCGACTCCACTACACGGTATTTATTTAAAAAGGTTAATTCTAAAAGTAGTCTGTCATCCTATAATATCCCCATAACTGGTTATAATCGTTAATTAGATTATGAATACGTAGCGGCGATAGCCCAGTGGTGTCCGTAACGGACTGCCGAGACGGTCTTAGGTTCGATACCCAGGTACCCCGGGCACACACCTCTGACTTCTCGAAGTCATGTGTGTATTAAAAAATGTTGATTATCGCTCGCATATAAATGTGCCCGGCGGATGGCAATAGCCTCTCCCCCTATTACATTGGGACCTAATTATAAC
Source organism: Euclidia mi (assembly GCA_944739405.2). Classification (NCBI taxonomy): domain Eukaryota; kingdom Metazoa; phylum Arthropoda; class Insecta; order Lepidoptera; family Erebidae; genus Euclidia; species Euclidia mi. Next base: position 23,630,305 of record OX123204.2, on the reverse strand, counting down.
TGGCGAAAAGTGGGTGTCTGCCTCCCCCTCCGGAGATAAAAAGCGTGAAGTTATGTTGTTATGTGTTATGTTATGTAGATTAATAATTTCCTCGCTTACCGTTCACCTAACCGCTCATTTCTCCACGAAACACAACCTTAGGTTACTTACCTCCCTATCTTCCTCTCAAAATCTCCTTCGTCCACAAGATCTCAAGTACCAACACATTTTAAATGTTCAATAGCAACATTTTAATTTTATTATTGTCTGAGGACATTTTGGGAGGGTTCCCAAATGTCAGGGCGCTAAATGCAAATAAAGTTCGCACATTAATTAGGTACAAGGGCATTTATTGTTAAATTATAAGCTCTTGGGGGAGTAATATTATTCCTACTCTTCCTGGCGCCGTTATTAAATGTATTCGTGTACTCTTAGTTGGCAAACAGATAAGGGATATTAAAAAATGTTAAGGATCTGTTTCTTTATAGAAACTTGCTTTTATTTATAGATGTTATGTGGAGGTCGGTTACCGGGACAAAAGAAAGCCCAAGTGCTTTTCTGATGTATTTATAAGCTATATTACTGCAAGATTCATCAAAATTCGTTCTATTATTTTTGCGTGAAAACGTTAAACTATCTATCGTGAAGACTGACTCTGTCTCTCTGTGACGATCGTTATTGGTAGTTGTTACTATTAGCACTGGTATAAACGATATTACAAGATATAAATGCAGGTTTCCTGACGATGTTTTCCTTCACCGTTTAGCAAGAAATATGCACATAACTTCGAGAAGTCAATGCCGTGGGTATGACGTTACACCTTTGTGTAGCAATCTGTTTGTCTCTCTACTGAGGTATACATTAAAAATATTTTATTTTATCTGTCAAATTATATAAGTCTTGAATACGTATTAGTTAAAAGTGTATATAGACTTTATTATGATCAGCAATCGGCATAGGAGACAAATATATAGAGTAATGTAGTTAACATAATTTTTGTTATAAAAGTTGCATTCCTTTACCTTACGTAATAGTTTTTTGTATTAAATTCCAATGAAGTGGTTGCAATTTTTAGTTTTACCTTTTACGCCAGCTAGGTATTTCGCACCACATGTGCAATGTTATCCAAGATTGATATTTATAAAATATATTAGTTCTATATTTGAGTTATAACTACAAACTAAGTATATTTTTAAATATATTTAGGAATATACAACATGGCAACACAGCATACATTCAGAGAGAGATTACTCATTTAAATCAGCAGCAATCACTGTTACATAATTTTAATTACCCTTTCCCAGGTAATGTAGTAAAGCCAAAGTCATACATAATACATTCGTGTAATGCATGCATAGACAGTGCACCGAAATCCTACGTTGACAAAAGCGAGTAATTTCTGGCACAGGTCAGTGCAGGATTAGGCGTTATTACACCTGAATATAACATCACAGCCGGAGGCCGAGGCCGAATGTGTAATTAGATTTTATTCGGCCTGATGAGCCTCGCCGAATTAGCTTTGTGTCATTGAGCATCGACTTGTCGCTTTAGCTGTGACCGCTGCTAATTACTGATACGGCTTAATTTGTGCGAAAAGTACATTTGACAGATATGCCTACGGTGTAATGGAGTATGGTTCTCGCTCGTTTTGTTTAGATTTGTTGGCTTTATCCACGGGTTTATTAGTAAAGGTAGGCGGGAAAAACGTAGCGATTTCATATGTGGTAAGGCATGTACGATTAAAAGTTTTTCTTTTATTTATGCAACAATATCATGTAGGTAAACATAAGAGTTGGAATTAATTTTATGGGTAGGGGCTAAGAGCGAATTAGGACCTTTAATTCATTGCATTTAAAGATCTCATTACGGCTTGAACTACGGGTTATCATCAGCATGTTTCGGTCCAACAACTTGACTTAGACCGTGTGAAACGTGCACATCAGAAGGTCAAGCAGCAGATTTTTGCTTGCTATTGACCTACGCAGCTGCCTTTGACAGTTTTTGTTCTACGGTGGGCTGCAAAAGGCTGTAAAGAAAAGTGTTAAGGCTTCACTAAAGATATTTCGAGACGAGACGAGACGAGGTCGCTAACTATGGGCCTTATCCGGAAGCTCAGTCACTCAGAGAGCGATAGAGCGAGCTATGCTCGGAGTTTCCCTGCGAGATCAAATCAGAAATGAGTAGATCCGCAAGCGAACCAAAGTCACCGACATAGCTCTCCGAATAGTCAGGCTGAAGTGGCAGAGGGCAAGGCACATAGCCAGAAGAACCGATAGCCCTTGGAGCAGAAAGGTCCTGGAGCGGCGAGCACGCACTGGATGTCGTAGCAGATCCTTCCGCAAGGTGGACTGACGATCTTGTTGGGATCGCGGGTGACGTATGGATGCGGGTGGCTTCAGGGTAGGTCCATGTGGAGAGCCTTGGCGGAGGCTTATGTCCAGCAGTGGCTTTCGGCTGATATGATGAAATATATTTTGGGCCTAGTCACTAAGCCTAACGCGGTGTCTTCGACTACTCTGAGAGGCGACATCACGTAAATCTACCACAGTATGGTATCAAATCCTCAGTTGGGCAAAACATAAACATTCAAAAAAAGATGTACCATACTTCACAATCAATATCTTTATGGAAAATATTTTATGATATTTACAAGATATGCTTACCTATAGTGCTTCGTTAGATCTGTTCCATTACTTATTTTGCAACTTTGCTCGTACCTAAGTTCTGCGCCGTTGCTTAGACTGTTATAAAGGTTTTAGTTACAGTTGCTTGAAATATGTATATATAGAATTCTTGCGTTACTGACCGACAGACGACGCACAGCTAAAATTAAGGAGCGAAAAAAGCTGAAATTTGCCATGTATATTTATTGAGAACCGTAGGGTTGCAATTAGAAGGAATTAGTCAAATGAAAAATATGCTGGCGTAACTGCTAGGGATCTGCTAGTCTACTAAAAGGCATGACGCCTTTTACTGAGGCCCTAAAATCATAAAATGTTGATGAAATATTCCACCTATATATGCCTCTACATATTACAAATAATTTCGTCTATGTAGGCATCTAAAACTGAGTCAATTTAATTAAAACTCAGCAAAAATTAATTTAACTTTTTCAAACTTATCAATGTACTAAATCAAACGATATAATTTATAGCCGTCAATGTGATAACAACTTTATAATAAAAGTTACCTCTAAAATTCTAAGTTATATTATAATAAATTCCAAGTTTTATCAAAAAGTTGCATCAACACTTCGTTACATTAAAGGCATATTGAGAAAAACGAAAGGAATAAGAGTTTTAAATACATGCCAAAGTTCACTGAAAGTCGCAAAAATGTTCCATAATTGTTTTAAAGTACTGACCTCATCGTGTCAAAAGTATAAATCCCCTAAGAACTAAAACATCCCGTCAAATTGAATTCGGAAAGTCGGCGTCGAATCAAAATACGTTGGATGTTACTTCGCACAGAACTCCGATCAAGTTCCACATCTCGACATTGTTTACCGCGCCTTTATTTCTAAAAACTAAGTACAGAACTAACAAAGAAACTCAATTTGGAATTCACGGAGAGAATTAAAAGTTGTTAACTGCAGTCGCGATGAGTTAGGTAGTAGGGTTGTGCCGTGCCGAGGTACGCGGCGCACCCCTAGTGCGGTGGCACACAACATCCGGTTGTTAGGTGCGCTGACAGGCGTCCCGGGGTATTTGGGATAAAATTAAACATACCCAGCACACGCCAGATGCACTACGGCCCGGAAATTCGAGAAAGTTGAGGGTAAAGGTGGCTGCATAATTACATCCAATGCACGTGTACGTTAAATCTGTTATTTTCTCACCGCACGGGAACAATAGTCCACCATTTTCGTCTGCTTTGTGTTCAGCGTTCGTGGCTTCTGCAAATGCTGATCGGACAAATTGTTAATGAGTTTTCCGTGTACTTTTCATTTTCTGTAGTATTCCCCGATTAAAAAGCGATAAGATTTGTTGCTTTCGAATAATTTAATGCTGAGTTGCAATTATTTTCCAAATACTCTAACATGCATTTACATGAATCTACACTAATATTATAAAGAGGAAATTTTTTTATTTTTGTTTGTTTGTTTGTAATTAATAAACTCAAAAGCTGCTGGACCGATTTTAAAAATTCTTTCACCTTTAGAAAGCTACATTATCTGCAAGTAACATAGGCTATATTTTATTTTAGAAAACATAGGGTCCGTAAGATATTTGGGTTTTTCGGACCCAAGGTGTAAAAAATTATCCAAAAAAGTTCCTTATTTGGCGTACGCCGCCTAAACTATGAAAGATAGGACCATAAAATGTTCTAATTAATTAAAGACCTTAAAAATATCTACACTAAAGTCCGCAACACACTATACCTATCTATTTCGAGTTAACACAACAACCACTTTTTATTAAAAAATCTTGAATTTTTTTAGGACTTCATTTAAACGCATTGATTTTACACATGGCATTACTCCTTATCAAAATAAACTATTTTATCGCAAAGAACAGTTAATGTAGATAATATTTAGTCTTAATACATTAAAATTGGACGTTTTGTTTGAAAGTTATGGCGAAATCAATTTATACATATACATAAAATTGGAGTGTCTGTTTGTAATATTAAAATAACTGCTTTTTACTAAATGCATATTATTATGGATGTATACACGGTACATATACCGAAATGCCATTTTTTTCAATTTTTGTTTATCTGTCTGTTTGTTCTCGCTAATCTCTGGAACGGCTGGACCGATTTTTCTTGAGATAACTGCGTGTAGCCGCAAGCAGTTCGTTCATAAAGATTAAAGATGCCGATCTTTAATTTTTATGAACGAACTGCGTTAACGAAAAGTAAACGAAATTTAAGTACAAGACTGAAACTGAAATCTGTCCCAAGCCTAAATCAGGCTAATTAGGATAGAACCGCTACTCTTCAAACAATCCTAACCACCTAATTATGTTCCAGTAGCAGTCACTACTTTTAAACTTTTAAATCCATTTGTCACACTTTCATTTTTGCATTTTAACATAACTTTGGAAGTCAGATGCCAACTACTATACTGACACTATCTTTAAACAAAACTGTTTCACTATCTTAGACAATCTAAATAAAAACGTGCAGAATAACACTCTCAGCTTAACATTTTTACACAAATACATTGTCAAAACTCTAAGATCACATAACCATGTTTGCCAAGGCGAACGCGAGCACAGATGAACTTTCAACGCATTAATCGTGAAAATAGTTTATAACCTCTCGTCTGTGGAAGCCAAAATGACGGCAAACACATCTGTGGAGCCGAAATTCGGTCATTACACAGATGGGGGTTTTTGGGCAAATCTAAGTTACCTGGGTTTAGAAAAACTGATTGGAATCTAAATCTAATTGGAATTCTGTAGAACTATAATTAGTTTTAGAAAGAGAATTAGTTTCTCTATGTAATTTGTTACACTACACTTCACTATAAAGTGAATTGTATTTTGTTAAAAGAGAAATAAAATGGTATAAGTAAAATTTATCTTATATATTATAATTACTAAAAAAATAAACACTTTCTGGTTGTAATATCATATAATTCTTGTACAATCTTACGTCTAACATGAAATAAAAACCAAATAGCATACATTCCAATACATTTTTTTTATACTGCACATGTTTAAAACTTTGACAAAAAAAAGTCCCTCTTCAAATGTCACTTAAGTGGGCCTCACATTTCATTAGTTAATATTACATTCTTGATCACAGGGACTACTTGTGCTTTGTTATTAATAACTTGAGCTTATCACCAAGGTAATATAAACAATGGCATGTTGAAATATTCAACAGACCTTGAGTATGTGGGTATCAAACATGGCACTCACAATTGGTACAAAAAACAATGTCTCATAAAAACTAAGATTTTGCAGAATATACGCTTACAAATGTTATTGTAATTACTTATTCAAATTACTTAATTTTTTACATGGATCTAAGCATTTATTACAATGAAAAAAGCCAGTTATTTGGAAGAAAAATATCAAAACGCAAGTTCATAAACTTTGTAAAAAATTTGCTCCATGAGCTACATTAGTATGGATATGGACTTGACGTGACGTCATCATCACATAAAATTGTTGAATTTATGAATTGTTTCTTTTTCAATCAATTTTACTTTACTTTTGAAATAAGTATTTTTAAAATTAAGAAAATAAAAAAAATATTATTAAGAGTATTTCAGTGTTATTTTTACGTGTAGGTACTATACAATAAAATAAAACAAATCTCAAAAAAAATATTACTCGACCCGACTAACTTTGGACGTAATTCTAAGGAAAACTAGAGAGCGAATCCAAAAAAACACTTTTTACGTGTTCTATAAAAAAGTTAAAAAAAATGTAACTATCAAAATCTTTTAAACATTTTAATATGAAATGCAAAAGCCATCCATAGCACCATCCATACTTAGTTAGCCAGGCGCCAAATACCCCGTCTGTGTAACGGGCCATATTCGGCGATTGGATGTTTACACATCATTGAGGTCGAAATTTTCACATTTGCGATTAGAATACATGTAATTTGTTATAAATATATTGAAGTTCAATAAATATTGATCTAATTACATATATTCGTTTGGTTGATAATAGGTTTTCTATCAAATACGGCAAAACCAAAGTCAACCGTCAAATTCGTAAAAGGCCTTGGCCTTTGCTTCAATTGTTGTTTTTCGCATTATGCGTAAAGATTAGACCTAAGTTAGTATTTATAATGTTATATTACTTACCGGTTCATATTTATTTTAAACCACTTCCCTTTTTCCACAGACACTTTGAGCGGCAAACGCGTAATGAATTTGCGTTGAAGGTGCGTTGAATGTAGCAACGAAAAGTGACGAAAACTAACTTTTTTATTTTGAACATTGACAAACATCAAATGAGTTAAGGAAATCTATTTATCATTTAATCTATTCCTTGTCTTTGACAAAGAGTCACACCTGTTTATTATGGCTAAATTAGCTTTGAACCAAACCTTTTTTTTCACGGGTGACAGAGCCGAATTTCGGCTCTTACACAGATAGGGGGGGTCAAAATCGCGGAAATTCGGCGATTTCACAGACGAGAGGATAAAGGATTATTGTTTAGTTTCGTACAGCGTACTTGTCTTGGACTTACTTGTACTTGTAACTTGGACTCCCCTGCGTCCCAATTCTCTTGTGATTCCAGCAGGTTTGGAAATTTTTCGTTCAGTCGAAGGGGTCTTGTTTGACTGGCAATATAACTGCATAGTGCATGTTTAGCAAATTCGGGTCGCGGTCGTAACCCGCGAATGAAAATTAAATTGACACTAGAGACGAGGCAGGCGTACTTATGTACACTTCACTCGGCGGATAATTAATTCTTTGTTTCATTTTGAACCTAAATTTAATGTGATTAGCTTAGACATTGTATTTGATTACGCGAAATCTTTTAAATAATTGCGTAAATACTGCTTTATTTTTGGATAGATACGGATGGTTTTATTTTAGAGCTTAAAAGTTATCTTAAGTTGTAAACTGTTATCCCTAACCAAAATTAATATGACAATTAACAAACTTTTTGATACTCTGCCAAGAGTCAAAAATATCTGCAGGTACATATATCATCATCATCATCAGCCTTTAACAGTCCACTGCTGGACTAGGCCTCTTCTTTCAAAGGAGGAATTGGCCTACTATACTACGCTGGCCAAACGGGTTGGTATAGGGTTTGTATCAAGTTTTCCTTCTCTTACAGTGCTGTTCTCTGCATAATATGCTCCCTCTGTCGGCTCTTACGACACCCATGGGATGATATGGGGTGGTGACAATCCGTATTCTTAATCCGCAAAAATTACTGATCAAATTGAAAAATACGACAACAAAACGAAGAATATACTTTAGTGAACCTCCAATTGAATTGTATTACATAATATATCCTGTCCTAATTGCGCAAAAATTCAACATAGGTTCAACATAAAAAAATCTTCTTTTTGTTGTTGTATTTTTTAATTTGATCAGTCAATTTAAAAATACAACAACAAAAAGAAGAATATACTTTGGTGAACCTCCAATTGAATTATATTACATAATATATCCTGTCCTAATTGCGCAAAAATTCAACATAGGTTCAACATAAAAAAATCTTCTTTTTGTTGTTGTATTTTTTAATTTGATCAGTCAATTTAAAAAATACAACAACAAAAAGAAGAATATACTTTGGTGAACCTCCAATTGAATTGTACTAATACTCGTTCAGTCGAAGAAGACTTCAGCATAGATTTTATTGAAAAACTTCACAAAGAAACCTTATTATTAGGAGAACGTTGTGTTAATACTACTTGTTGTTTATATTCCAGTTTTATTCACAGGTAGAGGTAATTACGTTCGAACGTACCTATGTCGGCTTAAATAAATTACAGCTACGAATTTCAATATATTTATAGCTACTGCTTATTCCGTTTGACTGCAGTCATTTTTAAGTTAAAAAGAAGGAAAGGAAGAGGAAGAAAAAAAACCGAGTATAGGTCGGTTCACGAAAGTTGACCAGAAATGGCGGCCGTCGCGCATATGTACATTCGTGCACCAATGGCGTGGCTCCATTCTTGACGCATTTAGGGAATGAGTCAAGAACGGAGCCACGCCATTGGCATTCCACCCGCGCCTCATCCCGCACCTCCACGGAGACCTAAAAAATGATTTCTGCGCAGTGGTCATCTTTCGTGAACCGACCTCTACTTTGATGATTTGTTGATATGTAAACTCTTACTTGACATAAAAATACATCCAAGTGTGTAGCCCATAAATGTAAAAAAATAAAAAAGCTACGCTGAGTGTTAGAAACGAGGGTTTAATCGCATCGAGTAACGCTCGGCGTGCGCCCGGCGCCGGCGCTTACTTTAAACGCGAACGCACAATATGTGGTCTGCCTAAGAATTTTCTGTACTTACTTATGTTGCGTAGCTTCTGGCAGTATCTGTGAACTTTTCAAGCTATATTAATATTAATTTCGCATAAAAGTGCGTCCATTTTTCATACCAAAGCCATTAGCATTGTGTCATGGATCATTAGAGATGGCTTACATTATTAGGTTCTGATAAAACCCATAATCCAAAGCACAATGTAGTGAGCTATTGCAGGCAAACTTAAAAACCCTGAATCGCGAAATATATTCTCAGCTTTTCTTTATAAACGACTCAATAAAGGCTGTTTACTGCGAAGCCTTAAGAAATCGTAATACTGCGCTAATCTCTCACTGTGATTAAGGGTAATTTAGACCAAGACCCAAGTTTTATGTCTCTGATATAAATATAAAGTGTTTTATGATTGGCTAATAATACGTAAAGTATGTTTATTTCACGAATTACTTGTAATAACAGTTCTTGTAATGAACTGGTAAGTGATAATTATGTTTTATTTTCGATTATTTTATTTCCTGATCGTATCGGTCTTAATGTGCGGTGACGTGTAATTTGTTTCTTTTGCTTGATTGGATTTATATTGTCTTAGTGTCGCTGCAAAATTATCATAATTATTGGGGTTAAATCAGAATTGTGTTAAAATCTACATATATAAGTCGGCAATAGGTCTATGGCCCCATCCTCTCACTAAATCATAATAACTGAAATATGCTCATAAAGTCGAACCAAAGCTCACTGTCGAACAAACCCGCGTTGCGCAATGCACTTTGCACTGTTAGATGCATAAGATAGCGCTGTGAATACTACCGAAACTTGAGGTCTTTCGTTATTATCTTATAGAAATGTTTGCTCAAATCTTAAGAAGGCTTTGTCTTAAACGTAAAAGAAGATAATTGTGAAACCTTCTCATCCCCATACTGAAAAGAGACCGAGCAGTGTGATACAAACAGGGTTGATGAGTTTTATTTAAAGTTCTAGTTCCAGCGTTCGAGAAACCACAAAGATAGTTGTTCAATAAACTAAGCAAGCGGAATATAATTATTTCATAACAACATACATATAATACGGGTATATAATCCCTAATTTGACGCTTGGAGTGTAAGAACACGTCTGTATAAACACCGTCTTATTTCGCGTGTCAAACTCAAAATATTTACAAAACACGCTTTCATTATAAAATTCGCTTTGTAAAATCTTGCGGCAAAACAAACAGAGTGGTTAAATATTTTCAATCTCAAAAATACGGCAGCGGGACGGAGATGTGAACTTAAAGTTAGATTCGATTCTGAAAGTTGAGCTCTCTGAAGTTTTGGAGAATAAACCCCGATTATGTGCGCCGTAAACATAACGAATGTGACAGCGCTGTGGACTGAATACGACACGAGAGTAATCGATACTACTACTTGTACATAATTTATGTTTGCTTCCACGTGTTCCTTGTACGTACAACATTGATACCAACCGCAAATACATATTTGTGATTGATAAAACTTGTTAAAATATTTGCAACATTTATATAAAACGTCATAAGACTATGAAAAGTCTTTCCATCAGATTAGAGCAGCCCAGAAAAATAAACTTTAAATACAGGTACGTCTATTGTAGGCACATTTCCTGCATCGAATAAGAATTAAAAGGAGCTTGATAACCTACACGAAGAATATCATAAATATGTCTAAATCTCAAAATAAACACATTGTTGTGGCGATGGTCGTACTTCAGGCATATAACACATGGGTTCCAGAGGTGTCGAAATAAATACGTCATTCATACAAACTACTATTTATATTCGTTTCCAAATACTATTGCTTAATAGCCAGCTGAATATTCAGTAGTAACAAAATATTATAACACTCATAAACTGTCAACACCTAAACGATGTATAGCTGCTACTAGCTGACCTACCGAACTTACCGCCATATTTTATTTCTCTATATTTTTTTTAAGATCCTGGAAGAAGAGGCACGAAAAGTTGGACTCGAGATCAACCATGACAAGACTGAATACCTTCACTTAAAACGATACAAGAACACCAGAGAAAAGCGACAAGACCTTAAGGTGGCTAACACGACGTACAAAGGTGTATCGAAATTTAAATATCTCGGATGTATGCTAACGGATACAAACACGAGGGAAAAAGAGATCGAAATCCGCATCCAGAACACCCTGCGATGCAGTGCAGCCTTACATAAGGTTTTGGTGTCCAAGCATCTCAGTAGAAAAACAAAACTTCGCATTTACAAAACCGTAATAAGACCTATACTGATGTACGGCTGTGAGGCTTGGACACTAACCCTTAGGGAGGAGAACAAACTTCTCATCACAGAAAGAAAAGTTCTCCGGAAGATCTTGGGTCCAGTAAAAAGACAGGATGGTAGCTGGAGAATTCGCAAAAATGCTGAAATTGAAGACCTAGTGGCTGAGCCCAATATCATCGGCATCATAAAATCACACCGGCTGCGCTGGCTTGGACATATTGAACGCATGGAAGAAGATCGAGGTGTCAAAAAAGCCTATCTGGGTCGGCCGTCCGGACGACGACCGGTGGGTCGTCCCAAGTACAGATGGAGTGATGTGGTGGAGTCGGATCTGCGTGAGCTTGGGGTCAGTGAATGGCGAGAAATCGTGCAAGACCGAGCGAAATGGAAATCCCTTGTTTCGGAGGCCAAGACTCACTTCGGGTCACTGAGCCAACGGAGTAAGTAAGTATATTTTTTTTGGGCTAAATTGTGAATCTTAACCATTCTCAAGTCCCCTTGAACACACACAAAAAATTGCATTAAAATCGGTGTTTCGGCGAACCGAATGTTCCTAGTCGATTTGGGCAAAGTGGACTGTAGGATTTGGGTTCTTATCGACTAGGAAATGAGGAAGTGAAAAGGGTGTTGTGGATAGGAGCCTCTTACCTTGCTCGGCAGTCTTCTTCTTCTCAGAAGGGGTGGCCTCCTGGTATCTTCAAGTATATTGAAGCTGCTTCAATCACTACACTTCACAAATCACTTTCACTCGCGGGTGGTTTTGTTAGGTTTTGGTATAAGCGGTAGCGGTAAAAAATATGGCGGTGCGGACTGCGGTACACGACGGACATGAGTTCACGAGCGTCTCGAATGTTCCAGTCTTTTCTTCGTCACCGTTGAGCAGGGCGGCCAATAGCGAGGCGTTTTTGGGAGGGGATTCAGGAAAGGATCGCTCGGATTGGCCGAGCAGCGACGAACCATTGACGTTGACATAATTAAACTAGCAATGGAAAAGATAGATGGCGCTACCAATCGGCCCAGTTGTTTAGGAAGAGTTCAGTGACATACACGCGCACATAAGAAATATATATATAAAGATATACGATATAAATATTTATTTCATTGGCAATCTTTAAACTCATTAAAGAGAACTACTTTTACTTTGTAAACGATACTGGCAATTCTATTTCTACTACAACTACTTTTTACTATGAGATAGAGCTATCGTTATAAAATTTCAGCCGATATTAAATTTTATTATTTCTGTGTTAAGATACACTTGGCGCCAATAAGCGAGAAAGCGAAAGAATTGTAAGTAATATGAGTTTAGAGGGGTGAAAAGGGAGGGGCAGGAAAAGCCAAAGACGTATGGACTGCACGAAATGAAATGAAATATTTATTTTGCCACAAATGGCACACACTAAAAATATTTGCATGGAGATGGATATGGCGGGAGGGAAGTATAGAAGCGAAAGACAAACTGCGCCGACCACAAATAAATTAATAACAGAGCTAGAGAATGATGATGACTAAGTGTGTGAAGCAGCGGTATAAGATTTATCTGAAAAAAGATAACTCCCGCATTAGGACTAAATCCTGTGTGGCGGGGGACTTTACAAACATACATCTTACGAGGACAACTAACACCCAGACTCGAAACAACTATTTATGGATCACACATGTGGGAATCGAACTCACAGCACTCCGCGCAGAGTCAAGCAGCGAGGCGGCCGCTTAAACCACTACGCCAACCCTTACACAGTATATGCTTTATTTTATTGGATTCAAAACAGTCTTATCGCAGAATCCGATTCCAGCTGACTTACTTATAAACTACCTATCTAACCTATCTGATTACGTAATTTTTTGTCATTTCATGCTGGGTTTGTATGTGAATGAGTAAGCGGGTGAGTGACCGTTCACGCAGTGTACCGGATCACTCAGAAAGTAAATAAGCATACAGGTACCACCTGTATGTAGTGTAGTAGGTATAATAATATTGTACACTATACACCTTCATAGATGTAGTAGGTATAATAATCAAATAATGAAAGTACAAATAAAATCTGAGATTTTATTTGTACTTATCAGCCGAATAAAACATAGTTAGTCCGTAGTCTCTAGGCCGGTAAGAATACTAAAGATTACCGCACTATAACATTTATATTAATCTATTATTATACCTGATTTGAACAAAATACATGAAGCTATCCTTAATTCACTTGTATTTTCTCCGGTGTGTGCGAGCGATGCACTATGATTTAACAAAGAGAATAGTTCAGTAGGTCGCGTATGCAAATCTGTAGCTATTATAGCTACGCCGTAGCATCGTCTACGATATACCGTAGCAGAACCGCCTATGTTATTCAATGTATTATGAATAAAGCTAATATAGGTTCATGAGTTGAGGAATACTTAAAAATATTATTATAATATTAACGCAAATATTTTTATTTAAATTCTTTTACACGATTAAAGTAATAACGACTTGGGTAGGTCATATTTATTTTATCCGTCAAGTATTGTCTGTCTATTCTTAATATTGAGTTAATGTACTTTTGCACGTAGTTTATGTACGGAATACTTGTGATGGTAAATGGTTTCCATACTTATAAATATTGCTAAGTTTTGATAATGTTTGATTAAAGGGCTACACTAAACCTGCCTGCACTAAGGATGCATTACGTATCGCCGGTGAGTTTTAACAACTATTGGCAACAAATTTTTGAGGTAATAATGTTTCTACTGCATGGATGGCATAGTGGCTTAAGAGGCCGCTTCTCCAAGTGAATCTACGCCACGTGCTGTGGGTTGGCTCTCCACACGCAACTCTCTCTATCTGTCGTAATGACAGTTATACGTGTTGTGATCTCCTGAGACAAGTAATGGCATTCAAGGAATACTGCGGCTTGTTAGATGGTAGCCTATTGGAGATGTCGACACACTGCCTGCCACTGACTTTTCGAAGTTAAGTGCGTATTAAATTGTTAATTATCGTTTGCTCAATGACTCGAAAAGCCGTTTAAGCTTTCACTAATCCAAACCATGAAATATAATATAATAATATTCTCTCAAACTACGCAGAGCTTATACTATGTATACTAGACAGTGGATAAACATACGTATATACTTTTTTTGTAAATATGTACATACATATTATAGCTATGCCTTTGAATCGCGAAGATCAGCCGGCAGTGGCTCTGTGGATAAGCTAATCCCTCTTCCGAAATAAGAGTGTGTGTCGCTGCATCTCTTGGTTCGCCACGAAGTATGCATGATTTGCTTTGGTCTGTCCGTATTGAAATTAAGGCATTCCTGTCCTAATATATACGAAATAAGGTCCATAATAATTTGTTAAAATTCTCTTTTATCATATAATGTGTATTCTTTGTTGGAAAGCCAATAAATAAATAAATTAGTTCTCAAAAAATCCATTGACACGCTTTGCGACGTGTCCATGAACGCCCAGCCTAAACGTAATTTAGCAGCTATACTTCATCTTTACAACAATATTTGAATATCCTTTTGTTACCCATTGTCACCAACAAAAACTACCTTCATGTAAAACAACTATGTGTGATATATGCCAGTGTCACATAGTTTTTGTACACACATGTCATGTTCCTCGAGTTCTCAACATATGAAGTTACGGCCGTGAGGAAATCTCCGTCAGATATTGTTTTGAAATGGCTCATTTTAAAGTTTGCGAACCCGCGGGGCGGTATTAGTGTCATGTTGCTTAGATGAGATGTGTTATACGGTTTATGAGTGTGTACCATGCTTTATTCTCTTGTTACATTGTCAGTTTGGAAGTTTAGCCATGATGTAGGTGGATTTTCTTTATGCCGTATGGCTGCGGGTAAAAGACGGGTAAAGTTTCTTATGACAAGACAAGTCGACTTTACTACATTGACAAGGTTTTTAGGCTAAGTATGACTTCATCGAAGACCAATTTCATGTACGCGTCTGCGAGGAACATTTTACCTTAATCATCGCGCTAGCGTTATCCCGGTTGAATCCAAACCTAGAACTTTAACATGAGTAATCAAACCGGTTCGCTTTCTAATCGAATGAAATTTTACAGAATATTGTATTTTTCACTGCGTGACTGCCGTCTGACGTCTACAAATGGAAGGGATAGCGATATTCCAAGGCTAAGACTATTTTTGGCAAGTGAATTCAAAAGTACTAACTCCCCATAAATATCATATTAGACCGGACGCCTCAACTCGCTCTCCAAGACATACATGAAACCACTTGCATAAAGTTTCTATAAAGTGTGCCCACTTGCTATTCATTCACATGTGTTTTAATTAAAGTTATTCCATCAACCCACTTGCCATTCTTGTACAAACGTGTGAAGAATGCAACTGCATCTACTCTTGTAACCCCTTATAACACATAGTAGTTCAAAACTTAAACCACGCAATATAACCCTATGCTTACTGATCAAACTCATAAATATCCAAGATAAGTATAAAATTGAAAATTTGCCGTGTGGTTGACGGTATAGAATACAAGTGTCACCACCCCCTATCTTCCCGTGGGTGTCGTAAGAGGCGACTAAGGGATAACACGATGCAAATACCATCTTTGCGTAGAGACGGAAAACTCGACATCAAACCCTATACGACTGCCTCGTTGGTCTCGCGGCATAAATGTGCGCGTGGAATCGGGAGGTCCTGGGTTCGATTCCTGGGTCGGGCAGTGTTATTGGGTTTTTCTGTCATGAAATTCTCAGTAGCAGCACGGAGTCTGGAAATGTGCCCGGTACGGCAATAGGCTCGCCCCTTATTACGTGGGACTAAAGTACATCTAGCGAAAAGTGGGTGTAGAAATACACCTCTGCTTAACCCTTCGGGGATAAAAGGCTTGACGATATGTATGTATGTATGTATGTATAAGTATAAAATTGCGATCAAATACAACCTTTTTCTTATGCTATTATTTAAAAACCGTATCGTAATCCGCAAGCTTATGATTTCCGAACGACTAGATCAGCGGATAGGATGTTTAACAATAAAGGAAGATCAATGGCTGAAGGGATAATATTTATTTGCAATGTTTACTCGGATTAATACAGAAACTATTGTAGCCCGAGTGAAAAATTGCTGTCCCTTTTTGTCCGTGAATTACGACGAATGGATAATACCCACTCACAAAGTTTGGTGGTCCCGTTTGCACAGGACGGCATTACACTCAGTTTTACACAAAAATGATTAAACATAAACTAACATTTCACGCGTGTGAAAACAAGGCAAACATTTTCTATATTTATACCTATTTTGTTGATTTTATACACGCTTCGTTGTGGAAATTTCAGACATAAACGTTAAAGAGACGCAATGTTTACGGTAGTTCTGCAGTTTTGGCAACTGCTATACGATTACTTAGGGTCACTTTATATGACTCACCAATAAGGAACAACTGACTGTCAGCTAGGTGATGATGGACCAGTTGACGCAAGACGATGGTACGTTTAGAGAGGTACGTTTGCACCTTTGACATTCAAACTAACGAGTCGTCTTCGATATATGGCATATATTCCACCTTTCTGCCGGTCTCTTGACATTTAATTAAAGGCCTACCTTGATATTGACACTAGAACATACAAAATTTTGCCAGCCTCACTCATGGTTTCAATAACTTTATGATCTTATTGTATTAAATTTTAACAAGAAATTTTAATAAACGTACGCCGAAATGGAAAAATTGGTCCACTCTACTTGTATCCGGTTTGAATCCTCGTATAAAATACACTATCGTGTGTGTTTGATACACTTTCACTGCTCACCATTATAACTAAAAATCATCCAATTTTGCTTTCACGTTGCAACGAGTACAGAATACATAAGAGTACCTTTGATTCAAAACTAAACGGTTTTATAAATCTCTAATCCATACAATCGATAAATAATCACAGTTTACTTAAACTATTCCATTCCTAGTAACGCACAACTTAAATTTTCATTTCAATGGTGTTATGATAAAATATTCACAACAATATAAAATCGTTCAACTAGTTAATTGTTTTAGGAAGAGCACGGTAAATATTTTATTGAAATATCGTTATTAAATTTGGCCGACTTCCATGAAAAATGCTCGCCATGATTCTACGGTATTTGCTGAGATATCTACGTTTGCAGTGAGGGCAGAGGGTTTTGTTCTGTAATGCAATATACAATCCAATAGATATATCGTAACATGAAGTAGCTGTAAAGACTTTTATTAGCTATTCTTTATATGTTAATCTTTAATCCATTATATAGAAATTTAAACTATCGTGGTCATTAACATTACTTTTACATTTTTCTACGTTACATATACCACGTACCTACCTTTGTTCTGAGTGTTATTTATGTGTATCGGTGACTCACTACAAAGGTACGTGGTATGTCCCGTAGAAAAATGGAAAAAATTAATCCATAAGTTATTTATCCTGATATTTGATGTATAAGCGATAGTTTTTCCATATACTTAACTATTTGTTTGATACATACACACAGCTTATCAATACTTCGATGGAATAGTCAGTAACGTGACACCGTAATAATCGACGCATCGTAAAAACTGTCCACATTAGGTTGATATAGATACTAAACAGTCATATTCCAATTATTTTTAAGTGTCCTTACTCTTGAAATAGCAATAAAATCCTTACGGACTTCACAAACATTCAGTGAACGGACACATTAAGGACCTAGACTCGAAACAACAATTATAGGAGCACGCAAAATGTTGTACCGGGTGAGGGCCGAACTAACAGCACTCGGCGTAGTGCTAAACGGCGAGACGGCTTTTAGAACCACCAAACATTACCGTATAGTAATTTTATCTAAAATCTAATCAATTGATTAGTGAGCTGTTGTTAAGAATAGACGAGTCGAATAGCATTAAGTAGTCACCATTATATACAATTTAAATAGTGACCTCAATAAACGCGTACAACATTATGCGAACACAACAAAACTTAACTTGTGTTTAAACAATGTTTCGATTGTAAATGAAACTGTATGCCAATATAATGGACCACAGTCCTTTCAATCGGAGTGGCAAGACTGCTCGCTCTCCACCTCTAACGCCGGCACCTGAACCAGAACGTCATCGTAGAGCACCGACGCAAGATATACCATTGAAGCCATCTCTACCCCAGAAATCCAGTCCTGGATGTCTTCCATTGAGCAGTACCTCAAAGAAGTATGCTCCGTACCAGCAAAAAGAAAACTGAACACTGAGCAGAAGATGAAAGTCAGCCATCTCTGTTGAAAAGTGGGCCATAAAGTTTCAATGTTGGCAGTTCAGTACCAGTCCCTGAAATCAAATGCTATCCAGGCCCATTGTACTATCAAATCGCAGCAAGACCAACTAGATTTATCTTAAAAAAAATCGTCTGCCCTGAACAAATGCAACTACACGTGAGAGGGTTACGCAAAACTAAGAACGGGGGGGGGGGGAAGTGAAAAAATAAGTTCAACTTTCAAATGCAGGACTTACAATAAATGAGCCACATAAACGGAAGCCTAGAGTTGTGATTGTCGGTGTGCCCTCAGCTATGAAAGAGATGGAAGTTTTCACATGCCTATACCACCAGAATTTAGTAGACAAACTTCCGGACTGCAACCTTGAGACCTTTCTTAGTGAAATCAAGTTGAGTCACAAATCGGGTCGTAGAGACGCTGATACTTGTAACTATGTTATAGAAGTATCGGCACCCATACGCAAAGCACTGATTGTCAAAGACCGAATATTTATTAATTGGTCATCTTGCCCGGTGAAGGATTACACATTAGTTACTCGCTGCTATAAGTGTCAGCAATATGGTCATGCGGCAAAGTCATGTAGAGAGTCCCAAAACACATGCGGGCATTGCGGCGGCCAAGGACATACCATAAAGGACTGCCCGAAGAAAACCGAAGACCCTCAATGCGCGACCTGCCTGCACTTTAAGAAACCAAGCAACCACAACACCGGAGCCAGTGACTGTCCAGCAAGAACAATGGCAGAAAAGAGGTAGATCAGCTCAATGGATTATGGTGGTGCCTAAGAGCGTCGTTTATTTGAATAATTTGCATATTCTTTTATACTTAAATTTATCATCTTTATTTGTTATTTTATTAAGCCATTCATGTTTCATTTACTAATATTATAACAGCAACTCATTAGAATATTGACATACTAACATAAAACTGTAAAATCATCTAGTTCGATAAAATGTGTGTAGTTTAAGTTATGTAGTTTAAGTTAAAGTAAATAACAAAGATCTAAATGCAACTATTATTAAATTGACATCATTCGCAATTCTGCTGACCTACAGTTTTATAATTTACGCTTGTTACTTCAGTAAAATGCTCGACTCGCAATTATATTGTACAATACATGACCACCTTAATTATAAGTAGCTATTAATTAGTAACTAAGTTTTATACTGACCATATATATATTGTTTATTGCTAAATACGAAATATTATTGCTGTATTTTTTAATACAAATCTCAAATTTGTAAAGAGAGACCCAACCGCCTGTGATACAGTTAATAACTAGTACAGGGGTATGGTGTTCTTTCCAATCAATTAAAATTCATTGCATTAAGGGTAATATTATATTAGAATACTATTGTTTGAATTTATGCGTTCTGTATTTCTGTGAATAAAATTTTATTTATTATTATTATTATAATCACAATTACAAATTAGAGGCGAATACCATAAAACCTGAGGTCATAGTCAAATCATGTAAATATTCACCATAATTTGATATCTCCCTCCGAATATCATTCGTTGAACGTCCAAAAATGGCCCAATTCATTCGCTGACATTATTGAATTATGATTAATAGGCCGGAAGTAACGGGGAGATACATCAGGAACGATTCTGGCAGTTTTCCGACCCGGCGAATAATGCTCTACCGACTGAAATATGCTCTTGAAGACACAATAATACTGCCTTAATCATGTCCATGCGTCTACAGCCAAACGGCTCGGAAATATCCAGAGATATCCATAGACTATGTTCATCTAGTTATGTAAATATGTTTTCTGTATTCCGGTCCTTCGTGACGATTTGTTCTATATCTTATGCGACTGTATGACAGGCCTGTTAGCGTCTTTGTAAGTAACACTGATTGAACTGTTTGTTACTCAAAATTATGTGGTCTGGCTCCTCAGCCATGTCAACAAGGAAATTGTTCTTTTCCGTATCTTACTCAACGGTGTATACTAATTTTGTAGCGATCTGCTGAATTAAGACTGATGTTACGGCGTTCGTTGTAAATTTGGAACAATTTTTATTAATTTTTATAATAGGCTTGTGTTCACTAAGAATAAATCGGTTTGATTATAGTATCTATAGATTCATTATGATTTGTAGATATCAATAAAGTTTATTATTTACTATAAAAACGTAAGATTAATGTTATTTTTAGGATTCTAATACTAAAAATAATGTATTCTTGTGACAGTGAACACCAATCAGAGATCTATCTAACAGTGCGTTCGACATTGATGTTGTTGACGTTTTGGCAGTTAATACTACTTAAACGTAAGGCTTTATACCTGTCAAATCGAATATAACAAAATAAAAGTGGGTACACCAGACCAGACTTCATTCACGGTTTGTTTTGTTTTGCACTTTTTGACATCACTCAACCGCCATTATGGTTTACAGCGTTTTCGTGTCAAATTCAAAAATGTTTTTAAAACGCCGTACTTAATTAGTAATGTTGTTGATCGATTTTTAAAGAAAAATCAGTTATTTCGGTTTAACGTCTAATAAAGTAACGAATCAATCACTAATTACATTTTAGGACACAAGCCTATTGTTATGTGCAATGTTATGTCCGCGGATCAAGACGACACTTAAGTTGTTAATTAAGACAGTGTAACGGAACCCCATGGACCCCAGGCTGATTAAAATTTTAGTTTTCTTACTAACTGGGTCTAAAATATCAATTTCAGCCTGGCCCCGCCAAGTAATTTGTGGCCAGGGTTCCCGCGCACCACCCCGCGCAGGACCATGGAATTCGTCCTTACTTTATATTCCTCTGCTGACAGCATTTACCAAACGTAAATGCTTATAATTGAATGAAAGTGGACATCAAAATACTAAAGACAGCGATACATTAGTATTGGTTTGTCATCACAAAATCACTCTCCATATATTCATGCTTCACATATTGGTACTTGAGTACAAGGCAGCGTATCTCAGAGACGGCAGCTCCAGGGAGACGGAGAACATGATCCAGGTATATTAGTCATATAGTATTATCGGCGCCGAGTATTTCAGCGATATCCAGTGTATAGTATTGAGCGTACAGTAACAGTCTCAGAACTGATGCCACAAAACGCCTCCTTGCCGCAAGTCACAACATTGAAGCCCATACAAACATAATCAATTAAAACGTATTAAGCCATCGCGCATAGTTTGCGGGGAAGCTCTCGTTACAATCGCCGCTAGATTAGCCGCACGGTCTTACTGCTACCGCGTGACCGACAGGTGGCTCTTCTTTCGCTCTTTAAAACCTTGTCAGCTGCTATGTACTGGCCTGTACGCAGGTTTAGACAGCGATTGTGAAAGTCCTGCATTCTACCACCTGATCGCAAATACGGAGACTCCCATCATACATCGCTCGTCTTTACATCCATCATCAACAAGGTACGAACCACTACTAATGGTACACGCGGTTATTGATAATATAACTATGTACAATATCTCATAGAGAACTTTATATTTTAGTCAGCCTGGTATATATATATGGTGTGATATAGACATAGATACACAACAGAGTTATTAATGTTATACAGTTCATGCAATAAATTACAGTAAAGTGAATAACAGACACTCACCGGACTATTAGCTGCGTCACTGCCAAACTTGCCCCTTGCCCTGTGCTGATCACCTTCTCTTGAAGCCGCTCGCCTTGTTCTTCGATATCACTAAGCACTAATTATCGACCAACACCGGACCTCTTACGCGCTAGGCCAGGTCCGATCTCTCTCGCGCCATAAGACCAACTGTCTGAAACACCACGCTAGAGCGTTCCCGTGAACTGCCCTCTTCCGCGTCCTAAGACTCTGTCCGCGAGATCCGCCTAGTTCCGCGTCCCAACATTGACTGTCTCATCCAACATCACCACTACCACGTCACGCTGTCCTGGGACCCGACTAGCCCCGCCTCCTAAGGCCCGACTGTCCAGTCAAACACAACTAACGCAACGCCTCTCGAACCCTTACTACCTGATAGGGCCCGTTTCTTATCGTTGATCCCCTTTTTTATGATCCTCAACTATACCGCATGTGAACACTACAGTGCCAATATTTTCTCATATTTCATGGCTATTTCTTTACTCATATGCCTGTCACATAATTCTTATAAATTTGTCAACCTCTTAGAATTTATGAGTTTACTAATTGCATAACGTTGGCGCCATCGTAGCGATAAGACAAACACATGTGGAAACAAGTATGCAACCTAAGAACTATATATTATTAATTAATTTGGTGTAGCCAGCAACACCATTACATTCCCCCCTCTGAAAATCAGACGCGTAGACTAAGTCATAGCGTATGAGCTTTCACTACAGATACAATAGCATATGTATTAGAGTACGCCAGTTAAAACTGCATCTTGTCTTCCACCATTAACTATCGGCAAGTAACATACAACTTCCAATAAATAACCACTGCTTCAATACCACTTATCCTAACTCATAGTTGATTGACAATAATAACCCTACCATACCTTTGCTAAGGTCACTCCGTACGATACAATAACTAACGAACTATACTTCAGCCATCTCCATATTATGACAACATTGTTGCTTATAAGTATCCTATAGCAATTGTTGCCTCAACTGTGCCTAATCAAATATGAACGTTTTACTATGCCTATGAGAAATTATCAAAACTCTTATCCATCTGTATACTACTAAACTTCTCCCCAGACCTAAACTTCTAATTGCCGTAACCTATGTATTCCAATAAGCCAGATGGCGTTTTAGCAATAAATTCTCAAAATAGTAGTACAATCTATAAGACATCCTATCCATGCTTAGAATGGAGGTGTACATACCAGATGTCTTCTTGATAAACGGGCAGCGTGGTATGATCAAGGTACCTGATTCGTCATTGTCACTCGTCGAAATCGGGTTCAGTAGCGGGTGTACATAGTGTCAGATAGCAGTGGCTGGAATAGTTCGCACACACTCGTATAAGAGACTAGTTTTATCAAAAGTGACAGACAAGTAGTTGCAATAGTTTTATATAATGAGCTAAATAGTCGTAAACAATAGTACAGTGCAGCAGTGGTTTCCCCAGTCGATAGCTCGACAGTCCTTACAACTAAACAATTCTCAACTTGGTCCCACACTAGGAATTATTCCCATTTAGCTCGAAATTGCACGCGTGGGGATCGAACCCACAACGTCCGGCGAATTTGCCGCTCCAATCAGTTCTTCATTCGGATCATCAAGCGTATCGACATGATATCTGCTTCATTATTAAGGCTCTGATTACAGTTAACGTAAATAACAATTACTATTATTACTCGTGCAGTTGGACGCAGTTGCCAAATATATTATGCCATAAAAAAAAGTTCTATATAACGAACGACACACATAGGGCCCTATGTAACTTAAACCTTCGTTTAATATTGTATATTTGAGAGTTCGGATCAGAGGGAGTCCACTTGCTTGAAGTTAGTCGATGTGCGCGTTTATAGTTAGTAAAGATAATGAAAACTTAGCTCTGTGTAAGATGATCCAATGTGAGATATGTCCTTCGACGCATACTGCAACTGCCTTTCACGTTACCGGAACGCCGCTACTTTGTACTCACAGCCGACGGACGCAACAACACGTGCGGTAGTTGATGTAAAAGGTGACGAAGGGTCCTGGAATTTTAAATGAAATGGCACGAGTATCAAACTTCCAAGATTAGTCATATGATATACGACTTCTATTTGAGTACTAAGCCCGGATACAAACTAACAGATAATTAGAAGATGTGATGCGGATCACCAATGAATATTTTTCAGTATGCGTATTAAGTAATTTGCATGAGTCTAGCAACAAAATATTATTTTTATTTGGATTCCAGTATCAAGTTAGCTGTTTACGAATATCGCACGATAGGGCTAAACTATGCCTATGAGTCCAGTATGTATCAAGACGTTGTTAGCATACTGCTTACACTACACACCTCTCGAATCTCATGAGAAATATAAACTCAATATCAAGCTCTAAGCAAACCTTGGGCTCGAACCTTGGTACATTGAGCGCTCTTAAAAGGTATGTGTACAATATACCAGGCATAACATATGCATACATCATTGCCACTGGCTATCACATTGTAACGCAGATGAATAAGTATTGTAAATACTCAGCTTAACTAAAATCTGAGATAGCCTGTAACTGTAACAGTTAGGTAAAATACTGATGCTTAGAATTAACACGTGAAGAATATCTATTTCATATGACGCACGGCGGGAATCGAACCCATACCAAAGACGGCGGAAATGACTTTCAAAAGCCATTGAGTTTTTCAAAACAATGCAGCACATGCGCAATCATATCTTAATAAAGTAGCCCATCCTGTCCTTTTCACGTGCGCGTTGGCGCGTTCGGACAAAGCACATCAATAATACAAAAGAACAATAGTTCCTTTCACGATGGGAATCGAACCCATCCTAAAAACGGCGTAAATGACTTTCTAAAGCCATTCAGTTCCTTAAAACAATGCGCCACATGCGCAATCATATCTTAATAAAGTAGCCCATCCTGTCCTTTTCACGTGCGCGTTGGCGCGTTCGGACAAAGCACATCAATAATACAAAAGAACAATAGTTCCTTTCTAGCCTTCCTTCTTTTAACTAATAAACATCTAAAATGTGTTTCCCTTTTTTGTTTTATCCCTTATTTTTTCACACGCTGGCATTTGGAAACAAACCGTGCCAGATGTCGGCTTATTGCATTGCCTTTCTAGTTTGGGAAACAATTTTAGAACAAAACATTTTAAAACAATGGTCACTAAACCCATCTCTAGACGCACATTATCGGCGAAATATTATTTCCTGCTATAATAACAACAATTAACAAAATAGTTTCGTGTTCAACAATAGTGTGCATTCTTTTTATGTTTGGGAATCGAACCCAAAATATTTAAAATCACATTGTACGACTTCTATAAAGCCGACGCCGATCGTTAGGTACATGAGTATAATATCCGCCGACTTTCACCAATGCTCAGGAATCGAACCTAGAGCTTTTATAAGGTATACCAAAATACTGCAGTGGGCTAATATTACCCTAATCTACTTGCTAACACGTTAGGAAACAAAATTTACTGATATATGACCTCAGAATAATCCTTTTCTCAATTAAAGCTCGCGTACACTTCATCAATAAAAACCCATATGCATTCTGTAAGAATCTCAACTCAACCAATGTAATAAACCAATAGATGCTTGTCCAAAGAACACGTATGCATAAGATAGATATTATTACTAGATTTCGTAATTTAATACGTTTCTTGACACCATTTTGAAATATCGCAGCAACAGGAATCGAACCCGCTATTTCGGTAAATTTGTTGAAACTTTTCAAAATATCGTAGCAACAGGAGTCGAACCCGCTATTTCAGTAAGTTTGTTGAAAACGTTTCAAAATATCGTAGCAACAGGAATCGAACCCGTTATTCCAGTAAATTTGTTGAAAACATTTTTATAATATCGTAGCAACAGGAGTCGAACCCGCTATCTCAGTAATTTCGTTGAAAACATTTCAAAATATCGTAGCAACAGGAGTCGAACCCGCTATTTTAGTAAGTTTGTTGAAAACATTTCAAAATATCATAGCAACAGGAGTCGAACCTGCTATTTCAGTACGTTAGTGTAATAAATTTCTGTCCCGCAACTCCAACAAAATATTATTCATTATTTATCCTTAAATAATTCCCCCCTGTTATGTACAGGTATCGAACATGTTATAAACAATACGACGACTAGTTCGCAGACGTTTCACAACAATATATCGTAACAGACATTGCTCAGGAGTGTAACCTGATTTAACAACACCTACATATTCCACTGGATATTCTGGTGTGCATTGTAAATATATCTCAAGCCATGTTTATGTCCTACGACAGATAATCCAATAACTATAATCTATATAATATAAAATCCTTCTCTTTCCTTATCCAAAATAAGTTTTAACCATCGCTAGTCTTCATCACGAATCGGACTCAAACAGCGAACCTGATACGCAAGTGCTTGTAACCAATAATATGCTTATTATCGAGAGTCGAACTCGATATATTCAAACGCTAAGCATTTTCTGTAGCCAATAATATAACCTCTGTCGAGACTCAAACTCGACATACAGTATAAATGACACGCATGAGCTTTATGTAAAGCGGTGGATCTATGTAGCCAATTATATGATTACTTTCGAAATGCAGCGATGTTATAAGAGGAACCAAAGTGCTATTAAAATAAATAACACGTGCGAGAGAGCCCCCCTCCGATTATTAAATATTAAGATGATTGCCGCGCTTTATGGAAAGCATTTCTATGTACCCAAAAATATAACCACTGTCGAGACTCGAACTCAACATACAGTATAAATGACACGCATGAGCAGCATTTATGTAAAGCGTTTCAACATATGTAGTCAGTTATATGTTTACATGCAAGATACAGCGATATTATAAGAGGAACCACAGTGCCATAAAAATAAATAACACATGGGAAAGTGTGGCACTTAGGCGCAATATCGCCCCCCTCGGACTATTAAATATTGAGATAATTGCCGTGACTTAAATATTATTTCGCCTTTCTGAAATGAACATGATCGTCTATCGATTAATAAATGGCACGTTGTGTCTAATTAATTTGATATTTTCCTACGCTGTGTATGGTTATTTCTCTACGTTGTGTTTGTATTTTTCTACGTTGTGTTCGTGTAGTAATTTTTAAGTTCTTCCTCGTTGTTCTGAAGTAAATCAGAACATTTTATGACGAGGATCCTGGTCACGGCACCAAATGTAACGGAACCCCATGGACCCCAGGCTGATTAAAATTTTAGTTTTCTTACTTATTGGGTCTAAAATATCAATTTCAGCCTGGCCCCGCCAAGTAATTTGTGGCCAGGGTTCCCGCGCACCACCCCGCGCAGGACCATGGAATTCGTCCTTACTTTATATTCCTCTGCTGACAGCATTTACCAAACGTAAATGCTTATAATTGAATGAAAGTGGACATCAAAATACTAAAGACAGCGATACATTAGTATTGGTTTGTCATCACAAGATCACTCTCAATATATTCATGCTTCACATATTGGTACTTGAGTACAAGGCAGCGTATCTCAGAGACGGCAGCTCCAGGGAGACGGAGAATATGATCCAGGTATATTAGTCATATAGTATTATCGGCGCCGAGTATTTCAGCGATATCCAGTGTACAGTATTGAGCGTACAGTAACAGTCTCAGAACTGATGCCACAAAACGCCTCCTTGCCGCAAGTCACAACATTGAAGCCCATACAAACATAGTCAATTAAAACGTATTAAGCCATCGCGCATAGTTTGCGGGGAAGCTCTCGTTACAATCGCCGCTAGATTAGCCGCACGGTCTTACTGCTACCGCGTGACCGACAGGTGGCTCTTCTTTCGCTCTTTAAAACCTTGTCAGCTGCTATGTACTGGCCTGTACGCAGGTTTAGACAGCGATTGTGAAAGTCCTGCATTCTACCACCTGATCGCAAATACGGAGACTCCCATCATACATCGCTCGTCTTTACATCCATCATCAACAAGGTACGAACCACTACTAATGGTACACGCGGTTATTGATAATATAACTATGTACAATATCTCATAGAGAACTTTATATTTTAGTCAGCCTGGTCTATATATATGGTGTGATATAGACATAGATACACAACAGAGTTATTAATGTTATACAGTTCATGCAATAAATTACAGTAAAGTGAATAACAGACACTCACCGGACTATTAGCTGCGTCACTGCCAAACTTGCCCCTTGCCCTGTGCTGATCACCTTCTCTTGAAGCCGCTCGCCTTGTTCTTCGATATCACTAAGCACTAATTATCGACCAACACCGGACCTCTTACGCGCTAGGCCAGGTCCGATCTCTCTCGCGCCATAAGACCAACTGTCTGAAACACCACGCTAGAGCGTTCCCGTGAACTGCCCTCTTCCGCGTCCTAAGACTCTGTCCGCGAGATCCGCCTAGTTCCGCGTCCCAACATTGACTGTCTCATCCAACATCACCACTACCACGTCACGCTGTCCTGGGACCCGACTAGCCCCGCCTCCTAAAGCCCGACTGTCCAGTCAAACACAACTAACGCAACGCCTCTCGAACCCTTACTACCTGATAGGGCCCGTTTCTTATCGTTGATCCCCTTTTTTATGATCCTCAACTATACCGCATGTGAACACTACAGTGCCAATATTTTCTCATATTTCATGGCTATTTCTTTACTCATATGCCTGTCACATAATTCTTATAAATTTGTCAACCTCTTAGAATTTATGAGTTTACTAATTGCATAACGTTGGCGCCATCGTAGCGATAAGACAAACACATGTGGAAACAAGTATGCAACCTAAGAACTATATATTATTAATTAATTTGGTGTAGCCAGCAACACCATTACAACAGCTATACACCACTATTTTTTAATTAGTACAAAACATTTAACAGAACACTAAGTATCTTTAACTGATCATATTTATGTAGTTAAAAATAAAAACACTAAGTCCCAAAACTGTCCACAAAAATACGTGATAATTGGTAAATGCATAACTAATACTATGACCGACCCGCGTACTATCATAGTAAAATGACCCATTGATAAATTTCCGGCCCCTCCCCCGCCGCTCTGCGCCTGCGCCACGCCCCGACGATGCGACAAACAGTGCTAAATTGCTAGCGAAAGTGAGCGTATGTAATTTCGTTGCAAAAGTTAATTGTTTGTCTACGTTTGCCCGACGCGATGGCCTATCATATCAGTTCATATCACGGGAGTATGTAGCTATGCTTCGTGCGTACTTTTTGAGTGGAAAAATCGCAAGTGCAGCTGTGTACCCATGGACATCTTATTGAGAGTGTACAAAAGTGAGCCGGTCAGTGTCAAACAATTAGAACAGTGCATATTGGATGCTTTTGACAACGGTGGTGGACATTTCGAAGGACAATGAAAATAATTGTAAGTTTAGTAAATAATACGTACTTAAGTAAATAATAATTTGATGCGGGCGGCTCAAAATCGGTCTGTGTTCTGCACACACCTTGAGGAAGGCTTATGTCCAGCAGTGGACGTCTCTAGGCTGACATGATGATGATAAAATAATTGTAAATAGCAGATGATTCTAACTTCATAAATACGCCAAATTTATTTTCTTTTAGTCCAGAACACCTTCTTTTATTTTGATATTTGTTTGCTTTCTAATTACATACCTCCGTATTTAATTACTTGTTAAAAGATAAATTTTACCGGTCCTAAGCCCGAATGAAGTATGAAGGAGAGGGTAGAATTAACAAAATTATAAATAACTACCTACATTTATAATTTTTCTTCATTTTATTTTCTATGGCTACCTACATCATAAGTGCGACGGAGAGAATGCGAATGAGCAGGATGGAATATTATCAATGAATTAGTGAATGGATTGTTAAATATGACTATGATTTAAGTGAGATTTTCTACAATAAACAAATGATAATAACTTTGCTCTTTATTGATATTATGAAATTCTTACGTCACATATATGATAATAATATCTTCGCTAATCTGTCCTAAAAGTTTTTGTACTAATTAAAAAATAGTGGTGTATAACAATACCACTTTCATGCCCAGTTTGGGGTTCAGTGATACATTAACTATACTCCTAGTGAATCCTGCCATCATGTTGAATTTGGATTTGATTTTGTAGGCATGATTGGCTCTTATATTTAATGTAATAGAAAACCCGACAGTAATGTCTTAAAATATGTAGCCACAAATAACTCCAGGTTACTCAAATAGTTAAAATACATGCAGGTTTCATGTGATAGATAACAAGATGAAAAACTCGTCAATGGCTGCTAAATAACAAGTCTTCTATGACCTTTTAATATGTTATTATAATTACGTCTAGGTACCGCGATAGAAACGTATCAGTTTTTATATTTTTTGTATTTAAACAAATAAGCACTATTCCTTCAAGTAATAGCTACAGTTGGAAACTTTTATGTCCTGCTACGATAGGACATATAAAAGAGATGCACCAAAACTCAGGGCATTCCCAATTTTGTTCATAAACTTGTAAGCAAGTAGGTGAGTTTTGGAGCGACTCCAAAACAGTTGCATTATTCTAATGATTGTAAGTTATTATTAGATAAACTTACAGTCAAATACAATTGTGTCGCTTCAAATTTAAGATTTCTGTAAACATTTTAATATCTAAAAACATAATTTTTCGAGGCGAATACGTGACTTTAATTTTAACAGGGTTACTTCTACTAGAATTATGAGTTATGATATCTGCCTTCTCATGGCACTAAAGTGCTAAATATAAAATTAGTTTCAATTAAAGATAGCAAAAAATGACGTCATTCTTGCCTTGGAAGTTTTTGTCGAAAAAGGAATATTAAAATGCTTGTACTTAGCTCAATGTGAAGGCTAAAACAACGTTTATAGTACTGACTGAACTAAAAAAATATCAGACGCCAAAATAAAATGTAAAATTGGCAATTATCATATAAAGTTTTAGAGAGTAAATTAATATCTATCGTTGAGAACATCAAGGTTAATTACATAATTGATAGTGCGATTGCGATCATTAGCCTGCCAGTAAAATGCACAAATTATCTTAATTGCCAAATCATTGGGCGTGCGTTCAATCGACAAACAATTATTCGTACGGTGGATAAGCTTGGCTTTACGCAATAAATTTATCTCATTGTAGCAACACAACCGATGGCATATGATCCTGCATATTGTTTTAGACATCCTATATAATAGAATTTAATATATGCAAACGACGATAGCCTAGTAGAGAGACCGTTGTAATGCTACGCAGAGGGGTTTGAATCTATGGCGAAACAAATCCTTAGTTTTGAACCCAATGATCTATCGAAGAAAGATATTATTAAATTATTTTTTTTATAAAATTATCGATTGCTAAACGGTGAAGGATAACATCGATGAGAAATCTGCATGTTTCCATAATGCTGAAAGACCGTCGAAAGACATGTGAAGTCTCTCAATCTCCATTTGACAAGCGTAGTACTATGGTTGTACCCTCGCACGCACGGGTTTCTCTCAGGATCGAAACACTTAACTTTTAAATCCATTTGTCACACTCTTTTATTAGCATTTTCAGTCAGATGCCAACTACTATACTAACTCTATTTTTAAACAAAAATCTTTAGTATCTTAAACAATCCTAAATAAAAACGTGCAGAATAACACACTCAGCTTAAAATGTTTACACAAATACATTGTCACAACTCTAAGATCATATAACCATTTTTGCCAATGCGAACACGAGCACAGATGAACTTTCAACGCAATAATCGTGAAAATTGTTTATAAAGGATTATTGTCTTGTTCGGGGGTCTTGTTTGACTGGCAATATAATGCCTTTTTATTTGTATAAAAAATGTAGTCGCATACTTTGATTGGTATCGAAGAAAATATTTCTGGGGAATTTGAAGGATGAAGAAAATTGTGCCTGGCTGGCAAGGTCATTAAGTGTGAAGACGCTGTAGAACATCTAATTACCTAAGAATATAATATAATTTTTATTACAGAGTTTCATAGTTAATTTCTTTTATATTTTTTTTAGTTTATTCTGTTTGACTGCAGTCATGTTTTTGTTTGAATATTTGTAAACTATATCTTGACACAAGAAAATATACTTGTGTATCTATAAGTGTGAGGAACTTACGTAAAAAAAAACTATGCTCAGTTTTAGAAACGAGTGTATAATCGCATCAAGTAACGCTCGGCGTGCGCCCGGTGGCGTTTTCTTTGAACGCGAATGCACAATGTGACGTCAGCCTACGAATGTTCTGTACCTACGTATGTTGCGTAGCTTGTGGCAGTATCTATGAACATTTCAAGCTATATTAATATTAATTTCGTATAAAAGTGCGTCCTTTTTTATACCATAGCCATTAGCATTGTGTCATGGATCATTAGAGAAGGCTTACATTATTAGGTTCTGATAAAACCCATAATCCAAAGCACAATGTAGTGAGCTACTGCAGGCAAACTTAAAAACCCTGAATCACGAAATATATTCCCAGCTTTTCTTTATAAACGACTCAATAAAGGCTGTTTACTGCGAAGCCTTAAGAAATCGTAATACTGCGCTAATCTCTCACTGTGATTAAGGGTAATTTAGACCAAGACCCAAGTTTTATGTGTCTGATATAAATATAAAGTGTTTTATGATTGGCTAATTATACGTAGAGTATGTTTATTTCACAAATTACTTGTAATAACAGTTCTCGTAATGAACTGGTAAGTGATAATTATGTTTTATTTTCGATCCTTTTATTCCCTGATCGTATCGGTCTTAATGTGCGGTGACGTGTAATTTATTTCTTTTGCTTGATTGGATTTATATTGTCTTGGTGTCGCTGCTAAATTGTCATAATTATTGGGGTTAAATCAGAATTGTGTGGTAAAGTCTACATTATAACTTGGTAATAGGTCTACTATGGCCGCATCCTCTCACTAAATCATAATAACTAAAATCTGCTCGTAAAGTCCAACCACAGCTCACTGTCGAACAAACCCGCGTTGCGCAACGCACTTTGCACTGTTTGATGCATAAGCAAGCGCTTTGAATATTACCGAAACTTGAGTTCTTTCCTTGTTATTTTATAGAAATGTTTTGCTCAAATCTTAAGAAAGCTATGGCTTTAAACGTAAAAGAAGACAATTATAAAACCTTCTAATCGCCATAATGAAAAGAGAAAGAGCAGTGTGATACAAATAGGATTGATATGATTTAGGAAGATACAATGAAGGAAAATTTTATTTAAAGTTCTAGTTCCAGCGTTCGAGAAACCACAAAGATGGTTGTTCAATAAACTAAGCAATAGGGCGAATATATTTATTTCATAAAAACATACATATAATACGGGTATATATTCCCTAATTTGACGCGTGAAGTGTAACACGTCTGTATAAACACCGTCTAATTTCGCGTGTCAAACTCAAAATATTTACAAAACACGCTTTCATTATAAGCTTTGTAAAAGCTTGCGGCAAAACAAACAGAGTGATATTTTCAATCTCAAAGACACATAATACGGTAGCGGGGCGGCGATGCGCGGGGTGATGCCGCCTCGACTATCTCACGCCAACTTAAAGTTAGATTCGATTCTGAAAGTTGAGCTCTCTGAAATATTGGAGAATAAACCCCGATTATGTGCGCCGTAAACATAACAAATGTGACAGCGCTGTGGACTGAATACGACACAAGAGTAATCGATACTACTACTTGTACATTATGTATGTTTGCTTCCACGTGTCCTTGTACGTACAATATTGATACCAACCGCAAATACATATTTGTGGTCGATAAGACTTGTTAAAATATTCCAACATTTGTATTAAACGTCATAAGGCTTTGAAAAGTCTTTCCATCCGCCATCAGATTAGAGCAGCCCAGAAGAAAGCTTTAAATACAATTACGTCTATTGTAGGCACATTTCCTGCATTGAATAAGAATTAAAAGGAGCTTGATAACCTACACGAAGAATATCACATTGAATATATCTAAATCTCATAATAAATACATTGTTGTGGCGATGGTCGTACTTCAGGCATATAACACATGGCTTCCAGGGGCGTCAAAATAAATACGTCATTCATACAAACTGCTATTTATATTCGTTTCCAAATACTATCGGTTAGTAGTCAACTGAATATTCAGTGGTAACAAAATATTTTAACAGTCATAAACTGTCAACACTTAAACAATAAATATTTTATGTATAATATACGATACAAATATTTATTTCATTGGCAATCTTTAAACTCGGAGGCCGTGCATTAAAGAGAACTACTTTTACTTTGTAAACGATACTGGCAATTTTATTTCTACTACAACTACTTTTTATTATAAAATTGAGCTATAGTTTAAAATTTCAGCCGATATAAAATGTTTTTATTACTGTGTTAAGATATACTTGGCGCCAATAGAGGAGAAAGCGAAAGAATAGTAAGTAATATGAATTTAGAGGGGTGAAAAGGGAGGGGGAGGGAAAGCCAAAGACGTATGGACTACATGGAGATGGACATGGCGAAAGAGAAGTATAGAAGCGAAAAACAAACTGCGCGAACCCCAAATAAATTAATAACAGAGGTAGAGAATGATGATGACTAACGGCCATTTTCAATATTCGATCCATACATGGATTTTGAGATTCGAAATTCATGTTTGACATATTTTGTATGGAGCTTATGTCAAAAACGAATCTAAAATCTACAGATCTATCTGTAGATCGAAAATTTAATTCCTTAGTAAGTGTGTGAAGCAGTGGCATGCGATTTATCTGAAAAAGACAACTCCCGCATTAGGACTAAATCCTGTGTGGCGGAGGACTTTACAAACATACATCTAACGAGGACAATCAACACCCAGACTCGAAACAACAATTTATGGATCACACAAAGTGTTGTCTCGTGTGGGAATCGAACCCACGACACTCCGCGCAGTGATAAGCGGCGAAGCGGCCGCTTAAACCACTACGCCAACCGTGCAGTAGAGATCTTTGCCCTTACACAGTATACGCTTTATTTTATTGGATTCAAACCAGTCCTATCGCAGAATCCATTGAAATGAGTAAGCGTAAATAAATAAATTGGTTCTCAAAAAATCCATTGACACGCTTTGCGACGTGTCCATGAACGCCCAGCCTAAACGTAATTTAGCAGCTATACTTCATCTTTACAACAATATTTGAATATCCTTTTGTTACCCATTGTCACCAACAAAAACCACCTTCATGTAAAACAACTATGTGTGATATATGCCAGTTAGGGGTCACAATATCGGCCCACTTTCTCAATATCGGTATTTTCGATATTGAACATTTTATAATTCCGGAATTCGATATTTTCGATATTCTCGATACCAGAAATCAGACGAATCAAAAGCGATGAAAAATGGGTAATAGGGTCTCTAAGTGAAATTAAAAAGAAATATTGAGACCAAATAAGTAAATTTTTATTCACTGCTTTGGTGACAAAAATTGTGAGGCCTATTACAAACTGGTACTGGTTATTACGCAATTCGAGTGCAAATGGATGAAACAACTTGAAAAAGAAATTAGTTAGACTAATATTATATTGATTTGCCCATTGCTAGGATATTTGACGGTACTAACCTCCCGTTATGTTATGACAGACGTAAATGTTCAACTGGGACCGATAGCTTAACGTGCTCTCCGGGGTATGAGACACGCTATCATATCAGCCGAAAGACATCCACTGCCGGTCATAGTCCTCCCCCAAGGCTCTCCACACAGACCTGATCCTGAGCCACCCGCATCCATCCGCTGCCCGCGACCCCAACAAGATCGTCAGTCCACCTTGCGGGAGGCCTACCTCTGCTACGACGACCTGTGCATGGCCGCCAGTCCAGAACCATTCTACTCCAACGGCCATCGGTTCTTCTGGCTATGTCCCCTGTCCACTGCCACTTCAGCCTGACTATTGGGATGTCGGTGACTTTGGTTCACCTGCGGATGTCCTCATTTCTGATTCGATCTCGCAGGAAAACTCCGAGCATAGCTCTCTCCATCGCCCTCTGAGTGACCCTGAGCTGCCGGATAAGGCCCATAGATAGCGACTACCAACCGACCTAGGTTCCGTAGATCGCATCACTGGCAACACACACTGGTCAAAGACTTTCGTCTTGAGACACTGCGGGATATCGGACGTGAAGATATGCCGTAACTACCCGAACGCCGCCCAACCGAGTTGGATTCGACGAATGACCTCTTTCTCAAAGTTTACCCAATTGGATAATTTGACCCAGGTAAACGTACTTATCGACAACTTCAAGTGTAAGAGTTGCCAACCTGAATAGGAGCAGGTACAACATGGACGTTAGACATGATCTTCGTCGTCCATGTTCATCTTAAGATATACTTGTTAGGAGACACTACAGAGGCCACCAAGCATTGTGCCGAGGTCTTCCATGGTCTTAGCCATGACTACGATATCGTCAGCAAATCGAAGGTGAGTGATGCTACTATTCGCCGTAGATGTTGATGCCGAGTCCTTCCCAGTCCAGAAGCTTGAAGTCGTCTTCCAGCGCAGTGGTGAACAGTTTCGGAGATATGACATCTCCCTGACTCACCCCTCGCTGGAGTCGAATAGGTTTCGAGCTCTGAGCCTGAAGGCGGACTGACATGGTAGCGTTTTCGTACAAACACTTCAGCACTTGGATCTATCGGTAGTCGATCTGGCACTGTTGGAGAGACTGCAGCACAGGTTTCGATCTAATCAAAGGCTTTCTCATAGTCCACAAACGCCAGGCATAGAGGCTGGTTGTACTCCTCAGACTTCTGTATAACCTGCCGCATCGTATGTATGTGGTCTATTATAGACCACATACATATCATTGCCATTACTTAACCATAGACCGTCTATGGTACTATAGCCTTTACGGAAACCGGCTTTTTCACGAGGCTGGAAGTCATCTAGCTTGCGCGCGTGACGATTCGTGATGACCCTTGAAAACAACTTATAGACGTGACTCAGAAGTGAAGTGGGTCTGCGGTTCTTCAAAAGGATTTTGTCGCCCTTCTTGAAGAACAGCACCACCACACTTCTGTGCCACGCCTGTGGCGTTACATTACGTGCGCACATATGGTGTTGTATCGGCGGAGATCGCGAGTCAGAGCCTTAGATATTTGTCTATTGAGGCGCCGATATTTTGGCATATCGTTGGAGGACAGCAAATGCATCATACGCCTTTCCTCTAAGAGCTCTAGAGTCGGATCAGAGATTTTACCAGTTCTCTTGGCTTTTTGGGGCTTGAAGTACTTGGACCCCGTTTTATGGTTCCAGTTCCAGCTTCCACAAACCTGCCACTAAACTCGTCCAAATCTACGCACTCGCCTAGGTATTCGAAGCGATTGTGTAGTTCAAGCTGAAAGCTGTCGAGGTTTTGGAAATGAACTGACAGACAAGCTATAATTAACTATTAATTACGCACATTACTTCTATAAAAATATTAAATGAATTTCGAAAAGTCATTGGTGCGCGCCACTGGGCTATCACAGCCTTTTAGAAACGACTGAGATATTATCACTAAAACTTTATGAACATGAATAAAGAGTTATAAAAATACATTTTGGCAGGTAGGAAAGCTAAAACTATTTTATAACAGGTAGGTAAATCGAGAAGGCATGTCTATCATCATATCATGAAATGAAATAAAACTATATAACAAAAATAACTAGTTACGGATCAATATCGGTAGATAATTACTGGTAAAATGGTAGCGAAGAATACTCGCAATCTTAATATATAAAATCCTTGCGTTACTGACTGACTGACAGACACGCTACAGCCGAAACTATTGGGCGCAGGAAGCTGAAATTTGGCATGTATGTTCCTTGGGGACCGTAGGGGTGCACTAAGAAGGGATTTCCCGAAATTCCCACGGGATCGGCCAAAACGGGTAAATTAAAATTGCAGGCGTAGCTGCTGGCGTCCTCTAGTTTTACCATATTTGGCGCGCTAGACGCACTCAACGCAATACCTCATCTTATTATTATTTATTGTTCTTATTAATAATAATATTCTTGTTTTTTTTAACAGACTTCAAAAAAAGGAGGAGGTTAACAATTCGTCGGAATCTTTTTTTTTATGTATGTTCCCCGATTTCTCTAAGACGCCTGGACCGATATTCTAAAATTCTTATTTTGATTGAAAGAGTATACCTACTAGTTGGTCCCATGATCATCAGGTCAGGATATGATCATGGAGTCCTGAAAAATCGAAGGAAATCTTCAAATTTTATAACACTTGAAGCGATTTGACGATAACAACCCAATGCCGTCGAGTTTGGGCTCGTTTGATTCGTCTTTACATGGACTTTAGTGTCGTTTAAGTCGTCTTTACATAGACTTTGATGCTGGATGATTTCCATGGTCTGATGATAGAGTTGGAAGGTAACCATGAGATCTTTGTGATACAATAACCCAATCTCATCGAGTTTAGGGTTGTTTGATTCGTCTTTACATGGACTTTGGTACTGGATGTTTTGCAGAGTCTGATGATGGAGCAGGAAGGTGGCCATGGGATCTTTGTAATACAATGACGCAATCCCATTGAGTTTGAGCTCGTTTGATTCGTCTTTACATGGACTTTAGTGCTGAATGTTTACCAAACTCTTATGATAGAGCAGGAGAGTGGCCGTGGGATCTTTGTAATACAATAACGCAATCTCATCGTGTTTAGGCTCATTTGTTTTATCTTGGCAAACACTTTGGTATTGGATGATTTCCGGGATCTGATGATGGAACTGAAACGAACGTGTTTAGGCTAGTTAGTTGATAACAAAAAAAATACTTCAAATTGCCAGAAAGGTACAGGTCTACATTTTAAAATTGAAGCACGTAAAGAAGGCCTCCCCATCATTTACCACCTACACTATCCTATGTACCCACCCATTACTATTTTTTATTAGTATACCACTAAAAAGCAAAAAATAAAAATTATTTTTAAATAAAAAGAAACCGACTTCAAAAAACACTAAGGAACTAAAAAACAAAAAATAATTGGTTTTGGAGGAACAATTTTTGGAGTCGGTGCCAAGCACTTACGCAAAAAGTTACTAAATTACGAACTACTTATTCTATCAATAACAAAAGTTGTATAAAAATGTGTAGAGGTTTTATAGTCAGATCAGAAATACTTGGCTTGGCACCGACTTCAAAAATTGTTCCTCCAAAACCAATTATTTTTTGTTTTTTAGTTCCTTAGTGTTTTTTGAAGTCGGTTTCTTTTTATTTAAAAATAATTTTTATTTTTATCTATTGTTCTTAATACATTTGCATGCACGGGTAATAGCGCGCCTCGAATGATTGATTTTGAAGAAGTAATATAAATGAAATTCATTGGTAATGATTATTTGAAGCAATGTCGTAAATATCGAAAATCCCGGTTTTTACAAATCGAATATCGATATTTTCTGGCACAATATTTTGTCCGATATTCCGATATTTTCGATATTCGATATTCCGATATTCATGCCCTAATGCCAGTGTCACATAGTTTTTGTACACACATGTCATGTTCCTCGAGTTCTCAACATATGAAGTTACGGCCGTGAGGAAATCTCCGTCAGATATTGTTTTGAAATGGCTCATTTTAAAGTTTGCGAACCCGCGGGGCGGTATTAGTGTCATGTTGCTTAGATGAGATGTGTTATACGGTTTATGAGTGTGTACCATGCTTTATTCTCTTGTTACATTGTCAGTTTGGAAGTTTAGCCATGATGTAGGTGGATTTTCTCTATGCCGTATGGCTGCGGGTAAAAGACGGGTAAAGTTTCTTATGACAAGACAAGTCGACTTTACTACATTGACAAGGTTTTTAGGCTAAGTATGACTTCATCGAAGACCAATTTCATGCACGCGTCTGCGAGGAACATTTTACCTTAATCATCGCGCTAGCGTTATCCCGGTTGAATCCAAACCTAGAACTTTAACATGAGTAATCAAACCGGTTCGCTTTCTTATCGAATCAAATTTTACAGAATATTGTATTTTTCACCGCGTGACTGCCGTCTGACGTCTACAACGGAAAAGGATAGCGATATTCCAAGGCTTAGATTATTTTTGGCAAGTGAATTCAAAAGTACTAACTCCCCATAAATATCATAATAGCCCGGACCGACGCCTCAACTCGCTCTCCAAGACATACATGAAACCACTTGCATAAAGTTTCTATAAAGTGTGCCCACTTGCTATTCATCCACATGTGTTTCAATTAAATTTATTCCATCAACCCACTTGCCATTCTAGTACAAACGTGTGAAGAATGCAACTGCAGTAGTTCAAAACTTCAACCACGCAATATAACCCTATGCTGACATTGGATATACTGGATTGTCACCACCGCATATCATCCCATGGGTGTCGTAAGAGTCGACAGAGGGAGCATATTATGCAGACTGCACGGTTGGCGTAGTGGTTTAAGCGGTCACCTTGCCGCTTGACATTGCGCCGAGTGTTGTGGGTTCGATCCCCACACGAGACAACACTTTGTGTGATCCATAGATTG
The DNA here is from genome assembly GCA_944739405.2 of Euclidia mi. Taxonomy (NCBI): domain Eukaryota; kingdom Metazoa; phylum Arthropoda; class Insecta; order Lepidoptera; family Erebidae; genus Euclidia; species Euclidia mi. The sequence goes on along the minus strand of OX123204.2, from coordinate 23,589,847 downwards.
TTGTTTCGAGTCTGGGTGTTCATTGTGTCCGTTGGTTGTATGTTTGTTAAGTCCCCCGCGACACAGGATTTAGTCTTAGTGAAAAAAAAAAAACACCACTGTAAGAGAAGGAAAACTTGATACAAACCCTTTACCAACCCGTTTGGCCAGCGTGGTATAGTAGGCCAATTCCTCTATTCAAAGGAGAGGCCTAGTCCAGCAGTGGACTGCTAAAGGCTGATGATGATGATGATGATAACCCTATGCTTACTGATCAAACTCATAAATGTCCAAGATAAATATAAAATTGCGATCAAATACAACCTTTTTCTTATGCTATTATTTAAAAACCGTATCGTAATCCGCTAGCTTATGATTTCCGAACGACTAGATCAGTGGATAGGATGTTTAACAATAAAGGAAGATCAATGGCTGAAGGTATAATATTTATTTGCATTGTTTACTCGGATTAATACAGAAACTATTGTAGCCCGAGTGAAAAATCGCTGTCCCTTTTTGTCCGTGATTTACGGCGAATGGATAATACCCACTCACAAAGTTTGGTGGTCCCGTTTGCACAGGACGGCATTACACTCAGTTTTACACAAACATGATTTAACATACCAAACATTTCACGCGTGTGAAAACAAGGCGAACATTGTCTATATTTATACCTATTTTATTGATTTTATACACGCTTCGTTGTGGAAATTTTAGGCCTAAACGTTAAAGAGACGCAATGTTTCCCAACCTTTACGGCAGTTCTGCAGTTTTGGCAACTGCTATACGATTACTTAGTGTCACTTTATAGGACTCACCAATAACATATTACACAAAATAAGGAACAACTGACTGTCACCTAGGTGATGATGGACCAGTTGACGCAAGACGATGGTACGTTTAGAAAGGTACGTTTCCACCTTTGAAATTCAAACTAACTAGTCGTTTTCGATATATGTCATATATTCCACCTTTCTGCCGGTCTCTTGACATTTTATTAAAGGCCTACCTTGATGTTAGCACTAGAACATACAAAATTTTGCCAGCCTCACTCATAGTTTCAATAACTTTTGATTTTATTGTATTAAATTTTAACAAGAAATTTTAATATACGAACGCCGACATGGAAAAATTGGTCCACTCGACTTGTATCCGGTTTGAATCTTCGTATAGAATACACTATCGTGTGTGTTTGATACACTTTCACTGCTCACCATTATAACTAAAAATTATTCAATTTTGCTTTCACGTTGCAACGAATACAGAATACATAAGAGTACATTTGATTCAAAACTAATCGGTTTTATAAATCTCTAATCCATACAACCGATATCTAAGTTTACCTAAACTATTCCATTCCTAGTAACTCACAATTTAAATTTCAATTTTAATGGTTTTGTGATAAAATATTCACAACAATATGAAAGCGTTCAACTAGTTAATTGTTCTAAGAAGAGTACGGTAAGTATTTTATTGAAATATCGTTATTAAATTTGGCCGACTTCCAGGAAAAATGCTCGCCATGATTCTACGGTTTTGCTGAGATATCTACGTTTGCAGTGAGGCTGGCAGAGAGTTTTGTTTTATAATGCAATATACAAACCAATAGATATATCTTAATTTGAAGTAGCTGCAAAAGACTTTTGTCCCTTTGCGGATTCTTCGTTTTTTATTAGCTATTCTTTATATGTTAATCTTTAATCCATTAATAATTATAATAAATATTGTTTATTTATCTCAAAAAGGTACAATGGTATTCTTATATTTATAGATACAGTAAAAACAGACCTTGAACCTTGTTGAGAGCTGGAGTCTGAGCTAGGTTCGAAACCTGTGTGACAGATCTCCAGTCCTCTCCTCTAAACACTACAAAAGTTAGCTAAGTATCTACACCTATCAAAACAGTGTCACAAAAACAAAAATAAGAGAAATAATTTATAAACCGTAGTTGTGTGTGTGTTTGTCTGTGTAGGTTTGTGAATGTGCGTGACTGTTGCGTGTGAGAGTTGTGTGAGTATGTGTGTATAAGTGTAGTGTGTGAGAATTGTGTGTTGTATGTATATGTGTATTTATGATAGTCATCTATTTTAATGTAGAAATTATATTTTCAGTGCCGTCATAGTCTTAGTCACATAGCCATAGAGTTACTGCCTGGTTACACTTATTCTTAGACATCTTAATATATAAAATCCTTGCGTTACTGACTGACTGACAGACACGCTACAGCCGAAACTATTGGGCACAGGAAGCTGAAATTTGGCATGTGTGTTCCTTGGGGACTGTAGGGGTGCACTAAGAAGGGATTTCCCGAAATTCCCACGGGATCGGCCAAAACGGGTAAATTAAAAAAAATGTAGGCGTAGCTGCTGGCGTCCTCTAGTAGGGTATAAATTTAGAATTTTGTTTAGCCTATTGTACACGTAGTTTCCCAGGAAACTACGTGTACAATAGGCATGACAGTAAACGGTCAACGACCCTACATTGCGCGCCGCGACTCGCTAGGTACTACTCACGACGCGACGCGCGACGCCTCGACGTCACCCGAAGCTATGCTCAGCGCAGACAGAACGGAGCGCAGCGGAGAGGATTTTATCAACGCACTTTAAAATAAATTTTAATGTTTTTACAATAAAGTTCATAAATGCTTGAACCTGATAAAAAATATTCGCGCGTCCTCGAAGATACGCGGAAATCCCTGTGCAAAGTCGAGTCGGCGCCCGCGTATTTTCAGGGTTTAACGAATTTTCGTGACAAAATATTTACTGTAGAGTGGTCTTATCTGTGTAAAAGTTATTATACGGAGACTAAAGTATTTTTTTTCAGTGTATTTGTTTGAAACTTTAGAATTGAAATAAGGCATGGTCGGGATACATGCTATGGATGGGTACAAGTCTACACTACTCGAGAAGGCTACACTACTCGTGGCCATGCATAGCATGCATGTGCCTACACTAGGCGCGTGTTTGGCGCCGAAAGAAGACATGCCATCGTGAAATCATTAGCACAGCTATATACTTAGCTCAACATTAGTAGAAACGCAATTAAACTACATATGGTTTCGTAGCTCATCTGTCGCATCTTCGCAACATAACTGCACAACACATTCCTAGTAGAAAAGCACTTTAAGGCTATTACTACTTATAAAATTAATGATATTATGTAATATCATTACTTTAATAATAATAATTTGTCATAAGACTTCAAGCGCACGCATGTAAACGTCAACTATTCGAATATCACTATATGTAAACGTAGCATTGTTTACATTTAAAAGTGTAAGATGTGATCCTAGTTATTCCTGTTGGTTCATGAATTTGTCCTGGCGTTTAGATACTTATTCAAACTTAGTACGTACACGAACAACTTATCATAAACCTTACATATTATGCAGCTAAGTACAAGTTTTAATTTATGTAAGTTAATAAAACTTTAAATTGCGCATAAAGCAAACAAAGTCGCTCCGGCGTTCTTCACGTGTCTAGACAAAATGTCCTTCACGTTTATTCTGCAAATACATGAAGATCTAGTCGCACGACTAAAGAAGTCGATACTAACAAAATGCTTAACAGCTGGCATTTCAATCTAGAATCAGATTACAGTGAGGGCGCGCCGTGGGCGTCACAATGCCTGACTCCCCTCAGTCGCGAAGTCGAGACTGTTTGAGTTCGCTCGGACTGCGGCGGGGCCACGGAATATTGAATTTTATATAAAGTTAAGAAGAAGTTCGTGTGTGCTCCTAGTGCATTCCACTTATGAAATTGTTTTTCATTTGAGAGCAAAAACAATGGATTTGCATTACAAAAGTCTCGCTCTGTGTGCATCCTAATGAACAGTAATTGTTTAAATCCACAAGAAAGTGGGTAGCGCGGAATACGCAACAACTTACAAACAGTAAATTACATTAAATGCACACTTCGTTTTTTGAATCGCAGTGAATTATTGTCGGTGGACAGAATATACGTCAACATTCCAGTGTTTACGTTGTTTTGTGCCACTTAAAACATGTGTTATTCAGCGGGTGCCAATCAAAACGTTGTATTATAAAACCGTTTAAATTTATGTCGGTTGTTCTGTTCTTTGCGAAGCAGAAATTTGCGTCATTTTTTATTTAGTAGTTTACTGATTTCAGTTTTAATGAAAACCTCTGCGACAAAAGTGATCTAAACATGAAAACATCGCACAAGGTATAATTAAGGTATCTCGACTAATGTCAAGAAGATAATACTAATGTGAGGGTCGTCCTTAGGTTATCGTAAAAATCATAGTGATTTACGCAATCGTGAATAGGTATCGCCACTTTGGCTACTGGTAGGCACAGTATATAGAATTACACATCATCATCAGCCTTTAACAGTCCACTGCTGGACTAGGCCTCTCCTTTGAAAGGAGGAATTGGCCTACTATACCACGCTGGCCAAACGGGTTGGTATAGGGTTTGTATCAAGTTTTCCTTCTCTTACAGTGCTGTTCTCTGCATAGTATGCTCCCTCTGTCGGCTCTTACGACACCCATGGGATGATATGGGGTGGTGACATTCCGTATTCTTAATCCGTCACCACACGGATAGAATTACACATATTTAGAATTTATATCAATTCTGTGTTTGTAATCAGTTTTAGATCAGACTTAACCACATTAGGGCTGACAAAAGTAACCCCTTTGGTTAGGTAATATTAAAAACTTCTCTTTAATAAAAGGATCTAAGTTATTATCCAAAATTGTCACTGAAAAGGCAGCTCTTATTTGAACACTTTAACGGCTTTCGTAAACACTGCGCTGAATATTTGCTGCAGCGGCAATCTACCCTTCACGGTAAGGCTGCACATTCGAAACAGATGTGTGAGAGAGGTAAGGTTAACTTCCACCTATCTTGCAAGTTTTATTTTTATATATCATCTACTAGTATAACATTATGTAATTAGTGATATCAACAATGATTTATTATAATTATCGGAATAACAACGTCTTTCTTTCAACGTCTGTCTTTGAAGTCATGTCATTTAGAAGAGAAGATCAAACGAGAAAATGGAAAACTTTAAAAATATTTAATGCATCTCGGATGCATAAAAGTTTTATTTGTCATGACGCGGTATTCAGGTCTTTCTTGCCGTCTCGACTCCGCTACTCGGTATTTAAATTCTAAAAGTAGTCTGTCATCCTATAATATCCCCATAATGGTCATAATCGTTAATTAAATTATGAATTTCCTCGCTTACCATTCACCTAACCGCTCATTTCTCCACAATACACAACCTTAGGTTACTTATCTCCCTATCTTCCTCTCAAAATCTCCTTCGTCCACAAAATCTCAAGTACCAAGACATTTTAAATGTTCAATAGCAACATTTCAATTTTATTATTGTCTGAGGACATTTTGGGAGGGATCGCAAATGTCAGGGCGCTAAATGCAAATAAAGTTCTCAAATTAATTAGGTACAAGGGCATTTATTGTTACATTTTAAGCTCTTGGGGGAGTAATTTTTAGTTCAACTACTGACGCAGGAGTAGAGTTACTCAAAAGTATATTTACAGCTTGGGAGAAGTCACAAGATGCTTTAGGAATTTTTTGCGACTTGTCCAAAGCCTTTGATTGTGTACATCATGATACTCTGGTCAGGAAATTATATCATTATGGCATTAGGAACAAAGCTCTTAATCTCCTGGTTTCTTATTTGGGCAACAGAATCCAGAAGGTTCAGATTAATGATAAGACATCGCCAGGTTCTGCCTTAAAAATGGGCGTCCCGCAGGGTTCAATACTCGGACCATTTCTATTTTTGATCTATATCAACGATTTACCCTATTACGTAAAGAACAATCATGAGATTGTGTTGTTCGCGGATGACACCTCTTTAATTTTTAATATTAAAAGACAACAGAGTAATTTTGACGAAGTAAACAACGCACTCTCTAAAGTTGTTAATTGGTTTAATGTAAATAATTTATTACTCAATGATAAGAAAACTAAACTCTTAAAATTCTCCATGCCCAATGTTAAACAGATGGAAACCAATGTACAACTGAAGGAAACCAGAATTGAGCCCGTCGGGACAACCTTATTTCTAGGTATTATGCTTGATTCCAAACTTCAATGGGGTCCGCATATAGAAAGACTTTCAGGTAAACTTAGTTCTGCAGCTTATGCGGTTAAGACAATTAGACGTCTCACAGATATAGAAACAGCTAGAATGGTCTATTTCAGCTACTTTCATAGTATTATGTCATATGGGATTCTTCTCTGGGGGAATGCTGCAGACCTTGACACAATATTCGTTCTGCAGAAAAGAGCAATAAGGGGTATTTACAACCTCGGTCCTCGTGTTTCTCTAAGAGAAAAGTTCAGTGAGATAGGCATTCTAACTGTTGCTTCGCAATATATATACGAGAATCTGTTATATGTCCACAAGAACATTGACACATTTAGTAAAAAAAGTGATCTACACACTGTTAATACTAGACATAAGAATAATCTTATAGTTCATAGCACCCGCCTCCACAAAATAAGTAGCTGTTTTATGGGGCAGTGTATACGCTTTTATAACAAGCTCCCTCTTAATATAAGAAATTTATCTATAAATAAATTCAAAATTATTGTTAAAACTACTCTGTGTTTAAAAGCATATTATAAAATTACTGATTATATAGGCGATAAAAATGCTTGGGATTGAGCTGCTCTAATTCAACACAAAAATATAAATGATGTATAAACTGAAAAATTTTAATTTGACTTTTCGTAAGCACTTTTAAAAAGTTTACACGAAATAAATAATAATTTCATTTCAATAATTTCATTTCAATATTATTCCTGTTCTTCCTGGCGCCGTTATTAAATGTATTCGTGTACTTTCATTCGGCAAACAGAGGTTATTAGAAAATGTTAAGGATATGTTTCTTTATAGAAACTAGCTTTTATTCATAGCTTTTATGTGGAGGTCGGTTACCGGAACAAAAGAAAGGCCATGTGCTTTTTTGGTGTATTTATAAGCTATATTACTGCAAGATTCATCAAAATTCGTTCCATTATTTTTGCGTGAAAACGTTTAACTGTCTATCGTGAAGACTGACTGTCTCTCTGTGACGATCGTTATTGGTAGTTGTTACTCTTAACACTAGTATAAACGATATTACACGATATAAATGCAGGTTACCTGACGATGTTTTCCTTCACTGTTTAGCAAGAAACAATTTAATATGCACATAACTTCGAGAAGTCAATGCCGTGGATATGACGTTACACCTTTGTGTAGCAATCTGTTTGTACTGTGGTATACATTAAAATATTTTATTTTATCTGTGAATTATATAAATCTTGAATATGTATTAGTTAAAAGTGTATTTAGACTTTATTATGATCAGCAATCGGCATAGGAGACAAAAATATAGAGTAATGTAGTTAACATAATTTTTGTTATAAAAGTTGCATTCCTTTACCTTACGAAATAGTTTTTTGTATTAAATTACAATGAAGTGGTTGCAATTTTGAATTTTACCTTTTACGCCAGCTAGGTATTTCGCACAACATGTGCAATGTTATCCAAGATTGATATTTTCTAAAATATAATAGTTCTAAAGGACAATGGCAGATCTCCATACATCGAAATGTCTGAAATTAAATTGAAGCGCACAGTAATAAAAAATATTTCATAAAATTCGGCGTAAGTAACAGAGTCTATAAATGATTCTATTTTCACTCGGGAAACCCGGAAAAATAAAATATTGGTGTTTTAGTTTTTAGTTAAGAATGAACAACGTAGGTACGTTTGAATTATCAAATGAAATTATGTCAGATTGACATCAAAACGCAGAAGTATTCGTAGCATCTAACTGTCACAGCCAAAGACAAAAGCAAAGCTGCACATTTTAAATCGAATTTATGTGAAATCGATACAAAATTAAAACGATGTTATGACGTTTTTATTTGATTTAAAAGTTGTTTTGCTTCAAAAAAGATTAGCTTATTGATATAATGTTAATTAAAGATTAAATAACTGCATTTTAATAATTATATTTTAATAATCGATACGGATAAATAGCACTCACGTCTATTCCTGTCAGACCATTGTCTATGGCAACAATCAAATAATAAAGTAGGTACCTAGTTCGTAATCAATTGGAATGCTTTTTATCATCATAAAATACTCCAGCTTTAACGAGACAAAGTGAAAATATTAAAAATCGTAGAAAATAAAAACAATTTGTTTTGTTAATATGAAGTTTAAGGTCGCCACTACAAACCCAGACCGAATTCTGCCATTGTTCTTTGAGTAATAACTACAAACTAAGTATATTTTTTAAATATATTTAGGAATATCCAACATGGCAACACAGCATACATTCAGAGAGAGATTACTCATTAAAATCAGCAGCAATCACTGTTACATAATTTTAATTACCCTTTCCCAGGTAATGCAGTAAAGCCAAAGTCATACATAATACATACGTGTGTAATGCATGCATAGACAGTGCACCGAAATCCTACGTTGACGGACAAAAGCGAGTAATTTCTGGCACAGGTCAGTGCAGGATTAGGCGTTATTACACCTGAATATAACATCACAGCCGGAGGCCGAGGCCGAATGTGTAATTAGATTTTATTCGGCCTGATGAGCCTCGCCGAATTAGCTTTGTGTCATTGAGCATCGACTTGTCGCTGTAGCTGTGACCGCTGCTAATTACTGATACGGCTCAATTTGTGCGAAAAGTACATTTGACAGATATGCCTACGGTGTAATGGAGTATGGTTCTCGCTCGTTTTGTTTAGATTTGTTGGCTTTTTCCACGGGTTTATTAAGTAAAGGTAGGCGGGAAAAACTTAGCGATTTCATATGTGGTATGGCATGTAAGATTATAAGTTTTCTTTTATTTATGCAACAATATCATGTAGGTAAACATAAAAGTTGGAATTAATTTTATGGGTAGTGGCTAAGAGCGAATTGGGACCTTTAATTCATTGCATTTAGAGATCTCATTACGGCTTGAACTACGGGTTATCATCAGCATATTTCGGTCCAACAACTTGACTTAGACCGTGTGAAACGTGCACATCCGAAGGTCAAGCAGCAGATTTTTGCTTGCTATTGACCTACGTAGCTGCCTTTAAGGCTGTAAAGAAAAGTGTTAAGGCTTCACTAAAGATATTTCGAGACGAGACGAGACGAGGTCGCTAACTATGGGCCTTATCCGGAAGCAGGTCAGGGTCACTTAGAGAGCGATAGAGAGAGCTATGCTCGGAGTTTCCCTGCGAGATCAAATCAGAAATGAGGAGATCCGCAGGTGAACCAAACTCACCGACATAGCTCTCCGAATAGTCAGGCTGAAGTGGCAGAGGGCAAGGCACATAGCCAGAAGAACCGATAGCCGTTGGAGCAGAAAGGTCCTGGAGTGGCGGGCACGCACCGGATGTCGTAGCAGATCGGGTGACGGATGGATGCGGGTGGCTTCAGGGTAGGTCCATGTGGAGAGCCTTGGCGGAGGCTTATGTCCAGCAGTAGCTTTCGGCTGATATGATGAAATATATTTTGGCCCTAGTCACTAAGCCTAACGCGGTGTCTTCGACTACTCTGAGAGGCGACATCACGTAAATCTATCACGGTATGATATCAAATCCTCAGTTGGGCAAAACATAAACATTCAAAAACATTTAGTTAAAGAAACTTTGAATATTTATGTTTAGTCACAAAAAGATGTATCATACCTCACAATCAATATCTTTATGGAAAATATTTTATGATATTTACAAGATATACTTACCTACAGTGCCTCGTTAGATCTGTTCCATTACTTATTTTGCAACTTTGCTCGTAAGTTCTGCGCCATTGCTTAGACTGTTATAAATCTTTTAGTTACAGTTGCTTGAAATATGTAGCGGCTGCTGACGCTACAAATTATATACAAGGCGCGCTATTGTGTAAGTGCGGCGCAGCAGTCGTCTTCCCGCTCCCATACAGTTAGGTCGTTAGTATGTAGTCCAAATGTATTTATAAAGTGGTACCACAGTAAAGTATATATTTCGTTTCCTGAATCTTTCCTTTATCTCTTCACAAATCATGACAACCCCCTACATTGGTGACCCCTGACATTGAACACGGAACCTTCGGCTCAGCTTCGGCAATGCAGCATCGGCGCACGTGCACATGGTCAGCGGACCCAAAAAAGCGCATGTGCAGCGTGGCAACAGCATGCAGCCAAGCAGCCTGGACAAGGAGACACCCTGGACTCATGGGAGACGACTCGCCCTTTTCCCTACGACAAAAAGGACTTACGACCTAACTGCGGAGAACATCTGAGTCAGGACACGTGCAACCAAGTATGTAACAGACAACACGAGGATCTGCCGACAACAGCGTCTACGGCAATATGGGCAGCAGTCGAATTTCCGGAGCGGCATACGACGGCGGCGGCACTCTGAAGGACAGTGCGTATGTCGAGGCATAGGCGTAAGGCGTATTGACCTTGGTGGCGAGGCAGGATTCCGCACCAAGACGAACAATACGCAGCACACTCCGACGTCAGTGATCGACACGGGACCGGCGGCGGTGGCACTCCATGGAACAGTGCACGCGTCGTTGCGGCTGATCACACTTGGAAGCGAGGATGGATACCGCTCAGTGTTGGATAGCGCACCCTGTCGTCCCTCATCACGACCCAGGCAGAACGGTTAAAATCGCTGGCAGGATGGACGAAACCTATTTGCTTCTTCGTACGACCAACTCTCTGTACAAGCGGCTTACGAAGAGCAAAAGAAGTTTGACAAAAACGGCATTTGTGTTATTATTGTGTTATGTTAATCTGTAGTTCTAAAAATAAATCCAAGAGTATAATAAAATTATAATGTGCCACATATTGAATCAGTAGGTACAGTGTTTTCACTTAGTATGCATTCTCAGAACTAGCGCTCCGGTAACGCGATACAGGTTAATGATACGACGCGATTCGCGAGCGCTAGCAGAAGTTACTCGTTATTATTTTATGTTGTTCATTTTTGTACCTATGTTTATATTGATCTTTCGTATTGTTAATTTGTTAAATATTACTTTCGTTATTTTTCTTTTTTATAAAGGGTATTGTGTAAGTGCGGCGCAGCAGTCGTCTTCCCGCTCCCATACAGTTAGGTCGTTAGTAGGTAGTCCAAATGTATTTATAAAGTGGTACCACAGTAAAGTATATATTTCGTTTCCTGAATCTTTCCTTTATCTCTTCACAAGTCATGACAACCCCCTACAAATAGAATTCTTGCGTTACTGACCGACAGACAACGCACAGCTAAAAATAAGGAGCGCAAAAAGCTGAAATTTGCCATGTATATTTATTGAGAACCGTAGGGTTGCACTTAAAAGGAATTAGTCAAATGAAAAATATGCGGGCGTAACTGCTAGGGATCTGCTAGTATACTAAAAGGCATGACGCCTTTTACTGAGGCCCTAAAATCATAAAATGTTGATGAAATATTCCACCTCTATATGCCTCTACATATTACAAATAATTTCGTCTATGTAGGCATCTAAAACTGCGTCAATTTAATTAAAACTCAGCAATAATTAATTTAACTTTTTCAAACTTATCACTGTACTAAATCAAACGATATAATTTATAGCCATCAATGTGATAACAACTTTATAATAAAAGTTACCTCTAAAATTCTGAGTTAAATTATAATAAGTGCCAAGCTTTATCAAAAAGTTGCTTCAACACTTCGTTACATTAAAAGCATGTTGAGAAAAACTAAAGAAATTAAAGTTTTAAATACATGCCAAAGTTCACTGAAAGTCGCAAAAATGTTCCATAATTGTTTTAAAGTACTGACCTCATCGTGTCAAAAGTGTAAATCCCCTAAGAACAAAAACATCCCGTCAAATTGAATTCAGAAAGTCGGCGTCGAATCATAATACGTTGGATGTTACTTCGCACAGAACTCCGATCAAGTTCCACTGTGCCTACCTTGTATCGATAATTTACCTATATAAATAATGTACCTAATAAATGTAGTTAGTATCAATTGGTGCACTACAATAAACGCACGTAATTTGGACATCTGCAGTTTCATTGATACTCACCCAATTTAGCTACACGACCATACGTGTACAGTGGTGACCCCGACGTGATCGCAAAAATCAAAATTACAGAGGCACACGGTATCACCCCACGGACATTTTGTATACAGTGAAAGATTTGACCATCTGCATGTGGATATCGTTGGACCACTTACCTATTGCAATGGCTATCGTTATTTAGTGACTATGGTGGATAGGAAAACGGGATGGCCGGAAGCTTACCCGGCTAAGGATATCACAGCCGAAACAGTAGCGGATATTTTGTACTCCGGATGGATATCGCGATTCGGATGTCCTTTGAACTTAACCACTGATCAAGGCTCTACTTTCTTATCGCAATTGTTCATGCATTTAGCCAAGAGGATGGGCATAAATAAATTTAGGACAACAGCGTATCACCCGCAGTCGAATGGCATCGTGGAAAGATGGCACCGATCCCTCAAGGCTGCACTCATGTGCAGAGGCAAAACTGAACAATGGGTCTCAGAGTTACCAACAGTTTTATTGGGATTAAGAGCGTGTCTGAGAGACGATACGCAAACGAGTGCTGCAGAGATGGTGTTAGGTGAAGCACTGCGAGAGATTTTTTCCAGCCGCTAAGGCAAGAAACCTCCGACAATGTTTTGTTTGTGCAAGAATTACGCAGAAAAATATCAGATTTAGGTTCCGTTCCAAGAAAGGAGTTGCACCAAGGAAAATTTTTTATTCACCCTGAACTAAAAGATTGCACCCATGTATTTGTGCGCGTGGACAAAGTGTCTAAACCACTAACTCAACCGTATATGGGTCCTTTTAAGGTCATTGAAACAGCAGAAAAATATTTTAAAATCATGCAAGCAGATACGCCGAAAGTAGTTAGCATTGATCGATTAAAACCAGCCTATTCGATAGTGACACAAGAATGCACAGATGCGCCTAAAAAGGCAACGGCGAATGTAAACAATGACGCTAAGGTATCGAGATTTGGACGAGTTATTAAACCTGTAGTGCGCTTTACAGTGTGAATACATATCTAAGTGCATAAGATCATTCGAATTAAATACAATGGGTTCTTCACCTAGTAGAAACACAGAGGAAATAGTTATTGCACAAAACGGCGCTGGGAATAGTGCCGCCACTGCGCAAACAGAGTCGCAAGCATCCGTATATATGCGACACGAGACATACCTGCTAATTATAATAGCATGTATCCTGATGGCTATATTATACGTTATGTGGCGTTATTGTAAGACCGGGTACGCGCGATACCTGCGTCGGGCACTGCTGGAGTTGCCGAGAATCGAACCGCGGGCTGGTGAGCCGGGCTCTGATAGCCGCCCACCACAGCGCGTCATAGTGTAGTGATAGTGTAAAAACAAACAAAGTGTGATAAAGTGATAACGGTTGCTATACGGTATCGAATAGTTTATCGGAATATTAATAGCGTTTATAGTGTTAGTACCTGTATGTTTACAATACAGACCGTGTATTAGTATGTAACCGAACACCCTATAATAACAATGTAGGTAACCTGTGTAACCGTGCTAGGATTAGATATTAATGATTTTTATTTTATGTAACTGTTTTTATTTTTATGTATTGCGTAGACGAATAATTTCTTTTATTTTATATAACTTTTTTAAAAAGGGGGGTGTACTGTGCCTACCTTGTATCGATAATTTACCTATATAAATAATGTACCTAATAAATGTAGTTAGTATCAATTGGTGCACTACAATAAACGCACGTAATTTGGACATCTGCAGTTTCATTGATACTCACCCAATTTAGCTACACGACCATACGTGTACACACATCTCTACATTGTTTACAGCGCCTTTATTACTAAAAACTAAGTACAGAACTAACAAAGAAACTCAATTTGGAATTCACGGAGAGAATTAAAAGTTGTTAACTGCAGTCGCGATGAGTTAGGTAGTAGGGTTGTGCCGTGCCGAGGTACGCGGCGCACCCCTAGTGCTAGTGGTGGCACACAACAGCCGGGTGTTAGGTGCGCTGACAGGCGTCCCGGGGCATTTGGGATAAAATTAATAACCAGCACATGCCACATGCACTACGGCCCGGAAATTCGAGAATGTCGAGGGTAAAGGTGGCTGCACAATTACATCCAATGCATGTGTACGTTAAATCTGTTATTTTCTCACCGCACGGGAACAATAGTCCACCATTTTCGTCTGCTTTGTGTTCAGCGTTCGTGGCTTCTGCAAATGCTGATCGAACAAATTGTTAATACGTTTTCTGTGAATTCATTTTCAGTAGTATTCCCCGTATACAAAGCGATAAGATTTGTTGCTTTCGAATAAATTAATGCTGAGTTACAATTATTTTCCAAATACTCTAACATGCATTTACATGAATGAGTAATATATACCTAACTACCAAATTCTTGAATAATCAGCTGTAACTCTGCCTCGCACTAAAAAGTTAAGAAAATAGTTTAAGATGTCTAAAATAGCACCTGCTATCGTATTTTCTCCGCAACAGCCCAGATTGACTGGCAAAGTTATTAAACGTCAAACTTAGTGCCACATTTTTGGTGCAAGAAGTTAAATAAATAAAAATATACATAATGCAAATGACATGATGAAATATATATAATGACATAGGAAGACTCAGCCATAGATTTATATACAACCAAGTCCAACTAATCACAACCATATAATTGAATAAAAATACAAACAGCAAACTAAGAATTGTTCAATTATTGTAACATGGAGGAAGTACCGAGCATTGCAATAAGTCTTTTGCGTACATTAATTACTAAAAGTGAATGCATTTAGCCGGAGGGCTATTACAGCACATTTATATTTTAATGTTCTTCTATAAATTACTTTACTGTTTTAAAATGGTATCTGCTGATAGATAAAAAAGAACGAAAATACAGGGTGTTTATGAAAGCAACGTTTTCGGGCTGGTCATTATTTGATAGCTAATTGACCATTTAGTGACTGCGATATTATTAAATAGTTTGTTAAATCTTTTCATTGACTGCTACAAAATCTCGACCTTCACTACTGCTATATTATACAATGTTACAAGGGTAAAATATATCGGCAACCTGATTCATGGCACTGTCTGTGTAATGGAATAATCCTATTTATTTATAAACAACCCAGAATTGAGTTTCTCATGATGTGGCATATTTTGGGTAGGTTAATTTAATTTCATAATTTCATTATTTGTATCAAAATAGACGGAGTCATTTCCAATTATGCTCAAGTAAGTTAATTATTGCTGATTTTAACACAAGATTGTTAATTATTTTCAGAGACACAAATTTTTACGCCCACCGCTGTCAACACAACAACTCTTTTAGAAAAGCCGATGCGTTAATTAATGCGCAAGAACGAAGAAACAAATCAAGAATTAAACGTCCCTTACCAAAGGTATATTATACCACGTGGTACCTTGCAGTTCAATCATTGATGTCGAGAATTCCATTACGACACGTAACAAAGCGAACTTCTTCAACACATTTGTGGATCTTCACCTCTCCGTTGTCTTCCTATAGGCTCACTACTTTTACTATATGTATCTTGGCACACATGCTACACAGTAGTACACACTTATTTCCAACCAATGTGCTTCTTTCAGTTACGCGATGTTAGCTTTGAGTAGTTGAAGGAGATCCTCCTTCCATTATCACAGTTGAGTTTAGACTCTGATGGAGAGAGTTTGTGCGAACCCCGAGACTCTTTGGGCTACGTACTAAAAGCATCGCGGTGTACACTACTTTATTTTTGAGGTCACGAAAATGTACCACAGTGTGGTATAGCATGGCAACCGCCACTGAGAAACTAATACACTGCCCCATACTAAAAATACTAGCATGTGCAAGTGTGTAACCTCCCTTACATCTTAATTTCAAAGTATATAATGGAGGTGTGCGGTTGCCATTACAATCCGGCATTTTTAACGTGAATAACGTTCGAATAAACTACACACGTGAAATATGTTTTAATTTCCTTATATTGTACTCTTGTGTTGTTTTAAACTAAGGGTCTTCTATGCGGATGATTTGCGTTATTAGTTTGAAGTACATTATTCCGTTTTGTTACTTACATACTAAAATTGTTTATTTAGATATAAACAATTAAGGTAATGGCCGTTTCGAACAGTTTATTAAACAAGGTAGTATATTTTATGGTGTAATAAATTTTGCAGCTAAGAATACTTTGGAGCAGGCTATCTATTTCTTAATCCTTTTTTGTGTTTCCGTTTTTGCTTCTGCGCTAGGAATAGATCCTGTTTTATAAATATCAAATGCACAAACAGACAAATTCGAGACTACGGTCTGTGAATCCCAGAAAGTATTGTCTCGTCTGGGAAGTCGAACCTACGGCACTCTGCTACACGGGCTAGCAGCGTTCCGACGCTTTTGTGACTGTGTGTGTTGTCGATTTGATTATTTTGACGACTTTAAAGGCAATATCTCATGTGAAATGCATATTTTAACATTAAATATTTCTGAATTTTGGACTTTGATTATCCAAGAAGTCTTACTAAATTTTACTATATTAGTGATAGTTTAGTGTTAAATGTTATAAATGAAAGTTTGTAAGACTTGGTGGATGTTCTCTATCGCTCTCGTGCAAAAAGTCTAGACGGTATACAAACAGTTCTTATATATAAAAATAGCGCATAGGTTTTCTTTATTTCTTTTCTTGAGATAACTGCGTGTATCCGCAAGCAGTTCGTTCATAAAGATTAAAGATGCCGATCTTTAATTTTTATGAACGAACTGCGTTAACGAAAAGTAAACGAAATTTAAGTACAAGACTAAAACCGAAATCTGTCCCAAGTCTAAATCAGATTAATTAGGATAGAACCGCTACTCTTCAAACAATCCTAACCATCTTATTATGTTCCAGTAGTAGTCACTACTTTTAAACTTTTAAATCCATTTGTCACACTTTCATTTTTGCATTTTAACATAACATTGGCAGTCAGATGCCAACTACTATACTGACACTATCTTTAAACAAAACTTCTTCACTATCTTAAACTATCTAAATAAAAACGTGCAGAATAACACTCTCAGCTTAACATTTTTACACAAATACATTGTCAAAACTCTAAGATCACATAACCATGTTTGCCAAGGCGAACGCGAGCACAGATGAACTTTCAACACAATAATCGTGAAAATAGTTTATAAAGGATTATTGTTTAGTTTTCTACAGCGTACTTGTCGTAACTATTGCAACACTGTCGGCGCCAACCGAATTCTGTTTCACTTATTCACCAGCGTAACTTGGACTCCCCTGCGTCCCACTTCTCTTGTGATTCCAGCAGGTTTGGAAATTTTTCGTTCAGTCGAAGGGGTCTTGTTTGACTGGCAATATAACTGCATAGTGCATGTTTAGCAAATTCGGGTCGCGGTCGTAACCCGCGAATGAAAATTAAATTGACACTAGAGACGAGGCAGGCGTACTTATGTACACTTCACTCGGCGGATAATTAATTCTTTGTTTCATTTTGAACCTAAATTTAATGTAAATAGCTTAGACATTGTATTTTATTGCGCGAAATCTTTTAAGTAATTGCGTAAATACTGCTTTTCTTTTGGATAGATACGGATGGTTTTATTTTAGAGCTTAAAAGTTATCTTAAGTTGTAAACTGTTATCCCTAACCAAAATTAATATGACAATTAACAAACTTTTTGATACTCTGCCAAGAGTCAAAAATATCTGCAGGTACATATATCAGGTAAAAATAATTTGAAAATTCTCGTCGTCCATGCCAAATGAACGTACATTTGTCTTTTGAATGGAAATTATGACACAGATATAAGTCGTCAGATATAAGTTTTAAGTCTGTAAAGGATCAAGTTTTTGTATTTGAATGTTTCGTGTGTCTCGACAACGACAAAATAATTATATCAGCATTCAACATTGTACTGATTTCAATGGCAAAACTTTAGCAGAATTTAAAGAATAGACTTTCTCTTTAGAGACACAACACATACGTGTGTATTGTATAACATAATATATACTGCCCTAATTGCGCAAAAATTACTGATCAAATTCAAAAATACAACAACAAAAAGAAGAATATAGTTTGGTGAACCTCCAATTGAATTGTACCAATACTCGTTCAGTCGCAGAAGACTTCAGCATAGATTTTATTGAAAAACTTCACAAAGAAACCTTATTATTAGGAGAACATTGTGTTAATACCACTTGTTGTTTATATTCCAGTTTTATTCACAGGTAGAGGTAATTACGTTCGAACGTACCTACATATGCCGGATTAAATAAATTACAGCTAGGAATTAAAATATATTTATAGCTACTGCT
This sequence comes from Euclidia mi, assembly GCA_944739405.2. Lineage (NCBI taxonomy): Eukaryota > Metazoa > Arthropoda > Insecta > Lepidoptera > Erebidae > Euclidia > Euclidia mi. Next base: position 23,571,517 of record OX123204.2, on the reverse strand, counting down.
GTCTGCATTAAACAGAACTTTTTGGAATTAATAAAATGTATAGTTGCATATATTGATTGGTATCCAAGAAAATATTTCTACGGAATTTGAAGGACGAAGAAAATGTTATCAGGCTGGCAAGGTCTTTAAGTCTGAAGACCCTGGTAACCATCTAAACACATCATACGAATATAAATATAGTTTTTATAGCAGCGTTTCATCGTTCATTTATTTTAACTTTTTTTGTTTATTCCGTTTGACTGCAGTCATGTTTAAGTTTGAATATGTGTAAAGCAGCGATAGCCGAGTGGTGAGACCGACAGACTGCTACGCAGAGGGTCTCGGACTCGAATTAACGGCACGCACCAATAACTTTTCAAAGTTAAGTGCGTATTCTATTGTTAATTATCCCTTGCTTATCGGTGAAGGAAAACATCGTGAGGAAACTTTCATGTCTGGGAGTTCTCCATAATGTTCTCGAAAGACAAGTGTAGTCTGCCAACCCACACTTGGCCAGCGTGGTGGACTATGGCCTTACCCTTCTCATAGTGAGAAGTGGCCCGTGCCCAGCAGTGGGACAGAATAAAGGGCTGATCATGATGTGTAAACTGGAAGAGGAAGAAAAAGACCGATTTTTTTGATGATATTTAAACTCTTGCTTGACACAAAAATACATCGAAGTGTGTAGCCCATAAATGTAAAAAAAAAAAAAAGCTATGCTGAGTGTTAGAAACGAGGATTTAATCGCATCGAGTAACGCTCGGCGTACGCCCGGCGGCGGCGATTACTTTGAACGCGAACGCACAATATGTGGTCTGCCTAAGAATTTTCTGTACTTACGTATGTTGCGTAACTTCTGGAGGTTTCTGTTTCAAGCCACAATAATATAAATTTCGCAAAAGTATATCCATATTTTTATTCAAAAGCAAAAGGCATTAGCATTGTGTCATGGATCATTAGAGATGGCTTACATTATTAGGTTCTGATAAAACCCATAATCCAAAGCACAATTTAGTGAGCTATTGCAGGCAAACTTAAAAACCCTGAATCGCGAAATATATTCCTAGCTTTTCTTTATAAACGACTCAATAAAGGCTGTTTACTGCGAAGCCTTAAGAAATCGTAATACTACGCTGATCTCTCACTGTGATTAAGGGTAATTTAGAACAAGACCCAAGTTTTATGTGTCTGATTTAAATATAAAGTGTTTTATAATACGTGTATTAATAATACGTAGAGTATGTTTATTTCACGAATTACTTGTAATAACAGTTCTCGTAATGAACAGGTAAGTGATAAATATGTCTTATTTTGGATCCTTTTATTTCCTGATCGTATCGGTCTAAATGTGTGGTGATGTGTAATTTATTTCTTTGGCTTGATTGGATTTATATTGTCTTGGTGTCGCGGCAAAATTATCATAATTATTGGGGTTAAATCAGAATTGTGTGGTAAAGTCTACATTATAACTTGGCAATAGGTCTACTATGGCCACATCCTCTCACTAAATCATAATAACTAAAATATGCTCGTAAAGTCGAGCCACAGCTCACTGTCGAACAAACCTGCGTTGCACAACGCACTTTGCACTGTTTGATGCATAAGATAGCGCTTTGAATATTACCGAAACTCGAGTTCTTTCCCTATTATTTTATAGAAATGCTTTGCTCAAATCTTAATAAAGCTATGTCTTTGAACTTAAAAGAAGACAATTATAAAACCTTCTAATCGCCATACTGAAAAGAGACCGAGTAGTGTGATACAAACAGGATTTATATGATTTAGGAAGATACAATCAAGGAAAGTTTTATTTAAAGTTCTAGTTCCAGCGTTCGAGAAACCACAATGATGGTTGTTCAATAAACTAAGCAATAGGGCGAATATATTTATTTCATAACAACATACATATAATATAATACGGGTATATATTCCCTAATTTGACGCGTGAAGTGTAACACGTCTGTATAAAGACCGTCTAATTTCGGGCGTCAAACTCAAAATATTTACAAAACACGCTTTCATTATAAGCTTTGTAAAATCTTGTGGCAAAACAAGCAGAGTGGTGAAATAATTTCAATCTCAAAGACACACAATACGGCAGCGGGGCGGAGATGCGGGGTGATGCCGCCTCGACCAACTCACGCCAACTTAAAGTTAGATTCGATTCTGAAAGTTGAGCCCTCTGAAATATTGTAGAATAAACCCCGATTATGTGCGCTGAAAAACATAACAAATGTGACAGCGCTGTGGACTGAATATGACACAAGAGTAATCGATACTACTATTTGTACATTATGTATGTTTGCTTCCACGTGTTCCTTGTACGTACAATATTGATACCAACCGCAAATACATATTTGTGGTTGATAAAACTTGTTAAAATATTCCAACATATTCTGTATAAAACGTCATAACACTTTGAAAAGTCTTTCCGTCCACCATCAGATTAGAGCAGCCCAGAAGAATAACCTTAAAAACAGTTACGTCTATCGTAGGCACATTTCCTGCATGGAATAAGAATTAAAAGGAGGTTGAAAACCTACACGAAGAATATCATAAATATGTCTAAATCTCATAATAAATACATCATTGTGGCGATGGTCGTACATAGGGTATTTAACACATGGGTTCCAGGGGTGTCAAAATAAATACGTCATTCATACAAACTGTCAACACCTAAACAATAAAATATTTTATGTGTAATATACGATACAAATATTTATTTCATAGGCAATCTTTAAACTCGGAGGCTGTACATTAAACAGAACTACTCTTACTTTGTATGCGATGCTGCCAAAGTTATTCTTACTATACGATATGTGTTCGAGTTATAAAATTTCAGCCGATTTAGGATGTTATTATTTATAAGGCAGCGTTAGCTCAGTGGAGATAGCAATTATAGACTGCTTCGCAGAGGGTAATGCGTTCGAAATCACGGCGCGCACCGCTGACTTTTCGGAGTTATGTGCGTATTGAATTATTCATTACTGCTTGCCCCGTGCTTTGGCGACCACGCCAAGCCATCTTAGGTCTCGGTTGTCATGAAGATCTTTAACGATTGGATACTAGTCTAAATAATGGAATATCGCAATCTCACAACCCCTTTGTGTTGTAGAGGTCAGACCGGCAAGAGCTCTGTGGAAAAGCTAATATTTAGTAAAATCCGGTTAGACGAGTAACCTCAGGTTGCAAGTGCAGCAACTGGAACAACGCTAGGTGTATGATGAATCGTATTAAAATCATGTCAGTTTTTTTTTGTGCCTCTCTCTCACCTGCCGCGACAAAAACAGTCTAGGTCAACCTAATGGAAGGAAAGAAGAACCCACCACGCACCCTCAGATTGCCCAACCCAACTATTGCAATAGAAAAAGGTTGACAATACCGAACTCCTCTAAAGACAAATTATAAGGGATATATGGAATAATGCGGAAATGGGTTCCAGGAAAATACCAAACTGACTGGGCTCAGTCGTTGCCCATCGGTCCTGAGGATGCCTCGTGGAGAGGCGAAACACGTGTCGAAGCAAGTCGGCGCATAGAGCGGGATACTGCACGTCAGGTATTTTCCTCCCTCTGTATTTCCCGTATTTTCCTTCTCTCTTTATGAATTATTTTTATTAATATAATTCCCACTTTGAACAAAATACATGTAGCTATCCTTAATTCACTCACTAGTATTTTTTCCCGTGTGTGCGAGCGATGCACTATGATTTAACAAAGAGAATAGTTCAGTAGGTCGCGTATGCAAATCTTTAGCGATTATAGCTACGCCGTAGCACCGTCTACAATATACCGTAGCAGAACTGCCTATGTTATTCAATGTATTATGAATAAGGGTCGGCGCAAACGGGCCATCGACCACAGCCACTGGTGAATGAAAAAGTGTGTTAAGTGGCTGTCGCTGGCCACCAGTGGCTGTGGTCGGTGGCCCGTTTGCGCCGACCCTAAACCTAATATAGGTTCAGGAGTCGTGGAATACTTTAAAATATTATTGTAGCGTATAATATCAACGTGACATTATGCGTATTTTTCGTAAATTTTATTTAGTTATCTGTTGAGTGAATGAAGCTAGAGAGATATGTCAGGATCGTTGCAAATGCTTTCCGTAGTCTATACCTAGCCCTTCAGGAAACAGGCATTAGTCTATGTATGTATAAATGTCAAAGAGATTGGATATATTTATTCTTCTGTGATAAATGTTTATTTATCAGGGTTTAATTATGAATTGGGTAACGTCATATTTGTTTTATCCGAAAAGGTTTATCTTGTCTCTTCTTAGTAGTGAGTGAATGTAATTTTCGGAATACTTCTGAAGGTAAACTGTTACCATTCTCATAGGTATTGCCATATAAGCTTTGATAATAAATGTTTTGTTACAAAACTACACTAAGCCTGCCTGCACTAAGGATTAATTATGTATCACGGGTGAGTTAACAACTATAGACAAATCATGCAAAAATATTTAGTGGGTCTTAATCGCGTAAAATTAACTTATTTATTTAAGATATAAATACCTATTTGTTTCCGACGTTTCGATCGTCTTGCACCGATTGGGACCGGCATTTATACCTTAAATATGTTTATTGTACGCAATTAAGACCCACTAAATATTTTTGCATGATTTGTCTATAGATATATATGATGTATACAAATCACAGAGTTTAAAATCGATTATAGGCAACTAATTTGTAAGACCCGAGGAGATGACATTTTTATGATGTTTCTACTGCACAGATGGCATAGTGGCTTAAGAGGTCGCCTCTCCAGTTAGAACTTCGTCACGTGCTGTGGGTTGGATTGCCACACGAGACTCTCTGTAGCAAATACGTGCAATGATTTCCTGGGGAGAAATAACGGGATACAAAGATGTTAGATGAGAGTAAGGCAGCGCTAGCCTATTGGCGACACTGACAGACTGTCGTGTATATGGTATCGGGTTTAATCTCACAGCGGGCAGCACTAACTTTTCGATGTCATTTGCGTATTAAATTGTTAATTATCGCTCGCTCCGTGTGCAGTTTAAGTTAGTCCCGGCTAACATGAAGATCGTTAAATGTCGTTGCCTCTGTAGTCCTAAATAAACTGGCACTAATCTAAACCATGAAATATAATATAATCTTTTCTACCACGTTCACACAACACCATCTAGTCCCAAACTCAGCAGAGCTAATACTATGGGTACTAGACAATGGATAAACATACGTATATACTTTCTTTTTATAAATATGTACATACATATTATAGCTATGCCTTTGGATTGCGAAGATCAGCCGGCAGTGGCTCTGGGAGTGGGTAATCCCTCTTATGAAATAAGAGTGTGACGTCATTGAGTGAACGCTATGACGTGCCGTAACGCTGCATCCCTTGGTTCGCCACGAAGTATGCACCGCTTGTTATGTGCTTTGGTGTGTCCGTATTGAAATTAAGGCATTCCTGTCCTAATATATACGAAATAAGGTCAGTAATCTCTTTTTTAAATTCTCTTTTAACATGTAATGATGTAAATTCTCGAAAAATTCTTTGTCACGCTTTGCGACGTGTCCATGAACGCACAGCCTTTATATAATTTAGCAGCTATACCTACTTTATCTTTGTAAGACAACATTTGAATATCCTTTGTTTTCCATTGTCGCTCCCAATAAAAACTTCCTTCATGTAGAACAACTATGTGTGATATATGTTAGTGTCACATAGTTTTGTACACACATGTCATGTTCCTGGAGCTCTCAACATATGAAGTTACGGCCGTGGGGAAATCTCCGTCAGATATTGTTTTGAAATGGCTCATTTTAAAGTTTGCGAGCCCGCGGGGCGGTATTAGTGTCGTGTTACTGAGATGAGATGTGTTACACGGATTATGAGTGTGTACCATGCTTTATTCTCTTGTTACATTGTCAGTTTGGAAGTTTAGCCCTGATATAGGTGGATTCTGTCTGTGCTGTATAGTTTCGAGTACAAAAGGGGGTAAAGTTAGTTATGACAAGACAAGTCGACTTTACTACATTGACAAGGTTTTTAGGCTAAGTATGACTTCATCGAAGACCAACTTCATGTACGCGTCTGCGAGGAAAATTTTACCTTAATCATCGCGCTAGCGTTATCCAGGTTGAATCCAAACCTAGAACTTTAACATGAGTAATCAAACTGGTTCGCCTTCTAATCGAATCAAATTTTACAGAAAATTTTATTTTTCACCGCGTCACTGCTGTCTGACGTCTACAAATGAAAGGGATAGCGATATTCCAAGGCTTAGACTATTTTTGGCAAGTGAATTCAAAAGTACTAACTTCCCAAAAATATCATAATAGCCCGGACAGACGCCTCAACTCGCTCTCCAAGACATACATGAAACCACTTGCATAAAGTTTCTATAAAGTGTGCCCATTTGCTATTCATTCACATGTGTTTCAATTAAAGTTATTCCATCAACCCACTTGCCATTCTTGTACAAACGTGTGAAGAATGCAACCGCATCTACTCTTGTAACCCCTCATAACACATAGTAGTTCAAAACTTAAACCACGCAATATAACCCTATGCTTATTGATCAAACTCATAAATATCCAAGATAAATATAAAATTGCGATCAAATACAACCTTCTTCTTATGCTATTATTTAAAAACCGTGTCGTAATCCGCAAGCTTATGATTTCCGAACGACTAGATCAGCGGATAGGATGTTTAACAATAAAGGAAGATCAATGGCTGATGGGATAATATTTATTTGCAATGTTAACTCGGATTGCTAAAAAAAGGCCTGCTAAAAAAAGTTTAACACCTTTACGAAAAAACATGAAAAATCATAATAATTCTAAAAGCGTTGCAATCACACATAACAAAACTGAACAAACACCTCATGTCAGTACCCATACACAACATAACCCAACGGAACAAGAAACTACCCCGAAAGATAGCGATTCGTTTAATCAAAAGATAGAAAAGGCAACCGGTAATTACGACACGGATATTAAAAATAAGAACAAGTTATGTATACTTAGTAGTAGCAGAACAAGAGGATCTTTGTCGGCTATAAACGAAACTTTCTCAGACTACTTTGATTATTGCCATTATATAATGCCAAATTGCCCTACTAAAGAACTAATAAGAAATATTGAATCAAAAGTTATGAACTTTACTTTTAATGACTATTGTATAATTTTTATCGGACAAAATGATGTTAGGGATGAGAGCAACTACATAAGTGTAATAAATAATCTAAGAGAGTCTTTGCAAACAATTAAGCACACTAATATGGTTATTTGTGTTATATCCTATCTATAATTTTAAAGTAGAAATATTCAATAAGCTAATCTGTCTAGATCTCCAGAAGAATGACTACGCTTACTTGTTCGATAGCAATCGCGACCTATCGCTTGACATGTTTTCTATCACAACTGGCAAAATAAACAAACATGGCTTGAAAAATATATACAGTCGAATAATGAATAAACTATTAATTGATCTCAACCTGTTTGGGCAGAGGAATATAGATAAAACAACTGAAGATATGAAACACAATGCATCGGTTTCTTATGAACATATCTTAAACCATAAACAGACCGATGATTTTTTTCGTCTACAATAATATCTATGTTCTCCATCAAAACATTGCTGGTTTAATAAACAAGTCAAACACACTATCAATATGTCTTGAAGAACTCATTGATAGGAATATAAATGTAGAAATATTGTGTATCACAGAGCATTTCATGATGGATGGCTATGAAACTTATTTAGAATTGCCAAACTATTGTCTAGCAGCTTGATATAGTAGAAGCCACTCTAAACGAGGAGGAGCGTGCATTCTTGTGAAAAATGGTAACCAATGGAATGAGCTACATGAAATAAAAAAACTTTCGGTATCAGGACTGTTTGAATGCTGTGCAATAGCACTTGTAAGTTATAGGATTATCATTGTATGTGTTTATAGAGTGCCCAAAGCGGAGAACTTGAACACGTTCATGCTGGAAGCAATGCTGAAACTTTTAAATAAAAAAATGTATAAAAATATTGTAATTGCAGGCGATTTTAATACAGATTTAATGAAACAAAATAATGTTACTCTAGATTTTGAAAGTTTATTGTTAAATTATAATATGACACTAGCTTTAAAAGAACCGACTAGATTGATAAGTAAATCATGCATCGATAATTTTGCTCACAATTTTAAAAAAATGTGTAAAGCGGAAGTGTTAGAATTTGCCTTGTCTGATCATACTGCACAGCTGCTACAATTTCGCGTACAAAAACCTTCGATTAAAGCTTGGAGAAAAAAGACTCGAGACTTTTGCTCAGAAAATTTACAGAAATTTAAAGAATGCCTAAATAATTTTTCATTTTCTTACATCTATGAAGAATCTGATCCTAATAGAGTATATTATTATTTCATCGAAAACTTTAAACTTTTCTATGATCTATGTTTTCCTTATAAATTCACCACTATACATGTTAATATGAAACCAAAATGGATATCGCGGGGCCTAAAAAAAATGCAGTGCTAAGAAAAAACAACTATTATGGAGTTTCAGACTGAAACCTTCGACTAAAAATAAACTTATCTACCGAACTTATTCAAAATTATTTAAAAAGATAATAAGGCTTACGCAACGTGCACAAAATAATTATAAAATTCAAAATTCAGCAAATAAATCTAAAACAACATGGGGTATAATAAATAAGACAAGATTGAATATCCCCCGCCACAATATTACCAGGATTAAAGTAGATAATCACATTATTACTGACCCGAAAAAAATTGCTAATGCATTTAATAATTACTATACTGATAAAATAAAGCCTATATCGGGATGCGGAAAAAATGTGACAACGTCTATTGGTAGTAGAGCTAACTCATTTTTCATGACACCTAGTATACCACATCACATACAAAGAATTATCTCTGGACTAAGAAATACAAATAGTGTAGGTTTTGATGACATTACGACTAAAATAATTATAATTAAATTTAGATATTAGTGGACATTTATCTCATATATTAAATTTATGCATTAGTAATGGTAAATATCCTGACAAATTAAAAACAACCATAATAAAACCTTTGTTTAAAAAAGAAGACAAAGAGTTAATGGAATTTTACAGACCAATTGCACTGCTACCCATCATTTCAAAAATATTTGAAAGATACATTAATAACAAACTGCATGCCTACTTGGAAGGCAATAAGTTACTATGTACCGAGCAGAAAGGTTTCAGGCAAAATACAAGCATAGACTTAGCCATATACGATTTCTACAAAACAATAATCACCAATGTCGATAAAAGGTCCCCTATATGCGCCATATTTTGCGATATGACGCAAGCTTTTGACTATGTGGAACACTGTATACTATTAAAAAAACTGAACTCTTATGGAATTCGAGGGATCATACAAGACCTAATAAAATCCTACCTTTCCAGTAGATCACAAGTTACCCATATTTCAAGAGTAAATACCCGCACCAAAAGGGAGGAAACATATGAATCCGACAAACGCTTAGTCCAGTATGGTGTACCTCAAGGCAGCGTGCTAGGTCCGCTCTTGTTCCTACTTTACATTAATGATCTGCCCAAATGTACGATACATCCAATGTCTTTATTTGCGGATGACAGTACTGTATCTATCTAGTGCAGAACTGTAGAACAATATCAAAATGAGATCAATAGTTGTCTATCCTCAATTATTAGCTGGTTAGACAATAATAACTTGAAAATAAATCTGACTAAAACACTCGTCATGCATTTCAGTCAAAGACCGCAAGTCAATAATAGTATAAATGTCAGTTATAATAATAATTACATACGTGAAGTAGACTCTGCAAAGTTCTTGGGCATAGTAGTTGACAAACAACTGAATGGAAGAATCACGTTGCCGAATTATGTAAGAGGGTTAGCAGTTCTGCATATGCTCTTCATAAAATATCAACAATAGTTAATATCGACGCTGTCCTAACTGCGTATCACAGTCTTGCCGCCTCAATATTACGTTATGGTGTAATATTTTGGGGGAACTCTACACATAGTATAATGGTCTTCAAAGCTCAGAAGCGTTGCGTACGAGCGATGTTTGGATTGCAGTCAACAGACAGTTGTAAACCGTACTTTATCAGATACAGCATCCTGACACTTCCGTCTTTATATATACTGGAGGTAGCATTATTTGTACACGCTAATCCTCATTTATTCCAACGCATATCTGATGTTGTCAAGCGAAATAGGCGTAATAACAACAGACTATGTCTACATAGCGCGAAAACAAGCCTGATGAGCAAAAGCTTACTATGTATAGCGTCAAAAATTTATAATAAAATACCATGTCAGATAAAGCTTTATGGAAAAGGAATGTTAAAAAATAAATTAAAACAGATATTAATACAAAAATGCTATTATACTATCAATGAGTTCTTGGCTGATAAAAATGGATTTTAATTAGTTATAATATTTTAAATTGATGTTATTTCTTATATCTTCTTTTTAGTGACATACATTTGATTATACTTTTTATTCTATTATTTTAATTTAATAACTCCATTTACTTACTGACATGAACTACGATTGACATTTTTATTTTACATTTTACTTGGTTACTGACATGAATTTTTGACATTGTTATTGCTTTATTATCAAATTAGATTATTTTTGTTTTATATTTGATCAGGTTTGACATTAATAATAATAATAATAATAAATTTATTTATTTCAATTCTGACATTTACACTTAGTAGTTACACAACTTATAAAGCACAATACATGTACATTACATTGTCAAAAACAGGAGTCTAAGTTAAATGATCACATATGCGGGTCAGTTACATTGAACTCCTAAACTAGGTTAATGTACCTGTATCTTAGGAGCCATGTGACTTTAAAATGTTGAGTTGTTACAACTTATTAGACTCAGAGGAATATGCACAGTACCCGTGGCTATTAAAAGTTAGATGTAAAAATTACGAAAGAACTATAATTAAATCTTCTGTGTTATTGTATGTCAACTTCTGCAAATAATTTTGTACATTGTAATGTATATATATTTATTTTTTCTGCAAGTTCAATTTATTCATACGCCTATTTATGCAGATATTGGTGAAACAATTTAATAATGTGTGAGCATGTAATACCCAAAATGCAATGAATGAATAAATGATTATGATTATGATTAATACAGAAACTATTGTAGTCCGAGTGAAAAATCGCTGTCCCTTTTTGTCCGTGATTTACGGTGAATGGATAATACCCACTCACAAAGTTTGATGGTCCCGTTTGCACAGCACGGCATTACACTCAGTTTTACACAAACATGATTTAACATACCAAACATTTCATGCGTGTGAAAACAAGGCGAACATTTTCTATATTTATACCTATTTTGTTGATTTTATACATGCTTCGTTGTGGAAATTTTAGGCCTAAACGTTAAAGAGACGCAATTTTTCCCAATCTTTACGGCAGTTCTGCAGTTTTGGCAACTGCTATACGATTACTTAGTGTCACTTTATACGACTCACCAATAAGGAACAACTGACAGTCACCTAGGTGATGATGGACCAGTGGACGCAAGACGATGGTACGTTTCCACCTTTGACATTCAAACTAACTAGTCGTCTTCGATATATGGCATATATTCCACCTTTCTGCCGGTCTCTTGACATTTTATTAAAAGCCTACCTTGATGTTGGCACTAGAGCATACAAAATTTTGCCAGCTTCACTCATAGTTTCAATAACTTTATGATTTTATTGTATTAAATTTTAACAAGAAATTTTAATATACGAACGCCGACATGGAAAAATTGGTCCACTCGACTTGTATCCGGTTTGAATCCTCGTATAAAATACACTATCGTGTGTGTTTGATACACTTTCACTGCTCACCATTATAACTAAAAATCATGCAATTTTGCTTTCACGTTGCAATGACTACAGAATACATAAGAGTACCTTTGATTCAAAACTAAACGGTTTTATAAATCTCTAATCCATACAATCGATAAATAATCTAAGTTTACCTAAACTATTCCATTCCTAGTAACTCACAATTTAAATTTCCTTTTTAATGGTTTTGTGATAAAATATTCACAACAAAATGAAAGCGTTCAACTAGTTAATTGTTCTAGGAAGAGCACGATAAGTATTTTATTGAAATATCGTTATTAAATTTGGCCGACTTCCAGGAAAAATGCTCGCCATGATTCTACGGTTTTTGCTGAGATATCTACGTTTGCAGTCAGGCTGGCAGAGAGTTTTGTTTTATAATGCAATATACAAACCAATAGATATATCTTAATTTGAAGTAGCTGCAAAAGACATTTGGCCCTTTGCGGATTCTTCATTTTTTATTAGCTATTCTTTATAATATGTTAATCCTTAATCCATTATATAGGAATTTAAACTATTTTGACTATAAATGGTCATTAACATTACTTTCACATTTTTCTAAGTTACATATACCACGCACCTTTGTTCTCATCATCATCAGCCTTTAACAGTCCACTGCTGGACTAGGCCTCTCCTGTGAAAGGAGGAATTGGTCTACTAAAGCACGCTGGCCAAATGGGTTGGTATTTAGTATTAGGATTTGTATCTAGTTTTCCTTCTCTTGCCCTTGCTGTTCTCTGCATAATATACTCCCTCTGTCGGCTCTTACGACACCCATGGGATGATATGGGGTGGTCACATTCCGTATTCTTAATCCGTTACCACACAGAATTAACATACACACATATGTACATATATTCATGCCTATTTCCCGTCGGGGTAAGCAGAGACAACGTGGTTTGCCCCGTAGAAAAATGTAAAAATTTAATCCATAAGTTATTTAATCTGAATATTTGAGATATATAAGCAATAGTTTTTCCATATACTTACCTATTTATTTGATACATACTTACACACAACTTATCATTACTTCAATCGAATAGTCAGTAACGCGACACCTGTCAACATCAGGTTCTTCTTTCTCTTAGCGTTATCCCAGTTTCAGTCTGGGGTCCGCTTTCTAGTCTAACCGGATTTGGCTGAATATTAGCTTTTCCACGGAGCGACTTCCTGTCTGACCTCCACAACCCGAAGTGATAGCGGTATTCCATGGTTTAGACTAGTGTCAGTTTATTTAGAAGGTACTGACGCCCTGTAACGACTGTCAAAGATCTTCATGACAACCGGGACCGACGGCTTAACGTGCTCTCCGAGGCACGGGACAAGCGATAATTAACAATTCAATACGCACATAACTCCGAAAAGTCATTGGTGCGCGCCGTGGATTCGAACCTGATACCCTCTGCATGGCAGTCTGTTGGTATATCCACTCGGCTATCGCTGCCTTTGTCAACATCAGTTTGATATATTAACGGCGAATAGGCCTTAAAAGCGCCAAGCATTACCGTATAGTAACTTATCTAAAATCTAATCACAAATACAAATTAGACGCAAACACCATAAAACCCGAGGTCATAGTGAAATCATGTAAATATTCACCATAATTTGATATCTCCCTCCGAATATCATTCGTTGAACGTCCAAAAATGGCCTAATTCATTCGCTGACATTATTTAATTATGATTAATAGCCGGAAGTAACGGAGAGATACATCAGGAACGGTTCTGGCAGTTTTCCAACCCGGCAAGTAATGCTCTACCGACTGAAATATGCTCTTGAAGACACAATAATACTGCCTTAATCATGTCCATGCATCTACAGCCAAACGGCTCGGAAATATCCAAAGATATCCATAGACTATGTTCATCTAGTTATGTAAATATATTTTCTGTATTCCGGTCCTTCGTGACGATTTGTTCTATATCTTATGCGACAATATGACAGGCCTGTTAGCGTCTTTGTAAGTAACACTGATTGAACAGTTTGTCACTCAAAATTATGTGGTCTGGCTCCTCAGCCAAGTCAACAAGGAAAATGTTCATTTCCGTATCTTACTCAACGCTGTATACTAATTTTGTAGCGTTCTGCTGAATTAAGACTGATGTTTCGGTATTCGTTGTTAATTCGAACAAAATGATTACATTGTTATGTACTGCGCGGATCAAGATGACACTTAAGTTGTTAATTCAGGCAACTATGTATAGCGCGTGTAAAGAGGTCCTTAAAGTAAACTGAAATGCAAACAAAAACCAATAATTACGAAAAATTTTCACTTGGGCACTATACCTGGGAAATTACTAGTTCAGGAGATATTGAGGCTCAAAATCAGCATACATTTTTTTTAATAAGGTACAAAATCGATGCTTTTAACCCACAAATTTGTTCTAGGTATAGATGTCCTGTATTTCGAGCATTGCACACTTTTAATAGTGGCTTTAAAATATAAAATCGTTTCGCAGGTATTATTTTCTCTTATTATAACTTGGCATGATATCGAAAACGACTAAAATTCGGCTTGGTAATAGGTCTTGTGGCATCTAGTACCTTCATGCACAGCGTGCGATATAGTAATACATCACACAGTATATTCCTAGAACGGGTCATATTTCAGATATCTACTTCAAGTTATGAATGTACTTCTACTTTCCAACCTACGTCATTCGAGTTTGACCAGTTAAAGACGGGCAGTATTCAGAAATAAACGAATAAGCATAGCGCTTTAAATATTGTACACTACGCTACCTGCTACGCCAACAAGTTATGGTACTAGATAGATATAGAAAAATGTCACACACAGTGGTTTTAGTTTTTTTATAAATCTATTTTAAAAGTAACCGTCAAGCCATAGACATCAAAAGTGAAACGACAATTCGACCAAAAATAAATGGACTAACGATCGCACAAGTTGATCAAAGTAAACAACCAATTAATGGCGAATATGTACATTGAAATACATTCAAATACAAAATAGTTATTCGATATTGTAACAGTATTGCGGAATGTCCCAGAGTCTAGTAATTTGCCGAACAATTTAAATATTTGTCGTCCTGATTCGCAAAAAGCAGGGCAACGTGACGAGACTGCCGATTATCATCTCAAAGCAACAAATTTTTGCAAACCAATTTCTGTTTAATGAAAACAACGAAGATATTTGATTCAACAACATATGAACCGAAGTACGATACTAATTGAATACACGGACAGATTTATATTCAATAATAAAAGTGCACGTGACAAAATACATGAGACAATGACATATTGTTGTATCTACATGAGAGCTATCTGTGAAAGCAATACATATTTTTGGAGCAATTCTGCAATTGATTTTCTTTTCATTTATTACAATTTCGTCATGTTATGAATCACATAGTGGAGATAAGTCTGTGTATCTTAGATAATTAATGTTTTTTACCTAAATCCACGCTCTCGCTATGCTCCACGAAGCATCTCTAGGGGCGCCACGAAGATCTTCTTTCTCTTAGCGTTATCCCAGTTTCAATCTGGGGTCCGCTTATTATTATTTTTTTTTAATACTTCCGCCATGTACCCGTGTGTCGGAGGGTGGGGCATCACCAAAGCACTTGTCGCCACCCTCCGACGGGTATTGGCCCGCCAGATGGTCAGGCGGGCCCCGAACAAAACCCCCTTGGCGACGGATTAAGGTGTTGGACTCCGCCGCCTAAACGCCCAGCGGCCGCAGAGGATAGGGAGGACGGCAACGCAACACCGCATCTCCTCTTCCTCTGCGGCCCCACCGCGACGCATCGAATGGTGCGCCCCCATTTGGTCGCGGGAGATAGGGCGCGCGGCAACGCAGCACCGACACGCCTCTCCTCCCGCGACCGCACCCGACTGCGAGGGAAGAACTGTCCCTCGCACCCGCCCCTTTGGACGCATCCTGCGCAGGCTTCCGTCAAGCCCACGCGGGGCGTCCCCTCCTGGATCCCTCTTAGCTTCACCGCGGGTCACCAATCCACGGTTACTAGGCCCCCCCACCACGACGAGGTGGAGATCCCACGTGGGGGGGGGGTCCGCTTATTAGTCTAACCGGATTTGGCTGAATATTAGCTTTTCCACAGAGCGACTGCCTGTCTGACCTCCGCAACCCGAAGGGATAGCGATATTCCATGGTTAAGACTAGTGTCAGTTTATTTAGAAGGTACTGACGCCCTGTAACGACTGTCAAAGATCTTCATGACAACCGGGACCAACGGCTTAACGTGCTCTCCGAGGCACGGGACAAGCGATAATTAAGAATTTAATAGGCACATAACTCCGAAAGGTCATTGGTGCGCGCCGTGGATTCGAACCCGATACCCTCTGCATGGCAGTCTGTTGGTATATCCACTCGGCTATCGCTGCCATCAGTACCATCAGTAAAATAAATGGTAAAATGCACGTAGGACTCGGCTTTGTTTTATTTTAAGGCTCCGCCAAATATTCGGTTAAGTACCCAAAAGGGTTCCATCCCTAAAAAAGTTTGAGAGCCACTTGGCTAGGATGAAGATGATTTATCATATTTTGCCTAACATAATAATATATTTTGCATAAATGAATGTCGTTATTTGCTGAAAATGACCAAAGCTCCCTATAAAAATTGGAAAAAAATATTGAGTGTAATACTTAGATTGCTCTTTCCAGTAGGTACAAATGAGTAGAATTCGCAGAAGTCCACTTATGTTTTTAGATTCGATAAGGGTTCGCAGTTTAACATGATTTAAAATCATGCGTGTTTTATACATACATACGTATGCAAAAATTAATGATAAGTACGACCGGATGGTTCGTTCATATCATTTATTTGGCGAACTTTTGTCTATACCTGCAATCTAAGTAGGTACCTATATTAAATACATGAAGTTAGATAGGTACATATCCTACTTTGGGACACGAACTGTCTATCTCCTATAAATTTATCTCTGAGAAAACTACTTTGATAATTTTGACGTATGGATGATTACTCAGCATTTCACGCGTATTTTGAAAATAACAGCTATTTCAAAATGTAATTTTCGTGTGTGTTTAATCTCTAGAATCCAAAAGAACCTTCACATTCTAAAAACGTCATGATACCTTTTTGTATATTAACCAAATAGATTTTAAATCTTAGTTTCTTAACTTCATTCTAAAACCGCCTAAGAAAATTATAAACGCGGCCGTAACAAATAAAAGTCAAATTAGAACACTGCAAGTGTTCCTTGAACAAGAACAAAATTGCATTTAAATATCTGAGTTATTACTTGACTTCCCCGTCTTATTAGCGGCGGAGCAATCGAATTAACATCCACATCAACGTCGCACATGGTCCAATCTTTGACTCGAGTGGTTGGGGCATAAAGCTAGAACTAACATGCGACTTCGAGACGAAATCTCGAGCGAGAATTAACGCGGCAAAGTTACCTTGTTACTCCTACACCTGATGAGTACGTTTTGCTGAAATTAAGCGTCGAAATGGGCAATTACCTCAAGACTCGTATTAATTCTAACGTATTACATTCCGTGCGTGTAATGTTCAAGATTGTTAAAAAAAGTAATGTTGTGTAAGACAGCATTGCGCGTAAGTCTTAAAGGGTGTAACAGAAGTTTATGGCAGCCACTTTTCTCAAAGCAGCAAAATTGAACCTTTATTACTATTTTAAATTAATAATCAACTTACATTGTACCACGATAGTTTTAAGACACCATATGTCCGCCTTATTGCCTTAAATTGACTAAGAATATTTATTTATGAACATACCAATGTTCTTCTAATTTTCCTATAACTAATCGAAATGTTACGTACCTACTACTTAGGCAAATCAACAAAACGTTCTCCAAAAGCTCATTAAATCGCAGCCATTATTTATAAAGCTTTCGCCACAAAAATACAAGTTATAGCAGTTAGTGAAAGCGTAGCTTTAAATCAAGATTAACGAGAGCCTTGTCCGCCGGCATTACTGACACTGTCATGGCGTCTTAACGGCTGCAACCCAACTCCCGGTACACATCATGTGGATTCGATTAAAATCTAATCTACTAAGTGTTATTAGCTGCGCACTGTGATTAACGTGATTCATTGTAGGTACGAGTGAAAATAAGAGATTTTAGATTGTTTAAAGATTTAATAGCAGCGATAGCTTTGTGGAGAGAGTAGATAACAGACTGCTTCGCGAATTTTCTCAGTGATAACTCCACCGAATTCTGCCTGTCCGCACTTGGCCAGCGTGGCAACTATGGCCATACCTTTCTCATTGTGAGAAGAGGTCCGCATCCAGCGATGGGACAGTTTATATACAGGATGATATTAAAATATAGCAAGGTATAGTATAATTTAGACATGAGTAGTGACATAACCTACTTACTTTGAATTTGTAATCGACGAAGCTTAATCAAGATCACACATGTCTTAGATGGCGTCTGTGCTTCCGACAAGGCCAAAACTAATTTATTTCAGTGGGAAGAGTGGTCATAAGCTCGAAGAAATAAATAAGATAAGACTGAGTAGGTAAGCTAGCTCCGATAGTCTAAGTTTACACACGAATGAAAAGCATTCGAGAGCTCTAGCCTGGTTGGCAAACTCACTTGTATGAAGTGCTAAAGCTGATCCACTCAGCTTTCCTCTCTTCTATCACAGTTCTTTAATTTTTTTATTATATCTGCTCGAGAAATGCTTAGATAACTTTATGACTATATGTTACGGCTACCGTCTACCAGGCAGTCAATTACCACATCAACACTGTCTTTATCTTCTCTATTTTTCTTGTAAAGCTCATTGGCGAGATAGATATTAGGCGAGGTACATTTATACAGCTAATTCTAAAACTAAACCTCGGACTATGTTTAGTTCTTGTTTTGTATCTGTATTAAGGCTACTTTACACACCTAGTTATGATTGGCAGATAGCCTGGAAATCTGGGATTGTCCCGTAATTTTGTATCATGTTCCGTGTCCAGGAATTAGACCTGCCCGGATTCCGGACATCTACACCTAGTAGACCGGGTCAAACACTAGCAATCGACTGACACGGCCGGCACTCGAACTTATCGGATGTTACTTTGTCTAGGCAACAAAATACAAGTTACTTTGTTGTTATTTACTAGCCAATGCAATTTCACAAAAAATATTCTTGTATAAAACTAAATAAACCGTTGCATCATTATATTTCCATAACATCGCACGAGGAAATACACTGAGCCATGATAACTTGTTCGTTAAAAGACTGTTCTAAAAGCGCAAATACTTTCCCATTCGAGTAAAAAACATGAAAACACTAAGCTTTTATGTTCAAGACGTGACGACGACGGGATATTTAAAAATATCCGCAGAGAGAAATAAAAAGTGACTTGATGAAATATGACCAAGAAATCTATTACACGCTGCCGCCATTAATAAACGCGCTGTTGTTTTGTAATCTTAAATGTATTAAATAGGTATGGCTCAATAGGAAGTCCATTTTCCTTCATCAAATAAACGAAAAAGAGTAGGTGTGAGATGAAGCCGTGAAGATAACCTAATTGTATTCATGAATTTTGTTGTTCAATAAAACATAATTAGGTTTATTACCTATGGCGTTAGAAATTACAAAGATATATTTATATGAGGATGTGGCCAATTCAGAGAGTCTAGTAACAGGTGACACCAAATAGCGGACCGCCGTCCGCATCCGGACCGACGACCCATTTTGAGCGGACCACGAGAACACAGTAAGGGCGTTATCATACTAGTGGCACAGCCTAATAATCCATACAGTCGTTCGACGAACGCGTCTAGACAGTGAGATCTTGTAGTCGTAAAAAATGTTATATCACGATCGTGTCAACGGTTTATTTTATACTAGAGGACGCCCTCAGCTACACCCGCAAAATATATTTAATTTAAACGTTTCATATCGATTCCGTGGAAATTTCGGAAAATCCTTTCTTTGTGAACGGTCCCCAAGGAACATACATGTTAAATTTCAGCTTCTTGCGGCAAGTAGTTTCGGCTGTGCGTTGTTTGTAACGCAAGAATGTTATATAATACAGATTATCTTATACGAGGTTATCGGGTTTTCTGTATGGCTTTTTTAAATACAAATCGCATAGTAGGTATACTCAAACTGAGAGGAATAATCGCACAAACTTAGAGCTTCTTGGAACCTAATAAGCTAAAATGTTTTAGACCTTACAGTGGTCACAAATATAACCAAGCCTTATTCTTGGATTACGAGGTATCGCAATAACTTTAAGTGATTTTACGCTATGCGTTATTAGTGCTAGTAATTCCTTTTTCAACAGAATTGTCACTTGGATTGGTTGCTTATCGGCTCGTTAAAAAGAAAATGTGAACATCTTACCTAGTCAAGAATCAAAAACAAAATTAGCAATAGTTTTTTTTCTGTAAAATAACCTCCGCGATGCATGTCCATAACTGATGCCAAATCAGCCTGTGAATGTCAAATAGAACTTACTCGAGCTTACGTAGCTAGCAAAGAACCCTCCACCTAACCTCTAGTATCGGCAAGTTTAAAAAGGAAATCTGAATAAGTATTTTATTCCAAAAAGCAAGTGTAACAACAAAATGATGTCCCCAAAGCATTGTTTATTTACAGGCAACAAGTAATTGACGTTGGAGAAAGATACCAAAACGAAACTCAATGTTCATAAATAAATTGCTGACGATTCTCACCAAACGCTCCCAGTGGGTCGGGGATTGAGGCCCGGGGCGGAAAGTGGCCGCTTTGGGGAAACTTTTAATTTTTACTATTTTTTTATATTTTTTTTATAATCCGCTTGACCGCGCACAAGTGACTATTCTCCCTTTTTCGAAATTCCGTAGACCGCGCACAAGTGACTATTTTCCCTTTTTTTACAGCGCTGTCTGAATTTACTGTTTCTTTCTATTACGTAATATTTTAAATTCTTTTTCTCTGTTCTATTTAAATCATTGAACATTTCTTCATGCTAAAGATACGAAGCGAGTCTTAAAATCGTTAACCCGGAACGAAAAAATAATGTCAAATGCCACTTTTTGTTTCGCGCGCTCCGTGATTACGTGCTTATCGTATGCGTGTTATTAAATATTTTTATACTATGATACGTGTTTTTTTTTTATTTAATTCGGTGTAGATAGAATCCCTCTACAGTGAAAACTCATAAAATATGTATGTCATCGATTTACTTTTTAAAATAATCCTGTTTAAAATACACAAAGTGTTTTTTTCAACGATATTCAATGTTCGCTGCTAAGTATAATAAATTAGAAAGTAAATATCAACAAAGACTTCATACGACTTGAAAGAGTCATTTATAAGGTTGAAGAAAAACATCACCTCGACTTACTCATGTTACCGACTTATCAACAATAAATGTTTATGTTAGCGCGCCCATCTGGCGAGCGGCGGCGCGACATTTTGTTTAGAACGTGAGCGGTCGAGTGAATTCGGCGAATTGGCGCTAGCGGTCAAGCGGTTATAAAGATATGCTATTTAACTCCGGATTACAGGTAATCTTTGGATCCACGGAGCCGGTAATCGAAGGATCCGGTGATTGTGCCGGTTGTTGTCAATTTGACCTTTGATTTTTCTCGTTATATGAAGATTTGCAGCGTGGCTGCTGAAACGTGAGAACTAGCTGATGCTATATTTGTTTTGTGAATTAATATTTTTTGGTTTGCTTATAGGGTGTGTATTCGATTTGGTACCATTAAATTCAACTGAATCATATCTAATATTTTAAGTAGTGTGAAGATAGCAGGGGGATTGCCGCAAACTATTGACAGGAACATTTTACCCGCCATTTAGTTCAAGAATGGTGTAATGGGGGAGACCACAAATCACCTTTCTAAGTGACGTGAATTATTTGTATAGATATTTTTTTATATGATCGGTCACCAACCCAATGGTGGCGCCGGGTGACCGTACTCACTGGATTCTCGTAACAATCGCCCTTCGAGAAGCCGAACTGCTAAAGATGGAGATAAATGTCAAGAGACATGAAGGACACGACCTTCAGAAATTAAGAAACAACAAAGAAGAAGATTTTTAACGTAAATCGTCGTAATTGAAAACTTTCAAGTAGTAAGATTTAAATTGGGGTAATTAAAATTGTAAATCCATTTTAAACCTAAGCTAATGGCAGCTGCTCAGTAATAACTGGAAAACAATTAGGTAATATCACTACATTGCACAAATTACATATTACAAAAGATATTTTCAAGCCCAACATTAGTCTAGAGTTAAGTGACTTTGTCGTGAATCCAGGCATTCCACAAGTACGTGTATCGCAGATAAAATCAGATATCTCGGTAATGCCGTGCTTTTCAAATAAAATTGACTGTACCGCGTTGATCATTTGTGACAAGATTTTGCCGCTAAGATTTTGAGAAGATCTTGTGTCTGTGTACACTTACTCTCGACCTTAATTAAGTTCCGAATGGATAGTGTCTTGTAAGAAATTACCGTAGATCTGAAAATTTTTGTTTCAGTACCAAATTAGTGACTAAGTCTGGACGATACGATAAGATAGCGATAGTCCAGTGGAGAGACCGACTGACTGCTACGCAGAGGGTTTCGGGTTCGAATCCACGGCACGTACCATTGACGTTTCGAAGTTGAGTGCGTATTAAATTGTTATTTATCGCTTGCTAAAATAAAGTGTTCTCGCAAGACATGTAGAGTCTGCTAACCCGCACTTGGTCAGCGTGGTAGACTAAGGCCTTAACCTTTTCATAGTCAGAATAGCTCCGTACCCAGCAGAAGTTTATATATAAGGCTGATGAAATTGACATGAAATTATAGAAAATTGCCATAAAATACTTTATCCATTAGATTAACAAGCTGTTTGAAATAGAAATATTATTTATTATAAGTCAAATCGATTATATCGGTTTAGTAACGTTTTGTTTAGTCTATTGTAAATTTTGACTGTGGTCACACTGAACTGTCAACTCATTCACTTTGGTTCAGTGTCGTGTCCGGGAGAAAAATTTTCTTGCGCTAACGCAGGCTTGTAATTTTGCGTTTTGGAATTGAATTATATTGATCGCCTTTTGGAAAGCACATCCTGGTACCTTCGCGAATCGTTTTTGTGATGAAAGATAAACTTGTTCTGGAAAATTCGCTTCGACGACACGTTGAATTCTTGCTAGTCCACGCCGTTTCGTTTGTCTTCTCGCGTGCTCTTGTGATAGTAAAGTAAACTTAAAACCCTAGTGAATTGCCGCTAATTGATCTGCCAGCATTGGTTTTTTTGTGATAAACTTGTAACATATTGAACATTGTAAAACTTGTCTGAATCCGTGCACGTGTTTGGTGCTCGAGGACTTCACCGAACTGGACCCTGCGGTAGCTATAAGATACTTCATTCATCTATTTTGGCCAATATATTTGTATGATGTGTCTAATTTAGCTCAAGCCTGACATCAGGGAAGATTTGGTAAGTAAATTAAATTTGCATGTAATTGTAATGCACTGTGCAATCACGGTATAAGTGTTTAGACCTTTGCCTGGGCTAGATACTGGATGAATTAATCGCTTCCACTATCTTCTGCAAACTACCCAGTTTCTAGCCAAACTCTAGACATAATTTTTTGGTAGCAGAGCGTGGTTGTATCTAGCCGTTGATTGTATCTAAACTCAGATTGGTATTTATAAGCTTGTATCTGAGCTATATATCTCATTTTTTAACAGTGTTGTGGTGTTCTCAGGTCAGTTTTGCCTAAAATACATGATATTTATTTGTATTAGTTGACCTACATAAATTGAAACACATTGTCATACATAACCTCAAATCAGTAATTGTTTGACTTGTATTGTTGAAATCTAGCTTAAATTTGTTGTTGTTAGTATTAATAAGTCAGTTTGATTGGATACTTAACAGTTATATGTATCAATTAATTTAGTTAATTTAGTTATTTGCATATATTGAGTTTGAAACATTATAACAACCAACCTTGACATTGCTTTGGCGGATCACATTGATAAACCTTTGTTTGTTGTAATATACTGATAATATTGTTAGGTAACACATACTATTACTATTGTATATCTCAAATAACACAGCCAGTCTGTCTGTTGCAAGTAATTAATTAATTAATTTGAAGTTTCAACTTATTAATTTGTTGTGAGTTATAACTTGTTTTTTTGTCAATATAATTTTGTTGAACAGTAAATACCTGTCACTTGCTTGTACCAGTAGTAAACAGGCTAATACTTTGTTGGTTTCAAAGAATTAACAAATATTAAGTTTTGATTGATAGCATTGTTTAGCGCTTGTCCGAGCTCTTTTGTAAACTTGAATATGTCAGCTATCAAGGACTTGCGTGCGGCTGCTGGTGCCATTGTATCAGATTTGCGCTGGTTTGCCTCAGCCAGTGCCTTGGTGAACCGGCCTGATCGTCAGCAGGCCTTACTACAAAGATATGAGCGGATCGATGACCACCTGGCAAGTGTGGAAGAGCAATTTCGTACTTTCAGCGCTTGCTGTCTCGAAGTGTCAGTTAATGACTTCACCGCTGACCAGCGAAATAGAGTCAGCGAGGATTATGCCCAGGTTTTAGACCTTTATGATGCTGTCTCCAACTGTGCAAGACAGTTAATTGCCGAGAGAGACGGGCAACCCGCCTTGAAGCAGGAGCTTCCTAGGACAGCACCGGGACTGGTGAGTAGGCTTCCCACTTTAGACCTTCCGCATTTTGATGGCTGCCTAGGAAGCTACCTGGGCTTCGTTAATTTATTTGACAGCCTGGTCGATGACAGGGCTGACCTTCGGCCGGCATAAAAATTGGCATATTTGATGTCAGTTCTGGATGGGGAGGCCAAAGGCCTCATCCAGCATCTGCCCGTGTCTGACGAGGCGTACCAGACGGCTCGGGACTTAATTACCCGTAGGTACCACAAGAAGCGTGGCCTCGCAGACACCCATATCGAGCAGATTTTGAGTTTGCCCACGCTCACCCGGGTCTTTGGGTTGCGCACCCAACTTTTGAACCCGCTTTTGGTGGCAAACAACGCACTTAAGTGCTTGGACCTGCGCGTGGACCAATGGTCCTACCTATTGGTGCACATTGTGCTCAAAAAGCTGCCTGCCGATCTGAGGTCGCGTTTTGAACAGCGCTTTGGTGGGGATAGCGCGACCCATCTGCCCCCCTTTGCTGACTTTCCTTGAGGTTTCTCGAGGATGAGTGCCTGGTCTTGGATAACTCCGGTTGTGACATGCCGGCTAAGTCGCAGCCGCCCAAGATCAAGGAGCAGGCTCGTGTTCACACCCGAGCCAATGTTGATTGGCGCCCTCCTCCCTTTGCAGTCACGCAGAGCCCAGTGGAGTGCTCTTACTGCAAGGTCACGGGGCACAGAACGGCCAGTTGTAGGGCATTCTTGGACCTTCATGTCGCCTCTCGTAGGCGCATCGCGAATGCCCGTCGCTTTTGCTTCGCTTGCTTGGGATCCCACTACCAGCGAGACTGCCCAAACTCTCGCCCCTGTCCTCACTGTGGAGGACAGCATTAGGACATTCTCTGCATGAATGCCAGAGAGGTAGGCCGCTTGTCCAACCAGCCGACGCCGCGCACGGGCGGGTGTTATGAAGGTGGCAGCCGAGGCTCACCGGCGCGCAGCCGAGAGTCGCCTCGCTCAATTGATCGCCGCTCACCCCGCTTGGAGAACCGTAGCGTGCGCACGCCTCCTCTCTCTCGCGCACCAGAATGTGCGACCGCTCAACGTCACCAACACCATGAATGCTGCCACAGGTATTCCCCTCCTTTGGCGGAGCGTCCCCGCCTTGACTCGCGCCCACCTCGTTTTGGGCGGGTGCGTCATTATGACCCCCCACAGATGGCGCGCGGATTGAGTCATCGCGCCTTTGAGGACTTCAAGCCGCACCCTCATTTTGATTTGCCTGGTCCTGGTGTTGGTGGCCAACGGTCGCCGTCCAGGCAACAATAGGTCATTGACTCCTGCCCTATAACGCCAACCACCCCCATTGAGACCGTTATCCTGCCAACGGTTGCTGTTAGGGTCTGGGGACCCACGGAGACCTCTGTTGTTGTCCGTGCTATATTGGACACAGGTTCACAAGGTTGCATTGTTTCCACTTATTTGGTAGGGCAGGTTAAATTAAATATGGGCTCTTTTCCAAATTGTATACGGGGCATAGGGGACGTAGCCTCTAATGTTGAAGCGCAAGTTAAGGTTTTGTTTGGCCCTGTTGAATCTTCACACCCGAGGATTAGAACCTCGGCTATTGTGCTGAAGAATATTTTGGGTACGCATCCACAGGAGCAGCTACCTGCTGCTGTGGATGCGTACCCAATAACCGCGTACCCAAATGTGAATTTGACTTCGGGATTGGAACTGGCAGACCTTAAATTTGACACACCAGGACAAATCGATTTGTTGATTGGCTCTGATGTCCTCGGTGGAATTTTGGTTGGTGGGAAACGGGTCTTGGTGCCAAATGGTTTGACTGCCATTCCGACCATATTTGGATTTATTTTGATGGGACCTGTACCTAGAGACCCCCCTCCACCCGAACTTGATAATTTGTTGGCTGTAGGCTCCGCTCTCTCTGATGCGGTTCAGAGGTTTTGGGAGGTAGAGGAGCCCCCTCAAGCTGCCCGTTTGAATCCAGAACATGAGGAGTGCGAGCTGTTCTTCCAGAACAACACTGGTCGACTCCATTCTGGTCGGATCATTACGAAGCTACCCTTCCTGTCTGTACGGCTTCCGCTTGGTGAGTCACGACCTTTAGCTGAAAAGAGATTGTTGGCTATGGAGCGTCGCATGGATATCCGGAGCTCAGACAGAAGTATATTGAGTTCAAGAGAGATTATGAACAATTGGGACACATGTCGGTATCAAATTTGGATTGGCGTTCGGTGGAGCACTACTTTCTCCCGCATCATGCGGTATTGAAGCCATCAACTGGCAAGCTGCGCACGGTATTTGATGGTTCTGCGCAGACTTCTACAGGCGTATCCTTGAACCAGTGCTTGCATTCTGGTCCCAAGTTGGTCAAGGACCTTTGTGACGTCATCACCAGCTTCCGACGACATCAGGTTGTCTTTGTGGCCGACATAAAAATGATGTTCAGGCAGACGATTATCCACCCTGATGACCGTCGGTTCCAGCTGATCCTTTGGAGAGAGAATCCTCGCGATCCCATGGTCGTCTACGAGCTCAATACCAATACGTACGGGTTAAGGTCAAGCCCCTACTTGGCAATACGTTCTCTTTGGGAGCTCGCAGACCGCGAAGGCTTACGTTTCCCACGAGCCTCCGCCATCTTGAAGGACGATATTTACGTGGATGACATTTGTTCAGGCGCCTCCACAGCGGACGAGGCGATCCTCCTGCGGGACG
This sequence comes from Euclidia mi, assembly GCA_944739405.2. Taxonomy (NCBI): domain Eukaryota; kingdom Metazoa; phylum Arthropoda; class Insecta; order Lepidoptera; family Erebidae; genus Euclidia; species Euclidia mi. Next base: position 23,544,353 of record OX123204.2, on the reverse strand, counting down.
AATTGATAGGTATTTTGGCCTCCGCTGGTTATGAGTTGCGCAAATGGATTTCCAACTCACCAGCGCTTTTGGAGGGATTACCTGAGGATCATCAGCAAGATCCACATCTATTTGAGATTGTTGACAACCCCACCATGATGGCTGTTCTCGGCGTCCAGTACAGACCAGTCCAAGACATCTTGATGTATAACGTAGACTTGAAAATGCCTTGTTCTTGGACTAAACGTCTCGTATTATCTACTGCCGCCAGAACCTTTGATCCGAACGGTTGGATCTGTCCAGTTATATTTTGGGCAAAATGCTTCTTGCAGAAGCTTTGGACAGCAGGATTGACCTGGGACGAACCTCTACACGGTACTCTTGTTGAGGAAGGGACCTCTTTTGTATCCTCACTTCCTGCCGTCAATGAGATCTCCTTGCCTCGTCCCATCCTTCCTCCCGGGAAGTACAAGGCAAACCTTCACGGGTTTTGTGATGCCTCGGAACATGGTCACGCGGCCGTGGTGTACTTGCGCACAGTTAGTGCCTTAGGTCTGGTGAGGGTGTTCCCTGATCATGGCGAAGAGCAAGGTTGCACCCCTTCGGACATCTCTGATCATTCCAAAACTGGAGCTCTCGGGAGCAGCCCTACTTGTACGCTTATTGAACCACGTGTCCAGTACTTTGAGTAAAAGCATTTGTATTAATGGGACCTACGTCTGGACAGACAGCCAAATTGTTCTTTGTTGGTTGAAGGCTTCTGTCCACACCTTGGAGGTATTTGTCGCTAATCGCGTTTCCCAAATACAGAAATCTGAAGTCAAGCTTGTTTGGAGACACGTGCCAAGTGATCTCAACCCCGCTGATTGTGCCTCGCGCGGATGCTTGACGCCTAGTTTGATAGGTCATTCGCTGTGGTGGGGTCCGGAATGGTTGAGTCGACCAGAAATTAATTGGCCTCGAACGCCAGTTTTGAATACTTCAAATTTGACGGGTCTACGAACTCGCTCTTGAGAAGTTAGAATGCGCCTTCGACCCCGATTTCTTGTTGAATCGCTACAGCTCCCTTGACAAGTTGTTAGGTGTTACTGCTTGTATAAAGCGTTTTGTTTTTAACTTTAGGAACCCACAACAGAAACGACTGACACTGTTTCTCTCACCACAGGAACGACAGGAGTCCCTCACCTTTTGGATTCGTTCTGTGTAATTGGCGCATTTTGAGAAGGAGATTGCTATCTTTAAGTCAGGGAGATCGAAATTGTCGGGAGCTGTATCTAAATTGAACCCCTTTTGTGACGATACGGGTCTCTTGCGCGTTGGAGGGCGTCTCAAGAACGCCAACCTCCCTTACGGGGCACGTCACCCCCTTTTGTTACCCAAAGACGGTTTTTTGGTACGCTTGTTGGTTACTGACCGTGACCTTAAAAATTCGCATGCTGGTTGTAATGCTTTGTTGGCTATTTTGCAACGCGAGTTTTGGATTTTGTCTGCCCGAAGAATAATTCGGAGAGTGGTCTTTCGCTGCACCCCTTGCTATAAGCTCAAGGCTTCTACCATGCAGCCCTTTTTCCTGATCTAATGAAACACAGTAAAGTAATACCATTATTCAAAAAGGGATCAAAGAGCGACCCTAGTAATTTTCGGCCAATTTCTATCTTGCCTGCTATTAGTAAAATTTTTGAAAAGATTATTTTTCATCAGCTAGAGAGCCACTTTCACACAAATAATTTATTTCACAGTGGCTTTACTAAGGGTCGCTCCACCGTTGATGCCGGTGTAACTTTGTTAAAGCATATTTTTAATGCTTGGGAAAACTCGAAGGATGCTATTGGTATTTTTGTGACCTATCAAAGGCCTTTGACTGTGTGGAACATAATACACTTTTACTTAAATTGAAATTTTATAGTATTAGAGATACCGCACTCAATCTTGTTGCCAGCTACCTTAGTGATAGAATTCAGTATGTATATGTTAATGGGTGTAGGTCTCTAGGTTTGCCAGTAGGAATGGGCGTTCCACAGGGCTCTATTCTCGGTCCATTTCTTTTTTAATATATATTAATGATTTGCCGTTCTTTGTACAAAATTTATGTGATATTGTTTTGTTTGCCGTCGATACGTCACTAATTTTTAAAGTTGATCGTAATTTAAGTAACTTTGATACCGTCAGTAACACTCTTGCACAAGTATTAGATTGGTTTTCGACAAATAATTTGGTACTCAACTCAAGCAAAACCAAATGTGTTAAATTCTCTTTGCCTAATGTCAAAAGTATTCATACTAATATAATTTTAAATAAGGAAACAATTCAACTAGTCGAATCAACCGTATTATTAGGTGTGACTTTAGATTGTAAGCTTCAGTGGGGCGCCCAAATATCATGTCTCGCAGTAAAACTTAGTTCTGCAGCGTTTGCAGTTAAAAAGGTTAGGGAATTCACATTCATTTGGAATTCATAACCGTCACATTGTGACCCAAATGAATAAAGGATTTTGAATTTGAATTTGAGCCAGTCAAAAATAACTTGCAAAAACCAACGAAACAGAGCTCATTTACAGCTGAATTCAATGCCATCAATTTTGTTGAGATTTGAGATACATATTCGACAAAGCTTCATACAAAATATGTCAAACATTTATCTCTAAGCTCCAAATCTATAGATCAATTATTGAAACCGGTGGTTAGTTGACAATCTACAACACTACACCAAAATATTAGCGTTTTGGCAACCTAACTTGCCACTAATTCTTGCATGCAATTTATAATATACTAGATTCTGCCTGCATTGGGGGTTGGTTGTGGTCGGTTGTAGGGACAAAAGGTATGTGATATTCTGTTGTTTATGTTATATTTCTGCATGGTTTTAAAAACCGTTGAAGAGTTCTTGCCCGTAAAATTAACAAATATATAAGCATCCTCTCAAAGTCTGTGTTTATAGTAATATAAGATCTGAATCCGTTTTAGTCGCAACATAATGCTGTGTCAAGTTGATTTTCTGCATGCGGTGTATAGAGAGGTCCGTGGTAATCGGCAGGGCGTGCGTCGGTGGCGCAAATCGACAAGACTTGAGTTGGAGCTATGAAGTATTCAAGCGCTTGCGGTGCGGTGCGCAGCGCTGCGGATTGCGCCTGCTTCGCGCTATTTGTGTATGCATACGCTGCATACCTCACGTATTGGCCCGTTACGTTTATCAATTTTGGAAGGGTGATTTGCAAGTTGCTGTGTGAGCGCGATTATCACGCGTACGGACTCATTCGCCCATTTCAAAATTCCAATCGTTTCGTTTTTCTTTCTACAATGTGTCGCACGTATTGGTACTTGTTTCGGGTAGTCTGTGAATGCTCTATGTCTACGCCGTCGTAGTGGTCCTTGTAGTCGCAAATCACGTATTTTGCCATTTTTATCACAGCCTGATTAACACCATATTTAACGAGTTTCGCAATGATTTAAAGATAACCCACCATTTTACACTATGTTTCGACTCGCTTGGTCTTTAAAGGACTCTATGTGTGTGTGTTGTATGTTTCATACAAAATACCATTCCTTTAATTTAGAAACGAGAGCATAATACAATTTTACCAGACTATATCAATTCATAACGAAATGCAACATATGATTTTAGACGGATATTTGTTAACTAGTTTGAAACGAAGCGCTTTGAAAAATGTGGCAAGAAAATATGTTGGTAACTAAGAAAATTGTTCAAAATAATTAAATTATTTTCGCCTGTTCGGATTCTTAGACGTTTAGCGCGGACCGAGCACTTTTATATAAAGTTCAGCACGCGACAAACTTGGACCGGCGAAGAATGGACATTGCTACATGTACTTACTCCTGTTCCCGATGCATTTAAACAAAAAAAATTGGGTGACTACATTTTTAAATTGTTGACTAGTTTATAGCCTAGTATGTATAGTAGGATATAACTGCAATTTAAACTTTTTACATATAAACTGATACCTACGGATCCGCAAGGATCCCTGTGGAAGTATAGAGAGATTGACAAGCAAAGCTAGCGATAGCCTAGTGGAAGTACCGACAGACTGATATGCACATTATATCGGGTTTGTGTCCACGGTGTGCACCACTGACTTTTCCATTTTATGTGGGCTTTAAATCGATGAATATAGCATGCCCTCGTTAAGTCGTCCCGGTTATTACGAAGATCCTTGACAGTAATAACGGTCATGGGAAGTCAGCACCTTTGCATAAACTGACACTAGTCTAAAATCATGGAATATTGCTATCCCTTTGTGTTGCGGAGTTCAGACAACAGTCAATCTGTGGAAAAACTAATATGGGTAGATTTTCTGGGATGCAACTGGAACAATGCTAGGAGGATGATGATGACATTAAAATAGCCGAACCTAAATACCAAACGCCGACATATTCTCGATAACATAAATTTTTCATCACCTGCTAATACCTGGAGGTTCCTTAGAACACTAGGCATTGGCAAACAGCAGCACGTCGACAATTGTGGGACTCTTGATCTGGATGAGATAAACCGATATTTCACCTCTACCATTTCACTGGATCACCAGATTATGAGTCTCACGCTCAGTTACTTAGCGGGGTTGCCTCAGCCCAATGTTGAATCATTCCAGTTTTCTCCAGAGTCTTCAGGCGAGATCAAAAAGTCAATCCTCTCCATAACATCTAATGCTGTGGGATGTGACAATATCAGCCGTCGCATGATAACAACTATCTTGGATCACATCCTACCTGCGATATCCCACATCATTAACTTTTCCCTTGCTTCCGGTACCTTCCCTTCCTTATGGCGTAAAGCCTACATAATTCCCCTGCCCAAAATCCAAAACCCTACTGTTCCTAGCCATTTCCGCCCAATTTCAATCCTACCCTTTCTATCCAAAGTGCTAGAGGCCTGTGTTCACAAACAATTGGCTCGGTTTGTTCACAACAACCGATTGTTGAGCCCTTTACAGTCCGGTTTCAGGCCAGGCCATAGCACTACCTCCGCCCTCCTTAAAGTGACTGGCGATATTCGAGAGGCCATGGAAAGCACCAAAATCACCGTGCTGGTGTTGATTGACTTTTCAAACGCCTTCAATACCGTCAGTCACTATATCCTTTTATCTATCCTCTCTCATCTTAGGGTCTCGCCTGTAGCTCTGGATTGGTTCTCAACTTATCTTCGAGGGCGTCAGCAGTCTGTCCGCCTCGATGATTTATCGTCGGGGTGGGCCGACACTACTTCTGGCGTTCTTCAAGGCGGCATTATTTCTCCCTTGTTGTTTTCTATTTTTATAAATCTCCTGACTCAAAATCTTCAGTGTGCTTACCATTTGTATGCCGACGACTTGCAGATCTATTCACACGTAGATGTGGAATGCGTAGCTGAAGCCATAGATAACATAAATAGCGATTTGGCAGCTATACTAACTTGGTCGGACAAGTTTGGCTTAGCTGTCAATCCTAGTAAGACTCAAGCTATTGTTTTAGGTAGTCAAAGGATTTTAAAGAGACTGGACTTCACATCTTTACCAGCTATTACATTTAGTGGTACTACTATCAATCTTCACACAACAGTTAAAAATCTTGGGCTGCATATAGATAGCACGCTAAATTGGCAAACCCAAGTAAACCATGTGAGTCAGAAAGTCACCGGTACTTTACGCGCTCTCTACCGCCTAAAAAACTTTCTCCCGCCCGAGACTAAAACAATGCTTGTGCAAACTTTGATTTTCCCTCTGATCGACTATGGTGATGTATGTTACTTTGACCTGAATGCAGATCTCCTCAACAAACTTGACCGTCTTCTTAATAACTGCATTCGATTCATTTTCAATCTTCGCAAGTATGACCATGTTTCCACTTATCGTTCTCAATTGAAATGGCTCCCCATTTGTCAACGCCGTAGTTTGCGTGCTCTCACAACTCTCTATACCATTCTTACGTCTCCTACTCCCCCTGAGTATTTAACGCCCCTCTTCCAGTATTTATCTTCTAATCATGCTCGTAACCTACGCTCTTCTAATAACCTTCTCCTCATGGTTCCAACTCACAGCTCTAATTTTCTTCACTCTTCTTTTTCTGTTCAATCAATCCTTCTCTGGAATGCCCTTCCTCTTGAGATCAGGATGGCCAAGACCAAGTGCACCTTCAAGTTCAAAGTTAAAGAACTCTTATTGGCTGAAGCAGCAAGTGTATCATAATTCATTTATATTTCATATATGTATATATAAGTATATATAATATATTAGATGTACTAGTATGTAATAATATGTATTAATTGAAATTATGTTTATATATCTTAATTGATATCTATGTATGTATCTTATATATTTATTATAATCTATATATGTAAGTATATTTATGTAAGTTCAAATAATGTTCTCCTCATTATATTATTTATATAGCACCTACTTCTTTTCTCTCTGCACCACTCAAAGGTAGACTGGGAGATAATGCCCATGGCATTAAGTCCGCCTGTATACGCTCTGTATATAAAGGTTTAAATAAATAAATAAATTACAAAATGCCTTTTACTTGAATAATTAATTGTACATCATACTTATACCACAATACAGTTTCTGACTGATGTTAGCTCAAATTGCTATGTGTGAATTGCTGAGGATATTACAATATTATTATTGTTTTACCAAATATTTTTATTAGTGACTTTACTACTATGTACGCGGTCCTATAGCGCTCAGTACTACTGGCACCAGTCCAGCACACTCGCCGCACATATCTGTTATTTAGTTCCTAATATTGTTATCACACATTCAGACAACGCCCTGACTACACGGCTAACCACTAGATTAAATAACTTTATTGTATTTCAATGCAGTATCTTATGAAATTTATTTAAAATCATTACAAGAGATTATTAATCTATTTGCTACTTATGCATTTTCTAATCATATTTGGATGGAGTTACTCGCATTCATCTATTATCATATCACCCATGAAAATACTACGTGGTCGACTCCACACTACCAGTGCGCCGCGAGTCAGGGGTTCATATAATCCACAAATTGTTAATCCGAAGTCTGGATACATTGTAACTGAACTTCATGTATTAAGCGCTCCAAAGTACAGCTTTGTAGCTTTACTTCATTATTACTTATTCATTAAAAATCAAATAACATTGTATGCTTACACTGCAAAGTGATCATTATAAATATTGCTGGTCTCTGTAGTCAAATTGAGAAAACTGCATTGAGTGAAAGTAACAGAATACATTTCAAATTATTCGATTGTTCAATATGAAAATTCAGTCAGACAGTACAAATTATTTTATTTAGTACTTTTTTTAGCACAAGCAGTTATAATACAACCAACTCAATATGTATCAGACCCATGCTATATTATTCTCTATGTTAGGTGAATAAACCGAAAGGCCAAAGATGCGAGAATTGTCTACCGGCTTTAGCTGAGAAGCCATCACACTCCTTTTAGGATGTAAAGTTTATCAAGCACATTGCAGTAGATAACTCTTTCATAATGTTCGTCCCAGTTCCATTCAAACATTAACAAATTACACGTCGATTTATTGAACGGTTTACTATTGTTTAACAAAAAACGTATGACAAAAGATCATTTTACAAACTACGTTTGAAAAACTAATCATTTGACAAACTTTCATTTCGCAAACATATTACTTTAAAAACAATCATTTGACATGATACAGGTTTCGCAAATGTTTTACTTAGAAAATAATTAACTGTTAAATTATTATTTTAAAAATAATCAAATGACTAAATACACTCGGCATCAAAAAAAATACGCAACTTTGCAAAAATTAAATTAAAATCGGTTTATGTCGCGGTAAATCCTTTGTATGGTTGTTTTATGCTATTTATTTGAAAGGTTGGTAGGTATAGTAACAGTAAAATACAGAAATATGCATTCAATTACAATCGTTTAAAAAAACAAGGTGCATGTGTAAAGTAAAAAAAAAATCTTTATTAGCAAAAAATATTCAAACAAAAACAGGCAGTAAAATTACAAAACAACAAAAGAAATTAATAAAAAATGCTACTTAAAACCTAGTGCAACCCCCCTTGCTCTAATAACAGCTTCCATTCGTTCTTGCATGGACCCAATCAGCCGTACCACACTATCTTGAGAAATCCTATTCCATTCTTCAATTACAGCATCATGGAGGTCTTGTAGAGTTGCTGGGGCAGGATCACGTAACCGTACTCGTCGTTTTAGTTCATCCCAGAGATGCTCTATTGGATTCAGTTCTGGGCTTCTCGCTGGCCACTGCAAAACTGGAATCCCAACCTCGAGTAGATAATCCTGCACGATTACTGCGGTATGGGAACGAGCATTGTCGTGCATTAAAGTGAACCCATCCCCAACATATCCTGCATATGGTACTATATGCATGTCCAGCACCTCGGTTATGTACCGATGAGCGGTTAGTGATCCCTGACCACGAGCACCTCCAGTCCGGGATACGCAAACGAGTTCCGTTTTTCCGTCGACTGAAATTCCGCCTTAGAACATGCAAAATCCCCCTCCATGTTCCACTGTCTTCTCCAAGCAAGCTTCAGAAAACCGTTCGTTTCGCCTTCTGTACACTCTCCTTCGTCTATCGTTAACAAAGAGACATACTCTCGTCTCAACTGAGAAGAGTACGGTTCTCCATTGTTCAAGATCCCAGTTGAGATGTTCTCGAGCGAACTGTAATCGCTCTCTACGATGCTGTGGCGTTAATTTCGGGCCCTTGGCTGGTCTTCTGGCCGCAATACTTCTAACTAGCCTTCTTCTAATCGTAGATGTGCTCACTGCGGTTCTACGAGCCCCACGGAGCTACTGTTGCACCTCAACAGCATTGGATAAACGGTTCCGCAATGACGTCGTCACAATGAAACGGTCATCTCTCTCAGATGTACAGCGCCGTCTTCCTGATCCTCGTCTCCGGGTGTAGCCCCCAGTCTCTTGAAATCGTTGGAGCACTCAACGAATGGCAAAACGGCTCAAGTTCAGTTGTAGAGCAACATCACACTGTCGCATCCCTGTTTGCAGTAGTGCTATCACTTGAGCAGCTTGATCTGCAGTAGTATCCATTTTGTAGGGCTGTTTTCTTGTGTTCTGTATTTTCATGTGTTTTCTGTAACGTCTGGGTGTCGAATGACCTAATTTTGATGCTTACTGCCTTTTTTATAGCCCATGAAAGTGTGGCAAGTTGTGCTCTATGTAACGAGTATTTGGATATCATTTTCTTCAACGTGCAGTACATGCGGCTGTTTAAGGAATTTATTCATTAAGTTGTTGTTTAATAAAAGCTAGTTAAATACATACATACATACATAGACTCACGCCTGTTTCCCGGAGGGGTAGGCAGAGACTACGGAACGCCATTTGCAACGATCCTGACATACCTCACTTGCTTCACTCACTCCCATCAAGTTTCTCATGCATGCTCTTCTGTTAAGGGTACTTCTGACTTGTCCTTTTTTCAGGATGTCTCCAATCTGGTCAGAGAACGTTCTCCTAGGTCTTCCCCTTTGTCCTGTCCCATTCACACTAGCCTGATAAATCTTCTTTGTCAGTTTATCGTCATCCATCCTCTCCATGTGCCCAAACCATCTTAACATGCCTTTTTCAATGCTTGTCACTACATCTTCTTTTACCCCACACCACTCTCGTATCACACAATTCTTTACTCTGTCGGTCAAAGACACACCACACATACTTCTCAGTGCTCTCATTTCTACAGTATTTATTCTACTTTCAAATCTCTTCTGCCATACCCAACTTTCACTACCATACATAAGGGTAGGCACTAACACACCTCTATGTACAGCCAAAGGTGCCTTTTTGGACACGTTTTGACTGTTCATAAACGCCTTCAGAGCTCCATTCACACAATTACCTGCATTAACTCTTCTTTCAATATCTGCTTCATTCTTACCATCTCTTGTAAACAACGTACCTAAGTAAATAAACTCATTCACTTGTTCCACTCGCTGTCCATCGATCAAAACATTACAAGCCGTAACGCAGTTAAATGTACTTTCAATTAATATTAACATTGTTTGGGGTAAACGTACTGGTTTGGAAATTATTAGGCTTTATAACTTATTTTCAGGGAGGTGCGATTTTTTTGACGCCGAGTGTAATTTGTTTGCTAAATTTGTGATTGTACAAAAAGTTAGAAGATAAATTATTAGTTTTTAAAAATAACTAATTTCTAACCAATACTTACGCGAAATTTTGAAAATATTAAATTGCATGGTTGGAATTTTCATCTTGGACAGATTATTATCTATAGGCAAGTAATAATTTTGTATTAATACTAATTCCATAGAAACTTAAGTCTTTTAAAAAATATATACACTGCCTGAATTAAGCGAAATAAGTAGAATTCGGTTTTAAATAAGTAGAATTCTAACCTTACCTAACTTAACCAACCATTGTTTCAGTTGACTCTACACAAACATTTTGTATTTACGTAGATTTTGGTTATTCTATTTACCAAGCAATGCATTTTGTCTCATGTTATATTTTATGCTTTACGTTGTTTTGCCAACTATCATGTTTAAAAAATAACCAATTTGTAAATTAATGTTTTAGCATATTTTTTTTTTTTAGTAAATATTTTGTCTAATGAGTAGTTTATTAAACAATAGTTTGTAAAATAATAAATTTATCAAGTATAATTTTGTCAAATGTTATTTTTCAAATGAACATTTTTCATTTGTTTTTTGTCAAATGATCGGACACCTTTATTGTACTCGTGTAGCACGAGTATCTTTACGCCCGCTCCGCTAACTTTTCACCGATAGTCCATTTTATGTGTTCCCTATATCATCCACATCATCGACTGTATAATTTTTCCATTACCGAATATTCGCCGCTACTAAAACCCCCTTTACAAATTTTCAATACGATAATAAAAATCGCCTCAATACGGCATACGTTATACCAAAGAGCTCAGATATTTACATAGAGGCGCATTTCCTATGGGCGCTCTGAAGACAAACTTTTTGCGACCCAAATTGCCGCTTGGCGGCGTGGCAGTCGTTTCCCCAGAGTAAGAGCAAGAGAGACAGTGTATCTTAACTACGAGAGCAAGAGAGACGAAGAACGACGCCAACGCCACCAATGGCGCCAACTAGGTAACTACGAACTAAACTGAGGCCAGACCTCACTTGGAATCGGCACACGAAATCCTTAAGGACTGCGGTTCTATGTATTCATTGGTTATACATTGCAAAATGCCTGCATTTTGTCATAAGCTACCTACATATTCTTAGATTTCTTTCAACAGATTTTGTTCCGATTCAGCAATGATTCTATAAAGATTAAAATACAGCTATCGATTGCGAACACTGGCGGATGAGAAATGAAAATATTTCTCTACGTGGAGAATTGTTTTTCGCCCTTATTCAGATGATTTCTATTCACTAGTGGACCAGTGAGATTAGCTGGCGCTTCATTCTATTGAATTAATTATGAACTTACCACAGTATGTTGAATGTTTTAGTCAGATTAAACAGTCCAAGTCAGTTGGCGTGATTGTTGCAAATTGTTTATTAATATATTTATATAAAAAAGTCTTACTTGATTTTGCTGGTTTTTCACTTATCCTTAAAGTATATAAAATGATACAAATATTCTTGTGCAGTGAATGTCTCTTTGGGTTGCGTCGATCAGAATGCAGCCACTCTGCAGAAAAGTTTATATTTTCAATACTCATTTCCGTATTCATATAAGCTTAGTCCGTGGGAATTCTATGGAGAAATTAACTAGGTCAAACAGGATATTGTGGACATCATAATGCTTTACTGAAACTCTCTAAATATATATCCAAAATAATTTGCGCCATAATAATAACTTATTCTAAATGATACATTACATTAATAATGTTGCCAAAATCAAGCTAATCATCCAGCGAAACAAACCTTATTTTTATAATAAATCGGCGTAAAATATGACAGAATAACGCTGTCGTGTTACCAGCCAGAGCTCGTCAACGTTTTGTGAACCTACCAGCTGATTTCCCAGGGGCTGCTATGGTTAAGATTTTAATGTTCCTTCCTGGTATAAATAGCTTTTTCAACAATTTTTAAATAACAGCTCTAAAATTTATTTATGATTCGATTACTCGTGCTCCAATAAATATAATGTAAACTCTCTTTTATTGAAAAGCCCTGCGGTGTTTTAATTTGCCCGGACGACAATGATATCAAAATAAAAGATAACCTAATTTATCAGATGAAGCGACCCATTTCTTGCTGAGTTAACTGTCTCAGTTGCATGTCTCAAAGGTTTCGTTTTCTTTTCTCTGTATTTTCTATGCAATTATATTTTCTTTGTTAGTTTGCTGACTAGGTTTTATTTAAGATAAAGGATAAAGATGTGTGGCATTTAATAGACTATTTTACCCGCTCGGGTGGGAATTTCTAAAAATCTTTTCTTAGTGCTTGCTTGTTCATTGTTACCCAATGAACAAGATTTTTCCCGGGTTAAAAGTATTTTCAATGTTTTGCTAATACACAAGTCTTAATTAACTATATCTTCATTATGTAATAGTTCTTGGATGGGTTATTTAGTACAATGCCAATGAGAGTTCAATCAGAATGTAAAAATATTTGCTGCAGTATTCTAGCAATTGTCGAGCTACATCGAGGACATCTTTACGGTGAGTCTGTGTCAGTGTGTTACTGGAATTCGGATCTCATTCAGTTCCAGTTTCTGATATTTCTTTATGAACTTTTGTTGCACAATAATATGAGAGCGTGCAAATTATAAAGCAACGAGTAAGCAGTCGAGCAGTCGTTAGGATGTGATTTGTATGCATATTTTAGTATCTTCGAGTCTGTTTTAGTTTCGGATGTTTTGAAGGCGATAATTTGGTCTGATTAGCTAAGAATAGCAGTACTTAAGGTCATACGAGACTTGGTTTGCCGATCAGAATAGATGAACAAAGTAAGGCAACCCTTGCACGAGCCACCATTTGGATGGATGACCTCGTGTTGCATTTACATCAGAGCGCTATCGTGCTTCAGAGGCACTTAAAGCCGTCAGTCCGCTCATACATACGCTCATACAAAACAGAAAGAATAAGAATTGCAGTTTTTCAGACACAGACATGATGATACCATACGTCACCGCAAACAGCACACATTGTACAATGTTGCCTGACTAACATTTATTTTGAGTGTTACTAGTATAGGACTGTTTAATAAAGGGCCAATTTATTTTAGATCAAATCAGTTATCTTTAAAACTGAGATACACACATCCGCTAACTGAATGTTAGAAAAAAGGAAGAAAGAGGTTATTATATATATATATATATATATATATATATATATATATATATATATATATATATAAGTCTTTCGACTGGGGGCTAAGGGATTTCTACTGCATTCCTGTTTTTATTTGTTCCCTCAAATTGTGAGCGGGCGTAGATTTGCGGACGAGGAGATAGTAAATAAAGCAGCATTTGTACATCACTTCAGTTATTATTGTAAATAGGTACTCACAGTACAATAATTGATAATCAAAACACATCACAATTTCTATCGAACAAATGATAGTAGAAGGAGAAAATGAAAGGAATGCAGTAGAAATCCCTTAGCCCCCAGTCGAAAGACTTTATCAGAAGTGGTTACGAAGGGCAGATGAACAGGAGATGGCATTCGATCATGGAAAGACAGATCCCGTGTGAGTACCATGATTTTCTTATCAATAACGAGGCGATTGTGACAAAGCCGTTACTAGCAACGTAACCCCATTCTGCTCGTGAAATTACATTCCTGACGATGTTGAAGCTGATATTGAAAGATGGTGGAGACACACCAACATCATATTGCGTTATTGGAATCGTCTTAAGCGACACATTGAAGAGGCGCGCTGCGTTAATATGAAATGTGATGGCCGCATTTTAAGGAATTGCTAATCACAAGGTTCGACAAATTGAAGAGGTCATTACTGGCTTGATCGTGAGCCCAATACATACACCATCATTTAAGCAAGGAGGTATCTCTTTACCAACCTCAACGGGATAACCGACCTACTTTGTAATGCGACCGGCCGCAAATATGAATTTGACAACACGATGACAGCTCAATACAATAATGTCATGCATTTAGTAAAATATCGCTGAAGAAAAAATTCGAGAGCTAAAATATCGCGCTGCTATAATGATAAAGAAAATGCGTTTAGTTGCTGATTTATAATATAACAGATTCTGCCACCACCGTGATCATCATAGGCACAAGATGGTAGTAAAGCAAAGTTAAAGATGGTGCTGCTGTTATAAAAATGCTGGAGAGAAGATCGCCACTTATTTTCAGATTTCAAAAGATATCCGAGAATACAGTTTAGGGTTTGTGAACTGAAACTAGTAAACGGTATGGTATAATTCCTAGGTTTGGTCTACATTGGGCATCCGTAAGCACAGCCGCGAAGGGTGAGTTGTGCGCTACACTGATGGTTATATTAACATGGTATAGTTACAGCTTGAGAGTTATGGTACCTACAGTATTAATTTTGGGACAACAGAACTCTCAGTGGTGTCTCACGACCGAAGTTGAGTCTGAGTATCACTCGTGAGATTTGTGAACCCAATCAGTGACACAACTAGGACCTAACAATTCATGGCCAAATGTGGGTGTAAAATTACACCTCTGCTGACTCCTTCGGGGATACAGGCGTGAGTCTATAGTGAGACGTTAAATGGCATAATTATGCTGAGTTTTTGTCTAGAATCTCTTTAGCTCCTTTGTCTTATAGAGCCTGAAACTATTAGAGTTAGGTAATATCAAACTCCTTTAGTTTTTAACCCTAGAGACTTTTGTTAAGGTGGTAAATTATGTAAAATTAAACAATAGTTGATTTCAGGTAAGCTTAAGTGTGACTGAGCTAGTCAAATCTGCACATTACAAGGACTGATGGGCGATGGAGCAAGCGTGTCCTAGAGTGGAGAACGCGACTCAGTAAACGTAAGGACGGATGGCCCCTCCTGCTAGGTGGACCGACGACCTGAAAAAGTTAGCTGGGTTGGACTTGATGCGGTAGGCTGATTGATTGATTACAGGTAAAGCAGAAACAGGCTCCCGATATTCAGAACCTAGCACGAATAAGCCTCTGTTGGATGCAACGGTCAGGTGAAGTGGGCACGTGCGTAGCTTAAATCAATCCGCTATATGTCATCGTAACTACTAGCCATGTATCATATTCGTCCGTTACACGAATAGTGCACGATTGTGTAGTGGTTAAAGCGACCATCTCACCACTTCACACTGTGCCGAGTGTTGAAGGTTCATTCCTACACGAGACAACACTGTGTGGTCCTCAAATACCGCTCCACACTGTGCTGAGTGTTATGGGTTCAGTCCCCATACGAAACACTGTGAGTAATCCACAAATGGTGGCTTAGTCTGTGCGAACTTGCTCTCTGTTGGTTATCAATTATTGTACTGTGAGTACCTATTTACTCGTAAGTCGAAAGACTTTATATATATATAAAGTCTCTCGACTGGGGGCTAAGGGATTTCTACTGCATTCCTTTCATTTTCTCCTTCTACTATCATTTGTTCCTTCAAATTGTGAGCGCGCGTAGATTTGCGGGCGAGGAGATGGTAAATAAAACAGCATTTGTACATCACTTCAGTTATTCTTGTAAATAGGTACTCACAGTACAATAATTGATAATCAAAACACATCACAATTTCTATCAAAAATTAGCGTCTGCCGCTCACGTGGCTGCGAGCGCCTGTTCAGCTGTTTTCTCGTTGACTGCGATTCAAACAGTGCTCACCTCGCCAGAGCCCGGTGTTCGCTATTGGAATGTCGTTCTTCTTGGCGGCCTGTAACATTGTAGCAAACCTCATTGGTAAATGGTAACCACTAATGAGGTTAGCCTACATAAATATATATGTGTAATACAAAAAGATTACGAATAAAATTGTTATAATTTGCAGACTTCTTGTAAGTTATCCACAACTATAGAACAGTTACAAATATAAAAATTAAGTGGTTGTGTTTACTTACTGGTCTAAAAGAGAAGTCTGTAGCAACTTTAGTTATATATCAAGTTACGTTAACAACTAAATCGTGCTTTCATTTTAATTAAAACTTATAATGTTTACAATCAATAAATTCTAGTTATTTTGTCCCATATTATATGTATATACAGTACGTTGTATGTATATAATATATATATATATATATATATATATATATATATATATATATATATATATATACTATATATATATATATATACACACACATATACATATATATATATACCTACCACACCCATTTATATTTCTTTTTATTGATAGACTTAAATAAAAAATTTAGGCATACTTATTTTGTCACACTAAATTACAGTCTGGGTCACACTGTCAAGTTGGACGAAGACTTATTTTTACATCTGCTTTACTTTTTTACCCCTCTTCTAGCGAAAGCGCTAAATTATATTACTACATACCTAAAATATGAAAGTTTGTTAAAATGCGTGGTTGGATTATTTGTTAATCTTTCCCGCATAAACTACTGAACGGATTTTGAAGATAGCTGTAATAGCTTATTCAACAGAATAGCACTCAGCCATTTTTGCCTTGATAACTGATACCGACGCGGACTTACTCGTATCTGTGGGTAGAAGCTAGTCTCATGCGGAGCATTTATCATTTTATGCCAGTAAATTACGAAAATTGAAATAGGTACATTACTTACGAGCCATAACGCTGCGATAAGATAATTAATATGACTTTGTCTTTCGTTTGCCGTGTGGTTGACGGCATACAATACAAGTGTCACCACCCCCTATCTTCCCGTGGGTGTCATAAGAGGCGACTAAGGGATAACACGATGCAAATACCATCTTTGCGTAGAGACCGAAAACTCGACATCAAACCCTATACGACTGCCTCGTTGGTCTCGCGGCATAAAGGTGCGCGTAGGATCGGGAGGTCCTGGGTTCGATTCCTGGGTCGGGCAGTGTTATTGGGTTTTTCTGTCCCGAAATTCTCAGTAGCAGCACGGAGTCTGCAAAAGTGCCCGGTACGGCAATAGGCTCGCCCCTTATTACGTGGGACTAAAATATATCTGGCGAAAAGTGGGTGTAGAAATACACCTCTGCCTACCGCTTCGGGGATAAAAAGCGTGACGATATGTATGTATGTATGTATGTATGTTTGTCTTTCGTAAGTATTAAGTTCTTTGTGCTTGAAAGTAAACACATAGGCACACTATCTATTTCCTAGTGCGCAACAACCTTGCCAAGAAAATGAGAAGGAAGGGTGTAGCACGCATTTCCAAAACAAATTAAACGTCGCCTACGCTAATTTTATTTTGGCAGCAAATAATTTCACACAAAAACGCTGAAAACAAATTAGAATCCAGCACCGCGTGGGATCTAACAGAAAATAGGAACAAAATTATAAAAGAAAACATTATGAAGTATTACAAAATTAGTTAAACAAGAGTCTATGTAGCTTTAGCAATTATTCAGGCTATATTTACTGTGGAATTGTTTTATAATATCGCTAGTTATACTTGTGACGTCACTGGATGTAACGATAGACTCAACGTTACGTAAACTACGCACATTATGTCTTGGGGCAAAGAGGATAGAATATGATTAACTGCGTTGTGCCTTATACAGTTGCCTCGCGCTGACTCTGTTCGACAAAATAATTTGTGATCTATGAATATTTACTTTATATTTATATCGTATTTGGATAGGTATTCGACGTATTCATTACGCGATATTAACAGTTGGTGTGATATTAAAAACTAGGCTTAAAAACTCAGAAGGCTTTTAAGTGTCAGCTGAAATCAGATGACGAACTACCCAGTTGTTTCACCTGTCTTCAAATTATATTCACAAATATTAGCTCCAGACAATTTTATTCTACGTAAAAAGGTGGTTTCAATAGAATAAATTCACAGATATATGCTTCAGGAACGATACAGTATGGAGGAACATAGCAGGAGTAAAAATAACCTAATAAGTTACCTCTTTAATTACCTAAAACTTTGTCACACTCTGAGGCATTTCTTAGATGTAGTTTGTTGTAAAGAAATGTCGTCTAGGAGATAGTAGTACAGTCATGTACAGTGGCTACACACACACTTGTAACGTACTCGCATGTACCACTGCAGGCCTTTGCTGGATTTGGCAGCCATTTCAAAGGCACCCACACGCTTTGAGATTGGAATACTAAGTTTAGAGTACTCTGCGACCTTTCGGCTGCAAGAAAGTGTACAATGGAGACGGATTCTACGCTGAAATTATTCAAATCCGTAGCTAAAATTAAACCTAGTATTGTATAAGCGGTGGTAAATTAGCAAAGTCAGGAAATGATCTCTGGTCGTATACTAAGTAAACGTGAAAATGGCATATGTCGCTGGGAACGACATAAAGATCTGTAAAAGATAACTCTCGCCACGCACTAGGAATTAGTTGTGTGGCGGGCGCCATAATAAACATGAATAAACGGACATAAAGACCATCCAGAAAAGATGCAACTACTTCAAACTATTTGTGGATCATACAACGTCTTGTCTCGTGCGGCAATCGAATGCGAGGCCACCGCTTAAACCACTAAGTCATCCGTGCAATCAATCGGCTTATTCCGTTTATCCACCCTAAAATAGCCACCCTAAGGAGGATACTCGGAAACACGTGTCCTTCTATCCACCCTGAACGGGGTGGATAACCGTAATTCATATAATATGTTTCTTCCGTTTTTCTCACCTGCCTAAGTACAGTCATTAACACAGAAACATACACAAACCCAGTCCAAGAAACTTCGTGAACATTAAAATACTTTAGATGTACATACTTACCTTCTTCTTTGAGCTGAAAATAGTTTTGTTTACTCATCTAACATTCTATGTGACTATTACGTCATTCTAGACGTATCTTTTAATGACACATATCATTGCAATTAATTTCCATTCCAGTTATATTATTGTATGTGCTTAAATATAAATCATAGCTTGATTTAAACTTTAAAATGTCTTTAATTGAAAAAATAAAAATATTGACAAGGAGTAAGGGTCGAGTAGCTTTACATAATGGTTATCAATATCACTTTAAGAAAACATATGCAAATCAAACAACTTATTGGCTGTGTGCTAAACGAAAAATAAACCACTGCGTCGGGACAATTACTGTAATGGTAAATAAAAGTATTATTAATTAATTATTATCCAATAGTTGTAGGATTTTGCACATAACATATTTTCTTTTAAATAAAGGTACATTACCCAGTTCGTGCCCAACTAACGCCCCAAAAGCATTGTTAGCTAAGGTATTTTTTTCTTCGTCAATAGCAGTAAAATTAGTTTGGGTTGATGACGAGCTGAAGCTGGAACTAGTCGTTTGAGTATCTCGTTCAGTCGTGGTTTCTTTATCGCCTATATTAACTGCCATTGAATCCCACCTTTGACTTTCTGCCATATCCAATGATTCTTGGCTATCACATTGAGTCATATCATCGTCTATTGTGTCCGGCACATACTCGTACTTTCCTAAAAAATGTGTCGTAATAACTTGTAGCGACAAACATTGATTCAATATATACAGGATACTTCTATAATGTACTTACTTTTTAATGACATAGTGGAATATGCACAGTCAAATTTATTAATTTTATTTTTAGCAAATTTATAATTAAATTGCTTTATTGTAAATGTCAAATGTTTTTTTTTGTTAATAGCCTTGTTTTTCAAATGTAAACTTTTTTAACTTTTAATTATTTGTTTAAGCATCATCCAACATTATTATTACAGGAAAATACTGTGATGAAAACAAAACCACACATACAATTATGTAAACAAGATTTCACTAAAAATGTAATTGACTCGCATATAAACCAATGTATCAACGAAGTAACCACTTCACTAGATCCGGTGCCGAAAATCTATAAAAACATGGTAGCGTCACTTAATGAAGATGATGTCGACTTACTAAATGAAGTTCCTGAATTTTCAAAAATTAACACTACTTTATATGAACATAGAAATGCAGCATTGGGTTTAAAACAACTTAATTTTAAAAAAGTTGCCGAAGTTGTAGTGCCGAAAAAATACGAGAACTTTTTATTAGCTGATTTCATAGATGAAATAGACAATATTCGGATTTTGATATTCTGTAACAATTTCGCAAGAGACCAAATGGGTAAACTCAAAAATTTCTTTGGCGATGCAACTTTTAGAATATGCCCCAAACCGTTTAACCAAGTTTTCAGTATACACGCTGATATGAACAGTACCACGACTTCAACAAATATAATACCTTTGGCATTTGCAATTATGAGTGACAGAAAGAAAAGCACTTATTTAACGGTATTTAATTTAATCAAATCACAAATTCCTGCATGGAATCCCGCAACATTCACGCTCGACTACGAAAAAGCTACAATGGGAGCATTAAAAAGTGTATTTCCAAATATATTGCTACATGGCTGCTACTTTCATTATGTGAAGTCCATTCAAAAACGAGCAGATAAGCTAGGTATCAATAAATACCCAAATACAAAAAGATTAGTGTTACTTACGGCAAGGTTGCCACTATTACCTTCAAACTTGATTAATGAAGGCTGGTTGTTTGTGAAATCATTTTTATTAGACGATGATAATAATATGGCGGCATTTGTGAAATATTTTGAAAAAACATGGCTCAAGGACGAAACCTTTGTGGCTGTTTGGAATTCATTCGGGGTGTCTCATAGGACTACAAATTCATTAGAAACCTGGCATAAAACAATGTCACATGAAATTAAAGACAAACATCCACATTTAGCTAAGTTTTTGGAATGCGTGCAAAAAAACGCACAGTTCTTCGCTAATACGTCTGCTGCAGCAAAAAAATTTAGAAAACGATTGCAAATATACATTAAAAGGGACGAATTTATCCAGGATACGCAACTACGTCTACTCAATAATGAAATAAGCTTTGGTCATTTTCTGGACATGTTGCAAAATTTATAAAAAACCACCAGCCCCGCTTCGGCTTTCTATCTTATAGTACCATGTACCTACAATTTAGATTTTAAGACTATTTTATGTTATTCGCTTAACAATAAATATTAAATTAAAACTTAAAAGATAATTTGATTCAACTGTACTTGGGGTAAAAAGTCGGAAGAAACATATTATATGAATTACGGTTATCCACCCCGTTCAGGGTGGATAGAAGGACACGCGTTTCCGAGTATTCTCCTTAGGGTGGCTTTTTTAGGGTGGATAAACGGAATAAGCCAATCAATCTTATTGCACTAAATAGGTTCATCTTTTTCTACAGTACATGTCAGAGTATGCAGTGACAGTTCTGCCTAGCATTCAATTTTTGGGCCGTCATCATATTATGGATCAGAACTGCAGCAAGCAAAGCGCATTGAATGTATTTATCTACACAATTTTACACGAGGCGAGATATTAAATTATTAAACTATACAATAATTCATAATACAAGTTAATCTCGCAAAGCAATACAAGACAAACAAGGTTAGGTACCTATATAAAGTTAACCGTGCTTTCTACTAAATTAAAACATCATATAGTTTCATACCTTTTGACACCACTTTTTTCTGCAGAGCTGTCCCTAATTTTTGTTTCATAAAAATTAAGGACACAGTCCTTCTCTGCAGAAAAATATTTTAAATACGATGAATTATTCCCCTGCTCTATGAAAAATACAATTAAGACCAACTGTATTCAAACTCGATACTAATTAATATAATTGAACGACTACAAACTAGTTCCGCATAAGGATAATAATACGGCGCACCACTACAAATATATGTAGAGCAGACGTGAGCAGTAGAGTGGTACCTCGCTAGCTGTGTAAACTCTCGTGGGGAACGAGGGAAAACACACGGAACAGCGCGAGTGCACCTCTAGTGGCGGCGATACCAAGTGTCGTACTCATCCAGTTATAACTCTATATTGTTGTAGATGTTGGCAGTAAAAGACAAACTGATATTCTGGTAGACGGCAGGAGATGCTATACATGACACACTGATATTGAGCCGGGCTATGAGATGGAGACGCTACTTGAGTGATAGATAGGTGAAATGTCCTACTTCTGTGTTATTCGTATGCATATTCTAGCTGTTGCATGGAATTTCATACTGCTGCCTTCAAAGTTAGCTTATTTTCAAACATATTTCCGACCATATTCCTTAATGACAAAAGATGTCATAAAAGGAGCTCACTTTCCCAATTTTATGTTTCAAGCTTGCGTAGTTAAGGCTCTGCGGAGGATCTAATTTTTACCAAACGAAAATTGTTAACTCAACCACTTTTTAACCAATCATATTGATGTAGTAAAAAATTATTATCAGGGTTGTTCAAAAATTTGCTTAGTTTATTTATATATTACTACCTAATTAATATTACTACCTGTTAGAAAAATTATAAATGAATCTCAAGCTAAAAATAAGACGCCTTGAATTAAAAATGTTTAGATAATTAACAAGGAAATTAATTAAAAACAAAATATTATTTATGCGATGAGCTGAAAGTGAGAATTTTCTGCCATGAATTAAACAAAAAGTATAATATTTTTGGTTCAAGTTTCCGAAGGTAATAATTAAGAACGAAAAACTTTTACAGCGTTATTAAACATGGACAAAATATAGTTGGAAGATTAGTCCTGGTCTTATCTGTGTTAAAGTTATTATACGGATACAAAAGTATTTTTTGTTAAGTGTCTTTCAGTGTACTTGTTTGAAACTTCAGAATTGAAATAAGGTATGATCGGGATACATGCTATGGATGGGTACAAGTGGCTACACTACTCGTGGCCATGCATAGCATGCATGTGCCTACATTAGGCGCGTGTTTGGCGCCGAAAGAAGACATGCCATCGTGAAATCATTAGCACAGCTATATACTTAGCTCAACATTAGTAGAAACGCAATAAAACTACATATGGTTTCGTAGCTCATCTGTCGCATCTTCGCAACATAACTGCACAACACATTCCTAGTAGAAAAGCACTTTAAGGCTATTACTACTTACAAAATTAATGATATCATGTAATATCATTACTTTAATGACAATAATTTGTCATAAGACTTCAAGCGCACGCATGTAAACGTCAACTATTCGAATATCACTATATGTAAACGTAGCATTGTTTACATTTAAAAGTGTAAGGTGTGATCCTAGTTGTTCCTGTTGGTTCATGAACTTGTCCTGGCGTTTAGATACTTATTCAAACTTAGTGCACACACGAACAACTTATCATAAACCTTACATATTATGCAGCTAAGTACAAGTTTTAATTTATGTAAGTTAATAAAACTTTAAATTGCGCATAAAGCAAACAAAGTCGCTCCGGCATTGTTCACGTGTCTAGACAAAATGTCCTTCACGTTTATTCTGCAAATACATGAAGATCTAGTCGCACGACTAAAGAAGTCGATACTAACAAAATACTTAACAGCTGGCATTTCAATCTAGAATCAGTACATTGAGGGCGCGCCGCAGGCGTCACACAGCCTGACTCCGCACAGTCGCTAGTCGCCGCGCAAACTAAATTTGCAATATTTTCTATATGCCGCGCCAAATTCCAAGAATCAAATCAAAGTTGCGCGGGATTCCACCCCCTCGAGATACAAGCATGTTTGCAAGAGCGAGATTTATCTTTTCACAACCAGAAATTGTGTTTACTATTTTTATGGTGGGGGTTCCTTTAAATTCGTCGAGTCGCCGAAGTCTAGACTGTTTGAGTTCGTTCGGACTGCGGCGGGGCCACGGTATGTATATTGAATTTTATATAAAGTTAAGAAGAAGTTTGTGTGTGCTCCTAGTGCATTCCACTTATGAAATTGCTTTTCATTTGAGAGGGCACAACATACCTAGTCTAAATTATATTCAGAGCGCATTCAACATACATTCTCATAAAATTGTAGAGTACAGTGCACAAAAATAATGGATTTGCATTACAAAAGGCTCGCTCTGTGTGCGTCCTAATGAACAGTAATTGTTTAAATCCACAAGAAAGTGGATAGCGCGGAATACGCAACAACTTACAAACAGTTAATTACATTAAATGCACACGTCGTTTTTTGTATCGCAGTGAATTCTCGGTGGACAGAATACACGTGAACATTCCAGTGTTTACGTTGCTTTGTGCCACTTAAAACACGTGTTATTCAGCGGGTGCCAATCAAAACAACAGCTTGTATTATAAAACTGTTTAAATTTATGTCGGTTGTTCTGTTCTTTGCGGAGCAGAAAGAACAATGGCAGGATTATACCTGTGAAGTGTTAGAAGCGTCTATAAACGTAACTTATGAAAAACTAATTAATATAATTATTTCGTATTTTGTACGTTTTTAGTTTCAACTATAAAAGCGGACGTTAAATTATCTAAATTGATAAACTATTTATTGAATACATTCATTTCCGGTGCTTGTTTAATGTCATTTTCAGAGTTAACATTTACAAAACAATCGTATTTGTTGAATAGAACATAGGTAAGTAATCTTTTTAACCTACATCTAGAAAAAAATCACGATAATGTTAAAAAAATATTTTATGTATATTATATTATATAAAAAGAAGATTTTAATTATGATATAAATAAATTAATTTTTGTACTTTATCTGAGATATCATTTAATTAGAGGTATCAGTAGGCAATTGAAAGATAATTAATGACAACACTAAGTAAAATGTCTACATTGTCAGTATCCTTGTGGTATCCTTACTCCTTGCCCTTGTCTATGATCCCTATAGACCGTGCCACGAGAATACAGACTTTTTGAAACAAAGAATTTCTACTATAGTCCGTTCACAGTTATTTTACCTCTAGCTGTTAGATTGGCCAACCTGGGCGTTGTGTTGCTATATTTGGTATATAATACTCCCATTTTAAATATACATTATTGCTAAAAATGTACTTATTTTTTCATTGCCTAAGCGATCGTATTAAATATTTGGAAGTAATGTTTGTAACAAAACCTCTTGATATTGGCATGGCTATATTCATGTACATTTATTTTCTTACGAAATAACGAATTTCCTATGAAGATAAGTAGTTATAATAAAAATGTTGTCTATTTAATATACAAAGGTAAACGCATCATAATCACGCCAACGTGAGGTTCTAATTATCAAATACAAAAACTGCAAATTTAATTTTCATATTTATTTTGAATAAGAATGATGTGGGTGTAATTTTACACCTCTGCCTATCCCTGCATGGAAACAGGCGTGAGTCTATAAGAATGATCCATGTGGACTGCTAATGTTATGATGATTACTGCTGTCAGATTCTGTATCAGACTCAGAATTTAATTCAATTATGAACCTGTCCATTTCAGCATCCTTAGACCCATCTGTTTCACGAAGCTTGTCTTCAATGTGGCGCTCATGTTTGCATTGTTTTTGTCAGTCTTCTGCAGTGATAGATTGAAAAGCTTCTTAAGCTAAATTCACAATGTTGGTTGCCTCTTGTCCTAAATTTTTGCTTGTGACTCGCCTTTTAATGAGACTCCACATAAGTTCAATTGCGTTTAGCTCGCAGTGGTATGGCGGTAATCTAACCACTTTGCGGCCATGAGCTACAAGCATTTGAATTTTTGAAGCATTTCCAATAATATTGGGTAAAATGATATGCACGGGTAACCCTATTTTACATTCCTGTCATCACAGAATACAATTCCAACATAAAGAAAATAAACACCGACATCTGTCAGAGGTAAAATAACTGTGAACGGACTATAAGTAACTTAGCGACAGATCTGTCAAAAACAAATAATGTCAAATCCAATGAGCGCAACGGTACACAAATATGTGTCATTGCAAAGTAATATGTCAATTGATCGGGTTTTTATCGATATATGCGCTACCAACAGTGTTTTGTGGTACTGGAATATGTCAGACGCCTGAAATGTCAACATTTTGCGTTAATCCATTTTTTTTTTTTTCATTCTTAGGCATTTATCAAAGGATAAAACATATTTTTTGGATGTTAAGAATATTTTTGGTGTCGTAATGCTCGTCCTACGGTCGGCATCTTGGAAAAGCGGGTGCAGAATTGCAGATGGCAAACTATTATATAACGATTTTGTTTAAGTTCATTGTGTTCATTTTAATGTAATGTACTAGCTAGTGGTCTGTAATATTATTCATTAGTGGTATTTTTTTATATTTACGATAACTTAGCTATTGACTATACGATCGAGTACCATGTTTGTACTCTATAGGTGCTTCTAAACGGGCAACATTTTTCTGCAATATGTGGCTGCAACTCAGTGGCTGGCAACATTGCTAGCTATCCCGGCCAGACTATGCAATATTGCTGTAATATCCTGGTCATATAGCCAAACATTTTTGGTGTAGCCACATGCGGCCGACATTGTTTCGAGGGGTTGCCGGACGATCGCTGAGCTGTCGTTATTCTGCAATATTGCCCGACTAGTTTCTATTGTTGTTTCAGTCCCACTCTATAGTTATGACATAGTATATCCTTTTCTACGCGACATGAAGTTTGCTGCGAATGACGTCGTGATTATGGCTATATTCATTTGGTTATATTTTCGGTCCAATTTTATTAAGGAATAGGTAACTCGAAGTCACCCTTTGACATTCTAGTAAAGTTTTTAAATAATTTTTTATCAAGGTTTATTTCTTGACTTAAATTATATAACGTTTCACGCCTATTTAAGTAAGGTCGATCTATTCTTTTTTGATTTTTGTGTTAAAATTATATAAGCCGCTGCGAAAAGTGTAAATTCGTCGGCTATTGTTGCCCGATTGTGTATCCCGTTTAGGAGTCTACATAACCAGCCATACTGTATCAGACATATTTCAACAAATTGCCCAGCCATTGATTGCAAAATATATTTTTGTGATGGCTGAGCAATTAATTGCTAATAATGCAGCCATGAATGGCCGAAAAATATGGCCCGTTTAGAAGGCCCTTATCATTGACATACATGGCTCTCTTTTGTTGTCTTGCATTTACAGAATTACTTACGGGTGAAAACTAAAAAAAAATGGCAAATTCATGAAAATACTTCCGGGAAATTCGAATACTCAAACACAAAATAAAATATGTTTATTTTTGTAAAATTTGAAAAAAAAAACATAATTTACAAGAAGTCATAGATAATAAAATATAAATTCGAATTCATAATTGAGCATTGAAAAAAAAAACTACTGTTCAAAAAGCATAAAGTTCACTAAGGCATAAAATCTCAAAAACAACTGTTAGAAACAAAGGTTGTGAAACCCTGAATGTGTGTTTGCAAAAAGTCTATCTTCTCGTGGCACCAACTATAGTCTGTGACATTGTCAACGTTCTTTTCTTTCCGAAAAGCTTGTTTGGTAGTGTTCTTGTTGTTTTCGCAGTTTTTTGTTGAATTATCTTTATTTTTGATTCTTGCTTACCCCCTAGACTTGATTAGCTGCCCCATACGACGACTTGTGCTTTCTTACGGACTATCTGCGCTCAAAACATCTGGACCTATAGCTTTTTCTACACGGACTTCGATTGTGCCTTAAGATTTTGTTATGATGCGAAGTAGCAGGCCTACACGCATATTGTGCGTGAATTGTAACATTTGCGTCAATACTCTCCGGCGACATCGCATCTTAGATCAGAACACAAGAGTTTGTACTTTGCTCTGCAACTGGGTTTATCCAAAAATCGTAAGTTTTTAAACATTATTATACTTACTTACCAATTTAGCGTTAGTAAGTTTCAGTGAATTTTCAAAGCAGTTTAAAATATTACAAAATTCGGTAACATTAGTCTATCTAAATGTAGTGTGATGCATTTTCTTTGCCTGTAGTAATAATTGCTTTTCTTAATTTTTAGATTACTGATGATGATTATGTTTGTGAAGCATGTTGGGAACTCGCTATGGATCGAGTAAATCAGAGTTTGCAGCAAGATGCTAATGAAAGTGAACAAGCTGGATCGTGTCCACAAGGCCATAGAAATGTGTGCCTTCTGTGTGGATGTTCATTAGTACGAAGGCAAAGTGACAAAATATTAAAAGATAGCCTGACCGAACTACAACAGAACATGATAAATATTGTCCAAATGAAAATAGAACCACGTCAGGTCCATTCATCTTTAATTAGTATTTATTAAATAATAAATCCTTTTGCAGTGTTTTATTACTAAAGAGATTTATAAGTCTATTGGTGTCTCTTTTAAAGCAATCTAATACAAATTATCTGTTTTTTATCAATTATGGAGTAAGTATTTGATTACAGAAACATTCCTTTATTTCATTTGCAGCTGTCACCTTCAGATAAGGTTTGTCATGCCTGTTGGTGGCGCACTAAGACAGATCCCATATCCTTATCCTTACTAATATTATAAATGCGATGTTTATTTGTTTGTCTGTTTGTTACGCACGAAAAAACTACTGAACCGATAAGAATGAAACTAGGCGCACAGATAGACCATAACCTGGAATAGGATATAGTATACTTTTGGGATAATTTTTGACTTCTACGCGAGCAAAAGCTAGTTCCTTATAAAAGCAAGTGACTTGTACCTATTTATTAGAGAGATCTAACATCATGCCATGACGTCTAATCTTAAGAGCTTTATATTGAAATGAACCTAAGGCTGCCAAACCGTGGCCAAGTGAGTTAGGTATACAATACATATCAATATAAATTGTACGGTAGCTGGCGACGTCGCTATGGCCTCATAATGAGGTGGGCTCTAATACTCAATCACATACTCAATAAAATTGTGAAAGATAAAGGATTACATAAATCCTACATAGTCTACATCCCTATTTCGTGATGGAACTTTGATTTTTTAATATTAGGTACTTATCAAGTCTAGACACTGATCTTGAATCAGTCTAGGTATATCCTATCAATGCTTTTTGCACATCACCACCCCTTACCTAATGCATTTGTGTAGTTACAAAGTTGTTTTCTATTAACATAACCTTAAAATATAAACAATGTTCATATCTTTTTTTTACGGCCTCCTAAAATAAAAACTCTTGATGATTATGTTTAAGTAATAGAACCCCTTTGTTTTTATCATTTTTTCATACATAGACGCTTCGAATCGATTTCAAATAAAGTGTTGTATGGGAACTTGCCATTGTTCTTTGCGACATTTTTTATTTAGTAGTTTACTGATTTCAGTGTTAATGATACGTCACCTCTGCGACAAAAGTGATCTAAACATGAAAACATCGCACAAGGTTATAATTAAGGTATCTCGACTAATGTCAAGAAGATAATACTAATGTGAGGGTCGTCTTTAGGTTATCGTAAAAATCATAGTGATTTACGCAAGCATGAATAGGTATCGCCACTTTGGCTACTGGTAGGCACAGTATATAGAATTATACATAATTATTTAGAATTTATATCAATTCTGTGTTTGTAATCAGTTTTAGATCAGACTTAACCACATTAGGGCTGACAAAAGTAACCCCTTTGGTTAGGTAATATTAAAAACTTCTCTTTAATAAAAGGATCCAAGTAATTATCCAAAACTGTCACTGAAAAGGCAGTTATTTGAACACTTTAACGGCTCTCGTAAACACTGCACTGAATATTTGCTGCAGCGGCAATCTACCCTTCACGGGAAGGCTGCACATTCGAAACAGATGTGCGAGAGAGGTGAGGTAAACTTCCACCTATCTTGTATGTATTTTTTTTTTATATTTCATCTTCTAGTATGTAATGAGTGATATCAACAATGATTTATTATAATTATCGGAATAACAACGTCTTTCTTTCTATTTCTGTCGTCTTTGAAGCGACTTAACGGATTCTACTGCGATTGTACTGAAAGATATAGGGGAGTTTATAGACGTAGGTACCCTTTTATCCTAGAAGCATTTAAAAAAGAAGATCAAACGAGAAAAAGGAAAACTTTGAAAATATTTCATGTATCTCGGATGCATAAAAGTTTTATTTGTCATGACGCGGTATTCAGGTTTTTCTTGCAGTCTCGGCTCCACTGCGCGGTATTTAAATTCTAAAAGTAGTCTGTCATCCTATAATATCCCCATAATTGGTTATAATCTTTCATTAGATTATGAATACGTAGCGGCGATAGCCCAGTGGTGTACGTAACGGACTGCCGAGACGATGGTCTCAGGTTCGATCCCCAGGTACCCCGGGCACACACCTCTGACTTTTCGAAGTTATGTGTGTATTAAAAAATGTCGATTATCGCTCGCATATAAATGTGCTCGGTAGATGGCAATAGCCTCTCCCCCTATTACGTTGGGATCTAATCATAACTGGCGAAAAGTGGGTGACTACCTCCCCCTTCGGAGATATAAAGCGTGAAGTTATGTTGTTATGTGTTATGTTATGTAGATTAATAATTTCCTCGCTTACCATTCACCTAACCGCTCATTTCTCCACGAAACACAACCTTAGGTTACTTACCTCCCTATCTTCCTGTCAAAATCTCCTTCGTCCACAAGATCTCAAGTACCAAGACATTTTAAATGTTCAATAGCAACATTTTAATTTTATTATTGTCTGAGGACATTTTGGGAGGGTTCCCAAATGTCAGGGCGCTAAATGCAAATAAAGTTCGCAAATTAATTAGGTACAAGGGCATTTATTGTTAAATTTTAAGCTTTTGGGGGAGTAATATTATTCCTATTCTTCCTGGCGCCGTTATTAAATGTATTCGTGTACTCTTAGTTGGCAAACAGATAAAGGATATTGAAAAATGTTAAGGATCGGTTTCTTTATAGAAACTAGCTTTTATTCATAGATGTTATGTGGAGGTCGGTTACCGGGACAAAAGAAAGCCCATGTGCTTTTCTTATGTATTTATAAGCTATATTACTGCAAGATTCATCAAAATTCGTTCTATTATTTTTGCGTGAAAACGTTAAACTGTCTACCGTGAAGACTGACTGTCTCTCTGTAACGCTCGTTATTGGTAGTTGTTACTATTAGCACTGGTATAAACGATATTACACGATATAAATGCAGGTTTCCTGACGATGTTTTCCTTCACCGTTTAGCAAGAAACAATTTAATATGCACATAACTTCGAGAAGTCAATGCCGTGGATATGACGTTACACCTTTGTGTAGCAATCTGTTTGTCTCCTCACTAAGCTATACATCATCATCTTCTTGCCCTGGTCCCAATCTATTTGGGGTCGGCGCAGTACGTCCTTCGCTTCCATTCTTTTCTGTCGCCCGTCATCTGATCATTTACCCCTTTCTCTTTCATATCCATCCTCACACAGTCCATCCATCTTTTCCTTGGCCTCCCTCTCCCTTTCCATCCCTCTACCTTCATATTCATCACTTGCTTACCTACATACATATCATCTCTTCGCATAATATGTCCATACCAAGCCAAACGACTTCCTTTCACTTTCTCGTCTATAGGCGCCACTTTCAGACTACCTCTCACGTATTCATTCCTAATCTTATCCATTCTCGTTACTCCACACATCCATCGCAACATTCTCATCTCTGCCACATGTAATTGTTTTTCATCCATCTTCTTAGTAGCCCAACACTCAGCTCCATACAATACGACAGGCCTTATAACCGCCTTATATATGCGTCCCTTGAATTTCAAAGGCATTTTAGGATCGCATATTGTGCCCGAGACCTGTCGCCATTGCATCCATCCTGAGTTGATCCTTTGCCGAACATCTCGGTCAATTTCGCCGTCGTGTTGCAGGAGTGAACCGAGGTAGCGAAAGTCGGAGCATACTGGTAGGGGTATACCGTCGAGTGTAACCGGGCTTGGACTAGAGAGGCCGCCAAAGTCACAGAACATGTATTCAGTTTTGGTTCTGCTTATCCTAAGGCCTACGTTCTCCAGTCTCTGCCGCCACTCCTCCTGCTTGCTCTGCACCTCCTGTCCACTTTCTGCTACCAGGACGATGTCGTCGGCAAACAGCATGCACCAGGGTGCCTCTTCCTGTATGTCCGATGATATGGCATCCATAATCAACAAGAAGAGGTAAGGACTAAGAGCCGACCCTTGGTGCAAGCCTACAGCCACATCAAATCTGGCTGTGATTCCAGCTGCGGACCGGACTTGCGTGTGGCATTCAGCATACATAGCTTGGATCAACTTCAGGTACTTTTCAGGCACTCCTTTCTTCTTGAGGGCCCACCACAAGACTTCACGCGGTACCCGGTCATATGCCTTTTCGAGGTCAACGAATACCATATGCAGATTTTTATGCGCCTCCCTGTATTTTTCACAAATTTGGCGAAGTGCAAAAATGGCATCCACCGTACCTCGACCAGGCATAAAACCGAATTGGTTACGTGAAATCTCACTCTCTGCTCGCAAACGTCGCTCAATTACTCTCTACCATACTTTCATACTATGAGGCATTAACTTTATTCCCCGATAATTGTTGCATTCTTGGACATCTCCCTTATTTTTAAAAATGGGCACTAGGTA
Organism: Euclidia mi; assembly: GCA_944739405.2. NCBI lineage: Eukaryota > Metazoa > Arthropoda > Insecta > Lepidoptera > Erebidae > Euclidia > Euclidia mi. The sequence goes on along the minus strand of OX123204.2, from coordinate 23,512,007 downwards.
ACTCCTGCACCATTCCTTGGGTACTGTCTCCTCATGCAACATCTTATTGAAGAATAAAGTCAGCCACGCCCATCCATCCTCCTCTAACACCTTCCATGCTTCTACTGGTATTCCATCTGGTCCTAATGCTTTCCCATTCTTCATTCCACTCACAGCCCGTCTTACCTCATCCTTACTTATTACATTCACTAGTCCAATATTCTTCGCCTTGTTCTCAAGCATTTTGCACCAATCATCTCTCTTCATTCATTAATTTTTCAAAATATGTTCTCCATCTTTCTTTAATCCTATCATCATCCGTAAGAACCACTCCTGTTTCATCTTTCATACACTTGATATGGGATACATCCCTCGCCTTTCTCTCTCTAGCCTTAGCCAGTCGGTATAAATACTTTTGGCCCTCCGGCTTCTCAATTAATCCGTATATATTGTCAAGGGCTTTTGCTCTAGCTAAGGCAACGGCTTTTTTGGCTCTTTTCTTACATTCATCATACTTCTTTTTCTTACTCTCTTTCAACGAGTCATTACCTTCTTTCATCAGCTACCATTCCTTAAACCTTGCTTTCTTTTCCTTGAGCACACTCTGTACTTCCTCTGTCCACCACCAGGTATCCTTATCTTTCATACGTTTTCCTTTCGATTCTCCTAAAACATCTTTTGCCACGCACTTCATACATTTACTCATCTCCTCCCAACTCTTATTCACGCTGCAATCCTTCATATCGCCCATCTCAATCATTTTATCTACCACTCTATTTCTGAATTCTACTGCACATTCATTCTTCTCTAACATACATATGCCATTTTACTTTTGGGGGTAGCTGCTCCTTGGTTCTTTTCGAGCTCAGCCGAATTTTTAATTAGCTATACATTAAAAATATTTTATTTTATCTGTCAAATTATATAAATCTTGAATATGTATTAGTTAAAAGTGTATATAGACTTTATTATGATCAGCAATCGGCATAGGAGACAAAAATATAGAGTAATGTAGTTAACATATTTTTTGTTATAAAAGTTGCATTCCTTTACCTTACGTAATAGTTTTTTGTATTAAATTCCAATGAAGTGGTGGAATTTTTAATTTTACCTTTTACGCCAGCTAGGTATTTCGCACAACATGTGCAATGTTATCCAAGATTGATATTTATAAAATATATTAGTTCTAAATTTGAGTTATAACTACAAACTAAGTATATTTTTTAAATATATTTAGGAATATACAACATGGCAACACAGCATACATTCAGAGAGAGATTACTCATTAAAATCAGCAGCAATCACTGTTACATAATTTCAATTACCGTTTTCCAGGTAATGTAGTAAAGCCAAAGTCATACATAATACATTCGTGTAATGCATGCATAGACAGTGCACCGAAATCCTACGTTGACGGACAAGAGCGCGTAATTTCTGGCACAGGTCAGTGCAGGATTAGGCGTTATTACACCTGAATGGAACATCACAGCCGGAGGCCGAGGCCGAATGTGTAATTAGATTTTATTCGGCCTGATGAGCCTCGCCGAATTAGCTTTGTGTCATTGAGCATCGACTTGTCGCTGTAGCTGTGACCGCTGCTAATTACTGATACGGCTCAATTTGTGCGAAAAGTACATTTGACAGATATGCCTACGGTGTTATGGAGTATGGTTCTCGCTCGTTTTGTTTAGATTTATACTATATATACTGACCATATATATTGTTTATTGCTAAATACGAAATATTATTGCTGTATTTTTTAATACAAATCTCAAATTTGTAAAGAGAGACCCAACCGCCTGTGATACAGTTAATAACTAGTACAGGGGTATGGTGTTCTTTCCAATCAATTAAAATTCATTGCATTAAGGGTAATATTATATTAGAATACTATTGTTTGAATTTATGCATTCTGTATTTCTGTGAATAAAATTTTATTTATTATTATTATTATATTCACAATTACAAATTAGAGGCGAACACCATAAAACCTGAGGTCATAGTCAAATCATGTAAATATTCACCATAATTTGATATCTCCCTCCGAATATCATTCGTTGAACGTCCAAAAATGGCCCAATTCATTCGCTGACATTATTGAATTATGATTAATAGGGCGGAAGTAACGGCGAGATACATCAGGAACGATTCTGGCAGTTTTCCAACCCGGCGAATAATGCTCTACCGACTGAAATATGCTCTTGAAGACACAATAATACTGCCTTAATCATGTCCATGCGTCTACAGCCAAACGGCTCGGAAATATCCAGAGATATCCATAGACTATGTTCATCTAGTTATGTAAATATGTTTTCTGTATTCCGGTCCTTCGTGACGATTTGTTCTATATCTTATGCGACTGTATGACAGGCCTGTTAGCGTCTTTGTAAGTAACACTGATTGAACTGTTTGTTACTCAAAATTATGTGGTCTGGCTCCTCAGCCATGTCAACAAGGAAATTGTTCTTTTCCGTATCTTACTCAACGGTGTATACTAATTTTGTAGCGTTCTGCTGAATTAAGACTGATGTTACGGTGTTCGTTGTTAATTTGGAACAATTTTTATTAATTTTTATAATAGGCTTGTGTTCACTAAGAATAAATCGGTTTGATTATAGTATCTATAGATTCATTATGATTTGTAGATATCAATAAAGTTTATTATTTACTATAAAAACGTAAGATTAATGTTATTTTTAGGATTCTAATACTAAAAATAATGTATTCTTGTGACAGAGAACACCAATCAGAGAGCATTACGTCTAACAGTGCGTTCGACATTGATGTTGTTGACGTTTTGGCAGTTAATCTACTTAAACGTAAGACTTTATACCTGTCAAATCGAATATAACAAAATAAAAGTGGGTACACCAGACCAGACTTCATTCACGGTTTGTTTTGTTTTGCACTTTTTGACATCACTCAACCGCCATTATGGTTTACAGCGTTTTCGTGTCAAATTCAAAAAAGTTTTTAAAACGCCGTACTTAATTAGTAATGTTGTTGATCGATTTTTAAAGAAAAATCAGTTATTTCGGTTTATCGTCTAATAAAGTAACTAATCAATCACTAATTACATTTTAGGACACAAGCCTATTGTTATGTGCAATGTTATGTCCGCGGATCAAGACGACACTTAAGTTGTTAATTAAGACAGCTATACACCACTATTTTTTAATTAGTACAAAAAAATTTACAGAACACTAAGTATCTTTAACTGATCATATTTATGTAGTTAAAAATAAAAGCACTAAGTCCCAAAACTGTCCACAAAAATACGTGATAATTGGTAAATGCATAACTAATACTATGACCGGCCCGCGTACTATCATAGTAAAATGACCCATTGATAAATTTCCGGCCCCTCCCCCGCCACTCTGCGCCTGCGCCACGCCCCGACGATGCGACAAACAGTGCTAAATTGCTAGCGAAAGTGAGCGTATGGAATTTCGTTGCAAAAGTTAATTGTTTGTCTACGTTTGCCCGACGCGATGGCCTATCATATCAGTTCATATCACGAGAGTATGTAGCTATGCTTCGTGCGTACTTTTTGAGTGGAAAAATCGCAAATGCAGCTGTGTACCCATGGACATCTTATTGTGAGTGTACAAAAGTGAGCCGGTCAGTGTCAAACAATTAGAACAGTGCATATTGGATGCTTTTGACAACTGTGGTGGACATTTCGAAGGACAATGACAATACTTGTAAATTTAGTAAATAATACGTACTTAAGTAAATAATAATTTGATGCGGGCGGCTCAAAATCGGTCTGTGTTCTCCACACACCTTGAGGAAGGCTTATGTCCAGCAGTGGACGTCTCTAGGCTGACATGATGATGATAAAATAATTGTAAATAGCAGATGATTCTAACTTCATAAATACGCCAAAATTACTCTTTTCTTTTAGTCCAGAACACCTTCTTTTATTTTGATATTTGTTTGCTTTCTAATTACATACCTCCGTATTTAATTACTTGTTAAACGGTAAATTTTACCGGTCCTAAGCCCGAATGAAGTATGAAGGAGGGGGTAGAATTAACAAAATTATAAATAACTACCTACATTTATAATTTTTCTTCATTTTATTTTCTATGGCTACCTACATCATAAGTGCGACAGAGAGAATGCGAATGAGCAGGATGGAATATTATCAATGATTTAGTGAATGGATTGTTAAATATTACTATGATTTAAGTGAGATTTTCTACAATAAACAAATGATAATAACTTTGCTCTTTGTTGATATTATGAAATTCTTACGTCACATATAACATAATAATATCTTCGCTAATCTGTCCTTAAAGTTTTTGTACTAATTAAAAAATAGTGGTGTATAACAATACCACTTTCATGCCCAGTTTGGGGTTCAGTGATACGTCACGACTATACTCCTAGTGAATCCTGCCATCATGTTGAATTTGGATTTGATTTTGTAGGCATGATTGGCTCTTATATTTAATGTAATAGAAAACCCGACAGTAATGTCTTAAAATATGTAGCCACAAATAACTCCAGGTTACTCAAATAGTTAAAATACATGCAGGTTTCATGTGATAGATAACAAGATGAAAAACTCGTCAATGGCTGCTAAATAACAAGTCTTCTATGACCTTTTAATATGTTATTATAATAACGTCTAGGTACCGCGATAGAAACGTATCAGTTTTTATATTTTTTGTATTTAAACAAATAAGCACTATTCCTTCAAGTAATAGCTACAGTTGGAAACTTTTATGTCCTGCTACGATAGGACATATAAAAAAGATGCACCAAAATTCAGGGCATTCCCAATTTTGTTCATAAACTTGTAAGCGAGTAGGTGAGTTTTGGAGCGACTCCAAAACAGTTGCATTATTCTAATGGTTGTAAGTTATTATTAGATAAACTTACAGTCAAATACAATTATGTCGCTTCAAATTTAAGATTTCTGTCAACATTTTAATATCTAAAAACATAATTTTTCGAGGCGAATACGTGACTTTAATTTTAACAGGGTTACTTCTACTAGAATTATGAGTTATGATATCTGCCTTCTCATGGCACTAAAGTGCTAAATATAAAATTAGTTTCAATTAAAGATAGCAAAAAATGACGTCATTCTTGCCTTGGACGTTTTTGTCGAAAAAGGAATATTAAAATGCTTGTACTTAGCTCAATGTGAAGGCTAAAACAACGTTTATAGTACTGACTGAACTAAAAAAATATCAGACGCCAAAATAAAATGTAAAATTGGCAATTTTCATATAAAGTTTTAGAGAGTAAATTAATATCTATCGTTGAGAACATCAAGGTTAATTACATAATTGATAGTGCGATTGCGATCATTAGCCTGCCAGTAAAATGCACAAATTATCTTAATTGCCAAATCATTGGGCGTGCGTTCAATCGACAAACAATTATTCGTACGGTGGATAAGCTAGGCTTTACGCAATAAATTTATCTCATTGTAGCAACACAGCCGATGGCATATGATCCTGCATATTGTTTTAGACATCCTATATAATATAATTAAATATATGCAAACGACGATAGCCTAGTAGAGAGACCGTTGTAATGCTACGCAGAGGGGTTTGAATCTACGGCGAAACAAATCCTTAGTTTTGAACCCAATGATCTATCGAAGAAAGATATTATTAAACTAATTTTTTTATAAAATTATCGATTGCTAAGCGGTGAAGGATAACATCGATAAGAAATCTGCATGTTTCCATAATGCTGAAAGACCGTCGAAAGACATGTGAAGTCTCTCAATCTCCATTTGACAAGCGTAGTACTATGGTTGTACCCTCGCACGCACGGGTTTCTCTCAGGATCGAAACACTTAACTTTTAAATCCATTTGTCACACTTTTTTATTAGCATTTTCAGTCAAATGCCAACTACTATACTAACACTATTTTTAAACAAAAAATCTTCACTATCTTAAACAATCCTAAATAAAAACGTGCAGAATAACACACTCAGCTTAAAATGTTTACACAAATACATTGTCACAACTTTAAGATCATATAACCATGTTTGCCAAGGCGAACACGAGCACAGATGAACTTTCAACGCAATAATCGTGAAAATAGTTTATAAAGGATTATTGTCTTGTTCGGGGGTCTTGTTTGACTGGCAATATAATGCCTTTTTATTTGTATAAAAAATGTAGTCGCGTACTTTGATTGGTATCGAAGAAAATATTTCTGGGGAATTTGAAGGACGAAGAAAATTGTGTCTGGCTGGCAAGGTCATTAAGTGTGAAAACGCTGTAGAACATCTAATTACCTAAGAATATAATATAATTTTTATTACAGAGTTTCATAGTTAATTTCTTTTATATTTTTTTTAGTTTATTCTGTTTGACTGCAGTCATGTTTATGTTTGAATATTTGTAAACTATATCTTGACACAAGAAAATATACTTGTGTATCTATAAGTGTGAGGAACTTACGTAAAAAAAAACTATCCTAAGTTTTAGAAACGAGTGTATAATCGCATCAAGTAACGCACGGCGTGCGTCCGGTGGCGTTTTCTTTGAACGCGAATGCACAATGTGACGTCAGCCTACGAATGTTCTGTACCTACGTATGTTGCGTAGCTTCTGGCAGTATCTATGAACATTTCAAGCTATATTAATATTAATTTCGTATAAAAGTGCGTCCTTTTTTATACCATAGCCATTAGCATTGTGTCATGGATCATTAGAGATGGCTTACATTATTAGGTTCTGATAAAACCCATAATCCAAAGCACAATGTAGTGTGGTACTGCAGGCAAACTTAAAAACCCTGAATCACGAAATATATTCCCAGCTTTTCTTTATAAACGACTCAATAAAGGCTGTTTACTGAAGCCTTAAGAAATCGTAATACTGCGCTAATCTCTCACTGTGATTAAGGGTAATTTAGACCAAGACCCAAGTTTTATGTGTCTGATATAAATATAAAGTGTTTTATGTTTGGCTAATAATACGTAGAGTATGTTTATTTCACAAATTACTTGTAATAACAGTTCTCGTAATGAACTGGTAAGTGATAATTATGTTTTATTTTCGATCCTTTTATTCCCTGATCGTATCGGTCTTAATGTGCGGTGACGTGTAATTTATTTCTTTTGCTTGATTGGATTTATATTGTCTTGGTGTCGCTGCTAAATTGTCATAATTATTGGGGTTAAATCAGAATTGTGTGGTAAAGTGTACATTATAACTTGGTAATAGGTCTACTATGGCCGCATCCTCTCACTAAATCATAATAACTAAAATCTGCTCGTAAAGTCGAACCACAGCTCACTGTCGAACAAACCCGCGTTGCGCAACGCACTTTGCACTGTTTGATGCATAAGCAAGCGCTTTGAATATTACCGAAACTTGAGTTCTTTCCTTGTTATTTTATAGAAATATTTTGCTCAAATCTTAAGAAAGCTATGGCTTTAAACGTAAAAGAAGACAATTATAAAACCTTCTTATCGCCATAATGAAAAGAGAAAGAGCAGTGTGATACAAATAGGATTGATATGATTTAGGAAGATACAATGAAGGAAAATTTTATTTAAAGTTCTAGTTCCAGCGTTCGAGAAACCACAAAGATGGTTGTTCAATAAACTAAGCAATAGGGCGAATATATTTATTTCATAAAAACATACATATAATACGGGTATATATTCCCTAATTTGACGCGTGAAGTGTAACACGTCTATATAAACACCGTCTAATTTCGCGTGTCAAACTCAAAATATTTACAAAACACGCTTTCATTATAAGCTTTGTAAAAGCTTGCGGCAAAACAAACAGAGTGATATTTTCAATCTCAAAGACACATAATACGGCAGCGGGGCGGAGATGCGCGGGGTGATGCCGCCTCGACTAACTCACGCCAACTTAAAGTTAGATTCGATTCTGAAAGTTGAGCTCTTTGAAATATTGGAGAATAAACCCCGATTATGTGCGCCGTAAACATAACAAATGTGACAGCGCTGTGGACTGAATACGACACAAGAGTAATCGATACTACTACTTGTACATTATGTATGTTTGCTTCCACGTGTCCTTGTACGTACAATATTGATACCAACCGCAAATACATATTTGTGGTCGATAAGACTTGTTAAAATATTCCAACATTTGTATTAAACGTCATAAGGCTTTGAAAAGTCTTTCCACCCACCATCAGATTAGAGCAGCCCAGAAGAAAGCTTTAAATACAATTACGTCTATCGTAGGCACATTTCCTGCATTGAATAAGACTTAAAAGGAGCTTGATAACCTAAACGAAGAATATCACATTGAATATATCTAAATCTCATAATAAATACATTGTTGTGGCGATGGTCGTACTTCAGGCATATAACACATGGCTTCCAGGGGCGTCAAAATAAATACGTCATTCATACAAACTGCTATTTATATTCGTTTCCAAATACTATCGGTTAGTAGTCAACTGAATATTCAGTGGTAACAAAATATTTTAACAGTCATAAACTGTCAACACTTAAACAATAAATATTTTATGTATAATATACGATACAAATATTTATTTCATTGGCAATCTTTAAACTCGGAGGCTGTGCATTAAAGAGAACTACTTTTACTTTGTAAACGATACTGGCAATTTTATTTCTACTACAACTACTTTTTACTATAAGATTGAGCTATAGTTTAAAATTTCAGCCGATATAAAATGTTTTTATTACTGTGTTAAGATATATTTGGCGCCAATAGAGGAGAAAGCGAAAGAATAGTAAGTAATATGAATTTAGAGGGGTGAAAAGGGAGGGGGAGGGAAAGCCAAAGACGTATGGACTACATGGAGATGGACATGGCGAAAGAGAAGTATAGAAGCGAAAGACAAACTGCGCGAACCCCAAATAAATTAATAACAGAGGTAGAGAATGATGATGACTAACGGCCATTTTCAATATTCGATCCATACATGGATTTTGAGATTCGAAATTCATGTTTGACATATTTTGTATGGAGCTTATGTCAAAACCGCATCTAAAATCTACAGATCTATCTATAGATCGAAAATTTAATTCCTTAGTAAGTGTGTGAAGCAGTGGCATAAGATTTATCTGAAAAAGACAACTCCCGCATTAGGACTAAATCCTGTGTGGCGGGGGACTTTACAAACATACATCTAACGAGGACAATCAACACCTAGACTCGAAACAACAATTTATGGATCACACAAAGTGTTGTCTCGTGTGGGAATCGAACCCACGACACTCCGCGCAGTGATAAGCGGCGAAGCGGCCGCTTAAACCACTACGCCAACCGTGCAGTCAAGATCTTTGCCCTTACATAGTATACGCTTTATTTTATTGGATTCAAACCAGTCCTATCGCAGAATCCATTGAAATGAGTAAGCGGGTGAGTGACCATTCACGCAGTGTATAGTTTTCATTCGTTTATCACGCGTTGTAATGTAGAGTTGTTGAATATTCTACACGTTGAAGACTATATTAAAGCAGAATTCTTGATCCAATTTATTTGTCAAGAATCAAATGTAACCTTAAAAATATATACACTCGCATTTCTGTCAGTTACACCTCACCAAAGAACTCAGACCAAACCAAAGATATGTGAAAGTTTGTTTGTCATTCTTTCGTGTCGCAGCTAAATGATGTTATGTATTTTTAGAGATAATTAAGAGGCTTGTTTCGCGGTTCTTGTCTGCCTCGTTGGTCTCGCGGCATAAATGTGCGCATGAGATTGGGAGGTCTCGGGTTCGATTCCCGGGTCGGTCAAAGTGTATTTGGGTTTTGCCGTTAGGAAAATTCTCAGCAGCAGCACGGAGTCTGGTAATGTGCCCGCGACCGCAATAGGCTCGCCCCCATTACGTGGGAACTAAAAATTCATGGCAAAATGTGGGTGCAATATTACACCTCTGCCTACCCCTTCGGGGATACAGGTGTGAGTCTATACATAAAGGAGAGGCAAGCTGACACGTGAGCGAAGCCAAGATAAGTCTCAATAATTTGTCAGACAACATGCGTATACACACGAACAGTAAACATACAGGTGGTACTTCATAGATCTAGTAGGTAGTAGTATAAACGGCAGTTCAGATTTTATTTGTATCAGCTGCCAAATAAAACATAGTTAGACCGTAGTCTCTAGGCCGGTAAGAATACTAAAGATACTGCACTATATAATTTATATTAATCTATTATTATACCTGCTTTGAACAAAATACATGAAGCTATCCTTAATTCACTTGTTTTTTCTCTGGTGTGTGCGAGCGATGCACTATGACTTAACAAAGAGAATAGTTCAGTAGGTCGCGTATGCAAATCTGTAGCGATTGTAGCTAAGCCGTAGCACAGTCTACGATACGCCGTAGCAGCACCGCCTATGTTATTCAATGTATTATGAATAAAGCTAATATAGGTTCATGAGTTGAGGAATACTTTAAAATATTATTATAATATTAATGTACAAATATTTTTCGTAAATTCTTTTACACGATTAAATAATGAATTGGGTAACGTCATATTTATTTTATCCGTCAAGTATTGTCTGTCTATACTTAAAGTGAGTTAATGTACTTTTACGGAATACTTCTGATGTTAAACGGTTTCCATACTCATAGATATTGCCATATTTGCTTTGATAATGAATGTTTGGTTAAAAGGCTACACTAAGCCTGCCTGCACTAAGGATGCATTACGTATCACGGGTGAGTGTTAACAACTATAGGCAACAAATGTTTGAGGTTATAATGTTTCTACTGCACGGATGGCGTAGTAGCTTAAGAAGCCGCCTCTCCAAGTGAATCTACGCCACGTGCTGTGGGTTGGCTCCCCACACGCGACTCTCTCTCTCTATCTGTCGTAATGCGAATTATAAGTGTTGTGATCTCCTGAGACAAGTAATGGCATACAAGGAATACTGTGGCTTGTTAGATGGTAGCCTATTGAAGATGTCGACACACTGCCTGCCACTGACTTTTCGAAGTTAAGTGCGTAGTAAATTGTTAATTATCGTTTACTCAATGACTCGAAAAGCCGTTTAAGCTTTCACTAATCCGAACCATGAAATATAATATAATAATATTCTCCCAAACTAACAGAGCTTATACTATGTAAACTAGACAGTGGATAAACATACGTTTATACTTTTGTTTGTAAATATGTACATACATATTATAGCTATGCCTTTGGATCGCGTAGACCAGCCGGCAGTGGCTCTGTGGATAAGCTAATCCCTCTTACGAAATAAGAGTGTGACGTCACCAAGTGAACGCTATGTCGAGACGTGTCGCTGCATCTCGTGGTTCGCCACGAAGTATGCATGATTTGCTTTGGTCTGTCTGTATTGAAATTAAGGCATTCCTGTCCTAATATATACGAAATAAGGTCCATAATAATTTGTTAAAATTCTCTTTTATCATATAATGTGTATTCTTTGTTGGAAAGCCAATAAATAAATAAATTAGTTCTCAAAAAATCCATTGACACGCTTTGCGACGTGTCCATGAACGCCCAGCCTATACGTAATTTAGTAGCTATACTTCATCTTTACAACTTTACAACAACATTTGAATATCCTATTGTTACCCATTGTCACCAACAAAAACTACCTTCATGTAGAACAACTATGTGTGATATAAATGCCGGTGTCACATAGTTTTTGTACACACATGTCATGTTCCTCGAGCTCTCAAGTTCCTCGAGCTCTCAACATATGAAGTTACGGCAGTGGGAAAATCTCCGTCAGATATTGTTTTGAAATGGCTCATTTTAAAGTTTGCGAGCCCGCGGGGCACTATTAGTGTCATGTTGCTTAGATGAGATGTGTTACACGGCTTACGAGTGTATACCATGCTTTATTCTCTTGTTACATTGTCAGTTTGGAAGTTTAGCCATGATGTAGGTGGATTTTCTTTATGCCGTAAGGCTGCGGTTACAAGACGGGTAAAGTTTCTTATGACAACACAAGTCGACTTTACTACATTGACCAGGTTTTTAGGCTAAGTATGACTTCATCGAAGACCAATTTCATGCACGCGTCTGCGAGGAACATTTTACCTTAATCGTCGCGCTAGCGTTATCCCGGTTGAATTCAAACCTAGAACTTTAACATGAGTAATCAAACCGGTTCGCTTTCTTATCCAATCAAATTTTAGAGAATATTGTATTTTTCACCGCGTGACTGCCGTCTGACGTCTACAACGGAAAAGGATAGCGATATTCCAAGGCTTAGATTATTTTTGGCAAGTGAATTCAAAAGTACTAACTCCCCATAAATATCATAATAGCCCGGACCGACGCCTCAACTCGTTCTCCAAGACATACATGAAACCACTTGCATAAAGTTTCTATTAAGTGTGCCCACTTGCTATTCATCCACATATGTTTCAATTAAATTTATTCCATCAACCCACTTACCATTCTTGTACAAACGTGTGAAGAATGCAACTGCATCTACTCCTGTAACCCCTCATAACACATAGTAGTTCAAAACTTCAACCACGCAATATAACCCTATGCTGACATTGGATATACTGGATTGTCACCACCCCATATCATCCCATGGGTGTCGTAAGAGTCGACAGAGAGAGCATATTATGCAGAGAACACCACTGTAAGAGAAGGAAAACTTGATACAAACCCTTTACCAACCCGTTTGGCCAGCGTGGTATAGTAGGCCAATTCCTCTATTCAAAGGAGAGGCCTAGTCCAGCAGTGGACTGCTAAAGGCTGATGATGATGATGATGATAACCCTATGCTTACTGATCAAACTCATAAATATTCAAGATAAATATAAAATTGCGATCAAATACAACCTTTTTCTTATGCTATTATTTAAAAACCGTATCGTAATCCGCTAGCTTATGATTTCCGAACGACTAGATCAGTGGATAGGATGTTTAACAATAAAGGAAGATCAATGGCTGAAGGTATAATATTTATTTGCATTGTTTACTCGGATTAATACAGAAACTGTTGGAGCCCGAGTGAAAAATCGCTGTCACCTTTTGTCCGTGATTTACGGCGAATGGATAATACCCACTCACAAAGTTTGGTGGTCCCGTTTGCACAGGACGCCTTTCACTCAGTTTTACACAAACATGATTTAACATACCAAACATTTCACGCGTGTGAAAACAAGGCGAACATTGTCTATATTTATACCTATTTTATTGATTTTATACACGCTTCGTTGTGGAAATTTTAGACCTAAACGTTAAAGAGACGCAATGTTTCCCAACCTTTACGGCAGTTCTGCAGTTTTGGCAACTGCTATACGATTACTTAGTGTCACTTTATAGGACTCACCAATAACATAACACACAAAATAAGGAACAACTGACTGTCACCTAGGTGATGATGGACCAGTTGACGCAAGACGATGGTACGTTTAGAAAGGTACGTTTCCACCTTTGAAATTCAAACTAACTAGTCGTCTTCGATATATGTCATATATTCCACCTTTCTGCCGGTCTCTTGACATTTTATTAAAGGCCAACCTTGATGTTAGCACTAGAACATACAAAATTTTGCCAGCCTCACTCATAGTTTCAATAACTTTATGATTTTATTGTATTAAATTTCAACAAGAAATTTTAATATACGAACGTCGACATGGAAAAATTGGTCCACTCGACTTGTATCCGGTTTGAATCCTCGTATTGAATACACTATCGTGTGTGTTGATACACTTTCACTGCTCACCATTATAACTAAAAATCATTCAATTTTGCTTTCACGTTGCAACGAGTACAGAATACATAAGAGTACATTTGATTCAAAACTAATCGGTTTTATAAATCTCTAATCCATACAACCGATATCTAAGTTTACCTAAACTATTCCATTCCTAGTAACTCACAATTTAAATTTCAATTTTAATGGTTTTGTGATGAAATATTCACAACAATATGAAAGCGTTCAACTAGTTAATTGTTCTAAGAAGAGTACGGTAAGTATTTTATTGAAATATCGTTATTAAATTTGGCCGTCTTCCAGGAAAAATGCTCGCCATGATTCTACGGTTTTGCTGAGATATCTACGTTTGCAGTGAGGCTGGCAGAGAGTTTTGTTTTATAATGTAATATACAAACCAATAGATATATCTTAATTTGAAGTAGCTGCAAAAGACTTTTGTCCCTTTGCGGATTCTTCGTTTTTTATTAGCTATTCTTTATATGTTAATCCTTAATCCATTAATAATTATAATAAATATTGTTTATTTATCTCAAAAAGGTACAATGGTATTCTTATATTTATAGATACAGTAAAAACAGACCTTGAACCTTGTTGAGAGCTGGAGTCTGAGCTAGGTTCGAAACCTGTGTGACAGATCTGCAGTCCTCTCCTCTAAACACTACAAAAGTTAGCTAAGTATCTACACCTATCAAAACAGTGTCACAAAAACAAAAATAAGAGAAATAATTTATAAACCGTAGTAGTGTGTGTGTTTGTCTGTGTAGGTTTGTGGATGTGTGTGACTGTTGCGTGTGAGAGTTGTGTGTGTATGTGTGTATAAGTGTAGTGTGTGAGAATTGTGTGTTGTATGTATATGTGTATTTATGATAGTCATCTATTTTAATGTGGAAATTATATTTTCAGTGCCGTCATAGTCTAAGTCACATAGCCATAGAGTTACTGCCTTTTTAATATATAAAATCCTTGCGTTACTGACTGACTGACAGACACGCTACAGCCGAAACTATTGGGCACAGGAAGCTGAAATTTGGCATGTGTGTTCCTTGGGGACTGTAGGGGTGCATTTAGATGGGATTTCCCGAAATTCCCACGGGATCGTCCAAAACGGGTAAATTAAAAAAAAATGTAGGCGTAGCTGCTGGCGTCCTCTAGTAGGGTATAAATTTAGAATTTTGTTTAGCCTATTGTACACGTAATTTCTCAGGAAGTAGAAACATCTTTAGGCTAGATTAGTTCTGACTGAAATCAAGGGACAAACGTTATGTTTCCGACGAACGTGATGTAACATCGACGGATCGTATTTGGTGTTTGTATGGGTCGTAAGAATGAGGTTCAGAATAAATAATTTTCGCACCGAAAGTACATTACAGGTTTTGTAAAGTTCGGTGGTAGGAAATTGGTACGGGAGTCTCCAACCGCTCCAACGCTCTAACTTTAGCAGATGTGTTTTATGTGTTCCTCCCCATGTAGCGATGCAATACTGCGTGACCGATTGGCAAAGAGCTAAATAGGTGAGCTTGAGGACCTGAATGTCGACTACATTGTTGAGAGCTTTGAATACAAATATAAGATTTCGCAATCTGGTGGTGAGTATGTCAATATGTGAGTGAAAAGAAAGAAGATCATCTATTTTTACTCCAAAATATTTAACATAGTTGATTCGCGACAAAGCAGGGCAACTACACGACGGATGGGCCAGGACATTGCAGGAGTGAGCAACGAGAGAATGGGAAGATGACAAAGGCTTGCCTAGAGTGGTCAATGAAAAGGTAAGATAATGAGTTTTTCCAGTATTGAGGATGAGCCGATTCATAGCCAACCAATTAGTGACTGAGTTAAGACTGGACTGAGCACTCGCGAACGCTGATTCCCAAGTATCACCATAAGATATAAGAGCAGTATCATCGGCGTACGTAAATATAGTGGTATTATGTAGCTGAAATTGACAGAGGTCGTTAATATACAGGGTGGCGCTTGCATAGCGGCACTTCTTGAAAAAGGCATAGCTTACAACATTCTTAAGCCTTGTACCAAAAATCAATAAAATCGGTGCAGTAGTTTAGCCACAATATCGATTTTAAGTTCCGCAATTTTTGCACACGCTTTGAGTTCCATACAGCTGATACAAAACGGTCAACGACCCTACATTGCGCGCCGCGACTCGCTAGGTACTACTCACGACGCGACGCCTCGACGTCATCCGAAGCTAGGCTCAGCGCAGACAGAACGGAGCGCAGCGGAGAGGATTTTATCAACGCACTTGAAAATAAACTTTAAAATTTTACAATAAAGTTCATAAATGCTTGAACCTGATAAAAAATATTCGCGCGTCCTCGAAGATACGCGGAAATCCCCGTGCAAAGTCGAGTCGGCGCCCGCGTCTAACGAACTTTCGTGACAAAATATTTACTGTAGAGTGGTAACCCAGAACGTTTTACTCACGCAGGCTCGTGAGGTCGCGCGCAATCTTGAGCATACGCAATCCGTAAAGAAAATGCCCGAGTCCGCGCGGGGATTATTCCTCTCTGACTGCATTGACCCTTCGACGACTTAGGACGATGACGTCTTCGTGCAACGTCGCTTCGCCTCGAAGGTACCTACCTAAGACTCGTCGTTGTAGGTTTTTGCGCCCAAGTTAATGCGTAACATTTTTAACAGAACAAAACTTTTGAAACTTCCTAATTACCTTTTCAATAAAGTTATATAATAATAAAATGGATCGGTTCCGCAAGCACGAAAAAATCTGATTAGGTATGCACAGTAAATGCACTACGTATGACAAGGACAAACATAGTCGAGCCAAATAGAGTTGCCCAATTATGAATACAATATTGTCAATATTATCGATAAAAAATACGCAACGTAAAAGTTTGTTGTTTATTGTATCGACATTGATTGTATTTAACGTTAATGTAATCGTCTTATCAATGATAGTATCGATAAAAAATAACTACGCACCGTAAAAGTTTATTGTTTATTGTATCGACATTGTTTGTATTTAACTTTAATGTAATCGTCTTATCAATGATAGTATCGATAAAAAATCCTACGCACCGTAAAAGTTTGTTGTTTATTGTATCGACATTGTTTGAGTGTTCAAAACTAGTTAAACTAACCATATTTTCCCAATAATATTTATTTACATACAAATAAATAAAATAAATAAAACATTGTCAGGACTGTTTGAAAACTTGTCTTATTTATTTACCTATTACTATATGAATAAATATTACTACCCATTAGCAAAAATTAAAAATTAATCTCAGCTCAAGGCCTGAAAAAATAAGACGCCTTGAATTAAAGATCTTTAGCAAAATAACAAAGAAATTAATTAAAAACAAAACATTTATGCGATAACCCGAAAGTGAGAATTTTCTCCCAATAAATAAACAAAAAGTAGAATATTTTTGGTTCAAGTTTCGTGAAGAATTCGTGGTAAGAATTAAGAACGACAAACTTTCACAGCGTTATTAAACATGGACAAAATATAGTTAGAAGATAAGTCCTGGTCTTATTTGTGTAAAAGTTATTATACGGAGACTAAAGTATTTTTTTTCAGTGTATTTGTTTGAAACTTTAGAATTGAAATAAGGCATGGTCGGGATACATGCTATGGATGGGTACAAGTCTACACTACTCGAGAAGGCTACACTACTCGTGGCCATGCATAGCATGCATGTGCCTACACTAGGCGCGTGTTTGGCGCCGAAAGAAGACATGTCATCGTGAAATCATTAGCACAGCTATATACTTAGCTCAACATTAGTAGAAACGCAATTAAACTACATATGGTTTCGTAGCTCATCTGTCGAATCTTCGCAACCTAACTACACAACAGATTCCTAGTGGAAAAGCACTTTAAGTTATCACTAAATTTATTACTTATAAAAGTAATGCTATTATGTAATGTCATTATTTTTATTATAATAATCTGTCATAAGACTTCTCAAACTTCAACTATTCGAATATCACTATATGTAAACGTAGCATTGTTTACATTTAAAAGTGTAAGGTGCGATACTAGTTATTCCTGTTGGTTCATGTACGTGTCCTGGAGTTTAGATACTTATTCAAACTTAGTACGTACACGAACAACTTATCATAAACCTTACATATTATGCAGTTAAGTACAAGTTTTAATTTATGTAAGTTAATAAAACTTTAAATTGCGCACAAAGCAAACAAAGTCGCTCCGGCGTTGTTCACGTGTCTAGACAAATTAATATCCTTCACGTTTATTCTGCAAATACATGAAGATCTAGTCGCACGACTAAAGAAGTCGATACTAACAAAATGCTTAATAGCTGGCATTTCAATCTAGAATCAGATTAAAGTGAGGGCGCGCCGTGGGCGTCACAATGCCTGACTCCCCACAGTCGCGAGTCGCCGCGCAATCTAAATTTGCAATATTTAACCAGAAATTGTGTTTACTATTTTTATGGTGGAGGTTCCTTTAAATTCGTCGAGTCACCGAAGTCGAGACTGTTTGAGTTCGCTCGGACTGCGGCGGGGCCACGGAATATTGAATTTTATATAAAGTTAAGAAGAAGTTCGTGTGTGCTCCTAGTGCATTCCACTTATGAAATTGCTTTTCATTTGAGAGCGGGCACAACATACCTAGTCTAAATTATATTCAGAGCGCATTCAACATACATTCACATAAAAGTGTAGAGCACAGTGCACAAAAAAAATGGATTTGCATTACAAAAGGCTCGCTCTGTGTGCATCCAAATGAACAGTAATTGTTTAAATCCACAAGAAAGTGGGTAGCGCGGAATACGCAACAACTTACAAACAGTTAATAACATTAAATGCACTCGTCGTTTTTTGTATCGCAGTGAAATGTCGGTGGACAGAATATACGCGAACATTCCGGTGTTTACGTTGCTTTGTGCCACTTAAAACATATGTTATTCAGCGGCTGCCAATCAAAACGACAGCGTGTATTATAAAACAATTTAAATTTATGTCGGTTGTTCTATTCTTCGCTGAGTAGAAATTTGCGTGCATTTTATATTTAGTAGTTCACTTATTTCAGTTTTAATGATACGTCACCTCTGCGACAAGAGTGATCTAAACATGAAAACATCGCACAAGGTATGATTAACGTATCTCGACCTCGAGTAATGTTAAGAAGATAATACTAATGTGAGGATCGTCTTTAGGTTATCGTAAAAATCATAGTGATTTACGCAATCATGAATAGGTATCGCCACTTTAGCTACTGGTAGGCACAGTATACAGAATTACACATATTTAGAATTTATATCAATTCTGTGTTTGTACCTCTCTTTAATAAAAGGATCCAAGTTATTATCCAAAATTGTCACTGAAAGGCGGCTCTTTTTGAACACTTTAACGGCTCTCGTAAACACTGCGCTGAATATTTGCTGCAGCGGCAATCTACCCTTCACGGTAAGGCTGCACATTCGAAACAGATGTGCGAGAGAGGTGAGGTCAACTTCCACCTATCTTGTATGTATTTTTTTTTATATTTCATCTACTAGTATGTAATGAGTGATATCAACAATGATTTATTATAATTATCGGTATAACAACGTCTTTCTTTCTATTTACCTAGTGTCGTCTTTGAAGCGACTTAACGGATTCTACTGCGATTGTACTGAAAGATATAGGGAGTTTATAGACGTAGGTACCGTTTTATCCTAGAAGCATTTAAAAAAGAAGATCAAACGAGAAAAAGGCAAACTTTGAAAATATTTCATGTATCACGGATGCATAAAAGTTTTATTTGTCATGACGCGGTATTCAGGTTTTTCTTGCAGTCTCGGCTCCACTACTCGGTATTTAAATTCTAAAAGTAGTCTGTCATCCTATAATATCCCCATAATTGGTTATAATCGTTAATTAGATTATGAATACGTAGCGGCGATAGCCCAGTGGTGTACGTAACGGACTGCCGAGACGGTCTTAGGTTCGATACCCAGGTACCCCGGGCACACACCTCTGACTTCTCGAAGTCATGTGTGTATTAAAAAATGTTGATTATCGCTCGCATATAAATGTGCCCGGTGGATGGCAATAGCCTCTCCCCCTATTACATTGGGACCTAATTATAACTGGCGAAAAGTGGGTGTCTGCCTCCCCCTCCGGAGATAAAAAGCGTGAAGTTATGTTGTTATGTGTTATGTTATGTAGATTAATAATTTCCTCGCTTACCGTTCACCTAACCGCTCATTTCTCCACGAAACACAACCTTAGGTTACTTAACTCCCTATCTTCCTCTCAAAATCTCCTTCGTCCACAAGATCTCAAGTACCAAGACATTTTAAATGTTCAATAGCAACATTTTAATTTTATTATTGTCTGAGGACATTTTGAGAGGGTTCCCAAATGTCAGGGCGCTAAATGCAAATAAAGTTCGCACATTAATTAGGTACAAGGGCATTTATTGTTAAATTATAAGCTCTTGGGGGAGTAATATTATTCCTACTCTTCCTGGCGCCGTTATTAAATGTATTCGTGTACTCTTAGTTGGCAAACAGATAAGGGATATTAAAAAATGTTAAGGATCTGTTTCTTTATAGAAACTAGCTTTTATTCATAGATGTTATGTGGAGGTCGGTTACCGGGACAAAAGAAAGCCCAAGTGCTTTTCTGATGTATTTATAAGCTATATTACTGCAAGATTCATCAAAATTCGTTCTATTATTTTTGCGTGAAAACGTTAAACTATCTATCGTGAAGACTGACTCTGTCTCTCTGTGACGATCGTTATTGGTAGTTGTTACTATTAGCACTGGTATAAACGATATTACAAGATATAAATGCAGGTTTCCTGACGATGTTTTCCTTCACCGTTTAGCAAGAAATATGCACATAACTTCGAGAAGTCAATGCCGTGGGTATGACGTTACACCTTTGTGTAGCAATCTGTTTGTCTCTCTACTGAGGTATACATTAAAAATATTTTATTTTATCTGTCAAATTATATAAGTCTTGAATATGTATTAGTTAAAAGTGTATATAGACTTTATTATGATCAGCAATCGGCATAGGAGACAAAAATATCGAGTAATGTAGTTAACATAATTTTTGTTATAAAAGTTGCATTCCTTTACCTTACGTAATAGTTTTTTGTATTAAATTCCAATGAAGTGGTTGCAATTTTTAATTTTACCTTTTACGCCAGCTAGGTATTTCGCACAACATGTGCAATGTTATCCAAGATTGATATTTTCTAAAATATAATGGTTCTACATTTGAGTAATAACTACAAACTACGTATATTTTTTAAATATATTTAGGAATATCCAACATGGCAACACAGCATACATTAAGAGATTACTCATTTAAATCAGCAGCAATCACGGTTACATAATTTTAATTACCCTTTCCCAGGTAATGTAGTAAAGCCAAAGTCATACATAATACATTCGTGTATGGATGCATAGACAGTGCACCGAAATCCTACGTTGACGGACAAAAGCGCGTAATTTCTGGCACAGGACAGTGCAGGATTAGGCGTTATTACACCTGAATGTAACATCACAGCCGGAGGCCGAGACCGAATGTGTAATTAGATTTTATTCGGCCTGATGAGCCTCGCCGAATTAGCTTTGTGTCATTGAGCATCGACTTGTCGCTGTAGCTGTGACCGCTGCTAATTACTGATACGGGTCAATTTGTGCGAAAAGTACATTTGATAGATATGCCTACGGTGTAATGGAGTATGGTTTCGCTCGTTTTGTTTAGATTTGTTGGCTTTTTCCACGGATTTATTAGTAAAGGTAGGCGGGAAAAACGTAGCGATTTCATATGTGGTATGGCATGTACGATTATAAGTTTTTTTTTTATGTATGCAACAATATCATGTAGGTAAAATAAAAGTTGGAATTAATTTTATGGGTAGTGGCTACGAGCAAATTAGGACCTTTAATTCATTGCATTTAGAGATCTCATTACGGCTTGAACTACGGGTCATCATCAGCATGTTTCGGTCCAACAACTTGACTTAGACCGTGTGAAACGTGCACATCCGAAGGTCAAGCAGCAGATTTTTGCTTGCTATTGACCTACGTAGCTGCCTTTGACAGTTTTTGTTCTACGGTGGGCTGCAAAAGGCTGTAAAGAAAAGTGTTAAGGCTTCACTAAAGATATTTCGAGACGAGACGAGACGAGGTCGCTAACTATGGGCCTTATCCGGAAGCTCAGGGTCACTCAGAGAGCGATAGAGAGAGCTATGCTCGGAGTTTCCCTGCGAGATCAAATCAGAAATGAGGAGATCCGCAGGCGAACCAAAGTCACCGACATAGCTCTCCGAATAGTCAGGCTGAAGTGGCAGAGGGCAAGGCACATAGCCAGTAGAACCGATAGCCGTTGGAGCAGAAAGGTCCTGGAGTGGCGGGCACGCACCGGATGTCGTCGCAGATCGGGTGACGGATGGATGCGGGTGGCTTCAGGGTAGGTCCATGTGGAGAGCCTTGGCGGAGGCTTATGTCCAGCAGTGGCTTTCGGCTCATATGATGAAATATATTTTGGCTCTAGTCACTAAGCCTAACGCGGTGTCTTCGACTACTCTGAGAGGCGACATCACGTAAATCTACCACGGTATGGTATCAAATCCTCAGTTGGGCAAAACATAAATATTTAAAAACATTTAGTTAAAGAAACTTTGAATATTTATGTTTAGTCACAAAAAGATATACCATAATTCACAATCAATATCTTTATGGAAAATATTTGAAGATATTTACAAGATATACTTACCTACAGTGCCTCGTTAGATCTGTTCCATTACTTATTTTGCAACTTTGCTCGTAAGTTCTGCGCCGTTGCTTAGACTGTTATAAAGGTTTTAGTTACAGTTGCTTGAAATATGTAGCGGCTGCTGACGCTACAAATTATATACAAGGCGCGCTATTGTGTAAGTGCGGCGCAGCAGTCGTCTTCTCGCTCCCGTACAGTTAGGTCGTTAGTATGTAGTCCAAATGTATTTATAAAGTGGTACCACAGTAAAGTATATATTTCGTTTCCTGAATCTTTCCTTTATCTCTTCACAAATCATGACAACCCCCTACATTGGTGACCCCTGACATTGAACACGGAACCTTCGGCTTAGCTTCGGCAATGCGGCATCGGCGCACGTACACATGGTCAGCGGACCCAAACAAGCGCATGTGCAGCGTGGCAACAGCATGCAGCCAAGCAGCCTGGACAAGGAGACACCCTGGACTCATGGAAGACGACTCGCCCTTTTCCCTACGACCAAAAGGACTTACGACCTAACTGCGGAGAACATCTGAGTCACGACACGTGCAACCAAGTATGTAACAGACAACACGAGGATCTGCCGACAACAGCGTCTACGGCAATATGGGCTGCAGGCGAATTTCCGGAGCGGCATACGACGGCGGCGGCACTCTGAAGGACAGTGCGTACGTCGAAGCATAGGTGTAAGGCGTATTGACCTTGGTGGTGTAACGGAATCCTATGCACCCCAGGCTGATTAAAATTTTAGTTTTCTTACTAACTGGGTTTAATATATCAATTTCAGCCTGGCCCCGCCAAGTAATTTGTTTGGCCAGGGTTCCCGCGCACCACCCCGCGCAGGACCATGGAAATCGACCTTACTTTATATTCCTCTGCTGACAGCATTTACCAAACGTAAATGCTTATAATTGAATGAAAGTGGACATCAAAATACTAAAGACAGCGATACATTAGTATTGGTTTGTCAACACAAAATCACTCTCCATATATTCATGCTTCACATATTGGTACTTGTGTACAAGGCAGCGTATCTCAGAGACGGCAGCTCCAGGGAGACGGAGACATTGATCCAGGTATATTAGTCTTATAGTATTATCGGCGCCGAGTATTTCAGCGATATCCAGTGAATAGTATTGAGCGTACAGTAACAGTCTCAGAACTGATGTCACAAAACGCCTCCTTGCCGCAAGTCACAACATTGAAGCCCATACAAACATAGTCAATTAAAACGTATTAAGCCATCGCGCATAGATTGCAGAGGAGCTCTCGTTACAATCGCCGCTAGGTTAGCCGCATTAGGTCTTACTGCTACCGCGTGACCGACAGGTGGCTCTTCTTTCGCTCTTTAAAACCTTGTCAGCTGCTATGTACTGGCCTGTACGCAGGTTTAGACAGCGATTGTGAAAGTCCTGCATTCTACCACCTGATCGCGAATACGGAGACTCCCATCATACATCGCTCGTCTTTACATCCATCATCAACAAGGTACGAACCACTACTAATGGTACACGCGGTTATTAATAATATAACTATGTACAATATCTCATAGAGAACTATATATTTTAGTCAGCCTGGTATATATATATGGTGTGATATAGACATAGATACACAACAGAGTTATTAATGTTATACAGTCATGCAATAAATTACAGTAAAGTGAATAACAGACACTCACCGGACTATTAGCTGCGTCACTGCCAAACTTACCCCTTGCCCTGTGCTGATCACCTTCTCTTGAAGCCGCTCGCCTTGTTCTTCGATATCACTAAGCACTAATTATCGACCAACACCGGACCTCTTACGCGCTAGGCCAGGTCCGATCTCTCTCGCGCCATAAGACCAACTGTCTGAAACACCACGCTAGAGCGTTCCCGTGAACTGCCCTCTTCCGCGTCCTAAGACTGACTGTCTAAACCACCACGCTAGAGCGTTCCCGTGATCTGCCCTCTTTCGCGTCCCAACCTTGACTGTCCCGTCAAACACCACCAACGCAACGCCTCTCAAATCCTTACTACCTGACAAGGGTCAGTTTCTTATCGTTGATCCCCTTTTTTATGATCCTCAACTATACCGCATGTGAACACTACAGTGCCAATATTTTCTCATATTTCATGGCTATTTCTTTACTCATATGCCTGTCACATAATTCTTATAAATCTGTCAAACGCTTAGAATTTATGAGTTTACTAATTGCATAACGTTGGCGCCATCGTAGCGATAAGACAACACATGTGGAAACAAGTATGCGACCTAAGGACTATATATTATTATTTAATTTGGTGTAGCCAGCAACACCATTACATTCCCCCCTCTGAAAATCAGACGCGTAGACTATGTCATAGCGTATGAGCTTTCACTAAAGATACAATAGCATATATAATAATAGAGTACGCCAGTTAAAACTGCATCTTGTTTTTCCACCACTAACATCCGGCAAATACCATACAACTTCTAATAAGTAACCACTACTTCAATACCACTTATCCTAACATATAATTGATTGATAATAATAACCCTACTATACCCTTGCTAAGGCCGCACCGTACGATACACTAACTAACTATAATCCGCCAATCTCTATACTATGACAACATTGACACTTATAGGAATCTAATTGCAATTGTTGCCTTAACCTCGTTTACCATCTAAAGTTCATGAGAAATAATCGAAAAGCTTATTCTAATTCGTTTATGAACTACTTCTCCTACCAGACCAAAACTTCTTATTAGAACTAGCGCACATACCCGAGATCACCAGTTGCTCGTAACCTATGTATTCCAATAAGCCAAATGGCGTTTTAGCAATAAATTCTCAAAATAGTAGAATAATCTCTATAAGACATCCTATCCATGCTTAGAATGGGAGTGTACATACCAGATGTCTTCTTTATAAACGGGCAGCGTGGTATGATCAAGGTACCTGATTCGCCATTCTCACTCGTCGAAATCGGGTTCAGTAGTAGGTGTATATAGCGTCAGGTAGCAGTGGCTGAAATAGTTCGCACACACTCGTATAAGACACTTGCCTTATCAAATTTGCCAGACAAGTAGTTGCAATAGTTTTATATAATGAGCTAAATAGTCGTAAACAATAGTATAGTGCAGCAGCCGTTTTCCCCAGTCGATAGCTCGACAGTCCCTACAACTAAACAATTCTCAACTCGGTCCCACACTAGGAATGATTCCCATTTAGCTTGAATTGTACGCGCGGGGTTCGAACCCACAACATCCGGCGGGATGGCCACTCCAATCAGTTCTCCATTCGCATCATCAAGTGTATCGGTACTATGTCTACCTCATTATTAAGGCTCTGATTTTAGTTAACATAAATAACAATCACTATTATTACTCGTGTAGTTGGACGCAGTTGCCAAATATATTATGCCATAAAAAAAGTTCTATATAACGAACGACACACATAAGGCCCTATGTAACTTAAACCTTCGTTTAATATTGTATATTTGAGAGTTCGGATCAGAGGGAGTCCACGTGCTTGAAGTTAGTCGATGTGCGCGTTTATAGTTAGTAAGGATAATGAAAACTTAGCTCTGTGTAGGATGATCCAATGCGAGATATGTCCTTCGACGCATACTGCAGCTGCCTTTCACGTTACCGGAACGCCGCTACTTTGTAGTCACAGCCGACGGACGCAACAACACGTGCGGTAGTTGATGTAAAAGGTGACGTAGGGTCCTGGAATTTTAAATGAAATGCCACGAGTATCAAACTTCCAAGATTAGTCATATAATATACGACTTCTATTTGAGTACTAAACCCGGATACAAAGTAACAGATGATTGGACAATGTGATGCGGATCACCAAATTCAATGAATACTTTTCAGTACGGATGCGTAGTAAGTATTTTGCATGAGTCTAGCAACAAAATATTATTTTTATTTGGATTCCAGTATCAAGTTAGCTGTTTACGAATATCGCACGATAGGGCTAAACTATGCCTATGAGTCCAGTATGTATCAAGACGTTGTTAGCATGCTGCTTACACTACACACCTCTCGAATCTCATGAGAAATATGAACTCAATATCAAGCTCTAAGCAAACCTTGGGCTCGAACCTTGGTACATTGAGCGCTCTTAAAAGGTATGTGTACAATATACCAGGCATAACATATGCATACATCATTGCCACTGGCTATCACATTGTAACGCAGATGAATAAGTATTGTAAATACTCAGCTTAACTAAAATCTGAGATAGCCTGTAACTGTAACAGTTAGGTAAAATACTGATGCTTAGAATTAACACGTGTAGAATATCTATTTCATGTGACGCACGGCGGGAATCGAACCCATACCAAAGACGGCGGAAATGACTTTCAAAAGCCATTCAGTTTTTCAAAACAATGCAGCACATGTGCAGTCATATCTTAACAAAGTAGCCGGTCTTGGCCCTTGGACAAAGCACATTAATAATACAAAAGAACTATGGCTCCTTTCACGATGGGAATCGAACCCATCCTAAAAACGGCGTAAATGACTTTCTAAAGCCATTCAGTTCCTTAAAACAATGCGCCACATGCGCAATCATATCTTAACAAAGTAGCCCATCCTGTCCTTTTCACGTGCGCGTTGGCGCGTTCGGACAAAGCACATCAATAATACAAAAGAACAATAGTTCCTTTCTAGCCTTCCTTCTTTTAACTAATAAACATCTAAAATGTGTTTCCCTTTTTTGTTTAATCCCTTATTTTTTCACACGCTGGCATTTGGAAACAAAACGTGCCAGATGTCGGCTTATTGCATTGCCTTTCTAGTTTGGGAAACAATTTTAGAACAAAACATTTTAAAACAATGGTCACTAAACCCATCTCTAGACGCACATTATCGGCGAAATATTATTTCCTGCTATAATAACAACAATTAACAAAATATTTTCGTGTTCAACAATAGTGTGCATTCTTTTTATGTTTGGGAATCGAACCCAAAATATTTAAAATCACATTGTACGACTTCTATAAAGCCGACGCCGATCGTTAGGTACATGAGTATAATATCCGCCGACTTTCACCAATGCTCAGGAATCGAACCTAGAGCTTTTATAAGGTATACCAAAATACTGCAGTGGGCTAATATTACCCTAATCTACTTGCTAACACGTTAGGAAACTATGCGAAATGTGACCTCAGAATAATCCTTTTCTCAATTAAAGCTCGTGTAAGCTTCATCAATAAAACCCCTATGCATTCTGTAGGAATCTCAACTCAACCAATGTAATAAACTAATAGATGCATGTCCAAAGAACGCGTATGCATAAGATAGATATTATTACAAGGTTTCAAGGTTTGACACCATTTGAAATATCGTAGCAACAGGAGTCGAACCCGCTATTTCAGCAAGTTTGTTGAAAACATTTTTATAATATCGTAGCAACAGGAGTCGAACCTGCTATTTCAGTAAGTTTGTTGTAAACATTTCAAAATATCATAGCAACAGGAGTCGAACCTGCTATTTCAGTACGTTAGTGTAATAAATTCCTGTCCCGCAACTCCAACAAAATATGATACATTAGTTATCCTTAAATAATTCCCTCTTATTATATACAGTTATCGAACACGCTATTAATAATACGGCGACTAGTTTGTTGACGTTGCACATCAATATAGTTATCGTCACAGACATTGCTCAGGAGTCTAACCTGATTTAACTACACCTAGGTGTTCCACGGAATATTCTGGTGTGCATTATATATAAATCTCAAGCCATGTTAATGTCCTACACCAGATATCCTATAAATATAATCTATATAATATAAAATCCTTCTCTTTCCTTATCCAAAATTAGTTCTAACCATCGCTAGTCTGCATCACGAATCGGACTCAAACAGCGAACCTGATACGGAAGTGCTTGTAACCCATAATATGCTTATTATCGAGAGTCGAACTCGAGATATTAAAATGTAAAGCATTTTCTGTAGCCAATAATATAACCACTGTCGAGACTCGAACTCGACATCCAGTATAAATGACACGCATGAGCTTTATGTAAAGCGGTGGATCTATGTAGCCAATTATATGATTACTTTCGAATTGCAGCGATGTTATAAGAGGAACCAAAGTGCTATTAAAATAAATAACACGTGCGAGAGAGCCCTCCTCCGATTATTAAATATTAAGATGATTGCCGCGCTTTATCAAAAGTATTTCTATGTACCCAATAATATAACCACTGTCGAGACTCGAACTCGACATACAGTATAAATGACACGCATAAGCAGCATTTATGTAAAGCGTTTCAACATATGTAGTCAGTTATATGTTTACTTTCAAGATACAGCGATATTATAAGAGGAACTACAGTGCCATAAGAATAAATAACACATGCGAAAGTGTGGCACTTAGGCGCAATATCGCCCCCCTCGGACTATTACATATTGTGATAATTGCCGTGACTTAAATATTATTTCGTCTTTCTAAAATGAACATGATCGTCTATCGATTATTGAATAACAAGTTGTGCTTAATTAGATCGATATTTTCCTACGTTGTGTTTGTATTTTTCTACGTTGTGTTTGTATTTTTCTACGTTGTGTTTGTGTAGTAACCATTTAGTTCTTCCTCGTTGTTCTGAAGTGAATCAGAACATTTTATGACGAGGATCCTGGTCACGGCACCAAATGTAACGGAATCCTATGCACCCCAGGCTGATTAAAATTTTAGTTTTCTTACTAACTGGGTTTAATATATCAATTTCAGCCTGGCCCCGCCAAGTAATTTGTTTGGCCAGGGTTCCCGCGCACCACCCCGCGCAGGACCATGGAATTCGACCTTACTTTATATTCCTCTGCTGACAGCATTTACCAAACGTAAATGCTTATAATTGAATGAAAGTGGACATCAAAATACTAAAGACAGCGATACATTAGTATTGGTTTGTCAACACAAAATCACTCTCCATATATTCATGCTTCACATATTGGTACTTGTGTACAAGGCAGCGTATCTCAGAGACGGCAGCTCCAGGGAGACGGAGACATTGATCCAGGTATATTAGTCTTATAGTATTATCGGCGCCGAGTATTTCAGCGATATCCAGTGTATAGTATTGAGCGTACAGTAACAGTCTCAGAACTGATGTCACAAAACGCCTCCTTGCCGCAAGTCACAACATTGAAGCCCATACAAACATAGTCAATTAAAACGTATTAAGCCATCGCGCATAGATTGCAGAGGAGCTCTCGTTACAATCGCCGCTAGGTTAGCCGCATTAGGTCTTACTGCTACCGCGTGACCGACAGGTGGCTCTTCTTTCGCTCTTTAAAACCTTGTCAGCTGCTATGTACTGGCCTGTACGCAGGTTTAGACAGCGATTGTGAAAGTCCTGCATTCTACCACCTGATCGCGAATACGGAGACTCCCATCATACATCGCTCGTCTTTACATCCATCATCAACAAGGTACGAACCACTACTAATGGTACACGCGGTTATTAATAATATAACTATGTACAATATCTCATAGAGAACTATATATTTTAGTCAGCCTGGTATATATATATGGTGTGATATAGACATAGATACACAACAGAGTTATTAATGTTATACAGTCATGCAATAAATTACAGTAAAGTGAATAACAGACACTCACCGGACTATTAGCTGCGTCACTGCCAAACTTACCCCTTGCCCTGTGCTGATCACCTTCTCTTGAAGCCGCTCGCCTTGTTCTTCGATATCACTAAGCACTAATTATCGACCAACACCGGACCTCTTACGCGCTAGGCCAGGTCCGATCTCTCTCGCGCCATAAGACCAACTGTCTGAAACACCACGCTAGAGCGTTCCCGTGAACTGCCCTCTTCCGCGTCCTAAGACTGACTGTCTAAACCACCACGCTAGAGCGTTCCCGTGATCTGCCCTCTTTCGCGTCCCAACCTTGACTGTCCCGTCAAACACCACCAACGCAACGCCTCTCAAATCCTTACTACCTGACAAGGGTCAGTTTCTTATCGTTGATCCCCTTTTTTATGATCCTCAACTATACCGCATGTGAACACTACAGTGCCAATATTTTCTCATATTTCATGGCTATTTCTTTACTCATATGCCTGTCACATAATTCTTATAAATCTGTCAAACGCTTAGAATTTATGAGTTTACTAATTGCATAACGTTGGCGCCATCGTAGCGATAAGACAACACATGTGGAAACAAGTATGCGACCTAAGGACTATATATTATTATTTAATTTGGTGTAGCCAGCAACACCATTACAGTGGCGAGGCAGGATTCCGCACCAAGGCGAACAATACGCAGCACACTCCGACGACAGTGATCGACATCGGCGGCGGTGGCACTCCATGGAACAGTGCACGCGTCGTTGCGGCTGATCACACTTGGAAGCGAGGATGGATACCACTCAGTGTTGGATAGCGCACCCTGTCGTCCCTCATCACGACCCAGGCAGAACGGTGAAAATCGCTGGCAGGATGGACGAAACCTATTTGCTTCTTCGTACGACCAACTCTCTGTACAAGCGGCTTACGAAGAGCAAAAGAAGTTTGACAAAAGCGGCATTTGTGTTATTATTGTGTTATGTTAATCTGTAGTTCTAAAAATAAATTCGAGAGTATAATAAAATTATAATGTGCCACATATTGAATCAGTAGGTACAGTGTTTTCACTTAGTATGCATTCTCAGAACTAGCGCTCCGGTAACTCGATACAGGTTAATGATACGACGCGATTCGCGACCGCCAGCAGAAGTTACTCGTTATTATTTTATGTTGTTCATTTTTGTACCTATGTTTATATTGATCTCTCGTATGGTTAAATTGTTAAATATTACTTTCGTTATTTTTCTTTTTTATAAAGGGGGGAGTATTGTAGCGGCTGCTGACGCTACAAATTATATACAAGGTGCGCTATTGTGTAAGTGCGGCGCAGCAGTTGTCTTCCCGCTCCCATACAGTTAGGTCGTTAGTATGTAGTCCAAATGTATTTATAAAGTGGTACCACAGTAAAGTATATATTTCCTTTCCTGATAAAGGAAAGATCCTTTATCTCTTCACAAATCATGACAACCCCCTACAAATAGAATTCTTGCGTTACTGACCGACAGACAACGCACAGCTAAAAATAAGGAGCGCAAAAAGCTGAAATTTGCCATGTATATTTATTGAGAACCGTAGGGTTGCACTTAGAAGGAATTAGTCAAATGAAAAATATGCGGGCGTAACTGCTAGGGATCTGCTAGTCTACTAAAAGGCATGACGCCTTTTACTGAGGCCCTAAAATCATAAAATGTTGATGAAATATTCCACCTCTATATGCCTCTACATATTACAAATAATTTCGTCTATGTAGGCATCTAAAACTGAGTCAATTTAATTAAAACTCAGCAATAATTAATTTAACTTTTTCAAACTTATCAATATACTAAATCAAACGATATAATTTATAGCCGTCAATGTGATAACAACTTTATAATAAAAGTTACCACTAAAATTCTAAGTTAAATTATAATAAGTTCCAAGTTTTATCAAAAGGTTGCTTCAACACTTCGTTACATTAAAGGCATATTGAGAAAAAGGAAAAGAATAAAAGTTTTAAATACATGTCATAACTGAAAGTCGCAAAAATGTTCCATAATTGTTTTAAAGTACTGACCTCATCGTGTCAAAAGTATAAATCCCCTAAGAACAAAAATATCCCGTCAAATTGAATTGGGAAAGTCGGTGTCGAATCAAAATACGTTGGATGTTACTTCGCGCAGAACTCTGATCAAGTTCCACATCTCGATATTGTTTACCGCGCCTTTATTACTAAAAACTAAGTACAGAACTAACAAAGAAACTCAATTGGGAATTCACGGAGAGAATTAAAAGTTGTTAACTGCAGTCGCGATGAGTTAGGTAGTAAGGTTGTGCCGTGCCGAGGTACGCGGCGCACCCCTAGTGCGGTGGCACACAACAGCCGGTTGTTATGTAGGTGCGCTGACAGGCGTCCGGGGCATTCTGGATAAAATTAAACATACCCAGCACACGCCACATGCACTACGGCCCGGAAATTCGAGAATGTCGAGGGTAAAGGTGGCTGCACAATTACATCCAATGCACGTGTACGTTAAATCTGTTATTTTCTCACCGCACGGGAACAATAGTCCACCATTTTAATCTGCTTTGTGTTCAGCGTTCGTGGCTTCTGCAAATGCTGATCGGACAAATTGTTAATGAGTTTTCCGTGTATTCATTTTCTGTTGTATTCCCCGAATAAAAAGCGATAAGATTTGTTGCTTTCGAATAATTTAATGCTGAGTTGCAATTATTTTCCAAATACTCTAACATGCATTTACATGAATGAGTAATATATACCTAACTACCTGATTCTTGAATAAACAGCTGTAACATTGCCTCGCTTTTAGTTAAGAAAATAGTTTGATGTCTAAAATAGCACCTGCTATCGTATTATCTCCGCAACAGCCCAGATTGACTGGTAAAGTTATTAAACGTCAACCTTAGTGCCACATCTTTGGTGCAAGAAGTTAAATAAATTAAAATAAATAAAATAAATAATGACATAGGGAGACTCAGCCATAGATTTATATACAACCAAGTCCAACTAATCACATCCATATAATTGAATAAAAATACAAACAGTCAACTAAGAATTGTTCAATTATTGCAACATGGGGCTTATTGCTATGCTCGCTAGATGGAGCATGCCCGCTACATCTAGCGAGCATAGCAATAAGTCTTTTGCGTACATTAATTACTACAAGTGAGTGCGTTTACCCGGAGGACTATTACTGCACATTTATATTTTAATGGTCTTATATAAATTACTTTTCAGTTTTAAAATGGTAACTGCTGATAGATAAATAAGAAGGAAAGTACAGGATTTTTAAGAAAGCATCGTATTCGGGTTGGTCATTATTTGATAGCTGATTGACCATTTTCATTGAGCAGTGACAGCTGAGTGGAGAGACCGACACACTGCTACGCAGAGGGTCTCGGGTTCGCACGCACCAATGTTTTTTCGTAGTTAAGTGCGTATTAAATTGTTAATTATCGCTTGCTAATCGGTGAAGGAAAACATCGTGAGGAAACCTGCATGTCTGAGAGTTCTCCATAAAGTTCCCGAAAAACATGTGAATTCTGCCAACCCGCACTTGGCCAGCGTGGTGGACTATGGCCTTACCCTTCTCATACTGAGAAGAGGCTCGTGCCCAGCAGTGGGACAGTAAAGTGCTGATGATGATGTGACCATTTAGTGACTGCGATATTATTAAATAGCTTGTGAAACTTTTTTATTGACTGTTACAAAACCTCGATCTTCACTACTGCTATATTATACAATGCTACAAGGGTAAAATATATAGGCAACCTGATTCATGGGACTGTGTAATGGAATAATCTTATTTATTTATAAACAACCCAGAATTGTGTTTCTTATGATGTGAAATATTTTGTATAGGTAAATTTAGTTTCATAATTTCATTATTTGTATCAAAATAGACGGAGTAATTTCCAATTAATCTCATGTAAGTTAATTATTGCTGAGTTTAACACAAGATTGTTAATTAGTTTCAGAGACACAAATTTTTACGCCGACCGCTGTCAACACAACAACTGTTTTAGTACAGACGATGCGTTAATTAATGCGTAAAACAACGAGCTGCTTTCACGAAGAAACAAGGCAGGAGTTCTTAAGGGACGAGCCCTTACCAAAGGTATACTGTACCCACCTGGTACCTTGCGGCCCAATCATTGATGTCGAGAATTCCATTACGACGCGTAACAAAGCGAACTTCTTCAACACATTTGTGGATCTTCACCTCTCCGTTGTCTTCCTATAGGCTCACTATTTTTACTATATGTATCTTGGCACACATGTTACACAGTAGTTCACACATATTGCCAACCAATATGCTTCTTTCAGTTACGCGATGTTAGCTTTGAGTAGTTGGAGGAGATCCTCCTTTCATTATCACAGTTGAGTTTAGACTCTGATGGAGGGAGTTTGTGCGAACCCCGCGACTCTTTGGGCTACGTACTAAAATTATCGCGGTGGACTCGACTTTTTTTTTGAGGTCAAGAAAATGTACCACAGTGTGGTATAGCATGGCAACCGCCACTGGGAAACTAATACGCTGCCCCATACTAAAAATACTGACCTGTGCAAGTGTGTAACCTCCCTTACATCTTAATATCAAAGTATATAATGAAGGTGTGCGGTTGCCATTACAATCCGGCATTTTTAACGTGAATAACGTTAGAATAAACTACACACGTGAAATATGTTTTAATTTCCTTATATTGTACTCTTATGTTGCTTTAAACTAAGGGTCTTCTATGCGGATGCTTTGCGTTATTAGTTTGAACTAAATTATTCCGTTTCGTTACTTGAATACTAAAATTGTTTATTTAAATATAAAACAATTACGGTAATGGCAGTTTCGAACACTTTATTAAACAAGGTACTAGGTAGTATATTTTATGGTGTAATAAATTTTGCAGCTACGAATACTTTGGAGCAGGCTTATCTATTTCTTAATTCTTTTTTGTGTTTCCGTTTTTGCTTCCGCGCTAGTAATAGATCCTGTTTTATAAACATCAAATGCAGAAACAGCTAAACTCGAGACTATGGTCTGTGAATCCCAGAAAGTATTGTCTCGTCTGGAAAGTCGAACCCACGGCACTCTGCTAGACGGGCTAGCAGCGTTCCGACGCTTGTTTGTGTTTTTGATTTGATAATTCTGGCGACTTTAAAGACTTTAAAAGGGGTTTGGGTAACATTGACGGCCGGTTGGCGTAGCGGGAGTGTAAGCGACTGCTACGTCGAAGGTCGCGGGTTCGATTCCCGCTCAAGTCAAACATTTGTGTGCATGAACATGGATGTTTGTCTTGGTCTGGGTGTTTCTATGTATAATATGTATGTATTTACAAAAAAAAAAGTATATATTATGTATGTTTATCCATTATCTAGTACCCATAGTACAAGCTCTGCTTAGTTTGGGACTTGATGGTGTTGTGTGAATGTGGTAGAATATTATTATTATTATCTCCTTTATTTATTATTTTTCTAATTAAAATTAAATTTTTAAATATATTATTTACCAAAATAAACACATTTAAAAATATAAAAATAACCGTGGGGTCCCACCAGCATCGGGCACAGGGTCCAAGCTGCCGGTGGTTAGGGCTCCAGAGACAGGAACTTCGTGTCCAGAAGTACTGCCTTCTGCATCAGGCCCTTGACCCAAGCACCCAACGCGAGCCTCTTAAGGTGACGATCGAGGCTCTTGGCTATTAGACCATTAACGGTCACGACTATCGGCACAATAATTGCTGAGTTCACATCCCACATGTCGACAATCTCGTGAGCCAAGTCCAGATATTTAATCTGTTTTTCCTTTTCGGCTTTCCCGAGATTCTCGTCATGAGGAATAGTGACATCAACAATTATTGCGAGGCGCTCTGATCGATCTATCAACACGATATCAGGCTTGTTGGCTACAACAGTCCTGTTCGTGATGATAGATCGATCCCAGTACAATGTGACATGGCCATTTTCGAGAACTGGTCGAGGTACCGTACTACAGGTATGTAGCAGACTACATACCTGTAGTACGGTACCTCGATGTCTACAAGTTTGTACTTCAGGGCAAGTTGCTGGTGAATAATTCTGGCTACTTGGTTATGTCTGTGCAAGTACTCGCCGTTAGCAAGACGTGAACAACCGGAAACAATATGCCTGAGGGATTCACCAGGTTGGTGACAGGCACGGCAAATATCAGTAGTGCCATCCCTCAGGATATATTTCCGGTAGTTATTCATCTTGATAACTTCGTCAGCAATTGCACAAACAAACCCTTCGGTTTCCCCAAAGAGGTCACCGAAGCGTAGCCAGTTCACCGAGGCTAATAGGTCTACATCGGGTCCATACAGGGCCCGATGGAACCTGCCATGAAGCTCCTTGCTCTGCCATACACGCTTGCGATCATCAGTACTAAGTACTACAGGCATGCGCCAGTTCTCCTTAGCCAACCTGAGCGGGGTGAGCCCATTGTCTACCGCGACAACATCTCGATGCATATCCACGTTCGCCCGGAGAAAATATTCTCTGAGATTGCACACCTCGCGATTGTGTAGGGTCTTGAAATTCAGAAAGCCGCGACCCCCGCACTTTTGCGGGATGTACAACCTCATCACGGATGAACGTGGATGATGCATACGATATGCCGTCAACAAAGTGCGAACTCTTCTGTCCAGGGCGTCCAATTCAGACTAAATCCACTTGAGTATGCCAAAGGAGTATACAAGAAGTGGCATGACCCAACCGTTGCAAGCACGAACCTTGTTGCCACCTGATAAAAGACTTTTCAGTACTTTTTTCAGGCGGCCAAAGAAACGCTCTTGCAACGATTGCTTCATTGATACATAAAGCCTGTGACATACCCAAGTACTTATAGGTATCAGTTAAGAGAAGCGTTCTTAGGTTAATGGAATCTGAGAGTTGGATCCCCTCAGATTCCACCATCTTTCCCTGCTTCACATGAATTACAGCACATTTATCCACACCGAACTCCATATTGATAGATTTACTAAAGTTTTGGGTTACGTTTAGTAAGTCTATCCATTGGGCCTCAGAGTGGGCAAATAACTTCAGGTCATCCATGAACAGCAGGTGAGATTATTCTTATTATTATTATTCCTCTTTATTTATTTTCATTCTCATTAATCTTATTTTATATAATTAAATCACTTAACAAAAAAAAAAAAGCATTAACTATATAAAACAGGACCACGGAGACCCACCGGCATCGGGCACAGGGACCAAGCTACCGGTGGTTAGGGCTCCAGAGAGAGGAACCTCCGAACGATGCGTGTCGTGTCCAGCAATACTGCCTTCTGTATAGAGCACTTGATCCAGCCGTCTAACGAGAGCCTCTTGAGGTGGTGGTCGAGGCTCTTGGCAATAAGACCATTTACGGTCACGACTATCGGTACAATGATCGCCGAGTCAACATCCCACATGTCAACAATCTCGTGAGCCAGGTCCAAATACTTAATTTGTTTATCTTTTTTGGCTTTCACGAGATTCTCGTCATGGGGTATGGTGACGTCGATGATCATTGCAAGGCGCTCTAATCGGTCTATCACCACTATGTCCGGCTTGTTAGCCGCAATAGTTCTGTCAGTAATGATAGACCGATCCCAGTACAGAGTAGCACGACCATTTTCAAGAACTGGGTCGGGCACATACCTGTAGTACGGTACTTCGGAGTCGACAAGTTGGTACTTTAAGGCAAGTTGCTGATGGACAATCCTGGCTACTTGGTTGTGTCTATGCAAATATTCGCCGTTGGCAAGACGAGAACAACCGGATACTATATGTCTGAGCGATTCACCAGGCTGGTGACATGCCCGACATATGTCGACCGTCCCATCCCTCAGAATATACTTCCGGTAGTTGTTCGTCATGATAACTTCGTCCATAATTGCAAATACAAAACCTTCTGTTTCGGCGAAAAGATCGCCGAAACGCAGCCAGGACACCAAAGCTGGAAAATCTACATCGGGCCCATGCAAGGCCCGGTAAAATCGTCCATGCAGCTCTTTGCCCCTCCATACCTCCCTGCGCTCCTCTATACCAAGTACGGCAGGTTTGCGCCAGTTCTCTTTGGCCAGACCCAGCGGGGTAAGTCCATTGTCCACAGCAACCACATCTCGGTGCACACCCGCGGCAGTGTGGAGAAAGTATTCTCTGAGATTGCACACCTCGCGATTGTGGAGGGTCTTGGCACTTAAGAAGCCCCGACCCCCGCACTTCCGCGGGATGTACAATCTCATCACTGACGAACGCGGGTGATGCATCCGGTATGTGGTGAGTAGACAACGAACTTTCCTATCCAAGGCGTCCAATTCCGTCTGAGTCCATCTGAGTATGCCGAAGGAGTACATTAAGACCGGCATGGCCCAACCGTTACAGGCACGCACCTTATTTCCGCCCGAAAGAAAGCTTTTTAAAACTTTCTTCAGGCGGCCAAAGAAACGCGCCTGCAACGACTGTTTCATGCCAGCCTCATCAATGCATAATGCCTGCGACATACCCAGATATTTATAGGTTTCGGTTGCAGAGAGTGATCTAAGTTGTGTGAAATCTGAAAGTTCTATACCATCAGATTCCACACTCCTGCCCATTTATCCACACCGAACCCCATCTTAATTGAATAACGAAAGCTTTCAGTTATCTTTAGTAACTCAGTTAATTGGGGGTCAGTGGAGGCAAATATTTTGAGGTCATCCATGAAAAGGAGGTGGGAAATAACTTGACCTCTACTCTGCAATCTATAGCCTAGCCCTGAACTTTCGAGCAAAGTGCTCAGTGGGTTCAGTGCTAGGCAAAACCATAGTGGACTCAAACTGTCGCCTTGGAATATACCCCGCTTGATCCTTACAGGTACGCCATACCCGCAAGGCTGTCGACACCCTGGATAACGAAGCACCGTACTCTACTGCCTCATACATGCCTTCAAGAGGGCGCATAGAGTTGCATCAACTTTGTACAACTCCAGCACCCTCAAGAGCCACGTATGTGGCACAGAGTCATAGGCCTTCTTATAGTCTATCCAGCATGTCGCCAGATTCTTTCGACTACGGCGAACCTGTTGGCTTATGGTCATGTCAATAAGGAGTAGCTCTTTAGTACCACGGGCCCCGCTTCTACATCCATTTTCAGATACAGATAAGATGTTATTTCTAAATATATGTGCTTCTAATTTCGTTCTCAAAATGGATGTAAAAACTTTATACATTGTAGGCAGGCAAGTTATAGGCCTGTAGGGACAAATGTATGTGTGTTAGGCTGAGTGCAAGGCAAGCGAAAATGTATGTGTGCGTGACTGTATGTGCGGCCGACCAGTTACTGCGCACTGGTCGGACTGAAAGGTTCTCTGAGGGATTTTTACGTGAATAAATCAAAAGTGTTATATCAAAGAACATTCTTTCAATTAAATATCCCAGAGACACCTTGAGACCAGTGCCATTGCTCAAATTAACGCTGCAAATATTACGTAGTGCAAAGCAGCGTTATAGTGGTGAACCCGTATTGAACTAAGTGACACGTATTTCGGAGTATTGCGTCATCTCGGAAAGCATGAGCTGGGAGCAATCGACGTCAGCACCACGAACTCCCACGCTTGCGGCAAAGATGGAGAAATCTGAACAGAGTGAGTTAGCCCAAATTACAATATCTACTCGTTTACCTGAGTTTTGGACTGATCAACCACGCTTATGGTTCGCCCAGTTCGAGGCGATTCTGGCTAATCAAAAACGTGGCGAAGAAACAAAGTACAATCTTGTTATTACGAAGCTGAACAAAGAGAGCATACAACAAGTCGCAGACCTAATTACGAAACCCCCAGAAGAGAAGCCATACACTGCATTGAAAGAAAGGTTACTAGCGGTGTACGAAGAATCGGAAACTCGGAAAATTCAGAAATTGCTGAGTGAAGTTGAACTGGGAGACCAAAAACCCTCTCAACTTCTTCGAAATATGAAAAATTTGGCACGAGAGAAGTTCCCGGATGATACATTACGAGTCATGTGGATCGGGCACTTACCAACATCAGTACGAGCTATTTTGACAGTAAGCGAAGTGTCCGACGTGGAAAAATTGGCGCAGATGGCAGATAAGATGATGGAAACCATAAAGAGTAATGACACGATAGTAGAGGTTGCCACGAGCTCAACAACAACCAGCAATGAACTCTTGATCGCGGAAATAGCTAAATTAAGCAGAAGACTGGACGAGATGGATAGAGGCAGACAACAGTGGCGGCAACCCTACGCGCAACGTTCCCGGAGTCGATCGGCAAGCAGTCAACGTGGCAATACATCGCTGAGAAGACGCAGCCCCGAGGACCCAGACTGGCTGTGTTATTTCCACTTCCGCTTCAGGAATCGTGCTACTAGATGCGAGCAACCGTGCAGCTGGAAGAAAGAGGGACAGAATGCGACACGTCAAACTTCGGAAAACTAGAGCCGGTGCAGGCAGCGGCGGACATCTGCATCGAGAGACCGGGACACCGCCTTTGCGTCACAGACGACAACACAGGGATGCGATTTTTAGTGGACACCGGCGCCAACGTATCTGTTCTACCCGTAACGCAGCGACAGAAAAATGTGAGTGAATCTACAGGTTATAAATTATATGCAGCAAATGGTTCCGAAATTCATACATACGGTACAAAGACTTTAGAATTAAATCTTAGATTAAGACGACCATTTAGATGGAAGTTTATATAATATCACAAATTATTAGTTGACCTAAACGCTCGTAAACTAATCGACAGGCAGACGAATTTATTAACGCTTGGTAGCATAGTTTCTGCACGGGAACCAACCCTGAACACCGTAGATAGTGGTCATCCATTATATAAGTTATTGTCGGAATACGCCAATATTACGAAACCTATTCCGTTTAGGGACGATGACTCATCTAGCAATAGTAACACTGTATTGCACCATATTGAGACGACAGGACGACCTGTACATGCCCGTGCCAGACCGCTTCCCCCTAACAGGTACCAGAAGGTGAAAGAAGAATTCAGGCGAATGCAGGAGATGGGGATTTGCAGACCATCCAAGAGCGAGTGGGCCAGTCCACTGCATGTGGTCGATAAGAAGAATGGGGACATTCGGCCGTGTGGTGACTACCGCAGGCTAAACGCAATCACCAAACCGGACAGATACCCCGTGCCACGGTTGCATGACTTCACTTATGTTTTAGCAGGTAAGAAAATATTCTCTAAATTAGATATTAATAAATCGTATCATTACATAAAAATTGCTGACGAGGATATTGAGAAGACGGCAATCATAACGCCATTTGGATTGTTTGAATTGCCGCGTATGACCTTTGGTCTACGAAACGCGAGTCAGACATTCCAACGATTTATGAACAACAGTGTGTTACAAGGGCTAGAATTTCTATTCAATTTCGTCGATGACGTCATCATCGCGAGCGATTCCGTAGAAGAAAACAAAGAACATTTGCGTATAGTCTTCGATAGGTTTAGAAAATTTGGCATTACAATAAACATCGCTAAGTGTGATTTTTGCAAAGAGAACATTGAATTTTTAGGATACGAAGTGTCAGCCAGTGGTATTCGCCCTCTCAACTCCAAAGTCCAGGTTATCTCAGAATACCCGTTGCCCAAGACAATAGATGACCTACGACGATTTCTAGGTATGGTAAACTTTTACAGGGCTAGTATACCAAACGCTGCCAGACATCAAGCGAAGTTAAATGAATTTCTAAAGGGTTCTAAACGTAAAGATAAGACCGTGATACAGTGGGATGATAGTGCAATGAAAGCATTTGATTCGTGTAAAGTCGGTCTAAAGAATGCGGTCTTATTAGCTCATCCTCAGGCGAACGTACCCATATCCCTTATGGCCGACGCTTCTGAGAACTGTGCGGGGGGAGTCCTGCAGCAGAAAGTGAACGGGTCATGGCAGCCTTTGGGGTACTACTCTAGGAAGTTCACAACAGCTCAGCAAAAGTACTCCACTTACGACAGGGAGCTCTTGGCTATTTATATGGCGGTAAAACATTTTCGTTACTTGTTTGAAGGTAATCAATTGATAATTTTTACGGACCATAAACCGTTGATATATGCGTTCAATAAATTAGAAAGTAATTGTGAAACGCCCAGACGGACTAGACAGTTATTATTTATTAGCGAGTTCACAACAGATATTAGGTATATAGAAGGCGAGAACAATGCACCAGCGGACGCGTTATCGCGAGTCGAAACAATTCAGTGCCCGACTGTACTCGACTACGCGGAATTAGCGCTCGCACAGGAAGCTGATAGCGAGCTTGCAAAGTTACTTAGAAAAACAGATAAGAATTATAGCCTTAAGGAATATTTTGTGCCGTACTCCAAGGTACCTATTTATTGTGAAATCTCAGGTAAAACATGTAGACCGTATATAACTGAAAAGTTCAGGAGAATGGCTTTCAATTCGGTGCACGACCCCAGTCATCCGGGCGTTCGAGCTACGCGCAGGTTGATCGCTGAACGGTTTTTCTGGCCGGGACTAAACCGCGATGTAGGACAATGGGCAAAAGCGTGCCTACAATGTCAAAGGTCAAAGGTTTATAGGCATACGGTTTCAGATTTAGAACATTTCGCGGATGCTGAACGTTTCGCGCACGTACATATTGACATTATAGGGCCCTTACCAATATCGCAAGAGGGGTACAAATATTGCGTAACCATGATTGACCGGGGCACGCGTTGGGCCGAGGCCACCCCGGTCAAGGACATCACGGCGAACATTATCGCAAAAACATTTTATGATGTTTGGATTAGCAGATTCGGTTGCCCAGAAAGATTGACGAGCGACCAGGGTCGTCAATTCGAGAGCTCACTGTTGACAGAATTAATGACAATAATGGGTATTAAAAAAACGCGTACCACGCCGTACCATCCACAATGCAACGGAATTGTAGAACGATGGCATAGGTCTCTAAAATCGGCATTAACGGCCCGGCTAATAGATAACTCAGGGTGGTGCAATGAACTTTCGACTACATTATTAGGGTTGCGAGCGGTAAGCAGGAGCGATAATTTATTTATTTATTTATTTATTTATTTAATGTTTGGAAAACCAACAGCAAGTAAAAAAAATATATAAAATGAAATTATAGCAACAGTTTGCCAATTATAGGTTTTCACTAATATACAATACTCTAAAATCAATATGTGGACCATCGTATAAAGAAACACTGTAAGAATAACGCCATAAACCTAAAACTTACAATTTTTACAAGTATAAGAAAAATATTACTTAAATCTATTGAAGAATTCAAGACTGAGCATCCGCCTCACCGATTCCAATTTTACATTAAATATATCAATTTCATGAAATTTGCAACATTTATTCACGGTATTGCTAGCTCGCCACAGGAATGAGTTTTGTCGATAATTTGTAGACACTACGGGCACGTGAATAGGGGTGTAATGTCTAACGACCTTAGCTGGTACATCTAAAGATATTCTAGATATTAAGGAAGGGCAATCAATCTTAGCATTAATTATTTTCAGTAAATATATTATGTCACTTATTTCTCGACGCTTGATTAATGGTAAGAAATAGAACTTTGAACAAATATTTAAATATGCATCAGAACTATAAGTACATCCTGTCCGGTAACACAAGTATCTAATAAATCTTTTTTGAATGTTTTCAATACGAGAGATGTAAATATCATAGCGTGGGTTCCATATTTGACTGGCATATTCCAAAATACTGCGCACATATGTACAGTATAGAATTTTGTACGTTTTTGCGTCTTTAAAACTATTTGATGTGCGTATTACAAATCCCAGTGCTTTAGAAGCTTTCGCTACGATAGTCTCGATGTGGTCATCATACAGTAGCTTCGAGTCTTGAATAATACCAAGATCGCGTATTTTTTGACACCTAGTTAGTTTTTGAGCTTCTAAGTAATAATCTGCTATAATAGTTTTTGTTTTTCTGCTGAAAGTAATAACAGAGCACTTAGAGGGGTTTAAATCGAGCATATTGTTTTTACAGTAATCTTGGAGCCTATCCAGGTCTGCTTGCAATGCATGAACATCTGCTAACGTTGATATATTTTTAAATATTTTCATATCATCTGCGAAGGCTAATAAATTAGAGTGGCGAAAGCAGCTAGTGACATCGTTAACAAATATTAAAAACAAAAGAGGACCGAGCAAAGATCCTTGGGGAACTCCGCTCGGCACTATGACCCAACTAGAAATGTAGTTGTTAATCACCACTGCTTGGGACCTGTTGGATATGTATGACGATAGCCATCTAAGAAGATCTCCCCGTATGCCAATTAGTTCCATCTTATGAATTAGCAATTTGTGATTAATTCTGTCAAAGCATTTCCGATAGTCAGTGTATACCACGTCAACCTGGTTCCCATTACTCATGGCGTTTGTTATGAAATCATTAAAAAGTATGAAATTAGAAGTTGTCGAACGATCTTTAAGAAAGCCATGTTGAACGCTGCTAAAACTGTTTTTTAACGCCGCATTCAATTGTCGGTGTATAACTTTTTCAAAAATCTTCGCCAAAACACACAGCTTTGAAACAGGTCTATAATTAGTACATCCATACATCTACTTTTGACCCTTTCTTGTGTATAGGTGTGATGTATGCTGCCTTCCATATCTTTGGCACTACACACTCATGCAATGATTTACGAAAAAGTAAGCCGATTGGTATTGAAATAGTTTTTGCGCATCGAACTAAGAAAGTTGGTGGCAGATTGTCAGGTCCTGCCGACTTTGACAAGTCCAAGTTAGTAATAATTTTAATTAATTCATTGTTGTCTATGTAAATATTGGCTATGTCGGACACTGATTCATAATTATTTGTATCTGGAAATATGGAAGGAGATGTACTAGTATTAGCGGGTTGCAAGAAAGTAGAATAAAAGTACTTAGAGAAAACATCGCATATAGTATCGCCTGTATTCGCTACAGTACTTTCATAATTAACGGAACCAGGATGCCATTTGACTTTCGGCGCGCTTTGATA
This sequence comes from Euclidia mi, assembly GCA_944739405.2. NCBI lineage: Eukaryota > Metazoa > Arthropoda > Insecta > Lepidoptera > Erebidae > Euclidia > Euclidia mi. Next base: position 23,467,077 of record OX123204.2, on the reverse strand, counting down.
TAAGTCCAAAAATACTTAGGATTACTCTTAATTGATTTTTCAACAGACATAATATATGCATTATAACATTCTTTTTCTAAGCGCTTAACCCTATCACGCAGTAATTTATATATATCATGGTCCGTTCGATTACCATAGTTTTTAAACTTCTTAAAGTATTTATATTTCTCTTTAATACACTTTTTCAACGCAGCCGTATACCAAATAGGGCAGGTGTTGTTATGACGTAATTCCAACCGGGGTATATGTTTTTCAATTAGGCGATTTATAATTGAGTAGAAATGTTCAACCGCAGCGTCTATGCATTTATTCGATAGTTCAGTACACCAATCAATGCTAATTATCTCCGAATTAATGGCTTCGTAGTCACCTTTTGTGTATAAATACTTGGTGCGCGTCGCAGACTGTAGGTATGATACATTAACTAATTCAATTTTTACATCGAGTGCTTTGTGGTGTGGGTCAAGCGGCACAAGAGGTTCCTCACACTCCGATACTATTAGCGAATGATTTGATAGCACTAAATCTAATATTCTTCCGTGCATATTGACTACATGGTTGTATTGTTTAAGGTTATGTGTGTGCAATATGTCTATTAATGAACACTCATCAATACTACGCATGCAACCGGGCATCAAGGCATTATCGTCGTTATTAGACTCCCAAGAAATGCTGCTCAAGTTAAAATCTCCAAGAGCCACGATCGTATCATTTGGATGATTCATACAAATGTCATCCAGTTTATGTAAATAGTTATTCAACTGATTTGAAAATGATAAACCGATATTTTGCTTACACAGATATAAAACCCCTATGTATATGTTCGTATTACTTTTCCTGTTAAATTGTTTGTTTGGCAATAACACCCACAAGTCCTCCGCTGTGGAAGAAAATTGAGACATATAACTTGCATAAATACCTTGTCGTACCGCTATGAGTACACCTCCGCCCCGCGTTTGTTTACGAATATCGTAATCCCTGTCGCGTCGCCACACCATGTAACGATTGTCGAACAATTCCGTATCACTCACACTGTCCAATAACCACGTCTCTGTTAAAACTATAACATCATACGAATTAAGACACACATTACGATAAAACTGTTCCGTTTTTGATCGTAAGCCCCGCACATTTTGGTAGTAAATACTAATATTAGTTGTGTGATTACTGTGATGTGAGTTTATATCAACCAATTTACATTATAGCATAAAAACATAATTGTAGCAATGTAATAAAAATGTATATAATGAAAGAATAAAATTATGTGGGTACTTGGGCTACTGAGCAGATTCTTTATCGGATAAAGACGGCAAACACGATTCGACATCTCTGTTTGATAAAGTAAATACAGTGCTTCGCGCCTAGTGGTGAGCGAGACAGCTATAGGATATGCATTTAATAATGTATTGTAGCCATATCGATAATTCGAGAAATATGAGCGAGATAGCAGTGGAATTGGTAAGACAGGGGTGCTCAATCTTTTACACACGGCGTGCTTATTTACTAAGTTATGTGACCGTAAAAATATGATTAAATTTAAAAAACATGCAAGAGATAAATATAGCATAAATCTACATGATAGATGACACACTAAGCAATTTTGTTTAAATCTTTTGTATTATTAATAATTAATGTACGGGAAGTGTCGTTCTTACGAACATGGATTTTTCCAAATTTCACCCACACGTAATTATAATTGTTGTGTTTGGCGGCTTCTCTCACTTTGTTCAACAACATAATGGCGTGAGTCCGGCAGAGTATGCCTATGGGCAGACGCTTAGGTTACCCGGAGATTTCCATAACACCTCTAGTAATCGAAGCGGAGACAGCTATGAATTTCTCGAACAGTTAAGGAGTACGTTGAATAAACTAAAACCGGTACCGAGGCACCGTAAAGACTCACGCACACTATTCATTCATGACGATCTTAATAAATGCGAGTATGTTTTTATTCGTAACGATGCAGTTCGCAGGCCTTTAACGCCGACGTACGACGGACCCTATCGCGTAATAGAAAGAAAAAGTAAGTTAGTACAATTACCGAATAGAGTAGTTAACATTTCCATAGACAGACTCAAACCCGCGTACCTATTAAATAGCGAGAGAGAGGGCGACTCCGAACAACCTTACAATAAGACCACCGTGAAAGACTCAGTTATGTGTGAACCAAACGTTGATAAATTCCCTGCCACACCAGTAGCGTGTAAACAGAGCGATAAAGATATAGGCACCAAGAGAAGTAAGTCCGGTCGAGCGATAAGGCCACCGGTTAGATTTAACATATAGTGTGTAAACTTCCTTAGAGGTGAGGCTAGCCTGTAGTCATAACAATTTATTCTGCGAAGACTGCGTACCATGCATAAAATAACACGTACCTATACAGTACATTGTAACATGTTATGAGTAACTTATTAATTGTCCACTTTGCAATTTAGACAAAGAGCATTGCAGAAGATTACGAAATGTATATTTAGATCATGTAGTTGGTATGTTGTTTTATGTGAATATTAATAATATGGTAAGATGTCACTCACAGTTTTTCCGGGTCTCAATGAAAACTTCGCGTAATAATAATGAGTTGAGAAATAGTATAATATAAAATGTGTGTTTGTCGAGTATGTTATTTTTGTGGTGTGTGTATGATTTTTCCGGCGTCACCATGTCGGGTACTGTGGGCCCCAAGGGGTGGTTATTAATTATTGCAGAGTAGGCCGGCATGGTGACTACCCTTAATGCATAATAATATATATTTTAAACACGCTGTATAGCGATCCAATATTTATAAAATATCAAGACGGACTGAAGTAACAGCTCTGCACTTTGTATTAATGTAGGTCAACATGATAGAATAAGATTGATTTTATTTAATATTTCGTTAGTCGTTTACATTACATATTTTACTGTAGTTGAGTAAACATCCTATACTTACATATTCAATTGAAATCATGGGCAAGACATATAGTAAGGAAGAAGTAATAATAGCTCAGAACAATGCAGTAGAAACGCATATGACCAAGTATAATATTGGCTTTGCGGTATTTGCTACGGCAGTGTGTATCGTTGTATTACTTGTTGCATGGCGTCAATGCCGCCATCGTGTTAAGAAATGGATTCGGAGAGAGGTAAATGGTTCATCCGGGACGGTAAAAATGGTGCTGCCAGGGCCAATAGGCATGCGCACCACTCCTCAGCAGCCACCCGCGGCTACCTACGAATAACATATTATGTACGTATTACGAGAACATTGTATCTGCTGCGGTGACGTCATGGTTTTATTATGTATCGTCGATTACAAGAGTGTAATCGGTATAATAGTGATGTACAATAGTGTAAGTTTTGTTTACATTTGTGTATAATTTTAAAGTGTTAATTATCTAAGTTTGCAATTTAAAAGGAACCTAATGTAATTTGGTGTTTTAAAAGCAATCAATGTGAATAGAAATTTAAAGTTGTATTGAGAATAAAGATTAATATCAAGATAAATTGGTGAATATTGTGTAACTTTTTTTTTAAGCTAAACTGCGTATATTGATTAATTGTGTATGTAAGGCAATTAGATACAGCAAATTTTTCAAAATTTGGGGGGGTGTAGTGTAGGGACAAATGTATGTGTGTTAGGCTGAGTGCAAGGCAAGCGAAAATGTATGTGTGCGTGACTGTATGTGCGGCCGACCAGTTACTGCGCACTGGTCGGACTGAAAGGTTCTCTGAGGGATTTTTACGTGAATAAATCAAAAGTGTTAAATCAAAGAACATTCTTTCAATTAAATATCCCAGAGACACCTTGAGACCAGTGCCATTGCTCAAATTAACGCTGCAAATATTACGTAGTGCAAAGCAGCGTTAAAGGCCTATAGTTCGTAGGCTCCGTGGTACTACCAGCCTTAAAGAGCAGATGAGTTACGCCAGTTGTCATAAAAATAGGCAGCGACCCTGAATCCAGAGATGACTGAAATTGAGAAGCCAAACGAGCATGTGCACTGCGTAGCCATTATAACCAGAAATTGTGCAGCCCGTCCGGTCCTGCCGATTTCCAGTTGGCTAACTGACGGACTGCACAATATACATCTGTGGTGTCAATGGCTACGGGCTCCATGTGAGGTATTGCCCCACATGATCGCTTAACATCTCTAATCCAGTCATCTTCCGTATGGTTGATGGGAGTCGACCATATGCTGCGCCAAAATTCAATCGTATTCGCATCATCTGGCCGACTTCCATCATCCACACGTGGGTCAGGTCGCTTCCAATTTCTATAAACCAACTTCTCATCTCTTTGGAATGCGCGATTTTGGGAATATCGGGCTACCCTTTTCTTGTACCGTTTGATACGATTTGCCCACGCATAAACTTTCTGCTTCAGGAGGTCGATGCGTTCTGTGACACATACTCTTGAGGATGGAGTCCCGTTCCTTTAAACGCCCGGTTCACAAAACGCATCACTCTCGGGCGGGTATTGCCCGACCTGAAGCAGATTAGTTTGCCTATGAGTGCCCTGGTCTCAGCAATACGCCGATCAATTCTACGCTGCCAAGCCGGGACGGCATCTCGAGGAGCAATATCAAAACTGTTTCCTATTTTAATATTAGCTACTCGACATGCTGCTACAGCCGCACAGTACAGAATTGAGTGCGTATCGCTAAGATTTTCACTATTGTCTAAGTAAATAGGCAATAGTGAATCCAGGGCACACACAAGCGCCATATTCTTTTTATGCGTGGGCAAACGCGGCAGCCGAGGTCTGTCTTGCAATGCAACGTACCGATATTCCCCAATGGCACACTCCAAAGCACTCCTTATCTTATCAATGCACTGGGTACTTACTTGTGTATCCCTGTCTACTACCTCTTCACCTCCTTCTTGTTGTCTGTGCAATATGTTTGGCACTGAAGCTACATTGCGTGTAGGAGGTTGGTTGGCAGGGATAACTGGCAAGTCTGAGCGTAGCCTCTCAAGTGCGTCGTCATCAAGCAGGCGTCAGCGCTGGATGGCTCGCACTTGATGCGACAGTCACTGTGCCGAAACGTTGACAGCCGGTTCCAAGCCCTGAAACAGAGACAGCATGCGATCACGGTACGCCGTAAGGTTGGTACCTCCCTCTGTAGCCACAAAATATGCCCGCATGACATTTTCGTTCATGGATTGTGTCCATCTCATGCGGTGCACATTACCACCGGTAGCGGGGGCCCTGTTCGAAACCGGTGGGTCTCGGGGTCCCAAGCGTAAGGGTGGCCGGCCTCTTCCCCGGCGACGTGCTGGTGGTGGCGACGACGGCGGGGAAAAATACTCGTCGCTCGACGAGCTCGACGCCTCAACACTCGGCGATGCTGGCGCTGGTGCCGGCGGCTGTGAGGCGGAGCTGAGCGACGAGTCCGGGGGTCTAAGTCGTGCTACTGCTGCTCTGGCTCTCGTCAACATATATATTTCTTGATATTATCATTATTTATTATTGTTTACAATTTTCCATTTGACACAAGGTGTCATCTTCGCTATGTTTTTCTAAATACTATTTCTTCTGATTTTATGGTTTTTATAAATTATGTCTGTATATTTATCGGATATTGTATCTTCTTTTAGTTGTTTTACTATATAAATTGTACCGCAAAACTGTTATACAAAATAAAATGTAAATTTGCAAGAAAATATGAATTCATGTTGATTCCAAGGTGTTGCTTATTATTATTATTATTATTGTATGGACCAGTGGCGTCATTTTTTTTCCAGGGGCCACGAATAATTTTAATAATACTTCGTAGTACTATATTAAATATATACATAACTTCAATTATTTTTGTCCTAAGTAATATTGGAGCTGAGATTTTAGCATTTGAAGATTTTCAGAATGTCGTCAATATAAACTAATATAGAGTTGCGTTTAGTGTTTTACTTAAGATTATTTACGTTTTAAAATCGTTCACTGACATGACATCAATGTAATAGGACATAAACGAAATAATAAAATCATATGTTCATGCTTTAAAATATTATATTACATAGTTTGTTATCTTCGTACATTTCATTCTCAATATCATGACTTATAATTGTATCTAAGAATTGAGCCGTTGGAGATAGGCTATTTTGATACCTGCCCCATCCCACGTACCATATAATTGACATTACATGGGAACAACAGCCCAAGGTCCGTTGCCCAACCACGCGTGAACAATAATGCCCTAACAGCGCATTTAACCCTTGCGCAGCTCTCTCGATGAGTATATACATAGTCGCGATTGGATTCTGTCTCTAAGAAGCCACGGATCAATCCAACTGAAGCTCGTCATCGTTTCTGAAAAATCTGTGTTAGGTTCTTTGTATACTTCGTTCGTCGGAAGGGAGTGGCTTTGGCTGTCAGTATTGACATAGTCAACGAATTCAACTCCCTTCCGTGGCTAGCAATTAGGGAGGCAATATTACATCACAACATGCCTCCATATCAGCGAAAAATCGTCGGGACGTATCTGCGCGACAGGTCTATTACGTATACTAGTATGGGTCGGGACGGCTTTGAACACCGGAGGGAGGTCACGTGTGGGGTTCCCCAGAGGTCAGTGTTAGGACCCCTGCTATGGAACTTCGCATACGATGCAGTTCTGAGGACCAGTCTACCCCCCGGCGTGAGTGTCGTCTGCTGTGCGGACGACACTCTGGTGTTAGCAAGAGGGTAAGGCTTCCCTGAAATAATTCAGCTCGCGGAATTGGGAGTGGCTTGTGTCGTCCGACAGATAAGCAGACTGGGCCTACAGGGAACCACAGCGCCTCATAAGACCGAGGCGCTGTGGTTCCACAGGAAACGACAGAGTGTGGTTCCATCTAGCTCGCTTATTAGAGAGGATGATGTGGAGGTCCGAGTAGACCGGTACATTAAGTACCTTGGGCTCACCCTCGACAGCCGCTGGAGCTTCAAGGAGCATTTCGAGCGTATGGTCCCTTCAAAGGCTGCTTCTGAACCTCAGGGGTCCCTGAGAAGAAGTTTGCTGTCTCTATTGTGCGGTCGTACGATCCATGGCCCTTTACGGAGCGCCTATATGGGCCAGACGCCTAGCGGCCTCCTCACGCTGTAAAGCCAATTTCAATAGCGTGCAACGGGTGGCAGCCATTCGGATCGTACGAGGATACCGCACGATTTCATCAGAAGTGGCGACAGTTCTGGCTCGTTTCCCACCCTTCGGTATCCTAGCGGAGATGGACGCGAAGGTCTGTGACCAGACTCGCGCAGTTCACCGGGAAGCGAACAGGGATGTCCAGAACGCGCTCGAAATGCGGCGCAATGCTCACCGACAGGCTCTGCAGCAGTGGCAAAGCGCTGTCAGTGCCATTCTGCCAAGCTTTGAAGGGTGGGTTGGACGGAAACGCGGCCGCATCACCTACTGATTGACTCAGATACCCACCGGGCACGGGTACTTCGGTGAGTATCTGATTCGAATCGGACGCGAAAGAGCGGCACAATATCACCACTGTGCAGGCGACCTGGACTCCGCCCAGCATACCTTGGAGGATTGCCCATGGATGTTAAGTCCTTGTCGACCAGATTGGACACGATCTGTCCCCGCCAGCAGTTGTTGCTGCTATGCTGGCGAGCGAGGAAGGCTGGCAAGCAGTGGCCTCCTTTTGTCAAGCCGTTATGCTCCAAAAGGAGGCTGCAGAGCGGAATCGGTAGCGGGAGAGGGCCGATCCTGCCCGACGACAAGGGCGGCGTCGCAGAAAGTCACCAATGGGGCAGCGGGCCCCCAGAGCACATGGGGAGCTCTGATCGTTGATTAGGATTCGTTGCTCCGGGAAGTCGCCAGTAAGGGTAATAGAGGGCGTTTAGCCTTCCCTAAGAACGGGTTCCATTGAACATGGCGCCATAGGTGGAAGACTAGACAGCTCCTGTACCCAGTGTTCCTCCCGTAAGGCGTCTTTGGTTGGCAGTCGAGGTGGATTTTAGTGGTAACACCACATACTCCGGCTCTCATTTCCCAAAGAGTCGGAGATCCGAAGGGATTTTCACCTCGTAAAAAAAAAACGTTGTATACTTGATCAGATACGAACCGTTGCTTCTTCTACATACTTGTTCAAGTGCGTATAATACCAAATCATCGGAACTCACCTAAATGGGAAATTCATATAGGCCAGGCACTTCCACATTCATTATTTCAAAATCAACCCTTCTTCTATTTGGATTATTCGCAATTACATATTCACCTAAATGGTTTAGACTGCTATAATTAGGTATACGAACGTAATTAAACTATTTAACGTAAACTATTTAAAAGGATTAGGAATGATTTTCCTGTTATTATCAATGATTACGAAAGAGAATCTAAAATAGTGCAGTTAAGTGTGATAACTTATTCGATTTTACTAAGAAATGTAAAACCGAATATCTCAGATTCGATATGGTTTAGAGAAATGTGGCCATAATAACTTTTGATCGTTTCATCCTGATGTTTCATAATATATAAATTTCATTGATGGCCGCAAAAGTTCAGAATGACGCCAACTTTACCCAAACCCCTTTCATGTGAAATGCATATTTTAACATTAAATATTTCGGAATTATGGAATTTGATTATCCAAGAAGTCTTACTATATTAGTGAAAGTTTAGTGTTAACTGTTATAAATGAAAGTTTGTAAGATTTGGTGGATGTTCGCTATCGCTCTCGTGCAAAAAGTCTAGACGGTATACTAACAGTTCTCATATAGAAAAATAGCACATAGGCTTTTTTATTTCTTTTCTTGAGATAACCGCGTTTAGCCGCAAGCAGGAGTTCATTCATAAAAAATAAAGATCGTCGCGTTAACGAAAAATAAAAGAAATTTAAGTGCAAGACTGCAACCGAAATCTGTCCCAAGTTTGAAATAGGCTAAATAGAGCCAACACTCTTCAAACCATCTTAAGACCTTATTATGATTCAGTAGTGACTACATTAGAACTCCTTTAGAACTTTACTTTCTAAAGGAACACTCAGAACCGCAGACATTACAAACTCACCAACTTACGTGTTTTGTACACATCGCATGTTTAAGTTTAACTGAACGCAATCGCGGCGAAGTAACTTTCTATTTTGCCACTAAGTTTCCGCATGACACCACCGGCTGCAGTCACGATAATCCAATGAGGCTTCTTACTTAATTTCTATCCAATATATTCGCATTTGTTACTTAATAATATTGTTTTTCGTTGTGGTGTATTTTGCTAAGACAAGCATGTCTGTGGCTGCTGCACGATCTACGTAAACGATAAATCGTTTACTGTACCGTAAATTTTCTTTCCAAGAGGTGATCTAACTAGGAAAAGCCGGCATCGTCTTAAATAGGGTTTTATTTTGCGTATGTGTTGTAAACAATCAAAATGTAAAAATAAATATGTCTTTAACAAAAATATACATCTAAAGCACCTAATTGTTTTGTACATAAAGTAAAGAACATTATAAATCCTTGCCTGAAACTAGTGGAAGTGGGGCAAATAAAGCCTTTACAGCAGTAAGCCAACAATCAATCGAGCTACGAAACAATTATTTAGAGCAAACAACATCATCATTTAGATTTACAGTGCGCCGCCGGGATCTCATCATAAATCATTTGAATAATTTGATTGCAAATGCCACGTCCCAACTATTACGATTAGTAATTAACAATAATAAATGATAGTACTTGTCGCAGATACGGCAGATTACACAACTACTGCCTTCCAATTTACTCAACAACTAAAGCATGAAGTAATAATGTTTATAATTTAAAGAATCATGCTTACGTACTGCTGAAATGGTGGGAAAAGATGTATGAAAATATCTCATACATTTTCTAACTGTGCTCGAACTCATCTAACACCAGATAATAATATAAAGAACTTTCAAACATCGGAGCAAGAAATTACAGGATCTGTTTTCGTAGCTCCATTGTCAAAACCTTACATACACAGCGTAAAACTAAAGTAGATTTGTAAGTATCTATAAAAATATCAGGCAGTGTGGACAAACAAATGAACATCACGAAAACGAGATTGAACATAAGGTTATTAAATGGAAATCATGAAAGAAAGTGAACATCGAGAAAACAAAATACCTAATGAGCATCATGATAAATTAACTTTAGGGATTAAAATTATGGTAAGTTATATTACAATTTTTATAAATTGATTACAGAGACCTACCATGAAATAAAATGTCCAAACCGTGTCAGTTACACTTACATGGCTAGTTTGTTAACAGTGGAGACAATAATACTCATAAATCCTAATAACTCCACCTTTTTCGAACAATGGAGACATGAGTACTGTCAAAATCCTGCTGGACCCACTTATACTAAGTAATGGAGATAAGAAGGATTCGGCAGTCCCGTCGGAATCAATGGAACAATTTAATGGAACCAACAGTCTGAATTTGGTAAACTTGGCTGTGACACTATTCTAAGTCGGCTGAACTATATTTGAAATCGAAATAAGGTTTTTCTATCAGCGAAACCCGACAATATTTCTATATATGCGGCCACAAATAACTCAAGGTTACTCAAATATGTAAGTAGTTGAAGTACTCGCATTCATGTGATAGATAACCATGTGGAAAATTTATCAATAGCTGCTGGATAACAGAAATATCTTCCTTGGCCTTCTTATTTATTATTATATATAGATATAGGTACTGCGATAGAAACGTATTTGTGTTTAAAATGTTCGCCTTTTAAAAAACAAGCATTATTCCTTCAAGTAATAGCTACAGTTGAAAACTTTTATGTCTTGCTACGATAGGACAAATAACAGATCAGAACAGTAGTGTCGTTTATGCTGGAGGCGAGAGATAATTGGAAAGAAGTAGTCTCTTTCGGTGAGGCTGTAATGACACAGAAGGAGGCTGCTGAGCGGGATCGAGAAAGAGTCGATCCTTCTCGAAGAAGGAGACGTCGAGCGGGCAATCGCTCCGTCACCTAGTTTATATATACCCTCTGCCAGTTCTTTCGCGTTCCGTGCAGAGGGACCTCTGAAGTCGTAAGCGTCTCAAAATAGGCGTTTTGGACGCTAAATAACGGCTTTCGAGACGACGGTGGTACGTGGTGGTCACATGCCTCCGTGTGTGTTCATTTCACACCGTGATGTACCTTAACGGCGTAGCACAGGAGGAGCTCCGGTAGCATAAAACATTCCCAGAGAGAGGGCTCCCTCTATTGTGTAGAAGTCGGCCACCGAGGCGGTTTTAGTGCGGTAAAAATCCCACACACCCCGGCCTTCCCCCTAGGAGACCGGCAGCCTTTTAGAAAGTTTCCCTTCGACAGAGATAAAGACTGCACCGAAAGTCAGGGCACTCCCAATTTTGTTCATAAACTTGTAATAGAGTAGGTGAGTTTTGGAGCGACTCCAAAACAGTTGCATTATTCTAATGGTTCTAAGTTATTATAAGATAAACTTACAGTCATATACAATTGCGTCGCTTCCAATTAAAGATTTCCGCAAACATTTTAATATCATAAGCAATTACTTTTCTAGTTTCAAAAAGTAAAATAATTGCGTATCTGTCGCTGAGATACAAAGGTTAATATAATTTATAGTGCGATTGTGATCATAAGCATGCCAGTAAAATTCACAAATTATCTTAATTGCCAAATCATTGGGCGTGCGTTCAATTGACAAACAATTATTCGTACGGTGGATAGGCTTGGCTTTGCGCTATAAATTTATCTCATTGTAGCCGATAGCCGATGGCGGAAGCTCCTGATATTAAATTAGACATCCAACCATATAAGACATCATATGTAATAAGAATAACATATAGATAAAGGACGATAGCCTAGTGGAGAGACCAATGAACTGCTATGCAGAGGGTTTCGGCCATCGCAATATTTATTTTTAAATCTACTTGTCACATAGCCTTTTCTACATCACGTAGGCTGCCAAATGCCAGCTACACTTTCACTTTTTCAAAAAAAAAACTTCTTCACTATCTTAAAAGCCAACACTCGTAAAAAAGCACATTCAGGTTAACCCACTCAGCTTAAAATTTTTACACAAATACATTGTCACATCTCTAAGATCACATAACCTTGTTTGTCAAGGCGAACACAGATGAACTTGCAACGCAATAATCGTGAAAAAAGTTTATAAAGGATTATTGTTTAGTTTCCTACAGCGTACTTGTCGTAACTATTGCAACACTGTCGGCGCCAACCAAATTCTGTTTCACTTATTCAACAGCGTAGCTTGGCCTCCCCTGCGTCCCACTTCTCTTGTGATTCCAGCAGGTTTGGAAATGTTTCGTTCTGTTGAAGGGGTCTTGTTTGACTGGCAGTATAACTGCATAGTGCATGTTTAGCAAATTTAGGTCGCGGTCGTAACCCGCAAATGAAAATTAAATTGACACTAAAGACGAGGCAGGCGTACTTATGTGCACTTCACTCGGCGAATAATTAATTCTTTGTTTAATTTTGAACCTAAGTTTATTGTGAATAGCTTGAACATTGTATTTGATTGCGCGAAAACTTTTAAGTAATTCGTAAAGACTGTTTTTCCGAATTGTTAAAAATGTAGACCTTATTTACCACGTGAAATGTATGACATTATAAGAAATCTCAAAAACAAAAAAAGTTGTGGTATCGATAAAATCCCACCTAACCTGATTAAACAATGCGCTGACGTATTAACCTTGCCATTTTACCTACTAGTTAACCAGTCATTTGAAGAAGGGATTTTTCCTGATCAACTTAAAAAAGCAATAATCAAACCAGTCCACAAGAAAAACTCAAATTAGACACAAATAATTACCGTCCCATAGCCGATTTGAAGCAGTTGGTAGTAAACAAACTGCTTGAAAAATGTTCGAAAAAGCAATGTGTACCCAAGTTTACTCCTTTTGCGAGAAATACAATCTATTTCATGACTCACAGAATGGCTTTCGGAAGAATCGATCGACAACTTTGGCAGTATATAAATATATACAGGAAGCTCTCAACACCATCAATAACAAAGAGTATGCTTTAGGCATATTATTAGATATGACTAAAGCATACTGGTAGCGCCATCTACCTTCCTATCTATAACTAATCGCATCTACGTTAATCGTTCCACGCTTGTCTAGTGTGAGCGATACCATATTTCCGTCCCTGTCTCCCATTCCCTAAGGAGGGGCACGCCTTTCGCGGATTACGGTTTCGGTGTATCGCCGAACCATTGTTTTGGTCCTTCGAGCCGGATTCATTTACGTTTTTATACGTTATACCGCTATACCTAGGCAGTTATAGCACCTAGCTATACTCCTAATATATTCACATAACCGTCACAAGGTTGTTTCCGCCCGCATCAGTAGGTAAACTTTTATATAGCTACCTACTTACTCAATTATCATTTCTGGAACTATCATAGTTGTCTTGTAAATCTCATATTGCGGGAATGACCTTCCGCCCCCCATGCGCAACCTGAAATCATTACACGCATTTCGCAATAAGTTTAAGTTATTTTTAATAAACAAACAAAAGTCACTGTTATGAACTTACATACTTACTTTTAGAATAAGTAGTACGTCAACATCACTTACCTGTCTACTGACGAAAGATATTGAAATTATTGTGATATGATAATGTATATAATTTATTATTATATAATTGCGTATGCGCAGCGATTTTATTACAATGGTAAAAGTAACTGTGCTCCGGACTCTGGTAGACGACGCTTGCTTGACAAGACAATTGACATTCATGACAGATGGAATCTTTCAATCTTTGGCCTATATTGAAACGTCAGTCTGTCAAGTACAAGTAGCGTTCGGAAACAAATTACTCTTTGCTATTTATAATTTTTATTTTGATGTAACGGAGGCATGTATTGTGTATTGTATATAATAATATATATGTTATAAAACTTATTAATAATATGTACACTATATACGTATATATTTGTATATATAATTTTGTGTATATATATATATATATTAATTTATCGTTATTATATTTTATTTATTTATAAGTAAATTTAATCTTATATAATTATAATTGCATATAGGCATGCGAGAATACCAGCGTTGTAGTTTTATAACTGCAACAATAGCTGACGCAGTTGCCTAATTTGTTCTCCACATACCACCTTCTGTAAATTTAAATAAGAAAATCTATTTTAAGTTTTGGAGAAGCAAATAAAATATTTTTTGGTTTTGTTTTTTTTTGTATATTTCAAGCAACTTTTAATTCCTCCGCTTTAAAGTGTTGCCTAGGTACTTAGGTAAAATAATAGGTACTTTAGTTATTCTTATTTTGTTTTGTTCTCATTAGCTTATACTTACGTAAGCATGTCACAACAAAAGAAGTCACGCGTGTCGGAAGACAAAGAGATGACAATCTTAGAAGCAAAACGCAATATTTTATTTGAGCGCATTCAAAACATATACGAGCGTTCAAAAACCGCTTCTATTTCTGACAGTAATAGCGAAGCATTTCTCAGTTATTGTATGACAGTAGATAGTATTTGAACAGATTTTCATAAGTTGTTAGACGATTATAACGCAAGATTACTTTCTATCAATCCTGATGAAAAACCGGCGTACACCTCATTCGAAGATTTTTATTGTATTATTAAGCGTATACAATCGCAATTGGAGGGTAAATGTTCGGAAGAGCCCGTTGCCCGCAAACCGAGATTACCGCCAATCGAGATTATGTCGTTTGACGGAGATATACGAAATTTGCCGTTATTCTATGCGAGCTTTAAGTCTACAGTGCACGATAATGGTTCTCTGACAGATGCTGACAGGTTGTACTATTTAATAGGTAAACTGTCACCGAAGGCCCAGTCCGTATTTGCAGGTGTCACACCCAGTGCTGAGAATTATCAGGTCATATTTCAGTCACTACTTGATAGATATCAGCTTTAAATCTTAAACTGTCCGGTGCCGCATCTGTCTCGAATTTCCAGCTGTTTATTGATAACTTCGTAACCGCGGTTAATTTCCTTAGGAACTTAAAATTAGAAGATCTTTCCGACTTTATATTGCTTCAACTCGCTTTAAAAAAGTTTAACACTGATAGAATTCGCGCATTCGAGATGACGGAACGCAATAATAAAATACCTACACTAGATAGTTTTATTTCGTTCATCACAGATCAGTGTCGAATATTTCATAATACACAGTCTGGTTCACCTGGCCCGTCTAACACTAACAGCAACAAACAAAGGTTGAATAAATCGCGAAATAGTAATAATAACTCGGTCCCTAATCCACAATCTTACGTAACATGTTCGGAATCTAATAGTAATAATTCACAAAAGTGTATGTGCAGTAATATAGTGCACGACCATTTATACAAGTGTCCCACCTTCGATAATTTGAATGCAACCGCTCGTTTTAAATGCGTAAAAGATAACAAAGCTTGCATTAATTGCTTAAGCATAAAACATAAAACAAGTAATTTTTTAATAATATAAAGTGTCGCTTATGCAATAAAAAACATCATTCATTGCTACATTTCGATAAAGATCATCCGTTGTCAAGCCAAGCCGCTAACCTTGACACACTTACGTCGCAGGTGCAGGCTACGATAACTGCGCCTATTCAGAATGAGATATCGTTGTGTACGACATCCATTGCGCGGGCGGCACGCACGCGCGGACGGCCTTCGCGCGCTTGTAGTGATCAGAGCAGTGCTAGACCGCGATGTATGGCGTCTAAGACTGTTCTGTTAGCGACAGCGCAAGTTATCATATATGATGTTAATGGGTCGCCGCACATGGTACGTTGTCTGCTAGATAGCGCATCTCAGACCAATTTAATAACGTTAGAATTGTTCAAACGCCTCGGATTATGGAATAACTTTAACTTTAACGAACTCAATAATCCGAGGGATAGGCGGATTAGAAAAACATTGCAAGGGTTCCGTAGATATTAAAATACATTCGCGTTTTGATATGGACATTAATTTTAACATTTCTTCGCTTATCGTGGAGCGTATTACGGACACATTGCCAAACGCTAATGTGGACGTATCGCTTCTCACACACCTCGAGTCATTGCCGCTGGCGGACTCGGAGTTTGCGAATCCGGCAGACATTGATGTTTTGATCGGAGCCGCAATATTCCCGCACTTGCTACTAACTAAAGTGGTACGTAGTAAGCAAAATAACTTACCGCCCGCTATTGAAACGGTATTTGGGTATGTGATTATGGGTACCGTACCTACATTACAAACTTCTCAATACGTTACGTCTTGCTGTTGTTCTGTTCTTCAAGAAAACAATATTGATTCTCTTCTCAAGCGATTTTGGGAGCTGGAAGAGGTTACCGCACCGCCCTCGATGAGCCGTAAAGATCTCGAGTGTGAAGAACATTTCCGCGCTACCACTGTTCGTGACGACAGTGGCAGATACGTTGTGGCGTTGCCATTCTGTGGTGACCCTTATTCGTTAGGCGACTCGTACGCTGCTGCGCTCAGACGTTTCCATTGTTTGGAACGTAAACTTGATGCATCACTTAAGTTACGTAGCGCCTATAATGACGTCATTCGTGACTACATAGATAAAGGTTTTTTGAGTGTAGTTGTACTTAAACAACGAGGGCAACTCTCTGCCCTCATATTATATCCCGCATCACGGCGTAGTTCGCGAAGATAAAACCTCTACTAAACTCCGTGTGGTTTTAGACGCTAGTTGTAAGACTACATCGGGTCAGTCGATTAATCACATTTTGCATGTCGGCCCCAATCTACAGGGTAATTTATTTAACATCATAATAAAGTTTCGTCTTTTCCAAATCGCTCCGTCAGCTGATTGCCGCCAAATGTTTCTCAATATCGGCGTTCGCGAATCTGACCGTAGATTTCAACGGATCTTTTATCGTTTTGACAAGAAAGAACCTTTATCTGTGTATCAGTTCAATCGTGTTTGTTTTGGACTCAAGTCTAGCCCATATCACGCGTTACGAGTTGTTCGCCAGTTGATCGCTGATGAAGGCGATCACTTTCCCGCCGCAGCGGCTGTTGCCACTTCCGCTTTGTACATGGATGACATTGCCTGTAGTGTCATATCCGCTCCGCTAGCAATTTCGCTTTGTGAAGAGCTTATTCAGCTTTTCAAGCGAGGCTAGTTTGATCTTGTCAAATGGACAAGCAACTCTAAGGAGGTTCTCGCACGCATACCAGATTCTCATCAGGCTTCTCCAGACATTGAGTTTGAGAAGTCTGTACCGCATGAGGTTCTCGGTTTACGCTGGGACAAACCCTGCGATAGTTTTCGGTTTGACGTCTCACCACCAGATGATAAGTGCACCAAACGCACTATGCTATCCACAGTGGCTCGACTATGGGACATAATGGGTTTTGTGGCTCCCACAATTTTGTACACCAAGCTCTTGATCAAAGAGCTTTGGCTATCAAAGTGTGAGTGGGATGAAACACCCCCTGACCATATTGTCGCCGCTTGGGGCCAGTTTTGTATTGAGCTTACCGCGCTCAATCAAGTTACTATTCCGCGTCATCTTGGGTTGGTAGATGGATGTACCATCAACTTAATAGGTTTCACTGACGCCAGCGAGCGTGCTTACGGTGGAGTCGTATATCTGCAAGTCCGCATTGGTTCTAACTACTCGGTGCAGTTAGTTTGTACCAAGTCTAAGGTCTCGCCCGTTAAAACCATTTCAGTTGCGTGACTGGAGTTGTGCGCGACCCTTCTGCTGTCTCAGTTGCTCCGCAAGGTTCAAGACACAGTTTTGCCCCACTACCCCATTAATAAAATATACGCATTTTCCGACTCCAAAGTAGTGCTCGCTTGGATTCATTCTTCTCCTCATCGCTGGCAGACTTTTGTCGCCAACCGCGTTGGCAAATTGATTGAACTGGTTTCTGCTACTTGTTTCAATCACGTCGCGGGTATTGAGAACCCCGCAGATTGCTTGTCTCGTGGTGTCACTCCACTTTATCTTCTGCATCATCCATTGTGGCGTCGTGGACCTTCTTGAATCTCCCATGATCCGTCAGAATGGCCCATGCAACCCTTTGACCACAGTGCAGAAGACGAAGATGTATCCGAACGGAAGTCTGTTTCTTATCCCGTGATTGCTGAGGTTGCGGAGTCTCCCATCTATGCACTCGCACTACGCATGTCATCGTGGTCTAAGTTTCTCCGCGCCATCGTTTATGTCTATAGGTTTCTTAGGCACCTACCTAATGAGACTTTTGTATCAAGTACTGATCTCAAATTCGCAGAATGTAAGTTACTACGAGCTGTACAAGCTGTTCATTTTAGTAACGACATTCAAAATTTAAAAGACAATGTACCTTGTTCTCCCTCTATCCTTAGACTCAAGCCGTTTCTCGATGAACACGGCGTCATACGCGTTGGGGGTAGTCTGTCAAATTTGGATGAACCTTATAACTACAAACATCCTTGTATTCTGCCGCGACATGATCATGTTGTCGACCTTCTTGTTGATTTTTATCACAAGAAGCACCTCCATGCCGGTCCAGAGTTGCTTATGTCCTTACTTAGGCATAAGTATTGGATTTTAGCCGCTCGACGAATAATTCGTCACAGAATACATAAATGTAACGTCTGTTTAAAATTTCGTCCGCGTCCGACTTTCCCTCTCATGGCCAATCTCCCTAGCCAGCGCGTCAACCAGGTTGCTAAAGCGTTTACACACACCGGTTGTGATTACGCAGGACCACTGCAGTATACGCCAGTGCGTGGTCGAGGTGTTAAAAGCCGTAAAGCCTGGCTATGTATTTTTACATGCTTAACGACGCGCGCTACGCATATTGAAGTTGCGACAGATTTAAGCACGGTGTCAATTCTGGCAGCCCTTAAACGATTTCTCTCACGGCACGGCCCTATACAGTGTTTGTACACGGATAACGAATAACTTGTTTTGTGGGCGCAAGCTCTTATTTACGCGACCTTTATAAGTTTCTCAGGGAAAAATATCGTACTCGTCTTCAGGAAGAACTTTCCATAGATCATATTGACTGGAAGTTTATTCCACCAGCATCACCACATTTCGGTGGATGTTGGGAAAGCATGGTCAAAGTAATTAAAACGCATCTCTTCAAGGTTATAGGTCAACAGATCCTCTCTTACGAAGAGCTTTTAACTGTCCTTGCACAAGTCGAGGCACTGATCAACTCGCGTCCGCTCACGGCATTGAGTAGTGACCCTGCAGAACCATCCGCGTTAAGCCCTGCACATTTTCTGAACACAGTGCCATTATCGTCATTTCCGGCTCCTGAAGCAGACTCTTCAAGCTTGCTCCAGAGACATACTCTGCTGGATAAACTCGTGCAGTTTTTCTGGCGGCGCTGGCGTGCGGAATATCTACACCAGCTTCAGGCTAGATCCAAGTGGAATAGTCCTGCATCCCCTATACAGGAGGGTACGTTGGTCGTCATAATATATGATAATGCTCCGCCGCTTTCATGGCCGTTAGCCATCGTAGAGAAATTGCATGCTTCCAAGGACGGTACAACTCGCGTTGTTACCGTGAAAACCGCTAAAGGGAGTTACGTGCGCCCTGTTGTACGTCTCTGTCCGCTTCCAACTCAGTGAGATCTAGCCTGAAGTTGGACCTACCTCTTAGTTTAAGTATTTAGTTAGTAGTTTTCGCTATTATTGCGTTTGTTGTTTTCGCTAAAGTTAATTTAGATTAATTTTATTGTCATATCGCTGTCTTAGCTTATTGATGGGTTATGCGGTAGTACACCCAACATAGCTAAGTTTGAATTCTATTTTTTTAAAGACAACCCTTTAGGGCCGGGGGGATATGGTAGCGCCATCTACCTTCCTATCTATAACTTATCGCATCTACGTCAATCGTTCCACGCTTGTCTAGTGTGAGCGATACCATATTTCCGTCCCTGTCTCCCATTCCCTAAGGAGGGGCACGCCTTTCGCGGATTGGTCGCCGCGAAACGTCGACGCGAGAGACAGTCCAGACCTTTCGAGAACGTTCGATTCGCTATATACGTGTCGCCCATACCGTACCGCACCGCACCGCGCCCGCTGTAATTATTACCGCATATATAAACCGCTCGCAAGTGGAAGTGATTTGTGTAGTGAAGTGAATCAAGCAGCTTCATCCCGAAACACCAGGAGATGCCCTTCTGAGGCGAAGAAGATCGCCGTACCAGGTAAGTGCCCTCCGTCCTTGGAATATCCTCTACCCACTCACAATCATCTCTCCCATTCCAATCCTACACCTTCTTCCTTTATCCAATTCTAGGCGACTAAAACTCGCCCTAATACAGTCCATTTTACTTTCCAAATCGCTTAGAACCTTACGGTTTCGGTGTATCGCCGAACCACATACGATAGAGTCAAATACGATATATATAATAATACTTTTAAGTAAATTAAATCAGATTGGTATCAGAGGAGTGGCACACAAATGATTCCGATCCTACCTGGAAAAAAGAGAGCCCCAAGTAGAGATAAAATTTGTCAACCACGTCATTAAAGAAATCAGCATATCCGATCCGATAAAAAAATTATAAATGCTTCAATACCTCAGGGCAGTGTCATCGGATGCTTACTATTTCTAGTATAAATAAACGACCTGCCCAATTCAATTCAAGAACGATGCTTGTTGTTTGCCGATGATATCTCCCTTTAAATCCCATGTCAAAATACAATAGATCTAAATAAAAAACTTGAAACACTCCTAAATAATACAGAGAAATGGCTTACTGACCATAATCTTGAAATCAATTACACTAAAACTAAAATTATGACTTTTCATCCATCACAAAAAACACCACTACATATAAATTTCACCTATAACAACATAAATATAGCTACAGTAAATTAATTTTCTCTACTAGGTTTAAATATAGACACCCATTTAAATTGGAAATCACACGTAAAAAAAATCCGTTCAAAATTATCAAGTGCAGCTTATGCTCTCCAAGAAATAAGAAAGACCACTGATATGCAAACCGCTCTTACAACCTACTATGCCTACGCCTTCGGATGGTTAAACTATTGTGTCACCTTATGGGGTAATAGCACAGAAGCTCCTACACTTTTTACTATGCAGAAAAAACTAATACGCATACTGACAAAAATAGAGCATATATTGCATTGCGAACGTGGCAGTAAATGTAAATGTAGAATCATCTAGTAATTAACTTTAACTTTTGACGTTCATAAGCGTCACTTTGTGGCCTAAATGAATAAATGATTTTGAGTTTGAGTTTGAGTTTAGAAAACCAAGATAGCTGCAAACCACAATTCCAAAAACTACACCTTTTAACCCTACCTAGTATATATATTCTGGAAACCTGCAAATTCGTAAGAAAATATAATGAATTTTACACAAAAAGAGAAGATATAAAGATTAATTATTCATTAAGACACAAAGATAGATTAAATCTGCCGACGTCGCGACTAAAAATGCATTCATCAAGCCCTTACGTAATGTCAATTAAGATCTACAATAAATTACCATTAGAAATAAAACGCGAAGAAAAAGACAATATCTTTGCAAAAAAATTAAAACATTTCTTACTACAAAAATGCTATTACCATATAAACGAATATTTAAATGACAGACTGAATTACACAAATTGTCATGGTGGTTCCTTGATTATTGTTTCAAATACATAAACAATGTTGACGTTTAATAACTTTACCAGTCAATCTGGGCTGTTGCGGAGATAAAACAATAGCAGGTGCTATTTAAGACATCTTAAACTATTTTCTTAACTAAAAGCGAGGCAGAGTTACAGCTGTTAATTCAAGAATTTGCTATTTAGGTATATATTACTCATTCATGCAAATGCATGTTAGAGTATTTGGAAAATAATTGCAACTCAGCATTAATTTATTCGAAAGAAACAAATCTTATCGCTTTGTATACGGGGAATACTACCGAAAATGAATTCACAGAAAACGTATTAACAATTTGTCCGATCAGCATTTGCAGAAGCCACGAACGCTGAACACAAAGCAGACGAAAATGGTGGACTATTGTTCCCGTGCGGTGAGAAAATAACAGATTTAACGTACACGTGCATTGGATGTAATTGTGCAGCCACCTTTAGAGAGAATGTCGAGGATTCTCGAATTTCCGGGCCGTAGTGCATGTGGCGTGTGCTGGGTATGTTTAATTTCATCCCAAATGCCCCGGGACGCCTGTCAGCGCACCTAACACCCGGCTGTTGTGTGCCACCACTAGCACTAGGCGTGCGCCGCGTGCTTCGGCACGGCTTAACCCTACTACCTAACTCATCGCGACTGCATTTAACAACTTTTAATTCTCTCCGTGAATTCCAAATTGAGTTTCTTTGTTAGTTCTGTACTTAGTTTTTAGCAATAAAGGCGCGGTAAACAATTTCGAGATGTGGAACTTGATCGGAGTTCTGTGCGAAGTAATATCCAACGTATTTTGATTGGACACCTACTTTTCGAATTCAATTTGACGGGATGTTTTTGTTCTTAGCGAAATTATACTTTAAACACGATGAGGTCAGTACTTTAAAACAATTATGGAACATTTTTGCGACTTTCAGTGAACTTTGGCATGACATGTATTTAAAACTTTTATTATTTTCCTTTTTCTCAATATGCCTTTAATGTAACGAAGTGTTGAAGCAACTTCTTTGATAAAGCTTGGCACATATTATAATTTAACTTAGAATTTTAATGGTAAATTTAATTTTAAAGTTGGTGTCACATTGACAGCTTTAAATTATATCTGGCGTCTGATTTAGTATACCGATAAGTTTCAAAAAGTTATATTAATAACACTTGAGTTTAAATTATGTTGTGCCAAGTTTGAGAAGTTAAACAATATTATTTGAAATCTGTTGAGGCATAGGTACCCCCCCCCCCCGTGGGATCTCCACCTTGTCGTGGTGGAGGGGCTCAGTAACCATGGGTTTGAGTTACACCCACGGTGAAGGTAAGCGGGATCCCGGGAGGGCACGCTGCGGGGGACAGTTCTGTCAGTCCTTCGCAGTCGGGTGCGGTCGCGGGAGGAGAGGCGTGTCGGTGTTGCGTTGCCGCGCGCCCTATCACCCGCGACCAAATGGGGGCGCAACATCGTTGCGTCGCGGTGGGGCCGAAGAGGAAGAGGAGATGCGGTGTTGCGTTGCCGTCCTCCCTTTCCTCTGCGGCCGCTGGGTGTTTTGGCGGCGGAGCCCAACACCTTCATCCGCCGCCAAGGGGGTTTCGTTCGGAGCCCGCCTGACCATCTGTCGGGCCAATACCCGTCGGGGGTTAGTCTTGGACCAGAACTAGTCCCGTAGGCCAAGTCATAAAGAAATTATACATATTTCACGGCAATGAATTCGGGGTTCTAATTCAACATTTTCAACTTCTAATTAAATTATTTAAACTTTCACACGCCTATTGAAGGTGTATTGTACCTTCTGTTATTATGTAACAACATTGCTATACCGTCTCATGTATATAAACATAGAATATAGAGACTAAATTATCTGTTCGAATAAATGACTGATTTTGATTTTATACGCTCGTAGCCACTACTCATAAAGCTAATAGTGACTTCTACATTTTCCTACAGGGTACTGTTTCATAATTAATATTTAATTGTTGTGAAACCGTACATACCATACACCACTGAAGATAGCACACAATATTGTTACGTTTTCCTCTCTACCTTTTCCTAATAAACCCGTGGAAAAAGCCAACAAATCTAAACAAAACGAAAGAGAACCATACTCCATTACACCGTAGGCATATCTGTCAAATGTACTTTCGCACAAATTGAGCCGTATCAGTAATTAGCAGCGATCACAGCTAAAGCGACATGTCGATGCTCAATGACTCAAAGCTAAGTCGGCGAGGCTCATCATGCCTCAACAGATTTCAAATAATATTGTTTAACTTCTCAAACTTGGCACAACATAATTTAAACTCAAGTATTATTAATATAACTTTTAAAAACTTATCGGTATACTAAATCAGACGCCAGATATAATTTAAAGCTGTCAATGTGACACCAACTTTAAAATTAAAGTTACCATTAAAATTCTAAGTTAAATTATAATATGTGCCAAGCTTTATCAAAGAAGTTGCTTCAACACTTCGTTACATTAAAGGCATATTAAGAAAAAGGAAAATAATAAAAGTTTTAAATACATGTCATGCCAAAGTTCACTGAAAGTCGCAAAAATGTTCCATAATTGTTTTAAAGTACTGACCTCATCGTGTTAAAAGTATAATTTCGCTAAGAACAAAAACATCCCGTCAAATTGAATTCGAAAAGTAGGTGTCCAATCAAAATACGTTGGATGTTACTTCGCACAGAACTCCGATCAAGTTCCACATCTCGACATTGTTTACTGCGCCTTTATTGCTAAAAACTAAGTACAGAACTAACAAAGAAACTCAATTTGGAATTCACGGAGAGAATTAAAAGTTGTTAACTGCAGTCGCGATGAGTTAGGTAGTAGGGTTAAGCCGTGCCGAAGCACGCGGCGCACGCCTAGTGCTAGTGGTGGCACACAACAGCCGGGTGTTAGGTGCGCTGACAGGCGTCCCGGGGCATTTGGGATGAAATTAAACATACCCAGCACACGCCACATGCACTACGGCCCGGAAATTCGAGAATCCTCGACATTCTCTCTAAAGGTGGCTGCACAATTACATCCAATGCACGTGTACGTTAAATCTGTTATTTTCTCACTGCACGGGAACAATAGTCCACCATTTTCGTCTGCTTTGTGTTCAGCGTTCGTGGCTTCTGCAAATGCTGAACGGACAAATTGTTAATACGTTTTCTGTGAATTCATTTTCGGTAGTATTCCTCGTATACAAAGCGATAAGATTTGTTGCTTTCGTATAAATTAATGCTGAGTTGCAATTATTTTCCAAATACTCTAACATGCATTTGCATGAATGAGTAATATATACCTAAATAGCAAATTCTTGAATTAACAGCTGTAACTCTGCCTCGCTTTTAGTTAAGAAAATAGTTTAAGATGTCTTAAATAGCACCTGCTATCGTTTTATCTCCGCAACAGCCCAGATTGACTGGTAAAGTTATTAAACATCAACATTAGTGCCACATTTTTGGTGCTAGAAGTTAAATAACGTTGCCAAGGACTACTGACGTCTACACGACAAACTAGCCGGTCATCAAACACAATAATTTATTAGCAAAGAGGTTTGAAGACTATTTTATTATTTGGAAATGAGTTTTAGTTCGATGACGTGTACACTCTGTCAAGTGCTCGCCAAATTCACCAGTCATTGACAACAAGGCGATGGCCGTGCGGATAACACATTCCGTTCACGTTCTGAAGGCGTGGGTTCAAATCCCAGTCATAACAGTTATGTGGATTATGGTTTTTATGAAATTTGGAAAATGTTTATGAATATTTGGCAAATATTTTAAAGATTATTTAAATATTTCGAGTAAAAATTAGAAAATTCTAGAAACTTCAGGAAGGAATGGAAAGGTTAAAAAGAGACAGGAGATGGAAAACAAATTTAAATATTTCAAATAAAGATTAGAAAATTCTAGAAACCTCAAGAAGAAATGGAAAGGTTAAAAAGAGACAGAAGATGAAAAAAACAATTGAATAACGAAAAGACAATCGAAATTAGTAGATCTAGAACATTCCTAGGGGTATATAACCGCTTGACCGCGCACAAGTGACTATTCTCCCTTTTTCGAAATTCCGTAGACCGCGCACAAGTGACTCTTTTACCTTTTTGGTTACAGCGCTATACTCGGTCTGAATTTACTGTTTCTTTCTATTACGTAATGTTTTAAACACTTTTTCATTTCAAAAGGTAATTTTTTTTTTATTTTACCTTTTACGTTTATATATTTTGTATTAAATTCCAAGGAAGTGGTTGCAATTGCCACCACTTCATTGGAATTTAATACAAAAAACTATTACGTAAGGTAAAGGAATACAACTTTTATAACAAAAAATATGTTAAATACATTACTTTATTTTTTTGTCTCCTATGCCGATTTCTGATCATAGTAAAGTCTATATACACTTTTAAAGAAAGAAAGAAAGAAAAAGAAAGAAAAAGAAAGAAAAAAATATTTATTAGACACACATAATTGACATAACACAAACAAAAATAAATAAAAAGCAAAGCAAAATCATTTGGAAGGTACGAAGACAACAAAAAGATTGAAATAAAAATAATAGAAATTAATGTGTCTAAAGGCTACCAGCTCAGCATGTGCTGTGGTTCAGATGGGTGACCACTGATCAAAGCGCTGATTTTCAGCCGAAGCCCACAGGTGACTCACGGACATAAGAACAGTATCAATCAATATCTATAATATAAAAATGAATCGCAAAATGTGTTGGTAAGCGCATAACTCAACAACGCCTGGACCAATTTGGCCAATTCTTTTTTTTTGTATGTTTGTTGAAGTTCAAAGATGGTTTTTACGGCGAGAAAAATTCTAATAATTGCCGGAAAACCCTAAAAACAGCCCTTTCTTTTTCCCATACAAACGTTTTCTAACTAAAACGTAGAGTCAATTTGTAATTTATAACCGCTGCATAAAGTTCAAATTTGCGTGCGCGTTGATATACTTCTTTGTTTGTTGGCAGTTTTGGCAGGTTTCCGGACCTGAAGTCTCAGTCCTGCCGCCCAGCGGGCTTCATGTCAGAAGAAACCCATTGATAATCCCTACTTAATATTATAAATTCGAAATTGTGTATGTATGTATGTTCCGTTTTCACGCTAAAACGGCTGAACCAATTTTGTTAAATTTTAATATAGAGATACATTATATTGGGCCATGGAAACGGATACAGGCTACCATAAGTTGTAAAAATTAAACTGGGAGGGATTGTAGGGAGGGTAGAAGTTTGTACGGCACAAATTTACCTCTTGGAAGTAAGAACGCATGCG
Organism: Euclidia mi; assembly: GCA_944739405.2. Classification (NCBI taxonomy): domain Eukaryota; kingdom Metazoa; phylum Arthropoda; class Insecta; order Lepidoptera; family Erebidae; genus Euclidia; species Euclidia mi. Next base: position 23,440,282 of record OX123204.2, on the reverse strand, counting down.
CTGATAATTGATTGCTGCGCATGTGCTATCGCATATCTGTCAGTACTGACACGTCATACCTACATAATGTCATATTGTGCACGTTGATTAAATTGTTCGCATATCTATACTAATATAATAAAGCGGAAGAGTTTGTTTGTTTGAACGCGCTAATATCAGGAACTACCGGTCGGATCTGAAAAATATTTTTGTACGCTACGATATACGATACGATAGCCCAGTTATTCCGGAAGGCTATAGACTGTAGAACATAACGCTTCGATCCTTTGGGGCCGGGCAAAAGGCTAAAAGATAATGTCGGCTAATCTCAGGAACTAGCAGTCAGATTTTAAAAATTTTTATTGCCTATGATAGCCCAATTATTCCGAAAGGCTATAGGCTATATAAAATTACGCCACAATTTTTAGGAGCCAGACAAAAATAATAAAATGGTCAAACGAGAAGGGGGAGGGTTGGGTCAAAGGCAGAAAAAGGTTAAACGAATAGGATACAATCTATATGGGTATCGTTTTCAAGATTTCCGGGACGCTGATTAATAATATGAAATTTATTTAGTGATCCAAGATGGCGGACGGCAAATCAAAGATGGCGGATGAGAAAGTTTTAAAAATCAATATAGGTATCGCCTTCGATATTTTAAGGGGTGGGGAATCAAAATACAACATATATTTCGTGATCAAAGATGGCGGAAGGGAAAATTAAAAAAAGACAATATTGGTATCGTCTGCGATGTTAAAAGGGATGGGGAATCCAAATACAATATCTATATCATGATCAAAGATGGCGGATAGGAAATCAAAGATGGCGGTTGGGTTTTTTTTTAAATCGATATGGGTATCGTCTCCAATATTTAAGGAATGGGGAATTCAATATTATATAAAAATCTAAGTTTGTTTGTTCATCATTTATAGACTCTGAAATGATGAGAGATTAAGCGCTAAGTCAATGGTAACTTTGGAAAAGGGGCTTGAAAAAACGGGAATTAAATAAAAACTCTTAAAAAGGCGATACGGAGTTCGCTGGGTCAGCTAGTAATATATAAAACAAATATGTGTAAGCGAAAATAGGTATATATACATATATATATATTGTAAGGAGACTCATCGGTTACGTCAGTAACTACCTCTACAACGCCTATAAAACTCTGCTCCTCTGCTCTCGGACTGTAAGGACGTCTGAATCATCGCCAGTCGCAAAGTTGCGTAAGCCATTTAAGTTTAGTTATTCGATTATTTGCTAAAGTGATTAAGTGTTGATAAAGAATTGCTTAGTGGATTTTAAGTTTGTGTTGTGAACTGTAAGTAATTTTGATTGTTATTTGTGTCGATTTTAATTAAGAAATAAAAATGGTTTCTTTGTTGTGAATTGTATTTTTTTTTAAACAAAATCCACATCTGAATCTTACATCAGAAGTGGTATAAAGGACTTTTAAGCCCACTTAGAAGAAGTTTCGTAATTAAATATTATTGTGAACAGAAAAACCATTTTTTCCTTTACCCTTTCAACTACCCACTTAATCACTTTTCTTTTTATTTGATTATTTTGTTCGTCTGATTTTTTTTCTTTGTGATAATGGGTCGTGAACGTTCGCGTACTCGTGAGAAACGGTTACATACTCGGGATAAGTCACGCGATCGCAAACGACGTCGATCTCGTGGGTCAAGTGATCGCAGTAGTGGCAGATCGTATCGTTATTCAAGTAGGAGTAGTCGTAATTCGCAAGATAGCTTACGTAATCGAGACAGGCATGATTCTCGCAGTCCCGACAAGAACCGATCGCGTACTAGGGATAGGCGCGATTCGCGTAATAATTATCATTCTCGTAGCGACATTGGCAATAGAAAGTGCACACGTACTCCTTCGCCCCTGGTTCAAACGAGTTCTAACCGAAAGAACAGTGAGGTTTTGCCAAAAGCTGGGGAGTCGGTAGCCAATACGTCAGAGCGACATCAGTCTATGGAGTCTGGTGTCCCCGGCTCTGAGGCGTCCACTCTTGCTCATGCTCTGATGCAAGCAATAAAAACGATGCAACCATCGAGGTCGCGTAACTATTACGTGTCGAACTTTGACCCATCAATTAACAGCATCGAAGCATGGTGCGATGAAGTGGATCGCGCCAGAGAGGCTAACGGTTGGAGTGACCACGAATGTCTGTCGCGTGTGGCTAATTGCCTTAAGGGCGATGCTAAGGTCTGGTTAGGAGAATGGGTGACAAACGACAGGACCTGGTCCAATTTTGTTCTTGAGTTCAAACCCCTTTGCCCCAGTAAATTAGACTACGCGAATATTTTGCTCGAAGCCATGAATACTACCTCGGACAAGTATTCAACTTACTCAGAATACGCCCGTCGTACCCTATTGCGTCTGAAAATAGTTCAAGGGCTAAGTGATGAGTTGAGAACCCTCATAGTTATACGCGGTATAGACAACCTTCAGGTGCGTGCAGCTGCTGCTAACGCAAACTTAACCCCTGAAACTATTGTCTCGTTCCTGTCTATTTACACTAAGCCGTCGAGGAGCGACAAGGTCGCCGATCCTAAAAGGCAAAGTCAATCCAAATCAAACCACCGTCCTGGACCAAAATGTTTTAATTGTAACCAAACTGGTCATATCAGTCGCCATTGTAAAAAGTCTAAGTCAAACGCGACTAATAGCAAGCCTGCTCATGTGGCTTCGGACTCTTCTTTCAATACACAACTCTTTTCGAGTAAATCTTGTACGTTCTGTAAGAAGTCGGGACATACTGAGGACAAATGCTTTGCCAAGGCTAAAGCCGAGCAACGAAATCCGCGTAATGTCAACCTTTGCTCTTATCGATCGAATATCGTTCAAAACAACGACATGACTACCGCGATAGTAGATGGAATACCTGTAGACGTGCTGATTGATAGCGGAGCCCTCGATGTGTCCCTTATTTCTTCAGATATTTTGAAACATTTTACATGTCAGCCAAAACCGAGAGGTTGTGTGTTGAAAGGTTTGAGTGAGAAAGAAGTGGTCACAACATCTTACGTCACGTTTACGGTAGAATTCAGTGACATTGCTATTGAAGTCGACTTAGTGGTAGTTCCATCGACTTTTATGAACGCTCCTATTATAATTGGCACTGATGTTTTGAACCGCGAGGGCATCACTTACATTCGTACTAAAGATGAGCAATGCCTTACGCGTTCCGATAACGTTAGTGCAAAAGTCAATGCCATTTGTGTGGGAGATCAGATCAAAGTAAATACACCCCTTGAGGGTTCGGAGTTGGATAGCCTTATGTCCGTTATAAACAAATTCTCAGACTATCTAATATCGGGTACTGCCATGACCACAGTCAAAACAGGTGAGATGGAGATAAAGCTTACCAGTTACACCCCTGTTGTGTATCGCCCATATAGGCTCTCTTACTCCGAAAAACTCAAGGTTAGGAAAATTACACAAGACCTTCTAGATAAGGGAGTGATTAGGCGTTCGAAATCTGAATATGCAAGCCCTATTATACTCGTAAGGAAACGGGACGGCTCAGATAGGCTCTGCGTCGATTTTAGAGCGTTAAATCGAATAACGGTAAAAGATCGATACCCTCTTCCACTGATCGATGATCACATCGATAGGTTAGGCGCTTGTAAATTCTTCAGTAGCCTTGATATGGCTACAGGGTTCCACCAAATTCCTCTTAAAGAGGAAAGCATTCCCTTCACTGGTTTCGTGACACCGGAAGAACACTTTGAGTACGTCAAAATGCCTTACGGTTTAGCTAATTCTCCGATAGTTTACCAGCGCATTATAAACGACACCTTACGCTGCCACCTTAATGAAGGAAACGTTCTAGTTTACGTCGATGACGTTCTTCTGCTAAGTAATTCCGAGATAGAAGGGATTGAACTGTTGCGTGAAGTTCTCAAGACGCTTACATCAGCCGGTTTTTCTATAAATTTGGCTAAATGTTCGTTTCTTGTCACAGAGGTAGAATATTTGGGTAGGTTAGTTAGTCAGGGTCAAGTTAGGCCGAGTCCACGAAAAGTGGAGGCCCTAGTTAACACCTCGCCACCCGAAAACGTGAAGCAAGTGCGTCAGCTGTTGGGTTTGGCAGGTTATTTTCGGCGATACATAAAAGATTACTCCGCTAGAACTGCTCCTATCGCTCATCTAACCCGTAAAAACGTCAAATTCAATTGGACTCCCGAATGCGAGTCCATTCGTCTCGATCTCATTAAAGAACTTACCAATGTACCGGTCCTTTCCATTTTTAATCCAAGCTTTCCCACCGAAGTCCATACAGACGCCAGCAGTGCTGGATACGGTGCGGTACTTCTTCAAGTACATCCAGACTCAAAAAAGCACGTAGTGGCTTATTTCAGTAGGTCCACTCAGGGTGCTGAAGGGAAATACCACTCCTATGAACTGGAAACACTTGCCGTGGTCAAAGCCCTCCAAAACTTTCGACATTATCTGGTTGGTCTGAAATTTGTGGTCGTGACAGATTGTAACGCCCTAAAAGCAACAGAGCGAAAGAAAGACCTTTTGCCCCGAGTAGCCAGGTGGTGGATCTGCCTCCAGGACTTCGATTTCTCAATCGAGTATCGAAAAGGAGTGATGTTACCCCATGCTGACTACTTAAGTCGCAACCCTGTTGCCGTCAATCAAATTTCTAGACCCAAAAATTGGGCTCAGATTGCGCAATCAGCCGATAACGAGACGCAAAATCTCATCCAAAGACTCCACGATGGCAATCTCGATGCTGATCGTTATTCCGTCCGAAATGGAGTCCTGTATTACAAGTACACCCCAGTAGGCCAAGAGCCACGCCTACTCTGCTATATACCCAAAGGGCACAGGCTTAGTCTTATGAGAGTATTCCATGACGAGCACGAACATATTAACCTAGAGAAGACCCTTGACCTTATATTAAGACATTTTTGGTTCCCCGGACTCAGACAGTTTGTTAGCAAATATATTGCCCACTGTCTCGTGTGTGTGTCGCAAAAGAGAGTTCCTCGGGCTCCTCTGCAAACAATTACTTCCTGGGCAAAACCCGATACACCGTTCCACACTGTTCACGTTGACGCTTTAGGCCCTCTGCCTGTATCTAGAGGATACAAATTTGTATTACTCATCGTCGATGCTTTTACCAAATATACCCTCCTCTACCCGATTTGTAGACAAGATACTAGTGAGTTAAAACGTGTCGTTTCTCAAGCTATTTCTTTGTTCGGAGTGCCTAAGCTTATGGTCACTGACAAGGGACGAATGTTCGAGTCCAGTGAGTTTGTGACTTGGATAGATGAACTTGGTTGTAACCTGCATTATATAACGCCGGAAATGCACCAGGCGAACGGCCAAGTTGAGCGTTACATGCGTACTGTCCTCAACATGCTACGTATCCAGACGAACTACAAGAACGTATCCTGGTCAGAAACATTGTGGAAACTTCAGTTGGTATTAAATATCACGAGACAGAAGACAACGCAGACGTCACCATTGAACCTTCTGATTGGCACTGAATCCACAACTCCCGTGATTCAAGCTCTGGTGCGCGATGTAACAATCGAAGGATCGACACCGAACAGAGAGGCCTTACGGGAGGTAGCCAGAAGCAGGGCCCGTGAACTCCTAAGGACCAACCAAGCTAGACAAGACGAACAGGTTAACCAACGGCGACGTCCACCTCGCAAATTTAACGTTGGTGACTGCGTGTTCGTCATTAAATTTTCTCAGTCAACAGGAAAACTGGACTCCGGAATGCGTGGTCCGTATAAGGTGGTAGAAATACTACCTAGTGGACGCTATACGCTGCGTTTGCTCAGTGGTAGCTATGGAAAGGTTACACAAGCTGCTGCCCAGTACATGGTGCCGTGGCGCGGCGAGTGGTGCCCAGAAACGTGCAACGCGTTCTTTGAGAGTAAGTAAATCACTGCTGTTCGATTTACAAAAGTAGCATCGTTTGTTTGAATTTACAGACAGCAATGATGTTTGGCTGCTGCGTCGTGCTGCGATGCCGCCGGCAGCAGGCGCGTATGCGTCGCCGATGGTGTTGGCTCCCGTTGCCGAGTCACTGGCAGCCACGTGAATTTGACCATGTGCGGTCAACATGTGGTCTCACACGTATGAATACGGTCTACGTGTTGAGAGAACTCACACGTATGAATACGGTCTGCGTGTTGAGTGAACTCGTGCCTATGAATACGGTCTGCGTATCGAGTGGGCTCGTACACATGATTATGATCAGTGTATGAGTCGGCTTACACGTATGAATACGGTCTGCGTGTTAAGCGGCTTGCACGTATGAATACGGTCTGCGTGTCAAGCGGGTCTGCTGGTTGTCAGACCATGTTGCAGGTGCTGGAAGCTGAACGCTGGTCGCGGTCGCCGTCAGCAATACAGCGGTGAAGAATCTGCACTGGACACATGCAAGACTATGCTAGCTTTTGCTTTGCTTTTTAAATAGAGAAAGAGGCATGTGTGTGATTGTGTGCCTATTCAAAGTTATGAACTGTTTAAGAGAACGATGAATGAATTGATTGGTTGATGACGAGTGAAACTGTGTGACAGGCTGAACGCTTTTACGCAAATTGCTTGACTAGCTTCTAATAAAATCTTGTTTGCAGACGAAGATGCTGATGACGACTCTGAGCAAACGGAGTCATCTACTGTGGTTGAACCATCCCCTCAACCAGTAGGCGAAGTGGAGGTCGAGCCACCGACTTCTCCAACTGCGGGTCCTAGCGGGGCCACCACAAAAGTTTGAGTCGAGGACGACACCTCGTCAGGAGAAGCCATGTAAGGAGACTCATCGGTTACGTCAGTAACTACCTCCACAACGCCTATAAAAGCAAGGCGCTGGGGATAGCTCGTCCATTTGCTTCTCTGCTCTCGGACTGTAAGGACGTCTGAATCATCGCCAGTCGCAAAGTTGCGTAAGCCATTTAAGTTTAGTTATTCGATTATTTGCTAAAGTGATTAAGTGTTGATAAAGAATTGCTTAGTGGATTTTAAGTTTGTGTTGTGAACTGTAAGTAATTTTGATTGTTATTTGTGTCGATTTTAATTAAGAAATAAAAATGGTTTCTTTGTTGTGAATTGTATTTTTTTTTAAACAAAATCCACATCTGAATCTTACAATATATATATATATATATATATATATATATATATATATATATATATATATATATTAATGTAAATGACACAGCTATTCCATGATCCAAAAATAAATTATTAAGCGGTAAAATACAAACGAATAATAATAATAGTCAGTATACATAAGTAAACTATTTACTTTAATTTTAGGCTCTGGAGTGGCGGCCATGTACCGAATTGACAATGCAATGACTATTTATAAAATGCTGGATTTTTGTCGAATTAGCAAAACTACCTTAAGTTTAGATTTAAAATTAATCAAATTTTTGAGATTTCGAATCGGTGGTGGTAAATTATTCCAGCATTTTGTTGCATTATAGCGGAAACCGCCCCTAAATGCTGTGGTTCTATGTCGAGGTATACGTAACGGTAAAGATACATCTCTGCTACTATATTTCCTGTCTCTTTCCATCCAATCTAATTTGTCGTATAAGTATCCCGGCTGTCTGAACTTAATAATCCCGAACATGAGTGCGGCTAGATGCAACTCCCGTCGTGAATTCATTTTTAAAATATTTCCTGTGTTTAGAAATGGAGTTACGTGAGATCTCTTCGTAATATTATAACAATAACGCGCACACGCACTCTGCACTCTTTGAATCAAACTAGCAGTCTTGGCCAGTAGTCTAGGTCCATACACCACGTCAAGATAATTGAACTTGGACAAAACAAGCGAGTCACAAGGCTGTATACGAAGGTCCGTACTTATATAATTTCGTAGTCTATACAATAATTTGAGACGGTAGAAACAGTTACGGACCACGTGCGCTATGTGTCGTTCATACCTCAGCTGTTCGTCCATAATTAATCCTAGGTTACGTGCCTCCAGCACACGCTCTATACGAGATCCATTAATTCTTATCTGCGGTTCCAAACCAGCAATTTTTTTAATTTGTTCCTTGGAACCCAGGATCATAAATTTGGACTTATTCGGAGTTTAGTAGGAGAGAATTATTTGAAGCCCAGCTATAAATGTTATCCAAATCTTTATTGATTTTATCCACCGCAGATTTAGTTTCGTCAGGTTTAAAAGATAAATATATTTGCACGTCATCAGCATAAACATGAAATTTACAATATTTAATTACTTTGACTATGTCAGCACTATAAACAATGAACAAAAGTGGCCCTAATACAGAACCTTGTGGGACTCCTCGTGGCACTGATTTCAACTCGGAACGAGAGGTGGATCCATCAGTTTAATTAATTTCTACGAATTGAGAGCGGTTTGTTAGATACGAGTTGAACTAGCTAATAGTGGAATGATCAAATCCGTAATAAGATAGCTTTGACATAAGCAAGGAAACATCTAGCGCGTCAAAAGCCCTAGAAAAATCCAACAGTACCAGAACTGATCCCTGTCCTATATCTTGAGCTGCTAAGATGTTATCAGTAACATCAAGAAGGGCTGTTGCTGTCCCCCTGCTCTTTCTAAGACCCGATTGCTTGTCTGGCAAAATGCTGTTGGTTTCTAGGTATTTAGTCAATTGTGATGCTACCACTTTTTCCAGTATTTTAGAAAGGCAAGGTAGAATACTTATCGGTCGAAGGTCTTGTACTGATGTTACATTATTATTCTTCGGTATGGGCCTGACAATAGCTGACATCCAAAGTAAAGGAAATTTGGAAGTTGCTATGGATTTATTTACTATTGATGTTATTAGTGCCACTGTGTGAGGTAGTGTCATTGTGATCATATCCAATGATATGCCATCAACACCTATAGCATTGGACTTCAAACCTTTCAGTATTTGTAGTACATTAGATGAATCAGTTGCCGTGAGAGAAAAACTATTATCACTAAAACGATTAAATTTGAACAGCGATAACTGCGATATAGAAACACACGAACTACCTGGTATGTTCAAAAAGTGGTTGTTTATTTGGTTAGCATCGCCAACTTGTTTAGGAATATCAGAGGGCTTTGAAGGAATCCAATGGGCTCTTAAATTCTTCCATAATTGTCTAGGATATTGTTTATATTATACCTAAAATAACATTTCCTTTCATTATGAATAGCTAGTTCGACTTGTTTCTTTATCTCTTTATAATATTCTTTATGCTGAGGCAAGTTGCTATTTTTAGCCCTATTCAAGGCCCTATCACGAAGCTTTATCATTAGTTTTACGTTGTCAGTCAGCCAAGGTGCGGGCAACTCACGAAGAATTTTAGTCTTAGTCGGCGCATGTAGGTCAAAAATAGTATTAACTATCTTTGAAAAGTCACTGACCATATAATCTACATCATCTAATGCTTGTATTTTGCTCCAGTCAACAGTAACAACATCTTTGTCAAATTGTTCCATATCTATGTCCTTAAACGGTCTATAGGATATTATTTTAGGTGGAATTTTTGGCTTACGAAACGTAAATTCGGTTGTTATAAATGCATGGCCATTATAAACTCCCACTGAACTCACAGTTACATTGCGTACATGAGCGTTAGTGCAGACAACATCAATTAAGGTACTGCTAGTACTCGTAAAGTGGGTTGGGTCAGAGACAACTTGGGTTAAACCTAAACAATTGACAAAAGTATTAAAAAGTAAGGTTTTAATGTCAAACTTCTTAGTCAAATCAACGTTAAAATCTCCTAAAAGTATTAAATAGTCATAATATGACAAGGCCCCAATCGTATCCATAATCACATTAAAAAAGAGGCTCGCATCAAGCCAAGGTGGCCTATATGCCGTACCTATAATCACCTTGTTGTGATTTATTCTAACCCTTAACCACATTTGTTCAACAGACCGATGTATTGGATGGCAGACGGTACTGACGGTAAGGCCACGTCTAATGTAGAATCCTATTCCACTTCCACGGCCTTCACGAATCCATAAGGGTCTCGGAGTATGCTTGAGTTTATACTCTGGAACACACGGTGCTCGCGCCTCCTCACCGTGCCGCAACCAAGTTTCATTTATACCAACTATATCAGCCGCCTGCTGATGCATTGTAAACAAAAAAATATCGTGATTGGTACTCAGAGAGCCAGCGGTTAAGAAACCAACTTTAAAGAATTTAGGTAGAAGGGGGCGCAAGTCAACCTACCACATCACTGGGGAATTAGTACGCTGCCCCTACTGTGACCAGGCCCGCTTCTTTAAAGGTAAGCGGGGTTTGAAAGTACATTTTGGCAAAATGCATAAATCCCAAGATGTACTTTCTGACCCCTTAACTTCATCATATTCAATTTCTACACAAGACTGTGTCCAAATTCCCTTTTGGCAACATCTTTCGAATTTAAAAAATTCTGTTCCGGTTTTGAAAAGAGTTCCCCGTGGCGCAAGGCCATCAGTCACCAAAAAATTGGCTGACTGCATAGGTCTAGTCGTGCGGGAGAACTCAAAAACGGCCTGGGAACGACTATTAACATTCCCTTATAGGATTTTACATATTGAAAAAGATCAGGCCTCAAAAAAGACACTTACTGCCCAAATTAAACACAACTGTTCTGTTCCGGTCCATACTTTCGACACCAAATTTACTTTTAATACAAATAGAACGAATTATCAATATGTAGAATCCAAACTAAGGGAGGGTGATATAAGGGGTGCGTCGAGACTCTTATTCAGCACTGATGTGGTGGCCCCTTGCTCTCCAAACACGCTTGCGGGTTTGAAGAGCAAGCATCCTCTCTTTTCCTGATGCCCCGGATATGGATTCGGAGCATCTGATTACTACAGCCAAGGACGTGTTCGCAGCAGTTTGCTACTTCCGGACTGGGTCGGCTGGTGGCCTCGACGCTCTAACACCACAACATCTCAAAGATCTTTTGTGTTCGAGCGCCGGGGAGGCTGGCGATGCACTCCTGAGGGAGCTGACTGCTCTCATGAATTTGATGCTCTCCGGCAATGTGAACGGTGCCATCACTGACATATTGTACGGAGCAAATTTATGCGCTCTTATCAAGAAGGATGGTGGCATTCGTCCCATTGCCGTAGGTTGCACATATAGGCGTATGGCAGCCAAGATATGTTGCAGATATTATAGCAACGATTTATCTGCTAAATTCCAACCCCTCCAATTAGGCTTTGGCTCAAAGGGGGGTTGTGAGGCTGCCATACATGCCCTGGCCACGTACCTTGGTTCTGGTAATGGAGAAGTCATCCTTAAGGTTGACATAAAGAATGCCTTCAACGCAGTGAATAGGGACACCTTGTTGTCAGAGGCAAAATTAGAAACCCCCAAAATTTATAAATTTCTTTCGCAATGTTACAGATATCCCTCAAAATTATTATACAAGGACAACCTATTGGAATCCGCAGTTGGATGTCAACAAGGTGACCCACTTGGACCAGTTATTTTTAGCTTAGCAATTCACCCAATTATTCGGCAGCTAAATTCAAAATTCAATGTATGGTTTTTGGACGACGGAACTCTTGGCGGAGACGCTGACATAGTACTGCAAGATTTGGCAATTCTAAAAGACAAATTTAAATCGATTGGTTTGGAGCTAAATTCAAGTAAGTGTGAGCTATTTCTAAATAAAATTGACGATGAAAAAAAGTCTTTGGTATTATCAAAATTTGATTGTTTGGCACCACACATTAAAATTTGTGACAAGAATTCTCTTCGCCTCCTTGGGTCTCCTATATTTGAAGAAGCCTACGAATCATTCGTAGATGAAAAGATTCAAAATTTTAGTGAAATTTCAGATCGCCTGCTAAAAATTAATATTCATTCGGCCTTTACAATTTTTCGATATTGCCTTTTCGTTCCCAAATTTACGCATGCCTTGAGATCTTCACCGCTTTGGAAAAATATGAAATGTTTAGAAAAAATGGACCAAATTATTAAAAATACACTTAAAGAAATATTAAATGTGGATTTGAACGACCGAGCCTGGCTGCAAGCGTCTCTTCCTGTACGTCTGGGTGGGCTCGGCGTTCGCAAAATTTCTGATGTTAGTTTACCGGCGTTCCTGTCCTCGGTGCACAGCACGGAAGACTTAACCAGGCAAATATAAGCACCAACACTGGTTAATTCGGAAGTGCTGTGTAAAACCGATGCCGTGAACGCCTGGAAAATGGCTTGTCCAAGCTCTGCTTTGCCTACCAACCCATTCTCCCAAAGGCAGTGGAACGTGCCGCTTTGCAACACTGTGAGAGAAAATCTTATTTTATCATCTACAAGTGTTGCTGAGCGTGCTCGCTTGCTGGCTGTGGGAGAGTGGGAGTCTGGTCTTTGGCTTCAAGCGCTCCCGTCGTCCAATGTGGGCACAATGTTGGACGACACGACATTTCGCCTTGCCACTAGCCTCCGTTTAGGTGCTCCGTGTGTTTCTCCGCATCGTTGTCATTGTGGAGAAGCCGTCGATAGCCTCGGACACCATGGACTATCTTGCGGCAGAAGCGCGGGCCGAATGCCTCGTCACGCCTATGTTAATGACATCATCCGTCGCACTCTTGTCACCGCCGGAGTACCAACCGTACTTGAACCCAATGGTTTGGTACGCGATGATGGGAAGAGGCCCGACGGTATGTCATTGTTGCCTTGGAAGTTGGGTAGGCCTTTGGTATGGGACGCAACGTGCGTAGATACCCTAGCGCCATCACATCTTCCAAGTACAGCCAGCTGTGCCGGCGCTGCTGCTGCAAGCGCAGAATCCCTCAAGCGGCGAAAATACGGTAATTTAATAGGTAATTACGTATTTGAGCCGTTTGGGGTGGAGACGCTTAGTCCATGGGGTCCGAGCGCTCGTACGTTGTACAGAGAAATCGCCAAACGACTAATCGACGCTTCACGTGGCTGGGCTGTATTTCGGCCAGCGTATCAGCATTGCCATCCAGCGTGGCAATGCTGCCAGCCTTCTGGGCACGTTACCAGTAGACAGCGATGCGGAGGAATTCTACGACACCTAAAGCTGTCTTGTAAATATGTACTTTGTATTTTACCCTCCCCTTTTTTGTACATATTTATTTTTTATGTATGTAAATAAATTCCATTGTTTAATAAATTTAAGAATCCATTAGAGTATATAATGATATTTTAGAGAACAAATAAAGCAAAAGGAACCTCATTTACTTTTATACGTAAAATAAACAAGACGCCATAGGATAATAATATAAATATAGCAATTATTACAATAATATAAAAGGGTATTAAACATGCAATAATATAAACATATAAATATGTACTAAATAAATAAAAATGTAATTGAAGTGAAATACACGTCCTTTGAGTAATACCAGAAAGCTTCAGCAGAAAACACGCTTTAATAAACTTAATATTCTTCAGATTCCCATACCAGGTGCCTAAATGGGTAAGTATGCTCATTAACAACAAAAGAAACAAACAGTGACAAGAGTAGAGCATAATAATGTAAATGTATAGGACTGTGTAAATAAACAGGCACAATATAAAAGTTGTGTAAAAAAATACTGTACAATAACATACTATCCAAACGCACAAAAGAAGTAATTCATTTATAACAATTACAACTAAACAACATAAACTACTTGGGTACATAAACAACTGTGTCAGCACATATATACCATCCTCTAAGGTTCAAAGCATCACACATAGAAACATAAACACAAACATAATCAGAAAGCACAGCTGAGTCTTTAAAATAAAAGCATATAATAATAATATAAATGTATGAAACTATGTAAACAAAAAGGTACGACACTAATCTTTTGTATAAAAATATAGTACAACAATAAACCATCCCAACGCACAAAAGAAATACTTCGTTTACTACAATAACAACTATATAACGTAAACTATTTAGGGACATAAACATAATTGCATCAGCGCATATATACCATCCTCTACTGTTCAAAGCAACACACAAAGAAACATAGGAAAAAACATAATCTAAAATCACACGTGATTTTATAAAACAAAAGCATATAATAATATAAATGTATAGGGCTAAGCAAACAAAAAGGTACAACACTAGTCTTTTGTGTAAAATTATAGTACAACAATAAACATTTACAACATTTACATCAACACAACATAAACTACTTCGGGACATTAACACAATTGCGTCACCGCACGTATAGCCTCCAATACTTTTCAAAACAACACACAAAGAAACATAAGCACAAATATTATCAAATAACTTATCTGAGTCTATAAGATTTAAAATAAAAAAGGATTTAATATGTCGATTTAACTAATACATATTCAAGATATATATCATTTGACGGATAAAATAAAATATTTTTAATGTATACCACAGTAGGGAGACAAACAGGAAATAGATGGCGCTAGCCGCCATGTCAACATCAGCTCCGTATATAAAAATTATTAAATATTCATTAAGTGATTAAATAAGTCAGTAAAAGTGTTTAAATAACGTCAGTTACTACAATTTCCAGCATCTATCGTTTGTGAAACGTTACAACAGTTCGGTATTACAAAAAAGTGCAAAACAATTACGATCAGTTATACAGTGTTTTCAAACAATATTCTGTTCATTAGTGCAAGAAATTATAAAAAACATATACAACTCTATAACATCATACCTAGTGACAATAGTTTATGCCATAAAACAACTTAAAACTCCAAAACTGTATTGAACCGAAAACAGTGAAAAAAAGTGTTCGTTATTTTTATTCAAAATCAAAATCACAAATGTGGGTGAATGAACTCTCACTTTTTAACAGTTTAACAGAAATATTACACGTATAATATACTCAAGTATTTTGGTTAGCCACGTAACTGTCTCTGTGGTCCGATGCGAAGCTTTCATGGCTGCTGAAAGCGAACGCTTCAACTTCGAGTTCGGGTCCAACCTTACCATAAAGTGCACTTTTTGAGATTCTTTAAATTATTCTTCGAATATTTCTAACATTAAAATTGTTAAAATATGGCATTTAACGCTAATATTACACTGAGAAATAAACGTGTACTGCGTTCAGTTTCACAAGAATCGATTGAGTCTATGGATAGTCTAGCATCGCCACGAAGTGCTAAAAGTATGTTAGATCTATCCTCGTATTTTAGGAATGAAGAAATTAATGTTTTAACAGACACTATAAACAAACTCAAAGAACAGTTAATGAGTGCACATTCAGAAATAGATACATTGACGCAAGAAAACTATTCACTTCAACAAAAGTTAGAAGATGAAAAACAAAAAGCGCTACAGTACAAAAATATGTATGATTCTAGTCTGAGTGTAAGAAAAAATGTCACATCCAGTAACACAAAATGTAGCAGGATATTTATGAATCGAAACAACATTTCATGCCGAAAATTGGATTTAAATACAGATTTTGTAACTCCACAACGTCCTTCTGTACAGCAATTGGATAATAATATGGAACTTTTACACAATGATGCTGCAAAGACTGGAGTTTCGATTTCATCTTCGAAAGGAGTAAAAAATAGGGACATTATAGCACAGGGAAAGCACCGGGTAAACGAGATAACAAGCTCACAGTTAACGTCCTCTACCCTCAAACACGGTCAAATTATCGTGCTATCCGATAACCAGGGAAAAGGCATAGTACAGAATCTACTATGTTATCAAAATAAACTGATTCTGAATAAATACAAGATCTTATCAATCAGGAAACCCTATGCTAAAACTGAAGATGTTTTATCTAGCTGTAATGTTTTGTCACAAGAATTAAACAATAGAGACAGTGTCATTATTATGAATGGGGGTAATGACACCAATCCGTTAAAATTTCAAAGTGAACTATCGGTTGCCCTGAAACTGTTAAAAAATTGTAATGTATACATAGTTAATGTGCTCCACAATGCATTTCTGAATGAGAAAAATTAAATTATAATATAAAACTGCTAACTCAGAACTTCGAAAATTGCTAATATGTGGAAGGCCGTAATTGTAATGAGATAGTAGAAAAGATAATTAGTGAAATAAATTTAACTCAATATACCCTTAAATATCTGTCATATAACCGTAAAACTTTAAAAAACCTGACAACCTCCGAGAGGAATGCAAGTTCTTACAATAATCATAATAATCTTAAATACATGAGTCCACCTCATTCGATAAAACCTAGCTGTAATTACAATATTAAATCTCAACCACGCAAGGGTTCAATCCCCTATTATTTTCAAGCTGCAGATAAACCTAAAGTATGCACTAAGTCTCAACCACGAAAGGGTACAATTCCTTTCTACTTTCACGTTATAGACAAACCAGACACACGCCAAATCCCTAAGGACAAAGAGTCGGATGATAACAAAATCCAGTTTTTTCGTAAACACTAATAACACTACTTTTTCTATTCTACATCAAAACATTGCAGGTGCTCTAAATAAAATTCTTGATGTGGCTATACATGATCTGCACGAATCAGGTTTAAACATTGAAGTTGTTTGTTTAAGTGAACACTTTATAACTGAAGGTGAGGAAAATTATTTGTTATTAAATGGATACAAACTTGTTGCATTTTACTGTCGAGAACAACGTCGAGGTGGTACTTGCATACTTTGTAAGGATAGGTATCAATGCACAGAATTAGCTGACATCAATGATATGAGTATTGAGAAACATTTCGAAATATGTGGTATAGAAATTAAAAACAGTAACATTATTGTAATATGCATATACAGAACTCCAAACTCAAACATTAACGTATTCTTTGAAACATTTTGAAAAATTGTTAACAAAAATACAACACAAAAAATGTAAAGTTGTCATTGCCGGCGATTTTAATATAAATTTCTTACATAGTGACAGAAACAGTATTACATTTAATGAACTCATCTCGAATTATGGTATGCAATGTCATATAAATGAGCCAACACGAGCAAACAAATGTATTGACAACATTATTAGCAATAGCCATACAATGGTTAATTTCATATTTAAGTAACCGAAGTCAAATAACAAGATAACTTAATTCAACAGTAGCACGAACTTTTTACAATGTTTTGATTCAGAACCTAGATTTAATTATTACGGTGTCCCGCAAGGGAGTATCTTGGGGCCATTGCTATTCCTCATCTACATAAATGATCTGCCCAAAGCAATACAACATCACCAATGTGTGTTGTTTGCTGACGATACCTCAGTAATAATAGGTAGCAATAACTTAAAGTCATATGAACATGAAATAAATGAGACACTTCAGAATATAATTAAATGGCTTGATACAAACTCTTTAAAAATAAATATAGAAAAAACTAAACTTATTCATTTTAGGACAGTAAAAACACAACAACTTCAATTTTCAATAAATCACGATGGCAAAAAAATTTAGCAAATACACAGCACAACATTTCTGGGTGTTACAGTCGACGAACATTTGACATGGAAGTGTCACATAGAAAATCTTTGCAAGAAAATCAATAGGTTTATTTTTGCATTGAAAAAGGTTAGGGATGTTGCTTCAAGAGAGACTGCCTTGATGGTTTACCATGCATATGTTTGCTCCATAATACGTTACGGCATCGTGGTTTGGGGCAATTCATCTGAAATCATGCGTGTGTTTATAGCACAGAAGAAGTGTCTTAGTGCAATATTTGGCCTAAAATGGACGGATTCTTGCAAGCCCATTTTTGCATCTCATGACTTATTAACCGTCCCTAGTATATTTATTTATGAGGTGGCAAAATTTGTGAAGTGCAATAAAGAGCTATTTGAAATCAAGGACAATACTAACAGACGCAAAATCAATCACTCGTATTTTAAATTGCCAGTACCTCGCCTAGAGATTTTCAGGGTTAGTTGTGTTTATATGGCGCCACTTATATATAACGCGTTACCGGAGCATATTACAACTCTTCCATATCATAAATTTTGTACCACAATGAAGAAATGGCTAGTAGCAGAAAGTTTTTACTCTGTAAACGATTTTCTAAAAAAGTATTCCTCGCAATCATATCACTTCAGAAATGCATTGATGTAATTAATGTTTATATTAAGTAACTAAAATATTTTTTTGTTTTTTTTTACAATTGTCTTCTTATAGTATATTATTCTTTATCTTATAGTCAATAATCCTTAAATACAATGTTTTTTTACGTAAATACGTTAGCATAATTCTTATTTAAAATTTGTAACATCTTAATATTTGCATGCTATCTAAATATGGCAAAATGTGTCTTGTGCTTTTAAAATTATTAACAACCTTTATTGTAATTACCACATTTTCTGCAAATAAACAATCATTATTATTATTATTAAACAGATTGCTACACAAAGGTGTAACGTCATACACACGGCACTGACTTCTCGAAGTTATGTGCATATAAAATTGTTTCTTGCTGAACGGTGAAGGAAAACATCGTCAGGAAACCTGCATTTATATCATATAATATCGTTTATACAAGTGTTAAGAGTAACAACAACCAATAACCATCGTCACAAAGAGACAGTCAGTCTTCACGATAGACCGACAGTTTAACGTTTTCACGCAAAAATAATAGAGCGAATTTTGATGAATCTTGCAGTAATATAGCTTATAAATACATCAGAAAAGCACATGGGCTTTCTTTTGTCCCGGTAACCGACCTCCACATAAAAGCTATGAATAAAAGCTAGATTCTATAAAGAAACAGATCCTTAACATTTTCTAATAACCTCTATCTGTTTGCCGAATGAAAGTACACGAATACATTTAATAACGGCGCCAGGAAGAACAGGAATAATATAACTCCCCCCAGAGCTTAAAATGTTACAATAAATGCCCTTGTACCTAATTAATTTGCGAACTTTATTTGCATTTAGCGCCCTGACATTTGGGAACCCTCCCAAAATGTCCTCAGATAATAATAAAATTAAAATGTTGCTATTGAACATTGAAAATGTCTTGGTACTTGAGATATTGTGGACGAAGGAGATTTTGAGAGGAAGATAGGGAGGTAAGTAACCTAAGGTTGTGTATCGTGGAGAATGAGCGATTAGGTGAATGGTAAGCGAGGAAATTCATTATCTAACTAACGCTAAATGTAGATATTATAGGGTGACAGACTACTTTTAGAATTTAAATACCGAGTAGTTGAGTCGAGACTGCAAGAAAAACCTGAATACCGCGTCATGACAAATAAAATTTTTATGCATCCAAGATGTATGAAATATTTTAAAAGTTTTCCATTTTCTCGGTTGATCTTCTCTTCTAAATGCTTCTAGGATAAAACGGTACATACGTCTTTAAACTTACCCTATATCTTTCAGTACAATCGCAGTAGAATCCGTTAAGTCGCTTCAAAGACAGACGTTGAAAGAAAGACGTTGTTATGCCGATAATTATAATAAATCATTGTTGATATCACTGATTAGGTACATTATGTTATACTAGTAGATGATATATAAAAATAAAACATGCAAGATAGGTGGAAGTTAACCTTTCGAATGTGCAGCCTTACCGTGAAGGGTAGATTGCCGCTGCAGCAAATATTGTTTACGTAACAGTACGTGTAACAGTGTTTACGACAGCCGTTAAAGTGTTCAAATAAGAGCCGCCATTTCAGTGACAATTTTGGATAATAACTTGGATCCTTTTATTAAAGAGAAGTTTTTAATATTACCTAACCAAAGGGGGTTTTTTTTTTTTTTTTTTGGTATTGGGTTGGAAAATCCTCATGGAGTCCCTCCGCCCCGGGGGGGAAGGACGAAGGGGACTGTCAGACTCTTACTGACTAAAAACCAACCCGTGCTCCTCATGTACCCATGTGTCGGAGGGTAGGGTTTCACCAAAGCATTCCTCGCTACCCCCCGACGGGTATTGGCCCGCCAGATGGTCAGGCGGGCCCCGAACAAAACCCCCTTGGCGGCGGATGAAGATGTTGGGCTCCGCCGCCAAAACACCCAGCGGCCGCAGAGGATAGGGAGGACGGCAACGCAACACCGCATCTCCTCTTCCTCTGCGGCCCCACCGCGACGCAACGATGGTGCGCCCCATTTGGTCGCGGGAGATAGGGCGCGGGGCAACGCAACACCCACACGCCTCTCCTCCCGCGACCGCACCCGACTGCGAGGGACAGACAGAACTGTCCCCTGCACCCGCACCATGGGCCGCATCCTACGCAGGCCTCTACCAAGCCCACGTGGAGCGTCCCCTCCCGGGATCCCGCTTAGCTTCACCGTGGGTGGCTTCTAACCCACGGTTACTGAGCCCCCCCACCACGACAAGGTGGAGATCCCACGGGGGGGAACCAAAGGGGGTAACTTTTGTCAGCCCTAATGTGGTTAAGTCTGATCTAAAACTGATTACAAACACAGAATTGATATAAATTCTAAATAATTATGTATAATTCTATATACTGTGCCCACCAGTAGCCAAGGTGGCCTATTCATGATTGCGTAAATCACTATGATTTTTACGATAAGCTAAAGACGACCCTCACATTAGAATTATCTTCTTCACATTAGTCGAGATACGTTAATCATACATTGTGCGATGTTTTCATGTTTATATCACTCTTGTCGCAGAGGTGACGTATCATTAAAACTAAAATCAGTAAACTAAATAAAGAAAATGACGCAAATTTCTGCTCCGCAAAGAACTGAACAACTGACAAAAATTTAAACGGTTTTATAATACAAGCTGTCGTTTTGATTGGCACCCGCTGAATAACACATGTTTTAAGTTCACAAAGCAACGTAAACACCGGAATGTTCGCGTATATTCTGTCCACAGACAATTCACTGCGATACAAAAAACGACGTGTGCATTTAATGTAATAAACTGTTTGTAAGTTGTTGCGTTTTCCGCGCTACCCACTTTCTTGTGGATTTAAACAATTACTGTTCATTAGGATGCACACAGAGCGAGATTTTTGTAATGCAAATCCATTGTTTTTGTGCACTGTGCTCTACACTTTTATGTGAATGTATGTTGAATGCGCTCTGAATATAATTTAGACTAGGTATGTTGTGCCCGCTCTCAAATGAAAAGCAATTTCATAAGTGGAATGCACTAGGAGCACACACGAACTTCTTCTTAACTTTATATAAAATTCAATATTCCGTGGCCTCGCCGCAGTCCGAGCGAACTCAAACAGTCTCGACTGCGGCGACTCGACGAATTTAAAGGAATCCCCACCATAAAAATAGTAAACACAATTTCTGGTTGTGAAAAGATAAATCTTGCTCTTGCAAACATGCTTGTATCTCGAGGGGTAGGAATCCCGCGTAACTTTGATTTGATTCTTGGAATTTGGCGCGGCATATAGAAAATATTGCAAATTTAGTTTGCGCGGCGACTCGTGACTGTGGGGAGTCAGGCAGTGTGACGCCCGCGGCGTGCCTTCACTGTAATCTGATTCTAGATTGAAATGCCAGCTGTTAAGCATTTTGTTAGTATCGACTTCTTTAGTCGTGCGACTAAATCTTCATGTATTTGCAGAATAATCGTAAAGGACATTTTGTCTAGACACGTGAAGTACGCCGGAGCGGCTTTGTTTGCTTCAGGCGCAATTTTAAGTTTTATTAACTTACATAAATTAAAACTTGTACTTAGCTGTATAATATGTAAGGTTTATGATAAGTTGTTCGTGTGTGTACTAAGTTTGAATAAGTATCTAAACTCCAGGACATGTACATGAACCAACAGGAACAACTAGGATCACACCTTACACTTTTAAATATAAACAATGCTAGGTACGTTTACATATAGTGATATTCGAAAAGTTGACGTTTACATGCGTGCGCTTGAAGGCTTATGACAAATTATTATTATAAAAATAATGATATTACATAATATCATTAATTTTATAAGTAATAAATTTAGTGTTAACTTAAAGTGCTTTTCCACTAGGAATGTGTTGTGCCGTTATGTTGCGAAGATGCGACAGATGAGCTACGAAACCATATGTAGTTTTATTGCGTTTCTACTAATGATGAGCTAAGTATATAGCTGTGCTAATAATGACACGATTGCATGTCTTCTTTCGGCGCCAAACACGCACCTAATGTAGGCACATGCATGCTATGCATGGCCACGAGTAGTGTAGCCACTTGTACCCATCCATAGCATGTATCCCGACCTTGCCTTATTTCAATTCTAAAGTTTCAGACAAATACACTGAAAGATACATAACAAAAAATACTTTAGTCGCCGTATAATAACTTTAACATAGATAAGACCAGGACTAATCTTCCAACTATATTTTGTCCATGTTTAATAACGCTGTGAAAGTTTATCGTTCTTAATTATTACCTGCACGAAACTTGAACCAAAAATATTTTTTTTTTGTTTATTTCTTGGCAGAAAATTTTCACTTTCAGCTCATCGCATAAACAATGTTTTGTTTTTAATTAATTTCCTTGTTAATTTGCTAAAGATGTTTAATTCAAGGCGTCTTATTCTTAGCTTGAGATTAATTTATAATTTTTCTAACAGGTAGTGATATTAATTAGGTTGTAATATATCAATAATAAACTAAACAAGTTTTTTAACAACCCTGATAATATTTTTTTACTACATCAATATGATTGGTTAAAAAGTGGTTGTATTAACAATTTTCGTTTGGTAAAAAATAGATCCTTCACAGAGCCTTAACTACGCAAGCTTGAAATATGAAATTGGGAAAGTGGGCTCCTTTTATGACATCTTTTGTCATTAAGGAATATAATGGTCAGAAATATGTTTGAAAATAAGCTTACTTTGAAGGTAGTACTATGAAATTGCATGTAACAGCTAGAATATGCATACGCATAACACAGAAGTAGGACATTTCACCTATCTATCACTCAAGTAGTGTCTCCGTCTCATAGCTCGGCTCAATATCAGTGTGTCTTGTATCCTTCACTCAATTATAGCATCTCCTACCGTCTCTCAGAATATCAGTTTATCTTTTACTGCCATCATCTACAACAATATAGAGCTATAACTGGATGAGTACCTACGACACTTGGTATCGCCGCCACTAGAGGTGCACTCGCGCTGTTCCGTGTGTTTTCCCTCGTTTACCACGAGAGTTTACACAGCTAGCGAGGTACCACTCTACTGCTCACGTCTGCTCTACATATATTTGTAGTGGTGCGCCGTATTATTATTCTCATGCGGAAATAGTTTGTAGTCGTTCAAGTGGTTTTAGTTTTTCTATTTTTATTGTGATTATATTAATTAGTATCGAGTTTGAATACAGTTGGTCTTAATTGTATTTTTCATAGAGCAGGGGAATAATTCATCGTATTTAAAATATTTTTTCCGCAGAGAAGGACTGTGTCCTTAATTTTATGATACAAAAATTCACATACACAGTTCTCAAGTTTCCGGTGTCAAACACGTATGAAACAATTTGATGTTTTAATGTAGTAGAAAGCACGGTTAATTTTATATACCTAACCTTGTTTGTCTTGCAATGCTTTGCGAGATTAACTTGTATTATGAATAATTGTATAGTTTAATAATTTAATATCTCGCCTCGTGTAAAATTGTGTAGATAAATACAATGCGCTATGCTTGCTGCAGTTCAGATCCATAATATGATCACGGCCCAAAAATTTAATGCTAGGCAGAACTGTCGCTGCATACTCTGACATGTACTGTAGAAAAAGATGTATCTAGTGCAATAAGATTGATTGCACGGATGACTTAGTGGTTTAAGCGGGGGCCTCGCATTCGAATGCCGCACGAGACAAGACATTGTATGATCGACAAATAGTTTGAAATAGTTGCGTCGTGTCTGGATGGTCTTTATGTCCGTTTATTCATGTTTATAATGTCTCCCGCCACACAGACCGAATTCCTAGTGTGTGTCGGGAGTTGTCTTTTAAAGATCTTTATGTCGTTCACAGTGACATATGCCATTTTCACGTTTACTAAGTTTCTCGACTCTGGTCGAGAAACTTAGTAGATCATTTCCTGACTTTGCTCATTTATCATCGCTTATTATAACTATAGTAGGTTTAACTTTGGCTACGGTTTTGAATAATTTCATTGTACACTTTCTTGCAGCCGAAAGCTCGCAGAGTACTCTAAACTTAGTATTCCCATCTCAAAGCGTGTGGGTGCCTTTGAAATGGCTGCCAAATCCAGCAAAGGCCTGCAGTGGTACAAGCGAGTACGTTACAAGTGTGTGTGTAGCCACTGTACATGACTGTACTACTATCTCCTAGACGACACTTCTTTACAACAAAGTACATCTTAGAAATTCCTCAGAGTGTGACAAAGTTTTGGGTAATTAAAGATGTAACTTAGTAGGTTTTTTTACTTATGCTATGTACCTACATACTGTATAGTTCTTGAAGCATATATCTGTAAATATATTCTTTTGAAAACACTTTTTTACTTACAATATAATTGTCTGGAGCAAATATTTGTGAATATAATTTGAAGACAGGTGAAACTTCTGAGTAGTTCGTGATTTGATTTGAGCTGACACTGAAAAGGCTTCTGAGTTTTTAGGCCTAGTTTTTAATATCACACCAACTGTTAATATCGCATAATGAATACGTTGAATACCTATCCAAATACGATTTAAATATAAAATAAATATTCATTTGAATACAAAGTATTTTGTTATCTGAAGAAATCGCAATTATACCAAACAAGTCAGCGCGAGCCAACTGTATAAGGCACAACACAGTACCATCTACGCAATGAAAATGTGAGTTAATCATATCCCTCTTTGCCTCAAGACATAATGTGCGTAGGTTACGTAACGTTGAGTCCTTTGTTACACCCAGTGACGTCACAAGCCTAACTAACGATATTATAAAACAATTCCACACTAAATATAGCCTGAATAATCGCTAAAGCTACATAACCTCTTGTTTAACTAATATTGTAATACTTCATATTGTTTTCTTTTATAATTTTCTTCCTATTCCAATAAATCCCACGCGGTGCTGGATTCTAATTTGTTTTTCAGTGATTTTGTACGAGATTATTTGCTGGTAGAATAAAATTTGCGTAGGCGTTTTAATTTATTTTGGAAATGCGTGCTTTGCCATTCTTTATAATATCACAATTCTAAAGAGGACCTAGATAGTGTACCTAAGCGTTTACGTTTAAGCACGCAGTGCCTACTTATGAAAGATAATGATATAGTAATATTAATTAGGTAATCGCAGCGTTATGAGTAATGTATTTGAATTTCCGTTATTTAGTGGCATAAAATGATAAAAGCTTCGCATCAGACTATTTTCTACCCACGGATAAGTTCAGGTGGGTATCAGTTATGGAGAAAATGATAGCCTGTGGGCAGTGTGGGCATTGTATATATCAATGCCTGTGACGTGCTATTCCGCTGAATAAGCTATATACTTCTTTCTTCAAAATCCGTTCAGTAGTTTATACGTGAAAGGTCAACAAACATCAAATTATTCAACCATGCATTCTTACAAACTTTCACATTCTAGGTATGTACAATTGTATATAATTTTGCGCTTTCGCTAGAAGAGGGGAAAAAGTAAATCAGCTGGGAAAATAAGTCTTCGTCCAACCAGGCTTGATAATGTGACCCAAACAGTGATTTAGTGTGGTTGGAGGTTTTCCATCTTGAACTCATCCGTTCACTTAACATATTGACAGACCCTTAAAGCGTATGTCTTGAACGAACATACATATACCTAATATTAGTTATATGGAATTTAAATCCTCTGCTATATTACAAGCATTATAAGCGTATTATAAGCATTTTCTTTACTGCCTCCGTGGTCCAGTGGATAGCGTATGCGACTGTTGATCGGACGTCCCGGGTTCAATTCCCGGGTCGAGCAAAAGTGTTACTGGGTTTTTCCGAATTCTCAGTAGCAGCACGGAGTCTGGTGATGTGGCCGGTAACAGCAATAGGCTCGCCCCCTATTACGTGGGACTTAAAAAAATTCATGGCGAAACGTGGGTGTAATATTACACCTCTGCCTACCCTCTCGGGGGTATAGGCGTGAGTCTATAAATAAATAAAAAAATATAAGAATTTTATTTTAGCAACAATTGACAAATTAAATAAGCCTAGGATTTTCATATTTGTTTTAAAAATCTATTAATAAAAATATACACATGAGGCTGTGGGTAAATGGAAAAAAACAACAGATATTTATTTCTTATGAACTATATAAAATTACAACACGATTTAGTTAACTTGATGACGAAGAAAGTTGGTACAGGTTTGACTTTAGGCCAGTAACTAAAATAACTCACCCAAGCATCACCCAAATATTCTATCAGATTGGAGATCTCCTAAAAACAGGACAGGTTAGAAGTACCCTGAACAGAAGAGCGTGCATGAGGAATCTGATGGGAGTGAATGAAGGAAGAGAAATATGTCAGGATCGTTGCAAATGGCGTTCCGTAATCTCTGCCTACCCCTCCGGGAAACAGGCTTGAGTCTATGTTTGTATGTATGTATGTAAGTATCTATTTGTGCTTTTAAGTTACAAAAAAACTGCAAGTAATCCTGATTTTATTCGTAATCAATTTTCATTTAAAATAGACTACCCTTCATTCAGTCCACGAATTGGTGTAATTTCGACCCTTCCTTCAGTTTGATTGGTAACTGATACGACCTAAAATACCTTGACCCTTTATTATGGTGTCCTTTATTGGCTATACTTTTAATTAAAATATCTTATTTCATTATTGAATACAACATAATGTTGTGAAAATTATATTAAAATGCGTTAAGAAACTGTGTTGCTCTGCAGACGGCGGGCCAGCTGCAACTACATTTTGTGGCCGATACTAATTAGCAGGTCGTTTTGTCTCCTCTATCATACCCAATTGTGTCCGAAGATCGCACTAAAATGTATACAAAATAAATAAATTATATTACTAACGTAGTTCTTGAGTGAAAATATTAGTCACATAATATAGGTTCTGGTATTCTGAAATAAAAAAACATTATTTTTTTAAATCTTTGTATCATTAAATAGAGACTGCTATTCGCGGTGACCATTGATATTTTCACACGTCTCAAAATCCGGGATTCTTAGCTTTTTAGCTATATCATACCAAATTGTTGTCTCTAAAACATCCCAATTTAAAACAAACTTGAAGACATAAAAATGCATAAAAATGAAATCCTGACGTCTATACTTACTCGTTGCTATATAATTTGCGAGCTCTCATATTCTTGTGCAACAAAATTTCTTAAAGAAATATCAGAAACGGGAACAGAATGAGATTCGAATTCCAGTAACACACTGACTCGAGAACACTCACAGTAAAGATGAGCTCGATGCAGCTAAACAGCAGCATATATTTTTACATTCTGAATGAAATCTCATTGGCATTGTACTAAATAACCCATCCAAGTATTATTACGCAATGAAGATGTAGTTAATTAAGACTTGTGTATGTGAAAAGCATTGAAAGTACTTTTAACCTGGGAAAAAATCTTGTATCGCATCTTTACATACATAATTATAACTAACATTATGTTTAAGTGACAAGGCAGACGATTAAATCACTTATCCCTTCATACAGTCAGGGTTATATTGATGATAAGTAATTGGGGATACAAATTACTGAGTAGGTATAGTTTATTGTGTGTTGTTCGTAATAGTGATCCTTTGGATGGGTATCCAAATCAGCGGCTAGTTCTCGTAATCCCTTGACTGCTGGGTTATCGCTCCCCCTTAATTTTTTTATACGATAGAATTTTTTGTACATTATATACTGGATTTAGTTTTACTTATTACTTCTACTTTTAGATTCAAAAGATTACTCATATGCTGAGTAATTAAAATGCGGCAATTAACAAATTCAAATGACATTTACATTATGATTTGGCGTAAGACCTTTGAATATCAACATGCATGTTTTGGACTTAAATAAATAAGAGTCTTCTAAATGAATGTTTTATAAAAGCCTAAACAAATATGGCCGGTTATTGCTATGAATTGGGCAACGCGACAGGTGCTTAAAATCATACGTCAAATTAAATAAAATGCCATATAACACTCTTACAATGCCGTATTGATTTTCTTCATCCTTTATCTTATTTTAAACCTAGCCAGCAAACTAACAAAGTAAATATAATTAAATAGAAAATACAGAGAAAAGAAAACGAAACCTTTGAGACATGCAACTGAGACAGTTAACTCCTTGAATAGCAAGAAATGGGTCGCTTCGTCTGATAAATTAGGTTATCTTTTATTTTGATATTATTGTCGTCCGGGCAAATTAAAACACCGCAGAGCTTTTCAATAAAAGAGCTTTTACATTATATTTATTGGAGCGCAAGTAATCGAATCATAAATAAATTTAAGAGTTGTTATTTAAGTATGTTGAAAAAAGCAATTTATACCAGGCAAGAACATTAAAATCTAAACCATAGCAGCCCGTGGGAAATCAGCTGGTAGGTTCACAAAATGTTGACGAGCTCTGGCTGGTAACACGACAGCGTTATTCTGTCATATTTTCCGGCGGCTTATTATAAAAGGTTTGTTTCGGTGGATAATTAGGTTGATTATGGCAACAATATTAATGTTATATGTTATTTAGAATGAGTTATTGTATGCCACAAATTGTTTTGGATATACATACCTTTAAGAGATTCATTAACGGTCATTTTCAATATTCGAACTATAGATAGATCTGTAGATTTTAGATTCGTGTTTGACATATTTTGAATGGAGCTTATGTCAAAAACTGTCAAAAACTAATCTAAAATCTACAGATCTATCTAAAATTCGAATATTGAATTCCGTAGTAAAACGTTATATTCCCATTGTCCTCCTGACCTAGTTAATTTCTGCAAAGAAATGCTGGGGCTATGCATATATGAATGCGGGAATGAGTATTGAAAATATCAACTTTTCAACCGAGTGGCTTATGTCTGATTGACACAACCCATAGACATTCTTTGCTTAAGACTTTTTGTATAATTTTATATACTTTACAGATAAGTGAAACACCTCTTAGGAAAAACCAGTAACATCAAATAAGACTTTTTTATATGAACAATTTGCAGTAATCATCATCATGACTTGGACTGTTTAATCTGTCTAAAACATACAACATACTTTGGTAAGTTCATAAATAATTCAGTAGAATGTAGCGCCAGCTAATCTCACTGGTCCACTAGTAAATAGAAATCATCTGCATAAGGACGGACAACAATTCTCCACGTAGAGAAATATTTTTATTTCTCATCCGCTAGTATCCACAATCAATAGCTATATTTTAATCTTCATAGAACCATTGTTGAACCGGAACAACACCTGTTGAAAGAAATCTAAGAATATGTAAGTAGCTTATGAGAAAAATGCAGGAATTTTGCAAGGTACAACGTATGCCGTATTGATGGCGATTTTTATTATCGTGTAGAAAATTTGTAAAGGAGTTTTAGTAGCGCGAAATATTCGGTAATGGAAAATTATACAGTCGATGATGTGGACGATATAGGGAACACATAAAACGGACTATCGGTGAAAAGTTAGCGGAGCGGACGTGTAGTTACTCGCGAAGCAAATGGACGTGTAATTTGGTAATGTTTGGATGGAACTGGGACGAACATTATGAAAGAGTTATCTACTGCAATGTGCTTATTATACTTTACATACCTACTTAAAGGAATTTGGTGGTAATTATACTTACCCTTT
Source organism: Euclidia mi (assembly GCA_944739405.2). Classification (NCBI taxonomy): domain Eukaryota; kingdom Metazoa; phylum Arthropoda; class Insecta; order Lepidoptera; family Erebidae; genus Euclidia; species Euclidia mi. The sequence continues at coordinate 23,410,726 of OX123204.2, read as the reverse complement.
ATGTCGAGGCTTCTCAGCTAAAGCCGATAGACAATTCTCGCCTTTTTGGACTTTCGGTTTATTCACCTAACATAGAGAATAATATAGCACGGGTCTGATACATATTGAGTTGGTTGAATTATGGCTGCTTGCGCTAAAAAAGTAATAAATAAAATAATTTGTTTTGAATGTCTGACTGAATCTTCAAATTGAACAATCGAATAATTTGAAATGCATTCTGTTACTTTCACTCAATGCAGTTTTCTCAATTTGACTACATACACCAGCAATATTTATTATTATTACTTTGGAGTGTACGCATACAATGTAATTTGATTTTTAATGAATAAGTTAGAATTAAGTAAAGCTATAAAGCTGTACTTTGGAGTAATTAATACATAGAGTTCAGTTACAATGTATCCAGACTTCGGATCAACAATTTGTGGATTATATGAACCCCTGACTCGCGGCGCACTGGTGGTGTCCGACCACGCAGTATTTTCATGAGTGATATGATATAGATGAATGCGAATAATTCCATCCAAATATGATTAGAACATGCATAAGTAGCAAATAGGTTAATAATAATAAGCTCTTGTAATGATTTTGAATAAATGTCATTAGATATCTACTGCATTGAAACACAATAAACTGTTTTAATCTAGTGGTAAGCCGTGTAATCAGGGCGTTGTCTGAATGCGTGATAACAATATTAGGAACTAAATTACAAATATTTGCGGCGAGTGTGCTGGGCTGGTGCCAGTAGTACTGAGCGCTATAAGATCATGTACATAGTAGTGAAGTCGCAAATAAAAATATTTGGTACAACAATAATAATATCGTAATATCCTCAGCAATTCACACATAGCAATTTGAGCTTACATCAGTCAGAAACTGTATTGTGGTATAAGTATGATGTACAATTCGTGCAATTCGTAACGGACTGCCGAGACGATGGTCTCGGGTTCGATCCCCAGTTACCCCGGGCACACACCTATGACTTTTCGAAGTTATGTGTGTATTAAAATAAAAATATTAATTATCGCTCGCTTAAAAATGTGCCCGGTAGATGGCAATAGGCTCGCCCCCTATTACATTGGGACCGAAACATATCTGGCCAAGTGTGGGTGTGTAATACACCTCTGCCTACCCCTTCGGGGATAAAGGGCGTGAAGATATGTTATGATGTACAATTAATTATTTAAGTAAAAGGCATTTTGTAATTTAGGTTCGGCTATTTTAATGTCATCATCATGCTCCTAGCATTATTTCAGTTGCATCCCAGAACATCTACCCATATTAGTTTTTCCACAGATTGACTGTTGTCTGACCTCCGCAACACAAAGGGATAGCAATATTCCATGATTTTAGACTAGTGTCAGTTTATGCAAAGGTGCTGACTACCCATGACCGTAATGACTGTCAAGGATCTTCGTAATAACCGGGACGACTTAACGAGGGCATGCTATATTTATCGATTTAAAACCCATCAGTCTGTCGGTACCTCCACTAGTTTTGCTTGTCAATCATAGTCCCAACACAAGTCTTGTCGATTTGCGTCACCGACGCACGCCCCGCTGATCACCATGGGACCTCTCTGTACAGCACATGCAGAAAGTCAACTTGACACAGCATTATGTTGCGACTAAAACGGATTTGTATTTTACTATTTCTCCATACACCAAAGTTTGTGAGGATATTTGTTGCTCTTTCGCACAAGAACTTTTGAACGGTTTTTTTAAACCATGCTGTAATATAACATAAATATCAGAATATCACATACCTTTTGTCCCTACAACCAACACGCAATGCGGGTAGAATCTAAATAAATAGCATGCAAGATCTAGTGGCATAAGTTAGGTTGCGAATAAAACGAACATTTGGAGTAGTATTAAAGATTGTTAACTGAATGACCTATGGTTGGTTGGTTTTACCAGTTATTTTTGACTAGCTATTTATTATACGCAACCTAACTTGGCTATGGATAACATTGTTGTATTGATCAATAGATGCTTTTAAATTATCACAAAGTGGTTACTTCAACGCGCATTTCACTACATAGAGTGCAGGATATCAGCCTTTTGTAAACCTATCTACCAAGAATATATAAACTCAAAAATCATCTAAACAAGTCTATCTAAACTTCTGTCTCTATCCCGACGTTGTTCACTAGAGTTGTGGTGACACGTGGACATTCCCATGCGGAGGCACATTCCAGCCGCTGAACAATTATACCCCGGTCTGGACACAATCGTCCTTCCGCAAACATTTAGCCAGTCTTTTGTGTAACGCAATATAATGCATTCGCGCTCTTGCACGACAAACTTTTTCATTGACAAGGGATGTGTTTATTCGTCCATATTGCACCAACGTGTGTAATAAAAATGCTGATATATAAAACACAGATATTTTGTTTGCAATTGATTAGTTGGTGAGTTGGCCTCGATTGTGTTCGACGAAAAATAAATTAGAAATATTGTTAGGATAGGTTTTTATTGAGTGTTTAAACAGGTGCTAGGTTTTGACATATGTAAATTCTAATTATTATTTTCAGAGTCTATTTAGTTGTATTATCTTGAACGTCTGTATTAAGATGACGTCGTATTGTACGGCATTATTAAGTCTCGCAGTAGCAACTTTAGTGGAAGAAGAGATTAAGGCATTCTTACAAGCGTTCTCCTAGGAGAATGCTACTCACTAAAATACACGATTGAGCAACCAACAAGGCAAATACAACATCCTACATATTTTGTTCTTCGTTGTTTCATTTCTGATGATGTTTTTAATATAAATTGTCCAACTTTCTTTCCGAGATATACTTGTTCAAATACTTTCTCTATTAAACCAACAACAACTTTGTTCAAACCCAATTAATTGTAAAAGAAAAGAGCGTACATACGTAGTTGTATAGACTTGTTTGTTAAGACAATTTTATGAATAAATAGCCCTGCCGTTTCGTAATCCAAACAGCTGCGCAATCTACACAAACTAACAGGAATGAACTAGGTAGTGTAAGCCGACTATGACAGAATTTGCCGGCTGCGACCGATATTGGACCAACACTGCACAAGTTAGCTTATTTGCCGACCGACACGCAATCAAACAATCAAATGGCAAGAAGTAGATAAACAATGGCAAAATCAAGTAATCTTTTAGTCTTTGGTTAATTGTATATTTCAAGTGTGTCACCAACAACTTCTAATTAATAATAACAAAACTGCGTTTAGAAAAGAAGTCCTCGAGACATAAACTAAAAAACGTATCAATTACTTAATCAAAACTAGCCGTCACATCATGATCAAATTCAAATGAGAAGCCTGGTGCTTCTAAAGTAAAGAAATAATATTTCGTTCAAATAAAATAAATATTATCGACATCCTCATCAAAATCCTTCTCTTGAATTCGTTTAAAATATAAATATACTCGTAAAACGTTGGTTTTTCAGTTGGATAGCTCTAAAAGAGACGGCATGCCTTAACTTAGTCAGTTTTTAACAGTAGCTTAAAATTGCTAAAGCTGTGATATTAATAATCGATGGTGTCATGATCAAATTTTTATGATAATTTCACTGCGGGTCGTTTCGTCATGTGTCTTGTTTTGAGTGTTATTTTTTAATGTTTGAACGTTCAAGTAATGAAATGAAACTCTTTATTTGCTCAACTATGGTACCTATACCTACTACAGATGTCTAGCATATTCTGACCAAAGACTTGTGCCGTAAAGTACAACCACAGGCCAAAGATCTCGTTTTAGTAATCTGATTGGTAAATTAGATAAAAATATTGACCTTTGTTCTACCCTTTACTCTAGTATTTTTTTAGTTACTCCATCATCATATCAGCCAAACGACGTCCACTGCTGGACATAGGCCTCCCCCAAGGTTCTCCACACAGACCGGTCTTGAGCCGCCCGCATCCAACCTCCTCCCGCGATCTTGACAAGATCGTCGGTCCACCTTGCGGGGGGCCTACCTCTGATGCGTCGTCCGGTACGTGGCCGCCACTCCAGAACCTTTCTGCCCCAACGGCCATCGGTTCTTCGAGCTATGTGCCCTGCCCACTGCCACTTCAGCTTGGCTATCCGGAGAGCTATGTCGGCGACTTTGGTTCTACTGCGGATCTCCTCATTTCTGATTCGATCTCGCAGGGAAACTCCAAGCATAGCTCTCTCCATCGCCCTCTGAGTGACCTTGAGCCTTCTGATAAGGCCCATAGTGAGCGACCACGTCTCTGATCCGTAAGTCATCACTGGCAACACACACTGGTCAAAGACTTTCGTCTTGAGACACTGCGGGATATCGGACGAGAAGATATGCCGTAGCTTCCCGAACGCTGCCCAACCGAGTTGGATTCGACGATTGACCTCCTTCTCGAAGTTGGACCTACCTAATTGGACTACTTGTCCCAGGTAGATATACTTGTCGACAACTTCGAGCGTAGAGTTCCCAACCTGAATAGGAGCAGGTACAACATGGACGTTCGACATGATTTTCGTCTTGTCCATGTTCATCTTAAGACCTACTTGTTGGGAGACTCTACAGAGGCCATCGAGCATTGTGCCTAGGTCTTCCATGGTCTTAGCCATGACTACGATATCGTCTGCGAATCGAAGGTGAGTGATGTACTCGCCGTTGATGTTGATGCCGAGTCCATTCCAGTCCAGAAGCTTGAAAACATCCTCCAGCGCAGTGGTAAACAGTTTCGGGGATATGACATCCCCCTGTCTCACCCCTCGCTGGAGTTGAATAGGTTTTGAACTCTGGTCCTGGAGGCGGACTGACATAGTGGCGTTTTCATACAAACACTTCAGCACTTCGATATATCGGTAGTCAATCCGGCACCGTTGGAGAGACTGTAGCACCGCCCAGGTTTCGATCGAATCGAAGGCTTTCTCATAGTCCACAAACGCCAAGCATAGGGGCTGGTTATACTCCTCGGACTTCTGTATAACCTGCCGCAGCGTATGTATGTGGTCTATGGTACTATAGCCTTTACGGAAACCGGCTTGTTCGGGAGGCTGGAAGTCGTCTAGCTTGCTCTCAAGACGATTCGTGATGACCCTCGAAAACAGCTTGTAGACGTGGCTCAGAAGTGTGATGGGTCTGTAGTTCTTCAAGAGGGTTTTATCCCCTTTCTTAAAGAAAAGCACCACCACACCTCTGTGCCACGCCTGTGGCGTTTTACCCTCGAGAATTACGGAATTAAATAGCTTCCGGAGGGCTTCTCTAGCGGGTGCACCGCCGGCCTTCAGAAGCTCACTCGTAATTCCGTCATCACCCGGCGCCTTGTTGTTTTTAAGCTGTTTGAGAGCCACACTAATCTCGTGCATGCTGACGTCCGGGATATCTTCGGTATAGTGTCGGGTCAATCCAGCTCTAGGGTCTGACGCTGGAGTGCTTGCGGGTTGTTGCGTTGTCGTGTATAGCTGTCCATAGAACCTTTCGATCTCCTCCAAGAGCTCAGGCTTGGACGATACGATTCTGCCATCCTCCGTCTTCAGCTTTGTCAGCTGACTCTGCCCAACAGACAGATCCCTTTGGAACACTTTGGATCCCTTATTCCGCTCGATCGCCTCACGAACACATTTTGTGTTGTATTGGCGGAGATCGCGAGTCAGAGACTTAGAGATCTGTCTGTTGAGGTGCCGATATTTCGGCATGTCGTCGGAGGATAGCAGAACCATCTTGCGCCTTTCCTCTAACAGCTCGAGGGTCGGATCCGAGATCTTTTTGGTTCTCTGGCTTTTCTGGGGCTTAAAAAATTTAGCCCCTGTTGTATGGACAGCATCCACGAACCCGTTACTGTACACGTCCACATCTACGCATTCACCCAGGTATTCGAAACGGTTCTTGAGTTCGAGCTGAAAGCTCTCGGGGTTTTGGATATGAACCGGTGCCGGTCGGAGCGTGGACTTTATCAACCTCGACCGTTCGAGGCTTGTACGGATATTCAATGTGCCTCTTACCATTCGGTGATCGCTCCCCACTTTAAGTGAATTGATCACGGAGACATCATTGAATATCTGCCTCTTCGTCGACATGATAAAGTCGATCTCATTTTTGGTTGCACCGTCTGGACTTACCCAGGTCCACTTGCGGCATTCTCGCTTCTTGAAGAAGGAATTCATCATATAGAGTCCTTCCTTCTCCATAAAGCTAGCCAGCAAGTGACCCCGGGAATTCCGATGCCCATAACCAAATGGCCCCACTCTCAGCTCATCACCGTCGCGTTTGCCCAGTTTCGCGTTAAAATCTCCCATGACCACGGTGTAATGGGTTTTGTAGCCATGTATAGCCCGAGATATGTCCTCGTACATGGCTTCCACCTCCTCATCGGGGTGCGACGAGGTCGGAGCGTATACCTGTATGACCTTCAGCGAATACCGCTTGGAAATATCCAAGCTGAGAATACTGAGTATAAGGTACGCTACCCTGCTCGACACACTCCCGATATTTACCACGTTGGTCACGAGAGATTTGTGGACGATGAACCCGACACCACCTTGGGACTGTTGGTCGCCCTCCCGGTAGAAGAGCAAGTTACCGGAATTGAGAACTATCGAGTCCTCCCCCTGTCTTCGGACTTCAGATAGGCCTATGATATCCCATCGCAACTTGCTCAATTCTTCTTCCAGCTCGACAATCTTCTCGTCGGTCCGCAGTGTGCGCGTGTTCAGTGTTGCCAGGGCCAATTGTCGTTGGTGGTGGTAGCCCGATCTCTTCCGGAGATTCTTCGCACCCCTTGCCCCGCCGTTACCATGGCCGCTACCATAACCAGGACTAGCGGGGCTGCCGGGGACTAGGGGCCGGTTTTTAATGGTGTGATTCATAATTGGGGGGGATATGCCATAATCGCCACGCTTGGCAGGCGTATTGGCGATCGCAGTGGCGGAAGTTCTTAGTGCTGGACGCTGCTGCCCATCTAGCATCTCGGGATTTCCTTCCGCCAGGTTCGGATGGTTTGACCGCCATCTTTCGGTTGACTGCTTGCGCTGGGGGAGATATTATGACGAGTATCTACTCGTCAGAGTAACTCCCCCAGTGGGCGGTGGGGTCGTCACGTCCCGACGTCGACAGTTACTCCATAGCAAAATTAAAATATAAAATGTAGTGCTGTTATCACCGTATAAGGGGTTGGTAACAAATAAACGAGAAATGTGAAACTTGTAGTGGAAGTAATGCTATATGTTGTGTTCGCACGTCGTTACCTCCACATTGAGTGTGAACCAAATACTACACCCACGGACATACTTCAAACGTTTATAAAGAAATCTGCTGATTTTTTGTAAAAAGTTATTTGATAGTTCAATGTGTTAGAGATTTTTTGTGTATATCGCTGAATTTATGTATTTTGCTGTTGTTACGTCGGATTTTTTTATGAAGATTCGCAAAGCGAGTAACTTTATCTTCTTTTTTAATAACTGCTAAAAAATACTTTGCATATTAAAGGAACACGGATTTCATCTAAGATACGTAGTAAATGTTTGGCTGCAAATAAAACATGGCTGACAAATTGTACGTCTATGGTACATTTTATTTTTATGGGTTTTAAATCTGCCACTCATTAAAGCCACACTCTCAAACAGTAGCCACAATAAATGGTTGACACGTTCAAAAGGAGTCTGAATGTCCTATTAGCTTAAAGCAGGGTTCGTTAACCTCGCGTAACTGATATGCATTAATCGGAGAGCTCACCCCATCCGGACCGACTGGCCAATGAATTGGCGCATCTGCCCGCCAATCTAGTTTCAATTTAAGGCTGTACCGCATACACTTTACACTAATTTGTATGTAGATTTATACATATATGTATCTGTACCAGTGATGGACGGTTTAAGGTCGATGAAGTACGTATAAAATTTCCAAAAAAAAAAGTTGCGGTCCGATTCTTGCAATGGCTGTAGATAAAGTTGGTTATGTTTTTTTAGCATCTATTAAGAGAATACTACATTAATTCTAGTAATTTCCATAAAAATAAAGTTACGAATAAAATTGGCTTAAAATTATCCAGTAATGGACAAGTCATATACCAATGATTGACACCTAGTTATGGACAGTGTTCCGGTATTGGACACCTAGTAATAGACACTTGATAGATACAAATAAATAAAAATATTGTTTGTTTAGAAACAAATTTTATTTGCTATTACGTATTCTAAAATAAAAGTTCTTATTAATCATAAAATAAAGTACTGTAAGAAAGATCTTGTTTGTAGTACCTACAGTAATGGAATAAACCAGTGATGGACACCCCAGTAATGAACACGTCTGTCCATTACTGGTAAAAAGCTTTATAAAGTCATGGAAAAAAGATATTTCATTGACTTTAAGAAATAAATCTAGAATCGACTAAAATATTTAAAAAAATGCCCTGCACTAGTAATCGACACAATGTCCATAACTAGGACATGTCATAATAACAGGTACTAGTCATGGACATAGCAAAAAAAAACAAACCACGTTGTTGTTTGCAATACATTTAATTAAGATTGTTTGGAAAAGAGGTTAATTCAGCCACAAACTTATTATTTATTCATTATTACCTTAATTGAATTGACAAAAAAACTCATCAGCAACTTACCTCGCTATCAAACTCACTTAAAAAACGATATCACTGGTGACACGCGCTGTTTATCTTTCCACCAGTTTGAAACTGAACCCCAGACATACATCAGCTGTCAATAATTTGAAACTTTAATCCCTTTTCTCTGTGGTAAAGTATTGCCAGGTAACAAAAGCGTTGTAGAATCCTTATTTTTTAGGACTCAATCAATAATGTTCATAACTGGTACGCTGTCCATTACCGGTGCACTTACCTAGCGGTTTTTGTTTCGTTTGCCGAATTACTCAGTTTTTTTTGTTGAAGGTTAGTTGAAACCAAATGTTAAGCATGCAAATCAAATGGATGGAATACTATAATTGTGTTTTTTTTTGCAAATTATTCTACAACAAACGGTTTGTAGCTAACATTTTGATGTTCGTCTAGCATTTAAGGCAGGCTGCATCGCACTCTCTTTGAACCAATTTGGTAGAGATAGGCATCGCGAAATACTTAATTCAAATCTTAATAATAATGTTATGTGCCCACCCACTTTTTGAATTATGTACTATTTCAATCCAACTGGGCTGAAAAAGTTTAGGGACCCATGCATTTAAGGTTTTTTTGTCTTTTACTGAACTCTTGTTGAACATTTGATTTCAATAAAACAGATATTATGCTTGTATTTTTTTTTTCTTTTTTATTATAGACTCACGCCTGAATCCCCGAAGGGGTGGGCAGAGGAGTAATATTACACCCACATTTCACCATGATTTTTTTAAGTCCCACGTAATAGGGGGCGAGCCTATTGCCGTACCGGGCACATTACCAGACTCCGTGCTGCTACTGAGAATTTCCTAACGGAAAACCCAATAGCACTTTGCCCGACCCGGGAATCGAACCCGAGACCTCCCAATCCCACGCGCACATTTATGCCGCGAGACCAACGAGGCAGTCTTGTAAATGTAATAGATAAAGTGTTTTATGGCAATTGTAATATAATTTTATGTAGTTTTAAATGTTATAGTCCAATACTTTATTAATAGGTATTTATATAATTTTGCGTGGTGAAGGCTATCTATATAATATCTCTTGAATTTGTGTGATAACAACTACGTTTAAATGACGTCTTAAAATAATAAAAAAAACTAATTAATATATACAATACTTAGTTACAAATTAGGTACTGTAACTAAAATTTGTATGATCTAAATTCGAAACACAGACTTGTGGATTCCTGACAAATTCTCTAAACTCTAGTCTAACGTTTGACTTGAAAATGTCTTTGTAACATATAATTTGTACAATTTAGTGATATTATCTAAATGCTTTTCAGTTATTACTGAATAGCTCCCATTAGCTTAGTTTTTGAAATCTTACTACTTCAAATCAAAGGATCGCATTCTTCGTCGTTTCTTCATTTCTGAAGGTTGTGCCATACTTTTATGAAAGTCTTTCATGTATCTTATTTGCCTCCATCTCTCACGCTGTTCAGCCTCTCGTAGGGCAGTTGTTGGTCGCACCATCGGTTTGGTGATCAGCTATATTAAAATATTCACGTCTCTTAAGTGAGAAAGGTGACCTGTGTTCTTCTCCCATCACACCATTCTGGAACTAAATACTGGCGCGGATATATCCTCGACAACAGTTTGCGTCACACCTTAAGAAATGCTTCACACAACTTAAAATATTACACATGATTCATGTGAAATTTAATAATGCAAAATCAAATTACAAAACCTATAAGTAAACTATTCAAAAAATCACAAAACAAATATGTATAGCATCAGCCAGTTCTCACGTTTCAGCAACCACGCTGCAAATCTTCAGATAACGAAAAAATCAAAGATCAAACTGAACGTAAATGAAAGAAATATAAAACGCAAGTTGTTACACAATCACCGGATCCTTCGATTACCGGCTCCGTGGATCCGGGAGCGCTCTGTGAGAATCCTTGGCAATTTATTTATGAACTTTGATTTTCATTTTGGTATCTTTCTCCAACATCAATTACTTGTTGTCTGTAAATAAACAATGCCATGGGGACATCATTTTGTTGTACACTTGCTTTTTAAAATAAGATACTTATTCAGATTTCGTTTTTAAATTTGCCGATACTAGAGGTTAGGTGGAGGGTTCCTTGCTAGCTATGAAGCTTGAGTAAGTTCTATTTGACATTCACAGGGTGATTTGGCCTCAGTTGTGTCGTCGCTGAGGTTATTTTATACAGAAAAAAAACTATTGCTAATTTTGCTTTTGATTCTTGACTAGGTCAGATGTTCACATTTTCTTTTTAACGAGCCGATAAGCAACCGATCCAAGTGGCAGTTCTGTTGAAAAAAGAATTACTAGCACTAAAAACGCATAGCGTAAAAGCACTTAAAGTGATTGCGATACCTCGTAATCCAAGAATAAGGCTTGGTTATATTTGTGACCACTGTAAGGTCTAAAAACATTTCTCGAAAACTCGATAACCTCGTATTAGGTAATCTGTAATAACATTCTTGCGTTACAAACTACTTTACTTGCCGCAAGAAGCTAAAATTTTGCATGTATGTTCAAAAATAAAAAATTATTTCCCGAAATTGCAACGGAATCGATAAGAAACGTCTAACGGCCATTTTCAATATTCGAACTATAGATAGATCTGTAGATTTTATATACGTGTTTGACATATTTTGTATGAAGCTTATGTCAAAAACTGTCAAAATCGAATCTAAAATCTCCAGATCTACCTATAATTGGAATATTGAATTCCGCAGTAAATTAAATATATTTTGCTGTGTAGTAGTGGGCGTGTAGCTGAGGGCATCCTCTGGTATAAAATAAACCGTTGTCACGATCGTGATATAACAATTTTTTACGACTACAAGTTCACACTACCTAGATGCGTTTGTCGAACGACTGTATGGATTATTAGACTGTGCCACTAGTATGATACCGCCCTTACTGTGTTCTCGAGGTCCGCTCAAAATGGGTCGGCGGTCCGGATGCGGACCGCAGTCCGCCATTTGGTGTCACCTGTTACTAGACTTCCTGAATTAGCCACATCCTCATATAAATATATCTTTGTTATTCCTAACGCCATAGGTAATAAACCTAATTATGTTTTATTGAACAACAAAATTCATGAATACAATTAGGTTATCTTCACGGTTTCATCTCACACCTACTCTTTTTCGTTTATTTGATGCAGGAAAATGGACTTCCTATTGAGCCATACCTATTTAATACATTTTAGATTACAAAACAACGGCGCGTTTATTAATGGCGGCAGCGTGTAATAGATTTCTTAGTCATATTTCATCAAGTCACTTTTTATTTCTCTCTCATCATTGTCTTGCCCTGATCCCAATTTATTTGGGGTCGGCGCAGTATGTCCTTCGCTTCCATACTTCTCTGTCACCAGTCATCCAATCGCTTACCCCTTTCTCTTTCATATCCATCCTCACACAGTCCATCCATCTCTTCCTTGGCCGTCCTCTCCCTTTTCGTCCTTCTACATGCATATCCATCACTTTTTTACCTACATACATCTCATCTCTCCGCATAACATGTCCATACCAGGCCAATCGACTCCCTTTCACCTTTTCAGTTATGGGCGCCACTTTCATACTACCTCTAACGAAATCATTCCTAATTCTGTCCATTCTTGTCACTCCACACATCCATCGTAACATTCTCATCTCTGCCACATGCAATCGTTTCTCACACATCTTTTTTGTAGCCCAACACTCAGCTCCATACAGTACGACAGGCCTTATAACCGATTTATACATACGGCCCTTTAATTTCACAGGCATTTTGTGGTCGCATATTGTGCCTGAGACCTGTCGCCATTTCATCCATCCTGCGTTGATTCTTTGCCTAACATCCCGATCAATTTCGCCGTCATCTTGCAGGAGTGAACCTAGGTAGCGGAAATCGGAGCATACTGGTAGAGGTGTACCGCCGAGTGTAACCGGTATAGGACTGGAGAGACCGCCAAAGTCACAGAACATATACTCCGTTTTGGTTCTGCTTATTCTCAAGCCTACATTCTCCAGTCTCTGCCGCCACTCCTCCAGCTTGCTCTGCACCTTCTGTCCACTCTCTGCTACCAGAACGATGTCGTCGGCAAACAACATGCACCAGGGTGCCTCTTCCTGTATGTCCGATGATATAGCATCCATTATTAACAGGAAGAGGTAGGGGCTAAGGGCCGACCCTTGGTGCAAGCCTACGGCCACATCGAATCTGGCTGTGATACCAGCTGCGGATCGGACCTGCGTTCGGCATTCAGCGTACATGGCTTGAATCAACGTCAGGTATTTCCCAGGCACTCCTTTCTTCTTCAGGGCCCACCACAAGACTTCACGGGGCACTCGATCATATGCCTTTTCAAGGTCGACGAACACCATGTGCAAGTTTTTATGTGCCTCCCTGTATTTTTCGCATATTTGGCGAAGAGCGAAAATGGCATCCACCGTACCTCGACCAGGCATAAAACCGAATTGGTTTCGTGAAATCTCACTCTCGTCACGCAGGCGTCGCTCAATTACTCTCTCCCATACTTTCATAGTATGTGGCATTAACTTTATTCCCCGATAATTGTTGCACTCTTGGATATCACCCTTATTTTTAAAAATGGGCACCAGGTAACTGTTGCACCATTCCTCGGGTATGGTCTCCTCGTGCAACAGCTTATTGAAGAATAAAGTCAGCCACGCCCATCCATCATCTCCTAATGCTTTCCATGCTTCTACTGGTATTCCATCTGGTGCTAACGATTTTCCATTCTTCATTCCACTAACAGCCTTTTTTACCTCGTCCTTATTTATTTCCTTCACTAACCCAATATTCATCACCTCATTCTCAAGTTTTCCGCTCCAATCGTTCTCCTCATTTATTAACTTTTTAAAGTATGTCCTCCATCGTTCTTTTATTCTATCTTCGTCCATAAGAATCGCTCCTGTTTCGTCTTTCATGCACTTAATATGGGATACATCCTTCGCCTTTCTCTCTCTAGCTTTAGCCATGCTGTATAAGTATTTATGACCCTCGGGTTTTTCAAGTAACCCGTACAACTTGTCTAGGGCATTGGATCTAGCAATGGCTACGGCCTTTTTGGCTCTCTTTTTACATTCGTCATATTCCTTCTTCTTACTTTCTTCTAAAGATTCATTTCCTCCTTTCGTCAGCTGCCATTCTTTAAACCTTGCTTTCTTTTCCTTAAGTGCATTCTGTACCTCTTTTGTCCACCACCACGTGTCCTTATCTTTCATACGCTTCCCTTTCGACTCTCCTAAAACATCCTTTGCTACACCCTTAATACATTCACTCATCTCTTCCCAACACTCATTGACACTAATATCATTCATATCGCCCATTCCTAACATTTTACCTACCACTCTATCTCTGAATTTTTCTACACATTCATTCTTCTCTAACATATGCCATCTTATTTTTGGAGTCAGTTGCTGCTTACTTCTTTTAAAGCTTATTTGAATCTTTAGTTCGACCATCAGGAGCCTGTGCTGCGAGACTAAATCTTCTCCTGGTACCACTTTACAGTTTTTGACCCAGTTGAGTCGATTACGTCTTATTAAGAAATAATCGATCTGGGTCATATGGTGGCCGCTGTTATACGTGATCAGATGTTGCTCTTTTTTTTCGAACCAAGTATTTGCAACTGCTAGGTCAAAAGCGGCAGCAGCTTGAAGAATTGCTTCTCCCTCACAATTTCGGCTGCCGAGTCCCCAACCTCCATGTACTCTTTCATACTCTTCATTTGTTCGTCCCACATGTCCATTAAAATCACCTCCCACAATAATCTCTTCATTCTCCGGTATATTCGTCATCATGCTATCGAAATCCATCCAAAACTTCTCTTTCTCACAATCATCACAGCCTATCTGAGGGTCATACACACTTATCACATTCAGAATAATACCTTGCCACATCACTTTCACAGCAATCAATCTTTCATTAACTCTATTTACACTTGTCACGCTATCTTTCAGATTTTCGTCTAACACAATCCCCACACCATTTCTTTTGCCATCACTTCCACAATAATAAAACTTGTATCCTTCACCGATCTCCCTAGCTTTCGTACCTTTCCATCTTGTTTCCTGCAAACATGCCACATTTATTCGTCTTCTCTTCAAAACACTAGCTAACTCTCTAGCTCTTCCAGTTATCGTACCTACGTTCCAACTTGCATACCTCACCTTTACGTCACAGGCTTGCTTCTTATGTTGCACTCGCCCGGAGTAGTGCAACAACCCTTGCATATTTCTCGCAGGTGCCGGGTGCTGCCCCTGCGCGTCGCCTGCGGGGAACGCCCTAATCCTATCGCACTCATGTACATACTTGGCCATACTGCAAAAGGTTTTGGCATGAATTTTACCAGCCGGCCGCCTGCCTGACGCCAACCCTCCTTGGGAATGTTGTCGTTATAGAGGAAGGTGATGGGAGATACGGGGTAAATGGATAGGATGGATTGACAAGGAAGAAGGGGGTTGTAGGTTGGGGTACTGTAATCACTGGACGGATATAGGGTAGTGACTACAGTAGCTCGGAGAGCCGGGAGCGCGTACCCGAAGCCCTGTCTAATGGTCGGATAGACCAACAGACAGAAGCACCCCCTGACTAATTTTTATTTCTCTCTGCGGGTAAACTTAAATATCCCGTCGTCGTCACGTCTAAAAGCTTAGTGTTTTTATGTTTTTAACTCGAATGGGAAAGTTTTTGCGCTTTTAGAACAGTCTTTTAACGAGCAAGTTATCATGACTCAGTAGGTATACTTCCGCGTGCGATGTTATGGAAATATATTGATGCGACGGTTTATTTAGTTTTAAACGAGAATATTTTTTGTGAAATTGCATTGGCTAGTAAATAACAACAAAGTAACTTGTATTTTATTCCCTAGACAAAGTAAGATTCGACAAGTTCGAGTGCCGGCCGTGTCAGTTGGTTGCTAGTGTTTGACCCGATCTAGTTGGTCTAGATGTCCGGAATCCGGGACAGTAAGGTTTATTCCTGGACACGGAACATGACCCAAAATTCCGGGATAATCCCAGATTTTCAGGCTATCTGCCAATCATAACTAGGTGTGTAACGTAGCCTTGATACAGATACAAAACAAGAACTAAACATAGTCCGAGGTTTAGTTTTAGAATTAGCTGTATAAATGTACCTCGCCTAATATCTATATCGGCAATGAGCTTTACAAGAAAAATTGAGTAAATAAAGACAGTGTTGATGTGATAATTGACTGTCTGATGGTAAACGGTAGCCGTAACATATAGTCATTAATTTGTCTTAGCATTTCTCGAGCAGGTATAATAAAAAATCTAAAGAAATGTGATTGAAGAGAGGAGAGCTAAGTGGATCAGCTTTGGCACTTCATACAAGTGAGTTTGCCAACCAGGCTAGAGCTCTCGAATGCTTTTCATTCCTGTGTAAACTTAGACTATCGGAGCTAGCTTACCTACTCAGTCTTATCTAATTTATTTCTTCGAGCTTACGACCACTCTTCCCACTGAAATAAATTAGTTTTGGCCTTGTCGGAAGCACAAAAGCCATCTAAGACATGTGTGATCTTGATTAAGCTTCGTCGATTATAAATTCAAAGTAGGTTATGTCAGTACTCATGTCTAAATTATACTATACCTTGCTATATTTTAATATCATTCTGTATATAAACTGTCCCATCGCTGGATGCGGACCTCTTCTCACAATGAGAAAGGTATGGCCATAGTTCACCACGCAGGCCAAGTGCGGACAGGCAGAATTCGGCGGAGTTATCAGTGAGACAATTCGCGAAGCAGTCTGTTACCTACTATCTCCACAAAGCTATCGCTGCTATTAAATCTTTAAACAATCTAACATCTCTTATTTTCACTCGCACCTACAGTGAATCACGTTAATCACAGTGCGCAGCTAATAACACTTAGTAGATTAGATTTTAATCGAATCCACACGATGTGTAGCGGGAGTTGGGTTGCAGCCGTTAAGACGTCATGACAGTGTCAGTAATGCCGGCGGACAAGGCTCTCGTTAATTTTGATTTAAAGCTACGCTTTTACTAACTGCTATAACTTGTATTTTTGTGGCGAAAGCTTTATAAATAATTGCTGTGATTTAAAGAGCTCTTGGAGTGCGTTTTGTTGATTTGGCTAAGTAGTAAGTACAGTCACGAGCATAAATATATTACTATGGGCAGATTCGCAAAAATATCTGACCCAAGAATGAGTTCAATAATATCTGTCTGCACGTACGCAGCAAAAATATCTGATATTATCAGGCAGCATAATGAAGTGGCATCAAAATTATGTGATGACAATGTCGAAGCATAAATATGTGATGTGACAGGTGGCAAAATGTTATGATCCCTTGTGGAGAGCAAATATATGTAACGTTTTATATTTCTGTATTTTGCATTAATTCCGCCCTAAAAGCATAAATATGTATTGCCACCTAGTTGGTGATATAATTTATAAACAATAAAATACTTATTTGATATTATGTAGGTATAGCCCCGGTAAAATGGGCCAAAATGTTTTATTGATATGTATTTTGCCGGGCAAAGAATATGAACAAAAACACGTTATAAATATTTTTTATTTTTATTTAACTAATTAACTTAATAAAATAATGATTTTAAGCGCGTATTTATGTCACCGGAGAATGACAAGAACCGCAAATTTATTCCTAATGAATAAAATTTCGTAGGATTCTAAACAAGAGATAAATTGTATTATTTTACGCCCACCTTTTCGCAAATGGCTTAACTTACGAATTCATGCGTAAACTAATAAGTAAACAATTACCAAACGCCATGTGCGCTCTGATTGGTTGAATAAGTCACGTGTTTTTTTCCTTCCTCTCCACCTCTCCACTTTAACGAATACACTGGATCTATAGCGATGTTAATGAGCCTTAAGTTAACGGAACCCTGCTTCGCAAGGCTCCTATGTTTCTGTTTAGGGTCACAGGAAAACCTAACATAACCTATTAAGTTGAATTGATGCCGACCTTCATTATCATCGACCGGCCAATCAGAGAGCAGAATGTTATTTGCCGTATTTTAAAGAAGCTTAAAATTAATGTGAAACTTATGTGATTGGTTGAACCGTTTAGAATCTTACGAATAGATATCCGGTAGTTTATAAATTTACCACGAGACGTCGCAAATTGATAAATTAGCGAAAATATGGGCGTAAAATAATACAATTTATCTCCCGTTTAGAATTTCCTACTAAGTTTATAAACTTTCGGATCTTGTTATCTTCCGGTGAAATCTAATTAAACTCAATGAATTAAAATCGAGTAAATCCACCATTTGCATCATTACGTCCTGTAGCCTCTCTTGCATTGTAGAACTATACTAGCACACACTTGCAAGCCTCGGAGTGACTCCCAAATGTCAAAGGTGTGACACCGTAGAAAATGATGGGTTCTAGCCAGAGTTGGATCCTATTGTTGAAACATTGAATCCCACAGATTCTCCACGGGATTCAAATCAAGGCTCTCTGAAGAGAAATTGATTAACTTTAAGGCCTCTCATTGAAAATTAACTTTTAAACCACTCACGAGTTATTCGAGAGCAATGAATGGAATAGTGTCCATGTATGTCTTCATAAATGGATACTGTTCGATAACTCATCGTCAATCCAATGAAATCCAAAAAAATAAGTGAGGTCTGGGAACCTGATATATTACTATAAAAACAATAGGGGATCGGACAGTATTAAAAATAAATTGCAATTATCATTTATTAAAAAGATTGTCTCAAATCACCACTATAAATATTCTTAAATTTTAATTTTGCCCTTACAGCAAATTTCATATAAATAAAACCATAAAATAGTACAGCAGTTGATAAAATACAAAACTAGCGTTTTGACGGGTGACAAAAAGTTACTGATTTGACTAGGCAGTCCGATACCCTATTCCTAAACTATTACTCGGCAGCCGTAGCTAAAATAGATCTACGCACTACAATAATACTTAAATAATTTAATTCGGTCGTAGTATTGGATATGTCTAGACATAAATACAGGGTGCCACAAGACCCATCACCTAGCCGAAGTCTACTCGTTATGGACATCATGCCAAGTCATACAAAGCAAAAATAAAACATGGGAAACGATTTATTTTTTTAAGGAGACACATTTTTTAATCCGCAATTAAAAGTTCGCGCGTGCAACTTTCGAAAACCCTATTTATCCATGGGTGCATATGACATCTATAGAACAGGTTAGCGGGGTAAATGCATCGATTTTGTACCTAATTACAAAAATTTTATAGTAAGTTTGAGCCTCAATATCTCCTGAACCAGTAATTTCCCAGGTATGGTGCCGAAGAAAAAAATTTCGTAGTGGTTGCTGCAACATGGGATTTCAGTTTTCGTTAAGGGTCTTTTTACACCCTGTATAGTATAAAACGACAGCCTATATTAAAACAATGTAAAATAACATTTGTTTTTCTAACCGACTTCAAACAAAGAAAAAAGGAGTTCTCAATTCGGCCGGTATGTTTTTTTTTTTCGATGTATGTACACAGATTTCACCGAGGTTTCTGAACCGATTTACGTAATTCTTCTTTTGTTTAATGCGGAATAGTTTCGAATTGGTCCCATAAAAATTTGATTCATATAGGCCCAGTAGTTTTTTTTACTATTTCGTATAAAGATTAAATTAAATTGAAGATAAAATAATGTCAGATATTATTGCCACCTAGTAGGTGTCACATATTTATGCTTTTAGGGCGGAATCAATGCAAATTACAGAAATATAAAACATTACATGTATTTGCTCTCCACAGGGGATCATAACATTTTGCCACCTGTCACATCACATATTTATGCTTCGACATTGTCATCACATAATTTTGATGCCACTTCATTATGCTGCCTGATAATATCAGATATTTTTGCTGCGTACGTGCAGACAGATATTATTGAACTCATTCTTGGGTCAGATATTTTTGCGAATCTGCCCATAGTAATATATTTATGCTCGTGACTGTACGTAACATTTCGATTCGTTATAGAAAAATTGGAAGAACATTGGCATGTTCATAAATATATATTCTTCGTCAACTTAAGGCAATAAGGTGGACATATGGTGTCTTAAAACTATCGTGGCAATATATGTTCGTCGATTAATTATTAATTTAAAATAGTAATAAAGGCGGCTCAATTTTGCTGCTTTGAGAAAAGTGGCTGCTATAAACTTCTGTTACACCCCTCAAGACTTACGCGCGATACTGTCTTACACAACTTTTTTTAACAATCTGTAACATTACACGTACGGAATGTAATACGTTAGAATTAAAATGACTCTCGACGTAATTGCGCATTTCGACGCTTAATTTCAGCAAAACGTATCCATCAGGTGTAGGAGTAACAACGTAACTTTGCCGCGTTAATTCTCGCTCGAGATTTCGTCTCGAAGTCGCATGTTAGTTCTAGCTTTATGCCCCAGCCACTCGAGTCAAAGATTGGACCTTGTGCGATGTTGATGTGGATGTTAATTCGATTGCTCCGCCGCTAATAAGACGGGAAAGTCAAGTAATAAGTCAGATATTTAAATGCAAATTTGTTCTTGTTCAAGGAACAACTGCAGTGTTCTAATTTGACTTTTATTTGTTAAGGCCGCGTTTATAATCTTCTTAGGCGGTTTTAGAATGAAGTTAAGAAACTAAGATTTAAAATCTATTTGGTTAATATAAAATTTTAAAAAGGTATCATGACGTTTTTAGAATGTGAAGGTTCTTTTGGATTCTAGAGATTAAACACACACGAAAATTACATTTTGAAATAGCTGTTATTTTCAAAATACGCGTGAAATGCTGAGTAATCGTCAAAATTATCAAAGTAGTTTTCTCAGAGATAAATTTATAGGAGATAGTTCGTGTCCCAAAGTAGGATATGTACCTACCTAACGTCATGTATTTAATATAGGTAGGTACCTACTTAGATTGCAGGTATAGACAAAAGTTCGCCAAAATATAAATGATATGAACCAACCATCCGATCGTACTTATCATTAATTTTTGCATACGCATGTATGTATAAAATACGTATGATTTTACCCTTATCGAATTTAAAAACATAAGTGGACTTCTGCGAATTCTACTCATTTGTACTGGAAAGAGCAATCTAAGTATTACACTCAATATTTTTTTCCTATTTTTATAGGGAACTTTGGTAATTTTCAGCAAATAACGACAATCATTTATGCAGAATATATTATTATTTTAGGCAAAATATGATAAATCATCTTCATCCTAGCTAAGTGGCTCTCAAACTTTTTTAGGGATGGAACCCTTTTGGGTACTTAACCGAATATTTGGCGGAGCCCTAAAATAAAACAAAACCGAGTCCTACGTGCATTTTAAAACCATTTATTTTACTGACATACATCTTCGTGGAGCCCCTATGGCAGCGATAGCCGAGTGGATATACCAACAGACTGCCATGCAGAGGGTATAGGGTTTGAATCCACGGCGCGCACCAATGACTTTTCGGAGTTATGTGCGTATTAAATTGTTAATTATCGCTTGTCCCGTGCCTCGGAGAGCACGTTAAGCCGTCGGTCCCGGTTGTCATGAAGATCTTTGACAGTCGTTACAGGGCGTCAGTACCTTCTAAATAAACTGACACTAGTCTTAACCATGGAAATAATAAACCATTAAAAATCGCTATCCCATCGGGTTGCGGAGGTCAGACAGGCAGCCAAATCGGGTTAGACTAATAAGCGGACCCCAGATTGAAACTGGGATAACGCTAAGAGAAAGATCTTCGTGGAGCCCCTAGAGATGCTTCGTGGAGCATAGCGAGAGCGTGGACTTAGGTAAAAAACATTAATTATCTAAGATGCACAGACTTATGTCCACTATGTGATTCATAAAATGACGAAATTGTAATAAATGAAAAGAAAATCAATTGCAGAATGTCAAGAAGACGAACATGTCAAGTAAAAAATTAAGTGAAAAATAATAATAAATAATAATTAATTTGATAACAGGATTCTACTCGTGCTTTCAATTTAATTTAAATATTTAACACAGTTTGCCTAACAAGCAGTAAACATAAATCCATCATAATTCTACAAAACCCAAGCACCTAAGAAACACCCGCTGTCAACGTTCTATAAAATATAACACATATTGCATCGATGCATATTGCTTACAAATAAGGACTGTTTCTGCAAATTAAAACAGCAAACCATCCACGATGGATACTTTGTCAGGTCCACTGTCGCAGATGGCTGAGTGTGATTTGGCCCCGGTACCGACCGAAGTGAGAACATAGCAGACAATCCGGGTTAAAACTACAAAGAAGTTGTTGGACAAATTATTATTGTTTATAGGACTTTTAAAATAAATTTCAGTGACATTGACAGTTTGTACATATAATTTATGATATAATGTTTGTGTATATTTTTATGGCGTTATTTTTGTAAATATTGTGTGTATGCAAGATTTCAATGACACTGGTGATGCGGCAATTGGTGTCAGTCAACCTACCACATCGCTGACTGGTCTGGTGCGCTGTCCGGACTGTTCGCAGGACCGTTTTTTCAAAGGTAAGCGGGGCCTGAAGGTACATTTTGGAAAAGTATATAAATCTCAAAATGTACTTTCTGGCCCTTCAATATTTTCACCTCCAATATCAGGAGACTACAACCAAATTCCTTTTTGGCAAACTCTATCTAAATTAAAACATTCGGTTCCGATAGTTAAAAGAGTTCACCGTGGGGCAAGACCATCTGTGTCAAAAAAATTGGCTGAATGCTTGATGTCTTGTCGTAAGGGAGAACTCAAAAGCGGCCTGGGAGCAATTATTGACTTTCCCTTATAGGATTCTACATGTTGATAAAAATCAGGCAGGTAAAAATTCTTTAACAAATCAAATTAAATATAATTGTCAAATTTCGGCCTACACTTTAGACCCTAAATTCAGTTCAAATAAACGTAATTCTCTGTATCAATATGTAGAATCCAAATTAAGGGAAGGCGACATACGGGGCGCGTCTAGACTTTTATTTAGCAGTGATGTGGTGGCGCCTTGCTCTCCAGATATGCTTGCGGGTCAAGCATCCAGCGCCAATTAATGATCTCTCCTTTTCTGAAGCTCCCGACAGTGACTCAGAATATCTGATCACCACGGCCAAGGACGTGTTAGCAGCAGTTTGCTCCTTCCGAAGTGGCTCGGCAGGCGGTCTCGATGCCTTGACACCACAACATCTAAAAGATCTTGTGTGTGCAAGTGCTGGGGTGGCTGGCGATACACTTCTGAAGGAGTTGACTGCGCTAGTAAATATGATGCTCTCCGGTAATGTGGACGGTGCTATCATTGATATCTTGTATGGGGCGAACCTGTGCGCCCTTAACAAGAGAGATGGTGGCATTCGTCCCATTGCCGTGGGTTGCACATATTGGCGTATAGCAGCTAAGATATGCTGTAAATTTTACAGCAGGGAGCTATCTGATAAATTCCAACCTCTCCAACTAGGTTTTGGTTCCAAGGGAGGTTGTGAGGCTGCTATACATGCTGTTTCGACGTATCTTGGAAGTGGTGATGGCGAGGTCATTCTGAAGGTTGACTTAAAGAACGCCTTCAATTCAGTGAATAGAGACAATTTGTTGGCACAGGCAAAATTAGAAACCCCTAAAATTTTCAAATTTCTTTGGCAATGTTACAGGTATCCCACAAAATTACTATATCAGGACAACCTTTTGGAATCTGCAGTTGGATGCCAACAAGGTGACCCTCTTGGACCAGTCATTTTTAGCTTAGCTATACA
Source organism: Euclidia mi (assembly GCA_944739405.2). Lineage (NCBI taxonomy): Eukaryota > Metazoa > Arthropoda > Insecta > Lepidoptera > Erebidae > Euclidia > Euclidia mi. The sequence continues at coordinate 23,387,409 of OX123204.2, read as the reverse complement.
ACCCATTATTCGGCAAATAAATTCAAAATTTAATGTATGGTTTTTGGACGACGGGACCCTGGCAGGAGAAACAGACATAGTATTGCAAGATTTCACCTTTCTTAAAAATAAATTCGCATCTATTGGTTTGGAACTAAATTATAGTAAATGTGAGCTGTTTATAAATACAACAGACTCTTCAAAAAAACATTCGATAATATCTAAATTTAATCATTTGGCTTCAGACATCAAAATTGTTGATAAGAGTTCTCTTCGCCTCCTAGGTTCTCTAGTATTTGAAGAATCTTTCGATTCTTTCGTAGAGGAAAAAATTCAAAATTTTTGTGATATTTCAGATCGCCTATTCAAAATTAATGTACATTCGGCCTATACTATTATTCGATATTGTCTTTTCGTCCTAAAATTTACTCATGTCTTAAGATCATCGCAGCTTTGGAAAAAAATAACACTATTGGAAAAAATTGATCAAATTATACAAATAACTTTAAAAAAAATATTAAATGTGGACTTGGACGACCGACCCTGGCTACAAGCATCTTTACCCATACGTCTGAGTGGGCTCGGCGTTCGCAAAATTTCCAGTGTCAGTTTACCGGCGTTCCTATCTTCGGTTCACAGCACGGAAGAGTTAACTAGGAAAATATTACTACCTACACTAGTTAACTCAGAACTGCTGTGCAAAACCGAAGCTATAAACGCCTGGAAAATGGCTTGTCCAAACACTGATTTGCCCACCAAGCTATTCTCCCAAAGACAGTGGGACGCGCCGCTTTGTAACATAGTGAGAAAAAATCTTTTGGATACATCTTTTGATGTTACAGAGCGAGCTCGCTTGCTGGCTGTGGGGGAATGGGAATCCGGTCTATGGCTTCAGACACTACCATCGTCCAACACAGGAACCATGTTGGACGATGAGACGTTCCGCATCGCCACTTGTCTTCGTTTAGGTGTTCCGTGTGTCTCTCCGCATCGATGTCATTGTGGAGAAGACGTCGATAGCCTCGGACACCATGGGCTGTCTTGCAGCAGAAGCGCTGGTAGAATTCCTCGTCATGCTAATCTAAATGACATAATCCGGCGTGCTCTTGTCACGTCTGGCGTACCAGCTGTACTTGAACCAAATGGTTTGGTACGCGACGATGGGAAGAGACCTGACGGTATGTCATTATTGCCATGGAAAATGGGTAGGCCTTTGGTGTGGGACGCAACCTGCGTAGACACCCTCGCGCCATCCCATGTTCCAAGCACGGCAGGCCATGCTGGCGCTGCTGCTGCATCTGCGGAAACCCTCAAACGGCGCAAATACAGTAATCTAGTAGCTAATTATGTATTTGAGCCGTTTGGAGTGGAAACGCTAGGCTCATGGGGTCCGAGCGCTCGCTCTTTATTCCGAGATATATCTAAACGGTTAATCGAAGTCTCACGTGACCAGAGGGCTGGTTTATTCTTTGCTCAAAGAATCAGCATTGCCATCCAGCGTGGCAATGCTGCCAGCCTTCTGGGCACGTTACCCGATGATATTCATGCGGAGGCATTCTACGACGCCTAAACACACCTGTACATATTTTCACTTTTTATTTTTAGATTCATGTACCTATATATATATTTATATATATGTTTAGATATTATGATTATGTAAGATAGCAATGTATATAGTTAAAATTAATAACCTGGTATAATGTTACTGTGAAAATTATTCAAATAAATTTCATAAAAACATTGATTGCAGAATTGCTCCAAAAATATGTATTGCTTTCACAGATAGCATTCATGTAGATACAACAATATGTCATTGTCTCATGTATTTCGTCACGTGCACTTTTATTATTGAATATAAATCTGTCCGTGTATTCAATTAGTACCGTACTTCGGTTCATATGTTGTTGAATCAAATATCTTCGTTGTTTTCATTAAACAGAAATTGGTTTGTAAAAATTTGTTGCTTTTCGATGATAATCGTCGGTCTCGTCACGTTGCCCTGCTTTATGCGAATCAGGACGACAAACATTTAAATTGTTCGCCAAATTACTAGACCCCGGGACGTTCCGCAATACTGTTACAATATCGAATAACTATTTTGTATTCGAATGTATTTCAACGTACATATTCGCCATTAATTGGTTGTTTACTTTGATCAACTTGTGCAATCGTTAGTCCATTTATTTTTGGTCGAATTGTCGTTTCACGTTTGATGACTATGGCTCGACGGCTACTTTTAAAATAGAGTTATAAACAAACTGAAACCACTGTGTGTGACTTTTTTCTATATCTATCTAGTACGATAACTTGTTGGCGTAGCAGGTAGCGCAGTATACAATATTTAAAGCGCTATGCTTATTCGTTTATTTCTGAATACTTCTGGCCTTTAACTGGTCAAACTCGAATGATGTAGGTTGGAAAGTAGAAGTACATTCATAACTTGAAATAGATAGCTGGAATAGGACCCGTTCTAAGAATATACTGTGTGATGTATTAGTATATCCCACGTTGTGCATGAAGGTATATATACTAGATATCACAAGACCTATCACCAAGCCGAAGTCTAGTCGTTTTGGATATCATGCCACAGTTATTATTTTTGCTTAGTATATCTAAGCAAAAATAATACCTGTGAAACGGTTTCATATTTTTAAGCCGCTATTAAAAGTGTACAATGCTCGAAATACCTACTTATCCATGGGTGCATAGGACATCTATACCTAGAACACATTGGTGGGTTAAATGGATCGATTTTGTACCTTATTAAAAAATATATGGTGACTTTGAGCCTCAATTTCTCCTGAACCAGTTATTTCCCAGGTATAGTGCCCAAGTGAAAAATGTTCGTAATTATTGGTTTTTGTTTGCATTTCAGTTTTCTTTATGGACCTTTTTACACCCGCTAAATATAGTTGCCTTAATTAACAACTTAAGTGTCGTCTTGATCCGCGCAGAACAAAACAATATAATCATTTTGTTCCAAATAAACAACGAACACCCAAACATCAGTGTTGTGTGTGGTAAGGTTCAGATTTGCTTGGGTTGTATTAGCAAAATGATATACGTGTTGTTCGTTTGCGACTTTATTAGCAACTGGTTTTGATAGGCACGAAATCCTTATTATAAAGAATTTAAACTGAGACAACATATGTATAACTAGCTAGTTACGTCACCTAACCGAGCGGCCGTTGCTATGCATACAATTCTTACTCCAACATGCCGCCCACCAAAAGGACTCTTAGGTTCTTTTCTAATAACATTATAATCAACATGAAAATTCTAACAGTTACAGTACAATGTGAATTTAAGCTAATGAGGTAACACTGCTTGTTTAACCAATCTCAACATTATACAAATTATAAACATGTGGAACAAAGTTAATTAACAAATTAATCTAAGTACAATCTGTAGGTAATGCACATAACTTAGTAATTGTCCTCTTAGTGATTGTGTTACCACTTTTCACACTATAGACTCTGGTGTAGCCATCGGCTCCTGGGTGTTTGTTGGTAATTCGTCCTAAAGGCCACTTGCCGGGTGGTTGGTTATCGGTTTTGATCAATACGATGTCTCCTATTGCCAATTCTTTCTCCTTCTTCAACCATTTAGGACGTTGCTGTAGCCTCGATAAATACTCGCTTTGCCAGCGTCTCCAGAAATCATTAACGATTTTCTGCGTGTGTTGCCAACGAGACAAGTTGTGATCTTTAACCGCTTGCATACTAGGGGATGGAACTACAATTGGTGCTTCTCCGATTAAAAAATGGCCAGGTGTTAGTATCGACAGGTTCTCTGGATCAGTGTCATCTATTGGGCATAACGGACGTGAATTGAGGCACGCCTCAATTTGACACAATATCGTCATCATCTCCTCGTATGTAAGATGCGTTGTCAATATGCGTTTCATGTGGTACTTGATGGATTTAACACCGGCTTCCCATAATCCACCGAAGTGCGGGCTGTATGGCGGTATAAAGTGAAATTGTGTGCCATCAGTAGCAAGAGTTGATGTAACCTTTCCTGAAAATTCCAAGTCAGCTTCGTTCAACGCATCTTGAAGCTGTTTGTCTGCGCCAACGAAGTTCCTTCCACAGTCACTCCAAAGATGACTACATTTACCTCTCCTGGCTACAAAGCGCCTAAAAGCACCTATGAAGGCGTCTGAAGTTAGATCGCCAACCAATTCTATGTGGATCGCCTTCGTACACATGCATATAAATATTGCCACATAGCTTTTGGTGGTTTTGTTTCCTCTTCCCCTTGACATCAGAGTGTGGAACGGTCCTGCGAAATCTACACCGCTATAAAGAAAAGGTCTTCTCGGAGTAACTCTCTCTTCAGGTAAGTCACCCATAATCTGTGCCTTAGTCGAAGCATTCCATCGAGCACATGGCATGCATCTGTGGATGTGTTTTCTCACAAGTGACTTAGCTCTGATAATCCAGTATTTGGAGCGTAAGTAACACAACATTAACTGAACCCCACCGTGAAGCGTCTTCAGATGTGCATCAGCGATAATTAATGTGGTCAAAGGGTTCTTATTTCCTAAAATTACGGGGTTCTTCATATCTTGAGATAAATTCGCGTGTCGCAAACGACCGCCCACCCTGAGCATATTTTTCTCATCTAAATATGGGTTAAGGGAACGTAGTGAACTTCTCTTCTGTATTTGTTTCTTTATCTTAAGTCTTTCTATTTCTTGAAAATATTCTAACTGTTGAGCCTTTCTAATGCAAATGTTTAAGGAATCTTCTAATTCTTGTGTTGATAAACAACTACGTTGACTGTCCTTGTTCTTCTTGTAAGTTAAAAATCTTCTGCAGTAAGCAATACATTTTAATAATTCTGTTAAGCTTTCAAATTTATCGAACTGTGCTATTAAAGTTGTTTCTTGTTCCATGTTTTGTGTCGTGCTCAGGTAAGTGCCAATTTTTGTTGTTTTTAATTCTAAGTCTGTTTCTGTAATTTCTTGTTTACTAATTTGTATTTGTGTTTCAGATAGCCAGCCTGGTCCGTGCCACCACAAATCGCATTTCTTCAAATCAGCTAGCAGCATTCCACGTGAAGCCAAATCAGCGGGATTTTCATGTGACTGTACATGGTGCCAACGTTTGTTATTGACATTATCAATGATTTCTACGACCCGATTTGCTACGAAGGGTTTCCATCTATTGGGTTCACCACAATGCCAAGCCATAACTATCTGGGAGTCTGTCCACGCGTACATCTGTGACGTTGGTATTCTCATTGCTTGTCCAATCTGTTTCATGAGCTTAGAAAGGAGTAAAGAACCGCACAGCTCTAAACGAGGCACTGAAATTGTTTTTACAGGTGCTACTCTAGTTCTAGCGGCAATCAGTCTGGTGGAAATATTGTTATCCGTTGTGACTCTCAAATAGACAACTGCTGCATAGGCATGCATCGAAGCGTCGCTGAAACCATGGATCTGAATGGTATCTTGATTTGAAGTCGTTGTACCCAGCCATCTCTCTATTTTTATGGTACTGGTGTGCTCAAAGTCAGATCTGACTTGTTGCCATTGTTCTTCTAAAGCACTGCTAATTTTGTCGTCCCAATTTATACGTTCCAGCCAAAGTTTCTGTATTAATATTTTTGCCAAAACAGTGCTTGGTGCTATCCAGCCAAGAGGATCGAAAAGTTTTTGAATATCAGATAAAATATTTCGTTTTGTAATAATCTTGGGCAGAGATGGTAGGCAAACTTTATATTGTAATTGGTCTGATGTTAAGTTCCATGCTATTCCCAAGGCCTTGGTTGTACCATTGAGATTCAAATCTATCTGAACCTTCGCTGATCTGTTGTGTTTCTCTATTGACTTCATAAAATTTATGCTATTGGATGCCCATTTGGTAAGATGAAATTTGCCTCTCTGTAATGTATCTGATACACCTCTTGCGAGTGATATAGCTTCAGCTGGAAAATCTCCACCAGAGACCAAATCATCGACGAAGAAATCTTGTAATATGGTTTGAGTGACAAGTTCATTCTCTTTATGGTCATTCTCTTTAGCTTCATCCTTGGCTACTTGTTGCAGGGTTCTAACCGCCAAATAAGGCGCTGCGGCCACGCCAAAGGTGACTCTAAGTAACCTATATTCATCTATGCTGTCAGACTCGTCTTGCCGCCATAGAATGCGTTGATAGTCAGCGTCTTCATGGGTTACTTTTATTTCGCGATACATTTGTTTTACGTCAGCTAGAAAACCAATTTGCTTCATTCGCCATCGCATCATAATACTCCTCAAGTCTTCTTGCAGCTGAGGACCCACTAGCAGTTCTTCGTTTAAAGAAACATTGTTTGTTCCTCTACACGACGCGTCAAACACAACGCGTGTTCGAGTGGTCTCCTTGTCGGTGCGGACAACAGTGTGGTGTGGTAAGTAGACTGATGGTTTATTTCTTTCACTTTCAGGTATCTTTTCCATATGACCTTGATCTATGTAATCTTTTATAACCTTGCTGTATTCCCTTTTCAGGTCTGGTGATCTCTTGAACTTCCTTTCTAGTTGTAAAAATTTTTGAAGTGCTATATCTTTTGTATTTCCTTGCGGTGATTGTGGACTCTCTGTTCTAAACGGTAATTTGACAATATACCTTCCTTCTTTGTCTTTAGTTGTAGTTTTTTCATATATTTCTTCACACAGCTGTTCTTCTCTTGTTAAATGTCTACTTGTATCTTTGTCTATCTCCCATATTGATTTCAACATCTCTTCTATATCCACTGAGTGATGCATGACCGTCAGTTGATTCTCATTGTTGTTTTCACCTTTTCTTGTATGGATTTCACCGAAGAGTATCCATCCGAGACTGGTCTTCTGGGCGCTTGGTGTTCCCGGTGGACCCTTGATGAAATTGTTTTGTAGAATTTCCGTGTATTCCTTCACACCCAAGAGAAGGTCTATGGCACCTGGCGTAAAATACGACGGATCAGCCAAGTTGAGCCCTTGAATATGAGGCCATGTTTGTGGTTTGATTGTTTCAATGGGTATCTTTGTGGTCAATGGCTTGGACATAACATAAGCCTCAATGGGTAAACAAAAGTTTCGGTCCCATTGTGAACTGACTTCCAGTTTTACCAAATGCTTGATTGCGGTCCGAGAAGATCCCACACCTACAACATTTGCTGTTATAGGTTGACGCTCTAGTTTTAACGATTGCGCTGCTTTCTCGCTAATAAATGCTGCTTCGGAACCTTGATCTATCAGCGCCCGCAGTAGTATTGTATGACCATGCTTGCTTCTTGGTTGTACCACCGCCGTTGCCAATAGTGCTACTCTCTGCCTAGTACTGCAATGTGACGCTATCATTGTGTTGATATGTACCCCTTGTTCTTCTTCTACACGTGTAACAATCGCCTGTGAACTAGTCTCTTCACCCGATTGCTTGGTCTTCATGCCATGTAAAAGAGAATGATGGCGTCGATGACACACCCGACAGGACACCGGCACCTTACATTTGAATGCTGAATGCCCTGGTACTAAGCAGTTGAAACATAATTGTTTGTTTTTAACGAACTGATTTCTTTCAGTAGGTTCCAATTGACTAAACTCCTTGCAATGACTTAATGAGTGACTTTCCTTGCACATAACACAAACTCTTCCTGTAACTGGAGTGGCGACGTGACATGAACGTTCTTTGATTGGCTTGTTAACGCTTGTACTATTCTGACTGGTTAATTCAAGGGTGCGGAATTTTGTCTCCATAAATCTCTTAAGATCGAACCATGTAGGTAACGAATCCGAATTTTTCCTATATGCGAATTCTTCCCAGTTCTTGTGTGTCTCTGAGTCCATCTTCTGTACTAGAAGATATACGAGGGTCAAACTGAAAGTTCTTAGACTGGCCACTTATAAACAATATAATAAAAAAAATATTCTAAAATTTGAAAATAGAACTCTTTGCCAATATTACTGAGTATATATTTCATTCATTTGTCATTTGTTTTACGATTTGGCGGCAAATTGAAAATTGTCTGTGTCACGTCAACATGAATTTAACACGAGAAAATTTTCGTGCAATGATTTTTTATGACTTTCGATGTCATTTAAGTCAACAAGAAAGTTATGATAGACTACGATTGGCCTTTCACGATGAAGCCCCATCTCGTGCGACTGTTTACAACTGGTTTAATGAGTTTAAACGTGGTCGCACTAATCTCACTGATGATGTACGTGAGGGACGGCCTTCTACGGCGACGACTGAAAATAACATCTGTGTTGTGCGGCGTATGATAGAGACTGACAAAAGAGTGACCTATCAGCAGATTTGGACAAGCTTAGGCATCGGTATGAGTCAAGTGCACAAAATCCTCCACGAACATTTAGCGGTCAGGAAGCTTTGCGCCCGGTGGATACCTCATAATTTGACTAAGGCTCAAAAACTCCATCGTGTGGATTGGTGCCGTAAAATGATTGAAAGATTTAACGGAGGTGACTCAAATGCTGTGTTCGACATACTAACAGGTGACGAAAGCTGGATTTACTGTTATGATCCTGAAACCAAAAGACAATCTGCTCAGTGGGTGTTTCCTTTCGAGGAGTTGCCAACTAAAGTGAAGAGAGATCGAAGTGCGGGAAAAAAAATGGTGGCCTCGTTCTTTGGAAGGATAGGTCATTTCGCAACAATTGTGTTAGAGGATCAAAAAACAGTTTCTGCAGAATGGTACACTACCAATTGTTTGCCACTTGTCTTGGAAAAAGTTCGAGAGAAACGACCTCGCAGTAGGATCCTCCTTCACCACGACAACGCCTCGTCGCACACCGCCAAGCGAACGATCGACTATTTGGCGACATCAAACGTTGAATTACTGGGTCACCCGCCGTATAGCCCCGACCTCGCGCCTTGTGATTTTTATTTATTTCCAAAAATTAAAGAAAAACTTAAAGGAAAGCGGTTTATGAATGCTGAAGAAGCGGTGGCTGCGTATCGCGATGCCATTGAAGAGACCCCTAAGGACGAGTGGGCAAAGTGCTTTTCCCAGTGGTTCCATCGCATGCAGCGGTGTATTGACGTCAATGGACAATATTTTGAAAAGATATAATAAAACTAATAACTGGCTAATGTAATCAGTTTTTGATTTTCTAAGAACTTTCAGTTTGACCCTCGTATAAGTACTGGATCCCAAGAGGCAACAGGAATATTTAAATTTTCTAAGTTATTTAAACACTCGGTGGTTGTATCTAACAAGCCCTTTAGCTGAACAGCAGATTGAGTAAACATCTTCTTTTGGTTAAACAATCTCTTCATAGTACAATTCAATATTAAGCGTTTGTTGCCGTATCTACTTTTCAAAATCTCCCATGCATGTAGATAATTACTAGCAGTAACCTGTATGTGCTTCAACAGCGACTCGGCCTCTTGCGTAACACTCGTCTTCAAATAATGAAGCTTTTGCACGTCGCTGAGTGAAGGGTTATCGTGCACCAAAGAAGTAAACAAGTCTTGAAATGTTTGCCATGCTTCGTAATTACCGGAGAACTTAGGTAACTGTATTTTTGGTAAATGTACGATATTATTCTGCGGGCTTGTAAAACTATTGTTTGCAGACGCTGAATCTCTGGCTGACTTGTCCGCCAATTTCGTAAGCATATCATGCAAGTCTCCCTGTAGCACATTATACAAATCCTCGTAGATATAAAACTCCTCATTTAAAAAATACGGCAAAGTTCCTTTGACTTCCTTTGGTGTAATCTTCACAAGATCTTGATGCGCAATCTTGAACGATTTCCAGTAATCATCAATAATCTTCATACGCGCTTCTATGTAACCTCGTGTCAGGCGCGCTTTGGGACATTTTCTCAAGTTAGTTTGTGTCTTTTGTAGAAGGTTTGCAGTATCTTCCAACACGCTGATAAGCTGTTGTTGTTCTGTATTAGCCATTGCTTCACGTAAACACGTATGTAATAATCTTCAAATTATTCAACACAGCTGATACTCGATGCAAATAGGTAACTCCGTAATGATATCTCGATAGATAAAATTATGTTGTAAACAACTCGCCAATTCTCACAAAAAAAGGTCGGCGTAGCCCGACTCAGGTAGAAGCCTATTGTTCTCGTAATGCAGATGTTCACAGGTACGATCCGGCTCGATTTCGACCATATGATGTGTATGGTAAGGTTCAGATTTGCTTGGGTTGTATTAGCAAAATGATATACGTGTTGTTCGTTTGCGACTTTATTAGCAACTGGTTTTGATAGGCACGAAATCCTTATTATAAAGAATTTAAACTGAGACAACATATGTATAACTAGCTAGTTACGTCACCTAACCGAGCGGCCGTTGCTATGCATACAATTCTTACTCCAACAATCAGTCTTAATTCAGCCGAACGCTACAAAATTAGTATACAGCGTTGAGTAAGATACGGAAAAGAACATTTTCCTTGTTGACTTGGCTGAGGAGCCTGACCACATAATTTTGAGTGACAAACAGTTCAATCAGTGTTACTTACAAAGACGCTAACAGGCCTGCCATACTGTCGCATAAGATGTATAAGAAATCGTCACGAAGAACCGGAATACAGAAAACATATTTACATAACTAGATGAATACATAGTCTATGGATATCTCTGGATATTTCCGAGCCGTTTGGCTGTAGACGCATGGATATGATTAAGGCAGTATTATTGTGTCTTCAAGAGCATATTTCAGTCGGTAGAGCATTATTCGCCGGGTTGGAAAACTGCCAGAACCGTTCCTGATGTATCTCCCCGTTACTTCCGGCCTATTAAACATAATTCAATAATGTCAGCGAATGAATTGGGCCATTTTTGGACGTTCAAAGAATGATATTCGGAGGGAGATATCAAATTATGGTGAATATTTACACGATTTGACTATGACCTCGGGATTTATGGTGTTCGCCTCTAATATGTATTTGTGATTAGATTTTAGATAAGTTACTATACAGTAATGCTTGGCGGTTTTAAGGCCCATTCGCCGTTAATATCTGGGTCGCGTTACTGACTATTCGATCGAAGTAATGATAAGTTGTGTGTAAGTAAGTATCAAATAAATAGGTAAGTATATGGAAAAACTATCGCTTATATATCTCAAATATAAGGTTAAATAACTTATGAATTATTTTTTTAATTTTTTCTACGGGATACCCTATAACCGATACACTTAACACTCAAAACAAAGGTGCATGGTATATGTAACGTAGAAAAATTTCAAAGTAATAATAATGACCACGATAGTTTAAAATCCTATAGAATTGATTAAAGGTTAACATATAAAGATAGCTAATAAAAATCGAAGAATCTGCAATGGCACAAAAGTCTTGCAGCTACTTCATGTTAAGATATATGTATCTATTGGTTTATATATTGCATTACAAAACAAAACCCTCTGCCAGCCTCACTGCAAACGTAGATATCTCAACAAATACCGTAGAATCATCGTGATTTCGGCCAAATTTAATAACGATATTTCAATAAAATACTTACCGTGCTCTTCCTAGAACAATTAACTAGTTGAACGATTTCGATCAAAATTTAAATTGTGATTTACTAGGAATGGGTTGGTTTAGGTAAACTTAGATTATTTATCGGTTGTATGGATTACAGATTTATAAAACCGCTTAGTTTTGAATCAAAGGTAGTATGGGTACAGAATATATATACACCATTATTTTTTAATTAGTACAAAAACTTTAAGGACATATTAGCGAAGATATTATTATCATATAAGTGACGTAAGAATTTCATAATATCTATAAATAGCAAAGTTATAATCATTTGTTTTTTGTAGAAAATCTCACCCAAATTATAGACATATTTTACAATCCATTCACTACTTCATTGATAGTACTTACGTTCCGTCCTACTCTTACGCATTCTTTCCGTCGCACTTATAATGCAGGTAGCCGTAGACAATAAAATGAAGCAAAATAATAAGTGTAGGTAGATATTTTTTATTTTTTTAAATTCTACCCACTCCTTCATACTTCATCCTGTCTTAGGACCGGCAAAATTTACCGTTTTACAAGTAATTAAATACGGAGGTAGGTATGTAATTAGAAAGCAAACACATATCAAAATAAAAGAAGGTATTCTGTAATAAAAGAAAAGAGTAATTTTGGCGTATTTATGAAGTTAGAATCGGCTGCTATTTACAATTACTATTTCATCATCATTATGTCAGCCTAGAGACGTCCACTGCTGGACATAGGCCTCCCTCAAGGTTTTCCACACATACCGATTTTGAGCCGCCCGCATCAAATTATTATTTAGTTAAGTAGGTAATATTTACTTTACTTACAAGTATTTCAATTGTTCTTCGAAATATCCATCACTATTGTCAATACACAGCACGTTTTATTTAATTGTTTTTTAACGAGATAAGTAAGCTTCTCTGACTTTTCACTGCGTCAAAAGCGTCCAATATGCGCTGTTGAAATTGTTCGACACTCACACTCACAACGGCTCACTTTTGTACACAGTGGTAAGCATGGAGGCCAAGCTACGACCCGCCTCGACCGATCCACTGGCTTTCAAACACTTCCCTGTGCAAACGCATAGCTGCACTCGCGTGATGTGAACTAATAAGCCATCCCGTTGGGCAAACGTAAACAAACAATAATTGTTTCCACGAAAAAACATCCTATCGCTATCGCCTTCAATTTAGTACTGCGGCGCGCGCGCAGAGGGACAGGGGGTGGCGAGCTTCGAGTTTGCACAAATTTATCAATGGAGTAGTGGCGCGTAAAATTACTACGACAACATAGTATTTAGTTATTCATTTACCAAACATTACGTATTTTTGTGGAAAGTTTTGGGACAGTTTTGGAACTTAGTATTTTTATTTTTAACATACATATATATGATTAGTTAAAGATGCCTAGAGCCCCATAAAATTTTTTGTACTAATAAAAAAATAGCGGTGTATATATATATATATATATATATATATATATATATATATATATATATATTCTGTACCCATTGCAACGTGCAAGGAAAACTGTATGATTTTTAGTTATAGCGCTAGGCAGGGAAGGTCAAACATACATACGATAGTGTATTTTATGACGAGGATTTAAACCGGTTCAAGCACCAAGTCGAGTGGACCAATTTTTCTATTTCGGCGTTCATATATAAAAATTTCTTGTTAAAATTTAATGCAATAAAACCATAAAGTTATTGAAACTATGAATGAGCTCGCAACATTTTGTACGGTCTAGTGCAACATCAAGGTAGGCCTTTAATCCCCCCGTGGGATCTACACCTAGTCGTGGTGGGGGGCTCAGTAACCGTGGCTTGGACACCCGCGGTGAAGCTAAGAGAGATCCCGGGAGTGGATGCTCCGCATGAGCTTGGAGGGGCCCGCGCAGGATGCGTCCAAAGGTGCGGGTGCGGGGGACAGTTCTGTCTGTCCCTCGCAGTCGGGCGCGGTTGCGGGAGGAGAGGCGTGTCAATACTCAATACTCAATATATTTAATGCTTTCCACAATGTTTGCTTAGGTGGTAGGTACTTAAAATATATTTGTTACAATTATGGACCCTGTCGGGCACAGCATAGTAGGTTTTACTAGGAGAGAGGAAGCTAGATTATTTTAGTAAATATAATGTATGCAAATTATACTTACTTTACATTACAACATCTATTACATACAAAACATTATCAACATATTACAATTTTAATAGAATATAAAAGTTCTGAATATTGTAACATATTTATTATTTATTATATTTAATATTACTATAAATTAGGTGCTTATATATGTAGTAACCAATTCTCATATTATTCTTTATTACAACATTACATTACTTATTAATGAAATTATAAAATGAATTTAGTGTATGTCTTGTATGAAGTATCTATAAATCCATTATTATTTGATAATAGAGTATTATTTTTGTAGTAAAATATTATTGTAGCAAAAAAAAATATTTATTTTTCAAATTAAATTTTATAAATAGGTAGGCAAATTATTTAATTATAAATGTATTTTATGTATATTGTGGTGTCAATATGTAAATTATTTTATTATTATGCGTTTTTATGGTATATAAGATAGCTTTATGTTTTAACTTTAATTTTTTTCATCTATGTACTCTTTTAAACTATAATAACTTTTTTGTACCAGAAATTCTTTTAATTTTCTAGTAAATAAATGAAATTTTTCTTCGTTTTTGATAGATTGCGGTAGTTTGTTGTATATTTTTATGGACATAACCAGTGGGCTGGTAGAGTGCATTGTAAGTTGTGAAGTTGGTAGGTTCAATCTATTTCTATGTCTGAGTATAAAATTTGTTTGAATATTTTCTCTTGTACTATAGTGTTCCGGATATCTCTTAACGAATTTACAAATTTCTAAAATATAAATACTTGGCAAAGTTAAAATGTTGTGGTATTGGAAGTAGGGTTGCAAGAATCTGTTTCATTTAAGTTATAGATTATCCTTATTAGTTTTTTTTGTAAAGTAAATATAGTGGGTGCTTCTGTACTGTTTCCCCAAAGGATTATGCCATAGCTCAGAAAAGAATGAGCATATGCGTAATATGTAGCAAGTGCAGTAGGTAAGTCTGTGGTCTTTTTTACCTCGCGCAAGGCATATGAAAATTTTGAAAGCTTTGCTCTCACTTTTCTTATATGTTGCTTCCAATTGATATGGGTATCTATTGTTACTCCAAGCAAATCAAATTCATTGACAGTTTCTAATTGGAGGCCCTTGAAACTGAAATTGATGTTTAGTGGTGTCTTTTGATGTGGATAAAAAGGTAATATTTTCGTTTTTTGGTAATTAATTTCCAAGTTATGGTCTGTCATCCAGTCTGTTGTTTTAGTGAGAATTGAGTGTATTTCTTCATTTAAATTTAAATTGTTTTTGCATGACATAAGCAAAGAGATATCATCTGCAAACATAACACAAGGCCCTTCTATAAATTTTGGTAGGTCATTGATATAAATGAGGAATAGTAAGCATCCTATCACACTGCCCTGGGGGATTGATGCATGAATTTCTCTGTTGAAGGAGTGAATTGTTTCTATTTCGTTTGATATTTCATTAAAATACTCTATTTTGACTAATTGTTGCCTGTCAGTTAAATATGAAGTGAGCCATTTATGAGCGTTCCCGCGTATCCCTATTTTGTATAGTTTATTTAATAATATTTTAAATTGCACTTTGTCATACGCTTTGGTCATATCAAGTAATATACCAACTGCATACTGTTTATTATTGAGAATGTTAAGGGCTTCTTGTATGAATTTGTAAATAGCGAGTGTTGTGGATTTGTTTCTGCGAAAACCGTTTTGAGATGCATTAAATATATTATATTTTTCACAAAACGAATAGATTTTGTTGCTCATAGCTTTTTCAAAGATCTTTGATGCGGTAGGTAAGAGTGCTATTGGGCGATAATTGTTTGGGTCTGTTTTTGTATTCTTTATGTGTATTGGTTTAATGATTGCCTGTTTTAATTTGTTGGGGAAGGTTCCTTCTTCAAAAGATTGATTGATTAGAAGATAAAGGGGTAAAGTAAGCTCGTCAGCACAAAATTTGAATAAGGCAGGTGGTAGTTCATCTATGCCATAACTGCGCTTGTTTTTTAGGTTTTTTAATATTTCAAGGACTTCGTACCCTTCAATTGGAGTGAGAACATAGTATTTTCTATAAATTGGCTTAGGGGAGCGCTTTTTGGTTCTTTGTTTGATGTGATAGTCGAGCTTTCACCAATTGAAGCAAAGAAATTATTGAAGTAGTTGGCAATTTGTGTGGGATTGGTTACGACGCTACTGTTGATTTCTAGTTTTATATTATTTTTCTCTTTTTTTTTGTTTTTTGTTCGTCCGTTCGTTTATAACACTCCACATAGTTTTTATTTTGTTGTTTGATTTCATGATTTTGTTTTTGTAATGTAGTTTTTTTGATGTAGTACTGTCTTTTTTAATACTTTTTCATATTTTTTTATAGTAATTTACCAGTATTGGGTTGTTTGATTTTATTGTAAGTATTTTAGTAACCTTTTATTTCTACATGATAATCTAATCCCTTTTGTCAGCCAATATTTTTTGAAATTTGATTTAATTCTAATTTTTTTCAGGGGCATGCATTCATTTAGTATTTCAGTTAGTATGTTACTAAATATGTTGTAGTTGTTATTTACATTCTGGTTTGTTGGTAAGATGTCGGACCAGTTTATAGTTTTTAATTTCAATTTAAATTTTTGCATATTCATGTGGTTGTAATTTCTTTTACTTCTATACCAGGTGGGTTGTTTAATTTGTTGTGAGGCTTTCAAGTGTATGACTGTCCCACTATGGTCTGAAAATCCAAATTCTTCTACTGTTGTAAATAATTTACTTTGGTTAAAGTTGGTGAATATTAAATCTAGACAAGTTGAGCTAGCTTGTGAGATCCGGGTTGGTTGTTTTATATGCTGTGTAAATTTGTATTCTAACATGAGATCTAGAAATTGGTTGGTTTTAGAGTTATTTTCTAAAATATTAATATTAAAGTCACCTCCTATAATTATATTAGATTTTAAATATTTATTATTTATGTATTTTAAAATTAATTTTAATTGCTTTAAGAATACTTCTTCCTCTCTTCTATTCCAATAAATAATTATTAATAATATATTTTCATTTGGTAATTCACATGCACATGTCTCTATAACGTATTTGATAGAAATTTCTGTTATAGCTCTTATTTCCTTATATTCTATATGTTCCCGTAGCAGGATGCAGACGCCACCGCCTGTTTGATTGATTCGGGAGTAAGACGATGCAATTCGAAATCCTGGTATTTGTAGTGTATCCAGTTTTTCTGTTGTTAGCCGGGACTCCGATATACATAGGGCTGTATACATTGTTTCCTGTTCTAAAAAGGCTTCTAAAATGTCTTGTTTATTGAAGAGGCTTTGTATGTTCTGATATAATATTTTATGGTGTGGAACGTGTGTGTTTTCGAAAGGAACAGTTTTTCGTGCTATAAGATCGCTCTATATGATGGCTCTGGTTACTTGAAAGTTCAAAATTGTTGGTACTTATATTCTGGTCTCCGTTCGTTTCCGGTCTTCGGTGGTTACGGTTACTTAAATTTTCGTTGTTTTGCATGTTGACTATTTTTCCTTCAATATATAGCTTGTTTTGGCGAATTATTGAATGTTGGCCATTTTTTCTGGCTTTCAACATCTCATCGCGTAGCAATTGACGTTCTTTCCGTGCTTCTTCATCAAGGAACTCAGATACGTATACTCTCGTCCCATAAAAACACCGTGTGTTGGCGGTAATATGTTTTGCTATCCTCTTACTTAATAACTCAATAACTAAAGGTCTAGTTTTATTGGCGTATTTCCCGATTCGATATATGTCCTCTATATAGCCTATCAGGTTAATTTGCATCGTGTCTTGAAAAAAGTCTATTATTCTGTTGTGTAAATTGTATTCTGGTTCATTGCGATATTCAGTGAAACCGTACAATACAATTTTCTTGGCTTTGAGTTCCATACAGCTTGTTTTAGGGGTAGTATTGCTGGTTGCTAGTTCTTGAATCTCAGCTTTTAGTTTTTTGTTTTCTATATTTAATTTGGTTATTTCTGAATTTAATTTATTTAAGTCTGCCTTTCTTTCCTCGTTTTGTTTTGACAAGGTATTCATTTTTTGTTCTACTTCATCTCTTAACTGTGATATAGCTTTCTTTATTTCAGACTGTATTATATCCTGTATCTCTTTAACTATTAATTTATTATTTTCTTTTAGGCTTTGTGTTATTGTTTCATTTAACGTCTGCAAGTTTAGTTCGGTTTGTGTCTCAGTTATCTGGGATATCGCTCCGTCATCTGTGCAAAGCGTATCGCCTTGAACGTCTGAATCTTCGGTGCTCGTGCTGTAGTTGTTTTTGGACTTAAGCTTCTGTCTGGTGGTTATATTTCTATTCTTAATGTTTTCTGGGGAAGTGTGTATTGGAGATAAAGACTCATGGTATTGTGGACGTATAGGTGTGTTAGTGTTGTCTGACTTCGGTATATTGCAGCGGCAAGTTTGGCATTTCCAAGACCTTTTATGTTCAGTGCCCATAGATTTATTGAAGTAGGTTTTGGTGATATTGGCACATTCCAAATCATAAGATTTTTTACATAACATACACGTTAAATATTCTTTGTTTTGTATTTTTTGTTTGCAACCTGGACATAACATTGGTGCCATTATTGAGGATTTGTTGTTTATTTAGTAGCGTCCTCTGTTATTTTCTCGCGAACTACTTAATCTAAAGTAGACTTTCTCACTTCGGTCGTCAGTAAGTATTGTTAGTGATACCTCTCAATTTTTGTAGATGGCGTTAATCGTGTTTTACACGAACTAGACACAATACTTTTATAATAATTATTGCCAATTATTGTTTTATTGCACTGTTTTATGTTAACTGTCCTCGATAGAAATGTTTCACTATGTTTTAACACTGTAGTTGTAATAAAATTAAGATATAAATGTTTTATTGCACTTTTCACCAAATGTTCGTTGGAGACTAAATTTCAAAAGTTCTTTGAATTCACGAAGATTTTGGGATGTACTCCATTTAATTTTGGTAATTTGTGGTTTTAATAAACATTATTTACACTTTTCATATCTTATTAAACGTTTATAACACTTTTTATTAAATATTAAACACGGACTCGATGTAAACAGTGGCACAGTAGCGCCATCTCCTGTGTCGGTGTTGTGTTGCCGCGCGCCCTATCTCCCGCGACCAAATGGAGGTGCACTATTGTTGCATCGCGGCGGGGCCGCAGGAGATGTGGTGTTGCCATGTTGCCGTCTTCCCTATCCTCTGCGGCCGCTGGGTGTTTTGGCGACGGAGCCCAACACTTTCATCCGCCGCCAAGGGCGTCTTGTTCGGGGCCCACCTGACCATCTGGCGGGCCAATACCCGTCGGAGGATAGCGACGAATGCTTCAGCGATACCTGACCCTCTGATACACGGGTACATGAGGAACACGGGTTGGTTTTTAGTCAGTAAGAGTCTGTGTAAGAAAAAAAAAAGGGTAGGCCTTTAATAAAATGTCAAGAGACCGGCAGAAAGGTGGAATATATGCCATGTATCGAAGACGACTAGTTAGTTTGAATGCCAAAGGTGGAAACGTACCTCTCTAACCGTACCTCTCTAAACGTACCATCTTCATGCGTTAACTGGTCCATCATCACCTAGGTGACAGTCAGTTGTTCCTTTTTGGTGAGACGTATAAAAAGTGAGTGACACTAAGTAATCGTATAACAGTTGCCAAAGCTGCAGAACTGCCGTAACTGCCGTTGCATCTCCTTAACGTTTAGGTCTAAAATTTCGATAACGAAGCGTGTATAAAATCAACAAAATAGGTATAAATATAGAAAATACCCGCCTTGTTTTCACACGCGGGAAATGTTTGGTATATTAAATCATGTTTGTGTAAAACTGAGTGAAATGCCGTCCTGTGCAAACGGGACCACCAAACTTTGTGAGTGGGTATTATCCATTCACCGTAAATCACGGACAAAAAGGGACAGTGATTTTTCACTCGGGCTACAATAGTTTCTGTATTAATCCGAGTAAACATTGCAAATAAATATTATCCCTTAAGCCATTGTTCTTTCTTTATTGTTAGACATCCTATCCGCTGATCTAGTCGTTCGGAAATCATAAGCTTGCGGATTACTATACGGTTTTTAAATAATAGCATAAGAAAAAGATTGTATTTGATCGCAATTTTATATTTATCTTGGATATTTATGAGTTTGATCAATAAGTATAGGGTTATATTGTGTGTTTTAAATTTTGAACTACTATGTGTTATGAGGGGTTACAGGAGTACCTAGATGCAGTTGCATTCTTCACACGTTTGTACAAGAATGGCAAGTGGGTTGATGGAATAACTTTAATTGAAATACATGTGACTAAATAGCACGTAGGCACACTTTATAACTTTATAGAAACTTAATGCAAATGGTTTCATATTTGTCTTGAAGAGCAAGTTGAGCCGTCGGTTCCAGCTATTATGATATTTATGGGGAGTCAGTACCTTTGAGTACAACTGCCAATGGATGCAAATTCCAAGGCTTAGAGTATGACAATACTCTAAGCCTTGGAAAATCGCTATCCCTTTCATTTGCAGAGGTCAGGCAGCAGTCTAGTAGTAGACTGCCAAAAACATTACTTTTCCTCTAGGCTTCGCCGTAGTCGGGTAAAAATATAAAATTCTGTCTTATCTGATCCGATTAGAAAGCGAAACGGTTTAATTATTCATTTAACATGAATAATTAAACCGTTTCGCAGTTCTAGTTTCGGATTTAACCGGGATAAGGCTAGCGCGATAATTAGAGTAAAATGCTCCTTGCAGACGTGAAATTGGTCTTCGATGAAGTCATAGGTACTTAACCTAAAAATCTTGTCAATCTAGTAAAGTCACCTTGTCATAACTGACTTCACCCTCTTTTACCCGACTAACTCCACCCGAAACCAAACATAGAGAAGCCACCTACATCATGGCAAAACTTCCAAACTGACAATGTAACAAGAGAATAAAGCATGGTACACACTCATAATCCGTGCAACACATCTCATCTCAGTAACACGACACTAATACCGCCCCGCGGGCTCGCAAACTTTAAAATGAGCCATTTCAAAACAATATCTGACGGAGATTTCCCCACGGCCATAACTTCATATGTTGAGAGCTCGAGGAACATGACATGTGTGTACAAAATGTGACACCGGCATATATCACACTACATGACGGTAGTTTTTGTTCTACTTGAAGGTAGTTTTTGTTCTACATTAAGGTAGTTTTTGTTGACGACAATGGGTAACAAAGGATATTCAAATGTTGTCTTCCAAGTATAGCTGCTAAACTATATAAAGGCTGTGCATTTATGGACACGGGGTACGGCGTGTCGATGGATTTTTTGAGATTTTTTTTTATTGTTTCTCCCACAAAGAATACACATTACATGATAAAAAATATTTTTACAAATGATTACTGACCTTATTTCGTATATATTACAGACAGGAATGCCTTAATTTCAATACGGAAAGACCAAAGCATTGAAATTAAACTACAGTTTAAAGTTTAAAGATCTAGAAAAACGTCGGCTAGTAATAAATTAAAAATGTAGTTTCTAGATCTTTCGTTTCAAATGTAATAACTTAGTGAAACCAATACATCGCGAAAAAATCCGTAAACTGTAGTTTAATTTCAATGTGTAACATTCGCGTAAACCCAAGAAGATACTAAGTAGACCAAAGCACATAACAAGCGGTGCATACTTCGTGGCGAACCAAGGGATGCAGCGTTACGGCGCGTCATAGCGTTCACTCGATGACGTCACACTTATTTATTAATAGAGATAGCTTATCCGCAGAGCCACTACTGGCTGATCTTCGCAATGAAATCAAATCACCTTTATTGCTCAAACTGTCGTATTACAAAGATCTTTAAAACTAAACAGTACAGCAGTTTTTACGTTACTAGGTATGCAATAAATGGTTTTGTAGGTAATTTTTTAAACACATATTTACCATTTAAATATTGTTCTACAGAGTAAATACATTTACTTGTTGCATAATAATTTGTGTAGTTGTTTCTTAAATGTATAAAATCCAAAGGAATAGCGATATTTCATGGTTTCGATTAGTGTCAGTTTAATTACTGAGACGATCTCCTTGTCAGCCGGGACTGATAAGTTAACGTGCTCTCTGAGTCACGGAGCTGTGGGATTGAACCCGATACTCTCTGCATAGCAGTCTGTCGGCATCGCCAAAAGGCTAGCGGTGCCTTGCCTTCATCTCACAAACCATAGTATTCAAAAGAATACTATGGTTTGTGTTTCCTACGACAAGTAACGGGTTGCAAAAGCAACCCGTTACTTGTCGTAGGAAACCATTACACGTATTTGCTGCAGAGAGTCTCGAGTGAGTGGGGATCTAACGCACGGCATGTGGTGAAGTTTCAACTAGAGAGACGACCACTTAAGTCACTAAGCCATCCGTGGAGTAGAAATAATTTTGGTCTTAGTTCGAGTCTTAAAAATGTATTGCCTATATAACTTACCCATGATACATAATTCATCCTTAGTGCAGGCAGGCTTAGTGTAGCCTTTTAACCAAACAAAAATTTATTATCAAAGCAACTATGGCAATATCTATGAGTATGGAAACCGTTTATTGTCAGAAGTTTTCTGTAAAAATTACATTTACTCAACAAATATGAGGTTATCCGATTCAATTTACTAGAAATATTTGCACGAAATGTCACGTTAATATTATAAAGCTACAATAATAATCAATTTTTAAATATTCCTTAAATCCTGAACCATATTAGCTTTATTCATAATACATTGAATAACATAGGCGGTGCTGCTACGTCGTATCGTAGACTGTGCTACGGCGTAGCTATAATCACTACAGATATGCATACGCGACCTACTGAGCTATTCTCTTTATTAAATCATAGTGCATCGCTCGCGCACACCGGAGAATATACAAGTGAATTAAGGATAGCTTCATGTATTTTGTTCAAAGCAGGTATAATAATAGATTATTATAAATGTTATAGTGTAGTACCTTTAGTATTCTTACCGGCCTTGAGACTACGGACTAACTATCTTTTATTCGGCAGCTGGTAAGTACAAATAAAAATTGAACTGCCGTTTATACTACTACCTACTAGATCTACGAAGTACCAGAAGTGCTTACTGTTCGTGTGTATACGCATGTTGTCTGACAATTTATTGAGCCTTATCTTAGCTTCGCCCACGTGCCGGCTAGCCTTTCAATTATCTCTAAAAATACATAACATCATTTAGCTGCGACACGAAAAAATTACAAACAAACTTTCAAATTCCTTTAGCTTGGTCTGCGTTCTTCTAAGGTGTAACTGACAGAAATGCGAGTTCATATATTTTTAAGGTTATATTTGATTTTTAACAAATAAATTCGATCAAGAATTCTGCGTCAATATACTTAGTCTTCAACGTGTAGAACATTCAACAACTCTACATTACAACGTGTGATAAACGAATCAAAACTATACACTGCGTGAAACAAGGCGTGAAAGGTCACTCACCCGCTTACTCATTGACATACAAACCCAGCACGAAATGACAAAAAATTTACGTAATCAGGTTAGGTATGTAGTTTATAAGCAAGTCAGCTGGAAACGGATCTGCGATAGCTTTGAATCCAATAAAATAAAGCGTATACTGTGTAAGGGGAAAGATCTTGGTTGGCGTAGTGGTTTAAGCGGCCGCCTCGCCGCTTGACACTGCGCGGAGTGTTGTGGGTTCGATTCCCACACGAGACAACACTTTGTGTGATCCATAAATTGTTGTCTGTCTGAGTCTGGGTGTTAATTGTCCTCGTTAGATGTATGTTTGTAAAGTCTCCCGCCACACAGGATTTAGTCCTAATGCGGGAATTGTCTTTTTCAGATAAATCGTATGCCGCTGCTTCACACACTTAGTCATCATAATTCTCTAGCTCTGTTATTAATTTATTTGGGGTTCGCGCAGTTTGTCTTTCGCTTGTATACTTCTCTGTCGCCATATCCATCTTCATGCAATCCATACGTCTTTGGCTTTTCTCCCCCTCTCCCTTTTCATCCCTCTAAATTCACATTACTTACTATTCTTTCGCTTTCTCGCCTATTAGCGCCAAGTATATCTTAACACAGTAATAATAACATTTGATATCGCCTGAAATTTTATAACTATAGCTCTATCTTATAGTAAGAAGTAGTTGTAGTAGAAATAAAATTGCCAGTATTGTTTACAAAGTAAAAGAAGTTTTCTTTAATGCACAGACCCTGAGTTCAAAGATTGCTAATGAAATAAATATTTGTATCGTATATTACACATAAAATATTTATTTAGGTGTTGACAGTTTATGAGTAATATAATATTTTGTTACCACTTGAATATTCAGTTGACTACTAACCGATAGTATTTGGAAACGAATATAAATAGCAGTTTGTATGAATGGCGTATTTATTTTAGCACCCTTGCTACCCATGTATTATATGCCTGGAGTACGGCCATCGCCACAACAATGTATTTATTATGAGATTTAGACATATTTATGATATTCTTCGTGTAAGTTATCAAGCTTCTTTTAATTCTTATTCGATGTTTATACAGATGTGTTACACTTCACGCGTGAAATTAGGGATTATATAGCCGTATAATACGTATATTGTTATGAAATAAGTATATTCCTCCTATTGCTAAGTTTAAAGCGGCGGTAGCCCAGTGGTGTACGTAACGGACTGTCGAGACGATGGTCTCGGGTTCGATCCCCAAGTACCTCGGGCACACACCTCTGACTTTTCGAAGTTATGTGTGAATTAAAAATGTTAATTATCGCTCGCTTAATAATGTGCCCGGTAGATGGCAATAGGCTCGCCCCCTATTACATTGGGACCGAAACATATCTAGCGAAGTGTGGGTGTGTAATACACCTCTGCCTACCCCTTCGGGGATAAAAGGCGTGAAGATATGTTATGTTATGTTATGTTTATGCTTAGTTTATTGAACAACCATCATTGTAGTTTCTCGAATGCTGGAACTAGAACATTAAATAAAACTTTCCTTCATTGCATTTTCCTAAATCGTATCAGCCCTGTTTGTACCACGCTGCTCGGTCTCTTTTCAGTATGGGAATGAGAAGGTTTCATAAATGTCTTCATTTATGTTTAAAGACATAGCTTTCTGAGATTTGAGCAAAACATTTCTAGAAAATAATAAGGAACGAACTCAAGTTTCGGTAATATTCAAAGAGCTATCTTAGACATCAAACAGTGCAAAGTGCGTTGGGCAACGCGGGTTTGTTCGACAGTGAGCTGTGGTTCGACTTTACGAGCATATTTTAGTTATTATGATTTGGTGAGAGGATGGGGTCATAGTAGACCTATTGCCAAGTTATATATGTACACTTTATTATGATTAAAGGGGTTAAAAATATATCATAATTATTGGGGAATAATTATGATAATTTTGCAGTGAAACTAAGACAATATAAATCCAATCAAGCAAAAGAAACAAATTACACGTCACCGCACATTAAGACCGATACGATCAGGAAATAAAAGGATCGAAAATAAAACATAATTATCACTTACCAGTTCATTACGAGAACTGTTATTACAAGTAATTCGTGAAAAAAACATATTCTACGTATTATTAGCCAATCATTAAAAAACACTTTATATTTATATCAGACGCATAAAACTTGGGTCTTGGTCTAAATTAGCCTTAATCACAGTGAGAGATTAGCGCAGTATTACGATTTCTTAAGGCTTCGCAGTAAACAGCCTTTATTGAGTCGTTTATAAAGAAAAGCTGAGAATATATTTCGCGATTCAGGGTTATTAAGTTTGCCTGCAATAGCTCACTACATTGTGCTTTGGATTATGGGTTTTATCAGAACCTAATAATGTAATCTCTAATGATCCATGACACAATGCTAATGGCTTTGGTATAAAAAATGGACGCACTTTTATACGAAATTAATATTAATATAGCTTGAAAAGTTCACAGATACTGCCAGAAGCTACGCAACATAAGTAAGTACAGAAAATTCGTAGGCAGACCACATATTGTGCGTTCGTGTTCAAAGTAAACGCCGGCGCCGGGCGCACGCCGAGCGTTACTCGATGCGATTAAACCCTCGTTTCTAACACTCAGCATAGCTTTTTTATTTTTTTACATTTATGGGCTACACACTTGGATGTATTTTTGTGTCAAGGTAGAGTTTACATATCAACAAATCATCAAAGTACTGGGTTTTTTTTCTTCCTCTTCCAGTTTACACATATTCAAACTTAAAAATGACTGCAGTCAAACGGAATAAACCAAAAAAAAAGAAATGTACGATGAAACGCTTCTATAAAAACTATATTTA
Organism: Euclidia mi; assembly: GCA_944739405.2. Lineage (NCBI taxonomy): Eukaryota > Metazoa > Arthropoda > Insecta > Lepidoptera > Erebidae > Euclidia > Euclidia mi. Next base: position 23,361,531 of record OX123204.2, on the reverse strand, counting down.
TATTCGTATGATGTGTTTAGATGGTTACCAGGGTCTTCAGACTTAAATGCCTTGCCAGCCTGATAACATTTTCTTCGTCCTTCAAATTCCGTAGCAATATTTTCTTGGATCCCAATCAATATACGCAAATATAAATTTTATTAATTCCAAAAAGTTGTGTTAAATGCAGACAGCGGTAGCTATAAATATATTGAAATTCCTAGCTGTAATTAATTTAAGCCGGCATAGGTACGTTCGAACGTAATTACCTCTGCCTGTGAATAAAACTGGAATATAAACAACAAGTAGTATTAACTCAATGTTCTCCTAATAATAAGGTTTCTTTGTGAAGTTTTTCAATAAAATCTATGCTGAAGTCTTCTGCGACTGAACGAGTATTGGTACAATTCAATTGGAGGTTCACCAAAGTATATTCTTCTTTTTGTTGTTGTATTTTTTTATTTGACTGATCAAATTAAAAAATACAACAACAAAAAGAAGAATTTTTCATGTTGAACCTATGTTGAATTTTTGCGCAATTAGGACAGTATATATTATGTAATACAATGAGGCAGCGATAGCCGAGTGGATATACCAACAGACTGCCATGCAGAGGGTATCGGGTTCGAATCCACGGCGCGCACCAATGACTTTTCGGAGTTATGTACGTATTGAATTGTTAATTATCGCTTGTCCCGTGCCTCGGAGAGCACGTTAAGCCGTCGGTCCCGGTTGTCATGAAGATCTTTGACAGTCGTTACAGGGCGTCAGTACCTTCTAAATAAACTGACACTAGTCTAAACCATGGAATATCGCTATCCCTTCGGGTTGCGGAGGTCAGACAGGCAGTCGCTCCGTGGAAAAGCTAATATTCAGCCAAATCCGGTTAGACTAGAAAGCGGACCCCATACTGAAACTGGGATAACGCTCAGAGAAAGATATTATGTAATACAATACACACGTATGTGTTGTGTCTCTAAAGAGAAAGTCTATTCTTTATATTCTGCTAAAGTTTTGCCATTGAAATGCCAGTACAATGTTGAATGCTGATATAATTATTTTGTCGTTGTCGAGACACACGAAACATTCAAATACAAAATCTTGATCCTTTACAGACTTAAAACTTATATCTGACGACTTATATCTGTGTCATTATTTCCTTTCAAAAGACAAAAGTACGTTCATTTGGCATAGACGACGAGAATTTTCAAATTATTTTCACCTGATATATGTACCTGCAGATATTTTTGACTCTTGGCAGAGTATCAAAAAGTTTGTTAATTGTCATATTAATTTTGGTTAGGAATAACAGTTAACAACTTAAGATAACTTTTAAGCTTTAAAATAAAACCATCCGTTTCTATCCAAAAATAAAGCAGTATTTACGCAATTACTTAAAAGATTTCGCGTAATCAAATACGATGTCTAAGCTATTCACATTAAATTTAGGTTCAAAATGAAACAAAGAATTAATTATCCGCCGAGTGAAGTGTACATAAGTACGCCTGCCTCGTCTCTAGTGTCAATTTAATTTTCATTCGCGGGTTACGACCGCGACCCGAATTTGCTAAACATGCACTATGCAGTTATATTGCCAATCAAACAAGACCCCTTCGACTGAACGAAACATTTCCAAACCTGCTGAAATCACTAGAGAAGTGGGACGCAGGGGAGTCCAAGTTACGTTGGTGAATAAGTGAAACAGAATTCGGTTGGCGCCGACAGTGTTGCAATAGTTACGACAAGTACGTTGTAGAAAACTAAACAATAATCCTTTATAAACTATTTTCACGATTATTGCGTTGAAAGTTCACCTGTGCTCGCGTTCGCCTTGGCAAACATGGTTATGTGATCTTAGAGTTGTGACAATATATTTGTGTAAAAAATGTTAAGCTGAGAGTGTTATTCTGCACGTTTTTATTTAGATTGTTTAAGATAGTGAAGAAGTTTTGTTTAAAGATAGTGTCAGTATAGTAGTTGGCATCTAACTGCCAATGTTATGTTAAAATGCAAAAATAAAAGTCTGACAAATGGATTTGAAAGTTTAAAAGTAGTCACTACTGGAACATAAGTTGGTGGTTAGGATTGTTTGAAGAGTAGCGGTTCTATCCTAATTAGCCTGATTTAGACTTGGGACAGATTTCGGTCTTGTACTTAAATTTCGTTTACTTTTCGTTAACGCAATTCGTTCATAAAAATTAAAGATCGGCATCTTTTAACGAACGAACGATTAACGAACTGCTGGCGGCTACACGCAGTTATCTCAATAAAAGAACTAAAGAAAACCTATGCGCTATTTTTCTATATGAGAACTGTTAGTATACTGACTAGACTTTTTGCACGAGAGCGATAGAGAACATCCACCAAGTCTTACAAACTTTCATTTATAACATTTAACACTATACTATCACTAATATAGTAGGATTTAGTAAGACTTCTTGGATAATCAAAGTCAAAAATTCACAAATATTTAATGTTAAAATATGCATTTCACATGAAATATTAAAGCGATTTAGCAGAGTGCCGTAGGTTCGACTTCCCAGACGAGACAATACTTTCTGGGATTCACAGACCGTAGTCTAGAATTTGTCTGTTTGTGCATTTGATATTTATAAAACAGGATCTATTCCTAGCGCGGAAGCAAAAACGGAAACACAAAAAAGGATTAAGAAATAGATAGCCTGCTCCAAAGTATTCTTAGCTGCAAAATTTATTACACCATAAAATATACTACCTTGTTTAATAAACTGTTCGAAACGGCCATTACCTTAATTGTTTTATATCTAAATAAACAATTTTAGTATGTAAGTAACAAAACGAAATAATGTACTTCAAACTAATAACGCAAAGCATCCGCATAGCAAGCATCCTTAGTTTAAAACGACACAAGAGTACAATATAAGAAAATTAAAACATATTTCACGAGTGTAGTTTATTCTAAAGTTATTTACATTAAAAATGCCGGATTGTAATGGCAACCGCACACCTCCATTATACACTTTGATATTTAGATGTAAGGGAGGTTACACACTTGCTCAGACCAGTATTTCTAGTATGGGGCAGCGTATTAGTTTCCCAGTGGCGGTTGCCATGCTATACCACACTGTGGTAGATTTTCGTGACCTCAAAAATAAAGTAGTGTACACCGCGATGGTTTTAGTACGTAGCCCAAAGAGTCTCGGGATTCGCACAAACTCCCTCCATCAGAGTTTTAACTCAACTTTGAGTAATGGCAGGAGGATATTCTTCAACTACTCAAAGCCTACATCCCGTAACCGAAAGACCATATTGGTTGGGAATACGTGTAGAACTACTATTGTGTACACACAGAGAACCTAGTGCAGAACCCATGCCACAAATTATTATCGTATCACCAGTTTAGGCTGTGGCTGGGACGATACGTGTTAATTCAACATTATTAACTTGAGAAAATTATCTTTTATGATGAATACTGCCAGCATTTATTATTAAACAACTACATCTACTAGAAAAGTAGAAAAGAAAAAGTCTAAAAGAAAAGTAGGCGGAAGTATATTTCATTTGAAATTAAGACAATTTTACTGTAAACGATTCTCGTTGAAAGTTTTTGCTATTATTTTAACAGACAAAGCAGACTTCCTAGAAAGCTTGTTAAACGATTAAAAAATTAAGTACTTCGTTTGCAGAACAGTCAAAGCATCTAAAATGGTTCATTATATATTTCACTTCTTTTTGGTATTGAAATATCTTAGTCAATTAGGGCTCTTTATTATGTAAACACCACGTTTTGTTTAATCAACAACGCGCAACGTTTATTTTACTTATAAAGAAAATTTTAACTACGTGTCACTCATAGATATGAAAGTTTTTTTTGGGAGAAAAGCCGTTATTTTCTTTTTGCAGACTGAATATGAACTGATAAAAAAGCGCAGTAAAAAATTTGCTTCTAATTTAAAAGTTCATAAATTTTCAGAAATTTAGGCGTTAATCGCGCCAATAGGAAGTGAAATATAATTATGTAAAATATCCAAAAAAAGAAAAAAAATCGTTGGAGAAAAACTCTTTTACATTTGAATTTATACAAAAACTCAATTCAGTTCAAACCTATGACGTGGTAATCAAAATTTCATAATACACGTAATAGTGTACTAGAAAAAAAACTAAAAGTGATTTATTTATCATATAATTATAGTCTTAAAACTCGACGTCATTATATCTAAAAACTATTTGGAAAGCTTAACGTCCAACAGTTACCATTTATCGCCGAATACAATAAATTGTTTGCTGAACCAATGTCCAATATTTTAGCAGATAGATCCATTTACTGACTGAATATATTTTTACAAAACTAATATATAGCTTTCGTGCACATTCTAGACAGATTGATTCAGATATAGATTGATAATATCTAAGTATTTTGAATTTAAGTTCATCGATAATAGATAACTCAATAAAATTATATGAAAGTCATCGATTATGGGTTAGATAAAAAACATGTGTGTCAATATACATATAGTAAATGTAGTGAGCCTATAGGAAGACAACGGAGAGGCGAAGATCTACAAATGTGTTATAGAAGTTCGCTTTGTTACGCGTCGTACTGAAATTCTCGACATCAATTATTGAACTGCAAGGTACCAGGTGGTATAATATACCTTTGGTAAGGGACGTAAACTTCTTGATTTGTTTCTTCGTGACGGCAGCTCGCTGTCTTACGCATTTTAATTAATGCATCGGCTTTTCTAAAAGAGTTGTTGTGTGTAAGCGGTGGGCGTAAAAATTTGTGTCTCTGAAACTTATTAACAATCTTGTGTTAAGCTCAGCAATAATTAACTTACATGAGATTAATTGGAAATTACTCCGTCTACTTTGATAGACATAATGAAATTACCTACCCAAAATATTCCACATCATAAGAAACTCAATTCTGGGTTGTTTATAAATAAATATGATTATTCCATTACACAATCCCATGAATCAGGTAGGTAAAATATATATTTTACCCTTGTAGCATTGTATAATATAGCAGTGGTGAATAAGATTTAACAAACAATTTAGTAATATCGCAGTCACTAAATGGTCAATCAGCTATCAAATAATTACCAACCCGAATACGATGCTTTCATAAACACCCTGTACTTTCGTACTTATTTATCTATAGCAGTTACCATTTTAAAACTGAAAAGTAATTTATATAAGACAATTAAAATATAAATGTGCAGTAATAATCCTCCGGCTAAACGCATTCACTTGCAGTAATTAATGTACGCAAAAGACTTATTGCTATGCTCGCTACATCCCCCATGTTGCAATAATTGAACAATTCTTAGTTGACTGTGTGTATTTTTATTCAGTTATATGGTTGTGATTAGTTGGATGGAGTTATTTATTTAACTTCTTGCACCAAAGATGTGGCACTAAGGTTGACGTTTAATAACTTTACCAGTCAATCTGGGCTGTTGCGGAGATAATACGATAGCAGGTGCTATTTTAGACATCTTAAACTATTTTCTTCACTAAAAGCGAGGCAGAGTTACAGATGTTTATTCAAGAATTTGTTAGTTAGGTATATATTACTCATTCATGTAAATGCATGTTAGAGTATTTGGAAAATAATTGCAACTCAGCATTAATTTATTCGAAAGCAACAAATCTTATCGCTTTGTATGCGGGGAATACTACCGAAAATGAATTCACAGAAAACGTAGTAACAATTTGTCCGATCAGCATTTGCAGAAGCCAAGAACGCTGAACACAAAGCAAACGAAAATGGTGGACTATTGTTCCCGTGCGGTGAGAAAATAACAGATTTAACGTACACATGCATTGGATGTAATTGTGCAGCCACCTTTACCCTCGACATTCTCGAATTTCCGGACCGTAGTGCATGTGGCGTGTGCTGGGTATGTTTAATTTTATCCCAAATGCCCCGGGACGCCTGTCAGCGCACCTAACACCCGGCTGTTGTGTGCCACCACTAGCACTAGGGGTGCTCCGCGCGCCTCGGCACGGCACAACCCTACTACCTAACTCATCGCGACTGCAGTTAACAACTTTTAATTCTCTCCGTGAATTCCAAATTGAGTTTCTTTGTTAGTTCTGTACTTAGTTTTTAGCAATAAAGGCGCGGTAAACAATGTCGAGATGTGGAAATTGATCGGAGTTCTGTGCGAAGTAACATCCAACGTATTTTGATTGAAGACCGACTTTCCGAATTCAATTTGACGGGATGTTTTTGTTCTTATCAGAATTATACTTTTGACACGTTGAGGTCAGTACTTTAAAACAATTATGGAACATTTTTGCGACTTTCAGTGAACTTTGGCATGACATGTATTTAAAACTTTTATTATTTTTCTTTTTCTCAATATGCCTTTAATGTAACGAAGTGTTGACGCAACTTTTTTGATAAAGCTTGGAACTTATCATAATTTAACTTAGAATTTTAGTGGTAACTTTAATTTAAAAGTTGGTATCAAATTGACAGCTATAAATTATATCTGGCGTCTGATTTAGTATACCGATAAGTTTAAAAAAGTCATATTAATTACACCTGAGTTTAAATTATGTTGTGCCAAGTTTGAGAAGTTAAACAATATTATTTGAAATCTGTAGAGGCTTAGGTATCCCCCCTGGGATCTCCACCTTGTCGTGGTGGGGGGGCTCAGTAACCGTGGGATTTAGGTACACCCACGGTGAAGGTAAGCGGGATCCCGGGAGGGGACGCTCCACGTGGGCTTGGGTGAGGCCGCGTAGGATGCGTCCCAAGGTGCGGGTGCGGGGGACAGTTCTGTCAGTCCCTCGCAGTCGGGTGCGGTCGCGGGAGGAGAGGCGTGTCGGTGTTGCGTTGCCGCGCGCCCTATCTCCCGCGACCAAATGGGGGCGCAACATCGTTGCGTTGCGGTGGGACCGCAGAGGAAGAGGAGATGCGGTGTTGCGTTGCCGTTATCCTCTGCGGCCGCTGGGTGTTTTGGCGGCGGAGCCCAACACCTTCATCCGCCGCCAAGGGGGTTTCGTTCGGGGCCCGCCTGACCATCTGCCGGGCCAATACCCGTCGCGGGTTAGTCTTGGACCGCAACTAGTCCCGTAGGCCAAGTCATCAAGAAATTATACATATTTCACGGCATTGAATTCGGGGTTCTAATTCAACATTTTCAACTTCTAATTAAATTATTTAAACTTTCACACGCCTATTGAAGGTGTATTGTACCTTCTGTTATTATGCAACAACATTGCTATACCGCCTCATGTATATAAACATAGAATATACTTATAGACTTAATTATCTCGTAGCCACTACTCATAAAGCTTATCGTGACTTCTACATTTTCCTACAGGATACTGTTTCATAATTAATATTATAGTCGGGGTGGGTCAGTTCTTAGTAAAAAGAGCTTTGTTCTCGGCATAAACTTTAATGCACCACAAGACGCCATATGTTAGTTACAATCATTTCACTGTACTACATACTACTTAGGAGTTAGACTTTGACTCGACTGGCGCCATCCGCCATCTCTCTCAGTGCTGCCAACAAGCTAATAATTACTATGGCCAACCGGTGGCCGTGAGGCAGCGCGCGGACAATAGCTATTGGTCGGCGCGCGGCGCGAACGAAACGTGCTAGCGCGTTGGCGAATACCGTTCGGGCGGTTTACCCCTATTGGACCTCTTACGTCCAGGAGAACGGGTGCGTTCGGAAATATCTCTCGCTATAATATTTAATTGTGAAACCCTACATACCAAACACCACTGATGATACCACACAATATTGATACGTTTTCCTCTTTACCTTTTCCTAATAAACCCGTGGAAAAGCCAACAAATCTAAACAAAACGCGCAACGGCATATCTGTCAAATGTACTTTCGCACAAGTTGAGCCGTATCAGTAATTAGCAGCGGTCACAGCTACAGCGACAAGTCGATGCTCAATGACACAAAGCAAATTCGGCGAGGCTCATCAGGCCGAATAAAATCTAATTACACATTCGGCCTCGGCCTCCGGCTGTGATGTTATATTCAGGTGTTAGTTAGTTAGTTAGTTGGTCGTGGGTTTTCCGCAGTTAGCCACTTATTCGGGCCATTGTGCGTAAATGGCGACTTGATTGATGCCGACTACTCATACCACTTTAGCTCCTTCCAGAAAGCCATTAGTTGGCTGGTGTCGTTCAAAGCCTCACACATGGTTCTGGGGTTGTTCAGCAGCTTTGCCCGTTGATCGCTCACACTTGTGCAGTGCAGAATGACGTGAGCGGGTGTTTCTTCGGTTTCCATGCAGCCCCTGCACAGTGGGCAGTCCGTAACGCCTATGTTGAATAGGTGCTTGTTGAGTGGACAGTGGCCGGTTATTATGCCTGTCAGATGCTTAGGAGTTTTTATATTCATATATTCAGGTGTAATAACGCCTAATCCGGCACTGTCCTCGCTTTTGTCCGTCAACGTAGGATTTCGGTGCATTGTCTATGCTTGCATTACACGAATGTATTATGTATGACTTTGGCTTTACTACATTACCTCGGAAAGGGTAATTAAAATTATGTAACAGTGATTGCTGCTGATTTTAATTAGTTATCTCTAACTACGCAATGCAATATTCGAAATATAGATAGATCTGTAGATTTTAGATTCGTTTTTGACAGTTTTTGACATAAGCTCCATACAAAATATGTCAAACACGAACCTAAAATCTACAGATCTATCTATAGCTTGAATATTGAAAATGGCCTTTAGTGTATCCTGTGTTGCCATGTTGGATATTCCAAAATATATTTTAAAAAATACGTTGTTTGTAGTTATTACTCAAATGTAGAACTATTATATTTTAGAAAATATCGATCTTGGATAACATTGCGCATGTTGTTTGAAATACCTAGCTGGCGTAAAAGGTAAAATTAAAAATTGCAACCACTATATTGGAATTTAATACAAAAAACTATTACGTAAGGTAAAGGAATACAACTTTTATTACAAATATTATGTTAAATATATTACTCTATATTTTTGTCCCCTATGCCGATTTCTGATCATAATAAAGTCTATATACACTTTTAACAAATACATATTGAAGATATATATCATTTGACGGATAAAATAAAATATTTTTAATTTATACCACAGTAGAGAGACAAACAGATTGCTACACAAAGGTGTAACGTCATAAAAACGGCACTGACTTCTCGAAGTTATGTGCATATTAAATTGTTTCTTGCTAAACGGTGAAGGAAAACATCGTCAAGAAACCTGCATTTATATCGTATAATATCGTTTATACCAGTGTTAAGAGTAAAAACTACCAATAACGATCGTCACAGAGAGACAGTCAGTCTTCGCGATAGACTGAAGTTTAACGTTTTCACGGAAAAATAATAGAACTTATTTTGATGAATCTTGCAGTAATACAGCTTATAAATACATCAGAAAAGTACATGGGCTTTCTTTTGTCCCGGTAATCGACCTCCACATAAAAGCTATGAATAAAAGCTAGTTTCTATAAAGAAACATATCCTTAACATTTTCTAATAACCTCTGTTTGCCGAATGAAAGTACACGAATACATTTAATAACGGCGCCAGGAAGAACAGGAATAATATTACTTCCCCAAGAGCTTAAAATTTATCAATAAATGCCCTTGTACCTAATTAATTTGCGAACTTTATTTGCATTTAGCGCCCTGACATTTGGAAACCCTCCCAAAATGTCCTCAGACAATAATAAAATTAAAATGTTGCTATAGAGATGCATGAAATATTTTTAAAGTTTTCCATTTTCTCGTTTGATCTTCTCTTCTAAATGACATGACTTCAAAGACAGACGTTGAAAGAAAGACGTTGTTATTCCGATAATTATAATAAATCATTGTTGATATCACTAATTACATAATGTTATACTAGTAGATGATATATAAAAATAAAACTTGCAAGATAGGTGGAAGTTTACCTTACCTCTCTCACACATCTGTTTCGAATGTGCAGCTTTACCGTGAAGGGTAGATTGCCGCTGCAGCAAATATTCAGTGCAGTGTTTACGAAAGCCGTTAAAATCTTAATATATAAAATCCTTGCGTTACTGACTGACTGACAGACACGCTACAGCCGAAACTATTGGGCGCAGAAAGCTGAAATTTGGCATGTATGTTTCTTGGGGACCGTAGGGGTGCACTAAGAAGGGATTTCTCGAAATTCCCACGGGATCCGCCAAAACGGGTAAATTTAAAAAATTGCAGGCGTAGCTGCTGGCGTCCTCTAGTGTTCAAATAAGAGCCGCCTTTTCAGTGACAATTTTGGATAATAACTTGGATCCTTTTATTAAAGAGAAGTTTTTAATATTACCTAACCAAAGGGGTTACTTTTGTCAGCCCTAATGTGGTTAAGTCTGATCTAAAACTGATTACAAACACAGAATTGATATAAATTCTAAATAATTATGTATAATTCTATATACTGTGCCTACCAGTAGCCAAAGTGGCGATACCTATTCATGATTGCGTAAATCACTATGATTTTTACGATAACCTAAAGACGACCCTCACATTAGTATTATCTTCTTGACATTAGTCGAGATACCTTAATTATACCTTGTGCGATGTTTTCATGTTTAGATCACTTTTGTCGCAGAGGTGACGTATCATTAAAACTGAAATCAGTAAACTTCTAAATAAAAAATGACGCAAATTTCTGCTTCGCAAAGAACAGAACAACCGACATAAATTTAAACTGTTTTATAATACAAGCTGTCGTTTTGATTGGCACCCGCTGAATAACACATGTTTTAAGTGGCACAAAGCAACGTAAACAATGGAATGTTGACGTATATTCTGTCCACCGACAATTCACTGCGATACAAAAAACGACGTGTGCATTTAATATAATTTACTGTTTGTAAGTTGTTGCGTATTCCGCGCTACCCACTTTCTTGTGGATTTAAACAATTACTGTTCATTAGGATGCACACAGAGCGAGCCTTTTGTAATGCAAATCCATTGTTTTTGTGCACTGTGCTCTACACTTTTATGTGAATGTATGTTGAATGCGCTCCGAATATAATTTAGACTAGGTATGTTGTGCCCGCTCTCAAATGAAAAGCAATTTCATAAGTGGAATGCGCTAGGAGCACACACGAACTTCTTCTTAACTTTATATAAAATTCAATATTCCGTGGCCCCGCCGCAGTCCGAGCGAACTCAAACAGTCTCGACTTCGGCGACTCGACGAATTTAAAGAAACCTCCACCATAAAAATAGTAAACACATTTTCTGGTTGTGAAAAGATAAATCTCGCTCTTGCAAACATGCTTGTATCTCGAGGGGGTGGAATCCCGCGCAACTTTGATTTGATTCTTGGAATTTGGCGCGGCATATAGAAAATATTGCAAATTGAGTTTGCGCGGTGACTAGCGACTGTGCGGAGTCAGGCAGTGTGACGCCTGCGGCGCGCCCTCAATGTAATCTGATTCTAGATTGAAATGCCAGCTGTTAAGTATTTTGTTAGTATCGACTTCTTTAGTCGTGCGACTAGATCTTCATGTATTTGCAGAATAAACGTGAAGGATATTTTTTCCAGACACGTGAAGAACGCCGGAGCTGCTTTGTTTGCTTCATGCGCAATTTAAAGTTTTATTAAACTTACATAAATTAAAACTTGTACTTAGCTGCATAATTTGTAAGGTTTATGATAAGTTGTTCCTGTGTGTACTAAGTTTGAATAAGTATCTAAACGCGAGGACACGTTCATGAACCAACAGGAATAACTAGGATCACATCTTACACTTTTAAGTGTAAACTGGTAGCGCCATCTACCTTCCTATATAAAACTAATCGCATCAAGATCAATCGTTCCACGTCTAGTGCGAGCGATACCATATTTCCGTCCCGCTCTATCCCTCTCCCTGGAAGAGGCACTGCCTTCGCCTGATTCGTCGACGCGATCGTGGACGCGAGTGAACAGTCGAGAACATTCCTCCCGCTGAGAACGCCGTCTCGATACCGTACCGCGCCGCACCGTTGTATGTGATTATATAAACCGCTCGCAAGTGGAAGTGACGGTGAATTGAAGTGTAAATAATCAGCTGCATCACGAAACACCAGGAGGAAAAGAAACGAAGAAGGCTGTATAAGGTAAGTGCCTTCCATCCTTGAAATATCCTATACCCACTCAATCACCTCCTCCCGTATCCATCTCCTCTTCCCTTATTCCTTTCTAGGCGACCCAGAACTCGCCCTAATACAGTCCATTCCATTAATCCTTCCCAAGTCGCCTAGAACCCTACGGTTTCGGTGTAAAGCCGAACCATTTTTTTTTATCCATACGAGTCGGATTCATTTACGTTTTATACGTTATACCGCTATACCTAGGCAGTTATAGCACCTAGCTATACTCCTAATATATTCACATAACCGTCACATGGTTATTTCCGCCCGCATCAGTAGGTAAACTTTTATGTAGCTACCTACTTATTAAATTATTAATTCTGGAACTATCATAGTTGTCTTATAAATCTCATATTTCAAGCAACTTTTAGTTCCTCAGCTCTAAAGTGTTGCCTACTTAGCTTACTTAGGTAAAATAATAGATACACTAGATATTCTTATTTTGTTTCGTTCTCATTAGCTTATACTTACGTAAGCATGTCACAACAAAAGAAGTCACGCGTGTCGGAAGACAAAGAGATGACAATCTTAGAAGCAAAACGCAATATTTTATTTGAGCGCATTCAAAACATCTATGAATGCTCAAAAACCGCATCTATGTCTGATAGTAATAGCGAAGCATTTCTCAGTTATTGTATAACAGTAGATAGTATTCGAACAGATTTTCATAAGTTGTTAGACGATTATAACGCAAGATTACTTTCTATCAATCCTGATGAAAAACCTAACTATCAGGCGTATACCTCATTCGAAGATCTTTATTGTATTATTAAGCGTATACAATCGCAATTGGAGGGTAAATGTTCAGCAGAGCCCGTTGCCCGCAAACCGAGATTACCGCCAATCGAGATTATGTCGTTTGACGGAGATATACGAAATTGGCCGTTATTCTATGCGAGTTTTAAGTCTACAGTGCACGATAATGGTTCTCTGACAGATGCTGACAGGTTGTACTATTTAATAGGTAAACTGTCACCGAAGGCCCAGTCCGTATTTGCAGGTGTGACACCCAGTGCTGAGAATTATCAGGTCATATTTCAGTCACTACTTGACAGATATCAAGACACGCGCGTTCTAGCGTCTACGTACTTTGACCAAGCTTTAAATCTCAAACTGTCCAGCAACGCGTCTGTCTCGAATTTCCAGCTGTTTATTGATAACTTCGTAACCGCGGTTAATTCTCTTAGGAATTTAAAATTAGAAGATCTTTCCGACTTTATGTTGCTTCAACTCGCTTTAAAAAAGTTTGTCACTGATACAATTCGCGCATTCGAGATGACGGAACGCAATAATAAAATACCTACACTAGATAGTTTTATTTCGTTCATCAAAGATCAGTGTCGAATATTTCATAATACGCAGTCTGGTTCACCTGGCCCGTCTAACACTAACAACAACAAACAAAGGTTGAATAAATCGCGAAATAGTAATAATAACTCAGTCCCTAATCCACAATCTTACGTAACATGTTCGGAATCTAATAGTAATAATTCACAGAAGTGTCTGTGCAGTAATATAGTGCACGACCATTACTATAAGTGTCCCACTTTTAATGATTTAAATCCAATTGCTCGTTTTAAAAGCGTAAAAGATAACAAAGCTTGCATTAATTGCTTAAGCATAAAATATAAAACGAGTAATTGTTCCAGTAGAACGAGATGTCGCACGTGTAAACAAAAACATCATACACTGTTACATTTTGATAAAAATAACCGGTTGTCAAGTCAAGCCGCTAACCTTGACACACTCACGCAAGTGCAGAACACGGTAGCTGCACCTTCCGCGTCTGAGGGCGAAGTATCGTTGTGTACGACATCCATTGCGCAGGCGACGCGCACGCGAGGACGGCACTCGCGCATCTATAATGATCCGCGCAGGGCCAAAACGCAGTGTACGGCGTCTAAGATTGTTCTGTTAGCGACAGCGCAAGTTATCGTATATGATGTTAATGGGTCGCCGCACATGGTACGTTGTCTGCTAGATAGCGCATCTCAGACCAATCTAATAACATCGGAATGCTTCAAACGCCTCGGATTATGGAATAACTTTAAAAATACTAACTCAACCGTTAAAGGGATAGGCGGATCAGTAAAGCATTGCAGGGGTTCCGTAGATATTAAAATACATTCGAGTTTTGATAGGAATATTAATTTTAACATTTCTTCGCTTATCGTGGAACGTATCACGGACGCATTGCCGAATGCTAATGAAGACGTAGCATCACTCACTCATCTCGAGTCATTGCCGTTAGCCGACGCGGACGTTGCGAATCCGGCAGGCATTGATCTTTTGATCGGAGCTTCGATATTTCCGCACTTGCTACTAACTAACATAGTTCGTAGTGAGCGATATGATTTACCGCCCGCTATTGAGACGGTACTTGGGTATGTGATTATGGGTACCGTACCTACGTTACATACTTCTCATTGTATTACGTCTTGTTGTTGTTCTGCTCTTCAAGAGATCAAGGTGGGTGCTAAAACTGTGTGTAAGATAAAGCACTAATTAGCTATGCTATGCTATGCTATGCTATGCTATGCTATGCTATGCTACGCTATGCTATGCTATGCTATGCTACGCTATGCTATGCTAAGCTACGCTACGCTACACTATACTATACTACACATCCGCTTTGTATATAGATGACATTGTCTGTAATGTCATACCCGCTCCGCTAGCAATTTCGCTTTGTGAAGAGCTTATTCAGCTTTTCAAGCGAGGCCAGTTTGATCTTGTCAAATGGACAAGCAACTCTAAGGAGGTTCTCGCACGCATGCCAGATTCTCATAAAGCTTCTCCAGACATTGAGTTTGAGAAGTCTGTACCGCATAAGGTTCTCGGTTTACGCTGGGACAAATCCTGTGATAGTTTTCGGTTTGACGTCTCACCACCAGATGATAAGTGCACCAAACGCACTATGCTGTCCACAGTGGCTCGACTATGGGACATAATGGGTTTTGTGGCTACCACAATTTTGTACGCCAAGCTCTTCATCAAAGAGCTTTGGCTATCAAAGTGTGAGTGGGATGAAACACCCCCTGACCATATTGTCGCCGCTTGGAGCCAGTTTGTATTGAGCTTACCGCGCTCAATCAAATTACTATTCCGCGTCATTTTGGGTTGGTAGATGGATGTACCATCAACTTAATAGGTTTCGCTGACGCCAGCGAGCGTGCTTACGGCGGAGTCGTATATCTGCAAGTCCGCATTGGTTCTAACTACTCGGTGCAGTTAGTTTGTGCCAAGTCTAAGGTCTCGCCTGTTAAACCATTTCAGTTGCGAGACTGGAGTTGTGCGCGGCCCTTCTGCTGTCTCAGTTGCTCTGCAAGGTTCAAGACACAGTTTTGCCCCACTACTCTATTAATAAATATACGCATTTTCCGACTCCAAAGTAGTGCTCGCTTGGATTTATTCCTCTCCTCACCGCTGGCAGACTTTTGTCGCCAACCGCGTTAGTAAATTGATTGAACTTGTTCCCGCTACTTGTTTCAATCACGTCGCGGGTTATCGTACTCGTCTTTAGGAATAACTTTCCATAGATCATATTGACTGGAAGTTTATTCCACCAGCATCACCACATTTCGGTGGATGTTGGGCAAGCATGGTCAAAGTAATTAAAACGCATCTCTTCAAAGTTATAGGTCAACAGATCCTCTCTTACGAAGAGCCTTTAACTGTCCTTGCACAAGTCGAGGCACTGATCAACTCGCGTCCGCTTCCAAATCAGTGAGATCTAGCCTGAAGTTGGACCTACCTCTTAGTTTAAGTATTTAGTTAGTAGTTTTCGCTATTATTGCGTTTGTAGTTTTCGTTAAGGTTAATTTAGATTAATTTTATTATCATATCGCTGTCTTAGCCTATTGGGTTATGCGGTAGTACACCCAACATAGCTAAGTTCAATTCTATTTTTTTTAAAGGCAACCCTTTAGGGCCGGGGGGATATGGTAGCGCCATCTACCTTCCTATATAAAACTAATCGCATCAAGATCAATCGTTCCACGTCTAGTGCGAGCGATACCATATTTCCGTCCCGCTCTATCCCTCTCCCTGGAAGAGGCACTGCCTTCGCCTGATTCGTCGACGCGATCGTGGACGCGAGTGAACAGTCGAGAACATTCCTCCCGCTGAGAACGCCGTCTCGATACCGTACCGCGCCGCACCGTTGTATGTGATTATATAAACCGCTCGCAAGTGGGAGTGACGGTGAATTGAAGTGTAAATAATCAGCTGCATCACGAAACACCAGGAGGAAAAGAAACGAAGAAGGCTGTATAAGGTAAGTGCCTTCCATCCTTGAAATATCCTATACCCACTCAATCACCTCCTCCCGTATCCATCTCCTCTGCCCTTATTCCTTTTTAGGCGACCCAGAACTCGCCCTAATACAGTCCATTCCATTAATCCTTCCCAAGTCGCCTAGAACCCTACGGTTTCGGTGTAAAGCCGAACCAGTAAACAATGCTACGTTTACATATAGTGATATTCGAATAGTTGACGTTTACATGCGTGCGCTTGAAGTCTTATGACAAATTATTATTATTAAAGTAATGATATTACATAATATCATTAATTCTATAAGTAATAATAGCCTTAAAGTGCTTTTCTACTAGGAATGTGTTGTGCAGTTATGTTGCGAAGATGCGACAGATGAGCTACGAAACCATATGTAGTTTTATTGCGTTTCTACTAATATTGAGCTAAGTATATAGCTGTGCTAATGATTTCACGATGGCATGTCTTCTTTCGGCGCCAAACACGCGCCTAATGTAGGCACATGCATGCTATGCATGGCCACGAGTAGTGTAGCCACTTGTACCCATCCATAGCATGTATCCCGATCATGCCTTATTTCAATTCTGAAGTTTCAAACAAGTACACTGAAAGACACTTAACAAAAATACTTTTGTCTCCGTATAATAACTTTAACACAGGACCAGGACTAATCTTCCAACTATATTTTGTCCATGTTTAATAACGCTGTGAAAGTTTATCGTTCTTAATTATTACCTTCACTAAACTTGAACCAAAAATATTCTTCTTTTTGTTTAATTCATGGCAGAAAATTCTCACTTTCAGCTCATCGCATAAATAATATTTTGTTTTTAATTAATTTCCTTGTAAAGATTTTTAATTCAGGACGTCTTATTTTTAGCTTGAGATTCATTTATAATTTTTCTAACAGGTAGTAATATTAATTAGGTAGTAATATATAAATAAACTAAACAAGTTTTTGAACAACCCTGATAATATTTTTTACTACATCAATGATGATTGGTTAAAAAGTGGTTGTGTTAACAATTTTCGTTTGGTAAAAAATAGATCCTCCGCAGAGCCTTAACTACGCAAGCTTGAAACATAAAATTGGGAAAGTGAGCTCCTTTTATGACATCTTTTGTCATTAAGGAATATGGTCGGAAATATGTTTGAAAATAAGCTTACTTTGAAGGTAGCACTATGAAATTCCATGCAACAGCTAGAATATGCATACGAATAACACAGAAGTAGGACATTTCACCTATCTATCACTCAAGTAGCATCTCCATCTCATAGCCCAGCTCAATATCAATGTGTCATGTATAGCATCTCCTGCCGTCTACCAGAATATATGTTTGTCTTTTACTGCCAACATCTACAACAATATAGAGCTATAACTGGATGAGTACGAGACTTGGTATCGCCGCCACTAGAGGTGCACTCGCGCTGTTCCGTGTGTTTTCCCTCGTTCCCCACGAGAGTTTACACAGCTAGCGAGGTACCACTCTACTGCTCACGTCTGCTCTACATATATTTGTAGTGGTGCGCCGTATTATTATCCTTATGCGGAACTAGTTTGTTACGCCAGCCTAATCTATGAGGATTGATGAGTCAACATTCACAAATCAACATTGCACACGGCTCTTTGGAACATTAAACGCATCATCATCGGAACGTGCATCGATTACGCCATGGTAACCGAAAGCGCAGCGTCTACGGAAAATGGATGGAACCCGCCACCTTCAACGTCACGACTCACGAGGCCTGTGTCAGCACATCGTTCGCCGCTTTACACCAAATTGTATTTTATAATTTATAATTGATTCACACTTCGATTCGTTATCATCTTACCATTACTTTTATATTGTAATTTCATTTTTATATTAAATTTAATTCAAATAAATTGGTTTTTTTTGCAACCTCTGCTGCCACCAAACGTAATTGGCGCAGTCGGTAGGGTATTCGAGATAGCTAGGTACGTGACGCGACAAGATTTCCCCAAAAATCGGACCGAAATCCCGCGTGATTTACCGATTTCCGAGTATCCAGAACCTACGGGCGGCGCCAGCTGAGGTGAATCCAGACATCGATTCGGCAAGAAAATCATGCTGTAAGTACTTTGAATCTTTCGAGTCCTTACTTTCCTAGACCTAGTATTATACTATCCTAGTTTGGTACCTATGTATATATAGTTTCCCATACTATATATATTACTATCTTACTTAGTCGTGTAGGCATTTTATATCACGCGTGTGTGTTGTAGTTAATCGCCAAGATTTTCCATCCAAGGAAATCACGGGAACCTAGTTTAAGTAGTAGTAGATCTAGTAGGCTTAGTGTTATAGACGAGTCTAGAAACTTAGAAGAAAGGATGGCTCAAGATAATATGAATACTATTTATAAATCGCTTAGGATTTTACCGGATTTCGATGGCAATCCACACGTATTAACTCGTTTTATAAACCTTTGTGATCAATTGGTACTTACGTATTTTAATACTGAGCCGGGAAACGAATTATCCAACTTAGCTCTCATTAACGGCATCTTAAATAAAGTTACGGGTTCGGCGGCCAGATTAATTAACGCGAACGGTATCCCAGATAACTGGAACGGTATTAGAAATGCACTTATTAATAATTTTGCTGACCATCGCGACGAGACCGCATTGTATAATGATTTATCGTTACAGACTCAGGGGTCCTCTACCCCACAGGAATTCTATGAGAAATGCCAGAATTTATTTAGCACAATAATGACTTACGTTTCTCTACATGAAACTTTGCCTAGTACTATTGAAGCGAAGCGCGACCTGTACAAAAAACTTACTTTACAGTGCTATTTACGCGGTTTGAAAGATCCTTTAGGGTCTAGAATACGTTGTATGCGTCCGGAAAGTATGGAAAAAGCCCTCGAGTTCGTTCAGGAAGAACTGAACACGCTCTATATGCAACAACGTACCGAAGGTGTGCCTAGTAAAAAAGATTCACAGCAGTCTAAACCTAATTTTAACTTACCGCTTAACAACTTTGTTCATAGATTCCCCGCGTCAAATATGGCCGGTCCCTCTAGACCCCATCCACATAACATAAATGGTCCCTCTCGACCACAGCATCCTAATCAACCCAATCAGGGATGGAGGCCTAATTCATCCCAGCAGGTGCAGCCTCATGGCTTAACACGTACGCAACAAATGTTCCGTGCACCACCTCCAAATTATAATGCACATAGTAATGTATTTAGATTAAATCGTCCTCAAGCGCAACCATATAATAATTTCAATAATACCCCGCGTCCTATGAGTGGTGTAAGCCACTTTGTGCCGAAGCCCTTACCTATGACAGGACACGATTGGCGTAAGTCCGGTAACCCACCTCAGAACAATTACTTTAAGCCGCGTGAAGTTAACATGAACGAATTTAATTACGATTACGGCTATGAATCTTATTATGACGACTATAACGCTTCAGATTTTTGTAATGAATATACTACTTACGATTCGTACCCCGATTGCTATACTAGTTATGAACCATATTCTTATTCGGAAGCCCCGTTAGTGGAGGACCTTGATTCAGATAATAACTCTCCAAAGGATGAAAATTTTTCCAAGGTGTCGAAATCAGAAAAGCCAAAATAGAGGTTAATTTTCAGTTACAGCGGCAACTCGGGTATATTCAAATAAATAACCCACCGTTAAGATTTCTTATAGATACAGGCGCTAATCAATCATTTATAACACCGCAAGCTGTTCAAAAATACTTTCCTCATATACCGCTTAACTACGATCCGTTTGAGGTTACTAATGTGCACGCTGTTAGTAGGAATGATTATTCAATAACTTTACCTAGCTTTCCCGAATTCAATGAAAGAAATGATATAACATTATTCATTTATAATTTTCATAATTACTTTGATGGCCTTTTAGGTTTCGATTTACTCGACTCGTGGGGCACTACTATAGATCTTAAAAATAAATTACTGATTACTCGAAACGCTGAAATTCCTATATGCATGTATGACTCTCGTAATGCTAATCTATACGAGGATATCATACCATCGCACTCTTCTAAATTAGTCAGGTTGCCTATTAACTCAAAAGATGGTGACGTGTTCGTCCCAGAACAAATAATTTGTAACTGTTTGATTTCTGATTGTTTTACCACAGTTAAAAATAATAGAGGTTGGGTAGAGGTTTACAATGACTCACCTAACGATATAATATTCTCAATGGACCGTTCTTTAAGTGCTGAATTATTTAATGTAGAGTGCAACCGCACTGAACAGTTTTCAGACCGCACCCAGGAAGTTTTATCGCGTCTTAGAACAGATCATCTGAACCCGGAAGAAATAGCTAATTTAAATTCATTGTGCGCACGCTACGCGGATGTATTTTACCTAGATGGGGAACCTCTAACGTTCACCAATAAAATTAAACATAAGATTAAAACGACCGATGAAATACCCGTACACGCTAAAAGCTATAGATATCCGTATGTCCATAAGGAGGAAATCAAAAATCAAATTACCAAAATGCTTGAGCAGAACATTATTAGGCCCTCCGATTCTGCATGGTGCTCGCCTATCTGGGTGGTCCCCAAAAAGGCAGATGCATCTGGTAAAATTAAATGGCGTATCGTAATAGATTTTCGTAAGGTGAACGAAAAGACTATTGATGATAAATACCCAATACCAAATATTTCGGACATTTTAGATAAACTGGGTAAATGCCAATACTTTACTACACTCGATTTAGCTAGCGGATTTTTTCAAGTGGAGTTGGACCCCGCCGATATACATAAAACCGCATTTAACGTAGAAAACGGTCATTATGAATTCTTAAGAATGCCGATGGGCTTAAAGAATTCACCCGCAACATTTCAGCGTGTAATGGATAACATGTTAAGGGACCTCCGCGACGTCTTTCTGGTTTATTTAGATGACGTCATCATATTTAGTACATCGTTACAAGAGCATATGGTAAATCTGGAAAAGGTCTTTAAAAAATTGCGAGATTCTAATCTCAAGATACAGATGGACAAATCCGAATTTTTAAAGTTAGAAACCGAATTTTTAGGTCATGTTGTTTGTAAGGAAGGGGTTAAGCCTAACCCTGATAAAATTAAAGTCATTAAAAACTATCCATTACCTAAAACTGCAACCGAGATAAAACGTTTTCTTGGTTTACTCGGCTACTATAGGAAATTTATCCCGGATTTTGCACGCATAACAAAACCACTCACTCAATGCTTAAAAAAGGGTTCTAAAATAGTATGTGATCAAAACTATGTTGCATGTTTCGAGCACTGTA
Source organism: Euclidia mi (assembly GCA_944739405.2). Taxonomy (NCBI): domain Eukaryota; kingdom Metazoa; phylum Arthropoda; class Insecta; order Lepidoptera; family Erebidae; genus Euclidia; species Euclidia mi. Next base: position 23,339,871 of record OX123204.2, on the reverse strand, counting down.
AAACTCTGTTAACAAATGATCCAATTCTACAATACCCTGACTTCAGTAAAGAATTTGTTTTGACTACCGATGCCTCTAATGTTGCAATAGGTGCTATTCTATCTCAGGGACCAATAGGCTCAGACAAACCCATTGCATATGCATCCAGAACTTTAAATTCCAGTGAATTAAATTACAGCACGATAGAAAAGGAGCTCTTAGCTATTGTCTGGGCTACAAAATATTTCAGACCTTACTTGTTTGGCCGAAAATTTAAAATCTTAACCGATCACAAACCATTGCAGTGGGTTATGAATTTAAAAGGACCCAATTCAAGGCTTACACGATGGCGGCTAAAATTGAGTGAATACGATTATACGGTGATCTATAAACAGGGCAAAAGTAACACCAACGCCGATGCCTTATCACGTCTCGAAATTAATAACGATGAAATCAGTTCGATAGTTGTTAACCCATCCGAAAATAATAAATCCATAAACGATTCCAGAACGGTTACAGCTCCGGAAGCTGCCGAAGGGTCTGGGACTCTAACCGTGCATACTGATAGCGAGAATCCCATCTTAGAAGTGCCTATTACCGATGAACCTCTTAATAAATTTACTAAGCAATTAATACTTACTATTGTAGGCGATGTCAAAGGAAGGCCAACCGCTACAAAACCATTTGAAACTCATACACGTATATCCGTTCAGTTATCAGAGTCTAATCTTGAAGAGGATGTCATAAATGCAATAAAAGAATATGTACACCCTAAAATTAAAACAGGTTTACTTATAAATCCACCGTTAGCTATGTATACGATAACACCCATAATACAGAAAACTTTCAAAAGTTCAGCCATGCACCTCATGCTATCTAAAAAGGAATTAGAAAATGTACGTGAATATTTAAGACAACAAGAAATGATAAATAACTACCATTGTGGTAAAACCAACCACAGAGGTATTAACGAATGTTACCTAGCTTTATCACATAGATATTATTGGCCAAAAATGCGCGAGTCTATAACCAAATTTATAAATGAATGTACAGTTTGTGGACAGGCCAAATACGACCGTAACCCTGTAAAACAACAATTTCAATTATGTCCCCCTCCTACTAAGCCGTTTGAACTAGTGCATCTAGATTTATTGACCATACAAAGCGAAAAGTTCTTAACTATTGTAGACGCGTTTTCGAAATATGCTCAGATTTACTATTTAAGAGACGGCACGGCAGTCAGCGTGGTACAAGCACTACTTAAGTTTTGCACACATCATGGAATACCTTATACTCTAGTAACGGACAATGGCCCTGAATTCACCAATCAATTATTTGCAGAATTCGTCAGATTGCATAAAATTCAGCACCATAGGATAGCACCGCATACCCCAAACGAGAACGGAATTGTTGAAAGGTTCCATTCAACGATTTTAGAGCACCTACGCATCTTAAAGATTGAACAAAAATCCGAATCTGTTTTAAATTTAATATCGTATGCCCTTCTGGCTTATAATAGCACCATTCATAGCTTCACTCGATGTAGGCCTATTGACGTTATAACTGGACACTTTGATCCACGCGATCCGTTAGACATGGATCTAACTGCTCACCTCTTACAACAATATACACTCGAACATAAGAATAAGATGAGTAAAGCCTATAGTTTAATTCATGAATCTAGTGTAACTTACAGAAAAGATTTAATAGATAAGAGCAATGCATCTCGAGATGCTGAAAAGCAGTATTCTCCTGAGCAACAAATTTTTGTAAAAAACCCATTAGCTTCACGACAAAAGTTGGCTTCCAGATATACTCATGACGTTGTTATGGCAGACCTGCCTATCCATATTTATACCAGGAAGAAACGCGGGCCTATCGCCAAATCCAGGTTAAAAAGGGTACCTAAAAGTGCTAACTTTTTACAGGATCCTAGTGGTACTACATCTTCTAATGAAATTGGCTCTAACACAAGAAATTAAACTTGAAAATCTTAATGATGGTCCTGGTATCTTTCCCTTTAAAATAGGTCCTTGTAATATCATATCTCATTATCACTCATTCCTATTATATATAAATCTCGAAGAACTGCAAGATAAAATAAATTTAGTAAATAGTCAGTTAGATGATTTCAGCCCCAGCCTCCATAATCGAACCTTATCTTTATTCGAACCCCACATAGAATATCTGAAAAGTAAGTTACTAACTGTGCTTAATCAATTACAGTCATTTCAAAGCGGCCGGGTTAAAAGAGGTCTCGTAGATGGTCTCGGGTCAATTATAAAAAGCATAACCGGTAACCTTGATTACACAGATGCTGTTCATTTTAATAACGTTATAAAGTCATTGCAAGATAATGAAAATAAGTTGCTAACCGAATTTAACAATCATGTAAGTTTAACTAAAGATTGGACTACACAGCATTCAACTGTTATAGATAACATTTTAGATAATCAAAATAAGTTAGCTAGTTTAGTTCGAAATATTACTGAAAGCTTAGATAATAAGAATCAAGAATTAGTTAAGTATGCTCATATTGGTCAAACAATACTAGTAGTTAGTGATAACGTTAATATCTTGTCACAGGAAATATCAAAGTTACAGAATGTTTTGGCATTAATAAGAACTTCAACAGCTCATCATGATGTTGTAAATTTAACGACGATTAGATCAATAGTTAATAAATTGCGTAGCTTATATGGTTCAGATAAGGTATTAGATATAGAGACTCGTGAATATTATGACGTGATGCAATTAGGTTCTTATTATGTTGGAGATCAAATAGTTATAGTCTTAAAATTTCCTGTAATCTTGCCTGAAATTTATGATTTGTATAAATTATCCATTATTCCTAATAGTCACAATGAGATCCTCACTCCTCCTTTCAAATTCCTTGCACTCCATTCGAAAGTTTTCAAGTACATAGAGGCTGAATGCCCGAAGTCTAGCAAAGGGTATCTATGTGAAGAGATACACAACGTAAATAGCCGAACATCGCCAGATTGCATCGCTTCACTTATAACTACACAAGAAAAGAGTCCTGAATGCCGTCCAGTTGCTGTATCACTGCAGAAACCAGCTTTCGAGAAACTTGATGATCGTCACTATACTGTCAGCTTCCCATCTGAAACAAAAATACGCTTATCCTGTGGACAAGATCTCTACAAGATAGTTCAAAGCAGTTATCTCGCTATCATACCACATAACTGTTATATGGAAACCACAGAATTCATCATCTCAAATGCCAACGATCGACTGAAGGGTCAAGCACTGAAATTGATGGATATACCGAAGCAAGATGAACCTAGCTCGACGAAACATCCTCTTTTCCAACTGAATTCTATGAATCTGGATAATCTCCATGCTACCAATGCGAAGATATCGTTACAGTCACCGACAACCTTTACAACATCCTTCAATGATAGTTTGTATCACACAACTATACCACTATACCTAGTACTGTTCGGTGCTTGCGTCCTCGCTATCGGCATTGCGTATCGAAGATACCACCTGAAACAAGCATCACAGAAAGAGCAGTCCGCTACTGGTGAACAACCACTGCAAGTAGTTTATGCCATCCCTGATGCTAGAAGGACCGTACAAGACCTTCCACCAGCGCAATTTACGACGAAAGTCTTCAATAGTCGCTGTTCTACGGGGGGAGGTGTTACGCCAGCCTAATCTATGAGGATTGATGAGTCGACATTCACAAATCAACATTGCACACGGCTCTTTGGAACATTAAACGCATCATCATCGGAACGTGCATCGATTACGCCATGGTAACCGAAAGCGCAGCGTCTACGGAAAATGGATGGAACCCGCCACCTTCAACGTCACGACTCACGAGGCCTGTGTCAGCACATCGTTCGCCGCTTTACACCAAATTGTATTTTATAATTTATAATTGATTCACACTTCGATTCGTTATCATCTTACCATTACTTTTATATTGTAATTTCATTTTTATATTAAATTTAATTCAAATAAATTGGTTTTTTTTGCAACCTCTGCTGCCACCAAACGTAATTAGTTTGTAGTCGTTCAATTATATTAATTAGTATCGAGTTTGAATACAGTTGGTCTTAATTGTATTTTTCATAGAGCAGGGGAATAATTCATCGTATTTAAAATATTTATCTGCAGAGAAGGACTGTGTCCTTAATTTTTACGAAACAAAAATTAGGGACAGCTCTGCAGAAAAAAGTGGTGTCAAAAGGTATGAAACTATGTGATGTTTTAATTTAGTAGAAAGCACGGTTAACTTTATATAGGTACCTAACCTTGTTTGTCTTACATTGCTTTGCGAGATTAACTTGTATTATGAATTATTGTATAGTTTAATAATTTAATATCTCGCCTCGTGTAAAATTGTGTCGATAAATACATTCAATGCGCTTTGCTTGCTGCAGTTCTGATCTTTAATATGATGACGGCCCAAAAATTGAATGCTAGGCAGAACTGTCACTGCATACTCTGACATGTTCTGTAGAAAAAGATGAACCTATTTAGTGCAATAAGATTGATTGCACGGATGACTTAGTGGTTTAAGCGGTGGCCTCGCATTCGATTGCCCCACGAGACAAGACGTTGTATGATCCACAAATAGTTTGAAGTAGTTGCATCGTGTCTGGATGGCCTTTATGTCCGTTTATTCATGTTTATAATGTCGCCCGCCACACAGAACTAATTCCTAGTGCGTGGCGAGAGTTATCTTTTACAGATCTTTATATCGTTCGCAGCGACATATGCCATTTTCACGTTTACTTAGTATTCGACCAGAGATCATTTCCTGACTTTGCTCATTTACCACCGCTTATACAATAATAGGTTTAACTTTAGCTACGGATTTGAATAATTTCAGCGTAGAATCCGTCTCCATTGTACACTTTCTTGCAGCCGAAAGGTCGCAGAGTACTCTAAACTTAGTATTCCAATCTCAAAGCGAGTGGGTGCCTTTGAAATGGCTGCCAAATCCAGCAAAGGCCTGCAGTGGTACATGCGAGTACGTTACAAGTGTGTGTGTAGCCACTGTACATGACTGTACTCCTATCTCCTAGACGACATTTCTTTACAACAAACTACATCTAAGAAATGCCTCAGAGTGTGACAAAGTTTTAGGTAATTAAAGAGGTAACTTATTAGGTTATTTTTACTCCTGCTATGTTCCTACATACTGTATCGTTCCTGAAGCATATATCTGTGACTTTATTCTATCAAAACCACCTTTTTACGTAGAATAAAATTGTCTGGAGCTATTTGTGAACATAATTTGAAGACAGGTGAAACAACTGGGTAGTTCGTCATTTGATTTCAGCTGACACTTAAAAGCCTTCTGAGTTTTTAAGCCTAGTTTTTAATATCACACCAACTGTTAATATCGCATAATGAATACGTCGAATACCTATCCAAATACGATATAAATATAAAGTAAATATTCATAGATCACAAAGTATTTTGTCATCTGAAGAAATCGTAATTATAGCAAACAGAGTCAGCGCGAGGCAACTGTATAAGGCACAACACAGTACCATCTACGCAATGAAAATGTGAGTTAATCATATTCTATCATCTCTTTGCCCCAAGACATAATGTGCGTAGGTTACGTAACTTTGAGTCTATCGTTACATTCAGTGACGTCACAACTATAACTAGCGATATTATAAAACAATTCCACAGTAAATATAGCCTGAATAATTGCTAAAGCTACATAGACTCTTGTTTAACTAATTTTGTAATACTTCATAATGTTTTCTTTTATAATTTTGTTCCTATTTTCCGTTAGATCTCACGCGGTGCTGGATTCTAATTTGTTTTCAGCGTTTTGTGCGAAATTCTTTGCTGCCAAAATAAAATTAGCGTAGGCGACGTTTAATTTGTTTTGGAAATGCGTGCTACACCGTTGCTTCTCATTGTCTTGGCAAGGTTGTTGCGCACTAGGAAATAGATAGCGTGCCTATGTGTTTACTTTCAAGCACAAAGAACTTAATACTTACGAAAGACAAAGTCATATTAATTATCTTATCGCAGCGTTATGGCTCGTAAGTAATGTACCTATTTCAATTTTCGTAATTTACTGGCATAAAATGATAAATGCTTCGCATGAGACTAGCTTCTACCCACAGATACGAGTAAGTCCGCGTCGGTGTCAGTTATCAAGGAAAAAATGGCTGAGTGCTGTTCTGTTGAATAAGCTATTACAGCTATCTTCAAAATCCGTTCAGTAGTTTATGCGGGAAAGATTAACAAATAATCCAACCACGCATTTTAACAAACTTTCATATTCTAGGTATGTAGTAATATAATTTTCCGCTTTCGCTAGAAAAGGGGTAAAAAAAGTAAAGCAGATGTAAAAATAAGTCTGCGTCCAACTTGACAATGTGACCCAAACTGTAACTTAGTGCGATTGGAGGTTTCCCATTTTGAACTCATCCGCTCACTTAACCTATGGGAAAACCCTTGAATAGTATGTGTTGAACCTATAATATTAGTTAAATGGCATATTGATAGATCTTCTGCTATGTTACAAATTAGGTATTTTTGTCCTTCTTAGCAATAATTGACAAAATAAGTGGATCGGCGTTACACCGAAACCGTAGGGTTCTAGGCGACTTGGAGAAGGAAATGGACTGTATACAGAGGATAGCGGTTCTTCGCCGCCTAGAAGATGGTTACGGGAAGGGGTGATTGAGTGGGTATAGGATATTTCAAGGATGGAGGGCACTTACCTTATACAACCTTCTTCGTTTCTGTAGGGCAGTCTCCTGGTGGTTTCGTGATGCAGCTGCTTGTTTTCACTTCAATTCACCGTCACTCCCACTTGCGAGCGGTTTATATATGCGGTAATAATCACATACAGCGATGCGGCGCGATACGAACGAGACGGCGTTCTCAGCGAGCGGAATGTTCTGGACTGTCACTCGCGTCGACGATCGCGGCGACGAATCAGGCGAAGGCAGTGCCTCTTCCAGGGAGTGGGAGACAGGGACGGAAATATGATATCGCTCGCACTAGAACAGCATGGAACGATTAATCTTGGTGCGATCAGTTATAGATAGGAAGGCAGATGGCGCTACCACATCCCCCCGGCCCTAAAGGGTTGCCTTTAAGAAAAATAGAATTGAACTTAGCTATGTTGGGTGTACTACCGCATAACCCATCAATAGGCTAAGACAGCGATATGACAATAAAATTAATCTAAATTAACTTTAGCGAAACTACAAACGCAATAATAGCGAAAACTAATAACTAAATACTTAAACTAAGAGGTAGGTCCAACTTCAGGCTAGATCTCACTGAGTTGGAAGCGGACGCGAGTTGATCAGTGCCCCGACTTGTGCAAGGACAGTTAAAGGCTCTTCGTAAGAGAGGATCTGTTGACCTATAACTTTGAAGAGATGCGTTTTAATTACTTTGACCATGCTTGCCCAACATCCACCGAAATGTGGTGATGCTGGTGGAATAAACTTCCAGTCAATATGATCTATGGAGAGTTCTTCCTGAAGACGAGTACGATAACCCGCGACGTGATTGAAACAAGTAGCGGGAACAAGTTCAATCAATTTACTAACGCGGTTGGCGACAAAAGTCTGCCAGCGATGAGGAGAAGAATGAATCCAAGCGAGCACTACTTTGGAGTCGGAAAATGCGTATATTTATTAATAGAGTAGTGGGGCAAAACTGTGTCTTGAACCTTGTGGAGCAACTGAGACAGCAGAAGGGCCGCGCACAACTCCAGTCTCGCAACCGAAATGGTTTTAACAGGCGAGACCTTAGACTTGGCACAAACTAACTGCACCGAGTAGTTAGAACCAATGCGGACTTGCAGATATACGACTCCGCCGTAAGCACGCTCGCTGGCGTCAGCGAAACCTGTTAAGTTGATGGTACATCCATCTACCAACCCAAGATGACGCGGAATAGTAATTTGATTGAGCGCGGTAAGCTCAATACAAACTGGCCCCAAGCGGCGACAATATGGTCAGAGGGTGTTTCATCCCACTCACACTTTGATAGCCAAAGCTCTTTGATCAAGAGCTTGGCGTACAAAATTGTGGGAGCCACAAAACCCATTATGTCCCATAGTCGAGCCACTGTGGACAGCATAGTGCGTTTGGTGCACTTATCATCTGGTGGTGAGACGTCAAACCGAAAACTATCACAGGATTTGTCCCAGCATAAACCGATAACCTTATGCGGTACAGACTTCTCAAACTCAATGTCTGGAGAAGCTTTATGAGAATCTGGTATGCGTGCGAGAACCTCCTTAGAGTTGCTTGTCCATTTGACAAGATCAAACTGGCCTCGCTTGAAAAGCTGAATGAGCTCTTCACAAAGCGAAATTGCTAGCGGAGCGGGTATGACACTACAGGCAAGGTCATCCATATACAAAGCGGAAGTGTAGTATAGTATAGTGTAGCGTAGCGTAGCTTAGCATAGCATAGCATAGCGTAGCATAGCATGGCGTAGCATAGCATAGCATAGCATAGCATAGCATAGCTAAGCATAGCTAATTAGTGCTTTATCTTACACACAGTTTTAGCACCCACCTTGATCTCTTGAAGAGCAGAACAACAACAAGACGTAATACAATGAGAAGTATGTAACGTAGGTACGGTACCCATAATCACATACCCAAGTACCGTCTCAATAGCGGGCGGTAAATCATATCGCTCACTACGTACTATGTTAGTTAGTAGCAAGTGCGGAAATATTGAAGCTCCGATCAAAAGATCAATGCCTGCCAGATTCGCAAACTCCGCGTCGGCTAGCGGCAATGACTCGAGATGAGTGAGTGATGCTACGTCTACATTAGCGTTCGGCAATGCGTCCGTGATACGCTCCACGATAAGCGAAGAAATGTTAAAATTAATATTCCTATCAAAACTTGAATGTATTTTAATATCTACGGAACAGGGGTTCCGTAGATATTAAAATACATTCAAGTTAGGCGGATCGGAAAAGCATTGCAGGGGCAATGCTTTTCCGATCCGCCTACCCCTTTGACGGTTGAGTTAGTATTTTTAAAGTTATTCCATAATCCGAGGCGTTTGAAGCATTCCGATGTTATTAGATTGGTCTGAGATGCGCTATCTAGCAGACAACGTACCATGTGCGGCGACCCATTAACATCATATACGATAACTTGCGCTGTCGCTAACAGAACAGTCTTAGACGTCATACACTGCGTTTTGGCCCTGCGCGGATCATTATAGATGCGCGAGTGCCGTCCTCGCGTGCGCGTCGCCCGCGCAATAGATGTCATACACAACGATACTTCGCCCTCAGACGTGGAAGGCGCAGCTACCGTGGTCTGCACCTGCGGCGCAAGTGTGTCAAGGTTAGCGGCTTGGCTTGACAACGGGTTATCTTTATCGAAATGTAACAGTGTATGATGTTTTTGATTACATGATCGACACTTTGTCTTACTAGAACAATTACTTGTTTTATGTTTTATGCTTAAGCAGTTAATGCAAGCTTTGTTATCTTTTACGCATTTAAAACGAGCGGTTGCATGCAAATTATCGAAGGCGGGACACTTGTATAAGTGGTCGTGCACTATATTACTGCACAGACACTTCTGTGAATTATTACTATTAGATTCCGAACATGTTACGTAAGATTGTGGATTAGGGACCGAGTTATTATTACTATTTCGCGATTTATTCAACCTTTGTTTGTTGTTGTTAGTGTTAGACGGGCCAGGTGAACCAGACTGCGTATTATGAAATATTCGACACTGATCTTTGATGAACGAAATAAAACTATCTAGTGTAGGTATTTTATTATTGCGTTCCGTCATCTCGAATGCGCGAATTGTATCAGTGTCAAACTTTTTTAAAGCGAGTTGAAGCAACATAAAGTCGGAAAGATCTTCTAATTTTAAATTCCTAAGAGAATTAACCGCGGTTACGAAGTTATCAATAAACAGCTGAAAATTCGAGACAGACGCGTTGCCGGACAGTTTGAGATTTAAAGCTTGGTCAAAGTATGTAGACGCTAGGACGCGCGTGTCCTGATATCTGTCAAGTAGTGACTGAAATATGACCTGATAATTCTCAGCACTGGGTGTGACACCTGCAAATACGGACTGGGCTTTCGGTGACAGTTTACCTATTAAATAGTACAACCTGTCAGCATCTGTCAGAGAACCATTATCGTGCACTGTAGACTTAAAACTCCCATAGAATAACGGCCAATTTCGTATATCTCCGTCAAACGACGTAATCTCGATTGGCGGTAATCTCGGTTTGCGGGCAACGGGCTCTGCTGAACATTTACCCTCCAATTGCGATTGTATACGCTTAATAATACAATAAAGATCTTCGAATGAGGTATACGCCTGATAGTTAGGTTTTTCATCAGGATTGATAGAAAGTAATCTTGCGTTATAATCGTCTAACAACTTATGAAAATCTGTTCGAATACTATCTACTGTTATACAATAACTGAGAAATGCTTCGCTATTACTGTCAGACATAGATGCGGTTTTTGAGCATTCATAGATGTTTTGCATGCGCTCAAATAAAATATTGCGTTTTGCTTCTAAGATTGTCATCTCTTTGTCTTCCGACACGCGTGACTTCTTTTGTTGTGACATGCTTACGTAAGTATAAGCTAATGAGAACGAAACAAAATAAGAATATCTAATGTATCTATTATTTTACCTAAGTAGGCTAAGTAGGCAACACTTTAGAGCTGAGGAACTAAAAGTTGCTTGAAATATGAGATTTATAAGACAACTATGATAGTTCCAGAATTAATAATTTAATAAGTAGGTAGCTACATAAAAGTTTACCTACTGATGCGGGCGGAAATAACCATGTGACGGTTATGTGAATATATTAGGAGTATAGCTAGGTGCTATAACTGCCTAGGTATAGCGGTATAACGTATAAAACGTAAATGAATCCGACTCGTATGGATAAAAAAAAATGGTTCGGCTTTACACCGAAACCGTAGGGTTCTAGGCGACTTGGGAAGGATTAATGGAATGGACTGTATTAGGGCGAGTTCTGGGTCGCCTAGAAAGGAATAAGGGCAGAGGAGATGGATACGGGAGGAGGTGATTGAGTGGGTATAGGATATTTCAAGGATGGAAGGCACTTACCTTATACAGCCTTCTTCGTTTCTTTTCCTCCTGGTGTTTCGTGATGCAGCTGATTATTTACACTTCAATTCACCGTCACTCCCACTTGCGAGCGGTTTATATAATCACATACAACGGTGCGGCGCGGTACGGTATCGAGACGGCGTTCTCAGCGGGAGGAATGTTCTCGACTGTTCACTCGCGTCCACGATCGCGTCGACGCTACAACTGCCTAGGTATAGCGATATAACGCATAAAAACGTAAATGAATCCGACTCGTATGGATCAAAAAAATGGATCGGCGTTACACCGAAACCGTAGGGTTCTAGGCGACTTGGAGAAGGAAATGGACTGTATACAGAGGATAGCGGTTCTTCGCCGCCTAGGAGATGGTTACGGGAAGGGGTGATTGAGTGGGTATAGGATATTTCAAGGATGGAGGGCACTTACCTTATACAACCTTCTTCGTTTCCGTAGGGCAGTCTCCTGGTGGTTTCGTGATGCAGCTGCTTGTTTTCACTTCAATTCACCGTCACTCCCACTTGCGAGCGGTTTATATATGCGGTAATAATCACATACAGCGATGCGGTGCGATACGAACGAGACGGCGTTCTCAGCGAGCGGAATGTTCTGGACTGTCACTTGCGTCGACGGTCGCGGCGACGAATCAGGCGAAGGCAGTGCCTCTTCCAGGGAGTGGGAGACAGGGACGGAAATATGATATCGCTCGCACTAGAACAGCATGGAACGATTAATCTTGGTGCGATCAGTTATAGATAGGAAGGCAGATGGCGCTACCACATCCCCCCGGCCCTAAAGGGTTGCCTTTAAGAAAAATAGAATTGAACTTAGCTATGTTGGGTGTACTACCGCATAACCCATCAATAGGCTAAGACAGCGATATGACAATAAAATTAATCTAAATTAACTTTAGCGAAACTACAAACGCAATAATAGCGAAAACTAATAACTAAATACTTAAACTAAGAGGTAGGTCCAACTTCAGGCTAGATCTCACTGAGTTGGAAGCGGACGCGAGTTGATCAGTGCCTCGACTTGTGCAAGGACAGTTAAAGGCTCTTCGTAAGAGAGGATCTGTTGACCTATAACTTTGAAGAGATGCGTTTTAATTACTTTGACCATGCTTGCCCAACATCCACCGAAATGTGGTGATGCTGGTGGAATAAACTTCCAGTCAATATGATCTATGGAGAGTTCTTCCTGAAGACGAGTACGATAACCCGCGACGTGATTGAAACAAGTAGCGGGAACAAGTTCAATCAATTTACTAACGCGGTTGGCGACAAAAGTCTGCCAGCGATGAGGAGAAGAATGAATCCAAGCGAGCACTACTTTGGAGTCGGAAAATGCGTATATTTATTAATAGAGTAGTGGGGCAAAGTTGACAGGGACGGAAATATGATATCGCTCGCACTAGAACAGCATGGAACGATTAATCTTGGTGCGATCAGTTATAGATAGGAAGGCAGATGGCGCTACCAATAAGTATGCCTAAAGTTTTCTTATTTGTTTGAAAAAGTCTATCAATAAAAAGAAATATAAATGAGTGTGGTAGGTATATATATATATATATATATATATATATATATATATAATATGGGACAAAATAACTAGAATTTATTGATTGTAAACATTATAAGTTGTAACGGGTTCTGGTAGTAAAACGCAGTAGAGGATCTAGATGCGTTTATTTGCCGAGTATTGTCTCACTTCCCTTGCCACGAGTATGACCGACCAACAACACGACACTGGCCTGAACACTAAGGGCTGCAGTCTCCCACGCTGTTCCCTCCGGTAGTGTGTAGGCAGGCTGCTCGAAGGCTGCGCGTAGCGGTACAGGCCCTCGCTGACGTTGGCTCAGCTGGCAGACGCCGGCGGTGTGTGTACGATGAGCAGGGCAGAAGCAGGCAGGGCCGAAGGCGATGCAGGAAGTGTAGCGGTCTAGGAGCGTAGCCGAAGTCTTAAGGTGAACCTGGAACCTGAAGGAAAGCAGCATTAGGAGAGCCACAACCAATAGAGTCAGGCAGGCGGCGTCAGCCGGCCTCAGCTAGCAGGTAGAGAGATGGGCAGTACGCTAACGCAGTAAATGTAGTGCTTACCCGTAGCTGGGACCAGGATACACGTAAATACGACGTAGGGTCAGTAGGTACGCTTAGTTATAGTAGAAGCGACGTTAGAGTAGCGGTGCCGGCCTCTCTGTCGGCCCCCTTTATATACCGGGCCCTCCATCAGGCTGAGAGTCCGTTTATAACCATATTTGGTCAGGCTTTGCGAGTGCGGACGATGGCTTTCTCTGATTGGCCGAGCGTATGGGCGGTACTGTGACGCAACGCGGTAAGTACCGGACATACGTTACAATACCGCCCGCCTTAGGAGAGGATTTTACGTGGCTAACAAGGAAAATCCGACTAGCTACGTTAGGTCTATGAGTCCGCTACTGTCCAAGCTAAGACGGCATATAGAGAGAAGGAAGGGAAAGTCTTCTACGGTTTGTAACAAATAGTTAGGCACCATAGTGTATAAGTTTTAGGTCCTTTATGTGCCAAAACCCAATAGAATTTCCAGACGCGTCCGACAACTCGTAAACGAGAGGCGACTTTTTATTAATCACTGTGCACTTCACGAATTTAGGGGCTAGTTTCTTACAGAAGGACTTATCCTTGTCGCTCTGATAAAAAGTCCGTTTCCACACAGTGTCTCCCACATTAAACTCAGCTGGTTTACGGCGTAAATTATACGTTTGGGAATTCCTAGCATGAGCTTGAATGAGGAGTGCCTGAACTTTGTCAAATATGCCTGATAAGTGACCTATGTTTTCTGCGTAATCGTCCCTAGGTATGTATACTATATCATCAGCGTCTGTGTCGACATAGTGTGAGCCGCATGGAACTAGTTCACGTCTATAGACTAAAAAACTAGGTGTATAGCCCGTGACTTCATTAACTGCAGTATTTAATGCAAACTGCACCTTAGGTACGAGAGTGTCCCATAATCTCTGGTCATTTCCTACAAACGCCGCTAAGGTAGAACCAATGGTTTTATTATAGCGTTCGACCGTATTGACATGTGGGGAATATTTAGGAGTATAATGAAGATTAGGGATTTTGTACTTGCGCAACATAGCTTTTAAAGTAGCACTGACGAACTGTTTACCATTGTCCAATATAATTATAGATGGTATACCATGAACTAAAAATATTTTTTCTTCCAAAATATTAGTTATTATTTCAGCAGTTGCGCGCCTGATAGGAAAAAGTAGACAGTATTTACTAAAACAGCAAGTTACTACGAAGATGTAGGCGTTTTGTTTTCTTGTGACGGGTAGTGGCCCCACCAAATCTACACTAATGGTTTGGAAGGGTCGTGAACACACTTTGGGTCGTCCCATGGTTCCCAATGGTGCGTGGTTCTGATGTTTGTGCGCGATACAAGTGTCGCAAGAATTTATGAACTTAACTACGTCATCGCGCATTTTGGGCCAATAGTAACGCAGTGCTAAGCGCTTGTAAGTTTTAAATATACCGAAATGCCCCGAAGTGGGTTCGGCATGGTTCTCTAATATGGCATTATTTCGATCAGAAGAAGGTAGTACTTCTTTCCATTCGAACTCCTTACGTAGCATACACCTAGATTTAATCAAACGATATAATTTATTATTTTTAATAGAATAGTCTGGATAGTCATTAGGCGAAGATAAACAACCATTGTAGGTGGCTGAATACCATTGATCAGTGTTAACATTAGGGTCATTCACGTTATTATTATTGGCGTTAATTATATTTACAGGTAGGGATCGTGATAACGCATCGGCTATAATATTATCCGCACCACGCCGATGCTTTATTTCGAAGTTGAAGGCTGACAGACGAACCGACCACCGAGCTAATCTACCAGTCGGGTTGCTCAAGTTTAGGAACTATTTCAGTGCGGAATGGTCAGTATACACAACAAACTTTAACCCGTTATCTAAATAACAGCGCCAATATTCGAGGGCTGTTAGAACTGCTAATGTCTCCCGTTCTGTTATACTGTAGTTTTGTTCCTGTGCATTTAGTGACCTACTCATGTAAGCGATAGGTAGTTCCACGCCATCTATTTCTTGTGTAAGTAACCCACCGATGCCGCTCGCACTCGCATCTGTGTGAACTTGAAAAGGTTTCTCGTAATCGGGACACGATAATATTGGTGCGGAGCTTAACAATTGTTTTAGTTTACAAAACGAGTCATCAGCTTCCACCGACCACTGAAATGGTGCGGCTTTCTTACCGGTAGAGGTAAGTTTGTTCAGAGGACCGGCAATAGTACTAAAATTAGGTATAAATCGCCGATACCATGATGCAATGCCTAAGAACCTTTTGACTTCTTTTTTATTCTTAGGCGTAGCATATTGAAGAATGGCTTCCACCTTACATGGGTCTACTTGTAATCCTTTAGAGTTTACTACGTAGCCCAAGTACTTCAATTCATCACGGAAGAATTTAGATTTTTCCAAGTTGATAGTAAGGTTGGCCGATTTTAATTTTTCGTATACTTTATTTAATAGTGACACATGAGCATTAAAGGATGGCGATATAAGCACGATATCATCTAAAAAAACGAATACAGAGTTTTCGAACTCAGGACTGTTTGTAAACAAGTGATCCACCAAACGCTGTTGTGTCGCAGGCGCATTCGTTAAACCAAACGGCATAGTCACAAATCTAAATGTTCCTCTAGTAGGCACATAGAACGCAGTCTTATCACGATCACATTCGCGAAGAGGCGTCTGCCAAAAGGACTTAGATAAGTCTATACTACTTAGATATCTAGCGTTCCTAAGGTTGTCTAAAATTTCGGATACGTAAGGTAGTTTGTACGCGTCTTTTTTAGTAATAGAATTAAGTTTCCGACTATCTAAACAAAACCTTAGTTTACCGTCTTTCTTAGGCGTTAGTAAAATCGGTGACGACCACGGACTTTCGCATTTTTCTACCACTCCCAATGCAAGCATTTCGTCTAATTCGTCAATAATTATTTTTAATTTCGCCGGCGGTAACCTATAATATCTTTGGCGTATCGGCGCAGAATCGCCATTGTCTATTGCATGTTCTATTAAGTGAGTTCGTCCTAAACCGGTTTTTTCAGTAGAAATCGACTCGTATTGCTTTATAATTAACTTAGCCGTTCTCTGTTGTGACTCACTCAACTCACTAAAAGATTGCAATACGTTCGTGTTACTTAGCTTATTTTCACCTAACACACTACACGGCAATGTTTTAGACATGCATACGGATGCGATATGGTTAGGCAGTAATTTAAATAGTTTCCAGAAATCGATGCCTAAAATTAAATTACTTGTAACTTCTGGAATAATATAAGCTTTCAATAAGTGGGTTTGATTATTAAAAGTAGTGGGTAAGTTGATAAAATCGCGCGGCAACAATATATTTCCACCCGCGGACCGAATGGAATTAGTGTTGTGACACTGCTGTATTTCTAACCCGGTTTTAGTAATTACCTCCAGATGGGAGTTGTTACCTAGAATTGTAATGGCTGAACCGGAATCGAGCAATCCACAAATAGGTAAACTGTTAATCGTTACGTTAACATAGGGCCGTAGGTCATTTTTAGGTTTATTATCCAGGATCGAGGCGACGGAATAACTAGAGAAATACACTTTTAGAGTGTTTAGCCAATTTCTCCAATCATCTTTGTCAAAATTGGTTGAATAGGTTGTAGAACCTAATTTAGATTTTGACACGCCCCGACCCTGACCAACTAGTTTTTTGGTTTCGTCGATTTACAGTTCGGGCAGTTAGGGAATGTCACATCCCTACAGCCGCACTTGAAGCAAATTGCGAAGCGATCGCGTTTGCATTCATTCAAACTGTGATCATTGATTCGGCAGCGCGGGCAGTACTTGGACGTGACTAGAGCGACAGAGCTAGGTTTAGACTTAGGTTTGCTAGGTTCATTGTTCACAGTGTATTCGGACGTACCCTCTATAGTAGCAACGGGATAATTATTGTAGGAATTATTACGCGCTCGGTTATTAGGTTTGTGACTGTAAGCTAGGTCTGGTGCCATTGTGTCGTTATTATAATACGGTTCGCGGAATTGAGAGTTCAAACATTTCATCCGTTCGTAGTTTAAACATAACGTCTGCAGTGTTGCTATACTGTCTATTGAAGATATTGACGGAGCTAGCACTAGTGAGTAGCATGGACGTATGTTATGCAATAGGATGTCTAACTTTTCGCGTTCGGACAATCGCTTTGACGGAGACAGCCTAGCGAACAGCTGATTCATTATCGAGAGATAAATAATTATAGTTTCGGTAGCACCTTGAGTACGTCGGCGGATTTCATTTAATAACCGGTAGTCATAATCGTACGGTGTGAAATCGTCTATTAATTTAGTGGTGAGTTCTTCCCATGTAGTGAAATATTCTTTTAGGCCGCGGTACCAGTGAAGTGCGTTACCGGTGAAAATTTCGGAGGCATATGATAAAATTTTAGTGGAAGGTAGATTACGCGCGGTTTGGAATTCGGTTACGCGTTGTAGGAACGCTCGGACGCATCCCGTACCGTCGTATTTTAGCTTAGACAGTTCGCTAACTCTCAAATGCTCGCAATGCAATACTGGGGCTAACCCTGCCTGCGTCGAGGTAGACGGCGCAGGTTGGACCTCTGCCACAGCATCGGCTGAGCGAACAGCTGATTGCTCAATGGCGGACAGCTCCGTCGAGAGCTTGTCGAACCGGCTGCACAATTCGGTAATCCGTTTTGAAAACGCCGTAGGACGTTCCATCCTACGGAGTCTATGGTATAAGTGGTTGTGCAGTGCGGTAGACCTCTTAGCTAGGTTCGCGTCGTAAGAGGCAGATAACGAATTTAGTCGCTTGGCCAGCTCAGAGACGGCCTCGCTAGCGCCCTCGAAGTCCACCGCTATGGCTAGACCCGACTCCAAAATGTCATCATTTGGAATGGCTTCCAGTAATTTAGGGAGCTGCTTCCGCAGACCTAGGACAGAGGTAGCCGGCTCCTCACCTCTAATCGCGACCTCGTAAGCTAACTCGTTCTTGTTTAGCAGGAAGTATTTTATGGGGTGTGAGCCCATTGTGTATGAAGGAGTACCGCGTAAGTATAACACTACACACTACACTTAGTGCGCAAGCGTTCCGCCCTTACAAATGGCCTACTTTACGATTAGGCGTAAAAGTTCGACCGTTACGTTAGGACTAATTAGAAAAACGTTAGATTCAAATTTGCGAACTAGTACGTAGTAGGTAGTTACACTAAAAGGTAGGCAATTAGTACAACAATACGTACCGGTTCGCTGTAGCCGCACCTGCTCGCTTACAATGATGGAGACCTGCTAGATGAGAACTCGAGCACGGAAAGCGAGACAATAACCCACGTAGGCGCCACTGTAACGGGTTCTGGTAGTAAAACGCAGTAGAGGATCTAGATGCGTTTATTTGCCGAGTATTGTCTCACTTCCCTTGCCACGAGTATGACCGACCAACAACACGACACTGGCCTGAACACTAAGGGCTGCAGTCTCCCACGCTGTTCCCTCCGGTAGTGTGTAGGCAGGCTGCTCGAAGGCTGCGCGTAGCGGTACAGGCCCTCGCTGACGTTGGCTCAGCTGGTAGACGCCGGCGGCGTGTGTACGATGAGCAGGGCAGAAGCAGGCAGGGCCGAAGGCGATGCAGGAAGTGTAGCGGTCTAGGAGCGTAGCCGAAGTCTTAAGGTGAACCTGGAACCTGAAGGAAAGCAGCATTAGGAGAGCCACAACCAATAGAGTCAGGCAGGCGGCGTCAGCCGGCCTCAGCTAGCAGGTAGAGAGATGGGCAGTACGCTAACGCAGTAAATGTAGTGCTTACCCGTAGCTGGGACCAGGATACACGTAAATACGACGTAGGGTCAGTAGGTACGCTTAGTTATAGTAGAAGCGACGTTAGAGTAGCGGTGCCGGCCTCTCTGTCGGCCCCCTTTATATACCGGGCCCTCCATCAGGCTGAGAGTCCGTTTATGACCATATTTGGTCAGGCTTTGCGAGTGCGGACGATGGCTTTCTCTGATTGGCCGAGCGTATGGGCGGTACTGTGACGCAACGCGGTAAGTACCGGACATACGTTACAAAGTTTTAATTAAAATGAAAACACGATTTAGTTGTTAACGTAACTTGATATATAACTAAAGTTGCTACAGACTTCTCTTTAAGACCAGTAAGTAAACACAACCACTTAATTTTTATATTTGTGGATAACTTACAAGAAGTCTGCAAATTATATCAATTTTATTCGTAATCTTTTTGTATTACACATATATACTTATGTAGGCTAACCTCTGGTTACCAATGATGCTACAATGTTACAGACCGCCAAGAAGAACGACATTCCAATAGCGAACACCGGGCTCTGGCGAGGTGAGCACTGTTTGAATCGCAGTCAACGAAGAAACAGCTGAACAGGCGCTCGCAGCCACGTGAACGGCGGACGCTAATTTTTGATAGAAATTGTGATGTGTTTTGATTATCAATTATTGTACTGTGAGTACCTATTTACAATAATAACTGAAGTGATGTACAAAAGCTGTTTTATTTACCATCTCCTCGCCCGCAAATCTACGCCCGTTCACAATTTGAAGGAACAAACGATAGTAGAAGGAGAAAATGAAAAGAATGCAGTAGAAATCCCTTAGCCCCCAGTCGAAAGACTTTATCAGAAGTGGTTACGAAGGGCAGATGAACAGGAGATGGCATTCGATCATGGAAATACAGATCCCGTGTGAGTACCATGATTTTCTTATCAATAACGAGGCGATTGTGACAAAGCCGTTACTAGCAACGTAACCCGATTCTGCTCGTGAAATTACACTCCTGACGATGTTGAAGCTGATATTGAAAGATGGTGGAGACACACCAACATCATATTGCGTTATTGGAATCGCCTTAAGCGACACATTGAAGAGGCGCGCTGCGTTAATATGAAATGTGATGGCCTCATTTTAAGGAATTGCTACTCACAAGGTTCGACAAATTGAAGAGGTCATTACTGGCTTGATCGTGAGCCTAATACATACACCATCATTTAAGCAAGGAGGTATCTCTTTACCAACCTCAACGGGATAACCGACCTACTTTGTAATGCGACTGGCCGCAAATACGAATTTGACAACACTATGACAGCTCAATACAATAATGTCATGCATTTAGTAAAATATCGCTGAAGAAAAAATTCGAGAGCTAAAATATCGAGCTGCGATAATGATAAAGGAAATGCGTTTAGTTGCTGATTTATAATATAGCAGAATCTGCCACCACCGTGATCATCATAGGCACAAGATGGCAGTAAAGCAAAGTTAAAGATGGTGCTGCTGTTATAAAAATGCTGGAGAGAAGATCGCCACTTATTTTCAGATTTCAAAAGATATCCGAGAATACAGTTTAGGGTTTGTGAACTGAAACCAGTAAACGGTATGGTATAATTCCTAGGTTTGGTCTACATTGGGCATCCGTAAGCACAGCCGCGAAGGGTGAGTTGTGCACTACACTGATGGTTATATTAACATGGTATAGTTACAGCTTGAGAGTTATGGTACCTACAGTATTAATTTTGGGACAACAGAACTCTCAGTGGTGTCTCACGACCGAAGTTGAGTCTGAGTACCACTCGTGAGATTTGTGAACCCAATCAGTGACGCAACTAGGACCTAACAATTCATGGCCAAATGTGGGTGTAATATTACACCTCTGCTGACTCCTTCGGGGATACAGGCGTGAGTCTATAGTGAGACGTCAAATGGCATAATTATGCTGAATTTTTGTCTAGAATCTCTTTAGCTCCTTTGTCTTATAGAGCCTGAAACTATTAGAGTTAGGTAATCTCAAACTCCTTTAGTTTTTAACCCTAGAGACTTTTGTTAAGGTGGTAAATTATGTAAAATTAAACAATAGTTGATTTCAGGTAAGCCTAAGTGTCACTGAGCTAGTCAAATCTGCACATTACAAGGACTGATGGGCGATGGAGCAAGCGTGTCCTAGAGTGGAGAACGCGACTCCGTAAACGTAAGGACGGCTGGCCCCTCCTGCTAGGTGGACCGACGACCTGAAAAAGTTAGCTGGGTTGGACTTGATGCGGTGGGCTGATTGATTGATTACAGGTTAAGCAGAAACAGGCTCCCGATATTCAGAACCTAGCACGAATAAGCCTCTGTTGGATGCAACGGTCAGGTGAAGTGGGCACATGCGTAGCTTAAATCAATCCACTATATGTCATCGTACCTACTACCTATGTATCATCTTCGTCCGTTACACGAATAGTGCACGATTGGCGTAGTGATTAAAGCGACCATCTCACCACTTCACACTGTGCCGAGCGTTGAAGGTTCATTCCTACACGAGACAACACTGTGTGGTCCTCAAATACCGCTCCACACTGTGCTGAGTGTTATGGGTTCAGTCCCCATACGAAACACTGTGAGTAATCCACAAATGGTGGCTTAGTCTGTGCGAACTTGATATCTGTTGGTTGTGTGGTTGTGAAGTCCCCCGCGACACATTAATTATAGCTAGTGCATGGAAAATGACTTAAAAATGTACAGTAACAATGCGTCATAACTAGAGTTTTGGATAAGTCTTTATGAATAAAAGTTAAGCATCAATCGCTTTAACCTTATTCATAAGTAGGCTCATTAAAACTTCTATGCTTCAGGGTTTTGAAGACCTGGTAGATATATTCACTATTCTACCAAGATCTAGACCTATACCAAGATCTTCGATGAGGATGAAGTGCCTGCGATTAATGGTAATGAAATTGAACAGAGTCCTAAGAAACCGATGGTGAGACAGCGTCCATTCCTGATGAAAAGACATCACTGCTGTCAGCGTCGACAGTCTCCGCACCGTAGCACGACTCGCTAAGTAATGGTTACTTGAGTAAAGGTATGCGTGTACGTGTGTTGTATAGTTGTAGCTCCACGCTTTGAGTCGATCGGAAGGGTCCAGTATGCCCTGTCCATGATTTGTGAGTCGATCGGAAGGGTCCAGTATGCCTTGTCCATGATTGGAGTTTATCAGAACGGCCCAGTATGCCCTGTCCATGATTTGATTCGGTTGAAAAGGGCCTAGTTCGCCCAGTCCGCACTCTAGTAATTTGTCGAAAGGGCCTAGTCAGCTGAGCCTGATAAGCCTGTCTAGCATTTTGGTATTCGGTCAGTAGGACCTGGTACCACAAGACGGTGCCATGGTCTATACTATGCCTGTACCATGGTTGGTAGTTTAGTGATGGGGCTCCGCGCACCCAACCCAAGTTACTACGCAGTAGCGATGTATTTCATTCTGGTCAGAAAAGGCCGAGCGAATGTTAATGTGCATCTTTACTCATTGAACAGGTCTGGAGGAATAATGCTGCGTCCTGTAGATGCTGGACACCATGCGCACGAGGTCGTGCGATTCGTCAGAATGGCCGTGTAGGCTAACCTCATTGGTGGTTACCAATGAGGTTTGCTACAATGTTACAGGCCGCCAATAAGAACGAATTTCCAAAAGCGAACACCGGGCTCTGGCGAGTTGAGCACTGTTTGAATCGCAGTCAACGAGGAAACAGCTGAACAGGCGCTCGCAGCCACGTGAACGGCGGACGCAAATTTTTGATAGAAATTGTGATGTGTTTTGATTATCAATTATTGTACTGTGAGTACCTATTTACAATAATAACTGAAGTGATGTACAAACGCTGTTTTATTTACCATCTCCTCGCCCGCAAATCTACGCCCGCTCACAATTTGAAGGAACAAATGATAGTAGAAGGAGAAAATGAAAGGAATGCAGTAGAAATCCCTTAGCCCCAGACTTTATATATATATATATATATATATACTACTTATAGACTTTCCTTTTTTCTAACATTAAGTTAGCGGATGTGTGTATCTCAGTTTTAAAGATAACTGATTTGATCTAAAATAAATTAGCCCTTTATTAAACAGTCCTATACTAGTTACACTCGAAATAAATGTTAGTCAGGCAACATTGTACAATGTGTGCTGTTTGCGGTGACGTATGGTATCATCACGTCTGTGTCTGAAAAACTGCAATTCTTATTCCTTCTGTTTTGTATGAGCGTATGTATGAGCGGACTGACGGCTTTAAGTGCCTCCGAAGCACGATAGCGCTCTGATGTAAATGCAACACGAGGTCATCCATCCAAATGGTGGCTCGTGCAAGGGTTGCCTTACTTTGTTCATCTATTCCGATCGGCAAACCAAGTCTCGCATGACCTTAAGTACTGCTATTCTTAGCTAATCAGACCAAATTATCGTCTTCAAAACATCCGAAACTAAAACAGACTCGAAGATACTAAAATATGCATACAAATCACATCCTAACGACTGCTTACTCGTTGCTTTATAATTTGCACGCTCTCATATTATTGTGCAACAAAATTTCATAAAGAAATATCAGAAACTGGAACTGAATGAGATCCGATTTCCAGTAACACACTGACACAGACTCACCGTAAAGATGTCCTCGATGTAGCTCGATAATTGCTAGAATACTGCAGCAAATATTTTTACATTCTGATTGAACTCTCATTGGCATTGTACTAAATAACCCATCCAAGAACTATTACATAATGAAGATATAGTTAATTAAGACTTGAGCCGTATTATAGTTAATTAAGACGTATTAGCAAAACATTGAAAATACTTTTAACCTGGGAAAAATCTTGTTCATTGGGTAGGGAAGCACTAAGAAAAGATTTTTGGAAATTCCCACCCGAGCGGGCAAAATAGACCCACACAAGCGGGGCCGTGGGCGAAGTCTATTAAATGCCACACATCTTTATCCTTTATCTTAAATAAAACCTAGTCAGCAAACTAACAAAGAAAATATAATGAAATAGAAAATACAGAGAAAAGAAAACGAAACCTTTGAGACATGCAACTGAGACAGTTAACTCCTTGAACAGCAAGAAAGGGGTCGGTTCATCTGATAAATTAGGTTATCTTTTATTTTGATATCATTGTCGTCCGGGCAAATTAAAACACCGCAGGGCTTTTCAATAAAAAAGAGTTTACATTATATTTATTGGAGCACGAGTAATCAAATCATAAATAAATTTTAGAGTTGTTATTTAAAAAATTGTTGAAAAAAGGTATTTATACCAGGAAAGAAAATTAAAATCTTAACCATAGCAGCCCCTGGGAAATCAGCTGGTAGGTTCACAAAATGTTGACGAGCTCTGGCTGGTAACAAGACAGCGTTATTCTGTCATATTTTACGGCGATTTACTATAAATATAAGGTTTGTTTCGCTAGATGATTAGCTTGATTTTGGCAACATTATTAATGTAATGTATCATTTAGAATAAGTTATTATTATGGCGCAAATTATTTTGGATATATATTTCGAGAGTTTCAGTAAAGCATTATGATGTTCACAATATCCTGTTTGACCTACTTAATTTCTCCATAGAATTCCCAGGGACTTAGCTTATATGAATACGGAAATGAGTACTAAAAATATAAACTTTTCTGCAGAGTGGCTGCATTCTGATCGACGCAACCCAAAGAGACATTCACTGCACAAGAATATTTGTATCATTTTATATACTTTAAGGATAAGTGAAAAACCAGCAAAATCAAGTAAGACTTTTTTATATAAAAATATTAATGAACAATTTGCAATAATCAAGCCAACTGACTTGGACTGTTTAATCTGACTAAAACATACAACATACTGTGGTAAATTCGTTCATAGAATGTAGCGCCAGCTAATCTCACTGGTCCACTAGTGAATAGAAATCATCTGAATAAGGGCGAAAAACAATTCTCCACGTAGAGAAACATTTTCATTTCTCATCCGCCAGTGTTCACAATCAATAGCTATATTTTAATCTTTATAGAATCATTGCTGAATCGGCACAAAATCTGTTGAAAAAATCTATGAATATGTAGGTAGCTTATGACAAAATGCAGGCATTTTGCAATGTATAACCAATGAATACATAGAACCGCAGTCCTTAAGGATTTCGTGTGCCGATTCCAAGTGAGGTCTGGCCTCAGTTTAGTTCGTAGTTACCTAGTTGGCGCCATTGGTGGCGTTGGCGTCGTTCTCCGTCTCTCTTGCTCTCGTAGTTAAGATACACTGTCTCTCTTGGGTCGCAAAAAGTTTGTCTTCAGAGCGCCCATAGGAAATGCGCCTCTATGTAAATATCTGAGCTCTTTGGTATAACGTATGCCGTATTGACGGCGATTTTTATCATCGTATAGAACATTTGTAAAGGGGGTTTTAGTAGCGGCGAATATTCGGTAATGGAAAAATTATACAGTCGATGATGTGGATGATATAGGGAACACATAAAACGGACTATTGGTGAAAAGTTAGCGGAGCGGGCGTAAAGATACTCGTGCTACACGAGTACAATAAAGGTGTCCGATCATTTGACAAAAAACAAATGAAAAATGTTCATTTGAAAAATAATATTTGACAAAATTATACTGGATAAATTTATTATTTTACAAACTATTGTTTAATAAACTACTCATTAGACAAAATATTTACTAAATAAAAAAATTATGCTAAAGCATTAATTTACAAATTGATTATTTTTTAAACATGATAGTTGGCAAAACCACGTAAAGCATAAATAACATGAGACAAAATGCATTGCTTGGTAAATATTTTACTAACCAAAATCTACGTTAATACAAAATGTTTGTGTAGAGTCAACTGAAACAATGGTTGGTTAAGTTAGGTAAGGTTAGAATTCTACTTATTTAAAACCGAATTCTACTTATTTCGCTTAATTCAGGCAGTGTATATATTTTTTAAAAGACTTAAGTTTCTATGGAATTATTATTAATACAAAATTATTACTTGCCTATAAATAATAATCTGTCCAAGATGAAAATTCCAACCATGCAATTTAATATTTTCAAAATTTCGCGTAAGTATTGGTTAGAAATTAGTTATTTTTAAAAACTAATAATTTATCTTCTAACTTTTTGTACAATCACAAATTTAGCAAACAAATTACACTCGGTGCCAAAAAAATCGCACCTCCCTGAAAATAAGTTATAAAGCCTAATCATTTGCAAACCAGTACGTTTACCCAAAACAATGTTAATATTAATTGAAAGTACATTTAACTAGCTTTTATTAAACAACAACTTAATGAATAAATTCCTTAAACAGCCGCATGTACTGCACGTTGAAGAAAATGATATCCAAATACTCGTTACATAGACCACAACTTGCCACACTTTCATGGGCTATAAAAAAGGCAGTAAGCATCAAAATTAGGTCATTCGACACCCAGACGTTACAGAAAACACATGAAAATACAGAACACAAGAAAACAGCCCTACAAAATGGATACCACTGCAGATCAAGCCGCTCAAGTGATAGCACTACTGCAAACAGGGGTGCGACAGTGTGATGTTGCTCGACAACTGAACTTGAGCCGTTTTGCCATTCGTCGAGTGCTCCAACGATTTCAAGAGACTGGGGGCTACACCCGGAGACGAGGATCAGGAAGACGGCGCTGTACATCTGAGAGAGATGACCGTTTCATTGTGACGACGTCATTGCGGAACCGTTTATCCAATGCTGTTGAGGTGCAACAGCAGCTCCGTGGGGCTCGTAGAACCGCAGTGAGCACATCTACGATTAGAAGAAGGCTGCGAGAAAGGAGTATTGCGGCCAGAAGACCAGCCAAGGGCCCGAAATTAACGCCACAGCATCGTAGAGAGCGATTACAGTTCGCTCGAGAACATCTCAACTGGGATCTTGAACAATGGAGGACCGTACTCTTCTCAGATGAGACGAGAGTATGTCTCTTTGTTAACGATAGGCGAAGGAAAGTGTACAGAAGGCGAAACGAACGGTTTTCTGAAGCTTGCTTGGAGGAGACAGTGGAATATGGATGGGGATTTTGCATGTTCTGGGGCGGAATTTCAGTCGACGGAAAGACGGAACTGCTTTCTCGCTTCTCAGCTAAAGCCGGTAGACAATTCTCGCCTCCTTGGCCTTTCGGTTTATTCACCTAACATAGAGAATAATATAGCATGGGTCTGATACATATTGAGTTGGTTGTATTATAACTGCTTGTGCTAAAAAAAGTACTAAATAAAATAATTTGTATTTTATGTCTGACTGAATTTTCATATTGAACAATCGAATAATTTGAAATGTATTCTGTTACTTTCACTCAATGCAGTTTTCTCAATTTGACTACAGAGACCAGCAATATTTATAATGATCACTTTGAAGTGTAAGCATGCAATGTTATTTGATTTTTAATGAATAAGTAATAATGAAGTAAAGCTACAAAGCTTTACTTTGGAGCGCTTAACCCCTTGTATGCCGGAACGCAGATCTACGCGAGACACAATAGCTTTTTCATTGTGTCTGGCATTCCGGCATACAAGAGGTTAATACACGAAGTTCAGTTACAATGTATCCAGACTTCGGATTAACAATTGTGGATTATATGAACCCCTGACTCGCGGCGCACTGGTAGAGTGGAGTCGACCACGTAGTATTTTCATGAGTGATATGATAATAGATGAATGCGAGTAACTCCATCCAAATATGATTAGAAAATGCATAAGTAGTAAATAGGTTAATAAGCTCTTGTAATGATTTTGAATAAATTTCATAAGATACTGCAATGAAACACAATAAAATTATTTAATCTAGTGGTAAGCCTATTACAAGGCTTACCACTAGATTACCACTTACCACTAGACCACCAGGGCGTTGTTGGAATGTGTGATAACAATATTAGGAACTAAATAACAGATATGTGCGGCGAGTGTGCTGGACTGGTGCCAGTAGTACTGAGCGCTATAGGACCGCGTACATAGTAGTGAAGTCACTAATAAAAATATTTGGTAAAACAATAATAATATTGTAATATCCTCAGCAATTCACACATAGCAATTTGAGCTACCATCAGTCAGAAACTGTATTCTGGTATAAGTATGATGTACAATTAATTATTCAAGTAAAAGGCATTTTGTAATTTAGGTTCGGCTATTTTAATGTCATCATCATCCTCCTAGCATTATTCCAGTTGCATCCCAGAAAATCTACCCATATTAGCTTTTCCACAGATTGACTGTTGTCTGAACTCCGCAACACAAAGGGATAGCAATATTCCATGATTTTAGACTAGTGTCAGTTTATGCAAAGGTGCTGACTTCCCATGACCGTAATGGCTGTCAAGGATCTTCGTAATAACCGGGGCGACTTAACGAGGGCTTGCTATATTTATCGATTTAAAACTCACATAAAATGGAAAAGTCAGTGGTGCACACCGTGGACACAAACCCGATACAATCTGCACGTCAGTCTGTCGGTACTTCCACTAGTTTTGCTTGTCAATCATAGTCCCAACACAAGTCTTATCGATTTGCGTCACCGACGCACGCCCCGCTGATCACCACGGGACCTCTCTGTACAGCACATGCAGAAAGTCAACTTGACACAGCATTATGTTGCGACTAAAACGGATTTGTATTTTACTATTTCTCCATACGCCAAAATTTGTGAGGATATTTGTTGATCTTTCGCACAAGAACTTTTGAACGGTTTTTTTAAACCATGCTGTAATATAACATAAACATCAGAATATCACATACCTTTTGTCCCTACAACCAACACGCAATGCGGGTAGAATCTAAATAAATAGCATGCAAGATCTAGTGGCATAAGTTAGGTTGCGAATAAAACGAACATTTGGTGTAGTATTGTAGATTGTTAACTGAATGACCTATGGTTGGTTGGTTTTACCAGTTATTTTTGACTAGACTATTTATTATACGCAGGCTATGGATAACATTGTTGTATTCATCAATAGATGCTTTTAAATTATCACAAAGTGGTTACTTCAACGCGCATTTCACTACATAGAGTGCAGGATATCAGCCTTTTGTAAACCTATCTACCAAGAATACATAAACTCAAAAATCATCTAAACAAGTCTATCTAACCTTCTGTCTCTATCCTGACGTTGGTCATTAGAGTTGTGGTGACACGTGGACATTCCCATGCGGAGGCACATACCAGCCGCTGAACAATTATACCCCGGTCTGGACACAATCGTCCTTCCGCAAACATTTAGCCAGTCTTTTGTGCAACGCAATATAATGCATTCGCGCTCTTGCAAGAGAAACTTTTTCATTGACAAGGGGTGTGTTTATTCGTCCATATTGCAACAACGTGTGTAATAAAAATGCTGATATATAAAACACAGGTTTTTTGTTTGCAATTGATTAGTTGGTGTGTTGGCCTCGATTGTGTTCGACGAAAAATAAATTAGAAATATTATTAGGATAGGTTTTTATTGAGTGTTTAAACAGGTGCTAGGTTTTGACATATGTAAATTCTAATTATTATTTTCAGAGGCTATTTAGTTGTATTGTCTTGAACGTCTGTATTAAGATGACGTCTCTCGCAGTAGGAACTTTAGTAGAAGAAAAGATTAAGGCATTCTTACAAGCGTTCACCTAGGGCTTACTCACTAAAATACACGATTGAGCAACCAACAAGGCAAATACAACATCCTACATATTTTGTTCTTCGTTGTTTCATTTCTGATGATGTTTTTAATAATAATAATAATAATATTCTTTAGTTTAGTAATATAAATTGCCTAACTTTCTTTCCGAGATATACTTGTTCAAATACTTTCTCTATTAAACCAACAACAACTTTGTTCAAACCCAATTAATTGTAAAAGAAAAGAGCGTACATACGTAGTTGTATAGACTTGTTTGTTAAGACAATTTTATGATTAAATAGCCCTGCCGTTTCGTAATCCAAACAGCTAAGCAATCTACACAAACTAACAGGAATGAACTAGATAGTGTAAGCCGACTATGACAGAATTTGCCGGCTGCGACCGATATTGGACCAACACTGCACAAGTTAGCTTATTTGCCGACCGACACGCAATCAAACTATCAAATGGCAAGAAGTAGATAAACAATGGCAAAATCAAGTAATCTTTTAGTCTTTGGTTAATTGTATATTTCAAGTGTGTCACCAACAACTTCTAATTAATAATAACAAAACTGCGTTTAAAAAAGAACTCCTCGAGACATAAACTAAAAAACGTATCAATTACTTAATCAAAACTAGCCGTCACATCATGATCAAATTCAAATGAGAAGCCTGGTGCTTGTAAAGTAAAGAAATAATATTTTCACCACAGCAGCTCAAACATGGCGCTTTTGCTGCGAGACAACAGTGAACAAAACGCGATTTTGATTTGAGCGTGAGGCAAAATAGCTTTTTAATTTTTCAATCTTCAGTGCCACGAATTGACATTGTTCAGCCATAAATTTGAAACATTCGAATTTTACTGTGCTCTGTCTCTTTCACATGCATATAAAAAGTGAGTGAAAAAACAAACCCCTTCGAATTCGAAATTCGATTTTGGAATTCGACCTCAAAGAAAACACCTCTACGGCAACGCAAAAAAAAAGATATTTGTAATAAAGAAATTACTTTTTTTATATGTTATTGTTTATATGTTTAATTTATTATTGGATTTTAATAAAAATAAGTCTAATTAATAGTATAAAATTAGTATTTAACCAATACATTTTTATTTAGAATTACTTACAACAATGATACATTTGAAAAATAAACATCAGGGACGCGGTATTAAAACGCGATTTAAAAAAGTAGCGGGAATAAAAATTTCGCTGATGCTGATACAGTAGTAGTAGTTATAGCGTAACGTGTTAATATATTAATATATAAAATAATCTAAAAAGATGAGTGAAACTAGCGATGATCACCAGAAGAGTTAAATCAACAAGTGATTATGCAGAATTCAATCTATTTCTGTTCATATCTATGTCTACTAAGAGTCCTAAGTAATATGTGTTCTCACTGCTGTGGTGAAAAGTTATGTGTGCTACACGAGAGCAAAGTTTTTTGTATCTCGTGCTGTTGAGTCCCTCACCGCGCTCAGGATTCTAACTTTGATTCACTCGCTACGCTTGGAATCAATAATAGAATCCTTCGCTTGCTCGGGACTCAAAATCAGCACTCGAAACAAAAAACAACTTTGCTCTCTTGTTGCACAAATAACTATTCGTTCAAATAAAATAAATATTATTGACATCTTCATCAAAATCCTTCTCTTGAATTCGTTTAAAATATAAATATACTCATAAAACGTTGGTTTTTCAGTTGGATAGCTCTAAAAGAGACGGCATGCCTTAACTTAGTCAGTTTTTAACAGTAGCTTAAAATTGCTAAAGCTGTGATATTAATAATCGATGGTGTCATGATCAAATTTTTATGATAATTTCACTGCGGGTCGTTTCGTCATGTGTCTTGTTTTGAGTGTTATTTTTTTAATGTTTGAACGTTCAAGTAATGAAATGAAACTCTTTATTTGCTCAACTATGGTACCTATACCTACTACAGATGTCTAGCATATTCTGACCAAAGACTTGTGCCGTAAAGTACAACCACAGGCCAAAGATCTCGTTTTAGCAATCTGATTGGTAAATGGGTGAAAATCATTTAAAATGACCATTTTGATTGCAAAATTTGTCCACACCCGATATTTTTTGATACAGTCATTTTTACTATGTTAAATCTACCTATTAGTACGCTGATGTATATCATCTAACTATATAACACACACATCTATATCTGTGGCGCATAATTAATTCATTATATTCCTTCGTTCTCATCAAAGTCGGATAATATCCGTACAAAATAATGTGTCCTCTTCACGGGCTGCGTGACAAAAGTTATCTGAATAAATTTATTAGCTACAGTTTTTACTTCTTGATGAACTTTTTGTCAAAACGTTGTTAATGGCCCTTGATTACGGTAAAAAATAATTAATGTTTATTATTTAAAATATTTAAATTTTGGGTAGAAAATAATGTCCACTATTTTGTTCATTTTTGTTATTCATTTTTGTAACGTCCAATTTGGTATTATTAAAAATTTTTAAAATGGTATCACACAAACTATAACGAGCCAATCACATGCCGGAATCTAATAAGAGTCGGTCATTTTGTCCTCGAGTGAAAATAGTGAATGACGCGTGTTTTCTTTGTCAGCGAGCAAAATTCCAATTTTATTTTGTCAGTTTTGTTTTGTTTTCAACAACGTGAAAGAGTGAATTTTTATATTATTAAATAAATCAATGATGTACTTTATTGTTGACATTTATTGAAATGCAAAGTGGTTGTAACTGATTGCGATTTCCGTTTGGCTTAACGTATTTGAAGTTACTTTCAAAGAACAGCGCTTTTTTCATTTTTGTTATGATTTTAGTAACGTTACAAAAATGAAATAACAAAAATGAAATAAAGTCGCAATCACACTGCTGATAAAATTTTATTAAAAGAGCGTGATTTTAATGTTGTATAAAATATAAGAGTGTATTTTTGTTGTATATCGTATGTCTTTCTGTTTGTTCATATTTAATTAATAAAACAAATGATAAAAAAACACAATGTTTTATTGCGAAACACCATAATTATACTAAATCAATAAAATAAATAAAATTCAGATAATAATGTGTGCTGTAACCGAGCCCTAATATTTCATTTTTGTTATTTTTTTGTTACGCGTTTCATCTTTGTTACATTTTCATTTTTGATTCATTTTTGTCACAATGGTCATTTTAAATGATTTTCACCCAAATAAGATAAAAATATTGACCTTTGTTCTACCCTTTACTCTAGTATTTTTTTAGTTACTCCATAGCAAAATTAAAATATAAAATCTAGTGCTGTTATCACCGTACCTATAAGGGGTTGGTAACAAATAAACGAGAAATGTGAAACTTGTAGTGGAAGTAATGCTATATGTTGTGTTCGCACGTCGTTACCTCCACATTGAGTGTGAACCAAATACTACAGCCACGGACATACTTCAAACGTTTATAAAGAAATCTACTGATTTTTTATAAGAAGTTATTTGATAGTTCAATGTGTTAGAGATTTTTTGTGTATATCGCTGAATTTATGTATTTTGCTGTTGTTACGTCGGATTTTTATATGAAGATTCGCAAAGCGAGTAACTTTATCTTCTTTTTTAATAACTGCTAAAAAAATACTTTGCATATTAAAGGCAACACGGATTTCATCTAAGATACGTAGTAAATTTTTGGCTGCAAATAAAACATGGCTGACAAATTGTACGTCTATGGTACATTTTATTTTTATGGGTTTTAAATCTGCCACTCATTAAAGCCACACTCTCAAACAGTAGCCAAAATAAATGGTTGACACGTTCAAAAGGAGTCTGAATGTCCTATTAGCTTAAAGCAGGGTTCGTTAACCTCGCGTAACTGATATGCATTAATCGGAGAGCTCACCCCATCCGGACCGACTGGCCAATGAATTGGCGCATCTGCCCGCCAATCTAGTTTCAATTTAAGGCTGTACCGCACACACTTTACACTAATTTGTATGTAGATTTAAACACATATAGCGGTTTTTGTTTCGTTTGCCGAATTACTCAGTTTTTTTTTGTTGAAGGTTAGTTAAAACCAAATGTTAAGCATGCAAATCAAATGGATGGAATACTATAATTGTGTTTTTTTTGCAAATTATTCTACAACATACGGTTTGCAACTAACATTTTGATGTTCGTCTAGCATTTAAGGCAGGCTGCATCGCACTCTCTTTGAACCAATTTGAGTAGAGATAGGCATCGCGAAATACTTAATTCAAATCTTAATAATAATGTTATGTGCCCACCCACTTTTTTAATTATGTACTATTTCAATCCAACTGGGCTGAAAAAGTTTAGGGACCCTTGCATTTTAAGGTTTTTTTGTCTCTTACTGAACTCTTGTTGAACATTTGATTTCAATAAAACAGATATTATGCTTGTAATTCTTTTTTATTTTTTATTATAGACTCACGCCTGAATCCCCGAAGGGGTGGGCAGAGGAGTAATATTACACCCACATTTCACCATGATTTTTTTAAGTCCCACGTAATAGGGGGCGAGCCTATTGCTGTACCGGGCACATTACCAGACTCCGTGCTGCTACTGAGAATTTCCTAACGGAAAACCCAATAGCACTTTGCCCGACCCGGGAATCGAACCCGAGACCTCCCAATCCCACGCGCACATTTATGCCGCGAGACCAACGAGGCAGTCTTGTAAATGTAATAGATAAAGTGTTTTATGGCAATTGTAATATAATTTTATGTAGTTTTAAATGTTATAGTCCAATACTTTATTTATAGGTATTTATATAATTTTGCGCGGTGAAGGCTATCTATATAATATCTCTTGAATTTGTGTGATAACAACTACGTTTAAATGAAGTCTTAAAATAATAAAAAAAACTAATTAATATATACAATACTTAGTTACAAATTAGGTACTGTAACTAAAATTTGTATGATCTAAATTCGAAACACAGACTTGGATTCCTGACAAATTCTCTAAACTCTAGTCTAACGTTTGACTTGAAAATATCTTTGTAACATATAATTTGTACAATTTAGTGATATTATCTAAATGCTTTTAAGTTATTACTGAATAGCTCCCATTAGCTTAGTTTTTGAAATCTTACTACTTCAAATCAAAGGATCGCATTCTTCGTCGTTTCTTCATTTCTGAAGGTCGTGCGATACCCATATTAAAGTCCTTCATGTATCTTATTTGCCTCCATCTCTCACGCTGTTCAGCCTCTCGTAGGGCAGTTGTTGGTCGCACCATCGGTTTGGTGATCAGCTATATTAAAATATTCACGTCTCTTAAGTGAGAAAGGTGACCTGTGTTCTTCTCCCATCATCATCACCATTCTGGAACTAAATACTGGCGCGGATATATCCTCGACACCAGTTTGCGTCACACCTTAAGAAATGCTTCACACTACTTAAAATATTACACATGATTCATATGAAATTTAATAATGCAAAATCGAATTACAAAACCTATAAGTAAACTATTCAAAAAATCACAAAACAAATATGTATAGCATCAGCCAGTTCTCACGTTTCAGCAACCACGCTGCAAATCTTCAGATAACGAAAAAATCAAAGGTCAAACTGAACGTAAATGAAAGAAATATAAAACGCAAGTTGTTAAACACAATCACCGGATCCTTCGATTACCGGCTCCGTGGATCCAAAGATTACCTGTAATCCGGAGTCAAATAGCATATCCTTGGGGCGTTATCTTCGATATTGAGGTGCCAATAAAATTAAAAGTTTCCCCAAAGCGGCCACTTCCCGCCCCGGGCCTCAATCCCCGACCCATCGGGAGCGCTCTGTGAGAATCCTCGGCAATTTATTTATGAACTTTGATTTTCATTTTGGTATCTTTCTCCAACATCAATTACTTGTTGTCTGTAAATAAACAATGCCATGGGGACATAATTTTGTTGTACACTTGCTTTTTAAAATAAGATACTTATTCAGATTTCGTTTTTAAATTGGCCGATACTAGCTACGTAAGCTTGAGTAAGTTCTATTTGACATTCACAGGGTGATTTGGCATCAGTTGTGATATGCGTCGCTGAGGTTATTTTATACAGAAAAAAAACTATTGCTAATTTTGCATTTGATTCTTGACTAGGTCAGATGTTCACATTTTCTTTTTAACGAGCCGATAAGCAACCAATCCAAGTGGCAGTTCTGTTGA
This sequence comes from Euclidia mi, assembly GCA_944739405.2. NCBI lineage: Eukaryota > Metazoa > Arthropoda > Insecta > Lepidoptera > Erebidae > Euclidia > Euclidia mi. Next base: position 23,304,143 of record OX123204.2, on the reverse strand, counting down.
AAAAAGAATTACTAGCACTAAAAACGCATAGCGTAAAAGCACTTAAAGTGATTGCGATACCTCGTAATCCAAGAATAAGACTTGGTTATATTTGTGACCACTGTAAGGTCTAAAAACATTTCATCTTATTTGGTTCCAAGAAGCTCTAAGTTTGTTGGATTATTCCTCTCAGTTTGAGTTTACTATGCGATTTGTATTTAAAAAAGCCATACAGAAAACCCGATAACCTCGTATTAGGTAATCTGTAATAACATTCTTGCGTTACAAACAACGCAAAGCCGAAACTACTTGTCGCAAGAAGCTAAAATTTAGCATGTATGTTCAATAAGAAAGAATTTCCCGAAATTGCCACGGAATCGATAAGAAACGTTTAAATTAAATATATTTTGCGGGTGTAGCTGAGGGCATCCTCTAGTATAAAATAAACCGTTGTCACGATCGTGATATAACATTTTTTTACGACTACAAGTTCACACTGTCTAGACGCGTTCGTCGAACGACTGTATGGATTATTAGACTGTGCCACTAGTATGATAACGCACTTACTGTGTTCTCGTGGTCCGCTCAAAATGGGTCGGCGGTCCGGATGCGGACCGCAGTCCGCCATTTGGTGTCACCTGTTACTAGACTCTCTGAATTAGCCACATCCTCATATAAATATATCTTTGTCATTCCTAACTAGTAGTGGGCGTTTAAACGAAAAGCTGTAAACACAATCTGCTTATCAACATAAGCATAAGCGTTCGTTTATAAGTACAAGCCGATTTCGTTTAAACGGAAAGCAACATCACAAACTGTAACGCTGCCGCTGGACGCTGCTGGCGGCTGCGTTGAACGACAACGATTCGCGAACGTTAGGTTGGCCGCACTGCTCACTGCTTTTTTAAAGTAATATTGAAAATGAACTCAATGCATGTGAACATAGAGACTAATATACAAACAAACACGTCAACATTAGGATTAAGCTACTAAATTACGAGTTGTTTGTTTACGTAATAATATTTAAAGTAAAAATTATTTTGTTTTTAGTTGCATAAACTTTCGTTTAAACGATTTGTTTTTTCTTCAATGTATTGTTAGTATGCTTTTCGTGGCCATTACGTAAGTGCATACGTACGTAAATAATATAAATTGGAACTTTTACGTGCGAAAATTAAACCTGTGACTGTCAATAGTTAAAAAATTTTATATATTATATTTATTAAATGTTGTTATGCTCGGGCCACACTACCTTACCGTCTACCGGGCTGTTACCGCCATAATTATGGCAATAAATTACCGTTAAATTACTGCGTGAAGTCGTGTGGTTACACTAGAGTTTACCGAGATATGCCAATAAACTAGGCGGTAAAAATATCATTTTTCAAGATGGCGGATGAAGCTGCAGCTGTTTGGTATTTTATGAGTGCCAATTATTTTAACATGAATCTTTTAAATTTTTAGCTTTCTGTCGGGTATCCCAGAGAGACGGTTCGGATTGCAATAACTCCAAAAATTTGAGCGCTTTTTCATTTGACCACTCCATATCGGTAGATAGTGTAGATACGTGCGTCGTCGTCGAACTCGTGTTGCACACTGAACAAACGGTAGTGTGGCCACAAACGCAATAATTACTGCGGTAATTTTCTTTGATGTGCGAAAAAGACCGCCGCCGGAGCTATTGCCTACCGGCATATGCCATATTGATTGGCATTGTAAAATTATGGCCATAAATCGCGGTTACACCTAGGCGTTGTTAAAATTATGGCAATAATTGTTGGCATATCCCGGTAGTGTAGCCCGAGCGTTACAAAACAACGGCGCGTTTATTAATGGCGGCAGCGTGTAATAGATTTCTTGGTCATATTTCATCAAATCACTTTTTATTTCTCTCTGCGGGTAAATTTAATTATCCCGTCGTCGTCACGTCTTGAACATAAAAGCTTAGTGTTTTTATGTTTTTTACTCGAATGGGAAAGTATTTGCGCTTTTAGAACAGTCTTTTAACGAACAAATTATCATGGCTCAGTGTATTTCCTCGTGCGATGTTATGGAAATTTAATGATGCAACGGTTTATTTAGTTTTATACAAGATTATTTTTAGTATTGTGAAATTGCATTGGCTAGTAAATAACAACAAAGTAAGTTGTATTTTATTCCCTAGACAAAGTAACATTCGACAAGTTCGAGTGCCGGCCGTGTCAGTTGGTTGCTAGTGTTTGACCCGGTCTAGTAGGTCTAGGTGACAACAAATACAAAAAACGAACTAAACATACTCCGAGGTTTGGTTTTAGAATTAGCTGTATAAATGTACCTACCTACGTCGCCTAATAAGTATCTGTCTCACCAATGAGCTTTAGGTACGAGTAAAATAGAGTAGATAGAGAGTTGATGAATAATTGCCTGCCTGATGGTAAGCGGTAGTCATAACTATTATGACTAAGTTGGACGTAGTTTAGCTGAAAGGACTCAACCCACTCTATGGTCTCTGGCCATATTCTATGGCCTGATGGCAAAGAAATTGCACAGGCAAAATTGGACGATTTAACATCAATGTTTCATCTTATCCCTAAAGACTGTCTTGACTTTTACAAGTCGTTAAAAGTAAAAGAATCTGAGGAAGATGTGGATGGGCTCGGAGCGGAATCAGATTTCGAGGTGGAGCCGGAGCTGAGTGATGATGAGGGAGAATAGAAATTAGATTTTTAGAACATTGTAATTTTTTAATAAATACGTAATTTGCTTAATTTGGGTGCATAGGGTTCCCACTTAGGCTCCCAAGCCAACCTCACCTGCAAGTGGTGCACCTGCCGATCAACGGACGAGGCTCTGGCAATCAAAATATCCCGATAAGCGGCAATAGGCTCGCCACCTATTACGTGGGATCAAAACACTGGCGAAAAGTGGGCGTTTAATATGCCTCTGCCTTTCCCCTTTGGGGAAACAGGCGTGAGTCTATGTATGTATGTATGTAATTTGCTTAATAATCAATCTTTTTTTTTAAATATCAGTTTGTTCACAATTTTTTGTTATTTGGATCGTTTTTGAGAAATTAGAAGAAACACTTCTAAATGTTAACATTAATTTTGCAGAAATGACTCAAACCAACATTTTTCCTCTCTCGAAACTCGAAAATAAGTTGGTCTATGTTACTACAACTTGACTCATATTTTTTTTGTATATTTTGCCATTAAGGCTCTAGACAGACGGACCGCATTTCAACTGCAATCCAACCGCAAATTGCAGTTCAAGTGCAGTTTGAATACAGTTGACACGACTGCAATAGAACTGCAAACCAACCGTGCAGTTCGATTGCACGCCGACTGCAATTGCGGTTGGATTGCAGTTGAAATGCGGTCTGTCTATCTAGAGCCTAGTGATTATATTTCAAAATATTCCAAATACAGCATCATTACAGCAATACACACCTAAACTTAAAACCTCGATATGTGTAAAATTACACATTGTGGGTTGAGTCCTTACTGCTAAAATATGTCCAATTTTGACTAAGAATTTTTAGAGCAGGTATTGAGTATAAAAATTTCTAAACAACTGTTTTTTTTTCCTCTTTATGTTGTGATAGAAGAGGGGAGAGCTGAGTGGATCAGCTCTGTCACTTCATAGAAGTGAGTTTTCCATGCGCGCTGGAGCTCTCGAATGCTATACATTCGTGTTTAAACTCAGACTAGGTCCAAACTTACCTACTCAGTGTTATCTAATTTATTTCTTCGAGCTTACCACTGCTCTTCCCGCCGAAATAAGTTAGTTTTGGCTTGTCCGAAGCACAGAAGCCATCAATGACATGTGCGGTCTTTCAAAGGAGGTTATATGACTGCTCATGTCTAAATTGAGACTTGACTTAGGTAAATTTGGGAACTATACCTTGCTCTTGCTATATCATAATATCGGCCTGTATATAAACTGTCCCATCGCTGGACGCGGACCTCTTCTAGCAATGAGAAAGGTTTGGCCATAGTTCACTACGCCAAGTTCGGGCTGGCAGAATTCACCTGTTTTTCGGGAAAATGTATATTGCAAAAACTCTTCTATATTTAGGTTTCCTCATGCCATTTCCTTTCACCGTTTAGCAGGCTAAAGCTGATTTTCCACCAGAGTGGCGAGACGAGGCAAGGAGAGAATTGAAATTAGTATGTCAAATTTTCAATTCTCTCCCAGCGCATCTTTGGTGGAAACAGTGTGGATTGGCGAGAATATGCGAGGCGTGAATTGAAATATTTGTTTGTGTAAAAAAGAACCGTATTGCTTCCGACATAGAGTATAAATTAATTTTGCATCAGAAACACGCTTCTCGCGATAGAAATTGCGTGTGTATTGCAAGACGAACTCAAACAGCACTGTACCTATATCTTTATCTAATGAAGTCTACGGGCAGCGCGGCGGTCACGCGCGAGCTCGCGATGGCAATTTTTAGTGGAAAAGGGTTAGTGCGATTTCAATTCTCTTCTCGCCTAGTCTTGTCTCGCCACTCTGGTGGAAAATCACCTTAACGGCCGGTTTCTGAATTGAGAATTTCAGCTTTCATCAGTTGAAAACTGAACTAGTTGAAGTCAACTTAAGTTTTTTCTGTTTCACAAGTCAGAGAGAGATTTTTTCAAAGCACTTTCAACTGAGTTTTCTTCAAATCATGAATAACTCAAACCGAACAACACTAGTACGTTCCGATACAACTACTTCCGGTACTAATCATAAATTCGTATTAATTAACATTTTACAAAGAAGCACACTTGTCAGTTAATTATTTTTATGCGGAAACAAATAAAAAGTCAAAATAAAATTATATTTAAAATTATTTCAACGATTATTTAATTTTAATGAACAGTTTGTTGAATTTGTTCAATTCGGTATACCTAGTAAAAACGGAACGAGTATGTTATGTCAAAGTCAGTTTGTTTTATTTTTAATACAAAATATTTGTGGCCAGGTATATTTGAGGTATAATTATATATACCTCCATGGTGGTCACCATGGAGGTATATAGAATTATACCTCCATGGAGGCCACAGCGAAATTATTTGGATTGATTCAACACGGAAATCTTTTATATATATTTTCTATTCCTTCTATTTGTTCCTAATAATGTTGTAATCGATTTGTTCCAAATATTGAATAGTCTTTGAACCTTTTTTCTATAAATTCTGTTTGACGACCTTCTTGTTGTGTAGACGTCAGTATGACATAACCGCTGCTTGGCAACCGTAGTGTGGACAGTTTGACATACTGGCTGCCATATTACTCGTGATCACGGGTTAAAAGGCCAAAGTTGTATAATTAAATATTTCTCAATTTATCAGTGCTAAGGGAGGTTTGACAAATGTCAAATGTTTTCGGAAACGCGAATATAGAGTTGATATGGAGTTGATCATGAGTTGATCATATGTTGTGTCAAATTTTAGATTTTACAAGCACAAATACTCAAAATGTGGTCAACTATTTTTTGTGAAACAGAAAATTGATTAATAGGTATATAATTAGTGTTTAAATTGTTCTCAACGCGAAATTCTCAATTCAGAAACCGGGCGTATAACTGACAATTGAATACTCACATAGCTACGAAAAGTCAGCGGAGTTATCACTGAGACAATTCACAAAGCAGTCTGTTACCTACTATATCCACACAGCTATAGCTGCTATTAAATCTTTAAACAATCTAAAATCTCTTATTTTCACTCGTACCTACAATGAATCACGTTAATCACAGTGCGCAGCTAATAACACTTAGTAGATTAGACTTTAATCGAATTCACATGATGTGTAGCGGGAGTTGGGTTGCAGCAGTTAAGACGCCAAGACAGTGTCAGTAATTCCGGCGGACAAGGCTCTCGTTAATCTTGATTTAAAGCTACGCTTTCACTAACTGCTATAACTTGTATTTTTGTGGCGAAAGCTTTATAAATAATTGCTGTGATTTAAAGAGCTCTTGGAGTGCGTTTTGTTGATTTGGCTAAGGTGTACGTAACATTTCGATTCATTATAGAAAAATTTGAAGAACATTGGCATGTTCATAAATAAGAATATTTAATATTCTTAGTCAATTTAAGGCAATAAGGCGGATATATGGTGTCTTAAAACTATCGTGGCACTATATGTTCGTTGATTAATTATTAATTTAAAATAGTAATAAAGGCGGCTCAATTTTGCTGCTTTGAGAAAAGTGGCTGCTATAAACTTCTGTTACACCCCTCAAGACTTACGCGCGATGTTGTCTTACACAACAGTACTTTTTTAACAATCTGAAACATTACATTCTCGGAATATAATATGTTAGAATTAAAATGACTATCGACGTAATTGCGCATTTCGACGCTTAATTTCAGCAAAACGTACCCATCAGGTGTAGGAGTAACAACGTAACTTTGCCGCGTTAATACTCGCTCGAGATTTCGTCTCGAAGTCGCATGTTAGTCCTAACTTTATGCCCCAGCCACTCGTCAAAGATTGGACCATGTGCGACGTTTATGTGGATGTTAATTCGATTGCTCCGCCGCTCATAAAACGGGGAAGTCAAGTAATAAGTCAGATATCTAAGTGCAATTTTGTTCTTGTATAAGGAACAACTGCAGTGTTTTAATTTGACTTTCATTTGTTAAAACCGCGTTTATAATCTTAAAATATCATTTGGTTAGAATTTAGTTAGAATGAGATTTAAGAAAGACACTTTTACGGCCGGTTTCTGAATTGAGAATTTCGCGTTGAGAACAATTTAAACACTAATTATATACTACTTAATCAATTTTCTGTTTCTACGGTTGCCAAGCAGCGGTTACGTAATACTGACGTCTACACAACAAGAAGGTCGTTAAACAGAATTTATAGAAAAAAGGTTCAAAGACTATTCAATATTTGGAACAAATAAATTACAACATTATTAGGAACAAATCGAAGGGATAGAAAATATAAATAAGAGATTTCGGTGTTAAATTAATCCAAATAATTACGCTGTGGCCTCCATGGAATTCTATATACCTCCATGGTGGCCACCATGGAGGTATATAGAATTATACCTCAAATATACCTGGCCACAAAAATTTTGTATTAAAAATAAAACAAACTGACTTTGACATAACATTTACGTTCCGTTTTCACTAAGATACCGCATTGAACAAATTCAACAAACTGTTCATTAAAATAAAATAATCGTTGAAATAATTTTAAATACAACTTTATTTCGACATTTTATTTGTTTCCGCATAAAAATAATTAACTGACAAGTGTGCTTCTTTGTAAAATGTTAATTAATACGAATTTATGGTTAGTACCGGTTTTTTAACTTATAGCGGAACGTACTAGTGTTGTTCGGTTTAAGTTATTCATGATTTGAAGAAAACTCAGTTGAAAGTGCTTTGAAAAAATATCACTCTGACCTGTGAAACAGAAAAAACTTAAGTTGACTTCAACTAGTTCAGAAATTTTTAACTGATGAAAGCTGAAATTCTCAATTCAGAAACCGGCCGTTAGAATGTCATTTTTAGAACTTTGAATTCTAGAGATTAAACACACACCAAAATTATATTTTTACATAGCTGCTATTTTCAGAATACACTTAAAATGCTGTGTTATCGTCTGTACTACTTAATTTTCTTTAGGGATAAATTCATAGGTGATAGACAATTCATGTCCCACATTAGCATACCTAAGTACCAAACCCCATGTATTTCATATACCTACTTACATTAGATTGCAGGTATAGACAAAACTTTCCCAAATAAATTTGAATGAATCTTCCGATCGTACTTGTCTTTATTTTTTGCATACATGCGAATTTTAAATATTGTTATACTGCGAACCCATATCAAATATAAAAGAATGACTGCCGCGAAATCTACCAATGTGCACTGGAAACAGCAATCTAAAATATACGAGTATATACGCTGATTAATTTATTTTCCTGTTTTTTTTTAGTGAACTTTGGTAATTTTCAGCAAATAACGACATTCATTTATGCAAAATGTGTTTATTATTTAATGCAAAATTCTGGATAAATACGTGACGTTGTTAGTACGATACAAATACGATAGATCATCATCATTATCATCCTAGCGTTGTCCCGGTTGCAAATTTGTAGTCTACCAGGTGTGGATATGACATAATATTATTTTTTTCACATGGCGACTGCCATCTAACCAGTGCAAAGCAAACGGAAATTGATATTTGATGTTTTAGAATAGTTTCATAATCTTGAATGGTGTTGGTGTCTCCACTTACTCCTTTTACTTCCTTTTAAGTCACTAAACCCTTCTAAAGGCAACTATGCCACCCGACATTGTTCATGTCCCATCAAAAGAGTGAACCCGATTTAGATAAAAAAGATATCTCAGATGCACAGACTTGTGTTCACTATGTGATTCATAACATGACGAAATTGTAATACGTGAAAAGAAAATCAATTACAAAATTGCTCCAAAAATATGTATTGCTTTCACAGATAGCTCTCGTACATACAACAATATGTCATTGTCTCATGTATTTCGTCACGTGCACTTTTATTATTGAATATAAATCTGTTCGTGTATTCAATTAGTACAGTACTTTGGTTCATATGTTGTTGAATCAAATATCTTCGCTGTAATCATTAAACAGAAATTGGTTTGCAAAAATTTGTTGCTTTTCGATGATAATCGGCAGTCTCGTCACGTTGCCCTGCTTTTTGCGAATCAGGACGACAAACATTTAAATTGTTCACCAAATTACTAGACTCCGGGACGTTCCGCAATACTGTTACAATATCGAATAACTATTTTGTATTCGAATGTATTTCAATGTACATATTCGCCATTAATTGGTTGCTTACTTTGGTTAACTTGTGCGATCGTTAGTCCATTTATTTTTGGTCGAATTGTCGTTTCACTTTTGGTGACTATGGCTCGACAGTTACTTTTAATCAGACAAACTAAAACCACTGCGTGTGACATTTTTCTATGTCTATGCCACCTATATGGCACCCGTACTACGCTAACATGTTATTGTACTAGTACAATAACTTGTTGGCGTAGTATAAAATACTACCTAACTTTAAAGTGCTCGTATATTATTATTTTTTAAGGGCTTTTCCAACTTTAATGACATATATTCAAAAATTATACATTAATAACTTGAAATAGTTCAAACTATCTGTTCTAGGAATATAGTCGTGACGTATCACTGAACCCCAACCTGGGCATGAAAGTGGTATTGTTATGTAGCTGTCTTAATTAACAAATTAAGTGTTGTCTTGATCCGCGTTGGACTTAATAATGACATAATTTTGTTCCAAATAAACAACAAACACCGAAGCATCAGTCTTAATTCAGCCGAACGCAACAAAATTAGTATACAGCGCCGCGAGTAAGATACGGAAAAGAACAATTTCCTTGTTGACTTGGCTGAGGAGCCAAACCACATAATTTTGAGTGACAAACTGTTCAATCAGTGTTACTTACAAAGACGCTAACAGGCATGTCATACTGTCGCATAAGATGTATAAGAAATCGCCACGAAGCACCGGAATACAGAAAATATATTTACATAACTAGATGAACAAAGTCTATGGATATCTCTGGATATTTCCGAGCCGTTTGGCTGTAGACGCATGGACATGATTAAGTCAGTATTATTGTGTCTTCAACAGCATATTTCAGTCGGTAGAGCATTATTCGCCGGGTTGGAAAACTGCCAGAAACCGTTCCTGATGTATCTCCCCGTTACTTCCTGCCTATTAATCATAATTCAATAATGTCAGCGAATGAATTGGGCCATTTTTGGACGTTCAACGAATAATATTCGGAGGGAGATATCAAATTATGGTGAATATTTACATGATTTGAATATGACCTCGGTTATGGTGTTCGCCTCTAATTTGTAATTGTGATTAGATTTTAGATAAATTACTATACGGTAGTGTTTGGTGGTTCTAAAAGCCGTCTCGCCGTTTAGTACTACGCCGAATGCTGTTAGTACGGGCCTCACCCGGTACAACATTTTGCGTGCTCCTCTAATTGAATCGGTTATTTACCAAAGGGAATAAGTCAGCATTTTTCGGATATGGCAATTTTGATGCAGTTCGATTAGTTTTAGGTAGTTCTTGGATTGTAATCAAGAAAAGAAATAAGTCTGTTCATTTGCCTGTTCAATGTAGGGATTTAATTTCTTCGTTAATTTACAAAAAGGAATAAGTCAATGACTTATTTCTTTTCGTTACTATATTAAAGGAATAAGTCAATGATTTATTCCTTTTCGTTACTATATTGGCACCACTGGCTGTTGAATGTCAAAATGTAAACATATGATGATAGGTTTATGCCAGGCTCTGGTAGACACAGGGCGTTTCTATAAAATTTCCCAGTGAGGCCCTCTCACTGGGAAGCGGTTTCTCTCATCCACATCTACTCATTTCTGGCAAATGATCCGTCCTTTGGTACTGTGAAAAAAGTTTTAAAACAAAGAGATAGGTATTATCTGCCTAAGAAGGTGTGTGAATTTATATGCAATGCCTACAAATAATTCACAGTATCTATGGTTGATTCTAATGACATTCTAGACTTTAAAAACTGATGGGGCAAATTTTATAAGAGGGATGCTATTTCTTTGGAGAGTCAATCAAGAAGTATTCCAAGGTCTGACAAGCAACATTTTTTGGTGTCTAACTTCATGGAGCTCGAGTATTCCTCAAACATGAAAGGCCTGGTGGTTACCGCAGGCCTATTATTGGGGATGCAGTGAGAACTAACACATTCGATTTACGAAAGAATAAAACTCAAACTGTTACTCTACCAACACAAAACGCTTACGATGGGCCCGTGCCTCTAAAAATTAATAAAATAGAAGACCTCAAGCGTACAATGCAATACATTCCAGCTAAACATAAAGCCTATTATGAAAATATTATAGAAAATTAGCCTAAACATTACTTAATAAAACATTATTTTTTAACACAAATTTGTAATTTATTTTCCTCAAAACTGCATTTAAGTACCAAAAGGAATAAGTCAAACAATTTGATATGAGTATAACTATTTTCAAAACAGACATACAGAAATAAACTCTACGTTAGTATGTCCGTATAGGTTCAAACTATCTGTTTAAATAAAAATTTAATATACTTATCTAAGGTTTTTTTTTACTAACATATTTTTGTTTTTCCTGTAAAATTAGGTATGCTTGACTTAGTCCCTTTAGTAAATAACCGATTCATTTGTTGTTTTGAGTATAGATCCTTAATGTGTCCGTTTCCTGAATGTTTGTGATGTCCGTAAGGATGCAGATTTTATTCATATTTCAAGAGTAAGGATATTTAAAAACAAATGGAATATGACTGTTTAGTATCTATATCAACCTGATGTGGACAGTTTTTACGATGCTTAGATTATAACGGTGTCGCGTTACTGACTATTAGATCGAAGTAATGATAAGCTGTGTGTATGTATCAAACAAATAGTAATATATGGAAAAACTATCGCTTAAACCTCAAATAACAGGATAAATAACTTATGGATTATTTTTTTACATTTTTCTACGGGACATACCACGTACCTTTGTGGTGAGTCACCGATACACATAAATAACACTCAGAACAAAGGTAGGTACGTGGTATATGTAACGTAGAAAAATGTAAAAGTAATGTTAATGACCACGATAGTTTAAATTTCTATATAATATATTAAAGATTAACATATAAAGAATAGCTAATAAAAGTCTTTACAGCTATTTCATGTTAAGATATATCTATTGATTTGTATATTGCATTACAAAACAAAACCCTCTGCCCTCACTGCAAACGTAGATATCTCAGCAAATACCGTAGAATCATGGCGAGCATTTTTCCTGGAAGTCGGCCGAATTTAATAACGATATTTCAAAAAATATTTACCGTGCTCTTCCTAAAACAATTAACTAGTTGAACGATTTCATATTGTTGTGAATATTTTATCACAACACCATTGAAATAAAAATTTAAATTGTGCGTTACTAGGAATACTACGTACGTAATAATACGTTTAGGTAAACTATGATTATTTATCGATTGTATGGATTAGAGATTTATAAAACCGTTTAGTTTTTAATCAAAGGTACTCTTAAGTAGTCTGTACTCGTTGCAACGTGAAAGCAAAATTGGATGATTTTTAGTTATAATGGTGAGCAGTAAAATTGTATCAAACACACACGATACAAGTCGAGTAGACCAATTTTTTTTATTTCGGCGTTCGTATATTAAAATTTCTTGTTACAATTTGATACAATGAAATCATAAAGTTATTGAAACTATGAGTGAGGCTGGCAAAATTTTGTATAGTCTAGTGCCAACATCAGAGACCAGCAGAAAGATGGAATATATGCCATGTCTCGAAGACGACTAGTCAGTTTGAATGCCAAAGGTGGAAACGTACCTCTCTAAACGTACCATCTTCTTGCGTCAACTGGTCTGTCATCACCTAGGTGACAGTCAGTTGTTCCTTGGTGAGAGGTATAAAGTGACACTAAGTAATCGTATAGTAGTTGCCAAAGCTGAAGAAATGCCGTAAAGGAGACGCAATGTTTCCCACATTGCGTCTCCTTAACGTTTAGGCCTAAAATTTGCACAACGAAACGTGTATAAAATCAACAAAATAGGTATAAATATAGAAAATGTTCGCCTTGTTTTCACACGCGTGAAATGTGTAGTATGTTAAATCATGTTTGTGTAAACTGAGCGTAATACCGTCCTGTCCAAACGGGACCACCAAACTTTGTGAGTGGGTATTATCCATTCGCCGTAAATCACGGACAAAAAGGGACAGCGATTTTTCACTCGGGCTACGATAGTTTCTGTATTAATCCGAGTAAACATTGTAAATAAATATTATCCCTTCAGCCATTGATCTTTCTTTATTGTTAAACATCCTATCCGCTGATCTAGTTATTCGGAAATCATAAGCTAGCGGACTACGATACGGTTTTTAAATAATAGCATAAGAAAAAGGTTGTATTTGATCGCAATTTTATATTTATCTTGGACATTTAAGAGTTTGATCAATAAGCACAGGGTTATATTGCGTGGTTTAAGTTTTGAACTACTATGTGTTATGAGGGGTTACAAGAGTAGATGCAGTTGCATGCTTCACACGTTTGTACAAGAATAGCAAGTGGGTTGATGGAATAACTATAATTGAAACATATGTGAATGAATAGCAAGTGGGCACACTTTATAGAATCTTTATGCAATTGGTTTCATGTATGTCTTGGAGAGCAAGTTATTAGATATTTATGGGGAGTTCGTACTTTTGAATTCACTTGCCAAAAATAATCTAAGCCTTGGAATATCGCTATCCTTTTCCGTTGTAGACGTCAGACGGCAGTCACGCAGTGAAAAATACAATATTCTGTAAAATTTGATTCGATTAGAAAGCGAACCGGTTTGATTACTCATGTTAAAGTTCTAGGTTTGGATTTAACCTGGATAACGCTAGCGCGATTATTAAGGTAAAATGTTCCTCGCAGACGCGTACGTGAGTGGTCTTCGATGAAGTCATACTTAGCCTAAAACCTTGTCAATGTAGTAAAGTTGACTTGCCTTGTCATAAGAAACTTTACCCGTCTTTTTCCCGCAGCCGTAACATAAAGAAAATCCACCTTCATCATGGCTAAACTTCCAAACTGGCAATGTTACAAGAGAATAAAGCATGGTACACACTCATAAACCGTGTAACACATCTCATCTACGCAACATGACACTAATACCGCCCCGTGGGCTCGCAAACTTTAAAATGAGCCATTTCAAAACAATATCTGACGGAGATTTCCCCACGGCCGTAACTTCATATGTTGAGAGCTCGAGGAACATGACATGTGTGTACAAAAACTATGTGACACCGGCATATATCACACATAGTTGTTCTACATGAAGGTAGTTTTTGTTGGTGACAATGGGTAACAAAAGGATATTCAAATGTTGTTGTAAAGATGAAGTATAGCTGCTAAATTACGTATAGGCTGGGCGTTCATGGACACGTCGCAAAGCGTGTCAATGGATTTTTTGAGAACCAATTTATTTATTTATTGGCTTTCCAACAAAGAATACAATAAATGATAAAAGAGAATTTTAACAAATGATTATTGACCTTATTTCGTATATATTAGGACAGGAATGCCTTAATTTCAATACGAACAGACCATAGCAAATCATGCATACTTCGTGGCGAACCAAGAAATGCAGCGACACGTCTTGACATAGCGTTCAATTGGTGACGTCACACTCTTATTTCGTAAGAGGGATTAGCTTATCCACAGAGCCACTGCCGGCTGATCTTCGCGATCCAAAGGCATAGCTATAATATGTATGTACATATTTACAAAAAAAGTATATACGTATGTTTATCCACTGTCTAATATACATAGTATAAGCTCTGCTTAGTTTGGGAGAATATTAATATATTATATTTCATGGTTTGGATTAGTGACAGCTTAAACGGCTTTTCGAGTCATTGAGTAAACGATAATTAACAATTTAATGAGCACTTAACTTCGAAAAGTCAGTGGCAGGCAGTCTGTCGACATCTCCAATAGGCTACCATCTAACAAGCCACAGTATTCCTTGTATGCCATTACTTGTCTCAGGATATCACAACTCGTATAACTCTCATTACGACAGATAGAGAGAGTTGCGTGTGGGGAGCCAACCCACAGCACGTGGCGTAGATTCACTTGGAGAAGCGGCCTCTTAAGCCACTACGCCATCCGTGCAGTAGAAACATTATTACCTCAAAAATTTGTTGCCAATAGTTGTTAAAACTCACCGGCATTACGTAATGCATCCTTAGTGCAGGCAGGTTTAGTGTAGTCCTTTAATCAAACATTATCAAAGCTTAGCAATATCTATAAGTATGGAAACCATTTACCATCACAAGTATTCCGTAAAAAGTAACATAACTCACTATTAAGAATAGACAGACAATACTTGACGGATAAAACAAATATGACATTACCTACCCAAGTCGTTATTATTTTAATCGTGTAAAAGAATTTAAGTAAAAATATTTGCGTTAATATTATAATAATATTTTTAAGTATTCCTCAACTCATGAACCTATATTAGCATTATTCATAATACATTGAATAATATAGGCGGTTCTGCTACGGTATATCGTAGACTGTGCTACGGCGTAGCTATAATAGCTACAGATTTGCATACGCGACATACTGAACTATTCTCTTTGTTAAATCATAGTGCATCGCTCGCATACACCGGAGAAAATACAAGTGAATTAACGATAGCTTCATGTATTTTGTTCAAATCAGGTATAATAATAGATTAATATAAATGTTACAGTGCGGTAATCTTTAGTATTCTTAACGGCCTAGAGACTACGGACTAACTATGTCTTATATATTACAAATTTATATTGTGCAAATAAAATCTCAGATTTTGTTTGTACTTTTATTATTTGATTTTATTATACCTACTACATCTATGAAGTACCACCTGTATGCTTACTTACTTTCTGAGTGATCCGGTACACTGCGTGAACGGTCACTCACCCGCTTACTCATTCACATACAAACCCAGCATGAAATGACACAAAATTACGTTATCAGGTAGGTTAGGTAGGTAGTTTATAAGTAAGTCAGCTGGTAACGGATTCTACGATAAGACTGGTTTGAATCGTGGGTTGGCGTAGTGGTTTAAGCGGCCGCCTCGCTGCTTGACTCTGCGCGGAGTGTTGTGGGTTCGATTCCCACACGAGACAACACTTTGTGTGATCCATAAATAGTTGTTTCGAGTTTGGGTGTTAGTTGTCCTAGTTAGATGTATGTTTGTAAAGTTCCCCGCCACACAGGATTTAGTCCTAATGCAGGAGTTGTCTTTTTTCAGATAAATCTTATACCGCTGCTTCACACACTTAGTCATCATCATTCTCTAGCTCTGCTATTAATTTATTTGGGGTCGGCGCAGTTTGTCTTTCGCTTCTATACTTCTCTCCCGCCATATCCATCTCCATGCAGTCCATACGTCTTTGGCTTTTCCTCCCCCTCCCTTTTCACCCCTCTAAATTCATATAACTTACTATTCTTTCACTTTCTCGCTTATTGGCGCCAAGAGTATCTTAACACAGAAATAATAACATTTAATATAGGCTGAAATTTTATAACTATAGCTCTATCTCATAGTAAAAACGCTTTCGGCGGTAGGTGACGAAAAAGTGAACACGTCTTTGTGATTTTAAAAATATAATTTATTTTAAAATTACCAGTATTTCCTAATTATATTTAAATAAAATAGTGTATAAATGTTCCGTTTAGCATAGCACTTGTGGGATTGTGTTGATGACACTTCGTTAATAAGTTGTAGAACTTACCACCTGCCAGCTAAGCACCTGCACATATCACATCACACAAAAAAAAACAATCCATCATGTCACAACTACAAGACATTGAGTCAGCACAGAGGAGTCTAGAGGAGACCTTTACAAAAAGGATGGCAGCGCTTGAAGCTCAGTTAAACAGCGGGAATTCTCCTAAGGACACTGTAGCGCGTGTTGCTGAAGAGTTTAGAACTTTCCGCGAGTTAGTCTTCAACATGCTCGGTTTACTCCGTCAACAGATCACGGAATGCCACAAGCAGATTGACGTCATGGAAACCAGGCATCGACGTAAGGACCTTCTCTTCTTGGGCGTGCCAGAAGCTGAAGGGGAGAACTGTGTTGTGCAGGTAGGTTAGGTTGCAAATGTGTTGCAACCATCCTGGATCTGATACGCAATAAGCTTCAGCTGAAAGATATAGCTGCCGCTGATCTGAGCAGTTGCCACCGAATTGGTGCTTCCAAGAAGGACAGTAAGCGGCCTGTTCTTGTTCGGTTCACTAAAGTAGACATCAGGTCTTACGTATGGCGCGCCAAAACAGCTCTCAAGGGAACATCGGTGTCGTTAAGAGAATTCCTGACCAAAGCACGACAAGCTGTATTTGGCAAGGCCCGATCACACTTTGGCATCAAAAATTGCTGGACCCAGGATGGCAATATTATAATAAAGGCGTCGGATGGATGCCGCCACAGGATAGTTGCCGAGGTTGAGCTAAGCGGGCTGATGCAAAAGTATCCTAAAGCAAGTACCACTTCATCGGGGACTAAGGACGGTGATGGGAACGCAGCACCCTCTGGAGCTACTACAAACGCCGCAAAGAACATTCCGCGTAAATAGCCTTGTCTTTATGTATTATTTTTCTTTTCCATACTTTTTATTTAACGCTGAATCTGTTTCTTTTAAGTCTACGCCACAGTAACTTTGTTATACTAGTTATTTAAGCTTTTTATCACACCCTCTTCTTGTAAAATATTTGTTTTGATTACGTTTCTCATTAAGAGTTGTCAAAGTTCTCAATATCAACTTACTTTTGTCATTATAGTGGCGTTCGGAAATATGTATTTTTTTCATATTTTAAGTTTGTGTTTAGTTTATAGTCATTTTATTTTACTTACTGTTTTGTGTGTGTGTCTGCTGGCGGGTGGTGCAGCGATAAGGCATTGCATCTATACGCGTGCTTGCCCTTTTCTATAAGTACATACCGTATTATATTCCTGCATAGTTTATTTAAATATTAGTTTATTATATATTTATATTAAGTATATTAGGTATATTTATAATATGATTTCTGATGGTGATTCGTTTCACTCCGCTAAAGATTCCACTTGTTCTTCGAACAATGATAGTTTTTGCTCATTCACTGAGTCGCTTGGGGACTTTGTCAAGCGTACATTCGACCAACTTACTAAAAACTTATTAAATGTGTGTCACATCAATGCGCAGAGCGTACCTAGTCACTACAGCGACCTGTATGATACTTTCAGTAATGCTAACGTTCATGCCATTCTGATTTCAGAGAGCTGGCTGAAACCTCATCTTCCTTCTACCACCTACTCTCTTCCTGGTTTCGTTCTGATTCGTAACGACAGGGTGGACCGGAGAGGGGGTGGTGTAGCTATATACCTACGTAGCTCATTTTCTTTCAAAATTATCTTGTCTTCACCACCTAATTATACTGCTTCAGCAGAGTATATTTTCCTCGAGGTTTCAGTCAATGAAGCCAAAACACTCCTTGGAGTGGTTTATTGCCCTCCAACCATCAACTATTTCTCCAGTCTCGAATCGATTCTGGAATCTATAGGGTCAGAATATGCACATCATATCATCATGGGAGATTTTAATACCGACCTTCTTACCGCCACTTCACCACATTCCCTTGGACTCCTAAAAATAATTGAGTCTGCCAGTCTACATACCCTTCCTCTTGGTGCCACTCACCACAACATTGAAGGTGTAGACACTTGGCTAGACTTAATTATTACCTCTGACCCATCCTTGATCCGTTCTCATGGCCAATTCCCTGCTCCCGGTTTTTCTCACCATGATCTCCTCTTCCTTTCTTATAACCTTAAACCCCCTAAACCCCGTCCTAAGGTTCTGCACAGGCGTTGTTTTGGACGTATAGATCGCGACAGCTTGAAAAAGGATGCTTCGGAACTTAACTGGAATCAATTTTACACCGCTGACACTGTAGACGATAAGGTGGATATTTTCAATAACACTGTTCTGAACCTTTATAACAAACATGCCCCTATCAGGAAGGTTAAATTAAAACGCCCCCCTGCTCCATGGCTTACTAGAGGCGTACAAATGGCAATGAGGCGCAGGGATCGAGCATTCCGGCTATTCAGAAAGGATCGAACCGACGAAAACTGGAGCCTTTTCAAAGCTGCAAGGAATCGGTGTAATCAGATGGTACGCAACGCTAAACGCCGCCATATTCTAGAAAACATAAATTCTTCTTCCTCTGCCAATATCTGGAAGTTCCTCGGGACCCTAGGTATTGGCAAACAACGTCACATTGATTCGCAGATGCCTGTTGGTTTGGACGATCTAAACCAACATTTCTCCTTTACTGCTCAGTTGGATCTTCAAACCAGACGTCGCACTGTTGATCAATTGGCTGGTCTACCTCGGTCCGACGTAACTCCCCTCAATTTTTCTCCAGTTACTCCAGGTGAGATCAAGAAAACTATCCTTTCCATAAAGTCCAACGCGGTGGGATATGATGGCATAAGCCGTCGTATGATCACCCTTATCCTTGATCACCTCATCCTACCTGTATCCCACATCTTTAATTTTTCCATTGACAACGGTACCTTTCCCTCCTTGTGGCGCAAAGCCTTTGTTATCCCATTGCCAATTCCGAATCCTACACTCCCTAGTCATTTTCGACCTATCTCCATTTTACCGTTTTGAGCCAAAGTGCTAGAGGCTTGTGTCAATAAGCAGCTGTCCAACTTTATACACCAAAACAAGCTTCTAAGTCCGTACCAATCTGGCTTCAGACCTGGACATAGCACTTCTACCGCTCTCCTTAAAGTGACTGGCGATATTACTAAGGTCACAGTGTTGGCCTTAGTTGACTTTTCGAACGCCTTTAATACCGTCAGTCACGATATCCTTCTATCAATCCTTTCCTATCTCACGATCCCACCTGGTTTGCTGGAATGGTTCTCAACGTATCTTCAGGGACGTGAGCAGGCTGTTCGCATTGATGAAACCTCATCAAGTTGGCGTGACCTTAGCTCTGGCGTTCCTCAAGGTGGCATACTCTCTCCTTTACTATTTTCTATTTTTATCAACTTCTTGACCCCTAAACTTCGATGTTCGTATCATCTTTACGCCGACGACTTGCAGTTATATTCCCAGGCGAGAGTGCAGGACGTGACATTGGCGATAGCTGATGTGAACAGAGACCTGAACACCATCCTGGCTTGGTGCAATGATTTCGGCCTTGACGTTAACCCAACTAAATGTCAGGCTATAATAGTAGGCAGTCAGCGCATGACAAACAGATTAAACCTAACATCCCTACCGCCAGTCACATTCAATGGGTTAATTATTCCATTCAGCCCAGTCGTCAAAGACCTTCGACTGTACATAAATGCCACTCTCGACTAGAAGCCCCAGGTCACCGACGTAAGTCAGAGAGTCACTGGTACCCTTCGGGCTTTATATCGTCTCAAGAATTTCCTGCCGCCCAAAACCAAGACTATGCTTCTGCAGACCTTAATATTTCCCTTAATCGACTATGGTGATGTGTGTTATTATGACCTGAATGCACAATATCTCAACAAGTATGACCGGCTTCTAAATAACTGCATTCGATTCATATACAATCTTCGTAAGTATGATCATGTATCTACTTTTCGTTCCGAATTAAAATGGTTACCTATCCGTCAGCGCCGTAGTTTGCGTGCTCTTACTACACTCTTTTCTTTTCTTCACTCTTCTTCTCCCCCTGATTACTTGACGAAATACTTTCAATATCTATCTTCTACTCATGATAGAGCCCTTCGTTCCTCTCATAATTTATTTCTTGCGTATCCCATACATTCTTCTGGTTTCGTTAACTCTTCTTTCACAGTACAAGCTGTACTGCTTTGGAATAGGCTCCCTCCTGAAGTCAGAATGTCCACTAACCGTTATGCATTTAAAATGAAAGTGCGAGAGCTTCTCTTCAACAAATTGAAGGAATCAACCACATCAATCATCCAACAACAACATCATTCTCATCAATTATAGTATATTATATTTATATATGTATATATATATATTTATATAATTATATATATGTATATTGTATATGTTTATAGACATATTTAATAGTATTTATGTACATATGTGTGTGTATATTTGTTATGTACTCTTATGTAATATAATTATGTATTTAGGTACTTTATTTATACAATTGTTTCGCTCACTCTATATCACTTCATTCGTTTTTACGTACTTAGGTACTCATATATTATTGTATAATATCCTTTTACTTTAAAAATTTCTACACTATGTTAATTGCACCTACCACACTTATCTCTCCACCACCCAGGTTGACTGGTAGATAATGCCATAAGGCATTAAGTCCGCCTATGTACTCATCTTTTGTGCATAAAGAAATAAAATAAAATAAATAAAAAGTAGTTGTAGTAGAAATAAAATTGCCAGTATCGTTTACAAAGTAAAAGTAGTTCTCTTTAATGCACAGCCCTTGAGTTTAAAGATTGCCAATGAAATAAATATTTGTATCGTATATTATACATAAAATATTTTATTGTTTAGGTTTTGACAGTTTATGAGTGTTATAATATTTTGTTACCACTGAATATTCAGTTGACTACTAACACGGATTTATTTTGTCGCCCCTGGAACCCATGTGTTATATGCCTGAAGTACGACCATCGCCACAACAATGTATTTATTATGAGATTTAGACATATTTATGATATTTTTCGTCTAGGTTATCAAGCTCCTTTTAATTCTTATTCGATGCAGGAAACTTGCCTTCAATAGACGTAACTGCATTTAAAGTTTTGTTTTGGGTTGCTCTAATCTGATAGGGGATGGAAAGACTTTTCAAAGTCTTGCGACGTTTTATACAAATGTTGGAATATTTTAAAAAGTTTTATTTTTATTTGCGATTGTTATCAATATAGTACCTACAAGGAACACGTGGAAGCAAACATACATAATTTACAAGTAGTAATATCAATTAGTCTTGTGTCGTATTCAGTCAACAGCGCTGTCACATTTGTTATGTTTACGGCGCACATAATTGGGGTTTATTCTCCAATATTTCAGAGAGCTCAACTTTCAGAATCGAATCTAACTTTAAGTTGGCGTGAGTTAGTCGAGGCGGCATCACCCCGCATCTTCGCCCCACTGCCGAATTATGAGTCTTTGAGATTGAAAATATTTCACCACTCTGTTTGTTTTGCCGCAAGATTTTACAAAGCTTATAATGAAAGCGTGTTTTGTAAATATTTTGAGTTTGACACGTGAAATTAGACGGTGTTTATACAGACTATACAGATTATATACCCGTATAATATATATATTTATTTTAAATTGTCTTTCGGGATTTATACCACGTACCTTTGTTTGGAGTAACCGATATTTCGGCACTGTTGCAAGCGCCATGTTCACGGATGTACTGAGGGTATTGCGGGTGGATGAATGTTACGAGCAAGTATATTGGTCTACCCGCTTTCTTACTCGTTTTTTGCGTTCAACAACACTAGCACTGTTATCACTATCGCACTGTACCCGATCACGACATACTACACTCACTACGTCAGCTCGCGCTTTGACTTTTTTATTTTCACGGTTTTTACATAGACGTACCACTGGATGCCAGATACTCGACAGTTGAAACCCATCCTCTCTATTGAAATTTCTAAACTTTTTAATTTCAATAGCTTCCCTAACCATTCGGGGTATGTAGTGGCGTTCTGTCGAAAGCACCTGAGGGTTGTGTAACTCAATCCAGTGGTCGGTACCCGAGTCTAAGAGATGTTGAGCTATGGCTGACTTGTGTGGTTCATTCTTTTTGACTTTAGATAAAACTTTCCTTCATTGCATTTTCCTAAATCATAGTTTAAGATCTTGTTATTTTTTTTCTGGTGTAGATACCTACAACACAAAATTTTATATCTATTTATCTGTCTATCTATCTATGTTTATATAATATCATACACATATGTGGAAAGACACCTGTATGTTTCTGAAGAGATAGGTTATTCTGAAAACGAATATTCTGTAAAATCTGCTTTAGTTTTGGGATTAAAATCAGTACAATGTTGAATAGCTGATATAATTGTTATTTTGAACTTTGATAAGGTGGGTAATGGTGCATTTTTATTATAGTGCTCGTGGTCGAAACACCTGAATCATTCGAATACAAAAACTTGATCGTTTTCAGATTTACTTATATCTGACCTCCGTATTACTATGTGTGTCATAATTTCCATTCAAACGACAAAATTACGTTCATTTGGCAAGGACGACAAGAATCTTCAAATTATTTTCACCTGATGTATGTACCTGCAGGTATTATTGACCCTTGGCATAGTATCAAATAGTTTTAATATTGTCATAATAATGGGGGTTAATGTATGAAATAGGCGTTATATTGTAATAGGTACTTTGAATTGACATAGAATCTTCATGGTTTGAGGTTTATGAATTAAAAAAAATTTCGCATGGTTTCTATGATGTTCTTCTTTTAAAAATGTGAAATATTTGAATATCGACTTTCAATTGTGTTTGTTATTTAACTTAGACAAGAAAGATGGATAATGCGAAAATTCGAGTGATTTTTGAATACGAGTGCCGACGAGGAAGTAACGCGGCAGAAGAGCGTTTGGAGAGGGGTCTGCTAATGAACGTACCGTGCGATTTTGGTTTCAACGCTTTCGCGATGGAAACTTTGACTTGAAGAACGAGCCACGAGGAAGACCGCCCCACACAGGTGAATAACGATGAATTAAGAGAGATGGTGGAAGCCGATCCTGGTCAAACTACCCAGGAATTAGCGGCATGGTTTAACATTACCTTACCCACAATATTGACTCATTTGCGTCCAGTCAATAAAATAAAAAAATACAAAAAATGGGTGCCTCATGATTTGACTGATCTGCAGAAAAAAACGCGTGTTGAAACTTGTGTTGCCTTGTTGAATCGGTACACAAACGAAGGAATATTAAATCGAAATGTGACATGTTATGATAACCGTAAAAGAAAAATGCAATGGCTGACCTTCAGATCAAACGCCACAACAGTGACCTAAAACTTTCCAATAAAAAGGTTATGGTAACTGTTTGGTGGTCTCTGCATGGTGTTATTCACTATAGTTTACTCCGATTTGGTCAAGCAATAACGGCAGATGTCTATTGAACCGAACTCCAAACAATGTTGGCAAAACTAGCAGTAAAACAGCCCCGACTCATGAATCGATCTTTACCATTATTGCTCCATGACAACGCGAGACCTCATACAGCACGAGAAACCGTTTTGACCCTTCAGCAACTGCAGTGAGAAACCATTCGTCATCCTCCGTATTCGCCAGACCTTGCTCCAACGGACTAGCATTTTTTCGTGATTTGGACAATTATATCTACGTGACAAGAAGTTTTCTTCCCAGGAAGCAGTACAAAATGCTTTCACACAGTTTGTGCAGTCTAGATCCTTAGAGTTCTATCGCAAAAGCATAAATGACCTTCCTGTTAGATGGCAGTAATGTAAAGATAATAATGGTAACTATTTTGATTAAATAAATATGTTAAAAATTAAGAAACAAACAATTTTGATTTTCAGTACAAATCGGCAATTTCATATTTTAACCCCTAATACTTTTGGTGTACCACATTTTAAGATTTCAATTTCAATTTTATTGCACTCCACAATGTATATAAAGCTCTTATAAAAACATAAAATAAGTAACAATTATGGACCCTGTTGTGCACGGCAATTGTAGAAGAGAGGAGGAATATTTTTGAATATTAATAAACTTGGTACCTATTTGTTTCTAATATAAATATGTCAAAGTCAAAGTCAAAATCATTTACCGTAAAACGGGGTGAATAGAACTCGCGGGGGGAATAGAGAAAAATCTTGGATTCATTTCAAACGTTTTTTATGGCAAACTCGGCAACCCCAGTAAAAAACCCGCAACTTTAGTAGTTTTTTGGTAATATTTTTCTTAGCCTCGTAAAATTTTATTTGTGGCAACATGCTCAAAATACGTCAAAACTTATCGTCAAAGTTGACAACAAAACAAGTCGTTACGTGCGTGTGACTTTGAACCTCCGTGTTTCGGTGAATTTCGGTCATAATAGTTTAAAATTATCTTCAAGCTACGGTCAATGCAGTTATAAATATACTGTGCTGTAATTATTGAGATAATGATATGGATTATTACATAAAATTGTTCATATTTCGTAAGCCTCGTTTTCTTTAATTTTTCGAGGTGAATAGATACACGAAAGGGGTGAATAGACACGCCTGAGGGGTTAATAGGCACGCGAATATGGTAAATAGACACAGGAAAGGGGTGATTAGTAACGAAAGAGGGGTGATTAGCCATGATTATGTCAGGGCTGCCACAAAGTTTAAAGCACCGTTGCTAGTGGTCATCTACTTTCAAATTTCACTTTTAGTTACTTAGGTACTTATAGCGTTTTCAATTTTCTTAATTATATTTTATTTCATCAGGCGCCAATATTGCCTCGAAACTATAATCCCGATCCACGGGGTAAGCAGTATCGCAAATATGATCATTATACAATTAAATAAGCTTAGGAAGAGTTTCAAACGACTACAAAGTGTTCATTAGCCTCTTTTGCAGAAAAATATAACAAATCAATTCAGTTTTTCTTCGATTTTGAAGTTCATGTTCCTTGAGAACTAATATGTGTTGAGATAGTAGATATTATTAATAATTATTGTTTTTGATTAAATTTGATTATAATTAATTATTGATTTTATACAATGGATATTACATTTTAAAGTCAAGTGGCTTTATTTGTTTTCTTTTCCAGATACACTCTAAATTTGTTTATTTTTGATTGAATTTTATTATTGATAATATAATTTGTATAGAAATTGTAATTTTAAACTATATATGTTTTTATAAGAAACCTCGAGTTTGCTTGCCTTTATCTTGAAAATATTCAGGGAAGGAAACTACAATGAGCCAACCCTACGAAATTTATCTAATCACCCCTCAGGTGTGTCTATTGTCCCCTGATGGAAGGTAAACAGAAATCACGTATATTTTGTTGATTTTTTTAATAACTACAGACATATCCGAACAAAAACAAATATATTTCAATAGTCTGGCCTAAGACTCAATAAATATATGCTTAGAAAAATGAGTATCAATTCTGCAACATTACGAAAATCGTTAACAAAGTTTAAAGATCTATCTATTCACCCCGTTTTACGGTATTCATTTAGGCCACAAAGTGACGCTTATGAACGTCAAAAATTAAAGTTAATTACTAGATGATTCTACATTTACATTTAATGCCACGTCCGCAATGCAATAGGTAGAACCACGAGAAAGAACGGGCAATAAAACTCGTGGCCACTCTTTTTAACTGCCAGTATGGTGGTTTTACATGATAACTTTGTAAGGAGCTGCAACTGTTTTACATTGTGAGTTATCTACTATTGCAAAAATTAAAAGTTATTCATATCATACTCAAGCAATAAATTATGTTCATTTAGTAAGCCTCCCAAAGTGAATATGGTGAAACAGGAGCATCCACTTACGTCTTTTGATGTAAGCAACTCGCGAACATGACTGTTCAGATCTATGGTGGAACAGTATGTTCCAAAAAGTAATGGTATATGAACCTGCAGCAATTTACAATCTATTAGTTAGCAGTTCATGACCACGAGTTACCGTCACCTAACAAATCCGATAAATCCGATAAAAAATAAAAAGAGTAGAACAAGAATGCAAATGTCGTATAAAAGAGAATACGGTAATTAACTACACTATAAACCTCCCTATTGACCTAATAATAAAAAAACCGGTCAAGTGCGAGTCAGACTCGCGCACCGAGGGTTCCGTACAAACCTGTAAGTATATATATATAATAATTAAAAAAATATGTGATGTACCTAAAATTTTTGGTTTTCAAATATTTTCCTATGTGCTATAAAACGTTGATTTATGCCAAATTTCAAGATCCTAGATCGACTAGAAATACCCTTTAGTTTTGACTTGAGCATTTCATATGAATTTCAATTTAATACCCCTACGGGTTCATGAGGAAAGGGTAAAACCTTTAAAATTATTAAAAATATTTTAATTGTATGATGTAGGTAACTAAAAATTTATGGTTTTCGCCATTTTTCCTTTATCCGTGCTAAGAGAGTTGCTTCGTGCCAAATTTTAAGATTCTGAGTTCACGGGAAGTGCCTTGTAGGTTTTATTCCCTTGCGAGTAGTTGCGAGTTTAAAAATATGTTTAAATTGCTGTTTCTATTGATTGCATTGACAGAAGTTTGATTTTATTACAGCTTGACAGTGTTATAGACTTTGGAATGGCTCCGCTCAGTACTTATTGGACGCCCCCGATAGGTTGCAGCGGCGTGCTGTCCGTATCATCGGGGATCCAGAGGCCACTAAGACTCTTGAGTCACTGCAATTACGCAGACACGTGGCCTCAATGGCTGTCTTCTACCGTATCTATCACGGTGAGTGCTCCGAAGAGCTCTTTCAACTAATCCCACCCTCTCCTTTCCTATCCCGAACGACACGTGCTGGGTTGAGGCGCCACTCTTACACGGTAGAACAGATACCGTCACGCACCAAACGGTTCGGCGCCTCTTATCTCTGCCGTACCATTAAGATGTGGAAATCTTTACCAGTCCACGTGTTTCCCTCCACTTATGATCCCGGGTCCTTTAAGCGGGGCGTGAAAAAGCTTTACTCAAGGCCGTCAAGGTGAGGGTCATCATGCCATAATGCCATGCTGGCTGCTGGGATGATGGCCATCACTATGGGACTTCACGGACTGCTTAACATCAGGCAACATGGAGTCAATTTGTTTGGCAGAAAAAAAAAAAAAATACACCTGAGTAGGTATTTGATATGAATTTCAATTTAATAACTCTACGCGTTCATGAGGTAAGAAGTAGTAACTTTGAAATTTTAAAAATGTTTTTATTATGTGATATAACTAAAAATTAAATTTATGGATTTTTTTCCTTAATCTGTGCTATAAAAAGCGGCCTTGTACCAAATTTCAAGATTCTAAGTTCATGGGAAGTACCCTGTAGGTTTTGATTCCCTTGTGAGTTTCGAAAATTTTTCGAGAATTTGCGGCATAAACAGCTGTATCTTTTGATTGCGTTGGCTTAGAAGTTTGATTCTGTAACAGCTTAAAGATATTATAGATTTGAATATTTGATATAAATTTCAATTTAATACCTTTATGCGTTCATAAGGAAAGGGCTAGTAATCTTAAATTTTTTTTATTATACGATGTAACAAAAAATGTTCGGTTTTCGCAATTTTTCCTTTATCTGTGCTATAAGACGTTGGTTCGTACCAAATTTCAAGAATCCAAGTTTACGGGAAGTATCCTGTAGGTTTTGATTCCCTTGCCAATAGTTGTGAGTTTGAAAATATAGTAAAATTACTGTTTCTTTTGATTGCGTTGAGATAGAAGTTTGATTTTGTTACAGCTTAAAGGTATAATAGACCCGAGTATTTAGTATGAACTTCAATTTAATAACTTCACGCTTTCATGGGGAATGCAGTAGTAACTTAAAAATTAATACAAATATTTTTTTATATGATGTAACTAAAAATTTACAATTTTCGCAATGTTCCCTTTTTTTGGGCTATAAGCCATTGCTTCGTACCAAATTTCAAGATTCTGAGTTCACGGGAAGTACCCTGTAGGTTTTGATTTCCTTGCGAGGAGTTGCGAGAAAATATGCGGCTTAAATTGCTGTTTGTTTTTATTGCGTTGACATAGAAGTTTGATTTTGTTACAGCTTCAAGGTATTATAGACCTGAGTATTTGATATGAATTTCAATTTAATACCTTTACGCGTTCATAAGAAAATGGCAATAACTTTAAAATTATTAAAAATATTTTTATGATATGATGTAACAAAAAATTTACGGTTTTCGCAGTTTTTCCTTTATGCGTGCTGTAAGATATTGCTTCGTACCAAATTTCAAGATTCTGAGTTTACGGGAAGTACCCTGTAGGTTTTGAGTTTCGAATATTTGCGGAAATTTGCAGCATAAACGGCTGTATCTTTTGATTGCGTTGGCTTAGAAGTTTGATTTTCTCACAGCTTCAAGGAACAGAAGATTTGACTATTTGATACAAATTTCAGTTTGATACCTCCACGTGTTTCTGAGGAAAAGGGTCTTGACAGACGGATGGACAACAAAGTGATCCTATAAGGGTTCCGTTTTTTCATTTCGAGGTACGGAACCCTAAAAAATGAATTGGCCTAATAAAAGAATATTTATTTCCAAGCGTACTTGTCGTCAAGATACTCATTTAAACTATAATATGCCTTTAGTAAATGATTATTCTTAACTATTGTCTGAAACGACCTTAAAGGCAAGTCTAAAATTTGACTTGGTATTTTATTATACATTCTTATACTAAGGCCAATGAAAGAGCTATGCGTTTTGTATAAACAGAAATATGGTTCACATAATTTGTGCCTGTTCCTAATGTTAATATTGTGTAGGTCACTATTCATTTTGTAAGAATTTTTATTTAGTCGTACATGCATAACACTGGCATAAATATATTGTGATGCTACAGTAAGAATACCAATATTTTTAAATTTTTCTTATAGTGAGACTCTTGTCTTTAACTAGTCAATGGCCCTAACTGCTCGTTTTTGTAATATAAAAATATTTTTGATGTCAGCGGCCCTACCCCATAATAATATGCCATATGACATAACACTATGAAAATAGCTAAAATAAACCAATCTAGCCGTATCGACATCAGTCAACCTACGAACCTTCTTAATGGTATAAGCAGCTGAGCTAAGTTTCCCTGAGAGATATGTAACGTGCGCACCCCACTGTAATTTCGAATCTAGTGTTATTCCTAGAAATAATGTAGATTCAGGTGTTTCGAAAAAATCGGCATTTAGAGCTATACTAGGACCAAGGTTTCTGACATTAGGCAGAGCAAACTTAATACATTTTGTTTTCTGGCGTTCAGTACTAGATTGTTTACATTAAACCATTTAGTTACTTGAATGAGCGCACTGTTTATTTCGTTAAAATGATACTTATTTCTATCTACTTTGAATATCAAAGAAGTATCGTCAGCAAACAGTACAACGTCACAAATGTTTTTCAAGTAAAAAGGTAAATCGTTTATAAAAACAAGAAACAGGAAAGGCCCTAGGATGCCTATATCAACAGGTAAGCCACTGGATTTTGAGCCGTTTATTTCAACACATTGGATTCTGTCACTTAAGTAAGACTTAATTGCTTCCCATGCTTTAGTCTGTACGCCGTAATGTCTAAGTTTGCATAAGAGCGTTTCATGGCAGACACAATCAAATGCTTTCGAAAGGTCGCAAAACACACCAATAGCATTTTGGGCACTCTGCCATGCACTGAATATGTGTTTAAGTAACGCTACTCCTGCATCTGTTGTCGAGTGACCCTTGGTAAATCCATATTGCTCACTATGAAGGAGGCTGTTTAGATTAAAATGTCTAAGTAATTGCTTGAGTATGATCTTTTCAAAAGTTTACATCAATTATACTTTTCAAAACCTTAACAGAAACGCTCCAGAGATCACCTGTATTCTTAGACTCTAGAGATTGAAAAGTACTTATAATGTCGGTAGAATTAATACAATGGAACTTAAATAATACATCACATTTACCTACACTAGCTTCTAATAGGTTTTCTGCGACTATAGCTGATGACTTTAATCCTCTAGTAGTAGTAATCGGTATGCTAGCAAAGAATTTATTAAATGTGTGTGCGACTTCTTTGTCATTATGAATTAATTTGTCACTATCAAATAAACTAAAAATATTACCTCTTAGTGTTGTCTTACCTGTTGCTTCATTAATAGCTCGCCAGGTTGCCTTAATTTTATGCGAGGATTGTTCAATTTTGTTCCTAACGAAGAATGCCTTAGCTGTATTGCACACTCTTTTATATATCTTGGAATAATTCCTAACATACTCTGTGAACTTCGAATCAGAATTGTATCTCTTCATACCGTACAACTCGTACATATTTGCTCTGCTTTTGTAAATACCTGCAGTAGCCCACTCACTAAAAGCTCGAGATTCCTTAACTACTTTCTCCTTAGTCCTAAAAGTATTATGAAATTCGTTGTTAACTACATTAAATAAATTATTGAAATTTTCATTTGGGGAATCAATCTCCATTAAATCAGGATTCATAGCATTCATTCCAATCAAAATTTTATTCTGGAATTCATTAAACTTATGCCTAGGTAATGGCCTAACTAACATTTTCTGTATAATGCTATCACTATAATATGGAAACCTTGCTAATTGACCACAGTGATCCGAAGTTAATTCAGAACTAACTAATTTATTCGAAACTGTACAGTTACTAAATATATTGTCAAGACAGGTGGATGATGTTGCTGTAATTCTAGTTGGTTCAAGGAACAATTTTTTAAAATTAAATGCTTTAAATAGATTTAAAAAATTACTAGTAATTACTGAATGCTCAAGAATATTTACATTAAAATCACCACAAACTATAATACTTTTCTTATTGCTTCTAATTTTAGTAATTGCATCTTCAATAACCGATTCAAACAAGCTAAAGTTACTTAACGGTGGACGATATACACATGTGATAATATGCTGCTCAAGTTCTACACATGACAGTTCCACGGTGCGTTCTATAGACAAACTTGCTAGGTCTTTCCGTTCTTTACATGTTAAGCTATTTGAAACAATAATCAAGGAACCACCATGACATAATTTGTCTAGTTCAGTCTGTCGTTTAAATATTAGTTTTAATGGTAATAGCATTTTTGTAGTAAGAAATGTTTTAATTTTTTTGCAAAGATGTTGTCTTTCTCTTCGCGTTTTATTTCTAATGTTAATTTATTGTAGATTTTAATTGACATTACGTAAGGGCTTGATGAATGCATTTTTAGTCGCCACGTCGGCAGATTTAATCTATCTTTGTGTCTTAATGAATAATTAATCTTTATATCAGCTATCTTGGTTTTTTATTGTTGTCAGTATGCGTATTAGTTTTTTCTGCATAGTAAAAAGTGTAGGAGCTTCTATGCTATTACCCCATAAGGTGACACAATAGTTTAACCATGCGAAGACGTAGGCATAGTAGGTTTTAAGAGCGGTTTGCATATCAGTGGTCTTTCTTATTTCTTGGAGAGCATAAGCTGCACTTGATAATTTTGAACGGATTTTTCTTACGTGGTAAATGGGTTGTCTATATTTAAACCTAGCAGAGAAAATTCATTTACTGTAGCTATATTTATGCTGTTATAGGTGAAATTTATATGTAGTGGTGTTTTCTGTGATGGATGAAAAGTCATAATTTTAGTTTTAGTGTATTTGATTTCAAGATTATGGTCAGTTAGCCATTTCTCTGTATTATTTAGGAGTGTTTCAAGCGGTTTATTTAGATCTATTGTATTTTGACATGAGATTAAAAGGGAGATATCATCGGCAAACAACACCCATCGTTCTTGAATTGAATTGGGCTGGTCGTTTATATATACCAGAAATAGTAAGCATCCGATGACACTGCCCTGAGGTATTGAAGCATTTATAATTTTTTTATCTGATCGGATATGCTGATTTCTTTAATGTCGTGGTTGAAAATCAATCATCCAAAGGAAAAGCAGTCTTTACGCAATTACTTAAAAGTTTTCGCGCAATCAAATACAATGTTCAAGCTATCCACAATAAACGTAGGTTCAAAATTAAACAAAGAATTAATTATTCGCCGAGTGAAGTGCACATAAGTACGCCTGCCTCGTCTCTAGTGTCAATTTAATTTTCATTCGCGGGTTACGACCGCAACTCAAATTTGCTAAACATGCACTATGCAGTTATATTGCCAGTCAAACAAGACCCCTTCGACTGAACGAAGCATTTCCAAACCTGCTGGAATCACAAGAGAAGTGGGACGCAGGGGAGGCCAAGCTACGCTGTTGAATAAGTGAAACAGAATTTGGTTGGCGCCGACAGTGTTGCAATAGTTACGTCAAGTACGCTGTACGAAACTAAACAATAATCCTTTATAAACTATTTTCACGATTATTGCGTTTAAAAAAGAAGAAAAATCTGTGCTCGCGTTCGCCTTGCCAAACAAGGTTATGTGATCTTAGAGATGTGACAATGTATTTGTGTAAAAATTTTAAGCTGAGTGGGTTAACCTGAATGTGCTTATTTACGAGTGTTGGCTTTTAAGATAGTGAAGAAGTTTTTTTTTTTTTAATTAAAGGTGTCGCTGGCATTTGGCAGCCTACGTGATGTAGAAAAGGGTATGTGATAATTAGATTTAAAAATAAATATTGCGATGGCCGAAACCCTCTGCCTAGCAGTTCATTGGGTTCTCCACTAGGCTATCGTCCTTTATCTATATGTTATTCTCATTACTTATGATGTCTTATATGGTTGGATGTCTAATTTAATATCAGGAGCTTCCGCCATCGGCTGTCGGCTACAATGAGATAAATTTATTGCGTAAAGCCAAGCCTATCCACTGTACGAATAATTGTTTGCCAATTGAACGCACGCCCAATGATTTGGCAATTAAGATAATTTGTGAATTTTACTGGCATGCTAATGATCACAATCGCACTATAAATTATATTAACCTTTGTAACTCAACGAAAGATACGCAACTACTTTACTTTTTGAAACTATAAAAGTAATTGCTTATGTTATTAAAATGTTTGCGGAAATCTTAAATTGGAAGCGACGCAATTGTATTTGAGTGTAAGTTTATCTAATAATAACTTACAACCATTAGAATAATGCAACTGTTTTGGAGTCGCACAAAAACTCACCTACTCGCTTACAAGTTTATGAACAAAATTGGGAATGCCCTGACTTTTGGTGCATCTCTGTTATTTGTCCTATCATAGAAAGACATAAAAGTTTTCAACTGTAGCTATTACTTGAAGGAATAATGCTTGTTTGTTAAAAGACGAACAATTTAAACACAAATACATTTCTATCAAGGTACCTACATCTACATAATTATAATAATATATGAAAATGGCATAGAAGACTTTTGTTATTCAGCAGCTATTGACAAGTTTTCCATCTGATTATCTATTATATGAAACCTGTATGTATTTCAACTATCTATTTGAGTAACCTTGAGTTATTTGTGGCGACATATTTCGAGAAATTGTCGGGTTTTCTATTATAGAAAAGGCGAGACTTATTTCAATTTCAATTATTATTTTATATCAGCTCGGAATTGTGTTTTCGCGTTTTTATGTTAGTGCCAATCGTACAATCAAATCCAACTTCATCAAATATGGCTGGATTCACTGGTATCAAATAATATATTTCTATCAGAAAAAAAAACGATGAAGAAAAACATGGTGAGGAAACCTGCATACCTGAGAGTTCTCAATAATATTTTTGAAAGACATGTGAAGTCTGCCAACCCAGACTTGGCTAGCATGGTGGACTGTGACATAAGCGTTCTAATAATCAGAAGAGGGTTTCCGTAGAATAGTTCACGTACAGCGCAAGTATTTAAAAAAATGCGTATGTGTAGACTTGACACTTGTATTGTTCTATGTCGTCGTGTGCAAAGATTCTCACTTGATGCAAATATTTGTGCAGTTTCTTGCTCTTCGTTGTTTGGAAGTTCATCAGAGATATTTCATACATATTTTCCCACCACTTAGGCAGTACGCAGACATGATTCTTTACATTATAAATATTATTACTTCATACTTTAGTTGTCGAGTAAATTCTAAGGCAGTAGTTGTGTAATCTGGCGTATTTGCGACAAGCACTATCATTTATTATTGTTAATTACTAATCCACAAATGAGTAATAGTTGGGACGTGGCATTCGCAATTGGGGAATTATTCAAATGATTTATGATGAGATCCCGGCGGCGCACTGTAAATCTGAATGGTGATGTTGTTTGCTCTAAATAATTGTTTCGCAGCTCGATTGATTGTTGGCTTACTACTGTAAAGGCTTTATTTGCCCCAACTTCTGCTAGTGTTGGGCAAGAATTTATAATGTTCTATTCTTTATGTACAAATGCCAGCTTTTCGTAGCTAAATGACTTCTTGGGAAGAAAATCCGAAACAAACTCAGGCTCAGTTACAGGCAGCTTCATAGTTCAAATTATAATACACTGAATCGCTTAGGTAGCCGTGTGGTTGATGGCATAAAATACAAGTGTCACCACCCCCTATCTTCCCGTGGGTGTCGTAAGAGGCGACTTAGGGATAACACGATGCAAATACCATCTTTGCGTAGAGACGGAAAACTCGACATCAAACCCTATACGACTGCCTCGTTAGTCTCGCGCCATATATGTGCGCGTGTGATCGGGAGGTCAGGGGTTCGATTCCTGGGTCGGGCAGTGTTATTGGGTTTTTCTGTCACGAAATTCTCAGTAGCAGCACGGAGTCTGGAAATGTGCCCGGTACGGCAATAGGCTCGCCCCTTATTGCGTGGGACTAAAGTATATCTGGCGGAAAGTGGGTGTAGAAATACACCTCTGCCTACCCCTTCGGGGATAAAAGGCGTGATATGTATGTATGTATGTCGCTTAGGTAGATTGTGTAATAGTATAACCACAGCCATAGTTGTCTTAGCGAAATACACCACAATGTAAACCTATATTCAGCATAACGAGTTGACAAGACAGAAATACGTAGCTCGGACTTCTTTTCTATTCAATAGAAAAGAAGTCCGAGCCCTCATTGCTTTATTGTGAACACGGTCAGTGGTGTAAGTCATGCTAAACTTGGTGGAAAAATAGAAAGGTATTTCTCCTTCTTTTAAGTTATTAACGCGATAGGATTGGATACATAAACATGCGACGTGAACAAAATACGAACGAAAGATTGCGAGTTTTTAATGTCTACGATTTTTAGTTCTCCTTTAGAAAGTGAACTTCATAAACAGTACTATGAATCGTAGTCACTACTGGAACATAATTAGGTGGTTAGGATTGTTTGAAGAGTAGCGGTTCTATCCTAATTAACCTGATTTAGACTTGGGACAGATTTCGGTTTCAGTCTTGTACTTAAATTAAAGATCGGCATCTTTCATCTTTATGAACGAACTGCTTGCGGCTACACGCAGTTATTTCAAGAAAATAAATAAAAAAACCTATGCGCTATTTTTCTATATGAGAACTGTTAGTATACGGTCTAGACTTTTTGCAAGAGAGCGATAGAGAACATCCACCAAGTCTTACAGACTTTCATTTATAACATTTAACACTAAACTATCACTAATATAGTAGGATTTAGTAAGACTTCTTAATAATAATAATATCATTTATTGCGTCAAACATGGTAGGTAATACATAGGTGTTACAGTAGATTTGTTTCACATATTTGGCTGTTATACAGCGTGCAACATCAAGATTAATACTATATAATATATATATAATCTATGCCTTATTCGTTCTATGTTATAAAATTTACATGGATTTTTATTTAAAAATTCTCAATAGAATAAAAACATTCCCGCAATAACCACTTTCGTAATGCGCTACAGAAATTATTGTATGGCAACACAGTTATTGATTTAGGCAGTGAGTTGTAAATTAAAGGGGCCATATAGACGCAACTTTTCCTGAACATTTCTGATTTGGGGTCGGGTATTTTGTAGTCCAGGTGCGTTAGTGTTCTTTTATTTTTACTATCTACTTGTTCAAATAAATTTTTATTAGATCGTAGAAACTTTGAAATTTCATAAATATATATTGCAGGGAACAGTAAGTAAACTTTGAGACTTAAATACAGGTCTGCAGGAATCACACCAATCCATGCCAAACATTGCGCGAATGCATTTTTTTTGTGCAAGGAAAATTCTAGAGATGTCGGTTGAATTCCCCCAGACTATTATACCATACCGTATGATTGAGCATATGAAAGCATGGTACGCGATTAAGCATGTATGCCTGGACATGATATTTTTTATCTTTTTTAAGGCGAATACGAAGCTATTCACTTTATTACAGATTATCTCAATGTGTTTTTTCCATGAGAGATGTTCATCTTTCATCATCATCATTCTGGATCTTCATCACACCCAGAAACTTAGTGTTGTATATGTCGGCGATACGCCAGGGTTATGGTGTCCAGACTCCATAATAAAAACACTCACGTAATATTACTTGGTTTATTATCAGTTGATTTCTAGCACAGAATTGAAATAAAATGTGACCTACAGTCCTCTTTATACACTAACCGTCATTAGACTTAATGTTTAACAACTGCCACTTCCTTTACAACATATAATTGAAATTACTATACAATTAATTATAAAATATAGTTCAAAAATCAACATTAATATTGTAATGAATTTTGCACAACACCAAATGATTTATTTTACACGAATAACAAATTTATTTTATAAACCAATCGCTGCTTTACAATATTCACCAACAGATGGCGCTATCAACAGGATGTAAATATAATCGCATGTTATTTATTACCGCAAACATAAAAATAAGTGTCAGAATAATGTTATATAATACTAATTGATTTTACTTTGAAAGTTTCTGGAGTTATCTTAATAACTAAGCGATAATTTAAATACCCAATCTTTATAAAACAGTTAAGCAGCCAATACAGTGTCTAATATTGTAAAGTAGGGAAGTTCTCAGTTCTGTGTTCACAAATAGTTATTTAAATACCAATCTTAAATATTATTAACATTTTCGTAACAATATATTCATTATATATTAATTTGCGCCAATATATACCTGCTTAATAATGTTGTTACTAAAGTTTATATTTTCATTTAATGGCTTACATTGCCGAGGTCTGAAGTGTAAGGTATTAGTTTTTGTTAAATTGATTTTTAATTTATTAGTATCTAGCCATTTGGTTACCTAATTAAACGCATCGTTTAATTCAATATAAATATTCTGTTTTTTATTAGACTCAATGATAATAGTAGTGTCATCTGCGAATAAGACACATTGATGTTTAATCGACTGAGGCAGGTCATTTACATAAATCAGAAATAGCAACGGACCCAAAATGCTGCCTTGTGGCACGCCACAGTAGTTAATTAGTGGTTCCGAATCAAAATCTTCCAAAGTGTTGCTTAGTTTATTCATTTTTACTATTCTAGTAATCTGTTTCCTTTCGGTCAGATACGACTGGAACCATTCCTTAGCCGGACCTCGAATACCATATCGCTCCAATTTATTTAAGAGTCTATCGTGAT
Organism: Euclidia mi; assembly: GCA_944739405.2. Lineage (NCBI taxonomy): Eukaryota > Metazoa > Arthropoda > Insecta > Lepidoptera > Erebidae > Euclidia > Euclidia mi. The sequence continues at coordinate 23,266,401 of OX123204.2, read as the reverse complement.
TAACTAAATCAAAAGCTTTACTTAGGTTTAAGAATAGAGCACAGGAATATTTATTATTATTCATATTTGTTACTATTGTTTTTACTAATGTGAAAATCGCTAATGAGGTTGATCTATTTTGTCGGAAGCCATATTCTTGATCAGCTAACATTTTAAACTTTTCTAAAAAATGAAGTACTCGCTTGTACATTACCTTTTCAAATATTTTTGACAATATTGGTATTAACGCTATTGGTCTTTAGTTACTCATGTCTGTTTTTGTACCTTTTTTATGTAACGGTTTTATCAGAGAGAGCTTCAATCTCTCAGGGAAACACCCTTGAATGAAAGAAAGGTTAATTATGTGAGCTATAGGCGTTGAAATATATGGAGATATTCTTTAAATGAGATCAGTGCCAATATTATCATAACCAGTTGATTTAGTGTTTTTTAAAGATTTCATAATATTATAGACTTCTGAAGCACACGTAGGTTCTAAAAATAAACTTTTCATATTTTTTTATTATATTGTCAGAGTTATTATTATTTACATTATTGTTATTATTATTCTTTGTATCGTCAAATTGAGTATTATTAGAAATGTCAACGAAATATTTATTAAATTTATTACAAATATCAGGTCCAGATGTCAGTGATATAGAATTGTCCAAAATATTCGATATGAATTCTTTAGGTGCCGAGCTACCCATGGTGTTCTTTACAATATCCCACGTGGCTTTAACTTTGTTTTGTGAGTAGGCTATTAGTCTTTGGTTACACAATGCTTGAAGCCCGCACATACATTTTTTTAACAGTTTTGAGTATATTATGTATTTATTTTTATTCTCACAAGTTTTATTTACGTTATATTTATATCTTAGCTTTCTCTTAGTTTTACTGCTATTTTTGATTCCTTTTGTTATCCATTTAGATTTTTTTGAATTGTGTAATGTATTTTTCAGTCTGATATGAGGTAAACATAGTTTGTATAAGAGTGTCAATGTGTCATGAAAATTATCGAAAGCTTTATTAGTATCTGATATATCAAATATTTCATTGAAACTTAGACAGCTAATATACTTGACAAATTTTTTGACATACTCTTTGCTCAAATTATTTACAGTCGTGAAATAGTAGTTTTTTCCCGTAATATTTGATGTTTGATTGTAATTATTTGTGCTGTATTGTGATCAGAAAGATAGAAATTATATGTTTTACCCGTGACATTGTTTATGTTACTAATAATATGACAATATTGCATTAGATTAAATAAGTGCATTGACAAATGCACTTATTTAATCTAGTTGGTTCGTGTATGTGGTATTGCATTCCGTAATTGAGAAGAAGTTCTTTAAATATCGTACTGTTTTTGACAGAATTTTGTAAATCTATGTTAAAGTCGCCCCAGACTATGATTCTAGATTTTTTGTTTTGGAGATTTGTTAAAGTTTTATTTAAGTTATCAAAGAAAATATTCACATCAGAATTTGGAGTACTATAGATGCAAAGTACAATTATTTTGAACATTTTAATTTCAATACCACATATTTCAAAGTGTTTGTCAAATTCACTTACGATATTTAGATTAGTGCTGTCATATCCATTCCTACACAATATGCATGTGCCTCCACGCCGTTGATCTTGACGAGCATATATTGTGGCAAGGTAGTATTTTTTATATTCAAAAATTTTTCCTCAGTTCTTTTTATAAAGTGTTCACTTAAACATATAATAATAATATTTTCATTAAAATCATACTGAAGATCATGTAGAACTACCTCTAAATCTTGCAAATTATTTAAGACTCCGGTAATATTTTGGTGAAAAACTGCATACCCATCACACTTAGTCTCGAAAAAAATCGGATTCAGCTATCATTTCTGTTTGTGACTTTTCTTAAGTGACGGGAAGTAATACGGTATTGTACCTTTTTTTGGATTTAAAGGACTACTAGGTCGCGGAAGAGAACCGCGAATTGAAGAATGCCTTTTATGAAATTCACCCTTCTGTGTAACTATATTTTTTGTTAATTTGCGGTTGTTGTATATCAGGAAATCATTATTGTAATGAATAACATTTATTTCATGTATTATCTGTTTAGCGATGTCCTGCGTATTATCTATTGCCAAATAAGTACAGTTATTGAAATTTTGAGTAACGAGTCTTAATTGTTGATTGAGCTTAAGTTCATTAAGATATCTATTATAGAATACATTAACTACAAATATTTAACAATTATTGTTAAGAGAGTTTAACGCTATAGATATTGCCGACATAAACTCCATTGGATTTGAGTCATTACTCCCTGTCATAATAACTACGTTGTCATTTTGTGTCGATGTTTTCGCTAAGCTACTACAGTCCTCTAACACATATTTTGTTTTAGCACCCGGTTTCCGTATAGATTGTATTTGAACATCTTGACATTTATGAAGGTTGTGCTTGTTATTTAGTAGCCTCTGTGCAACACCTCTACCTTGATTATCAGAAAGTAGAATTATTTTGCTTGTGTTTCTAGTGGTTTTAGTAACCTTGCTGCATGTCAAGTTATCCGTCACTATCGTGTCTCCATTTTTTCCATTTTTACATTGAATTTTCTCGTTTTTTAAATTGATGTGAATTTGCTGACTGAAATCATCCTTATGTATATTTGCTTGTATTATTTGCGTGCTTTCCTGAGAACATTTAGGGGTATCAAAGTCTAATTTTCTTGGAGGGATGTAAGAAGTCGCCTTTGTCAATTCTCTCTTTTTTCTTTTTGAAATGGTCGACCTTGACAAATGTTTACTAGTGCTTAAACCTGTACATAATTTTTTGAGATGCTTGAATAATCAAAGTCCATAATTCCGAAATATTTAATGTTAAAATATGCATTTCACATGAAATTTTAAAGTCGTCAGAATAATCAAATCAAAAACACACACGGTCACACAGGCGTCGGAACTCTGCTAGCCTGTCTAGCAGAGTGCCGTGGGTTCGACTTCCCAGACGAGACAATACTTTCAGGGATTCACAGACCGTCGTCTCGAGTTTGGCTGTTTGTGCATTTGATTTTTATAAAACAGGATCTATTCCTAGCGCGGAAGAAAAAACGGAAACACAAAAAAGGATTAAGAAATAGATAGCCTGCTCCAAAGTATTCTAAGCTGCAAAATTTATTACACCATAAAATATACTACTTTGTTTATAAAGTGTTGGAAACTGCCATTACCTTAATTGTTTTATATTTAAATAAACAATTTTAGTATGTACCTAAGTCACAAAACGGAATAATGTAGTTCAAACTAATAACGCAAACCATTCGCATAGAAGACCCTTAGTTTAAAGCAACACAAGACAACAACAGAGTACAATATAAGGAAATTAAAACATGTATCACGTGTGTAGTTTATTCTAACGTTATTCACATTAAAAATGCCGGATTGTAATGGCAACCGCACACCTCCATTATATACTTTGATATTAAGATGTAAGGGAGGTTACACACTTGCACAGGTCAGTATTTTTAGTATGGGGCAGCGTATTAGTTTCCCAGTGGCGGTTGCCATGCTATACCACACTGTGGTACATTTTGGTGACCTCAAAAATAAAGTAGTGTACACCGCGATGGTTTTAGTACGTAGCGGAAAGAGTCGCGGGGTTCGCACAAACTCCCTCAATCAGAGTCTAAGCTCAACTGTGATAATGGAAGGAGGATATCCTTCAATTACTCAAAGCTAACATTGCGTACCTGAAAGAAGCATATTGGTTGGAAATATGTGTGTACTACTGTGTAAATACATACATATAATAAAAATAGTGAGCCTATAGGAAGACAACGGAGAGGCGAAGATCTACAAATGTGTTATAGAAGTTCACTTTGTTACGTGTCGTAATGGAATTCTCGACATCAATGATTGAATACCCTATAACCGACACCTTAACCCTATGAAACTTAATTATGAACTAAGATTTATCTGTAACAAATATCACAATGTAACTTATGTGGATATGAATTATGTCAATACAATACCTTATTATAAACATTTCTCATTAGTAATATGTCGCAATCTTTTAAAGGATATACTACGTATTGACTATGCGGTTAAACAGAAAACTTATAACATTGCATTGTTGAACTTAAAATACAAGCGAGAGTCAAAATTTGTTGATAAATCTACACAAACCTATTGTTTATCTAATGTACTTGGTAATGGAAATGAGTCAAACGCACAATGTAGTCAAAATACTCTTAATAATTGTAACGACAACATAACATTGAATACTGAATGTAAACGAACAGATAGATTGGATAATAATGTGAATGACTTTTTTCGTGTGTAATTATTTGACTGTATTACATCAAAACATAAATGGACTTGTAAATAAATCTGACATATTAAGTGTTCATTTGGAAGAACTAAAAACTGTGGATATTTTATGCATTACGGAACATAATATGACAGAAAATGACATTGAACAGCTTACGATCCCAAATTATAAATTAACTGCACAGTACTGCCGGATTAATAGACATGGTGGATCGTGTATATTAATTAAATATTATCTTAATTTTAAACAACTTACGGATATAAAAAAATTTAGCATTGAAAATGTAATTGAATGTTGCGGTATTGAGCTTCTAGATTTTAAAGTAATTATAATATGCACATATAGGCCACCTAGAACCGACTGTAGATCTATAGAAATATTTTTTAATAAATTGTACTTAATACTTAATCCATTTTGTCGAAACAGTAAATATAAAGTAATCGTTTGTGGAGATTATAACATAGATCTACTGAAAAAGACAACTATGTCGTCAAGATTTAAAGAAATTGTTGATAGCTATAATTTAACTTTTGCAACTACAAAACCAACTCGTAAAGCAAGTGGCACATGTATAGATAATGTTATTTACAATATAAAATCATGTAAAATCGAAACACATGAACTTGCACTTTCGGACCACAACGCGCAGGTTTTGAAATTTCCCATAGAAAACAATAGCCCTTTAACATATTGGTTTGTGTTGAAACGCGATTATAATAAAGACAACATGAGAAAATTTAAAATATATATTGATAGCTTATCATTTAGTAACATATATGGGAGCAACAATGTCAATAACGCATTTAATGATTTCCACGAATTATTTAAATTTCTCTATGAACAGTGTTTTCCTATACGTAAAATTCGCATATCCTCGTTCAAAAGGCCAAAATGGATATCAAAGGGTATCAAAGTGTGCTGTCGTCGTAAAAGAAAACTACTATGGCAATATAGATACGTACCAACTGTGGAAAATAAAAGGCAATTTAAAGTCTATTCAAGCAGATTGTCGAAAATAATTAAATTGACCAAAAAAGCACAAAACAATTTTTATATTAATAATGCATATAATAAGTCGAAAGCTACATGGAGAGTTATTAATAAAAATCAAAAAGAAAGTCAGGATAGGTATATAAGACTTATTAAACTAGATAATAAATATATTGACGATCCACAGGAAATAGCAAACTCATTTAATAATTATTTTATTGACCAGGTTAATTTGACTAGTAATAAGTTAATTAATAGTAATAAATATAAATTTAAATTGACATGTAATCATTCTAATTCAATATTTTTGACACCAACAACTCCATTAGAAATCTTTAATACAATCAAATCATTGAAAATGACTAATAGAACAGGATATGACAATATAAATACAAAAATATTAAAATACGTGGCAAAAAGTATATCTTCACCACTTAGTTTTATAATTAACTTGAGCATGGAAAATGGAATATTCCCAGACAATTTAAAGATATCGATTATAAAGCCACTCTTCAAAAAAGGTAATAGGGATGATATGAAGTGTTATAGACCTGTTGCACTTTTACCTATTATATCAAAAGTATTTGAGAAAGTAATTTGTAACAGATTAAGTTCTTATCTTGAGAATAATGACATTTTAACGAATGCTCAACAAGGTTTCAGAAAAAATCATTCCATAAATTTGGCAATTCATAAATTTCTGAATCACATATATAGCTGCATTGATAACAAAACTCATGTTAGTGCAATGTATATGGATATGACTAAAGCGTTCGACTATGTTGACCATAGAATAATGCTGCATAAACTAGAGACATATGGGGTTCGAGGTAATGCTTTAGACCTATTAAAATCTTACCTTAGCAATCGACATCAGATGACGCAAATCAATAGAATATGCCTGAATAATAAAATTGAGCATATTTATTCATCCAAATTAAAAGAAATACAATATGGAGTTCCCCAAGGTAGCGTGTTAGGCCCATTATTGTTCCTCACATATATAAATGATCTGCCCCAATGTACTAGACATCCTATGATCCTGTTCGCAGATGATAGTACAATTATACATATATAAAATTAAAAATGTTAATCATCTCGACAGCGAAATCAATTCCTCTTTATCTGACGTCATAGACTGGCTTAATTCGAATAACCTCATTATCAATCTCGGTAAGACAAACATTATGACATTTACAACAAGACAAAGTAGAATAAGTACTGTTAGTAATATCCACTATAAGGACCAAAAAGTTAATGAGACTGATAGCACAAAGTTCTTAGGACTAAACATAGATAAACATTTAAGTTGGTGGAATCAAATAGAAAGTGTCTGTAAGAAATTAAACCAGTACTCTTATGCACTTTATATGTTACGCAAAATAGTCAATAAAAACGCAGTTCAGACAGCATATCACGGATTTGTAGACTCTTTGTTACGATATGGGATTATTTTCTGGGGCAACTCTAGCGGGATCAATATGGTATTCAAGTCTCAAAAAAGATGTTTACGTTCGATGTGTAATTTGCAACAGACTGATAGCTGTAAACCATATTTTAAGGAAATAAGCATTCTCACTGTACCTAGTCTATACATTTACGAGAGTGCGGTGTTTGTCAATAGTAGTATAGACAGTTATGTTAATTGTAATAATAAAAGATATCCGCACAAATTACAAATACCCAGCTCACGTACAGCGCTTTTTAGTAAAAGTATTTTTACCATGGCCCCAAAAATATATAATAAGCTACCCAAACAAATAAATGACATAGAGAGTATAGGCAAGTATAAAAAATCCTTGAAACAATATTTGGTGGGCAAAGCATATTACTCAATCACAGAATTTCTAGAGGAAAAACTATGGTAAGCATTAATAAATATGATATTGTTATTGTAAATTTAAATTTATTTTCATTGACATTTATTGTTTATTGATATTAATATTATAGATTTTTTTTTTTGACTATTTGACTGACATAAATTTAATTATGAATTTTAAAATAGGTACTATGTTTGTATGCATGTTATTAAATTGTTAGTATTGTATCAACATTGAACATTGTATTAAAATTATTAATTTGTATGCCTGATGCATGGCAGGACATAGACGGATCACAATATATTGTATAACACCTAATGTAACCTATGTTCCACAAATAAAGATATTGAATTGAATTGAACTGTAAGGTACCAGGTGGTATAATATAACTTTGGTAAGGGACGTATAATTCTTGATTTGTTTCTTCGTTCTTGCGCATTAATTAACGCATCGGCTTTTCTAAATGAGTTGTTGTGTTGACAGCGGTGGGCGTAAAAAAATGTGTCTCTGGAACTAATTAACAGTCTTGTGTTAAACTCAACAATAATTAACTTACATGAGATTAATTAGAAATTACTCCCTCGTTTTTTATACAAATTATGAAGTAATGAAATTAAATTAACCTACACAAAATATTCCACATAATAAGAAGCTCAATTCTGGGTTGTTTATAAATAAATAGGATTATTCCATTACACAGTCCCATGAATCAGGTTGCCGATATATTTTACCCTTGTTGCATTGTATTACATAGCAGTAGTGAAGATCGACATTTTGTAACAGTCAATAAAAAGATTTAACAAACTATTTAATAATATCGCAGTCACTAAATGGTAAATCAGCTATCAAATAATTAACAAACCGAATACGATGCTTTCACAAACACCCTGTACTTTCGTTCTTATTTATCTATCAGCAGTTACAATTTAAAAAACTGAAAAGTAATTTATATAACACCATTAAAATATAAATGTGCAGTAATAGTCCTCCGGGTAAACGCATTCACTTGTAGTAATTAATGTACGCAAAAGACTTATTGCTATGCTCGCTACATCCCCCATGTCGCAATAATTGAACAGTTCTTAGTTGACTGTTTGTATTTTTATTCAATTATATGGATGTGATTAGTTGGACTTGGTTGTATATAAATCTATGGCTGAGTCTCTCTATGTCATTATGTATTATGTATATTTTTTATTTAACTTCTTGCACCAAAGATGTGGCACTAAGGTTGACGTTTAATAACTTTACCAGTCAATCTGGGCTGTTGCGGAGATAACTCAATAGCAGGTGCTATTTTAGACATCTTAAACTATTTGCTTAACTAAAAGCGAGGCAGAGTTACAGCTGTTTATTCATGAATTAGGTATATATTACTCATTCATGTAAATGCATGTTAGGGTATTTGGAAAATAATTGCAACTCAGCATTAAATTAATCGAAAGCAACAAATCTTATCGCTTTGTATTCGGGGAATACTACAAAAATGAAAATTCACGGAAAACTCATTAACAATTTGTCCGATCAGCATTTGCAGAAGCCACTAACGCTGAAAACAAAGCAGACGAAAATGGTGGACTATTGTTCCCGTGCGGTGAGAAAATAACAGATTTAACGTACACGTGCATTGGATGTAATTGTGCAGCCACCTTTAACCTCGACGTTCTCGAATTTCCGGGCCGTAGTGCATGTGGCGTGTGCTGGGTATGTTCAATTTTATCCCAAATGCCCCGGGACGCCTGTCAGCGCACCTAACACCCAGCTGTTGTGTGCCACCACTAGCACTAGGGGTGCGCCGCGTGCCTCGGCACGGCACAACCCTACTACCTAACTCATCGTGACTGTAGTTAACAACTTTTAATTCTCTCCGTGAATTCCAAATTGAGTTTCTTTGTTAGTTTTATACTTAGTTTTTAGTAATAAAGGCGCGGTAAACAATGTCGAGATGTGGAACTTGATCGGAGTTCTGTGCGAAGTAACATCTAACGTATTTTGATTCGACACCGATTTTCCGAATTCAATTTGACGGCATGTTTTTGTTCTTAGGGGATTTATACTTTTGACACGATGAGGTCAGTCACTTTAAAACAATTATGGAACATTTTTGCGACTTTCAGTGAACTTTGGCATGTATTTAAAACTTTCATTTCTTTCTCTTTTCTCAATATGCCTTTAATGTAACGAAGTGTTGAAGCAACTTTTTGATAAAACTTGGAACTTATTATAATTTAACTTATACTTTTAGTGGTAACTTTTACTATAAAGTTGGTATCACATTGAAGGCTATAAATTATATCGTTTGATTTAGTATATTGATAAGTTTAAAAAAGTTATATTAATTATACCTGAGTTTAAATTAAATTGTGCTAAGTTTGAGAAGGTAAACAATATTATTTGAATTCTGTAGAGGTATAATATAGGGGTCGTTTATTGCATCCACATTTTATGATTTTATTTCTATATTTATGTAAATGAAGCTCACTCTTCATTCAATATATTTAATATATTACAAAACAACATTATTAACGCTATTAAAGATGGAAAAACTGAAATTTGAATTTATTGTTAAGCAAAGTGAAGACCCGAAGACGAACGTGATTTGCGTAACATCGCTTATGGATGCCGATAAAAATGTTTTCTGCTTTCCGGAACGATTACAACCGGTGAAACTGCATGATGCATTAATAAAAACTCAAGCTTTTCAAAAAGTAAAAGCTACATTACAAAGGAGACATGAAAAAAGACAAGTATGGATATCACTAACACCAGAATTGCGTAAAACTTATATGGATGAAGACGGGAATATGCAGTTCAAAGAATATCTACTGGAGGAGATTACACCTAAAGTACAGCAACAAACGTTTAATGATGACACGTCACAGGCTCTTACGAGAATTCTGGAAAATTTTGTTGACATGAAATAGGAATCTAACCCGTCTAATTTGAAGAAATTGTCTGAGAAGTTTGTCATAGAAAAGTTCACAAAGAAAACATCAAGTGTATCACAGTGGATGAGTATCTTTGAATCGGAATGTACTCGTTTAGGTGTAGAAGAAAATATCCAAAAGATTCAGATATTTCGGTTATTTTTAGATGACTCTTGTCGGGATTGGTACAATTCAATGCTTATAAAATATACAATCAATTCTGAATGGTGTATGTGGAAAAAAAAACTTTTGTGAAACCTATGTGAACAAGGGCTGGACACCAATAAGGTATGCAATTTTATTTAAATACAGGCAGGGCTCATTACTGGAATATGCTCTAAAGAAAGAGAGGCTCTTATTAGAAATAAACCGATTAATGGATAAACCTACTATAATTGATTTAATTGTAACTGGGCTACCCAATTTTATAGCAGATGAAATTGATAGAAATAAATTAAAAGAGACTGAGGATTTGTTTAGTAGTATTCGGGGCTTAGAACATTTCATGAATAATAAGAATAGTGAAAAAAGGGGAATAGATTCGGAAGGTAGGATTAAAGAAAATAACCTAAAATACAAACCATGCAGAATTTGTGAAAAAAAAAAGAAAGGAACCCGGTATCATCCAGAATCCGCATGTTGGTTCAAAAATAAGGATAGCGCACACTTTAAGAAGGAGCAAATTAGAAGTGTTAATAACTCTGAATTAGAAATGAGTTTAAATGAAATAGATCCAAAAAACTAATGATTCCACCATTAATCAAAATTAAGTTAATAGTAAATGATTCAATGGAAACATTGGGGGTGTATGATTCAGGATCAAATGTTAGTTTAATTAATTCTAGACTATTATCCTTAAAAAAAGACCCAAGCAACAATAACAATAGTCAAGCAAATTTAAAAACGATTAATGGTGTAAAAAAGTCTATAGGTATAGTAACCCTAAAGAAAAATTTTTGAAATAGAAAAAGATGTGAATGTTTTTGTCATAGATGAACAGAATTTTGATTATGATTTCTTAATCGGGTTGGATTGTATAAAAATTTTCCAATTGATTCAAAATGATAATTTAACAATCACACAAAACCTAAACATGAAAAATAATAATGAAAATATTCCTGGCTTTACAGGTAAAAAAAATCAACTCAAACAATGTTTGACTGATAATAATAATGATAGAGAAGTAACCATGAAAAATAAGTTTGATTTTAAGTGTAAGATAAACTTAAATGAACACATAGACGTTACGAATTTCAACATTAGAATAAATCATTTAGACGCTCATCAACAAGCAAAAATAGATGAATTGATAAGCAACTACAAATCACTATTTGCTAAATATAAATATGATGTAGGTTCGGTGAAAGGCTACGAAGATCATATAGATTTATTAGTAGATACGTATTGTAGCAAGCGACCTTATAGATTCAATTTTGAAGATAAAAAAGAAATAGAACAACAAATTTCAAAATTATTAGAAAAAAAATTAATTGAGGATTCTTATAGTCCTTTTGCAGCTCCTATAACATTAGCTTATAAAAAAGAAGAAGGAAAGAAATCTAGATTATGCATAGATTTTCGTGATCTAAATAAAATATAGTAGTTCCACAGTCGCAACCATTCCCGCTTATAGAGCATTTGATGGTAAAAACCAGAAATTGTAATTTTTTCTCAACATTAGACATTAATTCTGCATTCTGGTCTATTCCTTTAAAGATTGAAGATAGGAAGAAGACAGCATTTGTTACTCAAGAACATCATTTTCAATGGACTTGTTTACCATTTGGTTTAAAAACTTCACCTGCAATTTTTCAAAGAATATTATCTAGCATTATTAGGAAACACAAATTATCATTTACAGTAAATTTCATTGATGACATTTTAGTATTTTCGCAGACATTCACTGAACATATTAAACACTTATCATTGTTATTCGAAGCAATATCAAAGGAGGGATTTAGATTAAAATTCTCTAAATGTAATTTTGCACAGGATTCCGTAAAATATTTAGGTCATATAATAAGAAATAATACAGTTACTCCACTAAAAGATAATTTAATTGCTATAAAAGATTTTTCTGTCCCAAAAACGAAAAAAAAACATTCGACAGTTTTTAAGTAAAATTAATTTTTATGGTAAATATATACCAAATGTGTCAATCATATTAGATCCTTTACACAATTTGTTAAGAAAAGATCAGACATTTAATTGGTCAGAAAAATGTCAAGAATCTTTTGATAAAATCAAGACCTATATTAGAAGTTCACAACATATATTAGAAATTTTTGATCCGGATCTACCGATACATATTTATACAGACGCGAGTATACAAAGTATAGGTGCCATTTTGAAACAACCACAAGAAAATGGAGAAGAAAAGCCGTGTGCATATTTTTCGAGAAAATTAAATGAGAGTCAAAAACGAAAAAAGGCTATTTATTTGGAATGTTTAGCAATAAAAGAGGCGGTAAAATATTGGCAACATTGGCTCATAGGAAAAGAATTTAAAGTGTTTGCAGATCATAAACCACTAGAAAAACTAAATATTCAAGCAAGAACAGACGAGGAACTAGGTGACCTCACATATTACTTATCACAATTTAATTTTAAGGTTATATATTTACCAGGAAAAGACAATTTAGAGGCAGACAGTTTAAGTAGAAATCCGGTATTAGAATCACATGTAGGTCAGGAAGAAATATTAAAAATAGTAAATTTTATTAAATTGGAAGACATTGTAAATGATCAAGAAAAAATAAAGAAATAAAACTGAATAAAAATAAACTATTACTTAAAGATAATATATATTTCAAAAAAGTAGGAAAAAAGGAAAAAATTGTACTTACTGAGGAGTTTAGTATAGAATTAATAAAAAATATTCACTTTAAACTAGAGGACCCATGCTGCTCCAAAGCATATTTTAATATTATAAAAAAGCTCTTACATAGGAATAGCAGTTTTGCTAAAATGGTAGTTTTGGTAAAACGGTAGTTTTGGTAGGAATGGTAGCTTTATTAGCAATCGTAAGTGACAGTTCTACCAAAACTACTATTTGTACCGAAAATACTATTCCTATCAAAACTATTATTTGTACCAAAACTAGTATTCGTACTAATACTATCATATGCACCATTTAAAAAAAAATACTATTTCTACCAAAACCGCCGGTGCTGTCCAAAGTACCTTTTCTCTCAAAACTACGAATCGTATCAAAGCTACAATTTCTACCATAACTACCACTTGTAATATAATTATATGACAATAGTACTATGAACCGCTGTAATATGTTCCACATAAAAAAATATTTTCCGTATGGTGACGGATTAAAAATACGGATTGTCACCACCCCATCTCATCCCATGGGTATCGTAAGAGCCGACAGAGAGAGCATTTTATGCATAGAACAGCACTGTAAGAGAAGGAAGACTTGATAAAAACCCTATACCAACCCGTTTGGCCAGCGTGGTATAGTAGGCCAATTCCTCCTTTCAAAGGAGAGGCCTAGTCCAGCAGTGGACTGTTAAAGGCTGATGATGAGAAAAAAAATTAAGATGCCCGAAGAAAGTCCGTAATTTAAAAACACAAAAATTTTCCTAATATAAAACGTAATTTATCCGTCTGTAGGGTTGATTTTCCCAACATTAGACGGAAATTTCACTACATTTGGGGAAAATTCCTCGGGTCGCGGGTATACTGACGTCGTCGTTACCGCGACCCCGTCATGAGGTTCAATCCGTTCGATACAGGAACACCACGGTGTTTTAGTGGGTATGCCCCCCCCGAATATCTAGGGGGAGAGCCGAGCCACACACCCCCTCCACCTGCCCCAAACTCGGTACAGAATTGGCGGAGAGGTCCCTTTGAGGAACAGTCCATAATTGGATTTCATCGCGGCACAAAAAAAGGGAGAAAATTCCTTCAGGTTAACTGGTAACATTCGGGGAATATTACCTGCCATCAGCGATAATTCACTATAGTGATAATTTTACCAACATCGGGTATAATTTTACACACCACCACACTCACACCCGTATGAAAGGAGGCATAACGGTTTTTCCTGACAGTTACCGCAAGGAACTTATTAGATGCCATAAAAATATTTTTAAATTTAGAACCGTCCATGTAGAGATAAAGCAATGGAATCTTAAGAAATTTATAGGAAAATATTGAAAAATAAGTTCAATGTCCACACCAATCTTCCTTCAAACTTACCCAATTTAAATGAGCATACCATCAAATGAAAGAGCTCTTTTCAGCGCGTGTTTTAGGCCCATAACGAAACGCCTACCTCAATAAGAAGCAGATATATAGAAGCAGAAAGTCATTGACTACGGCTACGAAAACGTAAAAAATGTATGGGAGAAAACTGTTTTTGCATATAACTTGATGGATGTGCATGTTAGATAATTTCTATGATGCTTGATGACAAATCTATGCAGCGAGAACTTTCATTTAAAAAAAAAATCATCCGAATCGGTTGGGTAGAATGAGCTGGCCGACTCGTATTATAAAACACAAATTCTTTTAATATATAGATATTGCCATATAGGAATAAAACAAACAGAAAATAAAATCAAACCATTCTATACAGCAAACAATTTATTACATAATGTAAAAAGAATCTGTGATACTTGTTAAATATGCATAAAAAATAAATCTAGAACAAAATTGAAATACGGTTTGATGTCTCATCTGGGTCCGGCTACTTACCCTTTCGAAATAGTCTCTATAGACACCATTGGTGGATTTGGTGGCTCTCGTTCAACAAAAACATATCTGCATTTATTGGTAGACCATTTCACCAGGTATGCTTATATTTTAACATCAAAAACCCAAAATGCAAATGATTTCATAAAACTTATTAAAAAAGTTATTCCAGAAAATAACATTGGAATGATTCTATCTGATCAATACCCGGGCATAAATTCAAAGGAATTCAATTTTTTTTTAAACAGCGAACATACCTATTATATTCACCGCGGTTAATGCACCATTTTCAAATGGCTTAAACGAACGATTAAATCAGACATTAGTTAATAAAATAAGATGTAAAATTAATGAAAATAATAATAAACTAGCATGGACAACTATTGCTCATGAATGTACCAATAGATATAATGAAACTGAACACTCAGTCACAGGATTTTCTCCTACTTATTTAATGGAAGGAAAAATAAATAATATCATACCTGACGAGTTAAAAAAATATTTAACACAAAATGATTTATTAGAAGATAGGAGAATAGCCTTGGAACGAACTTTAAAATCACACAATTATAATAAAAAACAATTTGACAAAAACAGAAAATTTATTCAATTTAAAGTAGGAGATTCAGTTTATGTGGAAAATGGGAATCAGCTAAATAGGAAAAAACTTGATGAATTAAAAATTGGTCCTTATAAAATCGTAGAAAAATATCTAACTCGATTTATAGGATTAATACAGGACACAAAAAACTTGAATCAAACTTGTTTCACATTACTAAGTTTATTCCAGTCTCCGAAGATTTTTGATTCTCTTTTGATTTGATTCTCTAAAAAGAGGGGGGGGGGGGATGGAGATGTAAATGAAGCTCACTCTTCATTCAATTTATTTAATATAATTACCTAACGCTAACCTTTTTGGCTGTAGTGACAGCGCTATTCATTATGGTCGGTCTACATAATTGCTGTGCACTCTGGATTTGTTGGATTATATTAATGGAGGATCTTTAAAACAAATATTCTATTATAATAACTTTGTTGTACATAAAACGTTATAAGCAAATAGCTTTAAATGTTGTTTCCTATTTTACAGGTTAGTACCTTATTAATATTGTGTTTATCATGTATGAATGATTTGTTATTTTATTAAAACAATAAACCTATTTTACAGAGCAACACATATGAGCTGTTTGTTTCATTTTAACAAAATACTTATTACATTTATTTATAGACTCACGCCTTTATCCCCGAAAGGGTAGTCAGAGGTATAATATTTCGTTACAACCAATGTCGCCCGAAACGTTCTGATAATGATGACCCGTAGGGCAAGGCTTAATGATATCTCTCACTTAACTGAATAGAAGGTCTCAATTCAACGTCTTCTGGTCATCAGTCTAATAATATATTAATATGTGTTTATAAGCTCTTAACAACTACCCATAAAACTAATCCCGACTTCTACATTGCCCTACAGCTACTGCTATGGAAATTAATTCAGATTCAGATGGCGCTAGCTGTCATGTAAACATCGGCTCCGCGCATTTAATGTAAAGAAAATACTAAATCGTAATTTATAAGTTCGTATAAAGTGTCATTTAATAGTTTTTTACCCAATAATCGTCATATATCGTTTGTGGAACATTTTGGACAGTGGCAGTGGTTAAATAACGGATTGATACATTTTTATTTATTTGCCGTGAATAAAAACAATTAGTGAAAAATAATACCAAAATAATACTCTAAAGTGCAGTGCAGTAACAAAACTATCAAGAAACTATCATAAAAACTTCAAATACAGTTCTAAAAAGAAAACATATAAACAGTGAGTTCGTTAATTTTATTCAAAGTTGAGGCGTAAATAAAACACCGTCGTTTCGACCAATCAGAACTATTTGTTTTGAAACCAAACAAAACAAACAAGTGTTCAACTATTTCACAAATTTCTACAACAGTTCACGTAGTCTAAAGGATAAAGACTGTGGATAGGCACTAGATGTCCGAGGGATCAAATCCTGACTGTCTATAGAGCACTTTTTGTGACTTAAATTTGTTGAACTTCAATTTCAATAATAACGTTGGTAATATTCAAGAGTATCATCTCCTGGCGTATAGTAAAATTTGAAATTGGAATATAAATAACACTGCAAAATATCAATGAATGAGAATAATATGTCATCTGATACAAAGCTCAGTAAAAGTGGCCGTAAGATGTCAGCTCTAGTTACATGTCACAAATGTAAAAAGTCAGTTGATATAAAATCGACTGCATCGTGTTCGGGTTGTAAGAACAGATATGAGTTAAATTGTGATGGCTACCCGGAAGAATTATATAATAGAATGAAACCCGAATCTAAAAAACATTGGAAATGCAAGACATGTGTTAAGAAAATTGTGAAAACCAGTGACATTTCCAATGTAACAATGAGAAAAAAGCATAACGCTATTGAAAAATCTCAAGGTGCGAAAATTACTTGTAAACAAACCCCGCTTATCACAACGCCGTCATCGTCTTCATCATTGATATTGGACTCCCACATACTATCAGATTGTGAAGTGTCAGATAACTCATTTATTACACCCAATAAATTGTCTAAAAGTGTTGATGGCACAGTTACAGACCTGCTATCGGCGACAGAAATGAAAGACACAATATCTCAACTGAAGTGTAAACTCCTTAGCACGGAAAATGAGTTAGAAAATTGCATTTTGGAAAACAATGAATTGAAAGGACAAATTGTTAAGTTGAATACAGAGATAGAGGTATTAAAAAATATATGTCATTCCACACCACTTTTACCAAACAGTCCAAGAAAAAGTATCACTAAGAGAATTTACTCATTACAACAGTTCTCTACGCCTACAATTTCACCTACAAAGACCGGTAACGACACGAAGAATGCCAAAGTGATTACCGCCTTGCAACAGGATATTATTCGGCTGCAACAGCAATTGTGCGAGGCTGAAGCTGAAATATCAAGATTTACGAAACAAATTGAATCATTGACGCAGAACGTCACAGAGAACAGTAATATTGCTCAAAATTGTAATCTTACTATAGATAAGCTACGACCTACGACTACAACCACACTCTCGAAACCACGAAGTTTTCATCGTAGACCTAGCAGGCAAATACATATCTTCGGTACTCAGCAATGCGTTGGTCTTGCCGCCGTCTTAACGCATTCACGAGAAAACACGCCATATGAGGAGTACGGTATCATTTCGGAAACTAAACCGTATGCATTAAGTAGTGAAGTACTAAAGAACTGTCGTAACATCAAGCTCCAGTCCAATGATAAGCTAATAATCTGTATAGGTGAAAACGACTATAATCAGAGCACAGTGCTGTACCAGTTAAAAACTATCTTGCAATTATTTAATGGCAACACAATTATGATTATAAATGTCTGCAAAAATAATTATCTTGATGCCGTAAAACTTAACCAATGCATCAAAAATATATGTAAAAATTATAAAAAGTGCCATTTTGTGGATTGTGCTTCATACAAGCTTAATGATGTGTGTCAATCAATAAATTATATTATAGATTGTAATGACTATAGCGATAAGTACTTATGTCCTCGTGAAATAAAAAAACACATATTGAGTAGCAAACCAAGCTTAAAATCACATATTAATAATAAAATTGAACCGATAAAAGGGACTATCCCTTACTATTTTCAGCGTATTACAAGAACTTCTTTGAAACATAGCAGGCCTAAAGTTAGTGTTGAAAAAGACCCGGGAACAATTCCATATTATTTTCCTGTGGTGAATAGAAATAGTGAGTTTTTTCGAGTCTAATTTAGGTACAGCTACACCAAATTCATTCAAAATTTTTCACCAAAACATTGCAAGTTTACTATCCAAGCGAGAATTACTAGAACTAACTTTGGACGAACTAAAATTAAAAAACGACGAGCCAAATGTTTTGTGTTTTTCTGAAACATTTATAAAAAAGGGATATGAAAGATATATAAAAATTTGCAATTACGACATGGCGGTTAATTTTTGTAGAGATAAGCAAAGAGGCGGTACCTGCATTTTAGTGAAAAAGGGTCTTACATTTAACGAATTATTATTTTTAAAAAATTATGCCCTTCAAAATATATTTGAAGCATGTGGGATAGAAATTCTTTTTCATAAGTTAATAATAATTTGTCTTTACAGAACCCCCCAGTCTGATCCTAAACAGTTTTTACTAAAACTTAACAATCTTTTGCACGATCTCAGCCAAAGATATAAATCCAAAATGAATATAGTTATAACGGGGGACTTTAATATAAATACTTTAAAAAAAGGTAGTATTACGAACGAGCTACAAGATATCTGCTATAATTATAATATGAAACTTCACATTAATGAGCCTACACGTAAATCGTCATGCATAGACCATATCTTAAGCAATGTACCAAATGCGACTTCGTCAGTTCTGCCTCTCCATTTGTCTGATCATGAAACTGCGCAATTGTTAAGCATTCCGATAAAGAAAAAAATACCGATAGCTATCTATTATATTTATAAAAGGGACTACAACTTGGACAATATGAGAAAGTTTAGGGAATGTTTACAAAATTTAAATTGGTCTAACATATACTCAGAGACAGATATGAATGTAGCGTTTAGTGAATTCCACGAGCTGTTTTGTTTGTTCTATAACCTTTGTTTCCCTAAAGTTAGAGTAAAAGTGAATTTAAATAAAAAGGATAGACAGAATTGGATAAGCAGAGGCCTGAAACAGAGTTGTAAAACAAAACGGTCACTAAGATTTAAATATTATAAAGATAAAACAATACACAATAAAATTCAATATATCACGTATTCAAAACTACTAAAACAATGTATATATAATTCGAAAAAGAATTCCAATATGAAATTCATACATAAAAATAGTAACAAATGTCAGGCGGCCTGGACGGTAATAAAAAAAGAAGTAGATGCTGTAAAAAAATATAAAAACATAGAAAGTATTAGAATCCACAATGTAATACTGGAGAATCCGATTGAAATTGCATCCGCCTTCAATGCTCATTTTACAAATAACGATTTCAAACAGAAAAACGAAAGCTGTAGTTTCAGTGGTCAAGTGATTTCCAATACAATGTTTCTAAAGCCCATGTCAGAATGTGAAGTTAGACGGGAAATTATTTCGCTAAAAAATACAAGCTCAACGGGATATGACGAAATTACGACCAAAGTTATTAAAGCCTGTAAGGATGAAATCACTGGCATACTAACATATTTAATTAATTTGTCTTTTTCAAGTGGAGTTTTCCCAGAAGCTCTAAAATCATCCATCATAAAGCCTCTGTTCAAAAAAGGTGATATTTGTGATGTCAACAATTATCGCCCAATTACCCTGATTCCCATAATATCAAAAGTGTTTGAAAAATGTATGTATAATAGATTGAATAACTTCTGCAACACATTTCATATCATCAGTGAAGAACAATATGGCTTTCAGAACAACAAATCAACTAGCTTAGCCATCTTTTCTACGATCAAAGAAATAGTAACAAATTTAAATAATAATTTCTTAGCTACAGGACTGTTCTTTGATCTGTCAAAAGCTTTTGACCTGGTCTCACATCAGACATTGATAGGCAAACTACAGAATCTTGGGATCAGAGGACACGCATTACACTGGTTTTCGTCTTATTTAAGTAACAGACAACAATGCGTTATAGTTAATAAAATAGATCATAATAGGAATATGGTATCTTACTCTTCTCCATACAGCTTTAATAGATGCGGCGTTCCTCAGGGAAGCGTTCTAGGCCCAGTACTATTCCTGCTTTACATTAATGACATAATAACTATAACAAACCACAAAACCATTTTGTTCGCTGATGACATATCCATTATTGTGACATCTCATAAAAAATTTAATACTATTACCGACCATGAAAATGACATTAATAATACAATAAATAAATTAATTAATTGGCTTGACATTAATAATTTAAAAATTAATCTTAATAAATCTGTATTTATACAATTTAATAAATCTTACAATAGTAATTTAAATATCAAATTAAATATACCAAAACTTGAAGAAGTCACGCATACAAAATTCCTAGGCGTAACCCTGGATGAAAATTTAAATTGGAAAGCACACGTGGAATATGTATCATGTAGAATTAATAGATTTGTGTACGCACTCAAACAAATAAAAAATGTTATAAATATAAAAACGGCAATTACATGCTACCACGCTTATGTCGAATCACTGCTACGGTACGGACTTATTATGTGGGGCAATAGCACTGATCAAAATAGAGCATTTGTAGCACAAAAAAAATGCATTAGGGCCATGTGTGGATTACAACCCGATGAATCATGTCGCCAAATATTCAAAAAGCTTGGTTTACTGCCACTACCTTCTCTCTATATATATGAAATTTGTGTGTTTGTAAAGAAATATAAACAATTCTTTAAGACGGCAAATGATGTTAATCCAAGGACTAGACGTGATCCACACAGACTTGTACTTAATGATATTGCAAGGTTGACAAAATATAATAAAAGTTGTCTAGTGATGTGTGTACGCGTATTTAATAATATACCTTGTCATCTTAAAATATTAGATATTCGATTGTTCAAAATACAGCTGCATAAATGGCTTAATGAAAATAATTTTTACAGTGTCAAAGATTTTATTGATAAAAATGTTTAATTTTGTGTGTAAATGTACCTATGTCTACAAATTGCATGCTATGTTAAGCAAAACATGTGGAACAAACATAATATTTGTAACATCTTTTTATACCATGTTTTATGCAAATAAATACATTTATTATTATTATTATTATTATTATTATTATAAAATAATCGTGAAACCGTACATACATACCGCACTGTGAACATACCAAATACAATGTCGTTACGTTTTCCTCGCTTTACTAATAAACCGCGTGAAAAATCCAACAAATCTAAACGAAACAAGAGGGAACCATACTCCATTACACCGTAGGCATATCTGTCAAATGTACTTTCGCACAAATTGAGCCGTATCAGTAATTAGCAGCGGTGCTCAATGACACAAAGCTAATTCGGCGAGGCTCATCAGGTTGAATAAAATCTAATTACACATTTGGCCTCGGACTCCGGCTGTGATGTTATATTCAGGTGTAATAACGCCTTATCCTGCTCTGTCCTGTGCCAGAAATTACTCGCTTTTGTCCGTCAACGTAGGATTTCGGTGCACTGTCTATGCATTCATTACACACGTATGTATTATGTATGACTTTGGCTTTATTACATTACCTGGGAAAGGGTAATTAAAACTATGTAACAGTGATTGCTGTTTTAATGAGTAATCTCTTATTGTATGCTGTGTTGCCATGTTGGATTGTCCTAAACATATTTATTAATTTTTTTCATTATGTTAGTAGTTATTATTAAATTGTAAAGTTATTACATTTTAGAAAAAGTAGTTATCTTCGATAATATCACGAAGATTGTGCAAAATACCTAACTGGCGTAAAACGTTAACCTATAAATGATGAATTACCACCATTACTTCATAGGAATTTAATACCAAAAACTATGATGTAGCAAAGGAATGGAACTCTTAACTAACATATTCAAGGCTTTGGACATCTAATATGAAATAGCATAACATAAAGTAAGTTTAATGTATTGCATAGTGAAGAGACAAACAGATTGGTACACAAAGGTGTAACGTCATACCCACGGCGCGCATCACTGACTTTTTAAAGTTATGTGCATATTAAATTGTTTCTTGCTAAACGGTGAAGGAAAACATCGTCGGAAAACCTGCATTTATATCGTATTATATCGGTTATACCAGTGTTAAGAGTAACAACCACCAATAACGATCGTCACAGAGAGACAGTCAGTCTTCACGATGGACCGACAGTTTAACGTTTTCACATAAATATAATAGAACGAATTTTGATGAATCTTGCAGTAATATAGCTTATAAATACATCAGAAAAGCACATGGGCTTTCTTTTGTCCCGGTAACCGACCTCCACATAAAAGCTATGAATAAAAGCTAGTTTCTATAAATAAACAGATCCTTAACAATATCTAATAACCTCTATCTGTTTGCCGAATGAAAGTACACGAATACATTTAATAACGGCGCTAGGAAGAACTGGAATAATATTACTCCCCCAAGAACTTAAAATGTTACAATTAATGTCCTTGTACCTAAGTAATTTGCGAACATTATTTGCATTTAGTGCACTGACATTTGGGAACCCTCCCAAAATGTCCTCAGACAATAATAAAATTAAAATGTTGCTATTCAACATTGAAATTGTCTTGGTACTTGAGATCTTGTGGACGAAGCAGATTTTGAGAGGAAGATAGGGAGGTAAGTAAGCTAAGGTTGTGTATTGTGGAGAAATGAGCGGTTAGGTGAATGGTAAGCGAGGAAATTCATTATCCAATTAACGCTAAATGTGGATATTATAGGATGACAGACTACTTTTAGAATTTAAATACCGAGTAGTGGAGTCGAGACTGCAAGAAAAACCTGAATACCGCGTCATGACAAATAAAACTTTTATGCATCCGAGATGTATGAAATATTTTTCAAGTTTTCCATTTTCTCGTTTGATCTTCTCTTCTAAATGCTTCTAGAATAAAACGGTACCTACGTCTATAAACTCTCCTATATCTTTCAGTACAGTCGCAGTAGAATCCGTTAAGTCGCTTCAAAGACAGACGTTGAACGGTGACGGTGTATTCCGATAATTATATATATAATATAATAATAGATAATTATATAAATCATTGTTGATATCACTGATTACATAATTTTATACTAGTAGATGATATATAAAAATAAAACATGCAAGATAGGTGGAAGTTGACCTCACCTCTCTCGCACATCTGTTTTGAATGTGCAGCCTTACCGTGAAGGGTAGATTGCCGCTGTAGCAAATATTCAGTGCAGTGTTTACGAGAGCCGTTAAAGTGTTCAAATAAGAGCCGCCTTTTCAGTGACAATTTTGGATAATAACTTGGATCCTTTTATTATAGAGAAGTTTTTAATATTACCTAACCAAAGGGGTTACTTTTGTCAGACCTAATGTGGTTAAGTCTGATCTAAAACTGATTACAAACACAGAATTGATATAAATTCTAAACAATTACATATGTATAATTCTATATACTGTGCCTACCAGTAGCCCAAGTGGCGATACCTATTCATCATTGCGTAAATCACTATGATTTTAACGATAACCTCAAGACGACCCTCACATTAGAATTATCTTCTTGACATTAGTCGAGATACGTTAATCATACCTTGTGCGATGTTTTCATGTTTAGATCACTTTTGTCGCAGAGGTGACGTATCATTAAAACTGAAATCAGTAAACTACTTTGAAGAAAACACCATGTCCAGTATAAACCACTCCTCGTTTATTTCAATTATTACTGGTACACCTTTATAAAGCAATACTTTTGCACAATTACAAACTGTTACAATAATTCCTGCTAGCTACTTAGTTACGTCCGTTACGTCTGAGAGTTGCTACATGACTGACTGTGGCATCGCGCCTTTCACTTCGACTCGTCTCTCTTCATAATTATCAAAAAGAGTGGGTAGTTAGTGAAGTGAGGTGCGCGCTGACGTATAGCCCATAAATCATTTGAGTGTTTATAACATAATTCTCGTAATTAATATTAAACTAAACCAAAAATATGACACTACTTAATAAAAAATGACGCAAATTTCTGCTCCGCAAAGAACAGAACAACCGACATAAATTTAAATAAACGTTTTTATAATGCAAGCTGTCGTTTTGATTGGCACACGCTGAATAGGTAACACATGTTTTAAGAGGAACAAAGCAACGTAAACACCGGAATGTTCACGTATATTCTGTCCACCGACAATTCACTGCGATACAAAAAACGACGTATGCATTTAATGTAATTAACTGTTTGTAAGTAGTTGCGTATTCCGTGCTACCCACTTTCTTGTGGATTTAAACAATTACTGTCCATTAGGACGCACACAAAGCGAGCCTTTTGTAATGCAAATCCATTGTTTTTGTGCACTGTGCTCTACACTTTTATGTGAATGTATGTTGAATGCGCTCTGAATATAATTTAGATTAGGTATGTTGTGCCCGCTCTCAAATGAAAAGCAATTTCATAAGTGGAGTGCACTAGGAGCACACACGAACTTCTTCTTAACTTTATATAAAATTCAATATTCCGTGGCCCCGCCGCCGCAATCCGAGCGAACTCAAACAGTCTCGACTTCGGCGACTCGACGAATTTAAAGGAACCTCCACCATAAAAATAGTAAACACAATTTCTGGTTGTGAAAAGATAAATCTCGCTCTTGCAAACATGCTTGTATCTCGAGGGGGTGGAATCCCGCGCAACTTTGATTTGATTCTTGGAATTTGGCGCGGCGTATAGAAAATATTGCAAATTTAGTTTGCGCGGCGACTCGCGACTGTGGGGAGTCAGCCAGTGTGACGCCCACGGCGCGCCCTCACTGTAATCTGATTCTAGATTGAAATGCCAGCTGTTAAGCATTTTGTTAGTATCGACTTCTTTAGTCGTGCAACTAGATCTTCATGTATTTGCAGAATAAACGTGAAGGATATTTTGTCTAGACACGTGAAGAACGCCGGAGCGGCTTTGTTTGCTTCGTGCGCAATTTAAAGTTTTATTAACTTACATAAATTTAAACTTGTACTTAGCTGCATAATATGTAAGGTTTATGATAAGTTGTTATAATAATAATAATAATAATAATAATAATGTTTTATTTGCATAAAATGTAGGTTACATAAGTTGTTAAATTTAATAACATAGTGCCAGATACATTTTGTCGCCTAGCGACGTGCAAATCCCGGACATAATTAGAATTAAGCTTCTCGTAATGACAAATTGATACACACATTAATTAAATTCAATTCAATAGGCATGCGATTATACAGTAAACTTATTTTAAATACATAGGAGTTAGATATGCAATATTAACATTACTAAATATTGTGTTGTACATACATCAATTAAGAAACCATACCTACAGAACTATTATTTCACTTAAATAATTCAGACACTGAGTAGAAGCATTTATCAAGTAACCAACCTTTAATTTTTCTCTCAAATCTACCAACAGGAAGCTGTCTAATCTCATTTGGTTCGCGATTATAGATTCACGATTATATAGTTCGTGTGTGTACTAAGTTTGAATAAGTATCTAAACTCCAGGACACGCACATGAACCAACAGGAACAACTAGGATCACACCTTACACTTTTAAATGTAAACAATGCTACGTTTACATATAGTGATATTCTTGAAGGCTTATGACAAATTATTATAATAAAAATAATGATATTACATAATTAATAAATTTAGTGTTAACTTAAAGTGCTTTTCCACTAGGAATGTGTTGTGCAGTTATGTTGCGAAGATGCGACAGATGAGCTACGAAACCATATGTAGTTTTATTGCGTTTCTACTAATGTTGAGCTAAGTATATAGCTGTGCTAATGATTTCACGATGGCATGTCTTCTTTCGGCGCCAAACACTCGCATAGTGTAGGCACATGCATGCTATGCATGGCCACGAGAAGTGTAGCCACTTGTACCCATCCATAGCATGAATCCCGACCATGCCTTATTTCAATTCTAAAGTTTCAAACAAATACACTGAAAGATACATAACAAATAATATTTTAATCTCCGTATAATAACTTTAACACAGATAAGACCAGGACTAATCTTCCAACTATATTTTGTCCATGTTTAATAACGCTGTGAAAGTTTATCGTTCTTAATTATTACCTTCACGAAACTTGAACCAAAAATATTCTTCTTTTTATTTATTTCTTGGCAGAAAATTCTCACTTTCAGCGCATCGCATAAACAATGTTTTGTTTTTAATTAATTTCTTTGTTAATTTGCTAAAGATGTTTAATTCAAGGCGTCTTATTCTTAGCTTGAGATTAATTTATAATTTTTCCAACAGGTAGTAATATTAATTAGGTAGTAATATATAAATAAATGAAACACGTTTTTGAACAACCCTTATAATGTTTTCAACATCAATATGATTGCTTAAAAAGTGGTTGGGTTAACAATTTTCATTTGTTAAAAAATAGATCTTCCGCAGAGCCTTAACTACGCCAGCTTGGATCGTGAAATTGGGAAAGTGGGCTCTTTTTATGACATCTTCTGTCATTATGGAATATGGTCGGAAATATGTTTGAAAATAAGCTTACTTTGAAGGTAGCACTATGAAATTGCGGGGAACAGCTAGAAAATAAATACGCATATCACAGAAGTAGGACATTTCACCTATCATTCACTCAAGTAGTGTCTCCGTCTCATAGCCCGGCTCAATATCAGTTTGTCATGTATCCTTCACTCAAGTATAGCATCTCCTACCGTCTCTCTGAATATCAGTTTGTCTTTTACCGCCAACATCTACAACAATATAGAGCTATAACTGGATGAGTACGAAACTTGGTATCGCCGCCACTAGAGGTGCTCTCGCGCTGTTCCGTGTGTTTTCCCTCGTCCCCCATGAGAGTTTACACAGCTAGCGAGGTACCACTCTACTGCTTACGTCTGCTCTACATATATTTGTAGTAGTGCGCCGTATTATTATTCTTATGCGGAACTAGTTTGTAGTCGTTCAAGTGGTTTTAGTTTTTCTATTTTATTGTGATTATATTAATTAGTATTGAGTTTGAATACATTTGGCATTATTTGTATTTTTCATAGAGCAGGGGAATAATTCACCGTATTTTAAATATTTTTCTACAGAGAAGGACTGTGTCCTTAACTTTTATGAAACAAAAATTAGGGACACAGTCCTTCTCTGCAGAAAAAAGTGGTGTCAAAAGGTATGAAACAATTTGATGTTTTAATGTAGTAGAAAGCACGGTTAATTTTATATACCTAACCTTGTTTGTCTTGCAATGCTTTGCGAAATTAACTTGTATGATGAATTATTGTATAGTTTAATAATTTAATATCTCGCCTCGTGTAAAATGGTGTAGATAAATACATTCAACGGGCTTTGCTTGTTGCAGTTAAGATCCGAATATGATCACGGCCCAAAAATTGAATGCTAGGCAGAACTGTCGCTACATACTCTGACATGAAGTGTAGGAAAAGATGTATCTAGTGCAATAAGATTGATTGCACGGATGACTTAGTGGTTTAAGCGGTGGCCTCGCATTCGATTGCTACACGAGACAAGACATTGTATGATCCACAAATAGTTTGAAGTAGTTGCGTCGTGTCTGTATTGTCTTTATGTACGTTTATTCATGTTTATAATGTCTCCCGCCACACAGAACGAATTCTTAGTGCGTGGCGGGAGTTGTCTTTTAAAGATCTTTATGTCGTTCGCAGCGAAATATGCCATTTTCACGTTTACTTAGTTTCTCGACCAGAGATCATTTCCTGTCTTTGGTCATTTATCACCGCTTATACAACTATAGTAGGTTTAACTTTGGCTATGGATTTGAATATTTTCAGCAGAGAATCCGTCTCCATAAGGTCACAGAGTACTCTAAACTTTGTATTGTCATCTCAAAGCGTGTGGGTGCCTTTGAAATGGCTGCTAAATCCAACAAAGGCCTGCAGTGGTACATGCGAGTACTTTACAAGTGTGTGTGTAGCCACTGTACATGACTGTACTACCTACTATCTCCTAGACGACATTTCTTTACAACAAAGTACATGTAAGAAATGACTCAGAGTGTGACAAAGTTTTAGGTTATTATAGAGGTAACTGTACAAGCTAGGGCCTAACCTTCGATAGCTCTTAAGTATAGCCCTAAGCTTGCACGTACCTAAACCTAGACTTATCCTAATTTAAGCCTACTGGTTCCTATATCTAGCCTAACCTATCTTATGATATACCTATCCCTATTTTAGATCTAACTCTAACCTAACTCCCTAGTCTACCCTAGCCCTGTTAGGTATAGTGTATAGCGAGGCCGTGTACACTGTGGTCACACAGACTGTCGCGTATACAACCCTAATCCCTAGTTCCCTAGCAGTCCCTGGGATCCCTAGGTCGGGATATCTGTCGCCGGGAGACCTAGGTCGAGCAGACTCACAAGACCGATCATGGTGACGGCTAAGGGTGTCTTGGCCGCAGTGAGAGGTGAGGGGTAGGGTGAGTCAAAGCCGGGAGTGAGCTAATGACTGGTTTATTTCTTAAACTATAATCTTATATACTAAACTTATTCTATGTACACATATACACGTAATTAGTTGTGTGCCGTCGGTGTATTGTGCCGATGCAGCATGTCTGAGCCGACCGCCGTACGTGATAAATTACATGATCTTAAAATATCACGCATCTTCCTCGGTGATAAGTTGGATCTGTGTTGGAATGCCAAGAATGTCATGTTCATGTTTGAACAGTAACTTAGTAGATTATTTTTACTCCTGCTATTTTCCTACATACTGTATCGTTCTTGAAGCATATATCTGTGAATTTATTCTATTGAAACCACCTTTTTACTTACAATATAATTGTCTGGAGCAAATATTTGTGAATATATTTGAAGACAGGTGAAACATCTGGGCAGTTCGTGATTTGATTTGAGCTGAGACTGAAAAGTATTCTGAGTTTTTAAGCCTAGTTTTTAATATCACACCAACTGTTATTATCGCATAATGAATACGTCGAATACCTATCCAAATACGATAAAATATAAAATAAATATTCATTGATCACAAAGTATTTTGTCATCTGAAGAAATCGCAATTAAACCAAACAGAGTCAGCGCGAGCCAACTGTATAAGGCATAAAACAGTACCATCTACGCAATGAAAATGTAAGTTAATCATATCCCCCTTTGCCTCCAGACATAATGTGCGTAGGTTACGTAATGTTGAGTCCTTTGTTATACCCAGTGACGTCACAAGCCTAACTAACGATATTGTAAAACAATTCCACACTAAATATAGCCTGAATAATCGCTAAAGCTACATAACCTCTTGTTTAACTAATATTGTAATACTTCATATTGTTTTCTTTTATAATGTTGTTCCTATTCCGTTAGATCCCATGCGGTACTGGACTTTAATTTGTTTTTCAGTGTTTTTGTACGAAATTAATTGCTGGTAGAATAAAATTTGCGTTGGCGTTTTAATTTATTTTGGAAATGCGTGCTGCGCCATTCTTTGTTATATCACAATTCTAAAGACGATCTTCTCATTGTCGTGGCAAGGTTGTTGTGTGCTAGGAAATAGATACTGTACCTAAGCATTTACGTTTAAGCACGCAGTGCCTACTTATGAAAGATAATGATATAGTAATATTAATTAGGTAATCGCAGCGTTTTGAGTAATGTATTTGAATTTCCGTTCTTTAGTGGCATAAAATGATTAATGCTTCGCATCAGACTAGTTTCTACCCACGGATAAGTTTAGGTGGGTATCAGTTATCGAGAAAATGATAGCCTGTAGGCAGTGTGGGCATTGTATTCTATTCCCCTAACTATCGTGTGAATTACTTCTCTTCTTTCGAACGAATTTTAGAAAATCTAGCTCCAGCTTACAGTCATACAGTCACGTAAAAGTTATGGGTCAAAACATAGAACGAGTGAGGGAAGCACGAAACTTGGGGCTGTTAATGGATGAAGGTCTAAGGTTTGAAAAACACGTTGCAAACTGTGTGCAGAATTGTTTCTACCGCTTAAGGGTTCTGTATAAATTGCGTCCATTTTTGAGCCAAGACGTTAGGGTCAAACTAGTGGAATCAATAGTTCTATCAAAGCTTAACTACGCAGATTTTGTCTTTGGCCCCCGGTTGTTAGTACGTACCGAAAAATTATTACAAAGAGTTCAAAACGCCTGTGCCAGGTTCTGTTTTAATATACCCCCTCGTAGCCACGTAACTCCTTTTTTAAACATACACCGAATGTTGAAACTCAAATTGCGACGGAAACTTCACCTAGCCTCTCTTCTTTCTGGCGTGATTATGCACAAATGTCCAAAGTACTTGCATTCGAAAATCACATGGGTCAACAGCCATCGTGAGCGGGAGGGTCGACGATGTGCACAGCAACTGGCCATCCCCCAGCACCGGTCTGCTGCATTTCGTGGCACTTTTCGATATGCAGCGTCCAAATGCTGGAATAATATACCGCCACCCTTCAGAGCCTTAAAAAGTTTAACAACTTTCAAACATAAATTAAAAAACTTTCTTTTGTCCGTACAATTAAAATTCGAAACAATCAATGCTAACTTATCAGTTTTATAATCAAATTATTATTATTATTATTACTTTTATTTTTTTTTATTAATATTTTATCATATTTTTTTACGACATATTTGACATTTCTTTTATTCTTATGAATCTTATAATCTTGACATACTCACGTAATAATTTATTAACTTTATTTCAATATATTTATAATTCATTTCTTAATTGACAAATTCTAATTTATTGTCTTACTGGTGGACGTAGAAATTTGCTGAGAAACCTCTTTCGACGTATTATTATGAACCTAGCATCTGAGTTTTTGATATTAAATGAAATTATAATATGATGAATAGCTGCCGAGACAAATCCTTATATAATTATATGTTATTATAACGGCGTATCGCAATGTCTGTATGTTATATCTTGTGTACTTATACCCACTATAATATTTTGTATATACAAAAATAAACTATTTCTTTTTTTACCTCCGCTTTATATGTAAGTATGTATTTATGTTAATCTATTATTTTGTGTGCATGTAAAATCACTTTTTTTTGTCAGTTTTGTGTTATTTTTATTTTGCCTTAATTCTTTTAGTTGCTTGCCTCCGTCCGTGCATCACTTATACAGGGTGACCAACTGAAAATCAGCGCTGGGTATCCTCCAATCAGGGCACCCAGCTAATGCTGAGCTGGTAACCCTTTTTGTCTGCGTAAGGCATACAGATTTATATATAAAATATTTATTAATTGTATACCTTCCTCTAACGTGTAAGTACTTTTTTTGTCTTTTTCTTTCTTGCATCACTGTATGTTTTTTGTGGACAAAATAAATGCCATTTCATTTCATTTCATTTCATTTCATACCATAGTCATGGGTGATTTCAACACTAGTTTATTGAAAAAGGATTCGCGCTCATCTTCCTTGTGTAGTATTGTCGAATCTTGTAATCTGTCCATCCTCCCTTTAAATGCTTCACATAACTTTCCAAATTCTACTCCTTCTCTCCTCGATCTTATGTTTGTCTCCTCACCTTCTCTTGTCGCCAAGCATGGGCAGCTTCCAGC
The DNA here is from genome assembly GCA_944739405.2 of Euclidia mi. Lineage (NCBI taxonomy): Eukaryota > Metazoa > Arthropoda > Insecta > Lepidoptera > Erebidae > Euclidia > Euclidia mi. The sequence goes on along the minus strand of OX123204.2, from coordinate 23,234,420 downwards.
TGATGCTTTTTCATACCATGACCTTATCTTTCTGTCCTATAAACTTCGTCTTCCTAAGACAAAAACAAAAATTCTTCTGCAACGTAATTTTGGCGGCATGAATGTAGAAAACCTTCGTACAGATGCAAGTTTGATCGACTGGAGTCCTTTACAGAGCGCAGAGACCATTGACGAGAAAGTTCAATTATTCAGTAGCGCGATTATTGGTCTATACGATGTCCATGCACCAGTCCGTGTGATTAGAGTTAGACAATTACCATCACCTTGGCTAACCTCTGAAATTAAAGTTCTGTTGTCTAAGAAAGCTATAGCTAAAACTAAAAATAAATGTCGACCTACTTCTAGCAACTGGGACAACTACATTGCTATCAGAAATCACTGTAAAAAAGTGTGTAGGAAAGCACAACGCCAATACATCCATAGCTCTGTTGAGAATGAAGATCTGGCTTGTTAATAATGTAACAAAATAATATGGTAAATGTAACTACTAGCGCCACTCTGTTTTAACTCGTGTTACTTATAAATAAATAAATTTTTAGTCTATGGCAAGCGTCACTCTGTGTATTATTATCAGGTTATGGGCGAACGCGATTAAAAATTATTTTAATAGACGGAACGTATAGTACTGTTTTTTTTAGTGTGAAAATGACACTAAAAAACGACAAACTACATCGCTAACATTCCAAAGTTAAAAGGGCGCGAGAACTATGAAGATTGGTGTTTTGCAGTGCAAAATGTGTTGGTGTTAGAAAACATGGCATCCGCCATTACTGAGAGGTTACCGGTTTCTCCTACGACAAGCCAGACAAATGAAGATGCAAAAGCTAAGGCGAAACTAGTGTTAACAATCGACCCATCACTTTATGTACACATAAAACATGCAGCAACAACCTATGATTTATGGAACAAGTGGAAGAATATGTTTGATGACACCGGCTATACAAGAAAGATTGGCTTATTGCGTAAACTCATTAACATTCGACTTGAAAATTGTGACTCGAAAACCCAGTATGTTACTCAAATTGTTGAAACAAGCCAGAGACTTCAAGGTACAGGCTTCAAAATAACTGATGAATGGATTGGTGCATTAATGTTAGCAGGATTACCCGAAAAATATGGTCCGATGTTAATGGCCATAGAACATTCGAGAATAGATGTTAGTGCTGACGTCATTAAAATAAAGCTGTTGGACATGTGTAGTGAAGTTGGAACTGTCTCGAATTCGGAGAATGCTTTTGTTGCGAAAAGTAAACAACGTATGCAATATGGTCAATACTTTAAAAAAGACCAAAAACATGTGACGGGAGAAACACCAAAAGCTGATAAAATCATAAAATGCTATAAATGTAAGCAAACGGGACACTACAAAAACCAATGTCCTGGTTCCGAATCAAGCAAAAGAAAACAATCCAATGCCTTTAGTGCTATTTTTTTAAGTGGGAAATTTAACTGCGAAGATTGGTATATCGATAGCGGGGCCAGCAAACACATGACAGCGAAACAGAAATATGTAGTGAATCAATCATATGAACATGAAACCAAAGAGATTATTGTTGCTAACAAAACATGTGTCCCGGTGCTGTGTTCTGGTGATGTAAACATCATTACAGTTGCAAATGGTGAAGAATATGACATCACAGTTTCAGATGTATTGTGCATACCAAGTTTAACTACAAACTTGCTTTCAGTGAGCCAGTTGATTAAGAATGGCAATAATGTAGTTTTTAAAGAGAACATTTGCATTTATAATCAACAAAAAACTCTAGTTGGAATATCAGAATTAGTAGAAGGTGTGTACAGATTATATACTAAGAAAACAGAACAGTTATTGGCAGCTACAGCGAAGGCATCTAGTGAGACTTGGCATCGACACTTGGGACATATCAACAGTACTAGTTTAAACAAAATGAGGAATGGAGCTGCAGAAGGTATCTCATACACAGATATAGCAGATATAGATAAATCTAAGTGTACTGTGTGCTGTAAGGGGAAGCAGGCTAGACAACCTTTTCAGCCTAGCTTGACAAAGGCACAGGATGTTTTAGAATTGGTACACTCGGATGTGTGCGGTCTTATGGAACAATTGTCCATTGGAGGATCCAGATACTATGTATTGTTTGTGGATGACTACAGCAGAATGGCTTTTATATACTTTATGAAGACAAAGTCTGAGGTATTTAAGTTTTTTAAAGAATTGAAGTCAATGGTAGAAAAACAAAAAGACAGGAAAATTAAAATTCTAAGGACAGCCAATGGAGGTGAGTTCTGCAGTCAAGAGTTTGAAAAATATCTAAAATAACAAGTAATAATACATCAAAAAACTAATGCCTACACGCCTCAACAAAACGGTGTGTGTGATAGAATGAATAGATCATTAGTTGAGAAGGCTAGATGTCTAATATTTGATGCTGGTTTACATAAAAAGTTTTGGGCAGAAGCTGTAAATACCTCTGTATATTTAAGAAATCGGTCAGTTGTTACCGGTTTAAATAATATGACTCCATATGAAGCCTGAACAGGGAGCAAGCCCAACTTAAGTCATGTGCGTATTTTTGGAAGTAAGGTTATGATGTACATTCCAAAAGAAAAGCGATTAAAATGGGATATGAAGGCTAAAGAACTTATTTTGTTTGGCTATGCAGACAACGTGAAAGGTTTTATGACCCAGAATATAACTCTGTCACAACTAGCAGAGACATCATTATAATGGAAACAGCAGAAAGTACAGTAGATATTCCCATTGAGTGCGCAGCTTCAGTGGAGGAAGAAAAATATGAGGAAGAAGAGGAAAACAGAAACACAGATACTGATGTTGAATGTAATGATACCACATATGTTCCAGAGGCTTCTTCGGTAAGTGACTCATTTGACAGCTCTTTTGAAACAGCATCAGAACCAGACGTTTCATTAGAAAATTTAAATGTGCCAAACAAAAGAGTGAGAAAAGTACCTGATAGATTTGGCTATAACAACTTATGTATTACAGAGTCAGAAGATCAAAATCTAACAGATATTACACTTGAGGAAGCTTTAAATGGACCTGAAAATAAATTTTGGAGAGCAAGCATGGAGGAGGAACTGGAATCATTTAAGAAAAATGATGCATGGGAGCTTGTAGATAGACCTCATGACTCTACAATAGTGCAGTGCAAGTGGGTGTTTAAAAAAAATATGATAGTGCTGGTAATGTGCGTTATCGTGCGAGACTAGTAGCAAAAGGTTTTTCACAGAAAGCTGGCATAGATTATCATGAAACTTTTTCTCCTGTGCTCAGATATTCAACTTTAAGATTATTATTTTCTTTAACAGCAAAACTAAGTTTCGACATTCGTCATCTAGATGTTACTACAGCCTTTTTAAATGGTTTTTTGAATGAATCTGTATATATGCAAAAACCTGTAACTTACAAAGAAAGTAGTGATGATAACAAAGTATTAAAGCTTAAACGAGCCATCTATGGACTTAAACAGTCATCACGTGCTTGGTATCAGAGGGTCAATGATTACCTCATGGCTTTAGGATATTTGAAATCCAAATATGAACCTTGTTTGTTTACAAAATTTGAAGGAAATGTTAAAATCATAATAGCATTGTTTGTCGATGATTTTTTTGTTTTTTCAAACTGTAAAATGGCAACTAATCAGTTAATACATGAGTTGAGTTGTAAATTTCAAATTAAAGATTTGGGTCAAATAAAGCAGAGTGTTTAGGCTTAAGAGTAAATATGTCTGAAAATGTAATAACTGTTGATCAAGAGCAGTATATAGAAAGTTTATTAAAAAGGTATAATATGACACATTGTAAAACTGCTGAAACTCCAATGGAGATTAATTTAAAGTTAAAAAAATCTCAGAATAGTAATTGTGACAAAAAGTTTCCATATAGGCAGCTGATAGGTAACTTGATGTATTTAGCTGTTCTAACCAGACCAGATATTGCATACAGTGTTTGTTATCTCAGCCAGTTTAATAATTCTTATGATGAAACTCATTGGAAACACTTAAAAAGAATTTTTAAGTATTTAAAATGTACTAAAAATTATGGTCTTGTTTTTACTAAAGATAAATCTTGTATTGAGGGATATGTTGATGCAGACTGGGGTTCAGATTCAAATGATAGAAAATCTTTTTCTGGGTTTTGTTTTAAATTGTCAGGATCAGTTATTTCATTTGAATGCAGAAAACAAAGAAATGTGGCACTGTCCTCAACAGAAGCCGAGTACGTTGCTATTTCAGAAGCCTGTAAAGAGGCTATTTATTTAAAGAATTTATTGCTTGAAATTTTAGATAATTCAGAAACAATAACTTTATATAATGATTGTCAAAGTGCACAAAAACTAATTTTGAATCCAATTTATCATTTTGTGCGAGAAGCAGTTGCAAATAAGTTTGTAAAAATTGATTATTTAGAAACTACTGAAACGCCAGCAGATATTTTTACTAAAAGTTTGGGATCTGTAAAGCATAAATATTTTGCAAAAAAGCTTGGTATATTACTTGTTTTAAAGTATGTATGATTTTGTTAAGCGGAGGTGTTAATAATGTAACAAAATAATATGGTAAATGTAACTACTAGCGCCACTCTGTTTTAACTCGTGTTACTTATAAATAAATAAATTGTTAGTCTATGGCAAGCGTCACTCTGTGTATTATTATCACAAGGTCTGGAAGTTTCTAAAAACTTTGCGAGTTGGAAAATCTTCCCATGATCTTGCTTCTGATAAAATTGATATTAATTCTCTAAATAGACATTTCACTACTTCGTCTATATTTGATCAGACTATCAAAGCTAGTACTTTACATGATCTTTCATTGCTTCCAACCCCCAATTATCCATATTTCGTCTTTAATCAACTATCTGAGTGTGATGTTAAAAGGAGCGTATTATCCATTGCATCTAACGCAGTCGGTAATGATTGTATCAGCCGGAAAATGATCCTTCCCATATTAGATGAAATCCTTCCCATCCTGTGTCATATTTTTAATTATTCCCTATCTGAGGGCGTTTTTTCCACCGTATGGAAAGACACCCAAATAACTCTTTTACCTAAAAAGCCCAATCCGTCTTCTTTTTCTGAGTACCGGCCAATCTCCGTCCTACCATTCCTTTCTAAAGTGCTCGAACGCCTTGTCCATGCCCAACTTAGCACATTCCTGAATAAAAACCTTCTTTTCAATCCACTCCAATCCGGTTTCCGTCCAGGTCACAGCACGGTTACGGCACTGATCAACATTACCGACGACATCAGGCTCGGTATGGAAAATGGCAACGTGACTGTTCTCTGTCTACTTGATTTTAGTAATGCCTTCAATACTATTGATTTCCATATTCTGCTTGGCATATTGCGCTCCATTAACATATCTCCACCAGTGATTGATTGGTTTCACAGTTACCTGTTTGGTCGTCGACAGCGTATACGAATTGAAGACGCCTTGTCTTCTTGGTGTACGTCTAGAGTCGGCGTTCCACAGGGTGGCGTTCTATCTCCTTTACTTTTCTCAATTTTTATAAATTCTATCTCTTATCAACTTCAGTCATCCTACCACCTTTATGCAGATGATCTCCAAATTTACACTCAAGCTCCTGAACATGAGTTGTCTGAAGCAATTCGTATTATCAACTCTGATTTGGATCGTATAGCTGCATGGAGCCTCAGATTTGGCCTTCAAATCAACCCTATGAAAACGCAGATTATTGTTGTCGGTAGTCCCAGGCTGATTGCGCGTGTAGACCGGACTTGTTTACCACAAGTCAACTTTAATGGTATTCCTTTACCTATAAGTGATTGCGTGAAGGACTTAGGAGTGTATATTGATAAAACGTTATCCTGGGGCCTTCAAATTAGGGAAGTTAGCAGAAAATTGTTTTCTGCGGCTGGAACGTTGCGAAGATTGCGAAACTTTCTGCCGACTGCCACCAAGATTGCGCTTGCAAATTCTCTTCTTTTACCTATCCTTGACTATGCTGATGTCAGCTATCTAGATCTCACGGAGGAGCAACTTGATAAGCTTGAGTGCCTTCAAAACTTATGTATAAGTTTCATATTTGGATTGCGCAAATATGATCACGTTTCCAATTTCCGCAATTCGCTTAAGTGGCTCCCAATTCGCCTTCGACGGAATACTCACATACTATCATTACTTTATAACATTATCTTTAATCCTTGTACACCCCATTACTTAAAGGAACGGTTCGAGTTACTTTCTGACACGCATTCTAGATCTCTGAGGTCATCGGTGAATCTGAGACTGGCTATACCAATGCATTCCAGTAGATTTTACGATAAATCTTTTACTGTCCAAGCTGCTCGCTTGTGTAATGCATTGCCGATGCCAATTAAACAAGCTCAAACAATAACATTGTTTAAAAAGTTACTCAAACAATACTACTTGTCTCTTTAATCTTACTACTCTTGTAATTCTTATTTTTCTATTTCCTTTCCTTTATTTATCACTAATTTATGTATGAATAATATAATATATATGTATTGTATAATTATTTATGTATGTATATAGTTATGTATTTGTGTATATAGTTATTTATCTATGTATGTACTTATTTATGTGTATGTAAGTATTTGTATTATAAATCTAAATCAGTACCTAAAGATCGCCAAACTACCCTTTTCTGAATCCGTGTTCTTCTTATCCATCCAAAGATTGCCTGTAAGAGATTGCTTGATAGTGATAAGGCCGCCTATTGTACTATCTGTTATTTTTCTTTTTGTTATAATCCATTAATGTAGTTTCTTTGGCATTTGTACAATAATGATGATTATTATTATTATTATTATCTCTTTTTTATTCAGTATTCACATAATCGAATTTTACATAATTAAACCTTAAATATATCAATAAATTTAACTATATAAAATGGGACCACGGAAACCCACCGGTGTCGGGTACAGGGACCAAGCCACCGGTGGTTAGGGCCTCAGAGAAAGGAACTTCCTCACAATGCGTGCCGTATCGAGAAGAACCGCCTTCTGAATCAAGGCCTTGATCCAGCTGCCCAGTAAGAGCCTCTTAAGATGTTGGTCGAGGCTCTTAGCGATCAATCCATTCACTGAAACGACAATCGGAACAATGATTGCTGAATCTACATCCCACATGTCGACAATCTCGTGAGCTAGATCTAAATATTTAATCTTTTTATCATTTTCCGCCTTCACGAGATTAGCGTCATGTGGTATGGTGATATCAACAATCATTGCGAGACGCTCTGCTCGGTCTATCACTACAATATCAGGCTTATTGGCTACAATAGTCCTGTCTGTAATGATAGACCGATCCCAATACAACAGTGCACGACCATTTTCGAGAACTGGGTCGGGCACATATCTGTAGTACGGTACCTCAGAACCAATGAGTTTATATTTAAGGGCTAGTTGCTGATGGACAATCCTAGCCACTTGGTTATGTCTGTGCAAATACTGACCATTGGCAAGACTCGAACAACCGGACACAATATGCCTGAGAGATTCCCCGGGCTGGTGACACGCCCGACATATGTCAACAGTACCGTCCCTCAGGATATACTTTCGGTAGTTATTTGTCATGACAACTTCATCCATAATTGCACAGACAAAACCTTCGGTTTCTCCGAAAAGATCACCGAAGCGCAGCCAGGAAACGGATGCCTTAAAATCTATATCAGACCCGTGTAAGGCCTTATAGAAGCGTCCATGTAGCTCCTTGCCCTTCCATACTTCTCTCCGGTCCTCAATGCTAAGTACTGCAGGTTTGTGCCAGTTCTCTTTAGCCAGAGCGAGCGGGGTAAGTCCAGTATCCATTGCAACCACATCTCGATGCATATCCACACTCATTTGCAGAAAATATTCTCTAAGGTTATACAGCTCGCGGTTATGAAGGGTCTTAAGACATAAAAATCCTCGACCACCACATTTCCGCGGGATGTATAGCCTCATTACCGACGAGCATGGATGATGCATCCGATATGCAGTCAGCATTGAACGGACTTTTCTGTCCAGGGCGTCAAGTTCAGTCTGAGTCCACCTGAGTATGCCGAAGGAATACATAAGGACTGGCATGGCCCATCCGTTGCAGGCTCGCACCTTGTTACCACCTGATAAAAGACTATTTAGTACTTTTTTCAAGCGGCCAAAGAAACGAGCCCGCAGCGACTGCTTCATGTCAGCCTCAGAGATATTCAAAGACTGCGACATACCCAGGTATTTGTAAGTTTCCGTTAGAGAGAGGGACCAAAGTTGTATGGAATCTGAGAGTTGTATCCCTGCAGATTCCATAATCTCACCTTTCTTCACATGCATGATCGCACATTTGTCCACACCAAATTCCATCCTGATAGAATTACTAAAGGTTTCAGTTACCTTAAGTAATGCAGTCAGTTGGAGATTGTTGAGGGCAAACAATTTCAGGTCATCCATGAAAAGGAGGTGAGATATAACATGGCCACCTCTCCTTAACCGATAGCCTAACCCTGAACCCTCCAATAAAGTACTTAGAGGGTTCAGTGCTAGGCAAAACCACAAAGGGCTCAGACTGTCGCCCTGGAATATACCTCGCTCGATCTTTATTGGAACACCGCAATCCAAACTCGATCGACATCCTGGATAGCGCAATACGGTCCTCCATTGCCCCATACATGACCTTAAGAAGGTGCATAGAGTTGTGCACTTTATACAACTCCAGCACCCTCAAAAGCCAGGTATGTGGCACGGAGTCGTAAGCCTTTCTGTAATCTATCCAGCATGTCGATAGATTTTTTCGATTACGGCGTACCTGTTGGCTAATGGCCATGTCAATCAGAAGGAGTTCTTTAGTACCACGCGCCCCACTCCTACATCCATTTTGAGAAACTGATAAAATTGAATTATCAAATATATGTTTTGATAATTTTATTCTCAAAATGGATGTAAGAAGTTTATAAATTGTTGGCAGACAAGTAATCGGTCTATAATTCTTGGGGTCCGTGGTACCACCAGATTTATAGAGCAGGTGAGTGTGGCCGGATGTTAAAAAGTCTGGTAGCAAACCCGATTCCAATGATGATTGGAACTGAGACGCTAAGCAAGCATGTGAACTACGGAACCATTTAAGCCAAAAATTGTGCAGTCCGTCCGGTCCTGCTGCTTTCCAGTTTTGTAATGGACGGACTGCACTGGCTATATCGTCTTGTGTTATAAATATTGGTTCCATAGTTGGGATTCGTTCACATACTCGCTCAACATCCCGGATCCAATCACCCTCCGAATGGCTGACAGGCGTCGACCAAATGCTACGCCAAAATGAATTAGTGGCATCATCATCCGGTCGACACCCATCACCTTCACCGGCCATGGAATCAGGTTGCTCCCATCCTCTGTACACCCACCTCTCGTCTCTTTGGAATGTGCGATTCAGGCAATATCGATCCACTCTTTTTTTATATCGCCTGATACGGTTTGCCCATGCATAAACTTTTTGCTTCAGAGAGTCGATGCGCTCTGTAACTCGTGCCTGATAATCCTGGGAACTGATACCAGTTCCCGCGAAGGCTCGAGTCACAAAGCGCATCACTCTCGGTCGCGTATTGCCCATCCTGAAACAGGATAGCTTTCCAATGAGTGCCCTAGTCTCAGCGATACGACGCTCAATCCTGCACCGCCAAGCTGGCACAGTAGCGGTTCGTCGAGGAGCGGTATTATTTTCAGACAGATTAACTCCCGCTACCCGACATACAGCTACAGCCGCACAATACAGGATTGAATGTGTATCACCAAGATTTTCGCTATTATCAAAATAGTTTGATAATAACGAATCCAGGGCACTCATTAGCGCTATGTTTCTCTTATGCATGGGCAAACGAGGCAAACGAGGCCGAACATTTGGGTCCATGGATCGGTATTCCTCAATAGCACATTCCAAAGCATTATTATTATTATTATTATTATTGTATATATCAATGCCTGTGATGTGCTATTCCGCTGAATAAGCTATATACATCTTTCTTCAAAATCCGTTCAGTAGTTTATACGTGAAAGGTCAACAAACATCAAATTATTCAACCATGCATTCTTACAAACTTTTACATTCTAGGTATGTAAAATTGTATATAATTTTGCGCTTTCGCTAGAAGAGGGGAAAAAGTAAATCAGCTGGGAAAATAAGTCTTCGTCCAACCAGACTTGATAATGTGACTTAAACTGTGATTTAGTGCGGTTGGAGATTTTCCATCTTGAGCTCATCCGTTCACTTAACCTATTGGCAGACCCTTAAAGCGTATGTCTTGAACGAACATGCATATACCTAATATTAGTTATATGGAATTTAAATCCTCTGCTATATTACAAGCATTATAAGCTTATTATAAGCATTTTTTTACTGCCTCCGTGGTCCGGTGGATAGCGAATGCGACTGCTGATTGGACGTACCGGGTTCAATTCCCGGTTCGAGCAAAAGTGTTACTGGGTTTTTCCGAATTCTCAGTAGCAGCACGGAGTCTGGTGATGTGGCCGGTAACGGCAATAGGCTCGCCCCCTATTACATGGACTTAAAAAATTCATGGCGAAATGTGGGTGTAATATTACACCTCTGCCTACCCTCTCGGGGGTATTGGAGTGAGTCTATAAATAAATAAAAAATATAAGAATTTTAATTTAGCAACAATTGACAAATTAAATAAGCCTAGGATTTTCATATTTGTTTTAAAAATCTATTAATAAAAATATACACATGAGCACAGATTTAACAAACAAGAACCAGATGTAGCGTATTCGTCCAACTAAGTGAGGCACGTTGACAGCTATGTGTGCGTGACATTTGGCGACTGGCACTGTACGGACACGCGCGTCTATGTGTGTGTATAGTTGCCAGGTTATGAATAATCGCCCACTATTTTGCATATAGTTTTTGCAAACGAATATAAAAATATTACATAGGTAATATTTTATATTCGTTTGTGGTTTTGAAGAATTTACCATAGATTTAATTAATGCTTTTAATATGTAATGCTGTTGTGAAAATTATTCAAATAAAAGATACCATTAAAGTATGCTTTTATAAATACACTAGCTGACCCAGCGAACTCCGTATCGCCTTTTTAAGAGTTTTAATTTAATTCCCTTTTTTCGAGGCCAATTTTCCAAAGTTACCATTGACTTAGCGCTTAATCTCTTATCATTCCAGGGTCTATAAATGATGCAAAAACAAACATACGTTTTTATATAATATTGAATTCCCCATTCCTTAAAATATCGGAGACGATACCCATATCGACTTAAAAAAAACTCCCGTCTTTGATTTCCTATCCGCCATCTTTGATCACGAAATACATGTTTTATTTGGTTTCACCATCCCTTAAATCATCAGAGACGATACCCATATTGATATTTTAAATTTTGCCCATCCGCCATCTTTGATTTCCCATCCGCCATCTTGAATCACAAAATAAATGTTGTATTTGGATTCCCCATCCCTTCAAACATCGGAGACGATACCCATATTGATTTAAAAAAAAAATCCCATCCGCCATCTTTGATCACGAAAAAGATGGTGTTTTTGAATTCCCCATTCCTTAAAATATCGGAGACGATAACCATATTGAATTTTTAAAACTTTCTCATCCGCCATCTTTGATTTCTCATCCGCCATCTTTGATCGTGAAATAGATGTCGGATTTGGATTCCCCATCCCTTTAAATATCGGCGACGATACCCATATCGACTTTAAAAAAAATCCCGTCCGCCATCTTTGATTTCCTATCCGCCATCTTTGATCACGAAATAGATGTCGTATTTGGATTCACCATCCCTTAAATCATCAGAGACGATACCCATATTGATTTTTTAAATTTTTCCCTCCCCCATTTTTGATTTCCCATCCGCCATCTTGAATCACGAAATAGATGTTGTATTTGGATTCCCGTTCCGTTTAAACATCGGAGACGATACCAATATTGTTTTTTTTTTAATTTTCCCATCCGCCATCTTTGATCACGAAATAGATGGTGTTTTTGAATTTCCCATTCCTTAAAATATCGGAGACGATACCCATATATCGACTTTAAAAATCCCGTCCGCCATCTTTGATTTTCTATCCGCCATCTTTGATCACGAAATAGATGTTGTATTTAGATTCGCCATCCCTTAAAACATCGGAGACGATAACCATATTGATTTTTTAAAACTTTCTCATCCGCTATCTTTGATTTCTCATCCGCCATCTTTGATCGCGAAATAGATGTCGGATTTGGATTCCCCATCCCTTTAAATTTCGGGGACGATACCCATATCGACTTTAAAAAAAATCCCGTCCGCCATCTTTGATTCCCTATCCGTGAGCTTTGATCACGAAATAGATGTTGTATTTTGATTCACCATCCCTTAAATCATCAGAGACGATACCCATATTGATTTTTAAAATTTTTCCCATCCGCCATTTTTGATTTCCCATCCGCCATCTTGAATCACGAAATAGATGTTGTATTTGGATTCCCCATCCCTTTAAACATCGGAGACGATACCAATATTGATTTTTTTAAATTTTCCCATCCGCCATCTTTGGTTGCCCATCCGCCATCTTTGATCACGAAATAGATGTTGTATTTCGATTCTCCACCCCTTAAAATATCGAAGGCGATACCCATATTGATATTTAAAATTTTCTCATCCGCCATTTTTGATTACCCGTCCGCCATCTTGGATCACTAAATAAATTTAATTTTATTAATCAGCGTCCTGAAAATCTCGAAAACGATACCCATATAGATTGTATCCAATTCGTTTAGACTTTTTTTGCCTTTGACCCAACCCTCCCCCTTCTCGTTTGACCATTTTAATATTTTTGACTGGCCCCTAAAAGTTGTGGCGTAATTTTATATAGCCTATAGCCTTTCGGAACAATTGGGCTATCATAGGCAATAACATTTTTTTAAATCCGACTGCTAGTTCCTGAGATTAGCTGACATTATGTTTTAGCCTTTTTAGCCTTTTGCCCGGCCCCAAAGGGTCGAAGCGTTATGTTATATAGCCTATAGCCTTCCGGAATAACTGGGCTATCGTATACAAAAAGAATTTTTCAGATCCAACCGGTAGTTCCTGAGATTAGCGCGTTCAAACAAACAAACAAACAAACAAACAAACAAACTCTTCCGCTTTATTATATTAGTATAGATTTCTTAAAAAATGTAGGCGCCGAGTTAAGTTTTAACTAATTTTATTCGTAAATTGAGAAATAAATAGATAGGCTTCCGTCATAAATATTAATTAGCTAAAAACATTTTGTCATGCATACAATAAATTATGAATATCATAATCATAAATCGTAACCAAAAAAAATTGCAATTAAAAATAAATAATGGCTACAATCAATAATTTCTGTTTCTGTACTTAATGTACACACGGCGCCAAGTCAAGCTAAATAGTCGAAGTACGATTTTGATACTTATTCCCTACGCCATAAGAACGGTACAAAGGTCTAACAACGGTACAAAGGTCAAAGTGTATAGCTTGACAAGTAGCCGCGTGTACACGAATATTTGGATCGTTTGGGGATCGAACTCAAAACAATGTATATACTAATGGAAATCCTATTAGTATATTTATAAGAAAAATTTAATCTACAATATACTTTTACAATACGTTAATGTATTTTTCATTAACTTGACAATCATTATTACCTACATAATCAATTGACAAGTGCATTTTCCCTAATTCAGGGAAAACGGTGTCGACGTAAACTGGCAACACTTACATATTTTCTGCAGAAATACGAATTTATCGAAATAATATTATAAAACGGTCAAATAATCCATAGTTATCTGTAAGAATATATTCCATCTTCCCGTATTTGCTTTTAGAAACAACTTTTACAATGTTTAAAAACGCAAGACGGCATTTTATGAATTTAAAAGCTGGATCGATCGTGGCGTGTGAACTGTGCGATGCTTCGCAGCGCACTGAGTCGAGTTTGTATTCGCTTTTCAATTTTGTATTTGCTTTAGTGGCCTCACGCAAGTGTTCCGCGCGCTCTGTCTGCCTTTTATTCTATAGTCTTAGCACATGAGGCTGTGGGTAAATCGGAAAAACAACTGATATTTATTTCCGTTGAACTACATAAAATTACAACACGATTTAGTTAACTTGATGACGAAGAAAGTTGGTACAGGTTTGACTTTAGGCCAGTAACTAAAATAACTCACCCAAGTATCACCCAAATATTCTATCAGATTGGAGACATCCTAAAAACAGGACAGGTTAGAAGTACCCTGAACAGAAAAGCATGCATGAGGAATCTGATGGGAGTGAATGAAGCAAGAGAAATATGTCAGGATAGTTGTAAATGGCGTTCCGTAGTCTCTGCCTACCCCTCCAGGAAACAGGCTTGAGTCTATGTTTGTATGTATGTATGTAAGTATCTATTTGTGCTTTTAAGTTACAACAAAACTGCAAGTAATCCTGATTTTATTCGTAATCAATTTTCATTCAAAATTCACTAACCTTCATTCAGTCGACGGATTGGTGTAATTTCGACCCTTCCTTCAGTTTGATTGGTAACTGATACGACCTAAAATATCTTGACCCTTTATTATGGTGTCCTTTATTGGCTATACTTTTAATTAAAATATCTTATTTAATTTTAATACAACATAATGTTGTGAAAATTATATTAAAATGCGTTAAGAAACTGTGTTGCTCTGCAGACGGCGGGCCAGCTGCAACTACATTTTGTGGCCGATACTAATTAGCAGGTCGTTTTGTCTCCTCTATCATATCCAATTGTGTCCGAAGATCGCACTAAAATGTATACAAAATAAATAAATTATATTACTAACGTAATTCCTGAGTGAAATTTTAGTCACATAATACAGGTTCTGGTAGTCTGAAATAAAAAAAACATTATTTTTTAAAATCTTTGTATCATCAAATAGTGACTGATATTCGCGGTGACCATTGATATTTTCACACGTCTCAAAATCCGGGATTCTTAGCTTCTTAGCTAATCATACCAAATTTTTGTCTCTAAAACATCCCAATTTAAAACAAACTTGAAGACATAAAAATGCATAAAAATGAAATCCTGACGTCTCTACTTACTCGTTGCTATATAATTTGCGAGCTCTCATATTCTTGTGCAACAAAATTTCTTACAGAATTATCAGAAACGTGAACAGAATGAGATTTGAATTCCAGTAACACACTGACTCGCGAACACTCACAATAAAGTGGAGCTCGATGTAGCTCGACAATTGCTAGAAAACTGCAGCAATTTTTTTTTACATGCTGAATGAACTCTCATTGGCATTGTACTAAATAACCCATCCAAGTACTATTACACAATGAAGATGTAGTTAATTAAGACTTGTGTATTAGCAAAGCATTTTCAATGCTTTTAACCCGGGAAAAATCTTGTATCGCATCTTTACATACATAATTATAACTAACGTTATGTTTAAGTGACAAGGCAGACGATTAAATCACTTATCCCTTCATACAGTCAGGGTTATATTTATGATAAGTAATTGGGGATACAAATTGCTGAGTAGGTATAGTTTATTGTGTGTTGTTCGTAATAGTGATCCTTTGGATGGGTATCCAAATCTGCGGCTAGTTCTCGTAAACCCTTGACTACTGGGCTATCGCTCCTCCTTATTTTTTTTTACGATAGAATTTTTTGTACATTATAAACTGGATTTAGTTTTACTTATTACTTCTACTTTTAGATTCAAAAGATTACTCATATGCTGAGTAATTAAGATGCGGCAATTAACAAATTCAAATGACATTTACATTATGATTTGGCATAAGACCTTTGAATATCAACATGCGAGTTTTGGACTTAAATAAATAAAAGTCTTACAAATGAATGTTTTATTATTTTGCTGCATACTGAAGCTTAGGCTCTTAATGTTACAAACAAGCCTAAACAAATATGGCCGGTTATTGCTATGAATTGGGCAACGGCGACAGGTGCTTAAAATCATACGTCAAATAAAATAAAATGCCATATAAAACTCCTACAATGCCGTATTGATTTTCTTCATCCTTTATCTTTTATTAAACCTAGCCAGCAAACTAATAAAGTAAATATAATTAAATAGAAAATACAGAGAAAAGAAAACGAAACCTTTGAGACATGCAACTGAGACAGTTAACTCCTTGAATAGCAAGAAATGGGTCGCTTCGTCTGATAAATTAGGTTATCTTTTATTTTGATATCATTGTCGTCCGGGCAAATTAAAACACCGCAGGGCTTTTCAATAAAAGAGCTTTTACATTATATTTATTGGAGCGCAAGTAATCGAATCATAAATTTAAGAGTTGTTATTTAAAAGTATGTTGAAAAAAGCTATTTATACCAGGAAAGAACATTAAAATCTAAACCATAGCAGCCCCTGGGAAATCAGCTGGTAGGTTCACAAAATGTTGACGAGCTCTGGCTGGTAAAACGACAGCGTTATTCTGTCATATTTTCCGGCGGTTTATTTTAAACGAAGGTTTGTTTTGGAAGATAATTAGGTTGATAATGGCAACAGTATTAATGTTATATATTATTTAGAATGAGTTATTTTATGCCACAAATTGTTTTGGATATACATATTTTTAAGAGATTCATTAAAACGTTATGTCCGCATTGTCCTCCTGACCTAGTTAATTTCTGCAAAGAAATGCTGGGACTAAGCATATATGAATGCGGGAATGAGTATTAAAAATATAAACTTATTTTAAATTGTCTTTCGGGATTTATACCACGTACCTTTGTTTGGAGTAACCGATATTTCGGCACTGTTGCAAGCGCCATGTTCACGGATGTACTGAGGGTATTGCGGGTGGATGAATGTTACGAGCAAGTATAATGGTCTACCCGCTTTCTTACTCGTTTTTTGCGTACAACACCACTGCCACTGTTTTCACTATCGCACTGTACCCGATCACGACATACTACACTCACTACGTCAGCTCGCGGTTTGACTTTTTTTATTTTCACGGGTTTTACATAGACGTACCACTGGATGCCAGATACTCGACAGTTGAGAAGGTCTCAGTTAAAACTATCTTAACTGCTTTTAAGAAACTGTCGCAATATATAAGATCGCCGAAAGACAGTCTTCCCTTAGAAAACGCAGGTGTATACAAAATTGACTGCAGCTGTGGGAGTTCCTATATAGGACAGACTAAACGCACCATCTCTTGCCGGATAAAGGAACACATAAGGGCAGTCAAAAATAATGAACCACACAAGTCAGCCATAGCTCAACATCTCTTAGAATCGGGTACCGACCACTGAATTGAGTTACACAACCCTCAGGTGCTTTCGACAGAACGCCACTACATACCCCGAATGGTTAGGGAAGCTATTGAAATTAAAATGTTAAGAAATTTCAATAGAGAGGATGGGTTTCAACTGTCGAGTATCTGGCATCCAGTGGTACGTCTATGTAAAACCCGTGAAAATAAAAAAGTCAAACCGCGAGCTGACGTAGTGAGTGTAGTATGTCGTGATCGGGTACAGTGCGATAGTGAAAACAGTGGCAGTGGTGTTCTACGCAAAAAACGAGTAAGAAAGCGAGTAGACCGTTATACTTTCTCGTAACATTCATCCACCCGCAATACCCTCAGTACATCCGTGAACATGGCGCTTGCAACAGTGCCGAAATATCGGTTACTCCAAACAAAGGTACGTGGTATAAATCCCAAAAGACAATTTAAAATAAGTTTAAATGACCACGAAAGTTTAAATTCCTATATTGAAAATATAAACTTTTCAACCCAGTGGCTTATGTCTGATTGACACAACCCATAGACATTCTTTGCTTAAGACTTTTTGTATAATTTTATATACATTACAGATAAGTGAAACACCTCTAAGGAAAAACCAGTAACATCAAATAAGACTTTTTTATATGAACAATATGCAATAATCATCATCATGACTTGGACTGTTTAATCTGTCTAAAACATACAACATACTGTGGTAAGTTCATAAATAATTCAATAGAATGTAGCGCCAGCTAATCTCACTGGTCCACTAGTGAGTAGAAATCATCTGAATACGGACGGACAACAATTCTCCACGTAGAGAAATATTTTCATTTCTCCTCCGCCAGTGTTCACAATCAATAGCTATATTTTAATCTTCATAGAACCATTGTTGAACCGGAACAACACCTGTTGAAAGAAATCTAAGAATATGTAGGTGGCTTATGAGAAAAATGCAGGAATTTTGCAAGGTACAACGTATGCCGTACTGATGGCGATTTTTATTATCGTGTAAAAAATTTGTAAAGGAAGTTTTAGTAGTGGGATATATTCGGTAATGGAAAAATTATACAGTCGATGATGTGGACCATATAGGGAACACATAAAACGGACTATCGGTGAGAAGTTAGCGGAGCGGGCGGGTAGTTACTCGTATAGTAAATGGACGAGTAATTTGGTAATGTTTGGATGGAACTGAGACGAACAGGATCAAAGATTTATTTGTTGCAAATTGCTTGTTAAACTTTACATGCTGAAAGGAGTGTGATGGTAATTATACTTACCCTTTATGTCGAGGCTTCTCAGCTAAAGCCAGTAGACCATTCTCGCCTGTTTGAACTTTCGGTTTATTCACCTAACATAGAGAATAATATAGCACGGGTCTGATACATATTGAGTTGGTTGAATTATGACTGCTTGCGCTAAAAAAGTACTAAATAAAATAATTTGTATTGAATGTCTGACTGAATCTTCAAATTGAACAATCGAATAATTTGAAATGATTCTGTTACTTTCATTCAATGCAGTTTTCTCAATTTGATTACATGCACCAGCAATATTTATTATTATTACTTTGAAGTGTAAGCATACAATGTAATTTGATTTTTAATGCATAAGTAATAATGAAGTAAAGCTATAAAGCTGTACTTTGGAGTGCTTAATACATAAAGTTCAGTTACAATGAATCCAGAATTCGGATCAACAATTTGTGGATTATATGAACCCCTGACTCGCAGCGCACTGGTAGTGTCCGACCACGCAGTACCTATACCCTGAGTAATATGAGATAGATGAATGCGAAAAACTCCATTCAATATGATTAGAAAATGCATAAGTAGCAAATGTCATAAGATAAGGAATTGAAACACAATAAAGTTATTTAATCTAGTGGCCGTGTAATCAGGGCGTTGTCTGAATGTGTGATAACAATATTAGGAACTAAATAACAGATTATGTGCGGCGAGTGTGCTGGACTGGTGCCAGTAGTACTGAGCGCTATAGGACCACCACACGTACATAGTAGTAATGTCGCTATTAAAAAAAATAAATTATTATTTTCAGAGTGACTAATAACTTAAAAGATGACTAAATGTTTGCAACTAATGAAATAAGTTGCTAGCGATTAAATATTTTCGCGACTATTATATTAAACTAGAGGACCCCAGCAGCTACGCCTGCATTTTTTTTTAATTTACCTGTTTTGGCCGATCCCGTGGGAATTTCGGGAAATCCCTTCTTAGTGCACCCCTACGGTCCCCAAGGAACATGCCAAATTTCAACTTCCTGCACCCAATAGTTTCGGCTGTAGCGTGTCTGTCAGTCAGTCAGTAACGCAAGGATTTTATATATTAAGAGGCCGTTCCCGTTTTTTAAGCCATTTTGGCGATTAACACGCGCGGAGATACGTGATTGTGACTCAGATATCTCAACAAATTAAGAAATTAACGATGATATTATTAGATCACTTCGTTTACTATTGTATGACTGTAGTAAAAATAAGTGTTTAATTACCTACAACAGAAAAATCAAGTTTCCGCAAAGCATGTTTTGAAGAAATCATTTTATGAGCATTACGCGATGGTCCATGACATCGAAAATAATGTGAGTAATTAACTTTTAAATGCATCTATGACATAACAAGATCCTGCCCCTTGGTATGATTGTGCCAGAATGTTAGGTTTCATTCAGAAATTAACCAAAAAATGTTACGTAAAATGTCATTAAATTGTCAGTTTACGTCTAAATGGATTATTTTTTATCGCATAAAATACACTAAGAAATAAAAAAACAAATAGTCTCTAATAAGATTTGATATAATACCTTGCTAGGAAAAAAAAATCAGCTTCTGAATGTGATTACAAATATTTTAAATTAATTTTTAAACGAAGCTAGAAATCGTTATATTAATCCTGTACGAGTCTACAGAACTTTAGACAGTTTAGACCGCGCTGAGCGCTCATCGGGGTAGGACGTGTGCCGTTTGCCGTTGTCACTGCGTCTGTGTGCGTGCCTTGTAAACACCACTGTATTTATAGCGCGACAAACCCTTCTTGATGTGAGTTATTATTGTTGAATATGTATAATAAAATAATGGTAACGAAATCGATGCTCTTATAAAATAAATACCGCAAAATTCAAAAATACTACATTCACTTAGGTCACAAGGTGACTCTTATGAATGTCAGAAATTGTATCTAAATATATATAAAACTCAAAAGTGACTGACTGACATAGTGATCTATCATCAAACAGCCCAAACCACTGGAGGGATCGGACTGAAATTTGGCATGCAGGTAGATGTTATGACGTAGGCATCCGCTAAGAAAGGGTTTTGATCAATTCTACCGCCAAGGGGATAAAATAGGGGATGAAAGTTTGTATAAAACTTTGTCAATTTTAAACTGATCGGGCTGAGACTTTGCATGCATATAGCTATTATGACGTAGGCATCCCCTAAAAAAGGATTTTGATACATTCCACCCCTAAGGGGATAAAATAGGGGATGAAAGTTTGTTTACATTTTCATAGATTTTCGACTGATTGAACTGAAATTAAAGATTGGAGCTACTATGATGAAGACGTCCGCTTAAATATGGTTTTGATAAATTCAACCCCCAGGCAGCGATAGCCGAGTGGATATACCAACAGACTGCCATGCAGATGGTATCGGGTTCTAATCCACGGCACGCACCAATGACTTTTCGGAGTTATGTGCGTATTGAATTGTTAATTATCGCTTGTCCCGTGCCTCGGAGAGCACGTTAAGCCGTCGGTCCCGGTTGTCATGAAGATCTTTGACAGTCGTTACAGGGCGTCAGTACCTTCTAAATTAACTGACACTAGTCTTAACCATGGAATATCGCTATCCCTTCGGGTTGCGGAGGTCAGACAGGCAGTCGCTCTGTGGAAAAGCTAATATTCAGCCAAATCCGGTTAGACTAGAAAGCGAACCCCAGATTGAAACTGGGATAACGCTAAGAGGATGATGATGATGATACATTCAACCCCCATGGGGATATACTAAGGGATGATGGAGGATGTAAATGTATTAGTTTGAACTATCAGTACCTAGTGGAACGAATAAATTAAGACGAACAAAATAATTTTAGTTATAAATGTTGAAAATAGATAGCGTTGTGCAGTTACGTCATTTTTTTAATCGAGGTGTTAAGATTTTTTGCGGATTAATGACCCTCTCCAGTTATTACTTAACGTTCATCGTCAGGTAGGTTAGTTGTACAATGTACGCAGTTGGTTGAATGTTGTTGGTCGTTAAATCGTTTTGGTTGCTGTATAGCACATACCGTACCTAAATATTTCTAGCGGATTATATTTGACGATTCTGGCTATTCTTTTCTTGGAATGTATTGGATTGCATTTGCTTTGTTTCGTTTAAGTAGTTTTGGTTATAGACTCAGCTTTGTTTTTGGTATTTATTTTGTTTTCGTTTAGTTTGAGCGTAGGTTTTGTCGGTTAGACTTTTTTAAAATGGCTAAAGAAAATCTGAACGTTAATGGAGAAGTTCAAGAATGTACTGTCGTCCCTATTGTTGGTGACGGTGCATGTTTGTTTCGTACTCTCTCTTATTTAATGTACGGAACACAAGATAGAGCGATGGTGCGTTCAGACATTGTCACATATGTGGTTAATGACTGGAGCAAGTTTTCAATTACGACCCACTATTCACCCAATGGCTGGATAGTTTTAGCGCCTTATGGCAGACTAGAGGAAGACAGCAGCTACGCCTGCATTTTTTTTTAAATTTACCCGTTTTGGCTGATCCCGTGGGATTTTTGGGAAATCCCTTCTTAGTGCACCCCTACGGTCCCCAAGGAACATACATGCCAAATTTCAGCTTCCTGCGCCCAATAGTTTCGGCTGTAGCGTGTCTGTCAGTCAGTCAGTAACGCAAGGATTTTATATATTAAGATTAGTTAAGAATATTGTGTAAACCCAAGCCGAAGTCTACTGGTTGTGTACATGACTGCCAAGTCATACTTACAAAGAATGGTACCTCAACCTAGGAAACGAATGTTTTTAAGTTTTCACATTTTCTAAGCCGTAATTAAAAGCGCGTGCGTGCTGTGCTCGAAATACCTACTTATCCATTTGGGGTCATAAGTCGTCTTAAGAACATATTGGTGGAGTAAATGCATAGATTTTGTACCTAATTAGAAAAATTCCATACTAACTTTGAGCCTCAATATCTCCTGAACCAGTAATTTCCCAGGCATGGTGCCGAAGTAAAAATGTTCGTAGTGATTGGTACAACATGGGATTTCAGTTTTCGTTAAGGGTCTTTTTACATACTGTATACAACCTTACTTATTTGTATACTTAGTGTAAAGGATGATTCACGTTACACCGGGCCGTGTCCGGGCCGGGCCTCGGCCGGGGCACGGCCGTGGCACGGTCAAATATTCATAGTATTGATTTGTATGAAGTAATTCACGTTAGGCTGTGGCACGGCCATGCCACGTCCGGAGCACGGCCGGGCCACTCCTGTGCTCTGGCCGTGGCGTGGGTATTGTTTTCCGGCCGGAGGGCAGTTGATGATTTAGGCCGGAATACACGGATTCATAATTATAAATTAATATTAATCAAAGGTCGGTATATTACGGTATGTTTTTTTTAGAAATCGGCGAGTGACCACACGTACGCAGCTATAACTTATATTTTTACTACGTCACCAAAGTATTTCGACAGATATCGGACAATATATTTTGGTATAGCATGATACATGTTCGTATAGCAAGACATATTAACGCATATTTTGATATATTTTTAGAACACAGGGTGTTATTTTTCATCTGTTATTTGTGTGCATGTTGAACACAGTAATATCCTCTGCGCCCGCGACTCAGCCTTGAAGCCCCCTTGTAGTAAAGGTACTCTGTGCGCCCTCTGCCTGTTTCCCGTCGTCAATGGCAATGGCGATAGCTGCCAACTCAATTTGTGAGAATTGCATTTTAATTAGTAATAATTACAAACTATCACCTCGTGTGACGCTATTCCAACAAGTACCGACAGGCACGGCCGTGCAATGAATGCTCAGAAACAGCCCGGTGTAGCATGAATGCCTAGCCCGGCCGGAGCATGCTGGATGCGACACGGCCGGGCCCCAGCCCGGCCGCGGCCTGGTGTAACGTGAATCATCAAGCATTGATTGCACGGCCGTGCCTGTCTGTTCAAGTAGGGATTGCGACAAACGAAAGAGAAACAATACCCATCGACATTACGACGCCGTGGCCCGGCCGTGGCACGGCCGGAGCACGGCCCGGCCATGGCCTAACGTGAATTACTTCATACAAGTCAATACAATGAATATCTGACCGTGCCACGGCCGTGCCCCGGACTGGGCCCGGCCCGGACACGACACGGTGTAACGTGAATCATCCTCCGTGTCCGGCCGGGCCCGGCCCGGCCCGGCCCCGGCACGGTGTAACTAGAATCATCCTTAAACCTATTAGGAATACATAGCACAGACAGCCGAAATCGCGGCAAAATGCAGCTGTTCCATTCATTTTGTCAATGTCAAAGTTCAATTTTGTATGGAACAGCTGATTTCCTTTGCAACATTTTTATAAAGTTCCAGCAAAAAATTATTTTTTAATAATGACTCAATCACTGTCTAAGTGGTTTGTTCTATAAGGTTTGATTATTAAATACTTCCTGCCAGAAAAAAATTGAAATGTTGGTATGTAGGTATATGATTCTTGTGTTATAAACATCGATCACTAATCACTAATTATAAATGGTGACAGCATGGTATTGAAAACAACATGTGACAAAACATTAAGACGTTACTTTTTAGGGTTCCGTACCTAAAAGGTAAAAATCGGCACCCTATTACTAAGCCTCCGCTGTCTGTATGTCCGTCCGTCTGCCTGTCTGTCTGTCTGTCTGTCACCAGGCTGTATCTCATAAACCGTGATAGCTAGAAAGCTGAAATTTTCACAAATTATGTATTTTAGTTGCCGCTATAACAACAAATACTAAAAATAAAAATAATGAAAATATTAAGGGGGGTCCCATACAAAAAACGTGTCTTTTTTTCGTATTTTTTGCTCAAAATTACTAACTGTAACAGGTAGACGCTTTTAATTTTCACAGAATATGTAGTTTTATATTACCTTTCAAAATAAATAATTAAATTAAAAAAAAAGTAAATAATAAAGGGGGGCTCCCATACAACAAACGTACTTTTTAAGCAATTTGTTACTCGATCTTAATAAACAGGTAGAAACTTAAAAAGTATTTAAGTATACATACAACAAACGTGATTTTCTTTTATAAATGTTGGTACGGAACCCTTGGTGCGCGAGTCCGACTCGCACTTGCCCAATTTTTCTTATTTATTTTAGCAAACAGTACATAGCGGCGCGCGGCGATGATGGCTATCAGTTGATTTGTAATAGTACAATAAATGAGGAGATGGATACCCCAGAAAAATTTCGGCTACTTTTTCAGCTCAAGTAACATCTCATTTATATTGTATATTAATATTTTCAACCGACTTCAAAACGGAGGCGGTTCGCAATTCAGTTGTATTATTTTTTCATATTTTTTTATGTTTGTTACCTCACTAATGCATCATTTATGGACCGATTTGGAATTATTTTTATTTCATAGGATTTAATGATATTACTTCCAGCTTGGTCTCATAGAAAGTTTTCCGAAATCGGTTCTGTATTTTGGATTTTATAACAGAAAAACTAGAATTTGTATTTATTGTAATCTAAGTAGGTAAATGAGATTGCATGTTTCTACGACTGTTTGAAGTCGGCTTTTTTTTAACAACAACAATGGAATCTACCTGGAATTATCAAAATACGTTAGTCAAAATAATTCTGTATTACGATCATAAAATGTATTTGTCAAAGTATCAATTTGTTTTGTCTCCGTGAGTTCACTGCAAGGTAGATTTTGTTGGGCTACACAGACGCACACATTGACACCTCCATCGCGTTGCCCGCGCGCTTGGCGTAAAATACCTATTCACGCAGTCCGTGAATTTGGGAACGGCCTCTTAATATGAGATTAAAAACCAAGGGTGTTATAAAAACTTAAAACTAGCAGCTGCGGTTAGGTAGCAAATAAACTATACAAGTCAATTGAAATAATAGCCGAGAAGCTATAAATGCCGTGTGGTTGACGGCATAGAATACAAGTGTCACCACCCCCTATCTTCCCGTGGGTTTCGTAAGAGGCGACTAAGGGATAACACGATGCAAATACCATCTTCGCGTAGAGACGGAAAACTCGACATCAAACCCTATACGACTGCCTCTTTGGTCTCGCGGCATAAATGTGCGCGTGGGATCGGGAGGTCCCGGGTTCGATTCCTGGGTCGGGCAGTGTTATTGGGTTTTTCTGTCACGAAATTCTCAGTAGCAGCACGGAGTCTGGAAATGTGCCCGGTACGGCAATAGGCTCGCCCCTTATTACGTGGGACTAAAGTATATCTGGCGAAAAGTGGGTGTAGAAATACACCTCTGCCTACTCCTTCGGGGATAAAAGGCGTGATGATATGTATGTATGTATGTATGTATGTAAGCTATAAATAATGACTTGGCTACTAATAATGTTAGTAGGTAGATTATGTTAGGTTTTCTTGTGACCTTGTACCCAAAAATAGCCAAGATGACGGAGCCCTGCGAAGCAGGGCTCCGTCAACTTGGCTTAAAAGACTGAAGCGTCTTAGTTACTTATAAGAAACACTTCATTTAAGACAAAATCATTTGCCAAATATTGAAATTTGTATTATTTATGAATGTCCATTTTCTATTTTTTATTCATTATCAAGTTTCCGCTTAGATACTAATTCAGTTCCCAAAAAAATAAAATGCTGCTAGTTTAAATTAAAACGAAGCTTATTACTGACATTCAATTCAATTCAATCTTTATTGCGTTCCATAATGTAATTTACATACAGGTGGTAGCCTTAATAACTAAAGTAACAATTATGGACCCTGTCGGGCACAGCAATTTTTGGAAGAGAGGAAGAGCGCTATTTTTATATAATGTCAATAATGTGTTTAGGAAGGTATACGTATTATAATATAGTTTATTTATCTTAGTGTACATATTAATATGCTACATTTTACTTATTACGATACTCCTTATTAGCTGCCAACCCACTAATGGTACCCACTCTCATTATTTTTGAAACTTGTATTCGCTTTATTTAGTCGCCGCATTAAATACATGCCAAAAAAATTGTCATAAAAATAATCATATTGTAATATCCTGGGCAATGCACACATAGCAATTTGAGCTTAGATTAGTCAAAAACTGTATTGTGGTATATGTAAGTATTCCGTACAATGAATTATAGGTACCTGTAAAAGACAAATGAGGTTCAACTATTTAGATGTCATCATCATCCTCCTGTCATCATCGTCAGCGTTATCCCAGCGCAGTTGCATCTCGGAGTCCGCTTACTAGTCTTACCAAATTTGACTGAATATTAGCTTCTCTTCATGGTGAATCTTATTTGATCTCCGCAGTCCAACTGAATAGCAATATTCCATGATTTAGTTAGACTAGTGTCAGATTATGCAGAGGTACTGACTTCCTATAACTACTGTCAAAGATCTTAATGACAAGAGGGACAAGAACTTAAAATGCTTTACAAGGCACAGGACACGCGATAATTAACAATTTAATACGCACATAATTTCGAGAAGTCTGTGGTGCGCGCCGTGGATTTGATCTCGATATACCTCTGCCTAGCAGTCTGTTGGTATCTCCACTAGGCTATCGCTGCCTTTGCTTGAATTTTTCCATATTTTTACCAGGATCTTTGCGGATCCGTAGGTGTCAGTTGATTTGTGTAAAAACTATAAAAAATATTTTTATTGAAAACAGTTTTAATTGCAGTAACTTATGATCTTAGGCTATAAAATTGCCAAAAAAATCCAGCTAGGTCTCCAAATTTCCTTTTTTATATGCATTGGACAATTTGGGCATAAGAGTAAGTACATGTAGCATTCTTCGCCGGTCCAAGTTTGTCGCGTGCTGAACTTTATATAAAAGTGCTTGGTCTGCGCTAAACGCATAGAATCCGAACAGGCGAAAATAATTTTATTCTTTTGAACAAGTTTCTTAGTTATCAACATATTTTCTTGCCACATCTTTCAAAGCATTTCGTTACAAACTAGTTAATAAATAATAATAATACCTCAATTATGTCAGCCTCTCAGAATGGATGAAGGAAGGGGGCTCGTGGTACTAAGGAGCTCCTCCTCATTGACATGGCCATTAGCCAACAAGTTCGCCGTAACCGAAAGGATCTGGCGGCATGTTGGATAGATTATAAGAAAGCGTATGACTCCGTGCCACATACATGGCTTTTGAGGGTGCTAGAGTTGTACAAAGTAAATACTACTCTACGCACCTTTTTAAAGTCATGTATGGGGCAATGGAATACGACTCTTAGCTATCCAGGATGCCGAGGGATCCAGGAGGACGGCGAACATATTAAAATTGAGCGAGGGATTTTTCAGGGCGACAGTCTGAGTCCCCTTTGGTTTTGCTTAGCCATGAACCCTCTCAGCACATTACTGGAGGGTTCAAGGTTAGGCTACAGGTTACAGAGGAGTGGTCAGGTCATATCTCACCTGTTGTTCATGGATGACCTGAAGTTATTTGCCCACTCTGATGCCCAATAGATAGATTTACTAAAAGTAACCCAAAACTTTAGTAAGTCAATCAATATGGAATTCGGTGTGGATAAATGTGCTGTCATTCATGTGAAGCAGGGAAAGATGGTGGAATCTGAGGGGATGCAACTCTCAGATTCCATTAACCTAAGAACGCTTCTCTTAACTGATACCTATAAGTATTTGGGTATGTCACAGGCTTTAAGTATCAATGAAGCCGTCATGAAGCAATCGTTGCAAGAGCGTTTCTTTGGCCGCCTGAATAAAGTACTGAAAAGTCTTTTATCAGGTGGCAACAAGGTTCGGGCTTGCAACGGTTGGGTCATGCCACTTCTTGTATACTCCTTTGGCATACTCAAGTGGACTCAGTCTGAATTGGACGCCCTGGACAGAAGAGTCCGCACATTGTTGACGGCATATCGTATGCATCATCCACGTTCATCCGTGATGAGGTTGTACATCCCGCGGAAGTGTGGGGGTCGTGGTTTTCTGAATATCAAGACCCTACACAACCGCGAGGTGTGCAATCTCAGAGAATATTTTCTCCGGGCGAACGTGGACATGCATCGAGATGTTGTCGCAGTGGACAATGGACTCACCCCGCTCAAGTTGGCTAAGGAGAACTGGCACATACCTGTAGTACTCAGTACTGATGATCGCAAGCGTGTATGGCAGAGCAAGGAGCTTCATGGCAGGTTCCATCGGGCCCTGTATGGACCCGATGTAGACCTATTAGCCTCGGTGAACTGGCTACGCTTCGGCGATCTCTTTGGGGAAACCGAAGGGTTTGTTTGTGCAATTGCTGACGAAGTTATCAAGACGAATAACTACCGGAAATATATCCTGAGGGATGGCACTACCGATATTTGCCGTGCGTGTCACCAGCCCGGTGAATCCCTCAGGCATATTGTTTCCAGTTGTTCACGTCTTGCTAACGGTGAGTACTTGCACAGATATAACCAAGTAGCCAGAATCATTCACCAGCAACTTGCTCTGAAATACAAACTTGTAGACACCGAGGTACCGTACTACAGGTATGTGGCAGAGCCAGTTCTCGAAAATGGCCATGCCACATTGTACTGGGATCGATCTATCGTCACGGACAGGACTGTTGTAGCCAACAAACCTGATATTGTGGTGATAGATCGATCAGAGCGCCTCGCAATAATTGTTGATGTCACTATTCCCCATGACGAGAATCTCGTGAAAGCCGAGAAAGACAAACAGATTAAATATCTGGAGTTGGCTCACGAGATTGTCGACATGTGGGAAGTGGACTCGGCAATTATTGTGCCGATAGTTGTAACGGTTAATGGCCTAATAGCCAAGAGCCTCGATCGTCACCTTAAGAGGCTCGCGTTGGGTGCTTGGGTCAAGGGTCTGATGCAAAAGGCAGTTCTTCTTGACACGGCACGTATTGTGAGGAAGTTCCTGTCTCTGTAGCCCTTACCACCGGCAGCTTGGACCCTGTGCCCGTTGCTGGTGGGATCCCACGGTTTTTTTATATTTTTAAATGTATTTATTTTTATAAGTGATATATTTAAAAATGTAATTTAAATTTGAGAAGTGATAAATAAATGAATAATAATAATAAATGTTTATTGTCACAAATTCTATAGACATACAAGGCCAGTGATTTCGGAGACACAATACATTATATATCTAAGGCACTTAAGGTACCGAAACTGAGTCCCAAACAAGGCTGAGCCTGTATTTTGGGAGACAGTGTTCAGTCGTAGTGAATTTTACAGCTTTTGATGGAGAGACAGTTCTCACTGTACGACGCGTTGACAAGTTAGTATTAATTAATTATTTGATTATTATATGCGTAATTGTGTGTGTGTGTGTGTGTGTGTGTGTGTGTGTGTGTGTGTGTGTGTGTGTGTGTGTGTGTGTGATATGTGTGTGTGTGATGTGTGTGTGTGTGTGTGTGTGTGTGTGTGTTGTGTGTGTGATGTATGTGTGTGTTGTGTGTGTGTGTGTATGCGCGTTTATTTGTTTGTTTAAAAGTAGTGTATATTAGTAATTTCTCAGTCATACTGTAGTCAAGTTGTTGTAGCCAATAAGTTTATTTAGTCCTGCAATATTTAGTAACCTATTAGCCGTGTTATATACTTTTATGCTTACACTTTTAAATTGTCGTCTGCCAAATGATGTTTTACGCCGAATATTCGAACAGGCTAGCCTTTTGGAGCGCTTGTTAGGATCAGGAGGGGGTACAAATGGCTGCCTCTTCATTATAACTTTGAGCACAAAAAGCTGACGAATTGACAGGACTCTGCAGTCTGAAAATAGTTGCACTGTTGGGTAACGATAGGGTTTTCTTGTCATTACCTTCAATACAGCTCTTTGTGCTCGTTCTAACCCAATTAGGCATGTTTTGGACAACGGACTGAAATAAAGCTACGTAAACTAATTTAAGTTTTTCTAGGTTTGCTATATCTCTAAGATTTTTAAAAATGTATATCAACCGCCTTGTTCGTGTTATCATTAGGGCTATGTGTCTGTCCCATTTCAGTCCTCTGTCCAGTTGCACACCTAGGTACCCAGCACAGTCGGCCCGAGTAAGTTCAAGGCAATTGCAGTTATTCTGAGAAGAACATGTGTGAGCTTTAATGCTGAAGTCTCGCGGTGGGCTATTTATTGTTGTTATTGAAAACGGTACATAATTTGTTTTGGTGAGATTTAACGTAAGTAAATTACTTTTGAGCCAACACATAATTTTTTAAAGGGAGTATTCCGTTCTCTCTTTAACCAGCTGCGAATTTGGACCCGAAACAAGTATCGCCGTGTCGTCCGCATATGTAAAAATCCTAGTATAAGGAAGCGACATAGTGCAGAGGTCGTTTATATATATTTGGAAGAGGGTCGGGCCAAGGATACTCCCCTGTGGGAGACCGTAAGATACATTTTCCTCCTCATCACTCACATAGCCTTCTATTTTCACGGATTATTTTCTGCCACTTAGGTAGTTTTTGAAGATGTCATGTGCCGTGCCTCGTATGCCATGTTTTTCCAACTTTGCTAGAAGTATGGGAACAGAGACTGTGTCGAAAGCCTTAGAGAGGTCCAAAAAAACACAAAGACATTTAACTTTGTTGTCAAGATTTTCAACTATTGTGCTCGTCAAGTCTTGTACAGCATCTTCAGTTGATACGTTTCGACGGAATCCATACTGGTTATTTGCTAGGATGTTATATTTAGCGAGATAATTTTGAAGTGCACTATTCAATACCTTCTCAAGGATTTTTGAGAGGGCAGATAGCACTATATATGATAGCCGGTAATTACTGACACAATCTCTGTCCCCGTCCTTATATATTGGATGGACAATAGCAGCCTTGAAAATATTGGGAAATATACCAGTGCATATATCCCGGTTGCATATATGACTGATGGAGGGGATAAGCACATGTCGAGACTGTCTCAATACCTGAGAGGGAATACCGTTAGAGCCCACCGCACAGTCCACACGAAGTTGCAAGATAATGGCTTCTACGTCCACCTCGGACACCTCCAAGAGGGCCATCGAGTTAAGGGCACTTTTTATGTTACATAGGTAATTGGGGAGGTCAGTAGGTGATGCAGAAGATGAAGTTAAAATTTGGTCAGCAAGTCTTTTTCCTGTGTATGTAAAATATTTACAGACGTAAGTTGTTGACAGATGTTTGTGGGTTTGTAGATATTTAAAGGAGTTCTACAGGACTAACTTTAAGTTTATTGGTGTTTGTCAGAGTCTTAATGGCCTTCCATAGGGCCTTTGTATATTTCCCTGCGTTTTCAATTAAATTTTCGCCGTAAGCTATTTTCAGTTTGCGCAGTAGTGAGTTGCAAAAATTTCTGTAACGTGAATAGGTAATTTTAAGTGTCATGTTGTCAGGAGCCTTCTTTGATTTAATGTGTAGACTATCACGATTCCTGATGCAACGGAGTAAGCCGGGTGTCATCCACGGTTTGAGGATTCTATTTCTATTACTTTGTCGGATTTTTCGAGTATTTTTATTTATTACAGATGAGATCATAGACACAAGTTTGTTCGAGGCCAAGTTCGGATCATTTATCTCCAATATTTCGGCATAATCGAGTTTTTCTAAGTCGTCTTTAATTTGTTGGTAATCTATCGTGGTCTTAATATAGGAGTACTGACGCAAAAATCCGGCGTTTTCAACAACCAGAACAAGGGGTAGGTGATCCGTTATGTGTGAATCAAGAACCAATGTTGTAGTTGGAAGGGTTGTTTTTGTAAGTACGTGGTCTAAACAGGTGGACATTCGTGTAGGAAATTTATGGGTCGGAAAGAGACCGTGAATCGAGTTAAAAGAAAGGTATTCTTCACTAAACGGGTCTTTATTGTTAGGACTTATATCAATATTAATGTCACCCACAAGTACCATATGCTGAGTTAAAAAATCACTAAACACATTACTGAGGCTATTAACGAAGGTATTAAATATTTCTCTCGTTTTTGAGGATGGAGTGCGGTATACAGCCACTATACTTATTTTATTTTCAAGCTGGCAGAATAGACAGTTAGCATTGCTGAGAATTGGCTCGTATATCCTATAGGACAGTTTTGTACATATGAACATTATTATACCATCGTTCTAGTTTGAATTAGATTTAGTAGCATGTGTTGTGTAACCGTCGAGTATTGGCAGGTTATTAACCTTACTTAGCCAGCACTCCGTGAGTACAATTATGACGTATATAAGATTAGTTTGCGATAATAATATGCGTAATTGATCGAAATTTTTATTTACACTACGAATATTAATATGAAACATAGTGATAGCATTGTCGCATTTTTCGACGAACTTATGGCATTCTTCTGCTTTACAAACCCTCGCATTCATTGACGACTCTAATATGTCTAAGTCATGGTTTATATTACCTATAGTAGCCATTTATATAATTTAGCAAAATAAACCAAAAGTAACAGCAATATTATGTAGGAGGCACTACTTGTATCTTGAAAATTAGATAAGCTTGACATGCAGTTGACTAGGGTGGTGACTGAGAGATATTTAATTGTCAAAGTGTTATGTGAGAGAATTGTGTAGTGTATGTCGTCATGAAGATAGATATTGTGAATGTCGATTAGGTAAGTGTTGCTATATGTAATGATGTGTAGTGTATGTTTGTAATTTATATTAATTTGTATTATTTGTTTCAGGTTGATTGTTATTATTGCCGTGTAGCTGGTTGTAACATATAAACTCAATACAAAAGTTACAACCAAATAGTTTAGATTGAAGATTATAAACATAAGTGGGATACATACAGATCGTTCTAGTCATATATTCTTTCGCATGTCTTCCAGGCATTGCTCTGAAGAAATGAGAATTTGTTTTTGACCCTGTTCCTTACGAATGAAAATATTGCCATTCGTTGTCCAACAGAATCTATAACCTTTCTGTTTCGCAAATTCTCGTGTGAGGTGGTATAATTTTTTACAGCTCGCAGGCAAGTGCTCGGCGACTTACACTGGTTGTCGCTTCCCAGGGATATTAATCTGTTCTGTGTTGAGTTTATCTTTCACTGCCGATTTTTTGTTGTTGAAATCTCGCACTGCTGAAATCGTATTTTGCTTCATCTGTACTGTCTTGAATTCCGCGACGATAGGACGCGTTATACCGGGTTTGCCAGGTAAGCGATATATGTCACGAAGGTCCGATGCGACAATCGGTGAGCCAACTGATTGACCGATGTTACATATAACGCTTGTTAGGAAGGTGGTGTTTTCTTTTTCAGGCTGTGGGACATTTCTTATCTCGATAGAAGAAGATCTAGACTTTAGTTGAAGATCGTGTACTTTCTATTCTATGTTTTCAATACATTTGCGCTGCTCCAATCGTTCCTTTTGTAAATTATCCAAACCCAGTTTGATATCCTCATATTGTTTATTTATAAAGGCCATGGAGTGTATTAGGTCATCATTTGATTTTTGTATTTTAGAATTTTGTAGTTTCAATTCTGTAATATCGGTGGACAGTTTTGTGATTAAAGAATTTTGCTTGTTACACATTTCGTTGAATTTAGACTCAAAATCGGTTTTCCAATTATTTAGCCATCCTAATACTTCTTGTTTAAAGCCATTATTTTCTAATAATTCTGTTTCTCGAGATATATCTTGATCCGTGCGAGCGCGTTTGTTTCTCTTCATATTTACGAAAGAAACATCGGGCATTTGCAAGGTGTTCAGATCAGACTCAGGCTGTGTATGTCCAATTGGAGTTGATGGGGTTGCAGGTGGTGAGTGCTGCGTTGGCATTATGTAGCTGCAGATATATGTACTTATCTCATTGTACAAATAAATTTACCGATGCTATACGCCGCGGCCGTAGGTATTCGTGTTGTGCAAGTGTATGTAGTGCGCACCTCTCCGCACTGATTACATAATTTCTTGTTGCCGTAGACTACACGTAAAGGATCACTAATTTGGGTGAAAGTTACCAGCTCGAACAAAGCATGCTTCACCTTAGACTGAAGATCAAAAGGCTAGAATTCAAAGCAGCAGTTGTCTATGTATGTGATAATCTGTGGCAAATAATGCAATCTGTGGTAGTTATAACTGTCATTGATCCAATCAGGTGTTTTTCATCAAATTTGTGTGTTTATATGTTTGTTTATATTTTTAAAGTTTAACTGCCGATAAAATGTTCCACAAAGATAAAAATGCACTGCTCACCATGCGAATAAGTTGATGTGTTTGCTGTGTTTCAACGCTGTTCCTTCTTCCAAAACTGTATTATAACCTCTTTGCAGCAACTTGTTTACTTTGAGTGCCTTGATATCAGTTTTATTGGTTTATTTATAATTTCAGCCAAGAGCAAGAAACTAATACGTGTTTATGTGGCCGTAAATAGCCGTCTAACAACATAATATGTATGTTTCATTTCATTATGTGTTGTTAAAGTATGGTGAATTATATATGTATTTAACTATTGTCAAAGTCAAAGTCAAAATCATTTATTCATTTAGGCAACAAAGTGACGCTTATGAACGTCAAAAATTAAAGTTAATTACTAGATGATTCTACATTTACATTTACTGCCACGTTCGCAATGCAATAGGTAGAACCACGAGAAAGAACGGGCAATAAAACTCGTGGCCACTCTTTTTAACTGCCAGTATAATGGTTTTACATGTTTCATCTTTGTAAGGAGCTGCAACTGTTTCACAATGTGAGTTATCTACTATTGCAATAGTTAATAGTTATTGATATCATACTCAAGCAATAAATTATGTTCATTTAGTAAGCCTCCCAAAGTGAATATGGTGAAACAGGAGCATCCACTTACGTCTTTGATGTAAGCAACTCGCGAACATGACTGTTCAGATCTATGGTAGAACAGTATGTTCCGAAAAGTAATGGTATATGAACCTGCAGCAATTTATAATTTTATAACAGCGTTTGGCACGCGGACCACTGTGAAACGAGTTCGCGTTTCTCTTTGCAATGTAAAGGAGCTGATACACTTGAGCAATCACCTGTAATGAGCATTCTCGCGAGCATTCGCTTGAATGCTCGTGAAAATGATCGTAGCGATGTTTGGCTATATGTTCGGCTCTGTTCGTTGTTCGGTTCGCCAAAACAAAAAACCGGCGAATGCTCGCTGTTCTGTTACAAGTGAACGCTCAAGTGTATCAGCGCCTTATGAAGCTTCGGCAGCGCCGGCCGACGGCGCGCGTCTCACACGCGGCGCGTTTGAACTGCGTGACTATGAAACGCTACTACTAATCTAGTGTAATTGCGCGTGTGGCCAGCCGAAACCAGCCTAAAAGAGTTTTGACCTAATAATAAAAAAAATTGGCCTAATAAAATAATATTTATTTCCAAGCGTACTTGTCGTCAAGATACTCAATTAGACTATAATATGCCTTTAGTAAAATATTATTTTTAACTATTGTCTGAAACGACCTTAAAGGCAAGTCTAAAATATTACTTGGTATTTTATTAAACATTTTTATACTAAGCCCAATAAAAGAGCTATGCGTTTTGTGAAAACGGAAATATGGTACACATAATTTGTGCCTGTTCCTAGTATTAGTATTGTGTATGTCACTATTCATTTTGTAAGAATTTATATGTAATCGTACATGCATAACACTGGCATAAATATATTGTGATGCTACAGTAAGAAAACCAATATTTTTTTATTTTTCTTTGAGTGAGACTCTTGTCTTTAACTGGTAAATGGCCCTAACTACTCGTTTTAGTAATATAAAAATATTTTCGATGTCAGCGGCCCTACCCCATAATAATATGCCATATGACATAACAATATGAAAATAGCTAAAACAAACTAATCTAGCCGTATCGACATCAGTCAACCTATGAACCTTCTTAATGGCATAAGCAGCTGAGCTAAGTTTCCCTGAGAGATATGTAACGTGCGCACCCCACTGTAATTTCGAATCAAGTGTTATTCCTAGAAATAAAGTAGATTCAGATGTTTCCAGAACATCGTCATTTAGAGCTATACTAGGACCAAGGTTTCTGACATTAGGCAGAGCAAACTTAATACATTTTGTTTTTTTGGCGTTCAGTACTAGACTGTTTACATTAAACCATTTAGTTACTTGAATGAGCGCACTGTTTATTTCGTTAAAATGTTCCTTATTTCTATTTACTTTGAATATCAAAGAAGTATCGTCAGCAAACAGTACAATGTCACAAGTAAAAAGGTAGATGTTTTTCAAGTAAAAAGGTAAATCGTTTATGTAAACAAGAAACAGAAAAGGCTCTAGGATGCTGCCTTGCGGCACTCCTAAATCAACAGGTAAGTCACTGGATTTTGAGCCGTTTATTTCAGCTCATTGGATTCTGTCAGTTAAGTATGACTTAATGACTTCCAATGCTTTAGTCTGTACGCCGTAATGTCTAAGTTTGCATAAGAGCGTTTCATGGCAGACACAATCGAATGCTTTTGGAAGGTCGCAAAACACAGCAATGGCATTTTGGGCATTCTCCCATGCACTGAATATGTGTTTACGTAACGCTACTCCTGTATCTGTTGTCGAGTG
This sequence comes from Euclidia mi, assembly GCA_944739405.2. Taxonomy (NCBI): domain Eukaryota; kingdom Metazoa; phylum Arthropoda; class Insecta; order Lepidoptera; family Erebidae; genus Euclidia; species Euclidia mi. Next base: position 23,197,511 of record OX123204.2, on the reverse strand, counting down.
ACCCTTGGTAAATCCATATTGCTCACTACGAAGGAGGCTGTTTAGATTAACTATTTGAAACAATAGTCAAGGATCCACCATGAATAGCGTGTTTCCTAGAGAAGGCACTGTGTACCGTGTATTGCGAGTTACTTAAGAATTTAATTTGGTACTCTTTTAGCCAGTGTTCTGTTATACACATAACTTGTATACTGTGATTTTCTAAATATAAACTTAATTCTAAATCCTTCCCAGATAGACCTTGTCTCTTTCGATGTGCTACATTCAGTTGAATTTGACTACCTTTTGTCCTAGTCTTAAGTTTAAAAAACTCGTGTCAGTATATTCAATAGAAGAATTATAAGGATAGGAACTATTTACAGAAAATAATTCTTGGATACCCTACATGTACCTGTGTCATTTTGTAAATGAAATGCTAATAATTTAGCAACTTGTCTTCTATAAAATAGTGGCAGATACATAGTATCTTTGGTCAATGTAAAATTATTAATGTCAAATAATAAAATAAAATCTTTATATTGCCATGTCAAATTGTATAAGCACAAGTTGAGTTCATGAATATAACTATTCATTGTTTCATTTAAGCTATAAGAATAAGGCAAAGCAAGAGTTATAAATTTAAATTCAAATTTCCTGTGAAGCGTTAACATAACTTCTGTCAAATTAAAGATATCCTTTTTAGTCACCGTTGGGCTATCACCATTGTAACGAAGTAGACCTACCAGGTGTCCACTGTAACGTTGAACTACCTTGGGGTGTGGTAAAATGAGAAACGTGGTTAAATGTTACAATTAAAAATCGATTTAATTCATCAAAGAATCTAATACATCCATTAGCAATTGATTTTACTTAGGAAAATTTACTAAAACCTGTGATTTAAAAATATATAATCAGGGTCGCGTGATTCGGCGATGGTAAGGAGTCCTGTTGGAGGTCCACTTACGGCGTCGGTCAGTGTTGCAGAGATGTACTTAGCTTCTCAGTGTTCAGACGAATGCAGCCCAAAAGAGACCGGGCGCAGCCAGCGCTTCAGTATTTATAGTAGCTCGAGGTGTGGTGTCTGAGGTGAGGGGCGAAGATGCAGGCGGCCGAGCGGATGGTGTCATCACGACGTCACAGCGACGTCACACACTCCCCCCATTAGGCCAGAATTTTCCCAGAGGGAAAATTCTGTGGCTGGTAGGCGGCAACTGCATTCCGAGACCCTGAAACAGATGAGTGGTGGTTTCAGTAAGCTAAGTACAAGCTACTACTAACCCTCGAAGAAAAGAAAACCCAAGTACAACCCTCGGCCATTCATACGTCACCAAGCATTGAACGTTCCTATTACCTGACATTCATCACATTCAAAAGGCCTACACACAATCATGCGCATGAACAAGCCAACATTCATTCACGATGCGAGTCGCATTCATTATAATACACGACGCGCGAAGAGGTATTATACGTGAGGTTTAGAGTGAATAGCCACCCATTCTAGGCAACACCTTGCGACCCGGGCTCGATAAGTGAAATTAAATTGAAAATGTATAGGTATAGGTGTAGTGTACTATATTACGATACTAACAATATTACGATCAGTTGGCAATATCACAAACAAATTGCTCATTAACAATCTCGATGCGAATTGCAGGGACAAATTGTATTCATTTAAAATGAAATAAACAATGATTACGGCGATGGAAAGTTTGAGCTGGTGAACACGTGAGTCATCACTGCGCGCTTGGCGCTGACCGCATTCCATTGCCGTTAGTCATTATCTAGTTTCTGAACACGATAATGTACATGGGTGGAAATCAACAAGAGGTTTTTGTCTGGCAAACCATATCTGATAGTTAGATAGTTGTTTGATATTTAGATAGTTATCTGATATAGATATTTAGTAAGATAAATAACAAATTGTGCAACAATATTAAGTTCAATAAACTTCTTCGACCATTTATCACAGTAATATTTATTCATGTTTTATGTTAGCATGTTTATATAAATCGTTAACACAACACAATGCGTTATCTTGTGAGCTCCAACTCGGAAACAATAGCACCATTTTTTGCCTTTACAAATAATTATGTAGGTAATTATAAGTTCGTATACAAAAGCGTCTTACATTGTTGTTAATGACACTGTACCCAATCGTTTATAAACTTATTTATGCTGTAATAGAATAAGATTCAATTATTTGATTTAGCTTTTAGGTTTAAAATAGTTGATTGTGAAATACGAAAGGGTATTCTCAAACTTGTACATCAATTAATTTGCTTTAGTTATTAAAGTATATAAATTATTGATTTATGTATAATTACCAACTTAGTTACCAGCTTAGTTATTTAAGTATTGAAATTATTAATTTAATTTGTGTGTAAACAGCCACTTTAGTTATTTAATGAGGTATAAAAATTATTTATTTGATTTATATGTAAATAGCCACTTAGTTATTCAAGAATAGAAGTTATTGATTTAATTTATGTGCAAATACCAACTTTAGTTAAAGTTAGTTTCAATTCAATTAAGTTTGTTAAATTCAGTTTGATATAATAACATTTGCGTAAACACAAGAACACATTATAACCAGCACTATTTAAGATGGTTTAATAAAACCAGATGCATAGCATTTTGTAAAAAAGGAACAAGTTACATATTGATAATTAAGTATTTTTACGGCTGTCAGCGGATTACTTTTATCATTTATTTATCATTATAAGTTTTATATATTTCAATAGAAACCAGACGTTGAAAAAACAATCCTAGCGACACAAAAAATTACAAGAAAAATTTTAATTCAATAATTGCGACGCAGGAATTAAATGTTTGAGTTCACAATGAACAGTAAATGCATAAATAGATGAATTTTCAAATAACATAGCCATAGGCAGTAACAAGAAGATAAAATCGAAGACCAAAAACAACGATTGTAGCAAAATAAACATTTGACAAAACGAACAAGCAATAATTCTACGATGATATTCGTATTTTTATACCAAATACACAAAGATTAAATTTCTTTATTATTGTCAGTGAGCAACCTGCATGTGACACGTGAACATTTTATTAATAAATGACCACGGAATTCTAGCTAAATACCTAGTATATAATACGCTAGCATCTTTAGGTACGTTCATTCTCAGCCAGTCCAATTATAATAAGTAGACGTGGCATAACAAAGATGCAACTTTCGTAGTAAGAAAGAAAAAGAATAGTTAATTTTAAAAGATAATCGCCGTAGTAGGCGATAATAGTATTTAATAATAACTACTATATAGAAATATATCAACGTACAAAATCACTAGCAGAAGCAAGCAGAAGGTTATAGTAGAAAAATGAGAAGAAATGGAAAAGAGAAGGGTGTGAATTCGTTCCATAAGTCAGCCAAAGCAGTAATTATTAGCAATAATTACCAGCAGCAATTATTTACCGTAGCAGGCAATTAAAAAAAACTAATCGCGAAGCATACGATCAACGAACGTGACCTTAGCACGTCGTTAGAGGACGCGAGGCCTTAAATCGCAATACAAAGAATGCGATCAATGAATGTGACCACAGCGCGTCATTTAGTTGACACGTGGCCGCAAGCAAAACGATTATAACTTATAACTTATGCGGTTGATACTGGTAGCGCCATCTATCCTTTCCATTGCTAGTTAATTATGTCAACGTCAATGGTTCGTCACTGCTCGGCCAATCCGAGCGATCCTTTTCATGAATCCCCACCCAAAACACCTCGCTATTGGCCGCCCTGCACAACGGCGACGAAAAAAGAATGGAAGATTCGAGACGCTCGAAAATTCGATGTCCGCCGCACCGTACCGCACTGAACCGCACCGCCATATATAATTATTACCGCTTATACAAAACTCAACGAAACCGCCCGCGAGTGAAAGTGATTTGTGTAGTGGAGTGATTCAAGCAGCTTCAGGATTCCCTTAGAAACCAAGCGGCCGCCATTTGCAAGGAAAAGGACTGCCGAGCAAGGTAAGAGGCTCCTAACCACAACACCTTTTCCGCTTTCCCTCATTTCCTAGTCGATAAGAACCGAAATCCTACAGTCCACAATATTAATAGTTTTCCCAAATCGACTAGGAACATTCGGTTCGCCGAAACATTTTTTGATCCATACGAGTCGGATTCACTTACGTTTTATACGTAAAACCTCGATACATCTCTATACCTAGGCAGTTATAGCATCTAGCTATACTCCTAGTCCATTCACATAACCGTCACATGGTTGTTTTCGCATCAGTAGATAATAGACTTTTATGTAGCTACCTACTTACCCAATTATTATTTCTGGAACTATCATAGTTGTCTTGTAAATCTCATATTTCAAGCAACTTTTAATTCCACCGCTTTAAAGTGTTGCCTACTTAGGTAAAATAATAGGTACTTTAGATATTCTTATTTTGTTTTGGTCTCATTAGCTTATACTTACGTAAGCATGTCACAACAAAAGAAGTCACGCGTGTCGGAAGACAAAGAGATGACAATCTTAGAAGCAAAACGCAATATTTTATTTGAGCGTATTCAAAACATTTATGAGCGTTCAAAGACCGCAGCCGTTTCTGATAGTAATAGGGAGTCATTTCTCAGTTATTGTATGACAGTAGATAGTATTCAAACAGATTTTCATAAGTTGCTAGACGATTATAACGCAAGATTGCTTTCTACTAATCCTGATGAAAAACCGAATTATCAGGCGTACACCTCTGTTGAAGACTTTTATTGTATTATTAAGCGTATACAATCGCAATTGGAGGGTAAATTTTCGGCACAGCCCGTTTCCGCGGCCCGCACGCCGAGGTTCCCGCCAATCGAGATTGTGTTGTTTGATGGCGATATACGAAACTGGCCGTTATTCTATGCGAGTTTTAAGTCTACAGTGCACGATAATGGTTCTCTGACAGATGCTGACAGGTTGTACTTTTTAATAGGTAAACTGTCACCGAAGGCCCAGTCCGTATTTGCAGGTGTCACACCCAGTACTGAGAATTATCAGGTCATATTTCAGTCACTACTTGATAGATATCAAGACACTCGCGTCCTAGCGTCTACCTACTTTGATCAAGCTTTAAATCTTTAACTGTCCGGTGCCGCGTCTGTTGCGAATTTCCAGCTGTTTATAGATAACTTCGTAAATGCGGTTAATTCTCTTAGGAACTTAAAATTGGAAGATGTTTCCGACTTTATGTTACTCCAACTCGCTTTAAAAAAGTTTGACACTGAAACAATTCGTGCTTTCGAGATGACGGAACGCAATAATAAAATACCTACACTAGATAGTTTTATTTCGTTCATCAAAGATCACTGTCGAATATTTCATAATACGCAGTCTAGTTCACCTAGCCCGTCTAACACTAACAGCAGCAAACAAAGGTTGAATAAATCGCGAAACAGTAATAATAACTCGGTCCCTAATCCACAATCTTACGTAACATGCTCGGAATCTAATAAAATTAATTCACGGAAGTGTCTGTGCAGTAATATAGTGCACGACCATTTCTACAAGTGTCCCGCCTTTAATGGTTTAAATCCGACTGCTCGTTTCAAGTGCGTGAAAGACAACATAGCTTGCATTAATTGCTTAAGTATAAATCATAAAACTAGTGATTGTTCTAGTAAAACGAGATGTCGTTCATGTAATCAACGACACCACTCATTGTTGCACTTTGATAAAAGTAGTCCGTTGTCAAACCAAGCCGCTAACCTTGACACACTTACGTCGCAGGTGCAGGCTACGATAACTGCGCCTCCCATAATTCAGAATGAAATATCGTTGTGTACGACATCCATCGCGCGGGTGACGCGCACGCGAGGACGGCACTCACGCATCTATAATGATCCGCGCAGGGCCAAAAGGACGAGACTGTTAGCGACAGCGCAAGTTATCGTTTCTGATATTAATGGGTCGCCGCACATGGTACGTTGTCTACTCGATAGCGCGTCTCAGACCAATCTAATAACATTGGAATGTTTCAAACGCCTCGGATTGTGGAATAACTTTAGAAATGCTAGTTCAGTGGTCAAAGGAATCGGCGGGTCAGAAAAACATTGCAAGTGTTTGAAATAGAATTAGTTTTTATTATAAGTCAAATCGATTATATCGATTAAGTAACATTTTATTTAGTCTATTGAAAATTTCTGACAATGGTCACACTGAACTGTCAACATTCGTTCTTGCCTTGAAAAATTAAGACGCCGTTTTGCTATCTCGTGTGGAAAATTGTAATAAAATTGGAAGTATTGAAACCCGATTGAGTGCCGCTTCTTTAATCAGCTGGCATCGGTTTATTTGTGATAAAAGATAAGTTGTATCTTATTGAACATTTGTGAAATATTGAACTTTGTAAAACACGTGTGTGAATTCCTGATTGGTGACCAAGGAGTAGGACTACGCCGAACTGGACACTGGTATTTATTCGATTCTCTTGTATATAATAATAATATCGTTGTGTACGACATCCATCGCGCGGGTGACGCGCACGCGAGGACGGCACTCACGCATCTATAATGATCCGCGCAGGGCCAAAAGGACGAGACTGTTAGCGACAGCGCAAGTTATCGTTTCTGATATTAATGGGTCGCCGCACATGGTACGTTGTCTACTCGATAGCGCGTCTCAGACCAATCTAATAACATTGGAATGTTTCAAACGCCTCGGATTGTGGAATAACTTTAGAAATGCTAGTTCAGCGGTCAAAGGAATCGGCGGGTCAGAAAAACATTGCAAGTGTTTGAATTAGAATTAGTTTTTATTATAAGTCAAATCGATTATATCGATTAAGTAACATTTTATTTAGTCTATTGAAAATTTCTGACAATGGTCACACTGAACTGTCAACTTCCGTTCTTGCCTTGAAAAATTAAGACGCCGTTTTGCTATCTCGCGTGGAAAATTGTAATAAAATTGGAAGTATTGAAACCCGATTGAGTGCCGCTTCTTTAATCAGCTGGCATCGGTTTATTTGTGATAAAAGATAAGTTGTATCTTATTGAACATTTGTGAAATATTGAACTTTGTAAAACACGTGTGTGAATTTCTGATTGGTGACCAAGGAGTAGGACTACGCCGAACTGCACACTGGTATTTATTCGATTCTCTTGTTATTTTGGCCAAAATTATGAGTTAATCTTATAGGTACACTCAAGAACATCATCAGCAAGATTTGGTAAGGCATTTTATTAATATTAGGTGTAATTTGGATTTCTATTCATCACTGTGCAACGCAGTGCATTGCGTCTGGATATATTGTCTATCGTGGTCAGGTAGATGTGTTACAACTTTCACTGCAACTCTGAACGATTTCCTACCTGGCTACGGTAATTCTAGACAGCAAGGGTTCCGTAGATATTAAAATACATTCGCGTTTTGATAGGGATATTAATTTTAACATTTCTTCGCTTATCGTGGAGCGTATCACGGACGCTTTGCCGAACGCTAATGTAGACGTAGCATCCCTCACTCACCTCGAGTCATTGCCGCTGGCAGACGCGGAGTTTGCGAATCCGGCAGGCATTGATCTTTTGATCGGAGCTTCAATATTTCCGCACTTGCTACTAACTAAAATAGTGCGTAGTGAGCGATATGATTTACCGCCCGCTATTGAGACGGTATTTGGGTATGTGATTATGGGTACCGTACCTACGTTACATACCTACTTCTCATTGTATTACGTCTTGTTGTTGTTCTGTTCTTCAAAAAATCAAGGTGGGTGCTAAAACTGTGTGTAAGATAAAGGACTGATGAGCTATGCTATGCTATTCTATGCTATGCTATGCTATGCTATGCTATGCTATTCTATGCCATGCTATGCTATGCTATGCTATGCTATGCTATGCCATGCTATGCCATGCTACGCTATGCTATGCTACGCTATGCTACGCTATGCTACGCTATGCTACGCTATGCTACGCTATGCTACGCTATGCTACGCTATGCTACGCTATGCTACGCTATGCTACGCTATGCTACGCTATGCTACGCTATGCTACGCTATGCTACGCTATGCTACGCTATGCTACGCTATGCTACGCTATGCTACGCTATGCTACGCTATGCTACGCTATGCTACGCTATGCTACGCTATGCTACGCTATGCTACGCTATGCTACGCTATGCTACGCTATGCTACGCTATGCTACGCTATGCTACGCTATGCTACGCTATGCTACGCTATGCTACGCTATGCTACGCTATGCTACGCTATGCTACGCTATGCTACGCTATGCTACGCTATGCTACGCTATGCTACGCTATGCTACGCTATGCTACGCTATGCTACGCTATGCTACGCTATGCTACGCTATGCTACGCTATGCTACGCTATGCTACGCTATGCTACGCTATGCTACGCTATGCTACGCTATGCTACGCTATGCTACGCTATGCTACGCTATGCTACGCTATGCAACGCTATGCTACGCTATGCTACGCTATGCTACGCTATGCTACGCTATGCTACGCTATGCTACGCTATGCTACGCTATGCTACGCTATGCTACGCTATGCTACGCTATGCTACGCTATGCTACGCTATGCTATGCTATGCTAAGCTACGCTACGCTTCACTATACTATACTACACTTCCGCTTTGTATATGGATGACATTGCCTGTAGTGTCATATCCGCTCCGCAAGCAATTTCGCTTTGTGAAGAGCTTATTCAGCTTCTCAAGCGAGGCCAGTTTGATCTTGTCAAATGGACAAGCAACTCTAAGGAGGTTCTCGCACGCATACCAGATTCTCATAAAGCTTCTCCAGACATTGAGTTTGAGAAGTCTGTACCGCATAAAGTTCTCGGTTTACGCTGGGACAAATCCTGTGATAGTTTTCGGTTTGACGTCTCGCCGCCAGATGATAAGTGTACCAAACGCACTATGCTGTCCACAGTGGCTCGACTATGGGACATAATGGGTTTTGTGGCCCCACAATTTTGTACGCCAAGCTCTTGATCAAAGAGCTTTGGCTATCAAAGTGTGAGTGGGATGAAACACCCCCTGACCATATTGTCACCGCTTGAGGCCAGTTTTGTATTGAGCTTACCGCGCTCAATCAAGTTACTATTCCGCGTCATCTTGGGTTGGTAGATGGATGTACCATCAACTTAATAGGTTTCGCTGACGCCAGCGAGCGTGCTTACGGCGGAGTCGTATATCTGCAAGTCCGCATTGGTTCTAACTACTCAGTGCAGTTAGTTTGTGCCAAGTCTAAGGTCTCGCCTGTTAAAACCATTTTGGTTGCAAGACTGGAGTTGTGCGCGGCCCTTCTGCTGTCTCAGTTGCTCCGCAATGTTCAAGACACAGTTTTGCCCCACTACCCTATTAATAAAATTTACGCATTTTCTGACTCCAAAGTAGTGCTCGCTTGGATTCATTCTTCTTCTCACCGCTGGCAGACTTTTGTCGCCAACCGCGTTAGTAAATCGATTGAACTTGTTCCCGCTACTTGTTTCAATCACGTCGCGGGTTATCGTACTCGTCTTCAGGAAGAACTTTCCATAGATCATATTGACTGGAAGTTTATTCCACCAGCATCACTACATTTTGGTGGATGTTGGGAAAGCATGGTCAAAGTAATTAAAACGCATCTCTTCAAAGTTATAGGTCAACAGATCCTCTCTTACGAAGAGCTTTTAACCGTCCTTGCACAAGTCGAGGCACTGATCAACTCGCGTCCGCTCACGGCATTGAGTAGTGACCCTGCAGAACCATCCGCGTTAAGCCCTGCACATTTTCTAAATACAGTGCCATTATCGTCATTTCCGGCTCCTGAAGCAGACTCTTTAAGCTTGCTCCAGAGACATACTCTGCTGGATAAACTCTTGCACTTGTTCTGGCGGAGCTGGCGTGCGGAGTATCTACACCAGCTTCAGGCTAGATCCAAGTGGAATAGTCCTGCATCCCCCATACAGGAGGGTATGTTGGTCGTCATAATACACGATAATGCTCCGCCGCTCTCATGACCGTTAGCCATCGTAGAGAAACTGCATACTTCCAAGGACGGTACAACCCGCGTTGTTACCGTGAAAACCGCGAAGGGGAGCTACGTGCGCCCTGTTCTACGTCTCTGTCCGCTTCCAACTCAGTGAGATCTAGCCTGAAGTTGGATCTACCTCTTAGTTTAAGTATTTAGTTAGTAGTTTTCGCTGTAATTGCGTTTGTAGTTTTCGCTAAAGTTAATTTAGATTAATTTTATTGTCATATCACTGTCTTAGCCTATTGATGGGTTATGCGGTAGTACACCCAACATAGCTAAGTTCAATTTTATTTATTTTTTAAAGGCAACACTTTAGGGCCGGGGGGATATGGTAGCGCCATCTATCCTTTCCATTGCTAGTTAATTATGTCAACGTCAATGGTTCGTCGCTGCTCGGCCAATCCGAGCAATCCTTTTCATGAATCCCCTCCCAAAACGCCTCGCTATTGGCCGCCCTGCTCAATGGCGACGAAGAAAGAATGGAAGATTCGAGACGCTCAAAAATTCGATGTCCGCCGCACCGTACCGCACTGAACCGCACCGCCATATATAATTATTACCGCTTATACAAAACTCAACGAAACTGCCCGCGAGTGAAAGTGATTTGTGTAGTGGAGTGATTCAAGCAGCTTCAGGATTCCCGAAGAAACCAAGCGGCCGCCATTTGCAAGGAAAAGGACTGCCGAGCAAGGTAAGAGGCTCCTAACCACAATACCTTTTCACTTCCTCATTTCCTAGTCGATAATAACCGAAATCCTACAGTCCACAATATTAATAGTTTGCCCAAATCGACTAGGAGCATTCGGTTCGCCGAAACAGATACTAAATTAATTATCACACGCGGCAACAGAAATAGTTATAATATAAAAATGCTTACCATGCCTAGTAAGAAAAAATGTGTCTGTTGTGACCGGCGCAACACAACCGACCTGCCGTGCACAACAGAACAAAAAGAGAAAATGTCTATTGTGACCGGCATAACACCACCGACTTCCCGTGCACAATAGAACAAGCAAAAAGAAACAATATATGCCACTACAATAATCACACACTGCTTTGGAACGATTTCACACATACACGGTTAAAAAAATAAAAAAAATAAAAATGACTTACCCGAAAGTGGATTCCCAACAAAACCCTACCTATATATTCCCGTGGGCGCCACTGTAACGAAGTAGACCTACCAGGTGTCCACTGTAACGTTGGACTACCTTGGGGTGTGGTTAAATGAGAAACGGGGTTAAATGTTACAAATCAATCGATTAAATTCATCAAAGAATCTAATACATCCATTAGCAATTGATTTTACTTAGGAAAATTGACTAAAACCTGTGATTTAAAAATATATAATCAGGGTCGCGTGATTCGACGATGGTAAGGAGTCCTGTTGGGGGTCCACTTCCGGCGTCGGTCAGTGTTGCAGAGATGTACTTAGCTTCTCAGTGTTCAGACGAATGCAGTCCAAAAGAGACCGGGCGCAGCCAGCGCTTCAGTATTTATAGTAGCTCGAGGTGTGGTGTCTGAGGTGAGGGGCGAAGATGCAGGCGGCCGGGCGGACGGTGTCATCACGACGTCACAGCGACGTCACACCATATGTGATAATTATTGTAGACTGCCTATCAAATATTGTTGTATTTAATGTATTAATTAGATATGTAAACCTTCGTTTACACAATACTATCAATTATTGTCATCCAGGTTCTTCACCCTGGATAACAATAATTGATAGTATTGTGTTGTTCACAATTTATTAAACTACCTAAACCTACACCAAGCCTATCTGAGAACATATAAACTTTATTTGTGCCAGAATTATTACCTAAAGAAGACTTACCTGTTCTATTATTCACTGAACAAGTACTTTTATCACTATCGCAAACAATCTGGGACTCAAATGTCGGTTATGTTGGTTTTATGATATTCAAACAACTATTGGTATTTGTTAAGGCCTTTACATATTCTAAATTTTGCCTCCCCACTTGTGCAATCTCATCATATTTCCTAATATACTCCTGAACCTCATTTTCATATTGTGTGTTCATTCTACTTAGGTATTTGATATTGTAAGGAAGTAATTTGACTTTTAAGATCCCTAGTATGTTGGTCATATAACATTTTGCCATTAATCAACTCTGCATTGTAATTGTCTAACTCCATTAACAAATCTGAATGCTCAGAAACTAAACATTTATATTGCTGAGATGTTATTTTAGTTTTCTTATATTGCTTTAGACTAAGAACGAGTTTCCTAATATGTTTATTTAATTTATTATTCTTTCTATGCCGTTTCAGACAATTCCTGTTTATTTTTAAGTGTTTTGAATCTAAGCCCTTTGGCAGGCGTACACGGAGACATAGGTCCAAAGCACAGAGGCCCTTTGAGAGTTTTAATCTAGAATGTGATGCGATACCTACTGAGGCGCCTCCATAATTGCACTATGAAGTGCAGTCACGGATTAGCCACAGCAGGTGCAACTCTAACCTCTGAGTAAAGGTTCTGAGACTAAGAACGAACCTTGCACCTGCTGTGGCTAATCCGTGACTGCACTTCATAGTGCAGTTATGGAGGCGCCTCAGTAGGTATCGCATCACATTCTAGATTAAAACTCTCAAAGATTAAAACTCTCTTTTTTTTCTTAATCACACGTGGCGATGAAAACATAAGTCACGGCAATGAAACAACTGGTCATGGCAATGAAGCAACTGGTCATGGCAATGAAACTAAATTGTTTTAAAAGACATGGCAATGAAATTTTGTTTCATCGCCGTGTCTTTTTTTCATTGCCATAGCAAATTTTGCCCACGGAAACCGCGGCTATGAGAGCACGGCGATGAAAATCAAGGCAAAAACATCAAGAAACCAAAAATCTATTAATAATTCACAGTAATTACAGTCACAAATAAACATAAGATAAATGGCATTCTATCGAATGCTTAATCAAAAGGACAAACTTATTCAAATAGAAGTTAGAGCTATCTACGGCGATGAAAGAAAAAATTTCCAGTACCTAATATAAAAATCGAATAATTACGTTTATGGTGCAAATACGCAGGCACGTATACACGTCGTTCCACGTCGAGCACCAAGCGACACTATTATGCAACGTTTAGCGCACAGGGTTGGGGGACGCAAGTCCTTAGATAAAACAATATTCTTAAATATATTTAGGACACGGCGATGAAAGGCAGTTCTAGGACAAATGCATTTCTATTTACCATGCGTTGTATTGTTTAAATATATGAATAAATGTACTCTGTAACAATACTATAACTATCCACGTATCAAACAAAACTAGGTGTTTATATAAATAACCAATAGATTTTTATCAATAACGTATAATACACATCAAGGTGATGTGTGGACAAACACGGCAATAAAAGATTTCGAGGTTTAATTTTTTTTTTTCTTTTAGAATCTATTAATCCTATTTAATTAAATATTTTGTGCTACACATAGATTACTATTTCACCCAACCAGAAAAAAATATTAGAACATTATAACTATGTTTTATAGGACCGATTTCATTATTGCCACGTAATTTTTGTTCTCGGGAAATTCACCCAAAAGTCATATAATGACCGATCAAAGGGGTTTAAGTCACGGGGCTAGATAGATAGAGTAGATGGGTTAGATTTAATAACTTATCGCGAGACTCGTGTCGCCATCGTCTTAATTAGACTATGTTAAAAACACGGTAAAATATACAGCTAATACATATAATAAGACGACTATGTCAACATTGACTAAGACGGCGTAGACAGAGAGCACCTACAGAAATTACTTACGTGCGCTACACATTATAGAAAAATTACGAAGCGATGCACAAATGAGCTGAGTCCACAATGGTTATAGACAAAGCGTTCATATAGCAACTTACTTCACCCTTTCAAAATTGATAAACGTAAAGGCCAATACGTGAGGTATGCACCGTATGCATACACAAACAGTGCGAAGCAGATAATGGCAGCAGGCGCAATCCGCAGCGCTGTGCACGGCAAGCGCTTGAATATTTCATAGCTCCAACACAAGTCTTGTCGATTTGCGCTACCGACGCATACCCCGCTGATCACCACGGGACCTCTCTGTACACCACATGCAGAAAGTCAACTTGACACAGCATTATGTTCCGACCAAAACGGATTTGTATTTTACTATTTCTCCATACGCCAAAGTTTGTGAGGATGTTTGTTGCTCTTTCGCACAAGAAATTTTGAACGGTTTTTCAAACCATGCAGTAATATAACATGAACATCAGAATATCACATACCTTTTGTCCCTACAACCAACCCGCAATGCGGGTAGAATCTATATAAATTGCATGCATCTAGTAGCATAAGTTAGGTTGCGATTAAAACTAATATTTGGTGTAGTATTGTAGATTGTCAACTGAATGACCTATGGTTGGTTGGTTTTACAAGTTATTTTTGACTGGCTATTTATTATACGCAGGCTCATTGTTGTATTGATTACTAGCTGCGTCGAAATTATATCAAAATGGTATTCGACGCGCATTTTACTACATTTAGAGCTCAAGATACTGGCCTTTTGCAAATCTAACCACCAAGCAGAAGATACAAACTTAAAAATCATCTAAACCATTCTATCTAACCTTCTACCTCTACCCTGCCTTTGTTTGTTAGAGTCGAGGTGACACGTGGACATTCCCATGCGGAGGCACATTCCAGCCGCTGAACAATTATCCCCCGGTCTGGTCACAATCATCCTTCCGCAAACATTTAGCCAGTCTTTTGTGCAACGCAATATAATGCATTCGCACTCTTGCACGACAAACTTTTTCATTGACAAAGGACGTGTTTATTCGTCCATATTGCACTAACGTTTGTAATAAAAATGTTGATAAATAAAACACAGGTTTTTTGTTTGCATTTGATTAGTTGGTGTATTGGCCTCGATTGCGTTCCATGAAAAAATTGGGCTGAAAATAAATTCGAAATGTTGTTAGGCTAGATTCTTTATTGAGTGTTTTAAACAGGTGCTCGGTATTGACATATTATTATGAACATTCTGAATAGGATAAATAATTTTATGAGTTTCAGAGGTAATTTATGTAGTTTGTAATTTCCTGAGCCCTGGTAATGGTTTCATTACTTAAATCAGGGGCTATAACATTAGTTATTTGGTCTCGCAGCAGACACTCTGGTGGTAAATGAGAGTGAGGCTCTCTTATAGACGTTCTCCTAAGACCGACCCACCTAAATACACTACAGTAGCGACTAAGCAACTAACAAGACAAATGTAATATCCTATATATTTTGTTCTTCGTTACTTTATTTCTGATGATGTTTCTAATATAAATTGGTAAATTTTCTTACCGAGATATACTTGTTACAAATACTTTCACTATTAAACCAAAAACAACTTTGTTCAAAACCCAATTAATTGAAAAAGAAAAGAGAGTAAGTACATACGTAGTTGTATAGACTTGTTTGTTAAGCCAATTATATGATTAGGTAGCGCTGACGTTTCGTAATCCAAACAGTTAAGCAATCTACACAAAATAACAGGAATGAACTAGTTAGTGTAAGCCAACTTTGACGGGATTTGCCGGCCTCGACCGATATTAGACTAACACTGCACAAGTTGGCTTATTTGCCGACCGACACGCAATCAAACAATCAAATGGCAAGAAGTAGATAAACAATGGTGTAATCTGGTAATCCTTTTAAGTCTTCGGTTAATTGGATATTACTTTAATTTTAATTACAGATTGGATACCAACGACTTCTAATCAATAAGAACATAATTACGTTTAAAAAACGTTTTTACGCTCGAAATTATATTTAAACTAGAAAACGCATCAATAAGGATTACTCAAGAACTATACATCACAAATATAACATCATCAAAACCGTCATTAAAATCCTCATTTTTGAAGTCAGTTAAAATCATATGCACCTTGGTACGTGTAAAACGTTGGTTTTCTCATTTGGCTAGCCATAAAGCAGACAGCATATTATCGCTAATACATAATATTTGCAGCGGGGATATAGGCGTGAGACTATGTATATAAGATTAATTGCTATCAGTGTCTTGTAGCGACTTTTCTTTGTGTCTAATGCTAGATCGTTTGTAATGAAATGAAACTTCTTATTATGCTCGAATATGGTACAACAGTTATATTACAGTTAATTTATAAATAAAGGTTTTAGTATATTGTGTAGGTAAGAGTAGCGATAGCTGAGTGGAGAGACCGACGGACTGCTATGCTGAGGGTCTCGGGTTCGAATCCACGGCACTCACCAATGACTTTTCGGAGTTAAGTGCGTATTAAATTGTTAACTATCGCTTACTAATTGGTGAAGATGAGGAAACCTGCATGTCTTAGAGTTCTCCACAATGTTCTCGAAGTATAAAGGGCTGATGATGATTATATTGTGTCCAATGTGACGCACAATAAAATCCAACTTGGCGTAGGCAAAACACCTCGTCTTCGCAACCCGATTCGTAAATTATACAAAAGTATGAACGATTTGATTCTTGATTTCTTGTCTTTTTAGTTACTTCCTAGCAAAATAAAAATATAATATCTAGTGCTGTTGTAACCGTATAAGGAATGGGTAACAAATAAACGACAAATATGAAACTTGTAGTGGAAGTAATGATATCTGTTGTGTTCGCACCTCGTTACATTGGGTGTGTACCGAATACTACACCCACAGACATACTTCAAACGTTTATAAAGAAATCTACTGATTTGTTGTAAGCAGTTATTTGATAGTTCAACGTGTTAGAGATTTTTTGTGTATATCGCTGAATGTGTGTATTTTTCTGTTGTTAAGTCGGATTTTTTTATGAAGATTCGCGAAGCGAGTAACTTTATCTTCTTTTTTAATAACTGACAAAAAATTACTTTGCATGTTAAAGGCAACACGGATTTCATAATAGATAGTAAATGTTTGGCTGCAAATAAATCATGACTGACAAATTGTACGTCTATAGTACATTTTATTTTTGTGGGTTTTAAATCTGCCACTCATTAAAGCCACACTCCCAAACTGTAGCCACAAATATATGATTGGCACGTTCAAAAGGAGTCTGAATGTCCTATTAGCTTATAGCAGGGTTCGTTTACCTCGCGTAACTGATATGCATCAATCGGAGAGCTCACCCTATCCGGACCGAATGGCCAATGAATTGGCGCATCTGCCCGCCTATCTAGTTTCAATTTAAGGCTGTACCTCACTCACTTTACACCAATTTGTATGTAGATTTAAACACATAAAGCGGTTTTTTTGTCGTTTTCTGAATTACGCAGAATTTTTGTTGAAGGTTCATTAAAACCAAATGTTACGTATGCAAATCTTATGGATAAAACACAATGTGTAAAATTATTGTGTTATTTGTAAATTATTCTACAATTTTGTTTAGTTCGTAGACTCTTTCATTTACCGTGTACGTCTTGCAACTAATGGTTTGATGTTCGACTAGCATTTAAGACCGCACTCACTTTAAACCAATTTGAGGACCACGCAATACTTGATTCAAATCTTAATAATAATGATATGTTTTATGATTATATACTAAGTATTTCAAACTAACTGTGCTCTCAGACAATATACGAAATGTAAGTTGTGTAATTCACAAATTGTTGTTTCGAGTCTGGGTGTTCATTGTGTCCGTTAATTATATGTTTGTAAAGTCCCCCGCGACACAGGATTTAGTCCTAATGCGGGAGTTGTCTTTTTAAATGAATTTCTTCAGCCTTGTATATAAACTTCTGCTGGGTACGGGGCTATTTTGACTATGAAAAGGTTAAGGCCTTAGTCTACCACGCTGACCAAGTGCGAGTTAGCAGACTCTACATGCTTTGCGAGAACACTTTATTTTAGCAAGCGATATTATACCAATTTAATACGGACTGCATCGTTAGTCTCGCGGCATAAATGTGCACGTGGGTATCCCGGGTCGGGCAAAGTGTTGTTGGGTTTTTCCGTTAGGAAATTCTCAGTAGCAGCATGGAGTCTGGTAATGTGCCCGGTACGGCCATAGCCCGGTACGGCGGCCATACTCGCCCCCTATTACGTGGGACCTAAAATTCCTGGCGAAATGTGGGTGTAATATTACATCTCTGCCTACCCCTTCGGGGATACAGGCGTGAGTCTATAAATAAAATAAAAAAATAATACGCGCTCAACTTAGAAACGTCAATAGTACCCGCCGTGGATTCCAACCTGAAACCCTCTGCGTAGCAGTCAGTCGGTCTCTCCACTGGGCTATCGCTGTCTTATCGTATCGTCCAATACTTAGTCACTAATTTGGTACTGTAACAAAAAATTTAAAGATCTACGGTAATTTCTTAAAAACACTATCCATTCAGAACGTAATTCAGGTCGAGAGTAAGTGTACACAGGCACATGATCTTCTCAAAATCTTAACGGCAAAATCTTGCCACAAATGATCAACGCGGTTCAGTCAATTTCAGTTGAAAAGCACGGCGTTACGCGAGATATCTGCTTTTATTTGCGACACACGTACTTGTGGAATGCCTGGATTCCCGCCAAATTCACTTAACTCTAGACTAATGTTAGGCTTGAAAATATTGTTTGTAACATGTACCTAACTTGTACAATGTAGTGATATTATCTAATTGTTCTTCAATTATTCCTGAGTAGCTAAGTTTTATTGTCTAGTCTGCTTAAATTACAAATTTAATTACCCCAATTTAAATCTTACTACTTGAAACCAAAGTTTTCAATAACGGCGATTTATGTAAAAAATGTGTTTCCTCGTTTTCTTAATTTCTGAAGCCCTATATGAAAGTCCTGCATGTCTCTTGTTACTTGCCTCCATTTCTCTCGCTGTTCAGCTTCTCGTAGGGCAGTTGTTACCGAGAAACCAGTGACTATGGTCACCTGGTTGCACCATCGGTTTGGTGATCGGCTGTATTAAAAAAATATCTATACAAATATTCCGCGTCTTCAAAACGACAAAGGTGATTTGTGTTTGTCCCCACCATCACACCATTCTTGAACTAAATGGCGGAGAATATTTCCCCGGCAATGATTTGCGGGTATTTAAAATATCACATAAGATTCAGTTGAATTGAATAGTAGCAAATAGAATTCCGAAACCTTCTAAATAAACAGTGAACTAAATAAATTCACAAAACAAATATAGCATCAGCTAGTTCTCACGTTTCAGCAGCCACGCTGCAAATCTTTAGATAACGAGAAAAATCAAAGGTCAAACTGAACGTAAATGAAAGAAAAATAAAACGTAAGTTGTTACACAATCACCGGATCCTTCGATTACCGGCTCCGTGGATCCCAAGATTTACCTGTAATCCGGAGTCAAATAGCATATCATTGGGGCGTTATCTTTGATATTGAGGTGCCAATAAAATTAAAAGTTTCCCCAAAGCGGCTACTTCCCGCCCCGGGCCTCAATCCCCGACCCACCGGGAGCGCTCCGTGAGAATCGTCGGCAATTTATTTATGAACATTAGGTTTCGTTTTGGTATCTTTCTCCAACATCAATTATTTGTTGTCTGTAAATAAACAAGGCCATGGGGACATCATTTTGTTGTACACTTGCTTTTTAGAATAAGATACTTATTCAGATTTCGTTTTTAAAGTTGCCGATAGGTGGAGGGTTCCTTGTTAGCTACGTGCTTGAGTAAGTTCTATTTCACATTCACAGGGTGATTTGGCATCAGATGTGAACATGCGTCACTGAGGTTATTTTATACAGAAAAGAAACTATTGCTTATTTTGATTTTGATTCTTGACTAGGTAAGATGTTTACATTTTCTTTTTTAACGAGCCAATAAGCAACCAATCCAAGTAGCAGTTCTGTTGAAAAATTATTTCTATCACTAAAAATGCATAGCGGAAAAGCACTCAAAGTGATTGCGATACCTCGTAATCTAAGAAAAAGGTTTGGTTATATTTGTGACCACTGTAAGATGTAAAAACACATCACCTTATTTGGTTCTAAGAAGCTCTTAGGTTGTGCGACTATTCCTCTCAGTTTGAATATACTATGCGATTTGTATTTCAAAAAGCCATTCACAAAACCCGTTGACCTCGTATTATATAATCTGTATACATAACATGCTTGTGTTACAGACAACGCACAGCAGCAGATACTACTTGACGCAAGAAGGTGAAAGGAGAATGACCAAACGTAGTCTAGCAATGTTTCATGTTGCACAACCAAAATAATATAGAAATTATTTTCTTATTTTTTACAACCTTTTGACGTCAGGAATTTTATTTTCGTATCCGGAATTATGATTTAAAAATAAACAGGAAATAAAAATAGCTACGCATTATTTCCGTATAAAGTCTTCTGTATTGACGTTCCGTTCTCTTCATTTGTACGAACTATGTAAGTGCCTTGCATTGCCTGTTATGTAAATGAGCCTTTAGAAAAAAACATCACTAGAATGATATGAAATTCATAAATAGATAATTAGTTTGCAACATAATTACGTTTTAAAATATGTATATTTAATTAATATTTTATAGCTTTGCTATCATAATAATAATTATTATTTTTGTGTTCCGTCTCACGCAGACTGTTAAGCCAGATGACAACCGGCGTCTGGGACCGGCATCGGCCATTACTGTTTATGTGTTGATTGAGAATATTCATTGCGATAATCTCTCCGTTTAAATAGTAATACTTGCGAAACTCCGTTTGAATGTTTATTTTCAATAACTTAGCGTGTGTTTCATATAAGTTACGACAGGATGTTTTATATTTAGTTACCTAAGTGTTTTATTACGACAGGGCGTTTCATGTGTTGTGTTTATGAACTCTTCGAGTCTACCTGTAATCATGTTGATGCTTGATCCTGATCAACCAATACCGGTCGTAATGCAGAGAAGCCGATGTGTTTAGTAAGTTCATGATAATCTTTGGTTTTAAGTTGCGAGTAGGTTTAAAACATATTTTTAGGTTATCTCCGTTTTTGTTAAATTCCCTTAAAACCCGGGTATTTGAAGGAAAATTTATAATTTTATTTGATAATATATAAAGTGTAGTCTATAATAAATAAAGAATTACTGTGCAACAGCTTGAGACGGAATTCCATACCTGGATGGTCATTCTCCTTTAGCATTTATGTTCCTTGGGGATCGTTCACTAAGAAAGAATTTGCCGAAATTTCCACGGAATCGAGAAGATACGTATAAATTTAAAAATACTCGTACTATTTATGCGGGTGTAGCTGAGGGCTTCCTCTAGGTTTAAATAAACCGTTGACGCCATCGTGATATAACACAATTATTTTTACGACTATAAGATCTCACGATCTGAATGGAGCTTATCTCAAATACGTATCTGTAGTAGCCAAATCCATGGATAGATCAAATATTGAGACCCGCCGTTAGAGGCAGAAGCTTTTAATTATTTCGCGTGCTCTCATTAACATAGTGTAAGAAGATTTGTGCAAAAAAAGTCGGCATATCAGAAGCCCCATTAACCTGATTACAGAGCATTCGTGAGACAGACCAACCTAAGTTTTCGGTGAAATTAAAACTTTGCCCGACTGTGTTCAGTTGCTCACTTACTGGAATTTGTACTCAAACACTTTGTACGCAGTTGTGTTAAATTTGTTTAATGGAATGTGGTGGGTGAATTTGGCCAAGATTAAGTAATAGATGGATGGGTTTTAGATATTGCACTGAAAGGATTTATTTATTTATTTAGGGGACAATAAATAGCTACAATATATGTTTACACATTACATTTAAGAAATTTCGTCGTGCAAAAATGCTCATTTTGGCACATTCAATAAAATTATAAAAATATAATGTTTACAAGTAAGTTTAGACTGAGAGAATTTGGTTACTAAAGATTCTCTGTAAAGTAATTTTTTCAGTGTTAGATAGCCCATTTATCGAGGAAGGCTACAGGCTATATAACATCATGCTATGAGCGGCAAGAGCAGAGCATTAGCCTTAAATAACGCGGGTGTAACCGCGGGCATCGTCTAGTATAATATAAATCCTACTGTGCAATGCGCCGGCCACTACAAAGTTAAGAACTTTTTTTCTATATAGTCTAGTCATATTAGGGGCTTCGTCGCGATATAAGAGAAACTAAGCTGGTAACATATACTATTCGGCAGATTTTTGTCATTGGAGTCTTAAAAAGGCTGTGTAAAGATTAACATGGATCTTATAAAATAACAGTGTAGGATAATTTAGTTCTTAGATACATTGACATGTAAACATAGCATAACTTCACGCCTTTATACCCGAAGGGGTAGACAGAGGTGTATTACACACCAACACTTCGCCAGTAACGTTTCGGTCCCAGTGTAATAAAAGGACGAGTTTATTGCCCTCTACCGGGTACATTATTAAGCGAGCGATAATGAACATTGTTAATAAACACTTAATTTCGAGAAGTCAGAGGTGAGTATCGTCTCGGCAGTCCGTTTCGTCACAGATTACTAAATAGTTACTACGTAAGTTACGTACACCACTAGGCTGTCTCCGCTTTTTTTACACACGTAACCAGGGTCTCCCTTGTTTGACCGAAAGGAATTTGACAAATTTTCACTTCCCAAAAAATGTTTCGCATAATGTAATTTGCCAAATTATTACTTAGCAAAAAATCTATTCACAAAAAGTTGTAACGCAAACCTAATGTTTGGGCAATGAACGTTTAAACTATAACTTGTTTACCAACTAGTACTTTTGACATTTTTTATTTAGCTAATATTTCAGTTGGAATAACAGTTTTTATGCAAAATCAATAATTATCCTAATCTAAATAGTTCAGTTCCAGCTAACCTATTAAAAACAATCTCTTTTTTCTATTAATCCAAGTCGTTTCTGGCACTCGCCGGCCGCTGCCGCGGCACCGCTCGCTTCGCTCGCTCGGCTCGTAGGTGGTCACAGTTCTAACCTAACCTAAATGTTTTTAATAATTAACTTACTCTAAGTACTTCCATAAATAAACTAATATCACCAAACGTTTATTGTCTGAATAAACCAAATGCCATAATGACATTATACTTGGTAATATTGGGCCAAGTAAAAATTTTACCAATTGTATAAAAAAGGGTTACTAAAATTTGTTTGGGTAGTGAAATTTTGTCAAAATCTTTTCAGCAAAACGGCAGGATCCCCATGTAAACATTATAGTGATTAAAAGAAAACTCTTGTTCCTCAGCGGGCCAAACGCTACGAATAGTTATAATTACGCGCGTAATACGCACTTTGTGAGCACATTATATCTGAAACTTAGCTACCAACGCTAAAATATGGCTAAAAAACATACAAGCTAGCCATTTTAGATCACACAGAGTGAAATAAATAGCATCAGTATTTCGATATGGAACATCCGGTACAGTTAAACGAACTATTTTAGTCAATCGTGCTATTTTGCAAGCTACTTTGCAGTTGGTTGAAAATAGTGAATCGATTGTGCGCTTTTTATTTCAATGTAGATTCATGGAATTAATGTAATTCTATATCTGCACGGGATTCTTCTTATTTAGACAGTGGTTAGGACTCTGACCTTGCAGCCAAATGCAGGTTGGCAGACTTCACATGAATTTCTAAAACATTATGAGGGACGTCTCAGTCATGCATATTCCCACGTTAGTGTGAAGGAGCCCTTACTGTTATTGCAACTAATACTTCACAGACCAGTATTTGGACCGCATTCTATCAATTTAAACCAGCCGAATGGTTCAGCCCCACAGTTCATACATAATTATTCCAGTCGGTTTAAATAACATAAATGCGCATTGTAATCGATTTAAAATGTGTACGGTGTTGCATACTACATTAAAATTCAACAGTATTCATTATTGGAGGAAACCACGTGTATTTTCAATGATCGATAGACATTTATTTATTTATAGCACGCTTCGCTTGGTCCAGATTAAACAGGCACATTATTTAATATACATTACGTGTTACAATAAACAATATGAGGTGTTTACTTTTAATCGTGTGTGTAGTATTCCCTAAAGAGTTTTGTGTAAATCGGATATACGTACAGGTCACTGGAACGGAGTACTCGTTGTTATTTGGGTTGACATAATTGTCTGATGTTTTATTTTATTTATAGACTCACGCCTGTATCCCCGAAGGGGTAGGCAGAGGTGTAACATTACACCCACATTTCGCCATGAATTTTTAGGTCCCACGTAATAGGTAGCGAGCCTATTGCCGTACCGGGCACATTTCCAGACTCCGTGCTGCTACTGAGAATTTCCTAACGAAAAAACCCAAAAACACTTTGCCCGACCCGAGAATCGAACCCGAGACCTCCCAATCTCACGTGCACATTTATGCCGCGAGACCAACGAGGAAGTCTGTCTGACGTATAGTTTATTTATTTAATTAGGACTAGATATAACACCTCACTTGGTACCAGCTTTAGACGTTTTAAAGAGGTCTTTAATTTTGGAGACGGATGCTCCAAATAAATCTAAAGCTAAACCTCGAATAAAATGTATCCATTATTTTGTAATTCTACATATACAATACTCGTATACATTCTCACTGAAGAATAAAATCTCCAAAGTGATGGAGTATCGTTGTCATCACCATCGTGGAGTCCGGTGATGGAATTATTCGCATGACTTTTACTGATAGTAGCTCGAGGATATCAGACTGCTAAAAAATACGCATTCAAAGTCGAAGCTTTTGCTTAAAAAGCTTTGATGTCTGTGACTTTGATGTCTTTAGTTGCTAACGATGTAACTATACCAGGGCGTTATATAAGTATATTTATGGTATCGCGTACTCTTAAGCAAAACTTTCGTTCGTATAATTAAGGAATATTAAAATAACTGTTGTAATAAGTTTCGCTCTCTTAAGATTAAACTTTAATAAAAATAAAACTTTTCTAAGCTTCGTTCTCCGACTATAATGTTAATTTTTAATTAAAAAGTCCTGAACAAAGTTAATCATGTACTAAATAAAAATTTTTATGATTGCGCTAAAATAAACTTGACGGCGATGTTAGAAATGTATTACATTAAACATCAATATTAGCCTGCTTGAGTTCTTAAGACATTAGGTATATTCCAATTCCCATCGAGCCTTGTATTCAGAATTTGTAAAAGGCTTTCTTGAAATCTGTGAGTATTTAATTTGCTTCAAAAACCTGAGTGTCCAAAAGCTACTACTCCTACTGCTGCCATCTTTGGGCCGGGGCACCACAGTACCAACTGCTTCTATTTGACGGCGTCCAACGTAGAGCAAGTCGAATCATCGATGACGCCGTACTCGCTGACCGGCTCAAGCCTCGCGTCTCTCTGCATACTCTATCGTTATGTATAGGTCTAATAACCGCTGCAGAATTTCAAATTCACAACTTGCTACAAGTTAAAGTTCTAACTTCACCACCTTGATTAGTGGCCTCTGTGGTTCTGCCTTGTACGATCATATTGTGGAACCAGCTCTCTGCAGCAGTATTTCCAAACCAGTTTGACATGGGAACCTTTAGGAAGCTCAATCCAACTGTATATGTTCTGTTGAGAAAACTAGTGTTTTTTTTGCCTTTGTGATCTTTGATTTGACGCTGTGCAATTGGGCAACCATCGGCGACCGCTGTAACCACTACGCCATGCAACAGCTGGTCTATCCTTAGAATTTCGCTTTATCTTCGTGAAGGATTGATTATGCGCAATATGCGTACGCAATGGAGTCATCTGTCGCTTGGAAGCCTGGGGTCTGCTAGACAGATTTAATTGAATATATTTGATTATATATGTAGGGCGGCTTGGTTAGGCATCTGTTAAAGCAATTGAGCATTTCTCGTAACAACTTCCACAGCATGACTGGCACCGACGGCTCCCCGAGGTAAAAAAAGGTTTGGCTGTTTGTAATCAGTCGCCCTCTAGGTGTTAACCCGATGTTATCGGATGTGCGTATTAAATTGTTAATTGTCGCTTGTTTATCGGTGTAGGAAAACATACTGCATGTCTGATAGTTCTCCGTAATGTTCTCGAAAGGATTGATGATGTTGTTATCGAAGCATTCGTGCAGTAACCATTTTGCCAAGGACCTTGCACGTCATCAACCGCTCTGTTGCAACCAATTTTATCCACGATCTTAAGATACCGTCGACGCCAATTATCGCTACTACCTTATTTGATTGTATCAGGAATAAAGGTCATGTTGTAAAACGCGGCCGCGCCATCCTGAACTAAATCTTTTAGTAAAATTGTAGTAAGTATGTTTTGTCTGTATTCAGTTTCGTGTGCTTAATTAAATGAAATCTAAAACAAAAGACTAAAATAGAACATGGATGCCACCTTGCTTCCAAAAATAGCTAATTAAACATTTGGGGTAATTTCAAGAGCAAACAAATATACCAAAATAATACACATTAGTTACATTGTTACATATTACATATATACATATTGTTCAGAGTCTGGCTAGAAGGACTGGGAATTGTTTGCGGAGGGCAATGGAAGTGTGATTATATTCATCCAGTTTCTAGGCAAGGCAAAAGTCGAACATATGTGTACTGTGATTCACAGCGATGAAACAAAACAAATTACTTACCTGAATCTTCACTGATGTCAGGCTTGAGCTAAATAAGACAGATCTAAAATTGGCCAATATTAGCTGAATGTTATCTTTATAGCTACCAGAGTCCAGGCGTCTGTCTTTAGAACACGCTGCACGAGGTGCGAATTTACACAATTTTTGCAAATGTTCAATATGTCACAAATTCTATCACAATTAAACCGATGCCAGTGGTAGATCAAAGGCGGCATTCACAAGAGTTACTTCAATTCAATATAATTCGCGAAGCTTCAGGGATGTGCTTTTCAAAAGGCGATATTTTACGAGACGACAAAAACGTGTTAATTTTTAAAGCAACGAGCAACGAAGTTCAATATATATCACTAACTTTATCAATCGCTCACAACTTTTGCCGGGCAATTCCAATAGCGACAATTGCAAGGTTATTAGCCAATTTAATTTAATTCTACAAATCACACACAAGACAAAACGTGTCGTCAAAGCGATTTTTTCGGCAACAAGAGTAAGAAATGATTTGACAGTTCATAGTGTGACCATAGTCAAAATTTACAATAGACAAAATAACATGTTACTAAACTGATATAATCGATTCAAATTATCATAGACAATATTTCTATTTCGAACATCCACCCGCCCCGGTCCGGCCTACCGGTCCGCTAATCGGTTGGTAGACGTGACAATGTTGCAACCGCATTCCTCAGAATCGAATCGTCCACCAAGACCTCAGCAAATCGGAGAACTCCATCAGCCCCAGTTACCAAACGAAGAATGCGCTCCTGCGTCATCTGAGTGGCGGAAGGTTAGCCTCCTTGATCAAAACGAGGTCTCCAATCTTGGGTGGATCGGTCTTGTCGGTCCACTTAACGTGTTGCTGGAGTATGTGCAAATATTCCAAATGCCAGCGTTTTCTTTTGGAAACGCTGGCATTTGGAATTCTGAGTAATCTGGCGTAACAATTCAAAACGCGAGATACGATTAGGTCTCGTATCAATATAGGGGTACTCAGACAAAGCGACAATTGGGCGACCAATCAAAAAATGGCTCGGCGTAAAGGCTTCCAAATCATTCGGATCTGAGGAGATCGGGCACAATAACCTAGAGTTCAAAACGGCCTCAATTTTACAAAACACAGTTTCGAGTTCCTCAAAAGTAAGGACTGAATCACCAATTGTCCTGCGCAAGTGAGTCTTGGCCAATTTTACAGCGGCCTCAAATATATCACCCCAGTATGGACGATTTGGTGGGGAAAACAACCAATTTATCCCACTTCGGGCAAGCCTATTGCATATATCAGCCTTGTTGGTTGCAAGGAAATTAACAACGTCATTCAAATAACTATAAGTGCCCTTGAAATTAGTGCCGCAATCAGAACAGATCAAGGAAGGCAGCCCTCTGCGGGATACAAATCTGTCAAATGTGGCTACAAACGCCTCGGTCGTAAGCGAGGAGACCAGTTCTAAGTGTACGGCCTTTGTGAAGAGGCAAAAGAAGAAACACAAGTAGGACTTAACAGTCTTGCTGTTTCGAAGTGTTGAAGTTTTCCCCAAAAAGGGACCAGCGAAGTCCGTGTCAACACCGTCAAACGTCCTGCTCTCTGTTACGCGATCTGTCGGTAAGTCTCCCATCAACGGCTGCATGGTAGAAGCCTTGAGCTTATAGCAAGGGATGCAGCGAAAGACTACACTCCGAATAATTCTTCGGGCAGAAAAAATCCAAAACTCGCGTTGCAAAATGGCCAACAGAGCATTACAACCAGCATGCGAATTCTTAAGATGACGGTCAATTACCAACAAACGTACCAAATGACCGTCCTTAGGTAACAACAGGGGGTGACGTGCCCCGTAAAGGAGGTTGGCGTTCTTGAGACGCCCTCCAACGCGCAAGAGACCCGTGTCGTCCAAAAAGGGGTTCAATTTAATGCAATCTCCTTCTCCAAATGCGCCAATTGCACAAAACGAATCCAAAAGGTGAGGGACTCCTGTCGTTTTTGTGGTGAGAGAAACGGTGGCAGTCGTTTCTGTTGTGGGTGCCTAAAATTAAAAACAAAACGCTTTATCTAAGCAGTAACACCTAACAACTTGTCAAGGGAGCTGTAGCGATTTAACAAAAAATCGGGGTCGAAGGCGCATTCTACTTTCTCAAGAGCGAATGTTCGCAGACCCGGCAAATTGGAAGTATTCAAAACTGGCGTTCGAGGCCAATCAACTTCTGGTCGATTCAACCATTCTGGACCCCACCACAGCGAATGGCCTATCAAACTAGGCGTCAAGCATCCGCGCGAGGCACAATCAGCGGGGTTGAGCTCACCTGGCACGTGTCTCCAAACAAGCTTGACTTCAGATTTTTCTATTTGGGAAAAGCGATTAGCGACAAATACTTCCAAAGTGTGGATAGATGCCTTCAATCAACAAAGAACAATTTGACTGTCTGTCCAGGCGTAGGTCCCATTAATACAAATGGTTTTACCCAAAGTTCTAGTACTTTGGGTAAAACTACGTGATTCAACAATCGCACGAGTAGTGCTGCTCCCGGGAGCTCCAATTTCGGGATGGCCAGAGATGTCTGAAGGGGTGCAACCTTGCTCTCTGCCATGATCAGGGAAACCCTCACCTGACCTGAGGCACTGACTGTACGCAAGTACGCCACGGCCACGTGACCACGTTCCGAAGCATCACAAAACCCGTGAAGGGTTGCCTTGTACTTCCCGGGAGGAAGGATGGGACGAGGCAAGGAGATCTCATTGACGGCAGGAAGTGAGGATACAAAAGAGGTTCATTCCTCAAGAAAAGTACCGCGTAGAGGTTCGGCCCAAGTCAATCCTGCTGTCCAAAGCTTCTGCAAGAAGCATTTTGCCCAAAATATGACAGGGCAAATCCAACCGTTTGGATCAAAAGTTCTGGCGACAGTAGACAACACGAGACGTTTAGTCCAAGAACAAGGCAATTTCAAGTCTACGTTATACTTCAAGATGTCTTGGACTGGTCTTTACTGAACGCCGAGAACAGCCATCATTGCGGGGTTGTCAACAATCTTAAAAAAATGTGGATCTTGCTGATGATCCTCGGGTAAGCCCTCCAAAAGTGCTGGTGAGTTGGAAATTCATTTGCGCAACTCATAACCAGCGGAGGCTATCAATTCGTCTATTTCTGCCTGGGCGGCGACCGTTGGCCAGGACCAGGCAAATCAAACCAAGGGTGCGGTCTAAAGTCCTTAAAGGCGCGGTGACTCGTGCCGCACGCCATCTTTGGGGGGTCATAATGACCCACCCACGCAAAACGAGGTGGGCGCGACTCAAAGCGGGGACGCTCCTCCAAAGCAGGGGAATACCTAGGACAACAGTCATGGTACTGTTGTCGCTGAGCTGTCGCACAATCTGGTGCGCGAGAGAGAGGAGGCGTGCGCACGCTACGGTTCTCCAAGCGGGGTTAGTGGCGATCAAGTGAGCGAGGCGAATCTCGGCTGCGCGCCGGTGAGCCTCGGTTGCCACCTTCAAAACACCCGCCCGTGCGCGGCGTCGGCTTATTGGACAAGCGACCTACCTCTCTGGCATTCATGCAGAGAATGTCCAAATGCTGTCTTCTACAGTGAGGACAGGGACGAGAGTTTGGGCAGTCTCGCTGGTAGTGGGACCCCAAACAAGAGAAGCAAAGGCGGCGGGCATTCGCGATGTGCCTACGAGAGGCGACATGAAGGGCCAAGAATGCCCTACAACTGGCCGTTCTGTGCCCCGTGGCTTTACAGTAAGAGCACTCCGCTGGGCTCTGCGTGACTGCAAAGCGAGGAGGGCGTCGATCAACATTTCCTCGGGTGTGAACGCGAGCCTGCTCCTTGACCTTGGGCTGCGACTTAGCCGGCGTATCATCACCGGAGTTGTCCAAAACCCGGCACTCGTTCTCCAAGAACCTTTCCAAGTTTGCAAAGGGGGGCAGATGCGTCGCACTATGCCCACCAAAGCGCTGCTCAAATCGCGACCTAAGGTCGGCAGGCAGCTTTTCGAGAGCTATGTGGACCAACAGGTAGGACCATTGGTCCACAGGCAGATCCACAACTAGCGGTTTCAAAAGTTGGGTGCGCAACCCAAAGACCCGGGTGAGCGTGGGCAAACTCAAAATCTGCTCAATATGGGTGTCTGCGAGGCCACGCTTGTTGTGATACCTACGGGTAATTAAATCCCGAGCTGTCTGGTAGGCCTCGTCAGACACGGGCAGATGCTGGACGAGGCCTTTGGCCTCTCCACTCAGAACCGACATCAAGTAGGCCAATTTTTGTGCCGGCCGAAGGTCAGCCCTGGCATCGACCAGGCTGTCAAACATGTTGAGAAAGCCCAGGTAGCTTCCTAGGCAGCCATCAAAATGTGGGAGGTCTATCGTGGGAAGCCGACTCACCAGTCCCAGTGCTGGCCTAGGAAGCTCCTGCTTCAACACGGGTTGCCCGTCCCTCTCGGCAATTAGCTGTCTTGCACAGTCTGAGACAGCATCATATAGGTCCAATATCTGGGCATAGTCCTCACTGACTTTATTTCGCTGGTCCACCGTGAAGTCAACAACTGACACTTCGAGACAGCAAGCGCTGAAAGTACAAAATTGCTGTTCCACGCTTGCCAGGCGATCATTGATCTGCTCAAATCTTTGTAATAGGGCATGCTGGCGATCAGGCTGGTTTACCAGAGCACTGGCTGAGGCAAACCAGCGCAAATGATAGCTGACATAACAAATTCTCAAAAGAGGTCGGACAAGTGTTAGATAGAGCGCATTCGTCCAACGAAGTGTGGCACGTTGACAGCTATAGTGTGCGTGACATTTGGCGACTGGCACTGTACGGACACGCGCGTCTATGTGTGTGTAAAGTTGCCAGATTATGAATAATCTTCCAGTATTTTGCATATAGTTATGTAATATTCTTATATTCATTTGCGGTTTTGAAGAATTTACCATGGATTTAATTAATGTTTTTATAAATACATTTCTTAAATGTAGGTACCGAGTTAAGTTTTAACTACTACGTAAATCTGTATATATAAAATCCTTGCGTTACTGACTGACTGACAGACAAGCTACAGCCGAAACTACTCGGCGCATGAAGCTGAAATTTAGCATGTATGTTTCTGGGGAACCGTAGGGGTGCACTAAGACGGGATTTCTCGAAATTCCCACGGGATCGGGCAAAACGAGAAATACGAAAATATGTGCGTGCGAAGCCGCTGGCGTCGATTAGTTGAGAAATAAATAGTATGTATGTACACACGGCACCAAGTCAAGCTAAACAGTTGTTGTACGATTTTGATACTTATTCCCTACGCCATAAGTATGGATGTACACACGGCGCCAAGTCAAGCTAAACAGTTGCTGTACGATTTTGATACTTATTCCCTACGCCATTAGTAATTATGTATGTACACAGGGCGCCAAGTCAAGCTAAACAGTTGCTGTACGATTTTGATACTTATTCCCTACGCCATAAGTATGTATGTACACACGGTGCCAAGTCAAGCTAAACAGTTGCTGTACGATTTTGATACTTATTCCCTACGCCATAAGTATGTATGTACACAGGGCGCCAAGTCAAGCTAAACAGTTGCTGTACGATTTTGATACTTATTCCCTACGCCATAAGTATGTATGTACACACGGCGCCAAGTCAAGCTAAACATTTGCTGTACGATTTTGATACTTATTCTTTACGCCATAAGAACGGTGCAAAGGTCAAAGTGTATAAGCTTGACGAGTAGCAGGATGTACACGAATATTTGGATCGTTTGGGGATTGAACTCAAAACAATATTATGTAAGGTATATATTAATGGAAATTGAATTTCTATTACTATATTTATGAGAAAGAAGATGTATCTACAATATACTTTTATAATACGGTAATGTATTTTTCATTAACATGACAATCATTATCACATAATCAATTGACAAGTGCATTTTCCCTAATTCAGGCAGAACGGCGTCGACAAAAATTGGCAACACTTACATTTTTCTTGCACAAATACGAATTTTATCGAAATTAAATTAGGAAACAGTCAAATTATCAATAGTTACCTGTGAAAAGATATTCCATTTTCCTGTTTTTGTTTTTAGGAACAACTTTTACAGTGTTTAAGAACACAAGACGGCATTTTGAGAATTTAAAAGTTGAAGTGATCGTGACGCCTGAACTGTACGATGCTTCGTAGCGCACTGAGACGAGTTTGTATTCCCTTTTCAATTTTGTATTTGCTTTAGTGGCCGCACGCAATTGTGCCGCGCGTTCCATCTGATACTTCTCTCATCTGAGGTGTTAAATAATATTATCAAATAAACTTAACAAAACTTAAAATTTGTTAATACTTTGAAACCAACAAGTTGTTAGTCTGTTTACTGCAACTGCACGCAAGCAACAAGTATTTACTGCCCAACAAAATTAAAAGTTTCAATATATTGAAACAAACACAAAAGTTATCAAATGTTATAACTTATAACAAATTATTAAAGTTGAAACTTCAAATTAATTAATTAATTATTTGCAACAGACATACTAACTGTGTTATATAGTAAATAACACAGAT
This sequence comes from Euclidia mi, assembly GCA_944739405.2. NCBI lineage: Eukaryota > Metazoa > Arthropoda > Insecta > Lepidoptera > Erebidae > Euclidia > Euclidia mi. The sequence continues at coordinate 23,164,505 of OX123204.2, read as the reverse complement.
ATGTGTTACCTAACAATATTATCAATATATTATAACAAAAAACTAAGTTTATTAAGTTGATTTATCAATGTGACCCGCCCATCTATGCAAGATCAAATTTTGTTATTATAATGTTTCAAACTCAATGCTTACAATTAACTAAGTCAATTGATACATATAACTGTTATGTATCCAACCAAAACTGACTGATCAATGATTAGAACATCAAATTCTAGTTAGATAATTACTGATTTGAGGTTATGTATATGACAATGTGTTTCAAATTAAGTAGGTCAACCAATACAAATAAATGTTATGTATTTAAGCAAAACTGACCTAACAAACACTACAACACTGTTAACAAATGAGATGCCTAGCTCAGATACAATTTTGCAATATTAATCTAGTTGGGTACACTCAACAGCGACTAGGTACACTCAACCACGCTCTGCTACCAAAAAATTATGTTCAGAGTCTGGCTAGAAGGACTGGGAATTGTTTGCGGAGGGCAATAGAAGTGTGAATATATTCATCTAGTTTCTAAGCAAGGCAAAAGTCGAACATATGTGTACTGTGATTCACAGCGATGAAACAAAACAAATTACTTACCTGAATCTTCACTGATGTCAGGCTTGAGCTAAATAAGACACACACAGATCTTAAATTGGCCAATATTAGCTGAATGTTATCTTTATAGCTACCAGAGTCCAGGCGTCTGTCTTCAGAACACGCTGCACGAGTTGCGGATTTACACATTTTTTGCAAATGTTCAATATGTCACATATTCTATCACAATTAAACCGATGCCAGTGGTAGATCAAAGGCGGCATTCACAAGGGTTCCAAATTTACTTTAATTACAATACAATTCGCGAAGCTTCAAGCATGTGCTTTTCAAAAGACGATATTTTACGAGACGACAAAAACGTGTTAATTTTTCAAGCAACGAGCAAAAAGTGAAGTTCAATATATATCACTAACTTTATCAATCGCTCACAACTTTTGCCGGGCAATTCCAATAGCGACAATTGCAAGGTTATTAACCAATTTAATTCAATTCTACAAATCACACACAAGACAAAACGTGTCGTCAAAGCGAATTTTCCAGAAACAAGAGTTAGAAATGATTTGACAGTTCATAGTGTGACCATAGTCAAAATTTACAATAGACAAAATGACATGTTACTAAACTGATATAATCGATTCAACTTATCAAAGACAATATTTCTATTTCAAACACATATAATAAAAACTTAGAGCAGCGAAGCATTTACATAATTATACAAAATATGCATAGTGTGTGTTCTCTGTAATTTAGTCGTAAATAGCTTTTTGATGTGGGCCATTTAATTATCTAACTAAATTACTCCTAAACGGCCAACAAATGAAGGAAACACGCGACCGACGTGGAATGCTTAGCACAAAATGATCTGCCTTGTCTATTAATACATAAATTGTAACATGAGAATCACTACATAGTATAAAACAAAGTCTGTCTTCTGTCTGTATGTCCTTATGTATGTTTAAATCTTTAAAACTACGCAACGGATTTTAATGCGGTTTTTTTAATAGATAGAATGATTCAAGCGGAAGGTTTATTTGTATAATACATAGCGGTTGCGGTGGGGGTCGGGAGCCAGGGCCGTACCTATATACATTGCCCCGTGCGAAGCCGGGGCGGGTCGCTAGTGAGATTATAAAATATATTAAATTAGCTACACAAAAAGTTGACTTGTCAATTTTGTCTGTAGCCACGTCTAGACAGCAGTTCAGTTTCTAAATTCAATGTTGAATGAATGTGCTGTTTACCTACTATTATTTTGTATTTATAGATTCTTATTGACTCGTTCAAAATAGTTCTTCCCATTCGTAAGATTATTTGATGATTCGAATCGAATGAAGGCAATATAGTTAAGAACAGCTATGCGTGAGGTTAGCACAACAGCGCACCTACAGGTGGCTAGTTTAAGAAGCCGTTTTTTCTTTTAACGTTTCGTCGAGTATTTTGGGTTCACTTTCCATACGAGACTACACTCTTTTTGTTCTACTGAATACTCCCGCATACTCCTGCATTAGGAATAAATCAAGTGTCGCGAGGGGCTTTAAAAACGTTTAATCAACGGACACAAAGTACCCTCGAAATAACAATTTGGGGATCACAATGTCACGGTAATAATATCTAACAGTATTGTAACTCCATACAAACGCACGAAACTCGAGTTATACCTACGCGCCTCGAGCAGAGTACCCATTAGACTGTGCGGACTGTGCCAAGAGTACCCACAGCCGCGATCGTGCCGCAGCTCGCATGCGGCGCGTCTGGTAGGTATATAACTCACGAAGGCGGCCGAGTTACAATACTGTTAGATTATATTACCGTGACAATGTTGTCTTGCATAGGTGTCGAACCCGCACAACTTTCACAAATTCTTGCTGAGAGTCTAAGTGTTCTCTGTGTCCGTTGATTCTATATTTTGAAGTTTCCGACGATACAGGTCCTTTTCCTAGTGCGAGAGATTTTACAAAGGGAATTGTTTTCTGGAACAAAGCTTTATATGAATAAGTAGGTATAGCTAAAATACTACTCGAGCATGTATGAAAATAGCAATGAACGTAGTTGAAGCGCTTAAGGTTTGTAAGGTTAGAAACGATTGGCGTTCTGATGTCTCTGCCTACCCCGACGGAAAAAAGCGTGAGTATATTATGTAGGATATATTACTAAATACAAATTACTAAGCTATATTGACGACGTAAGCTGGATCACAATTAGACATAGTATAGCGCAGAACCTGCCCTCATCTGTCTAAGTATGGTTGTGATGGATGACTGTGGTACGAGAGAGCTCTGTGTTAGAATCGATGTCTTGACTTGGGTGATAGATTGCATGGCCGAAATTATTGTATTGAGTGTATGTTATAACATATATAAATAGATAATATTTGTGTGTATAAAATTCTTGCGTTACTGACTGACTGACTGACAGACAGCGCACAGCCGAAACTACAGGGTGCAAGATGCTGAAATTTGCCTTGTATAAGAGAGATTTTTAGGCAAATCCCACTTTAAGGGGTTAAAATACTCCCACGCGGGATAGCATATTATTGTAATATATTATTATAATAATATGTTTATCTGGTTGTTAATTATGCGCAGAGACGTGCCATTGGAAAGGTTATTCCTATGGAACGCCGCTAAGCGCTCCACACGATCTAGTAGAGGAAAATGGCAGACTGAAGATGATCATAATTACGATTATTTTTATATATTATTATTAGTATCATTGATATAATAACCATAGATACACAGTCAGCGTCTCAAAACCGTCCGACAAAATAGCAAATGTTATTTTTTTTATAGTCTTACGCTATATCCGAAGGGGTAGGCAGAGGTGTAAATATTACACGCACATTTCGCCATAAATTTTTAGGTCACACGTAATAGGGGGCGAACCTATTGCCGTTACCGGGCACATCACCAGACTCCGGGCTGCTACTGAGTATTCGGCAAAACCCAGTAACACTTTTGCCCGACCCGGAAATCGAAACCAGGACCTCCGATCAGCAGTCGCATACACTATCCACTGGACCACGGAGGCAGTCCAAATGTTACGACGTAAATACAACTTTGAGACAAGTATGTATGGTTTAATTTACAAAATAACATTATCTATATCATAATTGTAACCAGTTTTACACAAGTTGGACGCTTTTGGAAGTCAAGTTAGTTCGAGAATGTGCATCTAGGATTTTCTATATCAATTATTAGTATAAAAAATCGTGTAACTAAGGAAGGAGGAGTGTGAAAAGATACGTAATATGAAGGCGAAACAAGGCCGTAACCTATTATTCGATGTTTAGTCGGAATTTATTTGAGCTTAAAGGTTTCTGTTAATATTTTCACTGTTAAAGTTATGAATCTATTTACTTTAACAACGTATTATTCAAGTTAGTAAAGCAAGCCTTTTTCCGATACAAGACTTTTGAATATAAACGAAATTAAATATGATAATATGTTTAAAGAATAATCTGTTTATCTATGTATTATATCTTAAATTCATAAAAAGAATGTATAAAAACAGCTACATAATCAAAACTCGAGGCTTGAATGGTAAAATTCTTAATATCGCTAAATGAGCTTTCTTTTCTCAAGTGTCCAACTTATTTAGAGCCCCTATAGTGCTTACTTGTACTTGTTTTTTAAGGAAAACTGGAAGGCGCAAGAGGTCAACTGATTATGGTCGTTCAATATCAATTTATCTTGGCCGAACTTGCAAGCCGAGGTAACTGATGCTGAAAAATTATCCTTTGAGTTCAACCTGCTGAACAACTTTTGTGACGAAAACCTATTTCATTTTGTATTTAATGAAACCTTTCAAATCATTTTTTTCAGCAAACATAGATTCAATTTGAAAACAAAAATAATGTTCACGTCAATAACAAAATATTATTTAAAATGTCGACAAAACATTCTCATCATTCTCTTAGTGTTATCCCAACTTTAATCTGGGGTCCGCTTCCTAGTCTAACCGGATTTGGCTAAATATTAGCTTTTCCACAGAGCGACTGCCTGTCTGACCTCTGCAACCCGAAGGGATAGCGATATTCCATGGTTTAGACTAGTGTCAGTTTATTTAGAAGGTACTGACGCCCTGTGACGACTGTCAAAGATCTTCATGACAACCGGGACCGACTGCTTAAAGTGCTCTCCGAGGCAAGGGACAAGCGATAATTAACAATTCAACACGCACATAACTCCGAAAAGTCATTGGTGCGCGCCGTAGATTCGAACCTGATACCCCCTGCATGGCAATCTGTTGGTATCTCCACTAGGCTATCGCTGCCTACTTGCTACCTACGCTGCCTTCTATCACAATTAAATAGTCGGACTGAGCTATCCGACAGATATCTAAAGCAATTGCTTTTGATAAATTTATTTTTAATGTTTTCATTATGAATATATTCGGTTAATTTAAATACCTTTAACTAAAGGCGTCTTTTGGCTTAAGTGACTTTTAATCAATGTTATTACTAAAACATTCATAAAAAAAAATCGGGCAAGTGCGAGTCTGACCCGCGCACCGAGGGTTTCGTATGCATTGCATCGTGTATCAAGACATTGACAATTTTGCCCGTTTTTTATGTCGAGTGCCGTTATAGAATATTAATAAAATAAGTATAAGAAAAGTTTTTCTACCGTTAACATGAATGACATCCTTAACTTAAGCAGTAATCGCGAAAATATTTAAGGCGAGGTTGCAGTACAGTGCGTAGCTCGACCTCACCCCCCGCAAAAACAAAAACATGGGGGTGGCGTCAGCGAGTGAGCGGGGGGCGGGGAGGGCGGGGTTTCGTGTGTGCGTGTGCCACAGCGCAGCGTAAAAAAAACCGTAGATGAGTTATGCGAACTTCAAAAGTGGCACATTAAAAACGGGCTAAATGTCTCATTTGGCTTTAGTCACGTACGCGCTGCGGTCGGAAGCGCTCGCTCTTTTACTCGCGTGTGTGTACGTTACATTTGAAAATGCCGTCGTGTGTACTGAGATTTTGCACAAACTATAGTAGGAAAATGACTAAAAGTTATGGAATCACTGCTCATTCATGAGTATTACTATATTACAAGGTTTAATTTACAATTTATAATAAATTAAGTACCACAAATAATAGAGTGAATAAAAAAAAATGCATTTAGCGAGTGTAAAAGAGAAGCAGTATTGTGCGTGTTCAAAGACTAAAAAACAAAGTATCCAGATGGGACATTCGTAATAATAAAATACTGATGTGTGTTTTTGTCAAGTAATAAAAGTGATTTGAGGCTAAATCAACACAATATATTATTATTATAGAAATACAAAATCATACGTAAGTTACAAACATTGACGGATGATCAAAGTCCATTCACTTGTTCTTGTTTTTCTCCTTTTAGTATTAAACAACTAAGTAGATTGTACTGCACAGTTTTTGCTGCCGACCCACCGTACCCCTGGCAGTACCCCTGGGGGTATGGTAGGTCTTTCAAAGCTTAACCGTACTCCCAGGTAATATTGTTGTGTAATTAGTTTATTAATTTCAGTTCGTTAATTTCAAGTTCTACTATTTTGTGGGATCATTCCCAGTATAGTAGTAGTATTGAACAATTCTTTGATAGAACTGTCCTAATTCTATTAGCACAACTTGATGAGGAGAACAGAACTAATGGCATAAGTAATAGGAAATGTCCCAGTCTAGTTCTATGTATGTTTTTACAAGGGTATTCAATAGAACTACTGGGAATGATCCGTAGTGTCACGACATCGCGCTCATATATCCGAATGAATATGTTTTGTAGACGTTCAATTGTTTTGTAGACGTTCATTCGTTTAAGACATTTTTATACATACCTATTTATTCGGATATGTGAGCGCGATGTTGTGACACTACCCTTGTAAAACATACATAGAACTAGTGGGAAATTTCCTATAACTGTTTCCCATTAGTTATATTCTTCTCATCAAGTTGTGCTAATAGAACTAGTGGGAAAAAAAGTATCACTAGTTCTATCATAGAACTGTTCAATAGAACTAGTGGGAATGATCCGACAGCGCAAGGATGATGATGATGACGGGTCTTCAACAGTACCACAGATTATACCTATAATATACAAAGCATTATAACCATTAGCAGTAATACCTAAACGTTTTATTCTCTAATTTATCTCCTTATTGCACTATATCATTATACTAGCGCTTGTCTTCGCTTATCTAAAAATACAAAAACGTAAGTAGTAAGTCATTATCATACGAGAGATAACACTGTTCAGTTTAATGTCCACGTAGCACGTTGGTATAACACTACGAGCATTTCAGCCAGGAGTACGGTTAAGCTTTAAAAGACCCACCATACCCCCAGGGGTATTGCCAGGGCTACGGTGGGTCCGCAGCGCACAGTTTTTATATTAACGTACTGTTTTAGGTTTCCATTGAATGAAATGAGAAGAATAAAATGTACTTTTTTAATAAATGTTATAAATAAATCACATCGACTTTTTATTTCCCTACCTTAAATGAATTAATCAAATTTACTTAGAGGCGAATTGAATTTACTCAAGACAGACAAAGTGATCATGTCGCATCTGAGTCAAATTATTGTTTGTGAAACGATCAGCATGATGTCACAATGCGCGTCGGTCCAGAGAGTATATGTTTATCTCTATTTCGCGCTTGCGATTAGATGTGCTATCTCACTTACACTTCTTATCTAATTCTTAGTGTGTCGTTTTGACATATTTATATTAGAGCGCGTACGCTTTTTGCGATGCGTGCCACTCGTAAGCTCCGTCATGTTACCTTGTCAGTAACCTGTCTACGGTTTCTTACTAGTATGTCTATGGTTTGAACGATTGAGTTTGGAATACGAATTACTTTGTACTTTTGCGAAAACGTACATGCGGGGTTGGAGGGGGATTTTGCGGAGCAACGACGTACGGGCGTGTGGGTGTGAGGGCGGACCTCAATCACGCCTAGACAGGCACTGATAAACGGCCGGCGAGCGATATAATGCTAACATTTTGACTATTTTTTTTCTTGGAGAAAAATGATAACGAAATTACGAAATCTGTTTTTACCATTTATTTTAAAATAAAGAGCTGTTTCTATTGATAATACTTTCATATAAATTCATTATGGAATCTCTAAGCAGTACGCGTTTAAAATTGTGATTTAGTGCTATGTTTGACTTTTTTTTTTATCGAGCCAATCATTCCAAATCGTGTTTCTATCTTTACGATTTACTAGAAGATATGTTCAACTTTTATACTTTAATTTTAATTCATTAAAAATATCATAGTTCATGGGACTTTCAGACGTTCAAAAATCTTAAAAAGTACTGCAACCTCGCCTTAAGTACATTCCTAGCTACAAAACCGTTCTTGGAGTAATTCTTGTCTTCATATTATACATATTATTATTAATGACAGACATTTTGTTTACCATCTTAACTGTATTTTATTCATCTCGCTGATTGCAAATAAATATGTTTTTTCACACAATAGCACAATTTCATTTATTTACCTTATTTGAGGTTGGTGCTAATTACGCTAGTCCTCTAAATCTGTATGAGCGCCCATACAACTCAGAGGACTATCTTAAATGGAGTCTACTATGTATGTATGGAGACACCGTAAAATTTTTAACTTTTTTAATTTTTTGTAATTTTTCCTTTATTTGTGCTGTAAGACCTTGCTTTTGGGCAAAATTCGTGATTCTAGTTCAACGGGAACTACCATATATGTTTTCGACACAAAATCGGGTACTTACGGTTGACCTAGAATTGTCAATTTTGGTTAAAACCAAGGTCTTACAGCACAAGTAAAGGGAAAATTCCGAAAATTAAAAACAGTTGAAAATTAAGGGTAATTTTGGTACTTACAAGTTTTCGCAAAAATCTTATTTTGACAATAGCTTTTTATCGGGTTGACCCAGAACCCTGATTTAGGATTTTATACACCTAATAGGAACCATAGACCTCAGTATCTGGTATAAATTTAAATTTGCTAGGTCCACCCGTTCCTGAGAAAATCGGTGGTGACACACGGACAGACAGACAGACAGACGGACAAGAAAGTGATCTTATAAGGGTTCCTTTTTTTACCTTGTGAGGTACGGGACCCTAAAAACGATGCCAACTTGATAGTAGAAAGTATTTTAAAAGTATTTCATTGTTTCGTAACATAACGATTAAGGTTTATGAGTTGAAATTTTTCACAGGAGGGTTATGTCTAGCAAAGTTGTATCTAAAACCTTATTAATTTACTATATTGAAATGAATATGAACAATCAACCAAAAATAGTAAGTATTGCTATGGAAAACCCTCGCGACTACAGTAGGTAAACATCAATAACATCTTTCTACAGCGTTCTGGGAAATGTTTAGTTCATATATCTATGTGCAAGATAAAGCTAGACTAATGTGGTGACAAATAAAGAATACTTTGTGTCCTATCACGACCTCATTTTATCATTCCGTGGATCGTGAGAGGCAACTAAGTAAAATAAAGTCGAACTCAAACTCGACATCAAACACTATACCAACCCGTCAGGCCAGCTGACGCAAATAAGCTGACGTCTAACGGTCTTCATACTGCTGTATGGTGCATGGACACACACACACACACACACACATACATAAGTACATACTATGTAAATGCACGTGCATAGCTATGCAGGTGTAAAGTGCCATTTACTCAATTCTCGACTTTTAAGTCTATTTGTAATCAGTCTAGATTGACAGCTTGCTTCATTAACACGCCTAAACCTAAACTGTTAAAGATTTATAGTATAGATTAGTGAAAATACTGTGGCCCTGAAAATATATATTTAGTTTCTGTTCTTTTGAGAAATTGACTTTTAGATAGATAAGATATGATACATTTTATTTGTTTGAACATAGTGATACATAGCATGCAAGATGTTACAATATAATAATATAATTATAGTTTCATATGTTCAGCCTGTTAATGGCGTACAAATTTTAAAAGTATATAAGAATAGGCAGGGTACATTTTAATTATTTCTATAATAATCTTATTCTTTAAGTCTTATTTATTTTAGAATAATAATATATTGTCTTTCCTATAATGCTAACAGAGTTCCATCTTCGTGGAAGATAGTCCATGTTCACCCTATTCCTGAAAAGGGTGACAGATCGGACCCGTCAAACTACAGGCCAATAGCGGTAACGTCCTTACTCTCCAAGGTAATGGAGCGAGTCATCAACAACAAACTCCTCCAGTACCTAGAGGATCGCCAGCTGATCAGCGACGGCCAGTACGGTTTCCGGCATGGTCGTTCGCCTGGCAATCTTCTAGTGTACCTTACACACCGCTGGGCAGAAGCCATGGAGAGTGGGGGCGAAGCTCTAGCCGTTAGCCTTGACATTGCCAAAGCGTTTGACCGGGTCTGGCACAGGGCACTTCTATCGAAGTTACCATCTTATGGAATCCCCGAGGGACTCTGCAAAGGGATTGCCAGCTTTCTGGCTGATCGGAGCATTAAAGCCGTTGCAGACGGCAGCTGCTCCGAAATGAAGTCGATCAACGCTGGCGTCCCACAAGGCTCGGTGCTCTCCCCAACGCTGTTCATCTTGCATATCAATGACTTGTTGTCAATTGAGAACATGCATTGCTATGCAGATGACAGTACGGGTGATGCGCGGTACACCAGCCACCACAATGTCCCTCGGAGCCAGGTACAGGAAAGAAGATTGCAACTTGTGTCTGAAGTCGAGGACTCTCTAGGGCGCGCCTCCAAATGGGGTGAAAAGAACCTTGTTCAATTTAACCCCACTAAGACACAAGTATGCGCGTTCACTTCGAAGAAGGACCCTTTCGTTATAGCGCCTCGGTTTCAAGGAGTACCCCTGCATATTGCCGAGAATATTGGGATCCTCGGCGTTGAAATATCGAACAAAGTCCAATTTGGGAGTTATTTGGAGGATAAAGCCAAATTGGCCAGCAAGAAGCTGGGAGTGCTGAACCGGGCTAAGCGGTACTTCACACCAAGCCAACGGCTTATGCTTTATAAAGCGCAAGTCCGGCCACATGTGGAGTACTGCTCACATCTCTGGGCCGGAACGCCAAAATATCAGCTTGATCCACTTGACTCCCTACAGAGACGAGTTGTTCGAATCGTCGATGATCCCGATCTCACGGCTAGAGTTGAGTCGCTGGAGCAGCGGAGAGACTTTGGTTCTCTCTGTGTATTTTACCGACTCTTTCACGGGGAGTGCTCCGAAGAATTGTTTAATTTGGTACCAGGGTCACCCTTCTACCAACGTACCACTCGCCGACGCAGTAGAGTTCACCCGTTCTACCTGGAAGCGTTCTCATCTAGTACAGTGCGCTTCCAGCAATCTTTTCTACCACGTACGTGTAGGCTCTGGAATGAACTACCTACTGCGGTATTTCCCGAGCACTATGACTTGTCCTTCTTCAAACGAGGTTTAAAGAGAGCATTACTTTCACGGTAGGCAGCGGCTTTGCTGTGTATACCCTGACATTAGCGAAGTCCATGAGCAGCGGTTACCATCAGATGGGCCGTTCGCTCGTCTGCCACTAGCAGCAATAAAAAAAAATTGAATTTATGTGTCAGAATTAAAATTAATGTCAAATTGGTAATACATGTCAAGATAAAATTTCAATATAAGAATACAATGTCATAATAAGAAATTAAATAAAAAAGAAGTAATAAAATATAATTCAGTTTACTTAAATCATTCTGCAACTTTTTCTTCAAGGAAGTCTGATATATTATAATAACCTTTCAATAATAAATAATTTCTGAGTTTTGTTTTAAGTTGTGTTGTGTTCAGATTTTTCCATGTCTCTGGTAATTTATTATAAATAACAGGCGCCATACAGAACACACTTTTCCGCATTAGTGTAGTCTTTGCGTCATGTAAGCAGAGTCTAATGTTATCTCTTCTGTTTCGGGGAAATATATCCGATACGTGTGGGAATAGATCCCTATTTGTCTTGACAAATATAGCTATTTCTTTTTATTTATCTTTTCTGGAACCTATAGCAACTGGACTAAAATGGGAAATGACTGATTCCTCATTTGAATCCAGTTGCTAAAATGCATAGTTATAGTTGTCGCTTGATGTTTGTTCACGAGTATGTCCTTAGCGTTTGAACTGCCTCTTATCGGAGTGATAACTTCAACCACTGCGTCATCTAATTAAATTTATTTTTATTTCAGCGTCGCGACAAGATGTTCGTAAACTAAGTCATCATAACGGTGTAAATATTAAAAGGGTTCGTTGGGGACTTTTTGCGGAGTTTGGATAACTTTGACACTTCAACGAGACGAGTTAGAGACTGAAAGTTGAAAATTCAATACATTGCTGATTCGACACCTTTGTGCAAGAAGTTGAGTTGTCATAATGACTCGCCGACGATCAACATTGGTAATTATCGTCACAACAACTTAAGAAGAGCACGGAAATGTTACAAGATGGAAACAAACTTTGGAAGGTGGAATTACAATTTTGTTCGGCGCCAATTGTTTTAAATTTGGCGTAACGTGTTTCTAAATAAATTAGCATACTTTAGAGCAGGTGTGTTCGTGCGAGTTTATCTCTGAGTTAATTAAACACGTTTGGTTAGGTAGGTATGTATATGGATTATTGCGATTGAACATGAATAATTTGTTTTGGCTACAAACCGAGTAACAAAGATGTAGCAAGAAGCAATATAGCCGGATCTTGATCTCCAGTCTTTCTTTGTATCAAATAGTTTCTGGATTGCATCTACGGCATAAATATCATGTATACATATCACCACATCCTGACACATGAGACAAGAGCTACGTATAACATCAGACAACAAGGGCTACGTATAATACCAAACCAAATCCAAGATTTACACTATCTCAGATCATTTAAAAAAGATAGTCCATATTCATTCGAAAATTTAGATTTTTCATACATACATACATATTGTAACATTGTGTACATAAATGTCCTTTAGTACTAATTAAAAAAAATATATATCTTAAAAATCAACAAAAGAAAACAACTTAAAAATAAACAATTTAATTTATACTATTTACAAAATAAACAAATGAATTTAAACTATTTACATACTAAACAATTTAAATATAACTATGAAAAAAAAGAAAAACGGCAAGCAATGCGGACAACCACATTATTTTATATATATACCGAAGTACCGGTTCCTCATCGCCGCCCGCCAGCGGCCGCATGCCGCGCGCGCACCTAGCTATCACAGGCAGTCCGTAGCCGAACCTCTCGAGGCACGAACGCTGTCGCCTTGACTAATTTTCTCACTGGTTAACCGTCATTACGAAATATCAATCTTGAACGTAAAGTTATTTACGAATATTTTAAAACTTTAATATCAACTTAAGAGTGGATTGCCTTTCTCCATATACTTAAAACTGTTGTAATTATTAATTTAGTGATCGTGATTCCCAAACTTGGGTAAGTTGTGCACATTTATTTATAAAGATTTCTAACGGCCGTTACCTACCTGTTGTATTATATTCTTTGTGTTAATTTTAGAGGTACGAGTCCGACTAAATATTGTAGCTTTATTCTATCCTGTGTGTAATGCTTATAGTTGCCTTTCTTCCACTATGTTATACTTAAACTTTCAAAGCTCAACGTTTGTAACCGTCTCTGCTTGCTTACATTTACTATTAATTTAGATTTTTCACACTTAGAATTCTTCCGCCATTATAAGCCCTAAATTGCCAATCTAGTTCTTGCCATGCATCCTAGCGTTTCCCGTGCGCCCCTTATACCGGCAGCTTAATGATTCGGCCTTTGTTCCTAGGAATTACGTCACGGTTCAACTGACGTAACCGGATTCCCAGTCTTCTTCATCGCCTGAGTGGAGTGTCCGAGCTGACCTGGACTACGCCTGGAGGACGGGACCTCGCCAGGGAAGTGTGGAAGGCTAGACAAGTGCGCAACGACCTAGGCCGAACCTTACAATTTTTTTTTTTAATATACCTTAATTTTTTTTTTAATTTCAAAACTTAGTTTTATTTCTTCCAAATTCTTTGTTCACGTCTTATATCCGTGACAATGGCGCCCAACGTGGGGCGAGAGGTTTAGGTCGTACTCACGTCATAAAACATCGTATAGATACTGGTGATGCTGAACCTATTCGACAGCGATACTACCGCATGTCACCAGAAAAGCAACGTATTGTTGCTGAACAGGTTGATGAGATGTTAGCGCTAGACGTTATTGAACCTTGTGAGAGCCCGTGGTCTTCTCCGGTGTTAGTGGTCGGCAAGAAGGATGGAAAGCCCCGCTTCTGCTTAGACAGTCGTAAACTTAATGCCGTTACAAAGAAGGACGCATATAAGCTGCCATATGTGTCTGAAATATTGGATAATCTAAAAGATGCGCGTTATCTTACTAGCATTGATTTATCTAAAGCTTTTTGGCAGATATTAATCGATGAAAAGGACAGAGAGAAGACTGCGTTTTATGTTCCTGGTCGAGGAACTTTTATGTTCAAAGTCACAGCTTTTGGACTTACCAATGCCCCTGCTACGCAACAGAGACTTGTTGATCTCTTATTCGGGCCTGAGTTCGAGCTCAAAGTCTTTGCTTATTTAGATGATGTAATTATCATTAGCAGAACTTTCGAGGAACACGTAGAACTGCTTCAGAAGGTTTTCCAAAAATTACGTTCGGCTAATCTCACTGTCAACCTGGACAAGTGTCACTTCTTCCGAAGTCAATTACGTTATCTTGGCTACATTGTGGATGCTCATGGCTTAAGGACTGACCCCGATAAGGTCAAAGCCATATTAGACTTTCCCACTCCTACCAATAGGAAGGAGGTTAAACGTTTTCTGGGTACAGCGTCTTGGTATAGGCGTTTTATTCCACATTTCAGTACCGTAGCAGGTCCTCTAAATAAGCTTACTTCTAATAAAAAGAACGCCTCTGCGTTTCAATGGAACCCGGATGCTGACAAGGCTTTTCTAGAATTAAAATCCAAACTAGTTCAAGCACCTGTCCTTGCTTGTCCTGACTTTAACCTTCCTTTTGAGGTACACACTGATGCTAGCAATTTTGGTATCGGTGCAATGTTAGCTCAAACTATTGATGGTGTGGAACATCCAATTGCGTACATGAGCCGTTCTTTAAGTAAACCGGAGAGGAACTACAGCACAACAGAACGGGAGGCTCTTGCCGTTCTTACTGCTCTTGAATACTGGCGCTGTTACCTTGAGACCGACAAAACCTTCTTAGTCTACACTGACCATTCTTCGCTTAAATGGTTTATGTCTCTCACTAATCCAACTGGTCGGCTTGCAAGGTGGGGAGTTCGCCTTTCTTCTTTTAATTTTGAAATAAGACACCGCCGTGGCAAGGAAAATATTATCCCGGACGCCCTTTCTAGATGTCTTCCAGTTGACGTTATTTCAAACGACGATGTTTCCGCGGCTTCAGGCCCTGATACTCAGGATTCTTGGTATCTGAAGATCTTCCAGGGCTGCCAGTCTAATCCTATAAATTTCCCAAATTACAAGGTGGAAAATAATGAATTATATAGGTACATGAAAACTAAGGTTGACCTTACGGTTGAATTTGCTTGGAAGAAGGTTATTCCTAAAGAACAACAAGCAGACATTTTAATTCAGTGCCACTCTGAACCTATTTCTGGTCATTTCGGCGTGTTTAAGACATATAAGCGCTTAGCACTTCGTTTTTATTGGCCCGGTATGTATTCTAGCGTAGTTCAATTTGTTTCTAACTGTGAAACGTGTCTAGCTCATAAGCATTCTACCCATGGTGTCTCTGGAAAAATGGGTAGGCCTAAAGACGTTTCTCGTCCCTTCCAGGTTCTATCAATCGACTTGGTTGGTCCATTGCCTTCTTCTCGGAAACAGAATCAGTTTATTTTCGTTGTGACTTGCTGCTTTTCTAAATATTGCCTTCTTTTTCCACTTCGTCGAGCTACTTCAAATTTAATAGTCAAACACCTAGAGGATGACGTCTTTCTCGTTCACGGAATACCTCAAACTATTATTCTTGATAATGGAAGTCAGTTTATTAGCCGAGATTTGGATAATCTTTTCAAAAAGTACAAAATTCCTAGCATACAT
Organism: Euclidia mi; assembly: GCA_944739405.2. Classification (NCBI taxonomy): domain Eukaryota; kingdom Metazoa; phylum Arthropoda; class Insecta; order Lepidoptera; family Erebidae; genus Euclidia; species Euclidia mi. The sequence continues at coordinate 23,148,902 of OX123204.2, read as the reverse complement.
TTTACTCCCAAGTACACTCCACAAATCAATACAGTGGAAAGATATAACAAAACAATAATAACTGCTGTTTCCAGTTTCGTAGATGGGGATCATAGATCTTGGGACACCAACCTTCCACAAATCCAATTCGCCATTAATAATTCTGTTAACGAAAGCACGGGGTATACTCCATCCTTCTTGGTACACGGAAGAGAGTTAGTCGTTTGTGGTTCTCATTACATCGAATACCCAGATCCAGCAGACCTTATATTTCTACCACGCGATGCTTATGCTGCAAACTTAGGTCAATTATCGCCAATATTCGATAAAGTTCAGGTTGCTTTGTGGGAAGCTCATGTAAAAAATACACAGCATTATAACTTGCGCCGCAAACATGCCGAGTTTAGTGTGGGCGATATAGTTTGGAAGCGTTGCTACTTCCAGAGCGATAAAGATGCTCATTTTAGTAAGAAGTTAGCCCCTAAATTTCAAAAATGCCGGGTAAAAGTTAAACGATCACCATTAGTTTACGTTCTAGAAGACATGAATGGTCGCGACCTTGGCGTTTGGCATGTTAAGGATCTCAAGCTTAAGAGATACCCGTAGTAAGTTAATTCATTTTTTTTTCGGATTTCAATAAGTTGAAATCCTTTTTCTGGGAAGAGGGGTAATGTAACATTGTGTACATAAATGTCCTTTAGTACTAATTAAAAAAAATATATATCTTAAAAATCAACAAAAGAAAACAACTTAAAAATAAACAATTTAATTTATACTATTTACAAAATAAACAAATGAATTTAAACTATTTACATACTAAACAATTTAAATATAACTATGAAAAAAAAGAAAAACGGCAAGCAATGCGGACAACCACATTATTTTATATATATACCGAAGTACCGGTTCCTCATCGCCGCCCGCCAGCGGCCGCATGCCGCGCGCGCACCTAGCTATCACAGGCAGTCCGTAGCCGAACCTCTCGAGGCACGAACGCTGTCGCCTTGACTAATTTTCTCACTGGTTAACCGTCATTACGAAATATCAATCTTGAACGTAAAGTTATTTACGAATATTTTAAAACTTTAATATCAACTTAAGAGTGGATTGCCTTTCTCCATATACTTAAAACTGTTGTAATTATTAATTTAGTGATCGTGATTCCCAAACTTGGGTAAGTTGTGCACATTTATTTATAAAGATTTCTAACGGCCGTTACCTACCTGTTGTATTATATTCTTTGTGTTAATTTTAGAGGTACGAGTCCGACTAAATATTGTAGCTTTATTCTATCCTGTGTGTAATGCTTATAGTTGCCTTTCTTCCACTATGTTATACTTAAACTTTCAAAGCTCAACGTTTGTAACCGTCTCTGCTTGCTTACATTTACTATTAATTTAGATTTTTCACACTTAGAATTCTTCCGCCATTATAAGCCCTAAATTGCCAATCTAGTTCTTGCCATGCATCCTAGCGTTTCCCGTGCGCCCCTTATACCGGCAGCTTAATGATTCGGCCTTTGTTCCTAGGAATTACGTCACGGTTCAACTGACGTAACCGGATTCCCAGTCTTCTTCATCGCCTGAGTGGAGTGTCCGAGCTGACCTGGACTACGCCTGGAGGACGGGACCTCGCCAGGGAAGTGTGGAAGGCTAGACAAGTGCGCAACGACCTAGGCCGAACCTTACAATTTTTTTTTTTAATATACCTTAATTTTTTTTTTAATTTCAAAACTTAGTTTTATTTCTTCCAAATTCTTTGTTCACGTCTTATATCCGTGACAATATCGTCACGCCTTTTATCCCCGAAGGGGTAGGCAGAGGTGTATTTCTACACCCACTTTTCGCCAGATATACTTTAGTCCCACGTAATAAGGGGCGAGCCTATTGCCGTACCGGGCAAATTTCCAGACTCCGTGCTGCTACTGAGAATTTCGTGACAGAAAAACCCAATAACACTGCCCGACCCAGGAATCGAACCCGGGACCTCCCGATCCCACGCACACATTTATGCCGCGAGACCAACGAGGCAGTCGTATAGGGTTTGATGTCGAGTTTTCCGTCTCTACGCAAAGATGGTACTTGCATCGTGTTATCCCTTAGTCGCCTCTTACGACACCCACGGGAAGATAGGGGGTGGTGACACTTGTATTCTATGCCGTCAACCACACGGCATTTTTCATTACAAATGTATATTGTTTTACATAAAGTAGGCCAGGATTAAACTTTGACCCACATTTGTAGCGTCGCTGACAGATTTATACGAAGTTGAAACAATTAAGAAAGAAAAGATTATTAGAACATTTAATTTAATTTTTCGATTGTTAATGGTATCTATGATGCAGGTTTAGCCGGTTGGTGTTATAATAAATTAAATTACGTGATATTTTTCACTGTCCAGTAACTTAAATTTTGATGTTTTCTGAGAGGAATGGCACACGGGATGGGCGGAGACGCGACCCGACGGCGGGCTTTTACGGCCGCTTCGACTCTCGTCGAGAAAATCTGCGGACGAATGTCCCACAGTGCGGTTTACGATTCCAGCATCGTGGACTATTTAGTCGTTTTTTTGGACATTTGATTTACTCGCCGATTGTATATGCACTTAATAACTTGTTTTTGCTGACGCAAAAAGAGGACATACCTGTTTAATTCTGCTGAATTAATTTTTCATGGTCGTTTGGGGGTAACTTTTATATTTATGAGGCGGTTTAAGTGATTCTTTTCCTATTTCGATTCCTCACAGTAAAGCGCGCTCAGAACAATGCTGCGCTTGCAAGAGCATTTGTATGTAAATTCCCTACGATGTAAGCCATCGCACAACTTACGACTTGATTGGCCATTGAAACACTGATAGACTCACTTCGTGTGCTATACACATCTTAGCTTCGGACACGGCAATTGTAAGGATGACGTTAATTTCTAATTAAAGCAACCTCTCGTGTGTCCTAAAATGGTCGCTGTAAACACACAATGTGGTGTCACCTTTAATGACAGAACAGAGCAAAAGTAAAGGTAAAACTTGGTGTTTCCAATTAGTTGTGTAGTCTGGACACTCGAGCAAATTAACTCTCACATTGGCTCAAGTGTTTGTACTAAGTAGGTTTAATCCAACATTTCACTTAATGTTCGATTTGTTCGAAACTCAGGGGTAATGCTGTGCTTTAGGGATTATTGCAGGTCATGCAGGTAAATTAATTTAACGGAATTATTCTGTGCTCTTGAAAATGGAATTAAAGAGCAACTATGTAAACTGTGTTAAACCATTTTTTTAAAATGACAACTCCCGCATTCGGACTTAATCCTGTGTCGCGGGGGGACTTTACAAACATATAACTAACGGGCACAATGAACACCCAGACTCGAAACAACAATTTCAGAATTACACAAAGTGTTGCCTCGTGTGGGAATTGAACCCACAACACTCGGCACAGTGTCAGGTGGCGAGGCGCCAACCGTGCAGTGAAATTTATTTGTAATGTTAAGCACCTGTAGAGATATAAGTTACCTATTGAACAATTTGTGCGACAAAATAAAGTACCGGGAGGTACAAGATTATAATCAGGATTAACCTTAGTGTGGGTACTTCTAAGTGTTTTTTTTTATTTACCCCCTTCTGGGTGTCTGTTATCAAGACATGTTTATTCTAGGCTTTTCTCCAGCTTCCTGCCTCCACCCAAAAAACATACTTATCATGAAATTACTCCATCGCGACGTGAAACTAGGAAAAATAAACAAATACACTTTCTCATTTATAATATTAGTATGGATCAACAAATCATTCCGAGCATATCTATGACTAATCCGAGAACTTTGCATTATCTACATCACTTATCGTATCATTTTTGTACTGTACTTTAAGCTGATTATTTTTCGGTCTTTGGCTAAAGTGCATGACATGGTTTTTTTTTTAATTAATTTTAAAGTTATTATTGTGCATCCAGTCTATTATTGCTGAAAATGCGTGGTTAATATCACGTTCGTAGTGATCTAGTGACTTACAAGGTATTGTTAGTGTGCTGTCGTCAGCAAAGAGGGTCATAGGTTGCTCAGTTGATCTGGAAGATCGTTAATGTAAATAATAAATAATAATGGACCTAGCACGCTCCCTTGTGGGACTCCATACGTTACAGTCCGTTCGTGTGAAATTCTTGTAAATTGTTTTTTGTCATTAAAATCAATTCCTTCAACAACCGTATACTGTTTTCTATTGGTCACGTATGACATAAGCAAATTTAGGATGTTACCTCTGATACCATAACGATAAAGCTTAGTTTTTAGGATTGTATGGTCCACATGATCAAATGCCTGCGTCATGTCGCAGTACATCGCACACACGGGATTTCTCTTGTCCATGTTTACTATTGTCTGATGTAAAAAATCATAGATGGCCATATTGATAGACATATTTTTCGTGAAACCCTTCTGCTCTTTAGAGATAATACTGGAATGTTCCAAGTAACTATATACTTCCCTATGGATGTATTTCTCAAAGATTTTCAAAAATGTAGGTAAAAGTGCTATTGGCCGGTAGTTTGACATAAGGTCTTTGTTATCTTTTTTATAAATTGGTTTGACAATGGCCACTTTCAATCGTTCTGGAAATACTCCTTGACTTATGCAAAAATTTAGTATGTGACTAAGATGGTTACAGATAAGGCTACCAACTAATTTAATAATTTTAGTGGAGATGCCATTATATGTAATCTAGGCTTTGGGCTGAAATAACTGATATCCGAGTGTTTATACATAGTATGTAAGAGGATAGTAGCAATTAAATGACACGGACATGCCGTTTGACAGTTAAACTGTCAAACGTGTAAATAAGGTGTAAGCTGGATATATAAGTCGACAGGCTCGGCTATTCAAATTCAAATTCAAAATCCTTTATTCATTTGGGTCACAATGTGACGCTTATGAACTTCAAAATAATAAATTTATAAAATAATTACTTATAGACTCTACATTTACATTTACCGCCACGTTTGCAAAGCAATAGGTAGAACCATGAGAAAGAACGGGCAAAAAAACTCACAGTCACTCTTTTTCATCGCCAGGTTTTGCATAATATACATAATTTACATTTTGTAAGGTGCTGCAACTGTTACACCTTCTATATAACTTGTATATATTTACTGTACATAATAATACTCAAGCATAATACTTTTGATGTTCATTTGGTTAGCCTCCTCAGTATAGACATGGTGAAACAGGAGCATCCACTTACATTATATATACCTAATAATGCAGGCAATCCGCGAAAGTGATCAGAACCATGATGGAAATGATACAGTTCAATATTAAAATCTAATACCAGCCCGCAAGACCGTCATCGACCAGTCATCACAAGTAGCACCCGTTCACGAGTATGACGCATGTGCCAGCCATCATCCCTCTCGCCATTTTAGAGGGACAGGGATGACCCGACACACGACGCCACCACAAGAAATGACATTTTAGTGAGCATGACGACAACGGTATACGAACCAGCAGTAAGAAACAATCTATTGGTATACTGACCATGACCGCCAATTACCTCCATTTTCCAGATCGTTATTATTAACATAAATTAGTGAAACGCGTGAAGGAATGCAAATGTAGAAAGAATTTTGTGAAGGTGACAAGTGAACAATGATATGATCAGGGATAAATAATGTTAAACTACATTCAAAAAATCATAAAAATATCCAAATCCTGCAAAAATCATGTGTTCACGAGGCACCTCCACTTAACATGTAAATAAAATAATTGTGAATTAAACAAGCCTAAGCCTATCCCCACGGTGTCTTATCATTTAAAAATTCCTTAATAGTGTAATAACCCCTTTGTAAAAGAAAGTTCCTAATTGTCCGTTTGTATTTGTGCATGGGTAAATTCATTATTTCAAGAGGCAATTTGTTGAAAAATCGTATACCAATCCCCGCAAATGAGTTCTGAACTTTATGTAGACGGTAGTTAGTTCCCACCAGTTTATGATTATTCCTAGTGTTCACTTTGTGCAAATCACTATTTTTGCGGTATAGAATTAAGTTTTTCTTAATGTACATTAAGTTAGCATATATATATTGCGATGCAACTGTCAATATATCTACTTCTTTAAATTTATCACGTAAAGAATCTCTAGCACCTAACTTATAAATTGCACGTATTGCCCTCTTTTGAATGACAAAAATAGTCTGTATATCAGCAGCTGTACCCCATAACATTATTCCGTAAGACATTAAGCTGTGAAAATAACTAAAGTAAACTAGTCTAGCAGTATCTATATCTGTGAATTCCCTAACTTTTCTAACTGCAAACGCTGCAGAACTAAGTTTCACTGCGAGACAGGATATTTGGGCGCCCCACTGAAGCTTACTATCTAAAGTTAGACCTAAGAATACGGTTGATTCGACTAGTTGAATTGTTTCCTTATTTAAAATTATATTAGTAGGAAAACTTTTGACATTAGGCAAAGAGAATTTAACACATTTCGTTTTGCTAGAATTTAGTACCAAATTATTTGTCGAAAACCAATCTAATACTTGTGCAAGAGTGTTATTGACGGTATCAAAGTTACTTGAATTGCGATCAACTTTAAAAATTAGTGACGTATCGTCGGCAAACAAAACAATATCACATAAATTTTGAACAAAGAACGGCAAATCATTAATATATATTAAAAATAGAAATGGACCGAGAATAGAGCCCTGTGGAACGCCCATTCCCACTGGCAAACCTAGAGACCTACTCCCATTAACATCTACATACTGAATTCTATCTCTAAGGTAACTGGCAAAAAGATTGAGTGCGGTATCTCTAATACCATAAAGTTTCAATTTACGTAAAAGTGTATTATGTTCTACCCAATCAAACGCCTTTGACAGGTCACAAAAAACACCAATGGCATCCTTCGAGTTTTCCCAAGCATTAAAAATATGCTTTAACAAAGTTACACCGGCATCAACGGTGGAGCGACCCTTAGTGGAGCCATACTGCTCACTGTGAAATAAATTATTTGTGTGAAAGTGGCTCTCTAATTGATGCAAAATAATCTTTTCAAAAATATTACTAATAGCAGGCAAGATAGAAATTGGCCGAAAATTACTAGGGTCGCTCTTGGATCCCTTTTTGAATAAGGGTATCACTTTACTGTGTTTCATTAGATCAGGAAATACCCCTGTATTTACGCATCTGTTGAATATTGCAGCTAAATATGGAGCTAAGCTAGAAATAATGTGTTGAACAAGTTTAACCGAAATGCCCCATAAGTCAACAGATTTATTATTGTTAAGTGTCTTGAATACTTTCAGTATGTCATTGGTGTCAATATATTTAAAATTAAAAAGCACATCACATTCATTCACATTGCCCCTAACCAACATTTCTGCTTTGCTTGGACATGAATCTAGACAGCTGGTATGTTGATGAAGAAATTGTTAAAAGTCTGAGCAACATAAGTTTTCGAAGTAATAATTTCACCATTAAATTTTAATTCATAATTGTTATCTACTAATTTAGCTCGCCCAGTCTCATTGTTAATAATGTTCCAAGTAGTTTTAATTTTGTTCTTGGATTCTTTGATTTTATTGCTTAAATATAAGGATTTGGCTAGAGCACATGTCTTCTTGAAAACTTTTGAATAATTTCTAACATATTGAATAAATTCAGGACTAAAATTGTATTTCTTCATACCATACAGATCATACAACCTAGCTCTACTTTTGTAAATACCTACTGTTGCCCAATCACAAAAAATTACTTTAATGCTTCTCGCAAATGTCTTCTGTTTAAAAATTTTATTGTACTCATCATTAATAGTGTTAAATAAGCATTTATATAATTCATCGGGATCATCAATGGTTAAGTCAATGCTGGCGATCTTGGCAGCAACATCATTACTAAAGTGTTCGAGGCGAGCAGAGGTCATTGGCCTACATGTAATTTCTTGTACTTTAGGGGTTGTATTCATTGGAATTACAACCTTTTGCCCGCAGTGATCCGATGTCAAGTCAGTAAAAACAGCCTTACTTAAATAAAGACAATTGCAAAAAACATTATCTAAGCATGTAGAAGAATGTGAGGTTATTCTGGTTGGTTCAGAGAACAAAACATTTAAATTAAATGAACTAAATAAGCTAACTAACCTAGTACAAATTGGTGATATTTCTAACAAATTGACATTAAAATCGCCACATACGATTATAGACTTCCTACTAGAAATTATGTGTTTTAAAACATCCTCTATAATGCTTTCAAACTGAGTGAAGTCGCTTTGTGGTGGTCGATACACACACACTATAATATGTTGTTCAAGCTCAACACAAGAAATCTCAGCAGTGCGCTCGATAGAAAGTTTAGCTATATCCTTACGTTCTTTACATTTCAAACTATTACATACATATATTAGAGAGCCTCCACGAATAGCCTTCTTTCTTACGAATGCACTTATAACTGAGTAATGTTGATTGTTAAATATTAATTGGTCACCTCGCAACCAATGTTCCGTAATACATAAGATATCAATCTTATGTTTATTTAAAAATAAGTTTATTTCTAATTTTTTGCCAGATAGGCCTTGTATGTTTTGATGAACTAAGTTTAAAACACATGAATGCCTATCTGTTGTCTCATCTACTAGTTTAAACTAATAGATGTGTCAATACTACTATTGGTTTAACTATTATCTACCAAATTCCTAAGTACTTTAGTAGTACTCCTGTCGGTATATAAATTAAATGCTAATCATTTAGCAAGTTGTCGCCTATGTACATAAGAAAGATACATAGTATCTTTTGTTAAAAAGAAATTACTAATAAAAATATTAGTGTCAAAAAATAAAATACTGTCACTATGACATGTCCTATTGTATAATAATAAATTTAATTTGCCTATCTGCCTGTTTTGGTCATATGTGAGAGCATATGAATAAGGCAATGCACAAATAATAAAGCTACATCCTATTTTTGTGCTTAGATCTATCATTAAGTCTGTTAATTCTATGAGACTGTTTTTGGAGACTAATGAGCTGTCACCATATAATATGATGACAGTAGTTTGTGCATTCAAGTCGGCATTCTTAATCTTAACTAGCTTTTCTTCTTAGCTAGCTTGTCCTATTCTCTTTCGACGACTGCTCAGGTACGATTTGGTTCTGACTATTTAACTGCCACTGTGTTTTAATATTCTGTGTTGCTTGTTCTTTTGTTTCACCATCTAGGAAAAAATGTAAGATGGTGTAATCATTATCTTATTGATATTGTGGGTAGTTTGATAGTTTGTGAGATATTAGTAACATAGGATAGAATAATATACCTACTGTGGATCAAGTTGTATCAATGAGATTCATTATATACCTGTGGTATACATTTAGTAGATTGTGTTGATGCTACACAATGCGTTTTATGTTCTGTTGTAAGAAAGACCTTTCTAGTAATATAAAACTACCCACAACATTGATATTTGATATAAATTGGCTGTATAGTTGTTTGTTAATTATTAGGTACTTATTGAAAATAATGATCAAGAGTTTCATTGCCCGTTCTTTCTCTTGGTTCTATGCATTTGCTTTGCGAACTGGGCTCTAAATGTAAATGTAGAATCACGACGTAATCTAAAGATATATCCTAGTGCCAAACTGAATAAATATAATAATAATATAATAATATTCTACCACATTCACACAACACCATCTAGTCCCAAACTAAGCAGAGCTTGTACTATGGGTACTAGACAATGGATAAACATACATATATACATTATTTTTTTTGTAAATACATACATATTATACATAGAAACACCCAGACCAAGACAAACATCCATGTTCACGCACACAAATGTTTGACTTGAGCGGGAATCGAACCCGCGACCTTCGGCGTGGCAGTCGCTTACACTCCCGCTGCGCCAACCGGTCGTCTGTGAAAATGAAAGTATGATTTGATAGTTGTCTCTTTTATTTATCAAAACTGTCTCTACACTATAGGGAGCTTTTCTGATTCTGACATGTGCATACCATGGGAACCGGTTGGATTTTATCTATAAAAAAGTCATTAAAGCTGTTTGCTATCAGAGCAGGGTCCGTTATGGTTATAATGTTTACTGTTATTTTTTGTATAGCTTGTTTTGGTACATTTAATTTATTATTATTAATTATTTGCCGTGTAGATTTCATTTTATTATTGGATACATAAATTTTATATATTATATATATATATATATATATATATATATATATATATATATATATATATATATCTTTGTTTCCTATATGAGGAATATGTGTGTCGGAGCAATTAGGTATTGCTAGTGTTTCTTGAGAAAATTTACGCGGTTGAGTGAGACCCGTTGCATAAGTATAATTTCAATTTAATAACTTTACGCGTTCATGAGGAAAGGGGTAGTAACTTTAAAATTAATACAAATATTTTTTATATCATGTAACAAAAAATTTACGGCTTTCGCAATTTGCTCTTTATTTGTGCTATAAGACATTGCTTCGTACCAAATTTCAAGATTCTGAGTTCACGGGAAGTACCCTGTAGGTTTTGATTCCCTTGCGAGTAGTTGCGAGAAAATATGCGGCTTAAATTTATTTTTATTGCGTTGACGTCGAAGTTTGATTTTGTTACAGCTTCAAGGTATTATAAACCCGAGTATTTGATATGAATTTCAATTTTATTTACGCGTTCATGAGAAAATGGTAATAACTTTAAAATTATGTGTTAAAAATATTTTTATGATATGATGTAACAAAAAATTTACAGTTTTCGCAATTTTTCCTTTATGCATGCTATAAGACATTGTTTCGTACCAAATTTCAAGATTCTGAGTTCACGGGAAGTACCCTGTAGGTTTTAAGTTTCGAATATTTGCGGAACATCACAGCTTCAAGGGACAGTAGATTTCACTATGTGATATAAATTTCAGTTTGATACCTCCACGCGTTTCTGAGAAAAAGGGTCTTGACAGACGGGTTGACAACAAAGTGATCCTATAAGGGTTCCATTTTTTCGTTTCGAAGTACGGAACCCTAAAAATAATTAAAATGTCCTGTACAGTCAAGACGACTATCCCGCGCGTAAATGCAGCACGAAGCTTGACACAGGTAGGTACAGGCAGCAGCAGAAAGCACTTACCGTATTTCCCTCGACACCGCCGCGTCACAGCGCGCGCCGCCCCGTCAGATTGACGCGGGACGGATTGCTACTGATACATTTTCATCAATTTAGATGTACACGAGTCATAGCGTGGCTTTTAGGCGGGTAATTTTGGGTGATACTGATATTCGATTGACAGCTAAAGATGAATGCGCACTCGTCAATACTAATATCGCGCGATACGCAACTCTTTTGTGCCGTATTGGTGTTTGACAAAAACAAATAAATGAGATATCTATAAATATAAAATTCTTGCGTTACTGACTGACTGACAACTTACCTACATCCGAAACTACTGGGCACACGAAGCTGAAATATGGCATGCATAGGGATGCCCTAAGAAGGAAATTACCGAAACTGCCGCGGGATCAGCAAGAAAGGGTACAAAGAAAACGAAATGTGCGGGTGTAAAAGCGGGAATACTCTAGTTCCCTTTATTTCCTCTAATCGAATCAGTTTCTAAGCAAACAAACTTTTCGGCTTTCTCATCATTATCATCCTAGCGCTAGCCCAGTCATATCCAGGAATTGTTCCATTGTTCTATTGTTTGTTGTTGTTCCCTTGTAGCCCGGGGCCTGCTTAGTTGTCTAACCAGATTTTACCAAATATTAGCTTTTCTACAGATGATTGTTATCTGACCTCCGCAACCCAAAGAGATAGTGAAATTCCATAGTTATTAATGTGCTCTTCGAGGCATGGGACAAGCGATCATTGTTGTTAGTTTTTAATACACACAACTTCGAAAAGTTGGTGGTACGTGCCGCGTATTCGAACCCGATACATAGCAGTCTATTGGTACCTCCACTCAGCTATCGCTGCCTTATTACAACTTTATAATTATTATATTAGTATAGCCTACAATTATGTGTGCAGCCTCATCAAACATCTAAAGGTGTACGATGTTGAAGTTAGTCTGTACTCCTACTCACCCTAAGTATTATGGATGTTATCTAGCAACAACAGTCCGTAAGGTTATTTTCCATTGACTAAGACTGTCAAGTAGATCACAGAGTTCTTGTTCGGCTTCATGTTAATTGTAAAATAATTACAGAACAATTCAATGTTGATAAAATCTTCTTAGTAATTAACACAGCCAAAGTAGTTTTAAAGGCGTAGGTATATGAACGTTACATTATTAATGTATTTCGACCCCGCTATGAATTATAAAAAGAACATTATGAATGCTCCCAAATATTATATTGTCAATACAGCCTCTTTACAATGTCGCCGTCACGCCCCCGCAGGCTTAGCGCACAAAAACTAATAAATGAAAACTTCTCTTTGATATGCGCGACCCATTTGTAAAGTTATGTCATTTTATACATAAAACAAATTCCATACAAATGAAACTGACGTAAACAGATAGAGACCGTTTCGAATTTTGCTGTGAGGGATTTACAGGAATTTAATTTTTTGTTTGATATTAAATTTATTGTTGTTGTGAATTTATTGGGGCCAGTGACTTTTGCACATTTGTATTAAAAAAAAATATATATATATATTTCGACAATCATTGCAAACCTTATACTTGATTGTGAAAATATTGACGAAGGGTGGTCTAATTGTAGAATTTAAAATTAAACGTTTTATGACTTAAATGGCAAAACAAGGCATAATTGTCAATATCTATGCAAACAAATCAAATGTAAGGTTCTGTTAGTACCATTAAAATTGCTGTTTATTCTCTATGCAAACTGTTATTGTCGGTTAAAAGCCGAATTATTGGGTATGGTTGCCAATGAATTTGTTGTTGTACCTAAATCTCTCTCGCATTACTATGCTTAGCGTAACATATTATTATAACATAAATAGAATCACATGACATGATCCTAAATAAGTAAATGAATAGCAGAGTGAACTTTTATTGCGTAAATCCGAACAGACCTCTAGAAAAGAGGTCAAAGGATACACGGTTGGTAGCACCCCGAATTTATTCCCCGCATTTAATCAAACCTGCTTATCTCTGCCTATCGTTGCAGTATTTGGAATAATTCCTCCTGTCGTCTGCGTAAACAGGAGTATTGTACCGTTTCGTACACATTCGTGTGTTGAAAGCCCCATCTGCGATGATAAAGTACTCTGATTGCGTGCCACCTCTGAAAAATTGCTGCAACCCGTATAACGATCGACATTTGTAACTAAATGTTTGCCGGACAACCCTATGAATAATACTAAAATTGAGTAAATAGAGATGGGAACGTATTAAATGGATATGATTGTGTCAGCTTTTGATGTAGCTACATATAGATTAGATGCAGATACACAACATGAAAATTCTGATATAAGTGCAAACTTGGGCATATGCCAATTTGATTGAAAGGTGGCAAAGGTGTGTCAGTTTGGCCACAAAGTCGCCGAGATTACTGCGTTAAGCAGTGCAATGGTGAACGGCTACAGGACGGCTTTACGATTATTCGCTACCGTTAGCAATTAATTCAGTTAACTAAATAATTATTTCGCTTTTTGCGTCTACTTATAGATAGATTGCAAGCGAGATACAAATCAACATTTTTTACTATCTATTATGTAAAATATGAAATACACAGTTTCCAGCTGTGCAAGTGTATGATTTAAATCTATGTGTATTTTTATGGGACACATACATAGTCATACATATGTACATATATGCGTGACTACTAATTTTATTTGCTTGCATGTTTGTTATTCAATCGCACAAAATCGGTTTAATGGTTTTGAATAAAATATGGCACAGATTGTTTATTACCTAGATTAACACATTGGATACTTTTTATGTAGCTAATAGGTAATAATGCGAGTATTTCTACAATGATTTTTAAAAGATTTTCAATATTCAATTGATAGATCAGATACCTATCTGACTTTGGGTTTACTAAATGGTAATAAATTGTCTTATCAGCAACAGTATATTTGGATTATCTTTCTATTGAATAACTATTGAATAGTCCTGAGCAGAAGCTTACTTTGCACAATCAAAAGAACGATATAGTATCTACGCAAACATAATTTTTATTGATTGACTGTGATTCTGATGTAGTAACTTTCGCCAATTATATTATGAAATCAGGTGTGTTTTTAATAGGTATGGAACTTAAAAAAAGATTAAGTATATACAGAAAATTGAATTCTTGCAATGAAACGCCAGCTCACAACATGCAAAAACAAACAAAACCAAAACACTCGTAGAGGCATCCGACCACTAGTTAACATAAACCGTAATACACACGCGGCTTCATATCCCACAATCTTTAAAATGTTTACTACATTAATACGATGAAACATTAAATCATAGTACATTAACGAACTGCATGAGGAATGTCACATGTGACGTAACGAGGACCGCACGGAGCCGCACGAGGTCGCACGGAGCCGCACGAGACTGCATGGCCCCGCAGGACCCCGTACGGTGTAAACAAAAAAAAATAGTTTTATTGGAGTGTAAACCCGTGCGGTTGCGTTACCCCGATGATTAATTGACGACTTGCTTGCAAACGTTACATTTATTATCGGTAACAATATTTATGTTCAATCGGAGGGTTCGGTGTGTCTTTGTTTGTTACGTAATGGCCAAATATTGGGCTTTTTTGGCCTTACACGACGCGCGCGAGGCAAATTAAAATATGCCATGCATTAATAAAATTTGTCTTGCACGATTGAAGAGACAAATTGGTATCGGTATTTTCTTTATAATTAGTGGTCCTTCTTTGACTTGTAGTCGGCTGGGAATATGTGTTGGTTATATGAATAAGATAACAAATAGTTGTCTAAATCTTTTTGCAATATTCTCTGGCCCAGATTTTGCAGCTTCGTCTGGCGCGCGCCGCAACGTTTCCAATATTTTCGGATATCCGCATCGTGCAATCAAATATGACGCTTTTAGCCTTTTGAAGTTATTTGATATTGACAAATACGAAAGTTAATATTGTTTGATAGTAAGTATTATGGCACAACCGAGCTTCTTCTGGTCTGATTGAGTGCCATGGGTTTAGATGCAAACTGAGCTCCAACGCTACTGAAATCCAACGCTGTCATGCCATGAAATATTTGACGGAAATCAGTCAAAGTTGCATTAACCTTGGAAACTATATTCCTCTGTATACCTATAAAAAAATCTTGCATTACTGACTGACTGACGGACAAAGTACAACTGAAACTACTGGACGCGAGAAGCTGAAATTTGGCAAGTATCTATGTTCCTTAGAGACCAGTGACCGGTTTGCACTAAGAGAGGACTTTTGGAAATTTACGCGGGCGGAGGCGTGGGCGAAAATAACAATTTGTGGATCACTCTGTTGTCCCATGAGGGGTCGGTACCACAACACACATCACAGTATTATGCGGCGATGCGGCCACTGAACCACCACGCCATCTGTGCAGTGTCATAGTATTTATCCTATCTCATATAGAACATAAACATATTGACAGAATCGATAGCAAGCTTCAACTTTGTTAGTTACATGAGCAATTACAAAAACACATTCAAACCAGTCTGTCTGTTAGTCAGACTAATATAAAACTACTCAGACTAATACTGCATCTATTAGCTTCGCTCTGGCGTGACTTTTAATCGACGCCCATTAGTGACAAGTGGTGCCTGTAAACGTGCCGAGTGTAGCATCACACCTTTAAAACTTTAATGTGACGTCATTTAAAAAAGTGAATTTACTTTACTTTCTAATTTACTTTTCGATCTGTGTGGAGATCCATGAGGGACGCCTACTGCTAGCAGTGGACGGCTTCAGGCTGTCATGATGATACCTAACGATCATGTTGTCATGATGACCCTAACGTGGTCCCAACGGAAGACCAGATCTAGTTCTTCATAACTAGCATCTTGCTGAGTTGCTAACGATAAGCAAGAATATTGTCATTTTTATTACAAACTAAGTATGTAAACTAGGTTGTATAAGTTGTCACCGCTATGGTAGTTTATGTTTTTTTGTTTGACTGCACGGTTGGCGTAGTGATTTAAAAGGCCGCCGCGCCACTTCACACTGCGGATTATTGTAGGTCGATTCCCACAGGGTGAATATTTTTAGTGCGGGATATAAAGAGCATCATGTCATAATTCCAAATTGATGCCCACGACATACGAGGCAGCTCACTTTAAAAAAGTTCACTTAAAGAAAATAATTTCTACCACTAAGGAAAAAGATTTAAAAACATACAGGTACCTAACCAGCTTATCTAATGACTAGAGGACGCCAGCAGCTATGCCTGCATTTTTTTTTAAATTTACCTGTTTTGGCCGATCCCGAGGGAATTTCGGGAAATCCCTTCTTAGTGCACCCGTACGGTCCCCAAGGAATATACATGCCAAATTTCAGCTTCCTGCGCCCAATAGTTTCGGCTGTAGCGTGTCTGTCAGTCAGTCAGTAACGCAACGATTTTATATATTAAGATAAGCTGGTTACCTGTATGACCCACTTCACACGTACTTAAGGCTAGTATTTAAATGAGTAACTGTAAATTAAAGTTCTGAGTGACAAAAATAAATTATCAATATGGGTTATTAAATGGTATGGGTTATTAATTACCTAGTGACCGACTGACTGCGAGTGATGAGAAATCAGCAGAACAGCAACTTACAAACATTTATTTGAGTTACTTAAAAAAAAAATGAGAAGCTTCTTAATATTTGAGCGACCTAATATTTGTTTGAGTGCCAACGTAACGTTCTGCATTTTTTCAATATTTGGCAAATGATTTATTTATACTGAGCAGCATTTTATCTTAAGTGAAGTATTGTAATAGAAAAACCACATTAAAAAATACTAAATAAGACGCTTCAGATTTTTAAGCCAAGCCCTAGTAATTTAGTCACTCACGTAGTAATTTAGTTGCAAAGTTTGAATTTTAATTTCTGAAATGGATTAATCACAACCCGCTTTTAGTACGCTCGTTCTAAATTTTATTATTAATCAATATTCGTCGTTCATCATCATCATCATCGGCCCTGTATATACATATATGTTCAAATCATAAGTTAGAGGCTTCACCTAATTGTACAGCCAAGTTATATAGTGACTTTCAAGATAAATATCCTTCAAAAACATGTCATGGTTCTGACACATTGTTACATAATGAAAATAATAAGGTTTTAGATAACAATGTTTTAATTTTTTCTGACCAATTAGGAATTGGTATGGGTAGCCTGATTAATAGTTATACTGATCGGTCAATACAAAATATTTGTTCACCAGGACAAGGAATATCTATGTTAATTAATAAATTAAAGTATGCTAGACTAAATAAACATTCTACAGTTATAATTTTATATGGGGATAGCCTACTAGTTACCAAGAAAGAAATATTAGCTTTATCAGATATTATGATAGAACAAAGTTCTAAAGTGGGGTGCAACTTTATTGTCTGTGCATTACCATATTCCAATAACTTATCTTATAAAGAAAATAACCAGATAGGTAAATTGAATCTATTATTATATAATAGCACTTGTAGTCATAGTGACCATATTTTATTATTTGACTCTAATATTTTTATAAGTAATTTCTTTTTAACAAAAGATACTATGTATCTCTCTTTTATATATAGGCGACAACTTGCTAAATTATTAGCATTTAATTTACATAGTGAACGCAGTACTACTAGAGTACTTAGGAATTTGGTAGATAATAGTTATACCAATAGTAGTATTGACAAATCTATTAGTTTAAACTACTAGATGAGACAAAAGATAGGCATTCATGTGTTTTAAACTTAGCTCATCAAAACATACAAGGCCTATCTAGCAAAGAATTAGAGATAGATTTATTTTTAAAGAAACATAAGTTGCATGTATTATGCATTACGGAACATTGGTTAAGAGGTGACCAATTAATATTCAATAATGAATTTTATACAGTGATTAGTGCATTCGTAAGAAAGAACGCTATTCGTGGTGGCTCTCTCATATATGTTTGTAATAGTATTAAATGTAAAGAACGAAAGGACATAGCCGAACTTTCTATCGAGCGCACCGCTGAGATATCTTGTGTTGAACTTAAGCAACACGTCATAGTCTGTGTATACCAACCACCGCAAAGTGACTTTAGCCAATTTGAAAGCATCATGGAGGACGTCTTAAAACACTTAAGTTCCAGCAGGAAGTCAATAATCGTATGTGGTGATTTTAATGTTAACTTGTTAGAACAATCACCAACTTGTACTAGGTTAGTTAGTTTATTTATGTCATTTAATTTGAATGTTTTATTTTCTGAACCAACCAGAACTACCTCACATTCTTCTACATGCTTAGATAATATTTTTTTTTTTTTTTTACTTAAGTAAAGCTGTTTTGAGTGACTTGACATCGGATCACTGTGGACAAAAGGTTGTAATTCCAACTAATACAACCCCTACAGTACAAAAAATCACATGTAGGCCTATGACCTCTGCTCGCCTTAATCGCTTTAGTGATGATGTTGCTGCTAAGATCGCCAGCATTGACTTAACTCACGATGATCCAGATGAATTATATAAGTGGTTATTTGATGTTATTAAAAATGAGTACAATAAAATTTTTAAGCAGAAGACATTTGCCAAGAGCTCTAAAGTTAAATTTTGTGATTGGACAACAGTAGGAATATACAAAAGTAGATCTAGGTTGTATGATCTGTATGGTATGAAGCAATACAATTTTAATCCTTCATTTATTGAATATGTAAGAAATTACTCAAAAGTTTTTAAGAGAGCATGTGCTTCAGCTAAGTCTTTATTTATAAGTAATAAAATTAAAGAATCCAAGAACAAAATAAAAACAACTTGGAACATTATTAACAGTGAGACTGGTCGAGCTAAGTTAGTAGATAATAGCTATGAATTAAAATGTAATGGAGAAATACTTACAAAAAAAATTGATGTTGCTCAGGCTTTTAACAACTTCTTCATAAACATACCAGTGAAAACAACCAAGTGTTTAGACTCATGCCCAAGCAAAGCAGAGATGTTAGTTAGGGGCAATGTGAATGAGTGTGATGTGCTGTTTAATTTTAAATACATTGACACCAATGACATCCTCAAGACATTCAAGACCATCAATATTAAGAAATCTATTGACTTATGGGGTATTTCAGTTAGTCTTGTTCGCCAAATCATTTTTAGCATAGCTCCATATTTAGCTGCAATATTTAATAGATGCGTGGATAAAGGGGTATTTCCTGATTTAATGAAACACAGCAAGGTGATACCACTTTTCAAAAAAGGATCCAAGAGCGACCCTAGTAACTTTCGGCCAATTTCTATCTTGCCTGTAATCAGTAAAATTTTTGAAAAGGTTATTTTGCATCAGTTAGAGAGCCACTTTCTCACAAATAATTTATTGCACAGTGAGCAGTATGGCTTCACTAAGGGTCGCTCCACCGTTGATGCCGGTGTAACTCTATTAAAACATATCTTTAACGCTTGGGAAAATTCGAAGGATGCCATTGGTGTTTTTTGCGACTTGTCAAAGGCTTTTGATTGTGTTGAACATGATACACTTTTACGTAAACTCAACCATTATGGTATTCGAGATAGCGCACTCAATCTTGTTGCCAGTTACCTTAGAGATAGAGTTCAGTATGTAGATGTTAGTGGAAGTAGGTCTCAAGGTTTGCCAGTGGGAATGGGCGTTCCACAGGGCTCTATTCTTGGTCCGTTTCTTTTTTTAATATATATTAATGACTTGCCATTCTTTGTTAGAAATCTATGTGATATTGTTCTTTTTGCTGACGATACTTCACTTATTTTTAAAGTTGATCGTAATACAAGTAACATTGACAGCGTAAATAATTCTCTTGCGCAAGTACATTGGTTCACGACAAATAATTTGCTACTCAACTCTGGCAAAACAAAATGTGTGAAGTTCACTTTGCCGAATGTCAAAAATGTTCTTACTAATATAGTTTTAAATAACGAAACAATTAACCTAGTTGATTCAACTGTATTTTTAGGTTTAACTTTAGATTGTAAGCTTCAGTGGGGTGCCCAAATATCCTGTCTGGCAGTCAAACTTAGTTCTGCAGCATTTGCAGTTAGGAAAGTTCGCCAATTCACAGACGTAGATACTGCTAGACTAGTTTACTTTAGTTACTTTCACAGTGTAATGTCTCACGGGATACTATTATGGGGTACGGCGGCCGATATTCAGACAATTTTTGTTATTCAAAAGAGGGCCATACGTGCAATATATAAGTTAGGTGCTAGAGATTCTTTACGAGATAAATTTAAAGAAGTAGAAATATTTACAGTTGCATCGCAGTATATATTTGCTAATTTAATGTACGTTAAGAAAAATTTAACTCTTTACCGTAAAAATAGTGACGTGCACAAAGTGAACACAAGGAATAAGCATAAACTAGTGGGCACTAACTACCGTCTACATAAAGTTCATAACTCATTTGCGGGACTCGGTATACAATTCTTCAACAAATTACCTCTGGAAATAATGAATTTACCTCTGCACAAATTTAAAACCACTACTAGGAATTTTTTTTTAAAAAGAGGTTATTACACTATTAAAGAATTTCTAGATGACAAGACATCATGGGTCTAGTTGTTTTTTTTTAAATTCACCATTATTGTTATTTTTATGACTGTGTAAAATACTCTCTTCTTAATTAGTAACATGTTAAGTGGAGATGCCTCGTGAACACATGATTTTTGCAGGATTTGGATATTATTACGATTTGTTGAATGTAGTTTAACATTATTTATTTCTGATCATATCGTTGTTCACTTGTCACCTTCACAAAATTCTTTCTACATTTGCATTCCTTCACGCGGTCCACTGATTTATGTTCATAATAACGATCTGGAAAATGGAGGTAATTGGCGGTCATGGTCAGTATACCAATTGATTGTTTTTTACTGCCGGTTCGTATACCGTTATCGTCATGCTCACTAAAATGTCATTTCTTGTGGTGGCGTCGTGTGTCGGGTCATCCCTGTCCCTCTAATATGGCGAGAGGGATGATGGCTGGCATATGCGTCATACTCGTGAACGGGTGCTACTTGCGATGACTGGTCGATGACGGTCTTGCGGGCTGGTATTAGATTTTAATATTTAACTGCATCATTTCCATCATGGGTCTGATCACTTTCGCGGATTGCCTGCATTGTTAGGTATATATAATGTAAGTGGATGCTCCTGTTTCACCATGTCTATTCTGAGGAGAATAACCAAATGAACATCAAAAGTATTATGCTTGAGTATTATTATGTACAGTAAATATATACAAGTGATATAGAAGGTGTAACAGTTGCAGCACCTTAAAAAATGTAAATTATGTGTATTATGCAAAACCTGGCGAAGAAAAAGAGTGACCGTGAGTTTTATTGCCCGTTCTTTCTCATGGTTCTACCTATTGCTTTGCGAACGTGGCAGTAAATGTAAATGTAGAGTCTTTAAGTAATTATTTTATAAATTTATTATTTTGACGTTCATAAGCGTCACATTGTGACCCAAATGAATAAACGATTTTGAATTTGAATTTGAATTTGAATATACTGTCCCACTGCTGGAAACGGGCCTCTTCTCACTATGAGACCGAAAAAACTATACATAGATAGGAATAAATTACTTATGCTATTAAGAAATTTTACTAACCATATCTGCAATAAAACAGTATAGTTTCTATATTTGTATTTAGCATAGTTCGTAATTTGTAATATTCATTTAATAGTTATAATTGCAATATGTTTGAGTTATTGCAGTTAGCTTAAGGGACCCTATTAATAATAATTATGGGAAGGATACTAAAATTGATTTGGGAAGTAGATTAAATGAATACAGTATACCTACGCGATATCAATTGCAATAAATTAACCATTTATTGCGATTATAACTAGCACCAGGAGGTTAGGGAGTACGAAGTTAACCATAAAACAACTTTATCACTATACATTCAGTCAAAAAAGTATCGGGATGGATTATTTGTTTATGGTTCCAAATTCAATTTTTTTGTTTTTCTTTGTTGGTTTTAGATTGGCATAACTGTTATAATAGTAATAATGCTTAACATTCTTGTATTTATTGGTTTTTAAATCGGGAATATATGCGGGAACAAACATTAAGTATCACATAACATTCTCTACATTGTTATACATCATGAGGTAAAAGTTTCAATCCGATACCTTGTATAGTAATGGAGATACAAACAAAACAAAAATAAAATTGTTACCCGCGTTTTCTCGAAATCAGGTTTGACCTAGTTACTCCTTCATCGTTCGATAGCATATACAAATACTATTAATAGTTAGTCGAAGATAATGGCTATAGTAAGTGGATACCTCCACTACGGAACCCTTCATGAGCGAGTGTGACTCGCAATAGCGATTAGCTTTTATAATGTTTCGTCCTATGTGTAACTTGCAGCCGTTTGCCATTACAAAGCTTTGGTGCATTAAGATTCCGCCTTAACAGGACTGGAACACCAACGTTCAGTTTCAAGTTGCGTGAAGGTACTCCTGATAATTGTAAGAAATTCAGAAACTCTATAGGGTACGAAGTAACTTGGTCAGTATTCATGACATTATCAAACATTATCTACCGAAAGGTGCTCAACAACTTTGCATACAGTCAAATGTCAAAGCCATGGTCTGCTATATCTACATGGTCTATACACACTTTCGCATTTATGAGTAGAGAATATTGGTTCAGCCATTTTAGCGTGAAATCGGTACATAATTACACATTTTCGCATTTATACCTAATATTAGTAGGGATTAGCCAAGGCTGTTACAAAAATTACTAGTTTATATAAGTAAGCGAACAAAGTAATGACCTTAGGTAATGACAGTACCATACCATACCATATGACAATGTATAATGTGACAGTACTGACAGATGATGAGAGAATTATTACAGCGCATGCATTCTTACTGTCAATAGATAATAGGTTTGGACCTACAAACTTCGACCCTCTCTAAAATCTCTTCCAGATTATTTTATGCAACTAATTGTATCCTATTTTTTTCCTGGTTCTGAGCTACGTCCCCACCAATTTTCAGGCAAATCAGCTCGCCTTGAGTTATAAATAGTGTAACTAACACGACTTTCTTTTATACCACAGAATTATAAATTATACCAGAAGGAGCGATCGCTTGTCAAAGTGAAGCAAAACGACTACACCCAAAATGAGAGTACCGGGCGTTACATCATTCAAAACGTCACATTACGTTTACAAACTTTTAATTTTACTAATCCATCGTCTATAATTATAAATGTAAAATTCTGCAGGATATATTAAAAAAAGATTCGATCACATTTTATGTGTAAGTAAAGCAGCATATACAATAATTGACTAATAAAATATTTCATAATTATTGTCAAAAATATCATAAAATTGCTTCGACATTTTGTGAGTGTTGTCAGTGCGTCCTCGAACGATTACCCCATATTGAGTAATGATCATAAAAATTATGTTACCTATTTTAGTTCATACATTATTTTCGTCATGATATTGCTTCGACATTTTGTGATTTGGGTAATTTTAATTTAATTGTATTTGTAGTAGCGTAATTTATTGTTGATCAAATCATTGTTCACGTGTTACCTTTCTATTACTTATCCCAAATACCTTCATAATAATATGTACCTAACATAAATATATACCTAATTTGTTTCTGTTGATTATTTAAATGTTTACAACAATTAATATTTAAGTCAGTTATGATCACTGACGTATATTGTAACCACAGAATTGTAAATTATACCAGAAGGAGCAAACGCTTGTCAAAGTAAAGCCAAACGACTACTAGGCTTGTTGAAAAATATCGATATACATTCATACATACATACATAGTCTCAATAATACATAGAAATCAAAAATTTACTTTATAGTTAGTAAGAACTGTGTTGTTGATTGTATGGCTGAATTCAGTATTTAATTGAGCGGCTGATTAAACTAGTCGACTGTGTCAAATATACACGCTGATTTTTTATTGGTTTTGGAGCGAAAGCCATCTTATTACTTATCGTTAACAGAACCTAACCAGCTAATAATATTTGAAATATAAGCTAAAAAAATCTTGAGAAATTCATTAATTTAATAGTACAAGAACACGAAGTATCACTTTGCCTCACACTGACAAGGTACGTGCGATCGTGTCACACACACACTGGCATTAGTCATTGAACGCGCGCCACCCTCCACTGCAGGCCAGGGCGCCAGCAGGGCGTGGGGGCGCGGCGGGGTACGGCCGTGCGGCGCGGGCGCAAGTTGAGTAGTTGACCTTCAGTCTTAAGAAATTAGGTCAATGGGACAGTCGTATATCACGCTCCCGTCACTCTGTGTCCGTGTTACGTAATAAAACTACAATCGTGGATCCGTACTGATGTGTTCGCTAGTGGATTGATAGGCCGCAACCTGACCTGACTCCATAGGGTTTTATTAGTGGATCGAGGTTATAAGATTTGTGTACAAAGAAGAAACGAAGTCGCGAGAACGCGAGAAACATGCGCTGTAGGTATTCCGAGTGCGGAATGTGTAAATTGATTGTGATGTAAGCAGAAGACTGGAAAGGTAAATGATTTGATTTATTAATTTATTAATTGTTGTGATAACATGTTTAAAACACGCCAGAAATAAGTAAATACCTAAATTCAGCTTTTACTAGTTATTGAAAATGATTATATACCTACGACTAATACGTAACTAATAATAAGTTCTTCGTTCTTTCTCCTACTAGTTTATTATGATTGCGTGAACCCACAGCTTATTTCTGTTGACTTACGAAGGAATAGGTACAGCTATTTAGTTACATGTGTTTATTACTTTAATCATTATTATGTGCTTAAATTGAAGTTGTCATCGTAATTAATTTGTGTTTTGTAAGTACGTAAATTAGATATCACTATCCATCCGTACTTCTTAGTGCTGTGCTGACTGATACGTGTTTTATGTGTAGGTACCTAGTTGCCTACTGTTACACGCGCTGTACAAAACAGCTGTTGACCTCGCCGCGTGAGTTCAACAGCTGTTTTATGTACAGTGCGCCGACGCGCTCGATCGAGTCGTGTGTTACTACGTAGTTTCTAGAGTTATAGACTTTTATAACTTTTTTATTTTACGTGGTAGGTAAATTTTGATTTTGAATATGAATAGCAGATATTTTTTCCAACGTGAGGTTTTTTTTCCTAAACAAATAAAAAATCGGCGTATATTTCTAGGTATACATTTTATAAAATAAAGTGTATAATTCACGCTGGCTGAGCCAGGGTCAAAGTGTAGTACTTACATCCCTACTAATATTATATTAACAGTAAATATTTTAATCAGAAATGATATAATCACCAATAACGCATACTTGTCAAAATAAATTATTCATTACTATTTCATTCTGTGATTTAAAAATAAACAAAAGTTTAATAGGGTAACACGCTTCACGTTTCATAATTTTCCCGCAAAGCAGGTGAACTGTTTTTGAGGTGGCAACACTGGCGAGGGAGAAGTGACGTTTGCATACCCTATGCATGACATTTATTTGACCGGCTACACTACGCGTCGAACAAATATGACAGATGACTCCATCTGGATAATTCATGTAATCTGTGTTTTATACATAACTAGCTGTCCCGGCGAACCCTGTATCGCCTTTCAAAGGTAGTTTTGCTTATTCCCTTTTTTTTCAAACCACTTTTCCAGGAAATTCTGAACAAAGTTATGAAAGCCACTAATGCTTAATCTTAAATTTCAGAGTTTACAAAGGTATATAGACAAACGAAGATTGAATTTTATATACCTATATGTATAGATAGATGACCCAGCAAAAACCGTCCGCCGTATTTGATTTCCCATTTGCCATCTTTGATCACGAAATAGATGTTGTATTTGCATTCCTCATAGCTTAAAACATCCACCATCTTTGATTTCCCATCCGCCATCTTTGATCACGAAATAGATGTTGGATTTGGATTCCCCATCCCTTTAAATATAGGAGACGATACCCATATCGATTAAAAAAAAATCCCATCCACCTACTTTGATCACGAAATAGATGGTGTTTTTGAATTCCCCATTCCTTAAAATATCGGAGACGATACCAATATCGACTTTAAAAAAAACCCGTCCGCCATCTTTGATTTCTTATCCGCCATCTTTGATCACGAAATAGATGTTGTATTTGGATTCTCCATCCCTAATATCATCAGAGACGATACCCATATTGATTTTTTAATTTTTCCCATCCGCCATTTTAACAGATGTTATACATAATTATAGATTTATTTTTGATTTGCACATGCACATGTTTTCAGAACGCCAGATTTTAAAGTTATTGGGTGAAAATCCATTCACAAAGATAGGACACACTAAAAATATACACGAGATAGGACACACTAAAAATATACACGTATGTGATGTGTGTATAAAAATAAATAACAGTCTTAACTATATTCAAGTAAAGTCCAAATATAACAAGAAAAAGAACAGGAGAAATATGGAATTTTCTAGAGTGTTCACGAAAATAATTATGACCAAACACCATAAAAATATTACACTCCTCAACGACGCTGTGAGAAAGTACCTAACATTTTCTACTGACAATAAAACTATTACAACGTCTTTTCATTCAGTCCCCTCTTACAATCTTTTATGCGCAACGAAAAGGTAGAATTGACACATTCAGGGCCAGTGTAAGAAGGTCTCTGAAACATGATATGACAGGTTATCACATTGACAGTGCAAGTACCGCATGTGGGCCACTATGGAGACATCATCACACGTGCGTGCACCACAAATGGGCCACGAGTCTATATCGATAGTATTGTTTTTTTGAGTCTGCACGTACCTACTGCGCCAGTTTTATGATGTACACGTCTGAAAAATGAACCTTATATTAAAGTGTCCATTTAGTGTCCAAAAACCGACCGAAATTTCGTCAGTGTTGCCAGGCAATCGAAGTTGGAAATGAAACCAATCTTAATATATAAAATCCTTGCGTTACTGACTGACTGACAGACACGCTACAGCCGAAACTATTGGGCGCAAAGCTGAAATTTGGCATGTATGTTCCTTGGGGACCGTAAGGGTGCACTAAGAAGGGATTTCCCGAAATTCCCACGGGATCGGCCAAAACGGGTAAATTTAAAAAAAATGCAGGCGTAGCTGCTGGCGTCCTCTAGTTTTTATATAAAAAGTTTAATTAAAAGATGAAATAACGCCTGTACTAATTAGTGTAACAGCTATATTCTTAATGACAAGCATTTTAACACAAAAAGCAAAAAGTTTTATTGCATTGGAGACATTGAGTATCCGTTTTCTTTGCTTTATTACGAACTTCGGATGCTGTACGTCCTGCTTCTACCAAAGTCTTATAACAGCCAGTGCAACGTTTCCTTATAATTTTATTCGATTGACGTGGTATTTTTGTTTGGGAATGTCGGGAACTGGATGTAAATGGTGCTATTGATAATCCACGAGAAGGCGCCGGCTCTTGGATGTTCAGAAGGTGTTCAATAATAATTTCGTTACCCTTTAGCACCGACAACTTATGGTCAATATGTATGTCTGTATAGATTAGTACTGCGTTAAACTCACCAGACACATTTGACTCCTCGAATTGTTCTACAACATCCTCTTCACCATCGCTATCCTCCAACATCCTCCATAACTCTCTTCCGTCAAAGGCAATGAAGATATCGGCCTCGAACGTTTCATAATAAACCAAGATGAAAACCAAAACAAAAGAAATCGAAAACACTTGCTATGACCGGATCGTCACGAATAGTAAAACTTACTTAGTTTTGAAAACTTTTTACTCATACCTGCGTTATCGTCTAATGGGTTGGCGTAAATGCTAGATTCTACCCACATTTTTACATATGTTTTTTAATGAGAACAAAGTACACGTGAGTGGCACACATATAGAAAATAAATCTATAGCGTGCACGTGAGTGCACCACATGTGGCCTACCTGATAAATACAAAAAAAAACCGGTCAAGTGCGAGTCGGACTCGCGCACCGAGGGTTCCGTACAAACCTGTAGGTATATAAGTAAAAGTTCACCAGTCATAGTTATGGTATTTTTATTGCCAAATGAAATCCATAACATTACAGTATGGAAAGCTGGCGGAGCATAAATTAAAGAAAAAGGGGTCTTTTTCGTTTTTAATCAGTCATCCTTTATTTTATATTAACATATATCGCTTATTTTATAATATAACTTAAATACCTATACCAGCCTTGCAGCAGCCTTGCAAAAGTCTGCTGATGAATGATGGTAATTTTTTTTATCAAAGTTATTGATTTACAAAGTTTTTAGTGACTATTAGAAATCTGTTACAAAAATACTTATAAAGTACAGAATAATTAGCAAAAAGGTTTGAAGACTATGTAATTATTTGAAATCTCAATCTCAATCAGCCTATTGCAGTCCACTGCTGGACATAGGCCTCTCCCAACACGCACCACAGTACGAGGTCCTCAGCCTTCCGCATCCTTTATCTGGGCTATAAGACGTTGCTTCGTAACTAATTTCAAGAATTTGAGTTCACGGGAAGTACCCTGTAGGTTTTGATTCCCTTGCGAGTAGTCGCGAGTTTGAAAATATGATTATATTGCTTTTTCTTTTGATTGCGTAGACATAGAAGTTTGATTTTGTTACAGCCTGACGGTGTTATATACCTGAGTATTTGATTTAAATTTCAATTTAATACCTCTACACGTTCAAGAGAAAGGGGTAGTAACTTTAAATTTATTAAAACTATTTTTTTATATGCTGTAACTAAAAAATTACGGTTTTCGCATTTTTCCCTTTATAAGTGATATAAGACGTTGTTTCGTACCAACTTTCAAGATTTTGAGTTCACGGAAAGAACCCTGTAGGTTTTGATTCCCTTGCGAGTAGTCGCGAGTTTGAAATTATGCTTATATTGCTCTTTCTTTTGATAGCTTTGACATAGATGTTTGATTTTGTTGCAGCCTAACGGTGTTATATACCTGAGTATTTGATATGAATTTCAATTTAATAACACCACGCGTTCAAGAGAAAGGAGTAGTAACTTTAAATTTATTAAAAAAAAATTTATATGCTGTAACAAAAAAATTACGGTTTTCGCAATTTTTCCTTTATGAGTGATACAAGACGTTGCTTTGTACCAAATTTCAAGATTCTGAGTTCATGGGAAGTACCCTGTAGGTTTTGATTCCAATGCGAATTTAAAAATATGTTGCAATTTGCAGCATATACGGCTGTATCTTTTGATTGCGTTGGATTAGAAGTTTGATTTTTTTACAGCTCTAAGGAACCGTAGATTCGAGTATTTAGTTTCAATTTCAGTTTGATACCTTCGCGCATTCCTGAGAAAAAGGGTCTTGACAGACGGACGGACAACAAAGTGATCCTATAAGGGTTCCGTTTTTCCTTTCGAGGTACGGAACCCTAAAAATTATAAGGGGCATTCAACTTTTTCTTTTTCGTATGTTATATGTCATGCTTATCTTATCAAATTTCCGCAAAACATATTTGTACGTGAGGAGTATTTTACTAATTTATGTCTGCACTGTAAACGTGTTAAAAGTGGTTGAAGTCCGTGGTTCAATGGTGTCTGTGACATTGGTTGTGGGTTCCACACGAACGATTTTTTACAGAGTACGGTATCGGCATTTACAATGCAAAAGAGGTTGTCGTGTGGGCCCGCCGTTTGAGCCGCTTTACGTGGAGACCACGGCAATAGTGCGAATTCACCTTGTTTTCCCTTACTTCTGTAATAACTGGGTGTAATAAGTTAATAACACAACGGATTTTTAAGCATGGTATACGGTAATCTATGGGAGTATGGGAGTGTTATTTTTAGCTTTCAGTGTCAATGTGTGAAAAATGGTGCCATGGAATGTGGGGTATTAAAAGTAAGCTTGAGTTTATATTATGGTCGATTTTCAGGACTTGGTTTTCAGGTAGGTAATGGAGGTTTATAAGTAATCCCACCCCACCAGATAACGTGTCTGATATAGCCGTTTTCTTAAATACGGTGACGACAATTCAATGTATAAAAGATTAGAAAACCCTTCAGCATCAACCGAGTACTTATTGCCTGGTTTGCGGTCAAAAATCTTCATCCTAAAGTACGGTATGGTTAAATAACATCTCCTTGAGACAGACCCTATTTGCTTTTTGAGGACTAGACAATTATACTTACTAGTGATGTAACGAATATTCGCATTCGCATTCGCGAATATTCGCATATTTTTGGATATTCGCATTCGCATTCGGATTCGTGAAATTACTGCGAATGTTTTGCGAATATGAAATAAATTTTGTTGAGGGTAATAATTGGTTAATAAAACAAGCCATTAATTTCCTATGTTTTTTTTAAATGTAAGAAAATGTAACTAAACCTCGTTATCACATTATCAGCTTCTCTTTATGATTTGGTATCATTTATTTATTTAACTTTGGGCAATGAGGCTTAACAATTAAATTGTTTATTACGATAAAGTCAATTTTTGATACATGATTACGAGTGACAAGCATCGAGAAAGGTATGCTAAGGTGGTTTGGGCACATGGAGAGGATGGATGACGAAAGACTGACCAAGCAGATATATAAGGCAAGTGTGAATGGGACAGGACGAAGGGGAAGACCTAGGCGGACGTTCTCTGACCAGGTTGCAGACATCCCAAAAACACGACAGGTTAGAAGTAATTTGATGGGAGTGAATAAAGCAATGGAGATATGTCAGAATCGTTGCAAATGGCGTTCCGTAGTATCTGCCTACCCCTCCGGGAAACAGGCGTGAGTTTATGTATGTATGCATGGTTCTTAAAAGAACTGTTTTTATTAATCTGGCATGTTAGGTCGTAGTTTATGTGCCCGTTTATTTAGTTTGAAAATGTTCAATATTTTAATTTATTTCAGTAGAAGATTCACGATTACTCACGATCAATATTCGCCCTCCAATTTTGGATGTGTGAATAACATATGTATATAAATTGATAGAAAATTGCACCTATATAATTTTTGCTTGTATGTAGGAGGAAACGGTTCTTTAGAAACTGTTTCGCGTCTTTAAAAAGAGTCTCGTTTCGTTTCTCGAAAAATCCGAAACTACGAAAGCCAGGGTTGCCAGAATATTTTTTCTCGAATCGCCTGACTGAAGCGCGCGTGTAGTCCCGAGATAGCCTAACTTGTAGCCAACGGGTAATATACAGGGTGTAAAAAGACCCATCACCAAGCCGAAGTCTACTCGTTCTGCACATCATGCCAAGTCATACTACGGGAAAATAATACCTGGGAAACGAATTTTTTTTTAGCTTAAAAAATAGAAACTTTTCATAAGATTAGCGTATTTTGCGTGTATACGGTCGTTTCAGCATACGCGCTTCAAAAAACCAAACTCGCGTTCGGCATGTTCGCTCGAAATGGTAGTGACATCGTGTCAATAAGAAAAAAAATGTCGTGACTTTGAGCCTCAATATTTCCTGAACCAGGAATTTTCCAGGTATGGTGCCGAAGTAGAATATCGACGGTTAAGTTTAATTGACCTAAGCGACATTTAGTAAGACTTGCAGGAGGATAGATTAAACATCTTTTTGGAAGAAATGCATAAAAAAACACCTATAGTCCGTGCCACGAGAACATAGACTTTTGGAAACAAAGAATTTCTACTAAGTGACTTAGCGATAGTTCTGTCAAAAACATATAATGTCAAATCTAATGAGCGCAACGGTACATAGATACGTGTCATTAGAAACTAATATGTCAATGTATCGTGTTTTTATCGATATTATGCGCTGTCAACAGGATCTTTTAATGTTTTGAGGTACTCACGCCTAGAATGTCAACATTTGGAGTTAGTTCATTGAAATGTTACATTCTTAGGCTTAACATGCATTTATCAGAGGACAAAATTAATTTTTTTAGCTGTCAAGAAGGGGTACCTAAATATAAAGTTAAATACAAGTTTATAGGATCGCAACGCTCCTTCAGCTACCGGCATCTCGAAAAGGCGGGTGCAGAATAGCAGATTTCAAACTATTAGTCCCGCAGAAAATTATTTATACCTAAAAAAGAAATTGCATTTTCAGACTACCGTAACTTTTAATGGATTTTGTTTAAATTTATTCTGACGATTTCATTCACAAACAACGTAAAATCTCCATGCCTAGAAATTTTTATGCAATTTACTAGCTAGTTATCTGTAATATTATTCATTGTTAGTCAATAATTTAATATTTTAGGATAGGTAGGCTACTTTAAGCAAATAATTTATTGTCTATGATTTTAAAAAAATCATGTCAACAATTGAGGGACATGTATGTACTCTGTCATTTACATACATGGTACTCTATTTTTCCTTAATTTACAGAATGAATTATGTGTAAAATGACAAAAAATCGGTAAATTTATGAGCATTCGACCATTAAAACAAAAAATCAAATATTTTTATTTCAGTAAAATTAGACAATGTAAATTAAAAAACATTGTGGCATAATTAGGTATTGAAAAAAAAGGACTGTTCAAAAAGTATAAAATCTAAAACACAACTGTTTGAAAAAAGGTTGTGAAGCCCTAAATGTTTGTTTACAAAAAGTCTATCTTCTCGTGGCACCAACTATATTTTATAGACTTTTATTTATTTTATACAGTATATATCCCTAATTAAGTAAGGATTCTTTTGAGGCTGTTACTGTTGTTAATTCTGTATTATTTTAGAAATTATATGTTGGTTAGCCCAAAATGCATCAAATTTAGTATTCTTTTGACAAAGGCAAAATGGTTCAAATGCCTGCCGTAAAAAAATTGCTAACAGTAAACTGGCTCAAGCATCGACTAAGAATGAAACAATACGAGAGAAAATGAATTTAGCGCCATATCAACTGACAGTTGAATTAGCACAATGATTGTAAGCAACATGATGGTGTTACGCCAGAGTGAAGTAGTTTGATGCAGATGCCCATTAGAGGGACTGCAGGATGAAACATAATGACCCCTAACTAGATTATTAGTAGATATAGAAGCTTAGGCCATTATTCAGCTACATCCATAAGATTTTAATGTAGTTGAATGCAAAATGGGCCAAACAACACAGCTTATTGTGTTGGTTTAATGCAAAATAGGCCAAACGACAAAACCACAACTTCGGCGAAAAAGCCAAATGCCTTAATCTACACTCGTTATAAAAGTTCGAAAAATCAAAATAGCTTAAGTCATCGAGTCCTCAAATTTGTCTTATTTTGTGTGGTATAGATCAATGAGCTTAGAAATGAGGTCTGTTTTTCTAAAGGTGCTAAGCACCATAAAAGTAGTAAAAAAAAATTGAAACCTGACTCAAACGACGAAGAAAAATAAGCTGACTCCGAATATGTAAATAATTCAATATCGCAAAAAATGTCGCTTGTACCAATTAGCCTTTCAACCGTCGATATGTTCGTAATGATTGGTACAATATGAGGTTTCAGTTTTCGTTAAGGGCCTTTTTACACCCAGTATTGTCGCCTTAAATAGTCCCATCTGGCCTCAATGACACTCCAGTCAGATGCGTTCGTATCAATAGCCGAGTCGAACAAAAAACAAACGGAATACACTTCATTCGAACGGGATCGCCACCAAGGTAACCAAGACATAGACAAATGGCGTCAAATTTGATCAAAAACTGAATATTTGCATTCGCATTCGCGAATGTTGGCAGCAGATATTCGCATTCGCATTCGCGAATGTCCAAAATATGACATTCGTTACATCACTAATACTTACCTAAATTCTAATGTAATATCAGTAAAAACATTTAGTCTTTATAATTATGACCTTTCAAAAAAACGGCCTTGAGGCATGTAGGTAATATACGAGACTTTGGTTAGATTAGGTTGCGATGCGGGTCTTATACGTAAAAAACTCTCACCGACCTTTTATTCAAATGTAGAATAAAATGCTTATCACAATAAATCCATGTAGTTCAGATGTCTGCCCGAAAGGTGAGCTATTAAACATACACGAATTCATGATTTAATACTTTGTAGGGATTATATTATTATATTACTACATCTCAGCCAATTATGATAAAGCAATAAAATATTACCCGTAATATAGGTTTTTCTAATACCTACTGCATGCATTAGTCTCTCACATAGGCGTAAGCTAGTTATAACAACAATGTTTACTTTGTAAAGAGACCATTAAAATTTGTATTTATGGTCCTAGAGCTGGCATCAATTTTGGGTAAGTATTTGCGGCAAGCTGAAAACTTGCCTCATACCTCTCCTATGGCTGGCAAATAGCGGGGCTATAGAAATTTATGAAAAACAAAATAATCCAAATATGTATTTGAGGCAACGTGCAATTCTTAAATGTTGTAGTTTAATGTTTAAAGAATAATAAAAAGTAAGCAGAAGATTTAGTCGGGGCTTTAACATTACCAGGCGTATGCAAAAAAGAATTGCAAACCAATATAATTGCAAAGCAAAACTCCTAAAGCTAAAATTTAGAGAAATAGATAAATAAAAAGAAATGTGGGGGCATAGCTGCGGGCACCCTCTAGTAAATGATAAATTATAAAATAGTATAAATTACTTTCATAATTTTGCGAATAGTACACATATGTCTGTCGGTGTCTCCACTAGGCTACATACATATATACATAGACTCACGCCTGTCTCCCCGAAGGGGTCGACAGAGGCATATCAAACGCCAGTGTTTTGATCCCACGTAATAGGTGGCGAGCCTATTGCCGCTTATCGGGATATTTTGTTTGCCAGAGCCTCGTCCGTTGATCGG
Organism: Euclidia mi; assembly: GCA_944739405.2. NCBI lineage: Eukaryota > Metazoa > Arthropoda > Insecta > Lepidoptera > Erebidae > Euclidia > Euclidia mi. The sequence continues at coordinate 23,114,115 of OX123204.2, read as the reverse complement.
CACGTGCACCACTTGCAGGTGAGGTTTGCGTTGACCCTAAGTTCTTGGTGGAAACCCTATGCATCCACTAAGCTATCGCTGCTTAAATCACATAGAGGGTCCGGACCCTCGATGTCGAACCCGGGTTCGAAACCACGGCGCGCACCAATGACTACCGACTTTTCGGAGTTATGTGCGTATTAAATTGTTAATTATCGCTTGCTAAACCGTGAAGGAAAACATTATGAGGAAACCCGCATGTCTGAGGGGTCTCCATAATGTTCTCGAAAGACATGTGAAGTCTGCCAACCCGCACTTGGCCAGCGTGGTGGACTATGGCCTTACTCTTCTCATAGAGAGAAGAGGCCCGTGCCCAGCAGTGGTACAGTTTATACACCACTATTTTTTAATTAGTACAAAAACTTTAAGGACAGATTAGCGCAGATATTATTATCATATATGTGACGTAAGTATTTCATAATATCAATAAAGAGCAAAGTTATTATCATTTGTTTATTGTAGAAAATCTCACTTAAATCATAGTCATATTTTACAATCCATTCACTAATTCATTGATAATATTCCATCCTGCTCATTCGCATTCTCTCTGTCGCACTTATGATGTAGGTAGCCATAGAAAATAAAATGAAGGAAAATAATAAATGTGGGTAGTTATTTTTTAATTTTGTTAATTCTACCCTCTCCTTCATACTTCATTCGGGTTTAGGACCGGTAAAATTTATGGTTTAAACAAGTAATTAAATACGCAGGTATGTAATTAGAAAGCAAACAAATATCAAAATAAAAGATGGTGTTCTGGACTAAAAGAAAAGAGTAATTTTGGCGTATTTATGAAGTTAGAATCATCTGCTATTTACAAATATTATTTTATCATCATCATGCAGCCTAGAGACGTCCACTGCTGGACATAGGCCTTCCTCAAGGTGTGTGGAGAACACAGACCGATTTTGAACCGCCCGCATCAAATTATTATTTACTTAAGTACGTATTATTTACTAAACTTACAAGTATTTCCATTGTCCTTCGAAATGTCCACCACCGTTGTCAAAAGCATCCAATATGCACTGTTTTAATTATTTGACACTGACCCGGTCACTTTTGTACACTCACAATACGATGTCCAAGGGTACACAGCTGCATTCGCGATTTTTCCACTCAAAAAGTACGCACGAAGCATAGCTACATACTCCCGTGATATGAACTGATATGATAGGCCATCGCGTCGGGCAAACGTAGACAAACAATTAACTTTTGCAACGAAATTAGATACGCTCAATTTAGCTAACAATTTAGTACTGTTTGTCGCATCGTCGGGGCGTGGCGCAGGCGCAGAGGGGCGGGGGGGAGGTAATTTATCAACGGTTAATTTTACTATGATAGTACACGGGTCGGTCATAGTATTAGTATTGAATTTACCAATTATCACGTATTTTTGTGGACAGTTTTGAGACAGTTTTGGGACTTAGTGTTTTTATTTTTCAACTACATAAATATGATCAGTTAAAGATACTTAGTGCCCTGTTAAATTTTTTTTACTAATTAAAAAATAGTGGTGTGTACAGGGCTGATGATGATGATGATGAGTACACCTATCGATGATGAGTCTCATTCAATGACTTCGTGAGCAGACCTGGTGAAACCCACGTCAAAATGTTAAATATAAGGTACCTATTTCACGTTTATTTTCGAACAATTACGCGATTGAGACCTGCAACATAAATAATATAGGTACTTATAGGTACTTATTAGTTTGATAATCCTTTCAATGAAGATGGTATTGATAGTAAGACGATCTATAGATAATTATTAATTTTCACATCAACAGTATCAAATAGATTACTAGAAAGGTACCTATAGGTCGAAAGTACCTTTAATCGAAAACCCTTCCTAGTTACGCCTACACAATCACTTGTCACGTATATAGAGTTATATTGTATGTCTGTATATATTGCGCAGGCGTATTTAGTCAAAAACGTTGATATTATAATTTTACTAGTGAAATTATAATTACACAGATTATAGTCAATAACGACCGGTTCGTATAATTTCACGGGCTCTTTTCAGTGATATTGTAATTTCACTAAGTCGCAATAGTGATATTGTAATAAAACTAGGTCCGCAAATAGTGATATTATAAGAAACCTAGGTTTATTATGAGTTAAGTTTGTGGTTGGAGGCCCGCGTGTTCTGATTGGTCAATTGGCTTACTACGGAATTCAATATTCGATCTATAGATTCTATGTATGCATTTACAAAAAAAAAGTATATAATTATGTATGTTTATCCATTGTCTAGTACCCAGAGTACAAGCTTCTGCTTAGTTTGGGACTAGATGGTGTTATGTGAATGTGGTAGAATATTTTTAGTATTATTATTATAGATAGATCTGTAGATTTTAGATTCGTTTTTGACATAAGCTCCATACAAAATATGTCAAACACGAATCTCGAATCTCAAAATCCATGTGTGGATCGAATATTGAAAATGGCCGTTAATCAGTAGCACAGACTTACGAACAGTGACCAAACTGATAAAACAAAAAAAAAAACAGAACGTTGGCGATGTTTATGAGGCTAAGTTGACGGAGCCCTGTTACCGCGTAACAGGGCTCCGTCAACTGTGGCTCCTATATTTATGTTCAGGGCCACAAGAAAACCTAACATAACCTATTAAAGTGGTTGGTTTTCAAACACCTGTCTCTTATTTCCTAACTCTATGTTTAATACAGCTGGTAACAAAAACGGACCCATCAGCGATCGCTCTGATAATCTAACGGCTTTCTTAAGACAGTGTTATTGTCAAAATATCACTGCCTTACAATTTCACTGTATCGGTCTAGTAAAATTATAATGGCACTGAAACTAGCCCGTTAAATTGTAAGTAATACTAGCAATTGACTATAATCTGTGTAATTATAATGTCACTAGTGAAATTATAATATCACGTTTTGGCTAAATACCTGCGACATATACAACAATGTTTCTTAACGTCAAAAGGCGCGCCTATACGCGCCTACATGCGCGTCCAAAAACGAGCTTATACACGCGTATAAAACGCAAATCTGTAACCGCCCTCAGATGCGGCCCATGTCCAGCAGTGGACCAATTATATACAGGGCTAAGTTTTCTTATTAACGGATCTAATATTAACATATACATAAAAATTGTATGTTTGAGTGTACAATTTGCGAAAGTAAAACAGTAAAGCTTATATCGCAGTAGCATTGCAATATAATCTGCAGTATTAAATATATGTTTAATCAGCTATTAGCAAAGGTAGTTTTATAAAGGAAATTGTAGTAAGTTGAGCTTCGATCCAGTTTCTCAATATTAAGTTAATATTGTTGTATCAAATTGGTTTTCAATAACATGCGGAAGCATATTGTGTTTGTGATGAGCTCTTTATATATCAACGTTGTTGTATTATTACTGAACGAGGAAATTCAGCTTATTTACGAATACAGCCGGTCGTATCTATAGAGTTAAAAATGTTTTAATTAAAATCTTACGTTGTGATATTGATAGATGCTCTTATTGTGTTTTTTATGTTTGAATGAATGTACAGAAATATTTCTTGGCTTTTTTTATTCTAATTCTAATTTCGCTGTGTACCTACTAAGAATTTTTCAAAATAAAACACCAAAAAGACTTTGTACAAAACTTGAATAACAAATTATTTGTATAAATTATTAAATTGTATAACAATATTCTTGAAATCAAATTATTTATGACCATTTATTTCTTTGATGAGTAACATATTTAACCGATCAGTTTTTTAAAATTGGTTTTCATTCAAGAATTTACAATTTTAATATATCATGAATGATGAAACGTATGCCTTAATACTCGTAGCTTCAGATTCACGATCGGACTTTTAATTGTAAAATATATTCACAAAAAAAAATTGGTTGCCTGTAAAGTCGGTATACGGGCGAAAGTTTTACGTGACAACGACTTTGAGTGGTAAAATAATTGTAATGTGAATATTCATTCGTATAGTAGGAAGAAGGATGAAAGACGCGTGCCTTTCACTTTTTATGTCTGTCTCTCTCGCTCTTAGGCGGGACGCGTGCCTCTCACTCGCTCTCATTGTGAGCGCATAACGTGAGCGGAGCGTAACGCAGTTTCTTGAAGTGTCACCCGGCAAACCAATTTATAAGACGTTGTCACGTCAATATTGAATGTCCAATCCATGAAGTAATGTTATGTTTCACTAGTTATTTGAATTAAGCTGAATTATAGCGAAACGGGAAATACTTACAACGGCCTCCTAATAAATACCCTTCACTTAATTTCTAGAATCAGGGTAGCTATTTAAAAACGCTCAATACTTTAATTACAATACTTAATATATTTATTGACTGCACGGTTGGCGTAGCGGTTTAAACAGCCGTCTCATCGTTCGGCACTGCGTCGTTTGTGGGTTCGATTACCACCCAGGTCAACATTATGTGTGATTCATAAATTGTTATATTGAGTCTGCGTGTGCGTTGAGTCTGTTGATTGAAGCTTTATAAAATCTATAAGATTTTAACATTTAGCAGAAGTTCTGAAAAAGAAAAAATATCATCTAACGGTTCTTAAAATAAGCTTAAATTATATACAATAAAGATATGGGTATTGAGATACAATAAAGATACGATTTACATCTTTATGCATTGAGCGTTTATAACTTAGTGAATTCTATTATAATAATCAAGCTAATATATTTCATAGCGTTTTTAATGACACTTCGCTCATCCGCCAGTCTTAAGCGATACACAACTGGAAGTATAGGTCGGTTCACGAAAGATGACCACTGCGCAGAAATCATTTTTTAGGTCCCCGTGGAGGTGCGGGGTGAAGCGCGGGTGGAGTGCCAATGGCGTGGCTCCGTTCTTGACGCATTCCCTAAATGCGTCAAGAATGGAGCAACGCCATTGGTGCACGAATGTACATATGCGCGACGGCCGCCATTTGTGGTCAACTTTCGTGAATTTACCTATACCTTTATGTCGCCATTCGTTTTAATTGCTTTAGTAATAAAGTCATCATCTCGTGACGTGGACGCCGTAAAGTGGAGTACGTTTATGAGCTCATATGCACCGTTAAGTCGCGCTATGCATCTAATTTAAAATGGCGTCGCGCATTTTAATTTTGTGCAAAATTATTTTGCTTCTGAGTTGATATCTAGAGGTATGGATTTGGAAATGGATCGTAATAAATACATATGTAGTAACCATATGATAGATACAAATCCATGTATTTTAGTGTGAGTAGCTATGTGGCTGTTGTTGGCGTTTACGCCTGTAAACGCCGACAACATCCACATACCTACTCACACTTTGCTTGCTCGGGTCTTTGGAATGCCTATTCCAAAGACCCGACATGGCCTGGTTGTTGCCCTGAGTCAAAAACTGGGACCAATAACACGGTAGAGCTCTGATTTAAGTGCCACAACAAGCCGATCGAGAATATTGGTAGCTTCAGCAACTATACTTTCGCCATGAAAATTAAACTACAGTTTACGGATTTTGTCGCGTTATATTGGTTTCACTTAGTTATTACGTTTAAACCGAACGATCTAGAACTAATTTTCTAACGTATTACTACCTGACGTTTTGAATTCTGTACGGGATTCATGGTCACGGCAGACTGAGGTGATATTTGTCACATTTATTGCTGTGGGGCACAAAATAAAATAAACAATTTCTTTTTTGTTGAATATATAAGTTTGTAACGTATGTCCGGTACTTACCGCGTTGCGTCACAGTACCGCCCATACGCTCGGCCAATCAGAGAAAGCCATCGTCCGCACTCGCAAAGCCTGACCAAATATGGTCATAAACGGACTCTCAGCCTGATGGAGGGCCCGGTATATAAAGGGGCCGACAGAGAGGCCGGCACCGCTACTCTAACGTCGCTTCTACTATAACTAAGCGTACCTACTGACCCTACGTCGTATTTACGTGTATCCTGGTCCCAGCTACGGGTTCCAGGTTCACGTTATGACTCCGGCTACGCTCCTAGACCGCTACACTTTCCTGCATCGCCTTCGGCTTCACCTCTGGCGAAGAGTCTGGCCTGCCCTGCTCATCGTACTCACACCGCCGGCGTCTGCCAGCTGAGCCAACGTCAGCGAGGGCCTGTACCGCTACGCACAGCCTTCGAGCAGCCTGCCTACACACTACCGGAGGGAACAGCGTGGGAGACTACAGCCCTTAGTGTTCAGGCCAGTGTCGTGTTGTTGGTCGGTCATACTCGTGGCAAGGGAAGTGAGACGATACTCTGCAATAAACGCATCTAAAACCTCTACTGCGTTTTTACTACCAGAACCCGTCACAAGTTATCTCAAAATACCTGAACATTTTTCAACTAATGGTGTTACTATTTACGCAGAATGAGCTCACAGTGTCCCTAGGTCTTCTGGTGAATTTATCCTTCTCGGGTTTCATTAGTCTTATGACAGGATTGACAGGGTCCCAAGTTGGAGGAACATTCCAATCGCCTTACCTATTGAAATTAAGGTGTTTTTAATTTTAATAGCCTCACCCAAAAAGATATTATGCTTTCGCCACTTTTCAACTTAGCCGATCTATGAAAAGATCGATATCTTTACATAGTTTTAGTCCTGCACAACAAAATCACCACTAGACATTATTTTAGCAAAAGTATTAAATATATAAATATATATAGCCGCGACCGGATGCCTTAATCCGCTTTCCAAGGCACGGGGCAAGCGATAATTTACAATTGACTATACACATAACTCCAAAAATTATTGGTGCGCACCGTGGATTCGAGCGCATCTGTGTGGCAGTCTGATGGCATCTCCACTCCACACTCTCTCGCTGCCGAAAAAAACAATATAAAACTAAAAATACATTATAAACTATATAGCGGATCCTTGCATCGATCTGTACAAAGTCAGAACAAAACTATTATTTATCCACTTTTTTCTGTTTATAAAACAAAGCAAGTCCTAGGAGTCGTTGAAAGAGAAGCTTTTCTTACTAACAATCTACTCGGCACAATATTTGTAGGTAGCTTTTGTGCTGTGTGTAAGGTGTAATTGTAGGATATAATGAGGCTCTAGCAGACACCTTGTGTTACGATTGTCCTTTAAGATTCGTGTGGGGTTAGTGTTTATGCAATACGCTACATAGCTTGGAGTTCGGGATGTTGACAATATTTACTAGTAAAGTGGTAATGCCGTGTGGTTGACGGCATAGAATACAAGTGTCACCACCCCCTATCTTCCCGTGGGTGTCGTAAGAGGCGACTAAGGGATAACACGATGCAAATACCATCTTTGCGTAGAGACGGAAAACTCGACATCAAACCCTATACGACTGCCTCGTTGGTCTCGCGGCATAAATGTGCGCGTGGAATCGGGAGGTCCCGGGTTCGATTTCTGGGTCGGGCAGTGTTATTGGGTTTTTCTGTCACGAAATTCTCAGTAGCAGCACGAAGTCTGGAAATGTGCCCGGTACGGCAATAGGATCGCCCCTTATTACGTGAGACTAAAGTATACCTGGCGAAAAGTGGGTGTAGAAATACTCCTCTGCCTACCCCTTCGGGGCTAAAAGGCGTAACGATATGTATGTATGTATGTATGTATGGTAATGCGGTACACGTGGTTTTAGTAATGCTATTATTTTTGAAAATGTAATTTAATGAGTTGATAACGATCTCTTTATAATAGGCACACACTAAAGACATAAAGACATAAAGACATAAAGACATAAAGACACACTGTTAGAATACTAACAGTCTATCTCTCTTGTCTCCGTAATATTACTGTGTGTATGGTGTACAATCGATTCGAACGAAACCTGGGCAGTGCTGCAGTCTCTCCAACGGCGCCAGATTGACTTTCGATACGTCGAAGTGCTGAAGTGTTTATACGAAAACGCCACCACGTCAGTCAGCCTACAGGACCAGAGCTCGAAACCTATTCAACTACAGCGAGGGGTGAGGCAGGGAGATATTATATCTCCAAAACGGTTCACAAGTTAAGTTCACAAGAGTTAAGCTCCATACAAAATATGTCAAATACGAATCTCGAATCTCAAAATCCATGTATGGATCGAATATTGAAAATGGCCGTAAGAGGCCGATGGAAAGAATTTGGTAAACACCGAACCTGCGGCTTTCCTTATTACTGATTCGCAGGGCTTTCCCTGCGAGATCGAATCATACATACATATATAGACTCACGCCTGTTTCCCGGAGGTGTAGGCAGTGACTACGGAACGCCATTTGCAACGATCCTGACATATCTCTCTTGCTTCATTCACTCCCATCAGATTCCTCATGCATGCTCTTCTGTTCAGGATACTTCTCACCTATCCTGTTTTTAGGATGTCTCTAATCTGGTCAGAGAACGTCCGCCTAGGTCTTCCCCTTCGTCCTGTCCCTTCCACACTTGCCTTATATATCTGCTTGGTCAGTCTTTCGTCATCCATCCTCTCCACGTGTCCAAACCATCTTAGCATACATTTCTCGATGCTTGTCACTACATCTTCTTTTACCCCACAACACTCTCTTATCACACAATTCTTTACTCTGACAGTCAGAGAGACACCACACATACTTCTCAGTGCTCTCATTTCTACAGCATTTATTCTACTTTCATGACTCTTCTGCCATACCCAACTATCACCACCATACATAAGAGTAGGTACTAACACCCCTCTATGTACAGCCAAACGTGCCTTTTTGGACACGTTTTTGCTATTCATAAATGCCTTCAGAGCTCCATTCACTCTATTACCTGCATTAACTCTTCTTTCAATATCTTCTACATTCTAACCATCTCTTGTAAACAGCGTACCTAAATATACAAACTCAACCACTTGCTCCACTCGCTGTCCATCGATCATTACAAGCCGTAACGCATTCCTCCTTTTCAAAAACAATAAGTATAACCTGATCATCAGCATGAAGGAGGCATTTGACAAGTAACTCATTCATCCTTAATCCACAATCACTATGTTTCAAATCTTGCAAACAACTGACCATGAAGAGGTTGAACAGCCACGGCGACGCTACACATCCCTGTCTAACACCTGTGTTGATGGTAAACCGATCAGTGTATGCCCCGTTTATCCTTGCACAAGCTCTAGAATCCTCATAATGAGGAAATCCGCAGGAAAACCAAAGTCACCGGCATAGCTCTCCGAATAGCCATTCTGAAGTGGCAATGGGCAGGGCACATAACTTGAAGAACCGATGGCCGTTGAGGCAGGAGTGTTATGGAGTGGCGACCATGTACCGAATGACGTAGCAGAGGTAGGCCTCCCACAAGGCGAACCGATGATCTGGTTAAAATTGCGTGAAGCGATTGGATGCGGGTAGCTTAAGATCGGTCTCTGTGAAGAACCTTGGGGGAGGCCTATGGCCAGCAGTTGACGTCTCTAGGCTGACATCATGGTGTACAATGAAGCATTATCTATCTATATATTTACCTACTAAAGACAATCCTAGAGATATAGTGACCTTTTATTCAAATGTAGAATAAAATGCTTATCACAATAAATCCATGTTGTATTAAGTAGTTCAGATGTCTGCCCGAAAGGTGAGCTGTTAAACATACACGAATTCATGATTTAATACTTTGTAGGGATTATATTATAATATTACTACATCTCAGCCAATTATGATAAAGCAATAAAATATTACCCGTAATATAGGTTTTTCTAATACCTACTGCATGCATTAGTCTCTCACATAGGCGTAAGCTAGTTATAACAACAATGTTTACTTTGTAAAGAGACCATTAAAATTTGTATTTATGGTCCTAGAGCTGGCATCAATTTTGGGTAAGTATTTGCGGCAAGCTGAAAACTTGCCTCATACCTCTCCTATGGCTGGCAAATAGCGGGGCTATAGAAATTTATGAAAAACAAAATAATCCAAATATGTATTTGAAGCAACGTGCAATTCTTAAATGTTGTAGTTTAATGTTTAAAGAATAATAAAAAGTAAGCAGAAGATTTAGTCGGGGCTTTAACATTACCAGGCGTATGCAAAAAAGAATTGCAAACCAATATAATTGCAAAGCAAAACTCCTAAAGCTAAAATTTAGAGAAATAGATAAATAAAAAAAATGTGGGGGCATAGCTGCGGGCACCCTCTAGTAAATGATAAATTATAGAATAGTATAAATTACTTTCATAATTTTGCGAATAGTACACATATGTCTGTCGGTGTCTCCACTAGGCTACATACATACATACATAGACTCACGCTTGTCTCCCCGAAGGGGTAGACAGAGGCATATCAAACGCCAGTGTTTTGATCCCACGTAATAGGTGGCGAGCCTATTGCCGCTTATCGGGATATTTTGTTTGCCAGAGCCTCGTCCGTTGATCGGCAGGTGCACCACTTGCAGGTGAGGTTGGCGTTGACCCTAAGTTCTTGGTGGAAACCCTATGCATCCACTAAGCTATCGCTGCTTAAATCACATAGAGGGTCCGGACCCTCGATGTCGAACCCGGGTTCGAAACCACGGCGCGCACCAATGACTACCGACTTTTCGGAGTAATGTGCGTATTAAATTGTTAATTATCGCTTGCTAAACCGTGAAGGAAAACATTGTGAGGAAACCCGCATGTCTGCGGGGTCTCCATAATGTTCTCGAAAGACATGTGAAGTCTGCCAACCCGCACTTGGCCAGCGTGGTGGACTATGGCCTTACTCTTCTCATAGAGAGAAGAGGCCCGTGCCCAGCAGTGGGACAGTTTATACACCACTATTTTTTAATTAGTACAAAAACTTTAACGACAGATTAGCGCAGATATTATTATCATATATGTGACGTAAGTATTTCATAATATCAATAAAGAGCAAAGTTATTATCATTTGTTTATTGTAGAAAATCTCACTTAAATCATAGTCATATTTTACAATCCATTCACTAATTCATTGATAATATTCCATCCTGCTCATTCGCATTCTCTCTGTCGCACTTATGATGTAGGTAGCCACAGAAAATAAAATGAAGGAAAATAATAAATGTGGGTAGTTATTTTTTAATTTTGTTAATTCTACCCTCTCCTTCATACTTCATTCGGGCTTAGGACCGGTAAAATTTATGGTTTAAACAAGTAATTAAATACGCAGGTATGTAATTAGAAAGCAAACAAATATCAAAATAAAAGATGGTGTTCTGGACTAAAAGAAAAGAGTAATTTTGGCGTATTTATGAAGTTAGAATCATCTGCTATTTACAAATATTATTTTATCATCATCATGCAGCCTAGAGACGTCCACTGCTGGACATAGGCCTTCCTCAAGGTGTGTGGAGAACACAGACCGATTTTGAACCGCCCGCATCAAATTATTATTAACTTAAGTACGTATTATTTACTAAACTTACAAGTATTTCCATTGTCCTTCGAAATATCCACCACCGTTGTCAAAAGCATCCAATATGCACTGTTTTAATTATTTGACACTGACCCGGTCACTTTTGTACACTCACAATACGATGTCCAAGGGTACACAGCTGCATTCGCGATTTTTCCACTCAAAAAGTACGCACGAAGCATAGCTACATACTCCCGTGATATGAACTGATATGATAGGCCATCGCGTCGGGCAAACGTAGACAAACAATTAACTTTTGCAACGAAATTAGATACGCTCAATTTAGCTAACAATTTAGTACTGTTTGTCGCATCGTCGGGGCGTGGCACAGGCGCAGAGGGGCGGGGGGGAGGTAATTTATCAATGGTTAATTTTACTATGATAGTACACGGGTCGGTCATAGTATTAGTATTGAATTTACCAATTATCACGTATTTTTGTGGACAGTTTTGAGACAGTTTTGGGACTTAGTGTTTTTATTTTTCAACTACATAAATATGATCAGTTAAAGATACTTAGTGCCCTGTTAAATTTTTTTTACTAATTAAAAAATAGTGGTGTGTACAGGGCTGATGATGATGATGATGAGTACACCTATCGATGATGAGTCTCATTCAATGACTTCGTGAGCAGACCTGGTGAAACCCACGTCAAAATGTTAAATATAAGGTACCTATTTCACGTTTATTTTCGAACAATTACGCGATTGAGACCTGCAACATAAATAATATAGGTACTTATAGGTACTTATTAGTTTGATAATCCTTTCAATGAAGATGGTATTGATAGTAAGACGATCTATAGATAATTATTAATTTTCACATCAACAGTATCAAATAGATTACTAGAAAGGTACCTATAGGTCGAAAGTACCTTTAATCGAAAACCCTTCCTAGTTACGCCTACACAATCACTTGTCACGTATATAGAGTTATATTGTATGTCTGTATATATTGCGCAGGCGTATTTAGTCAAAAACGTTGATATTATAATTTTACTAGTGAAATTATAATTACACAGATTATAGTCAATAACGACCGGTTCGTATAATTTCACGGGCTCTTTTCAGTGATATTGTAATTTCACTAAGTCGCAATAGTGATATTGTAATAAAACTAGGTCCGCAAATAGTGATATTATAAGAAACCTAGGTTTATTATGAGTTAAGTTTGTGGTTGGAGGCCCGCGTGTTCTGATTGGTCAATTGGCTTACTACGGAATTCAATATTCGATCTATAGATTCTATGTATGCATTTACAAAAAAAAAGTATATAATTATGTATGTTTATCCATTGTCTAGTACCCAGAGTACAAGCTTCTGCTTAGTTTGGGACTAGATGGTGTTATGTGAATGTGGTAGAATATTTTTAGTATTATTATTATAGATAGATCTGTAGATTTTAGATTCGTTTTTGACATAAGCTCCATACAAAATATGTCAAACACGAATCTCGAATCTCAAAATCCATGTGTGGATCGAATATTGAAAATGGCCGTTAATCAGTAGCACAGACTTACGAACAGTGACCAAACTGATAAAACAAAAAAAAAACAGAACGTTGGCGATGTTTATGAGGCTAAGTTGACGGAGCCCTGTTACCGCGTAACAGGGCTCCGTCAACTGTGGCTCCTATATTTATGTTCAGGGCCACAAGAAAACCTAACATAACCTATTAAAGTGGTTGGTTTTCAAACACCTGTCTCTTATTTCCTAACTCTATGTTTAATAACGGTAACAAAAACGGACCCATCAGCGATCGCTCTGATAATCTAACGGCTTTCTTAAGACAGTGTTATTGTCAAAATATCACTGCCTTACAATTTCACTGTATCGGTCTAGTAAAATTATAATGGCACTGAAACTAGCCCGTTAAATTGTAAGTAATACTAGCAATTGACTATAATCTGTGTAATTATAATGTCACTAGTGAAATTATAATATCACGTTTTGGCTAAATACCTGCGACATATACCACAATGTTTCTTAACGTCAAAAGGCGCGCCTATACGCGCCTACATGCGCGTCCAAAAACGAGCTTATACACGCGTATAAAACGCAAATCTGTAACCGCCCTCAGATGCGGCACATGTCCAGCAGTGGACCAATTATATACAGGGCTAAGTTTTCTTATTAACGGATCTAATATTAACATATACATAAAAATTGTATGTTTGAGTGTACAATTTGCGAAAGTAAAACAGTAAAGCTTATATCGCAGTAGCATTGCAATATAATCTGCAGTATTAAATATATGTTTAATCAGCTATTAGCAAAGGTAGTTTTATAAAGGAAATTGTAGTAAGTTGAGCTTCGATCCAGTTTCTCAATATTAAGTTAATATTGTTGTATCAAATTGGTTTTCAATAACATGCGGAAGCATATTGTGTTTGTGATGAGCTCTTTATATATCAACGTTGTTGTATTATTACTGAACGAGGAAATTCAGTTTATTTACGAATACAGCCGGTCGTATCTATAGAGTTAAAAATGTTTTAATTAAAATCTTACGTTGTGATATTGATAGATGCTCTTATTGTGTTTTTTATGTTTGAATGAATGTACAGAAATATTTCTTGGCTTTTTTTATTCTAATTCTAATTTCGCTGTGTACCTACTAAGAATTTTTCAAAATAAAACACCAAAAAGACTTTGTACAAAACTTGAATAACAAATTATTTGTATAAATTATTAAATTGTATTACAATATTCTTGAAATCAAATTATTTATGACCATTTATTTCTTTGATGAGTAACATATTTAACCGATCAGTTTTTTAAAATTGTTTTTCATTCAAGAATTTACAATTTTAATATATCATGAATGATGAAACGTATGCCTTAATACTCGTAGCTTCAGATTCACGATCAGACTTTTAATTGTAAAATATATTCACAAAAAATATTGAATGTCCAATCCATGAAGTAATGTTATGTTTCACTAGTTATTTGAATTAAGCTGAATTATAGCGAAACGGGAAATACTTACAACGGCCTCCTAATAAATACCCTTCACTTAATTTCTAGAATCAGGGTAGCTATTTAAAAACGCTCAATACTTTACTTACAATACTTAATATATTTATTGACTGCACGGTTGGCGTAGCGGTTTAAACAGCCGTCTCATCGTTCGGCACTGCGTCGTTTGTGGGTTCGATTACCACCCAGGTCAACATTATGTGTGATTCATAAATTGTTATATTGAGTCTGCGTGTGCGTTGAGTCTGTTGATTGAAGCTTTATAAAATCTATAAGATTTTAACATTTAGCAGAAGTTCTGAAAAAGAAAAAATATCATCTAACGGTTCTTAAAATAAGCTTAAATTATATACAATAAAGATATGGGTATTGAGATACAATAAAGATACGATTTACATCTTTATGCATTGAGCGTTTATAACTTAGTGAATTCTATTATAATAATCAAGCTAATATATTTCATAGCGTTTTTAATGACACTTCGCTCATCCGCCAGTCTTAAGCGATACACAACTGGAAGTATAGGTCGGTTCACGAAAGATGACCACTGCGCAGAAATCATTTTTTAGGTCCCCTTGGAGGTGCGGGGTGAAGCGCGGGTGGAGTGCCAATGGCGTGGCTCCGTTCTTGACGCATTCCCTAAATGCGTCAAGAATGGAGCAACGCCATTGGTGCACGAATGTACATATGCGCGACGGCCGCCATTTGTGGTCAACTTTCGTGAATTTACCTATACCTTTATGTCGCCATTCGTTTTAATTGCTTTAGTAATAAAATCATCATCTCGTGACGTGGACGACGTAAAGTGGAGTACGTTTATGAGCTCATATGCACCGTTAAGTCGCGCTATGCATCTAATTTAAAATGGCGTCGCGCATTTTAATTTTGTGCAAATTCCCTAAATGCGTCAAGAATGGAGCAACGCCATTGGTGCACGAATGTACATATGCGCGACGGCCGCCATTTGTGGTCAACTTTCGTGAATTTACCTATACCTTTATGTCGCCATTCGTTTTAATTGCTTTAGTAATAAAATCATCATCTCGTGACGTGGACGACGTAAAGTGGAGTACGTTTATGAGCTCATATGCACCGTTAAGTCGCGCTATGCATCTAACTTAAAATGGCGTCGCGCATTTTAATTTTGTGCAAAATTATTTTGCTTCTGAGTTGATATCTAGAGGTATGGATTTGGAAATGGATCGTAATAAATACATATGTAGTAACCATATGATAGATACAAATACATGTATTTTAGTGTGAGTAGCTATGTGGCTGTTGTTGGCGTTTACGCCTGTAAACGCCAACAACATTCTTATACCTACTCACACTTTGCTTGCTCGGGTCTTTGGAATGCCTATTCCAAAGACCCGACATGGCCTGGTTGTTGCCCTGAGTCAAAAACTGGGACCAATAACACGGTAGCGCTCTGATTTAAGTGCCACAACAAGCCGATCGAGAATATTGGTAGCTTCAGCAACTATACTTTTGCCATGAAAATTAAACTACAGTTTACAGATTTTGTCGCGTTATATTGGTTTCACGATAGGAAGGATAGTAAGGGATTTACCTAACACAGCACCTGGCTTAGATGGGATAACAGCCCGGATAGTAAAGCACGCGTGGAGTGTTAGCGAGGTGGAAATGCTATTGATGTACTCCGCGTGCATTGCAGAGGGAGTTTTTCCATCCCTATGGAAAATCGGAAGACTGGTGGTTCTGCCAAAGGGGAACGACAAACCCCTGTCCGACCCAAAAGCATACAGACCCGTCACTTTGCTGTCCATTTTAGGCAAGATCTTAGAACGTCTCATCATTGTCTGCGCCCCTTGCCTGCACCGGAACATTTCGCCGTTGCAGCATGGTTTTCGGCGTGGAAGGTCCACGGTCACGGCGCTAAATACGGTACTCGACCGTGTAACAGGTACCACCGAAAACTATGTGCAGTTCGTGTTGTTAGACATCTCCGGGGCCTTCGACAACGCCTGGTGGCCCATGGTGCTCGTAAAACTGAAGCAGGGCGGCTGTCCGCCGAACATTTACCGGATACTAATTAGCTATTTCACCAACAGACACGTCGGGTTATTCATGGGCTGCCAGTCGGTGTGGAAGGAATCCACTATGGGATGTCCCCAGGGTTCGGTGTTAGGGCCAACGCTCTGGAACCTCCTGCTCGATGACATCCTCAAGCTACCGATGCCCGAGGGTGTCAGCATGGTAGCGTACGCGGACGACATCACCATGGTGATCGAGGCTCCGTCCAGGGCGGCCATAGAGCGTAACGCTCTATCGTCGCTCAGAGCGGTGTCCGACGGGGGGTGTCGGAACCGTCTCAGTTTCTCTGCGGGGAAGTCGCAGACCCTAACTATGAAGGGAAAGTTTAAACGCCCCCCCACGATACGGATGGACGGTACATCCATTGCACAAGTGGCCAGCGCCAGATTATTGGGAGTGTGCATAGACGAGGCTAGCTCCTACGTGCCGCATGCGAACTTGGCCGGCCAGAGGGCTGTGAACTGCTTCGGGAAGATGTCGAGAGTATCGGCATCGACCTGTGGCGTGCGGTACAAGGCCCTTAGGATCCTGTACTCAGGGACCTATTTGGCAGTGATGACCTATGCTGCGGCCGTATGGTGGCGACGCTCGTCTCACTATGCCGTGCGGAGCGCTTTGCTTCGCACACAACGCCCGGCTCTGGTGCTGCTCACGAAGGCTTACAGGTCCGTCAGCACCGCGGCGTTGCCCGTGCTCGCCGCGGTCCTTCCGGCTGACCTGGAAGTCGTTCGTGCAGGACGATTCGCGCAGGAGGGACTAGGGTTGGTCGGCAGGGAGCGCAGAGGTTTAAAAAGGGAATTGACAGGGTTTGTCGTCGCCCAATGGCAGAAGCGGTGGACTGCAGAGGAGAAGGGAGCGGACCTAAAAAGGTTCTTCCCTGAAATTGCCGAACGATTGGCGCAAGGATGGGTGGAGCCAGACTACGTGGTTTCCCAAATTCTGAGTGGTCATGGGTGCTTTAATAAGCGCCTGCACGCGATGTCGCTTCGCGAGGATGCAGCGTGTTACTGCGGCGAAGCTGAGGAGACGCGTGACCATGTCCTCTGGGACTGTGCGCTGTACGAGGAGGAACGGAATGAGATGCTGGACAACTGGAACAGAGCCGAAGCAGGACCAGTGTTCTACCAGGAACTGGTAAGAAGCGAGGAAGGGTTCCGAAGATTGAAGATTTTCGCAAAAAAGTGGCACAAGAAGCGGAAGGAACTGGAGGTTTAGCTCAGACTGCTCGGATGCGAAGTACTGTGGTTGTGCTGTAACTGCCCCATTAGGGGAGAGTGGGCATAGAACAGGGACAGGATAAAGATTTGTAGGGAGTCAAGAAAAAGCGCGCGGGAAAGAGCAGACGTGTCGAATCTCAAAATCCATGTATGGATCGAATATTGAAAATGGCCGTAAGAGGCCGATGGAAAGAATTTGGTAAACACCGAACCTGCGGCTTTCCTTATTTCTGATTCGATCTCGCAGGGAAAGCCCTGCGAGATCGAATCATACATACATATATAGACTCACGCCTGTTTCCCGGAGGTGTAGGCAGAGACTACGGAACGCCATTTGCAACGATCCTGGCATATCTCTCTTGCTTCATTCACTCCCATCAGATTCCTCATGCATGCTCTTCTGTTCAGGATACTTCTCACCTATCCTGTTTTTAGGATGTCTCTAATCTGGTCAGAGAACGTCCGCCTAGGTCTTCCCCTTCGTCCTGTCCCTTCCACACTTGCCTTATATATCTGCTTGGTCGGTCTTTCGTCATCCATCCTCTCCACGTGTCCAAACCATCTTAGCATACATTTCTCGATGCTTGTCACTACATCTTCTTTTACCCCACAACACTCTCTTATCACACAATTCTTTACTCTGTCAGTCAGGGAGACACCACACATACTTCTCAGTGCTCTCATTTCTACAGCATTTATTCTACTTTCATGACTCTTCTGCCATACCCAACTATCACCACCATACATAAGAGTAGGTACTAACACCCCTCTATGTACAGCCAAACGTGCCTTTTTGGACACGTTTTTGCTATTCATAAATGCCTTCAGAGCTCCATTCACTCTATTACCTGCATTAACTCTTCTTTCAATATCTTCTACATTCTAACCATCTCTTGTAAACAGCGTACCTAAATATACAAACTCAACCACTTGCTCCACTCGCTGTCCATCGATCATTACAAGCCGTAACGCATTCCTCCTTTTCAAAAACAATAAGTATAACCTGATCATCAGCATGAAGGAGGCATTTGACAAGTAACTCATTCATCCTTAATCCACAATCACTATGTTTCAAATCTTGCAAACAACTGACCATGAAGAGGTTGAACAGCCACGGCGACGCTACACATCCCTGTCTAACACCTGTGTTGATGGTAAACCGATCAGTGTATGCCCCGTTTATCCTCACACAAGCTCTAGAATCCTCATAATGAGGAAATCCGCAGGAAAACCAAAGTCACCGGCATAGCTCTCCGAATAGCCATTCTGAAGTGGCAATGGGCAGGGCACATAACTTGAAGAAGCGATGGCCGTTGAGGCAGGAGGGTTATGGAGTGGCGACCATGTACCGAATGATGTAGCAGAGGTAGGCCTCCCACAAGGCGAACCGATGATCTGGTTAAAATTGCGTGAAGCGATTGGATGCGGGTAGCTTAAGATCGGTCTCTGTGAAGAACCTTGGGGGAGGCCTATGGCCAGCAGTTGACGTCTCTAGGCTGACATCATGGTGTACAATGAAGCATTATCTATCTATATATTTACCTACTAAAGACAATCCTAGAGATGTAGTGACCTTCATAGATATTGGAACAATTATCATAACGTTTGCTTTCTTCGCAGATTAAGATATCTAGTTGCTTTTCAAATTGTTTACCAGAAAAAAGTTTAAGAAAAAGCTCCATTTGCAAAAATTTCGTATTAAAAGTGGACCTTTAATGGTCGAAATTTAAGCTCTGACTGCTCGTTCCCCATACAAATTTTAAGGATGCCAAATGTCATACCCATGTGCACGATAAGCTAAACAATAAAATCACTGATTATGTAGACAGATATACCTACAGAAAGAGTTTTTTGTAATTGTAAAGCAAGTGTCAAAGCAACTTACGTACTTTACAGTCTGGCTTACGAAAAGCCACGAAACAAAATAAACACTCCACTATCACACAAATAATCATAAATTATAAACAAGACATCAACACATACATTCGTACATATGTAACAACAAATAAATAAAAAAAGCACACAGCGCCGAGCATAATGCGATATGAATGAGTGTCGTGCCCCGTGATATATTGCCAAGATATTATGAATAATTTAACCATAAACATACATAGGTCTTCCAATTTCCTCACTTGAAATAATATTATTTTTGGTTATAATATCAAATTCCTAGATAAATATCGCGATACGTGGAATGGTTTGTTAAAAGGTGCTTCTATAGGTACGCATAACGTTTTTAAACTGTAATCTGTATTGTTGGTTTTGTTTATTCTATAGCTTGCTGGATGTACAGTCGAACAACTTTCCGCTAGACCACCATAAGGACGAGAATCACTCAGCAAGACATCGTCGCTTTCAGTGCTACTTTACACGCACATTGACACTCGTATACAAAACCAGTTTCTAGTGTGCCTCGACTCTATGAGCGAGCCAATGATTTTTTTTTCAAACTGGTCTAGCGCCGACTAGTTTGATTGTACATAGGATGCACCATTGCAAGGCAGTTTAAACTTGAATTAACCTGTAACTGTATCATCATAATTAGCCTGCCGTAGTTCACAAGCTGCTGTCAACCACAACCGTATCATCACTTCACCTGGCCTAGAGGAACTATATCCATTGAAAAACTAATTTTCATGGTGCTTCTCTTTTAAGGATGTCCGAGATGGATAACAAAAGGTGGAAACACTGTGCTAAGTGTTGTAGGTTAGATCATCCCACCCCCCTTCTTTGGGATCTCTACCTTATCGTGGTGTGGGGGCTCAATAACCGTGGCTTGGACCCTCGCGGTGAAGCTAAGAGAGATCCCGCGAGTGGACGCTCCGCGTGGGCTTAGAGGGGCCTGCAGAGGAGGCGTCCAACGGTGCGGGTGCGGGGGATAGTTCTGTATGTCCCTCGTATTCGGGCGCGGTCGCGGGAGGAGAGGCGTGTCGGTATTGCGTTGCCGCGCGCCCTATCCCTAAACAAATGGGGGCGCACCATTCGATGCGTTGCAGTGGGGCTGCAGAAGAAGAGGAGATGTGGTTTTGTCAGGTTGCTGTCCTCCCTATCCTCTGCAGCCGCTGGGTGTGTGGCGGCGGAGCCCAACACCTTCATCTGCTGCCAAGGAGGTTGTGGACTACGGGCTATCCACCGGGGTGGCAGGATAGAATGCTAACGCGACCCCCTGGCGCCCCAAAATGGCATGGAAGTATGCGCTGTGGTTTTGGTGGTCAAAGTCAAAGTCAAAATCATTAATTCATCTAGGTCACAAGGTGACGCTTATGAACGTACATACATACATACATATCGTCACGCCTTTTATCCCCGAAGGGGTAGGCAGAGGTGTATTTCTACACCCACTTTACGCCAGATATTCTTTAGTCCCACGTAATAAGGGGCGAGCCTATTGCCGTACCGGGCACATTTCCAGACTCCGTGCTGCTACTGAGAATTTCGTGACAGAAAATCCCAATAACACTGCCCGACCCAGGAATCGAACCCGGGACCTCCCGATCCCACGCGCACATTTATGCCGCGAGACCAACGAGGCAGTCGTATAGGGTTTGATGTCGAGTTTTCCGTCTCTACGCAAAGATGGTATTTGCATCGTGTTATCCCTTAGTCGCCTCTTACGACACCCACGGGAAGACAGGGGGTGGTGACAGTTGTATTCTATGCCGTCAACCACACGGCACTTATGAACGTCAATTTTAAAATTAAATTACTTAATGCTTCTACATTTACATTAACTGCCTCGTTCGCAAAGCAATAGGTAGAACCACGAGAAAGAACGGCCAATAAAACTCGTGGCCACTCTTTTAAATCGCCAATATTAACCCTAGATCACTAACCTTATTTTTCGACCCTTATTACTAACCTTCGTACTTTTGACTACGGTATTTAATAAAGGGAATAATGGGTTTTATTTGAATTAAACATCCATATTTTTTATTTTTATTATAAATTTATTATATTCTTCTTATTAATTAATAAATTTACATAAACCAAAACGGCATATTTATAAAAAAATCAGCCTTACAAATGACATCGTAGGTTTTATGACAAATTAACAATGGTAACATTTTAAATGATTTTTTAAAGTATTATTTTAAAGTAAATGTGAAAAATAATTTTCAAATATTAGAAATAACGAATGAAATAAAGTAATGAAACAAAAATTTTGGTAAGAATCTATCAAGTTATACATTTGTGACAAACGTCAAGTTTGTGCTCCCCGCACTACGATTTATTGCTCTGGGTGCAACTACTTTTAGTCATGCTTCGCTTTGCGGAGGGACACAAGGCTTATATTTTCCTGTTTTAGGTAGGAGGTACATCAGTCGCATTATTTTCGCAAAGAAAATAAATAAACAAAACAAAAAAAACGCAAGAGTTCACCAACTAAATAAGATAAAATGTTACGTTAATACTAACCTTCGTCAATCTGACGACCCATGGTTGCTGGAACGGCGCTCACGGTGCCCCCCCACTCAAAACACTACCGTCTGTCGGGGAGGCAACGGTTCGACTGAGATTATCTAAAGTGTGGAAGCAGTGCGATCGCGCGCGCAAAAGTTAGCACGATTTAAACAAACCTGCGTAGTCAAATTGACGACGGTTAGTAATCTAGGGTTAAGGTACATATTTATATATTTGTAAAGAGCTGAAACTGTTTCACATTGTACTTAATTACTTGTAAATAGTAATTAGTTACAGACATAATACTTAAGTAATTAATGCAGTTACTAAATTAAGTGATTTAGTTAGCCTTCCAATGAAACCCCCCTTGTATCTCAAAGAACGTTTCAAGTTCCTCCATGACACACATTTGAGGACCTTGAGGTCGTCGGTGGATTTGAGACTGCACATACCACAAACTTTTACGATAAATCCTTTGCTGTTCAAGCTGTCCGTTTGTGGAATGAGCTGCCGGTTGAAATTAGGCAAGCAAAAACAGCGAACATGTATTTAAAAATGCATTAAACAAACATTATTTGTCATTGTAAGCTTTATTTTATCACTTTATTTTTGTGTTTATGTTAGTATATGTATGTATGGTATGTAACTATAATTATATGTATTTTAAAGTATTGTATATTATGTAGTTAGTAAGTATTGTATAGTATTGTATTTATTTATATGTATAGGTATATGCATACCTACCTTATGTATGTATGTGTATCCTATTAAAACCATTATTGTGTCCAAACAAATGTAATCACTACACATCAAAACGTTTTCTCTTTTACAGTCTGTCCATCCTAAGGTTGCCTGTAAGAAATCGCACTTTGCGATAAGGCCGCCCTTGTGCATTTGCTATGTATTTACATTTAATTTATTTATACCAGATTTGTATCAACAGTGTAGTGCACAATAAAGAATTATCAATCAATCAATGTGAATATTGTGTAACAGGAGCATCCACTTAGATACGTCTTTTAATGTAGACAACTCATGACCATGTTCAGAACTATGGTGGAAATGTATGTTACAGAATTGGCGGTATATGAATACACAAAATTACAAAAACGTTAGTTCTTAGTCTTCATCTTACAGCAAAATTTTAATAAAATTAGTGAAACAACAATGCAAATGTAAATGTAGTAAGTGGAATTACCTAATAATACATGAATAGTTATTTAAATGAACTAGATATTATATAACAAAAACTGAGAAGCAAGGTACCTATCTATATAAATTCTGAATAAGTACAAAGATCTTGGCTAGTGTAAGTGACCATCTATCCTTATCACTGAAATAATCGTTTATGGTATAATAACCTTTCCTAATGGCCACGTCTTACGTCAACCGGCATCTTACGTGGGTAACAAATGTCTTGCCATGCTACCTCCACCGGGCCGCGGTAAACGGGGAAGGCCAAAGAAATGCTGGC
Organism: Euclidia mi; assembly: GCA_944739405.2. Classification (NCBI taxonomy): domain Eukaryota; kingdom Metazoa; phylum Arthropoda; class Insecta; order Lepidoptera; family Erebidae; genus Euclidia; species Euclidia mi. The sequence continues at coordinate 23,090,640 of OX123204.2, read as the reverse complement.
TTTACGTCGTAAGGGATGATATGCGTGCCAACCAACTAACCACCAGTGATGCTGAAGACCGTGCGAAGTGGAGGAGACATAGCCGGAAAGCGGACCCCGGGCTCCAAGGCGTGGGTTTTGGAGCGCAACCGGGACAGCGCTAGGATGATGATGATGATGACGAATACCTAGCCCTACAAAAGAATTATTAAATTTATGTAAACGATGATAAGGGGCATATAACTTATGCCTGTTTCGAGTATTTATGTTATGTATGTCACTTTTCCTAGTAAATAAACCTATATTTTGCCTAATATACAATATATTATCAAATAAAAATTGCGAGGCTACTGTAAGAATCCCTATAGACTTAAAGCGTTCCCTAAGAGTATTTTTTGCACCTAACATGTATATTGCTCGTACCACTCGTTTCTGTAGTACGAAAATATTCTGGATATCCGCAGCTTTGCCCCATAACAAAATGCCGTAGGACATGACACTATGAAAATAGCTAAAATACACTAACCAAGCCGTGTCGGCATCAGTAAGTTGTCTAACTTTGGTGGGTATTACGGCCGTGCACTCCAGCCGTCGAGTCCCACATACCCACCACTTTTCATCCTGCGGGGGTATGCGTAAATGCATTTCCACAGAGAGAAATAAAAAAAAAACGTTAGATCACCAATTGTGATCCATAGATTGTTGTTTCGAGTCTGTGCGTACTATGCGTTTGTTGGTTGGATGTTTGAAAACTCGCGCGCTACACAGGATTGACACTCATTAGTTACAGGAATCGTCTAAAAAAAATCTTATTTCTTTTCTTTTTGGTGTGAATGTGTGGCAGATTCAGGTGTCAAAATTTCAGGACCACCTGAAGGCCATGGCCTAAAATAAGTAGGATTAAACAGACAAAACATCTCAAGACAACAGCCTGACTATTACATAAACACGTTCCCAACACCACCTCATGGTCCCACCACCCGTCTGGGTATATGGACCGAATCTTGGGAGAGGCGCACGGTACTTGCTGTATGCTCTTTCCCGCGCGCCCGTTGTAAACTCCCTTCAAATTATGTGTCCCTGAGCCACTCTCCCCATTCAGGGGCGGCTGTACTATTGTAGTACGCTAGGTGCTGCTCTTCTCACAGCAGACGTCACTCGAACGGCTTCGTCGTTGACCCGGGTCCGTTCAATTGTTACATAAACAGTTTAATTCTGTTAATAAATTTAATTAAATCCTCGCGCTTTCTCTTTTGAGTTAATTAAAAACTTCAAGCACCGGGGCTCAAATCGCGCATACGCGTTTATGTGAAACATGAGGGAACATATTTCATAACACTTTGTTATGCGTGTGTTATATCGACCTGTCACATACTGTTTGTAACAAGGCAAATTAATAAAGTAATTTAATAGATAATAAGGCTTGCAATTAATAAAGTTGTTGATGATATGGGGGTACAGCGGGAGTGTAACCGACTGCTACGCATAATGTCACACGGGTTCGATTTGCGATTATGCGATTCCGCTGAAATCGAACATGGATGTTTGTTTTAGTTCGTGTGATAGTTTATATGTATGAAAAATATACGAGGAAAACTTACTTATCTGATCACAAACTAGTAGGAGACATACAAATGATAAAAATATTTATATGCCTATCACACAAATATTTGCACAGAAATAGAATCCATAACCTGCGGCGTAGAAATCATTCATAACCAGAGTCATTAATTTATCTTACCAAATAAGATAATATTCAATGCAAATTTCAAGCTATTTCAATGCATTTTCAACCGTTTGCTGATGAAATAGTGATGTGGGAAGTCACGTTTGCAAATAAAGATCAGCATACATATCTATCTATGTGTATTTCGGATCGAACACTAGTTAAATCAATAATCGCACATCGCTTTCAAAACGTAGACATTCACGGCACACATTACAAAGAGCACGCGAACACTGTTTCAAATAAATCAATAAACGAAGAAACCATTTAACACTTCAAAATCGAATTGCAGCGGCAATCTCGCGCCCTACTCACTGGTTCCTACCATTCAATTTCGCCGGGTTTTCGAACGATCGAGAGATCTCCAAATAAGCCATAGAGGGGTGCATACAACTCACATTTTCAATATCGGTTGAGTTCAATATGTCTAAAGAGGCTGAGTAGTGCGCTCTAAGTCAAGTTTATGAGTTGCTGAACAAATATACTTACGTTAAATCGAAAAATATTTATCGTTATACGTCCTCCGACTTAGCCGAGGTATGTCAACACGAGTGTTTGAAAATTTTTCGGTGTCTTTAGGTAGGACGACGAAAATATTAGGAATTATGTGGTTCGCTTAAATTATGTTCGTAAAAAATATCTGAAGTATTATGTAGACAATCTTTATTGATAGAAATAAAAAAGAGGCGTATCTATCGGCGCAGGGTATCTAGTTTTTGTTAGTTTGGTGCAGCAAACAAACTTGAAGAGCATCTATTATTTGTTGTAAAAAAGCTGGTTTGGAGTAATTTTTATGCTAATACAACTAAAACGGATAGAAGTAATGGCAGCAATTTGATTAACTTTTGTGTGAAGAAACATTATAGCAAAATCGATTACTTTACTGTCCTAGAATTTATTGATACCGTTATTGTAAGATAAACAGTGTGTAGCTATATAATATCTAATATTTCACATAACAATAATTACTTAAAACCGAAAAATATAGATGTGTACCGTATAGTACATGCTTCACAAGTTATGTTTATTGAAAATACAGAGTACCTAGTTGAAATAATAGTATTTCATTGGAAATATAATCTTTACAAAACAAATTGAATATTTTTTTTTGTTTTAATTTACACGTAGAGCAGCAATATACCTGTATTTAGAATATAATTATGCCAATGACATGTATGAATTTCTAATTCATTTGAAGGGTAAAATGTGATTACCCACTTCTTATTCACACATAAGTCCTTTGAGGTTTGATTTCATGGTCATGTAAATGAGTTTGTAATTGAGTATTTTGCAGTCTCTCTTCGTGACGTATTTTTCATTAATGAGGGCTTCCCCTATGGGAGATCAGATTGTCCTGTATGAAGTCCCTCCTTTGTGTTCGTCCTTGACATTGTGGAGTACGTCGTGCACCTCGGTGTTCGGTATCAGCGTATTTTGATAATAATTTAAATAACTATTTTGTATGTAGACAGTTTTTGGACCGAGAAACTAAAATTATGAAAGTCAAATAAGTGTACACGACTTATTTGATGCATACTGAATTACTGACTACATACATAATTGTCATAATTGTTTTATAATTTATTATACACTAATACATACATTTCGAGTAATTTTATACACAAGTAAGTACAAAGGCGGCCTTATCGCTGAAAGCGATTTCTACTTCGAATGGATATTATTGGTAGTAAAGAAATGGAAGTTTGTAATATAATAGATACGTACCGATACTATACACAACATTTCAAACTAATGCAGTACGCTACGGCTCAATGTCTTACTTCTTTTATAGCGTGAAAGTTATGAGAATTGATGAATGTACGGATGGATAGATGGATGTATGGGTGTTTGTTACTCTTTCACGCAAAAACTACTCAATTGTTTCTGATAAAACTTTGCAGTAGTACAGTTTATACATCAGAATAGCACATGGGCTCTGTTCGACCAAGCTTAGAGCTTAGGCAGCAGCTAGTCATTTATAAAACAATTCCGGACAGTTGCGCGTCGGTCGTACGACTAAAAATAAAGGAGTCAGCTCTAAAACGTCATGGCGACTGGCTTAGCGGCTTCGTGGCGTCGTTTCGGGTGTTAGTGCCAACAAAGGCTTTTGTGGTTCTTTCGTAAACATAACAACCCTTACTTTTCACTGTGATATTCAATTTGTTTAAAAATTGCCTCCCATGTTGACGTTTTTAGACGCTGGCATTTGAGTCGGTATGATTGTTAATTTGCCAAAAGCTATTTGGCTAGGACTCAGCGAGGCCGATAAGTAGTATATCGTAAAACATATGTTGTAGTTGAAATGGTATCAACATTTATACGAGAACATTATCATTTATCCCTGATCCTGTTTGAACTACTATGTTTGAATACATAACGAGTGACTCATAGGTTACATGATGTTTTCGTTGTCAGATAAGGCAAGCGGTTATGGTGTAGCTATTATTACCCGTATACTGTGGTGACCGTCAAGATGGCGGGATCAAGTCCCCAATATAAAATCTATACAATACCGGGTTTGTAATTCATAATATGCATAATTTGTACCCTAGATGAAACGAGATTATAACTGCACTGCTGTTGATGGTTTTAGAGACCATATAACTCTTTGAGTATGTTCTTTTGCATTGCTTCCATAGAGATTTATATGGAGAAAACGGCAGCACTAGCCGTATATCCTGTATCGCAGGTGTAACAAATAGTCAACCAAAAGACACAGCCAAACCTCAATCTGTAATTTGTGGATAAGTCAAAGTACTTATAGTCCCGTATGAATCGAACCTAATGATATGTAGAAGCATAATTATGTGTGAGACACGGTTGTAACTTTCCTAGAATAGCTGCTGCTTCATCAATAATAGTTATAACAAAAATATATATAGACGAACAAGGATTTATAAAAGCGGATAATAAACAATTTTCGACTTGATACATAACTTACGGTAGCCATGATCAACGAAACCGAATCGGCGCCGAATAAACAACCAAAGGCCACGTTTATTTAAGTATAGTAATAAGGTCTACTAGTTTTTTCAGTAGCTATTTCAGCGTTAGCCCCTTAGGGTTGAACTCTCTTTTATATATTTTTTTATATAACGTGACGCCTTTTCCCCAAAGGGGTAGGCAGAGGTGTGTTATTACACCCACATTTCACCTTATGAATTTTTTAGGTCCCAGCTAGTACGGGGCGATCCTATTGTCGCTACCGGGCACATTGCCAGACTCCGTGTTGCTACTGAGAATTCGGCAAATACATAGTAGCACTTTTTCCCGACCCAGGAATTGAACCCGAGACATCCCGATCAGCATACGCATACACTATGCACTGGACCATGGAGTGAAACAGTAATGAAACAGAGATGATGCGTGAATATAAAGAAAATTCAGACTAATTGAGAATCTTCTCTGTTTCGTCTGATAAATACATAGATAGCTTGTGTCCCAGGCGGAATTCAATATTTGTCAAGTTGCAAAAACAATGTTGAAGTGTCCGATGTAGGTCAGTAAACTTGGACTTGGCAAGTTTGGCAAATATCTGCCAGTTGGCAGGTTAGGCCTTAAAACACTTCGCTAACGTGGCTCGGCAAAACTAAATAAACACTATGACGTGTTTTGGAACTTCATATTTTTTATTTGTAAATGTAGGTAGGTACAATAAAAATTAAATATATACTTTTTTGACCGTGTGTTTTGTAGGCATCGATGGCCTAGCAAAAAGACCAACATACTGCTACTACTATCGGGTTCAGACCTACGGCGTGCATCACTGAACCGGACCTTGCTCAGTGTGAATGCGGTTAGCTGGAGCAGACAAATGGCCTGCTTGCTGGTATGTCCATCTTGCGCGAACACCTGCACTGTGGCTGAGCTATGGAAGGCCACTCCCAACGCAATTAGAGTGGCCGGGTATTATGCTGGTGTCATATAGCTGAAAGAAACCATTGACACGAAGAAGAAGAAGACTGACTTATTGAAGTTATGAGCGTATTACATAACATAACATATTGTTAATTATCATTAGCTAATTGGTAAAGGAACCATCGCGGCATCGTGAGGAAATCTGTATGTTTCATAGTTATCCAGAATGTTTTCGAAATACATTTGAAGTTTTCCAACCCGCTCTTGAGCAGCGTGGTGAATAGTCCACCATGTGGATAGCCCACCAGATAGACGTAAGTTATCTGATAGAGAAAACAGGTCCGTGTCCAGAAATGGGACAGTTTGTATACAGGCTGATGATGATGAAATCTCGTGATATTTATCCTGAAGTTTCATCTGGTGTAACTCTGACAGAAACGACCGATATGTATTTCAATTTCAAATATTTGAACGTTTTGAATTTTAGAAAAATTTGTTTCATAAAAGTTTAACATAACATTTTTTTATAGTCTCACGCCTGTATCCTCGAAGGGGTAGGTGTAAATATTACACCCACATTTCGCCATGAATTTTTAGGTCCACCGTAATAGGGGACGAGTCTATTGCCTTTACTGGGCACTTCACCAGACTCCGGACTGCTACTGAGAATTCGGAAAAACCCAGTAACACTTTTGCCCGACCCGGGAATCGAACCCAGGACCTCCGATCAGCAGTTGCATATGCTATCCATTGGACCACGACGGATGCAGTAATTATTTATTACATTGGAGTAAAAATTATAATACCGATATGCTATCCATTGGACCACGACGGAGGCAGTAATTATTTATTACATTGGAGTAAAAGTTATAATATATAATACCGAAGATATCCCGGACGTCAGCATGCACGAGATTAGTGTGGCTCTCAAACAGCTCAAAAACAACAAGGCGCCGGGTGATGACGGAATTACGAGCGAGCTTCTGAAGGCCGGCGGTCCACCCGCTAGAGAAGCCTATTTAATTTCGTCATTCTCGAGGGTAAAACGCCACAGGCGTGGCGTGGCACAGAGGTGTGGTGGTGCTTTTCTTTAAGAAAGGGGATAAAACCCTCTTAAAGAACTACAGAACCATCACACTTCTGAGCCACGTCTACAAGCTGTTTTCGAGGGTCATCACGAATCGTCTCGAGAACAAGCTAGACGACTTCCAGCCTCCCGAACAAGCCGGTTTCCGTAAAGGCTATAGTACCATAGACCAGATACATACGCTGCGACAGGTTATTCAGAAGTCCGAGGAGTATAACCAGCCCCTATGCTTGGCGTTTGTGGACTATGAGAAAGCCTTCGATTCGATCGAAACCTGGGCGGTGCTACAGTCTTTCCAAAGGTGCCGGATTGACTACCGATATATCGAAGTGCTGAAGTGTTTGTATGAAAACGCCACTATGTCAGTCCGCCTCCAGGACCAGAGTTCGAAACCTATTCAACTCCAGCGAGGGGTGAGACAGGGGGATGTCATATCCCCGAAACTGTTTACCACTGCGCTGGAGGATGTTTTCAAGCTTCTGGACTGGAATGGACTCGGCATCAACATCAACGGCGAGTACATCACTCACCTCCGATTCGCAGACGATATCGTAGTCATGGCTGAGACCATGGAAGACCTAGGCACAATGCTCGATGGCCTCTGTAGAGGTCTAGTAGGAGGTAGGTCTTAAGATGAACATGGAAAAGACGAAAATCATGTCGAACGTCCATGTTGTACCTGCTCCTATTCAGGTTGGGAACTCTACGCTCGAAGTTGTCGACAGGTATACCTGGGACAAGTAGTCCAATTAGGTAGGTCCAACTTCGAGAAGGAGGTGAATCGTCGAATCCAACTCGGTTGGGCAGCGTTCAGGAAGCTACGACATATCTTCTCGTCCGATATCCCGCAGTGTCTCAAGACGAAAGTCTTTGACCAGTGTGTGTTGCCAGTGATGACTTACGGATCAGAGACATGGTCGCTCACTATGGGCCTTAACAGAAGGCTCAAGGTCACTCAGAGGGCGATGAAGAGAGATATGCTTGGAGTTTCCCTGCGAGATCGAATCAGAAATGAGGAGATCCGCAGTAGAACCAAAGTCGCCGACATAGCTCACCGGATAGCCAAGCTGAAGTGGCAGTGGGCAGGGCACATAGCTCGAAGATCCGATGGCCGTTGGGGCAGAAAAGTTCTGGAGTGGCGGCCACGTACCGGACAACGCAGCAGAGGTAGGCCCCCCCGCAAGGAGGACCGACGATCTCGTCAAGATCGCGGGAGGCGGTTGGATGCGGCCGGCTCAAGACCGGTCTGTGTGGAGAGCCTTGGGGGAGGCCTATGTCCAGCAGTGGACGTCATTTGGCTGATATGATGATGATGAAAAATTATAATTACGTCAGTTTGTTATTTTTGCGTGTTCAATGTCGTTGACAGCTGTTGTCATTCGTTCATTCATCATTCCTTCGCAAATGCGAAACAACCATTGTTTGTCATTTTATTATTTGTTTTTATCAAACACTAGCTTTTGCCCGCGGCTTCGCTCACGTCAAATTCGGGGTAACACACACTCCTTCATCGTTCGATAGTAATTTTCTTTCGTTTTAATTATGTTCATATGGACTAATAAGAAATATAACCGCAAGAAGTATTCAAAACATTTCTGTAAACAGTATTTTTAGAGTTCCGTAGTCAAAAATAGCTCAACACTGAATCCTTATAGACGCGCTATCTGTTAGTCTATCTGTATGTCACAGCCATTTTATACCGAAACTATTCAGTTTACACCATTTGAAAATTGGTAGGTAGATGTGTTCTGTGAACCGCTTTACGACGTTATAGAAAATAAAAAATATTGAATATTACGAGGGGCTCTTCATACATGAAACTGATGTGGAAAATGGGTCGTTAAAATTACTTTGAGGTTCCTAAAATCATCATCAATCGTTTGAAAGATATACGGTTCCAAAGTGGTAAAATGGGCGTGTGTGTCTCTCTAACTTTTAAAGTAAGAAAGTGACAAATCTAAAAAAATATATATGCTGTACATCATTATAAAAACTTCTTATGAAAATTGGTTTGAACGATAGATATCGTTCAAACCAATTATTTCAAAAACTGCTGACTAGATAGTCAGCAGTTTTTGAAATAAAGCATATCTTAAAAACCGCAAATATAGCTTTGTCGTTTAAACAAATACTATTAATAGTTAGTCGAAGATAATGGCCATAGTAAGTGGATACCTCTACTACGGAACCCTTCATGAGCGATTCTGACTGGCAATAGCGAATGGCTTTTATTATGTTTCGTTCTAGGTGTTACTTGTAGCCGTTTGCCATTACAAAGCTTTGGTGCATTAAAATTCCGCATTAACAGGACTGAAACACCAACGTTCAGTCTCAAGTTGCGTGAAGGTACTCCTGTTCATTGTAAGTAGTTCAGAAACTCTATAGGGTACGATGTAACTTGGTCAGTATTCATGACATAATCTACCTAACGCTGCTCAAAAACATCACTTTGCATACAGTCAAATGTCAAAGCCATGGTCCAATATATCTCTATAGACACTTTCGCATTTATGAGTAGAGAATATTGGTTCAGCCGGCTTAGCGTGAAATCGGTACATACATACATACACATTTTCGCATTTACACCTAATATTAGTAGGGATTAGCTAAGGCTGTTACAATTATTATTAGTTTTTATAAGTAAGTGAACGAAGTAATGACAGTGCACCATATGTCTATGTATAATGTGACAGTACTGACAGATACACGATAGCACATGCGCGCGCAGCTCTAAATTATTACAGCGCATGCGTTATTACTGTCAATAGGTAGGAGGCTTGTCCCTACAAACTTCGACCCTCTCTAAAATCCCTCACAGATTATGTTTTGCATTTTATTGTATCCTATGTGTTTTTTCTGGTTCTGAGCTACGTCCCCACCAATTTTCAGCCAAATCGGTTCGGCCGTTCTTGAGCTATAAATAGTGTAACTAACACAACTTTATGCAATATTGTTTGTATTTTAAACTGTTCCATCCGCATCTCCTCTATCTGGTGTAAAATTAATCATAACATTAGTATAATGAATCCTGATTCGAATAAGAGTTTGTCTCTTTCATCACCAGCACTGGTATATATTTTCAAAGTTTCCCTTAAAAAGTACCAAATTTACGCACAACTTAACCTCGATATCGTTTAGTTGTAACCCTACAATCAGGCATAAAAATAAATCGTTTATTCCGAAACATTTAACCCCAAAACTGTACATGATTAATAGTAACAACTACCACAATATATTTAAGATGCATAATGATTGAATAAACGTAATGTATGAAATACGCAAATGTTGCAAACCGCTGGCAATGACAAGCTGTTTGTTTAAATATCACAAAAACCTGCGTATTTGACAAATTCAAATTCAAATTCAAAAATCCTTTATTCATTTGGGTCACAATGTGACGCTTATGAACGTCAAAATAATAAATTTATAAAATAATTACTTATAGACTCTACATTTACATTTACCGCCACGTTCGCAAAGCAATAGGTAGAACCATGAGAAAGAACGGGCAATAAAACTCACGGTCACTCTTTTTCATCGCCAGGTTTTGCATAATACACATAATTTACATTTTGTAAGGTGCTGTAACTGTTACACCTTCTATATCACTTGTATATATTTACTGTACATAATAATACTCAAGCATAATACTTTTGATGTTCATTTGGTTAGCCTCCTCAGAATAGACATGGTGAAACAGGAGCATCCACTTACATTATATATACCTAATAATGCAGGCAATCTGCGAAAGTGATCAGAACCATGATGGAAATGATGCAGTTAAATATTAGAATCTAATACCAGCCCGCAAGACCGTCATCGACCAGTCATCGCAAGTAGCACCCGTTCACGAGTATGACGCATGTGCCAGCCATCATCCCTCTCGCCATATTAGAGGGACAGGGATGACCCGACACACGACGCCACCACAAGAAATGACATTTTAGTGAGCTTGACGACAACGGTATACGAACCAGCAGTAAGAAACAATCTATTGGTATACTGACCATGATCGCCAATTACCTCCATTTTTCAGATCGTTATTATAAACATAAATTAGTGAAACGCGTGAAGGAATGCAAATGTAGAAAGAATTTTGTGAAGGTGACAAGTGAACAATGATATGATCAGGGATAAATAGTGTTTAACTACATTCAACAAATCATAAAAATATCCAAATCCTGCAAAAATCATGTGTTCACGAGGCACCTCCACTTAACATGTAAATAAAATAATTGTGAGATAAACAAGCCTAAGCCTATCCCCACGGTGTCTTATCATTTAAAAATTCCTTAATAGTGTAATAACCCCTTTGTAAAAGAAAGTTCCTAATTGTCCGTTTGTATTTGTGCATGGGTAAATTCATTATTTCAAGAGGCAATTTGTTGAAAAATCGTATACCAATCCCCGCAAATGAGTTCTGAACTTTATGTAGACGGTAGTTAGTTCCCACCAGTTTATGCTTATTCCTAGTGTTCACTTTATGCAAATCACTATTTTTGCGGTATAGAATTAAGTTTTTCTTAATGTACATTAAGTTAGCATATATATATTGCGATGCAACTGTCAATATATCTACTTCTTTAAATTTATCACGTAAAGAATCTCTAGCACCTAACTTATAAATTGCACGTATTGCCCTCTTTTGAATGACAAAAATAGTCTGTATATCAGCAGCTGTACCCCATAACATTATTCCGTAAGACATTACGCTGTGAAAATAACTAAAGTAAACTAGTCTAGCAGTATCTATATCTGTGAATTCCCTAACTTTTCTAACTGCAAACGCTGCAGAACTAAGTTTCACTGCGAGACAGAATATTTGGGCGCCCCACTGAAGCTTACTATCTTAAGTTAGACCTAAGAATACGGTTGATTCGACTAGTTGAATTGTTTCCTTATTTAAAATTATATTAGTAGGAACACTTTTGACATTAGGCAAAGAGAATTTAACACATTTCGTTTTGCTAGAATTTAGTACCAAATTATTTGTCGAAAACCAATCTAATACTTGTGCAAGAGTGTTATTGGTTTAGACTGGTGTCAGTTTATTTTAGAAGGTATTGACGTCCTGTAACGATTGGCGAAGATCTTCATAACAACTGGGACTGGTGGCTTAAAGTGTTCTCCGAGGCACGGGACAAGCAATAATAAGCAATTCAATACGCACATAACTCCGAAAAGTCATTGGTGCGCGCCGTGGATTCGAACCCGATACCCTCTGCATGGCAATCTGTTGGTATCTCCACTAGGCTATCGCTGCCTTTATTATAGTACTCATAATTAATATTATATAGTAGTTGTTATATTAGGCAAGAAAATTATGGTCTTATTAATAGTTATAAATATTCTTCATACCTAGTCAGTTTGTAACTGCGGATCGTTTTGTTAGCTCCGCGCTATTATTGCAATTAATGTGCATTAGAAAAAAAATATAAGTATAATCGCAGGAAAATAAAACCAGTAATTTTTGTCTCAGTATAGTATACCAAATCCTCTTATTCCTATAGCTTCACAATACTCTTTTGTTCAAGTCTATTTAACTAATCTTAATCGCATAAATTAACTAGGCACCTAATTTAAAGTACAAAAACCTCTGTTTTCCGACCGACTTGCAGCAGTCGTGGTCGCGGTTACTAATTATCACGATGTAATTGTCACGTAAATAAGCTGAGGTCTATGTCCAGCTGTGGACAGCGAATGTCTGTATCACGAAGCAATGATTTAACTTTTTTGAATATGATTAAATAGCAAACGCCTAAGTAAATTAAGTGTGGTGAGGATAACTAAATCGACTCACCTGGCCGGAACCACATTCTTATCTTCTTTACAATAATTATGAAATAAATACCTATACATTAAAATTAAGTCCCTGATGAGTCCTGTCTTTCTGTGTGAGAAATCTCAAATTCTACAGAACAGATTTTTGTTCGATTTTCACCAATAGATAGCATGATTTCTGAGGAAGGTTTAGGTATATGGGTAAAAAAAATATATACTGGGTGTAAGGAACGGCGTACTGAAAACTGATACCAGTGATTACACCCAGAATGTATTTTTATCTATTGTCTAGTACCCATAGTACACGCTCTGCTCAGTTTGGGACTAGATAGTGTTGTGTGCAAGTGGGTATGTGTGCAGTAGAATATTATTATTATATAAAGCACGAGGGCGGAGTCTAGCATAAAATAAAGCGAAGTAGTAATATCCTTCTTGTATAAAATAGAGAAAAGTCATAATATCTGGGTTAATTTCAGATGTTGACAACCTGACATGATTGCAGGTGTAAATGATAGACTATAAAACCAATTATTACTCCTATTTCAGTTCAGCAAAACGTACTTACTACACGTAAAATTATAAGTAATAATATTTCGCGACGAATGATTTACTTATACAAATTGCTAATATTTAAAATGAGTCGTCATTATTATTTATTATTATAAATAAATGTATATTTTTATTTGACTACAATGCTGGCGCAGTTTGTTGGCCTAATCGCATTTGTTTTATGAATTTCGTAGCAGGCAAGCTAGCGGCCCGTCTGATTGGACGGTTACTTGACAAATGGCATAGCACTATTATTATAATATTACAGTTAGACATACACGCCAGCGTAAGAAGTAGCAGTCTTGCGAGCCCTATGAATAAGGCGTATTTTTAGTAACAGATAAATGTAACAAGTATCATAATAGCTTGTAACTATTAGAAAACAACTGAAATACCTGTTCCTGTTCCTAGGAACAGTGATTGCTTACCGCGTCGTGTACACAGAATATGACGATTCGCGAGAAACTATCGCGCGCTGGTACGGTCTTAAAAAAAACTGCGTTCATTTCTATATGTTGGCTCTGAACATCTTTGTATCGCAGAGTGGCAGAGGGTACAGCTCAATATAAGATTTCCATCGCAAAACCAAAAAATTTTGCGTTCAATTCTCTTCTTACAATTTCCAAAATTGAACTACTGTTTGTGTATCTGCTGGAAACTTGTCTTCTTTTTTTTACGAGGTGGAAAATCCCTTCGGATCTCCAGCTCCTGTGGATATGAGAGCACTAAAAACCACCTCAACTGTCGACCAAAGACGTCCTACGGGAAGAAGACAGGGTACAGGTGCTGTCCAGTCTTCCTCCCATGGCGCCATGTTCGATTTCACCCATTCAGCTGGAAACTGGCCTATAAGTAGTGTTTAATTAAAAACGATACTAGTACATTTAGAAGATATATAATGACTAGGGGATACGCGCAATTACGCACATTATTTTATTAATTTGAACATACCGAAAAAATGCAGGAAAGTAGGCTGAGATGGCATGGTCATGTGAAAAGGAGGCCACCAGACTACGTTGAAAATTTGCGGTCGGAAACCTAGAAGACGACCCCAGACAACCAGACAAGGCGGAGAGATGTAGTGCTAAAGAACAAGAGGGAGTGCAAGGTTTCTGATGATGATGTCGCAGATAGAAGTGGAAGCGTAACATGTAAAAAGCTGACCCCACCACCATGTGGGATTTATAGCAAGGAAGTGAGAGAGAGAGAGAGATCGTTTCGTTCTGTTCCCGTAGCAATTTCGACAAATCCTTTCATATAGCACCCTTACGCTCCCCAAGGAACACACATGTTAAAGAAGAATGACCATCTATGTATGGAATTCCGTCTCAAGTTGTTGCACAATAATTATTTATTTATTATAGATTACACTTTATATATTATCAAATAAAATTGATCATTTTCCTTCAAATACGGTGGTAATGGTTTTTAAGTAATTTAACAAAAACTGAGATAACCTAAAATTATGTTTAAACCTACTCGCAACGTAAAACCAAAGATTATCATGAACTTACTAATCACATCGTCTTCTCTGCATTACGATCAACCAATACCGGTGTATTGGTTGATCAGGATCAAGCATCAACATGATTACAGGTAGACTCGAAGAGTTCATAAACACAACATATGAAACGCCCTGTCGTAATAAAACACTTATGTAACTAAATATAAAAACGTCCTGTGGAAAGTTATATGAAACACACGCTAAGTTATTGAAAATAAACACTCAAACGGAGTTTCGTAAGTATTACTATTTAAAGGAAGAGATTATCGCAATGATTATTCTCAATCAACACATAAACAGTAATGGCCGATGCCAGTCCCAGACGCCGGTTGTCATCTGCCTTAACAGTCTGCGTGAGACGGAACACAAATATAATAATAATTATTATTATAGCAAAGCTATATAATATTAATTAAATATACATATTTTAAAACGTAATTATGTTACAGACTATTTATCTATTTATGAATTTCATATCATTCTTGTGATGTTATTTTCTAAAGGCTCATACTTACATAGTTCGTACAAATGAAGAGAACGGAACGTCAATACAGAAGACTTTATACGAAAATAATGCGTAGCTATTTTTATTTACTGTTTATTTTTAAATCATAATTCCGGATACGAAAATTAAATTCCTGACGTCAAAAGGTTGTAAAAAATAAAAAAATCATTTCTATATTATTTTGGTTTTGCAACAATGCTAGACCACTTTTGGTCATTCTTCTTTAAGTTTCTACTTTGCGTTGTTTGTCAGTCAGTCAGAAACGCAAGAATTTTATATATACAAAGAGATATTTTAACGATACATGACTGCCTCCGTGGTCCAGTGGATAGCGTTTGCAACTGCTGATCGGAGGTCACGGGTTCGATTCCCGGGTCGGGCAAAGTGTTACTGGGTTTTTCCGAATTCTCAGTAGCAGCACGGAGTCTGATGTGCCCGGTAACGGCAAAAGGCTCGCCCCTACTACGTGAGACCTAAAAATTCATGGCGAAATGTCGGTGTAATATTACACCTCTGCCTACCCCTTCGGGGATACAGGAGTGAGTATATAAAAAAAATTAAAAAAAATAACACTAAAGAAATTAAATAAGCTATAAAATGTCGCTCAAACAACATTCAAAGTACAAGCTGAGTTATATGAAAATCAGTGTAATATGAAGAAAGAAGAAAGAAAGAAAAAGCGTTTATTTCTATCAGAAGAAAAACATGAGCAAAAAAGACAATGTGAAAAAAAAGGTTTCAATATATCTGTATAAATCTGGACACGCCTGTCGCCTGCATAAAAATAGGAGACCAGTTATAACTAGTTTCCAGTATATGGAAACTATTTATTTCATTTCGGCGAAGAAATGTTTCATTTTGATGTTGTTTTAATTATAAAAACGTAGGTATGTCTCATACAAGCACAGGCCGCTATGCCTAGTGAAAGATATCAACGGACTGATATTCGGAGGTGTTAAGTTCAAACTCACGGCAAGCATCACTGGTTATGACTGACATCTGGAATCAATTGTTAATTCAGTCGCTTTCCTAACAGCCTGAGAGTTCTCCAGGATGATATTAAGAGAAATCATTTAGGATGTTATTAATTATGATCCCGAACAGTTTTCAAAATTATACAAATAAACTACAGGTTTTACGTTAAAAATTAAAATAAAATTTTCTCCCTATAAAATTAAAAAAATTGAGAAAGGCTAGCGACTTTTTGAAAATCTAAATTGCTTTAAAGTAAAAAAATTATAAGTTTTATATACAGTACAACAACTATTGTTCAAGTTTTACAAATTTTAGTTACAATAACCGTGTTCTTCTTATTTCTGTATCTTTTCCTCTCATATTTTCTATTTATAAAAATACATGTCCTGACTAGCATAGTATCGCAGTCTTAACTAACGAAGCTAGAAAGTTGTCTCGACCGTAGTTTTTTTATTACGTAGGCAACCACTAAGGCAGGGTTTTTAAATATATTATCTCTATCTCTATTTTAAGAGGGTAAGGTAGAAGTTAATTTAAAACATTGATTTTGAATCTGACTTTGAATGGAAGATTCACGCCTGTATCACCGAAGGGGCAGGCAGATGTAGAATAATACACCCGCATTTTGCCATGAATTTTTAGGTCTTTTTCTAATATTAAGGCCTCCCATAATGGGCACATCGATCTTTCACAACAAGTTTTATCAGTAGCAACCAAATAAAGAAAATCATCGAAATCTTAATATATAAAATCCTTGCGTTACTGACTGACTGACAGACACGCTAAAGCCGAAACTATTGGGCGCAGGAAGCTGAAATTTGGCATGTATGTTCCTTGGGGACCGTAGGGGTGCACTAAGAAGGGATTTCCCGAAATTCGCACGGGATCGGCCAAAACGGGTAAATTAAAAAAAATGCAGGCGTAGCTGCTGGCGTCCTCTAGTAACGAAATATACAGGAAAGTCAGAGCCAAACGACTACTGTATTTTGTCAATATATGATCCAGGAAAATTTACCACTAATATAATAACGTATTAATAAGTTTGCTGAGACTGTAGAATACTGGAAATATGACCCGGAATTTCTGTAGTACAGAGTGATAAATTGACATTTCCTTTATTAGTCCGATCAATTTTGACATCTGAGGTTACAATGATTCGCACCCAGCTGAAACTTAGTATCATCGTAAATGAAATCGGAAAAGTCCTCATCGATTCGATACCTGGAAACAAATAACAAGGTGTCAAAACTCACAAAAACTGGGTTTTGCGATTTTCAACAAAACGTTAATTTGTATCATATAAAGTAGACAGAGCGGGGGCACTGCAAGAATGCACGTTATGTATAGTGAAATTACTCTATAGAAATGCACTCTCTATAGAATTCTACATTGTGTAATAGATTTTGATTTTGTTCAATTTTACAAAATGAAGTTGAGCAGGCATACTCGTAGTTCAAGGAGACCATCCCATATACCATCACGAAAATGGACTTTTAAAGATATTTGTAGCAAAATGTAGTAATAGTTTTAAAAGAGACATATAATTCAGTTTTTGGAACACAAAATGACTTTCAACCATCTTGTTATTTGAAAAAATGTGTAAACAACCCTAAAATATAACTGTTACGTAGTCGCAGAATCTCTCTATTTACAGCAATAATAATATAGCCTAAACCTAATGCCACAACAAGTAGCAGTTAAGCAATTATAATAATCATTATTAAGTTTAGCAGAAAACTCATACAGCGCATAATAGCATAGTCCTATTGACTTCACTCCCAAGCCGGGTATATATATAAAGCTAATACAATTCCGAGTTGAAGTACACTCAACATTTACCTACGAAATAACTGAAAAAGGTAAATGGTGCGAAAAAATAGTCTTCAAAGCGGCAGTCCGAGACCACAATTTAATTTCATGTTTGCGTCGGGCCACGGTTAAAGGCAAGTTCTTTTATCATTTTATTCAGTTGAGCACCAATTACACTGTATTGCGCTGAAACTTTGTGTTTTTACACTTTATTTTGCGCTAAAGCCTCATCGAGCTAACTGCGTTAGCAAGAAATTACAACTTATTCATCTGCCTTCATTTTTTCGCGTCGGTAATGTTGTATACTGAGTCGCAAACTTTGTGTGCATCATGTAAATTGTATTTTTAACGCTGTTTATATTCAGCGGATTATAAGTTTAGTACGCCTTCAAGTTATGATGCATGAGTGTTATGTTCTAGTGGAATTTGTAAGTAACAGAGTAATTGAGCTCGGGACGCTAGAGTGTATTGCTAGAAGTAATTTGATGTACACAAAGGCTAGCTGGACGGTTGGTAGTCTTGATAAGTACCTCTCATGTAGTTTAATTACACTTTCTCAAGAGTACTGTGTTCTCAATTCTGAGTGCAGTATCTTCTATAACACCGAGTAAAGCAAATGTAAATGAATCGTAATATGACAAGAACGAAGTTATAACAAATCGTTGCTTAGATTTTTATAATAATAATAACTAATATATATATTTTATTAAAACTACTTTATCTATCCTTTTCGTCAGATAATGATTGACATGAAAGAGACAGTAACATTTGTAATTAGATCTCAACGCCAATAGATGTCCCTCCGATACGGGAAAGTTAATATACATTAATGAAAGAACATAAACGGAGCGAATGACGAGACGGCCAGATGAAAGTTTCCGGTATAGACGTACCTACATTTATACTATACTAGTATCTATATAGTATACTATACTAGTATATATATAGATGTAAAAAGACCCTTAACGAAAACTGATATTTCATGTTGTACCAATCACTACGAACATTTTTTACTTCGGCACCATATCTGGGAAATAACTGGTTCAGAAGATAGTGAGGCTCAAAGTTAGTATGGAATTTTACTAATTAGGTACAACATAGATGCATTTAGGTACCCAGCGAATATGTTCTTTAGATGCTTTATGACCCCATGGATAAGGTATTTCGAGCGTTGCACGCGCGCGATTTTAATTGCGGTTTAAAAAATGTGAAAACTAAAAAAAATCGGTCCCCAGGTATTATTGGTTGTTAGTATGACTTGGCATGATGTCCACAACGAGTAGACTTCGGCTTGGTGATTGGTCTTGTGACACCCTGTATATATACAGAATATATGACTAGTGTAGGTAGAGCTCTTTTGAAGGTAAATTAAATTACGCTGTCATTAACTATAGGTACATTGAACACGCCTGTATATATACAGAATATATGACTAGTGTAGGTAGAGCTCTTTTGAAGGTAAATTAAATTACGCTGTCATTAACTATAGGTACATTGAACACGCCCATCACTTTATTCAAGAACATTACGGATATCTTAAAATTTTATTCCACATGTTTCGACATTCAAGACAATTTGGATTAGACGTAATCTGATTCAGAGGGTCTTATCAACATACATGATAAGTATAATAGGCAAAATAGCCGGGAAACTAAGGTCGGCAAACGGAAAACGTCATAGCTCCATAATATACGCGGCGTAGAAGGGTTTCTACGCTGTATGGATGGGACAAAGGAGTGGCACTGACAGAAGAAGAAGTTTAGCCAGACAGTCAGTCAGCGGCCCTTTTATTCAAGAAACACTGCACCTTAATACTGTGATCCAGTAATGTTTATAATTAACGTACGTAATTGTTCTCATTTATTTGTTAATGTGGTGTATGTATTTGTACCGGTGTGTTTTTAAACGAGTTTTAAGAGATGAGATGTTGTGAACTGTGCGTTTTGTAATACACGTGTTTTTGTCTATATATGTGTATATTTGTACAAAGCTCTCTTTGACCTTTGTGTGCTGCTAAGGTGGTATATTTTTGCCCAAGTTTGTTTTAATTTCTGGGCATTTCATTTTAGAAAATAGACTAAATAGGCAGTGCCAACCTAGTAGAGAAACTAGCAGATTGCTACGTTGAGGGTATCGGCAGGATCTCTTCTATGAGAAGTGAAAGGTTATAGTCCACCATCTACGCTAAGTGTGGATTGACAGTCTTCACATGTTTATCAAGAGCTCTCAACATGCAAATTTTCCCACAATTTTTGCCTTTACCGTTTAGGAAGCGATATTTAACCATTTGATACACTCATAATTTAGAAAACTCAGTGGGTTTGTACCCTGGATACCTTTTGCGTGGAAGTGTGTTGGTAAGTGTCTCCTTTAGTTTAAGGCAATTCTGGTAGTTTATTGAGAAAATGTCTAGAAGAGGTATTGCAGGAGGTGTTGGATTAAAACCGGCAACTAGAAGGATGATTAAGCAGAAAAATTTACGATTCAGAATTTGTACTCTGAATCATCAACATCACTGATTAATACAACGACGGTACATATGAGTATAACCTCGATTTAAAACAATTAAATATACCATTAAAACAAAAACATTTTCGTATAAAATCAAGCTACAATTCATTTTACCAATTACAAAACCAGCACAACGCGGCCGCAGTGTCGAACTTCCGTTCACGCAAATGCAAATATTTGACAACACTAATTCGCATACACGAAAGTAACACCGATCCATCAGCAAGTGACAAATTGTTGGCGAAATATTTCCACCTCCATTATTTTATTTTCCCTGGCTCACACATCAAAGGTAGCTGTAATTGCAAACGGGAACGATACCATATACATAACGTACGCGCATCGTTCGTGCTAGAGGTGTGACGCAGTGATTTGCCGAAAAAGTGTGTTTTAGGCATTTTGTTATTTGAATTTTAAAATTTCAATCTAATTATATTGCTTGACGCTATTTAATTGTAGCTCTCATAATGACATCAAACAGTATTTAAATTTATACTAAGCAATTAAACATTTTCTGCAAACTGAAGTGGCAATGGACAGGGCACATAGATCGAAGAATCGATGAACGTTAAGGCAGGAGGGTTGTGGAGCGGCGGTCACGTACCAGATGACACAGTAGTGGTAGGCCTAAGATAGAATACAGTTAGATCGCGGAATGCGGGCGGCTCGGGTTCGGTTTGTGTGAAGAGTCTTAGGAGAAGTCTTTGTCCTGCAGTGGTCATCACTTAAGTGTGATGATGGTGGTGGTCAACACGCGTGTGAGAACGTTGTGACGCCTCTTTAGCTAATCTTACCTTAAGCTCATCTTGCTACCCTATCCCACTAATGTAGCGTGCCCGAGTATATTACGCACTAATGTCTCCACAATCTTTTTAATTCCATAAAGGATTAAAATTCTGGAAGTTAAAGGAAAAAGTTCATTAAAACATTATCATTTACATGGCTAATTTAGCAAAAAATCATACTGTTTTTATATAGGTATAATAGGTTTAATATTACTTCAGTTAGTTATCTTCAATAAGCATATGTTTCTATAGAAATATACGTAATAACTGAGGTTTGCGGGCCACATGGGTACTTCCTGTGGCGTTTCATAACAGGACTGGACACCCATACTAAAGTTGTTTTAGTATATACCACACGTTTTAAACAAAACCACAAAACCACCAACCCATTATTCACTGGTAGATAATTGAATATCTACAGTATTTTCTGTGAATTTTCTTTGTAATTTTTCTAATTTAAATTTGGTAATTATAATTAAAGAATATCTTTCGGACTGTGATCTGCATAATAATTAATCACTCAGCGAAAATTAAAAAACAATACCTTTGCAAATTTACTTTCATTTTAATTATGTAAACGATCTTAGACGCAACAAAAATTTCAAGTAATAATTTTACTTTTTCCATCAATTTTGATTAAGAGACAATTTTCGGCGCGCCGAAAGGTGACACGTAGGCCGAATAGGGTGCACCTCTAAAGAGCATTTTAAAATCTTCTCTTTTAACCTTTTCACAAAGCCAATGTGTTTGTAGCGGGTGGTAGAGGCCCTCTTTGTACAATTAGTGACATATATCCAACTAGCTATGGGATCGTGGACGTCACGGCACTGTATAGGCCATGACTTTAGAAATATAGATAGGGAAATGTGAAAACGTGTGGGAGCTGTATTTTGCCACTGCGATAGGAATCATCCCATAATCAAAATGCGGATAGCATTTTGATTATGGTATGATTCCTATCGCATTGGCTCAAAATGCGGATAGCATTTTGATTATGATATGATTTCTATCGCATTGGCTAGTAATCTCAGAAAGGTATTTTGTGTCGTGCATATAAGTTTATACTTATTAATAACTTATTCCGCTTTAAATCAAATTTCAGATATCAATCAAATGAGTTCAGCCAGTAATTTAACAGCCCTGTCAGGACCTACAGCGTCGGGCGGCAGCGGCGAGCGTTTTCGATGTACATGGCGCGCGTTACTCCGTTGCGGCCGCGCGCCGCGAAAATAAACGCGCCATGTACATCGCCCCTGCCGCGCCGCTCGCCGCTTAGACCGATCTCGTGAACAGGCCCTAAAGGTGATGTCCATAGAGATATTTGATTTGCCTGATACACTTAAATTGACTGGCCTGTTGACTGTTGATTTGTTGTTCGATTTCCACCCAGTACAAAAATTTGTGTGATAATAAGTTCGATGTTTTATTGTATCTGGATATAATATATCTCTAATATATATTACTCTTTTACTATAACTTCCAAATACGCACAAAAAATGACGAAAAATCGGTCAAAAGGAGTTTGATACTCGTAACAACCACTGTGACATCATATTTTTATAGTATACCCAGGTCTTTACAGGCTTTTGAGTACATTAAGGGCAGGTCAGTAGCACTAAAGAGCGCACTACACATTGTACATTTTATAGTACTTACTATCTCATAAGCAACATTTTACGCAAAAGTATGTAGAGTGATTTATCTACGTGATTTTATGTCGCCACACAAGTTGATTTTTACAGACGCCATAACTTGTAACTTTGGTTTGATTTTAATTTAAAATGAATACTACCTAATGTTTTAAGACTGCCTCCGTGGTCCAGTGGATAGCGTATGCGTCTACTGACCGGAGGTCCCGGGTTCGATTCCCGGGTTGGGCAAAAGTGTTACTGGGTTTGCCGAATTCTCAGTAGCAGCACGGAGACTGGTGATGTGCCCGGTAACGGCAATAGGCTAGTCCCTTATTACGCGGAACCTAACATTTCATGGCGAAACTTAGATGAAGGAAATTACGAGATACGTCATCCTGAACAAGCAATTGAAGCCATGTTTATTTACATGTGTTAGTGAAAAGTGTTGCCACACATCATTTATAAAAGGTCTAAATTGTAGAAAATTATCATAGAGAAAGCAATAAAAATAACAAAAGTAGAATTTTATTTAAAAATATATTTATTTTATACATTTTGATGTTAAAATGTTTTAAAAAATAATTAAGTTTTATACACTATCGTTAACATATTTGGTAGCATTTTCACGTAGGTATGTGTAGTTATCACTCTAAATCAAATAAAAATCGTCATTAGAAAAGCGTGTAACATGCTCAAATTATACACATTATAAATTTATTATGCAGAACATGGTCAACCAATATTTTACTAGTTCATTGGATACATAAAACCATAATAATTATGTATTGTATGTTTCTCATTGAAATCAAACTACGGTTTACGGATTCTATCGCGATATACCTACTAATTTTACTAAGGAATTCAATATTAGATCTATAGAAAGATCTGTAGATTTAAGATTCATTTTTGACATAAGCTCCATACCAAATATGTCAAACACGAATCTCGAATCTCAAAATCCCTGTATGTATTGAATATTTAAAATGGCCATTAGTTAAATTACATTTCAACGGAATGAGCTAGAACTACATTTTTTTATTATTACTAGCCAACGTCTAAACAAATAATACTGTTCTAAATCTTATATTTAAAGAGCCTGCCTACCAATTTAGTAAATTAATTACTGGCAACATTTTCCAGTCATTACGTTGGTTTTGTTTATGGTCTTACCGACAATAACCTCAAAATATTTTACAATAATACAAAAGTGCTGTTATCTAAATACTTACTTGTGAAACAATATTCTTTCAGTATTATTTTCACTTCTGAATTGTTTTTGCAGAGTTGAACTACACACGACGACATATTTTTGGTAAACTTATTGTTTGTTTACTAGTGTACTGCGTTTGTGTGCCAGGCTAGTGTATTTACAGCAAATGGTTTGCCCCGCGCAACTGGTTTGCTGCTGTTTTTGGCTTCAAACGTAATATAGGGCGTGCTCCGTCTGTTCTTTTTGTTCGTCTATGTGGCGAAATGTGGGTGTAATATTACAAAGACATAAAGACATAAAGACATATTTATTTCTGCATTTTGGTTGTTTACAACACTTATACATGTCAAAACCCTATTCTAGATGATGCCGGCTTTTCCTAGCTAAATGACTTCTTGAGAAGAAAGGCCGAAACAAACTCAGAGTCATTTTTTTTTTGTCACTTCATTTTGTTTAGTATTTTCTTCATCTTTTAAAGTCCAGACAAAAAAAAAGGGTTTAGTATGCAAGTACAATGCAGGAAATCATCTGACGCTTTTGACTGACTCGGCCAACTGATGGCCCGCATTCAACAGCAATCGTACGGCTCAACCTTGATTGAGGGAGCCAGCACGATCTGTATCACTATGCCTCCACGCCATCAGAAGGTGTATGCATAAGCATGTCAGCCTAAGCCATCAGACAGGTTGCCACAACTATTTGTTTATATGTTTAATAATGCCCACATCATACTCACAACTTTACAAGCTAATACATAGTAAAATACATGTTGCAAACAATATGTAAAAATAATAAAATTTTAACAATAAAATGTCATATTATATTTAAAATGTCAAAAAATATTATTGAATGTCAATTCAGGAATAATAATATATTACTTAAGTAATTTTAAAAATAGTAAAAATTTAAACAATAAAATGTCATATATTTAAAATGTCAGAAAATATTATTGAATGTCAGTTTAAAAATAATAATATATTACTTAAGTAATTTTAAATGTCAAAAGAAAATAAATAAAAATAACAATGTCAAATCAAACAATGTCAAAACAAAATAAATAAAATTACAAATGTCAAATTAAAAATGTCAAAATGTAAAAATATAAGTATTACAAATGTAAATAAAAATATCTTGTCACTAATTTCAAAATGTCAAAATTCATAATTTTTAAACTCAATTCCAGGCATTTTTGTCTGCTAAATAATCTTTAACTGTGTAATAAGCTTTTGAACACAAGCTCTGTTTAATAAATACTTTGAATTTATTAATGCTTAGTTCCTGAATATTGCCTGGAATTTTGTTGTAAAAACGTATGCTTTGACACTTGTAGGAGTTACTTATTTTTTGTAGTCTAGTTGAAGGTAGAACAAGTTTGTTTTTATTTCGTGTGTTTAATTTATGAATGTCGCTGAATTTGGAAAACATATTTATATTTTTCCTGACATATAACAAGTTCTCATAAATGTATTGAGATGCGACAGTCATTATCTTAATTTCTTTAAATTTTTCCCTCAGTGAATGCCTTGAACCAAGACTGTAGATTGCACGAATAGCCCGCTTCTGCAGTACAAACACAGTTTGAATGTCAGCTGCGTTGCCCCATAATAAAATGCCATATGACATTATGCTGTGGAAATAACTAAAATATACTAATCTGGCCGTATCTATATCAGTTAACTGACGAATTTTATAAACCGCGTACGCTGCAGAGCTAAGTCTATTCGACAACTGACCTATATGTGGGCCCCACTGTAGCTTAGAGTCTAAGGTTATGCCTAAGAATACGGTGTTATCTATAAGATCCAACTCTTCTCCATTCAAACATATGTTAGGTTTAACTTGTTTTACATTCGGTCTTGAAAATCGTATACATTTTGTTTTTTTTTCATTTAACAGTAAATTGTTAGCAGTAAACCATTGAACTACTTTAGAGAGAGCGTTATTTACATCGTCATTATTTGATTGTTGTCGTCTAAGTTTAAAAATAAGTGATGTATCATCAGCAAATAACACTATCTCTTCATTATTTTGCATAATGTATGGCAAATCATTAATATATACAAGGAAAAGGAATGGACCAAGAATTGAACCTTGCGGCACTCCCATTGTGACCACTGAACCCATAGAAACTTTACCATTTACCTCAACTCTCTGTATCCTATTACTCAGATATGATGTTAGGAGATCCAAAGCAGTGTTCTTAACTCCATAGTAATGTAATTTCCTGATCAATGTTTCATGAAAAACGCAATCAAAAGCCTTTGATAAGTCACAAAAGACTCCCAGAGCATCATGCGACTCCTCCCAGGCATCAAAAATACTATTTAAAAGCTCAACTCCAGCATCGGTAGTTGAGCGACCCCTAGTAAAACCAAATTGTTTTTCATGTAACAGCTTATTGTTATTAAAATGAATTTGAAGCTGACCTAGAATTAATTTTTCAAAAATTTTACTAAACGTGGGTAGCACAGATATTGGCCTATAATTTGTGGGGTCAGATGTGCTACCTGATTTAAATAACGGAATTACTTTACTACTTTTCATTTGATCAGGAAACACACCACAGTCAATGCATCTATTGAAAATCATTGCCAGTTCAGGTGCTACTGTGTTGATTATGGATTTCGTAATCACAACAGAATTGCCCCAAAGATCACTAGTCTTCTTCAAATTAAGACTATTAAAAGTTTTTACAATATCTCTGTCAGTGACATAACTAAAACTAAATTCAATGTTACACCTATTGACATTTTGTTTCAATAGAGATTCGGCGTCAATAGGGGACGAGTTGAGGGATTTAGTGGTTGAGACTGGAATGTCTGTGAAGAAATTTTCAAATGCTGTGGCAATCTCAAAATCTGACTTTAATATCTTTTTATTTAATTGAAGAGTGTAATCGTTACTTTTAATCTTGACCCTTCCAGTCTCATTGTTTATAATATCCCACGTTGCTTTTATTTTATTGTCACTGTTTTTAATTTTTGATTTTAAATAAAGTGTCTTAGCTTCACGACAAATCTTTTTAAATAACTTGGAATAATTTCTTACATATTGACAAAATTGTTCATCATTTTTATTAATTACTTTCTGTTCATATAATTCGTAAAGCTTATTTCTACTTTTATAAATTCCAGTGGTTGCCCATTCACTGAAGGATGTAGTACCAGCAACTGAGATCCTCTTAGGGACAAAGATAGAATTGAATATAGTACAGTACATTTTTGCCTACTTCTTCGGAGACACAGTCGTGAGTCTATTAAAAATACATACGCGATAGGATACGAGTGAGAGTTTGACGAGAGCGGTGAAATCAATATCTCTTAAATGGCAAGACGAATCTGGGGGCTTATTCACTATGACCATTTTGAAGTCTTAACGTGTTTTAACGTGCTAGTTACCCACGTCGGCACGTTATTGGCTTAAACGGTATTCACTATGCCAACTTCAAGTTTGACAAGCACGGTAGCGCACGTTTCGGACACGGTTTTAGTTGTCAAAATTCCGTGAGCTATGAGGTCACGTAACATGCACGTAACGCGTTTATTATAAAACGATAGAGGATAAATAAGTACTAAGTTTATTTGTTTTATATTATTTTCAGTGTCCGTTAGTGGTTAAATGCTAAGTTTATTTGCTTTTTTATTTACCAGTGTCCGTATCAAAGTTATTTAATTAAATATTATGTTTTATGAAAATTGACGCCTCTCGCTGGCGCCAGCGTCTCACTCGTCTTCGGATAAATAATAAATCCATTATGATTTATTAGATTCTGTTAGAATTGGGCTATTTGCTGCACTAACCGCACTTATATTTTTTATATTGTAGCGCGACTGCAACTGTCATGTCTGTCATCAATGTCATCATTATGTTTTCGTTCAAAAATTGACTTAAGTACAAAAGATGAACTAAACTTTGAAGATCAATTTTTTATTTTGAGATTGTTCCTGGCGAAATTGTACTAAAATAATATAATTTAAGTTTTATTAACCTTTTTTATTTGTACTGTAGCTTATACTTAAAATTACAAGTTAGTAAAATAATATTTATAAAATCGAAATTGAGCCGGCAAACCGGCATTAAGATTTATGAACGAATTTTGTGAAATTGATAACTTGGCATAGACAAGCTGTCGTATGGCATACTGAATACAATATTTTGATTGACGTGGTACGTCACGTTACTGAATCACGTTTACGTCTAGTGTGCGTCACGACGACACACGTCTTGAGCATGGTATTTCAGTGGTCATAGTGAATAAGCCCCCTGAATGGTTTTTTGTATGTATCATTGCGGAGGTGCTATGTGGCGGAATGTTAATTCTTTAGTTCATAATTTTTGAGTGGATTAGTGGGTTTTATTTATTGCTCACCTGTTAGCAGTAAGTACCTGCGCAAACATTAGCGCTTTTCTAAATATTGAAAGCAAGGGAAACTAAAGGAAGCGTATTTAAAATTTGTAACTCGCGTAATGAAACTTCATTACTCCTTAGTAAATAAGACATAAAGATGATTTCCTTTCTATTAATCCACGCGAACAAAGCCACGGACAGTCGTAAGTTTAAATATATGTTGCTTAAAGTTTTTAATGTTATATCTCTCTAACTAAAACTAAAAAAGATATCGCAAAAATGAATTCTATGCCCGCAAACTATTTAAAACCTTCGTGTTTATAAAAGAAATACAATAGTAATTTTTTACTTTAATAGTAGGTACTATTAAATTAAAAAAGCTCTTTTAGGATTTGGTTCATATAAAATTAATACAATGATTGTATTATGATTGTCGAATAAAACTATTTAGCAATATGAAACTATACAACAAAAAAAATATTTTAATATGAAACTATACAACATGAACCAAATAATTATATGATATTATAGAAAAATTTGTTTTAATTTACCGACTGTAATCCCCAGACTTCAGACTGATTTCAATTACAAGTTTTATTTTACGATGGAATCTGACACTGTTAGAATATAGACTTTATAGAAATTGTACTTATAAGAATTTGTATGTTTTAAAGCTAATACTTAATTTTTGAACAAAATCAATGATAAAAGTAAAAAATACCTACAAAGCAAAAGTCTTTCGTGTACCTAACAGGGACAACAGGGATAGGACCAGGATAAAGATAATAACTCTCGAGTACGTATATTTTATACTTAACAGCCACTACGCAGTATACGGTGCAAATTGTGTTAAAATTTGGAGCATTTCGTACAACAGACTATTTGTTTTTTTATGTAATAAATAAATATACTTGTACAACAAGTGGATGAAAAGTGTATACTAAGAAAATGTTATTTCATAATGGTTATTCGCGAATAAAGTCAATGTTTGGGTGTAATATTACACCTCTGCCTACCCCTTCGGGATGCAGGCGTGAGTCTATAAAAAATAAAAAGGTCAATGTTTATTAAAAATAAGTCTCTATTTATTTATTTATTTATTTGGCACACTAAACAAAACATAGTGCTTGAATAAATTCTTAGAAGCTATTTTACAGTTTCGTCTTAAACTATGCTTCTAACTATTTACTTCTAAAGTAATTTTATTTTATACCAACCCAACCTGCCAGCGTGGTACAGTAGTTATTGTGACGCAAATTAGGAAAGACATTTGCCTTTCCTTTGCCTGGACATATCTCCAGCAGAGGGATACAGAACGCTGTATAAATAATTATGAGTCTACATTATGGAATGCAAATAAATAAATAACTATTGAATAAGTTGGTTTATATGGTATGGGGTAATTTTACCATATGTAAATAAAATGCTGGCATGTTTTGAAATATTTAATAAAATATTTTTGCGAGTTAAAAGCTCAGGCTATTCTCAGAAACAGCCATGTAAGTTGAAAAGAGTTGTGTATTTCTAGGAATCGAACCAAGCGAAATATTTTATAGCGCAGTTTAAATGAAATTTTGCATTTTAGGGTTAGCAGCATTATCCTCTGTATCATTATTTAATTTTTCGTGTGAAGTTGCAACTGGGGGATAATGCTACTAACCCTTTCAAACACGGCACCATCACTGAATTTTCGAATTTATGTGCGTATTAAATGAAACGAGAAATCAACTATTCTGTCTAATCTGGTAAGACTATCGAGCAGATCCCGGATTCCAAGACAGAAGTCTTGGATGTATCCAAGATAAAGGTAGGACAATAAAATTACGATGACTACAGACAGACCTAGTTTAATAATAAGAAGAGTTCGGTAATAATCCGCGGTGCCGGCCAATTGTGGGTTGGCAGACTCCGCATATTTGCCGAAAACATTATGGAGAACTTTTAGACATCCATGTTTCGGTCCTATCATCCACCATTTAGAGAGCAATAACTAAAAATTTAATTTAAACATAACTTTGAAAAGTGCGCTGTTAGTTTGAACCATTGACCCTCTGAGTAGCAGTTCTAAGTCACTGTAGTTTATCGCTGCCCAGAATACTACTAAAAGAATAACATATAACTTTAATGATTTCAAACATAAGGAAGTTTTATAACAAGACGACAAGCTTAAAACAAAAAACTGGGTTTAACTTAACCGTCTAAACGAGTGAAATACTCGTTTCGCAACGTCAGCTGTCGACTGGGCAAAAACAAATTCACCTCTTTTTCATATAATTTAATTCATAGTGTCGAGTTAAGTAAAAAGCGGGCTCTGGCCGCAGACAGAGCCGCGTTAAAGTACTAGTGTACCAACTTAATTAATGCTTGTGCTTCGAGTAAACTTCCTTAAAACGATCCTTATAATAAGCTGAAGGCTTTTTTAATGTTGTTGCACGAAGAATATTCTGTGTTTTAAGTTACGTTTAAGGAAATTATTTTGCTGGTTTATTTAGCAAGCTTGCATTTATACTTAAGGTACTTGGTTAATTAAGGCTAATGACGAATTTCTTCCTGTAATTCATTCGTTCTGTAGTATTGTAGCTAGTAGATGCCAAGGTTTACACAGAGAACAGTCCTTCGGAAATAAGTGTAAATTTTAGTCAAAACATTTCAAAAAAATTATAAACAGATACCTACATAAGTATTTCGAATCTAGTCCGTCTTGCTACGTCTTGTGTATAAATAATACTTTATAACATTTTCTTACTTTATACCATTACACTTTTTAGGAAACTACAACTTCGCAGCGCTGTTCTTATAGCTGAGTTAGACTCAAGCTTTAAATCTGATAACACGAAACAGGTCATTAAAAATCATCTCTCTTTGATCCTTTTTCGGATCATTACCTGCCATCGTTATCTGCCCTCACGGTTCGAATTTGGGAGAGGCGTAAGATGTGCGTGAGGCTCTCCCCTAAAACTACCTACTCACAAAAACCACTGTGGTCATGGTGTGTGGTAGACGACCCATAGAAGCTCGATCACGCAAATCACGGTCCCCATTTCTTTTTTACCACAACCCCGCCCGGAATCGCTCTTTGATCCTTCAATACCAGGCAATCATATAAACGTATTCTCTAATTCAAAATTCAATAAATAATCAAACTCTAATTAAGTTGGGTGTTTATTGTAATGATTGAATTCATTGTTTATGAACGCGAAGGCTACAATATCATGCGCTACATTTAATCAAGCAAGCAATTAGTGCGGTTGGTTATCCATTTCGATTGGAGTTCTAATATTGATATCAATCTAGTATCTAATATCAATTCTAGAATTGCAAATGGCATATTGAATTAAGGACACCGATTCCCTCTGGTCATATCGTTTGTTACAAATGTGGTACAAGCTGGAAATTCTAGCTTTGTTATTGTAATTTTAATATCTGTTTTAAATGCAGATATTCCTGTCACTTTTCCTGCGCATAAAGAGGCGATATCAACTTATGAAGATAATTTCAAACAAACTCTTGTAAAAGCTTAGTGATCGTTTATTCTAACATTACAACATGAGATGAGAGTAAATCTTCAGTTAAGTGCGTTGTAGAACGCAAACAAAACAACTTGGTGGGTTGTACATGAACATCTATGTACCTTTCACAACTTTTATTAGTATTGGAAAAGTTTTATCGGCTTTTTGTAGCGCAACGTTTATTCGATAAAAAGTTCAATGTTTACAGCGTTATTTATTGTTTTTTAACGAACACGCTCCTTTCTCCCGAAATTGGATGGAATTGATCAAAAAGTATGAAGTAGGCGAAGTTTTGTAACTTAGTGTAAAGAAGATTGTTTGAGTAAGTCGGTGACATCGGCTTTATTAAAAAATCTTATTTGATTTTTACGTGATTTTTATTTGTGGTGCGAAATAATTGCACGCCCAGTTTCTGTGTTTGACTACTACGGTTGAGGTATTGATTGATACAAGGACCGACCGTGATTGGGTCGTCTTTGTCAGAGTGAGTTTCAAGCGTGGCTGAAAGCTTGAAATTTCATAGGAGACTAAGATTAGTGCGAGTCACAAATCGCTGATACGTGTATGCCTGTGATGATGCCATCGCAGGCATACAGACAAAGATAGACAGTGCCTATGTAGGCACTGTCCCTAGACTGAAATGTTTAGTTATATGTGTCATGCATACCACAATATTTTCGTATTTTTTTACAAAAGTAAAAACAGACAAAAATCTTCGAAATATTATTTCAAAATGGTACCACATTGAATAAATTGTATACGCACCTATTAATATTTAATATGCAATTTCATTTTCAAATAAATCTGACTGCAGAACTTTCATCATAAATTGAGCGTCAGATAACTTTCCAATAAATATTGGGGATTTTTAAATGCATTGTCAAAGTTTATTGTAAATCCAAAATGGCAGCGATTACAATACATTGTACGTGACCGTGTCGCGATAAATGATTGTACAACGTCAACAACATTGATTCTGTGTTGTGTGGATAATAAATAAGTAAACATAGTCTGTACAAATAACTAAAGTTGTATTATAATGGCAACTAGTAGACTCATCATCATCATTCTAGCGCTGTCCCGGGGGCGTTCCAAAACCTACGCCTTGGAGCCCGGAGTCCGTTTTCCGGCTGCATCTTCTCCACTTTGCACGGTCTTCAGCATCCCTGGTGGTTAGTCGATTGGCACGTATATCATCCCTTACGACTTCAAGCCAGCATTTCTAAGGCTTTTCTCGTTTACCAGGGCCCGGTAGTAGAAGAATAAAGGTCAACGCTCATTAGAGCCACCGGCACCCACTCCGCACGGCGTCCACGAGTGGACGTCGCGCGGTCAACCAGCGGACCGCGCGCCGTCAACGAGTGAACGCCGCGCGGACAACGCGGCGAAGAGCAGTCAACGCGCGACAAGTATGCGAGCAGCGAGTTGCCACCGAGCCGTCAACGCGCGGACGGCGGGTGGACCACTCGCCGCCCGCGCGTGGACGGTTTACGACAGAGGCGATCCGGTGACGCTACGGAGTTGATGTAGTGAGCGCATACCCATACAAATCCATATAAAGAATACTAACCGCACGAGGCGAGGCGGTGCGGAGTGGGTGCCGGGTGGCTCTAATGAGCGTTGACCTTAACTATGCAAGTTTGAATGGCAAGCTATGCTATCATATTGTGACGGCCGGTGTCATGTCAAAATTGTCATCACAAAGGTTGTCAAGAACTACTGACGTCTACACGACAAACTAGGCGGTCGTCAAACACAATAATTAGCAAAGAGGTTTGAAGACTATTTTATTTTATTTTAATTATGAAATGACAATCGAAATTAGTGGATCTAGAACATTCCTAGGGGTATATAAGGCGATGTAGACGCGCTGAGCGCCAGTTTAAGTTGAGAAGTGGTGAAGTGGAGAAGAAAAGGAAGAAGTAAAAGGAAGAAAGAAGAAGTAGTGATATAAAGTGAAGAGAAAGTGTAGTGCAGTGAAGTGCAATAGCTAATTAAGTATTGTATTGGCAAGTGAGGTCTAAAGACAATCTTTTACTGTTAGTAAGATAGTTCACAGGATTGCCAGCGATATAAATAATTTGAGACGATATTTTCATTACAGTAGACTGTATAAAGCGTAGTCTTTCATCTAATTAAGCTTGCTAAGTAACAATGCAAATAGAATAAGTATCCGTTAATTAAATTCAGGAATATTGTCGTATTTTATTTACACAAAGTCAGACGAAGTTAATTATAGCATCCGGAAGTGTAAAGAGGTACCGCTACTAATAGACAAGAAGGTGCCTTTTAAACCGTGCTTATCATATTAGATTGATTTCCTGGTCTCAGCATCCTCATCTTAGGGGAATGCTTAACCATTCCTAAAGCAATTAGAGTGGTCGAGTATTATGCAGGTCTCATTTTGTTGAAACCATTGACACGAAAAAGAGGAATAATGTAGTTTGCCTACGATTTTATTGCAGTTACTACCTTACTTTTACTGTTATAATTTAAATGAACCGATTTCACTGCCCTAAATATATTTTTATTTTCTACAAACAACTAAAGTCAATTTAAACTTTAAATAAATGTGCCGAGGTGAATAATGCATATGGACTGATAAGATCGCCCTAATTAACAACTCAGCCCGTATAGCCCGTTCAATACTACAAATCTGTGTAATAAACCAACGATATAAATAATAATATATGTATCGTTGAGTACATTCGCATTATCACGTCTAATTGAAAATGCAATGAAGTCAGCACATAATTTACTGCGACACGATTATGTACAAACGGCATCGCACTCATAGTTGTACTCGCACTGGTGTAGATCACAATATGTTCTAATTTGGCTGCCCCACACTCCACTGACGTTTCAGTGCATATTATACGTAGGTTGTGTTGCTATTTGGGCTATTTACCCCGAGTATGGTGCACTTTGTAATGTGACCGAGTGTTTGAAATAGATATATTGTCTATGACAATCGAGATATCAGTTTAGTTAAATTTTGTTATCTATGGTAATTAATTTTGAGTGTGTGCGTGTGCGCGAGTGTGCGTGTGCGCGTGTGCGTGTCTTCTGTTTGGAACTCGCCTTTGAAAAGCACATTTGAGCTATGCAACTAAATTTTGTTAAACCAGCTACGCTGTGAATTTTGTGAACCCTTGTAAAATTGTCGCTATTTGATTAGTCCGGCACGGTTTAGTCAGCATTTGATGATAACATTGTGATATTACATTGGAACTATTTACATTTTGTAAAATTGTGGATTGTGTGACATCGTGCCTCGTGCCTTGAAGACATCACGTTTGGAATCTAGCAGCTAAGTAGATATATCATTCAAACTATCGTGGCCACTTTAGTTTTGTATGTTTATCTAGCCTGGCTCCAAGACCGACACCAGTGAAGATCCAGGTAACTGTACATATTGTATTTGATTCTTAGCGCTGAGTAACTCAACCAATATATGTCAGACTTTTGTTTGCACTGGTCATGTGGGTGTAACTAGCTTCCACTGCCTTCTGCAACAATTCCCACCTGTCTAGGGTAACTCTAGAACACCGAGTAATAATTTTTCATTTACCCGTAAAAGATGACGACTGGGTAAGATATTTTATGATATGATTAGGTACGGCTCGTAGGATTTGAGGCACGCATAAAGATATCGTCACGCGTCTATAAAGAAATCTTAAATTAAAGCGTCTGTGGAGAGCTCTAGAAAAGATGTTGTACTGGCTTATTCAAATCTTTCGACCTCAACGCCTATTTTCTAACGGTTTATACGTTTAAAAGGAATTCTTTGTATGCGGCAAAATCACGGGCACGGGCCTCTTCTCAGTATGAGAGGGGTAAGGGAAAAATCCACCTCGCAGGCCAAATGCGGGTTGGCAGACTTAATATGCCTTTCGAGAACATTATGGAGAATTCTCAGAGGGTCTAGTCCGAGTTTGCACTCGATCGTCACGATCGACGATAGAATTGTCGCCGGGAACAATTTCCATACATTTTCCAAAAGCGCCACCTAACGGAGTGTTGCGATCGATAGACACCGCTAGGGGGCGCATTTAGAAAATGTATGGAAATTGTTCCCGTCGACTAGCTATCGTCGATCGTGACGATCGAGTGCAAACTCGGACTAGACCCTCAGACATGCAGGTTCCCTCACAATGTTTTCCTTCACCGATAATTATGCGATAATAAACAACGTGTAAACCATGTCACCTCTATATGTGTCGAAGGCTAATAGAGACGTAGTCGTAGGTATCTCTATGTAGAATCTTACTGTCTGCAGATTGCATGCGCCGGCGCGGTAGAACCGTAGAGGTAAATGTTTGTACGCCTTTGTTCCATTAATACTTCCTAGATCACTCCCTCTCTTCCTCAGCCACTACCTTTTCCTTCTCGCAATAGGCAGCAACTAAAATTCTATTCTGAATGTATTTCTATAGCATAGCTTTCATAAATCTAACAGGCCACAATCATATTCAAAATATGACAAACGATTACCATTAGGTGTGTAATCTTTCTTTCTCAACATATATATAAAAGGCAAAAAAAAAATTATATCGCTACACCAAGAACACATTTAGCTCTAGTGTAAGGTAACGAAAATTGTTGCGATGGCAACCCTGGTACACGCCCGTTAGTTGTTATTTATTGCTCAATATTACCATCCGCCACTTACACAGTAATATTACAAATTATGTGCATATATTAATTCGGTACAAGCCGCGAATTCGCGAGTTCCCATACATACGCAATGTTGTGTTACTTTAGTTGCAAGACACAGGTAATGTTTATGCCACTTGCTTGTTTTATGAGTTATCCTATTCATTTCATACAGCTAATATGAACTCGAAAAATGGATGCATGTTACTCGTAATAGTAACATATTTGATAAAGCTTTGAAAAAATACAGCTTACACATAAGAATAACACATATTCTTTTGTCGCAATACAGGAAAAACTAAAACGATCAATGAAGAAGTAGTTCTTAAAATGTTGGTCTTCTGCAATAAATTGTACTCAGTAAACTATTAAATATATCTCTGTCACCCCATACATAATAAATGCAAAACTAGATGCATTTTTGTTCCATTTTCAAGCCAATATGGCTGAACAGAATATGACGAATCTAAGCATACATTAGCTATATAAATCTGCATAAAGTTTGTTGCGAAATATAGAAATATAAGCTTTTATATCTGGATCTTTAATAGGTACTCGTATTTCGAAAATAACTACCGTAGTCCACTGATGGATAAAGGCCTCGCTGCATGCTAAGCCATCT
Source organism: Euclidia mi (assembly GCA_944739405.2). NCBI lineage: Eukaryota > Metazoa > Arthropoda > Insecta > Lepidoptera > Erebidae > Euclidia > Euclidia mi. The sequence continues at coordinate 23,053,595 of OX123204.2, read as the reverse complement.
CATGACGGCTTAGTACGTACTATCAGGCTTCATCATCGTCATCGTCGTAGCTTTATTTTGGTTGACCAACCAAGACTTTCGTCTAACCACAAATTACTGAATATTAGCTTTGCCGCGAAGTCAATACTAACTGACCTACTTTATCTCTTATTTTTATAAGCCCTAAACAAATATAATATAAAGGAACCAATTCTTACAAGAAACGAAATCTGATTGGCAGTGTTTTCAATTTTCTTTTTATTATTTGCTAACAATCTTCCTTGACAACGGGGTTTTTCCTTAATAGCTTTTAGGCTAGAGTACAATGTTTTTTTGTCTTTGTCTTTCTCAAGATAAACAAAGGCACGTATACGAATGGAGAATAATAGATAGAAAGGAACAATTTCAAAAATTGTCCAATACGCCCAGATTATGTTTGTAATAATATGAATAAGTTTATATTTCGCTTACTTTATGATAGTTTTAAAGGACTTTGTTAAATAAACAAATTGCCTGATAAAAGTTACCTAAGAAAAAGTTATATCGTTAAATTCTAATTTTTTTATTATATATTTTCTATTTCGTCATGGATTCGCAGAATATCACATTACGTAAAGACAAAAAGAGAGTTAATGAATTCCTGAATCTGTCAATTATATCCAATGACTCTGATTATTTAGTAGAGAGTCTGCCAGATTTATCGTCTGGACATAATATACTGAGCGATCAATACAGGAATGAAATTTCTAAGCTAAAGGAGGAACTGGAAATAGCAAACGCAGAAAAAGAAAATTTGATCTGCGAAAATAACACCTTAAAACAAAAATCTCAAGAAACAAAGTAGACAAATTATGCACCTGAAAGAGATAGTTCTGGTTCACCAAGTACTCCAGTGCTTTCAAATATCGTCAGAAAATCGAAGAAGCTGCGGCGCCTATTCAAGGAACATTAGAAACTTAATTTAAGCATTGAAGAACTTAGCTTGCCGATTGATAGCGGCAATGATATTGTGCCTGATGGCATCGAGGAAAACTTCGAGTTTTCCTGCAAGCCACTATACCGACGAGACCTGAAGCACTCGATAAGCCCTCGGTGAAATATACTCCCAGGTCGATAAAAACTAATGATGAATCAACTTGTATAGATTACCGCGATTTAAGCCCAAGCGATACATGTCCGAGGATACAAATATTCTCTGATGTACGCTCACGCATGAGGAACTTGCTACTGAATTACATTAGGTCTTCCTACTACGTGTCATTGGTCTGCAAGCCTGGAGCCACAAGCGATAAGCTATTGGAATCATGTCTAGAGACATGCAAAGACTTCGGTAAATCGGACTATGTGGTAATTATGTGTGGTAGTAATGATAGAGGTCCGTTAAGATTACAATCTACTCTATACTTTAATCTGGACAGACTTGCCCATACGAATGTTTTGCTGTGTAATGTACATAAAAGTAGATTTTTAAGTGAATGTAAACTCCATGAAACTTTTCATTATATCTCTTCTCAATTTTCTTATACCACATGTGTACATATGGAGTATTTAGTTTATTTTACCTCTTATATTTTATCAACTTGTAGGTAAGTACTGCGTACCATATTACATTTGAACTATAGACACAACTAGCTTTTGCCCGCTGCTTCGCACGCGTAAATTACGATTAGGTAAAATATTTTGTACAAACACCCCTACCCTCCCCGCAAGGAACATACATGCTAATTTCACCTTCTTGCGCCCAGTAATTTCATTCTGTAATGTGTCTATCAGTCAGTCAGTAACGAAAAGTTTTTATATGTATACACATATTGAAGTGATTCCATTGAAAAAATATTTTTTTTACACAAGCTCTGAATTCCTTTTTCACCCTCTTAGGGGAAAATTTCCAAAATGTCTTTGTGTTAACTAATTTCATTTGAGGAACCAATATACAAAGTTTGAAGTTAATCCATTGAGGAAATAAAAAGTTTCGTACATAATTATTCAGACAACCAGTTTAACGCCTTTAGGGGAGGAATTTCCAAAAGTCCTCTCTCAGTGCGTATGCCTTGAGGTATGTAGGGGCCTACATACCTCTATGAACATACATGTATGCAAAATTTCATCCACTTGCGCTCAGTTGTTTCGGCTGTAGCATGTCTGTCAGTCAATCAGTAACGCGAGGATTTTATATACAGACAAATTATAGAAATAAATAATATTTGACTGCCTTCGTGATAAGTACAGTAAATAGCGTATGCGTCTGCTAAACGGGAGGTCTCGCGTTCGATTCCCGGGTCGGGCAAAAGTATTACTGAGTTTTGCCGGATTCTCAGTAGCACCATGGCCAGCACGGAGTCTGTCAATGTGCCCGGTAACGGCAATAGGCTCGCCCCATATTACGTGGGACCTTATATGCAACATGGCGAAATATGAGTGTAATATTTCACCTCTGCCTATCCCTTCGTGGATACAGGCGTGGGACTATAAAAAAAAATAAACAAACTGTCTGTAATCTCAAAAGAATTGTATTGCATATTGTTGCTAACCCGTTTCCAGAAACCCTATGATTTATTTAGATTGTTTTTCTGTCTGTCTATTTATTCAGGGTAGGTAATCTTAAAAATGGCTGAATCGATTTAGTGTGTATTTTATTAATGGTTCATGAAAATCTTGAACAAACTATGAAAATTTCATTTAGGCGTAGCTGATTGCAAAAGGTAGTTAAAATTAAATTAGTCAAGGATTCCGTAGCTAGTATAGGTAGTATTGTATATTTCAGCGACATTGTAAAAAAATGAAGTTCAGAAACCCTTTCTTAGTAGGTACTTTAGGTTAAAGAAATAAGAGAAGCCTTGGTTGGACAAAGCAGAAAACCTATTCCCCCCCGTGGGATCTCCACCTTGTCGTGGTAGGGTGTCAGTAACCGTGGTTAGATCACCCACGGTGAAGCTAAGCGAGATCCCGGGAGTGGACGCTCCGCGTGGGCTTGACGGAGGCCTGTGCAGGATACGTCCAAAGGTGCGGGTGCGGGGGACAGTTCTGTCTGTCTCTCGCAGTCGGGCGCGGTCGCGGGAGGAGAGGCGTGTCGGTGTTGCGTTGCCGCGCGCCCTATCTCCCGCGACCAAATGGGGGCACACCATGGTTGCGTCGCGGTGGGGCCGCAGAGAAAGAGGAGATTCGGTGTTGCGTTGCCGTCCTCCCTATCCTCTGCGGCCGCTGGGTGTATTGGCGGCGGAGCCCAACACCTTCATCCGTCGCCAAGGTGGTTTTGTTCGGGGCCCGCCTGACCATCTGGCGGGCTAATACCCATCGAGGGGTAGCGAGGAATGCTTCGGTGATACCCGACCCTCCACCACATAGGTACATGAGGAACACGGGTTGGTTTTTAGTCAGTAAGAGTCTGACAGTCCTGCTCTTCCTGATTTTCCAACCCACCAAAAAAAAGCAGACTGATAAAAAGTGCGTATCTGCTTAAAAATAAATAAAAATAGCAAAATAACGGTTCTAAGTATTTTGGCTTGTATTGGAATAAAGAACCATCCTACATTTTAGTTAGTGAAGATGAAGACCGCTTAGATAAGAGCCAGCCGCATAAATTTAAATTAATGAAAATTAAATGCACACACGATGAAAAAAAATCAAGTGAAGGAATAAAAAGTTTCATACAAACTGGGACCCCTTTTTTAACTCCCTGTTTTAGTGGTGAATTCACTAACGTCACTTGAGGAAGTGATATGCAAAGTTTCAAGTGAATCCATTGAAGTTTATTTATATATTACAAATTCAAATTCAAATTCAAATTCAAAAATCCTTTATTCATTTGGGTCACAATGTGACGCTTATGAACGTCAAAATAATAAATTTATAAAATAATTACTTATAGACTCTACATTTACATTTACCGCCACGTTCGCAAAGCAATAGGTAGAACCATGAGAAAGAACGGGCAATAAAACTCACGGTCACTCTTTTTCATCGCCAGGTTTTGCATAATACACATAATTTACATTTTGTAAGGTGCTGCAACTGTTACACCTTCTATATCACTTGTATATATTTACTGTACATAATAATACTACAAAATGGGACACACTTTTTTAAGCCCCATAGTGACTTCAAAAACTCATTTCTTGGTGTTCACTAACGTCATGTGAGGAACCTATATACAAAGTTTGAAGTTAATCCAATGAAGGAAAAAAAGACTTCATACAAATTCCGACTCCCCTTTTTAACCCTTTAGGGTAAGAAATTCCAAAAAGATTTTCTTAATTCTTTAGTGAAAAACTGATGTCATCTGAGGAACCTAAATACAAAGTTTGAAGTCAATCCACTGAAGGAAAAATAAGTTTCGTTTAATACACACTTTGAACCACTATCTTACACCCTGAGGGTAGGAATTTTCAAAAAAAAAATCTTAATGTTCACTATCGTTCTTTGAGAAACCAATATACAAAGTTTAAAGTCAATCCATTAAAGGAATAAAAAGTTACATACAAACTTTAAATCTCAGTCTTACCGTCTTAAGGGTGGAATCTCAAAAAAAATATTCTTAGTGCTCACTATTATCATTTGAGGAACCAATATACAAAATTTGAAGTCAAACCACTGAAGGAATAATAAGTTTCATCCACACTTTGGACCCCCTATCTTACGCCTTGAGGATGGAAACTTAAAAAAAACTAATACTTAGTGTTCACTATCGTCATTTGAGGAACCAATATACAAAGTTTAAAGTCAATCCATTAAAGGAGTAAAAAGTTACATACAAACTTTAAATCTCAGTCTTACCGTCTTAAGGGTGGAATCTCCAAAAAAATATTCTTAGTGCTCACTATTATCATTTGAGGAACCAATATACAAAATTTGAAGTCAAACCACTGAAGGAATAATAAGTTTCATCCACACTTTGGACCCCCTATCTTACGCCTTGAGGATGGAAACTTAAAAAAAACTAATACTTAGTGTTCACTATCGTCATTTGAGGAACCAATATACAAAGTTTGAAGTCAATCCACTGAAGGAATAATAAGTTTCTTTCATACACACTTTAAACCCCTATCTTACCCCCTGAGGGTAGGAATTTTCGAAAAACAAATTCTTAGTGCTCACTATCGTCGTTTGAGGAACCAATATACAAAGTTTGAAGTCAATCCATTACAGGAATTATAATAAATAATAATAATAATAAATTTATTTATTTCCAAAATAGTGCAAAAACAATTACAATTCAGGTCTTATAAGTACATTTAAAGGATGAATACATATTTGCCTGTACTAGGTTAAAAACCTGTGCTTCAGGCGATCAAGTAAAACTATCTTATATGGTAAAACTACATTAAAATAACTAAAGCTAAAATAATAATAGTTGTATACAGTTATGTTCTTAGTTCTATTTTAATATTGCAAGTAACTCTTCTGTCTGTTCATATGGCATGTCTTGTAAATAATTACAAAGTGTTTTTTTACAATAATAATAGTTTGAGGTATATAAACTTATGACTCTATTTAATTTGTTATATAAATATGGACCCATAAATGTGAAAAATCTATTTGTAAAAGTAAATTTTGAGGTCGGGTGTGAAATGCAGACGATATCTTGCCGCCTCTTGTTAGTATTGTATGTATTATAGGTAAGCATGGCATGTTGTTTTAAAACTATGTGCATGATGAAGAGTTGACGAACAGTTAACACATGACAGGATTTATATAATAGGGTTGTGGGAAAGAGAAAAGGGCGAGAGTGTGCTACTTTTAAGATCGTTCTCTGTGCTCGCTCAAGGGGCAATAATATTGTTTTCAGAGCACCACCCCAAGAAGTTATACAATATTGGATTATAGATTGACATAGGGCCAGATACACTTGTGTGATTAATTTTGAGTCCGCAAATGTCCTTAGTTTTTTAAATACATAAATTAATTTCCGGACACGATTGACTAAGTTTATTATATGTTCACGGAAAGAAAGTGTTTCATCAATAGTAATCCCGAGATATTTTATGTTGTTAGTACGGAGGATAGTAGGACAGTTACATACAGTGTTCCCAGATGGAGTTGTGCATTCGTGTGCGTATAGGTGAGGTTTGGTAACAATTTGTTTACTCTTGCGCATGACAAAATGAATATATTTTGTTTTGTCCGCATTTAATGTGAGTAAGTTACGATGCAGCCAGTTGTTTACTACATTAAAGCCTGACTGCGCTTTTTCATAGAGTTCATTGACAGTTGAGGCGGTAAAAACAAGTGCCGTATCATCAGCGTATGATATTAATTTGCCGTGATCTAACTGAATGTTACACAAGTCGTTAATATAAATTAGGAACAGTGTGGGGCCCAAAATACTTCCTTGGGGCAAACCAAATTTAGTGTTTTTTTGATAATTGCTCGTAATATTATCTATCTTAACACACTGATGCCGATCATTTAAGTAGTCAGCAAACAGTTTAAGCTGCATTCCTCTTACACCAAGGGACTCCAATTTGTGTAGAAGTGAAGAAATACATACAGTATCGAATGCTTTGGCTAGGTCAAGAAAGATCCCTAAGGTGTAGTTGCCTTTTCCAAGTTCCTGTGTAATATAGTCAGTCAGGCTATGCACGGCGTCAGACGTTGATAATTTTGCTCGGAAGCCGAATTGGGAAGAAGAGAGATAGTGTGTCTTTTCGAGGAAGTTAACTAATCGGCTATTAATAATCTTTTCAAGTATTTTTGATAGTGCGGGAAGTAATGATATAGGTCTATAATTAATAATTAGGTCCTTTTCTCCAGATTTATAAATCGGAATAACTACTGCCTTTTTGAGGCATTTAGGAAAGGTACCCTTGGATAGGCATGTTTGGAAAATGTACGTTAGAGGGGGTATAAAAATGTGCATAAAAAATATAATAAAAATATATAAATTACAAGTAACATACAAACTTTGACCCTCAATCTTACCCTCTTAGAGGTGCAATTTCCAAAATATTAATTCTTAGTGTTCACTATCATCATTTGAGGAACTAATATATAAAGTTTGAAGTCAATCCATTAGAGAGGTAAAAAGTTACATACAAACTTTGATTCCCTATCTTACCCCTTAGGGGAGAAATATCCAAAAAAATAAACAATTTAAGGAACCAATATACAAAGTTTGGAGTCAATCCATTGAAGGAATAAAAAGTTTCATTCAAACTTTGACCCCCAGTTTTAGCCCCTTAGGGGTGGAATTTCCATAAATCCTCTCTTAGTGCTACCCTACACTCCTCAAAGAACATACATGCTAAATTTAATCTTCTTGTGACCAATCGTTTCGGCTGTAGCGTGTCTGTCAGTCAGTCAGTAACGCAAGGATTTTATATATTAAGATTACAATCAATGTATAACCGCCACCACAAATAACAACGGAAATCATTTGTCTACAAGTACGCAGACAGATAATAACCAGATTGCAAACTCACGTGCTATTGAAACGCAAACAGAAGAAATATTTTTTCGAGACTAAGCGTGATTTTATAGTTTTACACAGCAATGTCCAAGGTGTCAGATCCAAAATAGGTGATCTAGAAATATTAGTTCAGTCGAGAAGCATAGATATTCTATGTTTAAGTGAAACTTTCTTGAAAAATTAATATTTAGAAATATTGCAATTATCAAATTTTAAAACAGCAACTTATTTTTCCAGAAATAATAAATCTACAGGTGGAGTGTGCATATATGTATGTTAAAAAATCAATTAACTTTAAACCGATTAATTGGCTCGCTGATATCTCCGTCGAACTGCATTTTGAGTGTTGTGGCATAGTCATTCCGGAATTGAATTGGTTCATTTTGTGTGTCTATAGATCACCTAACAGTAATATTAAGTTATTCTTTGATAAATTAGAGTTGTTGTTATTTAGGCTTACAATTAGGTCAAGGGCGATGAACAGAAATATCTTTATTTTGGGAGATTATAATATCAATACAATACAGAAAGACAAAAAAGGTAACTTTTTTATCAACACTAAATAGGTACATATTATCTGCATTTAGCTTTCAAACAGCCCACAAGAATTATATCACACTCAGCTACGTGTATTGACAACATAATAACAAACTATAAAAATTATAAAGCTGAAATATGGGATTAAGGTATTTCAGACCACACTGCACAAGTTATAAAATTACCATGCAGCTTGAGCTTTCATGAGAAATTCTGGTACAAAATGCAACGACAAATAAATGATAATATTTGAGGTATTTATCAAATACATAGCACAAATCAATTTCCATGACATTTATTTAGAATCGGATGTAAACGCAGCTTATGATAAATTTATAGACTACCTTAATTTAATTTTCAATTTGTGTGTACCCACAAAGAAAATAAAATTACAACATATGAAACGCCAGGCATGGAAAATAAAAGGAATTATCGAGTCCAGCAAAAACAAAAGGAATATGTATTTACAATCTAAAAATAAATGTCAGGCTTTCAAATTAGTACTACTCTACTTTAAGTACTCTAAAATCATGAAGCGAGTAAGAAAAAAATTGAAACAAATAGCCAATATAAATTTTGTCTCAAGAAGTGACAATAAAACAAAGGCGACTTGGGCACTCATTAAGCAACAGACCAAATCAATGAACCATATCGAACCGAGCATAGATTATATAAAACAAAAAGATGTTGTTGTAAGGTCGCCTAAAAAAATTGTTAGTACTTTTAATCATGCCTATGTCACTCAAAATATGAAGCCATCAGCTAGTAGTACGTCCATAAAATTACCTGCAAAAATTCAAACAGTATTTTTCTAAACCCCGTAGACAACTACTAAGTAAAAAAAATTGTTAATATGTTAAAAAATTAAGCCTGTTGTGGTCATGATAATATACCAATCAAAATGATTAAATCCAGCATTGAGTATATTGTTAGCCCGCTTGTTTATATATTTGGAAACTGGTAAATTTCCTGACAACTAAAAAAAACGCACTTGTTAAGCCAATCCAAAAAAAAGGTTCGAAACATGACATTAACAATTATAGGCCAATTGCACTGTTACCCAACTTCTCAAAAATTTTCGAAAGAGTTTTATATTGGCAAAATTTTTGGAGGTTAATAATATTTTAAACAACAATCAGTTTGGATTTCAAAAAGAAAAGACGACGTCATTAGCGATTTATAAACTGTTTGATTCCGTATGGGATACTATGAACAAAAAAGGCAATGTGCCGCTTTATTCATTAATATGTCAAAGGCATTTGACTGTGTAAAATATGATATCCTCCTAAATCAACTGGAAAGAATAGGCATTCGAGGTTTAGCACATACATTAATTAAAGATTACTTAAATAATAGAGAGCAGGCTACTGTGATCGAGGAATGTAAACAAACAAATAAAATGATGGAAACAGTCAGATCTGAATTTGCACCCGTACTATTAGGTGTTCCACAGGGTAGTATATTAGGACCCCTGATGTTTCTTGAGCTGATGTACAATGAGCTTCCTAACATTATTGACCACCTATGTTTCATGTATGCAGACGATGCAACAATTTTCATACCTAATGACTACAAGACTCTTTAGAACTACAACAAATTTTTTAGGTGTAACTATTGATCAACACCTCAATTGGAAAGCTCCCATAGAAAAAATTAATAAAAAAATCTCAAAAGCGTGTTATGCGCTGTCTATCTTAACCGAAACAACTAATGTTAGTATTGCCAGAAATGCTTACTTTGGTAATGTATACCCATTTTTGACGTATGGTGTTATCTACTGGGGAAACGCGACAGATGTTCAGTCTACATTCTTTTTACAAAAAAAATGCATAAGAACCATATACAAGATGTGTAGTACCGATTTCTTAAGAAATATATTTAAAGAGAAAAAAAATCTCACCTTAACTGCTATATATTTATTGGAATTGTGTCTGTTCGTAAGAAATAATATGCAATACTTTGGTTTCAAGTGTAACACCAAAACGAACATTCGTAGCATGTATAAATATAACATTAACCTACCAAATATTAAAAATACATTGTACTACAACAGCACTTATATCACTGCTATACGAGTCTTTAGTCATCTACCAGTTGCTCTTAAAGAACTATAAGGGAAATTGTTCAAAACCCACCTAAAAAAATGGTTAATGGAAAATTTATTTTATAATTTGAAAGAGTACTTTGAGTAAAAACATGTTTTGTAAGTAATAGTTAACTTTCATGATATGGATAACATAATGAAAATAGGGTCTTGGAAAGAAAAAAAGTAGAAAATCTGCAAGAGAAAGATGTGAAAGATGAGTATAGGCGAAGATTGATAGCAAGCTTTAAGAGGTTCGAGGGCATAAATGATATGGAAGAATTATGGCAATCTTTTAAAGAAGAGATAGTATGTATAGCGTCTGAAGTATCTGGTGTGATCATGAGAAGGAAAATACGAAAGGTTAAGAATACATGGTGGGACAAAGATGTACAATCAGCAGTGTCAGAGAAGAAGAAAGCGTGGTTAGATTGGTTGGCTGTCAGAGCAAATGAAATAATGGGAAAGGCAACGAGAGATGACATAGATGAAGCAAAAAAGGAGTTTGTTAGGTCAAAAAGAATTGTGAAAGAAATTGTAAAAACGGAAAAAGAGGAAAAGAAAGATGAGTTTGATAGCAGACGATCTGAAGATTTCCGGAGAAACATAAAGTTTTTCTGGAAATCCGTTCGTGCAGTTCGAGGAAGAACTCAATCCTCAGAATACACGTCAATCAGAGACAAGAATGGAAAGATACTGAATGGTAAATCATACGTGCTGTAGAGATGGAAGGAGTATTTTGAAGGTTTATTTGAAAGAACGGCGATAGAGACATCGATCGACGAAATGAATGGTGATAGTAGCAATGATGAAAGCGATATTGGCATGAATGAGATTGTGAAGGCGCTGGGAAGTATGAAGTTGGGTAAGGCTGCAGGATATGATAGGATTACAGTTGAAATGCTGAAGGCTGGACAGGGCATCATAGTTGGTCAGCTGCAGCGCTTATTTATCTTGTGCTGGAGCACCAGCCGAGTACCTGATGACTGGGCCACAGCGGTGGTTGTGCCTCTTTATAAGGGAAAAGGCTCGCAACAAGGTTGCAAGAACTATAGAGGCATTAGCCTTCTCAGCATTGTTGGCAAATTATATGAAAAGGTACTGATCGAAAGAGTTATTGAAGTAACCGACAAGAAAATATGGGATGTACAAGCGGGATGCCGAAAGGTTCTGGGGTGCACGGATCAAGTCATTTCCTTGCGGTGCATACCTGAGAAATTCTTGGCCTAAGGTCAAAAGGTCTATTGCGCATTCGTGGATTTGGAAAAAGCTTACGATAAAGTGGTAAGGAATTAATTGTGGTCGGTACTGTCCATGTATAGGGTGAACAGCAGCCTCATACGAGCTCTGAAAATTCTGAAATCCCTTTATGAAGATTCTAGAGCTTGTGTGAGGATAAATGGGTCGTACACTGATTGGTTTACCATCAAGACAGGTGTTAGACAGGGATGTGTAGCGTCGCCGTGGCATGTGCCATATGCAACCTCTTCATGGACAGTTGTTTGCAAGATTTGAAAAATAGTGACTGTGGATTAAGGATGAATGAGTTACTTGTCAAATGCCTCCTTTATGCTTATGTTCAGGTAATACTTGCGTCTTCAGTGGAGGAGTTGCAGGAGATGATTGCTACAATCATGCATGGTGCTTTAGGGAGGAAAGGAATGAAAGTGAATGTAAGCAAGACGAAAGTTATGGTTTTTGAAAAGGAGGAATGTGTTACGGCTTGTAATGTTATGACCGATGGACAACGAGTGGAGCAAGTGAATGATTTTGTATATTTAGGTACGCTGTTTACTAGGAATGGTAAGAACGAAGAAGATATTGAATGAAGAGTTATTGCAGGTAGTAGGGTGAATGGAGCTTTGAAGGCCTTTATGAACAGTCAATTTGTGTCCAAAAAGGGACGTTTGGCTGTGCATAGAGGGGTGTTAGTACTTACACTTATGTATGGTAGTGAAAGTTGCGTATGGCCGAATAGACATGAAATGACATGCTGTAGAAATGAGAGCACTGAGAAGTAGGTATCTGTGGTGTGTCTTTGAATGACAGAGTAAAGAATTGTGTGATAAGAGGGTGTTGTGGTCTAAAAGAAGATGTAGTGACAAGCATCGAGAAAGGAATGCTAAGGTGGTTTGGGCACATGGAGAGGATGGATGACGAAAGACTGACCAAGCAGATATAAAAGGGAAGTGTGAATGGGACAGCACGAAGGGGAAGACCAAGACGGACGTTCTCTGACCAGATCGGAGACATCCTGAAAAAAGGAAAGTTTAGAAGTACCCTGAACAGAAGAGCATGCATGAGGAATTTGATGGGAGTGAATGAAGCAAGAGAGATACGTCAAGATCGTTTGCAAATGGCGTGCCGTAGTCTCTGCCTACCCCTCCAGGAAACAGGCGTGAGTCTACGTATGTATGTATGTAAGATAAAGTGTTACGATCTGTTCATAGATCGTCTCTTATATGTGATTGAATATGTGTTTACAAGTATTTTTGTAAGCTCAGTAAGCTGCGTTTTATCCGAAACGGTTCACTGATTTCGTGTGAAACATTGTCACGAGACGAAATCGTTACCAAAATCTAGCCTTCTATTTTTTTTGTTTTGGCTTTTGATGTTACAAATAGTAAATGTTAAAACATTTTAGAAAAATAATAAAGGTTCTAAGCCAAAAGTAAATAACTACTAATCGCGGCGGCGAGCTAGATTTTTACTTGTCTTGTTCAAGGCCACTTGGTTTGCCCATACTTACGAGTAAGTACCTATCTTTATACCAGTATATATCAATTTCTCCCGTTTCTGATTGAATGACAGCCAACGCATAGCCGAAACTATTCGGCGCAAGAAGCTGAAATTTCCCTAAATTGCCACGAGATCTGGTAAAAAAATTTAAATAAAAAGATGCGGGCGAGGATGCGGGCATCTTCTAGTATACCATATTCTCCAGATTAGTGTAACGTTAGTCAGTACTTATCAATATTAGACGTTGAAGCGACACAACACATTGTGTACCTAAGTTCGCAACAGCTAACTCCCAACACTCGGCGGAAGCTAAATTAACTAACCCGATTTGTGTCATTATCAGCTTAAGAGTTCCACGTCTTGTATCGTCTGAATCTTAGAGACATATTCTATGTGAGATTAGTTAGTACTGATGCCTTTGCTTAAATATACCTACAAGTTACATACAAGTACCTGAGCTTAACTCTTGCTGGAATTTGAAACGTAAGGCGTAGTAAAATCTTCGCGTTCGATATCCTGTAATGTTTTAAGATAGAAGGCGTTGCCCAGTGTGTGTTGCTAGTGATGACTTACACAGCAAAGACTTGGACTAGAGATCATATCAGAAGGTTTGAAGTCACTCAGACGGTGATGGACAGACCTGTTCTCGAAGTTGACTCGCGAGATGAATCAGCAATCCGTAGGTAAACCAAAGTTGTCGACATACATCTCCGAATAGTGAAGCTAAGTGGCAATGAACAGGGCAGGAAGATTCTAGAGTGGCTTCCATACACCGGGCGACGCAGAAGCGGTGGACCCCACGTGGTCAACCGACAATCTGATTGAGATCGTGGGAAACGTTGCCTATAATTTATCGTAATCATCTAATGTCAGAATTAATGTGGCTTTTTAGAAACGGAGTAACCAAAAACATTATACATACCGACAACCGTAAAAGCACAAACTGTTCGGAGCACTCCGACAACAAAGCAATAATTATGAAACGTAAAATATTGAATTTAGATGAAATTCAATATTTTACGTTTCATAATTATTACTTCATAAATTTAATAAAATTAAGAAGAAAAATACATACATTTACGATTTATTTTTAAGTACCTAGGTCGCAGTGTTTCACTGCTGCAATCCTTTCCTTTGCATATTATACACGAGGTATTTTTCTTTCCTTTAACTGCAACAATGTTTATAAGTCGTACATGCCTGAACCGCGAGTATCCAAATTTTTATTGCGTTCCTAAAAAAAACATGTAACATTTTAAAGTCCGAGATAAAGGTGTAGTACTAAGAGATGATCGTAAACAACATAAAACTTTTATAAGGGCGTGTAAATTTTTATACCTTTTATACGTCCGCATATTGTATCATTGGATGTTTTATACTGCACCTATATTTCGGATGCTTCTGATATCTTACGAGAACATAAACGAGTGCGTGAACTAAGTGCGATAATTTTAGTTTACGGTCATCGTAAAACCGTTTAAATGTTCTCCAAATCCATATTCGCACCTTAGAATAACAAGTGGCGGACGCGACGCTTCTGAAACATCAAATTGTTGAAGTGTTTTCCGAGGGTGAGCCCATTTAACACGCTTTCAACTGGAAGGTAGTTTCATAAAGTGTGATGGTCACGTCAAATATTAAACTCGATTTGAATATTAGAACGCGAAAGTTTATGTCAAAGTTTAAGGTACCCATATAGATAATAATAATATTCTACCACATAAACACAATACCATCTATTCCCAAACTAAGCAGAGCTTGTACTATGGGTAATAAATAATGCATAAACATATAGACTTTTCTTTTGTAAATTCATACATATTACACATAGTCACACCCAGACCAAGAGAAACATCCATATTTACGCACGCAAATATTTGACTTGAGCGGGAATCGAACCCGCGGCCTCAGGCTCAGCAGTCGTTAACATTCCCGCTACGCCACCTGGTCGTCACTAAGGTACGTGTTTTGCTAGAAAAAAAATGGCGTTATTTTTGTACAATGTTTGTTTTCATTCGCCTAGTCTACCTACCACCTCTGCTTAAAACTCTATAAGCGAGTATGACCTAGTCAGTCCCAGTGCTATGTACGTGCCAGCTAAAAGTCCGAGTTGTAACTTCTGCATTAACACTACCTTCTACTTAAACTAAACATTGTTTATACTACGCGCGTTGTGCCACTAGTAACTCAAGAATGGACGAGTTGTTAAAACATAAAGTGCAACCCACTTTTTAAGCATTCTTTAATTTTATTATCGAGTACCAAATCAAAGTTGATTCAACCATTATGAATATTAGTGTGCCCAAATTGAGAGATAGCAAATCATAAAACTTCATCAAATATAATATAATACTATTTTTTAAGTTTTCGTTTATAACGTTATCAATACTAACCTTGCTGTATGCAGGTCTGTTGCCTTTGGTGTTTGAGTTTGTTAATTATTAGCAGAAATGACTTGATGCCAACAAATATATTTTATACTTGTTGGCATCAAGTCATTTCTGCCATGCGCTAAGTACAACTTTGACGTGTCTTACGCGCACGACGTCGACGACGTGTCTCGTCGACGACGTCGTAAGCGTGCCAAGTCCCCCCAGCCGAAACTAAGGAAAAATACTACGTTCGGCTGATGATGATACGTTTGCAAAGCCATATGTTTACACCGACCTTTAATAACCAGCTAGATCGGCAACAAGTTCGACAACTGCAACGAATACTACACGTAGCTTTCAACCAACTTGCACGCACAATTCATTTAATTGAGAAAGCCATAAACCTGTCACCTTCCTTTAGAAACATAATTACTTTTACATTTTTTTTTCTAACCTATACTGTCCCATTGTTGGGCAAAGGTCACCTAAAAGGCAAAGCTCCCTGTCGCCAGCTATTTCTGTCCATGTTTTTGAAAATGCATCTAGCTCATCTCGCCAACGCTTCCTGGGTCTACCCCAACCACGAAAATTCAAAAATATAACTAAATGCACCACCATACGTCTAACAAGGCAGTGCCATAGCTTGAAGGTTATTATACAAAATTAAAAATTAATTGCATGGCGTTTTTATAATCGCTATTGCATTCAACATAATATGGTACTATAGTATATTTTATTATAGTACTCACGATGAATATTATATAGTAGTTGTTATATTAGGCAAGAAAATTATGGTCTTATTAATAGTTATAAATATTGTTTATAGTCAGTTTGTAACTGCGGATCGTTTTGTTAGATCCGCGCTGTTATTGCATCAATGTGCATTAGAAACAAAATATCATCAACAGCGTTTTGCAGTCCACTGCTGGACTTAATTCTCTCCGTATGGAGGTTTAGGCCTACTATACCACGCTGGCCAAATGGGTTGGTATAGGGTTTTATTTCGAGATTTCCCTCTCTTAGCAATTATAATCTTTGCGTGGTGTGTTTCCTTTAGTCGCCTCATACGACACCCTCGACAGGCACATTCAGGGCTTTACAATTTTTTTTCAAACAGCAGTGTTTTAGATTTTATACTTTTTGAACCGCCTTTTTTTCCAAAATCTAATTATGCCATTATGTTTTTAAATTTATATTGTTAAATTTTACTCATATAAAAATGTTTGATTTTGTGTTTGAATGGTCGAATGTGTTGTATGTTCATAAATTTGCCTATTTTTTTGTCGTTTTACACGTAATTTATTCTGTAAATTTAGAAAAAATAGAGTGCCATGTATGTAAATTATATAGTACATACATGTTACTATATTTTTGACATGATTTTTTTTAATCATAGACAATAAATCATTTGCTCAAAGTTGCCTGCCTATCCTAAAATATTAAATTATTGACCAACAATGAATAATATTACAGATAACTAGTCTAGCGACCATCTACACAGCACCCACACAACGCCATCTAGCCAATGCCGATAAAACTACCTCGACACTCACCACCTCACAACGCGGGAAAAATTCAAACGATCCTGAACCGCGCTAGCAACTTTCGCGCGCTATGACGCATATATACAACTTATACAGTATGTCAGCCTGCAGGCCACCAAGCACGACCACTCAGCTTGGTTAGAGGTTCCTCCCTCTAGTTGGAGGAACACCACACCTTTATCCTCCACACTAGCTAGTACATTGCATAAAAATTCTAGGCAGATTTTACGTTGTCTGTGAATGAAATCGTCAGAATCCATTAAAAGTTACGGTGCTCTGAAAACGCAATTTCTTTTTTAGGTATAAATAATTTTCTGCGCGACTAATAGTTTGCCATCTGCTATTCTGCACCCGCTTTTTCAAGATGCCGGCAGTGGGAAGAGCGTTGCGATCCTATAAACTTGTATTTCAATTTTACATTTACACCTTCTTGATCTAAAAAAATTAAATTTGTCCTCTGATAAATGCATGTAACATTTGTAACAAGAATGTAACATTTCAATGAACTAACTCCAAATGTTGACATTCTAGGCGTCAGTACCTCAAAACATTAAAAGAGCCTGTTGACAGCGCATAATATCGATAAAAACCCGATCCATTGACATATTACTTTCCAATGACACGTATATATGTACCGTGGCGCTCATTGGATTTGATATTATTTGACAGAACTATCGCTAAGTCACTTAGTAGAAATTCTTTGTTTACAAAAAAAGTCTTTGTTCTCGTGGCACGGACTATAGGTACCTAATTTAAAGTACAAATACCTCTGTTTTCCGATCGACTTGCAGCAGTCGTGGTCGCGGTTACTAATTATCACAATGCAATTATCACATAAATAAGCCGAGGTCTATATCCAGCAGTGGACTACGAAAGTCTATTTCACGAAAGGAGTGATCTGACTTTTTGCATATCATTAAAATAGCAAACGCCTAAGTAAGTTAAGTGTCTAAATCATCATCAAGGAAGACTAAATCTACTTACCTGTCCGGAATCACATTCTTATCCTCTCTATGTTTTGCGGTTCTTACAGTTAGTACTTACTTTCTCGGCTTACCCAATAAATATTGAATAAGTACCTGAAAATATTATAAAATGAAGTCACTGCTGCGTCCAGTGTGTCTGTATAAATGCGATAATCTCAAATTCTACAGAGCAGATTATTATTCGGTTTTCACCAATAGATAGTATGATTCCTGAGAAAGGTTTAGATATATGGGTAAAAAATATATACCAGGTGTAAGGAACGGCGCCGGCGCGGCGTACCGAAATCTGATGCCAGTGATTACACCCAGAATGTATGTTTATTACCCATAGTACAAGCTCTGCTTAGTTTGGGACTAGATAGTGTTGTGTGTATGTGTGCGGTAGAATATTATTATTATATAAAGCATGAGGGCGGAGTCTAGCATAAAATAAAGCGAAGTAGTAATATGCTTCTTGTATAAAATAGAGCAAAGTCATAATATCTGGGTTAATTCTAGATGTTGACAACCTGACATGATTGCAGGTGTAAATAATAGACTATAAAATATTAAGGTAACAATAACACATAAAACCTATTATTACCTACTCCTATTTCCGTTCAGCAAAACGTACATACTACACGTAAAATTATAAGTAAAAATGTTTTCGCGACGAACGATTTACTTATTCAAATTGCTAATATGTAAAATGAGTCGTCATTATTCTTTATTATTATAAATTAATGTATATTTTTATTTGATGATGATGCCAATGCAGGCGCAGTTTGTTTGTCTAATCGCATTTGTTTTATGAGTTCCGTAGCAGGCAAGCTACTTGACAAATGGCATACCACTATTATTATAATATTACAGTTAGACATACACGCCAGCGTAAGAAGTCGCAGTCTTGCGAGCCCTAGGAATAAGGCGTATTTTTAGTAACAGATAAATATAACAAGTATCATAAGATAACAGCTTGAAATACCTGTTGTTGTTCTTAGCAACAGTAATTGCTTACCGCGTCATGAACACAGAATATGACGATTCGCGAAAAACTATCACGCGCTGGTACAATCTTAAAAAACTGCGTTCATTTCTATATGTTAGCTCTGAACATCTTTGTATCGCAGAGTGGCAGAGGGTACATCTCAATATAAGATTTCCATCGCAAAACCAAAAAAGTTTACGTTCAATTCTCTTCTTACAATTTCCCAAATTGAACTACTGTTTGTGTATCTGCTGGAAACTGGTCTTCTTTTTTTTTACGAGGTGGAAAGTCCCTTCGGATCTCCAGCTCCAGGGGATATGAGAGCACAAAAACCACCTCGAATGCCGACCAAAGACGTCCTACGGGAAGAAGACGGGGTACATGTGCTGTCCAGTCTTCCTCCCATGGTGCCATGTTCGATTTAACCCATTCAGCTGGAAACTGGCCTATAAGTAGTGTTTAATTAAAAACGATACTAGTACATTTAGAAGATATATAATGACTAGGGGATACGCGCAATTACGCCCGCACATTATTTTATTAATTTGCACATACCGAAAAAATGCAGAAAAGTAGGCTGAGATGGCATGGTCATGTGAAAAGGAGGCCACCAGACTAGGTTGAAAATTTGCGGTCGGAAACCTAGAAGACGACCCCAGACAAGGCGGAGAGATGTAGTGCTAAAGAACAAGAGGGAGTGCAAGGTGTTGGTTGATGATGATGTCGCAGATAGAAGTGGAAGCGTAACGTATAAAAAGCTGACCCCACCACCATGTGGGATTTATAGCAAGGAAGAGAGAGAGAGAGAGAGAGATCGTTTCGTTCTGTTCCCGTAGCAATTTCGACAAATCCCTTCATATAGCACCCTTACGCTCCCCAAGGAACACACATGCTAAAGGAGAATGACCATCTATGTATGGAATTCCGTCTCAAGTTGTTGCACAATAATTATTTATTTATTATAGACTACACTTTATATATTATCAAATAAAATTGATCATTTTCCTTCAAATACCCGGGTTTTTAAGTAATTTAACAAAAACTGAGTTTTTTTTTTTATGGAATAGGGGGCAAACGAGCAGACGGATCGCCTGATGTTAAGCGATTACCGCCGCCCATGGACACCCGCAACACCAGAGGAGTCACAAGTGAGATAACTTAAAATTATGTTTAAACCTACTCGCAACTTAAAACCAAAGATTATCATGAACTTACTAATCACATCGGCTTCTCTGCCTTACGACCGGTATTGGTTGATCAGGATCAAGCATCAACATGATTACAGGTAGACTCGAAGAGTTCATAAACACAACATATGAAACGCCCTGTCGTAATAAAACACTTAAGTAACTAAATATAAAAACGTCTTGACGAAAGTTTTATGAAACACACGCTAAGTTATTGAAAATAAACACTCAAACGGAGTTTCGTAAGTATTACTATTTAAACGAAGAGATTATCGCAATGAATATTCTCAATCAACACATAAACAGTAATGGCCGATGCCAGTCCCAGATGCCGGTTGTCATCTGCCTTAACAGTCTGCGTGAGACGGAACACAAATATAATAATAATAATTATTATAGCAAAGCTATATAATATTAATTAAATATACATATTTTAAAACGTAATTATGTTACAGACTATTTATCTATTTATGAATTTCATATCATTCTTGTGATGTTATTTTCTAAAGGCTCATACTTACATAGTTCGTACAAATGAAGAGAACGGAACGTCAATACAGAAGACTTTATACGAAAATAATGCGTAGCTATTTTTATTTACTGTTTATATTTTAATCGTAATTCCGGATACGAAAATTAAATTCCTGACGTCAAAAGGTTGTAAAAAATAAGAAAATAATTTTTATATTATTTTGGTTTTGCAACATGAAATATTGCTAGACCACTTTTGGTAATTCTCCTTTCAGTTTCGACTTTGCGTTGTTTATCAGTCAGTCAGAAACGCAAGAATTTTATATATACAAAGAGATATTTTAACGATAAATGACTGCCTCCGTGGTCCAGTGGATAGCGTATGCAACTGCTGATCGAAGGTCCCGGGTTCGATTCCCGGGTAGGGCAAAGTGTTACTGGGTTTTTCCGAATTCTCAGTAGCAGCACGGAGTCTGATGTGATGATGATCCACTATTACGTGGGACCTAAAAATTCATGGCGAAATGTGGGTGTAATATTACACCTCTGTCTACCCCTTCGGGGATACAGGCGTGAGTCTATAAAAAAAAATTACATGAAAGAAATTAAATAAGCTATAAAATGTCGCTCAAACAACATTCAAACTACAAGGTGAGTTATATGAAAATCTGTGTAGTATGAAGAAAGAAGAAAGAAAGAAAAAGCGTTTATTTCTATCAGACGAAAAACATGAGCATAAAAGACAATGTGAAAAAAAAAGGTTTCAATATATCTGTATAAATCTGGACACGCCTGTCGCCTGCATAAAAATAGGAGACCAGTTATAACTAGTTTCCAGGATATGGAAACTAGTTATTTCATTTCGGCGAAGAAATGTTTCATTTATATGTTGTTTTAATTATAAAAACGTAGGTATGTCTCATACAAGCACAGGCCGCTATGCCTAGTGAAAGATATCAACAGACTGATACTCCGAGGTGTTAAGTTCAAACTCACGGCAAGCATCACTGGTTATGACTGACATCTGGAATCAATTGTTAATTCAGTCGCTTTCCTAACAGTCTGAGAGTTCTCCACGATGATATTAAGAGAAATCATTTAGGATGTTATTAATTATGATCCCGAACAGTTTTCACAATTATACAAATAAACTAAAGGTTTTACATTAAAAATTACATACATACATATATACATATCGTCACGCCTTTTATCCCCAAAGGGTTAGGCAGAGGTGTATTTCTACACCCACTTTTCGCCAAATATACTTTAGTCCCACGTAATAAGGGGCGAGCCTATTGCCGTACTGGGCACATTTCCAGACTCCGTGCTGCTACTGAGAATTTCGTGACAGAAAAACCCAATAACACTGCCCGACCCAGGAATCGAACCCGGGACCTCCCGATCCCACGCGCACATTTATGCCGCGAAACCAACGAGGCAGTCGTATAGGGTTTGATGTCGAGTTTTCCGTCTCTACGCAATGATGGTATTTGCATCGTGTTATCCCTTAGTCACCTCTTACGACACCCACGGGAAGATAGGGGGTGGTGACACTTGTATTCTATGCCGTCAACCACACGGCAAAAATAAGAATAAAAATGTATCCCTATAAAATTAAAAAAAATGAGAAATAACTATCAGATCATATTAGAAAGGCTAGCGACTTTTTGAAAATCTAAATTGATTTAAAGTAAAAAAATTATAAGTTTTATATACAGTACAACAACTATTGTTCAAGTTTTACACATTTTAATTACAATAACCGTGTTCTTCTTATTTCTGTATCTTTTCCTCTCATATTTTCTATTTATAAAAATACATGTCCTGACTAGCATAGTATCGCAAAGTCTTAACTAACGAAGCTAGAAAGATGTCTCGACCTTAGTTTTTTTTATTACGTAGGCAACCACTAAGGCAGGGTTTTTAAATATTTTATCTCTATCTCTATTTTAAGAGGGTAAGGTAGAAGTTAATTTAAAACATCGATTTTGAATCTGGCTTTGAATGGAAGATTCACGCCTGTATCACCGAAGGGGCAGGCAGAGGTAGAATAATACACCCGCATTTTGCCATGAATTTTTCTTTTTTTAGTTTTTTTCATGGTCTTTTTCTAATATTAAGGCCTCCCATAATGGGCACATCGGTCTTTCACAACAAGTTTTATCCGTAGCAACCAAATAAAGAAAATCATCGAAATAACGAAATATACAGGAAAGTCAGAGCCAAACGACTACTGTATTTTGTCAATATATGATCCAGGAAAATGTACCACTAATATAATAACGTATTAATAAGTTTGCTGAGACTCTGTAGTATACTGGAAATATGTCCCGGAATTTCTGTAGTACAGAGTGATAAATTGACATTTCCTTTATTAGTCCAACCAATTTTGACATCTGAGGTTACAATGATTCGCACCCAGCTGAAACTTAGTATCATCGTAAATGAAATCGGAAAAGTCCTCATCGATTCGATACCTGGAAACAAATAACAAGGTGTCAAAACTCACAAAAACGGGGTTTTGCGATTTTCAACAAAACGTTAATTTGTATCATATAAAGTAGACAGAGCGGGGGCACTGCAAGAATGCACGTTATGTATAGTGAAATTACTCTATAGAAATGCACTCTCTATAGAATTCTACATTGTATAAAAGATTTTGATTTTATTCTATTTTACAAAATGAAGTTGAGCAGGCATACTCGTAGTTCAAGGAGACCATACCATATACCATCACGAAAATGGACTTATAAAGATATTAGTAGCAAAATGTAGTAATATAATTCAGTTTTTGGAACACAAAATGACTTTCAACCATCTTGTTATTTGAAAAAATGTGTAAACAACCCTAAAATATAACTGTTACGTAGTCGCAGAATCTCTCTATTTACAGCAATAATAATATAGCCTAAACCTAATGCCACAACAAGTAGCAGTTAAGCAATTATAATAATCATTATTAAGTTTAGCAGAAAACTCATACAGCGCATAATAGCATAGTCCTAATGACTTCACTCCCAAGACGGGTATATATATGAAGCTAATACAATTCCGAGTTGAAGTACACTCAACATTTACCTACGAAATAACTGAAAAAGGTAAATGGTGCGAAAAAATAGTCTTGAAACGCAAACGCGGCAGTCCGAGACCACAATTTAATTTCATGTTTGCCTCGGGCCACAGTTAAAGGCAAGTTCTTTTATCATTTTATTTAGTTGAGCACCAATTACACTGTATTGCGCTGAAACTTTGTGTTTTTACACTTTCTTTTGCGCTAAAGCCTCATCGAGCTAACTACGTTAGCAAAAAATTACAACTTATTCATCTGCATTCATTTTTTTGCATCGGTAATGTTGTATACTGAGTCGCAAACTTTGTGTGCATCATGTAAATTGTATTTTTAACGCTGTTTATATTCAGCGAATTATAAGTTTTGTACGCCTTCAAATTATGATGCATGAGTGTTATGTTCTAGTGGAATTTGTAAGTAACAGAGTAATTGAGCTCGGGACGCTAGAGTGTATTGCTAGAAGTAATTTGATGTACACAAAGGCTAGCTGGACGGTTGGCAGTGTTGATACGTACCTCTCATGTAGTTTAATTACACTTTCTCAAGAGTACTGTGTTCTCAATTCTGAGTGCAGTATCTTCTAGAACACCGAGTAAAGCAAATGTAAATGAATCGTAATATGACAAGAACGAAGTTATAACAAATCGTTGCTTAGATTTTTATAATAATAATAACTAATATATATATGATTAACACAATTTACGTATATATTACTATACTTTTTGCGTGTTGATTTCTTCTTGTGACAACAGTATTTCAGAACATAGTCGCATCGTTACTTTTATGTTTGTACTTGTTCTTTAGTTAATATGATAAAGTTGATAGTGAAAAACCAGTGCAAACAAACTAAACTCTACGCCACTGCAATAACGCAACCTTTTAGGTACTCACATAAAAGGAAACTGATAAAAGCGGAGACCGCACTACTTTATCTATACTTTTCGTTAGATAATGATTGACATGAAAGAGACAGTAACATTTGTAATTAGATCTAAACGCCAATAGATGTCCCTCCGATACGGGAAAGCTAATATACATTAATTAAAGAACATAAACGTAGCGAATGACGAGACGGCCAGATGAAAGTTTCCGGTATAGACGTACTGTTAGGCGGCAGCCGCGGATTGTCTTTTTAAAAAAAAACTTTTATTTCAGCTGGAACCACAGTTTATTGCAATAAAGTTTTACACAGACACAAACACCTAATGCCTCACTTTGCTTTACTAAAGAAAATGACAATCTGTCTGACTTGTTTTAATGACGGCTACGACGGGACTTCTGCGGCTCGCGGTCTATCTGCGACTCGTTGGCCGCGTGGCTTATGGCCCTATATATAATATAAATAGTGCAGATATCAGCATTTAATTAGGAACTAATTATGGATATAACATCTCCCCCTTTAGATGAAGCATTATCTCAAGAGATGAGATGAGCGAAATCGAGTTCAAGAAAAATGAGGCTTACAAAAACGTTGAGAAAATTAAAGAAATTATATCAACACAGTATAAAGATATAGTATAAGACATAGTTTTAGATATTGTTTAAGACTAAGTATAAGTCATTGTATAAGATTTAGTATAAGACATTGTATAAGATTTAGTATAAGACATTGTATAAGATTTAGTATAAGATATTGTATAAGATTTAGTATAAGACATTGTATATAATAATCATCTTAGAATCATAGCTTAAATAAGATAGAGATACATATATTTAGAACTAGGTTCAAAAATTACTTATGTTTCTATTAGATGAATGATGAGAGTTGTTATCGCTATCAGATAAAGAGTGTTCATGTTGGTCAATCATTTCAATAGAATTACTGATTCTATTTTGATTTTGGACATTTCTCCTAGTGTTTACATTGATTAAATATTTGAATGCAACATGATGAGCGACTTTTGTAATTAAAATAATTATACACTTTATATAAAATAAACAACATTATTGTAACAATACATGCGTAAGTGAATCCTGAATAATATGTTGAATATTTAACAAAATGAGATTGATTTTGGTATTTATTAATTTCAATTTCCAAATCATCTAATTTATGAAAAGTATGCGTTAAAGAATCTAAATCTATGTTACTTAAAGATAACGGAGATAACAGTGGAATTGTTTTGTTAACGAAATCTTTATTACAGCAATTATCTTGAGTAATATCAACATCTAAGGTAAATGGGTTATTATTATACATTGACGTCATAGTGGTCGATGGTATAAATTGTAGAGTTTTCGAATAACCGATACAATCAGGGGTTAACTGAAGTAACCCAGTACCAAGTACAGAAAGATCCTTGAGACCGTTTTTGCATTTTACAGTTAACTTATTTGGGTTGGACTGCACATAAATCCATTCATTTTTGTGTAGTTTTTGCCAAACATCTATATGACCATATAATAATCGGAAATCACACTCTTTAGGTAATGGCAACACTACTTCTGTTAATAATTTCATCTCGCAAGATGGGTTAGAGACACTAGAGTATATAGTTACCAATTGACAAATAGAATATTCATTATTTATTTTCAAACAGTCCTTTATATTTAAATTTGATAACGTAGCATAATTTAATCTATCTTCTGTAATAGCTAGATAAGGGTTTGTAGGATGAATAAGGGCAAAAGTGTTAGGGTTGGTTTGATCGGAATGGGTGGGTAATGGTATTAATTTGTTTACATTGTATTTTATAGGAGAGATAAGAGGAATTTGGATGACAAATACAATTCTTTTCTTATAGTAATATGCAGTTAGTTTTGATACATCTATGACTGTATGAATAGTCTCTATATTGAGTGGAGCTGGAAAATCTAATCGTTTATTTATGACATGAGTTTGCTTAGTTAGTTCTATTAATAAGTTAGAAGGTGTAATTATAGAAGGATGTAAAACATTCGCTTTCGCAAATAAAATAGAGTTTAAGACAGAATCTAGAAAATTATAAATAGTTAATAAGGAACCTTCGATGATATTAAGTAAATTATTTATTTTTGATATATACAATACTTCGTTATTGTTTTTAGTGGTTTGAGTTAAGATCTCATTGAGTTTATTAATTTGAGCAGTTAATCTAATTTCGTTCTTGTTTAACCTTGAAATAGTAGTATTAAATGTGTTAATGCTAGACTTTACAATATGAATATTCTCTTTCATTAAGTTGTACAACTCATCCTCGCTTTGTTGACATGAGTCAATAGCGACGTCGTATTTACGTGCATCGTCAGCATCTAGTGTGCCGAAGAAAAACTTTAGTATTTCGCCACCAAACTCAATTGATCTTTTGAATCTGTTTGGTGAATCAGAGGATATGATATGAGACAAAGAATCTAATTTAATCAAATTAGCTTGCAAATTTATTTCTACTGGGTTGAAGAGGTCTTTACATTGCATAAATTCCGTTAATTGCGATCTGATACATAGGTCTAAAGTTGATTTAATTAAATTTTCAATATTATTAAGATGCGGTTCAACAGACACTATATCTATATGCGTTATTATTTTCCAGTAATCATTATAAAAATAAACAGTATCGATAGGATCGAAATAAATTCATGGGCTGTGTACTATCGGCGTTAAGGTAGGCTCTGCGTGGCAGTGACGCCATAGCGTTCTGAAAAGAGACAACACTACGTGTGAGCGGGTTTGATTTCATTGGTATGATATTTTACATGTTTACGATTAATGCATACGGTGACGTTATGATTACCATTAGTTTTTATAATTTTGTAGGGACCTTTCCAGATAGGGGATAAGGCCTTTCGTAGCCTATGGTGATGTTTTATGTATACCATATCGCCAATCTTATATGAAGTACTACGGCTTGATTCGTCGTAGTAGCGTTTTGATGTTTCTTTACTGTTTACGATGTTCTGTAAAGCTTTTTCGCGGCTAAACTTCATTCTGTACTGCAAAGCACGCACATACTCGTGATACGTGTTGTTACCGCTTGTTTCGTAAAGTGAATTTGGGATGACAGGCTTATAACCGAATAACAATTCAAAAGGACTGAAACCAGTAGTGGTATGAGGTGTAGTATTATACGATAACAACGCTGTTGATAAATAGCAATGCCAGTCGTTTTGGTTCTCATTGACGAATGATTTTAAATACTCTTTCAAAGTAGCATGGCTGCGTTCTAAAGCGCCGTTTGACTGAGTACGGAGTAGTGAAAATAGATTTGATCTTACATATATCTGTAACTTGTTTAAAAAGCTCTGAGGTGAAACATGTACCTAGATCGGTAAGTATAGATTTAGGGAAGCCGAATAGTGACATGAAATGTATGGGGTTACGAGCAACTTCATCGCTAGTAGATGTAATCATGGGGTAAGCACAGGTAAACTTAGTTAAATCGTCTTGTAAGGTCAAGATGAATCTAAATTTCTGCAAACCAGCTTCTGGTAGAGTTCCCACAATATCTAACGCTAGTCTTTCGGGAGGTCTAGTGCTAGTAGAGGTAATCTCCATAGGTGCTTTATTTGAGCAACGTAAGGGTTTATTTATCTGGCAAAGTTTACAATTTTTTACGTAGTTTTCTATATCTAGACGCATGGACTTCCAGTAATAGGCTTCTTTGATTCTACTTAACATCCGTTTTATACCTGGGTGACCGGCAATGGGTGAGTCGTGATTTTCTTGAAGTATTTTGGGTACTTCAGCGGGTGTAGGTTAAATAAGCTGATTTTTGTAAATATGTATTTTGATATTAGTGTTATGGAAGATAAAGTTTAACATGTTATATATTTTAGTATAGACTAACTTAGAAAATGGTTCGCTAAAATCTGATATCGCGAGCTCAGGTTCGTTTATGTTTTGATCTAGTATAGTGTTACGTAATTTTATTAGAAGAGAATATATTGTTTTATAATTAGTTTCGTCATAATGATGAACTTTAGTGAATAAGAAATAGTATTGTTTATTATTAGATAATGTAGTAAATATTGTTTCAGGTTCGCGTTCGGATGCAATCATCTCGGCTGAATTTTCGATTTGAGATAAAATGTTTTCGCAATGTGGCATTGAACTATCAAAATCTAAGGATGTGGGGCAGGCTATCAGCTTGCATTTGGTAAGGTGTAAAGCTTGAGTATGTTCTTCGATTTGTGTATTTGTTGGTGGAATAGATTTGGTAAATTGTAGTTTAAAGTATTGTTCGTAAGAGTGATCGTTAAGGCTGTTGCTGCGTGTAGTAACTAGTACCGGGTGACGTGATAACGCGTCGGCATTCGAATTAAGCTTTCCCTGTTTATACACTATTTCGTAGTCATATTCTTCCAGCTTTAAACGCCAGCGAATAAGACGACTTCCTGGGTCTTTTACATTGAAAAGCCACACGAGGGGCCTATGGTCGGTGATGATTTTGAATTTATTGCCATAAAGATAGGGACGGAAAATTTTGACGGCAAATAATATGGCTAATAACTCCTTTTCTGTCGTGGAGTAATTACCTTCTGCTTTATTAAGGGTGCGCGAAGCATACGCGATAGGTTTATCCTTGCCAACTGGCCCTTGGGATAGTACTGCGCCTATGGCGTAATTACTTGCGTCTGTAGTAACGAGGAAGGGTTGAGAAAAATCAGGGTATTGGAGGAGAGGAGCGGTGGTTAACTTTTCCTTTAGGATATCGAAGGCTGTTCCACATTCCAATGGAAAGCGGCATCCTTTTTCAAAAGCGAAGTTAAAAGTTTGGTGATTTTCGAGAAATTTTCGATAAATCGTTGATAATAACCGATGAGACCAAGGAAAGATTTTACATCTTTAGGATTCTTGGGAACGGGATATTGTGAGACAGCCTTGACCTTGTCGGGATTTGGAGAGACACCTTTATCGGTGATAGTATGACCTAAGTAGTTCACTTCACGTCTTAAGAACTCACATTTATCGGGCTGTAGTTTTAAATTAAATTGACGGAGTCTTTCGAAAACTAGGTGGAGATTTTCCATCATAGAAGGCAGGGAATTTGCATAGATTATACAGTCATCGAGGTAGACATAGCAATGCAGACCTTGAAGACCCGATAACACAGTGTTCATAAGCTGTTGGAAGGTTGCAGGGGCATTTTTAAGCCCAAACGGCATTCTAGTAAACTCATAATGACCTGAGGTACCATTTGTGTTGATTACGGTGAAACCAGTTTTTGCAGCGTCAGCAGGATTTATTTTTATTTGGTGAAAACCAGAAATTAGATCGAGAACACTAAAATATTTAGAATTGCCTAATTGGTCTAGGATGTCTGTAATAAGAG
This sequence comes from Euclidia mi, assembly GCA_944739405.2. Taxonomy (NCBI): domain Eukaryota; kingdom Metazoa; phylum Arthropoda; class Insecta; order Lepidoptera; family Erebidae; genus Euclidia; species Euclidia mi. Next base: position 23,024,007 of record OX123204.2, on the reverse strand, counting down.
GGATAGGATAAACTTCGTTTACGGTGACGTCGTTAAGTCGTCGGTAATCTATGACGATGCGCCACTTTCTCTGCCCTGAGGCGTCCATCTTTTTCGGGACCACCCAAACAGGTGCGCTCCAAGGAGAGGTTGAGGGTCGGATGATGTTTTGATCGAGCATCTTTCTAATTTGTTTGTCAACTTCGTCTTTGTGACACTCGGGAAAACGGTATGATTTTACATTGATAGGCGGCGCATTGCCTCTATTAATAGAGTGCTGAATTGTATTTGTACTAGTGAGGGGGTCTCCCTCAAGATAGAAGATATCGGTAAAATCTGCGCAACATTCTAATAGGGCTTGGCTTTCTTCCGAGTTAAGATGATCGTGTCTAATTAAATTTAAGATGCGTTCTCGTCGATCAGATGGAGATGAGGAAACTGTGTTAATTATCTCGTGAGATTCATGGGACTCAGGGAATTCTAAAGGAGTTAAAGTGACCTTGAAGTCTTGAATACGAATTTCAGATTCAGTGGTGTTTAAAACTGAGATATTGACTCGATTATTTGGTTTTAGACTAACTATACAATTCGCTAAATAAACGCCTTCACTAATTACGTGATCTAAAACAAGCGCTTCGCGTAAGTTATACAATTCCGAGATATCATTTGACACCATGCATTCGATTACTGTTTCACAACGCGCCGGTATGATGTAAGTCTTATTCTCGAAGTAAATCGGTAGATTATGACCTCGCAAATTTAAGTACTTAGAATCGTAATTTATATTGGCGTGTTGAATACGAAAGAGATCAGTACCGATCATACCGTCATATTTGAGATTTATATCATCTGTAATGACATGAAACTTGTGCAACAATGTTTCTTTACACAACTGAAGCTCTAGGTCAAAGGCACCCAAGGTTTCATTATAAGATCCAGAGTTATTGATACCCTTGAGGCGGATTATTTCCTCAGTTAATCGAGGTTTAGTTGACAAACTAGATTTTTTTACGATACTGACACTCGAACCGGTGTCGATAAGAAAGCTAAGAGGCTTTTGCGAACAATTCGTAACGAGATAAGTAAAAGGTAAAGAGATTCTGTATTTATTAATACTCGTTTCAAAAATAGGCACATAAACTTTTGAGTTCTCTGGCACTATATTGACCTCATCAAGAACACGAGATTGAGATTTGGTGACGTTTGAATCATTTTGAGATAAAGACTTAGAATTAGTACAAGTAAGACTCAGATTATTCTGAGGTATTTTATAGGATTCAGTGTAAGATCTAGTTTTAAGATTAAGTGAGTTACTTTGACTCGAAGTAAGACCCGAATGATTAAGTTGATCATTGGTATACGAACTAGTAATAGATTTAGGATAAGACTTAGTACTAAGATTTGGTAATTTATGTTTATTTAAAGTAGGACCCGAATGATCCTGTCGATCATTGGTAAAAGATTTGGTATAAGAATTAGGAATAAGATTTGGTAAGTTATTTCTACTTAAGGTACGACCCGAATGATTCTGTTGATCATTGGTAAAAGAACTAGTATAAGAATTAGTATTAAGATTAGGTAAGTTATTTTTACTTAAAGTACGACCCGAATGATCGTGTTGATCATTGGTAAAAGAACTAGTATAAGAATTAGGATTAAGATTTGGTAAGTTATGTTTACTTAAAATACGACCCGAATGATCCTGTTGATCATTGGTAAAAGACCTAGTATAAGAATTAGCATAAGAATTAGCAAAAGAATTAGTATAAGAGCTAGTATTAGATTTAGGATAAGAGGTTGCATTAAAATTAGTAAAATAATTTGTGCCGTTATTATTTATTGATTTCGGCAGGCACGAATCCGAAATCAATTCGCGTTTAAATCGCATTCATTATTATCATCAACAGGTGCATAACTGGAGTCGTGTTCACAGCAATGCACGCGCGCAGCGTTATTCGGTACACGTGTACTGGCGGTATTACTTTGAGTTCGAGGCGCGGCATCGGGTGGCGAGTTCTGGGAGCGGTGTTGATTGTTATATTGACGCTTGCGGCACTCGTTTATAACATGACCCTTGTGTTTACAATATGCGCAAAACTTATTGTTAAAATTAGAGTTATTAAAATTAGAATGATTGGAATTAGGATACTGTCGATTGCTTGGAGATGCCTGAAAATGAGATGAAAGATTCGGGACATGATAGGATTTTTGAACTGGAGGAGAGCTAGCTTTCTTTTTATAACATTCATTGGCAGTATGCCCTTGTTTGTTACAGATCGTACAAGATTTGCCTGTGCGTTGCGATAAGCGGCTTAAATTGAAAATTTTCTCTTCCTCTACGGCTTGTGTTACCGCATAATTTAGGGAAGTAGGATTTCGGCAGCGGACCATATTCGATATGTTGGGATTGAGGCCCATTATAAAAGTATTTAGGGCAAGATCCTCCATGGCAGCTATTCTACCTATGAGTTCTTGTTCATTTGAACACGAATAATGGATGTCTGCTTGGATTCTGGTCGAGCAGGCTTCAATTCGCAACGAATATTGCGTTACTGTTTCTGTAGCTAACTGTTTACAATTTTGAAGGTCTATTAATAAATGGGAACTGTGCTTTCTTTCACCAAAGGTGGACCGTAGAAATGATTTTAGGTCTGACCATTGTGTAAATGTTTTTAGACTGCACGCTAGTTGGGCTTTTCCCTCTAATTGTGATATAATATATTTACACAAAATGCCGTGCTGTTCAGGTGCTGCTAATGACATAGCATTGTCACAGTTCGTTAAGAAAGCCGGAAGTGTTTCACGGTCTCCCTTATATGGCCTAATGAATTTAGTAAGTACATTTAGGGTTACCTTCTCATGTTCGGTTTTTACGGACATGGTTTAGGATTTAGGAAGGATATACACAGAATTACACAGAAATATAAAATGCAATAGAATAACAATAAAAAGACTTACAGTATCAGGATCAGCAACATGCCTGGACGCACTGTTCCTATGCAAGATGTAGTTTTAGAGTCTATACGGAAATCGAATTCTTGAGGAGTAACTTGAGAGACGCTGACGAGTCCGTGACGCGAGGTCCGATCAGAGTCGAATTATAACACGTACACGAACGGGATTGATGTCGACACGGGGCGCGACCGAAAGCATGCGGAGGGCTTCAAGGATCCGTGATGACTTCAATGACGACACGGGGCGCGACCTGAGCTGTGCGGACGGCTTGAAGGATCCGTGACGATGTGGAGTGCAGAAGACGCTGACGACACGGGGCGCGACCAATGATGTGCGGACGGCTTCGAAGATCCGTGACGGTTTGGATGATGGCGAGTGCAGAAGACGGTGACGATACGGGGCGGTGTCTGGAGACGGTGGTGGTGCGGGCTCACGACGCTGGCGGAGGCTTATCGTCGACCACGTGGTGTGGCGGTGGTGCAGGCTCGACGTAGGAGGAGACTTACTGTCGACCACGATGCTGAAGTGCTTGATGCGGGCTCAGCGCCTCCAGGGGCTGAAACTGACCGTCGATCAACGTGACGAAAGCGCGGCGACCTCGGATTCGGATCTCAGGGTTTGCACGGAAACCACTTACGAGATCCCACTTCTGACACCAATGTTAGGCGGCAGCCGCGGATTGTCTTTTTAAAAAAAAACTTTTATTTCAGCTGGAACCACAGTTTATTGCAATAAAGTTTTACACAGACACAAACAACTAATGCCTCACTTTGCTTTACTAAAGAAAATGACAATCTGTCTGACTTGTTTTAATTACGGCTACGACGGGACTTCTGCGGCTCGCGGTCTATCTGCGACTCGTTGGCCGCGTGGCTTATGGCCCTATATATAATATAAATAGTGCAGATATCAGCATTTAATTAGGAACTAATTATGGATATAACAGTACCTACATTTATACTATACTAGTATCTATGGTAGTAATCTTCCCGACCGCGCAGGAATTTTGATAAAGCCCTTCTTAATGCACCCCTACGGTCCCCAAGGAGCATACATGCCAAGTCGCAGCTTTTTGCGTCCATTAGTTTCTAGTAATGCCGGCTGTACATTGTCTGTCAGTCAGTCAGTAATAGTAGACTGCTCTGATGGCGTGGTAGTTACAGTCAAAGTGATGGTATCACTGCTTACCACTGCTCCAAGTCTGTATCTTCAGTCCCCTCACGGGAAAACCTTGTGTGATTTACAAAGTGTTATTCCGAGTGTTATTGGTCTTTGTAAATGTTGGTTGATTGTGTGTAAAGTCAACCGCGGAATATATGACTATACAGGATGTAAAAAGACCCTTAACGAATACTGATATTTCATATTGTACCAAACACTACGAACAGTTTTTCCTTCGGCACCATATCTGGGAAATAACTGGTTCAGGAGATATTGAGGCACAAAGTTAGTATGGAATTTTTCTAATTAGGTACAAAATCGATGCATTTAGTTACCTCGCGAATATGTTCTTTAGATGCTTTATGACCCCATAGATAAGGTATTTCGAGCGTTGCACGCGCGCCCTTTAAATTGCGGTTTAAAAAATGTGAAAACTAAAAAAAATCGTTTCCCAGGTATTATTTGTGGTTAGTATGACTTGGCATGATGTCCACAACGAGTAGACTTCGGCTTGGTTATGGGTCTTGTGACATACTGTATATATACAGAATATATGACTAGTGTAGGTAGAGCTCTTTTGAAGGTAAATTAAATTACGCTGTCATTAACTATAGGTACATTGAACACGCCCATCACTTTATTCAAGAACATTACGGATATCTTAAAATTTTATTCCACATGTTTTGACATTCAAGACAATTTGGATTAGACGTAATCTGATTCAGAGGGTCTTATCAACATACATGATAAGTATAATAGGCAAAATAGCCGGGAAACTAAGGTCGGCAAACGGAAAACGTCATAGCTCCATAATATACGCGGCGTAGAAGGGTTTCTACGCTGTATGGATGGGACAAAGGAGTGGCACTGACAGAAGAAGAAGTTTAGCCAGACAGTCAGTCAGCGGCCCTTTTATTCAAGAAACACTGCACCTTAATACTGTGATCCAGTAATGTTTATAATTAACGTACGTAATTGTTCTCATTTATTTGTTAATGTGGTGTATGTATTTGTACCGGTGTGTTTTTAAACGAGTTTTAAGAGATAAGATGTTGTGAACTGTGCGTTTTGTAATACACGTGTTTTTGTCTATATATGTGTATATTTGTACAAAGCTCTCTTTGACCTTTGTGTGCTGCTAAGGTGGTATATTTTTGCCCAAGTTTGTTTTAATTTCTGGGCATTTCATTTTAGAAAATAGACTAAATAGGCAGTGCTAACCTAGTAGAGAAACTAACAGATTGCTACGTTGAGGGTATCGGCAGGATCTCTTCTATGAGAAGTGAAAGGTTATAGTCCACCATCTACGCTAAGTGTGGATTGACAGTCTTCACATGTTTATCAAGAGCTCTCAACATGCAAATTTTCCCACAATTTTTGCCTTTACCGTTTAGGAAGCGATATTTAACCATTTGATACACTCATAATTTAGAAAACTCAGTGGGTTTGTACCCTGGATACCTTTTGCGTGGAAGTGTGTTGGTAAGTGTCTCCTTTAGTTTAAGGCAATTCTGGTAGTTTATTGAGAAAATGTCTAGAACAGGTATTGCAGGAGGTGTTGGATTAAAACCGGCAACTAGAAGGATGATTAAGCAGAAAAATTTACGATTCAGAATTTGTACTCTGAATCATCAACATCACTGATTAATACAACGACGGTACATATGAGTATAACCTCGATTTAAAACAATTAAATATACCATTAAAACAAAAACATTTTCGTATAAAATCAAGCTACAATTCATTTTACCAATTACAAAACCAGCACAACGCGGCCGCAGTGTCGAACTTCTGTTCACGCAAATGCAAATATTTGACAACACTAATTCGCATACTCGAAAGTAACACCGATCCATCAGCAAGTGACAAATTGTTGGCGAAATATTTCCACCTCCATTATTTCATTTTCCCTGGCTCACACATCAAAGGTAGCTGTAATTGCGAACGGGAACGATACCATATACATAACGTACGCGCATCGTTCGTGCTAGAGGTGTGACGCAGTGATTTGCCGAAAAAGTGTGTTTTAGGCATTTTGTTATTTGAATTTTAAAATTTCAATCTAATTATATTGCTTGACGCTATTTAATTGTAGCTCTCATAATGACATCAAACAGTATTTAAATTTATACTAAGCAATTAAACATTTTCTGCAAACTGAAGTGGCAATGGACAGGGCACATAGATCGAAGAATCGATGAACGTTAAGGCAGGAGGGTTGTGGAGCGGCGGTCACGTACCAGATGACACAGTAGTGGTAGGCCTAAGATAGAATATAGTTAGATCGCGGAATGCGGGCGGCTCGGGTTCGGTTTGTGTGAAGAGTCTTAGGAGAAGTCTTTGTCCTGCAGTGGTCATCACTTAAGTGTGATGATGGTGGTGGTCAACACGCGTGTGAGTACGTTGTGACGCCTCTTTAGCTAATCTTACCTTAAGCTCATCTTGCTACCCTATCCCACTAATGTAGCGTGCCCGTGTATATTATTTATTTATTTATTTATTTATTTATTTAAGACTTTATACACAAACAAGGTGTACATAGGTGGACATAATGCCATGAGGCATTCTCTTCCTGTCAACCTACAGGTGGTGCAGAGATAAATGTGGTAGGTGTATTAACGGAATTTAAAAGGATGTCATCATATTCCTAATTATAATGTAAAAGAAACAAATATCAACATAAAACGACATAAAATGTAAATACAAAACTTAAATGGGAAATATATAGGTATACAATTAAATGCATATATTATCACCAATAAATATACATAAACATAAATAACATATATGTTATAAATATATATCTATATACATATTATATAATACTAAAAATGAATATAACCGTACGTACTTATAGATACATAAATACATACATACTTTTAATAAAGGATGAGAGTGATGTGCAGATTCCTTTAATCTTTTGAATAGGAGATCCCGTACTTTCAATTTGAATGTCAGGCGGTTAGTGGCCATTCTGATTTCAAGAGGGAGCGCGTTCCAGAGTAGGATAGACTGTACAACAAAGGAAGAGTTGACAAACCCAGAAGAATGACTGGGGCACGAAAGAAGAAGATTTTGTGAAGAACGAAGGTCTCTCTCATGTGTAGATGATAGGTATTGGAAATACTCGGAAAGATAAGAAGGAGGAGAGGGAGACTTAAGAATCATGAAGAGAGTAGTGAGAGCACGCAAGCACCGGCGTTGACGAATAGGCAACCAATTTAGTTCTGAACGGTAAGTAGAGACATGGTCATACTTACGAAGGTTAAAAATGAATCGAATGCAGTTATTGAGAAGTCGGTCATATTTATTGAGATATTCTGCATTCAGGTCATAATAGCACATATCACCATAGTCGATTTGGGGAAATATTAAAGCCTGCACAAGCATAGTTTTAGTCCTAGAGGGAAGGAAATTCTTTAGACGATATAGTGCTCTAAGTGTTCCGGTAACTTTCTGACTAACATTAGACACCTGGGCCTGCCAATCGAGAGTGGAATCTATATACATTCCAAGGTCTTTGACGACTGAGTTGAAAGGAATGATTAGACCGTTGAACTTTACAGGCGGCAGAGTTTTTAAATCTAATTTAGGCACTAAACGGCGACTGCCTACAATAATGGCCTGACATTTTGCTGGGTTTACGTCTAGACCAAATCGATTGCACCAATCCATCATCGTCTCAAGATCTCTATTCAAGTCAGCAATGGCTATTGATATATCTTCCACTCTCGCTTGGGAGTACAACTGCAAGTCATCAGCATAGAGATGATACGCACACCGAAGATTAGGAGTTAAGAAGTTAATAAAAATTGAGAAGAGTAAAGGAGAGAGAATGCCACCTTGAGGAACACCAGAGCCGATGTCACGCCAACTCGACGTAGTCTCGTCAACGCGAACTGACTGCTGACGTTCCTGAAGATAATTTGAGAACCAGTCCAGTACAACAGGTGAGACCAAGAGATGGGAAAGGATAGATAGAAGGATATCGTGACTGACGGTATTGAACGCGTTCGAGAAGTCGACCAAGGTCAACACAGTGACCTTAGTATCCTCCATACCGGCTCTAATATCGCCAGTCACTTTAAGGAGGGCGGAATTTGTGCTATGTCCAGGTCTAAATACAGATTGAAATGGACTGAGTAAGTTGTTAAGGTAAACAAATCGAGACAACTGCTTATGTACACAAGCTTCCACCACTTTGGATAGGAAAGGAAGGATAGAGATAGGACGGAAATGCTTGGGTAGTGTAGGCTTCGAGGTCTTAGGAAGAGGGATTACAAAAGCTTTACGCCAGAGGGACGGGAAGGAACCACTGTCCAACGAGAAATTGACAATGTGGGTAATGGGAAGGATGAGATGATCAAGGATCGGAATGATCATGCGGCGGCTAAGAGAGTCGAAACCCACTGCATTGGATCGAATGGAGAGGATTATCGTTTTGACCTCACCCGAAGTAACTGGAGAAAAATTAAATGGGTCTATGTTGGGGCGGGGGAGGGCAGCAACAAAGGCCACCGTTTGACACTTGGTTTGGTTATCCAATTGAGAGGTAGTTGAGAAATGAATGTTTAAATCCTCCAAACCAACCGTCAAACGGCGACCAGTAAGTTGCTGTTTGCCAATACCTAGAGTACCAAGGAACTTCCAGATATTGGCTGGAGAAGAGGAGTTTATATTGTCGAAAATATGGCGGCGTTTAGCGTTGCGAATAATCTGATTACACCGATTCCTTGCAGTCTTGTACAGGCTCCAGTTTTCGTCAGAACGCTCTTTTTTAAACTTCCGGAAAGCTCTGTCGCGACGCCTCATGGCCATTTGAACACCTCTGGTAAGCCAAGGAGCAGGAGGACGTCTTAATTTAACTTTCCTGACGGGTGCATGTTTGTCGAAGAGATTTAGCACAGTGTTGTTAAGAACAGAAACTTTTTCGTCAACTGTAGAGGCTGCTATTAGTGGGTTCCATTCAAGCACGGAAGCCTCTTCTTGAAGTTTCTCAACATCCATTTTTCCAAAACTACGCAAGTGCAGAACCTTAGGACGGGATTTAGGTGGTTTGAGGTTATAGGAGAGGAAGATAAGATCATGATGGGAGAAACCAGGAGCAGGGAATTGGCCGTGGGACTGGACCAGGGATGGAGCAGATGTAATGATTAAGTCTAACCAGGTACCAACACCATCGATATTGTGGTGAGTGGGTCCAAGGGGAAGGGTGTGAAGACTGGCAGACTCAATCAATTTTAGGAGTTTTTGGGAACGAGAGGAATCGATGGAAAGGAGGTCAGTGTTGAAATCTCCCATGATGATATGATGAGCATATTCTGACCCTATAGATTCCAGAATCGATTCGATACTGGAGAAGTAATTTATAGTGGGGGGGCAATAAACAACTCCAAGAACGGCTTTGGCTCCATTGACTGAAACCTCAAGGAAGAATACTCCGCTGAAGCAGAATAAATAGGAGGGGAAGATAAAAGAATTTTGTAGGGTAGTTCGCTACGGAGATAAATAGCCACCCCACCCCCTCTTCTGTCCACCCGATCATTGCGGATAAGAATGAAGCCAGGGAGAGAGTAGGTGGTAGAAAGTAAATGAGGTTTCAGCCAACTCTCTGAAATCAGAATGGCATGAACGTTTGCATCGCAGAAAGTATCGTAGAGATCACTATAATGACAGGGCACACTTTGCGCGTTGATGTGACATACGTTTAACAAATTCTTTGTGGGTTGGTTGAACGTCCGCTTGACAAAGTCACCAGCCGACTCAGTTACAGAGCAGAAGCTGTCATTATTAGATGAATTTCTGGAATCGCATGCAGAGAGAAAAGAATCATCTTCATCATCCGATAACATAAAATAACTGAAAAATATAAATAATTATAAATATATATAATAAATATATATTGCAATATATATAAATAAATATGTTTGTATAAATAAAGTATTTAAAATATATTAATAATTATTATCTATAAAAACTGCACACGAAACTGATGCAATGCTTTATCAGTATCACTGCACTAATGTATATGCATATTACGTCCTAATGTCTCCACAATTTTTTTTAATTCCATAAAGGATTAAAATTCTGGAAGTCAAAGGAACAAGTTCATTAAAACATTACCATTTACATGGCTAATTTAGCAAAAAAACATACTGTTTTTATATAGGTATAATAGGTTTAATATTACTTCAGTTAGTTATCTTCAATAAGCATATGTTTCTATAGCAATATACGTAATAACTGAGGTTTGCGGGCCACATGGGTACTTCCTGTGGCGTTTCATAACAGGACTGGACACCCATACTAAAGTTGTTTTAGTATATACCACACGTTTTAAACAAAACCACAAAACCACCAACCCATTATTCACTGGTAGATAATTGAATATCTACAGTATTTTCTGTGAATTTTCCTTGTAATTTTTCTAATTTAAATTTGGTAATTATAATTAAAGAATATCTTTCGGACTGTGATCTGCATAATAATTAATCACTCAGCGAAAATTAAAAAACAATACCTTTGCAAATTTACTTTCATTTTAATTATGTAAACGATCTTAGACGCAACAAAAATTTCAAGTAATAATTTTACTTTTTCCATCAATTTTGATTAAGAGACAATTTTCGGCGCGCCGAAAGGTGACACGTAGGCCGAATAGGGTGCACCTCTAAAGAGCATTTTAAAATCTCCTCTTTTAAACTTTTCACAAAGCCAATGTGTTTGTAGCGGGTGGTAGAGGCCCTCTTTGTACAATTAGTGACATATATCCAACTAGCTATGGGATCGTCGTCGGCACTGCATAGGCCATGACTTAAGAAATATAGATAGGGAAATGTGAAAACGTGTGGGAGCTGTATTTTGCCACTGCGATAGGAATCATCCCATAATCAAAATGCGGATAGCATTTTGATTATGGTATGATTCCTATCGCATTGGCTCAAAATGCGGATAGCATTTTGATTATGATATGATTTCTATCGCATTGGCTAGTAATCTCAGAAAGGTATTTTGTGTCGTGTATATAAGTTTATACTTATTAATAACTTATTCCGCTTTAAATCAAATTTCAGATATCAATCAAATGAGTTCAGCCAGTAATTTAACAGCCCTGTCACGACCTACAGCGTCGGGCGGCAGCGGCGAGCGTTTTCGATGTACATGGCGCGCGTTACTCCGTTGCGGCCGCGCGCCGCGAAAATAAACGGGCCATGTACATCGCCCCTGCCGCGCCGCTCGCCGCTTAGACCGATCTCGTGAACAGGCCCTAAAGGTGATGTCCATAGAGATATTTGATTTGCCTGATACACTTAAATTGACTGGCCTGTTGACTGTTGATTTGTTGTTCGATTTCCACCCAGTACAAAAATTTGTGTGATAATAAGGTCGATGTTTTATTGTATCTGGATATAATATATCTCTAATATATATTACTCTTTTACTATAACTTCCAAATACGCACAAAAAATGACGAAAAATCGGTCAAAAGGAGTTTGATACTCGTAACAACCACTGTGACATCATATTTTTATAGTATACCCAGGTCTTTACAGGCTTTTGAGTACATTAAGTGCAGGTCAGTAGCACTAAAGAGCGCACTACACATTGTACATTTTATAGTACTTACTATCTCATAAGCAACATTTTACGCAAAAGTATGTAGAGTGATTTATCTACGTGATTTTATGTCGCCACACAAGTTGATTTTTACAGACGCCATAACTTGTAACTTTGGTTTGATTTTAATTTAAAATGAATACTACCTAATGTTTTAAGACTGCCTCCGTGGTCCAGTGGATAGCGTATGCGTCTACTGACCGGAGGTCCCGGGTTCGATTCCCGGGTTGGGCAAAAGTGTTACTGGGTTTGCCGAATTCTCAGTAGCAGCACGGAGACTGGTGATGTGCCCGGTAACGGCAATAGGCTAGTCCCTTATTACGCGGAACCTAACATTTCATGGCGAAACTTAGATGAAGGAAATTACAAGATACGTCATCCTGAACAAGCAATTGAAGCCATGTTTATTTACATGTGTTAGTGAAAAGTGTTGCCACACATCATTTATAAAAGGTCTAAATTGTAGAAAATTATCATAGAGAAAGCAATAAAAATAACAAAAGTAGAATTTTATTTAAAAATATATTTATTTTATACATTTTGATGTTAAAATGTTTTAAAAAATAATTAAGTTTTATACACTATCGTTAACATAATTTTAATTATTTGGTAGCATTTTCACGTAGGTATGTGTAGTTATCACTCTAAATCAAATAAAAATCGTCATTAGAAAAGCGTGTAACATGCTCAAATTGTCATGGTCAACCAATATTTTACTAGTTCATTGGATACATAAAACCATAATAATTATGTATTGTATGTTTCTCATTGAAATCAAACTACGGTTTACGGATTCTATCGCGATATACCTACTAATTTTACTAAGGAATTCAATATTAGATCTATAGAAAGATCTGTAGATTTAAGATTCATTTTTGACATAAGCTCCATACCAAATATGTCAAACACGAATCTCGAATCTCAAAATCCCTGTATGTATTGAATATTTAAAATGGCCATTAGTTAAATTACATTTCAACGGAATGAGCTAGAACTACATTTTTTTATTATTACTAGCCAACGTCTAAACAAATAATACTGTTCTAAATCTTATATTTAAAGAGCCTGCCTACCAATTTAGTAAATTAATTACTGGCAACATTTTCCAGTCATTACGTTGGTTTTGTTTATGGTCTTACCGACAATAACCTCAAAATATTTTACAATAATACAAAAGTGCTGTTATCTAAATACTTACTTGTGAAACGATATTCTTTCAGTATTATTTTCACTTCTGAATTGTTTTTGCACAGTTGAACTACACACGACGACATATTTTTGGTAAACTTATTGTTTGTTTACTAGTGTACTACGTTTGTGTGCGTGGCTAGTGTATTTACAGCAAATCAAATTTTATATTTACAGCAAAGCAAAAAATGGTTTGCCCCGCGCAACTGGTTTGCTGCTGTTTTTGGCTTCAAACGTAATATAGGGCGTGCTCCGTCTGTTCTTTTTGTTCGTCTATGTGGCGAAATGTGGGTGTAATATTACATTTTTGCCTACTTCTTCGGAGACACAGTCGTGAGTCTATTAAAAATACATACGCGATAGGATACGAGTGAGAGTTTGACGAGAGCGGTGAAATCAATATCTCTTAAATGGCAAGACGAATCTGAATGGTTTTTTGTATGTATCATTGCGGAGGTGCTATGTGGCGGAATGTTAATTCTTTAGTTCATAATTTTTTGAGTGGATTAGTGGGTTTTATTTATTGCTCACCTGTTAGCAGTAAGTACCTGCGCAAACATTAGCGCTTTTCTAAATATTGAAAGCAAGGGAAACTAAAGGAAGCGTATTTAAAATTTGTAACTCGCGTAATGAAACTTCATTACTCCTTAGTATATGAGACATAAAGATAATAATAATAAACATTTATTTCTCTCTCTACAAAGGTTAATAACTTAGAATAGGTTGGCTATAATAAGTATAAAATTTTATATTATGATCCTTTGTGAGAGACTGGAGTCCGTACTAGGAAAGTCCTGTGTGACGGATCACCAGGCCCCCACCCGGGACTTGTTGGTTTGGTCACAAGAGTTTCCACACTTAAAGAATCGATAAAAGTACATGATTTAGACCGGGTTATGACATAAAAAGAGGAGAACAAAACGTACAAAATAACTTAACATGCAAATAGACTAAATGGTGTGTGTGTGTGTGTGTGTGTGTGTGTGTGTGTGTGTGTGTGTGTGTGTGTGTGTGTGTTGTGTGTGTGTGTGTGTGTGTGTGTGTGTGTGTGTGTGTGTGTGTTTGCGTTTGTTTTTATGGGTGCGTGAGTAAAGAGGTTTGTAGAAGGTTTATCTCTTGATATAGAGCAATTGTTCCGTAGCATCGTAGTCGAGGTTTTGAAGCCAATTGAAGAGTACTACCTGGCATTTCTTTTTGGGTAGGTCATATATGGATAGTAATTTGTTAGCATAAAGATGATTTCCTTTCTATTAATCCACGCGAACAAAGCCACGGGCAGTCGTAAGTTTAAATATATGTTGCTTAAAGTTTTTAATGTTATATCTCTCTAACTAAAACTAAGAAAGATATCGCAAAAATGAATTCTATGCCCGCAAACTATTTAAAACCTTCGTGTTTATAAAAGAAATACAATAGTAATTTTTTACTTTGATAGTAGGTACTATTAAAGTAAAAAAGCTCTTTTAGGATTTGTTTCATATAAAATTAATACAATGATTGTATTATGATTGTAAATAAAACTATTTAGCAATATGAAACTATACAACAAAAAAATTATTTTAATATGAAACTATACAACATGAACCAAATAATTATATGATATTATAGAAAAGTTTGTTTTAATTTACCGACTGTAATCCCCAGACTTCAGACTGATTTCAATTACAAGTTTTATTTTACGATGGAATCTGACACTGTTAGAATATAGACTTTATAGAAATTGTACTTATAAGAATTTGTATGTTTTAAAGCTAATACTTAATTTTTGAACAAAATCAATGATAAAAGTAAAAAATACCTACAAAGCAAAAGTCTTTCGTGTACCTAACAGGGACAACAGGGATAAGACCAGGATAAGGATAATAACTCTCGAGTACGTATATTTTATACTTAACAGCCACTACGCAGTAGACGGTGCAAATTGTGTTAAAATTTGGAGCATTTCGTACAACAGACTATTTGTTTTTTTATGTAATAAATAAATATACTTGTACAACAAGTGGATGAAAAGTGTATACTAAGAAAATGTTATTTCATAATGGTTATTCGCGAATAAAGTCAATGTTTGGGTGTAATATTACACCTCTGCCTACCCCTTCGGGATGCAGGCGTGAGTGTATAAAAAATAAAAAGGTCAATGTTTATTAAAAATAAGTCTCTATTTATTTATTTATTTATTTGGCACACAAAACAAAACATAGTGCTTGAATAAATTCTTAGAAGCTATTTTACAGTTTCGTCTTAAACTATGCTTCTAACTATTTACTTCTAAAGTAATTTTATTTTATACCAACCCAACTTGCCAGCGTGGTACAGTAGTTATTGTGACGCAAATTAGGAAAGATATTTGCCTTTCCTTTGCCTGGACATATCTCCAGCAGAGGGATACAGAACGCTGTATAAATAATTATGAGTCTACATTATGGAATGCAAATAAATAAATGACTATTGAATAAGTTGGTTTATATGGTATGGGGTAATTTTACCATATGTAAATAAAATGCTGGCATGTTTTGAAATATTTAATAAAATATTTTTGCGAGTTAAAAGCTCAGGCTATTCTCAGAAACAGCCATGTAAGTTGAAAAGAGTTGTGTATTTCTAGGAATCGAACCAAGCGAAATATTTTATAGCGCAGTTTAAATGAAAATTTTGCATTTTAGGGTTAGCAGCATTATCCTCTGTATCATTATTTAATTTTTCGTGTGAAGTTGCAACTGGGGGATAATGCTACTAACCCTTTCAAACACGGCACCATCACTGAATTTTCGAATGTATGTGCGTATTAAATGAAACGAGAAATCAACTATTCTGTCTAATCTGGTAAGACTATCGAGCAGATCCCGGATTCCAAGACAGAAGTCTTGGATGTATCCAAGATAAAGGTAGGACAATAAAATTACGATGACTACAGACAGACCTAGTTTAATAATAAGAAGAGTTAGGTAATAATCCGCGGTGCCGGCCAATTGTGGGTTGGCAGACTCCGCATATTTGCCGAAAACATTATGGAGAACTTTTAGACATCCATGTTTCGGTCCTATCATCCACCATTTAGAAAGCAATAAAAAAAAATTAAACATAACGTCGAAAAGTGAGCTCTTGGTTTGAGCCCTTGCCCCTCTGAGTAGCAGTTTTAAGTCACTGTAGTTTATCGCTGCCCAGAATACAACTGAAAGAAGAACATATTATAACTTTAATGATTTCAAACATGAGGAAGTCTTATAACAAGACGAAAAACTTATCAAAAAACAGTGTTTCCGTTAACCATCTAAACCAGTATTTCCCGCAACGTCAGCTGTCGACTGGGCAAAAACAAATTCAGCCCTTTTTCATATAATTTAATACATAGCCAAGTGTCGAGTTAAGTAAAAAGCGGGCTCTGACCGCAGTCAGAGCTGCGTTAAAGTACTAGTGTACCAACTTAATTAATCCTTGTGCTTCGATTAAACTTCCTTAACACGATCCTTATAATAAGCTGAAGGCTTTTTTAATGTTGTTGCACGAAGAATATTCTGTGTTTATTTAGCAAGAAAATTATTTTCCTTGTTTATTTAGCAAGTTTGCATTTATACTTAAGGTACTTGGTTAATTAAGGCTAATGACGAATTTCTTCCTGTAATTCATTCGTTCCCCAGCATTGTAGCTAGTAGATGCCAAGGTTTACCAAAAGAACAGTCCTTCGGTAATAAGTGTAAGTTTTGGTGAAAACATTTCAAAAACATTTAAACATTATATATATATAAGTATTTCGAATCAAGCCCGTTTGTCTACGCCTTGTGTATTAAATACTTTATACCATTTTCTTACTTTCATCTTTCTTTCCATTACGTTTTATAGGAAACTACAACTTGGCAGTACAATTCAAATAACTGAGTTTAACTCAAGCTTCAAACCTAATACCACGAAACAGGACATCATCAAATCTCTCATCATCAGATTCATCTCTCTTTGATCCTTTTGCAATTTGTTATCATTGCCAATCATGGTTCGAATTTATGGGAGGCGTAACTCGTGCGTGAGACTCTCTTCTAAAGGCTACCGCTTTGACCACCGCGGTGTCTTCGACGACTCATAGAAGCTCAGTCACGCAAATCAAGGTAACCATTTCCCTTTTACCACGACCCCGTCGGGTATCGCTCTTTGATCCTTCAACACCAGGCAATCATATTACACGTTTTCAGTCATTCAAAATTCAATAAAAAATCAAACTCTAATTATGTTGGGTGTTTATTGTATTGATGGAGTTCATTGTTTATGAACGTTACGACTACAATATCATGCGCTAAATTTAATCAAGCAAGCAATTAGTGTGGTTGGTTATCCATTTCGATTGGAGTTCTAATATTGATATAATTTGTGAATTGCAAATGGCATATTGAATTAAGGACACCCGATTTCCTCTGGTCATATCGATTGTAACTCGTTTGTTACAAATGTGGTACAAGCTGGAAATTCTAGCTTTATTGTGTGATATTTTAAATACAGATATTAAAATGGCAAACACACAGTAAGTACCGGTTTTTTGGTTGTAAAATTGCGTACGCAAACTTCAAGTTGTCTTTTTGGGTTCCAGATGTGGCTAGGTTGATGATGCCAAATCAGAAATTTTTCTAGGAATAAAATACAAGAAGCTTCTAGGAAATTGCAATTGTCTGAAGTTAAAGTAGTAATAAGCACCAAATATTCTTCAATATTAAACATATATAGTAAAATTTGAATTAGACAAAAGAGGCTTTCTCTAGTATAACGTACTTAGAACTTTGTGAACTTTATTATATCCAAAATGTAAGCTTTTAAAAACTTTGGTCAATTTGAAGATCCTACATCTTCTTTTTATATATATATAAACGGGCTTGATTCGAAATACTTATATATATATAATGTTTAAATGTTTTTGAAATGTTTTCACCAAAACTTACACTTATTACCGAAGGACTGTTCTTTTGGTAAACCTTGGCATCTACTAGCTACAATGCTGGGGAACGAATGAATTACAGGAAGAAATTCATCATTAGCCTTAATTAACCAAGTACCTTAAGTATAAATGCAAACTTGCTAAATAAACAAGGAAAATAATTTTCTTGCTAAATAAACACAGAATATTATTCGTGCAACAACATTAAAAAAGCCTTCAGCTTATTATAAGGATCGTCTTAAGGAAGTTTAATCGAAGCACAAGGATTAATTAAGTTGGTACACTAGTACTTTAACGCAGCTCTGTCTGCGGTCAGAGCCCGCTTTTTACTTAACTCGACACTTGGCTATGAATTAAATTATATGAAAAAGAGCTGAATTTGTTTTTGCCCAGTCGACAGCTGACGTTGCGGGAAATACTGGTTTAGATGGTTAACAGCAACCCTGTTTTTTTATAAGCTTTTCGTCTTGCTATAAGACTTCCTCATGTTTGAAATCATTAAAGTTATAATATGTTCTTCTTTCAGTTGTATTCTGGGCAGCGATAAACTACAGTGACTTAAAACTGCTACTCAGAGGGGCAAGGGCTCAAACCAAGAGCTCACTTTTCGACGTTATGTTTAATTTTTTTTTATTGCTTTCTAAATGGTGGATGATAGGACCGAAACATGCATGTCTAAAAGTTCTCCATAATGTTTTTGGCAAATATGCGGAGTCTGCCAACCCACAATTGGCCGGCACCGCGGATTATTACCTAACTCTTCTTATTATTAAACTAGGTCTGTCTGTAGTCATCGTAATTTTATTGTCCTACCTTTATCTTGGATACATCCAAGACTTCTGTCTTGGAATCCGGGATCTGCTCGATAGTCTTACTAGATTAGACAGAATAGTTGATTTCTCGTTTCATTTAATACGCACATAAATTCGAAAATTCAGTGATGATGCCGTCTTTGAAAGGGTTAGTAGCATTATCCCCCAGTTGCAACTTCACACGAAAAATAAAATAATGATACAGAGCATAATGTTGCTAACCCTAAAATGCAAAATTTCATTTAAACTACTGCGCTATACAATATTTCGCTTGGTTCGATTCCTAGAAATACACAACTCTTTTCAACTTACATGGCTGTTTCTGAGAATAGCCTGAGCTTTTAACTCGCAAAAATATTTTATTAAATATTTCAAAACATGCCAGCATTTTATTTACATATGGTAAAATTACCCCATACCATATAAACCAACTTATTCAATAGTTATTTATTTATTTGCATTCCATAATGTAGACTCATAATTATTTATACAGCGTTCTGTATCCCTCTGCTGGAGATATGTCCAGGCAAAGGAAAGGCAAATGTCTTTCCTAATTTGCGTCACAATAACTACTGTACCACGCTGGCAAGTTGGGTTGGTATAAAATAAAATTACTTTAGAAGTAAATAGTTAGAAGCATAGTTTAAGACGAAACTGTAAAATAGCTTCTAAGAATTTATTCAAGCACTATGTTTTGTTTTGTGTGCCAAATAAATAAATAAATAAATAGAGACTTATTTTTAATAAACATTGACCTTTTTATTTTTTATACACTCACGCCTGCATCCCGAAGGGGTAGGCAGAGGTGTAATATTACACCCAAACATTGACTTTATTCGCGAATAACCATTATGAAATAACATTTTCTTAGTATACACTTTTCATCCACTTTTTGTACAAGTATATTTATTTATTACATAAAAAATCAAATAGTCTGTTGTACGAAATGCTCCAAATTTTAACACAATTTGCACCGTCTACTGCGTAGTGGCTGTTAAGTATAAAATATACGTACTCGAGAGTTATTATCTTTATCCTGGTCTTATCCCTGTTGTCCCTGTTAGGTACACCAAAAACTTTTGCTTTGTAGGTATTTTTTACTTTTATCATTGATTTTGTTCAAAAATTAAGTATTAGCTTTAAAACATACAAATTCTTATAAGTACAATTTCTATAAAGTCTATATTCTAACAGTGTCTGATTCCATCGTAAAATAAAACTTGTAATTGAAATCAGTCTGAAGTCTGGGGATTACAGTCGGTAAATTAAAACAAACTTTTCTATAATATCATATAATTATTTGGTTCATGTTGTATAGTTTCATATTCAAATATTTTTTTTGTTGTATTGTTTCATATTGCTGAATAGTTTTATACGACAGTCATAATACAATCATTGTATTAATTTTATATGCAACAAATCCTAAAAGAGCTTTTTACTTTAATAGTACCTACTATTAAAGTAAAAAATTACTATTGTATTTCTTTTATAAACACGAAGGTTCTAAATAGTTTGCGGGCATAGAATTCATTTTTGCGATATCTTTTTTAGTTTTTGTTAGAGAGATATAACATTAAAAACTTTAAGCAACATATATTTAAACTTACGACTGCCCGTGGCTTTGTTCGCGTGGATTAATAGAAAGGAAATCATCTTTATGTCTCATATACTAAAGAGTAATGAAGTTTCATTACGCGAGTTACAAATTTTAAATACGCTTCCTTTAGTTTCCCTTGCTTTCAATATTTAGAAAAGCGCTAATGTTTGCGCAGGTACTTACTGCTATCAGGTGAGCAATAAATAAAACCCACTAATCCACTCAAAAAATTATGAACTAAAGAATTAACATTCCGCCACATAGCACCTCGTTCGATAGCGAGAGCGATTCGTCTTGCCATTTAAGAGAAATTGATTTCACCGCTCTCGTCAAACTCTCACTCGTATCTAAAACTCGTAAGTTAAAGTAGTAATAAGCACCAAATATTCTGCAATATTAAAAATATATAGTAAAATTTGTATTAGATAAAAGAGGATTTCTCTAGTATAACGTACTTAGAACTTTGTGAACTTTATTATATCCGAAATGTAAGCTTTTAAAAACTTTGGTCAATTTGAAGATGTAGGATCTTCAAATTGACCAAAGTTTTTAAAAGCTAAGTATTCTTGCAAGCTAAGTATTCTTGCAAGCTAAGTATACTTGCAGTATCAACATCACAACAAGATTTTCTCTGCGTACTGAAACTCAAACTCTTTTACCTGCCTTGCCTTTTTTTAATTTATTAATTGTTGCCCGATCCCGTGGGAACTTCGGGGTATTGTGTGTGGGGTGCACAGGGATACCCTGAAGTTCATCGCGAAACGGTCCAGTCGGTACAGTCCTCAAGAAACATATATGCTAAATTTTAGCTTCTTGTGCCTAATCGTTTTGGCTGTAGCTTGTCTGTCAGTCAGTAGCGCAAACATTTTAGACATACAGATTAATAACAACAACGCATACTAATATCTTTAAAGATTATCTGTCGTTGTTTGATAGGGCCCTGGTGAAACAAAAGCACGCGAGAGGATGCTGGCGTTTGTTGGAACCAGACGATCCGTTCAGGACCAGACTGAGATGAATTCTTCTTATGATGAAGGATGGTATTTTGTGTGGGTACTTTACCGGAGTGGTGGCGATGTGATCGTTTCCAAGGTTAATGTAGTGAGAAGGAAATGTTTGTACATAACGATGCTATTCAAAATATTAGGTGAAGATCAATAAGAAAGAAGTATAAAACTCTATTATCAAACTTCAAACACTATGTTTGCGATGTGAACCGTTTTTAAAATAAGTAAGTAAGCCACTGTAACGTATGTCCGGTACCTACCGAGTGTGCGTCATAATACCGTCCATACGCTCGGCCAA
Source organism: Euclidia mi (assembly GCA_944739405.2). Taxonomy (NCBI): domain Eukaryota; kingdom Metazoa; phylum Arthropoda; class Insecta; order Lepidoptera; family Erebidae; genus Euclidia; species Euclidia mi. Next base: position 23,002,475 of record OX123204.2, on the reverse strand, counting down.
TCAGAGAAGGCCATCGTCCGTGCTCGCGAAGTCTGACCATATATGGTCATGTACCGACACCAACTCTGATGGAGAGCTCCGGTATATAAGGAGGCCGACAGAGAGGCCGGACCGCTACTCTATACTGACCTACTACCGCTAATCTATCCGTATACGTCGTACTTGTATCCTGGTCGCAGCTGTGGGTAAGTTACTACTAGCGTACTACCCATCCCTCTACCTGCTAGCTGAGGCCGGCTGACGCCGCCTGCCTGACTCTATTGGTTGTGGCTCTCCTAATGCTGCTTTCCTTCAGGTTCCAGGTCTACCTTGAAGCTCCGGGCTACGCTACCCTAGATCGCTACACTATCCCAGCATCGTCTTCAACGACACCCCTGCCGACGAGTCTGGCCCTGCCCTGCTCATAGCACACCGCCGGCGCCTGCCAGCTGAACAAACAGTCTGCGAGGATCAGCCCGCTACGCGCAGCCCTTAGTTGCAACCTGCCCTGCACACTACCCGAGGGAACAGCGTGGGAGACTGCAGCCCTTACTGTTCAGGCCAGTGTCGTGTTGTTGGTCGGTCATACTCGGCATAGGAAGCGAGGCAATAATCGGCAATAAACGCAAAGAACCTCTGCTGCGTTTTTTTTTAATTCTAGAACCCGTTACACCACGATATAAACTTTATTACTTAAAATGTAAAGACGGCCTCTTTTATCTTTTATTCACGCGAGAAAAATCACGGGCAGCCGTAAGTTTAAATGATTTGAACATTTTACTAATATTTCTCTCAAACGTATTTTAAAAATGAATTCTATAACCTCAAAGTATTAGACTAAAGATTTGTCTATTCGCAAACTAAGTATTTTTATGATATTCTAAAAGGAATAATAAATACTATTAAACTAAAAAAGCTCTTTTAGGATTTGTTTCATATTTCAAATTAATACCATGATTGTATTATGACTGTCGAATAAAACTATTCAGCAATTCATATTAAATACGTAGGTATTTTACTGTAATATGAAACTTTAATACAAAACGAACTAAATATAATTATGATATTATAGCAAAGTTGTTTCAATTTACCGACTGTTATCCGCGGCTTCAGACTGCTTTCAGTTACAAGATTTAATAAAAAAATATTTTATCATGGAATCCGATACTGTTAGAATATAGAATTCATAAAAATTGTACTTATAAGAATTTGTACGTTTTTATAGCTAATACTCAATTCTTTGAAGAGAAATCAATGTCAATCTTAAAAGCAAAGCTCTTGGGTGTACCTAACAAGAATAACGCTACGATTAATAACTAGAGGCAGCGATAGGCTAGTGGAGATACCAATGGACTGCCATGCAGAGGGTATCGGGTTTGAATCCACGGCGCGGACCAATGACATTTCGAAGTTAAGTGCGTATTAAATTGCTAATTATCGCTTGCCACGTGCCTCGGAGAGCACTTTAAACCATCGTTCCCCGCTGTCCTGAAGATCTAAGACAGTCGTTACGGGGAGTCAATACCCTCAAATAAACTGATACTGGTCTAAACTATTGAATATCGCTATCCCTTTGAGTTGCGGAGATCAGACGGCAGTCGTTCTGTGGAAAAGTTGATATTCTGTCATATCTGGTTAGACCAGTAAGTGGACCCCGGGCTCCAATGCGTATAAGTCTTGGATGCAACAAAATAAACAAAGATAATATTATACTCTCGATTACGTAGTTACGTACAAATATTTAATTCTTACTTCGCCATTTCGCAGTACATGGCGCATATTATCTAAAAATTTGGAGCAAATTGAAAAACAAGATCATTGAACTGACGATTTTTATTCAATTAATAAATATACCTAATGTCCTAAAACAGGAAAGGTTTGAAGTACCCTAAACAGAAGAGCATGCATAAGAAATTTGATTGGAGTGAAGGAAGCAAGAGAGGTATGTCAGGATCGTTGAAAATGGCATTCCGTATTCTCTGCCTACCCCTCCGGGAAACAGGCGTGAGTCTATGTATGTATGTATTAATAAATATAATTGTACAACAAGTCTATGAAAAGTGTGTACTAATAAGCTGTTATAAATTTCATGATGGTTATTCGCGAATTAAGGCAATGTTAGTTAAAAATAAGTCTCCATATGTAGTGGTAGCTAAGGTGACACAAATTAAGAGAGGCCTAATTTTAGCAGTGGATTACAAAAGGCTGTATAATGATGAGTCTACATTATGGAATGCAAATAAACGAAATGAGTATTAGATAAATATTTTAGATGGTAGAATAGCACATGGTATTTTTACAACTTGCAGAATAAAATGCTAGCATATTTTGAAATATTTAACAAAATATTTTCGAGAGCAAAAAAACTTTCAGGCTATTGGCAGAAACAGCCATGTAATTTTAAAATAGTTTTGTATTACTAGGAATCGAACCAAGTGAAATATTGTTAAGCGCAGTTGTTTAAATGACAGTTCGCCAATTTAAATAGAGTTGGTAGCATTATCCCCAGTGGCATTTATTTTTCGGGTGAAGTTGTAATTGGGGTATAATGCTATTAACCCGTTCAAACCCACGGCACGCAATACTGACTTTTCGAAGTAATCTTCATCATCATCATCAGCCTCCAAGAGTCCATTGCTGGATATAGACCTCTCCAATAGCACGCCACTGAGCCCGATTTTCGGCTTTTCGTGTCCAGCCGCTGCCAACTACATTTCGTAGAACTTGAATGGTTTTGAACATAAGTAAATTTTATAACCAGACGACAAGCTTAACAAAAAAACTGGGTTTAAGTTAACCGTCTAAACGAGTATTGCCCGTAACGTCAGCTGTCGACTAGGCAAAAACAAATTCAGCTCTTATTCATATAATTTAATTCAAAGCCAAGTGTCAAGTTAAGTAAAAAGCGGGCTCTGACCGCCGACAAAGCCACGTTAAAGTACTAGTGTACCAACTTAATTAATCCTTGTGCTTCGAGTAAACTTCCTTAAAACGATCCTTATAATAAGTGGAAGGGGTTTTTAATGTTGCACGCAGAATATTCTGTGTTTTAAGTTACGTTTAAGAAAATTATTTTGCTTGTTTATTTAGCAAGTTTGCATTTATTCTTAAGGTACTTGGTTAATTAGGGCTAATGACGAATTTCCTTCTGTAATTCATCAGTTCTGCAGCATTGTAGCTAGTAGATGCCAAGGTTTACCAAGAGAATAGTCCTTCGGTAATAAGTGTAAAGTTTTGACGACTTCGCGGCACTGTTCGAATAACTGAGTTAGATGAGTCTAATAATAAGTTTCAAATCTAATACGACCTTTGCGATCAACTTTGCGAACTTTCGAATTTTCTGATCGTCTTTTGCTGGTCATGACCACCGCCAACGGTTCATGGTTTGAATTTGGAGGAGATGTAAGATGTGCGTGAGGCTCTCCCCTAAAGAGTACCTACTTACTAAAACCCTCGCGGTGTCCTCGACGACCCGTAAAAGCTCGATCATGCGTGTTTTTACTGAATCACGTTTACCATATGTATTTTACCCCGACCCCGCCGGGAATCGTTCTTTGATCCTTCAATACCTGGCAATCATATTACACGTATTCAGTAATTCAAAATTCAATAAATAATCAAACTTTAATTAAGTTGGGTGTTTATTGTAATGATTGAGTTATTGTTTATGAACGAGGGGGCTACAATATTATGCGCTACATTTAATCAAGCAAGCAATTAGTGCGGTTGGTTATCAATTTCGATTGGCGCTCTAATATTAATATCATTTTATTGTGAATTGCAAATGGCATATTGAATTAAGGACACCGATTCCCTCTGGTCATGTCGGTGTAACTCGTTTGTTATAAATGTGGTACAAGCTGGAAATTCTAGCTTTATTGTGTGATGTTCTAAATACAGATATTAAATTGGCAAACACACATTTAGCACCGGTATTTGGAGGTAAATACTATTCACAAACTTCTAGTTGTGGTTTGGAGGCGCGGCTATGTCATGGGATATAATTTCCTTTAAAAACCTTTTTGATTTATATAAGAAATTCAGCCACGGCAAACATAGCATTGTCTAAAGTAAAAACTGCAATAAATAACAAATATTCGTGAATATAAAAAGCAAAATCTTAGAAGCATTAGGAAATCTAAATTCATGTTTTGCTTTTCATAATATAGTTGGATTTTAGTAGCTTTGATTGCTATGGATTTAATATAATAAAACGGACGTGTCTTATCAGTTACTTGCTTGCTTTTAGAATCTTTGGACATTTTGAACACTTGCATTACCAACATCGCAACAAAATTCATCAACAAAAGAAAAGGAAAGTCTAAAACTCAAACTCTTTTTAAATTTAACTTTACAATCCCAACGACCAGCCCCATTTTCCTGCCGCTTTTTTTTCGCTAAAAGAGGCGATATCAACTTATGAAGATAATTTCAAACAAACTCTTGTAAAAGCTTAGTGATCGTTTATTCTATCATTACAACATGAGATGAGAGTAAATCTTCAGTTAAGTGCGTTGTAGAACGTAAACAAAACAACTCGGTGGGTTGTACATGAACATCTATGTACCTTTCACAACTTTTATTATTATTGGAAAAGTTTTATCGGCTTTTTGTAGCGCAACTTTTATTCGATAAAAAGTTCAATGTTTACAGCGTTATTTATCGTTTTTTAACGAACACGCTCCTTTCTCCCGAAATTGGGTTGGAACTGATCAAAAAGTATGAAGTAGGCGAAGTTTTGTAACTTAGTGTAAAGAAGATTGTTTGAGTGAGTCGGTGACATCGGCTTTATTAAAAAATCTTATTTGATTTTTACGTGATTTTTATTTTTGGTGCGAAATAATTGCTTCTGCAGGTTCTCTTTCTGTCTACTATGGTTGAGGTATTGGTTGATACAAGGACATACCGTGATTGAGTCGCCTTTGTCAGTTTGCAGAGTTTCAAGCGTGACTGAAAGCTTAAAATTTCACAGAAGACTAACATTTGTGCTAGTCCAAATAGATGACACGTATATTATTATAAACATGACAAAAACGCGCCAAAAAGGCATTGTTCTTAGACTGAGACGTTAGATATTAGATGTGTCAAACTTTAAAAGATTAAGAAAATATGAAAGAGTATGCAATAACAGGAAAAAAGGAAAGACCAAGTTGGTTACGATTTTTTTTCTCAGGAAATTATTTAGCTCGACAAAGTACTACGTCTAGAGTAGTTGTATAAGTCTTGTAAATAGCCAAAATGCAAAAATAAATACGTCTTTGATTTGTAATTAAACCTATGTTCGAAACATTCTCGCAATCAAAATAAAAACACCTAAAATTGTTCTTAAATAACATTTCAAAATGGTCCCACATTAAATAAACTGTGTACGCAATAGCATTTCCGATACACCTAATAATATTAAATATTCAATTTTATTTTCAAATAAATGTAAATGCAGAACTTTCATCATAAAATGAGCGTCAGATGACTTTCGAATAAGTGTTGTGGATTTTTATTGCATTGTCAAAGTTTATTGTAAATTCAAAATGGCACCGATTACAATACATTGTACGTGACTGTTGCGATAAATGATTGTAAAACGTCAACAACATTGATTCTGTGTTATGCAGACAATAAATAAGTAAACATAGTCTGTACAAATAACTAAAGTTGTATTATAATGGCAACTAGTAGAAGTGAATCTCAGAAAACTTTAATAGAAAGCTAAGCGAAACATGCCACTGTAAACACCACCTGTGCGTTATTATTATATGAATTATAAGACATTTTATTGTATGTTAGTCTGTTAGGTATACATGGTGGAAAAAGACCCATAACGAAAACTGAAATCCCATGTTTTACCAATCACTACGAAAATTTTTACTTCGGCACCATACCTGGGAAATTACTGGGTCAGGAGATATTGAGGCTCAAAGTTAGTATGGAATTTTTCTGATAAGGTACAAAATCGATTCATTTACCCCGCCAATTTGTTCTTTAGATGCTCTATGACCCCAATGGATTAGTAGGTATTTCGAGCATTGCACGCGCGCGATTATAATTGCGGCTTAAAAAAGTGAATTAGAAGTCCACAACGAGTAGACTTCGGCTTGGTGATGGGTCTTGTGACACCCTGTATATCTGTATGGCTTGTTATTACCTGACTTAAACGAATGTTACTATTATAATTGGCTGAAGAAATATTGTATGGTACATCACACAACTCTCAAACATCCGTACCTAAATGTAAAGGAAAGCAGAAACTCTAGAATTCACTATAATAATATGTAATATATATCTGTACTAGTATATTTGTTAAAGATGAGTAAGGTGAGTACAATCTAATCCACCATTTTTAGTTAAAAAACTCACCCTAGGTACCGTACCAGCTTTCTAAACAATATTTTCCGTCACCTTTCAAGCGACAATATTTTTCATTACTGAAGACTGTATAAAACTACTCTCAACTTATTAAGCTTGCTAAGTAGAAATGCTAACAGAATAAGTATCCGTTAATTAAATTGAGGAATATTGCCGTATTTTTTGTACGCAAGGTCAGACAAAGTTAATTATAACATCCGGAAGTCATGTCCAAAGAGGCACTGCTACTTATAGACAAGTAACAGGAGGGTGACTTTTAAACCGTGCCACGTACTCTTTAAAAAAAGGAAATCATATTAGATTGATTTCCTGGTCTCATCATCCTCATCTTAGGGGAATGCTTAACCACTCTTAAAACAATTACAGGGGTCGAGTATTATGCAGGTCTCATTTAGTTGAAACCATTGGCAATGGGCAGGGCACATAGCGGGAAGAACCGATGGCCGCTGGGGCAGGCGGGTTCTGGAGTGGCGACCACGTACCGGACGACGCAGCAGGGGTAGGCCTCCCGCAAGGTGGACCGACGATCTGGTTAAGATCGCGGGAAGCGGTTGGATGTGGGCGGCTCAAGATCGGTATGTGTGGAGAGCCTTGGGGGAGGCCTATGTCCAGCAGTGGACGTCTCTAGGCTGACGTGAAGATGATGATGACTGCCTTAGTTTGACTTTAAATGAACCGATTTCACAAACCTAAATGTATTTTTATTTTCTCCACACAACTTAAGTCAATGTAATCTTTAAATAAATGTTCCGAAGTAAATAATGCATATGGACTTATCAGGCTATAATTAACAAACAATCCATTTAGTCCATTCAGTTCTACAAATCTGTGTAATAAACCAACGATATAAATAATACATATATGTATGTATCGTTGAGTACATTCGCATTATCACGTGTAATTGAAAATGCAACGAAGTTGGCATATAATTTACTGCGACACGATTATGCACAAACGGCATCGCACTCTACAACTATGAGTGCGATGCCGTTTGTGCATAATCCTACTCGCACTAGTGTGGATCACAATATGTTCTAATTTGGTTGCCCCACACTCCACTGACGTTTTGGTGCATATTATACGTAGACTGTGTTGCTATTTGGGCTATTTACCCCGAGTATGGTGCACTTTGTAATGTGACCGAGTAATATTTATTCATTTACCCGTTTAAATATGATGGAGGAGATGATGACTTCGAAAGGTATTTTAAGAAATGATTAGGCATAACTTGTAGGATTTGAGGCACGCATGTCTTCTACTAGGAAAACTTAAATTAAAGCTTGTATGGAGAAATATAGAAAACATGTTATACTGGCTTATTCAAATCCTTCGATCTCAACGCCTAAGTCTCTTAATTGACCATGCATGGATGATGCAATGAAATCATTGCGCTGCGCCACGAATTCCGTTTGTGAAAGGATGACAAGTGTCACGCGTGTATAACGTAGTGCAACGCACACACAGCATGCACGCTACTCGTGTGACCCCGATATGAGTTGAACGCTAGTAGAGATGTGGGTACCACTGTGTAGAACCTTACTGACTGCAGATTGAACGAGCCGACGCGGTCGAACCGTAGAGGTCAGCATTTATTTTGTGTAACCTCTGTTCTAATACTACGTCCAGGATCAACTTTATCTCTTTTTCAGCCACAACCTGTTTCTTCTTGCAATATTCAGGGGCATATATTATATTATAATTGTTTTTCTATAACATATGTAGCTTTCATAATGCTAACAGATGACAATCATATCTTAAACACGACAAGCGATTACCATCAGGTGTTCTAATCTTACTTTTCTCAACATATTAAAAAAAAGGAAACAAATATAACGCTACACAAAGAACACATTTAGCTCTCGTGTAAGGTAACGAAAATTATTGTGATGGTAAGTTACCATGGTACGCGCCCGTTAGTTGTTATTTATTGCTCAATATTACCATCCGCCACTTACATAGTAATATCACAAATTATGTGCATATGTTAATTCAGTACAAGCCGCGAATTCGCGAGTTATACATACGCAATGTTGTTTTACTTTAGTTGTAAGGCACAGGTAATGTTTATGCCGCTTGCTTGTTTTATGAGTTATCCTATTATTCATACAGCTATTATGAGCTCGAAAAACGAGCTTATGCGAGCGGATGTTACTCGTAATAGTAACATACTTGATGAAGCTTTGATATAATACAGCTTACACATAAGAATAACACATATTCTTTTGTCGCCATACAGGAAAATCTAATATAACCAATGAAGAAGTAGTTCTTCTCGTTGGTCTTCTCCAATAAATTGTTACTCAGTAAACTGTATTAGACTGCTCGCGTGCTTTCAATTCCATCAGTATTCCGCTTCTGCTTTCTAAACTTGCGTTTTATGGATTTGATCATAAAACGATATGTTGGTTTGACAGCTACTTGAGCAACCGACGTCAGTTCGTTCAGGTATCTGGTAACGATGGAGACAGGGAGATGGTAACGATCTTCCATCAGTTCTGTCGATAGAGGAGTCCCTCAGGGTTCTGTTCTCGGTCCACTTCTGTTTATAATATATACAGCAGATGTAACCGGATCCATAATGAATTCTAAATTTCACCTTTACGCTGATGACATCCAGTTATACACTCCCTGTCAACGAAAAAAAAACGCGCCAAATAGGCATTGTTCTTAGACTGAGACGTTAGATATTAGATGTGTTAAACTTTAAAAGATTAAGAAAATATGAAAGAGTATGCAATAACAGGAAAAAAGGAAAGACCAAGTTGGTTACGATTTTTTTTCTCAGGAGATTATTTAGCTCGACAAAGTACATAGCCAAAATGCAAAAATAAAGACGTCTTTGATTTTTAATTAAACGTATGTTCGAAACATTCTCGCAATCAAAATAAAAACGCCTAAAATTGTTCTTAAATAACATTTCAAAATGGTCCCACATTAAATAAACTGTGTACGCAATAGTATTTCCGATACACCTAATAATATTAAATATTCAATTTTATTTTCAAATAAATGTAAATGCAGAACTTTCATCATAAAATGAGCGTCAGATGACTTTCGAATAAGTGTTGTGGATTTTTATTGCATTGTCAAAGTTTATTGTAAATTCAAAATGGCACCGATTACAATACATTGTACGTGACTGTTGCGATAAATGATTGTAAAACGTCAACAACATTGATTCTGTGTTATGCAGACAATAAATAAGTAAACATAGTCTGTACAAATAACTAAAGTTGTATTATAATGGCAACTAGTAGAAGTGAATCTCAGAAAACTTTAATAGAAAGCTAAGCGAAACATGCCACTGTAAACACCACCTGTGCGTTATTATTATATGAATTATAAGACATTTTATTGTATGTTAGTCTGTTAGGTATACATGGTGGAAAAAGACCCACAACGAAAACTGAAATCCCATGTTTTACCAATCACTACGAAAATTTTTACTTCGGCACCATACCTGGGAAATTACTGGGTCAGGAGATATTGAGGCTCAAAGTTAGTATGGAATTTTTCTGATAAGGTACTAAATCGATTCCTTTACCCCGCCAATTTGTTCTTTAGATGCTCTATGACCCCAATGGATTAGTAGGTATTTCGAGCATTGCACGCGCGCGATTATAATTGCGGCTTAAAAAAGTGAATTAGAAGTCCACAACGAGTAGACTTCGGCTTGGTGATGGGTCTTGTGACACCCTGTATATCTGTATGGCTTGTTATTACCTGACTTAAACGAATGTTACTATTATAATTGGCTGAAGAAATATTGTATGGTACATCACACAACTCTCAAACATCCGTACCTAAATGTAAAGGAAAGCAGAAACTCTAGAATTCACTATAATAATATGTAATATATATCTGTACTAGTATATTTGTTAAAGATGAGTAAGGTGAGTACAATCTAATCCACCATTTTTAGTTAAAAAACTCACCCTAGGTACCGTACCAGCTTTCTAAACAATATTTTCCGTCACCTTTCAAGCGACAATATTTTTCATTACTGAAGACTGTATAAAACTACTCTCAACTTATTAAGCTTGCTAAGTAGAAATGCTAACAGAATAAGTATCCGTTAATTAAATTGAGGAATATTGCCGTATTTTTTGTACGCAAGGTCAGACAAAGTTAATTATAACATCCGGAAGTCATGTCCAAAGAGGCACTGCTACTTATAGACAAGTTACAGGAGGGTGACTTTTAAACCGTGCCACGTACTCTTTAAAAAAAGGAAATCATATTAGATTGATTTCCTGGTCTCATCATCCTCATCTTAGGGGAATGCTTAACCACTCTTAAAACAATTACAGGGGTCGAGTATTATGCAGGTCTCATTTAGTTGAAACCATTGGCAATGGGCAGGGCACATAGCGGGAAGAACCGATGGCCGCTGGGGCAGGCGGGTTCTGGAGTGGCGACCACGTACCGGACGACGCAGCAGGGGTAGGCCTCCCGCAAGGTGGACCGACGATCTGGTTAAGATCGCGGGAAGCGGTTGGATGTGGGCGGCTCAAGATCGGTATGTGTGGAGAGCCTTGGGGGAGGCCTATGTCCAGCAATGGACGTCTCTAGGCTGACGTGAAGATGATGATGACTGCCTTAGTTTGACTTTAAATGAACCGATTTCACAGACCTAAATGTATTTTTATTTTCTCCACACAACTTAAGTCAATGTAATCTTTAAATAAATGTTCCGAACTAAATAATGCATATGGACTTATCAGGCTATAATTAACAAACAATCCATTTAGTCCATTCAGTTCTACAAATCTGTGTAATAAACCAACGATATAAATAATACATATATGTATGTATCGTTGAGTACATTCGCATTATCACGTGTAATTGAAAATGCAACGAAGTTGGCATATAATTTACTGCGACACGATTATGCACAAACGGCATCGCACTCTACAACTATGAGTGCGATGCCGTTTGTGCATAATCCTACTCGCACTAGTGTGGATCACAATATGTTCTAATTTGGTTGCCCCACACTCCACTGACGTTTCGGTGCATATTATACGTAGACTGTGTTGCTATTTGGGCTATTTACCCCGAGTATGGTGCACTTTGTAATGTGACCGAGTAATATTTATTCATTTACCCGTTTAAATATGATGGAGGAGATGATGACTTCGAAAGGTATTTTAAGAAATGATTAGGCATAACTTGTAGGATTTGAGGCACGCATGTCTTCTACTAGGAAAACTTAAATTAAAGCTTGTATGGAGAAATATAGAAAACATGTTATACTGGCTTATTCAAATCCTTCGATCTCAACGCCTAAGTCTCTTAATTGACCATGCATGGATGATGCAATGAAATCATTGCGCTGCGCCACGAATTTCGTTTGTGAAAGGATGACAAGTGTCACGCGTGTATAACGTAGTGCAACGCACACACAGCATGCACGCTACTCGTGTGACCCCGATATGAGTTGAACGCTAGTAGAGATGTGGGTACCACTGTGTAGAACCTTACTGACTGCAGATTGAACGAGCCGACGCGGTCGAACCGTAGAGGTCAGCATTTATTTTGTGTAACCTCTGTTCTAATACTACGTCCAGGATCAACTTTATCTCTTTTTCAGCCACAACCTGTTTCTTCTTGCAATATTCAGGGGCATATATTATATTATAATTGTTTTTCTATAACATATGTAGCTTTCATAATGCTAACAGATGACAATCATATCTTAAACACGACAAGCGATTACCATCAGGTGTTCTAATCTTACTTTTCTCAACATATTAAAAAAAAGGAAAAAAATATAACGCTACACAAAGAACACATTTAGCTCTCGTGTAAGGTAACGAAAATTATTGTGATGGTAAGTTACCATGGTACGCGCCCGTTAGTTGTTATTTATTGCTCAATATTACCATCCGCCACTTACATAGTAATATCACAAATTATGTGCATATGTTAATTCAGTACAAGCCGCGAATTCGCGAGTTATACATACGCAATGTTGTTTTACTTTAGTTGTAAGGCACAGGTAATGTTTATGCCGCTTGCTTGTTTTATGAGTTATCCTATTATTCATACAGCTATTATGAGCTCGAAAAACGAGCTTATGCGAGCGGATGTTACTCGTAATAGTAACATACTTGATGAAGCTTTGATATAATACAGCTTACACATAAGAATAACACATATTCTTTTGTCGCCATACAGGAAAATCTAATATAACCAATGAAGAAGTAGTTCTTCTCGTTGGTCTTCTCCAATAAATTGTTACTCAGTAAACTGTATTAGACTGCTCGCGTGCTTTCAATTCCATCAGTATTCCGCTTCTGCTTTCTAAACTTGCGTTTTATGGATTTGATCATAAAACGATATGTTGGTTTGCCAGCTACTTGAGCAACCGACGTCAGTTCGTTCAGGTATCTGGTAACGATGGAGACAGGGAGATGGTAACGATCTTCCATCAGTTCTGTCGATAGAGGAGTCCCTCAGGGCTCTATTCTCGGTCCACTTCTGTTTATAATATATACAGCAGATGTAACCGGATCCATAATGAATTCTAAATTTCACCTTTACGCTGATGACATCCAGTTATACACTCCCTGTCAACCGGAGGACTGCCTGGAATCTGTTAGTAGAATTAATGAAGATTTAGACAGAGTCTCTTACTGGGCAAAAACGAATTATTTGGTACTTAATCCGGCTAAATCTAAATTTTTACTTAAGGGTACCAGGGTATGGTGCAGAAATTACAGGGTAGGAGACTGGATGTCAGAATCGATGGTTGCCCATTGGAATAGGTACTCGAGGCACGCAACCTGGGTGTGGTCTTTGATCAGTCTCTGCATTTGGAAACGCATGTTGCTGAGGCAGTGCGGAACTGTTTTTACAGATTTAAGCTACTGTATCGAATACAGCCCTACATTTGTGAGGACATGCGTATTCTGCTTAGTGAAACACTTATTCTATCGAATTTGAATTATGCTGATACAGTATATGGAACCTGGCTTCTAAGCAAAACTGAAAGGCTAATCCAGAGGGTGCAGAATGCATGTGTTCGGTTCTGTTTTAATGTGCCGCCACGTTCACACATTACACCTTTCCATAATAAAAATAAGACTTTAAGAATGGCTTCACGCAGAAAACTCCACCTTGCCTCCCTCCTTTTTGGTGTGGTGTCCACGGGGAGGCCGGCATACCTCCACAAAAAACTTACTTGGTCTAGGGACATAAATAGACATAAAACTAGGGGTTCCACATGCCTGTTGATTATACTGAGACATCATTCAGCTGCTTTTGGTGCAAGTTTCAATGTAACAGCATCACGTATATGGAATAACTTGCCGCCACCGTTAAGAACTCTAAAATCAAGTTTCAGCTTTTTTTTTTTATTAGGTTCACCAACAACTATTTCACTTGTATTTAACACATTATGTTACATGCACATACTTAAATAAATAGCATAATAGTCACTTATAGGTAAACACAGCATATGCAATACAAATTAAGAATTTATGAGATCAAATAACACAAAAACATAAACTTAGAGCAAAAGACAACATAATACCTAGTACAATAAATAATTTACAAATGCATCATGCAAACTGGGTTACAAAACAAAAAAAACATGGTTCGAAATTGAGTAAGCAAAAAAAGATAATAAGATTAAGTTAAATATAGCCCTGTTAACAAACAATAAGTTTTGAGAAAATATTTTTTTGCTTACAGGGTGTGTCCGAGTGCACATCAACTTTATCGCTAACACTATTTATTACTCTACAGAGCCTCGCACATGGTGAATTAAAACCTACAGTTGTTCTTCTCAGTGGTGGACAGAGTGGTGTGATAGAAGCACGTGGTATTCTAGAGGGAACACGCAATTTAAAAAGTGCCAGTAGCTTTGGAGACTCAATTTTGTGTGTGAAGATTTTACTCGCGAAAATGGGGTCAATAAGTTGTCTGCGATAAGCTAAGGATTTTATACCAAAATGCTCCAATCTACTCTTGTAGGAATTCAGTTTCTTCGTCAGGCCATTTGAGAATGCTAAATGCCAAAGCAGACGTTTTTGAACTCGCTCAAGACGCAGTGAGTGTGTCGCATAGTGGGGTCGCCACACCACACTACAGTATTCTAATGTGCTGCGAACAAGGCTGTTGTAGAGTAAAATTTTTGATTTATGACTACTGAAATTTCTATAAGTTCTTAGTACAAAACCAAGCATTCTGGATGCTCTTTTTGATATATTATCGATATGCGGTATGAAAGTCCATTTTTTGTCGAAAATTACACCCAGATCTTTGACCGTATCAACTTCAACAATAGTGTCTTTATTAATTGAGTATTTAAATTTTATTAAATTACTCGGAGATTTTCTAGAAAAAGTTATCTGGTAACACTTACTTGCATTCAGTTGCATTTTATTGTATTGACACCATTGAACTACCCTATCAAGGTCGGTCTGTAGAAGGTTTGCATCCTCATAACAAGAAATGACTTTGACTGCCTTTAAGTCATCAGCATACATAAACACTTCCGAATGTTGAAAACAGTGCGTAATATCGTTAATAAAGTAGTTAAACAAAACTGGACCCAAATGTGAACCCTGTGGGACACCGGAAGTTATAATTTTATGTGTGGACTAATAGCCATTAACTACGACGAATAAATGACGGTCCTTAAGGTATGAACCCAACCATTCAAGAGCATCCTCTAATATAGAATCGTAATATTCAATACCTTCTATTAACTGCCTTGTGTTTGATTCTGTGTCATTCATCACTGGTAATAAGTTAAGTGCAATTTTTAAATCGAATTTAGCCATTGTAGAAACTTTACATAAATCAGTAATAATTAAATACAATTGGTCAATTTTCATACACAAATTGTCAATCAATTCAATTTCAGATATGTCTTTAAACTTTTTTATTCTACCAATTTCCTCTAAATAACTACTATATTGCTGGTACAAAATTTCAGCTTCACTGAGTTTTTTCTTACATATGTTTTCCTGTCGCCTACTAGGGCCGATTTTTACTAAGTAAGTTTTTACTTTAATTCAATTTCAGATATATCTTTAAACTTTTTTATTCTACCAATTTCCTCTAAATAACTACTATATTGCTGGTACAAAATTACAGCTTCACTGAGTTTTTTCTTACATTTGTTTTCCTGTCGCCTACTAGGGCCGATTTTTACTAAGTAAGTTTTTACTTTTAATAACTCATTATACAAATCCTCTAAAAACTGTGCCATTAACAGAAATGTCACCTTAATCTAAATCTAACAGGATAATAAAATTGAATAATACATACCAATATCAGCGAGCATGTTAAAATTACTAAACTAAAGTTCCATACACTGATCGAACGGGAAGACGCGCTTTTGTTATTTATTACGTTCCGCACCTGGTATTTTACGTACGTGGAATATCGCACTTTCTTTACGTGACGCACTCTATATTTAATTTTTACGACGGAAACCGCACTTTTATAATTCCACGATGGAAAACGCACTTAAACGCACTTTCTTTGATTTTACGTGACGCACTCTATATTTAATATTTACGACGGAAACCGCACTTTCATATTTCCACGATGGAAAACGCACTTAAACGCACTTTATATTTTAGCTACGAAAACGCACTTTAATCACCTTTTCCGTTACGCATATTTTTGGACGGTCGTGCTTTTTTCACGTTAATTGCCACGCTCACCATACTTTACACGCGTTTTGTCGTTCTGATAACCGCCCTCTTCTGGATCTCCCTGTCTGCGCCGTCCCCGAAGAATACTCGCATATCTCCTCAGGATGATCTCATTAGCCTGTCTTTCTGCTATTCTTTTGTGACACCTCCGGTACATCCGATAGACTATAACAGCGCCTCCAACGGCCAACAGCAAAGCAATCACCATCAAAATAATACTGATATTGTTGGTATGGTACGTCAGCTGGTCATTACGAGCAGAATTTTGTCCCCCGGCCGAATTCTGAGCCACCACGATTGCCTCCTTATTGTTTTGCGAATTACCCATTTTAGACTTTCGTAAAACAAAGAATTTACCGATACGTCTGCGTATTACAGAAATAGACTTTGTAATATTCCATTGCGCAAAACAATAATTAGTCACGTTGATCAAAAATTGTTTGTGCTGCACTTTCTTTATATGGAAATGGAACCGCGGCGCGTGCGCGAGATTGACCTCAGTTGAACTGGCAGGGTCGCCATATTATTATAATGTTGGGATAGATGTTTTGAATGAAACTCAAGAATGATGATTAAATACTGCATGTTTATTAAAGATTACTTTGATTTATAAGTGAATACACACATAGATATAATGATGTGAATACACGAGTACATAACACACTACAGTGTAGCCATTATGTTAGATTTATTGTGTTGCTTGGTGTGTAGCAATTAGTGGTCACATCTAGTTATATTACTTTAGATCCGTGTTTGCTCAGTTGATGAGCGCTTAGTGACGAGTTTAAAATTAGTTTACCCACATGTTTTAATAATACCATATATGTATGTAACTTATTTTAAAGTTTCGATTTAATAGTTTTGTACTGTGTAATGTTTTTTGTTTATAAAATATATATTGTGTTTTCTCTGTGCGCTTGTAATATGTATAAGGATATTTTTGTTTCTCGGTAAGTGGATTATGTTTTGTAATTCTTTAGAGAAATAAAGTTCTTAAACCACCTTGAGATGCGATACACATGATGGTGACATTGTCCCAGGACTAAACAAATAAATGTTTGGTCTTGGCACAATGTCACCTACACGTTAAATTTTATAAGTGTAAACAAGAAGCTTTGCCAGTAAATAAATGTGTTCCTCTTTGTGCTAAGTGTAAAACGACCGGCCGGGGTTAAAAAAAATATATATTTATTGATTTATTAGTGAATATATAATGGTACCAACAGAATATCAGCGCCATCTCGTTGAACTAGATGGCACTACGCTGAGTTGGGGGCCAATTCTGTTAAATAAAAACCTGTAATGTATGGTAAAAATATATAGTAATTATTTCATATGTTCGTAACACAATAAATATGTTTTCTTTCTTTCTTCTTTCTTTCTAAACGACTATAATATATATCCCTGTCACCCCATACATAATAAATGCAAAACTAGATGCATTTTTGTTCCGTTTTCAAGCCGATATGGCTGAACAGAATATGACGAATCTTAGCATACATTAGCTATAAAAATCTGCATAAAGTTTGTTGCGAAATATAGAAATATAAGTTTTTATATCTGGGTCTTTAATAGGTACTCGTATTTCGAAAATAACTACCGTAGTCCACTGATGGATATAGGCCTCGCTGCATGCTAAGCCATCTCATGACGGTTTAGTACGTACTATCAGGCTTCATCATCGTCATCGTCCTAGCTTTATTTTGGTTGACCAACCAAGACTTTCGTCTAACCACAAATTACTGAATATTAGGTTTGCCGCGAAGTCAATACTAACTGACCTACTTTATCTCTTATTTTTATAAGCCCTAAACAAATATAATATAAAGGAACCAATTCTTACAAGAAACGAAATCTGATTAGCAGTGTTTTCAATTTTCTTTTTATTAAGTATATTATTTGCTAACAATCTTCCTTCACAACGGGGTTTTTCCTTAATAGCTTTTAGGCTAGAGTACAATGATTTTTTGTCCTTGTCTTTCTCAAGATAAACAAAGGCACGTATAAGAATGGAGAATAGATAGAAAGGATCAGTTTTGAAAATTGTCCAATACGGCCAGATTATGTTTGTAATAATATGAATAAGTTTATATTTCGCTTACTTTATTATAGTTAAAAGTACTTGTAGCTATGTTACACAAAACTTTGGTCGTATTATGTTTATTATTTTTATTAACTTTGTCTTTATAGGATGTAGAGCTGATTCTTTAAAAGCTGACTGGCAGAATGGCGTAGTGTTGTGGATTCGATCCGCATATGAGACATTACCATGCGATTTTGATGTTTTGAATCTGAGTGCACTTTAGGGCAGGCGAAGCTACAGGTGACAGCTAGTATTTTGTAAATTAATTTTAAAATCAACAATTTTATAAATTATGGACGCCAAAATCGGCAATTGTAAACTACGAAAACAGCGTTTGCAATTGAATGCATCACATGTGTTACTTAAATGGTCAGTCCCAAATTGGCGTATACCCACACCACGTTAGATATACTGTCCTTATCACATCGATCATGCCCCCGTCCCCGCGGCTCCCCCTTGTATCGCCGCGCGACCTAAAAAAGTAGAGGCTCAGCGAGTAATTGCGAGCACCCTTGCTGCTACTAAGAAGTCTATGCCGGAGAAGGCATCGAGGAACGAGGTAGCTGATAATGGTTTTGTGACGAAAAAAAAGAAGCGTCATCAGAAAACCGTCAAGAACTGCTGCGGCACGGCTACTGTGGAGCCTGGTGCAAACCTGCGCGCTGCCACACCGAACACACCCGTGTACATCTCTCGCCTGCACTACACCACGACGGCGGGGGACATCGCGGAGTACGTACGTCAAAAGGCAAAGTACATGCCGAGAGTGCAGTTGTTCTTCTTTAAAAGACAACTCACGCACTAGGAATACATCCTGTGTCGAGGGGGACTTTACAAACATAGAACCAACGGTAACAATGACACACCCAGACTCGAATTTATAGATCACGCTAAGTGTTGTCTTGTGTGGATACTGAACCCACCACTCTCGGCGCAGTGTTAAGCGGCAAGGCGGCCGCTTAAACCACTACGTCAACGGTGCAGTCCAATCTTAGCGTACAGTGTAAAATTATTAGTAATAATCCTGTACAAGCATTAAATAGAGTTGCAGATTGAAATACAAACCTCTAGAAACAATTTATTGATCACAAGAATGGCTTACTTACACTCAGCGCTGTGAGTTGGCAAAGTTACAATGTAAGCCATCGCGCTGACCGAGCAGTAACATACATACTATCGCTATCACCTGCTGCCGCAATGAAATATCAAAAGACAATCTCTAAAAGTTCTCTCTAGTATAGTCTTTGAGCATACGATGTAACCACCTTTCATTTGACACCACAAAGGATTTATCACCGCAAGGGTAACATCGATGCATTAAAGCTGGTGACAGATTTCTTAAATATCAAAATTATGAATCAGTCCACTTTGTTATGAAAAGACTTCCCAAATTTGCTAAGTCATATTATACAAATCAAGAAGAATATCTGTATATCCTTAAATATATCTTCTAAAATAGTTCAAGTAGTTCTCAGACAATCGATACCACGATATCTCAACAGCAACATCTAAAAACACGCTGAAAGTATAATCGGACCGGCGTTAAATAATACATTCACAGATGCAGGAAATAAATCTGCTTTACATAACTGTATTTATTCGGAGATCGATTCAATTAACGTCTTTATTCGACAAGAGCTCAAAAGCGGGTAGTCTTAACCCTAGAGTACTACTAATACTAATGATCGCTCGGGAGGCTACTTCATAAATGATACAAGATTTTAGAAAGATTTTTCTATTAAAATTTGTATTAAATGTAACAAATAATGAAGAAAGACCTTGTTTCTTTAAATTTAATGGCACATTTTCCTTAAAATTATAATTTCAGTTTTAAAATCAACCTAAATTCTAACATTACGCTTGTTTGAACAGTCTTTTGAAAAATAATAATAATAAATAAAAATACACATATAGCTTCTAATTTATTTTCTAAATTAAGTATTGTTAAAGTGTTATATCACAGAAAAATAAAAATATCATTCTAATTATAAAATATTTGGCATGAGAGTAAATTGAAATCAGCCTATATTTTTCTATCACAATTGCAGCAGTTTGGAGATCGAGATTGGGTTTGTAGAGCAGCTTCTAACTCTGTGCTTGTGCTTGCTTGTATTTAAGATGTTCCAGCAATATTTTGGAGATCATCTTCAAGCTGGCACGCACTAAGAGAGTAGGATCAGCCACACTGTCTTCGGAATCGTAATCTTCAACGTAATCTTCTGTTTCACTGTCAGAATCTTCGTTTTCGAAATAGTTTGTTATCTGGTTCTCGTAGAGATTCATCTATGAAACAAAATAATCAATTCTCAGTTAAATAAAACTTATTGTTACAAATAAATAAAGAGATAATTACAAAAAACTAAAAAACGACATTTGTAAAAAACTTACCGTTAATACTAATGATCGCCTCCCAGGCGAACGTGAGGTCAATAACTCGATACCTGAGTATTCCCCGCTGAACCCATGACCACTCTCCATCGTGTCGCGGGGTGCACTATATTGGCACGAACGCACACCGCGATACATGGACGTAATTTAAAAATATTCTTAAAAAATCAACCGGACGCGGCCTCTCAGGCGATGATTAGTATTCTAGGGTTAAAAAACTTCCGCTCAAAGGCTAAGAGTGGATGTTGACAAGGAATCTTTTATTTGCACCGTAGGTTTCTTGGCGTATTTCAACTGCTCTCAGGCACTAAGTGCAATCGATGCGAAAAATGCAAAGTCGTGTCGTCTTGTTTTTATTCCTTATCTGCTGTTTATTTTCCAATGATTATAATTTATAGTTTTGCTAGCGAACTATTATCGAGCTTTCTCTTCATACCCTTTGTAATACTTTATGACGAATTGTGAGAGGTCGTCTTGTGTAAGAAATGGATGTAACCTAATGGAAGGAAAGAGGAACCCACCACGCACCCTCGGATTGACTACCCCAACTATTGCAATAGAGGAGTTCGGTATTGTCAACCTTTTTCTATTGCAATAGTTGGGGTAGTCAATCCGAGGGTGCGTGGTGGGTTCCTCTTTCCTTCCATTAGGTTACAATGGAGTTCCGCCAAGTAACGCCTGATTCAATCAACTATAGAAATGGATGTTTCTCTTCTTGGCAACGGAATTTAGGTTTATTACTTTAAGAGTTTTTATTTTTATTGTTTGCTGTTTGGTAGTGTATGTTTGATAAATTGTTACATTGTGTACAGTATCTGGTCATTTGGCTTATATGGCATTGTATTCGCTGTTTATGCTACCATTATTTTTGTGTAAAGTTCTTAGCGGAATTTTGAAGGCAGAGTTTTATATAGAGACAGGAATAGCCTAATGAAGAGACAATGACTAAGTTCAGATGAACGCGCGGCGACGCGCGGTAGTCTCGGCGCGCGGTTTAAGATTGTTACAAATCAATGTTGTTGTGTACAAAACCGCGCGTCGCCGCGCGTGCCCGCGCGCACCGCCATGCACCGCGCGTCAGCGCGCGGCGATGCGCGGTTTAAGATCTACAATCCTGTATCGACCTGTTCAGATTACCCGCGCGGTTTGATGCGGACGGACACACGAAACTGGGAGACGAGATATCTATCGATTTACTAATTGACGAAATTGAAAATAGATGCGATTTTGAATCTTAACTCGAAGCACTATTCTGATAAAATAATAAAAAGGTCTTGGAAAGAATTAGTTTCCGGTACAAAATCCACAAGCAAATTGCCTCCTCCAGGTCCATTCTAACTGAATGTTCACGATAGACTGCCGCGCGCAAGCCGCTGACTTACTGTCCACTCACTAGAATGTTCGCCGGAATGCTCGCTCAAACACACTCGTTTGTTTTTCTGTTATGTAACATTCGCAAGAATGCTCATTACAGGTGAATGCTTAAGGGTATCAGTGCCATTAGGCCAGTGTGTTGCCCTTCTCATAGCGAGAAGTGGCCCGTGCCCAGCAGTAGGGCAGTTCATGTAATATACGGAGCTAATTTAACAAGTCTAATTATTATCATTTCTTAATATCAATGCAATTGCCTTATAAATATTATAATTGAGTACCTAATGGTAAAATAAAAAAATGACAAACTTGTTTCATCATCCTTATCATTATCATCAGCCTGCCTTAGTCCACTGCTACACATAGGCCTCTCCAATGGCACGCCGCCCCTGAGATACAAGCGTCACTTGTGGTACACAAGTGACGCTTGTATCTCAGGGGCTTTCCTTGCTTCTGTTAATATGTTAAATACAGTGACGTAGGTTGAAGTTTGGTATGTAATAATATATGATAAAATCACTAATAATTGGCATCCTTTTAGTTTCCGTGAAGAAAATCCTCAACGATAAGCTATTTGTGAATATTATACCATAAAACATAGTAGGCTTATTGATTTACAAGTATAATTATTAATGTGATGATTTACAAGTATACTTTGCTGTGTGGTTGACGGCATAGAATACAAGTGTCACCACCTGTACATCTTCCCGTGGGTGTCGTAAGAGGCGACTAAGGGATAACACGATGCAAATACCATCTTTGCGTAGAGACGGAAAACTCGACATCAAACCCTATACGACTGCCTCGTTGGTCTCGCGGCATAATTGTGCGCGTGCGATCTGGAGGTCCCGGGTTCGATTCCTGGGTCGGGCAGTGTTTATTGGGTTTTTCTGTCTCGAAATTCTCAGTAGCAGCACGGAGTCTGGAAATGTGCCCGGTACGGCAATAGGCTCGCCCCTTATTACGTGGGACTAAAGTATATCTGGCGAAAAGTGGGCGTAGAAATACACATCTGCCTACCCCTTCGGGGATAAAAGGCGTGACGATATGTATGTATGTATGTAATTAATGTGAAACGGTCTCTAGGTATGACCCTGGCTACACTTTGATGGCTATTGAGCCTTTCTAAACCCAATGAGCCTTAAATAAATTACTATATGTGTGTCGCTTCGGTAATTAAGCAAGGGGTTAAATAACTTATCTGATTAATAGCAAGAATAATTAAAAAGACCTTTATAAAATCTAATAGATAATACATTGTAGTACAACATTGACCTACTGCTTTTCTTAGTACCTATTGTGACACCGCCTGCGCGATTCTTTTTTACTTTCTTAGGAGAGGTATATCCCCCCTTAGCGTTCTCCTACATTTCCCAAGGCAAATACCAAATTTTAGCTTCTTGCATCGCGAAAGTTTCATCTGTGCATTGTCTGTCAGGCAGAAAATAACGGAAAAGTTGTATACATATTAATTTTTGATTCGAGGAACAAAATTGACCTATTGGTTTACTTTACACACTGTGGTTTCGAGGAATAAAGTTGATCTAATATTTTAGTTTATACTGTATCGTTAAGAAAGTATAATGATCTACTGTGATATAGTACACTGTGACATCGACAAACAAAGTTGACCTATTGTTTTTCCTTACACTGTGGCATTTAGGACTTAATTTATCGTACAACTAACGGAGTCGTTGTACGCACAGTTATAATCCAAAATACGGTTTAGATTGCGGCCTGTTTGCAATATATGGCCTCATACGGCCTCATTTGCCAACATTACGAACATATGTGGAAATGTCTTGAGCCGATTTAAACTTGAAATTTATGCCATAAAACAAAGTAGCTTTATTGATTTACAAGGATAATTATTGTGAATCGGTCTCGAGGCAAGCCCTGGCTACACATTGAAGGCTATTGAAACCTTACCCAATAGCTATAATACATTATAGGTAGTACAAAATTGATCTACTGTTTTACTTTGTACTGTGACACCGAGAAATGATCGCCCGTGGCTCTGCCCACGTGGTTCTTTTTATATTTTTCTTCGTAATTACAAAAATCCTCTGTTAGCGGTCCACTAGACTCACCTAGGAACGTTTGTGCCATAGTTCAGCTTCTTGCATCCCGTAGTTTCGTCTATGCGTCGTATGTCAGTAATTCAGTCAGTAATAGGAGAGTATTATAAATATATTGACTGTAGTATCGAGGAACAAAGGTAACCTATTATTTTACTTTACACTGCTGCTTTGAGGAAAAACGTTAACCTAGTATTTTACTTTATACTGTGCCGTTAAGACATTATGTTGATCTATTGTTTTAGTGTACATTATGGCACCGACGAACGAAGTTGACCTATTGTTTCAATTTACACTGTGGCATTTAGGACGCAATTTATGATACAACAAACGAAGTCGTTGTACGCACGGTGTAATCTAAAACACGGCTTAGATTGCGGCCTGTTTGCAATATATGGCCTCATAAGGCCTCATTTGCCAACATTATGAACAATATTTTAAGACATATGTGGAATTGTCTTGAGCCGACTCAAACTTAACGGTCGTTTTTGAAAGTAGGCTATTGTTTAAATTGGTTTATATAAAAGTTACCGAATTTTGGTGGGTACTTTTTTTTCAAAGACATTTTTATTTATAGTGGGATTTGGTATACGATATTGTTTAGTTATTCATTAGGGCTGCTAAAATGTATTCTATAAAACAAAAACGATAGTTTAAAAATAATTAAAAGACAATGGCAGATCTCCATACATCAAAATGTCTGAAATTAAATTGAAGCGCTCAGTAATAAAAAATATATCAAAAAATTCGGCGTAAGTAACAGCGTCTATAAATTATTCTATTTTCACTTGGGAAAGCCGGAAAAAGAAGATCATTCTCCTAGCGTTATCCCAGTTTTTTAAATCTGGGGTCCGCTCTCTAGTCTAACCGGATTTGGCTGAATATTAGCTTTTCCACAGAGCGACTGCCTGTCTGACCTCCGCAACCCGAAGGGATAGCGATATTCCATGGTTAAGACTAGTGTCAGTTTACTGAGAAGGTACTGACGCCCTATAACGACTGTCAAAGATCTTCATGACAACCGGGACCGACTGCTTAACGTGCTCTCCGAGGCACGGGACGAGCGATAATTAACAATTCAATACGCACATAACTTCGAAAAGTCATTGGTGCGCGCCGTGGATTCGAACCCGATACCCTCTGCATGGCAGTCTGTTGGTATCTCCACTAGGCTATCGCTGCCGGAAAGCCGGAAAAAGAAGATATTGGTGTTTAATGTTTAGTTGAGAATGAACAATGTGGATACGTTTGAATTATCAAAGGAATTATGTCAGATTGACATCTAAACGCAGAACTATTCTGTAGCATCTACCTGTCACAGCCAAAGACAAAAGCAGAGCTGCACATTTTAAATCGATTTTATGTGAAATCGATATAACGTTAAAACGATGCTGTGACGTTTTTATTTGATTTAAAAGTTGTTTTGCTACAAAAGAATTAGCTTATTGATATAATGTTGATTAACAATTAATTAACTGCATTTTAATTATTATATTTTAAACCAAACCAACCCTATAAAGGTCGATCATATCGATTACTTATTTAATAATCGATATGCATCAATGTCAAACGTCTATTCCTGTCACACCATTGTCTATGGCAACAATCAAATAATAAAGTAAGCACCTAGTTCGTAATCAATTGGAATGCTTTTTATCATCATAAAATAATCCGGCTTTATCGACACAAAGTGAAAATATAAAAAATATTAGAAAAAATAAACAATTTTTTTTGTTCATAATTATGAAGTTTAAGCTCGCCACAACAAACCCAGACCTAATTCTGCCATTGTTTTTTTTGATTATCTCTTGCTCAACGGTGAAGGAAAACATCATGAGGAAACCTGCATGTTTGAGAGTTCTCCATAATGTTCTCGAAAGACATGTGAACCGGGTCTGCCAACCCGTACTTGGCCAGCGTGGTGTACTATGGCCTTGCCCTTCTCATGGTAAGAAGAGGCCCGTGCCCAGCAGTGGGACAGTTTATATACAGCACCGATGGTGATGAACATTATGACAATCACACATGTTGTACAATATTGTGTCAGTCATGTATACGTAAAAGATAAGTATACTTAACTAATAATCTTGTCTTAGAAGAAAACTTCTGTAGATACTAAGATTAAAAATTGTGTCGAGAGGATTTCTCTGACATTCAATCAACGGACACAAAGTTCACCCAGACTCGAACCAAAAAGCGTGGATCACCATTAAATGATGTCTCGAGTGGAAATCAAACCCATAAAACTCGACGCAGTGCTATACGGTGACCGCTAAAACCACTTCACCATACGTGCAACCACAGCTTTAGCATAAAATAGCACATCGTAACATATCTCGAAGTCCAACCAACACACGTAACAGTATTAGCGAACTGCCAAACAGCTTGGCCGTACATACATGATTAACCACTCGGGCCTCGCCATGATAATTCTGATGCAATTCGATCCGGTCAATTTGACCGCGTCATTTGCTGACGAATAGTTGTGCGTTTGTGTGCTGATCGATGTATAGATTGATGGTGCTCTGTTTGAATGTTCACACAAATTTCGAGTATTTGATGTTTGAGCAATTGTACTTCGATTTAGTTTTGATGAAAGTCTTTGTTAGCTTGTCGTGCTTTGTACATTGTAAATAAAACTGTCCACAAAAGAAAATGTCGTCTCGTCAACGTATCAACATAGCCTCAGGTTGAGTGAAATGAAATGAATGAAAAGAAATGAATAAAATGAAATAAGGTGAAATAATGAAATAAGGTTTTATTTTTGCCATTCATACATACACTATAAAGACAGAAAAAAAGGATCAAAGATAAACAATATAAACAGAAGAGTAAAAATACAAACACATTAATTATAATATGACTATGGCAAAAATAGGTCACGGTTATAGTATACGTCTGACATCAAATTATGTCAGACACTGATTTTCAACCGTAACCTGCGGATAAGTGACTCACGAAAGTCAACCAGCATATTTAAGATAAACCCGATTAATTTTATTAAACTAAAAGAAAAGTGTTACAACACTATAATAAAAGGAAAAAAAAACGAATAATTACACAAACAAAATAACTGTGTTATGTTAAGTTCTACACTATGAATTTTGCTAGTAGATTCACGCACAATATAATGCATAATTTAATTTAATGCACAGACACATACATATCTAGATAAGGGACGCATTCACATTAATCATATTCAGTTTCCGCTGTGCGTCAATGAGGTGCTGCCGTAGCTGTCGTTTGAAAGCGCCAATAGTATCTAGAGATCTGATGGGCGGCGGCAAGTTGTACCAGATCATAGACGCCGCATAGCGGAAACTGCCTCTAAATGCCGCTGTTTTGTGCGGTAAAAAGACAGTTGCTGTGAACACTGCCTGCTCGTGCACTCGCGCCTATTAGCAACCCAACTCAGTTTGCGATAAAGATAGTCAGGCTCCTGATATTTGACAATGCCAAACATAAGTGACGCCAGATGAAACTTACGTCTCGTTTTCATTTTCAAAATGAATTTTTCATTCAGAAACGGCGTAACGTACGCTCTGCGACCTATTTTAAAGCAGAAACGAGCGGTAGCGTTCTGGACCCTCTGAATCAAAAAAAATCAGTACGAGCCAATAAACGCGGTCCGTATACCGTATCTGCGTAATTTAGTATTGATAATACTAGCGCTTCAACGAGTTGCACTCGCAGCTCTTCTGACAGATAAGGTCGCATTTTCTACAGAATACGCAACCTATAAAAGCAATTCCTAACTAATTCAGCGACGTGTTTTTCGTATTTTTGGCTCGAGTCAATATTGAGACCTAGGTTACGGGTCTCATTTACTCTTTCGATAGTCTCTCCCTTGACGGTTATGCTAAAATCAGGTACTAAGCTTATCTGAGTCTGAGAACCGAACAACATAAATTTTGATTTTTTTGGGTTTTAGTACTAAGGAGTTTTGTTCTGCCCACTCACTAACTCTATTCAGGTCCTGATACAGACCGGCGATAGCAGTTTCGTAATCACTAGGTTTAAATGATACGTATAGTTAGATGTCATCTGCGTAAATGTGATACTGAGAATTAATTAAACACTTGGTAATAACAGCATAATAGAGGATAAACAAAAGTGGCCCCAGGTTCGATCTCTGGGGGACTCCTCTCACGACTGGGGAAAAGTCAGATACCACAGATTTACCTCCAGGAAGACGCATTTCCACTCTTTGTGAAAGGGTGTGAAAGATAGCTGTTAAACCATTTTACAGATTTATTATCACAACCATAATAATTTAGCTTTGAAAGTAACAAAGAAACATTTATACTTTCGAATGCACGAGAAAAATCTAGCAGCACCAGCAAAGTACACATGCCGCGGTCCTGTGCAGCGAGAATATTATCAGTGACGTTAAGTAATGCGGTAGCGGTTCCGCGGCCCTTCCTAAATCCAGATTGGAGCGATGGCAATATTTCATTGTTTTCTAAATAAATAAATAAATATTCTGACATCTGCTTGCTTACCACTTTCTCCAAGACAAGCATGGTAAAATGCTGATGGGACGAAGATCTTTTACTTCGATGGGGCTATGGTTTTTAGGCAGGGGTCTAACAGTGGTAATTTTCCAGGAGTGTGGAAAGATTGACGTCTCTATGGATGTATTAACTATATGCGTGATGGCTGATAGGGAGTGGGGGCATGATAGCATTAGCATCTCCAAGGAAACCCCATCAGCACCCTCCGCATTTGATCTCAGCGCCGAGAGAAACTCAAAGACCACCTCGGAACTCACAGGCGACATAGAAAAGACAGCTTCACTAAATCGGTGAAACTCAAAAAATATCAGGTACGAGATTTGAACCACTGGATTTCCTGGGATGTTGAAGAAGTGATTATTAATTATGTCGGGATCGGAAAAATGTGATGGAAGGTCATTACATCTTTTTTTGGCAACAAAGTGTTCTTTAAGTTGACCCTTTGCATCGAACACTTATGTTTTTTTGTCATGTACCATTTCTACTTTTTTTTTTCTTGTCTTGTTGTACTTCATTTCATTTATGTGTTATTATTTTTCTGTATCTTTTTATCTTATTTGTCAATATTGTTTCCCATTTTTTTATGTTTGTGTGTATGCTAAAAATACATATTTCTTTATCTTTATCAGCACTCGCAAGTGCAATGCCCTACTTCTAGTTGACATTGCATTAAAGGTAAGGCGTAGCGATCCGTTTATGACGCAACATGTGTCGGCACGTATGTCGTAGTGGTGCTACCTCACTGCTCAAGACTACGTGGAGTGTTTTGGTTTCGATCCCCACAAGAAATAGCATTTTGTGTGATCCATAAATAGTTGTTGTGTTCCCGTAATAAAAATATGACAATAAATATATCTAAGTCTAAAAAATATTTAAATCCTTAGAAAAACGCAATACCTTTCTCTATTTGACATTTGCTACATCCAAGATTTTATCCTGTCAATCGATAGAGGTCATCTGCTGAATATAGGCATCCGCCAATGTTCTCCACAACAACTGATCTTGACCGACCCGCATCCATTTCGTTTCGTTGCTCGCGATCCCAATAAAATCGTCGGTACTCCTTGTCTATAACCGACATTTCAATGTCAATCCCTCATTTCTACGAAGTCAAATCAAATCCTATATTCCCAGTATTTTGATAACTAGTTGAAATCATAACAATGTCATACAATTTGGTTGTTCAATTAATATGCTACACTTGGCCAGTCCTTACTGTAATGTCTCCAACAAAAACATTCTATATTTAGCCGAGTTAACGAACTTGGTCACAAAGTAATTCTGTAATGTCTACGGTACAGCTTAGGTATATGTCTTTACACCTTCGTTATATTGTATAGTATGTACAAGAATGAAAAACTGCTGCGAAAGGACAGTGATAGGCTAGTAGTGAAGGTCAGCGATAGCCTATAGGAGATACAAAAAGACTGACATGCATGGCATATCGCGTTACACGGCGCGTTATTAATTAATCTCCCGTACCTCAGAAAGAATGTTAAGTCGCTGCTCCCAGTCGTCATGAAGATCTTTGACAATCGTTATAGGGCGTCAGTACCTGAATGAACGGACACTCGGCTAAACCACGGAATATCACCATCCCTTCGGGTTGCGGGCTTTAAACAGGCAGTTGCTCAGTGGGTAAGGTAATATTCAGTCAAATTCGGTTAGACTAGTGAGCGTAGCCCGGATTCAAACTGGGATAATGCTAGGAGAATGATGTATAAGAATGAAAAGCTGTTTTTGTATTTAGTTGGCCAGCTACAAGAGTAGGGGAGCCCGTGAAGGGATTTCGGGTGTTACTCAAGCGCGTCAGATCTATCTATAGATCGAATATTGAATTCCATAGTAATATATAAATACTTTTTCCTAACGTCCTATTACGGAATTCAATATTCGAACTATGGATAGATCTGTAGATTTTAGATTCGTTTTTCACATAAGCTCCATACAAAATAATGTCAAACACGAATTTCAAATCTCAAAATCCATGTATGGATCGAATATTAAAAATGGCCCCTAGACGTGCCTTCTCTTACTCTGACGATTATTTAGAGGTATTAGGTAACAGCTCTTTTTAAGAATTTTGAAAGTCTATAGGCGCTCCCCCCACCAATGAAAAATTATTAAGGCGCTGTTATACCTCAGAAGCCGTGAAACACCTAATTTTTCGTCGCGCATCTAGCCATAACGGTACATATTACAACCTAGCAAAAAATAGAGATTAAAGGCAAAAGTCTGAACAAAAGACTTTTGAAAGAATTTTTCATGTATGTAAAATAGAATCACGGTAAAAAAATCACAAAATCGAGGCAGAAAATAATCTTTTGTCTCACTGTTTGCAATATTTTGATCGTAAGTTGACATATTTTTTTTAATAATATTGTTGGAAACCTAATGAACTAAAGAATTACCTAATTTATTTTCATATTATACGTGTATATTTTGTAAAATTAAATAAAATCTGCCAAACGTCTATGATTTTGACGCTCGGTAGATCCCATCAATATCAAACGCTTCAGCAATTTAAACCTTAATAGCATAAGCGGTATACTGAGTGTCAGTTGCTAGTTTACGCCCCGCCCAGACCTCATTTTTCGGCTATGAGCCCTGTGAGAGATAGGTCATGTCGCTTGCGTCTCCGCTGCACGAAATTTTACGTAAACCTATTTGTTATTGTAATACGCCGATTTAAGTTCGTAATTTCATGTTTTATGTTATAGACTGAACACTTTGAATCAAATAGGCTTTTCATGTAACTATGGGCACATATAAATAGGACCTAAGTTTATACTCTTGTTGCGTTTAATGTGTTATTGTTTCTGTGCTTATAAATATATAATTAGAAGAATAAAATATGGACAATTAGAGAAATAAAGTTCTACGAAGGATTTGTACAAGAAAGCGTCGTAATAAAATAGAAATTCATCCATGGCCAAGTGATTATGAAATAATTATGTAACATTTTTACACAAATTATTTTCATAAGAGTCTTATATGACTGACTATGTTATAGATTATCGATTATGCATAATATAATTATATAAATTATTCTCACAATAAATAGCTGCCACAGTTTTCAATTTTTGAAAGAGTAATAACATAAAATCGAATCATTTTATGTACTTATATTCCAAATTCATTAGCTTGTCAGAGCGCCTGGAGCGCTAAGATGCTGCCACGGCAAACAATAAACAGCGCTAATATGGCGCTCCGCAATCCGCACACAAGCGGTAACGAATGTTTTATTATTGTCTTGTGAACATAAACCTATTTAGGTACATCGGGTAAAACTTTGATTATTCATAAACTATTAGGTATGTATCAGTATATCTAATATCTTTTTAATTTCTAAAATCAATCATTATTTATAAGTAAGAAAGTGACTTCTCTGTTTGCTATAACTATAATACAAGATATAGTAATTTTTATAATAATAAAGTACCTAACTAATTATCTTTATTGTAATTACAGTGAAGTTAAAGATAACAGTTCTGCAACGTCTTACACACATTTGACTGCAGTCATTCCTAACACGATTTGTTCAAGAGCTAGCCAAGAAATGCCAAACAATTTTTTAACAAATTTGACTCAAATTCCGTAGTGATAAGCAAAAATTACAAGAGGGATAGCAGTGACTGGTTCGAATTGCGTAAGAATATGTTGACAGATTGAAATTTTGGTATAGTGGTAAAAAGAAGAGATAACTGCAGTAAAGCCATCTTATAAAAATTATTTTGTACAAATAAAATATTTGCAATGTTAAAGCAGTTGCGCATGTCTAAAATGAACAACTGACTTTGCAACAAGTGGCGAAGTAAGACAATGTAACAATCGAGCCTTGTGGATTATCCGTTTATTGGTGCCACGCCAGATGGATAAACACGATTGTGGAAATGTAATGTTCTATAGTTGCCTATAAGAATGGCCTGGAGAATAGTATAAGAGCAAATAAAAGACAAATATGGAAAAATGATAAAAAAGTGAACTGACTAGTCTAAACAAATATTGTAATTGTTATTACCAAATTCAGGGGCAACGCCACCTTACACGCAAACAAAAGTGTTTATTTGCTGTGTGGAGTGGCGAAAGTATACCACTAAAAATAGAAATTATAGAAAGAGATGATGTTTTCTGGGAGAAGAAAATGAAAGAAAAGCTTATGGCGTTTTATATGAATTGGCAGTTGCATGAAATTGGTGATTCTCGTCAAACTCAAGGGATAGCATTGCGAGATCACGGAGATTCAAATGTTTCATCGGTGCTTGAAATTTCTACAATACCAAGCCGTAAAAGGAAAGTCGATGAAACTGTGCCTCAAATAAGCAAATAATAAGTATTGAAGCCTTATCACCTCACACACTGCCTTTAACTTTCGATGAGAATAAAGAAAACCTGCCGGGTTGTAGCAGACAGCTAACTTTTGATGAGCTGTAAACTCTGTATTTCGTTAATAAATAATAAATGAATATAAATAAATATATTTTAGTATTTATTTTCTTTGAAACAACACATATTTGATGCGAAAGAAAATTGTTATATTTTTCCATACAAAAATGTATGAGGAGAGCTAACGAAAATGCAGTAACTAAAATTCTAATTCTATAATTTTCTAAGCGACATAGCAGTATCTCATGAATAAGGTACTTATATCCACATATATGTTTGGTATTTTATCTATTTTAAAAAATAATAATGGGTTGGGTTTCGAAACGAGTCGCCTGAATTTGAGGGTATTGGCTTAAGGAAGTTCGTTATCCCTTAAAAGTAATTTTGGCTGCCGGAGTTGCGTCTAAATATTTTTTAACAATTTCCAAAATTGCATAAATACTTCGGCAATTATGTAAAACGGAACGTAGTTTTTATACTAAAGTACAGTTTTACAAATGTAATTTTTAGGTTTTATGTGAAAAACGTGAAACGAAACGCAAAACCGCCATCTTGGAATGATCATATTGACAGCTAATGTCAAATTTGTGCGTCATTGCTTTCGAGTGCCTAGGGTTAGGTGCGACTGTAACAAGTAACTAAATAGGTTATGTTAGGTTTTCTTTTGACCTTTAATCCGAAAATAGGAGCACTTCGCAGGGCTCCGTCAACCTTAGTTTATTAAACTAGTGTGATGAAAGTGGAAGTTGGCAGTGCCATACACACCGATGTTTGGAGATATTTTTTTTCAGAGGAAATCAAGTATTTCCGGCAAGTGAAAATGGTGAGAGGGGGTTTCGAGACCTAATCCCCTCCCCCCCAATCACTCTTAACCCCTAAAAACGGCGACGTATTTCGAAACCTTTACCATAATAATTATACCTATAATAAAAATAAAACATCCATAAATAAATAAAATAAATCAACTTTTACTAAACTTCACTTATCTCGTAACTCGCTTTAGTTGAGATACGGCTTTTGCGCTTATTAGGGCACTATTGTAGTTTTTAGGGTACCGTAGCCAAAAAATTAAAAAACGGAACCCTTATAGATTCGCCATGTATGTATGTCTGTCTGTCCACCCGTATGTCACAGCCAATTTATTGCAAAACAGATTTGAAAACTGGCAGGAATGGAATTAGATGTAAGTATTCTTTGAACTGCTTCACTATGTTTATACAAAAATAATAATGGCCTCTCCATACATGGAACTGACTTAATTATTTTTATCATCTTACGGCACGTAAGTATTTACCTAAATTCGTCAACTATTAATATCTATAACGACTAATGTAAATCAGTTTTGCTTATGGCTGCACTGAGAACAAAAATTGCACTATGCCTATATTGTACAAACAGATTGATGTATGAAATATAAATTTTAATATCAGTATCTCAATTCAATATGCTAAAACGTTTTGCTTGCGATTTTGAAATATTGGAATACGGATGTCGTCAGAATACGGCCGCACGCGACGAGAATGAAGGGGGGCGCCCCGCAGTAGACGGAGCTAAGCTCCCTTCACCTCCCCTGCTTCACCCCCTCATTTACCAAAACAGTCGCTTAGGACAGCGCCTTAATTATTTATCTTTTTACTGTCTAAGCTTTGCAACCTAACAGGTCTCTATGACGCTCAAGTAAATCTCAATTTAGCATCGTGGGCTCCCCTACTATAATCGGAGTTAATAGCAGAGTGATGAAAAGAGCTACAGTGCTTGTCTGTTCTGGAACCTGTCGGACCTGTGACAAAATAGTCAAGCACCCATGTTATTGAGCTATCGCTACAGCTTGTGTTGTTTCCGAGTATAAGTATTCTATTTCTGCCCAGAAAACTTACATATTCTCTTCCTGTCCTTTTACTGAAAGCACCTAGGAAGTGTGAATAGGAAGAGATAGCATTTCGTTTTGATTGTACGAACGTGTTTAATGTACACCGATTATTTTAAATAACGCCTTTGGTGCTAAAATCTTTCTTTTTCCTTGCATGAATATTAATGGAAATCAGAGAATTTGTGGCATGCGATGCGCATTAGATGCGCATTCATACGTTTTCTTCTCCTTTATGTCACAAAACGTCTACGTCAAGCAAATAAAAACATTCACATTTTTACAAACGAAGTAATAAAAAAGCTACCAACCTCATGATAATTTGATCTGCTCTTGAAATAACTTTCCTTTACCTACAAAGGGCATGAAACAGCAGATAATTGCGCATCCGGAAACAACAAAAAAAATACAGGGACTTTTCGCTATGAAAACTTATGAGTCAGAAATAAAGCGTTTTATTTTTAGTACAATAAATCGTGAACTAAATATCCGACAGTAAAGATAAAATAGTATGTAGTAAATGTCTTAAAGTCATTTAATCGGTAGTAACACGGATATAGGTGAAAGTGCATCTACTAAACAATGTCCACGCTACTGAACGAAATAGCACAATACTGAACTGGGAACTCTTGTCATTTATTTGGTATAATATACTTACCTTTATTATTTCGTGCGCGACAGACGGTTACCACCTAGGCTACCGCAAAGACTGACCATCATTTTCTCTGTAAAGCGACTGCCACCTGACCTCAGCAACTTAGATGGATAAATGTTATTATAAAGCTAGGCTACCAGTCTTCAAAATATTTGAGAACACTGATACCAATTACGATTGCTATTCATTTTCATAAGAGCTAGGATCGGTTATATGTATGGCATTTATAAATGCATTTGATATGAAAACAATATTCATGCAAGGTCTATACAAAATGGATTTTAATTACCAAATTCTATAAATTGTTTTGCAAAATATTTAAATAGCCCGAATCATCGGGTTCTCAAAGTGAGAACATGAACTCTTGAGAAAATACAAAACAGATCGAGCTTTTATATTAACCGGTCGGTATTGTGTATTGTAGGGTCACCAATGACTACGCGTATTATGGATGCTCCCAATAAGTGAACTTTGCTTTTTGTACCTACCGATAGCGAATTATTTACCGCAGGAAGCATTGCCGTGTGGTTGACGGCATAGAATACAAGTGTCACCACCCCCCTATCTTCCCGTGGGTGTCGTAAGAGGCGACTAAGGGATAACACGATGCAAATACCATCTTTGCGTAGAGACGGAAAACTCGACATCAAACCCTATACGACTGCCTCGTTGGTCTCGCGGCATTAATGTGCGCGTGGGATCGGGAGGTCCCGGGTTCGATTCCTGGGTCGGGCAGTGTTATTGGGTTTTTCTGTCACAAAATTCTCAGTGGCAGCACGGAGTCTGGAAATGTGCCCGGTACGGCAATAGGCTCGCCTCTTACCTCCTCTGCCTACCCTTTCGGGGCTAAAAGGCGTGACGATATGTATGTATGTATGTGTAGGAAGCATTCGCACCATTATCTGATCCTTAAGATATCCAACTTATACGCATAGGTACATTATCCAAAGTACACGCAAGTTATCGGTAAATTAAACAGAAGAATACGACATGTTCATTTCACGAATATTGGGCCTAAATAGGAAACGTACGACCTCTAGTGAGAGGAACTAAACATTAGGTCAACTTAGGCTATCTAGTTCGTCAATATTACTACGACAAAGACACTGCTACCTTGTATTGACCGCATCGTAAGCTGATCCAAGCTTGCTGAAATAAACAAGGGTTTTACTGTTTATTATTTCACCACAAACAAAATGAACAAAATAGTAGTAATACCTCTTCACCACCATGCAAAACAATTTATCAGCTTTTGACAATCCATTGCGTGAAGATCTACTTTCTGACCGTTTTAACTGCTGAAAGCTTTGACATTTTAATGTAGCTGGGAATTTACACGTCAGTTCGGATAGGAAAAAACACGGAGTATTTTTAGCCAAAAGCGAGGCAAGAACAAGTAATTTTGTTGAATTATTTGGCGTTGTTGATATAATGTTCAAATGACAAAGTTCAACTCTACTTCAAAATTCAAACGGTGTAAAAAGAATATTTAAATTATTTAACTTCAAACCTGCATACCAAATCTGAAACAAACAGTAGTAAAGTTGTAGGCCTTACTGATTTCAGCACAAATGGGCCGATTTGACCGGGGAAGTACAATCCTCTTACAGAATATTGACGTTAAGTAACATTATCTATACCTACTGTTGCGTTTCGTACGGGCGTCAGTCAGTATAGGTGCCGGAAGCCCTATCCCCTTTTTCTTTTCCCTCGTCCTGTTTATCCTCCTATTTTTTTCCCATCCTGGCCAGCAAAGCACTTATGATTCCTCTGGCGTCCATCAGCGGCGATCATTTATTTACTATCTCTGTCGGCTTATGAGCTAGCGGTCTAACTTTTGAGAAGCCAAATATTTGCACACTCTAATAATAATACAAGGAAAGAAACTTCTTCAAAATGTCTAAAATGTTATCTTTTATTCGATCGTGTCGTCCGATGAACCCAAAACCAACGATTGGGGAAGTGGCAGGTATGTCAATGATTCTCAATGTCAAACAACGCTTATCTATCTGACGACACCTAAATTATTCCTGAGATATCATTTGTGTATCATGGCGTCCCTACTCAGAGCCTTATCGAATATTTCGTCGGCTTTTTATACAGCCACGGACAATAGCATCGTCGACGTTATTTCGCATAACTCTCGACTGTCCTATTCACAAAGCCTACCGTCCCGTACAATACT
Source organism: Euclidia mi (assembly GCA_944739405.2). NCBI lineage: Eukaryota > Metazoa > Arthropoda > Insecta > Lepidoptera > Erebidae > Euclidia > Euclidia mi. The sequence continues at coordinate 22,964,932 of OX123204.2, read as the reverse complement.
AACATTGTCAAGTATTTTCACAGTCATTATAATAAAATAGAAAGATTTAAAAACCTACTCGACAGGGGTAAGTATGACGGCCCTTTAAATAAACGACCAGTTTATTTGTTTTGTTGTGGATATCGTTATAGATTTTCCAGCCGTCTGGGCTATTGTTAGTTTTTAGCAAATAGCTCTATTCAGATTTCAGAATATTATGATATGGTGGTGGTATTTGACCTTTTTATCGCTACCTGGCTAATTCTTCATTCTCGCATTAAAATAAGATTTTTATTTTTTACTAGCTTTTGACCGTATTTTCGTAATGTAATCAAATGAAAGGGCTTGATTGGTAGAATAAAGCTTACTATGATAAAGCCAAGATGGCCGCCGCCACAAAATGGCAGATTACCTATTTTACACAAATACATCAATATGGGTATCGAATGACAGGGCGTGATTGGTAGAAAAGGGCTCACTATGAAAAAAGAATGAGAAGTATCACCTAACTACAAAACTAAAAACTTGAAAAGAAAATTAACTAAAAAAAATTGTTTTGGGCTTAGCGTATCCAGAGTAATTTTTTTTGTAAATACATACGTATTATACATATATAATACGTATGTATTTACAAAAAAAAGTATATATATATGTTTATCCACTATCTAGTACCCATACTACAAGCTTCTGCTTAGCTTGGGACTAGATGGTGTTGTGTGAATGTGGTAGAATATTAAATATTATATTATACTAGAGAACGCCAGCAGCTACGCCTGCATTTTTCTTTAATTTACCCGTTTTGGCCGATCCCGTGGGAATTTCGGGAAATCCCTTCTTAGTGCACCCCTACGGTCTCCAAGGAAGATACATGCCAAATTTCAGGTTCTTGCGCCCAATAGTTTCGGCTGTAGCGTGTCTGTCAGTCAGTCAGTAACGCAAGGATTTTATATATTAAGATTAGTTATATCCACTTACGATCGATACGTCATTAAAACTGTCAAAATGTAATGTTTCTAGCTTTAGTAATTTGGGCTCTGCAATAATTATATGTTAACCAGGCAAAGTGATTTTATTTAATAGAAAATTAATGATAATGATCAGAGAAATGAAAGCACCTAGCACACATTGCAATAATAGGAACTTTCTCGGAGGGCCTTGAGGAATTTGGCACTATAAACTCCTTAGGTGTATGATCTCACAAATCATGCTAATATATCTCAGTCTCCGTAGACTAAGAGTGTCATCAGCAATCTTCAAAGACCTATTTAGCATTCCCATTGGGTAATACGTCGGTATAATTCACAACAGGGACTAGTTGCATGTGCACAAGTGCATATATTAAGCCATGTTTGCGTAGCTAAACCTAACAGCTTAAACGCTCATACGTAACACGTGCAGATATTCTCCTCGATATTTGCTCCATACCTGTCATCGGGCTAACGATGTGTGTATATCAAGTTTGCATCTCTAAATGGGTAGGTAAAATGTTCTGAGCATCAATATCTGACTGAGAGATTGAGATGCGCACTATAAGATTGAATAAATAGATCAAGGTAGGCGTTTATGCTGGGAAATTGCAACGAAGGTAGGGTTGAGGACTATATTGTACAAGCTTTCGCCCGCGGCTTCGCCAGCATGAAATTTTAATAAAGGCTAAAATGTCAAGCTATTCATGTCAAATTTCATCACAAACGGCTTTGCAGATTAGCCGTGTAGCATACATATAAACAGATAATACTTTTAAATTACTTACATACATACATACATAGTCTCACGCCTATAACCCCGAAGAGGTAGGCAGAGGTGTATTTCTACACCCATTTTTCGCCAGATATACTTTAGTCCCACGTAATAAGGGGCGAGCCTATTGCCGTACCGGGCACATTTCCAGACTCCGTGCTGCCACTGAGAATTTCGTGACAGAAAAACCCAATAATACTGCCCGACCCAGGAATCGAACCCGGGACCTCCCGATCCCACACGCACATTTATGCCGCGAGACCAACGAGGCAGTCGTATAGGGTTTGATGTCGAGTTTTCCGTCTCTACGCAAAGATGGTATTTGCATCGTGTTATCCCTTAGTCGCCTCTTACGACACCCACGGGAAGATAGGGGATGGTGACACTTGTATTCTATGCCGTCAACCACACGGCACTTAAAATTACTTATGTTATCATAACCGTCGAATTTCAGGTAAAGATTAGTGTGTAGGTATATTATTGAAGTTATGAAGAGCTTATATACCTACTGAATATAACAGCAGTATATATATGTATACCACAAAGTACATATCAGACCGTCCCTCCACCCCGCTGTGCTTAAGCGCGCCAACTCATAGAAAGCTTTTAATGACGCTGCGCTTCGGTCAAATATATCGTGATAACTTTTAAACTATTCGTCCAAACTACTTACTGTAAAAGACAAAGTTCATCTACATTAAATAGTGATCTGGCAATAACTCTATCAATTTTAAAAACAATTTGATAACTACTCTAGAATGAGCATTGTAAAAAACATAAATATATTTTTATGTTATACTGTTTTATTACAATAAAAATGATGTAGTTAGATTATGTACTAAAAGCTAAAAAGTAATTCGGTAAGTCCTAGCTACCAGATCGCACCAATCTTCTCATCAATCTTGGGTATTGATCAGACAAATATAAAATCGTTGGGCAAGTGAATTTTTTTAATAATATTTACTCTGGATACGCTACGCCCAAAACAATTTTTTTTTAGTTAGTTTTATTTTCAAGTTTTTAGTTTTGTGATAAAGTGATACTTCTCATTCCTTTTTCATAGTGAGCCCTTTTCTACCAATCAAGCCCTGTCATTCGATACCCATATTGAGCTATTTGTGGAAAATAGGTAATCTGCCATTTTGTGGCGGCGGACATCTTGGCTTTTTCATAGTAAGCTTTATTCTACCAATCAAGCCCTTTCATTTGATACCCATATTGAGCTATCAGTGGAAAATATGTTATCCGCCATTTTTGTGGTGGCAACCATCTTGGATTTTTCATAGTGAGCTCTATTCTCCGAATCAAGCCCTTTCATTAAATACCCATATTGAGGTATTTGTGGAAAATAAGTAATCCGCCATTTTGTGGCGGCGGCCATCTTGGATTTTTCATAGTGAGCTCCATTCTACCAATCAAGCCCTTTCATTTGATACCCATATTGAGGTATTTGTGGAAAATATGTAATCTGCCATTTTGTGGCAGCGGCCATCTTGGATTTTTCATAGTGAGCTCCATTCTACCAATCAAACCCTTTCACTTGATACCCATATTGAGGTTGTTGTGAACTAATAAATGTGATCCGCCATTTTGTATCGGCGGCCATCTTGAATTTACAATCATTTAAATATTATCTTTTAATCTTGATGACAATATAAGTGTATATCAAATATCAGATCAATCATCAGGAAGAGGTTAAAATTTCAATTACTAAATTTGACCCAAGCAAACAAATAAAGATAATACAGGATTTTTGCCGACTTAGTTGATACTTTTCCTTATAGTATGGCAACATTATACAAAATCTTTATAAATTGTAGCCTATGTGTTATTCTGATGTATAAACTATAATTAGGTACTGTAAAGTTTCATCCAAATCCGTTCAGATGTTTTTGCGTGAAAGAGTAACAAACATCCATCCATCCGTCCATCCATCTATACATAGATCTTCACAAACTTTCACATTTATAATATTAGTAGGATAGGATTGGTGAGCTCTATAAGGACTATTGGCTCACAATATTAAGTCACATAGGCTTTTACAATCCGTCAGTTTCTAGGCTTTAAAAGAGCATTATGAGTCTATAGGAGCATTTGACCATATTTAATTACTGGCCAGACGGGTTTCTAATATTGGAGAACTCTCAGACGTGCAGTTTTCATCGCTAAGTTTAACTTCACCGTTTACCAAGCAATAATTAGAAATTAAATACGCACTTAACTTCTAAAATAAGTAGCGCGTGTCCTGGATTTTGAATCCGCGACCTTCTGCGTACCTGTTAGTATCTCCACTAAGCTTTTGCTGCCTACATCCTTTAAATATTTTATATTTACTGAGTCACAAAAATGCAGCTTGTAATAAATTTCATTAACACAATTTATTCTGCCATCATCTCATAATAATAATAAGAAATATAATCCTCACGATGAAACATTTAAAAGCGCGTTTTAATTCCCTCATGGCTTTACGACACCATAAAAACGTTAATGTTTTAAAATAAGGGAACGTTACTTATTATTATAACAAAAGCGACCACAGAACACGTCTAATTATCCTGATTTCTAAACAAAGACCTTTTCTGTACAATAAGGGCTTAAGTTCGTGGGTTACGAGTAAAGTCGAGGAATTTATCAATAATTACTTGAGAATTCGTTGCTTACAACCCTTCTCTATATTTTATTGTAATTAAATATTTTGAAGAATGAATGAAGCAAGCGAAATATGTTAGGATCTTTGCGAATAGCGTTCCGTAGTCTCTCTGCCTACCCCTTCGGGAAGTAGCCGTGAAACTATGGACGTATTTAAATATTTTTAGTCATGTTTTCTGTAAGTCGATTACTAAGTTTTAACTGTTGGCTTTCTTGTCTTTCCTTTAATTAAATGGCCACGTTTCTTCGGTACTGTTCGCGTTTTTCTTTAGTATTGTGTTAGTGTGCTGGAGAGTAGAGTTTGAGAGTGCCCGAAGCCAACGAGGATTAATGACTGCGTGCCAGGAAGGCTGTTTGTGACGGCTCGGTGTTGTTGTACTTGCAACTGCTGAGCTTATGTATTAGTTTGAAAGTGGGTTTAGAGGTATGTTTAGGTACATGTACCATATTCTGTGGTAATCAAAACTTAATTTAGTATTATTTTGGGTCCCAGGAAAAAAATATTGCTTGTTTAACTTGTCTTGTGTCATACTGTTTGTAAGTTTTATAAAATAAAGAAAATTATACTTTAAGCACGATTATTGTTGTATTTCAGCAAATGAAGAAAACATTTTGCGTACAACACAATATTTTATAGAAGCTTAACTCATTAGTTTAAATGCTCAAAATTAAATTAAATAAAATTCAATGTTATTAATAATTTAATCATATTTTATTTATTTAATCTTTATATACACAGCGTATACAGGCGGACTTAATGCCATGGGCATTATCTCCCAGTCTACCTTAGAGTGGTGCAGAGAGAAAAGAAGTAGGTGTACTATAATGAAAAAGAATTTGAAATAACACAAATATTGTAGATCTAAAGATACATACAAATATATATATATACATAAGTTACAAATAAACATACATAATATAGATGTATTATAAAACTACATACATACATACACACATGAATATATAAATACATATATAAATATATACACGTACATAAAAGGTATATAATATATACATATTAAACACATATGAAATTTAAACGACTTATTATTATTATATTTAGTAGTAGTTTTGATTTCTCAAAAAAAACCTCGTTTAATTTAATTTACGAATTAAATTAAATAATTTGTAGTTCCATGAGTCAATTGTTCAAATAATAGTCATTATACATATTCTAGATTAATCTAGGTTGTTGACTTGTTGATGAAAACTTATATAACTATAATTTACGTGTACTAAGAGTGCCTGTCGGTGACCTTGTGGAAGATTAATCTAGTAAGCGCGTGAACTTATATTAATTAATCAATAATTTTTGTAGAGTCAGGGTGGATTACGTGTAAACATAATGGTATTTAGATGCTGGGTTTCCTGTCTTTCAATAAATGTAACTACCTGCGGTTCCAAAGTAAGTGTAGAAAACGTACTTGCATCTTGTCATTTCAGTGCCTTTTCTGGGCGTATGAGTATCTCATATTTTAATGAGTTTTTGCTGGAAACAGCACCAGCCCCTTTGTGAAAATAGACACGCAAGCCCACACAATTTGTGTTAAATTATGAGTTCATAGCCGACCGCAGCAGCAGACGACATATCGTCGCGGCATATAGCGGCGATACGTCGTTGACGCGACTTGTGGCTGTAATCATGATTTCGAACCCAAGCGCAGACGGCAGCGTATTCGGAGTTTTGTATGAAACAAGATGTCTGACGTCTTTGAGAACGTCATTGCGGTCGGTTAATACTGATGTGCAGTCGGGCGACACCTCGCTACAGCTTGCCGAAAACAATGTTTCGCTCGCTCTCGGGAAGGTCTTTCATAAAAATATCACATGAAATAGCAAAGATAGAGTGTACCCATTCATATCGTAACCAGTGAAACTCTTCCACCTCACAACATTTATGTCCAAAATTCGTCCATTACCTCGCTAATTAATATCATTCAAACATAATATATATCAAATATCATTACCACGTAATAATAGTTCAGTTCGTTCAGAACCACGGGCCTCGTTTTCACGTCATCTACATAATTTAGAGTCGATAAATAAAATACATTGGTAATCGGCCGCTCTGACATAGAACACAACCGCAATACCGAATATGTTACAATTTATTATATTTACTGAACTGTGCTGCCATCCGTTAACTAAAACCACGTTAACCCCAAAAAGTGATTTTGGAGAAAAACGTAAAAAACGCGGGAATCGTTGTTTCTAGAAAGCTATTACCTATACATAAATCAGTGATTGTTAAGTATCATTTAAACAAATATTTTCCAGCGTCATTTAGGATATTTCCTGCTCAGAAATGTACTTAAAATTAAATAAAAAACTGTTGTTTTTGTTTAGTTAAGCAATACACATTTTTTTGACATTGTTTGCCGCACTAAAGCCTCGTTAACCTACACTTAGAGATCTTTTAGCTAAGCATTTTCTTTAAATTTATGAGGTTTCTAATTTTCAATAAATTTACCCTTAAATGCTTAACTATAAACGCGCTTAGTCTATTAACTGTTTTGTAGCTAAGACCTTTCTTAATATTTATACATTAGTACCTTACGTAAAAAGAGGCTAAAGTACCTATGACTCTTTTAAGCTAAGTTTTAGCGAAAAATAAAAAAAAGATAATAAAAAATATATGTGCTTGTTTACTTAACTAAAAACAAGTATTTCTTACTTCAATTGTTACTAACATCTTTATAGCTAAGCATCACATATAAAAAAACTGGATAAATAAATAAAAAGCAGTATGAAAATTTTACCAATTAAATTAAAAAGTTTTAATTAAATAAAGGACGATGGGCGGAATCGTCCCCACCCATCAACAAAAATGAAATGTAGCTCAATTGACACATCTTGGCAAGATGATATTTTTTTACTATGGGGATGTTGCCGAAAAGCATGGGGTTGTCATTGTAATTAACGGTTAAACAAATATTCGTATAAGTACGTATTTTTGACGATTATTTGTAAAACACCTACTCATTTATGTATTCATTAGTGCACAGTGAACATAGACCACTAATATTAACACTCACTATTGTTATTTGCTTACTATGAGCATTATAAGAATTAATAATTAGAAGAAAATTAATTTAAATTATTCATTCATTTATATTATACTAGACGGCGGCGCCAGCGGCTTCGCCCGCGTCAATTATACATATAAACCTTCCTCTTGAATGGTTCTATCTATTATAAAAACCGCATTAAAATCCGTTGCGTAGTTTTTAAGATTTAAGCATACATAGGGACAGACAGACAGAGGACAGACTTTGTTTTATACTATGTAGTGATTATTATATAAGGACAGCGATAGCCTAGAGGAGATACCAACGGATTGCCATGCAGAGGGAATCGGGTTCGAATCCATTGGTGCGCACCAATGACTTTTCCAAGTTAAGTGCGTCTTATATTGTTAATTACCTATCGCTTGTCCCGTGCCTTGGAGAGCACGTTAAACCGTTGGTCCTGGCTGTCATGAAGATGTTTGACAGTCGTTACGTGGAGTCAGTACCCTCAATTAAACTGATACTGGTCTTAACCATGGAATATCACTATCCCTTTGGGTTGCGGAGGTCAGACGGCAGTCGCTCTGTGGAAATGATGAGATATTCTGTAATATCTGGTTAGACCAATAAGCGGACCTGGGCTCTAAGGCGTGTAAGTTTTGGATGTGTTGTAAATATTTTAATATTTAGAATAAAAATATTGTTTGACTTCTCAATAATTTTAATGAAGTGACATATATTGACAAAACATAATTCAAACTATAAAAAGAATACAGAACACATTAGGCTTGGTAGCCAGTACATATTACAACATACGCCCACTTAATGGCTATTAGCCTAATTTGGGTACTATACACTTAAACCAATGCCCTTCACACAAATATCATGAGCTACGTGCCTTAAAGGCTTGGTTAAAACATCAGCGGGCATATCGGCTGTAGGTAAGTATTTCAATTGAATAGTACCATCTGAAATCTTTTCACGAATAAAGTGAAATCGTATATCGATATGTTTTGTACGATTGTGATGAATTGGATTCTTGGCCAACATTTGTGCACTCTGGCTATCATTATAAATTGTTACTTGTGCCTTAGAAATATTACTTATCTCTACCCAACATACCCTTTATCTTCACCTATCCAAATATCACTATCACTTTTTCATTTACCAAAAATAACTTTCTTTTCCATAGTGTTTGTATAAATAACAAAGTTATATTTGCGGTTGATTACAATTAACTTAAATTTTAAAATAGCTATGAGCACTTTTTGATAGGCAAGTTATTATAGGCATACTTGTTTATAAATTATATTACATAAAAAATACGTCTCATCTGGTTATCAGATCGGTGAAGGTCGATGTTCCACGTCTCCTCTACTAACACGCAAATTGGAAATATTTGGCTTATTTCCTGTCCATTTTTCAAAAGGTGTGTGTGTGTGTGTTTTTAATGCTACGTGAGGACTTCTATTTTTCAAATATACAGCTGTGTCGACAGCATCTTGTCAATAGGCTTTAGATAGTGAACTTCCCGCCAGCATTGAGCGAGCTTTTTCTATTATAGATCGATTAGTCCTTTCTGCGATACCGTTTTGCTGAGGACCGTAAGGAACAGATGTCTGATGTTCTATCCCTTTTGAAGTCAAATAATCTTCAAACTGTTTGTTAACATATTCAGACTCATTATCAGTCCTTAATATCTTAATTTTGGACCCAGTTTGAGTCTCAACATAAGACTGAAACTCGCAAAACTTTCTCATCACTTCTGTCTTTGTTGACATAAAATAAGAAAAGACTCTACGTGAATAATCATCTATAAAGAAAATTACATACCTGTTTCTTTGAAAAGAAACTTCAGACATAGGTCCGCAAATATCAGAATGAATAATTTCTAATAAAGAGGTAGATTTCTTGCAAGCAATAGGTTTAAAAGGTTTCCTACTTTGCTTACCTTCAATACAGCTTACACAAGGCTCTTTATATACTTCGTCGTATTCCAGTCCTATAGCTTGTCCCTGTTTAAGCTTATTCATACCGTACCGACAAAGATGTCCGAGACGTTTATGCCACAGGTGATATTTTAATGAACCAGAATGCACAGTATTGGCCGACAAATCTTCAGACGTATCTATTGAACAATCCAACGTATATAAACCTCCATGAATAGAACCGTGTAAAACTATATTACCTGTACAAGAAAAATCTGTATAGGAATTACAACCTTCTTTATCAAAAACTACAGTAAAACCCTTATCTACAGCCTTTTTCACAGATATAAGGTTCGAATTCAGTTTTGGGACAATTGCTACATTAGAAATTGTACCTACAATGCCATCTTTAGTCAACTGCCAACTTGACGTCACCAACTCCTGTACAGTCTACCTTTTCTCCATTTGCAACTGTAACTTTACTAGTCTCTGTATATAACTTCTTGACATTTTGCAAAACATCTTCCCTAGAAGTCATATGATTGGTTGCTCCAGAATCAATGTACCAAATATCTCGTTGTTCCTTTGAAAGACTATTCAGTGCCGAAGACAATGTAACTGCATAAGCTCCCTTATTGTCCTTATTTTTGTGAGGACAGTCCGTGACTTATGACCGGGCTCTTTACAGTTATAACACACTATCTTCTTTTTATTTTTATTTTTTTGTGAGCTCTTAGTAGCTAGAGTTGAACTTGTACTCTGTTCTAATGTACGCAAAGCACTATTCATATTATTCAATTCAATATTTTGTTTGGAAACTTCACTCAGCAATCTTCCTTTAACTAATTCAGTAGTTATCGGAGTATTAGAATTTTATTATTTTCCAAAGTCATAATTAGCGGAACATATCTCTCTGTAAGACCACCTAATATTATTGCAGCAAGAGAAGCACCCTCGATATCTTCACCTATATCAGATAGGTCTTGAGCCGTAGCCAATACTGCATCTATATATGCCTCAATATTGTTATCAAAATCCTTTAATTCTACTAAACGATACTATTAAACGATATAATCTACGCTCAAGTGATAATCTTCTGCCCATACTTTTATCTTCGTATGCAGCTGCAAGTGCCTGCCAAGCCTCAGAAGCACTTTTGCATTTCCTTACATGGGTTATTGCAGGACCATTGAGGGTCATGCAAATTTTGGCTAGGGCCAACTGGTCATTACGAGTTCTCGTTTCTTTACTGGTTTGATCGCCATCGGGATATCCACAGATCGTTTCCCACAACTTTTCGTGCATAAGATACATTTTAATCTTAAATTTCCACTCACCATGGTCTTCTCGTTTACTTAGGCTGAGCCACGAAAAAGGAAAAGAAGACTGTCGCATATTTTTGCCATCCATATTTCACAAAATGTATATTGCTATTCTATATTTTTAATAGCTAGACACTTTATAAACTAAACCAGCTCATCAAATTCGTGCTGATAACGAATTGTTGTAAATATTTTAAATATTTAGAATAAAAATATTGTTTGACATCTCAATATTTTTAATGAAGTGACATATATTGACAAAACATAACTCAAACTATAAAAAGAATACAGAGCACATTAGGCTTGGTAGCCAGTACATATTACAACAGGATGCAACCGGGATAACGCTAGGGCGATGATGATTCATTTATATTCGTTATTTTCCCTTTATTCATTCATTATCATTTAAATGTTTAAAAATATATTATTTTTTATTTTGTATAGTTACTAAATCATGTTTTGTACTGTAAGATAACCATTATGTCAAAATAACTTACAAGTGTAAAATGAAAATATAGGTTAATTAATAATAATAAATTGTGTTTTATTTATATATCCTACGGATTTAAATAATAAAAAGGATTTTAATCAAGTAGTGGATACTAAAGGTACACATTGGCATCAGTTCCATGTGTGTTGTTATATGGGGACGGAGCCCATACATTTTTGCCCATAGTCCTTTCCTTATCATCAACATATACAGCAATTTGTAAAATTTATATGCACAGCCTTGATTATTTTTCTAATCTTACTAAGCAATTAATAGCTGAAAAAGTATTTTTTAAGGCCCGTCTCCACACAGACTCGATTTCGAGCTGTCCGCATCCAACCGCTTCCCGCAAACTTATACAGATTGTCGGCAATTGGATCATTTGCCCAGTTATACGAACTTGTCGACAATTTCGAGTGTAGAATTCCCAACCTGAATAGGAGCAGGTACGACATGGAAGTCAGACGTGATTTTCGTCTTGTCCATGTTCATCTTAAGACCTACTTGTTGGGAGACTCTACGGAGGCCATCGAGCATTGTGCTGAGGTCGTCCGTGGTCTGAGCCATGACTACGATATAATCAGCAAATAGAAGGTGTAAGTAGTCGCCGTTTATTTGATACCAAGTCCTTCACAGTCCAGAACCTTGAAAACGTCTTCCAGCGCAGCGGTGAACGTTTCGGAGATATAACATCTCCCTGCCTCACCCCTCGCTATAGTTGAATAGGTTTTAAACTCCGGTCCTGGAGGCGGACTGACAAGTTGGCATTTTCGAACAAACACTTCAGCACTTCGACGTATCGATGGCCGTCGATGACACAGTTGGCGAGACTGCAGTACCGCCCAGGTTTCGATCGAATCGAAGGCTTGCACATAGTCCATGAACGCCAAGTAGAGGCTGGTTATACTCTTCAGACTTAACCCGCCGTAGCGTTTGTTTGTGGTCTATAATACTATAGCCTTTACGGAAACCCACTTGTTTAGGAGGCTGGAAGTCGTCTAGCTTGGTCTCGAGATGATTTGTGACAACCTCTGAAAACAACTTATAGACGTGACTCAGGAGTGAGATGGGTCTGTAGTTTCTTCAAAAGGGTTTTATCGCATTTCTTGACGAAAAGCACCACCACACTGTGCCATGCCTGTGGCGTTTTGCCCTCGAGTATGACAGAATTTAATAACTTTCGAAGTTTTTACACGGAAGGTGCGCCGACAGCTTTCAAAAGCTCTGACGTAATTCCGTTATCACCCGGTGCCTTATTGATTTTGAGTTGATTTAGGGCCACTCTTATCCCGTGCATGCTGACGGGATGTCATGTCCGGGATATCTTCGGCATAGTGTCGGATCAATCCAGCTCTAGGGTCAGAGACTGGAGTATATAGAGAATAACAGTTGGTCGTGTAGTCGTGTATAGCTGTCCAGTTCGATCTCTTTCAGAAGCTTCAGCTCTTCCCCCTCAGCTTAAAAAACAGATCTATAAGTCTCTGATTCGCGATCTCCGCCAATACAACACTAAGTGTGTTCAAGAAGCAATCGAGCAGATTACGGTTCCAAAGTGTTCAAAAGAGATCTGTCTATCAGGCAGGTCAGCTGACAAGGCTGAAGACGAATGGTGACAGAATTATCTCGTCCAGACTGAGGTCTGGACGAGATAACTCTGTCACCATTCGTCTTGAACACACTTAGTGTTGTATTGGCGCAGATCGCAAATCAAAGACTAATTTCCAATATGAAATCCCGATCCAGTGATAGCAGTCAGAGATGACATCTGTCATCCAAATTTCACAAAAAGTATTTCAATATACGAGCCATCAACTGCAACAGCGATCTAAAGATGCGATAAATCCCTTGGAGGTCACAATCTTGATTCTGACCTACTTTGGATCGCCCTCTGTTCTAAGATGACAGTTGATGGAATCTTATATCGAATCTTTTGATTTTGACAAATCCTTTGAATTGTATTTTGACATAATTTTGCAATCCCTCAAAATTGGCAGATACGGATCGCGTTTTAATATTGTAGCTTTATTATAAAATTTAAAATTTTAAGTACATAATATTATGGCTATCTTTCTAAACAGTGATAGTGACAGTGATATCGAAATTCTTGAACAGCTTTCAGACTGGGATGAAGATGACTACAACCAAGAAGAAGTTATAAGCGTATAAACCATTTCTTAATTCTTAATGATTCTGAATTCACATTCAGGTTCAGGCTAAACAAAGCTGCAGTTAAAAATCTACTATCTCAAATCATGCCATTCATAAAAGTAACCCAAAAACGGTGAGTAAAAGTTATTGCAAAATGTTTTCCTCAGTTTTGGTGATTTACATGCTAAATGCAGTACCTTAAAATACATATATTATTTATTTCTTATTGCAGTAATAATGGTATTGCACCTCTTCACCAGCTCCTATTAACACTTCGGTTTTATGCTTTGGGCACTATGCTCATTTCTGTGGCTGATTTTGTGGGTGTATCAACATCTTCAGCCTGCAGAATTGTCCAAAATATATCTGAAGCAATAGCCAGGCTTCATAACCAATATGTAACAATGCACCAGAACAGTGTGGATAAATTCTACCAAATAGCTCAATTTCTGTTGGAAGACTTAGAGACTCTTTGGTTAGGATATTTTTTCTTTGTGTTTTCAAATGAAGTGATACGTTCTTTTTCATTATTGTTTGATCTGTCACATTGTAAACAGCTTATTTTATTTTTCTAATATAATTAATATTCTAGTATTTTTTACTATTGTTTTACTTGCTACATTAAGGATTTCATCAGGTTATGGGCAATATAATTATGGGTAAAGCCAAAGTGGGCAATGTCTCGCGCAAGTAAATGGGCAAATCTATTCCAAATAATGTACCTAGTATGTGTTTTCCTGTGAAGCTACCCCATGAATGTTTCAAGTATGTGATCATTGATCTAAATGTGAAATAATTTATTTTCTCGTGGAATATTATTTTGTGAAGAACTAAATCACCTTAGTGTTTATGCCAGTATGGAAAATAATATTAGCTCTTCGAGTATGAATACAATTGTAAGTAATTTACATATATCTATTGAGAAACTAAAGGGTGTTTCAAATTATCAAAATTGGAAGTTTCAAATCAAACTTTTATTGATTGATAATGGCTTATGGGATGTTATTACGAGTACTATTTCGGACCCCATAAAAGACCAGAGAGCATATGCTAAAATATGTTTAAATATCGAGCCGATTTGCTACCCTCATGTCAAGATTTCCAAGACGGCGGGAGACGCCTGGAATAATCTAAAGGCAGCTTATGAGAATAGTGGCATTAGTCGACGATTAAGCCTTAAAAGGAAGCTATCGCAGCTCAGATATGTTGATCATAGCTCAATGGACCATTATTTAGGAAATATAATTTCTGTAACTCAAGAATTGGCAGATATTGGATGTCAAATAGAGGATGATGAACTAGCCGAAATTATGCTAATCGGATTACCAAATGAGTTTGGCTCATTGATAATGGCCATGGAAGCCACGAATACTAGACTGTCATCTGACTTTGTGAAATGTCAGTTGATACAAAGTGAATTTAAAAAAGGAACTTTAATGTCGAATGTGGAACCTACTGAGAAGATTCTTGTTGCAAAAGACAAATTTATTCCAACATGTCATAATTGTCAAGAAAAAGGGCATATTAAGCCAAGGTGTCCCAAATTAAAGAAGAATTTGAAGAAGATTCCTGAAAAAACCTTGACGCCAGTTGCATCTTCGTCTACAAAGAAGGGAAGTAGTGCAAATCTGACAGTATTCTCTAAAGAAATTGCTTTAGTGAATAGCGTTTGTGACAGTGATAGCTGGATCTTAGATTCAGGGTGTTCTAGTCATATGACTAATCGGAAAGACTGGATGAATAATTTTTCTACCAGTAACCAATCCGAAATTACTACTGCGAATAATGATAAGATATACAGTGAGGGCGTTGGTGTTATTACTGTAACATTTGATGATAATATTAAAAAAGTAATTACTGATGCTTTGTATGTGCCGAAAGTAGCAGCTAATCTTTTGTCTGTTAGCAAAATTGCAGCCAAAGGCTATGTTTTATTATTTGATGTTAATAAATGTCATATTTACAGGAAGGATAAGGTCAATGTGACTGGTTCCAGCATTGTAACGGCTACTAATGTGGATGGTATTTACAAAATTGATCAGAAAAAGGATTGTTACGTATGTAAGGAAAACCAAGAGCCTAATATTCGCACTAAAGGTAATGTTTTTGTGTCCAACCTTAATTCTGTGGAACTATGGCATCGTCGCCTTGGGCATTTAAGTTTAGCAGGTATGATAACACTTCGTGATAGATTAGCGAATGGTATTAAGTTTACCAGTGGTGATTTGACACCATGTACTCCTTGTTTTGAGGGTAAACAAAAGAGCAAATCATTCCCACGTGGTCAGGCACAAAGGAGCGTGACAAAACTTGAATTAGTTCATACGGATATATGCGGACCATTTCCGGTCAATAGTTGGAGTGGTTATCGTTATTTTATAACATTTACCGATGATTTTTCGCGCAAATCGTTTATATATTTTCTGAAACGCAAAGATCAAACGACTGTTTTGAATACGTTTATACAATTCAAAACGTTAGTTGAAAATCAAACAGATCTCAAAATAAAGCGGATTAGGAGTGACAATGGCACAGAGTACTGTAATAAAAATTTCGCGAATTATTTTAAGCAATGCGGTATTATTCACGAAACGACAGTCCCGTATACACCCCAATAAAATGGCGTCGCTGAACGCTTAAACAGAACTTTAATGGAAAAAGCCAGAGCGATGTTGCAAGATGCTGATTTGGTGAAACAATATTGGGCTGAAGCGGTAAATACTGCGCCTTAAAAGATGCTACACCTGAAGAATTGTGGACTGGATCTAAAGTGGATCTCAGTAATCTTCGAGTTTTTGGTAGCTTATGCTCTTACTCCCCAACAAAAACGCACAAAGCTTGATCCCAAATCTAAGCCCTACATTATGTTGGGATATTGTGATCATACCAAAGGTTACAGACTTGGAGATCCTGATGATGGCTCAACATTAATTAAAGCTCGTTCTGTTGAATTTATTGAAACTGTTCGAGGTATAACCTACAAGACAGCAAATTCTTTAGAAAGTTCTAAAAATTTAACAAATACTGTTGAAGTAACGGTGTATCAACCAAATACTTCTCATGGACTTATCCATGAATCTGACAGTGATGAGTTCGCCACACCAGACATATCGTCAACCGACATTAATGCTCTAGATCTTGAAGAAGATTCTCATGTCGAAGTAAAAGTTACATGTGATGAACGGGAAGAAGCTTCATTGGATAATATTCAAGAAGACTCACTAGTTATGGAACAGAATGTTTCAGATGTGGAAATTGCTGAACATTCTAGACCCAAACGTGACCGGCATCCTCCTATTTGGTTCAAAGATTATGAAGTGAACTATTTCTCTGATCTAGCTTTAATGGGACGTTGCGAGCCTAAAACATATAACGAAGCGATTAAAAGTGAGAATGCCAAAGATTGGATAGATGCAATGCAAGATGAATATAACTCGCTAATGTCGCATGGTGTATGGGAACTTGTGGATCGACCCAACAATAGGAATGTGATAAAATCTAAATGGGTTTTCAAAGAAAAAGTAGATCCAAGTGGGAAATTTGAAAAATTTAAAGCAAGATTAGTTGCTAAAGGTTTTACTCAACAATATAAAATTGACTATGAAGAAACTTTTGCACCTGTTGTGAGACATAGCACTCTACGACTACTCTTTGCGATTGGTGTTGAAAATGATATGGACATTGAACATGTTGATGTCAACACAGCATTTCTTAATGGGGATTTACATGAGCAGATCTATATGGAGCAACCTACCGGTTTTCAAATTGAGGGGCAGAACAAAGTGTGCTTACTCAAAAAGAGTCTATATGGGCTCAAACAAGCCAGTAGATCATGGAATGAAAAAGTTCATGAAGTTTTGGTCAACAATGGTTATAAACAGTTGAAGAGTGAACAATGTGTGTTCTATAAAGACAAATTAATAATAGCTCTTTATGTTGATGATTTTTTCATATTTAGCTCTAATGATCATCAAAAGAAAACACTTTATGAATTGCTCAGTTCCAACTTTAGTATAAAATTGCTTGGACCTGTTACACAAGCGTTGGGAATGAAAGTTGAAAGGAACAGGGAGCAAGGGACATTGAAATTGACCCAGTCGGAATATGTGAAAAATATTTTGATAAAGTTTGGCATGGATGATTGTCATAAAGTTGCAACTCCCATGGAAGTAAACTTTAATCCTCCAAAAGCTGAGAAAGTTGATTCAAGGTTTCCATATCAGGAACTTATTGGAAGCCTAATGTATCTCGCTGTATGCACTCGTCCTGATATTGCATTTGTATGCAGTAAGCTCAGTCAATATAACACTTGTTATAATGAAACACATTGGCTTGCTGCTAAGCGCGTGCTACGATATTTATCTGGTACAACTGACTACGGACTTAATTTTAGGCGAGGTAGTAATAAATTTGAAATTTCATCCGACGCAGATTGGGCCGGTGATACTAACGATCGAAAATCTTATTCGGGTTTCGTGAGTAGGTTTGGACATAATGTAATAAATTGGCATAGCCATAAGCAAAATAATGTTGCATGTTCTAGTACAGAAGCTGAGTATTATGCTCTTGGTATAGCGGTAAAAGTGGCTAAATTCCTACATAATATTATATATGAATTGAAACCTTTCAACTTATCGCGTGAACCCATTGTTATTTATAATGACAATAAGAGCACGCTTAAAATAGTGGAAAATCAATGTTACCGAAAAACGAAACACATTGACGTAAAACATCATTTTATTCAAGAGTGTGTTGAGCGTAAGTTAATAAAGATATTTTATAAACCATCAGCAGAATTAGAAGCTGACCTATGCACAAAAGCTTTGCCAAGGATAAAGCACAATTTAATGACTAAGTGCTTAGGTTTAATTTAAGTCTTCTTATTATTATTTTTGATTGTACTCTTGCAATAATGGTTTTTAGTTTGATAGCTTTACATAATTGCTAGAGTAAGGGGCAGTGTTGGAAGACTTAGAGACTCTTTGGTTAGGATATTTTTTCTTTGTGTTTTCAAATGAAGTGATACGTTTTTTTTCATTATTGTTTGATCTGTCACATTGTAAACAGCTTATTTTATTTTTCTAATATAATTAATATTCTAGTATTTTTTACTATTGTTTCACTTGCTACATTAAGGATTTCATCAATTTCCATGAGTTCTTGGTGCCATTGATTGCACTCATATACGCATACAATCTCCAAGTAAGTAAATGATTCAACTTGATAATAAGCTACAGTTAGGAAAACTTCATAATAAGAAAAAAAAATCATATATCATCATCATCCTGGTTAATAATTGGTCCCACTACAGGGCTCAGGCCTCGTCTCGTTTTGAGAAGGGCTAGGCTGTGGTCCACCATGGTGGCCAAGTACGGGTTGACAGCCTTTACATGTCTTTCAAGAACATTATAGAGAACTCTCAGATATGCAAGTTCTCTCAGGATGCTTTCTTTCACCGTTCAGCAAGCAATAATTAACAATTTAATTCGTACATAACTTCGAAAATTCATTGGATCAAGTCGTAAATTCCAACCCAAGGCCCAACTGATTTTCATGTATTAAACTAACATTTTTCAGATCACTCAATAGGCGAAGAATTTCGAAACCGAAAAGGCTAATTTTCGTTAAATGTCCAGGCTGTTTGTGATGCAGATCTGAAGTTCATGAATGTAGTCGCTCGTTGGCCAGGATCTGCCCATGACGCTACAATATTTAATAATTCTGTTTTAAGATGCAAGTATCTGTTGTTTGATATTTATTCTTTACTAATTCTCACGACTACAACTACTCGTGGTTCCAGTGGATAGCGTATGCGACTGCTCATCGGAGGTTCCGGGTTCAATTCCCGGGTCAGGCAAAAGTGTCACTGGGTTTTCCGAATTCTCAGTAGCAGCACGGAGTCTGGTGATGTGCCCGGTAACGGCAATAGGCTCGCCCCCTATTACGTGGGGCCTAAAAATTCATGGTGAAAGGTGGGTGTAATATCTATTACGCCTCTGCCTACCCCTTCGGGGATACAGGCGTGAGTCTATAAAAAAATCCTTTCGATTATATATTATAGATGCCATATTATAGATATTGTATCACATCGCAAGAGGCCGATGTTATGGTATGACTACAGGATGCCCGCAGCTGAACAATTTTAAACTTAAGTGCACTCCTGCGATAAAATTTACTTCGTTTGGTTCGTTGTTTGTTTTTCAAGAACCGCAGTGGTAGCGCATGCAACCACTTCATATACTGTCATTGGCAGCTTGATTCGGAATAGTACCTTTATAATTAGTTTATTTTGTTCTAGCGGAGTGTGACGCAGGGACTTATGGCAATCGATGGTTACTTGCATACAGTGCATACCCAAATAAACCATATTTACTTACACCTATTATTAATCCAACTAGTACTAATGAACAAAAATATAATGATGCACATATTTCAACAAGAAACTTAATAGAACGGTAAACAATCATTTAATATAACTATACTAGCGACCCGCCCCGGCTTCACACGGAAGCATAATTACTTTATCTATAAAAAAAACCGCTTCAAAATCCGTTGCGTAGTTTTAAAGATTTAGGCAAACATAGGGACAGACAGACAGAAGACAGACTTTGTTTTATACCTACTACGTAGTGATTTACAAATATATCGCGGTTGGATGCAGGCGGCGCAACATTGGTTTGTGTGGATTATCGGTGTCCCGCCAAAAGCAAATTCAAATTCTAGCCCATATGAAGCCCTACACAGTCCTCTATCTTCCAGGGAAAGGTTCATTAAAATTAGTTTAGCCATTCCAGAGGTTATCCCAGACAAACAGCACGACAAACAAAATACAAAAAAACATTATTTATGATTTGTTGTCGTGTAACCGTAGATATACATTTGAAAAGCATATTTATTTTAAAGTAACAGATGAACACTTCAATTTTCTTTATATGTATAGATGCATTATTTACAATTTATTAATATTTTAGACTGAGAAACCAACTGTTGTCATAATTATCAACATTTGTTTATTTTTCAGCACGTTTGGTGTATGGAAACGTCGGTTCCCAGTAGTGGCTCTAACACTGTGGCTTTCTCTTCAAAATGTTCAGGCGACTATCATCGCTACTGCTGTGCTACACAACATTTGTAGAAATAGCAATTTAGACGAAATTCCTTCAGAGGTAGAAATTGACATTCAGCCAACAGATTCAGCCGATGGATCCAATCCTCAAAATTTACAACTAGTTGATATAAGTGAGAGGACTGCCCTCGTAAATGAGTACTTTGGATTGTTGTGACTTTTGTGCATAATAAAATGTGTAAAAAAAATTAGCATTTCGTAATAAATATGTAGGTAATATTTCGCAAACCAACATTTAATCCCGCTGTCTTTTCAATTTGTTTTTTATGTAGGATAATGATACATTTCTATTAAAAATGGTTAGTTATAAGTACAATATGATATGATTATTATTGTTCCCATATTCTTGGACCATTATGTATACTTCTGTAGCACTGACCTCTGCGAACGTTGCTTTAGTTCTTAACAAGTCAAGTTTCGCTATGAGCGCTACGAAAGACAGCTCTGTTTAAATCTAATGTTCTGCGAAAATATGAAGTCTTATATACCTCTATGTAAATATAGCAGTGTTTAACTAGTTCTAGCATTTGTTAGTAAATGAATTAATATAACAACTATTAGTCTATTGAGGCAGTGATAGCCTAGTGGAGATACCAATGAACTACTATGCAGAGGGTATCGGGTTCGAATCGACGTCGTATTTATCTAATTAATTGTAAATTATCGTTTGCGGGGGTCAGACAGGCAGTCGCTCGGTAGAAAAACGAATACCTATTCAGTCAAATTCAGTTAAACTAGAAAGCGGACGGTTCTAACTGGAATAACGCTAGGAGGATGATGATGATGATGTTAGTTTATATTAAATAAATTGTATATTTTACTTCATGAAATATAACAAAAGGTTAAGTATTGTGTTTTAATTTGAATTAATATAAAACATCTTTACTATCTTTACATAGGGGTGCATAGGGTTCCCACCAAGAACTTAGGGTCCCAAGC
Source organism: Euclidia mi (assembly GCA_944739405.2). Classification (NCBI taxonomy): domain Eukaryota; kingdom Metazoa; phylum Arthropoda; class Insecta; order Lepidoptera; family Erebidae; genus Euclidia; species Euclidia mi. Next base: position 22,943,603 of record OX123204.2, on the reverse strand, counting down.
CAACCTCACCTGCAAGTGGTGCACCTGCCGATCAACGGACGAGGCTCTGGCAAACAAAATATCCCGATAAGCGGCAATAGGCTCGCCACCTATTACGTGGGATCAAAACACTGGCGAAAGGTGGGCGTTTAATATGCCTCTGCCTACCCCTTCGGGGAAACAGGCGTGAGTCTATGTATGTATGTATCTTTACTTAGGTTCCTTTTACCAAACCTCTGACAAAAGAAGTATGTAACAAAAATACTACTGACTTATCGATAGACAAACAAAATTATAAATAATAAGGCAATAAATGCCACGACAAATCAAATGAAAAAAAAAAGACGAATGGCAACAAACTGCTGAAAAATTCAACGCCTTCGTCGGCAGTTTGAAAAGGGAAAATCAGTCTCGCAATCGTAGTACCTACAATGATATGAATTAGAACAACAAAGGTCAGTCAGTTGTTGTTGCTGGAGGCGGTCGCGACTATATTCCACCAAAGGAGGTTTTGAGCAGGGTAGCGGCATTGCTAGGCAGCACTGGAGATGAGTTTGCTGTGTTTTTGGTGGCGATGCGGAACTATAATGCCGGGATTTCTCCATTCCACTTGATTCATTATATATTAAATGTGAATCTTTGTTTTTTAAATTTTGAATTTCTAAGCGTAACTTCTCGTTTTCTAATAATACATTCCGAAAATTTGCCTCCAATAATTTTGTTTTTAATTTAAAATAGTTTGCCACTGCCTCATTCCGAATGGCCCGGTTCTCATCAAACTTTGGTAGTTTTCTTCTTAGTCCTGTAACAACGATTATACACATTAAACCCTCATTTAGGTTTATTTAAGATAGCTAAGTTTCAAATGTGTATACATAAAATTCTTACATTACTGACTGATTGACAGACAAGCCACAGCCAAAACTAATAAGCGCAAGAAGCTGAAATTTGGCATGTATTTTCCTTGGCTCCGTACGGGTTGACTTAGCAGGGAAGCTGCGCGTATCCTATAGTAATTCATAAAATATCAAAGCTAAGCAATAAATTACCACCATGCCTAGTAGGACACATTCTGCTTTTAGGTATAGGTTTTGGGCTATGCATCACCACCTCTGGCAACGCCTCACATACTGGTGTTGTTGAAACATTGATGTCATCAGTGATCACACTGGTGGAAGGAAGTGGAATAGAGGCATCATTCCATTGTAGTTCTGCATCACCACCAAAAGACACAGCAAACCCATCTCCTGTGCTACCTAGCAATGCCGCTACCCTGTCCAAAACCTCATCTGGTGGAATATATCCAGGACCGCCGCCGCCCGTCTGCAACATATGAAATTCAAAGGTTAAGTTTAGGTATATAATAACATCTAAGTGATGCATGCAGCAAAAGCTTAGTGGGTACCAACATACTGCCATGCAGAAAGTATCGGGATCGAATCCACGGCGCACAAATGAATGACTTATCGCCGTTATGTGCTTATTGAATTGTAAATTATCGTAGGCCCCGTGCCTCGGAGGGCACGTCAAACCGTCGGTCCCAGCTGTCATGAAGAATTTTCGCTATAGGGAATGAGTAACTATGAGTCAACTGACACTAGCCCTTTGGATTACGGAGGTCAGACAAGTAGTTGCTAGGTACCTACATATATATATTATCATCATCATCGGCTTTGTATATAAACTGTCCCATTGCTGGGCAGGCAGGTACCTTCTTTATTATCAAGGAAATTACCAATAAAGCTGCAACTAAATTTTTTATTAGGCAGGTTATTCAACAACTGACTGACCTTAAGGTTGTTCATTCTTATCATTGTACTACGTTTGCGAGAATTCTTTTTAAGATTTTCCCATTTCAAACGCAGTTGTTGTGGCGTCCGGTAACTTGAGCCGACAATGGCGTTGTATCGGTCAGCAATTCGTTGCCATTCCTCTTTTTTCATTCGGTTTGTCGTAGCATTTGTTGCCTTATTATTTATAATTTTGCTCGTCTCTATAAAACTCAGTAGTATTTTTGTTTCGTCTTTTGTCAGAGGTTTGGTGAGAGGAACCTAGAAAAGATTTATATATTACATTTTTTCCAAAGAATTGACGCGAAAATAACTAAGCTTCTTTGTCGCGGGGTTCCTGCACGCCTTCACTTCCTTTTTTTGTTATTTTTCCGTATTTTCGAATTTTGTCAACCCAAATGACGCACAAGATTGTTCGTATTCCGAAAATAAAAACGAACTTCCGTTTGTCCCTGAAAAAACTGCCCGTTTAGTTGATCAGATTGAAAAATTCCGTATCACTTAAAAACGCTTCAGCCTCCTCGCATTTTTGTTCTTTTAAAAAAATTCTTCTCGCGTTCCTTGCAAAGCTCCTTATTTATCCTGTGAGTAGGCATTTAATCTTCATACCAATCACCCGATGGCTTCCGACACTAACAGTCTACATGACACTACGGTCTAACGATTGCTGTCCTGAGACAAACACCGGGACTGATGGCTCTACATGCCCTACAGCTACCTCACGGTAGCTCCCTGATATAAATGCCACACCTGGAGTCACACATCTTAATAGTGACCTCTGTGAATCGCCATTCGCTGTAATCTATATTAACGTACTTGTGATGAATGCAAATGCGTCACTCAGATAAGTGGTAGTATAAACGCATACTACACTGGATATGCGCCCCAGCCTAACAAAATTCCGTAGCCGAAATACTGATCTGCAACCTAACAAGGACAATGAATGTATGCACCCTTAAAGATGACTGGTCACCATTTCATGCATACATAGATTCAGTAAAAGCTACTTACGATTTCAGTGGTCATGTTAATTTTAACTTTTATAGCTAATTTAATATGTAATAATAATGTTTCAAATATTAATGAATAACGAACAAAGAAATATAACCTAAGGCGTCTAAACGTCCAACCTCTCTGATAACGAATAATATGATGTCATATGGACAAATTAACGTTTGACAAGGTCAAGACATTCACGTTCCATTTCTTTTCTTATATAATTTGTGTACGTGTAAAAATATGCTGTGCATATTTTGAATTGTTTTGAATAGAGCTTACTTATGACATATTTAACATAAATGCGTTAGAATTAAGCAAATAATATGTAATGATGAACCGAAGTATTTATTAAATTAATTAAATAGAATTGAATATAATACTATTTTATTCAATTCTAAATATAACGCAACGTTCGTAGTCTAGTAGTCTGTGGTTCGGAGGGAAGCGATGGATCTCGAATCTGTTGTTAAATTGTACTGGCGGTAGCAGATTGTTTTTATTGGAAGCCACAAAGAGATCGATCGGGCAGTCGAGTGTAAGCTTGGATTGCTTCGATCTATGGGTAGAGGATTCGATATTGGAAGCGGCCGTTAGAGATCTGTTTATTAAGCTGCCGATACTTTGGCATATCGTCGGAGGCATGCAGAAGCATCTTATTCCTTTAAGCCTGTTGTATGGACAGCATTCACTAATCTGTCACTAAAGTCGTCCACATTTACGCATTCTCCCAGGCATTCGGAGCGGTTTTGCAGCTCTAGCTGAAAGTTCTCGGGGTTTTAGATTTGAACTGGCGCTGGTAGGAGCATAGACTTCATCTATCTCGACCGTTCGAGGCTGGGACTAATATTCAATGTGCCTCTTACCATTCGGTGACCGCGGCCCGCTTTATGCGAACTAATCACAGAGACATCATTAAATATTAACCTCTTCATTGACATGATGAAATCGATCTCATTTTTGGTGGCACCATCTGGACTTATCCAGGTTTACTTGTGGCATTCTAGCATTTTGAAAAAGGATTTCATCATGGAAAGTCCTTCCTTCTCCATGAAGCTAGCCAGCAAGTGGCCCCGCGAGTTCCGGTGTCCATATCCAAATTCCTCCACCCTCAGCTCATCACCGCTCGTTTGCCTAGTTTCGCGTTAAAATCTCCCATGACAACGGTGTAATGGGTTTTGAAGCTATGTTTAGCCCGAGATATGTCCTCATACATAGTTTCTACATCCTCATCGGAGTGTGATGAATGAAATTAAATAAAAGAAATATTGCGACAAATCTCTGCCAGAGGTTTATCACACCCCTTGCCCCGCCGTTACCATGGCCGCTATCTGAGTCATGGATAGCGGGGCCGCCGGGGAATAGAGGCCGTTTTCTTCGTGTGTGGCAAATTTTTGGGAGATTTTGCTTTGATCGCCACGCTTGGCAGACTGATTGGCGATCGAAGCGGCGGGAGTCTTTGATACTTAATGCTGCTGCCTATATAGTATGTTGCCTTTTACTTTCGCCTTACTTTGGGTGATTTGACCGCCATCTTCCGGTTGACTGACTGCAATGGTGGATCCGAGGCTACTCTCATCCAGTTTCTGCCCGTCAAAGGTAGTCACTCCACCTAGTTTGTCTGAGGGATAATAGCAAACCAACAAGGCAGTCATAATAATTTTATAAATATGACTAATTCGTTGGTCTTCTATTCTTCCCTCAAACTTGGTGGATATATTAAGGAAAATAATGTTAATAATTTATTACACAAAAATTTTCGAATTTTACCTCTTAACGTCCCCGACATATTTGAATTTTTGCGGGAACACGATGCAATGACGCACGCTTGCACGCTATAAGCTCTCCGAGCGGAATGGCAAACCTCCTTGCATGCATATGCCATCCTCGCACGCATATGGCATCCCCGCACACTCCCGGAATTAATGTAGCTCGAGAAACGGATAACTTGTTTCTAGTTAGGGAACGTGGGTTAGCCGTTATTAAGTTAAGAATTACTAATACTTTTTTGAACAAATTCCATGTTAGAAGTAAATAACGCTTTTTTTAACGAATTGTTTTGAGCAAATCGCAATATTGATTACTTGGCAAAAATACCGTTATGGTAGTCTAACCAGAATAAAGATAAGGTTTTCATTATAAATAGTTCATAGCATTGTTTTTATTCCTGTTTTATCAAAATTGATCCTTAACTATAAACAAGTTATAGGCTTTTAGTGTATATGTAGTCAAGAATATTCAATTAACGTAGTTTAAGCTTATAAAAAATGAAAAAAATATTAGGCGAACTTTGAAACTAAGGTGCTTTAACGAGCATTAAGCGAAGAAGCGTGGTATAGTCACTTTTTAGTTAAGCATTTGTTGCATATTTTGTCATTTAACGGTAAATCATGTTTTAATATCTCTATAACCGTAAGTGATAGAGATCTGGTTCTTAGACAGAAAGATAGAGAATTTAAAACTGTATTACTTTGCATTCAAAACTCAAAATCGACCATTTGAAGGTTAACGGGGTTCTAGTTAAAGGACGGCAGTGTGGGTGCGATTACATGGCTATCTCGTGACTGTGTAGCTTTATGCACCTATATGTTTTGTGGCTTAGAAAATAAATGTTGGACTTTAAAGGCCAGCTTCAATAACTCCAAATAGGCATTCGAATGGAAACAAATTTGACCGAAAATTTTAAATTGTTATTTGCAAAAATAAAAAATGTTTTTTTTATTTTTTATTTATAATTGATACTAAACAGTTAAAAAGCTGTATAATTCAGAGACGAATTCATTCGCGGACATATTACTTGATCAAAATTAATATAACGAATTAGTGAGCGACGTAAATTCGTATAAAATTTTATCAGGAAGATAGGCAAAGATAACATATTTATGAAGCTACTTTTTACACTCGTTTGATATCGATTTTGATGTCGAGTTATCCAAAATCTAACATCATACCGAGAAATTTTAAATAATTATCTTAAGTAATTCTACTATTTCCTGTTCTGGAATTCAGTACTATGTAACGTTGTCCCTACTTAGGGTGTGGTTAATTGAGAAACGTGGTTGAATCTTACAATAAAAAATCGATTTAATTCATCAAAGAATCTAACACATTCTTTAGCAAATGAATTTACTTAAAAAAATTACTAATAAATGCTATTCAAAGAGAGAGAATCAGGGTCGCGTGATTCGGCGATGGTAAGGAGTTTGTTGAGGGTCCGCTTCCAGCGTCGGTCAGTGATGCTGAGAAGTACTTAGCTTCTGTGCCGATGTCCAGTCGAATGCAGCCAAAGGGACCCGCGCTCCCAGCGTCTCCGTATTTATAGTGGCGTGCATCGACCGAGATGAGTGGGAGGTGCCAGCGCGACGTCATCGCGACGTCACACACTCCCCCCATCAGGCCAGAATTTTCCCAGAGGGAAAATTCTGTGGCTGGTAGGCGGCAACTGCATTCCGGGACCCTGAAACAGATGAGTGGTGGTGTCAGTAAGCTAAGTACAAAGCAACTACTAACCCTGGAAGAAAAAGAAAACCAAGTATAACCCACGGCCATTCATACGTCACCAAGCATTGAACGTTCCCATTACCTGACATTCATCACATTCAAAAGGCCTACACACAATCATACGTATGAACAAGCCACCATTCATTCCCGATGCGAGTCGTATTCATTATAATACAAGACGCGCGAAGAGGTATTATACGTGAGGTTTAGAGTAATTAGTTACCCAGTCTAGGTTGCTAGGCAACACCTGGCAACCTAGGCTCGATAAGTAAAATTAAATTGAAAATGTATAAGTCGTAAACTAATATTACGATCTTACGATACTAACAATATTACGATCAGTTGGAAAGATCACAAGCAAATTGCTCATTAACACGCTCGATGCGAATTGCAAGGGCAAATTGTATTCATTTGAAATAAAATAAACAATGACTACGGCGATGGAAAATTTGAGCCGGTGCGTGGCTGGTAACACGTGAGTCATCGCTACGCTCGAGGCGCCGGCCGCATTCCATTGCCGTAAGTCATTATTTAGTTTCTGTACACGATACAAAGTCATTAACGGCAAATACACAATTCGGAGTAAGATGTAATGAATAATATATCACCGCAGGAGACGATCGATGATATAGTATACACTACCATAGCTAAAAGAAACACAAAAAAAAACACAAGCGAGAATTGAACCACAGACCGATCCGACAACAACCTTTTCAACCACTGAGCCATAAGGGAAAAAAATGTTTTTTCATTACGACCAGTCATTACTAAAGCTTTATGTAACAAGATAATTGGGTACATAATTTAGCTGTAATTGGGAGTTAAAGATTTTTATACTATTTGTAACAAAGCGTTAAGTTATTTTGTGATTAGATCATTAGTGATGAGCATTAATCATTACTTTCTTAAACTTTGTAGTGAGTTAATTTAAGATCTTTTATATGGAAATCACCAAGAGGTTTGCCGAACACATCTGATAGTTTATACACAAGGGGAGATTTCTTTGCCACGATTTTACATTTAATAAATTTCGGTGCAATTTTTTTGCTGAAATACTTATCCTTGACACTCAAATAGAAAGTTCTTTCCAAACCACATCACCAACATTGAAATCAGTAGGGTAAAATTGGGGCTTCTGCATCACTTGCTCTCGCGTCGCCGCTCGAGCTGCGTGATACAGAAGCCCCAATTTTACAATCGAGGTCGATTCATATTAATGTGTTCTGCATAACTCAGAGTGCCCAGTAATACCATACTGTTATAGTTAACATAATTTTTTAAGTTTAGCAATTATTTAGTGATCAATGGTAGCGTTACTTTTAGTGAGTTTTTGTTATGAATGTGTGTATCTAATGAATTCCTCACTCCATGTAATATCAATGTAATCATGTTATCAATTTAAAAAATAAATGGATATGTTAATGAGTCTAGGAAACTATTAAGTAAAATAAAACAATGTATATTATCAATTTAAAAAAAGTTTATTATCAATGCACCATTTTTTCTAACACAAAACATTTTTTAAAGCACATATTGAGTCATGATAAATACAATTGTACAAATCTTCAGAACACTTATAGCGATCATATAAACATAACAAATTAGGACAACATTTATCTTCTAAATTAATTAAATTATTAGTATTTAAAATATCCTTCAACCATAACATTTTTTCAAGACCTTTAACGTAAATACACTTATCTTTTAAAACATCTGCAATTAAATATTGATAATTTGAGTAAGGTATAAATCCTTCACCCCAGTATATTTTTCTGTTACGTTCAATCCAGCAAACCTGCCGTCTTTCTGATTTAGTCAAATCGTAAAAAGGAAATGGTGGTTTGATTAAAAACACTTGTAGGTTTTTACTACACCATACAGCTATTTCTTTTAGTATAAATTCATTTGCTTCTGTTTTAAAGCCTTGAACGTCAACAATGGCCGTCATGATAGCCTACGCACGATGTTGCTTAGAGGTTTGTATTCCACAATTCGGTACTAAGCTACTAAATTCAGCCACAACATTTATTTAATTTTTACATAAATATAAAGCATGCATACAAACATTGACTCATAACAATTACACATTTTTAAAAAGATAACATTTATTTATTTTTAGAAATACAACTAAACTTAAATAAAAGCATTATCTTAAGACTACTCAGTATCACACAATTTCTTACTTATTTTTTTTATTAATGTCTCTGTGATATCCATTACATCATCATAAGGCTCCTCAACCACATATTGTGCACTTAAGCAAGCTTCGTTTTTTTTATTTTTGTCTACATAATCTAATTCACGAATATCTATTTTAATTAGAAGACGTCCTTGCTTAGGACGATTTCTTCGAACAATGTACGAATTTGCCGATGACGTTAATAAACTTGGGCGCTTTTTAGACGGTGACAATTTTTTTGACTGTGTAGAAAAGTTTGGTTCAATGTATGTTATGCCATCGTCTTGAGTGGACAAATATGGGCTAGTAACCTGTAAAAAAATAAATCACACATAAATATATAATAATGTGGACGCGCACAATAAATGTTTATAAACATAAATACATTTTATGTAGTGCTTACCTGATCAGAGGATTTGTTCCGATGCTTTTCAAAACATTCATAATTTCCTTGAGAGTAAAAAAATGGCTTGTTTTTTAACTGTCTACCATTCTCTGCCAAAGCATTGTCCTGCAATATAATAACATAAAAAATATAAATGAAAAGTTCATAACTATATGAATTTCACTATGAGGAATAAAATAATATTTACTAACCTCTTGTATTTCTGTCTGGTCAACTTCGTCCAAAGGACTTGGGATTTGAGAATCAACATTATCAAATACAAATCTGTTAAGTCCTCCAATGTTGAGAATGCTGGGGCTGTATGACATGATTCTGAAAATAAAACTAAAGTAAGATATCTAATTATTCATATAATAATATAATATAATATTGTAATAACTAATAACATTAAAAACGTACTTACCAATAAAACTTGATTTCTCTGCTAGCAACAGGTCCTGTTTCGGCTGACTATGACAGCATGATGAAATAAGGAATGCAATTTTAAATCTGTATGATATTCAATACCAAATTAAATCAATTATTAAAAATACAATATTGTAATACGAGAATACAAAATTCCTAACTTTCTAGACCTGTTCAAACATGTTAAATGCTGTTATTTATACTTTATGATATGTATATCTAATTTAGTGTTAAAGTTATAGCTACCTATAAATATGCGTGTTAGACATTCATTACAGTAATTGTCAAAATGAAGTTGATCAAGCAACCCATATCTTTGAAAATTAATAATATAGATTTAAATGAAACTTCTCACCAGATCAGACATAGTCCTTTATTACCGAATACGATTCGATGTATAATGTGCGGTCCATCGAACTGTGGTAAAACAAACGTTATGATTAGTTTGTTGTTACATGAAAATGGTCTAAAATTTAAAAATCTTTATCTTTATTCCAAAACTTCATTTCAACCAAAGTATCGTTTCTTGAGTGAAGTATTAGGAAGAGTCTCGCAGATTAACTTCTACAAATTTAGCGATGATAAAGAGGTAATTTCTCCGAGTGAAGCTTTAACAAATTCTGTGTTTATTTTTGATGATGTTGCGTGTGAAAATCAAGTTAATATTCGCAATTATTTTTGTATGGGTAGACATAAACAAATAGATTGTTTCTATTTATCTCAAACCTATTCCAAAATTCCAAAACAACTGTTGCGTGACAATGTGAATTTTCTTATTATATTCAAACAAGATGATGTGAATTTAAAACATATTTATGAAGAGCATGTTACTTCTGATTTACAGTGGAAAGAGTTTAGAAATATTTGTCAAACTGTTTGGAGTAAACCTTTTAATTTTCTACTTATTAATAAAGAATTCGTCATTAAATAATGGAAGGTACAGACAGAACTTTGATATGTTTTTTAAATTTGACTGACTGTTTATATGTATATATATATAAGTAATTAACATGGCAAATCAAATTCAGTATAATTTGTTCTTTAGCTGAATACAGTTGTTAATAAGTATAACATGGAGAAAAATATTAAAATAGAATTAATGAAGTCTGTAGACTCCATAAAGAATAAAATAAAACAAATGAAAAACCAGGAACACTCTACGAACTTATCAGTTGAAAAAATGTTAAAACCTGTCACAGATCCCCTTAAAACTCTAGTTGATTCAAATAAAACATTAGAAAAAATACAAAATTTTGAGAATACACACTCTAATTTTGAAGACGTGGAATTAGGTGACATTAATACTAGCTCATCTACTAAGTTTGAAGAATGCTATGACCCAGAACTAAATTCTGTACTGAACGTTAAAAAGCCTCCCCAGACGGAATTACCGGATGATTTAGAAATATCATTAGAGGGTCGTGATATCCATGATATTTATGACCTAAACATACCATTTGGAATAAGGAGTGAAAACAAAAAAATATTAATGGGTAATTCAATAGTTTCGTTTTCTAAAATAGACAGTGCAAATAATGATAATACCATTTTAATTAAAGTTGGTGACAAAAGCTTCAATTTAACCCCTGGTTTAAAAGAACTTTTACTTCGAAGAAAACCTGATTTGAAACAAATATCGAGCAAAGATAAACTTGTCTATAAAGATATGTTGCATTATACAAATGCACATAAGAGAGATTTCAATCCTAATGGGCAAATAAGAGGCGATAAAGGTATAAAATATTGTGAAATAATCAAACCATTGTTTTCTGAATCGTCAAACAATAATATTGTCACTAAATTTGGAGGAAGCTTACCAACGTTAAAGAAATACAAAAATAGCACTGACTTGGTATATTGGGACGATCCTAACGAACTGGTTGAAAGATTGAAACTATTAATTGCTTCCCGAGATGCTGGTAATACAAATCATGATAATGAAATTTTATCAATAATCAAAGAGTTAATAGAAGCTGACATAATTAAATAATAAATAGTCCTAATAATATGCTTTTTATTCAGTATTATAGCAGAATTCGAGACAAACATACCTACTGAGTTATGAACATGAGCAAAGCTGACGTGGTAAACGAAATTCATAAAAATGCGAGAGTGAACTATCCGCGAAGACATGTTGTAATGAGAGATATAGATGACTTGTGGCAAGCAGACTTAATTGATTTGCAATCAATTTCAAAAGAAAATAAAAATTATAGATATATTCTTACCGTTATTGATTCATTTTCGAAATATGCTTGGGCCTTTCCTATGAGAAGTAAAAGCAAAGAACATGTGTATAACTCTTTCAAAACTTTGTTGGATAAAGGGCGTGTTCCTAAAAATCTGCAAACCGATAATGGAACAGAATTTTATAATAACAAATTTCAGAAGCTTATGAAATCGTTTCATATTAACCATTATTCAACCTTCTCAACAAAAAAAGCTTCAATAGTCGAACGATTTATCAGAACATTGAAATCTAAAATCTATAAGGAATTTAGTTTAAAAGGCAATTACAATTGGGTAAATAATACCCTCAATGATGTTATTTACAAATACAATCACACTCACCATCGCACTATTAATGAAATCCCTGCTAATGTGAACAATATGAATAAAAAACTGATATTAGAAAGGTATTTAAAGTTGCCAAAAAATGATAATTTAAAAAGCAAGTACAAAGTAGGTGATTATGTGCGTATCAGTAAATACAAAGGTACATTTGAAAAAGGTTATACTCCCAACTGGTCAACAGAAATATTTAAAATTCGTAAAATACAAAATACAACTCCTATAACTTACTTAATTGAAGACACTATCAGAGGTCTGCCTATTTTAGGAGCATTTTATTCACAAGAACTTCAAAAAACAAAACATCCCAATATATATCTAGTCGAGAAAGTTCTTAGAAGGAAAGGTAACAGGGTTTTAGTAAAATGGGTAGGTTTGTCTTCAGCTGAAAGCAGTTGGATTGATAAATCGAATGTAATATTATAAATAAAATAACGTTAACAAACTCGAATCACATAACTATTTATTAAAGTATTCAAACCGGAATCATCAGTCTTATAATGTGTTTTGGAGAGAGTAGTCTTCTCAATTGGCTTATTAATAATTTACCATTTGAATTACACTTACCAGGATATAATTACTGTGGCCCAGGTACTAAATTAATAAAAAGACTAACAAAAGGAGATAACGGCGTAAATAAGTTGGACGAATACTACAAAGATCACGATATTGCATATCACAAGTCATCAAACTTAAAGGATCGACATAAGGCTGATTTAATTTTGTTAAAAATGGCGAAAGAGCGAGCGGTTGCTTCCGATGCCAGTATAGCTGAAAAACTCGCGGCACGCTTAGTAAGTAAGGCTATGTCAGCAAAAATTAAAACTGGTTCTGGTTTGGACAAAAAGCCTTCTCCAAAAATTACACCTGGAAAAGGGTTAAAAAGTAAATTAAAATCTGTTATTACAAAAGCAAAAAGGCATATCAAAAAATTAAAACCTAAGAGCAAGAAAATGGCAATAGAATTAGCTATTGCCGCTACTAGAGAATTGGCTGATGATTCATCGATTAAGCTCCCTCGCGTTATTCCTATTCCAAAAACTGGGGGAGTATTACCTTTGATTCCTATTTTTGCGGGATTATCAGCTGCGGGAGCTTTAGCAGGCGGTGCAGCTGGTATTGCTAAAACCATAAATGAATTCAAAATGGCTAAAAAGCTGTATGAAGAATCGAGAAGACATAATGAAAAAGGGAAGTTCTATGTATTGGGAAAGGACTACACCTTAAACCACATAAAGGCGGCCTTGGAATTTTCGTATCAAAAGAAAAAAACTAAGATATCGGCTACCCAAACGGGCCTTAACTAACTTTGACATTTTAAAGTACGGGAATAGAATTCCTTATTTTAGAGGTGTCTTTATGAGAGATGAGCTCCCTAAATGTCCTTATAAAAAAGAATGTGGAGTTATTAATTTGGATAGTTCAAAAAATCCTGGTTCTCATTGGGTAGCCTATGCAAAATATAATGATTATGTTGAGTATTTTGACAGTTATGGAAATCTTAAACCTCCGAAGGAATTTATAAAATATGTAGGTTCTAACATTCAATATAATTATGAAAATATACAACGTGATCACCCCTTCAATTGTGGACATTTATGTTTAAATTTCTTAAAGAATTTTTGGTATAATCATGAAATAAAATAAAAAGGATCATCTAAAAGAGTTCAGTATGCAAGCATGTCTACTACGGTTACCATCTCTGGAAATAAATCGGAACTGATTTCGTATTTTCAACCACCTCTTCATTTATCTGATCAGTACGAGTGCGGTTTACTATACTTTTCAGTATTAAAAACAAGACCGAATGTGCCCGTTAATAACAGCAGTTTAACAGCTGTTATCAGAATTGAATGTGATCTTGTACACGGTTCATACTGCAACGGATTACCGACTCATTTTATTCATGAATTTATATCTGATACTGCTCCAAGTCACGGCTACATAGAAATACCTCAGAACGTTATTTACTTTCCAGTTAACAAAAATATAATTTCATCCATATCTGTTAGGATTGTAGATCAGTTTGGTTACCGTATTGACTTTGGTGAAGAAAATATTCAATTACGTCTTCATTTAAGAAAAGCAAAATGATAGTATATTATAAAAACCCTTCAGTGAAAATAAAACGTCCTATTCCGTCAACAACCATAAAGGTGCACAGACGTAAGAAAAACGTGAAGAAATTGACTAAATCAAATAAAGATTTTCTTAAAGCTTTAGGGTTTAAAGTATGAGTATACTACAGATTACCGACTTACCACACTTTGATAGTTTGATCGAAAGTTATGAAATCCATTCATACAATCCCTACAATAACAGTTTTAGAGAAAACGATGAAATCAGAATCCCCATACACCAGCAAGATATATACGTGCTACCATCAGCCAGTTCCATCTACATCGAAGGTCAAGCAAAGCTGTTCGGTAAGGATGGGCATCAGATCAAGAAAGCTGTTACGTTTACTAATAACCCTGTTATGTACTTGTTCCAAGACATCAGGTACGAAATGAATGGAATTGAAATAGACCGTATAAAAAAATCTGGAATAACATCAACAATAAAGTCATACATCTCATTTAATGAAGCAGAAAGTAAAGTTTCTGCATTATGGGGTTGGAATTTAAACGGTTTCCAAAGTGATGGACATTTTAGCGTTGTAGTGCCCTTAAATAAGATTTTAGGGTTTGCAGAGGATTACAATAAAATTGTGATAAATTGTAAACACGAACTTATATTGAATAGGAGTAATTCTAACTTAAATAGTATTATTCTTACTGATGAAGTCGTTCAGCTTCAAATACGAGAGTACCACATATAAAAGTTTCCGATCGAGAACGTTTAATACTTTTAAAGCACTTAGAAAGAGATAAACCTATTCAGATGGCCTTTAGAAATTGGGATTTATATGAGTATCCTTTACTACCTAAGACCACAAAGCATTCTTGGTCAGTAAAGACTACTTCTTTTCAATTAGAAAAGCCTCGGTATGTCATTTTTTGCTTGCAAACTAATAGAAAAAATAATAGAACTAAAGACAGTTCGGTATTTGATCATTGTGAGGTGGCAAATGTTACGCTCTTTTTAAATTCGCAATATTATCCTTATGAGCCTTTATCTTTAAAGTTTTGTGAGAACAAATATAGTATATTATATGAAATGTATGTGAAATTTCGCCAGTCGTATTACAACTCTCCGGTTAAACCGTTGCTTGATCTGCAGGATTTCAAAGAAAAGGCCCCAGTCTTCATCTTAGACTGCTCGAGGCAAAACGATAGTTTAAAAACTGGTCCAGTGGATGTAAGATTGGAATTGTTCAATTGTGTTGAACATACACAAATACCAGATAAGACAACTGCATACTGTTTGATTATAAACGACCGACTTGTGGAATACAAACCTCTGAGCAATATCGTGCGTAGATTATCATGACTGCTATTGTAGACATCCAAGGCTTTAAAACAGAAGCAAATGAATTTTCAATAAAAGAAATTGCTATATGGTGTAATCAAAGCCTGCAAGTGTTTTTAATCAAACCGCCATTTCCTTTTTACGATTTGACCAAATCGGTAAGACAACAAGTTTCCTGGATTGAGCGTAATAGAAAAATATACTGGAGCGAAGGATTTATACCTTACTCAAATTATCAATATTTAGTTTTAGATATCTTAAAAGATAAGTCTGTTTTCGTTAAAGGTCTTGAAAAAGTGTCATGGTTGAAAAATATTTTAAATAGTGTTAATGTAATTAATTTAGAAGATAAAGGTTGTCCTAATTTGTTAACCCTATATGATCGCTATAAATATTCCGGAGATTTGTACAATTGTATCTATCATGACTCAATATGTGCATTAAAAAATGTTATGTGCTTAAAAAAATGGTGCTTTGATAATAAACTTTTTAAAAAAGATACAATATGGATTGTTTCATTTTACTTAATCGTTTCCTATACTCACTAACATACCCATTTAGTTTTAATATATACTATGATTGGAATATTACATGAATTGATACACATTCATAAGTACAATAAAAAACTCAGCAAAGAGAACAGTTACATTGGTCACTAAGACAAGGAGTTAAATTCCTAACCTGAAAACCTTAGAATAGGTGTTATTATTCTAAGCTGAAAACATAATGTTAATAATCTATATCGTGAATAAAACGGATCGCAGATAACAAAAGTAGGTATTATTGGAGGCGTCTGCGTCGCGAAACGAGCGAAGCGAGTTGAGTGACGCAGAAGTCAGAACACATTTATATTAATCGATCGAACACTACACGTGCAGTCAATCTGCTTTATCTCGATACGTCCGCATCACCTGGAATCCGAGTGACCGTGGGTTCAAGTTCCATGTAGACGAAGTCAGAGGCAAAAGCTAGTTGTGGATAAAACAATTATATAATTCATAAGTACATACATTCATAGTCTTATGCCTGTAACCCTGAAGAGGTAGGCAAAGGTGTATTACTACACCCACTTTTCGCCAGATATATTTAAGTCCCACGTAATAGGGAGGCGAGCCTATTGCCGTACCGGGCACATTTCTAGACTTCATGCTGTTACTGAGAATTTCCTAACAGAAAAACCCAATAACACTTTGGCCGACCCGGGAATCGAACCCGGGAGCCACCCGATCCTACTTTCAACATTGTTAAGATTTTGCATTCATTCATTAAAATTATCAACGAGCTGTGCAAAGATAACAGTATGTACCTACCTACATATAAATTATTATGAATGCATCGCTGTGCCCGAGCCGCACTGAGCGCGTCGAACGAACTTGAGATTGTTGTTTATATTATGTCATCCCAAGTAAAAACATTGTTACTGTGCTACCAGTATTACGATGCATCGATGAATGAAATAATATTGTACTTCTAATGCCAACCGTCCGTATCGCAGATCATGTTAGTAGTGTGATTTTTGGGGCGCTCTGCATTGCGAACGGAGCGAAGCGAGGTGAGTGATGCAGTAAGCAAATGAATTTATACTAAAAGAAATAGCTGTATGGTGTAATAAAAACCTACAAGTGTTTTTAATCAAACCACCATTTCCTTTTTACGATTTGACTAAATCAGAAAGACGGCAGGTTTGCTGGATTGGATGCCTGTAGTAGATGAAAATGAAATGCATAATTATTATTATTAAAAGAGTAATTAAATAATCTTATAAGAAATAAGTGATTCCTAATCTAACATTTATTGTATTTTAAAGTGCTATTTGTTTTAAGACTAAGATATATAAATCATCCATCAAGAATCCTAATTGTCTACTACTTAAATATATTATATATTAGAAGATTTTACTATCGTAATTATAAAAAATAAACGTTTGTACTGAGTTATTGATTATCTTGGATAATTCTATACACGTCATGTTAAGACAAAGTGGTCAAATATTTTATCACATCTTTGACGACACGTTTGGCGCATTGGCTAAGAGTATGACTCGCATCACAATGTAAATAGTAGGTTTAATAGACGCAGCAACTAATGCACCAACGTGTTGCGGGTTCGATTCCCGCACGGAACAAATGAGTATTGTTCCAGTTTGGATTTTGTTTTTATGTTTTTTTTACTTTATTTTTTTTTGTATTATAAGCAATTATTATGTCTCCATAATACCTACTGTTGGCTACTTACTAAGAAAGAAAGAAAGAGAAAAACTATTTATTTGTCACAGACACAGAAAAAGTATTACATATAAAAGAAAACATTGCAAGGCATAAGATTAGTCTGTGACAAATATGTGCACTTGATGTGCACACTCAGCTATATTGTTGCATTGTGGTAGTGTCCACAACTCTATTATTGAGTTATAGTTGCTAGTAAAAGCTAACCTCTCATTATACGGAAGGCCTATGCATTCATTAGTACAAGATGTGCACCAAATCGTTTCGATGCAACGATGTGCCGTGATCGAACATGATATTGTTGTTTATTGTACTTATTTAAGTGCGCGCGATAATTTTTGCTTGGCTATGTCAGTTCGACACCATACCAGATTATGATACACACAACAACCGATCGGACTGATCGCGTCGACTGAACACAGCAGTCTAACTTGAGAATGTTGTTACATTAGCATCTCAAACTAGAAACGACAGTAAGTTGTCCCATTGCATTGCTACTACAATGATATGTCGGTGAATGAAATACAATATTATATCGTGAATCAGACGGATCGCAGATAACAACGGTATTATTGGGAGCGTCTGCGTCAGCTCTCTTTGTTCTGAGTGATGCAGATCACATTTATATTAATCGATCTCGATTGTAAAATTGGGGCTTCTGTATCACGCAGCTCGAGAGGCGACGCGAGAGCAAGTGATGCAGAAGCCCCAATTTTACCCTATTGAAATCAGCAGATATTCGGCGAAGATTATAAGAATGCCTATTCATCTGATGAGCATTGTGCAATTCTGCATGCACCTTGTCAAATATGGTAGACAGATGGCCAAGCGTTTGGGCATATTCATCCCGCGGCTCAAATACAATATTGGGGTCCGATTCGTGATGAATATAATGAGAACCACAAGTAACCAATTCGCGACCATAAACCAAGTATGATGGGGTAAAACCAGTTGATTCGTTCACCGCACAGTTGAGTGCAAATGGTATCTTTGCTAAGTTCAAATCCCATACGCGGTGATCGCGGTCTATAAAAGTTGAAACAGCTGTCATAATAGTTTTGTTATATCTCTCGACCGGCTTAACGTGTGGGGTATACAGCGGTATGTAATGCAAATTAGGAACCTTGTATTTGGATAATAAATTTTTAAAGGTGGAGCTGATAAATTGCTTACCGTTATCTAAGACAATGGTAGACGGAATACCATGAACAAGGAAAACATTTTCTTCTAGAATTTTGGTGATAATTTCGGCAGAGGCTCGCCTAATTGGAAAAAGCAGACAATATTTAGAAAAACAACAAGATACTACGAAAACATACGTATTCTGCTTCCTCGAAGGGGGTAAAGGTCCGACGAGGTCTATGCTCAACATCTGAAATGGTCTATGACACGACTTAGGTTGACCCATATGGCCGAGAATGGAATGATTTTGGTGCTTGTGAGCCGTACAGGTATCGCACGCATGGACGGCTTTAACGACATCGCTATACATACCCGGCCAGTAGTAGGCAAGCGATAAACGCTTGTATGTTTTAAAAACGCCGAGATGGCCAGCAGTGGGCAAGGAGTGATTGTCGGATATGATGTTTGGTCTCATTTCCAACGGTATTACCTCCTTCCACTGAAACTCCCTAGCAAGTGGGTTTAATGACTTTTTAAGTCGATACAATTTATTATTAATTATTTGATAGACAACAAAAGACGATGGCCTCTTTAAGGAACCGTTAAATACGTTTAGATACCAAGAATCATTAGTAGAAACCGGTACAATTGTATTAGAATTATTATTATCATCCTGCGAACCATTGATAATAGCAGAGACAAATACAGAGCGAGACAAAAAATCAGGCAAAACATTATCTGAACCACGACGATGTCTAATTTCAAAATTATAACAAGAGAGACGAACACCCTATCTGGCTAAACGGCCTGTGGGATTATTTAATTTTAAAAACCACTGCAATGCGGCGTGATCAGTATAGACAACAAACTTCCCACCATTCTCGATATAACAACGCCAATGTTCAATGGCTGACAAGACTGCTAATGCTTCGCGCTCAGTGGCACTACAGTTTTTTTCCTGGCTGGATAATGACTTGCTGTAATAGGCAATTATCCTTTCTTCACCCTTTAACACTTGACAGAGAACGGCTCCTATACCATAATCGCTAGCGTCCCTGTGGATCTCAAAAGGTTCAGGAAAATCGGGACAGGATAAAATCACTGAGGAGGCGCTTTCTTTTAATTTTATAAATGCTTGTTCAGCCTCTGCCGACTAACAGAAGGGCGGTGCCTTTTTGCCTTGAGAAGTTAGTTTGTTCAAGGGTGTTGCAATAGTGCTGAAATTGGGTATGAAGCGCCTATACCACGAGGCCGCACCCAAGAAATGATGAACCTTCTTTCCAGTACTAGGAGTCGGGTACTCTTTCATGGAAGCAATTTTATCGGGGTCGGCATGAAGACCCTTAGAATCGACAACATAGCCAAGATACTTAAACTTATCTCTAAAATAATTGCATTTATCGAAGTTAATGATTAAGTTAGCAGATTTTAATGTTTGTAAAACGCGTAGTAAAAGCGAAATGTGTTCAGAAAAAACGGAACTAATACAAATTATATCGTCGACAAAACAGAACACCTTATTCTCAAATTCAGGCCCATAGAACAAAAAATCAGCCAATCTTTGTTGAGTTGCAGGGGCATTAGTAAACCCAAAAGGCATTTTTTTAAATTGAAATGTTCCGCGCGATGGAACGTAAAAGGCTGTTTTACAACGATCCTCTTTTTTGATTAATGTCTGCCAGAAACATTTAGAAATGTCAATACTAGATAAATATTTAGCATTACTAAGGTTATCAAGGATCTCCGAAATATAAGGCAAATTATAAGCGTCTTTCCTCGTCACCGAATTTAATTTTCTACTATCCAAACAAAAACGTAGTTCACCATTCTTTTTCGGAACCAAAATTACAGGGTTGGACCAAGGACTCTCCGCCGGCTCGACGACATCCTCTTCAAGTATCTCGTCTAGTTGTTTAATTAATATACGTTGTTTATCGGGAGACATACTATAATAACGCTGACGAATAGGGGGGCTGTCACCCGTATCGATTGAATGGGTAATTAAATGAGTACAACCTAAACCTCTAATTTGGTATGATATATTTTTGAATTTTGAAACAAAGTCATCGGCGATACGTCTCTGTTCTAAGGTCAAATTATCGTAGGGGATAATATGACTAGAACATGTAGTGGTGTTTAACTCGGCAACCTCAGCGTCAGACTTATTTAAAAGTAAGACGGAGTCCAAATGATTTGGGAACAAACCGAAAGCCCTCCAGAAATCCATACCCAGGATTAACGAGTTCTTGATACCAGGGACGATATGAACTATTAGGGGAACTACTTTATTTTGAAATTCAAAGGTAAGGGAAACCGATCCAGCAGAAAACAACCTTTCACCGCCTGCAGTAACAAGTTTCAACGGTTGAGAATCCATCACCTGGCAACCATTGTCAAGCAAGAATTTGTGCGAATTGTTACCCAGAATAGTGACGCACGAGCCAGAATCGAGCAAGCCCACAGCACGCTTACCATTAATATTAACTGCGATATAAGGATTATATTCAACATTATTTTTTCGTATTGAAGACAGGTGATAACAATTAAATAATTTAGCAATATAATTCAACCAATTATGCCAATCGCGTTTATCAAAATTAGACTTTTTATTACTCCAATCCGATTTTATTAGTTTTTTGGACTATTATTTTTATTTTTATTGTTGCTAGGAGTTTTACAATTGGGGCAATTAGTGACACGATAACCTTTCAAACCACATTTAAAACAAATCAACAGATTGGGTTTATTACAAGTATTCAAGGAGTGCGAAGATGTTCTACAACGAGGGCAAAACTGATTACTAGAATTAGGGGATTTACTGACAGCATTCATAATCGGTTTCTCTTTGTAATGATTTTGATAGGAATTATTAATTCTGTTTTTAAAATTAGAATAATTTTGATATGAATTTTTATTAAAATTGGGGACAGAACGACTAGGGGAGGTATGATTATCTAAAAACTCAGGAGGTAAATAGTTAGAAGAAGAAGAGGAAGGATCACGATCCCTACTACGGCTTCAGTTTCTCAAATTCCTGGCACACAGCAACCAAACTAGGAATGTCGACCACCTTAGTAGTAAGTAAAAAGTTTGTGTTTTTTTAGGTTTAATATTATTTAAAATTGTTGTATAACACTGGCTAATCAAAATTTTGAATTCATATTCCTGTATTCCGTTTGATGTATATATGTCACTTCATTAAATAAAGTCTGTTCCAACATGCGTTACGTTACGTTACGAGTTATAAATATAAAAACTGCATATTATTTAGTAAAAAGTGATTCTGCAAGCTTTTTCCAGTACGTGCATGTATAAATTATGAAAATTTGTGAAAATTTTTAACAGTTCACGAAGATATTTTCAGACAATTTTTGTTGTGACATTGAACAGCTGTACGTGTAAATATGGCAAGTAATTCCATTTCTGGTATAAAACCACTCATAAACAGAGACGGTTATTCCGTATGGAAATTCAAAATGCGTATGTACCTTGTGCATGAAGAGTTATGGGAGACGATTGTTGGATATTCTCAAGATAATGATATTTCTGCTGAGAAGAAATCACGTAACGATCAAAAGGCGTTATCGAAAATATGTCTCACTTTAGATGGTATGGCAATAACTCATGTAAGATCATGCAAAACAGCCAAAGAAGCTTGGGATGCTCTTTCGTCCACTTACGAGGACAAAGGTTTAGGGCGACGTATAAGCCTCGAACGGAAACTATACAGGTACTGTCTTGATGATTTTGATTCCAATATAGAGACGTACATGAATGCTGTCATGTCAACTGTGCAAGATTTGGCCGATATTGGCAAAATTATAGAAGATGCTTCAATAGCTGCGATTCTTCTAGGAGGTTTAAGTCCTCAATATGCACCTTGAGTAATGGCCTTGGAAAATTCCAACATAGACATTACAGTGGATTTGATTAAGACCAAATTATTGAATGAATTGAATAAACCAGCTGTAGATAACCCAGATACTGCTCTTCGTACACGAATGAACCAGAACAAACCTCAAACATCCAAATTAAAGAAAGCTATCGTTTGTTACGACTGTATGGAGCCAGGACATAAGCGTCCAGACTGTCCGCATAAGAAGGACAAGAAGAAGAAACTAGTAAATCACAATAATTCTCTATGTGCATTAAATGTCAATGACGGATTAGAGCGTGATAAATGGTTTATAGATTCTGGAGCTTCAGCGCACATGACGTCACGAGCTGAATGGATGGAAAATGTGAGAGGTTCATCTCTTGGGACTGTGACTATAGCAAATGGAGATGTACTGCCTAGTAAAGGCGTCGGAGATGTTTCAATCACCAGTTGCGGTCAAAATACTGATATAAAGAAGATTACTGATGTGGTTCACTTACCGAACTTGAACTCTAATCTTATTTCAGTGAAGAAGGCGGTAGATAAAGGTTTTAGCGTTGTTTTTGATAGAATTGGTTGTAATTTTTATGATTCTGATGTTTTTTCCTGTACAGGCGATGTTATTTTACATGGTTCTATATGTGGTGGACTGTATTCTTTAGATTGTACGGTCAACCCAACGACTCAACTATCCGCTTTTGAGACACACTCTGATGTTTCTAGCTTCAAGCTCTGGCATAGACGTTTAGGTCATTTATGCCGCATCGGGATGGATCAACTGAGGAAGGGACACGCAGTGGGCGTGGACTATTCAGAAGTCGATAAGGAACCATGTATCCCCTGCATTGAAGGCAAGCAGAATAGGAAACCTTTTAAGAAAGTTTCACATAAGAAATCAACTACTGTTCTGGAACTTATTCATTCAGATATTTGTGGACCTTTGCCTGAAACGGCATTTCAAGGCAATAAGTATATTTTATTTTTTATAGATGATTTTTCTCGTATGACTTTTGTATTCTTTATTC
Source organism: Euclidia mi (assembly GCA_944739405.2). NCBI lineage: Eukaryota > Metazoa > Arthropoda > Insecta > Lepidoptera > Erebidae > Euclidia > Euclidia mi. The sequence goes on along the minus strand of OX123204.2, from coordinate 22,920,116 downwards.
CTTCAAAAGCGGAAGTAAAGAACAAGTTTCGTATTTTTCAGTCGTCCGTAGAGCGGGAAACAGGAGCTAAGATTAAGATACTGAAGACTGACAACGGGAAAGAATATGTTAATGCTGAATTTACGAACTATTTACAAAATGAAGGGATTCAACATTAAACAACAGTTCCCTACAGTCCCCAGCAAAATTCTATTGCCGAAAGAACGAATCGTTCGATTATGGAGAAAGTAAGATCAATGCTTTCTGACAGTTCACTTTCTCCGGCTTATTGGCAAGATGCTGTAGAGATGGCTGTATATCTCAAAAATAGATCTCCTCACCGTGCTCTCGAAGGCAAGACGGCGTACGAGAAATGGTATGGTAAAATAGGTACCAAATCTTTCTCATCTGCGTGTTTTTGGATGTAGAGCTTTTATCCATGTCCCCGAATATAGTCGGAAGAAATTGGACATGAAAGCATCCGAACACCTTTTCGTCGGATATTCAGAAGATCCCAGAAGTTATTATTTCAGAGACATTAGATATCCCAGAAAACTTATGAAAAGCAGAGATGTTACTTTCTTTGAACATGATTTTCAAGATTTGAAAGGGAAGAAAAACTGTAAGTCCGGTAATGATTTAACTGAACCAGCAGTTATACCTCTATTGCTAAGTTCACAAGTAAATTCGTCGGATAATTCAGATAGTCGAACACCAGTTGTCATTGAAGATGAACAGATTCAACCTGATATTGCACAAGTATCAGAAGATTTCCAGCCTGCTATTGATGTTGAAGAGCAATCGCATAATGCTGATACTCGGAATGTGTCAGTTCAACCTGTAATTGCATCTTCATCAGAGGATATGGAATCTGATACTGAGTTTGTAGAACCAAGGTACAATTTGAGACCAAGAAAGCCTAATTCTGCTGCCAATTGTGTCTGTATGCAGACTTCATCCCCTCAGCTGATGGATGAACCTACAACTTATACACAGGCTATGAATGCAGATGATAGAGATAAATGGTATCAAGCTATGCAAGATGAATATCAGTCACTGCATGAAAAACAAACTTGGGTTCTCGTTAACAGACCAAATAAGAAGGTCATACCTTGAAAATGGATCTACAATTTGAAGAAAAATGCGCATGGTGACGTAATCAAATATAAAGAGAGATTTGTCGCGAAAGGATTTAACCAAGTTTATGGCATTGACTATTTAAAAACTTTCTCTCCAGTCGTCCGGATTTCTTCTTTACGCATGTTGTTTGCATTGGCTGCTGAAAAGGGAATGAAAATGTGCACCATTTAGACGTTGATACGGCATTTTTTAATGGATTTTTGGAGGAAGAGGTATATATGAGTCAGCCAGAAGGTTTTTCTAAACCTGGTCAAGAAGATAAAGTATGTTTACTAAAACGTTCGCTTTATGGCCTCAAACAGGCTTCGCGAGCATGGTACAAAAAATTGACCGAAATTTTACAATGCATTGGTTTTAGCCAAACTCCTTCGGAGGCATGCATTTATACTAAAAGGTTTGGTAGTGAGTTAATAATACTCGCTTTCCATGTCGATGACATTGTCATTCTGTATAAAGAAAATAAAACGCTTGACACTGTCATAACTGACTTACGGAATTATTTTAGCCTGAAAGTGATAGGCGAACTAAGTTATTATTTAGGTTTAAATATACACTGTAAACCTAATGAGATTAAAATATCTCAAGAAAGTTACATTCGCGATTTGCTGCGAAAGTTCAACATGTCGGAATGTAAGGCCGTTCCTACACCGTTGGAAATGAAACGTTTGCTGCCGAGTGAGAAGAGTGATGTAAGTGAATCTTCATTGTCCTATCCGTATCAGCAACTGATAGGCTCACTCAATTTTCTGGCCGTCAATACTCGTCCAGATATTGCTTTTGCGACTTCATATTTAAGTCAATTTAACACTAAATATGATAAAAGTCATTGGAAGGCGGCAAAACGTGTGTTGCAATATTTAAAAGGCACAATCAATTTGGGCATTACTTATAGGAAAGGCGGTGGGCTCTAATTGGCTACGCGGATGAAGATTGGGCCAATTGTCCTATGGATCATCGATCATACACCGGATTCTATTTTTCTATGGCCGGTGGAGCAATTTCATGGAAGAGTAAGAAGCAGACCACCATTGCCTTGTTATCTAGCGAATCGGAATATATGAGTTTGTCGAGTGCGGGTAGAGAAGCTCAATTTCTGAAGCGATTGTTCTGTGAACTTACTGGTAAGTCAACTGTTGTTACCATTTACAATGATTCACAGTCTGCCCAGAAGTTGGCAATGAATCCAGTTCACCACAATAGAATCAAACATATTGACACGAGATTTCATTACATACGCGACTTATTAGCTAACAGTGTCATTAATGTTGTATATACTCCTACTTTGGAGATGTGGGCTGATGTACTTACTAAGCCATTGACTCGCATCAAGCATCAGAATTGTTTAAAAGGAATAGGTTTGTCTTTATAATTCTTGTTTTGATTACGGGGGAGTATGTTGTATAACACTGGCTAATCAAAGTTTTGAATTCATATTCCTGTATTCCGTTTGATGTATATATGTCACTTCATTAATTAAAGTCTGTTCCAACAAAAATTATGTCTAATTTCTGCGCCTCGCTAATGGGGTCATCTAAACGAGAGAATAGACCCTTCATTTTTGCAATGTATAAAGTAATATTTTCATTCTCGCCTTGGTGACGAAGTCTAATCGCCGACATAAGTTTGTAGTCGTGGTTACGAGGGCTAAAGTCTCTTTTTAAATACAAACACAACTGATTCCAAGAATTGATACTATCTTTAACGCTGCGGTACCAAGTAAGTGCGTCGCCAGTAAACTTTTCAAATGAGAATGCGAGAATTTTCTCGTCAGGAACAGACCTACAAACCATAAACTCGTTGACCTTTTCTTTAAAGGCACGGACACACCTTTTGCCATTATATTTAAATTTAGACAACTCCGAAAACAACTTACGGTCGTAAGAAAAAGCGTTAATAGATTACTCGTTTGATATAACGTGTGAGCAACTTGTTTGTGGCTTAGGTGAAATAGCTCGCAGAAGGAACCGATAATTGACCGCGAAATTCTAGCCAAAGAGTATCTAAAACACTGGCATCGTTAGGTTCGTTCACGTTCACTCTATTCAGCCTGTGATATAAGTGGTGCAATAAAGATTCTGTACGCGAGAACAAATTATTTTCAAACTAGATTTGTAGTATTTTTAAATTATTAACTATCTTTATGAAAGTTATTTTTATGCCTGATATGTCTTCGGAAAAGGAAAGATGAGACTCGCATATAGTCTCTGCCGGGGCTTCCGACACCAGTTTGCCGATTTTCTTACGCAAATCGGCAACTGTAGCCGACGGCTCGACACCTCGAATTGCCACCTCATACTCTAGTTCGCCCTTTTGAAGTAGCAAGTATTTGATTTCAAAAGACATCGTCGCAATATATAGTAGACATTTTAATAATATCGACTATAAGGTGTAACTTGACTAGTCAAGGTCGCACAAGGAGGGTCATACGAACAATCAAAAAATAAAAAAAAAAGGGTATGAATTCGTTCCAAAAATTAATCCCGAAGGTCAGTTATTAAAAGAAAATAGTTAGTAGTAGTAATTAATTACCGTAGTAGGCAATTAAAAAACGGGTAGTATTTAACTCTTCCTCAATATATTTCTGATCTCTACATAAAAATATTCCTTTGTTTCACCAAAAATACTAATTTGCACACCAAAATATACTCACTAAAATGTTTCATAACAAACACCCGTTTGACCATTGCAAATCTCTAATAACAAAAGTAATCCTTTCAATTAAAAAGAATCGTTTCATATTTTAGTTTTACTCGACTTTACTTAATAAGCTGAGTTGACAAAGCCCTGCTTCGCAGGGCTCTTTTTTTTAGGTACTGGGTCACAAGAAAACCTAACGTAACCTATTAAGTTTTCTGAGTGGATAAGTTTCCTAACCGTACGAGACTTTTCATATTAAATTATATTTTGTAGAACGATCGGCATATTTGGTGTGCATTTAGTATTTGAGTGAAAGAATAAAATTGTTTAGCGTAACGCACTTCAGTGTGTGTTACTATAGATTTTTGATGCACTGTTAAAAATATCCCTTAAAAAACTAATCGCGAAGCATACGATCAACGAAGGTGACCTTAGCACGTCGTTAGAGGACGCGAGGCCTTAAATCGCAATACAAAGAATGCGATCAATGAATGTGACCACAGCGCGTCACTTAGTTGACACGCCGCAAGCCAAACGATTATAACTTGTTACTTATGCGGTTGATACTAACTTAATTATCACACGCGGCAACAGAAATAGTTATAATATAAAAATGCTTACCAAGCGTAGTAAGCTAAAATACATACCACTAAAACATTAACACTGCTTTGGAACGATTTCACACATACACGGTTAAAAAAAAAAAAAAAAAAAGGACTTACCTGAAGCGGATTCCCAACAAAACCCTACCTATATATTCCCGTGGGCGCCACTGTAACGTTGTCCCTACTTAGGGTGTGGTTAAATGAGAAACGTGGTTGAATGTTACAATAAAAAATCGATTTAATTCATCAAAGAATCTAACACATCCTTTAGCAAATGAATTTACTTAAAAAAATTACTAATTAATGCTATTCAAAGAAAGAGAATCAGGGTCGCGTGATTCGGCGATGGTAAGAAGTTTGTTGAGGGTCCGCTTCCAGCGTCGGTCAGTGATGCTGAGAAGAACTTAGCTTCTGTGCCGATGTCCAGTCGAATGCAGCCAAAGGGACCCGCGCTCCCAGCGCCCCCGTATTTATAGTGGCGTGCAGCGACCGAGATGAGTGGGAGGTGCCAGCGCGACGTCATCGCGACGTCACAACTAGTATTCCAATACCCTTCTTAATCATATACTTTATAGTTACAAAGTTCCTGGATAATTTTATCAGCACCGGATATCTAGTCTCAAAATCGTCGTCTTAGCCGTGTCTCCGTCGGCCATGAGTCAGCAGTTCTGTCACCTGACACCTCGCCGGCATACAGACATTCGCGCGCCATTGCCCATCCAAATTGAAACCAGTCATCTAACCGTTAGTCCGCATCATTTTATACTTCAACTATATATGAGGTGAGCGCTATTTTGAGACGTTTTTAACGTAAGTATTAATTGCCTGCACACGCGTAGCCATCGCCCAAGTCACAATCTACGCGCGAGCTACGCGCTTACAGTTAGCGTTCACTTAACTTTATTTGATTCTATTTTATGGCGGGTTTTCCTGACACGCTGATCGCACGCCGACGGTCCGCGCTGATGGGTCAATATGTATGAAGTACTTCTAGCGTTTTTGAGTCGCACTGGCCACTCAGCGCTGTCGGTCGTCAGCGCTGAGTTATTACTCCATACATATTGACATTATTGACCCATCAGCGCTGAACGTCGGCGTGCGATCAGCTTGACAGGAAAACCGGCCATAAGGTTGGAAATGCAGTGGCTGGGGCGCACAAGGTATAGTTTTATTACGCGCGTGCAGCGGTCCTCACGCAAACAGGCACGCTACGCAATGCGGTGCTGAACCAAACTCTTACACTCCCATTTTTCTGTGAGAATGTGATACTACTCAGGTTAATCCGGCCTAGAAATAAAAGAAAGAAACACTGTTTATTTTCATAACAAACGAAAGAGTATAAAACAATGTTAACAGGAGACTATAATTATAAATATACGCCTGGCGTCTGCATAAAAATAGGAGGCCAGAAACAGTGAGTAAAGTGAGACACGCCGTGAGTCTACTTTTGATTTTGTTTTTTGTATGTGATATCTAGTATCGAAGTTTTCCGACTGCCATCCTGAGGTAAGAACTGAGACCGGCATCTTTACGTGCCCTCCGCAGCACTCTGATGTAAATGCCCCATGCGGCCACCCATCCAAATAGCGGACTGTGCAAACGTTATTTCTAATAAGCATTTTTTTACAAAACAAAATGTTACTGATATAAACCTATTGATAGATAGAACCTAGATCAGACCTACAAAACGTAATGTATAAGTCAATGAACAAATCCTCTGTGAAGCTAATTAGCACACAAAGTGCAGTCACGCAAACTACGGTCTCGCTTATCTGCGGTGTTTACGTGACGGTGACATGCTGACATACCGTATTATGTGTGATCATGTCATTCAACAGGATAATGACTATGTTTTGAACGTGAACATAATATTTGCTTGAAAGAAAAATACTTTATTTTTATTTTATTTATGTGCATTGCTCGTCTATTTAGCATTCTGTAGCGGTGGCCTTGCTGATTAACATTGCATAAGACAAGTATCGTAGGTTCAATCCCCACAACGGACAACACTAAGTACCTAATCCACAAATTTTTGTGTAGAGTCTGTTTTTGTCTTATGTTCATAAAGCTCGTGATACCGACATTTATTTTGTCAAAGAACTTTATAAAACAAAACTTTACCTAACTTAAATAATACAGGCTCTAGAAAAAACAGGTTTTCTGAATTATGTACCTATAGTTTAACTTTCTTCTCACAAACAGCGTTAGGATACGAACTAGATTTTTTTTACAATTTTAGTCTCCTACTAGCTAAATTCCCCATTGCGTCATCAGTGTTCGTGTGACGTCGTGCCCCTCCGTCTGAACTGTGACGTCGAACGAAGGTGGGAGCGCCTCTGGCCGCGCGCCCCGCACGCCATATATAAGCGTGCGACGCTGCTCAATCTTCCCTTTGCTCCAGCTCACGGCCAGCAGTTAAGTCTTCTTCCTATCAAGACCCTGGCCTTCGGAACACCAGTGAACACCAGTGAACACCAGCTATACTTGTCGGACCACGCCCTGAATTTACTCATGTTCTCAATTAGTAAAAGTTTTAGTTTTAAAGTAGCTGCATTGTATTTACCTATATAGGCAATTATATTGTGAAGTGTACTATTCTAAAAGTGTTTTCATTTGTAAGTAAAACCTGATTTTCTTCCTTTTTTTTGATCGGCGAGTGATTGAGTCTGGCTCACCACCTACAAACCAATCACCCATGAGACATTGGCGCCCAATAGGATTTCTTTTTATAGCTAAATTGGTGTTCCGAAGGTGAGTGGTATTTTTTTCTGTATTTTTATATTTTTTGTGTATTTTTATGTGTTAAATTCGTCCAGGAGTAACCTATAGTTTTTCTTGACAGCCACAAGCTGCTTATTTGTATTCTCTAACTAATTATATGTCTAATTGAACTATTAGTTAGATAAATTGCATCGCGCAATGTTATCAAACCTAATTACCTGTCTTATTCTCGACCGCTGGGCGTACGAGCGACGCTGCGCCGCGCCGGCTCAACGAAGCCACGTGTTTTATCTACCTACAATTTCAATTTCTCTTGGACGCATTTTACATTTTACTACATTCTCTTCCTACAATACGCAATTACGCACTTTATTTTCTTTCACTAGTAGGCATGTGTGTAATTTTAGTGAACATTGCAGTGTAATTTATTATAATTTTTTTTGCCATTATTCTTCATGGGTTCGTTTCTCTGTTATATTTTGTCTCATGCGATTGTGTAAATTAAACTGTTAAAATAGCTTTAAATAAATTTTTAAAGTCTTTACTAAACTCTTTCTTAAATAATTGCTTTATACAAATAACTTTGCTCAAAATCTCGCATCTTTATATCATTAATGAAGGTACATAAATAATAAATAACTAAATAATTTACTTGTAAAAGTAATTAATCAATGAATTAACCTCTAAAGTTAATTTTCTCTTTCTTTCTATTGCTGTTGGTTTGCTGAGTTGGTAGCTTTGGGAAAGGCTATTCTATTCTAGCCTTTGCTAGTCTTTGATGGGCTGTTGTCTGGCCTTTGATCGGGTGTTTTATTTTCTGCCGTTTTGACCAGATAATTCGGAGTGCTTTGTAGTCCACGCGGCGTCTACTAGCCGTGTGTTGACCCTATTTGCTATGTGAAATCTGTAAGGATGCTACTAAATGCATATGGATGCTGCTAAATGCGCATGAATGCTTTTTGCTGTCGGATTCCGATGGTGCTCTGTTTTGCCATTTATATAATGGTCTCCTTCTCTTGCTAAATGGGAGAAGATTGGGTGCTGTTTGCTACATGATTCTGATGATGTATGTGCTCTTATTTGCGATTTTCTAATGGTACTTTTGCTCTTGCTAAACAAGAGATGAATGCTATATTTCTCTGTTCTTCTTGCTGTGAAGAACGGGCATTGTCGGGCTAAAAGTGTTATGGAGTCTGTTGTTTATACCAACAACGCCTCTTTAAAACGTTGGAGTTTTAACCTTGAATTACCGCGGTGGCTAGACTGCGAGGTTGCGTCGATTTATCGATGATTTTTGTTGTCTTTTAGTGTTTTTACCTGATATTTTTGTTCTATACCTGTTTTCACTACAATACTAACGTGGTGAAGACTCGTTCTTAAAATCTTCAAGTTCTACTAACAGTACTTGGCATTTCATTTTAAACTCAAGTTCCGACTAAAGGTTTTTGGTGTTTAAAAGGGTTCCTAGGTAACCCTACTTATGTTGTTGTCTATCAGGTAATAACAATAAATTGTGTGATTTAATAAACAAAAAATGTGTGTTTAAAAAAAAAAGTGGGTTAAGTCGTTTTATATAAGATTTTAACCCACACTTACTAAATAATTTTAGCGTATGCTGGTCATTCTGTTTGACCTTAGTGTATATAATAATATAATATGTGTAAATATATAATTTTTTTCTTTTTGGGTCACTACCGGAGAACCCAGTATCTTTTGCCCACTGTTAGTCAACTCTTTATGTGTTATATTATTCTAATGCGTTGCGCGTAATCACTAATTGCCAGGTGTCGCGCATTCGTTGTAAAATACCTACATAAACTCGTGCGAAGAGTTATCGCTCATAAATACCATCACAATATAAATGCCTAATTCTTGTTTTAAAATGTTTGTTTAACATAAATAAATACATAAACTTTAATAAAAAGATGATAAAATAAAATGTGTTGTTTTTGTGCATGTTACTACATCCACAATCCTTCATATAATAGAAAATGTTTATATTTATTGGCATTCATTTTAAAATCTAATGTTGAAATAAAATGTTCTAAATGTAAATTATACGTACTTGTATAGGTACCTAACTACCTACGCCTCACATTGTGCATAAACTCAATAATTAAGGATATTTTGGTTCTCAGTATATTGACATGGATTTCAATTCCAATATGGTGCATGAGCCATGTGAAGTTTATGCCGAATCGTTGAACTATTTATCTTCTATTCTCGAGAAGGTACACTCAGCTCTGTTGTCGGCTCATCAACGCAATTGTTTATTTTATAATCTTCGCCGTAAACCGGCAGAATTCTTCAAAACTAAACGATATGAATGTTAAACCACTTGGCAAATGGCATATAAAAGATTTGAAGATACATAAAATTACATTAAAAAAAAAGAACTTACTTATATAACCTTTTTTTCTTTTTTTTTTTTTTTTTTTTTTGGTGTCGGGTTGGAAAATCCTCATGGAGTCCCTTCGCCCTGGGGGGAAGGACGAAGGGGACTGTCAGACTCTTACTGACTAAAAACCAACCCGTCCTCCTCATGTACCCATGTGTCGGAGGGTAGGGTTTCACCTAAGCATTCCTCGCTACCCCCCCACGGGTATTGGCCCGCCAGATGGTCAGGCGGGCCCCGAACGAAAACCCCTTGGCGGCGGGATGAAGGTGTTGGGCTCCGCCGCCAAAACACCCAGCGGCCGCAGAGGATAGGGAGGACGGCAACGCAACACCGCATCTCCTCTTCCTCTGCGGCCCCACCGCGACGCAACGATGGTGCGCCCCCATTTGGTCGCGGGAGATAGGGCGCGCGCCAACGCAACACCGACACGCCTCTTCTCCCGCGACCGCACCCGACTGCGAGGGACAGACAGAACTGTCTCCCGCACCCGCACCTATGGACGCATCCTACGCAGGCCTCACGCAAGCCCACGTGGAGCGTGCCCTCCCGGGATCCCGCTTAGCTTCACCGTGGGAGAAAATCAAATCCACGGTTACTAAGCCCCCCCACCACGACAAGGTGGAGATCCCACGGGGGGGTACTTATATAACCTATACATTGTTTATTTTCCAAACGAATGTTCTCTAATTTATGTTACCGTTTGTAGTAGTGCCTACTATAAATTAATATTTTTTGTTGTGGGTAGCAAATATTTTTTCTCGTAAAATACACTATTTTCTAAATTGCTACGCAGTTATGTACCCAAATGTTGTGTTGAACATTGTTTTAAAAAGTCTTACCATAAACTAAATATATTGTTTTTTTACCCTGTGGATCAGTGGTTAAAAGGTCACTGTCAGCCGAGTATACAAGTTCGAATCTCGCTTGTGGTCTTTTCTGGAAGTCTATTCATTTTAATGTCTACTTTGTTGGCGTTTGGTGTATTATTTTTTTCGCTGTGCTTTGTTCTGAAGATTTTTTTATTGTTGTTGTTCATAATTTTGTATCGATTTTATAATCGAATTGTTATTATAGGTACCTACTTTTATAGAGCAATATTGTCTGTGATTGATCGGGCGTCGCGAACTCGGAACAGTCAAATAATACTTATCTAATTACAATATAATATATCTAGTTTGTTATTGCGATGCGCACGCGCTCACTCAGTGACGCGCTGGTTGATATATACCGAACTTATGATTCATCATTGTTTACTTTAATAGTGTGTTCATTCATCGTGGACAATCGTGGTCTTTGTAATTAAATTGAGCAAAATAATTATGTATTTTGTTGTTCTTTTGTAATTCACTAGTCATTTCGTAGTCTGCAACTGGAATTTACTTTTGTTTAACTTTTATATAAATTCTGTTTCTTGTGCCTAACTATGACTTAGTACTTTGTTTATTTAGTGGTCAAGGTGCCAAACCCAAGAAAAATAATTCGTAGGGCTAGACATAGCTTCTTATACCTGTAACTCATTCTTAATGACGTCCCTTTTATCTCGTGTATTACCCTAAGCACTTCGCGCCTTTAGTGGTTGTCTCTCATATTCTGTTGTTATGTTATGGCCTAAGCACTTATGTAGTGTGTGGCGGCTTTCTGGATAACGGGTGTGTTAGTTTATCATAGGTAAACATCGTTATCGGGCGGGTAAAAATGGTGGCAGTGCGGTAGCGCACGACAATAGGGTTGTTATACGTATGCGTCACGTAGGTGCATACATTTAATAAGCTTTTTCGATTATGTTATATCGTACAATACCTTTATTTAATTAAAATATATAATAGATTTAAATGTTTTTTTTAAAGTATAGCTATAGTATTGTATTTTTTTTCGTATTGTAATAACTTTTTCACTAATTACTCTTTACTACTTCAATGTAATTTGAAAGTTAAGGCGAAATTATTTTTAAATATATTAAATTATTATTTCGCAGTCGTCATATTATATTGGATAAAATTTTTACAAGCATCTATGTTAAAAATATGTTTTAATCTATTCTTTACTTTCATATTTTTGTTGAAATGTTAAAAAGTGTTAACTTATTTAAAAAAATTGGCAACTCTAAATTTTAGTCTAGTTGCCAATTTTTTTAAATATGTTAACACTTTTTAACATTACAACAAAAATATGAAAGTAAAGAATAGATTAAAACATATTTTTAACATAGATGCTTGTAAAAATTTTATCCAATATAATATGACGACTGCGAAATAATAGCCGGCAAGAAGCAGTACATGGTGGCTCGATGATTTTACTTAATAAGCAACTTAAATTTAAGGAGCGTCATGATATTGTAAGTCTGTCTGTTGAGCGAACTATTGAGGTAGCCTGTGTGGAACTGAGGAGATTTATTGTAATAAGTGTATACAGGCCTCCTTCAGCATTGTATGATAGCTTCGAGCGTATTATGGATGAGATATTAAACAAAGTTGCAAAAATAAATAAAAATGTTGTTGTGTGTGGTGACTTTAATGTAAATTTATTGGAGGATAGTAGTCTTAGTACAAAATTGAAAGCGCTGTTTCTATCATATAATCTGAAGAACTTATTCTTACAGCCCACAAGAGTTACTTCCTCTACATCTACTTGCCTAGATAATATATTTACAGATATCATAGTAAGAGACAAGCAAATTATTAGACAGTTAGACTCAGACCATTGTGGACAGCAGATCTCCTTTAATGATAACAGTAAGAATGTTTCTAGGCAAAATATAGTTGTAATACCTAAAACTGCAACTCGTTTTGCTAGGTTTCAAAGTAAACTAATGACTAGCTGGTCACTGTTAGATGATGAAGGTGACCCTAATTTGTTATATAATAGCTTTTTCAAAGCGTTTTGTACAGACTTTAATTCGGTTTTCACACCTAGAACGATTACAGTTGGAGGTAATGCAACCTTCTGTGAATGGGCAACAACTGGGCTTCACAAAAGTAGAAAGAGATTGTATGAGCTATATGACGAGAGAAACTTTAATTTAAGTGAACAATTTCAGGATTATGTTAGAAACTATGCTAGGATATTTCGGAAACTTTGCAAGAAAGCTAAGTCTCTTTACCTGAGTTCAAGGATTAGGCGTAGTGACGATAAAATGAAAATGACATGGAATATAATAAACAGCGAGACTGGGAAAGTTAAAAGTAAAAGTTCAAAATTTAGTTTGAACATTGATAACGACACTATTACATCAGACTCAAAAGTTGCATCGGCGTTTGAAAGTTTTTTTACTGATATCCCCGTTATTACTACTAGATCTTTGGACTCATCAACCAATGCAGCGGAATCTCTCTTAAAAGAAAACATGAGTACTACCTATAGTAATTTCTCATTTCAGTATATAAATTCAAATGATGTTATAAAAGCTTTTAATACTATAAATTTAAAGAAGACTGCAGACTTGTGGGGAAATTCCGTTACTATTACCAAGTCCATTATTGCTTTAGCTGCTAACAGATTAGCTTTAATATTTAATAAGTGTATTGACTGTGGTGTATTTCCTGATCTTATGAAAGATAGCAAGGTAATACCTTTGTACAAAGCAGGTAGCACATCAGACCCCACCAACTATAGGCCAATTTCTGTGCTGCCCACATTTAGCAAAATTTTCGAGAAATTGATACTAGACCAACTGCAAAGTTATTTTAATAACAACGAGCTTCTACACTCTAAACAATTTGGTTTTACAAAGGGGCGCTCCACGACCGATGCCGGTGTTGAGCTTGTAAAACATATCTTTGATGCCTGGGAGGATTCACATGATGCTTTAGGTGTCTTCTGTGATTTGTCCAAGGCCTTTGATTGTGTAGAACATGATACATTGATCAGGAAATTACATCACTATGTTTTAAGTAGTTCTGCTCTGCATCTTCTTACTTCATATTTGAGTAATAGGATTCAGAGAGTTGATGTCAACGGGACGCGTTCGCATGGGTCTGTAGTCAAAATGGGCGTCCCACAGGGTTCAATCCTCGGTCCTTTTTTATTTTTAGTTTACATTAATGACTTACCACACCTCGTCAATGACAAGCACGGGATAGTACTGTTTGCTGATGATACCTCACTTTTATTTAAATTAAAACGACAGCAAATTGATATGGACGATGTAAACATTGCTATCTCAAAGGTGGTTCGCTGGTTTGAGGTTAACAACCTGCTTTTAAATAGACTAAAAACTAAATGTATTCGATTTTTCATGCCTAACGTCAAGCAAGTGAACACCTCAGTAAAGGTTAAGGATGATGTGTTGGATCTTGTGGATAACACCAAATTTTTAGGCATTACACTAGATTCTAAGCTGCAATGGGGACCACATATTAGTAAATTGTCGAATAGACTCAGCTTCGCAGCATACGCAGTCAGGAAAATTCGCCAGTTAACTGACATTGACACTGCCAGGCTTGTATATCATAGCTATTTTCATAGTATAATGTCATACGGTATTCTCCTGTGGGGAAATGCTGCCGACATTCAGACCATCTTTGTTCTGCAGAAAAGAGCTATTCGAGCAATTTATAATTTGGATTATGGGGCTTCGTTAAGGAATAAATTCAAGGAAATAAACATTTTAACAGTTGCAAGCCAGTACATTTATTCCAACCTAATATATTTATTCCAAAACAAGGCCTCATACTCAAAGAAAAGTGATATCCACAATTTGAATACTAGAAATAAGAGTAAGCTAGTAGTGCCGGCTACCCGGCTAGAGAAAATAAAAAAATCTTTTCAAGGCCAATGTGTGCGCTTTTACAACAAAGTGCCAAGCAATATTCAAAATGTAAGTTATAATAAATTCAAAAAGATTATAAAACGTAAACTTTGTCAAAAAGGGTACTATTCAGTGCTAGATTATATTGAAGATAAAAATGCTTGGGATTAATTTGCTCGGTCCCACAGGCTACTTATGTTTGATTAGTGTTAAGTTTCATGTGAGTGTGACTTATTGTGTCTATATTATGCTAGTAAGTACTTTTATATTATTATTAAAAAAGCCTTATTAATTGACAACAACATTATAGACACACCAGCTCATATACTTATGAAAAATTCAATGTAGTTACCAAGTTTTTAAATTGTATAGAATCAAGACGTAGAAAAGAGTGGCTGTAATAACATTAAACTATTATTAAAAAAAAATGTGCATGCTATATGGGTACGCGCGGCAACCCTAGTGTCGAATGCCACGACCTTGGCCCGCTGGATAACGATGTTTAATCATAGGGCAGTTGTTGCGTGCGTATTGTGAGTAATATATTATATTTATAGCTAATGTAGTTATGTAAGTTTGGTTGTTTACTTAAAATACTGACACCATTTCCACTACTTGATTACAGGAAATCCTCAACTAGCTGCTAGCCAGGAAAATTTTCCCTAGGGAAAATTCTGCCCTAAAGAGGGGGGTGTGTGAAGTCGTGCCCCTCCGTCTGAACTGTGACGTCGAACGAAGGTGGGAGCGCCTCTGCCCGCGCGCCCCGCACGCCATATATAAGCGTGCGACGCTGCTCAATCTTCCCTTTGCTCCAGCTCACGGCCAGCAGTTAAGTCTTCTTCCTATCAAGACCCTGGCCTTCGGAACACCAGTGAACACCAGTGAACACCAGTGAACACCAGCTATACTTGTCGGACCACGCCCTGAATTTACTCATGTTCTCAATTAGTAAAAGTTTTAGTTTTAAAGTAGCTGCATTGTATTTACCTATATAGGCAATTATATTGTGAAGTGTACTATTCTAAAAGTGTTTTCATTTGTAAGTAAAACCTGATTTTCTTCCTTTTTTTTGATCGGCGAGTGATTGAGTCTGGCTCACCACCTACAAACCAATCACCGTGCGACATTCGCAAAGGTCTTTCTCACATTACGCAAAAAAAATTGCGTGTGCGTATTATTAAAGCTCGGTTTCGCCTTGTTGACATTGTCCAACAAAATCCTGTCAATTCACGAACCCATTTTTATTTCATATTTATTCTACACAAGTTGAAGTACCTCTACAAACGTTTTACAAAATTTCATTTCACCCCAAGGAGGTCGAGTTTATAAAGCCTCTAGATTTTTATTTACAACGCCTGGAACTTAATAACCACGCATAAAGGCTGCACATTTATTTTTTAGTATCTCGTAACGTTTAGAAGATAAATAGAGGTTTAATCACCAATTAGGGTTATCACAATCAGCGTTAACACTGTTGGGATTTTCGCGATCAAAGTAATGCCCACATTACGACACAGCATCTCTCATTGAGCACACCAATTACATTCTCAGGAGGCGATATTAAAAATAATAAACCGCCTGTCGGCCGTCGATTACCCAATTTTAAGTAAAAGCGAATTTCCCCAACTCTGGGTAATTCTCCCCCACTAACGGTAATGGGTAATGTCGCTAACGGAGTGTGCCGTGGTTTTATTGGAATGGTGATAATTTCAGTGTGAAATGCTTTTTACAGCGGTCACGAAATTTCCGTCCCGGTTCATAAGTTTGACGCGTTGGTAACTGCAGCTGAGCTCTGTCTACAAGTATTTCTACTTAATAAATGTTTCTTTACCAAACTTGGAATAAAGTGCGTAGGCCAGAAATACTGATGAGAATTCAATGCATCTATCAGACCCCGCATTTCATTTGCAGTCATCTTTGGATGATGATTGAAAATGCAAACTCAAACTCAAATATGTTTATTTCCATAAAAATGTTAAAATTTTTTGGACACGTCAGAAAGTCATACAAATAAAAAAAATAAAAAGTAACTTTAAATGCGTATTAACATAGTTGAGCATTGAAAAAAATGCCTGTTCAGAAAGTAGAGCCTCGTGAGAAGAATCAGGCAAGAAACTCCGGGCCACTCTTTTCTTCGTCTTGATTCTATACAATTTAAAAACTTGGTAACTACATTGAATTTTTCATAAGTATATGAGCTGGTGTGTCTATAATGTTGTTGTCAATTAATAAGGCTTTTTTAATAATAATATAAAAGTACTTACTAGCATAATATAGACACAATAACTCACACTCACATGAAACTTAACACTAATCAAACATAAGTAGCCTGTGGGACCGAGCAAATTAATCCCAAGCATTTTTATCTTCAATATAATCTAGCACTGAATAGTACCCTTTTTGACAAAGTTTACGTTTTATAATCTTTTTGAATTTATTATAACTTACATTTTGAATATTGCTTGGCACTTTGTTGTAAAAGCGCACACATTGGCCTTGAAAAGATTTTTTTATTTTCTCTAGCCGGGTAGCCGGCACTACTAGTTTACTCTTATTTCTAGTATTCAAATTGTGGATATCACTTTTCTTTGAGTATGAGGCCTTGTTTTGGAATAAATATATTAGGTTGGAATAAATGTACTGGCTTGCAACTGTTAAAATGTTTATTTCCTTGAATTTATTCCTTAACGAAGCCCCATAATCCAAATTATAAATTGCTCGAATAGCTCTTTTCTGCAGAACAAAGATGGTCTGAATGTCGGCAGCATTTCCCCACAGGAGAATACCGTATGACATTATACTATGAAAATAGCTATGATATACAAGCCTGGCAGTGTCAATGTCAGTTAACTGGCGAATTTTCCTGACTGCGTATGCTGCGAAGCTGAGTCTATTCGACAATTTACTAATATGTGGTCCCCATTGCAGCTTAGAATCTAATGTAATGCCTAAAAATTTGGTGTTATCCACAAGATCCAACACATCATCCTTAACCTTTACTGAGGTGTTCACTTGCTTGACGTTAGGCATGAAAAATCGAATACATTTAGTTTTTAGTCTATTTAAAAGCAGGTTGTTAACCTCAAACCAGCGAACCACCTTTGAGATAGCAATGTTTACATCGTCCATATCAATTTGCTGTCGTTTTAATTTAAATAAAAGTGAGGTATCATCAGCAAACAGTACTATCCCGTGCTTGTCATTGACGAGGTGTGGTAAGTCATTAATATAAACTAAAAATAAAAAAGGACCGAGGATTGAACCCTGTGGGACGCCCATTTTGACTACAGACCCATGCGAACGCGTCCCGTTGACATCAACTCTCTGAATCCTATTACTCAAATATGAAGTAAGAAGATGCAGAGCAGAACTACTTAAAACATAGTGATGTAATTTCCTGATCAATGTATCATGTTCTACACAATCAAAGGCCTTGGACAAATCACAGAAGACACCTAAAGCATCATGTGAATCCTCCCAGGCATCAAAGATATGTTTTACAAGCTCAACACCGGCATCGGTCGTGGAGCGCCCCTTTGTAAAACCAAATTGTTTAGAGTGTAGAAGCTCGTTGTTATTAAAATAACTTTGCAGTTGGTCTAGTATCAATTTCTCGAAAATTTTGCTAAATGTGGGCAGCACAGAAATTGGCCTATAGTTGGTGGGGTCTGATGTGCTACCTGCTTTGTACAAAGGTATTACCTTGCTATCTTTCATAAGATCAGGAAATACACCACAGTCAATACACTTATTAAATATTAAAGCTAATCTGTTAGCAGCTAAAGCAATAATGGACTTGGTAATAGTAACGGAATTTCCCCACAAGTCTGCAGTCTTCTTTAAATTTATAGTATTAAAAGCTTTTATAACATCATTTGAATTTATATACTGAAATGAGAAATTACTATAGGTAGTACTCATGTTTTCTTTTAAGAGAGATTCCGCTGCATTGGTTGATGAGTCCAAAGATCTAGTAGTAATAACGGGGATATCAGTAAAAAAACTTTCAAACGCCGATGCAACTTTTGAGTCTGATGTAATAGTGTCGTTATCAATGTTCAAACTAAATTTTGAACTTTTACTTTTAACTTTCCCAGTCTCGCTGTTTATTATATTCCATGTCATTTTCATTTTATCGTCACTACGCCTAATCCTTGAACTCAGGTAAAGAGACTTAGCTTTCTTGCAAAGTTTCCGAAATATCCTAGCATAGTTTCTAACATAATCCTGAAATTGTTCACTTAAATTAAAGTTTCTCTCGTCATATAGCTCATACAATCTCTTTCTACTTTTGTGAAGCCCAGTTGTTGCCCATTCACAGAAGGTTGCATTACCTCCAACTGTAATCGTTCTAGGTGTGAAAACCGAATTAAAGTCTGTACAAAACGCTTTGAAAAAGCTATTATATAACAAATTAGGGTCACCTTCATCATCTAACAGTGACCAGCTAGTCATTAGTTTACTTTGAAACCTAGCAAAACGAGTTGCAGTTTTAGGTATTACAACTATATTTTGCCTAGAAACATTCTTACTGTTATCATTAAAGGAGATCTGCTGTCCACAATGGTCTGAGTCTAACTGTCTAATAATTTGCTTGTCTCTTACTATGATATCTGTAAATATATTATCTAGGCAAGTAGATGTAGAGGAAGTAACTCTTGTGGGCTGTAAGAATAAGTTCTTCAGATTATATGATAGAAACAGCGCTTTCAATTTTGTACTAAGACTACTATCCTCCAATAAATTTACATTAAAGTCACCACACACAACAACATTTTTATTTATTTTTGCAACTTTGTTTAATATCTCATCCATAATACGCTCGAAGCTATCATACAATGCTGAAGGAGGCCTGTATACACTTATTACAATAAATCTCCTCAGTTCCACACAGGCTACCTCAATAGTTCGCTCAACAGACAGACTTACAATATCATGACGCTCCTTAAATTTAAGTTGCTTAATAAGTAAAATCATCGAGCCACCATGTACTGCTTCTTGCCGGCTAAACGAGCTTCCTACTATATGATTACTGAAATTGAACATGAACTGGTTGCTTTTTAGCCAATTTTCAGTGATGCAAAATATATCAACAGCATTACAGTTCATAAACAATTCCATTTCTAAATCTTTATTAATCATACTTTTAATATTCTGATGTACTAATTTAATCAAATTTTTGTTATTATTATGTTTAAGTGTATTAGTCAATGAGTTACGAGTAATCTTATTATAGCTAGAGGTGTTCTCTATAGTCTCAGAAT
This sequence comes from Euclidia mi, assembly GCA_944739405.2. Lineage (NCBI taxonomy): Eukaryota > Metazoa > Arthropoda > Insecta > Lepidoptera > Erebidae > Euclidia > Euclidia mi. The sequence continues at coordinate 22,900,625 of OX123204.2, read as the reverse complement.
TTAATTTAAATTATTATTATTATGAATGGAATTGTCATGTGCTCTAACAGTACTTGGGTCACTGTATAAATTAAATGCTAATAATTTAGCAAGTTGTCGTTTAAAAGAGCGAGAAAGATACATAGTATCTTTTGTTAAAATAAAATTACTTTTAATAAAAGTATTACTTTTAATAAAAGTGTAATAAAAGTATTAATTTTGTCATTATGACGATATGTACTATTATATAATATTTATTTATTTATTTATAACTTCATACACAAAACATGTATAGGCGGACTTAATGCCTGAGGCATTCTCTGCCAGTCTACCTTGGGGTGATGCAGAGATAGAACAAGGTAGGTGCAAATTGAAGTAAAAGGAAACATGACAATCCTAATAAATACTTAAAAATGAAAAACATAAATGTCCATACATAAATACTACTTAATATAAAGACAAATAATTATACTAAATACATAGAATATACATATTATAAGTACATAAATATATAATATAATAAATACGTATACATAATATATATAAATACATAAGTATATTATATATTAAATATATTTAAATAAATTACCTCTGAGATGATCCTGCCAGTTGGTTCAGTAAGAACTGCCGTACTTTTATTTTAAAAGTGAAGCGACTGGTGGCCATCCTGATTTCCAGAGGAAGAGCATTCCACAGAAGGATAGATTGGATAGGAAAAGATGCATGAAGGAAATCGGAGCTGTGTGAAGGGCAGAGAAGGAGTCGATTATTAGAGGAGCGTAGGATTTTATCGTGAATAGAAAATAGGTATTGGAAGTAAGGGGTTAGATAGGTTGGAGGGTTGGGAGACATGAGGATGGAATAAAGGGTAGTGAGAGCACGCAAGCTTCAGCGTTGACGAATAGGTAACCAGTTCAAATGGGAGCGATAAGTAGACACGTGATCATACTTACGAAGATTAAAAATAAATCGAATGCAGTTATTGAGAAGACGGTCAAGTTTATTGAGGAGGTCTGCATTCAGGTCGAAATAACACACATCACCATAGTCGATAACAGGGAAAATTAAAGTATGCACCAGCATCGTCTTAGTCTTGGAAGGTAGAAAGTTTTTTAGGCGATAGAGAGCACGTAGGGTACCGGTAACTTTTTGGCTAATGTTCGACACCTGTGCACGCCAGTTGAAAGTGGAGTCGATATGTAAGCCTAGGTCTTTGACAGTTACAGAGTATTCAATAATTGAACCATTATACGTTACTGGCGGCAGTGTACTTGTATCAACTTTGTTCAGGATTCTTTGACTACCTACAATAATTGCCTGACATTAAGACGGGTTAACAGTAAGACCAAAAGAATTAGACCAGTTATATAAATAATGTAAGTCTCTGTTAATGCGCTCAATAGCAGAAGGTAAATCTTCTACACTGGCTTGAGCATAAAGCTGCAAGTCATCGGCATACAAATGATAAGCGTATTGAAGATTCTGTGTTAGGAGATTGATAAATATTGAAAATAACAAAGGAGAGAGAATACCGCCTTGTGGCACGCCAGAATCGATTTGACACCAACTTGATGAAGATTCGTCAACGTGTACAGACTGCTGGCGTCCACGAAGATAAGACGAGAACCATTCCAGTGCCTCAGACGAGACCATAAGGTGGGAAAGGATAGCTAGAAGGATGTCGTGACTGACGGTATTAAAGGCATTAGAGAAGTCCACCAAAGCCAACACAGTGACTTTGGTTTGCTCCATGCCCGTCCTAATATCGCCAGTCACTTTTAGGAGCGCGGAAACAGTGCTGTGGCCAGGCCTGAAACCAGATTGAAACACACTTAGAAGGTTTTTTGAAAAGATATGGCGAGATAGCTGTTTCTGGACACTGGCCTCCAGCACTTTAGACAGGAAAGGTAGGATGGAAATGGGGTGGAAGTCACTGGACCGGGAAGGATTTTGGATCTTAGGCAAAGGTGTGACAAAGGCTTTGAGCCATAAGTCAGGGAAGGTACCGGCTTCCATGGAAAAATTAACAATGTGGGTAATTGCTGGGAGAAGGTGTTCTAGAATGGTGATAATCATGCGGCGACTGATATGATCACAGCCCACTGCATTGGATTTGATGGAGAGGATAATCCTTTTAATCTCGTCCGGTGCCACGGGAGAAAACCTAAAAAACTCAATGTCGGGACAGGGCAAATTAGCCAGGTAGTCGAGCGTGACACATTTGGTTTGATGATCTAGCGTTGTAGTGGTGGAGAAATGTCGATTAATATCATCCAAACCAATTGTGCCCAGGAATTCGACACGTCGCTTTTTGCCAATGCCTAGCGTCCCAAGGAACTTCCAGACTTTGGCGGGGGAAGAGCAGGTAATGTTATCAAGAATATGTCGGTGTTTAGCATTGCCTATCATTTGGTTGCAGCGATTCCTTGCAGCCTTATAGAATGCCCAGTTGTCATCACATCTGTCCTTGCGAAATTTACGAAAAGCCCGGTCCCTACGTCTCATCGCCATTCGAACCCCTCTCGTGAGCCACGGTGCTGGAGGACGCTTTAATTTAACACGCCTAACAGGGGCATGAACGTCGTATAGACCGATAATATTGTTATTAAAAGCAGTGACTTTGGCGTCCAGCGTGGCGGCCTGAAATACGTCATCCCAGTTAATTAATGAGGCATCCCGGCATAACTTTTCTGCATCCATACGACCAAAACAACGCCTATGCACAACTTTAGGAGCAGGTTTGGGAGGTTTTAGGATATAGGAAAGGAGGTCATGATGGGAAAAATAATAGATTTAATTTACTTATCTGGTTGTTTTCTTTATCAGATAAGGTCTTAGAATAAGGAAATGCACAGACTATAAAATTGAACCCCACTTTAGAACTTCTATCAGTCATTATATCCGATAAAACTAGTATATCTTTCCTAGTAACTAGTAAGCTATCACCATACATAATAATAACCGTAGAATGTTTATTGAATTCTGCATGTTTTAACTTATTAACTAATGAAGACATTCTTTCTCCTGGATAACAAAAGTTTTGTAATGGACGGTTAGTGTAACTATCTATTAAGCTACCCAAACTCACTCCCAATTGTTCAGAAAACATCAATACAGTGTTATTACTATGAGTGTCAAGTGAACATATATGATTTGTTTGTAACAAGGCATCAGAACCGGAGTCATTGTATATTTTGTGAGGTTGTTCTAGTACTAGACTACTTTCTAAATCATTATTTAATTTTGAACAATTTAAGCAAAATTTTTGTTGGCTATAGAGAGTAGTTGTTCTAGATTCTCTCTACCAACTCTAGAAATCTCATCATATTTTAATATGTATTCTTGAGTTTCTTTCTGGTGTGTTATTGCCATTTTGTCGAGCTGTGCAGTCAGTTTTGATATGTGTGTTTGTAGCTCCTGAGTGTGCTGATCATATAATAATCTACTACTGAGTAATTGTTTATTGCTAGCCTCAAGCTTCGACATCAATGCCTCCTGTTCCTTAACCAAGTCATGGTTAATTTGTGATAATTTATTTACTTTATTTGACCCCTTGTGACTGGATTCAAGTCGCTTTATCAATTTATTTAATTTTGATAATTGCCTAAATTTCCTTTTGGTTATCAATTTAGATTTACAGTTGCACTTACATTTTACAGTCTTAATAACACTAGCATTACCGCTCATTACCTCTGAAAACAGGTTCTTGTTTGCTGTGGTGTTGAGCGTCTGGATTGATTCCTCTTGTGATAAAATTGTTGTTTGGGCTTCATTCAGACTCGCCTCCAACTCCATAATTCGACTGAGTTGTCTAAGGTAGGTTTCATCACAGCTACTGTAGGACCTAACTTCCTCCTGTAGTCTGTCTCGTTGGTCCAAGATGTCCATGTGTTCAATGTGGAGTTCCGTCAATTGCGCCTTCAGCTGGGATACTTTGTCATTGACATATTTAATTTCTTCTTCGCTATCAACACGTCTTCTTCGCTATCAATGCCAACCTGACACTTTGGTTTTGTTTTAACTGTCAGACTTTTTTGTGTTTTTATTGCTGTGTCTAATAAATGCTTTCTATCTTTCTTCTTACATATGTACTACGGTGCTTTTTTGGCCGAAAGGTGTGCAGTTTGATTCATCCCACTGACTTCTAGTTCAAGAATGAACGAACTACACTAGCTATATCATCCAGTATTACATTGATAGCTTTAAAGTTATCGGCATATTTGCACATGCTTGTACTCGCTCAATAAAAGCCGAATTATTATTTTAATATATTATTGAATACTGTTATGATACACACCAATTTTCCACGGACCGTTTTAGATAAACATATACATTGGTAACCTTTAAAGCTTTTTCAAAGTATTTTCTTATTTTCTATAAAAAGCGAAATCCCATTAAATCATATTTTTACAAACACCTTTGTAAAGCCTTAACAACTTTTAATTACGGAATGCAACTTTGTTTTAATATGCTCGTGTTTATAACACAGAAGGTTAATAATGGCTTGGATTGTAATATGTTTATGAGTCCGCGAGGTGCCATAATTTTAACGCAACACATACAACATTAAGTTTCACTTTATAGTTTAATCTGATTATACTAAAAACAGAACTTAGTACAAAATAAATTAGCGGGTCTTAATCCACCACGCTCGGTGTAAGACGAGCGAAACGTCGGAACCAAATAGGTATTTATACCTTAAATAAGTTAATATTACGCTAATTTATTTTGTATGATGTATACAAATCGCGAAAGTTTAAAATCGATTAACAGAACTTAGTGCCTAGAGTTACTAGTGTAGTGGTAGTGCGTTTGCGTGTTCCGATTGGTTTCTGGTTTCAATTTACTAGTAGGACGAATCCTATAGTGAAAGGCACTTTACTTTTCTCTAACTGCCTAATATTTCATCGACTCGAAGCAACAATTTGCGGATCAGACAAAGTGTTGTCTTATGTGGTAATCGAACCCACAACACTCGACACATTGTCAAGCGGCGCGGGGAGGCGATCGCTTAAACCATTATGCCATTCATACATTCAAATGTGTTTTTAGAGTGTCAAGTTAATGTATAATTTAGATCAGTCTTGTTCGGGATCAAATAGCTGCGTGAGAAAAAAGTATAGCAGATGCAACCACAAGAAACATGGACACCAGTAAGTACCAGGCGAGCAGGGTTATCGCTACATTAACGGAACGACAGTACTAAGTATCTCGGTCAATTCATCTCATTCATATTTGGACCCTACATCTACTATTCAAAATGCAAAAGTGAAAGATAGCGTTCATCATCATCTTAAACATTATCGGCCCCGTGATAGATTATTACATTAGATAGATTTATACATCGGAATTAAATATCCTGCGCGGGACAGGCTCAGTACCGCTTTTTGTTGATAACTCGACCGTGCGTGCAGCGTGCTGAGGAGTGCGTGATCGGGTGGCACTGACAAGTCTGGACTGGCCGATTAATAGGGTAAATCTGATTTAACATATATTTACTGTCATGTAAAATTAGGTATGTCCCGCTTTCTACGAAAGAATCCTGCTTTTTTTACACAACAAGTTCTAAAATCCCGACTTAGCAAAAACATATCTGGCAATGCTGTAATTGACCCACTGCTGGGCACGGGCCGCTTCTCACTATGCGATGGGTTAAGCTATATTCCACCACACTGGCCAAGTGAGTGTTATTAGCTTCCCATATATTTCGCGATCATTAGAGAGCACTGTCAAACATGCATATTTTCTTACGATGATTTCCATCAAAGTTAAGCAGGCGATAACACGCACATGACTGCGAAATTCAGTGGTACACCCATAGCTTTGAACACAAACCCTTCTGCATGGCATTCATTAATATTTATAATTTTAAGCACACTGCAATAACATCCAAAATTCACAGCATATTACCGCAATACAAATCTATCAAGATCTAACACGCTACTGCCAATTAAAAATGCACGCAGTCAAAGTGACAAGTGACATTTAACACGTCAGATATCATGTGTCACATCCTGTCACCTCAATGGCATCAGTCAAGTGTCACTAACGTGTTTACACGTATTGAGACTAATATTCAGTGACTAATTGTATCAACATTGGTATTGCGTTAATTGGTCGGATGCGTTCGATAAGATTACTAATTTTGGAAATGAGGGATTGTGTAGGCATTTCTGTATATAAAGCAATGTTCAAACGTTCAGAAACTATTAATAGACAACTTCATGAACAGAAGAATGAATTATAAAAAATTTAGTAACCTCCGACGTAGATCTTCGTAAATTACAGCTGGGAACTATCTGGACCATCTCAACTTACAAACAAATAAAGTGGCTGTGACATACGGACGAACAGACAGACATGTTGCAATTATAAAGGTCCATCGTTTGCCATTTTTGGCTACGGAACCCTTAAAATACTTCATACACCCTGATACCATTGATCTATTACTTACAACTAGATTAGAAAACAGTGCTGAGATATGTTGCCGTACTTGCCGTTTATTATGGGTCTGTCGACCTAATACTGTCACAAATGTTATTGTGTCTAATTTACCGGACACGAAAATAATACGAATGTGAAATGGCCAAATGCGTTGTGAAACCTTGCAATTCTCGTAAAGAAAATAATTTGAAAAAGTTCGGCATATCATTCCAGATGGAAGTTAATTGGTTTTCACGATATTGATATCGATATTTATAATAAAATTGCACATAATCGTTTTTATTTACAATGATACCAAGTAATAACATTTTGGATCTCCCACTTTTGCGGGAGTAATGTAATGTGATGAGTGGCGTTGCCATTTAAGTATAGGAAATATAATATGACACATTCCTCATTTCATGCTTAAAGGTATTCGTATTATAGGACGAATATTATTATTAAAACAATATATTTCGTTCCTGTTTCGTACTTTAAATATTCAATTAATTTATTCACTTTATATATATTTTTATTTATATTTGCCTATTAAACTGTGATTTACTTATTACCAAAGAATCTCATTAAAACTTTTATAATTTAGGATTTTAGATTCTATTTTTGACACCATATTCTTAGCATCTTCTTTGTCGTAGAATACATAAAATTCTACATTTTTAAACCTCGGTTAAGCGTTGCATTCTATAAATATTAAATGTCTATTATGTCTATTACTGTTTATGCAATCTTGGTAGAATGACTTGAACCTGAAAGATTTTCTGCCTTGATTTTCTGAGTAAGCTTTACTTTTTAACAAATTGTGTCCATTTTATTGATCCAATTTTGTAACAATGATTTTGTTGCTGACTATTAAGAAATGGATTTCTAAACATACAGTAAATATGGCGAGACAGTGGATCAAAAATTGATTAAAATAATAATTAACTGATTCGTACTTTAAATAATTAATTATATTCTGTGATAACTTTCAAGGATACCTAAAGATCCAGCACGTCTTATGAAATGGGTGGATGTTATTCGATTGCTCAGACGTGAAACAGACTGGCTACTAACAAAATATACATTATGGACCGGCAACGCGTAAGGCCTATTGTCCACGTAAACCGCACGTCATGCGCACGCTTTCGTCAATTGACGATTGCAAGACGAATGCTTGCATCTTGCGTATAAAACATCAAAACTGTGTCCACGGTGCGGCATGCTGCCGCGCGTATCGCATGACGACCGCATGACGAGACGTGGACACAGTTTTGATTTTTTATACGCAAGATGCAAGCATTCGTCTTGCAATCGTCAATTGACGAAAGCGTGCGCATGACGTGCGGTTTGCGTGGACAATAGGCCTCAGTGATGCCTCGATTGGCATCACTGGCGTCTAAGGGCCACAATTAGTCGCTTAGGCTTAGGCTTCCTGTTATAATAAATTTATGATAAAACTTATCGATTTGCTGAAAATTGCGATGAACCTGTGTTGGTGACCTTTGACCTCGAGTATTTTTTTTTTTCAGTTGTCGGATCGTGGAAGGTTTTTTAGATTTCATTCATGTTTTGAACCATTCTACCAATTTTCAGCTGACTGTTACCACGTTTCTTTAATACTACTACTATGTAGTAGTAGTATTGTAATAATAAATACGCTCGAGATATTATGAACCTCAATAATTAGGTATATTTTGTTATCATGTAAAGTAATTGTAAGCATAATTCAATACTGGATTTACTGAAACTGCTTATAAATATTTAAGTAGCAACGAGGGAACAAATGAACATTCCACATATTAATATACATACAATAAATTATACATACCCATAAACACAACCTTCTGTTAAGTAATACGAGTAAAAAAAAAATGGGAAAATATTTTTAAACTGGAGAACACCGCATTTCGCGATGAAAGGTCAATTGTCATCACTTTTGAATTGACGTTATGGAACTTACTTTTAACGAGTGCAAAAGAGATGAATATATTTATTTAAACTTTATGTACAACTCATAGGTACAATGGCGGACTTAATGCTATAAGCATTTTCTACCAGTCAACCATTGGGTGATGCAGAGATAGGTTTGGTAGGTGTACAAAGTGTTCACGTGCCATAGACTTAAACTTCCAGCGGTTCGACGCCTTCCTGATCTCTAATGGAAGGGCATTCCAGAGCAGAACTGATTGGACTATGAACGACGAGTGCACAAGACCAGAAGAATGTGATGAACAAAAAAGCAGAAGATTATTAGAGGGGAGATCTTGTGCGTGATAGGAGCCTAAATATTGGAAATAAGATTGAAGGTAAGCGGGGGGAGTTGGAGAATGAAGAAGAGAGAATTGCGTTGTGAGTGCGCGCAAACTCCGGCGCTGACGAATGGGGAACCAGCGTAGTTCGGAACGAAAAGCAGACACATAGTCATACTTGCGAAGATTATAAATAAATCGAATGCAGTTATTGAGAAGACTGTCAAGTTTATCGAGAAGATCTTCATTCAGGTCGAAACAACAAACATCACCATAATCGATGACCAGGAATAGTAAAGTTTGCACTAACGTCACCTTTGTCTTTATGGGAAGAAAATGTTTTAGGCGATAAAGAGAACGCAGGGTCCCGGTAACTCGTTTGCTCACATTGGTGATGTGAGTTCGCCAACTAAGAGTGTCATCGATATGTTACCCTAAATTCTTTACATGCAGTGAAATTTCGATAACAGTACCATCAAAAACAACAGATGGAAGAGATGACACCTTTACACGGCACATCATACCGTTGCCTCCTATAATAATGGCCTGACACTTAGAAGGGTTCACGTACAAGCCGAACCTATCGGACCAATGTTTGATTGCTGCTAAGTCACGATTCACAGCTCCAATAGCATCAGATAGATTTTCTACCCTGGCCTGTGAATACAACTGCAAGTCATCGGCGTACAGATGATAAGTACATCGAAGGTCATGTGTTATGAGATTGATAAACAGAGCGAACAGAAAAGGAAATAAAATACCGCCCAGTGGAACGCCAGAGTCGAGAACACACCAAGATGAACAGGATACATCAATGCGTACCGCCTGCTGATGCTCCCGAAGATATGAGGAAAACCAATCCAGTGCGTCAGATTAGATCATAAAATGGGAAAAAATGGATAGGGGGATGTCGTAGCTGACGGTGTTAAAGGCGTTCGAGAAATCGACCAAGACCAGTACAGTGACCTTGCCATCCTCAACGCCCGCCCTAACATCACCAGTCACTTTTAGGAGTGCGGAGGTAGTGCTGTGGCCTGGCCTAAAACCCGACTGGAGAGGACTTAATAAGTTATTATCTTAAACGAAGCGAGACAGTTGCTTATGGACACAGGCCTCCAGCACTTTAGACAGGAATAAAATGGATATAGGACGGAAGTGGGTAGGCAATGACGGATTGGGAATCTTGGGTAAAGGTCGGATAAATGCTTTGCGCCATAAGGATGGAAATACACCAGAATCAAATGAAAAGTTAATAATGTGGGTTAGCGCAGGTAGGAGCTGATCTAAAATAGGAATCAACATTTGTCGACTAATATCATTGCATCCTACAGCCTTGGTTTTAATGGATAGGATGGTTTTTTTGATCTCACCCGGTGCAACTGGAGAAAACTTAAATAGATCTACACTAATACGGGGCAAATTTGTTATATATTCAACCGTTTGACATCGGATTAAATAATCTAAAGTCGGAGTGGTGGCGAAATGGCGATTCATATCATCCAAACCGATGTCATTCGGCAAGTCGTACGGTTGCTGTTTGCCGAATTCGCCAATACCGAGAGTGCCGAGGAATCTCCAAGTAGCAGCGGGGGAACTGGGTGAAATATTTTCGAGAATATGGCGGCTTTTGGCATTCCGTACCATCTGGTTACACTGATTCCTTGCAGTCTTGAAAAAAGCCCAATTTTCGTCGGTACGTTCTTTTTTAAATTTGCGAAATGCTCGGTCCCTGCGTCTCATAGCCATTTTAACTCCCTTTGTCATCCACGAGGCTGGAGGGCGTTTCAATTTGACCTTTCTGACTGGGGCATGTTTGTCGTACAGGTCGATAAGTGCATTGTTAAAGATATCCAGTTGTCGTCAACAGAACTAGCCGCCAGCAGAGGTTCCCATGTAATAGCAGATGCATCTTCTAATAATTTGTTTTCATCAATCCTAGCAAAGTTACGCATGTGCAAAATTTTGGGTTGGGGTTTGGGTGGTTTTAAGTTATAGGAGAGGAATAAAAGGTCATGATGGGAAAATCCAGGAGCGGGATATTGGCCATGACAGGATATGAGGGATGGGTTGGATGAAAGGATTAAATCAAGCCACGCATCCTCCCCATTATTGTTGTGGTGAGTTGCTTGAAGAGGTACATTATTGAGACAGGCTGACAATATGGAGAAGTTTACGGGCTCGAGGAGAGCGAGGAGCAAGGTGATCGGTGTTGAAGTCACCGATTATTATGTGATGTGTATATTCCGACCCTAAAGATTCCAGAATCTGTTCGAAACTGGAGAAGTAGTCAACAGCTGGGGGACAGTAAACAACTCCCAAGACAGTTTTAACTCCGTTCACAATAACTTCTAAAAAGAGATATTCCGCGGAAGCAGAGGAAGTGGAAGATGCTGCAAGAATTTTCAACGGAAAGTGACTTCGGAGGTAGATTGCCACTCCACCACCTCTCCTGTCAGTCCGGTCATTCCGGATAAGGATAAATCCAGGTAAAGAATATGAGGTTGAGAGCAAATGTGGTTTAAGCCAAGTCTCAGAGATCAGGACGGCGTGAACGTTGACATTACTGCTAAATGCTTCTAGCAAGTCACTGTAGTGACTTGGTACGCTTTGAGCATTTAAATGGCAGACATTCAGAGATCGAGAAGATTTAAAATTAAATTTATCACGCAAAAACTCACTGAGGGTTTTATCAGGCACTGAACCGAAGCTGTCATCAAATGAACTATTGGCTGAACAAAAGGACAAATCATCATCATTAGAACTCATGTATAAATATTATTAAATAAATATATATATATACATAAAAAGTAACAAAATAAATATATAAATAAAATACAGTAAAAATATATACAGTTAGATAAGACTATAATGTAAACTATTATACATACTCAAAAATTACCAATACAAGGTTTACTATCTCTGCACCACCCGCCAGCGAACACAATATTTACAGAGAAAATATATTTAATAAAACAGTATCACTAGACATAAAATAAAATTACAATAAAGTTATAAAAAAAAACAAACTTAAGTTACATAACATTTTTGAACCTTGACAATAAAACGATATTTCAGCGTTGAAACGAAACGCATATTATAATGTCAAGACAAATGTCAAACTGACAAGTTGTCAGTTGACCGAAAACAAAATAATCTATCAAGTGGTTGAACAAACTAAAAATAACTATATCTTATAATATCTTTATCCAAATACCAGCATGCACGGGAATGTAGTGAGCAACACATAAACAAAATCACCTCAAAACAGTATACTAACTTATCGAGGAAATGAAAACAAATAATTTTAGAAATAAGTTAGTTCTTGCGGGATGTGCCTTTTGCCGCAGCTACAATGCCCTTACTTGTGGCGCCGGCCTTCGCTGCAGATGTGATGTCCCCAGCTGCCTTTGGGTACTTAGCTAGTAATGGATTCAACTCGGCCATGGATGTTATCTTGATACGGCTTCCATCGGGTACTTTGATGACAATAACAGCATCCTGTGTCCAGCAGGACCTCATCCCGAAGTGAAGACGAGCCCTGCTGAACGTTGCCTGCCGAGCCTTCGTTAGGAACTCCTTGATGGATATCTGAGTGCCTTTCAAAGAAGTCTTCACTCTCCAGACTGCTGCCCTGTGTCCATCTCGCAGAAATGGACAAGTATGGGTCGATGACGGTCTTTGGTGGGATTGCCGAGCCTGTGCGCAGATTTAATCGCTGCCGTTGTGACATCTTTTATTCCAAGCTTTGTATTGATAATATCTACAATGGTCTCCGTGCAGTTCTCCTTGTCTACCTCAACAATCCCAGAAAAGATGAGGGCCTTCCGACGTTGCCTCGTTTCAATGTTATCACACATCCTTGAACATTCCATTATCTGTGTTCTAAGCAAGCCAAGCATGTTAAAGATGAGCTCCCTGAAGGTCCGGAACTCCTCAGCTAGCTTCGCTACAGTGTCCTTTGCTGGCATGCTATTTTGTATCTGTGTCTCCAGTTCCTGCATACGCTTTGTGAAGCATTCTTTAAGGGATTTTTGTGCCAATTGAATGTCTGATAGTTGAGACAAAGTGCTTAGTATTGAAATATCCCAAATTTTCTAGTGACAGTTACTGTGTGTGAATCAGCTGGCAGGTGGTGTTTTGTAAACAAGCTCTATACTACATGTAGTGTCACAAACATGAGTACGTTATATTTGTTGTATATTGCACTTTTAAATGTAGTAAAATTTGTAGATTTTTAACTAGATTTATTTTATTTAAGATTTTCAAAATCGGTAAACGTCACGACTTTTTGAGCACCTACCCGCGAATTCCTTATATAGGTTTTTTCAAAGATGCTTATTGGTTTCAAAGCTACGTCTTGATATCGGCTGGTCACCACGCTATTTTGAACGTCAATTGTAGGAGTTTGTTACTCTATTGTTAATGTTACATCAATGCCTGATACATTGAAACAATCACCTTATATTGCATTGGTGGCTAAGATGAAAGAAGTAAACTTTATTGGTATTGCAAGAAAGCAAGAAAGAAAGAAGTAAGATAAAAAAGCCGACTCTAGGCTCCGGGCAAGATATAAAGTCTTGACGTGAAGATACAGATAACGCTAGGTCTAAATATAAAGGGAAGAAAAATAATTTTACGGGGCCAAACACATTTCCCCATTCTAATAAGAAACCTTCAATTGTAAATAAATAAGAAAAAATGAAACAATTTTGCAGATTCATTCTCTAGGTCTATTCGTGGTCATATTGAAAAACCAAAGCTATGGAACGGGCTATGCTTGGCGTCTCTTTGAAGGATAAAATCCGAAACGAAGTTATCCGACAAAGAACCAAAATTATCGACATAGCTCACAGAATCAGTAAGCTCAAGTTAGTAGCAGTGGGCTGGCCATATCTGTAGTAGGACTGATGGCCGATGGAGCTAGCGTGTCCTAGAGTGGAGACCACGCCTAGGCCAGCGTAAGGTAGGGCGGCCCCCGGCTCGGTGGACCGACGACCTGAAAAAGGAGGCTGGGACAGACTGGATGCGGAAGGCTGAGGACCGTGTACTGTGGCGCGTGTTGGGAGAGGCCTATGTCCAGCAGTGGACTACGATAGGCTGATGGATTGATTGAAAAACCTAACTGATTGTTGAAAATAAAATACTATTCCGAGTTCTCTCTATCAACTACCTATTCCCATCTAATCGTATATACAGGGTGTCACAAGACCCATCACCAAGCCGAAGTCTACTCGTTGTGGACAACATGCCAAGTCATACTAACCAAAAATAATACCTGGGAAACGATTTTTTAAGTTTCACCTTTTTTTAAACCGCAAGTAAAAGCGCGCGCGTGCAATGCTCAAAATATCTACTTATCCATGGGGTCATAGGGCATCTAAAGAACATATTGGCGGAGTAAATGCATCAATTTTGTACCTAATTAGAAAAAATCCATGCTAACTTTGAGCCTCAATATCTCCTGAACCAGTAATTTCCCAGCTATGGTGCCGAAATAAAAAATGTTCGTAGTGATTGGTACAACATGGGATTTCAGTTTTCGTTAAGGGTCTTTTTACACCCTGTATATTATAGGCAAAGTATTGTCATGAATTGATGTTAACAATAGATATGTATAGTTACAAAACTATTCGTTTCTTACCATTGGTAGCATATCTAAATTAGAATTCTATATGGAACAACTATTATTATACCGGAGATTCATCCCATGTAAAAATAACTGACATTCACAATTTTATAATTAAATTATGTTTGGACTTCAAAAGAATATTATAAATGAAGAGATGAAATATAATGAAATGACAAAAAAAAGCAATGACTCTGAGTTTGTTTCGGCCTTTCTTCTCAAGAAGTCATTTAGCTAGGAAAAGCCGGCATCATCTAGAATAGGGTTTGACTTGTATAAGTGTTGTAAACAACCAAAATGCAGAAATAACTATGTCTTTAAATTAATTAAACAAATACTAACAATACTTTTATAATTACAGGACACAAGATTAAAAAAAAAAATTGTGAAACATTTTTCTCTAAAATGTTTGCAGCAAAATAATGTTAAAATAAAATCAGTTACTGAATCGTTCAAAATCTATTTTAAAATTCTTTATCTAGGCCTCAACCTAATAAGCTATTAAGCTCTCGTTCTTATAGGGTTAAAACAAAATTTTCTAACAAGAATCCATGCTCAAATATTCGCAGCACTTCCGCACATTGGAATACAAACACGAGTTTAGGGACATTTGGTGACGCGTGTCACGAAGTGTCACGGCAAGCTGCGTCATCCGTGACATCATGACGGCCGGCGGATAATGTCCGCTGCGATTACCACGTTGGGCTAGGTCGTTCGATAGAGATATGCAGTAGATTCACTCAGAATCTTCTATATAAATAGAAATAAATCACCGGAATCTTTGTACGCGCATAACTTCCAAACGACTGCACCAAATAACTATGTTTCATAAATTTCACTCTGGAAAAAGTACCTATGACTTTGTTTAAGTGTTTGTAATGAACCTATGAACAAATAAATGATTTGACTTCGATTATGAGAAGGTTGACTATGAGAAGGGCACCACGCTGGCTAGTTGCTTAACTTCACATGTCTTTCATTCTTGAAAGAATGAACAATATAGAACTCTCAGATATGAAGTTTTTCTCACAATGTTTTTCTTCACCATTTAGCGAGAGATAATTAGCAATTTATGGACTTATTTTCGAAAAGTCAACGTGCGCGCCATGTGTTTGAATCCGAGTTTCTCTACCTACCCGACTTTAAGTCTCTTCACATGGTTATCCCTGCCTTTATATTTATATATATCTGCCCTCAAAATGCCTCTAAGAACTTTAGACAAAAATAATGGCAGTATAAACAGCGAATACAATGCCATATAAGCCAAATGACCAGATACTGTAACAATGTATCAAAAATACACTGCCCAAAACACCAAACAATAAAAATAAAAACTCTTAAAGCAATAAACCTAAATTCCGTTGCCAAGAAGAGAAACATGATTCCATTTCTTACACAAGATGACCTCTCACAATTCATCATAAAGTATTACAAAGGGTATGAAGAAAAAGCTCGATAATAGTTCGCTAGCAAAACTATAAATAATCATTGAAAAATAAACAGCAGACAAGGAATAAAAAGAAAACGACACGACTTAGCATTGTTCGCATCGATTGCACTTAGTAAGTGCCTGAGAGCAAATGAAATACGCCAAGAATCCTACGGTGCAAATAAAAGATTCCTTGTCATCGTCCATTCTTAGCCTTTGAGGGGAAGTATTTTAAGACTACCCGCTTTTGAGTTCTTGTCGAATAAAGACGTTAATTGAATCGGTCTCCGTATAAATACAGTTATGTAAAGCAGATTTATTTCCTGCATCTGTGGATGAATTATTTAGCGTCGCTCCGAGTATACTTTCAGCTTGTTTTCAGATGTTGCTGTTGAGATATCGTGGTATCGAATGTTTGAGAACTACTTGAATAATTTTAGAAGATATGTTTTAGGACATACAGATATTCTTTTGCTTCATAAAATATGGTGACGAATTAAGAATACGAAATGTCACCACCCCATACATCCCATGGGTGTCGTAAGAGCCGACAGAGGGAGCATATTCTGCAGAGAACAGCACTGTAAGAGAAGGATAACTTGATACAAACCCTTTACCAACCCGTTTGGCCAGCGTGGTATAGTAGGCCAATTCCTTCTTTCAAAGGAGAGGCCTAGTCCAGCAGTGGGCTTTTAAAGGCTGATGAAGATGAATATGACTTAGCGAATTTTGAAAGTTTATTTTTTAACAAATTGATTTGATTCATAAATTTGATATATAAGAAAGCCGTCACCAGCTTTAATGCATTGATGTTTCCTGCGTAGATAAATCCTCTGGGGTTGTTACAAGTGCTCGGCCACAGTGAAAGGCGGGTGCGAGTACGGACGCGACGCGGGAAACTCAAACATATGATACTAATGGACTTTTGGAGTTTCCGCAGTGGGCGAGAGGGCGCGGCAAGCGACGCGGGCGCGTGGCCGGGGATAGCGCGGGCAACTCAAACCATAGGACTTTCATACAAGTGTACGCAGTGAATGCCCGGGCGGCAAGCGGGAAACAATGCGGAGCGTGCGGATCTCAAATTTTTATGAGCAATGTAAAAGTAATTATTAAAAATATTATAAGTAATTATTAAATCAAGTGCAAGTAGAACTCGCTCATCAAGGGTAACGTAGTAGAGGGATCCACTTAACATACCTGTTCGCGACAGACATTAAAAACTACGACAGTGAATAGTGTATTCGAAACCGCGAGTGAAAATCGTATAAAATCAGTACTATCCAATCGTGCGGTACACCGGGTTCGGTTCCCGGACGCGTCAAAGTGTTAAAATAATGCGAAAATAGTGAAAATAGACAAATCGTCAATAAGAAGTACTACACAGTACGTGTACATTAGTTTAAAACTTGTGCTAATTGTAGGGACCTAGATATCGATCATAAATAGTGTTATCAGTTGTAACAGATAAGAACTAATAGTTGATAAACAGCTGTTTTGTTTACATAGTCGTTTTATAGTTTTATAAGTGTTTTTTAGCTTCGTATAGGCTTGAAATCATGTCTAGATACTTTCTTATTGCTAGTTATTACCTTATATAGTTAAAATAAACATAATAACAAACATTTGCATGTTTATCATAAACTTTGTTTATGTACGATAGTGTTTACTTAAGTAAATCTGTATTTTTTCTTATGCATCGTAGGTTTTCATGTAATAACTTCGAATTGAATAAAGATATTTTCATGGTGTTTGTTTTAATAGATGCCCCATATAGTTGTACACAAGGGCCTATCAAAATTACATATATAACTATAGTAATTAATAGTTTTTTAATAGAAAATATAGTGGGCGGGCTCTTGTGTGACTACATTTTTCAACAGTTTTTCTAGAATAACTTAGTGATGCAAGCAGTTAGGTCTAGGTATTATATACCAATAGATAGAACTTTTTGAGACCTATCTAACTATGTATAGAACATATATGCATCTATCATAGTTCCTAAGATAAATACACATTTGTACCTTATTGAAAATATAAATAAATAAAAGATTCTCTGTGCACGTGTTCGGTGCGATGGTCGTCTTTAAGGTAAGTTTTGAAGTACCTAAGCGACCATGTATTCGGCCAGTTTGCTGGCGTCCCAACCACCATCTTGTGACCAAGTAACCATTTTGTAACCACCAAGCACCGAACACCTGAACAGCATCGCTCTCAAGGTATGAAGATGTTTTATTTCTGAAGCCCCGAATAGATCGAAGCCATACAGTCCACACACACCGATAGAAGGGCATCGTAGTAGCATCACTCGACAGCAACATACCACCAGCGCACTGTAGCGGACTAGCTAAGGTTCGATTCCTGGCATCCGTTACATTTGTTGGTCCTTGCGAAGCCGGATCGCCTGTTGCTGCCGCGACCATTTGTTGGTCGCATCGAGCTGGATAGAAGATAGAAGAATGCCTACGACGCGTTCAAGTGGTGGTGCTGCCGAGGTCACCGGGGGTGAGGCCGGCGCCGGGCCGCCGCAATCGCCGTCGACAACAGTCGAAAGCGACGCGCCGCCGCCACACCCCCCCCCCCCCCCCCGGCCCCGCGGGGAGGGACGAACGAAACATCACGCTTCAAGACGCAAGGGAGCGAGCAAAGGTGCAGTCGAAGAATGAAGACGGCAAGGAAAGGACGTTGCAACCATCCGATAGATCGAGCGTTTGTACAGCGCAACATAGTATGATAGAAAATAGAGATAGAAAAAAGCCAACGAGGGAACCCGACCGGCGCTCAGCAGCTACGGGACGCTCCAATAGAAATGTGTTGTTGGCCCGCGAAGAAGTTTTGAAGATAAAACTACAGTTAGCACAGTTAGCACTACAGAAGGCTGAAGAGGAGGCGGACTCCGATGACTACGACGAGAATGGACAGTCGAAGCAAGATTACATGCGTTCGTGGTTGGAAGAGGCTCCGGAACCCCAGCCTGGCCCTGAAGATATAGATATAGTGATATCGGCGCCCGCTGCGAAGAGGGACTTCGACGGGGCACAGAAGATAGATAAAGAAGATGGACCGCCCTCACAGAAGATGAACGTTTATCAACAGGGAGGTGATTCGCTGAAGCCGTTCATTACGGATCTCACCTCCGCTCGCCGACAGGAAGCCACCGGACACATCGATAGTTGCACCACACCCGGTGGTTTCGAAAGTCATCATGATTTTACCGACGTTCGGCGGCGCGCACACGGAGTGGCTGTCATTCAAGGCGATATACGACACCAACAAGAGTTACTTTAGCGACGTGGAGAATACAGCGAGACTGAGAAGAAGTTTCAAAGGAAGAGCGCTAGAAACAGTGAGCTCAGAACTGATTGGGCATGCGCGACCAGAAGATATCATGAAGGCATTGGAGTTGCAGTTCGGACGACCGGACTCCATCGCGCAGGCGGAGACGGACAAGCTGAGGACCCTGCCACGCTGTAGCGAAGCACCTAAGGACATATGCGCGTTCACGAGCAAGATACGAAGCGGCGTCGTCACACTTCGTGCGTTGAAAAAGGAACACTACCTCATCAATGCGGAGCTAGTGCGTGTGTTGACCGAGAAGCTACCGAACTCGTTATGTGTGCAGTGGTACAAGACGTACACCGAGAAGTGCCATTCGAAGCCGGACCTCAGCCGATTTAGTGATTTCGTGACGGAGTACGCGCGGTACTGTAGCGCGTTCGCACCGGCTGAGAACATCACCGATGGGCCGCCAAGCAGACGTACCGTGCAGAGGACATACACGGCGACGGCGACGGAGAAGCGAACCCCTACGGACACGCCTAACGCGAAGTGCAGAATATGTGAACGCGAAGGACACTACTCGTCGGCCTGCAGCACGTTTCGTAACGCCAACGCAGAGAAGAGATGGCAGCTAGCTAAGCAGTATGGATTGTGTTTTCGCTGCTTACGCGTACGCCGCATAGAATACTCGTGCAAGCCCAAGAAGTGCGGTGTAGAGGGATGCCGCGCTACACACAACCAGTTGCTTCACTACGATAGAGGAGCCCATAGAACCGAAGACGTGAACATAGAGAAGCAAGAAACGGTCGCCAGTTCGTGCATACGTGCAAAGGCTCAAGCATACTTGAAGATAGTGCCCGTGCAGATAGTCGGACCGGCGGGAGAGACGTCTACGTTCGCCCTACTCGACGACGGAAGCACCGTATCGCTCATAGACGAAGACATAGCCAAGGAAGTCGGCGCGGAAGGGAACCTGGACCCTTTCACGATCCGTGCCATAGGCGATACATCGATCGACATGCCAACGTCGCGACGCGTAGACATACACATCCGAGGAGCCGGCGCCGAGAGCAAACAAGTGCCTTTCTGCGCGCGCACCGTAGCCAGCCTGCACCTATCGCCGCAGAAGATCGCCGAAGAGGACCTGATAGGCTGCAAACACCTCGAAGGCATCAAAAGGAAGCTGGTGTATGAAATAGGCGTGCCGAAGGTGCTAATAGGTCAAGACAACTGGCACCTGCTCATAGCGAACGCAGTACGAAGAGGACCCAACGATCAACCAGTGGCGTCGCTTACGTCGCTGGGATGGGTGCTACACGGCGCGCGCCCACGCACAATAGGAAACACCGTACACTTCGTCAACGGTCTCTCCGCTACAGATGAAAACATAGAAGCGCAACTGAAAGAATATTTCGCTCTAAAATCGCTCATAATGAACCCACGTCAACCGAACTCGGACCCCGAGAAGCGGGCTACAGATATGTTAGAAAAACGTACGAAACGGTTAGAAAATAGGAAAATAGAGACGGTTCTTCTGCGAAGACAAGAAGGACACGTCGGACCCGATAGTCAAGATGACGCGGCAAAGGGGCTGGCGTATACAGAAAATATAGAAACGAAGAACGCTCGTATAGAAACGGAAATAGATAATACGGCACAGACGCACTCTCTTATAGTATCGGATAGAGGATACGTGCACTCTCCTATAGATTCGAAGGCCGCCGTAAAGCCTACCGTCGCAAAGACAATAGGGGAGCAGTGCATTACGTCCTACATAGAGAAACGTCAAACACATAGAATTATAGAAGCCGTACCGGACCCGTATAGATTTTCCAAATGGCAAAGGCTCTTACGAGCAACAGCGAAAGTTCTACCGTTTATAGCTTTGTGTAACAAAACCGCAGAGAAGGTTTTACACAATAGAACACAGCAGAACAGAAAAAAGGATCCAGATTGGCGTCACGGGACGAAGACAAAGACCAACACCAAGTTGGGCAGAGCGGCGCCTCGTCCAGCCGCAGACTCCCGAAACTTCTTGCTTCTCCCTGCTGAACACAATCGCGACACCGAGGACCTTCTTGTGATGGCGGGACAAGAAAACTCCTTTCGGCGCCAACCTTCGGAAGATGCGGCGCGGAGGAGGTGTCGCCAGAGACAACCGCCTGTAGGTATTCGTTACCCGTGGAGATGAACAACGGAATGATCAATCTACGCAGTCGTATAATAGCTACAGAAGAAATCTCCGAACAGACAAAGAGACCGCCAATCTAAGACGGCGATCATCGTATTACGTAGCTATACATAGATTGGACACATAGAAAATTACATCACAGCGGTACAGAGTTGGTAATCAATGAAATACGCCAACACTATTGGATTCCTCGTTTGCGGCCGACCACAAAGAAAATAGTACATAGATGTCTACCGTGCCGCATTAGAAAAACGCAGCCACCTGAGCCAGCCACCGGGGACCACCCGAAGACGCACCTTGCTCACCATCAGAGGCCGTTCAACTACACGGGCCTTGATTATTTCGGGCCGCTCTCCGTAACCGTCGGTAGACAGCGTCACAAACGTTACGTGGCACTGTTTACATATCTCACTTCCGGGGAAGTACATCTGGAGGTCGCCGCCAGCCAACTACAACTTTGCGCCACTGTTCTTTTTAATGTATAAATTTAATCTTTAATGATACCACGAATCAGGTCATTAAAAATCATCTCGCTTCGATCCTCTTGCGGGTCACGACCACCGCCACTCACGGTTTGAATTTGGGGGAGGCGTAAAATGTGCCACTCTCCCCTAAAGACTACCGATCCGTAAAAGCTCGTACATGAGTGTTTGTGTTGAATCATGTTTACCATATGTAGTTTACCACGACCCCACCGGGAATCGCTCTTTGATCCTTTAATACCAGGCAATCATATAAAACGTATTCACTTATTCAAAATTCAATAAATAATCAAACTCTAATTAAGTTGGGTGTTTATTGTAATGATTGAGTTATTGTTTATGAACGCGCGCTACAATATCATACGCTTCATTTAATCAAACAAGCAATTAGTGCGGTGGGTTATCCATTTCGATTGGAGTTCTAATATTGATATCAATTGTGAATTGAAAATGGCATATTGAATTAAGGACACCGATTCCCTTTGGTCATGTCGGTTGTAATTCGTTTGTTACAAATGAGGTACGAGCTGAAAATTCTAGCTCTATTGTGTGATATTTTAAATATCGATGCTAAAATACACATTAAGTTGCGGGTTTTTCGGTGGTAAAATATCGTACGCAAACTTCAAGTTGTGGTTTTGGGTCGCCAGATGTGGCTTTGCTGTTGAATATAAGTTCTATGCCAATTTTTGAAGCCGTAAAAAAGAAGAAGCCACGTCAATAATTGGAATTTTTTGAGATATTAAAAAATATTCGTCGTAATTAAAAAAATACTTTTGTTGTAATTTGAATTAGTGCATCGTGTGATTATAATAATGTCTATTGAAATTAGTTGAATTTAAGACAGGGTTTTTTTTTCCCTGGGCTTTCACAGCGGGAATGAATTATTTTTAAAAGCTTTGGATACTTTGGAGATCCGACACTTGCATCACCAACATCGCAACAAAATTCATGAAGATTTTTTCTCTGGGAAGACTAAAACTCAAATCTCTTTTAAATTTAACCTTACAATACCAACGATCATTTCATTGCCTCTTTTCCTGCGCATAAAGAGGCGATATCAACTTATGAAGATAATTTCAAACAAACTCTTGTAAAAGCTTAGTGAACGTTTATTCTATCATTACAACATGAGATGAGAGTAAATCTTCAGTTAAGTGCGTGGTAGAACGTAAACAAAACAACTCGGTGGGTTGTACATGAACATCTATGTACCTTTCACAACTTTTATTATTATTGGAAAAGTTTTATCGGCTTTTTGTAGCGCAACTTTTATTCGATAAAAAGTTCAATGTTTACAGCGTTATTTATCGTTTTTTAACGAACACGCTCCTTTCTCCCGAAATTGGGTTGGAACTGATCAAAAAGTATGAAGTAGGCGAAGTTTTGTAACTTAGTGTAAAGAAGATTGTTTGAGTGAGTCGGTGACATCGGCTTTATTAAAAAATCTTATTTGATTTTTACGTGATTTTTATTTTTGGTGCGAAATAATTGCTTCTGCAGGTTCTCTTTCTGTCTACTATGGTTGAGGTATTGGTTGATACAAGGACATACCGTGATTGAGTCGCCTTTGTCAGTTTGCAGAGTTTCAAGCGTGACTGAAAGCTTAAAATTTCACAGAAGACTAACATTTGTGCTAGTCCAAATAGATGACACGTATATTATTATAACCGTGACAGGAACACGCAAAATAGGTTTTATTGTTTGTTCTTAGATGTTCTTAGACTTATTTGTTTGTTTTTAGACTGAGACGTTATATATATTATATGTGTCAAACTTTAAAAGAATAGGAAAAGGTGAAAGAGAATGTAATAAAAGGAAAAACCGAAAGACTGAGTTGGTTTTGATTTTTCTTTTCAAGAGGTCATTTAGCTAGAAAAAGCCGGCTACGTCTAGAATAGGGTTTTGACTCGTATAAATGTTGTCAACAACCAAAATGCAAAAATAAGTACGTCTCTGATTTGTAAGTAAACCTATACTTGAAACATTCTCACAATATAAATAAAACGCCTAAAACTGTTCTGAAATAACACTTCAAAATAAATAAAATGTGTACGCAACGCAATAGCATTTCGGATACAACTAATAATATTAAATATTGAATTTTATTTTCAAATAAATGTGAATGCAGAACTTTTATCATAAAATGAGCGTCAGATGACTTTCGAATAAATATTGTGGACTTTTATATGCATTGTCAAAGTTTATTTTAAATCCATAATCGCACCGATTACTATACATTGCACGTGACCGTGTTGCAATAAATAACTGTAAAACTTCAACAATATTGATTCTGTGTTATGTGGACAATAAATAAGTAAACATAGTCTGTACAAATGACTAAAGTTGTATTATGCAACTAGTAGAAGTATTTCTCATAAAGCTTTAATAGAAAGCTATTCTGTCACATTGATAAGTTACGTTGGTATAAAGTAAAGGAAAGTTTAAGAGAGTGTTAGTTCCTTGAAGACTTACATTTGGGGTTGCATTTATCAGAGGACGCAATTTTATTTTACAGATATGTAGGGAGGGCTATTGTAAAGCTTGATCCAAACTTGTGGGGTCATACCTTTTGTCCCTCGGCCGCCATCTTGGAAAGAGTGCTTGTGCAGGTGGTTTTTCTTGATTATCTGGTAAACTATTGGCCGCACAAAGAATATAATAATATGAAAGAGCTTTTTGTTGCAAATTCAATTCTCTACAACTTTGGTCTTGAAACTTTTGTCGTAAAGCCAAAAATAAAAATGTTTATCTTTATTATTGTTGTATTGTGGCCATTTTTATGTTTTCCCACTATAACTGTGTTCCCAGTCTTTGAGATGAGCCAGGCTTTGGCACAGGGTCTGAATAAGCGCCAGTATGCAATTTTTGATGAATTATTTTAGAGGAAAGTCGATTTTTTGTCGATAATTTATCCATTTCCTCTATGAATTTTGATATCTCTAATAATTTTCCTGCGGCAGTCCCCAGAACATTTAGGCATTGCAGAACACATTGCAGTATCCTCTGCCTGGGCAGTCTATCAACTTCAGATGCCCAGAGATAAAGTTTGTCTTTTTCATTTCAACCTCAGTTTTTAGGGTCATTGCTATGAGTGAAAATTGGACCTTATGGTACTGCAAAGTTGTAGTAGACTAACATTGGAAGACTGGGTCTTGTTTGGAAGAAGAAAAGACAAATTAAATGTATTATTTATTGCTGACGACGAAAAAATTATAACATTGAAAATTAAATTTGTTGCAAATTTCATTCGATTTTCGTTTGTAACTTTGTTACCTTTCATTTTACGGCTAAATGCTACGGAGTCAAAGCTGTAGGGAATTCAATTTTCAACAAAACATATTTTGATTTTTTTCTGTACTGCCAATAGTTTGCCAGATAAACTAGAAAACCCATTTGTACCACTTTTTCAAGATGGCGGCCGCAGGACAACAACTTGGATTTAACATTGTGCTAACCCCCTCTAGACATCTAAAATCGCGTCCTCTGAAAAATGCACGCTAAGCCCGAAAAAATGTTATAACACATAAAAATGTCATAGGTAACGTTTATAAAATTTCAATGGACTATGTGTTTTGTCTTATTATTGTACTATAGAACTAAATTGCTCATAAAATACTGTATGATGCACCTCTGGCGTCGAGAATAAATATCCGCAAATCAAACAAAAACAGTGAGTATTTCTAAAATATGTCATACATACCTATACCGTTTGTTTTTTGTTTTTCGTGTGAGTGGTGGCCAACTCTGGTGTCGGAGTTTTTCAGACCGCCTGAAGGCCTCCGACATGGCCTTACGATCCTTATCCTTAGACAAGAACCGGGACCGACAGCTTTATTTATTTTTTATTTTTACACTTCCTGCAATTTTAATGCAAAGGCGGACTTAATGCTATATAGCATTTTCTGCCAGTCAACCTTAGGGTGGTGCAGAGATGATTGTGGCAGGTGTATAAACTACAAAGATTGAAATAGTAATCCAACATTATACTACTTTTTATATTATATATAAATATTATGTTAATACATACATATTATATAATAATACATACCTATAAATAATATATAAAATGACTATATACATATACATACGTATATTTAATACACAGTGTAACAAATGTAAGAGATGATGTTTCTATGGTCTTTCAAGTGACAGTTTGATGTAATACTGGCGCACCTTAGCCCTAAACGTGAAACGATTCGTCGCCATCCTAATCTCGAGAGGGAGCGCATTCCAGAGAAGTACAGATTGTACAATGAAAGAAGAATGTACAAGGCTTGAGCTATGAGAAGGACACGAAAGAAGAGAATTTTTAGAAGACCGAAGATTTCTGTCATGGTTGGAGCAGCGGTATTGAAAGTAAGGAGCTAGGTAGCTGGGGCTATTAGATGAATGAAGAAAAGTGAAAAGAGTGGTCAACGCGCGCATATTACGACGCTGACGTATAGGTAACCATGACAGCTGTTTAAGATATGAGGAGACATGGTCATATTTACGGAGATTGAAAATGAACCGAATGCAATTGTTGAGAAGTCGGTCAAGTTTATTGAGTAGATCTGCATTCAGGTCGAGATAACACACATCACCATAGTCGATTATAGGAAAAAACAAGGTCTGCACAAGCATTGTCTTTGTCTTGACAGGAAGGAAATTCTTCAGGCGATAGAGAGAACGCAGGACACCGGTAACCTTTTGGCAAACGCTTGTAATCTGGGGTTGCCAGCTAAGTGTAGCGTCGATGTGTAAACCGAGATCTTTAACGGAAGGACTCAGAGGTATATTGGTTCCATTAAATGTTACCGGTGGAAGCGATGCCAAGTCCAGCCTGTTTATAATTCTAGAGCTTCCAATGATGATAGCTTGGCATTTCACAGGATTGACGCATAAGCCGTACCTCTCGGACCAATCGCGAATTCTTGCCAAGTCCCGGTTCACATCATCGATCGCATCCGGCAGATCCTCAGCTTTAGCCAGCGAGTAAAGTTGTAGGTCATCAGCGTACAAATGATACGAACACTGAGGATCAAGGGTAATGAGATTTATAAACAGAGAAAATAAAAGAGGAGAGAGTATGCCACCTTGTGGAACACCAGCCTCAAGGTCTCGCCACCTCGATGTAGCCTCATCAGCTCTGACAGACTGCTGACGTCCACGAAGATATGAAGAGAATCATTCCAGTGCTTCGGAGGAGATCATAAGATAGGATAGGATGGATAGGGACATTCCCTCCTCCACCTCATGGTCCCACCACCCATATGGGTATATGGACCGAATCATGGGAGAGACGCGCGGTACTTGCTGTATGCTCTTTCCCGCGCGCCCGTTGTAAACTCCCTACAAATTACGTCCCTTTGCCACTCTCCCCATTCAGGAGCGGCTCTACTATGCGAGTAGGCTAGGCGCTGTTAGTACAGCTGTCGACACATTCACAGCTTCGTCGTCGGCCTGGGTCCAATTCTCCTCCTCGAGGCTTCTCCTCGTCCTATGCCAATGGTGCGCGAAGTTTCTCAACCGCCGGAAGTTCGCCTCGGAGTTCACGAGCTCGGCGAAAAAAGGAGGGCCCTCTGGACTGGTGATCCCATCCATCATCTCTTTTCTAATATTCTCGTAAAGGGGGCATCGCCACAAAATGTGGTCCAAACATTCGTCCTCTTCGCCGCAATAGCACACGCTTTCCTCACTCAGCTTCATGTCATACAATCTCTTTCTAAAACATCCGTGACCTGTCAAAACTTGCGAGACTTGATAGTCCGGCTCGACCCAAGTATACTTGAGTCGGGCCGCCACGTCCGGGAAGAACCGATAGAGCTCCCTACCCTTCTCCTCACCTTCCCATCTCTGTTGCCATGCGGCAACAGCCTCCTGCGAAATTTGTCTGCTCTCGGCCCTAAAGTCGTCTCTGGCTAGGTGTCGACAATCATCGATCCTGCCTGCCCGGCTTACCTCGAGGTCAGCTGGTAGCACTCCCGCTAATACGGGGAGAGCCGCGGTGCTAACGGACCTGTATGCCTTAGTTAGTAGAATCAGCGCAGGTCTTTGCGTCCTTAACAACACGCTTCTGACCATGAAGCGGCGTACGTCAGTATCGCGGCATAGGTGCCGCGATATAGGACCTTGAGGGCCCTATAACGCACCCCCCAGGAGGAGGCGGATATTCGCGACATCTTTCCGAACGCTGCTGCGGCACGTTCCCCTATGGACTCTGCATGTTCCCTAAAGGACATGCTTGAGTCGATTACCACACCCAGAACCTTTGTCGACTGCACGCTCTTGACTGAGGTCCCATTGAGTCTGATGGTCGGCGGGCGGCCAGGCATCTTCCCCTTCAATGTCATAGAGTATGACTTTGAGGGGGAGAAGCCCAGCCGGTTCCGCTGGCCCCACTGGCTAATGAGGTCCATGGCGCATGAGGCTGCAGCCTTGATGCTGGCGCGAGATTTAGACTCAATGAGGACTGTAACATCATCGGCGTACGCGACAATTTGAACCCCGTCTGGGTATGGTAACCGAAACAAATCGTCCATGAGTAGGTTCCACAGAGAGGGTCCCAAAACTGAGCCCTGCAGGCAGCCCATAGTCAGTGGCTTCCACACAACCCCACTTCCGACGAAGAGACCAGCCCGGCGGTTGGTAAAATAGCCGACCAACATCCGATAGATGTTGGGCGGGCACCCGCCTTGCTTCGCCTTCAGCAGGATCATGGGCCACCACGCGTTGTCAAAGGCGCCTGAGATGTCCAGGAACAATGCCTGGCGTATTTAGCCTGGCTGGAGGCAACTACGTCCTGAAGGGACCGTAGTGCAGATAACGTTGAGCGACCTCGAGAGAAACCGTGCTGGCAGGTCGAGATGTTGCGCGAGATGGAAGGTGCGCATTGGAGCATGACCCGTTCCAAGATCTTACCTAGGACCGAAAGGAGCGTGATAGGGCGATACGCTTTAGGATCGGTCAGCGGTTTGCCGTTGCCTTTCGGCAGGACAATGAGCCGGCCGTCCTTCCACGTATCTGGAAAGGTGCCCTCCTCAACGCAGAGTCCGAAAATACGCGTTAGCTCGGAGGAAGCTACGTGCCACACATGTTTCACTATGCGGGCGGTGATCCCATCGATACCGGGTGCCGTGTTGGGTAAGTCCCTGACTATATTTCCCACCACATTCATTGATGGGGGGGCGCGTCACGACCCGAGGGCGCGCAGGCCGCCAGTAGGCGCACCTTGCGGTGGTAAGCGCTATCCGAGCTGGGGTCGTCGTCCGGGCAGAGGGCCTTGACAAGAACCCCCATGGCGGTCCGCGCGTCCCCGGCAAATCCTTCCGAGAACCTGGTGCCGTTGATGACGTTGGGGGGCGGTCTCGCCCGCCCACTAGCCACCCGGTAGGCCAGTCCCCAAGGGTCCTGGTTGCCGTCGCCAGCAAGTCCCCGGAAGAAATCGGTCTGCGCCTTCCCCATCAGGGCCCTGTAGCTATTGCGGCGCTCGTGAAAATCCTTGCGCGCAATCTCCTCAAAGACCCCCATACCTTTCTTTCGAGCTGTCTGCCATACTTTTCTCGCTTTGTTAACTTTCTTACGCGCAGTCTCCAGTGCTGGAGACCACCACTCGTATCCCTTAACTTTCTTACTATTGCTACATTCACCCAAGCACTCAGTCGCAGTCCTGGCAATCATGTCTGTAAAAACCTTGCTAATCACACTCACAGGCTTCCTCCAGTCAATACGTCCCACACGTTCGTGGATCGCAGTCTGAAAGCGTCCCCAGTCCACGCCGCGCTCGCGGAACCTCCTCGGCTCCCCCAGCGGTTCCGCGGCTGCAGATGTAGACGTAGACCGTGTGCCACCCAATCCGTAAGTTATCAGCCTGTGGTCGCTGCTGCTGACAAACTCGTGCACTTTCCAATCTGTGATCGTGACGCCTCTTGTCGTCAGAGTCAGGTCTATGTTGGACTCACCGTTGACCGTGGAGAAGGTGTGGGGTTGGTCCTCTGTGTTGTTGATGATGAGGCCACGGCCAACGATGAAGTCTTCCATCTGGCGTCTTCTATTATTCACGTCACTTCCTCTGCCTTGGTAGTTGCGCGGGCTACAGTGCCACATTGGTGAGTGCGCATTGGTGTCAGCGCCTATCAGCACTCGGTGACCTCGCAGGGCGTCCAGTACCATATTTAGGTGATGCAGATGTATGGCGATGTCATCCGAGTACTGGAAGTAGGCGCTGACAAGATACAGCGACGTGTCCGGTGCTGTTGAGGTGTGCGGGCTCAGGTCTAGGTGACACACGGTGCAGTGGCTATTGCTTAGGTGATTAAGTCGAACGCACGGAATGTCGCGGCGAAGCAGTAGGAGTCCGGCCTTGGGGTGCTGTTGTTCTGAGTTGATTTCTTCGCCGGCAGTTATCCAGATGGGACCGGCGGCGGTGGTGATGAGGTGAGGCATGGAATGCGGTTCTTGGACAAGAACCACATCCAGCCCCAGTCCCCCCGCTATGGAGGGCAGCTCCGCTGTTGCCACCGCCGATCCTTGCAGGTTTAGCTGGCCTATCTTAATGTTGTTGGCCATAGTCGGTGATTGCTAGCTTGCGGCCCTCAGCGTGGCGTCTAGCCGGGCAGTCCCGCGCGTTCGTTCTATGGTCGGCGCCCTTGCGCCCCAGCTTTTTGCACGTCGCACACGTCGACTGCTTCGCCTGACACTCCGAATTTTTGTGCCCGTCCTCCCCGCAGTTCCCACATGTCATTGTCTTGGAGCGGCAGTATTTGTCTGGATGTCCAAACATTTGGCAACGGCGGCAACACGTTACGTCAATGTGGTCATTGACCTCCACAACATCCCATCCGATGTACACTCGCCCACGCTCTACGAGTTTCTCGCGCAGCGCTGGTGCGCACTCACAAATCCACATTTTTCTATTACCGCGTCGGTTCCTGTTGAACAGTGGTCGGATCTGTTTTGTGACCTCTTCGACGGTTAGGTCCTTGAGATTTTGTTCCTGGAGGTGGGCGAGTACTTCATTAGGCTTGAGGTCGGCGTCCACTCCCGATAGGGAGATAAGTGGCTGGCGTTCTCGCGGTTCCGAGACTTTTAGTGTTGCCGGTACTGCCGCTCTCAACAGGCGAGCGTCTTCTTCCGACGGGGTCTCCACAATGAGCCCCGCCCCTCCCATCTTCCGGACGCCATGCACCCGGAAGCCCTGCGCAGCAGGATCAACACTTGCCCTCAGTACCTTCTTGGTTTCCTCCGCGGTCTTTATGGTTTCTCGTTGGTCCTCTGCGGGGAAGACTGCCACTGCTGGACCCAGGCGTGTAGGCAGAGGTACCGGCTCAGTATTCCTGCCTATTTTCAGTGCGCCTGCGTAGCTAACTTGAGCCGGCCCATGATATTGTGCGATGTTCGGCGAGGATGTAGTTGGGTGATGTGATGCCTGCGCTTGTGCGGCGCGCTCCTCAGCTACTGCAGCCCGCTGCTCAGCAGCCGCGAGCCTTGCGACGAGGTGCATCACGACGGAGCTTACGTTGTTCACATAATATCCGATAGCCGCAATTTCGTCCTTGTTTAACTTGCTAGTTTTGGAGCGGACGGCCTCCATAATCCCGCCGGTCGCTTCTGTGGCGAGGTCGACAAGTTCCGCCGAAGTGGCGGAGGATGCAGGCACGGGGGTGACCGGTGTTGTCGGTGGCGCCGCAGTGGTGATAGCCTCCGCGGCCAAGTCAGGCTGGGTTGCCGTTTGCTTACGTGCAGGGGCTACTTTGCGCCTGGTCTGCTCCGGCATTTCTTGAGGCGAGGTCATCAGCCGCTTTCCACCTGCCTGTGACGGCATGTGCACGGCGGGCTGCGTCTGGACTGGCGAGGCGTAGGGCGTGCTGAACAAGCCCGGGGGCGTACGTAGAAGCGAGCTTCTTGGATTGAAAACCGCCGCAGCTTCACCCGCGGGCGCGGACTCAGGGTCTGCGCGCCGCTGGCGATCGGCGTCCTCTTCCTCCATTATGGCACCTCTTTATTAATACCAACTAACTAACCAGTCTAACACTTAGAATAAATTACAAGTGTCTGGGACTTAGAAAATTTTCACTTACAAATCGGTCGAAAATTCCTAAGGACTTAGAAAATTTCGCGAAATTTTCTGAAAAAAGTTAGACTTATTTTCAGGTCCGGGAC
Organism: Euclidia mi; assembly: GCA_944739405.2. Taxonomy (NCBI): domain Eukaryota; kingdom Metazoa; phylum Arthropoda; class Insecta; order Lepidoptera; family Erebidae; genus Euclidia; species Euclidia mi. The sequence continues at coordinate 22,868,827 of OX123204.2, read as the reverse complement.
ACTTTCTAGCGATAACAGCACACACAAATATCGTTAAAAGCGCAATTGTCAAAAATTGTAAAAGTCACTTTCTTACGGTAAGGTCCGCCGACGGTATATCCGTTGCACACTCGTACTGTTAAGTGTTAATACACGAAAAACAAGTACGGTGCACGGGCCGTCGACACACACCAACAGGGTCACTTACCCGGGGCCACTGAACAGTGGCCCTGGTATGAGTCCTAGTCTGCACACGCCGCGTGGATGGGTGGCGGCCGCAGGTTAAGGCACCGGGCCGCACACGCCGCACGGATGGGTGTGCAGGAACGAAGTCGCGCGCACCGCGCGGATGGGTTCGCACCACGCTCGCACGCAGCAGAGACTAAGTCTCGGCGGGCGACGCGGTCAAGCACGCCGGTCGCACACGCCGCGTGGATGGGTGGCCGCAGAACTGTCACACTGACACACAGGCACTCGCGGTTCACAATAAAGCCTCCAGAGGCGTCCGTGTCGCGGGGGGCAAGCGTCACTGTCGCGGAGGGATAGAGCGTCACTAGCGCGGGGGGTAAAGCGTCACAAAGCGCGGGGGTGAGGTAAAACCTCTAAACGTCACTGTCGTACAAACTTCAAACACAAGTGTCACTGTCACACAAAACGTCAAACCGATTCGCTCTCCCTGTCTACGCCGAACAATTCCTAAGATGGCCGCTGCCTCTTATGGAAGAATGCCCAGGCGAGACAAGGAGGGACCGAGTTTTAAGTAAAACACGAACAAAGCGTATTTGCGAAAATTGAATAAAAATATTCAAATTTTCGGCGGAGACTCGCGCACGCGTCCGTCGCAGACAAGAGCCAACGACGAAGTAGTATAGGATGTGTAGTAGGATAGGATGGATAGTAGGATATCGTGACTGACGGTGTTGAAGGCGTTTGAAAAGTCAACCAGGACCAGCACAGTGATCCTAGTGTCCTCCACACCCGCCCTCACATCGCCAGTCACTTTGAGCATAGCTGAGACTGTGCTATGCCCAGGTCTGAAGCCGGACTGATAGGGACTGAGGACAGTGTGTTCATACACAAACTGGGACAGCTGCTTATGAACACAAGCCTCAAGGACTTTGGAAAGGAAAGGGAGGATAGAAATGGGCCGGAAATGATTAGGAGTGACAGGATTAGTGACTTTGGGCAGTGGCCGAACATATGCTTTCCGCCAAATTTCAGGGAATTGCCCAGAGTCAAGGGAATGGTTTATTATGTGGATAATAGCAGGAAGGAGGTGGTCCAGGATGGTAATAATCATAAAGCGGCTGACTTCATCGCAACCAACCGCTTTAGATTTGATTGAAAGGATAATCTTTTTGATCTCAGCCTCAGCAACTGGAGAAAAACGAAAAGGAGTTATGCTTGGTCGAGCTAAGCTATCTATGTAGTCCACCGTTCGACTCATAGTCTGACGATCAAACTTTGGAGTGGAGACAAAATAAATGTTAATGTCGTCAAGACTAAGCGCCGGCGGCGGATCCACACGGCTAACCCTACCGATACCCAGAGTCCTTAGGAACTTCCAGATATCGGTAGGGGAAGAGGAGGAAATGTTGTTGAAAATGTGGCTTCGTTTAGCATTTCGTATCATTTGATTACAACGATTCCTAGCAACTTTGTAGAGAACCCAATTTTCATCGCAACGATCCCGCTTAAACTTGCGGAAAGCTCGGTCCCTGCGCCTCATCGCCATCTGAATCCCACGTGTCAACCAAGGTGCGGGCGGTCGCTTCAATTTGATTCGCCTTACTGGAGCATGAACATCGTATAAGTTGATTACGACATCATTGAACAATTTCAATTTCATATCAACTGTAGCAGCTACCTCAAGAGGTACCCAATCAATTTTTGATGCATCCGTATGCAGATTATCGGTGTTCATACGTGCAAAGCAACGCCTGTACAGTACTTTGGGTTGGGGTGTAGGAGGCTTGAGGACATAGGAAATGTAGATCAGGTCATGATGGGAGAAACCAGGAGCAGGATGTTGACCGTGAGAGGAAACGAGGGAAGGAGCTGAGGTGAGAATCAAATCCAACCATGTGTCTTCACTGTTGGTATTATGATGTGATGCATTCAGAGGTAAAATGTGAAGGCCAACAGATTCGACAATGGAGTGGAGTTTACGTGCCCTCCGAAGCACGGTAGCGCTCAGATGAAAATGCCACACACTGTCACTCATCCATCGGTGACCTGTGTACTAATATATCAGATCAAAGTAAGAAAAGTTCAAGTATAATCTAGTCCACCCCTGTTAGTTAGAAAACGCACAATTCTATCAGCTTTCTATTCAGTCACCATTAAAGCGATTTTGAGACAATATTATTCATTATAGAAGACTGTATAAAACGTTCTCTTCAACTAATTAAGCTTGCTAAGTAGCAATGCTAACAGAATAAGTACCGGTTAGTTAAATTGAGGAATATTGTCGTATTTTATTTACACAAGGTCAGACGAAGTTAATTATAGCATCCGGAAGTTAAGTCCAAAGAGGCACTGCTTCTTATGGACAAGTTACAAGGGGGTGCCTTTTAAACCGTGCTACTTAAAAAAAGGAAAGCATATTAGATTGATTTCCTGATCTCAGCATCCTCACCTCAGGGGAATGCTTTGGGAAGCTACCCATAAAGCAATTAGAATGGTCGAGTATTATGCAGCTATCCTATAGTTGAAACTATTGACACGAAAAAGGAGAATAATGTTGTTTGCCTATAATTTAAGTGCAGTTATTGCCTTAATTTGACTGTTATAATTTAAATGAACCGATTTTACTGGCCTAAATATATTATTATTTTCTCCAAACACAGTCCATTGACTGCAATACGTATAGATGCACATGACGTGGTCAAATTGACCGGATCGAATTGCATCAGAATTATCATGGCGGCGAGGCCTGAGCGGTTGATCATGTATGTACGATCAAGCTCTTTGGCAGCTCGCTAATACTGTTACGTGTTGGTTCAAGTTCTAGATATGTTACGATGTGCTATTTTTTGCTAGAGCTGTGGGTGCACGGTCGCCTCTCTGTTTAGTAGTGGTGTGGGTTCGATTGCCTCGCGAGACAATACTTTGGGTGTGTCACAATTTGATAGATTGGGTTTGATGTACTTTATGTCCATTGATTGAATGTGAGAAAAGTCCCCTCAACACAAAATTTGATATTAGTCCTGGATTTGTCTTTGAAGGTAAGCAAAAAATGTCACGTATACTAAGCAATTAAAAGAGACACATCAAGAAAACGAAGAAACTCGAAGTGACAGATGCTTTGAAATTTAGGTCGATTGTGAAACGCAACTGGTCACAATGGTCAGAAGTGGATCTGGCTAATGAAACATCCGATGCACTATGGGACCGCGCTAAATCGCTTATTGTTTCGGCAGTCTCGAAAGTAACACCACCAAGTAAAACCCACAAAAAACAACATTGGATGACTGATGACACCTTCAAACTAGTCGAAAAATGCCAGAAGGTCAGAAGATGAAAGCAGGGGGAGCTGATATTAAAAAACTAAATAAAATGTCGGCAAAGATGCAACTAAGATGCAACTACTTAGTATTTGTAAACAAGTCAAGACGCATGCAGACAGGTACGAATCAAGAAACTTATACCACAAGATCCGTCTCATTACAAGAACACTGCCGTCTAAAACTATTGAAGATCACAATGGCCAGATAGTCACTGAACTGGACCAAATTTCGAAAGTCTGGAGAAACTACTGTCAGTCCTTGTTTGAAGATCCTCAGTCACATAACTTTACATCCACAGAGCCTACGAGTGATAGCATATCACTCGTAGGCTCTGTGGAGGAGCCAGATATTCTTGAGTCAGAAGTAAGAGCCGCCATTCAACACCTTAAGAATGGGAAAGCCATAGGGAAAGATGAAATTCCAATCGAAACTATTCGAGCAATGGGAGAAAATGGCGTTTATATTTTCTGCACCATTTGCAACAAGATATGGCTCACAGGCAAATGGCCTTCAGAATGGGCTCACACAGTTTTCACTCCTCTCCATAAAAAGGGTTCGACTAAGAAATGTGGCAACTTTCGACTCATTGCTCTAATAACACACGCGAGTAAAATTTTGCTACACGTTATCAACGAGCGACTGAAGGCATATTTGTCCAGAGAAATTGCGCCAGAACAAGCCGGTTTTGTTAAAGTCAAGGGGACCCGTGAACAAATTCTAATTGTTCGTCAGATTATCGAAAAAGCTCGAGAATTCAACAAACCAACATACATATTATGCTTTGTTGATTTTTCCAAAGCGTTTGACACGGTAAAATGGCCAACACTGTAGAAAACACTACTGGACATGGGTACACCACAACACCTCGTACACTTGCTCAGGGGACTCTACGAAGGGGGAACAACATCGGTGCGGACAGATGACCTCTTCTCAGATACTTTTCACCCAAGGGCGGGTGTGCGACAAGGATGCATAATTTCACCTTTGCTCTTCAACATCTACACCGAGCTTATAATACGAATCACTCTTGAAGACTGGACCGATGGTGTTGTGATTTTGCCAGAAGTTACGCAGATTGCGAATTGCGATGTAGTCCAAACATACGTATATCTTGGGGCTTTAATCTCAAACAATGGTGGTTGCGTAGATGAAGTGAAGCGTCGAATGGCCATAACCAGAGTCGCAGCGGAGAAGTTAAAGAAGTTTTGGAGGAATCGAAACATAACCAAAGCCACCAAAGTCAGGTTCATGAGAACGCTAGTATTCCCAATCTTCCTTTACGTGGACAGTGCGTGAGTTGGAAAAGGGGAAGATAGATGCTATAGAGATGTGGTGCTAGAGGAAGATGCTCGGCATATCGTGGACAGAGTTCCACACCAATGTGTCCACACTTCAGGAGCTCGGCATCACAAAGCGTCTATCGACCATAGTACAGACGCGCATACTACAGTTCTTTGGCCATAACTCTAGACGCGATAACAACTCAATAGAGTGGCTAGTCGTACAAGGAAAAGTAGAGGCAACTAGATCACCTATGCGCTAGACTGATCAGGTGAAATCCGCAGTGGGTGACTGCGTGTCAGACTGCGCCAGACAGTCTGCTAACCGAGAGAGAGGAAGGGAGATCGTGAAAAAAGCTGTGTCCGCCTCTATCACCAATGTGGACGCCTCAACGTGACCAAGACCGCTCTGCCAAGAGCGAAACGACAGAAAAGAAGATACTAAGCAATTGCGTACATGACTGGAATAATATTGTACAAACACATAAACCTAAACTATATCAAATACCAAATCCCACAATAAATAAAATTGTTTTTAAAAAAATACCCTCCGAAATTCGGTAACATTTATTTGAACAATAGCCTACTTTCAAAAACGACCGTTAAGTTTAAGTCGGCTCAAGACATTTCCACATATATGTTCTAAAATATTGTTCGTAATGTTGGCAAATGAGGCCGTATAAGGCCATATATCGCAAACAGGCCGCAATCTAGGCCATATTTTAGATTATAACCGTGCGTACAACGACTACGATTGTTGTACCATAAATTGAGTCCTTAGTGCCAGAGTGTAAAGAAAAACAATAGGTCAACTTTGTTCGTCGATGCTACAGTGTACAGTAACACAGAAGATCAACTTACTTTCTCAATGCCGCTGTATAAACTAAAATATTTGGCCATCTTTGTTCCTAAATACCTCATTGTAAAGTAAAACAATAGGTCAATTTGGTTCCTCGATATTACAATCAATATCTAAAAAACTATTGCCTGACAGACAACGCATAGACGAACCTTCTGGACGCGAGAAGCTGAAATTTGGCACACCTGTTCCTTGAGAAGTGTACGGTAACGCTAAGAGAAGAAACATCCCTCCTAAAGAGGTAAAAAAAACCACGTGGACGGAGCCTCGTTGTCACAATAGGTACAGAGTAAAGCAGTAGGTCAATTTTGTACTATGATGTATTAGCTACCAGATTCTATGAAGGCCTTTTTAATTATTCCTGCTATTAATCAGTTACCTTATTTAACCCTTGCTTAATTACCGAGGCAACACTATATAGTATTTTATTTAAGGCTTGTTGGGTTATTAAGGCTCAATAGCCTTCAGTGTATAGCCAGGGCATACCTAGAGACCGTTTCACATTAATTATTCTTGTAAATCAATAAACCTTTTTTGTTTTATGGCATTATATTCATAAATAGCTTATTTTGAGGACTTTTTACAAGCAACGGGAATTAAAAGGATGTTAATTATAAGTCATTTTACATTTTCCTACAGGATCTATACCACGTAGGCAGGTTTTGAGTTTCAGCAATGCGTGAATGTGGCCCTTGCAGCAGTGCCGAAATATACGTTACTCAAAACCAAGGCACGTGGTTTATATCCCGTAGGAAATGTAAAAGTAATTTGAATAACCACTTCGATCAAATATACCTAGATGCACATTCTCATACAAAAACCGCGCCAATATATGTCGCTGACCAGTATAACTTACTTATAAGTGTCTGCATTTACAATGCAACCCAGGAAATAAACCGGATTAACCATTGAACGCCCACTGAGGAACTATTTTGTAACAGTTTAGTTAAAACGCATCAATGTCAAGCGTCCTAAATGTGTTACTCGCGATACGCGAGCATACTAAGTACATGGTACGGTCTACACCCGCCAAGACTACAGGAAACTCATGGAGTCGACTAATATCTTTTTTTTTTTGTAATGAAGAATTTAGATCGAATGTATATTCAACATGAGTATAATAATAATAACCGAAAATGCTGTAAGTGTAGTTGCGTAGTGGGCGAATGAAGTATAGCAGATAAATACAGACATGTCACTAACTGATTTCAAAGTTACGCGAATTTTACACATATTTATGTTTATACGTTGTATTTACTGTAGTATTATTTTGGTCTATTGTGGTGTATATGTGTAATTATTATAATAAACCAAAATATAAGTACAAATGTTTTTCGATAGGACATAAAATGTATTTATTAATGAAAGGAAACTAATACACAAGAGTTATAATAGTTTTATTTGAGTCAAAAACTTGCAGATAACTATAGAATAGAACTAAAATTAAATAAAAATATGAAAAATAAAAATGTTAGTACACAGAAACTATGACACCCACACAGGGCGGGAGATGTCCTCCTAATTATTGACTCAAGAACGAAAACAAAGAACAAAAATAACAACAAAAATATGTGAACTAAAACATTTAAACAATTTAGGTTATTAATTTCCTTGAAACAAAGTAAGTTTATTATATAATCGTCGTTTTGAAACGTTTTTATGTATTTATACATCACTCTCAAAAAATGTTTCGAACATACAACGCTTGCTGGAGTCGGCTTGAAAAATTTCTCGGCTCTTTGCCGTGCTATTACTGAAATCCATTTACCACACCTAACTGGATCTCGAGACAACCTAAAAAAAAACAATTCTTCAATAAAAATAAAATACAATAGCGTCTCCAACAAATGGAATAGAAACATAGCTTATAATCCGAACAATTCAAGTGGGCATGCGATACTATGATAAGTACCTTTGGTACGAGTCTTTGCAATTGAGGTGCTTTATATCTCCTGTTGATTTATTTACAACTTAAAATGAAACGGCTTTGCGATGGTTTCTTAACGAAATAACAATATTTACGATACAATGATAACAAATACATAAAGATAAAATTAATACTTACCGGAAATATGAAATTCCATCCTTTTTTTGTGTCCTAGACGTATGATTTTTACAATTGATGAACGAGCACTGAGGCATGTTTACCGGCGAAGCGTTCGAGCACTACCAAATCAAAAGTCCACCAGAATATTGTGTTCAGTGCTCTTTTAGTGAGGTCGTATTTTGGCGCGGATTGTGTATCTAGCTCATTAGTGATCGATGAATTACCACGATAGTTTCAACTCCTATACAAGTGATTTCGTTACGCATTTAACAGAAGCAAGGTAATAACAAAAGCCAATATTGACACTAGAGCAGTTTTATTTTACAATTGCTCAAATATAATAAGTCAATGGATTGATATTAATAAAACATAATAATTTAATTAGACTTGCTAAATTATCTCCGCTTGGAGCCTTCCCCGGGAATGGGTTAAGTTGAACATGGCGCCATGGGAGGAAGACTGGACAGCACCTGTACCCTGTCTTTTTCCCTGTGTTTGGTCGGCACTCGAGGTGGTTTTTAGTAGTAACACCACATACTCCGGCCCTCATTTCCCCAGGAGCGCAAATCCGAAGGGATTTTCCACCCCGTAAAAAAAGCCCAGTTTCCAGCAGATACACAAACAGTAGTTCAATTTGGGAAATTGTAAGAAGAGAATTAAACGCAAACTTTTTTCGTGGCGTCTTTGGTCAGCAGTCGAGGTGGTTTTTTGTATTTTTTGTGAGATTTATTTCCTGCATCTGTGGATGAATTATTTAGCGTCGCTCCTGTTATACTTTCAGCGTGTTTTTAGATGTGGCTGTTGAGATATCGTGGTATCGAATGTTTGAGATCTACTTGAATAATTTATGGAGATGTATGTAACTGCGCGGACAGTGCGATGGCTTATATTGTAACTTTGCCAACTCACTGCGCTGAGTGTAAGTAAGTAAGTAAGTGTTAATTTCTCGTGTAGAACAGCAATTCTTGTGATCAATAAATTGTTTTTAGATGTTTTTATTTCATTCGGCAAGTCCTTTCAATGCTTGTAAAGGATTTAAAAGTATTAATACTCATTATTTCAAGCTGTACTTTTTAGATAAACATGATTTTTATAAGAAATACTTATACTTATTCAATTACATATCAATATTATATTCTAGGACTATTTCACTCACTCAATATGTAATTTAAATGCCCAATTAAAAGACCCTATTAATTAGAACAATTACGAAAGTCGAGTTAAGATAATACAAGATTAATTTCCTGGTCTCAGCATCCTCATCTTAGGAGAATGCTTTGGAAAGCCACTCCTAAAGCAATTAGGGTGGTCGAGTATTATGCAGCTCTCATATAGTTGAAACCATTGTCGCAAAGAAGTTATTGCCATAAGGCTCCTACACACAGTGCTGGCGGCTCGGCCGGAGGCACGGCCGCCGGCTCTGCCGCCGGCTTAGCCGCGTGAACCCGGTGGCGTACAAAGCCACCGGCTTTGCCGCACGAAGGAGCCGCTGGCATGGCCGCCCGGGTAGGCCGGCGGTCCGTGCGGGTTGCATCTTGCTACTTGTGTGTGGTCGTTCTATACAACTGGAATAATGCCCGGCGGCTTTCAACGGCAGATGCCGGCGGCACCGACGCCTGCCAAAAGCCGGCGGCACGAGTCACGCGGCAAAAGCCGGCGGCCTGTGCGCCGGCACTGGGTGCAGCAGCCTTTAGTTTGGATATTATAATTTAAATGAACCGATTCACTGCCCTAAATATATTTGGTTTTTCTAAAAACAAAGTCAATGTAATCTTTCCATAAATATGCTCATGTGAATAATGCATACACACTGATAAGATCGCCCTAATTAACAAATAAGCCACTTACTACGTTCAATCCAACAAATCTGTGTAATAAACCAACGATATAAAATAATATATGTATCGTTGAGTACATTCGCATTATCACGTCTAATTGAAAATGCAATGAAGTCGACACATAATTTACTGCACACGATTATGCACAAACGGCATCGCACTCATAGTTGTACTCGCACTGGTGTAGATCACAATATGTTCTAATTTGGCTGCCCCGCACTCCACTGACGTTTTGGTGCATATTATACGTAGCTTGTGTTGCTATTTGGTCTATTTACCCCGAATATGGTGAGCTTTGTAATGTGACTGAGTAATATTTTTTCATTTACCCGTTTAAATATGACGAAGGCGGTGATGACTTCGTAAAATATTTTAAGATATGACTTCTATGACTAGGTATAACTTGTTAGATTTAAGGTACGCACGTCTTCTACTAGGAAAACTTAAATTAAAGCTTGTATGGAGAAATCTAGAAAATATGTTGTACCTACCTACGGGCGTATTCAAATCCTTGAACCTCAACGCCTATTTTCTGTCGGTTAATACGTTTAAAGGAATTCTTGGTATGTGGCAAAATCATTGCGCTGTGCCGCGAATTCACCTGTTTATGAAAGGATGGCGACCGTCACACGTGCATTACGTAGTTCAACGCACGTACTGCATGCACGCAACTCGTGTGAACCATGTCAATCCCACACGAGTAAAACGCTAACAGAGGTACCACTATATAGAATCTTACTGATTGCAGATTGAACATGCCGGCGCGGTCGAATCGTAGAGATTAGCATTTTTTTGCGGACGCAAATAATCGGTCTCTTCTAATACTACGTCCAGGATCATCCTTATCTCCTTTTCAGCCACAACCTATTCCACATCACGCAATTGGCAGATCCTTAAATTCCATACTGAATTTATTTCTATGGCACAACTTCAGGCCAGAATCATATCTAATACACCATAAGTGATTACCATCAGGTGTCCCAATCTTTCTTTTCTCAACATACAAGTAGCAAAAAAAAGGAAATATTATTATTTATAACGCCACACCGAGAACACTTTAGCTCTCGTGTAAGGTAACGAAAATTGTTGTGATGGTAACCCTGGTACGCGCCCGTTAGTTGTTATTTATTGCTCAATATTACTATCCGCCACTTACACAGTAATATCGCAAATTATGTTCATATGTTAATTCGGTACAAGCCGCGAATTCCCGAGCTATACATACGCAATGTTGTTTTACTTTAGTTGCAAGGCACAGATAATGTTTATGCCGCTTGCTTGTTTTATGAGTTATCCTATTATTCATATTAAGTACCTACAATTATAAACACGAAAGTGTGTGAATGGATGTTTGTTACCTTTTCAGGATTTTCTAACATATTTTGATGAGGTTTGCAATAATACGGTTTATATACCAGAATAACACATATGCTTTTGTCGCTATAATCTGCACTGAAGCAATCAGTGCTGCAGGCAGAAACTATTATTGTAAATGAATATGTAGTGCTTAAAATTGTTAGTGTTCTCCGATAATTTTTTACTCAGTAAGTCAGAATACTACTAAACACATCCCTGTCGCCCCGTATATTATAGATACAAAACTGGGTAGCGCATCTCTGTTCCGTTTTCTAGCTAACGCGATTGTTTTTAATTTGAAAAGATAATCTATAAATATTAATACGTGAAGCGAAATTTTGTGATTCCTTTTTACGAGAAATGCACGAACGGAGGATTATGAAATTTGGCGCACTTATTGCTTACATGTAGAAGAACCTACCTATGGATACTTAGTTGTAAAAGTTAAACTATGAGATGGTTAATCATATAGGTACTATCTAGTCTTCATCATCGACATCGTCTTAACGTGAGACGAAAATCTTCTCGTTGCAACCAAAACTTTCGTCTCGAAGCTCGGTTTCCGCTTTCTGGTCTAACCAGAAATGACTGAATATTAGCTTTTCCTCGAAGCCTAACAGACCGACATTTATCTCTTACTTTTATATACCTAAAACAAATATAATATAAAGGAACCAATTCTTACAAGAAACGAAATCTGATTAGCAGTGTTTTCAATTTTCTTTTTATTAAGTATATTATTTGCTTACAATCTTCCTTGAAAACGTAGTTTTTCCTTAATAGCTTTTAGGCATAGAGTACAAAATGTTTTTTGTCCTTGTCTTTCTCAAGAAAAAGAAAGTCACGTATAAGAATGGACAATAGATAGCTAGGACAATTTATTGTCCGATAATGCCAGATTATGTTTGTATTAATATGAATAAGGTTATATTATACTTAAATTATGGTTATTAAAAGTACTTGAAGCAGTGTTACACGTTATTATTATTTCTGTTACGTTTTTCTTAATAAGATGTTGAGTTTATTTTTTGAAAATTGCGTAGCAGGACAGTGTTGAGGGCTCGGTCCACATGAGACAAAACTTTGCTCGATTCATAGACACGTAGTTGTATCGAATCTAAGTGTCCTTTAGGGCAGGTGAAGCCACGGGCGACTGCTTGTATTATATAAATACGGACGCCAAAATCAGCAATTGTAGTTTTCAAAAACAATACATGAAATTGAATGCAGCAAAGTTGTTACTCATGTAAATTTGATGTTGCCAATCGGGCGTGCTATAGACTGTTTGTTTACCCCATCGATAAATATGTACTAGAATATATGTCAATGGTTTACCCACACCAAGTTACATTAGCAGCTCCTTATCACATCGATTATCAAGCACCGATAAAGCCGCTTGCACATTATGTTAACTTGACTATTGTGATTGCTCTAATTAATAACTGTCTGTCTAACATGAGAAATTAACACCTACATACTTACTTACAATCTGCCCAGTCCGTGCAGATACGTACATAATATTGCTATCACCTACTGCCGCAATTAAATATCGAACGACTTAATATCTCTCAACGTTCTCTAGTATAGTCTTAGAGCATAAGATGTAACAACCCCGAAGAATTTATCTCAGCAGGTAACATAAATGCAATAAGGCAGGTGACGGCTTTCATAAATCTCAAAATTATGAATCAGTCTAATTTGTTATGAGAAAGCTTTCAAAATCTGCTAAGTCATATTATACAAAGCAAGAAGAATATCTGTATATCCTTAAATATATGTTCTAAAATAATTAAAGTAATTCTCAAACATTCGATACCACGATATCTCAACAGCAACATCTAAAAACACGCTGAAAGTATAACCGTACCGGCGTTAAAAAAAATATCCACAGATGCAGGAAATAAATCTGCTTTACATATCTGATTTTATACGGCGATCGATTCAATTAACGTCTTTATTCGACAAGAGCTCAAAAGCGGGTAGTCTTGAAAAACTGCCGCTCAAGGGCTAAGAATGGATGATGACAAGGAATCTTTTATTTGCACCGTAGGATTCTTGGTGTATTTCATTTGCTCAGTACTCAGGCACTTACTAAGTGCAATCGATGCGAAAAATGCAAAGTCGTGTTGTTTTGTTTTTATTCCTTGTCAGCTGTTTATTTTCCTATGATTATGATTATTTATAGTTTTGCTAGCGAACTATTATCGAGTTTTTTCTTCATACCCTCTGTAATACTTTATGATGAATTGTGAGAGGTCGTCTTGTGTAAGAAATGGAATCATGTTTCTCTTCTTGGCAACGGAATTTAGGTTTATGGCTTCAAGACTTTTTATTTTTATTCTTTGCTGTTTTGGGCAGTGTGTTTTTAATACATTGTTATATTGTGTACAGTAGCTGGTCATTTGGCTTATATGGCATTGTATTCGCTGTGTATACAGCCATTCTTGTTGTGTAAAGTTCTCAGAGGAATTTTGAAGGCAGAGTTTTATATAAAGGCAGGGACAGCCTAATGAAGAAACTAAAAGTCAGCTACGCTCGGATTCAAATACACGGTTGACCTTTCAAAATGAAGTGCGTAATTAATTTCTAATGATCGCTGGCTCAATGGTTACGGAAAACCTTGTGAGGAAACCTGCATATCTTAGTGTTCTCCATAATGTTATCGAAAGACATATGTTTACCAACTCGCATTTTGTTGCTGATACATTTGAGCATTCACTTGTAACAGAACAACGAGCATTCGCCGTTTTTTGTTTTGCCGACCCAATCAACGAACGGAGTCGAACATTGCTACGAACATCTTCACGATCTTAATATCGAACGCTCTAATCAGTAAAAAGATCGAAGCAAATTTACTGTCAATTCGCTAGAATGTTCGCCGGAATGCTCGGCGAAATGCTCGCTCAAACACACTCATTAGTTTTTCTGTTTTGTAACATTCGCAAGAATGCTCATTACAGGTGAATGCTCAAGGGTATTAGTGTTGCTCTTCTCATAGCGAGAAGTGGCTCGGCAGTGGGGCAGTTCATGTAATATACGGAGCTAATTTAACAAGTTTAATTATTATAACTTATTAATATCAATGCAATTGCCTTATTATAATTCAGTACCTAATAGTAAAATTTAAAAATGTCCACTGCTAGATATAGGCCTCTCCAATGGCACGCCACTGAGATACAAGCGTCACTTGTGTTCCTCCTTGCTTCTGTTAATATGTTAAATACAGTGACGTAGGTTGTAGTTTGGTATGTAATTATATATGATAAAATCACAAATAATTGGCATCCTTTTAGTTTCCGTAAAGTAAGTCCTCAACGACAAGCTATTTGTGAATATACCATAAAATAAAGTAGGTTTATTGATTTACAAGGATAATTAATGTGAAACGGTCTCTAGGTATGACCCTGGCTACACTTTGATGGCTATTGAGCCTTACTGAACCCAATGAGCCTTAAATAAATTACTATATAGTGTTGCCTCGATAGGTAACTAAGCAAGGGTTAAATAAGGTAACTGATTAATAGCAGGAATAATTAAAAAGGTCTTCATAAAATCTAGTTACTACTACATTGTAGTACATAATTGACCTAATGCTCTTATTCTTTATATCTACTGTGACACCGCCCTCGCGGTTCTTTTTTACCTTCTTAGAAGGGATATTTCCCCTCTTAGCGTTCCTCTCCACCTCCCAAGGAACATACTTACCAAATTTAAGCTTGTTGCAACGAGAAGTTTCGTCTGTGCATCTTGTCCATTACCAACTGCCTGACAGATCAGGCATTCGGTAATGGACAAGTTTTATATATCTTGATTGCAGCATCGAGGAAGAAAATTAACCTACTGTTTTACTTTACACTGTAGCATTGAGGAACAAAGTTGGTCTAATATTTTAGTTTATTCTGTGCTACTTAGAAAGTAATTGATCTACTGTGTAACTGTACACTGTGGCAGCGTCGAACGAAGTTGACCTATTGTTTTACTTACACTGTAGCATTTAGGACTCAATTTATGGTACAACAAACGAAGTCGTTGTACGCATGGTTGTAATCTAAAATACGGCTTAGATTGCGGCCTGTTTGCAATATATGGCCTCATACGGCCTCATTTGCCAACATTACGAACAATATTTTAGAACATATGTGGAAATGTCTTGAGCCGACTTAAACTTAACGGTCGTTTTCGAAAGTAGGCTATTGTTCAAATTGGTTTATATAAATGTTACCGAATTTCGGGGGGTACTTTTTTCAAAGACAACTTTATTTATAGTGGGATTTGGGATACGATATAGCTTAGTTTTTCATTAGGGCTGCTAGAATTTATTCTATAAAATAAAAACAATAATTTGTAAATTATGACTGTCACAGATATGTATACAATATTATTCCGGTTACGTATACATGTAATAGATTAGTATACTTAACTTAAATTTATCTTCACTTAGAAGTCGACTCCTGCACTATGATTAAATGTTGTGTCGAGGGGATTTCTCTAACTTTCAATCAACGGGCACAAAATACACCCAGACTCGAACTAACCAATTGTGGTTTACACAAAGTGTTGTCTCATGTGAGGATTGAATCCACATACTACTAAACAGCCAGACGATCGCTTAAAACACTATGCCGTACGTGCACCCACAGCTATAGCATAAAATAGCACATCGTATCATATCTCGAAGTACAACTAACACACGTAACAGTATTACCGAACTGCCAAACAGCTTGGCCGAACATACACGATTAACCGCTCGGGCCTCGCCATGATTATTCTGATACAATTCGATCCGGTCAATATGGCCGCGTCTTTTATATCTATACGTCACCAATCAAAACTGACGAATTGTTGTGCCTTTGTGTGCTGGTCGATGTGTAGATTAATAGTGCTCTGTTTGAATGGTCACCCAAGTTTCGAGTGTAGTTGTTGGGTGAGCAATTGTATATACTTCGATTTAGTTTTCTGAGAGTCTTTGTTAACTACCGTGCTTTTTCATTGAAAATAAAACTGACCAAATATAATTATGGCACCTCGGCAATGGATCACTCTCGCCGCAAGTTGAGCCTTTTGCCTTAAAGTCCCTTTGCAAATAATACTTACTAACTAAGTATCAACACCTAAATTGCAACGCCCCGCTTCTTAGTCAGTTGACGGCGTATCAAAAGGTAAAACCTATCCGTTTATGACGAGATATGTATCGGCATGGATGGCGTAGTGGTGCAGCCTCGCTACTCTTTACTGCAGGGAGCGGAGTGGGTTCGACTCCCACACGAAACTACACCAATCACGTAACACGTAATCCACAAATAGATTAAAAAAAAAACACGTAATCAACAAACAGCTTTTCGAGTCTGGGTTTTTCGTAATAATAAAACCATATAATTGACAAGAATGGACCGATCTTGAGCCACCCTTATCCACCGTTGCTCGCGATCTTAACAATATCGTCGATCCACCTTGTCCTTCAATCGAGATTAAGTTGTCAAGCCCTAACTTCCACGAAGTCAAATCAATTCCCATCTTCCCAGTGTATTTATTCAAACATCGTCCCTTTGATAACGAGTTAAAATCACGTCAATGTCATACAATTGAGTTGTTCAATTAATATGCTAAAGTCTAAGTCCCTAAGTCCCGATGGGTTGGGTGGTGTGATCGCTGTTAGGCTGTTAGTGTCCCTAAATCAGGCGATCGAGGGTGCCCGACCACCCTAAGTCCCTAAGTCCCGATGAATCGTGTAGTCTGATTGCGGTTAGGGCCCTCAGTGCCGGCGCGGCGTTCGGCGTGAAAGGACGTGTGGAGTGAAAATGGCTACGGAACACCAAAGAGAGATAATACTCAACTTAATGGAAGTTTATAAAAAGATGATTAAATTGTCCAGAATTCATTCAGACGTAATTTCTAAAGTCCTTCGGCTCTAACACACACAAAATGTTCATGTTACACAATTTATTTCTCCAGAGTAAATATTCCTTCACCCAACATCTTCTTTTCTTTTTTTGTTTTACTACACCCGCTGTTACTGCAAGAGCGATTCCAAGTTTTTGATACTTTGCCGCCATCTTCACTACTCGGCGTTCGGCTGCAAAGTGAGTTAGGGTGGCGATATCGTGTAGTGTGATCAGAACGCCCAATCTATCGAGCCCTACTCATCGGTCTGATGAATCGTGCCGTCTGATCGCTGCTTTAACTTGGCCAGTCCTCACCGTAATGTCTCCAACAAAAACAATCTATATTTAGCCGAGTTAACGAACTTGGTCACAAAGTAATTACTTTGTCGGTGGTTCAGTATATAGTGTATGCGTCTGCTGTTCGAGAGAATCCGGGTTCGATTCTCAGGTCGGGCAAAAGTGTTAATAAGTTTTTCCGAATTATCGGTAACAGCAATAGGCTCGCCCCTATTACATCGGACCTATAATTCATAACATAGTGAAATATGGGTTTAGTATTACCACTTTCTGCTCCTCGCAGTATACAGACGTGAGTGTATAAAAAACCACTCACAAACTCTTTTTGTATTTATAGACCAGTGCAGATAATTTTTGAAACGAAGTAAAATAATAGTAGGATGAAACTCATTGGAGAAGGAAGAGAATATAACAAAAATTATAGGAAAAATAAATTACGGGTGATCTGACGTCGGGTAGTGGATGGGGTTGCGATTTAAAGGGTAAAAAAGGGTTTAACTCGATTACCGGCAAAACTATAAGTCCTATGGAAAAAAGGTGAATGGCAAAGTTGTAGGTAGGTAATAAAGAGATTCTATTCCTTCTCTTCCTTCTCCAATGGGTTTTATCTTACTATTATTTTTGTTTGTTTTTTAACGTATCTGCACTGGTCTATTAGCTGGTCAAACAAAACTGCTATGGTGCTTGTCTGTTTTTAAGCTCTCGGGCTTGTTATAAAGGAGTCAAGCACCCATGTTTATGTCTCATGGCCACAGCGCGCGAATTTTCTAAATATTATATTCTATTTCTGCCCAGGCAAATTACATATTCTGTTCCAGTCCTTTTGAAAGCACCTATGAGTGGAAGTGCAAATACTAAGCCTACGTCCGCACAGGCAGGTGGCTTGCTTAGCGCCTAAAGCCTAGCTAGTCACCAAGCGACTAGCTTAGTAAAACGAACGTTCGAAAATGTACGGGACCGGCCGCACTGCACGCTATGGCGCCTAGCTAGCCGCTTAGCGTCTATCTAAGTAAACAAACGTCTTGGTTTTTTGTACCTAGGTGCGAGGCAATTATAGTATTAAAAATTGATGAAATATTAATTATATCAGTTTCTAAAGGAGAACCTCTGTGGAATTCAGCTACTGAACTCCATAAAAATACAGTCGCAACAATTTCGCAATTGTTTATGCAGAACATTAAGCTCCACATTACTTGTCCGTGGCTTATTTATATCATAAGACTAAAATGATGGATAAGGCCGTGGTGGTATATTTAAAGACGAATTTTCTTGAAAAGCAGATTTATAGCTATTATTGAAAGTTAATCTCAACAACGTGCCGACAAGCAAATGAACTAGGCACCTAGCAACCCACCACGCAAACCACCTCTCAGTGCGGACACCGTGTATCCTAGACTTGAGATATGATCTGGTGGATTGAGAATGCTCACCTTACGATTGAATAAATAGATTAAGGTAGGCGTTTATGCTGGGAACTAGCGATTAAGGTAGGGTCTGGGCCTATATTGTATTGGACAGGTATATGTATTCATTAGGCAACATTTGTTGGTAAACTGTTTATGTCGTGTTTATCACCAAGTTTACCGTAAACACTGTTTCTGAAACATGGCCGTCCACACTTGTCAGTTGTCGTATCCGATGTTCCAGACGTCGTTGCACCACGTAATAAAAATTGTAGCGGATCTTCAGCGCCGCTTCCAGTAATTAAGTTTTTTTCTTTTCACGGGGAAATTGTGAGCGTAGAGTACCTATGCATCTTCGTTTCCACTTCCTTTTGCGACATATTCAATTCTGCAGCAATATCGGCCCAGGCATCATTTTTTTAAATTTATCTTTATAATCTCTATTTGAAGAGTCCCAAAGTACATTAACATAACATAAACATAACTTCACGCCTTTTCACGCATCGAAACTTGGTTGTTGGACCACACTACTTCCATGTTAATAAACTCGCGCAAAACACGTCCACACCTGTTGACTTTTGCTTATGAATAAGTTGTTTCGGCTTGTTCTCCATTCGATTGGGGAGCACGGCAACATGTTTCAGAAACAATGTTTCATCACATTTGTTTATGAACTGTTTATAAACTGTTTCCAGAGATGATGAAACACTGTTTATTAACTGTTTAAAAACAGTGTTTATCATCAAATGTTGAATGAACACAAGGCTGAGTTTATAGGAGCATTTGACCATATTTAATTACTGGCCAGACGGGTTTCTAATAAAGGTGAACTCACAGACTTGCAGTTTTCATCACTAGGTTTGTCTTCACCGTTTACCAAGCAATAATGAAAAATTAAATACGCACTTAACTTCTAAAATGAGTAGCGTGTGTCGTGGATTTTGAATTCGCGTCCTTCTGCGTACCTGTTAATATCTCCACTAAGCTTTCGCTGCCTACATCCTTTAAATATTTCATATTTACTGAGTTACAAAAATGCAGCTTGTAATAAATTTCATAAACACAATTTATTCTGCCATCATCTCATCATAATAACAAGAAATATAATCCTCACGATGAAACATTCAAAAGCGCATTTTAATTCTGCCTTGGCTTTACGACACCATAAAAACGTTAATGGTTTCAAATAAGGGAACGTTACTAATTATTATAACAAAAAGCGACCACAGAACACGTCTAATTATCCTGTGTTCTAAACAAAGACCTTTTCTGTACAATAAGGGCTTAAGTTCGTGAGTTACGAGTAAACTTGAGTAATTTATCAATAATCACTTGAGAATTCGTTGCTTACAACCCTTCTATCTATCTATCTATATCGTCACGCCTGTCTCCTATTGGGGTAGGCAGAGACTATAAAACGCCACATGCTTCGGTTCAAACATACTTCTTTCGCTTCCTCGACATTCATTAACCTCATCATGCATGCGCGTCGGTTATGGGTACTTTTAATTTGGCTCTTTTTCAGTACGTCACCTATTTGGTCGGCGTACATCCGCCTAGGGCGTCCCCTACCGACATTTCCATTCATTCTCGCACGATACACTCCTTTCACTTCTCTATCCTAACCTAACCCTTCTCTATGTTTTATTGTAAATAAATATTTTGAAGAATGTATGAAGCAAGCGAAATATGTTAGGATCTTTGCGAATAGCGTTCCGTAGTCTCTCCCTACCCCTTCGGGAAATATCCGTGAATCTATCTAAGTCGATTACTAAGTTTTAGCTGTTGGCTTTCTTGTCTTTTCTTTGATTAAATGGCCACGTTTCTTCGGCGTTGTACGCGTTTTTCTTTAGTATAGTAGAGTTCTTTAGTCTGCTAGAGAGTAGAGTTTGAGAGTGCCCGAAGCCAACGAGGATTAATGACTGCGTGTCAGGAAGGCTGTTTGTGACGGGTCGTTGTTTTTGTACTTGCAACTGCTGAGCTTATGTGTTACTTTGAAAGTGGGTTTAGAGGTATGTTTACATGAACCATATTCTGTGGTAATCAATACTCAATTTAGTATTATTTTGGGTCCTGGGTAAAAACATATTGCTTGTTTAAGTTGTCTTGTGTTATGCTGTTTGTAAGTTTTATAATATAAAGAATATTATATTTTATGCACGATTATTGGTGTTTTTAGCAAATGAAAAATACATAGAAGCAAGATTTAATGAACTAAAATTCAATGTTAAAATCATATTTCAGACGAGACTGGTAGTTTTGATTTCTCAAAAATACTCTTCGTTTGATTTAATTTCAAATTAAATTAAATAACTTGTTGGTCCATGAGCCAATCGGTATACAACATCTTTTTTATTACAATCTAGAGAAATCTAGGTTTTTGAATTATTGACCAAAATTATATAAGTATAATTTACGTATACTAATAGTGCTTGTCGGTGACCTTGCAGAAGATTAATCTAGAGAGCGCGTGTACTTAAATTAATTAATCAATTATTTTTGAACAGAAATACAACCTGTATTCCTAATAAACATAATATAGATACTGGGCTTACTCTCTTTCAGCAAATGTACGAAACTGCGGTTCCAAAGTAAGTGAAGAAAACATATTTTCATCTTGATATTGCAGCGCCCTTTCCGGTCACATGAGAATCTCATTTAACCAGTTCTTGCTGGAAATAGTGCCAGACCCTTTGTATACACATGTTGAAATAGACACCTGGTTGCATAGCTGTGAGACACAATCCCTGTTAAACTACGAGTTCTTAGCCGACCGCAGCAGCTGACGACATGTCGTCGCGGCATGTAGCAGCGACATGTCGTCGCGACTTGCCGCTGTAGTCATGATTTCAACCCCAACCGCAGACGGCAGCGTATTAGGAGTTTTGTATGAAACAAGATGTCTGACATCATTGTGGCCGGTAAATACTGATGTGCAGTCGGGCGACACCTCGCTACAGCTTGCCGAAAACTATGTTTCGCTCGCTCTCGAGAAGGTATTTCATAAAAATGATACATGAAATAGCAAAGATATAGTGTATCCATTCATATCGTAACCAGTGAAACTCTTCCACCCGACAACATTTATGTCCAAAATTCATCCATTACCTCGCTAATTAATATCATTCAAACAGAATATATATCGAATATCATTACCACGTAATAACAGATCAGTTCATTCCATTATTTCATTGCATAAACAAATGCGAGTGCATCAGAACCACGGGCCTCGTTTTCACGTCATCTACATAATTTAGAGTCGATAAATAAAATAAGTTGGTAATCGACCGCACTGACATAGAACACGACCGCAAAACCGAATATGTTACAATTGATTATTTACTTAACTATGCGATTACATGGCTAGCCTGTGACTGTGTGGCTTTGTTTATCTAGAAAATAAATGTTGGACTTTAACGGCCAGCTTCAATAACTCCAAATAGGCATTCGAATGTAAAAAAATTGGACCGAACATTTTAAATTGTTATTTGCCAAATATAATTGATACTAAACAGTTAAAAAGCTGTATAATCCAGAGACGAGTTCAAACTCGCACATATTATTTGATCAAAATCAATATAACAGATTAGTGAGTGACGTAAACTCGTATAGAATTGTATCAAGAAGATAGGCAAAGATAACATATTTATGAAGCTATTTTTTACACTCAATAGGAGAATTTGGCCACTCGGGCTACACGGGTTGTATAGAGTTTGATGTTGATTTTGATGTCGAGTTTTCCATCTCTTCGCGAAAATAAAACTTTCTATGTGTATTTCCTTAGACGCCTCTTACACCCACGTAGTGAAATAGGGTGGTGCCACTTTTTATTCTAAATCTATCATCATACCGAGAAATTTAAAATAATTATCTTAAGTCATTGTCCGATTTCCTGGGCTGGAGTTCAGTAGGTACTAGTATTCCAATACCGCTGTAAATCATATACTTTATAGTTATAAAGTTCTTGGATATTTTTATCTCCACCTGATATCTACGTCTTAAAATCTCGTCGCCTTAGCCGTGTCTCCCTCGGCCATGACTCAGCAGTTCTGTCGCCTGACACGTCGCCGGCATCCAGACGTTCGCGCGCCAGTGCCCGCCCAAATTGAAACCAGTCATCTAGCCGTAACTCCGCATCATTTTATACTCCAACTATATTTGAGATGAGTGCTATTTTGACGGAATTTTTTACTTATGCATTAATTATGTAGAGTACGCGTAGCCATCGCTCGAATCGCTATCTACGCGCGAGCTACGTACAGTTCGCGTGCATTCAAATCCATTTAGTTCTACATATTTTATTGAATGGAAAGGCAGCGGCGGGGGCGCATATGGTACATTTTTATTACGCGAGTGCAGCTGGTGGTCCTTACGTTACGCAAACAAGCACACTGCGCAGTGCGGTGCAAAGTCAAACTCTTACGCTGTCACCTTTCTGTGAGAATATGATACTACCCTGGCTAATCCAGTCCAGAACGAAAACCCTCTGTTTTATAACAGACGAAACGACATGAGAATAAGAGGCTATAATAACAAATAAAGGCCTGTCGTGGGCATAAAAATAGGAGGCCATTGGCACTGAGCAAAGTGAGTAACGGGGTTACTTTACTCTGGATTTTGTTTCTTTTTTTATGTAAGTGTGTGGCCACACACATGGCTGTATTAAAATTCCGACACCAGAGGCCTCTGGTGTTGGAATCTTAAGACCGCCTAAGGGCCTCCGACAAGATCTAACGATTCTTGTTCTAAGGCAAGAAGTGGACTCTGCAGCTTTACATCGCCTTCAAACCACGGTTGCACTCTGATGTAAATACCACGTGGTCACTCATCCTAGTGGCAGCCTGTGCAAGTGTTACTTATATACACAACTATGAATTAAACCACTAGTTAAATAAACCTATCGATCGCTGGATCGGAGCATTAAAACGTAATGTTTAAGTCAATGAACAAATCCTCTCAGACGAATCAATGGGCTCTGTGAAGCTAATTAGCACACAAAGTGCAGTCACGCAAACAACGGTCTCGGGTCTCAGGAATTCCTGTATGATTTGAATCATTTTTATAGTGTGTAATAGTTCGTTTGACGAGGAAGGCAATAAGCTATATAACATCACGCTATGGGCCCCGGGTGTGGAGCAGTAGCCCTAAATAACTCAGGTGTAAACGCGGGCTCACCTAGTAAAATACTAAATAATATACAGGGTGGCACAAGACCCATCATCAAGCTGAAGTCTACACGTTGTGGACATCATGCCAAGTCATACTAACCAAAAATATTACCTAGGAAACGATTTTTTTTTAAAGTTTTTCCCATTTTTTAAACCGCAATTAAAAGCGCGCGCGTGCAATGCTCGAAATACCTACTTATCCGTGGGGTCATAGGGCATCTATAGAACATATTGGTGGGGTAAATGCATCGATTTTGTACTTAATTTGAAAAAATCTATACTAGCTTTGAGCCTTAATATCTCCTGAACCAGTAATTTCCCAGGTATGGTGTCGAAGTAAAAAATGTTCGTAGTGATTGGTACAACATGGGATTTCAGTTTTCGTTAAGGGTCTTTTTACACCCTGTATGTTGAACGCTAATTAGTAACTGTCGATATGACGGGCACATACACTTGGCGTGATATGACGTCATAATAGTATGACAGAAAAAACTTAAGGCCAATATAACTACGCATAGTTACCAAATCTCATTATTCATCTGAAGTTCAACATTGATTCCAATTCAGCGGTCAGTATAAGCAAAGATTATTTCTTCTTTTTCTTTTTTACCTGACTACGGCGAAGCCAAAAGGGAGGGTAATATTTTTGGCAGCCTATGTATGTATGTATGTAAGTATGTATGTAAGTATGTATGTAAGTATATTTGTAAGTATGTATGTAAGTATGTATGTATGTATGACCAACGGCTCTAGCTTGAGCATTTCTGTACTCATACTTTTCTGGATTTATATCTGAATGAGCTATTTTCTTCTTACTTCCTTTTTAGACCCCCTTTTTACATAGTCGGGTTATAGTTTTTAATTAAAAGAATACTACTAGCTAGGCTTTAATCCTGTATCGCAGAGACCTTTACAAATGTGCTACTAACGGTCACAATTAACACCCAGATTACAAACTACAATTCATAGATCACACAAAGTGCTGTGTCGTATGGGAATCACACCTACAACACTCGGCGAAGTGTCGGCGACGGCGAGGCGACCACTTAAACCACTAAGCCAACTGTGCAGATTATAGACATTTTTTGACGGAGATTGCTGTGAAAGGAACTGGTGTCTTTTTTTATAGTAAAAGGCGGCAAACGAGCAGACGGATCGCCTGATGGTAAGCAATTACCGCAGCCCATGGACACAAGAAACATTACAAGAGTCACAGGTGCGTTGCTACCCCTTGGGGTTGGGAAAAGGGATAGGATGAGGAGTGGGATAAGGGCTCCTCCCCTTGAATAGGTGGTAGAGCCTCCGGCACTCTCACTCACCGAACGAAACGCAACAGTTTAGGTTGTAACGTTATCCCTACTTAGGGGATGTTTACATGAGAAACGTGGTTAAATGTTACAATAAAAATTGATTTAATTCTTCAAGTAAATCTAAACATCATTTAACAAGCGTTTCACTAACGAAAAAGCTACTAAAAGAATGTTATTCAAAAAGATATAAACAGGGTCGCGTGATTCGGCGATGGTAAGGGATTTGTTGAGGGTGCGCCTGCCCGGTGGTCGTCAGAAAAGGTGGTCACTTAGCTCGTCTGAAGGCAGCCAAAAGAAAAGAGAACGGGCGCAGCCAGCGCCTCAGCATTTATAGCAGCTCGAGGTGCGGTGGGGGGCGAAGATGCAAGCGGCCGGGCGGACGGTGTCATCACCACGTCACAGCGACGTCACACACTCCCCCCATTAGGCCAGAATTTTCCCAGAGGGAAAATTCTGTGGCTGGTAGGCGGCCACTGCATTCCGGGACCCTGAAACAGATGAGTGGTGGTGGTGTCAGTAGGTTAAATACAAGGCAACTACTAACCCTGAAAGAGAAAAAAAAACAAGTATAACCCTCGACCATTCATACGTCACCAAGCATTGAACGTTCCTATTACCTGACATACATCACATTCAAAAGGCCCACACACAATCATACGTATGAACAAGCCAGCATTCATTCCCGACGCGACTCGCATTCATTATAATACACGACGCGCGAAGAGGTATTATACGTGAGTTTAAGAGCCAATAGCCACCCAGTCTATGTTGGTAGGCACCACCTGACAACCCGGGTTCGATAAGTAAAATTAAATTGAAAATGTATAAGTCGTAAACTAATATTACGATCTTACGATATTACGATACTAACAATATTACGATCAGTTGGCAATATCACAAAAAAGTTGCTCAATAACAAGGTCGATGCAATATTGCAAGGACAAATTGTATTCATTTAAAATGGAATAAAAATTATTACTGCGATCGAAAGTTTGAGCCGGTGAACACGTGAGTCATCACGCGCGCTTGGCGCTGACCGCATTCCATTGACGAGAGTCATTATCTAGTTTCTGAACACGATACAAATTAATTAAAGACAATTGCACAATTCTTAGTAAAATGTAATGAATAATACACCATCGAAGGAGAACGTCGATGATATAGTACACACTACCATTGTTAAAAAACACAAAAAAATATTCGGAGCAAGATGTAATGTATAATACATCATCGAAGGAGACGGTCGATGATTCAATTTATGTGTAAATACCCACTTTAGTTAAAGTTAGTCTCAATTCAATTAAGTTTGATAATTTCAGTTTGATATAATAACATTTGCGTAAACACAAGAACACATTATAACCAGCACTATTTAAGATGGTTTAGTAAAACCAGATGCATAGCATTATGTAAAAAGGAAACAAGTTACATATTGATAATTAAGTATTTATCCGGCTGTCAGCGGTTTAATTTTATCATTTCTTTATCATTATATGTTTTATATATTTCAATAGAAACTAGACATTGAAAGAAACAATCCTAGCGACACAAAACATTACAAAAAAAATATAATTCAATACTTGCGACGCAGGAAATTATGTTTGAGTTCACAATGAACAGTAAATGCATAAATAGATGCATTTGCAGATAACATACCGATAGGCAGTAACAAGGAGATAAAATCGAAGACCAAAAACAACGATTGTAGCAAAATAAACATTTGACAAAACGAACAACTAATAATTCTACGATGATATTCGTATTTCTATACCTAATAGACATAGATTACATTCGTTAATTATTGTTAGTGAGCAACCTGCATGTGACACGTGTACATTACATTAATAAATGAACGCGGTATTCTAGCTAAATACCTAGTATATAGTACGATAGCATCTTTAGGTACGTTCATTTTCAGCCAGTCCAACTGTAATAAGTAGACGTGGTATAATAAGGATGGAACTTTCTTAGTAGGAAGGAAAAAAAATATTTAACTTTGAAAGATAATCGCCGTAGTAGGCGCTAACAGTATTTAATAATATCTACTATATAGAAATATATCGCCGTACAAAATCACTAGCAGAAGGTTATGGTAGAAAATGAGAAGAAATGAAAAAGAGAAGGGTGTGAATTCGTTCCATAAGTCAGCCAAAGCAGTAATTATTAGCAATAATTACCAGCAGCAATTAATTACCGTAGTGGGCATTTAAAAAAGCTAATCGCAAAGCATACGATCAACGAAGGTGACCCTTTCAGAGTGTTAATATCACACACTGAAAGTTGTGAATAACACCATTATGACCACGATGATGAGATTTACTTGAAATAATATAATATAATATTTCATTTCTCGGTATGGTAATGGCGTAAGAATCCAAAGGCCTATCTGCTATATTCATACACCCGCAAAACTTGAGTACCTACATCCGTGCACATGACGCACGTCAAAAGTGCCAAAACATTGGTAACTCGAAAGAAAGGTACGTGTATCCCGGAAGACAATTTAAAATCAGCACTTGAGATAATTTTATTAATCTCGCTCAATCACGGCTAGATAATTTCATCATCATTAGCCGAAAGACGTCTCCTGTTGGACATAGGCCTACCCCAAGGCTCTCTACATACACCGATCCTGAGCCACCCGCAACCATCCGCTGCCCGTGACCCCAACAAGATCGTCGGTCCACCTTGTGGGAGGCCTACCTCTGCTACGACGTCCTGTGCCTGGCTGCCTCTCCAGAACCTTTCTGCTCCAACGGCCATCCGTTCTTCTGGCTATGTACCCTGCCCACTGCCACTTCAGCCTGACTATTCGGAGAGCTATGTCGGTGACTTTGGTTCGCCTGCGGATCTCCTCATTTCTGATTCGATCTCGCAGGGAAACTCCGAGCATAGATAAAATTTATTTGCACATAATTCAACTGCGTGTCACGTTTCAGGTGGAAACGTAGATCAAATAGTAGCAGCAGCAGTAGGTACCTAATTAGAATAGCGCATAAGGTTTAATAACCAACTAACATACTTGTGATATACTAAAGGATGCCCGCAACTACACCCGCGTTTTATTTTATTTAACCTTTTGTGCCCTGTCCCATGGGTATTGCCAGGAAATGCGTGCACCCCTACGTCGCCAAGAAACATACATGCCAAATTTCAGCTTCTTGCGTCTAGTAGTTTTGGCTGAAGCTTGCCTGTCAATCAGCTGGTAACGCAAGAATTTTATATTAATACTAGAGGACGCCCGCAGCTACGCCCGCATTTCATTTTATTTTACCCGTTTTGCCCGATCCCGTGGGAATTTCTGGCAATCCCTTCTTAGTGCACCCCTACGGTCCCCAAGGAACATACATGCCAAATTTCAGCTTCTTGCGCCCAATTGTTTCGGCTGTAGCGTGTCTGTCAATCAGTCAGTAACGCAAGGATTTTATATATTAAGATATACATACATTCTGTGGTATATTGACTGCGTGGATAGAAATGATCGCCTTGCTTTAAGGCTCTAGAAAAGAACACGTTTACTGAATTTTGCAGTTTAGTATTCTTATCACAAACAGCGTTAGGATTCAAACTTGATGCCTGAATTATAAAAATTTAATCTCTTATCTAGTATAGAATTCCCCATTGCGTCATCTGTGTTTGCAAAGGTCGTATTATTAAATCTCGGTTTCCCCTTGTTGACATTGTCCAACAAAATACTGTCAATTCACGAACCCATTTTTATTTCATATTTATTCTACACAAGTTGAAGTACGTTGAACCGTTTTACAAAATTTCATTTCAGCCCAAAGAGGTCGAGTTTTTTAAAGCCTCTAGATTTTTATTTACAACGCCTGGAACTTAATAACCACACAAAAAGGCTGCACATTTATATTTTAGTATCTCGTAACGTTTTAAAAAGATAAATAGATGTTGTAATCACCAATTAAGGTTAGCACAATCAGCGTTAACACTGTTGGGATTTCCGAGATCAAAGTAATGGCCACATTACGACACAGCATCTCTCATTGAGCACACCATTTACATTCTCAGAGGGCGATATTAAAAATAATAAACCGCCTGTCGGCCGTCGATTACCCAATTTTGAGTTAAAGCGAATTTCCCCAACTCTGGGTAATTCTCCCGCACTCGAGGTAATGGCGCTAACGGAGTGGGCCGCGGTTTTATTGTACCTTTTTAGTGGAATGATGATAATTTCAGTGTTAAATGCTTTTTACAGTGGTCACGAACTTTCCGTCCCGGTTCATAAGTTTGACGCGTTGGTGACTGCAACTGAGCACTGTCCATTGTCTGATGACTATATACAGTCATCACAATGGCCAATGAGTTATAACTGAACTTAGTAATGTTTCACTATCAAAGTTGTAGTAAAGAGAGTCAGCCAAACATACTGATGAAAATAAGATTCTCTGACTACCATTCAATTCCAATCATCTTTTAATCATCTAAAGATGATTAAAATTGCAATGCCAAGCTGATATGTGAGTTATGAAGCCATTTTAGCCGAAAGCTATATGTCCGGTTGATCTTCCTGTTGTTGGAATTTCCTTGAATTTCCTTTACATAGGTACTCGTCCTAGGTCAACAAAAGCAGAATTATTAATTCCTATGAGAGACACAAATATTCCACGAAACTTTCTAGACAAAACTGTAACCTTTAGAAACGGTATTTTCTTTTTTTTTTTAACAGCGAAAGCCTATTAATATATATAATATTTTTAGAAACACCGTTTTAAAACCTTAACAACTTTTAATTGCGAAATGCAACTTAGTTAAGTTTTAATATGCGTGTGTTTATAACGTAGAAGCTTAATAACGCCTTGGATTGTAATATGTTTATGAGTCCGCGAGGTGCCATAATTTTAACGCAACACATACAACATTAAGTTTAACTTTATAGTTTAATCTGATTATACTAAAAACAAAACTTAGTGCCTAGTTTATAGTATGTTCGTGTGTTCAAATTTGTTTCTGGATGCGGGTTCAATTGACTAGTAGGAAAAATCATTTTCTAAAAAGCTGTTTGGTTTCTCTCTAACTGTCTTATAATTAATCGACTTAAAACAAAATTTGCGGATCACAAAGTGTTATTTGTGTGGAAATCGAACCCACGACACTCGACACATTGTCAAAGGGGCGCAGGGAGGCGACCGCTTAAACCACTTCGCCATCCATACATTATATATTAGATAATATATTGGGCCTTGTTCGGGATCAAATAAAACATATATAGCAGATGCAACTGCAAGAAACATGGACACTAGAGGCTAGAAGCAGGGCTATCACTACATTAAGGAAACTATATACACACACTAGGTAAAGCCCGGTACACGGTACCCCATTCACGTCATCTCATTCATATTAGGCGCTAATACTTACTATTAAAAATACTAGAGTGAAAGATAGTGACCTCCTTCAGCATAATCAGCATCGGCTCTGTATTTAAACTGTTCGACTGCTGAACACGGCCCCTTCTCACTATGAGAAGGGAAAGGCCACAGATTACTAAATTGTTACTACGTGTAAGGCTATATTCCACCACAGCCAAATGCGTGTTAGCCGACTTCATATGACTTTCGAAAACACTCAGACGTGCATATTGCCTCGCGATGTTTAGCAGGCGATAACACGCATGTCACTTCTAAAAGTCAGCGGTACGCGCCGTTGCTTTGACCCCGAAACCTTCTGCATGGCATATTATATTAGTATTTATAATTATAAGCTCACTGCAATAACATAAAAAAATCACAGCATATTACCGCAATACAAATTTATCAAGATCTATCACACTACTGCCAATTAAAATTGCATGCAGTTAAAGTGACGAGTGACATTTAACACGTCAGATATTATGTGTCACATCCTGTCACGTCAATGG
Source organism: Euclidia mi (assembly GCA_944739405.2). NCBI lineage: Eukaryota > Metazoa > Arthropoda > Insecta > Lepidoptera > Erebidae > Euclidia > Euclidia mi. The sequence continues at coordinate 22,838,024 of OX123204.2, read as the reverse complement.
CATCAGTCAAGTGTCACTAACGTGTTTACATGTATCGAGACTAATATTCAGTGACTAATTGTATCAACATTGGTATTGCGTTAGTTGGTCGGATGCGTTCGATAAGATTATTCTGGAATTGAGAAATTGTGTTCGGCATTTCTGTATAGAAAGCAATATAAATAGACATTCAGAAACTATTAATAGACAACTTTGTGAACAGAAGAATTAATTATAAAAAAATAAGTAACCTTCGACTTATGTAGATCTTCATAAAGTATAGCTGAGTACTATCTCGAACATGCCAACTTACAAAAAAATAGAGTTGCTGTGACATACGGTCGGACATACAGACAGATAAACATGGTGAAACTATAAGGGTTTCGTTTTTTGCCATTTTCGGCCACGAAACACTAAAAAGAGAGTCATTCGCTAAGAAACTACGATGTTGTAGAAAGACACCTTGATGCATAGAAACAAACACAATTAAAACGCCCTTAATTTTGCGTTAGGAGCTACAGTGAAAAAAATTACTTCATTGGCATAAACAAGAAAGCGGGAAAGAAAGAAGAAATAGCAAGATAAAAAAGCGGATTACAGACTCTTAGTCAGAAAGTCTTGGATGGAAGAGGGGGATAACGCTAGGTCTAAGTCTAAAGAGTGCAAAAATAAATTGATATGAGATAATAATTTCTCATATAGGTTAAAATGAATTCTTGTTAAAGATAGAATTGAATCAGATCTTTTCTTACCATTGTACATTGGTAGCATGGGTTAATTTGAACTATATAGAACAAGCAATATTATATCGGAGATTCATCCCTTGTAAATATAATTACAAATTATTTTTTTTGTGAAAGTAAGTAACAATTACTATTGAAAATTTAGTGACAGGAAAAAAGTATTCAAAAGCTTTCTATAATGTAAGAGTATCATAGTCTTTATTAAAAACTAGCTGTTTCCGGCGGTTTCACCCGCGTCCTGAGGGAACTACTTCGCGTACCCGGTTAATTTATAGGTCGGCTAACGGCCTGGCCACGGACAATTCGCTCCAGCGAAAATTCGCGCGACACGTCGCGCGACCAAAAGAAATGTATGAGTTAGTACGGCGCACGCCACGGCGTCGAGCGTTAGTCGCGGCGACTAGCGCCGGAGCTGAGTCAGTATAAATTTTTTAGTTTATTTCTCCGCGAGCATGATATTATTCTTAGAATTTTTAGTTAGGCTAGCTATTTGGAACGTCTGGATGTTATCTATATCTACATAAATGTATGCAGTATAAATAAAGTTGAAGTGTCTGTCATTGTTATTAACAAAATACCTAAGTAAGTTTTTAGAAGTGCATATACCTAGGTAGTTAGATCACACTTACCTACATAAGCTTTTCCGTATTTTAACTCAAAACTCGAGTTACAATACCTACAAGCGTCGGCTCAGTACGCATTCAGTAGGTACCTACAGAATGTATACCGAAGCGCCTTGAGTTTGGTATGGAGTAGGTTAGGTGGGAACCGAACCTGACGCTCGTAGGTACTCGTACCAAATGAGTCGAATGATGAGGATGACATTGCTGATTCGTCGTTCTTTAACTCGACGACACAAAACTTACCGGACACATTTGAAAATCAGGAAGTAAAGAAGTTACTCTGTAAAATACAAAGCCTTCAAGAAGAGCTATTGATTGCTAATAACGAGATCGATAACCTGAATACCGCAAATATGGAACTTCAGCAAAAGCTAGAAAAACAACAGAAAGTTATAGAGACTTATAAAAACATTGCCACCAAAGAACTATGTAGCACACCAAAGTCATCTAAAAAAATTAAAAATAAACAAATCAGCATGATACAACATTTTACCACTCCAAAAAGCACATCAAGCTGTATAACTCAAGCATCATCATCGTCTAAAGGGCCAGAATTATATGGTAACCATCCGGTGCAAAACACCAAGGAGGCCATCTCAAAATCTTTACCCACACAAAACACTACAACATTGAATACCAAAACTTGATAGTACCAATAACAGGAAACATTCACCTCCTGTATTAAAGGATCAACTGAATAAAAGAAGAATATTTATTTTTGGCAGCCAACAATGCATTGGACTGGCGGCTAAACTGATCAACTCTAGGCGTTACAGTACTTATGAAAGTTATGGGATATCGGCGCACACTATGCCAAATGCGACAACAGATATCATACGAAAAAGCTGTGAGAACATAAAATTAGGTCCATACGACAAAATTATTTTCGGTATAGGGGAGAATGATACAAATCCTACCAAATTACAAATTGAAATGTCTACCCTCTTGAGTAAATATAAATGTCACTCTGTGTTGATACTGAATGTTCTTAAAAACAAACATTTGAACGAAAATATGTTGAATAATATGATGAAATTAACTTGTAATAATTTTTCAAATTGTATATATACAAATGCCTTTTGTGTGAATGCCTATACCAAAACAGAATATATGATATGTAGAAAAATTAACTTGATTATTGACTCCGTCCACTATGATCTTCTGCAATACAGGCACACCACCTCATTAGCAATAGTAATACTCATGAATCATCCACTGTAAACAATTCGAATTTTTTTCGTTACTAAGTTTTTGCATATTTTACATCAAAATATTGCAGGACTATTTAATAAATTAGACACCCTTTTAGTAAATATTGCAGAGCTTAAAGATAAAAATATAATTGTTGACATAATATGTATTACAGAGCATTTTATGAAAACAGGTTGTGAAATTTATTTAGACTCATCAAATTATATTTTGGCTGCATGTTTTAGTCGAAGTAACACCAAAAGAGGTGGAGCATGCATACTTGTGAATAAAGAATATAAATTTAAAGAGCTTAAAAAGGTGAACCAGCTGTCTTTAATAAATGTGATAGAATGCTGTGCAGTGGAACTTCTTGACCATAAAACTGCAATTATATGTGTGTATAGAGTGCCCAAACAGGCAAACCTTAATATCTTTTTTGAGAGACTAGAAGAAATACTCAAATATGTATCTAAAAGGAATTTCCAAAATGTATTACTAGCAGGTGACTTTAATATAGATGTTCTCAAAACCAATAACATAACCATAGACTTTAAATATCTTCTTTTAAATTACAATTTAAAGATTGCATTACACCAGCCAACACGATATGCCAGTCAGACTTGCATTGATAACTTTGCACACAATTTTAAATCCAAATGTGATACAAGTGTTATTGACTTGGGCCTATCCGATCATACTGCCCAAATAATCAAAATTCCAGTATTAAGAAGTCCTAAACTAAAATTCTGGTACAAATTTAAACGAGATTACAGTTCGGAGAATATCAATAAATTTAAAATGTATATAAAATGCCTTTCTTTTGCAAACATATACAACGTGTAACGAAAATAACGCACATTCTCAGACACCCCAATTAGAATATCTTGTTACAATCATAATGCATGCATTGAAATATTTTTTTTATTTGCGTAAATATTGTTTTTTGAAGAAAGTATAAACTTGATTAAAAGTGAAAAGCGTGGTCACTATAAATCTGCGCACGCACACAAACACACGAAACGGTTGCTATTGTAAACAAACGACAGCAATCTGATAGGAACGAAATACGATACGATATAAACAAAATGTTTCAAATTCAGTCTGCATACCACACTCTGATAGAGTGGGCTTACAAAATGACGTTTGAATACTTTGTCAGCTACTGTTGATATTTCCAAAGATTTGACTATTTCTTTCTATCACACTTTTAGGCTTTGGAGTGGACAGTCGACTTGGTATGAAATTATTTATTGTTTGCTAATACATGCACGACCTATTGTTTCATAACATCGTAAATGACTATTGTGACTATCTTAACGTTAATCATACTTAGTTAGCATTATTGATAGATAAAGTAGAAGAATATCAATGAGAGAAAAAAGCAAGAACGTCGTGTTTAAAGTTGTGAATAATTAATAGTTACATTAATAGAATAATCAAATAACTTACAGGATAAAACCACATTCTTTTAGTCCACTTAAGTAACACTTCACTGTTTCCTCACACACCACATCTTTTCACTGTTTTAAAAGCAGCTAATATCTTTATTCACTCCTCGGCACTTGTTGTCTCCTCACAATAAACTAGTGATTTAATATTTCCCCACAGTGAAAAAGTCCGGGGGCGACAAGTTAACATCAAGATGATGCAGAACGTTCCACACCGGCGCCGTCATGTTGATAATAAAGGCCTGTTCAGACCTAAGCGGTATTCGCTACCGTCTGCGGCAGAGAAAACCCAGTGGGTATGCGGTAATATTACTGTTCAGACCTAAGCGGTATTCGCTATCCTTGTGGGTAGAATAACGCGCGGTAGTCGAGTTTCGCTCAGAGAGGTAAGAAATTTAGGCCACTCTAGCCGCGGTACTTGATACCAAATACCTGAGCGAAACCCGCGCGGTATGTACCTCTACCCACAGCGGCAGCGAATATCGCTTAGGTCGCTCTAGCCGCGGTATTTGATACTAAATACCTGAGCGAAACCCGCGCGGTATGTACCTCTACCCACAGCGGCAGCGAATATCGCTCAGGTTTGAATAGGCCTTTACACATTTTGTAAATAAACAAGTGAACTTTTTAAAATATTTTTTCGCAACTCTCGCTGACAGATTCCCGATGGATGACTAGATAGTAGATACTTGTCATAACTTGTCTAAGCGCATCGCCAGCGCTCTTCATTGGCCAGCGCGGGTGACACATTACGTCTCGCTTTTGCCTGTTGATTATTACGTAAGCGAAAGATAGATAATAGATATTTTGGTGGTAAATTGTGTGTTATTATCTTTTGCCGCTATTGTGTTGTATTAATGTGTGCATTCGTGTGACCCAACGAGGAACCATTAAACAAATGCATTTTAAAAGAAGGCGTTCTGCTTTGACTTAAGGTTTATTTTCGTATAATTTCAACTTTTCAAACAAATAAGTGACTATAATTTACGTTATTTTTATTATTTTAGAACAAAAAAAAAGCAATATTAAAAACGACAGAAATGGATTCAGTAGCCGATTCTGAACAAACTACTTTCAGGAAGTGCATTTAATATGTTACATATTGTATAGTACAACAGATCCTAACTTAGCATACCATTCTTTCATTGAGGATTTCAAATTATTTTATAATCTTACCTTTCCACTAATTAAAGTTAAAATGAACGTTGAAAACAAACCAAAGTGGATATCACGTGGCATAAAAACCTGCAGTAAGAAAAAAGGGAATTATTGTGGCATTTGAGAAAGCAGCCTACAAAAAGTAATAGGTATAAGTATCTGAACTACTGTAAAACTTTTAAAAGAATTATCAGTTTAACCAAACGTGCTCAGAATAGCTAAAATATAGAGACCTCAGAAAATAAATGTAAGACTACATGGCAAATCATAAATAAAATAAAACTTAATATTCCAAAAGAAAGCATTGGTAAAATAAAAATAAACAATAGCCATATTATAACGCATCCGTCAGAGCTAAACTTTTAATGACTATTAATGACTATTTTATTGAAAAAACTAAACCAATACCAAATGCAGGCATAAATGTAACTTCAACAATTAATAATCGTGTAGACTCAATGTTTTTAGCCCCAAGTCTTCCATATCATATAAATAAAATAATAAAAGGTATAAAAAATACCAGCACTGTAGGATATGATGGCATTTCCACACGAATAATTAAAGCTGTAAGTGAGGATATATGTCATCACATTAGTGGTCAATTTATGCATATTATCAGGAACATATCCTAATGAATTAAAATTAACTATTCTAAAGCCACTATACAAAAAAGGAGAAAAACAATCAATTGAAAATTATAGGCCAATTGCAATGATTCCTATTTTCTCAAAAAAAATTGAGAAATATATATATACAATGAAATTTATAGTTATTTGGAAGTAAACAACATTTTATGTAATGAACAGAAAGGGTTTAGACTGGGGAAGTCAATCAACATGGCAATCTATGACTTTTTGTGCAGTGTTATGTCTTGCCTTGATAAGCCATCTCCAGTGTGTACGATATTTTGTGATATGTCTTCGGCTTTCGATTGCGTAGATCATAGGATATTAACTAATAAGCTTGAAACATATGGTATACGGGGAAATATTTTAGAACTAATTCGATCATACTTGACAAATAGAAAACAAATTACTGAGATATCTAAAATAAATTATAAAACAAAAATTGAAGAGACATACTCCTCAGACGTGCGTTTCGTTACTTATGGTGTCCCCCAAGGGAGCGTGCTAGGACCTCTTTTATTTATAATTTATATAAACGACCTACCACACTCAACCATCCATCCAATAACGTTATTTGCTGATGATAGCTCAATAACCATACCATGTAAAAATGCCTATCAGTACGAATCTGAGATCAATAACTCTTTAGCATCTGTAGTAGCATGGCTCAATAACAACAACCTTCGAATAAATCTTCAGAAAACATGCCTTATGCAATTCAGTCAAAGATTAAAACCCCCAAATTTAACTTTATCATATAATGGTACCATCGTAAATAAATCAGATAATGCTAGATTTCTTGGTTTGAATATAGATGCAAAACTAAATTGGAAAGAACACATTGACCATTTAAACTCAAGAATTAGTAGTCTTTCGTTTGCTCTGTACAAATAAGCGCCAACCCTTAACACTAACGCAATTCTCACGGCATATTACGGACTAATTGAGTCTGTGCTTAGATATGGAATTTTATTTTGGGGTAACTCAACAAAGAGAGATATGGTGTTCAAGATGCAAAAGCGTAGTATTCGTGCAATGTTCGGCATTAAACCAACCGATAGTTGTAAAACTATATTTGTCCAACATAAAATCCTCACACTCCCCTCATTATACATCTTGGAGGTAGTCCTGTTTGTCAAAAACAATCCACACCTATTCCCTCGTCTATCAGATAATGTGGTTCGTAGTAGACGTGACAATAGCAGGTTACAGATACACCCAACGAATACAGCGCTGCTTCATAAAAGTATTATATGCATGGGTCCTATAATTTATAACAAAATTCCAAATAACATCAAACAATTAAAATCAACTTTATTAAAGACAAAACTTAAAACTATATTAATCCAGAAATGTTATTATAACGTAAATGATTTTTTAAATGACAAACTGTGCTAAACTTAACATAATTATATGTACATATAGTTATAAAACTTTATTTAATTTTAATTTTAGTGGTAATCCTAAAACGGCACTAAGAAATTATAATACTATTTTATTTTATAATTGCTGTTTGAATAATTTTAAAGGAAATACTTGTATTGTTATATCCAGTTATATGTTTCTGTGTATGATTGTTGTGGATACTATTTGTATTTTAATATCCACCATGTGTTTCTGAGCCACTGTAGGAGTTACTGTAATCCAATTCATATATGTAGGAACCAAAGTTGTAATTTTCTTGAGTTTTTCTGCAATTTTTCATATTTGTACGCCGACCACGGCATAACATGTTGAACTTAATAAAACTTTCCATCCATGTGCATGACATTTGTAATGTATGTATTATGTGACAAACACATGTTAACAAATAAACGATCTTTATCTTTAGGTATAAATCGCGTTCCGACCGTTTGTATAAAGATAAAATACAGTACCTATGGATTTTAATACCGTGGCTAGGTACACAATATCAAGTCTGCCTCTGTGATCTTACGGTAGTGTAAGCGGATCATGAGGTCTCGGGTTCGATTGCCGGGTTGAAACAAATGTAATATTGCCACCAAAATCCGTACAATGTCGAGCTAAATTTCATAAAAAGATCTCAGCTAATGTTGTCTCGCTCCTGGTCTACACTGGTCGCGACGGCGAACGCGTGTGCCCGTGGCATGTTTTTCGCGTCGCCGGTCGTGTCGCAGGTCGCGTCGCCGGTCCCCGTGGCCAAGCTGTAAGTTACTCGTTGGTACATCAGCTATCCGCCAGTGAAAGTCCTGTCTAAATAGGTCCAGCCGTTCCAGAGATTAGCGAGAACAAACTGACAGATATACAGACAAAATTAGTAAAAAAATCTTTTCGTAAAAAGCGGTTATTTTAATTTTACAAAGAGACACTCCAATTTTATTTATATGTATAGATTTAATCATGCATTAAGTTTGGTTTGAAGAGTAAAGCTTTTTGTGAAGGATGGTTCTCTAATTTTTTTACAACCAATGTTAAATTAAAATAAATAACTTACTCGTGCAAAAAGTAGTTTTAAATGCTAATCTAGGACTCAATCTGATATATCTATTATATATTGATGAAACGCATTATTTTCCAAAAAGAATCCACACACAAATATTCGTAGCACTTCCGCACACTTGTTTGTAATATAAAAACCAGTTTAGGGACATTCCGTGACGCGTGTCACGGCAAGCTGTGTCATCCGTGACGTCATGACGGCCGGCGGATAATGTCCGCTGCGATTACCACGTTGGGCTTGGTCATACGACAAATATGTGCAGTAGATTCACTCGGAATACTAAGATATTTATGGACAGTTACAGCAGCATCTTTATAGGTATTCAGCATCATTGGCCTTACTTGTAATCGGTCGCACTGCTGGCCACAGGTGTCTCCTCACTATGAGAAGTATCATGCCCTAGTCCACCACGCTGGCGAAGTGCAGATTGGCAGACTTCATATTTCTTTCGAGAACATTATGGCAAATTCTCGGACATATGTAATTTGTGAGGTCAGTGGTTTGCTACGCAGAGTGTCTCGCCTCAAACTACTAAATTGGGGACTAAATTGTTAATGAATAACGCTAACTAATTACTACCTAATACCTAATAATAACTTATGAAATAGTGAAGGAAAACGTCGTGAGGAAACCTGCTGATAACTTCTAAAAGTAATTGGTGTGCACCATAGCTCAGACACTCTGGTCTCTCCCGTAGGCTATCGCTTCTTAAACATAACACATATACAAACTAGAGTATGGCCGCAGCTACGGGTGCTCTTATTTTATTTTATTCAACTGTTTCCACCCGATCCCGTGAATTTTAGGAAATCCCTTCTTAGTGCACTCTTACGGATTTGGCTGTGCGTTGTCTGTCAGTCAATCAGCAGCGCAAGAATGTTATATAAATACAGATTATTGTTATACCTACCTGGTAGGTTAGGTGATGTTCCCAGCGGGCCGCAGCGAAGTATGCAAAATACTAAGTGACGTCAATATATTGATGGCAAAAATCTACAACAAAAATAAAATATGTAGAGTGGCACTTCTGTCATTATCTCCTTGGTGTCAATACGCTCAGCTTTGTCATTCATGCTTATTATTATTAATACACCACCAGCTTCGATTAGCTAATTACGAGTCATCAGCCAGAGTGCTAGGATTTACTTCGACACGCATCCTAATTAATACGAGAATGCCAACGTTTTTTAAATAAGTAATGTATCAGATTATGCGTTGATTAATATGTTTTCTGGTATTTACATAATAATAGTTATATCCGACCATATGTATGTTATTTAGGTACAATATAGGTACATTGAAGCATTAATTTATACATCCTATTACTTTTAATGTATGTTAATAAATAATACTATTTCTAAAACCTAATAACAAGGGGGTCAATTTTCTGCTGTTAGAATGAACACTCAAGGAATCATAGACATGATGGATATCAATAAAACATTAAATAAGCTCGAAAGAAATAATCCTTAATAAGAGGTATCCTTGCATTGACTTTATTGCCCAAAGCTAGCATGTGGTGTATAAAAACATTTCTAATCATACCAAAAGTCGAAAGTAACATCCCATCAATTGGCAATCAGAGGCAAAATCTTCCGTACATTACGCAACACGTTCAACAATGTTTAGCGCACAAGTTTACCGCGTATATCCGAAGTACATAATTATCATTACCCGAGCACTCAGTTAGTTAGTGACTCTGACACCAGAGGTCGTAGTTCGTACGCCCTCTAACCTCATTATTGAACGAAACTCAATCCCTCCCACACCCAGTCACCTTCCTGTGTACTTAGTCAACGTAAATTATTATCAAATAACTATTAAGTAACGGCAAACGCAACATCTTTAACCTATATCGGGGCGTGCTAAAAATTGATTCGCAGTGACGTGGCGATATAACGGTCGGCCATTGTGGATATTGCCAACAGATTTGTATGTAATTAGTGTTATTTGGGTTGCTTCAGCTCGCTGCCTTATGTATTATTTTGTTTTCAAATCGTTGTGAATACCGGTGGTAATAGTTGTGGAAACAGTTTCAGACTAAAAAATATCACGACTGAAGGCAGGGAGACAACATTGCGTTACAGAATTGATGCATCTGACAATGACTGACGGCCTTTCTAAATATTATTATGCTACAAATTTTTTGTGATTATGAAATCGTGAGGTGTCAGAAACGATGCTCAAGTTCCTTGAGCTGAGGAAAATCAGCCACGTAATTTTTTTAAAGAGAACGAATAGTTAAGAACTTCTTTACTCTAGAATTTATTAATTTTTACAATTTTTTTCAGCATTACTATTATGTTGACTGGTACAAAATTCAAACAGTTAAGTACGCTTGTACAGACTTTTGGTAAATATAAGAAGACTAGAGGACGCCAGCAGCTACGCCTGCAATTTTTTAAAATTCACCCGTTTTGGCCGATCCCGTGGGAATTTCGGGAAATCCCTTCTTAGTGCACTCCTACAATCCCCAAGGAATATACATGCCAAATTTCAGCTTCTTGCATCCAGTAGTTTCGGTTGTAGCGTGTCTGTCAGTCAGTCAGTAACGCAAGGATTTTATATATTAAGAAGATATATCAATAAACTTTTAAAGCAAAAACAAAACTTGGGAAACTTCTTATCCGTTACGCTCTTGACAGAGCGGTCGTGGTCGTCATGTTGTAGGACTGGTATGGACAGGTGGAGTTGCTTCACGACAGCACGCCACCACCTCCTGCTAGAAGTCACCCTGTTGCAGTCGGTGTAGTTAAGAATATTCCTACTATTAAATAAGAGACATTGACATAATTATGTAGCTATACGTTTAACACAGAACCTAAACCAAGCTATTGTAGAGAATAAAAATTTGATTTTATTTTTATTCATACCTACCATACCTTAGGGGCTTAAGTCCTGTGCTGAGGTGCATGGGGAGATAGGATTGGCTTGAATCAAACAGTGCGCACTCTACGTTTTAGGACTTAGTAACTCTGTGCCTGAGTCAAACAAAACGCTGCCTCGCAAGTCCCTGTATGTGACCCGATCTAGGCCAACCATGCTTGTGTTTTATACAAAATTCAATGCCGGCTTTGAATACGAAAATCTGCATCGAATAATCATCAACGAGTTTATAGAATCTGATGTACCTGCGTACGTAGCAAAAAATGCATTGATTTACTTTAAGTGTACTTAGGTATTACATTATATTAGTGAATCTAAACAAAAGGTATTATTTTATGCTTAACGTACGTCAGCTTTTCATACTAAAATCAACTTTAAAATGACATAGGAAAATAACAAATTGCGCGGATTATCCTCAACTACTCAAACGCCGCGTTTCTGTTATATAGAAAGAAAAGCGAAATCTGTTATATAGAAAGTGATGGACTGAAGCAAACGATGTTTTTTCTTTAAGTATCTCAGTTCTGTAAACGCGGCGTTTGAGTAGTTGAGGATAATCCGCGCAATTTGTTATTTTCCTATGTCATTTTAAAGTTGATTTTAGTATGAAAAGCTGACGTACGTTAAGCATAAAATAATACCTTTTGTTTAGATTCACTAATATAATGTAATACCTAAGTACACTTAAAGTAAATCAATGCATTTTTTTAGATCGTTGACATCTGCTAACACTTGTAGCTACATATTTATGTGTCCTTTAGCGATAAAGTATACATATCTAATGTATGTCTTTTAGCCATTGAAATATAATAAACAACTCCTTTCAAAACAATATTAGCTATGAATAATGAATGTTTATCACTTGAAAATGAACCGATAACTAACACAGCAGTGGCTCTTTATCACGTAGAGTTCACTTCTAGCGTTATGTAGCGTCCCTATAGTATTTGTGTGTGACGCGGCCGCGAGTGGCTGATTTATATCAGACTCTCCAGCACACACTGGAATTCACAATATAACTGCTATGCCATAACTTCGTTTGTGGACTGGAGCAAAAACACTTCAACTGTTTAGAGTAGTTGGTAGTTGTGTTGAATATGCAATATGTACTCGTAAAGTATTATGCACGGACCGCAGCGCTGTGTGTTATATGCCTTCAAAAGCGGACATGCTTCTTTTATTGTTGAATTAGATAGATATAATCGTAATACAACTTTATATGAAACACCAGCGTAAATATATTTTATAGTTTTGAAATTATAGTGAATTTATTGTAAGGTCAATGAACTTACTCAAAATGTTTTTTGCAGATATTTCACAAAATAACTAACACTTGTCTAAGTTAAAATTACAAATGAATTGAAGAACATATACATAATCATTTGTACGAATTACAAGCCTTTATATGCTCTTGAAGCCCAGATAAAAAATATTATATAAATTTCAGAAAAAAATATATATCTAATGTTCTATATGACGGTCGCATTTTTTTTTAACAACATAATACACCCCAGTCGTGTAACTTCCTACTCACAAAAAATCTTGTGTATATCATGCAGGACTTCAGAGATATAACGTTTCTAAGGTTTTGTAGAATTTCTATGGAAATAGGGTTGTCAAAAAAAAGTATCATGAGATGACATATACTTACTGAGTTATAGTTTATTATAGTTATGGTATACTAGACTTATAGGGTCTGTGTTATTTGTATATGTTATTGAAATATCCAGCAGTAATGAAAACATCGTAAAAATAATCGTTACCATGACAATATGCTATCTATCTATTACTGTCTATCTATTACTAATATATGTATAAAGCTGAAGTTATTTGTTTGGTTGAACGCGCTAATCTCCGGAACTAGATATCCCATTCATTGAGGAAGGCTATAGGCTATATCACGCTAAGACAAATTGGAGCGGCGCAGGAATGAAAAATGTTACAAAAAAAGGGATTTTTTTGCATTTTACCTTTTACGGGATCGAAGTAGCGCGCAAAAGCTGGTAAGTATATAAATAAAAATGAATTACTGAAATGTTTGTACGCGCATAATTTCCAAACGACTGAACTAAATTGGATAAATCTTTCTTTTATGTGTTAATATATGGCTTTCGTCAGCTAGTAAACCTTGGTTCCCATTTCCAGAGTAACAGTAAGGGTCGTCTTCTAAAAGAATTCCGTTGGTGGTCAACTCCACTTCCTCGCCTTCCATATTGGTCTCCGAAGGGTAATAACACACGTTCTCTGTTGTTACTTCTGAGAGAGCAAGAACTTTCGCGGGCAAAGGACTTTTCAGTTTATGACGTTTACTCTGGGACAAAAGAGATAAATAGAGATCGGATGATTCCAGTCCACGGTGAAATAGATCTGTAATCGTCGTTTTCCGGTCCAACTTGCGTTTGCTCTGCTTGTATAGCGTTTCGCACTTACTAACAAATTTTGTAACTACCTCTACATAAGCTTTATTTTGCAATCCAAATGAAGAGCTATTTGGTTTGGAAATAGCGTCTCTAAAACTATTCTTGCGCGTTCTTCACTGTCAAGGTCTAATGGTCTCTTTTAGGTCCATGTAAGCGTGCCTGTGTAACTAAAATATCATATATTTCTCGTTTTGTGTGTTGGATTGGGTCCATATTCATGCCTGTGTCGTTAATACGAGCTGCCACTCGCTGACCAGTATGAAGTTTAGCACACTCATATCCCCCTCGCATCATTAAACTTTCTGGTCGGGGTCCAGAAGGATATCATATAATAATACATAATACTCATCAGAGAAGGTCAGGTTCTGCTGAAGTTAATCGTAATGCTTATTAGGCTCCATGAATACAAATAATTCCAGTTAATATACGCAATCTGTTAGATAGCGGCTGCTCCCCCGCGTTACCGGGTAGGCTACCGTGCCGCCAAACTGATTCTCGCAAATCTACAAACGAAAACAACGTAAGCCCGAAGGCATTTGAGCATACAAAAGTACACAAGTCATATAATGACATATTTTTTGGAGTTTTAGCCAGTAAATACTGTTCCCGCCTTCACCTCGTGCAGGTACTCCCAGCTTATGTTATTAGTATTTTTGGTGTCTTTATGTACGTAACAACTAAATACACAAATATGCATACATACACATGTATGTATGTTCAGACTCACTCCTGTTTCCCGGAGGGGTAGGCAGAGACTACGGAACGCCATTTGCAACGATCCTCACATACCTCTCTTGCTTAATTCACTCCCATCAAGTTTCTCATGCATGCTCTTCTGTTAAGGGTACTTCTGACCTGTCCTTTTTTCAGGATGTCTCCAATCTGTTCAAAGAACATCCGCCTAGGTCTTCCCCTTCGTCCTGTCCTTTCCACACTTGCCTTATATATCTGTTTGTTCAGTCTTTCGTCATCCATCCTCTCCACATGCCCAAACCATCTTAGCATACCTTTCTCGATGCTTGTCACTACATCTTCTAATATCACACGAAAAATTCTCATAATTCAAAAATGACGTATTCAAACTGAATCAAATTTTTATGGGACCACCTCGTTAGTCAATTCTGTCGGACAAAAAATAACTTTGCGATTCGGTTCTCAAATGACGGAGATATCAATGAACATACACAAAAAAATATATAAATATCGAATACATAACCTCCTCCTTTTTGGAAGTTGGTTAAAAATAATGCTAGCAGCAAACGATTATCTCTGCAACAATAATTATCACAAATAAAGATTGAAAAATATAGGATGATTAAGACTGAAGTAAAACCACAGACTTGAGTGACAACCCTAACACAAAATAAAAAAATTGAATATCTCTGAAGTCCTATGCTTGGAGCATCTAGTTTTTTTTGTGGTAGTAATAGTCAACCCAGGTAACAAAGTGGCATTAAAAAAAAATGCGACCGTGGCGAGATGCATTAGAAAAAAAATAAAAACCAAATTATAAAAAAAAAAATATTTCGCTCGAAACAGACGAGTTTTTTTTGTTTTTTTCATAATAAATTGGTGCCTAAAATACATCTGAATCATAATCAAAACATATCCAATGGAAAAATTGGTTTATTATGGAGATAAAACGTTTCTATGGTTTTCTCGATTTTTTAAATTTCTCTAAAACTATGTAAGATAACGTTGTGGGAGTTTTACTCGGCATTATGTTGGGCTATTATCTCTTCAAAACATTAAAAAAAATAGATGTCCGCAACTGAGGTCAAATAACACACTGTGCAGCAACTTAGTGAGCAAGTTAGTGCTGACTTTAAGTTTTTTGCTCCATATTACAGCAACATTTAATTTAAAAAATAATACAGTTCAACATCTTCATGACTGGTGAGATGATCAAAGGTGCTATGAACTGCTTGGTGATCAGGTATTTCTTCTTTTCTTTTCCGAGTATTAGGTTTTTGCTACCAGATGTCATGCTCGTGATTAGCATTAGAGCCTTTTCGATGTTCTCAACCTAGTCGGGTGCTGGACTTCTGAAGCACGACAATAGGCCAGGTGAGGTACGCTTACGTTTTATTCGTATAAAGTATTCGATGTAAGATGAACCAGAGTCCAGCTTACAAATGTGTGTCGCACAGTTCTCGAACCGCCATATCTTTTTTCTTTTTCATGTGAGTGTGAGCCCAACTCTGTTGTTAGAGTTTTTAGACGGCCCAATTACGAACGGCAATCCAATAGACACTATGAGCGCTACGAGAACTAATTGACACCAACAGCAAAAGCAAAAGCCTTTAGACAGTTTTTAAGTTATTTACGTATAACTTCAACATACGTATTCACTTTCTATAATCCTTCGGGGAGATACAAGCCTGTATCTCGAGGCAATATGTATTTCTTTTATTAAGCATAATCCAAAGTTAGCAAAATATGACATTCATATGTTGCTTGTATATTTATTAATAAAGGTTTACTCACAGCTTTTGAAACAATATGGTCAAAAAATATTATTATTCTTATGCTGTAAGGTGTAATGGTACATTTTTGTTATATCAGCACCGTTACGCGACACGCATGTTCCATTTAGTATTATATTCAGTCCGCGTCGTACCATCGCTAAAGTTGGATCATATCATTCACATTAATTCTAGTTATAAATAATTTAATTTTAATATACAGTTTTTACAGTCCATTTAGTAGTTTCAATCAATATCAATCATTTAGCAAAACATCGATAAAGATGATTGTGTGGTAACAGACCATACATATGCATTCTGCAATTATGAGCAATGAAATAAATTAGCCATCTTAACTATTGTTATACATCGTTTTTGATACATGAGAAATATTATTATGTACTTAACATAACTACATGGGTTAATTTTCTAACTAAATTAAAAGCTTTCTCTTATAACTTGGACTTACAAAACTCAAAGAGAAACTACAAAACAAGTAGAGTATATCAAAACAGGGCTACTATAACGAAACTGGGAGCAAAATGCAGAGCCCTTTGTAACCATTGTTGAAGACGACAAACAAAGCGGGGTTACTTATGCATTATAAATCTAAGCCAACCGCCGGTAATAAGCCCGTATAATATGGAGTTAATTATATTAATCGTGGGAGGCGAAAAGTGCCTGCTCACTTACCCCCGGTTTAGCGGTACTACAATAAAAATCTAAATCTACCTATTAACATGGCTACAGGCCTGCTAAGCTTTCGAATATATGTAAATATCAAAGCATGTTGTACGTGATTTATCTAACTTACGATGCAAAAATAATGGCAAGATCGAGCAAAAAATTAAAGACTCATGAAGGCAAAGCAGACCCCGGTCTTCAATACAAATATTTTCGATCTGAAACGGGAGAACGCTAAGATACTGATACGTCAGGATCGTAGCAAATAGCAGACCGAAGTCTCTGTCTACCCCTTCAGGCAACAGGCGTAAAGCCACAGAAATTAATCCAGACGAATTTAAAATTAATTAGAAATTAGTTTAGATAATTTTTTGTGCGTGAGCATATGCCTGTAATCAAAGTCAAAATCATTTATTTATTTATTCATCTAGGTCACAAGGTGTTGCTTATGAACGTCATTTTTTAATTAAATTACTTATTGCATCTACATTTACCGCCATGTTCGCAAAGCAATAGGTAGAACCACGAAAAAGAACGGGCGATAAACTCGTGGCCACTCTATTTAATCGCCAATATATGTAATGGCCAATATAATTTTATTTTTGTAAGGAGCTGCAACTGCTTCACATTGTATTTACTTACTATGAATGTATTGATAATTAATTCAATCTAAGGGCGAGCTATTCATAGCTTGCCGTTAAGTGGGCCGTACCTGCGCGGTTGACCGGGGCCCGTTATCGGCGGTGTGTATGAAAGAGTCTTTATACCGCCTATATTCGGTTTAAGCAAAAGCTTCGCCACAAAGTTTAACACTGTAATGCGAATCTGCTGCGTAGCCCTACGCGATGAAAATGAATGGCGATCTCCGTTTGTTGTTACGCAGCTTTATGAGGCAAGTTGTTTTGAATCTAGTATAATGGGCAAATCTGCCCTCCCAAACCTAAAGTGTTCACAGTAACAGCAAAAACACGAATTCGAGAAAAACGTGCTTAAAGTTTAGGACAACTACAATTGTATCAAAAATATATTTTTCGATAATACCTTCAATTCAAGGTAAAAGGATAGGCACAAAACTGAATTATTAATCATTGTTAGGTACGTTTTTTTACATACTACTATGTTATAGCCATATTTATTTTTTAGCCCCTGATAATACAGCAAATTTTTTTGCATAATCATTTTGAAAACTCTTTAAAATGCAGTAAATCCTGTTATTACTGCATTTTAGATTTTTTATCTATCAAATAGATAAAAAAATGCTATTTAAACAGTTTTATCGAACAAAGCCACTGGTTTCACTGCAGTAAAGTTATATCATACTGCATTTATATTGTTTTTTTTATAAAGAAATATAAAGTCCCCTACAAATTAAAGTGCAGTATGTAATTTTACATACTGCACTTTAATAAGGAATATAAATAACAAATATGTGTGTTAGATTTTGCAGCAAAATTATTTGCATGGCGACGGATAATACTGCATTTTAATAAGGTTTACGTAGGTCTTCTAAAAGGCAGCGATAGCCGAGTGGAGATACCAACAGACTACCATGCAGAGGGTATCGGGTTCGATTCCACGGCGCGCACCAATGACTTTTCGGAGTAATGTGCGGATTGAATTATTAATTATCGCTTGTCCCGTGCCTCGGAGAGAACGTTAAGCCGTCGGTCTCGGTTGTCATAAAGATCTTTGATAGTCGTTACAGGGCGTCAGTACCTTCTTAATCAACTGACACTAGTCTTAACCATGGAATATCACTATCCCTTCGGGTTGCGGAGCTCAGACAGGCAGTCGCTCTGTGGAAAAGCTAATATTCAGCCAAATCCGGTTAGACTAGTAAGCGGACGCCAGATTGAAACTGGGATAACGCTAAGAGGATGATGATTACGTAGGTCTTCTTTCTATACTATAAAACTCAAAGAGCACTTTGTCTGTACATTGAATATTTTTGCGAAATTTCAATTGGATTTTGACATGTTATCGATATAGAACACAAAATATTTTTTTGGAATTATTGTCTGTCTGTCTATCTGTCTGTCTGCATGTTTGTTAAATTATCACGCAATAACCAGTGAACGGATTTTGATGCGGTTTTCACCAATATATTGCCTGAAGACCCGATTATAATCTTGGACAACAATCATCACGTTATCACCTATGGGAGCCTAGCAGTGTCATTCCATAAATTTAATAGACTTGAATTCAAGCAACACACTAAATTGTTTGCATCGAGATAGTGACAAACGCATAGTTTGTGTCTTTGGTTACCATTTGGTCTTTAGTTTATCAGAATCCGTTTATTCTATCAAAAGTTATCACAATTTAAAATATACATATATCCGCATTGGTTATCAAGTGATTCAGACCTCAATTAGGACAAAAGTTTGTTTTAACTTCTTTTCTAATATTTATATTGTCAGCGCTGGATCTTAACACCGACTTTTAATTTTGCCAGTGGTGCCATCGAGGGGTATTACTTAACAGTATTATTTTAGCCGTACTTTTGCCGACTTGCTCACAAGAACTAGCTGGATTAAAACACACGATATTTTTATGTTGTGCCTATGAGTTGCATATTCTGAATTACATTATTACTGCAAATTTTAACCAACAATTCGATCAGTTGCCTCTCAGTAGTTTTTGCGTGTAAGAGATACTAATAATAAGCATCCATCCATAGATACCTACGTATTATAAAAGCAAAAGATTCTTTATTGCACACCATTACAGCTTATATTACATAGTAGAGCATCGTAGACTTACTATTTGAGTGTTACTTTTTGAGTGCAAAGATTCAAATTAACTAATAATTATGTAATCCGGCCAGATAGTATTTATTAAAAGAAAGAGCTAAGAATTTAGGTGGCAGGTACAGGTTACTACTTTTTTAATACAGTAAGTAAGAAACTTAAATATGAGTGTGAGTTTCATCCACCGATGATTATGTCATTTTACATTATCAAGGCTACAGAAAGGGATACTTAAAGGATACCGACTTCCACGCGGGCGAAGCCGCGGGCACAGCTAGTCTAGAATAAAGCTACTAATTTAAGTGTCGCAAAATATGATAAAATACTGCAGTTTAACTAGGCAACAGGGAAAAATCTTGTGCAGTATTTATTTTTAACTGGTAAACATTGAGTATTTTAACAAATTTGTGATAGATTTCTTATTACTTCATGTTTAAAAAAAATAATTTAAATACTTTTTGTAGACTTAAAAAAAAGAAAATACGTCTGATAGCTAAAACAATATATATATATATATTTTTAGCTATCAGACAGATAGCTAAAATCTGGATTCAGAATATGTAATAAACCGAAAACTGTCGATTAAACAGCCAAATGTCGATTACTGCACTTTAGGCTCAGGTGGGCAGATATGTGGTTTTACCTGACAACGTGTAATTTTTTTAATTGCAATATACTTACGTAATTTATTGATTGTTTTTTTTTTTATAATAACAATAATAAATTCGTTTAAATCGTACAGCGATAAATACCTTAGACTAACATACATAAAATTTTTGTTAATATAATCAGTTCAAATTGGTAAGTCATATATTTTTTTATTTATAGTCTCACGCCTGTATTCCCGAAGACGTAGGCAGAGGTGTAAATTATATTACACCCACATTTCTCCATGATTTTTTTAGGTCCCACGTAATAGGGGGCGAGCCTATTGCCGTTACCGGGCACATCACCAGACTCCGGGCTGCTACTGAGTATTCGGAAAAAACCAGTAACACTTTTGCCTGACCCGGGAATCGAACCCGGGATCTCCGATCAGCAGTCGCATACGCTATCCACTGGACCACGGAGGCAGTCACACATCATATTTAATGTTTCACATTTCAAATTTTTGGTGACACCTAACTATAGCTACATAATCTTAATATATAAAATCCTTGCGTTACTGACTGACTGACAGACACGCTACAGCCAAAACTATTGGGCGCAGGAAGCTGAAATTTGGCATGTATGTTCCTTGGGGACCGTAGGGGTGTACTAAGAAGGGATTTCCCGAAATTCCCATGGGATCGGCCAAAACGGGTAAATTAAAAAAAAATGCAGGCGTAGCTGCTGGTGTCCTCTAGTATATTAATAAGTTCAAAACGTGATAAAATTTAAACCGAATGATCTAGAAACTACATTATTTATCATTGTCCGATGTTGCGGCTAGTTTACGGCAAACGTGGTAACGTGAGACTGTAGAACTGATTTCCAAGTCTTTCGCCTTGACGTCCGGTGTCCACTGCCTAGTCTAACCAAATATGAACTAAACTAACACCTAATTTTCATCAAGTTATATAATATCCTAACCAAATTTATATTTAAAGTGTTCAGTAAGTATCTCTTACTGTTGGTGGATCACCTACACTAAAAACATATAAGCAATAGTTTGCTGACATTTCAACACAAATATAAATGGGAGTACAAAGTTTTAAAGTATAAATTTCTTTGGAACTTGGTTCTCCGACACTTTCACGTGTTCGTATCTACGCCATTCCAGATAAGCAATTCGATGTAATTAAATTAGCCGATGTGGTTTGGTAGCAAACTTTTGGGAATGTGTCATTTTGAGATATCATATGTGAAAAGGTTACCTACGTAGAGACATGAGAAAATGTAGGTAAATTAAAGGTTAAAATTAAATAATAGATCTACATTAAAGAATAAATCCACTCACAAGAAAAGTCTGTTATGAAGTGTTTTATCAGAAACAGTATTATTTTCGGAAAGAAAGAGACCTTCATTACCACTGTTGAGACATCAAACAGTTATCTGTGAGTTATCTTGTGAGTTATTGGATTTTCTGCGCAAAATTGTTGTGTTGTGTTATGAGTCAAACTGTGCTATGCACTTCATTAAAATGATCATGTTCTGATGCACAATTAACACCAAAAACGTAGCACAAACGAGCCGAATTATATTGTTATGGTTCGCAGTGCAAGCTTTCCGCGTAAAGAATTGTCTCCAATTTCTATTCCAAATTTCCTTCCTCAGTTTCCAATTTTCCACCATGGTGATCTGACATTGGCTTGGCGTCTATTTTGAACATTTAAACTCCGCGCGAACAGCGCGTGCAGAGATTATCATCTCTGCACGCGCTCTCTAATAGTCGTGCGCGTACGCGTCATAGACAGGTGACCATGTTGGAGGTTTTCGATTACACATTTTTGTAAGTTTATTCGGAATCTGAGTTATATTAGTTATGTATATTTTTATTGACTGGTGTCCATTATATATTATTATTTATTTTATTTATTTATATACAAAAACGGTCCCAACAGAATATCAGCGCCATCTTGTGTTGTAAGATGGCATTATGCTGAATTGGGATCCGATTCTGTTTATGTTAGGTTAAGTTAGTACATAATTAAGTTAAATCCGTTATTAATCCCGCTATATGTTGTATGTGCCTTCATAAATAGAATAAATGCGTTTTTCTTTTTCTTTATCTATCTATCATCACATCATCATAAGCCTTTGACAGTCCACTGCTGGACTAGGCCTTTCCTTTAGAATAGAATAGAATAATTATTTATTTGCTAGAAACATGGTAGATACAGATGGTACAGTTATAGTTCAGTCATTTAGTACAGCATGTTTCACCTCTCAATCGGCACGCAAAAAATACACTTAAAATTACATTATGCGAGCAGTCAAACTATTTCTGTTAGAATACACTTGTTATAGATACCAATTGAAATGCAAAATGAAAGGAGGAATTGGCCTTCTATACCACGCCACGCCTTGGCCAAACGGGTTGGTATAGGGTTTGTATCAAGTTTTCCTTCTCTTACAGTGCTGTTTCGTGCATAATATGGTCCCTCTGGCGGCTCTTACGACACCAATGGGATGATATGGGGTGGTGACATTCTGTATTCTTAATCCGTCACCACACGAAATTAAAATACACTTAATATATAAAATCCTTGCGTTACTGACTGACTGACAGACAAGCTACAGCCAAAACTATTGGGCGCAGGAAGCTGAAATTTAGCATGTATGTTCCTTGGGGACCGTAGGGGTGCACTAAGAAGGGATTTCCTGAAATACCCACGGGATCGGTCAAAACAGATAAATAAAAAAAAATGTGCTGGTGTAGCTGCTGGTGTCCTCTAGTATGTACATATATTCATGCCTTTTTCCCGTCGAGGCAGAGACAGCGTGGTTTGCCCCGTAGAAAAATCAAAAATTTAATCCATAAGTTATTTAATCTGAATATTTGAGATATATAAGCGATAGTTTTTCCATATACTTACCTATTTGTTTGATATATACACACAACTTATCATTACTTCGATCGAATAGTCAGTAACGCGACACCTGTCAACATCAGGTTGATATAGATATTAACGGCAAATACGCCTTACAAGCGCCAAGCATTACCTTAAAGTAACTTATCTATCTACACATAATATAAAACGAAATCCCCTTTTTTCCTATCTGCCTTATGTGAGCAGCCAATTAACCCAACGTCATGGGGGTTGGGTCTGTGAGACCCGTAACATTTCATTTCGCTTGTAGTTCACTTACTATGCGTGCGACTTTGCCGCTCTTCTCAGTAGCTAGAACTGTTGAGTTGATCTATGCGTCGCAGGCAACACATTAGAAGTGAGGCAGCGGCAGTGGCAGTTATTCGTGCACCCAAGTTCAAAAAGGTATGTGAGACCCATCCCCGCAGGTAGTGTAACAATTTCGCGCCATTTTGTATACATATTATTACAATTGTTTACTGTGTATTTATGCTTTAATATTTGTTTTTTTTGTTCTTGTTTACAATTTAAGTTGCTTATATACAGTTCAAAATATTTTATTTATGTTTTTGTAGGTATATCTAAAAAATGGACCGAGAAGACACACAGGCATATTCTGTCGATTTTACAAGAGTCTTTTTTCGCGGCTTTTTCTTATAGATAATCTAGTTTACTACAAAAAAGTGACATACAAATATTAAGACTGATTGTTAATTAATAATAGAGTAACATTTAAGTAGAAGGGAAAGATTTTGTTAACATTTGTCGTTTAATTTTAAATGGTCTAATAAATCTGATTAAAACATGATATAATATAATATTTTCTTTTATTTATTTACATGAATACCTAAAAAACTAAACACTAATAAATATAATCTTTTTCATTCCTAAAGTATTGAAATAACTAATATCTAATAAACGGGTCTGTGAGACCCACCCCAACGTCCGTGTAACACTTTTCCACCCCCATGACCCCGGGTTAAGGAAGTACCTCGAGAAGTATAGCATCATTCCTCAGAGACAGTCAGGGTTTCGCTAGGGACACAGTACGACCACCACTCTCATGGATGTTGTTGACGATATTTTGGATGCTAGGGACAAGGGTATGGGTACCCTGCTTACCCTACTTGATTTTTCACGTGCCTTTGAAATGATAAATATTTCACTCCTTATTGCCAAACTTTCGTATTACGGCTGCGACTCAGCAACAGTAAAATGGTTCCATAGTTATCTGACAGACAGATTTCAATTTGTGCAACTGGATAATGACAGGGATGGTAACAAGGAAACTTCTTCTTGTTGTCAGGTAACCCGAGGTGTTCCACAGGGATCAGTGCTCGGTCCTCTCCTCTTCTTATTGTACAGTGCAGATGTTACCAACCATATACGTAATACACAGTTTCATATGTATGCCGATGAACTCCAACTATACATATCATTTCATCCCAATGACTGCCATGAATCTGTAAATAAAATTAATACAGACTTAGACAAGATATCTGAATGGGCTAAAAAGAATTCACTGGTACCCAACCCCACCAAATCCAAATTTTTAATATTAGGCTCAAAGGAATGCATTAACAAGATACAAAATCTAAATCCTGTACTTCTCGTTAATAACTGTCCCATAGAGCAAGTCAGTGAGGCTCGAAACCTAGGTTTGGGTTTGGAAGCTGCCAAAAACTGTATTTACCGTCTCAAGTTGTTATATCGAATTCGCCAACATCTGAGTACTGAATTGCGGATATTGCTTTGTGAGACTCTTATTTTGTCTAAACTAAACTATGCTGATACTGTGATTGGTCCATATATATTGAATAGAACATATATAATAATATATATATATTATAAAACTTATTAATAATATGTACACTATATACGTATATATTTGTATATAATTTTGTGTATATATATATTAATTTGTCGTTATTATATTTTATTTCTTTATAGGTAAATTTAATCTTATATAATTATAATTGCATATAGGCCTGCGAGAATACCAGCGTTGTAGTTTTATAACTGCTACAATAGCTGACGCAGTTGCCTAATTTGTTCTCCACATACCGCCTTTTGTAAATTTAAGTAAGAAAATGTATTTTAAGTTTTGGAGAAGCAAATAAAATATTTTTTGTTTGTTTGTTTTTTACAGGCTGGGCTGTTGGCGTCGCTTTATAAGTGGCGCCGCGAAGCCCGGTCACTAGGCGGAGAACCCGCGCCTCGCGAGATTGAGGCGCGGAAGGCGGTACTCCGACAGGTCCTAGTGGCGGAATGGCGACAGCGACTCACGCACCCCGGCGCGGGGCTTCGCTGCATCGAGGCAGTGAGGCCCGTACTCAACGAGTGGCTGGAGAGACGACATGGCGCCCTCACCTTCCGGTTGACACATGTGATAACCGGCCGTGGTTGTTTCGGCCAGTTCCTGCACCGCATTGGCCGGGAGGAGACGCCCGGATGTCACCACTGTGGAGATCGCCGTGACCCAGTAGAGGACACGGCGCTGCACACCTTGGCGGAATGCCCTGTTTGGGCATCGCAGCGCCGGGACCTAGTCGCGGCGATAGGAGTGGTCGAACTCTCGCTTCGGACCTTGATTCGTTCCATGGTCCGAAGCGAGATGTGTTGGGACGCCGCCGCCTCCTTTTGTGAGACGGTGATGTCGATCAAGGAGGCGGCGGAGCGGGATAGGGAGCCCACGCGACCTGTCTCCACCCGCAGAACCGGGCGTCGACGCCGGAGGGCGCTCAACGATCTCCGGCCACCGTGAGTACACGCCAGCGGGTGGCGGGCCCGTTTTTGACTGCCCGCCGTCCGCTAGGCTCGAGAGGCGGCGCACGTGTTCGCGCCCTGTCGTAGCATTAGTAGGCTACGTCGTTCTTTTCCGCTCGTAGTATGAAAGAGGATGTATGAGGACAATTATGATGGATGCAGATAGATGCATGCGAGGGACGGGGCCTGCTTCGGCGGGCCAGCTCAGGCGGGGTCGCGGCAGTCATGCTAATGTAGATCCCGTGACCCCGCCATTCAATGGGATCGGATAGAGGAACACCATGGTGGTTTTAGTGGGTAGTCCCGGCGCTTCTCGTCGGGGAGTCACCACACTCTCCCTGGACTGAGCCCCTATAGGGGCCCAGCCTAAGGGGGTCAGCCCGTAAATTGTTTGGTTTCCACCATGAGTCAAAAAAAAAGGGGGAGCACTAAGAATGGATTGCCCGAAATTCCCACGGGATCGAGCAGAAATACTTAGTTATATAAAAAAATATGTGTGGGCATCTTGTAGTTATTTATTAGTACAATCTTTCCAACGTTAAAATGGCAAAGAAGCGTACTATAATCTCCCAGTTATAGTAGCTCTTTCCCTTTCTTTCTCTTTGAAAGACAACTCCCGGACATACAACTGACGGACACAATGAACACCCAGACTCGAAACAACAATTTATGAATCACACAAAATGTTGCCACGTGCGGGAATCAAATCCACAGCACTCGGCGCAGTGTCAGGCGGCGAGGCGGCCGCTTAAACCACTACGCTAACCATGCAGTCAAAAGTAGTAAAGTAGCTGAACCAACCCCATTTAAAACAGTATCACACGCATTCAAAGAACTCTTTTACACCCAAAACTTCACACATTCTACACATAGCATACACAAAGTCCCAACCGACTCGCAAATTAAAAGCTGAAACAATCAACATCGACCTGTTTAATTTACAAAAAAAGCGACTCAGCTACCTTTGAACGGCGGAATAAAAGGCATATCTGTACAAAGTTCATTATAGAGCAATCCGAGTTGAAATAAAGCCGGAACACTCGGGTACGTAATCTAATTTGAGAATTCTCCTACTATATGTACGAAAAGCCAGCACGGGTTTGACTACCCCAAGTGTTATGTCGTATATCGGCACTCTCATTGGTCAACTGTGAATTCTCCACCAATCACAGCATAGAACTCTGAACGTTTCGTGATGTCGTGAGATGGCTACTCCCGTGGTATGTCCCCAGGAATCGTACTGAGAAACAGAATGAGAGTTGACGCCTGCAACTCGATATAGCCCACTTAAATTTAATTAGTTACAATTAATTAAACCTCTCTAGGTGTTCGTAATTGTGCGGAACGGTTTTATAAGTTTTAATTTTGATATTACGTAATATGAGGACTGTGTAGCTCAAATGTTTTAGTCATTTGAAGCCTGTATTTTTTTTATTATATTAACCTAACCGTTCCGTAAAAGGCCGTAGCCATTGCTAGATCCAAAGCCATGGTCAGGGTCATAAATACTTATACATATCGGCGTTGGGAGTTGTTCCTTGTCTTTTAGGTACCGTACTGCACTTTCGACCGTTGAGATGTCTTCGTTATGGCTCGTTTTCAGAAGCGAGGTGGAGTCTGTGTTAACTATGCTATTGATAGTTTTATCCAGAGAAGGCGTTTGAATGTCGTATTCCAGCTTAACGTTACTGTAGTAGTGATTGTGAGAGTTTATTTTTAAATCCCTTGTTTGGATAAGACATCCTTGTTTGAGCGATACTATAGATGACGTATTGATGACGTGCACTCTGACGTCACTATCGCACACTGTCCGTATACTGCACGAGTCACAGCACGTCACTAGCCACGTGTTCGTGCGGTGTAATGCCACCCATGTAGTGTCGCATTCCGTTTTCTTTGTAATGCAGGGTAAAGTTGTTTGGTGTCCTAATAATTTGGCTTCACATGGTGCATTGATGTTTTGTAAATTGAAAACTGGCAGGTTTAATATGCAGATGAAATTATCCATTTGCCGTTGAACGCAACGGTTTAATTCCTTTTCGTTAAATCTGACGTAAGTATTTTTCTCCAAGTTCACAGCAATGTACTTCGACGACACCGAAACGGCTATTGTGCCGTTTGCTTCCTGTGGGTTCTTCAAGGGCAAAGGAAAAAATTGATATAGAATAAAGTCTTCGTCGCTCGCCAATGGAATGTGAAGCTCATACATAAAGTAACAGTCGGTAACTCGAGCCTTGACGTAAATAAGTTCATATACATCCTTTATTTCATCTTGAATGCTGGCTACCGGTAAGGCTAATGTCTTGGGCAACTGTCCTGAGATAATTGTGAGCTGTTGGATCAGGTTGACTGGAGTCAGTAGGTGAACATCGATTCGTCCCTTATAGGTATCCATCAAGGTGTTGAAAAGGGTTTCCTGAATGTTTTTCAAGGTTGTTAGTAGTAAATGTGCAGCAAGCGAAGCGGAGGTAAAGTAGGTGGTCGCCATAGCCACTTCGATTCCCGATTCGATCTTCGCAAATTTAAAGTCAGTTTCGTTCATAAATTTGTTGATAAGTGTAAATTGGTTATTTATGTTTTGTTCATTTTTCTTCAGAATTTCGTTCTCTATTTCGACAATAGAAGTCTGGTTTCGCACTAGTTCTAGAAGATAGTTCTCGTTTTTCTGTATGTTTTGAATATCCTTCTGATATTGTACAGCAAATGCCTGATCTAGGATTCCAAAGAGGCTGTTCGCGACGTATCCGACGCCGTCGATCAACCCCCGTCTGTTACGAACCGACAGATGTTTGTGTGGGCCAGTAGTACGCTGTTGTAATGTTTTAGAAGATCTAATTCGTGCGAAAGCTGACGTATTGTTGTTTCGCAATATTTTGGCTCCAAACTTTCACAAAAGTTCAAAATGTCTTGTAAGTAGTTTTCAAATCGTTGAACTCCACTCCAGTAGGTAGATAAATTGTAATACATTAGCAGTCTCCACTCGTTATGAATTAGTTGTACTTTTCCAATGTTGTCGTAGTATATAGGGCGATCGCTTCCTAGACTTGTGATTTGAACACTTGGAGTGAGGTCACCCGATGGTACGGCGAGTCCGTATGTTCCAGCCGTCAAAGAAATAAGAAATAGTAAAATTGTTAACATCTTGTAGATTATTTTGCTCTTTAGGTTTGTATATAGTGCGCCTCGGTTAACTACTAAGTCGATAATGAATTTATTATTGTTTAAGTTATTGCGAGGTTTCAAGTGGCAATAGCGACAGTTTCGTAATCGGTCGCTTCAAAATGCTAACTTGCGTTTTTATAGTTGCAACTCGCACGTGTCCGTCGCTTCCAGGATGGACCTCGATCACACGCCCCAGGGCCCATTTTCCAGGTGGAAGATTGTTGTCCCTGACTAAGACGATGTCATCGACTTTGATGTTAGGTGTGGGTCTCAACCATTTGCTACCGACGCCCCGATAAAATTCGTCCCGCAATCAGAATAAACGTGACTTGGTGTGCCGCGTCTAGCACACATCCTTTGAAAAGCGCCAAGGAATGATTCAGTTCCCAAGTCAGAAACTAGTTCTATATGAACTGCCTTCGTTGCCAAACAAACGAAGATCGCGATGTACCCTTTGGATGTCTTTATGCCTCTTCCTTTATTCAATTTGACATCCACGTGACCGGTGAAGTCAACCCCCGTGTGAGTGAAAGGGCGCGAAGGTGTCACGCGTTGAGCAGGAAGGTCGGCCATGAGCTGATAGTTTTCTTTGGTCTTG
Source organism: Euclidia mi (assembly GCA_944739405.2). Lineage (NCBI taxonomy): Eukaryota > Metazoa > Arthropoda > Insecta > Lepidoptera > Erebidae > Euclidia > Euclidia mi. Next base: position 22,808,552 of record OX123204.2, on the reverse strand, counting down.
AATCGATGGCAGCGCACACATCGGCGTAGTTCAGTTTTCACCGCTCTATTGCTTCCTACTATCCAGAATTGTTGACGGATATAGGCGAGCGTAAGTTGGGCTCCCCCATGTAAAGTCACCGCATGAGCTTGATTTATAAATAAATGGGTAAGTCTACTTTTTCTTGGAATAATTGCGGGATTTCTCATTCCAATAGGTAAATCGGTTTTGTTTAATCGACCACCCACACGCATAATGCCCGTTTTGTCCAAATAGGGGTATAGTTTGCAAATAGTACTTTTGGTAGGTACAGGTTGACCCTTAAGTAATAAATCGTATTCTAAGTTGAATTCAATTCGTTGTATATTTCTCGTTATTATTGTCATAGCGTTATCAAGTTCATGTATTGTTAGACAACCGTGGGACATTCGTCGAGCGGAGTCAAATTTCTTCTTTGTAGTACCGCTATGAAGTGCATTTGCACTGAATCGTGTTATCCAAGCGATAAGCCGAGTAATGTAACTCAATGTACTGTGTCTGTTTAACAAATCATTTACAATATTATCTGATTGAGTTAGGGTTGTCACTTTAGGTTTTTCGTCAACCTTTGTTGTATATAGACAACGTTGTTCTTCGGGCTTGTTCTTGAATGTTTGCAGCATTTCCGGGCCAGACCACCATAACTGATTGTTTACAAGTTGTTTTGGATATAGCCCTCTGGTAGCACAATCCGCAGGATTATTTTTTGATTCGATATAAAACCATTGAGATGCTGGTACCACATGTGTAATTTTGATGACTCGGTTTTCCACATATTTTTCGTATTTGGACGCCTCTCCATATAGGCCAGGCTAGGACCACTAGGAGTCACACCATGCCCACACAGTTATGTTGTGCTCCGGCAGAGACTCCTTGACCTTGTTCACCAGCTGCGACAAAAGTAAGGCACCGCTTAGTTTAAGCCTCGGCAGAAATAACTTTTGTGCGAGTAGGGCAACCCTAGTTTTTGCTACCAGCAAACGTAAAACAGGCTGTCCACATTCATTTATTACACGTGTATAAATTACACATGAGTAACCCTTTTCACTCGCGTCGCTAAATGCTAATAATTCGATGTCATTTTGAATGGTTCCAATCCAGCGGCTTATTTTTACAGTTCTAAGTTCCTCAAGTTGACTTTTCAGTTTTAGCCACTCATCCTGGATATCAGTAGATAATACCTCATCCCATGCTAGTTTCTCTATCGAGACGCGTTGAAAAATAAGCTTAGCTCGTATAGTAACTGGTGAAAACCAACCAAGGGGGTCGTACAGTTGTGAAATTTGCGATAATAGCGAGCGTTTGGTTAGTGATTTTTTCGAACTTTCTTTCAAGTTCCAGCTAAACGTAAATGTGTCCAAAGTAGGATTCCAGCCAAGGCCAAGAGTTTTCATAGAGTCTTCGTGTTTGAAGTCAAAGTTGGTTTTTGAAATCTGGTCTTCGTTCAATTGTTCTAACAGTTCGACACAGTTACTTGACCATTTTCTTAGGTTCATAATAGTTATAGTTTTATTAAATCGTTTTGTAGTTTTTTGGCAGTTTGGAGGCAGTTATGGCCGCTTGTCAAATCATCGACGTAGAACTCATTACGTAATAAGTTGGCCGCCTCGGGGTATAAGTGACAATTATCGTATGCCAACTGATGTAAAGTTCGCATTGCCAGCCACGGCGCGCATTTTGTGCCATATATCACAGTACATAAGGCGTATTCTTGTAATTGTTCGGTGGGCGAATTTCTCCAAATAATTTTTTGAAGCGATTTTTGATCGTCAGCAATCCATATACAGCGATACATCTTTTCGATGTCTGCCGTAAATGCATATCAGTAAGTTCTCCATTTCAAGATAAGCTCTTGAATGTCCTTTTGTAGGTTGGGGCCTTTCTCCATCAGACTGTTTAAACTTCTGCCGCTGGAAGTCTTCTGTGACGCGGTAAACACAACTCTTAATTTAGTTGTAGTGGATTCTTCTCGTAAAACACCATGGTGCGGTAAATAATATTCTGATTGGCCTGATGTTATCGGAGCCGCTGGTTCCATATGTTGTAATTCCAAGTATTCATTCATGAAATTTTTGTACATAGTTAATAAAGATTTATTTTTATAAAGTTGTTTTTCTTGTTTTAAAAACTGTGCTATAGCAGCTGACTTTGAGTATCCTAGGTGTTGTTCATAGCACTGGACCATGGGCATTTTTACAATATATTTGCCGTCGGAGCATTTCTTAGTTGTTTGTTTGTAGTGAATTTCACATTGATCGTCTCGTTGTATGTCTTGAGAACCTTGAGTAATATCTTCAATCTCCCAATATCTCGATAAATCAGACGTGTTTGCCAAAGTTAGGTGACAGTTAAAGGTTTTCAGTTTTCCGCACAAAATCCAACCCAGACGAGTTTGCTGGGCGATGGGTGAATGCTGGTCACCTTTCAGGACTCAGTCTAAGATGATGTCCGCGTAGACATCAGCTCCCAGCAGGAGATCTATTGAGCTGGACACGTCATAGTTAGGATCGGCAAGTTTTAAGTTCTGTAAATGTCTCCAAGCACCGCTGTGGAAAGTGCATCCAGGCAACTTAGCAGTTAAATTAGTCAGTATCAATGCTTGTACATTGAAAGTATACTCGGAGTGTATTGATTTGCAGTTGAGATGGAGAATTCCCTTGCAGTTGCGTGACGTAGATCCGATTCCAGTTATAGCAGCGTCAAATTTATTCCGAGGTAAGCGTAGTAGTTGCGCTGCATTTTCAGAGATCAAGTTTGTTTGGGACCCTTGATCTAGGAGACCCCGTTAAGTTATATAGTTTCCATCGGCCGATAGTACCTTGACTTGAATTGTAGTTAGTAAGACTTCAGTGCCATCAGCCGCCAAATGGTGAGTGCCAGTTGGAGTTGATGTTGATGGACCTGGGTTCGAATTCTGGTCATGCTGCCTTTTAACATTTGGTTCATTGGAGGTAACTTTGTTCAAGTGTAATAATGTATGATGTTTAGAATTACACTCGCGACATGTTTTCTTCGAATTACAAGCGACGCTGCCGTGGCTGTATAGACAGTTTTTGCAAACTTTGAGTTTTGCAACAGTTTTATTTCGTTGGGAAATATTCATGTCGATAAACTTGTCACATTGCATCAACACGTGATCTTTGTGACAAAGAGGGCATTGTCCATAAGATGCATGAAAAATTTTTGAGTATCCAGATTTTTTAATATCTTGTTGTTTGTTAGAAAAAATATTGGGCTTATAGTTGTTACTCCAGCCCTTGTTGTTTGGTCTTGGAGTTTTGCTTTCAGCAGAGTCTTTAACGCAGCTTTTTGCAGTTTCGTAAGCGAGGAATTTGAGCTCTAGGAAGTTAAGAAATTCTTCAAGGTGCGGCAATTCCCTGTTATTCTGTGTTTCTTTCGTATATTCGTTAAGAGTAGCCGAATCCAATTTTTGCGACATATTGTAAACAATCATTGGACCCCAATTCGATACGTCAACTCCCATGTTGCCAAGGCCGTTCAGGCACTCTGTTATTACATCGTGCATCCGTTTCAAGTTGTTGGCGTTAGGTTGTTGAATAGCCGGTAAATGTTGCATGGTACTCATGAATGATGTAAACTGCAGTCGACGGTTGTTATATCGGTGTGATAATATTTCCCAGCATGAATCGTAATTGTCTGCACTAATAGACAGGTGATGGACGAGGCGTTCAGCCTCACCCTTCAGCTTCGTTTTTAAATACTGCATTTTCTGCGCCTTTGAAATGCTCGGGTTGTTGTGAATAGTTTCCAGAAATATGTCCTTGAAAGTAATCCAATGAATATAATTTCCAGAAAATTCCGGGATATCTATTTTCGGTGCAGAACGCTGGTAATGTATAGAAGACCAAATTTTGCTATTCAGATCTCGTTTCAGATTGTCATATTTTTGTTCAATCGCTTCGTATTTTTGGTTGTACTCTGCGCTCAAATCGGATACTTTCAGTTCGTCTTCTAACTCCCAGTGTATCTTATCAATCAGCACCCACTTGGATTTCAAGATTGTAAGATGTTCTTCGAATTCCCATTTTTCAGTTATAGAGTTAATGTCTATTTTCGACATAGCCTTGTTCAAGGCCTTAAAGTTACGTTCTTGTTGAGTAATCAGTTCTTCTTTTACGTCGTCTACGGCGTCGCCGTCCATGAGTCCGCTTAAATCAAAATCTAAATTTTGTTGTTGTTGCTGTTGTTTTCGTTGAGTAGCCAGCAACTCTAAAATATTTTTCTTTGTTGATTCGTACAAGCTTTTAGTTTTTTCATAAATGCCGTTCTTGAAATATCTAATGTTTTTGTTTTCGACATTTTTTAAGAGTATTTGATGTAGTTCGTCGAAGTTTACCCATAGTTTCTCTTAGCTCGCTAAACGTTTTTCCAGGTAATCCACAGTTTTTCTAGAAATGCTATCTTTCTTATAGTTATTACACAGTGTTTTGATGTCTTCAAAAATGCCAACTTGTTTGGTAAGTTGAAGCTCCATCGTGAGTAGTTGAGTTTTGTGTAATAGACAAGTTAGTAGTAGTAAAGGTTAGATGTAGTTGAAAAATAGAAGGTAACAGGTAAGTGAGTACCTTAAGTTCAGTTAAAGGCTCCTGGGAAGTTGTTTCCTGGATAAAAGGAAGAACAGGTAGATATAGTTCTGCAGTTCCGCTAGTCTTCAGTTTTCAATGTTTCTTCGTTACTCGTAGTGTTCTCGAGCACCGTCGAAAATTGAAGTTTGTTGATGCTTAGTCAATCTGTGCCCTTGTGATGACACTCGACTCTCAATCTGGACTGGTGAGACCCGCTTGTGGGAGGCCAGCCAAACCGATTCGCTATCACACTTTATGAGACACAAAAATCCTGCAGCATCCGGCTCGAAGGACCATTTAATGTACAGTGTAGTAAACTGTACACCACTGATAGTTTGTAAGAAGTAAAGTAGTTGAGTGTGTTTGTGAGAGAGAACACTTCTAGTAATATATGAAAAGTTTATTATTCACTAGTTAAGTAAATAAAGTAAGTACACGATATAATATCAAGTGATTCTCACACAGGTACGTTCGTTAGTACGTTAAAGTGCACACTGTCCAAGTAATTGCTACGGCGGAAAATGATCGACCGTTTTGCATAGTCAGCTAAAGATTATTAAAACTAAGTGTACGTAAACCGTACAGCATGGCTAAAGCTAGAGAGAGAAAGGCGAAGGATGTATCCCATATTAAGTGCATCAAAGACGAAACAGGAGCGATTCTTATGGACGAAGATAGAATAAAATAAAGATGGAGGACATACTTTAAAAAGTTAATGAATGAGGAGATCGATTGGAGCGGAAAACTTGAGAACGAGGTGATGAATATTGGGTTAGTGAAGGAAATAAATAAGGACGATGTAAAAAAGGCTGTTAGTGGAATGAAGAATGGAAAATCGTAAGGACCAGGTGGAATACCAGTAGAGGCATGGAAAGCGTTAGTAGATGATGGATCGGCGTGGCTGACTTTATGCTTCAATAAGTTGTTGCACGAGGAGACCATAACCGAGGAATGGAGCAACAGTTACCTGGTGCCCATTTTTAAAAATAAGGGTGATATCCAAGAGTGCAACAATTATCGGGGAATAAAGTTAATGCCTCATACTATGAAAGTATGGGAGAGAGTAATTGAGCGACGCCTGCGTGACGAGAGTGAGATTTCACGAAACCAATTCGGTTTTATGCCTGGTCGAGGTACGGTGGATGCCAATTTCGCTCTTCGCCAAATATGCGAAAAATACAGGGAGGCACATAAAAACTTGCACATGGTTTTCGTCGACCTTGAAAAGGCATATGATCGAGTGCCCCATGAAGTCTTGTGGTGGGCCCTGAAGAAGAAAGGAGTACCTGGGAAATACCTGACGTTGATTCAAGCCATGTACGCTGAATGCCGAACGCAGGTCCGATCCGCAGCTGGTATCACAGCCAGATTCGATGTGGCCGTAGGCTTGCACCAAGGCTCGGCCCTTAGCCCCTACCTCTTCCTGTTAATTATGGATGCTATATCATCGGACATACAGGAAGAGGCACCCTGGTGCATGTTCTTTGCCGACGACATCGTTCCAGAACAAGTATCGTAGCAGAGAGTGTACAAAAGGTGCAGAGCAAGCTGGAGGAGTGGCGGCAGAGATTGGAGAATGTAGGCTTGAGTATAAGCAGAACCAAAACGGAATATATGTTCTGTGACTTTGGCGGTCTCTCCAGTCCTATACCGGTTACACTCGGCGGTACACCTCTACCAGTATGCTCCGATTTCCGCTACCTAGGTTCACTCCTGCAAGATGACGGCGAAATTGATCGGGATGTTAGGCAAAGAATCAACGCAGGATGGATGAAATGGTGACAGGTCTCAGGCACAATATGCGACCACAAAATGCCTGTGAAATTAAAGGGCCGTATGTATAAATCGGTTATAAGGCCTGTCGTACTATATGGAGCTGAGTGTTGGGCTACAAAGAAGATGGATGAGAAACGATTGCATGTGGTAGAGATGAGAATGTTACGGTGGATGTGTGGAGTGACAAGAATGGACAGAATTAGGAATGATTACGTTAGAGGTAGTATGAAAGTGGCGTCCATAGCTGAAAAGGTGAAAGGGAGTCGATTGGCCTGGTATGGACATGTTATGCGGAGAGATGAGATGTATGTTGGTAAAAAAGTGATGGATATGCATGTAGAAGGACGAAAAGGGAGAGGACGGCCAAGGAAGAGATGGATGGACTGTGTGAGGATGGATATGAAAGAGAAAGGGGTAAACGATTGGATGATTGGTGACAGAGAAGTATGGAAGCGAAGGACACACTGCGCCGACCCCAAATAAATTGGGACCAGGGCAAGACAATGGTGATGTTCCGTAAATGGTTCTCACTTTGTGATTGTTTTCTGTCATAGCTCTGATGAGCAACTCCTGCCTGACAGTTAAGATTAAAACGTAATTGAAATATATCGAGGGCATCGCATATCTTGAATTTTGAGTGAGATTATAAGAGAATTCGGCAAAACGAGAGGCTGCAAATAGTATTGGTCGCTGATCTTTGTATGTCTGCATAATACCAACAGTGAATATTTTAAGGTATTAACTTTTTTTCTAGCTGATTAGTAACTTTTTATTTAACTAGCTGCCCTAAATAGGCCTCTGGTTTTCTTAAAAATAAATTGTTTCATTTTGGATTGTAAAATTATTTTAAAATAGTATCGCTTAAATTTTGTTATTTTTATAGTATAAGGCGGTAAACGAGCAGACGGATCGCCTGATGGTAAGCAATTACCGCCGCCCTTGACAAGCAACGCCACAGGAGTCATAAGTGCGTTGACGCCCCTTGGGTTGAGAAAAGGGATAGGATAAGGAGTGGGATGAGGGAGAGGAATAAGGGATAGGGCCTCCGGCACTCTCACTCACCGAACGAAACGCAACAGTTAAGGTACGGTTACTTTACGTCGATTTTCTGTGAGAGGGTAGTACTTCCCCGGTCGAACCGGCCCATTCATGCTGAAATCAGCAAGGCTCTACTACCTTGAATAATCAATGAACGTTGACCATGATTTGCTTAGCCCCACTGCTACAGGACGTGAAATGACACCGCAGTGGTTGTAGTGAGTAGGCTTAGAATATATTTAGGGTAGAGTTTAACGCACCTCCGTTGACATTCCCAACCGAAATCTAAGTGACAGCAATATCCACTGTGGGAGCCAAATAAAACTCTTTTTTTTTCAAGCGCGAAAGCTGCCACGCACAGAATTTGGTAAGACCACATACCACACTTTAAAATATTGTAAGACCGTACAAATATGCACTTAACTACAAAAAGTCCGTGGTGCGCGGTGTGGGTTTGGCTACCCCAAGTCGTTTCAATAAAACCGCATTTCGCATAATAGAAAGCAGCGATAGCTGAGTGAAGAGACCGATGGACTGCTACGCAGAGGGTCTCGGGTTCGAATCCACGGCACGCACCAATGACTTTTCGGAATTAAGTGCGTATTAAATTGTTAATTATCGCTTGCTAATCTGTGAAGGAAAACATCGTGAGGAAACCCGCATGTCTGAGAGTTCTCCATAATGTTCTCGAAAGACATGTGAAGTTTGCCAACCCGCACTTGGCCAGCGTGGTGGAATATGGCCTTGCCCTTCTTAAAGTGAGAAGAGGCACGTGGCCAGCAGTGGGACAGTATAAAGGGCTGATGATGATGATGATAAGCACAAGAACAGACAAGTTTAGCGATAATTGTTCCAGTCAGATTAGTGAACAAGTATTAATTGACAATAGTCGTGACTGTCTGAGAGTAGTAGGGCTAAACGGGAATTACGAAGGCGTAAGCCGGAGTAATCGAAGTGCTACGTTCTTATGTGTTAGAAATAAAAATAAAATTTAGTTTTAAGATATTGGAATTGCAATTGAGCAGTCGTGGGTTAATTTTCTACTTTGTCCTACCTAACGCAACAAAAATATTGTATTTTAAATATTAAATATTATAAACGTTTAACGTGGTTGCCTGTTCACAAAAATAAAAACAAGTAGATCACTCACAGTAAAACTGTTTATAGAATTGGAACTGTATTTAACACTGCGCTGAACATTGCACTCACAGGTTCGCTTCTATACGGAAAAACAATTTTGTTATCTATATGGTAGAATTAGTTTACTACATGTTAACCCAACGGTGAGGCTAGATTAAATTGTCTTACAAATTTCATCGCATAATGACAATTATTTTACAAAAAACCATAACAACAGCAAAGAGGCAATTCCACCAAAAATAAACAGTCATGAATATTTTGTAAATATTTGAAAATGAATGCATTCGCAAACATTTAAACCGAAGACCATTGTTTTGTACAAAAACGACTATTTTAACCAATAGATTAATTTAATAAACAATAAATTTCTTAGCTACACATTAAAAGAACCTCAAATCAACCCTAATATTCAATTACATCCAATAAAAGCCCATGGAATAGAACTGAAGGAGGATCCGAAATAACGTCGAATATAGCACGGTGTTACATGAGTTCCATAGGTAACACACAAATCGGAATCAATTCGGCGAAGGGAATGTGCTTCGGTGGGTAAATAATGAAAATGTGGTGGAAATTGGTTCACACGACAATCTGTTGATGTTAGCTTAACTTGGTAGATGTGGATTTGTAGATGATGGGAACAAATGTTTTATGGTTTGTACGTATGGTGCAGTGGTTTAGGCGGTTACTCTGCTCTTTACACGGCGTCGAGTGCTCTGAGTTTGAGCCCTACACGGTGCCACGCGTAGTAACAGAAGTGATAGCCTAATAAAGAGACCAACAGAATACTACGCAGAGCGTATCGCGTTGAAACTAAACGACGCGAACTACAAACTTTTTGAAGTTTGTGCGTGTTATTCCTAATTATTACTTGCAGCAAATAATATCTAAGTATTTAAGAATATTCAAACATGTTTATCAAGTGTCTGATTGCCATATTACAAGCTCACGCGCACTGTACAACAATGAGCCAACAAACCATTACTAGGTGAATGAAAACCAGTACTAGGTGCTTGGCGCTCAGATTATGCTGATTTGGTGTTAGAATTTAGTTATAATTAATTGTAATTGATAATTAATAAATTAGTTTTTATAAATTAAATTTGCATTTTTTTTGAGTCCTCTGGCTGCACCCATCGTAATTGGCGCAGTCGGTAGGATAGTCGAGTAGAGTCAGTGAATCGATCACAGGCGACGGCTATCACGAACTTACAGGAGTGCGGCTAGCAGGAGTATCCAGAAATCGATACGCAGAGAAATGCAGATTTGGTAAGTACCTAGATCTTACTAGAGTTGCTCGCCTTCCTATGTTTAAATTTTTCCTTTGTGTAAAATTCCTTAGTGTATTTTCCTAGTGTTAATTTCCTCAAGTGGTTCTATTAAATTTCCAAAATTTTTCACCCACGAAAATCGCGGACCTCTGGGTCATCAAATTTTAATAGAATCTCGCAAATCGACGCGAATAGGAACTTAGATTGTATTTTAGAAAATAGTGTTAGCGTAGAATCTAGTAGATTATTATCTAATAGTAACTTAATTTCAAATATGAGTGTTGATTTAGTTGATCAAGTTTACAAGGCCTTACGCCTGTTACCCGAATTTGACGGCAACCCGAACGTGCTCACGCGGTTTGTACATTTATGCGACCAACTTGTTGCGCAATTTGTTAGAGCAGAGCCAGGTTTTGAGCTAAGTAACTTAGCCTTATTAAACGGTATCCTTAATAAAGTCACCGAACATGCCGCACGCACAATTAATTCAAACGGCATCCCTGAAAACTGGCAAGGCATTCGGAATACTTTAATTAATAATTTCTCCGACCAACGAGATGAGACCGCTTTATACAACGATCTAGCTTTGTTAACTCAGAAAAACTTAACGCCACAAGAGTTCTATGAGAAGTGTCAAAGTTTATTTAGCACACTTATGACCTATGTAACTTTACACGAATCCATACCTACCACTATAGAAGCGAAACGTGCTTTATATAAGAAGTTAACCTTACAGGCTTACGTTCGCGGTCTTAAAGAACCATTAGGCTCACGTATTAGGTGTATGCGACCCGAGACAATTGAAAAAGCTCTCGAGTTTGTGCATGAGGAAGTTAACACCTTATATCTACAGCAGCGTAACGCCCACATACCGGAAAGCAGAGTTATGCAGTCCACGTCTTCATTTGATTATACTAATGGTAAGCCATTTAGATTGCCTGTTCCGCGACCATTTACTTTTTCACCCCCTTTTGATCAGCCCGGCCCCTCGAAGCCTTTTTATCAGCCGCAACCGCCAAGGCAAATGCAAGCTTGGAGACCCCAAGTGCCTTTAAACCGCGGTCCTTCGCGAACCCAACAAATGTTCAGTGCACCCCCGCCTAACTATAGACCCCAGAGTAACGTGTTCCGAGTACCTCAACAAGGGCACGGTTATATGCCTAATAACGGCCTTAAGCCTATGAGTGGCGTAAGCCACTTCGTTCCCAAAATTACGCCTAGACCTCCGACGGGACATGACTGGACAAAACAAGGAAATCCACCCCCGTCTAACTACTTCAAAACTCACGAGATGAATATGAATGAAGTAGATTTCTATGACTATCATGAATACCCCGACTTTGCCTATAATAGCTATGGCTGTCAGTCCTACCCCGAACCTTACACTTACGAACCTGTGTATGAGCTTCAGCTTATAGTGATTATATTCCCGCGTACGTAGAAGAACCCGAAAGCATTCCCGAAAGAGTTCCCGAAGGAACCTCTGCCGAAAATCAGGATTTTCATATAATCCCGAAATCAGAAAAGCCAAAATAGAAATTAATCTACAAACTCAGAGACAACTTCCATATATACAGATTTCTAATCCCCCGCTTAAGTTATTAATAGATACCGGCGCGAATCAATATTTTATTAGCCCGGACATTGTAGAAAGATTTTATTCTCATATTCAGTGTAATTACGAGCCCTTCGAGGTTACCAATATTCATGCTACCACTCGTAACAACTATTCCATTACTTTACCTTGTTTCACAGAATTTAACGAAACTTGTAATATTACCCTTTTCATTTATAAATTTCACAATTATTTTGATGGATTGATTAGCTTAGATTTGCTAGAGAGATTAGAATCAAATATAGATTAAAAAAATAAAGTCCTTATTACACGAAACTCATCTAATCCTTTGTGCATGTACGATTCACGGAATTGTAATCTTTATGAGGACATAATTTCCGCTAATTCATACAAATTAGTTAGAGTCCCCATTAATTTTCATGACGGTGACGTAATAATTCCAGAACAGACTATATCCCATTGCTCTATTCGCGACTGTGTTACCTCCGTTACAGATAATCGAGGTATTATAGAGATCACTAGCCCCACAAAACATGATGTCGTGTTCTCAATGGATAGACCAGTTAGTGCAGAACTTTTCAATGAACAGTACGCTACCATCCATCAGCCTAGTAATCGCGTGTCCGAGGTACTATCACGACTACGCACGGACCATCTGAATCCTGAAGAACGAGCCAACTTAGAATCACTTTGTGCCCAATATGCTGATGTTTTCTACATTGATGGCGAACCTCTAACTTTCACCAATCAGATAAAGCATAGTATACGTACTGCAGACGAATTACCTGTCTATACCAAGACCTATAGATACCCTTTCGTTCACAGACAGGAAGTTCGGGATCAGATCAATAAAATGTTAGATCAAGGGATAATCCGCCCTTCACAATCAGCCTGGAGCTCCCCCATCTGGGTTGTCCCCAAAAAAGCCGACGCGTCTGGAAAGATCAAATGGCGCATTGTAATTGACTTTCGTAAAGTCAACGAAAAGACGATCGATGATAAGTACCCAATCCCCAACATTAATGACATTCTAGATAAGCTTGGTAACTGCCATTATTTTACGACATTAGACCTCGCGAGCGGTTTTTACCAAGTTGAAATGGACCCAGCCAATATTCACAAAACGGCTTTTAATGTAGAACATGGGCACTTTGAATTTTTACGCATGCCCATGGGTCTTAAGAATTCTCCGTCCACGTTCCAACGTGTGATGGATAATGTCCTCAGGGACCTCCAAAACGTTATATGTCTTGTCTATCTTGATGACATAATAGTATTTAGTGTATCCCTGCAGGAACACATGGTAAATTTAGAAAAAGGATTTAAAAGACTAAGGGAATCGAACTTCAAGATTCAAATGGCTAAGTCGGAGTTCTTAAAGCTAGAAACCTCATACTTAGGTCACGTAATAAGTAAGGACGGTATCAAACCTAACCCCGACAAGATCATTGCCATCCAGAGATTCCCTATTCCCAAGACAGCCACTGAGATAAAACGTTTCCTCGGATTGTTGGGATATTATAGGAAGTTTATTCCAGACTTTGCGCGCATTACAAAACCTATGACGCAATGTCTCAAGAAAGGCTCTAAGATCACCTTTACCGATCCAAGGTACGTTGACTGTTTCGAGAAATGCAAATCACTGTTAACTAACGACCCTATCTTGCAGTACCCAGACTTCTCTAAGGACTTTGTCCTTACGACTGACGCATCCAACTTCGCAATAGGTGCCGTTCTCTCCCAAGGACCCATAGGACATGATAAGCCCATAGCCTACGCCTCTAGGACCCTGAACTCTAGTGAAATTAACTATAGTGTAATTGAGAAGGAGTTATTAGCTATGGTTTGGGCCACCAAATACTTTCGTCCATACCTGTTTGGGAGAAAGTTTAAGATAATAACAGACCATAAACCGTTACAATGGGTAATGAGTCTTAAAGAGCCCGGCTCCAGACTCACTCGCTGGAGACTTAAGTTGAGTGAGTACAATTTTACTACAGTGTACAAGCAAGGCAAACAGAACACTAATGCCGACGCATTGTCCCACATTGAAATAAAAAATGAGGACACAATGTCAATTGTAGCTAATGCATCTGAAATTCCACACTCAATAGTAGATTCTGAAACTCTGACAGCCCCTACTAACAACCACGATATACCCGAAAACTCCGATACAGCGACTGTCCATACTAGTAATGAAAATCCGATTGTAGAGGTCCCAGTAACAGACGAGCCCCTAAATAAGTTCAGTAGACAAATCTGTTTTGTTCTTGTTGGTGACATTAAGAAACGACCAACAGTAACTAAGCCTTTTGAAACACATACCCGAACGACCATACAGCTCTCTGAATCTAACTTAACTAATGACGTCATTAACGCAGTTAAAGAATATGTGAACCCTAAAGTCAAAACCGGTTTAATTATTCACCCCCAGCTCGCTATGTATAAGATTATCCCCATAATTCAGGATAATTTCAAAAATTCATCAATGAACATAGTCTTAACCAAAGTAGAATTAGAGAATGTTAAGGATTATTTGCGTCAACAGGATATAATCAAAAAATATCACGAGGGTAAAACCAACCACCGTGGTATTACCGAATGTTATTTGGCCTTATCATCTAAATACTATTGGCCCAAGATGAAAGAACACATCTCTAAGTACATAAATGAATGTGTTATTTGTGGCCAGGCTAAATACGACCGTCACCCTATTAAGCAAAGATTTAACATTGTACCACCTCCTAGTAAACCCTTTGAAATTGTCCACCTAGATTTATTTACAGCCCAAACTGAGAAATTCTTAACCATTGTAGACGCTTTTTCCAAATACGCGCAAGCTTACCATCTCAGAGATAGCACCGCTTTAAGTGTAGTACAAGGTTTACTTGTATTTTGTACCTATCATGGGGTCCCATTAACCATCGTCACAGACGGAGGCCCAGAGTTCACTAATCAAATTTTCTTAGAATTTTGCCGCGTTCATAAGATAATTCACCATAAAATATTAGCGCATTCCGCCAATGACAATGGTATTGTAGAAAGATTCCATTCAACAATCCTAGAACATCTCAGGATATTAAAGCTGGAGAAGCGAAGTGAACCAGTCATTAATCGCATGCCCTATGCCATCTTAGCATATAATAGTTCTATCCATAGTTTCACTAGATGCAGACCCTTAGACCTGATAACTGGACATTTTGACCCTAGAGACCCGGTGGATATTGATTTAACCGAACACTTACTCCAACAGTACTCGCAGGATCATAGGAAACGAATGACTCAGGTATACGACTTGATTAACCAGACATCTTTACATTACCGAACACAATTGACTGAGAACCGAAATAAGGATAGAGAACCTGAGAAAGACTATACCCCAGACCAACAAGTGTTTGTGCGCAACCCTATGGCGTCCCGACAAAAGTAAGACCCACGTTACACACAGGACACTGTACTTGCAAACCTTCCAATCCACATTTATACGAAAAAGAAACGCGGTCCAGTAGCTAAATCTCGCCTCAAGCGAAGTCCTAAGAATCCCACCTTGTTGCAGGATACTTCTATGGCTGATGACCTCACATCCGGCACACGGACAAGAGATAACAATTGATTCTCTCGACAATGGACCAGGATTACTTCCCTTTAAGTTAGGAATGGCTAAGATCATCTCCCATTACCACTCTATCTGAGTCATTCACCTAGAGAATATCCATCTCCAAATTGAATTAGTAAAATCCCAAATGGCTGAATTAAAACCTTTAGTTAATAATAAAACCCTTTCTTTGTTTGACCCTCACTAAGAACATCTTAACAATAAACTTATTTTGATCAGCAAGAAAATCAGTATGTTCGAAGCATCTCGTAGCAAAAGAGGTCTCATTGACGGTTTAGGCTCTGTCATAAAATCGATATCTGGTAATCTAGATTACACTGACGCACTTAAATATGAAAACGCTATAAATACCTTACGTAATAATGAGCACAAATTAGAATTAGAAATTAATAATCATGTTAGTTTAAATACTAAATTCATCTCACACAGTTCTCAGATAATAAGCAGTATAATCTCGAATCAAGAGAGGATGAGTAAAGCACTAAACTTAATTTTAGATAGTAACGCCAGCAGAGATACAGATTTAATTAAATACGCCCATATAATAATAATAATATTCTACCACATACACACATCACCATCTAGTCCCAAACTAAGCAGAGCTTGTACTATGGGTACTAGATAATGGATAAACATACATATATACTTTTTTTTTGTAAATACATACATATTATACATAGAAACACCCAGACCAAGACAAACATCCATGTTCATGCACACAAATGTTTAACTTGAGCGGGAATCGAACCCGCGACCATATGGCACAACATTTATTAATTTTAGGAGATAATATAGAAGACCTCTACGAAGAGTTAGAAAATTTAGAGAACACTCTAACATTTATTCGTGCATCGAGCACCCCATACTCTATATTTAGTTAAGATGAAATCAAGGATATGTTAAGTAAATTAAAGGTACTATATTCTAACCATGAAATCCTTGACGTAGAAACTAAGCACTTTTATGAGATAGTTAAATTAGGATATTTTTATTTAGACAAGAAAATAGTATTAGTTATTAAGGTCCCGATTGTCGTTCCCTCCACATATGATTTTTACAAGTTATCCCTTGTTCCTAATAGAAACCACGAAACCCTTATACCACCCTCACCTTTCGTAGCACTCTCTAGATCAGATTCTAGGTACATAGAGACAGAATGTCCGAAGGTCAACTCCCTATATCTCTGTGAGTCGATACCCAGCCTTCAGATTCAGAGTCAACTACGTTGCATCCAGCATCTAATAGAACATCAGGAACTTCAGCCCAACTGTAAGATGACATCCGTAGTTCTTACTACCGAAGCCCTAGAAGCCCTGGATGACAAGCACTACACTTTGAGCTTTCCCATACCAACCAAAGTGAAGATATCTTGCGGTCAAGAGCAATATCAGACCCTACAAGGAAGCTACTTAGCCGTAATCCCGCTCAACTGTAACTTGAGAACCCCGACTTTCACTATCTCCAACTCCAATGACCACATCAAAGGACATGTCATAAAGATCGTTGAGATGCCCCTATACAACGAGTCGAGACATAATAATTACCCGAAGCTCATCTTAAATTCGCCGAGTCTGCAAAAACTTCACACACTGAACAACGAGATAGCGACGCAATTGCCTTTACACCTAGAGGACGTCACCGATCCAGTTATATACCACACCACTATACCTATGTACCTCACACTCACCGGTACATGTGCATTCTTCGCCATTTTGCTCTACCGCCGGCTACGCACAAGAAAAGTATCCAGGAATACCACTGAAAACTGCAGCAACAACCCTGAGGTCGTCTATGCTATCCCGGCGCCACGCATTATTAACCCAAGCCAAATAAGGATCGATCCCATACACCTACCAGCGACTATCTCGAACAAGTCCATCGATACTCACTGTTCTTCGGGGGGAAGTGTTACACATGGCCAACCTTAGAAACACGCCGCATCAGCATCGAACCATATTCATTGCACAACAGCCCAACATACACGAGGCGCAAGCGCAGCAGGACGGAATTGCACACGGCCCCAACTTACACGAGGTGCAAGCGCAGCAGAACCCGAGCCACCGAATTGACGTCAACCGACGTTTCCTGTTTTCAGCGGAGCATTTCGCCACCAGAATTATTTAGATCTTACATCGATCAACTACTTTAATTTAGTTATAATTAATTGTAATTGATAATTAATAAATTAGTTTTTATAAATTAAATTTGCATTTTTTTGAGTCCTCTGGCTGCACCCATCGTAATTCTCTGTGTGTCTTGTCCCGAATAAATATATTTTCTTTCTTTCTGTCATTGCGAAATCCCATGTTTGCAAAGAGACAGAAATAGCTTTGCAAATATAATTAATTCCATCGTACGTGTAAATATCAACTTAACTTTATTAACAACTTAAATTTAGCGTGAGGTTTGCAAGGATAGAAGCAAGTGGCGTTCTGTTGTCTCTGCCTACCCCGACGGGAAAAAGGCGTGAGCATATGTATGTATGTATCAACTTAACTAATAAACTTAAAAAGCAAAACGACGTACTGACAACCGAGACGGCAATTTTTTCAAATTGCCTATTCGAAATTCAACCAGCGTGGAAAGTTATAAAATGGAAAATCACAGCATTTGGTAAGTAGTTGTAAAAATATAGTGTCGTAAATTGTGGACGATTCTGCGGCGTGGTAGTCACACACGAGGGTGAATAGCGGCCCGCTACTTTATAAGCTGCGCTGATTTTCTGCCTGTAATAAATAATCGCTCTTTCCCTACTATTTCGTACAAAATCCATATAATTCACAGTAACAAAGACATCGGTATCGAGGCACAACCTCCTCCCTAACATTTGTGTTGTGCCTATTCGTAATACAATATTCATAACGTCGTATCCGATATGTACTGGATCTTTATTGTTATTGCTCGACAGCCGATAAATTTATTCTTTAAATATTCTCTTTGCTGATAGATAACGTTTTTTTAAGATTCGCCATTATTTTTCTGTGGGCGGGAAAACAAGAGGAAATCGCTTTGTGCGCGCCCGCTTACCTGTGGTTACAGACGGATTTGACGGCTTGAAAAAAGAACATCTGTTCCTCCACCGTCAATAAATAAAAGGAATAGCTGTGAATACTTGAATAGCCCCGGTATTACTTTTTCTGATGGGTTCGTATATTAGTATTAATTAGGAAACCAGACCTATATATAGGTTTGCTTGCTTTTTCTCAGGTACATATATAACAACATTGCACATTGTTTTGTAACAACTAATGAGCGAGTCACTGCATCTCATTTATATCTAGTTCTATTCTACTCATCATGCTGTCAGTGTTGGCTAAAGGGTTATTCACTGCATTCAGCGTCTCCGGTCGCTGCTGTTACGCAATGCAGGCATGCAATAATTCCAAAGATGACCTACTTTTATTCGAAAAAACTGTCATAATACTGGCAGCTTGCAAGCCAATCTCTTAAAAATATTTTTGAAAAAGCCGCGCTCATTTGTTACTTTGGCACTAATCAGTGGCCAGCAAAGGATTCTATATCGCATTGTGTCATCATCATCATCATCGTCTTTGTGTTATCCCAGTTGCATCTAAGACTTTCGCCTAGGAACCAGGGATCCACTTAAGTTCTAGTCTAATCAGATTGACGTAATATTAGCTTTTCCACAAAGCGACTGCCGTCTGAATTCCGCTACGCAAAGGGCTGGAATATCACGTTGTCTTTTTCTGTATCGTCATCAGGCATCCATAAAGCTACGATCATAACCACTACTACTAACACGCACTACACTAAAACACAAGTTTGTGTTGAGTGCGTCTAGCCACAACCAAATCTATTGGCGTCGGTGCTGAAAGTAGTATGACTGTGCTTTGGCCATAAAATACAGATTTTTATTCGGTGTATTCAGCAGTCATGACTTACTGAATCCATGCAATCAGATTGAAAAATTATCATCAAGACCGACTGCCTTCATTGTCCACTAGATAGCGTAGGTATGCGTCTGCTGATCTGAAGAACCCGGGTTCGATTCCCAGGTCGAGCAAAAGTGTTACTAAGTTTTTAGCGAATTCTCAGTAGCAGCACGGAGTCTGGCAATGTGCCCGGTAACGGCCATAGGCTCGCCCCCTTTTACGTTGGACCTAAAATTCATAAGACTAAATGTGGGTGTAACATCTTTGTCTACACCTTCGGGGATACACGCGTGAAGCTATAAAAGAAACAACGAACGAAAAACTTTTACAAAACACATCTCTCTAAACACATCTCCAAAAAGTCGCATTAAACGTGTCGGTCCATCACGTGTTTACAAATGACGGTAGTATCAGAGTAGAGTGCAGTTGGGGCTCTCAATCGGCGCCTAATGGCACCCAAGATGGATGGACCAGCCCCATGGAGCAGTGCCAAGTCCTCACTCTCCGCACCCCTCACTTTAACTAGCAAATTAAAATGCCCCACTCCGAACGCTACATTTACCAAACCGATGTTAATTTCGTCTTTTGAATTGGCGTTATTGTAATTAGTCTTCCGGAATTATATTTCGTATTCCTTTGATACGCGTCATTAAGTATCGTAATATGAATTGTATTATAATCTATACTAATATTATAAAGCTGTCGAGTTTGTTTGTTTGTTTGGTTGAACGCGCTAATCTCAGGACCTACTGGTTTGATCTGAACAATGATTTTGTTTTTGATTAGCCCATTTATCGGGGTTGACTATAGATTATATAAAATCACGCTTTGCGCCACGGGTGAGGAGCAGTAGCCTTAAATAACGCTGGTATACCTAACTGCGAGGTCAGCAAGTTTGTTATACTTCAAGAGTAATACAAAATGTTTACTAGTAACATCAAGAACTTTTCTTAATTAGTTCGGTATAGATATAAATAGATATTCTAACTATATGTTGGAAATGAAATGAAGTTGATAAATTATTTCAACTAAGAGATTTGTATAATTTATAAAGCACAACTTATAAACGGGTCATTCCTAAATAATTTATTCTTATTTTTAGCGTTTTAAATGACATATTAATTATTAAGTTTTGCACTGTGTAAAACTAGCTCGAGAGAATTATTACATAAATTGTAGTGTTGTGTGTTCGATTCCCGCAGTGAATAAAACTTGTAGCCCTTTAAAAGTTTAACTGCATTATAGTTACAAGTTTCATGGAAATTTCTGCCAAGCTATCGTGTTTCTTTTCTGTTCTCGCACCATGATAAAACGATATTACAAAATTATCTGAAATATTATATTAACCCCTCACCTGATACGGTCGCGGCGGCTATGTTGCCGTAATTTGATCGCCGAATTGAGACGCGCCGCGGCGCGATTTGAGTGGGTCACATATTTAGCATTTTATGGCCTTTCTGTGTATAAATACCTGACACATTATATATTAATGGAATCCTTGATAAATTATCTACAATGTTACAGTACAACCGTAACATTATATCGTACTGTGACCGAACTGTATTCAAGAGAAAAATAAAAATGTAATGAAATTGGGTAAATTCTGACTTTCTGATGAAATATATAAAAAAATAAACAAATCGTAGTTTTCTCTTTCCTTTTTATTTAACCTGCTATTATAAAGGAATAAGCATATTGAAAAACATTTACACCTTTTCATTATAATATCTAACGTAAATCAACAAATTCCATAAGCGGTTTTTGTCGTTTTCATACCGTACGCGTAAAAACTGCATAAAAATGTCTGAACTTTGCACCTTCACTTTGTTCAACATATTTAATTAAACTCATAAGATATATATATATTTAGAAAGCTTGTTTGATGGTTAAAAGAATCACAATAAATTTAGGCGACAGAATTGCATTAATTTTAAACAAAAGGTAAATTAACAAGACCCTCGTTTTAGGCGGTCCAAAGCAGGGCATATTTAAAACTATGCTCATTATAACAAAATAAAACCAAAATACAAAATAAAGACTTATGAGTCTTAAAGAGTATAAAAGGAGCTTTAAATTTCAACAAATGACAATCTTATAGTTATTGTAAATAATTATTAATTAAATAAAAATTGCAGTAACAGAGGACAATGACTCGGCCTGACAGCCGGTCATAAAATGACCGACTGTTACCTGCATTATATTTTTCGTGAATATTTAGAAAATACATGAATTTAAGGACTTCTGCATATTATATACTATTTATTTATGAAAATATTCAAACAATACAACAAAAAAAATACCAACAAGTGCAGAAACACTACGTAAAATCATATGAAATATACGGGTGCGGGGCGAATTGGTTCTTACCTAAGGAAAAGTGTCTTTAATCTTAAATTACACTACGAATATTATCAACTTAAACATAAAACGAAAAAATACTAACTAAGGCATGATTAAATTGCTTCGGACTGATGCTGCAGCGTTTTTTTGGTATCAAAATTTATTATTGCGACAGGACACGCACAGCGACGCGGGAACTTTCTTTTGATTAGACGAAACTTTTTTTTTTTTTTTGGAGCATGTCTGTTTTCGTTTACAATACGCAAGGCGTGTTATTGTCCTACCAACCTAACGCAATCGCAAGCCGCTACAAATCGGTAAAACAGAGAAAACAGACTTGAAATGCGAACATAAAAAATGGTCATAATATGACTACGTATCAAAAATCGCCCTACTTTCTTCGGTCATAATATGACTATAAATCAGGTGAGGGGTTAATTACTAGAGAGCGCCCGTGGCTACCCCTGCACATTTTATTTTTACATCATAACTCTACGCCTTTATCCCCGAAGGGGTAGGCTGAGGTTTACTACAAGTGTTTCGGGCGCATTGTAATAGGGGGAGAGCCTATTGCATTTTCTATCGGGCATATTTTATTTTAATAGAACCTTTTTTGAGCCATTCCGTGGGAATTTCGGGCAATCCTTCCGCTGATATGCAAGTAAAGCCTGAACATAATTACCGATGTGTACCATATAGCGGCTTACGCTGCGGCCGTGTCAGGTCTCGGCACAAATAACTTGGTTTACTTGGTAATATTTGCGATCTTGGTTTGTATGTGGTCGCTTTTATTTGTCTCTGCAGAAGAACATATTTAGATCTGTAGTTCTTTGTATGTATACTAAAACTAGAAATCTGCAACCAGCTCTAAATGCTAAGAAGCGCTAAATTCAGGATATACTAGTCTTAGAATATCATTGGTAATGGAAAATATTTGTTTTTTTAGGTTCCATATTATCCGTAAGTCGTCTAGTAAACGTTAGCTTTTAAATTGAATGCTTATATAAATGCATGTAGATTGATTTCAGTAGCACAATAAGAAAATATAAAAAATTGGGCAAAAGCGTGTCGGACTCGCGCACGAAGGGTTCCGTACCATCATCTATAAAAGAAAATCACGTTTGTTGTATGTATACTTAAATATTTTTTAAGTTTCTACCTGTTTAAAGATCGAGTAACAAATTGTTTAAAAATTACGTATGTTGTATGGGAGCCCCCCTTTATTATTTACTTTTTTTATTTAATTATTTATTTTGAAAGGTTATATATAACTACATATTCTGTGAAAATTTTAAGCGTCTACCTTTTACCGTTTGAGCAAAAAATACGAAATAAAACACGTTTATTGTATGGGACCCTCCCTTAATATTTGCATTTTTTTATTTTTTTGTATTTCTTGTTATAGCGGCATCCGAAATATATAATTTGTGAAAATTTCAGCTTTCTAGCTATCACGGATTATGAGATACAGCCTGGTGACAGACAGACAGACAGACAGCGGAGGTTTAGTAATAGGGTCCCGTTTTTACCTTATAGGTAAGGAACCCTAAAAACGCTGCTTCACTATCACAAGTTCAACGGTTTGTCACGTTGTTTTTCACGGATATAAACATGACGCTTACATCAGTGCCGAAACATCGAGTACTCGAAACAAGAGTATATGTACTCTTGTATCCTTATATCCGGAATGGCAATGTAAAATCCTTTTTAATGACCACGAAAACTTAAATTCGGCTAAACGCAGAGTCTTCAAGTTGTAGTCAATCTCCAAGTTGCGTAAACTTGGAGATTTTGGTCAAAATAAGGATTACTAAAACAAAATGCCTACCAATTGGCTATTGTGATGGCATAATAATATGGTTTATCCTTTTTATTACGAGATGTAGAAGTGTCAGTGGCCCAGATACGGCAATAGGACAGTTTATATTGAGCGCTGATGGTGATGAAAACAAAATGGTGCCATCACATGTCATGAATCATAGCTGATTTATTTTTTATACACTCAACCCTGTATCCTTGAAGGGGTAGGCAGAGGTTGAATATTACACCTACATTTCGCCGGTTTATGAATTTTAGGTCCCACGTAATAAGGGCGAGCTTATTGCCATTACCGGGCACATTACCAGACTCTATTCTGCTACTGAGAATTCAGAGAAACTCAGTAACACTTTTGCCCGACCGGGAACCGAATTCGGGACCTCCCGATCAGCAGACACATACGATATCCACTGAACCACGGAGGCTGTCAGTCAGTAGCTGAAAGATATGCATATATCTATCTATTGCAGGCTTTTGTTGTTCGTCTTCGAATATAGGCCTCCTCTCCAATCTTCCATTTTCTCCTGTCTCTTGCCACTTGCATCCAGTTAGTACCGGCTTGCTGCCGGATATCGTCAGTCCATCTCTTAGGCGGCCTTCCTCTGCCCCGACTATTAGCGCGGGGTCTCCACTCAAAGGTTCTCCTGACCCAACGGTCATGGCTCATTCTGGCAATATGCCCCGCCCATCTCCACTTACGTCGTTCTATCTCCTCGACCACGTCCCTTACTCCTGTGGTTCTCCTGATCCACTCATTAGTCTTGTGATCCATCAGTGAGACTCCGAGCATTAACCTCTCCATTGCACGCTGCGCAACTCGAAGCTTTTCAGCAGACCTCTCTGTCAGTGTCGCGGTTTCCATACCGTAAGTGAAGGGTTGGTCTTCAGGTGTTGAGCAATTTTCTTAGAGCAAAGGATGTTGGCGTTCGACCCAAATGCTGCCCATGCCTGCCCGACACGCCGACCCACATCCGCAACCTGATCTTCAAGACCTAGAGTAATTTTGTGTCCTAGGTAAATATAATGATCTACTATGTCTACAGGTAGTTGGTGATTTTCCACGCCTGGGATATTTGTCATGATCTTGGTTTTTAATTTATTCATTTTTAGTACGACCCTCGCTGATTCACATTGTAGTTGGTCAATCATAGTAATCATATCCTCGATGTTGTCAGAAATAAGCACGATGTCGTCCGCAAATCTGAGGTTGCTTAGCCTTTCTCCGTCGATCAACATCCCTTTACCAGCCCAGTCAAGTGTCTTGAAGATGTTCTCCAGGGCAGCGTTAAACAGCTTCGGCGATATTGTGTCTCCTTGACGCACCCCTCTCCAGTCTAAAGGACTTTATGAGCTTATGGAGGCTTATCGATGATGTTCCAGAAGATTGCAAGTGTCTGATAAGTTGTATGTACTGTCCATCAACTCTACTGTCCTTCAGGGCTTCCACCACTGCCCATGTCTCCATAGAATCAAAGGCTTTTTCGTAATCGACGAAGGTTAATATAATTGGCTTTTGGTACTCGTGGCATTTTTCAATAGCAGTCTTTAGGGTTTGCAGGTGATCATTAGTACCGCAACTGGATCGAAATCCAGCCTGTTCCCTTGACTGGTATTCGTCAAGTTTATTTTTAAGTCTATTTAGGATAACTCTTGTGAACAACTTATACGTGTGTGACAAAAGACTTATTGGACGATAGTTGTCCAATTTCCTGATATCTCCTTTTTTATGAAGCAGTACTATAATCGCTTCATGCCAGTCATTGGGTACCTTGCCACTTAATATGCAGTTAGTAAAAAGCAATGCTAGCGCTTTCCAGACAATCTCAGGCACCAGCTTTAGCGTTTCAGGCACGATGTTGTCATTCCCGGGAGATCTCCTGTTCTGTATTTGTGAAATTGCAAAACGAATTTCATTCACAGTGACGTCCGGAATTTCTTCAGACCCAACGTTAGCAACTAACGGTATATTTGTCCGTACTACTTCGGCTTGCGAGCCGGCTTACGGCACTCTACTCTTGTATAGGGTTTCGTAGTACGTCCTCGCTACCTCTAGTAGTTGCTCTCTGTTCGTGACGACATCGCCCGTATCACTGACTAGCTGGCAAATTTCTTTTCGGCCATTTGATAACTCAGTACGCAGAACTCGTTTGCTGGTATTCAACTCAATTGATTTAGTAATCTTGTCATGTTCGAATTGTAACAAGTCCCGTTTTATATTGTGACGTATTTCTTTATGAAGTTGTTGGTAGGCCATGGTGTCTGATTGATTTTCCATCCTTAACTGTCGACGTCTTTGGATGAGTTTCAGTGTTTCTTCAGTTAGTTTCTTTGGATTAAAATCGAAATTATGAGGCATTACATCCTCCAGGCCTTCTCTAACTGTTGTCGTTATGTGTTTGTTTAATTCTTCGATTGACATGGTTTTTAGTGTGTCTAACTCATGCAAATGGTTGTTAATGTATAGTTTGTACGTATGTTCGTTTGCTCTAAGTATATCTGGAATAATGTGCCGCGGAATATGTTTCTTGACGAGCTTTCGTCTTTCCGCTTTGATATTAATCTTGAGAACTGCGCGAACTAGCGGTGGTCGCTGCCAGTAGAGAAACTGTTTAGCACTGATACATCCTACACAACGTCTTTCCGATTACAGAGTATGTAATCGTATTCGCTTTTATGAACACACGTCCATTTACGTTGGGGTTTTTTATCGATAAAAGTGTTCATGATGTACATGTTGCTTCGCATTGCAAAGTTAACCAGCGCTTCACCTCTTCCGTTCCTACTGCCTAGACCAAATTTCCCTATACAGCTCTCATCGTCCATCTCTCTGGTCCCAACTCGGGCGTTGAAGTCACCCATAATTATAGTGTAATGGGACTTGCACTTAGTTACGGTTTCCGTTACCTTTTCATATAGATTTTCTACTTCGCTGTTAGGGTGGCTAGTAGTGGGAGCATATACTTGTATAAGTGCAAGTGTATATTTAGGCGATAGTTTCAGTTTTATGTATGCTACTCTATTGGATATATTACCAATTTCCAGCACACGGTCTTTTATGTCCCTGTTAACCAGGAAACCGATTCCCGCTACGCCCTTGGTTTCTCCTTCTTTGTAGTAGAGCATATTACCTGATGGTAAAGTAATAAGCTCCTCGCCTTCTCTTCGAAGTTCGCAATGGCCCAGAATGTCCCATTTAATCCGTTGCAATTCCATCTCGAGTTGTAGAAGTCTGTCGTTTGTGGACAACGTTTGTACGTTGTATGTGGCTACGTATAGTTGCTTGCGGCAGTTAGTCATCGCCCAGGGAATCCTTGTCGCACCCCTGCCCAATGTCACCTGGCCACTGCTTGAACCAGGGAGTGAAAGAGCGCTGGGAACTCGGGGTCGATATTGATTTTTGTCTGTCATATTAAGAGGGGGTTTAGCCAATAATCACCACGCCAGCCACGACGGGTTAGCAAAATATCCTCCCACAATACAGCTGCATATTACATAACAATACCACGCTGAAAATAGCCCAATCAATATTGCCTCGTTGTGCTTGAACACGGCGTGATTAATTCGATTCCACGAGTATTTGCAGATCAATGTCATAGGTGCTGTATGGATTCATTTCCCTCAGCTCTCATACAGTACATGAATATGTTACATAGGCTTTGACGGTGTGTCTGTTATGTTATCTATCGCTTGAGGGTAACAAGTGGGTAAGTGATAAGCTGGATGCCTGCATGTTTTTAATCATTTTATTTAGTGGGTTGTTGGAAAATGTTTTCTTTTACCGATAAAGTGAGCTGCCTCGTTTGTCCTGGTCGAAGGCAACAATTGCTCTAGGACTAAATCTTGTGAAGCGGGGGACTTCCCAATCATACACCTAACGGACACAAAGAACACCCAGACTCGAAACAACAATTTATGAATCAAACAGTTGACACAGTGTTGTCTGGTGTGGGGATCGAGCCAAACAGACCTTAAGGTTGCCATAAACCACTGTTATGAGATGACAGCGAGGTGACAACGTTAAGGCTGCTATCTGGCTGTTATTAAATCACAGTGGTAAACCACGGTATACTTGCTGATCAGTCGCAACTCAGCAAGATGCTAGTGGTGAAGAAGTTGAGCCGGTCCTTCGTTGCGACCGTTTTAGGTATCCTCATGACAGCCTAATGACAGCTACTGCTGAACGTAGGCCTCCCTTAAGGCTCTCCAAAACACTGGAGCCGTTTTACCTATTAAGTAGTAATAGATGAGACCTAATAAATATATTTAAATAAGCAAATTATCCTTACTTCAACCCAAATCTACTTAAACGCGATAAAGGCGTAAAATCATGTAAATTTTTTTGCGACACACATTTCAAAATTTTCGTCCGCAATTCACTTTTTTAAATGACGTCACATTAGAGTTTTATAAGGTGTGACGCTACACTCGGCGCATTTACAGGCAATACTTGTCACTAATGGGCGTCGATTCAAAGTCACGCCAGAGCGAAGCTAATAGATACAGTGTAACGGGTTCTAGAACTAAAACGCAGCAGAGGTTCTATGCGTTTATTGCCGAGTATTGTCTCACTTCCTATGCACGAGTGTGACCGACCAACAACACGACACTGGCCTGAACACTAAGGGCTGCAGTCTCCCACGTTGTTCCCTCCGGTAGTGTGCAGGGCAGGCTGCTCGAAGGGCTGCGCGTAGAGGGCAGATCCTCGCAGACTGTTGGCTTCAGCTGGCAGAAGCAGAAGCCGGCGGTGTGTGTGTGATGAGCAGGGCAGGGCCAGACTCGTCGGCAGAGGTGTCGTCGAAGACGGTGCAGGGAAGTGTAGAGCTAGGGTAGCGTAGCCCGTAGCTTCAAGGTGGACCTCGAACCCACAGCTGGGACCGGGATACACGTACGACGTAGGCGTAGTACGTAAATCGTAGGTAGGTAGTAGCGGCTTACGATAGATTAGCGGTGCCGGCCTCTCTGTCGGCCCCTTTATATATCAGAGCTCTCCATCAGAGTTGGTGTCGGTGCATTACCATATATGGTAAAACTCCACGAGCGCGGACGATGGCCTTCCCTGATTGACCGAGCGTATGAACGGTATTATGACGCACACTCGGTAGGTACCGGACATACGCTACAACAGTATTAGCACAGAATAGGCAGTACTAACGTAGTATTAATCTGGGTAGTTTTATATTAGTCTTAGTAACTGACAGACTGGTTTGAATGTGTTTTCGTAATTGCTCATATAACTAACAAAATTGGAGCTTAATATCGATTCTGTCTATATGTTTATGTTCATTTGAGATAGGTCAATTGCTATGCGACTGCACAGTTGGCGAACTGGTTTAAATAGCTGCCTGTCCACTGATTACTGCGACAAGTGTTTTAGTTTCGATCCTTACACAGGACGCCACTTTGTTTGATTCACAAATTGTTGTTTCAGGTCTGGGTCAGATTGTTCTATGTGTCCATTGGCTGAATGTTTGTAAATTCTCTCGGGTCACAAGGTTTCTTACGAGAGCATAAGTTGTCTTAATACAGATGTTATTGGGATAAAATAATGTCTCATACCAGCTGTGTACAAATTGTTCTCACCACCTATTCATATAGCTTTCAATGTTAATGCAACTATTTCCTGATTTCCAACAAATATTCCATGACACGAAAACGTTATTAGATCAGTTTATTATCCACCATATCTAAATCCTTGTCATTAAAATCGGACTCAAACATGCTCGTTTGCTTAGTAGTATTATCAAAAAAATATAAACTTTCGTATTTGTCAATATCAAATTACTTCAAAAGGCTAAAAGCGTCATATTTGGTTGCAATGGTCGGATATCCGAAAATATTGGAAATGATGCGGCGCGCGGCAGTCGAAGCTGCAAAATCTGGGGCAGAAAATATTGCAAAAAGATTGAACCAACTATTTATTATCTTATTCATACAACCAACACGTCATATTCCCAGCCGACTGCAACCCAAAGAAGGAACACTAATTATTAAGATAATATAGATACCAATTTGTTTCTTCAATCGTGAAAGACAAATTCATGCATGGCATATTTTAATTTGCCTCACGCGCATCGTGTACGGCCAAAAAATCCCAATATTTGACCATTACGTAACAAACAAAGACACACTGAACCCTCCGATTGAACAGAAATATTGTTATTGATAAAAAACGTAACGTTTGCAAGCAAGTCGTCAATTAATCATCGGGGTAACGCAACCGCACGTTCGGGTTACACTCCAATAAAACTGTACATTTCGCGTTTTGTTTACACGGAGCGGGGTCCTGCGGGGCCGTGCGGTTTCGTGCAGCTTGGTGCGGCCTAGTGCGGCCCCGTGCGGCCCTCGTTCCGTCGATCGTGTCATTCCTCATGCGGTTCGTTAATGTGCTATGCTTTAATGTTTTATCATAATATGAATGTAGTTAAAATGTTATAGGAAGTTGTGTGAAATGAAGCGGGGTGTGTATTACGGTTTTTGTTAACTAGTGGTCGGGTACGTCTACGTATATTTTGGTTTTGTTTGTTTTTGCATGTTGTGAGCTGGCGTTTGATTGCAAGAATTAAATTTTGTGTAAATATTATATAATTTGTTTAAGTATCTATGTTACAGTAGCTTTCGCCAATGATATTATGATTTCATAATATCATTGGCGAAAGTTACTGTAGCATGTGATTATTTTACTATCACGAGTCATATCAGACTGATAGTGAAGAAAGAGTTTAGTTGATTGTGCTTAGTAAGCTTAGTTAGCTCAGGCACCTGCAATAGGAAGATAATTGAGATACACCGCTCCTAATAAGACAATTTCATAACATTTAGTAAACTCAAAGTTAAATAGGTACACTTCCAATTGAATATTGAAAGTCTGTACCTATATCTACTCGTATTATATTATATTGCCTATTAGCTGCCGCCCGCTTCACGTCCGTCAGGTATGTATGTATATCAAAAGTATCCCATGTGTGTTAATCTATGTAATAAACTATCTGTGCCATATTTTACTCGAAACCATTAAACCGATTTTGGGTGATTGAATAACAAACATTCAAGCAAATTAAATTGATAGTCACGCATAAATGTACATGCGTGACTCTGTATGGAAGCCATAAGAGTAGACAAATATTTATAATTATTACCTATACACTTCACAGTTGAAAACTTTGTGTTTCGTATTCTACGAAATATATAGTACCAAAATGTTGATATCTCTTGCTTGCAATCTATCCGTAAGTAGACGCAAAAAGTGAAATAATTATTTCGATAAGTAAATTCATTGCAAACGGTAGGGAATAGTCGTATCGGCGTCCTCTAGTTGTTCACCTTTGCACTGCTTAACGCAGTAATCTCGGGAATTTTGTGGCCAAACTTTGCACAAAACGTTCCCACCTTTCAATCAAATTAGCATATGTCCAAGTTTGCACTTACATCAGATTTTTCATGTTATCTATCTCCATCTAATCTGTATGTAGCTACATCAAAATCTGACACAAATATATCCATTTAATACGTTCCCATCCCTATTTACTCAATTTTAGTATTATTCATAGGGCTGTCCGGCAAACATTTAGTTACAAATGTCGATCGTTATACGGGAAGCTACAATTATTCAGGGGTGGTACACAATCGGAGTACTTTATCATCGCAGATAGGGCTTTCAACACAAGAATGTGTACGAAACACTACAACACGCCTGTTTACGCGGACGACAGGTGGAATTATTACAAAAACTGCAACGATGGGCACAGATAAGCGGGTTTGTTTAAATGCGGGGAATAAGTTTGGAAAGCTACCAACCGTGTATCCTTTGACCTGTTTTCTAGAGGTCCGTTCGAATTTACGGAACAAAAGTTCACATACATAGTGGTAGCGCCATCTACCTTCCTATCTATAACTAATCGCATCAACGTCAATCGTTCCATGCTGGTCTAGTGCGAGCGATACCATATTTCCGTCCCTGTCTCCCATTTCCGAAGGAGGGGCGCGCCTTCTGCGGATTGGTCGCGGCGATCGTCGACGCGAGTGACAGTCCAGAACTTTCGAGAACATTCGATTCGCTATATACGCATCCGCCATACCGTATCGCACCGAGCCGCTCCTGCTTTAATTATTACCGCTTATAAAACCGCTCGCAAGTGAAGGTGATTTGTGTAGTGCAGTGAATCAAGCAGCTTCATCCCGAAACACCAGGAGACTGCCCTTCTGAGACGAAGAAGATCGCCGTATAAGGTAAGTGCCCTCCGTCCTTGGAATATCCTATACCCACTCACAATCATCTCTCCCATTCCAATCCTAGGCGACTAAAACCCGCTATCCTTTGAATACAGTCCATTCCATTAATCCTTCCCAAGTCGCCTAGAACCTACGGTTTCGGTGTATCGCCGAACCATTTTTTTTATCCATACGAGTCGGATTCATTTACGTTTTTATACATTATATCGCTATACCTAGGCAGTTATAGCACCTAGCTATACTCCTAATATATTCACATAACCGTCACATGGTTGTTTCCGCCCGCATCAGTAGGTAAACTTTTATGTAGCTACCTACTTACTCAATTATTATTTCTGGAACTATCATAGTTGTCTTGTAAATCTCATATTTCGAGCAACTTTTAATTCCACAGCTCTAAAGTGTTGCCTACTTAGCCTACTTAGGTAAAATAATAGGTACATTAGATATTCTTATTTTGTTTCGGTCTCATTAGTTTATACTTACGTAAGCATGTCACAACAAAAGAAGTCACGCGTGTCGGAAGACAAAGAGATGACAATCTTAGAAGTAAAACGCTATATTTTATTTGAGCACATTCAAAACATATCGAGCGTTCGAAAACCGCTTCTATTTCTGACAGTAATAGCGAAGCATTTCTCAGTTATTGTATGACAGTAGATAGTATTAGAACAGATTTTCATAAGCTGTTAGACGATTATAACGCAAGATTACTTTCTATCAATCCTGATGAAAAACCGAACTATCAGGCGTACACCTCATTCGAAGATCTTTATTGTATTATTAAGCGTATACAATCGCAATTGGAGGGTAAATGTTCAGCAGAGCCCGTTGCCCGCAAATCGAGATTACCGCCAATCGAGATTATGTCGTTTGACGGAGATATACGAAATTGTCCGTTATTCTATGCGAGTTTTAAGTCTACAGTGCACGATAATGGTTCTCTGACAGATGCTGACAGGTTGTACTATTTAATAGGTAAACTGTCACCGAAGGCCCAATCCGTATTTGTAGGTGTCACACCCAGTGCTGAGAATTATAAGGTCATATTTCAGTCACTACTTGATAGATATCAGGACACGCGCGTCCTAGCGGCTACTTACTTTGACCAAGCTTTAAATCTCAAACTGTCCGGCAACGCGTCTGTCTCGAATTTCCAGCTGTTTATTGATAACTTCGTAACCGCGGTTAATTCTCTTAGGAACTTAAAATTAGAAGATCTTTCCCACTTTATGTTGCTTCAACTCGCTTTAAAAAAGTTTGACACTGATACAATTCACGCATTCGAGATGACGGAACGCAATAATAAAATACCTACACTAGATAGTTTTATTTCGTTCATCAAAGATCAGTGTCGAATATTTCATAATACGCAGTCTGGTTCACCTGGCCCATCTAACACTAACAGCAACAAACAAAGGTTGAATAAATCGCGAAATAGTAATAATAACTCGGTCCCTAATCCACAATCTTACGTAACATGCTCGGAATCTAATAGTAATAATTCACAGAAGTGTCTGTGCAGTAATATAGTGCACGAC
Source organism: Euclidia mi (assembly GCA_944739405.2). Classification (NCBI taxonomy): domain Eukaryota; kingdom Metazoa; phylum Arthropoda; class Insecta; order Lepidoptera; family Erebidae; genus Euclidia; species Euclidia mi. The sequence continues at coordinate 22,775,710 of OX123204.2, read as the reverse complement.
CATTTATATAAATGTCCCGCCTTCGATAATTTGAATGCAACCGCTCGTTTTAAATGCGTAAAAGATAACAAAGATTGCATTAATTGTTTAAGCATAAAACATAAAAAAAGTAATTGTTTTAGTAAGACAAAGTGTCGCTTATGCAATAAAAAACATCATTCATTGCTTCACTTCGATTAAGGTAACACGATGTCAAGCCAAGCCGCTAACCTTGACACACTTACGTCGCAGGTGCAGACTACGATAACTGCGTCCCCGACGATTCAGATTCGTTGTGTACGACATCCATTGCGCGGGCGGCACGCACGCGCGGACGGCCTTCGCGCGCTTGTAGTGATCAGAGCAGTGCTAGGCCGCCATGTATGGCGTCTAAGACTGTTCTGTTAGCGACAGCGCAAGTTATCATATATGATGTTAATGGGTCGCCGCACATGGTACGTTGTCTGCTAGATAGTGTATCTCAGACCAATTTAATAACGTTAGAATTGTTCAAACGCCTCGGATTATGGAATAACTTTAAAAATACGAACTCAATAATCCGAGGGATAGGCGGATCAGAAAAACATTGCAAGGGTTCCGTAGATATTAAAATACACTCGCGTTTTGATAGGGACATTAATTTTAACATTTCTTTGCTTATCGTGGAGCGTATTACGGACACATTGCCAAACGCTAATGTGGACGTATCGCTTCTCACACACCTCGAGTCATTGCCGCTGGCGGACTCGGAGTTTGCGAATCCGGCAGACATTGATATTTTGATCAAGCAATATTCCCGCACTTGCTACTAACTAAAGTGGTACGTAGTAAGCAAAATAACTTACCGCCCGCTATTGAGACGGTATTTGGGTATGTGATTATGGGTACCGTACCTACATTACATACTTCTCAATACGTTACGTCTTGCTGTTGTTCTGTTCTTCAAGAAAACAATATTGATTCTCTTCTCAAGCGATTTTGAGAGCTGGAAGAGGTTACCGCACCGCCCTCGATGAGCCGTAAAGATCTCGAGTGTGAAGAACATTTCCGCGCTACCACTGTTCGTGACGACAGTGGCAGATACGTTGTGGCGTTGCCATTCTGTGGTGACCCTTATTCGTTAGGCGACTCGTACGCTGCTGCGCTCAGACGTTTCCATTGTTTGGAACGTAAACTTGATGCATCACCTAAGTTACGCAGCGCCTATAATGACGTCATTCGTGACTATATAGATAAAGGTTTTTTGAGTGTAGTTGTAAACAACGAGGGCAACTCTCTACCCTCATATTATATCCCGCATCACGGTGAAGATAAAACCTCTACTAAACTCCATGTGGTTTTAGACGCTAGTTGTAAGACTACATCGGGTTAGTCGATCAATGACATTTTGCATGTCGGCCCCAATCTACAGGGTGATTTATTTAACATCATAATAAAGTTTCGTCTTTTCCAAATCGCTCTGTCAGCTGATTGCCGCCAAATGTTTCTCAATATTGGCGTTCGCGAATCTGACCGTAGATTTCAACGGATCTTTTATCGTTTTGACAAGAAAGAACCTTTATCTGTGTATCAGTTCAATCATGTTTGTTTTGGACTCAAGTCTAGCCCATATCACGCCTTACGAGTTGTTCGCCAGTTGATCGCTGAAGAAGGCGATCACTTTCCCGCCGCAGCGGCTGTTGCCACTTCCGCTTTGTACATGGATGACATTGCCTGAAGTGTCATATCCGCTCCGCTAGCAATTTCGCTTTGTGAATAGCTTATTCAGCTTTTCAAGCGAGGCCAGTTTGACCTTGTCAAATAGACAAGCAACTCTAAGGAGGTTCTCGCACGCATACCAGATTCTCATAAGGCTTCTCCAGACATTGAGTTTGAGAAGTCTGTACCGCATAAGGTTCTCGGTTTACGCTGGGACAAATCCTGCGATAGTTTTCGGTTTGACGTCTCACCACCAGATGATAAGTGCACCAAATGCACTATGCTGTCCACAGTGGCTCGACTATGGGACATAATGGGTTTTGTGACTCCCACAATTTTGTACGCCAAGCTCTTGATCAAAGAGCTTTGGTTATCAAAGTGTGAGTGGGATGAAACACCCCCTGACCATATTGTCGCCGCCTGGGGCCTGTTTTGTATTGAGCTTACCGCGCTCAATCAAGTTTCTATTCCGCGTCATCTTGGGTTGGTAGATGGATGTACCATCAATTTAATAGGTTTCGCTGACGCCAGCGAGCGTGCTTACGGCGGAGTCGTATATCTGCAAGTCCGCATTGGTTCTAACTACTCAGTGCAGTTAGTTTGTGCCAAGTCTAAGGTCTCGCCCGTTAAAACCATTTCGGTTGCGAGACTGGAGTTGTGCGCGGCCCTTCTGCTGTCTCAGTTGCTCCGCAAGGTTCAAGACACAGTTTTGCCCCACTACCCCATTCATAAAATATACGCATTTTCCGACTCCAAAGTAGTGCTCGCTTGGATTCATTCTTCTCCTCATCGCTGGCAGACTTTTGTCGCCAACCGCGTTAGCAAATTGATTGAACTGGTTCCTGCTACTTGTTTCAATCACGTCGCGGGTATTGAGAACCCCGCAGATTGCTTGTCTCGTGGTCTCACTCCACTTAATCTTCTGCATCATCTATTGTGGCATCGTGGACCTTCTTGGATTTCCCACGATCCGTCAGAATGGCCCATGCAACCCTTTGACCACGGTGCAGAAGACGAAGATGTACCCGAACGGAAGTCTGTTTCTTATCCCGTGATTGCTGAGGTTGCGGAGTCTCCCATCTATGCACTCGCACTACGCATGTCATCGTGGTCTAAGTTACTCCACGCCATCGTTTATGTCTATAGGTTTCTTAGGCACCTACCTAATGAGACTTTTGTATCAAGTACTGATATCAAATTCGCAGAACGTAAGTTACTACGAGCTGTACAAGCTGTTCATTTTAGTAACGACATTCAAAATTTAAAAGACAATGTACCTTGTTCTCCCGCTATCCTTAGACTCAAGCCGTTTCTCGATGAACACGGCGTCATACGCGTTGGGGGTCGTCTGTCAAATTTGGATGAACCTTATAACTACAAACAGCCTTATATTCTGCCGCGACATGATCATGTTGTCGGCCTTCTTGTTGATTTTTATCACAAGAAGCACCTCCATGCCGGTCCGGAGTTGCTTATGTCCTTACTTAGGCATAAGTATTGGATTTTAGCCGCTCGACGAATAATTCGTCACAGAATACATAAATGTAACGTCTGTTTCAAATTTCGTCCGCGTCCGACTTTCCCTCCCATGGCCGATCTCCCTAGCTAGCGCGCCAACCAGGTTGCTAAAGCGTTTACACACACCGGTTGTGATTACGCAGGACCACTGCAGTATACGCCAGTGCGTGGTCGAGGTGTTAAAAGCCGTAAAGCCTGGCTATGTATTTTTACATGCTTAACGAAGCGCGCTACGCATATTGAAGTTGCGACAGATTTAAGCACGGTGTCATTCCTGGCAGCCCTTAAACGATTTCTCTCACGGCGCCGCCCTATACAGTGTTTGTACACGGATAACGGCACTTGTTTTGTGGGCGCAAGCTCTTATTTACGCGACCTTTATAAGTTTCTCAGGGAAGAATATCGTACTTGTCTTCAGGAAGAACTTTCCATAAATCATATTGACTGGAAGTTTATTCCACCAGCATCACCACATTTCGGTGGATGTTGGGAAAGCATGGTCAAAGTAATTAAAACGCATCTCTTCAAGGTTAAAGTTCAACAGATCCTCTCTTACGAAGAGCTTTTAACTGTCCTTGCACAAGTCGAGGCACTGATCAACTCGCGTCCGCTCACGGCATAGAGTAGTGACCCTGCAGAACCATCCGCGTTAAGCCCTGCACATTTTCTGAACACAGTGCCATTATCGTCATTTCCGGCTCCTGAAGCAGACTCTTCAAGCTTGCTCCAGAGACATACTCTGCTGGATAAACTCGTGCAGTCGTTCTGGCGGCGCTGGCGTGCGAAATATCTACTCCAGCTTCAGGCTAGATCCAAGTGGAATAGTCCTGCATACCCTATACAGGAGGGTACGTTGGTCGTCATAATACATGATAATGCTCCGCCACTTTCATGGCTGTTAGCCATCGTAGAGAAATTGCATACTTCCAAGGACGGTACAACTCGCGTTGTTACCGTGAAAACCGCTAAAGAGAGTTACGTGCGCCCTGTTGTACGTCTCTGTCCGCTTCCAACTCAGTGAGATCTAGCCTGAAGTTGGACCTACCTCTTAGTTTAAGTATTTAGTTAGTAGTTTTCGCTATTATTGCGTTTGTAGTTTTCGCTAAAGTTAATTTAGATTAATTTTATTGTCATATCGCTGTCTTAGCCTATTGATGGGTTATGCGGTAGTACACCCAACATAGCTAAGTTCAATTCTATTATTTTTTTAAAGGCAACCCTTTAGGGCCGGGGGGATACGGTAGCACCATCTACCTTCCTATCTATAACTAATCGCATCAACGTCAATCGTTCCATGCTGGTCTAGTGCGAGCGATACCATATTTCCGTCCCTGTCTCCCATTCCCGAAGGAGGGACACGCCTTCCGCGGATTGGTCGCGGCGATCGTCGACGCGAGTGACAGTCCAGAACTTTCGAGAACATTCGATTCGCTATATACGCGTCCGCCATACCGTATTGCACCGCGCCGCTCCCGCTATAATTATTACTGCTTATAAAACCGCTCGCAAGTGAAGGTGATTTGTGTAGTGCAGTGAATCAAGCAGCTTCATCCCCAAACACCAGGAGACTGCCCTTCTGAGACGAAGAAGATCGCCGTATAAAGTAAGTGCCCTCCGTCCTTGGAATATCCTTACATCCTCTTCCCTTATTCCTTTCTAGGCGACCCAGAACTCGCCCTAATACAGTCCATTCCATTAATCCTTCCCAAGTCGCCTAGAACCTACGGTTTCGGTGTATTGCCGAACCACATAGTCTCACGTCTATATCCCCAAAGAGGTAGGCTTAGGCAGAGGTACAGTCACGAGCATAAATATATTACTATGAGCAGATTAGCAAAAATATCCGTTCCAAGAACGGGTTCAATAATATATGTCTGCTTGTACGCAGCAAAAATATCTGACGTTATCAGGCAGCATAATAAAGTGGCATCAAAATGATGTGATGAAAATGCAAAAGCATAAATATGTGACGTTACAGGTGGCAAAATGTTCCGAACCCCCGTGGAGAACAAATATATGTATCGTTTTCTATTTCTGTAATTTGCATTGATTCCGCCATAAAAGCATAAATATGTGACATCATCTAAGTGGCAATAATATCTGACATTATTTTATACATACACATACATACATATCGTCACGCCTTTTATCCCCGAAGGGTAGGCAGAGGTGTATTTCTACACCCACTTTTCGCCAGATATACTTTAGTCCCACGTAATAAGGGGCGAGCCTATTGCCGTACCGGGCACATTTCCAGACTCCGTGCTGCTACTGAGAATTTCGTGACAGAAAAACCCAATAACACTGCCTGACCCAGGAATCGAACCCGGGACCTCCCGATCCCACGCGCACATTTATGCCGCGAGACCAACGAGGCAGTCGTATAGGGTTTGATGTCGAGTTTTCCGTCTCTACGCAAAGATGGTATTTGCATCGTGTTATCCCTTAGTCGCCTCTTACGACACCCACGGGAAGAAAGGGGGTGGTGACACTTGTATTCTATGCCGTCAACCACACGGCTTTTATTTTATCACACATTATTTTATCTTCAATTTAATTTAAAATTCATACGAAATTATTAAAAATATAAATTTTATTTTACATTGTTTTAATATAGGCTGTCGTTTTATACTATATTTATGTCTTAGACATATCCAATATCACGACCGAATTAAATTATTTATATACATTGTAGTGAGTTGATCTATTCTATCTACGGCTGCCGAGTAATAGTTTAAGAATAGGATATCGGACTGCCTAGTCAAATCAGTAACTTTTTGTCACCTGTCGAAACGCTAGTTTTGTATTTTATCAACTACTGTACTTTTTATGGTTGTATTTATATGAAATTTGCTGTAAGAGCAAAATTAAAATTTAAGAATATTTATAGCGGTGATTTGAGACAATCTTTTTGATAAGTGATATGCAATTTATTTTTAATACAGTCCGATCCCCTATTGTTTTTATAGTAATATATCAGGACCTTACTTATTTTTTTGGATACCATTGGATTGACGATGAGTTATCAAACAGTATCCATGTATGAAGACATACATGGATACTATTCGATGCATATATTCCATTCATTGGTCTCGAATAACCCGTGAGTGGTTTAAAAGTTAATATTCAAAGAGAGGCCTTAAAGTTCATCAATTTCCCTTAAGAGAGCCCTGATTTGAATCCCATTGAGAATCTGTGGCGTTCAATGTTTTAACAATAGGATCCAACTCTGGCTGGAACTCACGATTTTCTACGTTGTCAAACCTTTGACATTTGGGAGTCACTCCGAGGCTCGCAAGTGTGTGCTAATATAGTTCTACAATGCAAGAGAGGCTACAGGACGTAATGATGCAAATGGTGGATTTACTCAATTTTAATTCATTATATTTTAGATGTAGATGTGTTGGATGATAACTTTATTAATTTACTAGCAAATTCTAAACGGGAGATAAATTGTATTATTTTACGCCCACATTTTCGCATATGGCTTTACTTAAGAATTCACGCGTAAAATAATAAGTAAGCAATTACCAAACACCATGTGCGCTCTGATTGGTTGAATAAGTCACGTGTTTTTTTCCTTCCTCTCCACCGCAATTGTTCGCCACTTTACCGAATAAACTGGAACTTTATCGATGTTTATGAGCCTAAGTTAACGGAACCCTGCTTCGCAAGGCTCCTATTTTTCTGTTCAGGGTCACAAGAAAACCTAACATAACCTTTTAAGTTGAATTGATGCCAACCTTCATTATCACCGACCGACCAATCAGAGAGCAGTATGTTATTTGCCGTATTTTAAAGAAGTGTAAAATTAATGCGAAACTTCTGTGATTGGTTTAACCGTTTAGAATCTTACGAATGGATAACCGTTAGTTTATAAATTTACCATGAGACGTCGCAAATTGGTAAATTTGCGAAAATATGGGCGTAAAATAATACAATTTATCTCCTGTTTAGAATTTCGTAGTAAATTAATAAAGTTATCTTCCCGTGACATCTAATTATACATAATAAATTAAAATTGAGTCAATCCACCATTTGCATCATTACGTCCTGTAGCCTCTCTTGCATTGTAGAACTATATTAGCACACACTTGCGAGCCTCGGAGTGACTCCCAAATGTCAAAGGTTTGACAACGTAGAAAATCATGAGTTCCAGCCAGAGTTGGATCCTATTGTTGTAACATTGAACGCCACAGATTCTCAATGGGATTCAAATCAGAGCTCTCTGAAGGGAAATTGATGAACTTTAAGGCCTCTCTTTGAATATTAACTTTTAAACCACTCACGAGTTATTCGAGAGCAATGAATGGAATATATGCATCGAATAGTATCCATGTATGTCTTCATACATGGATACTGTTCGATAACTCATCGTCAATCCAATGGAATCCAAAAAAATAACTAAGGTCCTGATATATTACTATAAAACCAATAGTGGATCGGACTGTATTAAAAATAAATTGCATATCACTTATCAAAAAGATTATCTCAAATCACCACTATAAATATTCTTAAATTTTAATTTTGCTCTTACAGCAAATTTCATATAAATACAACCATAAAAAGTACAGTAGTTGATAAAATACAAAACTAGCGTTTCGACAGGTGACAAAAAGTTACTGATTTGACTAGGCAGTCCGATATCCTATTCTTAAACTATTACTCGGCAGCCGTAGATAGAATAGATCAACTCACTACAATGTATATAAATAATTTAATTCGGTCGTGATATTGGATATGTCTAAGACATAAATATAGTATAAAACGACAGCCTATATTAAAACAATGTAAAATAAAATTTATATTTTTAATAATTTCGTATGAATTTTAAATTAAATTGAAGATAAAATAATGTCAGATATTATTGCCACTTAGATGATGTCACATATTTATGCTTTTATGGCGGAATCAATGCAAATTACAGAAATAGAAAACGATACATATATTTGCTCTCCACGGGAGGTCGGAACATTTTGCCACCTGTAATGTCACATATTTATGCTTTTGCATTTTCATAACATCATTTTGATGCCACTTTATTATGCTGCCTGATAACGTCAGATATTTTTGCTACGTACATGCAGACAGATATTATTGAACCCGTTCTTGGAACAGATATTTTTGCTAATCTGCCCATAGTAATATATTTATGCTCGTGACTGTATATTGCTACACCCACTTTTCGCCATATTTATTTTAGTCCCACGTAATGCGGGACGAGCCTATTACCGTACCGGGCACATTACCAAACTCCGAGCTGCTACTGAGAATTTCCTAATTGAAAAACCCAATAAAACTTTGCCCAACCCGGGGATCGAACCCGAGACCTCACAACGCCACGCGTACATTTGTGCCGCGAGACCAACGAGGCAGTAGACCAACGAGTCAGTAGACCAACCAATAGTGTAAATAATACCGATAATGAATATTTATAGGTATTAACTTTTTATCTAGCTGATTAATAACTTTTTATTCAGCTAGCTGCGCTACGTCATATATGCCTCTGGTTTTTCTTAAAATTGAATTGTTTCATTTTGAATTGTAAAATTAATTAAACACAGTATAGCTTCAATGTACGTTGACCATGATTTGCTTAGCCCCACTGCTACTGGACGTGAAATGACACCGCGGTGGTTGTAGTGAGTAGGCCTAGAATATATTTAGGGTAGAGTATAACGCACTTCCGTTGACATTCTCAACCGAAATCTAAGTGGCAGCAATATCCACTGTGGGAGCCAAATAAAACTCTTTTTTAGGGTTCCGTACCTAAAAGGTAAAAAACGAGACCCTATTACTAAGCCTCCGCTGTCTGTCTGTCTGTCTGTCCGTCTGTCTGTCTGTCTGTCTGTCCGTCTGTCTGTCTGTCTGTCACCAGTGTATCTCATAAACCGTGATAGCTAGAAAGCTGGAATTTTCACAAATTATGTATTTTGGTAGCCGCTATAACAACAAATAATAAAAATAAAAAAATGAAAATATTAAGGGGGGTTCCCATACAAAAAACGTGTTTTTAATCGTATTTTTTGCTCAATATTACTAACTGTAACATGTAGACGCTTTAAATTTTCACAGAATATGAAGTTGTATATTACCATTCAAAATAAATAATTACCTAAATAAAAAAGTAAATAATAAAGGGGGGCTTCCATACAACAAACGTAATTTTAAGCAATTTGTTACTCGATCTTAATAAACAGGTAGAAACTTAAAAAGTATTTAAGTATACATACAACGAACGTGATTTTCTTTTATAGATGATGGTTCGTGCGCGAGTCCGACTCACACTTGCCCAATTTTTTTGTTCAAGAGCGAGAATTTTCTGCCACGCACAGAATTTTGTAAGACCACATACCACACTTTAAAATATTGTAAGACCGTACAAATACGCACTTAACTTCGAAAAGTCTGTGGTGCGCGGTGTGGGCATGAACTCAAGACCCTCCGTGACGCAGTCGTTGCAATAAAACCACATATTGCATTTACAAAATAGAAAGTAGCGATAGCTGAGTTGAGAGACCGACGGACTGCTACACAGGAGTCTCGGGTTTGAATCGACGGCACGCACCAATGACTTTTCGGAGTTAAGTGCGTATTAAATGGTTAATTATCGCTTGCTAATTGGTGAAGGAAAACATCGTGTGGCAGCCTGCATTAAGTCTGAGAGTTCTCCATAATGTTCTCGAAAGACATGTAGTTTGCCAACCCGCACTTGGCCAGCGTGGTGGACTATGGCCTTTGGGAGAAGAGGCCCGTGCCCAGCAGTGGGACAGTATAAAGGGCTGATAATGGGCCTGGAGGAAGCCTATGACCAGTAGTAGACGTCTGTAGGCTGAAATCATGATTACCACAGTAGGTACGTCCACAGTTCCAGTCACAAGAACAGACAAGTCTAGCGATAATTGTTTGGTATCGATACTCTTTTGTACGCATGCGATGATGTGACTTGGTCAATGTAGAAATTGTTAAATGATTCAGCAATATGTCTGGGGTCACTAACTAATTTACCTTCATTCAGTATGTAAGGGATCTCGACCTTTGGTTTATTCATGGTTTTGTTCTTTATTATATTCCATGTTGCCTTACATTTATTGGGTGCTGTATTAACGTAATGGGCGTTATGTGACTGCTGTGTTAATTTGATGACTTTCTTAAGCCTAGATGATAATGACTTGAATAGGTTTTTATTAGCACTGGTGGAGTTTTTACGGTACTCTCATAGAAGTTTTCTTTTGCGTTTACGACACCGCTTTATACCTTTCGTAACCCATTTAGGTCTTACTTTAGCTGACAGCTTGATACGAATTTTGGGGAAACAGAGATTACAGAATAAGCAAAACAAATCGTAAAAATTATTGAAAGCTTCATTCGGACTGTCATTATTAAAAGCATCGCTGAAGGTAAGGGAATTTATACACTCCCTGAATTTATTTATATTTGCAATACTATAGTCACGGTTTTTAGTATACCAATATTTTAATGAGCAACATTCTTTCACTGGGCATGTTAAAATTAGTGATGAATGGTCAGACAGTGCCCACTCTGCAATTTTTACTTTACAGTTCTTTATGTTGTATGCAAAGTTGTCTATACAAGTGCCGCTTGAAAATCTTGTGGGTTCGTTTATACCTATTTTGAGATTGAAGCTTTCTAGTGTGTGTATAAATTCTGTAGAAACATTGCATTTCCTTAGAATGTTGATATTAAAATCACCACACAGTAAGATTTTCTTTTTTGTATAACATATTTGACTAAGTAACGAATGGAGCAGTGAAAAAAATTTTTTGATATCTTCATTGCTAGATTTTGGAGGCCTATATATACAAATAATAAACATATTGTGTGTTTTTAAATGAATACCTGAACATTTCATTATATTCTCATGTGAGTATTTACTTATTTCTTCCATTGGTTGAAATTCTAGGGACCTATGCACCATAATGCACGATCCGCCGCGACGGTTTTTTCTATAAAAAGCTGAACCTAGTGTATAGTTCGCCATTTTCACAACATGTCTATCAGCGCTTATCATATTGTGCTCCGTAATGCATAAAACACTAATATTTTGTCTTTTATTAGCGAGATATTAAAGTATAACTGTCAACTGATCAGATTTAGATACAAGTCCATTAATGTTTTGCAGGAGAACATGTATTCGGTTATACACGAAAAAGATTATCTATCCCAGGTGTTGGGCTAGGTACAATGTCTGGGTCTAGGGGAAAGGTATCAGTTTGTGTGCACCGGTCTATTAAGGTTGGTGATATATGTTCTGGATTGTCATAATTATGTCTGCAATAGTAATCATATTTAAGTTTATAGTCAATGTGCAGTATTTCTTTTAATAATAGCTGGCATCTATGTCGTACGATAGAACGCTGACTTGGTATAAAATTACTATAATTCATATCAACAAAAACAGCATGCTTAAATCTAGAACAGATAAATTTCAATTCATAATTGAGTTTATGTTCATTCAAGAATTTGTTGTACGGTACCTCCGAAATTATTACATTACAGTTCTTTAAATTATTTAAAAATTCTTGGATCGAGAACAGTGATTGATCCGGCCGTTTATTATTTATACCACCTAAGACAATTATGAAATCTTCTTTTGTCAATTGAAATAGCTCAGATTTCATTGACGACAAGAGTTGATCTAAACTTGTTCCAGATTTCCATGTGCAGGTAATTAAAAATTTTTCGCCAATAAGATTTCGTAAGGTCGATCGAAGTCTAAATCCTTGTTTATCTCTAATAATCATGATTTTCCTACCATTATCTTTAAGCGTCGTTTGTGTGACATCGTGTTTGTCTGTGTTTTGGTAGTGTTTTGTAACCAGGACTGGTGAACTGTTTTCAGTGATGTCGTCTTTATTATTTATAGATATAACCTTACTAGTTTCAGGAGATGTTTGTTCTGTATGTGTATCAGTGTGATTTGTGAGGCTTAGCTACTGAGGGGTGGAATCTGTAACGGATAACGTCTCTCTTACTGTTTTCTTTTTCCATACAGAGATAGGAGTTCTGTTGTAGTTTTCCAATGGGGTATTAAGGTTTTTGTATGTTGCGATTAACTAAGTACATTTTTTTAGATCTTCTTTAAGGTGGAAGTTTTCACTATTTAGATTTTCAATTTCATTATGTGCACTGAGTAGCTCTTGACTTAGTACGTTAATCTCGTCATTTAGGTCTTTGATGATACGGTTGTACTGTGAATCATCCGGTAGGCTAGCCGTCGTTGTGTCAAACAAGGAGGAATTATCACAAATTGTAGTGACATCATTCAAGGAACTAGTTCTTTGAGGACGGCGTTGCGTAACATTATTTATATCCATTGTAAAGAAATATATTTTATACCCTGGTTTTTATTTTAAAATCAATTTCGTATTCTTATTCATAAATCAGCATTAATTATGCTGCGTGTAATGGAACGATTCCTATGTTACGTTCTGGCAACACTATATAATTTTGTTCGACAGTCTAAATCTGTATACGTGTATAAGGGGCTTTTTGTGTGAAAGCTTACTAATACTGAAGTGTCATTCAGTTGAATCGGTCATTCTCTATTTTTGCTACAACACTATTGTGTGATTGTCTATGATTGTTTGATATCGAAAATGTTGTATCTCCCAGTGATGTTTAAATTTCAAACGGTATAAATATGTGAAAATATTCAGTTATTTGTGTGTAATTGCAATGTTTTAGCTCACCCCACGGTCGCTCGCACATCTGTTGAAGTCTTTAGTAGGTATGCGTGTACATTTATTCCATCCTGTTGCGATTATTGTGATCAGTAATGATAACAGATGTCTGAAAACTTTTTGGTGTAATCCTTATGCGTAGACTTCCACAAACGTTTTTTGGTCAGTTTTTTATATATAAGACACTTCTTGGACACAATTTTTCACTTTTAGCTTGATATTTACTATTTTTTGTAAAATTAATCTCAGACACAATGTTTACATGACAGCTGACAGCTTTGACAATCAATTCTGTGAGTAATTTCTTAATTTTTCAAGAGCAAATAATCTTTCCCTATTGAGCTTAACATTTTTTATGAAAAACTTTTGTCTGTGAACTAATTTTTGGGTCTTTTTTATGAATTTATTTATTTTGAGATATTTCTTAATTCTATTCCTACCTCTAATCAATTTTATTGAATTATTTGATTCTTTGCACACTAAGAGACTATTTGGAAATTATGCTTTAGAAAACATGTTTATCAAGTGTCTGATTACCAAATTACAAGCTCACGCGCACTGTACAACAATGAGCCAACAAACCATTACTAGGTGAATGAAAACCAGTACTAGGTGCTTGGCGCTTAGTTTATGCTGATTTGGTGACCTTTTGGATATTTCTTTTATTGTTTCTTATGAAAAAAAACAGTAAAACTAGTGTTACTGGGTTTGTCCGAATTCTCAGTAGCAGCACGGAGTCTGGTGATGTGCCCAGTAACGGCAATAGGCTCGCCCCCTGTTACGTGGGACCTAAAAATTCATGGCGAAATGTGGGTGTAATATTACACCTCTGCTTACCCCTTCGGGGATACAGGCGTGAGTCTATAAATAAAAAGATTTAAAAAAATTCTTATGTTGTCTTTGTTCTATCCTGTGTTTTCTGTTTACTGTTAGTAGGTATACATATATCGTGTGTTTACTCTGTGTGTCTTGTCACTAATAAATATATTTTCTTTCTTTCTGTCATTGCGAAATCCCATGTTTGCAAAGAGACAGAAATAGCTATGCATATAATTATTTCTATCGTATGTGTAAACATCAACTTAACTAATAAACTTTAAGAAGCAAAACAACGTACCGACTGACAACGGAGGCGGCGAATTTTTCAACCTGCCAGTTCAAAATTCAACCAGCGTGCAAAGTTATAAAATGAAAAATAACAGCATTTGGTAAGCAGTTAGTAAGTAGTTGTAAAAATATAGTGTCGTGAATTGTGGACGATTCTGCAGCGTGGTAAGTCACACACGACGGAGAATAGCGGCCCGATACATTATAAGCCGCGCTGATTTATTGCCTGTAATAAATAATCCCTCTTTCCCCACTATTTCGTACAAAATCCATATAATTCACAGTAACAAAGACATCGGTATCGAGGCACAACCTACTCTCTAACATTTGTGTTGTGCCTATTCGTAATACAATATTCATAACGTCGTATCCGATATGTACTGGATCTTTATTGTTATTGCTCGACAGCCGATAAATTTATTCAATATTCTCTTTGCTGATAGATAACGTTTTTTTAAGATTCGCCTTTATTTTTCTGTAGGCGGGAAAACAAGAGGAAATCGCTTTGTGCACGCCCGCTTACCTGTGATTATAGACGGATTTGACGGCTTGAAAAAAGAACATCTGTTCCACCACCGTCAATGAATAAAAGGAATTGCTATGATTAGGTTCGTAAATCAGTACTAATTAGGAAACCAGACCTATATATATATAGGTTTGCTTGCTTTTTCTCAGGTATACAACAACATTGCACATTGCTTTGTAAAAACTAATGAGCGAGTCACTGTATCTCATTTATATCTAGTTCTATTCTACTCATCATGCTGTCAGTGTTAGCTAAAGGGTTATTCACTGCATTCAACGTCTCCAGTCGCTGCCGTTTCGCAATGCAGTCATGCAATAATTCCAAAGATGACCTACTTTTATTCGAAAACGCCATCATAATACTGGCAGCTTGAAAGCCAATCTCTTAAAAACATTTTTAAAAAAGCTGCGCACATTTGTTACTTTGGCACTAATCAGTGGCCAACAAAGGATTCTATATCGCATTATGTCATCATCATCATCATCGTCTTTGTGTTTTTCCAGTTACATCCAAGACTTTCACCTAGGAGCCAGGGACCCACTCAAGTTCTAGTCTAATCAGATTGGCCTAATATTAGCTTTTCGACAAAGCGACTGCCGTCTGAATTCCGCTACGCAGAGGGCTGGAATATCACGTTGTCTTTTTCTGTATCGTCATCAAGCATCCATAAAGCTACCATCATAATCACTACTACTAACACACACTACACTAAAATACCAGTTTGTGTTGAGCGCGTCTAGCCACAACCAAATCTACTTGCGTCGGTGCTGAACGTGGTATGACTGTGCTTTGGCCATGAAATTAACATTATTTATTCGGCGCATCTTCACCTGTAGGTATGTCTTGCTGAATCCATACAATCCTATCGAACAATTATCATCAACATCTACTGCCTTCATAGTCCAGTGGATAGCGTATGCGTCTGCTGATCCGGGGATCCGGGTTCGAATCGAGCAAAATTGGTCCTGAGTTTTTCCGAATTCTCAATAGCAGCACGGAGTCTGACAATGTGCCGGGTAACGGCAATAGGCTCGCCCCCTTTTACGTGGGACCTTAAATTCATTAGGCTAAATGTGGGTGTAACATCTCTGTCTACCCCTTCGGGGATACAGGCGTGAAGCTATAAACTATAAACAAAACAACGAACGAAAAACTTTTACAAAACACATCTCTCTAAACACATCTCCAAAAAGTCACATGTAACGTGCGGTCCATCACGTGTTTACAAATGACGGTAGTATCAGAGAGTGCAGTTGGGGCTCTCAATCGGCGCCTAATGGCACCCAAGATGGATGGACCAGCCCCATGGAGCAGTACTAAGTCCTCACTCTCTGCACCCCTCACTTTAACTTGCAAATTAAAATGACCCACTTACAATGACGTTTAAATATTATCCGTAGGGCGTCTTCTAAATTGAATGCTTATATAAATGCATGTAGGTTCATTTTAGTAGCACAAAATGAAAATATAAAAGACGCTGCTTTACTATCACAAGTTCAACGGTTTGTCACGTTGTTTTTCACAAAACACTCAGACCTGTAACGCCAATTTCTTAATCACTACTCTTTGATTTGTGTGCATCGAATATCAATACTTTGCGCTACGCAGCAATGATGTGAACGTTAAGGCTGTGCTTGAGGTTGGACAACGAGATGGCAACCTAAAAGCGAGGTGACAACCTTAAGGTTGCCATCTCACTGTCAGCACATCACAGTGGTGTACTATTGGATACTTCTTTCTCTTAGCGTTATCCCAGTTTCAGTCTGGGGTCCGCTTTCTAGTCTAACCGGATTTGGCTGAATATTAGCTTTTCCACGGAGCGACTGCCTGTCTGACCTCCGCAACCCGAAGGGATAGCGATATTCCATGGTTCAGAGTAGTGTCAGTTTATTTAGAAGGTACTGACGCCCTGTAACGACTGTCAAAGATCTTCATGACAACCGGGACCGACGGCTTAACGTGCTCTCCGAGGCACGGGACAAGCGATAATTAACAATTCAATACGCACATAACTCCGAAAAGTCATTGGTGCGCGCCGTGGATTCGAACCTGATACCCTCTGCATGGCAGTCTGTTGGTATATCCACTCGGCTATCGCTGCCTGTACTATTGGATACATAGAAGTAAAAAAAAATAGTATAGTCTACTTTACATACATAGTTTGTAATAGAAGATTTATATTCTTGCTGATCGGTCACAACTCAGCAAGATGCTAATTGTGAAGAACTAGAGCTAATTTTCCGTTGAGACCATTTCAGGTATCATCATGACAGCCTAATGACGTCTACTGCTGGACATAGCCCAAGGATCTCCACACAGATCGATCTCAAGCCCTCGGCATTCCACGACCCCATATGAGGCAAAAATAAATAACGTCTACAAATTATCCCTTTTTTATCGCGGGTAAAATGCTTATGTATACCCTATTGTTTCGGGAGACATATAAAGGGTATGTGGGACTGCACCCACTAAACAACTCGCAGTGAGCCTTGCACGTCGCCTTGACGGGAGGTCCCGGAACATGTTACGACTTCGGTGTCATGTCATGTCATGTTCAACCTCCCAGTGAGACACCCGCATTGGGCAATATCCCAGTTCATCCTAGGATATCAACCCCATTGTGGAATCCCGCAGACGATGGATATCCCCGATCCTTCGCCCGCAGTGCCACTTAAGGCGGCATAAGGCGCATTTCAGGGCGCTGACGCCGCCTGCTTCGCCGGCGGCGGATCGAGTCAGGCAAGGCATTTTCGTCCTTGGCTCGCTCTGCCGCTTCCTTCTGCTAGATTACTTACTCGCAGAAGGTTGCGACCGCCGCCCAATGCCCGTCACTGATGACCATTAGAACTACAGCCGGTAGCGACAGATCAAAACCAATGACTGCTGCGAGATCCAGTCAGCCCCCATCCCAAGCAGGGCAGCGCTCGAGGGTATGCTGCGCAGTATCCTCACTGCAGTCGCTGTGGTGTCAGACGGAACTTAGCTCTCTTCTAGCGACCATGTGCAAGTAAATCAAAGCACCCGTGATCTGACAAAACCTGCACCAGTCGGAGAGTGAGATCCGGTGCTGCCGCCCCGCCCAACAGTCTAAGACTGGCGCTTCTACGGTCCTAATACCGGCTCGCGGGGTCTCCAACTGATCACGCCATTTGGCCATTGTGACGTGGTGGGTATATTCGCGCCACCTACGCACTTCCTCCAGCGATGGAACTGAACCAGTTTCCTTTGCCACCGCTGCCCGCCAATACATTACGGCAAGTACTTCCGCCTCCAAGTCCCATGGAGGTGTGCCGGTCTACAAATTATCCCTACTTCTAGCAAAATCTACTTAAAAGTGGCAAAATGTGCGATAAACGCGTAAAATAATTTGAAATTTTTCGCGACACATTTCAACATTTTCGTCCGAAATTCACTTTTTTAAATGACGTCACATTAAAGTTTTTAAAGGTGTGACGCTACACTCGGTGCGTTTACAGGCACCACTTGTCACTAATGGGCGTCGATTAAAAGTCACGCCAGAGCGAAGCTAATAGATACAGTATTAGTCTGGATAGTTTTATATTAGTGTAACTAACAGACAGGACTGGTTCGAATGTGTTTTCGTAATTGCTCATGTAACTAACAAAGTTGAAGCTTGATATCGATTCTGTCTTTATGTTTATTTGCAATATGAGATAGGACAATTACTATGAGACTGCTCAAATAGCGTAGTGGTATAAACAGCTGCCTCGCCGCTTAATACAGCAACTAATGTTTTGGTTTCGATTCACAGGACATCACTTTGTGTTTTCACACATAGTTGTGTGTGAAAACACAAAGTGATTAGTAGTAGGCAGAGGTCTTGATATTCTGTATGTCCGTTGGTTGATTGTTAAAAAAGTCTACCATGTCATAGAATATTTTACAAGTGCGGACGTAGATAGCTGGCAACACTAGCCAATATAAACAAGTGCTCCGCGTATTTTATTCGTATTTAATTACTTATAATCGTTTTCCATTAAAAATACAGTTATAATTTATAAACACAAGTGCTAATAACTTTATATAAATGTTATCTCAGTGGCATATCCAATACAGTGCTTAATAAAGGAAGAAGACGTAAACAGACCATTGTGTGACAAAAAAATATCATTTCATAACAATAATCACTCCACTGTAACTAAAAGGGACTATAACTCGATGAACTGTGACAAAGACATATTGGCAAGTGGTTTTAAGCAGTAATTTACATTGAAATAATATCCTTCATACATAAAGCCGTTTTTTCCATTCAAATAGGATATTTTTACGTGAATTTCACAGTGGTACCAACATAAACAACTTTCATACACGGCGCGTTCCAGACCATCACTTCAGATACATTTATAGCATACAGAGCCGTCAGTGTTAAAAATAAAGCTGCACATCCACGATCCGATAATCAATATAAGGCTGGACATTCTCCTATGTCACGACATTTTACTATACTGATAATACGTATTTTGTTTAGACAATAAATTGTTTAAATAATAATGAATAATTTCCTGGAAAACATTACTTTCCGTCGGCGACGAACAACATCTGATCCATCCAATGACGATAGTATAATCGCAAACAGTACTATCAACAATAACACAAGTTTACCGGATATATCGGACGGTGCCAATGACAAAACGGCCGAACTTCGGGAAGAAATAAAAAATCTCAAATCACAGCTTAACAGTGCGCACTCTGAAATAGAGGCACTCTCCTTGGAAGTAAATGAGCTTAAAAAATCGAATGCTGAGTTGATTACAAAAAATCAGCTGTATAAAAGTCTAACTAACAGTGCCGCCAAGAGATGCACTCCAAAGAAAAAAAATAATAAGACTTCATCTATCAATAAACAAACTCAAACAGATTTGAAACTAAGCTCTGAAAATAAAATATCTTCTATTAAACCTACCTGTGTAAACAGTCCATTGAAACTAAGCAACAATGCACAAAAACATAAGTTATGCATACTGAGTACGGAGAAAAGAAATAGGTAACTTACTTTCAGTAACAAAATATACGTTTCAGTATAATTATGATATGTGTCATTATCTGAAAACTAATAGCAGCACAAAATAATTACTAAGCGGAATAAAAACAAAGCTAAACAATTATAATATGAATGACTTGTGTATTATATTCCTTGGCGAAGAAGTTTTCAAGAAGACAAACAACTACATAAGCATTACTCTACATATAAAGGAAATGTTGCAGAATATACAACATTCAAATATAATAATTTGTCTACCAACATACAAGCTAGGCAATTACACCAGCCTTTTCAACACTCGGATCGAAACTTTTCACAGCCTATTATACCTAGATATCATGACTCACGGACATGCATTCATATTGCACAGTAATTTAAATCTCAAGTATGACTACAGTATGTTTGATAAATACACTGGAAGAGTGAACAAGTTTGGACTAGAGACTATATTTAAAGATTTTCTAGAATTAACTATAGAGATCGAACAATATCATATTAACAATAAATATAATGAAAATGATTATGAGACATGTAACCAACCAACAAATGACACTTTTTTTCGGATCTAGAAACTTATGTATTATGCACCAAAACATTGCAGGCCTGCTTTCAAAATCGGACAGTCTAATAGTCAACTTACATGAGCTCTTAGATAACAACACTACCGTGGATGTACTATGTATCACGGAGCATTTCATGGTAGAAGGATATGAGAAATATGTCAACATACCTAACTACTGTTTAGCCACAAGCTTCAGCTGAAAAGAAAGCAAGCGGGGTGGAGCCTGTATACTCGTCAAGAATGGTCACCAGTGGAAAGAGTTACCAAAAATATCTAAACTGTCAAAGATTGGGCTTTTGGCATGTTGCGCTATAGAACTGATTAAGTATGGGATAGCTTTGGTATGTATCTATAGAGTGCCGAATATAAATAATTTTTCAGAATGTATTGATATATTAGAAATTATGTTGCATGCATTAATGAAAAAATGCTTTAAAAATATAATCTTAGCAGGTGACTATAATGTAGATATTTTGAAAAAGACTAAACAATAAATTGAATTTGAAAGTCTATTATTGAGTTTTAACTTAAAGCTAGCAGTACACAAACCTACACGACTAACAAGTGGATCATGCATAGACAATTTTGCGCATAATTTCAGTCGCCAAGTTAAAATATTGGAACTAGCCTTATCTGACCATACTGCTCAGATACTTAAATGTCCAATAGTACAGTAAGCAATCTTAGCCGTTGGCTTAAGATAGTACGTGATTACTCAACAGATAATATCAGCAAATTTAGAAATTATATTGGGCAGCTATCTTTTTCAGATACCTATAAAGCCACTTATCCGGAGTTAGCTTATAACTACTTTATAGATCTCTTTTCACTCTTGTATTGTCAATGTTTTCCTGAAATATGCATAACATTGAATAGTGAAAGAAAACAAAAATGGGTATCACGAGACATTAAAACCTGCAGCAAAAAGAAAAGAAAACTGTTATGGCAGTATAGACAAAACCCTACATGTGAAAATAAAAATACGTTTACATCTTACTCTAAGCTTTACCGCAAAATTATTAAATTTACACAAATGGCTCAAAATAATAATAAAATAAAGACATCTTATAACAAATCTAAAGCAGCTTGGCAAATAATAAACCGCACCAAATTAAATATGCCAATCAATAATATTAATGAGCTTAAAATAAATAATAAAATAGTTACTGATCCTAAGATTATAGTTAATTCTTTCAATCATTATTTTGTAGATAAGATTAATCCCATATCATGCTCTGGAAACAGGTTATCATAACACTTAAAAAATAGGCAATGCTCTATGTTCATGGCGCCATGTTTACCGCATGATATATATAAAATCATTATTTCTCTTAAGAACACAAATAGCGTAGGATATGACGGTATTTGCACTAAGGTAGTTAAGGCAGTAGCTGCTGAAATTTGTGGGCCTCTGAGTCACATATTAAATATAAGTATCCTCGAAGGAGTATTTCCCGAGGCACTTAAAATATCAATAGTGAAACCGCTTTTTAAAAAACTGGAGAAGACTTCAATGGAATACTATAGACCAATTTCACTGGTACCGGTTTTCTCAAAAATTTTGGAAAAGTTTATTTATAAAGAACTGAATACATACTTAGAAAGAAATCATATTATTTGTAATGAACAAAAAGGCTTCAGACAAAATAAAACCATAAATATGGCTATCTATGATTTTTTGTACGATGTCATAACTAACATGGATAAAAATACGCCCGTCTGCGCGACTTTTTGCGATATGACGCAGGCATTTGATTATGTCCAACACGATTTACTACTAAATAAGCTTAATGAATATGGAATTAGGGAGAGAGTTTTGAGTTTTTTTCAATCCTACCTAAAAGGAAGGAAACAAATAACGCAAATTAATAGAATCAATAGTAAATCGAAATTAGAAGAGGTATATACATCTACAGAACGCACAATTACTCATGGTGTGCCACAAGGGAGTGTACTGGGACCGCTTTTATTCACTATTTACATTAATGACTTACCCAGCTCAAATCAACACCACATGACATTGTTTGCTGACGATAGCACAGTTATAATACCATGTAGAAATAAAAAAAATACGTAAATGACATTATTAATACACTTAACAAGATTATAACATGGATGAACAGTAATAATTTAAAAATTAACCTTAATAAAACAATGATTATGCATTTTAGTTAACGCCCATTGACATTTGATATTGACATTTCCTTTGATAATAATAATATTGACGCAGTTAATACAACCAAGTTTCTAGGACTGACTATTGATAGAAATCTAAATTGGAAAGCTCATTTAGACCTTTTAAATAAAAGAATTAGTAGTAGTGCATACGCTTTGTACTCTCTTTCGGGAGTGATTCATATAGACGCACTTATTGTCGCATACTACGGACTAGTTGAATCCATTCTTAGATACGGAGTCATATTCTGGGGCAACTCAACAGACAAAGAAATTATATTCAAAGCCCAAAAAAAATGCCTGATAAGTATTATCTTATATATTATATGTTTAAACTACGACCTACCGATAGCTGTGTACCATACTTTAAAAAATATAACATATTAACTTTACCATGTCTGTAAATTTTGGAAATCGTAGTATTTGTTAAGTCTAATCCAAACTTATTTCCTCGCATGGCTGATGTAGTACCTAGAAACAGGCGCAATAACACAAAGCTTTGCTTACAGAGCTCAAAAACTGCACTTATGCGTAGAAGCGCCTTTTGCATGGCTCCAGTACTGTATAATAAGTTACCTAAAGCTTGGAAAGAACTCAATATGGTAGCATTTAAGAAAAAAGTAAAATCATTTTTAGCCTGCAAGACATATTACAATATATCAGATTTCTTACAGGATACCATCACCTAAAATTACTTGTAATATACCTATGCAATTTAATTTTATTTCGATTACTGGATGACATTTAGCTATTTGGTATTATATGACCTACAAATTTTATGACATTATTTTATTAATACTAAAATTCTTATTTGTATTTTTTTCATTATTATTGTAAGCGTATCTAATTAATATTTGCACGCCAATATATATGGCAAACATGTAAGAACACAACAACAATTAAATGTAACACCTTGCATGCTTATAAATGTATGTATTCTCATGTTCATGCAAATAAAATGATCTTATCTTATCTTACGTTGTCTTAATAAAGATATTTTATGGGATAAAATAAAGTCACACACCTGTCTACAAATTGTTCATTTTAACCGCTGGGGTTTGTTCCGCACAGGGAAACTACCCATCTTTATTGATTTCGATTTGTCTACGGAAACTTAATACTGTTGAAGATTACTTACAACCTTTTTAAGGGACTGTAGTAAGCCACAGGGAGTACAACAAGCCTTATAGTTTCATTTTGTCCGCGCGTAGTTGAACTTGAAGAACAACCTACAGAGCTAAAATTTTATACATTACTAGACATCGCCCACGGCTCACCCGCGTGGGACTGTTTTAACACCTTAGTGTGGGAATTGCCAAAAATCCTCTCAGTGCACCCATATGGTCTCAAAGGAACATATACGCCAATTTACAGCTTATTGCGCGCAGTAATTTCGGTTGTGCGTTGTCTGCCAGTCATTCAGTAAAGCAAGAATTTAATATATACAGATGAATATAGTTTTCATGGTCAATTAAACTTTGCCTGATTTCCGTCAAATATTTCATGACACGATAGCGTTGGAGGGCCAGGTTGTTATGCCTTTGTATCTTAATCCTTTGGCACCAAAATTACACATGAACTGACCCAGATGTTCAATAGTACTATCAAAAAACCGGTCAAGTGCGAGTCGGACTCGCGCACAGAGGGTTCCGTACAAACCTGAAGGTAAATATAATAATTATTTAAAAAAATATGTGATGTAACTAACCATTTAAGGTTTTCTAACATTTTCCTATCTATATTTATAATATAATAAAGAGGAAATATTTGTATTTTTGTTAATTGTAACGAATAAACTAAAAAAGTACTGAACCGATTTTAAAAATTCTTTCACCATTGTAATGCGGCGGTATCCCTGGGTGACATAGGCTATATTTATTTCTTGAAAATATTATATAGTTATTTAAAGTAAATGTCCACTAGTGCGAAGCCGGGACGGACCGCTAGTGTGATATAAAACGTTGCTTTATGCCAAATTTCTAAACTCTAGATTGACTGGAGTGAGAAATTTCTAGACTCTGTTGGACCTTTAGTTTTGAGTTGAGCATTTGCTATGAATTTCAATTTAATAACTCTACGCGTTCATGAGGAAAGGGGTAGTAACTTTCAAATTATAAAAATGATTTTATTACAATACAACTAAAATTTTACGGTTTTCGCAATTTTTCCTGTATTCAGATAAAGGAAAAATTGCGAAAACCATAAATTATAAGTAAGCTGTAAGACGTTGCCTCATGCTAAAATTCAAGATTCTAAGTTCACGGGAAGTATATTTACCCTGTAGGTTTTGATTCCCTTGTAAGTAGTTGCGAGTTTGAAAATATGCTTAAATTGCTGTTTCTTTTGATTGCGTTGACGAAGTAGTTCGATTTTGTTACAGCTTAAAAGTATTATAGACTTGAGTATTAGATATGAATTTCAATTTAACCTTTGAAACAACCCAATATAAAACAAACACGAAGACATTGGAAGATGCATAAAAATCATATTCTACCGACTGTTTACCCGTTGCTATATAATTTGCACGCTCTCATATTCTTGCGCAACAAAATTTCATAAAGAAATATCAAAAATGGGAACAGAATGAGATTCGAAGTCTAGTAGCACACTGACTCGAGAACACTCACAATAAAGATGAGCTCGATGCAGCTCGACAATTGCTAGAAAACTGCAGCAAATATTTTAACATTCTGCATGAACTCTTATTTGCATTGTACTAAATAACGCATTCAAGTACTATTACACAATTAAGATGTGGTTAATTAAGACTTGTGCATGTGCAAAACATTGAAAATATTTTTAACCATTGAAAAAATCTTGTATCACATCTGTATAAACATGTAACTAACGTAATGTTTAAGCGAGAAGGCGGACGTTTAAACCACTTATCCTTTCATACAGTCAGGTTTATTTAGATCATGAGTAATTTAGGTTATAAATTAGTTAGTACTTTGAACGTTTTAGAATAAGTTTGAGGTTATATTGTTCGTGATAGTGATGTCTGCGATATATACATCTCAATGGATAACTCTTGATCATGACTATTCAAAGTTTTATACGATGTATAGATGTGGTTTTACTTAAACCGACTGCTATTTAGATGTGGTCATTGTCGTTATACTGTGAGAGGGTAGTTCTTCACCGGGCTGGCCATGTCATGGTGAAATTAGCAAAGCTTCACTACTTATGAAACATTTTTGGGCTTTACATTGAAGCCCTACAATTTATATTTTCTTAATTTGCTTCGGAACGAAAAGTGCAAAAACAAAATCTGCATAAAGTCAGTCTTGGTATTGATACAAACCGGGTAGTGCCGCCGGGCACTGATAATCACACTTTAAATAAAATAAAATCTGTATGTATAAAATTATTGCGTTACTGACTGACTGACAGATAAGCTACAGCCAAAACTGTAGAGTGCAAGAAGCTGAAATTTGACATGGATGTTTTTTGGGGACCATATAGGTGCACTAAGAAAGGATTGTCCGACATTCCCAGTAGAACGGGCAGAAACTGTACAATTTAAAAAATATGTGCGAGCGTAGCTCTTGTGGTATATAAAACTCTCAAAATGAATAAAAACTTGCTTTTTTCCATCCTTTATCTTATATTAAACCTAGTCAGCAAACTAACAAAGCAAATATCATTAAGTCGAAAATACAGAGAAAAGAAAACGAGACCTTTGAGACATGCAACTGAGACAACTAACTCCTTGAATGGCAAGAAATGGGTCGCTCCGTCTGATAAATTAGGTTATCTTTTATTTCGATATCATTGTCGTCCGGGCAAAATAAAACACCGCAGAGCTTTTCAATAAAAGAGCTTTTACATTATATTTATTGAAGCGCAAGTAATCGAATCATATATAAATTTAAGAGTTGTTATTTAAAAGTATGTTGAAAAAAGCTATTTATACCAGGAAAGAACATTAAAATCTAAACCATAACCGCCCCTGGGAAATCAGTTGGTAGGTTCACAAAATGTTGACGAGCTGTGGCTGGTAACACAACAGCGTTATTCTGTCATATTTGCCGGCGATTTATTATAAAATAAGGTTTGTGTCGGTGGATGATTAGCTTGATTTTTAACATTATTAATGTTATGTATTATTTACAATGAGTTATTTTTATGGCATTTATTGTTTTGGATATATTTTTTAAGAGATTCATTAAAGCGTTATGTTCGCATTGTCCTCCTAACCTAGTTAATTTCTACAGAGAATTGCAAGGACTAAGCTTATATGAATGCGGAAATGAGTATTGAAAATATAAACTTTTCTACGGAGCGGCTGCCTTCTAACCGACTCAACACAAAGACTTACTAGATGCACAAGAGTTCTTGTATAATTTAATATAAGTACTTCATGGATAAGTGAAAAAATAGCAAAACTAATATAAAAAAGTATTTTAATATAATGTTAGTTGTGACGTCGCTGTGACTTCGCGATGACACCGTCCGCCCACTCCACTTAGCTGGCCGTTCTCCCCTCACCACAGACACCACACCTCGGGCGGCAAATAAATACGGAGACGTTGGGAGCGCTCGCTCCTTTTGGATCGGCTGAACAGCTGCGAGAGAAGCTAAGTACACCTCTGCAACTCTGACCGACGCCGGAAGCGGACCCTCAACGAGATTCCCTGCTATAGTCGAATCACGCGACCCTGGTTCTATCTCTTTAACTAGCATAAATATTCTAATTTTCAATTTAATGCGTTGTTAAATGATGTTTAGATTTCCTTGACGAATTAAACTGATTTTTAATTGTAATATTTAACCACGATTTTCATTTAGCCACACCCAAGTAGTAGTATAACGTTACAGTGGCGCCCACGGAAATATATAAGTAGGGTTTCGTTGGGAATCCGTTTTCGGTAAGTCCTTTTATTTTTTTACTGTGTATGTGTGAACTCGTTCCAAAGCAGTGTTATATTGTTGTAGTGGTGTTTAGTTTTTCTTACTACGCTTGGTAAGTTTTTTATATATTATAACTGTTTTCTGTTGCCGCGTGCGATAATTAATTGTGTATCAACCGCATAAGTAACAAGTTATAATCATTTTGCTTGCGGCCACATGTCAACTAAAACTCGTGTATCGCTTGTTTTGCGATAGCCTTTTTTAATTGCCTACTACGGTAATTAATTACTACTACTAATTTTTTTCTTATAATTACTGCCCTTCGGGATTAATTTTTTGGAACGAATTCATACCCTTTCTGCCTTTCTACATTTTTTTGTTGTTCGCATAACCCTCTTTGTGCGACCTTGACTGGTTGATTTATACCTTATAGTCGATATTATTAAAAAAAAATCTACTGCATATTGCGACGATATCTTTTGAAATCAAATACTCGCTTCTTCAAAAGGGCGAACTAGAGTATGAGGTGGCAATTGGAGGTGTTGAACCGTCGGTTACAGGCAAACTGGTTTCGGAAGCCCCGGTTGAGACCATATGCGAGTCTCATCTTTCCTTTTCCGAAGACTTATCGGGCATAAAAATAACTCTCATAAAGATAGTTAATAATTTAAAAATACTACAAATCGTGTTTGAAAATAATTTGTTTTCGCGTACAGAATCTTTATTACACCACTTATATCACAGGTTGAATAGAGTGAACGTGAACGAACCTAACGATGCCAGTGTTTTAGATACTGTTTGGCTAGAATTCCGCGGTCAATTATCGGCTCTGCGAGCTATTTCACCTAAACCACAAACAAGTTGCTCACACGTTATATCAAACGAGTCATCTGTAAACGCTTTTTCCTACGACCGTAAGTTGTTTTCTGAGTTGTCTAAATTTAAATAGCAAAACGTGTGTCCGTGCCGTTATAGAAAAGGTCAACGAGTTTATGGTTTGTAGGTCTGTTCCCGATGAGAAAATTCTCGCATTCTCGTTTGAAATTTTACTGGCGATGCACTTACTTGGTACCGCAGCGTTAAAAATAGTGTCAATTCTTGGAATCAATTGTGTTTGTATTTGAAAAGAGACTTTAGCCCTCGTAACAACCCTACAAACTTATGTTGGCGATTAGACTTCGTCACCAAGGCGAGAATAAAAATATTACTTTATATTTTGCAAAAATGAAGGGTCTATTCTCTCGTTTGGATGATCCCATTAGCGAGGCGCAGAAATTAGACATTATTTTAAATAATATAAAACCTTGTTACACAAACTCAGCTACGAAGCGGCGATAGCCCAGTGGTGTACGTAACGGACTGCCGAGACGATGGTCTCGGGTTCGATCCCCAGGAACCCCGGGCACACACCTCTGACTTTTCGAAGTTATGTGTGTATTAAAAATGTTAATTATCGCTCGCTTGATAATGTGCCCGGTAGATGGCAATAGGTTCGCCCCCTATTACATTGGGACCGAAACATAACTGGCGAAATGTGGGTGTGTAATACACCTCTGCCTACCCCTTCAGGGATAAAAGGCGTGAAGTTATGTTATGTTACAAACTCTTTACTTACTACTAAGGTGGTTGACATTCCTAGTTTGGTTGCTGTGTGCCAGGAATTTGAGAAGCTGGACAGCCGTAGTAGGGATCGTGGTCCTTCCTCTTCTTCTTCTAACTATTTACCTCCTGAGTTTTTAGGTAATCATACCTCTCCTAGTCAGCCTGGGGACAGAATCCCTAATTTTAATAAAAATTCATATCAAAATTATTCTGACTTTAAAAACAGAAATAATATTTCCTTTCAAAATAATTACAAAGCAAAACCGATTATTAATGCTGTCAGTAGATCCCCTAATTCTAGTAATCAATTTTGCCCTCGTTGTAGAACATCTTCGCACTCCTTGAATACTTGTAGTAAACCCAATTTTTTTATTTGTTTTAAGTATGGCTTGAAAGGTTATCGTGTTTTTAATTGCCCCAATCGTAAAACCCCCAGCATCAACAAAAATAAAAATTATAGTCCAAAAAACTAATAAAATCGGATTGGAGTAATAAAAAGAATTCAAATTTTGATAAACGCGATTGGCATAACTGGTTGAATTATATTGCTAAATTTTTTTAATTGTTATCACTTGTCTTCAATCCGAGAAATTAATGTTGAATATAATCCTTATATCTCAGTTAATATTAATGGTAGGCGTGCTGTGGGCTTGCTCGATTCTGGCTCGTGCGTCACTATTCTAGGTAACAATTCGCACAAATTCTTGCTTGACAGTGGTTGCCAGTTGATTGATGCTCAACCGTTGAAACTTGTTACTGCAGGCGGTGAAAGGTTGTTTTCTGCTGGATCGGTTTCCCTTACCTTTGAATTTCAAAATAAAGTAGTTCCCCTAATAGTTCATATAGTCCCTGGCATCAAGAACTCGTTAATTCTAGGTATGGATTTCTGGAGGGCTTTCGGTTTGTTCCCAAATCATTTGGACTCCGTCTTACTTTTAAATAAGTCTGACGCTGAGGTTGCCGAGTTAAACACCACTGCATGTTCTACTCATATTATCCCCTACGATAATTTGACCTTAGAACATAGACGTGTCGCCGATGACGTTGTTTCAAAATTCAAAAATATATCCTACCAAGTTCGAGGTTTAGGTTGTACTCATTTAATTACCCATTCAATCGATACGGGTGACAGTCCTGAGACATTCATCAGCGTTATTATCGTATGTCTCCCGATAAACAACGTATATTAGTTAAACAACTGGACGAGATGCTTGAGGAGGATGTCGTTGAGCCAGCGGCGAGTCCTTGGTCCAACCCTGTAATTTTGGTTCCAAAAAGAATGGTGAACTACGTTTTTGCTTAGATAGAAGAAAATTAAATTCGGTGACAAGAAAAGACGCTTATAATTTATTGCATTATATAAAAACTTTTATTAGGACAAACGTACAGCGGGATAAGTTCGTTATTAGATATTTTGTGGAATGCGGGCCCGGTCGAAACAATAGGTCGACGCTCGACCGGTTCTCCTCGCTGCCTGCGCAAGCAACCACTCGTCACGACACACAGTCCGTAGAACGAACCCACGTGGAGCGCACGTCTGTCGCGCCCGCCATTCGAGCTTACGCCGCTATAGTACGTGTGTCGGAATAATATTTCGCTCTGAGACTATCTATCTATCTTGCTACTCTTGTAATTTCTTATCTGCGCTTCTGATTAAACTATCCTGATCTACTCTACGCACTTTTCCTTCTACTCTTCTACGAAAGCTGACTTGTTCCTGATTCTTCTCTTCTAACCCTGTAAGTCGCTTCAGGATAACTAAAGGTCTCCGAACAAGTTGTAAAACAGAAAAACTCTTACATTACAAATTTTATAAAGAAAAAGTTATAAAAATAAGAAATTATATACATCATTCAACAAACTCTTAAAAAAATGTATCGCACGAGCAAAAATTAATGTTGCAAATAATCTTATGAAAAAGGCAAAAAATATTTGTAAAACGTCATGGCAAATACTCAAACAAGAGTCTACAACTGTTAGTCACTTAAACTTTATTGGAAAAATACATTAAGGTAATACTGATACTGATATTTTTACTCCACAAGCCATAGCTGAAACATTTAATGCATATTGGACTAACATAAGCAATAAGCGAATCCACGAATCCCTTAAATAATACGCTCAGGTCTTCTATTTGTAGCAGTATTTTCTTGAGACCATACAACCATGACGAGGTAAAAACAATAATTTTATCTTTAAAAAACACAAATTCAGTCGGTTGTGACAACTTTGCCACAAAAATACTGAAGTCATGCTCATATGAACTTACGCCAGTACTTACCCATTTAATAAATTTATCTTTTGTGGAGGGCTGCTTCCCTAACTCGATAAAAATAGTAATTGTAAAACCAATCCATAAGAAAAAAGAAGATGTAACCAACAAGAAAAATTATAGACCGATAGCCTTGATTTCTGTCATTTCTAAGCTCTTTGAAATTGCTATGTATAAGCGACTATCGGCTTTTATAGAAAAGCATAACATTCTTAAGGCTGAACAGTATGGATACCAAAAAGGGAAGTCAACTACACTAGCCTGTTTTACTTTAATAAAAAATATAGTTGATCAGCTTGACAATGGTAAGTCAGTGGTAGCAATTTTCTTCGATATGACCAGGGCATTCGATTTTGTCTCCCATAAACTCCTGTTAGACAAATTAGAAAAATATCGTATCTGAGGTCCAGCACTAAACTGGTTCAAAACCTATCTAAATTAGAGATTGCAAAGTATTGAAATCATTAACCTGGATAACAAAAATAACTTAGTGGCAACTAGATCCAACTAGAAACGTATTACGTGCGGCGAGCCCAGGGCAGCATTCTTGGACCTCTGTTATTTATAATGTATATTAATGACCTTCCAGACATCTCAAACAATCCGTGTACATTATTTGCAAACGATTTATCTATATTAATTTCTTCCAAAACTGACATTCATAATAATTTTACTCTTGACATCATTACAACAATTGAATCTATTATTTCATGGCTCAAACAAAACAACCTACAGGTTAATCTAACAAAAACTAAATTTCAGCACATATGGTAAAAAAACAGAATTAATTGACATAAACTGTGACGGATGTCATCTAAAGGAAGCTGATGAAACATTGTTTGTTGTTGTCATTGCAAACTAGGTATAATAATAGACCGATATTGTTATTGGAAATCACATATTAACCAAGTGTGCAACAAACTTAATAAATTCGTCTATGTTTCATATAAATTGCGTAATAGTGGTAATGAAAAGAAAGTCCTCACAGCATACCACGGCTACGTTGAGTCAATATTGCGTTATGGCCTCATACTTTGGGGTAATTCCACAGACTTTAATAGGGCCTTTATTACACAAAAAAATGCGTGAGGGCTATTGTTGGGATTCCTCCTTGGGAATCATGCAAACCCGTATTTTCGAAGTTGAAGTTACTAACTTTACGTAGCTTATACATTTTAGAGGCAGCAAAGTTTGTAAAGCAATATAAAACATTTTTACCGTGGCTCAGGATCTTTACCCTAAAAACACTAGGAATCCTGAAAGAATTGTTTTGCCGAAGATACCCAAGACCACACTGTATCAAAAAAATTGTTATGTAATGTGTGGGCGTATATATAACAATATACCAAACAGTATTAGAAGTCTACCTGCTAATATGTTCAGCTCTAAGTTAGAGAAATGGTTATTAGATCAATGTTTCTATACCGTTTCTGATTTTATGAGTAAAAAAGATACCTAAATAAGAAGTACCTGCCTGCTCATTAATTTCAATTAAAACTCAATTAATATTAAGTGGACATATAATATTTTGATTAATTTGTTGTTAATATTTTAATTAATTTGTTGAATTGACCTGTATGTACATAATAATATTCTATATTGACATTGTTGGTTTTGATAATTTGTTATACTTTCTTATTTAATTCTGACATTTCTTTTTATATCATACATTGACATTGTATTGCCTACTGATATAATTCGCAGGTATTAGTTAATAATATCCTCTCCCCCCTGGATTCCGTGGAGTACGGACGTGATCAATAAACAGCGCCACATAATTTATTTATAAAATTTTATTTATAAATTTGATTATCAAAAATCAACAACAAATATTAAGAGCGCAGAAGCTACGAAGAGGTCAGTCAAGTGCCGCTTCCCTCGCGTCACTAGAGCAGGACATACAAGGACTAGCCAAGGACGACAACACATCTATCAGCTGCGCTTCCGACTACCACAAGCACGCCGGCCCCGCCCTCTCTGACAGCAGTGCGGAAGAGCGAGACAACTATATCACCGCGCCACACCTGAGTACGCTGCTAACGGCGCCTGCGCATCCAGCCACGCCTCCTCGCCCATTCAGATCGAAGCTCTTGCAATTCTGTACAACTAACGCTGCCGCAATACACCACTACACAACAGGTATAATAATTTATATCTACCTACTTACTGTTGTCATCGCTAAAATGTCAGTCCAACATACTCCGCCAATGTCAACAAATGTGATTATAGATAATACTCCCGTAACGAGCTACGGGTCAGATACACAATTATACGTGTCGCCCAATAAAACTGGAACTGTCCATAGGGATTTCGTTACACGCAGAATAAAACGAAAGCACTCTGGCGCGAATTCGCCCGAAAACACGACGCTACTTAATCAAATGAGAGATATGTTTACTGCATTCGAAACTAAGCAAAACTTGCGTTTTGAAAAACTCATTGAGTCCGTAAACGTAATTAAGGACCAGAACATTGAGTTCCAAAAATGTGTAGACTTTTTGTCATCAAAATATGACGAATTTCTTGGCAAGATAGCTAAACTGGAACAGCAAAACTTAAACTACGAACACAAAATATTGTCCCTAGAGAGCAAAATTGAGCAGTTTGAGCGTAATTCTCGTGCCTCCGCTATAGAAATTAGGAACATCCCTAAACAACCATCTGAGGACAAGTCCACCCTACGATCAATAGTGATGAAGGCTGGCGAGCTCATAGAACAACCAGTGTCCAACTCTGACATACAAGATATTTACCGTATAAAAACAAAGTCTGATGCCAACAATCATGTAATAGTGAACTTTACAACTACCACCTGTAAGGAAAGTTTCATCAAACAGTGCAGGGTATACAATAAGACTAGGAGAGATGACAAATTAAGCACCTCAAGTCTACAGTTACCGGGCCCGTCGAAGCCTGTTTTTATCGGTGAATGTCTTACAAGCCTGGGGAGAAGACTTGCGTACCTGGCTAGACAAGCAGTTAAGGAGCATAATTTTCATAGCACATGGACTGTCTACGGTAAAGTCTTTATTAAGAAGACCCCTGACTCAATGGCGCTACGGATGGATTCTGAACAGGACTTCCAAAAACTTATTTCTAAATGACTAGTACTAGTTCCTTCTGTTTTATTACCTAGTTGTTACTTTTTATTATTTGTTTTGTTTATCTTATGTTTTAATAACACTAAACACCTTATTCACGCATTCCATACAAACATTTACTCTCAACAACACACAACATTTTATCTCTTTACACACGCTTTTATACTACTCACTCGCACACACACACATCATATACACGCCTTTAAATTATTTCTGCTGGCACACTCTCTAATATATCGAAACACACCTTACGTTTTACATTTCACTTATATAAACAATAGTATCATACATAACTTTTTAGCCGACACAGGTAACAATTTCTCTACTCTAGCAATACCTTTAAATCCCCTACAAGCTATTAGCGTACCTACTGTAAAACAAAATATGTACAAAATATGTCCCACCAAAAAATTATCATACAAGGTTTCACCTACTTGTACTTCTAATTTCATAATTCGATAATATTAATACAATAAATAGCGAACTTGATAGCTTTAATATTGCATTGTCTTCTACTTGCGAGATCGAGGACTGCCCGAAATTAATAAATAAACCACGCACCAGCTTGAAAATCATTCACCAAAATATTCGTAGTCTTAATCGTAATTTCTCAAGTCTCTTAACACTTCTGGATCGCTCTGCAACTAACTGGGATTTTGTTATTCTTACGGAGTGTTGGCTACGACACACATCCCACGTTCCTTTAATAGACGGCTACAGCTATACTAAAAATGAAAATAACGTTACACAAAACGAAGGAGTAATTGTATACCACAAAAAGAATATGCGCTTATCAATTTTTGAGCCTAGCTTACGCGAGGCTGACTGTCTAACAATAAAAATTAATAATAACATGATCGTAATAGCAATTTACAGACCCCCTGGCTATAAGAACATCGATCCTTTTATCGAGTCACTCAACGAACTTCTTTGCAACTCTAATCACTCTAATGTCATTCTTATTGGGGATATTAACATAGATATTTCGACCGGTACTAAAGATCCCAACTCAGCTGTCTATCTAAACTTACTAGCTTCTCATGGTATCTTACCGGCCCATCAGTTGCCTACGCACAGCAAAACCTGTCTGGACCACCTCATGCTCAAAACCAAACTGCCGGCTTTCTGCTACGTGGCTGAAACAGCGATAACTGATCATGACTGCGTTATTTTCATATTGCAACACCAGGATCGTTCCTCGAACTCTACCGTAATAAAGAAAATTAATTATGATAATTTGGACAGTGACATGAATAATCTTTGCTTTAACTCTATCTTCGAAACTTCTGACGCTAGTGTAGCCACCTCTCGCCTTGTTACTAAACTGAATTATATAATTAATTCTAACACTCACTTACACCGAATTCCAAATCGAAAACGGATCAAGAAGCCTTGGATAACGCCTGGTTTATTGAGATGTATGAAGAACCGTGACAAGCTTTACATAAAAGCAAAGAAAAACACGAACAACGAGGTTATAAAGGTTACGTATACTAGGTACAGAAATTTCTGTAACTTGCTACTAAAACGCCTAAAACGAGAATACGAAACAAAACTAGCAAATAATGCGGCTGACACTAAGACTTTATGGGACGCCATAAAACAAATTACACACACGACCAAAACGCATACACCCGCTACAGGCCTTCTCACTTCCTCTAATCCATCAGTATCGGCTAATAAGATAAATAATTTTTTCGTATCCATCGGTAAGAACCTATCTGACAAAGCTTTCGACCCTGACTGTTGGAATGGTCTCTCAGATGTTGTCTCGCAGCCATTTTCTTTCGCCTTGGTACCCACAGACGAAGTTGAAGTCCAACATACTATAGCTAACTTAAAAAAGAGCAATACCGTGGGCCGTGATAATATATCTGGTACACTTTTGAAACGGTATCACCAAACTCTAGCCCCACCTCTCACACACATTTTTAATTTAATGTTTAGTTCTGGAACCTTCCCGAAAGAGTTTAAATTAGCCGAGGTTATCCCAATCTACAAAAGTGGCGACACGGGCTGTGTCAACAACTACATACCTATTTCTATTCTTACTGCCATTTCAAAAATCGTCGAAAAGCTCCTAAATAAACGTCTTCTAAAGTACTTAGAATCAAAGCATCTTCTGTCGAGTTCTCAATTTGGGTTTAGGGCTGGCATGTCAACACATGATGCTGTACATGAACTTGTCGATCACACAGTTCGCAAACTTGACCAAAAGAAGAAGGTAGTGGCAGTGTTTTTAGACTTGGTAAAGGCTTTTGACACGGTCCGTGTTCCACTCTTACTATCGAAACTCGAAAAGCTAGGAATCCGGGACAATCAGCTTCGACTGTTTGAAGATTATTTGGTTGATCGAATGCAGAGGGTCAGGGTTGGTGATGTCGTCAGCGATGACCAGTCCGTTGTCTGCGGTGTGCCCCAAGGTAGTGTTCTGGGACCTACGTTCTTTCTTACTTATATAAATGACCTATGCAACCTTTCTCTCAGGAACGGAAAGATAGTCACGTATGCTGACGACACCGCCCTAATCTTTCATGGTGATTCCTGGGATGATGCTTTTGTGTCTGCACAGCTAGGTTTTAATAAGGTGACCACATGGCTCAAAGGAAATGGACTCACTCTCAACGTTGAAAAGACGCATTATATGCCATTCACTATCAAGAGCAGTTCATCATCAACAACTGACAGCCATGATATAATATATCATACATGTCACCTTAGCCATCCCTGCACTTGCACTCAACTTACCGTAGCCTCCAAGGTTAAGTATCTGGGAGTCGTAATAGACGATTCACTGAACTTCTGTCACCATGTGGACTTACTATCCTCCAGAACGCGGAAACTAATGTCGATCTTTAAGAACTTACGGCACATAGCGGACACTCAGGTCGTCAAAAGCATTTATCTTGCCCTATGTCAATCCATTATAAGCTATTGTATTACTGTGTGGGGAGGAGCATGTAAAAATAGCATGATCAAAGTCGAGAGAGCGCAAAGAGCAGTCCTTAAAGTAAGTCGGTCCTTGCCATTCCTCTTTTCTACCAAGGACCTGTATCAGTTAACTGACGTCCTGACTGTGGCAATTGTTTGTTTTAGGGATCGTTCTCAAACAGCATGCCAAACTTACTTTTGATCATACTAAGCTGAAAGGTAAACGCAGAAATTATCACACTTGTGACACCCTGAATGCCCGGTGGAACACAGCGTTCTCATCGAGATTTTTTGGATTCCTAGGAGGTTACTTATATAATAAAATTAACAAAGAGCTCAGCATTTACTCACTTACTCGTTACAAATGCAAAAAGGTGGTCACAGCCTGGTTGAAATCTCTTAGTTACGACGAGACAGAAAACCTTATACACATTATTTCCTAAACTGACTGCACCCACACCATGCGCGCATACACACACACACACACACACACACACACACTCACGCACACACGTACACAAACGCACACCAACACACACACACACACACACACCCGCACGCACGCACGTACACAAACACACACCAACACACACACACACACCCGCACGCACGCACGTACACAAACACACACACACGCACACACTCTCATTCATAAGTAATGCATGACTAGTGCTGCACGTATCCAGTGCTTGGAGAGGCTGGTAATCTGTCATACAGGTCTCCTAGTACAGATACCAGTCTCTCACATAGTGGCATATATAGAATAAGCTTATATTGTGCAATTATGTATTTTGTAACTATGTGAGAGAGAAACAATAAAGTTATATTATTATTATATTATTATTATTAATATTCTGTACTTGCAATCAATCACATTTATTCACAATTGTTATTAGGTACTTGAATTCCTTGTTTACATTATTGAGTTTGTCTACATTTTGTTATAATGTTATTATTACTACCTGTTGCACAAACATTATTTGCATGTCACTTTTGACTAAAGTTGCATGAACACTATAAACATTATTAAGATCCATATTGTACAAACTTTACGCAAATAAACGTTTATGATTATGTTCAGCAAACGTACCATTTTCGACTGTAAGTCCGTGTAAGTTTCGTCATATTCAAATCTGTATTGAATTTCTACCTCGAGGTGTTTGTCTTCTATTTCCTCTTCAATATGGTTTTGTAACACTTGTAAGACTTCATATGTATTCTGTAAAGTCATCAATCGGGTCTCGATCTCTTCAAAAGTATGTAAATTTGTTTCTTCTTGAAATACATTTTTAGATTTCGTTAGCACACCACGTAGGGTGGCTCGTGATCGTTTAAGTTTCTTTAAATCAATCGACATCGTCGCCAATAAATATTACTAATATTCACAACATAAGCATTTTACTTATTTATATTCAATGACAGTTAAACAGAAACACCGTTACTAGGAGACGAGAACTGAAGTATGTGACAATAGGTTAGATTTAATAACTTATCGCGAGACTCGTGTCGTCATCGTTTTAATAAGACTATGTTAAAAACACAGCAAATACGTATAATAAGACGGCTATGTCAACATTGACTAAGACAAAGACAGAGAGCACCTACAGAACCTACCTACGTGTGATACACATTATAGAAAAATTGCGAAGCGATGCACAAATGAGCTGAGTCCACAATCGTTTCAGACAAAGTGTTCATATAGCAACTTACTTCACCCTTTCAAAATTGATAAACGTAAATGCTCATACGTGAGGTATGCACCGTATGCATACACAAACAGCGCGAAGCAAATAATAGTAGCAGACGCAATCCGCAGCGCTGCGCACCGCACGGCAAGCGCTTGAATATTAATTCATAGCTCCAACACAAGTCTTGTCGATTTGCACCACCGACGCACGCCCCGCCGATCAACACGGGACCTCTCTGTACACCAAATGCAGAAAGTCAACTTGACACACCATTATGTTGCACTAAGACGGATTCAGATCTTATATTACTATAAACACAGACTTTGAGAGGATGCTTAAATATTTGTTAATTATAGGGGCAAGAACTCTTGAACGGTGTTTAAAACCATGCAGTAATATAACATAAACATCAGAATATCACAAACATTTTGTCCCTACAACCGACCACAACCAACCTTCAATGCAGCCAGAATCTAGTATATTATAAATTGCATGCAAGATCTAGTGGAAAGTTAGGTTGCCAAAAAAGCTAATATTTTGGTGTCGTGTTGTAGATTGCCAACTAACGGCTGGTTTCAATATTTAATCTATGGATGGATTTGAAGATTCGAGATACATAATTATGTTGTATGGAGCTTATTTCGAATATGTATCTCAAATCTCAAAAAAATGGATGATATTGAATTCAGCGGTAAATGAGCTCTGTTTGGTTGGTTTTAACAAGTTATTTTTGAGTTATTTTATTATATGTAGGCTGTGGGCAATATTGTTGTATCGATCACTAGCTACGTCCTTGGGTTCTCTCCAAGGCATTCGATTTATGACAAAAAAAATTCTTACTTAACATATTAAACAAAACTTCATCTGAACCAAAGTTCACCACAGTCGATTTTACGAATCATGTGTACATATACAAATACAAAATACATTTTCTGTAAGTGGTTACTTTTACGCGCATTTTACTACATTTAGAGCGTAGGATAACCGCCCTTTACAAATCTATCCACCAAAAATTACAAACTCAAAAATCATCTAAGCCAGTCAATTTAACCTTCTGCCTCTATTCTGCCGTTGTTTGACAGACACGTGGACATTCCCATGTGAAGGCACATTCCAGCCGCTGAACAATTATCCCCGGTCTGGACACAATCGTCCTTCCGCAAACATTTAGCCAGTCTTTTGTGCAAAGCAATATTATATATTGCATTCGCCCTCTTGCACGACAAACTTTTTCATTGACATAGGACGTATTTATTCGTCCATATTGCACCAACGTTTGTTATAAAAATGTTGATAAATAAAACACAGGTTTTTTGTTTGCAATTGATTAGTTGGTATGTTGGACTCGATTGCGTTCCATGAAAAAAATGGACTGAAAATAAATTGGAAATGTTGTTAGGTTAGATTCTTTATTGAGTGTGTATTTTAAACAGGTGCTCGGATTTGACATATAACATTTTGAATAGGATAAATAATTATTTTTAGAGGTTATTTTTTGTTTCCTGAGCGCCTGATTAGAATAACATCAATACGATATTATTTGATGTCGCAGTAAAAACTTTAGCGAAAGAACAGACTCAGGCTCTCCTGAAATAAAATACAGAAGCGATTGAGCAACCAACAAGGCAAATATAACAACTTACTTTTTTTTTCTTCGTTTCTTCGTTCTGATAGTATTTTTAATATAAATTACCCAATTCTTGTTGATAGATATTCTTGTTATAAATACTTTCACTATTAATCCAACAACAACTTTGTTCAAAACCCAATTAATTGCAAAAAAAGAGCGTAGACGTATGTGGTTGTATAAACTTGTTCGTTAAGCCAATTATACGATTAGGTAGCGCTGCTGTTTCGTAATCGAAACAGCTAAGCAATCTACACAAACTAAAAGAAATGAACTAGGTAGTGTAAGCCGACTTTGACGGGATTTGCCGGCCTCGACCGATATTGGACCAACACTGCACAAGTTGCCTTATTTGACGACCGACACGCAATCAAACAATCAAATGGCAAGAAATAGATAAACGAAGGTGAAATCTGGTAATACTGTTAAGTCTTCGGTTAATTGGATATTACTTTAACTTCAATTTCAAATTGTGTCCAATGTGACCCGCAATAAAGTCCAACTTGACGTAGGCAAAACACCTCGTTTTCGCAACCCGATTGGTAAATTATACAATAGTATGAACAATTTGATTCTTTATTTCTTTTCTATTAGTTACTTCCTAGCAACATAAAAATATAAAATCTAGTGCTGTTGTTACCGTATAAGGGGTGGGTAACAAATAAACGACAAGTGTGAAACTTGTAGTGGAAGTAATGCTATCTGTTGTGTTCGCAGCTCGTTACCACCACATTGAGTGTGTACCAATACTACACCCTCGTACTTCACGTTTATAAAGAAATCTACTGATTTTTTGTAAGAAGTTATTTGATAGTTCAATGTGTTATAGATTTTTGTGTATGTTGCTAAATGTGTGTATTTTGCTGATGTTAAGTCGTCTTTTAAGAAGATTAGCAAAGCGAGTAACTTTATCTTTTTTTTTTAACTGACAAAAATATACTTTGCCTCTTAAAGGCAACATGGATTTCATAAAAATTACTTAGTAGAAGTTTGGCTGCAAATAAAACACAGCTGACAAATTGCTGGTTTATAGTAGGTACCTTTATTTTTGTGGATTTTACAGGCGAGCACTTAAGCTATAGCACTATAGCCATAAATCTACCACTCCTTAAACCCACACTCCCAAACAGTAGCCACACGTAAATGGTTGACACTTTCAAAAGGAGTCTGAATGTCCTATTAGCCTAAAGCAGGGTTCGTTAACCTCGCGTGATTGATATGCATCAATTGGAGAGCTCACCCTATTCGGACCGACTGGCCAATGAAATGGCGCATCTGCTCTGCTCGCCAATCTAGTTTCAATTTAAGGCTGTACCGCACTCACTTTACACCAATTTGTATGTAGATTTAAAAAAGGTTTTTGTGTCGTTTGCTGAATTACGCAGAATTTTTAGTTGAAGGTTCATTAAAACCAAATGTTACGTATGCAAACCTAAGGGATAAAACACTATTGTTGTATTATTTATAAATTAATCTACAATTTTGTTTAGTTCGTACACTCTTCCATTTACCGTGTACGTCTTGCAACTTATTGTTTGATGTTCGGATAGCATTTACTAGTTTCGGCTGCACCGCACTCACTTTAAACCAATTTGAGGACCACGCAATACTTGATTCAAATCTTAATTATAGTGATATGCTTCACGATTATATACTAAGTATTTCAAACTAACTGTGCTCTGAGACAACATACAAAACCTGCAAAAACGATTTTTTTATCCTTTACTAATGTACTCGGGGTCGCTTTTGTATATTTGATTTCGATAAAACCTTATATAACGCTTGAAAATCTAATGGAGTTTAAGTCAATTTCATCAGCCTTGTATATAAACTTCTGCTGAGTACGGGGCTATTCTGACTATGAAAATGTTATTACCACGCTGACGGTCAGCGTGGTAAGTCGAGTCTGCTGACTTTACATGTCTTGCGAGAACACTTTATTTTAGCAAGCGATAAATAACAATTTAATTGGCACTCAACTTCGGAACGTCAATAGTACGCACCGTGGATTCGAACTCGAAACCCTCTGCGTAGCAGTCAGTCGGTCTCTCCATTGGGCTATCGCTATCTTATCGTATCGTCCAATACTTAGTCACTAATTTGTAACTGTAACTAAAATTTTAAAGATCTACGGTAATTGTTTACAAGACACTATCCATTCGGAACGTTATTAAGGTCGAGAGTAAGTGTACACAGACACAAGATCTTCTCAAAATCTTAGCGGCAAAATCTTGTCACAAATGATCAACGCGGTGCAGTCAATTTCAGTTGAAAAGCACGGCGATACCGAGATATTTGATTTTATCTGCGACACACGTACTTGTGGAATGGCTGGATTCCCGACAAATTCACTTAACTCTAGACTAATGTTGGGCTTGAAAATATCTTTTGTAACATGTTATTTGTACAATGTAGTGATATTACCTAATTGCTTTCCAGTTATTACTGAGCAGCTGCCATTAGCTTAGGTTTAAAATGGATTTACAATTTTAATTACTCCAATTTAAATCTTACTACTTGAAAGTTTTCAATTACGATTATTTATGCTAAGAATCTTCTTCTTCTTCGTTGTTTCTTAATTTGTGAAGGTCGTGTCCTTCATGTCTCTTGATATTTATCTCCATCTTTCGCTGTTCGGCTTCTCGTAGGGCGATTGTTACGAGAATCCAGTGAGTACGGTCACCCGGTGCCACCATTGGGTTGGTGACCGGTGGGTTGGTAACCGGCCATATTAAAAAATATCTATACAAATAATTCACGTCACTTAGAAAGGTGATTTGTGGTCTCACCCATTGCACCATTCTTGAAATAAATGGCGGGTAAATTGTTCTTGACAATAGTTTGCGACAATCCCACTGCTATCTTCACACTACTTAAAATATTAGATATGCATCAGTTGAATTTAATGGTACCAAATCAAATACACGCCCTTTAAGTAAACGAAAAAAATAGTAATTCACAAAACAAATATAGCATCAGCAAGTTCTTACGTTTTAGCAGCCACGCTGCAAATCTTCAGATAACGAGAAAAGTCAAAGGTCAAACTGAACGTAAATGAAAGAAAAATAAAACGCAAGTTGTTACACAATCACCGGATCCTTCGATTACCGGCTCCGTGGATCCAAAGATTACCTGTAATCCGGAGTCAAATAGCATATACTTGGGGCGTTATCTTCGATATTGAGGTGCAAATAAAATTAAAAGTTTCCCCAAAGCGGCCACTTCCCGCCCCGGGCCTCAATCCCCGACCCACCGGACGCGTGCGGTGAGAATCGTCGGCAATTTATTTATGAACATTGAGTTTCGTTTTGGTATCTTTCTCCAACATCAATTACTTGTTGTCTGTAAATAAACAATGCCATGGGGACATCATTTTGTTGTAACACTTGCTTTTTATAATAAAATATTCAGATTTCGTTTTTAAAGTTGCCAACACTAGACTTTAGGTGGAGGGTTCCTTGCTAGCTACGTAAGCTTGAGTAAG
The DNA here is from genome assembly GCA_944739405.2 of Euclidia mi. Taxonomy (NCBI): domain Eukaryota; kingdom Metazoa; phylum Arthropoda; class Insecta; order Lepidoptera; family Erebidae; genus Euclidia; species Euclidia mi. The sequence goes on along the minus strand of OX123204.2, from coordinate 22,731,880 downwards.
GTCTACTTGATATTCACAGGATGATAATAATGGTATCAGATGTGGACATGCGTCACTGAGGTTATTTTATACAGAAAATGTCGCTTTTCATTCTTGACTACTTAAGGTGTTCACATTTCTTTTTATCGAGCTGATAAGCAACCAATCCAAGTGGCAGTTCTGTTGAAAAATAATTTCTATCACTAAAAATGCATAGCGGCAAAGCACTTAAAGTGATTGCGATACCTCGTAATCCAAGAAAAGGTTTTGGTTATATTTGTGACCCCTGCAAGGTCTAAAAACACTTCATCTTATTTGATTCCAAGAAGCTCTAAGGTTGTGCGACTATTCCTCTCAGTTTGAATATACTATGCGATTTGTATTTCAAAAAGCCATACAGAAAACCCGCTAACCTCGTATTATATAATCTGTATACATATTATTCTTCTGTTACAGACAACGCACAGCCGAAACTACTTGCCGCAAGAAGCTGAAATTTAGCATGTATGTTCCTTGGGGATCGTTAACTAAGAAAGGATTTCCCGAAATTTCTACGGAATCAAGAAGATACGTTTAATTTTTTTTTGCGGGTGTAGCTGAGGGCAATCTCTAGTTTAAATAAACCGTTGACACGATCGTGATATAACACAGTTATTTTTACATCTACAAAATCTCACGATTTATATGGAGCTTATCTCAAATATGTATCTCTAGTAGCCAAATCCATGGATAGATCAAATATTGACACCCGCCGTTATAGGCATAACCATTTAATTCTTTCGCTTGCACTGATACTCTCTGTAAGAAGGTTTGTGCGAAAATAGTCGGCATATCAGAAGTCCAATTAACCGGATAACAGAGCATTCATCATTCAGTTTTCGGTGAAGTTAAAACTTTTCCCGACAATGTTCAGTCGCTCACTTACCGGAATTTGTACTCAAACACTTTGTACACACTTGTGTTAAGTTTGTTTAATGGAATGTGCGGGGATGAATATTGCACTGAAAGGATTGATATATCTTAAAGGCCAATCTGGAATTATGTTTGTATTAGGTAAAATGTTAAATACCTATTGCAATTTTAAATTAAGTACTATAACCCGACTACGTAAAAAAGGGGGTCTAAAAAGGACGCAACAAGAAAATAGCTCATTTAGGTATAAATACTGAAAAGTATAAGTATAGAAATGCTCAAGCTAGAGCCGTAGTCGCACCTATTGTATACTAGTGTGCATGTAGTTACTTGAAATGTTTGTTTAAGGCAGGTTAGTGTTCCTGGCATCCAGAAAAATACGCGCGTATTGTAAGTACAAACGAGTTCTAATCTTTTATTTTGACTTAAACCGTATAATATGTATATGTACATATTTGTAATGTGCTCACCAAGACCTTTCTTTTGATAGCAAACACGTAATGATTATCTTAGTTTTTTTTTGAGGTTGGAATCTGAGGTATTAATCCAATCAAAATTTTTATAAAATTTATATAGCCTATGTCACCTGGGCTATTATTACGAATCTATTGACACTCCATTTATTAAAATCAGTTCAGTAGTTTAGGCGCTATGGTGGGACATACAAACATACATACATAGACTGCCAAAAACATTACCCTTCCTTTTGGATTCGCCGTATTCGGGCACAAATAAATTTTGTCGTGCAAAAATACTCATAACTACTTTTAAACTACCACGATTTGTACACATATTAGCATTATGTAACGGGTCTGAATCGTGTTAATAAACGAAAAGAAAGATGAAATACCTTTCTATTTGTCCCGACGTTTCGGCATGGGTTACACCAGCCGTGGTCACGGGATGACTTATGTTCGTCAGCGCTGCCTCCGAGAAGTGCAGGTTTTGGAACCTACCCTCACTTGGTCTTCACAATTATTAACATTTATATGTTCGGAACTGTCGGTACTTCGACACACAACACTAATGGTATCTTCACACTGGCGCGTAATATCACCTCGTTGGTGTCTACATTTGCTGATGACAGGATTCCAAGATGTAGATAAACGGTAACCATCCTCCCGGTTGAAATTTGCGTGCTTTTTGATTACAACCGCTTCCCGTGCTATTCTTGAAAAATAGTGACGGTCTGTGGAGAGAACCTGGGGCCGATGTAGCTCAATCCAGTGATTGAATCCTGACTCCAACAAATGCTCAGCTATGGCCGACTTGGTGGTTTGTCGGTTTTTGACGGCCGTGATGTATTCCTTAACTCGTTCGACGATGGTCCTTTTTGTTTGCCCGATGTAGGAACTACCACAGCTGCAATCTACCTTGTACACGCCTGGTGTTTGAAAAGGGATGACATCCTTTGGAGTACGCAGGTAATTTGCTACTTTGGAGCGTACTCCAAAGTAGCAAATTACCTGCGTACTCCAAAGGATACTACAAAAATACTCCACTAAGACTGTATATAGTCCGTAGACTATATACAGTCTTAATGGAGTATTTTTGTAGTACTGTTCCAACTTTATCCGTTACTCCTTTTATGTAGGGCATGAACGCTGGCGCTCTGTTCACTTCAGTCAGTCTCGAGCTTTTCCTTGAACCTCGCATATTGTGTTTGTAACCGTTTTGCTTGAGTACCTCCCGAACATGTGTGAGCTCACTATCTAAGTGTTCGGGGTCGCAAATGTCATATGCTCTGTTTGTCAATGAAGCAATAACGGATTGCAAATGTCGCGGGTGATGATGTGAATTTGCGTGTACCGTCGGTAAGTACCTGTCCGTGTGTGTGGGCTTCCTGTAAACAGTGTGTGACAGGTTTCCATTTTCTCTCACCTTGATCTTCACATCAAGGAAGGCTAACGATCTGTCTGTCTCCATTACATAAGTGAACCTTATATTAAGGTGTATGGAGTTCAAGTGATCTGCTAATTGTTCTACAATCTGTTTGTTACCCTTTATAATACAGAGCACGTCATCGACGTATCTTTTCCATATCTTTACGTGGAACGCTTGTAGTTGGATCCTTTCTTCAAAATGTTCCATCAAGATGTTGGCCATTACCGGTGCGACAGGGCTACCCATGGCCTCTCCGTCAATCTGGTGGTAATATTGGCCACGATATAGAAAATAGTTCCCGTCTAGGCAGTGTTTCAGTAGAACAATGTATTTATCAGACAGACCGTTTAACCTTAGTTTACTCTCGACCACATCAAGGCAGTCTTGAATTGGAACGCTTGTGAATAGTGACTCGACATCAAAGCTCACCATCACTTCGTCGGGATCTACTTTCATGCTCTTGATGACGTCTACAAAATGGCGAGAATCCTTTCCAAACGACGATGTCTTACCTACTAATGGTTGCAGTACCGCTGCAATGTGTTTCGCTAGGTCGTAAGTGGGTGAATCGATCTGACTTACGATCGGGCGTAGAGGCACGTTATTTTTATGAATTTTCGGCAAACCATATATTTTCGGCGGTTGAACGGTCTTAGGTCTATAGAGGCGTTCAAACACATCGTCCGTGAAAAGATCTTGGTGGTCCTTGACAAGCGCTTGTATACTTTTTGTGACTCTGGCAGTGGGATTATATGACACCGGCTTGTATGTGGACACTTTGCTTAATAGATCCCGCATTTTATTATCATAATCACCGGAATTCATTACTACGGTGGCGTTTCCCTTATCGGCCTTAAGCACTAAAATATCCGTGTTTTCACGTAGCGCTTTCAGTGCTTGACGGTCTTCCGTAGTAACATTCGGGCTCGGTAGCTTCGACCTTCGCAAGATAACTGCAACATCCTGTCTCAGTGTGTCAGCGTCGTTGAATGGTAATTTGTTGCGTATTATAACTTCATCGATGCCACTTATGATATTTTCATACGGAATCCGTTTGGGTGTCATAGCGTAATTTTATCCTTTAGCCAATATGTTCTGTGTGGCTGTGTCTATGTTTGTGCTCGATAGATTAATAACCGTGTTACTTTGGTTACGCACTCCACTTTTTTGAACATACCTGTCGCGCTGACGAAGAAATTTAGTGTATTTCGCCTCATGTTTGATGCTACACAATTCATGGATACGGCTTGCTTGGTTCTATGTTACACGGTCGCACAGATCAAAATCACTGCACTCCACATGTAAACTGTATAGTTCACACTGCACACTATTTATGTTGTACCTACAGTTCCGAATTAATTGTCTCAGGAGACGAACACTCGCGTTTTTTAGAATTTCTTCTGAGTGTGGTATGTCTTTTCGCGGTTTAATACGCACTCCCAAAGGTACTACACCGGCATCGCGACATTTTACCAAGAATACTAACGATGATTCTAAACGCACACGTTTTACGCGAAGGAATTCTAGATGTTTAATTTTATTTACAACCTCCGGCCCGTAGCGGTTTGTAATAACTACTTTTAAACTACCACGATTTGTACACATATTAAAAATTATGTAATGGGTCTGAATCGTGTTAATAAACGAAAAGAAAGATGAAATACCTTTCTTGGAGGCAGCGCTGACGAACATCAGTCATCCCGTGACCACGGCGGGAAAAAATTATCCGTGAGATTGAACCCATGCTTCTCATGCAGTGTTTAATGTTTCATATTAAGGATGACACAGGAAAATTACTGCAATGGGTACTCTATCCACAAGCTGGTTGAATCCAACACGGTAAGGGATAGTTAAATAATTCATCTAATCAAATCTAAGGGATTATTTTTGGGTGGCCATTTTTTAACTTTATAGGCATTAGACCTTTGTGGTTATTAGCATTAGTTTAAATTGCCTTTTAGGTATCTTTGATTGGAGTGGCCCTGTATCCTTTATTTCAATAGTACCGAAATAAAGACGAATTGAAAGAAATGCTCGTGCTAAATAGAAATCTCGAAAGACAATTTAAAACTAACTTTAGAGGCCCTTCATACCAGCATTCTTCCAGCGTAGGCGTTCGCTAGTATAACATTCAATTTACAGCAGTGACTACGCCGCGAAAACGATAATGTGATGCTCTCTTACTTTTGCTGCAACAAATACTTCACTGATCAGTATTTGGACCCAATTCTAGCAATTTATACCAGCCGAATGGTTCATCCCCCACAGTGAATACATAATTATTCCGGTTGGTTTAAATTAAATAAATGCGCATTGTAATCGATTTAAAATGTGTACGGTGTTGAATACTACATTAAAATTCAACAGTATTCATTACTACACGAAACCACGTGTATTTGCAATGATCGATAGACAATTATTTATTTATAGTATGCTCCGCTTTTTCCAGATTAAACAGGCACATTATTTAATATACATTACATGTTCCAATAAACAATACGAGGTGTTTGCTTTTAATCGTGTGTTTAGTATTCCCTAAAGAGTGTGTGTATATCGGGGACACGTTCAGGTCACTGGAACGGAGTACTCGTTGTTATTTGGGGTGACGTAATTGTCTGATGTACAGTTTATTTATTAAATGACGATCAAATATAAGACAAGACTTAGTCCCAGCCAACACAGGCTCAAAGAGATACATAACATCTGATGTAATGGAATATTATCGTCATCACCATCGTAGAGTCCAGTGATGGAATTATTCGCATGATTTTTTGTGTTCTCGAAGATAACAGACTGCTAAAAAATACGCATTCAAAGTCTTCGACTTTGCTTTTGCTTACAAAGCAATGTAATATGATGTCTTAAGTTGGTAACGATGTAACTATACCAGGGCGTTTATATTTATGGTATCGCGTACTTTTAAGCGAAACTTTCGTTCGTATAATTAAGGAATATTAAAATATCTGTTGTAATAAGTTTCGCCCTCTTAAGATTAAAGTTTAATAAAAATAAAACTTTTCTAAGCTTCGTTCTCCGACTATGATGTTAATTATTAATTAAAAAGTCTTGAACAAAGTTAATCATGTACTAAATAAAAAAATTTAATGATTGCGCTAAAATAAACTTGACGGCGATGTTAAAAATGTATGACATTAAACATTAATATTAGCCTGATTGAATTCTTAAGATATAATATTCCAATTTCCATCGAGCCTTGTATTCAGACTCAGAAAAAGGCTTGTTTAAAAACTGGGTGTCCTTAACATTTGATGATTTTTCACATCGGTACAACGCCTCTTCCTCAACAAGGCTCAAGCTAGGTCTCTATCTCCATGTGGTAAAAGATGGCTGTAGTACTCCTCTTGCTGCCAAATTTGGGCCGGGGTACCACAGTACCAACTGCTTCTATTTGAAGGCGTCCAACGTAGAGCAGGCCGAATCATCGATGACGCTGCGATGACGCGGTACTTACTGACCAGCTCAACCATCTTGACCGGCGTAGAGATGTTGAGTCTCTCTGCATACTCTATCGTTTGTATCATGCGGCCGTTCTGAGGTGTTGTCTAATACCCGCTACAGAATTTCAAAATCACTACTCGCCACTAGTTAATGTTCCACCTTCACCACCTTGATGAATGTCGTTCTGCCTCGTACGATCAAGCTGTGTGTGTAGCTATCTGCAGCGGAATTTCCAAACGAGTTCGCCAAGGCAATCTTGAAGAAGCGTGCATATTCCTTTTTGAAAGACCAGCAACGCACTGTTTGATCCCTCGGACATTGCAGGTGCCAATGGGTGGCGGTGATCACTTACCATCAGGTGACCCGCTTGCTCGTTTGGTTTCTTACAATTAAAAAAAAACAGGCAGTAGACTGCAATCCAACTGTATCTTGTTCTATTAATTTGGTTGTATCATAAACAAAAGTCATGTTTTAGAAAGCCATCCTTTTAGTAAAATTGTATTTAGTATGTTTTGGCTATATTCAGTAATTAAACAAAAGACTAAAATAGAACATGGGTGCCACCTTACTTCCAAAAATAGCTACAAAGTGTCTACAAAGTGCTTTTTGCTTCCTACATGGCACACCATCACAGAGAACTGTAGTCACCAGTTGCTACTTCTGGCCACAATTCATCGCTTGCTTGGCTTGTTTTCCGTCAGTCTAACAATGGACGCATAGAGCGAGATTATCGCCCCGCCCGTGCTCCTGCGTCACCCGTGCCACCCGTTCAGTGTGCGTGGCTTGTGTCGCACACAGGAGACTGCCACCGAATGCAACTCCACCGTTTGCACAGCTCATTACAATTGTTACAGACACCGATCACTTTTTGATCGTCATTGAGTATGTGTGAAATGAAAGCAACTAGACACACGTATGCCCAGGGAGCAGATAATTTCATACTGGTTCTATAGAAATTAAATATTCATCGGTAGCTTGTGTCTGATAACAGACTCAAAAGTGTCCACGTTTACGCTCTGCCTAACCTTTGAGGTAATTTCAAAAGCAAATAAACGTACCAAAATAATACACGTTACTTATGTACATCCTAGAGGACGCCAGCAGCTACACCTGCATTTTTTTTAATTTACCCGTTTTGGCCGATCCCGTGGGAATTTCGGGAAATCCCTTCTTAGTGCACCCCTACGGTCCCCAAGGAACATACATGCCAAATTTCAGCTTCCTACACCCAATAGTTTCGGCTGTAGCGTGTCTGTCAGTCAATCAGTAACGCAAGGATTTTATATATTAAGATTACGTAGATATAATACAAAGTCATAGCAGCACTTACATATTTAAATATTCATAGTGTGTGTTCTCTGTAATTTGGTCGTAAATAGCTATTTGATGTGGGCCATTTAATTATCTAACTTAATTACTTCTAAACGGCCAACAAATGAAGGAAACACGCGACCGACGTGGGATGCTTAGCACAAAATGATCTTCCTTGTCTATTTATAGAAAAATAGTTATATGAGAAAGAGATAATATAAATATACCGTTTTTTTTGCAAGATATAAATTAAACTACCCACATAAAAAAGATGACTTTCTTTCTGTAGCCATGTCGACACAGCATTCAGTTTCTTTACTATTTTGTATTGATAAATTCTTATTGAATCGCTATTCCTATTGATAAGTTTATTTGATGATTCAAATCGAATGGAACCAGTACAGTTCGTAATTACAAGAGCGCACCAGCAAATACACCATTAATTGCCACTGCACAGCCGGCAAGTTTTAGAAGCCGCCTTTACGAGTGGTTAATTCGGGCCAAGACTTACTTGATTCTGTACAGGCAATGCCACACTAGGAATTAATTAGGTGTCGAGGAGGAGCTCTGTGTTAGAATCAATGCCTTGACTTGGGTGATAGATTGCGTGGCCGAAATTATTGCATTGAATGTATATTATAACATACATATATAAATAGATAATATGTGTATGTATAAAATTCTTGCATCGAGCCTTGTATTCAGACTCACTGACTGACTGACAGACAACGGACAGCTGAAACTACAGGGTGCAAGAAGCTGAAATTTGCCTTGTATAAGAGAGAATTTTAGGCTAATCCCACTTTAAGGGGTTAAAATGCTCCCATGCGGGATAGGATATGAGGGTAATTCTTCAGAGGCAAAATTTTCGATGTCTATGGGAATATTTTTGTGTTTTTTTTTGTTGTATAGTTTAGCTTTATCCCTATCTTGGCTAAATGATATATTTGAATTAATTGCAGTCTAGTCGATGTTGCATTTTCCCTTTGATAAATCAATATAAATTAATATATTATCTAGAGGAAATTAATGCCCTCTTATGAAAAAAATATGTATTAGTTATAAATACCTTAATTTGTTTATAAATAAAAAAATAAGAAGTGTCCGGCGTTTAATACTGATTAATATGGCGTAAGCTGTTCTTGACCGTACTTGGTCGGGTAATGATTATGAGAGTCTGGTTTCCCGTGCGGGGGGAAGCCAGACGTGCTACGGACGAGCTAGAAGGTGTGCCTGGGGCTGAATGGCTTAGATCCAGGTGTTACGAAGGTAAATAGCTGATTCATCTGTGCTTGGTTCAGGTGGCATGCTGATTACAATGCCTACTTTATAAACATTATTTTATTAATTTGCAACTTGAATCTGCGTTTCGTTAGACGCTTTTAAGTAATAGATTCGTGTAGAAAAGTGTCAATACTAAAGACTGCATTTATGACGAGTAATGCGTGATTGCAGGCAAAATCCTGATTCAACTGTGCCTGGTTCTTATGGTCAAAACAGCATAATGTATCATATGACTATTGAATTGTACACAGAAAAAAATTAAACAGAGAGAATAATGTATTGTAGCAATTAAGTATAATATTTTTTGTACCTAAAAAAATTGATTGTATTACAAATATTAGCAAAAGTTATTTATTTTTTGTTATATTAAAATATTCTAGCTTGCTCATAAAATACAACTTTGTAAGAGTTTCAAAAGTGCCTTTCTACGCGATATGATCTCTGATAATTATTTTTATATAAAAGATTATTGTAATTGTTAAAATATGATTGTTTTCTTAATAAAGTTTCTCATTTTTATTTCTGTTTCTGATTCATCAGGGCACAAAATATTTGAACGTCGATATCTTGAAAACTACTTTATAAAAACTAGTCCCTCAATCAAATATATGTTCTTTGGTATACCTTTTTTCATATGAACATGCATTACAGAGCTGAAAGTGAAATTAAATTTTGGCCAGATGAATCAGTTGAAAAATGAAATATTGAAGAACTACCCATTATTGTAATATTATTATTATAGTACCTAATATGTTTATCTGGTTGTTGATTATACGCAGAGACGTGCCATTGGAAAGGAGGTTGAAAATGGCACGCCGCTGAGCGCCCCACTCGATCTAGTAGTGGAAAATGGCAGACTGAAGATGATCATAATTACGTTTAGTGTTATTGATATACATAATAACCATAGATACACAGTCAGCGTCTCAAAACCGTCCGGAAAAATAGCATCTATTTTTTAATTAAGTAGTACTGTATATTTATTTTAGTACGTAGACGTAAATACAACTTGGAGACAAGTATGTATGGTTTAATTTACAAAATAACATGATCGATATCAAAACTGTAACCATTTTTAGACAACGTGACGGTTTTGAATGTTAATTTAGTTCGAGAATGTGCATCTAGGATTTTCTATATAAATGATTAGTATTAAAAAAATCATTTAAGTAAATCATACTGATGAAAACCCTAAAAATAAATATGAGGTTGCCTATAGAGAAATAAAAAAAGGAGGAGAATGAAAAGATGTGTAATATGAAGGCGAAACAAGGCCGTAACCCATTATTCGATTTCTATTCGGAATTCAGTTCGAGTTCAAAGGTTTTTGTAAATATTGTGTTCCCAATTCAAGATTTTTGACTGTAAAAGAAATTAAATATGACAAGAGGCTTAAAGAATAACCTGTATATCTATGTATTATAGCTTAAATTCATAAAAAGAATCTATAAAAACAGGTACATAATCAAAATTCGAGGCTTGAATGGTAAAATTCTTAATATCGCTAAATCAGCTTTCTTTTCTGAAGTGTCCAACTTATTTAGAGCCTCTATAGTGCTTACTTGTATTTGCTTTTTAAGGAAAACTGGAAGGCGCAATAGGTCAACTGATTGTGGTCGTTCAATATCAATTTATCTTGGCCGAACTTGCAAGACGAGGTAACTGTTGCTGAAAAATTATTCCTTTAGTTCAACCTGCTGAACAACTTTTGTGACGAAAACCTATTTCATTTTGTAATTAATGAAACCTTTCAGATCATTTTTCACAGCAAACATAGATTCAATTTGAAAACAAAAATAATGTTTACGTCCATAACAAAATATTATTTAAAATGTCGACAACTCATTCCATCACAATTAAATATTTGTTTGTGCATTTGCGGTATGCGAACGTCGAACTGAGCTATTCGACAGATATCTAAAGCAATTGCTTTCTATATCTGTAAAATTTATTTTCATGTTTTCCTTATGAAAATATTCAATTAATTTAAATACATACATACATAGTCTCCCGCCTATAACCCCGAGAAGAAGTAGGCAGAGGTGTATTTTTACACCCACTTTTCGCCAGATATACTTTAGTCCCACGTAATAAGGGGCGAGCCTATTGCCGTAACGGGCACATTTCCAGACTCCGTGGTGCTACTGAGAATTTCGTGACAGAAAAACCCAATAACACTCCCCGACCCAGGAATCTAACCCGGGACCTCCCGATCCCACGCGCACATTTATGCCGCGAGACCAACGAGGCAGTCGTATAGGGTTTGATGTCGAGTTTTCCGTCTCTACGCAAAGATGGTATTTGCATCGTGTTATCCCTTAATCGCCTCTTACGACACCCGCGGGAAGATAGGGTGTGGTGACACTTGTATTCTATGCCGTCAACCACACAGCTAGTTAATTTAAATAGCTTTAAATGAAGGCGTCTATCGCCTTAAGTAACTTTTAATCAATGTTATTACGGTAACATTCAGACAAAAACTATGCCAACTTGATAGTAGAAAGTATTTTATTATTTCATAACATAACGATTAAGGTTTGAGAGTTTAAATTTTTCACATGAGGGTTGTATGTCAAAGTGTATCTAAAACCATATTAATCTTACTATATTTAAAATAAATATGGACAATCAACCAAAAAATAATTAGGATTGTTATGGAATAGACATCGTGACTAAAGTTAACATCAATACCTATCATCTTTCCACAGCGTTCTAGAAAGTGTTTAGTTCATGTCTCTATGTGTATGATATAGCACTTTGGTGCCTTGCTCTCCAGACACGCTTGCGGGTCTGAAGAGCAAGCATCCAGCGCCTATTGATGATCTCTCCTTCCCTGAAGCTCCCGACAGGGAATCAGAACATCTGATCACCACGGCCAAGGACGTGTTAGCAGCGGTTGGCTCCTTCCGAAGTGGCTCGGCAGGGGGCCTCGATGCACTGACGCCCCAGCATCTGAAGGACCTTGTGTGTGCCAGTGCTGGGGTGGCTGGCGATACACTTCTGAGGGAGTTGACTGCGCTAGTAAATATGATGCTCTCCGGTAATGTGGCCGACGCCATCGTTGACATCTTGTATGGGGCGAACTTGTGCGCCCTCAACAAGAGGGATGGTGGCATACGTCCCATTGCCGTGGGTTGCACATATCGGCGTATAGCAGCCAAGATATGCTGTAAATTTTACAGCAGGGAGCTGTCGGAAAAATTCCAACCCCTCCAACTAGGTTTTGGTTCCAAAGGGGGTTGCGAGGCTGCTATACATGCCCTTTCTACATACCTTGGAAGTGGTGATGGAGAGGTCATTTTGAAGGTTGACTTGAAAAACGCCTTCAATTCAGTGAATAGGGACACTTTGTTGGCACAAGCAAAATTAGAAACCCCTAAAATTTTTAAATTTCTTTGGCAATGTTACAGGTACCCCACAAAATTATTATATCAGGATAAGCTTTTGGAATCAGCAGTTGGGTGTCAACAAGGTGACCCTCTTGGACCAGTCATGTTTAGTTTAGCAATACACCCCATTATTCGGCAAGTAAATTCTAAATTTAATGTATGGTTTTTAGATGACGGGACTCTAGGAGGGGATCCAGATATTGTATTACAAGATTTAGGGCCGGAACATATCTGACGGAAGATCCATCGCGTTTTATCGGTCGCGTAACGCCAATACATACAAATGTATAGAAAAACGTTCAACCATTCACACCTGACCGATAATCCGTTAGTACGTCGAGCGTACTAACGGATTATCCGTCGACGTCGCGCGCACCACGCACCACGTGAATTTTGACCTTTGAGTAAGGAATATAAATGGAGAGGGCAAATAGTAGGTACATATAGAAAAATTACATTATTCACATATATTATTATATTTTTATAGACTCACGGGTGTATCCCCGGAGGGGAAGGCAGAGTTGTAATATTACACCCACATTTCGCCATGATTTTTTTTATACACATATATACGAAATCGACATAAAGCCACCAAACATAGTGTTGTCTCGTTTTGTCTTAGGGATATCTCTGTCAGTAAAAAGAGATAGCCAAAGTTTACTGAATAAATTAATCATGACGATATCGTATTAGAATGTCATTCGTGCCACTATCGCCATATTTTTCGCCAAGGTTTGTGGTACATCTGCTGTGAAATCGTTGTCTATCGAACACAATAATTTTGTTTTTGTGCATAAATATGTCTAAAAAACCGATATTGGCTCTCAGAGAATATTTTGTTACATGTTTCATACAAGGGTCGTCTTTCGCTTTGCCATGTTCGCCCACATTTGCATTATGGAATAAACTAATCTGGCAAACGATTTAAACTAACAAAGGTAACTTACTACAAAAATGTATTATTCTCCTCTAACCGGCTCCATATCGTTATCGATTACATTCTGGAGAACAACCCAAATGGCAGCCATTTTATTTGCCCAACGTTTCGTAGGTGTGCACGCTAATTTCGTAGGTGAGCACGCTAAATTCGTAGCTATTGGACATACCATATCCATGTCATTCCCAGATCGGTGATTTTAAGATCGTAAAATTCCAGGGCCGCCAGACCTTACTTATTTTTTCAAAAACGAAATGTGTAGAATAATGTAGTGTTAGTATGTGCTATGAGTGTACGCATATTTGCGAGCTTGGATCGAGGGCCAATTTTTGGGTATGAGGTGCTAAAGGTCCACGGGAACAATTTCCATACATACCTATATAGAAAACATTTTGTGTCTTGCTCTGCAACAGTCTGTAACCGCTTCTATATCATTTGTATAAGTTTTGTGAAAAACCGTAACCAAGTCGCATTATCGTCTTTTATTTTTGAACCTCCATACCTAAATAGGATATATATTTAAATAACGCTTGTTGGCTACTATAAAAAATCTTCGAAGTCCGACATATTTTTAATAGTCAAACTCGAATGGCAATATAAATAACTACAGGACTTCAGTGACTACATAACATCAGGGAACACGAAAAATGATTAGGTAAAAGAATATGACAGTAAAATATTGAGCTGCCCTGAGTACGGCCCTGCACGAACAAACTTATGTCTGTGCATAATAGCCACGCTTTCAGCGAATGTGTGCGTGTGATACGCTCGACGCATTTTCCGTCAGATGTGTACTGATTCATTTGACGGAATAGACGCGACCGAAGATACGTTCGACGTATCTTCGGTCATATATGTTCCGCCCCTTAGCTCTTCTTAAAAATAAATTCGCATCTATTGGCTTGGAACTAAATTCTAGTAAATGTGAGCTGTTTATAAATACAACAGACTCTACAAAAAGACTTTCGATACTATCTAAATTTAATAATTTGGCATCAAACATCAAAATTATTGATAAGACATCTCTTCGCCTCCTAGGTTCTCCAGTATTTGAAGAATCTGTCGATTCTTTCTTAAAAGAAAAGATACAAAATTTTTGTGAAGTTTCAGATCGCCTATTCAAAATTAATATTCACTCGGCCTATACTATTATTCGATATTGTCTTTTCGTCCCAAAATTCACACATGCCTTAAGATCTTCCCAACTTTGGAAAAAATATGCACTTTTAGAACAAGTCGACAAAATTATCCAAAGTACTTTAAAGAGAATATTAAATGTGGACTTGGACGACCGAGCCTGGCTACAAGCGTCATTGCCTATACGTCTGGGTGGGCTCGGTGTACGCAAAATTTCTAGTGACAGTTTACCGGCGTTTCTATCTTCGGTTCACAGCACGGAAGAGTTAACTAGGAAAATTTTATCACCTACACTAGTTAACTCAGAAGTGCTGTGCAAAACCCAAGCTGTAAACGCCTGGAAAATGGCTTATCCAAGCGCTGATTTGCCTACCAACCTATTCTCCCAAAGACAGTGGGACGCGCCGCTTTGTGACATTGTAAGGAAAAGTCTTTTAGATACAACTTTTAATGTTGCAGAGCGTGCTCGCTTGCTGGCTGTGGGAGGATGGGAATCGGGTCTGTGGCTTCAGGCACTACCATAGTCCAACACTGGAACCATGCTGGACGATGAGACGTTCCGCATCGCCACTTGTCTTAGGTGCTCCGTGTGTTTCTCCGCATCGATGTCATTGTGGAGAAGACGTCGATAGCCTCGGACACCATGGGCTATCTTGCAGCAGAAGCGCTGGTAGAATTCCCCGTCGCGCCCATGTGAATGACATAATTCGGCGTGCTCTTGTCACGTCTGGCGTACCAGCTGTACTTGAACCAAATGGTTTGGTACGCGACGACGGTAAGAGACCTGATGGTATGTCTTTGTTGCCTTGGAAAATGGGTAGGCCTTTGGTGTGGGACGCAACCTGCGTAGACACCCTCGCGCCATCACATGTTCCAAGCACGGGAGGCCATGCTGGCGCTGCTGCTGCAACTGCGGAAACCCTCAAACGGCGCAAATACAGTAATTTAGTGAGTAATTACGTGTTTGAGCCGTTTGGGGTGGAAACGCTAGGCTCATGGGGTCCGAGCGCTCGTTCACTGTTCCGGGAAATTTCGAAACGTTTAATCGACGTCTCACGTGACCAGAAGGCTGGTTTATTCTTTGCTCAGAATGCTGATTGCATTGCCATCCAGCGTGGCAATGCTGCCAGCCTTCTGGGCACGTTACCCGATGACATTGATGCGGAGGCATTTTACGACGCCTAAACCGTGTAAATATTTTGAATTTCTTTTAACGTTTTTTTTGTACATGTACTACTTAGACATTAAGATTAGATTAAGCTTCATGTAGATTATAAAATTATGTTAATTTAATGTATAATTATAACTATGTACATACATCAATAAAACTTTGACTTCTAATATAGCTAAACTAAGACGTTTTACGCGGGATATGTTCATGTGGTGACGAATGAAGAATACTTCGTATTCTGTCACGACCTCATTTTATTATTCCGTGGGTGTTGTGGGAGGCAACTAAGGAAAATACAGTTTTAGTAAAAGACGGAAAACTCGTCATCAAACACTATACAAACCCGTCTGGCCAGCTAACGCACATAAGCAGACGTCTAAAACGGTCTGTGTTCAGAGATTGCCTACACAGACTGGGAATTGCTTGCAGACGCAGTGGAAGTTTAATTATATTCATCCAACTGTTTAGGACAATCGAATGTCTGAAATATGTGACCAAGTTTCTTGGCGCTAAGAATAAAACAAATCAATTACCTGGGGATCTTCTCTGGTGGCCTGGAGGCAACCTAGATAATTACACACAAATTTTGGCCAAAACAGCGGTGATTTTCGTTAGTTACCAGACTCCAAACGCGGCGTCTTCAAGGCACGCAGCACGAGATCAATCGCTCACAACCTTTGCCGGGCAAATCCAATAGCGGCAATTGCAAACAGTCTGCATACGGCTGTATGCTGATGACATGCATGGTTGTCGCCAAGGGGGCCGGGGATTTAGCCACCCTCCCCCCCTAGAGATTCAAAAGGCCTAAAATTTTAAAATAAATCAAACTTGTCTCATTTTCCATATAAACTGGCGAACTTGCGCCCCCTAGGCCAACAGCTGGCGATGCCCTTGATGACATGTATGTACAATCAGGCAAACAGTTGTCGCTCGATGTTTGGTTAAGAGTATGGCCTTAGAGTTTGATCTGCCTCTTATCAGAGTGATAACTTCAACCACTGCATCATCTAATTACACATAACATAACTTCACGCCCTTATCCCCGAAAGGGTAGGCAGAAGGGTATTGCACACCCACACTTCGCCAGTTATGTTTCAGTCCCAATGTAATAGGGGGCGAGAGCCTCTTGCCATCTCATTCATCATCAGCCTTTAACAGTCCACTGCTGGACTAGGCCTCTCCTTTGAAAGGAGGAATTGGCCTACTATACCACGCTGGCCAAACGGGTTGGTATAGGATTTGTATCAAGTTTTTCTTCTCTTACAGTGCTGTTTTCTGCATAATGTGCTCCCTCTGTCGGCTCTTACGACACCCATGGGATGATATGGGGAGGTGGCATTCCGTATTCTTAATCCGTCACCACGCGGACAACTGCCATCTACCGGGCACATTATTAAGCGAACGATAATTAACATGTTTAATGCACACACAACTCAGAGGTGTGTGCCTGGGGTAACTGGGGATCGAACCCGAGACTATCGTCTCGGCCGTCTGTTACGTACATCACTGGGCTATCGCCGGGTTCGTAATTAAATTATTTTTATTTCAGCGCCACGACAACATGATCGTAAAATAATTCATTATGACGGTGTAAATATTAAAAAGGTTCGTTGGGGACTTTTTGCGAAGTTTGGCTAACTTTGAGTGCTCGGCCACAGTGAAAGGCGGGCGCGGGTGCGGGCGCGATGCGGGAAACTCAAACATATGGAGCTCTATAGGAGTGTCCGTAGTGGACGAGCGGGGCGGCGAGCGGTGCAGCGCGGGGAGCACGCGGGCAACTCAAACCATAGGACTTTCATACAAGTGTCCGTAGTGAATGTGCGGGCGGTAAGCGGGAAACAATGCGGAGCGTGCGGATCTCAAACTTTTATGAGCAATGATATTATGAGTAATTATTAAATCAAGTGCGAGTCGAACTCGCTCATTAAGGTTAACGTAGTAGAGGGATTCACTTAACATAAGTATCACATAGCCTCCTAGCCAAATATCACTATAAATTTTTCGCCAGCAAAAATAACTTTGCTTTCCTTAGTGTTTGTATATCGATATTGTTTATTGATATTGAGCACCAAGGGTTTTGGGAAGCAAAATTTAAATTTAAAAATCTCCATAGGCACCCCGCTAGTATAGGACAGATATATATTTTTTTGTATATAAATCATAAAGCAGTTCACATAATACATCTACTTATCAATTTTGAAATTTGTAGTCCCTAGTACCGATTGCAGGCGCATTGTACGTTCACACGCCGCGTTCGCACGTTACGATAAATAATTTCTGGATTATAATTGTTGAATTATGTTGAATTTTGTCACGTTGACATTCGTCTAGTTGGCTTGGTCGACTAGTAATAGTTTTGGCGTAAAGTGGATGTGACATAGAAAGCGATACATAGACAGACATGGCGAATCTATCAGGGGTTTAGTTTTAAGCCTTTGGCTAGGGAACCCTAAAGATAGGTTACTTACATATCAGTCAATCTTCAGAAATACTCTGCTAATATTATAAATGCGAAAGTGTTTATAGATATATATTTGGTACCTATATATAATGGTAGATAATGTCATGGATACTGACCGAATTACTTTGTACTCTATAGAGTTTCTGATTTCTTTAGAATAATCAGGAGTCTTACACAACTTGAGACTGAAAGTAAATTAATGTTACCCCGACTTCAACGCGCGCGAAGCCGCGGGTAAAAGCTAGTATTATATAATGATGAACTTAAAATGCAAAGTATCTATATAAATTCTAATTTGTTTTATTTTTTTACATTACCACATATCTCTTTATAACCCTTTCAGTCGTTCCTGAAGTTACTAGAATTTCCAATTGTTATTCAAAATATAATTTTTATTTTTAATAGTTGCCAAATATTTATAAACATTTTCCAAATATCATAAAAACCAAAACTATTGTAACAGTTATAAATGTGATTTGAACCCACGCCTTTAGACCGTGAGGCGGTTGTACTATCCGCACGGCTACAGTCTTGTTATCAGTTAGTTGCGAATTTGGTGAACAATTGACATAGTGTTACTATGGTGAGTGATAACGTCATCTAACTGAAAACTCATATTCACGTAGCCGCGATCCTAAATTTGACAAACACTGTTCACCGCACCCGCGAACGCGCCACTACGGACTCACAAAGACGCGCGCGGGCTGCCCGCGCTACTATGGCCAAGCACTGACACTTCAACGAGGCGAGTTAGGGATTGAAAGTTGAAAATTCAATACATTGCTGATTAGACACCTTTGTGCAAGAAGTTGAGTTGTCATAATGACTCGGTGACGATCAACCATTGGAAATTATCGTCAGAAGAACTTGAGAGGGCACGGAAATGTTACGAGATGGAAACAAACTTTGGAAGGTGAAATTACAATTTTGTTCGGCGCCAAATGTTTTCAATTTGACGTAATGTGTTTCTAAATAAATTAGCATACTTTAGAGCAGGAGTGTTCGTGCGAGTTTATCTCTGAGTTAATTAAACACGTTTGGTTAGTTAGTTAGGTATATGGATTATTGCGATTGAACATGAATAATTTGTTTTTGGCTACAAACCGAGTAACAAAGATGTAGCAAGAAGCAATTTTGCCGGATCTTAATCTCCAGTATTTCTTAGTATCAAACAGTTTCTGGATTGCATCTACGCCAAACATTTTGAAGTACGTATCACCACATCCTGACACATAAGACAAGAGCTACATGTAATATCAGACAACAAGGGCTACGTATAATACCAGACCAAATCCAAGATTTACACTTTCTTAGATCGTTTAAAAAAGATGGTTCATATTGAATTGAAAATAATAATTAAAAATTGAAAATTTAGATTTTTATTATAAATAAATATATATTGTTTTACACAAACTAGGCCAGGATTAAACTTGGACCTACATTTGTGGCGTCGCTGACAGATTTATACGAAGTTGAAACAATTAAGAAAGAAAAGATGCAGACGAATGTTCCACAGTGCGCTTTATGTTCCCAGCATTGAGGACTATTTAGTCGGTTTTTGGAACACTTGATTTACTCGCCGATTGTATATGTACTTAATAACTTGTTTTTGCTGACGCAAAAAGGAGGACATACCTATTTAATTCTGCTGAATTCATTTTTCATGGTCGTTTGTGGGTAACTATATAACATGAGCCACTTTAAGTGATTATTTTCCTATTTCGATTCCTCACTGTAAAATTTCGCTCAGACAAAATGCTGCACTTACAAGAGCATTTGTATGTAACTTCCCTACGATGTTAGCAATCTCACAACTTACAATTAAAAAAACTTTGATTGACAAACACTGATTGACTCACTTCATGTGGTATACAAATCATAGCTTCGAACACGGCAATTGTATCGATGACGTTAATTTAAAATAAAAGCAACCTCTCATGTATCCTAAAATTGTCGCTGTAAACACACAATGTGGTGTCACCTTTAATGAAAGAACAGTGCAAAGGTAAAGGTAAAACTTGGTGTTTCCAATTATTTGTGTAGTCTGGACGCTCGGGCAAATTAACTCTCTCAGTGTCAGTTCTCAAGTGTTGAACTAAGCAGGTTTAATCCAACATTTCACTTAGTGTTCGATCTGACGCAGATAGGTATTGTGAGGTAATGATATACTTTTGGGATTATTGTATGTGTTAGTAGATCAAGGATGCAGGCATTGATTTAAATAATAAAGATACGTCGGACCGAACATTTGACGGACGCAGTCACCCTACAAAAAAAATAACGCCATCTATTAAAACTAGTATGAAATATAATGTAAATCGGCATGGTCTGCTCCTAGACATAACCTTGTAAGAGCAGGGTGAGGCATTTTTCGAGGTACAAAAAATATTTTTATTTTCATTTTGGATTAGTAATGTTTTTTGATGTTGGTGTATCTTTAAATTTTAAGATAATAAAATCAATTAAAAATAATTTTGTACATTATTGAATCTTATAGTAATATTATTAAATCTTTTCATTTCATCTGCTACAACGCCCGCCGCTGCAAAGTTATGTCGCACTTTTACGCGGCTTTGCGCCGTTTTTCCCAATATGAAAGAAAATTGCTTTAAATAATGTTAGAAGTTGATTTAATGACATATTTTTAAGTTATGAAATGTTATCATATTTTTTATTAAACTCAATCCTCAGAATACACAGCAATCAGAGACAAGAATGGAAATATACTGAATGGTGAATCGTGTGTGTTGAAGAGATGGAAAGAGTATTTTGAAGGATTATTTGAAAGAACGACGACAGAGATATCAACAGGTGAAATGAATGGTAATGATAGCAATGCTGAAAGCGATATTGGCGTGGATGAGATTTTGAAGGCACTGGCCAATATGAAATTAGGTAAGGCTGCTGGGTATGACAGGATTACAGTCGAAATGCTGAAGGCTGGACAGGGCATCGTAGTTAGTCAGGTGCAGCGTTTATTTAACTTGTCCTGGAGCACCGGCCGAGTACCTGATGACTGGGCCACAGCAGTAGTTGTGCTTTTTTATAAAGGAAAAGGCTCGCAACAAGACTTCAAAAACTATAGAGGCATTAGCCTTCCCAGCATTGTTGGCAAATTGTATGCAAAGGTATTAATTGAAAGAGTTATAAAAGTAACCGACAAGAAAATATGGGATGTACAAGCAGGATTCCGAAAGGGTATGGGGTGTACGGATCAAGTATTTTCCTTGCGATGCATAGCCGAGAAATTTTTGGCCATAGGTCGAAAGGTCTACTGCGCATTCGTGGATTTGGAAAAGGCTTACGATAAAGTGGTGAGGAATGAAATGTGGTCGGTACTGTCGATGTATGGGGTGAACAGTAGCCTCATTCGAGCTCTGAAATCCCTTTATGAGGATTCTAGAGCTTGTGTGAGGTTAAACGGGGCATACACTGACTGGTTTACCATCAACACAGGTGTTAGACAGGGATGTGTAGCGTCGCCGTGGCTGTTCAACCTCTTCATGGACAGTTGTTTGCAAGATTGGAAACATAGTGAATGTGGATTAAGAATGAATGAGTTACTTGTCAAATGCCTCCTTTATGCTGATGATCAGGTTATACTTGTGACTTCAGCGGAGGAGATGCAGGAGATGTTAACAATCCTGCATGGTGCGTTAGAGAGGAAAGGAATGAAAGTGAATGTAAGTAAATCGAAAGTTATGGTTTTTGAAAAGGAGGAATGCGTTACGGCTTGTAATGTTATGATCGATGGTCAGCGAGTGGAGCAAATGAATGAGTTTGTATATTTAAGTACGCTATTTACAAGAGATAGTAATAATGTAGAAGATATTGAAAGAAGGATTAATGCAGGTAATAGAGTGAATGGAGCTCTGAAGGCGTTTATGAATAGCCAAAACGTGTCCAAAAAGGCACGTTTGGCTGTGCATAGAGGGGTGTTAGTACCTACTCTTATGTATGGTAGCGATAGTTGGGTATGGCAGAAGAGTCATGAAAGTAGAATAAATGCTGTAGAAATGAGAGCACTGAGAAGTATGTGTGGTGTCTCTCTGACTGACAGAGTAAATAATTGTGTGATAAGAAAGTGTTCTGGGGTAACAGAAGATGTAGTGACAAGCATCGAGAAAGGTATGCTAAGATGGTTTGAGCACATGGAGAGGATGGATGACGAAAGACTGACCAAGCAGATATATAAGGCAAGTGTGGAAGTGACAGGACGAAGGGTCTTCCCCTTCGTCCTGTCACTTCCACACTTGTAGTGATAGTTGGGTATGGCAGAAGAGTCATGAAAGTAGAATAAATGCTGTAGAAATGAGAGCACTGAGAAGTATGTGTGGTGTCTCTCTGACTGACAGAGTAAATAATTGTGTGATAAGAAAGTGTTGTGGGGTAACAGAAGATGTAGTGACAAGCATCGAGAAAGGTATGCTAAGATGTTTTGAGCACATGGAGAGGATGGATGACGAAAGACTGACCAAGCAGATATATAAGGCAAGTGTGGAAGTGACAGGACGAAGGAGAAGACCTAGGCGGACGTTCTCTGACTAGATTGGAGACATCCTAAAAACAGGACAGGTGTGAAGTACCCTGAACAGAAGAGCATGCATGAGGAATCTGATGGGAATGAATGAAGCAAGAGAGATATGTCAGGATCGTTGCAAATGGCGTTTCGTAGTCTCTGCCTACCCCTCCGGGAAACAGGCGTGAGTCTATGTATATATGTATGTATATTTTATTATGTTTTTTGTCGTAGTTCTCGTAACCTTTCACAGCACAACTTGGCATTTTGGTTCGTAAAATTTACGACCGCTCCCGATGACAGCTGATCGCGTCCTAGTTCACTTCGATATAGGGAAGACCATTTTAGGACCAAGTTTGAGGCGTCATTGTAACATGCGGTCCGTCCACTCCTTACGCAGTAATATATATGTCAATGGATGCAGGTTAAATTATTCAACGGCAATACTCCGTGCTCTTAAAAATGGAACTAAAGAGTGACAAAAAAAAGTACGAGGACGTACACGACTATAATCAGGATTAACCTTAGTGTAGGTACTTATAAGTGTTTTTTTTTTTGACTTCACCCGTTTGGGTGATTGGTATCAAGACATGTTTGTTCTATGCTTTTCGCCAGCTTCCTGCCTCCACCCAAAAAACATACTTACCACGAAATTGTTCCATCGCGACGTGAAATTAGGACAAATAAACAAACACACTTGATGATACTTGATGGCACGGGCTGTTTCCGCAACTCCACGTCTTGGCGTGTATTTTGCGTGCAGGTGGGAATGGTGTCTTCATTCGAGCCATCCCAGCTCTTCGAGGAAGGCCAGCAGACTCTTGATGTGGCCCACTGCCTCCCTCAGGGTGCTGTATCTCGTCAGGTACTGCTGCCTGTACTGTGCGACCTCAGGGCAGTCGAGGAGCAGGTGGGCTGCCATCTCGTCTGCTGCCATACAGGCCCTGCACAGCGGGCTGTCGGTGATACCTATAGTAAATAGGTGTTTATTAAAGAATCCGTGTCCTGTGTAGGCGGCCGTGACTGTCCGCAGTTGTTGTTTGGACAGCCGGAGGATTTGTTTGGCTATCTTACCGTCTACTGCGGGAAGAGCCTCCTTGGCCTGCCTACATGTTTCATTACCAATCCAGGACTGGTTGTGTTGGGTCCTGGTCCTATTCCTTACCAGGTTGCGATAAAAACCAGAAGGGAGGGGAATAATGGGCTCGGGTCCCACCACCTCTAAAGTGGCCCCTCTTCTGGCAAGTACGTCGGCTGCGTCATTCCCTCTTGAGCCACTGTGGCCCTTGATCCATTGCAGTGTTAATTTGTTTTGTTTACCTACCTCTGTTAGTTTCTGGTGGCATTCATGCGTGAGTGCCGAGGTGTAGTGTAGCGTGAGTATGGCTTTTGAGGGCTGAGAGTACAGCCTTACTATCTGAGAGGATCCTAATGGATCGTTCCCTTACCTTACGTGCCATGATTGCTGTGGCAGCTAGGATTATGCCAAAACATTCGGCCTGGTAGACCGTGTTGTAGGCTCCCAGCGGTGCTGCGATGTTGATGTTAAGGTCCTCGGAGAATACTCCTGAACCCGTACATGTATCCGTCTTAGACCCATCTGTGAAGATCGTGAGCTCGTTGTGGCCAACCGCTCCCTCGTGTAGATCCTCGTACAGTTGGATTTTGTATTTCTTATCGAAAACAAATTGTTTCGGTATTCGGTCGCCAATGGCTTGTGTGAGAGGAACTTCTTTAAAGAGTGTGTTTAAGTTGCTAGTGTGCGGTGTGTTAGTGTCTTTCCAGAGCTTCAGAGCTCTTAGCCGGATCGCTGACATCGTTGCTTCCTGTTGTATGAACAGGTGCAATGGAGGCAAGTCCAGCAACACTTCGAGTGCCGCTGTAGGTGTGGTTTTCATGCAGCCCGTGGCCGCTAGGCATGCAAGTCTTTGAAGCTTTTGAAGCTTGTTGGCGGCCGTTGTTAGGTTGGTCCGAGGCCACCACACTACTGCGCCGTAGCTTATCATCGGACGTATTATTGTCTTATAGAGCCATAAGACAATTTTGGGGGATAGGCCCCATCGTTTACCTATCATCTTCTTGCACTGCCAGAAGACGATGCTGGCTTTATTGAGCTTATTTTCCATGTGGCTGTTCCATGTCAATTTGCTGTCAAGAGTGACTCCCAGGTACTTTACCTCGGTAGACAGCATGAGCTCTGTGTTGAATAGCCTGGGCAGTCGGTAAGTACCCAGCGCGCGACAACACACTTTCTCATTTATAATATTAGTAGGTATGGATCAACAAATTACTTCAAGCACATAGAATCAATACGCAATTCAGATCAGCATCCTAGAGAGACACCTGCTCTGTAATTACAAATGTATAAATTCTCTAATGCATAGACGCAGAGTATTGGTCATATGCCTAGAATGTCAGACGGGAAGCAATACTAATGTAATATAACCCAAGAAGATACTATGGGATGGTAATACCATCCCCTAGTATCTTTTTGGGTTTACGCGACTGTTACACATTGAAATTAAACTACAGTTTACGGATTTTACGCGATGTATTGGTTCACTAAGTTATTACATTTGAAACTAATGATCTAGAAACTATATTTTTAATTTATTACTAGCCGACGTTTCGAATTCTTTACAGAATTCATGTTCACGGCAGACTGAGGTGATATTTGTCTTTTTCTTGAATGTATAAGTTATATCAAAGTACCCGAACATTTTTCAACTTCTGGTGTTACTATTTACGCGGAATGAGCTCACAGTGTCCTTAGGTCTTCTGATGACTTTGTCCTTCTTGGGTTTCATTAGCCTTATAACAGGGTCCCAAGCTGGAGGAACATTCCAACCATCTTCCCTATTGAAATTAGGGTGTTTTTTAATTTCAATAGCCTCTCGTATCATCCTTGGAAGAAAACGGTGTTCTTTTGCAAGTATCTGTGGTTCATCAAATCGCAGGTAGTGGTTGAGTCCTTGTTCCACATGTTCACACACAGCAGACTTTGTTGAGCGTTTATGTTTTATGTCAGCTATATGTTCTTTGAGTCGAATGCCTATGCTTCTCTTGGTTTGTCCAATGTATGAGAGCCCACATTCACAGTCAAT
Organism: Euclidia mi; assembly: GCA_944739405.2. Lineage (NCBI taxonomy): Eukaryota > Metazoa > Arthropoda > Insecta > Lepidoptera > Erebidae > Euclidia > Euclidia mi. The sequence goes on along the minus strand of OX123204.2, from coordinate 22,706,333 downwards.
TTTGTAGACACCGGCCTCTTGCAAGGGTAACTGACACTTGACAGATGGTAATAATTGACTGATCTTCGTTGGCGGCTTGTAGCAAGTTTTGATAGAAGCTCGCTTCAAGATGTAGCCAATTTTGTCGGTCACGCCCTTGATGTATAGGAGGACAGCAGGTTGTCTTTCTACTGTGGCTGGTTTTTCTTTCTCCTGGGATCTGTGACAGTGGCGCGGTGGTCGGAGCTTGTTGTCTTGCAGAACTTGCGTGACATGTTGAAGCTCAGTGTCCAGGTGTTTCTTGTCACAGATCCCGCGGGCTCTCTGAAACAGAGACATTCCTACAGTAGTCAGATAGTCGAATATGGTAAAATAAACTTGTACACTAATAGATACATTATATATTTTTGGAGCAGTAGAGCCTAAATTGTTTTAATAAGAAATGTGGTTTACTCGGAAGTTAAAAGCTTCTAATAATGATGCAACTGGTGTTTTTTGATGGATTACCTACCTTATTTGGTGAATTACCTTTTATTTTATTTAATTTATAATGTGACAGAGTATCTAAATGACAAAACATAATGAATTCGTACAGTTATAATATTGACATAATTATCCTAATTAATTTTCTTTGACTAAATAAAATACTTTGACTAATAATTACTTTACTTGACATTTCTCTAATTCTAATCGTACGTACAGGACATTTCTCTATTTTTTTTGACATTGAGATAATTATTCCTTTTCAAATGGCAATATACAATGAAATGATTATAAAAAAAAATATTTAAGATGTATTTCTATTTTGGAGACATGCAACTTCTAATATCAACTTATAAAGCTCTGTGTGAATGCATACTAAGATACTGTGCATGGGGTGGCGCAGGAAAGACCTTTATCCTATCTGCAGAGCGGGCCCAGCGCTCGGTGTTAAAAGTTATAATGCGTTTACCCTTCAGACATCCTACTTTAGCAGTTTATCAAATGGCTGGCGTTTTGTCTGTAAGAAAGATAAACATATACGAAACTCTGAGACGGTACCACAAAACCATTGTGCCAACCTTACCTTTAACATCTAAACGAATTGAGCGATGCCCTGTTCCTAAAGTTAAAACTGCCCTAGGTCAGAAACACTTTAATTTTCTAGCCCCCTATATATACAACAAAATGTGTACTAAAGTGAATGATATAAAAACCCTTAGCAATAACCAATTTAAAAAAGTTGTAATTGAATGGCTAAACACGATGGACTATAATATTGTTGAGAATTTACTAAGAATCATATCGTAACACTATTATAAATAGATCTGATTGGTGGACATCTGATTTTCCGATCCCAAGACATCGTCGTAGGGCCAATCAGGTCAGACTAATTTAAAGAACACACACACAAGCGCACACACACACGCACACACACACAAACACACACACACACATAGACGCACACACACATAGACGCACACACACACACACGCGTTCACAGCAATCTCTTACATTAAATTTACACTGCACTGAATATTTTGCAACCTTTTTAGTCCTTTTCTTGTTTTTATTGTTATGCTTTCATTTTTATTTTTAATCTTTTTTGTTTTTCTTGAGACATAAATGATCTGTGCCAGGATTAAATTTGGGAAGACACTGTCTCCTGCAACACAGTTATTACTAGTGCGGGAGTCAGAGAATTCTAAAATATTGTAAACGTGTATTTTATGTCGATAAAGAATTATTATTATAATTATTTGTTTCTCTTTCACGCGTACTTTTCTAACATATGATGTTAAAAAAGTACACGGCCCTTTGGCAGGCGTACACGGAGACATAGGTCCAACGCGCAGAGGCCCCTTGAGAATTTTAATCTAGTATGTGGTGGAGCACCTACTGAGGAGCCTCCATAACTGCACTATGAAGTACAGCCACGGATTAGCCACAGCAGGTGTAGGAGTTGAGAGTCCTGCGGGCGCTCTTGGGCATCAACTCCTACCAGCCAATAAAGGCAAGCAGGAGACGAGGCCCTGACCGACTCTCTGAAGCATTCGGGACCGCAGTGTTGCCACACACATTCAGCTCGCCACAAAGCTGCCCTGCGGTTTGTAAGCTTTCTATTCATCTTGCAATACATTTTTTGTTTATATCACAAGATGAAGGTGATGTTTGAAAGCTGTTACTCTGCCCTCCGAGATTGCGTTAGTCTCATGATGAGATAACGGCTGCCCCAGAGGGGTTTTATTATTATTTATTATTATTATTATTATTATATGGTTTTTATACTCAGCTAATCGCTGGTGTTTTGATGACATTTACGGGTTAGACCAAGTAATTGTCACAAGAGCTAAATTTGATTTTGTGTTTCATCGCTTTGCATGAATTTGCGTACTATCCTACATGTGTTCAAAATTGCTGCTTTTTGGATATTGATGAAAGTGTTTGGTGTTAAATCAAGAAGTTTTAGGCCAGAATGTAGGTGTTTCGGTATTACTCCGGTGGTAGATATTACTACTGGTACAATGTATACATTACGGGCTTGCCAAATTCTTACTATTTCATCTTTAAGGTCAGTATATTAATTTATTTTTTCAATTATAGTTTTTAAAAGATTATGGGTATTTGGTACTGCAATATCTATTATATACACGGTATTTTTTGTTTTATGGTGTACTGTAATGTCTGGTCTGTTGAAATGAATAGTCTTGTCTGTTAGAATAGCTCGATCGTAGTACATCTTATGGGTTTTGTTTTCTAATACGGAGCTGGGTTGGTATTTATAGTAAGGTGTATGAGTATCTTCGATTAACTTATATTTGAGTGCTAGTTTTTGATGAATTATATTGACTGTTTGATTGTGGCGGTGTGTGTAGTCAGTTTGTGTTAGTGTAGTACAAGCTCCTGTTATATGTTGTATGGTTTCTGGCTGTCGGTGACATTTGCGGCATTTATCATCTATGGTATTGGGATCTTTAATAATATATTTCCTATAGTTTTAGTATTTATAACTTGGTCCTGAATAGCTATTAAAAATCCTTCGGTTTCAGGGAATAGGTAGCCACTAGTAAGCCATCTATTCGAAGCTTCTGAGACGATGTGTGGTTGTTGCAAGTCATGTGGGTGGCGGCCATGAAGTACTTTGCCTTTCCATTGGTCTAGTTGATGGTTTTCTGAGTCTAATTGAGTATTCATTGGGTGCAAGGTGTTAGTTATTTCAGCTAAATTTAGAGGCGTGAGCTTAATATCGTTGTTAGCAATGATTCTATGAATATTACTTGTAGCGGCTTTATTATGGAAGAATGTTCTTAGATTGAGTACTTGCTTTTTCAGCAACCAAGTTATATCTATGAGCCCTCTACCACCTTTTACTCGCTTAAGATACATTCGCTCGACTGCGGATTTAGGATGTAAATAATTATTTCTAGTTAATATAGTCCGAGTTTTAATTTGAAGGCTTTTTAAATCTGTCTGGGACCATTTTACTACACCAAATGAATAGGTTAGTATGGGTATTACGTATGTATTTATAGCTTTAATTAGTCTTTTACTGGTTAGTTGTGTCTTACATATCAAAGTTATTCTATTTTTATATTCTTCCGTCAGTATTCGTTTTAGACTTGAATGATCCAATAGTTTGGATTGTTGGTATCCTAGATATTTATAAACTTCGTTTGTCTCCATGGCTGTTATAATTTCCCCTTCTTGTGTTGTATAATCTCCTGGCTGTATTTTCCCCTGTTTAACATTTAAAATTTTACATTTGTCTAGTCCAAATTGCATTTTAATATCTTTACTGAACGATGCTGTAATATCAATAAGGTGTTTTATATTCTTTGCTGTACTACTATAAGGTTTGATGTCATCCATGTAGATCAAATGAGTTATTGATGTTGGATTAGCGGTGCGATTGAAACAATATCCGATGTTATGCTTATTTAACATGGAGGATAGTGGGTTAAGAGCGAGGCAGAACCACAGTGGGCTGAGGGAGTCACCTTGGTAGATGCCTTTTCTTATCCTAATTTCCCTGGTTGTAATAGAAGTTTGATTGTTACGCAGGTACATTTTTGTTTTCCAGAATGACATTACGTCTGTTAGAAAGTTAATCAGATTTGGGTTAATTTTGTAAATGCTAAGTATTTTTATAAGCCAAGTGTGTGGAATGCTATCAAATGCTTTGCGGTAATCGATATACGTGCAATACAGGTTCCTTTTTTTTTGCATTAGCATGTCTATGTATTTTGGCATCTATGATTAGTTGTTCCTTACAACCCATGTGATGTCGCCTGCAACCCTTCTGCTCTTCTGCTATTATATTATTATTTTCAATATGCGTATTGATTCTATTGGCAATAGTCGCTGTAAAAATTTTGTACATCGTGGGTAAGCAAGTGATTGGTCGGTATTGTGAAGGATCTTGTGTATTATTACTTTTCGGTATCATGTAGGTAATTCCTGTTGCTAGAAACGATGGGATTGGTTGCTTTTTTAAGATTATTTCGTTAAAACAGTTAGCTATTGACTGGTGTAATGAGTGTAAGTGTTTGAGCCAAAAGTTATGTATGTTATCGGCACCGGGCGTTTTCCAATTATGAAGTTTAGCGGTGACAATTTTAATATCCGTGTCTACTATATCACAGTACTCCATTTCATCGATATTTTCCCACCTGTTTTCTTCCTGTAATATCCAGGGGGCTTCTTCATTATGTGTGGTATCTTTCTCCCAAATACCGGCCCAAAATTCTTCTACTTGCTCTTTAGTAGTAGTTGTTTCTACATTATCATTATTTCTATTATCTATTTTACCTATCTTCAACTGTCTGTAGAAAATCTTTTCATTAGTGTTAAACATAATATTTTGTTGTTTTCGTTTTAATGCTTTTTTATACCTGGCTAATCTATGTGCTTTAAGTGATAACTTTTGTTTGAGTGTATCCAAGTGTTCTTCTAATGTTTTATTATTACTCTCGTGTCTTGTATGTATTGTGCTATTTTTAAGTATTTTTTCTACCATAAGCTGTATTCTCCTCGATCTGTTGCCTCTAATGTATTGAGTAAGTCTACCTATATCAGATCTTAGCCGTGATATGTCTTTTTGCAGTCTTATTTGCCATGGGGGTTCAGAGGATTTTTTGTTTGTTTGATTTTTAGGTTCAGTATATATTTTGTACCCTAGTTCTTTAGCTATTACATTTGCAGTAGAATATATCAAAGTGTGAATATCAGTAAGTAGTATATTTTCTGTGAGAAATCAATTCAGTATGTTATTATTAAATATAGTTAGTAAATCAGTAAGTCGTTTGCTGTAGCCTAATTTAGGCAGTTTCGGTCGCATGATAGGATCCATACCCCCATATTGCACTAACTTACTTCTTAACTTATCTGTTAACTTAAATACATATTCGTCACAAGTCGGATCCTGTTCTAAGATTGGTATTTCGGATTCTAAGAGTATATCGTGAGTTGATATTGTTTGTGTGGACATATGTGCGGTAAGAGTGTTGGAAGTGCAATCTAAATTAAATGAGTATTCAGTTGAAGTTACTTGAGTATCGGTTTCTAGTTGACCTTCTATGTTTATGTCTGGTATAAAATCGTGTGATGTTATAGGCGATGTTTGCCGATTATCGGTAGAGTGTTGACGCTCCAGATCTTGTCGGACTTCTTCTTTTATCTGATTCAGATGATTATCTGTGAGGTATTTATTCCTTACTATCATACGTCTTTGGTCTGAGATTCTTTGTTCTGTAGCCTGAATTCCTGGATATTTTTGTACGAACAGTTTATGCATATAATAATATAATTTGGTAACGAAAAAATAAGTACGCATGATGAATACATTAACTTCTGTTGGCCATTTCATGCGTATTCTTGGTTTACCGGCTTTAGTGGAGGTAAAAAGGCATTTACCTCCTGCGTAACATCTAAAGTCGGCGTGGGTGCTCCGTGCGAGTTTTGCTCCACAGAAGACACCGGCGATGGATTGTATGATAATGTGCTAGGGCTATACGGTTCTGCTATTGAAAGTGAAATGGAAGAATTTAAACTAATACTATCGCTGTCATGTGTCGGGTTGGCTGTAGTATTTTCGGGTGACCCGGAGGGAGCCCGCCTACTCAAACTTCCTACTCAAAGCTTCCTCTCCGCTGACGGTTCCTATGCTGTGACACCCAGCGTCAGCTCCAGGTGTGCCCCGGTGATTGCCCCCGGGAAGCGGCCCTAAACGTTTACTTCGTAACATCATCTCCATGTACTCGTAAATGGGTTCCCAGAGCCATGTTGGCCGCGCCAGTAATTAAAGTATCGCGTGTCCGCCCCCCACGTGAGTCAGGTGTTCGACTCGGACGTATGGTTGGATTATAGGGGGCTTATTATTATTATTATTATTCTCTTTATTTTCATATTTATCCTATCTTTTACATTTTTAAATATAACACTCTAAAAAAAGTAAAAATGATATTAAAAATATAAAAATAGATTCCCACCGACGACGGGAATAGGATCCAAGTCACCGGTGGTTAGGGCTCCAGAGCCAGAAATTTCCTCACAATGCGTGCCGTTTGCAGAAGAACTGCCTTTTGCATCAAACTCTTGACCCAGCTGCCTAGTTTCAACCTCTCTAGATGGCGTTCGAGGGTTTTGGCTATAAGTCCATTAACGGACACAACTATCGGAACAATGATTGCTGAATCAATATCCCACATATCGACAATCTCGTGAGCCAAGTCCAAATATTTCTCTTGTTTGTCTTTTTCTGCTTTCACGAGATTCTCGTCATATGGGATAGTAATGTCAACAATCATTGCGCGGCGCTCTGATCGATCTATTATCACAATATCAGGCCTGTTGCAAACAACAGTCCTATCTGTGACAATAGATCGATCCCAGTACAATGTTGCATGATCATTCTCGAGAACTGGCTCAGGGCTGTACCTGTAATATGGCAACTCGACGTCTACAAGCCCGTATCGCAGAGCCAGTTGCTGATATATGATCCTGGCTACTTGGTTGTGTCTGTGCAAGTACTCGCTATTAGCAAGACGAGAACAACCGGAGACTATATGCCTGAGGGACTCACCAGGTCGGTTGCAAGCTCGACACATATCTACTGTGCCGTCCCTCATGATATACCTCCGGTAATTTCTCGTCTTGATAACTTCATCTGCAATTGCACAGACAAAACCTTCGGTTTCTCCGAAGAGATTACCAAAACGTAGCCAGGCCACAGAAGCTAGTTGATCTACATCAGGTCCGTGAAGGGCCCGGTAGAATCTACCATGCAGCTCCTTGCTCTGCCACACAAGCCTGCGGTCGTCGACGCCTAAAGCTACAGGCCTGCGCCAGTTCTCTTTCACATCCCGATGCACATCCACACTGCCCTTAAGAAAATATTCCCTAAGGTTGTACACCTCGCGGTTGTGTAGGGTCTTAGCGTTTAGAAACCCTCGGCCCCCGCACTTCCGCGGGATGTACAACCTCATTACAGACGAACGTGGGTGATGCATTCGATATGTGGTCAACAGTGAACGGACTCGCCTATCAATCTCGTCCAGTTCAGTCTGAGTCCACTTGAGTATGCCGAAAGAGTACATCAAGAGTGGCATGACCCAACCGTTACAGGCTCGCACCTTGTTGCCGCCTGAAAGAAGACTCTTCAGGACTTTTTTCAGGCGACCAAAGAAGCGCTCCCGCAACGCTTGTTTCATGTCTGTCTCGTTGATGCCCAAAGCTTGCGACATACCCAAGTATTTATAGGTATCAGTTGCGAGGATTGATCTAAACTGAGTGAAATCTGATAGATGTACACCATCAGATTGCACTACCCTACCTTGTTTTACATGCATAACTGCACATTTATCTACACCAAATTCCATTTTGATAGAGCTACTGAAGTTTTCAGTGACCCTCAGTAGCGCTGTCAGTTGGGATTCACTGCAGGCAAATAATTTCAGATCATCCATGAATAACAAGTGGGATATAGCTTGACCATTCCTGCGCAACTTATAGCCTAACCTTGTATCTCCCAGCAATGTGCTAAGGGGATTCAAGGCTAGGCAAAACCACAAGGGACTCAGGCTGTCACCTTGAAAGATACCCCGCTCTATCTTAATAAGTTCGCCGTTACCAAGACCCTGTCGACACCCTGGATAGTGAAGAACCGTCCTCCACTGCCCCATACATGACCTCAGGAGGGCGCATAGATTTGCATCTACTCTATACAATTCCAGCACCCTCAGAAGCCATGAATGAGGCACAGAGTCGTAGGCCTTCTTGTAGTCTATCCAGCATGTGGACAGGCTCTTTCGGTTACGACGAGCCTGTTGGCTAATGGCCATGTCTATAAGGAGTAGCTCCTTAGTACCCCGGGCCCCACTCTTACATCCATTCTGACATACCGACATGATGTTATTGTCTGATATATGTAAATTAATTTTCTTTGTTAGAATGGATGTAAGTAATTTATATATTGTTGGTAGGCACGTGATTGGCCTGTAATTGGTGGGATCCGCGGTGCTACCCGACTTGTGGAGCAAGTGGGTAATGCCTTTAGTCATAAAACTTGGTAACAATCCAGACTCTAAGGATGATTGAAACTGTGAAGCCAAGCAAGCATGTGAACTACGTAGCCATTTGAACCAAAAGTTATGTAAGCCGTCCGGTCCCGGCGACTTCCAGTTCGATGCTGTACGGATGGCATTGGCTACGTCTGCAATTTCAATATTTACATCTGGCATCCTCTCAATAGGTTCACATGCTCGCTCTACTTGACATATCCAATCATCCTCAGTATGAGTGACAGGCGTTGACCAGATTTTACGCCAGAAGGCTATAACCTCGGCATCCTCTGGCCGATCGCTATCACTCACACACTGGTCTGATTGTTCCCAAGTTCTATAAACAGACTTCTGATCGCTTTGGAACATACGATTATGGGTATACCTTTCCACACGCTTTTTGTATCTGCGAAGACGACTTGCCCACGCATAAACTTTCTGCTTCAGAAAGTCGATGCGCTCCGCGATACGTGTATTCTTGAGGACTAATACCAGTCCCCAAAAACGCACGTCTCACGAAACGCATCACCCGCGGGCGTTGATTTCCCGATCTGAAGCAGACCAACTTGCCAATGAGCACCCTAGTCTCATTAATACGTCTTTCAATTCTGCACTGCCATGCTGGTATTTTCGGTTTTGGGCGCGCAACAGAATCATGTTTAAATTTGACCCCTGCTACGCGACATACCGCAATAGCACCGCAGTACAGAATTGAATGCGTATCTGTTAAGTCCCGGCTGTTACTAAAATAAGTAGTTAGCATTGAGTCCAGGGCACACACCAGCGCCTGGTTTTTTTTATGCGTAGGCAGTCGTGGCAGACGTGGCCGATGGTCTGGCGGTGTGGAACGATAATCCCGTAACGCATCCTCCAAAGCGCTCCTCAAATTATCATTGTACTGGGTACTCACATTTATACCTACATTATCCATTTCCTCTTCAACATTGTGTATTGGTTCTGGGGCCGCCATGGGTACTGTGTCGGAAGAGGTAGGGACAACGTAACTACACTGTGCGTCCAAGCGTAGCCGCTCAAGTGCTTCGTCATCCAACAAGTGACATCGCTGGATAGCGCGCACTTGATCTGATAGTCGTTGCACAGAAACATTAACATCTGGTTCAAGGGCCTGAAACAAAGGCAGTATTCTGTTACGGTACGCTGTGAGGTTAATTCCTCCCTCTGTAGCCGCAAAATATGCGCGCATGACGTTTTCGTTCATTTGACGAGTCCAACGCATACGCTGCACATTACCACCGGTAGCGAGGACCCTATTCGTGGCCGGTGGGCCACGCGATCCCAAGCATGCTGGTGGCCGGCCTCTCCCCCGCCGTCGTGCAGGTGTTGGCGACGTCGGTGGGGAAAATACTCGCCGCTCGACGAGCTCGACGCCTCCTCACTGGCCGGCGCCGCTGATGCGGCTGCCGGCGTCTGCGAGGCGGAGCGGAGCAGCGAGTCCGGAGGTGGTGAGCGTGCTCTTGCTGCCTTAGCCCGGGTTAACATTGTACAATCTTGGAATTGTTATTGTTATGTATTGAATAAATACAGTTTGTTTGACGGATGTCATCTGTCATCAAATTTTTCATGGTGTATATTATTATATTTTCTTTGCGTATTTATAAAAAGGTTTCTATTTATTTGTTGATTCTCTGGACTTATTTGTGGTAAATATTTTATTTGAATTATGATCACTGCTAGTAAATATAAATAAAATAGAATTTTTTTCCCAAGACTGTACTGTCAACTTTAGTGTTGCCAGGTATATTATTATTATTATTATTACTATTATTATTCTCTTTATTAAATACTATTCACAAAGTCACATTTTACATAATTAAACCTAATATATCAAAATAAATTTAACTATATAAAATAGGACCACGGAAACCCACCGGTGTCGGGTACGGGAACCAAGCCACCGGTGGTTAGGGCCTCAGAGAAAGGAACTTCCTCACGATGCGCGCCGTATTGAGAAGAACCGCCTTCTGAATCAAAGACTTGATCCAGCTGCCTAGTGCGAGCCTCTTTAGGTGTTGGTCGAGGCTCTTGGCGATTAATCCATTCACCGACACGACTATCGGCACAATGATGGCCGAATCCACATCCCACATGTCGACAATCTCGTGAGCTAGGTCCAAATATTTAATTTCCTTCTCTTTTTCTGCTTTCACGAGATTGGCGTCATGTGGTATGGTGACATCAACTATCATTGCGAGTCGCTCTGCTCGGTCTATCACTACAATATCAGGTTTATTGGCCACAATAGTCCTGTCTGTAATGATAGACCGATCCCAGTACAACAGTGCACGACCATTTTCGAGAACTGGGTCGGGCACATATCTGTAGTACGGTACCTCAGAACCAATGAGATCATATTTAAGGGCTAGTTGCTGATGGATTATCCTGGCCACTTGGTTGTGTCTGTGCAAATACTGACCATTGGCAAGACTCGAACAACCGGACACTGTATGCCTAAGAGATTCTCCGGGCCGGTGACACGCCCGACATATTTCAACCGTACCGTCCCTCAGTATATACTTTCGGTAGTTGTTTGTCATGACAACTTCGTCCATAATTGCACAGACAAAATCTTCGGTTTCTCCGAAGAGATCACCGAACCGTAGCCAAGCTATAGAAGCTTTAAAATTGACGTCTGGGTCATGTAAAGCTCTATAGAACCGTCCATGCAGCTCCTTGCCCTTCCATACTTCTCATCGGTCGTCAGTACTAAGTACTGCAGGTTTGTGCCAGTTCTCTTTAGCCAGAGCGAGCGGGGTAAGTCCGGTATCAATTGTGACTACATCGCGATGCACATCCACACTCATCTGCAGAAAATAATCTCTGAGGTTGCACACCTCACGGTTGTGGAGGGTCTTAGCACATAAAAAGCCTCGACCCCCACATTCCCGCGGGATGTACAGCCTCATTACCGATGAGCGTGGATGATGCATACGAGATGCAGTCAGCATTGAACGGACTTTTCTATCCAGGGCATCTAGTTCAGTCTGGGTCCACCTGAGTATGCCGAAGGAATACATTAGGACTGGCATAGCCCATCCGTTGCAGGCCCGCACCTTGTTGCCACCTGATAAAAGAATGTTAAGTACTTTTCTCAGGCGGCCAAAGAACCGAGCCTGCAACGTCTGTTTCATGTCAGTCTCAGAAATATTCAAAGACTGCGACATACCCAGGTATTTGTAGGTCTCAGTTGGGGAGAGGGATCTAAGTTGTATGGAATCTGAGAGTTGTATCCCTGCAGATTCCATAATCCTGCCTCTCTTCACATGCATGACCGCACATTTATCCACACCAAATTCCATCCTGATAGAATTACTAAAGGTTTCGGTTACTAATGCAGTCAGTTGGAATTTGTTGGGGGCAAATAATTTCAGGTCATCCATGAAAAGGAGGTGAGATATAACATGACCTCCTCTCCTCAACCGATATCCTAACCCTGAAGCCTCTAACAAGGTACTTAGGGGGTTCAGGGCTAGACAAAACCACAGAGGACTCAGCCTATCGCCCTGGAATATACCTCGCTCGATCCTTATTGAAGCTACGCAACCCAAACTCGATCGACATCCTGGATAGCGCAATACGATCCTCCACTGCCCCATACATGACCTTAAAAAGGTGCATAGAGTTGCATCTACTTTATACAACTCCAGCACCCTCAAAAGCCATGTATGTGGCACGGAGTCGTAAGCCTTCTTGTAATCTATTCAGCATGTCGATAGATTCTTTCGGTTACGGCGCACCTGTTGGCTAATGGTCATGTCTATCAGAAGGAGTTCTTTAGTGCCACGGGCCCCACTCCTACATCTATTTTGAGAAACAGATAAAATAGAATTATCAAATACATGTTTTGTTAATTTCGTTCTCAAAATGGATGTAAGGAGTTTATATATTGTTGGCAAACAGGTTATTGGCCTGTAATTTTTGGGGTCCGTGGCACTACCAGACTTATGGAGTAGGTGAGTGACGCCGGATGTTAAAAAATCTGGTAGCGACCCCAATTCCAGTGATGCCTGGAATTGAGATGCTAAGCAAGTATGCGAACTACGGAGCCATTTGAGCCAAAAATTGTGCAGCCCGTCCGGTCCCGCTGATTTCCAGTTTGGTAACGAACGGACTGCACTGGCTATATCATCTTTTGTTATTGATATTGGCTCCATTGTTGGTATTTGTTCGCATACTCGCTCAACAGTCTCAATCCAGTCACTCTCCGTGTGGTTGACAGGTGTCGACCAGATGCTGCGCCAAAATGTATTAGTAGCATCATCATCCGGTCGACCCCCATCAACGTCACCGGCCGTGGACTCGGGTCGCTCCCATCTTCTGTACACCCACCTCTCGTCTCTCTGGAATGTGCGATTCAGGCAATACCGATCCACTCTTTTTTTGTATCGCCTAATACGGTTTGCCCATGCATAAAGTTTTTGTTTTAGGGTGTCGATGCGCTCTGTAACCCGAGATAAATAATCTTGGGAACTGATACCAGTTCCCGCAAAGGCTCGAGTTACAAAGCGCATCACTCTTGGTCGGGTATTGCCCATCCTGAAACAGGAGCGCTTGCCAATGAGTGCCCTAGTCTCAGCAATACGACACTCAATCCTGCGTTGCCAAGCTGGCACAGCAGCGGTCTGTCGAGTAGCAGTATTATTTACAGGCAATTTAACTCCTGCTACTCGACACGCCGCAACCGCCGCACAATACAGGATTGAATGTGTATCGCTGAGATTTTCACTATTGTCAAACTGAGTTGACAGTAATGCGTCTAGGGCACTCACCAGCGCTATGTTTTTTTTATGCATGGGCAAACGAGGCAAACGAGGCCGAATATTTGGGTCCATGGATCGGTATTCCGCAATAGCACATTCCAAAGTACTCCTTAACTGATCGTTGCACTGGGTACTTACATGAGAAGTCTCGTCATCTACCTCTTCGTCAACTGGATTTAACAGTTGTTGTTGGGCAACCACTGTGTCAGGTTGCGTTGAAAAAGTGATAGGGAGACTTCTCTGCACGTCAGAGCGAAGTCTCTCAAGCACGGAATCATCCAACAGGCGACATCGCTGGATGGCCCGCACTTGATCTGATAGCCGTTCTGTTGACACGTTGACAGCTGGCTCAAGCGCCTGAAACAAAGGCAGCATTCGATCACGGTACGCACTGAGGTTAGTTCCTCCCTCTGTGGCCACAAAATATGCCCGCATGACGTTTTCATTCATTGAACTCGTCCATCTCATGCGGTGCACATCACCACCGGTAGCGGGGGCCCCGTTCGAGACCGGCGGGTTTCGGGGTCCCAGGCGTGACGTACAGGCGGTGGCGACGTCGGTGGCGAGAAGTACTCGTCGCTCGACGAGCTCGACGCCTCTGCAATTGCCGACAACGCTGATGCAGGTGCCGGCGGCGGCTGCGAGGCGGAGCTGAGCGACGAGTCCGGGGGTGTCAGGCGTGCAGCTGCTACCTTAGCTCTCGTCAACATAATTATTTCCTTGTTGATTTTACTTGTGTACTCGTATATTATGTTGTTTATGTTTACTTTTCTTTGATGTTTTTCGTTTGACATTAGGTGTCATCTTGAACAATTTTTTCAGTATACTTTTCTTAATGTTTTTTATGGTTTCTTTTTAGGAATATTAATAATATTAGTAATTATTATTATTATTATTATTGGATGAACATAACTGTTTCTTAGCTCTTAAAGCTAGTTTTAACTACATAAACGGGCCAGGGCCAAGTCTATGTAGCGTGTGGTGAGTTTTATGAAGAGTGGATGATGTTATGTGAGGAGTTTTCGTTTTCTTCGCTTTGCATGAATTTTCTGACTATTCTACACGTATTTAAAATTGCAGCTTTTTGAAGGGTGATGAATATTGATTTTTTTAGGTCAATAAGTTTGATGCTATGGTGGAGATGGTACGGTATTACGCCTGTGGTGGAGATAACAATGGGCACTACGTAAACTTTTTCTTGTCTCCAGATTCTGCTCACTTCATCTTTTAGTTCGGCATATTTACTAATTTTTTCAGCTATAGTTTTTTGTAAATTGTGTGTGTTCGGAATGGCGATATCTATAAGGTGAGTGGTTTTATTTACTTTGTCCTGTAGAGTGATGTCTGGTCTATTGTAGTGTATGGTCCTATCGGTAAGTATGGCGCGGTCATAGTAAAGCTTGTGTGTGGAATTTTCTAAAATAGTTTATGGCGTGTATTTATAATAAGGCGTGTTTGTGTCTTGTATGAGTTTATGTTTGAGTGCTAATTGTTGATGAATGATGTTTACTACCTGATTGTGTCTGTGAGTATAATCTGTCTGTGTGAGTTGTGTGCATGCTCCAGTGATGTGTTGTATAGTTTCTGATTGGCTATGGCATTTACGACATTTGTCATTAGTGATTGTTGGATCTTTAATTATATACTTTCTGTAGTTTTTGTGTTTATAATCTGATCTTGGATTGCAATAATAAATCCTTCGGTTTCCGGGAATAAGTTTCCAATTTTGAGCCATTTATTGGACGCTATTGTATCTATATGGGGTTGCTCTAAATCATAAGGGTGACGACCATGTAGCACTTTCTTTTTCCAATCTTCTAATTTTTGCTTTTGTGGGTCAATGTCAGTAAGTTGTATGTCTGTTTGGTTGTTCAAATTAAGTGGTGTGTAGTTGAAATCATTGGTGACTATGGCGTTGTGGATGTTACTTGTATGAGACTTGGTGTGGAAAAAAGTTTTAAGGCTGATTATTTGTTTTTGCCAAAGATGATAGATGTCAATAAGGCCACGCCCTCCATCTTGGCGTTTGATGGTGAGCCTCTCTATTGCAGATTTGGGGTGTAAATTATTATGTTTGGTAAGTGTTGTACGTGTAGTTCTCTCTATTTGTTGTATATCAGTTATCGTCCATTTTATTACTCCAAATGAGTACGTTAAAATAGGGATTGCGTAGGTATTTAATGCTTTTATTAAGTGCTTGCCTAAAAGTTGAGTCTTGCAAAGTGCATTTACTCTTCTCTTGTATTCTACGTTAAGTGTTTGTTTAATGTTTGTGTGATCAAGTCCTTTGAGTTGTCTGTATCCTAAATATTTATATAAGTCTGTGGATTGTAGTGCTGTGATTGATTCCGTTGTGTTAATGTCATAGTTGCCAGGTTTTATCTTGCCTCGTATTATATGTACTGTTTTGCATTTATCTAGTCCGAATTGCATATTTATGTCCTTACTAAATTGTGTCGTGGTTCGAATTAACTTTTTCATTTCTTTATCGGTCTTTGCATATAATTTAATGTCGTCCATATAAATAAGATGTGAGATAGTAGTTTCTGTTGTGGTGTGTTTAAGGGGATATCCAGCTTGGCAACTATGTAATAGGCGAGAGAGGGGGTTGAGAGCAAGACAGAACCATAGGGGGCTTAGAGAGTCTCCTTGGTAAATTCCTTTTTTTATGAATATTTCTCTAGTTCTGATGACGTTATCGCGGTAGTTTAAGTTAAGTGTAGTTTTCCATTGAGACATGATACATTGCAAGAAGTTTATTAATTTTGTGTTTATCTTGTATATCTGTAAAATTTTAATCAACCATGAATGTGGAATACTATCGAAAGCCTTTTTGTAATCGATGTAGGTACAATGCAAGTTTCTACTTTTTGTGGCGGCATGTTTATGGATTACGGAGTCTATAACTAGCTGTTCCTTGCATCCCATATGGCCCCATCTGCACCCTTTCTGTTCTTCTGCTATGATGTTGTGATGTTCTATATGGTTACTAATTTTTGATGTGATTGCCGATGTTAATATTTTGTAAATTGTGGGTAAGCATGTTATTGGTCTGTATTGTGAGGGCTGTGGTGAGTATTGGGTTTTAGGCAACATGTAAGTTATTCCTGTGGCAAAATAATCAGGTATATTTTGATTTCCTAGGACAATGTTAGTTAAATTTTTTGCTAAAACTTTGTGTAATGAAGTTAATTTTTTATACCAGAAATTATGAATTTTATCTATACCAGGAGATTTCCAGTTATGTTGTCTTGCAGTTATTCTAGTTATGTCACTTTCCGTTATTTCATTGAATTCCATTTTTTCTATTGATTTCCATGTAGTTTCTTCATTTTTAACCCACTCAGAATTTTCGTTGTGTTGTACCTGCTTTTCCCATATATCAGCCCAAAACGATTCTAATTGTGTCACTGTTGGTAATTCTGCGCTATTTTCTAATACCATATCAAACTCAAACTCAAACTCAAAATCATTTATTCATTTAGGCCACAAAGTGACGCTTATGAACGTCAAAAGTTAAAGTTAATTACTAGATGATTCTACATTTACATTTACTGCCACGTTCGCAATGCAATAGGTAGAACCACGAGAAAGAACGGGCAATAAAACTCGTGGCCACTCTTTTTAACTGCCAGTATAATGGTTTTACATGTTATATTTGTAAGGAGCTGCAACTGTTTCACATTGTGAGTTATCTACTATTGCAAAAGTTAATAGTTATTGATATCATACTCAAGCAATAAGTTATGTTCATTTATTAAGCCTCCCAAAGTGAATATGGTGAAACAGGAGCATCCACTTACGTCTTTTGATGTAAGCAACTCGCGAACATGACTGTTCTGATCTATGGTGGAACAGTATGTTTCGAAAAGTAATGCAGCAATTTACAATTATTAGTTAGCAGTTCATGACCACGAGTTACCCTCACCTTACAAAACCAATAAATTATAATAAAAAGAGTTGAACAAGAATGCAAATGTAGCATAAAAAGAGAATACGGT
This sequence comes from Euclidia mi, assembly GCA_944739405.2. Taxonomy (NCBI): domain Eukaryota; kingdom Metazoa; phylum Arthropoda; class Insecta; order Lepidoptera; family Erebidae; genus Euclidia; species Euclidia mi. The sequence goes on along the minus strand of OX123204.2, from coordinate 22,689,038 downwards.
AATTAACTACACTATAAAACTGCCTATTGACCTAATAATAAAAATAAATTGACCTAACAAAAGAATATTTATTTCCAAGCGTACTTGTCGTCAAAATACTCATTTAAACTATAATATGCCTTTAGTAAAAGATTATTTTTAACAATTGTCTGAAACGACCTTAAAGGCAAGTCTAAAATATTACTTGGTATTTTATTATAGATTCTTATACTAAGCCCAATAAAAGAGCTATGCGTTTTGTGTAAACGGAAATATGGTACACATAATTTGTGCCTGTTCCTAGTATTAATATTGTGTATGTCACTATTCATTTTGTAAGAATTTATATGTAGTCGTACATGCATAACACTGGCATAAATATATTGTGATGCTACAGTAAGAATACCAATATTTTTAAATTTTTCTTTAAGTGAGACTCTTGTCTTTAACTGGTAAATGGCCCTAACTGCTCGTTTTTGTAATATAAAAATATTTTCGATGTCAGCGGCCCTACCCCATAATAATATGCCATATGACATAACACTATGAAAATAGCTAAAATAAACCAATCTAGCCGTATCGACATCAGTTAACCTACGAACCTTCTTAATGGCATAAGCAGCTGAGCTAAGTTTCCCTGAGAGATATGTAACGTGCGCACCCCACTGTAATTTCGAATCAAGTGTTATTCCTAGAAATAATGTAGATTCAGATGTTTCGAGAACATCGTCATTTAGAGCTATACTAGGACCAAGGTTTCTGACATTAGGCAGAGCAAACTTAATACATTTTGTTTTTTTGGCGTTCAGTACCAGATTGTTTACATTAAACCATTTAGTTACTTGAATGAGCGCACTGTTTATTTCGTTAAAATGTTCCTTATTTCTATCTACTTTGAATATCAAAGAAGTATCGTCAGCAAACAGTACAACGTCACAAATGTTTTTCAAGTAAAAAGGTAAATCGTTTATGTAAACAAGAAACAGGAAAGGCCCTAGGATGCTGCCTTGCGGCACTCCCAAATCAACAGGTAAGCCACTGGATTTTGAGCCGTTTATTTCAACACATTGGATTCTGTCACTTAAGTATGACTTAATGACTTCCAATGCTTTAGTCTGTACGCCGTAATGTCTAAGTTTGCATAAGAGCGTTTCATGGCAGACACAATCGAATGCTTTCGAAAGGTCGCAAAACACACCAATAGCATTTTGGGCATTCTCCCATGCACTGAATATGTGTTTAAGTAACGCTACTCCTGCATCTGTTGTCGAGAGACCCTTGGTAAATCCATATTGCTCACTATGAAGGAGGCTGTTTAGATTAAAATGTCTAAGTAATTGCTTGAGTATGATCTTTTCAAAAATCTTACTAAAGGCAGGTAGTATCGATATTGGCCTATAATTACTAGGATCACTCTTACTGCCGGATTTGAAAAGAGGTATTATCCTACTGTGTTTCATAAGATCGGGAAAAACACCTGATTCAATACACTTATTAAATAAGTTGCTTAAATAAGGAGCTACTACATCAATTATACTTTTTAAAACCTTAACAGAAATGCCCCAGAGATCACCTGTATTCTTAGACTCTAGAGATTGAAAAGTACTTATAATGTCGGTAGAATTAATACAATCGAACTTAAATAATACATCACATTTTCTTACACTAGACTCTAATAGGTTTTCTGCGACTATAGCTGATGATTTTAATTCTCTAGTAGTAGTAATCGGTATGCTAGCAAAGAATTTATTAAATGTGTGTGCGACTTCTTTGTCATTATGAATAAATTTGTCACTATCAAATAAACTAAAACTATTACCTCTAAGTGTTGTCTTACCTGTTGCTTCATTAATAGCTCGCCAGGTTGCCTTAATTTTATTCGAGGATTGTTCAATTTTGTTCCTAACGAATAATGCCTTAGCTGTATTGCACACTCTTTTAAATATCTTTGAATAATTCCTAACATACTCAGTGAAGTTCGAATCAGAATTGTATCTCTTCATACCATACAACTCGTACATCTTTGCTCTGCTTTTGTAAATACCTGCAGTAGCCCACTCACTAAAGGCTCGAGATTCCTTAACTTCTTTCTCCTTAGTCCTAAAAGTATTCTGAAATTCCTTGTTAACTACATTAAATAAATTATTGAAATTTTCATTTGGCGAATCAATATCCATTAAATCAGGACTCATAGCATCCATTCCAATCAAAATTTTATTCCGGAATTCATTAAACTTATGCCTAGGTAATGGCCTAACTAACACTTTCTGTATAATGCTATCACTATAATACGGAAACCTTGCTAATTGACCACAATGATCTGAAGTTAATTCAGAACTAACTAATTTATTCAAAACTGTACAATTACTAAATATATTGTCAAGACAGGTGGATGATGTTGCTGTAATCCTAGTTGGTTCAAGGAACAAATTTTTTAAATTAAATGATTTAAATAGATTTAAAAATCTACTAGTCATTACTGAATGATCAAGAATATTTACATTAAAATCACCACAAACTATAATACCTTTCTTATTGCTCCTAATTTTAGTAATTGCATCTTCAATAACTGATTCAAACAAGCTAAAGTTACTTAACGGTGGACGATATACACATATGATAATATGCTGCTCAAGTTCTACACATGACAGTTCCACGGTGCGTTCTATAGACAAACTTGCTATGTCTTTCCGTTCTTTACATGTTAAGCTATTTGAAACAATAATCAAGGATCCACCATGAATAGCGTGTTTCCTAGAGAAGGCACTGTGTACCGTGTATTGCGAGTTATTTAAGAATTTAATTTGGTACTCTTTTAGCCAGTGTTCTGTAATACACATAACTTGTATACTGTGATTTTCTAAATATAAACTTAATTCTAAATCCTTGCCAGATAGACCTTGTATGTTTTGATGTGCTACATTCAGTTGAATTTGTCTACCCTTTGTCCTAGTCTTAAGTTTAAAGAACTTGTGTCAGTATATTCAGTATCAGTTTTTGGTTGCTTTAAATTTCTGTAAAAGTTCTTTTCGTTGGTAGCAAACAAAGCGTTATCATTTTTGCGTTCTTGTGCTTTCTTATATATTTTTAACCTATGGACTTTAAGGGCCAATTTCTGTTTTAAGGTATCCAAAAACTCTTCCGGTTTTCTGTTATAATCTTCGTGTCTAGTATGGGTGGTCATGCTTCTGAATGTTACTTCAACTCTCTTAACTACTTTATTGGATCTATTATTGTTAATGTATTGAGTTAGTCTACCGCAGTCTGCTCTAAGTTTTTCTATATCTTTTTCTAATCTCTGTTGCCAATGGGGCTTTGATGTATTTTTCGATTTATTATTGCCGACATAGTCTGTTATTTTATAACCTAGTTCTTCTGAAATGACTACAGCTGTGCAATATATAAGAGTGTGTAGGTCTTTTAGTTGTATGTCTTCATCCGCATATTGGGTGAGTATTTCTTGATTAAATAAATTAAGTAGGTGGGAAAGCTTTGTTGTGTTTGTTTGGGTAATTTCGGTCGGTGTACTGGATTCATCCCAGAGTATTGTATTAGAGTTGTTTTAAATTTATTTTGTATTGCAAGGGTACGCGTATCTGTAGTGTCTATAGGTAGATTTTGATCGGGTAACGTTTCTATATCATTTTTGAGTGTTATGATCTGACTTTCAGTTTGTGTGGCGGTGTGGGATACTTGTGTATTTTGTGAGTGATAGAATGTTCGAGATTGTGTGAGAGGTTGGGTCTCAATGAATGATTGTGGTTCTAGATTATTATTATTATCTATAGACGATTATCTTTGAACTCAACTCTGGGTTGGATATTTTGAACCAGGTACGGGTATACACCAAGTATTCTGGTTCAGTCGTGTAGTGTGTCTAGTGAATTTGTGTGTTTGTTATAAAATGGTCTGTTTGTGTCTCGTTTGGACTTTGTTGTAGGTTCTGCGTGTTTGTGGTGTTTGGGATGTTCTGAAGTGTGAGTGAGGTGGGGTTTAAGAAACGGCGGACTATGGAGCAGGTGTCTAATACAATTGATTTTTGTAATTGAATATATGTTTTTGGGTGTAGATCAATTATTTTTAAAGCATTATCCAGTGTTTTTGGTATGATACCAGTTGAGGATATAATTATGGGGACTATCTTGACAACTTCTTGGTGCCACATCTGTTTTATTTCATCTGCTAGTGGTATGTATTTTTGAACTTTTTCCGTGTGTTTTTGCTTTAAGTTGTTTGTGTTGGGAACGGCAATATCTATTAAATAGGTGGTATTAGTGGATTTTATCGTTAACGTGATATCAGGCCTGTTGCTAAGGATAGTGCGGTCAGTGATGATGTCTCGATCCCAATACAGTTTAACTTTATTGTTTTCTAGCACATTTATCGGTTTGTATTTGTAGTAGGGTGTGTTTGTTTCTGTTAGCTTATGTTTAAGTGCAAGTTGTTGGTGAGTGTATTTGGCGACGTTATCATGGCGATGAGTGTAATCTTTGTTGGCGAGTGCGCTGCAACCTCCTGTGATGTGATCGATGTGTTCGGTGTATTGGTGGCATAATCGGCATTTATCCGTCTCTATTGTCTCTTTCAGAATATATTTTGAGTAGTTGCGTGTTTTAATTACTTGATCTTGTATTGCTATAAAGAATGTTCTGTCTCACTAAATATGTTGCCTTTAGTGAGCCAGGTAGTTGATGCCGTTCGGTCTATATGCTCTTGTTCTAGTTGGTGGGGATATTTACCATGAAGCGCCTTGCTTTTCCAGTTTTCTAACTTTACGTCCTCTTTTAGGATTTTGGTTTTTGGATCAAATTGAGAGTTGTTTAATTGTAGAGGTGTTCCTGGGTGTGGTAGGTTAACTATTGCTTTGTGTAGTGTGCTGTTCTTGGCTTTTCCGATGAAGTATGATCGTAAGTTTTGTATTTGAGTGTAGTGTAGGTTTTTTATGTCGATAAATCCCCGATCACCTAGTTTTCGATTTAGTGTGAAACGTTGTACAGCTGTATGTATGTGATGGATGTTGTGTTTATTGCATATTGTTCTGGTTGTGGTGTTTAGAGAGTTAAGTTCGGTATCTGACCATTTAATAATTCCGAAAGAATATGTTAATATGGGGATGTCATATGTGTTAATTGCTTTTACTGTATTTCTGGCGGATAACTGGGTGTGAAGGATTTTATTAAGTCTTTGTTTGTATTTTGCTTTCAGAGTGTTTTTTATATCAGTGTGATTAATTGATGTGCTTTTATGATATCCTAAGTATTTATATGTATCTCTTGGTTCCATGCTATCTATTGTCCCTTCTTGTAGCTCAAGATCGAATGAATTTGTTCTACTATGCTGACCTTTAATAATGCTGTTGATTTTACACTTATTTGTACCGAACGTCATTTTTATGTCTGTGCTAAATTTTTCTGTTAGTCTTAAAAGGTGATCTAATTCTTGTCTGTTACTTGCATATAATTTTATATCGTCCATGTATAGTAGATGTGTGAGTTTGATTTTATTATCTCTGTCAATTGTGTATCCGTATTTACTATTATTAAGTATTCTGGAGAGGGGATTTATGGCTAGGCAGAACCACAGAGGACTAAAAGAATTGCCTTGGAAAATACCGCGAGAAATTTTGATAGGTGATGTAATGAGTGTTGTAGTGTTAGTTCTTAGACTGAGTTTTGTTGTCCATGTCGTCATTGCATGTTGTAGAAATTGTAGTAAACTGTTGTCAATTTTGTATATTTTCAAGATGTGTAGTAACCATGAATGTGGTACGCTATCAAAGGCTTTTTGATAGTCAATATATGAGTAATACAGATTTCGGTGTTTCTGTCTGACTTGGTTGTGGATCTAAGCATCTATTATTAGTTGTTCTTTACAACCCATTGAACCTTTAGTGCAGCCTTTCTGTTCCTCAGGTATGATTTTGTTTTCTGTAATGTGTGAATTTATTTTATGTGTGATGATGGATGTTAGTAATTTGTAAAGGGTGGGGAGGCATGTGATGGGTCTGTATTTGGCTGGGTTTATAGTTTCTTTATCTTTGGGTTTTAAATAGGTTACTCCTTGAGCAAGAAAAGCGGGCATGTATGTATGTATGTGTATGTAGTGAGTTTGCTATGTGTGAGTGTGTTGACGTTAAGTATTTGATCCAGTAGTTTTGTATTTTATCAGGCCCCGGTGCCTTCCAGTTTAAAGTCCTTTTTATTGCGAAAGTAACATCGTCTGTGTCTATAACGACTAGTGGCATAGGTTCTACTTTCTCCATCTCTTGCTCTTCTATTTTTGCCCACGATGAGTGTGTGTTATGTTGCACGGGCTTCGACCAGATATTTTCCCAGTAATTTTTAATATCTGTTATGTCTGGATGTTGTGTAACTGTTATGTTTTCTGAATTAAGTTTTTGATAGAATATTTTTTGGTTATTATTAAACAGGATATTATCTGACTTTCTTTGGTTGCTTTTCTTGTAACGATTTAATCGTTTAGCTTGTGCTTGTAGTTTTTGTTTGTTTGTGTCTAGTTGATCTATTAATTCGTCACGGGTTTTGTTATTAGGGTTTAATTTCTGTTATTTCTTCTGTGTCAGGTTTCCGTTTAGGTATTGTGTGAGCTGTCCTATTTCTTTTCTTAATGCTATGATTTTGTTTTCAATGCGTCTTTCCCATTGTGGTTTCTTTTGAGTGTGGGTTTTAGTGTTAGATGATACGGAGTAGTGGTCTATTGTTTTCTTAGTTCGCCTATCGTGTAATGTTGATACTGTTTTTGCAGCACAATAAATTACTGTTTGGATGACTTCTAATGTAATGGTATCACTGGTTTGTAGGTGTTTGTCAACTATTTCGTTTAGAATGTTTACAGTTCTTATCATCTGTCGGGTACATTGCAATTTCAGTATAATAGGTCTAAGTGTTGGGTCTGTACCTGTATATTTTAATAGCATCTCAGTGAAGATATCTTTTACCTGGTTCGGATCTATTGGCGTCACTAGTGTATTTGTTGATTCGTTTCCTTGTATTTGGATGTGTTCGTTAGTTCCTAGGGTTTCAATAGCACCTGTTAGTGTAATAGTTTGTTGTTCTTGTGTGTGATTCGTAGCTGGTGTAGGTTGAGATAGGCTTATGATATGAGGCTGGATGTTATGTAGGTGTGTGCTGGATGTCTGTTGTGTTTCTATGGTGTCATTAGTATTACTTGTTATTACATGTGAAATGGTGTGTTTTATGAGTTCTCGTTCTGCTTCTGATATTCTATTGTTTCTATGTATTACTCTAATTTGATTTTATTATTACTATTATTATTATTATTACAAATTTATAAATTTAAGTAAAATACTATCTACATTTTATTAGAATATTGTTGCATGCTAAATAGCAGAATATAGAAGCTCTGAATATTATGTTACATTACACCTTTGTTAACATCTATATTCGCAATAAATGATATTATTATTATTATTATTCTCTTTATTTTAACCTTTTCTCTTAAAGATATTTTACATTTCTATGTTATTTAGAAAAAACAAATATAAAAATATAAAATAAAATTACGGGGCTCACCGGTATCGGGTGCAGGGACCAAGCAACCGGTGGTTAGGGCTCCAGAGAGAGGAACCTCCTGACGATACGAGCCGTGGCCAGCAATACTGCCTTCTGTATAGAGGACTTAATCCAGCCGTCTAACGCGAGCCTCTTGAGGTGGTGATCGAGGCTCTTGGCAATGAGACCATTAACTGACACGACTATCGGTACAATGATCGCCGAGTCCACATCCCACATGTCGATAATCTCGTGAGCCAAATCCAAATATTTTATTTGTTTATCTTTCTCGGCTTTCACGAGATTCTCGTCATGGGGAATGGTGACATCGATGATCACTGCAAGGCGCTTAGATCGATCTATCACTATTATGTCTGGCTTTTTAGCCATAATAGTTCCATCAGTAATGATAGATCGATCCCAATACATGGTGGCACGACCATTTTCAAGAACTGGGTCGGGCACATACCTTCAGTACGGTATTTCAGAGTCGACAAGTTGGTTCTTTAAGGCAAGTTGCTGGTGGACAATCCTGGCCACTTGGTTGTGTCTATGCAAATACTCGCCGTTGGCAAGACGAGAACAACCAGATACTATATGTCTGAGAGATTCACCAGGCTGGTGACATGCCCGACATATGTCAACCGTCCCATCCCTCAGGATATACTTCCGGTAGTTATTCGTCATGACAACCTCGTCCATAATCGCAAAGACAAAACCTTCTGTTTTGGCGAAAAGATCGCCAAAACGTAGACAGGACACAGAAGCTGGTAAGCCTACATCGGGTCCATGCAGGGCCCGATAAAAACGTCCATGCAGCTCTTTACCTTTCCATACCTCCTTGCACTCCTCAACACCAAGTACGGCAGGTTTGCGCCAGTTTTCCTTAGCCAGACCCAGCGGGGTAAGCCCGTTGTCCACAGTGACCACATCACGGTGGACACCCGCGTCAGTGCTGAGAAAATATTCCCTGAGATTGCACACCTCGCGGTTATGGAGGGTTTTGGCACTTAAGAAGCCGCGACCCCCGCACTTCCGCGGGATGTACAATCTCATTACTGACGACCGCGGGTGATGCATCCGGTATGTAGTTAGTAGACAACGGACTTTTCTATCCAAGACATCAAGTTCTGTTTGAGTCCACCTAAGTTTGCCGAAGGAGTACATTAAGACTGGCATGGCCCAACCGTTACAGGCGCGCACCCTGTTGCCACCTCATAAAAAACTATTTAAGATTTCTCTCAAACGGCCAAAGAAGCGCTCCTGCAACGCCTGTTTCATGCCAGTCTCAGCAATACCTAGTGCCTGCGACATACCTAGATATTTGTAGGTTTCGGTTGCAGAGAGAGATCTTAGTTGTGTGAAATCTGAAAGTTCTATACCATCAGATTCCACAACCCTGCCCTTGTTTACATGCAAGACCGCACATTTATCTACACCGAACTCCATCTTGATAGACTTACTAAAGTTTTCAGTTACCTTTATTAACTCTATCAACTGGAGGTCAGTGGAGGCAAATAGTTTTAAGTCATCCATGAAAAGAAGGTGAGATATTGCTTGACCTCTGCTGTGCAACCGATAGCCTAGCCCTGAATTCTCAAGCAAAGTGCTAAGAGGATTCAGTGCTAGACAAAACCACAAGGGAGACCGAGTTGAAATTTGCTTTGAGGGATTTAAAGGAATTTAATTTTTTTGTTTCATATTACATTTATTTATTGTTGTTGAAAATTTATTGGGATCCATTTGGCTTTCCCACATTTGTATACTACAAGTTAATAATTTGATAACCAAGCCAGAACTCATACTTGATTGTGAAAATTTATTAAACAACTATAAAACTAAATATAAAAACAATATCTATGCAAGTAAATAAAACGTAAGGGTCTGTTAGTACTATTAAAATAACAGTTTATTCTTACATGCATGCGTGTTAACAAACTGTTCTTGTGTTTGAAAACCTCAATTGTTGGATATGGTTGCCAATGAATTTGTTGTTGTTTCTAAGTCTCTGTCCTAAAATACTAAGCCCAGCATAACATATTACCATTACATAATTAAAAGTACATGGTCCTCAATACGTAAATGAATAGTAGGGTGTACTTTTATTGCGTAAATCCGTACAGAGCTCTAGAAAAGAGGTCAAAGGATACACGCTTGACCGCACTGCGAATTTATTCCCCGCATTTAATCAAACCCGCTTATCTGTGCCCATCGTTGCAGTATTTGTAATAATTTCACCTGTCGTCCGCTTAAACAGGCGTATTGTAGCGTTTCGTGTGTTGAAAACCCTATCTGCGATGATAAAGCACTCCGATTGCGTGCCACCCCTGAAAAATTGCAGCTCCCCGTTTAACGATCGACATTTGTAACTAAATGTTTGTCGGACAACCCTATGAATAATATCAAAGTTGAGTAAATAGGCATGGGAACGTATTAAATGTATATGTTTGTATCAGCTTTTGAGTTAGCTACATATAGATTCGATGGAGATATAAGTGCAAACTTGGGCATATGTCATGAAAAGTCTGATATAAGTGCAAACTTGGGCATATGCCAATTTTATTGAAAGGTGGCAAAGATGTGTCAGTTTGGTCACAAAGTCGCCTAGATTACTGCGTTAATCAGTGGGATGATGAACGGTTACAGGACAATGAATTTAGTTAACTAAATAATTATTTCGCTTTTTGCGTCTACTTATGGATATATTGCAAGCGACATGCAAATCAACATTTAGCTATTATCTATTCTGTAGAATATGAAACACACAGTTTTCAACTGTGCAAGTGTATAATATAAATCTTTATCTACTCTTATGGGACACATACGGGTTACGGAGTCACGGAGGAGGTGGATAGGTTCAGACTGCTGGTTCTGTACTTGGACGGTCATAGTCAGGGCGTCATACAGACCTCTCTGCACTTGAACGTACCACCAATCGATTTGGCACCGTTGCAAAGACTCCAGAACAGACCAGGTTTCGATGGAGTCAAAGGCCTTCTCACAGTCCACAAACGCTAAGCACAGGGGCTGATTATACTCCTGTCTTCTGTATATTCTGCCGCACTGTGTGGATGTGGTCTATGTGGTGCCATACCCTCCTCGAAAACCGGCCTGTTCGGGCGGCTGAAACTCGTCGAGTCTACGCGCGAGACGGTTCGTGATGACCCTGGAAATCAGCTTATAGACGTGGCTCAAGAGCGAGATCGGCCGATAGTTCTTCAACAGAGTTTTGTCTCCCTTTTTGAAGAACAAAACGACTATGCTCTTGCTCCACGCCCTTGGAGTTCTCCCCGAGAACAGGACAGAATTAAATATGCGTTGGAGCTGCACCAGTATAGGTTTTCCAACTGCCTTTAGCAGCTCCGTTGTAATTTCATTTTCCCCGGGGGCTTTTCCATTTTTAAGCTGCCTCAGGGCCACCACGATTTCGTCTTGGCTGACGTCTGGCAACTCTTCCGTGAAGTGGCGGGTTAAGGTGGCTCTTGGATCCTCGGAGTCGGGTTGGGGACGGGACGCTTTCGAGGTGTACGTACTGTTACTTTACGTAAATTTTCTGTGAGAGGGTAGTAATTCCCCGGTCGAGCCGGCCCATTCATGCTGAAATCAGCAAGGCTCTACTACCGATGCTTTAAGTCAATTTTCTGTGAGAGGGTAGTAGTTCCCCGGTCGAGCCGGCCCATTCATGCTGAAATCAGCAAGGCTCTACTACCGACGAATATACTGTTATTGTATGTATAATTTTAATTAAATACTTTCTAATAATAGTTTATTATATCATAAGGTATTGAAGTATGTATTATAGTGGATATATATATTATATATAAATATATATGCATATTATATAATTATATATATCATCTTTTATAGTATCTATAATTAATATAGTATTAATTATGTATGTAGTATTAAGTACATAGTATTTATGCTAAAGCTATTTACTACAAAGATTATCTATACAAATCATTGCTAAATATTATGTAGTACACAATTAGCTACCCGATTTCGCTTAATATAATTGAATATAGTCCATCAGGTTGTCTGGAAGAAATCGCAACCTGCGATAAGACCGCCCATGTACAACTAGACCTAAGTTTGTAAATGTCTTTTTCTGTAATTGTTTTGCCTCTGGTGTATCTATCTGTCTATTGAACATTCCTGAGCTAAAGCGTACTTTGCACAAACAATATGGTATCTATAGCAATCAATAATTGTTTCACTGTGAATTTGATCTACTATTGCTCACAATAGTAAAGCAATTATATTACAGTAACTTAAGCCAATGATATTATGAAATCAGGTGTGTTTTTAATATAGGCTCTTAATAAAATGATAGAGTCTTTACAGAAAATTCAATTCTTGCAAGGAAACGCCAGCTCAACATGCAAAAACAAACAAAACCAAAACATCCGTAGACGCACCCGACCATTATTTAACATAAACCGCAATACACACTCCGCTTCATTTCCCACAACTATAACATTTTAACTGCATTTATACAATAAAATATTAAAGCATAGCACATTAACGAACCACATGAGGAATGAGGCGATCGACAGAACGAGGGCCGCACGGGGCCACACTAGACCGCACTAACCCGCACTAGACCGCACTAAGCCGCACTAGGCCGCACGAAACCGCGTGAGACCGCACGGCCCCGCGCGATCCCTCACGGTGTAAACAAAATGTACACTTATATTGGAGTGTAACTCGTACGTGCGGTTGCGTTACCCCGATGATTAATTGACGACTTGCTTGCATACGTTACATTTATTATAGGTCACAATATTACTGTTCAATCGGAGGATTCACTATGTGTTTCGACACATTCGGCATATTTTTTTTTATTGCATCATTGGCTTTAGATTACCTATGTGCACATACTGACATACGATTTTTTCTTAAACTTTATTTATTTACCTTGTTTTACAAATCGTATAAAAGAACAAGTATTATAAATAAAACGAATAAGTGTCGTAGATACGGACATCTGTTACATATCTTTTTGTACGGTGTTTTACAATGCGTGCCACTCGGTGCGAATGCGGTCTTGTATAGGGGATTGGTATAGGGTTTGTATCAAGTTTCCTTCTCTTACAGTGCTGTTCTCTGCATAATATGCTCCCTCTGTCGGCTCTTACGACACCCATGGGATGATATGGGGTGGTGACATTCCGTATTATTAATCCGCCACCACACGGACAGCGTAGAAAAAGGTATAATAGACATGACTGACATACTTTTATTTTATTATCGGCGTAGAAACGGTCATCTATCAGTTTTTCAAGAAAACGTAAAAAAAAAATGTGTAAATAGCATTATAAATCTCTTAATACTGTTAAAATATTGTAGAAAGAAAATATTTATTATTGGTCATAGAACTATTTCTATGGCGTGTTGAACACAAATTACGCTCTCCTGTAAACCTCGATTTTTGACTGGACCTTATGTACGTAGGAACCGTCGGTTTGTTTGTTACTTATTGGCCAAATATTGGGCTTTTTTGGAAGTACACGACGTGCGTGAGGCAAATTAAAATATGCCATGCATTAATTTGTCTTTCACGATTGAAGAGACAAATTCGTATCGGTATTTTTTTTTTTAATTAGTGGTCCTTCTTTGACTTGCAGTCGGCTGGGAATATGTGTTGTTTATATGAATGATATAGTAAATAGTTGGTTCAATATCTTTGCAATATTCTCTGCCCCAGATTTTGCAGCTTTGACTGCTGCGCGCCGCATCATTTCCAATATTTTCGGATATCCGTCCAGTGCAACCAACTATGACGCTTTTAGCCTTTTGAAGTTATTTGATATTGACAAATACTGAAGTTTATATTTTTTACCCGACTACGGCGAAGCCAAAAGGAAGGGTAATGTTTTTTACAGTCTATGTATATATGTATGTATGTTTGTATGTTCCACCGTAGCGCCTTAACTACTACTAGTTAGGGCCATTTACCAGTTAAAGACAAGTGTCTCACTTAAAGAAAAATTTAAAAATATTGGTATTCTTACTGTAGCATCACAATATATATATGCCAGTGTTATGCATGTACGACTACATATAAATTCTTACAAAATGAATAGTGACATCCACAATATTAAAACTAGGAACATGCACAAATTATGTGTACCATATTTCCGTTTACACAAAACGCATAGCTCTTTTATTGGGCTTAGTATAAGAATGTATAATAAAATGCCAAGTAATATTTTAGACTTGCCTTTAAGTTCGTTTCAGACAATTGTTAAAAATAATCTTGTACTAAAGGCATATTATAGTTTAAATGAGTATCTTGACGACAAGTACGCTTGGAAATAAATATTCTTTTATTAGGTCAATTCCTTTTTATTATTAGGTCAATAGGCAGTTTTATAGTGAAGTTAATTACCGTATTCTCTTTTATACTACATTTGCATTCTTGTTCTACTCTTTTTATTATAATTTATCGGATTTGTAAGGTGAGGGTAACTGGTGGTCATGAACTGCTAACTAATAGATTGTAAATTGCTGCAGGTTCATATACCTACCATTACTTTTCGGAACATACTGTTCCACCATAGATCAGAAAGTGGTGCCTGTAAACGCGCTGAGCGTAGCGACACACCTTTAAAAACTTTAATGTGACGTCATTTAAAAAAGTGGATTTCGGACGAAAATGTTGAAATGTGGGGCATACACACGTGGGTAGTTATAGAGAACACACATATTATTTTTGTCCCAGTTTTGAAATTTAAAAATTAAATAACTTATACAGTTTAATTCAATTTAATGAATAAATTTAACAGTTAATACCAAGTACCTGCCAGTAAAGTGTTATCTCCAATAAAGCACAAGAAAAGTATATCACAACCACTAGCATAATGGACACGCCCTCATCTGTGCTCAATGTACAGCAATATTTCGAGGAAAGGATGGCAAAATTTGAAGCAGATCTGCTAAAGAAATCTTCCTCAAGTACAGGTGGACTACAGGAGGAGTTTAAGGCTTTTAAAGACTTCATACTAACAACTATGAAGTCTTTCTCACAGCAGTTGGAAGCTCTTGCTCAACAGGTGGACAATACTGAGATGCGCAGTCGTCGGAGGATTCTTCTTCTACATGGAGTTGAAGAGCAAAGGAATGAGGAGACGGCTCAGGTGGTTGCAAACATCATCAAGCAGCGCCTTCAGGTTGATTCCTTCACTGTAGCTGATATCAAGCGATGCCACAGGATGGTCCGACAGCAATCCAGCAAGAAACCCAGGCCCATACTCTTCAAACTCCATAGTGTTTCGTTGCGAGACACCATCTGGTTTGCAAAGACCAAAGGAGCCGGTATAACAGTGTCGGAGTTCCTGACCCGTTCACGTCACACAATCTTCATGGCAGCGCGGGAGAGGTTTGGCGTAGCTAAGTGTTGGACCAGGGAGGGCTCCGTCTACGTTCTGGGCGCTGATGGACAACGACACCGGATTCTTGGCCTGGGAGATCTCGACAACGTCAAATGTTCAGACCCCGAGAAACCTGCCACGAAGACGCAAGCAGCGAAGACGAGACGGACTGCAGCAGCACCAAAGAAATAGGTTCTGGTTCTTTGTTTCATGCTTATAGGTTTAGGTGAATTGAAATATATAATATATTGTATGTATTTTATCCCTATTATGTATTTAACAATTTTATTGTTTTTCCTTATAACTAGTATTTAAATTCATACTTAATAAAATGCACCTACCACTGTTATCTCTGCACCACCTTAAGGTTGACAGGTAGAAAATGCCTTTTGTATTTTATTTGCTCTTATACTATTCTCCAGGCCATTCTTAAAGGCAACTTTAGAACATTAAATTTCCACAATCGTGTTTGGACCTATTAATCCATCTGGCGTGGCACCAATAATCGAATAATCCACAAGGCTCGATTGTTACATTTTCTTGCTTCGCCAGTTGTTGCAAAGCCAGTTGTTCATTTTAGATTCCATGCGCAACTGATTTTACATTGCAAATATTTTATTTGTACAAAATATTTTTTACTAAGTTGGCTTTACTGCTGTTATATCTTCTTATTACCACTATACAAAAATTTCAATCTGTCAACATATTCTTACGCAATTCAAACCAGTCACTGCTATCCCTCTTGTAATTCGAACCAGTCACTGCTATCCCTCTTGTAATTTTTGCTTATCACTACGGAATTTGAGTCAAATTTGTTAAAAAAATTGTTTGGCATTTCTTGGCTAGCTCTTGAACAGATCGTGTTAGGAATGACTGCAGTCAAATGTGTGTGAGACGTTGCAGAACTGTTATCTTTAACTTCACTGTAATTACAATAATGATAATTAGTTACGTACTTTATTATTAAAAAAATACTATATCTTGTGTTATAGCAAACAGAGAAGTCACCTTCTTACTTATAAATGATTGATTTTAGAAATTAAAAAGATATTAGATGTACTGAGACATACCTAATAGTTTATGAATAATCAAAGTTTTACCCGATGTACCTAAAAAGGTTTATGTTCAAAACACAATAATACAACATTCGTTACCGCTTGTGTGCGGATTGCGGAGCGCCATATTAGCGCTGTCATCATTATTGTTCGCCGTGGCGGCATCTTAGCGCTCCAGGCGCTCTGACAAGCTAATGAATTTGAAATATACCTAGGTACATAAAATGATTCGATTTTATGTTATTACTCTTTCAAAAATTTAAAACTGTGGCAGCTATGTATTGTGAGAATAATTTATATAATTATATTATGCATAATCGATAATATATAAGTAACATAGTTAGTCATAAAAGACTCTTATGAAAATAATTTGTGTAAAAATGTTACATATTTCATAATCACTTGGCCATGGATGAATTTCTATTTTATTACTACGCTTTCTTATACAAATCCTTCGTAGAACTTCATTTCTCTAATTGTCCATATTTTATTCTTCTAATTATATATTTATAAGCACAGAAACAATAACACATTAAACCCAACAAGAGTATAAACTTAGGTCCTAATTATATGTGCCCATAGTTACATGAAAAGCCTATTTGATTCAAAGTATTCAGTCTATAACATAAAACATGAAATTACGAACTCAAATCGGCGTATTATAATAACAAACAGGTTTACGTAAAATTTCGGGCAGCGGAGACGCAAGCGACATGACCTATCTCTCACAGGGCTCATAGCCGAATGATGAGGTCTGGGCGGGGTGTAAACTAGCAACTGACACTCAGTACACCGCTTATGCTAATAAGGTTTAAATTGCTGAAGCGTTTGATATTGATGGGATCTACCGAGCGTCAAAATCATAGACGTTTGGCAGATTTTATTTAATTTTACAAAATATACACGTATAATATGAAAATAAATAGGGTAATTCTTTAGTTGATTAGATTTCCTACAATATTATCAAAAAAAATATGACAGCTTATGATCAAAATATTGCAAACAGTGAGACGAAAGATTATTTTCTGCCTCGATTTTGTGATTTTTTTACCGTGATTCTATTTTACTTACATGAAAAATTCTTTCAAAAGTCTTTTGTTCAGATTTTTGACTTTAAGCTCTAATTTTTATTAGTTTGTAATATGTACCGTTATGGCTAGATGCGCGACGAAAAATTAGGTGTTTCACGGCTTCTGAGGTATAACAGCGCCTTAAAAGGATATGTTTGCGTAAACATTTGATGTACCTACATACAAATTATATGGAGAAACATAAAAACATAACATGAGAAGTCGGATATAAGTGCAAACTTGGGCATATGCCAATTTGATGAAAGGTGGCAAAGCTGTGTCAGTTTGGCCACAAAGTCCCTGATATGCCTGCGTTAAGCAATGCAATGTTGAACGGCCTAAAGAACAGTCATACGATTATTCCCTAACGTTAGCATTAAATTTAGTTAACGAAATAATAATTTGACTTTTTTCGTCTTACTTATGGATAGATTGCAAGTGAGATGCAATCAATATTTAGGGACTATCTATAATGTAGAATATGAAACACACAGATTTTCGCTGTGTGTATACTAAGTGTAAGTGTATACTATAAATGAATGTCTACTCTTATGGAACACATACTGAGTCACGCATGTACATATAAGCGTGACTACTTACTAATTTTATTTGCTTGCATGTTTGTTATTCAATCACGCAAAATCGGTTTAATGGCTTTGGATAACATATATGGCACAGATAGTTTATTACCTAGATTAACATTTTCAAATTGCATGCTTTTGTATAGCTAATAGAGTAATAATAATTGTATTTCTACATTGATATTTAAGATACTTTCAATAATCAATTAAAAGAGTACCTATCCAATTTTGGGTTTCCTAAATGTTATTAAATTGTCTTATTAACAAGCGTATGTATAGATTATCTTTCTATTGAACATCCCTGAGCAAAAGCGTACTTTGCACAAACAATATGGTATCCATAGCAAACGATACATTATTGTTTCACTGTGAATTTGATATTGCTCACAATAGTAAAACAATTATATTACAGTGACTTTAGCCAATGATATCATGAAACCAAGTGTGTTTTCAATATAGGTTCTTAAAAAAATTATATACATTATATGTCTTTACAGAAAATTAATTTTTTTCAATGAAACGCCAGCTAAACATGCAAAAACAAACAAAACCAAAACATCCGTAGACGCATCCGACCACTAGTTAACATAAACCGTAATACACACGCCGCGCCGCTTCATTTCCCACAACTATATCATTTTAACTACATTCATACGATAAAACATTGAAGCATAGCACGTTAACGAACCGCATGAGGAATGACGCGATCGACGGAACGAGGGCCGCACGGGGCCGCACTAGACCGCACTAACCCGCACTAGGCCGCACAAAGCCCTGACGGTGTAAAGAAGATCCCTCACGGTGTAAACAAAATGTGCAGTTTTATTGGAGTGTAACCCATACGTGCGGTTGCGTTACCCCGATGATTAATTGACGACTTGCTTGCAAACGTACATTTATTATCGGTAACAATATTTCTGTTCCATCAGAGGGCTCGGTGTGTCTTTGTTTGTTACGTAATGGCCAAATATTGGCCTTTTTTGGACTTACGTGAAGCTCCAGTGAGGCAAATTAAAATATGCCATGCATTCATTTGTCTTTCACGATTGAAGTGACAAATTGGTATCGGTATTTTCTTTATAATTAGTGGTAATATAATAAATGGTTGGTTCAAGGTTTTTGCAATATGCTTTGCCCCAGATTTTGCAGCTTCGACTGCCGCGCGCCGCATCGTTTCTAATATTTTCGAATATCCGACCAGTGCAACCAAATATGACGCTTTTAGCCTTTTGAAGTTATTTGATATTGACAAATATGAAAGTTTATATTTTTTGATAATACTATTGAACAACTGGGTCAGTGCATGTGTAATTTTGGTGCCAAAGGATTCAGATACAAAGAGATAAGAAACTCGCCCTCCAACGCTATCGTGTCATGAAAAATTTGACGAAAATCAGGAAAAGTTGCATTGATCTTGAAAACTATTTTCATCTGTACATATCTTGCGTTACTGACTGAATGGCAAACACCGCACAACCGAAATTTCTGCGCGCTAGAAGCTGAAACATTGGCGTGTGTTCCTTGGAGACCATAGGGGTCCACTAAGAGAGGATTTTTGGCAGTTCCCACACTAAGGGGTAAAACCGCCCTTAGTGGGTGAAGCTGTGTGCGAAGTCTAGTAACGTATAAACACCCAAATCAAAACTACATTTTGTGGATGACTCAAAGTGTTGTCTCGTGTGGGTTCGGTACACGCAGCACACACTGCAGTATAACGCGGCGATGCGGCCAGTGAACCACCACGCCATCTGTGCAGTGTCACGTTGTAATTGTCATATCTCTAATGAACATAAACATATAGACAGAATCGATATTAAGCTTAAAGTTTGCTAGTTATATGAGCAATTACGAAAACACATTCAAACCAATCTGTCTGTTAGTCAGACTAATATGAAACTACCCAGACTAATACTGTATCTATTAGCTTCGCTCTGGCGTGACTTTTAATCGACGCCCATTAGTTAGTGACAAGTGGTGTCTATAAACGCGCCGAGTGTAGGATGGCACCTTTAAAAAACTTTGATGTGACGTCATTTAAAAAGTAAATTTCGGACGAAAATGTTGAAATGTGTGACGAGAAAAATTTCAAATGATTTTACGCGTTTATCGCACATTTTGGCACTTTAAGTAGATTTTGCTAGGAGTAGGGATAATTTGTAGAAATTATTCATTTTTGCCTAATATGGGGTCGTGGAAAGCCGAGGGCTTGAGATCGATCGGGGATATCCATCGTCTGCGGGATTCCGCAATGGGGTTGATATCCTAGGATGAACTGGGATATTGCCCAATGCGGGTGTCTCACTGGGAGGTTGAACATGACATGACATGACACCGATGTCGTAACATGTTCCGGGACCTCCCGTCAAGGCGACGTGCAAGGCTCACTGCGGGTTGTTTAGTGGGTGCAGTCCCACATACCCTTTATTTGTCTCCCGTACAAATGGGGTATACAAAAGCATTTTACCCGCGATAAAAAAGGGATAATTTGTAGACGTTATTTATTTTTGCCTCATATGGGGTCGTGGAATGCCGAGGGCTTGAGATCGATCTGTGTGGAGATCCTTGGGGAGGCCTACGTCCAGCAGTAGACGTGATTAGGCTGTCATGATGATACCTGAAATGGTCTTAACGGAAGATCACCTCTAGTTCTTCACAAGTAGCATCTTGCTGAGTTGTGACCGATCAGCAAGAATGTAAATGTTCTATTACAAACTATGTATGTAATGTAGCCTATACTGCATTTTTCCATCTATCTATCCAGTGGTACACCACTGTGATGTGCTGACAGCGAGATGAGAACCTTAAGGTCGTCACCTCGCCTTTAGGTTGCTATCTCGCTGTCGAACCGCAAGCAC
Organism: Euclidia mi; assembly: GCA_944739405.2. Classification (NCBI taxonomy): domain Eukaryota; kingdom Metazoa; phylum Arthropoda; class Insecta; order Lepidoptera; family Erebidae; genus Euclidia; species Euclidia mi. The sequence continues at coordinate 22,668,593 of OX123204.2, read as the reverse complement.
AGCCTTAAGTTTCACCTCATTGCTGCGTAGCGCCAAGTATTGATATTCGATGCACACAAATCAAAGAGAAGTGATTAAGAAATTGGTGCTACAGGTCTGAATGCTTTATATTTTTTATTGCTTGTTTATGAACCGTTATTTAGAAGAAAATTGTTAGAATGAGAGTAGTTGTTTTCAAGAATCGTGGACACGAGACATCACTTTGTAAGATTTATAAATTGTTTTTTCGAATTCGTGTGTTCATTGTGTTCGTTAATTGTACTCGTATGTTGGTAAAGTACGTACGTAAGTAAAGTGTGTAGCGGACACAGGATTTAGTACTAGTGCGATAGTTGTCTTTAAATAAATATACCTTTATCATATAATAAGTGCAAACTGATGCCCAGCACCGACGAGGTAGGTTTCTTTAACCCAAAGAAAACATTGTCCAACACCTACTAAGTAAATTGATTTAAAACATGCAGGTTATCAGCTTCTCATCAACCCACTTATTACCTTCAAGCGATAGATAACATAACAGATTCATGTTTGTGGAGTGTGAGGGAAATGAATCCATACAGCGCCAATGACAATGATCTGCAAATACTCGTAGAATAGAATTAATGACGCCGTTCAAGCACATCGAGGCAATAGAGATTGGACTATTTTAAGTGTGGTATTGTAATGTGTAGCTGTATTGTGGGAGAATATTTTAGTGATCGAAGAACGAGTGCATGTTTATTTATTGTTAGCTAGGTAGGTACATGTTATATCTACGACGACGACCCGGTGGCGTAGCAAGAGTGAAAACGACTGCCACGCCATCGGCCGCGGGTTCGATTCCCGCTCAAGTCAAACAATTGTGTGCATGAAAATTAATGTTTCCCTTGGTCTGGGTATTTCTATTTATAATAATATGTATATATTTACAAAAGAAGTGTATAACTATCCATGTTTATCCATTGTCTAGTACTCAAAGTACCAGGTCTGCTTAGTTTGGGACTAAATGGTATTGTGTGAATTTGGCAGAATATATTATTACCTACTATTATTATCTTTCAGCTATGGTGCCATTCTTGGTATGTGATGGCAACATTTGTTTTCATCACCATCAGCTCTGTACATAAACTGTCCAATTGCCGTGAACGGGCCTCTTCTCGCAATGATAAGGGTAAGCCAAACGCCATCACACTGCCTGGTCAAGTGCGGGTTGGTAGGCACTTTGCTTTAGTAATCCTTATTTTGACCGAGGTCCTCAGTTTACGTAACTTTACGTTAAGCCGAATTTAAGCTTTCGTGGTCATTGAAAGGGATTTTACATTGCCATTCCGGATATCTGGATACAAGAGTTCATTTACTCTTCTTTCGAGCATTCGATATTTCGGCACTGATGTAAGCGTCATGTTCATATCCGTGAAATCAACGTGGCTAACCGTTAATCTTATGATCGAGTTGTAGTGATTTTATTTTTCACTTTGCACTACAGAAATTAATCAACATCTGTTTATATAAGCTTTCAGCTTAGCAGCTTATCTGGAAACATTAACCTACGAGTAGTACGGAACCTAAATAACAAATATGTTTAATTTTTAATTATATTCTAAAACTAGAGGATGATCGAAGCTACGCCCCTGCATTTTTTTTAATTTAACTGCTTTTGCCTAAATCCTTGGGGATTTCGGGCAATCCTTTTTAGATGCACTTCTAATTTCCCCAAGTATATATTATGTCCCCATACATGCCAAATTTAAGCTTCTTGCGCCTCAGTAACGTAAGAATGTTATATAACAGAAGTTAAAATTAAGAGCTGATTGCAGATTAGTAATTTTATTCTACATAGAACTTCAGATCTAAATATGTTCCTCAGAAGATACAAGTAAAACCGACCACATTCAAACCAAGAGCGCAAATATTTGCAAATATAACAGGTTATTTGTTCCGAGGCCGCAGCGTAAGCCGCTATACGCCCACACCACCACATCACCACTGGGGTTTAAAATTAAGTGATCGGTAATTATGTTCACGCTTTACTTGCATATCAGTGGACTTTGTGGAAGTAAAGTTTATTTAAAAAGACTACCTGCAAAATATATTTCATAAGGCAAACAGTGCTACATGCACCCGGTGGCGTAGCGGGGGTGTAATCGACTGCCACGACGAAGGTTGCGGGTTTCATTCTCGCTCAAGTCAAACATTTGTGTGTGTAAACATAATATGTGTGTATTTCCAAAAAAAGTATATATATTTATTTATTATTTAGGACCTACTAATAGTAAGTACAAGTTCTGCTTAGTTTGGGATTGGATGGTGTTGTGTGCATGCTCTAGAATATAATTATGTTCAGGCTTTACTTGCATATCAGCGAGCTTCGTGGATGGAAAAATGTTATATGCAAAATTTTATGAACCTGGTCTTAGCGGACGACGCGCTGTGTAAGACTATGCCGAGTGCAATAAGTTCGATCCCCACACGAAACAACACATTATGTAACCTACAGATTGTTGTTAGGGGTTTAGGGTGTTACGTTCTTTGCGATACAATGTTGATGTATAGTGCAAGAGTTTTACTTTTTCACACAATCATCTGTGTGTAAGTATAAAATTCTTGCGATACTGACTGACTGACAAGCAACGCTGAGCCGAAACTACTGGGCGCATGAAGCTGATATTTGGCCTCGGACATGTATGTTTCTTGGGGATTGTAGGGGTGCACTAAGAAGGATTGCCCGAAATTAACACGAGATCGGTCAGAAAAGGTTAAATTACAATAAATTGTTCAGGCGTAGCCGCGGTGCATCCTCTAGTATTTAATATAATATTTCAGATAATTTTGTAATATTGTTTTATCATGGTGCGAGAACAGTAAAGAAACAAGATAGCTTGGCAGAAAATTCAATGAAACTTGCAACTTTATAGTGCAGATAAACTTTTTAAGGGCCACAAGTTGTTGTACACTGCAACTACTGTATTATTAATAATTTTCTTGTGCTGGTTTTAAGCAGTGCAGAACTAAATAATTAATATGTTATTTAGTTAATTCGCTAAAAATAAGAATAAATAATTTAGCTTATAAACCTGTGCTTATTAGAAATTAAAAAAAAATCTTAGTTAAAATTATATATCAATAAGTAAGTAAACATTTTATATTACGCTTGAAATTCATACATACCTATTAACAACTAACTGAGCCCGAGGCTACCCTCGCGTTATATGGTTACTGCTCAGTACCCGTGGCTCATAGCGTCATGAATAAGGCTAAAGGCTATATAATAGTTTTTAGCCTTCCTCGATAAATGGGGTACCCAAAACAATAATAATTATTCAAATCAAACCAGTAGTGCTTGAGATTAGCGCGATCAACCAAACAAACAAACAAATTCTTCAGCTATACAATATTAGTTAAGATTAATACAATTCATATTACGATATTTATTGATAAAAATATATAAAAAGCAGCGATAGCCGAGTTGATATACCAACAGACTGCCATGCAGAGGGTATCACATGGGTTCGAATCCACGGCGCGCACCAATGACGTTTCGGATTTATGTGCGTATTGCATTGTTAATTATCGCTTGTCCCGTGCCTCGGAGAGCACGATAAGCCGTCGGTCCCGGTTGTCATGAAGATCTTTGGCAGTCGTTACAGGGCGTCAGGAGGTACCTACTAAATAAACTGACACTAGTCTAAACCATGGAATATCGCTATCCCTTCGGGTTGCGGAGGTCAGACAGGCAGTCGCTCTGTGGAAAAGCTAATATTCAGCCAAATTCGGTTAGACTAGTAAGCGGACCCCAGATTGAAACTGGGATAACGCTAAGAGAAAGAAGATATAACGATATTTATTGACGCATAAAAAAAGTATACCGACAGACTAATTACAACAACGTCCATTCAAAAGACGTGATTAGGCTGGTTTCACGCCGGCGAGCGGCGCTGTCCAGGCGCGCGCGCTTAGAATTACGCTAATTTTTTGTAGTAGCGTTTCATAGTCACGCATTTCAAACGCGCTGCGAGTGAGACGCGCGCCGTGCGTCGGCCGGCGCTGTCGAAGCTTCATACATTGCAAAGAGAAACGCGAACTCGTTTCACAGTGGTCCGCGCGCCAAACGCGTTGTTTGACCGGCGCCGGCCACCGGCGCCGACGGTCAAACGCGTGACTCTGAAACCAGCCTTAATATCAATTTGGTTTATGTAGCGTTCGGAGTGGGCCATTTTAATTTGCAAGTTAAAGTGAGGGGTGCAGAGAGTGAGGACTTGGCACAGCTCCATGGGGCTGGTCCGTCCATCTTGGGAGGCATTAGGCGCCGATTGAGAGCCCCAACTGCACTCTCTGATACTACCATCATTTGTAAACAAGTGATAGACCGATACATTACATGTGACTTTTTTGCAGATGTGTTTTGTAAAAGTTATTCTTTCGATGATGCCTTTGGAGATTATTGTATGGATTCTATAAGACATTTAAGTGCTGAATGCACTGAATCAGTCATAACTTTATGATCAAAGAACAGTCACGCAACTGTCAGCATCAGCATGTCATTTGTTTTTTTTTCATCGCACTTACAACAAACACGAACGGTGGCTATGTTTCTTTAATTAATCTGTTTACAATGTCGCCGTTACGCCCCCGCACGCTTAGCGCACAAAAAGTAAAAAATGAAAACTTCTATTTATATTCGAGACACATATGAATAATTGTAAAGTTATGTCATTTTATACATAAAACAATAAACAGAACAAATTCCATACAAACGAAACTGACGTAAACAGATAGAGACGGAGTTGAATGTTGCTGTGAGGGTTTATTTTTTATAGTAATAAGCGGCAATCGAGTAGACGGATCGCCTGATGGTATGCAATTAATTACCTCCGCCCACGGACACAAGCAACACCACAGGAGTCACAAGTGCGTTGCTGCCCCTTGGGGTAGGGAAAAGGGATGGGATAAGGAGAGGGATGAGGGTGACGGAATAGGGGATAGGACCTCCGGCACTCTCACTCGCCGAACGAAACGCAACAGTTTAGGTACTGTTACTTTACGTCGATTTTCTGTGAGAGGGTAGTACTTCCCCGGTCGAGCCCGCCCATTCATGCTGAAATCAGCAAGGCCCTACTACCGTTTACAGGAATTTATTTTTTTGTTTGATATTACATTTATTTATTGTTGTTGAAAATTTATTGGGGTCAGTGGTTTTTACACATATGTGTTTTACAAGTTAATATTTCGATAATCAAGCCAAAACTCATACTTGATTGTGAAAATATATTTAACAACTATATTACTAAATCTAAAAACAATATCTATGCAAGTAAATAAAACGTAGACACGTTGGTACTATTAAAATAACAGTTTATTCCTACATGCATGCGTGTTAACATACTGTTCTTGTGTTTGAAAACCTTAATTATTGGATATGGTTGCCAATGAATTTGTTGTTGTTCCTAAGTCTCAGTCCAAAAAGACTATGCCCAGCATAACATATTATCATTACATAAATAAAAGTACATGGTCCTGAATACGTAAATGAATAGTAGGGTGTACTTTTATAGCGTAAATCCGAACAGACCTCTAAAAAGAGGTCAAAGAATACACGCTTGACAGCACTCCGAATTTATTCCCCGCATTTAATCAAACCCGCTTATCTGTGCCCATCGTTGCAGTATTTGTAATAATTTCACCAATCGTCCGCGTAAACAGGCGTATTGTAGCGTTTCCTACACATTCGTGTGTTGAAAGCCCTATCTGCGATGATAAAGTACTCCGATTGCGTGCCACCTCTGAAAAATTGCAGCTCCTCGTATAACGATCGACATTTGTAACTATATGTTTACCGGACAACCCTATGATACTAAAGTTGAGTATATAGGGATGGGAACGTATTAAATGGATATGTTTGCGTAAAAATTTGATGTACCTACATACAGATTAGATGGATAAACATAAAACATAACGTGAAAAGTCGGATATAAGTGCAAACTTGGGCATATGCCAATTTGATTAAAAGGTGGCAAAACTGTGTCAGTTTGGCCACAAAATCCCTGATATGCCTGCGTTAAGCAATGCAATGTTAAACGGCTATGCTATTATTCCCTACCGTTAGCAATGAATTTAGTTAACGAAATAATTATTTCACGTTTTGCGTCGGGTTATTGTACATTCGCCACAAAGTCAATTCGTCACATTTTGTAAACTCCATACATTGAAAGTGTATTCGTCACATGCATCAAAAATTTGTGTAAATTCGTCACAAGTCTGCAAAGGTACATATTATTTGCATAAAGTACTGGTAGAAAACAAAGTCATTGATTTTTAGATTTTATGATTGTATTCTGAAAAAAATGGATCTTAATCAGCCGGGCACAAGCTCCGGTGGACATGGTGTAAATATATTATTATTGTTTTTAAAAAGTCTATATATTATGGCTGAAATTTCCATTATTGGTCGTTGCTATGGAAGTTCATATTTTTTTGGAGATAATACTCATAACTTTTACAAATTTGTAAGTTGCGGAGATTCGTGGTTTACGAGATATAATATTATAAGGTTTACATACATATTGGAAACTAGGACGCCATTTGCAAATTTTTAGGTTAGATAAATTGTCATGGTAGACGTCAAAGTCCACGTTCCGTTTATGGTAAAGGTCTATTTATTCAATTTTATGTCACATTTTTAACTTTAATATAATTTTATTTTAATTGTTTATTAATAATAAAATTCTTTGTGTTCTATTCTCACTATATGAATAAACCAAAATACCCAAAACTACGATAGTGAGCGTGCTAATGAGAAGATAGATTACAGTTTAATGTTAAATCTAGACATGACAATGACAAATGATGGATTTGAAAGATGATCATAGGTCTAAGGATGATGTTGCCATATCTTGAAATGAAATCGATTATTTGCATCGATTTTTGGTCTTGATCAATTTAATTTTAATGTAACTTATTTATTTCACACTTAAATTAAAACATGAATATAATAGTAACGATCTTTTCATCTGAAAAGATCACATTTACGAAATCTAAAAGAGGACGGCGAATGCTTGTGAGACATGGTTACATGTACAATTTGCATCGGGAAAATAAATCTGGAAGTGTATGGAGATGTTCTAATGGTTCTTGCAGCGCAATTATCAAAATTTCGGAGAATATTGACATCAGAATATTGCATGAAGCGGCCCACAAGTGTCAACCAAATATAGAAAAAACTGACGTTATAAAGATAATAAACCTTTGTAAGGAAGCAGCAGCGAACACAAGTACACCTATGCCTCAAGTGTATTAAGAAGCTTTTCAACCAACCAAGGATGCGGGTTATGAGATATTAAATGCTATACCGAAACTTTTGAACATTTCGCGAACACTATACAATGTGAGGAATGGTGAACTAAACGTGCTCAAAACAAATTTTTCAAGATGCGAAGATGTTATTATTCCACAAAAACATGTTTTTTTTTATAGACTTACGCCTGTATCTCCGAAGGGGTAGGCAGAAGTGTAATATTACACCCATATTTCGCCATGAGTTTTTTAGGTCCCACGTAATAGTGGACGAGCCTATTGCCGTACCGGGCACATTACCAGACTCCGTGCTGTTACTGAGAATTCCCTAACGGAAAATCCCAATAACACTTTGCCCGACCCGGGAATCGAACCCGAGACCTCCCAATCCCACGCGCACATTTATGCCGCAAGACCAACGAGGCAGTCTACCACCACAAAAATATAAACATTCTTTTTGATTATTCAAAGATGACAGCGAGCCTGAAAATAGAATAATAGCTTTCTGCAATGAGACAGCTCGTGAAACCATAACAAATATACAAACATTCTTTTTTGATGGCACATTTTCAAGCTGCTGTAAACCATTTTATCAGCTATATTGTATACATGGAGACGTGAATAGCGATGATAATAATTCGAACATAGTCCCACTCATCTACGTTCTTATGCCTAATAAGCAGGAACTGTCTTTTGAACGGCTTTTTACATCACTGATGCAAAAATTACATACTTGGACACCGCTTACAATGATTGTTGACTTTGAAATTGCTGTGATAAATGTCATAAAAGAAATATTTCCTGATGTTGAAAATATTTCCACTTCAAACAAGCACTGACCAAAAAAGCTCACACCTCGCAATTGAATGACATTGAAGAGAAGAGACACTTAGCCATGTGTGCTGCATTGGCCCATAAAAAGAAACCGGACATTGAAAACTCTTGGTTACACATAATGGAAAATGCTCCACAGAACGATGCACTCACAAAATACAACGACTATTTTGTAGCCCAGTAGTTAGATAACACTAGTATTGAGTTTATTCAGAATGTACATGGCGCTCGCCATAGGACAATAAATCTAGCAGAGGCATGGCATAAACGTTTGAACAATAAAATGGGTAAAAGAAAACATAAAATGCTTCAGTTTCTGGATACTCTTAAAAATGAGGCTGTTCATATAGATTGGAAATCGAAACATTTTAAATTTAATATACCACTAAAGTTGAGAACACGTCGATCTATTGCATATGACAAAGAATTGAAAACTATTTTGGACAATTACGATAACATGTCCCTGGCTGAAGTTCTTAAAAAACTTTCTTTTATGCAGCATTTTAAAGAATTATAACATACGTAAATTACCTAAAAAAGTGATTATTACTGTGATTTAATTATCTTTGTATTGTTTTTGTTATAATTGTAATGTAACAGGCAAATCAGCCTATTGCAAGAAATAAATATATATGGTTGTAAGTAAAACTGTGATTTTTATGTAGATGCAAATTACCAAAAAAAAAATGTGATTCTTACTGTGATTTAATCATCTTTCTATTGTTTTTGTTATAACTGTAATGTTGCAGGCAAATCAGTCTATTGCAATAAATCTACATATTATATATTATACTTGTAAGTAAAAGTGCTATTTTTATGTGGATGCAAATTACAAAAAAAGTGTGATTATTACTGTGATTTCATTATCTTTTTACTATTTTTCTTATAATTGTAATTTTGTACGCAATTCATGTTTATTTAGGATTAGGCATGTCACGCAGTCCTTGACTACGCGGGCTCAAAAGCGCACAAAACCAGACAGACTATATTACTTTATATTTTAGCTATAAGTAGAACTGTGATTTTGATTTTTCTGCTGTCTGTACGGAAATAAACAATATAGCGGATTTTCTTTCACAAAAATAGAGTTGTGGCAAGTTTATACATACTTTTTTCGTGGCGAATTTACTTTAAGGCGAATGTACAACAAACCGTTTTAAGTTACGTTTAAGAAAATTATTTTGCTTGTTTATTTAGCAAGTTTACATTTATGCTTAAGGTACTTGGTTAATTAGAGCTTATGACGAATTTCCTTCTGTAATTCATCCGTTCTGCAGCATTGTAGCTAGTAGATGCCAAGGTTTACCAAGAGAATAGTCCTTCGGTAATAAGTGTAAATTTTTGCCGACTTCGCAGCACTGTTCTAATAACGGAGTTAGATGAGTCTAATAATAAGCTTCAAATCTGATACGACCTTTGCGATCACCTTGGCGAACTTACAAATTTTCTGATCGTCTTTTGCGGGTCATGACCACCGCCAACGGTTCACGGTTCGAATTTGGAGGAGATGTAAGATGTGCGTGAGGCTCTCCCCTAAAGAGTACCTACTTACTAAAACCCTCGCGGTGTCCTCGACGACCCGTAAAAGCTCGAACATGCGTGTTTGTGCTGAATCACGTTTACCATATGTATTTTACCCCGACCCCGCCGGGAATCGTTCTTTGATCCTTCAATACCAGGCAATCATATAAACGTATTGTCAAAAGTCAATAAATAATCAAACTCTAATTAAGTTGGGTGTTTATGTAATGAATGTATATGTAATGATTGAGTTATTGCTTATAAACGAGGGGGCTACAATATTACATTTAATCAAGCAAGCAATTAGTGCGTTTGGTTATCCATTTCGATCGGAGCTCTAATATTAATATAATTTTATTGTGAATTGCAAATGGCATATTTAATTAAGGACAACGATTCCCTCTGGTCATGTCGGTGTAACTCGTTTGTTATAAATGTGGTACAAGCTGGAAATTCTGGCTTTATTGTGTGATGTTTTAAATACAGATATTAAATTGGCAAACACACATTTAGTACCGGTATTTGGAGGTAAATACCTGTGTAACTTGTGGTTTTGAGGCGCGGCTGTGTCATGGGATATAATATCCTTTAAAAACCTTTTTGATTTATATAAGCAATTCAGTCACGGCAAACATAGCATTGCCTAAAGTAAAAACTGCAATAAATAACAAATATTCGTGAATATAAAAAGCAAAATCTTAGAAGCATTAGGAAATCTAAATTCATGTATTGCTTTTCATTATATAGTTAGATGTTAGTAGCTTTGATTGCTATGGATTAAATATACTAAAACGGACGTGTCTTAACAGTTACTTGCTTGCTTTTAGAATCTTTGAACATTTTGGACACTTGCATTACCAACATCGCAACAAAATCATCATCAACAAAAGAAAAGGAAAGTCTAAAACTCAAACTCTTTTTAAATTTAACTTTACAATCCCAACGACCAGCCCCATTTTCCTGCCGCTTTTCCTGCGCATAAAGAGGCGATATCAACTTATGAAGATAATGTCAAATAAACTCTTGTAAAAGCTTAGTGATCGTTTATTCTAACATTACAACATGAGATGAGAGTAAATCTTTGGTTAAGGGCGTTGTAGAAAGTAAACAAAACATCTCGGTGGGTTGTACATGAACATCTATGTACCTTTCAAAACTTTTATTAGTATTGGAAAAGTTTTATCGGCTTTTTGTAGCGCAACTTTTATTCGATAAAAAGTTTAATGTTTACAGCGTTATTTATCGTTTTTTAACGAACACGCTCCTTTCTTCCGAAATTGGGTTGGAACTGATCAAAAAGTATGAAGTAGGCGAAGTTTTGTAACTTAGTGTAAAGAAGATTGTTTGAGTGAGTCGGTGACATCGGCTTTATTAAAAAATCTTATTTGATTTTTACGTGATTTTTATTTTTGGTGCGAAATAATTGCTTCTGCAGGTTCTCTTTCTGTCTACTATGGTTGAGGTATTGATTGATACAAGGACATACTGTGATTGAGTCGCTTTTGTCAGTTTGCAGAGTTTCAAGCGTGACTAAAAGCTTAAAATTTCACAGAAGACTAACATTTGTGCTAGTCCAAATAGATGACACGTATATTATTATAACCGTGACAGGAACACGCAAAATATGTTTTATTGTTTGTTCTTAGATGTTCTTTGACTTATTTGTTTGTTTTTAGACTGAGACGTTATATATTATATGTGTCAAACTTTAAAAGAATAATAAAAGATGAAAGATAATGTAATAAAAGGAAAAAACGAAAGACTGAGTTGGTTTCGATTTTTCTTTTCAAGAGGTCATTTAGCTAGAAAAAGCCGGCCACGTCTAGAATAGGGTTTTGACTCGTATAAATGTTGTCAACAACCAAAATGCAAAAATAAGTACGTCTCTGATTTGTAAGTAAACCTATATTTGAAACATTCTCACAATAAAAATAAAAACGCCTAAAATTGTTCTTAAATAACACTTCAAAATAAATAAACTGTGTACGCAACGCAATAGCATTTCGGATACAACTAAAAATATTAAATATTGAATTATATTTTCAAATAAATGTGAATGCAGAACTTTTATCATAAATTGAGCGTCAGATGACTTTCAAATAAATATTGTGGACTTTTATATGCATTGTCAAAGTTTATTTTAAATCCATAATCGCATAACTTACTATACATTGTACGTGACCCTGTTGCAATAAATAACTGTAAAACTTCAACAATATTGATTCTGTGTTATGTGACAATAAATAAGTAAACATAGTCTGTACAAATGACTAAAGTTGTATTATGCAACTAGTAGAAGTATATCTCATAAAGCTTTAATAGAAAGCTATGCTATCACATTGATAAGTTAAGTTGGTATAAAGTAAAGGAAAGTTTAAGAGAGTGTTAGTTCATTGAAGACTTACATTTGGGGTTGCATTTATCAGAGGACGCAATTTTATTTTACAGATATGTAGGGATGGCTAGTGTAAAGCTTGATCCAAATTTGTGGGGTCATACCTTTTGTCCCTCGGCCGCCATCTTGGAAAGAGCGCTTGTGCAGGTGGTTTTTCTTGACTATCTGGTAAACTATTGGCCGCACAAAGAATATATGAAAGAGCTTTTTGTTGCAAATTCAATTCTCAACAACTTTGGTCTTGAAACTTTTGTCGTAAAGCCAAAAATAAAAATTTATATCTTTATTATTGTTGTATTGTGGCCATTTTTATGTTTTTCCACTATAACTGTGTCCCCAGTCTTTGAGATGAGCCAGGCTTTGGCACAGGGTCTGATTAAGCGCCAGTATGCAATTTTTGATGAATTATTTAAGAGGAAAGTCGATTTTTTGTCGATAATTTATCCATTTCCTCTATGAATTTTGATATCTCTAATAATTTTCCTGCGACAGTCCCCGGAACATTTAGGCATTGCAGAACGCATTGCAGTATCCTCTGCCTGGGCAGACTTCAGATGCCCAGAGATAAAGTTTGTCTTTCTCATTTCAACCTCAGTTTTTAGGGTCATTGCTATGAGTGAAAATTGGACCTTATGGTACTGCAGAGTTGTAGTAGACTAACATTGGAAGACTGGGTCTTGTTCGGAAGAAGAAAGGACAAATTAAATGTATTATTTATTGCTGACGACGAAAAAATTATAACATTGAAAATTAAATTTGTTGCAAATTTCATTCGATTTTCGTTTGTAACTTTGTTACCTTTCATTTTACGGCTAAATGCTACGGAATCAAAGTTGTAGGGAATTCAATTTTCAACAAAACATATTTTGATTTTTTTTAGTACTGCCAATAGTTTGCCAGATAAACTAGAAAACCCATTTGTACCACTTTTTCAAGATGGCGGCCGCAGGACAACTTGGATTTAACATTGTACTAACCCCCTCTAGACATCTAAAATCGCGTTCTCTGAAAAATGCACGCTAAGCCCAAAAAAATGTTATAACACATAAAAATGTCATAGGTAACGTTTATAACATTTCAATGGACTATGTGTTTTGTCTTATTATTGTACTATAGAACTAAATTGCTCATAAAATATTGTATGATGCACCTCTGGCGTCGAGAATAAATATCCGCAAATCAAACAAAAACAGTGAGTATTTCTAAAATATGTCATACATACCTACACTGTTTGTTTTTTTGTTTTTCGTGTGAGTGTGTGGCCAACTCTGGTGTCGGAGTTTTTCAGACAACCCGGAGGCCTCCGACATGGCCTAATGATCCTTATCCTTAGAAAAGAACCGGGACCGACAGCTTTACGTGCCCTCCGAAGCACGGTAGCGCTCAGATGAAAATGCCACACACTGTCACTCATCCATCGGTGACCTGTGTACTAATATATCAGATCAAAGTAAGAAAAGTTCAAGTATAATCTAGTCCACCCCTGTTAGTTAGAAAACGCACAATTCTATCAGCTTTCTATTCAGTCACCATTAAAGCGATTTTGAGATAATATTTTTCACTACAGAAGACTGTATAAAACGTATTCTTCAACTAATTAAGCTTGATAAGTAGCAATTCTAACAGAATAAGTACCGGTTAATTAAATTGAGGAATATTGTCGTATTTTATTTACACAAGGTCAGACGAAGTTAATTATAACATCCGGAAGTTAAGTCCAAAGAGTCACTGCTTCTTATGGACAAGTTACAAGGGGGTGTCTTTTAAACCGTGCTACTTAAAAAAAGGAAATCATATTAGATTGATTTCCTGGTCTCGGCATCCTCACCTCAGGGGAATGCTTTGGGAAGCCACCCATAAAGCAATTAGAATCGTCGAGTATTATGCAGCTATCCTATAGTTGAAACCATTGACAAGAAGAAGGGGAATAATGGTGTTTGCCTATAATTTAAGTGCAGTTATTGCCTTAATTTGCCTGTTATAATTTAAACGAACCGATTTCACTGGCCTAAATATATTTTTATTTTCTCCAAACACACTCCATTGACTGTAATACGTATAGATGCACATGACGCGGTCAATTTGACCGGATCGAATTGCATCAGAATTATCATGGCGCCGAGGCCTGAGCGGTTGATCATGTATGTACGATCAAGCTGTTTGGCAGCTCGCTAATACTGTTACGTGTTGGTTCAAGTTCTAGATATGTTACGATGTGCTAGAGCTGTGGGTGCACGGTCGCCTCTCTGTTTAGTAGTGGTGTGGGTTCGCTTGCCTCGCGAGACAATACTTTGGGTGTGTCACAATTTGATAGATTGGGTTTGGATGTACTTTGTGTCCATTGATTGAATGTGAGAAAAGTCCCCTCAACACAAAATTTGATATTAGTGCAGGATTTGTCTTTGAAGGTAAGCAAAAAATGTCACGTATACTAAGCAATTAAAAAAGACTCATCAAGAAAACGAAGAAACTCGAAGTGACAAATGCTTTGAGATTTAGCTCGATTGTGAAAAGCAACTGGTCACAATGGTCAGAAGTGGATCTGGCTAATGAAACATCCGTTGCACTATGGGACCGCGCTAAGTCGCTTATTGTTTCGGCAGTCTCGAAAGTAACACCACCAAGTAAAACCCACAAGAAACAACATTGGATGACTGATGACACCTTCAAACTCGTCGAAAAATGCCAGAAGATGAAAACAGCGGGAGCTGATATTAAAAAACTAAATAAAATGTCGGCAAAGATACAACTAAGATGCAACTACTCAGTAGTTGTAAACAAGTCAAGGCGCATGCAGACAGGTACGAATCAAGAGACTTATACCACAAGATCCGTCTCATTACAAGAACACTGCCGTCTAAAACTATTGAAGATCACAATGGCCAGATAGTCACTGAACTGGACCAAATTTCGAAAGTCAGGAGAAACTACTATCAGTCCTTGTTTGAAGATCCTCAGTCACATAACTTTACATCCACAGAGCCTACGAGTGATATGCTGGAGCCAGATATTCTTAGCCAGATAGTCTGCATTTACAATGCAACCCAGGAAATAAACCGGATTAACCATTGAACGCCCACTGAGGAACTATTTTGTAACAGTTTAGTTAAAACGCGTCAATGTCAAGCGTCCTAAATGTGTTACTCGCGACATGCGAGCATACTAAGTACATGGCACGGTCTACACCCGCCAAGACTACAGGAAACTCATGGAGTCGACTAATATTTTTTTTTTGTAATGAACAATTTAGATCGAATGTATATTCAACATGAGTATAATAATAATAACCGAAAATGCTGTAAGTGTAGTTGCGTAGTGGGTGAATTGAGTATAGCAGATAAATACAGACATGTCACTAACTGATTTCAAAGTTACGCGTTATTTACTGTAGTATTATTTTGGTCTATTGTGGTGTATATGTGTAATTATTATAATTGACCAAAATAAAAGTACATAATATGTACTTTTATTTTGCTTCAATTCAAAACTATCACAAATAAAAAAAATGCAAAAATGGTTTTATTTCAAAAATACAATCATAACCCTTTATAATTTTATATTTAAAAAAGACACCCATTGATTTTGCATTTTGGAGTACACAAACAATGCAACCGTTACTTTTGAATTTTCGTTTTGAACGCGCTAAATATGATCTAAACTACCATATTGTCAGTTGCGCGTCGACAACTGAAGTGAAAGCACGTTTCTTTTGTGCAAAAGTGCCATTTCACAAAAATTTATCTGTGTTGTTAATTAATTTTATACAGAAGACGACCATATTTCGGAATACTCCACTTTCGAAAAAAGGATTCACGTAAGTATGACACAATTTTTAAATCAAAAGAACCATATTACAAAATTGTTTGTTTTGTACAGAAAATATACTTATATGAACTTAAATCTTTTGATCAAAATAAACTTATGAGACAATGTGTTCGTTTTGCATTTAAATTATTTAATCTAAAGTACGTTATTTAAAAATAGTTAATTTTGAAAATAACAGATCAAGTTTTTCAAATTATCATTTCAAATCAAAAGGACCGTATTTAGGAATACACTTGTTTTGCTTTTTAGGGTTCCGTAGTCCACAAGGAACCCTTATAGTTTCGTCATGTCCGTCCGTCTGTCCGTCCGCAGTCTAGCTCAAAGACAAGCTAGTGCTAGAAAGCTGATATTTGACATGAATATAGACATAAAATATTACAACAAAACTGTAGAATAAAATTGAGGAAAATATTTTTTTAAGGGTATCTCCCCTACATATATAGTGTGGTTGAATTTTTTTTTGGTTGAGTACCCCATCATGTGGGGTATCATTGGATAGGTTTTAAAAAAATATTATTAGTTTGCTCAAATCATTTTTCGATCAAGTGATTGGTTTGTCAAATATCAAGCTTTGAAGTGAAAAAAATTGTTAGACTAGACTCAAGTGTCCCCCCCCCTCTGCCGGCTAAACTATTAATTTGGAAGAGGTGAAAAAAATCACAAATGTAGTACATATAACGAATTTAAAAGGAAAACTATCACGGCTAAGTAGATATCACTAGTTTACGAGTAATCGTCGGTTAACTTATAAATACCTATTTCTGTGAGTTTACATTGGGCGCGCTGGCTTAATCTTAAAGATATACCTACGTACTTTGGTATGTAATGTACTACGGTACTACGTATGTATAGTAGTAGTATATCTTGGAAACCACATTTTATGTTTACAATACATAACTGGATACATACCTAGTATTTTTATAAACAAAACTTAGGTTCTTATAATAGTGTTATTAAAATTATTTTTTCAGTAAAATAAACAGTCGGATTTGTTGTACATTAAATACCCTTTGCAGCAAGTCATTATGGGCAACTACGGAACCCTACATTGCGCGTGGCCCGACACGCACTTGGCCGGTTTTTATTTTATGAGAGTTGTTAACATACATAGATTATTCAATAAAGCCATCTTTCGAGATACATCACTTTAGCATGTATTGTCAGTTAAAAATTGTAGAAATGTTTTTACGTATAGCATAGTACAATAGGAATAGTGGGATAGCTTCATACAAATCGGCCGCCGCCAGTTGCTATACGATTTTAACCTTAGGAGTGGTAAACCGTCGCTGCTGTCGATAGTACCTACGCGTGAGTCGCCTGCGGCGCCGTGTACGCACGCACTTTCACGCACACAATCACACAACCAAACGGGGTGGCCGGAGCCTCTGTACGGGATGCGCCACGCGTTTGATTGCGCGCATTCACGTACGACACTGCTCGCCCGCTCGAAAATGTATTTAACTTACAGCCCATTTATGAATTGGTAAAACGTTTTAATATATTACGTTGTTTTAAACCTAGTGCTGTCATAATACGCAAATAAAATTTAACTAAAAATAAAAGTGATAACCCAATGCGTCAACTTAAGAATAGGCAATTAACTTGCCGATTGTCCTTATCTAACCTGCTATTCTTATTGTACCAGCCTCGGCGCAAACAGGCCACCGACATAGCCACCGATGGCCAGCGACAAGCAGTTCACACGATTTTCCATACATTTGACCGTTGGCTGTGGTCGGTGGCCCGTTTGCGCCGAGGCTTATATTACTAATATTTCGTAGGTCATCATCCTCCTAGCGTTATCCCAGTTTCAATCTGGGGTCCGCTTACTAGTCTAACCGGATTTGGCTGAATATTAGCTTTTCCACGGAGCGACTGCCTGTCTGCCTCCGCAACACGAACGGATAGCGATATTCCATGGTTTAGACTAGTGTCAGTTTATTTATAAGGTACTGACGCCCTATAACGGCTGTCAAAGATCTTCATAACAACCGGGACCGACGGCTTAAAGTGCTCTCCGAGGCACGGGGCAAGCGATAATTAGCAATTTAATACGCACATAACTCCGAAAAGTCATTGGTGCGCGCCCTGGATTCGAACCCGATACCCTCTGCATGGCAGTCTGTTGGTATCTCCACTAGGCTATCGCTGCCTAATAATATTTCGTAGGTATTAACTTTAAATAAATTAATTTAATTTTAAAGTTATTAATTTTATATTTTTTGTTTACTAGTAGGAAGTTTAATAATTTTAAGAACTCCAGGCTCCTTTTTGGTATTGTATGGCCTATACGTACCAAAGCCCCTACAACCTAAGCCCCATTACATTATTATTTTTTGTTTACAGAATGAGTAGAAGAGTACATAGAACACTCAACATGGTAAGAGTAATAACAGTAAAGTTAATGGCGAAAATGTTCAAGATTTGGGAAAATATCCGCAAACTAACTGTTCAATGTTGGAAGAAACAGATGTACCTACCTAAATTAATCTTTTGACAGTAATTCTATTCCTGACAGCCAACACAGTTTCAATTTGTCTTTACTTGATGATGAATGTTAAAAAAGTGTACCAAACGTAGTTATTCCAGAAAGCGTTTATGATGGCGATAAATAATTAATAATTAGCGAAATAGCGATAAATAATTTTGTTCAGATTTTTTTAACATTCTCCATAATGTCTCTATCTCTATCTTATTTTGAGTTTTGAAAAACTTATGTTAGTTTTGCTAATTAGCGTGGTAAATTTAATAAATGATGAAGATTATTTAAAGATTTTAAAATTTTAAGCATATATTTATATGAACAAATACATTTTATTAAGTACATATTTAGAAATGGTTGTGATCTCATAAATGTTTCTAATTGCATTTACAACATTTTAATAGTTGGTGTTGATTTAAAAGTTAAGAGTATAAGGAAGCTTTTTATTTGTTATTTTGAGAAAAGCTTTGATTTTTTTAAAGTTTTTGATAGCATTTTCGTTATTTTATTAAATTACATGGTGATTTTATTATACCTATAGCCATAAAGTTTTATAGAAAAACATGATTAATACCTTTATTTTTTTGACTTATGGTTGTTTTATTCCATATTTCGTATATGTTAAACATGTTATTTATATTCAAAAGTAACTTATATGCTTATATCTGCTCTAGCATTACGTTTATAATTAAAATAATTAAAACGTTTAATGCTGCTTAAAAATACGCTTCTAACAATATATAATACGCATATCATTTAATTAAAAATAAGGAAGAATTAGACAAAATATGGTATTTTTTTCTTTGATTAGCTCTGCTGTAAAAAAAGTGTTATTTAGGTTTATGGTAGTTTTGAATTGAAGCAGCAATATGTTTTTCGATAGGACATAAAATGTATTTATTAATGAAAGGAAACTAATACACAAGAGTCATAATAGTTTTATTTGAGTCAAAAACTTGGAGATAACTATAGAATAGAACTAAAATAAAATAAAATATGAAAAATAAAAATGTTAGTACACAGAAACTATGGCACACACACAGGACGGGAGGTGTCCTCCTAATTATTGACACAGAAACGAAAACAAAGAACAAAAATAACAACAAAAATATGTGAACTAAAACATTTAAACAATTTAGGTTATTAATTTTCTTGAAACAAAGTAAGTTTATTATATAATCGTCGTTTTGAAACGTTTTTATGTATTCATACATCACTCTCAAAAAAATGTTTCGAACATACAACGCTTGCTGTCGGCTTGAAAAATTTCTCGGCTCTTTGCCGTGCTATTACTGAAATCCATTTACCACACCTAACTGGATCTCGAGGAAACCTAAAAAAAACAATTCTTCAATAAAAAAAATACAATAGCGTCTCCAACAAATGGAATAGAAACATAGCTTATAATCCGAACAATTCAAGTGGGCATGCGATACTATGATAAGTACCTTTGGTATGAGTCTTTGCAATTGAGGTGCTTTATATCTCCTGTTGATTTATTTACAACTTAAAATGAAACGGCTTTGTGATGATTTCTGAACGAAATAACAATATTTACGATACAATGATTACAAATAGTCCGGTCAAATTAGACTAAAAAATAGGGGTGAGGTTACAAAAATTCCCACTTGGCTGAATTTTGGTAGGATTGTTCTTGTCCGTGTGGTGACGGATTAAGAATACGAATTGTCACCACCCCATATCATCCCATGGGTGTCGTAAGAGCCGACAGAGGGAGCATATTATGCAGAGAACAGCACTGTAAGAGAAGGAAAACTTGATACAAACCCTATACCAACCCGTTTGGCCAGCGTGGTATAGTAGGCCAATTCCTCCTTTTAAAGGAGAGGCCTAGTCCAGCAGTGGACTGTAAAAGGCTGATGATGATGATGATGATGATGATGATGATGTTCAATACACTATTATAAAGGACATGTGAAAAGTCCTCATCGATCCGGCACGTGCAAAAACATTTACTCGGGGTCAAAGGTCACAAAAACGGGGTTTTCGCGATTTTCAGCAAAATGGTAAGTTTTATCATAAAATTAGCTCGAACAAAAATTGTAGATTAGATAATTATCTATAAAAATGTCTAATATTTTTTTCCTAAGAGCCACCGTTTTTGAGATATAACGATTCAAAAAGTTGAAAGAGTTGTATTCGTCATAATATGTATAAGTACACCACGTATACAGGGTGATTTGTAATTGCTCGTATTCCCTTCGGGAATATGGGTGTTTCTAGGGCCAAAATAGAGTATTTTTACCCCCTACATATGGGGGTCCAAAATGCACCATTTTGGAATAAAACGGTTTTTAAGATTTTTTGAGAAGACCAAATTTTTGTAATTAACATCCTGTAAAAAAATATTTTGACTATTCTTGGTGGCAAATTGGGTCTTATTTAATGGACAATTAAATGGCCCATCTTTTAAATTAAAATAAACCTACTAGCTCAACGTGGAATTTGAAAATAGAGCCAATAAACACGCAAAAAATCTTCGAATAAAATAAAATGACGCCACAAAAATGCAATCATTTGAAAAAAATAATATGTGGCATGTTATGTAAAGTGTTGGAATAACTGCCTGGTATTACCTGCTATCCAAAAAGGTATAATAATCTTAGACAATTGGTGCGAATTTCGAGTAATAGCCACTTTTGTTCAAAAAAGTGCTTCTGGATGGCTCACTCGCCAGAACATTTTTTCCTGTATTTATTCTTAAGCTCTGCAATCAGCAGTGATTTACTAGTAGGGAGACTAACTAAGCAAAACGTAGGGTCTTGGGTTCGAATCCTCAGCGTACTACTGTCTTTTATTTATTTATTTATAACTTCATACACAAAACATGAATAGGCGGACTTAATGCCTGAGGCATTCTCTGCCAGTCTACCTTGGGGTGATGCAGAGATAGAACAAGGTAGGTGCAAATTGAAGTAATAAGAAACATGACAATCCTAATAAATACTTAAAAATGAAAAACATAAATGGCCATACATAAATACTATTTAATATAAAAACAAATAGTTTTACTAAATACATAGAATATACATATTATAAGTACATAAATATTTAATATACTAAATACGTATACATAATATATATAAATACATATATTATATATTAGATATATTTAAATAAATTGAGAGAGAACTGCCGTACTTTTATTTTAAAAGTGAAGCGACTAGTGGCCATCCTGATTTCCAGAGGAAGAGCATTCCACAGAAGGATAGATTGGATAGGAAAAGATGCGTGAAGGAAATTGGAGCTGTGTGAAGGGCAGAGAAGGAGTCGATTATTAGAGGAGCGTAGGGTTTTATCATGAATAGAATCTAGGTATTGGAAGTAAGGGGTTAGATAGGCTGGCGGGATGGGAGACATGAGGATGGAATAAAGGGTAGCGAGAGCACGCAAACTTCGGCGTTGACGAATAGGTAACCAGTTCAAACGGGAGCGATAAGTAGACACGTGATCATACTTACGAAGATTAAAAATAAATCGAATGCAGTTATTGAGAAGACGGTCAAGTTTGTTGAGGAGGTCTGCATTCAGGTCGAAATAACACACATCACCATATTCGATAACAGGGAAGATTAAAGAATGCACCAGCATTGTCTTAGTCTTGGAAGGTAGAAAGTTTTTTAAGCGATAGAGGGCACGTAAAGTACCGGTAACTTTTTGGCTAATGTTCAACACCTGTGCACGCCAGTTGAAAGTGGAGTCGATGTGTAAGCCTAGATCTTTGACAGTCACAGAGTATTCAATAATCGAACCATTATACATTACTGGCGGCAGTGTAGTTGTATCAAATTTGTTCAGGTTTCTTTGACTGCCTACAATAATAGCTTGACATTTAGGCCCACTTGCACAACGATTCTTAAATGGAATTAAGATGTATTTAACGAGAAAAAAATTATTAAACACCACTAGCGTCTTGCAAAACTGTCAAAATTAATTACCGAAAATCGGCTGTTTAGTGGCTAATTTCATTTAAGAACTGTCACACTGATGTTGGCATCTTGTCATTAGCGACGAAAATTATCAATAATTATATAACTGGACCGGACGACGCAGCAGGGGGAGGCCTATGTCCAGCAGTGGACGTCCCTAGGCTGACATGATGATGATGATGATATAACTGATAACAATGTACCTTGTGTTATTGTTAACCCTAGAATCCTACACTATTTGGCGCACATATTATTCCTACACTGGGGTGCTGGAACACCCCATACTAAAATGACTGTAATCCTTAAAATAAAAGAAACAATTCATGAAAATACGTTTTATTAAACATAATCGGTAACTTCAGATCACAAATCAGCCTTATTACACAAAGTTAAATGTAGTTTGAGCAACAGCGCTTGTAGGATTTGGTCCTTTTTTGAGGATCACTGCAATGGACTAAGTTGGCATCCGGTAACGGTCCTCCAAATGTTCATGTATCAGTTCCAAACTTAATTTCAAAACTGTCTGCTGAAACTTTATATTTGGCTTATTATTTGATCTTGAACACTTGTAAAGAACCCAGGAATTACAACTGGTCCCAACTTCTATTTCTTCCTCGCCAGATTTGTGGTCTAGAATAGAGCTTATTTTTCCGAAATTCAAACCTCTGACAGCCATCAGAAACAAAATAAATAAGCTTCATTGAATTTTACCTTCATAATATCAAAAAATATCTGTATTTAATTCATATAAGACTATTGTTTTAATAAATAATCAAATTTAATAACTTATTACATATCAATGCATCAATCATAATAAGTAAATAATCTTACGATTTTACTACACTGGGGTACTGGCGTACCCCACAGCACTTATACAGGCGACCACACAACACGGTCCCTCGTCACGGTATTGACGTAACGCGAGCGGTTGATACCAAACTAAAATACTCCGATGCGCGAAATTGTGGAATTTAAAAAAAATGAGATATTTAGAAAACAAATCGGTGTGGGGTGCACCTGCACCCCATGTAGGGTTCTAGGGTTAATTCTCAAAAGTTTCTAGTTATTATTTGACAATTGTCATTTCGTTGCTAGGCGACGACAATGCGTTTTGTTTTATGCTCAAAGTATATATAGTCTAAGGTTTTATGCGAAACCATACGCATAACATCGTTAAAATCGTAACAAAAAGGCTTCATGCCATGAAACAAAACGTAGAAACTACTTTACCGACCTCATAAAATGTTTAACTATATCTAAGCGTTGTTGTCGTTGTGCAAGAGGACGCTAAATACTTTTAACTTAAATTATTTTATGCTGTTAATTCTCTTCAACGAATTTAAATTAAGGAGTGACTTAAATCAAACGTTACGCAAGTGAGAAGTTGGGACTAGTTGTAATTCCTGGGTTCTTTACAAGTGATCAAGATCAAATAATAAGCCAAATATAAAGTTTCAGCAGACAGTTTTGAAATTAGGTTTGGCACTGATGCATGAACATTTGGAGAACCGTTACCGGATGCCAACTTAATCCATTGCAGTGATCCTCAAAAAAGGACCAAATCTTACAAGCTGTTGCTCAAACTACATTTAACTTTGTGTAATAGGGCTGATTTGTGATCTCAAGTTACTGATTATGTTTAATAAAACGTATTTTCATGAATTGTTTTATTTTTATTTTAAGGATTACAGTCATTTTAGTATGGGGTGTTCCAGCACCCCAGTGTAGGAATAACATGTGCGCCAAATAGTGTAGGATTCTAGGGTTAACAATAACACAAGTAGGTATATTGTTATCAGTTATATCATCATCATCATCATGTCAGCCTAGGGACGTCCACTGCTGGACATAGGCCTCCCCCTGCTGCGTTGTCCGGTCCAGTTATATAATTATAGATAATTTTCGTCGCTAATGACAAGATGCCAACATCAGTGTGACAGTTCTTAAATGAAATTAGCCACTAAACAGCCGATTTTCGGTAATTAGTTTAGACAGTTCTTAAATCATATTATTCGACAAATTTTTCGTTGTGCAAGACGCTGGTGTTTAATATATTTTTTCTCGTTAAATACATCTTAATTCAATTTAAGAATCGTTGTGCAAGTGGGCCTAAGTCTCTGTTAATGCTGTCAATAGCAGAAGGTAAATCTTCTACACTGGCTTGAGCATAAAGCTGCAAGTCATCGGCATACAAATGATAAGCGCATTGAAGATTCTGGGTTAGGAGATTGATAAATATTGAAAATAACAAAGGTGAGAGAATACCGCCTTGTGACACGCCAGAATCGATTTGACGCCAACTTGATGAAGATTCGTCAACGTGTACAGACTGCTGGCGTCCACGAAGATAAGACGAGAACCATTCCAGTGCCTCAGACGAGACCATAAGGTGGGAAAGGATAGCTAGAAGGATGTCATGACTGACGGTATTAAAGGCATTAGAGAAGTCCACCAAAGCCAACACAGTGACTTTGGTTTTCTCCATGCCCGTCCTAATATCGCCAGTCACTTTTAGAAGCGCGGAAACAGTGCTGTGGCCAGGCCTGAAACCAGATTGAAACAAACTTAAAAGGTTATTTAAATAGGTATGGCGAGATAGCTGTTTCTGGACACTGGCCTCCAGCACTTTAGTCAGGAAAGGTAGGATGGAAATGGGACGGAAGTCACTGGGCCGGGAAGGATTTTGGATCTTAGGCAAAGGTGTGACAAAGGCTTTGAGCCATAAGTCAGGGAAAGTACCGGCTTCCATGGAAAAATTGATAATGTGGGTAATCGCCGGGAGAAGGTGTTCTAAGATGGTGATAATCATGCGGCGACTGATATGATCACAGCCCACCGCATTGGATTTGATGGAGAGGATAATCCTTTTAATCTCGTCTGGTGCTACGGGAGAAAACCTAAAAGACTCAATGTCGGGACGGGGTAATTTAGCCAGGTAGTCGAGCGTGACACATTTGGTTTGATGATGCAGCGTTGTAGTGATGGAGAAATGTCGATTAATATCATCCAAACCAATTGTGCCCAGGAATTCGACACGTCGCTTTTTGCCAATGCCTAGCGTCCCGAGGAACTTCCAGACATAGGCGGGGGAAGAGCAGGTAATGTTATCAAGGATATGTCGGCGTTTAGCATTGCGTATCATTTGGTTGCAGCGATTCCTTGCAGCCTTATAGAATGCCCAGTTGTCATCACATCTGTGCTTGCGAAATTTACGAAATGCCCGGTCCCTACGCCTCATCGCGATTCGAACCCCTCTCGTGAGCCACGGTGCTGGAGGACGCTTCAATTTCACACGCCTAATAGGGGCATGAATGTCGTATAGACCAATAATATTATTATTAAAAGCATTGACTTTGGCGTCCAGTGTGGCGGCCTGAAATACGTTATCCCAATTAATTAATGAGGCATCCCGGCATAACTTTACTGCATCCATACGACCAAAACAACGCCTATGCACTATAGGAGCAGGTTTGGGAGGTTTTAGGATATAGGAAAGGAAGATGAGGTCATGATGGGAAAATGCAGGTGCAGAGTGTTGACCGTGAGAGGAGACAAGGGTGGGATCAGAGGTTAGGATCAAGTCAAGCCAAGTATCGTCCCCCTGTACATTGTGATGTGTGGCTTGCAGGGGTAGAATATGAAGACTGGCTGACTTGACTATGTCGAGGAGTTTGGAGGATCTATGGGAACAGGGAGAAAGGAGATCGGTGTTGAAATCGCCCATGATGATGTGATAAGAATATTCCGACCCTATAGATTCCAGTCTCTCTTCGAGGCTGGAAAAATAGTTAACGGACGGAGGACAGTAGACGACGCCTAGAACCAGTTTCGAACCTTTGACACAGATTTCAATAAACTGATACTCCACCGACGAACAATCGCTAGGAGAAGACGAAAAAAGAATTTTATAGGGAAAGTTGCTGCGAAGATAAATAGCGACACCACCCCCTCTCCGGTCGGCCCGATCATTACGACTCAGGATGAAGCGACGGGAGGGGGTAAGAAGTAGACGGAAGATGTGGTTTTAACCAACTCTCCGAAATCAGGACGGCATGAACATTACCAGCGCTGAAAGCCTCAAAGAAATCGCTGTAATGGCTTGGTATGCTCTGCGCGTTGATATGACATACATTAAAGTTATTTTGGCAATTATCAAAAGTTTTCTGAACAGTATCGCCCAGTGTATCAGTCAGTGAATGGAAGCTTTCATCAAGAGATACAGTATCAGAATCACTGGCAGAATGAAAAGTATCATCATCAGAAGTCATAAAATATTAAAGTTATATGAATATATAGATTTAAGAAAATAATACAATTATAAATAATATATGATAAAAAATAAAGTAATATATAACATATAATTAAATCTACGTGCTGATTCGGTGCAAATATTTCATCTCTGCACCACCCGCCAGCTGATGCACATATAATGACTAAACAAAATTACACAGCAAAACTGAAGTTTAAAAATAAAAACAATTTCTGAACGTATTCAGTATTTGACGTACGTCATATCAAAGTGACAACTGACAATGACAACTGTGACTTGTGAGAAGATTGTTAATTACTGACTTCAAAACAAACTATAACAAAATATAAAAGTTAATATGAAAGTGGGTAAATTAAAGTAATGCAACGCAGTTTAGAGGTTGTAGCCGATGTACCAGCCGCCCTTCGCCAATCCTGCTAGCTGCCCTGGCAGCGGGATACTTCTGCTTGAGGGTGTCGCACGGGTGATCGATTTTCACGGGATAGCCGGGATCGATCACTCGCCGAGCAATAAAAAGAGATGCTTAGGTTGTCTTACGGGAAATAAATAAAAATATCACCAGGACAGATTAAACTCGCGTTATATTCCAGATTCACAATTTTGATTAATAAAAGAACACTGACACTTGAGGTTAACCGGCTAGATAGTTATCCAGGGCGTAGGTCGTAAGTTGACACTCCACAGGTCCACGGATGGATACTCAGCTTAGACGTGTCCCAGCAGAAGAAAAAGAAGGCCAACAACGTGTGTCGCTGGTATATATATCGTCGGCAAGCGGGTGAGGGTCCCCACTCCAGTGCGTCATCGTAGTGGGGCTCGCAAGCGCGGAGGCACGACGTCACAAGGGCGTTGAACTGATCCAAAGTCGTAATTTTGTGGTGGGTTCCGTCAGTGGTTTTCACCACGATTGTGCCGTCCTGAGTCCAGCATTCCAAAATGCTGGCGTGACTTAATGAAGATCGACTGCCGGGTCTTCGTCAGGAACTCCTTGATGGCGACCGGAGTATTCTTCAGCTTCGCGTTGTGGCTCCACACAGAAGACCTGGCATCGTGCGTAGTGAATCTTACTAATAATGGCCTGTGATGTTCTGTGTTGCGCACTCCAGTCCGATGACAATGACGGATGTTGGTGGCTGTGATGTCTCGGAGCTCCATTTTATGGATTATACCAACAACAGCAGCTGAGCAGTCCTCTCCATCTGTCTCTTCAATACCAAGGATGATGAGGGCCTTACGGCGTTGCCTTGTCTCCAGTTCGTCAACGGCTGCTGAGCATTCGAGGATCTGCTTTCTGAGCAGGCTGAGCATAGAGAAAGCAAGCTCCCTGAAGGTCCGGAACTCCTCCGCTACCTTAGCCACTGTGTCCTTGGCCGGACCCCCAGAATGCAGCTGGGCTTCAAGTTCTGCCATCCATTTTGAACCACTCTCCTCCAGGTTACTCTGTGCCATTTGGATATCAGCAAGTTGTGACATTGTGTTGTGAAGTGCCTTAAAAAGTTAGTGAAGAAGTTGTGCGATGTGCTGGCAGGTGGTGTATAAGGTAGATTATATTTTACATAAACCTGTTGTTTTGTTCCACAAACGATAGTATGTCCGAATTATTCACTATAAAGCTCAGTAAATAGAATATTTCTGATAAAACTTGGCTATATTTATTTTCCGAAAAATTCGAAAATTTCTGTGTGTGTTCACTTTTCTACACCTACCGCCGAAATACAAGCAATACAAGCAATTACAAATACATCACTGAAGCCGTAATACAAACAAAAATATTGTTCTATCGGTCAGTGTGACTTACACATATAAAATATGAAAATTTCGGGTAAAAAAAAACCATTCACTTATTTTCTACGCCAGTGAAACCTTCAGCAACATCTGTCTCCCATTCAATTGTCTGCGTGGCTAGGGTCGTATACCTGTTTTATTTTACTATGCCCAATACATTCAATGCTTTTAGTCTCGAGTGCCGCTCTGGGGTGAAAACACGTAATAATCGGAGAAGAAGAAGAACAAGAACAAGAGAAAGCAGAAGTTAATGATAATTTAGATTCAGATGGATAAATTTTCTTATTTTTTTTAATTTACTTCCCTTTCATCATTTTCAACCCTTGACAAGATCTACAGTTATTCAATAGTTTCAAATTAAACAGAATTATAAAAGATCAGTGGAATAGGTATACCGGGGAAACCACATTAAAAAAAAACGCGCTAAGTACACTGCCTCAAACGTGGCGTGGAAACGTGTGCATATTATGACGATTACAACTCTTTCAACTTTTTGAATCGTTATATCTCAAAAACGGTGGCTCTTAGGAAAAAAAGAATTTAGACATTTTTATAGATAATTATCTGATCTACAATTTTTGTATGAGCTAATTTTATGATAAAACTTACCATTTTGCTGAAAATCGCGAAAAACCCGTTTTTGTGACCTTTGACCCCGGGTAAATTTTTTTGCACGTGCCGGATCGATGAGGACTTTCACATTTCCTTTATAATAGTGTATTGAACAATCCTACCAAAATTCAGCCAAGTGCGAATTTTGTAACCTTGGATGTCTAGATTGACCGGACTAAAATATATAAAGATAAAATTAATACTTACCGGAAATATGAAATTCCATCCTTTTTTGTGTCTTAGACGCGTCGAGATAACATAACTACTAGAGTAACAAACTTCTAAAATCAACGTTAAAAATAGCGTAGCAACCAGCCGAGATAGACGACGTAGCTTTGAAACCAATATGCAGCTTGTTAAAATATACATTGAATATTTTATATCAAAATAAGTTAATAATAAATTTTGTTATGACCACTAGTGCCATGGTCTAAGTAGCACGCACTAGTACTGGATATGTGTTATAATATTCTCTATGACAGTTTGTCATTGTCTGTGATACACACAATAAAATTTTCTCTCTTGATCGCAACGCGTGTTTTATTAGGTTATGGGCCCAGACCCATATTTTAATAAAAGTTTAAAGAAAGTTATTGTTTCAAAATATTTCGTTAGTGTTTTCGTGCAAAATGTCGTCGCACTCGTCGTCATCAAGCTACATCGTAAATGTACCGAAATTGAAGGGACGAGAGAATTTCGATGACTGGGCGTTCGCGGTAAAGAACTTCATGGTGTTAGAAGGCATTGATCTGGTCAATATTTCACCGGATTTGAGTAGCAGTGAGCAAGTAAAGGCTAAAGCAAAGCTGGTTATGACCATTGACCCATCGTTATATATTATGTCCACATCAAAAATGAAAATACAGTCGACACGTTGTGGAAAAAGTTACGGCAGCTATTTGATGACACCGGATTCACACGAAAGATAAGCTTGCTTCGTACATTAATATCAATCCGCTTGGAAAATTGTGAATCCATGACAAACTACGTGTCTCAAGTGGTCGAAACGGCTCAACGATTGAAGGGAACGGGATTTGAAATCAGCGAAGAATGGATTGCATCATTACTTTTGGCTGGGCTACCTGAAAAGTTTGCGCCAATGATTATGGCGATCGAACACTCCGGCTTAGCGGTTAGCGCCGACGTCATCAAATCCAAGCTCCTCGACATGGCGTCTGATGTTTGTCATGTTGGCAGTAGTGGAGCAGAGACAGCGTTTTGGTCGAGTCGTTGAACGAAAGGTAGCACTGTTCATACCAAGCCGAAACAACAACAAACACTAAAGTCACATCAAATGTCATCAATGTCATCCGGAAACAAAACAATAAAGTGTTATAAATGCAAAAGGGTCGGACACTATAAAAACCAATGCCCTGAATTAAAAGAAAAGGAAGCAGGTGCCTTCAGTGTAGCTTTTCTTAACGGAGAATTCAGTACAGAAGATTGGTACGTCGATTCCGGCGCAAGTTTCCACATGACTGCGAACCGTGATAATTTTTTGCAAATACGAGGACACGAGATTAATGAAATAGTCGTTGCGAATAAAGCATCTATGCCAGTTATGTGTGCCGGCGATACACAGATAACTACGTGTGTTGAAAAGGATCAGTTTGACATTCGTGTGAAAAATGTATTGTATATTCCCAATCTGACAACTAACCTCTTATCTGTTAGTCAGTTAATAGAAAATAGAAATAAAGTGTCTTTTGAGAAGAATTGCTGTAATATACGTAATAAACAGAACAAGCTGATTGGTGTAGCAAGTTTGCAAAATGGGGTGTACAAACTGAACTCATTGAAGTCAAAGGTGTTAGCATTGATTTAGAGAAAATGAAGAATGGTGCAGTGGAGGGTGTAAGCTACAAAGATAAGGCCAACATCCAGAAATCCAAATGCGAAGTATGTTGTGAAGGCAAGCAATCTCGCTTACCTTTTCCATCAGGCAATCATAGAAGTGAAACCCTGTTAGAAGTGGTGCACTCAGACTTATGTGGGCCTATGGAGACCAAATCTATTGGCCAGGCAAGATACTTCATGCTCTTCGTTGACAATGCCAGTCGAATGTCTTTTGTATATTTTTTTAAAGAGAAAAATCAAGTGTTACAGTACTTTAAGGAATATAAAAGTTAGGTAGAAAACCAAATTGGAAAGAAAATTAAAGTACTGCGTACAGATAACGGAGGTGAATTTTGTTCCCAAGGGATGGCAAATTATTTGAAGTCGGAAGGTATTGTTCATCAAAAAACAAATCCGTACACTCCAGAGCAAAATGGCCTCTGTGAGCGCTTCAATAGAACTATAGTGGAACGAGCTAAATGCTTACTATTTGAGGCTCAATTAGGCAAGCAGTTTTGGGCAGAGGCAGTGAACTCGGCAGTTTACCTAAAGAACAGGTCGCCGGCCTCGGATCTAGGAGATATTACACCATTTGAAATGGACAGGCAGAAAACCTAACCTGAGTAATATCAGGATTTTTGGTAGTCCAGTGATGGTGCATGTGCCCAAAAATAGGAGACTCAAATGGGATAAGAAATCCGTCAAGTACATATTAGTTGGTTACCCAGACAACATAAAAGGGTACAGATTATACAACTTGGAAACAAGGCAAGTTACTACGAGTAGGGACGTGACAATTATGGAAAAACAGGAAATCCCTGATAATACTAAGATAGTAGTACAGGAAGTTGCCGATGAACAGGATCCACAATCAGTGGTGGAAGAAGCAAAAGAGGAATCTTTCAAGGATTTGAATGATGCAACTTATGTCCTTGAGACCTCTAATTCGAGCTCAACGTCAGAAGACTCATACCATACCTTATGTGGAAATGATGATAATTTGCAGACAGAAGAAGTTCCAGAGCTTCCAAGTAGACGCATAAGAAAACAAGTAGAGAGATTTGGCTTATCAAATCTCTGTACTACAGACAAGCAGGAGTCTTGGGATAGTGAAATCACCTATGAGGAGGCAATGAAGGGGCCAGATAAAGAGATGTGGAAGCAGGCGATGGAACAGGAGCTCAAGGCTTTCGAAGAAAACCAGGCATGGGAATTGGTGGAAGACAAGAATGTAGACAGAGTGGTTCAATGCAAGTGGGTGTTTAAAAGGAAATTTGAAAGTGATAATACAGTGAGATTTAGAGCGCGTTTAGTTGCTAAGGACTTCACCCAAAAGGAAGGTGTGGACTATAGAGAAACATACTCGCCAGTTCTTAGATACTCAACTTTAAGATTGTTATTCGCTTTAAATGTAAAATTGAATTTTAAAATTACCCATCTCGTTGTAACTACTGCTTTCTTAAATGGCTTTCTTAATAAAACCGTATATATGCAAGTTCCACCCAATTTAGAATGTAAAGGTAATACAGTTCTCAAGTAAAAGCGTGCTATATATGGATTAAAACAATCCGCCAGAGCCTGGAATCAAAGACTTAATAATTGTTTACTAGCATTAGGTTATGTCAAGTCAAAACTAGAACCATGCTTGTATAGTAAAAAGGTAAATAAGGAGCAGATTTATGTAACTCTATTTGTCGATGATTTTTTTATTTTTTCTAACAGTGTCACTTTGTCAAATAAGCTAAAGAAAGAGTTGATGTCAAATTTCAGAATTAAGGATTTAGGACATGTGAAAAATTGTTTAGGGATAAGGGTTAGGATGTATAAGGATGGCAGTATATCATTGGATCAGGAGCAATTTGTTATCAATCTTTTAAATAAATTTAACATGTTAAATTGTAATGGTGTGAATACTCCAATTGAAAGTAACTTAAAGTTAGAAAAGTCTGATCATGTTAATAGTCAATATCCTTATCAACAGTTGATAGGAAGCCTAATGTATTTGTCTGTCCTAACACGCCCAGATATCAGTTTTAGCGTTAGTTATTTGAGCCAATTTAATAATTGTTTTACAGCAGTCCACTGGAGACATGCAAAACGAATATTAAAGTACTTAAAGAGAACCAGCTCATATGGGTGAATGTATACAAATGATAATCTTAAATTGGAAGGTTTTGTAGATGCTGACTGGGGCTCTAATAATATTGATAGGAAATCCTATACTGGTTTCTGTTTTAAATTGTCAGGTCCTGTGATATCTTATGAGTGTAAAAAACAACAAACTGTGGCACTATCAAGCACAGAAAGTGAGTACATGGCAATAGCAGAGGCCTGTAAGGAAGCCATCTATTTAAGGAACTTATTGTCAGAAATTGTAATTATACAATTACTCTGTACAATGACAATCAAGGTGCTCAAATGCTAACAGTAAATTCTTTATTTCACAAACGTACAAAACACACTCATAAACTTGTTAAAGTTGTTTATCTGTCAACTTCTGAGATGCCAGCAGATATCTTGACAAAGGGTTTAACTTTTGAAAGGCACAATTATTTTATTAGAAAATAAGGAATTAATAATCTTGTTTAAAAATAAAAGTCTTGTTGTAATAAGTATTACTATAAAGTGCTCAGTGTATAACTTATTTTGATAAGTGGTGGTGTTAAAATATACATTGAATATTTTATATCAAAATAAGTTAATAATAAATTTTGTTATGACCACTAGTGCCATGGTCTAAGTAGCACGCACTAGTACTGGATATGTGTTATAATGTTCTCTATGACAGTTTGTCATTGTCTGTGATACACACAATAAAATTTTCTCTCTTGATCGCAACGCGTGTTTTATTACACCTTAGGAAAAACCCAGAGAGGTTGGACTAGGTAGACTAGAGAGAACATGCCCTATAAATTTCCTTATACCGAACGTGCAACATGTAATGTCAGTTGGTCTTAGTTGGTTAATCGTAACGTCAAATTACGCGTCTCATTTAAAGAGGCATAGACTCTTTACATACTCATATCTTTGACTACATTCTCTAAATAGCAGTGCTGTGATCTGTCATCAGTGTAAAATTTGTTGGACGTTTGTGTTTACATATTTAATAACTTTTTTGCATTTAAATAGTAAGTAAGCTTATAATAATTAAATAGTGTACTCATTAATTAATACACATCGTGTATGTGATATCGGGATGTGGATTCCGCTATTCTCGGAACGGAAATAACAGGAGAAACTTTATCTTCTAGCAGTGAGTCGGAATTTTCCAACAAATTTATTTACTTTTCTCGTATTAATGTTATAATGAGTGTTAAGTATACACGATATCATTGTATTGCAAATCAAAGGAACAGCTTGTATACGTATGTGTTATGAATTTAACTCACAAATTGATATTTTGTACATTTATTAATAATAGCCTTAGTGATGGGATTTTGACAGTGAAAGGAGATATCGATGTTTTTTGAATGAGGGATAAATACGGAAACTAACTATCGGACTTGAATGTAAAACTGTAGCTGGAAGCGACAGCGGGTAGCCGCGGTTGCTAAGTTGGCAATAATCAAAGACGTCCAGCGGTCTAATTTTCTATCGCGCGTTTGATAGTAAGCGCAGTTTAATGTACATAATTTACTTAGATACCTACCTTAAAAGTAGCGTCTATTAGCCTAAAGCCAAGTGTTCCAGTGTACACGCTTGTGTGTAGGCTTACATTTTTGCATCTATAAAATAGTAGATGGATTAGGGATGTGAGTAGCATTTTTTATTATTAAAAGGTGTTTTTTATTACAGGTTGCCTATTAATGACGTCACAAGAAAACTTTGGATAAATGCCGTTGGACGGCCTAGTTTGATTTAGCAGAAGTACCATCGTATTTGTTCACGTCATTTTGAGAAAGACTGTTTTTTAAAGACGGAAAGCACCTGGCGTCGTTTAAAACCGAAAGCTGTGCCTACATTACATTTATGCCCGCACATTGCACACCCGGTAGAATTATTTATCCAAAGCTAAACAAAAAGTGTGTAATTTTACTTTGAACATATTAATAAAATATAATAATTACAACGATTTTAATTAATCTACCTACTTCTATATTATTTATCATATTAGTGCTATCCTGACTGATCAAAGACGTCTTGCCTTGTAGTCCGCTACATAATATTCTACCATAAAATATAATATTCTTTCACATTCACACAACATTATCTGGTCCCAAACTAAGCATATCTTGTACTGCGAGTAGGTACTAGACAATCGATAAACATGCATATAAATACTTTTCTGTAAATATATTACATATTATACATAGTATCATCCAGACCAAGACCAGCATCCATATTCATGCACACAAATGTTTGACTTGAGCGGGAATCAAACCCGCAAGCTTCGGCGTGGCAGTCGGATTACCTACAACTCTAAAAAAATCGAGCAGTATCCAACGTTAGCGATAGCTAGCAACGTGATATGATGCGACGCAAACAAATTGCCAAAGCCTGCCGTGCCGCATTAGCCAATCTGGTATAATTCGTACAATACATAATCTAAGTGACAGTTTCTTAGCATCGCATCGCAACGCATCGCTCATTAGTTTATGAATATTTTTTGTCAATATATTTTATGGCTAAAACGAACAATTAAACACGTGATTTTTTTAGTACTGTCTGTCTGTCAAGTCTTTGCAAAGCACTGTCCGGCGTCAACAGCAAAAACTATAATTTCAATAATTTAGTTGTTTACTTCTACGAATTAAATATATCGACACATACTAAAGTTAGGCATTTGACCATAAATATTTATCGATAAATCATCACTGTTACGAACAACACTCGGTTTCCTAACTCTATGTTTTGTCTACTGTTTGCCTAGCACGAGGCTGCTATAAGAGCGTGCTGCTAAACCTATCAACAGCTCTTTCTATCATACTGCATGTGCCATTAGAAAGAAGATATCAATAATAGCAACCGCTGTTGTTATTTAGTGTTACTTCTATGCCTTAGGTTATATTTCTTTGGAAAAACCAAGGAACTTATACCTACTAACTGGAATGATGACGGGCAACCGAAAAACGTTCCGAGCGAGAAAGCTTCGAGAGTGGGTGTTCTCTCTTTCTAATAGGATGTCCAATAATCCTACAAACTTCTGGGACAGCTATAAAAACTGATATTTTATGATAATGACCTGCAACACAATGGCATTCTTGGCGAGATAGCTTCAATGGTGGATATCATTAACTTTTTAACTTATTTTAATTTATAGGTACGTCCTGTTGCAAATTATCTGTTTTTCAACCTGCCTATCTAAACGAATTTTGCATTCAAGTGTTGTTTAAGTTGTTTTAATGTTCACCAATATTTATTTCATCTTCCGAAATTATTCATTTTCACTTGCAACTCGTTCAAATGGATTCTTTAGCGGGAGATACATGGAAAATCCTTAGGACCAGCATGGCAGGGCACGTTGCGGCGGACTCTTTTTCATCTTCTTTTCGTGTGGATAGTGGGTCTATCGACCCCATACACCCTAGTGTCAGTTTCTAGACCGCCTCAAGGGCCTCTGACGTGGTTTATTTGATGACCGGGACCAACGGCTTATACGTGCCTTCCGAAGCACGGAACCATCTTTTTATCAGAAAATCAGGGAGTTCGGGCCTCCAATGGCCTATCTAAACTGGGAACAACTTAGTATGCTTCCCGAGGGAATCGAACCCACGACCATCGGGTCACGAGGCATCTTGCATTACCCGCACCCACGTGCCCGCAGGATGCCACAGAGTAAGCGTGCCCATAAAAAAAAACTGTATTGGGTCTTTACCCGCTAGGCACAGATTTTTATGTGATGTGAAGATACGTGGCACTCGTATACATTCAGTGTCTGTGAGCATATTGTTAAGAGATTTCAAAGCATGAGTACAGGGATGCAATTTAAAAAATTGACCAAGCTTGAGCTTGTCTTTATAATAAAACAACACAATTTTAATGAACATGTTTATTAAACATTATTAAAAGGTATCGTTTTGTGTATTGATCACGTTTGAGTATTGATATTCTCTCATGAATGATTATGTCCTCTGACTTAAAATGACGGCTGCAAACTATGCTATAGCTTGAATATTTATTCTTTATAGGAACAACTTCAAGCCACCTCTGCCGCAGAATTTCACTATTAGGGAATCTGGAAATCAAACAAATACACTTGTACTGTACTTGTATTTAGAAAACAAACTAGCTACTACTAATGCGATGTCCAATGTTTATCAGAGTTTGAAAATATACTTTTGAATACATATGTACCTACATACATATGTACTACAACAATGTTCGAAACTTCGAACTTAGCAGCACAGACTACTTAGAGATACTACGCTTAGCAGTTTTAATGCAGGTATTTTAAGTTGGATACTAGCTAGAGTTTATAATATAGATTTTCCGTATGTCAATCTAAAACATTGGTAACCCTAGTTGTAATAAACAAACAAAGTTAAGAAAACTTACCTAAAAAACGAAATTCCACATCCAGCATACCCCTCACTACTACACCCCTTCACACAACACGATTTTACCATATTTAAAAGCGGTTTCACCTTAATACAGTAAAAAGAAATTGAGAACGCAAAAATATGACTTCAACGCGAAAGTGTATCGGCCATATTGTTTACATCAGTGACCAATAGTGACAAGGAACTCTTGATCGGTGACAAGGCAAGACAGAGACACACTCCACCAATGTCGGTTTCTCGCTCGGAGTGTTTTTTTTCATTGAAGCCATTATGCAAATGTAAACTCTAGCGTTTTAAGATAGAGTTGTTTTTGTTTTTTAAGCATTTTGTTTGTACTCATTCCAGTTAGTAGGTATAAGTTCCTTGGGAAAAACCTATATTCATCTCTTTCACTTATTCAAAAATGACGTTCCAAAACGTAAATTTGAATGAGACAACAACTGAACGTCAATCCTGAAATACGGTGTTCTCCAGTTGTAAAAATGTTTTCCCCGTAAACATAACGGAAAAAAGAAGCACCCATACATACATTGTTAAATAAATGAACCCTAAAAACATAACACACCTTTTTTTGAGCAGTCGTGTAAAAATTGGAACCGATTTGTGTAGGAATTCAAATGAACAAAATAAATGTTCTATATAAAAATATTTTTAGGCATTTTGTTGTGGATTTTATCTCGTCGATTTCTCTTTAAAAATAAAGGAATTAAATCTATAAGAAATAACCGGGAACAAAATAATATTAAAATAATAATTTACTGCTTCGTATTAGGAAAAAGTCTAAGTAGGAAACAAGGATTGAGTCCTATAATTCTGGTACCAAATGACAACGCTCATCAAGTTACGAAACTCCCGTAAAAATGGGAAATTCAAAATTTTATTTATTGACAACATCGTGAAGTTCAATGATTATTTTGCGATTTTTATTGTAATTTGCAACAAAATGTCGTGATAAAAAATTTACATGAGCGTGAAAAAAAATATTCTGCCACTTTATCAACGTAATTTGCAATATTTCACTGCGTATTTTCCCTTTTTACGATCGTTGTCTTTTCATACATACATACATACATACATAGACTCACGCCTATTTCCCCGAAGGGGTAGGCAGAGGCATATTAAACGCCCACGTTTCGCCAGTGTTTTGATCCCACGTAATAGGTGGCGAGCCTATTGCCGCTCATCGGGATATTTTGTTTGCCAGAGCCTCGTCCGTTGATCGGCAGGTGCACCACTTGCAGGTGAGGTTGACTTGGGACCCTAAGTTCTTGATGGGAATCCTATGCACCTTGATGGGAATCCTATGCACATTGCACGTTGTCTTTTCGTGTCGACGAATTTGACACTTGAGGACAATGTGGCAGTATTAGGTCCACGGACCCATAACACATGGCAACAAATATATGCGCTCTTTGCTTATCTACTTGTTATATAAATCAATGCTTAGACGTATGATTTTGACAATTGTTGAACGAGCACTGAGGCATATTTACCGGCGAAGCGTTCGAGCACTACTAAATCAAAAGTCCACCAGAATATTGTGTTCAGTGCTATTTTAGTGAGGTCGTTTCTTGGCGCGGATTGTGTATCTAGCTCATTAGTGATCGATGAATTACCACGATAGTTTCAACTCCTATACAAGACAGTGATTTCGTTACGCATTTAACAGAAGCAAGGTAATAACAAAAGCCAATATTGACACTAGAGCAGTTTTATTTTACAATTGCTCAAATATAATAAGTCAATGGATTGATATTGACTTATTATATAATAATGTCAAAAAGTTACAAAGTGACACGGACGTGTTTGTGTGTATCTCGTTTTCTAAAATCTAAAAACAAAGTAATACTGTGTGTTTTGAACTGTGTTTGAAACTATTGTGTGAATTAAATCAAGTGCTACAAACTGTGTTAAAATCACTGCATTACGGACACTGAGTGTAATAAAATTGTGAAAAACCAAATAAACTTACACCGAGAAATTAAGTGATGTGGGTATTTTGCAAATGAACTAACATCTTATCAAATAACATACACGTTTAAATAAAATAAAACTCAAAACTCTTGCTTATTAACATAACAGTCGTTACCTTATAGTGAACCGATATTTCAACGCAAAGTTCTAAGTGTTCACGGCGCGCGGCGTACTGGACTGTGAATGTAATGGGCGGTTAAGGGTTGACGCAAGTTCGAATCCTTCCTGACCTAAGAACTTTTTGAACATATTTTTGGATCAAGAAACAAGCTGCCGAATTCTATACATGAAAGTCATCAATATTTTCGAGGCCTGAAGGGTTTTCTTTTTTTTAAATCTATTTTTCTGCGAAATTTTGTACCACATCATAATACTCCGCCTCAAGATGCGTTGTCAAGGGTGCACGAATGATATAAGCGACTCTAAATTTCTGAAGTGCAACGCTTGTTTGTCGGAATATTGCTACGAATGCCTAGGATTAACTGCTGAACATTGTAAAAATCTAGACTCTAAGCAAATAGCGTCGTTGAGCTGCCCGTATTGTCAGAATGTAACGACACGGAGAATTAACGATAACACACCGTGCCGCCAGCCTCGCCACTCTCAATCGCTCAACGAAACGATGTGTATGTCACCTTGTAAGGGTAATATACCGTCGGGGCCGAATACAAGTATTGCTGATACATTTTCATCAGGCTCAAAGTTGCATAAAGAACCCGTTACCATGGAAAGTATAAGCAAGGTCTTTGACTTTAAACTCGCCCCCAACTCTGAAATCATGCTGAATCTCTGATAGATCTGCGCTCAAGAAAGACCTAGAAAAGATGGTATCTGTGGAAGTCAACCGAGCTGTAGAGAAACTTAAAAGTGATTTCATCACTACAACCGATTTTATTGCAGCAGAACAGATGGATCTGAAATCTAATCTAAAGGAACGTGACACTCAAATCAAGCAATTGGAGAGTGAAGTTGCGAAGTCAAAATGTGTCATACAAAAGCTAGAAACCAGGTTGTCAAACATGGAGAAAATGTCACGAAATCTAAATATTGAAATACATGAGGTCCCTGAAAGCAGAAATGAAAACCTGATGGAACTTTTCAAGAAACTTTGTGAATGCTTGCAGGTCGTAATTCCTGATAGTGAGATTAGATCGTGTCGTCGTGTTGCCAAGATGGACTTAGCATCAAAACGTCCGCGTAACGTTTTAATTACTCTCTCTTCGCAAAGGTTGCGGGATCTCGTGTTGTCTTCTGTAACGCGTTTTAACAAGGCTCATGATACAGAGAAGCTGGCAACTACTCATATTGGGTTACCAGGTGAAGCTCGACGTATTTACCTGTCAGAACATTTGTCGCCTGAAATTAAGGAATTGCTTAGCAGTGCACGAAAGTTTTGCAAGGACATGAAGTTCATGTTTGTTTGGGTACGCTTTGGGCAAATTTATATACGTAAGGATGAGAATAGCCCAGCTATACTTGTAAGAAATCTTGATACACTAAACAAATTAAAGTAAATTATAAACTGTATCTCCCTCTTTTGTCCAATTGTAATTTTTATATTTAGTACGTAAATGTGTCCAAAATGATGAATGTTTATTACCAAAATGTTAATAGAATAAGAAGTAAACTCACTCAGTTCTATTTAAGTGTATTAACCTGTAGTTTTGATATTGTTTGCCTCACAGAGACTAATCTTAATAAGGGTGTATTTGATAGTGAAGTTTTCGATGCTCGCTATAACGTCTTCAGACGGGATAGAGAAAGCACCACCTCGTCTAAATGCGAAGGGGGTGGAGTGCTTATCGCTACTCTAAAAAAATATCAAGTTATTCATAGAGCGTCTTGGCAAACTGGATTAGAGGATATCTGGATCACTTTAATTTCTAAAGAGCGCGATGTTCCATGTCTAAATGTTTGTGTTTGTTACTTACCACCAAACATAGAGCTTACAAAACTTGAACAATTCTACTTCAATTGTCAAAAAATTATGTTACATGACCATCCTAATGATAACTTTTTGTTAATTGGTGATTTTAACACCCCAGATTATATAATAAATTTTACTGTTGACCAAGAAAATGCCAAACTTTCGAAAAAGTTGTTATTACTGAATGAATTTACATCACTTTGCAACCTTCATCAACACAACGACATCACCAATGAGACGGGCCGTCTCTTAGACTTAGTTTTTTCGAATATGGACTGTATTAAGGTAGTTGATACGACTCCCTTGAGTTTAGTAGATAAATATCACCCTGCTCTTTCTATCGAAGTAAAATTACCCCATAAATTAAAATTACTCACAAATTGCTCATGCAAAGTACTAATGTTCGCCAAATGCAATATAGAATCAATTAAGACAGAACTATAATCAACCTCTTGGCATGAACTATTATCTGAAACCGATGTTAACGCGTGTACTGACATTTTTTATAAAATATTGTTTGATATAATACACAAACACACACCGTTAAAGAACCTTAAACCTAGTACTTACCCACTCTGGTACAGTCAAAGCTTAATTAAATGTAACGAGGAAAAGAAAAAGTACCACAAGCTGTATAAAAGGTATGGTAATCCTCGCGATTATGATACTTTTTCTTTGCTTCGCAGTCGATGCCGCAGGTTAGCTAACAATTGTTATAACCGGTTTTTATCTTCAACAGAAGAATCTATTCCTAAAAACATCAAAATGTTTTGGAGATATGTACATAGTAAAAAGGCAAATCAAACTTCAATACCAACCGCAATGTCAATGGGTAACTCGTCTTCATCTGGTGGACAGAATATATGTGAACTCTTTTCTGTTTATTTTGGGTCAGTTTTTGAGTCGGAAAATAGTACGGATGCACCTCAATCGTGCGATAATTATTTGAACGCTGCCGGTGTAGACTTCTGCGGCGCAAGCGTGCTGTCTTCTATCTCTTTTACAGTTGAGGACGTGTTACTTAAGTTGAAGCACTTGGATGCAAGCAAGGGTGCAGGACCTGACTTGCTTCAACCTTCTTTTATTAAATCATGTGCAAAACAGCTATCAATTCCCCTTTCTATCATATATAATAGATCATTGAGCAGTGGCGTTTTCCCTCAACGCTGGAAAATAGCGCACATCACTCCCATCTACAAAGGTGGAGACAGGTCACGATGTGAAAACTATAGACCTATTAGCATTCTCTCTTGTTTTGCCAAAATATTCGAATTACTAGTTTATAAATATTTATATAGTCAAGTCAAGCCAATTCTTTCGGATAAACAGCACGGATTCATTAAAAACAGATCTACAGTTACCAATCTTTTAGAATATAAAAACTATCTTTGTATAGGCTTTGCAGCAGGTGGTCAAATAGACACTGTCTACACGGATTTTTCGAAGGCTTTTGATAAAGTCAACCATTTGCTGCTCTGAAATAAACTGGCATCCTACGGTATTCGAGGTAACTTGCTTCGTTGGATATCTTCGTATCTCAACAACCGAAGTCAGTTGTACAAGTTAGGGCCTAACCTTCGATAGCTCTTAAGTATAGCCCTAAGCTTGCACGTACCTAAACCTAGACTTATCCTAATTTAAGCCTACTGGTTCCTATATCTAGCCTAACCTATCTTATGATATACCTATCCCTATTTTAGATCTAACTCTAACCTAACTCCCTAGTCTACCCTAGCCCTGTTAGGTATAGTGTATAGCGAGGCCGTGTACACTGTGGTCACACAGACTGTCGCGTATATAACCCTAATCCCTAGTTCCCTAGCAGTCCCTGGGATCCCTAGGCCGGGATATCTGTCGCCGGGAGACCTAAGGCGACAGACGGAAAGTGGGTAGGATTAGGGTGTAGTGAAGTGGGTTTTCTCACTGCCGGTCGAGCAGACTCACAAGACCGATCATGGTGACGGCTAAGGGTGTCTTGGCCGCAGTGAGAGGTGAGGGGTAGGGTATGAGTCAAAGCCGGGAGTGAGCTAATGACTGGTTTATTTCTTAAAACTATAATCTTATATACTAAACTTATTCTATGTAGACATATACACGTATTTAGTTGTGTGCCGTCGGTGTATTGTGCCGATGCAGCATGTCTGAGCCGACCGCCGTACGTGATAAATTACATGATCTTAAAATATCACGCATCTTCCTCGGTGATAAGTTGGATGTGTGTTGGAATGCCAAGAATGTCATGTTCATGTTTGAACATTCTGGCGTCTCTCCGGGATAGGCTTCAGGAAGGTCATGTTCCGGCGTGAACATTCTAGCGCCTCTCTGGGGCAGGCTCTAGAAAGTTCTTATGTTCAGGCGTGAACATTCTGGTGTCTCTTCGGGGCAGGCTCTAGAAAGTTCTTATGTTCAGGCGTGAACATTCTGGTGTCTCTTCGGGGCAGGCTCTAGAAAGTTCTTATGTTCAGGCGTGAACATTCTGGTGTCTCTTCGGGGCAGGCTCTAGAAAGTTCTTATGTTCAGGCGTGAACATTCTGGCGGGTGTCTGGCGTAGGCTTCAGCTCAACATCATCTGCATCGGTAGTTGGTTGTTCACTGGTGAGTTGTTTTCTTGACGGCTTCGGTTGGCTGGCTGTAGGCCACGTGCGATGTAACCCTGGCAGCGACAGTTGACCTCGTTGCATGCTGTAGAGTCTTAAGGCGATCGTTGCGGGGGAAATGTTAAGAACTTAATCGGTAGGTACATATGTATTCAAAAAAAAATATATATATATATATTTAGTCAACACGCAATTGTAATCATTTTTTGTTATACAATTGCATGTTCTTCACCCCTCCAGAAATTATATTCCTTCCCTTATCTAACAGTAGTATTAGTTGTAGTAGTAGCAATTGTAAAAGTAGTTTCTCTCAACTTGGCTACCGTCGCAGTAACCAAGTCCTCCTATTCCTTTGTTGTAGTAGTAGTTTCCCTCAACTTGGTACCATCGCAGTAACCAAGTCTTCCTATTCCCTTGTTGTAGCAATAGTTTCCCTCAACTTGGTACCGTCGCAGTATCCAAGTCCTCCTATTCCCTTGTTGTAGCAATAGTTTCCCTCAACTTGGTACCGTCGCAGTATCCAAGTCCTCCTATTCCCTTGTTGTAGTAGTAGTTTCCCTCAACTTGGTACCATCACAGTAACCAAGTCCTCCTATTCCCTTGTTGTAGTAGTAGTTTCCCTCAACTTGGTACCATCGCAGTAACCAAGTCCTCCTATTCCCTTGTTGTAGTAGTAGTTTCCCTCAACTTGGCTACCGTCGCAGTATCCAAGTCCACCTATTCCCTATCTCCCTAGTGCTACCCTACCCCTGTTAGGTATATTGTATAGCGAGGCCGTGTACACTGTGGTCACACAGACTG
This sequence comes from Euclidia mi, assembly GCA_944739405.2. Classification (NCBI taxonomy): domain Eukaryota; kingdom Metazoa; phylum Arthropoda; class Insecta; order Lepidoptera; family Erebidae; genus Euclidia; species Euclidia mi. Next base: position 22,624,015 of record OX123204.2, on the reverse strand, counting down.
TCGCGTATACAACCCTAATCCCTAGTTCCCTAGCAGTCCCTGGGATCCCTGGGCCGGGATATCTGTCGCCGGGAGACCTGCGGCAGACGGAAAGTGGGTAGGATTAAGGTGTAGCGGAGTGGGTTATCTCACTGCCGGTCGAGCAGACTCACAAGACCGATCATGGTGACGGCTAAGGGTGTCTTGGCCGCAGTGAGAGGTGTGGGGTAGGGTATGAGTCCAAGCCGGGAGTGAACTTGTGACTGGTTTATTTCTTAAAACTATAATCTTATATACTAAACTTATTCTATGTACACATATACACGTATTTAGTTGTGTGCCGTCGGTGTATTGTGCCGATGCAGCATGTCTGAGCCGACCGCCGTACGTGATAAATTACATGATCTTAAAATATCACGCATCTTCCTCGGTGATAAGTTGGATGTGTGTTGGAATGCCAAGAATGTCATGTTCATGTTTGAACATTCTGGCGTCTCTCCGGGATAGGCTTCAGGAAGGTCATGTTCCGGCGTGAACATTCTAGCGCCTCTCTGGGGCAGGCTCTAGAAAGTTCTTATGTTCAGGCGTGAACATTCTGGTGTCTCTTCGGGGCAGGCTCTAGAAAGTTCTTATGTTCAGGCGTGAACAGTAGCCTTGAAAGGATACCTTTCCTCTCCTATTTTAGTATCCTCTGGGGTCCCTCAGGGCTCACATTTGGGGCCCTTGTTTTTTGTATTATTTATAAATGATTTGATAGAGCGCCTGTCATGTCAGTGTCTTTTATATGCCGACGATTTAAAAATATTCACCAATATTATTTCCATAAAAGACTGTCAAAATTTGCAACAGGACCTTAATGTCCTCACTAATTGGTGTGACACAAATAAAATGTCCTTAAACATTAACAAATGTTTTATAATATCGTTCTCTAATAAAAGGGATAAAATAATTAATAATTATACTATTAACGGACAGGTACTTAATCGATCCACCCTCGCTAAAGACTTGGGCGTTTTGTTCGATGACAGGCTCTCCTTCAGGCCTCATTACGAACATGTTATTTCTAAGGCAAACCAGCTACTCGGATTTGTTTTGCGAATAACCAAAGGCTTTAAACAATCTCGTAGTGTATGTTATCTTTATTTTGCTCTAGTTCGAAGCATTTTGGAATACGGTTCTCCAGTCTGGTCCCCTTATTATAAAGTCCACATTGACAATATAGAACGGGTTCAGAAAAGGTGCCTGAGAATGTTATGTTACCGTCAACAATTTGGTCTACAATAGCTACGAACAAAGACTGTTAAAATTTAGAGTTCAATCATTGGAGATACGACGTAGGTACTTCGATTTCGTTTATTTATACAAAATAATTCATTCTCTTATAGACTCAACGGTGTTGTTAGCAAATATTTCCATAAATATTAAATACAGTAAACGTAGAGCACAACGCGTTAATCTCTTTGCATTACAAACTTATAAAAACAATACATCTTACTACAACCCGCTGGCAAGGATGGTGCGACAATACAATGAATTGGTTACAAATAACTTGCACTTAGATATTTTCAATCCAAGATTAAATTCATACACAAATACTGTAAAAGATATCCTCTATCCTAAACAGTGACAGTCAAGGCATAGGAACTTACCTATTAATTTAATCTAATTAAAACTCATCAATTTACGATGTCGTATCATAACTAATTTAAGATTTATTCTTGATTTTTGGCACTGAAAATGTAAGTACTAATACTCAATACGTACGTATATAGTCACCAAATGTAATTTAGATAATAAGTACTGTTTTTACTGTATGCACATATTTTTGAGTTGCAATCCAGAATTAGAACATTGTATATTGTATATTTAATTTTTACTTTGATTGTTACTTGTCTTGTGCATCTAATAAATAAATAAAAATAAAAATAAGATATTAATAAAACATAATAATTTAATTAGACTTGTTAAATTATCTCCGCTTGTAGCCTTCCCCGGGAATGGGTAAAGTTGAACATGGCACCATGAGAGGAAGACTGGACAGCACCTGTACCCTGTCTTTTTCCCATAGAGCGTGTTTGGTCGGCACTCGAGGCGGTTTTTAGTGGTAACACCACATATCCGGCTCTCATTTCCCCAGGAGCTGCAGATCCGAAGGGATTTTCCACCCCGTAAAAAAGCCCAGTTTCCAGCAGATACACAAACAGTAGTTCAATTTGGGAAATTGTAAGAAGAGAATTAAACGCAAACTTTTTTCGTGGCGTCTTTGGTCAGCAGTCGAGGTGGTTTTTGTGTTTTTTGTGAGATTTATTTCCTGCATCTGTGGATGAATTATTTAGCGTCGCTCCTGTTATACTTTCAGCGTGTTTTTAGATGTGGCTGTTGAGATATCGTGGTATCGAATGTTTGAGATCTACTTGAATAATTTATGGAGATATATTTAAGGATAAATTATGCTTCTTTTTTCGTATACTTAGCAGATTTTGAAAGTGTTTTTATAAAAAGCTGGAGTGCTGGAATGATTTATAATTTTGAGATTTATGAAAACCGTCAGCAGCTTTATAATATTGCATTAATGTTACCTGCGGATATAAATCCTTCGGGGTTGTTAAATCTTATACTCTAACGGTCTTTTTAATAAAAAATGCTTATTCTTCTCATACTCCAAAGTAACACCGGGGGTAGTTAATTCTAGATTAGTTATGGAATAGCTACGTGTTAATAACGGTATTAATAAATACGAAGTAAGTTCGGAGTAACAATACTATTCTTACCCTGAGATTAAGGTATACGTTATGGCAACCCACTGATATTAAAAGTAAAAAATATGAACAAAATGACCTGGTCGAATAAAAACTTTTTATTAAACACTTTTGTTTGACAACTAGCTTTTGCCCGCGGCTTCGCGCGCGTATTATTCTAAAGACTTCAGAAACTATTGGGTACAAAGTAGCTCGGTCAGTAGGTATTCATGACACTATATACCTAGTATTATATCTACATAATAACATCGCCTTGCATACAGTCAAATGTCAAAGCCATGTTCCAATACATGTCCAATATAATATCTAATAAATAATATCTATAAACACTTTCGCGTTTATAATATTAGTAGAGAAAACTGTTTCAGCCGTTTAAGCGTAGTACTTATATAATTATTAGTTTATTTATGCGAATAATGTAATCACCGTGCACAATATGACATTATATTGTATGATGTGTCAGTACTGACAGATATACGCACAGCGCACTCAATTATCATAGCGCATGCGTTCTTACTTCCAAGAGGTAAATTTGTGCCGTACAAACTTCTACCCTTTGCAAGGGCAAGCGTTTGTGTTGGTTGGCAATCTTCAATGAAATAATCTCTATTAATTTTAACCCACAATAATAAAATTACAAAATCAGATAGGAGTAAGTACTCTAATGAACACCAAACAAATGTGAAAATATATTTGGGTTATACGTAAGCGGACCCCAGGTTGAAACTGGGATAACGCTAAGAGAAAGAAGATTATTTATAGTTTTGCTAGCAAACTATTATCGAGCTTTTTCTTCATACCTTCTGTAATATTTTATAATGAATTGTGAGAGGTCGCCTTGTGTAAGAAATGGAATCATGTTTCTCTTCTTGGCAACGGAATTTAGGTTTATTGCTTTAAGAGTTTTTATTTTTATTGTTTGCTGTTTTGGGCAGTGTGTATTTGATACATTGTGTACAGTATGTGGTCATTTGGCTTATATGGCATTGTATGCGCTGTTTATGCTGCCATTATTTTAGTGTAAAGTTCTCAGAGGAATTTTGTAGGCAGAGTTTTATATAAAGGCAGGGATAGCCTAGTGAAGAGACTAAAAGTCAGCTACGCTCGGACTCAAATACAAGGTGCGCATCATTGACCTTTCAAAATTAAGTGCGTATTTAATTTCTAATAATCGCGGGCTCAATGGTTACGGAAAACCTTGTGAGGAAACCTGCATATCTGAGTGTTCTCCATAATGTTATCGAAAGACATATGTCTACCAACTCGCATTATGTTGCTGATACATTTGAGCATTCACTTGTAACAGAACAACGAGCATTCGCCGTTTTTGTTTTGCTGAACCAATTACGGACGGAGCCGAACAGTGCTACGAACATTTTCACGATCTTTATACGCAAAAAGATCGAAGCAAATTTACTGTCCATTCGCTAGAATGTTCGCCGGAATGCTCGGAATGTTCGCTCAAACACACTCGTTTGTTTTTCTGATTTGTAACATTCGCAAGAATGCTCATTACAGGTGAATGCTCAAGGGTATCAGTGCCATTAGGCCAGTGTGTTGCTCTTCTCATAGCGAGAAGTGGCCCGTGCCCAGCAGTGGGGCAGTTCATGTATTATACGGAGCTAATATGATTTATTAATATCAATGCAATTGCCTTATTATAATGGAGCACCTAATAGTAAAATTAAAAATGACAAACTAGTTTCATCATCCTCATGATTATCATCAGCCTGCCGTAGTCCTCTGCTAGATATAGGCATCTCCAATGGTACGCCACTGAGATACAAGCGTCACTTGAGTTCCTCCTTGCTTCTGTTAATATGTTATATACAGTGACGTAGGTTGTAGTTTGGTCTGTAATAATATATGATAAAATCACTAATAATTGGCATCCTTTTAGTTTCCGTGAAGAAAATCCTCAACGATAAGCTTTTTGTGAATATTATACTAGAAAACAAAGTAGGTTTATTGATTTACAAGGATAATTAATGTGAAAAGGTCTCTAGGTGTCATACCTAGAGACACTTTGATGGATATTGAGCCTTACTAAACCGAATGAGCCTTAAATAAAATACTCCTCGGTAATTAAGGAAGGGTTAAATAAGGTAACTGATTAATAGCAGGAATAATTAAAAAGGCCTTCATAAAATCTAGTTGCTACTACATTATAGTACATAATTGACCTAATGCTCTTCTTCTTTGTACCTACTGTGACACCGCCCTCGCGGTTCTTTACCTTCTTAGGAGAGATATTTCCTCTCTTAGCGTTCCTCTACACCTCCCAAGGAACATACTTACCAAATTTAAGCTTGTTGCAAAGAGAAGTTGCGTCTGTGCATCTTGTCCATTACCAACTACCTGACAGATCAGGTAGTCGGTAACGGAGTTCGGAGTTTTATATATCTTGATTGCAGCATAGAGGAAGAAAATTAACCTACTGTTTTACTTTATAGAGTGAAGCAAGTGAGGTATGTCAGGATCGTTGCAAATGGCGTTCCGTAGTCTCTGCCTACCCCTCTGGAAAACAGGCGTGAGTCTATGTATGTATGTATGTATGTATTGAGGTAAAAAGTTGGTCTAATATTTCAGTTTATACTGCGCTACTGAGAAAGTAATTGATTTACCGTGTAACTGTAAACTGTGGCACCGTCGAACGAAGTTGACCTATTGTTTTTCCTTACACTGTGGCATTTAGGACTCAATTTATGGTACAACAAACAAAGTCGTTATACGCATGGTTGTAATCTAAAATACGGCTTAGATTGCGGCCTGTTTGCAATAAATGGGCTCATATGGCCTCATACGGCCTCATTTGCCAACATTACGAACAATATTTTAGAACATATGTGGAAATGTCTTGAGCCGACTTAAACTTAACGGTCGTTTTTGAAAGTAGGCTATTGTTCAAATTGGTTTATTTAAATGTTACTGAATTTCGGGGATTCGTTTTTTTCAAAGACAACTTTATTTATAGTGGGATTTGGTATACGATATAGTTTAGTTTTTCATTAGGGCTGCTAGATTTTATTCTATAAAATAAAAACAATAGTTTGTAAATTATGACAATCACACATACGTATAAAATATTATTCCGGTAAATATATCTTGACTTAGAAGTCAACTCCTGCACTAAGATTAAATGTTGTGTTGAGGGGATTTCTCTAACTTTCAATCAACGGGCACAAAGTACACCCAGACTTGAACCAACCAATTGTGGTTTACACAAAGTGTTGTCTCATGTGAAGATTGAATCCACAGACTACTAAACGGACAGGCGGTCGCTTAAAACAGTATGCCGTACGTGCACCCACAGCTATAGCATAAAATAGCACATCGTAACATATCTCGAGGTCCAAGCAACACACGTAACAGTATTAACGAACTGCCATACAGCTTGGCCGTACATACATGATTAACCGCTCGGGCCTCGCCATGATAATTCTGATGCAATTCGATCCGGTCCATTTGACCGCGTCATTTGCATCTATACGTTACTAATCAAAACTGACAAATAGTTGTGCGTTTGTGTGCTGTTCGATGTGTATTGATGCTCTGTTTAACTAGTCACACAAGTTTCGAGTGTTGTTGGGTGAACAATAAAATTGTATGTACTTCGATTTAGTTTTCTGAGAGTCTTTGTTAACTACCGTGCTTTTCCATTGAAAAGAAAACTGACCAAAAATAAAATGATGGCACCTCAGCAATGGATCACTCTCGCCGCAAGTTAAGCCTCATGCATTAAAGTCCCATTACAAAGAATACTTAGTATCAACACCGGAATTGTAACGCCCTGCTTCATCGTCAGTTGACGGCATACGCCGTCAAAAAGTAAAGCCTATCCGTTTATGACGGGATGGCGTAGTGGTGCAGCCTCGCTACTCATTACTGCAGGGAGCGGAGTGAGTTCGATTCCCACACGAAACTACACCAATCACGTAACACGTAATCCACAAATAGATTTCAAAAAACACGTAATCCACAAATAGCTTTTAGAGTCTGGGTTTTGCCGTAATAATAAAACCGTATAATTGACAAGAATGGACCGATCTTAAGCTTCTTCACCGCTGCTCACGATCTCAACAATATCGTCGACCCACCTGTCCTTCAATCGAGATTTAGTTTTCAAGCCCTAACTTCCACAAAGTCAAATCAATTCCCATCTTCCCAGTGTATTTATTCAAACATCGTCCCTTTGATAACGAGTTGAAATCACAACAATGTCATACAATTTAGTTGTTCAATTAATATGCTAAACTTGGCCAGTCCTCGCCGTAATGTCTCCAACAAAACAATCTATATTTAGCCGAGTTAGCGAACTTGGTCACAAAGTAATTAATGCCTACGGTACAACTAAGGTGTAAGCCTTTACACCTCCGTTATATTGTACCTATATGTATAAAAAAATTGAATTCCTCCGTGGTCCAGTAGATAGCGTATGCGTGTGCTATTCGAGAGAACCCGGGTTTGATTCTCAGGTCGGGCAAAAGTATAATGAGTTTTTCCGAATTCTCGGTAACAGCAATAGGCTCGCCCCTATTTCGTGGGACCTATAATTCATAACATAGTGAAATATGGGTGCAGTATTACCACTTTCTGCTCCGCGCAGAAGCACTCGCTCCTCCTAGTATACAGACGTGAGTGTATAAAAAAACGGGAGCGACAAGACAGCTACTGCGCTCCCCAAAAGACCGAGATCCACTGGATGTTCCCGGCGTTTCCCGTGTGACTGTGGCCTGAGCTACGTAGGCGAGACTCGTCGCAACATTACGACACGGGTAAGGGAACATATCAGAAGCGTCAAGTGCATGGACAGCAATAGGTCGGCGGTCGCCGAACATGCCTCTGAAACGGACACGGCTCACTACATATGTTTCGACAAGGCCACCGTACTAGCGAGGGAGAAATACTTCATACCGCAGCAAGTACGGGAGGCCATCGAGATCAGCCGTCGTCCCAATTTCAACCGAGATAGTGGCTGGGGACTGTCACCTGCCTGGAGACCGGCCTTAAAACTGCCTACACACCTGGATACCCCGAACCTAGAATGCGACACAGTCAGCACGGTGTGTACACATCCAACGTCCTTCACGGTGCAGCGGGACACGGCGCAAAATGACGGTCACACAGGCACACCGGACACGCCGGCAACGCAACCAACTTCATTGCTGGCGCCGGTGGATACGTCATCTACACGCTCGCAACGACAAGCTGCGCGGTGGGCCCGCTTCAGTGGAGCGCCCGACGCCGCTGACGCGGACGGTCGCGCTGCTCATGATTAAGGACCTCCGTATGGTCCGAAACTAGTCGGGCTTCTCCGACCAAAAATAATACGTGAGTACAACCGGTTATTGTTACTCTAATTATTATATTTCTTATTTTTATTAACTTTGTCTTATAGGATGTAGAGCTGATTCTTTAAAAGTTGACTGGCAGAATGGCGTAGTGTTGTGGGTTTGATCCCCATATGAGCGATTTACAAACAGATAGTTGTATTGATTCTGTGTGCACTTTAGGACAGGCGGAGCCACAGGCGACTGCTAGTATTTTATGAATTACGGATGCAAAAACAAGCAATACTAAACTTCAAGAACAACGTATAAAATTTAATGCAGCAAAGATGTTACTCAAATGTGCTGCGCCAATCTGGCGTCACATAACACGTTTGCTGCATTACGAGATCTATCAGATCTCTTGCAGGACTTTTGTATTTTGCGTTGAATATAATCGTGTTGTTTCGTGTTGTTGAGGACGTAACAAGTAAAGTTCATTAAGTATTAGTAGGACAAATATACTTATTTGCTTCCTACTTAAAGTTGAATTCAAGGACATTAAAAATGAAATAAGAGATGGATTAGGTCCTTATCGCTCAGTACTGTATTTATTTTCATTCCTTGCGTTAGGAGATATGTCGGTACTCGTGGAATCGTACGCCTCGTACACACAAGAGTGGGCGGCGCGAGCGCTGCGTGACTCGTTTAAGTGTTGTCCTACCATCGACATTGAAAACAATGCCTGTTTAAAGTAGAGCCTCATGAGAAGAATCAGGCAAGAAAGTCAGGGTCACTCTTTAAATCGCCCTGTTTTACTCAATTTAAATAACTAAGTAAGTAACTACATTGCATTTTTCATATATGAGCTTGTTTGTCCGTAATGTTGTCGTTAATTAATATGGTTATTTTAAAAATAATATAAAAACACTAAAACAGACTAGCACAATACAGACACAACAGCTGACTTCACAAGAGACTTAAAAATCTTAATAAAAAAATAGCCCGTGGGACTGAACAACTTAATCCCAAGCATTTATCTTCAGTATAATCGAGTACTGAATAGTAATCTTTTAACACCATTTGCGCGCAATTCAAGCAATCAATGTCCTGACCATGTTTTAATGAAAAACACTTTGCATAATTAATAAAACTTTTTCAATCGACAACCGAGACATTATTTTATTCCCATCTCTACTCACTACACATATTGAACTATCTTCAGTTGCGGTACGAGATACAATCCCCACCACGACAAGGTGGAGATCCCACGGGGGATGACTGCGTGCGAACCTAGTAAAATATAAAGCAATAGACTATCTTTCACTCACAAAAACTTCAAAATACATGTCATTGTTTTTGGAACATATTAATTATTTTCAAAATTGTATCTTTAAGAGACTGATTAGGTCTCATACGCACCAAAGGGTAGGTTAGTTACGAGATCTTTTAGGTCTCCAAAGCACAAGCTGAAGGTTCTTTGAAAATTATGGCGCAGTGAACGTGATAAACTGATTGTTTACACAGACAACGTTAGATTAGCTGCTCCTTATCACATCGATTATCATGCACTGATAAGGCCACTTGCACATTTTATGTTAACTTGACTAATGTAATTGATCCAATTAATAGGCTATTCTAATTAAACACTTGAGTTACAAACTCAGTGAGTTAAATAGATCAAGTATATTATATTGATAACTAATTGAATAGGTTTAAGATTAAAAAGAAAAAAGAAATTTTATCTTTCTTTTTCTTCTTTAACAGACAACTCACGCACTAGGAATAAATACAGTGTCGCGGGGGACTTTACAAACATACAACCAACGGACATAATGATCATCCCGACCCGAATCAACAATTTATGGATCACACAAAGTGTTGTCTTCTGTGTGTACCAAACCAACATCTTTTGGCGCAGTGTTAAGCGGCGAGACGGCCGCTTGCACCAATACGTCAACCGTGCGGTCAAATCTAAAACGTACAGCGTAAAATTATTTGCAAAAATCCTGTACAAGCATTAAGAGAACTTGCAAATTGAAATACTTAACATCTAGAAATAATTTATCGATCACAAGAATGGCTGTCTTACACGAGAATTCAACTCCTACATACTTACTTACATTCAGCGCAGCGAATTGGCGAAGTTACAATGTAAGCTATCGCGCTGTCCGTACAGTTACATCGCTATCACCTACAGCCACCACTGCAATAAAATCTCTCAAAGTTATCTAGTCTAGTCTTAGAGCATACGATGAAAACACCACGAATGATTTATCTCCACAGGTAGCATCAATACATTAAACCTGCCGGCTTTCATAAATCACAAAATTATGAATTAGTCTAGATTCTTATAAAAAATCTTTCAAAATCTGCTAAGTATACGAAGCAAGAAGAATAATTTATCCTAAAATCTATCTCCTAAAATTTCAAGTAGTTCTCAAACATTCGATACCACGATATCTCAACAGCAATACCTACTTAAAAACAAGCTGAAAGTATAATCGGCCCAGCCTTAAATAATTCATCCTCAGATGCAGAAAATAAATCTGCTTTACATAACTGTATTTATACGGAGATCGATTCAATTAACGTCTTTATTCGACAAGAGCTCAAAAGCGGGTAGTCTTGAAAAACTTCCACTCAAAGGCTAAGAATGGATGATGACAAGGAATCTTTTATTTGCACCGTAGGATTCTTGGCGTATTTCAACTGCTCTCAGGCACTTACTAAGTACAATCGATGCGAAAAATGCAAAGTCGTGTCGTTTTGTTTTTATTCCTTGTCTGCTGTTTATTTTCCTATGATTATTTATAGTTTTGCTAGCGAACTACTATCGAGCTTTTTCTTCATAACCTCTGTAGTAGTTTATGATGAATTGTGAGAGGTCATCTTGTGTAAGAAATGGAATCATGTTTCTCTTTCTGGCAACGGAATTTAGGTTTATTGCTTTAAGAGTTTTTATTTTTATTGTTTGCTGTTTTGGGCAGTGTGTGTTTCATACATTGCTACATTGTGTACAGTATCTGGTCATTTGGCTTATATGGCATTGTATTCGCTGTTGATGCTGCCATTATTGTTGTGTAAAGTTCTCAGAGGAATTTTGAAGGCAGAGTTTTATATAAAGGCAGGGATAGCCTAATGAAGAGATTAAAAGTCAGCTACGCTCGGATCCAAATACACGGTGTGCACCATTGCCCTTTCAAAATGAAGTGCGTAATTAATTTCTAATTATCGCTGGCTAAATGGTTACGGAAAACCTTGTGAAGAATCCTGCATATCTGAGTGTTTTCCATAATGTTATTGTTTAATGTCAGAATAGTTCCATCATAATTCAATAGATAGCGCTGCTCGATCCTGAACCGCGCTTTCAAAATTTTCCGAGGCTAGTATATATAGCATTTGCATTGCATCCGGCGATTGAATGAATAAATGTCTCTTGCTTGGGAACGATTTCGTGTTTTATTTCGTTCCCTTGGTCGGTCGTTGGACTCACTGTACAAAGTGGTCCTTCGAGCCGGATCCCGCGCGTCACGAGCGTTGATTGTGTTATCGCGCCGTTTTTGAGTATCAGCACAGAAACCAGTGGCGATTCCACTGAAGTGCTACTATCGCGCGCGCCGCGAGTGAATTGTGGAGCAGCTACGAAAGAGGGCGCACCAGTTGGAGCGAGACGTCATTATAGAGGGCGCCACCAGTCCCTTTGCAAGACTGACGATTTGGCGAAAGGCGCTGTTTGGAGTGCAGACGAGGTGTGCCGAATCACGCGGCAGAGGGCGCTGTCATCCTGTCGAGTTGTGTATGAGGCACCGCGAGAGGGCGCTGGGAGTGTTTGCAGACGTGACGACAACAGTGACAAGACGTGGATCAGGTTTGGCAGCAGCAAACTGTGAGTAACTTTGACATTATTACGAGTGCAGAAATAAGTGAAATCTTTAGTGAAACAGTAGTTAATCGTTTAATTTTACGTAGCGAATAGTGCGTTTTTTGGACTTAGAAAATATTTGCTAAATTTGGGACTTATAAATTTTATTGCTTTTATACTTAGTTAAATTTAGAAGTAATCTCAGACATTGTTAAAGTAGTTTGTAGACTTAGAATAATTTGGTAAAAACAAAAAGTGATACTACGGGGAACCTATGCCCGATTTTTTTCTGAGTTTGATATTTTAAAAACACTTGTAAAATTTTCGTAATTTGATCAGTAACTTAGAATATTTCTGTCTTTAAGAAATTCAACTTGAATCTCTTATCAAATCTGTTGTAGCAAGTAGTTGTTTAGTAGTTTTGTCTGGTAAATAGAAACAAATTAGTTTAGAGCTTTGGGTAATTTATTGTATTTTTACATTAAGATTTATTGCATTGTTATTATTAAACATGGAGTCGTTACTCAAATTACAATTAGATGCTAAAAGTATAATAGAGAGAGGAAGAGTTAATTTTAAGAAGTCACCCAAAGATCGATTAACGCAATCATATATTGAAACACGTTTAGAAACATTAGAATCACAGTGGAAAGGTTTTGTAGATACACACAAAAAAATAATAGAAATAGCTACAACTACAGACATGAAAAATACTTATTTTACAACAGATATTAATGACAAGACAGAAGATATTTACATAACATATAAAAGTGAATTAAAAGAACTTAAATTAAATAGCAATACTAAAAAACAATCAATTGAAAGTAAATGCAACGTAAAACTACCTAAAATCAGCCTACCCACATTTTCCGGCCAATATACGGAATGGACTTCATTTCGTGATTTGTTTGTATCACTTATTGATAAAAATGATGCCATTGATGACGTCCAAAAACTCCATTATTTAAAGGCTCACTTGTCTGGTGAAGCAGAGCAGTTACTAAGGCACACGCCAGTTACTGCATCAAACTACAGAGAGTCATGGGAAGTGTTGACAAAACGTTATGACAATAAGAAATTCCTGTCCAACTGTATGCTAAAACGTTTTATACAACAACCCGCTATTGTTAAGGAGTCATCTTTGGCGATCAAACATCTTTTAGATACAACTGTTGAATGTCTACATGGGTTAAGAACTCTCGATATAGATGTTGATTCGTGGGACGTAATCGTGATTTTCATAATTAGTTTGAAATTAGATAACGAGTCTAGAAAATTATGGGAATCAAATATTAGTGTTTCAGATGAGCTATCTAAATTTCAAGAATTTAAAGAATTCTTAGAATCACGATTTCGGTCCTTAGAATATTTAGATTGTAAGACGAAACCTACATCGAATCGTAACAAAACCACGTCATTTCACGTTGCTGCCCAATTATCTTGTATATTTTGTTCTGAAGATCACAAATTATGTCACTGTAAGCAATTTGCTAAAAAGGACTCTGACGAACGTCGTGAATTTGTCCGAGCCAATAATGTATGCTTCAATTGCTTAAGTAAAGGTCACTCGGTTTATTTTTGTCGCCAATCTACTAAATGCCATGTTTGCAAACGGAAACACCACACACTGCTTCACCCAAAGACCGACAAGTCCACTGAGCCTTGTGATGACTCTGTGGACAAGAACGTTGTAGTTGCTACAGCAGCTGCTACGTCTACTCAAAGCAAGAGTACCAAGCCAATTTCTTGCTATGCAGATACTCATAGCCATGGGCTGTTAGCCACAGCTCTGGTGAATGTCGAGACCTACACTGGCACTGCTATGGTTCTAAGAGCCTTGATGGATCAAGGTTCTCAAGCCTCTTTTATCACAGAGGCTGCAGTACAGTTGCTCGGCTTGAAGAAACGATCTGCTCATACCGACATAGCTCGACTAGGCGACGATAACGGGGTGTCAATACCCTCCAAGTGGATGGTTCATATAAAGTTACAATCTCGCCTAGATCCCACCTTTGTTTTAAATGTCGATGCATTTGTTCTAAGAAGACTTACTTCATGTCTTCCTGAAAGGAAGATCATTCGGTTTCAACCACCGTTTTCATCCTCTGAGCTCGCCGACCCATCTTTTGATACACCAGGTAACGTGGATTTGTTGTTGGGTACTTGTGTGGTCAGCGAAGTCTTATTGGAAGGTTTAGTCAAGGGGCCTCCAGGTTCGCCTATTGTCCAAAAGACTAAACTGGGCTGGATTTTGTCAGGTAAAATCCAGAATTCATCGTTTTCACGGCCAGCATGTTACAGTGCTATTGTGAGCCTAGACACGAACGATTTACAACGTAAGTTTTTGAAGTTAGAATCAGATCAATCTAAAGTTAGTAAAGCTAGGTTAACAGAAGAAGAGCAAAAATGTGAAGATTTCTACTCTAACACGACTACGAGAGACGCCTCGGGGCGATACAAAGTTAGGTTGCCGTTTAATTCTAATGACCCGCTTAGTAAAGATGGTAGCTTAGAAGCTATAGCTCGTAAGCTTATTTTCATGCTGGAGAAACGATTATTACGGAACCCTGAATTGAAGACACATAGGGCTGTTATCAATAGGTATATTCATCTGGAACATGCTTTCATGTTTGTTCCAGAGTCGGAGAGACACAAGGCTGCAGTATATTTACCGCACCATGCAGTCATCCGCAGTGATAACAGCACGGCTATGGTTAAGGTAGCCTTTGATGCCTCTTGTTCGGGATGCAATGGGGTATCATTGAACGATAAAGCTTATACAACTATGGTTTACACACGGACCATAGATCAAAACGGTTGTGTTCACGTCAGTCCAGTAGCATCCAAACCCAAGGTGGCCCCAGTCAAAGTGGTATCCATACTACGTTTGAAACTATGCGGCGCAGTGTTGCACTCAAAACTTCTTGCTGAAGTTTCGGACACCTTGAAGGTTGGCAGAGATAATATTCATGCCTGGACTGACTCCTCGGTGGTTGTGGCTTGGCCAAGCAGCCATCCGAGTCGTTGGCAGACCTTTGTTAGTTACAGAGTGTCTGAAGTAGCCGTGATGGACAATAAACAGTGGTCGCATGTACAGTGTCAGGACAATGCTGCAGATTGTGCGTCAAACGGTGTTAGAGCAGCTAAATTGTCACAGCTAGAGTTATGGACAAGGGGACCTAGTTGGCTATCGCATGTAACAATAATAATTTATAGTAAAGAGAAGGTAATAGATGGTACTAATTTAGAAGAGCGAAAATCAACCTTAACCTGCAATTTAGTTACAAATGAGCATAAAGAAAATAAAATCATAACAAAATTGTCGACTTTGAGGAAACTAACTAGAATCATTGCATTTTGTAGAAAATTTGTAAAGATCAAAAAATTAAAACGTAAAAATTGTAATACTAACTTAACATATATTATTTAGAAATTAATGAAGCCTTATTTACATGCATAAAAATTTGTCAAAAAGAACATTTTAATGAAGAAATAGAAAAGTAAATAAGAAAAGTAAACTAAATTCGCTCAATCTGTTTTTAGATTTGGATCAAACTTTAAAGGTTGGTGGTAGACTACACAACGCTAACATACATGAAAATGTCAAGCATCCAATAATAATTCCTCAGAAGTGTCACTTTACATCTCTTTTGATAGCCGACGCCCACGAGCGCACTCTACATGGTGGACCACAATTAGTTTTAAATTATCTAAGATCCAAATTTTGGATTCTAAATGCAAAGACTGTCATAAGACAACATATCCGCAAATGCTCTACTTGCATTCGTCATGCTCCTCGGATCACTCCTCCACTAATGGGCCAGTTGCCTGCAGTCAGGGTCAACGCTAGCCGATCTTTCCTGCGAAGTGGTGTGGACTATGCAGGTCCCATTAGTGTAATGGCCCGGCTACACGCTCCGTCTTGCCTGCGCAGTCCGGTTTGTGCAGTCATGACTGTGCAAAAAGACGGAACACACTGTAGTGGCTAATGGCCCGGCTACACGCTCCGTCTTGCCTGCGATCATGCCTGTACAAACCTGTTTGCGCAGGCAAGTACAATCTCGAAAATAATTACGTCGAACTGTTGCGCGGCTTGAATAACCGGCCACACGTTCAAGTAAAATCGTGCAAGTATAGTTTGCGCAGTCCAAATCTTCAGCATGTCGACGATCGCACAAGCCGCGCTTTCAGGACTGCGCGCGCTACCGTCTTACCGTCCACACGCGCGCGCTTACCTGTGCAAACAGGTTTATACAGGCATGCTCGCAGGCAAGACGGAGCGTGTAGCCGGGCCATTAGACCTACAAAGGGCCGTGGTTATTACTCCACAAAGGGATACATTTGTTTATTTGTGTGCATGGCCACACGTGCCGTACATTTAGATGTCGTAAGTGACATGACATCTCAAGCATTTATATCCGCTTTCAAGCGCTTTACGGCTAGGAGAGGTCATTGTCGTGAGTTGTGGAGTGATAACGGGACCACCTTTGTAGGGGCTAACAAGGAGTTAAAGGCATTGTTTACCCACGAAAGATCCGGCGTAGCGTCTGATATTGCTGACTGGCTGGCAACCAATGGAACTGACTGGCACTTCATTCCACCCCACTCTCCAAATTGTGGAGGGCTTTGGGAAGCTGGAGTGAAGTCAACCAAGCACCACTTTAGGAGAGTGATAGGCCTTAGCACTCTTACTTTTGAAGAGTTGTCTACTGTCCTAGCTCAAATTGAAGCTTGCCTCAATTCTAGGCCTATTTCTACCATCAGCAGTGACCCAGATGATCCGTGTCCACTAACGCCAGGTCACTTTTTGGTGGGTGAACCTTTGCTACTCGTACCCGAATGTAACTTTGAAGATTCGAATATCAGCACTTTAAAAAGGTGGCATTTAACTCAGCGGATGGTTCAGGACTTTTGGCGTAAATGGTCTCGTGAGTACTTGGTTCAATTTCATCATAGGTATAAATGGTCTCACAGCACACCTGAACCTAAGGTGGATGATGTAGTGTTGGTGATGGAGCATGGCATGCCACCGGCAAGGTGGCTTTACGGCCTTATTGTAGACAAACACACTGGCTCAGACAACATCACTAGAGTCGTGTCTTTACGATGCAAAGACTCTATTATAAAAAGGCCAGTGTCAAAACTTATTGTGCTTCCAGTTACAGTGTAACACAAAAAAAAAAGATATGCCTAGTATTGTAAGATTTAGTTTGTAATTGTATTTGGTATCGTTTAAGAAACAATAAAATTGTTAGAATGTTTATTTTATATACAGTCCACTGGCTTGCCTAACCCACCACATTTTGTTACTGTTTCATGGTGGGCGGTTACGTTAATTAATTTTTAGTTATGGACATTCTGTCCATGGTGGGCGGAATGTTTAATGTCAGAATAGTTCCATCATAATTCAATAGATGGCGCTGCTCGATCCTGAACCGCGCTTTCAAAATTTTCCGAGGCTAGTATATATAGCACCGGCGATTGAATGAATAAATGTCTCTTGCTTGGGAACGATTTCGTGTTTTATTTCGTTCCCTTGGTCGGTCGTTGGACTCACTGTACAGTTATCGAAAGACATATGTCTACCAACTCGCATTATGTTGCTGATACGTTTGAGCATTAACTTGTAACATAACAACGAGCATTCGCCGTTTTTTGTTTTGCCGAACCAACGAACGGAGCCAAACATTGCTATGAACATCGTCATGATCTTTATATTGAACGCTTTAATCAGCAAACAGATCGAAGCAAATTTGTTGTCCATTCACTAGAATGTTCGCCGGGATGCTCGGCGGAATGCTCGCTCAAACACACTCGTTTGTTTTTGTTTTGTAACATTCGCAAGAATGCTCATTACAGGTGAATGCTCAAGCGTATCAGTGCCATTAAGCCAGTGTGTTGCCCTTCTCATAGCGAGAAGTGGCCCGTGCCCAGCAGTGGGGCAGTTCATGTAATATACGGAGCTAATTTAACAAGTCTAATTATTATGATTTATTAATATCAATTCAATTGCCTTATTATAATTGAGTACCTTACAGTAAAATTAAAAATGACAAACTAGTTTCATCATCCTCATCATCATCATCAGCCTGCCGTAGTCCACTGCTAGATATAGGCCTCTCCAATGGTACGCCACTGAGATACAATCGTCACTTGTCTTCCTCTTTGCTTCTATTAATATGTTAAATACAGTGATGTAGGATGTAGTTTGGTATGTAATAATCTTAATATATAAAATCCTTGCGTTACTGACTGACTGACAGACACGCTACAGCCGAAACGATTGGGCGCAGTAAGCTGAAATTTGGCATGTATGTTCCTTGGGGACCGTAGAGGTGCACTAAGAAGGGATTTCCCGAAATTCCCACGGGGTCGGACAAAACGGGTAAATTTAAAAAATTGCAGGCATAGCTGCTGGCGTCCTCTAGTATACGATAAAATCACTAATAATTGGCATCCTTTTAGTTTCTGTGAAGAAAGTCCTCAACGATAAGCTATTTTTGAGTATTATACCATGAAACAAAGTAGGTTTATTGATTTACAAGGATAATTAATGTGAAACGGTCTCTAGGTATGACCCTGGCTACACTTTGATCGCTGTTGCGCCTTACTAAACCCAATGAGCCTTAAATAAATTACTATATAGTGTTGCCTCGGTAATTAAGCAAGGGTTAAATAAGGTAAGTGATAGAGTGAATAATTAAAAAGGCCTTTATAAAATCTAGTTCCTAGCTACTACATTGTAGTACATAATTGACCTAATGCTTTTCTTTGTACCTACTGTGACACCGCCCACGCGGTTCTTTTTTACCTTCTTAGGAGGGATATTTCCTCTCTTAGCGTGCCTCTACACCTCCCAAGGAACATACCAAATTTAAGCTTGTTGCAACGAGAAGTTTCGTCTGTGTATCTTGTCCATTACCAACTGCCTGACAGATCAGGCAGTCGGTAACGGACAAGTTTTATACATCTTGATTGTAGCATTGAGGAACATAATTTACCGTCTGCTTTACTTAACACTGTGGCATTGAGAAACAAAGTTGACGAAATATTTTGGTTTATACTGTGTCGTTAAGAAAGTATAATGATCTTCTGTATTGCTATACACTGTGGCATCGACGAACAAAGTTAACCTATTGTTTTTCCTTACAGTGTGGCATTTAGGACTCAATTTATGGTACAACAAACGAAGTCGTTGTACGCATGGTTGTGATCTAAAATACGGCTTAGATTGCGGCCTGTTTGCAATATATGGCCTCATTATTGTTCGTAATGTTGGCAAATGAGGCCGTCCTCATTTGCCAACATTACGAACAATATTTTAGAACATATGTGTCTTGAGCCGACTTAAACTTAACGGTCGTTTTTGAAAGTAGGCTATTGTTCAAACAGGAGTTATATAAATGTTACCGACTTACGGTGGATACATTTTTTCGAAAGTAATTTTATTGTGGGATTTGGTATAAGATATTGTTTAGTTTTCACTGATGATGACATGAGCGGCGATAGCCCAGTGGTGTACGTAACGGACTGCCGAGACGATGGTCTCAGGTTCGATCCCCAGTTATCCCGGGCACACACCTCTGAATTTATGTGTCTATTAAAATTAAAATGTTAATTATCGCTCGCTTAACAATGTGCCCGGTAGATGGCAATAGACCCGCCCCCTATTACATTGGGACCGAAAACATAACTGGCGAAGTGTGGGTGTGTAAAGGCAAGCGTCCACTAGGCTCGCCGCGCCGAGCCGAATCGAAATGCAGAAAGTCGCCTCCTATATATTTCTATGAACCTGCGTTCATTAGCGACGAGTCGCAGCGCGCCGAATCGAATCTACCGCGCGCATCGCTCGCCAGGTGAATTTCTGCGGCGACACGTTTCGACTCGACTCGGCGCGCCTTAGTCGACGCGGGTCAGCAGATGAGTGTAGATGAGTACTACTTGGTGTAAATACCTGAAATGAATGAAGAGCTGTTAATTTTGCTAGTTCGAAAATATATACTGAACTTTATGATCATGAAGATACTCATTATCATGACGAGCAACGTAGACAAAATATATTATGGGAAGAAATAGCGGGAATAATGAACGAATTTGAAACAAGAACATTACTTCGTCCGAGCTATCCATCATTGACAATACAAGCACAACCTACAGCACTGCTGACTTCGATTCGATTCGTCTGTGATGAACGCACACGTATAAAATGCGACTCAGCGCGATTCGACGCGGTTCGAATGTAGTCGACGCCAGGCTTTATACAGCTCTGCCTACCACTTCGGGGATAAAAGGCGTGAAGTTATGTAGTTTTCACTAGGACTGCTAGAATTTATTATCATCATCATCATCAGCCTTTAACAGTCCACTGCTGGACTAGGCCTCTCCTTTAAAAGGAGGAATTGGCCTACTATACCACGCTGGCCAAACGGGTTGGTTTGGTAAAGGGTTTGTATCAAGTTTCCCTTCTCTTACAGTGCTGTCCTATGCATAATATGCTCCCTCTGTCTGGGCTCTTACGACACCCATGGGATGATATGGGGTGGTGACAGTTCGTATGCTTAATCCGTCACCACGCGGACAAATTTATTCTACAAAACAAAAATAATAGTTTGAAAATTATGACAATTACACATCTTGTGCAGTATTGTTCCAATCATGTATACATAATAGATTAGTATAACTGCACTAAGATTAAATGTTGCGACGAGGGGATTTCTCTAACTTTCAAATTGTGGTTTACACAAAGTGTTGTCTCATGTGAGGATTGAATCCACATACTAATAAACGGCCAGGCGATCGCTTAAAACACTGTTCCGTACGTGTACCCACAGCTATAGCATAAAATAGCGCATCGTTACATTTCTCGAAGTCCAACCAACACACGTAACAGTATTACCGAACTCCCAAACAGCTTGGCGGTACATACATGATTTACCGCTCGGGCCTTGCCAAGATAATTCTGATGCAATTCGATCCGGTCAATTTGGCCGCGTCATTTGCATCTATACGTCACTAATCAAAACTGACAAATAGTTGTGCGTTTGTGTGCTGGTCGATGTGTGGATTGATGGCGCTCTGTTTGACTGTTCACACAAGTTTCGAGTGTAGTTTTTGGATGAGCAATTGTATGTACTTCGATTTAGTTTTCTGAGAGTCTTTGTTAACTACCGTCCTTTTCCATTGAAAAGAAAACTGACCAAAAAATATTCGGGCAACTCGGCAATGGATCAATTTCGCCGCAAGTTGAACCTTTTGCATTAAAGTCACTTTGCAAAGAATACTTAGTATCAACACCTGAATTGCAACACCCCGCTTCCTCGTCAGTTGACGGCGTATCAAAAGGTAAAGCCTATCCGTTTATGACGAGATATGTATCGGTATGGAGGGCGTAGTGGTGCAGCCTCGCTACTCATTACTGCTGGGAGCGGAGTGGGTTCGATTTACACACGAAACTACACCAATCACGTAACACGTAACCCACAAATAGATTTCAAAGAACACGTAATCCACAAATAGATTTTCGAGCCTGGGTTGTTCCGTAATAATAAAACCGTATAATTGACAAGAATGGACCGATCTTGAGACACCCTTATCCACCACTGCTCGCGATCTCAACAATATCTTCGATCCACCTTGTCCTTCAATCGAGATTTAGTTTTCAAGCCCTAGCTTCCACGAAGTCAAATCCATTCCCATCTTCCCAGTGTATTTATTCAAACATCGTCCTTTGATAACGAGTTGAAATCACAACAATGTCATACAATTTAGTTGTTCAATTAATATGCTAAACTTGGCCAGTCCTCACTGTAATGTCTCCAACAAGAACAATTTATATTTAGCCGAGTTAACGAACTTGGTCACAAAATAATCAATGCCTACTGTACAACTTAGGTATAAGTCTTTACACCTCCGTTATATTGTATATTATTATGTATAAAAAAATTTACTTCCTCCGTGGTCTAGTAGATAGCGTATGCGTCTGCTATTCGAGAAAACCCGGGTTCGATTCTCAGGTCGGGCAAAAGTGTTAATGAGTTTTTCCGAATTCTCGGTAACAGCAATAGGCTCGCCCCTATTACGTGGGACTAGAGATGTAAGTGCGGTATTATACCATTTGTACTGAAATGTATAAAACGAAAAATACCGTATAATACGGTATTATACCATTTACTACGGTATTTTATGTATGAATCAATTCTTCTATATTTTTGAAGTAAATGATCATAGAAATCATTAAAAATACTGAATACGGTAGAATTGCACAGGAATAAAGCAAGAAATTATATTTTAAGTTTGTATTATTAATAATTACGGTTAAGGTTTCGAAATACGTCGCCGTTTTTAGGGGTTGTGAGTGATTGGAGGGGGAGGGGGGAAGGTCTCGGAATCACCCCTCACCATTTTCACTTGCCGGAAATACTTGGTTTCCTCTGGAAAAAAAAACTCCAGACATCGGTGTGTATGGCATTGCCAATTTCCACATTCTTCACACTAGTTTAATAAACTAAGGTTGGAGGAGGGCTCCTATTTTCGGATTAAGGGTCTAAAGAGAACCTAACATAACCTATTTAGTTACTTATTACAGTCGCACCTAACCCTAGGTACTCGAAAGCAATGAGGCACAAATTTGACATTAGCTGTCAATGTAATTCATACAAGATGGCGGTTGCGTTTCGTTTCACGTTTTTCACATAAACCTAAATATCGCTTTTATTGATTCCACTAGTTTAATAAATTAAGATTGACGGAGCCCTGCTTCGCAGGGCTCCTATTTTCGGGTTACGGGTTAAAATAGAACCTAACACAACCTATTTAGTTACTTTCACATAAAACCTAAAATTACGTTCCATTTTTCATATTTGAATGAAGAGTTTTTGGAAATTGTTTAAAAATATTTAGACGCAACTCCGGCAGCCAAAATTACTTTTAGGGGATTAAAACTAACTCCCTTAAGCCCCCTACACCACCAATACCCTCAAATTCGGGCGACGCGTTTCGAAACCCGACCCATAATTACTATTAGCTACAACAATATGACCATAAAAACAAGGTCAAAATATGATTTAAAGAAAAACACGTAACATTTTAAGGTACGTTAGAGCAAAGGGGTCCTTAAAGTTATTTGAATCATCTCTCTATTTATTCTAAATTACATTACGTTCCTCTCTGCGTGGAGACACGTAAAGCCCGAACCTTAATACAAGATCCATAAGAAAAGCATAGACGTGGCCCACGCCTTTTGTCTTCCTAGTTCGAAAACCCGAGATTTAGAGGATCTTCTACCTCCATATCTAAATCCTCTTGTGTTGCTACGTTCTCGGTAGATGACGACGCAGTAATGCATTCTAGCAACATACTTTCAGCTAAATCATCTTCATCACCACTTTCTTTAACTTCGAATGTGCTGTCAGGAACACCAAGATTTGTGTAAATCGAGACCAATTTAGAAACACGTGATTTATCTACTGTTTCGACGATACGAATTTCGGGCTTTGGAATGAATTTTTCCAAAAGTTAAAATTACAAAATTATTAATTAGTAGGTAATTCTAAAACAAAAAATACAATGGAAACTTGAAATATATTTAATGTTTTAAATTAGAACTCGTCGCAATATCGCAGGGTCTTATAAACTGAATCAGAATATAGAATACATAAAATACCAATAATACCGTAAGTTATAATAAAATACCGGTTTAATACATAGCCTTTTGGTATTATACGGTATTTTTACAACACTACGTGGGACCTATAATTCATAAATTGGTGAAATATGGGTGCAGTATTACCACTTTCTGCTCCTCACGAGTATACAGACGTGATATACTAATAAAATTAAAAACCTAAAAACTTGTTTTTTTTTTAATTTTTCAGATAGTTTTTGACATTATGTGAATAAAGTGTAAAAAACAAAAATCTTAGATCTCTTTATTACCTACCTACAACTTAGCCATTTACCTTTTTTCCATAGGACTTGTAGTTTTGCCGGAAATCGAGATATATCCTTTTTTACCCTTAAAATCGCAACCCCATCCACTTCCCGACCTCAGGTCGCCCGTAATTTATTTTTCCTTAAATTTTTGTTATATTCTCTTCCTTCTCCAATCGGTTTCATCTTACTATTATTTTACTTCACTTTTGACCGTTTTCTAACGTATCGGGTCTACTAGCTGGTCATCTTTAATTGGAATCAATATCTGAATAATAAAACTGCTACAGTTCTTGTCTGGTTTTAAGCTCTTGGAGTTGTTATAAAAGAGTCAAGCACCCATGTTTATGTCTCATGGCCACAGCTTGCGAAGTTCCTAAATGTTGTATTCTATTTCTGCTCAGGCAAATTATATAATTCTGTTCCAGTCCTTTTGAAAGCACCTATGAGTGGAAGTGCAAATACTAAGCCTACGTCCGCAAAGGCAGGTCGCTTGCTTAGCGCCTAGAACCTAGCTGGTCACCAAGTGACTAGCTTAGTAAAACGAAATCAAAAATGTACGGGACCGGCCGCACTGCACGCTTGGCGCCTAGCTAGTCGCTTAGCGTCTATCTAAGTAAACAAACGTGTTGGTTTTTTGTAGCTAGGCAATTATAGTATTAAAAATTCGAGCAAGTGCGAGTCTGACCCGCGCACCAAGGGTTCCGTACGCATTTTACCTTATGTGAGGTTGGTGCTAATTACGCTAGTCCTTACTATACTATAGATACTTAGAGGACTATCTTAAATGGAGTCTACTATGTATGTATGAGGACACCCTTAAATTTTTCACTTTTTTTATTTTATTGTAACTTTTCCTTTATTTGTGCTGTAAGACCCTGCTTTTGGCCAAATTTCGTGATTCTAGTTCAACGGGAACTACCATATATGTTTTCGACCCAAAACCTATAGGGTACTTCCGGTTGACCTAGAATTGTCAATTTTGGTTCAAACCAAGGTCTTACAGTACAAGTAAAGGAAAAATTCCGAAAATTAAAAAAAGTTGAAAATTAAGGTTAATTTTGGTACTTCCAAGTTTTCGCAAAAATCTAATTTTGACCATATCTTTTTATCGGGTTTACCCAAGACCCTGATTTTTATACACCTAATAGGAACCGTAGACCTCAGTATCTGGTATTACTTTCAATTTGCTAGGTCCACCCGTTTCTGAGAAAATCGGTGGTGACACACGGACAGACAGACAGACAGACGGACAAGAAAGTGATCTTATAAGGGTTCCTTTTTTACCTTGTGAGGTACGGAACCCTAAAAATGGATGAAATATTAATTATATCAGTTTCTAAAGGGCAACCTCTGTGGAATTCAGCTTCTGAACTCCATAAAAATATAGTCGCAACAATTTCGCAATTGTTTATGCAGAACATTAGACTCCACATTACTTGTCCCTGGCTTATTTATATCATAAGACTAAAATGATGGATAAGGCCATGAAGTGGTATATTTAAAGACGAATTTTCTTGAAAAGCCGATTTAAAGCTATTTTTGAAAGTTCATCTGGACAACGTGCCGACAAGCAAATGAACAAGGCACCTAGCAACCCACCACGCAAACCACCTCTCAGTGCGGCCACCGTGTATCCTAGCAAGTAGCCAGGATGCAAGCCACTAGGCTCTAGGCGCTAAGCAAGCCACCTGCCTGTGCGGACGTAGCCTAAGAGTTAAAGCATTTAGTTTTGATTGAACGTGAGCGAACTACACCTATAATTTTGAAATACGTGGTGGTAGCTAAAGTCCAATTTATTACTATGCATGACTATAAGTAGAAAACGGCGAATTTGTGAAATTCGATGCGCTTTCAATCATCACCTTCTCCTTTATGGTACATAACGAATACGTTCAGAAAATACAACCATTCACATTTCTACAAACGAAGTAATAAAAAATCAAACAACCTCAGGATAATTTGATTTGCTCTTAATAACTTTCCTTTACCTACAAACGGCACAAAACAACAGATAATTGCGCATCCGGAAACAACAACAAAAAATACAGGGACTTTCTGCTATGAAAACTTATGAGTCAGAAATAAAGCGTTTTATTTATACAACAAAACGTGAACTAAATATCCGACAGTAAATATATAGACTAGTATGTAGTAATAGTTGTTAAGTCATGTAATCGGTAGTAACACGGATATAGGTGATAGTGCAACTACTAAACAATGTCCACGGAACTAAACGAAATGGCACAAAACTGAACTGGAAACTCTTGTCGTTTGGTACAATATACCTTTATTATTTAATTCGCGACAGACCGCGAGTTACCGCAAAGGCTGATCATTTTCTCTGTAGAGTGACTGCCATCTAACCTCTGCAACTTAAGTGGATACATGTCATTCTAAAGCTAGACCAGTCTTTGCAATATTTGAGGGCACACAATATCTGTACTTATATATAAAATTCTTGCGTTACTGACTGACTGACAGACAACGTACAATCACAACTAATTGGGCGTAAGGAGCTGAAATTTGTCGTATTTGTTCCTTGGGGACCGTAAATTTCAATGGGATGGGGCAATAACAGTTGAATTAATAGAATGTGCGGGCGTAGCTGCGGGTATCTTCTAGTCCACATTACAATATGTTATAGATTTTCATAATAGCTAGGGTCTGTTAGGTATATTTATAGAATTTAATTGTTATAAAGACAATATTCACGAAAAGCCTTTACAAAACGAATTTCAGAACCCAAAATCCATACATATTGTGCGAAATATCTAAAAAAAATGCATGGCGAAATGTGAGTGTAATATTACACCTCTGCCTACCCCTTCAGGGACACAGGCGTGAGTCTATAAATAAATAAAACAAATATTTAAATAGCCCGAATCATCGGGTTCTCAAAGTAATCAATGGGAGAACATGAACTCTCTAGAAAATACAAAACAGATCAAGCTTTTATATTAACTGGTCGGTATTGTGTATTGTAGGGTTACCAATGACTACGTAAACCAAGAATACTTCCAATAAGAGAACTTTGCTTTTTGTGGCTGTCGGTAGCCGTTGGTCAACTAAGTGTAACCATGTCTCATAAATACGAATTATTCACTGTAGCAAGCATTTACATCATTTTCTGATTCTTAACTAGACATAGCCTGTACAAGTGTACAGTGGCGACCAAAAACTGATAACCATAGGTAGGTGCTTATAATTTGCCAAAATACATTCAGAACAATTTTTTATGTTCATCATACAAATATTTGGCCTGAAGAGTAAGCGTACGACCTCTAGTGAGAGTAACTGGCCATTAGGGCAAACTGTGCCGTCAGTATTACTTAATAAAGATACTGCTTCTTTGTGTCGGTTGTATCATAAGCTGCTCTAAGTTGGAAGTAACAAACTAGGATTTTATAGTTTCACCACAAATAAAATGCCATGCGAAACAATTTATCAGCTTTTGACAATCCATTGCGCGAAGATTCACTTTTCACCTTTTCAACTGGTGAAAGCTTTGATATTTTAACGTAGCTGGGAATTTTCACGTCAGTTCGGATTGGAAAAAAGACAGAGTATTTTTAGCCAAAAGCGAGGAAAGAGCAAGTAATTTTGTTGAATTATTTGGCGTTGTTGATATAACGTTCAAATTACAAAGTTCAACTCTACTCCAAAATTTAAACGGTGTAAAAAGGATATTTAAATTATTTAACTTCAAGCCTGCATATCAAATCCGAAACAAACAGTAGTAGAGTTGTAGGCCTTGCTGATTTCAGCACAATTGGGCTGACTAGACTGGGGAAGTTTTATCCTCTTACTGAATATTGTCAATCAAGCAACAGTATAGATAACGATCTATACTGTTGCTTTTCGTGCAGTCGGTGAAGGTGCCGGCGGTTCCATCCTCATTTTTTTTGCCCTTATCCCTTTCCTACATCTATTCCTTTTCCTATCTTGGCTGACAACGCACTTGTGAGTCTTCTGGTGTTACGGGTATCCATGAGCGGCGGTGATCGCTTACCATCAGGCAATCAATCTAGTCATTTGTCTTCTCTGCCACAAAAAATGGAGACCCCATACACCATTTATGTATAATCTCTATCAGCCGATGAGCTAGCGGTCTAACTTATGAGAAGCTGTATATTTGCCACCATAATAATAGATACAAGTAAAGAAATTCTTCAAACCAAATTCTCTAAAATTATATCTCTTATTTGATCGTCTCGTCTATGAACCGAAAAAAACAATTGAGGCCTTCCTCAATCGTTGCCACTGTCATTCATCATTGACATACCTGCCCCTTGGCAGGTATGTCAATGATTCTCAATGTCAAACAACGCTTATCTATCTGACGATACCTAAATTATTCCTGAGATATCATTTGCGTATCATGGCGTCCCTACTCAGAGCCTTATCGAATATTTCGTCGGCTTTTTATACAGCCACGGACAATAGCATCGTCGACGTTATTTCGCCTCACTCTTGCCTGTCCTATTCGCAAAGCCTACCGTCCCGTACAATACTAACATTGTCAAGTATTTTCACAGCCTGTAACGTAAAAAGACCTTTCAGGTGTCCACTGTTACGTTATCCCTACTAGGATGTGTTTGAATGAGAAACGTGGTTAAATGTTACAATAAAAATTGATTTAATTCTCAATTAAATTTAGACATCATTTAGCAAGCGTTAAAATTACTAGTAAAGTGTTATTAAAAAGATTACACAGGGTCGCGTGATTCGGCGATAGGTGAGGTTTTGCTGAGGTTCCTGCTGCCGGTTCGTCCAGGAGAGTTGGTTACTTAACTCGGTGCCGGTTCGCCAGATGTAAGGCCGAACGCAGCCAGCGCTTCAATATTTATAGTCCGTTGCAGGGCGCGGGCGGCGGGGTCGACCGGGCCGAGTGATGCGTCAAGGATTGACGTCACACACTCCCCCCATTAGGCCAGAATTTTCCCAGAGGGAAAATTCTGTGGCTGGTAGGCGGCAACTGCATTCGGAGACCCTGAAACAGATGAGTGGTAGTGGTGTCAGTAGGTTAAATACAAGGCAACTATTAACCCTGAAAGAGGAAAAAAAAACAAGTATATCCCTCGGCCATTCATACGTCACCAAGCATTGAACGTTCCTATTACCTGACATACATCACATTCAAAAGGCCCACACACAATCATACGTATGAACAAGTCAGCATTCATTCACGATGCGAGTCGTATTCATTATAATACCCGACGCGCGAAGAGGTATTATACGTGAGTTTTATAGCAAATAGCCACCCAGTCTATGTTGGTAGGCACCACCTGACCACCCATATTCGATAAGTGAAATTAATTGAAAGAGTATAAGTCGTAAACTAATATTACGATCTTACTATATTACGATACTAACAATCATACGATTAGTTGGCAGTATCACAAACAAATTGCTCATTAACGCGCTCGATGCGAATTGTAAAAGCATAAAAAAGTGTTCATTATAATTATATTTGCCGTGTGGTTGACGGCATAGAATACAAGTGTCACCACCCCCTATCTTCCCGTGGGTGTCGTAAGAGGCGACTAAGGGATAACACGATGCAAATACTATCTTTGCGAAGAGACGGAAAACTCGACATCAAACCCTATACGACTGCCTCGTTGGTCTCGCGGCATAAATGTGCGCGTGGGATCGGGAGGTCCCGGGTTCGATTCCTGGGTCGGGCAGTGTTATTGGGTTTTTCTGTCACGAAATTCTCAATAGCAGCACGGAGTCTGGAAACGTGCCCGGTACGGCAATAGGCTCGCCCCTTATTACGTGGGACTAAAGTATATCTGGCGAAAAGTGGGTGTAGAAATACACCTCTGCCTACCCCTTCGGGGATAAAAGGCGTGACGTTATGTATGTATGTATAATTAAGTATAAAGTATAATTCAATGTTTTGAGCCGAGTGATCGGCTGACGTAAACAAGTGAGTCATCACTGCGCGCTTGGCGCCGGCCGCTTTCCATTGTCGCGGACAATTAACTGGTTTCTGATTATGATACAAAATCAACAACGGCAAATACACAATTCGGAATAGGTTGCAATGTATAGCACATCACCGCAGGAGACAATCGATGACATAGTATACACAACCATAGCCAAAAACACAAAAAAAATATTCGCGGCAAGATGTAATGTATAGTACATCGTCGAAGGAGACTGTCGACGACATAGTACACTACCATAGTTAAAAACACAAAAAAAAAACACAATCGAGAATCGAACCACAGACCGATCCGACAACAACCTTTCAGCCACTGAGCCATAAGGGATTTTTTTTTTATTATATTACGATCAGTCATTACCAAAGCTATATGTAACAAGATATATGGGTACATGATTTAGCTGTAATTAGGAGTTAAAGGTTTTTATATTATTTGTAACGAAGTGTTAAGTTATTTTAGTGATTAATTCATTAGTGATGAGCATTAATCATTACATTCTTAAAGTTTGCAGTGAGTTAATTTAAGATCTTTTATATGGCAATCACCAAGCGAAACATATGTGATATTTATATAGTTAGATAGTTATCTGATGTTTCGATATTTAGTTAGATAAATAACAGATTGTGCAAAAATATTAAATTTGAAAAACCTCTTCGACAATTTATAACAGTAATATTTATTCATGTCTTATGTTAGCATGTTTATATAATTCGTTAACACAACAATGCGTTATCTTGTGACTTGTGAGCTCCAATTCGAAAACAATAGCACTATTGTTGGCCTTCACAAATAATTATGTTCTTCTTCTTCTTCGTTTCGCTCTTGGCAGAGCGGTCGTGGTCATCATGAGGGAGTGTGAGGGGTTGATGTAGCCCGTTTGACGACATCTTGCCATCTCGTCCGGTTTCCGGCCCTTCTAGTGCATTGTTGAAGCGATTGACCCACCGCGGACTTTATTTGATCAGTCCATCGCATTGGTGACCTGCCACGTGGTCTTGTACCTTCCACTTTACCTTGAACTACCAAGCGCTCAATAGAGCCGCTATGTCGTCTTGAGACGTGTCCGAAATATTTCAGTATGCGAGATTGTACCAGAGCAGACAGACGCTGATTGATGCCAAGTTCTTGAAGAATGGAGGCATTTGTACGATGTTCGGTCCAAGATACCCCTAACATTCGCCGCCAGCACCACATCTCCAAAGCATCTATCTTTTGCTTTTCAATTTCTCGCAACGTCCAGGTCTCTGCGGCGTATAAAAATATGGAGAATACAAGGGATTTTACTAGTCGGGTTTTAGTGACTCTAGTTATGTTTCTATTCTTCCATATTTTCTTCAGTCTATCCATTGCGCTTCTCGAGATTGCCATACGCCTTTTTATTTCGTCCACGCAACCATCGTTGTTAGATACAAGAGAGCCAAGGTATACATAGGACTGGACGACTTCACATCCTGCCATTGTAGTCACTTCTGACAAGCTAGAGTTTGCTCGGTCCACAATCATCATTTTCGTTTTACTGCGATTGATTTTAAGACCAAACTCTTGAATTACTCGTTCCATTTTTAGAAGTAGCTCCTGCATGTTACGTTCATTAGTTGCAAACAGAGTTGTGTCGTCAGCATAACGCAAGTTGGCAATCTTGTATCCACCAACTGATACACCGTCTGTCCAATCTTCTAAAGTAATTCGCATTATGAGTTCAGTGTATATATTGAACAGAAGCGGCGATATTATGCATCCCTGGCGAACACCAGCACGAGGATGGAATGTAGCTGAAAGGGTATCGTCTGTTCGTACTGAGGCTGTTCCTTTCTCATACAGACTTCTAAGAAGATGCACAAGGTGTTTTGGCGTTCCCATAGTCAGAAGCGTATCCCAGAGCTTTGGCCATTTCACTGAGTCAAACGCTTTGGAGAAGTCAACAAAGCAAATATAAGTGGGCTTGTTGAATTCTCGGGCCTTTTCGATGATTTGTCGCACGATGAAAATTTGCTCCTGGGTGCCTTTTCCCCTCACAAAACCCGCCTGTTCCGCAGCAATCTCCCTAGACAGGTATGGTTTAAGCCTTTCATTAAGAATATGTAACAGTATCTTGCTTGAGTGTGATATAAGTGCAATTAGGCGGTAATTGTTACATTTCTTTGTTGAGCCCTTTTTGTGCAGTGGAGCGAAGATTGTATGGGACCATTCAGTCGGCCACACTCCGGTTTGCCATATCTTGTCACAGATAGTGTGAAGAATCCGTACACCATGTTCACCTAAAGCTTGTATGGTTTCAATAGGGATTCCATCTCTACCAATCGCTTTTCCATTTTTCAGGTCTTTTATAGCGGCTTCAACTTCACGAAGAAGTATTGGAGGCTCTAGATCTTTACTATCGGGCTTTGTGCTGGGATAATTTTGGCATTGTGGGTCCTCAAATAACGACTGACAGTATCTCCTCCAAGTCTCAGAGATGTCATCTAATTCTGTTATTAGTTTGCCATTGGGATCTTCAATGGCCCATGTTTTAGATGACAGAGTCTTTGTAATGAGGCGAATTTTTTGAAAGAGGTCTCGGAATTCGAATTTGTGGGGGTGTTGGTCTATATCTTTGCATATTTGTCGCAAATAGGCGTTGTGATCTCGTCTGCACTGTCTCTGAATCTGTGCTGACAGCCTATTTAAGTTTTCAACAGTTGAGCCTCGTGCTTTCATCTCTCTCCTCTCTGTGACCAGTTCCAAAGTATCTTTGGTCATCCAATGTTGACGCTTGCGTATTCCAGCAGATGGCGATTGTGACTGCACTGCCGCGAGTTTAATGAGTTTCACTGCCCTGTTCCACAATTCATCAGATGTCTCTTCTTTGGTGTCAGCCTCAGACCATGTGTGCCAGTTTTGTTCTACGGCTTCCCTAAACATGATGTGATCCCGAACTCTGATGCCTTTTTGTTTGTCGGAGGTTCTTACTGCAGTGAGTTTTAATTTCAAGTTTGCAATCAAGAGTTGGTGATCTGATCCACAATCAGCTCCAGGAAGCGTATGAGCATTTTGAATTGAAGCTATCCACCGTGATGGCACCATGATATAATCTATCTGATTACGGTACTTGCCGTCCGGGGATGTCCATGTGTATAGCCTTCTTGGATGATGTAAATAATTATGTAGGTAATTATAAGTTCGCATACATATGCGTCTTACATTGTTGTTAATGACACTGTACCCAATCGTTTATAAACACATTTATGCTATAATAGAATAAGATTTAATTATTTTATTCAGCTTTAAGGTTTAAAATAGTTGATTGAGAAATACGAAAGGGTATTCTTAAACTTGTACATCAATTAATTTACTGTAGTTATTAAAGTAAGTATATAAATTATTGATTTATGTATAAGTATCCACATTAGTTGTTTAAGTATTGAAATTATTTATTTAATTTGTGTATAAACAGCCACTTTAGTTATTTAATGAGGTATAAATATTATTTATTTGATTTATATGTAAATAGCCACTTATTTATTCAAGAATATAAGTTATTGATTCAATTTATGTGCAAATACCCACTTTAGTTAAAGTTAGTTTCAATTCAATTAAGTTTGATAAATTCAGTTTGATATAATAACATTTGCGTAAACACAAGAACACATTATAACCAGCACTATTTAAGATGGTTTAGTAAAACCAGATGCATAGCATTTTGTTTAAAGGAAACAAGTTACATATTGATAATTAAGTATTTTTACGGCTGTCAACGGTTTAATTTTATCATTCATTTATCATTATATGTTTTATATATTTCAATAGAAACCATACATTGACAGAACAATCCTAGCGACACAAAACATTACAAAAAGAACATAATTCAATAATTGCGACGCAGGAATTTTATGTTTGAGTTCACAATAAACAGTAAATGCATAAATAGATGCATTTTCAAATAACATACCGATAGGCAGTAACAAGAAGATAGAATCGAAGACCAAAAACAACGATTGTAGCATAATAAACATTTGACAAAACGAACAACTAATAATTCTACGATGATATTCGTATTTCTATACCAAATAGACAAGGATTAAATTCGTTAATTATTGTTAGTGAGCAACCTGCATGTGACACGTGTACATTTTATTAATAAATGAACGCGGAATTCTAGCTAAATACCTAGTATATAATACGCTAGCATCTTTAGGTACGTTCATTCTCAGCCAGTCCAACTATGTTAGGTACACGTGGTATAATAAAGATGCAACTTTCTTAGTAAAAAGGAAAAAGAATAGTTAATTTTAAAAGATAATCGCCGTAGTAGGCGGTAAAAGTATTAAATAATACCGACTATATAGAAATATATCGCCGTACAAAATCGCTAGCAGAAGGTTATAGTAGAAAAATGAAAAGAAATGAAAAAGAGAAGGGTGTGAATTCGTTCCATAAGTCAGCCAAAGCAGATTATTAGCAATAATTACCAGTAGCACTTAATTACCTTAGTGGCATTTAAAAAAGCTAATCGCGAAGCATACGATCAACGGTGGTGACCTTAGCACGTCGTTAGTGGACGTGAGGTCATAAATCGCAATACAAAGAATGCAATCAAGGAATGTGACCACAGCGCGTCATTTAGTTGACACGTGGTCGCAAGCAAAACGATTATAACTTGTTACTTATGCGGTTGATACAAAATTAATTATCACACGCGGCAACAGAAATAGTTATAATATAAAATGCTTACCATGCGTAGTAAGACAAAATTTGTCTGTTGTCACCGGCTCAACACAAAACCGACCTTCCGAGCACAACAGAACAAAAAGAGAAAATGTCTATTGTGGCCGGCATAACACCACCGATTTCCCGTCCACAATAAAACAAGCAAAAAGAAACAATAAATGCCACTAAAATAATTACACACTGCTTTGGAACGATTTCACACATACACAAAAAAATAAAATAAAAAAAGACTCACCGGCAGCGGATTCTCAACAAAACCCTACCTATAATATTCCCGTGGGCGCCACTGTAACGTAAAAAGACCTTTCAGGTGTCTACTGTTACGTTATCCCTACTAGGATGTGTTTGAATGAGAAACGTGGTTAAATGTTACAATAAAAATTGATTTAATTCTCAATTAAATTTAGACATCATTTAGCAAGCGTTAAAATTACTAGTAAAGTGTTATTAAAAAGATTACACAGGGTCGCGTGATTCGGCGATGGGTGAGGTTTTGCTGAGGTACCTGCTGCCGGTTCGTCCAGGAGAGTTGGTTACTTAATTCGGTGCCGGTTCGCCAGATGTAAGGCCGAACGCAGCCAGCGCTTCAATATTTATAGTCCGTTGCAGGGCGCGGGCGGCGGGGTCGACCGGGCCGAGTGATGCGTCAAGGATTGACGTCACAAGCCTTCATAATAGAATAGAAAGATTAAAAAACCTACTCGACAGGGGTAAGTATGACGGCCCTTTAAATAAACGACCAGTTTATTTGTTTTGTTGTGGATATCGTTATAGATTTTTTTCAGCCGTCTGGGCTATTGTTAGTTTTTAGCAAATAGCTCTATTCAAATTTCAGAATATTATGATATGATGGTATTTGACATTTTTATCGTTACCTGGCTAATTCTTTATTCTTGCATTAAACGACGTAGTGAGTGTAGTATGTCGTGATCGGGTACTGGGCGATAGTGAAATCAGTGGCAGTGGTGTTGTACGCAAAAAACGAGTAAGAAAGCGGGTAGACCGTTATACTTGCTCGTAACATTCATCTACCCGCAATACCCTCAGTACATCCGTGAACATGGCGCTTGCAACAGTGCCGAAATATCGGTTACTCCAAACAAAGGTACGTGGTATATATCCCGAAAGACAATTTAAATCAAGTTTAAATGACCACGAAAGTTCAAATTCCTACAAAGTGATTTTATTTTATAGAAATGAAAGCACCTAGCATACATTTCAATAGGCTAGTTGACAAAAAAAAATTGCCGTGTGGTTGACGGCATAGAATACAACTGTCACCACCCCCTATCTTCCCGTGGGTGTCGTAAGAGGCGACTAAGGGATAACACGATGCAAATACCATCTTTGCGTACAGACGGAAAACTCGACATCAAACTCTACGACTGCCTCGTTGGTCTCGCGGCATAAATGTGCGCGTGGGATCGAGAGGTCCCGGGTTCGATTCCTGGGCCGGGCAGTGTTATTGGGTTTTTCTGTCACGAAATTCTCAGTAGCAGCACGGAGTCTGGAAATGTGCCCGGTACGGCAATAGGCTCGCCCCTTATTACGTGGGACTAGAGTATATCTGGCGAAGAGTGGGTGTAGAAATACACCTCTGCCTACCCCTTCGGGGATAAAAGGCGTGACGTTATGTATGTGTATGTATGTATGTACGTATTTTTTTATTTGTAAATTAAACCAAAAATGTCCAAGATATAGCTCATTAAAGTTACGTATAACGTCACGCCGTGCTGCATTTTTTAGCACTAGATGACGTCACACGTAACTTTAATGGGCTATATCTTTGTTATTTTTTATTTAATCGAAAAAAGAAAAAATACATGTCTAATATTTTTTTATAATCTAAAATACGGACTAAATAAAATGTAATTATTTTGACCCTGGAAACTACCCTATTAAGAACTTTCTCGGAGGACCTTGAGGAATTTGGCCCTATAAACTCCTTAGGTGTATTTTCTTACAAATCATGCTAATATATCTCAGTCTCCGTAGACTACGGCCATTTTCAATATTCGATCCATACATGGATTTTGAGATTCGAGATTTGTGTTTGACATATTTTGTATGGAGCTTATGTCAAAAACAAATCTAAAATCTACAGATCTGTCTATAGATAGAATATTGAATTCCCTAGTAAAAGTTTCATCAGTACTCTTCAAAGACCTGTTAAGCATTCCCATTGGATAATACGTCGGTATAATCCTCAACAGGGACTAGTTGCATGTACACAAGTGCATATAATATTAAGCCATGTTTGCGTAACTAAACCTTACAGCCTAAACGCTCATAGGTACGTAACACGTGCAGATATTCTCCTCAATATTTGCTCCATACCTGTCATAGGGCTAACGATGTGAGAATATCTGGTTTGCATCTCTAAATGCGTAGATGGAAATATTCTTAGAATCAATATCTAACTGGATGTGATTACTGACTTGAGATATGATCTGGTTGATTGAGAATGCTCACTATAGGATTAACTAAATAGGTTAAGGTAGGCGTTTATGCTGAGAACTTGTGATTAAGGCAGGGTCTTAGCCTATATTTTATTGGAGAGGTATATAACAGGACGGGACAGCACAACATCACAGAGACTTTTACAATCCGTCAGTTTCTAGTCTTTAAAAGAGCATTATGAGTTTATAGGAGCATTTGACCATATTTAATTATTGGCCAGACGGGTTTCTAATAACGGTGAACTCTCAGACTTGCAGTTTTCATCACTAGATTTGTCTTCACCGTTTACCAAGCTTTAACGAAAAATTAAATACGCACTTAACGTCTAAAATGAGTAGCGTGTGTCGTGGATTTTGAATTCGCGTCCTTCTGCGTACCTGTTAGTATCTCCACTAAGCTTTCGCTGCCTACATCCTTTAAATATTTTATATTTACTTAGTTACAAAAATGCAGCTTGTAATAAATTTCATAAACTCAATTTATTCTGCCATCATCTCATCATAATAATAAGAAATATAATCCTCACGATGAAACATTCAAAAGCGCGTTTTAATTCTGCCTTGGCTTTACGACACCATAAAAACGTTAATGGTTTCAAATAAGGGAACGTTACTAATTATTATAACAAAAGCGACCACAGAACACGTCTAATTATCCTGTGTTCTAAACAAAGACGTTTTCTGTACAATAAGGGCTTAAGTTTGTGAGATACGAGTAAACTTGAGTAATTTATCAATAATTACTTGAGAATTCGTTGCCCACAACCCTTCTCTACGTTTTATTGTAATTCAATATTTTGAATAATTAATGAAGCAAGCGAAATATGTTAGGATTTTTGCGAATAGCGTTCCGCAGTGTCTGCCTACCACTTCGGGACATAGCCGTGAATCTATGGACGAAATTAAATATTTTAGTCATGTTTTCTGTAAGTCGATTACTAAGTTTTAGCTGTTGGCTTTCTTGTCTTTTCTTTGATTAAATGGCCACGTTTTTTCGGTACTGTTCGCGTTTTTCTTTAGTCTGCTAGAGAGTAGAGTTAGAGAGTGCCCAAAGCCAACGAGGATTGATGACTGCGTGCCAGGAAGGCTGTTTGTGACGGTTCGGTGTTTTTGTACTTGTAACTGCTGAGCTTATGTGTTAGTTTGAAAGTGGGTTTAGAGGTATTTTTACGTGTAACATACTTAATCTGTTGTAATCAAACAAAAGCTTATTCATATTTTGGGTACCAGTGGAAGAAAATTGCTTCTTTAACTCGTAGTGTAATTTTATAGTATGTATGATGCCGTTCGATAGTTCAACCTCAGAACCCTTCAAATTCCACCAAGGAGTGCGCCAGGGTTGCATTCTCCCACCTATACTGTTCAATGCCTATGGAGAGTACATCATGAGATGTAACTGCGAGAATTGGGAGGGAGGCATCACAGTTGGTGGAGTAAAATTACCAACTTGCGCTACGCCGATGACACTACTCTTCTTGCAGCAAATGAGTCGGAAATGGTTGCACTTTTGAACCGGATGGGGCAAGTTAGTGAGGAGATGGGGCTCTCTGTAAATAGGTCCAAAGCAAAAGTCATGGTGGTGAATAGAACCGCGAAAATGTATCTCACTGGCGATTTTGACCTGGAAATGGTGGAAAACTTCATATATCTAGGTTCCAACATCAGCAACGCTGGATCGTGCGAGAAAAAAGTTCGCAAGAGAATTGGCATGGCTAAGAGCGCCATTTCCCAGCTTGAAAAAATCTGGAGGGACCGTAACACCTCCATAAAAACCAAGACCAAGCTGATACGGACTCTAGTCTTCTTTTCGAATGGCGCTGAGACATGGACGTTAAAAGCCGCAGACCGTAAGGGCATTGATGCCTTGGAGATGTGGTCCTGGAGAAAGATGCTCCGTATCCCCTGGACAGCATTTCGGACCAACGTCTCCATATTGCGAGAACTCAACATCTCCTCGCGGATGTCGTCTGAGTGTCTACGCAAAATTCCAGAATACTTCGGTCACATTGCAAGTAAAGACGGTGGTAACCTTGAGAAGCTCATTGTGACCGGTAAAGTAGAGGGGAAAAGACTTCGTGGACGCAGCTCAACACGCTGGTCCGACCAGATCCGCACCAATCTTGACTCCACAGTCCATGACGCCCTTCACACCGCCAGAGACGACCAACACGACGCAAGGAGGAGGATCATGCTGTTAGTAACTTCCAGAAAATAAATAATATTATATCTTAAGCACGATTATTGCGATGTTTTATAGAAGTTTACCTCATTGGTTTAAGTGTTCAAGATGTAATGAATTAAAATTCAATGTTAAAATCATATTTCAGACGAGACTGGTAGTCTTGATTTCTCAAAAATACTCTTCGTTTCATTTAATTTCAAATTAAATTGAATAATTTGTAGTTCCATGAACAAATTGTTCAAATAATAGTAATTATACAATTTTTTTTTATTAAAATCTAGAGAAATCTAGGCTGTTGAATTATTGACCAAAATTATATAAGTATAATTAGGAGTGCTTGTCGGTGACCTTGCGGCAGATTAATCTAGAGAGCGAGTGTACTTAAATTTATTAATCAATTATTCTTGTACAGACATACACCCCGTATTACTAGTAAACATAATGGTATATAGATGCTGGGTTTGCTGTCTTTCAACAATTGTACCAAACTGCGGTTCCATCGTAAGTATAGAAAACATATTTTCATCTTGATATTGCTGTGCCTTTTCCGGTTGCATGAGAATCTCATTTAACGAGTTCTTGCTGGAAACAGCGCCAAAGCCTTTGAGTAGTTGTGTAGCTGTGGGTCACAATTTGATTTAAACTAAACTAAGAGTTCGTAGAGGACCGCAGCAGCAGCTCGCAGGACGACAGATGTAGTCACGTCATGTCGCGGCAACACGTCGTTGCGACTTATCTGACGTCTTTGAGAACGTCATCGCAAAACAAATGAGCAGTCTGATAATACTGATCTGCAGTCGGATGATAACATGAAATAGCAAAGACAATGCCAACTTATATAGATTATCTGCAAGAGGGTTGTACTTAAGGTAGAGCGTGCCCATTCATATCGTTACCAGCAAACTCTTCCACCCAACATTTACATCCAAAATTCCATTACCTCGCTAATTAATATCATTCAAACAGAATATATATCGAATATCATTACCACGTCATAATAGTTCAGTTTGTTCCATTATTCCATCGCATAAACAAATGCGGCAATGGCACGGACCTCGTTTTCACGTCATCTACATAATTTAGAGTCGATAAATAAAATACGTTGACAATCGGCCGCACTGACATAGAACACGACCGCTAAACCGATATGTTACAATTGATTATATTTACTAAACTGTGGGTGCGATTACATGGCTAGCCTGTGACTGTGTGGCTTTATGTATCTGTTTTGTGGCTTAGAAAATAAATGTTGGATTTTAAAAGCCAGCTTCAATAACTCCAAATAGGCATTCGAATGGAAACAAATTGGACCAAAAATTTTAAATCGTTATTTGCCAAATATAGTTGATACTAAACAGTTAAAAAGCTGTTTAATTCAGAGACGAATTCAAACTCGCACATATTATTTGATCAAAATCAATATAACGGATTAGTGAGCGACGTAAACTCGTATACAATTGTATCAAGAAAATAGGCAAAGATAACATATTTATGAAGCTACTTTTTACACTCAATAGGAGAATTTGGCCACTCGGGCTACACGGGTTATACACCACTATTTTTTAATTAGTACAAAAAATTTAACGGGGCACTTTGTATCTTTAACTGATCATATTTATGTAGTTAAAAAATAAAAACTCTAAGTCCCAAAACTGTCTCAAAACTGTCCACAAAAATACGTAATAATTGGTAAATGCATAACTAAGACTATGACCGACCCGCGTACTATGAGTAGTAACAGTGTAAACTGCTCCATTGATAAATTCCCCCCTGTCCCTCTGCACCCGCGCCGCGCCCCGATGTGACAAACAGTGCTAAATTGCTAGCGGAAGTGAGTGCATCCATTTTTTCGCCGCAATAGTGAATTGTTTGTCTATGATTGCCTAACGCGATGACTTATCAGTTCACATCACGGGAGTATGTAGCTATGCTTTGTGCGTACTTTTTGAGTGGAAGAATCGCGAGTGCAGCTGTGTATCCAAGGATATTTTATTGTGAGTGTACAAAAGTGAGCCGGTTAGTGTCGAACAATTAAAACAGCGCATATTGGACGCTTTTGACGAAGTGAAAAGAGAGAAGCGTACTTCTCTCGTTAAAAAACAATTTAATAAAACGTGCCCGTCTGTGTATTGACAATGGTGGTGAACATTTCGAAGGACAAAGGAAATACTTGTAAGTTTAGTAAAAGTAACCTACGTAAATAATAATTTGATTTGGGCGGCTCAAAATCAGTCCGTGTGGAGAAACTTGAGGGAGGCCTATGTCCAGCAGTGGACGTCTCTAGGCTGACATAATGATAAAATAATATTTGTAAATAGCACATGATTCTAACTTCATAAATACGCAAAAATTACTCTTTTCTTTTATTACAGAATACCTTCTTTTATTTTGATATTTGTTTGCTTTCTAATTACATACCTCCGTATTTAATTACTTGTAAAACGGTAATTTCTGCTGGTCCTAAGCCTGGATGAAGTATGAAGGAGAGGGTAGAATTTAGAAAATTAAAAAGTAACTACCTACACTTATTATTTTGCTTCATTTTATTGTCTAAGGCTACCTACATTATAAGTGCGACGGAAAGAATGCGTATGAGTAGGACGGAAAGTAAGTACTATCAATGAAGTAGTGAATGGATTGTAAAATCTTAATATATAAAATCCTTGCGTTACTGCGCTGACTGACAGACACGCTACAGCCGAAACTATTGGGCGATGAATGTTCCTTGGGGACCGCAGGGGTGCACTAAGAAGGGATTTCCCGAAATTCCCACGGGATCGGCCAAAACGGGTAAATTTAAAAATAATGCAGGCGTAGCTGCTGGCGTCCTCTAGTATGTCTATAATTTAGGTGAGATTATCTACAAAAAACAAATGAAACTTTGCTATTTATAGATATTACGAAATTCTTACGTCACATACATGATAATAATATCTTCGCTAATATGTCCTTAAAGTTTTTGTAGTAATTAAATAATAGTTGTGTACCTATAGAGTTTGATGTTGATTTTGATGTCGAGTTTTCCATCTCTTCGCAAAGATAAAATTTTCTATGTCTATTTCCTTAGACGCCTCTTACACCCACGTAGTGAAATGGGGTGGTGCCACTTTTTATTCTAAATCTATCATCATACCGAGAAATTTAAAATAATTATCTTACGTTATCTCCGATTTCCTGGGCTGGAGTTCAGTACTAGTATTCCAATACCACACTAAATCATAAACTTTAAAGTTATAAACTTCCTGGTTACTTTTATCTCCACCGGATATCTACGTCTCAAAATTGTCGCCTTAGCCGTGTCTCCTTCGGCCATGACTCAGCTGTTCTGTCACCTGAAACGTCGCCGGCATCCAGACGTTCGCGCGCCAGTGCCCGCCCAAATTGAAACCAGTCATCTAGCCGTCACTCCGCATCATTTTATACTCCAACTACATTTGAGATGAGCGCTATTTTGAGGGCAAATTTTTACTTAAGTATTAATTACGTAGGGTACGCGTAGCCATAGCACGCTACGCGAGAGCTACGTACAGTTCGCGTGCATTAAAATCCATTTAGCTCTACATATTTTATTGAATGGAAAGGCAGCGCCGGGGGCACATATGGTACATTTTTATTCCGCGCGTGCAGCTGGTGTTCCTTACGCAAACAGGCACACTACGCAGTGCGGTGCAAAATCAAAGTCTTACGCTGTCACTTTTCTGTGAGAATATGATACTACCCTGGTTAATCTAGCCCAGAACGAAGACTGTTTGTTTTATAACAGACGAAGCGAAATGAGAATAAGAGGCTATAATAACAAATAAACGCCTGTCGTGTGCATAAAAATAAGAGGCCATTGGCACTGAGTAAAGTGAGACACGGGGTGACTTTACTCTGGATTATTTTTTTTGTGTAAGTGTGTGGCCACACACATGGCGGTCTTAAAATTACGACACCAGAGGTCTCTGGTATTGGAATCTTAATACCGCCTAAGGGCCTCCGACAAGATCTAACGATTTTTGTTCTAAGGTAAGAAGTGTGCTCTCTAGCTTTACATCTCCTTCAAAGCACGGTAGCACTCTGATGTACATGCCACGATGTCACTCATCCAAGTGGCGGCCAGTGCAAGAGTTACTAATATACACAACAATCAACAAAACAACTAGATACTGAAATAAATCTATCAATCGCTGGATCAGACCAATAAAACGTAACGTTTAAGTCAATGAACAAATCCTTAGACGAATCAATGGGCTCTGTGAAGCTAATTAGCACACACAGTTCAGACACGCAAACTACGCTGTCGCTTATCTGCGGTGTTTACGTGACACGCTGACATACCTATTACGTGCTATCACGTCATTGAACGGGACGACCACGTTCTGGATCTGATTTTTTTATTCGAAATGCAACGTATACTACTTATATTAGTATATATAGGTATAAAGATGAAGAGTTTGTTTGTTTGTTTGATGGTCTGGTTGAACGAGCTAATTTCAGTGATTACTGCCTGATTTAAATCATTTTTGTAGTGTATAATAGCTCGTTTAACTAGGAAGGCAATAAGCTATATAACATCACGCTTTGGGCCCCGGTTGTGGGGCAGTAGCCTTAAATAACTCAG
This sequence comes from Euclidia mi, assembly GCA_944739405.2. Taxonomy (NCBI): domain Eukaryota; kingdom Metazoa; phylum Arthropoda; class Insecta; order Lepidoptera; family Erebidae; genus Euclidia; species Euclidia mi. The sequence goes on along the minus strand of OX123204.2, from coordinate 22,580,312 downwards.
GTGTAAACGCGGGCTCACCTAGTAAAATACTAAATAATATATGTTGAAATGCTCATCAATTGACCATTGCATCTGACTGACTCAGTATATTATGTACACTAATGCATAACAAGTCGCCTCCAATACTTGCTGCCATCAGCGTCTTATGATGGTTACGCTAATTAGTAACTGTCGATGTGACGGGAACATACACTTGACGTGATTTGACGTCACAATAGTATGACAGAAAAAACCTAAGGCCTATATAATACCTACTACAAATCTCATTATTCATCTGAAGTTCACATTCATTTCAATTCAGCGGTCAGTATAAGCAAAGATTATTTCTTCTTGTTTTTTTTAAAAGACAACACCTGAAATGGGAATTAAGCATGTATAGCAAATAATTTACAAATGTGCTACTAACGGTCACAATTAACACCCAGATTACAAACTAAAATTCATGGATCACACAAAGTGTTATGTCACCTGAAATGGGAATTAAGCATGTATAGCAAATTATTTACAAATGTGCTACTAACGGTCACAATTAACACCCAGATTACAAACTAAAATTCATGGATCACACAAAGTGTTATGTCGTATGTGAATCACACCTACAACACTCGGCAAAGTGTCAACCTGCGAGGCGACCACTTAAACCACTAAGCCAGCGTGCAGATTATAGACATTTTTTTACGGAGATTGCTGTGAAAGGAACTGGTGTTTTACGGTAGTCGGGCATTAGCGTAAATATGTGAAGTCTCATAGTGCTGATGATGTTATTTACACCTTTCAGAGTGTTAATATCACACACTGAAAGTTGTGAATAACACCATTATGAGCACGATGATGAGATTTACTTGAAATAATATATTTCATTTTTCGGTATGGTGATGGCGTAAGAATCCAAAGGCCTATCTGTAACATTCATCCACCTGCAAAACTTGAGTACATCCGTGCACATGACGTGCAAGTGCCAAAACATTGGTAACTCGAAAGAAAGGTACGTGTATCCCGGAAGACAATTTAAAATCAGCACTTGAGATAATTTTATTAGTGTCGCTCAATCACGGCTAGATAATTTCATCATCATTAGCCGAAAGACGTCTCCTGTTGGACATAGGCCTCCCTCAAAGCTCTCTACATACACCGATCCTGAGCCACCCGCATCCATCCGCTGCCCGCGACCCCACCAAGATCGTCGGTCCTCCTTGTGGGAGGCCTACCTCTGCTACGACGTCCTGTGCGTGGCTGCCACTCCAGAACCTTTCTGCTCCAACGGCCATCCGTTCACCGCCACTTCAGCCTGACTATTCGGAGAGCTATGTCGGTGACTTTGGTTCGCCTGCGGATCTCCTCAATGAAACTCCAAGCATAGCTCTCTCCATCGCCCTCTGAGTGACTTTGAGCCTTCTGATAAGGCCCATAGTGAGCGACCACGTCTGTGATCCGTAAGTCATTACTGGCAACACACACTGGTGAAAGACTTTCGTCTTGAGACACTACGGGATGTCGGACGAGAAGATATGTCGTAGCTTCCCGAACGCTGCCCAACCGAGTTGGATTCGACGATTGACCTCCTTCTTGAAGTTGGACCTACGTAATTGGACTACTTGTCCCAGGTAGATATACTTAAAGTTTTAATATGCGTGTGTATATAACGTAGAAGCTTAATAACGCTTTGGATTGTAATATGTTTACGAGTCCGCAAGGTACCATAATTTTAACGCAACACATACAACATTAAGTTTAACTTTATAGTTTAATCTGATTATACTAAAAACAGAACTTAGTGCCTAGAGTTTGTAGTGTGTTCGTGTGTTCCAATTTGTTCCTGGATGTGGTTCAATGGACTAGTAGGAAAAATCTTTTTCTAAAAGACTGTTTGGTTTCTCTCTGTCTTCTAATTAATTGACTTGAAACAAAATTTGCGGATCACAAAGTGTTATTTGTTTGGAAATCGAACCCACGACACTCGACACATTGTCAAAGCGGCGCAGGGAGGCTACCGCTTAAACCACTTCGCCATCCATACATTATATATTAGATAATATATTGGGCCTTGTTCAGGATCAAATAAAACATATATAGCAGATGCAACTGCAAGAAACATGGACACTAGAGGCTAGAAGCAGGCCTATCACTACATTAAGGAAAGTATATACACACACTAGGTAAAGCCCGGTACACGGTACCCCTCCCCCCCCCGCGGGATCTCCACCTTGTCGTGGTAGGGGGGCTCAGTAAGCGTGGCTTGGAACCCCGCGGTGAAGCTAAGAGGGATCCAGGAGGGGACGCTCCGCGTGGGCTTGACGGGGCCTGCGCAGGATGCGTCCAACGGTGCGGGTGCGGGGGACAGTTCTGTCTGTCCCTCGCAGTCGGGTGCGGTCGCGAGAGGAGAGGCGTGTCGGTGTTGCGTTGCCGCGCGCTCTATCTCCCGCGACCAAATGGGGGCGCACCATTCGATGCGTCGCGGTGGGGCCGCAGAGGAAGAGGAGATGCGGTGTTGCGTTGCCGTCCTCCTTATCCTCTGCGGCCGCTGAGTGTTTTGGCGGCGGAGCCCAACACCTTAATCCGCCGCCAAGGGGGTTTTGTGCGGGGCCCGTCTGACCATCTGGCGGGCCCCGCAGCCCATTCAAGTCATCTCATTCATATTAGGCCCTAATACTTACTATTAAAAATGCTAGAGTGAAAGATAGCGACCTCCTTCAGCATAATCAGCATCGGCTCTGTATTTAAACTGTGCGACTGCTGAACACGGCCGCTTCTCACTATGAGAAGGGTAAGGCCAAAGATTACTAAATTGTTACTACGTGTAAGGCTATATTCCACCACAGCCAAATGCGTGTTAGCCGACTTCCTATGACTTTTGAAAACACTCAGACGTGCATATTGCCTCGCGATGTTTCCTTCCATAGTTTAGCAGGCGATAACACGCATGTGACTTCTAAAAGTCAGCGGTACGCGCCGTTGCTTTGACCCCGAAACCATCTGCATGGCATTAATTAGTATTTATAATTATAAGCTCACTGCAATAACATAAAAAAATCACAGCATATTACCGCAATACAAATTTATCAAGATCTAACACGCTACTGCCAATTAAAAATGCATGCAGTTAAAGTGACGAGTGACATTTAACACGTCAGATATTATGTGTCACATCCTGTCACATCAATGGCATCAGTCAAGTGTCACTAACGTGTTTACACGTATCGAGACTAATATTCAGTGACTAATTGTATCAACATTGGTATGGCGTTAGTTGGTCGGATGCGTTCGATAAGATTACTAATTCTGTAATTGAGAAATTGTGTTCGGCATATCTGTATAGAAAGCAATATAAATAGACATTCAGAAACTATTAATAGACAACTTTGTGAACAGAAGAATTAATTATAAAATATTAAGTAACCTCCGACTTATGTCGATCTTCATAAAGTATAGCTGAGTACTATCTCGAACATGCCAACTTACAAAAATAGAGTTGCTGTGACATACGGTCAAACATACAGACAGATAAACATGGTGAAACTATAAGGGTTTCGTTTTTTGCCATTTTCGGCCACGAAACACTAAAAAGAGAGTCATTCGCTAAGAAACTACGATGTTGTAGAAAGACACCTTGATGCATAGAAACAAACACAATTAAAACGCCCTTAATTTTGCGTTAGGAGCTACATTGAAAAATTTACTTCATAAACAAGAAAGCGAGAAAGAAAGAAGAAATAGCAAGATAAAAAAGCGAATTCCAGACTCTTAGTCAGAAAGTCTTGGATGGAAGAGGGGGATAACGCTAGGTCTAAGTCTAAAGAGTGCAAAAATAAATTGATATGAGATGATAATTTCTCATATAGGTTAAAATGAATGTCATGTTAAAGATAGAATTGAATCAGATCTTTTCTTACCATTGTACATTGGTAGCATGGGTTAATTTGAGCTATATAGAACAAGCAATATGATATCGAAGATTCATCCCCTGTAAATATAATTACTAATTATTTTTTTGTGAAAGTAAGTAAGAATTACTATCGAAAATTTAGTGACAGGTAATAAGTATTCAAAAGCTTTCTATAATGTAAGAGTATCATAGTCCTTATTAAAAACTAGCTGTTTCCCGCGGTTTCACCCGCGTCCTGAGTACATCAGCTATTCGCCAGTGAAAGTCCTGTCTAAATAGGTCCAGCCGTTCCAGAGATTAGCGAGAACAAACAGACAGATAGACAGACAAAAATAGTAAAAAAATAATTTGGTAAAAAGCGGTTATTTTAATTTTACAAAGAGACACTCCAATTTTATTTATATATATAGATTTAATCATGCATTAAGTTTAGTTTGAAGAGTAAAGCTTTTTGTGAAGCATGGTTCTCTAATTTTTTTACAACCAATGTTAAATTAAAATAAATAACTACTCCTGCAAAAAGTAGTTTTAAATGCTGAATCTAGGACTCAATCTGATATATCTATTATATATTGATGAAACGCATTATTTTCCAAAAATAATCCACACACAAATATTTGCAGCACTTCCGCACACTTGTTTGTAATACAAACACCAGTTTAGGGACATTCCGTGACGCGTGTCACGACGTTTCACGGCAAGCTGTGTCATCCGTGGCGTCATGACGGCCGGCGGATAATGTCCGCTGCGATTACCACGTTGGGCTTGGTCATACGACAAATATGTGCAGTAGATTCACTCGGAATACTAAGATATTTATGGACAGTTACAGCAGCATCTTTATAGGTATTCAGCATCTTTGGCCTTACTTGTAATCGGTCGCACTGCTGGTCACAGGTGTCTCCTCACTATGAGAAGTATCATGCCCTAGTCCACCACGCTGGCGAAGTGCAGATTGGCAGACTTCATATTTATTTCGAGAACATTATGGCAAATTCTCGGACATATGTAATTTGTGAGGTCAGTGGTTTGCTACGCAGAGTGTCTCGCCTCAAACTACTAAATTGGGGACTAAATTGTTAATTAATAACGCTAACTAATTACTACCTAATACCTAATAATAACTTGTGAAATGGTGAAGAAAAACGTCGTGAGGAAACCTGCTGATAACTTCTAAAAGTCATTGGTGCGCACAATAGCTCAGACACTCTGGTCTCTACCGTAGGCTATCGCTACTTAAACATAACACATATACAAACTAGAGTATGGCCGCAGCTACGGGTGCTATTATTTTATTTTAATTCAACTGTTTCCACCCGATCCCGTGAATTTTAGGAAATCCCTTCTTATTGCACTCTTACGGTCTTTAAGAAATATACATACATGCCAAACAGCTTCTTGCGCTCAATTGTTTTGGCTGTGCGTTGTCTGTCAGTCAATCAGCAACGCAAGAACGTTATATAAATACAGATTATTGTTATACCTACCTGGTAGGTTAGGTGATGTTCCCAGCGGGCCACAGCGAAGTATGCAAACTATTAAGTGACGTCAATACGTATATTGATGGCAAAATTCTAAACAAAATATGTAGAGTGGCACTTCTGCCGTTATCTCCTTGGTGTCAATACGCTCAGCTTTGTCATTCATGCTTATTATTATTCATACACCACCAGCTTCGATTAGCTAATTACAAGTCATTAGCCAGAGTGCTAGGATTTACTTTGACACGCATCATAATTAATACGAGAATGCCAACGTTTTTTAAATAAGTAATGTGTTGGATTATGCGTTGATTAATATGTGTTCTGGTATTTACATTATAATGTTTATATCTTACGTACGTATGTTATATACATAGTTACTACATGGGGACTGAAAGGTAGTTGAAGCATTAATTTATATATCTTATACTTTTTTAAGTAGCGATAGCCTAGTGGAAAGACCGACAGTCTGCTACGCAAACAACAGTGTAAGAGTCAGATAAAATTAATATCTTAGGTTAGATTCACTATTGCAATGTGATGAGATGTAAAAACCTACACTTAAAATAAATCAATCCATCTTTTGTAACGTACGCCAGCACATCAGATTCTATAAACTTGTTAATGAATATTCGATGCAGATTTTCGGATTCAAAATCAGCACTGAATTTTGTATAATACATAAGCATGGCCTAGATCGGGTCACACACGGGAACTTGCGAGTTCGCGCTTTGTTTGACTCAGGCACAGAATTACTATAAGTCCTAAAACGAGGGTGCGCACTGTTTGATTCAAGCCAGTCCTATAGCCCCATGCACCTCAGCACAGGAAATAAAGCGTTGAGGGGATTGTAGGTATGCATGAAAATGATTTTTCTTTTATGCTCTACAGAAGCTTTATTTAGGTTCTGTGATATACGTATAGCTATATATGTTCTGAACTATACCGACTGCAACAGGGTGGCTTCTATCAGGAGGGGATGGCATGCTGTCGTGAAGCAAATCTCATCTACCCATACCTGTCCTACAACAATGACGACCACGACCGCTCTGTCAAGAGCGTAACGTATAAGAAATAGTTTCCTAAGATTTGTTTTTGCTTTAAAAGTTTATGGATATATATTCTAATATTTACACAAAGTCTGTACAAGCGAGCTTAGCAGTTTGAATTTTGCTCCAATCAATATTATAGCAATGCAGAAAAAAAATGTAAACATTAATAAATAAAGTTATATCACAATAAATTTATATTATTATTATATTATTATTATAAATTCTAGAGTAAAGAAGTTCTTACACAAGCTTTAACAAAAACCAGAAACAACGACCAAACGTTCTCTTTAAAAAAATATGTGCCTGATTTTTCTCAGCTCAAGGAACTTGAGCATCGTTTCTGACACCTCACGATTTCATAATCACTCACATACACCTCATGATTTATTAATCTGTAGCAATCTGTAATACTATTAAGATGCATCAATGCTGTAACGCAACTCTGTTTTGTCTCTCTGCGTTTAGTTGTGATATCATTTGACTAGGTATAAACCTGTTTCCACGACTGCTACAGATTCACCCGTCACCAGCTTTCAAAGCAAACAAAATATCAGATATTGCAAAGAAAACAATATTATACTTAAGGGAGCGAGCTGAAGCAACCCTAATAACACTAATTACAAACAAATCTGTTGGCAATATCCACAATGGCCGACCGTTATATCGCCACGTCACTGCGAATCAATTTTTAGCACGCCCCGATATAGGTTAAAGATGTTGCGTTTACCGTTACTTAATAGTTATTTGACAATAATTTACGTTGAGTAAGTACACAGGAAGGTGGCTGGGTGTGGGTGGGATTGAGTTTCGCTCAATAATGAGGTTAGAGGGCGTACGAACTACGACCTCTGGTGTCAGAGTCACTAACTAACTGAGCGCTCGGGTAATGATAATTATGTACTTCGGATATACGCGGCAAACTTGTGCGCTAAACATTGTTGAACGTGTTGCGTAATGTATGGAAGATTTTGCCTCTGATTGCCAATTGATGGGATGTTACTTTTGACTTTTGGTTTGATTAGAAATGTTTTTATACACCACGTGCTAGCTTTTGGCAATAAAGTCAATGCAAGGATACCTCTTATTAAGGATTATTTCTTTCGCGCTTATTTAATGCTTTATTGATATCCGTCATGTCTATGATTCCTTGAGTGTTCCTTCTAACAGCAGAAAATTGGCCTCGTATACTAACATTCTAAAAATGCCTTCCTTTGAAAGCACGTGAAAGATCGTTGACATCTGCTAATACTTGTAGCTACATATTTATATGTCCTTTAGCGATAAAGTGTACATATCTAATGTATGTCTTTTAGCCATAGAAATAAAATAAATAGCTCCATTCAAAATAATATTAGCTGGTATGAATGTTTATCACTTGAAAATGAACCGATAACTAACACAGCAGTGGCTCTTTATCACGTAGAGTTCACTTCTAGCGTTATGGAGCGTCCCTATAGTATTTGTGTGTGACGCGGCCGCAAGTGCCTGATTTATGTCAGACTCTCCAGCACACGCTGGAATTTACAATATAACTGCTATGCCATAGCTTCGTTTGTGGACTGGAGCAAAAACACTTCAACAGTTAAGAGTAGTTGGTAGTTGTGTTGAATATGCAATATGTACTCGTAAAGTATTATGCACGAATCGCAGCAACTGTGATACTCAGCAAGTTAGTGCTGACTTTAAGTTTTTTGCTCCACATTACAGCAACATTAAATAAAAAAAAAATACAGCTCAACATCTTTATGACTAGTGAGTTGATCAAAGATGCTGTGAACTGCTTGGAGATCAGGTATTTCTTCTTTTCTTTTCCGAGTGTTAGTTTTTTCTACTAGATGTCATGCTCGTGATTAGCATTAGAGCCTTTTCGATGTTCTCAACCTAGTCGGGTGCTGGACTTCTGAAGCACGACAATAGGCCAGGTGAGGTACGCTTACGTTTTATTCGTATAAAGTATTAGATGTTAGATCATCCGGAGTCCGGCTTACAAATGTGCGTCTCCCTGTTCTCGCACCACCGCAACTTTTTTCTTTTCTTTGTGTGAATGTGAAGCCAACTTTGGTGACGGAGTTTTCAGAAGGCCCATTTACGAACGGGAATCCAATTGACTATGAGCGCTACGTGAACTAATTGTCACCAAAAGCAAAAGCTGTTAGAAAGCTTTAAAATTATTTACGTGTGCCTTAAACATACGTTTCTACTTACCTCCAACCTTTTGGGGAGATAAAAACATGTATCTGCTTATAAATCAACAAAAATAATCAAGCAACCTTTAAAGGGACGATATCCATCGCTCAACAGAACCCTCGTTAAATAATTTCTCGTGTGAAACTCTCTTTGCTATTTAATGAAACAATGCAGGTTAAATTAATATTTACTTAGCACACGAATCTTCCAAAGGATGTATTTGCGTCGATTGCCACATAAATCACCGGAGAGATAGGGAGGGATCTGCTGAAAATGCGTTTAATGATACTGCTGCCTGCTAACCGAAATATTAGCTACGTAGGGATATTATAGGTACTAAGTTACTACTTTGGATAGCAAAAAGTTTGATTTTTAATGCAAAACTTACGCCACGAACATGTTAAACCTAATACCTCATTTTAAAACAAGGACTATAAAAGAAAAGTATTTTCAAGAAGTCGTCATTCAGTCAGTCGAATAAGCATTATTCCACGTATTTTCTAAGTTTATTGTATGGCTACACCATTGTATGATTTTATTTTTCTTATCTATTTATCACCATACAAAGGTTACCTGGAAGAAATGACATTTAGCGATAAAGCCGCCTATTGTAATTTTTTTATGAAGCTTCGTATCATAACTTCTGGTATTAAATTCGGTACCAACCAATTCACCTAAATATATATCTATCTAAAATCACGCTTAGATCTGCGTAAAGGCAGAGAGATGTATACCAATCTGTGCGGATAGAATAGCAGTTAAAGTAGGTGTAACACTGTAGGTGGAGGAGGCGTCGCATTCTACGTTAAATCGGGCTCTAATGCACGCATTAGAAGTCACCCTCCCCATCCTACAGTAGAACAACTATGGATGACATTTTCTTTAAAGAATATTAAACTGCTGATCGGTACTGCGTATCGACCCCCATGGTTGGATTTAGATGTATTTTTGGATGCTGTTAGAGATAGTATTTATAGTCTAGCTCCATACGATAACATTCTTATATTAGGAGATTTTAACGCTAATTTGGCAGACATAAATAGTATAAAAACCAAACAAATAAATGATTTCCTGTCCCACAACAACTTGAGGCAAGTCGTTACAACGGCTACACATCATGTGGGTGACAGCGCTACGTTAATTGATGTGATATGCACGGATGCGCCACACCGGGATATTACTGTGGATTACATTCCTGAACTGGGCCATCACTCGTTTGTTGTTTGTGAGTTGCTATTCAAGAAACCAAAACCAATTAGCAAAGCAATCTCATTCCGGCCTTTCAAAAATATTTTACCAGAGCTGTTTGAGAATGATTTAAAATCCATTTGCGATCCCTGGCAATCTATTTGCGATCTACGGGACGTGGATGATATGGTTGATTCTTTTAATGCGCACATTACGTCACTTTTCGATGTACACGCACCAAGTATAGAAAATATTTTTAAGGGACCACCGACTCCTTGGATTACAGAAACTGTGAGATCTATTTTTAAGTTACGAAACAACGCCCGACAGCGTTATCGTCAAACCAAGTTGGAAGTACATAACAGGTATTACCTTGATTTGAAACATCAAACATCAGCTGCTCTAAATAATGACAAAGTTGCATTCTTTTCCAAGTACATAAATGATCAAACGAGTGATCCAAAATCATTATGGTATAATATAAAAAGACACATACTTCCTGATGTCAAGGACAATTATGTGCTTCCGGTACAGTTTGATAATTCTGAAGGACTAAACGCCGCTTTCCTAGACGTTCCGGGTAGCTCAGCCCGGGTAGATCACAGATGACGTTTTTTGAATTCGAACGCTACAGTCTAGCAAGCTTTTCTTTAAAGCAAACCGATTCTGATACGATATTTAAAATATTAAAGGACATGTCAAGTAATGCCCAAGGAGTCGATGGAATTACAAAAGATATGATGTCTTTCACGTTACCTCTGTCACTAAAAACGTTAACGGAAATTATTAACAGATCGATTGCTACGTGTACATTTTCGAGTGCCTATAAGCAATCCCCAGGACTACAAGGATCTTCGACCCATCAGCATACTGCCGTGCCTGTCCAAGGTTCTGGAGTGGGTGGTGTACTTGCAATTCATGGATTACTTGGTGTCGAACAGTATTCTCCCTGAGTTTCAGTCGAGCTTTAGAAAAGGTCGTGGCACAACTACAGCGTTGGCGGACGTCGTGTGGAACATCCTTGAGGCCCGGGATCGTTGGAAAGGTTTAATTCTCGCACTACTCGACTATTCCCGTGCATTTGTTTCAATTAATATTTCGCTCCTATTATCTAAACTTTCTTATTACGGGTTTGAGCGGGAAACGGTTAAATGGTTCGAGAGCTACCTCACAAACAGAACTCAACAGGTCCTATTACAAAAAAAGGATGGTTCTACCCTTACTTCCTCCCCGCTTCCTGTAACTAGGGGTGTTCCCCAGGGATCATTATTGGGACCACTGCTGTTTATACTGTATAGTGCAGACATTACCAATTGTTTTAGTAATTGTAAATACCACATATACGCCGATGACACTCAGCTGTATTCTCATGTGAATTGTGGAAATACAATGGATGCCATAGAAAGAATGAATTTAGAGTTGGATACCATTTATGAATGGTCAAAAAACAACTATTTAGTATTGAACTCTTTAAAATCAAAATTTATGGTTTTAGGAAGCAAGCATAAATTAATTGAATTTTATCTTTAAAACCAGTAATAAAAATAAACGGTATCAGTATACAAAGAGTTCAGGCAACACACAATTTAGGGTTAACGATGGATCCCGAACTCCGTTTCCAAGATCACATCAATAACGTAGTGAGAAACTGTTTCTACAGGCTGAAAATCTTGTATAGAATAAGAAAATTTTTTAGTATTGAAATGAGACAGAGGTTGGTAGACACCTTGGTGTTATCAAGGTTTAATTATTGCGATGTGGTGTACGGTCCGTATCTTTTATACTGATCCGAACATCTAATTCAGCGAGTACAAAACGCATGTGCTCGCTTTTGTTTTAAAATACCTCGTAGGCACCGCGTCACTCCGTTTATAATGACCATAAAATTTTGAAAATGGTAGTGCGACGGAAACTCCATCTATCTACCATGCTATTTGGCGTCATTAAGACCCTAAAGCCTCAGTATCTTTATGAAAAGCTAGGATGGCGTCAGGATCAATACAGTTACTCTGTTCGTTCCTCTTCCGATCCGCTCATAATGCCTCATTACAAAACTACAGCATTTCGGGCATGCTTTAAATACGCTGCCACATGCTGCTGGAATAATATACCGCCTCCTATGCGTTTTCCAAAAACAAAACATAACTTTAAATTTCACTTGAAAAGACAATTATTACAAGAACAAATAGACAATCAAAACCTTTTTTACATTTAATCAATTTCTAACTTAACTTATGTTAATCTTCGCCGAGCTTTAAATCCAAATTAATAATCTCAGCAGCTGTAGCAGCACGGCCCAGAAGTCGTACTACCTATCATTATTTTTTTTATTATGTTACCTGTCTTCTTGTTTATATGTGTATCAGGTTTCAACCTCTAGTTTGCTACATGTTACAAATTCTACACTGCAATCTATAAATTATGTGATATTCGTCAACCTATATATTTCTAAATTACATAAATACAGTTAATGTATTGTTGGCTTGTTATCCGTGGATCAGCTGAAAGGTCTTCGCTGAAAATCAGCGCAGTCTAGTGGCATAATAAGTCTTTGTACTGCATTAAGCTGAGTGGGGCCCTGTTGTTGCAGTTAGTCATTTTTATTATACAAAGGTAGATTATAATATATATATATATATATTTTAATATATTAATATATTTAGTGATATTTAAACACAGTTAAGGTTGAATACCTGCCAGTCAAGTGTTAGCTCCTCATAATCACAACATTATCAGCACAAACACACACATTAGATTTGCAGCATCACTATGGAATCCTCCATCCAGAATATCCAGCAGTAGTTTGAGGAACGGATGGCCAAGTTCGAAGCAGATCTAGTCAAAAAGAGCTCTACTAGTACAGGCAGCTTAGCAGAAGAATTTAGACTACAACCAAATAAACTCGTTCCTTTCTAAAAATAATCTTCTTAATCCCTTCCAGTCTGGTTTCCGTTCGGGTCACAGCAGAGTTACATCCTTGGTCAATATTACGGATGACATCAGGGCTGGTATGGACGACGGTCAGCTTATGATACTTGCCGTGCTAGATTTTAGCAACGCTTTTAACACGGTAGATTTTGATATCCTACTTGGCCGTCTACGCTCTCATAACATATCTCCTACGGTGGCTGATTGGTTTCGTAGTTACCTGTGTGGCCGCCGACAGCGTATACGCATCGAAAACTCACCTTCTTGTTGGTGTGACACAACTGTTGGTGTGGCCCAGGGTGGCGTGTTGTGTCCTTTACTCTTCGCAATTTTTATAAATTCTATATCAAATGATCTTCGCTGTTCCTGTCACCTTTATGCAGATGATCTCCAAATCTATATGCAGTCGCCATTGGCACAAATGCCATCGTCTATTAGTGCCATTAATAGTGACCTTATGCGTATCAGCAGTTGGAGCAAATCCTTTGGGCTTAAAGTCAATCCCTCTAAAACCCAGGTCATTGTTATTGGGAGCGCAAGAATGACATCGAAAATCTACTGGTCTCAGATGCCTCACGTTACCTTCGATGGCACTATTATTCCAATACAGGATAAGGTAAAGAATCTGGGTATAATTATGGACTCTAAATTAACGTGGCGATCGCAGATACAAGAGGTGAATCGAAAAGTGTTTGCTTCAGCACGTTCATTGAGAAGACTACGAAACTTTCTCCCTACTGCCACCAAAATTGCACTTGCAAACTCTCTTCTTTTACCCATTATTGATTATGCAGATATCAGCTATCTAGATCTCGCCGAAAACCAGCTAGACAAACTTGAGCGCCTTTAAAATCTCTGTATAAGATTCATATTTGGATTACGCAAATACGATCATATTTCACAATTTCGAGCACAGCTCAAGTGGTTGCCCATACGATATCGCCGCAATGCTCACATTCTTTCTTTGCTGTACAATATACTGTTAAGCCCTTCAACTCCTTTCTATCTTCAAGGACGATTCAAATTCCTTCATGATACGCATAACCGTTATTTGAGGTCATCAGAAAATTTGAAACTGAAGATGCCGATACATTCCACAACCTTTTATAACAAATCGTTTTCCGTCACTGCTGTTCGTCTATGGAATGCATTACTGCTACATATTAGACAGGCTCAGACGGTAACCAGATTCAAATATTTAGTTAAGGAGCACTATATATCATTATAATTGTAATATATTGTAAATAGTGGGTAGCTATAAGCACGGTAATAATATCTAACAGTATTGTAACTCCATACAAATGCACGAAACTCGAGTTATACCTACGCGCCTCGAGCAGAGTACCCATTAGACTGGGCGGACTGTGCCTACAGTACCCGCAGCCGCTATCGTGCCGCAGCTCGCATGCGGCGCATCTGGTAGGTATATAACTCACGAAGACGGCCGAGTTACAATACTGTTAGATTATATTACCGTGCTATAAGTGACGTTCACATTAAAAATGTAACAAGCCAGTCGGCCAATATATGTTGTACAGCAAAGTTGTGTATCATTCCGCATTACCAAATATCCCCGGCTAGATAGTGTTTTATCCTAAATATTACATTGGCGACGAAAACCAAGAATTTTACGCGTTAAATACGGCAACAGTGATTAGTGCGTCTGCGTGTAAACATCAAACATTATCAACAAAAATGTCGATCGGAAAGATTGCCGAGTTCAAAGGTAACTGTGACGACTGGCGGTTATATGTGGAGCGACTAGAACAGTACTATTTAGTAAATAAAATTACGACGGATTTGAAAGTGTCTACATTAATAACGGTCATGGGAGCAGACAGTTACGAGCTTTTGGTTAACCATTGTACCCCCGAGAAACCAAAATGTAAAACGTTTGAAGAAATAACGGACATTATGGAGAAACATTTACAGCCTAAACCGAGTGAATTAGCTGAGCGGTATAAGTTTAGGCATCGCAAGCAAAAGGAAGGCGAAACCATATCGGAATATACTGCAGTTTTGAAAAAGATGTCCAAAACTTGTGGTTTCGGAACGTGGTTGGAAGAAAACCTAAGAGACCAGTTGGTATGCGGGATAAGCAGCGAGATAATACGACAACGATTGTTCGCGGAAAGTCGGTTAGATTTTGCCAAGGCGTATGGGCTGGCGGTCAGTTTGGAGGCGGCCGAGAAAGATGCAGCAGCGGTGGTGGAACGGAGCAGACAGCCGGCGCCTAGCACGAGTTCGATCGATATCGATTGTCAGGTGCTGACACCGAAACCGAGACGCAGTGCAAGGTCTGCGGTGGGCGAGCGAGGTGGAGGGCAGAACAGGCATGGCAGGCGCGAGGGATATCGGCCAGCTGCCACGCCTACTCCGGCGGCACGCGTGTGGCCGCTACCGCAGTGTCGGGTGTGTGGATCGCAGCACAAGGCAGCCACTTGCAAATACGGACGTTACGTGTGCAGAGTGTGCAACCAACAGGGTCATCTGCGGCGCGTTTGCCTGAGGCTAACGGGGCAGCACCATGTTGAGCTTCAACGCGACGACGACAACAAGGACGATAACGATAGCGTGGCCAGCGACGAGGTAATAGATATACGCTTATTATCACCTACACAGTGTACACCTATCTATATTATTTTAAATGTGAATGGTCATGATATAAAAATGGAATGCGATACAGGAAGTGCTGTGTCATGTATAAGTTCGGCATGTTATAACAGATTGTTCCGAAATTTAACTCTTACGCCATGTGAATTAATGTTTAAGTATTATACAGGCGAATTAATTAAACCATTGGGTAAGCTGTTAACCCTAGTCAAATATAGGAATACAGCCAAATTACTGGAATTATTTGTTGTAGAAAATGGTAAAACCATTCTGTTAGGTCGTCAGTGGATGGCGGAGTTAAAAATACAATTACCCCCCGTTACTTACGATTGTAATAATGTATGTATGTTTAAAGGCGATGTGTTTGATGAATTTGCATTCAGTTCCAGATACTCTGAGGTGTTCGCGGATGGGTTGGGCCGATTTACTGGTGGCACAGTGAGCATCCACATCCGCGAGGGGGCGCGGCCGGTGTTCATGCGCGCGCGACCACTCGCTTACGCGCTGCGCGAGCCCGTTGAGCGCGCGCTCGAGCAGCTGGTGCGCGATGGCCTTCTCTCGCCCGTTGAGCGTTCTGACTGGGCGACTCCTATCGTGCCGGTCGTGAAGAAGGACGGTAACATCAGAATTTGTGCTGATTATAAGTTAACGTTGAATAAAGTCGTAGAAATTGACTGTTATCCGTTGCCGAGAATTGAGGAATTGTTAATACGTTTAAAAGGGGGTGACCGTTTTAGCAAAATCGACCTCTCACAAGCTTACGCGCAATTTGAATTAGACGATACAAAGAAATATACCGTAATTAATACTCATAAGGATTTATTTAGGTACAATCGGCTAGTTTATGGACTATCTTCAAGCCCGGGTATATTTCAGAGATATTTGGAGCAATTATTTGCGGATATGCCTCACGTCGGAGTGTTCCTTGATGACATTATTATTACTGGATGCACCCATCAGGAACACTTAACTAATTTATGTAATGTTTTCGATCGTTTGCGTAAATACGGCCTGAAAGTTAAGAAGGAAAAGTGCGTGTTTTTCGAGACGTCTGTAAACTACTTGGGTCACACGATAAGTAAGGATGGAGTTCACACATGTCCTGACAAGGTCAAAGCTATTGTCAAAACGCCGGCACCCACTAACATTTCCGAGTTAAGAGCATTTATTGGTATGGTTATGTATTATGGAAAGTTTATAAAAAATATAAGCACGATTCTAGCACCTTTGTATAATTTACTTAAGGCAGGCGTTAAGTATCGGTGGCCTAAAGAGTGCGAAAATGCATTTCGCGAGGTTAAAGCATTGCTAGTAAGTAGTAAGATATTAATGCACTACTCGCCAGAGTTGCCGTTTATATTGACCACAGATGCGAGTAGCGTAGGTATTGGCGCGGTGATATCGCATACGACTGCGAGCGGCGAGCGGCCGGTGGCATATGCTTCCCGTGCGCTGACTGCCGCTGAACGCACTTAGGGTGCTTCTACACGGTGCATGTAGCTTGAGCATGTTGAGGCACTTGCGCGGGTTATATGCACGGTAAACATATCGTTTAAACAAATGTGCGGGTCCAGCGACTCGAGCATGTACCAAAGCGGGCCACCCGCGCAACTAACTCGCGTGCTCTGCGGCGCGCGCGGGTCACTCGCGCATGTTACTTGTTAAAATTACATTTTTAACATATGATTTTAAAAGATTTTTCGTTCGTTGAGACATTTTGACGCGATTCAAGTCGTAAAGCTACCGCGCGAATAGCATGCACATGTAGCTCTTGACCACGAACAAATAACATGTACATACAGCTTGCGCAAGTAGCCCGCGTCTTTACTTGCTCCAGTTATTTGCACCATGTACAAGAACAAGCGGGTAACTTGAACAAGTAGCTTGCGCATATTACTCACGCATGTAACCCGCACCTTTACTTGCTCCAGCTACATGCACCGTGTACAAGCACCCTTACTCACAAATAGATCGCGAAGCACTTGCTATTGTATACGGCGTTTGCAAATTTCATCAATACCTTTAAGGTCGTAAATTTATTCTTAGGACGGATCATAAACCGTTGACATATATTTTAGGTGATAAAGTAGGCATTCCGGTAATGGCTGCTTCCAGATTGCAACGTTGGGCAGTATTGTTATCGGGTTATAATTATGATATAAAATATAATTATATCGTCTAAGAAAAACTGTGCAGACGCATTATCAAGGCTACCTCATAGCAAAAGTAAGGAAAATAAAAATAGCGAAGAGAACACATACGTTAATTTTGTTGAAAATTTCTTACCCATAACAAGAAAAGAAATCAAACAGGCTACTGCCGTAGACGCAGTTCTAAGTAGGGTTTTGAATTATATTCAATCCGGTTGGCCTTTGTCATGCACCGATGATCACATAAAACCCTACTTTGTTAGGTGCAATGAATTGTATACTGAATATGGATGTATAATGTGGGGTTATCGTATGGTGATACCGGTGTCATTACAGGGTAATATCTTAAAACAGTTACTTATTAGTCATATGGGTATAGTAAAGACTAAATCTTTAGCTCGAAGCTATGTATGGTGGCCCAATATAGATAAGGACGTAGAATTAATATGTAAGCAGTGTGAGACTTGTGCGGCTGAGGCAGACGCCGCGCCACGGGCTCGCATACAGCCGTGGCCGTACCACGCACGTCCATGGAGCAGGATACATATTGACTTCTTGGGCCCATACAAGGGATTAACTTTTTTTATTTTGATAGACTCGACTTCAAAGTGGATAGAGCTTTTTGAAATGCCTCGTACTACTGCGTCAAGTGTGATCAAGATATTAAGATCAACTTTCGCACGATTTGGGTTACCTGAAGAATTAGTTTCAGATCAAGCACCGCCATTCACAAGTTTAGAATTTTAAAAAAATTTGTCCAATAATGGTACTAAGCAAGCCTTTTCACCGATATATCACCCGGCCTTAAACGATGCAGCCGAGAATGCTGTTAAGCTATGTTTATCGTGCGATAAAAAGCACATAGGGACAATGTAGATATAGATGCAGTCTTACAAACGTTCCTTCTAGCATATCGAAACACGGTTCATAGTACGACCGGTGAAACATCGGCTATGATGTTGCAAAAGCGGTTGCTGCGTTCAAGGTTAGATCTGTTGCGCTCCGAACGTACTGTCGAGGACAAGGTCGGGACGCACAAAGGCGCCAAGTCGAATACGCAGGCGGGGTACCGCGGAACTTCCGAGAAGGTGACTCGGTATGGGCGCGCGGTTACGGAACCCGGGATAAATGGGTAAAGAGTATCGTGGAAGCGGTTGACAGTTCACGGAGATACTTCGTGGCGGGGGATGACGGTCAATTACTTAAGAGGCATGTTGATCAAATTCGTCGTAGATCGTGCTTGTCTGATGTTACTGTACCTGTTCCCGAAGGCAGGAGTGACTCCTTAAAAGAGGGAGAGCTGGTTGGGGAGCTCCCGGGTGGGACGGTTGGCGGGCGAGATAATGCTGGTGAGGGTAGTGTAGGTCAGACTGTAGATGACACCAAAGACGTATCGGATGTTTTGTCAGACAATATTCCAGCGGTAAATAAGTCACCATTCTTGCCACCACCAACTGAGTCCCCAGTGAATCGGTACTCAAAGCGGATACGAAAACCAGTCGTTAGGTTTCAGAGTTAAATGTATGTACATAATATTAGGTTAAGATGTTAAAGATGTATACGTAGATATAAGTTGTACATAGGTATATTAGGTTTTAAGTTTTAGTAATAAGTTCTGTTTAGTTATGTAAATTATTGTTGTACGAGTATAGTGGTGGAGGTGTAATATATTGTAAATAGTGGGTAGCTATAAGTGACATTCACATTAAAAATGTAACACGCCAGTCGGCCAATATATGTTGTACAGCAAAGTTGTGTATCATTCCGCATTACCAAATATCCCCGGCTAGATAGTGTTTTATCCTAAATATTACAATAAAATTCCAGTTTCTCCCGTTCTACTAAGTATACATGTATTATATATTATTTATATATGTATATGTACGTATATCTATGCATTTATAAGTATTTATGAATGTGTATGCATATTATCTTAGTATTATATAACTTTATATATATTTAAATATAATATATACCTGCATATTTATTGGTACGCTTACAACTATCATTTCTTTCCTACCAATAATATCTCCATCCAA
Organism: Euclidia mi; assembly: GCA_944739405.2. NCBI lineage: Eukaryota > Metazoa > Arthropoda > Insecta > Lepidoptera > Erebidae > Euclidia > Euclidia mi. The sequence continues at coordinate 22,560,791 of OX123204.2, read as the reverse complement.
AGGTTGCCTGGTAGAAATCGCTTTTAGCGATAAGGCCGCCCATTGTACTATATCTTATGTGAATTTCCTTAAATATTTGTATAAGTGTACAATAAAGAGTATAATAAATAAATAAACGAGTGTTAAGTTTAAGTATTTCATATAACTTGTGTAAACTAGATTCATACTGCAACAATAAACGTATTTTCTTTCTTTCTCTCTTGTATTATCTAGATAGAGTACCGATTGTTGGAACTTATACATTTGACACAAAATGTGTGATCTACAATGAACGTTGCTTTAATAGAATAGACTAAACGTTTTTGTACATCTTATGAAAAGCATTAGTTACTATCACATTATTATTATCGCTAAGAGCAGTCTCTTCTAGGCAAGTTTAAGGTGGCCAGGAATGATGTACAGGACGAATTACATTCCTAAAATTGGAGTATTTTATAACAAAAAAAAATTTTTGTAATATCGCTCGGTACTTTCCGTTTTAAAGATTTTTTTTAGTCATGAATAATTTCCGTTTTCAATCCAATTCATAGTCCATCTCAAATTTGTCTTACTGTGGTAAGAGTAATTTGTGTTACTCAAATTTGTATAAAAAAAGAAACCTCCTCTAAATACCAAAGTGAAGCATCTCACGCTAAGGCTTTACTACGACTTAATGTATCGAGGTTCCCTGTGGGAGGTACTTCAAGGAGGATAGCAATCGGTACTCCAGTGCAACAGCCCACTCGTATATCCCGTGCTTTCTCGTTTATGTAATGGAGGTGGTCACTGTGGCTGTTTTAGTAGGCGTCACACACATTTTTATATTCTAAAGATTTTATATGAGGAATTGTAATAGTACGAGATCCCGTGACAAATTAGTGCACTCATCGAGTTTTCGCTAAAAACCGAAAACTAAAACTTGGCCGCAAGTAATTTTTTTTTTGGTTATTGATTTTTGGTAAAAAGTTTCGTTCACTTGTTTTTTAAATAAAACATTATTATCGTCTACATCACAGCAATGTATAAAAAGATTCTGAAAATTCACGGTAATAATTTTAAGATAACAGAGATTTATCTTGTGTAATAATAATAACGTCACGACAAGGACATCAATATTTGGTTGTCCATGTCGTTACGCGCACTAACTACAATCTCTCTAAATAACCAACACACAAACACATACATACCATCACACTGCTACACATATACATCAACGGACACACACACATGCAAAAGTATCCTTACCAGGGCCGTGAAAGCTCCCTACATGGGTAAATTTCATATAAATTAGCGCCATCTATCGATGATTGTAAGAACTAAAGAAAAAAAATTACATACATACCTAGAAATATCTGTAGCGATAACTGAACAGTAATTTCACCAACGTCGTTAAGATCTGCGTGGCGCAGTGGAAGCGTGCTAGGCTCATATCTTAGAAGTCCGTGGATCGAATCCATGCCAATCCAGAACAACTTTTTGTGATTTTTATATTTTTACTTTTAAATTGCATATTTTACATAATAGTTGTCATTTACTTATTTATTAACACCGAAATTAAACATTTATTTTATTTTGAAAAATGAATCCACTGCTAACGCCATCTATACGATCGGAATAAAAATAAAATTGATTTGTACGCCATCAAGAGTCGACGATGCCTATTGAACTTCAATTTCGAACTGTGAGTGGCGTATCTATACCAGTATAAGTGTATAATCTATGATCCTTACAGTGGACGCTAGAACGAATGCAATATCTAGCACGTGACTGCAATAGTACGCGCTGCGGATTTGTGTCACCGATATGAAATGTAAAACTAAAACTAAGAATAAAAATGTGTGACTTCAAAGCGGTAAAGTAGCAGAGAAAAGTAATGCGACTGAAGTCCAACAATTATGTGCACTGCACAGCTAGATATGACTACTTGTTCCTTTTCTATAACTAAAGAAACCCTTAACACGTTCGCGCGCGGTAACTTGACTGATCATTACACAAAAAGCACTAAAAATTTCCATACAGTTTAGGGGCAATGTTATAACTGTACTGTCGTAACACAAATTAAAAAAGGTATTCCTGAAAGCACTACGGTGTAGTAACACACGTACAATCACAACGGTGATAGCCGTAATGCAGCTGTGTGCACACTATTACAATGTCTTAAATAGACCACAACAAAATTTGCCCCAGTACATTGCATTTTGACAGTAGAATTGTCTATTCCTCACACAGATTGCCAGTGGATATGTATTGTATTAATAACTTACAGTCATTGAGCTGCTTGGACCGTACTGATAATACGAAGTGTTTGAAAGTTTACGGCAGTAACCGTACTGGCGATATTTAAAATCGAAAAAAAAACGTCTAAAGCCGTTACCGCGCGCGAACGTGTTAAGTACCTACGATAAACACTAGGTACACTAGTTCACTAGCAGACGCCCTCGACTTCACCAGTCATTACCTAAGTGCGTACCTGCCTACGGCATAAAAGGTAACTAATGTCCAAGTTTTATGTTTCAGCTTCTGTAGTTTGAGATGATATCTCAGTCAAGACAAGCAATTTTATATACCTACATGTATATTATATGATGATATAGGGGATAAAGGGACTCTCTATCAGTGATGTTCACGATGTGGCAAATAACACAGTGCTGGAATTGGGACGTACTTCCAGCTAGCGATTGTGAGATCAATAAATTATATTTCTATAAGTGGATGTAACGCACTACTAGAAGCATCAAACGCACGTACCGCAGAAGTCTCCGTTCAAACGTACTGCATAATTACGACAGTACACAAAGTTACTAACTATTCCAAAAAATAGGCATCACATACGCATCGAGTTTGGGCTGAAATCATGTTTATGTTCAGCGACGACCCGGCACATTTTTTTGTGAAATTTCCATACGTAACTAAAAATTACAGAACGGCATAACATTGCAAATGCAATCATAGCCATCATGCCATTAAGCGTCTTTCATATTTACTTAATTTTACTTGCAATAGACTCTCTCACCAACCAACCGAATGCGGCGTTCATATTTGTGGCTTCTATACCGCAAAACAGTAAACTCTAGCAGTAATAACTCTGTGGTTGGTGAGAAAGAGCATGTTTAGATGCTTTAGCAATGTGTGTTTAACAGCTTCAACTAGATATGACGGCTGAAATATACTCTCAGGGATGGGAAATTTTTCAATAAATGTTCGAAGGAGTATTGAGATTTCTGAGACTATTGAAGATACGCTCCCAGGTGTTATGCGCAAACTTTTGTGATAAAGGTGAACATATGTCAGAACACAATCTGACGGGTGGCTAGCCGATCTAAAGTTTGTTTTTGGGGTTTTGTGACAGCAAACAAGCTGTCTAGCATAGACTCGTGACGTTTACCCTTGAATGGATAGGCAGAATTGTGTTGAACCATTTTGTCAGCTGTTTTAAGGCTGAGGTAAGTGCTTTCGTTTGAAAGGTTGTTTTAAAAAGGGGCTAAAGCTAACAACAAAGTTAGTCCTAGGCTATCTAAGTCACGGATTGCATACCTTTAGTAACAAATGTGCCATTTTTAATGAAAATATAATAGGTTGATTAAAAAGTAACGTTAAGTTTTTATACGTTTGTTATTCAATTACGTGATTGTTCAAATAGCTTATACATTACCCGCATACAATCCGAGCGGAACTGTTGTATGTTGAAGTTAATAGTTTTAAGTGGTTATCAAGAATAGATTTGTGAATTTTTGTCGTGCGCCAAAATTATTTTGTGATGTGGCATAACTGCTATTGGTTCACCATTTCTGATCTAGACTGTCCATCAAAGAATGTTATCAATATGCAATTTTCAAGCTTACTTTAAAGAGATGCTGCACAAGATTTTTTATGTTTGCGAGGCATTTGAACGCAGCTAAGTATGACTGACTGCTAAGGTTATTTTCCTTTCAGGATTAGTAATATTATTTACATAATAATATACTAAAGTTGCCTCTAAATAATCTTCTACCATCATGGCAAAGGCAATAAAAGCCCATATCCATACTATCACATCAGTACGTCAATACAGCCGAAACCAAAGTTGCCCCATAAAAACTATTACCCCAAAGACCGATACAAGAATACCATCTACTAAAATGATGTTATTCCTTCACCGTTTGCAGCTGGGATCGTAATTTAATTACACAAGCGGGGTAGTGTGTAGTTGACCAACGTTTTCATAGTTCTTTCTTGTGATACCCTTGGGGACTGAAGGGTTGGCTATATTTTGCCTCCAAACTCAGACAGATTGTTTTATTTACACGTAATAAAATTGCAGTTTTGACTGCACGGTTGGCGTAGTGGTTTAAGCGGCCGCCTCGCCGCTTGGCGCTGCGCCGAGTGTTGTGGGTTCGATTCTCACACGAGACAACACTTTGTGTGACCCATAAAGAAGAATGGCAAAATCAGTGTCGCTTATTTATGAAAGCGAGCTTGAATGAATTTATATACATTTTATAGAATGTTAGCTGTAGTTTATTTTATTAGTTATTATTTTTTTTATTTAATGGGATAAGACAAATATCTAATAAAGAAATATTTTGTTACACCTGAAATGCACATAGCAATAACTAAACGTCAAAACCGATATTTTATAAGAATCATTAAATCCTCTTTTATGAAATCGAACCTTACAAAAAAACGACGAATGGCGTGAATTTCTTGTCATCTGTCATTGATACAGTTGTCACAGATCTTATGAATGAATGTCTGTATTTTATTTAAATTACGCATTTTCGCATTGTTTTGTTAACTTTTCTTAGCTTAGCTTCCGTTTCTGCTTTCAGTTAAACTTTTGCATCCTGAGTGTTGAATACCTACTTATGGTGTTACACAATTATGTTGCTGTGATACTGGACATACGTTTGAGAATGCGTTTGAGACAAAAATCTAATACGTATTGTTATTTTGAACAGATTTTTTTATTGTGTAGTATGGGATTTGATGATTATACATTATGTGCATTGTATGATATCTGGGATATATTCGTCGTCAAGCTATTATTCCGTCACCAGCTCAGTTTTTCGAAGAAGTCGGAGGCATTCTATAATGGTTCAAATGTAAATAAATGCTTTGTTTCCAAACATATTTTATTTTCAGTTAATTACTATTTTATGATACATAGGGCTGATGAAACGCCAAATCAGTAAAGTACGCCTAAATGCTAAATAGCGCGAGAGTTTCCAAATATAATTAGGTAGTGTAAGTTTGCTGGATAGAGTATAGAGCAGCATAATTACAGCGAAGTGTGATATACCTACCTATATAATTATAAAGAAAATCGTAGAAGTAAGTGATGGAAAAGGTACTCTCAGATGATTTAACATTCCAATCACAGTTCTGTTATGCTCATGATACCTACGTATTAGCAAAGAGCTCAAATATTTACTTATGTATGTAGCTCCTTGAAACGTCACCTGACGTTAGTCATTAGCGTTCTGCGCAATGCACGTTTATTCATTGCACTGCACATACAAAATAAAATGGGAGTATTATATACCAAAAATAGCAACACAACGCCCAGGTTGGCCAATCTAACAGCTAGAGGTAAAATAACTGTGAACGGACTATACGTGAACTTATCACTGTGACAGCTGTGACATTAGTGACCACAGATGATATACTATAACCATATTAGTGACTAACTTCAGACCTGCCCACACTAAATGCGCGAGGTGTAACTTACAACTCTTTAACTTCGTTTTCTATTAAAATCCCATAAAATTAAAATATTCTGTAATTACATTTTACTTAATAGGCCTTAGATCTATCTTTTTAAAGTATTTGTACTAATGCTCGCGAAGACTTAATGCGACACTGATAATGTACGGTGGTTTGCCATTGTTCTTTTCGTTTCGAGTCTGGGTGTCCATTGTGTCCGTTGATTGTATGTTTGTAAAAGTCCTCCGCGACACAGGATTTATTCCTAGTGCGGGAGTTCTATAAAAAAAAACTGGAAACGATAGATACAGATAGATACAGGTGCACATTCGAGTTGTTCGGCGCATTTATAATTGCATCCGATGATTGAATTGCCAAATCTCTGCAATGGTCACATCTAAATATTAATTGTATCGTGCAGTTCTAAATCATAGAGTTTTGGGTTACCTGACGGAAGATGTACTTAGCTTTATCTTCATCGACCTGGCGTTATTCCAGTTGTAACCAACACTTTCACCTCGGATCTTAGGATCAGTTTTTCAGTTTTACCAGATGTGACAGAATAATATTAACTTTTACAGAGAGACTGATTTCTAACTTTCGCAACCCATAGGAATAACGATATTCCATGTCTTAGATCAGCGACAGTATATTTTAATGGAACCGAATCCCCAGAACGACAGTCAAAAATCTTTTCATAGCCAATACTAACGGTTCAACGTGCTCTCCAAGACACAGGGCAAGACAGGCGAATGATTAAAAATTTAATACTTGGGTCTCACCCCTACTCCCACTCACTGTATAGCAGTATATTCGTAAGGAGATGTAGGGTGACTAGTTTCTCACGGCTTCAAGAACAGAAGACATAAGGGCGGTTTCAGATTAGCGTTTTGCACGCCCGTATTAACTTCTTTTTTGGAAGCGCATGTAGGCGCGTATAGGCGCGCATTTTGGCACACGCGCAACTCGACGTACGAACGTTGACAGGCTTCTAAGCTCGTATAAGCGCGAGCCGTCAGAATCCATTTCGACACTTACAAGATGTCACGTTTTTTGAAGCGCGTAATGTAGTGCGCGTGTAAACGCGTATGCTGGAACGACCGTATACGCGCAGAATAATACGCTAATCTGAAATCGCCCTAATCTGTATTTTCGAAAATAGTTGCAATTACCATTTGTGTCTCTAGTTTATTTTCGATTTATAAACCTAGTACTAGTATGTACTCGTGTAGCTATTTGTGATTGGGCTCACTGCCTACTATTTTACGCCAATATGTATGTCTTTTATTAAATAGTATCCAAATAACGTTAGCATAATATGACATACATATTTTGCTTGTATATTAAGGTTTACTCACAGCTTTATGCATTCTGCAATTATGAGCAATGACATAAATTGGCCATCTTAACTATTGTTATACATCGTTTTTGATACATGAGACATAATATATACATTATGTATTTAACATAACCACATGGGTTAATTTTCTAACTAAATTAAAAGCTTTCTCTTATGACTTGGGCCTACAAAACTCAAACAGAAACTACGAAACAAGTAGAGTATATCAAAACAGGGCTACTATAACGAAACTGTGAGCAAAATGCAGCGCCCTTTGTAACCATTGTTGAAGACGACAAACAAAGCGGGGTTACTCAAGCATTTTAAATCTAAGCCAACCGCTCGGTAATAAACCCATATAATATGGAGTTAATTATATTAATCGTGGGAGGCGAAAAGCACCTGTTCACTTACCCCCGATTTAACGGTACTACGATAAAAATCTAAATCTGCCAATAAAAATGACCACAGGCTTGGCAGGCAGCTTTCGAATATAGGTAAATACCAAAGCATGTTGTACGTGATTCATCGAACTACTAACGATGCAAAAATAATGGCAAGATCGAGCAAAAAATTTAAGACTCATAAAGGCAAAGCAGACCCCTATCTTCATCATATTTATCTTCTATTACATATCATATTTTCGATCTGAAACGGGCGAACGCTAAGTTATTAATACGTCAGGATCGTAGCAAATAGCAGACCGAAGTCTCTATCTACCCCTTCAGCCAACAGGCGTAAGCCCACAGAAATTAATCAAGACGAATTTAAAATTAATTATAAATTTATCTCGAACTAATGATTTTGACTTTGACTTTGATTACAGACATAGGTCTGTAATCGAAGACAAAGTCAAAATCATTTATTTATTTATTCATAAGCGTCACCTTGTGACCTAGATTATATTATATTATAATAATAATTTTAATACAATATAATCTAGGTCCCAAGGTGACGCTTATGAACGTAAATTTTTTAATTATATTACTTATTGCATCTACATCACTGCCTTGTTCGCAAAGCAATAGGAACCACGAGAAACAACGGGCCATAAAACTCGTGGCCACTCTTTTTAATCGTCAATATACATATTTTATTTTTGCACCAGCGCCCTGCGCCCATTACCGGCGGTATGTAGGCCCTTTATACCGCCTATACCCGGTTTAAGCTTCGCGGCTAAGTTTAACACTGTAATGCGAATCTGCTGCGTAGCCCTATGCGATGAAAATGAATGGTGATTTCCTTCTATTGTGACGCAGCTTTATGAGCGAAGTTGTTTTGAATACAGTATCAGGCAAATGTGGTGTCACCTGACAACTTGTTAAAAGTACGAATTGTTTTTTTACTTTTTTTATTTCTTTTTTTTTACAGGCTCACGCCTGTATCCCCGAAGGGCTAGACAGAGGTGTAATATTACACCCAAATTTTGCCATGAATTTTTAGGTCCCACATAAAAGGGAGCGAGCCTATTGCCGTTACCGGGCACATCACCAGACTCCGTGCTGCTACTGAGAATTCGGGAAAACCCAGTAACACTTTCCCCGACCCGGGAATCGAACCCGGGACCTCCAATCAGCAGTCGCGTACGCTATCTACTGGACCACGGAGGCAGTCGTTGTTATTTACATAACAATAAAATACAGTGATGTGCTGCTTATTACAATCGATTCAAATTCGTAAGCCATACATATATCGCAATCATATCGTTTTTCCATTTCTAGTTCAAACCGAATGATCTAGAAACTATATTATTTATTAAGACAGAGATGACATTAAATACTTTTAACCATTCGCGATTTGTACACATGCTTATATTTACGTAACAAGTCTATATCGTTGAATTCGAAAACAAAGAAAAAAGTCCTCATATTTGCCCCGGCTTAGACTAGACTTTACTTGAATGTATAGGTCGGTTCATGAAAGATGACCACTGCGCAGAAAACATTTTTAGGTCCCCGTGGAGCTGCGGGATGAGGCGCGGGTGGAATGCTTAGGGAATGCGTCAAGAACGGAGCCACGTCATTGGTGCACGAATGTATATAATTATGCGCGACGGCCGCCATTTGTGGTCTACTTTCGTGAACCGATTTCAATGTCTTTCGCCTTGAAGTCCGGTGTCCGCTGTCTAGTCCAACCAGATATAACAGAATACTAGCTTTAAACCAATCTTTACTCCAACTAACATCTAGTATCTTCATCAAATTATGTAAAATGTGCATTCACAAATGTCGTTATGTACAAGACCAAAAAAGAAAGAAAAATAAACAACATAATACGTAATCCAGTACTTTTGGCTAGCAGTTAAAACGATTAAAAAATGTTAAATAAGTATAAAAATATATTTAAAATGTTATATATAAATAATTATTTTATAGTTAGTAATATTGTTCATTGGTTTTGACATCCGCGTCTACTGAGGAGCCAGTTGAAAACCAGCGCCGGCCGGCAATATGCTATACTGGCCTACTATTTTTATGCAGACGACAGGCGTGTAGAGATTTATACCAGATTTATACCTATATACTGTAGTCTTTTTTGTCACATTGACTGTCTTTCGTCTGTTAGAAATAAATGATTTTTCTTTCTTCTTTCTTTCTAATATCCTAACCAAATTTCTATTTAAAATGTTCGCTAAGTTTCTCTTACTGGATAAACCTTCACTAAGAACACTTGGGCAATAGTTTGCTGACATTTCAACGCAAATACTTATAAATGGAAACACAAAGTTTTAAAGTATAATTTGCTTTGAAACTTAGTTCACCGACGCTTTCATGTGTACGTAATTATCTTCGCCATTCGAGATAAGCAATTTGATGTAATTAAATTAGCCGAGGTGGTTTCGTAACAAACTTTTCGGGAATATGTAATTTTGAGATGTCATATGTGAAAAGGTTACCTACGTAGAGACATGAGAAAATGTAGGTAAATTAATGGTTAAAAATTCAATAATAGATCTACATTAAATAATAAATTGACTCACAAGAAAAGTCTGTTTTGAAGTGTTTTATCAGAAACAATATTATTCTTGGAAAGAAAGAGACCTTCATTGCCACTGGTGAGACATCAAATAGTTATCTATCTATACATAGTACAAACCGAAATCACTTTTTTTCCTGTCCGTATTTTTTTATTTTATTTATTTATTTATAGTCTCACGCCTGTATCCCCGAAGGAGTAGGCACAGGTTGTAATATTACACCGACATTTTGCCATGATTTTTTAGGTCCCACGTAACAGAGGACGAGCCTATTGCCGTTACCGGGCACATCACCAGACTTCGTGCTGCTACTGAGAATTCGAAAAAACCCAGTAACACTTTTGCCCGACCCTGGAATCGAACCCGGGACCTCCACTCAGCAGTCGCATACGCTATCCACTGGACCACGGAGGCAATCTGTCTGTAACAACACGATAAACTAAAAAACCACCGAATAGATTTTTGTACCGTTTTTACCAATAGGTAGTGTGATTCCTGAGTAAGGCTTAGGTGTTTAATCCCGCGGGCGGAGTTGTGGACGGAGGCTTGTTTAAAGTTAAATCTCAGCAGTATTATGTAAAAGCTAATATTCTCTTAATCTTTTTAGATCCGCAGGTGGGAGCACTAAGAAGGGATTGACCGAAATTCCCACGGGATCCAGGAGAAATAGTTAAATATTAAAAATATCTTCTAGTTATTTATAAGTACAATCTTTACAACGTTAAAATGGCAAAGAAGCATACTATAATCTCGCGGTAATAGTAGCTCTATCTCTTTCTTTCTCTTTAAAAGGCGGTGGACTTTACAAACATACAACTGACGGACACAATGAACATCCAGATTCGAAACAACTATTTATGAATCACACTAAATGTTGCCTCGTGAGTCGTGCGGGAATCGAACCCACAACACTCGGCGCTGTCTCAGGCGACGAGGCGGCCGCTTAAACCACTACGCTAACCATGCAGTCAAAAGTAGTAAAGTATCTGAACCAACCCCATTTACAACAGTATCACACGCATTCAAAGAACTCTTTTACACCCAAAACTTCACACATTCTACGCATAGCATATACAAAGTCCCAACCGATTCGCAAATTAAAAGCTAAAACAATCAACATCGACCTGTTTAATTTACAAAAAAAAGCGACTCAGCTACCTTTGAACGGCGGAATAAAAGGCATATCTTTACAAAGTTCATTATAGAGCAATCCGAGTTGAAATTAAGCCGGAACACTCGGGTACGTAATCTAATTTGAGAATTCTCCTACTATATGTACGAAAAGCCAGCACGGGTTTGACTACCCCAAGTGTTATGTCGTCTATCGGCACTCTCATTGGTCAACTGTGAATTCTCCACCAATCACAGCATAGAACTCTGAACGTTTCGTGATGTCGTGAGATGGCTAATCCCGTGGTATGTCTCTAGGTATCGTACTGAGAAACAGAATGAGAGTTGAAGCCCGCAACTCGATATAGCCCACTTAAATTTAATTAGTTACAATTAATTAAACCTCTCTAGGTGTTCGTAATTGTGCGGAACGGTTTTATAAGTTTTAATTTTGATATTACGTAATATGAGGACTGTGTAGCTCATATGTTTTAGTCATTTGAAGCCTGTATTCTTTTTATTATATTAACCTAACCGTTAATATAATAAAAGCGTCTGGTTTTCTTAAAAATAAATTGTTTCATTTTGGATTATAAAATTATTTAAAAATAGTATCGCTTAATTTTTTTTTCTTTATCGTATAAGGCGGCAAACGAGTAGTAGCATCGCCTGATGGTAAGCAATTACCGCCGCCCATGGACACAAGCAACACCACAGGAGTCATAAGTGCGTTGCCGCCCCTTGGGGTTGGGAAAAGGGATAGGATAAGGAGTGGAGGGTGAGTGAGAGTGCCGGAGGCCCTATTCCTTCTAATAAGGGATAGGGCCTCCGGCACTCTCACTCACCGAACGAAACGCAACAGTTTAGGTACTGTTACTTTACGTCGATTTTCTGTGAGAGGGTAGTACTTCCCCGGTCGAGCCGGCCCATTCATGCTGAAATCAGCAAGGCTCTACTACCTTGAATAATCAATGTACGTTGACCATGATTTGCTTAGCCCCCCTGCTACAGGACGTGAAATGACACCGCAGTGGCTGTAGTGAGTATGCCTAGAATATATTTAGGGTAGAGTTTAACGCACCTCCGTTGACATTCCCAACCGAAATCTAAGTGACAGCAATATCCACTGTGGGAGCCAAATAAAAATCTTTTTTTTCAAGCGCGAAAGCTGCCACGCATAGAATATGGTAAGACCACATACCACACTTTAAAATATTGTAAGACCGTACAAATATGCACTTAATTACAAAAAGTCCGTGGTGCGAGGTGTGGGTTTGGCTACCCTAAGTCGTTGCAATAAAACCGCATTTCGCATAATAGAAAGCAGCGATAGCTGAGTGAAGAGACCGACGCACTGCTACGCAGAGGGTCTCGGGTTCGAATCCACGGCACGCACCAATGACTTTTCCGAGTTAAGTGCGTAATAAATTGTTAATTATCGCTTGCTAATCGGTGAAGGAAAACATCGTGAGGAAACCCGCATGTCTGAAAGTTCTCCATAATGTTCTCGAAAGACATGTGAAGTTTGCCAACTCGCACTTGGCCAGCGTGGTGGAATATGGCCTTACCCTTCTCAAAGTGAGAAGAGGCCCGTGGCCAGCAATGGGACAGTATAAAGGGCAATGATGCTGATGATGATGATGATAAGCACAAGAACAGACAAGTTTAGCGATAATTGTTCCAGTCAGATTAATGAACAAGTATTAATTGACAATAGTCGTGACTGTCTTTGAGAGTAGTAGGGCTAAACGGGCATTACGAAGGCGTAAGCCGGAGTAATCGGAAGCTACGTTCTTATGTGTTAGAAATAAAAATAACATTTAGTTTTAAGATATTGGAATTGCAATTGAGCAGTCGTGGGTTAATTTTCTACTTTGTGCTACATAACGCAACAAAAATATTGTATTTTAAATATTAAATATTATAAGCGTTTAACGTGGTTGCCTTTTCACTAAAATAAAAACAAGTAGATCACTCACAGTAAAACTGTTTATAGAATTAGAACTGTATTTAACACTGCGCTGAACATTGCACTCACAGGTTCGCTTCTATACGGAAAAACAATATTGTTATCTATATGGTAGAATTAGTTGACTACATGTTAACACAACGGTGAGGCTAGAGTATATTGTCTTAAAAATTTCATCGCATAACGACAATTATTTTACAAATAACCATAACAACAGCAAAGAGGCAATTCCACCAAAAATAAACAGTCATGAATATTTTATAAATATTTGAAAATTAATGCATTCACAAACATTTAAACCGAAGACCATTGTTTTATACGAAAACGACTATTTTAACCAATAGAATAATTTAATAAGCAATAAATTTCTTAGCTACACAGAAAAAGAACCTCAAATCAACCCTAATATTCAATTACATCCAATAAAATCCCATGGAAAAGAACTGAAGGAGGATCCGAAATAACGTCGAATATAGCACGGTGTTACATGAGTCCCATAGGTAACATACAAATCGGAATCAATTCGGCGAAGGGAATGCGCTTCGGTGGGTAAATAATGAAAATGTGGTGGAAATTGGTTCACATGACAATCTGTTGATATTAGCTTAACTTGGTAGATGTGGGAACAAATGTTTTATGGTTTGTACGTATGGTGCAGTGGTTTAGGCGGTTACTCTGCTCTTTATACTGTATTCCACGTCGAGTGCTCTGAGTTTGAGCCCTACACGGTGCCACGCGTAGTAACAGAAGTGATAGCCCAATGAAGAACGCGAACGCGAACTATAAAACTTTTTGAAGTTTGTGCGCATCAAATTGATAATTGTTACTTGCAGCAAATAATATCTAAGTAAATATTTAAGAATATTCAAACATGTTTATCAATTGTCTGATTACCAAATTACAAGCTCACGCGCACTGTACAACAATGAGCCAACAAACCATTACTAGGTGAATGAAAACCAATACTAGGTGCTTGGCGCTTAGTTTATGCTGATTTGGTGACCTTTTGGATATTTCTTTTCTTATTTCTTATGACGTCTTTCTTCTATCTTGTGTTTTGTGTTTACTGTTAGTATATATACATATATGGATGTGTTTACTCTGTGTGTCTTGTCCAGAATAAATATATTTTCTTTCTTTCTGTCATTGCGAAATCCCATGTTTGCAAAGAGACAAAAATAGCTTTGCAAATATAATTATTTCTATCGTATGTGTAAACACCAACTTAACTTATAAACTTAAAGAAGCAAAACGACGTACTGACAACCGAGGCGGCAAATTTTTCAACTTGCCAATTCGAAATTCAACCAGCTTGGAAAGTTATAAAATGAATAATCCCCGCATTTGGTAAGTAGTTGTAAAAATATAGTATCGTATTTTGTGGACGATTCTGGGGCGTAGTAAGTCACACACGACGGTAAATAGCAGCCCGATACATTATAAGCTGCGCTGATTTACTGCCTGTAATAAATAAGCGCTCTTTCCCCACTATTTCGTACAAAATCCATATAATTCACAGTAACAAAGACATCGGTATCGAGGCACAACCTCCTCCCTAACATTTGTGTTGTGCCTATTCGTAATACAATATTCATAACGTCATATCCGATATGTACTGGATCTTTATTGTTATTGCTCGACAGCCGATAAATTTATTCTTTCAATATTCTCTTTGCTGATAGATAACGTTTTTTAAGATTCGCCATTATAGTTCTGTAGGCGGGAAAACGAGAGGAAATCGCTTTGTGCGCGCCCGCTTACCTGTGGTTATAGAAGGATTTGACGGCTTAAAAAATAAAACAACTGTACCACCACCGTCAATGAATAAAAGGAATAGCTGTGAATACTTGAATATAGCCCAGGAATTACTTTTCTGATGGGTTCGTATATAAGTACTAACTAGGAAACCAGACCTGTATATAGGTTTGCTTGCTTTTTCTCAAGTATACAACAACATTGCACATTGCTTTCTAACAACTAAGTAATGAGCCAATCACTGCATCATATCTAGTTCTATTCTACTCATCATGCTGTCATTGTTGGCTAAAGGGTTATTCACTGCATTCAGCGTCTCTAGTCGCTGCCGTAACGCAATGCAGGCATGCAATAATTCCAAAGATGACCTAATTTTATTCGAAAAAGCTGTCATGATACTGGCAGCGAGAAAGCAATTCTCTTAAAAACATATTTGAAAAAGCCGCGCTCATTTGTTACTTTGGCACTAATCAGTGGCCAACAAAGTGTCATCATTATCATCTATGTGTTATCCCAGTTGCATCTAAGTCTTTCGCCTAGGAGCTAGGGGTCCACTTAAGTTCTAGTCTAATCAGATTGACGTAATTTTCCACAAAGCGACTGTGGTCTGAATTCCGCTACGCAAAGGCTTGGAATATCACGTTGCCTTTTTCTGTATCGTCATCAAGCATCCATAAAGCTACCATCATAACCACGACTACTAACACACACTACACCAAAACACAAGTTTGTGTTGAGTGCGTCTAGCCACAACCAAATCTACTTGCGTCGGTGCTGAACGTAGTATAACTATGCTTTGGCCATCAATTCACATTACTTATTCGGCGCATCTTCATCTGTAGATACCTACAGGTGAAGATGCGCCGAATAAGTACTGAATCCATACAATCCTATCGAACAATTATCATCAACATCGACTGCCTTCATTGTCCAGTGGATAGCGTATGCGTCTGCTGATCCAGAGGATCCGGGTTCGATTCCCAGGTCGAGCAAAAGTGGTCCTAAGTTTTTCTGAATTCTCAATAGCAGCACGGAGTCTGACAATGTGCCCGGTAACGGCAGTAGGCTCGCCCCCTTTTACGTGGGACCTAAAATTCATAAGGCTAAAAGTGGGTGTAACATCTGTCTACCCCTACGGGGATACAGGCGTGAACCTATAAAAAATCAACGAACAAAATACTTTTAATAGAATACAAGTGTCACCACCCTCTATCTTCCCGTGGGTGTCGTAAGAGGCGACTAAGGGATAACACGATGCAAATACCATCTTTACGTAGAGACGGAAAACTCGACATCAAACCCTATACGACTGCCTCGTTGGTCTCGCGGCATAAATGTGCGCGTAGGATCGGGAGGTCCCGGGTTCGATTCCTGTGTCGGGCAGTGTTATTGGGTTTTTCTGTCACGAAATTCTCAGTAGCCGCACGGAGTCTGGAAATGTGCCCGGTACGGCAATAGGCTCGCCCCTTATTACGTGGGACTAAAGTATATCTGGCGAAAAGTGGGTGTAGAAATACGCCTCTGCCTACCCCTTCGGGGATAAAAGGCGTGACGTTATGTATGTTATGTATGTATGTATGAAATACTTTTACAAAACACACATCACAACACATCTCCAAAAAGTCGCATCAAACGTATCGGTCCATCACGTGTTTACAAATGACGGTAGTATCAGAGAGTGCAGTTGGGGCTCTCAATCGGTACCTAATGGCAGCCAAGATGGATGGACCATCCCCATGGAGCAGTGCCAAGTCCTCACTCTCTGCACCCCTCACTTTAACACCAATTACCAATTACCAAACCGATGCTAATTTCGTCTTTTGAATTGGCGTTGTTGTAGTTAGTCTTCCGGTAATTATATTTCGTATTCCTTTGATACGCGTCATTAGGTATCGTAATATGAATTGTATTCTATTCTATACTAATATTATAAAGCTGTAGAGTTTGTTTGTTTGGTTGAACGCGAATATCTCAGGACCTACTGGTTTGATATGAATAATGATTTTTGTTTTGCGTAGCCGATTTATCGGTGTTGACTATAGATTATATAAAATCACGCTATGCGGCACGGGTGCGGAGCAATATTCTTAAATAACGCGGGTGTAACTGCGGGTTCAGCTAGTTGGAACTTCAAGAGTAATACAAAATGTTTACTTGTAACTTCAAGAACTTTTCTTAATCAGTTCAGTATGGATATAGTTCTAACTATATGGTGGAAATTAAACAAACAAAGAGATTTGTATAATTTCTAATAAGCAAAACTTATAAACGGGTCATTCCTTAATTATTTATTCTTATTTTTTGTTTGGTTGAACGCGAATATCTCAGGACCTACTGGTTTAATATGAATAATGATTTTTGTTTTGGGTAGCCCATTTATCGGTGTAGACTATAGATTATATAAAATCACGCTATGCGGCACGGGTGCGGAGCAATAGCCTTAAATAACGCGGGTGTAACTGCGGGCTCAGCTAGTTGGAACTTCAAGAGTAATACAAAATGTTTACTTGTAACTTCAAGAACTTTTCTTAATCAGTTCAGTATGGATATAGTTCTAACTATATGGTGGAAATTAAACAAACAAAGAGATTTGTATAATTTCTAATAAGCAAAACTTATTAACGGGTCATTCCTTAATTATTTATTCTTATTTTTAGCGTATTAAACATAATAATTATTTAGTTTTGCACTGCTTAAAACCAGCTCGAGAGAATTGTAACATAAATAGGCTTGTGTCCTAAAATGTAATAAGCGATTGATTCGTTCCTTAATTAGATGTCAAACCGAAATAACTGATTTTTTCTTCAAAAATCGATCAGAAACATTACTAATTACGGCATTTTAAAAACCTTTTTGAATTTGAGATGAAAACGCTGTAAACCATCATGGCGGTTGAGTGATATCACAAAGTGCAAAACAAAACAAACCGTGAATGAAGTCTGGTCTGGTGTACCCACTTTTATTTTGTTATATTCGATTTGACAGGTATTTTGACGTTTACGTAGTTTGACGTTTTAGTTGTATTTACTACCAAAACGTCAACAACATGAATGGCGGACGCACTGTTAGACGTAATGCTCTCTGATTGATGTTCACTGTAACAAGAATAACGATATTATTTTTAGTTTTAGAATCCTAAAAATAATACGAATCTTACCTTTATACACCGCTATTTTTTAATAAGTACAAAAAATTTAATGGGGCTCTAGGCATCTTTAACTAATCACATATATGTATGTAAAAAATAAAAATACTTAGTTCCAAAACTGTCCCAAAACTGTCCACAAAAATACGTAATGTTTGGTAAATGCATAAATAAATACTATGTTGTCGTAGTAATTTTACGCGCCACTACTCCATTAATAAATTTGTGCAAACTCGAAGCTCGCCACCCCCTGTCCCTCTGCGCGCGCGCTGCAGTACTAAATTGAAGGCGATAGCGAGCGGATGTTTTTTCGTAGAAACAATTATTGTTTGTTTACGTTCGCCCAACGGGATGGCTTATTAGTTCACATCACGCGAGTGCAGCTATGCGTTTGTACGGGGAAGTGTTTGGAAGCCAGTGGATCGGTCGAAGCGGGTCGTAGCTTGGCCTCCATGCTCTCCACTGTGTACAAAAGTGAGCCGTTGTAAGTGTGAGTGTCGAACAACGCAGTGCACGCAGTGAAAAGTCTGAGAAGCTTACTTATCTCGTTAAAAAACAATTAAATAAAACGTGCTGTGTATTGACAATAGTGATGGATATTTCGAAGAACAATTCAAATACTTGTAAGTAAAGTAAATATTACCTACTTAACTAAATAATAATTTGATGCGGGCGGCTCAAAATCGGTCTGTGTGGAGAACCTTGAGGGAGGCCTATGTCCAGCAGTGGACGTCTCTAGGCTGACATGACGATGATGAAATAGTAATTGTAAATAGCAGCCGATTCTCACTTCATAAATACGCCAAAATTACTCTTTTCTTTTATTACAGAATACCTTCTTTTATTTTGATATGTGTTTGCTTTCTAATTACATACCTACCTCCGTATTTACTTGTAAAACGGTAAATTTTGCCGGTCCTAAGACAGGATGAAGTATGAAGAAGTGGGTAGAATTAAAAAAAAATAAAAATATCTACCTACACTTATTATTTTGCTTCATTTTATTGTCTACGGCTACCTGCATTATAAGTGCGACGGAAAGAATGCGTAAGAGTAAGACGGAAAGTAAGTACTATCCATGAAGTAGTGAATGGATTGTAAAATATGTCTATGATTTGGGAGAGATTTTCGACAAAAAACAAATGATTATAACTTTGCTATATATAGATATTATGAAATTCTTACGTCACTTATATGATAATAAGGTCTTCGCTAATATGTCCTTAAAGTTTTTGTACTAAAAAATAATGGTGTACATATAATAATATTTGGGGAGCCCACAATGCTAAATTGGGATTTACTCGAGCGCTATAGATACCTATTGGGTTGCAAAGCTTAGATGATAAGAAGATAAAATGTAAATAATGTATAATTTTTCATCGGTGGGGGAGCGGCGGAATTTTTAAAAGAGCTCCTTAATCCCTTCAGATTATCGTCAGATTATGTGTAAGCACGTCTAGAACGTTAGGATAAAGCATATATATCTTAATCTAACACGCTTGAGTATTTCAATTCAACACGGCGAATTCACATTTGCAACTTTCTAATAATAGCCACGAGTTTGCATGACATCTAAATCGTCAGATTATTCAATGAGAGCCTTTTTTAAGGTTCACTTAATATCCTCTTAGAAAATCTGACACGCTCGATCAATTTCCTTTTTTTACATTTTCAAATCTTACCTCCACTATGCAAACGATTTGATTGTCATTCCTACTGTATTAAAAATATGTAGGAGATAGATGCTATTAATATCTGACGCGCTCGAGTAAATCCCGAAATCCCTTAATGGGCTCCCCTACTATAATAAACTTTATTGACATCTTAAAATCATAATGAATCTATAGATACTACTATCAAACCGATTTATTCTTAGTGGACACAAGCGTATTGTAGTGTTGTGTGTTCGATTCCCGCAGTGAACAAAACTTGTAGCCCTTTAAAAGTTTAACTGCACTATAGTTACAAGTTTCATGGAAATTTCCGCCGAGATATCGTGTTTCTTTACTATTCTCGCACCATCTCCCACATAAAATAAGACAGTAAGAAAAATATTTCTGTACATTGAATATTCAGTTAGGCTAAGAATCAGTTATAGAGCGAGAATCTAAAAATTAATTTCTGTCTGTTTGTCGGTTTATCTGTTGGTCTGTTTAGTCACGCTAATTTTCGAAATAACTGGACGGATTTGAATGAAACTTTTTTTGTTATATTGCTATCTGGGCAACATATAGGCTATAATTTATTCTGGAATGTGGAACACCTGATGCAAGACCACAACAGTCCAGCCCCCACAAAAATTGCGGCTTGTCAAACACATTACGCCTGATGGGCATTTTCTATTGCAAGATTAAAATTCGAAGATCTCGAACATGTGATGTGGAACTCTAAGAGCCCATCTACACTATACCATATACAGACTTGAACTCTTAGCAAAATTTGTTCAGTCTGATGAGCATTTTCTGTTGACTTATAAAAATCGAAGATCTGAAACACCTGATGAGGGACCATAAGAGCCCATCTACACTATACCATATACAAGCTTGACGTCTTAGCAAAAGTAGTTCAGTCTTATGAGCATTTTCTGTTGACTTATAAAATCGAAGACCTGAAACTGAAGATGTGGAACCACAAGTACCCATCTTAACTATAACATACATAAGTACTATGTCTTAGCAATAATTGGTCAATCTGATGAGCATTTTCTGTTGCCGAATAAAACTTGCAGATATAGAACCTTTGTTGTGGAACCTTAATTTTTTAAGCGCTTAGATCAAGTTCGATTACCCTGCCCCTAGCGCTCGGCTACAAATCAATAAAATAATACCTGTAATCATTAGGGAGGTGCATTCGATGTAAATAAAAGAAGACAAAAAGGTTTTATATTTAATTAAAAATATAAAAAACAAAAAAACTTAAACGTTTTTGTATCAAAATGTTTGTTTAAATACTTCCTCCTGTCACAGTCGTTCATCTTTAAGCTAACAAGTAGATGTTTATACCAATAACTAATTCTTCGATCAATCAAAGACCCGAGGAAGGATATAGGATAGTTTTTATCGCGATTTATGCTTTGATTCAGTTCTTTGACTGTGGTTGGAATGTATGGAATGTGCATTATTAACCTTACCCTAGAATAAACAGCGTAATATGATATTTTTATATTTTTATGTGAAAACATGCTAGTGGTTTTTAGACTTTTATTGTGATGTTATATAAGATATTGTACCTGTTTCTTTTCCCAATAAAATAAAAATAAACGACATCCACGCGGGCGGAGCTGCGGGCGACAGCTAGTCTTTGCCGATTATTGCCGCCTGCACGATTTATTGTAATTCACCCTTTTCTGTCCGATTTCGTGAGAACATCGGGCAATCCTTCTTATTACAGCCATACCAAAGGAACATACATCCCAAATATCAGCTTCTTGCGCCCAATAGCTTCGGCAGAGCGTTGTCTGTCAGTCAGTCAGTAACGCAAAAATGTAATATATATTGACAAATGATTGTGTTAAACAGACAATTCTTGCACTAGACATTAATCTCGTATCTCAAAGAATATAGCATAAAACCCTAAACCCTAACAACAATTTGTAGATTACATAATGTTGCTCCATGTGGGGATCGAACTCATTACACTCGGCGTAGGCTTACGCAGCGCTTAGACCAGTTCTCTGTTCATAAAATTTAGCATATAACGTTTTTTCATTTCACAATGCCTACTGATATGCAAGTAAAGCGTGAACATAATTATATTCTACCACATGCACACAACACCATCCAGTCCCAAACTAAGCAGAGCTTGTACTTACTATTGGTCGGTACTAAACAATAAATAAACATATATACTTTTTTGTAAATACATACATATTATACATAGAACACCCAGACCAAGAGAAACATCCTTGTTCACGCAAACAAATGTTTGACTTGAGCGAGAATGAAACCCGCAACCTTCGACGTGGCAGTCGATTACACCCCCGCTACGCCACCGGGTGCATGTGGCACTGTTCGCCTTATGAAATATATTTTGCAGGTAGTCTTTTTAAATAAACTTTATAAACTTTTCCACAAAGCCCGCTGATATGTAAGTAAAGCCTGAACATAATTACCGATCACTTAATGTTAAACCCCAGCGGTGGTGTGGGTGTATAGACGCTTACGCCGCGGCTGAGTCAGGGCTCGGAACCAATAACTTGGTTTACTTGCTAATATTTGCGATCTTGGTTTGTATGTGGTCGCTTTTATTTGTCTCTGCAGAGAAACATATTTAGATCTGGAGTTCTATGTAGACTAAAATGACAGATCTGCAACCAGCTCTAAATGTTATCTTGAAATATAATTTAAAATATAATCTTATAATATCTTCTTGGGTTTACGCGAATGTTACACATTGAAATTAAATTACAGTTTACGGATTTTATCTGTCACAGTCTGCCGTGACCATGAATCCTGTAAAAAATTCGAAACGTTGACTACCTAATAATAAATAAAAAAAAATAGTTTCTAGAATCTAGAAACTAGATTTTTCAATTTACTACTAGTTTTTCATTTATTACTCTGTCTGTTCATAGGACATATCTTGTAAATTATACAAGATATGTCATATGAACAGACAGAGGAGTTACTTGCAATATAAAAATAGAACTAAGAACATAATATTGTAAAGCTATTATCTTAGCTTTAGTTATTTTAATGTAGTCATCATTGGGATGGGTGTTAAATAGATTGGTTTAGATGAAAACTATAGATGAATACCGGCGCCTGCCCTAAGTACTCTTAGGATCAGCGCAGACAGAACGGAGCGCAGCGGAGAGGATTTTATAAGCGCACTTGAAAATAAACTTTAAAGTTATTAAAATAACGACCTGGCTTGCCGTTCGTGACCGATCGGCAATGTCAAGCAACGATTGCACTTTCCGCCACTTGTATGGGTGCCCGCATGTGGCATTTACATTAAAACGCTACCGTTCTTCGGTGGACATGTGAAGCTGTCGGTCCCGGTTAGGTCATGTCAGAGGCGTTGGCAATAGCATGTCGAGCGGTCTGAAACCTCCGACAATATAGTTCAGGCCACACCGTCATCATCATCAGCTCTGTATATATAATGTCCAACTGCTGGGCATGGGCCTCTTCACATTGTGAGAAGCGTAATGCTATAGTGCACCACACTGGCCAAGTGCAGGTTGGCAGACGTCACCTGCCTTTCGAGAATCGCATCATCATGTCACTAATAATCGTTCACATATTCCGGCCTGTAGCGGCTCGGTGCAAGACGAGCGAAACGTCGGAGACAAATAGGTATTTATACCTCAAATAAGCTAATTGTACGCGATTAAGACCCGCTAATATATTTTGTATCATGGAGAACTCGCAGACATGCAGGTTTCCCCTGTATGTTTTCCTACACCGTTTAGCGAGCGCTAATTAACAACTCACACGAAAAAATAAGGAAGTTAGAAGAAGTCCGTGCAAAGCAGTGCGACGGCTTATATACAGCGCTGATGAGGATAAAAACAAAATGGTACCATCACATGCCAAGAATGAAAGCAGAAATATATAAAGAAGTAATTATCAATAAATAAACATACACTCGTTCTTCAAGCACCAAAATATCCTACCACAATACAGCTGCACATAACAAAAGCACACTTAAAATAGCTCAATCAATATTGCCTCATTGTGCTCGAACACGGCGTGATTAATTCGATTCTACGAGTATTTGCAGATCAATGTCATTGGCGCTGTATGGATTCATTTCCCTCAGCTCTCATACACGGACGGTGTGTCTGTTATGTTGGCTATCGCTTGAGGGTACTAAGTCGGTTAGTGATAAATTGGTTGCCTGCATATTTTTAAAGCATTTTACTTAGTGAGTGTTGGGAAATGTTTTCTTTTAAAGTGAGCTGCCTTGTTACTCCTGACCATCAGAATGCATTTTTTTTACAAACTTTTGTGGGTATTTATTTATTTATTTATAATCTTACGCCTGTATCCCCGAAGTGGTAGGCAGAGGTGTAAATATTACACCCATATTTCGCCATGAATTTAAGCTTCCACGTAATAGGGGGCGAGCCTATTGCCGTTACCGGGCACATCACCAGACTCCTGGCTGCTACTGAGTATTCGGAAAAACCCAGTAACACTTTTGCCCGATCTAGGATTCGAACCCGGGACCTCCGATCAGCAGTCGCATACGCTATCCACTGGACCACAGAGGCAGTTTGCACTTTTGTGTATTAGGTAGATAGCGCACTGCATCTGCAAGACGTCAACAAATGTATATGGCCCCTCGTCTCTACAATAAGATAAACAAAATAATTAATTTTTACCATCTAAAATACCAGGAATTTAAGTCTAAATTTAGGAACTGGCTGTTAAGTTTATATTACGATGAAACAGAATGTTTGCTAGAATATAGTTTATAGTAATGAAAATTACCTTTATGAAGTGTATGTGTATTTAAATTTAGCGATTGCTTTATATTATTAGTATAAGTGTGCTGCTAGCATAAAATAATTCTTGGTCCTTACATATGAGAAGGCACTGACTTCTGTAACACAGGTAGCCAATAACTAGCTAAGAAGTCAGAGGCTTCATATATTTTGATGTTAACATTATATGCAAATGAAGATTTATTATTATTATTATTATTTTTAAAGACAGCACTCGCCCTTTGTCTAAATCCTGCGTCGCGGGGCACTTTACAAAATGCATCTAACGGATACAATGAACACTCAGACTAGTCTCGTGTGGAGATCGAACCCACAACACTCGGCGCAGTGTCAAGCGGCGATACGGCCGCTTAAACTACTACGCCATCTATTTCAGTCAAACAAAAAACATAACGCGCAACCTACCATAGCGGTGACGATGATGCTTTCTTGAAAATAACCACCCTCGCCCTCACAATAACTCCTAAAGTACACTTCTTACGCAAGCTAATCACTACTCTTTGATTTATGGATCGAGTAATCAATACTTGGCGCTACGAAGCAACGACAGCTCAGCTTAAGGTTCACTGTGATGTGATGACAACCAGATGGCAACGTCAGGATGAGGTGACAACTGACAACCTTATGGTCGTCCGATGGCAACCTTTTGGGTGATCACGCTGTCCTAGCAACACAGTGGTTTACCACTGTTCAGATAGAAGGAAAACAATAATATTCTTGCTCATCGGTCATAACTTAGGAAGATGTTAGTTGTGAAAAAATAGAGCTGGTCTTTGTTGGGATCGTGTTAGGTATGAAGACGTCCACTGCTGGACGTAGGCCTCTCCCAAGGCTCTCCACACAGACCGATTGTGAGCCCATTTAACGATCTTCGCCTCCCACGATCCCATATTAGGTATAAATGTAATTTTTTACAAATTATCCCTACTTCAACCAAAATCTACTTAAACGTGACTATTGTCCCTTTTTGTAAAAACATATGAGCGCGTAAACTGTAATTTTTCCCATGCTTTTCCGCTGCGCACTAATCTGTTTGTGGAACTCGGATAACTTAACCGATTGCGGTATGTTGCATATCAATAGACGCGTAATTAAATGAGCTTTCCAATGATATAAATTAAAACCATATAATATGGTTGAAGCCCACGCAAGGGCAGTATAAAGTGAAAATTATAATTTTTTTCCCGCCATTTTTGAGCGCGATTTTATATTTCTGACATATTCCTTTTTCTCGTCGTTTTTTTTATTATGGGAGGTGTAGAAGTATTATACACGGTTAGAAAGGTTATTTAATTTACTTTTAGAGGAAATAAATATAATAAAAAGAAACATTTTAATATAATAATCTTTGTTTTATTTTTTATGTTTAACATAAAAAATAAAACAAGTATAAAAACCAATTCTGATAAGAATTCGATAAGAATTATTTTTATTGGAATCTGCACAGTTGTTTACTTTTTCCCGCCAAAAAAACTGAGGTTCCCGCCAAAATTTTCGATAACTAATATCTCATAAATAATATGAGTATTATACATCATATCAAAGGTTTATTTATATACCTACTCATAATAAAAAATAATACAACGCATAAATGTAACCTTATATACATACATATGTATTTAAACTTTTTTACATAAAATAAAAAAGCCGTTTTTACGATAATTTTTTGTCTAGAATTAAAGTAATACACAATATTTATTTTTTTGCTGTAACTTCATAATTAATCAGTTATTTTACAATAAAAGTATCATATATAATTACATAATTTGTTTATAATGATGTTTTTACGCCCCGCGCGCGGAATGCAAAGTCAGCGTATTTTTTTTTTTTCAAATGCTTACATCTAAATAATTTTCTAAGTACTGCTATAACTTTAATTTATTACATAGATAATATCACCAGGTATATGAATAAACAAAAGCAATCAAGTTTCAGCTAATACTTTTATTATGATGAACAAAAGTGTCGAGTAAGTCATTAAAAATGACATTGTTTACGTTACGGCCGCTCGCCTAAAACAATAAACGCCTAAACATTTCATTCAAACGTAATTTGTTTCGTACCATTAGAATTTGTCATTCATTAGGTTGCAGAACAATAAATACCACTCCACTCACGTTATTAATAATCGAACAAAAATTGATTTATTGAGCGCGCCCGTCTTCAAGTGGCGGCGCGCACTTGAAATTTGTCGATGCTGAGTAAGAACTTAAAAAAGGTGCGCGGGCAAGCGGAACCGTAAAATCATCTTAAATTTTTCGCGACACACATTTCAACATTTTGGTCCGAAATTCACTTTTTTAAATGACGTCACATTAAAGTTTTTAAACGTGTGACGCTACACTCGGCGCGTTTACAGGCACCACTTGTCACTAATGGGCGTCGATTAAAAGTCACGCTAGGGCGAAGCTAATTGATACAGTATTAGTATGGATAGTTTTATATTAGTCTGACTAACAGATAGACTGGTTCGAATGTGTTTTCATAATTGACTGCGGATTGAGACTGCTCAAATGGCGTGGTGGTTTAAACAGCTGCCTCGCCGCTTTATACACCAACTGGTGTTTTGGTTTCGATTTACAGGACATTACTTTGTGTTTTCACACATTGTTGTTGCGGGTCTTGATATTCTGTATGTCCGTTGTTTGATTGTTAAAAAAGTCTACCATGTCATAGAATATTTTACAAGTGCAGACGTTGTCTTAATAAAGATATTTTTATGGTTTAAAATAAAGCCTCACACCGGTCTACAAATTGTTCCCACCTGTTGTCCAATATGATTTCATAATTAAATATTCATTTTAGTCGCTTGGGTTTGTCCCGCACAGGGAAACTATTACCCCATTTACCCATCTTTATTGATTTTGATTTGTCTACGGAAACTTAATAACGTTGAAGAATTCTTACAACCTTTTAAGCCACAAAGAGCAAAAGCAATCAAGCCCTATAGTTTCGTATTGTCCGCGCGTAGTTAAACTTAAAGAACAACCTACAGAGCTAAAATTTTATACATTACTAGACATCGCCCACGGCTCACCCACGTGGGACTGTTCTAACACCTTAGCGTGGGAATTGCCAAAAATCCTCTCAGTGCACCCATATGGTCTCAAAGGAACATACACGCCAATTTACAGCTTATTGCGCGCAGTAATTTCGGTTGTGCTTTGTCTGCTAGTTATTCAGTAAAGCAAGACTTTAATATATACAGATGAATATAGTTCTCATGGTCAATGCAACTTTTCCTGATTTCCGTCAAATATTTCATGACACGATAGCGTTGGAGGGTCAGGTTGTTATCCCTTTGTATCTAAATCCTTTGGCACCAAAATTACACATGAACTGACCCAGTTGTTCAATAGTATTATCAAAAAACCGGTCAAGTGCGAGTCGGACTTGCGTACCGAGGGTTCCCTACAAACCTGAAGGTATTTATAATTATTAAAAAAATAGTGATGTAACTAATTGTACGGTGCAGCCGTACATTGCGAAATTACATTATTATCATGTCAGCATTTTCGCCATTACGCATTCATATTGCAATTCATATAGGTATGTAAAATCAGTTCACTATCGGTCATCAACCGCGTCGCGTGTACTCATTATCATTATATCAGTTATCATTTTCTATCAATTGTACTTAGCATTAGAACTTTAGCAATAATAAACTTATTCATTAGTCTATCTCCTCGTATCATTTAATATCATCATATCAATCAATAGATGTTAGGTACAATACCCTACATCTCGTGGTCCTTCGTAGTTTAGGAACATTTCGCGTGTGATAGTGTTACATGGTGAAGTGCATAACCAGCGACATTCTGTGGACATTTGCGTTTCGTGCAGCGATATCATCAGCAGTGATCGTGAGCATCCAGGGTTTGCGGTCAACTTGTATTCTATCCAGCGGAACATCAAGTAAGATCTTTCATTTTTTTTTTAATCAAACGCAAATATGGAAGATCTTTTGTTCACCCAACAGCAAATTGTTGCTGCCATTGAGCAGCTTTTTACCAACTTTAAGAAAGACGGAGCGGAGAGAAAAACTCCATCCTACATCAAGCGGCGTCTTGAAACTCTCGACGGCTACTGGCATGACTTTCAGGCAAACCATGACAAACTGTGTCGTTTCGGTGTAACCTCTCATGAATACTTTACGTCTAATCAGTATGAGATTGTAAAGGATAGGTTCGGTAATATACATCAGGCGATACAAAATTATCAGTTTAGGGAGGAAAGCAAGCCATCTACTCCTCTGTTGAAACCGGCTACACTCCTCACCGGGGCTGGAGCGAGCCTGCCTTCTCCCTCGATTTCTAAGGGTACCAATAGCAAGACAGACGAGATGCTGAGGAAGCAGATGAGCAATTTTAGAGCATTCAAACGAACAGTATCAAGCATCAATTTACATTCCGTAGCAGAAAAGTGGGAGTTCGATGATTTACTCCACACCCTTCAAACGCGATGGTCGGTTATCGATACATTGCATTGGGAGATAGATAGTGAACTGGAAAGTTCAAACAAAGAGTATGAAGAGGTGTTTTCTTCTTATGAACAGATCTATAATGACATGAAAAAGTCAATCAACAAAAAATTATGATCTACTTCGTTTACCAAGAAAACTACGCCACAAATGGAAATCCCTACTTTCAGCGGTAGTTACAGACAATGGACATCGTTCAGAGACCTTTTTACAGAGACTATACACAAAAATCCATCACTTTCGGGAGCCCAGAAAATGCAGTTTTTAAAAGGCAAGGTCAAAGGAGAGGCCGAGCTTTTAATTCAACATCTTTCGATCAGCACTGACAATTACACTGTATGCTGGGAAATTCTCAATCAGAGATATAATAACAAGAAACTGCTATTTACGTCTCAAGCGAGTATTCTGTTAAATATTCCAGTTAGCCCTAAGTTATCCGTAAATCACATCAAAAGGGTTCACTCAACTACCAACGAATATTTGAACGCCATTAGGAATTTAGGTATTGATGTGACATCTTGGGATCCACTCCTTCTATATATTTTGTCACAGAAACTAGACCCGGAAACACACACAGAATATCTTCAATCGCTTAAAGAGACAAGAGAATTACCGGTGTTAAAAGAATTTCTTGATTTTCTGGAAGGCAAATTCATCACGTTAGAGACGTCAGCCAGAAAAACGGATGCGAAGTCTCATCAGAACAGTTTTAACAACAATCAAACATTCTCATTTGTTAGCAAACCGCAAAAATTTAATTATCAAAAAAAAATCTTTCTCCACAATCAATCGATCAGAAACGTCGACAGATAGTAACACGTTTGGACATCAATCCAAACACAAGTGCCCTATTTGTGAAACATTCGACCATGGCATATTTTATTGTGAAAAGTTTTTGGGCATGTCCCACGATGACAAAGAGAGAGCGGTCAAGAAATATAATTTATGCAATAATTGTCTATATAATCATTATAATAAGCCATGTTTATCAGAAAAACGGTGTCGCACGGAAATCATAACACGGTTTTACATGAATCTTACACGCGCAGCAATGTGTCGCCCGGTGCATCGACATCAAAATCCGCGAACAATGAACCACTTCGGGGTCATTGGAACTCGCATGCGTCATTACAGGGCCTAGCACAAGAAGTTCTGTTACCAACTGCTATGATCATGGTGCAGAGTGCAGATGGAACCTTTATCAAGATGCGAGCTCTGTTAGATCAAGGATCGCAAACGTCTTTGATAACGAAGAACGCAGCGCGACTGCTATGCCTTCCGTGTCAGAAGCTGAAGGGTGTGGTGTCAGGCGTAGGATCAAAAAGCAGCAGTTGTACGGGAGCAATCAGCATTAATTTCACGTCAATTTATAGCAAGATCACATATCAAACAGATGTTATTATAATGCAGTCATTAGTAAACAATTTACCTAATGTAACGTTCAACAAGCCAGAATGGTCTTGTTTAGATAATATTCAACTAGCCGATCCAGAGTTTTATATTAGTCGTTCAGTCGACCTACTCTTAGGCAGCGATATTTATTCGGATATCATTTTAGAGGGGATTTGTAAAGCAGATTCCTTCCCGACAGCTCAGCAAACTAGCCTCGGTTGGATAATATGTGGCAAGACTATTAAAACATTACAATGCAACGTAGTTTTGAAAAACATGGATGTTATTAGCAGATTCTGGGAGATAGAGGACATCTGTCACCATGAACATACTACGTATTCACCAGAAGCTCAAAATTGCATAGATTTTTACAAAGATATGACTAGGAGACGTCCAAATGGCAAGTATGAAGTTCGGTTGCCCTTAAAACCAATATTTGATGAAAACTTAGGCAATTCAAAGTCTAGAGCAATTGCACAATTAAAACAACTCGGAAGAAAATTTACTCAGCAAAAACATATATCACGTGAATATCAATTATTTATTCATGAGTACCTATCACTCGATCATATGACGTAAGCAAGCAAAAATTGTGAAATTGACAAAAGTTATTATTTGCCGCATCATTGCGTTCATAAGACTGATTCCACAACTACGAAATATCGCGTTGTCTTTAATGCGTCTTCAAAAACAACCTCCGGATACAGTTTGAATGATCTTATGTACCGAGGACCAAATTTACAGCAGGACTTACACTTTAACTTTGATCATCGTATGGCGGCAATTTAGGTACGGTTTTACAGCTGACATTGAAAAAATGTTTAGCATGATTTGGGTCCACGAAAGCGATCAAAACCTGCAAAAAATCATTTGGAGAGATCATCCTTTTTTTTTTTTTGGTCGGGTTGGAAAATCCTCATGGAGTCCCTCCGCCCTGGGGGATGGGCGAAGGGGACTTCTTACTGACTAAAAACCAACCCGTGTGCCTCATGTACCCGTGTGTCGGAGGGTCGGGTTTTGCCCAAGCATACGTCGCAACCCCCCGACGGGTATTGGCCCGCCAGATGGTCCGGCGGGCCCCGAACAAAACCCCCTTGGCGGCGGGCCCCTTGGCGGATGGTGTTGGGCTCCGCCGCCAAAACACCAAGCGGCCGCAAAGGATAGGGAGGACGGCAACGCAACACCGCATCTCCTCTTCCTCTGCGGCCCCACCGTGACGCATCGAATGGTGCGCCCCCATTTGGTCGCGGGAGATAGGGCGCGCGGCAACGCAACACCGACACGCCTCTCCTCCCGCGACCACGCCCGTCTGCGAGGGACAGACAGAACTGTCCCCAGCACCCGTACCGTTGGACGCATCCTGCGCAGGCCCCGTCAAGCCCACGTGGAGCGTCCCCTCCTGGATCCCTCTTAGCTTCACCGCGGGTAACCAATCCACGGTTACTGAGCCCCCCCACCACGACAAGGTGGAGATCCCACGGGGTGGGGGAGAGATCATCCTAGAGACAGTCTGCAAGAATATCGTTTGACAACCGTGACGTATGGTACAAAAGCAGCTCCGTTTCTTGCAATGATGACTTTGCGTCAACTTGTTCAAGATGAAAAACCGAATTACCCCCAACAGCTATGCAATTAATATTTTATTAAACTCCTTTTATATGGACGACGCCTTATATGGAGTACATCAAATAGATTCGGGCAAACGTATACAACAAAACTTGATACAAATATTGCAATCTGGCGGTTTCAACTTGCGCAAGTGGAAGTCCAATGCACCCGAGTTGTTACAAAATCTCGATTCGATTGACTACAATCAAAGTGGATATGATTTTAGAGATACGGAGTCAACGAAGACTTTAGGACTCAGCTGGAATCCGCATCAAGATACTTTCCACTTCCAATATAATGTAGAAGCAACATCATCAAAAGCAACTAAGCGGACACTGTTATCAAACATATCAAAGCTGTTTGACCCACTTGGTTGGCTTTCCCCAATCACAACAAAACTAAAAATCTTGTTCCAAAAGGTTTGGGGTTTGAATCTTCAATGGGATGACACTTTACCGGATGACATTCTTAGAGAGTGGCTTCAGATCCGGGAAGATCTTGTCAATATAAAGCAATATCATATCAAAAGGTGGATAAAAACCACGGAGAACGATCAAGTTGAATTACACGGATTCTGCGACGCGTCCACTAAAGCGTATGCGTGTGTAGTTTATTGCAAGGTAGTTAAAGATAGTAATATATCTGTAACTTTGATGGCTGGGAAAGCTAGATTAGTACCTACGAGCAAATGTGTATCACTCCCTCGGTTGGAGCTCTGTGGAGCGCTTCTATTATCTAGAGTAATGGCTAAACTTAAGCAATGCTTAGAAAGCTATAAGATAAAGGAGTACTGTTGGACCGACTCGATGGTAGTATTGGGCTGGCTCAAGGTAGACGTCACTCGCTGGAACACCTTTGCCGCTAACCGAGTGACTTAAATCACGCAAACAGTTTCAGTAGAGCAATGGTATTATGTCAAATCCGAAGATAATCCAGCCGATTGCGCTAGCAGAGGGTTGTCACCATCTCAATTGATGAAGCATTCTCTTTGGTGGCATGGACCTACTTGGTTGATGCAGCCGGATACACCAAGTAGCAGCAGTCCATTACAGTACACTACTGACCAAGAAGTAAAGAAGAACGTCAAAGTCAATGTAGTTATAAAACAGGAAGATGAAAGTATCATAACACAACTTATAGAAAGGTGCAGTTCTTACATGAAGGCTGTACGTGCGTTAGCAATCGTTTTGCGATTTATTAGCAAAAATCGACAAAAAGGAAAATTTTTATCACTACAAGAATTACATAAAGCAAAGTTAATTCTATTAAAACATATACAACAGCAAGCATTTTTAGAAGAAATTGTAGCATTAAATAAATCCAAATCGATCAAAACATCAAGCAAGATTGTAAACCTAAATCCTTATATCGACGATGAAGGTATATTGAGAGTGGGAGGTAAGCTTAGGAAAGCTTACATTAGCGAAGAGATGAAGCATCCCATAATATTGCCTAGTAACACTCGTTTAACAAATTTAATAATTGATTTCGGCCATGAATCTACACTGCATGGAGGTCCTAAATTAACATCAGCATTTATAAGAAGAAAATTCTGGGTTCTAGGCGGCAACAGAGCTATAAAGAAGCAATTACGTTTGTGCGTCACGTGTGCAAGCGTTACCAACTTATGGGCGACCTGCCGGCAGCCAGATGTAATCGGTCAAGACCATTCTATAATACAGGTGTAGATTACACAGGATTCATTGATATCAAAACAAACAAAGGTCGCGGAGTCAAGACCACAAAAGGGTACGTGGCCCTCTTTGTCTTATGGCGACCAAAGCCGTACATTTAGAGTTGGTCTCAGACCTAACCACATCAGCATTTTTAGCAGCATTACGTCGGATGGCTGCCAGAAGAGGTACGCCACGACACATATTTAGCGATAACGGTACTAACTTCTTAGGCGCAAATCATGTCTTACAGCAGCAGTTTTTAGATATTCAAGAGCAAGCTATTCCAGGAATAACATCAATGGAAATAGAGTGGCATTTCAACGCGCCCTCTTGGCCATCAGCAGGAGGACTCTGGGAAGCGGGCGTTAAGAGTTTAAAATATCACATGAGAAGGGTAATTGGCGATCAAAAACTCACGTACGAGGAGTTGACTACCATATTGACACAAATAGAAGCCTGCCTAAACTCGAGACCTCTTTGCCCTATGTCAGAAGACCCAGAAGATCTCGACGTACTGACACCTTCACACTTTCTGGCTAGCGGTCCGAACTTAACAATATACGATTCAGAAACAAATCTTCCAATTAGATGGCAGTTAGCACAGAAAATATATCTTGACATTTGGGTAAGGTGGCAGTCAGAGTATCTCAGTCAACTCAACGCGAGAAGCAAATGGAAACAAGCACAAAGTAAGATCAAAGTTAACGACGTTGTTTTAATAAATGACCAAAATGTACCCCCAGGCAAGTGGGCTATGGGAAGAGTTACGGCGCTTCACCCTGGACAAGATGGTCACGCACGAGTCGTTACTATAAAAACAAAAAATGGATTGATTAAATGTGAAAAAATTATCAGTCTTACCAGTTCATCAGCGTACAATTGAATCGGAGAGTTAGCAAAAAACAGACACCATAAGTAAACAAGCGAATAAACCTACTCGAAACAAATTTAATTTTACAAGTATGGCGATTACATTTCTACTATTCTTTATGACACTAATATCATCGTCTCAGTGCTCATACAATTACATAACCTTCCCTAAAAATCAATCACTATACTTCGATAATATCAGTAATATGCATTTGATTCGAGAAGACTGGAATTTAGTGGTTTATTTCGACATGAATCCATACTGGGACGGTCTGAAAGCTTTATCAAAGAATATCGAGTATTTAGACCGACTATGTACAAATATAAACACGGTGTCACATTGCGAGGGAATCCTCACTCAACTAGTCACGGCTACCAAGAAATTCAACACTACAACCGTGTATTATCGAATCAGCAGATTGACGCTCGTGCGCGTTACAAGCGCAGTATCATAAACGGTGTCGGATATCTAGCAAACACATTGTTCGGAGTGTTAGATGACCGCTTCGCAGAAAAGTATGAGCAAGACATTATTACAATTAAAAACAATCAAAATCATATGGCTATGCTTTGGAAAAACCAGACATCAATTGTTGAAGCAGAATTCAATTTATTGAAGAGAACAGAGTCAGTTATGGATAAGCAACATAAAGCAATAAATCAGAAGTTACTTGGTTTATGTAACTCTATAAGTACCTTAAAATCTGCGATACAAAATGGCACCATCATCACTGACTTCACTTTGTCAGCAATAATTGCTAACAATCTATTATCGCAACTAAAGACCCTTCAAGATGAGTTATTAGAAACTCTAACTGATATATATCGCGGGAAATTTAACTTGCACATGATATCACCGCAGCAACTAAAGCGCGAGATAGATATGATTTCGAGTCATATTGCAAAGGATCTTTCATCACCAGTGGATGGGATGCAGTTCACAGAGATCTATCATTTGCTCAAAGTACGCGCCAAGATGTCAGAACATTATTTCATCTTTGAAATAAAAATACCGTTGATCACCAGAAATGTCTATGAGGTTCACAAAATCATTCCTATACCTCATAGAGTCGATCATCAAATGTTCGAAATCATTCCCGTTTCGGAATATATAGCAATTAATCTTAAGAAAGATGCCCTACTATCACTGACAGAGAATGATATCAAGTCGTGCTCACAGCAAAGTCCAGGAACTATTTTATGTAGCTTGCAGAAGCCTATATATAACATCACAAACGATGAAAGCTACTGCTTGATTTCGCAAGAGTCTGGAACTTGTAAAACAATTGCAACCTCGTGTATAAATAAATTCTTAGAAACAAACAAAATGAATCACTATTTATACTCGTGCTGTGAATTATGCCGACTACGTCTATTGTGTCCCGATCAAGTTACCGTATTACAATTGTCACATGCAGGCCTGTTTAACATAGGTCAAGGATGCGTTATCAAGACAGAAAACTTTAGTATTTACGGACACCAAGAAGTTTCCAACAAAATGATAGTGTTGCCGCAGATTCCCACATTTGAGATGGCACCTATCAACAACATCGTTAACTTGACGCCAACACCATATCAATCGTTTATCAACATCAGCGACATGACATTACAACGACAAGAGCTGTCTAATATCAGGAACCAATTGGATGTAATCAAGCAGAGTACTCCAATAACAGAGGACGTGAGGTTCCATGATATTCATCATTACGTTGCGATCTACAGTATTCTCTGCATTGTTATATTAAATGGAGCAGCAGTAGCGTGGCGACGACTGCATCGCCTCTTCAGATGTACGCGGCGGTCGAGGGACACTCCCGCCGCGTCGAGGGCGGAGGAACCTGCGGTGTTGCAGCCAGCAACGAGCGCCGTCAGTGTTAATGTACCAATTCAGTGTAATAATGAGTGTTCTTGTGCCAAGTGTTCCAAAAGTGTACAGTGCTCACGTATAGACTTAAGTGACGCTAATTGTGAAGAAATTACCACTACCAATAACTTTAAAAAGGATTCGGCTACCTCACCAATATTTAGATCAGTGTTTCACACGGACAATCAGGGACAATTAGTTCATTTAGTATTAGCATAATGTGATTCTAAATCGTCATCATTCTTTGTTTCATTATGTAAACATTACTATCATCCTCACTCATCTCCCATCTCGCCCGGGAGCATGTACGGTGCAGCCGTACATTGCGAAATTACATTATTACATTTTCGCCACTACGCATTCATAATGCAATTCATATAGGTATGTAAAATCAGTTCACTACCGGTCATCAACCGCGTCGCGTGTACTCATTATCATTATATCAGTTATCATTTTCTATCAATTGTACTTAGCATTAGAACTTTAGCAATAATAAACTTATTCATTAGTCTATCTCCTCGTATCATTTAATATCATCATATCAATCAATAGATGTTAGGTACAATACCCTACACTAATAATTTCATCATCATCAGCCTTTAACAGTCCACTGCTGGACTAGGCCTCTCCTTTGAAAGAAGGAATTGGCCTACTATACCACGCTGGCCAAACGGGTTGGTATAGGGTTTGCATCAAGTTTTCCTTCTCTTGCAGAGCTGTTCTCTGCATAATATGTTCCCTCTGTCGGCTCTTACGACACCCATGGGATGATATGGGGTGGTGACATTCCGTATTCTTAATCCGTCACCACAACCACAACCGTCAAATACTAATAATTTAAGGTTTTCTAAAATTTTCCTATGTGAAATAAAACGTTGCTTTATGCCAAATTTCTAGACTCTAGATCATCTGGACGTACCCTTTAGTTTTGACTTGAGCATTTGATATGAATTTCAATTTAATACCTCTACACGTTCATGAGGAAAGGGGTAGTAACTTTCAAATTATAAAAATGTTTTTATTATATTGTTGCGAATGACGTTATTTGAGAATAACGCCATCTATCGGTGAATGAGAGAACTAGAAGAGAACTGATATATCAGTGTTTCATCTATCCTCTAATAGATGGCGTTGCTGTTGATTACTAGAACAATTCCACAACGCTAGAATGTTTCGACTGTGGCGAGAATGTTCGCGAATACGCAAGAATGAACTAGTTTGTTATCCGGCCGGTATAAATACCGCGTAATCAATTGAATAAGTGAAAGCGATCAAGAAGCGAAGAAATGCTAAGATTAAGGAAGTGTTTAGTGGTGTGAAATAGTGTTTTAATAATACACACGTAATTAAGTGGTATAAAATTGTGTTGTGATAAATAAAGAAAAGCTTAGTAGCATAGTGCATTTAATTTATTACCGAACCCCAGCTCGTAACAATATGATATAGGAAACAAATTACGGTTTTCGCAATTTTTCCTTTAACTGTACAAAGTAAAAATTGCGAAAACCGTAAATTTTTAGGAAGCTGTAAAACGTTGCCTCATGCAAAAAATTCAAGATTCTAAGTTCACGGGACGTATATACTCTGTAGGTTTTGATTCCCTTGCGAGTAGTTGCGAGTTTAAAAATATGCTGAAATTGCTGTTTCTTTTGATTGCGTTGACGAAGAAGTTCGATTTGTTACAGCTTAAAGATATTATTGACAATATAAAACAAAAACGAAGACATTGGAAAATGTATAAAAATCATATTCTACCGACTGTTTACCCGTTGCTATATAATTTGCACGCTCTCATACTCTTGCGCAACAAAATTTCATAAAGAAATATCAGAAACGGGTACAGAATGAGATTCGAATTCTGGTAACACACTGACTCGAGAACACTCACAGTAAAGATGAGCTCTATGCAGATCGACAATTATTAGAAAACTGCAGCAAATATTTTTACATTCTGAATGAACTCTTATTGGCATTGTACTAAATAACGCATCCAAGTACACAATTAAGATGAGGTTAATTAAGACTTGTGCATGTGCAAACGTTGAAAATAATTTTAACTATTGAAACATCTTGTATCACATCTTCATAAACATGTAACTAACGTAATGTTTAAGCGACAAGGCGGACGTTTAAACCACTTATCCTTTCAAACAGTCAGATTTATATAGATCATGAGTAATTTAGGTTACAAATTAGTGAGTAGTTTGAACGTTTTTAGAATTCTTTTGAATGTATATTGTTCGTGCTAGTGATGTCCGCGAGGGCATCCATCTCAATGGATAACTCTTGATCATGACTATTCAAAGTTTTATACGCCGTATAGATGTGGTTTTACTCAAACCGACTGCTATTTAGATGTGGTCATTGTCGTTATTCTGTGAGAGGGTAGTTCTTCACCGGGTTGGCCCCGTCATGGCGAAATTAGCAAAGCTTTACTTCCTATGAAAAATTTTTGAGCTTTACATTAAAGCCCTACAATTTATATTTTCTTAATTTGCTTCGGAACTAAAAACGCAAAAACAAAAACTGCATAAAGTCAGTTATTGATACAAACCGGGCAGTGCCGCCGGGCACAGAAAATCACACTTTAAATAAAATAAAATCTATATGTATAAAATTATTGCGTTACTGACTGACAGACAGATAAGCCACAGCCAAAACTATTGAGCGCAAGAAGCTGATATTTGGCATGGATGTTTCTTGGGGACCGTAGGATGTTACTAAGAAAGGATTGTTCGTAACTCCCACTTGAAGAAACTGTAAAATGTCAAAGGTGTGCGTAGGTGGGCGTAGCTCTGATGCTATATAAAACTCTCACGACGCCATATTGCTTTTCTTCATCCTTTATCTTATTTTAAACCTAGCCAGCAAAAATAAAAAAGTAAATATATACAGAGAAAAGAAAACAAAACCTTTGAGATATGCAACTGAGACAGTTAAAATAAAAAATAAAAAATAAAAATCATTTATTACCAAAAGAATATACAATGTATACGCAGTTTCCGTTGGCCCCACACTAGGCAAGCCTGTCCTGTGGGTACCTATAACGATTACATATTGCCAGCTTACTTTGTTGCTCGGACAGAGTCACAACAAAACATTGCTTTACTTAAATATGTTGGTACCTAATATATTGAAAACTATTTAGTGTATAATAATATATGTTAATATAATTTAATATGTGTCTTTAACTGAAGTGTGGATAGTGTATTTAGTGATATTAATTTATATAATATACAATAGGTAGAAAGAATATATAGTATAAAAATATGTAATAGGTGCAATATAAATGACAGTCATCTGTGAGTAATACATGTGAATGTTAAGTGTTTGTGTGAAATTCAACATAAATGCTTAGACTAAGTGTTTCAAAAGGTTTTCTGTAGAGTCGTAGGTCAGGGAGCAAAGCCAGTTTTTTACCTTTATTTTCGCCTCTCTTAAGGAACAATGTTTGATGTCACAAAATGAGGCTACCTTGTTGTAAATGTAGTAATCCTTGAAAGGACTAAAACGTCTAGCAAAGGAAGTGTTGATTTTGGGAACAGTAGTTCTATATATGCGGCGTTTGAGCAGATCTTGGTACTCTTCAGAATTTATAACAGAATGGTGCACTTTGAGAAATGTCTTTAATATATGTTGTAACGTATGTCCGGTACTTACCGCGTTGCGTCACAGTACCGCCCATACGCTCGGCCAATCAGAGAAAGCCATCGTCCGCGCTCGCAAAGCCTGACCAAATATGGTCATAAACGGACTCTCACCCTGATGGAGGGCCCGGTATATAAAGGGGCCAACAGAGAGGCCGGCACCGCTTTTCTAACGTCGCTTCTACTACCTACCCACTATAACTAAGCGTACCTACTGACCCTACGTCGTATCTACGTGTATCCTGGTCCCAGCTACGGGTAAGCACTACATTTACTGCGTTAGCGTACTGCCCATCTCTCTACCTGCTAGCTGAGGCCGGCTGACGCCGCCTGCCTGACTCTATTGGTTGTGGCTCTCCTAATGCTGCTTTCCTTCAGGTTCCAGGTGCACCTCTCCAAATAAGCTCCGGGCTACGCTCCTAGACCGCTACACTTTCCTGCGTCACCTCTGCCGAAGAGTCTGGCCTGCCCTGCTCATCATACTCACACCGCCGGCGCCTGCCAGCTGAACCAACGTCAGCGAGGACCTGTACCGCTACGCGCAGCCTTCGAGCAGCCTGCCTACACACTACCGGAGGGAACAGCGTGGGAGACTGCAGCCCTTAGTGTTCAGGCCAGTGTCGTGTTGTTGGTCGGTCATACTCGTGGCAAGGGAAGTGAGGCAATACTCGGCAAATAAACGCATCTAGATCCTCTACTGCGTTTTACTACCAGAATCCGTTACAGTGGCGCCTACGTGGGTTATAGTCTCGCTTTCCGTGCTCGAGTTCTCATCTAGCAGGTCTCCATCATTGTAAGCGAGCAGGTGCGGCTACAGCGAACCGGTATGTATTGTTGTACTAGTTGTCTACCTTTTAGTGTAACTACCTACTACGTACTAGTTCGCAAATTAGAATCTTAACGTTTTTCTAATTAGTCCTAACGGTCGAACTTTTACGCCTAATCGTAAAGTAGGCCATTTGTAAGGGCAAAACGCTTGCGCACTAAGTGTAGTGTGTAGTTTATACTTACGCGGTACTCCTTCATACACAATGGGCTCACACCCCATAAAATACTTTCTTTTAAATAAGAACGAGTTAGCTTACGAGGTCGCGATTAGAGGTGAGGAACCGGCTACCTCTGTCCTAGGTCTGCGGAAGCAGCTCCCTAAATTACTGGAAGCCATTCCAAATGATGATATTTTGGAGTCGGGTCTAGCCATAGCGGTGGACTTCGAGGGCGCTGGCGAAGCCGTCTCTGAGCTGGCCAAGCGAGTGAATTTATTAACCAATTCTTACGACGCGAACCTAGCTAGGAGGTCTACAGCACTGCACAACCACATCTTCCATAGACTCTGTAGGATGGAACGTCCTACGGCGTATTCAAAACGAATAACCGAATTGTGCAGCCGGTTCGACAAGCTCTCGGCGGAGCTGTCCGCCATTGAACAATCAGGTGTTCGCTCAGCTGATGCTGTGGCTGAGGCCCAACCTGCGCCGTCTACCTCGACGCAGGCAGGGTTAGCCCCAGTGTTGCATTGCGAGCATTTGAGAGTTAGCGAACTGTCTAAGCTAAAATACGACGGTACAGGATGCGTCCGAGCGTTCCTACAACGCGTAACCGAATTCCAAAACGCGCGTAATCTACCTTCCACTAAAATTTTATCATATGCCTCCGAAATATTCACCGGTAACGCACTTCACTGGGATCGCGGCCTAAAAGAATATTTCAATACATGGGAAGAACTCACCACTAAATTAATAGACGATTTCACACCGTACGATTATGACTACCGGTTATTAAATGAAATCCGCCGACGTACTCAAGGTGCTACCGAAACTATAATTATTTATCTCTCGATAATGAATCAGCTGTTCGCTAGGCTGTCACCGTCAAAGCGATTGTCCGAACGCGAAAAGTTAGACATTCTATTGCATAACAAACGTCCATGCTACTCGCTAGTGCTAGCTCCGTCAATATCTTCAATAGACAGTATAGCAACACTGCAGACGTTATGTTTAAACTACGAACGGATGAAATGTTTGAACTCTCAATTCCGCGAACCGTATTACAGTAACGACACGTTGTCACCAGACCCAGCTTACAGTCACAAACCTAATAACCGAGCGCGTAATAATTCCTACAATAATTGTCCCGTTGCTACTGTAGAGGGTATGTCCGGAAAACCCGAATACACTGAGAACAACGACACTAGCAAACCTAAGT
Source organism: Euclidia mi (assembly GCA_944739405.2). NCBI lineage: Eukaryota > Metazoa > Arthropoda > Insecta > Lepidoptera > Erebidae > Euclidia > Euclidia mi. Next base: position 22,518,639 of record OX123204.2, on the reverse strand, counting down.
CTAAACCTAGCTCTGTCGCTCTAGTCACGTCCAAGTACTGCCCGCGCTGCCGTATCAATGATAACAGTTTGAATGAGTGCAAACGCGATCGGTTTGCAATTTGCTTCAAGTGCGGCCGTAGGGATGTGACATTCCCTAACTGCCCGAACTGTAAATCGACGAAACCAAAAAACTAGTTGGTCAGGGTCGGGGCGTGTCAAAATCTAAATTAGGTTCTACAACCTATTCAACCAATTTTGACAAAGATGATTGGAGAAATTGGCTAAACACTCTAAAAGTGTATTTCTCTAGTTATTCCGTCGCCTCGATCCTGGATAATAAACCTAAAAATGATCTACGGCTCTATGTTAACGTAACGATTAACAGTTTACCTATTTGTGGATTGCTCGATTCCGGTTCAGCCATTACAATTTTAGGTAACAACTCCCATCTGGAGGTAATTACTGAAACCGGGTTAGAAATACAGCAGTGTCACAACACTAATTCCATTCGGACCGCGAATGGAAATATCTTGTTGCCGCGCGGTCATATCAACTTACCCACTACTTTTAATAATCAAACCCACTTACTGAAAGCTTATATTATTCCAGAAGTTACAAGTAATTTAATTTTAGGCATCGATTTCTGGAAACTATTTAAATTACTGCCTAACCATATCGCATCCGTATGCATGTCTAAAACATTGCCGTGTAGTGTGTTAAGTGCAAATAAGCCGAGTAACACGAACGTATTGCAATGTTTTAGTGAGTTGAGTGAGTCACAACAAAGAACGGCTAAGTTAATTATAAAGCAATACGAGTCGATTTCTACTGAAAAAACCGGTTTAGGACGAACTCACTTAATAGAACATGCAATAGACACTGGCGATTCTGCGCCGATACGCCAAAGATACCGCCAGCGAAATTAAAAATAATTATTGACGAATTAGACGAAATGCTTGCATTGCGAGTGGTAGAAAAATGCGAAAGTCCGTGGTCGTCACCAATTTTACTAACGCCTAAGAAGAACGGTAGACTAAGGTTTTGTTAAGATAGTCGGAAACTTAATTCTATTACTAAAAAAGACGCGTACAAACTACCTTACGTATCCGAAATTTTAGACAACCTTAGGAACGCTTGATATCTAAGTAGTATAGACTTATCTAAGTCCTTTTGGCAGACGCCTCTTCGCGAATGTGATCGTGATAAGACTGCGTTCTATGTGCCTACTAGAGGAACATTTAGATTTGTGACTATGCCGTTTGGTTTAACGAATGCACCTGCGACACAACAGCGTTTGGTGGATCACTTGTTTACGAACAGTCCTGAGTTCGAAAACTCTGTATTCGTTTTTTTAGATGATATCGTGCTTATATCGCCATCTTTTTATGCTCATGTGTCACTATTAAATAAAGTATACGAAGAATTAAAATCGGCCAACCTTACAATAAACTTAGAAAAATCTAAATTCTTCCGTGATGAATTGAAGTACTTGGGCTACGTAGTTAACTCTAAAGGATTACAAGTAGACCCATGTAAGGTGGAAGCCATTCTTCAATATGCTACGCCTAAGAATAAAAAAGAAGTCAAAAGGTTCTTAGGCATTGCATCATGGTATCGGCGATTTGTACCTAATTTTAGTACTATTGCCGGTCCTTTGAACAAACTTACCTCTACCGGTAAGAAAGCCGCACCATTCCAGTGGTCGGTGGAAGCTGATGACTCGTTTTGTAAACTAAAACAATTGTTAAGCTCCGCACCAATATTATCGTGTCCCGATTACGAGAAACCTTTTCAAGTTCACACAGATGCGAGTGCGAGTGGCATCGGTGGGTTGCTTACACAAGAAATAGATGGCGTGGAACTACCAATCGCTTACATGAGTAGGTCACTAAATGCACAGGAACAAAACTACAGTATAACAGAACGGGAGACATTAGCAGTTCTAACAGCCCTCGAATATTGGCGCTGTTATTTAGATAACGGGTTAAAGTTTGTTGTGTATACTGACCATTCCGCACTGAAATGGTTCCTAAACTTGAGCAACCCGACTGGTAGATTAGCTCGATGGTCGGTTCGTCTGTCAGCCTTTAACTTCGAAATAAAGCATCGGCGCGGCGCAGATAATATTATAGATGATGCGTTATCACGATCCCTACCTGTAAATATAATTAACGCGAATAATAATAACGTGAATGACCCTAATGTTGACACCGATCAATGGTATTCAGCCACCTACAATGGTTGTTTATCTTCGCCTAATGACTATCCAGACTATTCTATTAAAAATAATAAATTGTATCGTTTGATTAAATCTAGGTGTATGCTACGTAAGGAGTTCGAATGGAAAGAAGTACTACCTCCTTCTGATCGAAATAATGCCATATTAGAGAACCATGCCGAACCCACTTCGGGGCATTTCGGTATATTTAAAACTTACAAGCGCTTAGCACTGCGTTACTATGGGCCCAAAATGCGCGATGACGTAGTTAAGTTCATAAATTCTTGCGACACTTGTATCGCGCACAAACATCAGAACCATGCACCATTGGGAACCATGGGACGACCCAAAGTGTGTTCACGACCCTTCCAAACCATTAGTGTAGATTTGGTGGGGCCACTACCCGTCACAAGAAAACAAAACGCCTACATCTTTGTAGTAACTTGCTGTTTTAGTAAATACTGTCTACTTTTTCCTATCAGGCGCGCAACTGCTGAAATAATAACTAATATTTTGGAAGAAAAAATATTTTTAGTTCATGGTATACCATCTACAATTATATTGGACAATGGTAAACAGTTTGTCAGTGCTACTTTAAAAGCTATGTTGCGCAAGTACAAAATCCCTAATCTTCATTATACTCCTAAATATTCCCCACATGTCTATACGGTCGAACGCTATAATAAAACCATTGGTTCTACCTTAGCGGCGTTTGTAGGAAATGACCAGAGATTATGGGACACTCTCCTACCTAAGGTGCAGTTTGCATTAAATACTGCAGTTAATGAAGTCACGGGCTATACACCTAGTTTTTTAGTCTATGGACGTGAACTAGTTCCATGCGGCTCACACTATGTCGACACGGACGCTGATGATATAGTATACATACCTAGGGACGATTACGCAGAAAACATAGGTCACTTATCAGGCATATTTGACAAAGTTCAGGCACTCCTCATTCAAGCTCATGCTAGGAATTCCCAAACGTATAATTTACGCCGTAAACCAGCTGAGTTTAATGTGGGAGACACTGTGTGGAAAAGGACTTTTTATCAGAGCGACAAGGATAAGTCCTTCTGTAAGAAACTAGCTCCTAAATTCGTGAAGTGCACAGTGATTAATAAAAAGTCGCCTCTCGTTTACGAGTTGTCGGACGCGTCTGGAAATTCTATTGGGTTTTGGCACATAGAGGACCTAAAACTTATACACTATGGCGCCTAACTATTTGTTACAAACCGTATAAGACTTTCCCTTCTTTCTTTCTATATGCCCTCTTAGCTTGGACAGTAGCGGACTCATAGACCTAACGCAGCTAGTCGGATTTTCCTTGTTGGCCACGTAAAATCCTCTCCTAAGGCGGGCGGTATTGTAACGTATGTCCGGTACTTACCGCGTTGCGTCACAGTACCGCCCATACGCTCGGCCAATCAGAGAAAGCCATCGTCCGCGCTCGCAAAGCCTGACCAAATATGGTCATAAACGGACTCTCACCCTGATGGAGGGCCCGGTATATAAAGGGGCCGACAGAGAGGCCGGCACCGCTACTCTAACGTCGCTTCTACTACCTACCTACTATAACTAAGCGTACCTACTGACCCTACGTCGTATCTACGTGTATTCTGGTCCCAGCTACGGGTAAGCACTACATTTACTGCGTTAGCGTACTGCCCATCTCTCTACCTGCTAGCTGAAGCCGGCTGACGCCGCCTGCCTGACTCTATTGGTTGTGGCTCTCCTAATGCTGCTTTCCTTCAGGTTCCAGGTGCACCTATCCAAACAAGCTCCGGGCTACGCTCCTAGACCGCTACACTTTCCTGCGTCACCTCTGCCGAAGAGTCTGGCCTGCCCTGCTCATCATACTCGCACCGCCGGCGCCTGCCAACTGAGCCAACGTCAGCGAGGGCCTGTACCGCTACGCGCAGCCTTCGACCAGCCTGCCTACACACTACTGGAGGGAACAGCGTGGGAGACTGCAGCCCTTAGTGTTCAGGCCAGTGTCGTGTTGTTGGTCGGTCATACTCGTGGCAATACTCGGCAAATAAACGCATCTAGATCCTCTACTGCGTTTTACTACCAGAACCCGTTACAATGTCGCGTCGTGGGTGGCCGAGATGCGAAGCATCGGGTCTTCTTCACGATCCGACATAGTTTCCAAATAATGTGGGCACTGTTGTGGGTACTCGAGCAAAAGATAATTTAGCTTCAATCAAAATAACTTTATTATAATTTTACTCAACAACTTGAACGAGAAAACAAACACGTGCGTTGGTACTGAGCGTTCGCCAAAACTGTCCGAACTGGAGTGTGCGCACTCGGTCGCCCCGCCCTCAGCCTTCCCGGCATCCCCTCTACCGACGATCGTGTCCAAGCGGTAGTGCGCGCTTGCGTTTCCGTTTACGATGTTGATGGTTTACGAAGCTTGTTACTAGATGGCGCTGACTGTTGCATCAAAGCGCCATCAATCCACGACACGGCCATCACTGACTAGCACCCGTCCTCGGGTGTAATTCCTGTGGACAAAATATACTCTGAGTGTAGTTAAGCTAGGCTATCCTGCCAATAAAACAAAGGAATCTGATTCTCATTGGTACTTTATTTCATCTTAATCTAAGTACACTAATCAACTCCTATGATTTACAATTCCTCGTCATTGAGGATACATACACAGTGCTTCCTTCACAAAATCATTCTTTGGAAAAGATCCGATCAACAAGTTTAACTACTAAAGAACGTTATTCCAACAGTTCTATTACTCTTTACGATAACTGTTAAGCAATGCATACTCAACTCTTTTTGTGATCTGTGCACAAACACAAATCAGAATCGCACCAACGATTCTTAACAATCTGCCACCACATATGCTACAACACATGAGGGGCTCTGTGCTCCAACACAGACAAGAATCGCACCAACGATTCTCAAAAAAAACTCTTACGCAATATGTGCTACAACACATAAGCGCTCTGTGCACCAACACAGACAGAAATCGCACCGACGATTCCTTACAGACCCATCGCCACATGTTACTCATGAGGTGCGGTCCAGACCCATCGCCACATGTAAGTAATGAGGTGCGGTCTACAATTCTGAGCATGAGTATACAAGCTATTCTTGATCAGATTTGGTTTCACTACCACTGTCATCGACTATGACATCTAATTCTCTAGGAACTTGGTGATCGGGGATCTTTCTCACGCGATCATGGGGGTATTTGTATGTTCGCTTAGAGTTAAGCGCCTTGAGTAGGTATCTATCTCCATCTAACACCTCAATTATCTTAAAAGGATCTTTAAATTTAGGATCTAATTTTGTTTGATTCCTTTCTTCATTTTCTATTAGAACATAATCATTAACAGCTAACTTAGAAACCTGAGCCTTACTTTGGTCAAATCGATTTTTATCGTAATTAGTATTTTTCGTAATATTCTGCGTCGCGTGCTCTCTAATCTCATCTAGATTAATGTCAGTCACATTCTCATCAGCGGTCACTAAACCAAGTGGTCGTGCTACTTTTCCAATCATCAACTCGAGAGGGCTAGATTTAGTTACCCTATTAATAGTAGAGTTTATGGCCAATTGAACCTCTCCTAACGCATCCTGCCAAGAGCGATCACGACTAGTCTCTACAGCTGTCAACATACTCTTGAGGGTACTCATTACCCTTTCTACCTGACCGTTAGCGCGGCTGCCTCCAGTAGCTATCAAGTGCAACTCTATGTTGTTAGAAGAACAAAAACTAGAAAATTCTTTACTAGCGAAACAACGACCTTGATCAGCTACTATGCGTTTCGGTGCGCCAAACAATGCAATACAGAACTTAATAGCACAAATACTACTATTAGTGTCGATGTTAAGCGAATGACGGAGTAGAACAAATTTGGTGAAAGCATCTATTATGACAAACACGTACTCTTTGATGTCGTTTTTCCCAGACAGTTTGCCAGAGGCGTCAATATGAATTGTGTGCCATGGAATATTGAACTTGGGATTTGGGTGAAGTTCGGCTTGAACTTTACCAGTGTGGGGTTTTGATACTTTACAAGTGATACAGTTGTCAACGAATTTCCTCACATATAGCTACTACTACGCTTCTTTAGAGGCAGGCAGAGGATTTCTAGAAAGGAAGTCTACATGGGTCATCCTACAGCCTTCACGGTGAACAATCTCAAACTCAAACGACTGCATGTAGGCCCACCAACGATGAACTCGTGGAGACAAGTCAGTTTTATTTTTAGATGCTTTAACAGAACTGCAATCTGTCACAACAGTAAACTTGCGCCCTAGCAAATAATGTCGAAAATATTTTATGGCATTAAAGATTGCTAACGTTTCTAATTCAAATGAATGAAACTTTGACTCTGTTGGGGACGTGCGACGACTATAGTAAGCAACTACATGTTGTTTGACATTAATCTTTTGAATAAAAATGGCACCATATCCTTCAGCACTAGCATCGGTATGTAACTCGATTGGATGAGCAGGGTTAAAAATTGTTAGAACTGGCTCACTGGTTAAGTAAGATATTATTTTCTGACGAATGGCCTCATGACTCGGTTCCCAACAAATGGACTTATTCTTGCCACTTGTTAAACGAAATAGAGGAGTCATCGTTTTTGAGAACTGTGGCACAAATTGTCTAAAATAACTGGCCAGTCCTATGAACTGTCTCAGTTGAGTGATGGTTGCAGGTGGGGGATGTCTCGATAAAGCAACAATTTTATTAGGGTTGGGTCTGATCTAGCCATCCTCAACAACAAAACCTAAATATTCAACCCGTCGCTTAAGAAACGAACACTTACTAAAATTCAGGGAAAAACCGGCTTTTGTCAATTTATCGAGCACAGTACGAAGACGAACTAAACTCTCCTGAACACATGATCCTATCACTAAAATATCGTCGACGTATGTAACAGCATAGCTATGAGCCAGATCACCTAGTGCTTTCATCACTGCACGCTGATAAACTGAGCTAGCATTTTTCAAACCAAACGGCATAGTCAAATATTCCCACTGACCGTCTGGCGTGACGAACGCAGTGCGCTCTATTGATTCAGGGTGCACTGGAATTTGATGATACCCTGATAACATATCGAGACACGTGAACCATATAGCACCACCTAGCCTAGATACAAGATCCTCTATCAATGGCAGTGGAAACCTATCCGATACAGTGTTGTCGTTCAGTTCTCTGTAGTCGACACACATGCGATCTGAACCATCTTTCTTCTTGACAAGCAACACTGGGCTAGAAAAAGGTGAACAACTTGGCCTAGTAATACCAGCTTCCTCTAATTCACGAACTTTAGCCGTAACAACTTCGCGTTCACTCGCACTAAGCCTATATGGACGACGATTTACCGTACGACTAGGATCTATGAGCCTAATTTGCAACTGTCCTGTTGTTACCCTGGATCTAGAAACACCAGTAGAAAACGATGATGAATATTCTGACAAAAGGTTAATTAATTGAGCACGATATTCTGGCGGAATGTCGGTATCAACCTGATCGAAATCAACACGACAAGTGGAATCGTTTTTGAGGTTATTTGAAACATCACATAACCTAACAACCTTAGACCTACACAAAACAACGCTATTAGACGTCATACTAACGTTAAATCCCTGATCTAAAATCTCACGGCCGATTAAAATATCATTTTTAAGACAACTGTCCGGTACAACATGAAATAAGATCTCTAACCGCAGATCATTGATCATAACCTCAGATAAAATTTGTAGGGTACTTTGCACACTACCTTGACCGATACCAGTTAATTTTACCATGTTATTTACACGCTTGCCACTAAACTTAGACGCAACACGATCTTTAATGAGAGAGCACTCGGCGCCAGAATCGTAATAAAATGGATATGACTCACCAGCATTCATCAGCGTGCCACTAGGATTACTGACGTAGCAAACTTCAACACGTTGCTCGCTGCTCGCCGCTGCTGCAGGTGCTGCCCCGCTTGGGCCGCTTGCCATGCCGGTGCCTTCATTGCTACGTGGGCACTTCGTAGCAAAATGTCCGGCGTTGCCGCACCGGAAACAGATGATGTCCGAACGCGGCTTTTGTCCTGCAGAACTTGATGACGAAGTGGAGGCATTGGATGCCTTGCCTTTCGCCTCACTTCTTGATCGACAGTCTGCCGCTCGGTGACCTACTTTGCCGCAGTTGTGACATTTCAGCGATGTTGATTGGAACTTCGATCGCTTGAACTCGGGACCGGTGTCGGTTGAGTTACTCATCGAAGCTTTCCTCTTCAAAAATGAGAACGCTTGAAGTTCACACTGCAACTTGTTTCTGTTGTTTACGTCGGTAGTAAATGCCAACATCTGTATGCGCCCATCAAATTGCGCCATATGAGCAAGCACAGTAGATATGGCTATCTGCTCAACGCTCAAGTTTTGCCAGCGTGATGTGAGGGTAGACAACAATCGTGCGGCATACGCAGCATAACACTCATCTTCTTTTGGCTTGCTACTTGTCATTTTGACAAGAGTTGCAGCTGGTGTGTCCACGCAATCGTAACGGGATAAAAACAGGCTTTTGAAGTCACACCATGTCATACCCGCGAACGATACTTGCGCTAGCCAACGTGATGCACTGCCTTTCATAGCCTTGCTTAAGGTGATGATTAGAGCACTGCCAATAAGCGGTACTTTCGATAAGCACAGGGCCGCTGTTGTACACCAAGCACGTGCGTCCACATCCGGCTTATCCGGGTCAAATTCAGGCAAAAGAATATGCTTGGTACTTGTCGGCCCCTTAATGGCTTCTATCAAAGACATCATATTCTGATTTTGAGCAGCCAGCAGCGTTCGAAGTAGATTCTCGTCGCACCGTGACGTCATAGCTTGATTATGCGATATTTCTTCGGGTTCTTCAGCTCGAGTGCATCCCAGTTCTGATGTCGCGTTGTGGGTGGCCGAGATGCGAAGCATCGGGTCTTCTTCACGATCCGACATAGTTTCCAAATAATGTGGGCACTGTTGTGGGTACTCGAGCAAAAGATAATTTAGCTTCAATCAAAATAACTTTATTATAATTTTACTCAACAATTTGAACGAGAAAACAAACACGTGCGTTGGTACTGAGCGTTCGCCAAGACTATCCGAACTGGAGTGTGCGCACTCGGTCGCCCCGCCACCAGTCTTCCCGGCATCCCCTCTACCGACGATCGTGTCCAAGCGGTAGTGCGCGCTTGCGTTTCCGTTTACGATGTTGATGGTTTACGAAGCTTGTTACTAGATGGCGCTGACTGTTGCATCAAAGCGCCATCAATCCACGACATATAAATAACTGCCGCACATTCAATACTTTGCTATCTCTGTAGAGTTTAGAAGTGGGATACCTATATTGCTTTTTAGCATAACTTTGAGCACCGAACGCTGGGCTCTTTCTAAGGTAATTAAGAAAGACTTAGCAGCGCCTCCCCAGGAGCCTATACAATAGGTAAGTAATGATTCACTTAATGCGGAATACACCGTTCGTAGTGTATTATTTGATGCTGAGGAGCGAAGAAGTCGCATTATATTAATGGTTTTGCGAATACGACTCGAGAGCGCATTAATATGGGATTTAAAGTTTATGTTTTTGTCAATGATAATACCAAGGTATTTAATGGTATCTGTTCTTTGTAGGTTTTTACAACTACAGTGTTGTTGATCTCTACAACTGTGTAACCTGATATTAAGTAGATTACTAGGAGCAGTTGCGGCTGTTTTGTGAAAACACACGTATATAGTTTTACTGATATTTATAGTTAATAGGTTATGATTTAACCATTTTAACACACGCTTTATCCCCTCCTCTGCATTTGAAAAAGTCTCTTTCCAGTTAGAACCGTAAAAAATTAAAGCAGTATCACCAGCATAACAAATTATGTCTGAACTGATGATGTCATGTATATCGTTCATGTATATAATGAATAGGGTTGGTCCTAGTATACTTCCCTGTGGGACGCCGAAATTGATAGATTGCAAATCATTTTCATGATTGCCAACCCTCAAGTATTGCTTGCGATCCGACAGGTAGCTCCTGAACCAATCTAGAGCTATACCCCTAATACCATATTGTTTTTCTAATTTCTGCAGAAGCCAAATCTAAGAATACTCCTATGCTGTATCTATTCTTATCAAGGTGAGACGCTACTGTAGAAGTCAATAAAGTGACAGCTTCCTCAGTCGATTTGCCTCTCCGAAATCCGAATTGCCTATCCGATATAAGGTCCTTGTTTTCAATATACTGGATTAATCTGTTATTTACAATTTTTTCAAGAAACTTAGAAAAAGCTGTCAGTAACGAAATAGGTCGATAGTTTTCTGGAGAATCTTTACAACCATTTTTAAATATTGGTTTAATAGAAGCTATTTTCCATATATCGGGAAAGACACCAGTTTTTAAGCTCTTTAAGGTTAAATATTTCTGAAAGTGGTGGAACAAGGACAGTTCTTAGTTCTTTCAAAAGCATATTTGTGATTCCATCAGTACCTGCGGCTTTATCGTTTTGCAATGATAATATAAGAGGTTCCACCTCAGCAAAGTCCGTAGATTTCAGAAAGAATGAGTCTGTTAAAAAATTATTACGGATCTTAGTTGCTAAAACTTCCTGAGTGAGTTGCAATTTATTCAAGATATCATTGGCCAGCTTCATACCAAGTGTTGAGAAGTATGAGTTGCACATGTTTAATGATTGCCTAGCGTCTATACTGTTTTGGAGTCTTAGAAGTTCTAACGGTTCTTTTTTTATTACTGTTAGGTGGCAAACGGACTTGATGGTCTGCCACAGTTTTTTTGGGTTCTTTGTGTTATTGGACAGTTCTCTATTGTCATAATCTATTTTTAACTTGTGTAATAAATCATTACAAAAGTTTCTATACCGGGTGTAAACTGTACGCAGTAGTTGATCATGAGGGGATTTTCTTGATCTCATGTGAAGCCGGTCTCTGTGTTGCATGCAACGGATCAATCCTGGCGTAATCCAAGGTTTTATAGCATATTTTGAGTGACTTATTTTGATTATTCGCGTGTGTTTGTTAACAATCTCAGCGAGCCGGTTACAAAATTGTTCAACTAGTTGGTTTGTGCCTAAGCTATTTATTTGAGGAAACCAATCTACCTGTGACAACTCATTTCTAATAGCTTCCACGCCGCGTTTGCCAGCAGATCGATTGAAGTGTCTTTTTTGTGGCTTATCTGTAACTAAACCCAGCATAACCATATCATGATCTTTAATATCAGCACAACAGACAACACCCACGGAATTTCTAACGGTATTAACAAAAATATGGTCCAGACACGCGTCCCCTCTTGTCGGTTTGCTTATAGCAGGAAATAGTCCGTGTTCTGCTGTTAGACATAAATATTCCAACTCGTGATTATTTGTAGTAGATAATAAATTTATGTTTATATCACCTGCAAGAATCACGGTGTGCGAACTATTTGAAAGATTGGCCAGTATGCAGTCAAGTGAGTTTAAGAAATTGTTCAGATTCTTGAATGTCGGTGGGCGATATATCCCTAGAATTTTTATGTTTGCTAGGTCCAGTTGCAGGCAATTTGCGTCCTTTACATCTGGTTCTGAAACACAGGCACTTATAGTATTCAAGACGTATGCTACAACTCCACAGTTTTGATTTATATATTTGTTTGTTTTATAGCTTGTGTAAGATTGTATCTGCGGTATGACAGTGCACTCATCGAGCCAGCATTCTGTCAGAATTATAATATCGAATTTAAAATCTTTTCTTTTTAGTGTTGTAATAAAACTAGTAGTTTTTATTAATGCTCCGAATGTTAAATGTTAATATTCTAAAGTTGTAAGTGGTGGTGATTGCTAGTTGGCATTGTTCAGGCGCTTCTATTGTATGACAATTTATACAAACCGAATCGATTTCGCTAATTGCATTGTTATTAATCATGGGAAGGTGAGTATAAATAACTTTTCAGAGGAATTACAACATAATCTAAGCAATTGTCATACAATATAGGCGCACATTTACCGATGTAGTATACTAACAAAATTGCAAAGGGCAGTACACAATAAGTATACTTCTGGCTGTAACGATAATAAATGATAGATATGATTTTAAACCATGCATACACTAGCATATTGTATATAATATTAATGTTCGAGTAATTATAAAATCCATATAGAATATATAATATAATGTTCCCATTATATATAGTAATTCTTATAATTGTTGTGTAAGTTATTGTGTGTTGATGTAACAATGTAATAAATATAATAATATAAGAGCGTATTGAAATAAGCAAATTTATATAAAAGGAATAAAACATTATATTGTTAGTAGTATATATTTGTTTACAAAGCAGTTTATCGATACCTAAAGGTGGCGTAGGTTTTAGCGTTTCAATTTTCTTTATTAGGGCCGAAAATACGCGATAGGTCATCCTGTGTGCGTACCGATAAAGCGGGTCCACCTTCGCGTTGTTTAACGTAAACCAGCAGTATGAGTAGCTTTGTTCTTTACATTTGGCTCTCGCCGCCCGAAAAAGTAGCCTGTTTACTTTTGTTAAACGCTCGTTGTAGTACATTTTTTGTGGTGAACCAGCGATTTCAATATCAGCGCTCGATATGTTCCTGCGTGTTCTTGCAGCCTTTATTATTTGATTCCGCTTACTCCGACGTAAGAGACGCACCACTATAGGCCTCGGGAAACTGGGCTTCTTTTCGGCGTCTAATGCAGATTTTATGCGCGGTCCCACTCTCGTCACCCAATCAATATCATTATCATTTATTTCTACACCTACTTTCCGCACTGCTAAAAGAGCAATGTGGTGAGGGTTTTCATTAGCATTTTCAGGGATTTTCAGGGACTCATTGCGAAGTTGATGTTGCGCTTGAACGCTTATTTCCTGTTGAAGTTCCGACACTTTTGAGTTCAAAATCTTCACTTCTCGCTCTCGGTCTTCAAGGACTTTGATTCGCTTGTCTTGGACGGATATAGACGAGTTTAGTGCTTCAAGTTTTGCCTGACAGTTTATAAGTGATGTTGTGGCATCTTCAAGGTGTTTTTTTAGCGATGATATTTCCTGGGTTAATATGCGAACTTCATCTATCAGTTCTTTTACCTCGCTATTCGTATCGGTGTCATGCGCGTCAGTCTTTTTCCTTTTGGTAACATTGTCAGATACCGAGCGTACGGGCGTCGCGCTATTATCTCCTCCTTTCCTTTCAGACGCGCTGCAGTCCAGACATTTCCACGTCTTTATCTTCTCAGATGAAAGCGAGGATCGATTAATGCATAACGAGCAAAAATTTTTCTGACAACTTTCTGTAGAACATGTTAAATTATTTGAGTCTTTCGAATATTTCAAACAGCCGTAACACTTCATCTTCAGAAAAAAAATAATGAACAAAAGTGTGTATCAAAAATTCACATAGTGCGTAGTATATCTTCGGATTCGATCCCGTGACCAATAATAATAAAGGTGAAAAACCAACAAAAAGAGTTGTTAGCAACTCGGATTCGAACCCGAGCTTCTTCAATTTCACACCGACTATTTTATGAGCGTAGCCAATTGCTCGTGAAGTTGTACAGTGAAATTTAGGATTAGTTTCTAAGGGCTAAAATTAGTTTCGTTATTTGCCAGAAATTGACCTTGTCTATTGTCTTTCAATGTCATTTACCGTCACAACAACACTTTCAACGGATTTTTTAGACAAGTTTTCTGTTAATAACTTTAATGTTTCTTGATGCACAGTCACTGTTTTTACACTGTTTTGATAGGTTTTTGATTCCGCACACACTATTACAGTTCTTGTTTACAAAAAGTCAGGTTACACAACTTTATTTTAGATTATTGTAAGAGAGACTTGACAACACGTCTGTGTATGACAACAGTCCGAGCGGCTATCAACGTAAAAGTTAACTCCTTGAATAGCAAGAAATGGGTCGCTTCGTCTGATAAATTAGGTTATCATTTATTTTTATATCATTGTCGTCCGGGCAAATTAAAACACCGCAGGGCTTTTCAATAAAAGAGCTCTTGCATTATATTTATTGAAGCGCAAGTAACCGAATCATAAATAAATTTAAGAGTTGTTATTTAAAAGTATGTTGAGAAAAGCTATTTATACCAGGAAAGAACATTAAAATCTATACCATAGCAGCCCCTGGGAAATCAGCTGGTAGGTTCACAAAATGTTGACGAGCACTGGCTGGTAACAAGACAGCGTTATTCTGTCATATTTTCCGGCGATTCATTATAAAAAGAAGGTTTCTTTCGGTGGATGATTAGCTAGATTTTGACATTATTTACGCAATACATTATTTAGAATGAGTTATTTTTTGGCACACATTGTTTTGGATTATTTTTTAAGACAATCATTAAATTGTTTTGTTCGCGTTGTCCTCTGAGCTGCTTGAGACTAAACTTATATGAAAGCAGAAATGAGTATTGATAATATAAAATATTAACTTTTCTACGAAGCGGTTGCATTCTGAGTGACGCAACCCAAAGAGACACGCATAAGAGCTCTTTTATAATTTCATCTAATGAAATATTATTTAAAATTTTAAAAAAATATATTTTTTTCAATCTTAGTAAATCTAGCTATATTGTACAATTTGCAATAATCACGCCAACTGACTGGACTGTTTAATCTGACTAAAATATACAACATACTGTGGTGAGTTCATAAATAATTTAATAGGATGAAGCGCCAGCTAATCTCACTGGTCCACTAGTGAATAGAAATCATCTGAATAAGGACAGACAACAATTCTCCACGTAGAGAAATATTTTCATTTATCATCCGCCAATGTTCACAATCAATAGCTATATTTTAATCTTCATACAACCATTGTTGAACCGGAACAACGCCTGTTGAAAGAAATCTAAGAATATCTAGGTACCTTATTAGAAAAATGCAGGAATTCTGCAAGGTAAAACGTGTGCCGTATTGATGGCGATGTTTATTATCGTCTAGAAAATTTGTAAAGGAGTTTTAGCGGCGGAGAATATTCGGTAATGGAAAAATTATACAGTCGATGATGTGGACGATATAGGGAACACATAAAACGGACTATCGGTGAAAAGTTAGCGGAGCGGGCATGTAGTTACTCGTGTAGCAAATTGAGGAGTAATTTGGTAATGTTTGAATGGAACTGGGACAAACAGGATTAAAGAGTTATCTACTGCAATGTGCTTATTAAATTTTGCATGCTAAAAAGAGTGTGATGGTAATTATTACTTACCCTTTATGTCGAGGCTTCTCAGACTCCACATATTGAGTCGGTTGAATTATGATTGCTTATGCCAAAAACAACTAGTACTAAATAAATATTTTGTGTTTTAATTTCTTTCTGAACGTTCTTTAAATTGTATTCAAATATGTTTATTGTTAACAGTTACTTTCACACAATTCAGTTTTCTGAATTTGACTGTTGACAAAACTGCACCAGCAATATTTATGACAGAATTAATAACATAATTTATACACTTGAATTTGAGTTGCAAGCATACAATGTAATTTGTTTTTGAATTAATAAATAATAATAAAATAAAGCTGTGTTTTGTTGTACTTAATACCTAAAGTTCAATTAAAATTTATATAAAGTCAAGACTTCGGACAAAAATTTTTGAATCATAAAAAAATTATGGACGGGGGAAAAAGGCAATCGAACCTATGACTAGTGTCGAGTCGACCTTTAAATCTACGTGCAGTGTTTAGATGAGTAATATGAGATAGATGAATGCCTATAAGACCAGCTAATATAATAAGGTAATGTATACGTTTTAAAAAGTTTTATAAGCCCTTGTAAATGCCTTTTAAATAAATGCCATTAGAAAATATGGGCCTTATCAGAAGGCTCAAGGTCACTCAGAGGGCGATGGAGAGAGCTATGCTTGGAGTTTCCCTGCGAGATCGAATCAGAAATGAGGAGATCCGCAGTAGAACCAAAGTCGCAGACATAGCTCTCCGGATAGCCAAGCTGAAGTGGCAGTGGGCAAGGCACATAGCTCGAAGAACCGATGGCAATTGGGGCAGAAAGGTTCTGGAGTGGCGGCCAGGTACCGGACGACGCAGCAGAGGTAGGCCCCCCGCAAGGTGGACCGACGATCTCGTCAAGATCGCGGGAGGCGGTTGGATGCGGGCGGCTCAAGACCGGTCTGTGTGGAGAACCTTGGGGGAGGCCTATGTCCAGCAGTGGACGTCGTTTGGCTGATATGATGATGATGAGATAATGCATTGAAACACAATAAAGTTATTTAATCTAGTGGTAAGCCGTGTAATCAGGGAGTTGTCTGAATGTGTGATAACAATATAAGGAACTAAATTACACATATGTGCGGCGAGTGTGTTGGACTGGTGCCAGTAGTACTGAGCGCTATAGGACCACGAACATAGTAGTGAAGTCACTAGTAAAAATATTTGGTACAACAATAATAATATTATAATATCCTTTGCAATTCACAAATAGCGATTTTAGTCAGAAACTGTATTGTGGTATAAGTATGATTTACAAATAATCATACATGTAAAAGAAAAATAAGTTTCAGCTATTTTCATGTAATCATCAGTTATCCGAGTTGCATCCGCTTACTAGTCTAACCAAATTTGACTGAATATTAGCGACTGACGTCTGAATTCAACAACACAAAGTGGTAGCAATATTCCACGATTTAGACTAGTGTCAGTTTATGCAAAGGTTTAAAGATCAAAGATCTTCACTTCTTCTTTGGCACTGGATATGCGATAGTTAACAATTGAATATGCACATAACTTCGATTCTGTGGTGCATGCCGTGGATTTAAACACGATTATACCTCTGCATAGCAGTCTGTTGGTATCTCCACTAGGCTATCGCTGCCTTTGCTTGACTTTTTACATATTTTCACCAGGATCTTTGCGGATCCTTAGGTATCAGTTGATTTGTGTAAAAACTATAAAAATATTTTTATTAAAAACAGTTTAAATTGCAGTAACTTATGATCTTAGGCCATAAAATTGACAAAAAAAATCCAGTTTGGTCTCCAAATTTCTTTCTTTAAATGCATTGGACAATTCGGGAATAAGTAAGTATATGTAGCAATGTTCATTCTTCGCCGCTCCAAGCTTGTCGCCCGCTGAACTTTACATAAAAGTGCTCGGTCCGCGCTAAACGTGTAAGAATCCGAACCGGCGAGAATAATTTTATTCTTTTGAACAATTTTCTTAACACTTTCACGGACAGTAAACGAGACACAATTGAAGTTTTATTGTTATCACGTCTATAGACGTTTACTGTCCTTCAAAGTGTTAATTACCAACGATGTGGCAAAAAATATGTTCTTGCCACATCTTTCAAACCGTTTCGTTTCAAACTAGTTAACAAATGGCCGTTTAACAACATATGTATATTTCATTTCATTATGTGTTGGTAAAGTCTGGTGAATTATATATGTATTAAACTATTGTTTCTTAATTTTAGAAATGGATATTTTTGATATAGTACCTAATAAATTATTTAAAAGTTTTACCAAAAGTCATCTAATGACCGATGCAAGGGGTTCAAATCATGGGGCAAAAGTAGATGGGTTAGATTTAATAACTTATCGCGAGACTCGTGTCGTCATCGTTTTAATTAGACCATGTTAAAAACACAGCTAATACATATAATAAGACGACTATCTCAACATTGACTAAGACGGCGTGGACAGAGAGCACCTACAGAACCTACCTACGTGCGAAACACATTATAGAAAAATTACGAAGCGATGCACAAATGAGCTGAGTCCACAAACGTTATAGATAAGGTAAAGCTAAAGGTAGTAGAGCCTTGCTGATTTCAGCATGAATGGGCCGGCTCGACCGGGAAGTACTACCCTCTCACAGAAAATCGACGTAAAATAACAGTACCTAAATTGTTGCGTTTCGTTCGTTGAGTGAGAGTGCCGGAGGCCCTATCCCCTATTCCTTCTCCCTCATCCCACTCCTCATACTATCCCTTTTCCCAACCCCAAGAGGCGGCAACGTACTTGTGGTGTTGCTCGTGTCCATGGGCGGCGGTAATTGCTTACCATCAGGCAATCCGTCTGCTCGTTTGCCGCCTATTACCATAAAAAAAAATAAAGCGTTCATATAGCAACTTACTTCACCCTTTCAAAATTGATAAACGTAAATGCCAATATATGCCGTGAGGTATGCACCGTATGCATACACAAACAGCGCGAAGCAGATGATGGTAGCAGGCGCAATCCGCAGCGCAGCGCACCGCACGGCAAGCGCTTGAATATATTTTCATAGCTCCAACACAAGTCTTGTCGATTTGCGCCACCGACGTACGCCCCGCCGGTCACCACGGGACCTCTCTGTACACCAAATGCAGAAAGTCAACTTGACCTAGCATTATGTTGTGACTAAAACGGATTCAGATCTTATATTACTATAAACACAGACTTTGAGAGGATGCTTAAATATTTGTTAGTTTTATGGGCAAGAACTCTTGAACGGTGTTTAAAACCATGCAGTAATATAACATAAACATCAGAATATCACATACATTTTGTCCTTACAACCGACCACAACCAACCCCCAATGCAGCTAGAATCTAGTATATTATAAATTACATGCAAGATCTAGTGGAAATGTATTAGGTTGCCAAAAAGCTAATATTTTGGTATAGTGTTTTAGATAACTAACGGTCGGTTTCAATATTTAATCTATGGATGGATTTGAAGATTCGAGATACATATGTTGTATGGAGCTTATGTCGAATATGTATCTCAAATTTAAAATAAATGGATGATATTAAATTGTTTTATAAGTTATTTTTGACTGGGTATTTATTATATGCAGGCTGTGGGTAATATTGTAGTATCGATCACTAGCTACGTCCTTGGGTTCTCTCCAAGGCACTCGATTTATGACAAAAAATATTCTTACTTAACATATTAAACAAAACTTCATCTGAACCAAAGTTCACCACAGTCAATTTTACGAATCATGCGTGGAAGCTTACCACCAGTTAGAACGCAGACAAAATACATTTTCCAATTGGTTACTTTAAAGCGCGTTTTACTACATTTAGAGCGAAGGATACCCGCCCTTTACAAATCTATCCACCAAAAATTATTTCAAACTCAAAAATCATCTAAGCCAGTTTATTTAACCTTCTGCCTCTATTCTGCCGTTGTTTGACAGACACGTGGAGATTCCCATGCGGAGGCACATTCCAGCCGCTGAACAATTATACCCCGGTCTGGACACAATCGTCCTTCCGCAAACATTTAGCCAGTCTTTTGTGCAAAGCAATGTAATGCATTCGCCCTCTTGCACGGCAAACTTTTTCATTGACAAAGAACGTGTTTATTCATCCATATTGCACCAACGTTTGTTATAAAAATGTTGATAAATAAAACACAGGTTTTTTGTTTGCAATTGATTAGTTGGCATGTTGGCCTCGATTGCGTTCCATGAAAAAATTGAAAATAAATTGGAAATGTTGTTAGGTTAGATTCTTTATTGAGTGTTTTAAACAGGTGCTCGTATTTTGACATATAAAATTTTTGAATAGGATAAATAATTATTTTCAGAGGTAATATTTTTTTTTGTTTCCTGAGCGCCTGATTAGAATAACATCAATACGATATTATTTGATGTTGCAGTTATAACTTTAGTGAAAGAAGAGACTGAGGCTCTCCTGAAATAAAATACAGAAGCGATTGAGCAACCAACAAGGCAAATATAACATCTTACATATTTTTTTCTTCGTTGCTTCATTTCTGATAGTATTTTTAATATAAATTACCCAATTCTTGTTGATAGATATTCTTGTTACAAATACTTTCACTATTAATCCAACAAGAACTTTGTTCAAAACCCAATTAATTGCAAAAAAAGAGCGTAGACGTATGTAGTTGTATAAACTTGTTTGTTAAGCCAATTATATGATTAGGTAGCGCTTCTGTTTCGTAATCCAAACAGCTAAGCAATCTACACAAACTAACAGGAATGAACTAGGTAGTGTAAGCCGACTTTGACGGGATTTGCCGACCTTGACCGATATTGGAATTTGGACCAACACTGCACAAGTTGCCTTATTTGACGACCGACACGCAATCAAACAATCAAATGGCAAGAAATAGATAAACAGAGGTGAAATCTGGTAATCCTGTTAAGTCTTCGGTTTATTGGATATTGCTTTAACTTCAATTTCAGATTGGATACCAACAACTTCTAATCAATAAGAACATAATGACGTTTAAAAAAAGTTTTTACACTCGAAATTATATTTAAACTAGTAAATGCATCAATAAGGATTATTCAAGAAATAGACATCAGATTTTGATAAAATTTTAATGTGACCAAATGAGGAGCACCAGCATTCAAATAAAAATATCATCTAGTATCTTCTTGGGTTTACGCGAATGTTACACATTGAAATTAAACTACAGTTTACGGATTTTATCGCGTTGTATTGGTTTCACTAAGTTATTACATTTGAAACTGATCTAGAAACTATATTTTTAATTTATTACTAGCCGAAGTTTCGAATTCTTTACAGAGTTCATGTTCACGGCAGACTGAGGTGATATTTGTCTTTTTCTTGAATGTATAAGTTATCTCAAAGTACCCGAACATTTTTCAACTACTGGTGTTACTATTTACGCAGAATGAGCTCACAGTGTCCTTAGGTCTTCTGGTGACTTTGTCCTTCTTGGGTTTCATTAGCCTTATGACAGGGTCCCAAGCTGGAGGAACATTCCAACCATCTTCCCTATTGAAATTATTGTGTTTTTTTAATTTCAATAGCCTCTCGTATCATCCTTGGAAGAAAACGATGTTCTTTTGCGAGTATCTGTGGTTCATCAAATCGCAGGTAGTGGTTGGGTCCTTGTTCCACATGTTCACACACAGCAGACTTTGTTGAGCGTTTATGTTTTATGTCAGCTATATGTTCTTTGAGTCGAATGCCTATGCTTCTCTTGTTTTGTCCAATGTATGAGAGCCCACATTCACAGTCAATTTTGTAGACACCGGCCTCTTGCAAGGGTAACTGACACGTGACAGATGGTAATAATTGACTGATCTTCGTTGGCGGCTTGTAGTAAGTTTTGATAGAAGCTCGCTTCAAGATGTAGCCAATTTTGTCGGTCACGCCCTTGATGTATGGGAGGACAGCAGGTTGTCTTTCTACTGTAGCTGGTTTTTCTTTCTTCTGGGATCAGTGACAGTGGCGCGGCGGTCGGAGCTTGTTGTCTTGCAGAACTTGCCTGACATGTTGAAGCTCAGCGTCCAGGTATTTCTTGTCACAGATCCCGCGGGCTCTCTGAAACAGAGACATTCCTACAGTAGCTAACTGTTTAGGATGGTGGTGAGATTCACCGTTTAAGTACCTATTTGTATGGGTCTTTTTCCTATACACAGAATGGCTTAAGGAGTAAATTTTAATTTAATTTAAGGATTATATATAAATAGTAATTTAAATTAAGGAGTAATAAATTAAAAATATAGTTTCTAGATCTTTAGTTTCAAATGTAATAACTTAGTGAAACCAATACAACGCGATAAAATCCGTAAACTGTAGTTTAATTTCAAAAATATCATCATCAAAACCCTCATTACAATCCTCATTTTTTAAAGTCACTTAAAATCATATGTACCTACTCGTAAAATGTTGGTCTTCTTAATTGGCTAGCTCTAAATCAGACAGCATATTATCGCTAATACATAATACTTGCAGTGGGTCGTAGGTTAATTGCTATCAGTGTCTTGTAGCGAGTTTTCTTTGTGTCTAATGTTAGATCGTTTGTAATGAAATGAAACTTCTTATATGCTCGAATATGGTACAACAGTAATATTACAGTAAATTTATAAATAAAGGTTTTAGTATATTGTGTCCAATGTGACGCGCAATAAAGTTCAACTTGACGTAGGCAAAACACCTTGTCTTTGCAACCCGATTCATAAATTATACAAAAGTATGAACGATTTGATTCTTTATTTCTTGTCTTTTTAGTTACTCCCTAGCAAAATAAAAATATAAAATCTAGTGCTGTTGTTACTGTATAAGGGATGGGTAACAAATAAACGATAAATGTGAAGCTTGTAGTGTAAGTAATGCTATCTGTTGTGTTCGCAGCTCGTTACCTCCACATTGAGTGTGAACCAAATACTACACCCACAGACATACATCAAACGTTTATAAAGAAATCTACAGATTTTTTGTAGGAAGTTATTTGATAGTTCAATGTGTTATAGATTTTTTGTGTATATCACTGAATGTATGTATTTTGATATAGTTAAGTCGTCTTTTAAGAAGATTCGCAAAGCGAGTAACTTCTTTTTTTTTTTTTAATAACTGGCAAAAAATTACTTTGCCTCTTAAATGCAACATGGATTTCATAAAAATTACTTATTAGAAGTTTGACTGCAGAAAACGCATGGCTGATAAATTGTACATTTAAAGCATTTTTGTGAGATTTACAGGCAAGAGCGCACTTAAGCTATAGCACCATAGCCAGTCTCCAGCCAGTATCAGTAGCCACAAATAAATGGTAGACACGTTCAAAAGGAGTCTGAAAGTCCTATTAGCTTATAGCAGGTCGTCGTCATCGTTAACCTCGCGTAACTGATGCCTCAATCGGAGAGTTCACCCTATCCAGACCGACTGGCCAAAGAATTTGCGCATCTGCCCGCCAATCTAGTTTCAATTTAAGGCTGTACCGCACTCACTTTATACCAATTTGTATGTAGATTTAAACACGTAAAGCGGTTTTTGTGTCGTTTGCTGAATTACTCAGCATTTTTTATGAAGGTTTATTAAAACCAAATGTTACGTATGCAAATCTAATGGATAAACACTATAATTGTGTTATTTATCAATTATTCTACAATTTTGTTTAGTTCGTACACTCTTTCATTTACCGTGTACGTCTTGCAACTAATGGTTTGATGTTCGTCTAGCATTTAAGGCTGAACCGCACTCACTTTGAGGACCACGCATTACTTGATTCAAATCTTAATTATAATGATATGTTTTACGATTATATACTAAGTATTTCAAACTAACTGTGCTCTGAGACAAAATACGAAACCTGTGAATGCACCCCGGACGAAAACGAAATTTTTATCGTTTACCAAAGTACTCGGGGTCACTTTTGTATGTTTGATTTCGATAAAACCTTATATAACGCTTGTAAATCTAATGGATTAAGTGTTTTATGGCAATTTGGGATTGGGAGCAAAATAGGAGGTGACGTCACGGATGTCAAATGAGTCGTTTACTCTCTATAATTGTGAACATAATATATAAAGACAAAGTGGTTATTTAGTATAAACATTTAGTTGCAACTGTGCCTAGTAGTGTAATGTGCATTGTATATTGGTCGCGAGTGATTCAGTGGTCTATATCGTATTAAAAAAACTATAAAACCTTTGTAAAAATCTCTTTAAAAATAGAAGTACCCTATATTTACATAAATAAACATTAATATTACAGTATAATAGTGTTAACGCTTTAATAAACTAATCTAGTGTGTGCGCGCTTCTAGCTAGGTCCTAGTGAAACAGTGTACGGTGATAACAGTGCATTATTTACGTTATCATAACTGCATAGCGTCGAACATTAAGAACAACGCCATCTAGTAGTACACCTGTGAACTTCTTCCGCTGTCAATATGTCAAAGAGCTGCGGTCGATGTCGCAAGTTCCTGTCGGCGAATGAGGCCGCTAGATGTCAGCACTGTGACCTTTTTTTTCATCGGAGGTGTGTAGCACTGCCTCCTGTGGGCTCTATTGCCCCATCTTGGCAGTGTCCGAGTTGCATAAAAAATAGGACCACAGAAAAGAAGTGTGACACAACTGCAACTACTCCTGTACTCGACCAGCCTGATGAACAGCTCGAGGCTGTATCACCTAACAACTCAACGTTTGAGTCAATTCATGAGTTGACCAGCGATATTGCAGAGGAATTAAGGGCGTTCAGGGACCATGTGCGCGCCATAAATAATGAACTGTCGCTGTTCAGAGACGACTTAGCAGATATCAGAGCGTCACTAAAAGTTTATAATAAAAAAGTTGATGACGTGGAGATTAGGGTGAGCGCACTTGAAAATCGGCAGCCTATGCAGATGGAAGACATGGGAGGAGTAATTGAGCAGCTGAAGCAGGATCTTCGTAACCGGGATCAGGATGTCTTAGTGAATGACGTCGACATAATTAACTTGCCCGAGACCAATGGCGAAAATCCCATCCATATGGTGATGCAAATCGCTACAAAGATCGGCGTGAGCATCGACGAACGCGATATTGTGAGTGCCGAACGCGTTGGAGGCCGACATGTCGTGGCGACTATCGCTTCAGGGCCGGAGAGACGGCCGCGCCCACTAGCTGTGCGGTTGGTGAGGCGTGAGCTACGCGACACTCTTTTACGCAACGCCCGCACACGCCGGTCCACGACAGCTGACTTGGGAGTGCCTGGTGCCGGTGCCCCTGTACGCGTCTACTTCAACGAGCGCCTGACTAAGGAGAACCGACAGTTGTTTCGCAAAGCGCGAGAAGCCAGCAAACAAAAAGGTTGGCAGTTTGTATGGGTGCAACATGGACGCATCCTTGCCCGATATAAAAATGGGGACAAAGCCCACCCAATACGCTGTGCCTCAGATATTGAAAAGGTGTTTAGCAGTAGCACTAAGTAGAAATTACATTATAGACTATTATAACATAAGGTATACTATTATGCAATCATATATTTCACTACTTTATTGCATTGTGATATGGATTGCAAATAATCTGCTAGGTTTATGTGAATATAGACATCATGTTCTATACAATATATTTATAAATTGTTATTTCATCATATATATAATTCAAACTAATATTTACAACACACATTTTAATCAGCAATCATTACTACATCAACACATTTATAAACTATACAGGGTGATTCAAAAGTCGTGTAATTCCTTTGAACCACATGATCTGCTGGTGATATAGAATGACCCTAACCATATATTTCTTTTTTTAGATATATTTTCGAAAAGAAAATTTTAAATGTCGAATGCCAAAAGGAGGTAACAACGCCTCGCGTCGCGTGGCGTCAGCTGACATAGAGACACGGTACGTTCAAACTCGCGGCGTTTAATGTCAATGGCAGTAGATGGCGCTACTGCGAGTTTACCTACAAAACGCTTCCCGTGATCTTAACAAGATTGTCGGTCCAAGTTTTAGTAAATAATAATAATTATTTTTTATGATATTACTAAATATCAATCGTTTGAAAGTTTCGCCTCTTGCACGGTTTGTAGGTAAACTCGCAGTAGCGCCATCTACTGCCACTGACATTAAACGCCGCGAGTTTGACCTTACCGAACAATCTCTCTGCGCTATGATAGCTGACGCCAAGCGACGCGAGGCGTTATTACCTCATTTTAGAATTCGACATTTTATATCTTTTTTTCTAAAAAAAGTCTAAAAAAAGAAATATATGGTTAGGGTCATTCTATATCACCAGCAGATCATGTGGTTCAAAGGAATTACACGACTTTTGAATCACCCTGTATACATATACAAAACATGTAATTCATAGTCATATATATGTACATTATACTTTGTTTAATATTAGATATTACAAGATCATACGAAACATTCATAAGCTATTTATATACACAAAACATGAAATTCATACTAATAGTTACAATAATATATATTATTATCAGCATTCATTATTTAATCGCAAAAATATACAAAACACTCACAAGCTACATAATATACACAACAAAGAGAAAATCAATTATAATTATTTACATTATATACATAAATGATCAAGCTTAAAAACTTGAAAGTTGGGTTGTTCAATGCTGGGTCATTGGGTACACGCCATGATGAATTTCTGATGGCAATGGATGAGTTTGCTGTAGACATTATGGCAATTAATGAGACCTGGCTCCGGAATGGTGAAGAAGGTCGGGCGCCGATAGTTCCTAACTACCGATTGCGCCACGTACCACGACCGCCTAGTATACGGAACCGGGGCGGTGGAATCGGATTTTACAAAAGTAGTGATCTATCAGCACGAGTTCTGACACATCTTGTAACGTCAAATGTCGAGCAAATGTGGCTAAAGCTAATAGTGAACAAAGAAACTGTAATTATAGGTACAGCATACAGACCACCGTGGTTAGATGTTAACATTTTTCTAGATGCTATCACAGACTCTCTTACTTCTTTTAACAAGGCGGATAGGATAATACTAGTAGGCGATTTCAATATTGATCATTCAAATAATAGTGACAGTAAAACTAAGCAGTTGAACAGTTTTCTACAATGCTATAGTCTGACTCAGGTTGTACAACAACCAACTCATTTCACCGAGCACAGCGAGACACTGATAGATGTGGTTTGTACTGATGCTCAAGTTAAAAACGTTACTATTTTACACAAACCAGACTTGGGACAACATGCAATTATATCTGCACAATTTACATTTAAAGTTAATAAACCATCTCCCTATTGGATCTGGCACAGGCCACTACAAGGCATAATGTTAGATATATTTGATGCTGACCTATCTAACATAGACTGGCATAGCATAATCTCCCAATCAAATGTAAACGAGATGGTGTTGACATTGAATGCATTCATTATTTCTCTGTTTGATCTACATGCACCAGTAAAGAAAATATTAATTAAAGAAAAATCACCTCCATGGATAACAGATACAATCAGGGAAATGGTGAAACTGCGTGACAGGAACCATGAACGCTACAAAACAACCAGATTAGACTTACATAAAGATAGTTATAAGAATCTTAAAGCCATGGTTGCAAATGCATTTCATAATGAAAAGGTAGCCTACTTCAAAACGTTCATTAATAATAATATTAAGAGTCCTAGGAAACTATGGAAAAACCTGAAGGGAACAATTGTTGTAAATAAACAAAGAGATAATGTTTTACCGCAATTTCTACTTAACCCTGAAGTTTTAAATAAACATTTTCTAGATGTTCCTGGTAAAGATGCTATTACACTCTCTGACATAATTTATTTTGAGTCCAATCGATTTCACACTGCCACTTTCAAGCTTGAGCCAGTCAGCGAAGACATAGTCTAGTTCCACCTCCGCAGTCTTAAAACAAATGCTATGGGTACAGATGAGATTTCACTGGAGATGTTAATGATGACACTGCCACAAAGTCTTCCTTGTATCACTGAAATTATAAACAAGTCCATTAACACTGCCACATTTCCAGATGCATGGAAGATTGCTTTAGTTAGGCCGATACCAAAAACACCTAATCCTACATCTGCCAAAGATCTCAGGCCCATTAGTCTACTGCCATGCCTATCCAAGGTGTTGGAGAAGGTGGTATGTAGTCAGCTAAGAAGATTTGTTGAGAAAAACAAAATTTTACCTCTAAAGCAGTCTGGTTTTTGCCAAGGTCACAGCACAACCACCGCCCTTATTGATGTTGTTGATGACATATTGCAGGCTAGGGATGAGGGGATGGGAACTGTGCTTGTACTGCTCGATTTTTCGAGGGCATTTGACTCCATTAACATTTCTCTTCTTCTCTCCAAGCTCTCTTACTATGGATGTGACTCGGCAACAGTAAAATGGTTCCATAGTTATCTGACTGATAGATCTCAATTTGTCCAAATGGATAGTGATATGGAAGGTAATAAGGCCAGTTCTTCTTGCTGTCAGGTAGCCAGGGGTGTACCTCAGGGTTCCATCCTTGGCCCTCTCCTTTTTATATTGTATAGTGCTGATGTTGCCAACCAAATACTCAACTCCAAATATCATCTATATGCTGACGATCTCCAATTATATTTATTCTTCCTTTCTCAGGACTGTGGGTTTGCTGTAAATAAAATTAATGCAGACTTAGATAGAATATCAAAATGGGCGAAAAGTAACTGCTTAGTACTTAACCCCATAAAATCCAAATTTATTATAATGGGCACTAAGAAAAGTATTCAAAAGATTAAGGATATGAATCCTCTCATACATATTGATGGCTGTCCAATAGAGCAGGTGTCAGAGGCTCGCAATATAGGACTAGTAATGGACGGGCAACTTCAGTTTGAGACGCATGTTCTTGAGGCTGTACAAAACTGCTTTTACCGTCTCAAATTGCTGTACAGAGTGCGCCAATACCTCAGTACAGACATGAGAATCATGCTTTGCGAGTCTCTGATCCTATCGAAATTAAATTATGCTGATAATGTGTATGGTTCTTGTATAATAGGCAGAACTCAGAGGCTAATTCAGCGGGTACAGAATGCATGTGCGCGGTTTTGTTATAGTATTCCACCCCGAACTCATGTCACTACTTACTTGAATGATGGCAATCTGTTGAAAATGTCTGCACGCAGGCGTTTTCACCTATCCTCCTTACTATTTGACATTGTGCGGTCCGGGCACCCAGATTATCTGTTCAAAAAGCTATCTTGGTCCAGGGACATCAATTGCCATCGCACAAGAGCATTTAAACATCTTTTAGTGGTATCGCGACACAGAACGACTGCTCTTCGTGGTAGTTTTAGATATGCTGCCACACGATGCTGGAACGATCTGCCGCCTCCTCTTCTTACTCTTAAAACGTCATATACATTCCGCGTTAGGCTAAAGAGCATTTTATTAGACGAGCAGAAGCTCGGGAGGTAGGATATCCTTAAACATGATCGACTGCGGCATCGGCATAATAACAATAGCTTACTTAGCACTTGTAATATCAGCACGTTGTATAATAGTCTGGTTATTAAACACCCACATATAAACAAAAACACACTACACAAACATAGAACACATAATTATGTCACAAATTCACAAGTTAAACTATTGATAATACTTAAATTTCATTCTAAAATTGTTTAATCCATACGCAATTTTTGATGCGCAATGCCATCGCATGCCATAGAGTACATCAAATCTTTACTCAAAGCATAGACTAAGCGTCAGTGTTGTTTTTGCTTCGTCCAGTAACTGGACAGTAGTGTCAATGTAGTAAATAAAGAGTTTATGTATACACATAAATATTAATATTATTAAAATAAATTGTAACGGTTTCTGTAATTAAATGTTTAAGTTTCTATTTTTTTTGATGTTCATAAGTTTTATCTATATGTTTTATTTTTATATTTTTTATTTTATTCATGCATGTGATTTCGTGACGCCACTCAATGGACCTGCCAGAATACCAGCGCTGCGGCATAGTTTGTCGCAGCATTAGCTGAGGCAGGCTCCAATTTTGGCCTCACTAATCTTTCAAATTATTGTACTTACCGATTAGATTTAGTACCTAGATATTAATTTGATTTTTATTGTGTTTCCTGTTATTCATTGCTGTGGGGCACAAAATAAACATTTTCTTTTCTTTTCTTTTTTTTTTCAATTTTTCTATAATTTTATGTCATTTTCATTAGCCTTGTATATTAAACTTCTGCTAGGTCCGTACCCACAGAATAGCCCCGTGGCTATTCTGACTATGAAAAGACCCTTGAGGTGCGATCAAACTAAAGGCAAAGTGCCACAAGTGCAAAGGGTCACGTTGCTGCAAATTTTCATTGGCATAGGTTACCGAAAAAAAAAATTATGACACCTTAATATAATTATATCACATAAATTGCAAATCATTGTGTTGGTTATAAAATCAGCTATGATAATAATAACATAAATTACTACTAAATACTCACCTTTCCGGCAAAACAAGCTTACAAACTTAGAAGTTTGTTATTTTTCACTGGTTCGCACAAACATTTCATCACATATTAATGAATTTCATTACTTGTTTGGTTCATAAACACAAAAACATTATCACATATACCTTTAGGTTTTCACACAATACATTATTTATTTGTAACAAATGAATCTAACGCCACTAAAAAATTATAATCCGAACGCGTAACAAAAAGTTCGCCGTGCCGGGCCACCATGTTACTGTAGCGAACACCGTGGCTGTGAATTATTTACCATTTGAAACACGATAACAGTGAAAACGTACAACAATACTAGTATTTAATTGCTAAAATATGTTTTCAGATAAATAATCTGGGTACTTTTATGTCTTTTATAACTATTAAAAGAGTATTTATCATAAAACTATTACGAAAATAGCAAGTTTCAAGAGTAGAAATAGCCGTTCTTAAAAGTTTTTGCCTTTTATCACTGTATTTCTTGTCTCTGTCACGAATAATGTCACTTCACAATTAATATTTATTTATTTCTGAGTAAATCTATATAAGTATCTTTATAAAATATTCACCGGTTTCTTCCACAAGACAACTTTTATTATAAAGATCGCGGAACAAAACACAACAATGGCGGACGCTTTCGCAACTGAGACACAGATAATTATATTTCAATATTTTTTGGCACGTTTCGTTTCCCTCACCCTTCTAAAACGATTTAGTTGTATAGAATATGAACTATTCTAATAGTTACTACTTTCGTTTCTTGGTTTAAGTAAAACAAAACGTAAAAAATCCGCGACCAATACGACGACTTTTTTAGAGCACGACCATGCGTGCTGTAAACACATGGGACCACTTGAATTAGAGCACGACCGTGCGTGCTGTAATCACGTGGGGGGTTAAGGCCTTAGTCTACCACGCTAACTAAGTGCGGTTTAGTAGACTCTACATGTCTTGCGAGAACTCTTTATTTTAGCAAGCGATAAATAACAATTTAATATGCACTCAACTTCGAAACGTCAATAGTACGCGCCGTGGATTCGAACCCGAAACCCTCTGCGTAGCAGTTAGTAGATCTCTCCACTGGGCTATCGCTGTCTTATCGTATCGTGACTAAGTCTGGACTTAGTCACTAATTTGGTACAGTAACTAAAATTTTAAAGATCCACGGTAATTTCTTACAAGACACTATCCATTCGGAACTTAATTAAGGTCGAGAGTAAGTGTACACAGACACAAGATCTTCTCAAAATCTTAGCGGCAAAATCTTGTCACAAATGATCAACGCGTTGCAGTCAATTTCGGTTGAAAAGCACGGCGTTACCGAGTTATCTGATTTTATCTGCGACACACGTACTTGTGGAATGCCTGGATGCCCGACAAATTCACTTAACTCTAGACTAATGTTGGGCTTGAAAATAGCTTTTGTAACATGTAATTTGTACAATGTAGTGATATTACCTAATTGCTTTCCAATTATTACTGCAGCTGCCATTAGCTTAGGTTTAAGATGGATTTACAATTTTAATTACCCCAATTTAAATCTTACTACTTGAAAGTTTTCAATTACGACGATTTATGTTAAAAATCTTCTTCTTCGTTGTTTCTTAATTTCTGAACGTCGTGTCCTTCATGGCTCTTGTTATTTATCTCCATTTATCGTTGTTCGGCTTCTCGTAGGGCGATTGTTACGAGAATGCAGTGAGTACGGTCACCCGGTGTCACCATTGGGTTGGTGATCGGCCATATAAAAAAATATCTATACAAATAATTCACGTCACTTAGAAAGGTGATATGTGGTCAAGAATGGTGTAATGGGGGATATGGTCTCCCATTACACCATTCTTAAATTGGTGGGTAAATTATTCCTGACAAAAGTTTGCAGTAATCCCACTGCTATCTTCACACTACTTAAAATATTAGATATGATTCAGTTGAATTTAATGGTACCAAATCGAATACACACCCTATAAGTAAACTAAAAAATATTAATTCACAAAACAAATATAGCATCAGGAAGTTCTCACGTTACCGGAGCCACGCTGCAAATCTTCAGGTAACGAGAAAAATCAAAGGTCAAACTGAACGTAAATGAAAGAAAAATAAAACGAAAGTTGTTACACAATCATCGGATCCTTCGATTACCGCCTTCGTGGATCCAAAGATTACCTGTAATTCGGAGTCAAATAGCATATCCTTGGGGCGTTATCTTCGATATTGAGGTGCCAATAAAATTAAAAGTTTCCCCAAAACGGCCACTTCCCGCCCCGGGCCTCAATCCCCTACCCACTGGGAACGCTCTGTGAGAATCGTCGGCAATTTATTTATGAGCATTGAGTTTCGTTTTGGTATCTTTCTCCAACGTCAATTACTTGTTGTCTGTAAATAAACAATGCTATGGGGACATCAGTTTTTTGGAACACTTGCTTTTTAGAATAAAATATTCAGATTTCGTTTTTAAATTTGCCGATACTAGACTTGAGGTGGAGGGTTCTTTGCTGGCTACGTAAGCTTGAGTAAGTTCTATTTGACATTCCCAGGGTGATTTGGTCTGATGCCATACGTCACTGAGGATAGTTTATACAGAAAATAAACTATTGTTAATTTTGCTTTTGATCCTTGAATGGGTAAGATTCACATTTTTTTTTAACGAGCTGATAAGCAACCAATCCAAGTGGCGAAAAAGCACTTAAAGTGATTGCGATACCTCGTAATCCAAGAAAAAGTTTTGGTTATATTTGTGACCACTGTAAGGTTTTAAAACACTTCAACTTATTTGGTTCCAAGAAGCTCTAAGGTTGTGCGACAATTCCTCTCAGTTTGAATATACTATGCGATTTGTATTTCAAAAAGCCATGCAGTAAACCCTTTAACCTCGTATTAGATAATCTGTATACATATCATTCTTGTGTTACAGACAACGCATTGCCGAAACTACTTGCCACAAGAAGCTGAAATTTAGCATGTATGTTCCACGATTCCCAAGATCGTTCACTAAGATAGGATTTGCCGAAATTTTCACGGAATCGAGAAGATACGTTAAAATTAAAAAATAATAATATTTTTTGCGGGTGTAGCTGAGGGCACCCTTTAGTTTAAATAAACCGTTGACACGATGGTGATATAACACAATTATTTTTACGACTACAAGATCTCACGATCTGTATGGAGCTTATCTCAAATACGTATCTCTAGTAGCCAAATCCATAGATAGATCAAATATTGAGACCCGCCGTTAGAGGCAGAAGCTTTTAATTATTTCGCGTACACTCATTAACAGAGTGTAAGAAGGTTTGTGCGAAAAAAGTCGGCATATCAGAAGTCCCATTAACCTGATTACAGAGCATTCGTGAGACAGACCAACCAAAGTTTTCGGTGAAATTAAAACTTTGCCCTACTGTGCTCAGTTGCTCACTTACTGGAATTTGTACTCAAACACTTTGTACGCAGTTGTGTTAAATTTGTTTAATGGAATGTGGTGGGTGTATTTGGACAAGATTAAGTAATAGATGGATGGGATATTGCACTGAAAGGATTGATGTATCTTTATGGCCAATCAGGAATTATGATTGTATTAGGTAAAATATGAAATCTTCCAATTTCAAAAAAGAAGTTTCGTCGTGCAAAAATGCTCATTTTGACACATTCAATAAAATTATTAAAATTGAATGTTTTCAAGTAAGTTTAGACTGAGAGAATTTGGTAAATTAAGATTCACTGTAAAGTAAATTGGCGACTTATTTTGGCAGCTCATTCAGAAGTGCATTATCATTTCATTACAAAAATCTACCTATTACTTATTTGTTAGTTCGTTTAACATATCGTTTATTGATTATGATGTTATTCAAAACTTACTGATATAAGTGTGTATCTATGTTAAAATTAACTTTCAGGAAATGGCGAGGTACATCAATCCTGCTGTGCAATGCGCCGGCCACTACAAAGTTAAGAAGTTTTTTTTCTATGTAGTCTAGTCATATTAGGGGCTTCGTCTTGAAATAAGATAAACTAAGCTTGTAGAATAAACTACTCGGCAGCTTTTTGTAATTGGTAAGGAGTCTTAAAAAGGCTGTGTAAAGAGTAATACTCTTAGGGAACGCTTTAAGACTATAGGGATTCTTACAGTAGCCTCGCAATTTTTATTTGCATATTAGGCAAAATATAGGTTTATTTACTACAAAAAGTGACATACATAACATAAATACTCGAAACAGGCATAAGTTATATGCCCCTTATCATCGTTTACATAAAGTTAATAATTCTTTTGTAGGGCTCGGTATTCGTATATACAATAAAATACCAATTAGTCTTTTAGAATTACCATTTAGTACCGTTAAAAGTAAAATAAAAGACTGCCTTATTATGAAAGGTTATTATACCATTAATGATTATTTCAGTGATAAGGATAGATGGTCACTTACACTAGCCAACTCTTGATCTTTGCACTTATTCAGAATTTATATAGATACCTTGCCTTTTAGTTTTTTTTTTTTATATAATGTCTCTAGTTCTTTTAAATAACTATCCATGTATTATTAGGTCATTCAACTTACTACATTTACATTTGCATTGTTGTTCCTTTTAATTTTAAAAAATGCTACTGTGTTAGATAAAGATAACTCGTGATCATGGGCTGTACACTAACATCTTTGTAAATTTTGTGTATTCATATACCTACCGTCACTTTCTGTAACATACATTTCCATCATAGTTCTGAACATGATCGCGAGTTGCCTACATTATAAGATGTAAGTGGATGCTCCTGTTACACAAGATTCACACTGGAAGGCTACTACAGCACTTAATCTGCATTAATTATTTAAGTATTATGTAAGTTCCTAATTACTATTTACAAGTAATTAATTACAATGTGAAACAGTTGCAGCTCCTTACAAAAACAAAATATGTAACATAACACTGGCGATTAAAAAGAGTGGCCACGAGTTTTATTGCCCGTTCTTTCTCGTGGTTCTACCTATTGCTTTGCGAATGGGCAGTAAATGTAACTGTAGAAGCATTAAGTAATTTATTTTAAAATTTGACGTTCATAAGCGTCACCTTGTGACCTAGATGAATAAATGATTTTGACTTTGACTTTGAAATATGGATCTTATAAAATAACAGTGTAGGATAATTTAGTTCTTACGTTGACATGTAAACATAGCATAACTTCACGCCTTTATACCCGAAGTGGTAGGCAGAGGTGTATTACACACCAACACTTCGCCAGTAACGTTTCGGTCCCAGTGTAATAAAGTATGAGCCTATTGCCCTCTACTGGGTACATTATTAAGCGAGCGATAATTAATATTGTTAATACACACATAATTTCGAAAAGTAAGAGATGTGTATCGTCTTGGCAGTCCGTTACGTCACAGATTACTAAATAGTTACGTACACCACTAGGCTAAAGTATATATAGTAATAGTGATTAAAAGAAAACTCTTGTTACTCAGCGGGCCAAACGCTATACTATATAATACGCGCTTTGTGAGCACAAACTGTCTGAAATTTAGCTACCAACGCTAAAATATGCTTAAAAAGAAGCTAGCGATTTTAAATCAGATGGAGTGAAATAAATAGTATCAGTATTTTGATTTGTAAAATATCATATAATATACAGTTAAACGAACTATTTTTGTAAATCGTGCTATTTTTCCAAGCTAATTTTCAATTGGTTGAAAATAGTGAATCGACTGTGTGCTTTTTATTTCATTGTAGATTCATGGAATCAATAATATAATTCTATATCTGTACGGGTCTCTTCTTAGGTTGAGAATGGTTAGAACATCTGTGGCAAAATGCGGGTTGGCAGAAATCACATGTGCTTCTACCACATTATGGGGAACGTCTCAGTCATGCATTTCTTTTTTTTTATATGGTAATAGGCGGCAAACGATCAGACGGATTGCCTAATGGTAAGCAATTAACGCCGCCCATGGACACAAGCAACACCATAGGAGTCACAAGTGAGTTGCCGCCCCTTTGGTTGGGAAAAGGGATAGGATGAGGAGTGGGATGAGGGAGAAGGAATAAGGGATAGGGCCTCCGGCACTCTCAGTCACCGAAAGAAACGCAACAGTTTAGGTACTGTTACTTTACGTCGATTTTCTGTGAGAGGGTAGTACTTTCCCGGTCGAGCCGGCCCATTCATGCTGAAAGCAGCAAGGCTCTACTACCTTATGCATATTCTAACGTTAGTGTGAAGGAGCTCTTACTTTTATTGCAGCAAATACTTCATTGACCAGCATTTAGATCTAATTCCAGCAATTTATACCAGCTGAATGGTTCATCTCCCACAGTTAATACGTAATTATTCCGGTTGGTTTAAATAAAATAAATGCGCATTGTAATCGATTAAAAATGTGTACGGTGTTGCATACTACATTAAAATTCAACAGTATTCATTATTGGATGAAACCACATGTATTTGCAATGATCGATAGACATTTATTTCTTTATAGTACGCTCCGCTTGTTCCAGATTAAACAGGCACATTATTTAATATACATTACATGTTTCAATAAACAATACCAAGTGTTTACTTTTAATCGTGTGTTTCGTGTTCCCTAAAGAGTTTTATGTAAATCGGGTAAACAGGTCACTAGGATACAGTACTCGTTGTTATTTGGGGTGACATAATTATGTGGGATGTATAGTTTATTTATTAAATGACGACTAAATATAACAATAGACTTAGTCTCGGCTAACACAAGTTTATAGAGATACATAACGTCTGATATCCAAAGTAATGGAATATTATCGTCATCACTAACGTAGAGTCCGTTGATGAACTATTTGCATGATTTTAAGTATTAGTAGCTCCAGTACATGCTAAAATATTTCCTTTCAAAGTCGAAGCTTTTGCTAAGAAAGCAATGCACTTTGATGTCTTTAGTTGCTAACGAGTAACTATACCAGGGTGTATATAATAAGTATATTTACGGTATACCGTAGAAATCTTTAAGGGAAACTTTCGTTCGTATAATTAAGGAATATTAAAATAACTGTTGTAATAATTTTCGCCATCTTAAGATTAAACTTTAATAAAAATAAAAATAAATTTTCTAAGCTTCGTTCTCCGACTATGATGTTAATTTTTGATTAAAAAGTCTTGAACAAAGTTAATAATGTACTAAATAAAATTTTAATGATTGTGCCAAAATAAACTTGACGAACTTAAAAATGAATGACATTCTTAAGATATTATATTCCAGTTTCCATCGAGCCTTGTATTCAGAATCAAAAAAAGGCTTTCTTGAAAACTGTGAGTATATAAATAGCCTCAAAAACCTGTCCTTAACAAGGTAAGTCGATTTTTAACATCGATGCAACGCCTCTTGCTCAACAAGGCTCAAGCTGCAAGCGCAAAGATGGCAGCAGTACTCCTACTACTGCCATCTTTTGGCTGGGGCACCACTACTGTCGTGCCCTGGCTGCTGTACTGGTCCTGCTTCTATTTGACGTCGTCCAACGTAGAGCATGTCGAATCATCGATGATGCCGTAGTCACTGACCGGCTCGACCATCTTGATCTGCGTCGAGATGTTGAGTCCCTCTGCATACTCTATCGTTCATATCGAGGGTTCACGGGCAAAATATTAAGCGACATTTTTTAAACTTTACAGGAGAGCGTTTTAAATTTCAATTTTACGAAAAAAAAATCGTATTAAAAAAAGTATAAGGTTATTAACGAAAAAGTGACCAAAGTAGATTTCCATGACAAAAGCTGCATAATTGAGTATAGTTTTCATTTCTTATAAGCTACTATTAATAGAAATAAAAGTCGCTTGATACAATATTACCCCAGTTTACTTTTATTTAGAAACAGGCTAAATGATATAAGTGCCATAAACGTCACAATACAGGTATAGGTAAAACGATTTAAGCGACACTCTGGTATTATTTTGTGTAAGGCTAAATATATGAACAACCATTGGAATACTAAAATAAAATCAGGCTAATCGGTTTAAGCAATTGAAATATCATTAAGTAGTTGCAGATTAAAATGATTTATGTAGCACTTTCCTCTAAAAGTAAATTGTTTGAAATAACAATTAATTTGTATGTATAATTAGGATTGGCGGTTAGATCAAAATTAATTTGGACTATTGTTTATTTCCTACAAATGAAAAGTCTAAATAAATTTTAAAATAATACAAATGCGTGTTTAAAATCAGATAAGTGATCGTTTTTAGGGTTCCGTAACTCACAAGGTAAAAAAGGAACCCTTATAAGATCACTTTATTGTCCGTCTGTCTGTCCGTGTGTCACCACCGATTTTCTCAGGAACGGGTGGACCTAGCAAATTGAAATTTATACCAGATAATGAGGTCTATGGTTCCTATTAGGTCAACCCGATAAAAAGATATGGTCAAAATTAGATTTTTGCGAAAACTTTTAAGTACCAAAATTAACCTTAATTTTTAACTTTTTTTAATTTTCGGAATTTTTCCTTTACTTGTGCTGTAAGATCTTGGTTTTAACCAAAATTGACAATTCTAGGTCAACCGTAAGTACCCTATAGATTTTGGGTCGAAAACCTATATGGTAGTTCCCGTTGAACTAGAATCACGAAATTTGGCCAAATGTAGGGCCTTACAGCACAAATAAAGGAATAACTACAAATAATAAAAAAAGTGGAAAATTTAAGGGTGTCCCCTTACATACATAGTACCTAAACTCTATTTAAGATAAACCTCTAAGTTGAATGGGCGCACATACAGATTTAGAGGACTAGCGTAATTAGCACCAACCTCAAATAAGGTAAAATGCGTACGGAACCCTCGATGCGCGGGTCAGACTCGCACTTGCCCGAATTTTTATTATAATTGTGGCACAAGGATTCACATTTTTCGCTATTTGAAGAATATTCAGCTAACATGAAATACATATTTTTTTAGATAAATTAAATCCAGACAAATCATCGTACTCAACACACCACGATTATTCCTGGATGATTTGATACACAACGTCACGCCCTTTATCCCCGAAGCGGTAGGCAGAGGTGTATTTCTACACCCACTTTTCGCCAGTTATACTTTAGTCCCACGTAATAAGGCACATTTCTGGAAATGTGCCTATTGCCGTACCTGGCACATTTCCAGACTCCATGCTGCTACTGACATTTTTGTGACAGAAAAACCCAATAACACTGCCCGACCCAGGAATCGAACCCGGGACCTCCCGATCCCACGCGCACATTTATGCCGCGAGACCAACGAGGCAGTCGTATAGGGTTTGATGTCGAGTTTTACGTCTCTACGCAAAGATGGTATTTGCATCGTGTTATCCCTTAGTCGCCTCTTACGACACCCACGGGAAGAAAGGAGGTGGTGACACTTGTATTCTATGCCGTCAACCACACGGCCAATGATTTGATTCTGATAAGATATTTTTTATTTTTTGTTTAAAGTATTTTTTTCTGTTCATTTCCATATACGTGGATGTCACTGTAAGCAGAAATTTCCAAAAAAGAATTTAGTTTACGCATGCCAATGTCATTGCTAAGCATGAAGCCCGGGGTTTGATTCCAAGGTCGAGAACAGTGTTCTCAAGTTTTTCCATATAGAAATTCTCAGTAGCACCGCAGTCTGGACTTGTGCCTAATAAGTGGCAACAGGGACATCCTATGTTTCATGTGATAATATAACTGGTAAAAAAGTGTGTCAAATATCTCTGCCCTCTACCCTTCTACCTCTCCAGAGAAATACAGGCGTAAATTTATGTTATGTCAATTACTTAGTTTAGGACTTTAGATTATGTGTAATAA
This sequence comes from Euclidia mi, assembly GCA_944739405.2. Taxonomy (NCBI): domain Eukaryota; kingdom Metazoa; phylum Arthropoda; class Insecta; order Lepidoptera; family Erebidae; genus Euclidia; species Euclidia mi. The sequence continues at coordinate 22,479,019 of OX123204.2, read as the reverse complement.
CAGTCATCATTATCCTAGTACTCATGGTTGCATCCTCTGCTATTTGCTTAAGAGCCCAGGGCCCGATATCTAGTCGAACCTGATAAGGTGCAATATGTACCTACGGGCTTCCATGGGATAACGATATTGTTTGGTTAGACTAGTGTCAGGATATTTGAGGGTGCTGACTCTCCGTAACGACTGTCAAACAACTTCATGACAGTCAGGACCAACGGCTTAACGCGCCCTCCGAAGCACTAAGTATACAAGCAATAATTTTCAGGTAAATGCACATAACGTTAATAAGACTACAAGTTGTTCAAAGTTATTGGTGTGTGCCAGATTTCGAATCCGAGACCCTCTGCATTGCAGTCTGTTGGTCTCACCCCTAGACTATCGCTGTCTGTAGTAGATAATGTTTGCAAAATGTGCAATGACACTATTTGTGTTTAATTCAGTTCATAGCACATACATACACATACATAGTCTCACGCCTGTAACCCCGAAGAGATAGGCAGAGGTGTATTGCTACACCCACTTTTCGCCAGATTTATTTTATTCCCACGTAATAATTGGCGAGCCTATGGCCGTACCGGGCACATTCCAGACTCCGTGCTGTTATTGTAAATTTCCTAACAGAAAAACCCAATAACACATTGCCCGACCCGGGAATCGAACACGAGACTTCCCGATCCTACGCGCTCATTTTTGCCGCAAGACCAACGAGGCAGTCAGTAATAGTTCTGCTGATAGTAACACTAAATTATAAAATTTAATAAACACAAACAACTACTATTTATTAAGGAAACATTTAAAAAAAAATTATGTACGTAAGTACTTACCTATAATATTTTTTTTTGTTTAAGCATCGAAATGTATACGTCAAATAATACTTTCAATTCAGTTTTACACTCTCAAAATAGTACTATAATTATGTATATTCAATGTGAACATTCTAATCTATATATATAAAAGAAAGTCGTATTAGTTACACTATTTATAACTCAAGAAAGGCCTAACCGTTTTGGCTGATAATTGGTGGGGAGGTAGCTCAGAACTAGGAAAAACACATAGGATACAATAAAATGCAAAAAATAATCTGGGAGGGATTTTAGAGAGGGTCGAAGTTTGTAGGGACATACCTCCTACCTATTGCCAGTAATAACGCATGCGCTTTAATAATTGAGTTGCTGCGCATGTGCTTATATATCTGTCGGTACTGTCACATTATACATTGACATAATTATGATGCGCTGTCATTACTTCGTTCGCTTTTAAGGTTCGCTTACTTAATTAAACTAATAATAATTATTGTAACAGCCTTGGCTAATCGCTGCTAATATTAGGTACTAGCTGTGCCCGCGGCTTTGCCCGCGTGTAAATCGGTATCCCTTAAATATCCCTTTCTGTGGCCTTGATAGGTTGATGAAACTCACACTCATATTTAAGTTTCTTACTTACTGTGTTAGAAAAGTAGTAACCTGTACCTACCACTTTAATTCTTAGCTCTTTCTTTTAATAAATACTATCTGGCCGGATTACATGATTATTAGTTAATTTGAATCTTTGCACTCAAAAAGTAACACTCGAATAGTAAGTCTATGATGCTCTACTATCTATACTATTCTATACTAATATAATAAAGCGGAAGAGTTTGTTTGTTTGAACGCGCTTATCTCAAGAACTACCGGTCAGATCTGAAAAAATATTTTTGAATACGATAGCCCAGTTATTCCGGCAGGCTATAGGCTATATAACATAACGATTCGACCCTTTGGGGCCGAGCAAAAGGCTAAAAAGGCTAAAAAATAATGTCGGCTAATCTCAGGAAAGTCGGATTTAAAAAATTGATTTTGCTTATGATAGCCCAATTATGCCGAAAGGCTACATAAAATTACGCCACAACTTTTAGGGGCCAAACAAAAATAATAAAATGGTCAAACGAGAAGGGGGAGGGTTTGGTCAAAGGCAAAAAAAGGCTAAACGAATAAGATACAATCTATATGGGTATCGTTTTCGAGATTTTCGAGACGCTGATTAATAATATGATATTTATTTAGTGATCCAAGATGATGATTTTGTCCAAATAACACATAACCATGTCCATACTCGTTCACGGTTCACGGCGACAAGAGCGACTGAAGCACCGCGGGGGCACGCGCGTTACTCACAGTAACGTAAATCAAAGACTCTGGCGCCGAAACGATATGTCTTACCCGACAACGGATAAACGATTTATACAAAATGTTGACTATCTTAACGAATATATATTTCCTAATTCTAGTAAAGTAAAAATGTTTTAACTTCCACCACTTAGAATACAATATGTCTGATGAGACGAGTCTTTATTAATTCAGTTCAAGAAGAAGGATTTAACCGCCGAGTATAAAGATTTTTTATTAAATATGAAAATGATTTAAGCGCCTGTGTGTATTAATATCAGACGCATGGTAAATGGTTTAAGCGACATAAGGTATGGATTTTAGCAGCAGGCTAAATGTTTTAAGCGACATCAAGTATGAATTTCAGGTGCAAGCAAAATGCTTTATGCGACGGTATGTATATATTTTAGGCGCAGGCAAGACGATTCAAACACCTTATCTTACCAAACTTATGCCGGGGAAAATAGCTTAAGTCAAAAACACTAAATATTTCGCCTGTATGAAGTCCATTTTTTCTTAAATTGTAAAAACATGTTGTCGCTTCAATCAAAGCTACTCCGAACTGCGCCTAAATTTACTATTGTTTTAAGCGCCAAAAAAGTGCTCAGATCAGCACGAAACCGAGTGTAAACGACGCAGAAAAATCCGGCAATTCCGAATATGTATATAACTCAATATCGGCCAGGATGTCGCTTAATACATTTTGCCCGTGAACCCTCGATATCATAGGGAGTGTTCTGAGGAGTAATTCAGTCTAATACCCGCTGAAGAATTTCAAAGTCACAACTCGCCAAAAGTTATAGTTCCCTTCACCACCTTAATAAGTGGCATTCTGCCTCGTACGATTATACTGTGGATCTGCAGCCGTATTTCTAAACCAGTTCCACATGGGAACCTTTAAGAAGCATGCATATTGCTTTTTAAAAGGGCGGCAACGCACTCGTCATCCTTCGGGCAATGCGGCGGCGGTAAGCACTTTCCATCAAGCGACCCGCTTGCTCGTTTGTATTCTTATATCATAATCATCATTTTATTTGCTGAACAAAGGTAGATACATTGGTCTTACAATTATACAAATTATTAGCGCTCTTTGCTCTGTCATATAGACGTACAAATATATTTTGCAACATTTCTTTAAGTAATAAAACTAATTTGAGCTATAGCATGCCTAACTATTGCATATACACATGCACTCAATTGAATAATAATAAAATCAGTAATTTGAATGTGTTATACTATATAAACAATTAGCAATTATACTCATTAATAAAAAAAAACAATGTCGCAGTATAAATTCGATAGTCATCATCAAAATTCATAATAATATAGATATAATGTATGGTTAAGATTAGTTTATGTCAATAAAATTTATATAATCAGATATAGTCAAGAAATAATATTATAATTTTATTTAAGGTCACAATAGTATTTGTCAAAAAAGTTACAATTTTCATTTGTCATTTTCTGTTAAAAAATCATTAACTGACTAGTAGCATTTGTTTACCAAATAGTTGTTTAGATGTCTTTTGAACATGTTTGAGCTCATATTTGTGATTGAGGTTGGGAGCTTATTAAATACAACTGCTGCCATACAAAATATACTTTTGTGCATTAGGGTCGTACTGGCTTTGCGTATACGAAGTCTATTGCTAGTTTTGTCTCTCCTGTTTCGTATAACTGTATCCCCTAACTTTTCAAATACATCCGCATTATTTCTTACAAAGACTGCTACTTCGTATATGTACAAGCATGGCAGTGTTAAAATGTTGTATTTTTTAAAGCGTGGTTTGCAGCTTTCCGTGGATTTTAATTTAAACATAGCTCTGATACATCGTTTTTGTGCTTTAAACACCATGTCTCTGTTTGTTGAGTTACCCCAGAATATTATGGCATATCTTAGGTTTGAGGCAGTTGTATGATATGCCATGAGTAATCCCTCGTGGTTTAGAGTAGGTGCAAGCTTACGAAGGGCATAAGCAGCATTACAATTTTTTTTTACATAGGTCCTACGTGTGACTTTTCCAATTAATTCTACTATCAATATTGAGGCCTAAAAATTTTGCAGTGTCAACTTCATTAATTTTAATATGATTATATTTAATGTCAAGATTTATTAAAGGGGTTCTTTGCGAAAATTGCATTATATTAGTTTTAGAAATGTTTATCCTTAAATTATTATTGTCCATCCGTTTTATAATATTAAGTAATGTAGAATTTATGTCATTTTCGTATGTGTTTTTGTTTTGGCCGCGAATAATGTTACCGCATGGGGGGTTATTTTAAGCAGATCATTAATGTACAAGTTAAACAATAATGGAGCTAGAACACTGCCTTGGCCCACACCATAACTTACTGTTTGGATGTGAGAAATTAACGATTATTGTCTTTTGTTCTTGGCATTGATATTTTTAAGCTCAGTATATTGCTTCCTATTTCCCAGATAAGATTTTATAAAATTCAAAACATTGCCTCTTATTTCATACATATCTAGCTTTTTTATTAATATATCATGATCCACATAATCAAATGCCTGCGTCATATAACACACTAAGGCGCAGACTGGTATTTTGCTATCAACATTTGTTATTATTACATTTAAGAAGTCGTATATGGCCCTATTTGTACTCTTGTTTGCTCGAAATCCTTTTTGTTCTGAAGCTAAGTGTTATATAATAAAAAAAAAAACCTGTAGTCCAACTGTATCGTGTTCTGTGGAGAAAACTAATGATTTTCTTTGTCATTGTGATGTTTGGAGACGGCGTGCAACTCTACAACCTACAACCTTCCTTGAATATGGTGTGCCTCAAGGCAGTGTATTGGAACCGTTATTGTTCCTAATATACATTAACGATCTCCTAAAAGCGATAACGCACAAAATGGTTCTCTTTGCTGATGACAACACAGCAATTATCCAAATGCACAGCAATTATCCAAATTATATACCAAAATGAAATCAATAGCGCTATAGGTGCAATTATTATAAAGTGGCTTGATAAGAATAATTTAAGAATAAATTTAAACAAGACAAAAATAATGCAATTCCATCAACGTCGTGCAAACCCAACGATTTCCGTTACATATAACAACTGTTTGATAGAAGAGGTCGCTAGTAGTAAGTTTCTGGGTATAACTATCGACAATAAACTCACTTGGAAACTCCATGTAGAAGATATATGCAAGCGCATAAGTAAATCCACATATGTACTTTTCCATCTTTCAAAAAAAGGAAATACTGAATACCTTGCTGACAGCATATCATGTTTTAGAAGGTTCAATTCTTAGATAAGGTATTATTTTTGGGGACAATCAACTGATAGAGAGATTGTTTTAAGGATGCAAAAGCGTTGCATTAGGTCTATGTGCGGTCTACAAACCACAGTTGTATGCCTTAATTCAAATCATTAAAACTGTTAACATTTCCGGCACTAAAGTGCACTTTTTGTAAAAAGAAACCCGCATTCATTTTTGGACGTTCAGCGATTGATATTCGAAGGGAGATATCAAATTATGGTGAATATTTACATGATTTGACTATGACCTCGGGTTTTATGGTGTTCGCCTCTAATTTGTAATTGTGATTAGATTTTAGATAAAATTACTATACGGTAATGTTTGGTGGTTCTAAAAGCCGTCTCGCCGTTTAGCACTTCACAGAGTGCTGTTACCCGATACAACATTTTGCGTGCTCCTCTAATTGTTGCTTAGAATTCAGAAAAGATTTGGCAATTTTACATACCTACCTAACAATTTTTATGGGGACTTTATTTTCTCCAGTCCAGTCAGCACTACAAAACATTGTTAAAAGCATTATAATATTTCTTGTTAGTCAAAAATGGCCAAGGCAGTCTATGACGTAATTTTCTTTCTATCCTTCATTTCAAGTATTTTTATATTTAGCAATTTACTGCCATAGGGCGGCAGATTTCCTACTTAAACTCATAATTCTATTAGAAGCATGCTTTTGACAACTAAAGTCACGAATTCACCTAGGAATATATAGATTATAGACATTAAAATGTTTGCGGAAATCTTAAATTGAAAGCGACGCACTTGTATTTGACTGCAAGCTTACCTTATAATAACTTACAACCTTTAGAATAATGCAACTGTTTTGGAGTCACTCCAAAACTCACCTACTCGCTTACAAGTTTATGAACAAAATTGGGAATGCCCTGACTTTTGGTGCAGACTTTATCTCTGTTATTTGTCCTATTGTAGCAAGACATAAGAGTTTTCACCTGTAGCTATTACTTGAAGGAATAATGCATGTTTGTTAAAAGACGAACAATTTAAACACAAATACGTTTCTATCGCGGTACCTGTATCTACATATAATAATAAATAAAAAGGCCAAGGAAGATATTTTGTTATTCAGCAGCCATTGACAAGCTTTTCATCTGGTGGTTTTCTATTATATGAAACATGTATTTCTACTATCTATTTGAGTAACCTTGAGTTATTTGTGTCTTCGTATTTCGAGATGTTGTCAGGTTTTCTATTATAGAAAAGGCGAGATCTATTTCAATTTCAATTATTATTTAGTATCAGCTAAGTTGGCATTATGTTTACGTGTTTACATAGAAGTGCCAATCGTGCCTATAAAATCAAATCCAAGTTCAACATGATGGCAGGATTCACTGGCATCAAATATTATATTTCTAACAGAAAACAAAACGATGAAGGAAAACATGGTGAGGAAACCTGATTACCAGAGTGTTCCCCATAATGTTTTCGTATGACATGTGAAGTCTGCCAACAGTGACTTGGCTAGCATGATGGGCTGTGACCTAAGCGATCTAATAATCATGAGAGGGCCGTGTCCGATAGTGGAATGGTTCATTAAAGCGCAAGTGTTTAAAAAAATGCGTATATGGAGACTTGACACCTGTTCTACGTCGTCCTGTGCAATGATTCCTACTTGATGCAATTATTTGTGCGATTTCTTGCTGTACGTTGTTTGAATGTTCAATAACCCGGCGAGTATGAGGTGAAAAAAAGTTACATCAACAATGAGGCAGGGTGTGACATACCCAGAACATAAAGTACCATAACACTAATCCTATTATGTTTCATATAATTGTATTAATCATATAGTGTAATATATAGGATCACTATAATGAAATTAAACACAAAAGTTTTAAATTATGACATTATCGTTTCTTATTCATTGTTTTCTTATACAGTCTAATTAAAGGAAAAATATTTTAGAGATTTAGAAAAATCAACACTTATAAAAAGAAAATCGTTTTTAACATTTTAAATCAACATAAACATAAAGATTATAAGATCTTTCATCAGAAAAAACAACAGTGATCTTTGTTTTACAAACATAAGTACTAGTCACTACTCTCAAAATCAGTACAATTTTTACATCCGAACTTAGCATACTCCATACATATAGGCTTGGCGAAAATGTTACAGGAATACTTAGTTTCTCTATCTTTCTTGTTTGGGCATTCAGTCCTGACATTTGACATATCGTATCCTGACATTTGATATATAGTCCAGTCAAATTTGCAGGTTCAGGTGATGGTTCACCAAGCTGATTCATGATTCGCTGGCGTATAAAAACTGGAATATTTTTCTTGCACTCTGTACCATCTGAATGACTTAAAAACAAATAAAATAATAAGTCGTTAAACTAAAAAACCACGAGACATTACCTGATTTTAAAAACACACAAAATTGAACAAAAACAAAGACAAAATAATATAAAACAATAAAAAATACATTACGTAAAAAAAATACGTTAAGCATGTGGCAGGGTATAACGTACCCGAGACAAGTTAACACACCAATATTCCAGCCGACGCTTGACGCCAAACTGCGATTACGCCACTATCCCCTCCCGCAGTCCCCTGGCTCCAGCTATTCAGTGCGCTAGTGTTGTCAGACGTATATTTACAAAAATACACATCTTTAGAATTGCACCAGGGTGTGACATACCCTACCTCATGCTCGCCGGGTTAAGTTCAGTTTGTGTATTAGATGATTTTGATCAGAGCTTAAATATCTTTTTCCACCACTTCGGCAGTCCGTAATCATGAGTATGTCGTTTCGGTGATTACAAAACGTCAAATTTTGAAGCTAGACATACGTTATTTCTAACAGTTGTTATTATTCTACTCTCAAAATTCGACTCTCAAAAACAGCGATAGGATTCAATACACTCCAGCCAAAAAGAAACACCTGGGGTACCGCGGAGCACACTGAGAATGGCTGTTCTTGTCTACCAGGTGCGGACAGATTATTAATTTCTCCACAGAGCGACTGCCATCTTACCTGCGCAAGCAACCGGAAATAGATATTTGATGTTTTAGAATAGTTTCAGAATTTTCAATGGTGTTGGTCTCCACTTATCCTTATTTTATTTAGTCACTGAACCGTTCTGAAGGTAACTGCGCCACCCGACATTGTTCATGTCCCAACAAAAGAGTGACCCCAATTTAGATAAAAAAAGATTCATAACATGACGAAATTGTAATATATGAGAAGAAAATCAATTGCAGAATTGCTCCAAAAATATGTATTGCTTTCACAGATAACACTCATGTAGATACAACAATATGTCATTGTCTCATGTATTTCGTCACGTGCACTTTTATTATTGAATTTAAATCTGTCCGTGTATTCAATTAGTACCGTACTTCGGTTCATATGTTATTGAATCAAATATTTTCGTTGTTTACATTAAACAGAAATTGGTTTGAAAAAATTTGTTGCTTTTTGATGATAATCAGCAGTCTCGTAACGTTGCCCTGCTTTTTGCGAATCAGGACGACAAATATTTAAATTGTTCGCCAAATTACTAGACTCTGGGACGTGCCGCAATACTGTTACAATATCGAATAACTATTTTGTATTCGAATGAGGGATATCATAGGCCTATCTGAAGTCCAAAGACAGGGGGAGGACTCGATAGTTCTCAATTCCGGTAACTAGCTCTTCTACCGGGAGGGCGACCAACAGTCCCAAGGTGGTGTCGGGTTCATCGTCCACAAATCTCTCGTGACCAACGTGGTAAATATCGGGAGTGTGTCGAGCAGGGTAGCGTACCTTATACTCAGAATATCCAAGCGGTATTCGCTGGATGTCATACAGGTATACGCTCCGACCTCGTCGCACCCCGATGAGGAGGTGGAAGCCATGTACGAGGACATATCTCGGGCTATACATGGCTACAAAACCCATAACACCGTGGTCATGGGAGATTTTAACGCGAAACTGGGCAAATGCGACGGTGATGAGCTGAGAGTGGGGCAATTTGGTTATGGGCATCGGAATTCCCGGGGTCACTTGCTGGCTAGCTTTATGGAGAAGGAAGGACTCTATATGATGAATTCCTTCTTCAAGAAGCGAGAATGCCGCAAGTGGACCTGGGTAAGTCTAGACGTTGCAACCAAAAATGAGATCGACTTTATCATGTCGACGAAGAGGCAGATATTCAATGATGTCTCCGTGATCAATTCACTTAAAGTGGGGAGCGATCACCGAATGGTAAGAGGCACATTGAATATCTGTACAAGCCTCGAACGGTCGAGGTTGATAAAGTCCACGCTCCGACCGGCACCGGTTCATATCCAAAACCCCGAGAGCTTTCAGCTCGAACTCAAGAACCGTTTGGAATGCCTGGGTGAATGCGTAGATTTGGACGTGTACAGTAACGGGTTCGTGGATGCTGTCCATACAACAGGGGCAAAATTTTTTAAGCCCCAGAAAAGCCAGAGAACCAAAAAGATCTCGGATCCGATCCTCGAGCTGTTAGAGGAAAGGCGCAAGATGGTTCTGCTATCCTCCGACGACATGCTGAAATATCGGCACCTCAACAGACAGATCTCTAAGTCTCTGACTTGCGATCTCCGCCAATACAACACAAAATGTGTTCGTGAGGCGATCGAGCAGAATAAGGGATCCAAAGTGTTCCAGAGGGATTTGTCTGTTGGGCAGAGTCAGCTGACAAAGCTGAAGACGGAGGATGGCAGAATCGTACCGTCCAAGCCTGAGCTCTTGGAGGAGATCGAAAGGTTCTATGGACAGCTATACACGACAACGCAACAACCTGCAAGCACTCCAGCGTCAGACCCTAGAGCTGGATTGACCCGACACTATACCGAAGATATCCCGGACGTCAGCATGCACGAGATTAGTGTGGCTCTCAAACAGCTTAAAAACAACAAGGCGCCGGGTGATGACGGAATTACGAGTGAGCTTCTGAAGGCCGGCGGTGCACCCGCTAAAGAAGCCCTCCGGAAGCTATTTAATTCCGTCATTCTCGAGGGTAAAACGCCACAGGCGTGACACAGAGGTGTGGTGGTGCTTTTCTTTAAGAAAGGGGATAAAACCCTCTTGAAGAACTACAGACCCATCACACTTCTGAGCCACGTCTACAAGCTGTTTTCGAGGGTCATCACAAATCGTCTCGAGAGCAAGCTAGACGACTTCCAGCCTCCCGAACAAGCCGGTTTCCGTAAAGGCTATAGTACCATAGACCACATACATACGCTGCGGCAGGTTATACAGAAGTCCGAGGAGTATAACCAGCCCCTATGCTTGGCGTTTGTGGACTATCAGAAAGCCTTCGATTTGATCGAAGCCTGGGCGGTACAGTCTCTCCAACGGTGCCGGATTGACTACCGATATATCGAAGTGCTGAAGTGTTTGTATGAAAACGCCACTATGTCAGTCCGCCTCCAGGACCAGAGTTTGAAACCTATTCAACTCCAGCGAGTGGTGAAACAGGGGGATGTCATATCCCCGAAACTGTTTACCACTGCGCTGGAGGATGTTTTCAAGCTTCTGGACTGGAATGGACTCGGAATCAACATCAACGGCGAGTACATCACTCACCTTTGATTCGCAGACGATATCGTAGTCATGGCTGAGACCACGGAAGACCTAGGCACAATGCTCGATGGCCTCTGTAGAGTCTCCCAACAAGTAGGTCTTAAGATGAACATGGACAAGACGAAAATCATGTCGAACGTCCATGTTGTACCTGCTCCTATTCAGGTTGGGAACTCTACGCTCGAAGTTGTCGACAAGTATATCTACCTGGGACAAGTAGTCCAATTAGGTAGGTCCAACTTCGAGAAGGAGGTCAATCGTCGAATCCAACTCAGTTGGGCAGCGTTCGGGAAGCTGCGACATATCTTCTCGTTCGATATCCCGCAGTCAGTACAAATTTTTCAAATTTATTATAAGTTGACATTCCTTGTATATTTAATTTAATTATTACCTATTTAAACTGTAATGGATTTAAGTGACATCTTCAAATTATTTAATGAACCTTGACATACCTATACCTGAATTGTTTTATATAAATTTAATCGAGGTTGTTTCAAACATGTATTTTTTGCACACCACATGTGGTAGAATATGCTGAACATGTATAATAAACTACTATCTGTAAAGCTCTAAAAAAAGCTCTAGCAAATAAAGATTATTATTATTATTACAGTGTCTCAAGACGAAAGTCTTTGACCAGTGTGTGTTGCCAGTGATGACTTACGGATCAGAGACGTGGTCGCTCACTATGGGCCTTATCAGACGGCTCAAGGTCACTCAGAGGGCGATGGAGAGAGCTATGCTTGGAGTTTCCCTGCAAGATCGAATCAGAAATGAGGAGATCCGCAGTAGAACCAAAGTCGCCGACATAGCTCTCCGGATAGCCAAGCTGAAGTGGCAGTGGGCAGGGCACATAGCTCGAAAAACCGATGGCCGTTGGGGCAGAAAGGTTCTGGAGTGGCGGCCACGTACCTGACGACGCAGCAGAGGTAGGCCCCCCGCAAGGTGGAGCGATGATCTTGTCAAGATCGCGGGAGGAGGTTGGATGCGGGCGGCTCAAGACCGGTCTGTGTGGAGAACCTTGGTGGAGGCCTAAGTCCAGCAGTGGACGTCGTTTGGCTGATATGATGATGATCATTCGAATGTATTTCAATGAACATGTATATTTATTTTTAAGCCGAGTGGAAAGTGACTGCGGTGATCCTGTGCAGTCTAAGTTACATTTATTGGAGTGCCCACTCTGTCCACAGGTGTACAGTGGACGATCTCAATGCAGCTACTCCGAACGCCGTAGCATTGGCCCAATATTACAGCGGATCAGTTTGACGGAAATTATTTTTAGGAACTATTGACACGAAAAGAAAGAAAGAAATGTACATCTTCGCCATTAATTGGTTGTTTACTTTGATCAACTTGTGCGATCGTTAGTCCATTTATTTTTGGTCGAATTGTCGTTTCACTTTTCATGTCTATGGCTCGACGGTTACTTTTAAAATAGAGTTATAAACAAACTAAAACCACTGTGTGTGACATTTTTCTATATCTATCTAGTACCAGAACTTGTTGGCGTAGCAGGTAGCGTAGTGTACAATATTTAAAGCGCTATGCTTATTCGTTTATTTCTGAATACTGCCCGTCTTTAACTGGTCTAACTCGAATGACGTAGGTTGGTCAGTAGAAGTACATTCATAACTTGAAATAGATAGCTGGAATATGACCCGTTCTAAGAATATACTGTGTGATGTATTACTATATCCCACACTGTGCATGAAGGTTATACTAGATGTCACAAGACCTATCACCAAGCCCAATTTTAGTCGTTTTCGATATCATGCCAAATTATAATAAGCAAAATTAATACCTGCGAAACGATTTTATATTTTTACGCCACTATTAAAAGTGTGCAATGCTCGAAATCTAGGACATCTATACCTAGAACAAATTGCTGGGTTAAATGCATCGATTATGTACCTTATTAAAAAAAAATTATGCTGATTTTGAGCCTCAATATCTTCTGAACCAGTAATTTCCCAGGTGAAAAATGTTCGTAATTATTGGTTTTTGTTTGCATTTCAGTTTACTTTACGGGCCTTTTTACACCCGCTATACATTGTTGCCTTAATTAATAACTTAAGTGTCATCTTGATCCGCGCAGTACATAATAATGTTATCATTTTGTTCCAATTAACAACGAATACCGAAACATCAGTCTTAATTCAGCAGAACGCTACAAAATAAGTAAACAGGGTTGAGTAAGATACGGAAAAGAACATTTTCCTTGTTGACTTGGCTGAGGAGCCAGACCACTTCAGTTTGAGTGACAAACAGTTCAATCAGTGTTACTTACAAAGACGCTAACAGGCCTGTCATACTGTCGCATAAGATATAGAACAATCGTCACGAAGGAACGGAATACAGAAAATATATGTATTTACATAACTAGAGGAACATAGTCTATGGATATATCTGGATATTTCCGAGCCGTTTGGCTGTAGACGCATGGACATGATTAAGGCAGTATTATTGTGTCTTCAAGAGCATATTTCAGTCGGTAGAGCATTATTCGCCGGGTTGGAAAACTGCAAGAACCGTTCCTGATGTATCTCCCCGTTACTTCCTGCCTATTAATCATAATTCAATAATGTCAGCGAATGAATTGGGCCATTTTTGTACGTTCAACGAATGATATTCGGAAGGAGATATTAAATTATGGTGAATATTTACATGATTTGACTATGACTTCGGGTTTTTTTATGTATGCGCGTATACGTATAGATTTTAGATAAATTACTATACGGTTATGTTTGGTGGTTTAAAAGGCCGTCTCGCCGTTTCAGACTATGGTGCTTAGATTATTACGGTTTAGCGTTATTGACCATTTATTTATTTATTTGTGTGTAAATATTTGATTTGGTTACACACCACATCAAATATTTATACATTTAAGGTAAACATTTACAAGATATTCCATCTGATATATATGACAATTACGGTATGCGTAGCACTGACATAATTCGATCGAAGTAATGATATCCTGAGTGTATGTATCAAACAAATAGGTAAGTATATGGAAAACTATCGCTTATATCGCAAATATCAGGATTAAATAACTTATGGATTAAATTTTTACACTTTTCCACGGGATACATATAACACTCAAAACAAAGGTACTTGGTATATGTGACGTAGAAAAATGTAAAAGTAATGTTAATGACTACGATAGTTTAAGGGAAAAAAAATACATATAAAGTCTAGCTAATGAAAAACGAAGAATCTGCAAAGGCACAAAAGTCTTTGCAGCTACATCATGTAAAGATATAATTTCTTCTGGTTTGTAGATTGCATTACAAAACAAAACCCTCTGCCAGCCTCACTGCAAACAAACTCAAACTCAAACTCAAATATGTTTATTTCCATAAAAATGTTTAAATTTTTTGGACACGTCAGAAAGTCATACAAATAAAAAAAAATAAAAAAGTAACTTTAAATGCATATTAACATAGTTGAGCATTGAAAAAAATGCCTGTTCAGAAAGTAGAGCCTCGGAGAAGAATCAGGTAAGAAACTCCGGGCCACTCTTTTCTACGTCTTGATTCTATACAATTTAAAAACTTAGTAACTACATTTAATTTTTCATAGATATATGAGCTGGTGTGTCTATAATGTTGTTGTCAATTAATAAGGCTTTTTTAATGATAATATAATAGTACTAACTAGCATAATATAGACACAATAACTCACACTCAAATGAAACTTAACACTAATCAAACATAAGTAGCCTGTGGGACAGAGCAAATTAATCCCAAGCATTTTTATCTTCAATATAATCTAGCACTGAATAGTACCCTTTTTGACAAATTATACTATGAAAATAGCTATGATATACAAGCCTGGCAGTGTCAATGTCAGTTAACTGGCGAATTTTCCTGACTGCGTATGCTGCAGAGCTGAGTCTATTCGACAATTTACTAATATGTGGTCCCCATTGCAGCTTAGAATCTAGTGTAATGCCTAAAAATTTGGTGTTATCCACAAGATCCAACACATCATCCTTAACCTTTACTGAGGTGTTCACTTGTTTGACGTTAGGCATCAAAAATCGAATACATTTAGTTTTTAGTCTATTTAAAAGCAGGTTGTTAACCTCAAACCAGCGAACCACCTTTGAGATAGCAATGTTTACATCATCCATATCAATTTGCTGTCGTTTTAATTTAAATAAAAGTGAGGTATCATCAGCAAACAGTACTATCCCGTGCTTGTCATTGACGAGGTGTGGTAAGTCATTAATATAAACTAAAAATAAAAAGGACCGAGGATTGAACCCTGTGGGACGCCCATTTTGACTACAGACCCATGCGAACGCGTCCCGTTGACATCAACTCTCTGAATCCTATTACTCAAATATGAAGTAAGAAGATGCAGAGCAGAACTACTTAAACCATAGTGATGTAATTTCCTGATCAATGTGTCATGTTCTACACAATCAAAGGCCTTGGACAAATCACAGAAGACACCTAAAGCATCATGTGAATCCTCCCAGGCATCAAAGATATGTTTTACAAGCTCAACACCGGCATCGGTCGTGGAGCGCCCCTTTGTAAAACCAAATTGTTTAGAGTGTAGAAGCTCGTTGTTATTAAAATAACTTTGCAATTGGTCTAGTATCAATTTCTCGAAAATTTTGCTAAATGTGGGCAGCACAGAAATTGGCCTATAGTTGGTCTGATGTGCTACCTGCTTTGTACAAAGGTATTACCTTGCTATCTTTCATAAGATCAGGAAATACACCACAGTCAATACACTTATTAAATATTAAAGCTAATCTGTTAGCAGCTAAAGCAATAATGGACTTGGTTATAGTAACGGAATTTCCCCACAAGTCTGCAGTCTTCTTTCAATTTATAGCATTAAAAGCTTTTATAACATCATTTGAATTTATATACTGAAATGAGAAATTACTATAGGTTGTACTCATGTTTTCTTTTAAAAGAGATTCCGCTGCATTGGTTGATGAGTCCAAAGATCTAGTAGTAATAACGGGGATATCAGTAAAAAAACTTTCAAACGCCGATGCAACTTTTGAGTCTGATGTAATAGTGTCGTTATCAATGTTCAAACTAAATTTTGAACTTTTACTTTTAACTTTCCCAGTCTCGCTGTTTATTATATTCCATGTCATTTTCATTTTATCGTCACTACTCCTAATCCTTGAACTCAGGTAAAGAGACTTAGCTTTCTTGCAAAGTTTCCGAAATATCCTAGCATAGTTTCTAACATAATCCTGAAATTGTTCACTTAAATTAAAGTTTCTCTCGTCATATAGCTCATACAATCTCTTTCTACTTTTGTGAAGCCCAGTTGTTGCCCATTCACAGAAGGTTGCATTACCTCCAACTGTAATCGTTCTAGGTGTGAAAACCGAATTAAAGTCTGTACAAAACGCTTTGAAAAAGCTATTATATAACAAATTAGGGTCACGTTCATCATCTAACCGTGACCAGCTAGTCATTAGTTTACTTTGAAACCTAGCAAAACGAGTTGCAGTTTTAGGTATTACAACTATATTTTGCCTAGAAACATTCTTACTGTTATCATTAAAGGAGATCTGCTGTCCACAATGGTCTAAATCTAACTGTCTAATAATTTGCTTGTCTCTTACTATGATATCTGTAAATATATTATCTAGGTAAGTAGATGTAGAGGAAGTAACTCTTGTGGGCTCTAAGAATAAGTTCTTCAGATTATATGATAGAAACAGCGCTTTCAATTTTGTACTAAGACTACTATCCTCCAATAAATTTACATTAAAGTCACCACATACAACAACATTTTTATTTATTTTTGCAACTTTGTTTAATATCTCATCCATAATACGCTCGAAGCTATCATACAATGCTGAAGGAGGCCTGTATACACTTATTACAATAAATCTCCTCAGTTCCACACAGGCTACCTCAATAGTTCGCTCAACAGACAGACTTACAATATCATGACGCTCCTTAAATTTAAGTTGCTTATTAAGTAAAATCATCGAGCCACCATGTACTGCTTGCTGCCGGCTAAACGAGCTTCCTACTATATGATTACTGAAATTGAACATGAACTGGTTGCTTTTCAGCCAATGTTCAGTGATGCAAAATATATCAACAGCATTACAGTTCATAAACAATTCCATTTCTAAATCTTTATTAATCATACTTCTAATATTCTGATGTACTAATTTAATCAAATTTTTGTTATTATTATGTTTAAGTGTATTAGTCAATGAGTTACGAGTAATCTTATTATAGCTAGAGGTGTTCTCTATTGTCTCAGAATTTAATTTAAATTATTATTATTATGAATGTCAATAATGGAATTGTCATGTACTCTAACAGTACTTGGGTCACTGTATAAATTAAATGCTAATAATTTAGCAAGTTGTCGTTTAAAAGAGTGAGAAAGATACATAGTATGATTTGTTAAAATAAAATTACTTTTAATAAAAGTATTAGTGTCAAAGAATAAAATTTTGTCATTATGACGATATGTACTATTATATAATAATAGATTTAATTTACTTATCTGGTTGTTTTCTTTATCAGATAAGGTCTTTGAATAAGGAAATGCACAGACTATAAAATTGCACCCCACTTTAGAACTTCTATCAGCAAACGTAGATATCTCAGCAAAACCGTAGAATCAAGGCGAGCATTTTTCCTGGAAGTAGGCCAAATTGATAATATGAATAACGATATTTCAATAAAATACTTACCATGCTCTTCCTAGAACAATTAATAAGTTGAATGATTTCATACTGTTGTGAATATTTTATCACAACACCATTGAAATGAAAATTTAAATTGTGCTTTACTAGGAATGGAAAAGTTTAGGTAAACTATGATTATATATCGGTTGTATGGATTAGAGATTTATAAAACCGATTAGTTTTGGATCAAAGGTACTCTTATGTATTCTGTACTCTTTGCAACGTGAAAGCAAAATTGCATGATTTTTAGTTATAATGGTGAGCAGTGAAAGTGTATCAAACACACATACGATAGTGTATTCTATACAAGGATTCAAACCGGACACAAGCCGAGTGGACCAATTTTTCTATTTCGGCGTTCGTATATTAAAATTTCTTGTTAAAATTGAATACAATAAAATCATAAAGTTATTGAAACTTTTAGTGAGGCTGGCAAAATTTTGTATGTTCTAGTGCCAACATCAAGTTAGGCCTTTAATAAAATGTCGAGAGACTGGCAGAAAGGTGGAATATATGCCATGTATCGAAGACGACTAGTTAGTTTGAATGCCAAAGGTGGAAACGTACCCCTCTAAACGTACCATCTTCTTGCGTCAACTGGTCCACCATCACTTAGGTGACAGTCAGTTGTTCCTTATTGGTGAGACGCGTATACAGTGACACTATGTAATCGTATAGCAGTTGCCAAAGCTGCAGAACTGCCGTAAAGGTTGGGAAACATTGCGTCTCCTTAACGTTTAGGCCAAAAATTTTCATAACAAATCGTGTATAAAATCACAAAATAGGTATAAATAAAGAAAATTTTTGCCTTGTTTTCACATGCGTGAAATGTGTGGTATGTTAAATCATGTTTGTGTAAAACTGAGTGTAATGCCGTTCTGTGCAAACGGGACCACCAAACTTTGTGAGTGGGTATTATCCATTCGCCGTAAATCACGGACAAAAAGGGACAGCGATTTTTCACTCGGGCTACATACATACATAACGTCACGCCTTTTATCCCCGAAGGGGTAGGCAGAGGTGTATTTCTACACTCACTTTTCGCCAGATATACTTTAGTCCCACGTAATAAGGGGCGAGCCTATTGCCGTACCGGGCACATTTCCAGACTTCGTGCTGCTACTGAGAATTTCGTGACAGAAAAACCCAATAACACTGCCCGACCCAGGAATCGAACCCGGGAGATCCCGATCCCACGCGCACATTTATGCCGCGAGACCAACGAGGCAGTCGTATAGGGTTTCATGTCGAGTTTTCCGTCTCTACGCAAAGATGGTATTTGCATCGTGTTATCCCTTAGTCGCCTCTTACGACACCCACGGGAAGATAGGGGGTGGTGACACTTGTATTCTATGCCGTCAACCACACGGCAGACTCGGGCTACAATAGTTTCTATATGAATCCGAGTAAACATTGCAAATAAATATTATCCCTTCAGCCATTGATCTTTCTTTATTGTCAAACATCCTATCCGCTGATCTAGTCATTCGGAAATCATAAGCTAGCGGATTACGATTTTTAAATAATAGCATAAGAAAAAGGTTGTATTTGATCGCAATTTTATATTTATCTTGGATATTTATGAATTTGATCAATAAGCATAGGGTTATATTGCGTGGTTTAAGTTTTGAATTAGTATGTGTTATGAGGGGTTACAGGAGTAGATGCAGACGCATGCTTCACACGTTTTTACAAGAATAGCAAGTGGGTTGTTGGAATAACTTTAATTGAAACATATGTGAATGAATAACAAGTGGGCACACTTTATAGAACCTTTATGCAAGTGGTTTCATGTATGTCTTGGAGAGCAATTTGAGGCGACGGTCCGGGCTATTATGATATTTATGGGCAGTTAGTACTTTTGAATTCACTTGCCAAAAATAATCTAAGCCTTGGAATATCGCTATCCTTTTCCGTTGTAGACGTCAGACGGCAGTCACGCGGTGAAAAATACAATATTCTGTAAAATTTGATTCGATTAGAAAGCGAACCAGTTTGATTACTCATGTTAAAGTTCTAGGTTTGGATTCAACCGGGATAACGCTAGCGCGATGATTAAGGTAAAATGTTCCTCGCAGACGCGTACATGAAATTGGTCTTCGATGAAGTCATACTTAGCCTAAAAACCTTGTCAATGTAGTAAAGTCGACTTGTCTTGTCATAAGAAACTTTGCCCGTGTTGTACCCGCAGCCTTACGGCATAAAGAAAATCCACCTACATCATGGCTAATCTTCCAAACTGACAATGTAACAAGAGAATAAAGCATGGTATACACTCGTAAGCCGTGTAACACATCTCATCTAAGCAACATGACACTAATACTGCCCCGCGGGCTCGCAAACTTTAAAATGAGCCATTTCAAAACAATATCTGACGGAAATTTCCCCACGGCCGTAACTTCATATGTTGAGAGCTCGAGGAACATGACATGTGTGTACAAAAACTATGTGACACCGGCATACATCACACATAGTTGTTCTACATGAAGGTAGTTTTTGTTGGTGACTATGGGTAACAAAAGGATATTCAAATGTTGTTGTAAAGATGAAGTATAGCTGCTAAATTACGTATAGGCTGGGCGTTTATGGACACGTCGCAAAGCGTGTCAATGGATTTTTTAAGAACCAATTTATTTATTTATTGGCTTTCCAACAAAGAATAAACATTATATGATAAAAGAGAATTTTAACAAATGATTATTGACATTATTTCGTATATATTAGGACAGGAATGCATTAATTTCAATACGGACTGACCAAAGCAAATCATGCATACTTCAGGGCGAACCGAGAGATGCATCGACACGTCTCGACATAGCGTTCACTTCGTGACGTCACACTCTCTCCATTTCGTAAGAGGGATTAGCTTATCCACAGAACCACTGCCGGCTGGTCTTCGCGATCCAAAGGCATAGCTATAATATGTATGTACATATTTACAAAAAAAGTATATAGGTATGTTTATCCATTGTCTAGTATACATAGTATAAGCTCTACTTAGTTTGGGAGAATATTATTATATTATATTTCATGGGTTATATTAGTGACAGCTTAAACGGCTTTTCGAGTCATTGAGCAAACGATTATTAACAATTTAATACGCACTTAACTTCGAAAAATCAGTGGCAGGCAGTCTGTCGACATCTCCAATAGGGTACCATCTAACAAGCCATAGCATTCCTTGTATGCCATTACTTGTCTCAGGAGATCACAACACGTATAACTTGCATTACGACAGATAGAGAGAGAGAGAGTCGCGTGTGGGGAGCCAACCCACAGCACGTGGCGTAGATTCACTTGGGGAGGCGGCTTCTTAAGCCACTTTGCCATCCGTGCAGTAGAAACATCATAACCTCAAAAATTTGTTGCCTATAGTTGTTAAAACTCACCCGTGATACGTAATGCATCCTTAGTGCAGGCAGGCTTAGTGTAGCCTTTTAACCAAACATTCATTATCAAAGCAAATATGGCAATATCGATGAGTATGGAAACCGTAAACGGTTTCCATACTCATAGATATTGCCATATCTGATGGTAAACCATCAGAAGTATTCCGTAAAAAGTATATTAACTCACTATTAAGAATATACAGACAATACTTGACGGATAAAACAAATATGACGTTACCCAATTCGTTATTTAATCGTGTAAAAGAATTAACGAAAAATATTTGTACGTTAATATTATAATAATATTATTGAATATTCCTCAACTCATGAACCTATATTAGCTTTATTCATAAGACTTTGAATAACATAGGCGGTGCTGCTACGGCGTATCGTAGACTGTGCTACGGCATATTGTAGACTGCGCTACGGCGTAGCTACAATCGCTACAGATTTGCATACGCGACCTACTGAACTATTCTATTTGATAAGTCATAGTGCATCGCTCGCACACACCGGAGAAAATACAAGTAAATTAAGGATAGCTTCATGTATTTTGTTCAAAGCAGGTTTAATAATAGATTAATATAAATTTTATAGTGCAGTATCTTTAGTATTCTTACCGGCCTAGAGACTACGGTCTAACTATGTTTTATTTGGCAGCTGATACAAATAAAATCTGAACTGCCGTTTATACTACTATCTACTAGATCTATGTAGTACCACCTGTTTGTTTACTGTTCGTGTGTATACGCATGTTGTCTGACAAATTATTGAGCCTTATCTTAGCTTCGCCCACGTGTCGGCTAGCCTTTCAATTATATATAGACTCACACCTGTATCCCCGAAGAGGTAGTCAGAGCTGTAATATTGCACCCACATTTCGCCATGAATTTTTAGGTCCCACGTAATGGGGGGCGAGCCTATTGCCGTAGCGGGGACACTACCAGACTCCGTGCTGCTGCTGAGAATTTTCCTAATGGAAAAACCCAAATACACTTTGACCGACCCGGGAATTGAATCCGAGACCTCCCAATCTTATGCGCACATTTATGCCACGAGACCAAAGAGACAGAACCAAGAACCGCGAACCAAGCCTCTTAATTATCTCTAAAAATACATAACATCATTTAGCTGCGACACGAATGTATGACAAACAAACTTTCACATATCTTTGGTTTGGTCTGAGTTATTTGGTGAGGTGTAACTGACAGAAATGTGAGTGCATATATTTTTATGGTTACATTTGATTTTTAACAAATAAATTCGATCAAGAATTCTGCGTCAATATAGTCTTGAACGTGTACAACATTCAACAACTCTACATGACAACGTGTGATAAACGAATCAAAACTATACACTGCGTGGACGGTCACTCACTCGCTTACTCTTTCACATACAAACCCAGCACTAAATGACAAAAAATTACGTAACCAGGTAGGTTAAGTAGGTAGATTTTAAGTAAGTCAGCTGGAAACGGATTCTGCGATACGACTAGTTTGAATCCAATAAAATAAAGCGTACTTATACTGTGTAAGAGGACAGATGAATTGAATGAAATAAAAATTAATGAAATGAAAATGAAATGAAAATTATTTATTTTTACATACACGAAATATAACATACAAATATTATAAAGAGAGCCACATAACAAAAACAAATCAAATAGTAACAAATGAAAGAAAAAAATAATAATCTGAAGAGACTTTAAGATCTTGACTGAACGGTTGGCATGGTGGTTTAAGCGACCGCCTCGCCCCTTGACACTGTGCGGAGTGTTGCGGGTTCGATTCCCACACGAGACAACACTTTGTGTGATCCATATATTATTGTTTTGAGTCTGGGTGTTAATTGTCCTCGTTAGATGTATGTTTGTAAAGTTTCCCGCCACACAGGATTTTGTCCTAATGCGGGAGTTGTCTTTTTCAGATAAATCTTATGCCGCTGCTTCACACACTTAGTCATCATCATTCTTTAGCTCTGTTCTTAATTTATTTGGGGTTCGTGCAGTTTGTCTTTCGCTTCTATAATTCTCTGTCGTCATATCCATCTTCATGCAGTCCATACAGTCTTTGGCTTTTCCTCCCCCTCCATTTTCATCCTATTATTACCTACTATTCTTTCGCTTTCTCGCCCATTGGCGCCATATCGTAGTAAAGTAAAGTATATCTTAACATTTAACATTTATAACATTTTATATCGGCTGAAATTTTATAACTATAGCTCTTTCTTATAGTAAAAAGTAGTTTTAGTAGAAATAAAATAGCCAGTTTCGTTTACAAAGTAAAAGTAAATATTTGTATGGTATATTATACATAAAATATTTTATTGTTTAGGTGTTGACAGTTTATGAGTGTTATAATATTTTGTTACCACTAAATATTCAGTTGACTACAAACCGATAGTATTTAGAAACGAAAATAAATAGCAGTTTGTATGAATAGCGTATTTATTTTAGCACCCTTGCTACCCACCATCATCTTAAGACTGAAAAACCAGCTGTTCTGTCCCTCACGGAGACGCAAATATGCAGTCCGTCAGTCGTGGCGTACTTATCCTACCCAGAATGACGGCCGGTGTCATGTCAAACCGTCGTCACGAAACACAATAATTAGCAAAGAGGTTTGAAGACTATTTTATTATTTGGAAATGAGTTTGTAGGTCGATGACGTATACACTCTGTCAAGTGTTCGCCAAATTTACAAGTCATTGACAACAAGGCAGTGGCCGTGCGGATAACACATTCCGTTCACGTTCTGAAGGCGTGGGTTCTAATCCCAGTGATAACTGTTATGTGGATTATGGTTTTTATGAAATTTGAAAAATGTTTATGAATATTTGGCAAATATTTAAAAGATTATTGAAATATTTCGAGTAAAAATTAGAAAATTCTAGAAACTTCAGGAAGGAATGGAAAGGTTAAAAAGAAACAGGAGATGGAAACACAAATTTAAATATTTCGAATAAAGATTAGAAAATTCTAGAAACTTCAAGAAGGAATGGAAAAGTTAAAAAGAGACAGGAGATGGAAAAACAATTGAATAATGAAAAGACAATCGAAATTAGTAGATCTAGAACATTCTTAGGGGTATATAAGGCGGTGTAGACGCGCTAAGCGCCAGTTTAATTTGAAAAGTGGTAAAGTGAAGAAGAAAAGGACGAAGTAAAAGGAAGAAAGAAGAAGTAGTAAAATAAAGTGAAGTGAAAGTATAGTGCAGTAAAGTGCAGTAAAGTGCAGTGAAGTGCAGTGAAAAGTGCAGTGCAAAAGACGCTAGTGTTGGTGCTGTCCGCGTCGAAATTAAACGGCGCGTCGTGTGTGGAGTCGAATAAAGTGCCATCAGCGCTCGGTGTTTCCTTCCAATCCCGTTACCCCGTCCATAACAATATATTCTAGAGCACAATTTTTAACCGCGAGCGGGCGTTTGCATGTACGCGCGGAACGATATTTGGCGTCTCCGCTGCTTCGAAGACCCCAGCTTTTCAATCCTTTGGGTGTTGTTGGATACAGGTCTTGAGAAAAATTCTCTACGGCTGCGGTAACCGCTCTCACAGTGGAGATAATGAGACATCCAGGCTCGCAGAGTGCCTTAGTGAGGCGGCAGATGCCGCACAATAGAGGTACCCCTCTGCCCAACCTGTGCTCCTAGGAGACTTTAATGCCCACCACCAAGAGCGGCTATTCCCTAAAAAAAGCACTGAACATGCTGGGAAAGAAATGCGAAAACTCGCTGTAACCCTAAATCTCACCCAGCTGGTACAAGGGCCCACTGGGGTTCCCGATGTTGATGACCAGACGGCAAACTGCTTGGACCTTCTGCTAACAACTAATCCAGACCACTACTCGGTGTCGATATCTTCACCTTTGGGTAGTTCCGACCATTGTCGGATAAAATCTGTCTCTATTTACTCCCCGCCCGACCAAAGCCCAAAAGGCTCTAGGCGGATTTGGAAATACAAGTCGGCAGATTGTGGTGAGATGCGAACATTTTTGCATCATATCCTTGGCTGCCTGTATGCTTCTCTTTAGGCGATCCTTCAACCTGTGAAAATGCTGTTACGGATGTGTTGCGTCAAGGAATGGAATATTTTATCCCATTTTCAGACGCACCGTTAACAAGCAAAGCTCAAAGTGGTTTGGTGCTGAATGTGGACGCACTGTAATGCTGAAATAAGAGGCCTACCTAGCATAGGTTGATGCTGGAAAGCGCGGATCTAAGGACTAGCTGGAGAAGAAGAGAAGACATGCAAAAAAGTTCTAAAGAAGGCCCAATATGACAACATTTGCAGAATAGGGAATAGACTAGCTTCGTACCCAGCGGGTAGCAAGGCTTTCTGGTTCCAGGCAGGCGGTCGAATCAATCTTCAGCCGCTCCTCACTTCCATCACTGCTGAAACCTGATGGGACACTAGCCCTGCTGAAGATAAAGCGAATCTTTTTGCTGAAATCTTCGCGGCATCTTCACATCTAAACACAGCAGGTGAAATACCTCCAAGTCTACAATTCTGCGGGACTCGAATAAAGATAAAGATATTTATTTGCTAAAACACGTGTAAGTACATAATAAAAGCATTATACAATTATAACACAGATCTTTAAACAATAATTTGCATCAACGTGTTTGACCATATTAATAATTGGTGTACAAATATAAGTAAGCCATTCCAAATAAAAAGGTACATAATAATAATAATTAGTGCATAAAACTGGACAATGTCAAATATATATGGTACAATGTCAAATGTATTAAGTAAAAATAAACAAATACCATAATTACCCCCCCGTGGGATTTCCACCTTGTCGTGATGGGGGGGCTCATTAACCGTGGATTGGTCATCCGCGGTGAAGCTAAGAGGGATCCAGGAGGGGACACTCCGCGTGGGCTTGGAGGGGCCTGCGCAGGATGCGTCCAATGGTGCGGGTGCGGGGGACAGTTCTGTCTGTCCCTCGCAGTCGGGCGCGGTCGCGGGAGGAGAGGCGTGTCGGTGTTGCGTTGCCGCACGCCCTATCTCCCGCGACCAAATGGGGGCGCACCATTCGATGCGTCGCGGTGGGGCCGCAGAGGAAACGGAGATGCGGTGTTGCGTTGCCGTCCTCCCTATTCTCTGCGGCCGCTGGGTGTTTTGGCGGTGGAGTCCAACACCTTAATCCGCCGTCAAGGGGGTCTTGTTCGGGGCCCGCCTAACCATCTGGCGGGCCAATACCCGTCGGAGGGCAGCGACGAGTGCTTCGGCGATGCCCTACCCTCCGACACACGGGTACATGGAGAAAGTCGAGGTGGTTTTTAGTGGAAACACCACATACTCCGGCTCATATTTCCCCCAAGAGTCGGAGATCCGAAGGGATTTTCCACCTCGTAAAACAAAAAAAAGCAAAAAAAAGAAATAACTAGTAAGCAAAAAACATAATTAATATACAGGGTATTTTTTATGCAGTTCGGATATTTTTTTCTGTGGTTCTATATCAATAATAGAACACATTTCCATAAATAACTTTTTACTTTTTTATCCCACCAAATCCGAGTAAAAATATCCCAGAAACAAGGAAATCATAAACACAACGTTATTCGTTGCAATAATACTTGCGCACGATATGACAGGGCGGGGTACGGGACGCGGGATGCAGGATGCGGGGTGCGGGGCCAACAATCCACGAGCCGGCCGCGCGCCAGTCAACGCGGGCGCATCGAGAAAGTGGCACGTGTCGCAATTTCGCGCAAGCGCCGACGCACTCGCCGGTCGTAAGTCGTTAGAATGACGTCCCAACGATTTTCAAATCGCGAGTGCTACGAAATAGTACTAGTTTATTTACTCAGTGGTGAAAGCCTTCGTGCAGCTAGAACAATGTACGAACAAGAAAGTGTAAAGTGTACCTCGTATGCGAGCTCAAGGAGTAAACAACCCAGTAGTTCCAAGTGAACGGACAATTTAGCGGCCTACCAAAGGCTTTTGGATCATGGCTAGTTCACAACCCCCAGCCATGCACTAGGGTATGGTAGACCTCGCCTGGCTACTGACGTCGAAGACTTGATCTTCGAATTCTTCGTAAGAGTAAATATTCTTTAATAAGCGATAACTTTGTTACTTTTTGGTAAAACAAAAAAAAAATACGTGTTTATTAATTTTCGTAAATGTATAACATACTAAAATATCCGAACTACATAAAAAATTACCCTGTATATTAACAAAAACATAATTAGCCAAGTATTTGTTATGATGTGATATAATTTAAAATTAATATTTATATTTGTTACATTAAACATTTTGTCATTATTTATTCATTTTCATAACAATGTAAGTACATAATATTATTTAGATACCACTAAATACCTATTTAATTAAACATAACTTAAATATTAAAATACTATCCTACGAAATTTGTATATACAAAACAAACAAAAAAAAAAAAGAAAATAATTTAGATTGCGTCATAAAAGTCCTCCACGTCGCCGTCGACCGGGATCGTGCCCAGAACGCTGGCAGCATTGCCACGTTGTATGGCAATGCTAAATTTTTGGGCCAAGTACAACCCAGCCTTCTGGTCACACGAGGCGTCGACCAGTCTCTTTGCGAGATCTTTAAAAAGAGATCTTGCACTTGGACCTCATGGCTCCAACGTTTCGACCCCAAACGGCTCAAATACGTAATCCCCTACTAGGTTTGCGTATTTGCACCGTTTGAAGGTCTCCGCTGTAGCAGCAGCAGCGCTCGCACAACCCGCTGTGCCAGGAAGATGAGATGGCGCGAGGGTATCGACACACGTTGCGTCCCACACCAAAGGCCTACCCAACTTCCATGGGAGTAAAGACATACCATCTGGTCTTTTGCCATCGTCACGTGCCAGCCCCTGCGGTTCAAGTTGGGCTGGAACGCCAGCGGTGACAAGAGCCCGGCGAAGTATGTCATTGAGATTGCCGTGTCGTGATATACGACCTGCGCTCCTGCTGCATGATAAGCCATGGTGACCAAGGCTGTCAACAGCCTCCCCATAGTGACAGCGATGCGGAGAAACACATGACGCACCCAAAGAAAGAAGAATTTTGTCATTAAGAAAGTCATCTATATTATAATAAGATTTTTCAATGAGCATTTTTGTAAATTTCATTTTAAACATGTCTGTATTTAGTTGCTTCATGTTATCTGGTATTTTATTATATATTATTGGAGCTTTACATACTATGCTTTTGGGAAATAGCGCTGTTTTAGCTGGATGAATACAGAGTCTGTTGCCATCACGTCGATTACGCTTTATTCTGTCTGACAGGCGAGGAAATAAATATGGATTATTTTTAACAAAAAATGCTACTTCCAAGATGTATAAAGAAGGAAGAGTTAAGATTCTATGCTTCTTAAAAATTGGTTTACAGCTATCCGTAGTTGCTAGGCGAAACATACAACGCAAGCATCGCTTTTGCATTTTAAATGCCATAGCCCATATTGTTATCGGTCGAGTTTCCCCAAAATATTATTCCGTCCCTGAGGACTGATTCGACGAAACCATGATACGCGGATAGTAATGTATCAGTGTTTATAGTTGGTGCAAGTTTATATAAGGCATATGATAAGAATTACTATGTAACAATACAATATATAACAATACATATTGCATTACTATGTAAAAAATAAGTATTTTTTTACATAGTAATTCAATATGGTCTTTCCAATTTTATAGTAAAATCGTCATAAACTAAGTTTACATTTAATGAATTTTGTAATCTTTGTCCAAAATGCATGATGTTTGTTTTTGTCAAATTAATTTTAAATTATTATTTTACTAGCCATGAAATTATAGATGTCAAAGAATGTTTTATGTCAAACTGATAACAATTTATGTCCCTACAAGCAATTGTAACTATGCTGTCATTGGCAAATAACGTCGTATATGTGTATATATATATATATATATATATATAATTAATAGAAGAAGACCTACACACTACCTTGCGGGACGGAATAAGATACATATATAACGCTTCATCGAGGTGTGTGTTTCTTCGTTTTTTGTCTTTCGGTTCTTCGGTTCATTCTCGTAATTTCAGTAACATGTTCTCTATTTGTAAGATATGATTTAATAAATCTCACTACGTACTGGCAACACTCATACTGTTTACATCACCCGCGTATTTAAATTACGGAAATAAATTAAATACTATTCTGAACAATTTCAAAAGTAATTAAACCGAGTCAAATTACTGTTATCTTATAATGTCATTGTTTGTGACAATTTTCAGTGAGTACGAACAAAATTACAACTCAATTTCAAAATACAAGTGAAAGTGATAAAAACATTGATAAAAAAATCTAGTGTTCTTAATAACAACTGACAACAAACATTTATGTGTCATAACAACTTTTGGTGTAGTTTATTTGTCATTTTGATCATTCTAATCGGGAAAACATAAAGTATACAAACGGTTTTGAAAAATATTCAAATATTGGACTTTGGACTATACCTCTAGCGCCACTCCCGTCATAATAGTATCGAATAGACGAACTAAAATAGTTGGCACTACTTGGCACCAGAGGGCTAATGATACCAGAGTAAAAATCATAGTAGAATTTAGAAGATTTTTTTTTCTTCTAAAGACCAAGACTGCTCTTCAATTAAATCATATGCTCAATGATACCCTGGTAAAAATTTAGTAGAATTTAGAAGGAAAAATCTACTATATATCTGGAGTGCGCTTCATTTAAGAATAAAATTTTCACTTCTCCAAAACTTAAGCTTTATTTATCAGGAACAATATAATACATAGTGCTAAATATGGACTTAGACGGAACGAGTAACATTACACGACGCAAACAAACGTACAAGCTTAGACATCAACAACGGTCACTTTCAAATGAATCTATCGACTCGTTAGCTTCCGATCTGAGCATTAGAAGTATGAAAAGCCTGATAGATCTATCTACTCATCTAAGGGACGATGAAATTATTAAATTAAAAAACGAAAACCAAGATTTAAAAGACCAGTTATTAACAGCTCGCGCAGAAATTGACACACTTAATTTGGAAAACACTTCCTTGAAAGAACTTGTCAATAGCGAGAAACAAAGAAACGAGCAATTGAAAAAGATGTATGTCAGAAATATGAGTATTAAACGCAGCGACACGATCTCAAGTCCAAAATATCTCTCGAAGATCGATAAAATCAAATAAGCTTAATATTACTGCCCGCCGCTTAGATTTGGAGACCCAACTGGATACACCTCAGCCCCGCAGCACCAAAATATCTCTGACAAATTCACCGACCGTCCAGGAAATACATTCACGTGTGTCAAGTAACTCACAAACACTACCAATTGTACATAAAAGTCCGGATAAATTGTCTCGTAATACAGCAAGCGGTACTAGTGGCAACATTATTCTTTTCGCTGACAATCAAGGTGGTTTAGGTGCGCCATGTGTTTCTCCACATCGCTGTCACTGTGGAGAGGCTGTCGACAGCCTTGGTCACCATGGTCTGTCATGTAGCAGGAGCGCAGGTCGTATTTCACGACACGCCAACCTCAATGACATGCTTCGTCGGGCTCTTGTCACCGCTGGCGTTCCAGCCCAACTTGAACCTCAGGGCTTGGCACGCGACGATGGTAAGAGACCAGACGGTATGTCTTTACTGCCATGGAAGCTGGGTAGGCCTTTGGTGTGGGACGCAACATGTGTCGACACCCTTGCGCCATCTCATCTTCCTAGCACAGCGGGTTGTGCGGGCGCTGCTGCTGCTTCAGCAGAGACTCTCAAAAGGCGCAAATACATCAATCTAGTAGGGGATTATGTATTTGAGCCGTTTGGAGTTGAAACGATGGGACCATGGGGTCCAAGTGTGAGATCTCTTTTTAGAGATCTTTCAAAGAGACTTGTTGACGCCTCGCGTGACCAGAAGGCTGGCCTGTATTTGGCACAAAAGATCAGCATTGCCATACAACGTGGCAATGCTGCCAGCATTCTGGGAACACTTCCAATTGATGGCGATGTGGAGGATTTCCATGACGCCCTTTAATTCTGCTTTTACTTTTTTTATGTATTTCCTTTTATTTGTTAGTTATTTAAGTATAGAAATTATTGTTTTAATTTATGTGTAAATAGCCACTTAGTTATAGTTAGTTAGTTTTAACAACATTTATATTTATTTGTAGATTACCTCGTGTTCAATAAAAGCTTTATTCAATTTAAAAATTAAAAAAAGGAGAAAATATAATTCCAACCATTCTACGAAACAAAAGTAAATCAATAATCAAGGTCTACAGACTTATAGGATATAGGAAAACGGATGCAAGAACCGATGCTGTTTTATCTGATTGTCATACAATAGCACAGACCTTAACTAAAGATGATCATGTCATTATTATGACAGGATGTAACGATACAAATCCAATCAATGTATTGTCAGAGCTCAGTTCAGCTCTCAAGCTTCTACGGAATTGTAATGTCTATGTTATTAACGTCATCTACAATGCATTTTTAAATGAAAGAATGCTTAACAATTACATACGACTCCTCGCTAATAATTACAGTAACTGTGTCTATATTCAAACTAACTCTTATACGCCTGATATTGCTCAGAAAATCATACATCACGTAAATATGGTGCAGTATAACAATACGTATCTTAATTACACTAAGAAAACAAAAAAATAGGAATAATATTTACAATACCCAGCCTATATCTAAACGTACATCTAAGCAAATTCCTACGCATTCCATGAAGGGCACTATACCATTTAATTTCCAGAAAATGGAATTTAAAAATGGTGCCAAAGTAAAATCTTTATCTGTACCAGGTCGTAAGCACTTAATAACAGATTATTTTCCAGTCATAAAAAAGTAAGAAATTGGAAATTATCTATTACAAATGAATGTAATTTTTTTCGAAGCTAATCAAAAAACCTCACAGTTTGTCGTAATTCATCAAAACGTAGCAGGTCTATTAAATAAGACTCCAGAATTAGAAGTTGCTTTAAGTGAACTCGACAAATTTAATATACCAGCGTCTGTGGTTTGCTTGAGGAACATTTTATTCAAAAAGGTGATGAAAAATATCTTAGCCTTAATAAATATAGACTTGGGTCCATTTACTGTCGGAATAACCAACGCAGAGGAGGTACGTGCATATTAATTAAAAACGATATAGATTGCGCTGACTTGGCTTTTATAAAAGACTAGAGGACGCCAGCAGCTACGCCTGCATTTTTTTAAATTTACCCGTTTTGGCCGATCCCGTGGGCATTTCGGGAAATCCCTTCTTAGTGCACCCCTACGGCCCCCAAGGAACATACATGCCAAATTTCAGCTTCCTGCGCCCAATAGTTTCGGCTGTAGCGTGTCTGTCAGTCAGTCAGTAAGGCAAGGATTTTATATATTAAGATTTCGGGGTAGATAGTCATTTTGAAATATGTGGTGTTGGTATAAAATCGATGAAACTGTGTGTGCTGTGTATTTACAGAACACCTATTTGGAATCCAAACATATTTTTTGCAAAGCTACAGTCTGTTCTTCCTAAACTAGACTGTAAATATGTTAAAATTGTAATCTGTGGTGATTTCAATATTAATATTTTAGCACAAGATTGAAACAGTGTTTAATTCTCAGAATTATTATCAAATAATGGCATGCAATTTCATATTCGCGAACCAACTCGTCGATTGACGTGCATAGATAATATTATAAGTAATGTTCCGAATGTTTTAGGAAAAAGTGTCAAGCTCTTTTTGTCTGATCATGAATCAGCACAAGTTGCAATTTTAAAAGATGTTCAATATAATAAGCAGTCAGAGTTCTATTTTGAACAAGACTTAGATATGTGCAAAGAAAACTCAGCAAAGTTCATTGATAGTATCAGTAGTCTGACTTTCATAGACATCTACAATACTTCTTGCGCTAATGATGCATTTAATATATTTCATGATCTTTTAATTCTTTTTCATAGACTGTGTTTCCCTACTATCAAGATAAAAAAAGTTTTCAAAACATTTAAGCGTCAAAAGCTGTCAAAAGGACTTAAGATAAGTTGCAAAACTAAGAGAACGTTAAGGTTCGAGTATTACAACAATAAAAATAATACAAATAAAACAAAATTCAAAGTTTATTAAAAATTACTTAAAACATGTTTAAATAAATCTCGATATATCTACAATGAAAAACATATAACTACTGCTAAAAACATGGCTAAAGCAACTTGGGAAGTTGTCAACAGTGAAATAGGTAACCTAAGGTCGAGGGAGTTACTGGATCGAATTCAGGATGATGGCAGTATTATTTCATGTGGTACAGATATAGCTAATATTTTAAATAACTTTTTCACTGAAAGTGTTGACACTGGTCCAACTACTTCATTTATAGATCAAGGTTATACGTCAACTAAGATTATTTCAATGTGTAGTAGTATTTTTCTAGATCCTACGACCCCTGAGGAAGTCTACAGAATCATAAGTAACTTAAACAATACACAATCATCAGGGTATGATTGTATTACGACTAGACTTCTTAAAAATATTCGTCCCTACGTGTCAGCACCATTGTCCTATATCATTAATTTATCGATGGAGCAAGGATATTTTCCGGATAGACTCAAATTGTCGATCATCAAACCTCTTCATAAGAAAGGTTCTAAATATAATAAAGATGACTACCGTCCGATAGCATTAATACCTGTCCTTTCAAAGATCTTTGAAAAGGTTATGTATAGGAGATTGTTATCATTCTTTAATACTCATGGCATTCTTACAGATTCGCAGTATGGGTTTAGAAAGGGCAAATCTACAATATTGGCTAGTTATGACCTTGTAAGTTCAATAATAAATACTTTAAATGCAAGATCCTTTTGCTCAGTCCTCTTTCTAGATTTAAGTAAGGCCTTCGACCATGTGGACCATACTATCCTATTAAACAAATTAGAGAAGTATGGCATTAGAGGCCCAACCCAAGACTGGCTCACGACTTATTTAACTAATAGAACACAGATCACCAGAATCACTAAACTCGACTTAGCTTCAAACTGTTTAATCAATTATGATTCTGAATCTAAAAGAAATGGTTGTGGTGTACCTCAAGGGAGCATTTTAGGACCCTTGCTGTTTTTGAATTATGTCAATGACTTGCCGTCAGAAATAAGACATAAGAGTATATTGTTTGCAGATGATACTACCATAGTAATAAAATCTAGTGACAACAAAAATCATGAAAATGACATTAACAATTGTTTTAAAAATGTAATTAATTATAAGAATTCAAATAATCTTAAAATAAATATTAATAAAACTAAAATAATCAATTTTAAAACATATAAAAGAAAACCTATAACATTAAATATTAAGCATAACAATAAAATTATAGATCAAGTAAATAATATAAAATTCCTAGGTATTCATATTGATGCACACTTGTCATGGAAGAATCACACTGAAGCTATTTGTAATAAATTAAATAATCTAGTATTTACTTTAAAAAAATTAAAACATTGAACACCTGCAGCCACTTTACTGACAGTATACCACGCCTATGTTTGCTCGATAATCCGATATGGGATTATTGTTTGGGGGAATGGAACTGATCTACTAAGAGTTTTCATAGCCCAAAAAAAGTGTATCAGAGCTATTTATTTATGCGATGGGATGTATCTTGTAAGCCCTTATTCAAGACTAAAAAAAATCTTACTGTGCCTAGCATCTATATGTACGAGATGGCCATAATATGACCATGTTTGAAGTTAATTCAAATCTCAATAAAAGGACGACTACACACATTAGTCTAAAATGCCTGTTCCTTCATTAGAATTGTTCCGTAAAAACTGCTCATATATGGCACCTTTAATATATAATTCTTTACCGCGGGAAATAGTTAGGCAGCCTTGCAATAAACTCTGCATTGACTTAAAGAAATGGTTAATTGAGAAGAGCTTTTATACGGTTGAAGAATTTTTACAAAAAGGGTCATGTCGATTATATATATATGGAAATGCACTGTAGATGTATACATTATGTTGATTTAAATATAAGTTTTAAATATTTGCATGCCAACTTATTTGGCGG
This sequence comes from Euclidia mi, assembly GCA_944739405.2. Lineage (NCBI taxonomy): Eukaryota > Metazoa > Arthropoda > Insecta > Lepidoptera > Erebidae > Euclidia > Euclidia mi. The sequence continues at coordinate 22,443,932 of OX123204.2, read as the reverse complement.
AATGTGTCGCTGCTCTAAATATAATAATATTGTACCAATTTTTTTATAAACCACATTTTATGCAAATAAATGATATTATTATTATTATTTATTAGAACATTGCCTCTGACACCATATGCGTTTAGTTTATTGATAAGAATATTGTGGTCCACATAGTCAAATGCTTGAGACATGTCGCAATAAATGGCACATACTGGAGATCTCTTGCTAATATGACATATCACATTTGCTACAAACTCATAAATGGCCATGTTTATGGTTTAATTTTGCCGAAAACCTTTTTGTTCTGTGCAAAGAATATTGTTTTTTTCAAAGTAGGTATTTATTTCACCATAAAAATATTTTTCATAGATCTTTGAAAATATTGGCAACAATGCATTATTGGTCTGTAGTTTTCCATCAGCCGTTCATTTCTTTTTTTATATTGAGGCTGTATAATGGACAGTTTAAGAACTTGCGGGTATACGCAGGTCGATATGCACAAGTTAATAAGGTAGCTAAGGTGATGAATGATATGATCATTTACTAATTTTATAATTTTAGTGGCAATCCCATCATACCCTACACTGTTTGTGTTTTTCAGACTCTTTATAATTTTATTAATTTGGTGTGGTGTACTAGGAGCAAGAAACATTGAATTTAATTGATGATTAATTAAAGAAGTAACTTTTTTACCAGCACCCGGGATTGGGTCGATATTATCAATAAAGTAATTGTTGAATGCTTCTGCTATGTCTTTGGGATCGTTAATGATATTGTTATGAATGTCGGACATATGCATTCATCAGATGGAGGTTCGGAAAACACTACAACAGCTAGATGTGAATAAAGTAAGTAGTCCCGATGGTATTCCAGCCATAGTGCTTAAAACCTGTGGACCTGAAATTGCACCAGTACTGACACGTCTATTCCGCCTTTCCCTAAGCACTGGAAAAGTACCAAGGTTATGGAAGCTAGCTAATGTGCAACCTGTGCCTAATAAAGGTAGTCGAGCCAACTCATCCAATTATAGGCCCATCTCAGTCACATCCTTACTCTGCAAGAGTATGGAACGTGTACTAAACAATCGGCTCCTTACATATCTAGAAGCAAATGATCTCCTCAGTGATCAACAATACGGGTTTCGCCGAAACCGAGCCACCTCCAGATATGCGTAGCATATGCTAGGGATCTTCTAGCATATGCTACGCATATCTGGAGCAAAGCTATCGAGAATCATGGAGAGTCTCTTGCAGTTTCTCTTGATATCTAGAAGGTCGATAGGGTCCGGCACGACAGCCTTATCAGCAAGCTTCCATCTTTTGGTCTACCCACTAGACTCAGTGCTTGGATATCAGACTTTTTAAATGACCGATCGATTCGAGTAGTCATTGACGGCTGCACGTCTAACCACATGACAATTAATGCTGGAGTTCCTCAAGGGTCTGTACTCTCTGCAACGCTGTTCCTGATGCATATCCTAGAGTCCCCGGTATAAGCATATCGTTATGCTTATACCGGGGACTCTAGGATATGCAGACGATAGTAGAGAGTTACACGTCCAATGTTTCGTGTACAATGCTCAAGCTAGTGGAGAACAAACAGAAGAGCTTAAGTAAGATATGGTTAAGCGCTTGAATAAGGCCTTGATGGCAGTTTCCCAAAGGACTAACCCAGGCGTGTCTATTTTCTTCTAAACGTAGTGCTTTCAAAATATCTCCAACTTTCCGGAATGTATCTGTGCCGATAGCTGATCATCTTGAGCTTTTTGGTATTACACTCACCCCGACCCTCAATTTTGGCTCATTTATTGAGTCGAAAGCTGCAACTGCGTCAAAAAAGCTCGGAATATTGGCCAAAGTGAGACGACAACTGCAATTTCACACCGGGACTACTGCTAAGTCTATACCAAGCACAAGTCCGATCCTGTATGGAGTATTGTTCTCATCTCTGGGATGGATCGGCCAAATACCAGCTTGAGACACTTAACTCAATAGAGAGAAAAGCCAGGAAGCTCATTGGTGATGAAGAAGTTACCTCAAAACTTCAAAGTCTCGAACACCGACGACGAGTTGCTGCTTTATCGGTATTTTACCGTATACATTTCGGAGAGTGTGCAGCGGAACTGCACGATTTAACCCACTCATCCCCATTCAACTATCGGACAACCCGACGCACTGCCCAGCGCCATCGGTACATCGTCGATATTCCAACCATACGTACAAAACGTTTTGCTTCCTCGTTCATCATGCGCACTGCAAAATAATGGAACTCCCTGCCACAATCTGTGTTTCCCGTTTAGTACAATTTGGGTGTCTTCAAGACGCGAGTGAATAGGCATCTTCTAGGTAAGCGTGCTACATCCTAGATCGCACCAGTGCTTACCATCAGGCATGATAGTGGTCAAACGCAAACATATATAAACTTTAAAAAAAATTATATGCCTGAAGTACGACCATCGCCACAACAATGTATTTATTATGAAATTTAGACATATTTATGATATTCTTCGTGTAGGTTATCAAGCTCCTTTTAATTGTTATTCGAAGCAGGAAATGTGCCTACAATAGACGTTACTGTATTTAAAGATTTTATCTGGGCTGCTCTAATCTCTTGGGGGATGGAAAGACTTTTCAAAGTCTTATGACATATTGGAATATTTTAACAAGTTTTATCAACCACAAATGTGTATTTGCGGTTGGTATCAATATTGTACGTACAAGGAACACGTGGAAGCAAACATACATAATTTACAAGTAGTAGTATCGATTACTCTCGTGTCGTATTCAGTCCACAGCGCTGTTACATTTGTTATGTTTACGGCGCGCATGATCGGGGTTTATTCTTCAATATTTCAGAGAGCTGAACTTTCAGAATCGAATCTAAGTTTAAGTTGGCGTGAGTTAGTCGAGGCGGCATCACGCCCCCCCCCCTTCCCTCCATAGGATTTCCACCTTGTCGTTGTGAGGGGGGCTCAGTAACCGTGGAATGGACACCCGCGGTGAAGCTAAGAGAGATCCCAGGAGTCGACGCTCCGCGTGGGCTTAGAGGGGCCTGCGCAGGATGCGTCCAACGGTGCGGGTGCGGGGGACAGTTCTGTCTGTCCCTCGCAGTCGGGCGCGGTCGCGGGAGGAGAGGCGTGTCGGTGTTGTGTTGCCGCGCTCCCTATCTCCCGCGACCAAATGGGGGCGCACCATTCGATGCGTCGCGGTGGGGCCGCAGAGGAAGAGGAGATGCGGTGTTGCGTTGCCGTCCTCCCTATCCTCTGCGGCCGCTGGGTGTTTCGGCGGCGGAGCCCAACACCTTATTCCGCCGCCAAGGGGGTTTTGTTCAGGGCCCGCCTGACCATCTGGCGGGCCAATACCCGTCGGGGGGTAGCGACGAATGCTTATGCGATTCCCCACCCTCCGACACACGGGTACATGAGAAAGTCGAGGTGGTTTTTAGTGGTTACACCACATACTCGTAAAACAAAAAAAAAGGCGGCAACACCGCGCATCTCCGCTCCGCTGCCGTATTATGTGTTTTTGAGATTGAAAATATTTCACATGTTTGTTTTGCCGCAAGATTTTACAAAGCTTATAATGAAAGCGTGTTTTGTAAATATTTTGAGTTTGACACGCGAAAGTAGACGGTGTTTATACAGACGTGTTACACTTCACGCGTCAAGTTAGGGGTTATATAACTGTATAATATATATTGTTATGAAATAAACATATTCCCCCTATTGATTAGTTTATTGAACAACCATCTTTGTGGTTTCTCGAACTTAGAACTTTAAATAAATCTTTCCTACATTGCATTTTTCTAAATCCTGTCTAATCCTAATTAACCCTGTTTGTATCACACGGCTCGGTCTATTTTCAGTATGGCGATGAGAAGGTTTCATAATTGTCTTCTTTTACGTTACAAGATATAGCTTTCTTAAGATTTGAGCAAAGTATTTCTATAAAATAATAAGGAAAGAACTCAAGTTTCGGTAATATTCAAAGCGCTATCTTAGGCATCAAACAGTGCAAAGTGCGTTGCGCAACGCGGGTTTGTTCGACAGTGAGCTGTGGTTCGACTTTACGAGCTTATTGTAGTTATTATGATTTTGTGAGAAGATGGGGCCATAGTAGACCTATTGCCAAGTTATATATGTACACTTTACCAAACAATTCTGATTTAACCCCAATAATTATGATAATTTTGCAGCGACACCAAGACAATTTAAATCCAATCAAACATAAGAAACAAATTACACGTCACCGCACATTAAGATCGATACGATCAGGAAATAAAAGGATCGAATATAAAACATAATTATCACTTACCAGTTCATTACGAGAACTATTATTACAAGTAATTCGTGAAATAAACATAATATACGTATTATCAGCCATTCATAAAACACTTTATATTTATATCAGAGACATAAAACTTGGGTCTTGGTCTAAATTACCCTTAATCACAGTGAGAGATTAGCGCAGTATTACGATTTCTTAAGGCTTCGCAGAAAACAGACTCTATTGAGTCGTTTATTAAGAAAAGCTGAGAATATATTTCGCGATTCAGGGTTTTTAAGTTTGCCTGCAATAGCTCACTACATTGTGCTTTGGATTATGGGTTTTATCACAGAACCTAATAATGTAAGCCATCTCTAATGATCCATGACACAATGCTAATGGCTTTGGTATAAAAAATGGACGCACTTTTGTACGAAATTAAAATTAATAAAGCTTGAAAAGTTCACAGAGTAAGAACAGAACATTTTTAAGCAGACCATATATTGTGCGTTCGCGTTCAAAGTATGTAAAGCGCCGGCGCCGAGCGTTACTCGATGCGATTGAACTCTCGTTTCTAACATTCATTTATAGGCTACACACTTGGATGTGATTTTGTGTCAATGATGATTTTTGTGTCAAGCAAGAGTTTACATATCATCTAATCATCAAAGATCTCGGTCTTTTTCTTCCTCTTCTAGTTTACACATATTCAAACTTAAACATGACTGCAGTCAAACGGAATAATTAAAAAAAAATATAAAAGAAATGAACGATGAAACGTTGCTATAAAAACTATATTTATATTGGTATGATGTGTTTAGATGGTTACCAGGGTCTTCAGACTTCCCCCCGTGGGATCTCCACCTTGTCGTGTTGCGTCGCGGTGGGGCCGCGGAGGAAGAGGAGATGAGGTATTGCCAGGTTGCCGTCCTCCCTATCCTCTGCGGCCGCTGGGTGTTTTGGCGGAGCCCAACACCTTCATCCACCGCTAAGGGGGTTTTGTTCGGGGCCCGCCTGACCATCTGATGGGCCAATACCCGTCGGGGGGTAGCGACAAATGCTTCGGCGATACCCTACCCTCCGACACACGGGCACATGAGGGAGACGGGTTGGTTTTTAGTCAGTAAGAGTCTGACAGTCCCCTTCATCCTTCCCCCAGGGCGGAGGGACTCCATGAGGATTTCCCAACCCAAAACAAAAACAAAAAGACCCTTCAGACTTAAAGACTTTGCCAGCCTGATAAAATTTTCTTCGTCCTTCAAAGTCCGTAGAAATATTTTCTTGGATACCAATCAATATATGCAACTATACATTTTATTCGTTCCAAAAAGTTCTGTTAAATGCCCTAGCTGTAATTTATTTAAACCGGCATAGGCACGTTTGAACGCAATTACCTCTACTACTTGTTGTTTATATTCCAGTTTTATTCACAGAAGAAAACTGGAATATAAACAACAAGTAGTTTATTTGTGAAGTTTTTCAATAAAATCTATGCTGAAGCCTTCTGCGACTGAACTAGAATTGGTACAATTCAATTGGAGGATATCTTAATTTGATCAGCATTTTTTGCGCAAGTAGGATAGTCATCATTAGGCATTATGTAATTACAATACACACGTATGAGTTGTGTCTCTAAAAAGAAACTCTATTCTTTAAAATCTGCTAAAGTTTTGCCATTGAAATCAGTAGATACAATGTTGAATGCTGATATAATTATTTTCTCGTTGTCGAGACACACGAAACATTCAAATACAAAAACTTGATCCTTTATCTTTTACATCATCACATGTCTATTTATCACATGAAACCTGTGGTTATCTATCACATGAAACAATGAAACCTACAAGTACTTCAACTACCTATTTGAGTAACCTTGAGTTATTTGTGGCTGCATATTTATAAATATTGTCGGGTCTCGCTGATAGGAAAAACCTTATTTTGATTTCAAATATAGTTCAGCTGACTTAGAATAATGTTTACGCGGGTTGCGTATTACCAACTCTACAATCACAGCCAAGTTTACCAAATTCAGACTGTTGGTTGCATTAAATTGTTCCATTGATTCCGACGGGACTGCCGAATCCTTTTGTCTCCACTACTTAGTATAAGTGGGTCCAGCAGGATTTTTGACAGTACTCATGTCTCCATTGTTCGATAAACGTGGAGCTATTAGGATTCATGGGTATTATTGTCTCCACTGTTAACAAACTGGCCATGTAAGTGTAACTGACACGTTTTGGACATTTTATTTCATGGTAGGTCTCTGTAATCAATTTATAAAAATTGTAATATAATTTAGCAAAATTTTAATCTCTAAAGTTAATTTATCATGATGCTCATTAGGTATTTTGTTTTCTCGATGTTCACTTTCTTTCGTGATTTCCATTTGATAACCTTATCTTCAATCTTGTTTTCGTGATGTTCATTTGTTTGTTCACACTGCCTGATATTTTTATAGATACGTACGAATCTACTTAAGTTGTACGCTGTGTTATTACGTAAGGTTTTGACAATGGAGTTACTAAAACAGACCCTGTAATTTCTTGCTGTCCGATCTTTGAAAGTTCATTATATTATTATTGCATAGGCGTTAGATGAGTTTGAGCACAGTTAGAAAATGTATGAGATATTTTCATACATCTTTGCCCACCATTTTAGCAGTACGTATATATCTTTATATATTATTATAAAATTATACTATTATTACTCTTACCATTATATTTGTATTGTTGTGTAACTACCCGGACCAATCTTTCTTCTTGTATCCACGATAGCTAATGTTTTTTTTTAATTTTTATTCTACTCTTGGCACTACTGGCAGGTGGTGTATTATTGGTAATTTGAATTTTTTTTTGTTTGTTTATTTGGATAACATTATATTTGTTTGCCTTTTTTAGATAATATTTATTATAGTTATATATTTAAGTATTGTAGTCTGCTATCATTGACATCAATAATATTAGTGATGATGACAGTTTCTACTCAGTATGTAGTGTAGATGACAGCTTAAGCAGTATACCGTCACTTTCCGACTGTCTTAATTCGCAGTTTTCTGATGTACCTAAAAATTTCAATGCCGTTCATATCAATGCACAAAGTATTCCGGCACACTTCACTGATATGCTCGCCAATTTAGACTGTAAGAGCATTCATGCTATCCTTGTTTCTGAGTCATGGCTTAAGCCCTGACTACCTTCTACATTATACTCCCTCCCTGGTTTTCAACTTATCAGAAATGATCGAACCGTTGGGGGCGGTGGGGGTGTTGCTATATATCTTCGCTCTCATATCCCTTACAAAGTTGTTAGTATGTCTGCACAACCATCGCCTCCAAATGAAGGTGAGCATTTATTTCTGGAAGTTACATTAAACCACACCAAACTCCTTCTCGGCGTCTACTACTGTCCTTCATTACGTATAGATTACTTTTCTACTTTTGAAACCCTTTTGGTTAATCTCGTAGCCTCTTACAGTCATACTATCATAATGGGTGATTTTAACACATGTCTGCTTAAAAATGATTGTCGTTCTTTGTCTCTTCTTTCTATTTCTATAGCCTGTAATCTTAAAATACTACCCCCAAGCGCAAATCATCACTGCCCACATTCCACACCTTCCCTTCTCGATATAATCATGGTTTCTTCTTGGGAACATGTTGCCATGCACGGGCAATATCCAGCAGACATGTTTTCCTACCACGACTTGCTCTATATCTCGTACAAAATTCGCCCTCCCAAGATGAAGCGGAACGTACTAATGCAGCGCAATTTTGGTGGCATGAACACCGACGCACTTCGTGAGAATGCCAGTGATATTGACTGGATACGACTTTTCAGTGCCGAATCCGTTGACGATAAGGTTAGCGTCTTTAAAACTCAAATAACTGAATTATTCGATAAGCATGCACCCATTCGACCGGTGAAGATTAAACACCCTCCCTCACCATGGCTCACTGAAAGCATTAAAAAGCTTATACACAAGAAAGCTGCAGCAAAATTCAGGTATAAAATTAGGCCCGATGATAGCAACCTGCAAAAATATGCTGCGATTAGGAATCACTGCAATAGTTCAATAGTGTGTAGGGACGCACAACGCCAACATATCCATAATTCTGTGAAAAACGGAGATCCAGCAAAGGTCTGGCAATTTCTTAAAACCCTTGGGGTCGGAAAACCACGTCAACACACTACTCCTGATGACTTCAATATTGACTCGCTCAATTCTCATTTCGCTGCATCGTCCAATATTGATAGGACTACTAAAGAAAGCACTCTTAATTATCTTTCATCCCTGCCAACCCCTAGTTATTCATCATTTGTCTTTAATCATTTCACCGATAGTGATGTTAAGAAGAGCATAATGTCAATCACACCCAACGCAGCTGGTAGTGACTGTGTCAGCCGTAATATGCTCCTTCCCATCCTTGATCTAATCCTACCCATCATTATTTATTTATTTAACTTTATGCACAAACAAGTGTACAGAGGTGGACTTAATGCCTAAGGCATTATCTACCAGTCAACCTTTGGGTGATGCAGAGATAAAGATATAATAAGTGCATTTAGCATTAAAATTACAGAAAAAGAAAAATATATATATAGTATAACAGATTTTACGAATAATTCGTTCATAAAATATATGATAAACCTATTTACACACACTAGATATATACTTATTTATAAATACATATATATATATATTTTAATATAAATATATATATTTATCCTTCCTATATTTATCCTCACATCCTTAACTACTCCTTGTCCAGTGGTGAATTCCCATCGATGTGGAAGGATGCCCTAATAAGTCCCATCCCGAAAAAGTCTCATCCTTCTTCCTTCTCTGATTACCGACCTATTTCTATCCTACCATTCCTCTCCAAAGTCCTCGAACGTCTCGTTTACAACCAGGTCAGCTCATTCCTCTCTAAAAATAATCTCCTTAATCCATTCCAGTCCGGTTTCCGTCCAGGCCATAGCACCGCTACAACCCTTATCAATATTACGGATGACATCAGGGCTGGTATGGAAGGCGGACAGCTCACAGTCCTTGCTCTGCTAGATTTTAGCAACGCCTTCAATACAGTGGATTTTGACATTCTACTTGGCCGACTTTGCTCTCTTAACATATCTCCTACGGTGATTGATTGGTTTCAAAGTTACCTGTGTGGCCGCCGACAGTGTATACGAATTGAAAATTCACTTTCTTCATGGTGTAACACGACTGTTGGCGTCCCCCAGGGTGGCGTGCTGTCTCCTTTACTCTTCGCAATTTTTATAAATTCTATATCAAACAATCTTCGCTCTTCCTACCACCTTTATGCAGATGATCTCCAAATATATTCGCAGTCGCCACTGGCTCAGATGTCATACTCTATAGATACCATCAACAGTGATCTTGAACAGATTAGTAGCTAGAGTAAATCCTATGGACTTATGGTGAACCCCTCGAAAACACCTGTGTTGTATAACATTCTCGAACTACCGACAACAATGACCTGTCATTGTTGTCGGTAGTTCGAGAATGTTATCGAAGATCGACTGGTCTCAACTTCCTGACGTTATATTTAATGGCACTGTAATTCCTATACAGGATAAAGTTAAAAATCTGGGCCTAACCATCGATTCTACCCTTTCCTGGCGCTCGCAGGTCCAAGAAGTGAGTCGTAAGATATTTGCTTCAGCAGGTTCATTGCGAAGACTTAGGAATTTACTTCCTACTGCCACCAAAATTACACTTGCAAACTGTCTTCTATTACCCATTATTGATTATGCAAATGTTAGCTATCCAGATCTCGCCGAAAACCAGCTTGACACACTTGAGCGCCTTCAAAATCTCTGTATACGATTCATATTTGGATTACGCAAATACGATCATGTGTCACAATTTCGCAAACAACTCAAGTGGTTACTAATACGATTTCGCCGGAATACCCACATACTTTCTCTACTATAAAATATATTGTTTAACCCTAAAAGTCTCCCTCCTATCTAAAAGGACGATTCGAATTCCTTCATGATACGCATAATCGTTATTTAAGGTCATCAGAAAACTTAAAGCTGAAGATGCAAGCACATTGCACGGATTTTTATGATAAATCGTTTAGTGTCACTGCTGTTCGGCTATGGAATGCACTCCCATTACATATAAGACAGGCTCAGACGGTAACAAGGTTCAAATCCTTAGTCAAGGATCACTACCTATCACTATGATATTTCCTGTTCTAATATAATTTTAAGTATTATTTATGTATGTGTGTATGTATGTATAATTATTTATATATGTGTAGTATATTGTTATAATATTACATAAATGTATATATTTAAAGTATTTATCATCCTATTACTGGTAAACTTACAACTACCATTTCATTCCTACTTTAGATTTGGGGTTCAAGGTCTTTGGATGCAGAGATAAATCAAAGATGGTATGGAGCACACACGAGGTTTATTGTTACTTCACAGGAGTCGCGACAAGCAGAGAGCTTACAATTACGTTGCATACATTCTTATACATTAGGTTGCACTAGTGTGCGTGACGTGTCCTACGCTTACCCCTACAGTATTCTCCCCCTTTTTGAAAATAAAATATGACAATATTTTAATGAACATTATATAAAGAAATAACGCACAGGGAGGTATATAAATAACAAAACAAAAGTTACAATCATGATGACAATAATTACATGTTATTCAAACAAAGATATCTTGTTTCATTAAGCCACCGTGCAAATTACAGCTAAGTAACATTATACGCTGATAAGAAACCTGTGGGAAGAAATAATACAATGTTGGACACACACGACTCTTTATACGGCGATGGACACACACGTTACAATACAAACATAACACAAGTTAGAAAGTTCTGATAGGTACACGTTTACATTATTCATAATGCACAGTGTCAGGTTGTTGAACATTCGTTTTAGGTGGTTGGTTCGATGCTATAACAGAAATGACCTCTTTTCGGGCCCATTTCTTTATACCCTTATTCCAACGTCTACATATTAAACACGCACTTACAAACAGCACAATCACCAGTATAACCAACACCGCTACACCATAGAGTTCAACTTTCTGTTCGAGCGAGCTGTGGTTGGCGTTATTCGCACCATTTTGCGCAATAACTATCTCCTCCTGTTTACTATAAGATTTTCCCATAGTGACAAAAATTACAAGTACACGTAAGTATATAACAAACTGTGCTCAATAAAGCAAAATGTATAACATAATGTAAAATAATGTAGAGAACTGTATATAAAGTAAAAATATGCTTACATCTTAGCCTACTTATCATTATTAAAAACTTAGTGTCACACAGCTAAGCGATGTAATATTTGTTATCTTTTGTACTGAGGTAAATTGTTAGCGATTTGAAGACAGTATAGCGTAGCGTTACAATCGCTTTCAGTATACAAAATCTTTATTGAAATCTGACTGGCAGTTTTACGGTTCTACCGGATCGCGTAGTGCGACTATCCAGTAGGCGAGTGGGTTCGATTCCCGACTCGGGCTTTTTACCTGTTTTTGTGTGAGTGGTTCGACTCCCGATTCGTTATCATTTGGTTGTATGATAGTTGGAGTATCCGTATTTTCAGTAAAGTCGGATACTTTATCGCACAATATGTACGCGGGTTTTAAGCGATCTATAGATATACTAGCGGTTCTACCGGGCAACTGTATTACATAAACCTTTGACCTTCTTTGTAAAACGCGGTATGGGCCGTCTTCCGTTCTTTATAGAGTACAATAAAGTATTAAATAAATAAATAAATACGTAAGCATGATTCTTTACAGTATAAATATTATTACTTTAGCTGTCGAGTAAATTCAAAGGCAGTAGTTATGTAATCTGGCGTATTTGCGAGAAGCACTATAATTTATTATTGTTAATTACTAATCCAAAAATGAGTAATAGGTGGGACGAGGCATTCGCAATTGGCGAATTATTCAAATGATTTATGATCAGATCCCGGCGGCGCACTGTAAATCTGAATGATGATGTTGTTTGCTCTAAATAATTGTTTCGTAGCTCGATTGATTGTTGGCTTACTGCTGTTAAGGCTTTATTTGCCCCACTTCCACTTATTTCAGGTAATAATTTATAATGTTCTTTACTTTATGTACAAAACTATAAGTGCCTGAGATAAATATTTTTGTTAAAGACATTTATTTCTACATTTTAATTGTTTACAACAATTATGCAAGTCAAAACCATATTCTAGATGATGCCAGCTTTTCGTAGCTAAATGACTTCTTGGGAAGAAAAGCCGAAACAAACTCAGGCTCAGTTAAAGGCAGCTTCTTAATAGTTGTGTAATAGTATAACCACAGCCATGGTTGTCTTAGCGAAATACACCACAACGTAAACCTATATTCAGCATTACAAGTTGAAAAGACAGAAATGCGTAGGCATTGAATAGAAAAGAAGTCAGAACCCTCATTGCTTTATTGTTACCACGGGCAGTGGTCTAAGTCATGCTAAACTTGGTGGCAAAATAGAAATGTATTTCTGCTTCCTTTAAGTTATTACCGCGATAGGATTGGATACATAAACATGCGACGTGAACAAAATACGAACGAAATATTGCGAGTTTTTAATGTCTACGATTTTTAGTTCTCCTTTAGAAAGTGAACTTCTTAAACAGTACTATGGATCGTAGTCACTACTGGAACATAATTAGGTGGTTAGGATCGTTTGAAAAGTAGCGGTTCTTTCCTAATTAGCCTGTTTGAGACTTGGGACAGATTTCGGTTTCAGTCTTGTTATTTCGTTTGTTTTTCGTTAACGCGCCGATCTTTCATTTTTATGAATGTATTACTGCTTGCGACTACATGCGGTTGTCTCAAGAAAAGAAATCAAAAAAGCCTATGCGCTATTTTTCTATATGAGTGAGACGGGGTCTCAGGTAGGATGTCAGGGTTCGATAGAAACACTGCTAGACTGAACAGGTTTTTATTACGTCTCGCTACAGCTTACATACAGTAAGCTGTAGCGAGACAGGTCAGTACTTGACCGAACTAGGTAAGCACTGGCCTGAAGGCTGAAACGTAGACTCCTGCTGCTCTCCGACGCTCGCAGGGTAGCTGCTCGTAGGGTCGCCGGAGAGCTGGCCGAAGTGCACGTTGTGTACGCAACTGGAAACAGCACAGAGAATACACAGCAACCGGTCAGGAACAGGCTGTCCCTAGATCGGCTGTTATGCTAAGGAGACACAGATACTACAGACAGAACATATAGGCACAAAGATAACTAGAATAAGCTAACCCATAGCGGGACAGTAGATATCGAAGTAGAAGGCGGTACAATGTAGTGTTCTGGTAGCTTGGCGACGTCTAGGGAAAGTGACCGATTTAGATCGCGCACCCATCTTATATAATCATAGACCAATGAGTCACAGACTGCCTGTGGCTCGGTATGACCATTTAAGGTAACAATTCCTAGCGAAGCGCTCTTCGGACCAGGCTAGCTCCACCCACTGCGTTAAGCGCCTGCGAGATATTATAACGAAATGCGTAGTATTACGTTACATGAGAACTGTTATTATACCGTCTAGACATTTTGCACGAGAGCGATAGAGAATATCCACCAAGTCTTACAAACTTTCATTTATAACTATTAACACTAAACTTCCACTATTATAGTAGGACTTAGTAAGACTTCTTGGATAATCAAAGTCCATAATTCCGAAATATTTAATGTTTATATGCATTTCACACGAAATTTTAAAGTCTTCAAAGTTGTCAGAATAATCAAATCGACAACACACACAGTCACAAAAGCGTCGGAACGCTGCTAGCCCGTCCACAGAGTGCCGTAGGTTCGACTTCCCAGACGAGACAATACTTTCTGGGATTCACAGACCGTAGTCTCGAGTTTGGCTGTTTGTGCATTTGATGTTTATAAAACAGGATCTATTCCTAGCGCGGAAGCAAAAACGGAAACACAAAAAAGGATTAAGAAATAGATAGCCTGCTCCAAAGTATTCTTAGCTGTAAAATTTATTACACCATAAAATATACTACCTTGTTTAATAAACTGTTCGAAACGACCATTACCTTAATTGTTTTATATCTAAATAAACAATTTTAGTATGTAAGTGACAAAACGGAATAATGTACTTAAAACTAATAACGCAAAGCATCCGCATAGAAGACCCTTAGTTTAAAACAACACAAGAGTACAAAATTATTCACATTAAAATGCCGGATTGTAACGGCAACCGCGCACCTCCATTATAAACTTTGATATTATAATGTAAGTGAGGTTACACACTTGCACAGGCCTGTATTTTTAGTATGGGGCAGCGTATTAGTTTCCCAGTGGCGGTTGCCATACTATACCACACTGTGGTACATTTTCGTGACCTCAAAAATAATGTTGTGTACATCGCAACGGTTTTAGTACGTAGCCCAAAGAGTCTCGGGATTCGCACAAACTCTCTCCATCAGAGTCTAAACTCAACTGTGATAATGGAAGAAGGATCTCCTTCAACTACTCAAAGTTAACATCGCGTAACTGAAAGAAGCACATTGGTTGGAAATAAGTGTGTACTATTGTGTAACATGTGTGCTAAGATTCAAATAGTAAAAGTAGTGAGCCTATAGGAAGACAACGGAGAGGTGAAGATCTACAAATGTGTTATAGAAGTTCGCTTTGTTACGCGTCGTAATGACTTTCTCGACATCAATGATTGAACTGCAAGGTACCAGGTGGTATAATATACCTTTGGTAAGAGCCGTAAACTTCTTGATTTGTTTCTTCAGCTCGCTGTCTTACATATTAATTAACGCATTGGCTTTTCTAAAAGTGTTGTTGTGTTGACAGCGGTGGGCGTAAAAATTTGTGTCTCTGAAACTAATTAACAATCTTGTGTTAAACTCAGCAATAATTAACTTACATGAGATTAATTGGAAATTACTCCGTCTGTTTTGATAGACATAATAAAATTATGAAATTAAATTTACCTACCCAAAATATTCCACATCATAAGAAACTCAATTCTGGGTTGCTTATAAATAAATATGATTATGCCATTACACAATCCCATAAATCAGGTAGGTAAAATATATATTTTACCCTTGTAGCATTATATAATATAGTAGTAGTGAAGATCGAGATTTTGTAACAGTCAATAAAAAGATTTAACAAACTATTATTATATAATACCGCAGTCACTAAATGGTCAATCAGATATCAAATAATAGCCAACCCGAATACGACGCTTTCATAAACACCCTGTACTTTCGTTCTTATTTATCTATCAGCAGTTACCATTTTAAAACTAAAAAGTAATTTATATAAGACCATTAAAATATAAATGTGCAGTAATAGTCCTACGGGTAAACGCATTCACTTGCAGTAATTAATGTACGCAAAAGACTTATTGCTATGCTCGCTATATCCCCCATGTAATAATTGAACAATTCTTAGTAGACTGTTTGTATTTTTATTCAATTATTTAGATGTGATTAGTTGGACTTGGTTGTATATAAATCTATGGCTGAGTCTCCCTATGTCATTATGTATATTTTTATTTATTTAACTTCTTGCACCAAAGATGTGGCACTAAGGTTGACGTTTAATAACTTTACCAGTCAATCTGGGCTGTTGCCGAGATAAAACGATAGCAGGTGCTATTTTAGACATCTTAAACTATTTTCTTAACTAAAAGCGAGGGAAAGTTGCAGCTGTTTATTCAAGAATTAGGTAATTAGGTGTATATTACTCATTCATGTAAATGCATGTTAGAGTATTTGGAAAATAATTGCAACTCAGCATTAAACTATTCGAAAGCAACAAATCTTATCGCTTTGTATTCGGGGAATACTATAGAAAATGAATACATAGAAAACTCATTAACAATTTGTCTTATCACCATTTGCAGAAGCCACGAACGCTGAACACAAACCAGACGAAAATGATGGACTATTGTTCCCGTGCGGTGAGAAAATAACAGATTTAACGTACACGTGCATTGGATGTAATTGTGCAGACACCTTTACCCTCGACATTCTCGAATTTCCGGGCCGTAGTGCATGTGGCGTGTGCTGGGTATGTTTAATTTGCCCCGGGACGCCTGTCAGTGCACCTAACACCCGGCTGTTATGTGCCACCACTAGCACTAGGGGTGCGCCGCGTGCCGAGGCACGCGGCGCACCACGGCACAACCCTATTACCTAACTCATCGCGACTGTAGTTAACAACTTTTAATTCTCTCCGTGAATTCCAAATTGAGTTTCTTTGTTAGTTCTGTACTTAGTTTTTAGTAATAAAGGCGCGGTAAACAATGTCGAGTTGTGGAACTTGATCGGAGTTCTGTGCGAAGTAACATCCAACGTATTTTGATTCGACAGCGACTTTCCGAATTCAATTTGACGGGATGTTTTTGTTCTTAGGGGATTTATACTTTTGACACTACGAGGTCTTTACGTACGGTCGTACTTTAAAACAATTATGGAAAATTTTTGCGACTTGCAGTGAACTTTGTCATGTATTTAAAACTTTTATTCCTTTCGTTTTTCTCAATATGCCTTTAATATAACGAAGTGTTGAAGCAACTTTTTGATAAAACTTGGAACTTATCATAATTT
The DNA here is from genome assembly GCA_944739405.2 of Euclidia mi. Lineage (NCBI taxonomy): Eukaryota > Metazoa > Arthropoda > Insecta > Lepidoptera > Erebidae > Euclidia > Euclidia mi. The sequence continues at coordinate 22,427,092 of OX123204.2, read as the reverse complement.
AACTTAGAATTTTAGTGGTAACTTTTATTATAAAGTTGGTATCACATAGACGGCTATAAATTATATCGTTTGATTTAATATAGTGGTAAGTTTGAAAAAGTTAAATTAATAATGATACTGAGTTTTAATTAAATTGACTCAGTTTCAGATGCCTACATAGACGAAATTATTTGTAATATGTAGAGGCATATAGAGGTGGAATATTTCATCAACATTTTATGATTTTAGGGCCTCAGTAAAAGGCGTCATGCCTTTTATTAGACTAGCAGATCCCTAGCACTTACGCCCGCATATTTTTCATTTTACTGATTCCTTATAAGTGCAACCATACGGTTCTCAATAAATATACGTGGCAAATTTCAGCTTTTTGCGCTCTTTATTTTCACCTGTGCGTTGTCTGTCGGTCAGTCAGTAACGCAAGAATTCTATATATACATATTTCAAGCAACTGTGACTAAAACCTTTATAACAGTCTAAGCAACGGCGCAGAACTTAGGAGCAACGTTGCAAAATAGTAATGGAACAGATCTAACAAGGCACTGTAGGTAAGTATATCTTGTAAATATCATAAAATATTTTCCATAAAGATATTGATTGCGGGGTATGGTAAATCTTTTTGTGACTAAACATAAATATTCTGTTGAAGGTTTAATATCTACACAGTATGTATTAGCACTGGCCATGTATCGTACTGGCCATCTGTCTTTTATTGTCACTAGACATATAGACATGTATTTTAAATTGTGTGTTTACTTCTATAGTAAGAAATAAAACATTGTCAGTTGTTGCCACTCGTCTCTGGGAATACGTCGTTTTATTTCAGGTTATGGGCCCAGAGAGCTCATAAAATCGCTATTGAGTCGTTTTAGCAAGAATTTTGCATTTTGCAAGTGTTAAAAGGCAGTATTCAGTGCGATTTAGATGTAATTTTAATTATCGCAGTAAGTTCCAGTATATCAATTCGACAAAATGGCTAGCAACTACCTAGTAAATGTGCCGAAACTAAAGGGACGCGATAATTATTCGGAGTGGTTTTTCGCAGCAGAAAATTTCTTGGTTCTGGAAGGCATGAAACATTGCATAAAGGCAGAACCAGATAAAGAAATGTCAAGCGCTGATGACGAAAAAACGAAAGCAAAATTGATAATGACTATCGACCCGTCATTGTATGTCCACGTAAAAAATGTAAAATCGTCAAAAGAATTATGGCATAAATTACAGCAATTATTTGACGATAGTGGATTTTCAAGAAGAATAAGTCTATTAAGAAATTTAATTTCAATCCGGCGAGAAAACTGCACTTCAATGACGTCATATGTGACGCAGATTATTGATACAGCGCAAAAACTAAGCGGAATAGGATTTGAAATAAATGATCAGTGGACAGGGTCATTGTTGTTGGCTGGATTGCCTGATCGTTTTGCACCAATGATCATGGCAATAGAACATTCAGGAATTTCCATTACAGCAGACAATATTAAAACGAAACTTTTAGATACGGAGTCAGTAGAATATGAATGCGAAATGAACGGTGCTTTTATTAGTCATGCAAAGCAAAATAAAAAGAATTTGTCTATGGCCAAGAAAAAGTATAATGTTGACAGTACTGTTCTGTCAAAGTCAAACACGGCAGTGAAATGCTACCGGTGTAAACAAATCGGCCATTTCAAAAGTCAGTGCATGAATGAAAATAATTTTGCACAGAAGAAAAATACTGAAAGAGTGCAATCAAACGCATTCTGTGCTGTATTTTTAAGTGCGAATTTCAACAAAAATGTGTGGTATATTGACTCCGGGGCAAGTGTACACCTAACAGCTAATGAAAGTTGGGTAATGAATGCCAAATACGAACAAAACAAAGAAATTGTCGTAGCTAATAGCGAGAAGTTGACTGTATTATGTTCTGGCAATGTTAAAATAACTACTACAACTGATGATTGCGAGTCCGCCATCGTGGTTGAAGACGTACGCTGTATACCATCCCTGACTACTAACCTACTATCAGTCAGTCAATTAATTAGAAAAGAAAATAGTGTGTCTTTTACAGAAAAAGGCTGTTATGTTTACAATAAAAAGAAACAGTTAATCGCTACAGCAGTATTAGTCAATAGAGTATACAAGGTAAACTTGATATCTCAGGAGTATTTGGCTGCATCAGCTGTGTCAGGAGTAACATGGCAGCGCAGATTAGGACATGTCAACAAGGAATATTTAAATAAAATGAAAAATGCTGTTTTGGGAATGTCATTTGACGAAAAAATAGATATAAGCAAGGCTTCTTGCACAACATGCTGTGAAGGTAAACAGTGTCGCTTACCATTTAAAGGCAGTGGTCAGAGAAGCAGTAACTTGCTAGATTTAGTGCACACAGATATTTGTGGCCCTATGGAGACTACATCGATAGGAGGAGCAAGGTATTTCTTGTTATTTGTCGATGACTACAGTCGCTTTACGTTTGTTTATTTTCTAAAGCACAAGAATGAAGCTCTGAAGGTTTTCAAGAACTTCAAAGCACAGGTGGAAAATCAAACAAATAGAACAATTAAAGTGATAAGAAGCGATAATGGTTTAGAGCATTGCAATAAGGAATTTGGAGATTACCTAAACAGTGCTGGTATTATCCACCAGAAAAGCAACCCATACAGCCCAGAACAAAATGGTTTGTGCGAAAGATACAATCGCACAGTCGTAGAAAAAGCGAGATGTCTACTGTTTGATGCAAATCTGGGAAAAGAGTTTTGGGGTGAGGCCACCAATACGGCAGTGTATCTGCAGAATCGAACTGTGGCTGCTGCGTTGGATAATAGAACGCCATATGAATTATGGACTGGCACGAAACCAGATATCAGTGATATCAGAATATTCGGTAGCACTGTCATGCTACATGTTGCTAAACAAAAGCATACAAAAATGGTATAAGAAATCTGTAAAATGTATTCTTAAAGGATATCCAGATAATATAAAAGGATACAGAGTCTATAATCCAGAATCAAGGACTGTGTTTACATTAAGGGATGTGGTTATTATTGAGCCAAAATTCAAGTCTGAATGTACGATTCTAGTACAAGACCAGAATGTTGCTTCAGTGGGGGATGAGGTTAAACCAGGACAAGCCCAGAAGGTTGAATCAACATCTAGTCTTGAAGATAAACAACAAACCCAGAAGGTAACAAGTTTGGAATCTATATCTAGTCATGAAGATAACTCCAACAGTGATAATTATTATAAAGACTCAGAAAGTACACTTCAGCGTGAAAATGAAGTTTTCATCATGGACAGACCCAGACGATCACGGAAACCACCAGAGAGATATGGTATGTTGAATCTTTGTACAAGTACAAGCGCTGAAACCTATGAAGATGAGGCAGGTTTGACGCTGCAACGGACCAGAAAAGAAACAGTGGATGTTGTCCATGCAAGAAGAAAAGTTAAAAGAAAATGATGCATGGGAATTATATGATAGTCCACAAGATGGTAGGGTTGTGCAGTGTGAGTGCTTAGTGTTAATAAAGTTCGGTTCCGTGAATGTTTAGTTGCTATGTTTGTCAAATATTAGTTATAGGGAGATCTAAGATAGATCCATGTATGTATACAAAAGTTAGAAATATTTTTTGTAGAGATTTTTATTTTTTCAAATGGTTGTAAAGAAACAGAATATTTGAAAATTGTATTAGTTAGTATTTCAAACTTAAGAAAGTCATTGGTGTCAATGTGTTCATAAATCTGAGAAATCTATCACATTGAACCAGTCTGATTATATTGATCAGGTGTTACAAAAATTAACTTGCATGTATGTAAGGGGGAAAACTATGTTGGAAAATTCCCATATCAAGCTATTGGTTGTCTAATGTACTTAGCAGTTCTACCCAGGCCTGATATTACTTATGCAGTTAGATTTTTGAGTTACTTTTACAATTGCTATTCTAGAGAACATTGTGAAATGTAAAGCGTCTATTGAGATATTTTACTTTTGTATAGAATATGTAGTAAATACAATTGTAAATGTGAAGTATTTGCCTACAGCTAAGATGCCAGCTGATGTATTCAGAAAGGCTTTATGTGTTGTGAAACATTATCAGTTTTTGGATATATTAGGTAGGTATTTCAAAGATTGTAATAATTGTGTATATACATATTGTTAGATATAGTGGGGGTGTTGAAGGTTTAATATCTACACAGTATGTATTAGCACTGGCCATGTATCGTACTGGCCATCTGTCTTTTATTGTCACTAGACATATAGACATGTATTTTAAATTGTGTGTTTACTTCTATAGTAAGAAATAAAACATTGTCATTTGTTGCCACTCGTCTCTGGGAATACGTCGTTTTATTTCATATTCAAAGTTTCTTTAACTAAATGTTTTTGAATGTCTATGTTTTGCCCAACTGAGGATTTGATACCATACCGTGGTAGATTTACGTGATGTCGCCTCTCAGAGTAGTCGAAGACACCGCGTTAGGCTTAGTGACTAGGCCTAAAATATATTTCATCATATCAGCCGAAAGCCACTGCTGGACATAAGCCTCCGCCAAGGCTCTCCACATGGACCTACCCTGAAGCCACCCGCATCCATCCGTCACTCGCGATCCCAACAAGATCGTCAGTCCACCTTGCGGAAGGATCTGCTACGACATCCGGTGCGTGCCCGCCACTCCAGAACCTTTCTGCTCCAACGGCTATCGGTTCTTCTGGCTATGTGCCTTGCCCTCTGCCACTTCAGCCTGACTATTCGGAGAGCTATGTCGGTGACTTTGGTTCGCCTGCGGATCTCCTCATTTCTGATTTGATCTCGCAGGAAAACGCCGAGCATAGCTCTCTCCATCTCTCTCTGAGTGACCCTGAGCTTCCGGATAAGGCCCATAGTTAGCGACCTCGTCTCGTCTCGTCTCGAAATATCTTTAGTTCACTAAAGATATTTCGAGCTTAACACTTTTCTTTACACCCTTTTGCAGCCCACCTTAGAACAAAAAATGTCAAAGGCAGCTGCGTAGGTCAATAGCAAGCAAAAATCTGCTGCTTGATCTTCTGATGTGCACGTTTCACACGGTCTAAGTCAAGTTGTTGGACCGAAACATGCTTATGATGAGCCGTAGTTCAAGCCGTAATGAGATCTCTAACTGCAATGAATTAAAGGTCCTAATTCGCTCGTAGCCACTTACCATAAAATTAATTCCGACTTTTATGTTTATCTACATGATATTGTTGCATAAATAAAAGAAAAACGTATAATCGTACATGCCATACCACATATGAAATCGCTACGTTTTTCCCGCCTACCTTTACTAATAAACCCGTGGAAAAAGCCAACAAATCTAAACAAAACGAGCGAGAACCATACTCCATTACACCGTAGGCATATCTGTCAAATGTACTTTTCGTACAAATTGAGCCGTATCAGTAATTAGCAGCGGTCACAGCTACAGCGACAAGTCGATGCTCAATGACACAAAGCTAATTCGGCGAGGCTCATCAGGCCGAATAAAATCTAATTACACATTCGGCCTCGGCCTCTGGCTGTGATGTTATATTCAGGTGTAATAACGCCTAATCCTGCACTGACCTGTGCCAGAAATTACTCGCTTTTGTCCGTCAACGTAGGATTTCGGTGCACTGTCTATGCATGCATTACACGAATGTATTATGTATGACTTTTATTTACTATATTACCTGGCAAAGGGTAATTAAAATTATGTAACAGTGATTGCTGCTGATTTTAATGAGTAATCCCTTAATGTATGCTGTGTTGCCCTGTTGGATATTCCTAAATATATTAAAAAAATATACGTAGTTTGTAGTTATTACTCAAATTTAGAACTATTATAGTTCAGAAAATATCAATCTTGGATAACATTGCACATGTTGTGTAAAATATCTAGCTGGCGTAAAAGGTAAAATTAAAAATTGCAACCACTTCATTGGAATTTAATACAAACAACTATTACGTAAGGTAAAAGAATGCAACTTTTAAAACAAAAAATATGTTAACAAAAATATGTTAAAAATATGTTAAACATTACTCTATATTTTTGTCTCCTATGCCGATTGCTGATCATAATAAAGTCTATATACATATTTAACTAATACATATTCAAGATTTATATAATTTGACAGATAAAATAAAATATTTTTAATATATACCACAGTAGAGAGACAAACAGATTACTACACAAAGGTGTTACGTCAAACCCACGGCATTGACTTCTCGAAGTTATGTGCATATTAAATTGTTTCTTGCTAAACGGTGAAGGAAAACATCGTCGGGAAACCTGCATTTATATCGTATAATATCGTTTATACCAGTGCTAAGAGTAACAACTACCAATAATGATCGTTACAGAGAGACAGTCAGTCTTCACGATAGACAGTTTAACGTTTTCACGCAAAAATAATAGAACGAATTTTGATGAATCCTGCAGTAATATAGCTTATAAATACATCAGAAAAGCACATGGGCTTTCTTTTGTCCCGGTAACCGACCTCCACATAAAATCTATGAATAAAAGCTAGTTTCTATAAAGAAACAGATCCTTAACATTTTTAACATCCTTTATCTGTTTGAGTACACGAATACATTTAATAACGGCGCCAGGAAGAATAGGAATAATATTACTCCCCCATGAGCTTACAATTTAACAATAAATGCCCTTGTACCTAATTAATTTGCGAACTTTATTTGCATTTAGCGCCCTGACATTTGGGAACCCTCCCAAAATGTCCTCAGAAAATAATAAAATTAAAATGTTGCTATTGAACATTTAAAATATCTTGGTACTTGAGGTCTTGTGGACGAAGGAGATTTTGACAGGAAGATAGGGCGGTAAGTAACCTAAGGTTGTGTTTCGTGGAGAAATGAGCGGTTAAGTGAATGGTAAGCGAGGAAATTATTAATCTACATAACATAACACATAACAACATAACTTCACGCTTTTTATCTCCGATGGGGGAGGCAGACACCCACTTTTCGCCAGTTATGATTAGGTCCCAATGTAATAGGGGGAGAGGCTATTGCCATCTACCGGGCATATTTATATGCGAGCGATAATCAACATTTTTTAATACACACTTAACTTCGAAAAGTCAGAGGTGTGTGCCCGGGGTACCTGGGGATCAAACCTGAGACCATCGTCTCGGCAGTCCGTTACGTACACCACTGGGCTATCGTCGCTACGTATTCATAATCTAATTAACGATTATAACCAATAATGGGGATTTTATAGGATGACAGACTACTTTTAGAATTTAAATACCCTGTAGTGGAGTCGAGACTGCAAGAAAAACCTGAATACCGCGTAATGACAAATAAAACTTTTATGCATCCGAGATGTATGAAATATTTTTAAAGTTTTCCATTTTCTCGTTTGATCTTCACTTTTAAATGCTTCTAGGATAAAACGGTACCTACGTCTATAAACTCCCCTATATCTTTCAGTACAATACCAGTAGAATCCGTTAAGTCGCTTCAAAGACGACACAAGTCAAATAGAAAGAAAGACGTTGTTATTCCGATAATTATAATAAATCATTGTTGATATCACTGATTACATAATGTTATACTAGTTGATGATATATAAAAATAAAACATGCAAGATAGGTGGAAGTTAACCTCACCTCTCTCGCACATCTGTTTCGAATGTGCAGCCTTACCGTGAAGGGTAGATTGCCGCTGCAGCAAATATTCAGTGCACTGTTTACGAGAGCCGTTAAAGTGTTCAAATAAAAGCCGCTTTTCAGTGACAATCTTGGATAATAACTTGGATTCTTTTATTAAAGAGAAGTGTTTAATATTACCTAACCAAAGGGGGTCACTTTTGTCAGCCCTAACATGGTTAACTACGGAATGTAATATTCGAACTATAGATAGATCTGTAGATTTTAGATTCGTTTTTGACATAAGCTCCATAAAAAATATGTCAAACACGAATCTCGAATCTCAAAATCATGTATGGATCGAATATTGAAAATGGCCGTAAGTCTGATCCAAATCTGATTAAAAACACAGGATTGATATAATTTCTAAATATGTGTATTTCTATACACGCTGATTTTTAATTGGTTTTGGAGCAAAAGCCATCTTATTACTTATCGTTGACAGAACCTAACCAGCTAATAAAATTTGAAATCTAAGCTATAAAAATCGCAACAAAAATATTAAATTATTGGTTCGAGAGTTCGTAGTTATGAAAGAAATCGCGCGCGCCGATGTATGTTTGATCGTGCCGTGCCACACACATACCTACACAGATAGATATTAAACATACGACACACACAGATAAACATTGCACTGTAGGTACAGACCCCGCCCCAGGCGTGCGCGCATTGCAACGCGGGGCGACAGGGGTAAGGGCGGGGGTCGGTTGCAATTTGTCGCTCGTCACTCCGACAGCCTTTAGTCTCGCGAAATTAGGTCAACGGGACGCCCGTATGTCACGTTCCACCCCGTCACTGTACCCGTGTTACGTCGCGCGCGCTTCGTAATGGATCGGCATTATGAATATTCCAATATTGAGTTCGCGTCTATGGTGCGAGTGTATTACATGTCTGGTGAAAATATGGAAGAGGTGAGGCGCATGTATTCGTTACCAGACCCCCTGGAATCGTTGCGCACGCGAGGTATTCACTCATCCTAAGTGCCATCACCAAACACAATGCTGGCTGTAGTACAACGACATCGGTGAGTTTAGAGTTCCCTCACACGCAACAGCTTGAGGTCGCCCAGCAGTGTATTCGGTGTAGTTTGAACAAGAAGTTTGGCATCGTAATTAATTAGTGTTTTTCTAATTAGCTATCATTAACAAAAGACAATGTGTGAAAGGTGTAAATTGATTGTGATGTACGAGTACCTAGGCAGCAAACAGCAAAGGTAAAAAATTTGGTTTATTCATTATTGAATACCTACTGTGATTAAATTCTTATTAATACCATAGAAATACGCAAGTACTAAACTTTTCCATTGTTAAAATCTTTGTCTAGTTATTCAAAAGATAACGTAGGTACCTATGTCTAATAACGTAATGAATAATTCTTAGTTTATCGTTTTCTTCTACTAATTCATTATGATTTCGTAAAGCTTGTTTCGAAGATTTTTGATTCTAAGTCCGAGTATTGTTCCGAGAAATTATTATTGAATAGGTATAGCCATTTAGTTACAAACGTTTATTATTTTAATTATTTATTACTGCAATTCATGATTGGCGTAGTGGTTTAAGCGATGTTTGACACAACACTTTGTGTGATTCATAAATTGTTGTTTCGACTGCTGTGTCCGTTATTGGTAGATTTGTAATGTCCCTCGTGAGATAGGATTTAGCACTAGGATGCGGGAGGGGTTCTTGAAAAGAGTACAAAATAAGAAAACAAATGTGTTTAAAATTGTTGAAATCGTAATTACCTAAATCGTGTTTTCTAAGTAAATTACGTATCACTATCAGTCCGCACTAACTACCTACAACCGCTGTAGGTAAACAACAGCTGATGGCGGCGCCCGGCGCGCGCGGCGAGGTCATGACCGCGCGGCGCTCGAACACTACTCATAAACAACCATGTGTTACTACGTATTTCCAGCAGTTACTGACTTTTATAACTTTTTTGTTTTAGGTGCTAGGTGAATTTTGATTTTGAATATGAATAGAGGATTTTATTTCGGACATGAGGTTTATTTTTCCTAAACCAATAAAAAATCAGCGTGTATACTGCGCCAATCAATACTCGAAGTGGCGATACCTATTCATGATTGCGTAAATCACTATGATTTTTACGATAACCTAAAGACGACCCTCACATTAGTATTATCTTCTTGACATTAGTCGAGATACGTTAATCATACCTTGGGCGATGTTTTCATGTTTAGATCACTTTTGTCGCAGAGGTGACGTATCATTAAAACTGAAATCAGTAAACTACTAAATAAAAAACGACGCAAATTTCTGCTCCGCAAAGAACAGAACAACCGACATAAATTTAAATAAACGGTTTTATAATACAAGCTGTGGTTTTGATTGGCACCCGCTGTTAACACATGTTTGAAGTGGCACAAAGCAACGTAAACACCGGAATGTTCACGTATATTCTGTCCACCGACAATTCAGTGCGATACAAAAAACGACGTGTGCATTTAATGTAATTAACTGTTTGTAAGTTGTTGCGTATTCCGCGCTACCCACTTTCTTGTGGATTTAAACAATTACTGTTCATTAGGATGCACACAGAGCGAGCCTTTTGTAATCCAAATCCATTGTTTTTGTGCACTGTGCTCTACACGTTTATGTGAATGTATGTTGAATGCGCTCTGAATATAATTTAGACTAGGTATGTTGTGCCCGCTCTCAAATGAAAAGCAATTTCATAAGTGGAATGTACTAGGAGCACACACGAACTTCTTCTTAACTTTATATAAAATTCAATATTCCGTGGCCCCGCCGCAGTCCGAGCGAACTCAAACAGTCACGACTTCGGTGACTCGACGAATTTAAAGGAACCTCCACCATAAAAATAGTAAACACAATTTCTGGTTGTGAAAAGATAAATCACGCTCTTGCAAACATGCTTGTATCTCGAAGGGGTGAACTCCCGCGCAACTTTGATTTGATTCTTGGAATTTGGCGCGGCATATAGAAAATATTGCAAATTTAGTTTGCGCGGCGACTCGCGACTGTGGGGAGTCAGCCAGTGTGACGCCCGCGGCGCGCCCTCACTGTTATCTGATTCTAGATTGAAATGCCAGCTGTTAAGCATTTTGTTAGTATCGACTTCTTTAGTCGTGCAACTAGATCTTCATGTATTTGCAGCATAAACGTGAAGGATATTTTTTCTAGACACGTTAAGAACGCCGGAGAGGCTTTATTTGCTGTGTGCGCGATTTAAAGTTTTATTAACTGACATAAATTAAAACTTGTACTTAGCTGCATAATATGTAAGGTTTATGATAAGTTGTTCGTGTGTGTACTAAGTTTGAATACGTATCTAAACGTCAGGACACGTACATGAACCAACAGGAACAACAAGGATCACACCTTAAACTTTTAAATGTAAACAATGCTACGTTTACATATAGTGATATTCGAATAGTTGACGTTTACATGCATGCGCTTGGAGGCTTATGACAAATTCATCATATCAGCCAAACGACATCCACTGCTGGATATAGGCCTCCCCCAAGGTTCTCCGCACAGACCGGTCTTGAGCCGCCCGCATCCAACCGCCTCCCACGATCTTCACGAGATCGTCGGTCCACCTTGCGGGGGGCCTACCTCTGCTGCGTCGTCCGGTACGTGGCCGCCACTCCAGAACCTTTCTGCTCCTAACCAAAAAATACCTGCCTGCCTGCGGTAATTCTAGACATAATTTTGGTAGCAGAGCGTAGTTGAAAGCAGGACGTTTGACGGTGTTGGCACGGACTTCGCAGGTCCCTTTTTGGTGAAAACGTCGACACTTCGAAACAGTCAGAGCGGATCAAGGAAGGCAGCCCTCTGTGGGATACAAATATGTCAAATGTGGCTACAAACGCCTCGGTCGTAAGCGAGGAGACCAGTTCCAAATGAACGGCCTTTGTGGAAAGACAAACAAAAACGCACAAGTAGGCCTTGACAGTCTTGCTGTTTCGAAGTGTCGACGTTTTCACCAAAAAGGGACCTGCGAAGTCCGTGCCAACACCGTCAAACGTCCTGCTTTCAGTTACGCGATCTGCCGGTAAGTCTCACATCAAGGGCTGCATGGTAGAAGCCTTGAGCTTATAGCAAGGGATGCAGCGAAAGACTACACTCCGAAGAATTTTTCGGGCAGACAAGATCCAAAACTCGCGTTGCAAAATGGCCAAGAGCGCATTACAACCAGCATGCAAATTTTTAAGGTGACGGTCAGTTACCAACAAGCGTACCAAATGACCGTCCTTAGGTAACAACAGGAAGTAACGTGCCCCGTAAGGGAGGTTGGCGTTCTTGAGACGCCCTCCAACGCGCAAGAGACCCGTTTCGTCCAAAAAGGGGTTCAATTTAGAGACAGCTCCCGACAATTTCGATCTCCCTGATTTAAGGATAGCAATTTCCTTCTCAAAATGCGCCAATTGCACAGAACGAACCCAAAAGGTGAGGGACTCCTGTCGTTCCTGTGGTGAGATAAACGGTGTCAGACGTTTCTGTTGTGGGTGCCTAAAATTAAAAACAAAACGCTTTATCCAAGCAGTGACACCTAACAACTTGTCGAGGGAGCTGAAACGATTCAACAAAAAATCGGGGTCGAAGGTGCATTCTACCTTCTCAAGAGCGAGTGTTCGCAGACCCTGCAAATTAGAAGTATTCAAAACTGGCGTTCGAGGCCAATCAATTTCTGGTCGACTCAACCATTCCGGACCCCACCACAGCGAATGACCTATCAAACTAGGCGTCAAGCATCCGCGCGAGGCACAATCAGCGGGGTTGAGCTCACCTGGCACGTGTCTCCAAACAAGCTTGACTTCAGATTTCTGTATTTGGGAGACGCGATAAGCGACAAATACCTCCAAAGTGTGGACAGAAGCCTTCAACCAACAAAGAACAATTTGGCTGTCTGTCCAGGCGTAGGTCCCATTAATACAAATGCTTTTGCCCAAAGTGTTAGACACGTGGTTCAATAAGCGTACAAGTAGTGCTGCTCCCGAGAGCTCCAATTTCGGAATGGTCAAAGATGTCCGAAGGGGTGCTACCTTGCTCTTCGCCATGATCAGGGAGACTCTCACCTGACCTGAGGCACTAACTGTGCCCAAGTACACCACGGCGGCGTGACCACGTTCCGAGGCGTCACAAAACCCGTGAAGGGTGGCCTTGTACCTCCCGGGAGGAAGGATGGGATGAGGCAAGGAAATCTCGTTGACGGCAGGAAGTGAGGATACAAAAAAGGTCCATTCCTCAACAAGAGTGCCGTGTAGAGGTTCGTCTCAGGTCAATCCTGCTGTCCAAAGCTTCTGCAAGAAGCATTTTGCCCAAAATATGATAGGACAAATCCAACCGTTCGGATCAAAGGTTCTGGCGACAGTAGACAACACGAGACGTTTATTCCAAGAACAAGGCAATTTCAAGTCTACGTTATACGTAAAGATGTCTTGGACTGGTCTGTACTGAACGCCGAGAACAGCCATCATGGCGGGGTTGTCAACAATCTCAAACAAATGTGGATCCTGCTGATGATCCTCTGGCAAGCCTTGCAAAAGCGCTGGTGAGTTGGAAATCCATTTACGCAACTCATAACCAGCGGAGGCCAAAATACCTATCAATTCGTCCCGCAGGAGGATCGCCTCGTCCGCTGTGGAGGCGCCCGAGCAAATGTCATCGACGTAAATATCGTCCTTCAAGATGGCAGAGGCTCGTGGGAAACGTAGGCCCTCGCGGTCTGCGAGCTCCCAAAGAGAACGTATTGCCAAGTAGGGGCTTGACCTTAACCCGTACGTATTAGTATTGAGCTCTTAGACGACCATGGGATCACGAGGAGACTCTCTCCAAAGGATCAGCTGGAAGCGAAGGTCATCAGGGTGGATAATAGTCTGCTTGAACATCATTTTTATGTCGGCCACAAAGACAACCTGATGTCGTCGGAAGCTGGTGATGACGTCACAAAGTTCCTTGACCAACTTGGGACCAGAATGCAAGCACTGGTTCAAGGATACGCCTGTTGAAGTCTGCGCAGAACCATCAAACACTGTGCGCAGCTTGCCTGTTGATGGCTTCAATACCGCATGATGCGGGAGAAAGTAATGCTCCACCGAACGCCAATCCAAATTTGACACGGACATGTGTCCCAACTGTTCATATTCTCTCATGAACTCAATGTACTTCTGTCTGAGCTCCGGATCACGACCCATGCGACGCTCCATAGCCAACAATTTCTTTTCGGCTAAAGGTCGTGACTCACCAAGCGGAGGCCGAACAGACAGAAAAGGTAGCCTCGTAATAATCCGACCAGAACGGAGTCGACCAGTGTTGTTCTGGAAGAACAGCTCGCACTCCTCATGTTCTGGATTCAAACGGGCAACTTGAGTAGGCTCCTCTATTTCCCAAAACCTCTGAACCGCATCAGAGAGAGCAGAGCCTACAGCCAACAAATTATCAAGTTCGGATGGAGGGGGGTCCCTAGGTACAGGTCCCATCAAAGCAAATCCAAATATGGTCGGGATGGCAGTCAAACCATTTGGCACCAAGACCCGTTTCCCACCAATCAAAATTCCACCGAGGACATCAGAGCCAATCAACAAGTCGATTTGTCCCGGTTTGTCAAATTTGGGGTCCGCCAGTTCCAATCCCGATGTCAAATTCACCACAGCAGCAGGTAGCTGCTTCTGTGGATGCATACCCAAAATATTCTTCAGCACAATAGCCGAGGTTTTAATCCTCGGGTGTGAAGATTCAACAGGCTAATACTTTGTTGGTTACAAAGAATTAACAAATATTAAGTTTTGATTGTTAATATTATTTAACGCTTGTCCGGGCTCTTTTGAATTTTGATTATGTCAGCTATCAAGGACTTGCGTGCGGCTGCTGGTGCTATTGCATCAGATTTGTGCTGGTTTGCCTCGGCCAGTACCTTAGTGAACCGGCCTGATCGCCAGCAGGCCTTACTACAAAGGTACGAGCGGATCGATGATCGCCTGGCAAGTGTGGAACAGCAATTCCGCACTTTCAGCGCTTGCTGTCTCGAAGTGTCAGTCAATGATTTCACCGCTGACCAGCCGCTGGCAGATTTGAGGCCGCCGTAAAATCGGCAAAAACACACTTGCGCAGGACAATCGGTGAATCTGTCCTTACATTTGAGGAACTCGCAACTGTGTTTTGTAAGATTGAGGCCGTTTTGAACTCTCGGCCGTTGTGCCCGATCTCCTCAGATCCGAATGATTTGGAGGCCCTTACGCCGGGCCATTTTTTGATTGGTCGCCCACTTGTCGCCTTGCCTGAGTACCCCTACATTGATACGAGACCTGGTCGTCTCTCGCGTTTTGAATTGGTACGCCGGATTACTCAGAGCTTTTGGAAACGCTGGAATTTGGAATATTTGCACATACTGCAGCAACGCGTGAAGTGGACCGACAAGACCGATCCACCCAAGATCGGTGACCTCGTTTTGATCAAGGAGGCTAACCTTCCGCCACTCAGATGGCGCAGGGGGCGCATTCTTCGTTTGGTAACTGGGGCTGATGGAGTTCCCCGATTTGCTGAGGTCTTGGTGGACGGTTCGATTCTGAGGAGAGCGGTTGCAACATTGTCACGTCTACCAACCGATTAGCGGACCGGTAGGCCGGTCCGGGGCGGGTGGATGTTTGAAATAGAATTAGTTTTTATTATAAGTCAAATCGATTATATCGATTAAGTAACATTTTGTTTAGTCTATTGAAAATTTCTGACAATGGTCACACTGAACTGTCACTTCCGTTCCCGCCTTGAAAAATTAAGACGCCCTTTTGCCCTCTCGCGAGATAAATTGATATAAATTGATCGCCTTTTGAATTAACGCGAATTGAATTAACTTGTAATTACTAACAATTGCCGCTTTTGACATCCGGCAAAGTTTGTGGTAAATTGGTGATATATTGAACATCGAACTTTGTAAAACACGTGTGTGAATTCCTGATTGGTGCCCGAGGAGAAGGACTACGCTGAACTGGAGACTGGTATCTATTCGATTCTCTTGTTATTTTGGCCAAAATTATGAGTTAATCTTATGGGTCCATTCAAGAAATCACCAGGAGATATAAGGTAAAATTTTCATATAACTACATTATAATTTGTCATCGCTGAGAATCTCAGCAATATATGCCAGACATTTGATTGCTTTAGGACAACTGGATGAAAATAAATTAGCTTCCACTGTGCCTACAACCAATTCCTAGTATGCCTACGGTAATTCTAGACAAAATTTTTGGTTTGGGTCTAAGACCTGGGCATTTCCCCGCTGACCAGCGAAATAAGGTCAGCGAAGATTATGCCCAGGTCTTAAACCTGTATGATGCTGTCTCCAATAGTGCGAGACAACTAGTTGCCGATAGGGAAGAGCAACCCGGCTTGAAGCAGGAGCTTCCTAGGTCAGCACCGGGGCTGGTGAGTAGGCTTCCTACCTTAGACCTCCCCCATTTTGATGGCTGCCTAGGAAGCTACCTGGGCTTCGTTAATTTGTTTGACAGCCTGGTCAATGACAGGGCTGACTTCGGCCGGCACAAAAATTGGCATATTTGATGTCGGTTCTGGCGGGTGTTTTGAAGATGGCAGCCGAGGCTCACCGGCGCGTAGCCGAGAGTCGCCTCGCTCAATTGATCGCCACTCGCCCCGCTTGGAGAACCGTAGCGTGCGCACGCCCCCTCTCTCTCGCGCACCTGAATGTGCTGTTCGGCGTCACCAGCACCATGACTGCTGCCCCAGGTATTCCCCTCCTTTGGCGGAGCGTCCCCGCCTTGACTCGCGCCCACCTCGTTTTGGGCGGATGCGTCATTATGACAGATGGCGCGCGGATCAAGTCATCGCGCCTTTGAGGACTTCAAGCCGCACCCTCGTTTTGACTTGCCTGGTTCTGGCCAACGGTCGCCGCCCAGGCAACAATAGGTCATTGACCCCTGCCCTATAACGCCAACCTCCCCCATTGAGACCGTTATCCTACCAACGGTTGCTGTTCGGGTCTGGGGACCCACGGGGATCTCTGTTGTTGTCCGTGCTATATTGGACACAGGTTCACAAGGTTGCATTGTTTCCACTTATTTGGTAGGGCAGGTTAAATTAAATATGGGCTCTTTTCCAAATTGTATACGGGGCATAGGGGACGTAGCCTCTAATGTTGAAGGGCAAGTTAAGGTTTTGTTTGGCCCTGTTGAATCTTCACACCCGAGGATTAAAACCTCGGCTATTGTGCTGAAGAATATTTTGAGTATGCACCCACAGAAGCAGCTACCTGCTGGTGTGGTGAATTTGACATCGGGATTGGAACTGGCAGACCCCAAATTTGACACACCTGGACAAATCGACTTGTTGATTGGCTCTGATGTCCTCGGTGGAATTTTGATTGGTGGGAAACGGGTCTCTTGGTGCCAAATGGTTTGACTGCCATCCCGACCATATTTGGGTTTGCTTTGATGGGACCTGTACCTAGGGACCCCCCTCCACCCGAACTTGACAATTTGTTGGCTGTAGGCTCTGCTCTCTCTGACGCAGTTCAGAGGTTTTGGGAGGTAGAGGAGCCCCCTCAAGCTGCCCGTTTGAATCCAGAACATGAGGAGTGCGAGCTGTTCTTCCAGAACAACACTGGTCGACTCCGTTCTGGTCGGATTATTACGAGGCTACCCTTCCTGTCTGTTCGGCCTCCGCTTGGTGAGTCACGATCTTTAGCCGAAAAGAGATTGTTGGCTATGGAGCGTCGCATGGGTCGTGATCCGGAGCTCAGACAGAAGTACATTGAGTTCATGAGAGAATATGAACAATTGGGACACATGTCTGTGTCAAATTTGGATTGGTGTTCGGTGGAGCACTACTTTCTCCCGCATCATGCGGTATTGAAGCCATCAACTGGCAAGCTGCGCACAGTATTTGATGGTTCTGCGCAGACTTCAACAGGCATATCCTTGAACCAGTGCTTGCATTCTGGTCCCAAATTGGTCGAGGACCTTTGTGACGTCATCAGCAGCTTCCGACGACATCAGGTTGTCTTTGTGGCCGATATAAAAATGATGTTCAGGCAGACGATTATCCACCCTGATGACCGTCGCTTCCAGCTGGTCCTTTGGAGAGAGGATCCTCGCGATCCCATGGTCGTCTACGAGCTCAATACCAATACGTACGGGTTAAGGTCGAGCCCCTATTTGGCAATACGTTCCTTTGGGAGCTCGCAGACCGAGAAGGCTTACGTTTCCCACGAGCCTCCGCCATCTTGAAAGACGATATTTACGTCGATGACATTTGCTCGGGCGCCTCCACAGCGGACGAGGCGATCCTCCTGCGGGACGAATTGATAGGTATTTTGGCCTCCGCTGGTTATGAGTTGCGTAAATGGATTTCCAACTCACCAGCGCTTTTGGAAGGCTTGCCAGAGGATCATCAGCAAGATCCACATCTATTTGAGATTGTTGACAACCCCGTCATGATGGCTGTTCTCGGCGTTCAGTACAGACCAGTCCAAGACATCTTTACGTATAACGTAGACTTGAAATTGCCTTGTTCTTGGACTAAACGTCTCGTGTTGTCTACTGTCGCCAGAACCTTTGATCCGAACGGTTGGATCTGTCCAATTATATTTTGGGCAAAATGCTTCTTGCAGAAGCTTTGGACAGCAGGATTGACCTGGGACGAACCTCTACACGGCACTCTTGTTGAGGAATGGACCTCTTTTGTATCCTCACTTCCTGCCGTCAACGAGATCTCCTTGCCTCGTCCCATCCTTCCTCCCGGGAAGTACAAGTTCACCCTTCACGGGTTTTGTGATGCCTCGGAACGTGGTCACGCGGCCGTGGTGTACTTGCGCACAGTCAGTGCCTCAGGTCAGGTGACATTTTCCCTGATCATGGCGAAGAGCAAGGTTGCACCCCTTCGGACATCTTTGACCATTCCGAAATTGGAGCTCTCGGGAGCAGCACTACTTGTACGCTTATTGAACCACGTGTCTAACACTTTGGGTAAAAGCATTTGTATTAATGGGACCTACGCCTGGACAGACAGCCAAATTGTTCTGTGTTGGCTGAAGGCTTCTGTCCACACCTTGGAGGTATTTGTCGCTAATCGCGTCTCCCAAATCCAAAAATCTGAACTCAAGCTTGTTTGGAGACACGTGCCAGGTGAGCTCAACCCCGCTGATTGTGCCTCGCGTGGATGCTTGACGCCTAGTTTGATAGGTCATTCGCTTTGGTGGGGTCTGGAATGGTTGAGTCGACCAGAAATTGATTGGCATCGAACGCCAGTTTTGAATACTTCTAATTTGCCGGGTCTACGAACACTCGCTCTTGAGAAGGTGGAACACGCCTTCGACCCCGATTTTTTGTTGAATCGTTACGAGCTCGACAAGTTGTTAGGTGTCACTGCTTGGATAAAGCGTTTTGTTTTTAATTTTAGGCACCCACAACAGAAACGTCTGACACCGTTTATCTCACCACAGGAACGACAAGAATCCCTCACCTTTTGGGTTCGTTCTGTGCAATTGGCGCATTTTGAGAAGGAGATTGCTATCCTTAAATCAGGGAGATCGAAATTGTCGGGAGCTGTCTCTAAATTGAACCCCTTTTTGGACGAAGCGTGTCTCTTGTGCATTGGAGGGCGTCTCAAGAACGCCAACCTCCCTTACGGGGCACGTCACCCCCTGTTGTTACATAAGGACGGTCATTTGGTACGCTTGTTGGTAACTGACCGTCACCTTAAAAAATCGCATGCTGGTTGTAATGCGCTCTTGGCCATTTTGCAACGCGAGTTTTGGATTTTGTCTGCCCGAAGAATTATTCGGAGTGTAGTCTTTCGCTGCATCCCTTGCTATAAGCTCAAGGCTTCTACCATGCAGCCCTTGATGGGAGACTTACCGGCAGATCGCGTAACTGAAAGCAGGACGTTTGACGGTGTTGGCACGGACTTCGCAGGTCCCTTTTTGGTGAAAACGTCGACACTTCAAAACAACAAGACTGTCAAGGCCTACTTGTGCGTTTTTGTTTGTCTTTCCACAAAGGCCGTTCATTTGGAACTGGTCTCCTCGCTTACGACCGAGGCGTTTGTAGCCACATTTGACAGATTTGTATCCCGCAGAGGGCTGCCTTCCTTGATCCGCTCTGACTGCGGCACTAACTTCAAGGGCACGTATAATTATTTGAATGATGTTGTTAATTTTCTTGAAACCAACAAGGCTGATATAGGTGATAGGCTTGCCCGACGTGGGATAAATTGGTTGTTTTCCCCACCAAATTGTCCACACTGGGGTGATATATTTGAGGCCGCCGTAAAATCGGCCAAAACACACTTGCGCAGGACAATCGGTGAGTCTGTCCTTACATTTGAGGAACTCGCATCTGTGTTTTGTAAGATTGAGGCCGTTTTGAACTCTCGGCCATTGTGCCCGATCTCCTCAGATCCGAATGATTTGGAGGCCCTTACGCCGGGCCATTTTTGGATTGTTCGCCCACTTGTCGCCTTGCCTGAGCACCCCTACATTGATACGAGACCTGGTCGTCTCTCGCGTTTTGAATTGGTACGCCAGATTACTCAGAGCTTTTGGAAACGCTGGAATTTGGAATATTTGCACATTCTCCAGCAACGCGTTAAGTGGACCGACAAGACCGATCCACCCAAGATTGGTGACTGATGGAGTTCCCAGATTTGCTGAGGTCTTGGTGGACGGTTCGATTCTGAGGAGAGTGGTTGCAACATTGTCACGTCTACCAACCGTTTAGCGGACCGGTAGGTCCGGGGCGGGTGGATGTTTGAAATAGAATTAGTTTTTATTATAAGTCAAATCGATTATATCGATTAAGTAACATTTTGTTTAGTCTATTGAAAATTTCTGACAGTGGTCACACTGAACTGTCACTTCCATTCCCGCCTTGAAAAATTAACACGCCGTTTACGCTCTCGCGTGCCTTGTACCTAATTGAAATAAATTGACCGCCTTTTGTACTAACGCGAATTGAATCAACTTGTTATTAACTTAATACGTAATTGCCGCTTTTGACTTCCGGCAAAGTTTGTGATAATTTGTGAAATATTGAACTTTTGTAAAACTGTAATTGTGAATCCTGTGAACGTGCATCGTGCTCTAAGACGGAGAGGACATCAAGTTGGAAGGAACAGCTAAGTGGATAATTCATTCAATCTATCTTGGCCACCTTAGTTTTGTTTGTTTTTCCCTAACTTAGTTCCACTCCTGGCATCAGTAAGAGTTGGTAAGACATTTTATTAATATTAGGTGTAGTTAGGATTATAATTCATCGTTGTGCAACGCAGTGCATTGTGTCTGGATGATGTATTACAGCTTCCACTGCGCACCTTGAAAATACCTGCCTGCCTGTGGTAATTCTAGACATAATTTTTGAGGTAGCAGAGCGTGGTTGAGCTATGACAAATTATTATTATAAAAATAATGATACTACATAATATCATTAATTTTATAAGTAATAAATTTAGTGTTAACTTAGAGTGCTTTTCCACTAGGAATGTGTTGTGCAGTTATGTTGCGAAGATGCGACAGATGAGCTACGAAACCATATGTAGTTTAATTGCTTTTCTACTAATGTTGAGCTAAGTATATAGCTGTGCTAATGATTTCACGATGGCATGTCTTCTTTCGGCGCCAAACACGCGCCTAGTGTAGGCACATGCATGCTATGCATGGCCACGAGTAGTGTAGCCACTTGTACCCATCCATAGCATGTAATAATAAATAATAATAATATTCTACCACATTCACACAACACCATCTAGTCCCAAACTAAGCAGAAGCTTGTACTATGGGTACTAGATAATGGATAAACATACATAATTATATACTTTATTAATGTATCCCGACCATGCCTTATTTCAATTCTAAAGTTTCAAACAAATACACTGAAAGATACATAACAAAAAATCTTTAGTCTCCGTATAATAACTTTAACACAGATAAGACTAGGACTAATCTTCCAATTATATTTTGTCCATGTTTAATAACGCTGTGAAAGTTTATCGTTCTTAATTATTACCTTCACGAAACATGAACCAAAAATATTCTTCTTTTTGTTTATTTCTTGGCAGAAAATTCTCACTTTCAGCTCATCGCATAAACAATGTTTTGTTTTTAATTAATTTCCTTGTTAATTTGCTAAAGATGTTTAATTCAAGGCGATTCTTAGCTTGAGATTAATTTATAATTTTTCTAACATAGTAATATTAATTAGGTAGTAATATATAAATAAATGAAATAAGTTTTTGAACAACCCTTATAAAGTTTCCAACATCAATATGATTGCTTCAAAAGTGGTTGGGTTAACAATTTTCGTTTGGTAAAAAATAGATCTTCCACAGAGCCTTAACTACGCAAGCTCAATACATGAAATTGGGAAAGTGGGCTCCTTTTATGACATCTTCTGTCATTATGGAATATGGTCGGAAATATGTTTGAAAATAAGCTTACTTTGAAGGTAGCACTATGAAATTGCGGGCAACAGCTAGAATATATAAAGTAGGACATTTCACCTAGGTATCATTCACTCAAGTAGTGTCTCCGTCTCATAGCCCAGCTCAATATCAGTTTGTCATGTATCCTTCACTCAATTATAGCATCTCCTACCGTCTCTAAGAATATCAGTTTGTCTTTTACTGCCAACATCTACAACAATATAGAGCTATAACTGGATGAGTACGAGACTTGGTATCGCCGCCACTAGAGGTGTACTCGCGCTGCTCCGTGTGTTTTCGTTCCCCACGAGAGTTTACACAGCTAGCGAGGTACCACTCTACTGCTCACGTCTGCTCTTCATACGTATATTTGTAGTGGTGCGCCGTATTATTATCCTTATGCGGAACTAGTTTGTAGTCGTTCAAGTGGTTTTAGATTTTCTATTTTTATCGTGATAATATTAATTAGTATCGAGTTTGGATACAGTTGGTCTTAATAATTCACCGTATTTAAAATATTTTTCTGCAGAGAAGGACTGTGTCCTTAATTTTTATGATAAAAATTCACTTACACAGTCCTTAAGTTACCGGTGTCAAACAAGTATGAAACAATTTGATGTTTTAATTTAGTAGAAAGCATGGTTAATTTTAAATACCTAACCTTGTTTGTCTTGCAATGCTTTGCGAGATTAACTTGTATTATGAATTATTGTATAGTTTAAAGCGCGGATTTCCCAAAATACAGTGTTATCTAGCGTGTTCAAACGCGTTTTATTTGTAAATAACAGAGATTTAAATTCGGAAAAAAATATGGCCATTCGAAACACGATTACCGACATTTTATACGATAGAAAATAGTCGCGAATATAGGTCTGTTTAAACAATTTTTCACGTTTTATTTGAGTTGTATTGGGATTAAAATTTTTAAAAGTATACCAATAAAAAAGTCATGCAAAAGCGGATGTCTCTCGGGCTTCACATTATGAATTTTAATATACACAAAAATATAATACCGAAATTATGTCATTTCCTTCTGCCGACGCGCTCTCTCCCGCGTCGTTCAGTCCCGAGCGGGATGTAATGGACACAGGACGTATCGCTAATTTGCAGAGCGCACTGCAGGATTACGAATTATTTTATCGTCAGTTACGATTTACGAATGTCATCATCACTTATTGATAAATATATTATATCTAGGTTTAGTTCGTAAATAGGTATTATAAATTTTTAGTAAGTAATAAGAGTGTATATAATTAGTATAGTTTTGAAAATATTGTTTTGATTATTGGACAAGATAACGGACTTGATAACAACAGCATAGTTAGGGCTAGCCGATACATACAATTTTTAATTGAACAACTATTTTGTTGTGTATCATATGTCTTAGCCTTCTTAGGCCTCGCGCGCACTAGCGATTAAAGTTGGCCGATAGTTTGATCGGTCAGTCGGATCAGTACAGAGTTATATGGCAGTGCGCGCACTTGAAGATTTGATTTTTGTTTGATTTTTCGATTGCAACTGAACTATCGGCCAACTTTAATCGCTAGTGCGCGCTCGGCCTAAACACCTTGACTTGAGCATTGCTGAATAAAGACTGGTCGATTTGAGGAGATAAAAAAATCGATTATATGCGCATTTCCATCAAAACTGTTTGGTTGAGTAGAAATCCCGTATATACGGGCACAGATACGGGAATAAAAATGTGAGATGTGCCTAAAAGTTATAGGTACAAGTGAATTTTATAGGTACCTACCTACCTAAATAAATACAAATATCCGCAGTTACCTGCATAGTGGTATTTATGGTTACTGCACCACCCTCGTGGGTCGAAGCGTGATGTCATTTGGTATAACCTTCCTCAACAAATGGGCTAGAGAGGCAAAACAATCTTAGGGCCTGGTTACGAGATCGGTCTCAGCGGCGAGCGGCGCGGCAGGGGCGATGTACATGGCGCGTTTACTCTGAGGCGGCTGCGCGCCGCGTCACAGTAAACGCGCCATGTACATCGAAAACGCTCGCCGCTGCCGCCCGCCGCTGTAGCATAGTAAAAAAAGAATAGTAGGTTAGCTAAGACCGCTCGGCGAGTTAATTGCCTACTCTTGCGATGACGCACGGGTTGTCACTTGTTTACACCGTGGCGCCGGCTTTGTCGGCGCGCGCGCTTTTTCGCCCTTTTTTTAAGTGATTGCGCTGAATACTACAGAATTTAAGCTTGCATATATTTTTTTTCAAATACCTACTGACTACCTAAGCGTTATATAACTATCTAAATGCCCTTTATAGCGAGAAAAATGTAACAAGTTTAATTTACTGTCGTTTAACACATTGTATAATATTAAAAACGTTTATTACAAAACTGAATGAACATAAACAATTCGAGCGGGCGAGCAGTGTAGTACCTACATGAATGCGCGGGATTAGACGCGTGGCGCATCCCGTACTGATGCCGCGCTCGTCTATGAGAGTGTGTGCGTGAAAAGTGCGTGCGTACACGGCGCCGGTGACTCACGCGTACATTCAAACCAGCGCGGCGGCGCAGCGGCCGATTTGTGTGAAGCTATCCTACTATTCTTTTTATACTACGGCTGTAGGCCCTGACCGGACCGTTAGAAATTGGCCTGCTAGTTCCTAAGACTAGTGCGATCAAAAACAAAAAAAAAAACAGTTTTGATATAGATAGGTACCTAGATTTATGAATTTCCGTATAGGTATATTCAATAATTCTATTGACTATTTCCACCTATAATATCATTGATTTCCACACTATTACCAAACACGGAACAATGTACACCTAATAATATTATCGTACCAATTATTTATTACGCCGAGGAAGAATGCGCTGGTTAGAAATGTTCGGTAGGTAAATAACTAAGTATAACTAGTTTATTATTGGTAGGCGGAAAAGAAGTGTTGTGGGTGTAGGAATATCATTTCGTACTTATGTAGGTATATATGTATAATTTTGTTAACTTTTTTTCACTACTACTTGCCGATGGCAGCGCCTAAAAGAGATCACCCAAATGGGACTATTTTTTATTTTGCCGGCCAATCAATAAAATTATGTTATTTTAATAGAACACACTGTTGTAAACATTTTTTACTATTACACCAAACTTCTAAGTCAATTCTCTGAGACAATATTTAGGTTTGAATGTATGTCTTAAAGTAACGTGAAATATGTGAGCCTTAAAATGCAGTGGGCTCATTAAAAAAGTAAAAAACATTTTTTTTAATACACTTGACCAAATATAAATATATCGTCTGAACCTTTAGTAGGAATGCCTATGACCGGCCAGGTACAGATGTCTTGTATACAGGCATACCACCATAGTGGCGCTAATTCCTGTTCCCAACATGTGGTTGTAGAGATGTTGCGTCGCGACGTTCTCACTTTCAGTTGTTTCGGCCGGTTCTTGTAGAGAAAAGGGCAGGAGGAAACGGCTGGATATCACAATAGTGACAGCAGCCGCAACCCTGTCCAAGAAACGGCGCTGCAAATGTTGGCGGAATGCCCCGCTTATGCGTCCCAGCGCCGTGAACTCATCACTATCTTAAGCCTTGTTCGACCATTGTGGTGTAGACCTCTACAATGACTTCCTATCCGTTCGGTTTTGGGCAGTCTTCAACCCATTACTGCCCGCTATCTTTATGATTAGGAAATGCAAATCTCGCGAAATTTGGGCTCAAGTGAGATATCGCGAGTTTATAAAGCCAATCTCGCGAGATCTCGCCAATTTCAAGATCTCGCGAGATTGGCAATTTTGTATGTTTTTTTTGTAAATAATCGCAATATTTGAATAAATTAAGACACCAAAAATAACCATTTTAAGTACTTTTCACGAATTTTTCAATAGACTTTTATGCTTCAAACATTGTTTGACGTACCTATCTGTCTATAATTTTTTAATAAACTTTTATGAAGTAAACTTTTACGGACGGATCTGTCAAATAAGAAATGAACAAAGGAAATGAAAGAAACAACCAGTCTTTGCTTCTAATATCAAACAAAAATTTTTTAGTAATAAAACATTTCTTTTATAATAAATAAAACAACGAGAGGTCGAAAAAAAATAAACTTACTTATCATCTATGTTACTAAACTGAGGTATTATTAACAATTAGGTAAATAAAACTAAATAAATTTACTCAGTTGACCTTTTAGATATTACATATTAATTAAAAAAGTATACCAATAAGGCAGACTATTAGAAATTACAGATCCTAATTAACATAATATACCAATCAAGGGAAAGATTGGTTCAGTTCAAATCACAAGCCATTATTACGAATTATTTTCAAAGTAGCTCCTTCAGAAACACAAAATGTCCAAAGAATCATCTGCTAAACGGCTTCTTTTTCTGTTGGCCAGATAGCCAGCCGCTGAGAAGGCCCTTTCGGATTCAACGTTAATTGGAACCGCAGTTCTCAGGCAGACATCCACGAACTGCAAAAGTTTGCCATTTGACCCCCCGGACTCGTATAAATTCATTTCATTTTTTGTTAATGCCGATATCGACAGATTGCGATCCATCCGTGACAGTTCGCGCTTCGAATAAGACATTTTATGCTCGAGTGCAATCTCGTAAATGTCGCGAGATCTCGGCCTTTTTCAGCGAGATTAATCTACATAATAAATAAGATTGCATTCCCTATTTATGATGTCTTCTTTCCATGCCATTTGCAATCTTTCAGCTGGTCGTTTACAAACCCATGGTTTCCATTTCAATATTTGCTTGCACCATGTTTCGGGATTTCTGGCTACATGTCCAGCCGCTACTCTTTTGGCAACGGGTCATTCGGGGTTGATGTATTACACACTATCTGCAACTGTATTTGGGAAACCAAACAGTGGGCCCAAGATTGGGCTCACTCCGTTTTCATTCAAATACATAAGAAGGGATCCACAAAGAAGTGCGGTAACTATCGATTGATCTCACTTATATCGCATGCCAGTAAGGTGCTCCTGCACATAATTAACACCAGACTGCAAGCGTTCCTTTCACAAGAGATTTCTCCCGAACAAGCCGGATTCGTTAAATGCCAAGGAACTAGGGAACAGATATTAACACTGCGCCAAATTATAGAAAAGGCAAGAGAATTAAAAAACGTAGTGTATATCTGCTTCGTCAATTTCCGCAAAGCCTTCGACACAGTAAAGTGGCACAAACTTTGGGATGCGCTTGTACAAATGGGTGTCCCCCAGCATCTAGTGAGCCTTATCCGCAATCTTTACCAGAAAGGTAATGCAACAGTCCGAATAGATGGGGTTCAATCTGAAACATTCCAGACGTAATCAAGTGTCAGACAGGGGTGTATATTATCTCCACTTTTGTTTAACATATACACCGAACACATTATGCGCATAGTTCTGGAGGAATGGACAAGTGGATTAACAGTCGGAGGTGGTAAAATTTGCAATTTGAGATATGCTGATGACACTCCCTTCTCACGCAATCAAAAGAAGATATGGAAGCTTTATTGACGTC
The DNA here is from genome assembly GCA_944739405.2 of Euclidia mi. NCBI lineage: Eukaryota > Metazoa > Arthropoda > Insecta > Lepidoptera > Erebidae > Euclidia > Euclidia mi. Next base: position 22,399,541 of record OX123204.2, on the reverse strand, counting down.
ACTCGAAACAGTGAGTCTCTCTTTCGTATTAGCAATTAACAGGGAGAAAACCAAAATAATGATAGTTGATCGAGCTGAACTGAATCATCCTGAAATCACGTCAGTAGCTAACTGTGAAGTGGTTCAGAGCTACATATACCTCGGCTCAACTATATCCAACGATGGTGAATGTGAAAGCGAGATTCGGAGGAGATGTGCCATAACAAGATCTGCCGTAAGCAAACTTGATAAAGTCTGGAGCAACCATAAAATTACAAAAAATACAAAAGTCCGTCTCATGAAAAGCCTAGTGTTTCCAGTCCTCTTTTATGCTTCCGAAACCTGGACAATCCGACTTCAGGAATGCCGAAAAATTGCCGCCCTCGAAATGTGGTGCTGGAGACGGCTACTTAAAATACCCTGGACCGCATGCCGCACAAACCTTTCCATCCTTAAAGAACTAGAAAAAAAAGAGTGATTGTCGTCCACTGTGCAACTACGAATCCTCAAATATTTCGGGCACATCATCCGCAAAGAAAACTCCATCGACAACAAAGATAATGTTCATAATATTACTGATTACATATAGTCACTATAAACAACAGCAATTTCGTAAAACTCTTTCGAATTTCATAAAGGTTTATTCAAAACAGAAACATTGCAAATTATTTATACTCGATAAGTAAGTCTATATTTCAAATGATATACTGCTTCAATTTTTATATACTGTGGCGCGAAAATGTTATACCTACATGGCGGCAGCGGCGTCGCGTCTCGCGTCGCGAGTCATCGTAGATACGGCCCTGTCACGACCTTGCCGCTCTGAGCGGCGGCTTAGCGCGGGGCGGCGAGCGGTAAGATCAAATGTATGAAGACGTTCGAAGCACGCCACGAGCCGCCGCGCACAGCGATAACGCGCGCGTTTTTTTTGGCGCGTCTGTCTGCGCGGCGAGCGGCGCGGCGCGCGGTGTGGCGCGCGGCGGGAACAAATGTACTGCGACCGAGTCCGACGCCACGACTCCGAGCGGCACAGACAGCGTTACGCGAGGGACGAACTAGGCGGTTAAACTATTTGTTAAATATTTTGTGGCGGTAATGAATACGGAGACATTTAAAGTCGAAATTTTAAAACGGTCGCGTGTATGGATAGCAACACATCCGATGTATAAATACAAAAAATGTTAATAAAACGTTGCGAGATGTAATGAAACAATGTTTTACAGAATGTAATGGTAGGTTTTAATATAAATCACAAACATTAAAACATTGTGTAATGTACATTTATGTACCTATTTAGGTACAGACACAGCTACTATGAAAGTTGAAAGGTGATTTACCTACCTACTTAACGTAATCTACGTTGTGTAGGTACCTATTCAACGCCTCATTAATTGCGAATATGCATTATTCCTTTGATATAAAATACTTGTAAGAAATGAAGATCCAATGTCGACAATTGTGTAAGTAAGTATACCGTATAGTTACACAAAGATATTTTGGTTATCGCCATATTTATGGGTAACTCCGTCGGCCCAAATACGTCCACATTTGCCGCTGCGTTTACCGCTGCTGTAGGGTCGTGGCGTGCACGACGCTCTGCCGCGCCGCCTGCCGCGACGCGCGCCGCTTAGACCGATCTCGTGAACAGGCCCTTATGGACGTAAGCATACTCGCGAACTGGGGAAGCGAGGGGCCTCAAAAGCTTTGATCGCATTCGATTGCCGCACGAGACAAGATATTGTATGATCACCAAATAGTTTGAAATAGTTGTGTCGTGTCTGGATGGTCTTTGTGTCCGTTTATTCACGTTTATCTCCACATAGAACTAATTCCTAGTGCGTGGCGGTCTTTTAAAGATCTCTATGTCGTTTGCAGCGACATATGCCATTTTCACGTTTACTTAGCTTCTCGACCAGAGATCATTTCCTGACTTTGCTCATTTATCACTGCTTAAACAACTATAGTAGGTTTAACTTTGGCTACGGATTTGAATAATTTCAGCGGAGCATCCGTCTCCATTGTACACTTTCTTGCAGACGAAAGGTCGCAGAGGACTCTTAACTTTGTATTCCCATCTCAAAGCGTGTGGGTGCCTTTGAAATCTTCCAAATCGAGTAAAGGCCTGCATTGGTTCATGCGAGTACATTACAAGTGTGTGTGTAGCCACTGTACATGACTGTACTACTATCTCCTAGACAACATTTCTTTACAACAAAGTACATCTAAAAAATGACTCACAGTGTGACCACGTTTTGGGTACTTAAAGAGGTAACTTAGTAGGTTATTGTTACTCCTGCTATGTTCCTACATACTGTATCGTTCTTGAAGCATGTATCTGTGAATTTATTCTATTGAAACCATCTTTTTACGTACAATATAATTGTCCAGAGTAAATATTTGTGAATATAATTTGAGGACAGGTGAAACTTCTGAGTAGTTCGTGATTTGATTTGACCTGACACTGACAAGGCTTCTGAGTTTTTAGGCCTAGTTTTTAATATCACACCAACTGTTAATATCGCATAATGAATACGTCGAATACCTATCCAAATGCGATATAAATATAAAATAAATATTCATTGATCACAAAGTATTTTGTCACCTGAAGAAATCGCAATTGTACCAAACAGACGGCTAGGCCACGGGGACCGGCGACGCGACTTGCGACACGACCGGCGACGCGACAATTCACGCGACGCGAAAAACATGCCACGGGCACACGCGTTCGCCGTCGCGACCAGTGTAGACCAGGAGCGAGAAGACATTAGCTGAGATCTTTTTATGAAATTTAGCTCAACATTGTACGGACTTTGGTGGCAATATCACATTTTATTCAAAACGGCAATCGAACCCGAGACCTCATGATGCGCTTACACTACCGCAAGATCACAGAGGCAGACTTGATATTTTGTACCTAACCACGGTATTTGAAAACTATAGGTACTGTATTTTATCTTTATACAAACGGTCGGAACCAATGACGTATTATAATATAAACGCGCCATGCACCAACAAAGCGGCTCTGAAAAACGGCTACAAATACCAAATAATATCTTGTATAAATAAAGAAAGAGAAAGCAAATAAATACTACTATAGGGGCACCTGTTGTTAGAGAGAGATAATATACATCTCTAGTTTCGTTCCCATGAAATGCTGCATGCTCATTGGTCAAGCCCATAGATGACGTATATTTAGAGGCATGAGGGGAAAAAGGACACCTGACTTTCGTACAAAAAATTTTTTCCATTAATTATATATGAATGCAGTCATTAACACCAATAATAAATTTACAAAACAATATTACCAACGTAACAACGACTTTAAAAAGAAATGGTAAATTTAAAAAGTTCGGAGCGCACCTACAACTATCATATCTGCTTCACCTTAGGTTAATTGTTAGAGAATGCCTCTGGCATTAAGTCCACTATGTACATATTTTAATTGCGCAAAAAGCAAATTAAACAAAAAATATTTTGGTAGGTAGTCGGGTAATCGGGTTATACAATATTTTATATTTTTTTATGTCGCTAAGTTCTTAGTACAAAATCACATGTAATAACAAGCGATCGGATATTAGGGGGCTAAATTAACTATAAAATTCGCTGGTGTGCCTGTTGATAATTTTTAATACCACCATTTATTGGCGGGTATTTAATCATCATCTCGGTATTGACTTTATATTATTATTATTTTAGTAATGTCTATGTATGTATTTGTGTGTATTCTATAATCAATACACGTCGAAACTATTCTTGTGAATTTGGCGATTGGATTCATAATTTCAAGGAAACAAAGGAAAATGTGATTTCAATGTACTGACAAGATATACAAATCGAAAGAGTAGATAAATCAAAATAGTTAAAAATCAAGGTATTCTTTATATTAATAATAATTATTTGTATTCTTTTTCAGTATAGGTATTAAAATCATATTTAATTTCTATCTTTGAAATTTTGAGTTTATATATTAAATACACATAGCATATAAATAATAATTTGAGGATCAATTAATCACCTCCCTATCTAAATCCCTTCAAACAAACTTAATTTATTTCTTTTTTGTCTTGTATAATTTGTACCGGAATTTTTGTGTGCGAAATGTAGGCGAACATTATTTTATAAATTTATCTATGACCTCACGAATAAGGTGCACCCTATAATAAAATGTTGGATGTAGCTCAAAAGAATGTTGATGCACAGATGCAAATACATTATCACAACTTATAAACGATTTTAAAATACGGTTTTTTAAAATCTCTGTGTCTTTTGGATCAGGAATGATAATGTGAACCTTTTCTTTTATATGACTTTTAATTATGGTTTCTGATTTTAAACAAATTTGGAAGACATCCTCACTTGAGAAACATAGGCCCCCCATATTTTTCAAAATTATCAATTTGTGAAACCATAATTTGTTGTTGCTGTATAGACTATCGGTGCAAGTGGAACATTTTAATTCTGAACCAAGTTTTCTGGACACCCAACCCGAAATATAGCCGACAATTTGATCAGTAGTTTTTTTCATGTTTTCTTTATTCAACATTGTTGAAAACAATTCCACATTTGAGTTTATTATGACATCATTTTCGATAGCGTTTTCATTTATTTGCTCACAGTTTTTATTGATGGAGTCAGTGTCTTCGTCGACACATCTTCTACTAACTGTAGCATTAATATTTTCAACTGCAGGCGAACAAGTGAGTACATTCAAATCTTCTAAGGGAATGCAATTTCCTAAAAATGAAGACTTCATTTCTAAATGGCTTGGTATTTTTTTTTAATTCCTTTAAATTGCGTAACATTAGGGTTGTTATTATAACCTCCATGTCGCCTGATTGCACCGAATGACATTTCTATATGATCTTGGGACAATCTGTAAGTTGCGATATATTGTAAACGTTGTCCTTCGACCAAAGTAGTATAGAGATGTTTTAAACTTTCTATACAAACAAGGAAGCCCAAAAATCCTGTTTTGCTTTTGGATTCGCCCATTTTCTTTTTAATTACTTTTATAGTGATTCGCTTACGAACCTCTCGTCTATACTTAATACAAATATAGAGACCCAATATGTACAGTTTTGCTTTTTCTAGAAAAGCCATAATTTCTTTTCTTTTCTCTTATGGTTTTTTCAAGCCGTAGTAGTTAAATGATTTTGAGTTTAAAATATCAAAAAGATGATTAAAAATTTCAATAAAATCGATAGTCCCTTTAGTGTCTACAAAAAAAGAAGACGTCAAAATTTCATCACAGAGTTTGAGCGAATTTGCAACACTCAAACTCATAATTTGTGTTGCTAATCTCACTTTCATAACTTCATTTCTAAAGTGAATATGACGTGGGGTAATTTTGTTAGCAAAATTAAGCCCTACATTCTTTTGAAGTTTAACTAAATTTTCAAGAAACTGCCAGCGAATTTCCCTTCCATTCTCATCAAAAATAAGTCGTTTAGACTCGAACGAGTTTCTTGCCAACTTGATCATGTGACAAGAATCAAGCATGATTGCAACATCTAAATCACATTCCGGATGTCTAAAGGTTGTTTTTAGATGTGCCGGTTGTTTTAAATCACAACCTAATAAATTTGCTGCATTTAAATTGGAAGCACAACATCATCATCATCATCATCATCAGCCTTTATCAGTCCACTGCTGGACTAGGCCTCTCCTTTGAAAGGAGGAATTGGCCTACTATACCACGCTGGCCAAACGGGTTGGTATAGGGTTTGTATCAAGTTTTCCTTCTCTTACAGTGCTTTTTTCTGCATAATATGCTCCCTCTGTCGGCTCTTACGACACCCATGGGATGATATGGGGTGGTGACAATCCGTATTCTTGATCCGTGACAATCCGTATTCTTGATCCGTCATCACACGGATAATGGAAGCACAACCATCAAAAGTTATTGCAACAACGTCTACTCCTACTCTGTAACATTCACTTAAACATGTTTTTAATAAATTTGCGCGCGTTTCAGCCGATAACCCGTTTACAAGAAAATATGCAACTGGTATCTTCCAGCTTTCGTTTAAGCATACTAAAATAAAAACATATGCCTTAGTAGCTATTTCACACGATTTTATGGAACCAGCACCAAAGTCTACTACGCCCGCAGTCTTCTTTCCAGTCCACGTAGTTTGATGACGAAGAGCCATCTCGTCCGCAATTAATGTGTATAATATACGTTGACCACTATGTTTATACTTCTTTTCTAAAACATCTAGCGCTTCTTTATTAAAGCCAGGATCCCCGGAGGCATTTTCGTACCACTTCCCTATAACACGAGGATGTGGCAACGATCCATTAAACAGTTGCCTTACATATTTGTAACCAGCTGCTGAATAATAGTGCAGAGTTACCGCAAATTTTCTTAATGCAGGAGTATATTTTTGGCGATAACCCTTAATCTTGCTTTTCTTAACTAATCTGTTAATAAATTCTACTGCTTCGGCTTAAACATTCAATTTATTGAACTGGTCAACAGTGAAAAAATTCTTTTTTTCCAGCTGGCACACTAATTGTTTTAAATTATTACATTTTTCTTTTAACCTTTTATTTTTTCTAGTTAAATTGTAATTTTTTAACTGTAATTTGTGTTTATCAAATGAAATTTTTCTAATTTTCTTTTTCAAGATCGCTTTCCTTGGAGTTTCGAAAATGGAACCTTCTTCAGAAAGTGGAACGTCTTCCAAGCTTGTTGGTGATGCATGAACATTTTGTGCTTCTTGCTAAAACAATAAGTTAGAAAGAATCCGATTAGTGAGTAAAACCTAAAAAACAAACAGTGTTTGAATAAAACAAAAAAAAAATCCATAATAACAGGAACTGCTGTCTTTTTTATTTTTCGATATTTTTTTTCTGCTATATACATGCCTTTGGCAAGAAAATTATTTGAGCAGACCCTACAATAAAGCGTTGGTAGCCAATCGTCTTCACGTCTTTGAGCCCTTATTACGCTAACCCACTTTTCTTTGATGAGTCCATCTTTAGGCAACCTAAAATATAAATAAACACCATAATAAGAATTCATGACTAATTATTATATTTCTTGTGTGCGTGTATATGTCACTGAACTCCTATTAAACGACTGGCCCGATTGTGATAAAATTTTTGTGTGTGTTCAAGGGGACTTGAGAATGGTTTAGATTCACAATTTAGGAAAATGTTTTTTTAGTTAATTTTTAATTTATAAGTAGTTGTTGATTTTGGAATGTTTCACATTGGAACCGAACGACTGCACTACCATCGCAGTGACAAATCTATATTAATAATATCGTCAAGGTGTACGGTAAACTCGATCGATACCTTACCTCAAAACATTAAAAATAAAGATTTCAAGTCAGCAACATATATCCGCAAAATTCGGATTGTCGAGTTTTTTGATAAATTCTAATGGTTCTGACAGACAACTCGAACAAATCGCAGTCGCCATATTGGCCACTCTAGCGAAACGTCACTGATACTGAATAACATTTTGAGTACCGACTACTAAGTCTTAGTACTAACATAGAGCATAGTTTGTACATAGAGGTGCATTTCTTATGGGCGCTCTGTAGACAAACTTTCTGTGACCCAAATTGCCGCTTGGCGGCGTGGTCGCGCTGTGACAGCGGTCTCTATGAGTGCAAGAGAGACGAACGTTCCTCCTGTGTATCTTAACTACGAGAGCAAGAGAGAACGACGCCAGCGCCGCCAACTACGTACTACACTGACGACAGTCGCCAACTCGCCACTTGGAATCGGCACACGAAATCCTTAAAAAATGCGCTTCTATATGTAAATCTGTATTCATTGATACTAAGTAGTTTGTATGTGTAAATACTTTTTGAAGTTATATTTCTTAAACAGTTAAAACGACAATTATAGAAGTATCCGCCCAATAAAGGAGATTTGTGTTACACCGAACATAGATGATATACTATAACTAGAGAACCTCGAATTCACGCGAGCGAATCCGCGGGCAAAAGCTAGTATTAAGTATACACTGTACATTCAATAATTTAATAACTATCAACAAATAAAACTGGTACAAAAGTACCCCAATCTACCCTACTGTGACGTAGCCATCTTCATTTATCGCTTGCCGCCATTATAGTCGTGTCAAAGAAAATAAAATAAAATACATTTCTGTTGATACTTACCTGTGAAATGACACATTTATGCCTTTCACGGAAGAAGTGTAATTTGTACATCGCAGGAAAACACACGAAGGCATGGTTTTTCGTAGTTGTTCTTTAAAGTCTTTCAAACAAATTATTGTTACGGAGCGTCGGGGCGTACTGTCACAACACAGGTTCGCGCGTAACTAAACGAAATGGCGGCAATTGCCTCCATTTCAGTTTGCCATTTCTGAGTACGGACAACGCATCTATATTTTTTATATATCTTTGGTCGGAACGCGATTTATACCTACGAGCGTCAGACTCGGTACCCACCTAACCTACTGCATACCAAACTCAAGGCGCTTCGGTATACATTCTGTAGGTACTGAATGCGTACCTACTGAGCCGACGCTTGTAGTATTGTAACTCGAGTTTTGAGTTAAAATACGGAAAAGCTTATATAGGTAAGTGTGATCTAACTAACTAGGTATATGCACTTCTAAAAACTTACTTAGGTATTTTGAAATCACAGACAGACACTTCAACTTTATTTATACTGTATAGGTACATTTATGTAGATATAGATAACATCCAGACGTTCCGAATAGCTAGCCTAACTAAAAATTCTAAGAAAAATATCATGCTCGCGGAGAAATAAACTAAAAATTTTATACTGACTCAGCTCCGCCGCGACTACCGCTCGACGCCGTGGCGTGTGTCGTACTAATTCATACATTTGTTTCGGTCGCGCGACGTGTCGCGCGACACGCCGCTGTACCGCTCGGTGCTATTCGCCGGTGGCGTTGCCGGTCGCCGCTGCGCGTGGCATGCTTAGAACATTTCTATACATTTGATTCAGTCGCAAGTCGCGTCGCCGGTCGCGTCGCGCGAATTTTCGCTGGAGCAAATTGTCCGTGGTCAGGCCGTAAGTCAGCGCGAGCCAACTGTATAAAGCACAACACAGTACCATCTACGCAATGAAAATGTGAGTTAATCATATCCCTTTTTGCCTCAAGACACGTTGAGTGAAAACACGTAACGTTGAGTCTTTTGTTACACCCAGTGACGTCACAAGCCTAACTAACGATATTATAAAACAATTCCACAGTAAATATGGCCTGAATAATCGCTAAAGCTACATAACCTCTTGTTTAACTAATATTGTAATACCTCATATTGTTTTCTTTTATAATTTCGTTCCTATTCCGTTAGATCCCACGCGGTGCTGGATTCTAATTTGTTTTTCAGCGTTTTTGTACGAAATTATTTGCTGGTAGAATAAAATTTGCGTAGGCATTTTAATTTATTTTGGAAATGCGTGCTGCGCCAGTCTTTATAATATCACAATTCTAAAGAGGACCTTCTCATTGTCGCGGCAAGATTGTTGTGTGCTAGGAAATAGATAGTGTACATTAGCGTTTACGTTTAAGCACGCAGTGGTTAATACCTACTTATGAAAGATAATGATATAGTAATATTACTTAGGTAATCGCAGTTTATGAGTAATGTATTTGAATTTTCGTTATTTAGTAGCATACAATGATAAATCCTTCGCACCAGACTAGTTTCTACCCACGGATAAGTTCAGGTGGGTATCAGTTATCAAGAAAATGATAGCCTGTGGGCATTGTATATATCAATACCTATGTGCTATTCCGCTGAATAAGCTATATTACTGCTTTCTTCAAAATCCGTTCAGTAGTTTATACGTGAAAGGTCAACAAACACCACAGAGGAGCAGCTGGATAAACTTGAGCGTCTCCAAAACTTTTGCATAAGATTTATATTTGGTCTGCGCAAATATGATCACGTTTCAGATTTTCGCAACAAACTCAAGTGGCTCCCAATTCGTCTTCGCAGGAATACTCACATTCTCACATTATTATATAATGTTCTATTTAATCCTTGTACTCCCTCATATCTCAAAGAACGTTTCAAGTTCCTTCATGACACACATATAAGGTCCTTGAGGTCGTCTGAGGATCTGACACTGGAGATGCCAAAACATTCCACAAATTATTTTGATAAATCCTTTACTGCTCAGGCAGTGCGTCTGTGGAATGCTTTGCCATTACAAATCTGAAGAGCATCATCATTGAATATTTTTAAAGATTCTCTAAAAAAACACTACTTAAATTCGTAATGTAATTACATAGTTTCCTTTTTACGCGAGTTCTAGGTATTTCAATGTATCTATTCATGTTTTTTTATACTTATATGTATATTGTCCAAATGTATGTATATATATATCTATTCTATGTATGTGTAAGTATTTATATGTATTATGTAAATGTATGTATGTATTTAAGTCTTTATTATTGCGTATCCATTCTATTAACTACACCATCGTCTCATAAAACTGCTAACATCATTCTTGTCCATCCAAAGGTTGCCTGGAAGAGATCGCACTTAGCGATAAGGCCGCCGATTGTACATTACTCGTAGTTTTTAAGCCTAAGTTTGTAAACATTTCTTTTGGTGTGCAATAAAGTGTAATCTAATCTAACATCAAATGATGCAACCATGCATTCTTACAAACTTTATATTCTAGGTATGCACAATTGCATATAATTTTGCGTTTTCGCTAGAAGCGGGGAAAAAGTAAATCAGCTGAGAAAATAAGTCTTCGTCCAACCAGGCTTGATAATGTGACCCAAACAGTGATTTAGTGCGGTTGGAGGTTTTCCATCTTGAACTCATCCGTTCACTTAACCTATTGGCAGACCCTTAAGGGTCGGAACATATCTGACGGAAGATCCGTCGCGTTTTATCGGTCGCGTAACGCCAGTACATACAAATGTATAGAAAAACGTTCAACCTTTCACACCTGACCGATGATCCGTTAGTACGTCGAGCGTACTAACGTATTATACGTCGACGTCGCGCGCACCACGTACCACGTGAATTTTGACCTTTGAGTAAAAGCGTATGTCCTGAAGGAACATACATATACCTAATATTATTTCTATGGAATTTAAATCCTCTGCTATATTACAAACATTATAAGCGTATTATAAGCATTTTTTTACTGCCTCCGTGGTCCAGTGGATAGCGTATGCGACTGCTGATCGGACGTCCCGGGTTCAATTCCCGGGTCGAGCAAAAGTGTTACTGGGTTTTCCGAATTCTCAGTAGCAGCACGGAGTCTGATGATGTGGCCGGTAACGGCAATAGGCTCGCCCCCTATTACGTGGGACTTACAAAAATTCATGGCGAAATGTGGGTATAATATTACACCTCTGCCTACCCTCTCGGGGTATAGGCGTGAGTCTATAAATAAATAAAAAATATAAGAATTTTATTTTAGCAACAATTGACAAATTAAATAAGCCTAGGATTTTCATATTTGTTTTAAAAAATCTATTAATAAAAATATACACATGAGGCTGTGGGTAAATGGGAAAAAACTACTGATATTGATTTCTTACTAGCTGGTACCCGCGGCTTCACACACGGAAAAAGAGGAACGTTTTAGAAAGTTCTCTGCCAAATCTTATCTTTATACAGCCGGCGGTATTCCAGATTTCAATATGACTGACCCTTTGCTTTTATATATAATTATACAAAAATAAGTGTCATAACAACAGCGGTACCTACTGATTCAAATTGTATGAAGTAAACTTGTTTATTTATGCAAGTGAAGTCTTAGGGCGTGGGACCTATGTCTTGACGATAGAATATCGGCTCGTTTACTGCATCGAAGCTAGTGTACTTTAAAGGATATTTACACAAATAGACGACACGAATATGTGTCGCCGTCGCCGTCGTAAAGTCGTGACTTTTTTTCAGTGACGACAGATTCAACTCAACAGGAACAGCTAACGACGACAGTTGTCCAAAAACAAACGAGAGAACGCGGGCTTACACAGAGGAAATCAGAATGTAATGGAAAATATACCCTATAAGATTTATATTGATGGTTCATTGCCTTCTTGTATCATCTATGCTATTGTATTACATAGTAGTATTGCGTTCCTCTCTGTGAAAAACTCGATACCCTCTACGCTACACGAACCCTCTCAACGTGAAGATTTCGAACTAGGAAACTGTGTCACACACGATTTGAACAAGTTTGCATTGTGGCGGGAATCCAACTTTTCGATTGTTTTGGACTTAGAATCGTGTAACTTATAAAATGCACTTGAAAAAACATAGTTATTTTGAAAGCACAGACAGACACTTCAATCTTATTTATATGTATAGATGAGCAGAAGAAGTAAAGACTTGTTATCGCGACAACAGCGCCAACTATCGGGTCAAATTGTAGCCTATATGTAGCGCTATAAAGTCCTCTACCTTGCAGTGAAAGTCTCATTTGAATCGGTTCAGCCGTTCCAGAGATTACCCCAGACAAACAGAAAGACAGATAGACAGACGGACAGACAGACAGACAGACAAAATGATAAAAAGGGTTGTTTTGGACTTAGAATCGTGTAACTTACAAAATGCACTTGAAAATACATAGTTATTTTTAAATAACAGACAGACACTTCAATTTTATTTATATGTATGTATGTTTAGATGAGCAGAAGAAGTAAATACTTGTTATCGCGACAACAGCGCCAACGACCGCGTCAAGTTGTAGCCTATATGTAGCGCTATAAAGTCCTCTACCTTGCAGTGAAAGTCTCATTTGAATCGGTTCAGCCGTTCCAGAGATTACCCCGGACAAACAGAAAGACAGACAGACAGACAGACAGACAGACAAAAATGATAAAAAGGGTTGTTTTGGACTTAGAATCGTGTAACTTACAAAATGCACTTGAAAAACATAGTTATTTTGAAATCACAGACAGACACTTCAATTTTATTTATATGTATAGATGAACTACATAAAATTACAACACGATTTAGTTAACTTGATGACGAAGAAAGTTGGTACAGGTTTGACTTTAGGCCAGTAACTAAAATAACTCACCCAAGTATCACCCAAATATTCTATCAGATTGGAGACATCCTAAAAACAGGACAGGTTAGAAGTACCCTGAACAGAAGAGCATGCATGAGTAATCTGATGGGAGTGAATGAAGCAAGAGAAATATGTCAGGATAGTTGTAAATGGCGTTCCGTAGTCTCTGCCTACCCCTCCGGGAAACAGGCTTGTGTCTATGTTTGTATGTAAGTATCTATTTGTGCTTTTAAGTTACAACAAAACTGCAAGCAATCCTGATTTTATTCGTAATCAATTTTCATTCATAATTCACTAACCTTCATTCAGTCCACGGATTGGTGTAATTTCGACACCTCCTTCAGTTTGATTGGTAACTGATACGACCTAAAATACCTTAAACCTTTATTATGGTGTCCTTTATTGGCTATACTTTTAATTAAAATATCTTATTTCATTTTAATACAACATAATGTTGTGAAAATTATATTAAAAAATCCGTTAAGAAACTGTGTTGCTCTGCAGACGGCGGGCCAGCTGCAACTCCATTTTATGGCCGATACTTAGCAGGTCGTTATGTCTCCTCTATCATACCCAATTGTGTCCGAAGATCGCACTAAAATGTATACAAAATAAATAAATTATATTACTAACGTAGTTCTTGAGTGAAAATGTTACTCACATAATATAGGTTCTGGTAGTCTGAAATAAAAAAACATTTTTGTTTATTAAATCTTTGTATCATCAAATAATTACTGCTATTCGCGGTCACCATTGATATTTTCACACGTCTCAAAATCCGGGATTCTTAGCTTCTTAGCTAATCATACCAAATTGTTGTCTCTAAAACATTCCAATTTAAAACAAACTTGAAGACATAAAATGAAATCCTGACGTCCATACTTACTCGTTGCTATGTAATTTGCGAGTTCTCATATTCTTGTGCAACAAAATTTCTTAAAGAAATATTAGAAACGGGAACAGAATGAGATTCGAATTCCAGTAACACACTGAGTAAAGTGGAGCTCGATGCAGCTCGACAATTGCTAGAAAACTGCAGCAAATATTTTTACATTCTGAATGAACTCTCATTGGCATTGTACTAAATAACGCATCCAAGTACTATTACACAATGAAGATGTAGTTAATTGAGACTTGTGTGTTAGCAAAGCATTGAAAGTACTTTTAACCTGGGAAAAATCTTGTATCGCATCTTTACATACATAATTATAACTGCAGATGATTATATCACTTATCCCTTCATACAGTCAGGATTATATTGATGATAAGTAATTGGGGATACAAATTACTGCGTATAGTTTATCGTGTATTGTTCATAATAGTGATCCTTTGGATGGGTATCCAAATCAGCGGCTAGTGCTCGTAATCCCTTGACTATTGGGCTATCGTTCCCCCTTAATTTTTTATACGATAGAATTTTTTGTACATTATATACTGGATTTAGTTTTACTTATTACTACTTTTAGATTCAAAACATTACTCATATGCGGAGTAATTATGATGCGGCAATTAACAAATTCAAATGACATTTACATTCTGATCGGCGTAAGACCTTTGAATATCAACATGCAAGTTTTGGACTTAAACAAAAGGCTTACAAATGAATGTTTTATTATTTTGCTGCATAATGAAGCTTAGGCTCTTAATGCTACGAACAAGCCTAAATGAATATCGCCAGTGAATGCTATGAATTGGGTAACGGCGACAGGCGCTTAAAATCACACGTCAAATAAAATAAAATGCCCTATAAAACTTACGATGCCGTATTGATTTTCTTCATCCTTTTTCTTATTAAACATAGCCTTCATATTAAACCTTTATATTCTTTCTATTAAAGCTAGCCTGCAAACTAACAAAGCAAATATACTTAAATAGTAAATACACAGAAAAGAAAACGAAACCTTTCAGACATGCAACTGAGACAGTTAACTCCTTGAATAGCAAGAAATGGGTCGCTTCGTCTGATAAATTAGGTTATCATTTATTTCGATATCATTGTCGTCCGGGCAAATTAAAACACCACAGGGCTTTTCAATAAAAGAGCTTTTACATTATATTTATTGGAGCGCAAGTAATCGAATCATAAATAAATTTAAGAATTGTTATTTAAAAGTATGTTGAAAAAGCTATTTATACCAGGAAAGAACATTAAAATCTAAACCATAGCAGCCTCTGGGAAATCAGGTGGTAGGTTCACGAAATGTTGACGAGCTCTGGCTGGTAACACGACAGCGTTATTCTGTCATATTTTTCGGTGATTTATTATAAAAGAAGGTTTGTTTCGGTGGATGATTTTGGCAACATTATTAATGTAATATATTATTTTGAATGAGTTATTTTTATGACATAAATTGTTTTGGATATATTTTAAAGAGATTCATTAAAGCGTTATATAGTTCACAATATCCCGCTGACCTTGTTAATTTCTACAAAAAGATTCTAAGGACTAAACTTATATGAAAGCGGAAATGAGTATTGAAAATATAAACTTTTCTACCCAGCGGCTGCCTTCTGACCGACGCAACTCTAAGAGTCATTCTTTGCATAAGACTTTATGTATTATTTTATATACTTTACGGATAAGTGAAACCCAGCAATATTAATTTAGACATGTTTAAATAAAATAATTGTGCTATCTCTAGCTATACTGCACAATTTGCAATAATCACGCCAACTGACTTGGACTGTTGAATCTGACTAAGCATATAAAATACTGTGGTGAGTTCATAAATAAAGACTGCACGGTTGGCGAAGTGGTTTAATCGGCCGCATCGCCGCTTGACACTGCGCCGAGTGTTGTGGGTTCCATCCCCACACGAGGCAACACTTTGTGTAATTCACAAATTGTTGTTTCGAGTCTGGGTGTTCATTGAGTCCGTTAATTGTATGTTTGTAAAGTCCTCTGCGACACAGGATTTAGTCCTAATGCGAGCGTTGTCATAGAAAAAACAAAAAATCAATAGAATGAAGCGCCAGCTAATCTCCCTGGTATGGACCAGTATGGACTAGTGAATAGCAATCATCTGAATATGGACGGACAACAAAATTCTCCACTTAGAAAAATATTTTCATTTTTCATCCGCCAGTGTTCACACTCAATAGCTATATTTTAATCTTCATAGAAGCATTGTTGAACAGGAACAAAGTCTGTTGAAAGAAATTTAAGAATATGTAGGTAGCTTATGAGAAAAATGCAGGAATTCTGCAAGGTACAATGTATGCCGTATTATTGTCGATTTTTATTATCGTGTAAAAAATTTGTAAAGGAAGTTTTAGTAGCGGGATATATTCGGTAATGGAAAAATTATACAGTCGATGATGTGGACGATATAGGGAACACATAAAACGGATTATCGGTGAGAAGTTAGCGGAGCGGGCGTGTAGTTACTCGTATAGTAAATGGACGAGTAATTTCGGAATGTTTGGATGGAATGTGCAATGTGCTTGTTAAAATTTACATGCTAAAAGGAGTGTGATAGTAATTATACTTACCCTTTATGTCGAGGCTTCTCAGCTAAAGCCAATAGACCATTCTCGCCTGTTTGAACTTTCGGTTTATTCACCTAACATAGAGAATAACATAGCACGGGTCTGATACATATTGAGTTGGTTGAATTATGACTGCTTGCGCTAAAAAAGTACTAAATAAATAATTTGTGTTTAATGTCTGACTGAGTCTTCAAATTAAATAATCGAATAATTTGAAATGTATTCTGTTACTTTTACTCAATGCAGTTTTCTCAATTTGCCTACACACACCAGCAATATTTATAATTATCACTTTGAAGTGGAAGCATATAATATAATTCGATTTTTAATGAATAAGTCATAATGAAGTAAAACTATAAAGCTGTACTTTGGAGTGCTTAATACATAAAGTTCAGTTACAATGTATCCAGACTTCGGATCAACAATTTGTGGATTTATGTGAAGACCTGACTCGCGGCGCACTAGTGGTGTGGAGTCGACCACGTAGTATTTTCATGAGTCATATGATATAGATGAATGCGAATAACTCCATCCAAATATGAATAGAAAATGCGTAAGTAGCAAAAAGGTTAATAATAATAAGCTCATGTAATGATTTTGAATGTCATTAGATACTGCATTGAAACACAAAAAAGTTATGTAATGTAGTGGTAAGCCATGTAATCAGGGCGTTGTCTGAATGTGTGATAACAATATAAGAAACTAAATTACACATATGTGCGGCGAGAGTGCTGGACTGGTGCCAGTAGTACTGAGCGCTATAGGACCACGTGCATAGTAGTGAAGTCACTAATAAAAATATTTGATTCAACAATAATAATATTGTAATATCCTCAGCAATTCACACATAGCAATTTGAGCTTACATCAGTCAGAAACTGTATTGTGGTATAAGTACATATGATGTACAATTAATTATACCTGTAAATATTTTAATGTCAACATCATCCTCCTAGCATTATTCCAGTTGCATCCCGGAAAATCTTCCCATATTAGCTTTTCCACAGATTGACTGTCAGTTTATGCACAGGTTCTGACTTCCCATGACCGTAATGACTGTCAAGGATCTTCGTAATAACCGGGACGACTTAACGAGGGCATGCTATATTTATCGATTTAAAACCCACATAAAATCGACAAGTCAGTGGTGCACACGGTGGACACAAACCCGATACATTCTGCATATCAGTCTGTCTGTCCACTAGGCTATCGCTAGCTTGCTTGTTAATCTCTCTATATTTTCACAGGGACCCTTGCGGATCCATAGGTATCAGTTTATTTGTAAAAAGCTATAAAAATAATTTGATTATAATCTGTTTAAATTGCAGTAAAATCATACTATACATACTAGGCTATAAACTAGTCAACAATTTAAAAAATCTAGTCACCCAATTTCTTTGTTTATATGCATCGGGAACAAGTGTAAGTACATGTAGCAATGTCCATTCTTCGCCGGTCCAAGTTTGTCGCGTGCTGAACTTCACATACAAGTGCTCGGTCCGCGCTAAAAGTCTAAGAATCCGAAAAGGCGATAATAATAATTTTATTCTTTTGAACAATTTTCTTAGTTACCAACATATTTTCTTACCACATTTTTCAAAGCGCTTCGTTTCAAACTAGTTAACAAATAGCAGTCTAAAATCATATGTTTAATTTCATTATGAATTGATATAGTCTGGTGAAATTGTATTATGCTCCGTTTCTAAATTAAAGAAATGGTATTTTGTATGAAACATACAACGCACACACACATACAGTCCTTTAATGACCAAGCGAGTCGAAACATAGTGTAAAGTGGTGGTTTATCTTTAAATAATTGCGAGACTCGTTAAATATCGTGTTAATCAGACTATGATAAAAACGGCTAAATACAAGGTTTGCGACTACAAAGACCACTACGACGACGTAGACATAGAGCATTTACAGACTACCCGAAACAAGTACCAATACGTGCGACACATTGTAGAAAAGAAACGAAACGATGCTGATTCTCAAATGGGCTGAGTCCGCAAGCGATAATCAAAGCGCATATATACCAACTTACAGATCACCCTTCCAAAATTGATTAAAGTAACGGGCCAATACGTGAGGTATGCACCGTATGCATACACAAACAGCGCGAAGCAGATAATGGTAGCAGGCGCAGTCCGCAGCGCTGCGCACCGCACGGCAAGCGCTTGAATATTTCATAGTCCCAACACAAGTCTTGTTGATTTGCGACACCGGCGCAGGCCCCGCCGATCACCACGGGACCTTTCTATACACAGCATGCAGAAAGTCAACTTGACACAGCATTATTTTGCGGCTAAAACGGATTCAGATCTTATATTACTATAAACACAGACTTTGAGAGGATGCTTAAATATTTGTTACTTTTTTTATTTTAATTTTTTATTAAAAAAGACCTGTCAAATTGACTTCACACTGCCTGATGGTAAGCTGACAGTGAAGTTCTATTGTGAAGGCCACCATCCCCAATTGCTGGTTAAGCAATGTGACATGGTGGCCCTCACTTTGACGGCCTTGAGAGATGCTTTTTCACGCCCCGCTTAAAGGATTGATCCTGGGATCAAGGGAAGAAGGAAGCACGTGAGCTGGCAGTGAGTTCCACATCTTTATGGTACGGCAAAGATAAGATGTACCGAACCTTTTCGTACGTGACGGTATCTGTTCTACTGTGTAAGCGTGGCGCCTTAACCCGGCACGTGTTGTTCGGAGAGAGTGGGATGAGTTGAAAGAGTTCTTCTGAGCACTCACCGTGATAAAATCGGTAAAAAATAGCCATTGAGGCTACGTCCCTGCGTAATTGCAGAGATTCAAGGGTCTTAGTAGCCTCAAGGTCACCTATGATACAGACAGCACGCCACTGCAACCTATCAAGGGCATCTAGCAGGTACTGAGCGGAGTCGTTCCAGAGATGAGAGCAGTATTCCACGCAGGAGTGAACCTGAGTCTTG
The DNA here is from genome assembly GCA_944739405.2 of Euclidia mi. NCBI lineage: Eukaryota > Metazoa > Arthropoda > Insecta > Lepidoptera > Erebidae > Euclidia > Euclidia mi. Next base: position 22,380,109 of record OX123204.2, on the reverse strand, counting down.
TATAATAGACAAGTTTTCACATATTTTCCTCAATGCCGGCCTGCTTAGCCGAAAGATGGCCGAGATACCGCCCATGCACGGTACTGTCATCTGCATAGCAATGTATGCTCCCAAAAGTGAGCATATCATTGATATGCAGAAGAAAAAGTTTGGGCGATAAGACGGATCCCTGGAGCACACCAGCATTTACCTGCATAAACTTTGAATTTTGACCTTCGCAAATAACTTGAACACGTCGTTCATGCAGGAAACAGGAGTTCGCCGTACGGTCTTGTTCAAGTCATACATGTTGCTCGATTGTGCCGCAAATAAAAATAAAAAAAGTTGTTTAAAGTGATTATTAGTGTAATTTTCTCACGCAAAGACATTTAGTGGTCGATACTCTACCGAACAGTATAACATTTTTATCTAATTATAAGTGTTAACAAGTGAAAATACGTTAAAAAGTGCAAAACCAAACTGTTATAATTCAAATTACTTGTTTACTTTGACTACAAAAAACAAAAGACTGAACTTTGGACTCATTAGTGTCGCTCCTACCAGTGGCAGAATACTCAACACCATTGATACTGATCACAAATTTCAACTTAAAAAGTCACTGGGACCGTAGCAGATCGAACTGTGTAGATAAATGAATAGCATCGGGTTCAAGTCTAACATAGTGAATTACTTTTTGTGCAACCGTAATTCGCTTTTTGTTTAACTACAAAATTATTTCATCAGATTTTGATATATTCTTAATGAAATACTGTTGAAAATTTCATTTTTTGAAGTTATTTAATTCTGAAACAAAGTTACAAATAAAAATCAGTATAAATGTCGAAAGTTACCACATTTTGGAGTTGTTGCAATGAGGATCGAGGGGACGAATATGTTACGTGCAGTACATGTAAGAAAGGATTCCATATAGCGTGCCTGCAAGCGACACACAAGCAGGGTAGTTGCAATGACTATTTGGCCCCAGATTGGCAGTGCCCGCTATGTAAAAACACCAAGCAGAGGTCAGTCGCTAGAAACGATAATACGCCAATAAAAACGACTGAAAATGTCGCTTGTCGCTCTAAAAAAAGACCGGCACTTTCATCGCCGCCAACTACTAATCGTAATTGGGTTACGAAAGAAGACTTACGAGAAGTAGTAACAGAAATTGTGAAAGCGGAGATGTGTAATATGTACGATTACATAAAGACCTCAATGAATACTCTCCTAGCTACAGAATTAAAATCAATTAAAGAGGAATTAGTTGAGGTCAAGCAATCTATGTCCTTCATAAACGACCAGTACGAGGACGCTCTTAAGCAGTTAAAGTCATGCAGTGAGGGTTTTACAAAGCTGAAAATGGAGCATGAAACCATGATGAACACAGTAGCTAACTTAACAAGTAGACTTAATCAGATGGAACAGCACGCGCGATCTAACAATGTTGAGATACAATGTGTGCCTGAAAAAAAGTCCGAAAACCTTATAAACTTAACCAAACAAATAGGAACTAAAATCGGCATAAATGTCACAGAAAATCAAATTCTACACTGTACTCGTGTAGCTAAATTGGATCGTACGACTGACCGACCTCGAGCTATAGTTGTGCAGTTCAGCTCGCCAATGATACGGGACCACTTCCTGGCCGCAGCTATAAATTACAACAAAAAGCATCCTGATGACAAGATCAATACACAGCTGATAGGTTTATCGGACGAAAAGAAACCTATTTTCATAATGGAGCACTTATCACCATCAAACAAAGCCTTGCATGCTGCTGCTAGAATAAAGGCAAAGGAAGCAGGATACCAATTTGTGTGGGTCAGAGGCGGTCGTATTTTAATGCGAAAGGATGTTACTTCCAGGATTCAAGTTATCAAGGATAACGAATCCTTGAGCAAATTGCAATAAATTGATAATATTAGTATGTAATTGCATTGCACGATCCGATTGATACTACATATCATTCGCGTCGTTTAGTCTGAACATATATTATCAAAATGTTAGAGGGTTGCGCACAAAAACACATGAGTTTTATTGTAATTTAAGTGCTCATAACCATGATGTCATAATTTTAACCGAGACTTGGCTCAATAGTTCAATACATAGCAGTGAATTGCTCGATGATAGATACGTAGTGTATAGAAGGGATAGGGAGATGTCAGGTTTTCATAAAGAGAAAAGTGGAGGAGGCGTTCTTATTGCTGTAAGTAAGAAACTTAGTTCTAAACAATTAAATTCTAGGTTAAGTAATTGTGAAGACCTCTGGGTCTCTTTAGACATACAAAATTGCATACGAGGCACCATAGGAATGCCCTTGAGTCTTGACCTCTGCGCTGTCTACCTTCCACCTCCCATGTCCAAACTTATGTTAAAACATTTTATTGATAATTGTAATCAAGTGCTTGATGGCTCTAGTGCATTTACTTGTATTGTGGGCGACTTCAATTTGAGGGCTATCGACTGGAAATCTATAGACAACTCAATACCAAACCAACAAAATTCGTACTTGGAACAGTTGCTTATTGATTTCACGTTAGTTAACAATCTACGGCAGTGTAACCCGGTTTATAATTGTAATGGCAGACTACTAGATATTGTTCTTGTTGATGTTCCGAAATGCGAGGTCAGTGAAGCGGACCCATTGAGTATTGTTGACAAATTTCATCCTCCATTATCTATATATATATGTATTAATGCGATAAAAAACTTAAGTCTAATGAAATGGTTATAAAACACAATTTCTACAAGATGGATTATAAGGCTGTGAATGAGTACTTGCGGGAACAAGATTGGGACGTCTTACTCGCAGAAAGTAAGAATATCAATGACATGGTTGATACCTTCTACAGTATTCTTAAAACAACAATCAAAGCATTTGCGCCAGTTAGAACAAAAAAACGTAATAAATATCCGTGTTGGTACAACTCAAAAATGATTAATCTTATCAAGGAAAAAGATAAACTACGCTCCAAATACGCTAGATATCATAATCCCATGGATGCAATTTCCCTCAGAATAGTAAGTGCACGCTGTAGGTCCTATGCAAGAGTATGTTACAAATTATACATTGAGAGTACAGAAAAGTCGATCACATTAAACCCGAAATACTTCTGGTCATTTGTAAAAAGTAAACGTGGTGGCCAGAGCACTTACCCGGAGACTATGTTTGATGGTTCTGTTAAGGAATGTAACGGTACAGGAGTTTGTGAACTGTTCGCAAAGAACTTTGCAAAGGTTTATAGTAGTAATTCAGCCCCAGGGGACAATTTTGTTTCATCTAATATACTTGATCACTCCGATAGCTTGTCTCAAATAACTTTTAATGAAATAGATATCGAAAACAAGTTAAAAAAATTGCAAGTATCAAAAGGAGCCGGTCCTGACGGTATACCTCCAATATTTATAGTGAATTGTGCTTCCAATTTAGCCAGGCCCTTGGCTACTATTTTCAATACATCACTTAGAACGGGCACCTTCCCTGGCACGTGGAAAGTTGCAAAAGTGGTACCATTATTAAAAAATGGGGACAACAGTTTTGTGAAAAATTACAGGCCAATATCAATTTTGTCTATTTTTGGTAAAGTATTGGAGTCCCTTCTATGTCCATATGTTCAGAGATATTTTAAAAAATACTTAACTTTTCATCAGCACGGTTTTGTACAACGCCGATCTACTTGTTCAAATCTGGTTACATTTGTAGAATCGATAGTGGAAGTATTGGACGGCGGCGATGAAGTTGACACTGTGTATACAGATTTTAGTAGGGCATTCGACAGAGTATCTCATAAAATACTACTTAAGAAGTTAGATTCTTACGGAATTACTGGGTCGTTACTGAAATGGTTTGAATCATATTTGGTCGATAGATCATTTTACGTCGTAGTAAATGGGTTCCAATCTGTGCATTATGCAATTAATTCAGGGGTACCGCAGGGCTCGCATCTGGGTCCTATACTCTATAATATATTTGTCAACGATGTTATCAACTGTTTTCATCATACCACACCATTTTTATTTGCAGACGATATGAAAATAACAAAAACCATTAAAAATAATGTAGACATTATGCTTATGCAATCCGATATTGACCGATTATACGATTGGTGCAAATTGAATGAAGTATCATTGAACTGCGATAAATGTTGTTTTATCAAATTCAGTCGTAAAAACAATATTGACTCAAATGATACGTATTACAACATCAATGGACGGCAGATAGCTAGAGTAAAAAGTGTCAGGGATCTAGGCATTACTATCGACAGTAAATTAACTTTTGCTGAGCACATTGACATTATTTGTAAACGGGCTCTAAAGGCTTTGGGATTTGTGTTGCGAAATGGCAAGTTTTTCCGTAAAGCCAAAACCAAAATAGTACTATACAATAGTCTAGTAAGGAGTACTTTGGAGTACTGCAGCATAGCTTGGAGACCGCACTTTGCTTCCCACTCTTTAAGGTTGGAACGGATTCAAAAGAGGTTTGTGAGGCATTTGGGGTATGTAGCTGGCAGGGAAATTAGAATGATGTCGTACAATAATAAACTGAAATATTTCAACATAATGCCGCTAAATCAACGTAGAGACATTATTGAATTAAAATTCATGCACAAACTTCTTCACGAGGAAGTTGACTGTCCGCAGCTACTTGGGAGGTTCCGACTAAATGTTCCCCGTAGGGTGCCTCGCAGACCAGTTACTCCATTAGTACCACCACTTCGCAGAACGAAGTTCGGCGCTAACTCACCTGTTCCACGACTTAGTAGAATCATTAACAAGTATAGCGACCTAATGGATGTGCACTATGATTCACTGAGATCTTTTATTAGTAGTGTCAAGGATACGTTAAGGACATCAACGGGGGCATGTCTGTAGGCCATGGGGACGCATAATACTCGTATATATTATCGCGTTAGCTACTTCAAATAAAATTAAATTGTTTTCTTGCTCATCCTGGGCTATATTTGTGTTCTTTTAGTTAATTTATTCTTAGTTTTATATTCTTTTAGTTTTAGTTTGTTTTCTTGCTCAAATTTTGCAATTTATGTGTTGTAATTTAGTTAATTATTCTAAGTTTAATTTTAATACAGTTTTAGTTTTTAATGTTATTGCATCATGTAGAGATAAATGTGGTGTTTCTCTATAAGGATTGTGCAGTTAGCATTTAAGAAATAATGTTAAATTGTTTATTATGTATGTAGTACTGTAACAATTGTTGATAAACCTAAATAAATAAAAAAAAAAAAAAAACTAGCAAACCAGTTGCACAATCGCGGTGGCAAGCCGTAAGCCGAAAGCTTGGAAAGAAGCGCACGATGCCAGACTCTATCGAAGGCTTTGGAGATGTTGAGGCTGATAGCCTACGACTATCCGTGCCTGTCCACAGCCTCACCCCAAATTAGAGTGACATACGCTAGAAGATCGCCCGTTGATCGTTTTAGTCTGAAGCCATATTGTCGATCATTGATAAGAGAGCGATCTTCTAGGTAGCGAACGAGTTGGGTGTTGATTACCCGTTCGAATACCTTGCAGAAAATAGGGATGATGGCTATGGGTCGATAGTTAGCTGGATCAGAACGATCCCTCTTTTTGGGAATCAGTTGTACGTTTGCCTCCTTCTAAGCCGGCGGCACGACGCCAGAGGAATGAGACAGGCGATACAGGAGTGTGAGCGTTGGAGACAACTCGGCTGCACATTTCTTAACAACAACCGCTGGGATACCGTCGGGACCACTGGCTTGCCGGACATCGAGAGACCGCAGTATCGCGCGAACATCGCATTGCCTGATGCAAACATCAGGCATGGAGTGGCCGCAGTGGTTTATAGATGGCGGCTGCGAACCACGGTCATCGATTCGGGAGTTGTCCGCAAGGAGATTGACAAGCAAGTCAGCTTTCTCTTGCGGCCCATAAACCAGTGATCCATCAGAGCATCGCAACGGTGGCAGCGAAGACTGGCAGAGATTAGATTGCATGGCTTTGGCCAGCCGCCAATATCCACGGCTTCCCGTGGATATTAGCTTCCCAGAAGTTCTTGGCCAAACCGTGCAACGCGCTGTGCATCCGCTCTGGTGTATGCCCTCTTGCAAACCTTAGTGGCTCTGTTAAAGGCCGCTTTGCTGAGATGGACATTCGGATCGCGACGAGACCGAGCCTTGATCCAAGCACGGTACGCCGACAATTTTTGTTTAACAGCATCGGCGCACTTGCGATCGAACCAGGGCCGAAGTCTGCTGTTTTCATTGACAAAGGATGTGTTTATTCGTCCATATTGCACCAATGTTTGTAATAAAAATGTTGATAAATAAAACATAGGTTATTTGTTTGCAATTGATTAGTTGGTATGTTGGCCTCTGTGTTCCATGAAAAAATTGGGCTGAAAATAAATTGGAAATGTTGTTAGGTTAGATTTTATTTATTGAGTGTTTTAAACAGGTGCTAGGTTTTGACATATAAAAATTTTGAATAGGCTAAATGATTATTTTCAGAGGTCAATTAGTTTTTATTTTCCTGAACGCCTGAATAACATAACGTTGTATTGTACGGCATTATTTGGTCTCGCAGTAGCAACTTTGGTGAAAGAAGAGATTAAGCCTCTAAGAGAGTCTTAATTAGGCGTACCCATTAAAATATATACACACTGCAGTAGCGATTGAGCAACCAACAAGGCAAATATAGCATCTTTCATATTTCTTTCTTCGTTGCTTCATTTCTGATAGTAATTCTAATATAAATTACCCAATTCTCATTGAAATATATTCTTGTTACAAATACTTTCACTATTAACCCAACAACAACAGTTGTTCAAAACTTAATTAATTGTGAAAGAAAAGAGCGTAGACATACGTAGTCGTATAAACTTGTTTGTTAAGCCAATTATATGATTAGGTAGCGCTGCTGTTTCTTAATCCAAACAGCTAAGCAATCTACACAAACTAACAGGAATGAACTAGGTAGTATAAGCCGACTTTGACAGGATTTGCCGGCCCCGACCGATATTGGACCAACACTGCACAAGTTGGTTTATTTGCCAACCGACACGCAATCAAACAATCAAATGGCAAGAAGTAGATAAAGAAAATTAAAAACAGCTTATCTTTTAAATTCTTTGGTTAATTGTTTTCAGGTGTGAATACCAACAACTTCTAGTTAATAATAACAAAACTGCGTTTAAAAAAGAACTCCTCGAGACATAAAATAAAAAACGTATCAATTACTTAATCAAAACTAGCCGTCACATCTTGATCAAATTCAGATGAGACGCCTGGTGCTTCTAAAATAAAGAAATAATATTTCGTTTAAATAAAATAAATATTATCGACATCCTCATCAAAGTCCTTCTTTTGAATTCGTTTAAAATATACTCGTAAAATATTGGTTTACCTAGTAAAAGAGACGGCGTGCCTTAACTAAGTCAGTTTTTAACAGTAGCTTAAAATTGCTAAAGCTGTGATATTATTAATCGATGGTGTCATGATCAAATTTTTATGATAATTTCACTGCGGGTCGTTTCGTCATGTGTCTTGTTTTGAGTGTTCTTTTTTTATTGTTTGAACGTTCAAGTAATGAAACGAAACTCCTTATTTGCTCAACTATGGTACCTAATACAGGCCAAACATCTCGTTTTAGCAATCTGATTGGTAAATTATAAAAAAATATTGACCTTTGTTCTACCCTTTACTCTCGTATTTTTTTAGTTACTCCATAGCAAAATTAAAATATAAAATCTAGTGCTGTTCTCATCGTATAAGGGGTAGGTAACAAATAAACGACAAGTGTGAAACTTGTAGTGGAAGTAATGATATCTGTTGTGTTCGCACCTCGTTACCGCTACATTGAGTGTGTACCAAATACTACACCCTCGTACTTCAAACGTTTGTAAAGAAATCTACTGATTTTTTGTAAGAAGTTATTTTATAGTTCAATGTGTTAGAGATTTTTTTGTATATATCGCTAAATGTATGTATTTTGCTGTTGTAACGTCGGATTTTTTTATGAAGATTCGCAAAGCGAGTAACTTTGTCTTCTTGTTTAATAACGACAAAAAAATACTTTGCAAATTAAGGCGAGGTTGCAGTACAGTGCGTAGCTCGACCTCACCCCCCGCAAAAACAAAAACACGGCGGTGGCGTCAGCGAGTGAGCGGGGGGGAGGGGGGTTTCGTGTGTGCGTGTGCCACAGCGCAGCGTAAAAAAAACCGTAGATGAGTTATGCGAACTTCAAAAGTGGCACATTAAAAACTGACAAATTCATGACAAACTTTTTTTTTCTAAATGTCTCCTTTGGCTTTAGTCGCGTACGCGCTGCGGTCGGAAGCGCTCGCTCTTTTACTCGCGTGTGTGTACGTTACATTTGAAAATGCCGTCGTGTGTAATGAGATTTTGCTAAAGTAGTTAATCTATAGTAGGAAAATGACTAAAAGTTATGGAATCACTTCTCATTCATGAGTATTACAATATTACAACGTTTTATTTTCAATTTATAATAAATTCAGTATCACAAATAATAGAGTGAATAAAAAATTTACATTTAGCGAGTGTAAAAGAGAAGCAGTATTATGCGTGTTCAAAGACTAAAAAACAAAGTATCCAGATGGGACATTCGTAATAATAAAATACTGATGTGTGTTTTTGTCAAGTAATAAAAGTGATTTGAGGCTGAATCAACACAATATATTATTATTATAGAAATACAAAATCATACGTAAGTTACAAACATTGACGGATGATCAAAGTCCATTCACTTGTTCTTGTTTTTCTCCTTTTAGTATTAAACAACTAAGTAGATTGTACTGCACAGTTTTCGCTGCCGACCCACCGTACCCCTGGCAGTACCCCTGGGGGCATGGTGGGTCTTTCAAAGCTTAACCGTACTCCCAGATAATATTGTTGTGTAATTAGTTTATTAATTTCAGTTCGTTAATTTCAAGTTCTACTATTTTGTGGGATCATTCCCAGTATAGTAGTAGTATTGAACAATTCTATGATAGAACTGTCCTAATTCTATTAGCACAACTTGATGAGGAGAACAGAACTAATGGGATAAGTAATAGGAAATGTCCCAGTCTAGGTCTATGTAAGTTTTTACAAGGGTACTCAATAGAACTACTGGGAATGATCCGTAGTGTCACGACATCGCGCTCATATATCCAAATAAATATGTTTTGTAGACGTTAATTTGTTTAATGTGTAAAACAAATGAACGTCTACAAAACAAATGAACGCCTACAAAACAAATGAACGTCTACAAAACAAATGACTTACAGAAAGTGATCAGCTATCGATAGTGATTGCAGAAAACAGGTGCATGCGATTTTCAACCTAATTGACATTAGTCAGAATTTATAATTTTATTACCCTAATATTGCCAGAAAGCGAGTAAAACAAAAAAAAAAAGTTTGTCATGAATTGTCAATAAGGTCGAAAATCGCATGCACCTGTTTTTTGCAATCACTATCGATAGCTGATCACTTTCTGGTAGTCATTTGTTTTGTAGACGTTCATTTGTTTTATAGACGTTCATTTGTTTTGTAGACGTTCAATTGTTTTGTAGACGTTCATTCGTTTAACACATTTTTATAAATACATATTTATTCGGATTTGTGAGCGCGATGTTGTGACACTACCCTTGTAAAACATACATATAACTAGTGGTAAATTTCCTATAACTGTTTCCCATTAGTTCTATTCTTCTCATCAAGTTGTGCTAATAGAACTAGTGGGGAAAAAAGTATCACTAGTTCTAGTTCTAGTATCATAGAACTGTTCAATAGAACTAGTGGGCATGATTCGACAGCGCAAGGATGATGATGATGACGGGTCTTCAACAGTACCACAGATTATACCTATAATATACAAAGCATTATAACCATTAGCAGTAATACCTAAACGTTTTATTCTCTAATTTAACTCCTTGTTGCACTATATCATCGTACTAGCGCTTGTCTTCGCTTGTCTAAAATACAAAAACGTAAGTAGTAAGTCATTATCATACGAGAGATAACACTGTTCAGTTTAATGTCCACGTAGCACGTTGGTAAAACACTACGAGCATTTCAGCCAGGAGTACGGTTAAGCTTTAAAAGACCCACCATACCCCCAGGGGTATTGCCAGGGCTACGGTGGGTCCGCAGCGCACAGTTTTTATATTAACGTAATGTTTCCATTGAATGAAATGTACTTTTTTAATAAATGTTATAAATAAATCACATTGACTTTTTATTTCCCTACCTTAAATGAATTAATCAAATTTACTTTGAGGCGAATTGAATTTACTCAAGACAGACAAAGTGATCATGTCGCATCTGAGTCAAATTATTGTTTGTGAAACGGTCAGCATGATGTCACAATGCGCTTCGGTCCAGAGAGTATATGTTTATCTCTATTTCGCGCTTGCGATTAGATGTGCTATCTCACTTACACTTCTTATCTAATTCTTAGTGTGTCGTTTTGACATATTTATATTAGTGTGCGTACGCTTTTCGCGATGCGTGCCACTCGTAAGCTCCGTCATGTTACCTTGTCAGTAACCTGTCTACGGTTTCTTACTATGGTTATGTCTATGGTTTGAACGATTGAGTTTGGAATACGAATTACTTTATACTTTTGCGAAAATGTACATGCGGGGGTGGAGGGGGATTTTGCGGAGCAACGACGTACGTCCGCCCTCAATCACGCCTAGACAGGCACTGATGAACGGCCGGCGAGCGATATAATGCCAACATTTTGACTATTTTTTTTCTTGGAGAAAAATGATAACGAAATTACGAAATCTGTTTTTACCATTTATTTTAAAATAAAGAGCTGTTTCTATTGATAATACTTTCCTATAAATTCATTATGGAATCTCTAAGCAGTACACGTTTAAAATTGTGATTTAGTGCCATGTTTGACAATTTTTTTTATCGAACCAATCATTCCAAATCGTGTTTCTATCTTTACGATTTACTAGAAGATATGTTCAACTTTTATACTTTAATTTTTATTTATTAAATATATCATAGTTCATGGGACTTTCAGACGTTCAAAAATCTTAAAAAGTACTGCAACCTTGCCTTAAAGGCAACACGGATTTCATAAAAGTTACTTAGTAAATGTTTGGCTGCAAATAAAACATGGCTAACTGATTGTACGTCTATAGTACATTTTATTTTTGTGGGTTTTAAATCTGCCACTCATTAAAGCCACATCCCAAACAGTAGCCACAAATAAATGGTTGACACGTTCAAAGGGAGTCTGAATGTCCTATTAGCTTAAAGCAGGGTTCGTTAACCTCGAGTATCTAATATGCATCAATCGGAGAGCTAACCCCATCCGGACCGACTGGCCAATGAATTGGCGCATCTGCCCGCCAATCTAGTTTCAATTTAAGGCTGTAGCGCACACACTTTACACCAATTTGTATGTAGATTTAAACGCATAAAGCGGTTTTTGTTTCGTTTGCTGAATTACTCAGATTTTTTTGTTGAAGATTTATTAAAACCAAATGTTACGCATGCAAATCTAATGGATAAAATACTTTAACCCTCGGTATGCCTGGTGGCGAGAAGTAACGCGGTATGCCTGGTGGGTCTGGCAGACCCAGTTTTTGATCACTATTTTATATACATATCGCAGTGAATAAATAAAAATAATTGTTTTGTAATGAAATTACATACATATATTAGAATGAGAAATAAAAATCATTTTACAAATCAACTATCATTATTGTTTAAATTTTAAATGAAATTTTGTTCTTTTTTAACATAGAATTAAACTTTGAGCTTTTTGTTAACAATTATTATAAATTAAAAGTAATGAGATCACAATCTGACCCTGGGAAATGTAAGACACCTTCATACTCTTAAGCCTAGTAATAACATTTTCAGTCCTCATCACTTCCAACAATATTATCTCCAGCTTTAGATTTGTAGCATATTTGCACATAGAAAAATTGCATGATCCAAACACAAGTGGCTCTTACATTTCTCACAGATGTATTGTGTTTTGCGATCTTTCTTTATTGGGCAAGCGGTACATCTGCGCTTCACACCAGGTGCTGACTTTTTCATTGGTGGACCATCCTGACCTCCAACATAGCAATTTGTTAGCAAATATCTACAGGAACACGAGTGTTTTTCTGTCTTTATTGTAAATGTGGGTCAATCAGACCTAGACCCAACTCTTTGATAAAAAAATGCCGATTATTCTTGATATGTGGACAATTGAGCATTTGAATAATTTTTGCATTTATTCCTACAGTGTTCAGCAACCACAAACTTATGTTAGTGTGTAAACCATCTACGATTCGATGACGTCACTTCACGTGAAGAAAGATTAGCATTAGATAGACTAGCTCCATTCAGAAAACTATTAGATGATTACGTCACAAATTGTCAACTGCATTATACGCCCTTTGAGAACCTGACGATTGATGAGGAGCTGGTAGCATTCCGAGGTCGCTGCAAATTTTGTCAATATTTGCCCAAAAAACCAGCTAATGTTAAAAATATAAATTTTCGAAAAAAAAATATAATGGTTATTTTATGTTCAATGGTTTTGGCCATAAAGAATAAATATTTTACATAAATACAACATAAAAACTAAAAATATATTATTTTAAATCTTACGTGAAACAGTTACGCGGTATGCCTGGTCGGGTTTGTGAGACCCGCGCGCACTTTAAACACGTCCTTTCGCTGTAGGAATGCGTCCTGGACTGAGGTAACGGGTGGCAAGCATTGAGTAGTTCGTAACGGCCAGCTACAGCTTGCGGTAGCGCTCAGAATTCTAAATTGAATAAAATACAACGGTTTTTCTGCCGTGGTGGGTCTGACAGACCTTACCAGGCATACCGAGGGTTAACGTTTTGATGTTCGTTTCAGGCTGCATCGCACTCACTTTGAACTAATTTGAGTAGAGATAGGCACCGCGAAATACTTAGTTCAAATCTTATTAGTAATGTTATGTGCCCACCCACTTTTTTTATTATATACTATTTCAATCCAACTAGGCTGAAAAAGTTTAGGAACCCATGCATTTAACGTTTTTTTGTCTCTTACTGAAGTACTCTTGTTGAACATTCGATTTCAATAAAACATATATTATGCTTGTTTATGTAATAGATAAAGTGTTTTATGGTAATTGTAATATAATTTCATGAAGTTTTAAATATTATAGTCCAATATTTAGTTACAAATTAGGTACTGTAACTAAAATTTGTATGATCCATGGCAATTCCTTACCAGACACTATCAATTCGGAAAATACAGGCTCAAGATCTTCTTAGAATAGCGGCAAAATCGTGTCAAAAATCACAGAAATGATCATCGCCGGGCAGTCAGTTTCAGTTGAAAAGCACAGCGTTTTCAATGCGAAAATTATTTATTGTAGATTCCTGACAAATTCTCTAAATTCTAGTTTAAAGTTTGGCTTGAAAATATCGTTTGTAACATATAATTTTTACAATTTAGTGATATTATCTAATTGCTTTTCAGGTATTACTGAATAGCTCCCATTAGCTTAGTTTTTGAAATGGTTTTACTGTCTAAAAATTACAAGTTTAATAACCCTAACTTAAATCTTACTACTTCAAATCAAAGTTTTTAATAACGACAATTTATGTAAAACATCACATTCTTTGTCGTTTCTTTATTTCTGAAGGTCGTGCCATATATGAAAGCCCTTCATGTGTCTTATTTGCCCCCATCTCTCTCGCTGTTCAGCCTCTCGTGGGGCAGTTGTTGGTCGCACCATCGGTTTGGTGATCGCCTATATTAAAATATTCACGTCTCTTAAGTGAGAAAGGTGGAGGAGGGCGGAAGCCCGAGCACTTCAATTCACTTTAACTCCATTGAACTGCACTGACTTCTACTCTCTGCATCTACATCCGTTGCAGAGTTAGGCGAATGGTCTTGGGGGAGAGCGCAAGTCGTGAAGATCCCTAAGGCAAGGCTGGTTGACTATCCTTCCCGAGGTTGCCACCCGTTCCTGGTCTGGTTCCCTATTAAACAGACGTAACGAAAACCTCCAGCCGCCCTCACCCACACACATGCACAGGCACGCATACACATACATTCACCACACTGATTCAATCATTCATACGGATGCGCACACATACATATACACACACCACACCTACATACAAACACACACACACACACACCCACGCACATACTCATACGAAGCTAAACAAAATATGGAAATGGAACAAAAAAATAAACTACCCCAGGAGGGTACCAGCGTCCGTAACGCTGGAGAATCCCTCCCTGCACCCTCAGGTCCAGGCTGCCCCACGTATTCTGGGGAGGGGCAATGTTTCACGCAAGAATAGTCTAGACCTGCATGACCTGGCAAGTGCCATGCCTCGTGCAGAACACACCACCAACACCTCCTGGACGGTTGCACCACGTCGAGCAGACGAACGCCGCGGGGCGAACTTTAGCTCCGCGACAACCGTAACCGGTAGAGGTAAACACCGCGGAAAGCGCTCCCGTCATCATCGACGCCAGCGTGAGTAAGCAGCGCACGCGGGAGGCAGCGAACCGACAACATCGGCGAACGCACCCTCGCGGGAGGTAGCGAACCGACAACGTCGGCGAACGCACCCCCCGCGGGAGGTAGCGAACCGACCCCGCGAGACAACAAACAGCTGGTGCAACGTACCAGCGCGGACATCCGGTCCCAGCCAGCGTGATGAGGGAACCACTCAGGACGAAGCAATTGGCCGGACGTGGCGCGAGTGGTGGACGCAGCAGCTCAGGCATGCAAGCGGAAGCCACGCGGACGGCGAAGAGTGAGCCTTCGGGCTCGCTCCCGCCGGCTGCACGCGCCGCTCCGGCCGGTGCAGCGCCGGGCACCTCCTGTCGCACCCCTCCGGCGGGAGTCGGAGATGCGAGGCCGGCAGCCCCATGGGGCACCACCGGGCCACGCCGCAAACGCGGCCCTAGAAAAGGTGGACCTCGGCACGCACCGACCAACCCGGCGTTCTCGAGACGGCCCACTTCGGCTACACCGTCGAAGAGGAACCGTCACGACGACACACCACCAAGCGCCACGACGAATCGTGCAAGAGTGGACGGAACACCGAAGAGGGCAACAATGAGCTACGCCGAAGCGACAAACTCGCATCTGATGGTGTGGCAACGACGGCCTCGTTGCCACTCCACCTACAGATCTGACGGTGGAACAAGCACGGCAACTCGAACTCAATTGAGGGATAAGATCGAGTTTCAATTCAGGGAATTGATTACTATAGATTGTCTGTAAAATTATTTGATGATTTATTTCAGCTTTACAAGATGATCATTATAATATCAATACAAAAAATCTATTACGTATTTGTTAGGTAGTTTGTTTAGGTTTACTTATGTTTGCCATAATTTAAAATGCCATAATTTCGTATGCCATACTGGTATTGGCCATAATTTCATTAGAAATAACGCTTCAGTTGCCAGAATCGTGAAATGACATAAAATGACTTTCACTAATTCCATTGGTCATAATCGATCAAGTGTCATAATAATTTAAATCCATAAATGTCTTTGCTATAATTTTCGTTTTCAATAATGCCATTTTCCATAACTTTTATTCACATAAAACCTAAATATCGCTTTTATTGATTCCACTAGTTTTATAAACTGAGGTTGACGGAGACCTGCTTCGCAGGGCTCCTATTTTCGGGTTAAGGGTCAAAAGAGAACCTAACACAACCTATTTAGTTACTTTCACACAAAACCTAAAATTACGTTCCGTTTTGCATATTATGTGAATGAAGATTTTTTGGAAATTGTTTAAAAATATTTAGGCGCAACTCCGGCAGCCAAAATTACTTTTAGGGGATTAAAACTAACTCCCTTAAGCCCCCTACACCTCCAATACCCTCAAATTCGGGCGACTCGTTTCGAAACCCAACCCTAGATTTTTTATTCACAATTAAACCTAAAACTAAACCTCATATGGCGTCTACTAATTAAGCTCGACGGAGCCTCGCTTCGCGGGGCTCCTACTTCTGGGTGGTTTAAAAAAAAGAACCACGAAGACTAAGGCCGTGAGCTCCGCTTCGCTTCCCTACCGCCTTAATCTTCTAACCTAACCTATCCGAGTCGGATTGCACTGAGTCAGGGTGTTAACGATAATTAATTTCGACCTAACAAAATTATGTATTATTTTCATCATTATATCAAATTTTGATTATGTCAAGAGTCGATTATGAGATGTGTTACTTATGGAAACTAATTATTATGATATATGTTGTTATAGAAAGTCATTTTATGGCAAATAAAAGTTATCACTGTTGAGTTGTTAAGGCAAACGTTATTAGTATAAATGATAATAGTGCAAGTAAATATTATGATCAGGGATGATTATGGCAAACAATATAAGTGCAAATGAATTTATGGAAAACGAGAGAATACCGTTCGTTTACCATATCGTTCAGTGATTATGATGTTATTTCAAACTTATGATATTATTGTTGTATATAGTCTTTCGGAATATATACCATATACAGGTTGTCACATGACCCTCACCACCAAGCCGAAGTCTACTCGTTTTGGACATTATGCTAAGTCATACTAAGCAACAATAATACCTGGGAAACATTTATTTCTTTTTAAGTGGACACATTTTTCAAGCCGCAATTAGATATTAGTACGCGCGTGCAATACTCGAAATACCTTTTTTTATTTTTTTTGTTTTACGAGGTGGAAAACCCCTTCGGATCTCCGAATCTTGGGGGAAATGAGAGCCGGAGTATGTGGTGTTTCCACTAAAAACCACCTCGACTTTCTCATGTACCCGTGTGTCGGAGGGTAGGGTAACGCATAAGCATTCCTCGCCACTCCCTGACGGGCTTTGGCCCGCCAGATGGTCAGGCGGGCCCCGAACAAAACCCCCTTGGCGGCGGATAAAGGTGTTGGGCTCCGCCGCCAAAACACCCAGCGGCCGTAGAGGATAGGGTGGACGGCAGCGTAACACCGCATCTCCTCTTCCTCTGCGGCCCCACCGCGTCGCAACGATGGTGCGCCCCCATTTGGTCGCGGGAGATAGGGCGCGCGGCAACGCAACACCGACACGCCTCTCCTCCCGCGACCGCGCCCGACTGCGAGGGACAGAACAACTGTCCCTCGCACCCGCACCATTCGACGCATCCTGCGCAGGCTTCCGTAAAGCCCACGCGGAGCGTCCCCCCCTGGATCCCTCTTAGCTTCACCGCGGGTGACCAATCCACGGTTACTGAGCCCCCCAGCATGACAAGGTGGAGATCCCACGGGGGGGATGCTCGAAATACCTTTTTTTTTTTTTTTTTTGGTTTACGAGGTGAAAAATCCCTTCGGATCTCCGACTCTTGGGGGAAATAAGAGCCGGAGTATGTGGTGTTTCCACTAAAAACCACCTCGACTTCCGCCATGTACCCGTGTGTCGGAGGGTAGGGATTCGCATAAGCATTCATCGCTACCCCCCGACGGGTATTGGCCCGCCAGATGGTCAGGCGGGCCCCGAACAAAACCCCCTTGGCGGCGGATAAAGGTGTTGGGCTCCGCCGCCAAAACACCCAGCGGTCGCAGAGGACAGGGAGGATGGCAACGCAACACCGCATCTCCTCTTCCTCTGCGGCCCCACCGCGACGCATCGAATGGTGCGCCCCCATTTGGTCGCGGGAGATAGGGCGCGCGGCAACGCAACACCGACACGCCTCTCCTCCCGCGACCGCAACCGACTGCGAGGGACAGACAGAACTGTCCCCCGCACCCGCACCGTTGGAAGCATCCTGCGCAGGCCCCGTCAAGCCCACGCGGAGCGTCCCCTCCTGGATCCCTCTTAGCTTCACCGCGGGTTACCAATCCACGGTTACTGAGCCCCCCCACCACGACAAGGTGGAGATCCCACGGGGGGGATGCTCGAAATACCTACGTTTCTATGGGTGAATAAGATATCTACAGAACAATTCTTGCGGGGTAAATCCAACGATTTTGTATCTAATTAGAAAAATTATATGGTGACTTTGAGCCTCAATATAAATAAATAATTTATTTATTTCAAAAATTACATTTTGTATGGTACACATAAAATACACGGCATGAAGCAGTCCCTGATGTTTTTGAACTCTCAACCCAAGAAACTTGTGTTTTGGGTAACAGGGCTCTCGCAAAATGTTGTTTTACAAAATAATTGTGTAATTAAAATATAGCGTGGAGTTAGTTAAATAAATCTTAACTATGACTAACATGTATATGTGCGTGTAAGTGCGTGTGTGCTTGTAATAACACTTTGCCTATAGGTACGTGAGTCCGTGCGTATGTGCGTGCGTGCGTGCGTTCATGTGTGTGTGTGTGTGAGTGTGTGTGTGTTCATATGTGTCGTTCAGGTTATTTAATACAGCTACTGCCCTCGTAATTTCCGTGGTGGACGTCGCGGTGGCGGGCTAGGACCGATGAACCGCGGAGGATACCATCGTGTTCGCCCACGCAACTTCCAGCAGGGCCAGGTTCAACAACCACAGGCAGGACAGCCTAACCAGGCCTCGCGTCAGAACTGGCAAGAAGGAGAAGCACCTGCCACCATTACTTCACCACAGCAACAACAGGCAAAACCAAAAGCCAACAACAAACCTGCTGGTATCACCATTGAAACCACCACCAATGAGAGCCAGGCCTAAACACCCGGCAGCTGCACAGTGTGGCACACTTTTACGTACCTAGTGCATGTTAATTCTAGCCGTGCCACATTTCCATAACAACTTTGTCTTGTCTGTACAACGAACTAACTGAAGAGTGTTTCGTTTTATTCTTGTTGCAGAAGAGCTATTTTTATACTTCTAAGGAATTCTGCAAGCTTATCATCTGGATTGGGAAGTGCATTTTTTGCACAATTGAATGGAACTGCAAAGTATCATAAATAAAAAATGTAATATTTTAATTATTCTAATTAAAATACATTTGTTTGGATTTTGTTGATTGTACCTACAACCAACTACCTGATTGTATTGTATTTTTTATAATAAATTACTATAATATTATACAAGTTTTGGGCGATCCAGGATTTGAGCTGTGCACTGAATTAGGACAATGATATTGATGATATTATGTAGGTTCCAAAGACCCACGTTGGGCGCCAAATGTAATGTTATGGGGTGATGTATGTAGCTAGCAATGATTAGGCTATATGCCTAATATGATGCCTAGTAGGTATGTGTACGGGAAATAAATTGAATATGGATTTACAGGTTACAAAATATTATTTTATTGAGCAAGCGTTACATAAAATATACCCGGTAGAACTAGATTTAAGAGCTGAGACTAAGAACTCAGGGCGTAGGCAGGCAGGCTGACGCGACTTCGGTGCTCCCGGACACAAGGAGAACTTAGCTTTTACAGCAGCGATGTCCGGAGTGAGAAAAGGGGCTCCATCGCGTCGGACCTGAATTTATAGGCCAACAGCTGCGTGGATGTGTGCGTTGCTCAGCGCGACGTCACAGAGTACAATTATGGAGGAGTCAGCTTTAGCATATCCTCTATCTGTGCATAAGTTTTAGCCATTAGCCAATTTGACGTAACTCTACTGCATTGGGGCCTTAAAAGTGGGTAAACATTATATACAGCTTCTGTTTATAGTATTGTATAGATGACTGCCAATGACATAGAAATGACGTGCAGCTAATGTTGTTCTATAGCGAGGAGTACGGCAAATTTTGTAGCTCCGGCGATTTTTATGTAGTCGGGATCATAGGTTAAAGAGGCATGTTTACGAGTTAGTTTGGAGTGTGAGACAAGCAAGATGGTATTTCCAATCGAGGAGATTGTCAATACATACACCGGGATATTTTATGTGGGTAGATCTAGTTAATTCAGGGCAATTACAGGATGAGGATGAGTGGAGTGAAGAGCAAGTGTGAGCTTTAAGGCTGTGGGTGTTTTAGTGACGGTTGTGTGGAATTGGAGAGCGAGAAGGTTAGGAAAGTAGTTTTGTCTAGGTTCAACGTTAATAAATTGGTCGATAGCCACTGCATTACTTGGCGTAAAGCTTGTTCGGCTTGGGATGTATCGAGCCAGGTCTTACTATGGATAAGTAGTGCAGTGTCGTCGGCGTAGGAAAAAAATAGAACAACTAGGTATGGACAGATTGCATAAGGAGTTAATATAAAGGAAAAAGAGCGTTGGAGACAAGACTGAGGCTTGTGGGGCACCGAAGTAAAGAGGAGCAATATCGCTGACGAACGAATCGATCCTTACGTACTGTTGTCTGTCAGATAAAAAGTATTTAAATATTCTGTGAGCGTATCCACGAATACCCGTCCTTTCCATTTTAAGAAGGAGGTGTGAATAACTCCTAATATATCAGGTATGGTGCCCAAGTAAAAAATGTTCATATTGATTAGTACAATGTGGGATTTCAGTTTCCATAAAGGGTCTTTTTACACCCCGTTTGTACCTTTGTTTTGAGTTTCCGATTTTTCGACGCTGTTGCAAGCACTATGGCCGCGGATGTTTTGGAATTTATTTAAATAAGTTTCTTTCCATGGTAAAATGAATATTCAGAATATTTTTCTATTTAATTATTTATAAATCCTTCTGTGCCAGCAATGCACCGGGTACTAGAAAGTTAAGAACAACTTTTTTATTTTCTATGTAGCCTAGTCATATTTAGGGCTTCGCCTCGAAATGAGAAAAACTAAGCTGGTACGATATACTACTCGGCAGCTTTTTGACATTAGAAAGGAGTTTTAAAATGGCTGTGTAAAGCATAATATGGATTGTAAAGAATTTTACAATCTCTTATATAAATTATCATTGTAGGATAATTTAATTATAACGTTGACAGGTAAAAATTGTAGTGATTCAAAGAAAATCTTTTTACTCCTCAGCTCGCAAAACGCTAGTTTTAATTGCGTGCGTAACGTGCGCTTTGAGATCATAACAATGGCAACACAATGGCAAGTTCCCATACAACAATTTATTTGAAATCGATTCGAAGCGTCTATGTATGAAAAAAATTTAAAAACAAAGGGGTTCTATTACTTAAACATAATCATCAAGAGTTTTTATTTTAGGAGGCCGTAAAAAAAGATATGAACATTGTTTATATTTTAGGGTTATGTTAATAGAAAACAACTTTGTAACTACACAAATGCATTAAATACATTTAGATAAGGGGTGGTGATGTGCAAAAAGCATTGATAGGATATACCTAGACTGATTCAAGATCAGTGTCTAGACTTGATAAGTATCTAATATTAAATAATCAAAGTTCCATCACGAAATAGGGATGTAGACTATGTAGGATTTATGTAATCCTTTATCTTTCACAATTTTATTGAGTATTAGAGCCCCACGTCAGGCCATGGCGACGTCGCCAGCTACCGTACAATTTATATTGAAATGTATGGTACCCACTTGGCCACGGTTGGGCAGCAATAGGTACATTTCAATATAAACTGTTTAGATACGCAGCCGGGGACGTCGCCATGGCGTTCAAGTAAGGCAGGGCTCTGCGTTCAAGCGGTTCACCTTCAGCTAAGGTTTGTCATGCCTGTTGGTGGCGCACTAAGAGAAATCCCATATCCTTATCCTTACTAATATTATAAATGCGATGTTTATTTGTTTGTCTGTTTGTTACGCACGAAAAAACGACTGAACCGATTAGAATGAAACTAGGCGCACAGATAGACCATAACCTGGAATAGGATATAGTATACTTTTGATCCTGGTATTGAGTTCCTGTGGGATAATTTTCGACTTGCACGCGGGCAAAAGCTAGTTCCTTAGGGCTCATTCAGACAAAGAGCGGTCACGCGGTCAAGCGTTCAAGCGGTCAGTTTTGCGTTCTTTGTGTTGTATTACGTTACATAGGTCCTATCAGACAGAGAGCGGTCACGCGGTCTATGTAACATAACACCACTAGCTAGTACATTACATTAAAATGTCTAGGCATAGAGATTTTACATTGTGTATGAATGAAAATGTCACAATGCACTTAAACAAAATCGTTATATAATAGTTTGCCATCTGCAATTCCGCAACCCGCTTTTCCGAGATGCCGACCGGTCGCGCGACCGTAGGACGAGCATTGCGACACCAAAAATATTCTTAACATCCAAAAAATATGTTTTATCCTCTGATAAATGCCTAAGAATGAAAAAAAATTAATGGATTAACTCAAAATGTTGACATTCCAGGCGTCTGACATATTCCAGTACCACAAAACACTGTTGGCAGCGCATATATCGATGAAAACCCGATCAATTGACACATTACTTTGCAATGACACATATTTGTGTACCGTTGCGCTCATTGGATTTGACATTATTTGTTTTTGAAATAACTGTCGCTAAGTTATAGTAGAAATTCTTTGTTTCAAAAAGTCTATGTTCTCGTGGCATGGTCTATAGGGATCATAGACAAGGGCAAGGAGTAAGGATACTGACAATGTAGACATTTTCACTTAGTGTTGTCATTAATTATCTTTCAGTGCCTACTGATACCTCTAACTAAATGATATCTCAGATCAAGTAAAAATAATATATTTATTTATATCATAAATACAATCTTCTTTTTATGTAATATAATATACGTAAAATATTTTTTTTAACATTATCGTGAATTGTTTCAAGATGTAGGTTAAAAAGATTACTTACCTTTTTTCTATTAAAGAAATACGATTGTTTTGTAAATGGTAACTCTGAAAATGACATTAAACAAGTACCGGAAATGAATAAATAGTTCATCAATTTCGGTAATTTAACGTACGCTTTTATACTTGAAACTAAAACGTACAAAATACGAAATAATTACATTAATAAGTTTTTCATAAGTTACGTTTATAGACGCTTATAACACTTCACAGGTATAATCCTGCCATTGTTCTTTCTGAAATTGAACTATGCTAAAATTGCGGCCAAATGAAGGTTGGCAGCCTTCACATGTCTTTCTAAAACATTATGGGGGACGTCTCAGTTTTTTATTCCAACGTTAGTCTGAAGGAGCCCTTACTTTTATTGCAACTAATACTTCACAGACCAGTATTTGGACCGCATTCTATCAATTTAAACCAGCCGAATGGTTCAGCCCCACAGTTCATACCTACATAATAATTATTCCAGTCGGTTTAAATAAAATAAATGCGCATTGTAATCAATTTAAAATATGTACGGTGTTGCATACTACATTAAAATTCAACAGTATTCATTATTGGGCGAAACCACGTGTATTTGCAATGATCGATAGACATTTATTTATTTATAGCACGTTCCGCTTGGTCCAGATTAAACAGGCACATTATTTAAAATACATGACGTGTTACAATAAACAATACGAGGTGTTTACTTTTAATCGTGTGTGTAGTATTCTCTAAAGAGTTTTGTGTAAATCGGGCGTACGTACAGGTCACTGGAACGGAGTACTCGTTGTTATTTGGGTTGACATAATTGTCTGATGTTTTATTTTATTTATAGACTCACGCCTGTACCCCTGAAGGGGTAGGCAGAGGTGTAATATTACATCCACATTTAGCCATGAATTTTTAGGTCCCACGTAATAGGGGGCGAGCCCATTGCCGTACCGGGCACATTACCAGACTCCGTGCTGCTACTGAGAATTTCCTAACGGAAAAACCCAATAACACTTTGCCCGACCCGGGAATCGAACCCGAGACCTCCCAATCTCACGCGCACACTTATGCCGCGAGACCAACGAGGCAGTCTGTCTAATGTATAGTTTATTTATTTAACTAGGACTAAATATAACACCTCACTTGGTACCAGCTTTAGACGTTTTAAAGAGGTCTTTCATTTTGGAGACGGATTCTCCAAATAAAACTAAAACTAAACCTCGAATACAAATGTATCTCTTATTTTGTAATTCTACATATACAATATACATTCTCACTGAAGAATAAAATCTTATATACGAAGTGATGGACTATCGTCGCCATCACCATCATGGAGTCCGGTGATGGAATTATTCGCATAACTTTTACTGATAGTAGCTCGAGAATATCAGACTGCTAAAAAATACGCATTCAAAGTCGAAGATTTTGCTTAAAAAGCAATGTACTTTGATGTCTTTAGTTGCTAACGATGTAACTATACCAAGGCGTTATATAAGTTTATTTATGGTATCGCGTACTCTTAAGCGAAACTTTCGTTCGTATAATTTAAGGAATATTTAAATATTAAATAACTGTTGTAATAAGTTTCGCTCTCTTAAGATTAAACTTTAATAAAAATAAAACTTTTCTAAACTTCGTTCTCCGACTATGATGTTAATTTTTAATTAAAAAGTCTTGAACAAAGTTAATCATGTACTAAATAAAAATTTTAATGATTGCACCAAAATAAACTTGACAGCGATGTTAGAAATGTATGACATTAAACATCAATATTAGCCTGCTTGAGTTCTTTAGGGGACAACAAGAGCTATTTCGCTGTCCCTGTCGGATTGTATACATAAGAAAGTGAAGCGCGACGACGACGGGACGTTCAGAACTCTTTACAAACCATAAATACATACTTCGTACTTTCTTGACCGCCAGAGCATATTATAGCGTGACTGAGTTTCTTAATGAGAAAGAATTTGTATTGACATAATTAAATTTATATAGATCTGTATAATAGTGCTGATTAATCTTATAATTTGAATATGAAATAATTAAATTTAAATAATTTGGACAAAAAAATAATTGTTACATGTATCTTTTTTTTTGTATAATTTTATAAGTAACCAATTTATTTTTGCACGTCATGCTGTGACAAACATGTCTGCACTTAATTTATTTTGTCATCTTGTATGTACCTATGCACTTTCTTTGTATGTACACACACATGTTTATGCAAATAAAGCTTATCTTATAAAATAAATTAATTGCAGAAAGTTTATTGATTGGACTAAAAAAATAAAACAGTATTTCGTTAGTATGTTGCTTGTTGAATAATTTGTCAAAAAATCTGAATGATTGTATGTATTTTAATATGGTTTTTATTCGTTAAAATATTTTTTAGAGGTATCTTTGTGATTTTTTTCTATGGAATAAAGTTAGTTGTATTATGTTTTCAACACAGTACTTAACTAGATTATATCCTGAAGAATATTATATATTTTTCTGATTGTGTTAACTGCATTGAATCATATACTTTAAAGCATTATAAAACTTGCGTTTAGCTCTTGTAGGCCTCTTAAGATATTATATTCCAATTCCCATCGAGCCTTGTATTCAGAATTTGTTAAAGGCTTTCTTGAAATCTGTGAGTATTTAATTTGCTTCAAAAACCTAGGTGTCCAAAAGCTACTACTCCTACTGCTGCCACCTTTGGGCCGGTGCACCACAGTACCAACTGCTTCTATTTGACGGCGTCCAACGTAGAGCAGGTCGAATCATCGTTGACGCGGTACTCGCTGACCGGCTCGAGCCTAGCGTCTCTCTGCATACTCTATCGTTTGTATCATCAGTGTTCTGTGGAGTTGTTTGGTCTAATACCCGCTGCAAAATTTCAAAGTCACAACTTGCTACAAGATAAAGTTCTAACTTCACTACCTTGATTAGTGGCGTTCTGCCTTGTACGATCATACTGTGGAACCAGCTCTCTGCAGCAGTATTTCCAAACCAGTTCGACATGGGAACCTTTAGGAAGCGCAATCCAACTGTATCATGTTCTGTTGAGAAAACTAGTGTTTTTTTTGCCTTTGTGATCTTTGAGGAGACGCTGTGCAATTGGGCAACCATCGGTGACCGCTGTAACCACTACGCCGTGCAACAGCTGGTCTATCCTTAGAATTTCGCTTTCTCTTGGTGAAGGATTGATTATACGCAATATGCGTACGCAATGGAGTCATCTGTCGCTTGGAAGCCTGGGGTCTGCTAGACAGATTTAATTGAATATATTTGATTATATACGTAGGGCGGCTTGGTAAGCATCTGTTAAGACAGTTGAGCATTTCTCGTAACGACTTCCCCAGCATGACTGGGACCGACGGGTCCCCGAGGAAAAAGGTGTGGCTGTTTGTAATCATTCGCCCTCTAGGTGTTAACCCGATTTTATCGGATGTGCGTATTAAATTGTTAATTGTCGCTTGTTTATCGGTGTAGGAAAACATACTGCATGTCTGATAGTTCTCCGTAATGTTCTCGAAAGGCATGATGATGTTGTTATCGAAGCATTCGTGCAGTAACCATTTTGTCAAGGACCTTGCACGTCATCAACTGCTCTGTTGCAACCAATTTTATCCACGATCTTAAGATACGATAAACGCCAATTATCGCTATCACCTTATTTGGTTGTATCAGGAATAAAGGTCATGTTTTAAAACGCGGCTGTGCCATCCTGAACTAAATCTTTTAGTAAAATTGTAGTAAGTATGTTTTGTCTGTATTCAATTCCGTGTGCTTAATTAAATAAAATCTTAAACAAAAGACTAAAATAGAACATGGATGCCACCTTGCTTCCAAAAATAGGTTATTTCGAGAGCAGACAAATATACCAAAATAATACACATTACATTGTTACATATTACGTACATAGCTATGTGCGAAGTACGGGTAGTAGTGGTGGGTATAGTAAAGCGATCGCAGCGCTTGCCGTGGCAGAAATACGCAAAAATCCGGGAAAGTAAAGTCAATTTGCAGGGAGTTCGTAATAAATATCAAAAATTAAATTGCCTAATAATATGTAGATGTTTTTATGTTGTGAACGGCAAAAATAACGGCAAAATAGTCGGTGTAAGTTCTATATATTTCCTACATTGGACTGGAAATTAAATCAAAGAAATACATGGATAGATGCTATAATAAGGAATAAGTAAGCGAATAATTTAACGAATTTATTAATTTAGTGTTGATGGGTTGCCATGGTGTCAACATTTTATGGGAAATATAAAATCAGACGAGGAAGAAAGTCTGAGTTATGCTCCCACGATATTCCTTGAAATATATTGAAAAAGTAAGGTTAATGATTCACAGGTCCTAGCTAGATTAACACGCTTGACAAAACGAAGAACCACAAAAGTCTCATATACGACATCAAGTCAAATAATAATTGAAGAAAGAAGTGATCAAGGATCTCAAGTCAATATGTTTTCTGAATCGAAATTAAAAGATACAAGCTTTATTTGTATTAGATTCATTTCATCAGGATCAATCTACCGCAACAAAAAGCCAAGAATTTGTTGGTATTTCATCAATAAAAAATGGTCAAGAACTCCTAGTTCTTGCTGGTGTGTTTTATTAACAAGATTAACTATGAAACAATGTACAGTTTCCATTAAAAACGGGCTTATAACTTTTTTTTGATAAAAATGAAAACTGGCTTGACATTTTCAGCATTGAGTGTATTATTTGGTGTACGCAGAACCACAATCTTACGAAAATTTCATTTGATCTTACAAAATCTAGCTTATGGAAGTACTAATTTAATATTTTGGCTGAATAAAGCCACCGTTGAAGCAACAATACCCGAGTGTTTCAGTCCAGATTACATCAATACAATAGTTATTATTGATTGTACTGAATTCCGAATTGAAATACCGACAGCAGTGGATGATTGTTGATAGTAATATACCACTTGTCGTCTTTTTATTTATATTTAATTTACTATATTTACTAGAAAACAATAAAATACTGATATGTCATTATTTGGCATAATCCCGGATAGTTGCGCATGCTAGGTGGCGCTACTATCGGGCACATACCGAATACATATAATACAAAGTCATAGCAGCGAAGCAGTCACATATTTAAATATTCACAGTGTGTGTTCTCTGTAATTTGATCGTAAATAGCTATTTGATGCGGGCCATTTAATTATCTAGGTTAATAAAATTAGTCCTAAACGACCAAAAAATGAAGGAAACACGCGACCGACGTGGGATGCTTAGCACAAAATGATATACCTTGTCCCATTAACAATGTACAGTTTCCATTAAAAACGGGCTTATAATTTTTTTTGATAAAAATGAAAACTGGCTTGACATTTTCAGCATTGAGTGTATTATTTGGTGTACGCAGAACCACAATCTTACGAAAATTTCATTTGATCTTACAAAATCTAGCTTATGAAAGTACTAATTTAATATTGGTCCAGTGGTCCAATGAATAGCGTTTGCGACTGCTGATTGGAGGTCCCGGGTTCGATTCGCGGGTCGGGCAAAATTGTTACTGGGTTTTTCCAAATTCTCAGTAGCAGCACGGAGTCGGGTGACGTGCCCAATAACGACAATAGCCTCGCCCCGTATTACGAGGGCCCTAAAAATTCATGGCGAAATGTGTGTGTAGTAATATTACACCTCTTCCTACCCCTTCGGGGACACAGGCGTGAGTCTATAAAAATATACTCTTTTTATTGCAAGTTTTTACAATATATAAATTAAACTACCTACACAAAAATATGCCTTATATATTTTTTTCTGTAGCCGTGTCTAGACAGCATTCCTTGCTATTTTGTATAAATTCTTATTGAATAGCTATTTCTATTGATAAGTTTATTTGATGATTCAAATAGTGAAGAGCTAGTACCGTTGATATCAGTCTATCCGTAGGTTAAGTAAAATAGCGCACCAGTAAATACGCTATCAATTGGAACTGTACAGTCGGCTAGTACGAAGAAGAAGCCGTCTTTACGTTTTTTTTTCATACGAGACTACGTTTGTTTTTTTTTACAGAATACTTCCTTCTAAAACAAAATTTTATGTTTATAAAAGAAAAAAAGAGCAATGAACGTAGACGAAGCACGTGAACTTTGTAAAGATAGAAGCAATTGGCGTACAGTTGGCTCTGCCTACCCTGACGGGAAAATGCGGCGCGAGTATGTGTATGTATGTATGTACTACTAAATACAAAGTACTAAGCTATATTAAAGATGTAAGCTGGATCACAATTAGACATAGTATAACGCAGTACCTACCCTCATCTGTCTAAGTGTGGTTGATGGATGACTGTGGTACGAGAGAGCTCTGTATTAGAATCGATGTTTGACTTGGGTGATAGATTGCGTGGCCGAAATTATTGCATTGAGTGTATGTTATAACATACATATAACATGTATAAATAGATAATATTTGTATGTATCTGGGGGCACGGCAGTGCCCCCCCCCCCACCAAGTCGAGCAAAAAAGCAGCAATTAAAATGAATGTCAAGTTGGTAATACATGTCAAGATTAAATTTCAATATAAGAATACAATGTCATAATAAAAAATTAAATAAAAAAGAAGTCATAAAATATAATTCAGTTTACTTAAATCATTCTGCAACTTTTTCTTCAAGGAAGTCTGATATCCCCCCCCCCGTGGGATCTCCACCTTGTCGTGGTGGGGGGGCTCAGTAACCGTGGGTTAGAAGCCACCCACGGTGAAGCTAAGCGGGATCCTGGGAGGGGACGCTCCACGTGGGCTTGGTAGAGGCCTGCGTAGGATGCGTCCCATGGTGCGGGTGCGGGGGACAGTTCTGTCTGTCCCTCGCAGTCGGGTGCGGTCGCGGGAGGAGAGGCGTGTGGGTGTTGCGTTGCCCCGCGCCCTATCTCCCGCGACCAAATGGGGGCGCACCATCGTTGCGTCGCGGTGGGGCCGCAGAGGAAGAGGAGATGGGGTGTTGCGTTGCCGTCCTCCCTATCCTCTGCGGCCGCTGGGTGTTTTGGCGGCGGAGCCCAACACCTTCATCCGCCGCCAAGGGGGTTTCGTTCGGGGCCCGCCTGACCATCTGGCGGGCCAATACCCGTCGGGGGGTAGCGAGGAATGCTTTGGTGAAACCCTACCCTCCGACACATGGGTACATGAGGAGCACGGGTTGGTTTTTAGTCAGTAAGAGTCTGACAGTCCCCTTCGTCCTTCCTCCCCCGGGGCGGAGGGACTCCATGAGGATTTTCCAACCCGATACAAAAAAAAAAAAGGAAGTCTGATATATTATAATAACCTTTCAATAATAAATAATTTCTGAGTTTTGTTTTAAGTTGTGTTGTGTTTAGATTTTTCCATGTCTCTGGTAATTTATTATAAATAACAGGGGCCATACAGAACACACTTTTCCGCATTAGTGTAGTCTTTGAGTCATGTAAGCAGAGTCTGCTGTTATCTCTTCTGTTTCGGGGAAATATATCCGATACGTGTGGGAATAGATCCCTATTTGTCTTGATAAATATAGCTATTTCTTTTTATTTATCTTTTCTGGAACCTATAGCAACTGGACTAAAATGGGAAATGACTGATTCCTCATTTGAATCCAGTTGCTAAAATGCATAGTTATAGTTGTCGCTTGATGTTTGTTCACGAGTATGTCCTTAGCGTTTGAACTGCCTCTTATCGGAGTGATAACTTCAACGACTACGTCATCTAATTAAATTTATTTTTATTTCAGCGTCGCGACAAGATGTTCGTAAACTAAGTTATTATAACGGTGTAAATATTAAAAGGGTTCGTTGGGGACTTTTTGCGAGACGAGTTAGAGACTGAAAGTTGAAAATTCAATACATTGCTGATTCGACACCTTTGTGCAAGAAGTTGAGTTGTCATAATGACTCGCCGACGATCAACATTGGTAATTATCGTCACAACAACTTGAGAATAGCACGGAAATGTTACAAGATGGAAACAAACTTTGGAAGGTGGAATTACAATTTTGTTCGGCGCCAATTGTTTTAAATTTGGCGTAACGTGTTTCTAAATAAATTAGCATACTTTAGAGCAGGTGTGTTCGTGCGAGTTTATCTCTGAGTTATTTAAACACGTTTGGTTAGGTAGGTAGGTAGGTATATAGATTATTGCAATTGAACATTAATAATTTGTTTTTGGCTACAAACCGAGTAACAAAGATGTAGTAAGTAGCAATATTGCCGGATCTTAATCTGCAGTCTTTCTTTGTATCAAATAGTTTCTGGATTGCATCTACGGTATAAATAATGAAGTACGTATCACTACATCCTGACACATAAAACAAGGGCTACGTATAATACCAGACCAAATCCAAGATTTACACTATCTCAGATCGTATAAAAAAGATGGTCCATATTTATTCGAAAATTTAGATTTATCATTATATAATATATATATTGTTTTACAAAAACTAGGCTAGGATTAAACTTTGACCTACATTTGTGGCGTCGCTGACAGATTTATACGAAGTTGAAACAAGTAAGAAGAAAAAAGATTATTATATCATTTTATTTAATTTTTCGATTTTTAATGGTATCTATGATGCAGGTTTAGCAGGTTAGTGTTATAACAAATTAAATTACGTGATACTTTTCACTATCCAGTATCGTATAACAGTTTTAGTCGAATTTGGATGTTTTCTAAGAGGAATGGCACACGGCATGGGCGGTGACGCAACGGGGCTTTTACGGCCGCTTCGACTCTCGTCGTAAAAATCTGCAGACGAATGTCCCATAGTGCGCTTTATGATCCCAGCATTGAGGACTATTTCGTCGGTTTTTTTGAACACTTGTTTTACTCGCTGATTGTATATGCACTTAATAACTTGTTTTAGCTGACGCAAAACGGAGGACATCACTATTTAATTCTGCTGTATTCATTTTTCATCGTCTTTTGTGGGTAACTTTTATATTTATGAGCCGGTTTAAGTGATTCTTTTCCTATATCGATTCCTTATAGTAAAATTTCGCTCAGAAAAATGCTGCGCTTGCAAGAGCATTTGTATGTAACTTCCCTACGATGTTAGCCATCTCACAACTTTGGCCATTGAAACACTGATAGACTCACTTAGTGTGCTTTACAAATCATAGCTTCGGAAACGGCAATTGTATCGATGACGTTAATTATAAATTAAAGCAACCTCTCGTGTGTCCTAAAATTGTCGCTATAAACACACGATGTCGTGTCACCTTTAATTAAAGAACAGTGCAAAAGTAAAGGTAAAACTTGGTGTTTCCAATTAGTTGTGTAGTCTGGACGCTCGAGCAAATTAACTCTCGCATTGGCTCAAGTGTTTGTACTCAGTAGGTTTAATCCAACATTTCACTTATTGACCAGTGCAAA
Source organism: Euclidia mi (assembly GCA_944739405.2). Lineage (NCBI taxonomy): Eukaryota > Metazoa > Arthropoda > Insecta > Lepidoptera > Erebidae > Euclidia > Euclidia mi. The sequence continues at coordinate 22,348,184 of OX123204.2, read as the reverse complement.
TACGTTAGAAAACGGTAAAAAGTAAAATAAAATTACAGTAGGATGAAACCTATTGGAGAAGGAAGTAAATATAGCGATCATTAAAAGAAAAATAAATTATTACACTACAACTTTGCCATTGACGTTTTTTCCGTAAGACTTGTAGTTTTGCTGGCAATCGAGATAAACCCTTTTTTACCCTTAAAATCGCAATCCCATCCACTTCCCGACCTCAGATCGCCCGTAATTTATTTTTCCTTAAATTTTTGCTATATTCTCTTTCTTTTCCAATGGGTTTCATCCTACTATTATGTTTCATTATACTATTTTCTATCGTTTCAAAAATTACGACCCTGGTCTATTAATGTTCGATATGACGCAGATATTCAGGGGTAATGCTGTGCTTTAGGGATTATTGTATGTGTTTGTAGAGCTAGGATGCAGGTTAGTTAATTTAACGGAAATATTCTGTGCTCTTGAAAATGCAATTAAAGAGCAACTGTGAAAACTGTGTTAAACCATTTGTTTGTAATGTTAAGCACCTGTAGAGAGAGATATTACCTATTGTACAATTTGTGCAACAAAATAAAGTACCGGGAGGTACAAGATTATAATCAGGATTTATCTTAGTGTAGGTGCTTAGAGGTGTTAAATTTTTTTTAGACTAATCACGTTTGGATGTCTGTTATCAAGACATATTTGTTGTATGCTTTTCTCCAGCTTCCTGCCTCCACCCAAAAAACATACTTACCATGAAATCGTTCCATCGCGACGTGAAACTAGGACAAATAAACAACTACACTTTCTCATTTATAATATTAGTATGGATCAACAAATCACTTCGAGCACATAGAATCAATACGCAATTGAGATCACCATCCTCAAGGGACACCTGTGGGCTCTTTAATTACAAACGTACCAATTCCCTAATTCATAGACTCAGAGTATTGGCCATATTCCTAGAACTGATATTCTGGGAATATGACCAATACTCTGAGTCTGTATTGGAAGCAATACATTACCATCTCAGTTTAGGCATCAATATTATATTTCCACTGGGCTGCTTGAACAACAGAGACATGAGAGCCATATAGGGTACAATAGCCGAATATGGTAACATAAAATTGTTCACAAATTCATAACATATTTTTGGAGCAGTAAGCCTAAATCGTCGTAATAGAAATGAGGTACTCGTAAGATACTAGCTTGCTTTTACTTTAACAGTGTTGCGACTGGTGTCAACCGTGTAACTTTTTGAAAAGAAAGGTGAACTACCTTTTATTTATTTATTCTATTTCGATCTTCTTTGTTTCCTATATGAGGAATATGTGTGTCGGAGCAATTAGGTGTTGCTGTTGCATAAGTATACCTATTATGTAAAAAATCTGAAAGGTTGTCTATTGCAACATTTCAAATTGCACTTACTTATCAACATTGAGATTTACCATCAGATAGATGGTAGGCACGTTTGTCAGCAAAGTCGAAAGAAAGCAGCAGTCAAAAGCAAAAGATTTGAAGCCACAATTTCAGAACCACCTCTCAAAACTAGCCCTTTTTTCTCCGTGTATCAATTGACAAAGGCAAACTAGCACTTTTTTCTCCGTGTATCAATTGACAAAGGCAATTTGAAATGGTTTTCAATCATTAATATGTGCTAGCTGGCAAAGCAGTGATACTTGGCGTGACGTATCGTTAATCGACTGCAACGACGGCGTAGTGTCACAGTTAGTCACTGGCGTACTGCGCTGTTTAATGCTGTAAATAGTTTAGTAGTGTCGATTTACTCATATCCTGCCTCGTTTACACTTGAGAAACTTATTGGATCGAAAATGTTTGTACCTAACTACTAGCTTTAAAAGAGGCATTTCTAAAATAAATAATGAATCTATTTTTATGTGTTAAAGTAGGTAGGTAAAAGGTATACGAGAGGATTTGGGATCGAGCTGCTTTCATCACAATGCACCCGTTGTCTCAATTTTAATTTAGATCGACTGCTTTTTGTGTCACACACTGGTTTCCGGACCATAAACAGAATTATGCTGGCTGAATGTTTGATTTTTTTTAGATTAAAATATGTTTAGGCCACATGATTAACGACAAACGCCAAAAAGTACTACTAATACTCGGAACTAATCTTTGTGCAACGCAAAAATTGTTTCATTCCGTGGGCGTCGAACCTATAACATGCGGCAGAATGCTAAACTTAGAGGCTCAAACCAATACACCACCTGTGCAATTAATCATAGGAATACTAAAGACTCACACTCGAAAATTACTACTATACTCTATTCATATTACGAAAAAATTAAAGGAAAACAAAGAATCCAATGATTCACAAACTTAACAAGATAGCAGGATAACCGATTGGGATAACCCGACCTAATCAAAAATTACTCAAGTGCCTCCATACCTCCGCCGTATAGTCGGGGATTATTTAAATGAAAGAAATATCATCTACCCGAGTCATCTCGGTATTAGTCGGCGAGTTATGTTGTGTGGTGTTCCACAGGGGTCGGTCCTCGGCCCCCTTCTGTGGAACATCGGCTACGACTGGGTGCTGCGCGGTACGCTCCTCCCTGGCGTGGGTGTCACTTGTTACGCCGACGACACCCTCGTCACTGCGAGTGATAAGACATACCGGGCGGCGGCTATAAGGGCGACAGCTGGGGTCGCACAAGTCGTTGGTAGGATCCGGCGTTTGGGCCTAGAGGTGGCCCTGTCTAAATCCGAGGCCATTTGTTTTCACGGGCCTCGGAAACGGCCACCCGCAGGGGCCAACATTATGGTAGGAGAGGTCCGCATCGGCATCGGGACGAGCCTAAAATACCTGGGGCTCGTACTCGATAGCCGATGGGATTTCCGTGAACACTTCAGACGCTTGGCCCCCAAACTTCTCGGGGCAGCAGCAGGATTGTCGCGACTGCTGCCCAATCTGGGGGGGCCAACCGCCTCCTGCCGGAGGCTCTACGAGGGAGTCGTGCGGTCCATGGCCCTTTATGGGGCCCCGATATGGGCGCACGACCTGACGGCCCACAACACCAAGGCGCTTCGCGCACCGCAGCGCGCCATGGCCGTCAGGTTGATACGAGGCTACCGCACGGTCTCCTTCGAGACAGCGAGCCTCCTAGCCGGATCACCGCCCTGGGATCTGGAAGCTGAGCTGCTGGCGTCACTCTATACATGGCGCCAGCAAGCCCTGGAGCAGGGCGAGAGACCGGCGCACCGTGACATCGAGGTGCGTCGGTCGGAGCTCCGCCAGGTCCTGGTGGTGGAGTGGAAGGCACGACTTGTGCACCCCAGCGCCGGGCACGCCACGATAGTGGCAGTAAGTCCCGTGGTTGAAGAGTGGTTGGAGAGACGTCACGGCGTCCTCACCTTCCGGTTAACTCAAATCCTTACCGGCCATGGTTGTTTTGGCCGGTATTTGTGGAGGATAGGCCGGGAGGAAACGCCCGGATGCCACCATTGTGACAGCAGCCGCGACCCTGTCGAAGACACGGCGTTGCATACATTGGCGGAGTGCCCAGCCTGGGCATCGCAGCGCCGTGATCTGGTCGCGGCTCTGAATACGGTTGTCCTCTCGCTTCCGACCGTAGTTCTGTCTATGGTCCGGAGTGAGAGGTCCTGGAACGCCGTCGCCTCCTTCTGCGAAGCAGTCATGCTGAGCAAGGAGGCGGCGGAGTGGGAGAGGGAAATACACCGCCCTCTCCCCAACCGTAGGTCCGGGCGTCGAGGACGTCGCACAAGAGACGACCTCCGACCACCCTGAATGCAGTGCCTGCGGACGGTGTGCGCTGGGGCTCCCTGTCCGCCAAAAGGCGGGAGGCGGCGCGTGTCCTCGCCGCCTCCCAAGTAGCTTTGTGAGGTGATGGATGCGAGAAGTTTGATGGATGCAAGAAGTTTGATGGATGATTGCGAGATCATGATGAGACGGGGCCCGCCAACACCAACGGCGGGCCAATCCCGGGTGGGGTCGCGAGAAAGTATGCTAATCGCGAATTGCGTGACCCCGCCAAAACACGGGACCCGTAGGGACACCGCGGTGGTTTTTGTGGGTATGCCCCGAATGCCTATAAGGAAGAGCCTCCACATACCTCCTCCGCCAGTCCCAAGCCTAGCTGTTCTAATGGCTGGGTTGGCGGAGTTGAGATGGCTCATAAGGAGAGTTTTACCACCGTAGTGAACAAAAAAAAAAAAAAAACTAGTGGCATCTTGTATAGTTCTTTCTTGTCAATAATCCTCGCGATACAGGATTTATACGCCCTGTCCTAAAAGAGAAAAAGGAAATTAAATATTTTTCCGTTTCTTTACTCCGCGTAAGCATTTCTTGCGATTCACGATACTCTCTCAATGCGAGCGATATAGTAAAAAAAGAATAAAAATGTCCTGTTTTCGCACGTGAAGGCAGCACAAAGCTCAACACAGGTAGGTACAGGCAGCAGCAGAAAGCACTTACCGTATTTCCCTCGACACCGCCGCGTTACAGCGCACACCACCCCGTCAGATTGACGCGGGACGGATAGCTACTGATACATTTTCATCAATTTACATGTACACGAGTCATGGCGTGGCTTTTAGGCGGGTATTTTTGGGTGATACTGATATTGGATGCTTGACAGCTAAAGATGAATGCGCACTCGTCAAAACTAATATCGTGCGACACGCAACTCTTTCGTGCCGTATTGGTGGTTGACAAAAACTAAGAAATGAGTTATCTATATATATAAAATTCTTGCGTTACTGACTAACTGAAAACTTAGCTACATCTGAAATTACTGCGCACAGGAAGCTGAAATATGGCATGCATAGGGGTGCCCTAAGAAGGAATTTACCGAAATTGCCGCGGGATCAGCAAGAAATGGTACAAAGAAAACGAAATGTGCGGGCGTAGCAGCTGGACTACTCTATGTAGTTTCCTTTATTTCCTCTCATCACCAGCCTTTAACAGTCCACTGCTGGACTAGGCCTCTCCTTTAAAAGGAGGAATTGGCCTACTATACCACGCTGGCCAAACGGGTTGGTACAGGGTTTGTATCAAGTTTTCCTTCTCTTACAGCGCTGTTCTCTGCATAATATATTCCCTCTGTCGGCTCTTACGACACCCATGGTATGATATGGGGTGGTGACATTCCGTATTCTTAATCCGTCACCACACGGAATATTTAATATTTCCTCTAATCGAATCAAAGTTTCTAAGCAAACAAACTTTTCGGTTTTCTCATCATTATTGTCCTAGCGCTATCCCAATCATATCCAGGACTTGTTCCCTTGTAGCCCGGGGCCTGCTTAGTTGTCTAACCAGAGTTTACCAAATATTATCTTTTCTACAGATGATTGTTATCCGACCTCCGCAACCCAAAGAGATAGTGATATTCCATAGTAATTAATGTGCTTTTCGAAGCACGGAACAAGCGATCATTGTTGTTAATTTTTAATACACACAACTTCGAAAAGTCGGTGGTACGTGCCGCGTATTCGAACCCGATACATAGCAGTCTGTTGGTACCTCCAGTAAGCTATCGCTGCCTTATTACAACTTTATAATTATTATATTAGTATAGCCTACAATTATATGTGCAGCCTACTCACCCTAAGTATTATGGATGTTATCTAGCAACAACAGTCCGTACGGTTATTTTCCATTGACTAAGACTGTCAAGTAGGTCACAGAGTTCTTGTTCGGCTTCATGTTAATTGCAAAATAATCACAAAACAATTCAATGTTGATATAATCTTCTTAGCAATTAACACAGCCAAAGTAGCTTTAAAGGCGTAGGTATATGTACGTTACATAATTAATGTATTTCGACCTCGCTATGAATTATAAAAAGAACATTATGAATGCTCCCAAATATTATATTGTCAATACAGCCTCTTTACAATGTAGCCGTCACGCCCCCGCAGGCTTAGCGCACAAAAACTAATAAATGAAAACTTCTCTTTGATATGCGCGACCCATATTAATAATTGTAAAGTTATGTCATTTTATACATAAAACAAATTCCATATAAACGAAACTGACGTTAACAGATAGAGACCAAGTTGAATTTTACTGTGAGGGATTTACAGGAATTTAATTTTTTGTTTGATATTAAATTTATTGTTGTTGTGAATTTATTGGGGCCAGTGACTTTTGCATATTGTATTAAAAATATATATATTTCGACAATCAATGCAAACCTTATACTTGATTGTGAAAACATTGACGATGGGTGGTCTAATTGTAGAATTTAAAATTAAACGTTTTATAAGACTTAAATGGCAAAACAAGGTATAATTGTCAATATCTATGCAAACAAATCATATGTAAGGGTCTGTTAGTACCATTAAAATAACTGTTTATTCTCTATGCAAACTGTTATTGTCGGTTAAAATCCGAATTATTGGGTATAGTTGCCAATGAATTTGTTGTTGTACCTAAATCTCTCTCGCATTACTATGCTCAGCGTAACATATTATTATAACTTAAATAGAATCACATGATATGATCCTGAATAAGTAAATGAATAGCAGAGTGAACTTTTATTGCGTAAATCCGAACAGACCTCTAGAAAAGAGGTCAAAGGATGCACGGTTGGTAGCACTCCGAATTTATTCCCCGCATTTAATCAAACCTGCTTATCTCTGCCTATCGTTGCAGTATTTGGAATAATGCCACCTGTCGTCCACGTAAACAGGCGTGTTTTACCGTTTGGTACACATTCGTGTGTTGAAAGCCCTATCTGCGATGATAAAGTACTCCGATTGCGTGCCACCCCTGAAAAATTGCAGCACCCCGTATAACGATCGACATTTGTAACTAAATGTTTGCCGGACAACACTATGAATAATACTAAAGTGGAGTAAATAGGGATGGGAACGTATTAAATGGATATATTTGTTTCAGCTTTTGATGTAGCAACATATAGATTAGATGGAGATAGATAACATGAAAAGTCTGATATAAGTGCAAACTTGGGCATATGCCAATTTGATTGAAAGGTGGCAAAGATGTGTCAGTTTGGCCACAAAGTCGCCGAGATTACTGCGATAAGCAGTGGGGTGGTGAACGGCTACAGGACGGCTTTACGATTATTCGCTACCGTTAGCAATTAATTCAGTTAACTAAATAATTATTTAGCTTTTTGCGTCTACTTATAGATAGATTGCAAGCGAGATGCAAATCAACATTTAGGTACTATCTATTATGTAGAATATGAAACACACTGTTTCCAGCTGTGCAAGTGTATGATATAAATCAATGTCTACTCTTATAGAACACATACAGAGTCACGCATTTACATATATGCGTGACTACTAATTTTATTTGCTTGCATGTTTGTTATTCAATCACATAAAATCGGTTTAATGGTTTTGAATAAAATATGGCACAGATTGTTTATTAGATACCTAGATTAACAGATTGGATACTTTTTAAGTAGCTAATAGGTAATAATGCGAGAATTTCTACAATGATTTTTAAAAGATTTTCAATATTCAATTGATAGATCCATCTGACTTTGGGATAGAGAAGACCTATCTCACTTTCGGGTTTACTAAATGGTAATAAATTGTCTTATCAGCAACAGTATATTTGGATTATCGTTTTATTGAATAACTATTGAATAGTCCTGAACAGAAGCTTACTTAGCACAATCAAAATAACGATATAGTATCTACGCAAACACAAATTGATTGACTGTGATTCTGATGTTGTAACTTTCGCCAAAATTATATTATGAAATCAGGTGTGTTTTAATAGGTATGGAACTTTAAAAAAATATATAGTATTTACAGAAAAATGAATTCTTGCAATAAAACGCCAGCTCACAAAATGCAAAAACAAACAAAACCAAAACATTCGTAGACGTACCCGACCGCTAGTTAACATAAACCGTAATATACACGCCGCTTGATTTGCCACAACTAGGTATAACATTTTAACTACATTCATAAGATAAAACATTAAAACATGGCACATTAACGAACCGCATGAGGAATGACACGATCAACTTAACGAAGGCTGCACGGGGCCGCACGAGGCCGGACTAAACCGCACCAGGCCGCACCAAGCCGCACGAAACCGCACGGCCCCGCAGGACCCCGCTCGGTGTAAACAAAACGCGAAATGTACCGTTTTATTGGAGTGTAACCCGAACGTGCGGTTGCGTTACCCCGATGATTAATTGACGACTTGCTTGCAAACGTTACATTTATTATCGGTAACAATATTTATGTTCAATCGGAGGGTTCGGTGTGTCTTTGTTTGTTACGTAATGGCCAAATATTGGGCTTTTTGGCCATACGCGACGCGCGTGAGGCAAATTAAAATATGCCATGTATTAATTTGTCTTGCACGATTGAAGAGACAAATTGGTATCGGTATTTTTTTTATAATTAGTGGTTCTTCTTTGACTTGTAGTCGGCTGGGAATATGTGTTGGTTATATGAATAAGATAATAAATAGTTGGTTAAATCTTTTTGCAATATTCTCTGGCCCAGATTTTGCAGCTTCGTCTGGCGCGCGCCGCATCGTTTCCAATATTTTCGGATATCCGCCTCGTGCAATCAAATATGACGCTTTTAGCCTTTTGAAGTTATTTGATACTAGAGGACGCCAGCAGCTTCACCTGCATTTTTTTTTAAATTTACCCGTTTTGGCCGATCCCGTGGGCATTTCGGGAAACCCCTTCTTAGTGCACCCCTACGGTCCCTAAGGAACATACATGCCAAATTTCAGCTTCCTGCGCCCAAAAGTTTCGGCTGTAGCTTGTCTGTCAGTCAGTCAGTAACGCAAGGATTTTATATATTAAGATTGACAAATAAGTTAATATTTTTTGATAATATTACTGAACAACCGAGCTACTTCTGGTCTGATTGAGTGTCATGGGTTTAGATGCAAACTGAGCTTCCAACGCTATCGTGCCAAGAAATATTTGATGGAAATCAGTCAATGTTGCATTAACCTTGGAAACTATAGTAATCTGTATACCTATAAAAAATCTTGCATTACTGACTGACTGACGGACAACGTACAACCGAAACTACTGGACGCAAGAAGCTGAAATTTGGCATGTATGTTTTTTAGAGTCCATAGGTGTACACTAAGAGAGGACTTTTGGAAATTTACGCGGGCGGAGACGTAAGCAAAAATAACAATTTGTGGATCACTCTGTTTTCCCGTGAGGGTGCGGTACCACAACACACACCGCAGTATTACGCGGTGATGCGGCCACTGAACCACCACGCCATCTGTGCAGTCTCATAGTAATTGCGCTATCTCATATAGAACATAAAAATATAGACAGAATCGATAGCAATCTTCAACTTTGTTAGTTACATGTGCAATTATGAAAACACATTTAAACCAGTTCGTCTGTTAGTCAGACTAATACAAAACTACCCAAACTAATACTGTATCTATTAGCTTCACTCTGGCGTGACTTTTAATCGACGCCCATTAGTGACAAGTGGTGCCTGTAAACGCGCCGAGTGTAGCATCACACCTTTTGGTAGCGCCATCTACCTTTCCATCGAAACTAATCCCATCAACATCAATGTGTAGTGTGTAAGTACATATCCTATGTAATCTATCCTAATTATTCCATCATTTATTATGTACACGTGTAACCCCATTATTCGACAATACTTAAGCAATGTTTAATATGAATAAATGTTCAGTCTTAATCATGATTTCGTTGTTTTAATTCATCTCCCAATACACTCCGTACATGGCGACCCTGCCAACAGTCGACCACCCGCGCGACTCGGTTATTTGATACGACTTTACCTTAAAGAGAGTGGAACTTTTATTAGACTTTGTGCATAACGTAGTGGAAAAATAATCTACGTTATGATTATGGCGCAATTAGAACAAAGAAATCGATCTGACAAGTTGGACGTTGTGATTCGTGAATTCCGTGAATCTTCAAATAAGCGTGATGGGAAACCAAAAATCACAGGAGGTCGTTATCGCCCAGAACGCAGCGGATGGAAAAAACCAGGCCAGGGCAGACGAAATACAGCAGCATATGTCAACCACAAATTTACTGCTCATGTTCATATCTATAGGCATGCTTATGGGTGTGCTGTATTTTACATATAAGCTATACAAGAAATGCCATATGCAATGGATATCGCGGCAAATCAATAGAGCTGCATTGAGAGCTTCTATTTTTCGGCGACCACCAGCAATCTCCGGGTGTCTTGAGGGCGAAGCTCAGGCACAGGCTCCGAATAAACTCTATCCAGGTGTTGTGTAAAATCGGTTTGAAGTGCCTGGCTCGTTATCGATAAGTGCTCGGAAATAATGAAAGTGCGTGTGTCGACAAGTGTTCGGTTAAATCTATCATATGCGTGCAGATTGTGCGTTACGGTACGGCTTTCGTAAAACGGTATATAACGAAATTAAAGGGTATATTTAATGGACTATTTAGTGGACTGTAGTTGTTATTATTATGATGCACTATAGTATAATAATGTGACGTAGGTATATAGTACATGCCTACATATGTAAGTACACGAATAATGTATAATCAACGTTTTGGTGGTAAGTTATGGCAATTTATTTACAGTCTTTATATAACGAATTAAAAGAAGTTAGATCGTATTTAATAAAGATAGGCCCTAAAAGAAGACAAGGTAATATTTTAGTAAATAAGTTAATTGAAGCTAATAAAATATATGTGCGATATAAAGACTGGCTTAATGAGTACAATTTAAAATTAAGCAAGTGTGATGATGATCCTCTAGTGCATAATTTTTGCAAACAGTTTTTAGCGTTATATAACGAGATAACTGATCTATGTCAAAGTGATACATCCAGCTCTGAAACTATTTTAACAATGAATACTTTTGATTTGAAAACTGCATTACATTTATTGCCCTGTATGACAGATACAGTGGCTAACACCAAGCAATTAACAGATAATATTGAATATTATAACTCGTTATTGGAGAAAGAAACATGTAAACAACATTTAATTAATTTTATTTTAAAAAGTAGGTTGTCTCAAGCTGCAAAGTTACGATTGAATACTAGTTATTCTAATGTGAATGATTTGATTTTGGATATGAAAAGAGAACTTTTACCCCATAAGGCGGCAACCGCAATTTCGAGTAAATTAGAGAACACCAAACAAAATAATTTGTCTATTTCAGATTATGGCCAGCAAATATCTGAATTGTTTGTGGACCTAACGATATCGCAAGCGAATGGAAATTCTGAAAATTATAAAATATTAAAACCATTAAATGAAAATATAGCCATTAAAAAATTCGCTGACGGTTTGCGAAATCGTAGGCTCAGTACGATCATAGCCGCTAGGAATTTTACCACTCTAAAGGACGCAATCCAAGGGGCTCTCGACGAGGAAGGCACCAGTACATCCGGGTCCGGAGAAATTTTGGGTATGAATAAAACTAATTATTTTAATTCTAATTATAGAGGTACGAGGCATCATTTTAGAGGTCAGCGTGGAAGATACAACAACCAGTCTCCGTTCTATAGGGGTCAAGGTCGAGGTTTTCGAGGCAACCAGCGAGGACAGAATCATCAGTTCGCTATCAGAGGTACTTCAATGCGTGGTCACCAGTTTCGAGGTCAGCAGAATGCAGGTATGTCTAGAGGAAACCGAAGGATAAGCCAACAACAAAATGTTCACATTATGTCCGAAAATCAGCCTGTGAATTCAGTAAATACAGAAACATTTTTTCGTGACTAATAAAATTGACCATACAATTTTATCTTGCCATAGTGACTTTTATATAAATTTTTCAGTAAATGGCACAACATTTCCGTTTTTATTAGATACAGGCGCATCTTTGTTTGCAATTAAATATAAACATGTCTTGGATTTGAATCTTACTGTATACAATGAAGATATAATTATCAATGGTCTCGGGGGCAAAGTCCAAGCAATAGGATACGTGTTTATACAATTGAGTTGCGATGATTTAATTATTAGTCACAAGTTTTATGTATTTGATACATTACCAATTAGGTGTAGTGGTATAATTGGTCGAGACTTTTTAAGAAGGTTCAATTCTGTTCTAGATTTCCATAAAAATATTTTGACAATGCGTGATAGTTCTAATATACCAATTAATTTACCGATTAGAAATACATTTAATAGTGATTTGGAAATATCGGCTAGATGCGAGTCTATTCACTATATTCAAACAGACTGCCAGGAAGATTGTGTAATTTTTTCAACTGAGATACAAGATGGTATTTATTTAGCTAGTTCAATTGCTACTCCTATAAATGGCGTTGTACCTATTAAAATACTAAATACAACGGAAAATAGTGTAATTTTACCAAAATTTAATTTTAATATACAAAAATTAAGTGATTATAATATATGTTCTTTTAATAAAGTAGAAAATAAAGCAGATAGGGTAAAACAGCTATTTTCTTACATGAATTTTTCGCATATGAATACTGAGGAAAAGACTTCTATCTAAAATTTATGCGCTAAGTATGCTGATATTTTTTATTTACCGGGTGATACATTAAAAACAACTAATATTTATACACACACCATAACTTTGAAACCAGAGACCACTCCAATATTTTCTAAGCAGTATAGGTTACCCCAAGCCCAGAAACATGAAATTAAACAACAGATAGATAAAATGGTTGAAGAAGGCATAGCAGAACCAAGTCAAAGCGATTGGTCTAGTCCTGTCTTATTAGTACCGAAAAAAATAGACTCAACGGGTGCTAAAAAATGGCGATTGGTTATTGACTATCGGAAGTTGAATAATTGTATAGTAGATGACAAGTACCCTTTACCGGATATCACTGAGATATTAGAGTCTTTGTCTGGGAGTGTTTATTTCAGTCATTTAGATTAACACCAAGGGTACTATAATGTAAATTTAGATGAAAATAGCTGAAAGTTAACTGCATTTGGCTCTGGTCAATATCAAATGACCAGAATGCCAATGGGTTTAAAAACAAGTCCTAGTTCCTTCTCTCGCATGATGAATATTGCCTTAGCGGGTCTTAATTAAGAAAAATGCTTAATTTATTTAGATGATTTAGTCTGTTTTGGACGCTCTTTAAATATTCATAATAAAAATCTGCAGGAAATTTTTGAAAGGTTGCGTAAAGTTAATTTGAAATTAAACCCTTCAAAATGTGATTTCCTAAAGAAAGAAATTTTGTACTTGGGACATGTAATATCTAATAATGGCATACAACCTGATCCGGCAAAAATTTATACAGTTAAAAATTACCCGTGTCCAAAAAATTGTGACGAAGTTAAGAGATTTGTAGCTTTTGTGAATTATTACCGAAAGTTTATACAAAATTTTGCAGAAATCGCACAGCCTTTAAATGCACTTTGTAGAAAAAATGTATCATTTCATTGGGATCAAAAGTGTCAGCATGCATTTGAAACACTTAGAGAGAAAATTATTTCTCCTCCCATTTTACAATATCCCGATTTTTCGGAACAAAATGAGTTTATTCTCGGGACTGATGCGTCTAATTATGCCATAGGATCCGTTTTAGCGAATAAAGATGGGCGTCCTGTTGCTTTTGCAAGTAGAACGCTAAACAAAGCTGAAAAGAACTACCCTGTAATTGAGAAGGAATTATTGGCAATAGTGTGGGCGGTCAAATATTTTAAATTCGTACAGATCATAAACCCTTAATTTACCTTTTTAATATGAAAGATCCATCAAGTCGACTAATGAAATTCAGACTTGCTCTAGAAGAATATAATTTTACTGTAAAATATGTAAAAGGTTGTAATAATAGTGTAGCAGACGCTTTATCTCGAATTTCCTTAAACGAACTAAAAGAAATGCATGAGCATAACGTTAATGTTTTAACGCGTAGACAAGCCAAGAAACTTCAAGATTCTTCGGTTGATATAGCACCCTCAGATAATTGGCCTGATCAAAAAAATTTCGTAGGGACTCATATTAAACCGAAAGAATCAGTTGAATTAGTATTCATCGATTTAAGAAATTATGAAAGAATTAAGAAAGAAGATATTATAAATCATGAAACTGAATTATTTTGTTACGTTAATAGTAAGCGAACAATTTTTATTAAATATTTAGAATCTCAATCGCGAAGTACACGAGGTGAATTCGTGAGAGAACTAGATAAATTATGTAAAGATATAAACGTTGAGGAAGTTTGTATAGTGAAAAATAAGGAAAATACAGAATTTATTCGTAAATTGTTAGAAGAAATAAAGAAATTGAAAGATAGGTCCGGACCACGATTATGTATTATAAAAGATATAGAGCGAATAAATGATAAAGATGATAGACGCGTAATTTTGAACGACTTTCATCTCCTACCTAGTAGTGGCCATGCTGGTATGAGAAGAATGTCAAATAATATAAAAAAGGATTATTATTGGCCTGGGATTGATAAAGATGTAAAGGATTTTGTAAAACGTTGTGATAAGTGCCAACGACAAAAACATTCAATTCCACATAAAGAGCCTATGAGTATAACAACAACAGCCAATTCAGCATTTGAAAAAGTATATTTAGATCTAGTTGGGCCCTTAGAAACTGATAATGATAACTTTTCTTATATACTGACTTTACAGTGTGAACTCAGTAAATACGTTGAAGCTTACCCTTTAGTTTACAAAAGGACCGAAGATGTTGCAAGATCATTTGTCAATAATTTTATCCTTAGATATGGAGTTCCCAAGGAGATAGCTTCTGACAGAGGTAAGGAATTCATATCATCTACATTCAAAGAAGTTTGTAAATTATTGCAAATTAAACAATTAAATTCTACTGCCTATCATCATCAAAGCATAGGAGCATTAGAAGTATCTCATAAACATTTAAACTCTTTTCTTAGAATTCATACAGATAAGCACCCAGAGACTTGGAGCCACTGGCTTCCCTTTTGGTGCTTTGCATACAACACTTCGATACATTCCGAAACGAAGTTTACGCCTTATGAATTAGTATTTGGTAAGAGATGTATACTACCAAGTAACTTGTGTAAAGACTTAGTGGAACCTATATATAATTATGAAAGTTATCCAAGTGAATTAAAATATCGTATACAGCTTTCACAGAAAGAAGCGAGAGATAATCTACTTAAAAGTAAATTGAACAGAAAAATAGATTATGATAAATATACCAAACCTGTTACATATAAGGAAAATGATTTAATATTAGTGAAAAATGAAGTAGGTAACAAACTAGATGATTTATATTCAGGTCCTTATAAAGTTATTAGGGACATACCACCAAACGTAGAAATTATGAAGAATAATAAGTTAGACATAATTCATAAAAATAGGACTAAGCTATATATTTCTTAATAAACATTATAATAGTTATTCGAATTAGCATAACATAGAATTACTATAAACGCAATTGTAATCT
This sequence comes from Euclidia mi, assembly GCA_944739405.2. Lineage (NCBI taxonomy): Eukaryota > Metazoa > Arthropoda > Insecta > Lepidoptera > Erebidae > Euclidia > Euclidia mi. Next base: position 22,332,848 of record OX123204.2, on the reverse strand, counting down.
TTTGATATGTTATAAAAAAAAAAAACAAATGTACTTATGTTTTTTTTTCCTATCAGAAGGGAGGTGTAGTGTGTAAGTACATATCCTATGTAATCTATCCTAATTATTCCATCATTTATTATGTACACGTGTAACCCCATTATTCGACAATACTTAAGCAATGTTTAATATGAATAAATGTTCAGTCTTAATCATGATTTCGTTGTTTTAATTCATCTCCCAATACACTCCGTACAAATAGTTGGTCTCTGCTTGGCCAATGCGAGCGATGCCTTTTGTTTCTATCCCTCTCTATCCCATTCCCAAGAAGGAGGGGCACGCCTTCCGCGGATTGGTCGCCGCGAAACGTCGACGCGAGAGACAGTCCAGAACTATCGAGAACATTCGATTCGCGATACGCGTCCACTATACCGTATCACCGCGCCGCTCCCGCTATAGTTATTACCGATTATATAAACCGCTCGCAAGTGGAAGTGACTGTGTAGTGAAGTGAATTCAGCAGCTTCATCCCGAAACCACCAGGAGACTGCCCTTCTGAGACGAAGAATATCGCCGTATAAGGTAAGTGCCCTCCGTCCTTGGAATATACTATACCCACTCACAATCATCTCTCCCATTCCAATCCTAGGCGGCTAAAACCCGCTATCCTTTGCATACAGTCCATTTCCAAGTCGCCTAGAACCCTACAGTTTCGGTGTAACGCCGAACCATTTTTTTGATCCATACGAGTCGGATTCATTTACGTTTTTATACGTTATACCGCTATACCTAGAGACTTATAGCACCTAGCTATACTCCTAATATATTCACATAACCGTCACATGGTTGTTTCCGCCCGCATCAGTAGGTAAACTTTTATGTAGCTACCTACTTACTCAATTATTATTTCTGGAACTATCATAGTTGTCTTGTAAATCTCATATTTCGAGCAACTTTTAATTCCACAGCTCTAAAGTGTTGCCTAGTTAGCCTACTTAGGTAAAATAATAGGTACATTAGATATTCTTATTTTGTTTCGTTCTCATTAGCTTATACTTACGTAAGCATGTCACAACAAAAGAAGTCACGCGTGTCGGAAGACAAAGAGATGACAATCTTAGAAGCAAAACGCAATATTTTATTTGAGCGCATTCAAAACATCCATGAACGCTCAAAAACCGCATCTATGTCTGACAGTAATAGCGAAGCATTTCTCAGTTATTGTATGACAGTAGATAGTATTCGAACAGATTTTCATAAGATGTTAGACGATTATAACGCAAGATTACTTTCTATCAATCCTGATGAAAAACCGAACTATCAGGCGTACACCTCATTCGAAGATCTTTATTGTATTATTAAGCGTATACAATCGCAATTGGAGGGTAAATGTTCAGCAGAGCCCGTTGCCCGCAAACCGAGATTACCGCCAATCGAGATTATGTCGTTTGACGGAGATATACGAAATTGGCCGTTATTCTATGCGAGTTTTAAGTCTACAGTGCACGATAATGGTTCTCTGACAGATGCTGACAGGTTGTACTATTTAATAGGTAAACTGTCACCGAAGGCCCAGTCCGTATTTGCAGGTGTCACACCCAGTGCTGAGAATTATCAGGTCATATTTCAGTCACTACACGCGCGTCCTAGCGTCTACTTACTTTGACCAAGCTTTAAATCTCAAACTGTCCGGCAACGCGTCTGTCGCGAATTTCCAGCTGTTCATTGATAACTTCGTAACCGCGGTTTATTCTCTTAGGAACTTAAAATTGGAAGATCTTTCCGACTTCATGTTGCTTCAACTCGCTTTAAAAAAGTTTGACACTGATACAATTCGCGCATTCGAGATGACGGAACGCAATAATAAAATACCTACACTAGATAGTTTTATTTCGTTCATCAAAGATCAGTGTCAAATATTTCATAATACGCAGTCTGGTTCACCTGGCCCGTCTAACACTAACAGCAACAAACAAAGGTTGAATAAATCGCGAAATAGTAATAATAACTCGGTCCCTAATCCACAATCTTACGTAACATGTTCGGAATCTAATAGTAATAATTCACAGAAGTGTCTGTGCAGTAATATAGTGCACGACCACTTATACAAGTGTCCCGCCTTCGATAATTTGCATGCAACCGCTCGTTTTAAATGCGTAAAAGATAACAAAGCTTGCATTAATTGCTTAAGCATAAAACATAAAACAAGTAATTGTTCTAGTAGACAAAGTGCCGCTTCTGCAATAAAAAACATCATTCATTGCTACATTTCGATAAAGATAACCCGTTGTCAAGCCAAGCCGCTGACCTTGACACACTTACATCGCAGATGCAGGCCACGGTGCCTTCCCCCTGCACGCCTCAGGGCGAGGTATCGTTGTGTACGACGTCCATTGCGCGGGCGACGCGCACGCGAGGACGGCACTCGCGCATCTATAATGATCCGCGCAGGGCCAAAACGCAGTGTATGACGTCTAAGACTACTCTGTTAGCGACAGCGCAAGTTATCATATATGATGTTAATGGGTCGCCGCACATGGTACGTTGTCTGCTAGATAGCGCATCTCAGACCAATTTAATAACGTTTGAGTTATTCAAACGCCTCGGATTATGGAATAACTTTAAAAATACGAACTCAATAATCCGAGGGATAGGCGGATCAGAAAAACATTGCAAGGGGTCCGTAGATATTAAAATACATTCGCGTTTTGATAGGGACATTAATTTTAACATTTCTTCGCTTATCGTGGAGCGTATTATGGACGCATTGCCGAACGCTAATGTAGACCTAGCATCACTCACTCACCTCGAGTCATTGCCGCTAGCAGACGCGGAGTTTGCGAATCCGGCAGGCATTGATCTTTTGATCGGAGCTTCAATATTTCCGCACTTGCTACTAACTAAAATAGTACGTAGTGAGCGATATGATTTACCGCCCGCTATTGAGACAGTACTTGGGTATGTGATTATGGGTACCGTACCTACGTTCCATACTTCTCATTGTATTACGTCTTGTTGTTGTTCTGCTCTTCAAGAGATCAAGGTGGGTGCTAAAACTGTGTGTAAGATAAAGCACTAATTAGCTATGCTATGCTATGCTGTGCTAAGCTATGCTATGCTATGCTATGCTATGCTATGCTATGCTATGCTATGCTATGCTATGCTATGCTATGCCATTCTATGCTAGGCCACGCTATGCTATGCTACGCTATGCTATGCAGTGCTATGCTATGCTACGCCATGCTATGCTACGCTATGCTATGCTACGCTATGCTACGCTATGCTACGCTATGCTACGCTATGCTACGCTATGCTACGCTATGCTACGCTATGCTACGCTATGCTACGCTATGATACGCTATGCTACGCTATGCTACGCTATGCTACGCTATGCTACGCTATGCTACGCTATGCTACACTATGCTACGCTATGCTACGCGATGCTACGCTATGCTACGCGATGCTACGCTATGCTACGCGATGCTACGCTATGCTACGCTATGCTACGCTACGCTACGCTATGCTACGCTATGCTACGCTACGCTACGCTATGCTACGCTATGCTACGCTATGCTACGCTATGCTACGCTATGCTACGCTATGCTACGCTATGCTACGCTATGCTACGCTATGCTACGCTATGCTACGCTATGCTACGCTATGCTACGCTATGCTACGCTATGCTACGCTATGCTACGCTATGCTACGCTATGCTACGCTATGCTACGCTATGCTACGCTATGCTACGCTATGCTACGCTATGCTACGCTATGCTACGCTATGCTATGCTATGCTATGCTATGCTATGCTATGCTATGCTATGCTACGCTATGCTAAGCTACGCTACGCTACACTATACTATACTACACTTCCGCTTTGTATATGGATGACCTTGCCTGTAGTGTCATACCCGCTCCGCTAGCAATTTCGCTTTGTGAAGAGCTCATTCAGCTTTTCAAGCGAGGCCAGTTTGATCTTGTCAAATGGACAAGCAACTCTAAGGAGGTTCTCGCACGCATACCAGATTCTCATAAAGTTTCTCCAGACATTGAGTTTGAGAAGTCTGTACCGCATAAAGTTCTCGGTTTACGCTGGGACAAATCCTGTGATAGTTTTCGGTTTGACGTCTCACCGCCAGATGATAAGTGCACCAAACGCACTATGCTGTCCACAATGGCTCGACTATGGGACATAATGGGTTTTGTGGCTCCCACAATTTTGTACGCCAAGCTCTTGACAAAGGGACTTTGGCTATCAATGTGTGAGTGGGATGAAACACCCCCTGACCATATTATCGCCGCTTGGGGCCAGTTTTGTATTGAGCTTACCGCGCTCAATCAAATTACTATTCCGCGTCATCTTGGGTTGGTAGATGGATGTACCATCAACTTAATAGGTTTCGCTGACGCCAGCGAGCGTGCTTACGGCGGAATCATATATCTGCAAGTCCGCATTGGTTCTAACTACTCGGTGCAGTTAGTTTGTGCCAAGTCTAATGTCTCGCCTGTTAAAACCATTTCAGTTGCGAGACTGGAGTTGTGCGCGGCCCTTCTTCTGTCTCAGTTGCTCCGCAAGGTTCAAGACACAGTTTTGCCCCACTACCCCATTAATAAATTATACGCATTTTCCGACTCCAAGGTAGTGCTCGCTTGGATTCATTCTTCTCCTCATCGCTGGCAGACTTTTGTCGCCAACCGCGTTAGCAAATTGATTGAACTTGTTCCCGCTACTTGTTTCAATCACGTCGCGGGTTATCGTACTCGTCTTTAGGAAGAACTTTCCATAAATCATATTGACTGGAAGTTTATTCCACCAGCATCTCCACATTTCGGTGGATGTTGGGAAAGCATGGTCGAAGTAATTAAGGCGCGTCTCTTCAAAGTTATAGGTCAACAGTTCCTATCTTACGTAGAGCTTTTAACTGTCCTTGCACAAGTTGAGGCACTGATCAACTCGCGTCCGCTCACGGCATTGAGTAGTGACCCTGCAGAACCATCCGCGTTAAGCCCTGCACATTTTCTGAACACAGTGCCATTATCGTCACTTCCGGCTCTCATGGCCGTTAGCCATCGTAGAGAAATTGCATACTTCTGTGGCGGTCCAGATCACTCGGACCCCACCTCAAAGCGCGAGCGGAATCACTCCGCTTAATGACAGTGCGACCGCACCTCGAAATCACGCCACCTCAAGAGATCCTTTGTGCGGGGCGAGGTCGACGACCGCTAGCTTACACGTGCCGCGCGCACGCAGCGAGCGTGTGACATTTGTATGGAGGCCGCCGAGAATGTCCTTGGAAGACCGGCACGAGTTACGACGGCCGGCGACCACCGCACAGTCTGCATCTAGCTAGCTTACGCTCTGTACACCTCGCGATCGCGCTTGCTTATAATATTCTTTGTATTTAAATAAGTACTTGAATGTATAACGTTATTAAATCATTAGTTTTGTTCATATAATAACAATCTTCATTTTTCGCCTGTATCTATCTCATTTTCCTGCTATCGCTTGCTGCCTATATCGCATAGCTTGTAGCTTCACCGTATGCTCGGCGCGGGTTCGATTCCCGTAAAAGTTAGGGATAAGCAAATCTCGCTTATACCTACATTTGGTGACCCCGACGTGATCTGAAGCAACCTTCACCGGTCAGATTACTAGCAGCTCTCATAGTGATCTGAAGAAGCGTTCACCGGTCAGATCCAGCAACAGCACCGTCATCTCCACCTCACCTCACTCCGAACTTCACCTGATGGTCAGCAACCAAGTCGCCGCCAGCCAGCATCTTCGAAGCCAGGATCCCACCGTAGGCCATGCAGACTTGCATGCCTGGTCTTCCCTGCAGCCTCTCCAGCACCACGGCACACCTCACTGCACACACGGTCATCGTAAGCAGCGCACATCGCTCCCGTACACGCAGCAGTGCCACTACGCAACCGCTTCGCAGCAACTACGCAGCAACTATGCAGCCACGACGCAGCCACTACGCAGCAACTCCCCGACTCACTGTGGGACACTCACTGCTCATCGCTCACTGCTCATCGCCTACTGCTCATCACCGACTGCACATCACCTTCGCAACCTCTCCCCGACTCACCGTGGGACTTGCGAAGCACACTGCGACAAGCGACTACAGACTCTCCACTGGCACGCTCCTCAGAAGCCGCGACAACTGGCCCATCACCTTCAAGAACGACCTCCGGTCTTGGGGGGGAATGATGTAGCGGCCGGCTACATAACACCCGCACAGCGCCATCTACCCAATAACGACGGAACTACTAAGACAACACTAATACCACGGCTACTAACAAGGCGGGAAGAATTCAAACAATCCTGAACCGCGATATCAACTTTCGCGAGACAAGCAGCAGAACTGCAAGATCTACTACGTCACGGCTCGTCACTGAGGCTAGAGAAGCTAGCCACTACCTGCAGCAACTACTTGCCAGTGTACTGCGACGTTTCGATGCAGATCCCTCGCCCGTATGTTACTCCGACTCTACGTAAACAGGCTTTCAACTCACTGCACAACCTTCATCACCCGGGAAAAGCAGCTACAGTGCGACTGGTTACGCAACACTTTGTGTGGCCAGGGATCCGTAAAGATTGTAGAGAGTGGGCAAGGCAATGTACAAAATGCCAGGCGTGTAAAGTGGCACGCCACACCAAATCCCCACCTACATCCTTCCTTACTCCCTCCTCTCGCTTTTCCCATATCCACATTGATATCGTCGGTCCCCTAAAACCTTCTTATGATTACAGGTACTGCCTTACTGTCATCGACAGATTCACCCGATGGCCTGAGGCGTACCCACTTAAGGACATCACGGCGGAGAGCTGCGCCGCTGCGCTGGTATCTGGCTGGATAGCCAGGTTCGGCTGTCCTGCACGGGTGACCACTGACCGTGGTCGTCAGTTTGAGAGCCACCTCTTCAAGACGCTCACAGTCTTGGTTGGCGCGCATCATCTTCGCACCACCGCCTATCATCCGGCGGCGAACGGCATCGTGGAGCGGCTTCACCGGCAGCTGAAGGCCGCTATCATGTGCCACGATTCTTCCCAGTGGACCGAAGCTCTGCCACTGGTACTGCTCGGAATGCGTAGCGCTTGGAAAGACGACATCCAAGCTACGCCGGCCGAGCTCGTCTACGGGGAGACACTCAATCTTCCTGGCCAGTTCCTGTCACCAAGAGAGGACTACGCTGCGACTGACGTCACCGAGTTTGCCAACCGGCTGCGCCAGCACATGGTCAAACTCACTCCCCGACCAACTACGTGGCATACGACGGCTACGCCATTCTACGTGCCCCGAGACCTGCACAGCTCTTCTCATGTGTTCCTGCGGCGAGACCATGCCAGGAGCTCACTGGAACCGCCCTACGCTGGGCCCTACATGGTGATACAGAGGCATCCAAAGTACTTCACTATCGATGTACAAGGTAGACCAAACAACGTCTCCATCGATCGTCTCAAACCGGCCTACGTGATGCGTGAAGACACTAGAGACGCTGGGCCAGCGACCACTACCACTACTACCAACTCGAGCACTCCGGCTGCCGGCGACGCGGAGAAGACGACAAGAAGTGGACGTCGAGTGCGATTCCCGGACTTCTATCGACCGTAGTCACGGTCTGGCCGGGGGGAATATGTGGCGGTCCAGATCACTCGGACCCCACCTCAAAGCGCGAGCGGAATCGCTCCGCTTAATGACAGTGCGACCGCACCTCGAAATCACGCCACCTCAAGAGATCCTTTGTGCGGGGCGAGGTCGACGACCGCTAGCTTACACGTGCCGCGCGCACGCAGCGAGCGTGTGACATTTGTATGGAGGCCGCCGAGAATGTCCTTGGAAGACCGGCACGAGTTACGACGGCCGGCGACCACCGCACAGTCTGCATCTAGCTAGCTTACGCTCTGTACACCTCGCGATCGCGCTTACTTATAATATTCTTTGTGTTTAAATAAGTACTTGAATGTATAACGTTATTAAATCATTAGTTTTGTTCATATAATAACAATCTTCATTTTTCGCCTGTATCTATCTCATTTTCCTGCTATCGCTTGCTGCCTATATCGCATAGCTTGTAGCTTCACCGTATGCTCGGCGCGGGTTCGATTCCCGTAAAAGTTAGGGATAAGCAAATCTCGCTTATACCTACACTTCCAAGGACGGTACAACCCGCGTTGTTACCGTGAAAACCGCTAAAGGGAGTTACGTGCGCCCTGTTGTACGTCTCTGTCCGCTTCCAACTCAGTGAGATCTAGCCTGAAGTTGGACCTACCTCTTAGTTTAAGTATTTAGTTAGTAGTTTTCGCTATTATTGCGTTTGTAGTTTTCGCTAAAGTTAATTTAGATTAATTTTATTGCCATATCGCTGTCTTAGCCTATTGATGGGTTATGCGGTAGTACACCCAACATAGCTAAGTTCAATTCTATCTTTAAAGGCAACCCTTTAGGGCCGGGGGGATATGGTAGCTCCTTCTACCTTTCCATCGAAACTAATCCCATCAACATCAATGGTTGGTCGCTGCTTTTTGTTTCTATCCCTCTCTATTCCATTCCCAAGAAGGAGGGGCACGCCTTCCGCGGATTGGTCGCCGCGAAACGTCGACGCGAGAGACAGTCCAGAACTTTCGAGAACATTCGATTCGCGATACGCGTCCACTATGCCGTATGACCGCGCCGCTCCCGCTATAGTTATTACCGATTATATAAACCGCTCGCAAGTGGAAGTGACTGTGTAGTGAAGTGAATTCAGCAGCTTCATCCCGAAACCACCAGGAGACTGCCCTTCTGAGACGAAGAAGATCGCCGTATAAGGTAAGTGCCCTCCGTCCTTGGAATATCCTATACCCACTCACAATCATCTCTCCCATTCCAGTCCTAGGCGGCTAAAACCCGCTATCCTTTGCATACAGTCTATTTCCTTCTCCAAGTCGCCTAGAACCCTACAGTTTCGGTGTATCGCCGAACCACCTTTAAAACTTTAATGTGACGTCATTTAAAAAAGTGAATTTAGGACGAAGATGTTGCAATGTGTGTCGCGAAAAATTTAAAATGATTTTACGCGTTTATCGCACATTCTGCCTCTTTTAAGAAGATTTTGGGTTAAGCAAGGATCATTCATAGAAGTTGCTCATTTATGCCTCGTATGGGATCCTGGAAAGAAGAGGGCTTGAGATCGATCTGTGTGGAGATCCATGAGGGGCGCCTACTGCTAGCAGTGGACGGCTTCAGGCTGTCATAATGATACCTAACGACCCTAACGTGGTCCCAACGGAAGACCAGATCTAGTTCTTCATAACTAGCATCTTGCTGAGTTGCTAACGATAAGCAAGAATATTATTGTTATTTTTATTACAAACTAAGTATGCCGTGTGGGTGATGGCATAGATGCCGTGTGGGTGACGGCATAGAATACAAGTGTCACCACCCCGCCGGCCCTATCTTCCCGTGGGTGTCGTAAGAGGCGACTAAGGGATAACACGATGCAATTACTATCTTTGCGTAGAGACGGAAAACTCGACATCAAACCCTATACGACTGCCTCGTTGGTCTCGCGGCATAAATGTGCGCGTGGGATCGAGAGGTCCCGGGTTCGATTCCTGGGTCGGGCAGTGTTATTGGGTTTTTCTGTCACGAAATTCTCAGTAGCAGCACCGAGTCTGGAAATGTGCCCGGTACGGCAATAGGCTCGCCCCTTATTACGTGGGACTAAATATCATATCATATCGCTGTCTTAGCCTATTGATGGGTTATGCGGTAGTACACCCAACATAGCTAAGTTCAATTCTATCTTTAAAGGCAACCCTTTAGGGCCGGGGGGATATGGTAGCTCCTTCTACCTTTCCATCGAAACTAATCCCATCAACATCAATGGTTGGTCGCTGCTTTTTGTTTCTATCCCTCTCTATTCCATTCCCAAGAAGGAGGGGCACGCCTTCCGCGGATTGGTCGCCGCGAAACGTCGACGCGAGAGACAGTCCAGAACTTTCGAGAACATTCGATTCGCGATACGCGTCCACTATGCCGTATGACCGCGCCGCTCCCGCTATAGTTATTACCGATTATATAAACCGCTCGCAAGTGGAAGTGACTGTGTAGTGAAGTGAATTCAGCAGCTTCATCCCGAAACCACCAGGAGACTGCCCTTCTGAGACGAAGAAGATCGCCGTATAAGGTAAGTGCCCTCCGTCCTTGGAATATCCTATACCCACTCACAATCATCTCTCCCATTCCAGTCCTAGGCGGCTAAAACCCGCTATCCTTTGCATACAGTCTATTTCCTTCTCCAAGTCGCCTAGAACCCTACAGTTTCGGTGTATCGCCGAACCACCTTTAAAACTTTAATGTGACGTCATTTAAAAAAGTGAATTTAGGACGAAGATGTTGCAATGTGTGTCGCGAAAAATTTAAAATGATTTTACGCGTTTATCGCACATTCTGCCTCTTTTAAGAAGATTTTGGGTTAAGCAAGGATCATTCATAGAAGTTGCTCATTTATGCCTCGTATGGGATCCTGGAAAGAAGAGGGCTTGAGATCGATCTGTGTGGAGATCCATGAGGGGCGCCTACTGCTAGCAGTGGACGGCTTCAGGCTGTCATAATGATACCTAACGACCCTAACGTGGTCCCAACGGAAGACCAGATCTAGTTCTTCATAACTAGCATCTTGCTGAGTTGCTAACGATAAGCAAGAATATTATTGTTATTTTTATTACAAACTAAGTATGCCGTGTGGGTGATGGCATAGATGCCGTGTGGGTGACGGCATAGAATACAAGTGTCACCACCCCGCCGGCCCTATCTTCCCGTGGGTGTCGTAAGAGGCGACTAAGGGATAACACGATGCAATTACTATCTTTGCGTAGAGACGGAAAACTCGACATCAAACCCTATACGACTGCCTCGTTGGTCTCGCGGCATAAATGTGCGCGTGGGATCGAGAGGTCCCGGGTTCAATTCCTGGGTCGGGCAGTGTTATTGGGTTTTTCTATCACGAAATTCTCAGTAGCAGCACGGAGTCTGGAAATGTGCCCGGTACGGCAATAGGCTCGCCCCTTATTATGTGGGACTAAAGTATATCTGGCGAAAAGTGGGTGTAGAAATACACCTCTGCCTACCTCTTCGGGGTTATAGGCGTGAGAATATGTATGTACTAAGTATGTAAACTAGGTTGTATAAGTTGTATTCAAGTCGTCAAGTCAAGCATCATCGTCACCGTTATGGTAGTTTATGTTTTTTGTTTGACTGCACGGTTGGCGTAGTGGTTTAAACGGCCGCCGCGCCACTTCACACTGCGGATTATTGTAGGTCTATTCCCACATGAAATAACACTGTGTGATTCATAAATTATTGTTTCAGTCCGGGTGAATATTTTTAGTGCGGGATATGTCTAAAAAGAACCTATAAAGAGCATCATGTAATAATTCCAAATTGATGCCCACGACAAATGAGGCAGCTAATTTTAAAAAAGCTCACTTATAGAAAATAATTTTCACCACCAAGGAAAAAGATTTAAAAACATACAGGTACCTAACCAGCTTATCTAATGATTAGCTGGTTACCTGTATGACGCACTACACACATACTTAAGGCTGGTATTTAAATGAGTAACTGAAAATTAAAGTTTTGAGTGACAAAAATAATCAATTTGGGTTATAGAATTACTAAGTGAGCGACTGACTGCGAGTGATAAGAAATCAACAGAACAGCAACTTACAAACATTAATTTGAGTTACTTAAAATACAAAATGAGAACGTTACGTTCTGCATTTTTTTTTCAATATTTGGCAAATTATTAATATCAACTGAGTGGCATTTTATCTTAAGTGAAGTGTTTCGTAATAGAAAAGCCACATTGAAAAATACTAAATAAGACGCTTCAGTCTTTTAGGCCAAGAAAACTCGGAGCCCTGCTTCTCAGGGCTCCTAGTTTTGGGTACGGGGTCACAAGAAAACCTAACATAACCTATTAAGTTTCCCGAGTGAACGAGTTTTCATCAATAAATAGATCGTGATTTACGAAATGAAGGCCGGCAATATTGAAGTCGCCTTTTCTGTATTTCTACTCACTCACCTAATAATTTAGTCGCTCACCTAGTAATTTAGTCGCTCACCTAGTAATTTAGTCGCACGGTTTACATTTTAATTTCTGAAATGGATTAATCACAACGCTTTTAGTACGCTCGTTCTAGATTTTATTATTAAACAATATTCGTCGTTCATCATCATCATTATCAGCCCTGTACGTTCATCATCATCATTACCAGCCCTGTGGGCACGGGCCTCTTCTCACTATGAGACCGAAATAACTATAGATAGGAATAACTTACTTACGCTGTTAAGAAATTTTACTAACTATATCTGCAATAAGTATAGTTACTTTATTTATATTTAGCATAGTTCGTAATTTGTAATATTCATTTAATAGTTATAAGTGCAATATGTTTGAGTTATTGCAGATATGATACGGATCCTTATTTACGGTATACAATAATGTATTCATTATTTCTGTAGAGTTACTGCATTTATACATAGACTCACGCCTGTTTCCCCGAAGGGGTATGGAGAGGCATATTAAACGCCCACTTTTCGCCAGTGTTTTGATCCCACGTAATAGGTGGCGAGCCTATTGCCGCTTATCGGGATATTTTGTTTGCCAGAGCCTCGTCCGTTGATCGGCAGGTGCACCACTTGCAGGTGAGGTTGGCTTGGGACCCTAAGTTCTTGGTGGGAACCCTATGCATTTATACATACATACATAAATACATATCGTCACGCCTTTTATCCCCGAAGGGGTAAGCAGAGGTGTATTTCTACACCCACTTTTCGCCAGATATAATTTAGTCCCACGTAATAAGGGGCGAGCCTATTGCCGTACAGGGCACATTTCCAGACTCCGTGCTGCTACTGAGAATTTCGTGACAGAAAAACCCAATAACACTGCCCGACCCAGGAATCGAACCCGGGACCTCCCGATCCCACGCGCACATTTATGCCGCGAGACCAACGAGGCAGTCGTATAGGGTTTGATGTCAAGTTTTCCGTCTCTACGCAAAGATGGTATTTGCATCGTGTTTTCCCTTAGTCGCCTCTTACGACACCCAAGGGAAGATAGGGGGTGGTGACACTTGTATTCTATGCCGTCAACCACACGGCAATTATAATTACCATATTTCGTTACTTGTGATTCTCATAAGTGTAATAAGCTTGAGTTATTGCAGTTATCTTAAGGGACCTTATTAATAATTATGGGAAGGACACTAAAATTGATTTAGTAAGTAGATATATATTGCATTTATTTCTAGGAAGATTAAATGAATACAGTATACCTACGCGATATCAATTGCAATAAATTCACCATTTATTGCGATTATAACTAGCACCAGCAAGGGAAACTTAAAACAACTTTATCACTATACATTCAGTCAAAAAATATCGGAAATGGATTACTTGTTTATGATTCCAAATTCATTTTTTTGTTTTTTTTTTGTTGTTTTTAGATTGTCACAACTGTTTTCCATTTTGGCGCGGAGTTTGAGTTGCATTTGTTAGTTATCTTAAATACAGTGCTGTTTTAGTTATATAATATCTAGTGTGTATTGCAAATTTCATAATGGACAAAAACATCGTAAAAAAGTGTTTGTCTTAAATTTTGCATTACCAATGGATTTTCGTGTTCGAAGTCAATGAAAATGTTACAGAATTCTTACGGTGAATCGACTTTATCAAAAACTCGTGCTTATGAGTGGTACAAAGCGTTCAAATACGGTCGAGATGTGATGGAAGATTTGCCTCGCTCTGTTAGGCCCTTAACGTCTGCAACTGAAGTTAACATCGCAAAAGTGAAGGAATCAGTACTGAAAATCCTCATTTAACTTTGAGAGAGATAGCCGCCGAACTTTCTGTATCTCACGAGTCGTTTCGTATCATTTTAACTTAACTTATCATTTGGGTATGAAAAAATTGCCGCTCGGCTAGTCCCAATAGACCTGGATTTTCTACAAAAAATCAATCGCATGAGAGTCGCTGAGGTCATGCTAGAACGAGTCAATTCCAACCTAACATTCATAAAACGCATTGTTACTGGTGACGAGACGTAGGTTTACGAGTTTGACATGCATACTAGTCAACAAGCTGCGGAGTGGCGCCTTCCAACTGAACCGAAACCGAAAAGACCACGCCAAAGTCTTTTCTTTAACTATCGCGTTGTTGTGTACTTGGAATTCTTGCCGGCAGATCAAACGGTAAATAAGGAGTATTATTTGTGCGTTATGCGTCGTTTAAGAGACAACAGAGAAATTCGACGAAAAAGGGCAGATTTGTGGAAAGAAAATTCTTCGATTTGCACACGAATTTTTGACTAAACACTCAACAAATACCATCGAGCAACCACCACATTCACCAGATGTGGCCCCAGCTGACTTCTTTCTTTTTCTTATACTCAAATTACCACTTCGTGGCACCCGTGTTCAATCGGTAGAAGATATCAAGGAGAATTCGCGGCGAAAACTGAACTGAATTCCGGAAACAGCAGTTCAAAAAGTTTTGATGATTGGATTATTCGTTGGCGTAAGTGTATCGTTTCTAATAGAGCATACTTTGAAGGTGATAAAATAAATTTGGATTAATAACAAACTTTGTGTATTATTGACCTTATCCCGGTACGTTCTTGACAGAGTATTAGTAACCGTTGCATTTGAAATGCTGGATTATAGACCAGAATTAATAAGTAAGATAGCTAAGTGATTCCCATTGTAATTGTACTTTTTTAGTTTGAAATAAAAAGATTTAATAGTATTTTTTTTCGTAAAATTATAACCGATTTCACATTATTTTAAAAATACCGAAGACAGTTTCAAACTAAATCGGTGAGAGGAAATATAATGTTTTGCAAACTTCTGTTTATTCATAGGTATTTGACATAAAAGTGTAATATCTCCGTTTTTCTAATAGTAACAAGTTAAAACTTAGGCGTTTTAAATTTGTCTTTTACTAATGAAAACCGCAATAAATAAGAAACTTAATGCATATTTGGTTAGGAAGCAGTTAAATAAAAAAAGGGAATTGCTACTCAAAAATGCATCATGTTGGTTTCCTAACCATTAGTGCAATAAATAGGTTACTTATTGCGGTTATGACTAGTAAACATTCTTTCTACATAGAAATATAACATTATTGTACTTGTCGGAGATTGGAGAACGGAACGTCAAATCTTAATAGATTTGGGCGTATTCGGATACGATGGTTGGCAACACTGAGGTCGGCAGTTGACAGCTGTCAATGTCATTAAATGTTTTATAAGCGAATGAGGAGCTGTGAACGGGCACGTTTTGCGACAGACACAGCGGAGGAATCAAGTGTGGCCTACCTACGACCGACTTCGCCGCGTTTCCAAAAGTAATTCAATTTCCATCCGAGCTACGTGTGCATATTTAGTTTGTGAAGTGAACTAATTAGTTTGAGTAAAACCTATTGAGTGTATACCAAGTCTTATTTTCCTGAAATGTAATAATAATAATAATAATAATAATAATAATAATCTTTATTGTACACCAAATTAAAATTTAACATAGGAATTTCAACATATAAATACATATTGCACAAACGGCGGCCTTATCGCTAAAAAGCAATCTCTTACAGGCAACCTATAAGGAAAAGAGAAGTAAGGAGCCAGACATAGGGCAGTTTTGGCGTAGTAGGATAGTTATGAAATTATACCAGATAAAAAAATACGAATACACACTATACTATACAAATACACTAATATTTATATTATACTATAATATACATACATACAATAATGTAATGAATTAAGTAATGGAAGTAGACAATAGTAAAAAAGGGAGAGAAAGAAAGTGTGAGTTTGACAATATTATGGAAAGTTAAAGAGTTAAGTAGTGGTTTTTCACTAAGTTTTTAAAAGATGTGATATTTTGAGCCAGTTTGATGGATACAGGCAATGCATTCCACAACCGTGCGGCTTGTACAGTAAAGGATTTATCGTAAAAAGTAGTGGAATGCATTAGAATTTCCAATCTCAAATTTACCGATGACCTTGAAGCGTTCTTTCAAATAAGATGGAGTAGAAGGATTGAAAAGAATATTATAGAGTAAGGAAAGAATGTGAGTATTCCGCCGAAGGCGAATTGGCAGCCACTTGAGCTTATTGCGGAAATTAGAAACGTGATCTAAATATGAACCTAATACAGAAGTTTTGAAGACGCTCAAGCTTATCAAGTTGCTCCTCAGTGAGATCTAGATAGCTGACATCAGCATAGTCAAGGATAGGTAATAGAAGAGAGTTTGCAAGTGCAATCTTAGTGGCAATCGGAAAGTTCCTCAGTTTTCGCAAAGTCCCCGCCGCAGCAAACAATTTGCGACTAACTTCGGTGATTTGTGGTCCCCAAGATAGAGTTTTATCAATATATACACCTAAGTCCTTCACACAATCACTTATAGGTATTGGGATACCACCAAAAGTGATTTGGGGTAGCAGATTCCAGTCAATGCGAGACATCATCCTGGGACTACCAACAACGATAATCTGTGTTTTCACAGGGTTGATCTGCAAACCAAATCTCAGGCTCCAAGCAGATATCCGTTCTAAATCAGAGTTCATGATGCGAAATGCTTCAAACAGCTCATGTGCCGGTGCCTGTGTGTAAATTTGAAGATCATCTGCATAAAGGTGGTAGGATGACTGAAGTTGATAGGAGATGGAATTTATGAAAATTGAGAAGAGTAATGGAGAGAGAACGCCACCCTGTGGAACGCCGGCTGTCGTATTACACCACGAAGAGAAAGAGTCTTCGACCCGTATACGCTGCCGACGACCAAACAGGTAACTATGAAACCAATCAATCACTGGTGGAGATATGTTAATAGAGCGTAATATACCGAGAAGAGTGTGGAAATCAACGGTATTAAAGGCGTTACTAAAGTCCAGTAAACAAAGTACCGTTAAATTGCCTTTCTCCATACCGAACCTAATGTCGTCGGTAATGTTGGTCATGACCAGGACGGAATCCGGATTGTAGAGGATTGAATAGGAGGTTCTTGTTAAGGAAAGTAGTGAGTTGGACATGAACTAGGCGCTCTAGCACTTTAGAAAGGAAAGGTAACACGGAAATAGGACGATAATCAGAATAGAAAGTAGGTTTAGATTTTTTGGGCAAAGGAATAATTTGGGCATCTTTCCAAGCAGTTGGAAATACGCCCCAGGATAAGGAATAATTAAGTATATGACAAAGGATGCGAAGGATTTCGTCTAAGATAGGAAGAATCATCTTACGACTGACGCAATCATTACCGACAGCATTGGAAGAAATCGATAATACGCACCTTTTAACATCACACGCAGAAACTTGATTAAAGACGAAATGTGGATAATTTGGAGTCGGAAGCGTGGAAAGATCATGTTAAGTCTTAGCTTTAGTAGTCGCATCAAATTGCGACGAAGAAGTGAAATGCTGATTTAGTAAATCGATGTCAATATTAATGGAACTGTGGTCATGTATTGACTTTCCAACTCCCAGTGATCTTAGAAATTTCCAGACTTTAGCTGGGTCTTCGCTCTCAACAGATTTATGGATGTGTTGGCGTTCTGCTTTCCTACACACCTTGCTGCAGTGATTTCTAATCGCAATATAACTCTCCCAATTGCGAGGACTCGGTTGACATTTATATTTGGTTTTAGCCATTGCTTTCTTTGATAGCAGATGTTTTATTTCTTCAGTTAGCCACGGCGAAGGCAAGTGCTTGACTCTTATTGCACGGACTGGAGCATGAATATCCAATAGTCGAATAATTGCACTATTGAGTTTTTCAACTTTTTCGTCGATGGATTGAGCACTTTCCACAGATTCCCAGTTAATGTTGCGAGCGTCACTACGGAGACTCTCCACGTTCATGCCACGAAAATTACGTTGCAGAAGAATTTTAGTGTTAGGCTTAGGAGGACGAAGTTTATATGAGAGAAAAATTAAGTCGTGGTAGGAGAATGCATCAGCTGAAAATTGACCATGCTTGACGACAAGAGAAGGTGAAGAAACAAAGATAAGATCAAGAAGAGAAGGAGTTGAATTCGGAAAGATATGTGTAGCATTTAGAGGAAGAATAGACAGGTTACAGGATTCCACTATTCTACATAAGGAAGAAGAGCGAGAATCATGCTTTAACAGACAAGTGTTAAAATCGCCCATGATTATTGTATGAATGTAAGAAGATGTAAGAGTTTCTAAAATACGCTCAAAAGATGAAAAATAATTTATATGGCAGTTAGGCGAGTAATAGACACCAAGCAGAACCTTCCTATGAGCGAGACTTATTTCTAAAAAGAGATGCTCACCTGCATTAAGCGGAGGTGGCTGTGCTGACATATCAATAACATTGTAAGGAATGTGATTACGGAGATAAATGGCAACACCGCCACCACCGCCAACAGTACGGCCATTTCTTACTAAACGGAAATCAGGTAAAGTGTAAGAAACAGAAGAGAGACATGGTTTCAGCCATGATTCGGAAATAAGAATAGCATGGATATTTTTACAGTCGAAAGTAGTCAGCATATCCTGGAAGTGGGCAGGAATACTCTGGGCGTTGATGTGAACGACATTCAAGTTATGGGGTACATCGGCAAACTCTGATTGAAGTATTTCAGGTAGAGGAGGAATGCTTACAAAACTATCATTATGACTACTAACAGAGTGGAAACTGTCACTATCACTACTATAATGGTCATGTAACATAATAAAATAAAATATAACACAAATAAATAATTAATATATAAATTTAAAATAAATAAATTAATATAATATAAAAATAATATATATCTTATATTGAAGAAAAATAAAAAATATATATATAAATATAAATATATGTATAGTCGTTAACTCCACCCGCCAGTTACACGTGTTACATAAATAAACAATTAAGTATCTCCCGAGTAACAAAAACGGAACAAACAGATATCTGAACATATCAAGATGCAAATAAGTAAAAAAAATAAAAGACTGTTGGAAGAACTAGACCAGGTGAATTAAAATTTCGGTACTCCGTAAAAAAGATAAGTACCTAAGTATTAAAACCCTGAGTTTCAAATAGTTAGAAATCTATGGTATGACAGCTGTCAGATCAGAAGTGTCAAAGGTAATAATTATGTCAACAGTGAAAAAGTGAGATTTATAAAATAAGTGTAAGGTATAGCTTCGAAAATATAATAAGAAAGCAGGTAGTAAATAAGTAAGACGAAAAGTAATTCACCCGGTCATGTAAACAAACACGAAAGAACATAAAAACCCTATTTTTTCGGTGCTGGAGCTCGTCTTGTTTTCGTTGCGGTCGCCTTCGTCGCAGGTTTCTCCGGGTCCAAGCCCTTGATCTTGTCGAGATCTCCCGTGGATGAAATCCGGTGTCGATGACCATTGGCATCTATAACGAACACGGAGCCCTCCCTGGTCCAGCACTTCGCGACACCAAACTTCTCTCGCGCTGCCATGAAAATTGCATGTACGGTGGAGGAAGACCTGAGAAACGAAGAACGCCCACATTCTCCTACGTTACCTACGTTATACTTATAAATAAATGCGGGAACAAACATTAAATATCACATAATATTCTATACATTGTTATACATTATGTGGTAAAAGTTTCAATCCGATACCTTGGCGACAGCGCTGCTAGTCGTGAACGGGCCGTTAGACCATGTCGGAGACTTTCGTGAGGTCTGTAAACTTCATCATCAGAGTATGCCACACACTCCCGCAAGAAAGAAAAATTGCCTTATTAATCTAACATAATACTAAAAATTTAATCAATCATTCGAAACTGTTTACATGTAACAAAATAGATATATTTATTAATTTTACGTTTGTATTTTTATTTGTCCGTATCGTTGTTTCGGGAATCCGATATTTCGCAATGTTCCATGAAGATAGTGCTTGCAAAAGTGCAAATAGTAAGTGTCTAAACACACTATAAAGGTTTTCAATTTATAAATATTACATACATACATACTTATATAATAAATTTTATTCACCAAAATAGTTACAGTAGTGTACACAAGTAGATATAACTAGTGGGTAGACTTACTCTAGGCATCACAGTGTGTTGTGTAATGGTGTTGCTGGCTACACCAAATTAATTAATAATATATAGTTCTTAGGTCGCATACTTGTTTCCACATGTGTTTGTCTTATCGCTACGATGGCGCCAACGTTCTGCAATTAGTAAACTCATAAATTCTGAGAGGTTGACAAATTTGTAAGAGTTATGTGACAGGCATATGAGTAAAGAAATAGCCATGAAATATGAGAAAACATTTACACTGTAGTGTTCACATGCGGTATAGTTGAGGATTATAAAAAAATTGGGCAAGTGCGAGTCGGACTCGCGCACAAAGGGTTCCGTACCATCATCTATAAAAGAAAATCACGTTCGTTGTATGTATACTTAAATACTTTATAAGTTTCTACCTGTTTATTAAGATCGAGTAACAAATTGCTTAAAAATTACGTTTGTTGTATGGGAGCCCCCCTTTATTATTATTATTTTTTTAATTTAATTATTTATTTTGAAAGGTAATATACAACTACATATTCTGTAAAAATTTAAAGCGTCTACCTGTAACAGTTAGGAATTTTGAGCAAAATATACGAAAAAAAGCACGTTTTTTGTATGGGACCCCCCCTTAATTTTTTTATTTTTTTTATTTTTAGTATTTGTTGTTATAGCGGCAACCGAAATACATAACTTGTGAAAATTTCAGCTATCTAGCTATCATGGTTTATGAGATACAGCCTGGTGACAGACAGACAGACAGACAGACAGACAGACAGACAGACAGACAGACAGACAGACAGACAGACGACGGAGGCTTAGTAATAGGGTTCCGTTTTTTACCTTTTAGGTACGGAACCCTAAAAAGGGATGAACCATAAGAAGCGGACCCTATCAGGTACATAAATGCTGCTCATGCGTGTCATTTATACTGTATGTCGAGTTCGAGTCTCGACAGTGGTTATATTATTGGCTACAGAAAATGCTTTACGTTTAAATATCTCGAGTTTGACTCTCGATAATAAGCATATTGTTGGTTAGAAGCACTTCCGTATCAGGTTCGCTGTTTGAGCCCGATACGCGATGCGGACTAGCGATGGTTAGAACTAATTTAAGATAAGAAAGAGAAGGATTTTATATTATATAGATTATTTTTATAGGAAATCTGGTGTAAGATATTAACATGGCTTGAGATTAATATATAATGCACACCAGAATATTCCGTGGAATATATAGCAGAATATATAGGTATTGTTAAATCAGGTTAGACTCCTGAGCAAGGTCTGTGACGATATGTTGTTGTGAAACGTCGGCAAACTAGTCGCCGCTATTGTTGATAACATGTTCGATACCTGTATATAAGAAGGGAAAATAATTTAAATATAAATAGTGTATAATATTTTGTTGGAATTTATTACACTAACGTACTGAAATAGCAGGTTCGACTCCTGTTGCTATGATATTTTGAAATATTTCAACAAACTTACTGAAATAACGGGTTCGACTCCTGTTGCTGCGATATTATAAAAATGTTTTCAACAAACTTACTGAAATAACGTGTTCGACTCCTGTTGCTACGATATTTTAAAAATATTTTCAACAAACTTACTGAAATAACGGGTTCGACTCCTGTTGCTACGATATTATAATAATGTTTTCAACAAACTTACTGAAATAGCGGGTTCGATTCCTGTTACTACGATATTTGAAAATGGTGTCAACAAACGTATTAAATTACGAAATCTAGTAATAATATCTATCTTATACATACGCGTTCTATGGACAAGCATCTATTAGTTTATTACATTGGTTGAGTTGAGATTTTAACAGTATGCATATGGTTTTTATTGATGAAGTGTACACGAGGTTTAATTGAGAAAAACATTATTCTGAGGTCATATATCAGTAAACTTAGTTTCCTAACGTGTTAGCAAGTAGATTAAGGTAATATTAGCCCACTGCAGTATTTTGGTACACTTTATAAATGCTCTAGGTTCGATTCGGTTTCTGAGCATTGGTGAAAGTCGGCGTATATTATACTCATGTACCTAATGATCGGCGCGGGCTTTATAGAAGTCGTACAATGTGATTTTAAATATTTTGGGTTCGATTCCCAAACATAAAAAGAATGCACACTATTGTTGAACACGAAACTATTTTGTTTATTGTTGTTATTATAGCAGGAAATAATATTTCGCCGATAATGTGCGTCTGGAGATGGGTTTAGTGACCATTGTTTTAAAAGGTTTTGTTTTATAATTGTTGCCCTAACTAAAAAGGCAATGCAATAGGCCGACATCTGGCACGTTTTGTTTCCAAATGCCAGCGTGTGAAGAAATAAGGGATAAAACAAAAAGGGAAACACATTTTAGATGTTTATTATTTAAAAGAAAGAAGGCTAGAAAGGAACTATTGTTCTTTTGTATTATTGATGTGCTTTGTCCGAACGCGCCAACGCGCACGTGAAAAGGACAGGATGGGCTACTTTGTTAAGATATGATTGCATGTGGCGCATTGTTTTAAGGAACTGAATGGCTTTAGAAAGTCATTTACGCCGTTTTTTAGCATGGGTTCGATTCCCATCGTGAAAGGAGCCATAGTTCTTTTGTATTATTGATGTGCTTTGTCCAAGGGCCAAGATCGGCTACTTTGTTAAGATATGACTGCACATGTGCTGCATTGTTTTGAAAAACTGAATGGCTTTTGTAAGTCATTTCTGCCGTCTTTGGTATGGGTTCGATTCCCGCCGTGCGTCATATGAAATAGATATTCTACACGTGTTAATTCTAAGCATCAGTATTTTACCTAACTGTTCCAGTTTAGGCTATCTCAGATTTTGGTTTAGCTAAGTATTTACAATACTTATTCATCTGCGTTAAAATGTGATTGCCAGTGGCAATGATGTATGTATTTGTTATACCGGGTATATTGAACACATACCTTTTAAGAGCGCTCAATTTACCAGGGTTCGAGCCCCAGGTTTGCTTAGAGCTTGACATTGAGTTCATATTCCTCATGAGATTCGAGAGGTGTGTAAGCAGTATGCTAAAAACGTCTTGATACATACTAGACTCATAGACATAGTTTAGCCCTATCGTGTGATATCCGTAAACAGCTAACTTGATTCTGAAGTTCAAATAAAAATTTTGTTGTTAGACTCATGCAATATACTTAATACGCATACTGAAAAATATTAATTGGTGATCCGCATCACATCTTCTAATTATCTGTTAGTTTGTATCCGGGTTTAGTACTCAAATAGAAGTCGTATATTATATGACTAATCTTGGAAGTTGATACTCGTGGCATTTCATTTAAAATTCCAGGACCCTACGTCACCTTTTACATCAACTACCGCACGTGTTGTTGCGTCCGTCGGCTGTGACTACAAAGTAGCGGCGTTCCGGTAACGTGAAAGGCAGCTGCAGTATGCGTCGAAGGACATATCTCGCATTGGATCATCTTACACAGAGCTAAGTGTTCATTATGTTTACTAACTATAAACGCGCACATCGACTAACTTCAAGCAAGTGGACTCCCTCTGATCCGAACTCTCAGATATACATACAATATTAAACGAAGGTTTAAGTTACATAGGGCCTTATGTGTGTCGTTCGTTATATAGAACTTTTTTTTATGGCATAATATATTTGGCAGCTGCGTCCAACTGCACGAGTAATAATCGTAATTGTTATTTACGTTAACTGTAATCAGAGCCTTAATAATGAAGCAGATATCATGTCGATACGCTTGATGATCCGAATGAAGAACTGATTGGCGGCCATCTCGCCGAACATTGTGGGTTCGATCCCCGCGCGTACAATTTCTAGCTAAATGGGAATAATTCCTAGTGTGGGACTGAGTTAAGAATTGTTTAGTTGTAGGGACTGTCGAGCTATCAACTGGGGAAAACGACTGCTGCACTATACTATTGTTTACGACTATTTAGCTCATTATATAAAACTATTGCAACTACTTGTCTGTCACTTTTGATAAAACTAGTCTCTTATACGAGTGTGTGCGAACTATTCCAGCCACTGCTACCTGACGCTATGTACACCCGCTACTGAACCCGATTTCGACGAGTGACAATGGCGAATCAGGTACCCTGATCATACCACGCTGCCCGTTTGTCAAGAAGACATCTGGTATGTACACCTCCATTCTAAGCATGGATAGGATGTCTTATAGATTGTACTACTATTTTGAGAATTTAATGCTAAAACGCCATCTGGCTTATTGGAATATATAGGTTACGGGCCACTGGTGATCTCGGTTATGTGCACTAGTTCCAATAAGAAGTTTAGGTCTGCGGAGAAGTTTAGTAGTATACAGATGGATAAGAGTTTTGATAATTTCTCATAGGCATACTAAAACGTTCATATTTGATTAGGCACAGTTGAGGCAACAATTGCTATAGGATACTTATAAGCAACAATGTTGTCATAATATGGAGATGGCTGAAGTATAGTTAGTTAGTTATTGTATCGTACGGAGTGACCTTAGCAAAGGTATGGTAGGGTTATTATTGTCAATCAACTATGAGTTAGGATAAGTGGTATTGAAGCAGTGGTTATTTATTGGAAATTGTATGTTACTTGCCGATAGTTAATGGTGGAAGACAAGATGCAGTTTTAACTGGCATACTCTAATACATATGCTATTGTATCTGTAGTGAAAGCTCATACGCTATGACTTAGTCTACGCGTCTGATTTTCAGAGGGGGGAATGTAATGGTGTTGCTGGCTACACCAAATTAATTAATAATATATAGTTCTTAGGTCGCATACTTGTTTCCACATGTGTTTGTCTTATCGCTACGATGGCGCCAACGTTCTGCAATTAGTAAACTCATAAATTCTGAGAGGTTGACAAATTTGTAAGAGTTATGTGACAGGCATATGAGTAAAGAAATAGCCATGAAATATGAGAAAACATTTACACTGTAGTGTTCACATGCGGTATAGTTGAGGATTATAAAAAAGGGATGAACCATAAGAAGCGGACCCTATCAGGTAGTAAGAGGTCAGGGGCGTTGCCTTGGGGGTGTTTGACTGGACAGTCGGTCTTAGGAGGCGGGGCTAGTCGGGTCCCAGGACAGCGTGACGTGGTAGTGGTGGTGTTGGATGGGACAGTCAATGTGGGGACGCGAAAGAGGGCAGAGTACGGGAACGCTCTAGCATGGTGGTGTTCGACGGGTCAGTCAAGGTTGGGACGCGGAACTAGGCGTATCTCGCGGACACTCGGTCTTAGGACGCGGAGGTCGACAGATCTCGGGAAAGCGTGGCGTGTAGTTGAGGAAATACGGGTTTGTGGTGTTTGGAGATGGTCGATGTGAGTTCGCGAAGCTAGGCGGATCCCGGCGGGTGCCGAGACGCGGCGTGTTCGATTGGGAAGTATGCGTAGGGGTGGAGAAGGGTTGACTTGGAGGCACGAAACGTATCGTACCTAGATCTAGGCGCGGAAAGAGTGTTCGGCAAGAATTGAGAATGAGTGTTAATTACTAACAAGGAAAGAGACGAGCGGACTTCAAGAAAAGGTATAGGGCGACGAGTGTCAGAGTATCGGTTACCGGGTGAGAAGTCCTAACGAGGTATGACGCTGTTGATCCCGGTGAGTGCCTGATACTTAAATTTAATCACTAAAAGTCATTGTATGAGTTTTATATAATTACACATTACAAATATGTATGTACTGATATCCCAGGCTGAATAAATTACTCTATACAATGTTATTTATTAATATGTTTGGTAGAATTTGTTATAATATATCAGTTTATAATAGTTAGTTATATAATAACGATTACAGACTGACTGACTGGGTGCGCCTGGCTTAGCGTAAGTCCTGTATGGCCGAGAGAGTGTGATATATGTAAGCCACGGTTTGATGGTTGTGTTCTCGGCTCTGCCCCGGGACCCAGCGTACGGAGATTGAGAGCGGAGAGAATACAAGTATCCTGTCAGTGGATCTGCGTATGTGTGATTAGCTTAGGATATTAGGCTTGCGGAGAAGTAAGAGTGTAGAGGTCTGGTATGAGTTACCTCGGCTTTGCCCCGGTACACAGCTACCGGAGATTGAGAGCGGAGGGGTTTCACATGCTTGATTTGTGACCACGGTCTGGTATGAGTTACCTCGGCTCTGCCTCGGCACCCAGCGTCTGAGATTGAGAGCGGAGAGGTTTCACATATCTCGCTTGTGGGTGTGTGGTTATGAATGGTGGATAGTTAACTATGTGGTATTCAGGGTACTGCTAGGCATCGTAATCTAGTTAGAAGCGAGGCAATCCCATTAAAGACATATATTATTTTGATGTCCTCTTTTCACTCTTAGAAGTGTTTACACTTGGTAAATGCTGTCAGTAGAGACATGTCCCGTCAAACCTGGACGAGTGTCATAGATTATGCGCGGAGGAGGGGCGCTTTAATCAGGGCCACTGGGGGCCCTCTGACATTTTAAACCCAGTTAATAAGAAAACTAAAATTTTAATCAGCCTGGGGTCCATAGGATTCCGTTATGTTGCAAAAAATTATGTACATTATTATAGTAACCCTGCCTCTTAAACTAGGGTATCCTGTATTTTAAGAGACAGTGTCTAGCTTATAAATTCACCATTTTTATACAACAGTGGATAGTGTCGATCTACTGTTTAAACTTGACAGCAGTAATAGTTGTGTGTGTACGAGTAAAATGTGGAGGGGGTGTGTAGTGGTGTGATGTGGTATGTGCTTGTTGTGGGTTTGTGTGTGTAAATATTGGGGTGAGTGTGTGTGGATGTATGTGTGAATTTGTTTGTAAGTGTGCGTTTTTTTTTCATTTAGGCGATGTAAGTGAGTAAGGACTCGGTGTATGTGCAGTCTTTCTGTAGTAGCCACTCTGTTACTGTTTGTTTTAATGTGTGTGAATTTAAATGATATAATGATAAGATTTGCACAACAAATGTTTTCTGAACGCCAGATTTTAAAGTAATTGGGTGAAAATCAATTCACAAAGATGGGACACACAGAAAATATACACGTATGTGATGTGTGTATAAAAATAAATAACAGTCTTAACTATATCCAAGTTAAGTCCAAATATGACAAGAAAAAGAACAGGAGAAATATGGAATTTTCTAGAATGTTCATGAAAGTAATAATAACGAAACATCACCAAAAATATTACCCTCCTCAACGACGCTGTGAGAAAGTACCTAATATTTTTCTACTGACAGAAAAAACTATCACAAACGTCTTTTCATTCAGTCCCCTCTTACAATCTTTTATCCGCAACGAAAAAGTAGAATTGACACATTCAGGGCCAGTGTAAAAAGGTCTCTGAAACATGATATGACAGGTTAAAAGTGGTTGAAGGCTGTGGTTCAAAGGTGTCTGTGACATTGGTTGTGGTTTCCACACGAATAATTTTTTACAGAGTACGGTATCGGCATTTACAATGCAAAAGATTTCCTATCCAAAGTGCTTGAAGCCTGTGTATATAAACAGTTGACTCAATTTGTGTACCAAAATAATTTGCTCAGTCCACTGCAGTCCGGCTTCAGGTCAGGTCATAGCACGACTTCTGCTCTCCTTAAAGTGACTGTCGATGCTAGGGCAGGTATGGGGGACACTAACGTCACTGTGCTGACCTTGGTCGACTTCTCTAACGCTTTCAACACCGTCAGTCACAATATCCTTCTATCGATCCTCTCCCATATGCATTGGAATGGTTCTCAAGTTATCTATCTTCAGGAAGGCCAGCAGGCTGTTCGCTGTGATGAAACTACATCGAGTTGGCGTAACATTAGTTCTGGTGTTCCTCAAGTTGGCATTCTCTCTCCTTTACTATTCTCTATTTTCATTAACTTTTTAACTCCAAATCTTCGATGTTCGTATCATCTTTATGCTGACGACTTGCAGTAGTACTCCCAAGCGAGGGTGGAAGATGTGACAGTTGCCATTGCTGACATAAATAGGGACCTTGAGTCAATGATGGACTGGTGTCAGAAATTTGGCTTAAAAGTTAACCCAGCGAAGTGCCAAGCCATTATTGTAGGCAGTCGCCGCTTATTGCATAGATTGGACATGAAAACTCTACCTCCTGTAATGTTTAATGGTTAGGTCATTCCGTACAGTGCATCCGTAAAAGATCTAGGCTTGTACATCGATTCCACTCTCGATTGGCAAGCCCAGGTGACTAATGTTAGTCAGAGGGTCACCGGAACTCTTCGAGCACTATACCGCCTCAAAAACTTCCTTCCTTCCAAGACCAAGACAATGCTTGTGCAGGCTTTAATATTTCCCATAATCGACTATGGTGATGTGTGCTATTATGACCTGAATGCAAAACATCTCAATAAAACGACCGACTTCTCAATAACTGCATTCAATTCATTTACAATCTTCGTAAGTATGACCACGTCTCTACTTATCGTTCCGAACTTAGATGGTTACCAATTCGTCAACGCCGATGGTTGCGTGCTCTTACTACACTCTTCTCTATTCTCAAGTCCCCTTCCCCTCCGACTTATCTCACCTCATACTTCCAATATCTATCTTCTACCCATGAGAGAGATCTTCGTTCTTCTCATAATCTTCTTCTTTCTTGCCCCAGTCACACAACCGGGTTCATTAACTCTTCTTTTGTTGTGCAGTCTATTATTTTATGGAATACGCTCCCTCCTGAAATCAGATTGTATATGTATATTTAGGTGTATATAGATTTATGTTTATTATGTATGTATTTATAGAACTCTATAATATATTGTATGTATACGGCATAAATGTGTGCGTGGGATTGGGAGGTCTCGGTTTTTCCGTTAGGAAATTCTCAGTAGCAGCACGGAGTCTGGTAATGTGCCCGGTACGGCAATAGGCTCGCCCCCTATTACGTGGGACCTAAAAATTCATGGCAAAATGTGGGTGTAATATTCCATCTCTGCCTACCCCTTCGGGGATACAGGCGGGAGTCTATAAAAAATAATAATAATATGTATATATATTTATATATATATATATTCATGTTATACCTTATAACTACTATTTAAATCTATATAGTAAAATGCACCTACCACTGTTATCTCTGCACCACCTTAAGGTTGACAGGTAGAGAATGCCTTATGGCATTATGTCCACCTTTTTACACAATGTTTGTGCATAAAGAAATAAATTAAAAAATAAATAAAAGAGGTTGTCGTGTCGGCCCACCGTTTGAGCCCCAATTGTATAGCATTACGTGGAGACCACCGCAATAGTGCGAATTCACCATGTTTTCCCTTACTTCTGTAATAACTGGGTGTAATAACACAACGGATTTTTAAGCATGGTGTACGGTAATCTATATGGGAGTATGTCGTATTATTTTTAGCTTTTAGTGTCAATGTGTGAAAAGTGGCGCCATGTAATGTGAGGTATTAAAAGTAAGCTTGAGTTTGAATTATGGATGATTTTTAGGACTTGGTTCTCAGGTAGGTAATGGAGGTTTATAAGTAATCCTACCCCACCAGATAACGTGTCTGATATAGCCGTTTTTTTAAATACGGTGAGGACAAGGCAATGTATAAAAGCTTAGAAAACCCTTCAGCATCAACCGAGTACTTACTGTCTGGTTTGCGGTCAAAAATCTTCAACTTAAAGTCCGGTATGCACTACTACAAGAGCATAATAAACTATGTTAAATAACATCTCCTTAAGACAGACCCTATTTGCTTTTTGAGGACTAGTCAATTATACCTAAATTCTAATGTAATATCAGTAGAAACATGTAGTCTTTATATGACCTTTCAAAGAAACGACCGTGAGCCATGTAGGGAATATCTGAGGCTTTGGTTAGATTAGGTTGCGATGCGGGTCTAATACGTAAAAAACTCTCACCGAGCTTTAATTCAAATGTAGAATGAAATGCTTATCATAATAAATCCATATTGTATTAGTAGTTCAAATGTCTGCCCGAAAGGTGAGCTGTTAAACATACATGAATTCATGTTTTAATTCTTTGTAGGGATTATAATATCACTACATACATCTCAGTCAATTATGATGAATTAATAAAATATTACCGGTAACATAGGTTTTTCTAATACCTACTGCATGCAATATAACAACAATGTTTACTTTGAGACTACTTAGTGAAAAGACCATTAAAATTGAGACCTGCTACATAAATAATATAGGTATAGGTATTAGTCTGATAATCCCTTCAATGAAAATGTTATTGATAGTAAGACGAATTATAGATAATTATTAATTTTCACATCAACAGTATCAAATAGATCACTAGAAAGGTACCTATAGGTCGAAAGTACCTTTCATCGAAAATTCTTCTTAGTTACACCTACACAATCACTTTTCACGTATATAGAGTTATATTGTTTGGTAACTGCGACACAGTTTAATACTTTTGCAGTTACCATCGTATATTATTTCGTGTATTGTATGTGTTTTTAGTTCCAATAAACATTATTATTATTCACTTCATTTATTATTCTTCACTTGGCACACTTTTATATTATTAAAGTACAATTAGAAAAATACATTTAAAAATATAAAAGGGACCACGGAGACCCACCAGTGTCGGGTACAGGGACCAAGCCACCGGTGGTTAGGGCCTCAGAGACAGGAACTTCCTCACGATGCGTGCCGTGTCGAGAAGAACTGCCTTCTGAATCAAAGACTTGATCCAGCTGTCTAGTGTGAGCCTCTTTAGGTGTTGGTCGAGGCTCTTGGCGATTAATCCATTCACCGACACGACTATCGGCACAATGATCGCCGAATCCAAATCCCACATGTCAACAATCTCGTGAGCTAGGTCCAAATATTTAATCTCTTTCTCTTTTTCTGCTTTCACGAGATTGCTGTCATGCGGTATGGTGATATCGATTATCATTGCGAGTCGCTCTGCTCGGTCTATCACTACAATATCAGGCTTATTGGCTACAATAGTCCTGTCTGTAATGATAGACCGATCCCAGTACAACAATGCACGACCATTTTCGAGAACTGGGTCGGGCACATATCTGTAGTACGGTACCTCAGAACCAATGAGATCATATTTAAGGGCTAGTTGCTGATGGATTATCCTGGCCACTTGGTTGTGTCTGTGCAAATATTGACCATTGGCAAGACTCGAACAACCGGATACTATATGCCTGAGAGATTCCCCGGGCCGGTGACACTCAGTATATACTTTCGGTAGTTGTTTGTCATGACAACTTCGTCCATAATTGCAAAGACAAAACCTTCGGTTTCTCCGAAGAGATCACCGAAACGTAACCAGGCTATAGAAGCTTTAAAATTGACGTCTGAGTCATGTAAAGCTCTATAGAACCGTCCATGCAGCTCCTTGCCCTTCCATATTTCTCTTCGGTCGTCAGTACTAAGTACTGCAGGTTTGTGCCAGTTCTCTTTAGCCAGAGCGAGCGGGGTAAGTCCTGTATCAACGGCAACTACATCGCGATGCACATCCACGTTCATTCCCAGAAAATATTCTCTGAGGTTGTACAGCTCGCGGTTATGGAGGGTCTTTGCACATAAAAAGCCTCGACCCCCACATTTCCGCGGGATGTACAACCTCATCACCGACGAGCGTGGATGATGCATCCGAGATGCAGTCAACATTGAACGGACTTTTCTATCCAGGGCATCGAGTTCCGTCTGGGTCCACCTGAGTATGCCGAAGGAATACATTAGGACTGGCATGGCCCACCCGTTGCAGGCCCGCACCTTGTTGCCACCTGATAAAAGACTGTTAAGTACTTTTTTCAGGCGGCCAAAGAAACGAGCCTGCAACGTCTGTTTCATGTCAGTCTCAGCAATATTCAAAGACTGCGACATACCCAGGTATTTGTAGGTCTCGGTTAGGGAGAGGGATCTAAGTTGTATGGAATCTGAGAGTTGTATCCCTGCAGATTCCATAATCCTGCCTCTCTTCACATGCATGACCACACATTTATCCACACCAAATTCCATCCTGATAGAATTACTAAAGGTTTCGGTTACCTTAAGTAATGCTGTCAGTTGGAAATTGTTGGGGGCAAATAATTTCAGGTCATCCATGAAAAGGAGGTGAGATGTAACATGACCTCCTCTCCTTAACCGATAGCCTAGACCTGAAGCCTCTAACAAGGTACTTAGGGGGTTCAGGGCCAGACAAAACCACAAAGGACTCAAACTATCGCCCTGGAATATACCTCGCTCGATCCTTATTGGAGCACCGCAACCCAAACTCGATCGACACCCTGGATAGCACAGTACGGTCCTCCATTACCCCATACATGACCTTAAAAAGGTGCATAGAGTTGTATCTACTTTATACAACTCCAGCACCCTCAAAAGCCATGTATGTGGCACGGAGTCGTAAGCCTTCTTGTAATCTATCCAGCATGTCGATAGATTCTTTCGGTTACGGCGCACCTGCTGGCTAATGGCCATGTCTATCAGCAGGAGTTCTTTAGTGCCACGGGCCCCACTCCTACATCCATTTTGAGAAACAGATAAAATAGAATTATCAGCTATATGTTTCGACAATTTCGTTCTCAAAATGGATGTAAGGAGTTTATATATCGTTGGCAAACAGGTTATCGGCCTGTAATTCTTAGGGTCCGTGGCACTACCAGACTTATGGAGTAGGTGAGTGACGCCAGATGTTAGAAAATCTGGTAGCGCCCCAGATTATTATTATTATTATTCATTTATTTCTCATTAATCAAAAAAATTAAATACATTTAAAAATATAAAAAAAACCGTGGGATCCCACCAGCAACGGGCACAGGGTCCAAGCTGCCGGTGGTTAGGGCTCCAGAGACAGGAACTTCCTCACAATGCGTGCCGTGTCGAGAAGAACTGCCTTTTGCATTAGACTCTTGACCCAAGCACCCAACGCGAGCCTCTTAAGGTGACGATCAAGGCTCTTGGCTATTAGGCCATTAACCGTTACAACTATCGGCACAATAATTGCCGAGTCCACATCCCACATGTCGACAATCTCGTGAGCCAAGTCCAGATATTTTATCTGTTTGTCTTTCTCGGCTTTCACGAGATTCTCGTCATGAGGAATGGTGACATCAACAATTATTGCGAGGCGCTCTGATCGATCTATCACCACAATATCAGGTTTGTTGGCTACAACAGTCCTGTCTGTGACGATAGATCGATCCCAGTACAATGTGGCATGACCATTTTCGAGAACTGGCTCTGCCACATACCTGTAGTACGGTACCTCGATGTCTACAAGTTTGTATTTCAGAGCAAGTTGTTGGTGAATGATTCTAGCTACTTGGTTATGTCTGTGCAAGTACTCGCCGTTAGCAAGACGTGAACAACCGGAAACAATATACCTGAGGGATTCACCGGGCTGGTGACACGCACGGCAAATATCGGTAGTGCCATCCCTCAGGATATATTTCCGGTAGTTATTCGTCTTGATAACTTCGTCAGCAATCGCACAAACAAACCCTTCGGTTTCTCCAAAGAGGTCACCGAAGCGTAGCCAGTTCACCGAGGCTAATAGGTCTACATCGGGTCCATACAGGGCCCGATGGAACCTGCCATGAAGCTCCTTGCTCTGCCATACACGCTTGCGATCATCAGTACTGAGTACTACAGGTATGCGCCAGTTCTCCTTAGATAACTTGAGCGGGGTGAGTCCATTGTCCACTGTGACAACATCTCGATGTATGTCCACGTTCGCCCGGAGAAAATATTCTCTGAGATTGCACACCTCGCGGTTGTGTAGGGTCTTGACATTCAGAAAGCCACGACCCCCACACTTCCGCGGGATGTACAACCTCATCACGGATGAACGTGGATGATGCATACGATATGCCGTCAACAATGTGCGGACTCTTCTGTCCAGGGCATCCAATTCAGACTGAGTCCACTTGAGTATGCCAAAGGAGTATACAAGAAGTGGCATGACCCAACCGTTGCAAGCACGAACCTTGTTGCCACCTGATAAAAGGCTTTTTAATACTTTTTTCAGGCGGCCAAAGAAACGCTCTTGCAACGATTGCTTCATGTCAGCTTCATTGATACTTAAAGCCTGCGACATACCCAAGTACTTATAGGTATCAGGTAAGAGAAGCGATCTTAGGTAAATGGAATCTGAGAGTTGGAGCCCCTCAGTTTCCACCATCCTGCACTGCTTCACATGTCTTCACAACTCCATATTGATAGACTTACTAAAGTTTTGGGTTACGTTTAGTAAATCTAGCAATTGGGCATCAGAGTGGGAAAATAACTTCAGGTCATCCATGAATAACAGGTGAGATATGACCTGACCGCCTCTCTGTAACCTGTATCCTAACCTTGAACCCTCCAGTAATGTGCTGAGAGGGTTCATGGCTAGGCAAAACCAAAGGGGACTCAGACTGTCGCTCTGAAAAATTCCCCGCTCAATTTTAATACGTTCGCCGTCCTCCTGGATCCTTCGGCATCCTGGATAGCAAAGAATCGTATTCCATTGCCCCATACATGACTTTAAGAAGGTGCGTAGAGTAGTATTTACTTTATACAACTCTAGCACCCTCAAAAGCCATGTATATATATATATATTATTATTATGTTTCTCTTTACACGGTTATTCTTCTAACATTTGGTATTAAAAGAATAACCGGACCTTTGGTAGGCTTACACGGGGATATGGATCCAACGTGCAGAGGCCCGTAGAGAGTTTTAATCTAAAATGTGATGGGACACGTGCAGCGGAGCCTCCACAACTGCACTATTAAGTACAGCTATGGACTAGCCGCAGCACGTGCAGGACTATTGCTTGAATGTGGAATCTACTAGAATAAAGTTATGAGGATGGGTGATTAATGGACCGGTATGATAAAAACTATGGATTACAGACGGCACCTGCCTGATACTCTTATAGCATCCATCCGCGAGGCAGAATAATAATAATAATAATTATTATTATTGTATGTCTGTATATATGTCGCAGGCGTATTTAGTCAAACACGTGATATTATAATTTTACTAGTGAAGTTATAATTAAGTACACAGATTATTGTTAATAACCACCGGTTCGTATAATTTGACGGGCTCTTTTCAGTGATATTGTAATTTCACTAAGCCACTATAGTGATATTGTAATAAAACTAGTGCCGCAAATAGTGATATTATAAGAAACCTAGGTTTATTATGAGTTAATTTTGTGATGGGAGCCCCGCGTGTTCTGATTGGTCAATTGACTTAATCAGTCGCACAGACTAACGAATGTACTACAGTGACCAAACCGATAAAATGAAAAAATTAGAACGTTCGCGTTGTTTATGAGGCTAAGTTGACGGAGCCCTATTACGCAGGGCTCCTATATTTATGTTCAGAAATTAGTGGGTACCATTACCACCCGGGTCAACATTTTGTGTGATTCATAAATTGTTATTTTGAAGTTGCGTGTGCGTTGTGTCTGTTGATTGAAGCTCTATAAAATCTATAAGATTTTAACATTGGGCAAAAGTTCTATTTAAAAAATATTATCTAACAGTTCATAAAAATAGTTCTTAAAATAAGTTTAAATTATATTATTACTAGCTTTTGCCCGCTGCTTCGCACGCGTAAATTACGATTAGATAAAATATTTTGTACGAACACCCCTACCCTACCTCAAGCAACATACATGCTAAATTTAACTTTCTTTTTACTTAGTTCGTTCTGTAATGTGTCTGTCAGTCAGTTAGTAAAGAAAATATTTTATATACACAGATCGAAGTCATTCCATTGAAAAATAAAAGTTTTTACACAAACTTTGAATCCTTTTCCACCCTCTTAGGGGAAAATTTCTAAAATAAATGTCTTTGTGTTCGCTAATGTCATTTGCAGATCCAATAAACAAAGTATGACGTTAATCCCTTGAAAGCTTATAAGGTTCTATGCAAATTATGACTCCCCTTTTTATCCACTTAGGGTAAGAATTTCCAAAAAGACTTTCTTAGTTTTCACTAACTTCAGTTGAGGAACCATTAGGTATACATACAAAGTTTGAAGTTAATCAATTAAGGGAATAAAAAGTTTCATACAAATTCTGACGACCAATTTAACCCCTTTAGGGAAGGAATTTTTCGATTCCCGGGTCGGGTAAAAGTATTACTGAGTTTTGCCGAATTCTCAGTAGCAGCACGGAGTCTGCCAATGTGCCCGGTAACGGCAATAGGGACGCCCCCTATTACGTGGGACCTAATGTGCAACATGGCGAAATGTGGGTGTAATACCCTATGCCTACCCCTTGGGGGATACAGGCGTGAGACTATAAAAAAAAAAATAAACAAACTGTCTGTAATGTCAAAATAACTGTATTGCATATTGTTGCTAACCCATTTCCAGTCCCCCAATGATTTATTTAGATTGTTTTTCTGTTTGTCTATTTATTCAGGGTAATCTTAAAAATGGCTGAATCGATTTAGATGCGTATTTTACTAATGGTTCATGAAAATCTCGAACAAACTATGAAAATTTCATTTAGGCGTAGCTGCTTGCTAAAGCTAGTTAAAATTAAATAAATCAAGGATTTCGTAGCAGTATACATTTGTATATCTCAGAAATATTGTAAAAAATGTAAAATAAATTATCCATGTTCAAAAACCCTTTCTTAGTATTTTAGGTAAAAAAATTAGAGAAGCCTTGGTCAGCAGTTGAACAAAGCAGATAACTGAAAAAAAGCTTACCTGCTTAAAAATAAATAAAAATAGCAAAATAACGGTTCTAAGTATTTTGGCTTCTATTGGTCATATAAAGAACCATCCCAAATTTTAGTCAGTGAAGATGAAGAGCGCTTAGATGAGAGCCAGCTGCATAATTTTAAATTACTGAAAATTAAATGCACATCAGGGACGATGAAAGAAAATCAAGTAAAAGAATTAAAACTTTCATACAAACTGGGACTCCTTTTCGAACTCCTCGTTTTATGTGTGGTGAATTCACTAACGTCACTTGAGGAACCGATTTACAAAGTTTCAAGTGAAATCATAGAAGTTCTTTTTATATTACATAGGGGAGTGACTTCGAAAACTCCTTTCTTGGTGTCCATTTGAGGAACCTATAAACAAAGTTTTAAGTCAATCCACTGAAGGAATAATAAGTTTCGTTTCAGACACACTTTATACCCCTATCTAATCCCCTGAGGGTAGGAATTTTCGAAAAACAAATTCTTAGTGTTCACTATCGTCGTTTGAGGAACCAATAAAAAAGTTTATATTTTTATATACAAAGTTTGAAGTTAGTTCAATGAAAGAATAAAAAGGTTTAATACAAATTCCGACTTTCCTTTTTAACCCTTTAGGGTGAGAAATTCCAAAAAGATTTTCTTAATGTTTACTAAGGTCATTGCAGAAACCAATATACAAAGTTTGACGTGAATCCTCTGAAGGAATAATAAGTTTCGTTTAATACACACTTTGAACCCCTATCTAACCCCCTGAGCGTAAGAGTTTTGAAAAACAAATTCTTAGTGTTCACTATCATCGTTTGAGGAACTAATATACACAGTTTGGAATCAATCCATTTAAGGAATAAAAAGTTTCATACAAATTTTAACCCCCAGTTTTACCCCCTTAGGGGTGGAATTTCCAAAAATCCTCTTTTAATGTGACCCTTCACACCTCAAGGAACATACATGCTAAACTTCATCTTCTTATGACCAGTAGTTTCGGCTGTAGCGCGCCTGTCAGTCAATCAAAAACGCAAGGATTTTATATACAGACAGATTAGACAAATAAATAATGTTTGAGTGCCTCCGCGGTATATTGGATAGCGTATGCGTCTGCTGCAAGAATTTTATACATTAAGATGCCTAAAATAAGGATATAGATATTGAGATACAATAAAGATACGATTTACATCATTATGCATTAAGCGTTTATTCCTTAGTGAATTCTATAATAATAATCAAGCTTATATATTTCATAGCGTTTTTATTGACACTTCGCTCATCCGCCAATCTTAAGCGATACGCAACTGGAAGTACCTTTAGGTGGCCGTTCGTTTTAATTACTTTAGTAATAAAATCATCATCTCGTGACGTGAACGTCGTAAAGTGGAGTACGTTTATGAGCTCATATGCACCCTTAGGTCGCGCTATACATCTAATTAAAAATGGCGACGCGCATTTTAATTTTGTGCAAAATTGTTTTTGCTTCTGATTAGATATGGATGTATGGTTTTGGAAATGGATCTTAATAAACACATATGTAGTAAGCATATGATAGATCCGAATCCATGTTTTTTACACTTTGCTTGCTTGAGTATTTGGAATGGCTATTCCAAAGACCCGACATAGCCTGGTTGTTGCCCTGAGTCAAAAACTGGGACCAATAACACGGTAGCGCTCTGATTTAAGTGCCACAACAAGCCGATCCAGAATATTGGTAGCTTCAGCAACTATACTTTCGCCATTAAAATTAAACTATAGTTTACGGATTTTATCGCATTATATTGGTTTCACTTAGTTATTACATTTAAACCGAACGATCTAGAACTACATTTTTAATATTGGTTTGGCGATACACCGAAACCGATTAGGTTCTAGGCGACTTGGAGAAGGAAATGGAATGGACTGTATACAAAGGATAGCGGGTTTTAGCCGCCTAGGATTGGATACGGGAAGAGGTGATTATGAGTGGGTATAGGATATTCCAAGGATGGAGGGCACTTACTTTATACGGCAATCTTCTTCGTTTCCGAAGGGCAGTCTCCTGGTGGTTTCGTGATGCAGCTGCTTGTTTTCACTTCACTACACAGTCACTTCCACTTGCGAGCGGTTTTATAAGCGGTAATAACTTATACGGGAGCGGCGCGGTGATGCGGTATAGCGGACGCGTATCGCGAATCGAATGTTCTTGAAAGTTCTGGACTGTCACTCGCGTCGACGATCGCAGCGACCAATCCGCGAAAGGCAGTGCCTCTTCCAGGGAGTGGGATAGAGAGGGACGGAAATACAGTATCGCTCGCACTTGTACGTGGAACGATTGATGTTAATGCGATTAGTTATAGATAGGAAGGTAGATGGCGCTACCATATCCCCCCGGCCCTAAAGGGTTGCCTTTACAAAAATAGAATTGAACTTAGCTATGTTGGGTGTACTACCGCATAACCCATCAATAGGCTAAGACAGCGATATGACAATAAAATTAATCTAAATTAACTTTAGCGAAAACTACAAACGCAATAATAGCGAAAACTACTAACTAAATACTTAAACTAAGAGGTAGGTCCAACTTCAGGCTAGATCTCACTGAGTTGGAAGCGGACGCGAGTTGATCAGTGCCTCGACTTGTGCAAAGACAGTTAAAGGCTCTTCGTAAGAGAGGATCTGTTGACCTATAACTTTGAGGAGATGCGTTTTAATTACTTTGAACATGCTTGCCCAACATCCACCGAAATGTGGTGATGCTGGTGGAATAAACTTCCAGTCAATATGATCTATGGAAAGTTCTTCCCGAAGACGAGTACGATAACCCGCGACGTGATTGAAACAAGTAGCGGGAACAAGTTCAATCAATTTACTAACGCGGTTGGCGACAAAAGTCTGCTAGCGGTGAAGAGAAGAACGAATCCAAGCGAGCACTACTTTGGAGTCGGAAAATGCGTCTATTTTATTAATGGGGTAGTGGGGCAAAACTGTGTCTTGAACCTTGCGGAGCAACTGAGACAGCAGAAGAGCCGCGCACAATTCCAGTCTCGCAACCGAAATGGTTTTAACAGGCGAGACCTTAGACTTGGCACAAACTTACTGCACCGAGTACTTAGAAACAATGCGGACTTGCAGATATACGACTCCGCCGTAAGCACGCTCGCTGGCGTCAGCGAAACCTATTAAGTTGACGGTACATCCATTTACCAACCCAAGATGACGCGGAATAGTAATATGATTGAGCGCGGTAAGCTCAATACAAAACTGGTCCCAAGCGGCGACAATATGTTTAGGAGGTGTTTCATCCCACTCACACTTTGATAGCCAAAGCTCCTTGATCAAGAGCTTGGCGTACAAAATTGTGAGAGCCACAAACCCATTATGTCCCATAGTCGAGCCACTGTGGACAGCATAGTGCGCTTGGCGCACTTATCATCTGGCGGTGAGACGTCAAACCGAAAACTATCGCAGGATTTGTCCCAGCGTAAACCGAGAACCTTATGCGGTACAGACTTCTCAAACTCAATGTCTGGAGAAGCTTTATGAGAATCTGGTATGCGTGCGAGAACCTCCTTAGAGTTGCTTGTCCATTTGACAAGATCAGTTTGGCCTCGCTTGAAAAGCTGAATAAGCTCTTCACAAAGCGAAATTTCTAGCGGAGCGGGTATGACACTACAGGCAAGGTCATCCATATACAAAGCGGAAGTGTAGTATAGTATAGTGTAGCGTAGCGTAGCTTAGCATAGCGTAGCATAGCATAGCATAGCATAGCATAGCATAGCATAGCATAGCATAGCATAGCATAGCGTAGCATAGCGTAGCATAGCGTAGCATAGCGTAGCATAGCGTAGCATAGCGTAGCATAGCGTAGCATAGCATAGCATAGCGTAGCATAGCAAAGCATAGCATAGCATAGCATAGCATAGCATAGCATAGCATAGCATAGCATAGCATAGCATAGCTAATTAGTGCTTTATCTTACACACAGTTTTAGCACCCACCTTGATCTCTTGAAGAGCAGAACAACAACAAGACGTAATACAATGAGCAGTATGTAACGTAGGTACGGTACCCATAATCACATACCCAAATACCGTCTCAATAGCGGGCGGTAAATCATATCGCTCACTACGTACTATGTTAGTTAGTAGCAAGTGCGGAAATATTGAAGCTCCGATCAAAAGATCAATGCCTGCCGGATTCGCAAACTCCGCATCTGCTAGCGTCAATGACTCGAGATGAGTGAGTGATGCTACGTCTACATTAGCGTTCGGCAATGCGTCCGTGATACGCTCCACGATAAGCGAAGAAATGTTAAAATTAATGTCCCTATCAAAACGCGAATGTATTTTAATATCTACGGACCCCTTGCAATGTTTTTCTGATCCGCCTATCCCTCGGATTGTTGAGTTCGTATTTTTAAAGTTATTCCATAATCCGAGGCGCATAATACTTTATACAACTCCAGCACCCTCAAAAGCCATGTATGTGGCACGGAGTCGTAAGCCTTCTTGTAATCTATCCAGCATGTCGATAGATTCTTTCGGTTACGGCGCACCTGCTGGCTAATGGCCATGTCTATCAGCAGGAGTTCTTTAGTGCCACGGGCCCCACTCCTACATCCATTTTGAGAAACAGATAAAATAGAATTATCAGCTATATGTTTCGACAATTTCGTTCTCAAAATGGATGTAAGGAGTTTATATATCGTTGGCAAACAGGTTATCGGCCTGTAATTCTTAGGGTCCGTGGCACTACCAGACTTATGGAGTAGGTGAGTGACGCCAGATGTTAGAAAATCTGGTAGCGCCCCAGATTATTATTATTATTATTCATTTATTTCTCATTAATCAAAAAAATTAAATACATTTAAAAATATAAAAAAAACCGTGGGATCCCACCAGCAACGGGCACAGGGTCCAAGCTGCCGGTGGTTAGGGCTCCAGAGACAGGAACTTCCTCACAATGCGTGCCGTGTCGAGAAGAACTGCCTTTTGCATTAGACTCTTGACCCAAGCACCCAACGCGAGCCTCTTAAGGTGACGATCAAGGCTCTTGGCTATTAGGCCATTAACCGTTACAACTATCGGCACAATAATTGCCGAGTCCACATCCCACATGTCGACAATCTCGTGAGCCAAGTCCAGATATTTTATCTGTTTGTCTTTCTCGGCTTTCACGAGATTCTCGTCATGAGGAATGGTGACATCAACAATTATTGCGAGGCGCTCTGATCGATCTATCACCACAATATCAGGTTTGTTGGCTACAACAGTCCTGTCTGTGACGATAGATCGATCCCAGTACAATGTGGCATGACCATTTTCGAGAACTGGCTCTGCCACATACCTGTAGTACGGTACCTCGATGTCTACAAGTTTGTATTTCAGAGCAAGTTGTTGGTGAATGATTCTAGCTACTTGGTTATGTCTGTGCAAGTACTCGCCGTTAGCAAGACGTGAACAACCGGAAACAATATACCTGAGGGATTCACCGGGCTGGTGACACGCACGGCAAATATCGGTAGTGCCATCCCTCAGGATATATTTCCGGTAGTTATTCGTCTTGATAACTTCGTCAGCAATCGCACAAACAAACCCTTCGGTTTCTCCAAAGAGGTCACCGAAGCGTAGCCAGTTCACCGAGGCTAATAGGTCTACATCGGGTCCATACAGGGCCCGATGGAACCTGCCATGAAGCTCCTTGCTCTGCCATACACGCTTGCGATCATCAGTACTGAGTACTACAGGTATGCGCCAGTTCTCCTTAGATAACTTGAGCGGGGTGAGTCCATTGTCCACTGTGACAACATCTCGATGTATGTCCACGTTCGCCCGGAGAAAATATTCTCTGAGATTGCACACCTCGCGGTTGTGTAGGGTCTTGACATTCAGAAAGCCACGACCCCCACACTTCCGCGGGATGTACAACCTCATCACGGATGAACGTGGATGATGCATACGATATGCCGTCAACAATGTGCGGACTCTTCTGTCCAGGGCATCCAATTCAGACTGAGTCCACTTGAGTATGCCAAAGGAGTATACAAGAAGTGGCATGACCCAACCGTTGCAAGCACGAACCTTGTTGCCACCTGATAAAAGGCTTTTTAATACTTTTTTCAGGCGGCCAAAGAAACGCTCTTGCAACGATTGCTTCATGTCAGCTTCATTGATACTTAAAGCCTGCGACATACCTAAGTACTTATAGGTATCAGGTAAGAGAAGCGATCTTAGGTAAATGGAATCTGAGAGTTGGAGCCCCTCAGTTTCCACCATCCTGCACTGCTTCACATGTCTTCACAACTCCATATTGATAGACTTACTAAAGTTTTGGGTTACGTTTAGTAAATCTAGCAATTGGGCATCAGAGTGGGCAAATAACTTCAGGTCATCCATGAATAACAGGTGAGATATGACCTGACCGCCTCTCTGTAACCTGTATCCTAACCTTGAACCCTCCAGTAATGTGCTGAGAGGGTTCATGGCTAGGCAAAACCAAAGGGGACTCAGACTGTCGCTCTGAAAAATTCCCCGCTCAATTTTAATACGTTCGCCGTCCTCCTGGATCCTTCGGCATCCTGGATAGCAAAGAATCGTATTCCATTGCCCCATACATGACTTTAAGAAGGTGCGTAGAGTAGTATTTACTTTATACAACTCTAGCACCCTCAAAAGCCATGTATATATATATATATTATTATTATGTTTCTCTTTACACGGTTATTCTTCTAACATTTGGTATTAAAAGAATAACCGGACCTTTGGTAGGCTTACACGGGGATATGGATCCAACGTGCAGAGGCCCGTAGAGAGTTTTAATCTAAAATGTGATGGGACACGTGCAGCGGAGCCTCCAC
Source organism: Euclidia mi (assembly GCA_944739405.2). Taxonomy (NCBI): domain Eukaryota; kingdom Metazoa; phylum Arthropoda; class Insecta; order Lepidoptera; family Erebidae; genus Euclidia; species Euclidia mi. The sequence continues at coordinate 22,289,352 of OX123204.2, read as the reverse complement.
AACTGCACTATTAAGTACAGCTATGGACTAGCCGCAGCACGTGCAGGACTATTGCTTGAATGTGGAATCTACTAGAATAAAGTTATGAGGATGGGTGATTAATGGACCGGTATGATAAAAACTATGGATTACAGACGGCACCTGCCTGATACTCTTATAGCATCCATCCGCGAGGCAGAATAATAATAATAATAATTATTATTATTGTATGTCTGTATATATGTCGCAGGCGTATTTAGTCAAACACGTGATATTATAATTTTACTAGTGAAGTTATAATTAAGTACACAGATTATTGTTAATAACCACCGGTTCGTATAATTTGACGGGCTCTTTTCAGTGATATTGTAATTTCACTAAGCCACTATAGTGATATTGTAATAAAACTAGTGCCGCAAATAGTGATATTATAAGAAACCTAGGTTTATTATGAGTTAATTTTGTGATGGGAGCCCCGCGTGTTCTGATTGGTCAATTGACTTAATCAGTCGCACAGACTAACGAATGTACTACAGTGACCAAACCGATAAAATGAAAAAATTAGAACGTTCGCGTTGTTTATGAGGCTAAGTTGACGGAGCCCTATTACGCAGGGCTCCTATATTTATGTTCAGAAATTAGTGGGTACCATTACCACCCGGGTCAACATTTTGTGTGATTCATAAATTGTTATTTTGAAGTTGCGTGTGCGTTGTGTCTGTTGATTGAAGCTCTATAAAATCTATAAGATTTTAACATTGGGCAAAAGTTCTATTTAAAAAATATTATCTAACAGTTCATAAAAATAGTTCTTAAAATAAGTTTAAATTATATTATTACTAGCTTTTGCCCGCTGCTTCGCACGCGTAAATTACGATTAGATAAAATATTTTGTACGAACACCCCTACCCTACCTCAAGCAACATACATGCTAAATTTAACTTTCTTTTTACTTAGTTCGTTCTGTAATGTGTCTGTCAGTCAGTTAGTAAAGAAAATATTTTATATACACAGATCGAAGTCATTCCATTGAAAAATAAAAGTTTTTACACAAACTTTGAATCCTTTTCCACCCTCTTAGGGGAAAATTTCTAAAATAAATGTCTTTGTGTTCGCTAATGTCATTTGCAGATCCAATAAACAAAGTATGACGTTAATCCCTTGAAAGCTTATAAGGTTCTATGCAAATTATGACTCCCCTTTTTATCCACTTAGGGTAAGAATTTCCAAAAAGACTTTCTTAGTTTTCACTAACTTCAGTTGAGGAACCATTAGGTATACATACAAAGTTTGAAGTTAATCAATTAAGGGAATAAAAAGTTTCATACAAATTCTGACGACCAATTTAACCCCTTTAGGGAAGGAATTTTTCGATTCCCGGGTCGGGTAAAAGTATTACTGAGTTTTGCCGAATTCTCAGTAGCAGCACGGAGTCTGCCAATGTGCCCGGTAACGGCAATAGGGACGCCCCCTATTACGTGGGACCTAATGTGCAACATGGCGAAATGTGGGTGTAATACCCTATGCCTACCCCTTGGGGGATACAGGCGTGAGACTATAAAAAAAAAAATAAACAAACTGTCTGTAATGTCAAAATAACTGTATTGCATATTGTTGCTAACCCATTTCCAGTCCCCCAATGATTTATTTAGATTGTTTTTCTGTTTGTCTATTTATTCAGGGTAATCTTAAAAATGGCTGAATCGATTTAGATGCGTATTTTACTAATGGTTCATGAAAATCTCGAACAAACTATGAAAATTTCATTTAGGCGTAGCTGCTTGCTAAAGCTAGTTAAAATTAAATAAATCAAGGATTTCGTAGCAGTATACATTTGTATATCTCAGAAATATTGTAAAAAATGTAAAATAAATTATCCATGTTCAAAAACCCTTTCTTAGTATTTTAGGTAAAAAAATTAGAGAAGCCTTGGCCAGCAGTTGAACAAAGCAGATAACTGAAAAAAAGCTTACCTGCTTAAAAATAAATAAAAATAGCAAAATAACGGTTCTAAGTATTTTGGCTTCTATTGGTCATATAAAGAACCATCCCAAATTTTAGTCAGTGAAGATGAAGAGCGCTTAGATGAGAGCCAGCTGCATAATTTTAAATTACTGAAAATTAAATGCACATCAGGGACGATGAAAGAAAATCAAGTAAAAGAATTAAAACTTTCATACAAACTGGGACTCCTTTTCGAACTCCTCGTTTTATGTGTGGTGAATTCACTAACGTCACTTGAGGAACCGATTTACAAAGTTTCAAGTGAAATCATAGAAGTTCTTTTTATATTACATAGGGGAGTGACTTCGAAAACTCCTTTCTTGGTGTCCATTTGAGGAACCTATAAACAAAGTTTTAAGTCAATCCACTGAAGGAATAATAAGTTTCGTTTCAGACACACTTTATACCCCTATCTAATCCCCTGAGGGTAGGAATTTTCGAAAAACAAATTCTTAGTGTTCACTATCGTCGTTTGAGGAACCAATAAAAAAGTTTATATTTTTATATACAAAGTTTGAAGTTAGTTCAATGAAAGAATAAAAAGGTTTAATACAAATTCCGACTTTCCTTTTTAACCCTTTAGGGTGAGAAATTCCAAAAAGATTTTCTTAATGTTTACTAAGGTCATTGCAGAAACCAATATACAAAGTTTGACGTGAATCCTCTGAAGGAATAATAAGTTTCGTTTAATACACACTTTGAACCCCTATCTAACCCCCTGAGCGTAAGAGTTTTGAAAAAACAAATTCTTAGTGTTCACTATCATCGTTTGAGGAACTAATATACACAGTTTGGAATCAATCCATTTAAGGAATAAAAAGTTTCATACAAATTTTAACCCCCAGTTTTACCCCCTTAGGGGTGGAATTTCCAAAAATCCTCTTTTAATGTGACCCTTCACACCTCAAGGAACATACATGCTAAACTTCATCTTCTTATGACCAGTAGTTTCGGCTGTAGCGCGCCTGTCAGTCAATCAAAAACGCAAGGATTTTATATACAGACAGATTAGACAAATAAATAATGTTTGAGTGCCTCCGCGGTATATTGGATAGCGTATGCGTCTGCTGCAAGAATTTTATACATTAAGATGCCTAAAATAAGGATATAGATATTGAGATACAATAAAGATACGATTTACATCATTATGCATTAAGCGTTTATTCCTTAGTGAATTCTATAATAATAATCAAGCTTATATATTTCATAGCGTTTTTATTGACACTTCGCTCATCCGCCAATCTTAAGCGATACGCAACTGGAAGTACCTTTAGGTGGCCGTTCGTTTTAATTACTTTAGTAATAAAATCATCATCTCGTGACGTGAACGTCGTAAAGTGGAGTACGTTTATGAGCTCATATGCACCCTTAGGTCGCGCTATACATCTAATTAAAAATGGCGACGCGCATTTTAATTTTGTGCAAAATTGTTTTTGCTTCTGATTAGATATGGATGTATGGTTTTGGAAATGGATCTTAATAAACACATATGTAGTAAGCATATGATAGATCCGAATCCATGTTTTTTACACTTTGCTTGCTTGAGTATTTGGAATGGCTATTCCAAAGACCCGACATAGCCTGGTTGTTGCCCTGAGTCAAAAACTGGGACCAATAACACGGTAGCGCTCTGATTTAAGTGCCACAACAAGCCGATCCAGAATATTGGTAGCTTCAGCAACTATACTTTCGCCATTAAAATTAAACTATAGTTTACGGATTTTATCGCATTATATTGGTTTCACTTAGTTATTACATTTAAACCGAACGATCTAGAACTACATTTTTAATATTGGTTTGGCGATACACCGAAACCGATTAGGTTCTAGGCGACTTGGAGAAGGAAATGGAATGGACTGTATACAAAGGATAGCGGGTTTTAGCCGCCTAGGATTGGATACGGGAAGAGGTGATTATGAGTGGGTATAGGATATTCCAAGGATGGAGGGCACTTACTTTATACGGCAATCTTCTTCGTTTCCGAAGGGCAGTCTCCTGGTGGTTTCGTGATGCAGCTGCTTGTTTTCACTTCACTACACAGTCACTTCCACTTGCGAGCGGTTTTATAAGCGGTAATAACTTATACCTGAGCGGCGCGGTGATGCGGTATAGCGGACGCGTATCGCGAATCGAATGTTCTTGAAAGTTCTGGACTGTCACTCGCGTCGACGATCGCAGCGACCAATCCGCGAAAGGCAGTGCCTCTTCCAGGGAGTGGGATAGAGAGGGACGGAAATACAGTATCGCTCGCACTTGTACGTGGAACGATTGATGTTAATGCGATTAGTTATAGATAGGAAGGTAGATGGCGCTACCATATCCCCCCGGCCCTAAAGGGTTGCCTTTACAAAAATAGAATTGAACTTAGCTATGTTGGGTGTACTACCGCATAACCCATCAATAGGCTAAGACAGCGATATGACAATAAAATTAATCTAAATTAACTTTAGCGAAAACTACAAACGCAATAATAGCGAAAACTACTAACTAAATACTTAAACTAAGAGGTAGGTCCAACTTCAGGCTAGATCTCACTGAGTTGGAAGCGGACGCGAGTTGATCAGTGCCTCGACTTGTGCAAAGACAGTTAAAGGCTCTTCGTAAGAGAGGATCTGTTGACCTATAACTTTGAGGAGATGCGTTTTAATTACTTTGAACATGCTTGCCCAACATCCACCGAAATGTGGTGATGCTGGTGGAATAAACTTCCAGTCAATATGATCTATGGAAAGTTCTTCCCGAAGACGAGTACGATAACCCGCGACGTGATTGAAACAAGTAGCGGGAACAAGTTCAATCAATTTACTAACGCGGTTGGCGACAAAAGTCTGCTAGCGGTGAAGAGAAGAACGAATCCAAGCGAGCACTACTTTGGAGTCGGAAAATGCGTCTATTTTATTAATGGGGTAGTGGGGCAAAACTGTGTCTTGAACCTTGCGGAGCAACTGAGACAGCAGAAGAGCCGCGCACAATTCCAGTCTCGCAACCGAAATGGTTTTAACAGGCGAGACCTTAGACTTGGCACAAACTTACTGCACCGAGTACTTAGAAACAATGCGGACTTGCAGATATACGACTCCGCCGTAAGCACGCTCGCTGGCGTCAGCGAAACCTATTAAGTTGACGGTACATCCATTTACCAACCCAAGATGACGCGGAATAGTAATATGATTGAGCGCGGTAAGCTCAATACAAAACTGGTCCCAAGCGGCGACAATATGTTTAGGAGGTGTTTCATCCCACTCACACTTTGATAGCCAAAGCTCCTTGATTAAGAGCTTGGCGTACAAAATTGTGAGAGCCACAAACCCATTATGTCCCATAGTCGAGCCACTGTGGACAGCATAGTGCGCTTGGCGCACTTATCATCTGGCGGTGAGACGTCAAACCGAAAACTATCGCAGGATTTGTCCCAGCGTAAACCGAGAACCTTATGCGGTACAGACTTCTCAAACTCAATGTCTGGAGAAGCTTTATGAGAATCTGGTATGCGTGCGAGAACCTCCTTAGAGTTGCTTGTCCATTTGACAAGATCAGTTTGGCCTCGCTTGAAAAGCTGAATAAGCTCTTCACAAAGCGAAATTTCTAGCGGAGCGGGTATGACACTACAGGCAAGGTCATCCATATACAAAGCGGAAGTGTAGTATAGTATAGTGTAGCGTAGCGAAGCTTAGCATAGCATAGCGTAGCATAGCATAGCATAGCGTAGCATAGCATAGCACAGCATAGCATAGCATAGCGTAGCATAGCACAGCATAGCATAGCATAGCATAGCATAGCATAGCATAGCATAGCATAGCATAGCATAGCATAGCATAGCATAGCATAGCATAGCATAGCATAGCATAGCATAGCATAGCATAGCATAGCATAGCATAGCATAGCATAGCATAGCTAATTAGTGCTTTATCTTACACACAGTTTTAGCACCCACCTTGATCTCTTGAAGAGCAGAACAACAACAAGACGTAATACAATGAGCAGTATGTAACGTAGGTACGGTACCCATAATCACATACCCAAATACCGTCTCAATAGCGGGCGGTAAATCATATCGCTCACTACGTACTATGTTAGTTAGTAGCAAGTGCGGAAATATTGAAGCTCCGATCAAAAGATCAATGCCTGCCGGATTCGCAAACTCCGCATCTGCTAGCGTCAATGACTCGAGATCAGTGAGTGATGCTACGTCTACATTAGCGTTCGGCAATGCGTCCGTGATACGCTCCACGATAAGCGAAGAAATGTTAAAATTAATGTCCCTATCAAAACGCGAATGTATTTTAATATCTACGGACCCCTTGCAATGTTTTTCTGATCCGCCTATCCCTCGGATTGTTGAGTTCGTATTTTTAAAGTTATTCCATAATCCGAGGCGTTTGAACAATTCTAACGTTATTAAATTGGTCTGAGATGCGCTATCCAGCAGACAACGTACCATGTGCGGCGACCCATTAACATCATATATGATAACTTGCGCTGTCGCTAACAGTACCGTCTTAGACGCCGTACACTGCGTTTTGGCCCTGCGCGGATCATTATAGATGTGCGAGCACCGTCCTCGCGTGCGCGTCGCCCGCGCAATGGATGTCATACACAACGATACTTCGCCCTCAGATGCGGAAGGCGCAGCTACCGTGTTCTGCACTTGCGACGTAAGTGTGTCAAGGTTAGCGGCTTGACTTGACAACGGGTTACCTTTATCGAAATGTAACAGTGTATGATGGTTTTGATTACATGATCGACACTTTGTCTTACTAGAACAATTACTTGTTTTATGTTTTATGCTTAAGCAGTTAATGCAAGCTTTGCTATCTTTTACGCATTTAAAACGAGCGGTTGCATTCTGATTATCGAAGGCGGGACACTTATATAAATGGTCGTGCACTATATTACGGCACAGATTTTTCTGTGAATTATTACTATTAGATTCCGAACATGTAACGTAAGATTGTGGATTAGGGACCTTTGTTTGTTGCTGTTAGTGTTAGACGGGCCAGGTGAACCAGACTGCGTATTATGAAATATTCGACACTGATCTTTGATGAACGAAATAAAACTATCTAGTGTAGGTATTTTATTATTGCGTTCCGTCATCTCGAATGCGCGAATTGTATCAGTGTCAAACTTTTTTAAAGCGAGTTGAAGCAACATAAAGTTGGAAAGATCTTCTAATTTTAAATTCCTAAGAGTATTAACCGCGGTTACGAAGTTATCAATAAACAGCTGGAAATTCGAGACAGACGCGTTGCCGGACAGTTTGAGATTTAAAGCTTGGTCAAAGTAAGTAGACGCTAGGACGCGCGTGTCTTGATATCTGTCAAGTAGTGACTGAAATATGACCTGATAATTCTCAGCACTGGGTGTGACACCTGCAAATACGGACTGAGCCTTCGGTGACAGTTTACCTATTAAATAGTACAACCTGTCAGCATCTGTCAGAGAACCATTATCGTGCACTGTAGACTTAAAACTCGCATAGAATAACGGCCAATTTCGTATATCTCCATCAAACGACATAATCTCGATTGGCGGTAATCTCGGTTTGCGGGCAACAGGCTCTGCTGAACATTTACCCTCCAATTGCGATTGTATACGCTTAATAATACAATAAAGATCTTCGAATGAGGTGTACGCCTGATAGTTCGGTTTTTCATCAGGATTGATAGAAAGTAATCTTGCGTTATAATCGTCTAACAACTTATGAAAATCTGTTCGAATACTATCTACTGTCATACAATAACTGAGAAATGCTTCGCTATTACTGTCAGACATAGATGCGGTTTTTGAGCGTTCATAGATGTTTTGAATGCGCTCAAATAAAATATTGCGTTTTGCTTCTAAGATTGTCATCTCTTTGTCTTCCGACACGCGTGACTTCTTTTGTTGTGACATGCTTACGTAAGTATAAGCTAATGAGAACGAAACAAAATAAGAATATCTAATGTACCTATTATTTTACCTAAGTAGGCTAAGTAGGCAACACTTTAGAGCTGTGGAATTAAAAGTTGCTCGAAATATGAGATTTACAAGACAACTATGATAGTTCCAGAAATAATAATTGAGTAAGTAGGTAGCTACATAAAAGTTTACCTACTGATGCGGGCGGAAACAACCGTGTGACGGTTATGTGAATATATTAGGAGTATAGCTAGGTGCTATAACTGCCTAGGTATAGCGGTATAACGTATAAAAACGTAAATGAATCCGGCTCGAAGGACCAAAAAAATGGTTCGGCGATACACCGAAACCGTAAGTTCTAGGCGATTTGGAAAATATGGACTGTATCTAAAGGAAGAGGATGTAGGATTGGAATGGGAGAGATGATTGTGAGTGGGTATAGGATATTCCAAGGATGGAGGGCACTTACCTTATACGGCAATCTTCTTCGTTTCCGAAGGGCAGTCTCCTGGTGGTTTCGTGATGCAGCTGCTTGATTCACTTCACTACAAAGTCACTTCCACTTACGAGCGGTTTTATAAGCGGTAATAACTATAGCGGGAGCGGTGCGGTGTTATGGTATGGCGGACGCGTATTTAGCGAATCGAATGTTCTCAAAAGTTCTGGACTGTCTCTCGCGTCGACGTTTCGCGGCGACCAATCCGCGAAAGGCAGTGCCTCTTCCAGGGAGTGGGATAGAGAGGGACGGAAATATGTTATCGCTCGCACTAGACAAGCGTGGAACGATTGACGTTGATGCGATTAGTTATAAATAGGAAGGTAGATGGCGCTACCATATCGCTTATAAGATAATTTTTAAGCCTATCTTTGAAAGTGTTAACATTTAGCTGTTTAAAATGTTTTATCAAAATTAATATCAAAAGTATAATAAAAAGAAAAATTAATATCAAAAGTATAAAAAAAAATTAGGTGCGACTGTAACTCAAGTAGCTAAATAGGTTATGTTAGGTTCTCTTGTGACCCCGCACTCAAAAATAGGAGCCCTGCGAAGCAGGGCTCCGTCGACTTGGTTTAGTTTGACAAGAGCAATGTATAAAATAGTGTTAGATTGTTATTAAAAAAATTGTAGTTAATTTTTCAGAATAAAGTTTGTATGCTTATAATATCGTTATGCTTAAGTAAACATATGCTTTGAGATAGTAAGCTTATTAAATATTATGCTTATAGTAAAAAGGATTAAAAAAGTTATGAAGAAAAAGTTATGGCAAATGAGTATTATGCGTAACTAATGTTAGGACAATTAACATTATGCAATGTTAAATCTTAATATATAAAATCCTTGCGTTACTGACTGACTGACAGACACGCTACAGCCGAAACTATTGGGCGCAGGAAGCTGAAATTTGACATGTATGTTCATTGGGGACCGTAGGGTTCACTAAGAAGGGATTTCCCGAAATTCCCACGGGATCGGCCAAAACGGGTAAATTTAAGAAAAAATGCAGGCGTAGCTGCTGGCGTCCTCTAGTTATGACATAAAATCGTAGGAATAAAAATAGAGAACCGCAGTAAATTCCAGTTAGACTAGAAAGCGGACCCAGAGTTCAGACTAGGATATCGCTAGGGGGATGGCGCAGTTGTATCAGCTGTCTTTTTTGAGTTGATTTAGTAGTATTGCTAAAATTATGTGTGTGATTTTGTTGTGCAGGACTAAAACTATGGAAAGATATCGATCTTTTCATAGATCGGCAAAGTTGAAAAGTAGCGAAAGCATAGGTAATATTATTTAGGTGAGGCTATTGAAATTAAAAAAACACCTTAATTTCAATAGGGAAGACGGTTGGAGTGTGCCTCCAGCTTGGGACCCTGACTTAAGGCTAATGAAACCCGAGAAGGATAAAGTCACCAGAAGACCTAAGGACACTGTGAGCTCATTCTGCGTAAATAGTAACACCAATAGTTGGAAAATGTTCGGGTATTTTGAGATAACATAATTATATATTCAACAAAAAGACAAATATCACCTCAGTCTGCCATGACCATGAATTCTGTAAAGAATTCGAACCGTCGACTAGTAATTTTTACAACTTTTAATTCCACAGCTCTAAAGTGTTGCCTACTTAGCCTACTTAGGTAAAATAATAGGTACATTAGATATTCTTATTTTGTTTCGTTCTCATTAGCTTATACTTACGTAAGCATGTCACAACAAAAGAAGTCACGCGTGTCGGAAGACAAAGAGATGACAATCTTAGAAGCAAAACGCAATATTTTATTTGAGCGCATTCAAAACATCTATGAACGCTCAAAAACCGCATCTATGTCTGACAGTAATAGCGAAGCATTTCTCAGTTATTGTATGACAGTAGATAGTATTCGAACAGATTTTCATAAGTTGTTAGACGATTATAACGCAAGATTACTTTCTATCAATCCTGATGAAAAACCGAACTATCAGGCGTACACCTCATTCGAAGATCTTTATTGTATTATTAAGCGTATACAATCGCAATTGGAGGGTAAATGTTCAGCAGAGCCCGTTGCCCGCAAACCGAGATTACCGCCAATCGAGATTATGTCGTTTGACGGAGATATTAGAAATTGGCCGTTATTCTATGCGAGTTTTAAGTCTACAGTGCACGATAATGGTTCTCTGATAGATGCTGACAGGTTGTACTATTTAATAGGTAAACTGTCACCGAAGGCCCAGTCCGTATTTGCAGGTGTCACACCCAGTGCTGAGAATTATCAGGTCATATTTCAGTCACTACTTGACAGATATCAAGACACGCGCGTCCTAGCGTCTACTTACTTTGACCAAGCTTTAAATCTCAAACTGTCCGGCAACGCGTCTGTCTCGAATTTCCAGCTGTTTATTGATAACTTCGTAACCGCGGTTCATACTCTTAGGAATTTAAAATTAGAAGATCTTTCCAACTTTATGTTGCTTCAACTCGCTTTAAAAAAGTTTGACACTGATACAATTCGCGCATTCGAGATGACGGAACGCAATAATAAAATACCTACACTAGATAGTTTTATTTCGTTCATCAAAGATCAGTGTCGAATATTTCATAATACGCAGTCTAGTTCACCTGGCCCGTCTAACACTAACAGCAACAAACAAAGGTTGAATAGATCGCGAAATAGTAATAATAACTCGGTCCCTAATCCACAATCTTACGTTACATGTTCGGAATCTAATAGTAATAATTCACAGAAAAATCTGTGCCGTAATATAGTGCACGACCATTTATATAAGTGTCCTGCCTTCGATAATTTGAATGCAAGCGCTCGTTTTAAATGCGTAAGAGATAACAAAGCTTGCATTAATTGCTTAAGCATAAAACATAAAACAAGTAATTGTTCTAGTAAGACAAAGTGTCGATCATGTAATCAAAAACATCATACACTGTTACATTTCGATAAAGGTAACCCGTTGTCAAGTCAAGCCGCTAACCTTGACACACTTACGTCGCAAGTGCAGAACACGGTAGCTGCGCCTTCCGCATCTGAGGGCGAAGTATCGTTGTGTATGACATCCATTGCGCGGGCGACGCGCACGCGAGGACGGCACTCGCACATCTATAATGATCCGCGCAGGGCCAAAACGCAGTGTACGGCGTCTAAGACGGTACTGTTAGCGACAGCGCAAGTTATCATATATGATGTTAATGGGTCGCTGCACATGGTACGTTGTCTGCTGGATAGCGCATCTCAGACCAATTTAATAACGTTAGAATTGTTCAAACGCCTTGGATTATGGAATAACTTTAAAAATACGAACTCAATAATCCGAGGGATAGGCGGATCAGAAAAACATTGCAAGGGGTCCGTAGATATTAAAATACATTCGCGTTTTGATAGGGACATTAATTTTAACATTTCTTCGCTTATCGTGGAGCGTATCACGGACGCATTGCCGAACGCTAATGTAGACGTAGCATCACTCACTCATCTCGAGTCATTGCCGCTAGCAGATGCGGAGTTTGCGAATCCGGCAGGCATTGATCTTTTGATCGGAGCTTCAATATTTCCGCACTTGTTACTAACTAACATAGTACGTAGTGAGCGATATGATTTACCGCCCGCTATTGAGACGGTATTTGGGTATGTGATTATGGGTACCGTACCTACGTTACATACTGCTCATTGTATTACGTCTTGTTGTTGTTCTGCTCTTCAAGAGATCAAGGTGGGTGCTAAAACTGTGTGTAAGATAAATCACTAATTAGCTATGCTATGCTATGCTATGCTATGCTATGCTATGCTATGCTATGCTATGCTATGCTATGCTATGCTATGCTATGCTAGCTATGCTATGCTATGCTGTGCTATGCTACGCTATGCTATGCTATGCTGTGCTGTGCTATGCTATGCTACGCTATGCTATGCTATGCTATGCTATGCTACGCTATGCTATGCTAAGCTTCGCTACGCTACACTATACTATACTACACTTCCGCTTTGTATATGGATGACCTTGCCTGTAGTGTCATACCCGCTCCGCTAGAAATTTCGCTTTGTGAAGAGCTTATTCAGCTTTTCAAGCGAGGCCAAACTGATCTTGTCAAATGGACAAGCAACTCTAAGGAGGTTCTCGCACGAATACCAGATTCTCATAAAGCTTCTCCAGACATTGAGTTTGAGAAGTCTGTACCGCATAAGGTTCTAGGTTTACGCTGGGACAAAGCCTGCAATAGTTTTCGGTTCAACGTCTCACCGCCAGATGATAAGTGCGCCAAGCGCACTATGCTGTCCACAGTGGCTCGACTATGGGACATAATGGGTTTGTGGCTCTCACAATTTTGTACGCCAAGCTCTTGATCAAGGAGCTTTGGCTATCAAAGTGTGAGTGGGATGAAACACCCCCTGAACATATTGTCGCCGCTTGGGGCCAGTTTTGTATTGAGCTTACCGCGCTCAATCATATTACTATTCCGCGTCATCTTGGGTTGGTAAATGGATGTACCGTCAACTTAATAGGTTTCGCTGACGCCAGCGAGCGTGCTTACGGCGGAGTCATATATCTGCAAGTCCGCATTGGTTCTAACTACTCGGTGCAGTTAGTTTGTGCCAAGTTTAAGGTCTCGCCTGCTAAAACCATTTCGGTTGCGAGACTGGAATTGTGCGCGGCTCTTCTGCTGTCTCAGTTGCTCCGCAAGGTTCAAGACACAGTTTTGCCCCACTACCCCATTAATAAAATACACGCATTTTCCGACTCCAAAGTAGTGCTTGCTTGGATTCGTTCTTCTCTTCACCGCTAGCAGACCTTTGTCGCCAACCGCGTTAGTAAATTGATTGAACTTGTTCCCGCTACTTGTTTCAATCACGTCGCGGGTTATCGTACTCGTCTTCAGGAAGAACTTTCCATAGATCATATTGACTGGAAGTTTATTCCACCAGCATCACCACATTTCGGTGGATGTTGGGCAAGAATGGTCAAAGTAATTAAAACGCATCTCCTCAAAGTTATAGGTCAACAGATCCTCTCTTACGAAGAGCCTTTAACTGTCTTTGCACAAGTCGAGGCACTGATCAACTCGCGTCCGCTTCCAACTCAGTGAGATCTAGCCTGAAGTTGGACCTACCTCTTAGTGTAAGTATTTAGTTAGTAGTTTTTGCTATTATTGCGTTTGTAGTTTTCGCTAAAGTTAATTTAGATTAATTTTATTGTCATATCGCTGTCTTAGCCTATTGATGGGTTATGCGGTAGTACACCCAACAAAGCTAAGTTCAATTCTATTTTTTTTAAAGGCAACCCTTTAGGGCTGGGGGGATATGGTAGCGCCATCTACCTTCCTATCTATAACTAATCGCATCAACATCAATCGTTCCACGTACAAGTGCGAGCGATACTGTATTTCCGTCCCTCTCTATCCCACTCCCTGAAAGAGGCACTGCCTTTCGCGGATTGGTCGCTGCGATCGTCGACGCGAGTGACAGTCCAGAACTTTCAAGAACATTCGATTCGCGATACGCGTCCGCTATACCGCATCACCGCGCCGCTCCCGTATAAGTTATTACCACTTATAAAACCGCTCGCAAGTGGAAGTGACTGTGTAGTGAAGTGAAAACAAGCAGCTGCATCACGAAACCACCAGGAGACTGCCCTTCGGAAACGAAGAAGATTGCCGTATAAGGTAAGTGCCCTCCATCCTTGGAATATCCTATACCCACTCACAATCACCTCTTCCCGTATCCAATCCTAGGCGGCTAAAACCCGCTATCCTTTGTATACAGTCCATTTCATTTCCTTCTCCAAGTCGCCTAGAACCTAATCGGTTTCGGTGTATCGCCAAACCAATATTAAAAATGTAGTTCTATATCGTTCGGTTTAAATGTAATAACTAAGTGAAACCAATATAATGCGATAAAATCCGTAAACTATAGTTTAATTTTAATGGCGAAAGTATAGTTGCTGAAGCTACCAATATTCTGGATCGGCTTGTTGTGGCACTTAAATCAGAGCGCTACTGTGTTATTGGTCCCAGTTTTTGACTCAGGGCAACAACCAGGCTATGTCGGGTCTTTGGAATAGCCATTCCAAAGACCCAAGCAAGCAAAGTGTAAAAAACATGGATTCGGATCTATCATATGCTTACTACATATGTGTTTATTAAGATCCATTTCCAAAACCATACATCCATATCTAATCAGAAGAAAAAACAATTTTGCACAAAATTAAAATGCGCGTCGCCATTTTTAATTAGATGTATAGCGCGACCTAAGGGTGCATATGAGCTCATAAGCGTACTCCACTTTACGACGTTCACGTCACGAGATGATGATTTTATTACTAAAGTAATTAAAACGAACGGCCACCTAAAGGTACTTCCAGTTGTGTATCGCTTAAGATTGGCGGATGAGCGAAGTCATAATCGTACGGTGTGAAATCGTCTATTAATTTAGTGGTGAGTTCTTCCCATGTATTGAAATATTCTTTTAGGCCACGGTACCAGTGAATTGCGTTACCGGTGAAAATTTCGGAGGCATATGATAAAATTATAGTGGAAGGTAGATTACGTGCGGTTTGGAATTCGGTTACGCGTTGTAGGAACGCTCGGACGCATCCCGTACCGTCGTATTTTAGCTTAGACAGTTCGCTAACTCTCAAATGCTCGCAATGCAATACTGGAGCTAACCCTGCCTGCGTCGAGGTAGACGGCGCAGGTTGGGCCTCAGCCACGGCATCAGCTGAGCGAACACCTGATTGTTCAATGGCGGACAGCTCCGCCGAGAGCTTGTCGAACCGGCTGCACTACGCCGGCCCCTCTGCCCGGCAACTTGAAAGCGATAACGATCAAACGCCCGCGCGTTTTTATCGCCTCGGCGCGCGTATCGAGTTCCACACAATCGGTCCTTGTGACTCAATTTGTTTTGAAAGGTTGTCAAGTGTTATATTATTTATGTTTGTTATGAAACTAACTATATAATGTTATCTTTGTTTATTTAGATTACGACTCTGGTGTCGAGTGATGCTCGTTTGAAATTGAGATAGCGCGTTTTAGAGCTCGCTTTGTATTTATAAGTTCATACCTCAAAACTTAAAGCGGTGACATATCGTTTTTAATATTTAATTACGTTACTTATATAATAGATAATAAGATAAAAATAAAAAAGTATACTTGTTTATACATATTTATGAATTACAGGCCTCTGATTCCAAACCATTATCTGGCGCCGCGCGGCGTTATTTATGTTAAATTTGATAAGGCCATATAATGCACAAATAACATTTTTAAACATACAAATAAATAAACACTAAATAAGCAGTCTCATATTATTTTAAAACAAAAAGAAATCATACGGATAGCATTCACCAATTCTGAGTAATATGAACATTTCTGAAACAGTTCCCATACTCTCAGTAAAATCACTGTTGCGCGCCAAAATCTACTTAAGGTGTCGAAAAAAGTCAAATCTTATATTTCAGTCTGGAATTATTATATATACGTGTTAGTTATTTACATACCTTGATAAACACAATATATCTTAAAGAATAAAACTAAATTTAACAGAAAAAACAGCACACATACACTCACACATTCCGCACATTCCGCACCGACTCAACACTCAATGACAACATTGACAACGAAAGTTTTTTTTTTTAATTTCTCTATGGAGTTGAAACTCGACTGGGATTAGTATGACGGGAAATTTAACGTAGAAACGAGATACATAATACAAACTAAGCCCTAGAGCGACAGAGACGAGTATATTTCACTCTTTCGACCGCGGGAGCAAAGTAGACTGAGATGCGATGTCATATGCCATATAACACGGGCAATTAAGTGTTTGAATTTTGTAATATGCCATATAACACGAGCAAGCAAGCGGTTATCTCAAAGAACGTTTTAAGTTCCTTAATGACGCACATGTGAGGTCCTTAAGGTCGTCTGAAAATTTGACGCTAGAGATACCAACGCATTCCACAAATTTTTTTAGCAAATCATTAACTGTACAGGCCGCGCGACTGCGGAATGCATTACCACTAGAGATTCGGAAAGCAAATTCTTTAAACATTTTTAAAGACATGTTAAAAACCACAACCTGTCCATTTAACATCATGCACTGTTCTCCTAGAATGCAGGTCCTACTTTATGAATAGTATTCACTGTATCTGTATTTTAGCATATGTAACGTATGTCTGGTACTAACCGCGTTGCGTCACAGTACCGCCCATACGCTCGGCCAATCAGAGAAGGCCATCGTCCGCGCTCGCAAAGCCTGACCAAATATGGTCATAAACGGACTCTCACCCTGATGGAGGGCCCGGTATATAAAGGGGCTGACAGAGAGGCCGGCACCACTACTCTAACATCGCTTCTACTACCTACCTACTATAACTAAGCGTACCTACTGACCCTACGTCGTATCTACGTGTATCCTGGTCCCAGCTACGGGTTCCAGGTTTACCTTAAGCTCCGGGCTACGCTACCTAGGCCGCTACACCTGCTGCATTGCCTTCGGCGTCACCTCTGCCGAAGAGTCTGGCCTGCCTTGCTCATCGCACACACACCGCCGGCACCTGCCAGCTGAGCCAACGGCCTGCGAGGATCTGCCGCTACGCGCAGCCCTTCGAGCAACCTGCCTTGCACACTACCGGAGGGAACAGCGTGGGACCTAGTGTTCAGGCCAGTGTCATGTTGTTGGTAGGTCATTCTCGTGCAAGGGAAATGAGACAATACTCGACAATAAACGTATCTAGAACCTCTTCTGCGTTTTACTACTACCAGAACCCGTTACAGTGGCGCCTATGTGGGTTATTGTCTCGCTTTCCGTGCTCGAGTTCTCTTCTAGCAGGTCTCCATTATTGTAAGCGAGGAGGTGCTGCTACAGTGAAACGGTACGTATTGTTGTACTTATTGTCTACCTTTTAGTGTAACTACCTACTACGTACTAGTTCGCAAATTTGAATCTTAACGTTTTTCTAATTAGTCCTAACGGTCGAACTTTTACACCTAATCGTAAAGTAGGCCATTTGTAAGGGCGGAACGCTTGCGCACTAAGTGTAGTGTGTAGTGTATACTTACGCGGTTATTCATACACCATGGGCTCACACCACATAAAATACTTCCTGCTAAACAAGAACGAGTTAGCTTACGAGGCCGCGATTAGAGGTGAGGAGCCGGCTACCTCTGTCCTAGGTCTGCGGAAGCAGCTCCCTAAATTACTGGAAGCCATTCCAAATGATGACATTTTGGAGTCGGGTCTAGCCATAGCGGTGGACTTTGAGGGCGCTAGCGAGGCCGTCTCTGAGCTGGCCAAGCGACTAAACTCGTTATCTGTTTCTTACGACGCGAACCTAGCTAGGAGGTCTACCGCACTGCACAACCACATATTCCACAGACTCCGTAGGTTGGAACGTCCTACGGCGTATTCAAAACGCATTACCGAATTGTGCAGCCGGTTCGACAAGCTCTCGGCGGAGCTGTCCGCCATTGAACAATCAGGTGTTCGCTCAGCTGATGCTGTGGCTGAGGCCCAACCTGCGCCGTCTACCTCGACGCAGGCAGGGTTAGCCCCAGTATTGCATTGCGAGCATTTGAGAGTTAGCGAACTGTCTAAGCTAAAATACGACGGTACGGGATGCGTCCGAGCGTTCCTACAACGCGTAACCGAATTCCAAACCGCACGTAATCTACCTTCCATTGAAATTGTATCATATGCCTCCGAAATTTTCACCGGTAACGCACTTCACTGGTACCGCGGCCTAAAAGAATATTTCAATACATGGGAAGAACTCACCACTAAATTAATAGACGATTTCACACCGTACGATTATGACTACCGGTTATTAAATGAAATCCGCCGACGTACTCAAGGTGCTACCGAAACTATAATAATTTATCTCTCGATAATGAATCAGCTGTTCGCTAGGCTGTCACCGTCAAAGCGATTGTCCGAACGCGAAAAGTTAGACATCCTATTGCATAACATACGTCCATGCTACTCACTAGTGCTAGCTCCGTCAATATCTTCAATAGACAGTATAGCAACACTGCAGACGTTATGTTTAAACTACGAACGGATGAAATGTTTGAACTCTCAATTCCGCGAACCGTATTACAGTAACGACACGTTGGTACCAGACCTAGCTTACAGTCACAAACCTTATAACCGAGCGCGTAATAATTCCTACAATAATTATCCCGTTGCTACTATAGAGGGTATGTCCGGAAAACCCGAATACACTGAGAACAACGAACCTAGCAAACCTAAGTCTAAACCTAGCTCTGTCGCTCTAGTCACGTCCAAGTACTGCCCGCGCTGCCGTATCAATGATCACAGTTTGAATGAATGCAAACGCGATCGGTTGGCAATTTGCTTCAAGTGCGGCCGTAGGGATGTGACATTCCCTAACTGCCCGAACTGTAAATCGACGAAACCAAAAAACTAGTTGGTCAGGGTTGGGGCGTGTCAAAATCTAAATAAAAATAATAAAAATAAAATCATCTTTATTGTACACCAAAATAATTCCAAGATTATAAAACATAAATGTAGAAATGTAAATAAGTGTGACAAATGGCTAAATTAGGTTCTACAACCTATTCAACCAATTTTGACAAAGATGATTGGAGAAATTGGCTAAACACTTTAAAAGTGTATTTCTCTAGTTATTCCGTCGCCTCGATCCTGGATAATAAACCTAAAAATGACCTACAACCCTATGTTAACGTAAAGATTAACATTTTACCTATTTGTGGATTGCTCGATTCCGGTTCAGCCATTACAATTTTAGGTAACAACTCCCATCTGGAGGTAATTACTAAAACCGGGTTACAAATACAGCAGTGTCACAACACTAATTCCATTCGGACCGCGAATGGAAATATCTTGTTGCCGCGCGGTCTTATCAACTTATCCACTACTTTTAATAATCAAACCCACTTATTGAAAGCTTATATTATTCCAGAAGTTACAAGTAATTTAATTTTAGACATCGATTTCTGGAAACTATTTAAATTACTGCCTAACCATATCGCATCCGTATGCATGTCTAAAACATTGCCGTGTAGTGTGTTAAGTGAAAATAAGCCGAGTAACACGAACGTATTGCAATCTTTTAGTGAGTTGAGTGAGTCACAACAAAGAACGGCTAAGTTAATTATAAAGCAATACGAGTCGATTTCTACTGAAAAAACCGGGTTAGGACGAACTCACTTAATAGAACATGCAATAGACACTGGCGATTCTGCGCCGATACGCCAAAGATATTATAGGTTACCGCCGGCGAAATTAAAAATAATTATTGACGAATTAGACGAAATGCTTGCATTGGGAGTGGTAGAAAAATGTGAAAGTCCGTGGTCGTCACCAATTTTACTAACGCCTAAGAAGGACGGAAAACTAAGGTTTTGTTTAGATAGTCGGAAACTTAATTCTATTACTAAAAAAGACGCGTACAAACTACCTTACGTATCCGAAATTTTAGACAACCTTAGGAACGCTAGATATCTAAGTAGTATAAACTTATCTAAGTCCTTTTGGCAGACGCCTCTTCGCAAATGTGATCGTGATAAGACTGCGTTCTATGTGCCTACTAGAGGAACATTTAGATTTGTGACTATGCCGTTTGGTTTAACGAATGCGCCTGCGACACAACAGCGTTTGGTGGATCACTTGTTTACGAACAGCCCTGAATTCGAAAACTCTGTATTCGTTTTCTTAGATGATATCGTGCTTATATCGCCATCTTTTAAAGCTCACGTGTCACTATTAAATAAAGTATACGAAAAATTTAAATCGGCCAACCTTACCATTAACTTAGAAAAATCTAAATTCTTCCGTGATGAATTGAAGTACTTGGGCTACGTAGTAAACTCTAAAGGATTACAAGTAGACCCATGTAAGGTGGAAGCCATTCTTCAATATGCTACGCCTAAGAATAAAAAAGAAGTCAAAAGGTTCTTAGGCATTGCATCATGGTATCAGCGATTTATACCTAATTTTAGTACTATTGCCGGTCCTTTGAACAAACTTACCTCTACCGGTAAGAAAGCCGCACCATTCCAGTGGTCGGTGGAAGCTGATGACTCGTTTTGTAAACTAAAACAATTGTTAAGCTCCGCACCAATATTATCGTGTCCCGATTACGAGAAACCTTTTCAAGTTCACACAGATGCGAGTGCGAGCGGCATCGGCGGGTTGCTTACACAAGAAATAGATGGCGTGGAACTACCAATCGCTTACATGAGTAGGTCACTAAATGCACAGGAACAAAACTACAGTATAACAGAACGGGAGACATTAGCAGTTCTAACAGCCCTCGAATATTGGTGCTGTTATTTAGATAACGGGTTAAAGTTCGTGGTGTATACTGACCATTCTGCACTGAAATGGTTCCTAAACTTGAGCAACCCGACTGGTAGATTAGCTCGGTGGTCGGTTCGTCTGTCAGCCTTTAACTTCGAAATAAACCATCGGCGCGGCGCAGATAATATTATAGCCGATGCGTTATCACGATCCCTACCTGTAAATATAATTAACGCGAATAATAATAACGTGAATGACCCTAATGTTGACACTGATCAATGGTATTCAGCCACCTACAATGGTTGTTTATCTTCGCCTAATGACTATCCAGACTATTCTATTAAAAATAATAAATTGTATCGTTTGATTAAATCTAGGTGTATGCTACGTAAGGAGTTCGAATGGAAAGAACTACTACCTCCTTCTGATCGAAATAATGCCATATTAGAGAACCATGCCGAACCCACTTCGGGGCATTTCGGTATATTTAAAACTTACAAGCGCTTAGCACTGCGTTACTATTGGCCCAAAATGCGCGATGACGTAGTTAAGTTCATAAATTCTTGCGACACTTGTATCGCGCACAAACATCAGAACCATGCACCATTGGGAACCATGGGACGACCCAAAGTGTGTTCACGACCCTTCCAAACCATTAGTGTAGATTTGGTGGGGCCACTACCCGTCACAAGAAAACAAAACGCCTACATCTTCGTAGTAATTTGTTGTTTTAGTAAATACTGTCTACTTTTTCCTATCAGGCGCGCTACTGCTGAAATAATATCTAATATTTTGGAAGAAAAAATATTTTTAGTTCATGGTATACCATCTACAATTATATTGGACAATGGTAAACAGTTTGTCAGTGCTACTTTAAAAGCTATGTTGCGCAAGTACAAAATCCCTAATCTTCATTATACTCCTAAATATTCCCCACATGTCTATACGGTCGAACGCTATAATAAAACCATTGGTTCTACCTTAGCGGCGTTTGTAGGAAATGACCAGAGATTATGGGACACTCTCCTACCTAAGGTGCAGTTCGCATTAAATACTGCAGTTAATGAAGTCACGGGCTATACACCTAGTTTTTTAGTCTATGGACGTGACGCTGATAATATAGTATACATACCTAGGGACGATTACGCATAAAACATAGGTCACTTATCAGGCATATTTGACAAAGTTCAGGCACTCCTCATTCAAGCTCATGCTAGGAATTCCCAAACGTATAATTTACGCCGTAAACCAGCTGAGTTTAATGTGGGAGACACTGTGTGGAAAAGGACTTTTTATCAGAGCGACAAGGATAAGTCCTTCTGTAAGAAACTAGCTCCTAAATTCGTGAAGTGCACAGTGATTAATAAAAAGTCACCTCTCGTTTACGAGTTGTCGGACGCGTCTGGAAATTCTTTTGGGTTTTGGCACATTAAGGACCTAAAACTTATACACTATGGTGCCTAACTATTTGTTACAAACCGTAGAAGACTTTCCCTTTCTTCTCTCTATATGCCGTCTTAGCTTGGACAGTAGCGGACTCATAGACCTAACGCAGCTAGTCGAATTTTCCTTGCTAGCCACGTAAAATCCTCGCCTAAGGAAGGCGGTATTGTAACGTATGTCCGGTACTTACCGCGATGCGTCACAGTACCGCCCATACGCTCGGCCAATCAGAGAAGGCCATCGTCCGCGCTCGCAAAGCCTGACCAAATATGGTCATAAACGGACTCTCACCCTGATGGAGGGCCCGGTATATAAAGGGGCCGACAGAGAGGCCGGCACCGCTACTCTAACGTCGCTTCTAGTACCTACCTACTATAACTAAGCGTACCTACTAACCCTACGTCGTATCTACGTGTATCCTGGTCCCAGCTACGGGTTCCAGGTTTACCTTACACTCCGGGCTACGCTACCTAGACCGCTACACCTGCTGCATCGCCTTTGGCGTCACCTCTGCCGAAGAGTCTGGCCTGCCTTGCTCATCGCACACACACCGCCGGTACCTGCCAGCTGAGCCAACGGCCTGCGAGGATCTGCCGCTACGCGCAGCCCTTCGAGCAACCTGCCCTGCACACTACCGGAGAGAACAGCGTGGGAGACTGCAGCCCTTAGTGTTCAGGCCAGTGTCGTGTTGTTGGTCGGTCATACTCGTGCAAAGGAAGTGAGACAATACTCGGCAATAAACGCATCTAGAACCTCTTCTGCGTTTTACTACTACCAGAACCCGTTACATTAGAATTATTAGAATAATGATATTATGATATATGTATATGACATTCTGTCTCGTTTAGTTCATATGCCTCGTTGGTCTCGCGGCATAAATGTGCGCGTGGGATTGGGAGGTCTCGGGTTCGATTCCCGGGTCGGGCAAAGTGTTATTGTGTTTTGCCGTTAGGCAATTCTCAGTAGCAGCACGGAGTCTGGTAATGTGCCCAGTCCGGCAATAGACTCGCCCCCTATTACGTGGGACCTAAAAATTCATGGCTAAATGTTGGTGTCATATTACACCTCTGCCTACCCCTTCAGGGATACAGGCAGTCTGTAAATAATTAAAAAAAATAGTTTATAGGTATATATTTATATATAAATAGCTTTTGCCCGCGGCTTCGCTCGCGTTAATTCGGAGTTTTCTAGTTATAGTATATCATCTAAGGTAGGGGTAGCACAAATCGCCTTTATTGGGCGGATACTTCCATAATAGGGAAGTTGCCTGCAATTGAAATAAATTATACAAGTATTTTTATCTAGTGAAGTATGTCAAAATAATGGTAGTTTCATTCATCAATTAATGTTAAAACTTTATTTAACATTTTTTATCGACAAATTATTGATAATAAGTATTCTATTGGACAGCAAAAAACTATGAAGTCACTAGGTCGTATTTCATACAAACGCTTAAAAGTGCTTGATTTGACTAGTTGGAAACAACCCTATTGTCGTTTTAACTGTTTAAGAAATATAACTGCAAAAAGTATTTACACATACAAACTACTTAGTACTAAAACTTAGTAGTACTTAAAATGTTATCCAGTAGGTATCTATGACGTTTCGCTAGAGTGCCCAATATGGCGACTGTGATTTGTCTGTCAGAACCATTAGAATTTTACAAAATACTCGACAATCCGAATTTTGCGGACATATGTTGTCGACTCGAAATCTTTATTTTTTAATATTTTATTATTCAGGTAAGGTTTCGATGCACTCCTTGACGAAATTATTAATATAAGATTTGACACTGCGATAGCAGCGCAGTCCGTCGGTTCCAATGTGAAACATTCCAAAATCCACAACTACTTACAAATTAAAAATTAAGTAAAAAAACATTTTGCAGTGGACTAAATTTTAAATCTAAACCATTCTCAAGTCCCCTTGAACACACACAAAAAAATTCATCAAGATCGGTCCAGTCGTTTAGGAGGAGTTCAGTGACATACACACGCACACAAGAAATATATATATTAAGATAATGTATGTACATATTGTATGGTCTTTATGTAGAATTTGTATGATATATAATATGTATACATTAATGTATATTCAGTATAATATAATAATAATAATATCCTACCACATTCACACGACACCATCTAGTCCCAAACTAAGCAGAGCTTGAACTATGGGTACTAATAATGGATAAACATACTTATATACTTTTTTTTGTAAATACATACATATTATACATAGAAACACCAAGACCAAGACAAACATCCATGTTCGTGCACACAAATGTTTGACTTGTGCGGGAATGGAACCCGCGACCTTCGGCTTAGCAGTCGCTTACACTCCCGCTGCGCCAACCGGTCGTCAAAGTATGTAAATTAGTTAATATTATTTAATTAATTAACTACACCTTCTCCACACTTGATTCCTTACATCATTTCTGTCCATCCAAAGGTTGCCTGGAAGAGATCGCTTTTAGCGATAAGGCCGCCATTTGTACATGCTGTAGTATAAGCCAATTCACAAAATGTGTACTGTTCAATATTATTTGGTGTACAATAAAGGGTATCTATCTATCTATTTTGTGATCCATGGATTGTTGTTTCGATTCTGTGCGTACTATGCGTTTGTTGGTTGGATGTTTGAAAAGTCGCGCGCGTCACAGGATTAAAACTCATTAGTTACAGGAATCGTCTAGAAAGAATCTAATTTCTTTTCTTTTTGGTGTGAATGTGTGGCCAATTAAGGTGTCGAAATTTAGGACCACCTGAAGGTCATGGCCTAAAATAAGTAGGATTAAACCGACAAAACATCTCAAGACAACAGCCTGACTATTACATAAACAGTTTTATTCTGTTAATAAATTTCATTAAAGCCTCGCGCTTTCTCCATTGAGTTAATTAAAAACTTCAAGCACCGGGGCTCAAATCGCGCATAAGCGTTTATGTGAAACATGAGGGAACATTCATAACACTTTGTTATGCGTGTGTTATATCGACCTGTCACATACTTTTTGTAACAAGGTAAATTAATACAGTAATTTAATGCAACAATTAATAAAATTGTTGATGATACGGTGGTACA
Source organism: Euclidia mi (assembly GCA_944739405.2). Taxonomy (NCBI): domain Eukaryota; kingdom Metazoa; phylum Arthropoda; class Insecta; order Lepidoptera; family Erebidae; genus Euclidia; species Euclidia mi. The sequence goes on along the minus strand of OX123204.2, from coordinate 22,264,185 downwards.
GCGGGCATGTAACCGACTGCTCGCGATAAGGTCGCGGGTTCGATTTGCGATTATGCGATTCCGCTAAAATGAAACAATGATGTTTGTTTTACTTTGTGATTGTTTATATGTATGAAAATTATACGAGGAAAAGTTACTTATCTGATCACAAACTATTAAGAGACAGACAAATGATAAAAATATTTATATGCCTATCACACAAATATTTGCACAGAAATAGAATCCATAACCTGCGGCGTAGAAATCATTCATAACCAGAGTCATTAATTTATCTTACCAAATAAAATGATATTAAATGGACCATGTGTCATTTTGGACCCACTTTTGGACTTTGTTCAACACTGATGAATTATATGTCATATGAAAGCTCTTGAAGTGTACTTTATTTTATTCTTTGGCAGCTTAGCTCAATTCCAGCGCGAAAATTGTATTTTGCTGCGTTATTGAAAATCTGTGTTGTTTTGATATTTAATTATTATTACCTGCCACTTAGTAGCTAAATAGAATAAAAGGACTTTTGATTGTCTCAGTGGCCCAGTGGTAGTGTAAGCGACTGCAGATGATGAGTTCTCGGTTTCGATTCTCGGGTCGAGAAAAAGGAATATTAGATTTTTCTGTTAAGAATTATCTTATTCAAAGCTCAAAGTCTGGAGGTTGGCGGTGTTACACCTCCGTGCCTTGGAAAAGTTTGTCGTTGGCTCAGATCAAGTAAATAACTAGATGTGCCTCGGCCGTACTTTATTACGCACGGCAATGACGCCACTTTTTCGCCACCTAGAGACGTGTATGTACGTATAGGCTTCACGCACACTACGCACACTATGCCAATCAATCGCGCAATCGACACTAAGGGTCACCGCACACGGGCCACTGGCCACAACCAGGCCTCCTTCACTCGGCCGTACCTACAGCGATAAGTGCCTACACTTTGGCGCGGCTTCCACGCCGCGTCGTCACCGCCCGCGCGCAGGGTTAGCTAATAACGTGAATTTTAATGGTGAACAACAAAAATGTTCACATCACAAGTCTGGTGCGAAGTATTGCTCATTTAACGGATGTGTGTCGGAAGCAACTTGAAATTTTGATTTTATTTATTTTACGAGAGCAACTTGAAAATTTTACTTTTTATTTGTTGAGATATCTCAACGATTATGGTGTCAAATTAAAGGTCTAGTTCAAAAACCATTTTATCTGTTTGAGTCATGTAAATCGGTCTACGCGTTTAGGAAATAACTAAGAATTAGTATAGTGAAAATGTAAACCATCAGAATTTTTGTGGTTTTCGTTCTACGAGCTCAAATAGTGGGATAGGATACTTATAGTATAAATATTTATTATTAGGCACGTGGTCAAGTAGGTAGATAGACGATGAATAAATATTATAGTAGCAGCGGCAAGTCGACAACCCTAGCGCACCGCTCCGCGCCAGACAGCGACAGCGTTATGTGTTAGAAAAGAGCGGGAACAGTTAGGTCAATATCGCGTTAGGTACTGAATGCTCATGCGAGCTGAATTGCACTTTCTTGCTTAGTAGCAAGAGTCGCCATTTCTTTAAATTGGTTTGCGAAGTGGTGCTTCTGTTCGTAAGAACTATCTATTCTGTGCCACAACCACAAACGCCGCCACAAGAAGCTAGATGTAGCTACAAAAATAGCTGAAGCGCGCTTAGGCTGAAGGCGTTTAGTGGCCGGTGCCGGCCACAAAGGGCGCGCAACGACGCGGTGGTGGCCACGCGCTTCAACCGTGTACGGCGAGGCCATATAAAATGTATGAAAACTACAGGAAAATTCCGGTGGCGGCGTTTTGTGGTTGTGGCCGGTGGCCCATGTGCGGCGACACTAACACAAACAATTTAATGTGCGCTTTTAAGCATGTTGCGTTCGCATGCCTTTTCATATCTAGTTATTTCTTTGATCTGAGGTCGTTGGTCTTGCACGTAATCTCTCTCCTATTGTGTCGGATATGCCGTTCCATCGGAATATGACAGTGAGTGACAGCACTTGTGTTTGCGCACTAACTTGTGCACTATGATGTATTATATCGCGCACATATCTAAATATCTTGAAAACAATTTAAATGACTTAGAACAATGCAACATACAGCAAAATAATGTATGGCTTCTTAGGGAACGTGTGCAATCACGACACGTTAGATCGAGGAAGTATTATACCTACATCTTGATTGACCGTGATCAGGGCGGCAAAGACGCAATTATACAATACTATTGTCCACGTCACACGGGTAGACGCACTATCGGAAGTTGTGCCCATGTCATATCTATGGTACTTAGGACTAGGTAGACATTTGGATGGTTTTCATCGACCAGCAATGCATTTAGACGATATTATTATAGATGCATTTTAAAATCTTTCCTGTATATGAAGACACCGAGAGACGTTACAAAGTACATCAAAGTAGTCACGCGCACTATTGTTTATTATAAGGGATGAACTTTATCAAGCTATTTCAATGTATTTTCAAACGTTTCTTGATGAAATAGTGATGTAGGAATCACGTTTGCAAATAAAGATCAGCATACATATCTAGGTATGTGTATTTCGGATCGAACACTATTTATATCAATAATCGCACATCGCTTCCAAAACGTAGAAATTCACGGCATGTGTGCCGTGAATTTCTACAAAGAGCACTCAAACACTGTTTCAAATAAATCAATGAACGAAGGAACCATTTAACACTTCAAAATCGAACCGCAGCGGCAATCTCGCGCCCGACTCACTGGTTCCTAGCATTCAATTTCACCGGGTTGTCGTACGATCGAGAGATCTCCAAATAAGCCATAGAGGGGTGCATACAACTCACATTTTCAATATCGGTTGAGTTCAATATGTCTAAAGAGGCTGAGTAGTGCGCTCTAAGTCAAGTTTATGAGTTGCTGAACAAATATACTTACGTTAAATCGAAAAATATTTATCGTTATACGTCCTCCGACTTAGCCGAGGTATGTCAACACGAGTGTTTGAAAAAGTTATCGATGTCTTTAGGTAGGACGACGAAAATATTATGAATTGTGTGGGTCGCAATTATGTTCGTCAAAAAGATCTGAGGCATTGTGTAGAAAATCTTGATATAAAAAATAAAAGAAGCGTTGCAGGGTCCTACCTATTAACCTATCTAGTTTTGTCAGTTTAGTGCAGCAAATAAACTTGAAGAGCGAGTATCTATTATTTGTTGTAAAAAGGCTGGTTTGGAGTAATTGTTATGCTAATACAACTAAAACGGTTAGAAATAATGGCAGCAATTTGTTTAACTTTTGTATGCAGAACGTTTATAGAAAATCGATTACTTTACTGTTCTAGAATTTATTGATCCCGTTATTGTAAGATAAACAGAATGTGTAGCTATATAATATCTAATATTTCACATAACAATTATTACTTAAAACCGAAAAATATAGATGTGTACCGTATGGTACATGCTTCACAAGTTATGTTTATTGAAAAGACAGAGTTAACGGTTGCACGCACCGGCTTGCAACCGTTAACTCTGTCTTTCTACCGAGAAACGTAGGAGGATAACAGAGGTATTTATGCCTTTAAATAAGTAAATTATTGCCACTAAGACCCGCTAAATAATATTGTATGATGTATACAAATCGCGAAAGGTTAAAAATTGATTAAAGACAAAGTAGTTGAAATAACATGACTTCATTGGAAATATAATTTTTACAAAACAAATTGAATATGTTTTTTTGTTATAATTAACACGTAGTGCAGCCCTGTATGAAATTGTAATTTATTTTAAAGGGTAAAATGTGATTACCCCTTTGAGGTTTGATTGCATGGTCATGTAAATGAGTTTGTAATTGAGTATTTTGAAATCTCTCTTCGTGTCGTATTTCTCATTAATGAGGGCTTCCCCGATGGGAGATCAGATTGTCCCGTATGAGGTCCCTCCTTTGTGTTCATCCTTGACATTGTGGAGTGCGTCGTGCACCTCGGTGTTCGGTATCAGCGTATTTTGGTAATAATTTAAATAAATATTTTGTATGTAGACAGTTTTCGGACCGAGAAACTGAAATTATGAAAGTCAAATAAGTGTACACGACTAATTTGATGCATACTGAATTACTGACTACATACAGAATTGTCATAATTGTTTAATAATTTATTATACACTAATACATACATTTTGAGTAATTATATACACAAGTAAGTACAAACGGCGGCCTTATCGCTGAAAGCGATTTCTACTTCGAATGAATATTATTGGTAGTAAAGAAATGGAAGTTTGTAATATAATAGATACGTACCGAAGCTATACACAGCATTTCAAACTAATGCAGTACCCTACAGCTCAATGTCTTACTTCTTTTATAGCGTGACCGGTGACAGTTATGAGAATTGATGAATGAATCCATCCATCCATCTATCCATCCATTCGATGGATAGATGGATGTACGGGTGTTTGTTAGTGTGTGTGTAGGCGGCAGCTAGTCATTTTAGAACCAATTCCGGGCAGTTGCGCGTCGGTCGTACGACAAAAATAAAGGAGTCAGCTCTAAAACGTCATGGCGGCTGGCTTAGCGGCTTCGTGGCGTCGTTTCGGGTGTTAGTGCCAACAAAGGCTTTAGCTGTTCACTCCTAAACATAAAAACTCCCTTACTTTTTATTGTAGTATTCAATTTGATTAAAAATGGCCTCCAATGTTGAAGTTTTTGGACGATTTTTGAGTCGGTATGATTGTTAATTTGCCAAAAGGTATTTGGCTAGGACTCGACGAGGCCGATAAGATGTATATCGTTAAACATATTTTCTAGTTTAAATGGTATCACCATTTATACTAGAACATTATCATTTATCCCTGATCCTGTTTGCACTACTATGTTTGAATACATAATGAGTGACTCATAGGTTTCTATGATGTTTTCTTTGTCAGATAAAGCGGTTATGGCGTAGCTATTATTACCCGTATACTGTGGTGAGCGTCAAGATAGCGGGATCAAGTCCCCAATTTAAAATCTATCACAATACCGGGTTTGTAATACATATGTATAATTTGTACCCTAGATGAAACTAGATTATAAGTGCACTGCTGTAGATGGTTTAAGTGACCATATAGTTCTTTGAGTATGTTGTTTTGCATTGGTTCCATAGATATTTATATGGAGAAAAAGGCAGCACTAGCTGTATATCCTGTATCGCAGGGGCAACAAATAGTCAACCAAAAGACACAGTCAAACCTCAATCAGCAATTTGTGGATAAATCAAAGTACTTATAGTCCCGTATGAATCGAACCTAATGATACGCAGAAGCAAAATTATGTATGAGACATCGGTTGTAACTTTCCTAGAATAGCGGCTGCTTCTTCAATAATAGTTATAATAAAATTATAAATAGACGAACAAGGACTTATAAAAGCGGCAAATAAAGAATTTTTGATTTGATATCTAACTTACGGTAACAATGATCAACGAAACCGAATCGGCGCCGAATAAACAACCAAAGGCAACATTTATTTTAGTGAAGTAATGACGTCTACTAGTTTTTTCGGTAGCTGTTTCAGCGTTTGCCCCTTAGGGTTGAACTCTGGTGCATAGGGTTCCCACCAAGAACTTAGGGTCCCAAGCCAACCTCACCTGCAAGTGGTGCACCTACCGATCAACGGACGAGGCTCTGGCAAAAAAAATATCCCGATAATTGGCAATAGGCTCGCCACCTATTATGTGGGATCAAAACACTGGCGAAAAGTGGGCGTTTAATAAGCCTCTGCTTACCCCTTCGGGGAAACAAGCGTAAGTCTATGTATGTATGGTTGAACTCTCTTTTTTATATTTTTGTATATACCATCACGCCTTTTTCCCCAAAGGGATAGGCAGAGGTATTATTACACCCACATTTCACCTTATGTATTTTTTAGGTCCCAGCTAATACGGGGCGAGCCTATTGCCGCTACCAGGCACATTGCCAGACTCCGTGTTGCTACTGAGAATTCGTCAAAGACATAGTAGCACTTTTTCCCGACCCGGGAATCGAACCCGGGACATCTCGATCAGCATGCGCATACGCTAAGTACTGGACCATGGAGTGAAACAGTATTTAAACAGAGATGATGCGTGAATATAAAGAAAATTCAGACTAATTGAGGATCTTGTCTGTTTCGTCTGATAAATAGACAGCTAGTGTCCCAGGCGGAATCCAACATTTGTCAAGTTGCAAAAACAATGTTGAAGTGTCCGTAAACTTGGACAGTGAGCTTGTTGGCAACAAACTGCCAAGTTTGGCAAATATCAGCCAGTTGGCGGGTTAGGCCTTAAAACACTTCGCTAACGTGGCTCGGCAAAAGTAAATAAACACTGAGACAGATTTTGGAACTTAATTTTATTATTTGTAAATGTAGGTGGGTGCAATAAAAATTAAATATATACTTTTTGACCGTGTGTTTTGTAGGCACCAATGGTCTAGCAGAGAGACCAATGTACTGCTACTATTATCGGGTTCAGACCTACGGCGTGCATCACTGAACCGGACCGTGCTCAGAGTGAATGCGGTTAGCTGGAGCAGACAATGGCTCGCTTGCTGGTATGTCTCTCTTGCCCGAGCACCTGCACTATGGCTGAGCTTTGGGAGGCCGCTCCCAACGCAATTAGAGTGGCCGGGTATTATGCTGGTGTCATATAGCTGAAAGAAACCATTGACACGCAGAAGAAGAAGACTGACTTATTGAAGTTATGGCCGTATTATATTACATAACATATTGTTAAGTATCATTTGCTAATTGGTATAGGAACTCTGTATGTTTCATAGTTGTCCAGATTGTTTTCGAAAGACATTTGAAGTGTGCCAACCCTTTCTTGACCAGCGTGGAGAATAGTCCACGATGTAAATAGGCCACCAGATAGACGTAACTTATCTGATAGAGAGAACAGGTCCATGTCCAGAAATGGGACAGTTTGTATACAGGCTGATGATTATGAAATCTCGTGATATTCATCCCGAAGTTTCATCTGGTAGATCTCTGGCAGAAACGACCAATATGTATTTGACTTTCAATTTCAAATATTTGAACGTTTAGAATTTTAGACAAATTAGTTTTATGAAAGTTTTACATAATTTTTTTTTTGTCTCACGCCTGTATCCTCCAAGGGGTAGGTATAAATATTAAACCGACATTTCGCCATGAATTTTTAGGTCCCACGATATAGGGGGCGAGCCTATTGCCTTTACCAGGCACTTCACCAGACTACGGACTGCTACTGAGAATTCGGAAAAACCCAGTAACACTTTTGCCCAACCCGGGAATCGAACCCGGGACCTCCGATCAGCAGTTGCAGTTGCGCTATCCACTGGATCACGGAGGCAGTAATTATTTATTACATTGGAGGATTAATTATAATTACGTCAGTTTGTTATATTTGCGTGTTCGATATTGTTTGAAATAGAAATATTATTTATGATAAGTCAAATCGATTATATCGGTTTAGTAACGTTTTGTTTAGTCTATTGTAAATTTTGACTATGGTCACACTATGAACTGTCATTCATTCACTCTTTTCACATTTTTGTCGTTGCTGAAAAGTTTTGTCTTGTGTCCACGCCGTATCTTGTAATCTCGCGTGCTTTTGTGATAATAAAATAAATTTAAAACTCTAGTGAATTGCCGCTAATTGATCTGCCGGCATCGGTTTATTTGTGATAAAATTTGTATCATATTGAACATTGTTAAACTTGTGTGAATCCGTGCACGTGTTTGGTGCCCGAGGACTTCGTTGAAGAAAACCCTGATCATTGGACTGGTAAATGTAACGATTTGCTTGTTATTTTGGCCAAAATTATGAGTGTAATCTTATTGGTCCACTCAAGAACATCACCAGGCGATCTAAGGTAAGTTGAAATATAATCACTGTGCAGTCACAGTGTAAGTGTTTAGATCTTTGCTCTGGGCTAAAGACTGGATGAATTAATCGCTTCCACTGTCTTCTGCAAACTACCCAGTTTCTAGCCCAAACTCTAGACAGATATCGTTGACAGCTGTTGTCATTCGTTCAATCATCATTGCTGCGCAAATGCGAAACAACAATTCTTTGTCATTTTATTATTTGTTTTATTAAATAATGTTTTACAATGTTATACATATTATTAGTATAATGAATCCTGATTCGAATAAGCGTTTATCTCTTTCATCACCAGCACTGGTATATACCTACTATCAAAGTTTCCCTTAAAAAGTACCCAATTTACGCACAACTTAACCTCGTTATCGTTTATTGTTGTAACCCTACAATCAGGCATCAAAAATAAATCGTATATTCCGAAACATTTAACACCAAAACTGTAATATGATTAATAGTAACAACAACCACAATATATTTACGATGCATAATGATTGAATAAACGTAATGTATAAAATACGCAAATGTTACCAAGCGCTGGCAATGACAAGCTGTTTGTTTAAATATCACAAAAACCTGTCATACCACGCATGTGACAGTAATGTATGCGTATTTGACACGTTGCGGCTTTTATATTAATGTGGACGCATCACGACTTTTTAGTGCTGCAGGGCTTTGTGAAGCACTACTTTCTGTAATGGCGATGACATACACTTGTAACCGAACAACGAGCATTCGCCGTTTTGTGTATCATCGAACTGAACAACGAACGGAATCGAACATTGCAACAAAAATGTTTACGTTCTTTTTAGCGAATTTTCTAATAGCTTATTATTTTCCAAGTGACTAATATTTTAAAAGATGACTAAATGTTTGCAACTAATAAAATAACTTGCTAGCGATTAAATATTTTCGCGACTATTATATTAAACTAGAGGACGCCAGCAGCTACGCCTGCATTTTTTTTTATAATTTACCCGTTTTGGCCGATCCCGTGGGAATTTCGGGAATTCCCTTCTTACTGCACCCTTACGGTCCCCAAGGAACATACATGCCAAATTTCAGCTTCCTGCGCCCAATGGTTTCGGCTGTAGCGTGTCTGTCAGTCAGTCAGTAACGCAAGGATTTTATATATTAAGATAAGATTCAAAACTAAGGGTGTTATAAAAACTAAAAACTAGCAGCTGCGTTTAGGTAGCAAATAAACTATACAAGTACATACATATAAACATATACTCACGCCTTTTTCCCGTAGGGGTAGGCAGAGACAACAGAACGCCACTTGCTTCTATCCTTAAAAATCTCACGCGCTTCCTCTGCATTCATTACTCTTTTCATACATGCTCGCCGGTTCCGGGTGCTTAGTCAATTGAAATATTAGCCGAGGAGCTATAAATAATGACTTGGCAACTAATAATGTTAGTAGTATAGAATAGAATAGATTTTATTTGTTTAAAATGTAGGTACATATAAAGATGGAACAAGGTAAAAACAGAGCCAGATACATTTTGTCATATTGTGACATGCAAATATTGGTAGATCTAATTTTATTAATACATAGAATCATCATTCATCAATTTTATTATTCGCAAATATTATTTGTATGTATAATCCATTATTTGTGTATCTACAGTGATATTCAGTTCCGTAATAAATTATGTTCTAATTGTTATTTAGGTATTCAGCTATTGAGTAGAAGGACTTATCTAGTAACCACTTTTTTAAGGATATACAAAATCTACTTAAAGTCATATTTTTCAAGTCATTTGGTAAAGCATTAAAATTACGCCCACACATTATTATGCATTGCAGTTCTTGGCACTTTTGGAAATACAATTCTGTCAGGGTGCCGAGTATTTCGCATATAAAGATCTTTTGCCGTTTTAAATAGTGTAGGATGCTGTATGACAAATTTGGATGCTTTTAAGATGTACATACACGGCAGAGTGAGGATTTTGTCGATTCTGCCTAAATAATGGTCTGCAGGACTCCCATGGAGGTATACCTTTAATAGCACGAACACATGACCTCTGAACGTCTGTAGAGTTACCCCATAAGACAATAACATAGTTTATTACCGAAGATACATAGCCGTGGTATGCTGCTAATACAGTTTGTTCAATAGAGGTCTTACGTAATTTGTAGATAACATAGACAAATCTGTTAATTTTATTGCACACCTCTTCTACATGAAGTTTCCAATTCAAATGCTCGTCCAAGGTAAACCCTAAGAATTTTGTATGCGTAGCAATGTGAATTTCCTGATTATTATAATTAACCTTTATATTTTTATGGCGTCTACCGAATGTGCTAAATTGAATAAATTTTGTCTTATTTATATTAACTTGTAGATTATTATCTGTCAACCATTTTAGTATATTATTTAATGTATTATTTATGTCAATGGAAAATGTATTTATGTCAGAATTTTTGTCACATGTCATTATAAGAGAGAAGTCATCTGTGAACATAATACATGAATTCGAGGTAATGTCTGGTAAATCATGAATGTATAATGTTACTGCTACACCTGCGTTAGCGTTAGCGTTAACGGCAATGGCCAACAACGCGTTAACTATCGCGTTAAAGATTCGCCTTGACAATCTGTAATTTAACGCGTTAAAACGATGGCCACATCTACTTAGCGCCCAAATTAACGCGCTATTTAACGCGTTAAGACGCAGGTGTAGTAGGAACATAATAAGAATAATAATGGTCCAAGAACACTGCCCTGAGGTACAGATACATTGTTTCCTAGAAAAGATGATTTGTAAGTTTGCAATTCTTTTTTTTTGTTAATGTTTTGAATTGCTACAGATTGCGCTCTGTTTTTTAAATAGTTTTCAACCCAACTTAATGCTGGACCTCTGATTCCATATCTGTCAAGGATTATCCATATTTTTCTAATAGGATGTCATGAGACACCAGGTCAAATGCCCTGGACATGTCAAAAAAGACAACAACGACTGTTTTATTATCATCAATATTGTCAATAATTTTAGTTATAAGATAGTGGCACGCTAATGTCGTAGATTTACCTTTTTGAAATCCGTATTGTTCCTTTTTCAATATACTATGGTTGTGGATAAAATTAGTAAGGCGTTTGTGCATTGCGGATTCAAAAATTTTAGAAATAACAGGTATCAGAGCTATCGGCCTATAGTTTTCTATACTAGTTTTATCCCCTTTTTTGAATAATGGTTTTATAACGGAAAACTTAAGTGGCTTCGGAAAGCAACCATTACTAAACGAGGAATTGACCAAATATGTCAATACAGGGGCAATTTCTTTGGCGCAGTATTTAAGGACTTTGGTATTAATTTCGTCATAGGCTTCCGAACTCGTGTTTTTAATGGACATAATTGAATAAATTTCATTACATGTTAATGGTTTTAAAAATATGCTATTACTTATATTACATTTGCAAGTGTTTTGTCTAGACCCAGTGGGGATAAAATGTGAATTAGTAAAAAGCTTATTAAATGCATTTGCTATAGATTTTGCATCATTTAGTAATATACCATCTTTGTTGATACTGGTTATGTAATCTACTACATGTTTGCATTCGGCTTCTTGCTTTATTAATTGCCAAGACGTTTTGCACACGTTTTATGAATTTGTAATCATGGTAGCATTCATATTTTTTATTGCTTGATCTATGCAATTACGTAAAAGCTTAGAGTACTTTTTATTTTTAATTGCGGTATTTATACATTTACTACTATAATATTTGTAGCGTAGAGCACGTTTAGTTCGACAACTAAGTTTCAGACCTTTGGTAATCCATCTCGACCTTTGAATATTATTAGAAACTTTAATTCTTGTTTTTGGAAAACATAACCTATAGAACAAAGTAAAGGTATCATAAAATGTTTGAAATGCAGTATCGAAGTTTTCGTCATAGTAAACATCTGTAAATGATAGTTTAGATAAGCATACATACATACATACATACATAGACTCACGCCTGTTTCCCCGAAGGGGTAGGCAGAGGCATATTAAATGCCCACTTTTCGCCAGTGTTTTGATCCCACGTAATAGGTGGCGAGCCTATTGCCGCTTATTGGGACATTTTGTTTGCCAGAGCCTCGTCCGTTGATCGGCAGGTGCACCACTTGCAGGTGAGGTTGGCTTGGGACCCTAAGTTCTTGGTGGGAACCCTTTGCACCCTAATTAGATAAGCAGTTCTTAAATTTCTCTAAGTATTCCATAGAGTAGTCTCTTTTATAAATGTAATATGTAGTCAGTGGTATCTCTTTGCTTGAAATAGGAATACTTAACAATTGAGCTGAGTTATGGTCTGAGAGGTGCAATAATTCTCCGGTAGCATAGGGCATGTTACTCATGATGTGATCAATGCATGACCGTTTTCTAGTGGCCTGCTTTATATGTAAATGTAAATTAAAAAATTTTGCAAGGTCTATTAAAACTTTAGAGTCTTTATTATTTGATTTTAGTGTATCAATATTGAGATCGCCAACAAGAACTATATTTTTCTTATATCTATATGTCAGCCTGTATAAAAGCGCCTCAAGCTTATTTATAAATATTGCGCAGCTTGAGTCAGGTGTACGGTATACACAGATAATAAACATGTTTTGTGATACAGCTTCTATACCGCAACACTCAAAGTGCTTGTCAACCGAATAGTCAGTGCAGAATTTAATTTGTTTATATTGTATACCATGTTTAATGAGAATACATACTCCGCTTCGTTTTTGCTTCACTTGTCTACAGTAAGAAGCGGCTAGAGAATACCCAGACACATTTACCATTCTCTCATGACCTGTTTGTATGAAAGTTTCTGTCAAACATAGCAAATCTAATTCAATATTATTATCTAAAAGTTCACTTACATGTATTTCTAATAACCGCCGTTTGCTAAATAAGCCAGCAATATTTTGATGAAGAATTTTAGACTTAAACCTCTTGTCTGCATTATTCACGAAAAAGCACGTCATTTGGGACAGAATTTTTTACCTCTAATTTGTCGGTATCGGTTTGAGTAAATTGATCTCTTTTTATGGTTTTTTATTTGTAAGGAGTTCCATTTCTAAAGGAGTTTTTAAAATATATATTTTGCCAATCAGCACCATACCCATAAAAAGCTTTACTTGGTCTAATTAAGAATGATTCATTGTAATCAGCTTGGTCCAAGACAGAATTAATTTTATTACATGTATTTTTATAATTGTATGAATTAATGTAGTCAATGTCAACATAAGTACAATGTGTATATTGTTTTGATATATATTGTAATAGAGAATTTAATTTACACTAATTTAGATATTTATTTTTGAATACTTTTACTAAGAAAACCTGGCACTTAACGATTCTTAAACAATATTACTTTGTCATCTTTACATATGTCATAAAGCTTACTACTAATTATTATTTCTTCTGTTGTGGCATTTGGTTTAATGAACGATGAAAACTGGTATTCACAATAATGTGTACAAAGTCTTGATTTAATAAGTTATGTTGCCAATCCAGCACACCCTTGACTACCAAAAATAAAGGCTCTTTTCTTCAGTTTTTGTTTGTTTGCCGTCGGCGTGGTTGTTGTGATAATATTTTTGGGCTGTAGATAGACCGGTGGACTATTGAAATCTACAGAATTTTCTCCTACAGACTTTTGTATGACAATGTGACAATTTCAGAAACCGGCAGCAGTGTGGTCACCTGCTGTGGGTTTTGTACGACGTCCAGAATAGGAGGGGTAGGGTTATCAAAACAATCTGTGAGCCGTCGTTTGGCATTTGATTTCTTAATTTGTGGTTGCACTTTGCGAAGTGATGACAAAGGACTCTTGCATATTTGTTTTAGCACCCCTATTTCCTGTGACAACCGAGCAATTTGCTTTTTCAGATCAGAATTCACGAGTATTACATTATCAAGTTCATTTTGTGTACTCTGAAGACAGACCTTAAGATTATTTATTTCTTCCTTCATTTCTTCGCGACATAAGGCCAATACGTGAGTAGATAAGTTTAAACTTCTGCCTAACAGTTCCTCTGATTGTGAAGAATTCATAGATATGCTCATGTCTATTGTCTCTAAAGATTTAGTTCTTGATACAGGTTGTCTCATTGTTATATTATTTGACATATCCATATTAAACGCGCTCCGTGTTTTTGTTGAAACGTTTATTGATTGAAGATCAGCTGTTAAATGTCTATTTAAGCTGTTAAATGTCTAGGTAAGCTGTTAAATGTCTAGTTATTACAGCTACGTGTTAACAGATGGCGCTGTTGCAGATGTTAAATAAAAACTTATTTCTATTATGCCATCTAGCGGTGGATAAAAACAACTCAGCTGTCAGATTGAATTCAAAATATTTTTCATAAACGGTAGAACAATAATGAAATTGTCTTTTTTGCCGAGTGTGAACGTAATTTCTTGAAGATTACAAGTTAAATTTTGTCACTTATCTTGTTAGCTTACTTGCGATAATCTTCCGGTATGTTTGCAAGCATATTTCTTCAAGTTCAATCCATAAACATTACACCGCACTGGAGTGTTTACTGTCCGAGTTTATGAGTGGATAACAATATCACAGCTTAATTAAATGTATTAGAGCACTTTAAGGTCACTTTTCACTGAAGTTATTAAGGTTTACTAATTTAAATATTTTTTTGATACGGAGCTAATGTTTACGTGGTGCTAGTAGCGCCATCTATCAGACAGGATACTAGGTTAGGTAGGTAGGTTATGTTAGGTTTTCTTGTGACTAGAGATGGGCTAAGTGGTTGAATTTATTTATTTGTTAAAAGTTATTTGATAAAAAAAATTAACTGTTAATTTTAATGGTTGAAAATATTAGATAATTTTTATTCTAAGATCACAAAGCCATAACGAAGTTGATATTGCTAGGTCTGCGTTAGTTTCAACTAATTCAATGAATATACTTTCCTTCATACTTTAACAGGCTTAGGACTGTCTAGCTAATGTCACTATTTTTGTGGTATGTTGGTATTATTAGGTCTCAACAAACTTAACGCTCGTTGCAGAGCTTGTCCATAAAGACTATTAAAGACACTAGGTAGGTAGGTATAAATTTTACCCGTTTAAAGTTACTACCTACTTGCACTAAATGTTCACACTTCACACACACTTGTGTTTAATATTAAACACTTAGTTCCCTATAATATTTGTTAACAAACAACAATAACAATAACAAGCTAGTCAGCTAAAGTCAACACAGATCAGTATTTCGTAACTCGCACTTAGAACGCGTGACATCAACTAATCTCACTCAATCACTCAATATTCTACAAAATTATTGAATGAAATTACTGTTTCGTTCCATCAGAATAAAATATTAAAGTAACACTAAACCTCAGCAAGTTAATGATAAAACACATATTCGAATGTCATTCAGGTGTTTAAAATCAACCAATCACATTCATTATTATCAAAAACTAACACTAAACCTCAGCAAGTTAATGTTAAAAATATTCGAATATCATTCAGGTGTTTAAAATCAACCAATCACATTCATTATTATCAAAAACAAATGTTGACTAGGTACTTACGAACGTAGGGATGTATGGGATAGGTTATGTTAATGCAACATGCATCTTAAAGCAATAACAGTTAAGTGCAAATTTCATCGTAGTGAATTGATGTACCTACTACCTAGACATTATTTCTTGGAAACGAATCCGAGTTGGCGCGCGGCGCATCGACGGCCGCGCCGCGCGTCGTCGGTTGAATGAATAGGTAATAATATTTTTATTCAATAGCGTTGATTTTATTTATCATATCATACAGTTGAAAAATTTTATCAGTTAATTTTAATGGTTGATAGTTATATTCACCATCTCTATTTGTGACCCTATGCCCAAAAATAGGAGCCGTGCGAAGCAGGGCTCCGTCAACTTGGCTTAAAAGACTGAAGCGTCTTATTTACATATATTTCGTCTTATTTACTTATTTACGTCTTTTTCACAAAAATATGGCTCAGTCACTCCTTCATAGCTAGCATCCCACCAAACCATCACTGAAGTCGGTTAATGCCCATGTTGCACTCTGTCGACTAATTGGGAAGCTACCTCAGAGCTTTGGGCATAAATACGGTCATTTAGTTCGTTAAAATGTTGCTCAATTTTCTACTTGAAAATTTGAAAGAAAGTTTATATATTTCGTTTCACTAATACGACCCGCCTTCACACTGGTAGTACCACATAATTTACATGAAATATTTACAAATTATACATTAAAACCTTCATCGTAAATCACTCCTCCTGCCTCCGTGTTCCAGTGGATAGCGCATGCGTCTGCTGATCGGAGGTCCCGGGTTCGATTCCCCAGTCAGGCAAAAGTGTTACAGAGCTTTCCGAATTCTCAGTAGCAGCACGGAGTCTGGTGATGTGCCCGGTAACGGCAATAGGCTCAACCCCTATTACATGTAACCTAAAAATTCATGGCAAAATGTGGGTGTTATATTACACCTCTGCCTACACCTCCGGAGATATAAGCATGCGTTTATAAATAAAAAAATAAAAAACTACTTGATTTTCATAGGGTTTTCGCCTATATACAGAATATAGGCGAAAACCCCATGAAAATCAAGTACCTAGTCTTTCGCGAACAGACAGGTAGATCCGGCGATAAAATAATAATTATTAAGTAGTGTTAGTGATGGAGATACATCTGATACAAATCTAAAAGCGGTAAAATAAAATTTGAAGTTATAAATATAGTTTGAAGAAAACACCAAGTCTGGTATAAACCACTCAACGTTTATTTCAATTATTACAGGCACACTGTTATACAGCATTACTTTTACACAACCACACACTTCACACACTGTTACAATAATTCCCGCTTGCTACTTTACGAAGTTCTTTACGGTTCGAGAGTTGTTATAAGACTGACTGTGGCGTCCTTTTACGCCATTCACTTCGACTCGTCTCACTTCATAATAATCAAAAAGAGTGGGTAGTTAGTAAAGTGAGGTTCGCGCTGATGTATAGCCCATAAATCATTTGAGGGTTTATAAAATAATTCTCGTAATTAATATTAAACTAAACAAAAATATGACAATAGTAACAAGAACTACAAAATAACTAATTTCCTACGCTGACTAATCTAATCTAAATTTGCCTTAGTTGTTAAAATCTCTGTTAAAGACAGATATAATTTCTAGTGATTTGGATAGCTGTAAGCTTACTATGAATAAGTACCAAAAGTATAATAAGTTTTGAAACTGTTGATTTAGTTTCAATAAGTCTGACAGACTTGCTACATGTTCATGTGGTGGGTGTAGTAGTGGGTTTGTTTTATGTTCCGGTCCGGGCCCATGTGAAATATTTTCACTCAGAGGGCGATGGAGAGAGCTATGCTCGGAGTTTCTCTGCGAGATCGAATCATAAATGAGGAGATCTGCAGGAGAACCAAAGTTACCGACATAGCTCTCCGAATAGCCAGGCTGAAGTGGCAATGGGCGCTCGAAGAACCGATGGCCGTTGGGGCCGGCGGGTTCTGGAGTGGCGACCACGTACCGGACGACGCAGCAGGGGTAGGCCTCCCGCAAGGTGGACCGACGATCTGGTTAAGATCGCGGGAAGCGGTTGGATGCGGGCGGCTCAAAATCGGTCTTTGTGGAGAACCTTGGGGGAGGCCTATGTCCAGCTGTGGACGTCTTTAGGCTGACATGATGATGAACGCGTCATAGACCCATTACACAAATATAAGACCTTTTGCTATTTGCCTGAGGTGTACGCACAATACGACGCCGAACACTAGAGGTTTTTGGTAGTAAGGCCATTGCAGCAAAACATTTGCAAACACTGACAAGACAAAGTCCTATTTTCTAACCACAGATAGGGGTGGTTGTCGGGCTGTGATAGTGTAAGATGATTCGTGCACACTTAGGACAAAGTCGCCACGTTACACCGCACAGGATTGAATTCGCTCGCTTCGATAGTGTTCGCAACCGTGTTCGCGTTGAAGCGCTCTTGTAGGATGCCGCGTCATACTTTTGGTGTGAGAAATGGTAAATGCTAAAATGAAATTATTTAATAATCTTTCCTACCCAGTTGACAACATTTCTGGATAAAATGTGACACATCTTTAAATGGCGTCCATAGTTCGAAGTTAACTTTCAATACGTTTCTTCGACACCATGGACCATGGAGCCTGCCAGCAATGGCTGGATATAGGCCTCTCTGATTAATTAAATTTATAGTTATGTCCAAAATATCTTACGCATCAACACATTGTATCCAAACTCATTATCATCAGATATGCGTATAAACGCCGCTGATAAAACATAACGTACTTATACAGTATCAAATACAAAAGCATTTCTCGTATTAGGCTGTGTCTCCATTAATATGGTGCGAAGTACCAACAGTGGAAATTAGTATTTCCAACGTGCTAGGAGCGGAACTAACTTAGAGTCCCATATATAAGTGATGAATGCAGCGACACGGCGAAACAAGATGCGTTACATACATTACAAAATCACCACATAAGGTTTCTACTGTCGGGCTTCTTTCTACTGGGCTGCTTTGCTCTCATCATCGTCGTCCTAGCATTATTCCGATTACATCCAAGATCTTTTGTTTTAGAGCCCGGAGTCATGCAGTGGTTTAACAAGATTTGAAAGAATATACCTTTCCCCAAAGCAACTGCTGTCTGACCTCAGCCAGACCAGTCTCAGTATATTCAAGCTTACAGCCCGTAATGATTCTCAAGGATCTTCATGACAGCCGGGAGCAACGGCCTTTCGAGTGCCTGGTGCACGTGATATTTAAAAAAATAATTCAAACAGAACATCGAAAAGCCAATAATGAGCCTTGGGTTCAAGTTGGGTACCCAGTGCACACTCCACTGGGCTATCGCTGCCTATGAAATAAGTAACGGTGCTACGGTGTTTTTACGCATTTCAACTGGTTGTATAAACACAGCTTCGCTTCTCTCCGCTCCAGTGGACAGGCAGTATAAGAGTACAACTACATATAGAGCACGTGACATCTAGCCACAGTACGTTTGCATCCCATGCCATAAATCATTGGCGACGCCTGTTCCCGTCGTCGTGTTACACGTAATATCCGGCTACGGTAAAAACTACTATTTAATAGCGTATGCATATGTAAAGCGCTGTTTGAATAAATTTATTGGTTTTCCAGGTAAATTATTTATTGCGGTTACGCAACTCTTTTTTTTCGGTAATGTTTACATTATGGGTAAAGTGTTTTCACGCGTTGGTGACAGCTTTAGTATTATTGACTTATAAAGTCTTTTTCTCGTCTCTTCCTTTTATGCTCTAGATCGAGCAACCTCCGACAAGTACTAAATAGATATCGATTTTAAACTTTCGCGATTTGTATACATCATACAAAATAATTTAACGGGTCTTAATCGCGTTAATTTAACTTATTTAAGGCATAAATACCTATTTGTTCCCGACGTTTCGCTCGTCTTGCACCGAGCTTGGTCGCGGAGAGACAGTCTCTCCGCGACCAAGCTCGGTGTATATATATAATAGATATCATGTTTAATTCCTCCTTTTTGCTGTAACTGATTTCGAACTTTATCGCAGTCAATTTCTAAATTAATAAGCGAAGGCTCTGGTCTCTAGAGGTTAAGACAGGTTTTATAACTAAAACCTTGTATTTATAGAGAATTTTAAGGGTATCAAACAGAGATTCACCGCTGATGGCGCTAGTTTCTGATGATTCCTTTGGAAAGAAAACTGGATCTAAATCCGTTACATAGTTGGAAAATAAATTTAATTGGTGAAATCAAGTAGGGCTCTAGTATTAATGTTTGGATTAGGTACGATATATCTAATAGATTGGAGTCTTCCTGTCTTGTCAGATGTCTTGGTTAGACTAGAAAGTAGACTTTGTATAGCAAGGCGGACTTCGATGCTATCTGGATAAAGCTAGGAAGTCGATGATAATTGCTGACATGACTAGATGTCATGTGTAAAATGTTGCCAACGGGGGTTGCTGTTGTTCTGTCTGGGACTAGAACTTATGACGCGACAGCGGCGAGGCGACTACTTAAACCAATACTGATACATACCTACAATTAAAAAGTAGAACATATTTGAATACACAACACCATGAAAAAATACTATTGAAACTTAAACCTTCACACAAAAATAATAAAAAGCCCTTAGTCACCAAAGAACAACGTGGGAATATCAGAAAATGGTAAAATTATTCGAACCCAGAAATAAAAGCTGTTGAATTTTGGGTTGCCGTCAAATAAATCAAAACTGCCCGAAGTCATCGTCAGTGAAACATGTTTATTTTTCCCCATAAGTGGGGAGGGCAATACCATAATCCATATGTTTGCCAGCGAATTGCTCGTAATTATTTTCTAATGTTCATATCCTGTAATAATCGATGTACTAGAGGGGGTTTTGGTTTTTAGGGAGGATTACTATCAGAAAATCGTTCTGATAATCATCCCTTATAGGATAATCTATTAGTACTATAGTAAGATAATGTGTTTTGATCTGTTCATAGGTCATCTCTCAAACTTTAGTAGTTTGGGTGAGGTAAGGAGGTTTGGTAAGGGTGAGAATAGGGTGTGTTTTTTCTCAAGTATTATTGTTGCTTAGCCACGTTTTATCTGAGACGGTTGACTGATTTCGTGTCAAAAATTGTCATGGGACGAAATGATTACCAAAGTGTAGTGTTGTTTATAATCCCTTTCTACTATTGTTGTTTGTTTTGGTTTTCTGTGTTATAAGTATTAACAAATTCTATTTCTATTTTAGAAAAGACATTGAGTTGCCGAGCCATAAACAAATATGTACGCAATTATCGCAGAGGCGAGCTATGCCCTATTCTTTCTCCCTCATCCCACTCCTCATCCTATCCCTTTTCCCAACCCTAAGGAGCGGCAACGCACTCGTGACTCCTGTGGTGTTGCTTGTGTCCATGGGCGGCGGTAATTGCTGACCATCAGGCGATCCGTCTGCTCGTTTGCCGCCTATTACCATAAAAAAGAGGTAGAGTTTTCTTGTCTTGTAATTTTATTCAAGACCACTCATATCTTGTTGTAGATACGAGTTTGTACCATATCCCATATTCTCAAGATTAGTGTAACGTTAGTCAGTACTCATCAGTATTAAACGTTGAAGCGAGACTACACAACGTGTAAGTTCGCAACAGCTAACTCCCAACTCTCGGCGGAAGCTAAATTAACTAACCCGATTTGTGTCGTTATCAGCTTAAGAGTTCCACGTCTTGTATCGTCTGAATCTTAGAGACATATTCTAGGTATGTGAGATTAGTTAGTACTGATGCCTTCGCTTAGATATACCCACAAGCTACATACAAGTAAGTTAAACTCTTGCAGGAATTTGAAACAAAAGGCGTAGTTATATCTTCGCGTTCGATATCCCGTAATGTTTTAAGATAAAAGGCATTGTCCAGTTATGTTGCTAGTGATGACTTACACAGCAGAGAATTGGACAAGAGATCATATCAGGAAGTTTAAATTCACTCAGACGGTGATGGAGAGACCTGTTCTAGAAGTTGACTCGCGAGATGAATCAGCAATCCGTAGGTAAACCAAAGTTGTCGACATACATATCCAAATAGTGAAGCTGAGTGGCAATGAGCAGGGCAGGAAGACTCTCGAGAGGCTTCCATACACCGGGCGACGCAGAAGCGGTAGACCCCACGTGGTCAACCGACAATCTGATTGAGATCGTGGACAGCATTGCCTTTAATATATCGTAATCATCTAATGTCAGAATTATTGTGGCTGTTTAGAAACGGAGTACCCAAAAACATCATACTTACCGACATCCGAAAAAGCACAAACTGTTCGGAGCAGTCCGACAAAATAGCAATAATTATGAAACGTAAAATATTGAATTTCAGCTCTCTATTACTTCATAAATTTAATAAAATTAAGAAGAAAAATACAATACATACATTTAAGTTTTATTTTTAAGTACTAATTTACAGGGTTGCTGTGTTTCATTGCTGCAATCCTTTCCTTAGCATAATTATTATACATGAGGTATTTTCCTTTCCTTTAACTGCAACAATGTTTATAAGTCATGCCTGAACCGCAAGTATCCAAATATTTATTGCGCTCCTAAAAAACCATGTAACATTTTAAAGCCCAAGATAAAGGTGTAGTACTAAGAGATGATCGTAAACAATATAAAACTTTTATAAGGGCGTGTAAATTTTTTATACCTTTTATACGTCCGCATATTTTATCATTGGATATTTTATGCTGCACCTATATTTCGGATGCTTCTGATATTTTACGGGAACATAAACGAGTGCGTGAACTAAGTGTGATAAGTTTAGTTTACGGTCATCGTAAAACCGTTTAAATGTTCTCTAAATCCATATTCGCACCTTAGAATAATAAGTGGTAGCGCGACGCTTTTGAAATATCAAATTGTTGAAGTGTTTTCCGAGGGTGAGCCCATTTAACACAGTTTCAACTGGAAGATAGTTTTAGGAAGTGTGGTGATCATGTCAAAATAAATGTTAAACTCGATTTTAATATTAGAACGCGGAAAGTTTATGTCAAAGTTTAAGGTTACCCATACAGATAATAATAATATTCTACCACATACACACAATACCATCTAGTCCCAAACTAAGCAGAGCTTGTACTATGGGTACTAAATAATGCATAAACATATAGAGACTTTTCTTTACCAGCGCCGGGCGCATATGTCTGGCAATATGCTGAACTGACCTCCAATTTTTGTACAGACGACAGGGGTGTACGATTTGTGCCTAGTATAGTTTTTTTTTCTCACATTGTTTATATCATGCCCTTCGTCTGTTATAAAAATAAACGTTATTTTTCTTTCTTTCTTCTTATGTAAATATATACATATTACACATAGACACACCCAGACCAAGAGAAACATCCATGTTTACGCACGCAAATACCTATTTGACTTGAGCGGGAATCAAACTCGCGGCCTTCGGCTCAGCAGTTGTTAACATTCCCGCTACGCCACCTATGTGTTTTTGCTAGACCATAATAAATAGCGTTATTATTGTGCAATGTTTGTTTTCATTTGTCTAGTCTACCACCTCTGCTTAAAACTCTAGAAGTCTGTGTGACCTAGTCGGTCCCAGTGCTGTGTACGTGCCAGCTAAAAGTCCAAGTGTAACTTCTGCATTAACACTACCTTCTCCTTAAACTAAACTTTGTTTATAAGCCAGTAGTAAGTCACGAATGGACGAGTTGTTAAAGTATAGAGTGCAAACTACTTTTCGCATTCTTTAATTTTATCATCGAGAACCAAATCAATGTTGATTCAACCATTATGAACAGCAGTGTGCCAAGATTGCCATAAATAAAGTAAATCATAAAACTTCTTGAAATATATATATTATATTCATTTATAACGTTAGCAGTACAAACCTTGCCTGACGCATGTCTCTTGTCTATGGTCCTAGTAGTAAAGTCTCGTAGCTAGCGTTTAAGTTTAATGATTAAAATATAATTGTTGACATCAAGTCAATTCTTCTGCGTGTGACGGACAACTGTCAATCGTGTCCTAAATGCTGATGTCTAGCCGCAAGCGTGATCACGTCTGGCTGTAAGCGCAATCACGCCTAGTAGGAAGCGTGGCTACGTATAGCCGTTGTTGTGCCTACGCGCCGCTGATGAGGTGAGGATTCGTCTGTGAGACGATATATGTTCGCCGACTATTAGTACCCAGCTAAATAGCTTACAAGTTTGACAACTGCAACCAACACTAGACGTAGCTTTCAACAAACTTGCATGCACAATTCATTTAATTTAGAAAACCATTAGGCAGCCACCTTCCTTTAGAAACATAATTACGCTTTTACATGAAATAAAAAATATAACCAAATGCACCACCATGTACATCTAACAAGGCAGTGTGCCATAATACAAAAATAAAAATTAATTGCATGGCGTTTTTACAACCGCTATTGCATTCAACGTAATATGGCACCTATAGTATGTTTATTATAGTATTCATGATGAATATAGTGGTTGTAATATTATACTAGAAAATTATGGTCTTCTTATGAATAGTTATAAACATTATTTATAGCCAGTTTGTAACTGGTTCGTTTTCGAGTTTTAGATCCGCGCTGTTATTGCAATTAATGCGTATTATAAAGAGTTTACTAGTGTAGTCACTGAAAATAACAGTCGCATTTTTACTGTTTTTTTTTTTTAGAATTGCATATACATAGAAAGCCTGATTTTAAACTTTCGCGATTTGTATACATCATACCAAATAATTTAGCGAGTTTTAATGGCCTAAAATTAAGTTATATAATACCTATTACAACATAAATTTATTTTCCAAACAAAATCAACCAACATAAATATTATAAGCAACTTAAGTACTTACCTATGTCTATAAGCATAGTAATATATACAAGAATCAAAAAATAAATTAAAAAGGCGTCGTTTTTAGAAACATATAGATATAACAGGTCACAGAAGATAACAGCTTGTAACTATTGCAAAGTAACTGTATTTCAGTTGCTTTGTAACAGTTCCTGTTCCTACCAACAGTGATCGCTTACAGTAACAATTCCGCGTCATGTACCTTCACAGATTCGCGAGAACCTATCGCGCGCTGGTACTGAATTAAAAAAAAACTGCGTTCTCTTCTATATGTTGGCTCTGAACATCTTTGAATCGCAGAGTGCCAGAGGTTACAGCTCAATATAAGGTTTTTACTCTGAGACCAAAAAAGTTGTGCTTTTCGCCCAATTCTCTCCTTGTAATTTACGCAATTTGAACTACTGTTTGTGTATCTGCTGGAAACTTGCCTATTAGTAGTGTTTAATTAAAAACGATACTGGCAAATTTAGGGTTGAGAAGATATATATAATAGGTATACAATTTTGTTCAAACATTCAAAATGCAAGGTGAGTTCTGTGAAATTCGTTGTAATATGGAAGCTAGTTATTTAATTTCGGCGAAGAACTGTTTCATTTTTATGTGTTTTTAAATTATAAAAACGTATGTCTTATACAAGCACAGGCCGCTATGGCCTAGTGGATCTCCACTAGGCCATATGTGGCACTGTTGCAAGCGCCATGTTCACGGATGTACTGATCATGGCGCTTGCAACAGTGCCGAAATATCGGTTACTCAAAACAAAGGTACGTGGTATATATCCCGTAAGAACACTAAAAAATAAATACATATAATTATTTAACAGCCGTTGCTGACAATTATATGCTGATAGTATATGTAACCATAAAATTGAGTTATCACTTTTAATGCGGACTTTCTGGTTTATGATGAAAGTCTCAGATGCAACTGGAGTAATAAAACATATGTATTTCGTTAAAATATCTCCATTTTGTGTCTTAAATTTCATACTCTATAATGATTACTGCTAAGGCTTTCAAAAGTACACACCTATTAAGTATTGCTATGCAGATTTATAAGTAACAGAGCCTCGCAAGTTTGTATTTATCCAGTAGAACAGACGGGCACTCTTTAACAAAAGATCGATGAAAAATAGTGTGCTTATAAATATTAGTGAGCCTTCTTAAAGAAGACATAATTATAATTCAGTTTTTGGGACACAACCATCTTTATTTGACAAAATGTCTGAACAACCCTAAAAATATAACTGTGACAGTAGCAGTTAGGCAATAATAATAATCATTATTAAGTTTAGCAGAAAACTCATACAACGCATAATAGCATAGTCCTAATGACTTCACTCGCAAGTCGGGTATATATAGAGCTAATACAATTCCAAGTTGAGGTACACTCAACATTTACCTACGAAATAACTGGAAAAGGTAAATGGTGCGAAAAAATAGTCTTGAAACGCAAACGCGGCAGTCCGAGACCACAATTTAATTTCATGTTTGCCTCGGGCCACAGTTAAAGGCAAGTTCTTTTATCATTTTATTCAGTTGAGCACCAATTACACTGTATTGCGCTGAAACTTTGAGTTTTTACACTTTCTTTTGCTTAAAGCCTCACCGAACTAACTGCGTTAGCAAGAAGTTACAACTTATTCATCTGCCTTCAGTTTTTGCGTCGGTAATATTGTATACTGAGTCGAAAACTTTGTGTGCATCATGTAAATGGCATTTTTAACGCTGTTTGTGGGGTAT
Source organism: Euclidia mi (assembly GCA_944739405.2). Lineage (NCBI taxonomy): Eukaryota > Metazoa > Arthropoda > Insecta > Lepidoptera > Erebidae > Euclidia > Euclidia mi. The sequence goes on along the minus strand of OX123204.2, from coordinate 22,238,246 downwards.
TGTATATGTGTGAGAATGCTGCGAATGCAAATTGTAATCGTGTGCGTAAGGTGAACCTATGTACCTATGTATCGACTTTATGAAATAAAATAAATATTCAGTTGGCTTATAACATCCGAGCGTTTCACTTGTCTCCACCTAAATTACCCCTACACATACACACAGTGCACTACAGTGGTGACCCCGACGAAGAAAAAATACGACTTACAATGTACCCCGCATCGACTCCGACAGCTTCGACGCCAACACCGCCAACTCCGTCAAGCGTCGTGAAGAAAGAACAACATGCCATCATCTCTAGTCAGTTGCGAATAAAATACCCAACTTTTGGCCCGAAAACCCGCGACTGTGGTTTGTACAAGTGGAAGCAATTTTGGCCCCGCAGAAAACATCCGACGCTAACAAATACTTGGTGGTGGCAAAGCTCAGCAAAGAAGTCATACAGCAAGTAGCAGACATCGTAGCCAATCCCCCGGAGAGCGACAAATTCGGCACTTTGAAAAAACGCCTTCTACAAATCTATGAAGAGTCGGAGAAAAGACAGGTACAAAAGTTAGTGTCGGAAATGGAGCTAGGAGACCAGAAACCCAGCCAGTTGCTACGTCGCATGAAAGAACTGGCGCGAGGAAAGATAGAAGACGACACTTTGAAAATATTATGGCAAGGTCACTTACCATCGTCAGTCAGAGCAGTACTCACCGTCACGTCGACCAAGGACCTGGAAGAAATGGCAGTGATAGCAGACAAGGTCATGGACACTCACCAGTCACCGCAGGTCAACGAGGTAGCGCGCAGCAGTCCAACAACATTCGTCCAAACCACCAACATAGCAGCGATCATGGCGGAGATAGCGAAGATCAACCTGAAGATAAATGAGATGGACAGGGGAAGACCAAGGTTCAGGCACAGAAGGGACAGCGGATACAGGAACTTCTCACGCAGCCGTTCGCGATCCAGGCCGCGCGGGACACCGGAGAGACCAGACTGGCTGTGCTCGTATCACTGGAGGTACAGGCACAAAGCAAGTAGTTGCGTCGCGCCCTGCAACTGGAAGACAAAACAGCAGCCTTCGAGGTCGGAAAACTAGCAGAGCTGCAGCCGGTAGCGGGAGGTTGTGCAGTCAAGGATCACCGCTTAATAGTAAGTGATAGGAAATATAATTATAAGTTTTTAATAGATTCAGGCGCATGTATTTCTGTGTTACCTAAATTTTATTTTAGAAATAAGAAAGAATTAGACTTAAATTCCGATTTTAAACTTTTTGCCGCCAATGGTTCAGTGATTAAAACGTATGGTACTAAGTCACTTCAATTAGATCTAAAGTTAAGGAGACCGTTTAAATGGAATTTTGTTGTGTGTGATGTAAAGCAGCCTATTCTAGGCGTAGATTTTTTAAATCATTATAATTTAATTGTAGATATAAATGGCCGTTGTTTAATAGATAAGGTTACCAACCTGGCAGTACGTGGAACGATCGCAAACCATTTTGAACCAGCGATTTCTACGCTACACAAAGATCATCCCGCCTATGATATATTAAGTAGATATCCGGACATTCTCAAACCCATGTCATTCAAGGAGGCACCGAAACATGCGGTTTACCATTTTATTGACACCACAGGCCCTCCAGTATTCTGTAAGCCTAGACCTTTAGCTCCCGAAAGATATAGAATTGCCAAAGAGGAATTTAAATCAATGTTAGATATAGGTATATGCAGGCCATCGAAGTCGCCTTGGGCAAGTCCATTGCATTTAGTACCAAAGAAAGACGGTCAAGTGCGCCCATGTGGTGATTATAGAGCATTAAATGCGATCACAACACCGGATAGGTATCCAATACCGCGTGTACAGGACTTTACATATTTATTAGCTAACAAAATTTTTTTTTCCAAAATTGATATAAAAAAAGCATACCATAATATTTTAATTAATCCCGACGATGTTTGTAAAACAGCGATTACAACACCGTTCGGACTATATGAATTCGAACGTTTAACTTTTGGTCTGAGAAACGCTGCCCAAACTTTTCAACGTTTCATGACGAATACAGTCTTATCAGGTTTAGATTTCTTATATTGTTACGCTGACGATATATTAATAAGTTCAGAAAATCATATGCAGCATAAGGAACACTTAGAACAGGTATTCGAACGTTTAAGCGAATATGGCATCACTCTAAACTTAGAGAAATGCACTTTTAAAGCTACTTCTATAGAATTTTTAGGCTACCAAGTCACTACATCGGGTATCAAACCTGTAGAAAGCAAGGTACAGGCAATTCTTGATTACCCAAAACCTCAGAATGTTAGTCAGTTAAGACAATTTTTAGGCATGGTCAATTTTTATCGTAATCATTTACCGAGAGCAATAGAGTACCTAGAAACATTAAATAAATATATTCACAAGGCCAAAAAGAATGACAAAACACCTATACAGTGGACGCCAGACGCTGAGCAAGCATTCTCGGAATGTAAGAACGGGTTAACGAACGCAGTCACGTTGGCGTATCCGGTGGCCAACGCGCCACATGCGCTATTTGCCGACGCTTCGGATAATTGCGTAGGTGCTGTGTTGCAACAATACATAAACGACTCATGGCAACCGTTAGGCTATTTCTCGAGAAAGCTAACTGACACACAAAAAAAATATAGCACCTATGACCGCGAGTTACTTGCTATATTTTTAGCTGTAGAATATTTTAGAAGCTTGTTCGAAGGTCGAGAACTTATAATCTTTACAGACCACAAGCCTTTAACATTCGCATTTTCAAAAATATGTAAAAACAACAAGAAGGAAAGTCCTAGGCCTGTAAGACAATTACTCTTTATAAGCGAATTCACGACTGATATCCGTCATATAAGTGGAATGGATAACATTGTAGCAGATGTGTTATCGCGCGTAGAGTCTATACAATGTACGTCGAGCATAGTAGACTATGAAAAATTAGCTTTAGAGCAAGATCAGGATTCTGAGCTCAAAGATTTTTTGAATAATTCTAGATACAAATTCAAAAAATTTTTAGTTACGAATTCTAATCGTTACATATATTGTGAAATTTCAAAGGAAAACGCGAGACCATATTTAACAGAGAGTTTTAGAAAAAATGTATTTCAGGCGATCCATAACCTTAGTCATCCTGGCGTACGTGCATCTCGCCAGATGATTAAGGAAAAGTTCTTTTGGCCGAACATGAATCGAGACATTGGACTCTGGTCAAAAACCTGTCTCAGTTGTCAGCGATCTAAAGTAAATAGGCACACCACTTCTAATTATGGTACATATCCCCCAGTGGATAGGTTTGAGCACATACATATTGATATAGTAGGACCTCTCCCAATCACAATGGATGAGTATAAGTATTGCTTAACGATAATAGACAGAGGGAGCGGCTGGCCTGAGGCATATCCGATAAAGGAAATCTCAGCCGACACTGTTGCAGAGAAATTATATACAGAGTGGATATGCAGGTTTGGCTGCCCTGTTAAACTTACCAGTGACCAGGGCAGACAATTTGAAAGTAGATTATTTGAAAAATTAATGGCTTATTTAGGTATTGAAAAAATTAGGACGACCCCATACCATCCGCAAAGTAACGGAGCGGTCGAAAGGTACCATAGATGTTTAAAGGCTTCACTCATGGCTAGATTGGACGGTAATAAAAATTGGGCACGCGAACTACCTAGTGTTATGTTAGGACTTCGTGCAGCCATCAAGCGAAATACAGGCGTAAGCGCTGCTCAAATGGTTTATGGCCGAGCCTTACGTTTGCCAGGCTCTCCTCACAGAGAACAACACACGACAAGAACTCTTTCTTATCAGACGTAAACAATGGTAACTATGATTCTTACAATGTATTACAGCGTATCAGTGACGTCATGAAGCAATACAGACCTGTAGGTACAAGAAATAACGAATCTAAAACATTTTTTGTACATAAAGACCTTAAAGATTGTTCACATGTATTTATTAGAACGGATAAAATAAAAAAGTCGTTAGTATGTCCTTATGAAGGTCCTTACAAAGTGCTAGAAAGATCAGAAAAAGTTTTCAAAGTTCAGTTAGAAAATAGAGTCATTTCAGTTTCTATAGATAGATTAAAACCAGCATATTTGTTAGAACAAAATATTTCAGTACAAGATAATTTACAAAATAGTGAGAAAGTTACGAAATCTGGAAGAGTAGTCAAAATATCAGTAAGATTTTTAGATTTATAAAACACAAATCGAATTGTTATAAAATAATAAAAATTCCAACAGGCAAATCCTAATAATGTAAGTAGTATATAATTTATGCAGCATAGCAAAAAAAAATGTATAAGGTAGGTGTCGCAACTATGTAAGTTGAATATTATGAATAACATGTTGTAACACTTTTATTAGACATCATGTCATAATATTATTTGTAACGTCAAAGATAACTATTGTAATTATTTTACCTATAGTTTTATTATAACCATTAGCTGTAAGAAATTTGTATAACAGCGTAGTCTGATCTACTTGTGTAATGAAACCAGTAAATTATATGTGTTGACTTGATTGACTGTTGTAGATATATATTATGCATCAATGCATTCTAGTATAATCTAAATATTAGTTGTAATCTGAAGCTATGTACTTGTTCAAAACTGTCTTAACATGATTGATAACTAGTAAAGTAATGTTTTCAGGTGAATATTAATTACAGTTTAATATTGTATAAAGTAAATAATTGCATTTTCTATTTAAAAATCATATGTAATAATATTATATGTAACAATGAGTGAACTTATAAAAAATATTTTATATTTTTTTTAAAAAAGGGGGGAATATTGTGGGGTATTGTATATGTGTGAGAATGCTGCGAATGCAAATTGTAATCGTGTGCGTAAGGTGTACCTATGTATCGACTTTATGAAATAAAATAAATATTCAGTTGGCTTATAACATCCGAACGTTTCACTTGTCTCCACCTAAATTACCCCTACACATACACACAGTGCACTACATATATTCAGTGGATTATAAGTTTTGTACGCCTATAAGTTATGATGCATTGAATGAGTGTTATGTTCTAGTAAAATTTATCGGTAACAGAGCAATTGAGCTCGGGACGCTGTAGTGTATTGCTAGAAGTCATTTGATGGACACAAAGGCTAGCTGGACGGTTGGTAGTGTTGGTACGTACCTCACATGTATGTAGTTTAGTTTCACTTTCTAAAGTGTACTGAGTTTTTGTGTGTTTCTCAATTTTGAGTATAGTAACTTCTTGAACACCGGGTAAAATAAATGTTAATGAATTGTAACGTGAAAAATGTGGTGACGGATTAAGAATACGGAATGTCACCACCCCATATCATCCCATGGGTGTCGTAAGAGCCGACAGCGGGAACATATTATGCAGAGAACAGCATTGTAAGAGAAGGAAAACTTGATACAAACCCTATACCAACCCGTTTGGCCAGCGTGGTAGGCCAATTCCTCCTTTTAAAGGAGAGGCCTAGTCCAGCAGTGGACTGTTAAAGGCTGATGATGATGATGACGATGAACGTGACAAGAGCGATGTCAAGTGAAATCGTTGCATAGATTCAAAGCTTTTTCCGCTGACTTCTTCTATGATAAAATTGTTTCAAAACATAGTCGAGTTACTTTTATGTTTGTACTTGTTCTTTAGTTAATACGATAAAGTTGATAGAGACAAACCGGTGCAAACAAACTAAACTCTACGCCAAAGAAACGATGCAATCTCTTACTCACATAAAAGGAAACTGATAAAAGTGTAGACCACACTACCTTATCTATCCTTTTCGTCAGATAATGATTGACATGAAAGAGACAGAAACATTTGTAATTAGATCTCAATGCCAATATACGCCCAATATATGCCCTTCGATACGGGAAAGCTAACATACATTAATTAAAGAACACAAACTTATGTACGTACGCGAATGAAGAGACAACCAGATAAAAGTTTCCGGTATAGACGTACCTACATAATTATACTATACTAGTATCTATGGTAGTAAGCTTCCCGACCGCGCAGGAATTTTGACAAAGCCCTTCTTAATGCACCCCTACAGTCCCCAAGGAGCATACATGCCAAGTCGCAGCTTCTTGCGCCCATTAGTTTCTAGTAGTTTCGGCTGTACATTGTCTGACAGTCAGTCAGTAAAGCAAGATTTTTATATATACAGATTAGACTGCTCTGATGGCGTAGTAGTTACAGTCAAAGTGATGGTATCACTGCTTAGTACTGCTCCAAGTCTGTACCTTCAGTTCCCTCACGGGAAAACACCTTGTGTGATTTACAAATTGTTATTCTGAGTCTTAGTGGTCTTTGTGCTGTTGGTTGATTGTGTGTAAAGTCAACCGCGAAACAGAATATATGACTAGTGTAGGTAGAGCCCTTTTGAAGGTAAATTAAATTAAGGATGATTCACGCTACACCAGGCCGCATCCGGGCCGGGCCCCGGCCAGGGCACGGCCGTGGCACGGTCAAATATTCATAGTATTGATTTGTATGAAGTAATTCACGTTAGGCCGTGGCAAGGCCGTGGGTATTGTTTCCCGGCCGGAGGGCAGTTGATGATTTAGGCCGGAACACACTGAGCTATGATTATAAATTAATATTAATCATAGGTCGGTATATTATGGTATATTTTTTTTAGTAATCGGCGAGTGACCACACACGCAGCTATAACTTATATTTTTACTACGTCACCAAAGTATGTCGACAGATATCGGACAATATATTTTGGTAAAGCACGATACATGTTCGTATAGCAAGACATATTAACGCATATTTTGATAAAGGGTGCATAGGGTTCCCACCAGGGTGCATAGGGTTCCCACCAAGAACTTAGGGTCCCAAGCCAACCTCACCTGCAAGTGGTGCACCTGCCGATCAACGGACGAGGCTCTGGCAAACAAAATGTCCCAATAAGCGGCAATAGGCTCGCCACCTATTACGTGGGATCAAAACACTGGCGAAAAGTGGGCGTTTAACATGCCTCTGCCTACCCCTTCGGGGAAACAGGCGTGAGTCTATGTATGTATGTATGTAATTTGATATATTTTTAGAACACAGGGTGTTATTTTTCATCTGTTATTTGTGTGCACGTTGAACACAGTAAGCGCCCTTGTAGTAAGGGTACTCTGTGCGCCCTCTGCCTGTTTCCCTTGATTTTAACACCATAGTTATTAGTCAGACATGTTACCAGATAGCTACACGGTAATAACTGTATATGCACGGAATTTTTGTTTATTTTTAAAAACACGGTCTACGGTAATGATCTCTTACCGTGTTATTTACTACGGTCATCATCGTCCTAAGGTTTTCCGGTTGCATCCAAGATTTAGAGCCCGGGGTCCGCTTACTAGTCTAACCAGCTAGGCGTTTCAGAATCCTTCGATATCTCATTTGACATTCGATTCCGTTAATTGTCAAACGAGCTACCTTCTTTTCTGCCAAGTATATCGCATTGCCTATTAATTTTATGGTTTCACTATCTATACTAGAGGACCCGTGCTGCTCCACAGCATATTTTAATATTATAAAAAAGCTCATAAGTACATATAGGTATGGTGAGCACATTGTAGTGGCCAAACGAATTTCATAATTTTTATTCTCACTTCCATATAAACAATAAGAAATTGCGCGGAATAAGCAATTACCGTCACAAAGAATGGAAATCACTTGAAAATTGTTGATGGTAGAATTTATCAAATCTGAACCCGTTTCCACCCGTATTTTTTAGCAGTAGGATGACCATCCGGTACCAAATCTCCAACAGGCACGTCATTGACCAAGATTCTTTGTTCAAACTTTCTCTGAGCATTTTTCAATTTCCTTCCAAGAACCATAGTTACAATTGAAAACACAACTATTCACAAAAAATACGTTATTAAATCGGAAACTTAAGTTACTAACTTACGCTAACTTCACTTTTTTCTTTATCTGTCAATATTTTACTATCAAAATCATCAAAATTAAAAATATAGATAAACAACTTTTTTATAAGTAAGAAAATAGGTTTTATTTGTTATCCAGCTAAATATTTCTGTAAGAAGCACTATTTATTTCGTTTTATGTATGGGTGTGATTAATCCATCATAATTTAGAAATGTAATAACGAGGTTTATAATTTTCGAAATTGTAGTTTTGGTAGGAATGGCTAATTTGGTAGCAATCGTAAGTAACCTTGCTACCAAAACTACAATACATATTTGCCAAAAATACAATTACTACCAAAACTACTATTCCTAACGAAAATACTATTCCTATCAAAACTACTATTTGTACCAAAACTACTATTCGTACTAACACTATCATATCTACCATTTTTTCAAAACTACCATTTCTACCAAAACCGCCGGTGCTGTCAAAAACTACCTTTTCTCTTAATACTACTATTCTTACCAAAGCTACAATTTCTACCATAACTACCACTTGTAATAATATAATTATGTGACAATACTACTATGAACCGCTGTAATATGTTCCACATAAAAAATTAGGGTGCCCGAAGAAAGTCCGTAATTTAAAAACACAAAAATTTTCCTAACATAAAACATAAGGAAAATTACTCAACATCAGAGATCAGTTCACCCAATATTAAGGGTTAACTGGTAACATTCGGGGAAAATTACCTGCCATCAGGGATAATTCACTATAGTGATAATTTGACCAACATCGGGTATAATTTTACACACCACCCCACTCACACCCGTATGAAAGTAAGGCAAGGTCAGCTTAAGGAGGCATAACGTTTCTTCCTGGCAGTTACCGCAAGGAACTTATTAGATGCCATAAAAATATTTTTGAATTTAGAACCGTCCATGTAGAGAAAATGCAATGGAATCTTAAGAAATTTATAGGAAAATATTGAAAAATAAGTTCAATGTCCACACCTATCTTCCTTCAAAGTTACCCAATTTAAATGAGCATACCATCAAATGAAAGAGCTATTTTCAGCGCATGTTTTAGGCCTATAACGAAACGCCTACCTCAATGAGAACCAGATATATAGAAGTAGAAAGTCATTGACTACGGCTAGGAAAACGTAAAAAATGTATGGGAGACAACTGTTTTTGCATATAACTTCATGAATGTGCAAGTAAGGTAATTTCTAATGCTTGATGACAAATCTATGCAGCGAGAGCTTTCATTTAAAAAAAAAAAACATGCAAATCGGTTGCGTAGAACGGGCTGGCTGACTCGTATTATAAAACACAAATTCTTTTAATATATAGATTACTATAATAAAACTGTAGAGGTGAAAAACATTAAATATATTTTGACGAAAATTAACTATACAATCTAGGAAAATGCTAAAAAGCAAAACTTGATATTTCTTAGAATTTATGTCTCTCTGTCTGTCCGACGTCTTTCCATGTATTGCTAAAGATCTCTAAAATGGCGAAATTGATTTCAATAAAACTTACACTCATGTACAAAGGATACTCAAACCTATAAAATAGTATATGTTACATCACAATCGGTTGAGTGGTTTTCGGTGTACAGCTTGACCTCTCCTTTGTACGTAGTCCCAAACAAAACAGGGATCATCCACCACTGGTTATATATGTGGTGCCATCTATGATTATTATGTGTAATTACAACATGATAGTTAAGTTTGTTAGTAAAAGTATAGTTAGTCTAAATAGGTCTCCTTTTTTTAAAGTCGGGTAAATAGCATAATATACTTTGAGGGTACTCAAAGTATGTAATGCTATTTACCCGACTTTAAAAAAGGAGGCGGTTCTTAGTTTCGGCAGTATATTTTTATGTATTTTCGAAAAATAAATTGCTGGAACCGAGGATAATTATTGTTATCCTTCCGACCGATAGATGTCACTATTTTCAAATAATTTTCTAGCAAAATAAATGTTTCTTGCGAAAAGACAATATGTGTCGGCTACTGTTATAAAAAACTACAGGACGCCAGCAGCTACGCCTGCATTTTTTTTTTATTTACCCGTTTTGGCCGATCCCGTGGGAATTTCGGGAAATCCCTTCTTAGTGCACCCCTACGGTCCCCAAGGAACATACATGCCAAATTTCAGCTTCCTGCGTCCAATAGTTTCGGCTGTAGCGTGTCTGTCAGTCAGTCAGTAACGCAAGAATTTTATATATTAAGATAATAGAGTATAATATTCGGCACTTTCATAAACAAAAATTTATACTTTTGGCATAAATGTCATGCTAATTAAATTCCAACTTTTACATTTTGTTTAGACATTCTAAATTAACCGTAAAATTTGGTATCATCATTTTCTAATTCCTTGTACAGTGTGGCAAATTCCCCTTCCGTTTCGCGTTTTCTCCAGGCTGGGTGTATACCCCATCTTCTTTTGGTACATTCGCTTTTCCAATGCTTCGTCGTCAATGGCAATGGCGATAGCTGCCAACTCAATTTGTGAGAATTGCATTTTAATTACCTAGTATAATTACAAACTATCAGCTCGTGTGACGCTATCCCAACGAGTACCGACAAGCACGGCCGTGCAATGAATGCTCGGAAACAGCCCGGTGTAGCATGAATGCCTAGCCCGGTAGGAGCACGTTGGATTCGACACGGCCGGGCCCCGGCCCGGCCTCGGCCCGGTGTAACGTGAATCATCAAGCATTGATTGCACGGCCGTGTCTGTCTGTTCAAGTGGGGATTGCGACAGATGAAAGAGAAACAATACCCACCGACATTACGATGCCGTGGCCCGGCAGTGGCACGGCCGTGGCTCATAGCTCAGTGTGTTCCGGCCTAAATCATCAACTGCCCTCCGGCCGGGAAACAATACCCACGGCCGGGCCACGGCCTAACGTGAATTACACATCATACAAATCAATACAATGAATATCTGACCGTGCCACGGCCGTGTCCCGGACGGGGCCTGGCCCAGATACGGCTCGGTGTAACGTGAATCATCCTTTACGCTGTCATTAACTATAGGTACCTACATTGAACACGCCCATTATTTTATTCAAGAAGTTTACGGATATCTTAAAAGTTTATTCCATAAGTTTTGACATTCAAGACAATTTGGATTAGACGTAATCTGACTCAGAGTGTCTTATCAACATACATGATAAGTATATGTAAGTAGTATGATAGGCAAAATAGCCAGGAAACTAAGGTCGGCAAACGGAAAACGTCATAGCTCAATAATATACGCGGCGTAGAAGGGTTTCTACGCTGTGTGGATGGGACAAAGGAGTGGCACTGACAGAAGAAGAAGTTCAGCCAGTCAGTCAGTCAACGGCCCCTTTATTCGAGATACTCTGCACCTTAATACTGTGATTCCAGTAATGTTTATAATTAACGTAGGTAATTGCTCTCATTTATTTGTAAATGCGGTGTATGTATTTGTACCGGTGTGTTTTTAAACAAGTTTTAAGGGATGAGATGTTATGAACTGTACGTTTTGTAATACACGTGTCTTTATTTATATAAAGTGTCGGTCGGCACGAAGCGATTTAGTTCCTACGGCCCTTCGCATACTCTTAACGATGCAATTTTTTGCCCGAGTCTGTTTTAATTTCTGGGCATTTCATTTTAGAAAATAGACTAAATAGGCCAGTGCTAACCTAGTAGAGAGACTAACAGACTGCTTCGTAGAGGGTATCGGCAGGATCTCTTCTATGAGAAGTGAAAGGTTATAGTCCACCATCTACGCTAAGTATGGATTGACAGTTTTCACATGCCTATCAAGAACTCTCAAACATGCAAGTTTCCCCACAATTTTTGCCTTTACCGTTTAGGAAGTGATATTTAACCATTTGATACGCTCATAACTTCGAAAACTCAGTGGGTTTGTACCCTGGATACCTTTTGCGTGGCTGTATGTTGGTAAGTGCCTCATTTAGTTAGGTAAAGGCGATTCTGATAGCTTTTCGAGAAAATGACTAGAAGGTGTTGGATGAAAACCGGACACTAGAAGGATAATTAAGCAGAGATATCGATGAATAAGAATTAGAATTGATCGTAAATCATCAACATCACGACTTTTGCAACGAGGTCAGACAAGAGTGTAACCTCATTTTAATACAATAAAAACAGACCATTAAAACTCTTTTCATATAAAATCAAGCTACGATTTATTTCACTAATTACCTAAACCAGTACGAAGCGGCCGCAGTGTCGAACTTTTGTACAGGCAAATGCAAATATTTGACAACACTAATTCGCATACACGAAAGTAACACCGATCCATCAGCAAGTGACAAATTGTTGGCGAAATATGTCCACCTCCATTATTTTATTTTCCCTGGCTTACACATCAAAGGTAGCTGTAATTGCGAACGGGAACGGTACCATATACATAACGTACGCGCATCGTTCGTGCTAGAGGTGTGGCGCAGTGATTTGCCGAAAAATGTGTTTTCGGCATTTTGTTATTTGAGTCTAAAATATTTGAATTTTTACTAAGTAACTGTTTTAATCCTCAATAGCAACATCATCTGACAAATAAACTTCATAAAATGCTTTTTGTTAATTTCAATTCTTGTTATAAAGATTTCATATTACTAAGGTTTTTCTGACATCAAAATATAGTATATAAAATAGGAAGTCTTAGAGTATATATCATAGGAAGTCTGTGCGACCTGCTGTGCCCTGTGCACTTTGCCATGGCCAGATCAGTGCCGAATCTTCAAATGTCATGCCAATCCGCAGCGATGACAGCCGTGCGTATCGTCCTGTCCAATCATGTACAAGAAACGTCCAAAGCCACCGTGGCTGGTCAATACTTGAGCCAGTCAGAAGGTGAGAACGCCGTAAAGCTAGCCTTACCTTACGCCTACCTAACTACCTTCCTCACTATTGTGGCTTGCCCGATTATAGTACGTACATCACTATCTGTATATTCTTATTTCTATTTTATTCTTGTGAAGGATTCATATTTTGGTAGACAGACGAATTCATTAAAACATTACCATTTATAAGGATGATTTACTAAAACAAACATATTAGTTTTTATATTTTTTTCATCAGCCCCATAAGCTGTCCCACTGGGCACGGGCCTCTTCTCACTATGAGAAGGGTAAGGCCATACTCCACCACGCTGGCCAAGTGCGGGTTGACTGACTTCACATGTCTTTCAAAAACATTATGAAGAACTCTCAGACATGCAGGTTTCCTCACGATGTTTGCCTTCACCGTTTAGTAGGCGATAATTAACAATGTAATACGCACATAACTTAGAAAAGTCATTGGTGCGCGCAGGGGATTCGAACCCGAGACCTTCTGCGTAGCAGTCCGTTGGTCTCTCCACTAGGTTATCACTGCTTCAGTTTTTATATAATAGGGTTAATATTAGGTCAATGAAGATAATCATATATTTATATAGTATACTTAATAACTAAGGCTAGCGAGCCGCATGGGTAGACTTCCTGTGGCGTTTCATAACAGGGCTGCTCGCCCACTCTAAAGTTGTTTTAGTATATACCGCACGTTTTAAAGAAAACCACAACCCACCAACCCATTATTCAATGGTTGAGAATTGAACATCTGCAGTATTTTCTGTGAATTTTCTTTGTAATTTTTCTAATTTAAATGTTGTAATTATAATTACAGAATATCTGTCGGACTGTGATCTGCATATTAATTAATCACTCAGCTAAAATTAAAAAACAATACCTTTGCAAATTTACTTTCATTCTAATTATGTAAACGATCTTAGACTCAACAAAAATTTCAATTAACAATTTTACTTTTTCCATCAATTTTTATTACGAGACAATTTTTGGCGCGCCGAAAGGTGACACGTAGGCCGAATAGGGTGCACCTCTAAAGAGCATTTTAAAGTCTCCTTTTTTAACCTTTTCACAAAGCCAATGTGTTTGTAGCGGGTGGTGGAGACACTCTTTGTACAATTAGTGACATATATCCAACTGGCTGTGATGGCTAGGGGTTGGACGTCACTGTATGGGCCATAATGTAAGAAACATAGATAGGGAAATGTGTAAATGTATGGGGGCTGTATTTTGCCATTGCGATAGGAATCATCCCATATGCATATTAAAAATGTGGAATTCACTAGCTAGTATATACTACTCAAGGTTTATCACACCGATTTTGATAAAATCTTAGAATGGTATTTCATGGCATGCGTTTTGTTAGAAACTTATTCCTCATTAAATCATATTTCAGATCTCAGCCAATCAAATGAGTTCAGGCAGTCACTTAAAATATGATGTCCATAGAGATATTTGATCTGCCTATTGTTCTAGTGGTTATTGAGTTCTAAGCATGCTAGCGTGCTTTCGTGTCCCACCCAGGACAATTTTTGATATGACGATAGGCTCAATGATTTATTGTAACTGGTTGTAATGTAATCTCTAATATGCATTGTCTTATGTTACCTCAAGGCTTATATGTATTTTTCTTCTGCTAGACCTTCCAAATATGCACATAAAATGTCAAAAAACCGGTCAAATGGAGTTTTCTACTCGTAACGAACACTGTGACATGAGATTTTATATTATACCTGGGTCTTAACAGGCTCTTGAGTACATTAAGTGCCGGTCAGTAGCACTAAAGAGCGCACTACATTGTGAAAGTCATATTTTATAGTACTTACTATCTCGTAAGCATATTTTACGCAAAATATGTGGCGTGAAATATCTACGTGATTTTATGTCGCCGTACAAGTTGATTTTTACATACATACATACATACATACATAGACTCACGCCTGTTTCCCGGAGGGGTAGGCAGAGACTACGGAACGCCATTTGCAACGATCCTGACATACCTCACTTGCTTCAATCACTCCCATCAAGTTTCTCATGCATGCTCTTCTGTTTAGGGTACTTCTGACTTGTCCTTTTTTCAGGATGTCTCCAATCTGGTCAGAGAACGTCCGCCTAGGTCTTCCTCTTTGTCCTGTTCCATTCACACGTGCCTTATATATCTTCTTTGTCAGTCTATCGTCATCCATCCTCTCCATGTGCCCAAACCATCTTAACATGCCTTTCTCAATGTTTGTCACTACATCTTCTTTTACCCCACACCACTCTCGTATCACACAATTCTTTACTCTGTCGGTCAAAGACACACCACACATACTTCTCAGTGCTCTCATTTCTACAGCATTTATTTTACTTTCAAATCTCTTCTGCCATACCCAACTTTTACTACCATACATAAGGGTAGGCACTAACACGCCTCTATGTACAGCCAAACGTGCCTTTTTTGACACGTTTTGACTGTTTATAAACGCTTTCAGAGCTCCATTCACACTATTACCTGCATTAACTCTTCTTTCAATATCTTCTTCATTCTTACCATCTCTTGTAAACAACGTACCTAAGTAAACAAACTCATTCACTTGTTCCACTCGCTGTCCATCGATCAAAACATTACAAGCCGTAACGCATTCCTCCTTTTCAAAAACCATAACTTTCGTTTTACTTACATTCACTTTCATTCATTTCCTCTCTAACGCACCATGCATGATTGCTACCATCTCCTGCAACTCCTCCGCTGAAGATGCAAGTATTACCTGATCATCAGCATAAAGGAGGCATTTGACGAGTAACCCATTCATCCTTAATCCGCAGTCACACTGTTTTAAATCTTGCAAACAACTGTCCATGAAGAGGTTAAACAGCCACAGCGACGCTATACATCCCTGTCTAACACCTTTCTCGATGGTAAACCAGTCAGTGTATGCCCCGTTTATCCTCACACAAGCTCTAGAATCCTCATAAAGGGATTTCAGAGCTCGAATGAGGCTGCTGTCCACCCCATTCATTGACAGCACCGACCACATTTCATTCCTCACCACTTTATCGTAAGCCTTTTCCAAATCCACGAATGCGCAATAGACCTTTTGACCTATGGCCAAAATTATTAATACAAAAAAATTATTATTATTATTATTATTATTAATACAATGATTGTATGATGACTGTCAAATAAAACTATTCAGCAATTCATATTATATACGTAGGTATTTAACTTTAATA
This sequence comes from Euclidia mi, assembly GCA_944739405.2. Taxonomy (NCBI): domain Eukaryota; kingdom Metazoa; phylum Arthropoda; class Insecta; order Lepidoptera; family Erebidae; genus Euclidia; species Euclidia mi. The sequence continues at coordinate 22,222,304 of OX123204.2, read as the reverse complement.
TGCAAGTCTAATACAATATGGACTAAATCTATATCTTATCTTACTTATTAATATTATAAAGAGGAAAGATTTGTATGTTTGTTACGAATAAACTAAAAAGTACTGGACGGATTTTAAAAATTCTTGCACCATTGTAATGCCACGTTATCCCTGAGTGACATAGGCTTTCGACACCGTGAACTGGGGCGCACTGTGGAAGTGTCTGTTAAACAGGGGCGTTCCTTCCAGGGTGGTTAATATAATTAGATCTTTATATCAGCAGAGTACCTGTAGAGTGGTTCACGAACAGGCGCTAAGTGACCCAATAAAAATCTCAGCCGGTGTGAAACAGGGCTGTCTCCTATCACCACTTCTGATTGTCATCTTGATCGACGATATAATGAGGGAAGTCACACAGACACCAAACGGCCTTCAGTGGGGAAATGGTACACTTGAGGACTTGGATTATGCTGACGACATAGTGTTGATCTCGCCGTCACTACCTCAACTCCAAAGCAAGCTTGAAGAACTGAAGAAGGCTGCTTTAAAGCGTGGGCTTCGAGTCAACACTCGAAAAACAGTCGATATGCGGATACTCCCTAGTGACAACACGACCCCATTGAAGTTGGACGACCAGCCTTTGACCACTTTCACCAATTTCACTTTCCTCGGAAGCATCATGACCAACAGAGGAGGCTCTGATGAGGACATTGAAGCTCGTATTAAAAAAGCCAAAGCAGCGTATGCCCAACTTAGACCAGTGTGGCAATCCAATGTTCTCACCAGGCGCATTAAACTCTCCCTTTTCGAGTCCATCGTAAAGTCGGTGCTTCTCTATGGCTGTGAAACCTGGAGAGTTACGAAAGGCTTAACGAGTAAGCTACAGGTCTTCGTGAATAAGTCACTTCGATCCATCCTTCGTATCTTCTGGCCTAAAACCATCTCGAATAAAGAGTTGTGGTCTATATGCCATCAAACTCCAATTTTGCAAGAAATCGCCCAGCGAAAATGGAAGTGGATTGGCCACACTCTCCGTAGAGAAAATGGTAATGCTGCTGAAATCGCCTTTGAGTGGCAACCGGAGGGTAAGCGAAGACGCGGACGGCCAGTACACACGTGGAGGAGATCGGTGGACAAGGAGCTCAAGAAGGAAGAACTAAAATGGGAAGACGCTCGAAGAATCGCGCGGGACCGGCCGGCTTGGAGAAAACTTGTTGGGGCCCTCTGCACCAGCGGGGTGCCTTAGGACCACAACAACAACAACATAGGCTACATTTATTTCTAGAAAATAATAGGGATCTCTACAAAAAATCAATAATGTAATCTAAAATGTAAGAAATTGTTACAGAAAATATCTTTCGTGGCGTGCGCTGCTAAAACTATTAATGATAGAGAAAAATAATGTACTCCATTATTAAACTACTCATTATTACCTACAAAAAACGTTCGCGATAGCATAGGTCTATCTCCTAAGGAAAATCCACAGTAACCATTTTTATCAATAAAATATTAGAAAAATATAATGGGTTATTTTGGAAGCTATTTTAAGCAATGCAGTATTACTTCTTATCCAATTAAATACGCTAGATATGATGAGTATATAATGCTTATAGAAATTGTCTGTGTCAGTTTATCATTATAATGATATCTTAAAAGATGTAGCAAAATTAAAATAACGCGTGAGATAGAGTGAAATTTACCGCTCGCACACCGATATTCCGTCGGAACGAGACTTTCTTGATGCGATCGATTATTGGATATTCATTGAATATTTAAAAAATAAATGTCCACTCGTGCAAAGCCGGGGCGGGCTGCTAGTATATGATATTATAGCGAAGTTGTTTCAATTTACCGATTGTAATCCCTAGACTTCAGACTGCTTTCAATTACAAGTTTAATGAAAATTTATTTTATCATGGAATCTGATACTTTTAGAACATAGAATTTATAGAAATTGTACTTAGAAGAATTTGTACGTTTTTACAGTTAATACTGAAAGACAGTTTCTTCGAAAAGCCGTCAATGTCAGCGTATAAAGCATAAGTCTTGGGTGTATCTGTATACTTACATACATACATCTCATACTCACGCCTGTTTCCCGGAGCGGTAGGCAGAGACTACGGAACGCCATATGCAACGATCCTGACATACCTCTGTTGCTTCATTCACTCCCATCAAGTTTATCATGCATGCTCTTCTGTTTAGGGTACTTCTGACCTTGTATACTTAAAGCATAATTAAACATGACTACCTAACAATAATAACGCTAGGATAAACATGATAACTCTCGATTACGTATATTTGATTCTTAAGAGCCATTTTGTAGTACATGGCGGCAATAATGTTCAAATATGGAGCATTTTGCAAAACTTAATAATACAAATTAATAAATATACTTGTACAACAAGTGGATGAAAAGTGTATACTAAGAAAATGTTATTTCATGATGGTTGATTCGTGAATTAAGTCAATTTTTATTAAAAATAAGTCTCTATTTACTTCTAAAGTTATTTTACTTTATACCAACCCGACTGGCCAGCGTGGTATAGTAGTTATTGTGACGCAAATTAGGAAAGACATTTGCCCTTCCTTTGCCTGGACATATCTCCAGCAGAGGGATACAGAACGCTGTATAAATAATTATGAGGCTACATTATGGAATGTAAATAAATAAATAACTATTGAATAGGTAAGTTGGTTTACTCCGTGTGGTGACGGATTAAGAATACGGAATGTCACCACCCCATATCATCCCATGGGTGTCATAAGAGCCGACAGAGGGAGCATATTATGCAGAGAACAACACTGCAAGAGAAGGAAAACTTGATACAAACCCTATACCAACCCGTCTGGCCAGCGTGGTATAGTAGGCTGATTCCTCCTTTCAAAGGAAGTGTCTTGTCCAGCAGTGGACTATTAAGGCTGATGTGAAGAAGTTGGTTTATATGGTACCTATAGGGTAATTTTACCATATGTAAAATAAAATGCTGGCATATTTTGAAATATTTAATTAAATATTTTTGCGAGTAAAAAGCTTTCAGGCTATTCTCAGAAACAGCCATGTAATTTTAAAAGGGTGGTATTTAAACGCAAATCAAATAAAATACTTTTTTTATGAAATAATAATCCAAATTTCCATCAAAATTACTGATTGCACAGCAGAATACACAACTCAAAGTATTAGAAAACACACTACAATTTATTTACGTAACGTACGGCTGTTTATCTTAATGCAAAGCAATTTTATTAATGCACTGCTTATAATGACTAATATCCCTTATGGGTTGTATTTAACTGTTAGTCAAAAATACTAATTTTCCATCAAAAATACTAATTGCACCGCTAAGCTAAGTTGACGGAGCCCTGCTTCGCAGGGCTCCTATTTTTGAGGGAAGGGTCACAAGAGAACCTAACATAACCTATTAAGTTTTCTGAGTGGATAAGTTTACTCGGATACATATTTTGCTTTTACAGTGAGTATCTTCTACATGCGCACTAGTTAATTTGCTGTGCAGTTAGTATTTTTGATAAACATTTAGAATTTTTGTACTGTTAAATAAATTTATTTGTATCGCATTATGAGGATAAAAGTAATGTCATGCTGATGTATTTTTTATTTTTTTCTGCAGTAATAGTTTTGTTAAACATCCAGTTTATTTGTAGTAGATAAAATAATTTATTTGATTTAAAAAAGCATATAAATGATGAAAATATATTGATATGTGATTATTTATTTGAGTTGTGTAATACTAGGAATTGAACCAAGCGAAATATTATATAGAGCAGTAGTTTGAATGACATTTTGCCAATATTAATAGGGTTAGCAGCATTATCCTCTGTATCATTTATTTATCGGGTGAAGTTGCAACTGGGTGATAATGCTACTAACCCTTTCAAACACGGCACGCCGTGACTTTTCGAATTTATGTGCGTATTAAATGCAACGGAAAAGCAACTATTATGTCTAATCTGGTAAGACTATCAAGCAGATCCCGGTTTCCAAGACAGAAGACTTGGATGTATCCAAGATAAAGCTAGGACAATAAAATTATGATGACTACAGACAGACTTAGTTACATAATAAGAAGAGTTAGGTAATAATCTGCGGTGCCGGCCAATTGTGGTTGGCAGACTGCGCATATTTTCCTAAAACGTTATGGAGAACTTTTAGAAATGCATGTTTCGGTCCTATCATCCACTATTTAGATAACATTAACATTAGAATAACTAAAATTTTTATTTAATATAACTTCGATAAGTGAGCTGTTGGTTTGAGCCCTTGTCCCTCTGAGTATCAGTTCTAAGTCACTGTAGCTTATCGCTGCCCAGAATACTACTAAAAGAAGAACATATTTTAATGATTTTAAACATGAGGAAGAACAAGTCGAAAAGCTGATAAAAAAACTGGGTTTAAGTTAACCATCTAAACGAGAATTCCCGCAACGTTAGCTGTCGACTTCGCAAAAACAAATTCACCTCTTTTTCTTATTCATAGCCAAGTGTCGAGTGAAGTAAAAAGCAGGTTCTGACCGCAGACAGAGCCGCGTTAAAATACTAGTACACCAACTTTATCTTTGAGTAAACTTCCTTAAAACGATCCTTATAATAAGCTGAAGGCTTTTTTAATGTTGTTGCACGATGAATATTCTGAGTTTTAAGTTACATTTAAGGAAATTAATTTTGCTGGTTTATTTAGAAAGTTTGCATTTATGCTTAAGGTACTTGGTTAATTAAGGCGAATGACGAATTTCTTCCTGAATTTGTTCGTTGTCCAGTATTGTAGCTAGTAGATGCCAAGGTTTACCAAGAAAACAGTCCCTCGGCAATAAGTGTAAATTTTAGTTAAAACGTTTAAACACATATAAGTATTTGGCATCAAGCCCGTTTTTCTACGCTTTGTGTACAAAATACTTTATACCATTTTCTTACTTTATACCATTACGCTTTTCAGAAAACTACAACTTGGCAGCACGATTCTAATAACTGAGTTCGAATCAAACTTCAAAGCTAATACCACGAAACAGGTCATTAAAAATCATCTCTCATTGATCCTTTTTCGGATCCCTACCTGCCATCGTTAGCTGCCGCCACGGTTCGAATTTGGGAGAGGCGTAAGATGTGCGTGAGGCTCTCCCCTAAATACTACCTACTCACAAAAACCACTGTGGTGTCCGAGACGACCCATAGAAGCTCGATCACGCAAATCACGGTCCCCATTTCTATTTTACCACAACCCCGCCGGGAATCGCTCTTTGATCCTTCAATACCAGGCAATCATATAAACGTATTCTCTAATTCAAAATTCAATAAATAATCAAATTCTAATTAAGTTGGGTGTTTATTGTAATGATTGAGTTCATTGTTAATGAACGCGAGGGCTACAATATCATGCGCTACATTTAATCAAGCAAGCAATTAGTGCGGTTGGTTATCCATTTCGATAGGAGTTCTAATATTGATATCAATTGTGAATTCCAAATGGCATATTGAATTAAGGACACCGATTCCCTCTGGTCATGTCGTTTGTTACAAATGTGGTACAAGCTGGAAATTCTAGCTTTGTTATTGTAATTTTAATATCTGTTATAAATACAGATATTATAAAAATTGTAAACACACTTAAAATGTTAAACATACAGTTAGTACCGGTTTTTGGTGGTAAATACCACTCAAAAACTTCAAGTTGTGGTTTTGAGTCGCGACGTTATCTCGGATATAATTTCCTATAAACATCTTTTTTTATTTATATAAGGAATTCACCCAAGGCATACATAGCATTTTCTAAGGTAAAAACAGCAATAAATAACAAATATTCGTAAATATTAAAAGCAAAATTTTAGAAGCATAAGGAAATCTAAATTTATGTATTGCATGCCATTATAGGTAAAGTGAGATTTTACTAAAATCTCACTTTACAATAAATCTCATTGATGACAATGGAAGAAATATAATTAGACAGACGTGTCTTAACGGAACTTAAGATTCTAAAAACGTAACTACGTTTATAGAATCTTTCGACATTTTGGACACTTGCATCACCGACATCGCAACAAAATTCATTCACAAAAAGGAAGGAAAGACTAAAACTCAAACTCTTTTTAAATTTAACTTTACAATCCCAACGATCAGCCCCATTTTCCTGTCGCTTTTCCTGCGCATAAAGAGGCGATATCAACTTATGAAGATAATTTCAAACAAACTCTTGTAAAAGCTTAGTAATCGTTTATTCTAACATTACAACAAGAGATGAGAGTAAATCTTCAGTTAAGTGCGTTGTAGAACGTAAACAAAACAACTCGGCGAGTTGTACATGAACATCTATGTACCTTTCACAACTTTTATTAGTATTGGAAAAGTTTTATCGGCTTTTTGTAGCGCAACTTTTATTCGATAAAAAGTTCAATGATTAAGCGTTATTTATCGTTTTTTAACGAACACGCTCCTTTCTCCCGAAATTGGGTTGGAATTGATCAAAAAGTATGAAGTAGGCAAAGTTTTGCAACTTAGTGTAAAGAAGATTGTTTGAGTAAGTCAGTGACATCCATCGGCTTTATTAAAAATCTTATTTGATTTTTACGTGATTTTTATTTGTGGCGCGAAATAATTGCCCGTCCAGGTTCTGTGTTTGACTACCATGTTTTAAGTATTGATTGATAGAAGGGTTGACCGTGATTGGGTTATCTTTGTCAGAGGGAGTTTCAAGGGTCGTTCAAATATATATAGTCTAAGGTTCAAAGCTTGAAATTTCGCAGGAGACTAACATATGTACGAGTTACAAATAGATGATACGTGTAACGTGTATACTGTATGCCTGTGACGACATAGGCACTGTTCCTAGACTGAAACGTTTGGTTACATGTGTCATCTACCACAATTTCTAGTACTTAGAGAATTATGACGTACCTATATTTTAATAGCGTTTTACTATTTTTCTTACAAAAGTAAAAACAAATAAAAATCTTCGTAAATATCATTTCAAAATGTTATCCCATTGAATAAATTGTATCTGCACCTATTAATATTTAATACTCAAATTTGTTTTCAAATAAATGTGACTGCAGAACTTTCAGCATAAATTGAGCGTCAGATGACTTTCGAATAAATATTGTGGATTTTTATATGCATTGTCAAAGTTTATTGTAAATCCAAAATGGCTCCGATTACAATACATTGTACGTGACCTTGTCGAGATAAACGATTGTAAAACATCAACAACAATGATTCTGTGTTAAGTTGACAATAAATAAGTAAACATAATCCATACAAATAAATAAAGTGGTATTATAATGGCAACTAGTGGAATAAGATCTATGAAAGTATTCATGCCAAGCTATGCTATTACATTGATAAGTTACATTGGTATAAAGTAAAGGAAAGTTTTAGAAAGTGTGTTTTGTCTTATTATTGTACTATAGAAGTAAATTGCTCATAAAATATTGTATGATGCACCTCTGGCGTCGAGAATACATATCCGCAAATCAAACAAAAACAGAAGCTCTAGAATCAATATATTTCTAAAATATGTCATACATACTACATACTACATACTATACTAATATATCAGATCAAATTAACCCCTTGAGTGTCCTACGGTCACGGTGTACCCGTAAGAGAAATAGGCCGGTAGTGTCCTTCGGGCACGGTGTGCCCATGAGGATTTGTGTGAACTTCACTCCGGTGTTGTGTGATTGGTTACAATAATAAAAACGTACATCGACTAGTTACAGATTAACCAACATAATACCATCAATTTTTACCATATTTCCAAGCTTGCAACCGAGAAAAATAATAAAATAGCTGATTTCGGTGCTCAGTTTTCTCCGTGCCGCCATATTGCGCTGTGGCGATCAACTTAGTTGAATTTGTGTTTTTTCTAAAATGTATTTTCGACGCAAACGCTAAGTGATTGTATTAGTATTATATATCAAATTATTGACAATTTAGTGAAGTATACGTTTTAAATTTTTTTTTAGCCAGGTATAAACACATTTACAAAAAAAGTGTTAGTAATTTTTGTGATGCAATTTTTGGGCGTTGGCCGCTAGCCGTCTATTTTAAATGATTATATATAAGTATTTATTAATTACTTTACTAAATATAGATAAGTTTCTCACAAAGTTGTCTTAGAATCCATTGTTAATTAGAAATTTCGTATTTTTTTTGCTATAAATAAGTATAAATATGTTTTGTGACTGAGAAATGTTTTCCGTCGGATCGTCAAAATGGCGCAAATTTTTCGCTGCTATGAATAAATGGTTATTGTGAAGTGATATCGGTGGCCTGAGCTAAATTAATGTATATAACCGTCGAGTTGCCTACCCGTGTCAATATTAGTGCAGTAAGAAAGTGAATTTCGCGAATAATTTATGTGTATTGTGGAAAAATGTTTCACATGGTGTAAGAAAAAACAAAGTGACCTGCATTTATCAATTTTTTTCGACATGAGAAGGTTAAAGGTAAGCTATTTTAATACAATTCTCATATAGAGTAACTTCTGAACTATATACCTTTTAAAATTTACGTCATATAATTACAACAAACGCGAGAAAATTAAAGTTTTATAACCTAGGATCTTATAAACATTACATCCTCAAAATGGCTGGACACTACCGGAGAAAATGCATTTTGGAGCGGGGCATGCGAGGGGTTAAGTAAATTCCAAGTACAATCTAATCCACCACTGTTAGTTAAAAAAACTCACAATACTATCAGTTCTCTTTTCCGTCACCCTTAAAACGAGTTTGAGACAGTATTTTTCATTACAGAAGACTGTATAAAACGTACTCTTTCAACTTAATAAACTTGCTAAGTAGCAATGCTAGCAGAATAAGAACCGGTTAATTAAATTGAGGAATATTGTCGTATTTTATTTACACAAGGTCAGACAAAATTAATTATAGCATCCGGAAGTCAAGTCCAAAGAGGCACTGCAACTTAGGGACAAGTTACAAGAGGGTGCCTTTTAAAACGTGCCGTGTTAAAGAGTACGTCTCTTTAAAAAAAAGGAAATCATGTTAGATTGATTTCCTGGTCTCAGCGTCCTCATCTTAGAGGAATGCTTTGGGAAACCACTCCTAAAACAATTAGAGTGGTCGAGTATTATGCAGGTTGCAGAAATAATGTTGTTTGCCTACAATTTTATTGCAGTTACTGCCTTAGTTTGACTGTTATAATTTAAGTGAACCGATTTCACTGTCCTCATTATTTGTTTTATTAAGTCGATGTAATTTATAAATCAATGAGACGAAGTGAATAATGCACATGCACTGATAAGATCGCCCTAATTAACAACTAAGCCACTTAGTCCATCCAGTTCTACAATGTAACGTATGTCCGGTACCTACCAAATATGCGTCATTAATACCGTCTATACGCTCGGCCAATCAGAGAAGGCCATCGTCCGTGTTCGTGGAGTTTGCCTTATATGGTAATACACCGACACCAACTCTGATGGAGAGCTCTAGTATATAAAGGGGCCGACAGAGAGGCCGGACCGCTACTCTATCGTCTCTCAGCCCGGACGACGTGCTACGTCTACGTCTCGTCTTGAGTAATTAATTTTACAAAGTCTTTAAGCCGTACGTGTATCCTTGTCTCAGCTGTGGGTAAGTTACTACATTTACTGCGTTAGCGTACTGCCCATCTCTCTACCTGCTAGCTGAGGCCGGCTGGCGCCGCCTGCCTGACTCTATTGGTTGTAGCTCTTCTAATGCTGCTTCCCTTCAGGTTCCAGGTCCACCTTGAGGCTCCAGGCTACGCTACACTGCTGCTCTACGCTACAATTACTCTATTCTTCCGCCTTCTCTTCACTTCACCTGCACCGTCTTCGACGACACTTCTACCGACGAGTCTGGCCCTACCCCAGCTCAACGCGCACACAGCACCAGCGCCTACCCGCTGAAGCCAACGGTCTACGAGGATCTACACCTCTAGCGCAGCCGTTCGAGCAGCCTACCCTGCACACTACCGGAGGGAACAGCGTGGGAGACTGCAGCCCTTAGTGTTCAGGCCAGTGTCGTGTTGTTGGTCAGTCATACTCGTGCATAGGAAGTGAGACAATACTAGGCAATAAACGTATAGAACTTTGTCCATCGTTTCATTCTAGAACCCGTTACAACAAATCTGTGTAAAAACCAACGATATAAATAATATACGTATCGTCGATTACATTCGCATTATCACGTCTAATTGAAAATGCAATGAAGTCGGCACATAATTTACTGCGAAACGATTATGCACAAACGGCATCGCACTCATAGTTGTACTCGCACTGGTGTAGATCACAATATGTTCTAATTTGGCTGCCCCGCACTCCACTGACGTTTCGATGCATATTATATATGATATTATACGTAGGTTGTGTTGCTATTTGCGCTATTTACCCCGAGTATGGTGAACTTTGTAATGTGACTAAGTAATATTTTTTCATTTACCCCTTTAAATATGACGAAGGAGGTGTGACTTTGTAAGATATTAAAGCTTGTATGGAGAAATCTAGAAAATATGTTGTACCTCAGTAGGTACAACATAACTATTTTCTTATAATACGCCAGTGCGTATTCAAATCCTTGGACCTCAACGCCTTTTTTCTAATGGTTAATACGTTTAAAGGAATTCTTGGCCTGCGGCAAAATCATTGCGCTGTGCCACGCTTTCACCTGTTTGTGAAAGGATGGCGAGCGTCACACGTGTATTACGTAGTTCAACGAACGTACTGCATGCACGCAACTCGTGTGAGCCATGTCAACCCCACATGAGTTAAACGCTAACAGAGGTACCACTATGTATTTAGAATCTTACTGACTGCAAATTGAACATGCCGGGCGCAGTCGAATCGTAGAGATTAACATTTGTTTTGCGGACGCAAATAATCTCTCTCTTCTAATACTAAGTACAGGATCATCCTTATCTCCTTTTCAATCATGCATTAGGCAGATCCTTAAATTCCATATCGATTTTTTTTCTATGGCACAACTTCAGGCCACAATTATATCTAATACACCATCAGGTATCCCAAGCTTTCTTTTCTCAACATGCAAGTAGCTAAAAAAAGGAAAGAGTACTATTTATGACGCTACAACAAGAACACATTTAGCTCTCGTGTAAGGTAACGAAAATGGTTGTAATGGTATCCTGGTACGCGCCCGTTAGTTGTTATTTATTGCTCAATATTACCATCCGCCACTTACACAGTAATATCGCAAATTATGTGCATATGTTAATTCGGTACAAGCCGCGAATTCGCGAGCTATACATACGCAATGTTGTTTACTTTGTTGTGAACTAGTTGCAAGGCACAGGTAATGTTTATGCCGCTTGCTTGTTTTATGAGTTATCCTATTATTCATACAGCTATTATGAAATCGAAAAATGGATGGATGTTACTCGTAATAGTAACATATTTGATGAAGCTTTGAAATAAAACAGCTTACACATAAGAATAACACATACTCTTTTGTCGCAATACAGGTACAACTAATACAACCAATGAAGAACTAGTTCTTAATATGTTGGTGTTCTCCAATAAATTGTTACTCAGTAAACTACTAAATATATCCCTGTCAACCCATATGTTATAAATGCTAAACTGATAATGCATTTTTGTTCCGTTTTCAAGCCAAAATGACCGAACCGAATTTGACGAATCTTAGCATACATTAGCTATAAAAATCTGCATAAAGTTTTTTGAGAAAAATGGAAATATAAGTTTTTATATCTGGATATTTAATAGGTATTTCGAAAAATCTACATTCTACCGTAGTCTCAATAGGCTGAGATGGATATAGGCTTTGCTACATGCTAAGCCATCTTATGACGGTTTAGTATGTACTATCAGGTGCACATCATTGTCATTGTCCTAGCTTTATTCTGGTTCCTACCAAGACTTTCGTCTAACCACAAATAAATGACTGAAGTTTAGGTTTGCCGCGGAGTCAATACTAACTGACCTACTTTACTTCTTTTTTGTATAAGCCCTAAACAAATATAATATAAAGGAACCAATTCTTACAAGAAACGAAATCTGATTAGCAGTATTTTCACTTTTCTTTTTATTAAGTACATTATTTGCTAACAATCTTCCTTGACAATGGAGTTTTTCCTTAATAGCTTTTAGGTTAGAGTACAATATATTCTTTGTCCTTGTCTTTCTCAAAATAAAGAAAGGCACGTATAAGAATGTACAATAGATAGTGAGGAACAATTTATTGTACAATACGGCCAGATTATGTTTGTATTAATATAAATAAATTTATATTTCGCTTACTTTATGATAGTTACAAGTACTTGTAGGTATGTTACACAAAACATTGGTCGTATTATGTTTCTTATTTTTATTAACTTTGTCTTTATAGGATGTAGAGCTGATTCTTTAAAAGCTGACTGGCAGAATGGCGTAGTGTTGTGGGTTCGATCCGCTCATGAGACATTACCATGCGCGATTTTGTTCTATTGAATCTGAGTGCACTTTAGGGTAAGCGAAGCTACAGGTGAAATCAACAATTTTATAAATTATGGACGCCAAAATCGGCAATTGTAAACTACAAAAACAACGTTTGCAATTGAATGCATCACAGGTGTTACTCAAATGGTCAGTCCCAAATGGGCGTACTATAGATTGATTGTTTACCCACACCACGTTAGATTAACTGTCTTTATCACATCGATCATGCCCCCGTCCCCGCGGCTCCCCCTTGTATCACCGTGCGACCTAAAAAGTAAAGGCTCAGCGAGTAATTGCGAGCACCCCTGCTGCTACTAAGAAGTCTATGCCGGAGAAGGCATCGAGGAACGAGGTAGCTGATGATGGTTTTGTGACGGTGCAGAAAAAGAAGCGTCATCAGAAAACTGTCAAGAGCTGCTGCAGCACGGCTCCTGTGGAGCCTGGTGCAAACCTGCGCGCTGACGCACCGAACACACCCGTGTACATCTCTCGCCTGCACTACACCACGACGGCGGGGGACATCGCGGAGTACGTACGTCAAAAGGCAAAGTACATGCCGAGAGTGCAGTTGCAGGAGTCGCGCCGTAATGTCAACTTCAAGGCTTTTGTGGTGTGGATCCCGGCCTGCTATCTACATGTCGTCATGAAGGAGGAGTTTTGGCCGAAGGGTGTGGTGTACCGTCGCTTCCGCAGATAAGTGCCACACGAACGCACAGCATTATCGTGCAAGTTTTATTAACATAGTTTATAAGTATACTTACTAACAAACATTTTATATTGTATATATGTAAGGTATCTATTATAATTAAAAATATGTATGTCAATCCACTGTCTTGTACCCATAGTCCAAGCTCTGCTTAGTTTAAGACTAGATGGTGTTGCGTGTATTATATGTATTGTGTCTACATTTATACTCATAAATAAATTGAAATTTAAATTGATTATGAAGCACCGATAAAGTGCAAGCACACTATGCTAAGTCAACTATTGTAATTGCTCTAATTAATAGTGTATTATAATTCAGCATTTGAGTTACATACTCTATGAGTCAAATAGACCAAGTATATTATGTTTATAGCTAATCCAATAGGTATAAGATTTCATTGAAAGGAGTTGTAGATTCAAATACAAACATCTAGAAACAATTTATTGATCACAAGAATGGCTTATTACACTCAGCGCAGTGAGTTGGCAAAGTTACAATTTAAGCCATCGCGCTGTCCGAGCAGTAACATACATACTATCGCTATCACCTGCTGCCGCAATGAAATATCAAACGACAATCTCTAAAAGTTCTTTCAAGTATAGTCTTTGAGCATACGATGTAACCACCACAAAGGATTTATCACCGCACAGGTAACATCGATGCATTAAAGCTGGTGACGGATTTCTTAAATCTCAAAATTATGAATTGTCCGCTTTGTTATGAAAATACTTCCAAAATTTGCTAAGTCATATTATACAAAGCAAGAAGAATATCTGTATATCTTAAAATATATCTTCTAAAAAAGTTCAAGTAGTTCTCAGACAATCGATACCACGATATCTCAACAGCAACATCTAAAATCACATTGAAAGTATAATCGGACCGGCGCGGCGGCGTTAAATAATTCATCCACAGATGCAGGATATAAATCTGCTTTACATAACTGTATTTATTCGGAGATCGATTCAATTAAGGTCTTTATTCGACAAGAGCTCAAAAGCGGGTAGTCTTAAAAAACTTCCGCTCAAAGGCTAAGAGTGGATGATGACAAGGAATCTTTTATTTGCACCGTAGGATTCTTGGCGTATTTCAACTGCTCTCAGGCACTTACTAAGTGCAATCGATGCGAAAAATGCAAAGTCGTGTCGTCTTGTTTTTATTCCTTATCTGATGTTTATTTTCCAATGATTATTTATAGTTTTGCTAGCGAACTATTATCGAGCTTTCTCTTCATACCCTCTGTAATATCTCATATACTTTACTTCTGTAGCGAGTGGCCGCCTCCGGCCACACGTGTGCGGCACGTTTATTCAAAATATATGAAAAAATTGTGTTAAGTGGCTGTCGCTGGCCACCAGTGGCTGTGGTCGGTGGCCCGTTTGCGCCGACCCTTAGATTATTACAAATCAATGTTGTTGTGTACATGACCGCGCGTCGCCGCGCGTACGCGCACCGCCATGCACCGCGCGTTAGCGAGCGGCGATGCGCGGTTTAAGATCTACAATCCTGTATCGACCTGTTCAGATGACCCGCGCGGTTTGATTCGGCCGGACACACGGAGCCACGAAAATGGGAGACGAGATATCTATTGATTTACTAATTGACGAAATTGAAAAAAGAGATGCGATTTGGAATCTTAACTCGAAGCACATTCGCTCAAGGGTATCAGTGCTATTAGGCCAGTATGTTACTCTTCTTATAGCGAGAAGTGGCCCGTGCCCAGCAGTTCATGTAATATACGGAGCTAATTTAACAAGTCTAATTATTATTATTTCTTAATATCAATGCAATTGCCTTATTATTTTTTAATTGAGTACCTAATGGTAAAATTAAAAAATTACAAACTAGTTTCATCATCCTCATCATTATCATGAGCCTGCCGTAGTCCACTGCTAGATATAGGCCTCTCCAATGGCACGCCACTGAGATACAAGCGTCACTTGTGTTCCTCCTTGCTTCTGTTAATATGTTACATACAGTGACGTAGGTTGTAGTTTGGCATGGAATTATATATGATATATATGAAAAAATCACTAAAAATTGGCATCATTTTAGTTTTCGTGAATAAAATCCTCAACGATAAGCTATTTGTGAATATAATAGCATAAAACAAAGTAGGTTTATTGATTTGCAAGGATAATTAATGCGAAACGGGCTCTAGGTATGACCCCGGCTACACTTTGATGGCTATTGAGCCTTACTAAACCCAATGAGCCTTAAATAAATTACTATATAGTGTCGCTTCGGTAATTAAGCAAGGGGTTAAATAACTTATCTGATTAATAGCAAGAATAATTAAAAAGACCTTTATAAAATCTGATAGATAACACATTGTAGTACAACATTGACCTACTGATTTTCTGAGTACCTATTGTGACACCGCCCGCCCGCGCGATTCTTTTTTACATTCTTAGCAGAGGTATTTCTTCTCTTAGCGTACGCGCGTTAGGCTCGGGCGTTAGGCGTTCCCCTACATTTCCCAAGGCAAATACTAAGTTTTAGCTTCTTGCATCGAAAAGTTTCATCTGTGTATTATCTGTCAGGCAGTCAATAACGGACAAGTTGTATACATATTAATTTTAGCTTCGAGGAACAAAAGTGACCTATTGGTTTATTTTACACTGTGGTTTCGAGGAATAAAGTTGATAATATTTTAGTTTATACTGTATCGTTAAGAAAGTATAGATAGATAGATAATTCTTTATTGTGCAAATGTTTATACAAATTCGGTGTAAATGACAAGTGTACTACATACATATCAAATGCACAAGGGCGGCCTTATCGCAAAGTGCGATCTCTTCCAGGCAACCTTAGGATGGACAGACTGAAAAGACAAAAAGCTTTGATGTGTAGTCACAATAAGTATCTGATTAGGTACTATAAATTGTTTTTATTTTTTGTACATACATACGCAGGCATATATACAATAGATATGATAGGTGCTAAATATATTATAAATAAATAAATCCATAATATGATACATACATATATAAACATATATATAATATTATACATAAATATAATACATATACATAAATATAATGCATATACATACATATAACAATATGAACACAAAATACAGTGACAAAATTAGTTTACAATGACAAATAGTACTTCTTTAGTGCATTTTTGAAAATGTTCAACGATTTAGCTTGCCTAATTTCGACCGGCAGCGCATTCCACAAACGGACAGCTTGAACAGCGAAGGATTTATCGTAGAAGTTTGTGGAATGTGTTGGCATCTGCAGTCTCAGATCCACCGACGACCTCAAGGTCTTTAAATGTGTGTCATGAAGAAACTTAAAACGTTCTTTGAGATACGTGGGGGTATTAGGATTAAACAACACGTTGTATAGTAACATAAGAATATGAGTATTCCGGCGAAGTCGAATTGGGAGCCACTTGAGCCTGGATCGAAATTCAGATACATGATCATATTTGCGTAAACCAAAATTGAATCTAATACAGAAGTTTTGGAGACGCTCAAGTTTATCAAGTTGGTCCTCATTAAGATCAAGATAGCTGACATCGGCATAATCGAGTATTGGGAGAAACAAGGATTGTGCAAGCGCAATCTTGGTGTTGGTGGGAAGAAAGTTCCTCAGCCTACGCAATAACCCAGCTGAAACAAACAATTTACGGCTGGTCTCCTGTAATTGACTTCCCCATGAAAAAGTTTTGTCCAGAAAAATACCGAGGTTTTTCACGTTATCTGAGATTGGTAAGATGTTACCATCGAACTCAATCTGCGGCAGCTGTGGCCAATTTATCTTGGAAATCATCCTGGAACTGCCAATTAGAATGACCTGTGTTTTTGTCGGATTCACCTTGAGGCCATAATTTTTACTCCACGTACAGATACGCGCCAAATCTATGTTAATATTAGAAAACGCCGTTGAAATTGACTCTAGTGGTGCTTGTGAATATATCTGCAAATCATCTGCATAAAGGTGGTAAGATGAAAGTAACTGTTTGGAGATAGAATTTATGAAAATTGCGAAAAGTAACGGAGATAGCACGCCACCCTGCGGTACCCCGACAGTTGTATTACACCACGAGGAGTACGACTCATCGACACGTATACGCTGTCGGCGTCCAGACAGATAACTATGAAACCAGTCAATTACTATAATGTATAATGTGTATAATTAGTATAATGATCTACTGTGACATTGTACACTGTGACATCGACTAATAAAGATGACCTATTGTTTTTCCTTACACTGTGGCATTTAGGACTCAATTTATCGTACAACAAATGGAGTCGTTGTACGCACAGTTGTAATCTAAAATACGGTTTAGATTGCGGCCTGTCTGCAATATATGGCCTCATACGGCCTCATTTGCCAACATTACGAACATATGTGGAAATGTCTTGAGCCAACTTAAACTTGAAATTTATGCCATAAAACAAAGTAGGTTTATTGATTGACAAGGATAATTAATGTGAAACGGTCTCGAGGTATGCCCTGGCTACCCCCCCCGTGGGATCTCCACCTTGTCGTGGTGGGGGGGCTCAGTAACCGTGGATATCTATCGCCCGTGGCTCTGCCCACGTGGTTCTCTTTATCCACTAGACTCACCTAGGAACGTTTGTGTCATAGTTCAGCTTCTTGCATCCCGTAGTTTCGTATATGCGTCGTATGTCAGTAATACAGTCAGTAATAGGAGAGTATTATAAATATATTGACTGTAGCATTCAGGAACAAAGGTAACCTATTGTTTTACTTTACACTGTTGCTTTGAGGAAAAACGTTAACCTAATATATTACTTTATACTGTGCCCTTAAGAAATTATGTTGATCTATTGTTTTAGTGTACATTATGGCACCGACGAACGAAGGTGACCTATTGTTTCTTTTTACACTGTGGCATTTAGGACTCAATTTATGGTACAACAAACGAAGTCGTTGTACGCACGGTGTAATGTAAAATACGGCTTAGATTGCGGCCTGTTTGCAATATATGGCCTCATACGTCCTCATTTGCCAACATTACGAACAATATTTTAGGACATATGTGTAATTGTCTTGAGCCGACTTAAACTTAACGATCGTTTTTAAAGTAGGCTATTGTTTAAATTGGTTTATATAAAAGTTACCGAATTTTGGTGGATACTATTTGTTTCAAAGACATTTTTACTTATAGTGGGATTTGGTATACAATATTGTTTAGTTATTCATTAAGGCTGTTAAAATGTATTCTATAAAACAAAAATAATAGTTTGAAAATAATTAAATTGTTGATTATCGCTTGCGCAACGGTGAAGGAAAACATGATGAGGAAAGCTGCATGTTTGAGAGTTCTCCATAATGTTCTCGAAAGACATGTGAAGTTTGCCAACCCGCACTTGGCCAGCGTGGTGGACTGTGGCCTTGCCCTTCTCATGGTGAGAAGAGGCCCGTGCCCAGCAGTGGGACAGTTTATATACAGCACCGATGGTGATGAACATTATGACAATCACACATGTTGTACAATATTGTGCCAGTCATGTATACGTAATATCTATTACGTATACATGACTATCATTATTACTTATCTAAGTACACTTAACTAATAACCTTGTCTTAGAAGAAAACTTCTGCACATGACATTCAATCAACGGACTCAAAGTTCACCCAGACGCGAACCAAAAAGCATGGATCACCAAAATTATGTCTCGTGTGGAAATCAAACCCATAAAACTCGACGCAGTGCTATAGCACTTATGGTGAAGTGGTTTTATAATAATAAAACCACTTCACCATAAGCACAGCATAGCATAAGTGCAACCACAGCTTTAGCATAAAATACCACATCGTAACATATCTCGAAGTCCAACCAACACACGTAACAGTATTAGTGAACTGCCAAACAGCTTGGCCGTACATACAGTCATGATTAACCTCTCGAGCCGTACCGCCATGATAATTCTGATGCAATTCGATCCGGTCAATTTGACCACGTCATTTGCATCTATATGTCACTAATCAAAACTGACGAATAGTTGTGCGTTTGTGTGCTGATCGATGTATAGATTGATAGTGCTCTGTTTGACTGCTCACACAAATTTCGAGTGTTTGATGTTTGAGCAATTGTACTTCGATTTCGTTTTGATGAAAGGCTTTGTTAGCTTTTCGTGCTTTGTACATTGTAAATAAAACTGTCCACAAAAGAAAATGTCGCCTCGTCAACGTATCAACATCGTCTCAGGTTGAGCCGTTTGTATTAAAGTCCCTTTGCATCGAACACTTATGTATCGGCACTCGGAAGTGCAATGCCCTGCTTCTAGTTGACATTGCATTAAAAGGTAAGGCGTAGCGATCCGTTTATGACGCGACATGTGTCGGCACCTATGACGTAGTGGTGCTGCCTCGCTGCTCAAGACTACGTGGAGTGTTGTGGTTTCGATACCCACAAGAAATAATATTTTTTGTGATCCATAAATAGTTGTTGTATTCCCGTAATAAAAATATGGCAATAAAAATATCTACATATATATACATACATACATACATAGACTCACGCCTGTTTCTCCAAAGGGGTAGGCAGAGGCATATTATACGCCCACTTTTCGCCAGTGTTTTGATCCCACGTAATAGGTGGCGAGCCTATTGCTGCTTATCGGGATATTTTATTTGCCAGAGCCTCGTCCGTTGATCGGCAGGTGCACCACTTGCAGGTGAGGTTGGCTTGGGACCCTAAGTTCTTGGTGCACCCAATCATCAAAAGATATCTAAGTTTAAAAAATATATAAGGCAATACCTTCCACTACTTGACATTTGCTACATCCGAGATTTTATCCTGTAAACTGACAGACGTCATCTGCTGGATATAGGCATCCGCCAATGCTCTCCACATAAACCGATCTTAAGCATGCGATCCGCATCCATCCGTTGCTCGCGATCCCAACAAAATCGTCGGTACTCCTTATCTATAACAGACATTTCAATGTCAATTCCTCATTTCCACGAAGTCACATCAAATCCCATCGTCCCAGTATATTTAGTCAAACATCGTCCCTTTGATAACGAGTTGAAATCACAACAATGTCATACAATTTAGTTGTTCAATTATTATGCTAAACTTGGCCAGTCCTCACTGTAATGTCTCCAACAAAAGTAATCTATATTTAGCCGAGTTAACGAACTTGGTCACAAAGTAATTAATGTCTATGGTACAGCTTAGGTATAAGTCTTTACACCTCCGTTATATTGTATAGTATGTATAAGAATGAAAATCTGCTACGAAAGGACAGTGATAAGCTAGTAGTGAAGGGCAGCGATGGCCTATAGGAGATACAAAAAGACTGACATGCATGGCATATCGGGTTACACGGCGCGCAACACTGACTTTCGGAGTTGTGTGCATATTGAATTATTAATTAATCTCCCGAACCTTAGAGAGCATGTTAAGTCACCGCTCCCAGTCGTCATGAAGATCTTTGACAGTCGTTATAGGGCGTCAGTACCTATGAATAAACTGACACTAGTGGTTCGGCGTTGCACCGAACCGTATGTACTAGGCGATTTGGTGATATGGAAAAATATTAATTATTGTGGACTGTATAAAGGATGGCTGGTAAATCGCCTATAGGGTTGGGTTCATGGGAGGAATAGGAGGCGGAGGTATGGGAGCACGCCTTATCTTGTAAGATAGCGGCCGCCGGCGTCTTCGAGAGTCCTGAAGCTGCGCAGATCACTCCACTATACCCGCGGGCGGTTTAGTTCTCGTTTATAGTATAAAATAGCGGTAAAATATTGCGGTGCTGCATGTGTTCGTCGCGGCGCGGAGCTGCACCAGGACGCAGCCGGTCAGCGGGACCGTTGATTTTCGACTCCATCGCAGCGTCATTGAATTCTGCGACCAATTAGAGTGAGGCGTGCCTTTGGGAGGCAATGGGATAGAAAGGGACAAAAGATCGCTCGTTCCGACACTGCAGTATGCAAAGGAATTTATTAGCTAGGTGTTAACATAATTAACTAGCAATGGAAAAGATAGATGGCGCTACCATATCCCCCCGGCCCTAAAGGGTTGACTTTAAAAAAAATAAAATTGAACTTAGCTATGTTGGGTGTACTACCGCATAACCCATCAATAGGCTAAGACAGCGATATGATATTAAAATTAATATAAATTAACTTTAGCGAAACAATTATAACGAAAACTACAAATTATATACTTAAACTAAGAGGTAGATCTAACTTCAGGCTAGATCTCACTGAGTTGGAAGCGGACAGAGACGTACAACAGGGCGCACGTAGCTCCCCTTCGCGGTTTTCACGGTAACAACGTGGGTTGTACCGTCTTTGGAAGTATGCAGTTTCTCCTCGATGGCTAACGGCCATGAAAGTGGCGGAGCATTATCATGTACTATGACGACCAACGTACCCTCCTTTATAGGGGATGCAGGACTATTCCATTTGGATCTAGCCTGAAGCTGGTGGAGATATTCCGCACGCCAGTGCCGCCAGAACGACTGCACGAGTTTATCCAGCAGAGTATGTCTCTGGAGCAAGCTTGAAGAGTCTGCTTCAGGAGCCGGAAATGACGATAATGGCACTGTGTTCAGAAAATGTGCAGGGCTTAACGCGGATGGTTCTGCAGGGTCACTACTCGATGCCGTGAGCGGACGCGAGTTGATCAGCGCCTCGACTTGTGCAAGGACAGTTAAAAGCTCTTCGTAAGAGAGGATCTGTTGACCTATAACTTTAAAGAGATGCGTTTTAATTACTTTGACCATGCTTTCCCAACATCACCGAAATGTGGTGATGTTGGCGGAATAAACTTCCAGTCAATATGATTTACGGAAAGTTCTTCCTGAAGACGAGTACGATATTCTTCCCTGAGAAACTCATAAAGGTCGCGTAAATAAGAGCTTGCGCCCACGAAACAAGTGCCGTTATACGTGTACAAACACTGTATAGGGCCGCGTCGTGAAAGAAATCGTTTAAAGGCTGCCAGGAATGACACCGTGCTTAAATCCGTCGCAACTTCAATGTGCGTAGCGCGCGTCGTTAAGCATGTAAAAATACATAGCCAAGTGTTGAATTGTTTTAATAAGTGGAAGTCGGTTTCTTATGAGAATAAACGTTTATTTTAAGTATTACAATTAAACCTGTACTTTACTTGCAGTGTCACCGAATAGAGAGAAATCACAGAGTATAGAGTGACCAAAGACAGTCTCACTAACAGACTAATACAAGTAAATTAGAAGGCGCGAAATTAAATTAACATTTCAATACCCTCTCCTAATTAGAGCCTTCTTTTAACTAAAGCTTAAAGTATGTAATCCAAAAGATACAATATGAATAATTCTTAGTTACAATTACAAGTTTTGTTGTTATACAAAAGAAAAATGAACTACTTATAATTATTAAGTTTGCACATGCCTCTGCTACTTCTCATGAATATAAATTTATCCTTGGACAATGCTTTGGTAAACATATCGGCATATTGATTATTTGTGTCTACATAGTTAAGGCTGATAACATTTTCATAATATTTTTCTTTGATAAAGTTGTATTTAATATCTATATGTTTGCAACGCTTGTGAAATTCACTATTTTGAATAACGTTAATTGCACTTTGATTGTCAATGTTTATGACCACAGATACTTGTTTATATTCACTTATTTCCTGTAATAGTTGTCTTAGCCACATGGCCTCTTTAGTGGCAGCACAAGCAGCCATAAACTCTGCCTCAGTTGTTGACAAGGCCACTGTGTGTTGCCTTTGGGTGGACCAGGTAATGGCGGCTCCATTCTTGAGAAAAACATAACCAGTTGTTGAACGCCTTGTTTCAACATCGTTAGCAAAGTCAGCATCACTGTATCCTACTACATCAGTGCTGTTCTGGCTTTGATATGTAGCATAATCCATAATCTTTAGTATCTTTTAGATACTTCAGTATTCTTTTGACGGCATTCCAGTGAGATTCATCATGACAGTTTAAGAATCTACTCACTTGACTGACTGCAAACAAAATGTCTGGCCGGCTTACTGTTGCTGCATGTATGAGGGATCCTACGGCTTCTCTGTAGGGGTAATTTCTTTCAGGTGGCTCATCAGTCTTCATGAGTTTGACATGTGGATCGGCTGGTACACTGTTAGAGTTTGCTTCAGTCATGTTGAACTTCTTTAATGATTGCTCGATATATTTGGTCTAGTGTATAAAAATATGATTATTAGATTTTTCAATTTGCATTCCTGCAAAGCAGGAAAGAGGATATGTTTTGACATCAAAATTAGTTTGAAGATCATTGATTACTTCAGTTAAAACTGATTTATCTTTACAAAGTAAAAGACCGTCATCTACATATAGACACAAGTAACATGTTATTCCTCTAGTTAATCCAATGTAAATGCACTGATCTGCTTTACATCTTTCAAACCCGAATTTCTTTAAAACAGAATTAAATTTTGTATTCCAACATCTTGGTGCCTGTTTCAGCCCATATAAGGATTTGTTTAGTTTACATACCATATCCGGGTCGCAGTTCGATCCCTCAGGTGGAGTCATGTAAATTGTTTCTTCCAGGTCACCATACAGGAAAGCAGTAGTGATGTCGAATTGGATTATCTCTAAATTTTTCTGAGCTGCAAGTGATAATAATAATCGTATAGAGTCATACTTCACTGTCGGCGCAAAAGTTTCATCAAAATCTATTCCTTCTGTTTGTGCATAACCTTTTGCACAGAGCCTTGATTTATAACGAGGACCTGTTGGTTCGTTTTTGATACGAAATACCCACTTACATCCGATTGTTTTTTGTTTTTTGTTTTTCGTGTGAGTGTGTGGCCAACTCTGGTGTCGGAGTTTTTCAGACCGCCCGAAGGCCTCCGACATGGCCTAACGATCATTATCCTTAGACAAGAACCGGGACCGACAGCTTTACGTGCCCTCCGAAGCACGGTAGCACTCAGATGTAAATGCCACACACGGTCACCCATCCAAGTGGCGACCTGTGCAAGCGTTGCTTAACTTTGCCGATCTGTTACCAACGGCAAACCAAGTCTCGCTATGATCGCTACAATATACACAAGCTTACATCCGATAAGCTTGGTGTTTTGTGGTTTTTCTACCAATGTCCAAGTAGCATTTTTAGAATGTGATTCTAATTCTTGTTTTATTGAAGTTTTCCACTTTTCAGATTCGATTGAGGTTAAAGCTTCTTTATAATTCTGAGGAATAGAATTTATCTTTTCTTCGCTGTAGCACAGGTAAGCTTTATCTTTGTTTTCATTTAATTTTGATAATTCTCTGTTTCTTGGTCTCAATGTTATTTTAGAAGGTGTAGACGATAATTGAACATTTGTATTTGGTATATACTCGGGATCTATGTTATCTTCTTGATCTGACATATATTCACTAGTGGTGTTTGAAGTATCTGATTTATCGTTGGAATTCAGAGACGTAAAATTATCATTTTGGTCCAATGATGTATCACACTTTGTTTCTTTCTCTGTCAGATTTATAGGAAGATAGTTTCTTTTTACTGTGGTCTCTAAGAAAACAGCATCTCTGCTTTTAATCACAGTTTTAGAGCTAGGTATTATAAACCTATACCCTTTTGTGTTATCACAGTATCCGATGAATATAGCTTTCTGTGATTTACTGTCCCACTTCTTACGTTTTTCTTTTGGGAGATGTATCATAGCTTCGCAGCCAAATACTTTAAAATGACTTATATTTGGTTTCTTCTTAGACCACATTTCTTCTGGAGTTTTAAAAGCCAGTGAACGTGTTGGAGATCTATTAATAAGATAAGCAGCTGTGTGTATTGCTTCTGCCCAGTACAGTTAAGGAAGTTTTGCATTAAACAACAAACATTTTGCTTTTTCAACAAGTGTACGATTCATGCGTTCCGAGACACCATTTTGTTGGGGTGTATAAGGCACTGTTGTTTGATGGATGATACCAGCTGTCGCTAGGAACTCAGAAAAAGCATTGTTTATATATTCAAGTCCATTGTCTGTACGCAAACATTTTATTCTGCACTCCAATTTATTTTCAACTTGACATTTAAATTCTTTGAATTTTTCAAGAGCTTCTGATTTTTTCTTTAAAAAATAAACAAACACCTTTTTTGAAAAGTCATCTATAAATGTGATGAAGTATTTTGCACTACCAATGGAAGTGGTTTCCATTGGTCCAAATATATCTGAATGTACAGTTTCAAGTAAATGTGTAGCTCTTGAATGGCTCGTCTTAAATGGCAGGCGTGTTTGTTTTCCTTCTAAACAAGTCACACATGTCAGATTATCTTCTTTCTTAGATAATTGCACACCATTTGTATTTTCTTCAATTTTCTTTAGATCACTGAAATTGAGATGCCCCATCCGCTGGTGCCAGAGATAAATATCTTGTTTATCAACATCTGATATGCATGCTTGAACATTGTACAGATTTAGCCGGTACATATTGTTGATTAAGGTAGCTGTTGCAACTATTTTCTTATGACTGTTAAAAATTACACAGCCTTCGTTATTAAATTTCACTGCACCACCGTGATTTACAATCTGACTGACTGATAGTAAATTTGTTGCTAACTCGGGCCCATATAACACATTTTGGAATAAAACTTTGTTACTCCGACCTCTGTTGTCACAGATATCCAAACTCAGCTGACCAGAGCTTTCTACTGGTAAAGATTTGGTATTTGCAACTTTGATTGTCTTCACTAGTGGCACTGTTTCATTATGCAATAATTGTTTGTGTCGGGTCATATGCATTGAGGCGCCGGAGTCTATATACCAGGCGTCGCTGTTACTGTCAGAAGCTATGAATGCAGCCGCATAGCTAGGACTTTCATGTTTCTGTTTTTGCTTAGACTTGCACTCTGTGCTTATATGACCATATCTGTTGCATTTGAAACAACGTGGACCTTTTTGAAATGACTTTTTAATTACCTTTTTCTTTGAATTTGTTTCAAAGGCATTTGTATCACTATTGCTCATTTTTACATCCTGTAGAATTTTAGCTTTGACTGAATCGGCACTTATTTTCATACCGGAACTCTCGATCGCCATGATCATTGGTTTGTATGTCTCGGGTAGACCAGAGAGGAGCAGGGTTCCCAGCCACTCATCATCCACTTTAAATCCAATATTGCGTAGCTTATGAGCTGTTGTGACTACTTTACTAACGTATTCCTCTACATTTTGACACTCGGCGAGGGTTGTGGTACACAATTCCCGAAGTAAACCTACTCGGCGTGTTAGCCCTGAGTCATCGAAAGCACTTGTCAGGTTGTCCCAAACTTCCTTTGCTGTTCTCGCTTCTTGTATGTGAACATAATTCACGGAGTCCACCAACAAGATTATCTTAGATTTTGCTTTGAGATCGCGTTTTTGATTTGCCGCGTCACCGGTTGGATTTTCTATACAGTCCCACAACTACTCGTGTTCGAGGTATGTTTTCACGGCAAACCTCCATGTGGAGTAGTTATCGCGGCCAGTTAGTTTTTCTATCATGGTTAGCGGGTTATTTGAAGACATTTTCAACACTAATTGTAAAACTTTTTGCCGGTTCCACGTTTGAT
Source organism: Euclidia mi (assembly GCA_944739405.2). Lineage (NCBI taxonomy): Eukaryota > Metazoa > Arthropoda > Insecta > Lepidoptera > Erebidae > Euclidia > Euclidia mi. Next base: position 22,195,654 of record OX123204.2, on the reverse strand, counting down.
ATTTTAGGTTAGGTTTTAACAATTTCGTGCACTTTAGTAACTGTTGTTCGATTTCACTTGTTCACTTTTCAGGGCTACTGGGCCCATAACCTGTTGAATTGTTTTAATAAGTGGAAGTCGGTTTCTTATGAGAATAAACGTTTATTTTAAGTATTACAATTAAACCTGTACTTTACTTGCAGTGTCACGGACTAGAGAGAAATCACAGAGTATAGAGTGACCAAAGACAGTCTCACTAACAGACTAATACAAGTAAATTAGAAGGCGCGAAATTAAATTAACATTTCAATACCAAGTTTTATTTATTTATTAAAACTTCATACACGTCGAGTGTACAGGCGGACTTAATGCCAAGGGCATTGTCTCACTGTCTACCTTTGAGTGGTGTAAAGAGAGAAAGGTAGGTGTATTCTATAGGTACTGAATCAGTTACGTGGAAAAAAATCATACATATAGAATATATTATAAAATACATACATATATAATAATATATAATATAACATAAATACATTATATATATCCTTAGAGCTCCCTAATCGTAGTCTTGAATTTGTACTTTGTATCAGATGACCTGATCTCGAACGGGAGGTCATTCCATAGAAGAATAGATTGAATTGAAAACGAAGAGTGTACAAAAGCAGAATTGTGAGAAGGGACAGAGAGAAGAAGATTATGAGAGGAGCGAAGGTTTAGGTCGTGATTGGAACACAGGTATTGAAAGTGAGAAGTTAAATAGTCAGGGGAGGTATGGGACATAAGGATAGTATAAAGAGTAGTGAGAGCACGCAAGCTGCGTCTTTGACGAATGGGAAGCCACTTCAATTGAGAACGATAAGCAGATATGTGATCATACTTACAAAGACTGAAAATGAATCGAATGCAGTTATTAAGAAGACGATCAAGTTTATTGAGTAGATCTGCATTCAGGTCGTAGTAGCACACATCAGCATAGTCGATCAAAGGAAAGATTAAAGTTTGCACAAGCATCACTTTAGTCTTGGACGGGAGAAAGTTCTTAAGGCGGTAGAGTGCGCGTAAAGTACCAGTGACTTTTTGACTTACCTGAGTTATTTGAGTTCGCCAATTAGGCGAAGGATCTATATGAGGCCCAAGATTTTTAACAACTGGATACCAGTCCACGTTAGTGCAGTTAAAGATTATGTCAGGCAAAGATGAAACATCCAGTCTGTTTAGCATCCATTGGCTACCCAGGATAATGGCTTGGCTCTTAGTAGGGTTAACAGTTAGCCCGAACTTGTCACACCAATTTTGTATGACTTTACGGCTTTTAACACCTCAACCACGCACTGGCGTATAATGCAGTAGTCCTGCGTAATCACAACCGGTATGTATAAACGTTTTATCAACCTGATTGACTCGCTGGCTAGGAAGATCTGCCATGGAAGGGAAAATCGGACGCGAACGAAATTTGAAACAGACGGTACATTTATGTATTCTGTGACGAATTATCGTCGAGCAGCTAAAACCCAATATTTATGCCTAAGTAAGGACATAAGCAACTCTGGACCAGCGTGGAGATGCTTCTTGTGATAAAAATCAACAAGAAGGTCGACAACATGATCATGACGCGGTAGAATGCAAGGATGCTTGTAGTTATAAGGTTCGTCCGAATTTGAAAGACGACCACCAACGCGTATGACGCCGTGCTCATCGAGAAACGGCTTGAGCCTAAGAATAGCGGGAGAACAAGGTACATTATTTTTCAAATTTTAAATGTCGTTACTAAAATGAACAGCCTGTACAGCTCGTAGTAACTTATATTCTGCAAATTCAAGGTCAGTACTTGAAACAAAAGTCCCATTAGGTAGGTGCCTAAGAAACCTACAGACATAAACGATGGCGCGGAGTAACTTAGACCACGATGACATGCGTAGTGAGAGTGCATAGATCGGAGATTCAGCAACCTCAACAATCACGTGATGAGAAACAGACTTCCATTCGGGTACATCCTCGTCCGCTGCACTGTGGTCAAAGGGTTGCATGGGCCACTCTGACGGATCCTGGGAAACCAAAGAAGGTCCACGGTGCCACAATGGATGATGCAGAAGATTAAGTGGAGTAACACAACGAGACAGGCAATCAGCGGGGTTCTCAATACCCGCGACGTGATTGAAACAAGTAGCGGGAACAAGTTCAATTAATTTACTAACGCGGTTGGCGACAAAAGTCTGCCAGCGGTGAAGAGAAGAATTAATCCAAGCGAGCACTATTTTCGAGTTAGCAAACGCGTATATTTTATTGATAGGGTAGTGGGGCAAAACTGTGTCTTGAACCTTGCGGAGCAACTGAGACAACAGAAGGGCCGCGCACAACTCCAATCTCGCAACCGAAATGGTTTTAATAGGCGAGACCTTGGACTTGGCACAAACTAACTGCACCGTTAGAACCAATGCGGACTTGCAGATATACGATTCCGCCGTAAGCACGCTCGCTGGCGTCAGCGAAACCTATTAAATTGATGGTACATCCATCTACCAACCCAAGATGACGCGGAATAGTAATTTGATTGAGCGCTGTAAGCTCAATACAAAACTGCGAGAACCTCCTTAGAATTGCTTGTCCATTTGACAAGATCAAACTAGCCTCGCTTGAAAAGCTGAATAAGCTCTTCACAAAGCGAAATTGCTAGCGGAACGGACGGATACTACGGGCAATGTCATCCATGTATAAAGCGGAAGTAGCAACAGCTGCTGCGGCGGGAAAGTGATCGCCTTCATCAGCGATCAACTGGCGAACAACTCGTAACGCGTGGCTAGACTTGAGTCCAAAACAAACACGATTGAACTGATACACGGATAAAGGTTCTTTATTTTCAAAACGATAAAAAATCCGTTGAAATCTACGGTCAGATGCGCAAACGCCGATACTGAGAAATATTTGGCGGCAATCAGCTGACAGAGCGATTTGGAAAAGACGAAACTTTATTATGATGTTAAATAAATGTAGATTAGGGTCGGCATGCAAAATATCATTAATCGACTGATCCGATGTAGTCCAAAACTAGCATCTAAAACCACACGAAGTTTAGTAGAGGTTTTATCTTCGCGAACTACGCCGTGATGCGGGATATAATATGAGGCAAGAGAGTTGCCCTCGTTGTTTACAACTACACTCAAAAACCCTTTATTTAGGTAGTCACGAATGACGTCATTATAGGTGCCACGTAACTTAAGTGATGCATCAAGCTTACGTTCTAAACAATGAAAACGTCTAAGCGCAGCAGCGTACGAGTCGCCTAACTAATAAGGGTCACCATGGAATGGCAACGCCACAACGTATCTGCCACTGTGGTCACGAAAGGTGGTAGCGCGGAAATGTTGTTCACACTCGAGATCCTTACGGCTCATCGAGGGCGGTGCGGTAATCTCTTCGAGCTCCCAAAATCGCTTGAGAAGAGAATCAATATTATTTTCTTGAAGAACAGAACAACAACAAGACGTAATATAATGAGAAGTATGTAATGTAGGTACGGTACCCATAATCACATACCCAAATACCGTCTCAATAGCGGGCGGTAAATTATGTTGCTCACTACGTACAACTTTAGGTAGTAACAAGTGCGGAAATATTGAAGCTCTGATCAAAACATCAATGTCTGCCGGATTCGCAAATTCCGCGTCTGCTAGCGGTAATCTCTCGAGATGTGTGAGTAGCGATACGCCCACATTAGCGTTCGGCAATGTGTCCGTAATACGCTCCACGATAAGCGAAGAAATGTAAAAATTAATATTCCAATCAAAACGCGAATGTATTTTAATATCTACGGAACCCTTGCAATGTTTTTCTGACCCCCCGATCCCCTTGACTACTAATTTAGTATTTTTAAAATTATCCCACAGTTCGAGGCGTTTGAAACATTCAGAAGTAATACCATGTGCGGTTCGTTATTAATATCATAAACGATAATTTGCGCTGATGCTAATAGAACCGTTTTGGACGCTCTACACTGCGGTTTAGCATCGCGCTGAGCATGACAAGCGCGCGAGGGTTATCCGCGTGTGTGCGCCGCCAGCGCAATGGACGTCGTACACAACGATACTTCACACTGAGACGCGGAGACGGAAGCCACCGTGGCCTGCAACTGCGACGTAAGTGGGCTAGAAATCGGGTCAAGGTTACGGGATTGGCCCAACAACGGATAACTTTTATCAAAATGTAATAATGAGTGATGTCGTTGATTACATGAACGACACTTCTTCTTACTAGAACAGTCACTCGTGTTATGTTTTATACTTAAACAAATTAACGCAAGCTTTGTTTATTTTTACACATTTGAAACGAGCAGTCGGATTTAAATTATTAAAAGCGAGACATTTATAGAAATGGTCGTGTACTATATTACTGCCCAGACACTTCTGTGAATTATTTTTATTAGATTCCGAGCATGCTACTTAAGATTGCGGATTAGGGACCGAGTTATTATTGCTACTTCGCGATTTATTCGACTTTTGTTTGCTATTATTATTATAAGACGAGCTAGATGAACAAGGCTGCGTATTATGAAATATTCGACACTGATCTTTGATGAATGAAATAAAACTATCTAGTGTAGGTATTTTATGAGTACGTTCCGTCATCTCGAAGGCACGAATTGTTTCAGTGTCAAACTTTCTTAAAGCGAGTTGAAAAAACATAAAGTCGGAAAGATCTTTTAATTTTAAGTTTTTAAGGGAACTAACTGCGGTAACAAAGCAAAATGGAAATTCGAAACAGACGCGGTACCGGACAATTTAAGATTTAAAGCTTGATCAAAGTAAGTAGACGCTAGAACAGGAGTATCTTGATACTTATCAAGTAGTGACTGGAATATGACCTGATAGTTCTCAGCACTAGGTGTGAAACCTGCAAATACGGACTGGGCCTTCGGTGACAGCTAACCTATAAAATAGTACAACCTGTCAGCATCTGTCAGAGAACCGTTATCGTGCACTGTAGACTTAAAACTCGCATAGAATAACGGCCAATTTCGTATATCTCCATCAAATGACATAAGCTCAATTGGCGGTAATCTCGGCGCTCAAACCGCCGATGAGGCAGAATCGAGCTGCGCGGTACACCTACCCTCCAATTGTGATTGTATGCACTTGATGATACAATAAAGATCTTCGAATGAGGTGTACGCCTGATAATTCGGCTGTTCATTAGGATAAATAGAAAGCAATCTTGCGTTATAATCGTCTAACAACTTATGAAAATCTGTTCGAATACTATCTACTGTCATACAATAACTAAGAAATGATTCCCTATTAATATCGGAAGTAGCGGCAGTTTTTGAGAGCTCGTAAATGTTTTGAATACGCTCAAATAAAATATTACGTTTAGCTTCCAAGATTGTCAGCTCTTTTTCTTCCGACATGCATGGCTTCTTTTGTTGCGCCATGTTTACGTATGTATAAGCAAATGAGACCAAATCAAAATAAGAATACGTAAAGTACCTATTATTTTACCTAAGTAGGTGTTTATGCGGTAGTTATTCGTAAATAGGCAACAACTTTAAGGCGGTGGAATTAAAAGGTGCTTGAAATAAGGAATTTACAAGACAACTATGATAGTTCCAGTAATAATAATTGGATAGATATATCAGATTAGTAGGTAGCTACATAAAAGTATATTACCTACGGAAGCGTGCGGAAGTAACCACGTAATGGGTATGTAAATGGACTAGGAGTATAGCTAGGTGCTATAACTACCTAGATAGGTACTTCTAGAAGATACCTACGCGAAATAAACGAGAGGTTACGTATAAACGCAAATGAATCCGGCTTTGTACGGACCAAAAAATAGTTCGGCTTTGCACCGAACCTTATGTACTAGGCGATTTGGTGATATGGAAAAATATTAATTATTGTGGACTGTATAAAGGATGGCTGGTAAATCGCCTATAGGGTTGGGTTCATGGGAGGAATAGGAGGCGGAGGTATGGGAGCACGCCTTATCTTGTAAGATAGCGGCCGCCGGCGTCTTCGAGAGTCCTGAAGCTGCGCAGATCACTCCACTATACCCGCGGGCGGTTTAGTTCTCGTTTATAGTATAAAATAGCGGTAAAATATTGCGGTGCTGCATGTGTTCGTCGCGGCGCGGAGCTGCACCAGGACGCAGCCGGTCAGCGGGACCGTTGATTTTTGACTCCATCGCAGCGTCATTGAATTCTGCGACCAATTAGAGTGAGGCGTGCCTTTGGGAGGCAATGGGATAGAAAGGGACAAAAGATCGCTCGTTCCGACACTGCAGTATGCAAAGGAATTTATTAGCTAGGTGTTAACATAATTAACTAGCAATGGAAAAGATAGATGGCGCTACCAACTAGGCTAACCCACGGAATATCACCATCCCTTCGGGTTGCGGGCGTTAAACAGCCAGTTGCTCAGTGGATAAGGTAATATTCAGCCAAATTCGATTAGACTAGTAAGCGTATCCCGGGTTAAAACTGGGATAATGCTAGGAGAATGATGTATAAGTTTGAAAAACTGTTTTTGTATATATGTAGTTGGTCAGCTATAATAGTAGGGGAGCCCATGAAGCGATTTTGGGTGTTACTTGAGAACTTACATATAATTCTCTTCCTGTCCTTTTACTGAAAGCACCTAGGAAGTGTGAATAGGAAGAGATAGCATTTCATTTTGATTGTACGATCGTGTTTAATCTACACCGATTATTTTGAATAACGCGTTTGGTGCTAAAATCTTTTGTTTTCCATGCATGAATATTAACGAAAATCAGAGAATTTATGGCATGAGATGCGCATTCAGACATTTTATTCTCCTTTATGTCACAAAAGGTCTACGTCAAATAAATACAACCATTCACATTTTTACAAACGAAGTAATAAAAAAACAACCAACCTCATGATAACTTGATCTGCTCTTTAGATAACTTTCCTTTATCTACAAACGGCACAAAAAAGCAGATAATTGCGCATCCGGAAACAAAAAAAAAATATACAGGGACTTTCCGCTATGAAAACTTATGAGTCAGAAAAAAGCGTTTTATTTTTTTTGTAAAACAAATCGTGAACTAAATATCCGATTGTAAATATAGACCAGTAATAGTCGTAAAGTCATTTAATCGTTAGTAACACGGATATAGGTGATAGTGCAACTACTTAACAATGTCCACGCTACTGAACGAAATAGCACAATACTGAACAGGAAACTTGTCATATATTTGGTATAACAAACTTATTTTTATTATTCGTGCGCGACAGACGGTTACGACGGTTACGGTAAAATCATTTTCTCTGTAAAGCGACTGCCACCTGACCTCCGCAACTTAGATGGATAAACTAGTCTTCAAAATATTTGAGAACACTGATAGACCAATTACAATTGATATTCATTTTCATAAGAGCTAGGATCGGTTATATGTATGGCATTTATAAATTCATTTGATATGAATACAATATGCATGCAAGGTCTATACAAAATGGATTTCAATGACAAAATTCCATAAATTGTATTGCAAAATATTTAAATAGCCCGAATCATCGGGTTCTCAAAGTGAGAACATGAACTCTCGAGAAAATACAAAACAGATCGAGCTTTTATATTAACCGGTCGGTATTGTGTATTGTAGGGTAACCAATGACTACGCGTACTATGGATACTCCCAATAAGTAAACTTTGCTTTTTGCACCTACCGATAGCCGTTGGCCAACTAACTGTAACCATGTCTCATAAATGCGAATTATTTACCGCAAGAAGCATTCCCACCACTATCTGATCCTTAAGATATCCGACTTATACGCATAGGTACATTTTCCAAAGTACACGCATGTTATCGGTAAATTAAACAGAAGAATACGACATGTTCATTTCACGAATATTGGGCCTAAATAGAAAACGTACGACCTCTAGTGAGAGTAACTAACCATTAGGTCAACTTAGGCTATCTAGTTCGTCAATATTACTGTGGCAAAGACACTGCTACCTTGTATTGACCGCATCGTAAACTGATCTAAGCTTGCTGAAATAAACAAGGGTTTTACTGTTTATTATTTCACCACAAACAAAATAACCAAAATAGTATGAATACCTCATCACCACCATGCGAAACAATTTATCAGCTTTTGACAATCCATTGCGTGAAGATTCACTTGTGACCTTTTTAACTGCTGAAAGCTTTGATATTTAAAGCGAGGAAAGAACAAGTAATTTTGTGGAATCATTTGGCGTTGTTGATATAAAGTTCAAATAACAAAGTTCAACTCTACTTCAAATTTCAAACGGTGTAAAAATAATATTTAAATTATTTAAGTTCAAACCTGCATACCTGCCTGCCTTACTGACCTGCCTTACTGACTTCAGCACAAATGCGCTGATTTGACCGGGGAAGTGCAATCCTCTTACAGAATATTGACGTTAAGTAACAGTATATAAACTGTTGCGTTTCGTACGGTCGTCAGTCAGTATAGGTGCCGGAAGCCCTATCCCTTTTTCTTTTCCCTCGTCCCGTTCATCCTCCTATTTTTTTTTCCCATCCTGGCCAGTAAAGCATTTATGATTCCTCTGGTGTCCATCAGCGGCGATCATTTATTTACTATCTCTGTCGGCTTATGAGCTAGCGGTCTAACTTTTGAGAAGCTAAATTGCACACTCTAATAATAATACAAGGAAAGAAACTTCTTCAAAATCTCTAAAATGTTATCTCTTATTCGATCGTGTCGTCCGATGAACCGAAAACCAACGATTGAGGAAGTGGCAGGTATATCAATGTTTCTCAATGTCAAACAATGCTTAGCTATCTGACGACACCTAAATTATTCCTGAGATATCATTTGTGTATCATGGCGTCTCTACTCAGAGCATTATCGAATATTTCGTCGGCTTTCTATACAGCCACGGACAATAGCATCGTCGACGTTATTTTGCCTCACTCTCGACTGTCCTATTCACAAAGCCTACCGTCCCGTACAATACTAACATTGTCAAGTATTTTCACACTCATTATAATAAAATAGAAAGATTTAAACACCTACTCGACTGGGGAAAGTATGACGGCCCTTTAAATAAACGACCAGTTTATTTGTTTTGTTGTGGATATCGTTATAGATTTTCCAGCCGCGTCTGGGCTATTGTTAGATTTTAGCTAATAGCTCTATTCCAGATTTCAGAATATTATGGTGATGGTATTTGACCTATTTATCGCTACCTGGCAAATTCTTTAGTCTCGCATTCTCGCTCAGTTTTATCTAATTACGAGTAAAAAATAAAACATGCTTCCTTGATGGATAAACACGTCATTAAAACTGTCAAAATGTCATGTTTCTAGCTTTAGTAATTTGGGCTCTGCCATAAAGTAAGGAAGTAATAGATACCGCAACCTTACCCAATATATTCACTTCACTCTGACTTATGATTTTTTTCTCATGAAGAATTTTCGAAATTGTCGTAAATTTAAACTAGACTAGTGATGTGCTTACTCAAAATGAATTTCGATAAAATAACGATAATGTTTGCAATAAATCCTTAGATTTGGTTTACTCAGAATAAATATCAATTGAATGTTGATAAATCCTCCGATAAAGTAAAATATGTGAATAAATCCAGCTTATACTTAAACACTAGTAAATAAGTAACGATAAAAAATATATGTTTAAATTACCTTTTTAAGGTGAATAAAGCAATTGATATTCTTAATATTACTAATAATCACTTCCTATATGTAATGATAGGGTCAATGACGAGATCATTACCACGCAATGGTTTTCGAATACAAAACTACGTTACGTATTTCAGACTTTTGGAAGTTATATGCACATTATGTAGAAAATTATCACGATCGTCAAGTGTTTGTCTAAAATCTTCCAAACTAAATTAGGCCTTCTCAAATTGAAGGGAGGCACGAGCCTAGCATGCTCAGTAACATAATTATATTAAAGCACCAATCGAGAGCAGGCTGCAGTAATAAGTGAGTTAACTTAGATTAGAAATAAAATTTAACTTCAGGGTCAATTTTAAATAAAATATTTCACACATAATGAATCACATTTATTTAAGGTAAAATAGAAAAAGTCACTGACAGTGTCATTGGCTTGGTTAGAAAAAAAACTCAAATCTTTACAAAATCATATTATATATACAGGTCAAATTAATTACGCCCTTATAGATACCCCTACGTCTAAAATAAGTGAGAAATTAAATAAATTACAAGAATTAAACCAGGAGTCCGCATGGTGAGTAAGAAGGAAAGTAAAATTGTGTGCGTACTTCTAACTGGCACCGAACTCAAAAAGTGTTGTTGTTAAAAATATTAGTTTTTTTGCTGCCTAGTGCGAGCATCTCTAGATGTTGGTAAAGGCTTTTGGCGATTAGTCCATTTACTGACACACACAATGATCGCCGAGTTCACATACCACATATCGACAATCTCATGAGCTGGGCCCAAATATTTGAACTCCTTCTCTTTTTCTGCTTTTACGAGATTGCTGTCATGCGATATGGTAATAACGTCTATCAATGCGAGTCGCTCTGCTCAGTCGATCACTACAATATCACGCTTATTGGCTACAATAAACCTGTCTGTAATGATAGACCTATACCAGGACAACATCGTACGACCATTTTTTCGAGAACTGGCTCGGGCACAATCTGTATCTGTAGTACGGTGAACCAATGAGATTATATTTAAGGACTAGTCGCTGATGGATTATCTTGGCCACTTGATTGTGTCTGTGCAAATACTGGCCATTGGCAAAACTCGAACAACCGGATACTTTATGTCTGAGAGATTCCCCGGGCTGGTGACATGCCGCCATATGTCAATCGCATCGTCCCTCAGTATATACTATCTATCGGTAGTTGTTTGTCATGATAACTTCGTCCATAATTATGAAGACAAAACCGTTGGTTTCACCGAAGAGAATAATAGAAATAAGAGAATAGAATATTAATAAAAATAAGAAGTAAAAGTCAGAGGAGTGAAGTGTGTGTATGCTCCCTTACATTATTTAGCTAGTAAGTATGCTCCTTAAGAATCGTAAGGCTCGTATTTGTAACGCGTCAGCATTTTACTTGTAGGAACCATTTTATTGTAATTTTCCTTTAATATAATTCTATTCGCTTAAATGAACGAAAGTGTTTTATTTAACCCTCGCAATACACCTCATGGTGACCTTGCCATGCCCAATACATCTCATGGCGACCCTGCCATGCCGGCCTTGAGTTGGGAATATTTTTGTCAGTTTTCAAAATTAGACGATGTGTCGTTTTACCGTTGAAAAGGATGAAGTATTTATTACGCAAAACGCTGCTGGAAACAATTATGCGACTTTGAAAGATGTTGGGCAACACGTACAGCGACTGAATATTGCCGTCTACGCAATGCTGGCCATCCTTAGCATTGTGGCTTGCTACTTCTTGGTACGTCTATACAAGAAGATCCATCGCCATTGGATTCAAGAAAAAATTGGTCTCCAGGCCATGCAACGTATCCGCGCTTCGCTACGAGGACGTCAGCGTGAGGAAACAATAGAAGAGCAAAATGACCGTGAGTTACTTTAAATACTTACTTAAAACCTTGAAAGTTCCTACCTAAATAGTTTGGTGAAAAGTGTCAGTGCGTATACTTATGTGCGTAATATTTTCGCGAGTGAACGTCCGAATTTTTCCTACATTATGGACTTTTATTCATACCTAGTTAATATTCAGATCGAAAAATAGATTAGGCATGATAATATTATTTTATAACTTTCTTTGGTAACTTGTCAAGAATCGTGCACAAATACTCATGCAATAAGATACCTTGCCGCGAATATGGCAACGTAAGCATTTCTTTACTTGCACCTGCATAGTTTTAAGTTTCTTTACTTATGTTTTATGTTAATTATACAACGTTGATTTAATTTCTGTAGTTCTATTTTTCGATTATGTTAGAAACATTGATAAAATATTTTGATATTTTGAAAGATATAAGGAAATATTTAGTTAAAAAGGTTAAATCAAGATATTTGGGTAATACTATAGAAATTAAGTCAATGGAAGCGAAAAATTGTTTCGTTAAGTGTAGTGAATTACTTTTACTTTTAAAATCGGAAAAGGATCCGAAAATTATTGCATCTGCAACTGAAATTTTCCAAAATATAAGACAAATTTATGAGGAAATTAATAAACTTTGTGTGTGTCCAAATATAAATATTTCAAAAATGGAGTTCAAATTAAAAACGGCTTGTAGTTTGTTGCCTGTAATGGACGGTTCAGAAGATGTAACGAAACGATTGATTGATGGTATAGAGATGTATTCTAATATGATTAGCGAGGCAGATAGGCATTTATTAATAACTTTTGTTTTAAAAAGTAGGCTTTCAGAAACTGCGAAACTGCGAATGTCTTCGACGTATAAATCTGTTTCAGAACTTGTCAAGGACATGCTTAATCACTTTTTACCTAATAAATCTTTTATGGCAATTCAATCGCGTCTTCAAAATATTTCACAAGGTTGGAGATCCATAGATGAGTACGGCTCAGAACTTGAAAAACTTTTTACGGACTTGACAATTTCTCAAGCAGACGGCGAGTCAACGAAATATGACATTTTAAAAATATGAAATATGACATTTAAGGAAATTGTTGACAGCTATAATTTGATATTTGGGACTAGAAAACCAACTCGTAAAACAAGTGGCACATGTATTGATAATATTATTTACAATTTAAAGTCATGTAAAATCGAAACACATGAGCTTGCACTTTCTGATCACAACGCCCAACTTTTGAAATGTCCTATTAAAAATAAAAGTCATCCGAAATATTGGATTGCTATGAGACGTGATTATAAGGAAGACAACATGAAAAAGTTCAAAATGTATATAGATAGCTTATCATTTAGTGATATATATGCAAGCAACAATGCAAATAACGCATTTAACAATTTTCACGAGTTATTCAAACTACTGTACGATCAATGTTTTCCTATACGCAAAATGCGCATATCTACCTACAAAAAACCAAAATGGATCTCAAAGGGAATTAAAATGTGCTGTCGTCGTAAAAGACAACTACTATGGAAACATAGATATGTACCTACTGTGGAAAATAAAAATGAATTTAAAAACTATTCCAAAAGACTGACGAAAATAATCAATTTAACACAAAAAGCACAAAACAATTTTTATATTAATAATGCATACAATAAGCCCAAAGCTACATGGAGAGTTATTAATAAAGATCAAAATCAAAGTGAAAATAGGTATATAAGGCGAATTAAACATGACAATAAAATTATTGACGACCCACAGGAAATAGCTGATTCATTTAATCATTATTTTATTGACCAGGTAATTTTGACGAGTAATAGTTCAATCAACAAAAGTAATGGATATAAATATAAATTGACATGTTATCATTCCAAATCAATATTTTTGAAACCAACAAGTTCGTTGGAAATTTTTAACATCATCAAGTCATTAAAAATGACAAATAGCACAGGGCATGATAACATTAATACAAAAATATTAAAGTACGTAGCAAATAGTATATCCTCTCCACTTAGTTTTATAATTAACTTATGTATTGAATGTGGGAAATTTCCAGACAAATTGAAAATATCGATCATAAAACCACTCTTCAAAAAAGGTAAAAGAGATGATATGCAGTGTTACAGACCTATTGCACTTTTACCAATAATGTCAAAGGTTTTCGAAAAGGTAATTTATAATAGATTAAATTCATATCTTGAGACTAACAACATTCTTACAAGCGCTCAACAGGGCTTTAGAAAAAAACGCACTATCAATATGGCAATTTACAAATTCCTAAATCACATATATAACTGTATAGATAAAAAAATACATGTTAGCGCAATGTACATGGACATGACCAAGGCGTTCGATTACGTTGACCATCGAATTCTGTTACATAAGCTGGAGGCATATGGGGTTAGAGGGAATGCATTAGACCTATTCAAGTCATACCTCAGTAAAAGACAGCAAATTACACAAATTAATCGAATATCGCCAAATAACAAAATTGAACATGTGTTTTCATCCTCATTAAAAGAAATACACTATGGGGTTCCCCAAGGTAGCGTATTAGGTCCATTGTTATTCCTAACATACATAAATGATCTTCCACAATGTACAAGACATCCCATGATTTTATTCGCAGACGATAATACGATTATATATAAAATTGAAAACATTAATGATCTAGATAATGAAATAAATTCTTCTTTGACTGACATTATTGACTGGCTTAATTACAATAATCTTATTATAAATCTGGGTAAAACAAATATGATGACGTTTACAACAAGACAAAATAGAATAACTTCAGTTAGTAACATTCAGTATAACAATGAAAAAATAAACGAGACTGATAGTACGAAGTTTTTAGGCCTTAATATAGATAAACATTTAAATTGGTGGGATCAGATAGAAAGTGTTTGTAAGAAATTAAACCAGTACTCATATGCACTGTATATGTTACGGAAAGTAGTTAACAAAAACGCCGTTCTGACAGCATATCACGGATTTGTAGATTCTTTGCTACGATATGGGATTATTTTTTGGGGAAACTCTAGCGGAATAAATATGGTTTTTAAATCTCAAAAACGGTGTATACGTTCAATGTTTAACTTACAACAAATTGACAGCTGTAAACCATATTTTAGGGAAATGGGTATACTTACAGTACCTTGTTTATACATTTATGAGAGTGCCGTATTTGTCAAAAGTAATTTAAATACATATTCAAACTGTAATAATAAAAGGTACCCACACAAATTACAAATACCTAGCTCACGTACTGCACTGTTCAGCAAAAGTATTTTTAGCATGGCCCCCAAAATATACAATAAGCTACCCAAAGAACTAAATGATATAATGACTATTGAACAATATAAGAAATCGTTGAAACAATATTTAGTGGGCAAGACGTACTACTCAGTCGCAGAATTTCTAGACGAAAAATTATGGTAATTTTTAATGTTTTTTTTTTTTTAATGTAAATGAATAATTGAATGATGCATGTTTTTTCCTTTATTGACATTATTTTATTTGTATTTTATGACATTATTATGATTATATGATTGACATTCATTAAGATATAGCGTGGTAATTAGTGATGTATAAACAGTATTTGAAATGTAATAAATATATAGTTGTATCACCTGTGACCAATTTGTACGCCTGATGCATGGCAGGACATAGATAGAACCCAATGTACTTAAATTAACATCTTATTGTAACCTATGTTCTACAAATAAAGAAATTGAATTGAATTGAATTGAAAAGCAATCAATGAAAAACAAGCGATTAGAAAATTCGCAGATGGTTTAAAAAAATCTAGGTTGAGTATCATAGTAGCATCTCGTAACTGTAGCTCCCTAAAAGACAAATCTTTCAACAATCAAATATTTTGAATAGCAAAGACGTTATAACACGAATATTTGACAGAAGAGAATGCAAAACGTATTATTTGACGATCCCAGCACGAAGCGAATCTTTTCATTATGTAGATTGTAATTCGAATTTAAAAGAAGATGGTGTAGTTTTTCCAAAAGATTTGGGACACGATTTATTTTTAGCTGGTGCTATAGTGAATGGAAGTAAAGGTAAAATACCTATTAATTTTTTAAATGTTAGTGAAAAGGGTGTACGTATTCCTAAGTTTACTCTAGTAGTTTTATTTTGTTTTATACATTATCATCTTATGAATGTCATACTTTTGATAAAATTAAAGCAAACTCGACTAGAGCAAACACTTTGAACTCACTTTTAAATTTAACACATCTTAATGCCAAAGAGAAACAGTCTATCGAAAATATTTGTAAAAAGTATTCAGATATTTTTCAATTACCAAATGATAAACTGACAGTAACTAATATTTATGAACAAAAAATAACATTGAAACCAAAGACTACTCCAATTTATACAAAACCGTACAGGTTACCACACAGTTTGAAGGAGAATTAAATAAACAAATTAAAGATATGATTAAAGATGACATTATTGAAGAAGCTCATAGTGAGTGGTCTAGTCCAATATTGCTTGTGCCTAAGAAAAGTAATAATGAGAAAAAGTTGAGATTAGTAGTAGATTATCGCAAACTTAACGAGAAAGTTCAAGATGATAAGTTTCCACTACCATATATCACTGAAATTTTAAATTCTCTTTCAGGTGCAGTTTTATTTAGCCATCTCGATTTACATTCTGGTTACTATCAAGTTTCATTAGAACCTTCAAGCAGAAAGTGCACAGCATTTTGCACTAATTCAGGACAGTTCCAAATGAAACGCTTACCGGGTCTTAATGGGTTTAAAAATTTCTCCAAGTGCTTTTAGTAGAGTGATGACAATAGCTATGTCTGGCCTTACTTTTGATAAATGTTTTGTGTATCTTGATGATTTGATTGTTATTGGACGTAATTTAGATAACCATAACCGTAACCTTATAGACATTTTCGAAAGACTGCGGAAGGTAAATTTAAAATTAAATCCCGCTAAATGTCAATTTTTGAAAAAAGAACTGTTATATCTAGGTCATGTTGTATCTGCGCAAGGTGTCTCGCCAGACCCTGAAAAAATTAAAGCCATACTAAATTACCCAGTACCACAAAATTTTGACGATATAAAACGTTTTGTTGCTTTCTGTAACTATTACCGAAAGTTTATCCCTTCCTTTGCGGAAATAACATTTCCACTAAATAGATTGTGCAGAAAAAATTAAGCATTTATTTGGTCCCAGGATAGTCAAAATTCATTTGATCAACTAAGACATTTCATGAGTAATCCACCAATTTGGCAGTACCCTGATTTTTCAGATGATAGCAAATTCATATTAAAAACGGATGCTTCAGGAATAGCTATTGGATCAGTTCTATGCAATAAAGACATGAAACCCATTGCATATGCGAGTCGACCGTTAAACAAGGCTGAAAGGAACTACCCAACAATTCATAAGGAGTTGCTAGCCATTGTTTGGTCTGTAAAATATTTTAGGCCATACCTTTACGGTAAACATTTTACTATTGAAACAGACCATAAACCGTTAATATATCTTTTCGGAATGAAAGATCCTAGTAGTCGTTTATTAAAATTTAGATTGATACTTGAGGAATATGACTATGAAATAGTTTATGTGAAAGGTAAAGACAATGTAGCAGCAGACGCATTGTCGAGGATAGTGATAACATCAGATGAATTGAAAGCTATGAATAATGACGTAGTAAATGTTTTGACTAGAGCGCAAAAGAAAAATCTTGCAAATAAAGAGAATAAAGGGGATACAGATTTACTTAGTAATTCCGTCGACACAAGGTCTGATCAAACAAGAGTTGCGGAAATATTAAAGAAATCTAAAAGCTCTGTAGAAATGACTCTGATTAAAGGAGATGATTTGATTAAGTTTTTAAAAGATAATAGGATATCCTTAGAAGAAGAATGTTTTGCTTATGAAGAAAACAGAAAGATTATATATGTTAATCTCAACTTCAGGTTACATTTTACGCGAGCCGAATTTGTGACAAAGTTGAGTGCATTTTGTAATAAGTTAAAGATTAAAGAGATTTGTATAATTAAAGATATAAATAATGCTAGCTTTTTGAAAGAATTATGTAAGGAAATAGACTCAATGAAAACATGGTCCGGACCACAAATACATGTTTTACGAGGAGTTACAAGAATTACTAAAGATGAGGACATTAAGTTTATCTTACACGATTTTCATTTACTACCAACCAGTGGACATGCTGGTATACGTAGAATGGTAAATAACATTAAAAGACAATTTTACTGGCCAGGTCTCGAAAAGGATGTCCAAGATTTTGTATTCAAGTGTGAAAAATGTCAAAAAATGAAATACAGTAAAAATATTAAGGAACCCATGTGCATAACAACCACAGCGTCATATGCATTTGAAAAAATATTTTTGGATATTGTAGGTCCACTACCACAAGATTATGACGGTAATGTATACATTTTAAGTGTCCAGTGTGAGCTGAGTAAATTCGTGGAGGCATATCCACTTAAATCTAGGGCCACCGTGACTGTAAGTAAAGCATTAGTAGATAACTGTATTTTAAGATTTGGACTACCGAAAACAATTGCAACTGATCGCGGTACTGAATTTATGTCATCAACTTTAGAACAGGTTTGTAAACTTTTAGATATAGATAAAATATCCTCAACAGCATACTATCATCAGTCTATCGGTTCGTTAGAAATTAGTCATAAAACTTTAGGAGCTTTTCTTAGAACTCAATGCAATAATAATCCACAGTCTTGGTCACATTGGCTACCCTACTGGTGTTTCAGTTATTACGAGTATAACACAAGTGTTCATTCATCAACAAAGTATCAGCCGTTTGAACTGGTTTTTGGTAGGCCTTGTAATGTTCCTTCTAGATTAATTAATGAAGTTGAACCATTGTATAACGTGAAAATTATTGTAGTAGTCTTAGATATAAGCTTCAAGTAGCTAATAGAGACGCTAAAAATTACTGAATTTTAAGTAAATATAATCGTAAAATTAATTATTATGATAAAAATATAAACCCTATTAAGTATAAAAAAGATGATTTGATATTGTTGAAAAATGAAGTTGGAGGAAAACTAAATCCTATATTTGACGGTCCTTTCACTGTTTTGGAAGATATGGGATGTAATGTCAAAATTCTAAAAAATAATAAAAGCGATATTGTGCATAAAAATAGGACCAAACCTTTTGTAACCTAATAATATACAGTATTTTTTTTCAAAATTGTTGTATAATAAAATATATAGCTTAAGTATATATTTTTTTCTTAAATGCCGGAGGTGAAGTGTGTGTATGCTCCCTTACATTATTTAGCTAGTAAGTATGCTCCTTAAGAATCATAAGTCTCGTATTTGTAACGCGTCAGCATTTTACTTGTAGGAACCATTTTATTGTAATTTTCCTTTAATATAATTCTATTCGCTGAAGTGAACGAAAGTCTTTTATTTAACCCTCGCAATACACCTCATGGTGACCTTGCCATGCCCAATACATGTCAGGAGGACTAGTCTCACAATCAAAATGTGTATTATATATTTTTAAAGTTACAGTAAAAGTTGTACGTGAAGGGAGCGAAAGCCTGTGTGCGAAAGCTGAAAGTTTGTGATGATCGATGAAAAGACTTTTCTTGAGATATATAATTGTATTCAAGTATACTTAATTTTCAAAGAAATATTGCAGTATAGTTTCTACATCACAATAGTGCAAAGGCTACCTTTTTTTTTTGCTTGCTAACTGTCACCCACATCGGCGAATACGTGGGCCGAAGCTAGTCTATAAAATAAAAGTATCGATAAAGTTATAACGTCACTATGTTTATGCGTCATAATCTATGCGAATAAATCAAAATGTCTATGAACGAAGTATCAAAGTTTCAAATGAAGTTCTATTAAATTTTGACGGGTAATGGGGCCCACTATGGTGTCCCATGACAGAACTTTGAGTGATGGGATCCCTCCGTCTATTACATAATATTATATATATAGTATAAGGGCTCTGCAATTATATGTTAACCAGGCAAAGTGGTTTTATTTCATAGAAAACGAATGATAGTGATCAGGGAAATGAAAGCACCTAGCACACATTGCAATTAGGAACTTGGAGGCCTCGGAGGCCCTTGAGGAATTTGGCACTATAAACTCCTTAGGTGTATTATCTCACAAATCATGCTTAATATATCTCAGTCTCCGTAGACTAAAAGTTTCATCAGCAATCTTCAAAGACCTATTTAGCATTTCCTGGATAATACGTCGGTATAATCCTCAACAGGGACTAGTTGCATGTACACAAGTGCATATATTAAGCCATGTTTGCGTAGCTAAACCTAACAGCTTAAACGCTCATACGTAACACGTGCAGATATTCTCCTCGATATTTGCTCCATACCTGTCATAGG
Source organism: Euclidia mi (assembly GCA_944739405.2). Taxonomy (NCBI): domain Eukaryota; kingdom Metazoa; phylum Arthropoda; class Insecta; order Lepidoptera; family Erebidae; genus Euclidia; species Euclidia mi. The sequence continues at coordinate 22,175,771 of OX123204.2, read as the reverse complement.
GCTAACGATGTGGGAATATCTGGTTTGCATCTCTAAATGCGTAGGTAGAAATGTTCTTAGAATCAATATCTGACTGGATGTGATTACTGACTTGAGATATGATCTGGTGGATTGAGAATGCTCACTATACGATTGAATAAATAAACCAAGGTAGGCGTTTATGCTGGGAAATTGCAACGAAGGCAGGGTTGAGGACTATATTGTATTGATGAGCTCTATAACAGGGCTATTGGCGCACAATATTAACTCACACAGCCTTTTAAAATCCGTCAGTTTCTAGGCTTTAAAAGAGCAATATGAGTCTATAGGAGCATTTGACTATATTCAATTACTGGCCAGACGGGTTTCTAATATTGGAGAACTCTCAGACGTGCAGTTTTCATCACTAAGTTTATCTTCACCGTTTACCAAGCAATAAACAAAAATTAAATACGCACTTAACTTCTAAAATGAGTAGCGCGTGTCGTGGATTTTGAATCCGCGACCTTCTGCGTACCTGTTAGTATCTCCACTAAGCTTTCGCTGCCTACATCCTTTAAATATTTTATATTTACTTAGCCATAAAAATACAGCTTGTAATAAATTTCATAAACACAATTTATTCTGCCATCCTCTCATCATAATAATAAGAAATATAATCCTCATGATGAAACATTCAAAGGCGCGTTTTAATTTCCCCATGGCTTTACGACACCATTAAAACGTTAATGGTTTAAAATAAGTGAACGTTACTTATTATTATAACAAAAAGCGACCACAGAACACGTCTAATTATCGTGAGTTCTAAACAAAGACCTTTTCTGTACAATAAGGGCTTAAGTTCGTGAGTTACGAGTAAACTCGAATAATTTATCAATAATTACTTGAGAATTCGTTGCTTACAACCTTTCTCTTTATTTTATTGTAATTAAATATTTTGAAGAATGAATGAAGCAAGCGAAATATGTTAGGATCTTTGCGAATAGCGTTCCGTAGTCTCTGCCTATTCCTTCGGGAAATAGCCGTGAATCTATGGACGAATTAAAATATTTTCAGTCATGTTTTCTGTAAGTCGATTACTAAGTTTTAGCTGTTGACTTTCTTGTCTTTTCTTTAATTAAATGGCCACGTTTCTTCGGTACTGTTCGCGTTTTTCTTTAGTTTTGTGTTAGTGTGCTGGAGAGTAGAGTTTGAGAGTGCCCGAAGCCAACGAGGATTAATGACTGCGTGCCAGGAAGGCTGTTTGTGACGGCTCGGTGTTTTTGTACTTGCAACTGCTGAGCTTATGTGTTAGTTTGAAAGTGGGTTAAGAGGTATATTTAGGTACATGTACCATATTCTGTGGTAATCAAAACTAAATTTAGTATTATTTTGGGTCCCAGGAAAATGATATTGCTTGTTTAACTTGTCTCGTGTCATGCTGTTTGTAAGCTTTATAAAATAAAGAAAATTATACTTTAAGCACGATTATTGTTGTATTTCAGCAAATAAAGTAAACATTTTGTGTACCGCACAATATTTTATAGAAGCTTAACTCATTGGCTTAAGTGCTCAAAGTTTAATTAAATAAAATTCAATTTTATTAATAATTTAATCATATTTCAGACGAGACTATGTAGTTTTGATTTCTCAAAAAATACTTCGTATAATTTAATTTACGAATTAAATGAAATAATTTGTAGTTCCATGAGACAATAATTTCAAAGTCAAAGTCAAAATCCTTTATTCATTTAAATCACAAAGTGACACTTATGAACGTCAAATTTAAAAAAATAATTACTTAAAGCTTCTACATTTACATTAACTGCCACGTTCGCAAAGCAAGGGCGTAGAACCATGAGAAAGAACGGGCAATTAAACTCAAGGTCACTCTTTTTCATCGCCAGGATTTGCATAATACATAAAAATTTAAATTTCGTAAGGTGCTGCAACTGTTACACCTTTTATGTAATTTGTATAATATATTTACTCTACTTAATACTCAAGCATAATTTAGTAAAATTTTGATGTTCATTTAATTAGCCTCCTGAAAATAGACATGGTGAAACAGGAGCATCCACTTACATTAAGTATCTAATAATGCAGGCAATCCGCGCAAATTTTCAGAACCATGATAGAAATGACACAGTTTAATATTCAAAATGTCCACCAGCCCGTAAGACCGACCTCGACCAGTCATCGCAAGTAGCACCCGTTCACGAGTATGACGCATGGGCCAGCCATCATCCCTCTCGCCATATCAGAGGGACAGTGATGACCCAACACACGACGCCACCACAAGAAATGACATTTTAGTGAGCATGACGACAACGGTACACGAAACGGCAGTAATTAACAATCTGTTGGTATACTGACCATGAACGCGAATTACCTGCATTTTCCAGAGCGTTAATATTATCATAAATATGTGGAACGCGTGCAAAATGCAAATGTAGTACCTATATTTGATTGACATGATACTTTTTTAAATATAACCACCAATCAAACTGATTGTCTACACGATTATCCGCTTGACCGCTAGCGCAATTCGCCGAATTCACTCGACCGCTCACGTTCTAAACAAAATGTCGCGCCGACGCTCGCCAGATGGGCGCGCTAACATAAACATTTATTGTTGATAAATCGGTAACATGAGTAAGTTGAAGTGATGTTTTTCTTCAACCTTATAAATGACTCTTTCAAGAAGTATGAATTCTTTGTTGATATTTACTTTCTAATTTATTATACTTAGCAGCGAACATTGACTATCGTTGAAAAAACACTTTGTGTATTTTAAACAGGATTATTTTAAAAAGTAAATTGATGACATACATATTTTATGAGTTTTCACTGTAGAGGGATTCTATCTACACCGAATTAAATAAAAAAAACATGTATCATAGTTTAAAAATATTTAATTACACGCATACGATTAGCACGTAATCACGGAGCGCGCGAAACAAAGAGTGGCATTTGACATTATTTTTTCGTTCCGGGTTAACGATTTTAAGACTCGCTTCGTATTTTTAGCATGAAGAAATGTTCAATGATTTGAATAGAACAGAGAAAAAGAATTTAAAACATTACGTAATAGAAAGAAACAGTAAATTCAGACCGAGTATAGCGCTGTAACCAAAAAGGGAAAATAGTCACTTGTGCGCGGTCTACGGAATTTCGAAATAGGGAGAATAGTCACTTGTGCGCGGTCAAGCGGTTATAATACATTATAAAAAAAAACAAATAAAAAGTATCTAACGAGATAAGTGACATTTAATAATGTGGTGGCGATTCCAAAAACTATCATTTACATGATTTTAATTGGAATGGAATAATATTTAATTACATGTCATGAAAGTTATCATCTACCTATTTACTATATATATGAATTATGAAACATTATTTCCAAGCGCATTTGTCATTCAGATATTCATTTAAATTATAATATGCCTTTTGCATTAGGTCATTTTTAATCTTTATCTGAAATACGTTAAAAGGCAAGTCCAAAATACTTATCGGTATCTTGTTGTAGATACGTATACTAAGTCCTATAAAAGAACTATGAGTTTTGCACAAACGGAAATACGGAACATATAATTTATGTCTGTTTCTTATATTTATAGAGTGTATATCACTATTCTTTGAATATGAATTTATATTTTTACGTACATGCATAACACTAGCATAAATATACTGAGACGCTACTGTTAGAATACCGACTTCCTTGAATTTTTCTTTGAGCGAAACTCTTGTTCGTCATTGGTAAATGGCCCGAACTGCCCTTTTTTGCAATATAAAAATACTTTCGATATCACCAGCTCTACCCCATAGTAATATGCTATAAGACATAACACTATGAAAATAGCCAAAACATACCAATCTAGCCGTATCGACATCTGTTAAATTGCGCACCTTCTTAATGGCATAAGCAGCCGAACTAAGTTTCGCTGACAGATATGTAATGTGTGCGCCCCATTGTAACTTCGAATCAAGTGTTATTCCTAGAAACAATGTAGATTCAGTTGTTTCCAGTACATCACCATTTAAAACTATGTTAGGACCAAGGTTTCTGACGTTGGGCAAAGCAAACTTAACACATTTGGTTTTTCTGGCGTTCAGTACTAAGTTGTTTACAGTAAACCATTTAGTCACCTGAATAAGAGCACTGTTTATTTCGGTAAAGTTTTCCTTATTTCTATCTACTTTAAATATCAATGAAGTATCGTCAGCAAACAATACCACGTCACAAATATTTTTCAGGTAAAATGGCAAATCATTTATGTAAACTAGAAACAGGAGGCCCTAGGATACTACCCTGCGGCACTCCCAATTGTACTGGTACGCCACTGTATTTTGAGCCATTTATTTCTACACATTAGATTCTGTTATTTAAATATGCCTTAATAACATCCAATGCTTTAGTCTGGACGCCGTAATGTTTAAGTTAGCATACGAACGTATCATGGCAGACGCAATCGAATGCTTTCGAAAGGTCGCAAAACACATCAATAGCATTCTGAGAGTTCTCCCATGCATTGTAGATGTGTTTGAGTAAAGCTACTCCTGCATCCGTCGTCGAGTGACCCTTAGTAAAACCATATTGCTCAGTATGAAGGAGGCTGTTTAAATTAAAGTGCTTCAGATGTTGCTTGAATATTATCTTTTCAAAGATTTTACTAAAAGTAGGTAGTATTGAAATTGGCCTATAATTACTAGGATCAGTCTTACTGCCGGATTTAAACAGAGGTATTATCCTACTATGTTTCATTAAATCTGGAAAATCGCCTAATTCTATACACTTATTGAACAAGTTACTATATCTATTATAATTTTCACAATCTTCACAGATATTCCCCAGAGATCACCCGTATTCTTAGATTCTAGAGATTGGAAAGTGTTTATAATGTCAGTAGAACTAATAGGACTGAATTTAAATAATACATTACATTTTTCTACACTAGATTCTAATAAATTTACTGCGACTGAAGCTGATGAGTTTAGACCTATAGTAGTAGCAATAGGTATGCTAGCAAAAAAATATTGAATGCGAGTGCGAATTATTGAATTGTTCAAATAATACATACATACATACATAGTCTCATGCCTATATCCCCGAAGAGATAGGCAGAGGTATATGTAATAATAGTAATTATACATATTCTAGATTAGTCTACGCTGTTGAGTTGTTGATGAAAACTTATATAACTATAATTATTTACGTGTACTAAGAGTGCCTGTCAGTGAACTTGTGGAAAAATAATCTAGCGAGCGCGTGATCTTATATTAATTAATCAATTATTTTTGTAGAGTCAAGGTGGATTACGTGTAAACATAATGGTATTTAGATGCTGGGTTTCCTGTCTTTCAATAAATGTAACTTACTGCGGTTCCAAAGTAAGTGTAGAAAACGTACTTGCATCTTGATATTTCAGTGCCTTTTTTGGGCATATGAGTAATTCATATTTTAATCAGTTTTTGCTGGAAACAGCACCAGCCCCTTTGTGAAAACAGACACGCAAGCCCACACAATTTGTGTTAAACTACGAGTTCATAGCCGACCGCAGCAGCAGACGACATATCGTCGCGGCATATAGTGGCGATACGTCGTCGTCGCGACTTGTCGCTGTAATCATGATTTCGAACCCAACCGCAGAAGGCAGCGTATTCAGAGTTTTGTATGAAACAAGATGTCTGACGTCTTTGAGAACGTCATTGCGGTCGGTTAATACTGATGTGCAGTCAGGCGACACTTCGCTACAGCTTGCCGAAAACAATGATTCGCTCGCTCTCGGGAAGGTTTTTCATAAAAATATCACATGAAATAGCAAAGATAGAATGTACCCATTCATATCGTAACCAATAAAACTCTTCCACCTGACAACATTTATGCCAAAAATTCATCCATTACCTCGGTAATTAATATCATTGAAACAGAATATATATCGAATATCATTTCCACGTAATAACAGTTCAATTCGTTCCATTAATCAATCGCATAAACAAATGCGACCGCATCAGAACCACGGGCTTCGTTTTCACGTCATCTACATCATTTAGAGTCGATAGTAAAATACATCGGTAATCGGCCGCACTGACATAGAACACGACCGCAAAACCGAATATGTTACAATTGATTATTTACTAAACTGTGGGTGCGATTACATGGCTTAGAAAATAAATGTTGGACTTTAAAGGCCAGCTTCAATAACTCCAAATCAGCATTTGAATGAAAAAAAAAGTTAATTGATGCAAACATTTATAACGTTATGTACCAAATGTATATCATTCAGAGACATATCGAATATGTCTCACACAAATAACAAGATCAAATCAATGCAACTTTTAGGTCAGTAACGTAAACACGTATTAATATGAAATATCAACAATTGTTTCATATTATACAAGTAGATAGGCGAAGATAAAATAGTTATGATGCCATTTTTCACTCTCAGTAGGAGGATTTGGCCACGCTGCCCAGACGTCTCTGTATGAACGCGATAAACTAAAGAACTACAGAACAAATTATTGTACGGCTTACACCAATAGATAGTGTGATTTCTGAGGGAGAATTAGGTGCTTAGTTGCAGGTGAAGTCTAGTCTAAATATCAGATTTCTTGATTCAGTACTCGTTGCTTCGACAAGGCCTTAAAACATAATATGTTTTAAATATTATCTTTAGTTACAAAGTTTCTGGATATTTTTATCTTCACAGAATATCTACGTATCAAAATCTCGTCGTCTTAGCCGGTCTCTCTCTCAGCCATGACTCAGCAGTTCTGTCACCTGACACGTCGCTGGCATCCAGATGTTTGTGCGCCAGTGCCTACCTAAATAGAAACCAGTCATCTAGCCGTCACTCCACATCATTTTATACTCCAACTATATGTGAGATGAGCGCTATTTTGCCAGAATTTTTACCTAAGTATTAATTACGTAGGGTACGCGTAGCCATCGCTCGAATGGCTATCTACGCGCGAGTTACGTACAGTTCGCGTGCATTCAAATCCATTTAGTTCTACATATTCTATTGAATTGAAAGGTTGCGGCGGGGGAGCATATTATGGTACATTTTTATAACGCGGTTCCGCTGCTGGTGGTCCTTACGCAAACAGGCACACTATGCAGTGCGGTGCAAAGTCAAACTCTTACGCTGTCACTTTTCTGTGAGAATATGATACTACCCTGGCTAATCCAGTCCAGAACGAAAACCCTCTGTTTTATAACAGACGAAACGACATGAGAATGAGAGGCTATAATAACAAATAAACGCCTGTCGTGCGCATAAAAATAGGAAGCCATTGGCACTGAGTAAAGTGAGACGCGGGGTGACTTTACTCTGGATTTTGTTTCTTTTTTTATGTAGGTGTCTGGCCACACACATGGCGGTCTTAAAATTCCGACACCAGAGGCCTCTGGTGTTGGAATCTAAAGACCGCCTAAGGGCCTCCGACAAGATCTAACTATTCTTGTTCTAAGGCAAGAAGTGGGCTCTGCAGCTTTACATCGCCTTCAAACCACGGTTGCACTCTGATTTAAATACCACGTGGTCACTCATCCAAGTGGCAGCCTATGCAAACGTTACACGTTATACACAACTATGAATTAAACCACTAGTTAAATAAACCTATCGATCGCTGGATTAGAGCATTAAAACGTAATGTTTAAGTCAATGAAAGCTTAAAGCCTCTTAGACGACTCATTGGGTTCAGTGCAGTTTAAGAATTAGCACACAAAGTGCAGTCACACAATCTACGTACTCGCTTATCTGAACTGTTTACGTGATGGTGACACGCTGACATACCTATTACGTGATTCGATAAGACGATGACCGTGTTTTGGAAGTATTTTTTTGTGTTGAAACGCAAAACATTTTGCTATATATATTTAAGGTGAACTACTCATCGATTTAGCATTGAGTTAGAGGGCCAATTCTCGTTATTATACTTGTACAAAATACAGTTTCGATCTGGTGTCATTCTCATACTTATGTCATAAATGGTATTTTCCTAAATTAACTGTTATTTGGATGGTATTGCGACTAGATAGTAATTCGAAAAAAGTGTCAACGTCGAACTATATATGTCAAATAGGACGATAATAACATGAAGTTAGCATAGTACCAATTATGAGTCAATTTAAAATCGAATTGCATTTCGAGAGATTGAGAATTGGCCTTAGGATAGATCTGACTCAGCATATTATGTACACTTGTGCATAGTGACGAATCCAATATATGCAGCCGTCAGCATCTTATGATCATCACGCTAATTAGCAACTGTCGATGTGAAGGGAACATAAACTTGACGTGACTTGACGTCACAAATAGTTACACATCCTTAGACAAATGATTGGTATCGCTTCGCTATACTAGACACCGCACTGCCTAAGAAAAATAGGTCCATAAGTGAGGCAACTCATTATGACAGTGTGTGTCAATCAAAAGCATCAAGACGCATGCGTGAAGAATTGTGTTGTCAGCTTCTCAACAGTTACCCAAGTTTATAGGAAAATATTTTATACTGTGTCTGTGTCTATTGGATAAGTAATTGGTTATAAATGTAGGTACAAAATTTACAATTATTTATATAAAAGCATCAATTTATTCGTGTATGGGTTAGGCGCAGGTTTCATCATCGAAAAAATGGGTTGTTACGTATGATATTTACAAATTATTACGTATTCAAAATAATCTTATAGGTTATAAGTTATTTAGAAAATAGTGCATTCTATTTCCATTCTAGCCGTCAATTATTGTTAGTTACACATTATTTAGTACGTATACCAATTTGACCTTTTAAGTTTTACTAAGGTTTATTTACTGTTAATAGTCATGTAGACACCAAAACTCACAAGTAACGATAGACAATATTAAGAGACTGCCATGTAGACGGTTTCGAGTTTGAATCTACGGCGTGCCCGCGTGCGCTATTGTCTTTTCAGAGATATGTGCGTAGTAAGTTGTTAACAACTTACTACGCACTATTGCTTGCACCGTGTCTCGGGGAGCACATTATACCAGCTGTCATAAAGATCCTTGACGGTTGTTATAGAGAGTCAGTCCCTTCAAATAAACGAATACTGGTCTAAATCTAAACCATGGGTTATCGCTATCACTTTATGACAGACGGCAGCCGCTCTGTGGAACAGCTAATGTAATGTCGTATCTGGTTAGACCCCCGGCTAGTATAGTAGACCCCGTGCTCAAAGACGTGTAAGTCTCGGATGCAACGCACTAGGAATAAATCCTGTGTCGCTGGACGCGACTTTACAAACATACAACTGACGGACACAATGAACACCCAGACTCGAAACAACAATTTGTGAATCATACATGTTGTCTCGTGTGGGAATCGAACGCACAACACTCAGCGCAGTGTCAAGCGGCGAGGCGACCGCTTTACGCCAACCGTACAGTCAAATATGATACACTTTTTGATCAAATAAAACAATCATATCACAATGTGATATGATTTGTTTTATTTTTATGTCATATACACATTCTTAAAGTTAAATAAAAAAATATTTACAGGTTAATGAAATTTATTATTAATAATTAAAAATTACATTACACTTTACTTCAGTAAAAGCGGTGCGGCGCACGGACCGCATCACGTTTATAAAACTCTCAATAGACGGACAAGCTCCATTAAATATAAATAATAGCGGCTCATGCTCCTCAAAGTTATTGTTCAGAAGCCAAAAACAAAAGAGTGATACCCAGTCCTGTTCAAACTATAGAGTAAAAAACCTCTCCTCCATTCTCTGAAAATCTGGGAACAGGTTCTGAAACTGAGGTTTTCTGGCCTAACGATCTTAACATATAACTAGTTTGGCTTCACCAAAGGCAGGAGCGATAGCTGAGTGGAGAGACTGACAGATTGCTACGCAGAGGGTCTTGGGTTCGAATCCACGGCACGCACCTATGACTTTTCGGAATTAAGTGCGTATTGAATTGTTAATTATCGCTTGCTTATCGGTGAAGGAAACATCGTGAGGAAACCTGCATGTCTAAGAGTTCACATTCCACTAACTTGTACAAGTTTACGATACATTTGCCTTTTGGAATTTACACTTATTTGCAAATTTTCTCTTTTCGAAATATAATGCAGACGAATTTCTAAATATTTCTCAACCACTAGTAGAATCAAATTAATTTGATGTATAGCACCATTAACATGGCTTGCGTTAAAGTCAAAATATTGTCTAGGACCCGTCCCTATGAATTTTTTTATGACATCAGTAACAATTTTTTTATATATTATATTTGACCTTATCTGGGACACTTTATCTATATTCTGTACTATGGATTCTGAAACCATGCATATTAAAAAAACGTCTTCAGAGGCATATGATAACCCACCTCTATCTTTTAATGTCACAAATTTATGAAACCAGCTACGATTATTTGCAGTTAAATTATCGATACAATTAACGCATTTCAATTTTTTGCCAAGGCCTTCACGACAGAACCGGCAATATAACTAACAACATGATTTTTAAAATTCGACATATACGGTACATCGAAGAATTCCGTGATCTGATCAAAATCATATTTAGCTGATTCTAGTGCAGTCAATAGTTTTGAATCATCTTCTTCAAAACGTTCATACATGGTAGTGGTATTTATGCATTTAAGAGCTGAGGTGCAATTTATCACAGCAATATATTGTAGCGGAATACAATTACCAGTATCACTTGTTTTCAATTCTAAGTGACACAGTAGTTTTCTATATATGCCTTTTAATTGTTTAGCTTTCGGATTATCATTAAAGCCGCCATGCATTCTGATTGCACCGAACAATAAATCGATGTGATCCTGAGTCAACTTGTAGGTTGAAATTAATTTCAGTGAACCTTCATCTAAGAGATTAGTTATGTGTTTGAGACTTTCAATGCACACTAACATTCCTAAAAATCCAGTATTTGCTTGAGTACTTAAAACAGGCTTATAACTTTTAATAATGATTTTCTTTTTATGGTTGTGTTCTATAAAAGACCGTTTTCTGGCGGACTTTATACTTAAGTTTATAATATGTTGTTTCTCATGGTCTAAATAATTTAAAATATTAACTTTATTTTCATTATTTATTGGGTGACTAAATCCATGTTATTTTAAATCTCTGGTATTAAATTTACATACACATACACATACACAACGTCACGCCTTTTATCCCCGAAGGGGTAGGCAGAGGTGTATTTCTACACCCACTTTTCGCCAGATATACCTTAGTCCCACGTAATAAGGGGCTAGCCTATTGCCGTACCGGGCACATTTCCAGACTCCGAGCTGCTACTGGGAATTTCGTGACAGAAAAACCCAATAACACTGCCCGACCTAGGAATCGAACCCGGGACGCGCACATTTATGCCGCGATACCAACGAGGCAGTCGTATAGGGTTTGATGTCGAGTTTTCCGTCTCTACGCAAAGATGGTATTTGCATCGTGTTATCCCTTAGTCGTCTCTTACGACACCCACGGGAAGATAGGGGATGGTGACACTTGAATTCTATGCCGTCAACCACACGGCAAATTAAATTTATCAAATAAATTATTCCATAGTAAAATAAACTTCTCCGTTGCTTCACTACACTTAAATTCCGGTAAATATAAATCTTCTCTACAGAATTTCAAGGCAATTGCAACGCTCCTGCTTAGCAATTGGGAGGCAAACTTAACTTTCATAATATTATTGCGAAATTCTAAATGAAGCTTTGTTATTTTGTTGGCTAAATGGAGGCCTTCTTTTTCTTGCAACTCGTTAAGTTTTTCTAAAAAATTCAAACTAATTTCATTTTCTTCATCATCTAGAAAATATTTTTTACTTTGGATATGGTTTCTGATTAATTTGCAAATATGTACATGGTCGAGGAAAACAGCCACATCGTTATTTGAAGACGGAAGTTTGAAGGTAGTTTTCAAACTTCTAAAATCTTTTATTCGACAACCTTATATTTCCATCGCGGAAATATTTGAAGGATGTCCATCGAACGTTATTGATACTACACGTACACCTGCTTCATGGCGTTTTGTTAGGCAAAGTGAAATCAAGTTTGCTTTTTGGGATCCTGTCAGGCCATGTACTAAAAAGTACCCTACTGGCAGTTTCCAGTGCTCAGTTAAGCACACCAATAGGAACATATATGCTTCTGATGCTAATATAGGAGTATCATGTACGCCAGTACCTATATCCACATAACCGTGATTTTGATTGCGGTCCCACATACTCTGCTGACGTATAGCCATTTCATCTGCGATCAGCGCGCAAATAACATTTCCTTTATCAGCTTTTGGTTTTAATAACATGAACGCTTCTTCAGTAAAGCCTGGATGGAGTACCATCGGTGTTGCGGTACCATTTTGCTAAAGTTTTGGAATGGGGCAAACATGTGCTAAATTTACTTCTGACGTAATTGTATGCAGATGGTGAATAAAAGTTCAAAATCAAACAGAACTTCTTGAGTTCGTTAGAATACTTCGGCAAGATTTTATTTTTGCTTTTATGCTTCTTATACATATTATTAAATAAATCTGCTGCGACCACATTTTTGTTGAGAATATTATATATGTCGTTATCAATAAATCGTTCCTCCTTTAAGGATTTTATTATACTTTTTAAGTTACTATTAGCATTTTTTAATCGACGAGTCTTTTGACGCAAGGTTTTAATCATTCTCTCATGCTTCAACTGTAAAATAGTTTTTTTGTGAAGTTCTTTTTTAAGCTTTATCTGTCTCGGCGTATCGACAATAGAATCAATGTTGGCAAAGTCACCTAGTGGCGGAGTTTCATAACCAGTAGTTAAAATGGTTCCTTCGACAACTGAAACTGATATACTAGGTTCTGCAGTTACAACACTGCGGTTAGAATAGACAACTGGCGCTGATGCGATTGGTTCTGCAGTTAACGCAATGTTCTCTAGTAGTGCTAATGAAGGAAACAATGCGTTATGTGATACAGCTCCCTTGCGCACTCTTTTCAAACCTTTTTTTGTAAATTACAAGTCGCTCTCATTAAAATGAGCGGAACATACAATACTTTGTTTTCCTGGTTTCCAACTTCGCTCTCGACTGAGTCGTACTATAGCAGTCCAACGGTCACAAATAACAGGATCAGCAGGAAATCTGTAGCAAGCAAACTTATTACGATGGTAATAATGACTGCAATACTCATAAGTAGCTATAGCCTAGTAGCGATACCAACGGACTGCCATGCAGTTGGTATCGGATTCGAATCCACGCGCACCAATGACTTTTCGAAGTTATGTGCCTATTAAATTGCTAATCATCGCTTGCCCTGTGCCTCGGAGAGCATGTTAAACCGTCAGTCCCGGCTTTCATTAAGATCTATGAAATTCTTTACGGGGAGTCAGTCCCCTCAAATAAACTGATACTGGTCTAAACCCATGGAATATCGCTATCCCTTTGGGATACGGAGTCAGACGGCAGCCGCTCTGTGGAAAAGCAGATATTCTGTCATATCTGGTTGGACTAGTATGTAAGCGGAGCTCCAAGTCGCAAGGTCTTGGATGCAACTGGGATAACGCTAGGACGATGATGATGGTGAACGACTGCGATACGTATATACCTAATAATTATAAAAGCATCTACGTGTAATGAGTAGCTGTATGTGAGGCCCAAAAGATATTTATTCTATAACCACGAGAAGATACTGCGTGAACTTTTGAACTTTTTTAGATTTTTTAACTAATTTTTTTTTTCTTTTTTAATTAAAAAAAAGACAACTCCCGCATTAGGACTAAATCCTATGTCGCGGGGGACTTTACAAACATACAACTAACGAGGACAACGAACACCCAGACTCGAAACAACAATTTATGGATCACACAAAGTGTTGTCTCGTATGGGAATCGAACCCACAACACTCGGCACAGTGTCAAGCGGCTAGGCGGCTGCTTAAACCACTACGCCAACCGTGCAGTCAATAAATTAAAATAGATAAAATTGTTCTAGGTACCAAATTGTGTTGTAAGATTTTAAATTACTTTTTAAGGAATCTTATCTAATCTTTATTTTATAAAACAATATGAGCTCACATTTGTTCAAGATGACTGCCTTATATATTTACTTCAACACTTTATGTATATAAATTACTAATGTAAACATTAAACAATACATAAATATGTTAAATAAATAATGAGGTTAGATAAATGCAATAGATTATATTATGAAATACAATAACAATACATTTATATTATAAAAATCTCAACTACGAGGAAATTGTTCTTCCACGCGCAGCAACACTGAATAAAATTTTTGGTTTAATGTAATTTTAGGGTAAAATTTTAAATTTATTGTTATCTTACAGATGGTATGTGATCTCAGAGTCCTTTTAATTGCTTGCTGACTTATTTTTACACGGGATAAAAGCGCAACTTGGCATTGTACAGCGAATTATTTGCGTAATTAATTTGGTGGATATATGCACCTGACACCCGGCTGTCAGTGTGACAGTCTCAAACCATGCCAGCTGGCATGGGTTTTTCTGCCTTATTTTACATGTATGAGGGCTCCGTCTAGTAGAGCAGAGCGAGACCAATCATTAGTCTATGTACACATCTCATAATTCATTTGAAGTTTAACATTGATTCCAAATCAGCGGTCTTTCAGTATTAACTTTACTCATGCAAATAACGAACACAAATTGAATATGCAATTTCGAATTTTAACATAAAATAAATAAAAATGTTTTGGATTTTTTGGAATTCTTTGGGGCACATATGTCCCTATGGTCGTTGGTGGTACATTTTGTTCTAGTAAATTATATTATACGTTTTAGAGATTTTATCAGTTTTTGGGGTATCGTATATACAAAACGGCAAATTTATTACAGGAAAATTGTTTGTTTATCGATAGGTATACAATTTAAAGTAATAAGCTAGTAGTAATTAAGTAGAATCCAGTGAAACATTTCCATTCATTAGTATAGAAAAGGTGGAATTTGCAACACAATTACCATTTTTTTCGGATATCTATTATACATTTAATAAACTCACACATCTCTTCCAGAAGTTTGGTTGTCAATGGGGTGCGTTGGAAACTGTTCACTGATCTGGGAACTGAAGTTGATTTTGAAGTAGGAAAGTCATGCTGCCTGACAGAGAAACCGTTTTTTCAACTTGAACTTGTCTGAACTGCAGGCTAGTTTTGATATCATCGTGAGGCTTTGAGTATACAGTATGCGCATTATTCACTGAGATATCTAAGAGATCAAAAAATTATCGAAGATAGTATTTTATTTTCAATTAGCAATATATTTCATAATAACACTATGAGATCAACACGCATATATTCTACTCCTCCCATATTTTTGTTATACATATGTGATAAAATTTTAGGGCATTTACTTTTTATCTCTGATCCAGGGTTGCGTTGTCTTCCATTGTCTCTATCTAAAGGTTTCAGAAAGTTGATCAATAAGTATATTCCTTTATTTTCCATCAACTTTACGCACGATATGCCCCAAAACTTGTGGTGTACATGTCCCTCTCCTTATGTCAATGCTGTTTTCGGAAGATGTTTTCGATTTGTTCGAACAATTCCATATGCCAAAAAGAGTCAATACATCAGCATCAACTATTTGAAAAATCTGTACTTCGCAGCCATTATATTTCACATCACAAAAATCACGAAAATTATTTTGCACGTATGTTCCTTAGTTCCACTTGAAAACTGGTTTTTGATTAGTTTGTGCTCCAGTAATGGGTAAAAGAGTTGTAGACGTTGATGGTTCAGGTGCCAGACTTATTGATTCCTGAAATTGAACAGGTACATCTTCAATTTCATGATTCGAAACATCAGAAACCCCTTGATCCTGTATCAAACTCCTTTGACCTTTTTCGTCAAGGTGTAAATCATCTTCTTCATCACTATTACCATCCATCAAAATTTATAGAAGTACCTACACCATCCTTGAATTCAAATAGCTAAGATAATCTGCCACAATATCAATAAAAATGAAGATAATTCACAAAATCATCAGTTGAATAAGTTAACAATTTATTACAAATAGTGTCCCTTCCGGACCACTGGGACACTGGTGTCCCTTTATGTTTATTATGTCTTATAACTATAAAAATATAAATAATGGTTTTATTAATGAATATAATATAAACTTACTTACCAAGCAATGATTATAGCACAACAAAAAACAATATAAAACATTTTGAAGTTCCTAAAAACTTTTGAGAAATAAGGCAAGTGCGCGCTTAGCGAACAGTCATTTCATCAAAAGTCATTTTCATCAACGATATTTTTTCTATAAAGAGTGCAATAGCACTCTTTATAGAAAATATATCTTACTACCTAGGTTGTACCGTCAATGAAAAAAATATCAATAATATGTTTAGTATCAAACTAAAAATTCAAAATTGGGAAGGCTTCTTAATTATTAATATATTTTCAAATTATGGGCTAGGGACAAATATGTCTCTTGGTCGTCAAAGGGTTAAAAAGTGACTATTAGTAAAAAGTGAATCAAAACAATAACAAACAATTATTTTAACAAATACATAGTGATTTTGTCTAATTAAAAGTGTAAAAACTAATATCAGTGACTAAACTTTAACTTGCTTCTATATTTGAAAGCAATAACAAGAGTGAAAAGAATTTTGTGAATAGTGGAATACGTTGAGAAAAATATTTAAAATTAAAAACTACACCAACATCAAAATACAAGGGCGCGTTCAGCATCTGCAGATGACAGCATATGTCATTTTTAGCATCTCGCTCCCAAATTGAAACTGTGTCTTTTGAGACATTCACAGATAAAAATTTAGACAAAATCAGTTTCTGATTTTTATTAAAATACAGATTTGTACTGATTGCAGTGACACCTAGTAATACAAATTACAGTGCGTCTGTGATACGTTGAAATTATACCACATGAGATTATACTGTGGAACATGTTACCTACTAAACCCAATCCAAATATGTCAAATGAAGGGCGTAAGAAGGCGTCTCTAGTAACTTGTTATAAATGCAAGAAATATGTTGACATAAAAAGTACAGCTTTGTGTTCCATATGCAACAATAGATACGAGTTAGACTGTGATGGGTACCCGGCAGAAACATATCGTATGATGAATCCAGAGAGTAAAAGAGGATGGCAATGCAAAACATGCATTTGGAAGAAAAATACGATTACAAACGACTTAACATCGAATGTTACATTAAGAAAAAAGACAACGCCTACTACTAAACGGTCACCTACGATGCAAACATATACTGTTGTTACAAAACAGAACTCAAAAATTCTTGATTCTCACGTACTCACTGATACCGATACATCAAGCGATCAAAAGGTTACGCCGGATAAACTTAATAAAAGTCTAGACGGATCTGTGTCACACCCCATATCAATTACAGAAATGCAAGATACGATTGCTCAACTTACCCATAAAATGGAGATTACGGAAAATTAATTGGATAATAAAATAGTAGAATGTAATGATCTCCAAATTCAAATAGACAAATTAACTGCGGAAAATAAAATACTCAAATCGTTATGTCACTCATCTGCAATAATAGAGAATAGTCCTAGCTGCAGTAAGAAAAAGAAAAGACTCTCGCTTTTACCTAAAAGTGTGTCATCCACGCCTTTGATTTGCTCGCCGACTTTGGCCCTGGACATTGACACCGATTTTGAAATAAAAACTTCACAAATGCAGACAAAAATATCTACTCTACAACAAGAACTCAAAGAAGCTGAACAAGAAATAAAGAAATTGAATGAACAAATTAGAATTCTGTCTCAATCTGTTAGCACAAAACGAAAACCGGACAAGACATTTTCTAATAAAAATAATAAATTAAATGAAAACACCACCAAGCACTTCAAACGCGATTCTGGTACGAAAATATTCATCTTTAGCACCCATTGCATTGGTTTAGCTTCTGCCATGGTACATTCGAGACAAAATACGCAATATGAAAAATATGGTGTCTTTGCCGAAACGAAGTCAAATGTGAAAAGTAATGAAATAATGAAAAGCTGTTTATCTGTACACATAAGACCGGATGACAAGTTAGTAATTTGCCTAGGTGAAAATTATAACAATTTGGATTATGTATCATCTCAGCTACGAATTATACTAGATAAGTTTTATAGTAATACTATACTTATTTTAAATGTGTTTAAAAATAACAATATGAAAGTTAGAAGCTTGAATTTTCACCTTCAGAATGTTTGTAGCAATTATAAGAACTGTTACTTTGTTAATTGTAAATTTGGGAATTTATCTGCTATTTGCCAGTCCATAAATTATGTCATAGATTGTGAATATTATAATGATTTTTTTTTAAACCCATCTAAGATTCGACAACGGGTAGTGAGCAGCAAAACTAGCATTTTGCAGGCAGCTAAAACCGAGCCCCTAAATAATGTTTCTTTTCTTTCAGCAAAGCGGTTCAGAAAGACGGCTCGAAGCCTCCACTTCTAGACTTCAACAGATGTCATCTCAACGAGTCCAGATGTTACGTCTCCGAGAACAGTGATCAGTTTGTGGTAAGTTTAGTTTTCTTAGTTTTTTATCATCATCATCAGCCCTTTATACTGTCCCACTGCTGGGCACGGGCCCTTCTCACTATGAGAAGTGAGGTTTTATACAGGCCGACTTTTAATTGCTCGTATTTCGTTTGGGAGGTAAATCTAAGGCCCTGGTGGAGTATTTTCACCACTATATATAGAAGTCAAAATTGCTCGTCTTGTAAAATTAAAAAGGGAAGGATCCCTACTATTTCAAAACAAGAAACGCAAATACCGTTCACGAAAGCCATAGCGTAAAATCTAATGTTAATATAAAGCAAGGAACAATACCCTATTATTTTCCAATTATTAAAAAGACGGAAACATTTTATCGAGCCTAAACTTCCACATACCTTTAAAATATTACATCAAAACATTGCAAGTATATTATCAAAACAAGAATTGTTAGAATTGACCATACAGGAGCTACAAGAGGAGCGTAAAGATTCTCATGTGATTTGTTTATCAGAAACATTTATAAAAAAAGGTTATGAACACTATGTAAAAATTGCAGGTAACGAAATGGCTGCCAATTTTTGCAGGGATAAACAAAGAGGTGGAACGTCTATTTTAATAAGGAAAAATCTATTTTATAAAGACCTTTCATTTATGAAATCTCATACAATATCAAATGTTTTCGAATCGTGTGGCATAGAATTACCACTAAATAAATTAATTATCATTTGTCTCTACAGAACGCCTCAATCAGACCCAATATTATTTTTGTTTAAGTTAGATGATCTACTACATGATTTAAATAAAAGACACAAATTAAATAAAAACATAGTCTTAACGGGGGATTTTAACATAAATACGTTGCAAAAAGGTAATATCACAAACCAATTTTATGATATAGCGATCAATCACAATTTAAAAATTCACATCAATGTCCCTACTCGTAAGTTATCCTGTATTGATCATATAATTAGTAATATAACGGATGCAAGTGCAACTGTTCTGCCACTTCATTTGTCAGATCACGACACGGGGCAAATGTTAACCTTTCCTATAAAACCGTACAAACAAAAGATTGCAATATATCACACTTTCAAAAGAGACCGCAGCCAAGACAATATCCGTAAATTCAGAGAATGCTTGCAAAATATATTTTGAACAGATGTGTATATGGAGAATGACGCAAATAAGGCATTTTAGTACTTAATTTGTTTAGAACGAATAATACGAACACGAATTAATCCGTTTATTTAACGATTTTACTTTTGTTATTATTTTCCCAAATTAATAACAAAAGTAAATTTAAATATTAAAATAAATCAGCCGTGGATGAGTACAGGTTTAAAAAAGAATTGTAAAACTAAACAATTTTTACGATATAATTTTTACAAAAAAAAACGATGCCAATAAAGCTAGATTTATACATTATTCAAAACTTCTCAGAATAACTATTCAAAAAGCTAAAAATATTGCTAATATTAACTACATAAATAAAAATGAAAATAAGTGCAGAGCCACGTGGACGGTTATTAAAAATGAAATTTGCAATACAAATGTCCAAGACAGTATTGAACACATTAAAATAAATGACATTATAGTTTCAGCGCCCGCAGACATAGCTTCCGTATTTAATGACCACTTCATAGATTTGACATACCATCAAACAAATTACAATGCAGGACGCTTTAACGAAATAAATATTAGCAACTCTATGTTTCTTACACCTATTTCAGAAAATGACATAAAACGAGAAATAATGTTATTAAATAACACCAAGTCTGAGGGATACGATGAAATAAATACAAGAGTAATCAAGGCCTGCGTCAATGAACTATCTGGTATTTTAACACATCTAGTAAACCTTGCATTTTCACAAGGGGTTTTTCCTGAGGCTTTGAAATTATCCATTGTTAAGCCCCTGTTCAAGAAGGGAGAAAAATAGGATGTAAATAATTATCGACCTATAAACCTTAATACCCATACTTTAAAAAATATATGAAAAATGCATGTATAGGAAACTACTTGACTATTGCGAAAATTACCACATCATAAAGAAGGATCAATTCGTTTTCCAAAAACAAAAATCTACAACATTGGCAATCTACTCGCTCATAAATGAAATTATGATAAATGTCAATAACAGTCTACTAACAACTGGTCTCTTTTTGACTTAACTAAGGCATTCGTTCTAGTTTCGCATGAATTATTGCTACGTAAATTACAAGCTATTGGAATCAGAGGACTACCGTTTCAGTGGATATCATCATATTTAAGTGACCGAAAGCAATGTGTGATTATTAACCCTTCTCACCCCTATAGTCACCAAGGAATAAACATGCCAGATTTTAAGCTTCTTGTGCCAAGTGCCAAGTGTAGTTTTGGCTGTAGCTTGTCTGTCATTCAGTCGGTAACGCAAGAATTTTAGATATGCGGATGAAAGATATCAATAAGTGTTATTTTTTTAAAGGGTGTTACTCTGTAACATGTACAGGGTAAATGATATAGGGGTTAATAGAGTCGATGAAAAAGGAACTATGATTCCATACTCGTCGGGATACATGTGCAACAAACAAGGTGTTAAGGCAGTATCATGGGACCTATCTTGTTCCTATTGTATATAAATGACATTATAGATATTACTAACCACAAATGTTTCCTCTCTGCCGATGATATTTCTATCATTGTAACGGCTGACAAGAAAAATAATTGTACAAAGGACCACGAAACACAAATAAATAAAACTATTGATAATTTAATTGACTGGCTTGAAAACAATAATTTATGTATAAATCTTAATAAATCC
Organism: Euclidia mi; assembly: GCA_944739405.2. Taxonomy (NCBI): domain Eukaryota; kingdom Metazoa; phylum Arthropoda; class Insecta; order Lepidoptera; family Erebidae; genus Euclidia; species Euclidia mi. Next base: position 22,154,512 of record OX123204.2, on the reverse strand, counting down.
GTTTACATACAATTTAATCAATCACATAATAATAAATACAATTTTAAAATGAATATCCCAAGACTTTCCCAAGTGACCGAGACGAAATTCTTAGGTGTGGTAATAGATGAATATTGAAACTGGAAATCACAGGTGAATAATGTATCTAATAAAATAAACAAATTTGTATATGCCATTAGACCCGTCTAAGTGAGGAATATGACTAACATGAAAACGGCTTTGATGTCATATCGTGCATATGTCGAGTCTTCACTGCGCTACGGATTAATTGTATGGGGAAATAGTACAGATCAAAATAGAGCATTTATCGCTCAAAAAAAGAGCATCCGAGCAATGTACGGTCTCAAATATGATGACACATGTCAACCAATTTTCAAAATGCTTGGCTTGCTACCACTACCATGCTTATATATTTATGAAATCTGTATGTTTGTTTGGAAAATAAGGAATTTTATAAAACTGTTAATGATATAAGACCTAGAAATCGACGAGATCCAAATAGACTGGTTCTAAAATGTATCCCGAAAACCACGAAATTTAACAAAAATTGTACTGCTATGTCTATCCGTATATTTAACAAAATACCTAATCACTTAAAATTATTAAACACGAGACAATTTGGTATTCAGCTATATAAGTGGTTAACTGAAAATAATTTCTATAGTCTTAAGGACTTTTTTGATTTAAAATAGGATTGTTTCCAACTAGTCAAATCAAACACTTTTAATGAAATGTCAAAAACGAACTTTACTACGGCGTTTGTATGAAATATGACCTAGTGACGTCATAGTTTTTGGCTGTCAAGTTGTATAGGTACCTACTTCTTATCAATAAATTGTCGATAAACATTTCTGTGTCTTATGTTGACACAGAAATGTTACTACAATATTCATGATTTCCTAAATGACCAATCTCTGTAACTGGATGTATTATCAATTATTATTATTTTTTTTTTTTAATTATTGCTGTTTCTAGTCATGTAAAATAGTTATGAATTTTCTTTGTTATTTGATCATCAGTTTTTCCTTTTTAAATGACTGCTTGCATTTTGTACACCTGTAAAGGGCAAACATGTTGATACAAATTTATATTTAAGATCTAATATGCATTTCTCACAATGTACTATTTTTTCACTTATGTTTCAGCAAATAAACAAATCTTTATCTTTATCTAAAAAATGTTAAATAAAGTTATAACATTAATTGGTGAGTGAAACTACTATTATTTTTACATGTTTCACTAGATAAAAATACTTGTATAATTTATTTCATTTCCAGGAAACTTCCCTACTGTAGTTATAAGTATAATAATTGCATGCTATGTAACTTTAGCAAAACATGTTTGTCCTTTATTGATTTTATAACACCTTTGTATACCATGTTTTTGACAATAAAATATATTATTATTATTTTTATTATTATTATAAATTTAATATGTTCATGAATTGAAAAAAACTAAATCTTTTCCAAACTATTGTATTTATATCTAAAAGTAGCTATTGAGTTACATTTTGGTGTTAATATGCTTTCGAAAATGACTATAATGATTTATTTCATTATTAATATACATGTGTTATTAGATATTTTCGGCGTGATGATCGGCGTCGAGACGTGACGACCCAACCGCCCACTGGAGGAGTTACTCTGACGAGTAGATACTCTTCATAATATCTCCCCCAGCGCAAGCAGTCAACCGAAAGATGGCGGTCAAACCATCCAAAGTAAGGCGGAAGTAAATGTAAAGATACTAGACGGGCAGCAGCGTTTAGTGTCAAAAACATCCGCCACTGCGATCGCCAAGACCTCTGCCAAGCGTGGCGATTACGGCAAAATCCCCCAATATGAGGTACACACCTAAAAAATGGCCCCTAGTCCCCGGCGGCCTCACTAGTCCTGGTTATGGTAGCGGCCATGGTAATGGCGAGGCAAGGGGTGCGAAGAATCTCCGGAAGAGATCGGACTATCACCACCAACGACAATTGGCCCTGGCAACACTGAACACGCGCACACTGCGGACCGACGAGAAGATTGTCGAGCTGGAAGAAGAATTGAGCAAATTGCGATGGGATGTCATAGGCCTATCTGAAGTCCGAAGCTGGGGGAGGACTCGATAGTTCTCAATTCCAGTAACTTGCTCTTCTACCGGGAGGGCGACCAACAGTCCCAAGGTGGTGTCGGGTTCATCGTCCTCAAATCTCTCGTGACCAACGTGGTAAATATTGGGAGTGTGTCGAGCAGGGTAGCGTACCTTATACTCAGAATATCCAAGCGGTATTCGCTGAAGGTCATACAGGTATACGCTCCGACCTCGATGCACCTCGATGAGGAGGTGGAAGTCATGTACGAGGACATATCTCGGGCTATACATGGCTTCAAAACCCATTACACCGTGGTCATGGGAGATTTTTACGCGATACTGGGCAAACGCGACGGTGATGAGCTGAGAGTGGGGCAATTTGGATATGGGCATCGGAATTCCCGGGGTCACTTGCTGTCTAGCTTTATGGAGAAGGAAGGACTCTATATGATGAAATCCTTCTTCAAGAAGCGAGAATGCCGCAAGTGGACCTGGGTAAGTCCAGACGGTGCCACCAAAAATGAGATTGACTTTATCATGTCGACGAAGAGGCAGATATTCAATGATGTCTCCGTGATCAATTCGCTTAAAGTGGGGAGCGATCGCCGAATGGTAAGAGGCACATTGAATATCTGTACAAGCCTCGAACGGTCGAGGTTGATAAAGTCCACGCTCCGACCGGCACCGGTTCATATCCAAAACCCCGAGAGCTTTCAGCTCGAACTCAAGAACCGTTTCGAATATCTGGGCGAATGCGTAGATGTGGACGAGTACAGTAACGGGTTTGTGGATGCTGTCCATATAACAGGGCCTAATTTTTTTAAGCCCCAGAAAAGCAAGAGAACCAGCAAGATCTTGGGTCCGACCCTCGAGCTGTTAGAGAAAAGGCGCAAGATGGTTCTGCTATCTGACGACGATATGCCGAAATATCGGCACCTCAACAGACAGATCTCTAAGTCTCTGACTCGCGATCTCCACCAATACAACACAAATTGTGTTCGTGAGGCGATCGAGCAGAATAAGGAATCCAAAGTGTTCCAGAGAGATCTGTCTGTTGGGCAGAGTCAGCTGACAAAGCTGAAGACAAAAGATGGCAGAATCGTATCGTCCAAGCCGGTGCGCTTGGAGGAGATCGAAAGGTTCTATGGCCAGCTATACACGACAACGCAACAACCCGCAAGTACTCCAGCGTCAGACCATAGAGCTGGATTGACGCGACACTTTACCGAAGATATCCCGGACGTCAGCGTGCACGAAATTAGTGTGGCTCTCAAACAGCTCAAAAACACAACAAGGCGCCAGGTGATGACGGAATTACGAGCGAGCTTCTGAAGGCCGGCGGCACACCCGCTGTAGAAGCCCTTCGGAAGCTATTTAATTCCGTCATTCTCGAGGGTAAAACGCCACAGGCGTGGCATAGAGGTGTGGTGGTGCTTTTCATTAAGAAAGGGGATAAAACCCTCTTAAGGACCTACAGATCCATCACACTTCTGAGCCACGTCTACAAGCTCTTTTCGAGGGTCATCACGAATCGTCTCGAGAGCAAGCTAGACGACTTCCAGCCTCCCGAACAAACCGGTTTCCCTAAAGGCTATAGTACCATAGACCACATGCATACGCTGCGGCAGGATATACAGAAGTCCGAGGAGTATAACCAGCCTCTATGCTTGGCGTTTGTGGACTATGAGAAAGCCTTCGATTCGATCGAAACCTGGGTGGTGCTACAGTCTCTCCAACGGTGCCGGATTGACTACCGATAAATCGAAGTGCTGAAATGTTTGTATGAAAACGCCACTATGTCAGTCCGCCTCAAGGGCCAGAGCTCGCAATCTATTCAACTCCAGCGAGGGGTGAGACAGGGGGATGTCATATCCCCGAAACTGTTTACCACTGCGCTGGAGGATGCTTTCAAGCTTTTGGACTGGAATGGACTCGGCATCAACATCAACGGCGAGTACATCACTCACCTACGATTCGCAGACGATGTCGTAGTCATGGCTGAGACCATGGAAGACCTAGGCACAATGCTCGATGGCCTCTGTAGAGTCTCCCAACAAGTAGGTTTTAAGATGAACATGGAAAAGACGAAAATCATGTCGAACGTCCATGTTGTACCTGCTCCTATTCAGGTTGGGAACTCTACGCTCGAAGTTGTCGACAAGTATATCTACCTGGGACAAGTAGTCCAATTAGGTAGGTCCAACTTCGAGAAGGAGGTCAATCGTCGAATCCAACTCGGTTGTGCAGCGTTTGGGAAGGTACGACATATCTTCTCGTCCGATATCCCGCAGTGTCTCAAGACGAAAGTCTTTGACCAGTGTGTGTTGCAATGACTTACGGCTCAGAGACGTGGTCGCTCACTATGGGCCTTATCAGAAGGCTCAAGGTCACTCAGAGGGTGATGGAGAGAGCTATGCTTGGAGTTTCCCTGCGAGATCCAATCAGAAATGAGGAGATCCGCAGTAGAACCAAAGTCGCCGACATAGCTCTCCGGATAGCCAAGCTGAAGTGGCAGTGGGCAGGGCACATAGCTCGAAGAACCGATGGCCGTTGGGGCAGAAAGGTTCTGGAGTGGCGGCCACGTACCGGACGACGCAACAGAGGTAGGCCTCCCGCAAGGTGGACTGTCGATCTACTCAAGATCGCGGGAGGCGGTTGTATGCGGGCCGCTCAAGACCAGCCAGTGTAAAGAACCTTGGGGGAGGCCTATGTCCAGCATGATTAGATATTTTATATTTGTGAGATGTGCCCTTTTTGAAATTAACAGTAATTGATACAATAAATTAAACCAAAAAATATTAGAAAATTGTGTAACTTTTATTTGAGGCATCTAAAATCAAACATATTACTAAAATTAATCATGAAGACCACATTTTATCAAAATTCTTCTTCTGCAGGCTCTCTTTCAGTAGTCTTAGGCTATTGTAAGATTTCTTCATTAAAATTTATAAATTCAAGCATTTACACCACATTTTTACAAAAAACCTATAAGGCCAAATATGCGACATGTGCCCTTTTCAAAATTGCACATGCAATTAAAAACTAGACTCGAGACAACAATGGACAAATATGGATCACAGAAAGTGTTGTCGCTTTGGAAATCGACCCATCAATAAACCACTAAGCCGACCGTGCAAATTAAAGTTTTTTATATAAGTTTTTTTAAGATTGCCGTTTAAGGAACTTGTGTCTTACGGTAGTCTAGCACTAGTGCAAGCGACTTTAGACCATGCGATAATTTTATTTACACCTTTCGGAGTGTAAATATCACACACTGAATGTTGTAAATATCATGATCACGATGATAAGGTTAATTTTAGATAATATATTAAATTTCTCAGAATGGTGATGGATTAAAAATCCAAAGACCTAAGTATCTGTACCTACCATTCATCCCCCGGAAAACTTGAGTAGGTACATCCGTGCACATGACGTACAAGTGCCGAAATATCGGTTACTCGAAAGAAAGGTACGCGGCAATTTAAAATCAGCACTTCAGATAATTTTATTAGTCTCGCTCAATCACAGCTAGATAATTTCCTTGCATATTATTCAGCTACGTGTCACGTTTCAGGAGGAAAAGTAGATCAAATAGTAGCAGCAGTAGGTACCTAATTAGAATAGTACACTAGCTCTGATAACCAAATAACATACTTGTGGAACACTAGAGGATGCCCGCAGTTACACCCGCCCTTTTTTATTTAAGCGTTTCTGCCCGATCTCGTGGGAATTTCCAGGAAAACCGTGCTTTAGTGCTGTACCCTACGATCACCAAGAAACATACATGCCAAATTTCAGCTTCTTGCGCGACTGACGGCAAGCTACAGTAGTTTTGGCTGTAGCTTGCCGTCAGTCAGTAAGTAACGCAAGAATTTTATATATACTTCATATGTATATATACTTACTGTGGTATTTGAACTGTGTGGATTGAAATGATGGCCTTGCTGCTCAAAACTGCTTTAGGTTTTGTTGGTTAGACCCCACAACGTACAACACCATGTTATTTGTACAAATTATTGTTTCAAGTCTAGGTTTTCTTTTTGTCTATTGTTCAATTGCTCATAAAGCTCCTCGCGATACAGAATCTATTATGTTTATTTTGTCAAAGAATTTCATAAAACAAATGTAGATGGGCATTGTAAAACCTTTAAAAACAAATTTTTACCTAATTTAATAAAGGCCCTAGAAAAAACACGTTTTCATAATTCTGCAGTTTAGTATTCTTATCACAAACAGCGTTAGGATTCAAACTTGATGCCTGAATTATAAAATTTTAGTTTCTTATCTAGTATATAATTCCCCATTGCGTCATCTGTGTTTACAAAGGTCATTCTCACATTACGCGAAAAAATTGCGTGTGCACATTATTAAAGCTCGGTTTCCCATTGTTGCCATTGCCCAACAAAGTACTGTCAATTCACGAACCCATTTTCATTTCATATTTATTCTACACAAGTTGAAGTACCTCTACAACCGTTTTACAAAATTTCATTTCAACCCAAAGAGGTCGAGTTTATAAAGCCTTTAGATTTTTATTTACAACGCCTGGAACTTAATAACCACGCAAAAAGGCTGCACATTTATTTTTTAGTATCTCGTATGTTTTAAAAAGATAAATAGATGTTGTAATCACCAATTAAGGTTATCACAATCAGCGATAACACTGTTGGGATTTCCGCGATCAAAGTAATGCCCACATTACGACACAGCATCTCTCATTGAGCACACCATTTACATTCTCAGGGGGCGATATTAAAAATAATAAACCGCCTGTCGACCGTCGATTACCCAATTTTAAGTAAAAGCGAATTTCCCCAACTCTGGGTAATCCTCCCCCACTCAGGGTAATGGCGCTAACGGAGTGGGCCACGGTTTTATTGCACCTTTTTAGTGGAATGATGATAATTTCAGTGTGAAATGCTTTTTACAGTGATTACGAACTTTCCGTCCCGGTTCATAAGTTTGACGCGTTGGTGACTGCAGCTGAGCACTGTCCTTTGCGTGATGACTGTATAACTCAATATATGTTTCTCTACTAAAGTTTGAGTAAAGAGAGTCGGCCAAACATACTGATGAACATTAGATTCTCTAATCGATTTTAAACTTTCGCGATTTGTATACATCATACAATATTATTTAGCGGGTCTTAGTCGCGATAATTTATTTATTTCAAGGCATAAATACCTCTGTTATTCTCCTACGTTTCTACCGGCTTGCAACGGTTGTGGTCGCGGAGGGACTGATGTCAGCTCAGCGCCATCCTTGTGAAGCGCGGGTTTCGGCAGCTACCCTCACTTGTTTTGTATTTTTGATATTTTTAGTTCTATCCGCACTGTCGGTACCTCGACACACTACACTTATGACGTCTACACACTGATGAGTTGTGTTACTGCGGCGTTGTTTGCATTTGTTGATAACTGGGTTCCAAGTGGTCGATAGTCTGTATCCGTCCTCCCGGTTGAAATTTCTATGTTTTTTTTATTTCAACCGCTTCACGTACTATCCTGGAGTAATAGTGGCGATCGGTGGATAAGACTCGTGGTTGATGTAATTCTATCCAGTGGTTTGGTCCAGATTCCAGCAAATGCTCAGCTATGGCAGATTTATTAATTTGTCGATTTTTGACAGCTGTGATATGTTCTTTGACCCTTTCAGCGATCGTTCGTTTGGTCTGTCCGATATAGGAACTACCACAACTGCAATCGACCTTGTAGACGCCTGGTGTTTGTAGAGGAATTACGTCCTTTGGGGTACGCAGATTGTGTGCTACCTTGGAGAGGGGACTATATACAGTCTTGATGGAGTATTTCTGTAGTACTGTTCCAACTTTGTCCGTCACTCCCTTGATATAAGGCATGTAAGCCGGCACTCTGCTTACTTCAGGTTTGCGGTCCTTCCTCTTCCGACAGGGTATCTCCTTTTTGTATCCGTTGCGCCTTAGTACCTCCTGAACATGTGACAATTCACTGTATAAGTGTTCAGGGTCACAGAGGTCATAGGCTCTGTTCACTAAAGAGGTCGCTACGGATACCAAATGTCGCGGGTGATGATGCAAGCAGGCGTTGAGATACCTGTCGGTGTGTGTCGGTTTTCTGTATACAGTGTGTCCAAGTGTACCATTAGCTCTCACCGTCACTTTGACGTCGAGAAAGGATAGCGATCCGTCTACCTCCATTTCAAATGTAAACCGGATGTTCGGTTGTATGGAGTTCAATTTGTCTGCGAATCGTTCTATGTCTTGCTTGTTGCCCTTCATGATGCAGAATACATCGTCGATATACCTCTTCCATAGCTTTACATTTGAAGCCTGCATATCTATGGATTCTTCGAAATGTTCCATCCAGATATTGGCCTTCACCGGTGCTACTGGGCTACCCATTGCCACTCCGTCGATCTGGAGGTAATGTTGTCCACGATATATGAAGTATTTACCCTCTAAGCAATTTTTCAATAGAACGGCGTATTCGTTAGACAGACCGCTATCCCTTAATTTTCTCTCAACGACCTCAAGGCAATCCTGAACTGGAACATTGGTGAATAGTGACTCCACGTCAAAACTTACCATCACTTCGTCTGGTTCCTTTGTCACGCTCTTGATGATGTCGATAAAATGGCGAGAGTCCTTCACGAAAGATGCCGTCTTACCTACTAACGGTTGCAGTACCTTGCTGATGTGTTTCGCCAAACCATATGTCGGTGAATTTATTTGACTCACTATCGGCCGCAATGGTACATTTGTCTTGTGGACTTTAGGCAAACCGTAAATCTTGGGCGGCTGCACGATTTGGGGTTTGTGTAGACGTTCAAAGTCATCTTCCGCGAACACGTTTCTATGGTCCTTTATCAAAGCTCGAATGCGTTTCGTTACTCTGGCTGTCGGGTTATAAGACACAGGTTTATATATTAGCGTGTCACTTAACAAATTCCGTATTTTGCTGTCATAGTCACAAGAATTCATCACCACAGTGGCGTTCCCCTTGTCGGCCTTCAGCACTAAAATATTCGTGTTATCACGCAGCGTTCTTAATGCCTCACGCTCTTCTGTGGAGACATTGGGTTTCGGCGGCTTTGACTTACGTAAAATAACGGCAACATCCTGTCTAAGTGTATCCGCATCGTTAGACGGTAACTTGATGCGCGTTATAACCTCCTCGATGCTGCTTATGAAATTCTCGTACAGAATTCGTTTAGGTGTTAACGCATAATTTAACCCTTTAGCTAGTACGCTTTGTGTCGCGTTATCAACAATATACAAACAACGCCGCAGTAACACAACTCATCAGTGTGTAGACGTCATAAGTGTAGTGTGTCGAGGTACCGACAGTGCGGATAGAACTAAAAATATCAAAAATACAAAACAAGTGAGGGTAGCTGCCGAAACCCGCGCTTCACAAGGACGGCGCTGAGCTGACATCAGTCCCTCTGCGTCCACAAACGTTGCAAGCCGGTAGAAACGTAGGAGAATAACAGAGGTATTTATGCCTTGAAATAAATAAATTATCGCGACTAAGACCCGCTAAATAATATTGTATGATTAGATTCTCTGACTTCATTTCAATTCCAATCATCTTTGAATTATTTAAACATGAATAAAATAGCCAGCTGACATGTGAGCTATGATGCCATTTTAGCCAAAAGCTAAATATTGTTGTTAGAATATCCTTTATAGGTATACTAGGTTCGTACTAGTACGAGCTAATAAAATAATTCTATATATAGCTACTAGAATAATTCTGATTTTGTTGAGCTAACTCAACAAAAGCAGAATTATTCTAGTAGAATTATTATATCTTATGAGAGAATTTTCCACGGAACTTTCTATACAAAACTATAACCTCTAAAGCTTACTATTCTCTAAAAACATTTCATATTTTTAGAAAGACCTTTTTAAAGCCTTAACAACTTTTAATTACGAAATGTAACTCAGTTAAGTTTTAAAATGCGTGTGTTTATAACGTAGAAGCTTAATAATGCCTTGGATTGTAATATGTTTATGAGGCCGCGAGGTGCCATAATTTTAACGCAACACATACAACATTAAAAAATGCGTGTGTTTATAACGTAGAAGCTTAATAATGCCTTGGATTGTAATATGTTTATGAGTCCGCGAGGTGCCATAATTTTAACGCAACACATACAACATTAAAAAATGCGTGTGTTTATAACGTAGAAGCTTAATAACGCCTTGGATTGTAATATGTTTATGAGTCCGCGAGGTGCCATAATTTTAACGCAACACATACAACATTAAAAAATGCGTGTGTTTATAACGTAGAAGCTTAATAATGCCTTGGATTGTAATATGTTTATGAGTCCGCGAGGTGCCATAATTTTAACGCAACACATACAACATTAAGTTTAACTTTATAGTTTAATCTGATTATACTAAAAACAGAACTTAGTACCTAGAGTTAGTAGTGCGTTCGTGTGTCCCAATTTGTTCCTGGTTTGGGTTCAATTAACAAAATGGATAAGTCTTCTTGTGAAAAGCACTTTGGTTTTTCTCTGTCTAGAAATTGATCTGAACCGCAAACAATTTGCGGATCAGGCAATATTTTGAGTGTTGCCTTATGTGGTAATCGAACCCACAACACTCGACACATTGCCAAGCGGCGCGGCCTGGCGACCGCTTAAACCATTAGGCCATCCAAGCAATTATATATATTTAAAGATATTATGTTTATCCTAGTTCGGGATTAAATAGTCGTGTGTGAAAAAGTATAGCAGATGCAATAACAAGAAACGTGGATACTAGAAGTCTAGCAGAGTTATCATTACATTAAGGAAAATAAAGTACCTACTAGTTACCTCGGTTAAGTCATCTCACTCTTATTTGGCTCTATAATCATCTTTGGTCCTGAATTTAAGCAGTTGCTAGGCACGGGCCTCTTCTCACTATAAGAAGGGTAGGTTATAACTAGGGTTGGAAGACTTCACATGTCTTTCAAGAATGTTATGAAGAACTCTCCATTAAGCATGGTGTTTTCTTCATTGTTTAGCAAGATATAATACGCACATATTTTAAAAGGCTGTATGCGCGCCGTAAATTTTAACACGAAAGCTTCTGCATGACATTCATTAATATTTATAACTATAAGCTCACTACAATAACATCAAAAATTCACAGCACATTACCGCAATGCAAATCTATCAAGATCTAACACGCTATAGCCAATTAAAAATGCACGCAGTCAAAGTGACGAGTGTCATTTAACACGTCAGATATCATGTGTTACATCATGTCACGTCAATGGCATCAGTCAAGTGTCACTAACGTGTTTACACGTATCGAGACTAATATTGAATGACTGAAATTACAATGACTAATTGTATCAACATTGGTATTGCGTTAGTTAGTCGGATGCGTTCGATAAGATAACTAATTCTGGAATTGAGAAATTGTGATCGGCATTTCTGTATACTTGTAAAAAGCAATAGGTACCTATATATAGACATTCAGGAACTATTAATAGGCAACTTTTTGAACAGAAGAATAAATTATAAAAATGTAAGTAACCTCCGACTTATATAGATCTTCATAAAGTATAGCTGAGTACTATCTCGAACTCTCAACTTACAAAAAAATAGAGTGGCGGTGACATACGGACGGACACACAGACAGACAAACATGGTGATACTATAAAGGTTTCGTTTTTTGGCATTTTCGGCCACGAAACACTACAAAGAGAGTCATTCGCTTAGTAATTCTACGATGTTGTAGAAAGACACCTTGATGCATAGAAACACACACAATTTAAACGCCCTTCATTTTGCGTTAGGAGCTGAGGTGAAAAAATTTACTTCATTGGCATAAACAAGAAAGCGAGAAAGAAAGAAGAAATAGCAAGATCAAAAGGCGGATTCCAGACTCTTAGTCAGAAAGTCTTGGATGGAAGAGGGGGATAACGCTAGGTCTAAGTCTAAAGAGTGCAAATATAAATAAATCACAAAGATACCTCTAAAAAAATATTTTAACGAGTAAAAACCATATTAAAGTACATACAATGTAAATATAAAAATGTGTAAATATAATCACTAATTATTCACATTTTTTTGTAAAAGTAAGTAACAATTACTATCGAAAATTGAGTGGTAGGAAATAAGTACTCTAAAGCTTTTTAAAATGTCTATAATGTAAAAGTATCATAGTCCTTAATATAAATTTAATCATGCATTAAGTTTAGTTCGAAGAGTAAAGCTTTTTGTGAGGCATGGTTCTCTAATTTTTTTTACAACCAATGTTAAATTAAAATAAATAACTTACTCCTGCTAAAAGTAGTTTTAAATTCTGAATCTAGGACTCAATATGATATACTATTAGCTCTCATACATGTGAAAACGCATTATTTTCTCAAAATAATCCACACACAAATATTCGCAGCACTTCCGCACATTGGAATACAAACACCAGTTTAGGGACATTTGGTGACGCGTATCACGGCGTGTCACGGCAAGCTGCGTCATGACTCGGTGATGTCGTGACGGCCGGCGGATAATGTCCGCTGCGATTACCACGTTGGGCTAGGTCGTACGAAAATATATGCAGTAGATTCACTCAGAATATCTGTATATATAAAATCCTTGCGTTACTGACTCACTGACAGACAAGCTACAGCCGAAACTACTCGGCGCAAGAAGCTGAAATTTGGCATGAATGTTCCTTGGGGACCGTAGGGGTGCACTAAGACGGGATTTCCCGAAATTCCCACGGGATCGGGCATAACGGGAAATTCAAAAATATGTGCGTGCGAAGCCGCTGGCGTCCTCTAGTTCTATATAAATAGAAATAAATCACCGAAATGTTTGTACGCGCATAACTTCCAAACAACTGCACCAAATAACGAACATATATTTTTTTCTTTTATATGTTCAATTTTGTCATGAGCTTTCTATGAAAAAAAAAAGAAACAGCAAATAAATATGTCTGTATGATGTTTGTGCGGTCAGCTAGTACTTAGATATTCATGGCTAGTTTCAGCACCACAACTGGATTGGCATTCATCATCATCGGCCTTACTTATAATCAGCATTAATTAACTGCTGGCCACAGTTATCTTCTCTCTATGAAAATTATCATACCATAGTCCACCACGCTAGCCAAGTGTGGGTTGGCAGACTTTAGATATCTTTCGAGAGCATTACGGAGAATACTTAAAAAATAATTTGTGAGCTCATCGGCTTGCTCAAACCTCAAACCCACGGAGCGCACTAATGATTTTTCGAAGTTATATTTTTATTTTATTTAAAAATAAATAAAATAAAAATATAACTTTTATATATACGAATATATATTTTTCGAAGTTATGTGCAGACTAAATTGTTAATTTATAATCGCTCGCTAAACGGCCAATGAAGTCGTCGCGAGGAAACCTCCTGATTACTTCTAAAAGTCATTGGTGCCATACGTTTAAATCTGAGACGATCTACTCAACAGTCTGCTAGTCTCTCCACCAGGCTATAGCTACTTAAACATAACACAATAAATCTATACAAACACTAGAGGATGCCAGCGGCTAAAACGGTGAATGTCGTTGTCATTCAGGCAGCGGAGCCGCAGCAAAGCGTGCAGACTACGAGGCGTCAATATATTGATACTTATTACTCCACTAGGTCATCTATCCAAAATGTGCCTTGGCTTCCAATACGAGAGAACGCCACATCACCCGATCTTTGGCCACTTCTCGCCAATCACCAGCTTGAAGCGCCTTAAAATCCTGCTCCACAGCGTCTTTCCAGCGGTATCTGGGGCGACCGACAAGACGACGTCCTGTTGGTCGACCCATGTTAAAGCGCCTACGCATTATTTCACAGCAGCGTCAATCGTACGTTATAGTTCGCTACGCGGTAGCATTAGATTAAGTTCGGCCTAACATAGTTATAGATTTGTATAGACTCCTTTTTATAAAATGTACCTGCTGTATACGATTTGGATAATCCTTCACTCTGCTTTTGTAAGCTGCAAAGATTACACGTCATCCAAAGTTTCCAAGATCGTTTTATTTCTCGAAGTCCAGTGAATCCCGCACAACCCACATACGCTCTTTTAACCGCGAGTTCCTCTCGACGATAATACAATAGGTATATTGATGGCAAAAATCTAAACAAAACGTGAAAAGTGGCATTTCTGTCATTATCAATGCGCTCAGCTTTGTCAGTCATGCTTATTATTTATTCATACACCACCAGCTCCGATTAGCTAATTACGAGTTATCAGCCAGAGTGCTAGGATTTACTTCGACACGCATCATAATTAATATGAAAATGCCAGCGTTTTTTAAATAAGTAATGTGTTGGATTACGCGTTGATCTGGTATTTTTAATTGTACGTATGTATGTACGCTATGTAGGTTTAACAGGGGTACTTAGTTTAAGCATTTATGTAAACATTGTATACTTTTTAATATATTTTGATAAAAATACAATTTCGAAAACTAAAAATAACAAAGAAGCGGGTCCCAAAATTACACAGACATTCGTATCCTGTTTTACCTGCCTTGAGGTAAATCTTTTGAAAATGGTAACCCATGTTTGATCTTGGAAATTCAACTAACTTTAAGCAAAACTTGACCAACATTAGTTCAGCTGTCTGTGGGAGCATAATAGACAGCGCGCAATAATCAGCAGATTTTCGAGTAAAAAATAATGTTATTAGTCGTTATTATATTCTTTTTGGTTATACTTGCGTCTTCAGCGGAGGAGTTGCAGGAGATGGTAACAATCATGCATGGTGCGTTAGAGAGGAAAGGAATGAAAGTGAATGTAAGTAAAACGAAAATTATGGTTTTTGAAAAGGAGGAATGCGTTACGGCTTGTAATGTTATGATATATGGACAGCGAGTGGAGCAAGTCAATGAGTTTGTATATTTAGGTACGCTGTTTACAAGAGATGGTAAGAATGTAGAAGATATTGAAAGAAGAGTTAATGCAGGTAATATAGTGAATGGAGCTTTGAAGGCGTTTATGAATAGCCAAAACGTGTCCAAAAAGGCACGTTTGGCTGTCCATAGAGGGGTGTTAGTACCTATTCTTATGTATGGTAGTGATAGTTGGGTATGGCAGAAGAGTCATGAAAGTATATTAAATGCTGTAGAAATGAGAGCACTGCGAAGTATGTGTGGTGTTTCTTTGACTGACAGAGTAAAGAATTGTGTGATAAGAGAGTGTTGTGGGGTAAAAAAAGATGTAGTGACAAGCATCGAGAAAGGTATGCTAAGATGGTTTGGGCACGTGGAGAGGATGGATGACGAAAGACTGACCAAGCAGATATATTAGGCAAGTGTGGAAGGGACAGGACGAAGGGGAAGACCTAGGCGGACGTTCTCTGACCAGATTGGAGACATCCTAAAAACAGGACAGGTTAGAAGCACCCTGAACAGAAGAGCAAGCATGAGGCATCTGATGGGAGTGAATGAAGCAAGAGAGATATGTCAGGATCGTTGCAAATGGCGTTCCGTAGTCTCTGCCTACCCCTCCGGGAAACAGGCGTGAGTCTATGTATGTATGGCGCTATTACTTCGAATAGTGCCGGAGGCCCTATCCCCTATTCCTTCTCCCTCATGCCACTCTTCATCCTATCCCTTTTCCCAACCCAAAGGGGCGGCAACGCACTTGTGACTCCTATGGTGTTGCTTGTGTCCATGGGCGGCGGTAATTGCTTACCATCAGGCAATCCGCCTGCTCGTTTGCCGCCTATTACCATAAAAGAAATATTATGTAATACTTGCCTCACCCAGTTATAACAGTTTGATACTGTGCAAATAGAGGTCTCTGAAATGGTGATTGACATTACTGGTTAAAAACCCTCAAAAATTACCGGAAAACAACATTGTAAGAAGCAGATAAAAGTAATACCTTAGTCTTGATTTACTTATGTAATGTATTACTAATACTACCTCTTAATAAATCAATGCTTTTTTTGTAACGTAAATACGCCAGCGCAACATATTCTATAAACTCGTTTATGAATATTCGATGCAGATTTTTTGATTCAAAACCGGCATTGAATTTTGCATAATAAATAAGCATGGCTGGCCTAGAAGTCACACACAGGGACTCGCGAGGCCGCGTTTTGTTTGACTCAGGCACAGAGTTACTAAGTCCTAAAACGTAGAGTGCGCACTGTCTGATTCAAGCTAATCCTATCTCCCCATGCACCTCAGCACAGGAATTAAAACCCTGACGGTATGGTAGGTATGAATAAAAATCAAATCATATTTTTATGCTCTACAATAGCTTGGTTTCGGTTCCGTGTTACACATATAGCTACATATGTCGATGTCTCTTATTTAATAGTAGGAATATTCTTAACTGTACCGACTGCAACAGGGTGACTTCTAGCAGATTCCTGTTTCAACGCCCCGCGCTTTTACAATCAAATATTATAATTAAAGGCACATAGTTTACACTTCAGTCCATAAATAGAGACAACTTGAACGATCCATAACTTATTTTTTGTTTTTCACGTGCATTTATAAAAGCGTGTTTTTCTAGTGTTTTTTAAACTATTAATTTATTTTATACTTTTTGGTCTTTGATAACGAAATATTTTTAACATTTATACATTTATTTTAAGTTGGCGAATGAGCCCGCATCCTCTCCATCTCCACCAGTGCGTCTGTATTGCACGGTGTTTTATCTGTCAGCTTAGAACAATCTAGCTTTGCAATCTGGAGATCACTAAGTGATTGTACTCTACTTAGGGCCACATACGCCTGTCCAGCCGCAAAAGTACGGAACCCTAAGTACACCACTGCGTGGTCTACAATATATAATTGGTTTGTTATAACCTTGAAACCTGATCGTGTTCAAAGTCCATTACGTGGCCCTTCTCATGAGTGCAAACACGACTATGATACGATACTCCATCATGGAATGCCAGTGCCTATCTTACGGCTTCATCATCAGATCTTGAAACCTAATTGTAGTCAAAGTTCATTACGTGGCCTTTCTCACAAGTGGAAACACGACTATGATACGATATTCCATCATGGAATGCCAGTGCCTATCTTCCGGCTTCATCATCAGACCTTGAAACCTATTAATATAAATACAAAACAGCTTGGATACGATTATCCATCATGAAGTTACAGTTCATATCTTCCGGCTCCATCATCAGATCAGTTTGACAGTACCATATTATATTATTGTCATCAGAACTACATACAACTGCCAATTTTCATTACGCTACGACCCTTGGAAGATGGTTAAATTAGTTACCTTAGATTCCATTACATAGTTAGTTACATACACGACGACCTAATAAAAGCGTGTTAATAAAAATCGGTGACAACCTATTTTGGCAACGAGCGGTTATTGCAGATATCGTAGACGATTGCATTGTTAGGCTGGATTTCTTCAGAGATCATCAGTGCAGATTAGACTGTAAAGGTGGTATCCTTAAGTGTGGAGATGTCAAGAGTCCAATGAAAGGTGGTGGCGTGGGGAAAATGTTGTGCCTCAAAGAATTCAAATCTGCACATAGATCACAATCCTATATCTACGAAGTTAAATGACTTGATTCATGCCGACAGGAGAGCGGTGCATCATGGATCTAAGGATGCGCGGAACGCGCATGTCTAGAGGGGGGTAGTGTGACGACCAGTGTCATGACAAAATGTCACGGAACAGATAAGTCCAAACATAAGTCATACTGACGTCTACATGAGAAGTGGGCTGGTCGTGAAACAGAATAATTACCAAAACAAAGAGTTTTGAAGACTATTTCACTATTTGGAAATGATAGCAATGCATACAGATTTATATAATAGAAGCGCATTTCTTAAGGATTTTGTGTGCCGATTCCAATTGGCGTGTTGGCGGGTGTTGTCAGTTCTGTTCGTCTCTCTTGCACTCATAGAGACAGCTGTCACAGCGCGACTGCCACGCCGCTCAGCGGCAATTTGGGTCACAGAAAGTTTGTCTACAGAGCGCCCATAAGAAATGCGCCTCTATATAAATATCTATGCTCTATGATGATAGTTTCAAGTTGGATGACGTAAACGCTCGTCATCGTAACACTCTGTCAAGTGTTCGCCAAATTCCCTACAAACAGTTAGCAAGGCGATGGCCGTGCAGATAACACTCCGCTTCACGCTCTGAAGGCGTGGGTTCAGGTCCCAGTCATAACAGTCATGTGGATTTTGGTTTTTATGAAATTTGAAAAATGTTTATGAATATTTGGCAAATATTGTATTTTATTCTAAATATTTAAATAATTCAAAGTCCATTACGTGGCCTTTCTCACAAGTGCAAACACGACTATGATATAATATTCCATCATGGAATGCCAGTGCCTATCTTCCGGCTTCATCAACAGACCTTGAAACCTAATTGTAGTCAAAGTTCATTACGTGGTCTTTCTCACAAGTGCAAATACGACTATGATACGACATTCCTTCATGGAATGCCAGTGCCTATCTTCCGGCTTCATCATCAGACCTTGAAACCTAATTGTAGTCAAAGTTCATTACAAGACTTTTCTAAGAAATCCAAAACAGCTATGATACGTTTTGCCATCATGAAGTTCCAGGCCATATCTCCCGACTCCATCATCAGATCGGTTTGACAGTCCCATATTATTAAATTACCATCAGAACTACATACAGCTGCCAATTTTCATTACGCTACGACCCTTGGAAGATGGTTAAATTAGTTACCTTAGATTCCATTACATAGTTAGTTACATACACGACGACCTAATAAAAGCGTGTTAAAAATGCTTTAATTCGAAAGCACGCGAAAGATCGTTGACACCTGCTAACACTTGTAGCTACATATTTATATGTCCTTTAGCGAGAAAGTATACATACCTAATGTATGTCTTTTAGCCATAAAAATATAATAAACAACTCCTTTCTTTTATAAATCAAAATAATATTAACTAGTATGAATGTTTATCACTTGAAAATGAACCGATAACTAACACAGCAGTGGCTCTTTATCACGTAGAGTTCACTTCTAGCGTTATGGAGCGTCCCTATAGTATTTGTGTGTGACGCGGCCGCGAGTGGCTGATTTATGTCAGACTCTCTAGCACACACTGGAATTTACAATATAACTGCTATGCCATAGCTTCGTTTGTGGACTGGAGCAAAAACACTTCAACTGTTTAGAGTAGTTGGTAGTTGTGTTGAATATGCAATATGTACTCGTATAGTATTATGCACGGAGCAACGCAGCAACTGTGATACTCAGCAAGTTAGTGCTGACTTTAAGTTTTTTGCTCCACATTATAGCAACATCAAATAAAATAAAAAAATCGGGCAAGTGCGAGTCTGACCCGCGCACCGAGGGTTCCGTACGCATTGCATCGTGTATCGAGACGAATTTTGCCCGTCTTTTATGTTGAGTGCCGTTATAGAATATTGCTAAAATAAGTATCTATAAGAAAAGTTTTTCTACTGTTAACATGAATGACCTCCTTAACTTTAGCAGTAATCGCGAAAATATTTAAGTACATTCCTATCTACAAAACCTTGCTTGGAGTTATTCTTGTCTTCATACTGTAAGACCTTGCTTCCTGCAAAATTACAGTACTCTAAGTCTACAAAAAGCACCCTTTAAGTTTTTATTTACAAAATTCATAAGAATTGGTAAGAAATTATGTATAAATGGCCATATTTTTTATTGCACTGTGAAAGATCCTTAGTTTTTTCACGAAACTATGGCACTGTAAATTTAAGTAACTAATAACTCTCGACAATGAATACCGATTTACAATAGAAGCACATTTCTTAAGGATTTCGTGAGCCGATTTCAATTGGCGAGTTGGCGAATGTTGTCAGTGTAGTTCGTAGTTGGCGCCGTTGGCGGCGCTGGCGTAGTTCTCCGTCTCTCTTGCTCTCGTAGTTAAGATACACAGGAGAAACGTTCGTCTCTCTTGCACTCGTAGAGACAGCTGTCACAGCGCGACTGCCACGCCGCCAAGCGGCAATATGGGTCACAGAAAATTTGTCTACAGAGCACCCATAAGAAATGCGCTTCTATGTAAATATCTATGTTCTATGCTCTCATGCAACTTTTAAAATGACAGATGAATTCGTTTTTCGACGTGACATCTTAAGTCTATCGCGAATAAGTCATAACGCGCATGCGTGGCTTGACTTGTCCGTTTAAGCGACAATAAAATTATACATATTATTATTAATGACAGACATTTCGTTTACCATCTCAACTGTATTTTATTCATTAAATATTTTCTTTCACACAATAGCACAATTTTATTTATTTACCTTATTTGAGGTTGGTGCTAATTATGCTAGTCCTCTAAATCTGTATGAGCGCCCATTCAACTTAGAGGACTATCTTAAATGGAGTCTACTATGTATGTATGGGGACGCCCTTAACTTTTCCACTTTTTTATTTTATGTACTTTTTTCTTTATTTGTGCTGCAAGAACCCGCTTTTGGCCAAATTTCGTGATTCTAGTTTCAATTGGCTATGAGCGCTAATTGTCACCAATAGCAATAGCTGTTAGAAAGCTTTTTTATTGAAAATTATTCACGTGTAACTTAAACGTATGTTTTTACTTACCTCCAACCTTTTGGGGAGATATAAACATGTATCTGCTTATAAAACAACAAAAATAATCAAGCCTTTAAAGGGATGATATCCATCGCTCAGCAGAACCCTCGTTAAATAATTTCTCGTGTGAAACTCTCTTTGCTGGTTAATGAAACAATGCAGGTTAAATTAATATTTACTTAGCACATGAACCTTCCACAGGATGTATTTTCGTCCATTTCGACATAAATCAGGGGAAAGAGCGGGAGGGATCTGCTGAAAATGCGTTTAATGATATTGCTGCCTACTAACCGAAATATTAGCTACGTAGGGATAATATAAGGTATATAGTGATAGGTAGTAAGTTACTACTTTGGATAGCAGATAGTTTGATTTTTGATGCAAAACTTACGCCACGAATATGTAAAATCTAATACCTCATTACAAAACAAGGACTACAAAAGTTAAGTATTTCCAAGAAGTCGTCATTCAATAAGTTGAATTAGCAATATTTCACGTAAATACTCTTTTTTAAATAAGCTCCCACTCTAAAGTTTATTGTATGGCTACACCATTGTATGTTTTTTTTCTGATCTATTCACCACCATACAAAGGTTTCCTGGAAGAAATGACATTTAGCGATAAAGCCGTCTATTGTAATTTTTAATCAAGCATCGTTGGTATTAAATTCGGTTTAAACCAATTCGCCTAAGTATATATCTATCTAAAACCACGCTTAGATCTGCGTAGCGGTAGACAGATGTATACAAATCTGTACGGATAGAATAGCAGTTTAAGTACGTATTTCGTTGTATTATCTAGGTACAGCACCGATTGTTGGAACTTATACATTTGGCACAAAATGTCTGATCTACAATTAAGGTTGCTTAAAATAGAATAGACTGTGACTATCACATTATTATTATCGCTAACAGCAGTCTCTTCTAGGCAAGTTTAAGGTGGCCAGGAATTAATGTACAGGAGGAATTACATTCCTAAAATTGAAGTACTTTATACAATTTCTTTAATTTTTATAAATTTGCTCGATACTTTCCGTTTTAAAGATGTTTTTTAACCTACGAATAATTTCCGTTTTCAACCCAATTCATAGTCCGTCTCAAAGTCTTACTGTGGTAAGAGTAATTTGTGTTAAAAATAAACCTCCTGTAAATACCAAAGTGCAACATCTCACGGTAAGGCTTTACTACGATTTAATATATCGAGGTCCCCTGTGGAGGTACTTCAAGAAGGATAGCGACGGGGACTCCAGTGCAACCGCCCACTCGTATATCCCGTGCTTTCTCATTTATGTAATGGAGGTGGCCACTGGGTATTTTAGTAGGCGTAGCACTTATCACTTATAAATTCAAAAGATTTTTATATGACGAATTGTAAGTCCACTCTTGTAGTAAAATGAAATACAGTACAAAAAAGAGGCTGAAGACACCTTTTTGAATTGTATTGCTAGGAACATACAAATAACCGTCAAACGAACAAATCGGCGATTGCGGAACATTTACTTCAATCGGGCACCAATCACTGGATTGAATTTCATCGTCCCCAAGTCCTCTCCACGGAACGCCACTTTTACCCAAGAGTTGTGCGTGAAGCGGTCGAAATCAGAAAACATAAAAATTTCAATCGGGAAGAGGGCTTCAAATTGTCATCGGCGTGGAATCCAGTGATTCGACTAACAACACCCCACTTTAATGCGCAGTCAGCGAATGTTCAATATACAGATACGGTTAGTGTGTTTTGCGCCGGTACTTCGAAAATAAACGACCCGGGGGTAGAAATGGAAGCTTCTACCTCGCACTCAGAGACGTGACACCGCTACACCAGTCAGCTTGCGACCACGGGGCGTGCAACCGTCTCGAAACGTCAAGCAAAATAAGGTACGTAAATACCTAATGCATGTTCGCGTTAATTCCCGTATATATATATTCTTATACATATAGCATTTCTGCACTTAAAGCTCTAAAATGATATTTCCACATAGGAATGTAGTTTAGATCAAACATAGTAATTTTAAGATAACAGAGATTTATTATGTGCAATAATAACGTCACGACAAGTACATCAATATTTGCTTGTCCTTGTCGTTACGCACACTATCTTCAATCTCTCTAAATCACCATCACATACAAATCATCACACCATGCTACAAACCACGCATAGCTACGAACGCACACATATGTAAAGTATCCTCAGCGTGGACGCTGGAACGAATGCAATATCTAGCACGTGACTGCAATAGTACGCGCTGCGGATTTGTGTCACCGATATGAAATGTAAAACTAAAACTAAGAATAAAAATGTGTGACTTCAAAGCGGTAAAGTAGCAGCGAAAAGTAGTGCGACTGAAGTCCAACAATGATGTGCTCTGCACAGCTAGATATGACTACTTGATTCCTTTTTTTTTATGGTAATAGGCGGCAAACGAGCAGACGGATTGCCTGATGGTAAGCAATTACCGCCGCTCATGGACACAAGCAACACCACAGGAGTCACAAGTGCGTTGCCGCCCCTTGGGGTTGGGAAAAGGGATAGGATGAAGAGTGGGATGAGGGAGAAGGAATAGGGGATAGGGCCTCCGGTACTCTCACTCACCGAACGAAACGCAACAATTTAGGTACTGGTACTTTACGTCGATTTTCTGTGAGAGGATAGTACTTCCCAGGTCGAGCCGGCCCATTCATGCTGAAATCAGCAAGGCTCTACTACCTTTCTCCTTTTCTTTAACTAAAGAAACCCTTAAGTATGATAAATACTAGGTACACTAGTTCACTAGCAGTCGCCCGCGACTTCACCAGCCCATACTTTAGTGCGACCTGCCTGCCTGGGTGGCTAGCCGGTCTAAAGTTTGTTTTAAGGGTTTTGTGACAGCAAACAAGCTGTGTATACACAAGCATAGACTCGTGACGTTTAGCCTTGAATGGATAGGCAAAATTGTGTTGAACCATTTTGTCAGCTGTTTTAAGGCTTAGGTAAGTGCTGTCGTTTTGTTAAGCTTGTTTTAAAAGGGGGCTAAATCTAACAACAAAGTTAGTCCTAGGCTATCTAAATCAGGGATTGCTTACCTTTAGTAACAAATGTGCCATTTTTAATGCATATATAATAGGTTGCTTGAAAAGTAACGTTAAGTTATTATACGTTTGTTATTCAATTACGTGATTGTTCAAATAACTTATACATTACCCGCATACAAGCCGAGCGGAACTGTTGTATGTTGAAGTTAGTAGTTTTAAGTGGTGATCAAGAATAAATTTGTGAATTTTCGTCGTGGGCTAAAATTATTTTGTGATGTGATATATCTGCTATTGGTTCACCATTTCTGATCTAGACTGTCCATCAAAGAAGGTCAGCATGTTTTCAATATGTAATTTTCAAGTTAAATTTAAAGGGACGCTGAACAAGATTTTTAATTTCTGTGAGGCATTTGAACACAGCTATGTCTGATTGCCAAGTTTATCATTTTCCTTTCAGGATTAGTTATTTTATTATTATTTATTAACATAGTAATATACTAAAGATGCAAAGGCAATAAAACCCCGTATCCATACTATCACGTCAGTACGTCAATACAGCCAAAACCAAAGTTGCCCCATAAAAACTATTACCCCATAGACCGATACAAGAATACCATCCACTAAAATGATGTTATTCCTTCACCGTTTGCAGCTGGGATCGTAATTTTATTACACAAGCGGAGTAGTGTGTAGTTGACCAACGTTTTCATAGTTCTTTCTTGTGATACCCTTGGGGACTAAAGGGTTGGATATTTCCCCTCCAAGCTCAGACAAGTTGTTTTATTTACACGTAATAAAATTGCAGTTTTGGATTATCTGGCGATAGACTCATTATTACTAGATTATTCCAGTTGCAACCAAGACTTTCACCTCAGATCTTAGGATCAGTTTTTTATTTTACCAGATATGACAGAATAATATTAACTTTTACGGAGGAAGACTGATTTCTAACTTTCGTGACCCACAGGAATAACGATATTCCATGTCTTAGATTAGCGACACTATATTTAATGGTACTGATTCTCTAGAATGACAGCCAAAAATCTTTTGATAGCCAGTACTAACGGTACAACGTGCTCTCCAAGACATAGGGCTAGACAGGCGAATAATAAAAAATTAATACGTGGGTCTCAACTCTATAATCACTGTATAGCAGTATATTCGTAAGGAGATGTAGGGTGACTAGTTTCTCACGGCTACAAGAACAGAAGACTTATGGGCGGTTTCAGATTAGCGTTTCATACGCACGGATAAGCTCGTTTTTGGAAGCGCAGGTAGGCACGTATAAGCGCGCATTTTGGCACACGCGCAACTCGTACGAACGTTGACACGCTTCTAAGCTCGTATAAGCGCGAGCCGTCAGAATCCATTTTGACACTTCCAAGATGTCACGTTTTTCGAAGCGCGTAATGTAACGCGCGTGTAAACGCGTATGCTGAAACAACCGTATACGCGCAGTAAAATACGCTATTCTGAAACCGCCCTTATCTGTATGATTGAAAAAAGTTGCGATTACTATTTGTTTCTCTAGTTTATTTTCGATTTTTATACCTAGTACTAGTATGTACTCGTGTACCTATTTGTGATTGGGCTCATTGTCTACTATTTTACGGCAATATGTATGTCTTTTATTAAGCATAATCCAAAGTTAGCAAAATATGACAACAATTTTTGCTTGTATATTTATTAATAAAGTTTACTCACAGCTTTTGAAACAATATGGTCAAAAAATATAATTGGTCTTATGCATTCTGCAATTATGAGCAATGAAATAAATTGGCCATCTTAACTATTGTTATACATCGTTTTTGATAGATGAGACATATTGTTATGTACTTGACATTACTACATGGGTTAATTTTCTAACTAAATTAAAAGCTTTCTCTTATGACTTAGGCCTACAAAACTCAAACAGAAACTACGAAACAAGTAGAGTATATCAAAACAGGGCAACTATAACGAAAGTGGGAGCAAAATGCAGCGCCCTTTGTAACCATTGTTAAAGACGACAAACAAAGCGAAGTTACTTATGCATTATAAATCTAAGCCAACCGCTCGGTAATAAGCCCGTATAATATGGAGTTAATTATATTAATCGTGGGTGGTGAAAAGCGCCTGCTCACTCATCTCCGGTTTAATCGCCGCCACAATAAAAATGAAAATCTGCCTATTAAAATAGCCACGGGCAATGCAAACGTGGATGCAAATTTAAGCTTTCGAATAATATGTAAATACCAAAGCATGTTGTACATGATACATCTAACAAATTACGATGCAAAAATAATGGCAAGATCGAGCGAAAAATTAAACAGTCATAAAGTCAAAGCAGACGCCGGTCCCCGGTCTTCAATACAAATATTTTCGATGGCAAACGGGACAACGCTAATAATGTATATTGATATGTCTGACTCGTAGCAAAAAGCGGGCCGTAGTTTCTGCCTACCCCTTCGGGTAGGTCAATAATTTTAGCTCCGTAATTAAAAAGTTTTAATATAATTTTAATTGATTATTTAACGTATAAGTTAGTATATATTGATAAAATAGTGACAAGAAGTTATTGTTAAAATTGTGTTTGTAAAAAGTATAATAACTACACGGCCAAAGTTCGAGCGAACAGAACGGAGACTTGGTGTCAACGGACGGATTTGAATTTACATCTGCTACGACTTAAACCCGGGGAGTATAATACTTATTAAAACTTATCCAACACTCCACAACACCGAATTACTCGGCTCACCCCCGTGTGAGCTACGTCCAACACACATCTGGCTCAGTTCTGTCTCCTTTTGCTTGACTATATGTGGAAGCAAAATCGAGGACTAAACAACAGCCCCAGACAAACACAATCTACAGATACACTTCACAATTACTACACTGTTTATTCTTATCTGTACTTCATATATTTGTGTACTTTGCTGCATTAGCTATTATTGGTTTAAACCTGTAACTTGTATACCTACTTACATTTTATTAATAAGTTGATTAAGTTCATCAGCTGAGATATTTCAATAGAAACCTTGTAAAAGTATTAGATAATTACTCTAAAGTATTCAAGTTACCTAAATTGTTCTCAATTTCTTAGTTTCTACAATTAATTAATTTAATATATTTTTTATTCATACTTTTTTTTTCTTTTGTAATTTTCTTATTTATTCTGTCTATACAATAATACTCAAACCCCATCACATCTCTTCTCTTCTTTGACTTTGCTCAGCTGTTTTCTTATTTTTTAGGTAATTTGTAATCCTTGGCAATGTCTACCCATATAATGACTCGGAAGGCAACGGCCAAGGAGGCGGAAAATAAATTAAGAATAACTCTGCTCGAGTTAAAGAAGTACAAGGACAACAACAGTCAACTATTAAGGGAACGCGTTGACTATGAAGAAGAAATTAAAATTGTGAATGACCGTATATCTGAGCTGAAGACACAACTCACGGAGCTGCATATAGAGCATATGGATGTCTTGGATCAACGGGTTAGACTACGAGAAGAAGTTAGGTGTTTCAGCAGCTGCGACGAAATTTACTCCAGACAACTTAGCCGCAATGCGGAGTTAGAAACAAGTCTCAATGAGGCTTATGGCAGAATTTCAACTCTGGAAGACACAATTGCGGCCTTTAACAGTACTGCTACTCACAACTTATTCTCTGAGCTCCTGGGTGACAAAATTAATATGCTAAAGGCTCTTAAATGTAATTGTCACAAGAAATGTCTTAGTAAGAATAAATTTAGAAAATTGTTTAAGTTAAATAAATTAATTAAGAAACTTAGATCTGGTCCTAAGTGGTCTACCAAATTGAGTCAGTATGCACAAGATAACTGTAAATTAAATAAAGAGTGTGAGTCTCTTTTATTAAAGCTTGAGGAAACAAATGAAGAATTAGTTTCTGGTAGGTTGTTATATGAACAACACACAAGTGAGTTGCAAGCACAAATATCATATCTACAAGCTCAACTCACTAGAACTATAATGGAACGCCAGAATGAGACTCATGAATACATCTTAAAATATGAAGAAATTTCAAGAGTTGGTCGAGAAAATTTTAAACAACTTATCTCATTATCCAACACTAATAATTACTGTTCCAGTTGTACAACTAAGTGTGTGACTACACCTGCTGAATCAATAGAATTGAATGCACATGGATGTCAGTATAATACACAAAACAAACTGCATCCAGTAAAGACTGACAGTAAGAATGTAATAATTTTTTCAGACCAACTGGGAGTGGGTTTAGGGAGCTTAATTGATCATTACACTGAGCGACCAGTACAGAACTTTTGCTCACCTCGAGCTCAGTCTTGTACCCTAGTTAATAAGATTAAGAATGCCAACTTGAATGCACTAACTACTGTCATCATATTGTATGGTGACAGCTCATTAGTCTACAAAAACAGTCTCATAGAATTAACAGACTTAATGATAGATGTTAGCACAAAAATAAGATGTAGCTTTATTATTTGTGCATTGCCTTATTCATATGCTCTCACAGATGACCAAAACAGGCAGATAGGCAAATTAAATTTATTATTGTACAATAGGACATGTCATAGTGACAGTATTTTATTTTTTGACACTAATATTTTTATTAGTAATTTCTTTTTAACAAAAGATACTATGTATTTTTCTTATGTACATAGGCGACAACTTGCTAAATTATTAGCATTTAATTTATATACTGACCGGAGTACTAATAGAGTACTTAGGAATTTGGTAGATAATAGTTATACCAATAGTAGTATTGACACATCTAGTAGTTTAAACTATTAGATGAGACAACAGATAGGCATTCATGTGTTTTAAACTTAGTTCATCAAAACATACAAGGCCTATCTGGCAAAGAATTAGAAATAGATTTATTTTTAAATAAACATAAGATTGATATCTTATGTACTACAGAACATTGCTTGCGAGGCGACCAATTAATATTTAACAATCAACATTACTCAGTTATAAGTGCATTCGTAAGAAAGAAGGCTATTCATGGTGGCTCTCTAATATATGTATGTAATAGTTTGAAATGTAAAGAACGTAAGGATATAGCTAAACTTTCTATCGAGCGCACTGCTGAGATTTCTTGTGTTGAGCTTGAACAACATATTATAGTGTGTGTGTATCGACCACCACAAAGCGACTTTACTCAGTTTGAAAGCATTATTGAGGATGTCTTAAAACACATCATTTCTAGTAGGAAGTCTGTAATCGTATGCGGCGATTTTAATGTCAATTTGTTAGAAAAATCACCAATTTGTACTAGGTTAGTTAGCTTATTTAGGTCATTTAATTTAAATGTTTTGTTCTCTGAACCAACCAGAATAACCTCACATTCATCTACATGCTTAGATAATGTTTTTTGCAATTGTCTTTATTTAAGTAAGGCTGTTTTAACTGACTTGACATCGGATCACTGCGGGCAAAAGGTTGTAATTCCAACTAATACAACCCCTAAAGTACAGGAAATTACATGTAGGCCAATGACCTCTGCTCGCCTAAAACACTTTAGTAATGATGTTGCTGCCAAGATCGCCAGTATTGACTTAACCGTTGATGATCCTGATGAATGATATAAATGCTTATTTAAAATTGTTAATGATGAGTACAATAAAAATTTTAAACTGAAGACGTTTGCAAGGAGCATTAAAGTAAATTTTTGTGATTGGGCAACAGTAGGTATATACAAAAGTAGAGCTAGGTTGTATGATCTATATGGTATGAAGAAATACAATTTTAACCCTGAATTTATTCAATATGTTAGAAATTATTCAAAGGTTTTTAAGAGGACATGTGCTTTAGCCAAATCCTTATATTTAAGCAATAAAATCAAAGAATCCAAGAACAAAATTAAAACTACTTGGAGCATTATTAACAATGAGACTGGTCGAGCTAAATTGGTAGATAACAATTATGAATTAAAATTTAATGGTGAAATTATTACTAGGAAAACTGATGTTGCTCAGACATTTAACAATTTCTTCATAAACATACCAGTGAACACAACCAGCTGTCTAGATTCATGTCCAAGCAAAGCAGAAATGTTGGTTAGGGGCAATGTGAATGAGTGTGATGTGCTTTTTAATTTTAAATATATTGACACCAATGACATACTGAAGGTATTCAAGACGCTCAATAATAAAAAATCTGTTGACTTATGGGGCATTTCTGTTAAACTTGTGCGACAAATTATTTCTAGCTTAGCTCCATATTTAGCTGCAATATTCAACAGATGCGTAGATACAGGAGTATTTCCTGATCTAATGAAACACAGTAAAGTAATACCATTATTCAAAAAGGGATCAAAGAGCGACCCTAGTAATTTTCGGCCAATTTCTATCTTGCCTGCTATTAGTAAAATTTTTGAAAAGATTATTTTGCATCAACTAGAGAGCCACTTTCACACAAATAATTTATTTCACAGTGAACAGTATGGCTTTACTAAGGGTCGCTCCACCGTTGATGCCGGTGTAACTTTGTTAAAGCATATTTTTAATGCTTGCGAAAACTCGGAGGATGCCATTGGTGTTTTTTGTGACCTATCAAAGGCCTTTGACTGTGTGGAACATAATACGCTTTTACTTAAATTGAAACTTTATGGTATTAGAAATACCGCACTCAATCTTGTTGCCAGCTACCTTAGTGATAGAATTCAGTATGTAGATGTTAATGGGAGTAGGTCTCTAGGTTTGCCAGTAGGAATGGGCGTTCCACAGGGCTCTATTCTCGGTCCATTTCTTTTTTTAATATATGTTAATGATTTGCCGTTCTTTGTACAAAATTTATGTGCTATTGTTTTGTTTGCCGACGATACGTCACTAATTTTTAAAGTTGATCGTAATTTAAGTAACTTTGATACCGTCAATAACACTCTTGCACAAGTATTAGATTGGTTTTCGACAAATAATTTGGTACTAAACTCAAGCAAAACCAAATGTGTTAAATTCTCTTTGCCTAATGTCAAAAGTGTTCCTACTAATATAATTTTAAATAAGGAAACAATTCAACTAGTCCAATCAACCGTATTCTTAGGTGTAACTTTAGATTGTAAGCTTCAGTGGGGCGCCCAAATATCCTGTCTCACAGTAAAACTTAGTTCTGCAGCGTTTGCAGTTAGAAAAGTTAGGGAATTCACAGATATAGATACTGCTAGACTAGTTTACTTTAGTTATTTTCACAGCGTAATGTCTTACGGAATAATATTATGGGGTACAGCTGCTGATATACAGACTATTTTTATCATTCAAAAGAGGGCCATACGTGCAATTTATAAGTTAGGTGCTAGAGATTCTTTACGTGATAAATTTAAAGAAGTAGATATATTGACAGTTGCATCGCAATATATATATGCTAACTTAACGTACAGTAAGAAAAACTTAATTGTGTACCGCAAAAATAGTGATTTGCACAAAGTGTACACAGGAATAAGCATAAACTGGTGGGAACTAACTACCGTCTACATAAAGTTCAGAACTCATTTGCGGGGATTGGTATACGATTTTTCAACAAATTGCCTCTTGAAATAATGAATTTACCCATGCACAAATACAAACAGACAATTAGGAACTTTCTTTTACAAAGGGGTTATTACACTATTAAGGAATTTTTAAATGATAAGACACCGTGGGGATAGGCTTAGGCTTGTTTAACTCACGATTATTTTATTTACATGTTAAGTGGAGGTGCCTCGTGAACACATGATTTTTGCAGGATTTGGATATTTTTATGATTTGTTGAATGTAGTTTAACATTATTTATCCCTGATCATATCCTTGTTCACTTGTCACCTTCACAAAATTCTTTCTACATTTGCATTCCTTCACGCGTTCTACTAACTTATGTTAATAATAACGATCTGGAAAATGGAGGTAATTGGCGGTCATGGTCAGTATACCAATAGATTGTTTCTTACTGCTGGTTCGTATACCGTTGTCGTCATGCTCACTAAAATGTCATTTCTTGTGGTGGCGTCGTGTGTCGGGTCATCCCTGTCCCTCTAATATGGCGAGAGGGATTATGGCTGGCACATGCGTCATACTCGTGAACGGGTGCTACTTGCGATGACTGGTCGATGACGGTCTTGCGGGCTGGTATTAGATTTTAATATTTAACTGCATCATTTCCATCATGGTTCTGATCATTTTCGCGGATTGCCTGCATTATTAGGTATATATAATGTAAGTGGATGCTCCTGTTTCAACATGTCTATTCTGAGGAGGCTAACCAAAACTATTATGTTTGAGTATTATTATGTACAGTAAATATATACAAGTGATATAGAAGGTGTAACAGTTGCAGCACCTTACAAAATGTAAATTGTGTATTATGCAAAACCTGGCGATGAAAAAGAGTGACCGTGAGTTTTATTGCCCGTTCTTTCTCATGGTTCTACCTATTGCTTTGCGAACGTGGCAGTAAATGTAAATGTAGAAGCATACAGTAATGTTTTAAATTTGAGTATAAGTAATTATTTTATAAATTTATTATTTTGACGTTCATAAGCGTCACATTGTGACCCATATGAATAAAGGATTTTGAAATTGGACAACAGGCGTAAGCCCACAGAAATTAATCTACGAATTTAAAATTAATAAGGTATTAATCTAGATTAATTTCTGTGCGTGAGCCTGTGTATGTATTACTATGTATGTATGTGTATTGATAATATTAATTAAAGGGTAAGCTTTCCACAACTTGCGTCGAATGAGCCGTACCTGCGCGGATTGCTCCGGCGCCTATTGCCGGCGGTGTGTATGTAAGACCCTTT
Organism: Euclidia mi; assembly: GCA_944739405.2. Taxonomy (NCBI): domain Eukaryota; kingdom Metazoa; phylum Arthropoda; class Insecta; order Lepidoptera; family Erebidae; genus Euclidia; species Euclidia mi. Next base: position 22,122,144 of record OX123204.2, on the reverse strand, counting down.
ATACCGTCTATACTCGGTTTAAGCTTCACGGCTAAGCTTAACATTGTAATGCGAATCTGCTGCGTAGCCCTACGCGATGAAAATGAATGGTGATCTCCGTTTGTTGTGACGCAGCTTTATGAGGGAAGTTGTTTTGAATAGAATGTAATAGAAAAATGTGGTTTTACGTGACAACGTGTAAAAGGTTTTTTTTATATGGCATTATACTTAATTGATTGATTGATTTTATAATAACAATAATAATTGTTAGTATGATCGGTTCTAATTGGTAAGCCATACATCACATTTAATTTTCCACATTTCTTGTTATTTGTGACACCTAACTATAGATATACTATATTAATAAGTTCAAAGACGTGTTGTATTTAAACTGTTGTTTACGGATTTCATCGATTTCACTGATATTACCTTTAAACCGAATGATCTAGAAACTACATTATTATCATTATCCGATGTTTCGGCCACTTTACAGCAACCGTGGTAAGGAGACTGTAGACGTGATTTCAAAGTCTTTCGCCTTTAAGTCCGGTGTCCGCTGTCTTCCTTAATAGTGTAATAACCCCTTTGTAAAAGAAAGTTCCTAATTATCCGTTTGTATTTGTGCATGGGTAAATTCATTATTTCAAGAGGCAATTTGTTGAAAAATCGTATACCAATCCCCGCAAATGAGTTCTGAACTTTATGTAGATGGTAGTTAGTTCCCACCAGTTTATGCTTATTCCTTGTGTTCACTTTGTGCAAATCACTATTTTTGCGGTATAGAATTAAGTTTTTCTTAATGTACATTAAGTTAGCATATATATATTGCGATGCAACTGTCAATATATCTACTTCTTTAAATTTATCACGTAAAGAATCTCTAGCACCTAACTTATAAATTGCACGTATGGCCCTCTTTTGAATGATAAAAATAGTCTGTATATCAGCAGCTGTACCCCATAATATTATTCCGTAAGACATTACGCTGTGAAAATAACTAAAGTAAACTAGTCTAGCAGTATCTATATCTGTGAATTCCCTAACTTTTCTAACTGCAAACGCTGCAGAACTAAGTTTTACTGCGAGACAGGATATTTGGGCGCCCCACTGAAGCTTACAATCTAAAGTTACACCTAAGAATACGGTTGATTCGACTAGTTGAATTGTTTCCTTATTTAAAATTATATTAGTAGGAACACTTTTGACATTAGGCAAAGAGAATTTAACACATTTGGTTTTGCTTGAGTTGAGTACCAAATTATTTGTCGAAAACCAATCTAATACTTGTGCAAGAGTGTTATTGACGGTATCAAAGTTACTTAAATTACGATCAACTTTAAAAATTAGTGACGTATCGTCGGCAAACAAAACAATAGCACATAAATTTTGTACAAAGAACGGCAAATCATTAACATATATTAAAAAAAGAAATGGACCGAGAATAGAGCCCCGTGGAACGCCCATTCCTACTGGCAAACCTAGAGACCTACTCCCATTAACATCTACATACTGAATTCTATCACTAAGGTAGCTGGCAACAAGATTGAGTGCGGTATTTCTAATACCATAAAGTTTCAATTTAAGTAAAAGCGTATTATGTTCCACACAGTCAAAGGCCTTTGATAGGTCACAAAAAACACCAATGGCATCCTCCGAGTTTTCCCAAGCATTAAAAATATGCTTTAACAAAGTTACACCGGCATCAACGGTGGAGCGACCCTTAGTAAAGCCATACTGTTCACTGTGAAATAAATTATTTGTGTGAAAGTGGCTCTCTAGTTGATGCAAAATAATCTTTTCAAAAATTTTAGTTAGAAACTACATTATTATCATTATCCGATGTTTCGGCCACTTTACAGCAACCGTGGTAAGGAGACTGTAGACGTGAATGAAGTCCGGTGTCCGCTGTCTAGTCAAACCAGATATGAGCTTTAAACCAAACTTTACACCAACCAACATCTAATATCTTCATCAAATTATATAATATCCTAACCAAATTTCTATTTAAAATGTTCGCTTTTGCAGACATTGCAACACAGATATATATATATATATATATATATATATATATATATATAAACAGAAACACAAAGTTTTAAAGTATAATTTTCTTCGAAACTTGGTTCTCCGACGCTTTCATGTGTAAGTATCTTTGCCATTCGAGACAAGCAATTTGATGTAATTAAATTAGCCGAGGTGGTTTCGTAACAAACTTTTCGGGAATATGTAATTTTGAGATGTCATATGTGAAAAGGTTACCTACGTAGAGACATGAGAAAATGTAGGTAAATTAATGGTTAAAAATTAAATAATAGATCTACATTAAATAATAAATCGACTCACAAGAAAAGTCTGTTATGAAGTGTTTTATCAGAAATAATTATTCTCGGAAAAAAGAAACCTTCATTGCCACTGATGAGACATCAAACAGACAACAAACTATCTATACATATTATAAACCGAAATCAATGAATACAGATTTACATAGAAGCGCAGTTCATAACGATTTCGTGTGACGATTCCAAGTGGGGACTGTGTCTCCAGTTTAGTTCGTAGTTGGCGGCGCTGGCGTCGTTATCCATCTCTCTTGCTCTCGCAGTTAAGATACACTCGAGGAACGTTCGTCTCTATTGGTCTCGTAGAGACAGCTGTCACAGCGTGACTGCCACGCCGCCAAGCAGCAATGTGGGTCACAGAAAGTTTGTCTTCAGAGCGCCCATAGGAAATGCGCCTCTATGTAAATATCTGAGCTCTTCACCGAAATCACATTTTTTTCCTGTCTGTCTGTAACAACACGATAAATTCAAAAACAACCGAACGGATTTTTGTACAGTTTTTACCAATAGATAGTGTGATTCCTGAGGAAGGCTTAGGTGTATATTCACGCGGGCGGAGTTGCGGAAGAAGTCTTGTTTAAAGTTTAATCTCAGCAGTATTATGTAAAAGCTAATATTATCTTAATCTTTTTAGATCCGCGGACTTAGAGCTCCATGGCATGGAGACCGTAGGGGAGCACTAAGAAGGGATTTCCCGAAATTCCCACGGGATCGAGCAGAAATAGTTAAATTTTAAAAATATTATGCGGGCATCTACTGGTTATTTATAAGTAAAATATTTACAACGTTAAAATGGCAAAGAGGCATATTATAATCTCGCAGTTATAGTAGCTCTTTCTTTTTCTTTCTCTTTAAAAGACAACTCCCGCACTAGGACTAAATCCTATGTCGCAGAGGACTTTACAAACATACAACTAACGGACACAATGAACATCCAGACTCGAAACAACAATTTATGAATCACACTAAATGTTGCCTCTTGCGGAAATCGAACCCACAACACTCGGCGCAGTGTCAGGCGGGAAGCCGGCTGCTTAAACCACTACGCTAACCATGTAGTCACAAGTAGTAAAGTAGCTGAACCAACCCCATTTACAACAGTATCACACGCACTCAAAGAACTCTTTTACACCCAAAACTTCACACATTCTACACATAGCATATACAAAGTCCCAACCGACTCGCAAATTAAAAGCTAAAACAATCAAAATCGACCTGTTTAGTTTACAAAAAAAGCGACTCAGCTATCTTTGAACGGCGGAATAAAAGGTACAAAGATCATTATAGAGCAATCCGAGTTGAAATTAAGTCGGAACACTCGGGTACGTAATCTAATTTGAGAATTCTCCTACTATATGTATGAAAAGCTAGCACGGGTTTGGCTACCCCAAGTGTTATGTCGACTATCGGCACTCTCATTTGTCAACTGTGAATTTTCCACCAATCACAGCATAGAACTCTGAACGTTTCGTGATGTCGTGAGATGGCTAATCCCGTGGTATGTCCCCAAGTATCGCACTGAGAAACGAAATGAGAGTTGACGCCAGCAACTCGATATAGCCCACTTAAATTTAATTAGTTACAATTAATTAAACCTCTAGGTGTTCGTAATTGTGCGGAACGGTTTTATAAGTTTTAATTTTGATATTACGTAATACGAGGACTGTGTAGCTCAAATGTTTTAGTCATTTGAAGCCTGTATTGTTTTTATTATATTAACCTATAACCTAACCGTTCCGTAAATGGTGCTTAATTTGTGATTGTTTTCTGTCATAGTTCTGATGGGCAACTCCTGCCTGACAGTAAAGATTAAAACGTAATTGAAATATATCGAGGGCATCGCATATCTTTATTATTTATTTATTATTAGAGAATGCGGCAAAACGAGAGCCTGCAAATAGTATTGGTCGCTGATTTTTTTATGTCTGCATAATACCAACAGTGAATATTTTTAGGTATTAACATTTTATCTAGCTGATTAATAACTTTTTATTTAACTAGCTGCCCTACATAAGCCTATGGTTTTTTGTTTTAAATAAATTGTTTTATTTTGGATTGTAAAAATAGTATCGCTTCAATGTACGTTGACCATGATTTGCTTAGCCCCACTGCTACAGGACGTGAAATGACACCGCGGTGGTTGTAGTGAGCAGGCCTAGAATATATTTCACCCCCCGTGGGATCTCCACCTTGTAGTGGTGGCTCAGTAACCGTTGGTTTGAGGTACACCCACGGTGAAGCTAAGCGGGATCCCGGGAGGGGACGCTCCACGTGGACTTGGGTGAGGCCTGCGTAGGATGCGTCCCAAGGTAAGGGTGCGGGGGACAGTTCTATCTGTCCCTCGCAGTCGGGTGCGGTCGCGGGAGGAGAGGCGTGTCGGTGTTGAGTTGCCGCGCGCCCTATCTCCCGCGACCAAATGGGGGCGCACCATCGTTGCGTCGCGGTAGGGTCGCAGAGGAAGAGGAGATGCGGTATTGCGTTGCCGTCCTCCCTATCCTCTGCGGCCGCTGGGTGTTTTGGCGGCGGAGCCCAACACCTTCATCCGCCGCCAAGGGGGTTTCGTTTGGGGCCCGCCTGACCATCTGGCGGGCCAATACCCGTCGGGGGGTAGCGAGGAATGCTTCGGTGAAACCCTACCCTCCGACACATGCGTACATAAGGAGCACGGGTTGGTTTTTAGTCAGTAAGAGTGTGACAGTCCCCTTCGTCCTTCCCCCCCAGGGCTGAGGGACTCCATGAGGATTTTCCAAACCGACAAAAAAAAAGAAGCCTAGAATATATTTAGGGTAGAGTTTAACGCACCTCCGTTGACATTCCCAACCGAAATCTAAGTGACAGCAATATCCACTGTGAGAGCCAAATAAAAGTCTTTTTTTTCAAGCGTGAAAGCTGCCACGCACAGAATATTGTAAGACCACATACCACACTTTTAAATATTGTAAGACCGTAAATACGCACTTAACTACAAAAAGTGCGGTGGTGCGCGGTGTGGGTATGACCTCAAGACCCTCCGCGACGCAGTCGTTGCAATAAAACCGCATTTCGCATAATAGAAAGCAGCGATAGCTGAGTGAAGAGACCGACGGAGCTAAGTGCGTATTAAATTGTTAATTATCGCTTGCTAATCGGTGAAGGAAAACATCGTGAGGAAACCTGCATGTCTGAGAGTTCGCCATAATGTTCTCGAAAGACATGTGAAGTTTGCCAACCCGCACTTGGCCAGCGTGGTGGACTAAGGCCTTACCCTTATTAAAGTGAGAAGAGGCCCGTGGCCAGCAGTACAAAGGGCTGATGATGATGATGATAAGCAGAAGAACAGACGAGTTTAACGATAATTGTTCCAGTCAGATTAGTGAACAAGTATTAATTGGCAATAGTCGTGACTACTGTAAGAGAAGGAAAACTTGATACAAACCCTATACCAACCCGTTTGGCCAGCGTGGTATAGTAGGCCAATTCCTCCTTTCAAAGGAGAGGCCTAGTCCAGCAGTGGACTGTTAAAGGCTGATGATGATGAGTCGTGACTATCTGAGAGTAGTTTGGGCTAAACGAGAATTACGAAGGCGTAGGCCGGAGTAATCGAGGTGCTACGGTCTTATGTGTTAGAAATAAAAATTACATTTAGTTTTAAGATATTGGAATTGCAATTGAGCAGTCGTGGTTTAATTTTCTACTTTGTGCTACCTAACGCAACAAAATATTGTATTTTAAATATTATAAGCGTTTAACGTGGTTGCCTATCCACGAAAATAAAAACAAGTAGATCACTCACAGTAAACTGTTTATAGAATTGAAACTGTATTTAACACTGCGCTGAACATTGCACTCACAGGTTCGCTTCTCGGTACAGTAAAACAATTTTGCTATCCATATGATAGAGTTACTGTTGGGTTAACATGTAGTCAACATGTTAACCCAACAGTGCGGCTAGATTAAATTGTCTTAAAAATTTCATTGCATAGTGACAATCATTTTAAAAATAACCATAACAACAGCAAAGAGCCAATTCCACCAAAAATAAACGGTTATGAAAATATGGAAATATTTGAAAATGAATGCATTCGCAAACATAACAGTTTTATGAAGAAACGAAGACCATTGTTTTATACGAAAACGACTATTTTACCAATATATTAATTTAATAAATAATCAATTTCTTAGCTACACATTAAAAGAGCCTTCAAATCAGTTCTAATATCCAATTACATGCCAATAAAACCCATGTAAAAGAACTGAAGGAGGATCTGAAATAACATCGAATATAGCACGGTGTTACACGAGTCCCCTACTGCCGTCCTTTGACTAGAACCCCGTTAACCCTCATATGGTCGATTTTGAGTTTTAAATGCAATGTGTTACAGTTTTAAATTCTCTATCTTTCTGTCTAAGAGCCATATCTCTATCACTTATAGTTTTAGAGATATTAAAACACGATTTACCGTTAAATGACAAAATATGCAATAAACTCTTGACTAAAAACTGACTATACCACGCTTCTAAGCTTGATTCCCGTTTAAGTACCTTAGTTTCCAAATTCGCCTAATATTTTTTAAATGTTTCATTAGCTTTAACCTCGTTAATTGAATTTTCTTGTCTACAAATACACTAAAAGCCTTTAACGTGTCTATAATTAAGAGTCTATTTAGATAAACAGAAATAAAAACAGTGCTATAAGCTATTTATGATGAATACCTTATCTTAATTCTGGTTAAACGCCTATAACGGTATTTTTGTCAAGTAATCAATACCAGGATTTATTCAAAACAATTTGTTAAAAAAACATTATTTACTTCTACAATGGAATTTCGTCATAAAAAGATTAGTCATTCTTAACTTAATACCCGCTAGTCCACATTCCTTAGCTAGCAACACGTTAGCCGTTTCTCGCGCTTCATTCATTCCGGGAGCGTGCGGGGATGGGATATGCGCGCTGGGATGGGATATGAGCGCCGGGAGCTTTGTCATTCCGCTCGGAGAGCTCATAGCGTGTAACCGTGCGTCATCGCATCGCATTCCCGCCAAAACACAAATATGTCGGAGAGCATTACGAGGTAAAATTTGTAAATTTTTGTGTAATAAAACAATTAATAGTATCTTCTTTAAGTTGTCCACCTATTCTGATTGAAGAATAGCAGACCAAAGAATCAGTACTATTTATGTAGTTATTATGCCTTTATCGTAGGTCTGCTATTTTTCCCTAAGAATAGGTGGGAAAGGGCAGGGACTAGATGAGAGTAGCCGCGGATCGTGATCAGTAGCGCGAATTGGGAAAGGCCTGTATCCAGCAAGGTACTGATGAAGGCTGATGATGATGAGGAATGATAATTATATCTTCTCGCTTTTCCAAAATACTATTAGTATGTCCCTTAATATTGTCGACGACATTTAGCTACGGATTATCTTTACATTGCTTACAAAGTTTACGCGTATGCACCGTTTTGCCACTCTACCAGGCCTCCTTCACTCGGCAGCACCTACAGGGATAAGTGCCTTCACTTTTGCGAGGCTTCCAGCCGCGTCGTTAGTCGATTGTCACCGCTAGCGCGCAGAGCTTGCTAATAACGTGAATTTTAATAGTGAACAAAGCAACTTGAGATTTTATTTATTTTACGAGAGCAAGTTGAAAACTTGATTTTTTGTTTGTTGAGATATTCCAACGATTATGGTGTCAAATTAAAGATCCAGTTAAAAATTATTAAAAATCCAGTTTTATCTGTATGAAGCATGTAAATCGATCCACGCGTTTAGGAAATAACTAAGAATTTGTATAGTGAAAATGTAAACGGCCAGAATTTTTGTGGTTTTATTCTGCGAGTTCAAATAGTGGGATAGGATACTTATAGGATAATTATTTATTCAAGTTCAGTTTCAGACAAGTAGGTAGAAAGATGATGAATAAATACTACTACTACCCAAAGGAATAGCGAGCGACCGGAAACAAAATTTAATTGATAAACTATTACCGATCATACCAAAGCATAAAATGTTTTTTTGGAAAAATTTACCAACTTCTGGAAATAGCGAACATCTGGAAGCACAAATAAAGGGAAAGAGAGTAACTAATTAATAACATATACCTAAATGCCGTCTATAATAAAATCATAAGACTGATTACATTTAAAACATGTTCTATATAATGTTATAAAAAAATATAAACCTGTGTTTTTAATAATAAGTGATTAGCTAAACAGAATTTTATGTAATCCACTGTCTTAGATTTTAGTGATTAAAATTTTTAGATTCTTTTTATTAATTTCATTGGTATTATTTGGTAAATGTTTCAATTTAGGAGAACTATAATAATGCTCTTTCATTCATATGTTACAATATATGGGGGTGCATACGGTTCCCACCAAGAACTTAGGGTCCCAAGCCAACCTCACCTGCAAGTGGTGCACCTGCCGATCAACGGACGAGGCTCTGGCAAAAACAAAATATCCCGATAAGCGGCAATAGGCTCGCCACCTATTACGTGGGATCAAAACACTGGCGAAAAGTGGGCGTTTAATATGCCTGTGCCTACCCCTTCGGGGAAACAGGCGTGAGTCTATGCTTACAATATAGATATTGTTTAAATAACTAAGTACACAGCACAAAGTTCCTTAAAACAATCTGTGATTTAAATAAATGTTAATATTTTAATTATTAAGTAATACTAAGTGGTAGTAAATATTATTACTGTCGTTGACTAATATAGAAATAGTGCCTTATAATATATTTCTAATATAGTTGATTTTTTAATAAGATAAGATTAATCAAGACTGTACTAGTAGTCATTTTGAAATATTAATAAGTTATATATAGAAGAGTTGAAGAACATTTAATTTCCTTTTGAGATTACAATTCTTTTCTGCTGTTTTACAATTTGCCGCATCATATTGTTGATGATAAGTGAAAGAAACTTTTATTTTGTAACTTTTTAATAAAATTCGATTAAACTTTCATACTACATTTCATTTAACTATCCAGTTTTTTAATATGAGAAGCTTAGCTATAAAGACGTTAGTAACAATTGAAGAAAGATTTACCTGTTTTTAGCTTAGTAACCAAGCATATATTTTTCCATTCCTTTTTTATTTTTCGCTAACATTTACCTTAAAAGTGTCTAAGGTGCTTTAGCCTCTTCTTACAAAAGGTAATAATGTATAAATATCAAGAAATATCTTAGCTACAAAACAGTTAATTGACTTAGCGAGTTTATAGTTAAGCAATTCAGGGTAAATCTATTAAACATTATAAATCTTATATATTTAAAGAAAATGCTTAACTAAAAGGTCTCTAAGTGTAGGTTAACGACGTTTTAGTGCGGCAATCAATGTCAAAAACAATGTGTATTGCTTAACTAAACCAAAAAATCCTGTATTTTTTTACAATTTTAAGTATATTTTTGAGCAAAAAATATCGTAAATGACGTAGGCAAATATGTGTTTCAATAATAATTAACAATCATTGATATATGTATAATAGTTTTTTAGAGACAGCGATTCCCACGTTTTTTACGTTTTTCTCCAAAATCACTTTTTGGGGTTAACGTGGTTTTAGTTAAAGGACGGCAGCCTAGGTAACATACAAATCGGAATCAATTCTGGAAGGGAATGTGCTTCGGTGGGTAAATAATGAAAATGTGGTGGAAATTGGTTCACACGACAATCTGTTGATGTTAGCTTAACTTGATAGATGTGGGAACAAATGTTTTATGACTGCACGAATGGTGTAGTGGTTTAGGCGGTTACTCTGCCTTAGTACTGCGTTCAGTGCTCTGATTTTGAGCCCTATAAGATATATATATAACAAATATAAAATTCTTATGATGTCTTTCTTCTATCTAGTGTTTTGTGTTTACTGTTAGTATACATATATCGATGTGTTTACTCTGTGTGTCTTTTGACTAATAAATATATTTTCTTTCTTTCTGTCATTGCGAAATCCCATGTTTGCAAAGAGACAGTATGTGTAAACATCAACTTAACTAGTAAACTTAAAGAAGCAAAACGACGTACTGACAACCGAGGCGGCGAATTTTTAACTGGCCAGTTCAAAATTCAACCAGCGTGCAAAGTTATAAAATGAAAAATCACAATATTTGGTAAGTAGTTGTAAAAATATAGTGTCGTAAATTGTGGACGATTCTGCGGCGTGGTAAGTCACACACGACGGTGAATAGCGGCCCGATACATTATAAGCCGCGCTGATTTACTGCCTGTAATAAATAATCGCTCTTTCCCCACTATTTCGTACAAAATCCATATAATTCTCAGTAACAAAGACATCGGTATCGAGGCACAACCTTCTAACATTTGTGTTGTGCCTATTCGTAATACAATATTCATAACGTCGTATCCGATATGTACTGGATCTTTATTGTTATTGCTCGACAGCCGATAAATTTATTCTTTCAATATTCTCTTCGCTGATAGATAACGTTTTTTTAAGATTCGCCATTATTTTTCTGTAGGCGGGAAAACAAGAGGAAATCGCTTTGTGCGCGCCCGCTTACCTGTTGTTATAGACGGATTTGACGGCTTGAAAAAAGAACATCTGTTCCACAACCGTCAATGAATAAAAGGAATAGCTGTGTATACTTGAATATAGCCCAGGAATTACTTTTTCTGATGGGGTCGTATATTACTACTAATTAGGAAACCAGACCTATATATAGGTTTGCTTGCTTTTTCTCAGGTATACAACAACATTGCACATTGCTTTGTAACAACTAATGAGCGAGTCACTGCATCTCATTTATATATATATTTTTTTATTTATTTAATCGCTTTATATACACGGAGCGTATAAAGGCGGACTTAATGCCATAGGCACTCTCTCCCAGTCTACCTTAGAGTGGTGCAGAGATTAAAAGAAGGTGTATTCTAGAATTAGGTGAAGAAGGAAGTTTTTAGCATAAACCTAGTACACAGATACATAGTTCAAAATACCTATTGATAGGTACTAAAAGAATATAAAAATAATTATATAACTAAATAATACTTGTAACTAGATTATACATATCTACAAAAATAACAATGTTAAATATATAATCATATAAATAAATGTCTATATACTTATACATAAATATTTATACATGTATATACATATACATAATTATTATTCAGATTCTTCTGCCAACTTATCCAATAACAGCTGTTTTACTCTTGATTTAAAGCTATCCTTTGTAGTAGACATCCTAATTTCTAGAGGGAGGGCATTCCAAAGAAGGATTGCCTGAATGGGAAAGGACGGGTGAAATAAAGCGGAAGTATGGGACGGACAAAGTAAGAGAAGATTATGGAAAGAACGAAGGTTTCGATCATGGTTGGAACACAAGTATTGAAAATAGGAAATAAGGTATTTTGCGGAATTAGGAGACATAAGGATAGAGTAAAGAGTAGTGAGGGCACGCATACTGCGTCTCTGACGAACAGGGATGTATCTACTTATCGTTCAACGAAGAACGATAAGTAGATACATGATCATACTTGCGAAGATTAAAAATAAATCGAATGCAGTTATTAAGAAGAAGATCCAGTTTGTTGAGAAGTTCTGCATTCAGATCATAGTAGCATACATCACCATAGTCGATCAACGGGAAAACCAAAGTTTGCACAAGCATAGTCTTGGTCTTGGGTGGATGGAAGTTCCTTAAACGATTTAGAGCACGTAGGAGATTTTCTGGCTGACTTGAGTTACTTGGTTACGCCAACTTAAAGTGCAATCCATGTGTAAGCCGAGATTCTTGACCACTGGACAGAAATCTATAGCGGTCTTATCGTATCGTACATTAGCGTAGGCAGAGTTGTTAAATCTAATCTTGTGATTGACCTTTGGCTGCCAATGATAATGGCTTGGCATTTGTTGGGGTTTACAGACAACCCAAACTTGTCTGACCAAGTTTTTATTGCAAGTAAATCCATATTAACCTGGTGGATTGCTACCGAAACATCCTCAACAGTTGCCTGAGAATAAATCTGCAAGTCATCGGCATACAAATGATATGCACACTGAAGATTTTGTGTTAGGAGATTAATAAACATAGAAAATAACAAAGGAGAAATAATACCGCCTTGAGGAACACCAGAGTTGTTGTCACACCAGTTCGATGATGACTCGTCGTAGCGGACTGACTGCTGGCGACCCCGAAGATAACTTGAGAACCAATCCAGAGCATCGGATGAGACCGTAAGATGGGAGAGGAGTGAAATTAGGATGTCGTGACTGAGGGTGTTAAAGACATTTGAAAAATCAACCAGAGTCAACACTGTGACCTTGGTGTATTCCACGCCCTCCCTAATATCGCCAGTCACTTTAAGGAGTGCGGTAGAAATGTCCAGGCCTGAAACCAGACTGGAAAGGACTCAATAAGTTGTTGATGTAAACAAACCTGGACAGTTGCTGTTGCACACAGGACTTGAGGACATTAGATAGGAAAGAAAAATGGATATGGGACGAAAATGCGACGGGAGAGAAGGATTCTGGATTTTTGGCAAAGTAATAACGTATGCTTTACTCCATAAGGATGGGAAAGTGCCAGAAACAAGTGAAAAAATTATTATATGAGACATGGCTGGGAGGACTTGATCCAGGATAGTGGTGATCATTCGTCGACTGATGTTGTCACTCCCAATAGCATTGGTTTTAATGGAAAGGATTGTCTTTTTGATCTCATTCGATGCAAGTGGAGAAAAGTGGAAGGATTCGATATCGGGTTGGGTTAAACCAGCTAAATAGTTCACCGTGAGGCACTTAGTTTGGTGATCCAGTGACGTGGTAGTTGTGAAATGTTTATTGATGTCATCCAAACTAAGCGCCCCAAGGCAGTCAACATGACGATGTTTGCGCGATGCCTAAGGTTCCGAGGAATTTCCAGATATCGGCAGGGGATAAGGATGAAATATTATGAAGTATGTGTTGTCGTTTTGCGTTGCGTACCATCTGATTACTCCGATTTCTTGCAGACTTGAAAATACTCCAGTTTTCGTCACAGCGGTCCTTTTTATAATTACGAAAAGCCCGGTCCCTACCAATGTGACCAAAACAACGTCTGTGCAGAACTTTAGGTGGGGATTTGGAAGGTTTTAGGCGGTATGAAAGGAAAATAAGGTCGTGACAGGAAAAACCAGGAGCAGGATGTTGACCATGGAAGGAGGCTAGGGTAGGAGAAGACGTGATGATTAAGTCGAGGCAGGTATCCTCTCCATCATAGTTATGGTGAGTGGGTTGCAGTGGCAAAATGTGGAGGCTGGCTGACTCAATGACATCGCGGAGTTTACGGGAACGACTGGATTGGTGGGAAAGAAGGTTAGAGTTGAAATCGCCCATGACAATGAGATGTTCATACTCTGACCCTAAAGATGCCAGTATCGGCTCGATACTGGAGAAATAATCAAAGGCTGGTGGGCAATAGACGACGCCAACAACGGCCTTGGCCCCTTTGACGTCAGTCTCGAGGAACAAATATTTTGCAGGTGAAGATGCTGGTGATGAAGAAATAATTCTGTAAGAAAAGGCACTGCAGATATATATTGCGACACCACCCCCTCTCCTGCCGACTCGATCATTCCGAATTAGAATGAAGCCGGGAAGAGAGTACGACGTAGCCTCGGAGAAAGCCTCCAGCAAGTCGCTATGATGGCTAGGTAAGCTTTGAGCGTTTAAGTGGCAAACATTATATTTCGTGATCGGTGATCACGAAATGTTTGACGCAAGCAATCACCCAATGTGCCCTCAAGAGAACAAAAACTACAGTTATCAAATATAACAGCTAAATCATTGGCAGACAAATAAGATTAGATTAGATTAGATTAGATAAATCTTTATTGTACACCACATAAGGAAAACATACATTGAAGGAGCACAAACAAGAAATGCACAATTGGCGGCCTTATCGCATACAGCAATTTCTTCCAGGCAACCATTAGGAATGGACTTTTGATTGTAGAAGGAGCCAAAAGTATTCGATGGTGTAGTTTAGAAATTTTGACAAATATATTTTCCGCATAGTATACATAAAAATACTTACTAAATAGGTACGTTGACATACATATTATATAATATATTATATATACACTACATATATAGGCAATACATATAATACATATATATACAATGATATATAAATATATATATAAATATAATAAGTTACATAATATTACAGTCTAATAAAAAGTTATGGACAATAATGCAATCATCTTGACAAATAGTGCTGTTTTAACATATTTTTAAAGATGTTCAGTGATTTTGCTCGTCTAATCTCAACTGGCAGCGCATTCCACAAACGTACAGCCTGAACTGAAAAGGATTTATCAAAGAAGTTTGTGGAATGCGTTGGCATCTGCAATCGCAGATCCTCTGACGACCTTAGGCACTTTGTATGTGTGTCATGAAGGAACTTGAACCGTTCTTTGAGATACAGGGGAGTGTTAGGATTGAACAATACATTATATAGTAATATTAGAATATGAGTATTCCTGCGAAGGCGAATTGGGAGCCACTTGAGCCTGCTACGAAATTCAGATACATGATCATATTTGCGTAAGCCAAATATAAATCTAATACAAAAGTTTTGGAGACGCTCAAGTTTCTCAAGTTGCTCCTCATTGAGATCAAGATAGCTGACATCGGCATAATCGAGTATTGGGAGAAGCAGTGATTGTGCCAGCGCAATTTTGGTGGTTATGGTCAGAAAGTTTCGCAACCTGCGCAACGACCCCGCCGAAGCAAACAATTTCCTACTGGTTTTCTGCACCTGACATCCCCAGGATAGAGTCTTATCTAAATAAATACCCAGATTTTTAACACTGTCTGTTATTGGTAAGATGTTTCCATCAAATTGAATTTCAGGGAGTTGTGACGGATTGACCTTAGACATCATCCTGGAACTGCCAATCAGAATGATCTGGGTTTTGGTTGGATTTAATTTAAGTCCATAATTTTTGCTCCACTCACAAATTTGCGCCAAGTCCCTGTTTATGGTAGAGAATGCATGTGAAATAGAGTCTAGCGGTGCCTGTGAGTATATCTGCAGGTCATCTGCGTAAAGGTGGTAGGACGAAAGTAGATGTTTGGTGATAGAATTTATAAAAATTGCGAAAAGTAGCGGAGATAAAACGCCACCCTGCGGTACACCGACAGTCGTATTACTCCATGAAGAGTATGATTCCTCAACGCGTATACGCTGTCGGCGTCCTTACAGGTAACTACGAAACCAGTCAATCACCGTTGGAGATATGTTAATAGAGCGGAGTATGCCGAGCATGACGTGGAAATCCACGGTGTTGAATGCATTGCTAAAATCGAGTAAGGACAGTAGCGTGAGCTTTCCACAATCCATTCCCAGCCTAATCTCATCAGTGATATGTACCAATGCCGTGGTAGTACTGTGACCAGGACGAAAACCAGATTGGAAAGGATTTAGGAGAGTGTTTTTGGAAATAAAGGAAGAGAGTTGTGTATGTACAAGACGTTCAAGGACTTTGGAAAGGAACGGGAGTATGGATATAGGTCGGAAGTCAGAAAAGGAACAAGGTTTGGATTTTTTTGGCAAAGGCATTATTTGGGCATCTTTCCACGCTGATGGAAAGATACCGGTGGAAACTGAGTAATTAAGGATATGACAGAGGACAGGTAGGATTTCATCAAGGATGGGCAGGATCATGTTTCGACTGATGCAGTCATTACCAACAGCATTGGATGAGATTGAAATTATGCTCTTTTTAACAATAAGCGTCGTCATCAGAATAAATATCCATTAAATAAATGTAAAATATACTATTAAACATATATATATAACATAAGAAAGTTTCCGAACGTTTCATATTGCTTACATTGTTTTGACAGTTGTAAGATTTATCACTGTCAGTAGTGTCAGTGCTGCGTACTTTGAATTCTTTGAACTAAGACTACAGAACAAAAGGCAGACGTAGCGCGCGGAACACTTGCGTGAGGCCACTAAAGCAAATACAAAATTGAAAAGCGAATACAAACTCGGGTCAGTGCGCTGCGAAGCATCGCACAGTTCACACGCCACGATCAATCCAGCTTTAAAATTCATAAAATGCCGTCTTGCGTTTTTAAACATTGTAAAAGTTGTTTCCAAAAGCAAAAACGGGAAGATGGAATATATTTTTACAGATAACTATGGATTATTTGACTGTTTTATAATATTATTTCGATAAAATTCGTATTTCTGCAGAAAATATGTATGTCAGGGATGTTAAGGATATCCATATCCGTAACCGAAACTATCGGATATCCGAAATAAAAAAATATCCGTATCCGGAACCGAAACCGAAATAAATGTTTCGGATAATTTCGGATAGAGGTGGAGTCAAATCTATATATATAAATAAAATTGGAGTGTCTGTTGATAATATTAAAATAACCGCTTTTTACTTATGGATACTATGGATGTATACAATACAGTACAATACAGTAAATTCGGTATATATACCGAATTTTTTGTCTGTCTGTTTGTTCTCGCTAGTCTCTGGAACGGCTGGACCGATTTTGACGGGACGTTCACTGGTGGAGCGCTGATGAACCAAGGAGTAACTTAGGCTATAAATTAACCGGGTACGCGAAGTAGTTCCTTCAGGCTGCGGGTGAAACCGCGGGCAACAGCTAGTATAATAAATAATACAAGAAAGTTAAGATTGTTATGTTTTACTTACTTAAATTATAGTAAGTAAATAAATACGTGCAATCATCATCTTCTTAGCGTAATCCCAGTTTCAATCTGGGGTCCGCTTACTAGTCTAACCGGATTTGGCTGAATGTTAGCTTTTCCACGGAGCGACTGCCTGTCTGACCTCCACAACCCGAAGGGATAGCGATATTCCATGGTTTAGACTAGTGTCAGTTTATTTTAAAAGGTACTGACCTATAATGATTGTCAAAGATCTTCATGAAAACCGGGACCGACGGCTTAACGTGCTCTCCGAGGCACGGGACAAGCGATAATTAACAATTCAATACTATAATAATATATAACTCCGAAAAGTCATTGGTGCGCGCCCTGGATTCGAACCCGATACCCTCTGCATGGCAGTCTGTTGGTTTCTCCACAAGGCTATCGCTGCTTTAAAAATAAAAAATAAATACTTGCAATACGCGTTCCAAATATTATCTCTATTATACGAAATGAATAATTAAATACCTATAATATTTTGCGTTGGCTGATTGTAGTACCTACCAAATGATGACCTAAATAAAACCTTTTTGTTATCTATTTACCTTTGAAATTCTTTAAAAATCTAATATCCGTAACCGAAACTATCCGAAACTACCGGATAATCCGAAATAATTTCATATCCGTATCCGAAACCGGAACCGATATAAAAAAATTCCAATATCCGTATCCGTATCCATATCCGAAATTCCATATCCGTAACATCCCTAATGTATGTGTTGCCAGTGTACGTCGACACTGTTTTCCCTGAATTAGGGAAAATGCACTTGTCAATTGATTATGTAGGTAATAATTATTGTCATGTTAATGAAAAATACATTAACGTCTTGTAAAAGTATATTGTAGATTATCTTTTTTCTTATAAATATAGTAATAGAATTTCCATTAGTATATACATTGTTTATAGTTCGATCCCCATATACTATACACTTTGACCTTTGTCACAGAATAAATCTTTGTACCGTTCTTATGGCGTAGAGAATAAGTATCAAAATCGTACTGCAACTGTTAGCTTGACTTGGCGCCGTGTGTACATTACGTACAGAAACAGAAATTATTGATTGCAGCCATTATTTATTTTTAGTTGCATTTTTTTTTGGTTATGATTTATGAATCATAATATTCATAATTTGTTGTGTGCATGACAAAATGTTTTTAGCTAATTAATATTTAGGAAGCAAGCCTATTGCAATTAACCAAACATTTCCAGATACTATACTGAGAATTTCTAAACAAAAAATAAACAACATATTCGCCGAACTAAGATCTGAACCTCACGATTGGTATTCGTAAATATATGTAGTTGGTATTATATAAGTATTTCTTCTGGATCGAGGCTATGAATCACAAAACATAATCTATTTATTTCTCAATTTACGAATAAAATTAGTTAAAACTTAACTCGGTACCTGCATTTAAGAAATGTATTTATAAAAGCATACTTTAATGGTATCTTTTATTTGAATAATTTTCACAACAGCATTACATATTAAAAGCATTAATTAAATCCATGGTAAATTCTTCAAAACCGCAAACGAATATAAAATATTACCTATGTAATATTTTTATATTCGTTTGCAAAAACTATATGTAAAATAGTGGGAGATTATTCATAATCTGGCAACTTTACACACACATAGACGCGCGTGTCCGTACAGTGCCAGTCGCCAAATGTCACGCACACATAGCTGTCAACGTGCCTCACTTAGTTGGACGAATGCGCTACATCTGGTTCTTGTTTGTTAAATCAGTGTCTTTGAAAACAATACATTATAATTATATCGGAATAACAATGTGGGTAATGAACGACTAACAAGTAACTAATATATAATACAGCATATAAACAAATCTTATCTACGCAAGCAACAGAAGACGCCTAACTAATTTAAAATTTAGAGAGAAATTATGCAAGAGAAACAGAAATAGTGAACAGAGAATTATTTACGCGTTTTGGCGTTTGAATTCGATGTGCCAGCACTCTCGTTGCCGCTAGTGCCCGCAGATGACGATCCGGTTCCGACCTTAGAGTGCTTCAGCATTACGGCGTTCAACTCTTCTTTGGTGGTCATCTTATGGCGGCTATTGTCGGATGCTCTAGCCACAATAACACCGTCCTGCGTCCAACATGCCTGCATGCTGAAGTGTTGACGTGCCTTCGCGAAAACCGCCTGACGAGGCTTTGTCAGGAACTCCTTTATTGCGACAGATGTTCCTTTCAGCCTGGTCTTGGCATTCCAAGTGGCTGATCTAGCCTCCCCGTTTTTGAACCATGCCAAGATCGGACGCCGGTGATCTTTTCTGGGAGCTCCTATTCTATGGCACACGCTGAGGTCCTGTGATGTCACACTAGAGAGGGCCAGACTGTTGACTATTTTAAGAACAGAATTCCTGCAATCCTCTTTCTCTTCTTCGGCCAGACCCAGAAATAGTAGAGCCTTGCGCCTGTGCCTAGTCTCCATGACGTCAATGGAATAGCTACATTCATTAATCTGCCTTCGTAGGAGACTCAACATTGAGAACATGAGCTCTCTAAACATGCGAAACTCCTCAGCAACGTTCGCAACCGTTTCCTTTGCTGGACCGACAACATGTAGCTGTGCCTCCAGTTCAGCCATCCTTCTGGAAAACGACTCCTCAAGGCTGTCCTGTACCTTCCTGATGTCATCAAGTTGAGACATAATTGTGTTAAGTTCTTCAAGTGCCAGTGACTATCAATTCCAGTGTGAAGTGCTGGCAGGTGGTGTAGTAAACTGGATTTACTTTTACAAAACAATACTACCTTTGTAAGTAGCTTAAGTTTAGATAGTAATCTAGCCAATTTAACTATAATAACAACTTTATATCAATTAATTAAATTGAAATTAGAAATTTTATGATGTGTGTTAACTTTTTCACACCTACCGCCCAAAAAATAAAAAACAAAATAAAAATTTTATCTAGTTCTATTCTACTCATCATGCTGTCAGTGTTGGCTAAAGGGTTATTCACTGCATTCAGCGTCTCCAGTCGCTGCTGTTACGCAATGCAGTCATGCAATAATTCCAAAGATGACCTACTTTTGTTCGAAAAAGCCGACATACTACTGGCAGCTAGAAAGCCAATCTCTTAAAACATTTTTGGAAAAGCCGCGCTCATTTGTTACTTTGGCACTAATCAGTGGCCAACAAAGATTCTATATCGCATTATGCCATCATCATCATAATCATCGTCTTTGTGTTAACCCAGTTGCATCCAAGACTTTCGCCTAGGAGCCAGGGACCCACTTAAGTTCTAGTCTAATCAGATTGACGTAATATTAGCGTTTCCACAAAGCGACTGCCGTCTGATCTTCGACAGGGTTGGAATATCGCGTTGTATTTTTCTATATCGTTATCAAACATCCATAAATCTAACATTATATCTGCTATTACTAACACATACTACATGTTTGTCGTGAGTGCGCCAGGAAACAACGAAATCTACATGCGCTGGTGCTGAACTTAGTACGACTGTGCTTTGGCCATAAAATACACATTTCTATTCGGTGTATTCAGCACCTATGTCTTACTGAATCCATGCAATCAGATCGAAAAATTATTATCAAGACCGACTGCCTCCATTGTCCAGTAGATAGCGTAGGTATGCGTCTGCTGATCTGAAGAACCCGGGTTCGATTCCCAGGTCGAGCAAAAGTGTTACTGACTTTTCCGAATTCTCAGTAGCAGCACGGAAGTCTGGCAGTGTGCTCGGTAACAGCAATGGGGTCGCCCTTTATTAAGTGGGTCCTAAAATTCATAATGTGCAATGACGGTGTACCAACTCCGCCTACTCCTTTTGGGGATACAGGCGTGAAGCTTTTAAAAACATACATCGACAGAACAACTATTACAAAACACATCTCTTCAAACACATCTCCAAAAAAGTCACATGTGACGTATCGGTCCATCACGTGTTTATAAATGACGGTAGTATCAGAGAGTGCCTTTCAATCGGCGCCTAATGCCTCCCAAGATGGATTTACCATCGCCATGGAGCAGTGCCAAGTCCTGACTCTCTTCGCCCCTCACTTTAACTTGCAAATTAAAATGGCCCCATCCTTGAATAATGATTTTTGTTTTGGATAGCCCATTTATCTAAGAATACTATAGGCTATAATTATAATGTCACGCTGTGAGCCAGGGGTACTGAGCAGTAACCATAAATAACGCGAGTGTAGCCGTGGGCTCAGCTTGTTGTTTGTATGTATGCAGTTCAAAAGTAATACTTATAACTTAAAAGTATAACTAAAATTACTTATAACGTCAAGAACTATTCTTAATCAGTTTGGTATTGAAATTGTTCTAACTATCCTTACCCTACCTTACACTTAATTTTAGTAACAACGTATATAGTTGGTAATAAAATTGAATGGTAAATTCAGCTAAGATATTTGTTTCGTCGTCATCAGCCTTTAACAGTCCACTGCTGGACTACGCCTCTCGTTTGAAAGGAGGAATTGGCCTACTATACCACGCTGGCCAAACGGGTTGGTATAGGGTTTGCATCAAGTTTTCCTTCTCTTACAGTGCTGTTCTCTGCATAATAATATGCTCCCTCTGTCGGCTCTTACGACACCCATGGGATGATATGGGGTAGTGACATTCCGTATTCTTAATCCGTCAGCACACGGACAGATATTTGTATAATTTCTAATAAACACACGTTTATAAACGAGTCGTTCATATTTGGTGTTGCACTGCTTAAAATCAGCACAAGAAACTTATCAATACCTAAATCGCAGTGTTGTGTGTTCGATTCCCGCAGTGCACAAAACTTGTAGCCCTTAAAAACTTAAATGCACTATAGTTACAAGTTTCATTGAATTTGCCGCCAAGCTATCGTGTTTCTTTACTGTTCCATTCCACCATGATAAAAGTATATTACAAAATTATCTGAAATATAATATTAATTACTAAATACCGCCCGCAGCTACGCTTGAATATTTCTATTTTAATTTAACCTTTTCTGACCGAACCCGTGGGAATTTTGAGCAATCCCTCGTAGTAAACCCCTACCCAAGGAACATACATGCCAAATGTCAGCTTCTTACGCCCACCAGTTTCGGCCTTGGTCCTTGGTTTCGGCTGAGCGTTGTCTGTCAGTCAGACAGTAATGCAAGAAATTTATACATATACAGAAAGACGACTGTGTTAAACAGACAATTCTTGCACTAGGCATCAATGTGTGTTCAGTGTCATACAGCGCGGCGTCCGCTTAGACCACTCATCCATTCGTTTTTCTGTATGTAACAACATTACATAACTTTCGGTCCTGATGTAATAGGGAGCGAGCCTATTGCTATCTACCAGGTACATTGTTAAGCGAGCGATCATTAACTACACACATAACTACAAAAAGTCAGAAGTGTGTGCCCGGTGTAACTGGGGATCGAATCCGAGATCATTGTCTCGGCAGTCTGTTACGTATACCACTGGGCTATCGCCGCTACTTTACTCGTATGTAACACTTCTCCACAAAGTCCGCTGATATGCAAGTAAAGCCTGAACATAATTACCGATCACATAATGTTAAACCCCAACGGTGATGCGGTGGTGTGGGCGTATAGCGGCTGACGCTGCGGCCGTGTCAGGTCTCGGAACAAATAACTTGTTGTACTTGCTAATATTTGCAATGTTGGTTTGTGTGTCGTCGCGTTTATTTGTATCTGCAGAGAAACATATTTATATCTGTAGTTCTATGTACACTAAAATTACTCTGCTACCAGCTCTAAATGTTATCTTGGAATATCATTTGACTTAAAAATATTTGTATTTAGGTTCGGAATTATCCGTAGGTCTTCTTGTTAACGTTGCTGGCTTAGATTCTAAATTGAATGCGTATGGATACTTCTACAAGAACAAAATTCGACGATTTCTATGGGAATATTACTGTAACCTACTAACAAAACGATCTGTAATTTTTTATTATACAGTTTCGCTTTATCCGTTTGTGGGACAAATTAAATATTTGAAATAATGCAGTCCAGGCAAAAAATAAAAATATTTGAACTTCGATCTTCTGATTCATATAACGTGTCCGTTTGCTGCTTGAAATTTCGAAGAACTTCCCCTATATAAACATATGTTGATTAATTTCTGTAGTGCAACTAGAAAATATAAAAAACACTGCTTCTCGATCATAAGTTTAACTGTTTGTAAGATTGTTTTTCACGAATATAAACATAATGCTTACATCAGTGCCGAAATATCGAATACTCGAAACAAGAGTATATGTACTCTCGTATCCTTACATCCGGGATGGCAATGGAAAATCCCTTTTAATGACCATGAAAGCTTAAATTCGGCTTAACGCAAAGTTACGCAAACTGAAGAGTGGAGACTATGGTCAAAATAAGGATTACCAAAACACAATGCTTACCAAACCGAACTTGCCCATTGTAATAGTATATGGCTTACCCTTATCATAGCATGACTTGGCTTGACTTTCGTTACAGGTTGGCAAAGTTAAGCAACGTTTGCACAGTTCGCCACTCGGATGGTTGACTGCGTGTGACATTTACATTAAAGCGTTACCGTGCTTCGGAGGGCACGTAAAGCTGACGGTCTCTACTCTTGGCTCAGGACAAGAATCGTGACCATCGAGCTAGGCCATGTCGGAGGGCATGGCATTGGCATGAAAAACAAGAAAACTCCGACTATAGACTAGCTGGCCACACAAAATAATAAAGTAAGAAGAGGTCCGTGCCCAACCAAGTGATGGTTTATATACAGTGCTGATGATGATGAAAACAAAATGGTGCCATCACATGCCAAACATGATATCTAAAAGACATAAACGTAGCTAAGACGCGCGTGTCCGTACAGTGCCAGTCGCCAAATGTCACGCACACATAGCTGTCAACGTGCCTCACTTAGTTGGACGAATGCGCTACATCTGGTTCTTGTTTGTTAAATCAGTGTCTTTGAAAACAATACATTATAATTATATCGGAATAACAATGTGGGTAATGAACGACTAACAAGTAACTAATATATAATACAGCATATAAACAAATCTTATCTACGCAAGCAACAGAAGACGCCTAACTAATTTAAAATTTAGAGAGAAATTATGCAAGAGAAACAGAAATAGTGAACAGAGAATTATTTACGCGTTGTGGCGTTTGAATTCGATGTGCCAGCACTCTCGTTGCCGCTACTGCCCGCAGATGACGATCCGGTTCCGACCTTAGAGTGCTTCAGCATTACGGCGTTCAACTCTTCTTTGGTGGTCATCTTATGGCGGCTATTGTCGGATGCTCTAGCCACAATAACACCGTCCTGCGTCCAACATGCCTGCATGCTGAAGTGTTGACGTGCCTTCGCGAAAACCGCCTGACGAGGCTTTGTCAGGAACTCATTTATTGCGACAGATGTTCCTTTCAGCCTGGTCTTGGCATTCCAAGTGGCTGATCTAGCCTCCCCGTTTTTGAACCATGCCAAGATCGGACGCCGGTGATCTTTTCTGGGAGCTCCTATTCTATGGCACACGCTGAGGTCCTGTGATGTCACACTAGAGAGGGCCAGACTGTTGACTATTTTAAGAACAGAATTCCTGCAATCCTCTTTCTCTTCTTCGGCCAGACCCAGAAATAGTAGAGCCTTGCGCCTGTGCCTAGTCTCCATGACGTCAATGGAATAGCTGCATTCATTAATCTGCCTTCGTAGGAGACTCAACATTGAGAACATGAGCTCTCTAAACATGCGAAACTCCTCAGCAACGTTCGCAACCGTTTCCTTTGCTGGACCGACAACATGTAGCTGTGCCTCCAGTTCAGCCATCCTTCTGGAAAACGACTCCTCAAGGCTGTCCTGTACCTTCCTGATGTCATCAAGTTGAGACATAATTGTGTTAAGTTCTTCAAGTGCCAGTGACTATCAATTCCAGTGTGAAGTGCTGGCAGGTGGTGTAGTAAACTGGATTTACTTTTACAAAACAATACTACCTTTGTAAGTAGCTTAAGTTTAGATAGTAATCTAGCCAATTTAACTATAATAACAACTTTATATCAATTAATTAAATTGAAATTAGAAATTTTATGATGTGTGTTAACTTTTTCACACCTACCGCCCAAAAAATAAAAAACAAAATAAAAATTTTATCTAGTTCTATTCTACTCATCATGCTGTCAGTGTTGGCTAAAGGGTTATTCACTGCATTCAGCGTCTCCAGTCGCTGCTGTTACGCAATGCAGTCATGCAATAATTCCAAAGATGACCTACTTTTGTTCGAAAAAGCCGACATACTACTGGCAGCTAGAAAGCCAATCTCTTAAAACATTTTTGGAAAAGCCGCGCTCATTTGTTACTTTGGCACTAATCAGTGGCCAACAAAGATTCTATATCGCATTATGCCATCATCATCATAATCATCGTCTTTGTGTTAACCCAGTTGCATCCAAGACTTTCGCCTAGGAGCCAGGGACCCACTTAAGTTCTAGTCTAATCAGATTGACGTAATATTAGCGTTTCCACAAAGCGACTGCCGTCTGATCTTCGACAGGGTTGGAATATCGCGTTGTATTTTTCTATATCGTTATCAAACATCCATAAATCTAACATTATATCTGCTATTACTAACACATACTACATGTTTGTCGTGAGTGCGCCAGGAAACAACGAAATCTACATGCGCTGGTGCTGAACTTAGTACGACTGTGCTTTGGCCATAAAATACACATTTCTATTCGGTGTATTCAGCACCTATGTCTTACTGAATCCATGCAATCAGATCGAAAAATTATTATCAAGACCGACTGCCTCCATTGTCCAGTAGATAGCGTAGGTATGCGTCTGCTGATCTGAAGAACCCGGGTTCGATTCCCAGGTCGAGCAAAAGTGTTACTGACTTTTCCGAATTCTCAGTAGCAGCACGGAAGTCTGGCAGTGTGCTCGGTAACAGCAATGGGGTCGCCCTTTATTAAGTGGGTCCTAAAATTCATAATGTGCAATGACGGTGTACCAACTCCGCCTACTCCTTTCGGGGATACAGGCGTGAAGCTTTTAAAAACATACATCGACAGAACAACTATTACAAAACACATCTCTTCAAACACATCTCCAAAAAAGTCACATGTGACGTATCGGTCCATCACGTGTTTATAAATGACGGTAGTATCAGAGAGTGCCTTTCAATCGGCGCCTAATGCCTCCCAAGATGGATTTACCATCGCCATGGAGCAGTGCCAAGTCCTGACTCTCTTCGCCCCTCACTTTAACTTGCAAATTAAAATGGCCCCATCCTTGAATAATGATTTTTGTTTTGGATAGCCCATTTATCTAAGAATACTATAGGCTATAATTATAATGTCACGCTGTGAGCCAGGGGTACTGAGCAGTAACCATAAATAACGCGAGTGTAGCCGTGGGCTCAGCTTGTTGTTTGTATGTATGCAGTTCAAAAGTAATACTTATAACTTAAAAGTATAACTAAAATTACTTATAACGTCAAGAACTATTCTTAATCAGTTTGGTATTGAAATTGTTCTAACTATCCTTACCCTACCTTACACTTAATTTTAGTAACAACGTATATAGTTGGTAATAAAATTGAATGGTAAATTCAGCTAAGATATTTGTTTCGTCGTCATCAGCCTTTAACAGTCCACTGCTGGACTACGCCTCTCGTTTGAAAGGAGGAATTGGCCTACTATACCACGCTGGCCAAACGGGTTGGTATAGGGTTTGCATCAAGTTTTCCTTCTCTTACAGTGCTGTTCTCTGCATAATAATATGCTCCCTCTGTCGGCTCTTACGACACCCATGGGATGATATGGGGTAGTGACATTCCGTATTCTTAATCCGTCAGCACACGGACAGATATTTGTATAATTTCTAATAAACACACGTTTATAAACGAGTCGTTCATATTTGGTGTTGCACTGCTTAAAATCAGCACAAGAAACTTATCAATACCTAAATCGCAGTGTTGTGTGTTCGATTCCCGCAGTGCACAAAACTTGTAGCCCTTAAAAACTTAAATGCACTATAGTTACAAGTTTCATTGAATTTGCCGCCAAGCTATCGTGTTTCTTTACTGTTCCATTCCACCATGATAAAAGTATATTACAAAATTATCTGAAATATAATATTAATTACTAAATACCGCCCGCAGCTACGCTTGAATATTTCTATTTTAATTTAACCTTTTCTGACCGAACCCGTGGGAATTTTGAGCAATCCCTCGTAGTAAACCCCTACCCAAGGAACATACATGCCAAATGTCAGCTTCTTACGCCCACCAGTTTCGGCCTTGGTCCTTGGTTTCGGCTGAGCGTTGTCTGTCAGTCAGACAGTAATGCAAGAAATTTATACATATACAGAAAGACGACTGTGTTAAACAGACAATTCTTGCACTAGGCATCAATGTGTGTTCAGTGTCATACAGCGCGGCGTCCGCTTAGACCACTCATCCATTCGTTTTTCTGTATGTAACAACATTACATAACTTTCGGTCCTGATGTAATAGGGAGCGAGCCTATTGCTATCTACCAGGTACATTGTTAAGCGAGCGATCATTAACTACACACATAACTACAAAAAGTCAGAAGTGTGTGCCCGGTGTAACTGGGGATCGAATCCGAGATCATTGTCTCGGCAGTCTGTTACGTATACCACTGGGCTATCGCCGCTACTTTACTCGTATGTAACACTTCTCCACAAAGTCCGCTGATATGCAAGTAAAGCCTGAACATAATTACCGATCACATAATGTTAAACCCCAACGGTGATGCGGTGGTGTGGGCGTATAGCGGCTGACGCTGCGGCCGTGTCAGGTCTCGGAACAAATAACTTGTTGTACTTGCTAATATTTGCAATGTTGGTTTGTGTGTCGTCGCGTTTATTTGTATCTGCAGAGAAACATATTTATATCTGTAGTTCTATGTACACTAAAATTACTCTGCTACCAGCTCTAAATGTTATCTTGGAATATCATTTGACTTAAAAATATTTGTATTTAGGTTCGGAATTATCCGTAGGTCTTCTTGTTAACGTTGCTGGCTTAGATTCTAAATTGAATGCGTATGGATACTTCTACAAGAACAAAATTCGACGATTTCTATGGGAATATTACTGTAACCTACTAACAAAACGATCTGTAATTTTTTATTATACAGTTTCGCTTTATCCGTTTGTGGGACAAATTAAATATTTGAAATAATGCAGTCCAGGCAAAAAATAAAAATATTTGAACTTCGATCTTCTGATTCATATAACGTGTCCGTTTGCTGCTTGAAATTTCGAAGAACTTCCCCTATATAAACATATGTTGATTAATTTCTGTAGTGCAACTAGAAAATATAAAAAACACTGCTTCTCGATCATAAGTTTAACTGTTTGTAAGATTGTTTTTCACGAATATAAACATAATGCTTACATCAGTGCCGAAATATCGAATACTCGAAACAAGAGTATATGTACTCTCGTATCCTTACATCCGGGATGGCAATGGAAAATCCCTTTTAATGACCATGAAAGCTTAAATTCGGCTTAACGCAAAGTTACGCAAACTGAAGAGTGGAGACTATGGTCAAAATAAGGATTACCAAAACACAATGCTTACCAAACCGAACTTGCCCATTGTAATAGTATATGGCTTACCCTTATCATAGCATGACTTGGCTTGACTTTCGTTACAGGTTGGCAAAGTTAAGCAACGTTTGCACAGTTCGCCACTCGGATGGTTGACTGCGTGTGACATTTACATTAAAGCGTTACCGTGCTTCGGAGGGCACGTAAAGCTGACGGTCTCTACTCTTGGCTCAGGACAAGAATCGTGACCATCGAGCTAGGCCATGTCGGAGGGCATGGCATTGGCATGAAAAACAAGAAAACTCCGACTATAGACTAGCTGGCCACACAAAATAATAAAGTAAGAAGAGGTCCGTGCCCAACCAAGTGATGGTTTATATACAGTGCTGATGATGATGAAAACAAAATGGTGCCATCACATGCCAAACATGATATCTAAAAGACATAAACGTAGCTAAGATTAAATAAATATGCAATCGTTCTTCAAGCACCAAAATATCCTCCCCCAATACAGCTGCACATTACAATAGCACACTTAAAATAGCCTAGTCAATATTGCCTCGTTGTGAACACGGCGTCATTAACTCGATTCTACGAGTATTTGCAGATCATTGTCATTGGCGCTGTATGGATTCATTTCCCTCAGCTCTCATACAGTACGCAAACATGAAAATGTTACATAGGCTTTGACGGTGTGTCTGTTATGTTGCCTATCGCTTGAGGGTAATAAGTGGGTTAGTAATGAGCTGGTTACCTGCATGTTTTTAATCATATAACTTAGTGGGTGACTGCCTCCGTGGTCCAGTGGATAGCATATGCGACTGCTAATCGGAGGTCCCGGGTTCGATTCCCGGGTCGGGCAAAAGTGTTACTGGGTTTTTCCGAATACTCAGTAGCAGCGCAGAGTCTGGTGATGTGCCCGGTAACGGCAATAGGCTCGCCCCCGATTACGTGGGACCTAAAAATTCATGGCAAAATGTGCATCTAATATTAAGACCTCTGCCTACCCCTTCAAGGATACATACATATATATATATGTATGGGTTCACACCGCCAACTAACACCCAAGTATGAAAAGAGGTGAAATGATGTCGTCCGCTTCGCCCGCTCCGTCCGTCAGTTGGCGGTGTGGCCTGCGCTTCAGACTCTTACTGACTAAAAACCAACCCATGTTCCTCATGTACCCGTGTGTCGGAGGGTCGAGTATCACCGAAGCATTCCTCGCTATCACCTGACGGGTATTGGCCCGCCAGATGGTCAGGCGGGCCCCGAACAAAACCCGCTTGGCGGCGGATGAAGGTATTGGGCTCCGCCGCCAAAACACCCGGTGACCGCAGAGGATAGGGAGGACGGCAACACAACACCGCATCTCCTCTTCCTCTGCGGCCCCACCGCGACGCAACAATGGTGCGCCCCCATTTGGTCGCGGGAGATAGAGCGCGCGGCAACGCAACACCGACACGCCTCTCCTGCCGCGACCGCGCTTGACTGTGAAGGATAGACTGAACTGTCCCCAGAACCCGCACCTTCGGACGCATCCTGCGCAGGCCCCTCCAAGCCCACGCGGAGCGTCCACTCCCGGGATCTCTCTTAGCTTCACCGCAGGTGTCCAAGCCACGGTTACTGAGCCCTCCACCACGACAAGGTGGAGATCCCACGGGGGGAACTATCCTCTCCCTAACTATTACTTATTAAGTTCGGTTTATGAACCGAACTTAATAAGTAAAAAACAAGTTACAAATGACAACAAACAAAAAACAACTTTTTAATGTCCACTTCTTATTTTTATGTAATATCGATATTTAGCGCTATGTAGCATCGAGGTGAAAACCTAAAGTTTGTCATAAACCATTGTGATGTGATGAGAGCGAGATGGCAATGTTAAGGCGAGGGGATAAACTTAAGTTTACCATCTGGCTTATCACAACACAGCAGAAAAATAATTGCAGCGGATGATCTGCATACATATTTAGTAATTAAAACAATAGTGGTAATAAGGAAACTAGTCTTCCATTGGGACCATGTTAGGTAACAACATGACAGCTGGACATTAGGAGGTGCACCGCTGAAAGTAGGCCCCTCTAGGCTCTCCACACAGAGCGAACTTAAGCTACCCGCATCCAACCGCTTACCACGATCCCAATATCCCATATCAGGCATAAATGTCAATTTCAATAAATTATCCCTACTTAACCCAAAATCTACTTAAAAGAGGCAGAGCTTTAGGTGTGTCGCTACACTCGGCACGTTTACAGGCACCACTTGTCACTAATGGGCGTCGATTAACCTTTTGAGTGCCATGATCACATATATGTGACAAGCGAAAACTGTCCCTGGACGCCAATGTCACAAAAACGTGACAGAAAAAGCGGTATACAAAAACACGAAATAAACAATTTGAATATTACTTGAATGCCTGTTTATTTATATTACCTTAAAATAGAAGTTCTAATGCTTGTTTATTTCTGTTAAACGGGTTAAATAGCATTATAGATATTGAGACATTTCACGTTAAAAAGTAAGACATCAAATCTTAAAAAAGAATGTTCTCACACGCTACAGTCACAAATATGTGACCGCTAGTGATGTAGCGCATGTTAGACAATATCAAAAATTTACATCAAAGATCGTTTTTTAAACTTCCTTCTACAGTGTATAATTTTAGATATAATTTAGTACGATGATAAAACAGCATTAGTTTTATAGAATCAGACTTTAAAAAGCATTTTAATAGCCACATAGTCGAAGATAAAATTGGCTGGGTCGAATTTCGATATTCGCTAATCTTGACTCAGGCGCATCCCTAATACAACCCGAATTATCAGTGCCTTGTACGCCATGTTCACAAATAGACGACAGCATCGTGACGTCACAAGCGCAGGCGATCAGGAATAGTGAAGAAAGTAAACATTATTAAAATATTTATTCTTTATTTTATACTAAGTGACTGTTATAATGAGTGCGAATTTAATGACTACGGAGGAACTTCTTCGCATATTACAAGGAGTTCCTTAATCCTGATGACAAAGGCTTTTCGGAAACAAAATCTTTGGACGACTATGATTTAAAGGTACCTAAGGAAGTACCTACTGTAATTTTTTTCTGCTTTTATTTTAAACTAAAATTAATCTTATTAAAAACCGAGATAATATCAGTAGGTATGTGGCCCAGTATTGGTGCTAGTAGCCCGAATGTAACTTATTTTTGTTAAAAATAAGTTAGATAGGTACATTTGGGAATGTTCTTTTTCGTGAAACAACTATAGATATTTTTTTATGTTTATACGTACCTATACATATACTTAAACTGTTTGAACATTCGGAATTATAAAGATTATAAATGTACCTAATTAAAAAAACCGTTTTATTTATTTTAAAATAATATTGTACGAGAACACATCGATAAGCGAGATTTACGTTGCTACATCCTTATTTCGGAAGCGAAATAGTCATATAAATGGCGGGCCGTCCATGCCATGGTCACAAATAGAAGACAGCAGATAAAAACTAGTGCTGTGCCTATAGTTATTACATTTAATTATATTGTCGTCTCATAACTTTTATTACGGTGTTATACAACTCTGTAAATTATGTATAACTATAACTATAGTACGAGGAAGTGTAATTAGGAATTAAAGAACAATGCCTATTTCTGGCCCAGTTTGGAACTCATGAACAGCACAATAAAGTTTCAATTAGTTGTTGAATAATCCTTTTTATTTATAACTTAATTTATAGGCATAACTAAAGGTGTGCCGAGAAACTTATTCAATAAATAGGTTTAAAAAGATGTTTTAACGTCTAAATAGCCAACACGTAATAGATCAGAAATTGCCAGTAAAGAAATCATAATATGAAATCGATTATCACTTCTTCTTTATCGATTTTACGTTTTCTCTACTCAAAATGATGAGTTAATAGCAAATCTCTACTTGGTCCTTAAACATTTAAAATGTGTGTATTTTTAAGGTATTGTATATGCGATTAACTACAAATAAGTTCGATTTTCAACCAAATATATAGATAACCTATAGATGTCCGAAATCCATATCGATTAATCGATATCATTTAAAACTGTAAAATGGCAACACTTTTTTGACTCTTAAGTAAATGTCAATAATGTCATATTCAGTTTATTTTATTTGTTACCTATTTGTTTTGCTCATGCATATTGTGAATGCTTTTTATGTTTTTGGATCTTTTACGACTTCTGGCTTTTTCTTTCGGATTTCTAGCCTTACCAAGTGAT
The DNA here is from genome assembly GCA_944739405.2 of Euclidia mi. Taxonomy (NCBI): domain Eukaryota; kingdom Metazoa; phylum Arthropoda; class Insecta; order Lepidoptera; family Erebidae; genus Euclidia; species Euclidia mi. The sequence continues at coordinate 22,089,352 of OX123204.2, read as the reverse complement.
AAACTCATTCCTTTCTACGCAAAACTACGAAATACTTTAACTATCCTAATAAAAGTGGGTACACACCTAATGTTTTGTGAGCATATAAAAGTCCTTCTTGTAATAAATCTATGAATGTGATGGACCTCTAATCAATCTTAAAATTCTAGTTTAACACTCTTTTATCCAATGCAATAACAACTACTACGATTTTTGACGTTCACATCTGGGCCGGCGTCTCTAAGAAAAATGGGCATTGTTCTTTCAAAGTTACAAGGACATTATATTCTGAAAACGGAGACGTAAATAAAATCACAATTAAATATCGATGTAGTATTGGAATCCCTATTTTTTTCGTAGGTATTTGCGCGAAATTTGTGGCTTGGCGTTGAGGGCAGGTTCATGTGTTTTTGCTCTGGCATTCAAAAGGTTAACTTCAAACTTTGTATATTGGTTCCTCAAATTAAGTTAGTGAACACTAAGAAAGTCTTTTTTGGAAATTCTTAGCCTTAGTGGATAAAAAGAGGAGTCAGAATTCTTATTTAACCCGTTTAGCACTTCAATGGATTAACTTCGAACTTTTTTTATTGGATCCGCAAATGATGTTAGCGAACACAATGACATTTATTTTGGAAATTCTTCCCCTAAGAGTATAGAAAAGGGATTCAGAGTTTGTGTAAAATCTTTTATTATTCAATTGAATCACTTCAATCTGTGTATATAAAATTCTTGCGTTACTGACTGACTGACAGACACATTACAGCCGAAATTACTGGGCGCAACAAGGTGAAATTCGGCATGTATGTACTTACACGTAACTTATGCTCTAGTAAGTACCTTGTGACCCGAGAGGATTTACAAACATTCAGCCAACGGACATAAAGAACAATGTGTCCCTGACCTAAAACAACAATGTGTGAATCAAACAAAGTGGTGTCCTGTGTAAGGATCGAAACTAAAACACTTGTCGCAGTAATCAGTGGGCAGGCAGCTATTTAAACCAGTGCTTCATCTGTGCAGTCGCATAGCAATTGACCTATCTCAAATGAACATATAGACAGAATCAATATTAAGCTCCAATTTTGTTAGTTATATGAGCCATTACGAAAATACATTCAAACCAGTCTGTCTGTTAGTCAGACTAATATAAAACTATCCAGACAAATACTGTATCTATTAGCTTCGCCTCTGGCGTGACTTTTAAATAAGAATTCTGACACCCCTTTTTAACCACTTAAGCTAAGAAATTCCAAAAAGACTTTTTTAGTGTTTACTAACTTAATTTGAGGAACCAATAAACAAAGTTGGAAGTTAATCCATTGAAGGAATCAAAAGTTTCATACACACTCTGACAACATGTTTTACCCCCTTAGGGGAGGAATTTCCAAAAATCCTCTCTTAGTGCACACCTACGCACCTCAAGGAATATACATGCCAAATTTCACCTACTTGCGCTCAGTAGTTTCGGCTGTAGCGTGTCTGTCAGTCAGTCAGTAACGCAAGGTTTTTATATATACAGATTATCCGCCATATCTAAACCCTTGTCACTCAAATCGGATTGCTTAGTAATATTATCAAAAAAATATAATCTTTCGTATTTGTCAATATCAAATAACTTCAAAAGACTAAAAGCGTCATATTTGGTTGCACTGGGCGGATATCCGAAAATGTCGGAAACGATGCGGCACGCAGCAGACGAAGCTGCAAAATCTGGGCCAATATTGCAAAAATATTGAACCAACTATTAACTATCTCATTCATATAAACAACACATATTCCAAGCCGACTGCAAGTCAAAGAAGGACCACTAATGAAAAAGAAAATACCGATTTCAGTTTGTCTCTCCAGTCGTGGAAGACAAATTAATGCGTGGCATAATTTTATTTGCCTCACGCGCGTCGCGTAAGATCAAAAAAGACCAATATTTGCATATTACGTAACAAACAAAGACACACCGAACGCTCTGATGGAACAGAAATATTGTTACTGTTAATAAATGTAACGTTTGCAAGCAAGTCGTTAATTAATCATCGGGGTAACGCAACCGCACGTACGGATTACACTTCAATAAAACTGTACATTTTGTTTACACCGTGAGGGAGGATCTCTCACGGTGTAAACAAAATGTACAGCGGGGCCGTGCGGTCTCATGCGGCTTCGTGCGGCCTAGTGCGGCCTAGTGCGGCTTAGTGCGGTCTAGTGCGGCCCCGTGCGGCCCTTGTTCCATCGATCGCGTCATTCCTCATGCGATTTGTTAATGTGCTATGCTTTAATGTTGTATCGTATGAATGTAGTTAAAATGTTATAGTTGTGGGAAATGAAGCGGCGTGTGTATTACGGTTTATGTCAACTAGTGGTCGGATGCGTCTACGGATGATCTGGTTTTGTTTGTTTTTGCATGTTAAGCTGGCGTTTCATTGCAAGAATTCAATTTTCTGTAAAGGCTATATCATTTTTTTAAGAACCTATAGATATTAAAATCACACCTGATTTCATAATATATTTGGCGAAAGTAACAACATCAGAATCACAGACAATCAGTTTATGTTTGCGTAGATGCTATATCGTTCTTTTGATCAGAACTATTCAATAGAAAGATAATCCAAATATACTGTTGCTGATAAGACAATTTATTAGCATTTAGTAAACCCAAAGTCAGATAGGTATCTGATCTATCAATTGAATATTGAAAGTCTTTTAAAAGTCGATATATAATAAATGTTGATTGCATCTCGCTTGCAATCTATTCATAAATAAGACGCAAAAATTGAATACATTATTTTGTAAACTAAATTCAATGCTAACGGTAGGGAACAATCGTATGGCTGTTCTTTAGCCGTTCAACATTCGGATCCGCAGGGATTTTGTGGCCAACCTGATACAGTTTTGCCACCTTTCAATCAAATTGGCATATGCCCAAGTTTGCACTTATGTCCAACTTTTCACGTTATGTTTTATGTTTCTCCATCTAATCTGTATGTAGGTACATCAAATGTTTATGCAAACATATCCATTTAATACGATCCCATCCCTATTTACTCAACTTTAGTATTATTCATAGGGTTTTCCGGTAAACATTTAGTTAGAATTGTCGATCGTTATAAGGGGAGCTGCAATTTTTCAGGGGTGGCACGCAATCGCAGTACTTTATCATCGCAGATATGCGCTACGCTTTTAACACACGAATGTGGACGAAACGCTACAATACGCCTGTTTGTGCGGGCGATAGGTGGAATTATTACAAATACTGCAACGATGGGCACAGATAAGCGGGTTTGATTAAATGCGGGGAATAAATTCGGAGTGCTGTCAAGCGTGTATCCTTTGACCTCTTTTCTAAAGGTCTGTTCGGATTTACGCAATAAAAGTACACCCTACTATTCATTTACATATTCAGGACCATGTACTTTTATTTATGTCATTATAATACGTTATGCTGGGCATAGTCTTTAAGAACAGACACTTAGGAACAACAATAAATTCATTGGCAACCATATCCAACAATTGAGGTTTTCAAACACAAGAACACTTAGTTAACACGCATGCATGTAAGAATTAACTGTTATTTTAATAGTACTAACGGGTCTACGTTTTATTTACTTGCATAGATATTGTTTTTATATTTAGTTTTATAGTTGTTAAATATATTTTCACAATCAAGTATGAGTTTTGGCTTGATTATGGAAATATTAACTTGTAGTACATATATGTGTAAAGAACACCAAATTCAATAAATTTTCAACAACAATAAATAAATGTAATATGAAACAAAAAATTGAATTCCTGTTAATCCCTCACAGCAACATCCAACTCGGTCTCTATCTGTTTACGGCAGTTTCGTTTGTACGGAATTTGTTCTGTTTATTGTTTTATGTATAAAATGACATAACTTTACAATTATTAATAAGGGTCTCGATTATCAAAGTGAAGTTTTCATTTATTAGTTTTTGTGCGTTAAGCGTGCGGGGGCGTGACGGCGACGTTGTAAACAGATTAATTAAAGAAACATAGCCACTGCTCGTGTTTGTTGTAAGTGCGGTGAGAAACGACCAAATGACATGCTGATGCTGAAAGTTGCGTGACTGTGCTTTGATCATAAAGTGATGACTAAATCAGTGCATTTAGCACTTAAATGTCTTATAGAATCCATACAATAATTTCCAAAGGCATCATCGAAAGAAAAACTTTTACGAAACACATCTGCAAAAAAGTCACATGTAACGTATCGGTCCATCACATGTTTACAAATGACGGTAGTATCAGAGATTACAGTGGGGCCTCTCAATCGGCGCCTAATGGCACCCAAGATGGATGGACCATCCCCATGGAGCAGTGCCAAGTCTTCACTCTCTGTACCCTCACTTTAATTTGTAAATTAAAATGGCCCTCTCCGAACGCTACATAAGCCAAATTGATATGAATTTCGTCTTTTGTATGGACATTGATGTTATTAGTCTGCCGGTATACATTTTATATGCGTCAATAAATATCGTAATATGAATTGTATTAATCTAAACTAATATTGTATAGCTGAAGAGTTTGTTTGTTTGTTTGGTTGATCGCGCTAATCTCAAGCACTACTGGTTTGATTTGAATAATTATTTTTGTTTTGGGTACCCCATTTATCGAGGAAGGCTAAAAGCTATTATATAGCCTTTAGCCTTCTTCATGGCGTTATGAGCCACGGGTACTGAGCAGTAACCATATAACGCGATGGTAGCCTCGGGCTCAGTTAGTTGTTAATAGGTATTAATGAATTTCAAGAGTAATATAAAATTTTTACTTATAATGTAAAGAAGTTCTCTTAATCCCTCAGAGATAGACGTAGTTCTAACTATATTTTAGTATCTAATGAAATAAGTTGATAAATAATTTCAACTAAGAAAATTTTAGAATTTCTAATAAGCACACGTTTACAAGCGGTCCATAACTAAACCTACAGTCACGCAACTTTCAGCATCAGCATGTCATTTGGTCGTTTCTCACCGCACTTACAACAAACACGAGCAGTGGCTATGTTTCTTTCATTATTCTGTTTACAATGTCGCCGTCAAGCACTCGCACGTTTAGCGCACAAAAACTAATAACTGGAACTTCTCTTTGATATTAGAGACACATATATTATAAATAATTGTAAAGTAATGTCATTTTATACATAAAACGTCCGTGTGCTGACAGCCTCCGTGGATCAGCGGATATCATATGCGTCTGCCGATCGGGAGGTCCCGGGGTCGGTTCCCGGTCGGGCAAAAGTGTTACTAAAATTTTCTGAATTCTCAGTAGCAGCACGGAGACTGGTAATTCTCCCCCGGCAACAGCAATAATCTCGCCCTTATTACGTGGGATCTAAAATTCATAAACCGGCGAAATGTAGGTGTAATATGCCACCTCTACCTACCCCTTCGAGAATACAGGGTTGAGTGTATAAAAAAATCAGCTATGTTTAATGACATGTGACGGCACCATTTTGTTTTCATCACCATCAGCGCTCAATATAAACTGTCCTATTACTGTATCTCGGCCACTGACACTACTACATCTCGTAATAAAAAGGATAAACCATATGCCATCACAATAGCCAAGTGGTAGGCATTTTGTTTTAGTAATCCATATTTTGACCTAAACCTCCAAGTTGCTGAACTCTGCGTTAAGCCGAATTTAAGCTTTCGTGGTCATTAAAAAGGATTTTACATTGCCATTCCGGATATAAGAATACAAGAGTACATATACTCTTGTTTCGAGTACTTATTTGATAATTCGGCACTGATGTAAGCGTCATGTTTATATCCGTGACAAACAACGTGACAAACCGTTGAACTTGTGATAGTGAAGCAGCGTTTTTTATATTTTCATGTTGTGCTTCTGAAATGAACCTACATGCATTTATATAAGCATTCAGTTTAGAAACTAGGCCACAAACGTTTACTAGACGACTTACGGATAATATGGAACCTAAAAAAACAAATATTTTCCATTAATAACAAACGTCCGTGTGGAGACGAATTAAAAATACGGAATTTCACCACCCCATATCATCCCATGGGTGTCGTAAGAGCCGACAAAGGGAGCATATTATGCAGGGAACAGCACTGTAAGAGAAGGAAAACTTGATACAAACCCTATACCAACCCGTTTGGCTAGCGTGGTATAGTAGACCAATTCTTCCTTTCAAAGGAGAGGCCTAGTGCAGCAGTGGACTGTTAAAGGCTGATGATGATGATACATAAAACAATAAACAGATCAAATTCCATACAAACGAAACTGACGTAAACAGATAGAGGCCGAGTTGAATTTTGCTGTGAGGAATTTACAGGCATTTTATTTTTTGTTTGATTTTACGTTTATTTATTTTTGTTGAAAATTTATTGGGTTCAGCGGTTTTTACACATATGTGTACTACAAGTTAATATTTCGATAATCAAGCCAAAACTCATACTTGATTGTGAAGATATATTTAACAACTATATAACTAAATATAAAAACAATATCTATGGAAGTAAATAAAACGTAGACCCTTTAGTACTATTAAAATAACAGTTTATTCTTACATGCATGCATGTTAGCAAACTGTTCTTGTGTTTGAAAACCTCAATTGTTGGATATGGTTGCCAATGAATTCGTTGTTGTTCCTAAGTCTCTACTCTAAAAGACTATGCCCAGCATAACATATTATACTTCATTCATTCATTACATTCATTACATAAATTAAAGTACATGGTCTTGAATACGTAAATGAATAGTAGGGTGTACTTTTATAGCGTAAATCCGAACAGAACTCTAGAAAACAGGTCAAAGGATACACGCTTAACAGCACTCCGAATTTATTCCCCGCATTTAATCAAACCCGCTTATCTGTGCCCATCGTTGCAGTATTTGTAATAATTCCACCTATCGTCCGCGTAAACAGGCGTATTGTAGCGTTTCGTACACATTCGTGATAAAGTACTCCGATTGCGTGCCACCCCTGAAAAATTGCAGCTCCCCGTATAACGATAGACATATTTTGTAACTAAATGTTTACCGGACAACCCTATGAATAATACTAAAGTTGAGTAAATAGGGATGGAAACGTATTAAATGAATATGGTTGCATAAAGATTTGATGTACCTACATACAGATTAGATGGAGCAACATAAAAACATAACGTGAAAGGTCGGATATAAGTGCAAACTTGGGAAACTTGCCAATTTGATTGAAAGGTGGCAAATTGTGTCAGTTTGGCCACAAAATCCCTGATATGCCTGCGTTAAGCAATGCAATGTTGAACGGCTAAAGAACAGCCATACTATTATTCCAAACCGTTAGCATTGAATTTAGTTAACGAAATAATAATTTCATTTTTTGCGTCTACTTATGGATAGATTGCAAGCGAGCTGCAATCAACATTTAGGGACTATCTATTATGTAAAATATGAAACACACGGTTTTTCGCAGTGCAAGTGTATAATATAAATCTATGTCTACTCTTATGGGACATATACAGAGTCACGCATGTACGTAAGTATAAGCGTGACTACTAATTTTATTTGCTTGCATGTTTGTTATTCAATCACGCAAAATCGGTTTAATGGTTTTGGATAAAATATGGCACAGATAGCTTATTATATCAGTTCATTCAATCACCATTATTAGCACATGGGATACTTTTGATATTCATACCTACCAGACTGCCGTAAACCTGGCAGCTAATAGGTCCTTAGACGGCATCGGGACGTGACGACCCCACCGCCCACTGGGAGAGTTAATCTGACGAGTAGATACTCGTCATAGTATCTCCCCCAGCGCAAGGAGTCAACCGAAATATGGCGGTCAAACCATCCGAACCTGGCGGAAGAAAATCCCACGATGCTAGATGGGCAGCAGCGTCCAGCACTAAAGACTTCCGCCACTGCGATCGCCAATACGCCTGCCAAGCGTGGCGATTATGGCAAATCCGGAGGGGATTTGCCATAATCATGGATGTAAATATGAACCACACCTATAAAAACCGGCCCCTAGTCCCCGGCGGCCCCGCAAGTCCTGGTTATGGTAGCGGCCATGGTAACGGCGGGGCAAGGGGTGCGAAGAATCTCCGGAAGAGATCGGGCTACCACCACCAACGACAATTGGCCCTGGCAACACTGAACACGCGCAGACTGCGGACCAACGAGAAGATTATCGAGCTGGAAGAAGAATTGAGCAAGTTGCGATGGGATATCATAGGCCTATCTGAAGTCCGAAGACAAGGGGAGGACTCGATAGTTCTCAATTCCGGCAACTTGCTCTTCTACCGGGAGGGCGACCAACAGTCCCAAGGTGGTGTCGGGTTCATCGTCCACAAATCTCTCGTGACCAACGTGGTAAATATCGGGAGTGTGTCGAGCAGGGTAGCGTACCTTATACTCAGAATATCCAAGCGGTATTCGCTGAAGGTCATACAGGTATACGCTCCGACCTCGACGCACCCCGATGAGGAGGTGGAAGCCATGTACGAGGAAATATCTCGGGCTATACATGGCTTCAAAACCCATTAAACCGTGGTCATGGGAGATTTTAACGCGAAACTGGGCAAACGTGACGGTGATGAGCTGAGAGTGGGGCAATTTGGTTATGGGCATCGGAATTCCCGGGGTCACTTGCTGGCTAGCTTTATGGAGAAGGAAGGACTCTATATGATGAACTCCTTCTTCAAGAAGCGAGAATGCCGCAAGTGGACGTGGGTAAGTCCAGACGGTGCAACCAAAAATGAGATCGACTTTATCATGTCGATGAAGAGGCAGATATTCAATGATGTCTCCGTGATCAATTCACTTAAAGTGGGGAGCGATCACCGAATGGTTAGAGGCACATTGAATATCTGTACAAGCCTCGAACGGTCGAGGTTGATAAAGTCTACGCTCCGACCGGCACCGGTTCATATCCAAAACCCCGAGAGCTTTCAGCTCGAACTCAAGAACCGTTTCGAATGCCTGGGCGAGTGCGTAGATGTGGACGTGTACAGTAACGGGTTCGTGGATGCTGTCCATACAACAGGGGCTAAATTCTTTAAGCCCCAGAAAAGCAGGAGAACCAGCAAGATCTCGGATCCGACCCTCGAGCTGTTAGAGGAAAGGCGCAAGATGGTTCTGCTATTCTCCGACGACATGCCGCAATATCGGCACCTCAACAGACAGATCTCTAAGCCTCTGACTCGCGATCTCCGCCAATACAACACAAAATGTGTTCGTGAGGCGATCGAGCAGAATAAGGGTTCCAAAGTGTTCCAGAGGGATCTGTCTGTTGGGCAGAGTCAGCTGACAAAGCTGAAGACGGAAGATGGCAGAATCGTATCGTCCAAGCCTGAGCTCTTGGAGGAGATCGAAAGGTTCTATGGACAGCTATACACGACAACGCAACAACCCGCAAGCACTCCAGCGTCAGACCCTAGAGCTGGATTGACCCGACACTATACCGAAGATATCCCGGACGTCAGCATGCACGAAATTAGTGTGGCTCTCAAACAGCTCAAAAACAACAAGGCACCGGGTGATGACGGAATTACGAGCGAGCTTCTGAAGGCCGGCGGTGCACCCGCTAGAGAAGCCCTCCGGAAGCTATTTAATTCCGTCATTCTCGAGGGTAAAACGCCACAGGCGTGGCACAGAGGTGTGGTGGTGCTTTTCTTTAAGAAAGGGGATAAAACCCTCTTAAAGAACTACAGACCCATCACACTTCTGAGTCACGTCTACAAGCTGTTTTCGAGGGTCATCACGAATCGTCTCGAGAGCAAGCTAGACGACTTCCAGCCTCCCGAACAAGCCGGTTTCCGTAAAGGCTATAGTACCATAGACCACATACATACGCTGCGGCAGGTTATACAGAAGTCCGAGGAGTATAACCAGCCCCTATGCTTGGCGTTTGTGGACTATGAGAAAGCCTTCGATTCGATCGAAACCTGGGCGGTGCTACAGTCTCTCTAACGGTGCCGGATTGACTACCGATATATCGAAGTGCTGAAGTGTTTGTATGAAAACGCCACTATGTCAGTCCGCCTCCAGGACCAGAGTTCGAAACCTATTTAACTCCAGCGAGGGGTGAGACAGGGGGATGTCATATCCCCGAAACTGTGTACCACTGTGCTGGAGGATGTTTTCTAGCTTCTGGACTGGAATGGACTCGGCATCAACATCAACGGCGAGTACATCACTCACCTTCGATTCGCAGACGAAATCGTAGTCATGGCTGAGACCATGGAAGACCTAGGCACAATGCTCGATGGCTTCTGTAGAGTATCCCAACAAGTAAATCTGAAGATGAACATGGACAAGACGAAAATCATGTCGAACGTCCATGTTGTACCTGCTCCTATTCAGGTTGGGAACTCTACGCTCGAAGTTGTCGACAAGTATATCTACCTGGGACAAGTAGTCCAATTAGGTAGGTCCAACTTCGAGAAGGAGGTCAATCGTCGAATCCAACTCGGTTGGGCAGCGTTCGGGAAGCTACGACATATCTTCTCGTCCGATATCCCGCAGTGTCTCAAGACGAAAGTCTTTGACCAGTGCGTGTTGCCAGTGATGACTTACGGATCAGAGACGTGGTCGCTCACTATGGGCCTTATCAGAAGGCTCAAGGTCACTCAGAGGGCGACGGAGAGAGCTATGCTTGGAGTTTCCCTGCGAGATCGAATCAGAAATGAGGAGATCCGCAGTAGAACCAAAGTCGCCGACATAGCTCTCCGGATAGCCAAGCTGAAGTGGCAGTGGGCAGGGCACATAGCTCGAAGAACCGATGGCCGTTGGGGCAGAAACAAAAGAGGTCCATTCCTCAACAAGAGTGCCGTGCAGAGGTTCGTCCCAGGTCAATCCTGCTGTCCAAAGCTTCTGCAAGAAGCATTTTGCCCAAAATATAATTGGACAGATCCAACCGTTCGGATCAAAGGTTCTGGCGACAGTAGACAATACGAGACGTTTAGTCCAAGAACACGGCACTTTCAAGTCTACGTTATATGTAAAGATGTCTTGGACTGGTCTGTACTGAACGCCGAGAACAGCCATCAGGGCGGGGTTGTCAACAATCTCAAACAAATGTGGATCTTGCTGATGATCCTCTGGCAAGCCTTCCAAAAGCGCTGGTGAGTTGGAAATCCATTTACGCAACTCATAACCAGCGGAGGCCAAAATACCTATCAAATCGTCCCGCAGGAGGATCGCCTCGTCCGCTGTGGAGGCGCCCGAGCAAATGTCATCGACGTAAATATCGTCCTTCAAGATGGCGGAGGCTCGTGGGAAACGTAAGCCTTCGCGGTCTGCGAGCTCCCAAAGAGAACGTATTGCCAAGTAGGGGCTTGACCTTAACCCGTACGTATTAGTATTGAGCTCGTAGACGACCATGGGATCGCGAGGAGACTCTCTCCAAAGGATCAGCTGAAAACGACGGTCATCAGGGTGGATAATCGTCTGCCTGAACATCATTTTTATGTCGGCCACAAAGACAACCTGATGTCGTCGGAAGCTGGTGATGACGTCACAAAGGTCCTTGACCAACTTGGGACCAGAATGCAAGCACTGGTTCAAGGATACGCCTGTTGAAGTCTGCGCAGAACCATCAAACACTGTGCGCAGCTTGCCAGTCAATGGCTTCAATACCGCATGATGCGGGAGAAAGTAGTGCTCCACCGAACGCCAATCCAAATTTGACACAGACATGTGTCCCAATTGTTCATATTCTCTCATGAACTCAATATACTTCTGTCTGAGCTCCGGATCACGACCCATGCGGCGCTCCATAGCCAACAATCTCTTTTCGGCTAAAGGTCGTGACTCACCAAGCGGAGGCCGAACAGACAGAAATGGTAGCCTCGTAATGATCCGACCAGAACGGAGTCGACCAGTGTTGTTCTGGAAGAACAGCTCGCACTCCTCATGTTCTGGATTCAAACGGGCAGCTTGAGGGGGTTCCTCTACCTCCCAAAACCTCTGAACCGCATCAGAGAGAGCGGAGCCTACAGCCAACAAATTGTCAAGTTCAGGTGGAGGGGGGTCCCTAGGTACAGGTCCCATCAAAGCAAATCCAAATATGGTCGGGATGGACGTCAAACCATTTGGCACCAAGACCCGTTTCCCACCAATCAAAATTCCACCAAGGACATCAGAGCCATTCAACAAGTCGATTTGTCCCGGTGTGTCAAATTTGGGGTCTGCCAGTTCCAATCCCGATGTCAAATTCACCACAGCAGCAGGTAGCTGTTTCTGTGGATGCATGCCCAAAATATTCTTCAGCACAATAGCCGAGGTTTTAATCCTCGGGTGTGAAGATTCAACAGGGCCAAACAAAACCTTAACTTGCCCTTCAACATTAGAGGCTACGTCACCTATGCCCCGTATACAATTCGAAAAAGAGCCCACATTTAAATTAACCTGCCCTACCAAATAAGTGGAAACAATGCAACCTTGTGAACCTGTGTCCAATATAGCACGGACAACAACAGAGGTCCCCGTGGGTCCCCAGACCCTAACAGCAACCGTTGGTAGGATAACGGTCTCAATGGGGGAGGTTGGCATTATAGGGCAGGGGTCAATGACCTATTGTTGCCTGGGCGGCGACCGTTGGCCAGGACCAAGCAAATCAAAATGGGGGTGCGGCTTGAAGTCCTCAAGGGCGCGATGACTCGATCCGCGCGCCATCTGTCGGGGGTCATAGTGACGCACCCGCCCAAAACGAGGTGGGCGCGAGTCAAGGCGGGGACGCTCCGCCAAAGGAGGGGAATACCTGGGGCAGCAGTCATGGTGCTGGTGACGCTGAACAGCACATTCAGGTGCGCGAGAAAGAGGAGGCGTGCGCACGCTACGGTTCTCCAAGCGGGGTGAGCGGCGATCAATTAAGCGAGGCGACTCTCGGCTACGCGCCGGTGAGCCTCGGCTGCCACCTTCAAAACACCCGCCCGTGCGCGGCGTCGGCTGGTAAGACTAGCGGCCTACCTCTCTGGCATTCATGCAGAGAATGTCCAAATGCTGTCCTCCACAGTGAGGACAGGGGCGAGAATTTGGGCAGTCTCGCTGGTAGTGGGACCCCAAACAAGAGAAGCAAAGGCGGCGGGCATTCGCGATGCGCCTACGAGAGGCGACATGTAGGTCCAAGAATGCCCTACAACTGGCCGTTCTGTGCCCCGTGACCTTGCAGTAGGAGCACTCCGCTGGGCTCTGCGTGACCGCAAAGCGAGGAGGGCGCCGGTCAACATTGGCTCGGGTGTGACCGCGAGCCTGCTCCTTGACCTTGGGCGGCTGCGTCTTAGCCGGCGTATCACCACCGGAGTTGTCCAAGACCCGGCACTCATCCTCCAGGAACCTCTCCAGGTCAGCAAAGGGGGGCAAATGGGTCGCGCTATCCCCACCAAAGCGCTGTTCAAAACGCGACCTCAGGTCGGCAGGCAGCTTCTTCAGCACAATGTGCACCAATAGATAGGACCATTGGTCCACGGGCAGGTCAAGGCACTTAAGTGCGTTGATGGCCACCAAGAGCGGGTTCAAAAGTTGGGTGCGCAACCCGGAGACCCGGGTGAGCGTCGGCAAACCCAAAATCTGCTCAATGTGCGTGTCGGCGAGGCCACGCTTATTATGGTACCTACGGGTAATTAGGTCCCGAGCCGTCTGGTACGCCTCGTCAGACACGGGCAGATGCTGGATGAGGCCCTTAGCCTCCCCATCCAGAACCGACATTAGAGTACCAAAAATATGTCTAGAATTACCGTAGGCTTACTGGGAATTGGTTGTAGGCACAGTGGAAGCTAATTTATATTCATCCAGTTGGCCTAAAGTAATCAAATGTCTGACACATATCGCTGAGATTCTCAGCGATGACAAATGATAATGTAGTTATATGAAGATTTTACCTTATAGCTCCTGGTGATGTTCTTGAAGTGGACCCATAGATTAACTTATAATTTTGGCCAAAATAACAAGAGAATCAATGGATACCAGTTTACAATTCGGCGAAGTCCTTCTCCAGACCACGATGCACGTTAGCGGTTCACAAAACTTTTCACAAAAGTTCACTATGTCATCAATTTACAACAAACCTTGCCGGAAGTCAAAAGCGGCAATTACGTATTAAGTTAATTACGAGTTGATTCAATTCGCGTTAATTCAAAGGGCGATCAATTTAATTTAGGTACAAGGCACGCGAGCTTGCAAACGGCGTGTTAATTTTTCAAGCGGAAGCCGGAAGTGACAGTTCAGTGTGACCATTGTCAGAAATTTTCAATAGACTAAACAAAATGTTACTCAATCGATCTAATCGATTTGACTTATAATAAAAACTAATTCTATTTCAAACATCCACCCGCCCCGGACCGGCCTACCGGTCCGCTAATCGGTTGGTAGACGTGACAATGTTGCAACCGCTCTCCTCAGAATCGAACCGTCCACCAAGACCTCAGCAAATCGGGGAACTCCATCAGCCCCAGTTACCAAATGAAGGATGCGCGCCCTGCGCCATCTGAGTGGCGGAAGGTTAGCCTCCTTGATCAAAACGAGGTCACCAATCTTGGGTGGATCGGTCTTGTCGGTCCACTTAACGCGTTGCTGGAGTATGTGCAAATATTCCAAGTTCCAGCGTTTCCAAAAGCTCTGAGTAATCTGGCGTACCAATTCAAAACGCGAGAGACGACCAGGTCTCGTATCAATATAGGGGTACTCAGGCAAGGAGATCTCATTGACGGCAGGAAGTGAGGATACAAAAGATTAAATCTACTCCGACATAAGAAATATTATATTAGTTACTAGAGGATGCACCGCAGCTACGCCTGCATAATTTATTGTAATTTAACCTTTTCTGACCGATCTCGTGTTAATTTCGGGCAATCCTTCTTAGTGCACCCCTACAACCCCCATGTCCGAGGCCAAATATCAGCTTCATGTGCCCAGTAGTTTCGGCTGAGCGTTGCTTGTCAGTCAGTCAGTAACGCAAGAATTTTATACATACAGACAGATGATTATGTTAAACAGTCAAATCTTGCACTAGGCATCAACCTTGTATCGTAAAGAACGTAACACCCGAAACCCCTAACAACAATTTGAAAATTACTTATTGTGTTGTTCCATGTGGGCATCGAACTTACTATACTCGGCGTAGGCTTACGCAGCGCGTCGTCCGCTTAGACCAGTTCTCTGTTCATAAAATTTTGCATATAAAATTTTTCCATCTACAAAGCCCGCTGATATGCAAGTAAAGCCTGAACATAATTACCGATGTGTACCGTATAGCGACTTAAGCTGCGGCTGTGTCAGGCCTCGGCACAAATAACTTGGTTTACTTGCTAATATTTGCGATCTTGGTTTCTATATGGTCGCTTTTATTTGTCTCTGCAGAGGAACATATTTAGATCTGTAGTTCTATGTATGTAGACTAAAACAAGAAATCTGCAACCAGCTTTAAATGCTATCTACTCGTATACTAATATTATAAAGCTGAAGAGTTTGTTTGTTTGATTGATTGAACGCGCTAAATTCAGGATATACTAGTCTTAGAATGTCATTAGTAATGGAAAATATTTGTTTTTTAGGTTCCATATTCGTATCGGGTCGTCTGGTAAACGTTTGTGGCTTAGCTTTTAAATTGAATGCTTATATAAATGCATATTATATTGATTTCATTAGCACAACATGAAAATATAAAAATCTCTGCTTCACTATTACAAGTTCAACGGTTTGTCACGTTGTTTTTCACGGATATAAACATGACGCTTACATCAGTGCCGAATTATCGAATAAGTACTCGAAACAAGAGTATATGTACTCCTGTATCCTTATATCCGGAATGGCAATGTAAAATCCTTTTTAATGACCACGAAAGCTTAAATTCGGCTTAACGCAGAGTTACGCAACTTAGAGATTTTGGCCAAAAAGAGGATTAGGTACTAAAACATAAGGCCTACCACTTGGCTATTGTGATGGCATATGGTTTATCCTTTTTATGACGAGAAGTAGAAGTGTCAGTGGCCCAGACACGACAATAGGACAGTTTCTATTGAGCGCTTATGGCGATGAAAACAAAATGGTGCCGTCACATGTCATGAATCATAACTGATTTTTTTTATAAACTCAACCCTGTATCCTCGAAGGGATAGGCAGAGATGGAATATTACACCTACATTTCGCCGTTTATGAATTTTAGGTCCCACGTAATAAGGGCGAGCTTATTGCTGTTACCGGGCACATTACCAGTCTCTGTGCTGCTACTGAGAATTCAGAAAAACTCAGTAACACTTTTTCCCGACCGGGAACCGAACCCGGGACTTCCCGATCAGCAGACGCATACAATATCCACTGAACCACTGAGGCTGTCAGTCAACAGCTGAAAGATATGAATATATAGCTAACATTAAATAAACATGCACTCGTCCTTCGATCACCAAAATATCCTCCCACAATACAGATCACCGTCATTTGCGCTGTATGGATTCATTTCCGTCAGCTCTCATACAGTACACAAATATGAATATGTTACGTAGGCTTTGACGGTGTGTCTGTTGTGTGGACGGTGTGGCTATCGCTATATATTTCGCTTGAGGGTAATAAGTGGGTTAGTAATAAGCTGGTTACCTGCATGTTTTTTAATCATATAACTTATTGGGTGACTTCCTCCGTGATCTAGTGGATAGCGTATGCGACTGCTGATCGGAGGTCCCAGGTTCGATTCCCGGGTCGGGCAAAAGTGTTATTGGGTTTTTCCGAATACTCAGTAGCAGCCCGGAGTCTGGTGATGTGCCCGGAAACGGCAATAGGCTCGCCCCTATTATGTGGGGCTTAAAAATTCACGGCAAAATGTGGGTGTTATATTTACACCTCTGCCTAACCCTTCGGCGATACAGGCGTGAGACAATAAATTAAAAAAAATATATACAGGTTGTAAAAAGATCCTTAACGAAAACTAAAACCCCATATTATCCTTATTTTTCTAATCTTTCGTTTTAATTACTATCCAAACACTTGCATGAATTATACCAATCATTACGAACATTTTTTACTTTGGCACCATACCTGGGAAATTACTGGTTCAGGAGATATTGAGGCTCAAATTGAGGCTCAAAGTTACTATGGAATTTTTGTAATTAGATACAAAATCGATGCAATTACCGGGCTAACCTGTTCTATGGATGTCCTAAGCACCCATGGATAAGTAGGTATTTCGAAAATTGTACGCGCACAATTTTAATTTCTGCTTAAAAAATGTGATTATTTGAAAAAAAAAAATCCCAAGTTTTATTTTTGCTTAGTATAACTGGGTGTAATGTCCAAAACGAGTAGACTTCGGCTTGGTGATGGGTCTTGTGACACCCTGTATATAAAACTTAGTGGGGTGTTGGAAAATGTTTTCTTTTAAAGTGAGCTGTCTTGTTTGTCGTGGGCATCAGTTTGCAATTATATGATGCTAAATAGCGGTCACGATGATGCTTTCTTGAAAGCAACTATACTCTCCCTAACTATTACTTATTAAGTTCGGTTCATAAACAAGTTACAAATGACAATAAACAAAAAACAACTTTTTATTTTTGTGTAGTATCGATATTTAGCGCTATGTAGCATCGAGGTGAAAACCTAAAGTTTGTCATAAACCATTGTGATGTGATGAGAGCGAGATGGCAATGTTAAGGCGAGGTGACAACCTTAAGTTTACCATCTGGCTGTTATCACAGCAAAGAAAAAAAATAATTGCAGCGGATGAACTGCGTACATATTTAGTAATTAAAACAATAGTGGTAAGGAAACTAGTCGTCCATTGAGAACATGTTAGGTATCAACATGACAGCTGGACATTAAGAGATCCACCGCTGGAAGTAGGCCCTCTAGGCTCTCCACATAGAGCGAACTTAAGCTGCCCGTATCCAATCGCTTACCACGATCCCAATATCCCATATCAGGCATAAATGTCAGCTTCTATAAATTATCCCTACTTAACCCAAAATCTACTTAAAAGAGGCAGAATGTGTGATAAACGCATAAAATCATTTTAATTTTTTCGCGACACACATTTCAACATTTTCGTCCAACCACTTTTTTAAAATGACGTCACATTAAAGTTTTTAAAGGTGTGTCGCTACACTCGGCACGTTTACAGGCGCCACTTGTCAGTAATGGGCGTCGATTAAAAATCACGCCAGAGCGAAGCTAATAGATACAGTATTAGTCTGGATAGTTTTATATTAGTCTGACTAACAGACAGACTGGTTTGAAAGTGTTTTCGTAATGGCTCATATAACTAACAAAATTGGAGCTTAATATCAATTCTGTCTATATGTTTATGTTCATTTGAGATAAGACAATTGCTATGCGACTGCACTAAATAGCTGCCTGTCCACTGATTACTGCGACAACGGTTTTAGTTTCAATCCTTACACAGGGCACCACTTTGTTGGATTCACACATTGTTGTTTCAGGTCTGGGTCACATTGTTCTTTGTGCCCGTTGGCTGAATGTTTGTAAATTCTTTTAGGTCACAAGGTATCTTACTAGAGCATAAGTTGTCTTAATAAATATATTATTGGGATAAAATAATGTAAGTAATAGAGTGGCTTAGGGCATTAACATATGAAGCGACTGAAAATATCTTTGTGCACCAAGTATAATATATATATATATATATATAATGAAAGGTACCCACAGGACAGGCTTGCCTAGTGTGGGGCCAAAGGACATTGCGCAATTTGTATATTATTCTTTTGGTAATAAATTTATTTTTATTTTATTTTATTTATTTTATACATGTCTACAAATTGTTCTCACCTCATATTCATATAGTTTTCAATGTTAATGCAATTCTTTCCTGATTTCCAACAAATATTCCATGACACGAAAACGTTATTATATCAGTTTATTATCCGACATATCTAAACCCTTGTCACTCAAATCGGATTGCTTAGTAATATTATCAAAAAAATATAATCTTTCGTATTTGTCAATATCAAATAACTTCAAAAGACTAAAAGCGTCATATTTGGTTGCACTGGGCCGATATCCAAAAATGTTGGAAACGATGCGGCGCGCGGCAGACGAAGCTGCAAAATCTAGGGGCAGAGAATATTGCAAAAATATTGAACCAACTATTTAATATCTCATTCATATAAACAACACATATTCCCAGCCGCCTGCAAGTCAAAGAAGGACCACTAATTAAAAAGAAAATACCGATTTCAATTTGTCTCTTCAATTGTCGAAGACAAATTAATGCATGGCATATTTTAATTTGCCTCACTGGAGCTTCGCGTAAGGCCAAAAAAGCCCAATATTTGGCCATTACGTAACAAACAAAGACACACCGAACCCTCTAATGGAACAGAAATATTGTTACCGATAATAAATGTAGCGTTTGCAAGCAAGTCGTCAATTAATCATCAGGGTAACGCAACCGCACGTACGGGTTACACTCCAATATAACTGTACATTTTGTTTACACCGTGAGGGATCCCGCGGGGCCGTGCGGTCTCATGCGGCTTCGTGCGGCCTAGTGCGGCTTAGTGCGGCCTAGTGCGGCTTAGTGCGGCCCTCGTTCTGTCGATCGCGTCATTCTTCATGTGGTTCGTTAATATGCTATGCTTTAATGTTTTATTGTATAAATGCAGTTAAAATGTTATAGTTGTGGGAAATGAAGCGGCGTGTGTATTGTGGTTTATGTTAAATACTGGTCGGATGCGTCTACGGATGTTTTGGTTTTATTTGTTTTTGCAGGTTGAGCTGGCGTTTCTAAAACGTTAAAAAACTGTAGAATGTGGAGGGACTTTTAATTTAAGATTTTCTGATGATCTCAAGTACTTCGAATGTGTTTCATGGACATATTCAAAACGTCTTTTGAGATACATAGGAAACGAGGGATTGAATAAGATATTGTCAAGAAAACAAAGGATGTGAGTATTCCGTCGAAGGCGGATTGGCAGCCACTTGAGTTTGTTGCGAAATTCAGAGATGTGATAATATTTACTTAAATCAATTAATATGAATCTTATACAAAATTTCTGAAGTCGCTCAAGTTTATCTAGCTGGACCTCATTGAAATCTAGATAGCTGACATCGGCATAGTCAAGAATTGGTAGGAGAATAGATTGTACAAGTGCAATTTTAGTGATGATCGGAAGAAAGTTACGTAGTCTGC
Source organism: Euclidia mi (assembly GCA_944739405.2). Classification (NCBI taxonomy): domain Eukaryota; kingdom Metazoa; phylum Arthropoda; class Insecta; order Lepidoptera; family Erebidae; genus Euclidia; species Euclidia mi. The sequence goes on along the minus strand of OX123204.2, from coordinate 22,069,269 downwards.
GCAGTGAACCTGCAGCAGCAAAGAGTCGGCGACTGACATTTTGTTATTGGACAGTCCACGACAATGTGCTGTCAATATATATGCCTAGGTTCTTCACTTCTTTACTAAAAGAAATTGGTGCACCTTGAAAGGACATCGACAAGATAATCTATATACATAATATGTATACGCTTGTTGATAAAGCATATTATAAACCCTAAGTTAGGTAGGTACTCTTTCAATTGATTATTGAAAGTCCCTTAATAATCAATGTAGAAATACTTGTATTATAAAATGTATCCGTCAGCAGAAAAATACATGAGCCGCAAATTTATAAATTTCCTGGGACATGTATAAACTAACTTAACCTATCCTTAAGTTTATATAGTTCCCAGGAAATTTATAAACTTGCGGATTTTGTTATTTTCTGCTGACACATCCAATGTTAATCTATGTAATAGACTATCTGTGCCATATTTCATCCAAAACGATTAAACTGATTTTGCGTGATTGAATAACAAACATGCAAGCAAATAAAATTAGTAGTCACGCATAAAGGTACTTGCGTGACTCCGTATGTGTCCCATAAGAGTAAATAAAGATTTATATTATACACTGGCACAGCTGAATACTGTGTGTTTCTATTCTACAGAATAGATAATAGCTAAATGTTGATTTGCATGTCGCTTGCAATATATCTATAAGTAGACATAAAAAGCGAAATAATTATTTAGTAAACTTAATTCATTGTACTGTAGCCGTTCATCATCCCACTGCTTAACGCAGTAATCTCGGCGACTTTGTGACCAAACTGACACATCTTTGCCACCTTTAAAAAAAATTGGCATATGCCCAAGTTTGCACTTATATCAGACTTTTCATGTTATCTATCTCCATATAATCTATATGTAGCTAAATCAAAAGCTGATACAAACATATACATTGAATACGTTCCCATGCCTATTTAATCAACTTTGGTATTATTCATAGGGTTGTCCGCCAAACATTTAGTTACAAATTAATGTCGATCGTTATACGGGGAGCTGCAATTTTTCAGGGGTTGCACGCAATCGGAGTACTTTATCATCGCAGATAGGGTTTTCAACACACGAATGTGTACGAAACGCTACAATACGCCTGTTTACGCGGACGACAGGTGGAATTATTACAAATACTGCAACGATGGGCAGAGATAAGCGGGTTTGATTAAATGCGGGGAATAAATTCGGAGTGCTGTCAAGCGTGTATCCTTTGACCTATTTTCTAGGGCTCTGTTCGCATTTACGCAATAAAACTACACCTTACTAGTCATTTACGTATTCAGGACCATGTACTTTTATTTATGTAATGATAATATTCGATAAAATCTGGTTAAACAACTAAGTAGGCCCCGGGTTACAAGGGAAAAAGTCCTGGATATGACTGGGATAGCGCTAGGACGATAATGATGAGAAAAATTATAAAGCTGAAGAGTTTGTTTGCTTAAAAACTTTAATTCGATTAGAGGAAATAAAGGAAACTAGAGTATTCCCGCTGCTACGCTCGCACATTTCTTTTGCTTTGTACCATTTCTTGCTAGGTCACCCCTATGCATGCCATATTTCAACTTCGTGTGCCCAATAGTTTCGGATGTAGGTAAGTTGTCAGTCAGTCAATAACGCAAGAATTTTATATTTATAGATAACGCATTTCTTTGTTTTTGTCAACCACCAACATGGCATCGAAAGTATTGCTTGTCGCGCGATATTAGTATTGACGAGTGTGCATTCATCTTTAGCTGTCAAGCTTCCAATATCACCAAAAATACTCGCCTAGAAGCCACGTCATGACGCGTACATTGTAAATTGATGAAAATGTATCAGTAGCTATCCGTCCCGCGTCACTCTGACGGGATGGTGCGCGCTATGACGCGGTGGTGTCGAGGGAAATACGGTACGAGTAAGTGCTTTCTGCTGCTGCCTGTACCTGCCTGTGTCAAACTTCGTGCTGCCTTCACGTGCGAGATAGTCGTCTCGACTGTACAGGAAAATATATTTAAATTCTTTTTTTAAAGATATATTGTAAATCCTGTATCGTGAGGAATATTTACACGAGGGAACGATACAAGATGCCACTTGCCTGCTCATATAAACTAGCAGCTGTGAAGGCCAACTTTAGAAGTTAATGTGAAGTTTGTCATATTGCTGTTTGACCACTGCTACTTTTAATTAGATTGCACTGGTGAGTCAGGTGTATTGTTGAGTTTAGCTCTCACACGGGACGAAAGTCATAATGTTGAATTATTGCTCGATGATGAGTTAGGAGCTTGGGTGTTCTCCACAGATATGGTGAGACCATCGTGTTTAAAGTTAACTTATATACTTTATTCGTTATAATGTATTTGTGATTGAGTTAACAGCCTTAAGAATATTTAAGTGCCATATTATTTAAAAATACAGCGTAAATTTGTGATAAAATAAACAATTAACCTGTCCATCTAACTTATATTGCAGGCAATGAAGTAACAGCAAATGCTTATACTATTGCCTATAAATATATTTAAACAAAATATTATCTTAGATTTATCACCAGTGATAAATCTCGATGTTATAAACTAAGTGCAATTTGAAACGGTGGAACAAACTGATATAACTCCATCAAACTTACAGGATTTGTACATATACTAATATCTATGCCGCTCTATATAACCGTGTAAAGAAGAATGGCCATTTTTGACCTAAACATGTCTAGAGATAAAACTTATTTTAAAATTAAGGTTATTTTAGAGTGTAATGATTTCACTAACAATTATATTTTATAGATGTCTAGGTAATAAGAGAAGTTTTGGGTTGTAAAGATGTTCTAGAACTCGTGAACGCATCCTTATCAAAATATTTTTTATCATCTATATCGACTGGTTTTGTCAAAACCTCGAGAATTTATATACAAATTGAATCAAGTTGTTAAAAGCTGATCATATATGAATGTATCTTTTTATGTTAAAAGATATAAAAAGATAAATATAAATGTATTTCTGCAGTTAAAAACATAGTTAAGGATGCAACGGAACGTTTTTGACGTAAAGACGCTGCCGGTGACATTGGACATGGGAGAATCTGTCAAATTAATACGAACAAATTTCGGTGTATTATGTAATTCCTAGGCCTTTATAAGAAAAACTGTCTTTACAGTATAATTTCTTGATCATAGAGCTACTTGTTTTCGTACATTTTATCTATAGACGCAATAATTCATTATCAGGTCATTCAATGTATGAGAAGTGGCCATTGTTCTTTTCTAAAGAGAAACTAACAACACCTAATTGCTCATTAAATAGGAAACATGGAAGGGCGAAATAAATAAATAAAAGGTAATTCACCTTTGCTTTCGAAAAAATCTTACGCGGTTGATACCAGTTGCATCACTATTAGAAGCTTTTAACTAACGAGTAAACCACATTTATATTAAAACAATTTAGGCTGTACTGCACCAAAGATATATATTCTATCTATTAGTGTACAAGTTTATTTTACCATATTCGACTATCGTACCCCGTATGGCTCTCATGTCTTTGTTGTTCAAGAGCCCCAGTGGAAATATAATATTGATGCATAAACTAAGATGGTAATGTATTGCTTCCCATCTGACATTCTATGAATATGACCAATACTCTGAGTCTATGAATTAGGGAATTGGTACATTTGTAATTAAAGAGCCCATAGATGTCCCTTGAGGATGGTGATCTCAATTGCGTGTTGATTCTATGTGCTCGAAGTGATTTGTTGATCCATACTAATATTATAAATGAGAAAGTGTGTTTGTTTATTTGTCCTAGTTTCACGTCGCGATGGAACAATTTCATGGTAAGTATGTTTTTTGGGTGGAGGCAGGAAGCTGGCGAAAACCATAGAACAAACATGTCTTGATACCAGACAACGGGTGAAGTCAAAAAAAAATTAACACTTATATGTACCTACACTAAGGTTAATCCTGATTATGGTGTCTGGTCGATCTACTGGACAGGATACAGCTTTTGACTTGCTGATTTATGTGTTTATTTGCAATTTGTTCCAATTGTTTTGGGAAAATTCATGCATTGTAACGTGATATATATTACTGCGTAAGGACTGGGCGGACCGCATGTTACGGTGACGCCTCGAACTTGGTCCTAAAATGGTCTTTCCTATATTGAAGTGAACTAGGACGCGACCAGCTGTCATCGGGAGCGGTCGTAAATTTTACGAACTAAAATGCCAAGTTGTGCCGTGAAAGGTTATGAGAACTACGACAAAAAACATAATAAAAATATACATACATACATACATACATAGACTCACGCCTGTTTCCCGGAGGGGTAGGCAGAGACTACGAAACGCCATTTGCAACGATCCTGACATATCTCTCTTGCTTCATTCATTCCCATCAGATTCCTCATGCATGCTCTTCTGTTCAGGGTACTTCACACCTGTCCTGTTTTTAGGATGTCTCCAATCTGGTCAGAGAACGTCCGCCTAGGTCTTCCCCTTTGTCCTCTCACTTCCAAACTTGCCTTATATATCTGCTTGGTCAGTCTTTCGTCATCCATCCTCTCCACGTGTCCAAACCATCTTAGCATACCTTTCTCGATGCTTGTCACTACATCTACTTTTACCCCACAACACTATCTTATCACACAATTCTTTACTCTGTCAGTCAAAGAAACACCACACATACTTCGCAGTGCTCTCATTTCTACAGCATTTATTCTACTTTCATGACTCTTCTGCCATACCCAACTATCACTACCATACATAAGAGTAGGTACTAACACTACTACCTAATGGTTTTTGAAAAGGAGTAATGCGTTACGGCTTGTAATGTTATGATCAATGGTCAGCGAGTGGAGCAAGTGAATGAGTTTGTATATTTAGGCACGCTGTTTACAAGAGATAGTAAGAATGTAGAAGATATTGAAAGAAGGGTTAATGCAGGTAATAGAGTGAATGGAGCTCTGAAGGCGTTTATGAATAGCCAAAACGTGTCCAAAAAGGCACGTTTGGCTGCGCATAGAGGGGTGTTAGTACCTGGCGCTCCGTAGTCTCTGCCTACCCCTCCGGGAAACAGGCGTGAGTCTATGTATGTATGTAACTTTCGTTTTACTTACATTCACTTTTATTCCTTTCCTCTCTAACGCACCATGCATGATTGTTACCATCTCCTGCAACTCCTCCGCTGAAGTCGCAAGTATAACCTGATCATCAGCATAAAGGAGGCATTTGACAAGTAACTCATTCATTCTTAATCCACATTCACTATGTTTCCAATCTTGCAAACAACTGTCCATGAAGAGGTTGAACAGCCTCGGCGACGCTACACATCCCTGTCTAACAACTGTGTTGATGGTAAACCAGTCAGTGTATGCCCCGTTTAACCTCACACAAGTTCTAGAATCCTCATAAAGGGATTTCAGAGCTCGAATGAGGCTGCTGTTCACCCCATACATCGACAGTACCGACCACATTTCATTCCTGACCACTTTATCGCAAGCCTTTTCCAAATCCACGAATGCGCAGTAGACCTTTCGACCTTTGGCCAAAAATTTCTCGGCTATGCATCGCAAGGAAAATACTTGATCCGTACACCCCATACCCTTTCGGAATTCTGCTTGTACATCCCATATTTTCTTGTCGGTTACTTTTATAACTCTTTCAATCAATACCTTTGCATACAATTTGCCAACAATGCTGGGAAGGCTAATGCCTCTATAGTTTTTGCAGGTTTGTTACGAGCCTTTTCCTTTATAAAGAGGCACAACTACTGCTGTGGCCCAGTCATCAGGTACTCGGCCGGTGCTCCAGGACAAGTTAAATAAACGCTGCAGCTGACTAACTATGATGCCCTGTCCAGTCTTCAGCATTTCGACTGTAATCCTGTCATACCCAGCAGCCTTACCTAATTTCATACTGGCCAGTGCCTTCAAAATCTCGTCCACGCCAATATCGCTTTCATCATTGCTATCATTACCATTCATTTCACCTGTTGATATCTCTGTCGTCGTTCTTTCAAATAATCCTTCAAAATACTCTTTCCATCTCTTCAGCACACACGATTCACCATTCAGTATCTTTACATTCTTGTCTCTGATTGCTGTGTATTCTGAGGATTGAGTTTAATAAAAAATATGATAACATTTCATATCACCGCACCGATAACTTAAAAATATGTCATTAAATCAACTTCTAACATTATTTAAAGCAAGTTTCTTTCATATTGGGAAAAACGGCGCAAAGCCGCGTAAAAGTGCGACATAACTTTGCAGCGGCGGGCGTTGTAGTCGATGAAATGAAAAGATTTAATAATATTACTATAAGATTTAATAATGTACAAAATTATTTTTAATTGATTCTTAAAATTTAAAGATACACCAACATCAAAAAACATTACTAATCCAAAATGCAAATAAAAATATTTTTTGTACCTCGAAAAATGCCTCACCCCGCTCTTACAAGGTTATGTCTAGGAGCAGACAATGCCGATTTACATTACAGTTCATACTAGTTTTAATAGATGGCGTTATTTTTTTTGTAGGGTGACTGCGTCCGTCAAATCTTCGGTCGGACGTATCTTTATTATTTAAATCAATGCCTGCATCCTTGCTCTACTAACACATACAATAATCCCAAAAGCGTATTATTATCTCACAATACCTATCTGCGTCAGATAGAACACTAAATGAAATGTTAGATTAAACCTGCTTAGTACAACACTTGAGAATTGACACTGAGAGAGTTAATTTGATCCAGACTACACAACTAATTGGAAACACCAAGATTTACCTTTACTTTTACACTGTTCTTTCATTAAAGGTGACACCACATTGTGTGTTTACAGCAACAATTTTAGGACACACGAGAGGTTGCTTTTATTTTAAATTAACGTCATCGATACAATTGCCGTGTTCGAAGCTATGATTTGTATAGCACATGAAGTGAGTCAATCAGTGTTTGTCAATCAATGGCCAATCAAATCGTAAGTTGTGAGATTGCTAACATGCATCGTAGGGAAGTTACATACAAATGCTCTTGCAAGTGCAGCATTTTTCTGAGTGAAATTTTACAGTGAGGAATCGAAATAGGAAAATAATCACTTAAAGCGGCTCATATTATATAAAAATTACCCACAAACGACCATGAAAAATGAATTCAGCAGAATTAAATAGGTATGTCCTCCTTTTGGCGTCAGCAAAAACAAGTTATTAAGTGCATATACAATCGGCGAGTAAATCAAGTATTCCAAAAACCGACTAAATAGTCCTCAATGCTGGGAACATAAAGCGCACTGTGGAACATTCGTCTGCAGATTTTTATGACGAGAGTCGAAGCGGCCGTAAAAGCCCCATCGTGTCACCGCCCATCCCGTGTGCCATTCCTCTTAAAAACATCCAAATTCAACTAAAACTGTTATACGATACTGAACAGTGAAAATTATCACGTAATTTAATTTATTTTAACACCAACCTGCTAAACCTGCATCATATTATATACCATTAACAATCGAAAAATTACATAAAATGTTCTAATAATCTTTTCTTTCTTAATTGTTTCAACTTCGTATAAATCTGTCAGCGACGCCACAAATGTAGGTTAAAGTTTAATCCTGGCCTAGTTTGTGTAAAACAATATATATATATATTTATAATAAAAATCTGAATTTTCAATTTTTAATTATTATTTTCAATTCAATATGAACCATCTTTTTTAAACGATCTAAGAAAGTGTAAATCTTGTATTTGGTCTGGTATTATACGTAGCCCTTGTTGTCTGATATTACATGTAGCTTTTGTCTTATGTGTCAGGATGTGATGATACGTACTTCAAAATGTATGGCGTAGATGCAATCCAGAAACTGTTTGATACTAAGAAAGACTGGAGATTAAGATCCGGCAAAATTGGTTCTTGCTTCATCTGTGTTACTCGGTTTGTAGCCAAAAACAAATTATTCATGTTCAATCGCAATAATCCGTATACCTAACTACCTAACCAAACGTGTTTAATTAACTCAGAGATAAACTCGCACAAACACACCTGCTCTAAAGTATGCTAATTTATTTATAAACACATTACGTCAAATTAAAAACAATTGGCACCGAACAAAATTGTCATTTCACCTTCCAAAGTTTGTTTCCATCTCGTAACATTTCCGTGCCCTCTCAAGTTCTTCTGACGATAATTTCCAATAGTTGATCGTCACCGAGTCCTTATGACAACTCAACTTCTTGCACAAAGGTGTCTAATCAGCAATGTATTGAATTTTCAACTTTCAATCCCTAACTTGCCTCGTTGAAGTGTCAAAGTTATCCAAACTTCGCAAAAAGTCCCCAACGAACCTTTTTAATATTTACACCGTCATAATGAATTATTTTACGATCATGTTGTCGCGGCGCTGAAATAAAAATAATTTAATTACGAACGCTGCGATAGCCCAGTGGTGTACGTAACAGACGGCCGAGACGAGAGTCTCGGGTTCGATCCCCAGTTACCCCAGGCACACACCTCTGAGTTGTGTGTGCATTAAACAAGTTAATTATCGTTCGCTTAATAATGTGCCCGGTAGATGGCAGTTGTCCGCGTGGTAACGGATTAAGAATACGGAATGCCACCACCCCATATCATCCCATGGGTGTCGTAAGAGCCGACAGAGGGAGCACATTATGCAGAAAACAGCACTGTAAGAGAAGGAAAACGTGATACAAACCCTATACCAACCCGTTTGGCTAGCGTGGTATAGTAGGCCAATTCTTCCTTTCAAAGGAGAGGCCTAGTGCAGCAGTGGACTGTTAAAGGCTGATGATGATGATACATAAAACAATAAACAGATCAAATTCCATACAAACGAAACTGACGTAAACAGATAGAGGCCGAGTTGAATTTTGCTGTGAGGAATTTACAGGCATTTTATTTTTTGTTTGATTTTACGTTTATTTATTTTTGTTGAAAATTTATTGGGTTCAGCGGTTTTTACACATATGTGTACTACAAGTTAATATTTCGATAATCAAGCCAAAACTCATACTTGATTGTGAAGATATATTTAACAACTATATAACTAAATATAAAAACAATATCTATGGAAGTAAATAAAACGTAGACCCTTTAGTACTATTAAAATAACAGTTTATTCTTACATGCATGCATGTTAGCAAACTGTTCTTGTGTTTGAAAACCTCAATTGTTGGATATGGTTGCCAATGAATTCGTTGTTGTTCCTAAGTCTCTACTCTAAAAGACTATGCCCGGCATAACATATTATACTTCATTCATTCATTACATTCATTACATAAATAAAAGTACATGGTCTTGAATACGTAAATGAATAGTAGGGTGTACTTTTATAGCGTAAATCCGAACAGAACTCTAGAAAACAGGTCAAAGGATACACGCTTAACAGCACTCCGAATTTATTCCCCGCATTTAATCAGACCCGCTTATCTGTGCCCATCGTTGCAGTATTTGTAATAATTCCACCTATCGTCCGCGTAAACAGGCGTATTGTAGCGTTTCGTACACATTCGTGATAAAGTACTCCGATTGCGTGCCACCCCTGAAAAATTGCAGCTCCCCGTATAACGATAGACATATTTTGTAACTAAATGTTTACCGGACAACCCTATGGATAATATTAAAGTTGAGTAAATAGGGATGGAAACGTATTAAATGAATATGGTTGCATAAACATTTGATGTGCCTACATACAGATTAGATGGAGCAACATAAAAACATAACGTGAAAGGTCGGATATAAGTGCAAACTTGGGAAACTTGCCAATTTGATTGAAAGGTGGCAAATTGTGTCAGTTTGGCCACAAAATCCCTGATATGCCTGCGTTAAGCAATGCAATGTTGAACGGCTAAAGAACAGCCATACTATTATTCCAAACCGTTAGCATTGAATTTAGTTAACGAAATAATAATTTCACTTTTTGCGTCTACTTATGGATAGATTGCAAGCGAGATGCAATCAATATTTAGGGACTATCTATTATGTAGAATATGAAACACACGGTTTTTCGCCGTGCAAGTGTATAATATAAATCTATGTCTACTCTTATGGGACATATACAGAGTCACGCATGTACGTAAGTATAAGCGTGACTACTAATTTTATTTGCTTGCATGTTTGTTATTCAATCACGCAAAATCGGTTTAATGGTTTTGGATAAAATATGGCACAGATAGCTTATTATATCAGTTCATTCAATCACCATTATTAGCACATGGGATACTTTTGATATTCATACCTACCAGACTGCCGTAAACCTGGCAGCTAATAGGTCCTTAGACGGCGTCGGGACGTGACGACCCCACCGCCCACTGGGAGAGTTAATCTGACGAGTAGATACTCGTCATAGTATATCCCCCAGCGCAAGCAGTCAACCGAAATATGGCGGTCAAACCATCCGAACCTGGCGGAAGAAAATCCCACGATGCTAGATGGGCAGCAGCGTCCAGCACTAAAGACTTCCGCCACTGCGATCGCCAATACGCCTGCCAAGCGTGGCGATTATGGCAAATCCCCTCCATATGAACCACACCTATAAAAACCGGCCCCTAGTCCCCGGCGGCCCCGCAAGTCCTGGTTATGGTAGCGGCCATGGTAACGGCGGGGCAAGGGGTGCGAAGAATCTCCGGAAGAGATCGGGCTACCACCACCAACGACAATTGGCCCTGGCAACACTGAACACGCGCACACTGCGGACCGACGAGAAGATTGTCGAGCTGGAAGAAGAATTGAGCAAGTTGCGATGGGATATCATAGGGCTATCTGAAGTCCGAAGACAAGGGGAGGACTCGATAGTTCTCAATTCCGGCAACTTGCTCTTCTACCGGGAGGGCGATCAACAGTCCCAAGGTGGTGTCGGGTTCATCGTCCACAAATCTCTCGTGACCAACGTGGTAAACATCGGGAGTGTGTCGAGCAGGGTAGCGTACCTTATACTCAGAATATCCAAGCGGTATTCGCTGAAGGTCATACAGGTATACGCTCCGACCTCGACGCACCCCGATGAGGAGGTGGAAGCCATGTACGAGGACATATCTCGGGCTATACATGGCTTCAAAACCCATTAAACCGTGGTCATGGGAGATTTTAACGCGAAACTGGGCAAACGTGACGGTGATGAGCTGAGAGTGGGGCAATTTGGTTATGGGCATCGGAATTCCCGGGGTCACTTGCTGGCTAGCTTTATGGAGAAGGAAGGACTCTATATGATGAACTCCTTCTTCAAGAAGCGAGAATGCCGCAAGTGGACGTGGGTAAGTCCAGACGGTGCAACCAAAAATGAGATCGACTTTATCATGTCGACGAAGAGGCAGATATTCAATGATGTCTCCGTGATTAATTCACTTAAAGTGGGGAGCGATCACCGAATGGTTAGAGGCACATTGAATATCTGTACAAGCCTCGAACGGTCGAGGTTGATAAAGTCTACGCTCCGACAGGCACCGGTTCATATCCAAAACCCCGAGAGCTTTCAGCTCGAACTCAAGAACCGTTTCGAATGCCTGGGCGAATGCGTAGATGTGGACGTGTACAGTAACGGGTTCGTGGATGCTGTCCATACAACAGGGGCTAAACTCTTTAAGCCCCAGAAAAGCAAGAGAACCAGCAAGATCTCGGATCCGACCCTCCAGCTGTTAGAGGAAAGGCGCAAGATGGTTTTGCTATCCTCCGACGACATGCCGAAATATCGGCACCTCAACAGACAGATCTCTAAGTCTCTGACTCGCGATCTCCGCCAATACAACACAATATGTGTTCGTGAGGCGATCGAGCAGAATAAGGGTTCCAAAGTGTTCCAGAGGGATCTGTCTGTTGGGCAGAGTCAGCTGACAAAGCTGAAGACGGAAGATGGCAGAATCGTATCGTCCAAGCCTGAGCTCTTGGAGGAGATCGAAAGGTTCTATGGACAGCTATACACGACAACGCAACAACCCGCAAGCACTCCAGCGTCAGACCCTAGAGCTGGATTGACCCGACACTATACCGAAGATATCCCGGACGTCAGCATGCACGAGATTAGTGTGGCTCTCAAACAGCTCAAAAACAACAAGGCACCGGGTGATGACGGAATTACGAGCGAGCTTCTGAAGGCCGGCGGTGCACCCGCTAGAGAAGCCCTCCGGAAGCTATTTAATAATACAGTAGTTGCAGTGTTGTGTGTTCGATTCCCGCAGTGAACAACAACTTGTAGCCCTATTTTTGTAGCAAATTTCATTGAATTTACCGCCAAGCTATTGTGTTTCTTTACTGTTCTCGTACCCTGATAAAACGATATTACAAAATTGTCTGAAATATTATATTAGTTACTAGAGGATGCACCGCAGCTACGCCTGCATAATTTATTGTAATTTAACCGTTTCTGACCGATCTCGTGTTAATTTCGGGCAATCCTTCTTAGTGCACCCCTACAACCTCCATGTCCGAGGCCAAATATCAGCTTCATGTGCCCAGTAGTTTCGGCTGAGCGTTGCTTGTCAGTCAGTCAGTAACGCAAGAATTTTATACATACAGACAGATGATTATGTTAAACAGTCAAATCTTGCACTAGGCATCAACCTTGTATCGTAAAGAACGTAACACCCGAAACCTCTAACAACAATTTGAAAATTACTTATTGTGTTGTTCCATGTGGGCATCGAACTTACTATACTCGGCGTAGGCTTACGCAGCGCGTCGTCCGCTTAGACCAGTTCTCTGTTCATAAAATTTTGCATATAAAATTTTTCCATCTACAAAGCCCACTGATATGCAAGTAAAGCCTGAACATAATTACCGATGTGTACCGTATAGCGACTTAAGCTGCGGCTGTGTCAGGCCTCGGCACAAATAACTTGGTTTACTTGCTAATATTTGCGATCTTGGTTTCTATATGGTCGCTTTTATTTGTCTCTGCAGAGGAACATATTTAGATCTGTAGTTCTATGTATGTAGACTAAAACAAGAAATCTGCAACCAGCTTTAAATGCTATCTACTCGTATACTAATATTATAAAGCTGAAAAGTTTGTTTGTTTGATTGATTGAACGCGCTAAATTCAGGATATACTAGTCTTAGAATGTCATTAGTAATGGAAAATATTTGTTTTTTAGGTTCCATATTCGTATCGGGTCGTCTGGTAAACGTTTGTGGCTTAGCTTCTAAATTGAATGCTTATATAAATGCATATTATATTGATTTCATTAGCACAACATGAAAATATAAAAATCTCTGCTTCACTATCACAAGTTCAACGGTTTGTCACGTTGTTTTTCACGGATATAAACATGACGCTTACATCAGTGCCGAATTATCGAATAAGTACTCGAAACAAGAGTATATGTACTCCTGTATCCTTATATCCGGAATGGCAATGTAAAATCCTTTTTAATGACCACGAAAGCTTAAATTCGGCTTAACGCAGAGTTACGCAACTTGGAGATTTTGGCCAAAAAGAGGATTAGGTACTACCACTTGGCTATTGTGATGGCATATGGTTTATCCTTTTTATGACGAGAAGTAGAAGTGTCAGTGGCCCAGACACGACAATAGGACAGTTTCTATTGAGCGCTTATGGTGATGAAAACAAAATGGTGCCGTCACATGTCATGAATCACAACTGATTTTTTTTTATAAACTCAACCCTGTATCCTCGAAGGGATAGGCAGAGATGAAATATTACACCTACATTTCGCCGTTTATGAATTTTAGGTCCCACGTAATAAGGGCGAGCTTATTGCTGTTACCGGGCACATTACCAGTCTCTGTGCTGCTACTGAGAATTCAGAAAAACTCAGTAACACTTTTTCTCGACCGGGAACCGAACCCGGGACTTCCCGATCAGCAGACGCATACAATATCCACTGAACCACTGAGGCTGTCAGTCAACAGCTGAAAGATATGAATATATAGCTAACATTAAATAAACATGCACTCGTCCTTCGATCACGTCAGCTCTCATACAGTACACAAATATGAATATGTTACGTAGGCTTTGCGGTGTGTCTGTTGTGTGGACGGTGTGGCTATCGCTATATATATCGCTTGAGGGTAATAAGTGGGTTAGTAATAAGCTGGTTACCTGCATGTTTTTTAATCATATAACTTATTGGGTGACTTCCTCCGTGATCCAGTGGATAGCGTATGCGACTGCTGATCGGAGGTCCCAGGTTCGATTCCCGGGTCGGGCAAAAGTGTTATTGGGTTTTTCCGAATACTCAGTAGCAGCCCGGAGTCTGGTGATGTGCCCGGAAACGGCAATAGGCTCGCCCCTATTATGTGGGGCCTAAAAATTCACGGCAAAATGTGGGTGTTATATTTACACCTCTGCCTACCCCTTCAGGGATACAGGCGTGAGACAATAAATTAAAAAATATATATACAGGTTGTAAAAAGATCCTTAACGAAAACTAAAACCCCATATTATCCTTATTTTTCTAATCTTTCGTTTTAATTACTATCCAAACACTTGCATGAATTATACCAATCATTACGAACATTTTTTACTTTGGCACCATACCTGGGAAATTACTGGTTCAGGAGATATTGAGGCTCAAATTGAGGCTCAAAGTTACTATGGAATTTTTGTAATTAGGTACAAAATCGATGCAATTACCAGGCCAACCTGTTCTATGGATGTCCTAAGCACCCATGGATAAGTAGGTATTTCGAAAATTGTACGCGCACAATTTTAATTTCGGCTTAAAAAATGTGATTATTTGAAAAAAAAAAATTCCCAAGTTTTATTTTTGCTTAGTATAACTGGGTGTGATGTCCAAAACGAGTAGACTTCGGCTTGGTGATGGGTCTTGTGACACCCTGTATATAAAACTTAGTGGGGTGTTGCAAAATGTTTTCTTTTAAAGTGAGCTGTCTTGTTTGTCGTGGGCATCAGTTTGCAATTATATGATGCTAAATAGCGGTCACGATGATGCTTTCTTGAAAGCAACTATACTCTACCTAACTATTACTTATTAAGTTCGGTTCATAAACAAGTTACAAATGACAATAAACAAAAAACAACTTTTTATTTTTGTGTAGTATCGATATTTAGCGCTATGTAGCATCGAGGTGAAAACCTAAAGTTTGTCATAAACTATTGTGATGTGATGAGAGCGAGATGGCAATGTTAAGGCGGAGTGACAACCTTAAGTTTACCATCTGGCTGTTATCACAGCAAAGAAAAAAAATAATTGCAGCGGATGAACTGCGTACATATTTAGTAATTAAAACAATAGTGTTAAGGAAACTAGTCGTCCATTGAGAACATGTTAGGTATCAACATGACAGCTGGACATTAAGAGATCCACCGCTGGAAGTAGGCCCCTCTAGGCTCTCCACATAGAGCGAACTTAAGCTGCCCTTATCCAATCGCTTACCACGATCCCAATATCCCATATCAGGTATAAATGTCAGCTTCTATAAATTATCCCTACTTAACCCAAAATCTACTTAAAAGAGGCAGAATGTGTGATAAACGCATAAAATCATTTTAATTTTTTCGCGACACACATTTCAACATTTTCGTCCAACCACTTTTTTAAAATGACGTCACATTAAAGTTTTTAAAGGTGTGTCGCTACACTCGGCACGTTTACAGGCGCCACTTGTCAGTAATGGGCGTCGATTAAAAATCACGCCAGAGCGAAGCTAATAGATACAGTATTAGTCTGGATAGTTTTATATTAGTCTGACTAACAGACAGACTGGTTTGAAAGTGTTTTCGTAATGGCTCATATAACTAACAAAATTGGAGCTTAATATCAATTCTGTCTATATGTTTATGTTCATTTGAGATAAGACAATTGCTATGCGACTGCACTAAATAGCTGCCTGTCCACTGATTACTGCGACAACGGTTTTAGTTTCAATCCTTACACAGGGCACCACTTTGTTGGATTCACACATTGTTGTTTCAGGTCTGGGTCACATTGTTCTTTGTGCCCGTTGGCTGAATGTTTGTAAATTCTTTTAGGTCACAAGATATCTTACTAGAGCATAAGTTGTCTTAATAAATATATTATTGGGATAAAATAATGTAAGTAATAGAGTGGCTTAGGGCATTAACATATGAAGCGACTGAAAATATCTTTGTGCACCAAGTATAATATATATATATATATATATATATATATATATATATATAATGAAAGGTACCCACAGGACAGGCTTGCCTAGTGTGGGGCCAAAGGACATTGCGCAATTTGTATATTATTCTTTTGGTAATAAATGTATTTTTATTTTATTTTATTTATTTTATACATGTCTACAAATTGTTCTCACCTCATATTCATATAGTTTTCAATGTTAATGCAATTCTTTCCTGATTTCCAACAAATATTCCATGACACGAAAACGTTATTATATCAGTTTATTATCCGACATATCTAAACCCTTGTCACTCAAATCGGATTGCTTAGTAATATTATCAAAAAAATATAATCTTTCGTATTTGTCAATATCAAATTACTTCAAAAGACTAAAAGCGTCATATTTGGTTGCACTGGGCCGATATCCAAAAATGTTGGAAACGATGCGGCGCGCGGCAGACGAAGCTGCAAAATCTAGAGGCAGAGAATATTGCAAAAATATTGAACCAACTATTTAATATCTCATTCATATAAACAACACATATTCCTAGCCGCCTGCAAGTCAAAGAAGGACCACTAATTAAAAAGAAAATACCGATTTCAATTTGTCTCTTCAATTGTCGAAGACAAATTAATGCATGGCATATTTTAATTTGCCTCACTGGAGCTTCGCGTAAGGCCAAAAAAGCCCAATATTTGGCCATTACGTAACAAACAAAGACACACCGAACCCTCTAATGGAACAGAAATATTGTTACCGATAATAAATGTAGCGTTTGCAAGCAAGTCGTCAATTAATCATCGGGGTAACGCAACCGCTCGTACGGGTTACACTCCAATATAACTGTACATTTTGTTTACACCGTGAGGGATCCCGCGGGGCCGTGCGGTCTCATGCAGCTTCGTGCGGCCTAGTGCGGCTTAGTGCGGCCCTCGTTCTGTCGATCGCGTCATTCCTCATGTGGTTCGTTAATATGCTATGCTTTAATGTTTTATTGTATAAAAGCAGTTAAAATGTTACAGTTGTGGGAAATGAAGCGGCGTGTGTATTGTGGTTTATGTTAAATAGTGGTCGGATGCGTCTACGGATGTTTTGGTTTTGTTTGTTTTTGCAGGTTGAGCTGGCGTTTCTAAAACGTTAAAAAACTGTAGAATGTGGAGGGACTTTTAATTTAAGATTTTCTGATGATCTCAAGTACTTCGAATGTGTTTCATGGAGATATTCAAAACGTCTTTTGAGATACATAGGAAACGAGGGATTGAATAAGATATTGTCAAGAAAACAAAGGATGTGAGTATTCCGTGGAAGGCGGATTGGCAGCCACTTGAGTTTGTTGCGAAATTCAGAGATGTGATAATATTTACTTAAATCAAATATGAATCTTATACAAAATTTCTGAAGTCGCTCAAGTTTATCTAGCTGGACCTCATTGAAATCTAGATAGCTGACATCGGCATAGTCAAGAATTGGTAGGAGAATAGATTGTACAAGTGCAATTTTAGTGGTGATCGGAAGAAAGTTACGTAGTCTGCGCAGTGAACCTGCAGCAGCAAAGAGTCGGCGACTGACATTTTGTTATTGGACAGTCCACGACAATG
This sequence comes from Euclidia mi, assembly GCA_944739405.2. Taxonomy (NCBI): domain Eukaryota; kingdom Metazoa; phylum Arthropoda; class Insecta; order Lepidoptera; family Erebidae; genus Euclidia; species Euclidia mi. Next base: position 22,051,610 of record OX123204.2, on the reverse strand, counting down.
TGCTGTCAATATATATGCCTAGGTTCTTCACTTCTTTACTAAAAGAAATTGGTGCACCTTGAAAGGACATCGACAAGATAATCTATATACATAATATGTATACATCATCATCATCAGCCTTTAACAGTCCACTGCTGGACTAGGCCTCTCCTTTGACAGGAGGAGTTGGCCTACTATACCACGCTGGCCAAACGGGTTGGTATAGGGTTTGTATCAAGTTTTCCTTCTCTTACAGTGCTATTCTCTGCATAGTATGCTCCCTCTGTCGGCTCTTACGACACCCACGGGATGATATGGGGTGGTGACATTCCGTATTCTTAATCCGTCACCACACGGACTCAATATGTATACGCTTGTTGATAAAGCATATTATAAACCCTAAGTTAGGTAGGTACTCTTTCAATTGATTATTGAAAGTCCCTTAATAATCAATGTAGAAATACTTGTATTATAAAATGTATCTGTCACCAGAAAAAAACATGAGCCGCAAATTTATAAATTTCCTGGGACATGTATAAACTAACTTAACCTTAAGTTTATATAGTTCCCAGGAAATTTATAAACTTGCGGATTTTGTTATTTTCTGCTGACACATCCAATGTTAATCTATGTAATAGACTACCTGTGCCATATTTCATCCAAAACCATTAAACTGATTTTGCGTGATTGAATAACAAACATGCAAGCAAATAAAATTAGTAGTCACGCATAAAGGTACTTGCGTGACTCCGTATGTGTCCCATAAGAGTAAATAAAGATTTATATTATACACTGGCACAGCTGAATACTATGTGTTTCTATTCTACAGAATAGATAATAGCTAAATGTTGATTTGCATGTCGCTTGCAATATATCTATAAGTAGACACAAAAAGCGAAATAATTATTTAGTAAACTTAATTCATTGTCCTGTAGCCGTTCATCATCCCACTGCTTAACGCAGTAATCTCGGCGACTTTGTGACCAAACTGACACATCTTTGCCACCTTTAAAAAAAATTGGCATATGCCCAAGTTTGCACTTATATCAGACTTTTCATGTTATCTATCTCCATATAATCTATATGTAGCTAAATCAAAAGCTGATACAAACATATACATTGAATACATTCCCATGCCTATTTAATCAACTTTGGTATTATTCATAGGGTTGTCCGCCAAACATTTAGTTACAAAGTCGATCGTTATACGGGGAGCTGCAATTTTTCAGGGGTGGTACGCAATCGGAGTACTTTATCATCGCAGATTGGGCTTTCAACACACGAATGTGTACGAAACGCTACAATACGCCTGTTTACGCGGACGACAGGTGGAATTATTACAAATACTGCAACGATGGGCACAGATAAGCGGGTTTGATTAAATGCGGGGAATAAATTCGGAGTGCTGTCAAGCGTGTATCGTCCTTTGACCTATTTTCTAGGGCTCTGTTCGCATTTACGCAACAAAACTACACCCTACTATTCATTTACGTATTCAGGACCATGTACTTTTATTTATGTAATGATAATATTCGATAAAATCTGGTTAAACAACTAAGTAGGCCCCGGGTTACAAGGGAAAAAGTCCTGGATATGACTGGGATAGCGCTAGGACGATAATGATGAGAAAAATTATAAAGCTGAAGAGTTTGTTTGCTTAAAAACTTTAATTCGATTAGAGGAAATAAAGGAAACTAGAGTATTCCCGCTGCTACGCCCGCACATTTCTGTTTCTTTGTACCATTTCTTGCTAGGTCACCCCTATGCATGCCATATTTCAACTTCGTGTGCCCAATAGTTTCGGATGTAGGTAAGTTGTCAGTCAGTCAATAACGCAAGAATTTTATATTTATAGATAACGCATTTCTTTGTTTTTGTCAACCACCAACATGGCATCGAAAGGATTGCTTGTCGCGCGATATTAGTATTGACGAGTGTGCATTCATCTTTAGCTGTCAAGCATCCAATATCACCAAAAATACTCGCCTAGAAGCCACGTCATGACGCGTACATTGTAAATTGATGAAAATGTATCAGTAGCTATCCGTCCCGTGTCACTCTGACGGGGTGGTGCGCGCTATGACGCGGCGGTGTCGAGGGAAATACGGTAAGTGCTTTCTGCTGCTGCCTGTACCTGCCTGTGTCAAACTTCGTGCTGCCTTCACGTGCGAGATAGTCGTCTCGACTGTACAGGAAAATATATATAAATTCTTTTTTTAAAGATATATTGTAAATCCTGTATCGTGAGGAATATTTACACGAGGGAACGATACAAGATGCTACTTGCCTGCTCATATAAACTAGCAGCTGTGAAGGCCAACTTTAGAAATTAATGTGAAGTTTGTCATATTGCTGTTTGACCACTGCTACTTTTAATTAGATTGCACTGGTGAGTCAGGTGTATTGTTGAGTTTAGCTCTCACACGGGACGAAAGTCATAATGTTGAATTATTGCTCGATGATGAGTTAGGAGCTTGGGTGTTCCCCACAGGTATGGTGAGACCATCGTGTTTAAAGTTAACTTATATACTTTATTCGTTATAATGTATTTGTGATTGAGTCAACAGCCTTAAGAATATTTAAGTGCCATATTATTTAAAAATACAGCGTAAATTTGTGATAAAATAAACAATTAACCTGTCCATCTAACTTATATTGCAGGCAATGAAGTAACAGCAAATGCTTATACTATTGCCTATAAATATATTTAACCTCTGGAACGCGGGCGGGACATATATGTCGCAGGAAAATTTGTTCCGTCCATATTTCACTACTTGAAATGACGTTAAAATAATGCCACCAATAAGATTATGTTCCACTCTTGCAAAGAATGGATATTCTTTTTAATTCTGTATTGTAATTGGTTATCATTTTTGTAGACCTTTTTTGCAAAAATAACGACTGAAAATTGTTTGCCATAAGTTCAACTTCGCGCGCGTTAGAGTGACGACAGCTCTGGTTTGAAAAACGTGTAGCGATGCAATCTCGTAATTTCACTATATGTATTATATGTCATTATACTCGGAAACTAATCTTGTTTGCTATAAAATATAGTTAAGATATCATCATTATATAAATAATAACGAAAAACGATTTTTAAAATATCATTATTCAAAATGGCGGCAAGTTGTAAATGCAACCGTTCGCATTTTAGTTTTGTAAGATTAGGTGTAACGGGTTCTGGTAGTAAAAACGCAGTAGAGGTTTTAGATGCGTTTATTGCAGAGTATCGTCTCACTTCCCTTGCCACGAGTATGACCGACCAACAACACGACACTGGCCTGAACACTAAGGGCTGTAGTCTCCCACGCTGTTCCCTCCGGTAGTGTGTAGGCAGGCTGCTCGAAGGCTGTGCGTAGCGGTACAGGCCCTCGCTGACGTTGGCTCAGCTGGCAGACGCCGGCGGTGTGAGTACGATGAGCAGGGCAGGCCAGACTCTTCGCCAGAGGTGAAGCCGAAGGCGATGCAGGAAAGTGTAGCGGTCTAGGAGCGTAGCCGGAGTCTTAACGTGAACCTGGAACCTGAAGGAAAGCAGCATTAGGAGAGCCACAACCAATAGAGCAGGCAGGCGGCGTCAGCCGGCCTCAGCTAGCAGGTAGAGAGATGGGCAGTACGCTAACGCAGTAAATGTAGTGCTTACCCGTAGCTGGGACCAGGATACACGTAAATACGACGTAGGGTCAGTAGGTACGCTTAGTTATAGTAGAAGTGACGTTAGAGTAGCGGTGCCGGCCTCTCTGTCGGGCCCTTTATATACCGGGCCCTCCATCAGGCTGAGAGTTTGTTTATGACCATATTTGGTCAGGCTTTGCGAGTGCGGACGATGGCTTTCTCTGATTGGCCGAGCGTATGGGCGGTACTGTGACGCAACGCGGTAAGTACCGGACATACGTTACAAGGTAGTTAAAAGTCGGTTCTATTACTCATAACCTTTCTTATTTATCACAAACTAATGAGAAAACAATAAAAAATAATAAACTTATGATTTTGATATTTACAAAAGTGTATCTAAATCGGAACAATTTCGCGCGCGATTATGGCGGCCGTTTCGTATTCCGATGATGTGTTTATACTTTTATTAATTTATAAAAATATAAGTGAAGTTGACATTAACTGTTGATTAAATTCAATAATTAATTAAGTAAGGTATATAAAGTGCTATGAATAATTGCTAAAATGCTAAATATTTGTGAGATATTGTGTGTTAAAAGTTTTATTGAAGAGGATTTTTTCGTGTTTACAAGTTTTATTTCAACGAACTGCAGAGAAAAGGTAATTATATATTATATATCTACAATAAGTTTTCAAAACATATTTCAAGGATGCAAAAACCGTCATTATTTTTGTGATACGTTTAAAACTAACTGAGATATAGGCAAAATAATGACGCCGGTCAGCTGTTGCTCGATCAAGAGGTAAAGCGGCCTGCACTACCGGCAATTTTTTATTTCTTACGCCCGGCGCGGGAGGGGTTAAACAAAATATTAGAATATTATATTCAGCAATCTTTTGAAAATCTCAGTTCTTTTTTTTTTTTTATATAGACTCACGCCTGTATCCCCGAAGGGGTAGGCAGAGGTGTAAATATTACACCCACATTTCGCCATGAATTTCTAGGTCCCATGTAATAGGGGGCGAGCCTATTGCCGTACCGGGCACATTACCAGACCTCTTGCTGCTACTGAGAATTTTCCTAATTGAAAAACCCAATAACACTTTGCCCGACCCGGGAATCGAACCCGAGACCTCCCAATCCCACGCGCACATTTATGCCGCGAGACTAACGAGGCAGTCAGTTTTATAACGTATTAAATCCTAGTTTTACTAGCCAGTTTCCCAAGCGTAAACGAGGCAGGATATTAGTAAATCGACACTGCTCAAGTATTTACAGCATTAAACAGCACAGTACGCCCGTGCCTAACTGTGACACTACGCCGTCGTAACAGCCGATTAACGACACGTTACTTCAAGTATCAGTGCTCCTCTAGACAGCACATATCAAGGATTGAAAACCATTTCAAATTGCCTTTGTCAATTGATACAAGGAGGAGATAGGGCCAGTTGAGAGAGGAGATTCTGAAATTTTGGCTTCAAATATTTTGCTTCCGATTGCAGTTTTCTTGCGATCTTGGCGACAAATTTGTTTACGATCCTGGTGATAAATCTCGATGTTATAAACTAAGTGCAATTTGAAACGGTGGAACAAACTGATATAATTCCATCAAACTTACAGGATTTGTACATATACTAATATCTATGCTGCTCTATATAACCGTGTAAAGAAGAATGGCCATTTTTGACCTAAACATGTCTAGAGATAAAACTTATTTTAAAATTAAGGTTATTTTAGAGTGTAATGATTTCACTAACAATTATATTTTATAGATGTCTAGGTAATAAGAGAAGTTTTGGGTTGTAAAGATGTTCTAGAACTCGTGAACGCATCCTTATCAAAATATTTTTTATCATCTATATCGACTGGTTTTGTCAAAACCTCGAGAATTTATATATAAATTGAATCAAGTTGTTAAAAGCTGATCATATATGAATGTATCTTTTTATGTTAAAAGATATAAAAAGATAAATATAAATGTATTTCTGCAGTTAAAAACATAATTAAGGATGCAACGGAAAGTTTTTGACGTAAAGACGCTGCCGATGACATTGGACATGGGAGAATTTTTCAAATTAATACGAACTAATTTCGGTGTATTATGTAATTCCTAGGCCTTTATAAGAAAAACTGTCTTTACAGTATAATTTCTTGATCATAGAGCTACTTGTTTTCGTACATTTTATCTACAGACGCAATAATTCATTATCAGGTCATTCAATGTATGAGAAGTGGCCATTGTTCTTTTCTAAAGAGAAACTAACAACACCTAATTGCTCATTAAATAGGAAACATGAAAGGGCGAAATAAATAAATAAAAGGTAATTCACCTTTGCTTTCGAAAAAATCTTACGCGGTTGACACCAGTTGCATCACTATTAGAAGCTTTTAACTAACGAGTAAACCACATTTATATTAAAACAAATTTAGGCTGTACTGCACCAAAGATATATATTCTATCTATTAGTGTACAAGTTTATTTTACCATATTCGACTATCGTACCCCGTATGGCTCTCATGTCTTTGTTGTTCAAGAGCCCCAGTGGAAATATAATATTGATGCATAAACTAAGATGGTAATGTATTGCTTCCCATCTGACATTCTAGGAATATGACCAATACTCTGAGTCTATGAATTAGGGAATTGGTACATTTGTAATTAAAGAGCCCATAGATGTCCCTTGAGGATGGTGATCTCAATTGCGTGTTGATTCTATGTGCTCGAAGTGATTTGTTGATCCATACTAATATTATAAATGAGAAAGTGTGTTTGTTTATTTGTCCTAGTTTCACGTCGCGATGGAACAATTTCATGGTATGTTTTTTGGGTGGAGGCAGGAAGCTGGCGAAAACCATAGAACAAACATGTCTTGATACCAGACACCCAAACGGGTGAAGTCAAAAAAAAATTAACACTTATATGTACCTACACTAAGGTTAATCCTGATTATGGTGTCTGGTCGATCTACTGGACAGGATACAGCTTTTGACTTGCTGATTTATGTGTTTATTTGCAATTTGTTCCAATTGTTTTGGGGTAATTCATGCATTGTAACGTGATTTGACTGAGCAGTGATTACATAACAACATGATATTTAACATGTGTGCGGTTACACCCTACTTGTCATTTTGTTTTGGAGGCTAAGTGTTAGTCATTAATCTCAATTTTCAAGTCTTAACTAGGTACGTAACTAAATAAATGGCAATAGGTTGTGTGATAGCTATCATGTTAATTGAAAATTGTGATATTATTATTTTTATTAATATAATGTATAACTTGATATTTAACTATGCAGACAGTACTGTGTTGCTGGGGAGTTTGTTGCGCTGCTTCTTCTTCCTAGCGAAAACACATAGGAAGCAGTGAAGGGTTGGGCTTTTTGGGGGACTGTCTATTGTAAAATTTAACGTTCAGAAGGAGCTGTTTACCAGCCAATTTTGAATAAAAGATTTTGACTTTGATTTATAATCGTGTGCCTCCTCGTACTTTTTTTTGTCACTCTTTAGTTCCAGTTTTAAGAGCATGGAGTATTGCCGTTGAATAATTTGACCTTCATCCATTGACATATATATTACTGCGTAAGGACTGGGCGGACCGCATGTTACGATGACGCCTCGAACTTGGTCCTAAAATGGTCTTTCCTATATCGAAGTGAACTAGGACGCGACCAGCTGTCATCGGGAGCGGTCGTAAATTTTACGAACTAAAATGCCAAGTTGTGCCGTGAAAGGTTATGAGAACTACGACAAAAAACATAATAAAAATATACATACATACATACATACATAGACTCACGCCTGTTTCCCGGAGGGGTAGGCAGAGACTACGAAACGCCATTTGCAACGATCCTGACATATCTCTCTTGCTTCATTCATTCCCATCAGATTCCTCATGCATGCTCTTCTGTTCAGGGTACTTCACACCTGTCCTGTTTTTAGGATGTCTCCAATCTGGTCAGAGAACGTCCGCATAGGTCTTCCCCTTTGTCCTGTCACTTCCAAACTTGCCTTATATATCTGCTTGGTCAGTCTTTCGTCATCCATCCTCTCCACGTGTCCAAACCATCTTAGCATACCTTTCTCGATGCTTGTCACTACATCTTCTTTTACCCCACACCACTCTCTTATCACACAATTCTTTACTCTGTCAGTCAAAGAAACACCACACATACTTCGCAGTGCTCTCATTTCTACAGCATTTATTCTACTTTCATGACTCTTCTGCCATACCCAACTATCACTACCATACATAAGAGTAGGTACTAACACTACTACCTAATGGTTTTTGAAAAGGAGTAATGCGTTACGGCTTGTAATGTTATGATCAATGGTCAGCGAGTGGAGCAAGTGAATGAGTTTGTATATTTAGGCACGCTGTTTACAAGAGATAGTAAGAATGTAGAAGATATTGAAAGAAGGGTTAATGCAGGTAATAGAGTGAATGGAGCTCTGAAGGCGTTTATGAATAGCCAAAACGTGTCCAAAAAGGCACGTTTGGCTGCGCATAGAGGGGTGTTAGTACCTGGCGCTCCGTAGTCTCTGCCTACCCCTCCGGGAAACAGGCGTGAGTCTATGTATGTATGTAACTTTCGTTTTACTTACATTCACTTTTATTCCTTTCCTCTCTAACGCACCATGCATGATTGTTACCATCTCCTGCAACTCCTCCGCTGAAGTCGCAAGTATAACCTGATCATCAGCATAAAGGAGGCATTTGACAAGTAACTCATTCATTCTTAATCCACATTCACTATGTTTCCAATCTTGCAAACAACTGTCCATGAAGAGGTTGAACAGCCTCGGCGACGCTACACATCCCTGTCTAACACCTGTGTTGATGGTAAACCAGTCAGTGTATGCCCCGTTTAACCTCACACTAGCTCTAGAATCCTCATAAAGGGATTTCAGAGCTCGAATGAGGCTGCTGTTCACCCCATACATCGACAGTACCGACCACATTTCATTCCTGACCACTTTATCGCAAGCCTTTTCCAAATCCACGAATGCGCAGTAGACCTTTCGACCTTTGGCCAAAAATTTCTCGGCTATGCATCGCAAGGAAAATACTTGATCCGTACACCCCATACCCTTTCGGAATTCTGCTTGTACATCCCATATTTTCTTGTCGGTTACTTTTATAACTCTTTCAATCAATACCTTTGCATACAATTTGCCAACAATGCTGGGAAGGCTAATGCCTCTATAGTTTTTGCAGGTTTGTTACGAGCCTTTTCCTTTATAAAGAGGCACAACTACTGCTGTGGCCCAGTCATCAGGTACTCGGCCGGTGCTCCAGGACAAGTTAAATAAACGCTGCAGCTGACTAACTATGATGCCCTGTCCAGTCTTCAGCATTTCGACTGTAATCCTGTCATACCCAGCAGCCTTACCTAATTTCATACTGGCCAGTGCCTTCAAAATCTCGTCCACGCCAATATCGCTTTCATCATTGCTATCATTACCATTCATTTCACCTGTTGATATCTCTGTCGTCGTTCTTTCAAATAATCCTTCAAAATACTCTTTCCATCTCTTCAGCACACACGATTCACCATTCAGTATCTTTCCATTCTTGTCTCTGATTGCTGTGTATTCTGAGGATTGAGTTTAATAAAAAATATGATAACATTTCATATCACCGCACCGATAACTTAAAAATATGTCATTAAATCAACTTCTAACATTATTTAAAGCAAGTTTCTTTCATATTGGGAAAAACGGCGCAAAGCCGCGTAAAAGTGCGACATAACTTTGCAGCGGCGGGCGTTGTAGCCGATGAAATGAAAAGATTTAATAATATTACTATAAGATTTAATAATGTACAAAATTATTTTTAATTGATTCTTAAAATTTAAAGATATACCAACATCAAAAAACATTACTAATCCAAAATGAAAATAAAAATATTTTTTGTACCTCGAAAAATGCCTCACCCCGCTCTTACAAGGTTATGTCTAGGAGCAGACCATGCCGATTTACATTATAGTTCATATTAGTTTTAATAGATGGCGTTATTTTTTTTTTGTAGGGTGACTGCGTACGTCAAATGTTCGGTCGGACGTATCTTTATTATGTAAATCAATGCCTGCATCCTTGCTCTACTAACACATACAATAATCCCAAAAGCGTATCATTATCTCACAATACCTATCTGCGTCAGATAGAACACTAAGTGAAATGTTGGATTAAACCTACTTAGTACAACACTTGAGAACTGACACTGAGAGAGTTAATTTGCTCGAGCGTCCAGACACACAACTAATTGGAAACACCAAGATTTACCTTTACTTTTACACTCTTCTTTCATTAAAGGTGACACCACATTGTGTGTTTACAGCAACAATTTTAGGACACACGAGAGGTTGCTTTTATTTTAAATTAACGTCATCGATACAATTGCCGTGTTCGAAGCTATGATTTGTATACCACATGAAGTGAGTCAATCAGTGTTTGTCAATCAATGGCCAATCAAATCGTAAGTTGTGAGATTGCTAACATCGTAGGGAAGTTACATACAAATGCTCTTGCAAGTGCAGCATTTTTCTGAGTGAAATTTTACAGTGAGTAATCGAAATAGGAAAATAATCACTTAAAGCGGCTCATATTATATAAAAATTACCCACAAACGACCATGAAAAATGAATTCAGCAGAATTTAATAGGTATGTCCTCCTTTTGGCGTCAGCAAAAACAAGTTATTAAGTGCATATACAATCGGCGAGTAAATCAAGTGTTCCAAAAACCGACTAAATAGTCCTCAATGCTGGGAACATAAAGCGCACTGTGGAACATTCGTCTGCAGATTTTTATGACGAGAGTCGAAGCGGCCGTAAAAGCCCCGTCGTGTCACCGCCCATCCCGTGTGCCATTCCTCTTAAAAACATCCAAATTCAACTAAAACGGTTATACGATACTGGACAGTGAAAATTATCACGTAATTTAATTTATTTTAACACCAACCTGCTAAAACTGCATCATTAACAATCGAAAAATTACATAATATGTTCTAATAATCTTTTCTTTCTTAATTGTTTCAACTTCGTATAAATCTGTCAGCGACGCCACAAATGTAGGTTAAAGTTTAATCCTAGTTTGTGTAAAACTATATATATATATAATAAAAATCTGAATTTTCAATTTTTAATTATTATTTTCAATTCAATATGAACCATCTTTTTTAAACGATCTAAGAAAGTGTAAATCTTGTATTTGGTCTGGTATTATACGTAGCCCTTGTTGTCTGATATTACATGTAGCTCTTGTCTTATGTGTCAGGATGTGATGATACGTACTTCAAAATGTATGGCGTAGATGCAATCCAGAAACTGTTTGATACTAAGAAAGACTGGAGATTAAGATCCGGCAAAATTGGTTCTTGCTACATCTTTGTTACACGGTTTGTAGCCAAAAACAAATTATTCATGTTCAATCGCAATAATCCATATACCTAACTACCTAACCAAACGTGTTTAATTAACTCAGAGATAAACTCGCACAAACACACCTGCTCTAAAGTATGCTAATTTATTTATAAACACATTACATCAAATTGAAAACAATTGGCGCCGAACAAAATTGTAATTTCACCTTCCAAAGTTTGTTTCCATCTCGTAACATTTCCGTGCCCTCTCAAGTTCTTCTGACGATAATTTCCAATGGTTGATCGTCACCGAGTCCTTATGACAACTCAACTTCTTGCCAACTTCTTGCACATACATACATACATACATACATAGACTCACGCCTGTTTCCCGGAGGGGTAGGCAGAGACTACGGAACGCCATTTGCAACGATCCTAACATACCTCACTTGCTTCACTCACTCCCATCAAGTTTCTCATGCATGCTCTTCTGTTAAGGGTACTTCTGACTTGTCCTTTCTTCAGGATGTCTCCAATCTGGTCAGAGAACGTCCGCCTAGGTCTTCCCCTTTGTCCTGTCCCATTCACACTAGCCTGATATATCTTCTTTGTCAGTCTATCGTCATCCATCCTCTCCATGTGCCCAAACCATCTTAACATGCCTTTCTCAATGCTTGTCACTACATCTTCTTTTACCCCACACCACTCTCGTATCACACAATTCTTTACTCTGTCGGTCAAAGACACACCACACATACTTCTCAGTGCTCTCATTTCTACAGCATTTATTCTACTTTCAAATCTCTTCTGCCATACCCAACTTTCACTACCATACATAAGGGTAGGCACTAACACACCTCTATGTACAGCCAAACGTGCCTTTTTGGACACGTTTTGACTGTTCATAAACGCCTTCAGCGCTCCATTCACACAATTACCTGCATTAACTCTCCTTTCAATATCTGCTTCATTCTTACCATCTCTTGTAAACAACGTATCTAAGTAAACAAACTCTTTCACTTGTTCCACTCGCTGTCCATCGATCAAAACATTACAAGCCGTAACGCTTTCCTCCTTTTCAAAAACCATAACTTTCGTTTTACTTACATTCACTTTCATTCCTTTCCTTTCTAACGCACGATGCATGATTGTTACCATCTCCTGCAACTCCTCCGTTGAAGATGCAAGTATAACCTGATCATCAGCATAAAGGAGGCATTTGACGAGTAACACATTCATTCTTAATCCGCAGTCACTATGTTTTAAATCTTGCAAACAACTGTCCATGAAGAGGTTAAACAGCCACGGCGACGCTACACATCCCTGTCTAACACCTTTATCGCTGGTAAACCAGTCAGTGTATGCCCCGTTTATCCTCACACAAGCTCTAGAATCCTCATAAAGGGATTTCAGAGCTCGAATGAGGCTGCTGTCCACCCCATTCATTGACAGCACCGACCACATTTCATTCCTCACCACTTTATCGTAAGCCTTTTCCAAATCCACGAATGCGCAATAGACCTTTTGACCTTTGGCCAAAAATTTTCCGGCTATGCGTCGCAAGGAAAAATCCTGATCCGTGCATCCCATACCCTTTCGGAATCCCGCTTGTACATCCCATATTTTCTTGTCGGTTACTTCCATAACTCTTTCAATAAGTACCTTTGCATACAATTTGCCAACAATGCTGAGAAGGCTAATGCCTCTATAGTTTCTGCAGTCTTGTTGCGAGCCTTTTCCTTTATAAAGAGGCACAACTACAGCTGCGGTCCAGTCATTAGGTACTCGGCCGGTGTTCCAACACAAGTTATATAACCGCTGCAACTGACCAACTATGATGCCCTGTCCAGCCTTCAGCATTTCGACTGTAATCCTATCATATCCTGCAGCCTTACCTACTTTCATACTTCCCAGTGCCTTCACGATCTCATCCACGCCAATAACGCTTTCATCATTGCTATCATTACAATTCACTTCAGCTATTGGTGTCTTTATCGCCGTTCTTTCGAATAAACTTTCAAAATATGCACAAAGGTGTCTAATCAGCAATGTATTGAATTTTCAACTTTCAATCCCTAACTTGCCTCGTTGAAGTGTCAAAGTTATCCAAACTTCGCAAAAAGTCCCCAACGAACCTTTTTAATATTTACACCGTCATAATGAATTATTTTACGATCATGTTGTCGCGGCGCTGAAATAAAAATAATTTAATTACGAACGCGGCGATAGCCCAGTGGTGTACGTAACAGACGGCCGAGACGAGAGTCTCGGGTTCGATCCCCAGTTACCCCAGGCACACACCTCTGAGTTGTGTGTGCATTAAACAAGTTAATTATCGTTCGCTTAATAATGTGCCCGGTAGATGGCAGTTGTCCGCGTGGTGACGGATTAAGAATACGGAATGCCACCACCCCATATCATCCCATGGGTGTCGTAAGAGCCGACAGAGGGAGCACATTATGCAGAAAACAGCACTGTAAGAGAAGGAAAACTTGATACAAATCCTATACCAATCCGTTTGGTCAGCGTGGTATAGTAGGCCAATTCCTCCTTTCAAAGGAGAGGCCTAGTCCAGCAGTGGACTGTTAAAGGCTGATGATGAATGAGATGGCAAGAGGCTCCCGCCCCCTATTACATTGGGACCGAAACATAACTGGCGAAGTGTGGGTGTGCAATACCCTTCTGCCTACCCTTTCGGGGATAAGGGCGTGAAGTTATGTAATGTGTAATTAGATGATGCAGTGGTTGAAGTTATCACTCTGATAAGAGGCAGATCAAACTCTAAGGCCATACTCTTAACCAAACATCGAGCGACAACTGTTTGCCTGATTGTACATACATGTCATCAAGGGCATCGCCAGGCGTTGGCCTAGGGGGCGCAAGTTCGCCAGTTGATATGGAAAATGAGACAAGTATGATTTATTTTAAAATTTTAGGCCTTTTTGAATCTCTAGGGGGGGAGGTCGGCTAAATCCCCGGCCCCCTTGGCGACACCCATGCATGTCATCAGCATACAGCCGTATGCAGACTGTTTGCAATTGCCGCTATTGGATTTGCCCGGCAAAGGTTGTGAGCGATTGATCTCGTGCTGCGTGCCTTGAAGACGCCGCGTTTGGAGTCTGGTAACTAACGATAATCACCTCTGTTTTGGCCAAAATTAGTGTGTGTAATTATCTAGGTTGCCTCCAGGCCACCAGAGAAGATCCCCAGGTAATTGATTTGTTTTATTCTTAGCGCCAAGAAACTTGGTCACATATTTCAGACATTTGATTGTCCTAAACAGTTGGATGAATATGATTAAGCTTCCACTGCGTCTGCAAAAAATTCCCAGTCTGTGTAGGCAATCTCTGAACACAGACCGTTTTAGACGTCTGCTTATTTGCGTCAGCTGGCCAGACGGGTTTGTATAGTGTTTCATGACGAGTTTTCCGTCTTTTACTAAAATTGTATTTTCCTTAGTTTCCTCCCACAACACCCACGGAATAATGAAATGAGGTCGTGACAGAATACGAAGTATTCTTCATTCGTCACCACATGAACATATCCCGCGTAAAACGTCTTAGTTTACCTATATCATACACATAGAGACATGAGCTAAACATTTTCTAGGACGCTGTGGAAAGATGATAGGTATTGATGTTAACTTTAGTTACGCTGGCTATTCCATAGCAATCCTAATTATTTTTTTGGTTGATTGTCCATATTTATTTTAAATATAGTAAGATTAATAAGGTTTTAGATACACTTTGACATACAACCCTCATGTGAAAAATTTCAACTCTCAAACTTTAATCGTTATGTTATGAAACAATAAAATACTTTCTACTATCAAGTTGGCATAGTTTTTGTCTGAATGTTACCGTAATAACATTGATTAAAAGTTACTAAAGCCGATAGACGCCTTTATTTAAAGCTATTTAAATTAACTAGCTGTGTGGTTGACGGCATAGAATACAAGTGTCACCACACCCTATCTTCCCGTGGGTGTCGTAAGAGGCGACTAAGGGATAACACGATGCAAATACCATCTTTGCGTAGAGACGGAAAACTCGACATCAAACCATATACGACTGCCTCGTTGGTCTCGCGGCATAAATGTGCGCGTGGGATCGGGCGGTTCCGGGTTCGATTCCTGGGTCGGGGAGTGTTATTGGGTTTTTCTGTCACGAAATTCTCAGTAGCAGCGCGGAGTCTGGAAATGTGCCCATTACGGCAATAGGCTCGCCCCTTATTACGTGGGACTAAAGTATATCTGGCGAAAAGTGGGTGTAAAAATACACCTCTGCCTACCTCTTCTCGGGGTTATAGGCGGGAGACTATGTATGTATGTATTTAAATTAACCGAATATTTTCATAAGGAAAACATTAAAATAAATTTTACAGATATAAAAAGCAATTGCTTTAGATATCTCTCGTATAGCTCAGTTCGACGTTCGCATACCGCAATCATCATCCTCTTAGCGTTATCCCAGTTTCAATCTGGGGTCCGCTTACTAGTCTAACCGGATTTGGCTGAATATTAGCTTTTCCACGGAGCGACTGCCTGTCTGACCTCCGCAACCCGAAGGGATAGCGATATTCCATGGTTTAGACTAGTGTCAGTTTATTGAGAAGGTACTGACGCCCTGTAACGACTGTCAAAGATCTTCATGACAACCGGGACCGACGGCTTAACGTGCTCTCCGAGGCACGGGACAAGCGATAATTAATAATTCAATACGCACATAACTCCGAAAAGTCATTGGTGCGCGCCGTGGATTCGAAACCGATACCCTCTGCATGGCAGTCTGTTGGTATATCCACTAGGCTATCGCTGCCTACGTTCGCATACCGCAAATGCACAAACAAATATTTAATTGTGATGGAATGAGTTGTCGTCATTTTAAATAATATTTTGTTATGGACGTAAACATTATTTTTGTTTTCAAATTGAATCTATGTTTGCTGCAAAAAATGATCTGAAAGGTTTCATTAATTACAAAATGAAATAGGTTTTCGTCACAAAAGTTGTTCAGCAGGTTGAACTGAAAGAATATTTTTTCAGCAACAGTTACCTCGTCTTGCAAGTTCGGCCAATATAAATTGATATTGAACGACCACAATCAGTTGACCTATTGCGCCTTCCAGTTTTCCTTTAAAAACAAGTACAAGTAAGCACTATAGAGGCTCTAAATAAGTTGGACACTTCAGAAAAGAAAGCTGATTTAGCGATATTAAGAATTTTACCATTCAAGCCTCGAATTTTGATTATGTAGCTGTTTTTATAGATTCTTTTTATGAATTTAAGCTATAATACATAGATATACAGATTATTTTTTAAGCCTCTTGTCATATTTAATTTCTTTTACATTCAAAAGTCTTGAATTGGGAACACAATATTTACAAAAACCTTTGAACCCGAACTGAATTCCGAATAGAAATCGAATAATGGGTTACGGCGTTGTTTCGCCTTCATATAACACATCTTTTCATTCTTCTCCTTTTCTTATTTCTCTATAGGCAACCTCATATCTATTTTTAGGGTTTCATCAGTATGATTTACTTATATGATTTTTTTAATACTAATCATTTATATAGAAAATCCTAGATGCACATTCTCGAACTAAATTAAAATTCAAAACCGTCACGTTGTGTAAAAATGGTTACAGTTTTGATATCGATCATGTTATTTTGTAAATTAAACCATACATACTTGTCTCGAAGTTGTATTTACGTCTACGTACTAAAGATACAGTACTACTTAATTGAAAATAGATGCTATTTTTCCGGACGGTTTTGAGACGCTGACTGTGTATCTATGGTTATAATGTATATCAATAACACTAAACGTAATTATGATCATCTTCAGTCTGCCATTTTCCACTACTAGATCGAGTGGGGCGCTCAGCGGCGTGTCATTTTCAACCTTCTTTCCAATGGTGCCATTGTCTCTGCGTATAATCGACAACCAGATGAACATATTAGGTACTATAATAATAATATTACAATAATGGGTAGTTCTTCGAAATTTCATTTTTCGACTGATTCATCTGGCCAAAATTTAATTTCACTTTCAGCTCTGTAATGCATGTTCATATGAAAAAAGCAGGGATGTAGCTAGAGTCGAATTTAAGGTAGGGCAGCATTGGTTACAGGTAGGGCGGAAGTAAAAAAAATATTGAAATTTATCTGCTCCGAAGCACGTTCTTCAAAATTTTGATATTTTTAAGGTAGGGCATTGTGATTTCAAGGTAGGGCATTGCCCCATAATGCCCCCCTCTAGCTACGTACATGGAAGAAAGGTATACCAAAGAACATATATTTGAATGAGGGACTAGTTTTTATAAAGTAGTTTTCAAGATATCGACGTTTAAATATTTTGTGCCCAGATGAATCAGAAACAGAAATAAAAATGAGAAACTTTATTAAGAAAACAATCATATTTTAACAATTACAATAATCTTTTTTATAAAAATAATTATCAGTGATCATATCGCGTAGAAAGGCACTTTTGAAACTCTTACAAAGTTGTATTTTATGAGCAAGCGAGAATATTTTAATATAACAAAAAATAAATAACTTTTGCTAATATTTGTAATACAATCAATTATTTTAGGTACAAAAAATAATTATTATACTTAATTGCTACAATACATTATTCTCTCTGTTTAATTTTTTACCGTGTACAATTCAATAGTCATATGATACATTATGCTGTTTTGACCATAAGAACCAGGCACAGTTGAATCAGGATTTTGCCTGCAATCACGCATAACTTGTCATACATGCAGTATTTAGTATTGACACTTTTTTACACGAATCTTTTACTTAAAAGCGTCTAACGAAACGCAGATTCAAGTTGCAAATTAATAAAATAATGTTAATAAAGTAGGCATTGTAATCAGCATGCCACCTGAACCAAGCACAGATGAATCAGCTGTTTACCTTCGTAACACCGGGATCTAAGCCATTCGGCCCCAGGCACACCTTCTTGCTCGTCCGTAGCACGACTAGCTTCCCCCCGCACGGGAAACCAGACTCTCATAATCATTACCCGACGAAGTACGGTCAAGAACAACTTACGCCATATTAATCAGTATTAAACGCCGGACACTTCTTATTTTCTTATTTATAAACAAATTAAGGTATTTATAACTAACACATAATTTTTTATAAGAGGGCCTTTAATTTCCTCTAGATAATATATTAATTTATATTGATTTATCAAAGGGAAAATGCAACATCGATTATTTTATGCCGAAAAATGGCAGACGGACACGTCATATTAATCAGAAGAACGAGGTTTAAATCTTTTTATATTGTATCTAGACTGCAATTAATTCAAATATATCATTTGGCCAAGATAGGGATAAAGCTAAACTATACAACAAAAAAAATACAGATCGCTTTGATAGTTGGTTACAAAAATATTCCCATAGACATCGAAAATTTTGAAGAATTACCCTAATATCCTATCCCGCATGGGAGCATTTTAACCCCGTAAAGTGGGATTTGCCTAAAATTCTCTCTTATACAAGGCAAATTTCAGCTTCTTGCACCCTCTAGTTTCAGCTGTCCGTTGTCTGTCAGTCAGTCAGTGAGTAACGCAAGAATTTTATACATACACATATTATCTATTTATATACATACATACATATACTCACGCCTTTTTCCCGTCGGGGTAGGCAGAGACAACAGAACGCCACTTGCTTCTATCCTTACAAACCTCACGCGCTTCCTCTACACTCATTACTCTTTTCATACATGCTCGCCGGTTTCGGGTATTTCGGACCTGGCCGTTTTTTAGGACGTCCCCAATTTGATCGAGGAATGTCCGACGAGGTCTGCCGCGACCGACAGGCCCACACACATTTGCCTTATAAATCTTATTCGTCATTCTTTCTTCACTCATTCGCTCCACGTGTCCAAACCACTTTAGCATTCCTTTCTCAATCCTAGTCACGACATCTTCTTTCAGACCACTGCTCTCTCGTATAGTTACGTTTGGAATTCTATCGATCAGTCTCACCCACCATACACTCCACACATACTACGCAGTAATCGCATCTCAACTGCGTTAATTCTACTTTCATGCCTTTTCTGCCATACCCAACTCTCACTTCCATACATCAACGTGGGGACAAGCACTCCATTATGAACCGCCAATCGCGCCTCTTTCGGCACAGTCTGGCCGGTCCTAAAGGCATACAGTGCTCCATTTACACGATTGCCCGCAGTCACTCTCCTTTCAATATCTTCTTCACATCTTCCGTCTCTTGTAAACACGCTACCCAAATATGCAAATTCTTTTACTTGCTCTACTTTTTCATCTTCAATCGTAATATTACACTCAGTCAAACTTTCATCTTTTTCAAACACCATCACTTTCGTCTTTCTTGCATTAATTTTCTTTTTATATATGTACTAGAGGACGCCCGCAGCTACGCCCGCATTTTATTTCATTTTACCCGTTTTGCCCGATCCCGTGGGAATTTCAAGAAATCCCTTCTTAGTGCACCCCTACGGTCCCCAAGGAACATACTGGCCAAATTTCAGCTTCCTGCGCCCAATAGTTTCGGCTGTAGCGTGTCTGTCAGTCAGTCAGTAACGCAAGGATTTTATATATTAAGATGTTATAATATACACTCAATGCAATAATTTCAATCTATCACCCAAGTCAAGGCATTGATTCTAACACAGAGCTCCTCCTCGACACCTAATTAATTCCTAGTGTGGCATTGCCTGTACAGAATCAAATAAAGTCTTGGCCCGAATTAACTTTTCGTAAAGGCGGCTTCTAAAACTTGCCGGCTGTGCAGTGGCAATTAATGGTGTATTTGCTGGTGCGCTCTTGTAATTACGAACTGAACTGTACTGGTTCCATTCTATTTGAATCATCAAATAAACTTATCAATAGGAATAGCGATTCAATAAGAATTTATCAATACAAAATAGTAAAGAAACTGAATGCTGTCTCGACATGGCTACAGAAAGAAAGTCATCTTTTTGTGTAGGTAGTTTAATTTATTTCTTGCAAAAAAACGGTATATTTACATTATCTCTTTCTCATATAACTATTTTTCTATTAATAGACAAGGAAGATCATTCGGTCGCGTGTTTCCTTCATTTGTTGGCCGTTTAGAAGTAATTAAGTTAGATAATTAAATGGCCCACATCAAATAGCTATTTACGACCAAATTACAGAGAACACACACTATGAATATTTAAATATGTAAGTGCTGCTATGACTTTGTATTATATCTACGTAATCTTAATATATAAAATCCTTGCGTTACTGATTGACTGACAGACACGCTACAGCCGAAACTATTGGGTGCTGAAATTAGGCATGTATGTTCCTTGGGGACCGTAGGGGTGCACTAAGAAGGGATTTCCCGAAAGTCCCACGGGATCGGCCAAAACGGGTAAATTAAAAAAAATGCAGGCGTAGCTGCTGGCGTCCTCTAGTATGTACATAAGTAACGTGTATTATTTTGGTACGTTTATTTGCTTTTGAAATTACCTCAAAGGTTAGGGAGAGCGTAAACGTGGACACTTTTGAGTCTGTTATCAGACACAAGCTACCGAATATTTAATTTCTATAGAACCAGTATGAAATTATCTGCTCCCTGGGCATACGTGTGTGTCCAGTTGCTTTCACTTAATACATACTCAATTACGATCAAAAAGTGATCGGTGTCGGTAACTGGAAAACAAAAGTTGAAGACACAAGCGACATTAACAAATTTCCTTACAATTGTACTGAGCTGCGTAAACGGAGGAGTTGCATTCGGTGGCAGTTGTCTGTGTGCGACACAAGCCACGGACACTGAACGGGTGGTGCGGGTGACGCAGGAGCACGGGTGGGGCGATAATCTCGCTCTATGCGTCCATTGTGAGACTGACGGAAAACAAGCCAAGCAAGCGACGAATTGTGACCAGAAGTAGTGACTGGTGGCTGTGTCCGATTGACGCCACCGAGCACAGCAACTACGATTCTCTGTGATGGTGTGCCGTGTGGGTAGCAAAAAGCACTTTGTAGCTAGTTTTGGAAGTAAGGTGGCATCCATGTTCTATTTTAGTATTTTGTTTAATTACTAAATATAGCCAAAACATACTTAATATAATTTTATTAAAAGGACGACTTTCTAAAACATGACTTTTGTTTATGATACAACCAAATTAATAGAACAATATATCATAGAAATTAATAAAACAGTAATTAATATAATAATAGTTGGATTGCAGTCAGCTGCCAGTTTTTTTTTAATTGTAACAAAACGAACAAGCGGGTCACCTGATGGTAAGTGATCACCGCCACTCATAGACACCTGCAATGCCCGAGGGATCACACAGTGCGTTGCTGGCCTTTTAAAAAGGAATATGCACGCATCTTCAAAGTTGCCTTGGCGAACTCGTTTGGAAATTCCGCGGTAGATAGCTACACACACAGCTTGATCGTACGAGGCAGAACGACATTCATCACGGTGGTGAAGGTAGAACATTAACTTGTGGCGAGTTGTGACTTTGAAATTCTGTAGCGGGTATTAGACAACTCCTCAGAACGCCCCCATGATACAAACGATAGAGTATGCAGAGAGACTCAACATCTCTACGCAAATCAAGATGGTTGAGCTGGTCAGTAAGTACCGCGTCATCGCAGCGTCATCGATAATTCGACCTGCTCTACGTTGGACGCCTTCAAATAGAAGCAGTTGGTACTGTGGTACCCCAGCCCAAATTTGGCAGCAAGAGGAGTACTGCAGCCATCTTTTACCACATGGAGATTGGGGCCTAGCTTGAGCCTTGTTGAGCAAGAGGCGTTGCACCGATGTGAAAAATCAACTTTCTTTGTTAAGGACACCCAGTTTTTAAACAAGCCTTTTTCTGAGTCTGAATACAAGGCTCGATGAAAATTGGAATATTATATCTTAAGAATTCAATCAGGCTAATGTTAATATTTAATGTCATACATTTTTAACATCGCCGTCAAGTTTATTTTGGCGCAATCATTAAATTTTTAATTTAGTACATGATTAACTTTGTTCAAGACTTTTTAATTAATAATTAACATCATAGTCGGAGAACGAAGCTTAGAAAAGTTTTATTTTTATTAAACTTTAATCTTAAGAGGGCGAACCTTATTACGACAGTTATTTTAATATTCTTTAATTATACGAACGAAAGTTTCGCTTTAGAGTACGCGATACCATAAATATAAACGCCCTGGTATAGTTACATCGTTACTAACATAAGACATCAAATTACATTGCTTTGTAAGCAAAAGCAAAGTCGAAGATTTTGAATGCGTATTTTTTAGCAGTCTGATATCGTCGAGATCACAAAAAATTATGCGAATAATTCCATCACTGAACTCTACGATGGTGATGACGATAATATTCCATTACATCAGATGTTATGTATCTCTTTGAGCCTGTGCTGGGACTAAGTCTTGTCTTATATTTAATCGTCATTTAATAAATAAACTGTACATCAGACAATTATGTCACCCCAAATAACAACGAGTACTCCGTTCCAGTTACCTGAACGTGTCCCCGATATACACACACTCTTTAGGGAATACTAAACACACGATTAATAGTAAACACCTCGTATTGTTTATTGGAACATGTAATGTATATTAAATAACGTACCTGTTTAATCTGGAAAAAGCGAAGCGTACTATAAATAAATAATTGTCTATCGTTCATTGCAAATACACGTGGTTTCGTGTAGTAATGAATACTGTTGAATTTTAATGTAGTATGCAACACCGTACACATTTTAAATCGATTACAATGCGCATTTATTTAATTTAAACCAACCGGAATAATTATGTATTCACTGTGGGGGATGAACCATTCGGCTGGTATAAATTGCTAGAATTGGGTCCAAATACTGGTCAGTGAAGTATTTGTTGCAGCAAAAGTAAGAGAGCATCACATTATCGTTTTCGCGGCGTTGTCACTGCTGTAAATTGAATGCTATACTAGCGAACGTCTACGCTGGAAGAATGCTGGTATGAAGGGCCTCTAAAGTTAGTTTTAACCTCCTGGATGCCAGCCACCTACCTATATTACATAAAGAATTAAAAATTCGCCATAAAGCTATGTGTGAATTATTGCTGGAACTAATCGTTTTATGGTAGTTGTGTAACCTTTGTAAAGTGGCAGCACTAATCTTAAATACAGTTTTGTAAGCATTTTTTTTTTTGCTTAAACAGACTCCTAATATACCAAAAATATAAACTTATAATATGATATGGAATTTTTTTTTCTGGAATCCAGGAGGTTAAATTGTCTTTCAAGATTTCTATTTAGCACGAGCATTTCTTTCAATTCGTCTTTATTTCGGTACTATTGAAATAAAGGATACAGGGCCACTACAATCTAAGATACCTGAAATGCAATTTAATCTAATGCCAATAACCACAAAGGTCGAATTCCTATAAAGTAAAAAAAATGGCCACCCAAAAATAATCCCTTAGATTTGATTAGATGAATTATTTAATTATCCCTTACCGTGTTGGATTCAACCAGCTTGTGGATAGAGTACCCATTGCAGTAATTTTCCTGTGTCATCCTTAATATGAAACACTGCATGAGAAGCATGAGTTCAATCTCACGGATAATTTTTTTTCGAAGTTTTGTAATTATTTAAATTATATTAAATTGTTATTATACCAAACTGCGAAAGTAAACTTCGTGAGGAAATCTACAGATCTGACCGTTCTATATTTTTTTCCAAAGCAGTTACCTCTGCTGACTGGCATTTGGCCACAAAGGTCTCAGCCCTAGACCCGAAGAAATAGATTTATATTTATTCCATGAATCTACAATTAAATAAAAAGCACACAATCGATTCACAATTTTCAGCCAATTGCAAAGTAGCTTGGAAAAATGGCACAATTAACAAAAATAGTTCGTTATACAGTACCTGATGGTCTTTAAATCGAAATACTGATGCTATTTATTTCACTCTGGTCTAAAATTGCTAGCTCCTTTTTAAGCATATTTTAGCGAAGTTCAATTTCAGGTATTTTGTGCTCACAAAGCACTAATTACGCCCGTAACTAGCGTTTTGTGAGCTGAGGATAAGAAGATTTTATGTTTCAATGTAAGAACTAAATTATCCTACAATGATATATTATAAGATATTTTGAATTTGTTTACAACCCATATTACTCTTTACACAGCTCTTTTAAGACTCCTTTCCAATGACAAAATTCTGCCAGCAGTATATGTTACCAGCTTAGGTTCTCTTACTACGCGGCGAAGCCCCTAATATGACTAGAATACATAGAAAATAAAATAGTTCTTAACTATGTAGTGGCCGGCGCATTGCACGTCAGGATTGATAAAATATGTACCTCGCCACTTTCTGAAAATTAATTTTACCATATATAGACACTTATATCAACAAGACAAGTTTTGAATAAAATCCTATTCGATGAACGAAATGGTAAACGAATTAACAAACAGGTAGTAGGAATCATCTTATATTAGAATAATTTTCACAGTAACATTATACTAGGTTATTAATTTTAACTATATACATTGCTATCTTACATAATCATAATATCTAAACATATATATAAATATATATATAGGTACATGAATCTAAAAATAAAAAGTTAAAATATGTACAGGTGTGTTTAGGCGTCGTAGAATGCCTCCGCATCAATATCATCGGGTAACGTGCCCAGAAGGCTGGCATCAAAAAAAAAGATGGCTCAAAGAATCAGCATTGCCATCCAGCATGGCAATGCTGATTCTTTGAGCAAAGAATAAACCAGCCCTCTGGTCACGTGAGACGTCGATTAACCGTTTAGATATATCTCGGAATAAAGAGCGAGCGCTCGGACCCCATGAGCCTAGCGTTTCCACCCCAAACGGCTCAAATACATAATTAGCTACTAGATTACTGTATTTGCGCCGTTTGAGGGTTTCCGCAGATGCAGCAGCAGCGCCAGCATGGCCTCCCGTGCTTGGAACATGGGATGGCGCGAGGGTGTCTACGCAGGTTGCGTCCCACACCAAAGGCCTACCCATTTTCCATGGCAATAATGACATACCGTCAGGTCTCTTCCCATCGTCGCGTACCAAACCATTTGGTTCAAGTACAGCTGGTACGCCAGACGTGACAAGAGCACGACGGATTATGTAATTTAGGTTAGCATGACGAGGAATTCTACCAGCGCTTCTGCTGCAAGACAGCCCATGGTGTCCGAGGCTATCGACGTCTTCTCCACAATGACATCGATGCGGAGAGACACACGGAACACCTAAACGAAGACAAGTGGCGATGCGGAACGTCTCATCGTCCAACATGGTTCCTGTGTTGGACGATGGTAGTGCCTGAAGCCATAGACCGGATTCCCATTCCCCCACAGCCAGCAAGCGAGCTCGCTCTGTAACATCAAAAGATGTATCCAAAAGATTTTTTCTCACAATGTTACAAAGCGGCGCGTCCCACTGTCTTTGGGAGAATAGGTTGGTGGGCAAATCAGTGTTTGGACAAGCCATTTTCCAGGCGTTTATAGCTTCGGTTTTGCACAGCACTTCTGAGTTAACTAGTGTAGGTAGTAATATTTTCCTAGTTAACTCTTCCGTGCTGTGAACCGAAGATAGGAACGCCGGTAAACTGACACTGGAAATTTTGCGAACGCCGAGCCCACCCAGACGTATGGGTAAAGATGCTTGTAGCCAGGCTCGGTCGTCCAAGTCCACATTTAATATTTTTTTTAAAGTTATTTGTATAATTTGATCCATTTTTTCTAATCATGTTATTTTTTTCTAAAGCTGCGATGATCTTAAGGCATGAGTAAATTTTGGGACGAAAAGACAATATCGAATAATAGTAGAGGCCGAATGTACATTAATTTTGAATAGGCGATCTGAATTATCACAAAAATTTTGAATTTTTTCCTCTACAAAAGAATCGAAAGATTCTTCAAATACTGGAGAACCTAGGAGGCGAAGAGAACTCTTATCAACAATTTTGATGTCTGAAGCCAAATTATTAAATTTAGATATTATCGAATGTTTTTTTGAAGAGTTTGTTGTATTTATAAACAGCTCATATTTACTATAATTTAGTTCCAAACCAATAGATGCGAATTTTGAAATTAAACTACAGTTTACGGATTTTATCGCGATGTATTGGTTTCACTGAGTTATTACATTTGAAACTAATGATCTAGAAACTACATTTTTAATTTATTACTAGCCGACGTTTCGAATTCTTTACAGGATTCATGTTCACGGCAGACTGAGGTGATATTTGTCTTTGTCTTGAATTTCAAAGTTATCTCAAAGTACCCGAACATTTTTCAACTATTGGTGTTACTATCTACGCAGAATGTGCTCACTGTGTCTTGATGTCTTCTGGTGACTTTGTCCTTCTTGGGTTTCATTAGCCTGATAACAGGGTCCCAAGCTGGAGGAACATTCCAACCATCTTCACTATTGAAATTAGGATGTTTTTTAATTTCAATAGCTTCACGTATCATTCTTGGAATAAAGCGATGTTCTTTTGCGAGTATCTGTGGTTTATCAAATCGCAGGTAATGGTTGGTTCCTTGTTCTACATGTTCACACACAGCAGACTTCGTCGAGCGTTTGTGTTTAATGTCAGCTATATGTTCCTTTAGTCGAATGCCTATGCTTCTCTTGGTTTGTCCAATGTATGAGAGCCCACACTCACAGTCTATCTTGTAAACCCCGGCCTCTTGTATGGGTAACTGACTCTTGACAGATGGTAATAATTGGCTTATCTTCGTTGGCGGCTTGTAGAAAGTTTTGATTGAAGCTCGCTTCAAGATGTAGCCCATCTTGTCGGTCACGCCCTTGATGTATGGGAGGACAGCAGGTTGTCTCTCTACTGTGGCTGGCTTGTTCTTCGGGGATCTGTGACGTTGGCGCGGCGGTCGGAGCTTGTTGTCTTGCAGAACTTGCTTGACATGTTGAAGCTCGGCGTCCAGGTGTTTCTTGTCACAGATCCCCCGGGCTCTCTGAAACAAAGACATTCCCACGGTAGCTAACTGTTTAGGATGGTGGTGAGATTCACCGTTTAAGTACCTATTTGTATGTGTCTTTTTCCTATACACAGTGTGGCTCAAAGAGTTGTTTTTGTTCCTGATAACAAGTACATCTAAGAAAGCTAAAGAATTGTTTGCCTCTAATTCCATTGTAAATTTTATGTGGTTATGAATAGAATTAAGATGGTCTAGGAATACATTAACACTATCTGTTGGTAAAATTGTAAAAGTGTCATCTACATACCGCTTGTAGAACCTCGGTGTGATGGTGGCAGTCTGCAGGGCTCGCGCCTCGAAGTCCTCCATGAAGATGTCAGCAACAACAGGCGATAAGATGCGAATTTATTTTTGAGAAAGGTCAAATCTTGCAATACTATCTATGTCTGTTTCTCCTCCCAGGGTCCCGTCGTCCAAAAACCATACATTAAATTTAGAATTTATTTGCCGAATAATGGGTTGTATAGCTAAGCTAAAAATTACTGGTCCAAGAGGGTCACCTTGTTGGCATCCAACTGCAGATTCCAAAAGGTTGTCCTGATATAGTAATTTTGTGGGATACCTGTAACATTGCCAAAGAAATTTTAAATTTTAGGGGTTTCTAATTTTGCCTGTGCCAACAAAGTGTCTCTATTCACTGAATTGAAGGCGTTCTTTAAGTCAACCTTCAGAATGACCTCGCCATCACCACTTCCAAGATACGTCGAAAGAGCATGTATAGCAGCCTCACAACCTCCCTTAGAACCAAAACCTAGTTGGAGAGGTTGGAATTTATCAGATAGCTCCCTGCTGTAAAATTTACAGCATATCTTAGCTGCTGTACGCCGATATGTGCAACCCACGGCAATGGGACGAATGCCACCATCTCTCTTGTTAAGCGCGCACAGGTTCGCCCCATACAAGATATCAATGATAGCACCGTTCACATTACCGGAGAGCATCATATTTACTAGCGCAGTCAACTCCTTCAGAAGTGTATCGCCAGCCACCCCAGCACTTGCACACACAAGATCTTTTAGATGTTGTGGTGTCAAGGCATCGAGACCGCCTGCCGAGCCACTTCGGAAGGAGTAAACTGCTGCTAACACGTCCTTGGCCGTGGTGATCAGATATTCTGATTCACTGTCGGGAGCTTCAGGAAAGGAGAGATCATTAATTGGCGCTGGATGCTTGCTTTTCAGACCCGCAAGCGTATCTGGAGAGCAAGGCGCCACCACATCACTGCTAAATAAAAGTCTAGACGCGCCCCGTATGTCGCCTTCCCTTAATTTGGATTCTACATATTGATACAGAGAATTACGTTTATTTGAACTGAATTTAGGGTCTAAAGTGTAGGCCGAAATTTGACAATTATATTTAATTTGATTTGTTAAAGAATTTTTACCTGCCTGATTTTTATCAACATGTAGAATCCTATAAGGGAAAGTCAATAATTGCTCCCAGGCCGCTTTTGAGTTCTCCCTTACGACAAGACCAATGCATTCAGCCAATTTTTTAGACACAGATAGTCTTGCCCCACGGGGAACTCTTTTAACTATCGGAACCGAATGTTTTAATTTAGATAGAGTTTGCCAAAAAGGAATTTGGTTGTAGTCTCCTGATATTGGAGGTGAAGATATTGAAGGGCCAGGTAATAGGTAGATTTTTAATGAAATTATAATGCACTTCTGAATTAGCTAAAATAAGTCACAAAATTAATTTTCAGACAAGTAATCAAATTCTCTCACTAGTAAACATTACATTTTTATATTGAATGTGCCAAAATGAGCATTTTTTAAAATTATGTAACGGGTCTGAATCGTGTTAATAAACGAAAAGAAAGATGAAATACCTTTCTCGGAGGCAGCGCTGACGAACATCAGTCATCCCGTGACCACGGCTGGTGTAACCCATGCCGAAACGTCGGGACAAATAGAAAGTATTTCATCTTTCTTTTCGTTTATTAACACGATTCAGACCCGTTACATAATTTTCAATATGTGTACAAATCGTGGTAATTTAAAAGTAGTTATTACAAACCGCTACGGGCCGGAGTTTTTAAATAAAATCAAACATCTAGAATTCCTTCGCTTAAAACGTGTGCGTTTAGAATCATCGTTGGTATTCTTGGTAAAATGTCGCGATGCCGGTGTAGTACCCTCGGGAGTGCGTATTAAACCGCGAAAAGACATACCACACTCAGAAGAAATTCTAAAAAACGCGAGTGTTCGTCGCCTGAGACAATTAATTCGGAACTGTATGTACAACATAAATAGTGTGCAGTGTGAACTATACAGTTTACATGTGGAGTGCAGAGGCTGTGCTATCACGTGAAGATTTTGATCTGTGCGACCGTGTAACATACAACCAAGCAAGCCGTATCCATGAATTGTGTAGCATCAAAAATGAGGCGAAATACACTAAATTGCTACGTCAGCGCGACAGGTATGTTCAAAAAGTGGAGTGCGTAACCAAAGTAACACGGTTATTAATCTATCGAGCACAAACATAGACACAGCCACACAGAACATATTGGCTAAAGGATTAAATTACGCTATGACACCCAAACAGATTCCGTATGAAAATATCATAAGTGGCATCGAGGAAGTTATAATACGCAACAAATTACCATCCAACGACGCTGACACACTGAGACAGGATGTTGCAGTTATCTTGCTAAAGTCGAAGCTAGCGAGCCCGAATGTTACTACGGAAGAGCGTCAAGGACTGAAAACGCTACGTGAAAACACGGATATTTTAGTGCTTAAGGCCGATAAGGGAAACGCCACCGTAGTAATGAATTCCGGTGTTTATGATAATAAAATGCGGGATCTATTAAGCAAAGTGTCCACATACACGCCGGTGTCATATAATCCCACTGCCAGAGTCACAAAAAGTATACAAGCGCTTGTCAAGGACCACCAAGATCTTTTCACGGACGATGTGTTTGAACGCCTCTATAGACCTAAGACCGTTCAACCGCCGAAAATATATGGTTTGCCGAAAATTCATAAAAATAACGTGCCTCTACGCCCGATCGTAAGTCAGATCGATTCACCCACTTACGACCTAGCGAAACACATTGCAGCGGTACTGCAACCATTAGTAGGTAAGACATCATCGTTTGTAAAGGATTCTCGCCATTTTGTAGACGTCATCAAGAGCATGAAAGTAGAACCCGACGAAGTGATGGTGAGCTTTGATGTCGAGTCACTATTCACAAGCGTTCCAATTCAAGACTGCCTTGATGTGGTCGAGAGTAAACTAAGGTTAAACGGTCCGTCTGATAAATACATTGTTCTACTGAAACACTGCCTAGACGGGAACTATTTTCTATATCGTGGGCAATATTACCACCAGATTGACGGAGAGGCCATGGGTAGCCCTGTCACACCAGTAATGGCCAACATCTGGATGGAACATTTTGAAGAAAGGATCCAACTACAAGCGTTCCACGTAAAGATATGGAAAAGATACGTCGATGACGTGTTCTGTATTATAAAGGGTAACAAACAGGTTGTAGAACAATTAGCAGATCACTTGAACTCCATACACCCTAATATAAGGTTCACTTATGAAATGGAGACGGACAGATCGTTAGCCTTCCTCGATGTGAAGATCAAGGTGAGAGAAAATGGAAACCTGTCACACACTGTTTACAGGAAGCCCACACACACGGACAGGTACTTACACGCAAATTCACATCATCACCCGCGACATTTGCAATCCGTTATTACTTCATTGACAAACAGAGCATATGACATTTGCAACCCCGAATACTTAGATAGTGAGCTCACACATGTTCGGGTGGTACTCAAGCAAAACGGTTACAAACACAATATGCGAGGTTCAAGGAAAAGGTCGAGACCGACTGAAGTGAACAGAGCGCCAGCGTTCATGCCCTACATAAAAGGAGTAACGGATAAAGTTGGAACAGTACTACAAAAAGACTTCATTAAGACTGTATATAGTCCGTACTCCAAAGTAGCAAATTACCTGCGTACTCCAAAGGATGTCATCCATTTTCAAACACCAGGTGTGTACAAGGTGGATTGCAGCTGTGGTAGTTCCTACATCGGGCAAACAAAAAAAAACCATCGCCGAACGAGTTAAGGAACACATCACGGCCGTCAAAAACCGACAAACCACCAAGTCGGCCATAGCTGAGCATTTGTTGGAGTCAGGATCCAATCTCTGGATTGAGCTACATCGGCCCCAGGTTCTCTCCACAGACCGTCACTATTTTTCAAGAATAGCACGGGAAGCGGTTGAAATCAAAAAGCACGCAAATTTCAACCGGGAGGATGGTTACCGTTTATCTACATCTTGGAATCCTGTCATCAGCAAATGTAGACACCGACGAGGTGATATTACGCGCCAGTGTGAAGATACCATTAGTGTTGTGTGTCGAAGTACCGACAGTTCCGAACATATAAATGTTAATAATTGTGAAGACCAAGTGAGGGTAGGTTCCAAAACCTGCACTTCTCGGAGGCAGCGCTGACGAACATCAGTCATCCCGTGACCACGGCTGGTGTAACCCATGCCGAAACGTCGGGACAAATAGAAAGGTATTTCATCTTTCTTTTCGTTTATTAACACGATTCAGACCCGTTATATAATGTTTAATATGTGTACAAATCGTGGTAGTTTAAAAGTAGTTATGAGCATTTTTGCACGACAAAATTTCATTGTGCCCGACTACGGCGAATCCAAAAGGAAGGGTAATGTTTTTGGCAGTCTTTGTATGTATGTTTGTATGTCCCACCGTAGCGCCTAAACTACTGAACCGATTTTAATAAATGGAGTGTCAATAGATTCGTAACAATAGCCCAGGTGACATAGGCTATATAAATTTTATCAAAATTTTCTATTACGGGATTAATACCTCAGATTCCAACCTCAAAAAAATACTAAGATAATCATTACGTGTTTGCTATCAAAAGACAGGTCTTGGTGAGCACATTACAAATATGTACATATACATATTATACGGTTTAAGTCAAAATAAAAGATTAAGAGAGAAGAACTTGTTTGTACTTACAATACGCGCGTATATTTTTCTGGATGCCAGGAACACTAACCTGCCTTAAACAAACATTTCAAGTAACTACATGCACACTAGTATACAATAGGTGCGACCACGGCTCTAGCTTGAGCATTTCTATACTTATACTTTTCAGTATTTATACCTAAATGAGCTATTTTCTTGTTGCGTCCTTTTTAGACCCCCTTTTTTACGTAGTCGGGTTATAGTACTTAATTTGAAATTGTAATAGGTATTTAACATTTTACCTAATACAAACATAATTCCTGATTGGCCTTTAAGATATATCAATCCTTTCAGTGCAATATTCACCCCCGCACATTCCATTAAACGAACTTAACACAAGTGTGTACAAAGTGTTTGAGTACAAATTCCGGTAAGTGAGCGACTGAACATTGTCGGGCAAAGTTTTAACTTCACCGAAAACTTTGGTTGGACCGCTTCAGGAATGCTCTGTAATCCGGTTAATTGGACTTCTGATATGCCGACTTTTTTCGCACAAACCTTCTTACAGAGAGTATGAGTGCAAGCGAAAGAATTAAATGGTTATGTCTATAATGGCGGGTGTCAATATTTGATCTATCCATGGATTTGGCTACTACAGATACATATTTGAGATAAGCTCCATATAAATCGTGAGATTTTGTAGACGTAAAAATAATTGTGTTATATCACGATCGTGTCAACGGTTTATTTAAACTAGAGGATGCCACAAGCTACACGAGCAAAAATACTATTTTTTAATTTAAACGTATCTTCTCGATTCCGTGGAAATTTCGGAAAATCCTTTCTTAGTGAACGGTCCCCAAGGAACATACATGATAAATTTTAGCTTCTTGCGGCAAGTAGTTTCAGCTGTGCGTTGTCTGTAACACAAGAATATTATGTATACAGATTATATAATACAAGGTTAGCGGGTTTTCTGTATGGCTTTTTGAAATATTTAATCGCATAGTATATTCAAACTGAGAGGAATAGTCGCACAACCTTAGAGCTTCTTGAAACCAAATAAGTTGAAGAGTTTTTAGACCTTACAGTGGTCACAAATATAACCAATTATTTTTCTTGGATTACGATGTATCGCAATCACTTTAAGTGCTTTTCCGCTATGCATGTTTAGTGATAGAAATAATTTTTTCAACAGAACTGCCACTTGGTTTGGTTGCTTATCAGCTCAATAAAAAGAAATGTGAACACCTTAAGTAGTAGTATTTTCTGTATAAAATAACCTCAGCGACGCATGTCTACATCTGATACCATATCACCCTGTGAATATCAAGTAGAACTTACTCAAGCTTACGTAGCTAGCAAAGAACCCTCCACCTAAAGTCTAGTGTCGGCAACTTTAAAAACGAAATCTGAATATGTTATTCTAAAAAGCAAGTGTTACAACAAAATGATGTCCCCATGGCATTGTTTATTTACAGACAACAAGTAATTGACGTTGGAGAAAGATACCAAAATGAAACTCAATGTTCATAAATAAATTGCCGGCGATTCTCACCGCACGCGTCCGGTGGGTCGGGGATTGAGGCCCGGGGCGGGAAGTGGCCGCTTTGGGGAAACTTTTAATTTTATTAGCACCTCAATATAGAAAGAAAGAAAGAAAATAATGTTTATTTCGACAAAACTACAGAGTTATAATAAAATAAAAATAGTTTACATTGTTTTTTTTTTCACATTATTAGATTTTTATAGCTCTGTCGAAATGGGTCACCATCTCAGCATTTGCTGGGTGCCCTATTTATAGAGTTCCCAGCGCTGATTTTCAGTGGCCACCCTGGATAGTGATGCACGGACGGGGGTAGAAAATACTGTACCCGAGAACAACAAATAGGAAAGCTATTTTATCGTTATAAATACACTATTGATACATATATATTTAAGTATATAAGTGTTATATAGACACACGTGCAACAAAAAAGAGGAAGAACTTCTAGAAATAAATAGTGGTGGGGATAGTGTTACCTAAGATAAGAAGGATATATTATATTATTGTGATATGGCGTCAAACTATGATATTTTGCATATCGAACTGTCTCGGCAGCAAAACTCAATATTAAACTCACTAGACTATTTCCATCCATACATGGTTCCGATCCAATGATAAAAAAAAAATTTATATTAAATATCGAAGATAACGCCCAAGGATATGCTATTTGACTCCGGATTACAGGTAATCTTTGGATCCACGGAGCCGGTAATCGAAGGATCCGGTGATTGTGTACAACTTGC
The DNA here is from genome assembly GCA_944739405.2 of Euclidia mi. Lineage (NCBI taxonomy): Eukaryota > Metazoa > Arthropoda > Insecta > Lepidoptera > Erebidae > Euclidia > Euclidia mi. The sequence goes on along the minus strand of OX123204.2, from coordinate 22,017,383 downwards.
ATTTTATTCTTCTTTCATTTACGTTCAGTTTGACCTTTGATTTTTCTCGTTATCTGAAGATTTGCAGCGTGGCTGCTGAAACATGAGAACTTGCTGCTGCTATATTTGTTTTGTGAATTAATTTTTTTTTTGTTTACTTATAGGGTGTGTATTCGATTTGGTATCATTAAATTCAACTGAATCATATCTAATATTTTAAGTCGTGTGAAGATAGCAGTGGGATTGTCGCAAACTATTGTCAAGAACAATTATCCCGCCATTTAGTTCAAGAATGGTGTAATGGGGGAGACCACAAATCACCTTTCTAAGTGACGTGAAATATTTGTAGAGATATTTTTCAATATGGCCGATCACCAACCCAATGGTGACACCGGGTGACCGTACTCACTGGATTCTCGTAACAATCGCCCTACGAGAAGCCGAACAACGAAAGATGGAAATAAGTATCAAGAGACATGAAGGACACGATCTTCAGCAATTAAGAAACATCGAAGAAGAAGATTATTAACATAAATCATCGTAATTGAAAACATTCAAGTAGTAAGATTTTAATTGGGGTAATTGAAATTGTAAATCCATTTTAAACCTAAGCTAATGGCAGCTGCTCTGTAATAACTGTACAAATTACATGTTACAAAGGATATTTTCAAGCTCAACATTAGTCTAGAATTAAGTGAATTTGTCGGGAATCCAGGCATTCCACAAGTACGTGTGTCGCAGATAAAATCAGATATCTCGGTAACGCCCGTGCTTTTCAACTGAAATTGACTGCACCGCGTTGATCATTTGTGACAAGATTTTGCCGCTAAAATTTTGAGAAGATCTTGTGTCTGTGTACACTTACTCTCGACCTTAATTACGTACCGAATGGATAGCGTCTTGTAAGAAATTACCGTAGATATTTAAAATTTTAGTTACAGTACCAATTAGTGACTAAGTATTGGACGATACGATAAGATAGCGATAGCCCAGTGGAGAGACCGACTGACTGCTACGCAGAGGGTTTCGGGTTCGAATCCACGGCGCGTACCATTGACGTTCCGAAGTTGAGTGCCTATTAGATTGTGCCTATTTAAGTGGTAGACTAAGGCCTGAGGCTGGTTTCAGAGTCACGCGTTTGACCGGCGCCGGCCACACGCGCGCGCTTACAATTACACTAGATTAGTAGTAGCGTTTCATAGTCACGCAGTTCAAACGCGCTGCGTGTGAGACGCGCGCGCCGGCCGCGCTGCTGAAGCTTCATACATTGCAATGAGAAACGCGAACTCGTTTCACAGTGGTCCGCGCGCCAAACGCGCTGTTGAGACGCGCTGGCCGACGGCGCGTGCCGCGCGCGTCACTCTGAAACCAGCCTTAATCTTTTCATAGTCAGAAGAGCCACGGGGCTATTCTGTGGGTACGGACCCAGCAAAAGTTTATATTCAAGGCTGATGAAATTGACATAAAATTATAGAAAAATTGCCATAAAACACTTTATCCATTAGATGTACAAGCGTTATATAAGGTTTTATTCCCGAGTACTTTAGTAAACGATAAAAAAATCGTTTTTGTCTGGGGCGCATTTACAGGTTTCGTATTTTGTTTCAGAGTATAATTAGTTTGAAATACATAATATATAATCCTAAAACATAAAATTATAATTAAGATTTGAATCAAGTAATGCGTGGTCCTCAAATTGGTTTAAAGTGAGTGCGGTACAGCCGTAAATGCTAGACGAACATCAAACCATTAGTTGTAAGACGAACACGGTAAATGAAAGAGTGTACGAACTAAACAAAATTGTAGAATAATTTATACGTTACACAATAATAGTGTAATCTGAAACTAGATTGGCGGGCAGATGCGCCAATTCATTGGCCAGTCGGTCCGGATAGGGTGAGCTCTCCGATTGATGCATATCAGTTACGCGAGGTTAACGAACCCTGCTATAAGCTAATACGACATTCAGACTACTTTTGAAAGTGTCAACCATTTATGTGTGGCTACCGTTTTAATGAGTGGTAGATTTCTGGCTATGGTGCTATAGCTTAAGTCCTCGCCTGTAAAATCCACAAAAATAAAGGTACTATAAACCAGCAATTCGTCAGCTATGTTTTATTTGCAGCCAAACTTCTACTAAGTAATTTTTATGAAATCAATGTTGCCTTTAAGAGGCAAAGTATTTTTTTGTCAGTTATGAAAAAAAGTAAAGTTACCCGCTTTGCGAATCTTCTTAAAAGACGACTTAACAACAGCTTAATACACACATTTAGTGATATACACAAAAAATCTGTAACACATTGAACTATCAAATAACTTCTTACAAAAATCAGTAGATTTCCTTATAAACGTTTGAAGTATGTCTGTGGGTGTAGTATTTGGTACACACTCAATGTGGAGGTAACGAGGTGCGAACACAACAGATAGCATTACTTCCACTACAATCGGGTTGCGAAGACGAGGTGTTTTGCCTACGTCAAGTTGGACTTTATTGCGCGTCACATTGGACACAATATAATATACAAAAACCTTTAGGTATTTATAAATTTACTGTAATATTACTGTTGTACCATATTCGAGCATTTAAGAAGTTTAAATTCATCACAAACGATCTAACATTAGATACAAAGAAAACTCGCTACAAGACACTGATAGCAATTAACCTACGATCCGCTGCAAGTACATACATACATACATACATAGTCTCATGTCTATATCCCCGCTGCAAGTATTATGTATTAGCGATGATAAGCTGTCTGCCTTAGAGCTAGCCAACTGAGAAAACCAACGTTTTACGAGTAGGTACATATGATTTCAACTGACTTCAAAAATGAGGATTGTAATGAGGGTTTTGATGATGATATTTTTATTTGAATGGTAGTACTCCTCATTTGGTCACATTTAAATTTTATCAAAATCTGATGTCTAGTTCTTGAGTAAATGTATCAATAAGGATTTTATTGATACATTTTCTAGATTAAACATAATTCGAGCGTAAAAACATTTTAAACGTACTAGTTCTTATTGATTAGAAGTTGTTGGTATCCAATCTAAAATTAAAGTTAAAGTAATATCCAATTAATCGAAGACTTAACATGATTACCAGATTTCATCTTTGTTTATCTACTTCTTACCATTTGATTGTTTGATTGGGTTTTGAACAAAGTTGTTGTTGGATTAATAGTAAAAGTATTTGTAACAAGAATATCTATCAACAAGAATTGGGTAATTTATATTAAAAATACTATCAGAAATGAAGCAACGAAGATAATAATATGTAAGATGTTATATTATGTTATGGATTTGGCGGTAGGTGCAAATAAAGTAACCACACATTCAAAATTTGAAATATATTTTAAATTAGATTTACCACATATAAAGTACTGTTTTTGTGCTAATTGTAACTAAAATTATAACTAAAATACTTACAGTTATATGTCCTAGTGTTATTAGTTCTGTATGTGACACTTAAGAACATTGCACAAACACCACCTGCCAACTGATCAGTTTCACCATATCTATCATCACTATCACTAAGATACAACAAGATACTCTGGAGATATGTCACAATACGCTGATATTGTACTGGCGCAGAAGAGTCTTGAAGAAAGTGTGACCAAAAAAATTGACCAGCTTCAGGCCCAGTTACAAAGTGGATCGGCTGCCAAAGATACTGTAGCCAAAGTAGCAGAGGAGTTCCGTACATTTCGGGAACTAACTTTTTCTATGTTCGGGCTGCTCAGGAAGCAAATTGCTGCATGCGCTCAGGCTGTTGACAACATTGACATGAGACAACGAAAGAAAAGCCTAATATTCTCAGGTATTCCTGAACACAGTAAGGAAAACTGTGTGGCCATTGTTCTAGATGTCCTTCATACAAGATTGGCGATGAAGGATGTCTCTGAAAGTTCCATAAAGACATGCCATCGTCTTGGGAGCAATGGTAAAGAGCATCATCGTCCCATTGTGGTAAAGTTTGCGAGCTTGGAGGTGAAGGCTGCTATCTGGAGAGGGAAGACCAAGCTAAAAGGGTCGTCAATATCCGTCAGGGAGTTCTTGACCAAGGCGCGGCAGGCAACTTTCAGTAAGGCGAGGCAACATTTTGGGATGCGGGGTTGCTGGACTCAAGACGGCATTGTAAATATCAAGTGCCCTGATGGAAGTCGTCTCAAAGTTACTTCACTGGACGAGTTGGAGCCGTTACTCAAAAAGTATCCCAAAGTTTCTTCAGGTACCTCTGGCTGAACTTGGTTTAACCAGTAATGTCTCTTTTTGTTCTACGCATCCGCATAATGAACTTTCTATTGTTTCATTTTGTTTGATAACGTGTATGTAAACAGAATACTTGTATTGACAAATTCTATTTTGTCTTGAGCCACTAGCATGTTTTGATAACATTACGAGTACTTCGTACTTAATAAGCCACTTTTCCTAATTACAAGTATTTAAATCAGTGCAATTATAAACTTTTTGTAGTTGTTTACTGTTTAATTTTGAGTTAAATGTCAAAGTGACATAACATATGATTGTTATGACATTTGAACTCTTTCGGATGCGTTCAGAAACAATCCTTTCTTAAAAATTGTTTGTCATGCTAACTTTAATCCATAGTATTTTATTTGGTTTGTCTTATTTTAAAGAATGTAATTATAGCTGTAAGATCAGTATATTGTCAATTGCTTCAGTTGGCGGGTGGTGCAGAGGTCACATAATTAATAGTCAATTTCGTGCATGTTATTATTAATATTTATTTATTTTTAAGTTAGTCTATTATTATTATTATATATATATATATATATAAATTATTATGTCTATTTCCGATGATGATTCTTTTTTATCAGCGAATGATTTAGATGATTTATCTGCCGATGATAGCTTCTGTTCACTTAATGATAACCAGTCCCTACGTGACATACTACACGAGAAGTTTAATCTGAAAGCTAATGGCTTATTAAATGTGTGTCATATTAATGCACAAAGTGTGCCAAGTCATCATAACGAACTCTTAGCTACATTTACCGACATCAACGTTCATGCCATCCTGATCTCTGAGAGCTGGCTCAAACCTCACCTCCTTTCTACCTTATACCCTCTTTCTGGTTTTGTCTTAATCCGGAACGACCGGAATGACAGGCGAGGCGGAGGCGTTGCTGTTTACCTCCGTAGCAATCTATCCTTTAAAATTCTTACTTCTTCCTCTCAAAACTCTACTTCTGCGGAGTATCTTTTTCTAGAGTTTTGGGTCAGGGGAACTAAATTGGTTCTTGGAGTAGTATACTGTCCTCCTTCTGTCAATTACTTCACTGAGTTGGAATCGGTTTTAGAATCGCTGGGTTCTGAGTACGCACATCATATCATCATGGGCGATTTCAACACTGACCTTCTGTCCCATCTTTCATCTCGCTCCCTCAAACTCACCCACATCATCGAGTCTGCCAGCCTCCACGTTTTGCCTCTCAATGCCACTCACCACAACTCTAACGGGGAGGACACCTGGTTAGACTTAATCCTCACTTCTAATCCTTCCTTAGTCCACTTTCACGGTCAACATCCTGCTCCTGGCTTCTCCCGTCATGACCTTGTCTTCCTCTCGTATGTCCTGAAACCTCCTAAACCGTGTCCTAAAGTTCTGTACTTGCGTTGTTTTGGGCGCATGGACGTTGAAAAATTGAGGTTGGATGCAGCAAAAATCGACTGGAAACCGTTGACATCGGCCATCACTATCGACGACAAAGTTGACTTGTTCAACAACACGGTTAAGAGGTTATTCGATGTGCATGCTCCCATTAGAAAGGTCAAATTGAAGCGTCCACCTGCACCTTGGATGACAGAGGGTATTCGGATGGCAATGCGATGCAGAGACCGAGCTTTTCGAAAGTATAAAAAGGATCGGTGTGAAGACAATTGGTCTCTCTTCAAGATAGCAAGGAACAGGTGCAATCAGATGGTACGCAACGCTAAACGCCGAGATATTCACGAAAACATTAATAATTCATCCCCTGCCAATGTATGGCAGTTTATAAGATCACTGGGCATAGGTAAACCTCACGGCCAAGTGGTTCTACCGGTGACTATTGGTTTGGATGACATTAATCGTCATTTTTCTACCACTCTTACTTTAGACGACCAAACCAAGCGTCAAACCATGGCCTACTTGGACGGTATACCTCGTCCGAACATTAACTCTTTCTCTTTTTCTCCTTAATCATCTGGTGAGATCAAAAAATCTATCCTAACCATTAAGTCCAAAGCCGTGGGTTGCGATGACATTAGTCGTCGCATGATCACGGTTATCCTTGATCAAATCCTGCCTATAATTACCCATATCCTGAACTTTTCCCTTGACACAGGTAAATTTCCCCACCTATGGCGTAAAACCTATGTGCGTCCTTTACCCAAAATTTCCAATCCCACTTTGCTGACAAATTTCCGGCCTATATCCATACTTCCTTTTCTATCCAAGGTACTTGAGTCGTGCGTTCAGAGACAGTTGTCCGGGTTCGTTTACCATAACAATATCCTTTCTCCACTTCAATCTGGATTCAGACCTAGACATAGTACTCTCTCCGCTCATTGCTCAAGGTGACTGGCGATGTGAGGGCGGGGGTTGAGGAAACCAAGGTTACACTTTTGATCTTGGTGGACTTCTCAAACGCCTTCAACAACGTCAATCACGACCTCCTTCTTTCAATTCTTTCCTACCTCATGATCTCACCGATGGCACTGGAATGGTTCTCATCTTATCTTCGAGGACGCCAGCAGTCAGTACGGATTGATGAAACCTCATCAATCTGGTGTGACTTGAACTCTGGTGTTCCTCAAGGCGGAATACTTTCTCCTCTTTTGTTCTCATTATTTATTAATCTCCTTACTCATGAACTTAGTTGTGCGTACCATCTGTATGCCGATGATCTGCAGCTTTACACACAATCTAAGGCGGAAAATCAACATTCTGCAATAGGAGCAATAAACCAAGATCTTAATGCAATCAAGGATTGGTCGAAACGGTTTGGATTGGCTGTGAATCCTGATAAATGTCAGGTGATTCTAGTTGGCAGTTCCCGTATATTAAACAGGGTTGACCTGCAGGCACTACCAGCCGTCATGTTTGATGGGCAAATTATCCCATTTAGTTCTATCGTCAAGGATATTGGTTTATATATTGACAGCAACCTTGATTGGCACAGCCAGGTAGCGAACGTCAGTCGTAAAGTAACTGGTGCCTTACGGTCGCTCTATCGGCTGAGGAACTTTCTGCCGGTCAAGACTAAGACAACGTTAGTACAGACTTTAATATTTCCTATAATCGACTAGTGTGATGTGTTAGCACACATCGAGGTCGAGGTAGCCCTCGACCTTAATGCAGATCAGCTCAACAAGCTCGACCACCTTCTCAATAATTGCATTAGATTCGTTTTCAATTTCCGCAAATATGATCATATTACAGAGCACCGATTAAAGTTACGATGGTTACCCATTCGTCAACGGCGTAGCTTACGTACTTTGTGTACTCTCTATTCTTTATTGCACTCCCCACATGCTCCTGCGTATTTAACTCCTCACTTTCAATTTATTTGTAATACACATGAGAAAAATCTTCGTTCCTCAAATAACCCTCTTCTCCTTTGTCCTTCTCACACTTCTAGCCTTGTACATTCTTCGTTTAACATTCAATCTATCCTTCTCTGGAATGCTCTCCCTCTCGATATCAGGATGTCGACTAGCCGTTTCACATTTAAAACCAGAGTTCGCCAGACTTTCATAGACGCACAAACTGAATCATCGTAGGATTATCGTCTATTTATTATCTATGTATATAGTTATCTTGTATATATGTAAAGTATTTTGTATTATATAGGTATATGTATAATATATATGTATATAGTATATATATATATATATATATATATATATATATATATATATATATATATATATATATATATATATATATATATATATATATATAATATAATATAATGCAAATTTATGAATTGCACCTATTACTTGTATCTCTGCATCACCCAAAGGTTGACGGGCAGATAATGCCTACGGCATTAAGTCCGCCTCTGTACAATTTATGTGCATAAAGTTTAAATAAATAAATATATTTGCCTTGTTGGTTGCTCAATCGCTTTTGTATTAAATTTCAGGAGAGCCTCAGTCTCTGCTTTCACTATAGTTTTTACTGCGACATCAAATAATATCGAATTGATGTTATTCTAATCAGGCGCTCAGGAAACAAAAAAAAAATATTACCTCTGAAAATAATTATTTATCCTATTCAAAATTTTTATATGTCAAAACCGAGCACCTGTTTAAAACACTCAATAAAGAATCTAACCTAACAACATTTCCAATTTATTTTCAGTCCAATTTTTTCATGGAACGCAATCGAGGCCAACACACCAACTAATTAATTTCAAACAAAAAACCTGTGTTTTATTTATCAACATTTTTATAACAAACATTGGTGCAATATGGACGAATAAACACGTCCTTTGTCAATGAAAAAGTTTGTCGTGCAAGAGGACGAATGCACTAAATAATATTGCTTTGCACAAAAGACTGGCTAAATGTTTGCGGAAGGACGATTGTGTACAGACCGGGGGATAATTGTTCAGCGGATGGAATGTGCCTTCGCATGGGAATGTCCACGTGTCTGTCAAACAACGGCAGAATAGAGGCAGAAGATTAAATAGACTGGCTTAGATGATTTTTGAGTTTGTAATTTTTTGGTGGATAGATTTGTAAAGAGCGGGTATGCTACAATCTAAATGTAGTAAAATGCGCGTAAAAGTAACCACTTACAGAAAATGTATTTTGTCTGCATTCTAACTGGTGGTAAGCTTCCACACATGATTCGTGAAATCGACTGTGGTGAACTTTGGTTCAGATGAAGTTTTGTTTAATATGTTAAGTAAGAATATTTTTTGTCATAAATCGAATGCCTTGGAGAGAACCCAAGGACGTAGCTAGTGATCGAAACAACAATATTACCCACAGCCCGCATATAATAAAATAACTCAAAAATAACTTGTAAAACCAACCAAACAGAGCTCATTTACCGCTGAATTCAATATCATCCAGTTTTTTGAGATTTGAGATACATATTCGGCTTTTTTGGCAACCTTTTTTTTATAGTAATAGGCGGCAAACGAGCAGACGAATCGCCTGATGGTAAGCAATTACCGCCGCCCATGTACACAAGCAACACCACAGGAGTCACAAGTGCGTTGCCGCCCCTTGGGGTTGGGAAAAGGGATAGGATAAGGAGTGGGAGAAGGATTAGGGGATAGGGCCTCCGGCACTCTCACTCACCGATCGAAACGCAACAGTTTAAGTACTATCGCTTTAAGTCGATTTTCTGTGAGAGGGTAGTACTTCCTCGGTCGAGCCGGCCCACTCATGCTGAAATCAGCAAGGCTCTACTACCTTTAAAAACCTAACTTTCCACCAGATCTTGCATGCAATTTATAATATACTAGATTCTGGCTGCATTGGGGGTTGGTTGTGGTCGGTTGTAGGGGCAAAATGTATGTGATATTCTGATGTTTATGTTATATTACTGCATGGTTTTAAACACCGTTCTAGAGTTCTTGCCCGTATAATTAACAAATATTTAAGCATCTTCTCAAAGTCTGTGTTTATAGTAATATAAGATCTGAATCCGTTTTAGTCGCAACATAATGCTGTGTCAAGTTGACTTTCTGCATGTGGTCTACAGAGAGGTCCCGTGGTGATCGGCGGGGCGTGCGTCGGTGGCGCAAATCGACAAGACTTGTGTTGGAGCTATGAAATATTCAAGCGCTTGCCGTGGTGCGCAGCGCTGCGGATTGCGCCTGCTACCATTATCTGCTTCGCGCTGTTTGTGTATGCATACGGTGCATACCTCACGTATAGGCATTTACGTTTATCAATTTTGAAAGAGTGAAGTAAGTTGCTATATGAACGCTTTGTCTATAACGTTTGTAGACTCAGCTCATTTGTGCATCGCTTCGTAATTTTGCTATAATGTGTATCGCACGTAGTTAGGTTCTGTAGGTGCTCTCTGTCTACGCCGTCTTAATCAATGTTGAGATAGTCGTCTTATTATATGTATTAGCTGTGTTTTTAACATAGTCTAATTAAAACGATGACGACACGAGTCTCCCGATAAGTTATTCAATCTAACCCATCTACTTTTGTACCATGATTTGAACCCCTTGCATCGGTCACTAGATGACTTTTGGTAAAACTTTTAAATAATTAATTAGGTACTATATCAAAAATATCCATTTCTAAAATTAAGAAACAACAGTATAATACATATATAATTCACCAGACTTTACCAACACATAATAAAATTAAACATACATATGTTGTTAAACGGCCATTTGTTAACTAGTTTGAAACGAAACGGTTTGAAAATTGTTCAAAAGCATAAAATTATTCTCGCCGGTTCGGATTCTTACACGTTTAGCGCGGACCGAGCACTTTTATGTAAAGTTCAGCGGGCGACAAGCTTGGAGCGGCGAAGAATGGACATTGCTACATATACTTACTTATTCCCGAATTGTCCAATGCATTTAAAGAAAGAAATTTGGAGACCAAACTCTAGATGTTTGTCAATTTTATAGCCTAAGATCTTAAGTTACTGCAATTTAACAGTTTTATAAATAAAACAGTTTTTAATAAAAAAAAAAATTACACAAATCAACTGATACCTACGGATCCGCAAAGATCCTGGTGAAAATATGTAAAAAGTCAAGCAAAGGCGGCGATAGCCTAGTGGAGATACCAACAGACTGCTATGCAGAGGTATAATCGTGTTTGAATCCACGGCATGCACCACAGAATCGAAATTATTTGCATATTAAATTGTTAACTATCGCATATCCAGTGCCAAAGAAGAAGTGAAGATCTTTGATCTTTAAACCTTTGCATAAACTGACACTAGTCTAAAGCGTGGAATATTGCTATCCCTTTGTGTTGTGGAATTCAGACGTCAGTTGCTAATATTCAGTCAAATTTGGTTAGAGTAGTAAGCGGATGCAACTCGGATAACTGATGATTACATGAAAATAGCTGAAACTTATTTTTCTTTTACATGTATGATTATTTGTACATTATACTTATACCACAATACAGTTTCTGACTAAAATTGCTATGTGTGAATTGCAAAGGATATTACAATATTATTATTGTTGTACCAAATATTTTTACTAGTGACTTCACTACTATGTTCGTGGTCCTATAGCGCTCAGTACTACTGGCACCAGTCCAACACACTCGCCGCACATATGTGTAATTAATTTAAAGAACATTCAGAAAGAAATTAAAACACAAAACATTTATTTAGTACTAGTTGTTTTTGGCATAAGCAATCATAATTCAACCGACTCAATATGTGGAGTCTGAGAAGCCTCGACATAAAGGGTAAGTAAAAATTACCGTCACACTCATTTTAGCATGCAAAATTTAATAAGCACATTGCAGTAGATAACTCTTTAATCTTGTTTGTCTCAGTTCCATCCAAACATTACCAAATTACTCCTCCTTTTGCTACACAAGTAACTACATGCCCGCTCCGCTAACTTTTCACCGATAGTCCGTTTTATGTGTTCCCTATATCGTCCACACATCATCGACAGTATAATTTTTCCATTACCGAATATTCCCCGCTGCTAAGACTCCTTTACAAATTTTCTACACGATAATACGGCATACGTTTTACCTTGCAGAATTCCTGCATTTTTCTCATAAAGTACCTACATATTCTTAGATTTCTTTCAACAGGCGTTGTTCCGGTTCAACAATGGTTGTACGTGGAGAATCGTTGTCTGTCCTTATTCAGATGATTTCTATTCACTAGCGGACCAGTGAGATTAGCTGGCGCTTCATTTTATTGAATTATTTATGAACTCACCACAGTATGTTGTATATTTTAGTCAGATTAAACAGTCCAAGTCAGTTGGCGTGATTATTGCAAATTGTACGATATAGCTAGATTTACTAAGATTGAAAAGAGATTTTTTTTTTAATTTTAAATTATATTTCATTAGATGAAATTATAAAAGAGCTCTTATGCGTGTCTCTTTGGGTTGCGTCACTCAGAATGCAACTGCTTCGTAGAAAAGTTTATATTTTATATTTTCTATACTCATTTCTGCTTTCATATAAGTTTAGTCTCAAGCAGCTCAGAGGACAAAGCAAACAAAACGCTTTAATGATTGTCTTAAAAAATAATTCAAAACAATTTGTGCCAAAAAATAACTCATTCTTAATAATGTATTGCGTAAATAATGCCAAAATCTAGCTAATCATCCACCGAAACAAACCTTCTTTTTATAATAAATCGCCGGAAAATATGACAGAATAACGCTGTCGTGTTACCAGCCAGTGCTCGTCAACATTTTGTGAACCTACCAGCTGATTTCCCAGGGGCTGCTATGGTTTAGATTTTAATGTTCTTTCCTGGTATAAATAGCTTTTTTCAACATACTTTTAAATAACAACTCTTAAATTTATTTATGATTCGATTACTTGCACTCCAATAAATAAAATGCAAAAGCTCTTTTATTGAAAAGCCCTGCGGTGTTTTAATTTGCCCGGACGACAATGATATAAAAATAAATGATAACCTAATTTATCAGACGAAGCGACCCATTTCTTGCTATTCAAGGAGTTAACTGTCTCAGTTGCATGTCTCAAAGATTTCATTTTCTTTTCTCTGTATATATTTGCTTTGTTAGTTTGCTGGCTAGGTGTAAAATAAGATAAAGGATGAAGAAAAGCAATATGGCGTCGTGAGAGTTTTATATAGCATCAGAGCTACGCCCGCACACTTTTGAAATGTTACAGTTTCTTCAAGTGGGAGTTACGAACAATCCTTTCTTAGTGCACCCCTACGGTCCCCAAGAAACATCCATGCCAAATATCAGCTTCTTGCGCTCAATAGTTTTGGCTGTGGCTTATCTGTCTGTCAGTCAGTAACGCAATAATTTTATACATACAGATTTTATTTTATTTAAAGTGTGATTTTCTGTGCCCGGTGGCACTGCCCGGTTTGTATCAATAACAAGACTGACTTTATGCAGTTTTTGTTTTTGCATATGGTTCCCACCAAGAACTTAGGGTCCCAAGCCAACCTCACCTGCAAGTGGTGCACCTGCCGATCAACGGACGAGGCTCTGGCAATCAAAATATCCCGAAAAGCGGCAATAGGCTCGCCACCTATTACGTGGGATCAAAACACTGGCGAAAAGTGGGCGTTTAATATGCCTCTGCCTACCCCTTGGTGGAAACAGGCGTGAGTCTATGTATGTATGTATGTATGTTGTTTTTGCGTTTTTCGTTCCGAAGCAAATTAAGAAAATATAAATTGTAGGGCTTTAATGTAAAGCCCAAAAATGTTTCATAGGAAGTAAAGCTTTGCTAATTTCGCCATGACGGGGCCAACCTGGTGAAGAACTCACAAACCCTCTCACAGAATAACGACAATGACCACAACTAATTAGCAGTCGGTTTGAGTAAAACCACATCTAAACGGCGTATAAAACTTTGAAAAGTCATGATCAAGAATTATCCATTGAGATGGATGCCCTCGCGGACATCACTATCACGAACAAAATACATCCAAAATAATTCTAAAAACGTTCTAACTACTCACTAATTTGTAACTTAAATTACTCATGGTCTACATAAATCTGACTGTTTGAAAGGATAAGTGGTTTAAACGTCCGGCTTGTCGCTTAAACATTACGTTAGTCACATGTTTATGAAGATGTGATACAAGATTTTTCAATAGTTAAAAGTATTTTCAACGTTTGCACATGCACAAGTCTTAATTAACCACATCTTAATTGTGTAATAGTACTTGGATGCGTTATTTAGTACAATGCCAATGAGAGTTCATTCAAAATGTAAAAATATTTGCTGCAGTTTTCTAGTAATTGTCGATCTGCATCGAGCTCATCATTACTGTGAGTTTTCTCGAGTCACTGTGTTACCAGAATTCGAATCTCATTCTGTTCCCGTTTCTGATATTTCTTTATGAAATTTTGTTGCGCAAGAATATGAGAGCGTGCAAATTATATAGCAACGGGTAAACAGTCGGTAGAATATGATTTTTATACATCTTCCAATGCCTTCGTTTTTGTTTTATATTGTCAATAATATCTTTAAGCTGTAACAAAATCGAACTTCTTCGTCAACGCAATCAAAAGAAACAGCAATTTAAGCATATTTTCAAACTCGCAACTACTCGCAAGGGAATCAAAACCTACAGGGTATTATACTTCCCGTGAACTTAGAATCTTGAATTTTTAGCATGAGGCAACGTCTTACCGCTTACTAAAAATTTACGGTTTTCGCAATTTTTCCTTCATACAGATAAAGGAAAACTTGCGAACACCGTAAATTTTTAGTTATATCATATAATAAAAACATTTTTATAATTTGAAAGTTACTACCCCTTTCCTCATGAACGCGTAGATGTATTAAATTGAAATTCATATCAAATACTCAAGTCAAAACTAAAGGGTACGTCCAGATGATCTAGAGTCTAGAAATTTGGCATAAAGCAACGTTTTATATCACATAGGAAAATTTTAGAAAACCTTAAATTATTAGTATTTGACGGTTGTGGTTGTGGTGACGGATTAAGAATACGGAATGTCACCACCCCATATCATCCCGTGTCGTAAGAGCCGACAGAGGGAACATCAGAGAACAGCTCTGCAAGAGAAGGAAACCTTGATGCAAACCCGTTTGACCAGCGTGGTATTATAAGCCAATTCCTCCTATTAGGGTAGTTTCCAGGGTCAAAATAATTACATTTTATTTAGTCCGTATTTTAGATTATAAAAAAATATTGGACATGTATTTTTTCTTTTTTCGATTAAATAAAAAATAAAGATATAGCCCATTTAAGTTACGTGTGACGTCATCTAGTGCAAAAAAATTCAGCACGGCGTGACGTTATGCGTAACTTTAATGAGCTATATCTTGGTCATTTTTGGTATAATTTACAAATAACAAAATATGAATCGCTTATTTTTGAATAATCTAAATGACGGACTTATAATTTTTTTTTTTTGTCAACTAGCCTAGGGAACCCTCGGTGCACGAGTCCGACTCGCACTTGACCGGTTTTTTGATAATACTATTGAACAACTGGGCCAGTTTATGTGTAATTTTGGTGCCAAAGGATTCAATCAAATCAAAGGGATAACAACCTGACCCTCCAACGCTATCGTGTCATGAAATATTTGACGGAAATCAGGAAAAGTTGCATTGACCATGAGAACTATATTCATCTGTATATATTAAATTCTTGCTTTACTGAATGACTGGCAGACAAAGCACAACCGAAATTACTGCGCGCAATAAGCTGTAAATTGCCGCGTATGTTCCTTTGAGACCATATGGGTGCGCTGAGAGGATTTTTGGCAATTCCCACACTAAGGTGTTAGAACAGTCCCACGTGGGTGAGCCGTGGGCGATGTCTAGTAATGTATAAAATTTTAGCTCTGTAGGTTGTTCTTCAAGATTAACTACGCGCGGACAAAACGAAAGTATAGGGCTTGTTGTACTCTTTGTGGCTTAAAAGGTTGTAAGTATTCTTCAATGTTATTAAGTTTCCTTAGACAAATCAAAATCAATAAAGATGGGTAAATGGGGTAATAGTTTCCCTGTGCGGAACAAACCCCAGCGGCTAAAATGAATATTTAATTATGAAATCATATTGGACAACAGGTGGGAACAATTTGTAGACAGGTGTGAGGCTTTATTTTATACCATAAAAATATCTGTATTAAGACAACGTCTGCACTTGTAAAATATTCTATGACATGGTAGACTTTTTTAACAATCAACCAACGGACATACAGAATATCAAGACCCGCAACAACAATGTGTGAAAACACAAAGTGATGTCCTGTAAATCGAAACCAAAACACTAGTTGGTGTATAAAGCGGCTAGGCCGCTGTTTAAACAACCACCACGCCATTTGAGCAGTCTCAATCCGCAGTCAATTACGAAAACACATTCGAACCAGTCTATCTGTTAGTCAGACTAATTAGAAACTATCCAGACTAATACTGTATCTATTAGCTTCGCCCTGGCGTGACTTTTAATCGACGCCCATTAGTGACAAGTGCTGCCTGTAAAAGCGCCGAGTGTAGCGTCACACGTTTAAAAACTTTAATGTGACGTCATTTAAAAAAGTGAATTTCGGACAGAAATGTTGAAATGTGTGTCTCCAAAAATTTAAGATGATTTTACGCTTCCGCTTGCCCGCGCACCTTTTTTAAGTTCTTACTCAGCATCGACAAATTTCATGCGCCGCCACTTGAAGACGGGCGCTCAATAAATTAGTTTTTGTTCGATTGTTAATAACTTGAGTGGAGAGGTGTTTATTTTTCTGCAACCTAATGAATGACTCATTCTAATGGTACGAAACAAATTACGTTTGAATGAAATGTTTACTTTAGGCGAGCGGCCGTAACGTAAACAATGTCGTCTTTAACGACTTACTCGACACTTTTGTTTATCATAATAAAAGTATTAGCTGAAACTTGATTGCTCTTTTTTTTATATACCTGGTGATATTATCTATGTAATAAAATAAAGTTATAGCAATACTTGGTTAGAAAATTATTTAGATGTAAGCATTTGAAAAAAAATATATATTTCGCTGACTTTGCATTCCGCGCGCGGGGCGTAATTAGGGATTAAAACATCATTATAAACAAATTATGTAATTATATATGATACTTTTATGTTTTTATTGTAGATTAACTGATTAATTATGAAGTTACAGCAAAAATAAATAAATATTGTGTATTACTTTAATTCTAGCCAAAAAATTATCGTAAAAACGGTATTTTTTATTTTGTGTAAAAAAGTTAAAATACATATGTATGTATATAAGGTTACATTTATGCGTTGTATTATTTTTTTATTATGAGTAGGTATATAAATAAACATTTGATATGATGTATAATACTCATATAATTTATGAGATATTAGTTATCGAAAATTTTGGCGGGAACTTCAGTTCTTTTTGGTGGGAAAAAGTAAACAACTGTGCATATTCCAATAAAAATAATTCTTATCAGAATTGGTTTTTATACTTGGAAATCTAGTTGGAAAGAAACTTATCTAGGTTTGAAACTTTTTTTATTTTTTTATTTTTTTTTTGGTATCGGGTTGGAAAATCCTCATGGAGTCCCTCCGCCCCGGGGGGGAAGGACGAAGGGGACTGTCAGACTCTTACTGACTAAAAACCAACCCGTGCTCCTCATGTACCCATGTGTCGGAGGGTAGGGTTTCACCAAAGCATTCCTTGCTACCCCCCGACGGGTATCGGCCCGCCAGATGCTCAGGCGGGCCCCGAACGAAACCCCCTTGGCGGCGGATGAAGGTGTTGGGCTCCGCCGCCAAAACACCCAGCGGCCGCAGAGGATAGGGAGGACGGCAACGCAACACCGCATCTCCTCTTCCTCTGCGGCCCCACCGCGACGCAACGATGGTGCGCCCCCATTTGGTCGCAGGAGATAGGGCGCGGGGCAACGCAACACCCACACGCCTCTCCACCCGCGACCGCACCCGACTGCGAGGGACAGACAGAACTGTCCCCCGCACCCGCACCATGGGACGCATCCTACGCAGGCCTCTACCAAGCCCACGTGGAGCGTCCCCTCCCGGGATACCGCTTAGCTTCACCGTGGGTGGCTTCTACCCACGGTTACTGAGGCCCCCACCACGACAAGGTGGAGATCCCACGGGGGGGATCTAGGTTTGAATCTGATATATAACATAAAACGGTATTTGAAAAAAACAAAGGAAAAAAAAAATTATATGAAAATTGGCGCCAATTAAAAATATTTCTTTGTTTTATTTTTTTATGTTTAATATTAAAATGTTTCTATTCATCATATTAATTTTTCTAAAAGTAAATTAAATAACCTTTCTAACCGTGTATAATACTTATACACCTCCCATAATAAAAACGACGAGAAAAAGGAATATGTCTGAAATATAAAATCGCGCTCAAAAATGGCGGGAAAATTCTAATTTTCAAATTTTTTTTTCGCAATCGGTTAAGTTATCCGAGTTCCACAAACAGATTAGTGCGCAGCGGAAAAGCGTGGAAAAAATGACAGTTTACGCGCACATCTGTTTTTCCAAAATGGGACAATAGTCACTTGTGCGCGGTCAAGCACTAATCGCACATTTTGCCACTTTTATGTAGATTTTGTTTGAAGTAGGGATAATTTGTAAAAATTTACATTTATGCCTAATATGGGATTGTGGGAAGCGAAGATGGTTGAATGGGCTCCCGATCGGTCTGTGTGGAGAGCCTTCGGAGAGGCCTACGTCCAGCAGTGGACGCCTTCATACCTAACACGATCCTAACAAAGACCAGCTCTATTGTTTCACAACTAACATCTTCCTAAGTTGTGACCGATGAGCAAGAATATTATTGTTTTCCTTCTATCTGTACAGTGGTAAACCACTGTGTTGCTAGGACAGCGTGATCACCCAAAAGGTTGTCAGTTGTCACCTCATCCTGACGTTGCCATCTGGTTGTCATCACATCACAGTGGTTAATGGCAATCTTAAGCAGAGCCGTCGTTGCTTCGTAGCGCCAAGTATTGATTACTCGATCCATAAATCAAAGAGTAGTGATTAGCTTGCGTAAGAAGTGTACTTTAGGAGTTATTGTGAGGGCGAGGGTGGATATTTTCAAGAAAGCATCATCGTCACCGCTATGGTAGGTTGCGGTTATGTTTTTTGATTGACTGACATGGATGGCTTAGTGGTTTAAGCGGCCGTATCGCCGCTTGACACTGCGCCGAGTGTTCTGGGTTCGATCACACGAGACTAGTCTGAGTGTTCATTGTATCTATTAGACGCATTTTGTAAAGTGCCCCACGACGCAGTATTTAGATAAAGGGCGAGTGTTGTCTTTAAAAATAATAATAATAAATACAATGACAGCCGTCATAGAAAATATGTCAACAACAACAATAATAACATTCACAAAAATGAAAATGAAATTAATACTTTAGCATGTTGACGAGGGCCAGAAACAAACAGCTAGCACACCCAACACCTCCGGACCCGTCGCTGAACTCCGCCTCGCAGCCGCCGAGGCCTGCGCCGACATCGTCAGCAGCTGCAGTTGCGTCGAGCTCAAGCGACGAGTACTTCTCGCCCCCGTCGTCACCGTCACCTGTACGGCGGAGAGGCAGAGGCCGGCCGCCAGCCTGCCTGGGACCACGAGACCCACCGGTCTCAAACAGGGTCCTCGCTGCTGGTGGTAATGTGCAGCGCATGCGATGGACGGAATCCATCAATGAAAATGTCATGCGCGCATATTTTGGGGCTACAGAGGGAGAAACTAACCTCACTGCGTACCGCAGTCGCTTGCTCGTTCTGTTTCAGGCCTTAGAACCAAGTATCAACGTTACGGCTCAACGATTATCGGATCAGGTGCGAGTTATCCAGCGCAGTTACAAGCTGGATAACGTCGTACTTGATAGGCTACGCTCAGAATACTTACCTACGAGTCAGGCTGTTCACGTCCAACCTGTTAGTGCTATCCGTAACACAGATGCATCGCGGATGGGTAATAATGCCGTCGTGGATGTGGATGACATGGTTTGTAACGTAAGTATCCAGTGCAATGAGGAGGTTATGGATGCTTTGAAATGTGCGATTGGGGAATATCGGTACATGTCACCAACAATTAGGCCGCGCCTGCCCCAGTTGCCTATGCATAGGCGTAATATAGCGCTGGTAGGTGCCCTTGACTCGCTATTACCTAGTTTTCTAGAGAATAGTGAGAATCTTGGTGATACGCACTCAATTTTGTACTGCGCCGCCGTAGCGGCTTGTCGTATGGCAGGTGTCAAGTTTCATGAACGTGATACTGGCATGCGACAAAGATCTGCTATCCCGGCGTGGCAGTACAGAATTGAACGGCGTATTGCTGAGACAAGGGCACTTATCGGTAAGCTAATCTGCTTTAGGTCTGGGAATACACGTCCCAGGGTCATGCGCTTTGTGCGCCGAGCCTTCTTGGGGACAGGTATCAGTCCTCATGACTATACATCTCGGCTCACGGAGCGCATTGACTTCCTAAAGCAGAAAGTCTATGCATGGGCAAACCGGATACGCAGATATAAAAAACGCGTGGACCGATATACCTTGAATCGTGCATTTCAAAGGGACCAAAAGTGGGTTTATAAAAACTGGGACCGACCAGCCCAAGATGTGGCTAATGGGCAGCTGCCGGATGCAGACGCCACTAACAAATTTTGGCGTAGCATATGGTCGGCGCCTATTGGCCACACAGAGGGTGGTTGGATGCGGGATGTTGAGCGGTCATGTGAACACATTCCAGAAATGGAAAACGTAGTCATTTCCAGCGAAGATGTTACAAGTGCAGTCCG
Source organism: Euclidia mi (assembly GCA_944739405.2). Lineage (NCBI taxonomy): Eukaryota > Metazoa > Arthropoda > Insecta > Lepidoptera > Erebidae > Euclidia > Euclidia mi. Next base: position 21,996,959 of record OX123204.2, on the reverse strand, counting down.
TTCGTTATCAAATTGGAAAGCTCCAGGACCGGATGGACTGCACAATTTCTGGCTGAAATGGCTACGTAGTTCACATGGCTGCTTAGCTTCCCAGTTTCAATCATCCCTAGAATCTGGTTCGATCCCAGATTTTATGACAACTGGAGTTTATGACAACCCACTTGATCCACAAGACAGGTAGTACCACAGAGCCCGGTAATTATAGACCGATTACATGTTTGCCATCGGTCTATAAACTTCTTACATCTATTCTGAATGCTAAAATATCAAAACATGTTGAATTGAATTCAATTATGTCAGACACTCAGAATGGATGTAGGAAGGGGGCTCGTGGTACTAAGGAGCTCCTCCTTATTGATATGACCATTACCCAGCAAGTTCGTCGTAACCGAAAGGATCTGGCGGCATGTTGGATAGATTACAAGAAAGCGTACGATTCTGTGCCTCATACGTGGCTTTTGAGGGTGATGGAGTTGTATAAAATAAATACAACTCTACGCACCTTCTTAAAGTCATGTATGGGGCAATGGAAAACGGTTCTTGGCTATCCAGGGTGCCGACGGATCCAGGGGAATGGCGAACTTGTGAAGATTGAGCGAGGTATCTTCCAGGGTGATAGTCTGAGTCCATTATGGTTTTGCTTAGCGCTGAATCCTCTCAGTACCTTGCTGGAGGGTTCAGGGCTAGGTTACAGGTTACGAAGAAGTGGTCGGGTAGTGTCCCACTTGTTGTTCATGGATGACTTAAAACTCTTTGCCCACACCAACCCTCAATTGATAAGTTTACTAAAAATAACTGAAAGTTTTAGTAATTCTATCAACATGAAATTTGGTGTGGACAAATGTGCTGTGATTCATGTAAAGCAAGGAAAGATGGTGGAATCTGAAGGGATTCAACTCTCAGATTCCATTAACCTAAGATCACTTCTCCGAACCGACACCTACAAATACTTGGGTATGTCACAGGCTTTAAGTATTAATGAGGCGGACATGAAACAATCGTTGCAAGAGCGGTTCTTTGGCCGCCTGAAAAAGGTACTGAATAGTCTTTTATCAGGTGGCAATAAGGTTCGAGCTTGCAACGGTTGGGTCATGCCAGTTCTCATGTACTCCTTTGGCATACTCAAGTGGACTCAGACTGAACTGGACACCTTAGACCGAAAGGTCCGTACACTGCTGACGGCACACCGGATGCATCATCCACGCTCATCCGTAATGAGGTTGTATATTCCGCGGAAGTGTGGGGGTCGTGGCTTTCTAAATGTCAAATCCCTGCAAAACCGCGAGGTATGCAACCTCAGAGATTATTTTCTCAACGCGAACGTGGATGTGCATCGCGATGTTGTAGCAGTGGTCGCCGGGTTTACCCCGCTCAGTCTTTCTAAGGACAGCTGGCGCAGACCTGTAGTACTTAGCACTGATGATCGCAGGCTTGTATGGCAGAGCAAGGAGCTTCACGGCAGGTTCTACCGGACCCTGCATGGGCCAGATGTAGACTTTTTAGCCTCGGTGAACTGGCTACGCTTCGGTGACCTTTTTGGGGAAACCGAAGGGTTTGTTTGTGCAATTGCTGATGAAGTTATCAAGACGAATAACTACCGGAAATATATTCTGAGGGATGGCACCACGGACATTTGTCGTGCGTGTCATCAGCCTGGTGAATCCCTCAGACATATAGTTTCCGGCTGTTCGCGTCTTGCTAACGGCGAGTACTTGCACAGGCATAACCAAGTAGCCAGGATCATTCACCAGCAACTTGCTCTGAAATATAGGCTTGTAGATGTTGAGGTGCCGTACTACAGGTATGTGGCGGAACCTGTTCTGGAAAGTGGTCATATCACATTGTACTGGGATCGATCTATCATCACAGACAGGACTGTTGTAGCCAACAAACCTGATATTGTGGTGGTAGATCGATCGGAGCGCCGCGCAATAATTGTTGATGTCGCCATCCCTCATGACGAGAATCTCGTGAAGGCTGAGAAAGATAAGCAGATTAAATATCTGGACTTGGCGCACGAGATTGTCGACATGTGGGATGTCGATTCAGCAATTATTGTGCCGATAATCGTCACAGTGAATGGTTTTATAGCCAAGAGCCTCGACCACCATCTTAAGAGGCTCGCGTTGGATCCTTGGGTCAAGGGTCTGATACAGAAGGCGGTACTTTTGGACACGGCACGCATAGTGAGGCGGTTCCTGTCTCTGGAGCCCTAACCACCAGTAGCTTGGACCCTGTTCCCGATACTGGTGGGTCCCCATAATGATTTTTATATTTTTAAATGTATTTTTATAATTGATATATTTAAAAATGTACTTATTTATTATGAGAATATATTAAAGATGTATGATAATAATAAATAATAATAAATCTTTATTTGCATAAAATGTTAACATCAAAAATATGTATTATATATGAAGCCTCTGACTTTTGAGCTAGTTATTGACTACCTGTGTTACAGAAGTCAGTGCCTTCTCACATGTAAGGACACAAGAAATATTTTATGCTAGCAGCACACTTATACTAATAATACAAAGCAATTGCTAAATTTAAATACACATACACTTCATAAAGGTAACTTTCATTACTATAAACTATATTCTAGCAAACATTCTGTTTCATCGAAATCTAAGCTTAACAGCCAGTTCTTAAATTTGGACTTAAATTCCTGGTATTTTAGATGTTAAAAGTTAATTCTTTTGTTTATCTTATTGTAGAGACGAGGGGCCATATACATTTGTTGCCGTCTTGCAGATGCAGTGCAATATCTACCTAATACACAAATGTTAACTGCCTCCGTGGTCCACTGGATAGCGTATGCGACTGCTGATCGGAGGTCCCGGGTTCGAATCCCGGGTTGGGCAATAGTGTTACTGGGTTTTTCCGAATACTCAGTAGCAGCCAGGAGTCTGGTGATGTGCCCGGTAACGACAATAGGCTCGCCCCCTGTTACGTGGGAGCTAAAATTCATGGCGAAATGTAGGTGTAATATTTACACCTCTGCCTACCCCTTCGGGGATACAGGCGTGAGACTATAAATAAATAAAAAAATAAACACAAATGTTTGTAAAAAATGCATTCTAATGACCAGGACTATTAAGGCTTCAAAATATTTATCACTTTAAAAGAAAACATATCCCAACACCCACTAAGTAAAATGCTTTAAAAGTATGCAGGTGTTAGAATAATATATATAGGATGTCATACTTATAGTAATATAATGTAATCAATTCCGTAATTATAAATATTAAAATAAGTATTTTACATCGTTGTAAAAGAGTTGCCAGATTAGCAATTAAATTATGTAACAAATTCTACAGTCATCATTTCAAATATCGTTTAAATATGTTCTTATTTACACGTGTAACACACGATGTAATAAATACTATAATTGTTAATTAGTTATAAACATTTTGTATCATTTTAATATATTTTAAAGACTACTCCAATTCTGTAACATTATTTTGAAATAATAAAACGAGGAAATCAATTGACATCCTGTGATCGCCGAACAGTAGGGGGAATTTTCCTATATAAACCAGTGCCGTACTACAACTGACACATTTCGTTGGCCGACCACATGACTGTACACTCCGCACGGTCCAGCTGTAATACTGGAGATAAGTATATTTATTGTATACAGTAATAATACTTGTAATTAAAACCTCAATTCACGTACGGTATATAATATAGTACAATTCCAATTTTGGTATATATTATAGTGTAAGATTATGTGCATTAATTATTATTTACTATGAATAAATCTATGTAATGTATAACTCGACAATGTTGGGAATGGAACGCAACCTAGTGTGTAGTTTTGCCGCTAGGCGGCGCCTTTTTTCCTTTTTCTCTCTGCTCTGCTCATGATTGTACGGATTGTAACGGTGTACTTCAACAATAAAACTAAAATACTGCAAAATACTTGTGCTTAGTCAAAATACTCCTACATGGTAGCAGAGCGTGGTTCCCTGAACAGCATCAAGTATATTCGTGCACAGTATTCCGTAGTTTTTCGGTGTGAGGAAAAGTTAGTTTATAATATACACGTGCAACTGACCGGGTGCCGGCGAATTGAAAAACATTGAAAATGAGTTCGCACTCATCACATGCCATATTCAATCTTGAAAAATTTACCGGACGTGACAACTTCGCGACTTGGAAGTTCAGCGTCAAGACTTACTTGGAGCACGAGGACTTATGGCAGTGTGTGGAGCCCGAGAGTGACAAACCAGTTGATACCAGCAGGGATATCAAGGCGAAGTCCAAGCTGATATTGCTGTTGGATCCGCAAAACTACGTTCATGTTCAAAATTGTAAGACCGCTAAAGAGGTGTGGCATAATTTACAAAAAGCTTTTGATGATAGCGGGTTGACCAGACGAGTTGGATTACTAAAGGACTTAGTCAATACGACACTAGATAGTAGCGGTAATGTGGAGTCATACATCAACAAAATAATGACCACAGCTCATAAACTGCGCAACATAGGGTTCGAAGTAAACGATGAGTGGCTTGGCACCTTGACGCTGGCCGGTTTGCCCGACATCTATACTCCCATGATCATGGGACTTGAGAGTTCCGGCGTGACGATCAGTGCCGACCATGTGAAAACCAAACTCCTACAGGAGGTTAAATCGGCAGATACGAGCACTGCTTTATATGCTAGCTCAAAGTCCAGGAAACAACATCACACGCAGCATCCAGGGACAAAAGGGCCAAGGTGCTTCTACTGTAATAAATATGGACACTTTGCTAAGTTTTGTAAAGGCCCTAGGAAGAATGAGAATGAAGAAAAAGACATAGGTTTTATTGCAGCTTTTTCAGCCTTTTCAGGAGATAACCAAAGAAAATGGTATTGGTTCGGCGATACACCGAAACCGTAGGTTCTAGGCGACTTGGGAAGGATTAATGGAATGGACTGTATTCAAAGGATAGGGTTTAGTCGCCTAGGATTGGATTCGGAAAGAGGATGTAGGATTGGAATGGGAGAGATGATTGTGAGTAGGTATAGGATATGCCAAGGATGGAGGGCACTTACCTTATACGGCAATCTTCTTCGTTTCCGAAGGGCAGTCTCCTGGTGGTTTCGTGATGCCGCTGCTTGTTTTCACTTCACTACACAGTCACTTCCACTTGCGAGCGGTTTTATAAGCGGTAATAACTATAGCGGGAGCGGCGCGGTGATACGGTATAGCGGAAGCGTATAGCAAATCGAATGTTCTCGAAAGTTCTGGACTGTCTCTCGCGTCGACGTTTCGCGGCGACCAATCCGCGAAAGGCAGTGCCCCTCCTTCGGGAATGGGAGACAGGGACGGAAAATATGGTATCGCTCGCACTAGAACAGCATGGAACGATTGACGTTGATGCGATTAATTATAGATAGGAAGGTAGATGGGGCTACCATATCCCCCCGGCCCTAAAGGGTTGCCTTTAAAAAAATTGAATTGAACTTAGCTATGTTGGGTGTACTACCGCATAACCCATCAATAGGCTAAGACAGCGATAAGACAATAAAATTAATCTAAATTAACTTTAGCGAAAACTACAAACGCAATAATAGCGAAAACTACTAACTAAATACTTAAACTAAGAGGTAGGTCCAACTTCAGGCTAGATCTCTCTGAGTTGGAAGCGGACAGAGACGTACAACAGGGCGCACGTAACTCCCTTTAGCGGTTTTCACGGTAACAACGCGAGTTGTACCGTCTTTGGAAGTATGCAATTTCTCTGCGATGGCTAACGGCCATGAAAGCGGCGGAGCATTATCATGTATTATGACGACCAACGTACCCTCCTGTATGGGGGATGCAGGACTATTCCACTTGGATCTAGCCTGAAGCTGGTGTAGATATTCCGCACGCCAGCGCCGCCAGAACGACTGCACGAGTTTATCCAGCTGAGTATGTGTCTGAAGCAAGCTTGAAGAGTCTGCTTCAGGAGCCGGAAATGACGATAATGGCACTGTGTTCAGAAAATGTGCAGGGCTTAACGCGGATGGTTCTGCAGGGTCACTACTCAATGCCGTGAGCGGACGCGAGTTGATCAGTGCCCCGACTTGTGCAAGGACAGTTAAAAGCTCTTCGTAAGAGAGGATCTGTTGACCTATAACCTTGAAGAGATGCGTTTTAATTACCTTGACCATGCTTTCCCAACATCCACCGAAATGTGGTGAGGCTGGTGGAATAAACTTCCAGTCAATATGATTTATGGAAAGTTCTTCCTGAAGACGAGTACGATATTCTTCCCTGAGAAACTTATAAAGGTCGCGTAAATAAGAGCTTGCGCCCACAAAACAAGTGCCGTTATCCGTGTACAAACACTGTATAGGGCCGTGCCGTGAGAGAAATCGTTTAAGGGCTGCCAGGAATGACACCGTGCTTAAATCTGTCGCAACTTCAATATGCGTAGCGCGCGTCGTTAAGCATGTAAAAATACATAGCCAGGCTTTACGGCTTTTAACACCTCGACCACGCACTGGCGTATACTGCAGTGGTCCTGCGTAATCACAACCGGTGTGTGTAAACGCTTTAGCAACCTGGTTGACGCGTTGGCTAGGAAGATCTGCCATGGGAGGGAAAGTCGGACGCGGACGAAATTTGAAACAGACGTTACATTTATGTATTCTGTGACTAATTATTCGTCGAGCGGCTAAAATCCAATACTTATGCCTAAGTAAGGATATGGCCCTTGATTGATCTCCCTAGCCAGCTAGGGAGATCGGCCATGGGAGGGAAAGTCGGACGCGGACGAAATTTGAAACAGACGTTACATATATGTATTCTGTGACGAATTATTCGTCGAGCGGCTAAAATCCAATACTTAATAATAATAATAAATCTTTATTTGCTCGAATATGGTGACAATAGTTTTTATAAAGCATAGATAAAATGTTCATGCATATTCTACCACATAGTGGCGTGCAAATACATTGAAGTCAATATTTCTATTAATTATACAATTTTATTCTTGTTATTATAATTATTGTGTAGTGACATTTAATTAATATGTTATTTAGATTATGTAAGTTCATATTATAATCAAGGAGACTTCCATTAAATAACTGATAACATTTATTTTCCATTTAATTACATTTCATTTTAATTATATTTAATTTCATTACATATAATTTAATTTGAATACAACTTCATTACATTTAATTACATTAATTGGTTGCATTTCACATTATATTTTATGTCTTTATCGTTTAAGAAATCATTAATATTATAATACAATTTATCATCTAACATGTCAATTAGTGATCTCTTAAATGAACATAAAGGTAAATTTATAATATTGTCAGGCAATTTATTATATAGTTTAATACACATATAGTACACATTTTCTTTAATAGTTCTAATCAGATTTTGGGCAGACATAACTTGTCCTTGCGTCGGGTTCTACTATTTAGATAGTCGCCAAACCTTTGAAACAATTCTGGATGTTTTTTAACAAATGTACATATGTCTAAGATATATATGCATGGCAGTGGTAAAATTTTTAGCCTTTTAAAAAGTGGTTTACAACTGTCAAAGGGCTCCGCCCCACATATCGCACGCACACACTTTTTTTGAGTTTTAAATACTCTGTCAAATTCTACGGAATTTCCCCAGATTATAAGACCGTACCTAAGAATTGATGATACATAAGAATTATATGCCATCATTGCTGCTTTAAGATTTACTGTTAGTTTTATTTTCCTTAACACGAATACAAAACGGTCAAGTTTTTTTATTACCTTGTCAATTTGTGATTTCCAGTTACAGAATCTCTCAACAGTTATACCTAAAAATACACATTCGTTTACACCTGTTATCTGAGATTCCTGAAATCTTACGTTAATGTTGTTGTGTTTAGAATTATATGTCTGAAATTGCACAATGTTCGTTTTCGCTATATTTAATTTTAAATTATTATGGTCTAGCCACTTATTTGTGTTGTCAAGAGTCAAATTTATTGCATTTTCTAAGTTGTTCGCATTGTCACTTTTTATAATTACTGTTGTATCATCGGCAAATAATATACATTCGGTTCCAATAGCGTCTGGCAGATCATTTATGTATATTAAAAATAATAAATGAGCTAGAATGCTCCCCTGAGGGGTACCGTGATTGTTTATTTTATAATTTGAAGTAAATGACATTAGTTGACTTTTGCATAGCTTTGTTAGTTCAACCCTTTGACGTCGATTTGTGAGATAGCTCTTTATCCAGTCATTTGCATTGCCACGTATTCCATAACAGGACAGTTTGGGCAATAGAGTTTCGTGACAAACAAAATCAAACGCCTTTGTCATATCAAGAAAGGCACATGCGATAAGGGATCTATTATTTAAACTTTCTGTTATCTGTTTAATCAGTGAAAAACAAGCCAATGTGGTGGAACTGTTTTTCCGGAATCCAAATTGTTCTTTCTTAAATATGTCACAAAAAGTCAGAAAATTATCAATTTTTGTGTACATCACTTTCTCGAGTATCTTTGATAGCACTGGGATTAAAGTTATTGGACGGTAATTATTCATATCGTTTTTGGTACCTTTTTTAAACAATGGTTTAATAATGGAAATTTCAAGGCGTTCTTGGAAGATCCCTTCGGATAGTGATAGATTTATGACATGGCTTTGTTAAACTTAACGCGCATGTTTTTAGTATCATCATATCCAGTTGAATTAGTATTTTTAATTTTTTTTATTATATTCCAAACTTCAGTTGGTTCTACCGGTGTGAGAAAGATGCTTTTAGGATTTTGAGGTATGTTGTATTTGTGTTGAGTATAGGTGGATGTGTTGTCTTAGTTTGAGTCATGTTAGTTAAAGTTATATAATATTCATTAAATAAATTGCAAATTTGTTTTGGGTCATCATATCGTTTATCTTTGTATAATATATGATCAATTTCAGAACTCAATGTAATATTATTAGACTTATCTTTGATTATTTCCCACGCCGCTTTGCTTTTGTTTTTTGAATTTTGTATAAAGTTTTCATTATTAATTTGTTGGGCTTTGTATATACATTTTTTAAGTAATTTATTGTAATTGTCATATATTTTTTTATTTTGTTTTTTATTATCTTTGTTTAGATGGTATTTAAGGTATAGACTCCGTTTTTTGGTACAACATCTTTTGATTCCTTTTGTTAAGTATCTATTTTTAACATTTTTGCTGCTTGTTTTTACTTTAATTATGGGAAAGCATAAGTTGTAGAACAGGGTGATTATATCATGTAAATAATTGAATGCTTTGTTTGTGGTTTCACAACGATATATTTCTGAAAACGATAAGCTTTCCATACTAGTCTTATGCCTAAGTAAGGACATAAGCAACTCCGGACCGGCATGGAGGTACCGGTATGGAGGACATGATCATGTTGTCGATCTTCTTGTTGATTTTTATCACAAGAAGTGTGATAAAAATCAACAAGAAGATCGACAACATGATCATGTCGCGGGAGAATACAAGGATGTTTGTAGTTATAAGGTTCATCCGAATTTGACAGACGACCCCCAACGCGTATGACGCCGTGTTCATCGAGAAACGGCTTGAGTCTAAGGATAGCATGAGAACAAGGTGCATTGTCTTTTAATTTTTGAATGTCGTTACTAAAATGAACAGCTTGTACAGCTCGTAGTAACTTACATTCTGCGAATTTGATATCAGTACTTGATACAAAAGTCTCATTAGGTAGGTGCCTAAGAAACCTATAGACATAAACGATGGCGCGGAGTAACTTAGACCACGATGACATGCGTAGTGCGAGTGCATAGATGGGAGACTCCGCAACCTCAGCAATCACGGGATAAGAAACAGACTTCCGTTCGGGTACATCTTCGTCTTCTGCACTGTGGTCAAAGGGTTGCATGGGCCATTCTGACGGATCATGGGAGATCCAAGAAGGTCCACGACGCCACAGTGGATGATGCAGAAGATTAAGTGGAGTGACACCACGAGACAAGCAATCTGCGGGGTTCTCAATACCCGCGACGTGATTGAAACAAGTAGCAGGAACCAGTTCAATCAATTTGCTAACGCGGTTGGCGACAAAAGTCTGCCAGCGATGAGGAGAAGAATGAATCCAAGCGAGCACTACTTTGGAGTCGGAAAATGCGTATAATTTATTAATGGGGTAGTGGGGCAAAACTGTGTCTTGAACCTTGCGGAGCAACTGAGACAGCAGAAGGGCCGCGCACAACTCCAGTCTCGCAACTGAAATGGTTTTAACAGGCGAGACCTTAGACTTGGCACAAACTAACTGCACCGAGTAGTTAGAACCAATGCGGACTTGCAGATATACGACTCCGCCGTAAGCATGCTCGCTGGCGTCAGCGAAACCTATCAAGTTGATGGTACTCCATCTACCAACCCAAGATGACGCGGAATAGTAACTTGATTGAGCGCGGTAAGCTCAATACAATACTGGCCCCAAGCGGCGACAATATGGTCAGGGGGTGTTTCATCCCACTCACACTTTGATAGACAAAGCTCTTTGATCAAGAGCTTGGTGTACAAAATTGTGGGAGCCACAAAACCCATTATGTCCCATAGTCGAGCTACTGTGGACAGCATAGTGCGTTTGGTGCACTTATCATCTGGTGGTGAGACGTCAGACCGAAAACTATCGCAGGATTTATCCCAGCTTAAACCGAGAACCTTATGCGGTACAGACTTCTCAAACTCAATGTCTGGAGAAGCTTTATGAGAATCTGGTATGCGTGCGAGAACCTCCTTAGAGTTGCTTGTCCATTGACAAGATCAAACTGGCCTCGCTTGAAAATTTGAATGAGTTCTTCACAAAGCGAAATTGCTAGCGGAGCGGGTATGACATTACAAGCAATGTCATTCATATACAAAGCGGATGTGTAGTATAGTATAGTGTAGCGTAGCGTAGCTTAGCATAGCGTAGCGTAGCATAGCGTAGCGTAGCATAGCATAGCATAGCATAGCTAATTAGTGCTTTATCTTACACACAGTTTTAGCACCCACCTTGATCCCTTGAAGAACAGAACAACAACAAGACGTAATACAATGAAAAGTATGTAACGTAGGTACGGTACCCATAATCACATACCCAAATACCGTCTCAATAGCGGGCGGTAAATCATATCGCTCACTACGTACTATGTTAGTTAGTAGCAAGTGCGGAAATATCGAAGCTCCGATCAAAAGATCAATGCCTGCCGGATTCGCAAACTCCGCGTCTGCTAGCGGCAATGACTCGAGGTGAGTGAGTGATGCTACGTCTACATTAGCGTTCGGCAATGCGTCCGTAATACGCTCTACGATAAGCGAAGAAATGTTAAAATTAATGTCCCTATCAAAACGCGAATGTATTTTAATATCTACGGAACCCTTGCAATGTTTTTCTGATCCGCCTATTCCTTTGACGGTCGCGTTAGTATTTTTAAAGTTATTCCATAATCCGAGGCGTTTGAATAACTCAAACGTTATTAAATTGGTCTGAGATGCGCTATCTAGCAGACAACGTACCATGTGCGGCGACCCATTAACATCATAAACGATAACTTGCGCCGTCGCTAACAGAACAGTCTTAGACGCCACACATCGCGTTTTGGCCCTGCGCGGATCATTATAGATGCGCGAGTGCCGACCTCGTGTGCGCGTCGCCCGCGCAATGGACGTCGTACACAACGATACCTCGCCCTGAGGCGTGCATGGGGAAGGCACCGTGGCCTGCATCTGCGATGTAAGTGTGTCAAGGTCAGCGGCTTGGCTTGACAACGGGTTATCTTTATCGAAATGAAGCAATTAATGATGTTTTTTATTGCAGAAGCGGCACTTTGTCTTACTAGAACAATTACTTGTTTTATATTTTATGCTTAAGCAATTCATGCAAGCTTTGATATCTTTTACGCATTTAAAACGAGCGGTTGCATGCAAATTATCGAAGGCGGGACACTTGTATAAGTGGTCGTGCACTATATTACTGCACAGACACTTCTGTGAATTATTACTATTAGATTCCGAACATGTTACGTAAGATTGTGGATTAGGGACCGAGTTATTATTACTATTTCGCGATTTATTCAACCTTTGTTTGTTGCTGTTAGTGTTAGACGGGCCAGGTGAACCAGACTGCGTATTATGAAATATTCGACACTGATCTTTTATGAACGAAATAAAACTATCTAGTGTAGGTATTTTATTATTGCGTTCCGTCATCTCGAATGCGCGAATTGTATCAGTGTCAACATGAAGTCGGAAAGATCTTCCAATTTTAAGTTCCTAAGAGAATTAACCGCGGTTACGAAGTTATCAATAAACAGCTGGAAATTCGCGACAGACGCGTAGCCGGACAGTTTGAGATTTAAAGCTTGGTCAAAGTAAGTAGACGCTAGGACGCGCGTGTCTTGATATCTGTCAAGTAGTGACTGAAATATGACCTGATAATTCTCAGCACTGGGTGTGACACCTGCAAATACGGACTGGGCCTTCGGTGACAGTTTACCTATTAAATAGTACAACCTGTCAGCATCTGTCAGAGAACCATTTTCGTGCACTGTAGACTTAAAACTCGCATAGAATAACGGCCAATTTCGTATATCTCCGTCAAACGACATAATCTCGATTGGCGGTAATCTCGGTTTGCGGGCAACGGGCTCTGCTGAACATTTACCCTCCAATTGCGATTGTATACGCTTAATAATACAATAAAGATCTTCGAATGAGGTGTACGCCTGATAGTTCGGTTTTTCATCAGGATTGATAGAAGGTAATCTTGCGTTATAATCGTCTAACAACTTATGAAAATCTGTTCGAATACTATCTACTGTCATACAATAACTGAGAAATGCTTCGCTATTACTGTCAGACATAGATGCGGTTTTTGAGCGTTCATAGATGTTTTGAATGCGCTCAAATAAAGTATTGCGTTTTGCTTCTAAGATTGTCATCTCTGTGTCTTCCGACACGCGTGACTTCTTTTGTTGTGACATGCTTACGTAAGTATAAGCTAATGAGAACGAAACAAAATAAGAATATCTAATGTACCTATTATTTTACCTAAGTAGGCTAAGTAGGCAACACTTTAGAGCTGTGGAATTAAAAGTTGCTCGAAATATGAGATTTACAAGACAACTATGATAGTTCCAGAAATAATAATTGAGTAAGTAGGTAGCTACATAAAAGTTTACCTACTGATGCGGACGGAAACAACTATGTGACGGTTATGTGAATATATTAGGAGTATAGCTAGGTGCTATAACTGCCTAGGTATAGCGATATAACGTATAAAAACGTAAATGAATCCGGCTCGAAGGACCAAAAAAAATGGTTCGGCGATACTCCGAAACCGTAGGTTCTAGGCGACTTGGGAAGGATTAATGGAATGGACTGTATTCAAAGGATAGCGGGTTTTGGTCGCCTAGGATTGGAATGGGAGAGATGATTGTGAGTGGGTATAGGATATTCCAAGGATGGAGGGCACTTACCTTATATGGCAATCTTCTTCGTTTCCTAAGGGCAGTCTCCTGGTGGTTTCGTGATGCCGCTGCTTGTTTTCACTTCACTACACAGTCACTTCCACTTGCGAGCGGTTTTATAAGCGGTAATTACTATAGCGGGAGCGGCGCGGTGATACGGTATAGCGGACGCGTATAGCGAATCGAAAGTTCTCGAAAGTTCTGGACTGTCTCTCGCGTCGACGTTTCGCGGCGACCAATCCGCGAAAGGCAGTGTCCTTCGGGAATAGGACTTCGGAGACAGGGACGGAAAATATGGTATCGCTCGCACTAGAAACGATTGACGTTGATGCGATTAATTATAGATAGGAAGGTAGATGGCGCTACCAGGTATGTAGACTCAGATGCATCAATGCATATGACTGGAAATAGACAGTGGATGTACAATGTCACAAAGCCACCGGTGAAGAGTATCAGGGTCGCTAATAGTGAGCCACTGACGGTGAAGGGAGTTGGATACACAGATGTCAAACTAGCGCAGGGTAAGAACATTCAGTTAAAAAATGTTTTATATGTCCCTGGCCTAGCTGTTAATTTACTCTCAGTGAGCACTATTGTTAATAGTGGCTATAAAGTAACATTTACTCATAGAGGTTGTGAAGTTCATAATTCATATAATAAGTTTATATGTTCTGCAACTCTGAATAATAAATTATACTCTTTGGATACAGAATGCAATTCTGAAAGTGCACATTTGAGCTCTATTGAGGAGAAAATATGTAGTGACACTTACCTGTGGCACCTGCGTATGGGTCACTTAAATTTTCCAGATGTGAACAAGCTGCCTGCCTGTGTGATGGGTGTGAGTTTCACTAAAACTGAAGATAATAATCCAAAATGTGTATCCTGCTTAGAGGGCAAGCAGTCGAGGTTGCCATTTAAGAATATTGGTCCCAGAGCTACCAGACCATTGGAGCTTGTTCATTCTGACCTCTGTGGACCCATGGAGAATTTGAGCTGCTCAGGTATGAAGTATTACATTACTTTTATAGATGACTACACACGGATGGTGTATGTGTACTTCATGGAAAATAAAACAAAAGTGTTAGACACTTTCAGAGACTGTAAAAAAAAGGTTAAAATCCATTGTTCTCAGAAAATAAAAATATTAAGAACTGATAATGGTTCTGCGTATTGCAATACTCTTTTTGAAAACTTTTTATCTAACAATGGTATAGTACACCAGACTTCTACTCCTTATACTCCTCAACATAACGGATTAGCCGAGCGGATGAATCGATCATTGGTTGAGAAAGCTAGGTGCATGCTGTTTTATGCAAACCTGCAGAAAATACTTTGGGCTGAGGCAGTGGGAACAGCTGCATACATCCTGAATCGTTCTCCCAATAAAGCTTTACATGGTAAGACACCCTTTGAAATGTGGACTGGCAGTAAACCAGACTTGTCCCACTTAAGAATATTTGGCTCGGAAGCAATGGTTCACGTACCCAAGGAAAGGCGGCAAAAGTGGGACAAGAAGTCAAAAAGATGATACTAGTAGGATACTGCGACAATACAAAAGGATATCGTCTATTGGATGAAAAGACATACAAAGTTGTTGAAAGCAGAGATGTTATCTTCTTTGAGAATTACACAAGTACAAAAACAAACATTAATAATGTTTCAGTCTCATCTAATAATAATCAAAATTTACAGATGGTATCACAGTCATCAGGCAGCCAACCTACTTCCACAAGTCATACTAGCTGTACCCCGGCACCCACAGAAGTACCCCTTTCTGAGGTAAAAAATCTTGCATCGTCAGGTGAGCATCTTAATACTGATTCTGTAGCAAATGAGGACTTTGATCATGATTCTAGTGACTATGCGACAGACACAGGAGATTTAGATGAAACATACATGCCACCAAGACATGCACGCATGCAGCACCAGCCCATCTCATTGAGGCCTCGTATTAGAACAAGAAGAAATAACACACAAGCAGAAGAAAACAGTATGTTTTGTTTACTATCTAGTTTCTCAGATCCCCAGACAGTTGAGGAGGCACTCTCATCACCGTATGCCGAACAATGGAGACAGGCAATGGATGAGGAGTACAACTCGTTGATAAAGAACCACACATGGAGTATGAAAAACCTGCCTCCTAACAGAAAGGCTTTACCAAGCAAGTGGGTATACAAAACGAAAACTGATCAAAGTGGTAACATCATACGCTTTAAGGCCAGACTTGTAGTTAAAGGATATGCGCAGAGGAAGGGAACTGACTACGAGGAAGTGTTTTTACCAGTGGTAAAGTATAATACCATTCGCTGTCTATTATCTCTAGCTGCAAGATTAGGTCTCCAGATTGATCAACTAGATGCAGTATCAGCATTCCTTCAGGGAGACATTGATGTAGACATCTACATGCAACAACCAGAGATGTATGAACAAGGCCCTCAGGTATGTCACTTGCACAAGTCTTTATATGGCCTAAAACAGGCAAGCCGATTGTGGAATACAAAACTAACTGCTGTGCTGGAGGACATTGGTATGCAAAGGTCAAAGTCTGACCTTTGTGTCTATTTCAACATTAACAAAAATACTTACATTGCTGTGTGGGTCGATGACCTTATTCTGTTTACCCTTCATGAGGGTGAAAGGGACATGATTAAAAACAAGCTCATGCAACATTTGGAGATGAAGGACCTAGGAGAGGCCAGTCAGTGTGTCGGCCTTAACATAACAAGGGACGGAGATAGATCAGGAGAAATACATAAAAGATGTACTAACTAAGTTTGGGATGTCTGAATGCAAGTCATGTAAGACACCAATAGAAGTTGGTCTGAAGTTTAGTCAAGATACTGATGACAAGGAAATGAGTTACCCATATCAACAAGCTATTGGCTGCCTACTCTACATTGCCCAAGGTACAAGGCCTGATATTTCCTTTGCTGTCAATACTCTTAGTAGGTTCAATAAGGAGCCAAGAGCCGAGCACTGGACAGCAGTCAAAAGGGTACTACGATACTTGCAAGGAACCAAGGACATGAAGCTCACTTATAAAAGAGACTGTGAACCAAACATAAATGGCTTCTGCGATGCTGACTGGGCCAGCGATATTTTTGATCGCAAGTCCTGCACAGGTTACGTTTTTATTTCGCAGGGAGGTGCAGTTTCTTGGTCCTCACGAAAACAGCAAACAGTGGTTCTGTCAACAGCTATGGCGGAATACATGGCGATGGCGTCGGCGGCGCAGGAGGCCCTGTGGCTGCGACAGCTACACTACGAGTTTGGTCAGCCCTTAGATGGACCGCTTCAAATATTTTGTGACAATCAAAGTGCAATAAAATTGTCCACCAATGATGGCTATTTACCTCGTTCTAAACATATTGATATTAGACATCATTTTTTAAGAGAGCATGTGAATAATCTAAACATAAAGTTTAGTTATTGTAGAGGCGATAAAAACTACTTACTAAGGGGACAACTGTGTATAAAAATGTATATTGTACTGTAAGAATGGGATTGCGTTCCGGGGAGGTTGTTGGGAATGGAACGCGACCTAGTGTGTAGTTTTGCCGCTAGGCGGCGCCTTTTTTCCTTTTTCTCTCTGCTCTGCTTACGATTGTACGGATTGTAACGGTGTATTTCAACAATAAAACTAAAATACTGCAAAATACTTGTGCTTATTCAAAATACTCCTACAGACAAGATATGTTTCATTTCAGTCTAATTGATAATTGATTAATTAAAGTGTTTATACCCTACAAACTATCTATTATTTAGAACTACCTCGCTTTTACATTAACATCTTAAGTTTC
Source organism: Euclidia mi (assembly GCA_944739405.2). Taxonomy (NCBI): domain Eukaryota; kingdom Metazoa; phylum Arthropoda; class Insecta; order Lepidoptera; family Erebidae; genus Euclidia; species Euclidia mi. The sequence continues at coordinate 21,979,721 of OX123204.2, read as the reverse complement.
AAAAAGTAATCCGTAGTATGAAACATTCAAGAATATATATATTTACATATACATATGTAGTGTTTCTGACATCAGAAGTGGGATACGTCCACCTCACATTACTAATACATCCAATTTTAACTTTCAGAGTATTCTCGTCGAAATCCCATAATGCTGGCTGAAGGACATCGCCGTTCTGCTGACGACGGAGCACGACGGTTCCTCGGCGCCGTGGCAATGGTGCTGGAAACTGGCTAGCGGTTACGAGTCTGTTGGGTGAGGCGATTTTACAAAATTAAGACTGATCGAAGAAAATGAGAATGGTTGACGTGAGTATGTAAGTACAACAAGCAAATATGTTATTATGTAAGGGGATTGTAACACTATTCCATAATTTTCTCTTTGATAGACATATTTATTGATGTGTATTACTGATTTGTACTGTAAACCGTATTTTCGATTGGCGGATGTTGGCTATAATAAATTATACCCTATCCTACATGGGATGTTGTAAACTAAAATATGAACAAAATGCTAACCAATCCATTGCCTTGATGTTGGTGTCGATGGGATTACACAAAAGGTTACTATAACGGTTTAAAAATGCTTATTATAAAATAATTTGCATATTTATTATAATATTATATGTGAGTTTAGGTTTTGAAGCATAGATGTATTTGAAATATAGGATTCTATTCTATCCAATTCTATAAATCTCTTAAATATGATAAAGTATGTTTATCTATTATCTGGTACCCATACAAAAATTTCTGTTAAGTTTGGGACTACATAGTGTTGTACGAATGTAGAAGGATATTATTATATTATTATAATGAACCAAAAATTTCAAGTAGGTATACAATACAGTGCAAAGAACCCAAAATGATAATAAATTCTTAGAAATGTGACACAGATTAATTTTTGTTTAATCCCATTAACCCGGCAGGCGATTGACCTAAGAAATTGAGTTTTACGGAGACTGTCAGTCTCATTACAAAAAAACCTGGATAAAAGCCTTAGTTGTAAAACGTTAGTCCGAGGTTAAATGTCAAACTATGGCGTAAATTGATCCCTATTACTATAAGTGGTTCTCTTGCTATTGAAATGTAATAATTTCATTTCTACCAAATAAGTAATGTATTTAAAACGGAATGAAGTTTTTTGAAACTTAGTAATTTGATGGTTGATTATTAATGACCAACAAAACTACTAGACAAAGACTCGTTTGACACCGGGCCTAAAACTGACGTTAAACTAGGGGTCGCGGCGGTTATATCCTTTGACAGTCGAATGATCCATGGTCTAGGGCTAAACCTCTTTTTATAATAAGATAGTTTTTTTTTTTTTTTTTTTTTTTTTTTATTAGAAAGAACCTGTCAAATTGACTTCACGCTGCCTGATGGTAAGCTGACAGTGAAGTCCTATTGGGAAGGCCACCATCCCCAATTGCTGGTTAAGCAATGTGACATGATGGCCCTCACTTTGACGGCCTTGAGAGATGCTTTTTCACGCCCCGCTTAAAGGACCCAGGATCAAGGGAGGAAGGAAACACGTGAGCTGGCAGTGAGTTCCACATTTTTATGGTACGGCAAAGGTAAGACGTACCGAACCTTTTCGTACGTGACGGTATCTGATCTACCGTATAAGGGTGGCACCTTAACCCGGCACGTGTTGTTCGGGATAGGAAAGGAGAGGGTGGGATGAGTTGAAAGAGTTCTTCTGAACACTCACCGTGATACAATCGGTAAAAGACAGCCATTGAGGCTACGTCCCTGCGTAATTGCAGAGATTCAAGGGACTTAGTAGCCTCAAGGTCACCTATGATACGGACAGCACGCCGCTGCATCCTATCAAGGGCATCTAGCAGGTACTGAGCGGAGCCGTTCCAGAGATGAGAGCAGTATTCCACGCAGGGGCGAACCTGAGTCTTGTATAATAGACACAGCTGCTCCGGCGTGAAAAACCTCCTCACTCTGTTCAGGACTCCGAGTTTTCGAGATGCCGATTTAATGACACCCTCAATGTAGTTTCTCTGGTTGAGATTGCGGCGTATATATATTATGATAGTTGCTTAAACTATGGAATAGTTTTGTAGCTAAACTGTGTTTTGTAATGGGACCGTGTATGGTTGCTCCACTGAGTGTTCTTAAAGTGTTTAGGCCGGTTCGCTACATTCAAACACGGTACCCTTCCCTATAATTTATTTAACTGTTGATGAATAAATTTATGCAAAGCTTCTAGGGTTCTTGGAAGCATTAGTAGAACTGGTGTTTATACAATAAATAAATGACGTGTCTACTCAAGTTTTCTAGCAACTAATAGATCAAAAAAATACTATGACTTTTGTATTGCTCAGTATATCTATAGTCCGTAAGTAATTATGTCAATCGACGAATGGTAGATCCTTATAGTTGTAATTTTCTTATGTTCAAAATGTAAATTCAAACAAAACGTTATCCAATATATATCTAATTCATTATTTTGGCGACATGTAATTATTCCATATTTCAATACTCATCACTACTCAAGGCTATACATATCTACAATTGGTTATGATGCTTTGGAGTAGCTCCTTTCGTATCATATTGTCTTTGGTAATTCGTGGATGATGCAGTGGGTTGCAGTATTAATATTATGATGTACTTATAATATATTAATATAGTAAAGTATGATAGTATTTTAGTTCTTATATACACTATACATATAAAAGTTGTTTATCACCCTTTGTAAAAGAAATGGATAAATAAGGACAGGCAGACCTTTTCATAAAGGGTAAATTTCCTAGCCATTACACACACCATCTTAAATTGATTATAGATGTAGTGATGATTTTAAATATCTGCTGTAAATGTTTAGAGTTTCAATTGTTATAATAGCTATTTTATACTAATTACTTGAAAAAGGTACATACAATTGTTGAAATATTGAATACTTTATTTTTCACTTGACATGGATATAATTATAAGGATGGCCGAACTGGCTATTTCATTTATTTGGTTCTTTACTGGTAGGAATTCTATTAACCCAAATATGATACTCGATCAGATGAGATATTACAAAATTTTTGTTCTAATCCCTTACTGCTGATATACTGATTAACCATTAGAACATGAACATTTTAAAATGATTGCCGATGTTGACCGATCACGTTGCAGGAACATTGATACTGATTGAACATGACTGGACTCGGATCAACTAGAACATGGTCTAAATTCCTAAATATATTTATTCAATTATTTTACAATTTCATAGTGATCAACAATTACCTACTTATTAACTACCTAATATTATACGTCTAAATTTGAAAAATAGTTCTATCAAACAACCAAATTAGGATATCATATATGTATTTTTATGTATTGTATATAAAGGTTCTTCTCCACCAGCTCTTCAATACACCTACAATTATTTATCAATTTGTCGTAATCGTAACAATAGGCGACATGACGTATTGACAGCTAAACTTAAGAGGTCTTACGAAATAATTATTCGCCTATGGCCTGAAGAATGGACGGAACTAAATACACATTTATATGAATAAAGATTAATATCATATTTTGATTATAATGGTTTATTTGGATGTATTTGTATTTTATGTATGATTATAGAATATATTATATATTATTATTTATGGATTATGAATTGAAAGATGGATTATGAATTGAAAGATTAAAACCTCATCTGTCGTACGACATTCACTGGTCGCGGGTGATTTAGCTTCACCGTCTGGCGAAGTGTTTGGTCTGCGCAGTAAAGGTTGAATTATGAATTGAAGGTTGGATTATGAATTGAAAGATGGATTATGAATTGAAAGATTATAACCTCATCTGTCGTACGACATTCACTGGTCGCGGGTGATTTAGCTTCACCGTCTGGCGAAGTGTTTGGTCTGCGCAGTAAAGGGTGAATTATGAATTGAAGGATGGATTATAAATTGAAAGATTGACGCCTCGTCTGTCGTACGACATTCGCTGGCCGCGGGTGATTTAGCTTCACCGTCTGCGGAGCGATTGATCTGCGCAGTGGGGTATGAGACTATGATGATGACTAAGACTATGATGGTGACTATGACCACAACCATAACTGAGATCATGACTGTGACTCTTATTGACGATTATGATTTGTTCGATAATATAAAATTTAAAAATTAAAATGATATTAATTGATGGTAAAATTACAGTTTAGAATTCAATTTTGATAACAAAATTACATTAATTAATAAATAATAATGAACCTTATGAGAAAACTGTAAAATTAACCAAATTAAAAAATAGAACATTGTTTAATACTTAATAAACTTGAATTCAGATAGTATAGCAAAAGTTAGTAAATACATAATGAAAACAAAACTAAAATTATAACTATAAAATTTACCAAATTAAGAAAAAGACAAGATTATTTAATAACTATTACATAATAAATTAGAATTCAGAAAGATTTCAATTAATTTTTTGCATCGCTTTTATAAACGATAACTATTAAAAGAATGGCCAAGAGTTTTCTTGCCCGTTCTTTCTCTTGGTTTTATTATATATATATTTTTCCCTTGCTTTGCGAACGTGGCGCTAAATGTAAATGTAGAATCGGAACATTAAATTTTAAAATATACCCTTGTGACAAACTGAATAAATGATAGTAAGAATTGAAAATAAGAATTGATAAGATTAGATTATAAAAATTTAATGGGTGGGTTTAAGAATATTAATGTTGTGCTTCGAGAACGAAACATTGTCAGTATGGCCGTGTTAGAATAATATATATAGGATGTCATCCTTATAGTAATATAATGTAATCAATTCCGTAATTATAAATATTTAAATAAGTATTTTACATCGTTGTAAAAGAGTTGCCAGATTAACAAATAAATTATGTAACAAATTCTACAGTCATCATTTCAAATATCGTTTAAATATGTTCTTATTTACACAATGTAATAAATACTATAATTGTTAATTAGTTATAAACATTTTGTATCATTTTAATATATTTTAAAGACTACTCCAATTCTGTAACATTATTTTGAAATAATAAAACGAGGAAATCAATTGACATCCTGTGATCGCCGAACAGTGGGGGTATTTTCCTATATATACCAGTGCCGCACTACAACTGACACATTTCGAGACCGCCGCGGACGTCACGGCGATCGCACGTGCCGCTCGACACGGCTCGCTCGCTCGCCAACGCTCGGGCGCCTTTGTTTACATTGCGAAACAAGATAATTTTATTATAAAATTGCCATTGTTTGCACCCGGTTCTGTCGCGACAGGATCGTGCGGGGAGTGCCGCCAAGTTGATTGCCGGCGTGGTGGTGCCCTCGCCGTGTGGGAGGGGTCGGTCTGGCACCAGCGCCAAGCCCCGACTCCCGACTGCGCGGTGACTGGCATCCAGCCACCACGCTTAGGCGCCGCGTGACGGCACTATCCCGAGATGGAGGAACAGCAACAAGGATCGTCCGGAATGGGGCTAATACCACCCCGGAGCTGCAGACCAGGCATGCGGAACACAAGGGCGACCTGCGTGCTTTCGACGCCCTTCGTGCTAAAGGTGGCATCACGCGGGGCCTGCAGCGCTGGGTTGAGGCCTACTTCTGGGCGATGGACGTCATGCTGGGGGAGATGAGGAAGGAGGACCTCACCCCCACCGATTTCAAGACCCTACAGGTGGTCCAGGCCGTGTTTCCGGATATACTGACCGGACTGGACACCGTCGCCACTACCACCACGGCGACCATCGGCCCCACCACCATCACCACCACTACCACCACCACCCCGCCTGAACCAGCGCGCATGCCGGAACAGGCGCTGACGATCCAGAGTGCAGGAGAGGATCGCGGTGACACACCATCTGCCACCACCACCGATCCGACCCCCACTACCACCACCACCACCACCGAGATCACCCCCTCTACGGCAGCGCCTACCAAGAGGCCGCGTGAAGAGGAGGACGACCACCAGACGGTGAAGAGGCCCGACCTGGAAGGCTCCCTCCCGTCTGATAGGGGGGAATCCCCCCCCTTCGGCCAATCAACCCCGGCCCGCGCGACCTCGCCGGGAACGAGTGAAGGAAGGATGGACGTGCAGGAGGACTTCTCCTCCTCCTACAAGTCCCTCCCCCCCCCTGCCTCAGCGTGCCCCCCCCCGCAGGGAAGTGTACCCTCCCCGCGGGAGAACCGAATTCCTCGGCAACAGTGGCGTCGACTTCGGCATCAGTGCCGACGCCAACAGCACCCACCCCCGCCCCCGCACCGACCCCCGCGCCGGCCCTGACACCTGGCCCAAGGACGGCAGCCGCCGTTTTGGCAGCAGCGCCATCACCGAAGCCGAAGCCGACAGCCGGAAGCACCGCCCCTACCACCACCATCACCACCACAACCAAGAAGCAGGCCGTGTTTGTAGTGGGCCGCCTGGAAAACTGGACGGTCCATTTCAAGAAGCTGGCCGACCAACTTGGCCATGCCCCTAACGGACGGCCCTTTGGTAAGGGCATCCGATTTATGCCCAAAGACGACCAGGAACTCCGGGTCATTCAGGCTTACCTGGACAACCTGGGGCAAGAACAGGCGCCGTACTACGCGATCGCACCACCGTCGGAGAGGCCACTCAAAGTCGCCATTCGGGGACTTCCAGCGGACACCCCTGCGGAGGAAATAACGAAAGACCTGACCGACAAGGGAGTACCGGTTAGGTACAGTAGGCACATCCGGGCCCGAACGGGCAGACCAGGGTGCATTTTCTTCGCAGAGGTGGACAAAACTCCCCAAGCCACTAAAGCCGCTTACGCGGTGAACGAAGTCCTCCTGATGCCTGGAGTCACCGTGGAGCCTTGGAGGGGCAAGAAAGGCCCATCACAATGCCACCGTTGCCAGGGATTCCGCCACAGCTCCCACAATTGCCACAGGCCCCTTGCTTGTGTGCGATGTGGCGGCGGACACCACGCTGCAGACTGTCCACGTCCCAAGGACCAGCCTCCTACCTGCGCCAACTGTCAGGGAGCCCACACAGCCAGCAGTCCCGCTTGCCCCATCTTCAAGCGGGAGGTTCGCAGTCGGAAGACTGGTCTTGTGACTAGGACCGGACCACCACAATTGGTAGCTCACCCCAACCAAGTCGGAGACTCAGCTCCGACCACACTCATGGCCAAAGCCATCACTCCGGCCGAGAAGGGTTCCATGGCACCTACTCAGCCGAAGAAGAAAAGGAAGAAGAAGAAGAAGAAATCGCAGCTCGGACCGGACCAACCTCCTGCGGCCATTGTAGGGGATGGATCTGCCAAGCCCACCTCCACCACCACCAACGCCAACGAAAAGGAGCAGCTTGCCGCCCTTCTCTCGCTGTTTGCGCAGCAAGTAAGGGCTGGCAAAATAGACATCACGAGAATGCTGCAGACCATCCCCTCCAATGGATAAGCCGCTTAGGGTTGTCCATTGGAACGCTCAGTCCCTATCTGGGAAGATAGGCCTCCTACGCCTCTTCGTCAAGGAGCAGCAAGTCGACATCATGCTGATAAGCGAGACCCAGTCGAGCCGAAGAGACACAACACCATCTACGCCCTCGGTGTTGATGTCCAAGTCGGCGGACGGGAGATGCGCCTTTACGCGGCCTATCGACCGCCAGGGACCGGCGGCTCCACGAGCACCTTCAACGTGGCCGAGCTGAGGAAGCTTCTTCTTCCGACCACACCCACCATCATCGCGGGAGACCTGAACGCTAAGCACCCGGCATGGCACTGCGCGAGCAGCGACCGAGCGGGGGAGCTCATCTTCCAGGATGCCAGCACCTACAGTTATGAAGTTGCCGGCCCCCGAGAGCCTACCCGGCTAGACCCCTCGGGGCGAAATGACAATGTGCTGGACATCCTGATTTCCCGAGGACTGAGGGCGCCTCCCACGCAAGAGGTCCTGCCAGACCTACCCTCCGACCACCGACCGGTACTGCTGGTGTTCAGGGAACCCGCGACGATGGTCAACCCGCCAAGACCACGCACCCAGACAAACTGGGATCAATATGAGGAAGAGCTGGCCGGCTACCATCAGCCGTCCATCATCCACACTTCTGAGGAAGTCGACGCAGCCGCCGAGAAACTCTCCAGCACGATTCAGGCCGCGCTTCGAGCATCCTCGAGCACCAGGGCCAACTCCGAGAGGCGGGCACCCCTACCCGCCTGGATACGGAAGCTGCTTGACGAAAAGCGCGTTGCCAAGAAGACCTGGATGAGAACTCGGCACCCCCGGGACAAAACCCGGTATAACCACCTCACCAACGCGCTCAAGGCCGCAGTTCGCGCGTGACCTCGGGCTGTGCGCACGCGTTGTGCTTATTGCTCCGAGCGATTAGTATTATTTTCTAACTACCCGCGGAATACGTTGTATATATTATAAACATTGCTAAAAATGGATGATAGTAGTGATGAGGACCTAAGTGATTCAGAGCTTTTAGATAAATGCGAGAAGCAGCTTAGTGATATCAGTGCGATTGAAGTGGTGATGGAAAGTGAAAAAAATGTTGAAGGAAATTTACAAAGTAAGGAGAAGAGGAAAGAAAGGGAGGATGATCATAGTACTGAGGATGAATTTATTTTGGTGAGCAGAGGCAGACCCAAACGTTTAAATAGAAATGATTCAGTGATAGGAGAAGAAAATAGTGACGGAAATAAATTGGTTGAAGTTTGCGTCACCTCTTTGAATCAGCTGCCCAAACAAATAGCAATGGCCAAATTACTTCGTGCTGAAAACATTAAGGACATATTGAGGATTAAGTACAAGAGCCCCTATAAAGTACTTATTCAATTTCAAAAAATGGAATACGCTGTCAAATTAATTGTATGTCAAAGATTCAAGGACATGGAGTTAGGATGCCAATTAATGGATGAAATGTCAATATGCTATGGAGTTGTAAAAGGTGTGGATCTAGACATTGCAGAGGACGAACTCACCAAAATATTCGAATCAGACGTCGAAATATGTTCAGTGAAAAGGTTTAATCGTTTAAACTCAGAAGGAAAATGGATAAGCAGTGAGTCTGTGAGAGTGGGTTTCAAAAGTAATGGTATACCTGAATTTATATACGCCTATGGCTGTCGCTTTAAGGTGGAGTCTTTTGTATTTCCCGTAACGCAGTGCTCAGGTTGTTGGCAGTTCGGTCACACAAGTAAGTTTTGCCCAACCAAAAAAATATTATGTCCTAAGTGCGGCGGTGATCACGTCAATTGTGAGGTCCAAGAATTTAAATGCCTTAACTGTAGAGGGAAGCAAATGGCACTAGACAAGAGATGCCCTGTATTTTTAGAGAGAAAAGAATACGACTTATTATGAGTGATAAACAAGTGACATATAAGAAAGCTCTGCAGCTTTATATGGAAAATAAACAGCTAGAAAAGAGTCATGTTATTGAAAAGTCCACTACTACTAGCTGTCCTTTGACAACTCTTTCAAACAAAGACAATGACAAAGAATGATATAGTACAATAGTAGCGAAATCAGTAAACGGTCAGGAAGCTCAGTCCACAGATGAGGAACAGGAAATGGTTGTTTCAAGTGAAAATATATCTATAGGCACAAGAGCCAAGCCCAAGTCTAAAAAGAAAACAAAGGAGAAAATTAACAGGGAGGATTATCTTTTTGAGAATTCAGAAGTAGAAAATATCTGTGAGTCGAACCAAGAAAAACCAAGGGTCGCAAGGAATGATCAAGCCTCTGTAAGATTAGAAATTTGGAAAATTATGTTAAAAATTAAAGATATCATCATGTCTGAAGGTAAACTCATAGAAAAAGTTGTGAATGTTTTGAAAACTCTATATGAGGAACTTAAGAGGTATGTAGTTAGTTTGTTTTCGGGAGGGGAGATGTTAGATCACATATTAATCAATGGATAGTTTAAATGAAATAATAAAGCTCAATATATTCCAATGGAACTCGCAAAGTCTCCGCCCAAAACTTACAGCTTTTTCAAATCTGCTATTACAGGAAAGTATACACATAGCTTTCATTAGTGAAACATGGTTTGAGGAAGAATCTGATGTTAATGTTAGAGGTTTCAATGTTTTTAGACATGACAGGTTTGATTCTTATGGTGGAGTAGCTATACTTGTACACAAGTCGATTCAGGCACATTTATGTCCGCTTAGTCTTTCTAATGTCGGGATAGAAGTAGTATGTGTTAAGCTTATCAACTGTAAAGATGTCGAATATGTTATCTCTATCTATTGTCCATCCTCGGTGCAAACTGTAGCGTCTGACTGGGTAGATCTTTTTTCAGCTTTGCCATGTAAAACAATTGTAGCAGGGGACTACAATGCTCACCATACAAACTGGTCGATCAAAGTGGATACGAGAGGTACACAAATTATGGATGCATCACTTGATAGTAGTTTTATTAGTCTGAACAACGGTCAACCCACAAGGATCAAATTAGTTAATGGGAATCTTCAACAAACCTTGCCTGATGTTACATTCGTCTCCTCTGACATTGCAATTAAATTTAATTGGCAGGTGATCAATGAGAATCTAGGGAGTGATCACTTAATTATTAAATTTTCAGCTAACTTTCCTATGTCGGTCAAAATAGTTAAAAAACGTAACTTTAAAAATGTAGATTGGTGTGCATACCGTCAAACCTTTTCAGATAATATTGAATTTTACACTGATTTTTCTAATTTTAATAATGTTCAACAGTTGTATAACATATTCACGAATAAAGTTCAATTTGCTGCCGACAAACACATCCCATATACTAAAATATGTAAGAAACCAGACGCTAAGTTTAAGCCTAAAAATTATTGGAGTCCAGAGCTTTCCAAAATAGTTGCACAGCGAAGATTGGCCCTATCTAACTTCCGACGTAATCCTACCCCGGAAAATTTAAATAAACTTGAAAGTAAGACCTTAGAATCCCACAAACTTATTAAAAAAGCAAAACTTCTGAGCTGGCAAAAATTCTGCAACTCTATCGATGAAGTAACTTCTGTACCTGAGATGTGGCGACAGATGAGGTGGATGAAAGGTTACACGCAACAAAACTCTTGCCCACCCTTTGAGAAACAAAATGAGTTGTTACACTCCCTAACCCCACATTATGTCTCTAATATTATGCCTAGTTTTGTATCTAAAAATGATATTTTGGAATCGGACTTTACCAACCAAGAACTATCTAATTGCTTAAAGAAAAAAGACACAGCCCCTGGAGAGGACGGTATCTCATACTCAATTATTTATAACTTGCCTAATACAGGAAAATCTATTTTGCTACGTATATATAACAACATACTTCATTCTGGTAGTGTTCCCCACCAATGGCGGACTATTCAAATCATGCCTATTCCCAAGATTCATAGTAGTTGCAACACTGACATAAAATTGAGACCCATATCATTGATTTCATGCTTATGTAAAATTTTCCATCTTATGATCCTTAAGCGGTTAGAGTGGTATGTGGAACAAAACCATATTTTGTCTCCCCACACGGTAGGTTTTAGAAAAGCCCGCTCAACTTTGGATTCGATAACACGTTTGGTTTCTTACATACAAATAGGAATTACCAAGAACATCCCTACGGTGGCATGTTTTCTTGACATTGAAAATGCCTACAACAATGTCTCAATTAATGCGGTTACCAAAATACTAGATGAGTTACATATTGGGTCAAAGCTATGTCATTATTTGTGGTCTTTTATGAATGAAAGACACTTAAAGCTTAAGTCATTGAGTAATGAATCCCATCTTTGTAGGTGGACTAACAGAGGATTAGCTCAAGGTGATCCTCTCTCCCCACTGCTGTTTAACTTAGTTTCTTATAAAATATGTACACAAATTCAAAACGTTTCAATATCCCAATATGCGGATGACTATGTGATTTATGTAAGACATAAACAAATCAAGTCATGTGAGCGCTATATGCAGAATGCTTTAGACATCTTTGTTAACTTACTAGATAAAATAGGACTAAGCTGTAGCTTACGGTGGAATAAGCACATAAATGAAACTATTAATAAATGCTCTAAATATTTAAATTTATTAAAAGTATTAGCAGGTAGCTCTTGGGGAATACACACTAAACATATGCGCACAATTTATATCTCTCTAGTTAGAAGTAGAAAAACCTATTGTAGTTTCTTGTATGATTGTAGTGCTAAAACTCACATCTCTAAATTAGATAAACTGCAAAACCAAGCGCTTAGAATAATAGGAGGCTTCATAAAGAGCACACCAATCCACGTGATGGAAAGAGAATTACATATGCCACCATTGTTTTTGAGGAGGCAATACTTAGCATACAAATTTATTTTTAGAGGAATGTCATACTCCAATAACATTAGTACTAAAATAATTTCGGATTTAAGCTTATCCTGTCGCACTAGTTATTGGACAAATAAAAAGAAACCCTTGCTAGCCACCACATTAGATGAATTAGGGCAGATAACGGTTGTTGGCTCAAGTGTACTTAAAATGTTTTCTCTTGGTATATGGGTTTCTGCTATTAATGTTGAAAGCGTCATTAAAAGTCATTTAAAATATGTTAACCACCCTAAACATTTATAATACCCATTGTTATTAAAAAATGAAGTACTTGCTGAACTAGCTTTGAAATATGATGGTTGGACTCAAATTTTTACAGACGGATCAAAAAGTGTGCAAGGGCTAGGAGCTGGCTTTTACCATCAAAATTTAGATTATAAAGATAGTTTTAAGGTCGTCGAGGATGTATGCATAATGACACTGAAACTACTTGCAATATGTAGTGCTCTGTCCTATGCATTTGAAGACGATTTTAATAATGTTGTAATTTTTACAGACATCAAAAGTGCTCTTCAACACGTGGCTCGGTGCGCCTCTGATTGCAGAAGTGCATCGATAGCCTACGACATACTTAATTTTATTCATCGTTTTAATGAGTGTGGCAGGGCGCTCGTATTGCAATGGGTTCCAGCACACATAGGTTTAAGTGGTAATGAAGAAGCTGACCGGATCTCAAAATTAGCAACGGTAGGGGGGAGATATATATCATATGAACCTGACTATTGGGAATTTCTTTCAAAATTTAAAGGTATATTTTTTAATAAATGGCAGGATTATTTTAACAATTTATCCAAGGAAAAGGGAATATGGTATAAGGCAATCCAGAGTGTGCCTCTTCACAAGCCTTGGTTTATTTGTAATGATAAGTTAATTAGGAAATATATAAAGTTAGCATTGAGACTTCGTTCTGGACATTACCCATCGCCAAAGTTTGCTTACCTAATGCGAAAAGCTGATTCACCAAATTGTGACACATGTGGAAAAATCGAGGATGTTAACGATTTGCTGATGGAGTGTGTCAAGAACGAAACCGAAAGAGAATGGTTAATTCAGGAATTTAATTTAAATTAGTTAGATGTTAGTTTAGTGGTATCTATTTTGGCGAATCCTACCTCTGAACTTTGTAGGAAATTATGTAACATTATAATTAGAGATTTAGTATAGTATATTAATTATATTTTGTGTTGTAACTAGAATTAGGTACAATGGAGTTGACGTGCCTATTTGGACAAAAACTCCTTAATCAATAAAGAATAATAAAAAAAAGGCCGCTCTGTGGGAGCACAGGGGGGACGAGTGGGAGCAACACCTGTCCCACATCGAGGATAACCAGGCTTCGTTGTCACGCCTTTGCTGACAGCTATCTGCGGACCCAAATCCGACACGCCCCTTGCTCGGAAGAGATGGCCTTTTGCGCTATAAGGCCGAAGACCAGGCGGAGATCATCGCGAGCAGCCTCGAACAACAGTTCACCCCCTACGAGGTCCAAGACGAGGCCCACTCACGAGAGGTAGAGGAACTAGTCCGGACCTACCTCTCATTGCCCCTCGTCTCATCGGACGGAGGTGACCTGCTGGTGACCCCGCAAGAGGTTGCAGCGGTGATCCGCAAAACCAACCCCCGGAAGGCGCCTGGTGAGGACGGCATCCCGAACTGCGCTCTGCATCGACTCCCTCGGAAGTCACTTATTGCAGCGACCCAGCTCTTCAACGGTATCCTGAGGACCGGCCACTTCCCGACCGGAAACGGGGCCGGGTCATCGTACTCCCCAAACCCGGCAAGGACCTCAGGAAGCCGGAGAACTACAGGCCCATCACTCTCCTCTCGACGACGTCCAAGGTGTTCGAGCGACTGCTGCTGGCGAAGCTCACCCCGCACCTCATCCCGAGGCCCGAACAATTCGGGTTTCGCCAAGCACACTCCACCACGCTGCAGCTGACTCGCGTACTGGGCGAGATGGCCAAGTGGATGAACAAGCGAGGCCACACGGTGACCGTGATGCGAGCATCACGGTCACCGTGTGGCCTCCATGTTGAGACATGGAGAAGGCGTTCGACAGGGTGTGGCATGACGGCTTCATCAACAAACTGTCGACGTCCACTATCCCACGACAACTCATCACGGTCATCGCATCATTTCTCCGAGGGAGAACCTTCCACGTGGCCGTCGAGGACGCCACGTCAGAGGAGAGGACCATCAAAGCTGGAGTTCCACAAGGGAGCTGCCTATCTCCTGCCTTGTACGCCCACTACACGGACGATATCCCAGTAGTGGGCGACGTGAAGCTGGCGCTGTTTGCGGATGACACCGCGTACCTGTCCAGCTCACGGAACGCCAGACACGCTGCACGGAAGCTGAGCCCGACACTTGAAGCGCTCCCGGGCTGGCTGAAGAAGTAGAGGCTCAAGTGCAACGTGTCCAAAAGCCAAGCTAGCTCTCTATAAAACATACATCAGGTCGCGCCTCACTTATGCGGCGCCGGCCTGGTACAGCTTGACAGCAAGGACCACTTGGCAGCGACTGCAGCGGGCGGAGAACGTGTGCCTCCGCTGGGCGGTCGACGCGCCCAGGTACCTAAGAAACACGACCATCCATCGCGACCTTAAATGGGAGCCTATCAAGGGATTCGTGAGCGGTCTGGCGCGGGGCATGTTTGAGCGAGCTGATCGCTCAGAGCATGCCCACCTCGTCAACATCGCTCCCCTCCCCCATCCAGACACCACGACACTGATCCGGAGGAGACTGTAGCGCCCCGCTCGGGAACTGATCCCGGTTCCCTCGAGCGGGGCATTACCACCACATCCACAACAGCCAGATGACCAACCGCCGTCCTCTCGAAGGCGACTAGCTGGACCTCCCCCAACGGGGACTCACCCGGCTGGTCAGCCTCGGGGGCGGCAAAGCCAATGACCGGCCCATAGTAATGGGCCGCGAAGATGACCACCTAAAGGAAATAGTTTCCAATAGGTTTCCCCACCGCCCCTTCAGGGGAGGTGAGAAGAAGACAACGATGCTGACACATTTCGTTGGCCGACCACAAGACTGTACACTCCGCACGGTCCAGCTGTAATACTGGAGATGAGTATATTTATTGTATACAGTAATAATACTTGTTATTAAAACCTCAATTCACGTACGGTATATAATGTGTACAATTCCAATTTAAGTATACATTATAGTATAATCTGCCGTCCTTTAACTAGAACCCCGTTAACCCTCAAATGGTCGATATTGAGTTTTGAATGCAAAGTAATACAGTTTTAAATTCTCTATCTTTCTGTCTAAGAACCATATCTCTATCACTTACGGTTATAGAGATATTAAAACATGATTTACCGTTAAATGACAAAATATGCAACAAATTCTTGACTAAAAAGTGACTATACCACGCTTCTTAGCTTAATGCACGTTAAAGTACCTTAGTTTTGAAATTCGCCTAATATTTTTTTCCTTTTTTATAAGCTTAAACTACGTTAATTGAATATTCTTGACTACAAATACACTAAGAGCCTATAACTTGTTTATAGTTAAGGATCAATTTTGATAAAACAGGAATAAAAACAATGCTATAAACTATTTATGATGAAAACCTTATCTTAATTCTGGTTAGACGATCATAACGGTATTTTTGCCAAGTAATCAATATTGCGATTTGCTCAAAACAATTCGTTAAAAAAGCGTTATTTACTTCTAACATGGAATTTGTTCAAAAAAATAATAGTTATTCTTAACTTGATAACGGCTAGCCCACGTTCCCTAACTAGAAACACGTTATCCGTTTCTCGCGCTTCATTAATTTCGGGAGTGTGCGGGGATGCCATATGCGTGCGAGGATGGGATATGCGCGCAGGGAGGTTTGCCATTCCGCTCGGAGAGCTTATAGCGTGCAAGCGTGCGTCATCGCATCGTGTTCCCGCAAAAACTCAAATATGTCGGGGAACATTAAGAGGTAAAATTCGAAAATTGTTGTGTAAGTCTTTATTGACATTATCTTCCTTAATATCTCCACCGAGTTAAGGTAAGAATAGCAGACCAACGAATTAGTCATTTTTATACAATTATTATGACTGCCTTGTTGGTTTGCTATTATCCCTCAGACTAACTAGGTGGAGTGACTAGCTTTGACGGGCAGGAACTGGATGAGAGTAGCCTCGGATCCAACATTGCAGTCAGTCAACCGGAAGATGGCGGTCAAACCACCCAAAGTAAGGCGAAAGTAGAAGGCAAGATACTATATAGGCAGCAGCATTAAGTACCACAGACTTCCGCCACTACGATCGCCAATCCGTCTGCCAAGCGTGGCGATCAAAGCAAAATCTCCCAAAAATGAGCCACACACGAAAAAAACGGCCTCTATTCCCCGGCGGCCCCGCTATCCCTGACTCAGATAGCGGCCATGGTAATGGCGGGAAAAGGGGTGCGATAACGATAACGGGGGCCGAGATTTGTCGCAATATTTTATTTTTGGGGAGCAATTTGGATATGGACATCGAAACTCGAGGGGCCACTTGCTGGCTGGCTTCATGGAGAAGGAAGGACTCTTCATGATGAATTCCTGTTTCAAAAAGCTAGAATGCCGCAAGTGGACCTGGATAAGTCCAGGTGGTACCATTAAAAATGAGATCGATTTCATCGTGTCAATGAAGAGGTTTATATTTAATGATGTCTCTGTGATCAGTTCGCATAAAGCGGACCGCGGTCACCGAATGGTCAGAGGCACATTGAATATTAGTCCCAGCCTCGAACGGTCGAGATTGATGAAGTCTACGCTCCTACCAGCGCCAGTTCAAATCTAAAACCCCGAGAGCTTTCAGCTTGAGCTGCAAAACCACTTCGAATGCCTGGGAGAATGCGTAGATGTGGAAGACTTTAGTGACAGATTAGTAAATGCTGTTCATACAACAGGCTTAAAATTCTTAAAGCCCATGACGATTAAAAGAGCCCATAAAATCTCTGGTCCGATCCTCGAGCTTATACAGAAAAGGCGTAAGATGCTTCTGCATGCCTCCGACGATATGCCAAAGTATCGGCGGCTTAATAAACAGATCTCTAAGTCTTTAATCCGCGATCTCCGCCAATACAACACTAACTATGGAATTCAATATTCGAAATATAGATAGATCTGTAGATTTTATATTCGTTTTTGACAGTTTTTGACATAAGCTCCATACAAAACATGTCAAACACGAATCTAAAATCTACAGATCTATCTATAGTTCGAATATTGAAAATGGCCGTAAGTGTGTTCAAGACGAATGGTGACAGAATTATCGCGTCGAGACCTCAGTCTGGACGAGACAATTCTGTCACCATTCGTCTTCAGCCTTGTCAGCTGACCTGCCCGATAGACAGATCTCTTTTGAACACTTAGGAACCGTAATCTGCTCGATTGCTTCTTGAACACATTTAGTGTTGTATTGGCACGAATCAGAGACTTAGAGATCTGTTTATTAAACTGAGGCAGAGGTGCTTAGGCTCCTGGAAGAGATCGAACTGGACAGCTATACACAACTACACGACCACCTGTTACTACTCCAGTCACTGACCCTAGAGCTGGATTGACCCGTCACTATACAGAAGATATCCCGGACATGACATCCCGTCAGCATGCACGGGATAAGAGTGGCCCTAAATCAACTCAAAATCAACAAGGCACTGGGTGATGACAGAATTACTTCAGAGCCTTTTGAGAGGTGTCGGCGTACCTGCCGTGGAAAAACTTCGAAAGTTATTAAATTCTGTCATACTCGAGGCAAAACGCCACAAGCATAGCACAGTGTGGTGGTGCTTTTCGTCAAGAAAGGCGATGAAACCCTTTTGTAGAACTACAGACCCATTTCAATCCTGAGTCACGTCTATAAGTGGTTTTCAGGGGTCATCACAAATCATCTCGAGACCAAGCTAGACGACTTCCAGCCTCCCGAACAAGCGGGTTTCCGTAAAGGCTATAGACCACATACATACGCTGCGGCAGGTTAAGTCTGAGGAGTATAACGAGCCTCTATACTTGGCTTTTGTAGACTATGAGCAAGCCTTCAATTCGATCGAAACCTGGGCGGTATTGCAGTCTCGCCAACTGTGCCATCGACGACTATCGATACGTCGAAGTGCTGAAGTGTTTGTTCGAAAACGCCACCATGTCAGTCCGCCTCCAGGACCAGAGTTTAAAATCTATTCAACTATAGGAAGGGGTGAGGCAGGGAGATGTTATATCTCCGAAACGTTCACCGCTGCGCTGGAAGACGTTTCCAAGGTTCTGAACTGTGAAGGACTCGGTATCAAATAAACGGCGACTACTTACACCTTCTATTTGCTGATTATATCGTAGTCATGGCTCAGACCATGGAAGACCTCAGCACAATGCTCGATGGCCTCCGTAGAGTCTACCAACAAGTAGGTCTAAGGATGAACATGGACAAGACAAAAATCACGTCTGACTTCCATGTCGTACCTGCTCCTATTCAGATTGGGAAGTCTACACTCGAAGTTGTCGACAAGTACTTATAACTGGGAAAATGATCCGATTGGGTAGGTCCAACTTCGAGAAAGAAGTCATTCGTCGAATCTAATACGGTTGGGAGGCGTTCGGGAAGTCACGGCATATCTTCACGTCTGATATTCCACAGTGTGTCGAGACGAAAGTCCTTGACCAGGGTATGTTGCAAGTGATGATCTATGGAGCCGATTCGTGATCACTTACTTTGGGCCTATCCAGAAGTTCCGGGTTACTCAGAGGGCAATGGAAAGAGCTATGCTCGGTGTTTCCTTGCGAGACCGAAAAAAAAATGAGGAGATCCGCAGGAGAACCAAAGTCACCGACATAGCTCTCCGAATAGTCAGGCTAAAGTGGCAATGGGCAACAAATAAATATAGCTCGAAGAACCGATGGCCGTTGGGGCAGGAGGGTTCTGGAGTGACGACCACGCACCGGACGACGCAGCAGGAGTAGGCTTCCCACAAGGTGGGCCGACGATCTGTATAAGATTGCGGGAAGTGGTTGGATGCGGGTGGCTTGAAATCGAGTCTGTGTGGAGAACCTTGGGGGAGACTTATGTCCAACAGTGTACGTCTCTAGGCTGACATGATGATGACTTAGTAAGCAGGCATATATTTTTTCATATCTTTTTTATTTTCCTCTAAAACTTTGCTTAAAAGAGTCATAGGTGCTTTAGCCTCTTTTTACGTAAGGTACTAATGTATAAATATTAAGAAAGGTCTTAGCTACAAAACAGTTAATAGACTTAGCGCGTTTATAGTTAAGCATTTTAGTGTTAATTTATTGAAAATTAGAAACCTCATAAATTTAAAGAAAATGCTTAACTAAAAGATCTTTAAGTGTAGGTTAACGAGGCTTTAGTGCGGCAAAGAATGTCAAAAAAAAAGTGTATTGCTTAACTAAACCAAAAAAACAGTCTTTTTATATAATTTTAACTACATTTCTGAGCAGGAAATATCCTAAATGACGCTGTCAAATATTTGTTTAAGTAATATTCAACAATCACACACAGTCAGAGTAAGTTCTTACGAGCTATGCACTTTAGGTGTAATCGAGAGTTTTTGTCATACCCACAATTGCTAAGTGTGTACAATCTGATGACACTAGAAACTAGACGCAAGTTTTTGGATGCAAATGTACTGCATGACATTGTCCACAATAAATTTGATGCAATCGACATCACAAGCAAATTATGTTATGCAGTCCCTCGTACAGTTCACAAACGTAGTGTTCGAGCGGGTACCTTGTTTGCTCTCAATACTTGTCGAACTAACTCTGGACTGCGTTGCCCCATGCGTCGAATGGTTGAGTGTTATAATGATAACTTCAATGATATTGATATTTTTATATGTTCCAAACTTAAATTCAAAAAGAGTGTAATTAATGTATTAGACCACAATTGTTATAGTTCTGTTGTATAGTAATAATAATAAAATGTTTGTTAATTATTGAATTGAATGTTAATTATAATTTTATTGAGTATTATTAATTATTAATTTTCATGAATTAAAAATTAAGAGTATGTAATATCTATAGTCCCTTAAATATATGTAATTGTAATTGTGAATTAATTTAGAATTAATTTCAATGTATTTTCTCTTTTTTTTAAAACATATTTTTACTATAATTATTATTTTCTTTCATTACTTTGTATATAATGATATTAATGATGTAATTATTCAAGTAATGTAACGCTTTTTAGTGGCACGTATTGATTATTTGTCCTTAGTGAATTTGCGGACGATGTAGTGGGCTGCAATATTGACTATTCTTTGTGCAGTGCTGTAATGTTTAAACATATATTGTAGCTGTTTATTGTCCCCTAAATAAATAAATAAATAAATCACTGATTTATGTATAATAGTTTTCTAGAAACAACGATTCCCGCGTTTTTTACGTTTTTCTCCAAAATCACTTTTTGGGGTTAACGTGGTTTTAGTTAACGGACGGCAGTAATATTATGTGCAGTAATTATTATTTTCTATGAATAAATCTATGTAATGTATAACTCGACAAGATATGTTTCATTTCAGTCTAATTGATTAATTAAAGTGTTTATACCCTACAAACTATCTATTATTTAGAACTACCTCGCTTTTACATAAACATCTTAAGTTTCAAAAAGTAATCCGTAGTATGAAACATTCAAGAATATATATATTTACATATACATATGTAGTGTTTCTGACATCAGAAGTGGGATACGTCCACCTCACATTACTAATACATCCAATTTTAACTTTCAGAGTATTCTCGTCGAAATCCCATAATGCTGGCTGAAGGACATCGCCGTTCTGCTGACGACGGAGCACGACGTGTCCTCGGCGCCGTGGCAATGGTGCTGGAAACTGGCTAGCGGTTACGAGTCTGTTGGGTGAGGCGATTTTACAAAATTAAGACTGATCGAAGAAAATGAGAATGGTTGACGTGAGTATGAAAGTACAACAAGCAAATATATTATTATGTAAGGGGATTGTAACACTATTGCATAATTTTCTCTTTGATAGACTTATTTATTGATGTGTATTACTGATTTGTACTGTAAACCGTATTTTCGATTGGCGGATGTTGGCTATAATAAATTATACCCTATCCTACATGGGATGTTGTAAACTAAAACATGAACAAAATGCTAACGAATCCATTGCCTTGATGTTGGTGTCGATGGGATTACACAAAAGGTTAATATAACGGTTTAAAAATGCTTATTATAAAATAATTTGCATATTTATTATAATATTATATGTGAGTTTAGGTTTTGAAGCAAAGATGTATTTGAAATATTGGATTCTATTCTATCCAATTCTATAAATCTCTTAAATGTGATAAAGTATGTTTATCTATTATCTGGTACCCATACAAAAAGTTTCTGTTAAGTTTGGGACTACATAGTTTTGTACGAATGTAGAAGGATATTATTATATTATTATAATGAACCAAAAATTTCAAGTAGGTATACAATACAGTGCAAAGAACCCAAAATGATAATAAATTCTTAGAAATGTGACACAGATTAATTTTTGTTTAATCCCATTAACCCGGCAGAAGATTGACCTAAGAAATTGAGTTTTACGGAGACTGTCAGTCTTATTATAAAAAACCTGGATAAAAGCCTTAGTTGTAAACCGTTAGTCCGAGGTTAAATGTCAAACTATGGCGTAAATTGATCCCTATTACTAAAAGTGGTTCTCTTGCTATTGAAATGTAATAATTTCATTTCTACCAAATAAGTAATATACGTAAAATGGAATGAAGTTTTTTGAAACTTAGTAATTTGATGGTTGATTATTAATGACCAACAAAACTACTAGACAAAGACTCGTTTGACACTGGGCCTAAAACTGACGTTAAACTAGGGGTCGCGGCGGTTATATCCTTTGACAGTCGAATGATCCATGGTCTGGGGCTAAACCTCTTTTTATAATAAGATAGTTGCTTAAACTATGGAATAGTTTTGTAGCTAAACTGTGTTTTGTAATGGGACCGTGTATGGTTGCTCCACTGAGTGTTCTTAAAGTGTTTAGGCCGGTTCGCTACATTCGAACACGGTACCCTTCCCTATAATTTATTTAACTGTTGATGAATAAATTTATAAAAAGCTTCTAGGGTTCTTGGAAGCATTCGTAGAACTGGTGTTTATACAATAAATAAATGACGTGTCTACTCAAGTTTTCTAGCCACTAATAGATCAAAAAAATACTATGACTTTGATGTAGTGTTGTGAAGATGTAGTGATGACTTTAAATATCTGCTGTAAATGTTTAGAGTTTCAATTGTTATATTAGCTATGTTATACTAATTACTTGAAAAAGGTACATACAATTGTTGAAATATTGAATACTTTATTTTTCACTTGACATGGATATAATTATAAGGATGGCCGAACTGGCTATTTCATTTATTTGGTTCTTTACTGGTAGGAATTCTATTAACCCAAATATGATCCTCGATCATATTTGGGTTAATCGACGAATGGTAGATCCTTATAGTTGTAATTTTCTTATGTTCAAAATGTAAATTCAAACAAAACGTTATCCAATATATATCTAATTCATTATTTTGGCGACATGTAATTATTCGATATTTCAATACTCATCACTACCCAAGGCTATACATATCTACAATTGGTTATGATGCTTTGGAGTAGCTCCTTTCATATCATATTGTCTTTGGTAATTCGTGGATGATGCAGTGGGTTGCAGTATTAATATTATGATGTACTTATAATATATTAATATAGTAAAGTATGATATTACTTTAGTTCTTATATGTAATATTTACACTATACATATAATAGTTGTTTATCACCCTTTGTAAAAGAAATGGATAAATAAGGACAGGCAGACCTTTTCATAAAGGGTTAATTTCCTAGCCATTATACACACCATCTTAAATAGATTATAGATGTAGTGATGATTTTAAATATCTACTGTAAATGTTTAGAGTTTCAATTGTTATAATAGCTATGTTATACTAATTACCTACTTGAAAAAGGTACATATAATTGTTGAAATATTGAATACTTTATTTTTCACTTGACACGGATGTAATTATAAGGATGGCCGAACTGGCTATTTCATTTATTTGGTTCTTTACTGGTAGGAATTCTATTAACCCAAATATGATCCTCGATCAGATGAGATATTACAAAATTTTTGTTCTAATCCCTTACTGCTGATATACTGATTAACCATTAGAACATGAACATTTTAAAATGATTGCCGATGTTGACAGATCACGTTGCAAGAACATTGATACTGATTGAACATGACTGGACTCGGATCAACTAGAACATGGTCTAAATTCCTAAATATATTTATTCAATTATTTTACAATTTCATAGTGATCAACAATTACCTACTTGTTAACTACCTAATATTATACGTCTAAATTTGAAAAATAGTTCTATCAAACAACCAAATTAGATATCATATATGTATTTTTATGTATTGTATATAAAAGTTCTCCTCCACCAGCTCTTCAATACACCTACCTTTATTTATCAATTTGTCGTAATCGTAACAATAGGTGACATGACGTATTGACAGCTAAACTTAAGAGGTCTTACGAAATAATTATTCGCCTATGGCCTGAAGAATGGATGGAACTAAATACACATTTATATGAATAAAGATTAATATCATATTTTGATTATAATGGTTTATTTGGATGTATTTGTATATTATGTATGATTATAGAATATATTATATATTATTATTTATGGATTATGAAAGATTAAAACCTCATCTGTCGTACGACATTCACTGGTCGCGGGTGATTTAGCTTCACCGTCTGGCGAAGTGTTTGGTCTGCGCAGTAAAGGTTGAATTATCAATTGAAGGTTGGATTATGAATTCAAAAATGGATTATAAATTGAAAAATTAAAACCTCACCTGTCGTACGACATTCACTGGTCGCGGGTGATTTAGCTTCACCGTCTAGCGAAGTGTTTGGTCTGCGCAGTAAAGGTTGAATTATGAATTGAAGGATGGATTATAAATTGAAAGATTGACGCCTCGTCTGTCGTACGACATTCGCTGGCCGCGGGTGATTTAGCTTCACCGTCTGCGGAGTGATTGATCTGCGCAGTGGGGTATGAGACTATGATGATGACTAAGACTATGATGATGACTATGACCACGACCATAACTGAGACCATGACTGTGACTCTTATTGACGATTATGATTTGTTCGATAATTTAATATTTAAAAATTAAAATGATATTAATTGATGGTAACATTACAGTTTAGAATTCAATTTTGATAACAAAATTACATAAATAAATAAATAATAATGAACCTTATGAGAAAACTGTAAAATTAACCAAATTAAAAAGTAGAACATTGTTTAATACTTAATAAACTTGAATTCAGATAGTATAGCAAAAGTTAGTAAATACATAATGAAAACAAAACTAAAATTATAACTATAAAATTTACCAAATTAAGAAAAAGACAAGATTATTTTGTATCGCTTTTATAAACGATAACTATTAAAAGAATGGCCAAGAGTTTTCTTGCCCGTTCTTTCTCTTGGTCTGTTATATATATATATATATATATATATATATATATATATATATATATATATATATATATATATATATATAATATATTTCCCTTGCTTTTCGAACGTGGCGCTAAATGTAAATGTAGAATCGGAACATTAAATTTTAAAATATACCCTTGTGACAAACTGAATAAATGGGTTTAAGAATATTAATGTTGTGCTTCGAGAACGAAATATTGTCGGTATGGCCGTGTTAGAATAATATATATAGGATGTCATCCTTATAGTAATATAATGTAATCAATTCCGTAATTATAAATATTTAAATAAGTATTTTACATCATTGTAAAAGAGTTGCCAGATTAACAATTAAATTATGTAACAAATTCTACAGTCATCATTTCAAATATCGTTTAAATATGTTTTTATTTACACAATGTAATAAATACTATAATTGTTAATTAGTTATAAACATTTTGTATCACTTTAATATATTTTAAAGACTACTCCAATTCTGTAACATTATTTTGAAATAATAAAACGAGGAAATCAATTGACATCCTGTGATCGCCGAACAGTGGTGCCGCACTACAACTGACACATTTCGTTGGCCGACCACAGGACTGTACACTCCGCACGGTCCAGCTGTAATACTGGAGATAAGTATATTTATTGTATACAGCAATAATACTTGTAATTAAAACCTCAATTCACGTACGGTATATAATATAGTACAATTCCAATTTTAGTATATATTATAGTGTAATATTATGTGCAGTAATTATTATTTTCTATGAATAAATCTATGTAATGTATAACTCGACAAGATATGTTTCATTTCAGTCTAATTGATAATTGATCAATTAAAGTGTTTATACCCTACAAACTATTATTTAGAACTACCTCGCTTTTACATAAACATCTTATAAACATCTGTATGGGAGCTGAGGCACAGAATAAACAGTACTTACGTACAGAAGCACCACTTGTCAAACCAATTCATTGAAATTGCGACTCTTGCTACTAAGCAACAAAGTGCAATTCAGCTCGCATAAGCACTCAGTGCCTACTGCGATATTCACCTACCGTTCCCGCTTTTTTCTAACATATAACGCTGTCGCTGTCTGGCGCGGAGTGACGCGCTAGCTCTCGCGCTAGGGTTGTCGACTTGCCGCTGTTACTATAATATTTATTCATCGTCTATCTACCTACTTGACCACGTACCTAATAATAAATAATCATCCTATAAGTATCCTATCCCACTATTTGAGCTTGTAGAACAAAAACCACAAAAAAATCTGGTCGTTTATATTTTCACTATACTAATTCTTAGTTATTTCCTAAACGCGTGGACCGATTTACATGATTCAAACAGATAAAAAAAAATAAGAAAAAAAAAACAAAACGAAAATGAAAACTTAAAAATCGCACCAAAAATATTTACTAGGTATTTAGTTTCTTTTTTAAAAAAAGAGAACCGCCTTCAAAAAATCGACCCACTGGAAAGTACGAAATAATTTTTACATACGCTAATACATAGTATATAACTTATACAAAATACTTAGTTTTTGAAGTCGGTGCCAAACCAAATCCCTCTAAAAGCCTATTGTTTGGCGTCATCTTTCCAAACCAGCGCATTCAATCTACATAGTACTTACAGCCCAAAATGAAGTATAATTATTTTATAATTAAGCATTTATTTCATACTTTTTATATGTTTTATATATATGTTGCTTTTTAGAGTATATAGGTAGATTATTTTAAATTTTATTAATTCATATTTTTTAAAGCTTAATTGATTTGATATATCCGTCGTATTTTTTTCTCTGTTTGCCAGTATTCTTTTTTGTTTTTGATGGCTTGGCACCGACTTCAAAAACTAAGTATTTTGTATAAGTTATATACTATGTATTAGCGTATGTAAAAATTATTTCGTACTTTTCAGTGGGTCGATTTTTTGAAGGCAGTTCTCTTTTTTTAAAAAAGAAACTAAATACCTAGTAAACATTTTTGGTGCGATTTTTAAGTTTTCATTTTCGTTTTGTTTTTTTTTTCTTATTTTTTTATTTCATACTTTTTAGTGTTAGGTACTTCGTTCGTTTACTTGGTTTTGTGTTAACTACTCTTTTATTTATTTCATACTTTTTAGTGATAGGTACTTCATTTACTTTAAGTTTTGGGCTAATTAATAGTTTGTTTATAGTTAGATTCAATTATTTTAGTGATAAGTTTTTTGCTAGTATCAGTTTGTTATCATGACTTTGACATAGGTATCTACTTTTATTATGTGTGCCTATGGGCTTAGGCTTCATGCTGGAAGAGAGAGATGAGTCTAGGGAATCAGCCACATTCGGCAGTACGATCCAAACGAATGTGTTGGACTTGCACATACTATTGAATTGGCTGTGAGCTCTCGTATTATGCTCCGGAGAAATATGCTAATAACGGATGGCTTAGCGAACGGGGCAATGGGTGTTCCTAAAGGATTTAAATGGCCGGTACTAAGAAGAGATCAACTTGAGCCAGGTGAACTGCCTGATGCCATTTTGATATTATTTGATGATCCATCACTAGCATTGCGTCTTAAAGATGATGATGGATACATTTCCATAGCTCCAGTGCCAGCAACATATCAAGGCAATCGCGGTTATGGTGATATCGAGAGGCGGATGTTGCCAGTCATATTGAGTTGGGCTGTGACGGTACACAAGTTGCAAGGATGTACATACACTTAGTTCCGCGGACTTAGGGCCTAAAATCTTTGCTATAGGCCAATGCTATGTTGCCTTGAGGCGGGTCAAATCCCTAAAAGGCATGGCTTTAAGTGATATTGATTCGAATAAATTACTCAACCATCCCCACGACAACAGAGCCTTATCCGAAATGACAAGAATGAGAAATATGCTCTCGCATTAGATTCTTTCACCGACTTTCTTTGTTTTTTGTTAATCGCAGAGACATAGACACGTACACACGTACACATACAAATACATACACTCGCGCGCGCCCGCGCACTAACACGTACACACGTACAAACACACACACATAATACATACAAACATACTAAGAACCTATATATGTATACGGGTCAAACTGAGAACTTTCTTTTTTTGAAGTCGGTTAACATACTAAAACTTTCTCCTTAGTGTAACAAATACTTTTTTCTGAAAACCGCATAAAAATCGGTTCAGCCAAACTAGACTTAATCGTGGGCAAACTTACATATATACGGGTCAAACTCAGAACCTTCTTTTTTTGAAGTCGGTTAAGGGCCTAAAACCTTCTCCTAAGTGTAACAAATACTTTTCTGAAAACCGCATCAAAATCGGTTCAGCCAAACGCGAGATAATCGCGGACAAACATACATACATACATACAGGTCAAACTGAGATCCTCCTTTTTTTTGAAGTCGGTTAAAAATGGTTTTTGAACTAGATCTTTAATTTGACACCATAATCGTTGGGATATCTCAACAAACAAAAATAATAATTTTCAAGTTGCTCTCGTAAAATAAATAAAATCAAATTTCCAAGTCGACAACCCTTGCGCGACGCGTCGGACGCGGGCTTGGAAGCCGCGCGAAAGTGTAGGCACTTATCGCTGTAGGTACGGCTGAGTGAAAGAGGCCTGGCTGAGGGAAATTAATCCATACAGCGCCAATGACATTGATCTGCAAATACTCGTAGAATCGAATTAATGACGCCGTGTTCAAGCACAATGAGGCAATATTGATTGGGCTATTTTAAGTGTGCTATTGTAATGTGCAGCTGTATTGTGGGAAGATATTTTGGTGCTTGAAGAACGAGTGTATGTTTATTTATTGATAATTACTTCTTTATATATTTCTGCTATCATTCTTGGCGTGTGATGGTACCATTTTGTTTTTATCCTCATCAGCGCTGTATATAAGCCGTCGCACTGCTTTGCACGGACTTCTTCTAACTTTCTTATTTTTTCGTGTGAGTTGTTAATTAGCGCTCGCTAAACGGTGTAGGAAAACATTGAGGGGAAACGTGCATGTCTGAGAGTTCTCCATAATGTTCTCGAAATACATGTAAAGTATGCCAACCCGCACTTGGCCAGCGTGGTGGACTATGGCCTTACCCTTCTCACAGTGTGAAGAGGCCCATGCCCAGCAGTTGGACATTATATATATACAGGGCTGATGATGATGATGGTGTGGCATGAACTATATTGTCGGAGGTTTCAGACCGCTCGATATGCTATTACCAAGGCCTCTGACATGACCTAACCGGGATCGACAGCTTCACGTGTCCACCAAAGAACGGTAGCGTTTTAATGCAAATGCCACATGCGGTCACCCATCAAGTGGCGAAAAGTGCAATCGTTTCTTAACTTTGCCAACCTGTCACGAACGGCAAGCCAGGTCATGGTATGAGAAGAGCAAGTCATATAGTAGGTATTTTGTTGTAGTAATCCTTATTTTGACCATGGTTTCCAGGTTGCGTAACTTTGCGTAAAGCCGAATTAATAATAATATTAATAACGGGGAAACTCGCTCCAGGTCACGAGACCCGCGATGGCGAAACCGGTGCCGCACCGCTCGACACCCCTAGCCGCTCACACACACACTATAAGAGTACTTAGGGCAGGCGCTGGCATTCATCTATAGTTTTCATCTAAACCAATCTATTTAACACCCATCCCAATGATGACTACATTAAAATAACTAAAGCTAAGATAATAGCTGTACAATATTACATATGTTCTTAGTTCTATTTTTATATTACAAGTAACTCCTCTGTCTGTTCATATGACATACCTTGTAAAATTTACAAGATATGTCTTATGAACAGACATAGTAATAAATTAAAAACAAGTAATAAATTAAAAATGTAGTTTCTAGATTCTAGAAACTAATTTTTTTTATTTATTACTAGTCAACGTTTCGAATTCTTTACAAGATTCGTGGTTACGGCAGACTGTGACAGATAAAATCCGTAAACTGTAGTTTAATTTCAATGTGTAACATTCGCGTAAACCCAAGAAGATATTAAGATTAAATTTTAAATTATATTTCAAGATAACATTTAAAGCTGGTTGCAGATATGTCATTTTAGTCAACTCCAAATCTAAATATGTTTCTCTGCAGAGACAAATAAAAGCGACCCCATACAAACCAATATCGCAAATATTAGCAAGTAAACCAAGTTATTGGTTCCGAGGCCTGAATCAGCCGCAGCGTAAGCGTCTATATAGGTACCCACACTACCGGTGGGGTTTAACATTAAAGTGATCGGTAATTATGTTCAGGCTTTACTTACATATCAGTGGGCTTTGTGGAAGTAAAGTTTATTTAAAAAGACTACCTGCAAAATATATTTCATAATTCGAACAGTGCTACATGCACCCGGTGGCGTAGCGGGGATGTAAACGACAGCCACGTCGAAGGTTGCAGGTTTCATTCTAGCTCAAGTCAAACATTTGTTTGCGTGAACATGGATGTTTCTCTTGGTCTTGGTGTTCTATGTATAATATGTATGTATTTACAAAAAGTGTATATGTTTATTTATTGTTTAGTACTGACCAATAGTAAGTACAATCTCTGCTTAGTTTGGGACTGAATGGCATGTGGTAGAATATAATTATGTTCACGCTTTACTTGCATATCAGTAGGTTTCGTGAAATGAAAAAAAAAGTATATGCAAAATTTTATGAACAGAGAACTGGTCTAAGCGCTGCGTAAGCCTACGCCGAGTGTAATGAGTTCGATCCCCACATGGAAATGTATTATGTAATCTACAAATATATTATGTAATCAACAAATTGTTGTTAGGTTTTAGGGTTTTATGCTATCATCTTTGAGATACAAGTTTAATGTCTAGTACAAGAAGTGTCTGTTTAATACAATCGTTTGTCAGCACATTTTTGCGTTACTGACTGACTGACAGACAACGCTCAGCCGAAGCTATTGGGCGCCAGAAGCTGATATTTGGGATGTATGGTCCTTTGGTATGGGTGTAATAAGAAGGATTGCCTGAAGTTCCCACGAAATCGGACAGAAAAGGGTGAATTACAATAAATCGTGCAAGCGTTGCTGTGGGTGTCCTCTAGTAATTAATAAAGTATTTAAGACTAGCCGTCGCCCGCAGCTCCGCCCGCGTGGATGTCGCTTATTTATATTTTATTCGAAAACAAACAGTTACAATATCTTATATAACATCACTATAAAAGTCTAAAAACCACTAGCATGTTTTCACATAAAATTATCAAAATATCATATTACACTGTTCATTCTAGGGTAAGGTTAATTAAGAAAAAATAATGCACATTCCATACAGTCCAACCACAGTCAAAGAACTGAATCAAAGCATAAATCGCAATAAAAACTATCCTATATCCTTCCACGGGTTATTGATTGATCGAAGAATTAGTTATTGGTGTAAACATCTACTTGTTAAGTTAAAGATGAACGACTGAGACACAAAGGAAGTGTTTAAAAAAACGTTTTAATACAAAAACGTAAAAGTTTTTTTGTTTTTTTATATTTTTAATTAAATATAAAACCTTTTTGTCTTCTTTTATCGATACATCGAAGGCACCTCCCTAATTATTATAGGTATTATTTTATCGATTTGTAGCCGAGCGCTAGGGGCACGGTAATCGATATTGATCTAAGCTCTTAAAAAGTTAAGGTTTCACAACAAAGGTTGTATATCTGCAAGTTTTATTCGGCAACAGAAAATGCTCATCAGATTGACCAATTATTGCTAAGACATAGTACTTATGTATGTTATAGTTTAGATGGGTACTTGTGGTTCCACATCTTCAGTTTCAGGTCTTCGATTTTATAAGTCAACAGAAAATGCTCATAAGACTGAACTACTTTTGCTAAGACGTCAAGCTTGTATATGGTATAGTGTAGATGGGCTCTTATGGTCCCTCATCAGGTGTTTCAGATTTTCGATTTTTATAAGTCAACAGAAAATGTTCATCAGACTGAACAAATTTTGCTAAGACGTCAAGTCTGTATATGGTATAGTGTAGATGGGCTCTTAGAATTCCACATCACACGTTCGAGATCTTCGAATTTTAATCTTGCAACAGAAAATGCTCATCAGGCGTAATGTGGTTGGCAAGCCGCAATTTTTATGGGTTTTTATTTTTATACCGCAATTTTTATGGGGGCTAGGCTGTTGTGGTCCTGCATCAGGTGTTCCACTTTCCAGAATAAATTATAGCCTATATGTTGCCCAGATAGCAATATAACAAAAAAAGTTTAATTCAAATCCGTCCAGTAATTTCGGAGATTAGCGTGTACAAACAGACAAACCGACAAACAGACAGAAATATTTTTTTAGATTCTTGCTCTATAACTGATTCTTAGCCTAACTGAGTATTCAATGTACAGATATATTTTTACTGTCTTATTATATGTATAGATAGATAATTTTGTAATTTAGTTTTATCAGGGTGCGAGAACAGTAAAGAAACACAATAGCTCGGCGGAAATTTCTATGAAACTTGTAACTATAGTGCAGTTACACTTTTTAAGGGCTACATGTTTTGTTCACTGCGGGAATCGAACACACAACACTACAATACACTTGTGTCCACTAAGAATAAATCGGCTTGATAGTAGTATCTATAGATTCATTATGATTTTAAGATGTCAATAAAGTTTATTATTTATTATATAAAGGTAAGATACGTGTTGTTTTTAGGATTCTAAAACTAAAAATAATATAGTTATTCTTGTAACAGTGAACACCAATCAGAGAGCATTACGTCTAACAGTGCGTCCGCCATGAAGTAAGGAAGTAATAGAGACCGCATTAAAATAGCAACCTTACCCAATATATTCACTTCATTCTGACTTATGATTTTTTTCTCATGTAAGAAAAAGATAAATATACATATATATATCATTTTATTTATAAATATATATATATCATTTCGAAGCTTCGAAATTGTCGTAAATTTAAACTAGACTAGTGATGTGCTTACTCAAAATGAATTTCGATAAAATACCGATAATGTTTGCAATAAATCCTTAGATTTGGTTTACTCGGAATGAATATCAATTGAATCTTGATAAATCCTCAGATAAAATAAAAATATGTGAATAAATTCAGCTCATATAAACACTAGTTAATAAGTAACGATAAAAATATATATTTAAATTACCTTTTTAAGGTGAATAAAGCAATTGATATTCATAATATCACTAATAATCACTACCTATATGCAATGATAGGGTCAATGACGAGATAATTACCACGTAATGGTTTTCGAATACAAAACCACGTTACGTATTTCAGATTTTTGGAAGTTATATGCTTATTATTTAGAAAATTATCGCGATCGTCAAGTGTTTGCCTAAAATCTTCTAAACTAAATTAGGCCTTCTCAAATTGAAGGGAGGCACGAGCCCAGTATGATCAGTTACATAATTATATTAAATCACCAAACGAGAGCAGGCTGCAGTAATAAGTGAGTTAACTAATAGATTATAAATAAAATTTAGCTTCAGGGTCAATTTTAAATAAAATATTTCACACATAATTAATCACATTTATTTAAGGTAAAATAGAAAAACACACTGACAGTGTCATTGGCTTACAAAAAAAACTCAAATCTTTACAAAATCATATTATATATGTATACAGGTCAAATTTATTACGCCTGGGTTTAAAATAAGAAATAAAATAATTTAAAAGAATTAAACCAGGAGCCCGCATGGTGAGTAAGAAAGAAAATAAAATTGTGTGCGTACTTCTAACTGGCACCGAACTCAAAAATAATGAGATTATATTTAAGGACTAGTCGCTGATGGATTATCTTGGCCACTTGATTGTGTCTGTGCAAATACTGGCCATTGGCAAAACTCGAAAAACTGGATACTATATGTCTGAGAGATTCCCCGGGCTGGTGACATGCCCGCCATATGTCAATCGCACCGTCCCTCAGTATATACTATCTATCGGTAGTTGTTTGTCATGACAACTTCGTTCATAATTATGAAGACAAAACCTTTGGTTTCACCGAAGAGAATAATAGAAAGAAGAGAATAGAATATTAATAAAAATTATGACACAAACCTGCAGTACTGCAGGTTTATGTAAATATTTTTATAAAAGTAAAAGACAGAGGAGGACTAGTCTCACCATCAAAATGTGTATTACATATTTGTAAAGTTACAGTAAAGGTTGTACGTGAAGCGATAGCCTGTGTGCGATAGCTGAAAGTTTGTGATGATGGATGAAAAGACTTTTCTTGAGATATATAATTGTATTCAAGTATACTTATTTTTCAAAGAAATATTGCAGTATAGTTTCTACATCAAAATAGTGCAAAGGCTACCTTTTTTTGCAATAACTGTCACCCACATCGGCGAATACGTGGGCCGAAGCTAGTTTGTAAAATAAAAGTATCGATAAAGTTATAACGTCACTATGTTTATGCGTCACAATCTTTATGCGAATAAATCAAAATGTCTATGAACGAAGTATCAAAGTTTCAAATGAAGTTCTACTAAATTTTGACGGGTAATGGGGCCCACTACGGTGACCTATGTCAGACCTTTGAGTGATGGGATCCCTCCGTCTATTACATAATAATATATATATAGTCTAAGGCGTCCGCCATTCACGTTGTTGACGTTTTGGTAGTAAATACAACTAAAACGTCAAACTTTGTACCTGTCAAATCGAATATAACAAAATAAAAGTGGGTACACCAGACCAGATTTTATTCACGGTTTGTTTTGTTTTGCACTTTGTGATGTGTGTCACGGTTTGCTTTGTTTTGAACTCAACCGCCATGATGGTTTTTAGCGTTTTCGTGTCAAATTCAAAAAGGTTTTTAAAATGCCGTAATTAGTAATGTTTCTGATCGATTTTTGAAGAAAAAATCTGTTATATCGGTTTGACATCTAATAAAGGAACGAATCAATCGCTTATTACATTTTAGGACACAAGCCTATTTATGTTACAATTCTCTCGAGCTGGTTTTAAGCAGTGCAAAACTAAATAATTATTATGTCATTTTAATACGCTAAAATTAAGGAATGACCCGTTTATAAGTTGTGCTTATTAGAAATTATACTAATCTCTTAGCTTGTTTAATTTCCACCATATAGTTAGAAGGAACTATATCCATACTGAACTGATTAAGAAAAGTTCTTGACGTTACAAGTAAACATTTTGTATTACTCTTGAAGTACCAACTAGCTGAGCCCGCAGTTACACCCGCGTTATTTAAGGCTACTACCATATATTATATAGTCAACACCGATAAACGGGCAACCCAAAAGAAAAATCATTATTCATATCAAACCAGTGGGTCCTGAGATTAGCGCGATCAACCAAAAAAACAAACAAACTCTACAGCTTTATAATATTGGTATAGAATAGAACACAATTCATATTACGATACCTTATGAGGAATATCATAGGAATACGAAATATAATTACCGGAAGACTAATTGCAACAACGCCAATTCAAAAGACGAAATTAGCATCGGTTTGGTAAATGTAGCGTTCGGAGTGGGGCATTTTAATTTGCAAGTTAAAGTGAAGGGTGCAGAGAATGAGGACTTGGCACTGCTCCATGGGGCTAGTCCATCCATCTTGGGTGTCATTAGGCGCCGATTGAGAGCCTCAACCGCACTCTCTGATACTACCGTCATTTGTAAACACGTGATGGACCGATACGTTTGATGCGACTTTTTGGAGATGTGTTGTGGTGTGTGATGTGTGTTTCGTAAAAGTTTTTCGTTCGTTGTTTTTTTATAGCTTCACGCCTGTATCCCCGTAGGGGTAGACAGAGATGTTACATCCACTTTTAGCCTTATGAATTTTAGGTCCCACGTAAAAGGGGGCGAGCCTACTGCCGTTACCGGGCACATTGTCAGATTCCGTGCTGCTATTGAGAATTCGGAAAAACTCAGGACCACTTTTGCTCGACCTGGGAATCGAACCCGGATCAGCAGACGCATACGTTATCCACTGGACTATGAAGGCAGTCGATGTTGATGATAATTGTTCGATATGATTGTATGGATTCAGTACGACAAACCTACAGGTAAGATGCGCCGAATAAGTAATGTGAATTGATGGCCAAAGCACAGTCATACTACGTTCAGCACCGACTCAAGTAGATTTGGTTGTGGCTAGACGCGCTCAACACAAACTGGTGTTTTAGTGTAGTGTGTGTTAGTAGTAGTGGTTATGATGTTAGCTTTATGGATGCTTGATGACGATGAAGAAAAAGACAACGTGATATCCCAGCCCATTGCGTAGCGGAATTCAGACGGCAGTCGCTTTGTGGAAAAGCTAATATAGAAGAATTAAGAGGTTATAATAGTAACTTAAGTGGATCTCTGGCTCCTAGACGAAAGTCTTGGATGCGAATGGGATAACACAAATATGATGATGATGATAACATAATGCGATATAGGATCCTTTGTTGGCCACTAATTAGTGCCAAAGTAATAAATGAGCGTGGCTTTTTCAAAAATGTTTTTAAGAGATTGGCTTTCAAGCTGCCAGTATTATGACGGCTTTTTCGAATAAAAGTAGGTTATCTTTGGAATTATTGCATGCCTGCATTGCGTAACGGCAGCGACTGGAGACGCTGAATGCAGTAAATAACCCTTAAGCCAACACTGACAGCATGATGAGTAGAATAGAACTAGATATAAATGAGATACAGTGACTCGCTCATTAGTTGTTACAAAACAATGTGCAATGTTGTTATATACCTGAGAAAAAGCAAGCAAACCTATATATACGTCTGCTTTCCTAATTAGTACTAATATACGAACCCATCAGAAAAAAGTAATTCCGGGACTAAATTCAAGTATTCTCAGCTATTCCTTTTATTTATTGACGGTGGTGGAACAGATGTTCTTTTTTCAAGCCGTCAAATCCGTCTATAACCACAGGTTAGCGGGCGCGCACAAAGCGATTTCCTATTGTTTTCCCGCCTACAGAAAAATAATAGCGAATCTTAAAAAACGTTATCTATCAGCAAAGAGAATATTGAAAGAATAAATTTATCGGCTGTCGAGCAATAACAATAAAGATCCAGTACATATCGGATACGACGTTATGAATATTGTATTACGAATAGGCACATACAAATGTTAGAGAGTAGGTTGTGCCTCGATACCGATGTCTTTGTTACTGTGAATTATATGGATTTTGTACGAAATAGTGGGGAAAGAGCGATTATTTATTAGAGGCAGTAAATCAGCGCGGCTTATAATGTATCGGGCCGCTATTCACCGTCGTGTGTGACTTACCACGCTGCAGAATCGTCCACAATTTACGACACTATATTTTTACAACTACTTACCAAATGCTGTTATTTTTCGTTTTATAACTTTGCACGCTGGTTGAATTTTGAACTGGCATGTGGAAAAATTCGCCGCCTCCGTTGTCAGTCGGTACGTCGTTTTGCTTCTTAAAGTTTATTAGTTGAGTTGATGTTTACACATACGACAGAAATAATTATATGTATTTGCATAGCTATTTCTGTCTCTTTGCAAACATGGGATTTTGCAATGACAGAAAGAAAGAAAATATATTTATTAGTGACAAGACACACAGAGTAACCACACGATATATGTATACCTACTAACTATTTTTTTTAAATCTTTTTATTTATAGACTCACGCCTGTATCCCCGAAGGGGTAAGCAAAGGTGTAATATTACACCCACATTTCGCCATGAATTTTTAGGTCCCACGTAATAGGGGGCGAGCCTATTGCCGTTACCGGGCACATCACCAGACTCCGTGCTGCTACTGAGAATTCGGAAAACCCAGTAATACTAGTTTTACTGGTTTTTTTCATAAGAAACAATAAAAGAAATATACAAAAGGTCACCAAATCAGCATAAACTAAGCGCCAAGCACCTAGTACTGGTTTTCATTCACCTAGTAATGGTTTGTTGGCTCATTGTTGTACAGTGCGCGTTAGCTTGTAATTTGGTAATCAGACACTTGATAAACATGTTTTCTAAAGCATCATTTCCAAATAGTCTCTCAGTGTGAAAAGAATTAAGTAATTCAATAAAATTAATTTGAGGTAGTAGGAATAGAATTAAGAAATATGTCAAAATAAATAAATTCATAAAAAAGACCCAAAAATTTGTTCACAGACAAAAGTTTTTCATAAAAAATGTTAAGCTTAATATTAAAGCTTAATATGAAAGATTATTTGCTCTTGAAAATTAAGAAATGACTCACAGAAATATCACCAAAATAATTTGAAACATAAATTAGAAATAAATAATTTGCAGGTAGAATTAAATAATCTTAGTGACAAATTAGTATCAATGACAAATAAATACAAAAGCTCTGAATTACAAATGAAAGAGTACATATTGGCAATGAATGAGTTGGTGTCATCAAATAGTAATGAGTGCTCACAACAATTGAACAATGACATCCCGTTCAACCTCCAACGCTCACCAACTTGTTCAGTGTCTACATGTGACCCTGTTTTAATTAATACTTCTGTAAACAAACCGAAATCTAAACGCATTATTAAACATACTTTAAATAAATTAGAAAATAACATACGAGAACGCAAAACTAAATTAGAAAACAAAAATAAAGTGATAATTTTTAGTGACGAGATTGGAAAATGTATGGGTCAGTTTTGGTAGACACATATGGTGACGGATTAGTGATGAATTACTGTATGCCTGGGTTAAGTTCTATGGCCATTTTAGATAAAATTATCAGTATTAATTTTAACCGGGATACAACTTTACTGATCCTATTTGGTAAAAGAGGGTCTTTAAATAAAAGCTATTATATTTTTATTACAGTAAATTGAATGAATTAAATTTGGATAAAATTATTATGCTCACTTTACCCTTTAGTAAATCGTTGCCACAGAAAGAAAATAATATAAGACATAATCTTAATACAAATCTTTGTACATGGTCTCATAACAATAATCAATTTCATGTATTTGACTCTAACAATTATGTTAGTAAAAATTTATATTTGACGAAACATACTTGCTATCTGAATTCTTTTTTTTAAAAGACAGCTAGCAAATTCGCTAGCATATTGTTTTAATATTTCAGCCAATAATTTGGCTAATAAACCTGTTGCTCCTATACAGCAACTAAATGACATTCATAATAATTCAGCCAATATTTTGGCTACCCAACTTGACATGTCAATTAATTTAAATTAAATAGCAAGTACAAATAAGACAAATTCAAATAATTATAAGTCTGGGAATTCACGAGTTATAACACTAGTTCATCAAAATATTCAAGGTATGTTGAATAAAGATTTAGAAATTGAATTGTTAATGAACGGTGTATACATTGACATTTTGTGTATAACAGAACATTGGCTTAAAGATTACCAGTTCATGTGCCACTTCAATAACCACTTAGTTGGTAGTTAGCTCCGCAGATAAAATGCAATACATGGTGGTTCGTTGATTTTAGTTAATAAACAACCTAAATTTAAGAATCGTTTTGACATTGTGAATTTTTCAGTTAAACGGACAATTGAAATAGCCTGTGTGGAGTTGAAGCAACTTGTTGTATTGAGTGTGTAGACCACCATCTTCCATCTATGATAATTTTGAATCTATCATGGATCATGTACTACGGAAGCTATGTCAACATAATAAATCAGTACTTGTGTGTGGTGATTTTAATATTTACTTACTAGAACAGTCTCTGAATAGCCAAAAAGTTAAAAATTTGTTCAAATCATATAATCTAGATTGCTTATTTTTGAAACCCACCAGGATAACTTCTACCACCTCTACTTGTATGGATAATATATTTACAGATATAATACCAAAGAGTAAACAAATAATTAACAAATTAACATCTAATCATTGTGGACAATCAATAACATTCGCTACGCAGTCTAAAAAAGTAGGTAGTAAAGAATTGACTGTGGTGCCAAAAACTTTGCGTCGTCTCTTAAAGATAAACTCACAGACACACTACCATATTTGTGCTATAATGAAGATCCAAATGAGTTGTACAATTCTTTCTTTAACATGTACTGTACTATTTTCAACTCTATTTTTATCCCTAAGAAGATCTCAGGTGTTGGTACTGCAACCTTCTGTGAATGGGCAACCACTGGAATTTATAAAAGTAGAAATAGGCTTTACGAGTTGTATGAACAGAAAGTTATTAAGAAATATGATGAACAATTTTCTTAATATGTAAGAAATTATTCTAAGTTATTCAAAAAGATTTATCGAGAAGCTAAGACTCTTTATATAAAATCTAAAATTAAAAATAGTGAAAATAAAATATAAGCAACATGGAACATTATTAACAATGAGACTGGAAGAGTCAAGAATAAAAGTAATGACTACGTTCTTCACTTTGATAACAAGGTATTCAAATCAGATTTTGAGGTTGCCACTGCATTCGAAAATTTATTTACAGACATTCCAGTCTCAATTACAAAGTCCCTGAATTCGTCTCCTAATGATGCCGAATTTATATTAAAACAAAATGTCAAAAAGTGTACCATCGGATTTAGTTTTACATATATTACCGAAAGAGATATTGTCAAAACTTTTAATACACTTAATTTTAAGAAAACAAGTGATTTTTGGGGTAATTCTGTTGTGATTACGAAATCCATAATCAATTCAGTAGCACCTGAACTTGCAATGATTTTCAATAGATGCATTGACTGTTGTGTGTTTCCTGATCTAATGAAAATTAGTAAAATTATTCCATTATTTAAATCAGGTAGCACATCTGACGCCACTAATTATCGACCAATATGTATGCAATCCACTTTTAGTAAAATTTTTGAAAAGTTAATTCTAGACCAGCTGCAAATTCATTTTAATAATAATAAACTGCTTCACAGTAAACAATTTGGTTTTACTAGGGGTCGCTCAACAACCGATGCTGGTGTTGAGCTTTTTTAAATAGTATTTTCGATGCTTGGGAGGAGTCGCATGATACTCTAGGAGTTTCTGCGACTTATCTAAGGCATTTGATTGTGTTTTCATGAAACATTGATCAGGAAATTACATCACTATGGAGTTAAGAACACTGCCTTAGATCTTTTAATTTCGTTTTTAAGTAACAGGATACCGAGAGTAAATGTTAATGTAAAACGTTCTATGAGTTCAGTGGTCACAATGGGAGTGCTGCAAGGTTCAATTCTTGGTCCATTTCTTTTTCTCATATATATATTAATGATCTGCCATATATTATGAAAAACAATGAAGAGATAGTGTTATTTGCTGATGATACATCACTTATATTTAAGTTAAGATGACAGCAATCAACTAATGACGATGTAAATGACGCTCTCTCTGAAGTAGTTAATTGGTTTCGTCCTAATAATTTACTTTTAAACGAAAGAAAAACAAAATGTATTAGATTTACCACACCTAATGTAAAACAAGTTGAAACAAATATACGGATAAATGGAGAAGAGTTGGATCTTATAGATAACACCGTTTTCTTAGGCATAACTTTAGATTCTAAGCAACAGTGGGGCCCACATATAAGTAAGTTGTCGAATAGACTTAGCTCTGCAGCATACGCGGTTTATAAGATTCGTCAGTTAGCTGATATAGATACAGGTATAATGTCATATGGCATTTTATTATGGGGCAATGCAGCTGACAATCAAACAGTGTTTGTGCTGCAGAAGCGAGCTATTCGTGCAATTTACTGTCTTGGATCAAGGACTTCTCTAAGGGAAAAATTTAAGGAAATTGAAATAATGACTGTCGCATCTCAATATATTTATGAAAACTTGATATACGTCAGGAAAAATATAAATATGTTTTTGAAAATAAGCGACATGCATAGTATAAATACACGAAACAAAAATAAACTTGTGCTACCTTTGACTAGACTGCAAAAAATTAGTAACTCGTATAAGTGTCAAAGTATACGCTTCTACAACAAAATTCCAGAAAATATTCAGGCATTAAGTTTAAATAAATTCAAAGTATTTGTTAAGCAGAGTTTGTGTTCCAAAGCATACTACTCAGTAAAGGATTACTTAGAAGACAAGAATGCCTAGGGTTCAGTTTCTCAAATTTGCACGCAGGCTAAAATGTCATGTAAATAGTATAATATTATGAATATTTGACATTTGTAATTTATCTATTTTGTTATTATTTATATTCTGACATTCTAAAAATGACATCAAATTATTTTTATTTACTTTAATAGTAATTATTGTATTATGCTTTTGACATTTCAATTAGATGAAATTTAATTGTATAATTTTTATTATTTTAATATTATTGTTTACAACATGTACTCAACCTTATGATAAAATGTAAGGAGCAAGTACAATGCGGGAATTAGTAAACTTTTCAACTAATATAAGTGGCAACCTGTCTGGTGGCTTAGGTTGGCATGCTTATGCATACACCTACTGATGGCGTGGAGGCATAATGGTTCAGGTCGTGCTGGCTCCCTCAATCAAGGTTGAGCCGTACGATGGCTGTTGAATGCGGGCTATCAGTGGGCTGAGTCAGTTATAAGCGTCTGATGATATCCTGCATTGTACTCGCATCTAAACCTATTATGTTTGGACTTTAAAAGAATATAAACGAAGAGATAAAATATAATGAAATGACAAAAACAAGCAATGACTCTGAGTTTGTTTCGGCCTTTCTTCTCAGGAAGTAATGTAGAATAGGGTTTTGACTTGTATAAGTGTTGTAAGCAACCGAAATGCAGATATTATTTGCTGCAAGTAATAATTAGCAATTTAATACGCACACACTTCAAAAAGTTTGTAGTTCGCGTCGTTTAGTTTGAACGCGATACGCTCTGCGTAGTAATCTGTTGGTCTCTTTACTAGGCTATCACTTCTGTTCCTACGCGTGGCACCGTGTAGGGCTCAAACTTAGAGCACTAGACGCAGTACTAAAGGGCAAAGTAACCGCCTAAACCACTGCATCATTCGTGCAGTCATAAAACATTTGTTCCCACATCTACCAAGTTAAGCTACCATCAACAGATTGTCGTGTGAACTAATTTCCACCACATTTTCATTATTTACCCACCGAAGCACATTCCCTTCCTCAATTGATTCCGATTTGTATGTTACCTATGGGACTCATATAGACTATATTCGACGTTATTTTGGATCCTCTTTTAGTTCTTTTCCATGGGTTTTTATTGGATGTAATTGAATTTTAGGGTTGATTTGAGGTTATTTTAATGTGTAGCTCCTCCTCCTCGAGTCGTGTTCCTCATTACTGAGGGTCGTGAAGTTCCCGCTGGATTAGCTTCTTATGGATGGTATCTCGCCATCTGCGACGGTTTTTAGCGTCATGAAGTGCGACGTGCAATTGGGCGTCCAGTGTGGATCTGACCTGATCTGCCCATCTTTTTGGGCTGCGGCCTCTTGGTCGTTTGCCCTCAACCATGCCAGTTACGATGAGCTGTTCAAGGTTGTGGCCATTTTTCCTGGCAATGTGGCCAAAGAACTCCAGTACTCTGCGCATGCAGGTAGTAGACAGTCTGA
Source organism: Euclidia mi (assembly GCA_944739405.2). Lineage (NCBI taxonomy): Eukaryota > Metazoa > Arthropoda > Insecta > Lepidoptera > Erebidae > Euclidia > Euclidia mi. The sequence continues at coordinate 21,936,460 of OX123204.2, read as the reverse complement.
TCTTGATGTTCAGTTCACTCAAGATGGAGAGGTTTGTACGGAAAGCAGTCCAGGGAATTCGGAGCATTTTCCTCCAGCACCACATCTCGAAGGCATCAATGCGGTCGCGGTCCGCCTTTTTTAAAGTCCAAGTCTCAGCCCCGTAGCTGAATATGGAGAAGACTAGACATTTAACCAATTTAGTTTTGGTTTTGCGAGAAATGTTGCGATCCCTCCATATGCCTTGCAACTGCGACATTGCACTCTTGGCCATTCCTATGCGCCTCCGGATTTCCTTTTCACAAGAACCTGTGTTGCTGATATTCGCACCGAGATAGATGAAGTCATCAACCACTTCAAGTCCAAGAGTTCCCGTGAGTTGCAACTTTCTACTTCGGTCCACCACCATCAATTTCATGTGTAGCTAAGAAATTTATTATTTATTAAATTAATCTATTGGTTAAAATAGTCGTTTTCGTTTAAAACAATGGTCTTCGGTTTAAATATTTGCGAATGCATTCATTTTCAAATATTTACAAAATATTCATGACTGTTTATTTTTGATGGAATTGCCTCTTTGCTGTTGTTATGGTTATTTGTAAAATAATTGGCAATATGCGATGACATTTTTCAGACAATTTAATCTAGCATCACCGTTGGGTTAACATGTAGTCAACTTACTCTACCATATAGATAACAAAATTGTTTTTCCGTATAGAAGTAAACCTGTGAGTGCAATGTTCAGCGCAGTGTTAAATACAGTTCTAATTCTATAAACAGTTTTACTGTGAGTGATCTACTTGTTTTTATTTTAGTGAAAAGGCAACCACGTTAAACGCTTATAATATTTAATATATAAAATACAATATTTTTGTTGCGTTAGGTAGCACAAAGTAAAAAATTTACCCACGACTGCTCAATTGCAATTCCATTATCTTAAAACTAAATGTTATTTTTATTTCTAACACATAAGAACGTAGCACCTCAATTACTCCGACCTACGCCTTCGTAATTCCCGTTTAGCCCAAACTACTCTCTGACCGCCACGACTATTGACAATTAATACTTGTTCACTAATCTGACTGGAACAATGATCGCTAAACTTGTCTGTTATTGTGCTTATCATCATCATCATCAGCCACTTATACTGTCCCACTGCTGGCCACGGGCCTCTTCTCACTTTGAGAAGGGTAATGCCATAGTCCACCACACTGGCCAAGAGCGGGTTGGCAAACTTCACATGTCTTTCGATAACATTATGGAGAACTCTCAGACATACAGGTTTCCACACTATGTTTTCCTACACCGATTCGCAAGCGATTATTAACAATTTAATACGCACTTAACTCCGAAAAGTCATTGGTGCGTGCCGTGGATTCGAACCCGAGTCCCTCTGCGTAGCAGTCCGTCGGTCTCTTCACTCAGCTATCGCTGCTTTCTATATGCGAAATGCGGTTTGATTGTAACGACTGCGTCTCGGAGGGTCTTGAGTTCATACCCTCACCGCGCACCACGGCGTTTTTGTAGTTAAGTGCGTATTTGTACGGTCTTACAATATTCTGTACGTGGCAGCTTTCGCACTTGAAAAAAAAGTGTTTTATTTGGCTCCCAGAGTGGATATTGCTGTCACTTAGATTTCGGTAGGGAATGCCAACGGAGGTGCTTTAAACTCTACCCTAAATATATTCTAGGCCTACTCATTACAACCACCGCGGTGTCATTTCACGTCCTGTAGCAGTGGGGCTAAGCAAATCATGGTCAACGTACATTGGAGCGATACTATTGTGGGTTTGTTGTGTATGTTTGGAGATAGGAAAAGAAAGATAGATTGTTCACAGTCAACACTACCTCAGGGAAGCGGGTACTAACATCTCCGGGGGAGGTGCCGGAGCAGACCCGGCGAAAGGTGGGACCGCCGCGCCGACCAACGGCGCCAGCACCCGCATTATCGACAGAGGCCCTGCCGACGCTCGCACCGCCAACTACCCCGATACTCGGTACAGCAACATCCATATCCGAGCTTGTGGAGATGGCCACCGCCTCTACGGGCGGCATCATGGAGGCCGTCAGATCAAAGACCTCCAAGCTCAATAAGGAGGAGATAGCCATCATCGGGCAGTGCGTAAGCTAGGTAGGGTCCGTAGTCACGCACTTGGTGGCGCGCCTCGCCGCCGCGGAGCAACGTGCCGCCGTTGCGGAGGAGCGCGCGAAGAGAGCGCCAGTGCCCACACCGACGCCAACACCTCAAGAACACGTCTCTGGATACCCGGCTCCTGTAAGCTATGCAGGCGCAATTAAACTAGGAAAGAACACGGAGCCCGTAAGATTGCCAACCCGCCCGGGTCCAGCAGTGGCTGTATACCCCGCCGAGGACCAGCGCGACAAAATCCGCACCGCCGAAGAAACGAAAAAGATTCTGCGTGCCAGCGTGGTTCCTGCAGAGCTGGGATTCCGTGTCCACGGAGTCCGGAAGACTGGCGGTGCGGGTCTTATAGTGGAGACACCCTCGGAAAAGGATGCTAAGGCCCTGCGTGCAGCGGTTCCAGCAACATTGAGGGTCGAGGAGCCCCAAGATAAACGCCCCGTTGTCTCCCTTATGGGAGTGGACGCCAGCGTAAAGGCAGACGAATTGGTAGCGCTCATCCACGAGCAGAAGTTAAAGGACCAGATGTCAGTTGACGAGGCGAAACGCAACATTCGCCCGTTTTTTAACAGGAATCGCCGAAATGCAAAATGTGGATGTGCGAATGCTCGGCGGCGCTTCGGACTCAGCTCATCGACAGAGGCCGCGTCTACATTGGATGGGACGTGGTAGAAGTGAACGACTATATCGATGTCACGTGCTGCCGCAGGTGCCAAATGTATGGCCATCCTGAGAAGTACTGTAGGGCCAAAGCCATGACCTGCGGGAGATGCGGTGAGGATGGCCGCAAAAGCGCGGAATGTCAAGCCAAGCAGGAGGCCTGCGCCACCTGCAAAAAGTTCGGCAGGAAGGGAGCGAACGAGCATCGGACCAACAGCAGGGACTGCCCTGCGAGGAAGTATGCGGAGGGCCGGTCCATGGCCATGACAAACTATGGCCAGTAAACAGCTACTGAAGATTGGACAAGTGAACCTGCAGGGTTCAGCGGTGGCGACAGCAGAGCTGCCCGCCATCGCGGGGGGATGGAGCTGGACGTGGTTCTTGTCCAAGAACCATACCCCATGCCTCATCTCTCCTCCACCGCTGGACCAATGTGGGTTTTTGGAACGTACGAAGAAAGGCCCAAAAGCGGATTACTATTGCTACGACGCGACATTCCGTGCGCCCTTCTTGGCCATCTAAGCAACAGCCACTGCACCGTGTGCCACATAGATTTGGATCCTCGCCAGACTGGAACATCAACATCTTCAGCATCGATCCACCTCATCAGCGCCTACTTCCAGTACTGGACTCTCTGCGGTGTCACCGAGTACTGATAGGCGCTGACACGAATGCCCACTCGCCAATGTGGCACTGCTCACCGAGGAACTACGTAGGGAGAGGACCGGACGTGACGCACCGACGCCAACAAATGGAGGACTTCATCGTTGGCCGTGGACTCATCATTCACAATCGCGAAGACCAACTACCCACCTTCGCCACGGTCAACGGGGAGTCCAACATCGGCCTCACGCTGGCCACTAGGAGCACTCCGGTCGATGACTGGACCGTACACGCCGACGTGAGCAGCAGCGACCATCGGCTAATCACCTACCGTCTATGTGGCACACGGAACGGACCAGAACCAGGCTCGCCGGCGGAACTGCTGGAAGAGCCGAGGAGATTTCGCGAGCGCGGCGTGGACTGGGGACGCTTCCAGGCAGTAGTCCACGAACGTGTGGGAACGATTAACTGGCGAATGAATGCAGGTGAAGTAAGCGAGGCGTTTACGAATGTCATAGTAGGTGCGGCGAGCGAATGTTTGGGAGTATGTATGTGGGAACAGTAAGCGTGCCAAAGGTTATGAATGGTGGTCTCCTGCATTGGAGGTCGCGCGTAAAAGAGCCAGTCGTGCAAGAAAGGCGTGGCAGACAGCAAGAAAGCGAGGATTCGGGGTTTTTGAGGAGATAGCGCGATAGAAACTTAATGAGTGCCGCAATAGTTATAAGGAGGATGAGATGATTAGAGGAGGATGGCGAGGACGCAGAACGAGTTCTTCCGGGGACTTGCCAACACCGGTAACCAAGACCCCTGGGGTCTGGCTTACCGAGCAGCCAGCGGGCGGTTCAGGCCACCCCCTAATGTTATCAACGGCACAAAGTTCTCGGAGGGATATGCTGGGGACGCGCGGGCCGCCATGGGGGTCCTAATCCAGGCACTATGCCCGGACGATGACCCAGGCGCCGACAACGCCTACCACTGACAGGTGAGGCTACTGGCGGCCTGCGTGCCCTCGGGTCGCGACGCGCCCCCGCCATCTCTAAATGTGGTGGGCTCTATAGTTCGGGACTTACCCAACACGGCACCCGGCATCGATGGGATCACCGCCCGCATGGTTAAACATGTGTGGCACGTAGCTGACTCCGAGCTGACGCGTGTTTTAGGAAAATGCGTAGAGGAGGGCACATTTCCCGATACGTGGAAGGACGGTCGGCTTATTGTCCTGCCGAAAGGCAATGACAGGCCGCTGACTGATCCTAAAGCGTATCGCCCTATCACGCTCCTTTCGGTTCTGGGCAAGATCTTGGAGAGGGTCATGATCCACTGCGCACCCAACATCTCGCGCAATATCTCACCCTGCCAGCATGGTTTTTCTCGAGGTCGTTCAACACTTACAGCTCTGCGGTCCCTTCAGGTCATAGTTAACGCAAGCCGGGCCAAATATGTCCAGGCCCTTTTTCTGGACATATCAGGTGCCTTTGACAACGCGTGGTGGCCCATGATCCTGCTGAAAGCGAAGAACGGTGGTTGCCCGCCCAACATCTATCGGATGTTGGTCGCGTATTTCACGAGTCACCGGGCAGGTCTCTTCGTTGGAAGTGGGGTCGTGTGGAAGCCGTTGACCATGGGCTGCCCGCAGGGCTCAGTTTTGGGACCCTCACTGTGGAACCTCCTGATGGATGACCTGTTTCGATTGCCATACCCAGACGGTGTGCAATTGGTCGCGTACGCCGATGACGTAACGATCCTCATTGAGTCAAACTCAAGAGCGCGCATAGAGACATCAGCCTCTAGCGCCATGGCGTTAATCAGCCAGTGGGGACAGCGGAACCGCCTGGGCTTCTCCCCCTCCAAGTCGTACTCTATGACTCTGAAGGGGAAAATGCCCGGTCGACCACCGACTGTCCGACTCAATGGGGTCTCAGTTAAGAGCGTAAAGTCGACCAAAGTTCTGGGTGTGGTAATCGACACAACCATGTCCTTCAAGGAACATGCGGAATCCATCGGTGAGCGCGCCGCAGCTGCGTTCGGTAAGATGTCGAGAGTCTCTGCCGCATCCTGGGGTATGCGCTACAGAGCGCTCCATGTCCTGTACAGGGGCACGTACGCCGCGATAATTACCTACGCGGCCGGATGCTGGTGGAGGCGAACGACCGTGTTGGTGGTCAAAAGCGCGTTGTTAAGGACACAGAGACCCGCGCTTATACTGCTGACAAAGGCATACAGGTCTTGCAGCACAGCGGCCCTGCCCGTCCTGGCGGGTGTTCTGCCAGCCAATCTCGAGGTTAGCCGTGCGGGCAGGCTTGATGATATCCGACACCTACCCAAGGAGGAGTTCAGAAACGGGAGTAGGCAAATTTCGCAGGAGACTGTTGCCTCCTGGCAACAGAGATGGGAAGGCGAGGCGAAGGGTAGGGAGCTTTTTCGATTTTTCCCGGACGGGGCGGCTCCGCTCAAGTACACTTGGGTCGAGCCGGACTATCAAGTCTCACAGCTTTTGACAGGACATGGGTGCTTCAGGAAACGGTTGTGTGATATGAGGTTATGCGAGGACAGTGTGTGCTATTGCGGAGAAGAAGAGGAAAGCTTGGACCATGTGTTGTGGCGATGCCCCTTGTATGCTGAACTTAGAACTGAGATGATGAATGGGATCACTGTCACAACGGTCGGACCCCCTTTTTACGCTGAGCTTGTGTGCTCTGAGGCGAACTTCCGGCGGTTTAGAGACTTCGCCCATAAATGGCATGAAATAAGAGCCAACCTAGAAAAGGAGGAAAGGACCCGGGCCAGCGACGAAGCCGTTAATGTTACGTCAGCTGTGAGAAGAGCAGCGCCTAGCGTACTACAGTAGTACAGCCGCCCCAGAATGGGGAGAGTGGCTCAGGGACACATAATTTGTAAGGAGTTTACAACGGGCGCGCGGGAAAGAGCATACAGCAAGTACCGTGCGCCTCTCCCAAGATTCGGTCCATATACCCAGACGGGTGGTGGGACCATGAGGAGGTGGAGGGAACGTGTTCACAGTCAACAGTTTAAGAGTTTATTACGCCACACACAATAGTTCACATGTATACACGAAAACAGAAGAAGCAGAGAATGAGAAGGAGTACACAGTAAGATGAGAAGAAGAGTAAGCGAGCGATAGCAGATAGATTCGAATAACAATTATTACGAAAACTTTAGCTGTGAGGCAGAGCTAAGTGCGCGTAGGCTCGATATGTAAGTAAGGAACCGACTGGCCGGCGTCCGGGCTCTGGTATGCGGTCGGGCTTGGCACTCCTTGAGCGCGTGAGAGAAAGGTGGGGCATCGGCCGTCGCAGGCGCCGCCGGCCGGTAGATTCACTACTAATACAAAGTGTTGGTTTGTCAACATGTACAATTATTTTAATTAATTATTTATAATATGATTATGGTTGTTCTAAGTTAACATTGAAACAATAAGGTAACATACTAGTCAGCAAAGTTAAATCAGCAAAACCCAATTTACCCACTACACTATTTTTTAATAATTTTACAATCCAAAATGAAACGATTTATTTTTAACAAAAACTAGAAGCTTATGTAGGGCAGCTAGTTAAATAAAAAGTTTCTAATCAGCTAGATAAAAAGTTAATACCTTAAAATATTCACTGTTGGTATTATGCAGACATAAAAAGATCAGCGACTAATACTATTTGCACTGAAAATTCAAGATATGCGATGCTCTCGATATATTTCAATTACGTTTTAATCTTTGCTGTCAGGCAGGAGTTGCCCATCAAAACTATGACAGAAAACAATCACAAATTAAGAACCATTTACGGAACGGTTAGGTTAATATAATAAAAAATAATACAGGCTTCAAATGACTAAAACATTTTGAGCTACACAGTCCTCATATTACATAATATCAAAATTAAAACTTATAAAACTGTTCCGCACAATTACGAACACCTAGAGGTTTCAAATTAAATGTAACTAATTAAATGTAAGTGGGCTATATCGAGTTGCGGGCGTCAACTCTCATTCTGTTTCTCAGTACGATACCTGGAGACATACCACGGGATTAGCCATCATGCGACATCACGAAACGTTAGAGTTATATGCTGTGATTGGTGGAGAATTCACAGTTGACCAATGAGAGTGCTGATAGTCGACATAACACTTGGGGTACCCAAACCCGTGCTGGCTTTTCCTACATATAGTAGGAGAATTCTCAAATTAGATTACGTACCCGAGTGTTCCGGCTTAATTTCAACTCGTATTGCTCTATTATGAACTTTGCACAGATATGCCTTTTATTCCGCCGTTCAAAGGTAGCTAAGTTGCTTTTTTTGTAAATTAAACAGGTCGATGTTGATTGTTTTAGCTTTTAATTTGCGAGTCGATTGGGACTTTGTATATGCTATGTGTAGAATGTGTGAAGTTTTGGGTGTAAAAGAGTTCTTTGAGTGCGTGTGATACTGTTGTAAATAGGGTTGGTTCAGCTACTTTATTACTTGTGACTGCATGGTTAGCGTAGTGGTTAAAGCGGCCGCCTCGCTGCCTGACACTGCGCCGAGTGCTGTGGGCTCGATTCCCGCACGAGGCAACATTTTGTGTGATTCATAAATTGTTGTTTCGAGTCTGGGTGTTCATTGTGTCCGTTGGTTGTATGTTTGTAAAGTCCTCCGCAACACAGGATTTAGTCCTAGTGCGGGAGTTTCTTTTAAAGAGAAAGAAAGAGAAAGAGCTACTATAACCGCGAGATTATAGTATGCTTCTTTGCCATTTTAACTTTGTAAAGATTGTACTTATAAATAACTAGAAGATATTTTTAATATTTAACTATTTCTGCTCGATCCCGTGGGAATATCGGTCAATCCCTTCTTAGTGCTCCCCTACGGTCTCCATGTCATGGAGCTCTAAGTCCGCCGAACTAAAGAGATTAAGATAATATTAGCTTTTACATAATACTGCTGAGATTTAACTTTAAACAAGACTTCGTCCGCAACTCCGCCCGCGTGAATATACACCTAAGCCATCCTCAGGAATCACACTATCTATTGGTAAAAACTGTACAAAAATCCGTTCGGTAGTTTTTGAGTTTATCGTGTTGTTACAGACAGACTGCCTCCATGGTCCAGTGGATAACGTATGCGACTGCTGATCGGAGGTCCCGGGTTCGAATTCCGGGTCGGGCAAAAGTGTTATTGGGTTTTTCCCAATTCTCAGTAGCAGCACGGAGTCTAGTGATGTGCCTGGTAACGACAATAAGCTCGCCCTCTGTTACGTGGGACCTAAAAAATCATGGCAAAATGTGTGTAATATTACAACCTGTGCCTACCCCTTCGGGGATTCAGGCGTGAGACTATAAATAAAAAAATAAAATAAAAAATACATACAGACAGGAAAAAGAGGGGATTTCGGTTTATACTATGTATAGATAGAGAACTGTTTGATGTCTCATCAGTGGCAATAAAGGTCTCTTCCTTTCCAAGAATAATACTGTTTCGGATTACATATTCCCGAAAAGTTTGTAACGAAACCACCTCGGCTAATTTAATAACATCAAATTGCTTATCTCGAATGAGGAATATACGTACACATGAAAGCGTCGGTGAACCATTAAGTTTCAAAGAAAATTATAGGTACTTTAAAACTTTGTGTTTCCATTTATAAGTATTTGTGGTTTATCCAGTAAGAGAAACTTAGGGAACATTTGAAAAAGAAATTTGGTTAGGATATTAGAAAGAAAGAAGAAAGAAAAAGCATTTATTTCTAACAGACGAAAGACAGTCAATGTGACAAAAATGACTACTGTATATAGGTATAAATCTGGTATAAATCTATACACGCCTGTCGTCTTTATAGTTACCTATTTTTATGCAAATAATATTATTTTATTTTATTTTTTTTTGGTCTTGTACATAACCACATTTGTGAATGTTTATTTTACATAATTTAATGAAGATATTAGATGTTAGTTGGAGTAAAGATTGGTTTAAAGCTAGTATTCTGTTATATCTGGTTAGACTAGACAGCGGACACCGGACTTCAAGGCGAAAGACATTGAAATCACTTCTACATTCAGGACTAAAAGTAAAGTCTAGTCTAAGTCGGGGCAAATATGAGGTATTTCATCTTTATTTTAGAATTCAACGATATAGACTTGTTACGTAAATATAAGCATGTGTACAAATCGCGAATGGTTAAAAGTGTTTAATGTCATCTCTGTCTCAATAGATAATGTAGTTTCCAGATCATTCAGTTTGAACTAGAAATGGAAAAACGATATGATTGCGATATATGTAAGGCTTACGAATTTGAATCGATTTTAATAAGCAGCACATCACTGTATTTTATTGCTATTTAGATAACAACGACTGCCTCCGTGGTCCAGAAGATATCGTATGCCACTGCTGATCAGAGGTCCCGGGTTCGATTCCTGGGTCGGGGAAAGTGTTACTGGGTTTTCCCGAATTCTCAGTAGCAGCACGGAGTCTGGTGATGTGCCCGGTAACGACAATAGGCTCGCCCTCTATTATGTGGGACCTAAAAATTTATGGCGAAATGTGGGTGTAATATTACACCTCTGTCTACCAAAATAAATAAATAAAAAAGTAAATAAAAAAGTAACTATTCATACTTTTAACAAGTTATCGGGTGAAACCACATTTGCCTGATACTGTATTCAAAACAACTTCGCTCATAAAGCTGCGTCACAACAGAAGGAGATCACCATTCATTTTCATTGCGTAGGGCTAAGCAGCAGATTCGCATTACACTGTTAAACTTAGTAGCGAAGCTTAAACCGAGTATAGACGGTATAAAGGGTCTTACATACAAACCGCCGGCAGTAGGCGCCGGAGCAATCCGCGCAGGTACAGCTATTAGACGCAAGTTGTGGAAAGCTTGCCCTTAAATTAATAATCAATACACACATAGTAAGTAAGTACAATGTGAAACAGTTGCAGCTCCTTACAAAAATAAAATATGTATAAATATTTACGATTAAAAAGAGTGGCCACGAGTTTTATTGCCCGTTGTTTCTCGTGGTTCTATCTATTGCTTTGAGAACAAGGCAGTTAATGTAAATACAAACATACATACATATCGTCACGCCTTTTATCCCCGATGGGGTAGGCAGAGGTGTATTTCTACACCCACTTTTCGCCAGATATACTTTAGTCCCACGTAATAAGGGGCGAGCCTATTGCCGTACCAGGCACATTTTCAGACTCCGTGCTGCTAATGAGAATTTCGTGACAGAAAAACCCAATAACACTGCCCGACCCAGGAATCGAACCCGGGACCTCCCAATCCCACGTGCACATTTATGCCGCGAGACCAACGAGGCAGTCGTATAGGGTTTGATGTCGAGTTTTCCGTCTCTACGCAAAGATGGTATTTGCATCGTGTTATCCCTTAGTCGCCTCTTACGACACCCACGGGAAGATAGGGGGTGGTGACACTTGTATTCTATGCCGTCAACCACACGGTCAATGTAGATGCAATAAGTAATTTAATTAAAAAAATTACGATCATAAGCGTCACCTTGTGATCTAGATGAATAAATAAAAAAATGAAATTGACTTTGACTTTGATTACAGACATAGGATCACGCTCAGTATCTAGATTAATTTCTAATTAATTTTAAATTCGTCTTGATTAACTTATGTGGGCTAATACCTGTTGCCTGAAGGGGTAGACAGAGACCTAGGTCTGCTATTTGCTACGATCCTGTCGTATCAATATCTTAGCGTTCTCCTGTTTCGTACTCGAAAATATTTGTATTGAAGCCGGGGTCTGCTTTGCCTTTATGAGTCTTTAATTTTTTCTCGATCTTGCCATTATTTTTGCATCGTAATTTGGTAAATGTATCATATACAACATGCTTTGGTATTTACATATGCTCGAAAGCTTGAATAAGCTTTCGAATATATGTAAATTATTTTAATTGGCAGATTTAATTTTTTATTGTAGTACCCTTAAACCGAGGGTAAGTGAGCAGGCGCTTTTCGCCTCCCACGATTAATATAATTAACTCCATATTATACGGGCTTATTACCGAGCGGTTGGTTTAGATTTATAATGCATAAGTAGCCCCGCTTTGTTTGTCGTCTTCAACAATGGTTACAAAGGGCGCTGCATTTTGCTCCCAGTTTCGTTATAGTAGCCCTGTTTTGATATACTCTACTTGTTTTGTAGTTTCTCTTTGAGTTTTGTAAGTCCAAGTTATAAGAGAAAGCTTTTAATTTAGTTAGAAAACTAACCCATGTAGTTATGTTTAGTACATAATAATATTTCTCACGTATCAAAAACGATGTATAACAATAGTTAAGATGGCCAATTTATTTCATTGCTCATCATTGCAGATTGCTTAAGACCAATGATATTTTTGACCATATTGTTTCAAAAGCTGTGAGTAAACCTTTATTAATAAATATACAAGCAAAATATGTATGTCATATTTTGCTAACTTTATTTGGATTATGCTTAATAAAAGACATACATTTTGCCGTAAAATAGTGGGCAGTGAGCCCAATCACAAATAGGTACACGAGTACATACACTAGTATGTAACTAGGATTAGGTATAAAAATCGAAAATAAACTAGAGACACAAAATAGTAATCGCAACTATTTTCGATCTTACAGATCATATCTTCTGTTCTTAAAGCCGTGAGAAAAGTTGTCATCCTACGTCTCTTTGCGAATATATGAGATAGCCATATTTGTACTATTAATAAAAGAGTGATTGTTTGTTTGTTTGTCTCCCTTTAATGTCGTTTCTTTCTTTTTTCTGGTTATGAGGTTCGTGAGTGACATAGGCTACGTTTTTAAAGGTAACCGATTCCCACGCGGCCAGGCACAGCCGCAGTCGAAGTCTAGCAAAGCTTTAAGTATGTTGTTGCAGCGACAGCCTAATGAATGACGATACCAACCTGCAATACGGCGAGTATCGGGTTCGAAGTTTCGGCGTACACCACTGACTTTCTGAAAATATGTGCGTATTCAATTATTAAATGTCCGTGCCGTGTTTTGATTAGTTGAACCGTCAGTATTGGCTATCAAAAGATTTTTGGCTGTTGTTCTGGGGATTCAGTACCATTAAATATACTATCGCTGATCTAAGACATTTAATATCATTATTCCTATGGGTTGCGAAAGTTGGAAATCAGTCTGTCTCTGTAAAAGTTAATATTATTCTGTCATTTCTGGTAAATCTAAAAAAACTGATCCTAAGATCCGAGGCGAAAGTCTTGGTTGCAACTGGAATAACGCCAGGTCGATGATGATAAAGCTAAGTACCTACATCTGCCGTCAGATAACCTAAAAGTCTATGACTTAGAATTGCACGATACTATTAATATTTAGATGTGACCATTGCAGAGATTAGACAATTCAATCATCGGATGCAATTATAAATGCGTCGAACAACTCGAATGTGCACATGCATCTATCGTTTCCAGTTTTTTTTAAAACAAATCCCGCACTAGGAATAAATCCTGTATCGCGGGAGACTTTTACAAACATACAACCAATGGACACAATGAACACCCAGACTCGAAACGAAAATTTATGGGTCACACAAAGTGTTGCCTCGTGTGGGAATCGAACCACAACACTCGGCGCAGTGCCAAGCGGCGAGGCGGCCGCTTAAACCAATACGCCAACCATGCATTCAAAACTGCAATTTTATTACGTGTAAATAAAACAGTCTGTCTGAGCTTGGAGGCAAAATATAGCCAACCCTTCAGTCCCCAAGGGTATCACCAGAAAGAACTATGAAAACGTTGGTCAACTACACACTACCCCGCTTGTGTGATAAAATTACGATCCCAGCTGCAAACGGTAAAGGAATAACATCATTTTAGTAGATGGTATTCTTGTATCGGTCTTTGGGGTAATAGTTTTTATGGGGCAACTTTGGTTTTGGCTGTATTGACGTACTGATGTGATAGTATGGATATGGGCTTTATTGCCTTTGCCATCAGATTATTTAGAGGCAACTTTAGTATATTATTATGTAAATAAATAATAATAAAATAACTAATCCTGAAAGGAAAATGACAACCTTAGCAGTCAGACAAAGCTGCGTTCAAATGCCTCGCAAAAATGAAAAATCTTGTGCAGCATCTCTTTAAAGTAAGCTTGAAAATTACGTATTGAAAAAATGCCGACCTTCTTTGATGGACAGTCTAGATCAGTAATGGTGAACCAATAGCAGTTATGCCACATCACAAAATAATTTTGGCCTACGACGAAAATGCACAAATCTATTCTTGATCACCACTTAAAACTACTAACTTCAATATACAACAGTTCCGCTCGGATTGTATGCGGGTAATGTTTAAGCTATTTGAACAATCACGTTATTGAATAACAAACGTATAAAAGATTAACGTTACTTTTAATCAACCAATTATATTTTCATTAAAAATAGCACATTTGTTACTAAAGGTATGCAATCCCTGATTTAGATAGACTAGGACTAACTTTGTTGTTAGATTTAGCGCCCTTTTAAAACAAGCTCTCAAACGACACCACTTACCTCAGCCTTAAATCAGCTGACAAATGGTTAAACACTATTCTGTCTATCCATTGAAGGCTAAACGTCACGAGTCTATGCTACACAGCTTCACAAAGCTGTCACAAAACCCCAAAAGTAAACTTTAGACCGTCTAGCCACCCATCAGATTGTGTTCCGACATCTGTCCGCCTTCATCACAAAAGTTTGCGCAAAACACCTGGGAGTTTTATCTTAGCTAGCTACAGAAATCTCAATACTGCTTTGGACATTTATTGAAAAATTTCCCATCCCTGAGAGTATATTTCAACCGTCATATCTAGTAGAAGCTATTAAACACACATTGCTAAAGTATCTAGACATGCTCTTACTCACCAACCACAGAGTTATTACTGCTAGAGTAGACGGGGACGGGACAGTATTATTGCTCTGCGTTTTGCGGTATAGAAGCCACAAATATGAACGACGCATTTGGTTGGTTAGTGAGCGAGTCATTTGCAAGTGAAATTATGTAAATATGAAAGACGCTTAATGGCATGATGGCTGTGATTGCATTTGCACTGCTATGGCGTTCTGTAGGTTTTAGTTACGTATGGAAATCACAAAAAAATTATCCAAGTCGTCGTCCCCTAACATGATTTCAGTCCAAAGATTTTGAGTATGCGATGCCTACATTTTTGAAATGTTAGGATCAAGTTTAGATAAATTGTTTACTGTTGTGTATAGTACGTTCAAACAACAAGCAATGCGTAAACTGATTACTTGCTTTTGGTTGAGATGCGTTCTCTCTAGTAGTGCATTAAGTACATGTACTACGAAACTTAAGTTAATGCTCTCATAATCGCTAGCTCTAAGCGGGACCTGCTTCTAGCACTGTGCTCCTTGCCTCATCGTTAAACGTCACAGATCGAGAGTAGCTGTGAAATTTCTTATACCATCACATATCATCCGCCTAGCGTTATCCCAGTCTCAACCCGAGGTCCGCTTTCTAGTCTAACCGGATTTGGCTGAATATTAGCTTTTCCACCTAGCGACTGCCTATCTGACCTCCGCAACCCGAAGGGATAGCGATATTCCATGGTTTAGACTAGTGTCAGTTTGTTTATAGGTACTGGCTCCCTATAACGACTGTCAAAGATCTTCATGACAGCCGAGACCGACGGCTTAGCGTGCTCTCCGAGGCTAGGGGCAAGCGATAATTTACAAATTAATACGCACATAACTCCGAAAAGTCATTGATGCGCGCCGTGGATTCGAACCTGATACCCTCTGCATGGCAGTCTGTTGGTATCTCCACTAGGCTATCGCTGCCTTATATCCTTATATATATATAAAATAATTGTTCTGACTAACATATCATCGCCGAGCCCAAACTAGTGAAGCTTGAAACATAAAATTTGGACAGCGAGACAGATTAAGGATTTTTTATTATAACATTCCTAAAGAGTTCAAATAGAACTTGAAAGTTTATGGCAGGTGAAGCCGCGAGCAAATGCTAGTTACCTAATATAGTATGTGTGCTTGGAAAAAAAAGGAATCAAGGTAGGCATATCGAGTACTGCAGTGCACATCATTGTTGGACTTCAGTCGCATTACTTTTCACTGCTACTTTACCGCTTTGAAGTCACACATTTATATTCTTAGTTTTAGTTTTACATTTCATATCGGTGACACAAATCCGCAGCGCGTACTATTGCAGTCACGTGCTAGATATTGCATTCGTTCCAGCGTCCATGCTGAGGATACTTTACATGTGTATGCGTTCGTGCTCTGCGTGGTTTGTAGCGTGGTGTGATGATATGTATGTGTTTGTGTGTTAGTGATTGTACATAGTGTGAGTAACGACAAGGACCAGCAAATATTGATGTTCTTGTCGTGACGTTATTATTGCACATGATAAATCTCTATTATCTTAAAATTACTATGTTTAATCTAAACTACATTCTTATGTGGAAATATGTATAATTTTAGAGCTTTAAGTGCAGCAATGTTATGCCTATATGTAGTTTATGTGGTCGCCTCGTCACTTGGCTCTGCCGATTGTTATGGTTTCGATACCATGACTATCCAATGCTTTGTTCGTTGGTTGAAAGTTTATAGAGTTCCTCGCAATACAATTCAAAAAAGTGTCTTTAGCCTCTTTTTTGTACTGTATTTTATTTTACTACAAGAGTGGACTTACAATTCCTCATATTAAAATCTTTTGAATTTATAAGTGACTAGATGACGCCAGCAGCTACGCCTGCATTTTTTTTTAATTTACCCATTTTGGCCGATCCCGTGGGCATTTCGGGCAATCCCTTCTTAGTGCACAACTACGGTCCACAAGGAACATACATGCCAAATTTCAGCTTCCTGCGCCCAATAGTTTCGGCTGTAGCGTGTCTGTCAGTCAGTAACGCAAGGATTTTATATATTAAGATAAGTGCTACGCCTGCTAAAATACCCAGTGGCCACCTCCATTACATAAATGAGAAAGCACGGGATATACGAGTCGGCTGTTGCACTGGAGTCCCCGTCGCTATGCTTCTTGAAGTATCTCCGCCGGAGACCACGATATATTAAGTCGTAGTAAAGCCTTAGCGTGAGATGTTGCAATTTGGTATTTAGAGGAGATTTCTTTTTTTATACGAATTTGAGTAACACAAATTACTCTTACCACAGTAAGACAAATTTGAGACGGACTATGAATTGGGTCGAAAACGGAAATTATTGGTGGGTTGAAAAAATCTTTAAAACGGGAACTACCGAGCGATTTTACAAAAATAAAAGAAATTGCAAAAATTTGACTGCACGGTTGGCGTAGTGGTTTAAGCGGCCGCGTCGCCGCTTGATACTGCGCCGTGTGTTGTGGGTTCGATTCCCACACGAGACAACACTTTGTGTGATCCATAAATTGTTGTTTCGAGTCTGGGTGTTCATTGTCCGCGTTAGTTGTATGTTTGTAAGGTCCCCCGCGACACAGGATTTAGTCCTAATGCGGGAGTTGTCTTTTAAAAAAAACAAAAACAAAAAAACTCCTATTTTAGGAATGTAATTCGTCCTATACATCATTCCTGGCCACCTTAAACTTGCCTGGAAGAGACTGCTCATAGCGATAATAATAACGTGATAGTCACAGTCTATTCTATTTTAAGCAACGTTAATTATTGTAGATCAGACATTTTGTGCCAAATGTTCCAACAATCTTAAACTGCTATTCTATCCATACAGATTTGGTTACATCTGTCTACCACTACGCAGATCTAAGCGTGGTTTTAGACAGATATATACTTAGGCGAATTGATTTGAACCGAATTTAATACCTGAAGTAACGATGCTTGATTAAAAATTGCAATAGACGGCTTTATCGCTAAATGTCATTTCTTTCAAGTAACCTTTGTATGGTAATGAATAGATCAGAAAAATAAAATCAAACAGTGATGTAGCCATACAATAAACTTTAGAGCGGGCGTTTATTTAAAAAAGAGAATATACGTGGAATAATGCTAATTCGACTGACTGAATGACGACTTCTTGAAAATACTTTTCTTTTATAGTCATTGTTTTGTAAAGAGGTATTAGGTTTTCCATATTCGTGGCGTAAGTTTTGCATCAAAAATCAAACTTACTGCTATCCAAACTAGTACCTACCTATAATATCCATACGTAGCTAATATTTCGGTTAGTAGGCAGCAGTATCATTAAACGTATTTTCAGCAGATCCCTCCCTATCTCTCCGCTGATTTAGGTCGAAATCGACGCATATACATCCTGTGGAAGATTCATGTGCTAAGTAAATATTAATTTAACCTGCATTGTTTCATTAACTAGCAAAGAGAGTTTCACACGAGAAATTATTTACCGCGGGTTCTGCTGAGTGATGGATATCGTCCCTTTAAAGGCTGCTTGATTATTTTTGTTGTTTTATAAGCAGATACATGTTTGTATCTCCCCAAAAGTTTGTAGGTAAGTAAAAACGTACGTTTAAGGTACACGTATATAATTTAAAAACTTCCTAACGGCTTTTGCTTTTGGTGACAATTAGTTCATGTAGCACTCATAGTCAATTGGATTTCCGTTCGTAAATGGGCCGTCTGAAAACTCTGACAACAGAGTTCGCCTCACACTCACACGAAAAAAAAAGATCTGGCGGTTCGAGAACTGTGCGCGCTCATTTGTAAGCTGGACTCTGGTTCATCTTACATCGGATACTTTATACAAATAAAACATAAGCGAACCCACTTGGGTTCGCTTATGTTTTATTCGTATAAACAGGCCAGGTGGCCTGTTGTGGTGCTTCGGCAGTCCAGTACCATCGGACTAGGTTGAGAACATCGAAAAGGCTCTAATGCTAATCACGAGCGTGCCATCTGGTAACAAGGACGTGACACTCGGAAAAGAAAAGAAGAAATACTTGATCTCCAAGCAGCTCACAACACTTTTTATAAACTCACCAGTGACGATGTTGATGTGTATTTTTTTCAGGAATAATTTAATGTTACTATAATGTGGAGCAAAAAACTTAAAATCAGCACTAACTTACTGAGTATCACAGTTGTTGCGCTACGTGCATAATACTTTACGAGTACATATTGCATTTCAACACAAGTACCAACTACTCTAAACAGTCAAAATGTTTTTGCTCCAGTCCACAAACGAAGCTATGGCATAGCAGATTGTAAATTCCAGTGTGTGCTGACATAAATCAGGCACTCGCGGCCGCGTCACACACAAATACTATAGGGACGCTCCATAACGCTAGAAGTGAACTCTACGAGATAAAGAGCCACTGCTGTGTTAGTTATCGGTTCATTTTCAAGTTATAAACATTCGTACTAGCTAATATTATTTTGAAAGGAGTTATTTATTATATTTCTATGGCTAAAAGACATACATTAGGTATGTATACTTTCTCGCTAAAGGACATATAAATATGTAGCTACAAGTGTTAGCAGGTGTCAACGATCTTTCTCTGGCTTTGGAAGTTAGGCATTTTTAGAATGTTAGTAGTGCGAGGCCAATTTTCTGCCAAAAGGATGAACACTCAAGCAATTATGGACATGTTGAATATCAATAAAAACATTGAATAAGCGCGAAGGAAATAACCCCTAATAAGTGGTATCTTCGTATTGACTTCAAGTATTGCCAAAAAGTTAGCACAGGAAGGTAGTATAAGAACATTTCTAATCATACCAAAACTCGAAAGTAACATCCCATCAATTGGCAATCAGAGGCAAAATCTTCCGTACATTACGCAACATGTTCAACAATTTTTAGCGCACAAGTTTGCCGCGTATATCCGAAGTACATAATTATCATTACCCGAGCGCTCAGTTAGTAAGTGACTCTGACACCAGAGTGGTCGTAGTTCGTACGCCCTCTAACCTCATTATTGAGCGAATCTCAATCCCTCCCACACCCAGCCACCTACCTGTGTACTTAGTCAACGTAAATTATTGTCAAATAATTATTAAGTAAAGGTAAACGCAACATCTTTAACCTATATCAGGACGTGCTAAAAATTGATTCGCAGTGACGTGGCGCGAAAATGGTCGGCCATTGTGGATATTGCCAACAGATTTGTTTGTAATTAGTGTTATTAGGGTTGCTTCAGCTCGCTGCCTTAAGTATTATTTTGTTTTCTTTGCAATATGTGATATTTTGTTGTGAATGCCGGTGGTAATAGTTGCGGAAACAGTTTCAGACTAAAAAATATCACGACTGAAGGCAGGGAGACAACATTGCGTTACAGCATTGATACATCTGACAATGACTGACGACTTTTCTAAATATTATTATGCTACAAATTTTAAGTGATTATGAAATCGTGAGATGTCAGAAACGATAGGTACTCAAGTTCATTGAGCTTAGAAAAATCAGCCACATACTTTTCCAAAGAGAACGAATAGTCGTCGTTTCTGGTTTTTATTAAAGCTCGTGTGAGAACTTCTTTACTCTAGAATTTATTAATATTTACACTTTTTTCTGCATTGCTATAATATTGACTGGTACAAAATTCAAACAGTTAAGTACGGACATAGTATATAAGAAGACATATAATTAAACTTTTGAAGCAAGAACATATCTTAGGAATCTTCTTTTTCTTATCCGTTACGCTCTTGACAGAGAGGTCGTGGTCATGTTGTAGGACAGGTTTGTGCAGATGAGATTTGCTTCACGACAGCACGCCATCCCCTCCTGATAGAAGCCACCCTGTTGCAGTCGGTATAGGTAAGAATATTTCTACTATTAAATAAGGAGAAGGACCATCGACGGCTTATGTAGCTATACGTATAACACGGTACCTAAACCAAGCAAATGTAGAGCATAAAAATATGATTTTATTTTTATTGATATCTACCATAGAGTCAGGGGTTTCATTCCTGTGCTGAGGGGCATGGGGCGATAGCATTGGCTTGAATCAACCGGTGCGCACTCTACGTTTTAGGACTTAGTAATTCTGTGCCTGAGTCAACAAAGCGCGGTCTCGCGAGTCCCTGAGTGTGACCCGATCTAGGCCAGTCATGTTTATTTATTATACAAAATTCAATGCCGGTTTTGAATCCGAAAATCTGTATCGAATATTCATAAACGAGTTAATAGAATCTGTTGCGCTGGCGTACTTTCTTTACAAAAAATGCATTGATTTATTTTAAAAGAGCGAATACATTACATTAGTAAATCAGTATTTAATCAGATTAGTAAATCAACTAAGGTATTACTTTTGTCTGCCTCTTACCCTTTTGTTTCCCGGTAATTTTAGAGGGTTTTTGACCGGTAATGTCAATCACTATTTCAGAGACCTCTATTTCCACAGTATCAAACTGTTATAATGGCGCTGACTCTGGTTACAATTCGTGCTATAAAAAATGTGTCCGTCTATAATGCTCCCACGGTTGAACCGCGGAACTGATGTTGGTACAGTTTTGCTTAAAGTTAGTTGAATACCCAAGATCAAACATGGGTTACCATTTTCAAAAAAATTACCTCAAACAGGTGACACAGGAGACGAATGTCTGTATAATTTTAGGACCTGCTTCTTTGTTATTTTTAGTTTTCGAAATTTTATTTTTTATCAAAATATATTAAAAAGTATATACAATGTATATATTAATGCTTCAACTAAGTACCCATGTTAAACCTCCATAGCATACATACATACGTACAATTAAAAATACCAGTACACATATTAATCAACACATAATCCAACACATTACTTATTTAAAAAACGTTGGCATTCTCATATTAATTACGATGCGTGTCGAAGTAAATCCTAGCACTCTGGATGATGACTCGTAATTAGCTAATCGGAGCTGGTGGTTTATGAATAATAATAAGCATGACTGACAAAGCTGAGCGCATTGACACCAAGAAGATAATAACAGAAGTGCCACTTTACATATTTTGTTTAGATTTTTGCCATCAATATATTGACGTCACGTAGTAGTTTGCAAACTTCGCTGCGGCCCGCTGGGAACATCACCTAACCTACCAGGTACGTATAACAATAATATGTATATATAACATTCTTGCGTTGCTGGTTGACTGACAGACAACGCACTGCCAAAACTATTGGGTGCAAGAAGCTGAAATTTGGCATGTATGTTTCTTAAGGACCGTAAGAGTGCACTCAGAAGGAATTTCCTAAAATTCACGGGATCGGGGGGAAACAGTTGAATTAAAATAAAATAAGCGGCCGTAGCTGCGGCCATACTCTAGTTTGTATATGTGTTATGTTTAAGTAGCGATAGCTTACGGGAGAGACCAGAGTGTCTGAGCTATGGTGCGCTACAATGACTTTTAGAAGTTATCAGCAGGTTTCCTCACGACGTTTTCCTTCACCATTTCACAAGCAATAATTAACAATTTAGTCCCCAGTTAAGTAGTTTGAGCCCGAGACACTCTGCGTAGTAAACCACTGACCTCACAAACTATGTTTTTTTATGGTAATAGGCGGCAAATGAGCAGACGGATCGCCTGATGGTAAGCAATTACCGCCGCCCATGGACACAAGCAACACCACAGGAGTTACAACTGCGTTGCTGCCCGTTGGGGTTGGAAAAAGGGATAGGAGGAGTGGGACGAGGGAGAAGGAATACGGGATGAGGCATCCGGCACTCTCGCTCACCGAACGAAACGCAACAGTTTAGGTACTGTCACTATACGTCCATTTTCTGTGAGAGGGTAGTACTTTCCCGGTCGAGCCGGCCCATTCATGCTGAAATCAGCAAGGCTCTACTACCTGTAAGTCCGAGAATTCGCCATAATGTTCTCCAAAGAAATATGAAGTATGTCAATCTGCACTTCGCCAGCGTGGTGGAATATGGCATGATACTTCTCATAGTGAGTAGACACCTGTGGCCAGCAGTGCGACCGATTACAAGTAAGGCCAATGATGCTGAATACCTACAAAGATGCTGCTGTAACTGTCCATAAATATCTTAGTATTCCAAGTGAATTTACTGCACATATTTGTCGTACGATTGAGCCCAACGTGGTAATCGCAGCGGACAATATCCGCCGGCTGTCATGACGTCACGGATGATACAGCTTGCCGTGACACGTCGTAACACGCGTCACCAAATGTCCCTAAACTCGTGTTTGTATTCCAATGTGCGGAAGTGCTGCGAATATTTGAATGTGGATTATTTGTAGAAAATAATGCGTTTTAACATGTATGAGAGCTAAATGGTATATCAGATTAAGTCCTAGATTCAGAATTTAAGACTACTTTTTGCAGAAGTAAGTTATTTATTTTAATTTAACATTGGTTGTAAAAAAATTGAGACCCATGCTTCACAAAAAGCTTTACTCTTCGAACTAAACTTAATGCATGATTAAATTTATAATAAGGACTATGATACTCTTACAATAGAGACATTTTAAAAAGCTTTGAATACTTATTTCCTCCCATAGTAATTGTTACTTACTTTCACAAAGAAATGTGAATAATTTGTAATTATATTTACACGGGATGAATCTCCGATATCATATTACATATTCTATAGAGTTCCAATTAACCCATGCTACCAATGCACAATGGTAAGAAAAGATCTGATTGAATTCTACCTTTAACATGCATTCATTTCAAAATTTTAAGTATATGAGAAATTATCATCTTCAATTATTGCACTGTTTAGACTTAGACCTAGCGTTATCCCCCTCTTCCATCCAAGACTTTCTGACTAAGAGTCTGGAATCCGCTTTTTTATCTTGTTATTTTGTCTTTCTTGTTAATGCCAATGAAGTATTTTTTTCACCTTAGCTCCTAACGCAAAATGCAGGGCGTTTAAATTGTGTGTGTTTATATGCATCAAGGTGTCTTTCTACAACATCGTAGTTTCTAAGTGATGACTCTCTTTTTAGTGTTTCGTGGCCGAAAATGGCAAAAAACTAAACCCTTATAGTTTCACCATGTTTGTCTGTCTGTATGACGGTCCGTATGTCACAGCCACTCTATTTTTTTAAATTCACAGTCTATTAATAGACAACTTTGTGAACAGTTTCTGAGTGTCTATTTATATTGCTTTATATACAGAAATGCCGAACACAATTTCTCAATTCCAGAATTAGTAATCTTATCGAACGCATCCGACCAACTAACGCAATACCAATATTGATACAATTAGTCACTGAATATTAGTCTTAATACGTGTAAACACGTTAGTGACACTTGACTGATGCTATTGACGTGACAGGATGTTGTACATGATATATATCTGACGTGTTAAATGACACTCGTCACTTTGATTGCGTTCATTTTTAATTGGCAGTAGCGTGTTAGATCTTGATAGATTTGTATTGCGGTAATATGCTTTGAATTTTTTTATGTTATTGCAGTGAGCTTATAATTATAAATACTAATTAATGCCATGCAGAAGGTTTCGGGTTCAAAGCAACGGCGCGTACCGCTGACTTTTAGAAGTGACATGCGTGTTCTCGCGTGCTAAACTATGAAAAGAGACTTCGCGAGGCAATATGCACGTCTGAGTTTTCTCGAAAGTCATATGAAGTTGGCCAACACGCACTTGGCCGTGGTGGAATAAAGCCTTACACTAAGTAACAATTCAGTAATCTGTGGCCTTTTCCCTTCTCATAGTGAGAAGCTGCCTTATTCAGCAGTCCCACAGTTTAAATACAGAGCCGATAAAGATAAAGATAAAGTTATAGTATAGATTTAAAAAGATAAAGATAATTTATTCGTGTAATACATGGTTAATTGGATGTTACAAATTAATTATGGTACATCATATCTCGCAGTCAGAGGCATACGAATGTTTTAATAAGATTATAATTAGTGTCAGTTATGCTTAATCTCTAAATTCATAATTTACATAATATTGTATTTGGTAGCATTTAATTCTATTCCCATTATATATTATTTTTATAATTAATTATATTTTACAATTTAAAAATTCATCCACAGAGTAGAAACATTTTTCAATTAAAAATATCATCAGATGATTTTTAAACTTTGTGACAGTTAAATCCTTATGGCTTTGAGATAGGTGGTTATACATCCGAACTGACATTGCATAGCTATTTCTACTGGATATGTCTGTTCTTATATTTGGTAGGACTAGTTTATTGGGATACCTTGTATTAAAATTACACACACTTTTTTTCGTAATGTGCATGTCAGGGTTCATTTTTACAAACATACGAGTTTCAAATATATACAGACATGGAACTGTTAACAATGACAACTTTACAAACAGTGGTCTGCAGCTCTGCCAAGGAGGTACATCACATATCGCTCTTATACAGCTTTTTTGAGCAACAACATACATACATACATAGTCTCACGCCATAACCCTGAAGAGGTAGGCAGAGGTGTATTTCTACACCCACTTTTCGCCAGATATACTTTAGTCCCACGTAATAGGGGGCGATCCTATTGCCGTACCGGGCACATTACCAGACTCCGTGCTGCTACTGAGAATTTCCTAACGGAAAAACCCAATAACACTTTGCCCGACCCGGGAATCGAACCTGAGACCCCCCAATTCCACGCGCACATTTATGCCGCGAGACCAACGAGGCAGTCGCATAGGTTTTGATGTCGAGTTTTCCGTCTCTACGCAAAGATGGTATTTGCATCGTGTTATCCCTTAGTCGCCTCTTACGACACCCACGGGTAGATAGGGGGCAACTCAGTGCAGACAATACCTTATTATCTGCACTGAGTTGCCCCTATGGGATCCCTATGGGTGCATAGGGTTCCCACCAAGTACTTAGGGTCCCAAGCCAACCTCACCTGCAAGTGGTGCACCTGCCGATCAGCGGACGAGGCTCTGGCAAACAAAATATCCCGATAAGCGGCAATGGGCTCGCCACCTATTACGTGGGATCAAAACAATGGCGAAAAGTGGGCGTCTAATATGCCTCTGCTTACCCCTTCGGGGAAATAGGCGTGAGTCTATGTATGTATGTATGTATGTATGTGAGTTGCCCCATAACATTATGACCTTAGATTTGACACAACCAATGCGTGATACGCTTTTAGTGCAGTTTGTGTGTTTGTAATTTTAGTATGTCGCCATAACGCATATACAAATCTATTTAGTATTTTCGTAATGTCGTCCACGTGTGGCTTCCAAGTACAGTGGGCATTAAGAATTATACCCAGAAAGCAAGACTCCTCTATTTCCGTTAATTGCTTTTCACCGTATTTAAGAACAAGTTCTTGTTTTTTGTCACCTTTATTATGAAATTGAGTATATATCATTTTAGAAATGTTTACGCTTAAGTTATTATAATTCATCCATCCTATAATATCATGTATCGTTACAGTTATCTGCTCCAAGTAATCAGTTTTGGTATTCTTAGGTACCACGACAGAAATGTCATCTGCGTAAAGAATGCATTGGTATTTAGTGATATTGGGCAAGTCATTAATGTATAGAAGGAATAACAAAGGCCCTAATATACTCCCTTGTGGCACTCCTACTGTTATAGGTTTAGTATGTGATTTAACCCCAGTTTCTTCCCTATTTTGGTTGCAGGTGATTATTTCCACATATTGTACTCTATTGCTGAGGTAACTATTCAGCCAATCATTTGCGAGCCCGCGTATTCCATATGATTCGCACTTGTGAAGCAGAAGGGTATGCGAAACACAGTCAAATACACGACTCATGTCAAGGAATAGGGCAGTTGTAGGTATTTTTAAGTTGAAGTTTCCTTTTAACTAAGTAAGTAAGTAAGCTTACTATCCATCAATTTAAAAGTGGGTAATGATGTGGACTTGCCTTTCTGAAATCAATTTTGTTCAGGGATGTTATTTGTTGATTAAAGCCATCAATCTTTTATGCATTAATTTCTCAAACACTTTTGACAAAATGGGTACAAGAACAATTGGCCGGCAATTGGCTAACTCAGTTTTTTCTCCTTTTTTATGGATGGGCCTAACTACAGTCTTTAATCTAGTAGGAAATACACCTTGTAAAAAAGACACATTAATTAAGTGAGCCAAGACTGGTGCAATATATTGTTGATTATGCTGAATAAGGCGGCTATCTTTCACTTTAGCATTTTTAATAGGTAATAGTAAGGTATAAGGGCCTAATATGAATGAGATGACTTGAATGGGGTACCGTGTACCGGCCTTTACCTAGTATGTGCTATAGTTTCCTTAATGTAGTGATAGCCATGCTTCTAGCCTCTAGTGTCCATGTTTCTTGCAGTTGCATCTGCTATGAATGTGTTCTCACGCGGGTATTTGATCCCAAACAAGGCCCAAAATGTTATCAAGCTGATACTCTTTAAACATAATATTTTTAAATAGGTACATTTGAGTGTATGAATGGCGTAGTGGTTTTAGCGGTCGCCTTCCATGGGGTTCCAGGTTCGATTTCCACACAAATAACACTTTGTGAACCGCAAATTTTGTTTCAAGTTGATCAATTATAAGACAGTTAGAGAAAAACCAAAGAGCCTTTTAGAAAAAGATTTTTCCTACTCGTCAATTGAACCCACATCCAGAAACAAATTGGAACACACGAACACACTATAAACTCTAGGCACTATGTTCTGTTTTTAGTATAATCAGATTAAACTTAATGTTGTATGTGTTGCGTTAAAATTATGGCACCTCGCGGACTCATAAACATATTACAATCCAAGGCGTTATTAAGCTTCTACGTTATAAACACACGCATATTAAAACTTTACAAAGTTGCATTTCGTAATTAAAAGTTGTTAAGGTTTTAAAACGGTGTTTCTAAAAA
Organism: Euclidia mi; assembly: GCA_944739405.2. NCBI lineage: Eukaryota > Metazoa > Arthropoda > Insecta > Lepidoptera > Erebidae > Euclidia > Euclidia mi. The sequence goes on along the minus strand of OX123204.2, from coordinate 21,909,376 downwards.
TATAATATTAATAGGCTTTCGCTGTTTAAAAAACAAAAGAAAATACCGTTTTTTAAAGGATACAGTTTTGTCTAGAAAGTTTCGTGAAATATTTGTGTCTCTCATAAGAATTAGTAATTCTGCTTTTGTTGACCTAGGACGAGTACCGATGTAAAGGAAATTCCAACAACAGGAAGATCAGCCGGACATATAGCTTTTGGCTAAAATGGCTTCATAACTCACATGTCAGCTTGGCATTGCAATTTCAATCATCTTTAGATGATTCAAAGATAATTGGAATTTAATGGTAGTCAGAGAATCTTATTTTCATCAGTATGTTTGGCCGACTCTTTTTACTACAACTTTGGTAGTGAAACATTACTAAGTTGAGTTATAACTCACTGGCCATGGTGATGACTGTATATAGTCATAACACAATGGACACTGTCCATTGCTCAGCTGCAGTCACCAATGCGTCAAACTTATGAACCGGGACGTAAAGTTCGTGACCGCTGTGAAAAGCATTTCACACTGAAATTATCATCATTCCACTAAAAAGATGCAATAAGACCGCGGCCCACTCCGTTAGCGCCATTACCCCGAGTGTGGGGGAGAATTACCCAGAGTTGGGGAAATTCGCTTTTACTTAAAATTGGGTAATCGACGGCCGATGGGCGGTTTATTATTTTTAATATCGCCCCCTGAGAATGTAAATGGTGTGCTCAATGAGAGATGCTGTGTCGTAATGTGGGCATTACTTTGATCGCGGAAATTCCAACAGTGTTAACGCTGATTGTGATAACCTTAATTGGTGATTACAACATCTATTTATCTTTTTAAAACGTTACGAGATACTAAAAAATAAATGTGCAGCCTTTTTGCGTGGTTATTAAGTGTCAGGCGTTGTAAATAAAAATCTAGAGGCTTTATAAATTCGACCTCTTTGGGCTGAAATGAAATTTTGTAAAACGGTTGTAGAGGTACTTCAACTTGTGTAGAATAAATATGAAATAAAAATAGGTTCGTGAATTGACAGTATTTTGTGGACAATGTCAACAAGGAGACACAGAGTACCTTTGTGCAAGGGGAAACCGAGCTTTAATAATACGCACACGCAATATCTTTTGCGTAATGTAAGAATGACCTTTGCAAACACAGATGACGCAATGGGACTATACTAGAATACTAGATAAGAGACTAAAATTTTATAATTCAGGCATCAAGTTCGAATCCTAACGCTGTTTGTGATAAGAATACTAAACTGCAGAATTCAGAAAACTTGTTTTTTCTAGAGGCTTTATTAAATTAGGTAAAGTTTTGTTTTTAAAGGTGTTACAATGCCCACCTACATTTGTTTTATGAAATTCTTTGACAAAATAAACATTATATATTCGGTATCGCGAGGAACTTTATGAACAATCGAACAACAGACAAAAAGAAAACCTGGACTCGAAACAATAATTTGTATAGATAACATAGTGTGGTCCGTTGTAGGGGTCTAACCCACAATACCTAAAGCAATTTTGAGCAGTAAGGCCATCATTTCAATCCACGCAGCCAAATACCACAATAAGTATATATACATATGAAGTATATATAAAATTCTTGCGTTACCTACTGACGGCAAGCTACAGCCAAAACTACTAGACGCAAGAAGCTGAAATTTGGCATGTATGTTTCTTGGTGATCGTAGAGGTGCACTAAGCACGCATTTCCTGGAAATACCCACGGGACCGGGCAGAAACGGTTAAATAAAAAAGAGGCTGCGGGCATCCTCTAGTGTATCACAAGTATGTTATTTGGTTATCAAACCTTATGTGCTATTCTAATTTGGTACCTACTGCTGCTACTATTTGATATACGTTTCCACCTATGACACGCAAATGAATTATGTGCAAGGAAATTATCTAGCCGTGATTGCGCTCAATCACGGCTAGACTAATAAAATTATCTCAAGTGCTGATTTTAAATTGTCTTCCGGGATATATGCCACGTACCTTTCTTTCGAGCAACCGATATTTCGGCACTTGCACGTCATGTGCTTCGTGCACACGACGTGTACCTACTCAAGTTTTCCCGGGGATGAATGTTACAGATAATGAGTTTAATATATTATCTAAAGTAAATGTCATCATTTTGGTCATGATGGTTTTATTTACAACTTTCAGTGTGTAATATTTAATCTCTGAAAAATGTAAATAACATTATCGCATGGTCTAAGGTCGCTTACAGTAATGCTGGACTACCATAAAATTCTAGATCCTTTCATAGCAATCTCGTAATAATTGTGATTGTAATATAATTGTAAAGTTCCTTGCGAAACACGGTTGATGCCTAGTTCGGGAGTAGTCTTTTATAAAAGAAAAAGAACAAATAATCTTTGCTTATACTGACCGCTGAATTGGAATCAATGTTAAACTTCAGATGAATAATGAGATTTGTAACTATGAATAGGTATATTGGCCTTAAGGTTTTTCTGTCATACTGTTGTGACGTCAAATCACGCCAAGTGTATGTCCCCGTCATATCGACAGTTACATTAGTAACTGTCGATATGACGGGGACATACACTTTACATTATAGTGTAACCATCATAAGACGCTTGTGGTAGCAAGTATTGGAGGCGTCTCGTTAGGCATTAGTGTACATAATATACAGAGTCAGTCAGATTCAATGGTCAATTGATGAGCTTTTCAACATTCTAGGTGAGCCCGCGTTTATACCTGAGATATTTAGGGCTACTGCTCCACACCCGGGGCCCATAGCGTGATGTTATATAGCTTATTGCCTTCCTCGTTAAACGAGCTATTATACACTTTAAAAAATATTCAAATCAAACAGTAATTTCTGAGATTAGCGCGTTGAACTAGACAAACAAAGAAAAAAAATCTTCAGTTTTATGCCTATACTAATATTAGTAGTATATGTTGCATTTCGAATAAAAACTTTACATCCAGAACGTGGTGGTCCTGTTGAATGACGTGATAGCACGTAATAGGTATGTCATTGTGTCACGTAAACACCGCAGATAAGCGAGACCGTTGTTTGCGTGACTGCACTTTGTGTGCTAATTAGCTTCACAGAGCCCATTGATTCGTCTGAGAGGATTTGTTCATTGAACGTTTTAATGCTCTGATCCAGCGATCGATAGGTTTATTTAACTAGTGGTATAATTTACATAGTTGTGTATATAAGTAACGCTTGCACAGGCTGCCACTTGGATGAGTGACCACGTGGTATTTACATCAGAGTGCAAACGAGGTTAGAAGGCGATGTAAAGCTGCAGAGTCCACTTCTTGCCTTAGAACAAGAATCGTTAGATCTTGTCGGAGGCCCTTAGGCGGTCTTAAGATTCCAACACCAGAGGATTCTGGTGTCGGAATTTTAAAACCACCATGTGTGTGGCCACATACTTACATAAAAAAAGAAACAAAATCCAGAGTAAAGTCACCCCGTGACTCACTTTACTCAGTGCCAATGGCCTCCTATTTTTATGCCCACGAAAGGAACGAAACGTTTATTTGTTATTATAGCCTCTTATTCTGATGTCGTTTCGTCTCTTATAAAATAGAGGGTTTTCGTTCTGGGCTGGATTAGCCAGGGTAGTATCATATTCTCACAGAAAAGTGACAGCGTAAGAGTTTGACTTTGCACCGCACTGCGTAGTGTGCCTGTTTGCGTAAGGACCACCAGCTGCACGCGCGTTATAAAAATGTAACATATGCGTCCCCGCCGCTGCCTTTCCATTCAATAAAATATGTAGAACTAAATGGATTTGAATGCTCGCGAACTGTATGTAACTCGCGCGTAGATAGCGATTCGAGCGATGGCTACGCGTACCCTACGTAATTAATACTTAAGTAAAAAATTCCGTCAAAATAGCGCTCGACTTAAATATAGTTGGAGTCTAAAATGATGCGGAGTGACAGCTAGATGACTGGTTTCAATTTGGGTGGGCACTGGCGCGCTAACGTCTGGATGTCGGTGACGTGTCAGGTGACAGAACTGCTGAGTCATGGTCGAGGAGATTTTAAGACGTAGATATCCGGTGGAGATAAAAATATCCAGGAACTTTTATAACTATAAAGTATATGAGTTAGAGCGGTATTGGAATACTGTACTGAACTCCAGCCCAGGAAATCGGTGAATGACTAAAGATAATTATTTTAAACTTCTCGATATGATGATAGGTTTAGAAAAAAAGTTGCACCACCCCATTTCACTACGTGGGTGTAAGAGGCGTCTAAGGAAATACACATAGAACATTTTATCTTTGCGAAGAGATGGAAAACTCGACATCAAAATCAACATCAAACTCTATATAACCCGTGTAGCCCGAGGGGCCAAATTCTCCTATTGACTGTAAAAAGTAGCTTCATAAATGTGTTATCTTTGCCTATCTTCTTGATACAATTCTATACGAGTTTACGTCGCTCACTAATCCGTTATATTGATTTTGATCAAATAATATGTGCGAGTTTGAATTCGTCTCTAAATTAAACAGCTTTTTAACTGTCTACTACCAATTATATTTGGAAAATAACGATAAAAAAATTTCGGTCCAATTTGTTTCCATTCGAATGCCTATTTGGAGTTATTTTAGCTGGCCTTTAAAGTCCAACATTTATTTTCTAAGCCACAAAACAGATACATGAAGCCACAGAGTTACGGGGTAGGCATGTAATCGCACCCACAGTTTAGTAAATAATCAATTGTAACATATTCAGTTTTGCGGTCGTGTTCTATGTCAGAGCGGCCGATTACCAACGTATTTTATTTATCGACTCAAAATTATGTAGATGACGTGAAAACGAGGCACGTGGTTCTGATGCGGTTGCATTTGTTTATGCAATAGAATAATGGAACGAACAGGGGGCTAATCGTGCTATTTTCAAACGTTCAAACGTTGACAACGTAACGTATTTGGTGAACGTTTGGTTTTAGTTTGGCTGATTTCAAACATGGTATCGTGGTAATTGTATTAAGCGTTCGAACCGTAGACGCAACCCTTACGTTGGGCTTACGTCAAACGTTTAGTGCTTGACACCGGTTTTTGAAAATAGTAAGTACTATTCTTATACTAAAGAGGCTGTAGCGACATCGCGCCATGTGCAAGCACTATTTTAAAAAGACAATTAATGTCATTATGTGAATGTCATTGAATGTCAATAAATATTATATTATGAAATCATGAAATAATTTTATTAAAATAATACGGTAAGTACCGAAATATTGTATACTGTAATAAGTAATTTATGCAAAAAACAATAAATGATCACACTTGGTCATGTAGAAGTGGTTTTTATTTCACTAGAGTAACGAAGGTGAATTCAAATGATGATGCACCACAACATTACCGCAATTGCAGCTTATTCTGCTATTTGTCGAGCCCAATACGAATTTATATGATCGTTACAATACACAACACCTATTTTTTAAGATTTGGAATAATATAAAGAGCAGAGAAAGATGCTAAACAAACCTCGAATTGTCAGCGTTCGGCATAATAGTCATCCTTTTTCTAAAAGAAGAGATAGACGAAAAGCTGGAGAATTTGAATTTGGCAGACTTTCTAACTTTTCAGGTACGCATTTCAATTATCATTACGTAAGATCCTACAGTATTTAATCTCATTCTGAACTTGTCTCATAATATGCATAAATACCCAACAAAATAATGTAAGTATATTATACTCAAACACAAGATATAGCGCACGTATGAGAACAATATTAATCTTAAGTTAAATGTCAGCGGGTTTAGTTATTTTGGTAGGACTTATATTTGAGTAAATGATTACTGAATAATTTATGTTTTAATTTTGTTCACAGTAGCCGAGGAGTAAGCAGAATAATAAGCCGCTCGTTAGCACAACCACATGGACATAATTGCAAGTTAACAAAAATGAGCAATTTGCTATGAGCCAAATCGAGACCATCATCACTTCTTGGACATTAAACAAGAATATACTATTAATTAGTTTACTAAAATAATGTAAACCAAACCAAATACATAATTTTTACTGTGAAGTTCACGTTATAACAATGGCCTAACAGATGTTGATTGTTTCAACTCTACTTAAAATTATATTTTGTATCAGATTTCATCATCTCAACACACTGAATAAATAAAATCAAAATGTGAAATTGGAGCTTGCTTTTTAATATACATACCTAGTCTATTCCTTTAACTATCTATTGAAGTGGTCCAGCGGTAGTCTGGGTAACACTGGATCGATGTTGGACTCGATACCCGATTAGAAAGTACGCTTATGTTAGCTCACACACTTGTATCACATCCTGCTGAGTTAGTGGTTAGTCACCCTTGTAGATTGGCTTATTGGTCTAGTGGTACCTAAGCCTGACTGCTAAGACGAAAGTCATGGGTTCGATTACCACCCAGGAGAACTCTTTGTGCGATGAGCAAATTACCATAACTATAATACTTGTATGTGTATAAAAGCAATATTTATATATATTAATCAATTGTCTGACTACCATGCCACTAGGTTGTGCCTAGTTTGGGATCACACCGCCAGGTGTCACAGAGAATTAATTTATTCTTATGTTTCTCTTCTTCACGGACATTTTCTTACAATTCACTTAGAAATTCACCCGGTCTAAATGGTCACTAAGGACGAAAGGCGGCACCTACCCTAACCACTCTCATACTAGTAAGGGCAGGTGATGAGCGAACTTATTAGATAGATATTCTCTTAACAGACTCCAAGGCTTATTACTTTTACTATATATGCAAAGTGGGCAACAGTGATGTTTTGTCATGGCGGGTCTCGAGGCAACAAAGACCCGGGGCAGGTTTTCACGTGATTATCCTTTGCCTTTGAAAATTACACCAAGCGAATAGCTCCTGTGGCCTTCCCTTCGCTGATTGGCCAAAGCAAGCCAAATTTAAGAGTCCTTAACCAACTAGTTAAAATAGGCTGGCCAGAGACTAGGCTCTGACCGACTCATTGAACTATTCGGCACCCACAGATTACATGAAATTTACAATTCTGTGTCGGCACCGCATTGCGCTTCCCACGCACGCACATTCAACTGGCTGCCACCCAGCCCTAATCTAAGACTTAGGTCTGTTACCCGAGGTAGTGGGTTGGATTCCTAATACGACAAATCTTTGTATGATGAGCACTACGTTTTTGTCTGTGTCTTGGTTAAATTAAATAATTACAATACCTATACTTAGGAATAATAATATACTTAGGAAAAATAATTATAAATGAACGTTTATCAGTCGTCTACTTGCTGTATAGGGTAAAAGTGGGAGAGATGCCATAGTATTTATAAGTGTGGAGTTTTACTAGAAAAAATGCATTATAATCAAATGGTTTATTATTTGTTGGCAAGTTATAGGTTTAGACATACTAACAAAAATCTATTTTTAAAATAATATCAAGATATTATAAAGATAAAAATTAAAAAAACACAAGTATCAATATGCCATCTCTCCCACGTACTATGGGAGAGATGCCATGGCATGAGGGAGAGTTCTCTCATAAAACTATTTTTATTCATTTTACCTTTATCTTACTAATAACATAACTTGAGGTCCTAATCCAGGTCTGGTAGTATTTCCACTTTGAATTCTACTAGACAAGGTATGAATCGGGATTCCATAACGCCTTTGCACTTCATTTTTTTGATATTTCGCCTTTTTTCACTTTTTCTACTGCCAACTTTAAATTTTCTTCAGTCCACAGTCCTCTGGATGTGTTTTGCTTCCTTATATATTTTCTGGGCATTCTGACAAAGAAAGAACTTCGTTTTAATTAAACACTAAAACACACACTATACAAGCTATGGCATCTCTCCTTGATTTTGGAGGATAGATGCCATACGGATAAAATATCACTCAATATAAATGAGGGTAGAAAATTATTGTTTTATTACGTTAAAAACAAACCTAATCAAAGAATAAAATAAGTACTTACTTAAATGTATCGTCACTGCACTTAGGAGATTCAGTTAACTAAAACACGCACGAAGTTTTTGCCATATAAATACCCAGAAAAAATATATATCTCTAAAACATGCAACGTATTCAAGCGCGGTTGAACAGGCACTCACTTGTTTTGATGGCAATGATAATGAATTGTTACGCTCAGTAGAATACATGGTGCTGTCTCACTCACATAGCCAGATAGCCAGTGTATGGCATCTCTCCTCATATGGCGTCTCTCCGACTTTTACCCTACAGGCGTCTGAGAGCGCAGTGACCGAGTAGGCAGTCTTTTCGCTTAATCCACCCAAAGAACCTATAACTGTGACAGTATTATGTGTATGGTACACGTATATCCACATAATATTATTGTTTCAGCCTTTCAAAAGTGAATATCCAAGAAGGTATCGCGTCGAGATGTAGCCTTTTGATGAGATATCTTCCTAGACATTGTTATAAATATAGGGCCAAGCAAGCTGACGCCAATCTTGCAATAATGAATTCTACTGCAACAAGAAGCTATATCTATAAAAAAATTCTTATATGAAAGAATGTTGTTCACTCATTTAAGTTGTGTATGAATATGCCACTAAATTGATAATTAAAACAAAATTATCTTAATAATTTTCTCAAATTTAAAATGTTATATAACTGAAAAGTTCGTCGATAGGAACTTTTGGTTTGACAACGTATGAGACGTTCGCGAACGTAACGGTTTTGGTTTAAAACGTTGTCAAATAATAGCGCGATACCATGCAACAACGAGAGTTCGCTCGCACGCTGTCACCTAGCTGTCACTGAACGTATCTGCCCTACAAAAACCAAATCGTTTACGTTCAAATAATTAGCACGATACGAAATGTGCATAACGTGACGTTTTCGGTTGAAGTTTGGTTTTGGTAAATACGTTGACGTTTAGCATGATTGCACCCCAGAACTTTTATTACGTGGTAATGATATTCGATATATATTCTGTTTGAATGATATTGATAAGCGAAGTATTGGATGAATTTTGGACATAAATGTTGTCGGGTGGAAGAGTTTCACTGGTTACGATATGAATGGGTACACTATATCTTTGCTATTTCATGTATTATTTTTATGAAATACCTTCCTGAGAGCGAGCGAAACATTGTTTTCGGCAAGCTGTAGCGAGGTGTCGCCCGACTGCACATCAGTATTAACCGACCGCAATGACGTTCTCAATGACGTCAAACATCTTGTTTCATACAAAACTCCGAATACGCTGCCGTCTGCGGTTGGGTTTGAAATCATGACAACAGCGACAAGGTGCGACGACATGTCGCTGCTACAAGCCGCGACGATATGTCGTCAGCTACTGCGGTCGGCTAAGAATTCGTAATTTAACACGGATTGTGTCTCACGGCTATGGTGTCTTTTTCAACATGCGTATACAAAGGGTCTGGGGTCAAGGGCACTACTTCCAGCAAGAACTGGTTAAATGAGATTCTCATGTGACCGGAAAGGGCACTGCAATATCAAGATGAAAATATGTTTTCTTCACTTACGTTGGAACCGCAGTTTCGTACATTTGCTGAAAGAGAGTAAACCCAGCATCTATAAACCATTATGTTTACTAGGATAACGGGTTGTATGTCTGTTCAAAAATAATTTATTAATTAATTTAAGTACACGCGCTCTCTAGATTCTTCCGCAAGGTCACCGACAAGCACTCTTAGTATACGTAAATTATACTTATATCATTTTGGTCAATAATTCAAAAACCTAGATTTCTCTAGATTGTAACAAAAAAAATGTTGTATAATGACTATTATTTGAACAATTCGCTCATGGACCAACAAGTTATTTAATTTAATTTTAAATTAAATCAAACGAAGAGTATTTTTGATAAATCAAAAGTACCAGTCTCGTCTGAAATATGATTTTAACATTGAATTTTAGTTCATTAAATCTTGAACACTCATTGGTTTAACCAATGAGGTAAACTTCTATAAAATATTGTGCCGTGCACAAAATGTGTTCTTCATTTGCTGAAAAACACCAATAATCGTCCTTAAAATATAATATTCTTTATATTATAAAACTTACAAACAGTATGACACAAGACAAGCTAAACAAGCAATATTTTTTTACCCGGGACCCAAAATAATACTAAATTGAGTATTGATTACCACAGAATATGGTACATGTAAACATACCTCTAAACCCACTTTTAAAGTAACACATAAGCTCAGCAGTTGCAAGTATAAAAACACCGACCCGTCACAAACAGCCTTCCTGACACGCAGTCATTAATCCTCGTTGGCTTCGGCCACTCTCAAACTCTACTCTCTAGCACACTATTACAATACTAAAGAAAAACGCGAACAACCCCGAAGAAACGTGGCCATTTAATTAAAGAAAAGACAAGAAAGCCAACAGCTAAAACTTAGTAATCGACTTACAGAAAACATGGCTAAAAATATTTACATACCTACATAGACTCACGCCTGTTTCCCGAAGATGTAGGCAGAGACCACGGAACGCCATTTGCAACGATCCCGACATATCTATCTCTCTTGCTTCATTCATTCTTCAAAATATTTAACGACAATAAAACATAGAGAAGGGTTGTAAGCAACGAATTCTCAAGTAATCTTAATATATAAAATCCTTGCGTTACTGACTGACTGACAGACACGCTACAGCCGAAACTATTGGGCGCAGGAAGCTGAAATTTGGCATGTATGTTCCTTGGGGACCGTGTGCACTAAGAAGGGATTTCCCGAAATTCCCACGGGATCAGCCAAAACAGGTAAATTAAAAAAAAAATGCAGGCGTAGCTGCTGGCGTCCTCTAGTTATTGATAAATTACTCAAGTTTACTCGTAACTCACTCACTTAAGCCCTTATTGTACAGAAAAGGTCTTTGTTTAGAACTCAGGATAATTAGACGTGTTCTATGGTCGCTTTTTGTTATAATAATAATTAGTAGCGTTCCCTTATTTTGAATCATTAACGTTTTTATGGTGTCGTAAAGCCAAGGCAAAATTAAAACGCGCTTTTGAATGTTTCATCGTGAGGATTATATTTCTTGTTATTATGATGAGATGATGGCAGAATAAATTGTGTTTATGAAATTTATTACAAGCTGCATTTTTGTGACTCAGTAAATATAAAATATTTAAAGGATGTAGGCAGCGAAAGCTTAGTGGAGATACTAACAGGTACGCATAAGGTCGCGGATTCAAAATTCACGACACACGCTACTCATTTTAGAAGTTAAATGCGTATTTATTTTTTCATTATAAGTAGCTTGGTAAGCGGTGAAGACAAACCTAGTGACGAAATCTGCAAGTCTGAGAGTTCACCATTATTAGAAAGCCGTCTGGCCAGTAATTAAATATGGTCAAATGCTCCTATAAACTCATAATGCTCTTTTAAAGACTAGAAACTGACGGATTGTAAAAGTCTGTGTGATGTTGTGCTGTCCCGTCCTGTTATATACCTCTTCAATACCATAATATTTCCACCTACGCATTTAGAGATGCAAACCAGATATTCTCACATCGTTAGCCCTAGAACAGGTATGAAGGAAATATCGAGGAGAATATCTGCACGTGTTACGTATGAGCGTTTAAGCTGTAAGGTATAGCTACACAAACATGGCTTAATATATGCACTTGTGTACATGCAACTAGTCCCTGTTGAGGATTATACCGATCCAATGGGAATTCTTAATAGGTCTTTGAAGAGTACTGGTGTTCAATATTCGATCTATAGACAGATCTGTAGATTTTAGATTCGTTTTTGACATAAGCTCCATACAAAATATGTCAAACACGAATCTCGAATCTCAAAATCCATGTATGGATCGAATATTGAAAGTGGCCGTAGTCTACGGAGACTGAGATATATTAGCATGATTTGTGAGAAAATACACCTAAGGAGTTTATAGGGCCAAATTCCTCAAGGTCCTCCGAGAATGTTCCTAATTGAAATGTGTGCTAGGTGCTTTCATTTCCATAAAATAAAATCACTTTGTAGGAATTTGAACTTTCGTGGTCGTTTAAACTTGATTTAAATTGTCTTTCGGGATATATACCACGTACCTTTGTTTGGAGTAACCGATAGTTCGGCACTATTGCAAGCGCCATGTTCACGGATGTACTGAGGGTATTGCGGGTAGATGAATGTTACGAGCAAGTATAACGGTCTACCCACTTTCTTACTCGTTTTTTGCGTACAACACCAGTGCCACTGATTTCACTGTCGCACTGTACCCGATCACGACATACTACACTCACTACGTCAGCTCGCAGTTTGAGTTTTTTCGTTTCACGGATTTTACATAGACGCACCACTGGATGCCAGATACTCGACAGTTGAAACCTATCTTCTCTATTGAAATTATTGAACTTTTTAATTTCAATAGCCTCCCTAACCATTCGAGGTATGTTCCTAGTGGCGTTCTGTCAAAGCACCTAAGGGTTGTGTAACTTAATGCAGTGGTCGGTACCCGAGTCTAAAAGGTGTTGAGCTATGGCTGACTTATGTGGCTCGTTATTTTTGACTGCCCTGATGTGTTCCTGAAAAAAAAAGAAGAAAAACTCAAACCGCGAGCTGACGTAGTGAGTGTAGTATGTCGTGATCGGGTACAGTGCGATAGTGAAACAGTGGCAGTGGTGTTGTACCTACGCAAAAAACGAGTAAGAAAGCGTGTAGACCGTTATACTTACTCGTGACATTCATCCACCCGCAATACCCTCAGTACATCCGTGAAAATGGCGCTTGCAACAGTTCCGAAATATCGGTTACTCCAAAGAAAGGTACGTGGTATATATCCCGAAAGACAATTTAAATTAAAATCACTTTGCCTGGTTAACATATAATGAAATTGCAGAGCCCAAATTACTAAAGCTGGAAACATAACATTTTGATAGTTTTTAATGACGTATTTATCCATTAGGGAAGCATGTTTTATTTTAAAGTGGATAAAATTGAGGTTGAAATTTTGTTTGAAATGTCTCTGGTTTAGCAAAGGACACTACGAAAATACGGGCAAAGCCAGTAAAAAATAAAAATCTTATTTTAATGCGAGAATAAAGAATTAGCCAGGTAAGGATAAAAAGGTCAAATACCATCATATCATAATATTCTGAAATCTGAATAGAGCTATTTGCTAAAAACTAACAATAGCCCAGACGGCTAAAAAAATCTATAACGATATCCACAACAAAACAAATAAACTGGTCGTTTATTTAAAGGGCCGTCATACTTACCCCTGTCGAGTAGGTTTTTAAATCTTTCTATTCTATTATGAAGGCTGTTAAAATACTTGACAATGTTAGTATTGTACGGGACGGTAGACAGTAGGCTTTGTGAATAGGACAGGCGAGAGTGAGGCGAAATAACGTCGACGATGCTATTGTCCGTGGCTGTATAAAAAGCCGACGAAATATTCGATAAGGCTCTGAGTAGGGACGCCATGATACGCAAATGATATCTCAGGAATAATTTAGGTGTTGTCAGATAGATAAGCGTTGTTTGACATTGAGAATCATTGACATACCTGTCCCTTCCTCAATCGTTGGTTTTCGGTTCATGGGACGACACGATCAAATAAGAGATTTAATTTTAGAGAATTTGGTTTGAAGAAGTTTCTTTACTTGTATCTATTATTATGGTGGCAAATATACAGCTTCTCATAAGTTAGACCGCTAGCTCATCGGCCGATAGAGATTATACATAAATGGTGTATGGGGTCTCCATTTTTTGTGGCACAGAAGGCAAATGAGTGGATTGATTGCCTGATGGTAAGCGACCACCGCCGCTCATGGATACCCATAACACCAGAAGACTCACAAGTGCGTTGCCGGTCAAGATAGGAAAAGGAATAGAAGTAGGAAAGGGATAAGGGCAAAGAAAATGAGGATGGGGCCTCCGGCACCGTCACCGACTGCACCAAAAGCAACAGTATAGATCTTTATCTATACTGTTGACAATATTCAGTAAGAGGATGAAACTTCCCCGGTCGAGTCGGCCCAATTGTGCTGAAATCAGCAAGGCCTACAACTCTACTACTGTTTGTTTCAGATTTGGTATGCAGGCTTGAAGTTAAATAATTTAAATATTCTTTTTACACCGTTTCAATTTTGGAGTAGAGTTGAATTGAACGTTATATCAACAACGCCAAATAATTCAACAAAATTACTTGCTCTTTCCTCGCTTTTGGCTAAAAATACTCCGTCTTTTTTCCAATCCGAACTGACGTGAAAATTCCCAGCTACGTTAAAATATCAAAGCTTTCACCAGTTGAAAAGGTCAAAAGTGAATCTTCACGCAAAGGATTGTCAAAAGCTGATAAATTGTTTCGCATGGCATTTTATTTGTGGTGAAATATAACTAAAACTATAAAATCCTAGTTTGTTACTTCCAACTTAGAGCAGCTTATGATACAACCGACACAAGGTAGCAGTATCTTTGTTAAGTAATACTGACGGCACAGTTTGCCCTAATGGTCAGTTACTCTCACTAGAGGTCGTACGCTTACTCTTCAGGCCAAATATTTGTATAATGAACATAAAGAATTATTCTGAATGTATTTTGGCAAATTATAAGCACCTACCTATGTTTATCAGTTTTTTGGTCGCCACTGTACAGGCTATGTCTAGTTAAGAATCAGAAAATGATGTAAATGTTTGCTACAGTGAATAATTCGTATTTATGAGACATGGTTACACTTAGTTGACCAACGGCTACTGACAGCCACAAAAAGCAAAGTTCTCTTATTGGAAGTATCCTTGATTTACGTAGTCATTGGTAACCCTACAATACACAATACCGACCAGTTAATATAAAAGCTCGATCTGTTTTGTATTTTCTCGAGAGTTCATGTTCTCCCATTGATTACTTTGAGATCCCGATGATTCGAGCTATTTAAATATTTTGCACAATATGTATGGAATTTGGGATCTCAAATTCGTTTTGTAAAGGCTTTTCATGAATATTGTCTTTATAACAAATACATTCTATAAATATACCTAACAGACCCTAGCTATTATGAAAATCTATAACATATTGTAATGTGGACTAGAAGATACCCTCAGCTACGCCCGCACATTCTATTAATTCAACTGTTATTGCCCCATCCCATTGAAATTTACGGTCCCCAAGGAACAAATACGACAAATTTCAGCTCGTTACGCCCAATTAGTTGTGATTGTACGTTGTCTGTCAGTCAGTCAGTAACGCAAGAATTTTATTGTGCGCCCTCAAATATTGCAAAGACTGTTCTAGCTTTAGAATGACATGTATCCACTTAAGTTGCAGAGGTCAGATGGCAGTCACTCTACAGAGAAAATGATCAGCCTTTGCGGTAAGCTAAGCGGTAACTGTCTCTCGCGAATGACATAATAAAGGTATATTGCACCAAATGAAAAGAGTTTCCAGTTCAGTATTGTGCTATTTCGTTTAGTAGCCTGAACATTGTTTAGTAGTTGCACTATCACCTACATCCCTGTTACTACCGATTAAATGACTTTACGACTATTACTACATACTAGTCTATATTTACCGTCGGATATTTAGTTCACGATTTGTTGTACTAAAAACAAAATGCTTTATTTCTGACTCATAAGTTTTCATAGCGGCAAGTCCCTGTAATTTTTTGTTGTTGTTTCCCCGGATGCGCAATTATCTGCTGTTTTGCCGTTTGTAGGTAAAGGAAAGTTATTTAAAGAGTAGATCAAATTATCATAAGGTTGGTTGCTTTTTTATTACAGCGTTTGTAAAAAAATGTGAATGGTTATATATTTTTGAAGAAGTCGCTATGTAAAATAAAGAGAAGAAAGTGACTGAAAATGCATCGAATTTATTTTCATTTATATTTATGCAGTTGATGACACAAAATTGGATTTAAGCACCAACCGCGTATTTCAAAATAATTCTTGTAGATCAAACATAGGTTCATTAAATCGAAACTGAATGCTTTAACTGTTTGTATTTGCACTGCCGCCCATAGGTGCGTTCAGCAAAATTACAAGGAAGGAACAGAATATATAATTTTCCTGGACAGAAATAGAAATCAATGCTCGAAAACAGCGCGAGCTGTGGCCATAAGACATAAACTTAACTAACTCATTTATCACAAGTCCAACAGCTTAAAACCAGACTAGCACTGTAGCTCTTTTCTCTGCTTTTGTCGCCAATTTCAGCTGACCAATTAAATAAATGTATGTATCTCCCGAAGAGGCAGACAAGAGTAATAATAAACCCATATACGTCATGTTAGGAATTTAAGGTTCCATGTAATAGAGGCCAAGCCTATTCCTATTATGGGCATACTAGAGGAAGCCAGCAGCTACGCCTGCATTTTTTTTAATTTACCCGTTTTGGCCGATACCGTGGGCATTTCGGGAAATCCCTTCTTAATGCACCCCTACGGTCCCCAAGGAACATACATGCCAAATTTCAGCTTCCTGCGCCCAATAGTTTCGGCTGTAGCGTGTCTGTCAGTCAGTAACGCAAGGATTTTATATATTAAGATTGCCAGACCCCGTGCTGCTACCGAGAATTCGGAATAACTGATTAACACTTTTGCCCTACCCGGGACCGATCAGCAGATGCAAACGCTATCCACTAGAACACGGAGGCAGTCAAATATTTATACATATAGGTACAAATGTACATAAAATATAACGGAGGTGTAAATACATTAATTACTTTGTGACCAACTTCGTTAACTCGGCTAAATATAGATTGTTTTCGTTGGAGACATTATGGTGAGGACTGGCCAAGTTTAGCATATTAATTGAACAACTAAATTGTATGACATTGTTGTGATTTTAACTCGTTATCAAAGGGACGATGTTTGACTAAATATACTGGGAAAATGGGATTTGATTTACTTCGTGGAAATTAGGGTTTTACATTTGAGCAACAAAATCTCGGTTGAAGGACAATATGGACCGATGATCTTGTTGGGATCACGAGCAGCGGATGGCTGCTGGCGGCTGAAGATCGGTCTATGTGGAGAGTCTTGAGGTAGGCCTATGTCCAGTAGTGCACGTCTATCGGTTAAGTAGTAGACGGTAATGCTATTTTTAAGGTTTTCATTGTTTTTTAATTCTAAGTAGTATTCTTGTAAATTTTAATTTCTTTTTACAACGGGTATTTTTACTACGGGTATAAATCACCCAGACTCGATCAACCATTAGTGGAACTCACAAAGTGTTGTTCCGTGTGGGGATCGAACCTACAACACTCTTCGCTGAGGTGAGCAGCGAGACTTCACAACTCCGCCTTCCGTGCCAACATATATCGTGTCATAAACGGATCGCCTTAGCTTTAGATACGCTGTCAACAAAAAGCGGGCCGTTGCAAATCCGTGTGCTGATACATAACAGTTCAATGCAAATGTACATTAACCCTAGATTACTAACCTTCGTCGATTCGACTACGCGGGTTTGTTTAAATCGTGATAACTTTTGCGCGCGCGATCGCACTGCTTCCACACTTTAGCTAATCTCAGTCGACCCGTTGCCCCCTCCGACTGACGGTAGTGTTTTGAGTGGGGGGCACCGTGAGCGCCGTTCCCGCAACCATGGCTCGTCGCATCGACAAAGGTTAGTATTAACGTAACATTTTGTCTTATTTAGTTGCTGAACTTTAGCGTTTTTTTGTTTTGTTTATTTATTTTATTTGGGAAAATAATGCGACTGATGTACCTCCTACCTAAAATAGGAAAAGATAAGCCTTGTGTCCCTCCGCAAAGCGAAGGATGACTAAAAGTAGTTGCACCCAGAGCAATAAATCGTTGTGCAGGGAGCACAAACTTGACTTTTGTCACAAATGTATAACTTGATAGATTTTTACCAAAATTTTTGTTTCATTACTTTATTTTATTCGTTATTTCTAGTATTTGAAAATTATTTTTCACGTTTACTTTAAAATAATACTTTTAAAAAATCTTTTAAAATGTTACCATTGTTAATTTGCCATAAAACCTACGATCTCATTTATAAGGCAGATTTTATAATAAATATGCCGTTTTGGTTTATATAAATTTATTAATAAATAAGAAGAAATTAAAAAAATATAATAAAAAAAATATGCATGTTTAATTCAAATAAAACCCATTATCCCCTTTATTAAATACCGTAGTCGGAAGTACGAAGGTTTAGTAATAAGTGTCGAAAAATAAGGTTAGTGATCTAGGGTTAATAAATGTTGATCCATTGCCGAGGTGACATAATTTTGATTTATTCAATACTAGCGTTGCATTGGCAAAAAGATGCTTAAGCCTTGAATTCTTTCAAACCAAGTAAATAGTTATCTTTAAGTTATCTTTAAGTATACTTCGTTTAGGCTCTTATTGTTTGCCGTTTATAAGAAAACCAATATCATTATCAAGATGCATGTATGTAATAGGAATGTAAAAAAAAAAAAAAAAAATGACAATAATATTTTAAGTAGGTAGCAATTTTGTTCACACATTGTTTTTTATTATGTTTTTAGATGTGAGGACTTGTAATTGGCTATCAAGCTACTATATTACTTTGTATACTGTTACATTAGCTGTAAGTCCTCCATGCTTTTTAAATAAATAAATAAATAAAAACGCAGTCTTCTTTGCAATTGACAAAGAATGATTAACAAAGACTTTCAACAAAACTCAATCGAAATACAATTGTTTGTGTTATTTTATGCTAAAGCTATGGATGATAAAATGCTAATGTACGTTTGGCGTTGTGGTTTAAGCGGTCGTCTCGTCGTTTGACGAGTGTTATGGGTTACATTTTCTCACGAGACAATATTTTGGTAGTCGACAATTTGTTGCCTCCGTGGTCCAGTGGATAGCATATGCGACTGCTGATCGGAGGTCCCGGATTCGATTCCCGGGTCGGGCAAAAGTATTACTGGGTTTTTCCGAATTCTCAATAGTACTAGTAGCACGGAGTCTGGTGATGTGCCCGGTAACGCCTATAGGCTCGCCCCCTATTACGTGAGATCTAAAAATTCATGGCGAAATGTGGGTGTAATAGTACACCTCTGCCTACTCCTTCGGGGATAAAGGCGTGAGTCTATAAAAAAAAACAATTTGTTAGTTCGAGTCTGGGTGTACTTTGTGTCCGTTGATTGAATGTTAGAAAATCCCCTCGATACAACATTTTAATTTTAATGCAGTAGTTGTCTTCTGAAACAATATAAACCGTAGTTAACGCTCCAACTGCATTATGCAGTTCTATCGTTGGTCGTTGATATTTAACGGTTTTTTGCACTTGTAACACGATCTGGTTATATCAAGAATAAATATATTCTATATTCTAAAATATTAAAAAAATGTATTTACAACTCAAAAAGGAACTCAAATATAAAAATCATAGCTAAGAGTGATAATAAATGTAAGGCCACAGTCATGGTCAGTAATAAAAAACGCAATAAATGATTATAATCCAAGATACAGTATTGAACGACCTAACACTAACAAAACCCGTTGATATAGCATCAGCATTTAATAATCATTACATTAATTTGGTTCAAGGAGCAACACAAAACAATATACAAACTCGTAGTAGTAATAAGAGCCATAACGTTCATTCAATGTTCATTTTGCCAATGTCAGAAAGTGAAATAAAAGAAGAAATAAATTCATTAAAAAATACAAGTGCATAGGGTTCCCACTAAGAACATAGGGTCCCAAGCCAACCTCACCTGCAAGTGGTGCACCTGCCAATCAACGGACGAGGCTCTGGCAAACAAAATATCCCGATAAGCGGCAATAGGCTCGCCACCTATTACGTAAGATCAAAACACTGGCGAAAAGTGGGCGTTTAATATGCCTCTGCCTACCCCTTCGGGGAAACAGGCGTGAGTCTATGTATGTATGTAAAAAATACAAATTCTGAAGGCTATGACGAAATTAATACCAAAATATTGAAAGCATGCCCCGATGAACTGATTAAAGTGCTGACATATCTGATAAATTTATCATTCTCGACTGGAACGTTCCCAGTTGCCATAAAATCGTCAAT
The DNA here is from genome assembly GCA_944739405.2 of Euclidia mi. Taxonomy (NCBI): domain Eukaryota; kingdom Metazoa; phylum Arthropoda; class Insecta; order Lepidoptera; family Erebidae; genus Euclidia; species Euclidia mi. The sequence continues at coordinate 21,889,449 of OX123204.2, read as the reverse complement.
TATTAAACCCCTTTTCAAAAAGGGAGAGGGAAATAAAAAAGATAATTATCGTCCTATAACATTAATACCAATCATATCGAAAATATATGAAAAGTGCATGCTTAAAAGGCTAATAAGTTACTGCAATAAATTTAATATAGTCAATACAGACCAGTATGGTTTTTAAAAACACAAATCCACAACACTTGCAATATTTACACTTGTGGAGGAAATCCTAACAGGTGTTAACAATAACCACTTCACAACAGGACTTTTCTTTGATTTGTCAAGAGCCTTTGATCTCGTTTCCCACAACATTCTTCTGTTAAAACTTGAATCGCTTGGAATCCGAGGTCTTGCACTAGAATGGATAAACTCGTACCTTAGCAATAGACAACAAAGGGTTATTGTTATTAAAATTGACAAAAATCGCAATATGACACCATATCTCTCTGAATACCAAATTAACAAACATGGTATACCACAAGGAAGCGTTTTCGGCCCAATTCTATTTATACTATATATTAACGACATAATAAATATAACAAATCACAAGTGTATCTTATTCGCCGATGATATATCTATTGTGGTAACTACAAACAAAAAAATTAATACCGCACATGATCATGAATTAAATATTAATAATACTATTGACATACTTATAGACTGGTTGACATTACATAATTTAAAAATAAATTTGGACAAATCACTTTATATTCAATTTAATAAATGCTATAATAATAAATATAATCTGAAATTAAATATAACAAAAATTAAGCAAGCAACACACACACAATTTTTAGGAGTAACGATAGATGAGGATTTAAACTGGAAAGCCAACCTAGAAAATGTATCAAACAGAATTAATAAATTTGTATATGCTCTAAAACATATCACAAAAGTCACTAATGCAAACACAGCTGTTGTATCGTACCGCGCATATGTAGAATCTGTTCTTCATTATGGACTTATTATGTGGGAAAATAGTACTGATTCAAATAGAGCTTTCGTGGCGCAAAAGAAGTGTCTTAGGGCTATATATGGGATCCAACCTGATCAATCTTATAGGCCAATATTTAGAAAAACTGGTTTGTTACCACTGCCATCGCTTTATATTTACGAAACTTGTATGTTCATAAAAAAACACAAAGAATACTTTAAGACGGTAAATGATGTAAGCTGTAGAAGGCGGCGTGATCCAAATAGGCTTGCGTTTAATGATATCCCTAGATCAACTAGATATAATATGAATTTCCTAGCTATGTGTGTACGTATTTATAACAAAATTCCTCACTCGATAAAACAATTAAATAAAAATTTATTCAAACGTAAGCTACAAGCCTGGTTGAATGAACACAATTTTTACAGCATTAAAGAATATTTAGAATGTACACATTGATCACCGGTAAAATTTTGCATGCTATATATGTAGCTAAGCATGTAAGGACTTCTACATCTCTTACCATCTGAAATACCATGCTTTTATGCAAATAAATATTATTATTATTTGTTTCTCTTTCACGCGTACTTTTCTAACATATGATGTTAAAAAAGTACACGGCCCTTTGGCAGGCGTACACGGAGACAAAGGTCCAACGCGCAGAGGCCCCTTGAGAATTTTAATCTAGTATGTGGTGGGACACCTACTGAGGAGCCTCCATAACTGCACTATGAAGTACAGCCACGGATTAGCCGCAGCAGGTGTAGGACTATTGCTACTTGTATGGAAACTACTTACTCCGGGCTATTGTGATGGGTGTTCCATGGATGAGTGAATATGGAAACTATGGATGACAAACGGCGTCTGCCCTAAGTACTCTTATGTGACTAGCCAACTCACTAGATGGGCCCTCTTTAAATAGCCACCATGGTAAACGAAGTCTGTCATAAAGACAGCCAGAGGGCAACACCGGTGCGAGTGGCTAGGGGTGTAGAGCGGTGCGGCACCGGTTTCGCCATCGCGGGTCGTGGCCCGGAGCGGGTTTCCCCGTAATTACGCCCTTGAAAATGACACTTCCACCCCCGAGCAAATAGCTCTTGCGACTTCCCTCTGGCCGACCAACCAAGGCAAGCCAGAGTTGAGAGTCCTGCGGGCGCTCTTGAGCATCAACTCCTACCAGCCAATAAAGGCAAGCCGGAGACGAGGCCCTGACCGACTCTCTGAAGCATTCGGGACCGCAGTGTCGCCACACACATTCAGCTCGCCACAAAGCTGCCCTGCGGTTTGTAGCCTTTCTATTAATCTTGTAATACATTATTTGTATATATCACAAGTTGAAGGTGATGTTTGAAAGCCGTTACTCTGCCCTCCGAGATTGCGTTAGTCTCATGATGAGATAACGGCTGCCCCAGAGGGGTTTTATTATTATTATTATCATTCGACTTATCGATTTCCGCTTGACCAATTTTAATACTTTTATAAACTGGAAACGAGCAAGAATGAAAGAAAATTAATTAAATAAAATACGTCTTTTGATATTGAAATAAGTGTGCACGAGAAAAGAAAAAATGTTGAAAATAAGTGTAGATTTCATATTGAGTCATAGTTTATCGAAAAGTGATAAATATTGCAGTGAAAAAGAAACGAAACTTTTGTAATGCACTTAGTACGTTCCCAAAGAATAGCGGCCGTTATTTTTCGTCGCGTAAACAAATACGTTTTATGGTGAAATATGCTTCTATAGTAAAATGTGTTGAGTTATCTTTGCACATTCTATATTGTTTTAAAGTAATAAAGTGTTTGTTTGGTGATTATGTGTGGATATTCGATAAATTACATACATACAAGTTATACTAATGAAATTTCTCAAAATCAAAATATATTATATCGCTGCGAGAACAGGTCTGTTTTATTTACTTATTGAAAGATATAATTAGTTAGATAAACTCGTAACAAAGCCAGGAAGGTATAATTTATGCCATATAATTATATTTTTATAGACGAATTTTTCTTTTTTCTGCAAGTCTACGTAAAAATTTAAAAGTATTTGAAATGACGTTGCATTTCCTGCGTTGGGCAAACCGGGCCTTGCGCAGGATAGGGGTAAAGTGTTATAAACTATAACGTACTAGACTGGAACAATATTGTAAAATCACAGAACATCCATGTTCGCTTGTCATCATTTATAAACAATTGTTTGCATTTTGTAGAATAAATTCTAGCAGCTTTAGTGAAAACCTAAACAATATCACAGGTATACCAAATACCACAATAAATAAAACTGTAGTTAAAAAAAAAAAACCTACTCTCCGAAATTCGGTAACATTTATATAAACCAATTTGAAAAATAGTCTACTTTCAAAAAGGACCGTTAAGCTTAAGTCGGCTCAAGACATTTCCACATATGTTCTAAATTATTGTTCGTAATGCTGGCAAATGAGGCCGTATGAGTTGCAAACAGGCCGCAATCTAACCAGTATTTTAGATTACGACCGTGCGTACAATGACTTCGTTTGTTGTACCATAAATTGAGACCTAAATGCCACAGTGTAAGGAAAAACAATAGGTCAACTTTGTTCTTCGATGCCACAGTGTATAGTTACTCAGTAGATCAACATACTTATTTAACGGCTCAGTATGAACTTAAATATTAGCCGAACTATGTTCCTCAATGTCAACATCACAGTGTAAAGTAAAACCATAGGTAAATTTTGTTCCTCGAGACTTTAAACCTCGTTCCTTAAACTTCCGTTCCGTTAGCGACTGCCAGACAGACAATGCACAGGCTAAACTTCTGGATGCAAGAAGCTACATTTTGGCACGTATGTTCCTTGGGAAGTGTAGGTGAACGCTTAGAGAGGAAATATCTCTCCTAAAAAGGTAACAAAGAACCGCGCGGGTGGAGCCACAGACCATCGTTCCTCGGTGTCACTGTAGGGTCAGAAGGTACAAAGTAAAGCAATAGGTCAATTTTGTACTACAATGTAGTAGCTAAAAGATTTAATGAAGGTCTTTTCAATTATTCGTGCTATTAATCAATGCTTATTTAACCATTGCTTAATTACCGAGGCAACACTATATAGTAATTTATTTAAGGCTAATTGGGTTTAGTAAGGCCCCATAGCCTTCAATGTATAGCCAGGTCATACCTAGAGACCGTTTCACATTAATTATCCTTGTAAATCAATAAACCTACTTTGTTTTATGCTATAATATTCACAAATAGCTTATCGTTGAGGTCTTTCTTCACGGGAACTAAAAGGATGCCAATATATTATTAGTGATGTTTACAATATATTATTACATACCAAACTGCAACCTACGTCACTTTATTGAATATATTAACAGAAGCAAGGTAAAAACTAAAACCGATTATAACAATATTCACAAAGTGGGACACGAAGTTCGGCAATCAGGCTCAGTCATCAGTGGCGTGCCATTTTAGAGGCCTATATCCAGCAGTGGAGAACGACAGGCTGATGATAATGATGAGAATGTAGAACTAGCTTCTAGTTTCACATTTTTTTAATTTTACTAGTACATACATACATATACTCACGCCATTTTCCCGTCGGGGTAGGCTGGGACAACGTAACGCCACTTGCTTCTGTCCTTACAAACCTCACGCGCTTCAACATTCATTACTCTTTTCATACATGCTCGCCGAAATTTGATATTAAATTTTTACTATTAGGTACTCTAATATCAATATTCAAATCATAATAATTAGACTTGCTGAATTAGCACTGTATATTGCGTTATTGGAGCCGTGTGGTTGACGGCATAGAATACAAGTGTCACCACCCCCTATCTTCCCGTGGGTGTCGTAAGAGGCGACTAAGGGATAACACGATGCAAATACCATCTTTGAGAAGAGACGGAAAACTCGACATCAAACCCTATACGACTGCCTCGTTGGTCTCGCGGCATAAATGTGCACGTGGGATCGGGAGGTCCCGGCTTCGATTCCTGGGCCGGGCAGTGTTATTGGGTTTTTCTGTCAGGAAATTCTCAGTAGCAGCACGGAGTCTGGAAATGTGCCCGGTACGGCAATAGGCTCGCCCCTTATTACGTGGGACTAAAGTATATCTGGCGAAAAGTGAGTGTAGAAATACACCTCTGCCTACCCCTTCGGGGATAAAAGGCGTGACGATATGTATGTATGTATGTATTGCGTTATTGCTGAACACGGGCCACTTTTAAATATGAGCTGGGCAACACGCTAGCGGCCAAAAGCGGGTTGGTAGACTTCACATGTCTATCGATAACATTATGGAGAACTCTCAGATATGCAGGATTCCTCACAATGATGTCCTTTACCAAGTGGTATCGCTTGCTAAATAGCAAGCGATATTAAGCAATTTACTAAGCACTAAAATTCAAAAAGTCTCCGTGCGGCCATGTGTTTGAATCAGAGTCCCTCTGCGTAGCAGCCCATCGTGGTTTTTTCACTGCGCTATCCCTCCTTTATATAAAACTCTGCTCTCAAAATTCCTTTGAGCCCTTTACACAACAACAATAGCGGCATACACAGCGAATACAATGCCATATAAGCCAAATGACCAGATACTATATACAATCTAGCGCACTGCACGATTGGCGTAGTGGTTTAAGCGGCCGCCTCGCCGCTTGACACTGTGCCGAGTGTTGTGGGTTCGATCCCCACACGAGACCACACTTTATGTGATTCATAAATTGTTGTTTCGAGTCTGGGTGTTCATTGTGTCCATTACTTGTATGTTTGTAAAATCCCCCGCGACACAGGATTTAGTCCTAGTGCGGGATTTGTTAAAAAAGTAAAAAAAAAATGTAACAATGCAAACACACACTGCACAAAACAGCAAACAATTCAAATTCAATTCAAAATCATTTATTCATATAGGTTACAAAAGCAACACTTATGAACGTCATTTCTCTTTTTACAACCAGGTTCGGGGTGGTAGGTCTATGAGAAGAGAAGAGAGCAATAAAAATAAAAACTCTTAAAGCAATAACCCTAAATTCCGTTGCCAAGAAGAGAAACATGATTCCATTTTTTACACAAGACGGCATCTAACAATTCATCATAAAGTATTACGAAAGAGGGTATGAAGAAAAATCTCGATAAAAGTTCGCTAGCAAAACAATAAATAATCATTCGAAAATAAACAGCAGACTAGGAATAAAAACAAAACGACACGACTTTGCATTTTTCGCATCGATTGCACTTAGTAAGTGCCTGAGAGCAGTTGAAATACGCCAAGAATCATACGGTGCAAATAAAAGATTCCTTGTCATCATCCATTCTTAGCCTTTGAGCGGAAGCTTTTCAGGAATACCCGCTTTTGAGCTCTTGTCGAATAAAGACCTTAATTGAATCGATTCCCCTATAATTACAGTTATGTAAAGCAGATTTATTTTCTGTATCTGTGGATGAATTATTTAACGCCGCCGCTACCGGTCCGATTATACTTTCAGTGTGTTTTTAGATGTTGCTGTTGAGATATCGTGGTATCGAATGTTTGAGAACTACTTGAACAATTTTAGGAGATATATTTTAGGATAAATTATTCTTCTTGCTTCGTATATTTAGCAGATTTTGAAAGTTTTTTTTATAAGAATCTAGACTAATTAGCCGGCACGAGGTTTAATGTATTGATGCTACCTGTGGAGATAAATCATTCGTGGTGGTTTCATCGTATGCTCTAAGACTATACTAGATAACTTTGAGAGATTTTAAGTCGTTTGATATTTTATTGCAGTGGTGGCAGTAGGTGATAGCGATAGTATGTATGTAACTGCACGGCAAGCGCGATAGCTTACATTGTAACTTCGCCAACTCGCTGTGCAAATGTAAGTAAGTATGTAGGAGTTGAATTCTCGTGTAAGACAGCCATTCTTGTGATCGATAAATTGTTTCTAGATGTTTGTATTTCAATCTGCAAGTCCTCTTAATGCTTGTACAGGATTATTACTAATAATTTTACGCTGTACGTTGTAGGTTTGACTGCACGGTTGACGCATTGGTGTAAGCGGCCGCCTCGCCGCTTAACACTGCGCCAAAAGTTGTGGGTTTGATACACACAGAAGAAAACACTTTGTGTGATCCACAAATTGTTGATTCGAGTCGGGATGATCATTGTGTCCGTTGGTTGTATGTTTGTAAAGTACCCCGTGACACTGTATTTATTCCTAGTGCGTGAGTTGTCTGTTAAAGAAGAAAAAGAAAGATAAAACTTGTTTTTTCTTTTTAATCTTAAACCTATTCAATTAGTTATCAATATAATATACTTGACCTATTTAACTCACAGAGTTTGTAACTCAAGTGCCCAATTAGAATGCCCTATTAATTAGAGCAATTACAATAGTCAAGTTAACATAATGTGCAAGTGGCCTTATCAGTGCATGATAATCGATGTGATAAGGAGCAGCTAATCTAACGTAGTCTGGGTAAAAAATCAGTTTATCACGTTCACTGCGCCATAATTTTTAAAGAACCTTCAGCTTGTGCTTTTGGAGACCTAAGAGATCTCGTAACTAACCTACCCTTTGGTGCGTATGAGACCTAATCAGTCTCTTAAAGATACAATTTTGAAAATAATTTATATCTTCCAAAAAACAATGACATATATTTTGAAGGTTTTGTGAGTGAAAGATAGTCTATTGCTTTATATTCTCGCCTACGTAGCTCAGGCCACAGTCACACGGGATCGTGTAAACGCCGGGAACATCCAGTGGATCTCGCTCTTTTGGGGAGCGACAAGACAGCTACTGCGCTCCCATACTGCGGGAACATATCAGAAGCGTCAAGAGCATGGACAGCAACAGGTCGGCGGTCGCCGTACATGCCTCTGAAACGGACACGGCTCACTACATACGTTTCGACAAGGCCACCGTGCTAGCGAGGGAGAAATACTTCATACCGCGGAAAGTACGGGAGGCCATCGAGATCAGCCGTCGTCCCAATTTCAACCGAGATAGTGGCTGGGGACTGTCACCTGCCTGAAGACCAGCCTTAAAACTGACTACACATCTGGATACCCCGAATCTAGAATGCGACACAGTCAGCACGGTGTGTACACATCCAGCGTCCTTCACGGTGCAGCGGGACACGTTGCAAGATGACGTTCACACAGGCACACCGGACACGCCGGCAACGCAACCAACTTCATCGCAGGCGCCGGTGAATACGTCATCTACACGCTCGCAACGATAAGCTGCGCGGTGGGCCCGCAGGCCCGCTTCAGTGGAGCACCCGACGCCGACGCGGACGGTCGCGCTGCTCATGTTTAAGGACCTCCGTATAGTCCGAAACTAGTCGGGCTACTCCGACCAAAAATAATACGTGAGTAGGTACAACCGGTTATATTTACTCTAATTATGATAACTCACGATAGCTTTTACTCTAATAGAAACATAATAAGACCAACTTTGCGTGTAACATACCTAGAAGTACTTTTAACCATCATAAAGTAAGCGTAATATAAACTTATTCATAATCATCATCATCAGCCTTTAACAGTCCACTGCTGGACTAGGCCTCTCCTTTGAAAGGAGGAATTGGCCTACTATACCACGCTGGCCAATCGGGTTGGTATAGGGTTTGTTTCAAGTTTTCCTTCTCTTACAGTGCTGTTCTCTGCATAATATGCTCCCTCTGTCGGCTCTTACGACACCCATGGGATGATATGGGGTGGTGACATTCCGTATTCTCAATCCGTCACCACACGGACTACACTACACGGTACACTATTATTCATAATAATACAAACATAATCTGGCCAATAAATTGTTCCTTACTATCTAGTGTCCATTGCCTTTATTTATCTTGAGAAAGACAAAAAATATATTGTTCTCTAGCCTAAAAGCTGCTAAGGAAAAGCCCCGTTGTCAAGGAAGATTGTTAGCAAATAATGTACTTAATAAAAAGAAAATTGAAAACACTGCTAATCAGATTTCGTTTCTTGTAAGAATTGGTTCCTTTGTATTATATTTGTTTAGGGCTAATAAAAATAAGAGATAAAGTAGGTCTGTTAGTATTGACTCCGCGGCAAACCTAATATTCAGTAATTTGTGGTTCGATGGAAGTCTTAGTTGCAACCATAATAAAGCTAGGACGATGACGATAATAGGCGTGATAGTTCGTACTAAACCGTCATGAGATGGCTTAGCATGTAGCGAGGCCTATATCCACCAGTGGACTACGGTAGCCCTTTTTTCGAAATACCTATTAAAGATGCAGATATAAAAACTCAAATTTCCATGTTTTGCAACAAACTTTATGCAGATTTTTATAACTAATGTATGCTAAGATTCGTCATATTCTGTTCAGCCGTATTGGCTTGAAAACGGATCAAAAATTCACTATACAGTTTTGCATTTATAATGTATGGGGTGACAGGGATATATTTAGTAGTTTACTGAGTAACAATTTATTGGAGAACACCAACGTATTAGGAATTACTTCTTCATTGGTTTTTATTAGTTGTTCCTGTAATGCGACACAATAATATTGTTATTCTTATGTGTAAGCTGTATTATATCAAATCTTCATCAAGGATGTTACTATAACGAGTAACATCCATCCATTTTTCGAGTCCATAATAGCTATATGAATAACAGGATAACTCATTCATAAAACAAGCAAACGACATAAACATTACCTGTGCCTTGCAACTAAAGTAAAACAACATTGCGTATGTATAGCTCGCGAATTCGCGGCTTTAACCGAATTAACATATGCACATAATTTGCGATATCACGGTGTAAGTGGCGGATGGTAATATTGAGCAATAAATAACAACAAACGGCCGCATACCAGGGTTACCATCACAACAATTTTCGTTACCTTATACGAGAGCTAAATATGTTCTTGCAAAAGTTGTAGATCTTTTTGTTACCTACAACTTTGCCATTTACGTTTTTTCCGTAGGACTTGTAGTTTGGCCGGTAATCGAGATAAGCCCTTTTTTACCCTTAAAATCGCAACCCCATCCACTTCCCGACCTCAGATCGCCCGTAGTTTATTTTTCCTTTAATTTTTGTTATTTTCTCTTCCTTCTCCAATGGATTTCATCCTACTATTATTTTACTTCGTTTCAAAAATTATCTGCTCTGGTCTATAAAAACAAAAAGAGTTTGTGAGTGGTTTTTTATACACTCCCGTCTGTATACTGCGAGGAGCAGAAAGTGGTAATACTGCACCCATATTTCACTTTGTTATGAATTATAGGTCCCACGTAATAGGGGCGAGCCTTTTGCCCGACCAAAGAATCGAACCCGGGTTCTCTCGAACAGCAGACGCATACGCTATATATATACTGGACCACTAAGGAAGTCAACATTTTTATACATATACACCGCAATTTTTTAATTAGTACAAAAACTTTAAGGACAGATTAGCGAAGATATTATTATCATATATGTGACGTAAGAATTTCATAATATCAATAAAGAGCAAAGTTATTATCATTTATTTATTGTAGAAAATCTCACTTAAATCATAGTCATATTTTACAATCCATTCACTAATTCATTGATAATATTCCATCCTGCTCATTCGCATTCTCTCTGTCGCACTTATGATGTAGGTAGCCATAGAAAATAAAATGAAGAAAAATAATAAATGTAGGTAGTTATTTTTTTATTTTGTTTATTCTACGCTCTCCTTCACACTTCATTCGGGCTTAGGACCGGTAAAATTTATCGTTTAACAAGTAATTAAATACGGAGGTATGTAATGAGAAAGCAAACAAATATCAAAATAAAAGAAGGTGTTCTGGACTAAAAGAAAAGAGTAATTTTGGCGTATTTATGAAGTTAGAATCATCTGCTATATACAAATATTATTTTATCATCACCATGTCAGCCTAGAGACGTCCACTGCTGGACATAGGCCTTCCTCAAGGTGTGTGGAGAACACAGACCGATTTTGAGCCGCCCGCATCAAATTATTATTTACTTAAGTACGTATTATTTACTAAACTTACAAGTATTTCCATTGTCCTTCGAAATGTCCACCACCGTTGTCAAAAGCATCCAATATGCACTGTTTTAATTGTTTGACACTGACCGGATCACTTTTGTACACTCACAATAAGATGTCCATGGGTACACAGCTGCACTCGCGATTTTTTCACTCAAAAAGTACGCACGAAGCATAGCTACATACATACATCCCGTGATATGAACTGATATGATAGGCCATCGCGTCGGGCAAACGTAGACAAACAATTAACTTTTGCAACGAAATTAGATACGCTCACTTTCGCTAGCAATTTAGTACTGTTTGTCGCATCGTCGGGGCGTGGTGCAGGCGCAGAGGGGCGCGGGGGGGGGATTTATCAATGGTTCATTTTACTATGATAGTACCGACCCGGGGGTCGGTCATAGTATTAGTATTGCATTTACCAATTATCACGTATTTTTGTGGACAGTTTTGGGACTTAGTGTTTTAATTTTTTTACTACATAAATATGATCAGTTAAAGATACTTAGTGCTGTGTTAAATTTTTTGTACTAATTAAAAAATAGCGGTGTACAATATAACGGAGTTGTAAAGACTTATACCTAAGTTGTACCGTAGGCATTCATTACGCTGTGACCAAGTTCGGTAACTCGGCTAAATATAGATTGTTTTTGTTGGAGACATTACCGTGAGGACTGGCCAAGTTTAGCATATTAATTGAACAACTAAATTGTATGACAATGTTGTGATTTCAACTCGTTATCAAAGGGACGATGTTTGAATAAATACACTGGGAAGATGGGTTAGTTTGACTTCGTGGAAGTTAGGGCTTGACAACTAAATCTCGATTGAACGACAGGTGCGTCGACGATATTGTTGAGATCGCGAGCAGCGGTGGATAAGGGTGGCTCAAGATCGGTCCACTCTTGTCAATTATACGGTTTTATTATTACGGAAAAACCCGGACTCGAAAACTATTTGTGGATTACGTTTTTTTTAAATCTATTTGTGGATAATGTGTTACGTGATTGGTGTAGTTTTGTAGGTGAATCGAAACCACTCCGCTCCCAGCAGTGATGAGTAGCGAGGCTGCACCACTACACCATCCATGCCGATACATATCTCGTCATAAACGGATAGGCTTTACCTCTTGATTCCGCTTGCAACGCCCTGCTTCTTCGTCAGTTGACGGCGTCAACTGACGAAGAAGCAGGGCGTTGCAATTCAGGTATTGATACTAAGTATTCTTTGCAAAGGGACTTTAATGCAAAAGGTTCAACTTGCGGCGAGATTGATCCATTGCCGAGGTGCCCTAATATTTTTTGGTCAGTTTTCTTTTCAATGGAAGAGCACGGTAGTTAACAAAGACTCTCAGAAAACTAAATCGAAGTACATACAATTGCTCACTCAACAACTACACTCGAAACTTGTTTGAACAGTCAAACAGAGCACCATCAATCCACACATCGACCAGCACACAAACGCACAACTATTCGTCAGTTTTGATTAGTGACGTATAGATGCAAATGACCGGATCGAATTGCATCAGAATTATCATGGCGAGGCCCGAGCGGTTAATCATGTATGAACGGCCAAGCTGTTTGGCAGTTAGTTGGACTTAGAGATATGTTACGATGTGCTATTTTATGCTATAGCTGTGGGTGCACGTACGGCATAGTGTTTTAAGCGCCTGGCCGTTTAGTAGTATGTGGATTCAATCCTCACATGAGACAACGCTTTGTGTAAACCACAATTGGTTGGTTCGAGTCTGAGTGTACTTTGTGCCCGTTGATTGAAAGTTAGAGAAATCCCCTCGACACAACATTTAATCTTAGTGCGGGAGTTGACTTCTAAGTCAAGATATATTTACCGGAATAATTTTTGTATATTATTTTTGTCTATTTCTATTAAGCGATTAATTATAACTATATACATTACTATCTTAAATAATCATACAGTCTAAGAATATTTATGTACATAAAACTAAAAATAAAAAGCAAAAATAGATAATTATATATGTACAGGTGTGTTTAGGCGTCGTAGAATGCCTCCGCATCAATATCATCGGGTAACGTGCCCAGAAGGCTGGCAGCATTGCCACGCTGGATGGCAATGCTGATTCTTTGAGCAAAGAATAAACCAGCCTTCTGGTCACGTGAGACGTCGACTAACCGTTTAGATATTTCTCGGTATAAAGAACGAGCGCGACCCCATGAGCCTAGCGTTTCTACCCCAAACGGCTCAAAGACGTAATTAGCTACTAGATTACTGTATTTGCGCCATTTGAGGGTTTCCGCAGATGCAGCAGCAGCGCCAGCATGGCCTCCCGAGCTTGGAACATGGAATGGCGCGAGGGTGTCTACGCAGGTTGCGTCCCACACCAAAGGCCTACCCATTTTCCATGGCAACAGTGACATACCATCAGGTCTCTTCCCGTCGTCGCGTACCAAACCATTTGGTTCTAGTACAGCTGGTACACCAGACGCGACAAGAGCACGACGGATTATGTCATTTAGGTGAGCATGACGAGGAATTCTACCAGCGCTTCTACTGCAGGATAGCCCATGGTGTCCGAGGCTATCGACGTCTTCTCCACAATGACATCGATGCGGAGAAACACACGGAGCACCTAAACGGAGACAAGTGGCGATACGGAACGTCTCATCGTCCAACATGGTTCCTGTGTTGGACGATAGTAGTGCCTGAAGCCATAGACCGGATTCCCATTCCCCCACAGCCAGCAAACGAGCACGCTCTGTAACATTAAAAGATGTATCCAAAAGAGATTTCCTCACAATGTTACAAAGCGGCGCGTCCCACTGTCTTTTGGAGAATAGGTTGGTGGGCAAATCAGTGTTTGGACAAGCCATTTTCTAGGCGTTTATAGCTTCGGTTTTGCACAGCACTTGTAGCCAGGCTCGGTCGTCCAAGTCCACATTTAATATTTTTTTAAAGTAACTTGTATAATTTGGTCGATTTGTCCTAATAGTGTTATTTTTTCCAAAGTTGCGATGATCTTAAGGCATGAGTAAATTTTGGGACGAAAAGGCAATATCGAATAATAGTATAAGCCGAATGTATACTAATTTTGAAAAGACGACCTGAAATTTCATAACAAATTTGTATTTTTTCTTCTAAGAAAGAATCAAAAGCTTGATTTAAATTGTCTTTCGGGATATATACCACATCATCACCCACGTCAACTGAATTCCGTTATAACGTCGCTTACCGACCGGGCATACAGCTTGTGTGACGATGAACATTTGGGTAAGGAACTTTCGCATTTAAGCGACGTTCTACACAAAAACGGATACAGTAGGCGAATCAGACCACCCAGACATACTAAAAAACACCTGGACTTCATGGTTGAACGACACCCAGCGTACTTACCGTACGTCAAAGGAGTGACAGATAAGATCGCCAATATTCTTAACAAAGTTTCAGTAAAGACTATTTTCACTCCTTTTAAGAAACTATCTCAATATATAAGAACGCCGAAAGACAGTCTTCCATTAGAAATGCCAGGTGTATACAAAGTTGACTGCAGCTGTGAGAGTTCCTATATAGGACAAACGAAACGCACCATCTCTTGCCGGATAAAGGAACACATCAGGGCAGTCAAAAATAACGAGCCACATAAGTCAGCCATAGCTCAACACCTTTTAGACTCGGGTACCGACCACTGGATTGAGTTACACAACCCTCAGGTGCTTTCGACAGAACACCACTACATACCTCGAATGGTTAGGGAGGCTATTGAAATTAAAAAGTTTAATAATTTCAATAGAGAGGATGGGTTTCAACTGTCGAGTATCTGGCATCCAGTGGTGCGTCTATGTAAAACCCGTGAAACGGAAAAACTCAAACCGCGAGCTGACGTATTGAGTGTAGTATGTCGTGATCGGGTACAGTGCGATAGTGAAAACAGTGGCAGTGGTGTTGTACGCAAAAAACGAGTAAGAAAGCGGGTAGACCGTTATACTTGCTCGTAACATTCACCCACCCGCAATGCCCTCAGTACATCCGTGAACATGGCGCTTGCAACAGTGCCGAAATATCGGTTACTCCAAACAAAGATACGTGGTATATATCCCGAAAGACAATTTAAATCAAGTTTAAATGACCACGAAACTTTAAATTCCTAAATCAAAAGCTTCTTCAAATACGGGCGAACCTAGGAGGCGAAATGAACTCTTTTCAATAATTTTGATGTTTGGTGCCAAATGATTAAATTTAGATACTAGAGAAAATTTTTTTGTAGAGTCTTTTGTATTTATAAACAACTCACACTTACTAGAATTTAGTTCCAAGCCAATAGATGCGAATTTATTTTTAATAAAAGCTTAATCTTGTAATACAATGTCTAGATCTCCTCCTAGGGTTCCGTCGTCTAAATACCATACATTAAATTTAGAATTTATTTGCCGAATAATGGGTTGTATAGCTAAGCTAAATATGTGATGATCAAGGTGAGAGAAAATGGAAACCTGTCACACACTGTTTACAGGAAGCCCACACACACGGACAGGTACTTACACGCAAATTCACATCATCACCCGCGACATTTGCAAGCCGTTATTGCTTCATTGACAAACAGAGCATATGACATTTGCGACCCCGAACACTTAGATAGTGAGCTCACACAAGTTCGGGAGGTACTCAAGCAAAACGGTTACAAACACAATATGCGAGGTTCAAGGAAAAGGTCGAGACAGACTGAAGTGAACAGAGCGCCAGCGTTCATGCCCTACATAAAAGGAGTAACGGATAAAGTTGGAACAGTACCACAAAAATACTCCATTAAGACTGTATATAGTCCGTACTCCAAAGTAGCAAATTACCTGCGTACTCCAAAGGATGTCATCCCTTTTCAAACACCATGCGTATACAAGGTGGATTGCAGCTGTGGTAGTTCCTACATCGGGCAAACAAAAAGGACCATCGCCGAACGAGTTAAGGAACACATCACGGCCGTCAAAAACCGACAAACCACCAAGTCGGCCATAGCTGAGCATTTGTTGGAGTCAGAATTCAATCACTGGATTGAGCTACATCGGCTCCAGGTTCTCTCCACAGACCGTCACTATTTTTCAAGAATGGCACGGGAAGCGGTTGAAATCAAAAAGCACGCAAATTTCAACCGGGAGGATGGTTACCGTTTATCTGCATCTTGGAATCCTGTCATCAGCAAATGTAGACACCGACGAGGTGATATTACGCGCCAGTGTGAAGATACCATTAGTGTTGTGTGTCGAAGTACCGACAATTCCGAACATATAAAAGTTAATATTTATGAAGACCAAGTGAGGGTAGGTTCCAAAACCCGCACTTCTCGGAGGCAGCGCTGACGAACATCAGTCATCCCGTGACCACGGCTGGTGTAACCCATTGTTCACTACGGTGGGAAACTCTCCTTATGAGTCATCTCAACTCCGCCAACCCAGCCATTAGAACGGCTGGGCTTGGTACTGGCGGAGGAGGTATGTGGAGGCTCTACCCTAAAGACGTTCGGGGCATATCCACTAAAACCCACCGCGGTGTCCCTACGGGTCCCGTATGTAGGCAGGGTCACGCGATTCGCGATTAGCATACTTTCTCGCGACCCCGCCCGGGATTGGCCCGCCGTTTGTTGGCGGGCCCCGTCTACATATGATCTCGCAATCATCCATCAAACTTCTTGCATCCATCAAACTTCTCGCATCCATCACCTCACAAAGCTACTTGGGAGGTGGCGAGGACACGCGCCACCTCCCGCCTTTTAGCGGACAGGGAGCAGCCCCAGCGCTCACCGTCCGCAGGCACTAAATTTAGGGTGGTCGGAGGTCGTCTCTTGTTCGACGTCCCCGACGCCCGGACCTACGGTTGGGGAGAGGGCGATGTATTTCCCTCTCCCGCTCCGCCGCCTCCTTGCTCAGCATGACTGCTTCGCAGAAGGAGGCGACGGCTGGTGTAACCCATGCCGAAACGTTGGGACAAATAGAAAGGTATTTCATCTTTCTTTTCGTTTATTAACACGATTCAGACCCGTTACATAATTTTTAATAAGCTAAAAATGAGTGGTCTAAGAGGGTTACCTTGTTGGCATCCAACTGCAGATTCCAAAAGATTGTCCTGATATAGGAATTTTGTGGGATACCTGTAACATTGCCAAAGATATTTGTAAATTTTAGGGGTTTCTAATTTTGCCTGTGCCAAAAAAAGTGTCCCTATTCACTGAATTGAAGGCGTTTTTCAGAATGACCTCCCCATCACCACTTCCAAGATATGTCGAAAGGGCATGAATAGCAGCCTCACAACCTCCTTTGGAACCAAAACCTAGTTGGAGAGGTTGGAATTTATCAGATAGCTCCCTGCTGTAAAATTTACAGCATACCTTAGCTGCTATACGCCGATAAGTGCAACCCACGGCGGAATAATATTTTAAACGTATGTGTGAGTGTCATAATTTCCAAACTATTGTTGTTATTTTATAGAATAAATTCTAGCAGCCCTAATGAAAAACTAAACTATATCGTATACTAAATCCCACTATAAATAAAGTTGTCTTTGAAAAAAACTACCGCCCGAAATTCAGTTACATTTATATAAACCAATTTGAACAATAGCCTACTTTCAAAAACGACCGTTAAGTTTAAGTCGGCTCAAGACATTTCCACATATATTATGTATGTTCTACAATATTGTTCGTAATGTTGGCAAATGAGGCCGTATGAGGCCATATGAGCCCATTTATTGCAAACAGGCCGCAATCTAAGCCGTATTTTAGATTTCAACCATGCGTATAACGACTTCGTTTGTTGTGCCATAAATTGAGTCCTAAATGCCACAGTGTAAGGAAAAACAATAGGTCAACTTCGTTCGACGGTGCCACAGTTTACAGTTACACGGTAAATCAATTACTTTCTCTGTAGCACAGTATAAACTGAAATATTAGACCAAATTTGTTCCTCAATGCCACAGTATAAAGTAAAACAGTAGGTATTTTCTTCCTCTATACTGCAATCAAGATATATAAAACTTGTCCGTTACCGACTGCCTGATCTGTCAGGTAGTTGGTAATGGACAAGATGCACAGACGAAACTTCTCGTTGCAACAAGCTTAAATTTACGACGGTAAGTATGTTCCTTGGGAGGTGTAGAGGAACACTAAGAGAGGAATTATCCCTCCTTAGAAGGTAAAGAAGAACCGCGAGGGCGGTGTCACAGTAGGTACAAAGAAGAAATGCATTAGGTCAATTATGTACTACAATGTAGTAGCAACTAGATTTTATGAAGGCCTTTTTAATTATTCATGCTATTAATCAGTTACCTTATTTAACCCTTCCTTAATTACCGAGGAGTAATTTATTTAAGACTCATTCGGTTTAGTAAGGCTCAATAGCCATCAAAGTGTAGCCAGGGTCATACCTAGAGACCTTGTAACATTAATTATCCTTGTAAATCAATAAACCTACTTTGTTTTATAGTATAATATTCACAAATAGCTTATCGTTGAGGAGTTTCTTCACGGAAACTAAAAAGATACCAATTATTAGTGATTTTATCATAATTTTTAACATACCAAACTACAACTTACGTCACTGTATTTAACATATTAACAGAAGTAAGGAGGAACACAAGTGACGCTTGTATCTCAGTGGCGTGCCATTGGAGAGGCCTATATGTAGCAGTGGACTACGGTAGGCTGATGATAATGATGAGGATGATGAAACTAGTTTGTCATTTTTTAGTTTTACTATTAGGTTATAAATTATAATAAGGCGATTTCATTGATATTAATAAATCATAATAATTAGACTTGTGAAATTAGCTTTATATTACATGAACTGCCCCACTGCTGCGGCACGGGCCACTTCTCGCTATGAGAAGGGCAACACACTTGCCTAATGGCACTGATACCCTTGAGTATTCACCTGTAATGAGCAGTCTTGCGAATATTACAAAACAGAAAAACAAACGAGTGTGTTTGAGCGAGCATTCAGGCGAACATTCTAGCGAATGGACAGTAAATTTGCTTCGATATTTTTGCTGATTAGAGCGTTTGATATAAAGATCGTGAAAATGTTCGTAGCAATGTTCGGCTCCGTTCGTTGATTGGCTCGGCAAAACAAAACACGGCGAATGCTCGTTGTTCTGTTACAAGTGAATGCTCGAATGTATCAGCAACATAATGCGTGTTGGTAGACATATGTCTTTCGATAACATTATGGAGAACACTCAGATATGCAGGTTTCCTCACAAGGTTTTCCGTAACCATTTAGCCAGCGATCATTAGAAATTAATTACGCACTTAATTGTGAAAGATCAATAGTGCTCACCTTGTATTCGAATCCGAGCGTAGCTGACTTGGTGTATTCCTGTTGTCTCCACTGAAGCTGTCCCCACGATGAGGACAGCGGGATGTTATAATTTTTTTTCTTATGGGGACAATGGGAAGTCATAAAATGACCTTCCTGTTGTCCCCATTGACGTTTTCTCGTTATGGGGACAACAAAGGTTAGGTGCGACAGTGTGTAATTCAAGAAACTAAATAGGTTATGTTAGGTTCTCTTTTGACCCTTAACCCAAAAATAGTCCGTCAACTTAGTTTATATTATATTATATCACTAATATAATATGTAGATAAGTAGACATTATGTCAAATTAAATAGTTTTTAATAAACTAAGTTGACGGAGCCCTGCTTCGCAGGGCTCCTATTTTTGGGTTAAGGGTCAAAAGAGAACCTAACATAACCTATTTAGTTACTTGAATTACGTACAGCTAATGGGGACAACAGGCATAAATTTTAATTACTTTTTTGAGGTTCGCTGTCCCCATTAACAGATAAACAGGCAATGGGGAGAACAGGCATAAATTTTAATTAATTTTATTAAGTCCTGTTGTCCCCATTGTATGGGGACAGCGTCAATAGGGACAACAGGAATACACCGCTGACTTGCCTTTTAATAAGGCTATCCCTGCCTTATATCTTATACTAATATATATTCTAATATATTAAGCTGAAGAGTTTGTTTGTTTGTTTGTTTGGTTGAACGCGCTAATCTCAGGAACTACTGGTCCGATTTGAAAAATTATTTCAGTGTTAGATAGTCCATTTATCGAAAAAGGCTATAGGCTACATAACATCACGCTATAAGCGACGGGAGGCAAGCAGTAGCCTTAAATAACGCGGGTGTAACCGCGGGCTCATCTAGTGACCTTATAAAACCCTGCCTTCAAAATTCCTCTGAGAACTTTACACAACATAAGTGCAGCATAAACAGCGAATACAATGCCATATAAGCCAAATGACCAGGTACTGTACACATTGTAACAATGTATCAAACACACATTGCCCAAAACAGCAAACAATAAAACTAAAAACTCTTAAAGCAATAAACCTAAATTCCGTTACCAAGAAGAGAAACATGATTCCATTTCTTACACAAGACGACCTCTCACAATTCATCATAAAATATTACAGAGGTTATGAAGAAAAAGCTCGATAGAAGTGTAGTTCGCTAGCAAAACTATAAATAATCATAGGAAAATAAACAGCAGACAAAGAATAAAAACAAAACGACACGATTTTGCATTTTTCGCATCGATTGCACTTATGTAGTAAGTGCCTGAGTACTGAGCAAATGAAATACGCCAAGAATCCTACGGTGTAAGCAAAAGATTCCTTGTCATCGTCCATTCTTGAGCGGATGTTTTTCAAGACTACCTGCTTTTGATCTAGTCGAATAAAGACGTTAATTGAATCGATCTCAGTATAAATACAGATATGTAAAGCAGATTTATTTCCTGCATCTATGGATGAATTATTTAACGCCGGTCCGATTATACTTTCAGTGTGTTTTTAGATGTTGCTGTTGAGATATCGTGGTATCGAATGTTTGAGAATTACTTGAATTATTTTAGAAGATATATTTAAGGATATACAGATATTCTTCTTGCTTTGTATAATATGACTTAGCAGATTTTGAAAGCTTTTCCATAACAAATTGCACTGATTCATAATTTTGAGATTTATGAAAGATAAATGCAATAAGGCAGGTGACTGCCTTATTGCATTTATGTTACCTGCGGAGATAAATTCTTCGGGGTTGTTATATCTTATGCTCTAAGACTATACTAGAGAACGTTGAGAGGTTTTAAGTCGTTTGATATTTAATTGCGGCAGTAGGTGATAGCAATATTATGTATGTATCTGCACGGACTGGGCAGTTTGTAAGTAAGTATGTAGGTGTTAATTTCTCGTGTTAGATAGCCATTCTTGTGATTAATAAATTGTTTCTAGATGTTTGTATTGCAATCTGCAAGTCCTCTTAATGCGTGTTAAAAGCATTATTACTAATAATTTCAAGCTGTACTTTTGAGATAAACATTTTTTTTATAAAATGGCCTTATTCGTTTATAGTATTATTCTTGGGCTATTTAACTCACCAAGAACGTTAGTTAAACGCCCAATTAGAATACCATATTAATTAGAGCAATCACAATAATCGAGTTAACATAATGTGCAAGTGGCTTTATCGGTGCTTGATAATCGATGTGATAAGGAGCTGCTAATGTAACGTGGTGTGGGTAAACCATTGACATATATTCTAGTACATATTTATCGATGGGGTAAACAAACAGTCTGTAGATACGCTCGATTGGCAACATCAAATTTACATTTGAGTAACATCTTTGCTGCATTCAATTTCATGCATAGTTTTTGAAGTCTACAATTGTTGATTTTGGCGTCCGTATTTATATAATACAAGCAGTCGACCGTGGCTTCACCTGCCCTAAAGTACACTTAGATTCGATACAACTACGTGTCTATGAATCGAGCAAAGTTTT
Organism: Euclidia mi; assembly: GCA_944739405.2. Classification (NCBI taxonomy): domain Eukaryota; kingdom Metazoa; phylum Arthropoda; class Insecta; order Lepidoptera; family Erebidae; genus Euclidia; species Euclidia mi. The sequence continues at coordinate 21,867,753 of OX123204.2, read as the reverse complement.
GTCTCATGTGGACCGAGCCCTCAACACTCTTCTGCTACGCAATTTTCAAAGAATAAACTCAACATGTTATTAAAAAAAACTTAACAGAAATAATAATAACGTGAAACATTGCTCCAAGTACTTTTAATAACCATAAATAAAGTATATTATATATAACCTTATTCATATTAATACAAACATAATCCAGATTATGATGCCAGCATTATCGGACAATAAATAAAATTATTGTCCTTACTATCTATTGTCCATTCTTATACGTGCCTTTGTTTCTCTTGAGAAAGACAAGGACAAAAATATATAGTACTCTAGCCTAAAAATTATTAAGGAAAAACTTCGTTGTCAAGGAAGATTATTAGCAAATAATGTACTTAATAAAAAGAAAATTGAAAACACTGCTAAACAGATTTCGTTTCTGTATCCGAATACGCCCAAATCTATTACGATTTGACGTTCCGTTTTCCAATCTCCGACATGTATAAATCTTTTACGCCACCGACTGCCCGAAGACAATGCAAAGCCGAAGCTTCTGAACACAAGAAGCTAAAATTTAGCACGTATTTTCCTTGAGTACGCTAAGAGTGGAAACACCTCTCCTGAAGAGGTAAAAAGAACCACTCAGATGGAGCCACCCACGATCGTTCTTTGGTATCACAGTAGGTTCAAAGTAAAGCAGTAGGTCAATTATGTACTACAATGTATTAGCTATTAGATTTTTAAAGCCTTTTTAATTATTCCTGCTATTAATCAGTTACCTTATTTAACCCTTGCTTAATTACCGAGGCAACACTTTATAGTAATTTAAGGCTCATTGGGTTTAGTAAGGCTCAATGGCCATCAAAGTGTAGCCAGGGTCATACCTAGAGACCGTTTCACATTAATTATCCTTCTAAATCAATAAACCTACTTTGTATTATGGTTTAATATTCATAAATAGCTTGTCGTTGAGGACTTTCTTCACGGGAGCTAAAAGGATGCCAATTATGAGTGATTTTATAATATACTCATACATACTAAACTACAACCTACGTCACTGTATTTAACATATTAACAGAAGCAAGAAGGAACACAAGTGACGCTTGTATCTCAGTGGCGTACCATTGGAGAGGCCTATATCTAGCAGTGGACTACGGCAGGCTGATGATGATGATGAGGATGATGAAACCAGTTTGTCATTTTCTAGTTTTACTATTAGGTACTCAATTATAATAAGGCAATTGCATTGATATTAATAAATAATAATAATTAGAGTTTGTAAAGTAGCGCCGTATAATTACATGAACTGCCCCACTGCTGGGCACGGGCCACTTCTCGCTATGAGAAGGGCAACACACTGGCCTAATGGCATTCACCTGTAATGAGCATTCTTGCGAATGGTACAAAACAGAAAAACAAACGAGTGTGTTTGAGCGAGCATTGCGCCGACCATTCCGGCGAACATTCTAGCGAATGGACAGTAAATTTGCTTCGATCTTTATGCTGATTAGAGCGTTTGATAGAAAGATGGTGAAAATGTTCGTAGCAATGTTCGGCTCCGAATGTTGATTGGTTCGGCAAAACAAAACATGGCGAATGCTCGTTGTTCTGTTACAAATGAATGCTCGAATGTATCAGCAACATAATGCCAGTTGGTAGACATGTCTTTCGATAACATTATGGAGAACACTAAAATATGCAGGTTTCTTCAGAAGGTTTTCCGTAACCATTAAGCCAGCGATCATTAGAAATTAATTACGCACTTCATTTTGAAAGATCAATGGTGCGCACCGTATATTTGAATCCAAGCGTAGCTGAGCTTTTAGTCTCTTCACTGGGCTATCCCTGCCTTTATATAAAACTCTGCCTTCAAAATTCCTCTGAGAACTTTACACAACAATAATGGCAGCATAAACAGCGCATACAATGCCATATAAGCCAAATGACCAGATACTGTACACAATGTAACAATGTATCAAATACACACTGCCCAAAACAGCAAACAATAAAAATAAAAACTCTTAAAGCAATAAACCTAAATTCCGTTGCCAAGAAGAGAAACATGATTCCATTTCTTACACAAGGCGACCTCTCACAATTCATTATTAAATATTACAGAGGGTATGAAGAAAAAGCTCGATAATAGTTTGCTAACAAAACTATAAATAATCTTCTTTCTCTTAGCGTTATCCCAGTTTCAACCTGGGGTCAGCTTACTAGTCTAACCGGATTTGGCTGAATATTAGCTTTTCCACGGAGCGACTGCCTATCTGACCTCCGCAACCCGAAGGGATAGCGATATTCCATGGACTAGTGTCAGTTTATTTTAAAAGGTACTGACTGACGCCCTGTAACGATTGTCAAAGATCTTCATCACAACCGGGACCGACGGCTTAACGTGCTCTCCGAGGCACGGGACAATCTATAATTAACAATTCAATACGCCAATAACTCTGAAAAGTCATTGGTGCGCGCCGTGGATTCGACCCTCTGCATTGCAGTCTGTTGGTATATCCACTCGGCTATCGCTGCCCCACTGCTGGGGCATATATATAATCACTAGAAATAATCTTTGGAAAATAAACAGTAGACAAGGAATAAAAACAAAACGACACGACTTTGCATTTTTCGCATCGATTGCACTTAGTGCCGGGGAGCAGTTGAAATACGCCAAGAATCCTACGGTGTAAATAAAAGATTCCTTGTCATCATCCACTCTTAGCCTTTGAGCGGAAGTTTTTCAAGACTATCTATCTGCTTTTGAGCTCTTGTCGAATAAAGACGTTAATTGAATCGATCTCCGAATAAATACAGTTATGTAAAGCAGATTTATTTCCTGCATCTGTGGATGAATTACTTAACGCCGGTCGGATTATACTTTCAGCTTGTTTTTAGATATTGCTGTTGAGATATCGTGGTATCCAATTTTTGTGAACTACATGAATAATTTTAGAAGTTTTTTTTAACAAATTGGACGATTCATTATTTTGAGATTTAAGAAAGCCGTCACCAGCTTTAATGCATTGATGTTACCTGCGCAGATAAATCCTTCGGGGTTGTTACATCTTATGCTCTAAGACTCTACTAGATAACTTTGAGAGATTTTAAGTCGTTCGATATTTTATTGCAATGGTAGCAGCTTATATTAATGTTAGCGATAGCTTACATTATAACTTCCCCAATTCGCTGCTCTGAATGTAAGTAAGTATGTAGGAGTTAATTTCTCGTCTAGGACAGGCATTCTGGCGATCAATAAATTGTTTCTAGATGTTTGTATTTCAATCTGCTACTCCTTTTAATGCTTGTACAGGATTATTACTAATAATTTTACGCTGTATGTTTTAGATTGGACTGCACGGTTGACGTAGTGGTTTAAGCAGCCGCCTCGCCGCTTAACACTGCGCCGAGATGTGGTGGGTTCGATATATTTATTTATTTATTTATGGCTCTTCAACAATGAGTACACTGTTACATTTCAATTAAAACAACATTGCAAATTTAAATCTAAGCGTCTCACTACTTGTAGAAAAGCACTGCATGCACAATTATAATTTGGGTATTTAAGAATATAAATCAAATTTTAATTATAATAACTTAAATTAAAATTAAATTAGAGAATGACATACATTAAAATGTAACTAGAGAATAAATTAAATTAAAATTAGATTGAAGAATAAATTAAATTCGAGAATTATCAAAATGCAAATTAAGAAAAATTAAATTAAATAAAAAACATAAATTGAATAAAAACAGAAAAATACAATCAAAATTAAAAGAATACAAATATAAATAAAAATGTCAAACAAAACAAAGCTTAACAATTAGTTAACATTAATTTTTTTAGGGCTGGCACAGAAACATTGAACAAATCAATATCCACATCCAATTCTTTGTAGATACTATACATTCTAGATAGTGAACAGTGTTGCCTTAGGTTGGTGTGACTTGATGGCTGGCAAAATTGTGGGCCCAAATTTGATCCCTGTGGGATTCCTGATGTTGCTATGTATGGTTCCGTTCCACAGCCATTCACCACAATCCTTAGCGTCCGCCCTTGCAAGTACGACCTGAACCAACTCAGTAAGGGATCTGACACACCGTACAACTTTAGTTTTTTTAAATGATACCATGATCGACTTTATCGAATGCCTAACTGAAATCGGTATATACTGCATCCACTTGGATGCGTGCATCAACCGAATCGATAATATCCTCAGCATAAGCAACTAAGTTCGTAGCTGTGGACCTGCCCCTCACAAACCCGTGCTGACTTTCAATTATCAATTGAGAGAAATGCCTAGAGAGTGCAGGACATATGAGAGCTTCAAAAACCTTCAAGCAACGATCTATTAAATATTAAACTTAATGGTAATGAAAGCTTATCTGCTGTTCTAATCAAAAACAAAGATGGTATATTATCTATATATACATACAAGACAACACTTTGTGTGATCTATAAATTCAAGTCTGGCTGTGTCATTGTTACCGTTGGTTGTATGTTTGTAAAGTCCCCCGCAACACAGGATTTAGTCCTAATGTGTGAGTTGTCTTTCAATGAAAAAAAAGAAAAAAAAAGAATTTTTTTTTTCTTCTTAATCTTATACCGATTCAATTAGCTATAAATATAATATACTTGGTCTATTTGACTCACAGAGTATGTAACTCAAATGGTCAATTATAATAAACTATTAATTAGAGCAATTACAATAGTCGAGTTAGCATAATGTGCTTGTACTTTATCGGTGCTTGATAATCGATCTGATAAAGAGCAGCTAATCTAAGGTGGTGTGGGTAAACAATCAATCTATAGCACGCCCATTTGGGACGGAGCATTAGAGTAACACCTGTGATGCATTTAATTGCATACGTAGTTTTTGTAGAAATTTGTTTTTGTTTTTTTCAATTACTGATTTTGGCGTCCGTAATTTATAAAATTGTTAATTTTAAAATTAATTTTTAAATACTAGCTGCACAGGCGACAGCTTCGCCTGCCCTAAAGTGCACTCAGATTCAATACAACAAAATCGCGCATGGTAATGTCTCATGTGCGCCATTCTGCCAGTTAACTTTTAAAGAATCAGCTCTACATCCTATAAGACACAGTTAATAAAAATAAGAAACATAATAAGACCAAAGTTTCGTGTAACATACATACAAGTACTTTTAACCATCATAAAGTAAGCGTAATATAAACTTATTCATAATAATACAAACATAATCTGCCCAATTAATTGTTCCTTACTATCTATTGTCCATACTTATCCTACGTGCATTTGTTTATCATGAGAAAGACAAAAACAAAAAATAAATTGTTCTCTAGCCTAAAAGCTATTAAGGAAAAACCTCGTTGTCAAGGAAGATTGTTAGCAAATAACGTACTTAATAAAAAGAAAATTGAAAACACTGCTAATCAGATTTCGTTTCTTGTAAAAATTGGTTCCAAAAAGTCTCGACTTAGCTTGTCGTTCGTAACAGATCGACAAAGTTAAGCAATGCTTGCCCAGGTCGCCACTTGGATGGGTGACTAAGTGTGACATTTACATCTGAGCGCTACCGTGCTTTGAAGGGCACATAAAGTTGTCGGTCCCGGTTCTTGTCTTAGGATAAGAGTCGTTAGGCCACGTCAGAGGCCTTCGGGCGGTCTGAAAAAGTCCGACACTAGAGTTGGCCACACACTCATAAGAAAAACAAAACAAAAATAATATCTCGAAAGAAAACTACCGTAGTCCACTGTTGGATATACGCCTCGCTGCATACTAAGCCATCTCAGGACGGTTTAGTATGTACTATCAGGCTTCATCATCGTTATCGACCTAGCTTTATTCTGTTTGCAACCAAGACATTCGTCTAACCACAAATAACTGAATATTAGGTTTGCCGCGGAGTCAATACTAACAGACCTACTTTATCTCTTATTTTTATAAGCCCTAAACAAATATAATATATATATCGAGATATGAGCGCTACGAAATACGTATTAAAGATGCAGATATAAAAACGTATATTTCCATATTTCGCAAATAACTTTATGCAGATTTTTATAGCTAATATATGCTAAGATTCGTCAAATTCGGTTCAGTAATTTTGGCTTGAAAACGGAACAAAAATGGAATAATGTATGGGGTGTCAGGGATATATTTAGTAGATTACTGAGTAACAATTTAACACCAACATTTTAAGAACTACTTCATTGGTCGTATTAGTTTTTCCTGTATTGTGACAAAAGAATATGTGTTATTCTTTTATGTAAGCTGTATTATTTCAAAGCTTTATCAAATATGTTACTGTTTGTAACATCCATCCATTTTTCGAGTTCATAATAGCTGTATGAATAATAGGATAACTCATAAAACAAGCAAGCGGCATAAACATTACCTGTGCCTTGCAACTAAAGTAAAACAACATTGCGTATGTATGGCAGCTTGCGAATTCGCTGCTTGTACCGAATTAACATTCGCACATAATTTGCGATATTACGTTGTAAGTGGCGGATGGTAATATTGAGCAATAAATAATACTAACGGGCGCGTACCAGGGTTACCATCACAACAATTTTCGTTACCTTACACGAGAGCTAAATGTCTTCTCGGTGTGACGTTATAAATAATAATCTTTCTTTTGTTTTGCTACTTGTATGTTGAGAAAAGAAATATTGGGACACCGGATGGTAATCGCTTATGGTGTATTAGATATGATTGTGGCCTGAAGTTGTGCCAAAGAAATAAATTCAGTATGGAATTTAAGAATCTGCCAATTGCGTGATGTGGAATAGGTTGTGGCTGAAAAGAAGATAAGGATGATCCTGGACGTAGTATTGGAAGAGACCGACTATTTGCGTCCGCATAACAAATGCTAATTTCTACGATTCAACCGCGCCGGCATGTTCAATCTGCAGTCAGTAAGATTCTATACACCACTATTTTTTAATTAGTACAAAAAATTTAACGGGGCACTAAGTATCTTTAACTGATCATATTTATGTAGTTAAAAAATAAATACACTTAGTCCCAAAACTGTCTCAAAACTGTCCACAAAAATACGCAATAATTGGTAAATGCATAATTACGACGCGCGTACTATGACTTTTAACAGTAGTAAATGCACCATTGATAAATTCCCCCCTGTACCTCTGCGCCCGCGCCGCGCCCCGATCGATGGGATAAACAGTGCTAAATTGCAAGCGGAACTGAGAACACCCATTTAATTGTTAGTCTAAGTTTGCCCGACGCGAGGCTTATCAGTTCACATCATATGTAGCTATGCTTCGTGCGTACTTTTTGAGTGGAGGTATCGCGAGTGCAGATGTGTACCCATGGACATCTTTTTGTGAGTGTACAAAAGTGAGCCGGTTAGTGTCGAAAAGTTAAAATAGTGCATATTGGACGCTTTTGACGAAGTGAAAAGACAGAAGCGAACTTCTTGACAATGGTGGTGGACGTTTCGAAGGACAATGGAAATACTTGTAAGTTTAGTAAATAATACCTACTTAAGTAAATAATAATTTGATCCGGGCGGCTCAAGATAGGTCTGTGTGGAGAACCTTGAGGGAATCCTATGCCCAGTAGTGGCCGTCTCTAGGCTGACATGATGATGATAAAATAATATTTGTAAATAAAAGATGCTTCTAACTTCATAAATACGCCAAAATTACTCTTTTCTTTTATTACAGAATATCTTCTTTTATTTTGATATGTGTTTGCTTTCTTATTACATACCTCAGTATTTAATAACTTGTAAAACGGTAAATTTTGCGGGCACTAAGCCCGGATGAAGTATGAAAGAGAGGGTAGAATTAAAAAAAATAAAAAGTAACTACCTACACTTATTATTTTGCTTCATTTTATTGTCTACGGCTACCTACATTATAAGTGCGACGAAAAGAATGCGTAAGAGTAGGACGGAAAGTAAGTTCTATCAATGAAGTAGTGACTGATTGTAAAATATGTCTATGATTTAGGTGAGATTTTCTACAAAAAACAAATGATTATAACTTTGCTATTTATAGATATTATGAAATTCTTACGTCACATGTATGATAATAATGTCTTCGCTAATATGTCCTTAAAGTTTTTGTACTAATTAAAAAATAGTGGTGTATAGTCGTACCTCAGTTAGCGTTTAACTTATGTGGCATTGACATGGTTCACACGAGTTGCGTGCATGCAGTACGTGCGTTGAACTACGTAATGTACGTGTGATGCTCGCCATCCATTCATAAACAGGTGAATTCGCGGCACAGCGCAATGATTTTGCCACAGCTCAAGAATTTCTTTAAACGTATTAAGCGACAGAAAATAGGCGTTGAGGTTCAAGGATTTGAATACGCCAGTAGGTACAACATATTTTCTAGATTTCTCCATACAAGCTTTAATTTAAGTTTTCCTAGTAGGAGACATGCGTTTCTTAAATCTTACAAGTTATACCTAGTCATAGAAGTCATATCTTAAAATATATTACGAAGTCATCACCGCCTTCGTCATATTTAAACGGGTAAATGAAAAAATATTACTCAGTCATACAAAGCTCACCATACTCGGGGTAAATAGACCAAATAGCAACACAAGCTACGTATAATATACACCGAAACATCAGTGGAGTGCCGGACAGCCAAATTAGAACATATTGTGATCTACACCAGTGCGAGTACAACTATGAGTGCGATGCCGTTTGTGTAATGTTTTGGATGTTAATAATAAACACTGATTAAATTAATATGATGAGTTTAATGTTATAATCCTCTTATAACCTAATGCCACTCCCCCGGAAGTGACCTTTACATTTTTTATTGGCGTCTTGACCGGAACTAGTGTTGCCCTAGTCTTATCTCTATTACATCTCCCTCTTTTTAAACAAAAAAAAATAGAAATTATTACATAGGTATAGTCTCTTAATTCTATCTATCCCTTTTTATACCACGAATAAAGAAAACAATAGGAAGAAAAAGAAAAATAAAATAAAAAGAATATAACTGTCTTTGTTATTAGCATTAAACAAACTGAATTACTTACATAGGTACTAATGTGCTTATACGTTTTACAAAGCAATACTTATAGTAGGTTGTTGACCAATCTACTTATAAATAGGTACTGAAAACCTTGACAATACTAATATTAAAATTAAACTAAAATTTGTTACATACCAAAGTACAACAATATTAAACTTCTCACAATGCATATATAGGTACTTAAATCTTACAAAATAATGTTGACTTACAGCTGACCTATTTGTTAACAATATACTGACCTACTAATATCAAATAATATTTCTCAGTTTGAGGAATCTCTGAAACCCCACACCATACCTGGAGAACCACCAAATTAACCACGAATGTGGTACGATGTTCTACAATAACTGACACCATCCTTATCCACTACATTATATGATCTAAAGTTATTTTTTCTTATTATAGTACCTGGTAACCACTTCCTATCATTAACATCTTTCTTAAACCAAACATTTTGTCCTAATACAAATTCGGATTTATTTCTAGTTTTTACATTATAATTTCTTGTGTTCCTATTTATCGACTTTTGCATTTCAGTCTTTATATTTTCATTCAGTCTTGGTTTTAAATATTGACATGTTACTGGTAGTTTTGTTTTTAAATTCCTGTTCATTAATAATTGTGCTGGGGAAAATTTTGTGCCAGCAACAGGTGTATTTCTATACTGTAATAAAGCAATTCTATAATCTATATTATCATCCTTACATTTAAACAAAATTTTCTTAGCTATCTGCACCGCCCGCTCTGCCATTCCATTTGACTGGGGGTATTTGGGACTAGAGAAAGTAAATTTGAAATTCCATTCATGTGAAAAATGCCTACACTCTTTAGAATCAAATGGTACATGGTCAAAGACAATTTCAGAGGGCACCCCAAAATTGCAAAATAGATCTAATAATACATTTATTACACTATTAGCAGTCTTGTTATGTATTAATTTAATTTCCAACCATTTAGAATAATAGTCATAAATTACCAAATAGCTGTGTTTTCTGAAATCCATGATATCAATTCCCAACTTTGAAAAAGGTAATTCAGGCACATTATGTGGTAACAAAGGTTCTTTTACATTATTGTTCTGATATGTTTGACATATAACACATTCTCTAACATACTTATCGAGATGTGAATCCATCTTTGGCCAATAATACAATTCTCTCGCTAGTTGTTTCATTTTTGTCATTCCTATATGACCTTCATGCAAAATCTTCATGTACAACAATCTAATACTCTTAGGTATTATTATCCTATGATTCATAAATACTAAACATTCCTCACTGTGATATTTGTTCTAAATTTATAATAATAGCAAAGTGAATCTGGAACATTTTTAATATTTTCTGGCCACCCTTCTTTTGTGTATTTTATAACTAGTAACAATTCTTCATCTTTACTAGTTTCAGTAATTAATTGTATTTTTTGTTCTTCTGAACACTGCAAGTACTGAGATAACCCTACGCAATGAATGACCTCATACATGTATGACTCATCAATCTGCGAATTTGATAAGTATGATCTCGAAAGTAAATCAGATATAAACATAAATTTTCCTTTTAAATACTTGTATTCTAGGTCATACTTCAATAGTTTTAGTTTTAGTCTTTGGAGTCTTGGTGATGGAATCTCATGAATACTTTTCCTTAGTAATGTCTCCAATGGCTTGTGATCATTTAAAACTATACATTTAGTACCATAGATAAAATAATGAAACTTTTTAGTTGCCCAGACTACACTTAACAACTCTTTTTCAATTTGTGAAAATCTTTGTTCCGCAGGTGTTAGATTTCTAGAAATAAAACTTACTGGCTTTCCATTCTGTAGCAAAAAACCACCCAGACCATCCTTAGATGCATCACACTGTATCACTACTGGTAAATTACTATTAAAGTTTTGAAGAACAGGGGCTTTGGTAATAAATTCTTTAATTTCCTTAAATATTTTTTCATGAACTTCCGTCCACAACCAACCTACATTCTTTTTTAACAATTCTGTTAGTGGTGACATCATCTTAGCTAAATTAGGAATAAACTTACGCAGATAATTAACCATGCCTAAAAAAATTTGCAATTCCTTTTTATTTGTTGGACTTTTCATGTTAACAATTGAGTCTGTCCTATCAGGGTCAATTTTAATACCTTCCTTGGAGAATATATGACCAAAATACTTGACTTCCCTTAACTTAAACTGAAACTTATTTTTATTAAATTTTACATTACACTTTCTAGCACGCTCAAAAACTTTATTAAGTATTGCATCATGTTGCTCTTCAGATGATGCAGCTATGAGCAAGTCATCGCAATAAATTATTACACCTGGAATATCTCCAAAAGTTCTTTCACTATACCTTTGGAAAATCTCCGGAGCAACTGATATTCCAAAAGGTAATCTTAAAAATTTATAATTTCCAAAAGGTGTACTGAAAGTGCACAGATCAGAAGACTCTTCGGTAAGCTTAATATTATAAAATCCATCAGATAAGTCTAATACTGAAAATACAGTCTTATTAGTTAGTTTTGACACAATTTCTTCATATGTAGGTATCAAGTAGTGATTTTTTATCAGAGCTTTATTAAGGTCCTTAGGATCTAAACATATGCGGAGTGATTTATCTTTTTTTTCTATTATTACTAAATTACTAACAAAACTTTTTGGGTGTGGTACCTTACTTATAATTTGGTGAGTCTCCAGGCTCCTCAGTTTTTCTTCTAACCGAGTTTTTAAGGCGTGTGGAACTCTGCGAGGAGGTTTTACCACTGGTGTAGTCCCAGGCTGGATACAAAGTTCCAAAGGTTCCTCAAACTGTCCTATTCCCTGAAACAGTTCACAATGCTTATTAATAATTATATCTTTATTCTGAATGCTACTTATATTTTGTAATATTCCTAATTCTCTTAAGGTGCTTAGTCCCAGAATCGGCTTTACATTATTTTTAATTATATAGAAATCAGTGATACATACTTGGTTATCTTTTATTATTTTTAAAGATGTCTTACCTACCGGATAAATTTGTGCCCCCCCAAATGCTTTTAAGATTACTTTAGTCTCAGACCATTTAGGTGTTTCATCATCGACTATTTTCATTAAGTCTTTTATTGACAATACATTAACCTGAGCACCTGTATCACACTTGAAATCAACCCTTTTATTTTGTACTCTTAGTGTCAAAATCCACTCATTACATTTTATTTGAGTATTTCCAATACCATGACATACTTTTAAAAGTCATAAGTCATGCACATTATTGTCTTCAGAAACTGTGTTCACAGATTCCATGTTATTACTTGTACTTATTTCATTAATGAGTTTACATCCCTTTTTATAATGATTTGGCTTGTTACAGTTATGACATATTTTGCCAAACGCTGGGCAATTTCTGGCCTTGTGCCGTGTCCCACATTTTTTACAATTATACAAAACATCCCCTTTACTACTAGCGTTATACTTAACTTTTGATTTGTCTCCTGTGTCCTTGAATTGTGAAGCCTGTACTGCATCCACCGCTACTGGAGGCTGCTGTTGATACATCATCTTGATATGGTTTTGAGATAACTCCGAGGCTCTGCACATGTCAACGGTTTTCTGTAGATTTAGGTCATTGACTTCCAGCAATTTTCGTTGTAATTTTTATCGTGAACACCCAAAACAATCCGATCCCTCAGCATTCTTTCTTCTTGATCTTTATAATTACATGTTTTAACGAGTTTTCTTAGATCTGTGTAGAACAAGTCAAAATTCTCCCCCTCTTCCTGACATCTTTTGTGAAATGTGAATGTTGAAATAAGTTCATTTTGTTTCGGTTCAAAGTACTCGTCCAAACTCTTTAATAGTTGGTCGTACTTGACTTGACGGTTTCCTCTGTTTTAAGCACATTAAAGTACAATTCTTGTACTTCATGCCCGGCACAATTGAGCAAGATGGCTGCTTTTCTTGTTTCACTCAGCCTTTCCAATCCGGCCGCTGAGACTAAAATTTTTAATTGTTGTTTGAATAATCTCCATTTAGGGAGAAGATCTTCCGTTGTATCAAGTTTTAAAGGTTGTGGCATCCTGTACTCCACTCCTGTCATTATGTTTTCTTCTTTTATAATGTCTGTTTCGGTCGCGGTGTCCAAGTTTGTTTTAGTCGTGCTCATAGCCACTTTTTTAGAATTAAGTTGAAATATGTTCTTAGTACAAGTATTTTTCACTATTTGATGTCAGGCCTTTACCGACTGCGCCATGTAATGTTTTGGATGTTAATAATAAACACTGATTAAATTAATATGATGAGTTTATTGTTATAATCCTCTTATAACCTAATGCCACTCCCCCGGAAGTGACCTTTACATTTTTTATTGGCGTCTTGACCGGAACTAGTGTTGCCCTAGTCTTATCTCTATTACAGTTTGTGCATAATCGTGTCGCAGTAAATTATGTGCCGACTTCATTGCATTTTCAATTAGACGTGATAATGCGAATGTACTCAACGATACATATATAATTTATATCGTTGGTTTATTACACAGATTTGTTGGATTGAACGTAGTAAGTGGCTTAGTTGTTAATTAAGGCGATCATATCAGTGCGTATGCATTATTCACGTCAGCATATTTATGTAAAGATTACATTGACTTTGTTTTTAGAAAATCAAAATATATTTAGGGCAGTGAAATCTGTTCATTTAAATTATAATATCCAAACTAAAGGCTGTTACACCCAGTGCCGGCGCACGCACGCGAAAGCCGCCGGGCAACAGTCCAGTTGTATAGAACGATCACACACAAGTAGCAAGATGCAACCCGCACGGCCCGCCGTCGGCCTATACGGGCGGCCATGCCGGCGGCTCCTTCGTGCGGTAAAGCCGGCGGCTTTGTACGCCACCGGGATCACACGGCTTAGCTGGCGGCAGAGCCGGCGGCCATGCCTCCGGCCGAACCGCCGACACTGTGTGTAGGAGCCTTATAGCAATAACTTCTTCATGACAATGGTTTCAACTAAATGAAACCTGCATAATACTCGACCACTCTAATTGCTTTAGGAGTGGCTTCCCAAAGCATTCCCCTAAGATGAGGATGCTGAGACCAGCAAATTAATCATGTATTATGTTAACTCGACATTCGTAATTGTTCTAATTAATAGAGTCTTTTATTAGGGCATCTAAGTTACATATTGAGTGAGTGAAATAGTCCTAGAATATAATATTGATATCTAATTGAATAAATATAAGTATTTCTTATAAAAATGTTAATCTAAAAAGTACAGCTTGAAATAATGAGTAGTAATACTTTTAAATAGCTTATTAATACTTTTAATTAGCCGTGTGGTTGACGGCATAGAATACAAGTGTCACCACCCCCTATCTTCCCGTGGGTGTCGTAAGAGGCGACTAAGGGATAACACGATGCAAATACCATCTTTGCGTAGAGACGGAAAACTCGACATCAAACCCTATACGACTGCCTCGTTGGTCTCGCGGCATAAATGTGCGCGTGGGATCGGAAGGTCCCGGGTTCGATTCCTGGGTCGGGTAGTGTTATTGGGTTTTTCTGTCACGAAATTCTCAGTAGCAGCACGGAGTCTGGAATGTGCCCGGTACGGCAATAGGCTCGCCCCTTATTACGTAGGCTCGCCCCTTATGCTTTGCGAAGCCCTTATTACGTGGGACTAAAGTATATCTGGCGAAAAGTGGGTGTAGAAATATACCTCTGCCTACCCCTTCGGGGATAAAAGGCGTGACGTTATGTATGTATGTATGTATGTAATACTTTTAAATCCTTTACAAGCATTGAAAGGAATTGCCGAATGAAATAAAAACATCTAGAAACAATTTATTGATCACAAGAATGGCTGTTCTACACGAGAAATTAACACTTACTTACTTACTTACACTCAGCGCAGTGAGTTGGCAAAGTTACAATGTAATCCATCGCACTGTCCGTACAGTTACATACATACTATCGCTATCACCTGCTGCCGTAATGAAATATCGAACGACTTAAAACCTCTCAAAGTTCTCTTGTATAGTCTTAGAGTATAAGATTTAACAACCGCGAAGAATTTATATCCGCAGGTAACATTAATGCAAAATTATAAATCTGCTGACGGTTTTCATAAATCTCAAAATTATGAATCAGTCCAGCTTGTTATAAAAACACTTTCAAAATCTGCTAAGTATACGAAACAAAGGGCATAATTTATCCTTAAATATATCTCCTAAAATTATTCAAGTAGATCTCAAACATTCGATACCACGATATCTCAACAGCCACATCTAAAAACACGCTGAAAGTATAATAGGAGCGACGCTAAATAATTCATCCACAGATGCAAGAAATAAATCTCACAAAAAACACAAAATACTACCTCGACTGCCGACCAAAGACGCCCTACGCAGCTACGGGGAGAAGACAGGGTACAGGTGCTGTCCAGTCTACCTCCCATGGCGACATGTTCAACTTAACCCATTCCCGGGGAAGGCTACAAGCAGCGATAATTTAGCAAGTCTAATTAAATTATTATGTTTTATTAATATCAATCCATTGAATTATTATATTTGAGCAATTGTAAAATAAAACTGCTCTAGTGTCAATATTGGCTTCTGTTATAACCTTGCTTCTGTTAAATGCTTAACGAAATCACTTGTATAGGAATTGAATCGTGGAAATTCAAATTACTTTTACATTTCCTACGGGATATAAACCACGTGCCTTGGTTTTGAGTAACGGATATTTCGGCACTGCTGCAAGCGCTACATTCCCGCATTGCTGAAACTCAAAACCTACCTACGTGGTATAGATCCCGTAGGAAAATGTAAAATCACTTATAATTAACATCCTTTTAATTCCCGTTGCTTGTGAAAAGTCCTCAAAAATAAGCTATTTATGTATATAATGCCATAAAATAAAAAAAGTTTATTGATTTACAAGGATAATTATTGTGAAACGGTCTCTAGGTATGCCCTGGCTATACACTGAAGGCTATTGAGCCTTAATAACCCAAAAAGCCTTAAATAAATTACTATATAGTGTGGCCTCGGTAATTAAGCAAGGGTTAAATAAGGTAACTGATTGAGATTTTGTTTTTGTTTGATTTGCGGATATTTATTCTCGACGCCAGAGGTGCATCATACAATATTTTATTAGCAATTTAGTTCTATAGTACAATAATAAGACAAAACACATGGACCATTGAAATGTTATAAACGTTACCTATGACATTTTTATGTGTTATAACATTTTTTGGGCTTAGCGTGCATTTTTCAGAGGACGCGATTTTAGATGTCTAGAAGGGGTTAGTACAATGTTAAATCCAAGTTGTTGTCCTGCGGCCGCCATCTTGAAAAATTGGTACAAATGGGTTTTCTTATAGTTTATCTGGCAAACTCTTGGCCGTACAGAAAAAAATCAAAACATGTTTTGTTGAAAATTGAATTCCCTACAACTTTGATTCCGTAGCATTTAGCCGTAAAATGAAAGGTAACAAAGTTACAAACGAAAATCGAATGAAATTTGCAACAAATTTAATTTTCAATGTAATAATTTTTCCGTCGTGAGCAATAAATAATATATTTAATTTGTCTTTTCTTCTTCCAAACAAGACCCAGTCTTCCAATGTTAGTCTACTACAACTCTGCAGTACCATAATGTCCAATTTTTACTCATAACAATGAAATGAAAAAGACAAACTTTATCTCTGGGCATCTGAAGTTGATAGTCTGACCAGGCAGAGGATACTGCAATGTGTTCTGTAATGCCTAAATGTTCTGGGGACTGCCGCAGGAAAATTATTAGAGATATCAAAATTCAAAGATGAAATGGATAAATTATCGACAGAAAATCGACTTTCCTCTAAAATAATTCATCAAAAATTGCATACTGGCGCTTAATCAGACCCTGTGCCAAAGCTTGGCTCATCTCAAAGACTGAGGACACAGTTATAGTGGGAAAACATAAAAATTGCCACAGTAAACATATAATTTTTTTTTTGGCTTTACGACAAAAATTTCAAAACCAAAGTTGTAGAGAATTGAATTTGCAACAAAAAGCTCTTTCATATATTCTTTGTGCGGCCAATAGTTTACCAGATAATCAAGAAAAATCACCTGCACAAGCACTCTTTCCAAGATGGCGGCCGAGTGACAAAAGGTCTGACCCCACAAATTTGGATCAAGCTTTACACTAGCCCTCCCTACATATCTGTAAAATGAAATTGTGTCCTCTGATAAATGCAACCCTAAATGTAACTCTTCAATGAACTAACGTTCTCTTAAACTTTCCTTTACTTTATACCAACGTAACTTATCAATGTGATAGCATAGCTTTCTATTAAAGCTTTATGAAATATACTTCTACTAGTTGCATAATACAACTTTAGTCATTTGTACAGACTATGTTTACTTATTTATTGTCCACATAACACAGAATCAATAATGTTGAAGTTTTACAGTTATTTACGAGTATTGCAACACGGTCACGTACAATGTATATAGTAATCGGTGCGATTATGGATTTAAAATAAACTTTGACAATGCATATAAAAGTCCACAATATTTATTTGAAAGTCAACTGACGCTCCATTTATGATAAAAGTTCTGCATTCACATTTATTTGAAAATAAAATTCAATATTTAATATTATTAGTTGTATCCGAAATGCTATTGCGTTGCGTACAGTTACTATATTTCACAGTTAATATATTTTGAAGTGTTATTTCAGAACAATTGTAGGCGATTTTATTTATATTGTGAGAATGTTTCAAATATAGGTTTACTTACAAATCAGAGACGTACTTATTTTTGCATTTTGGTTGTTGACAACATTTATACGAGACAAAACCCTATTCTAGACGTAGCCGGCTTTTTCTAGCTAAATGACCTCTTGAAAAGAAAAATCGAAACCAACTCAGTCTTTCGATTTTTTCCTTTTATTACATTCTCTTTCATCTTTTCCTATTCTTTTAAAGTTTGACACATATAATATATAACGTCTCAGTTTAAAAACAAACAAATAAGTGTAAGAACATTTAAGAACAGACAATAAAACCTATTTTGTGTGTTCCTGTCACGGTTATAATAATATACGTGTCATGTATTTGGACTAGCACAAATGTTAGTCGTCTGTGAAATTTTAAGCTTTCAGTCACGCTTGAAACTCTGCAAACTGACAAAAGCGACTCAATCACAGTATGTCCTTGTATCAATCAATACCTCAACCATAGTAGACAGAAAGAGAACCTGCAGAAGCAATTATTTCGCACCAAAAATAAAAATCACGTAAAAATCAAATAAGATGTTTTAATAAAGCCGATGTCACCAACTCACTCAAACAATCTTCTTTACACTAAGTTACAAAACTTCGCCTACTTCATACTTTTTGATCAGTTCCAATCCAATTTCGGGAGAAAGGAGCGTGTTCGTTAAAAAACGATAAATAACGCTGTAAACATTGAACTTTTTATCGAATAAAAGTTGCGCTAAAAAAAGCCGATAAAACTTTTCCAATACTAATAAAAGTTGTGAAAGGTACATAGATGTTCATGTTCAACCCTCCGAGTTGTTTTGTTTACGTTCTACAACGCACTTAATTGAAGATTTACTCTCATCTCATGTTGAAATGATAGAATAAACGATCACTAAGCTTTTACAAGAGTTTGTTTAAAATTATCTTCGTAAGTTGATATCACCTCTTTGTGCGCAGAAAAAGAGGCAGTGAAATGGGGGATCGTTGGGATTGTAAGGTTAAATTTAAAAGAGATTTGAGTTTTAGTCTTCCCAGAGAAAAAAATCTTCATGAATTTTGTTGCGATGTTGGTGATGCAAGTGTCGGATCTCCAAAGAATCCAAAGCTTTTAAAAATAATTCATTCCAGCTGTGAAAGTCCAGGGAAGAAGACCCCTGTCTTAAATTCAACTAATTTCAATATACATTATTATAATCACACGATGCACTAATTAAAATTTCAACAAAAGTATTTTTTTAATTACGACGAATATTGGTTTATATCGCAGAAAATTCCAATTATTGACGTGGCTTCTTCTTTTTTACGGCTTCAAAAATTGGCATAGAAGTTATATTCAACATCAACAGCAAAGCCACATCTAGCGACCCAAAACCACAACTTGATGTTTGCGTACGATATTTTACCACCGAAAAACCCGCAACTTAATGTGTATTTGCCATTTTAGCATCGATATTTAAAATATCACACAATGGAGCTAGAATTTTCAGCTCGTACCTCATTTGTAACAAACGAATTACAACCGACATGACCAAAGGGAATCGGTGTCCTTAATTCAATATGCCATTTGCAATTCACATTTGATATCAATTTTAGAACTCCAATGGATAACCCACCGCACTAATTGCTTGTTTGATTAAATGAAGCGTATGATATTGTAGCTTCCGCGTTCATAAACAATAACTTAATCATTACAATAAACACCCAACTTAATTAGAGTTTGATTATTTATTAAATTTTGAATAAGTGAATACGTTTTATATGATTACCTGGTATTAAAGGATCGAAGAGCGATTCCCGGTGCGGTCGTGGTAAACTACATATGGTAAACGTGGTTCAACACAAACACTCATGTGCGAGCTTTTACGGATTGGTAGTCTTTAGGCGAGAGTGCCATTTTACGCCTCCCCCAAATTCAAACCGTGAGTGGCGGTGGTCGTGTCCCGCAAAAGGATCGAAGCGAGATGATTTTTAATGACCTGATTCGTGGTATCAGGTCATTAAAGATTAAATTTAAATATTAAAAACAACAGTGGTGCGAAGTTGTAGTTTCCTAAAAACGGGTGAAAATCTGGTATAAATAATATTGTAAAGTATTTTAAAGTGTCAAAGCGTTCAAGGCGTCTAAGACGGACTTGACTTGAAATAATTATTTCTTTCAATATTTCCATTTTTTTTAAATATATTTACTCTTACTACCGAAGGACTGTTCTCTTGTTAACTGAATTACAGGAAGAAATTCGTCATAAGTCTTAATTAACCAAGTACCTTAAATATAAATGCAAACTCACTAAATAAACAAGCAAAATAATTTCCTTAAACGTAACTTAAAACACAGAATATTCTTCGTGCAACAACATTAAAAAAGCCTTCAGCTTATTATAAGGATCATTTTAAGGTAGTTTACTCGAAGCACAAGGATTAATTAAGTTGGTACACTAGTACTTTAACGCGACTCTGTCTCGGTCAGAGCCCGGTTTTTACTTAACTCGACACTTGGCTATGAATTAAATTATAATTATGAAAAAGAGCTGAATTTGTTTTTGCCTAGTTTACAGCTAACGTTGCGGGAAATACTCGTTTAGATGGTTAACTTCAACCAGTTTTTGGTTAATCTTGTCGTCTTGTTATAAAACTTACTTATGTTAAAACCATTAAAGTTATATGTTCTTTTCCTAAGCAGTTTTCTAGGCAACGATAGCCTAGAGTGACTTACAAGTGCTATTCAGAGGGTCAAGGGTTCAAAGCAACGAGGCACTTTTCGAAGTTAAATTTGTATTAAACTGTCCATTATTGCTTACTAAAAAGCTATGAAAACATAGAAACATGCATGTCTGAAAGTTTACCATCATGTTTTTGGATAATATGCGGAGTCTGCCAACTCGCACTTGGCGAGTATCGTGGTCTATGTCCTAACCCTTCTTAATATAAAACGGACCCTGTAACTAACGGTGGCTTAGATTATAAATAAGGCAGATGTGCTAAAAGTAAAGTATTTTCTATAGTCATCACTATCAATGTCGTCATCATCCCAGCGTTTTGCCGGATACAGCCTTCTCCTTCCAAGACTTCTGTCTTGGATCTTCTTGATGGTGTTCCACATTTGACGTAATATAGTAGCTATTACATTGCATTTAACGCTCCGTACTCATATACGGTTTTACTCGATCGAGCTAACATGTCGAGAAAAACCACGGCATCGGCGTTCGTCCACACATTCAGCATTCATCTTTCGAGTGCCGCGCACCGTTCAGTATTCACCTAACCGTTCGAGACAAAAGATGTCTGTTCAACAAAGAATACGTTGGCTACATAGTAAGTCTCGCAATTCTTAATTATAAGAAGTCTATATAAGTTAATAAATTCCTCTACAACAACTTTGGAATAAACTCGTAAATCCATTTTTTTCATTCAACACGTGTTTGCACGATTATCCACAACGGTGGACTGACTCGATCCGCGCCACTCGCGGTCATGTAAGTACACATGCTAGAGACAAGCTCGATGCGAGCCTTCGAGCTGTGAGTTTTGCAGTCCACACGCTAAGTTTTACTCGCTTTGGAGTAAAATTATCGAGTAATACCGTATGTGAGTATAGAGCTTTAAATGCAATGCAATAGCCACTATACTACTATACTATGATTTGCCCAGTAATAGGCTCGCCACCTATTACGTGGGACATAAAAATTCATGGTGAAATGTGGGTGTAATATTACACCTCTGACTTCCCCTTCGGGGATACAGTCGTGAGTCTATAAAAAAACATATTTATTAATTGAATAAGTATCGCCGGTTCAATGATCCTGTTCTTCAAAATGCTCCAAATTTTTACATAATTTGCGCCATGTACTGCGAAACGGCTCTTAAGAATTAAATTTATGTACGTTAATACGTATTCATATACGAGAGTTAATTATTATCTTTATCGTACCGTTATTCTTATTAGGCACACCCAAGACTTTGCTTTGTAGTTTGACATTGATTGCTCGTCGAAGAATGGAGTGTTAGCTATAAAACGTACAAATTCTTAAGTACAATTTCTATGAATTTTATATTCTAACAGTGTCGGATTCCATGATAAAATAAATGTTCATTAAAACTTGTAATTGAAAGCAGTCTGAAGTCTGGGGATTACAGTCGGTAAATTGAAACAACTTTGCTATAAAATCATATATTTAGTTCGTATTGTATTAGAGTTTCATATTAAAGTAAAATACCTACGTATTTAATATGAATTGCTGAATAGTTTTATTCGACAGTCATAATACAATCATATTA
Source organism: Euclidia mi (assembly GCA_944739405.2). Lineage (NCBI taxonomy): Eukaryota > Metazoa > Arthropoda > Insecta > Lepidoptera > Erebidae > Euclidia > Euclidia mi. Next base: position 21,845,785 of record OX123204.2, on the reverse strand, counting down.
TTAATATTATATGAAACAAATCCTAAAAGAGCTTTTTTACTTAAATAGTATTTAATATTTCTTTTAGAATATCATAAAAAACTTAGTTTGCGTATAGACAAATCTTTAGTCTAAAATATCTAAATTATAATTTTATTTCATTTACAAAACGAAGGGTATAGAATTCATTTTTTAAATACATTTGAGATAAATATTAGTAAAATGTTCAATTCATTTAAACTTACGGCTGCCCGTGATTTTGCTCGCGTGAATAAAAGATAAAAGAGGCCGTCTTAAAATTTTATAGTAATAAAGTTTATAACGTAGCTTACTTCCTTATTTTACATTGTGGTTTGAAAACAGTTCACATCGCAAACTTCTTTCTTATTGATCTTAACCTAATATTTTGAATAGCATCGATATGCACAAACATTGCCTTCTAACTACATTATCCTTGGAAACGATCACATCACCACCACTCCGGTAAAGTACCCACATAAAAAATCAGCCTTCAACATAAGAGGAATTCATCTCAGTCTGGCCCTGAACAGATCGTACGGTTCCAACAGACGCCGGCATCCTCTCGGGTGCTTTTATTTCACCAGGGCCCTATCAAACAACAACAGATAATCTTTAAAAATATTAGTATGCGTTGTTGTTATTAATCTGTATGTATAAAATGTTTGCGTTTCTGACTGACAGACAAGCTACAGGCAAAAGATTAGGCGATTAGGCACAAGAAGCTAAAATTTTGCATGTATGTTCCTTGAGGACCGTACCGACTGGACCGTTCCGTGAGGAACTTCAGGGTATCCCTGTGCACCCCACACACAATACCCCGAAGTTCCCTTGGGATCGGGCAAAAATGTATAAATTAAAACAAGGCAAGACAGGTAAAAGAGTTTGAGTTTTAGTACGCAGAGAAAATTTTGATGTGATGTTGGTTCTGCAAGTGTAGGATCTTCAAATTGACCAAAGTTTTTAAAAGCTTACATTTCAGATATAATAAAGTTTACAAAGTTCTAAGTACGTTATACTAGAGAAAGCCTCTTTTATCTAATTCAAATATTACTATATATTTTTAATATTGCAGAATATTTGGTGCTTATTACTATTTTTACATCTGACAATTGCAATTTCGTAGAAGCTTCTTGTATTTTATGCCTAGAAAAATTTCGGATTTGGCATCATCAACCTAGCCACATCTGGGACCCAAAAAGACAACTTGAAGTTTGCGTACGCTATTTTACAACCAAAAAAACCGGTACTTACTGTGTGTTTGCCATTTTAATATCTGTATTTAAAATATCACACAGCAGCGATAGCCTAGTGGAGATACCAACAGACTGCCATGCAGAGGGTATCGGGTTCGAATCCACGGCGCGCGCCAATGAATTTTCGAAGTTATGTGCGTATTGAATTGAATGAAGTTAATTATCGCTTGTCCCGTGCCTCGGAGAGCACGTTAAGCCGTCGGACCCGGTTCTCATGAAGATCTTTGACAATCGTTACAGGGCGTCAGTACCGTCTAATAAACTGACACCAGTCTAAACCATAGAATATCGCTATCCCTTTGGGTTGCGGAGGTCAGACAGGCAGTCGCTCTGTGGAAAAGCTAATATTCAGCCAAATCCGGTTAGACTAGTAAGCGGACCCCAGATTGAAACTTGGATAACGCTAAGAGGATGATGATTTAAAATATCACACGATAAAGCTAGAATTTCCAGCTTGTACCACATTTGTTACAAACGAGTTACAACCGATATGACCAGAGGAAATCGGTGTCCTTGCAATTCACAATTGATATCAATATTAGAAACCATCATTACAATAAACACCCAACTTAATTAGAGTTAGATTATTTATTGAACTTTGAATTACTGAATACGTTTAATATGATTGCCTGGTGTTGAAGGATCAAAGAGCGATTCCCGGCGGGGTCGTGGTAAAATGGAAATGGTTACCTTTATTTTCGTGACTGAGCTTCTATGGGTCGTCGCAGACACCGCGGTGGTCAAAGCGGTAGCCTTTAGAAGAGAGTCTCACGCACGTCGTACGCCTCCCATAAATTCGAACCATGATTGGCGATGATAACAAATCGCAAAAGGATCAAGGAGAGATGAATTTGATGATGATAGATTTGAAGATGACCTGTTTCGTGATATTAGCTTTGAAGCTTGAGTCGAACTCAGTTATTAGAATTGTACTGCCAAGTTGTAGTTTCCTAAAAAGCGTAATGGTATAAAGTAAGAAAATGGTATGAAGTATTTTATACACAAGGCGTAGACAAGCGGGCTTGATTCCAAATACTTATATTTGTTTAAATTTTTATTTAAGTAACATTTACACTTATTACCGATAGCGTTGTTCTTGTTAGGTACACCAAAGACTTTTGCTTTGTAGGTTGACATTGATTTCTCTTCAAAGAACGGAGAATTAGCTTTAAAAACGTACAAACTCTTATAAGTACAATTTCTATGAATTTTATATTCTAACAGTATCGGATTCCATGATGAAATAAATTTTCATTAAAACTTGTAATTGAAAGCAGTCTGAAGTCTGGGGATTACAGTCGGTAAATTGAAACAACTTTGCTATAATATCACATATTTAGAGTTTCATATTAAAATAAAACACCTACGTATTTAATATGAATTGCTGAATAGTTTTATTCGACAGCCATAATACAATCACTATTTTAATATTATATGAAACAAATCCTAAAAGAGCTTGTTTACTTTAATAGTATATAATATTCCTTTTAAAATATCATAAAAATACTAACTTTGCGTAGGAATAGATCAGACATATCTTTAGTCTAAAATATCTAAATTATAATTTTATTTCTTTTACAAAAACGTAGGGCCTAAATAGTTTGCGGGCATAAACTTCATTTTTGCGATCTGATTTATCTTTTTTAAGTTTTTAGTTAAAGAGATATAACAGTTAAAACTTTAATGATCAAGGAGAGATGAATTTGATGATGATAGATTTGAAGATGACCTGTTTCGTGATATTAGCTTTGAAGCTTGAGTCGAACTCAGTTATTAGAATTGTACTGCCAAGTTGTAGTTTCCTAAAAAGCGTAATGGTATAAAGTAAGAAAATGGTATGAAGTATTTTATACACAAGGCGTAGACAAGCGGGCTTGATTCCAAATACTTATATTTGTTTAAAAGTTTTAAGTAACATTTACACTTATTACCGATGGACTGTTTTCTTGGTAAACCTTGGCATCTACTGGCTACAATACTGGAGAACGAATGAATTACAGGAAGAAATTCGTCACTAGCCATAATTAATCAAGTACCTTAAGCATAAATGCAAACTTGCTAAATAAACAAGCAAATTAATTTCCTTAAACGTAACTTAAAACACAGAATATTCTTCGTGCAACAACATTAAAAAAGCCTTCAGCTTATTATAAGGATCGTTTTAAGGAAGTTTACTCGAAGCACAAGGAATAATTAAGTTGGTACACTAGTACTTTATCGCGGCTCTGTCTGCGGTCAGAGCCCGCTTTTTACTTAACTCGGCACTTGGCTGTGAATTAAATTATATGAAAAAGAGCTGAATTTGTTTTTGCCTAGTCGACAGCTGACGTTGCGAGAAATACTCGTTTAGATGGTTAAGTTAAACCCAGTTTTTGTGAAGCTTGTCGCCTTGTTATAAAACTTACTTATGTTCAAAACCATTCAAGTTCTACGTTCTTTTCCTAAGCAGTTTTCTAGCTACGATAGCCTCGAGTACATAACTCTTACTCAGAGAATCAAGTGTTCAAACCAACCAAGTGTTAAATCTGTTAATTATTGCTTGCTATAAGTTCGATTTAAACATTGAAACACGTTTGAGAGTTCTCCATAATGTTTTAGGAAAATATGCGGAGTCTACCAACCTGCAATTGGCTGTCATCGCGGACTATGACCTTATTCTTTTTATTTTGAAACTAGGTCTGTCCGTAATTGTCTATCGTAATTGTCCTGGCATCATGGATACATCCAAATTTTTTTTTGTCTTGGGAACCGGGATCTGCTTGATAGTCTTACCATCTTCCTTTTTCATTGCATTTAATACGCACATTACTTCGAAAAGTATAAGTTTGAACGGGTTAGTAGCATTATCCCCGAGTTACAACTTCACTAAATGCTACAGGGGATAATGCTACCAACTCTATTTAAATTGGCGAAATGTCATTGAAACTACTGCGCTATACAATGCGCTGACAATATTTCACTTGGTTCGATTCCTAGTATTACACAACTCTTTTAAAATTACATAGCTGTTTCTGCGAATAGTTTGAAAGCTTTTTTACTCCCAAAAATATTTTGTTAAATATTACAAAATTTGCAAGCGTTTTATTTTACAAGTGGTAAAGTACCATGTACTATTTAAACCATCTAATATATTTATCTAATATTCATTCGTTTATTTGCATTCCATAATGTAGACTCATCATTATACAGCCACATCATCCACATCACAATAACTACTATACCTTATATACCACGCTAGAAGACGAGTTGTTATAGGGTTATTATTCGTATTTTAAAGGAATATTGATTTAATTCACAAATAGCCATCGTAAAATTAATAACAACTTCTTAGTATACACTTTTCATCGACTCGTTCTAAGAGGATATTTATTAATTTTATAAAGATCGCCAGTTGGGATCATTGATACTGTTGTTCAAAATGGTCAAATGTTTACATAAAATACACAAATACATAGAATTGAATATATATAAGTAATAGAGATGGGCTTAGTGGTTAAATTTATTTATTTGTTAAAAGTTATTTGATAAAAAAAATTAACTGTTAATTTTAATGGTTGAAAATATTAGTTAATTTTTATTCTAACAACACACAGGCTTAACGAAGTTGATATTGCTAGTCAACATTTGTTTTTGATAATAATGAATGTGATTGGTTGATTTTAAACACCTGAATGACATTCGAATATGTGTTTTAACATTAAATTGCTGAGGTTTAGTGTTACATTAATATTTTAATCTGATGGAACGAAACAGTAATTTCATTCAATATTTTTGTAGAATATTGAGTGATTGAGTGAGATTAGTTGATGTCACGCGTTCTAAGTGCGAGTTACGAAATTAAACTGATCTGTGTTGACTTTATCTGACTAGCGTGTTATTTTTTTTATAGATTCACGCCTGAATTCCTGAAGGGGTAGGCAGAGGTGTAATATTACACCCACATTTCGCCATGAATTTTTAGGTCCCACTTTTAAGCGTGTTATTGTTATTGTTTATTGGTGTTTGTTAACGAATATTATAGGGAACTAATTCATTATTATTAAAACCAAATGTTGACTAGGTACTTACGAACGTAGGGATGTATGGGATAGGTTATGTTAATGCAACATGCATCTTTAAGCAATCACAGTTGAGGGCAAATTTCATCGTAGTGAATTGTTATACCTAGTACCTAGACATTATTTTTTGGAAACGAATCCGAGTTGGCGCGTGGCGTGTCGACAGCCGCACCGCGCGTCATCGTTTGAATGAATAGGTAATAATATTTTCATTCAATAGCGTTGATTTTATTTATCATATCATACAGTTGAAATTTTTATCAGTTAATTTTAATGGTTAATAGTTATATTCACCATCTCTAATAAGTAATACGTAATCGAGAGTTTATATCTTTATTGTCGCGTTGTTCTTGTTAGGTACACCAAAGACTTTTGCTTTGTAGGTTGACATTGATTTCTCTTCAAAGAACGGAGAATTAGCTTTAAAAACGTACAAACTCTTATTAGTACAATTTCTATGAATTTTATATTCTAACAGTATCGGATTCCATGATGAAATAAATTTTCATTAAAACTTGTAATTGAAAGCAGTCTGAAGTCTGGGGATTACAGTCGGTAAATTGAAACAACTTTGCTATAATATCACATATTTAGAGTTTCATATTAAAATAAAATACCTACGTATTTAATATGAATTGCTGAAAAGTTTTATTCGACAGCCATAATACAATCACTATTTTAATATTATATGAAACAAATCCTAAAAGAGCTTGTTTACTTTAATAGTATATAATATTCCTTTTAAAATATCATAAAAATACTAAGTTTGGGTAGGAATAGATCAGACATATCTTTAGTCTAAAATATCTAAATTATAATTTTATTTCTTTTACAAAAACGTAGGGCCTAAATAGTTTGCGGGCATAAACTTCATTTTTGCGATCTGATTTATCTTTTTTAAGTTTTTAGTTAAAGAGATATAACATTTAAAACTTTAAGCAAAATATATTTTAACTTGCGACTACACGTGGCTTTGTCGCCCATTACAAAAAACATTCAGATTCGTCTTGCCATTTAAGAGGAATTGATTTAACTGCTCTCTTCAAACGCTAGTATCCTATAGCACATGTACATATATATGTTATTTCACCTCAATGTAATGAAACGATACATTGGATATCATTTAAAAAGCTTAAGGTAGTATGGATTTAAAAAAAATATATATATATATATATCAAGTTACACGATAAGCCGACTGTAAAAATCGACTTGTCGCCATAAGAATGGCGACATAAAATCACGTAGATATTTCACGCCACATACTTTGGCGTAAAACGTTGCTTATGAGATACTAAGAAATATGACTGACATAATGTCTTGTCTCTCACTGACCTGCACTTAATGTACCTATGAGCCTATAAAGACCAAGGTATAATATACAAATCTCATGCCACTGTGTTTGTTACGAGTATCAAACTCTTTTTTACCGATTTTCTGACATATCTGTGTATATTTGGAAAGTTTAGCAGAAGAGTAATACATAATAGGGATTCATTACATCCAAACACAATCAATCATGGAGCCTATCATCACATAAAGATTTGTTCCGGTTGGAAATCGAACCCAAGCTCGCCAGCTTACCACCAGGACAGTAACCACCAGAACAACAGGCCAGTAAATTTAAGTATAATAGGCAGATCAAATAGGTGCTATGAGCATCATCTTTTAAGTGACTAGCTAAACTCATATTTTGATTGATATCTGAAATTTGATTTGAAGAGGAATAAGTTATCAATTATTAAATAAAGTCCGTGTGGTGACGGATTAAGAATACGGAATGTCACCCCAAATCATCCCATGGGTGTCGTTAGAGTCGACAGAGGGAGCATATTAGGTATGCAGAGAACAGCACCGTAAGAGAAGGAAAACTTGATACAAACTCTATACCAACCCGTGGCCGTGGCCAGCGTGGTATAGTAGGCCAATTCCTCCTTTCAAAGGAGAGGCCTAGTCCAGCAGTGGACTGTTAAAGGCTGATGATGGTGATGAAGTTATCAATTACTTATTAAAACATATGCATTTCTTAGATTTAACAAAATCGATGTGATAAAGCTTGGGTAGTATCTACTAACTTCGGCATTTTTAATATTCATATGGGATGATTCTGATCGTAGTGGCCAAATACATCGCTACACGTTTTCACATTTCCCTATCTATGTTTCTTACGTCATGGCTTCTACAGTGCCGTGACGTCCAACCCCTAGCCATCATAGCCAGTTGGATATATGTCACTTATTGTACAAAGAGTGTCTCCACCACCCGCTACAAACACATTGGCTTTGTGAAAAGGTTAAAAGAGGAAATTTTAAAATGCTCTTTAGAGGTGCACCCTAATCGGCCTATGTGTCACCTTTCGGCGCGCCGAAAATTGTCTCTTAATAAAAAATGATGGAAAAAGTAAAATTATTAATCGAAATTTTTGTTGAGTCTAAGATCGTTTACATAATTAGATTGAAAGTAAATTTGCAAAGGTATTGTTTTTTAATTTTCGCTGAGTGATTAATTAATATGCAGATCACAGTCCGACAGATATTCTTAAATTATAATTACAAAATTTAAATTGGAAAAATTACAAAGAAAATTCACAGAAAATATTGCAGATGTTCAATTATCAACCATTGAATAATAAGTTGGTTTTGTTTAAAACGTGCGGTATATACTAAAACAACTTTAGAGTGGGCGAGCAGCCCTGATATGAAACGCCACAGGAAGTCTACCCATGCGGCTCGCTAGCCTTAGTTATTACGTATACTCTATAAATATATGATTATCTTCATTGACCTAATATTATATAATAGGGTTATATATTATATAACCCTATTATATAAAAACTGAAGCAGCGATAGCCTTGTGGAGAGACCGACGGACTGCTACGCAGAGGGTCTCGGGTTCGAATCCACGGCGCGCACCAATGACTTTTCGAAGTTATGCGCGTATTACATTGTTAATTATTATCGCTTGCTAAACGGTGAAGGAAAATGTAATGATCTTTCTAGTATTATATACGTGTTCACTGTGTCTTGTTGTTGAAGGTCACTCTTCAATAAAAGGGGTTTTGAGTTAACCGAATTTATTTGCGCGGAATCGAATCAAGTATACAAGTTGTCGTTTAGACGGTAGGGAACTGACTGGGCAGGCGCGCTACCTCGTAATTAATATGATGCAATGCATTGTATTGTTGCGTCATACACTGCACATGTCCCAACAGTCATCCCCCTTTTACAAAAAAAATGCTGAAAAAAAAACTATAAGTCGATATCACATGTGTTCTAACATAATTACAATAACTTAAAGTTACTTATAACAGTGCAGAAGGCACACAGGAATGTGCGGCGTTGCAAAAATGGTCGCCTTGCTCGGATTGAATGACGCGTTACCTGCGATCGGTTCACATTACACATTTGATACGCTGTTATATTTATAAAGGTTACAAAATCTTAAACAATGTCGAATTTATGTTCACAAATCTAATAAGTTATATAAGTTTGTTCAATTGAATATTATAACATTCATACACATTATTTATATCTTGTATGATTATATAGATACTTACATTTATATGTATTTATACATACGTATTTACGGTACACTCTTTATAACATTTTAACACTATAACATATTACTGTTATCATAGTTGTAGAATCATAAGTTTAATTAAAACACTTGGAAAATAAAATGCCATGAAGTATACCTCTATACCGTCTGTTGAGCCTGAGAGGTCTGGAATTGCTGGACTGTCCTGCGCATTTCTTTACGCAACCACCCTCGGGTTCTGGTACAACATGCTCCGCTACAAAAATATATTATCAGCAAAGACAATAGTATAACAATTGCTATGGACATGGCTTCGTACATTTTCATGTGAGTTTCTATTTCACTAAAATTGGCGCTATTTGCACCGTTTTGGGCGATAATAATCTCTTCCTGTTTACTGTATGTCTTACCCATTTTTGTAAAACAATTTAGCGATATGACAATAAACTCGTCTGATTTAATATACTTGTACAACCTTGACAAAATGTGGATATCTAATGACGAAATATAATTACTCATTATATAAAGCAATTTCGCAATTACTTGCGAGTTCGAAATATTGTTGTCCTTGCAATTTTTCAATACAAGTGAATATACAGGTTGCGCTGATTTTTATTCTATTGCTACTTGTTCAATACGCTATATATTATCCTACTGCTTACCTTACACTACGTACTTATATAATTTTATACATGTGCGATAGCTACTGATGTAGCACCGACTTAAAATTTTGTCTCTATCCTACTATTTTTAAGGGTGGTTACCATAGTGGCCTACTCTGCTATAATTAATTACACCCCTTGGGGCCCTCAGTACCCACTACGGTAACGCCGCAAATAGACATACATATATAAATAACGCTTACACATTAAATCTTATTCGCGGTTTAACTACGCGTCCACTTCTAGTTATAACTTTATTGTCAGAATTCTTTTTACCGGTTTGTATCATAGGTGTTGTGGTACGATTAATACTAACATTGTTATCGAATTTATTACAGTTCTCATCCTCTGTCTGTTCGTTCAAAATATGCGCGGCTTTTAACCTATCAATGGATACCTTTGCGGTTCTGTTAGGCAACTGGATGGTATATACTTTATCTGTCCTATTCAACACGCGATAAGGGCCTTCGTATGTTGGGGATAAGGACTTCTTAACCATTTCGTTCCGTATAAACACATGTGTACACAACTTTAAATCTTTACTTACAAATATTTTTCTACTACCGCTAACTGATCTACTCTGAGGTTTCATTGAACTAATTGTTTTGCGTAACTGTACTATGTAATCATGGTGACTGTCGCTTTGGCTACTTTGCTGGAAAAAATCTGATGGTAATCTTAAAGGTTGTCCATACATCAATTCTGCGGCACTATATCCAGTGTCAGTTCTTAACGCGGCTCTTAACCCTAACATAACCGTCGGTAATTCGTCTGCCCAATCCACCCTATCAGCCAATCTCGCTGTTAACGCATTTTTCAATGAACGATGCCATCTTTCTATTAATCCATTACTCTGTGGGTGGTACGCCGTAGTATGAATTTTTTGTACGCCTAATAGTTTCATAAGTGCGCTAAAGAGATCGCTTTCAAATTGTCTTCCTTGGTCTGTGGTTATTCTACTAGGGCAACCAAATCTACATATCCACTCTTTAAATATTACGCTAGAAACCGTGTCAGCTGATATGTCTGAAACTGGAATAGCTTCTGGCCAACGCGTGAAACGGTCCATAATTGTTACGCAATAACGATACCCATGGCGTGACGTAGGTAACGGACCAACTATGTCAGTATGAATTTGTTCGAATTTCGTACATTTCGGAAAATCTACTAAGTCTGAAAGTGTGTGTCTACTTATCTTGGCTTTTTGGCAAGATGTGCACGTTTTTGCCCACTCATTTAGATAGATAGATAGATAGATATACGCTTTATTGTACACCAACATAGCATTAAACAGTACATATTTTATAAAGAGACTTAAAACTACGATAATGTACAATCGGCGGCCTTATCGCCTAGGGCGATCTCTTCCAGGCAACCTTGAGGTGGACAGGAATGATATGAGCAAAAATGTGGAGCGGTGGTGTAGTTGCTAAAAATAATACGAAAATCTTAGATACTATATACATACATACATACATATATATACATTATAATTCGATTAATATACGTACATAAATAAAATACAACTAAGTATTAAATATTACATAAAATAAAATACAAATATAAAATATACCTACTTACATACATTATAGGAATATAAGAGACAGTCAAGACAGACAATACAGATGGAGTAAATAAGGCTTATGTAACAAGAAAATCATCAAATTAAATCAGATAGTGATTTTTGATCAAAGTTTTGAAGATATTTAACGATTTTGCTTTTCGAATCTCCAGGGGTAAAGCATTCCACAGACGCACAGCTTGAGCAGTGAAAGATTTCGAAAAGTAATTCGTGGAATGCTTTGGCATCCTCAGTGTTAGATCCTCAGACGACCTCAAGGATTTCACATGTGTGTCATGAACGAACACAAAAAGTTCTTTAAGATAGGAGGGAGTACTAGGATTAAATAGAACATTGTACAATAATGTTAGAATGTGAGTATTCCTGCGAAGACGAATTGGAAGCCACTTGAGTTTATTGCGAAAATCTGAAACGTGATCATATTTGCGCAGTCCAAATATAAATCGTATGCAAAAGTTTTGGAGACGCTCAAGTTTATCTAGCTGCTCTTCAGTGAGATCAGGATAGCTGACGTCAGCATAGTCAATAATGGGCAGAAGTAAAGATTGGGCAAGTGCAACTTTAGTGGCAGTTGGAAGAAAGTTGCGTAGCCTACGCAACGAGCCTGCCGATGCGAATAATTTACGACTCATTTCTTTTAGTTGTGGTCTCCAGGACATGGTTTCGTCAATGTAAATGCCCAGATTCTTTACAATTTTGCGAAAAGGAAGATCTTTTCCATCAAATCTGATTCGCGGAAGATCAACCCAGTTAATTTTAGAAACCATTTTAGGACTGCCGATAATAATTAATTGAGTTTTATCAGGGTTGACTATCAGTCCATATCTCTTGGTCCATTCGCAGATACGTTCTAAGTCTGTGTTAATAGTAACACAGGCTTCTGCCAACTTAGTTATAGGGGCTTGCGTGTAAATCTGTAAATCATCTGCATAAAGGTGGTAGGATGAAAGTAGTTGATTTGAGATGGAGTTTATAAATATGGCGAAGAGTAAAGGAGATAGCACGCCACCCTGCGGCACACCGGCAGTAGTGTAAGACCAAGAGGAATAAGAGTCTTCTATGTTTATACGTTGCCGGCGACCAAACAGGTAACTACGAAACCAGCCAATTGCCGATGGAGATACGTTAAGAGAGCGTAAAATGCCCAGTATGATGTGAAAATCCACGGTGTTAAACGCGTTGCTGAAGTCAAGTAATGTCAAAATCGTAAGATTTCCACAATCCATACCTAGCCTTATGTCGTCAGTTACGCGGGCCAAAGCAGTGACAGTACTGTGACCAGGGCGGAAACCAGATTGATAAGGATTTAGGAGCGCATTTTCACATAGAAAGGAAGTGAGCTGTGAGTGGACTAGACGTTCAAGGACTTTCGACAGGAAGGGTAGTAAGGATATGGGACGATAATCTGTGAAGGTACTGGGCTTGAGGTTCTTTGGTAGAGGAATTATATGGGCATCTTTCCAGACCGATGGAAAGATGCCACGAGCAATGGAAAAATTTAGAATGTGACAAAGGACTGGAAGAATTTCGTCTAGGATGGGAAGGATCATTTTGCGACTGATACTGTCACTACCGACTGCGTTGGATGTAACTGCCAATATACTCTTCTTAACGTCACAAGCGATAAATGGCGAGAAGTTAAAAGGAGAATACTCAGGAGTTGGCAAAGATGAAAGATGTTGTAAAGTGGCTCTTTTCATATTACCATCAAAATTGGAAGAAGTAGAGAAGTAAGTGTTGAGAGAATCTAGGTTAACATTGTTTGGAGTGGATTGATGCCGTGTCTTACCAACTCCCAGAGTTTTAAGAAACTTCCAGACCTTAGCTGGATCACCGTTTTCAACGGATTTATGAATGTGTTGGCGTTGCGCATTCCTACACACCTTGTTACAGAGATTTCTAATGGCAACGTATTTTTCTTGGTTCAGAAGAGTAGGCTTGTTCTTCAGTTTTGCTTTGGCAGCAGATTTTTTGACCATAATCTTTTTGATGTCTTCAGTTAGCCAAGGTGCCGGTAAATGTTTTAGTTTGATGGAGCGGATTGGCGCATGGACGTCGTAAAGCTTGATAAGATTATTTGTAAAGATTTGGACTTTAGAATCAATGCACTCTGAAGAATACAAAGGCTCCCAGTCTAGGCTAACGCTATCCGCACGCAATTTGTCATGATCCATGTCACTAAAGTTGCGCTGCAACACAATCTTGGGCTTCGTTTTGGGAGTGCATACTTTATAGGATAAATAAATAAGGTCATGATAGGAGAATGCATCCGCTGTACATTGACCATGCTTGTGAATTAGATTAGGGGAAGATACTAGAATGAGGTCGAGCAGAGAAGGAGTACAATTAGGAAAGTGATGAGTTGCGTTAAGATTTAAAATTGACATATTGCAGGACTCCGCGACATGACGAAACGATGTAGCACGGGAATCCTGTTTAAGGAGGCAGGTGTTAAAGTCGCCCATCACTATAGTGTGACCATATAAAGGAGTTAAGTTTTCAAGTATTTGTTCAAATGTAGAAAAAAAATTTACACGGTTAGAGGGCGAATAGTAAACACCTAACAGGACTTTTGTGCGGCGGAGTTCAACTTCCAGAAAAAGGTATTCGCCAGCATTCGACAGTGGTGGCTGAGGTGACATAGTGACTATCTGATAAGGAATATGCTGACGCAAGTATATGGCAACACCGCCACCATTGCCGAAAGCGCGATCATTTCTAATAAGCCGGAAACCTGGAAGAGTATAAGATGTAGATGGGAGACAAGGTTTCAGCCATGACTCTGAAACAAGGACGGCATGCATGTTTTGGCAGTCTAAATTAGCCAGCATATCTGGGAAATGGGCTGGAATACTCTGTGCATTAATATGGACTACATTAAAATTCTTGGGTACGTCAGAGAATTGCGACTGAAGAATATCACCTAGAGAAGGTACACTTTCAAAACTTTCATCCAGACTTGATGCAGAATGAAAGGTATCATCACTATTTGTGTCTGAATAATACATTCAATATATAACTATAAACTGATATATAAATATATAAACTTATATTATGAAAAATAAAAATATATAAATTTAAAATATATAAATACTACCTTACAACTATAATATTAATATTCCCGTAAAGCTCTTTCATAGCATCCACCCGCCGGTTGCGCTTTAACAAAATTAAAAACCGAATAAAGTGAAACTAACTAACAAATAACAAAATTAAAGAACTGAAAAAGAAGAGAAATAAATATACTACAATAAAATTATCATTAAAACATGGTGTCTAAAAACACAGGTATTCAAATACGTGTAGTGCGAAACGGAACGTTACATTTGACAATTTTGTTACAATGACATGACATTAGTGACAAGTTGACAACTGTGATATTGTAAACAGTGTTTTGTTTGTACATACCTACACGAAACGTGAAAAATAAAACCATTTGATGAGTTATAACGAGCAAAATGGAAGCAAATACATACACATGGAACGAGCATGGAAGAATATTATTTTTTCGTGGCTGCAGTCCTCCTGGCCTTTGTAGTGCTTGGTTTGGCAACTGTTTTATCCGCATCCCCGAGCTTCACCTTACTTAAGTCACCGGTGGAGGATATACGATAACGCTTACCATCAGGGCCCTGGATGTGAATGTATCCTTCTCTTGTCCAGCACTTCTCAACCCCAAACTTCGCCCGTGCCGCCAAGAAAGCTTCATGACGCGAACGTGTCAGGAACTCCGACATCGTGATACCCGTTCCTTTGAGCTTCGTTTTGGCGAACCAGATACTGTCACGCATCACAACCGATGCAAATTTGACCAGTATGGGCCTTGCCTTGTCGTTGGAAGTTCGGCGTCCCATCCTGTGACAGCGCCTGATGTCTTCAGCCACGAAGGTGTCAATGTGAAGACGTTGCTTGACGACATCCGCCACCAGCTGAGCTGTCTCCTCGTCTTTACGCTCTGCTACGCCGTGAAGCAACAACATCTTTCGGCGGCTACGCATCTCGATCTTGTCGACCTCGCGTCCGACGATGTCCAACTGCTCCGAAAAGGACCTTAATGTGTTCAGAACGAAGGTCTTGAATGAAGAAAATTCTTCCGCCAGACTCCCAGTGGTTTGTGGCGACTTCTTCTGCAGCTGCGCCTCAAAACTAGCCATTCGCTCCTCAAAATATGGTTGCATGTCATGGATTTTCGAAACATTGAATGTGTCCATAGTGTATAATTTTTTCCTGTTTAAAATTTGTTAGTTATTGGAGATAACGCTAATCCAGCAGGTATGTGCTATAAGCTTCAACTTTTATTCATTAAAATTTAATTAAAATAAGAATAAACTATTTTATTTGAATTTCCCACACAAGCAATTTTAAATTAAACCGGTTATCTCAACTACCCACAACCAAAAAAAACTCATTTACCTCCTTATTCATTCCTGGCCAAAAAAATCTTTTAGTTACTAACTTCCTTGTCGAACGAATGCCTGGGTGAATTAAGTTATGAATACTGTCGAAGGCTAATTTCCTAAATTTCTTTGGTAAATACGGTCTAGCGGTATCCGTCGAGACTTCGCAATATATTCTCTTATCAGAGCCTGGTACAACTATGTATTTGAATTCGTGCTTATTACTATCTGAGTCGGTAACTCTACACTCTGCGTCCTGTGCGCGAGCTAATTCTCCGTAATCTATCGTGGTTGGACACAAAATAGACTCAACACGCGATAATGCGTCTGCTACTGTATTCTCTGAGCCGTTTATGTGTTGTATATCGCTCGTAAATTCGCTGATATACATTAACTGTCTGGCTCTTCTAGGAATTTCTTTATCACTTCTAATCTTTGTAAAAGCGTATATCAACGGCTTGTGATCCGTAAAAATCGTTATCTGTCGCCCTTCTATCATATTTTTGAAATGTACCATCGACATGTAAATGGCAGATAGTTCTTTAT
Source organism: Euclidia mi (assembly GCA_944739405.2). Taxonomy (NCBI): domain Eukaryota; kingdom Metazoa; phylum Arthropoda; class Insecta; order Lepidoptera; family Erebidae; genus Euclidia; species Euclidia mi. The sequence goes on along the minus strand of OX123204.2, from coordinate 21,829,753 downwards.
CATAAGTACAATATTTTCGCTGTGTGTCTGATAGTCTCTTTGAAAAATATCCTAGCGGTAACCATTTATCCTCAATCTTTTGCTGCAGCACAGCACCGACACAAGTATCTGACGCATCCGTCATTAAGGCTAACGGTACATCTACGCTAGGGTGAGACAATGTAACGGCGCTTTTAAGGCTATCCCTACATTGTTCAAAAGCTTCAATACTCTTTTCGTCCCAACCGATTTTAGTTTTATCCTTTTTCTTCGAATTGTGTAAAAAATTATTAAGTACAGCCTGGTGTTCTGCGGCGTGAGGGAGGTGTGACCTATAAAAATTGATCATTCCTAAAAACCTACGTAATTGTTCTATCGTTTCTGGTCGCTTATAGTCGGCAATAGCCTTCACCTTATCCGGCAATGGGCTTATGCCGTCCTCCGACACGAAATACCCTAGAAATTCTACTTCTGACTGCCCGAAAACACATTTACTTACATTAATTGTAATACCTAATTCATTAAATCTATTAAACAGAATCCTAACGTGTTTTTTGTTTATCTCTTCTGTGTCTGACGCTACCAAAATATCATCTAGATAACAGAAAATTGCTGATTTACCGCTTTTATCTTCTAGGCGTTCTATTCCCTTTAATACCTGTTGATCCATAAACCTTTGGAAGGTTTGGGCGGCATTCCTAAGACCAAAACTCATCCTGGGGAATTCATATAAACCAAATGGCGTACATATACTGGTTTTCTCTACATCTTCTGCCGCAACTGCTATAATATCCCCAATCATAGTTTGTTTTTGTCAACGGTATGTGAAGGAGGACTTTGTAGCAGCTGCCCGACAAGAGCTGAAAACTTCAACCCTGACGCCTGCTAAAATTGGATTAAACGGGAACCAAAAAATATATATTAATGACCATTTAACCGTAAAGAACAAGCTGTTGTTGTCTAAGGTCAAGAAAACTGCTGCTGAAGCGGGGTTTCAGTATGTCTGGGTCAAAAACGCAAAGACATATGTAAGGAAAAACGACACGTCGCCTATAGTGGTAATCAAAGCGGAAAAGGATTTGAAAAAAATTGTTTAAATTTTCTGATTTCAATCGTTATTAAAGTCATCGATATAATATCTCATCTGTTTAAGTATCTGCTTACATTATTTGTACTGAAAAAGTTTGAGAATCTTGGTCAAATGTGTGCTGATTGCGTATTCCTACTAGTATTGTGTCGCCGTATTGTGCTCTCAAGTAAGTTCATTAGATGTATTTTTTACAGTGTTACAGCTTATCACGCTGATTTCAACCGTATTTTGTGCAAGTTACGGTGTATATTCCTACACAGGTGGTACCGACTTATGACTGTTAGCTGCGAGCTACCTGTATCTCGATACCTGTCGACGCCATTTGTCTCCATTCAAAACATCTATTTCTGTGGAGTAATTTCGATCGAACACTGTGCTTTGCTGTGTCTTTTATTTCAACTATCCACTACCTTACATAAATATTATAAAAGTTTTAACAGACCTTTATCTTTGAAATTATTAATTATAACGTTAAAATATAATTTATTTTTGGGCTGTTATTATATGATTGTTAATAATTTGATTATAGCTAAATTTAATTATGACTACGCTTAAAGTTTACTATCAAAATGTGCGTGGTCTGCGTACGAAAACGAACAGTGTATTTCGTGGTGTGTGTCTAGGATCATACGATGTCATTATATTCACGGAAACGTGGCTCGACGACAGTTTTTACAATAGTGAAATATTTGATGAACGATATCTCGTATGGAGACGCGATCGTGATTATTCCCGAACCGGGCAAAAACGTGGTGGAGGTGTTTTGATAGCAGTGAAAAAGGAACTGACTATTGTTGAAAGGCAGGACTGGTGCAGCTCTGCTGAGGATATTTGGCTGTCCGTGATCCTTAAGAGGTCCAAACAGCAGGTTAGTCATAATTTGCATATATGTGCGCTTTATTTATGTAAACAAAATCTAGGCAATTCTTATAATACTCAGTTAGGTAATTTCACGCACAACCTAAGCAACTTATTCTTAGCTCATCCACTTGACAAATTTATGTTGGTGGGAGATTTTAATTTTGGAAATGACGTCGAGTGGTGTCACGGTAACGTGACCACGGGCGAGTTAGTCCCTATAAATATTTCTTCGCAGCACACCACAGAGTTTTTTGATACCCTTAATACCTTTAATATGTCGCAGTATAACGGCGAGCGAAATGTAAACGGCAGATTACTCGATTTAGTATTTTGTAACGACTTAGTAACTGTTATGGAAAGTAGGGACCCACTAGCACAGCCCATTGATATGCACCACAAACCATTGTTAATTCATAGCCGGTTTGTTGATATTCATCAACTCATGGACAAACCTATGCATCGATACATTTTTTCTAAAGGCGATTATACTGCTATTAAATCTGAACTAGACTTAATTAATTGGACTCAATTATTACAGACAGTGAGTTTAGAGGATGCAATCGCAACATTTTATAGCATATTGTATAAGCTTCGGGATGAGTACATTCCAGTAAAAACTTTTAAAAAATCATCTTACCCTCCTTGGTATACTCCGGCGTTAATAAAAATTATTAGGGAAAAATATAAATACCATAAGAAATATAAAAAATATAAAAATGTGTCAGATTATAACTCATTTGCCTTACTCCGCAGCAGAGCTATTGACTTAGAAAAAGTGAGTTATGATAAATATTTGGGAAAAATTGAGGCTTCGATTGTGAAAGACCCCAAGTCATTTTGGACCTACGTGAAAAGTAAGCGCTTTGTCGGGGCGTTTCCTAACGTAATGCACTATCGTGGGATCTCTGCCGATACTGGACAAGATATTAGTGACTTATTCGCCACGTATTTTAAATCTACATTTTTAGAACCCGAACCAACAGATGGTGATCAATCCACAACCGGCGAGATCTATAGTAATACAGCAATGTCTGTTAGCACGGTTAACATAAACCATTCACGCATATTAAAGCTGCTCAAATCATTGGATCTTACCAAATCAGGTGGACCGGACCTAATACCTCCAATATTTATAGTCAATTGTGCTGACAGTCTTGTGGAACCTCTTTGTGTTCTATTCAAGCGCTCTTTATCAGAAGGTGTGGTTCCGAAGATTTGGAAATCTGCTTTTATAACCCCGGTCTTAAAAAAGGGTGATAGAACTGATATCGCGAACTACCGTCCTATATCCAAGATATGCCTCTTTTCTAAGATTCTAGAACGTGTGGTTCATACTGATGTTTACGCGGCTTTTAGATCTAGTCTTGGCGACGAGCAGCACGGATTTGTTACGAACCACTCAACAACTTCAAATCTACTTCTATCACACGAGTTTATTACAGATGGAATGGTTCGACGACAGGTTGATGTAATTTTTACTGATTACAGCAAGTGTTTTGACCGTATTGACCATCGAGTGCTACTGAAAAAGCTTTTGCTTGCTGGAATTCATGGAGACTTGTACCGATGGTTCAAATCTTATATAGAGAACAGAACACAGGCTGTCGTTCTTCAGGGTTACGTCTCAGGTTGGAATTCTGTCCCATCTGGCGTCCCTCAGGGCTCAATTCTTGGACCTCTTTTGTTTACGCTGTTTATTGCGGATATCAGACAGTGCTTTCGTCATTCGTACATCCTACTTTATGCTGATGACATGAAAATTCACAAGGTCATACAAGGCACATCTGACGTATATAAATTACAGGATGACTTAAATAGATTTGAAGCATATTGTAGCCGAAACAAGCTCGAACTTAATGTCTCTAAATGCTTCCACATAACATTTACACGTAGAACGTATTCAGTGGATTACACATACACCTTAAATAATAAACCCATCAGTAAAGTGAACAGCATTAAAGACTTAGGCATCATACAGGATAGTAGGTTACTGTTTGATCAACACATTGACAGCATCGTTAAAAAGGCCTCAAAAGCTCTGGGTTTTATTTTACGAACCACGGCCTGTTTCCGTTCTCTAAAACCAGTAAAGATTCTATACTGTTCTTTCGTACGCAGCCACCTTGAATACGCCTCCCAAGTTTGGAACCCGCAGTATGAGGTTTACAAATCCCGTATTGAAGGCGTCCAAAGAAAATTTCTTTGCTATCTTGATTACAAAGCGCAGCAGTGTTCGGTTGATTACGACCATAGATGCAGGAAATACCACTTCCTATCCTTAGAAATGAGACGGTTTATTGCAGACATAAGTTTTATTATGAACATTGCAAATGGTCACATTGACTGTCCTGAGCTCTTGGCTAATATATCAATGCGTACAAACTTGCTAGGTTTTCGCCAGCGGCCCATATTGAGCATTCCATTTGCATCTACAAATTATAGAAGTAACGCTTTTTCTGTAAGAAGTGCAGCTAGTTTTAATGGACTTCCACGAGACCTTAATATCGACCTCTTTTGCACCAGCGTAGCGACCATGAGACGGTTATTAGCCAACTCATATTTTGATAATACTAGTATTGACCAATCAGCACAGATTTGAATTGGACCAGACTACTTTTGTTGATACCTTTTTCTTCTTTTTGATTGATTGTTTTTGTTTTGAGTTTTTTAAACATCACTTTGTATATTTGTTTTGATTTTTTTTCTTTTTTTAAACATTCTTTGTATTTTGTGTTTAAATATGTAAAATAACGGCCTTTTTATACCTATATGTGGAGGCTTTTAATTGGCAAATTGTTTAATTCATTTTTGTAATATTATATAATATTTATTAGTCCGTAAGCCTTCTGTAAAAGCTAAATAAATAATTAAATAAATAAATATGATAAGCTCTTTTCAAATCTAACCTAGTATAGTATTTCTTATTAGGTAACACATATGTAAAATCTTGAAGTCGTGGTACTGGGTATCGATCTGGTTTCGTAATAGCGTTAAGCGCTCTGTAGTCTCCGCATGGACGTAATTGGTCATCCTTTTTTAAAACTACGTGTAGCGGACTGGCCCATTCTCCTTTACTAGGCCTACAAATACCTAATTCCTGCATTTTATGAAATTCTTCCTTTACTTTCATATACCGGTCTGGAGGTAATGGCCTTGGCCGCGCAAAAACCGGGGAACCGGAAGTTATGATATGGTGATACACGGAATGAGTTGGTTCCTTGTACATAATAGGCTTAGTTATACTTGAAAATTCCTCTAAAATCTCTCGGTAGGGGTTGTCGCTTTGTATACTCCTAATTGAAGGCTGATCATGCTTTGTAACGCACCCTATTACACGTAAATTTGTTATACTGTCTGTAAGTCTCCTATTATATATATCTACCACAAATTTATAGTATTCTAGAAAATCAGCACCTATGATAGCTTGCTTAACATCACAAATTATAAAAGTCCATTTCAAGCTTCTACGCAACCCTAAATTTAACTCTAATGTTTTAATACCATACGTTCTAGTTTCGGTGTTATTCGCTGCAAAGAGTTTATATTCACTGAGTAATTGTTCGCACTTAAACTGACTTACCGGTAAGACGGAGACGTTGGCACCTGTGTCTACCAGAAAACGGGTTCCGGTTGTTCTGTCCCTTATACACAAACGATGGTTCTTTTCTGGCTCGACGCAGTCTCCCATCGCAATAGGCTGCACCGCATCTAGTTTTCCGACTCGTCATTCTTGTCGCTTTTCCTCGGCTGCTTCCAGTTGCAGGGCTTCTCACACGCTCTAGCCCGATTCCTGTAACGAAAATGATACCTGCAGAGCCAGTTTGGGCTCTGCGGGGTCCTCGGTGGTCCTCTGGGCAGTGAACGTGACCTTGACCTGTTTCTATTCCACGGGTTGCCGTTATCATACTGCTGCTGTCGTCCTCTAATTTCATTAATTTCCACTCGCAGCGTTCGTAGTTCCCTTGTCATTTCTGCCAGTTGCTCGGCCATATTTGGCGTCACTGATACTGTCGACGTCGGCGTTGATACTGCGGCAATTTCCATAGGGCGTAGATTTTCCATGATCTTGTCGGCTAACGCGGCTAATTCGTCTAATTTCGTATCCTGTGCCACCGATAGAACTGCTTTCACCGAACCCGGAAGTCTAGATATCCATAGACGTTTCAATGCTTCTGTGGAGACCTGAGTGTTAGTGGCAAGCTCTGACATTCTTCTCAGAAGTTGTGACGGGCATTGAGTTCCTAAATCCATCTCCGAAACTAGCTTGTTAAATTGTCGTTCAGCGCTCTCCTCGTAAACGGTAATTAATCTGTTTCTTATGGCTTCATACTTTCCATTTTCAGGTGGCGTAATAATAAGATCATATACTTGCTGTAAGGCGTCCCTGCCCAACTTCGCTACTACCATGTTGAATTTCGTAGTATCTCCTTGTTTCTGCGGCTCCAATATCGAATCGAATTGAGCAAACCATAATTTCGGCATGTCCTTCCAAAATTCCGGTATCTTCGATGAAACGGATATCGCTGCTAGATCTGTGACTGACTGTGTTGTCGCGGTAATTTCGGCTTGACCTTGTCCCGTAACTGCAGGCTTATTCATTTTCTGTATTTAGTTCGTACACCGGTTTATTTCAAAAGTTTCCCTTGAGCACTAAAACTAACTTGCAAGGCTGTAACTACGCTCTAGCAAGGAGTCAAATTCCGCTACCCTGTTCGCTGCACTATGTAATATAACCGCACTGTCCAAAAAAATATATCACGTCGGCGTTACCACTGTAATGATCTTTCTAGTATTATATACGTGTTCACTGTGTCTTGTTGTTGAAGGTCACTCTTCAATAAAAGGGGTTTTGAGTTAACCGAATTTATTTGCGCGGAATCGAATCAAGTATACAAGTTGTCGTTTAGACGGTAGGGAACTGACTGGGGGGAGTATGCAGGCGCGCTACCTCGTAATTAATATGATGCAATGCATTGTATTGTTGCGTCATACACTGCACATGTCCCAACAGAAAACATCATGAGGAAACCTGCATGTCTAAGCGTTCTCCATAATGTTCTCAAAAGACATGTGAAGTCTGCAAACCCGCACTTGGCCGTTGCGGTGGTCTATGGCCTTACCCTTCTTATAGTGAGAAGAGGCCCGTGCCCAGTGGGACAGTTTATGGGGCTGATGAAAAAAAATATAAAAACTGATATGTTCGTTTTAGTAAATCATCCTTATAAATGGTAATGTTTTAATGAATTCGTCTGTCTACCAAATTATGAATCCTTCACAAGAATATACAGATAGTGATGACCTATGTACTTAATATAATCGGGCTTGCCACAATAGTGCGGAAGGTAGTAAGATGGCCGTAAGGTAAGGCTAGCGTTACGGCGTTCTCACCTTCCAGCTGGCTCAAGTGTTGACCGGCCACGGTGGCTTTGGACGTTTCTTGTACATGTTTGGACAGGAGGATACGTACGGCTGTCATCGCTGCGGCGACTGCCATGACATTTGTAGTTCGGCACTGATCTGGCCATGGCAAAGCAAGGGCACAGCAGGTCCCACAGACTTCCTATTATATATAATCTATTTTACTTACTATATTGTGATGTCACAAAAACCTTCGTAGTATGAAATATTTACAGACGAGAATTGAAATTAAGAAAAAGCTTTTAATGTAGTTTATTTGTCAATTTTACTGTAGTACTGCTGAAGATGCTGCTATAGATGATTAAAACGGTTACTTAGTATAAATTCAAATACTTTAAATTGAAATAACAAAATGCCGAAAACACATTTTTCGGCAAATCACTGCGTCACCTCTAGTACGAACGAAGCGCGTACGTTATGTATATGGTACCGTTCCCGTTCGCAATTACAGCTTTGATGTGTGAGCCAGGCAAAATGATATAATGGAGGTGGAAATATTTCCCCAACAATTTGTCACTTGCTGATGGATCGGTGTTACTTTCGTGTATGCGAATTAGTGTTGTCAAATATTTGCCTGTACAAAATTTCGACACTGCGGTCGCTTCGTGCTGGTTTTTGTAATTGGTGAAATAAATCGTAGCTTGATTTTATATGAAAAGAGTTGTAATGGTCTGTTTTTATTGATTTAAAATGAGGTTACACTCATGTCTAGCCTCGTTGCAAAAGTCGTGATGTTGATGATTTACGATCAGTATGAATTTTAATTCATCAATATCCCTGCTTAATTGCCCTTCTAGTGTCCGGTTTTCTTACAACACCTGCTTGTCATTTTCTCGAAAAGCTACCAGAATCGCCTGCAACTAAATGAGGCACTTACCAAAATACTGCCACGCATAAGGTATCGAGTCCACTGACTTTATACGAAGTTATGTGCGTATCAAATGGTTAAATAACGGTCACGGCAAAAATTGTGTGTAACTCTGCATGACTGAGAGTTCTTGATAGACATGTGAGATGTGAAGTTTGTCAATCCACACTTAGCCTAGATGGTGGATTATAACCTTTCACTTCTCATAGAAGAGATCCTGCCGATACCCTCAACGTAGCAGCCTATTAGTCTCTCTACTAGTATAGCACTGTCTATTTAGTCTATTTTCTAAAATGAAATGCCCAGAAATTAAAACAGACTTGGGCAAATAAAATACCTCCTTAGCAGCATGCAAAGGCCAAAGAGAGCTTTGTGCAAATAGATACAATATATATGAACAAAAACACGTGTACTTATCACAAAACGCACAGTTCATAACATCTCATTCCTTAAAACTCGTTTAAAAACACACCTGTACAAATAAGTAACAAATAAATGAGAGCAATTACATACGTACGTTTATCATAAACATTACTGGAATCACAGTATTAAGGTGCAGTGTTTCTCGAATAAAAGGGCCGCTGACTGACTGGCTGAACTTCTTCTTCTGTCAGTACCACTCCTTTGTCCCATCCACACAATGTAGAAACCCTTCTACGCCGCGTATATTATGGAGCTATGACGTTTTCCGTTTGCCGACCTTTGTTTCCCGGCTATTTTGCCCACCTTACTACTTATATATACTTATCATGTACCTATGTTGAAAATACACTCTGAATTAAATTACATCTAATCCAAATTGTCTTGAATGTCAAAACTTTTGGAATAAAGTTTTAAGGTATCCATAATGTTCTTGAATAAAGTAATGGGCGTGTTCAATGTACCCATAGTTAATGACAGCGTAATTTAATTTACCTGCAAAAGGGTTCTACCTACACTAGTCAAATATTCTGTACCGCGGTTGACTTTACACACAATCAACCGACATACACAAAGACCACTAAGGCTCAAAATAACAATTTGTAAATCACACAAGGTGTTTTCCCGCGAGAGGACTGAAGATACAGACTTAGAGCAGTGGTACCTAAGCAGTGATATCATCACTTTGACTGTAACTATTACGCCATCAGAACAATCTAATCTGTATATATAAAAATCTTGCTTTACTGACTGACTGACAGACAATGTACAGCCGAAACTACTAGAAACTAATGGACGCAAGAAGCTGCGACTTGGCATGTATGCTCCCTGGGGACTGTAGGGGTGCATTAAGAAGGGCTTTGTCAAAATGCCTGCCCGGTCGGAAAGATACTACCATAGATACTAATATAGTATAATTATGTAGGTACGTCTATACCGGAAACTTTCATATGGTCGTCTCGTCATTCGCTACGTTTATGTTCTTTAATTAATGTTTGTTAGCTTTCCCGTATCGGAGGGACATCTATTGGCATTGAGATCTAATTACAAATGTTTCTGTCTCTTTCATGTTAATCATTATCTGACGAAAAGGATTGATAAGGTAGTGCGGTCTGCACTTTTATCAGTTTCCTTTTATGTGAGTAAGAGATTGCGTCGTTTCTGTGGCGTAGAGTTTAGTTTGTTTGCACTGGTTTGTATCTATCAACTTTATCGTATTAACCAAAGAACAAGTACAAACATAAAAGAAGGTAGCTGTGCGAATATGTTTTGAAATCCTTTGTCACAGAAAGAAATCAACACGCAAAAAGTATTTTAATACGTTCGTTATATATACGTAAATTGTGTCAATAAAATATTTACCTATTAGTTATTATTATTTTAAAAATCTAAGCAACGATTTGTTATAACTTCGTTCTTGTCATATTACAATTCATTTACATTTGTTTTACTCGGTGTTCTAGAGGATACTGCACTCAGAATTGAGAACACAGTACTCTTGAGAAAGTCTAATTAAACTACATGTGAGGTACGTACCAACACTACAAACCATCCAGCTAGCCTTTATGTCCATCAAATTACTTCTAGCAATACACTCTAGCGTCCCGAGCTCAATTACTCTGTTACTTATAAATTCTACTAGAACATAACACTCATGCATCATAACTTGAAGGCGTACAAAACTTATAATCCACTGAATATAAACAGCGTTAAAAATGCAATTTACATGATGCACACAAAGTTTTCGACTCAGTATACAACATTACCGACACAAAAAAAAATAAGGCAGATGAATAAGTTGTAGCTTCTTGCTAACGCAGTTAGCTCGGTGAGGCTTTAGCGCTAAAGAAAGTGTAAAAACACAAAGTTTCAGCGCAATACAGTGTAATTGGTGCTCAACTGAATAAAATGATAAAAGAACTTGCCTTTAACTGTGGCCCGAGGCAAACATGAAATTAAATTGTGGTCTCGGACTGCCGCGTTTGCGTTTCAAGACTATTTTCTCGCACCATTTACCTTTTTCAGTTATTTCGTAGGTAAATGTTGAGTGTACCTCAACTCGGAATTGTATTAGCTCCATATATATACTCGAATTGGGAGTAAAGTCATTAGGACTATGCTATTATGCGCTGTATGAGTTTTCTGCTAAACTTAATAATGATTATCATAATTGCTTAACTGCTACTTGTTGTGACATTAGGTTTAGGCTATAGTATTAATGCTGTTAATAGAGAGATTCTGCGACTGCGTAACAGTTATATTTTTAGGGTTGTTTACACTTTTTTTCAAATTACAAGATGGTTGAAAGTCTTTTTGTGTTCCAAAAACGCGTTATGTGTTTCTTTTAAGACGATTACTACATTTTGCTACTAATATCTTTAAGAGTCCATTTTCGTGATGGTATATGGTATGGTCTCCCCATTGAACTACGAGTATGCCTGCTCAACTTTTTTTTGTAAAATTGATCTAAATCTATTATTATACAATGTAGAATTCTAAAGAGTGCATTTCTATAGAGTATAATTTCACTATAAGTATATAATGTGCATTCTTGCAGTGGCCGCGGTCTACCTATTTTATATGATACAAATTACCGTTTTTTGAAAATTTTTATTTGTTTCCAAGTATCTGATACAAATTTTCAGCCGGGTGCCGAATTATTGTAACCTCAGTTGTCAAGGGTTGAGTTACCAATAATGTAAAATATACCCATTTTTTTTAAATCCCTGCGGGTCCTGTGTGTTGGCGGGGTCACGCGAGTCGCGGATAGCATACATACTTTTCCGCGACCCCGCCCGGGATTGGCCCGCCGTTGGTGTTGATGGGCCCCGTCTTCTTGGGAGGCGGCGCGGACACTACGCCGCCCTCTTGCCTTTTGGCGGACGAGGAGTAGCCCCAGCGCTCGCCGTCCGCAGGCACTAAAACCCAGCGGCCGCAGAGGATAGGGAGGACGGCTACCTGACAACACCGCATCTCCTTTTCCTCTGCGGCCCTTATTAAAAATAAAGGAATTGTCAATTTATCACTCTATACTACAGAAATTCCGGGTCATATTTCCAGTATATTATAGAATCTCAGCAAACTTATTAATACACTAGTCGACGCCAGCGGCTTCGCACGCGCATATTTTCGAATTGCCCGTTTTGCCCGATCCCGTAGGAATTTCGGGAAATCCCGTCTTAGTGCACCCCTACGGTCCCCAAGGAACATACACGCAAAATTTCAGCTTCTTGCGCTTAGTAGTTTCGGCTGCAGCTCGTCTGTCAGTCAGTAAGTAACGCAAGGATTTTATATATACTTATCGGAATGGTCATCAGTATGGGAGGTCAACGACTACGAAACGGAAGTGCGAAGATGGCGCGCTTCCACAGACGGAGCAAGACAACTATCACTTCTCTTGGAGACTCCGGGCGGACAACAAGTACCTAGAAACTGTCACTCGTTTCGTGTTCAGTAATCCAAAATAATTATAGTCAGTTTTGTTAATCTGATTTGGTGTGAACTTATAACAAATTGTGATGTGAAGTGTTGATACCGGCCAAAAAGCAAGCAACCTGCCGACATCAGAAGTGGCATCATGGACCAGCACGACCACAAGGCGCGAGCGAAGGCGGCTGCTAACACTGCTATGTTGGTGAATCAGCTGAACTGTCAACTGCAACCGTGGTGAGCTTATTTTGTCTGATTTTTTTATTGGTACTGCCAATTTTATTAAGTGGCAGTAGTTGTAAAACATTACGCGTTTAACCTTGGAAATGTCATTATCGTTGTGGTGATATCGCCATCACGTCGTTCCGAGTGTTGTAGGTTCGATTCCTACACGAGACACTGAGTTGTGACACCGTTTGACTTTTACGGTGTCGTGGTTCCCATGGCTTAAAGAAGAAAGACAAAAAAAAAGTGGGTAGATGCTGAACGATTTAATTGCGACCTTTGCTGTATTTTATGTTAGCGTATGGTTATCTGACTACCACAGTGACCTAGCGTAGATATCGAACGGAGGTTTTGAGTTTGATACGCCAGTTAAAAAGAAAGCGATTATTTTTACTTCTTCATGCGAGGGTGGCTCGCACTCGCGAACCTTGTGATCATATTATGTTTGCTTGCAAATAGATTATCTTGTCTCGGTCTTACTCTGTGGACTGTAATAGTAACGAGAGTGAGCGTATAGGCCGACTTGCATTATTACAAGCAAGTGCGTTTGAGTGAAACGTGCTAGTTATTATTCTAGTGCATTACATTATTATTGCAACTGTAATATTGGTTTTAGAACCAACGCCCAGCTTTGGTTGGTTTTCTGCTAAATCTAGAACAATAACTCCGGTCTAGACTGTCCTTCGCAGGGCAGCGGCGCTAAAGTTGGTAAACTAATCGAATCGTAAATACTAAGTTCATAGTGTAAGACTGTGCGGAGCTATTGCTTCTGACTGTGCTGATTTTGTGTAGAACAGCTTGTAGCTTTTATTTCTTAAACAGACGTGTGAACTGCAGTGCTGTCTAGACGAGTGCGGTTGGTTGGTTAGTGTAACCTGACCATAGTCAAAAGATATTACTAGCGCCATTATTTTATCGACTCATGGTGTTGATAATACGTAGCGGTATTCGTTTAAACGTGATCAGAGCCTAAGTAAAAAGTGACACTGTTACTCGTTGTAGTTCTGAGTTGTACAGACGATCTCGGTATACAGATGATCTCGGTGTTGCAATTATACCCGCTTTTTTTGTGTGCATAATTTTTTAACATGGCACATTAAAATGTTTCTTACTCATGATTATTAGATGGCACCACTAGTAAAATTAAATTCAATTTTAAGATTTTACTCGTGAAAATTAACTACTGTGTTTTTTAAAGTCATGTATATGTATACGCTGGGAATTTTTATCAAGTGCCCCGAGTTCTCTGGCCAATTCAAAGTTATGCTTAAGGACGTTTAAGAGTGATACTGTTTCTAGTAGAAGCTGCTAAACTCAACTATTAGACTTAGAAGAAAATGATTGAGTTATCATCGTAGTGCGTTACGATAAACAGTTTCAGAGATTTTAATTTTCATTGTAGGTAGGTCTAGATTAGTGATCGTTAGTGATTATTGTATGCTTAACCTTATTCTCATTAAATGGGTACTTTGTTCGTCGTTGTTGCGATAATTTTGTGGTACCCACGTTACCGTCAGTGTAGATTTGCATAAACTGGATAAGCCATTTGTGCGGCTGCATGTTTAGCCATGCGTTGCCATTGGTTGGACCGGTAAAGTGCCTTTCTGGTTAGCCTAGTTTACCCTTGAGCTTTTGTGTTAGTCAAAGTCTCCGTTGGTACGCAAAAAAAAACAGCCGTTCGTGCATTGTCATAGTATCACAAACGTTGTCCATCGTCTTGAACGCGAAAGGTCCGTTGCTGTATCGCTAATGATTAGGTTAGGTTATGCTTCGTATTTAGACTATCCATGACAGATTATAACGCTGAAACGACTGATTGGATACTTGGTAGTAAACTTAACATCTAGACTAGCCTAGTAAGATTTTCTTATAGTCTGCTATGTGATAGGGAAAAACAAAGCAACATGTTGAACAAACCTAGTTTAAGTTTACTTTGTTAAACGCTCGAAATGATTATCCGGGTGGTGTTGTGTATGCATAGCGTGATGTTGAAGACACGATGGATGTCAGAGTATGAGCAATGCAATATTTTAATGAGTTTCTTATTATTTGAACGAGTATGCGTGTTGTTCAACATGTACGCTTCGAGAGAAAGAGTTAGTTGTGATTTTCATTAAAACCTGTAATAATTTTGATCAGAGTACCTTTTATTGCCCACCGACTTGTGCCAGGAATGGCCGAACGACTAGGATTGCTGTTCCAGAACTTTCTCTTAATCCTAGAGCGAAGTACATTAAAGTGTGGTCGTTGATCGCAATCACGGATACCCTGCTACTCAAGTAGCTCTCATTTGATTTTTGATCGCTAAAACTCTACCACTGGTTCTACCACTGGTTTCTGTGTCGTATGACAAGAGCGTGTTGCGAGAATCTGAAAGTACTCATAGACTGCCGATTGTTTATCTCAGAACTGTAGTCGTTGCCTCTATGTAGCCAAAGGAAATCAGTTTGTCCGAAAGTAGCTTATCAGTTCTCGCCATGTTCGCATTTGGTATTAGTTTTTGTCAGTGGTCAAATACAGTTTTGACATAGCTCGCCCGTGTGTGGCGCGGGGCCTGTATGTGGCTTTGAGGAGCCTGGTAACTGGTATAGCTAAAGCCTATCCGGCCGAAATTGGCAATGAAAGTGAAGGTAGTTTATAAAAGGAATTTGGTTAGAAGATGTAGAGTCCAATGACCTTAGTTTAAATGTTTTGATTAACTTGTTTTGAAATATCTTGAGCGATACCGCGATAGTCAAATGTCAGTTTTACTTTGAGTTTCCTGATTATTGATTTGGATACTGAAACCTTGTGCCAAAGGGTCAGAGCATAACTGACGATCTTGAAGAGAGCAAATTGTGAACCTTAATACTGACGAGACAGTAGAAATCTAGGCAGTAGAAGACTTGGCGATCCTTGTGAGGATGCGCAGATAAATGGGTGGCAACCGAGTGACTGGTTTAAGTCCTTGTTTAGTAACTGGAGGTCACTGAATGGTGGCCACCGAGTGGCTGGTTGAATGCCTGGTTTAGTAACTGGAGGTTACTGAATGGTTCTGAGTCACATGTAGAGCTTTCAAAATCAAATAATTTAACCTAATGGAAGGAAAGAGGAACCCACCACGCACCCTCGAATTGACCACCCCAACTATTGCAATAGAAAAAGATTGACAATATCGAACTCATCTAAAAGGATAAGGGATATAGGAATGGTATGGGTTCCAGGAGGATACCTGACTTGCAGTATCCCGCTGTATGCGCCGACTATTCTTCGACACGTGTTTCGCCTCTGCACGAGGCATCCTCAGGAACGATGGGCAACGACTGAGCGCTTTCCAACCGTGGGCATGTCTTATAAACGATTGTACTTTCTAATCCCCTCCCTCCATTGCTCGACTGATGTGAGTCATTATGACGGTGTGCGAATATATTCAGCAATGGGGACCCGTTAAAGTTGGTTTGATCGTTCAGTAATGTATGCTTGTCCCGCTTTAAAATCTCTAATTGTTCCAATACGCACATTCTAATACCCTTTTGACAAGTGTGTATGACGTCAAATGAATGTCCGCTATTTAAGGTATGACCCGATTCAAGTAAATGTTCGGCAAAATGAGACTTTTCCGGCTGGTTGTTTCTAAACGCCGCTAAATGTTCTTTATATCTCAGCTCAAAACTTCGACCCGTCTGTCCTATGTACTTATTTTGGCATTGGTCGCATGTTAAGCAGTAAATACCGGACTTTTTGTTCTTGCATACTTTATCTTTACCATTACAAAGAAATTTTAACGTTTTGTATGGTTTATAGGCTGATCTGATACCGTTCCTCCTCAGTATACGCGCCATACGGTCAGTTATGCTTCCAAAATAGGTAAGAACAGCGGTATTATTTATAGGTTCTTTTATAGAGGGATATAAAAGTGACTTGGCCATTCTAAGTTGTTTTCCTCTAATCATCTTGTCAATTAGGCGTTTACTATACCCGTTGGATTGAGCTATATGATAAATAATATTTAATTCTCTGTTATATGATTCTATATTCAGTGGTACATTTAATAATCTATGAATCATACTGTGAAATGCTGCCATTTTGTGTTGCGATGGATGACAGGACGATGCTGGTATTGTACTATCTGTATACGTCGGTTTACGATAAATTTCAAATGAGTGTGAGGTACCCTCCCTTTTGATAGTCAAATCTAAGAAGTTTATTGAGCTGTTTTGTTCTATCTCCAATTCGAACTTAATTTTGGGGTGTATACTATTAATTCTTGTAAGAAAACAGTGAAGCTGACGTTCTGTGCCCTTCCAAGCCAGCAAAATATCGTCCACGAATCTATAATAATATAAGATGTTCGGTTCTTTTACCAAATGCTCGTGTTCGTAGTTATTCATAAAGATATCTGCTAACAACGGACTAAGCGGTGAACCCATGGCCAAACCCTCCTTCTGTAAGTAGTACTCGTTGTTGAATTGAAAATAATTTTGTTTACTGCATAACTCGGTTAATTTCAAAATATTCTGAATCTGTTCTGGGTGTATTCTATTTCTTCCCAGCAGATTTTTAATTATAACTAAAGATTCTTTATACTGGACATTTATAAATAAGCTTTTTACATCCAAAGACACGAGTTTTGTGTTTCTAGGTGTCTACCTAGTGTTTTATTTTGTGTTTTTCCTTGTGTTTTATTTTGCTAATCAAATCATAACTATTTTTCAGGCTGTATTTTGAGAAGACGTCATTCACCGCAATTAAGTTCGAATTGGAGATAGAACAAAACAGCTCAATAAACTTCTTAGATTTGACTATCAAAAGGGAGGGTACCTCACACTCATTTGAAATTTATCGTAAACCGACGTATACAGATAGTACAATACCAGCATCGTCCTGTCATCCATCGCAACACAAAATGGCAGCATTTCACAGTATGATTCATAGATTATTAAATGTACCACTGAATATAGAATCATATAACAGAGAATTAAATATTATTTATCATATAGCTCAATCCAACGGGTATAGTAAACGCCTAATTGACAAGATGATTAGAGGAAAACAACTTAGAATGGCCAAGTCACTTTTATATCCCTCTATAAAAGAACCTATAAATAATACCGCTGTTCTTACCTATTTTGGAAGCATAACTGACCGTATGGCGCGTATACTGAGGAGGAACGATATCAGATCAGCCTATAAACCATACAAAACGTTAAAATTTCTTTGTAATGGTAAAGATAAAGTATGCAAGAACAAAAAGTCCGGTATTTACTGCTTAACATGCGACCAATGCCAAAATAAGTACATAGGACAGACGGGTCGAAGTTTTGAGCTGAGATATAAAGAACATTTAGCGGCGTTTAGAAACAACCAGCCGGAAAAGTCTCATTTTGCCGAACATTTACTTGAATCGGGTCATACCTTAAATAGCGGACATTCATTTGACGTCATACACACTTGTCAAAAGGGTATTAGAATGTGCGTATTGGAACAATTAGAGATTTTAAAGCGGGACAAGCATACATTACTGAACGATCAAACCAACTTTAACGGGTCCCCATTGCTGAATATATTCGCACACCGTCATAATGACTCACATCAGTCGAGCAACGGAGGGAGGGGATTAGAAAGTACAATCGTTTATAAGACATGCCCACGGTTGGAAAGCGCTCAGTCGTTGCCCATCGTTCCTGAGGATGCCTCGTGCAGAGGCGAAACACGTGTCGAAGAATAGTCGGCGCATACAGCGGGATACTGCAAGTCAGGTATCTTCCTGGAACCCATACCATTCCTATATCCCTTATCCTTTTAGAGGAGTTCGATATTGTCAACCTTTTTCTATTGCAATAGTTGGGGTGGTCAATTCGAGGGTGCGTGGTGGGTTCCTCTTTCCTTCCATTAGGTTACAATGGAGTTCCGCCAAGTAACGCCTGATTCAATCAACTATATCAAATAATTTATTTGCCGAAATACTGTGACAAGTGGTGTTACAAATAATGACATTAAAGGTCCAAGTATTTGGACCAGAATAGTGGCATGCAAACATTGATAAAAGTAAAATACATTAATTATGTCAAGTCGAAAAATAAATCATTATTAAATCTAAATTCAGAATAATGAAATAAAATGTCATACAGTTAAATTAAAATATAGTCAATTGTAGAATAAAAATAGCAATGAATGGATGAATAATTAATAGATGTCCAGCTATTATAACTAAAGCAAAAGAATAAATTGTAAATTAAATTTAAATTGTATAATAATAAAAATAATAATAATATAAATTAATTTAAATGTCACTGTTTAATTTGTCATTTAGATAATCCGTTACCGTATAATAGCATTTATTTATTAAATACCTATTCATTTAATTTTTTCTTGAACAAATTAGGCTCATATTCTTTGATTTTTGTTGGCAGTTTGTTGTAAATAAGAGATGCCATATGAAATATGCTTTTATGCATCAGAGCAGTTTTAGTTTTAGGTATGCAAAGTCGATACACATCTCTCTGTCGTCTGTTGTAAAAATCTGATGCTAACGTAAATAAAGTTGGATTACATTTGACAAATACCGCTGCTTCAAATAAATATATATTTTATTAGCAGGGTAGAGTTAAAAGTTTTTTTTTTAGCAGCCTACCCTGTCCCACTGCTGGGCAAAGGCCTCCCCCAAATCTTTCCAGGCTTGCTTGTCGCACGCAATCTCAGTCCAGTTCTTGTGGTAGGCCATATTTTATAGAACATAAACTTTTAACTACTTGACGTAGTTAAAAGTTTATGTTCTATAAAATATGGCCGACAGCTATCTGTCGTTTTTAAGGCAAACATAGCTCTAATACATCTCTTCTGCATCTTAAAGATAATATCTTTATTTGTTGAATTTCCCCAGAAAATTATACCGTACCTTAATATTGATACGACCAGATCATGGTATGCAGTCACAACAGAACTTACATTTGATATTTGAGCCAGATCATGTAGTGCGTAAACAGACTTACTGACTTTTTTGCAAAGTGCATCAATATGTGGTTTCCATGTAAGTTTATTATCAACTAGAGGACATCAGCAGCGACGCCTGCATTTTTTTTAAATTTACCCGATTTGGCCGATCCCGTGGGAATTTCGGAAAATCCCTTCTTAGTACACCCCTACGGTCCCCAAGGAAGATACATGCCAAATTTCAGCTTCCTGCGCCCAATAGTTTCGGCTGTAGCGTGTCTGTCAGTCAGTCAGTAACGCAAGGATTTTATATATTAATATTATTAGGCCAAGGAAGTTTGTAGTTTGAGTCTCACATACTGATTGATTACCATGACAAATATTTAAATTAGTTTGAGCAGTACGTTGGCTGAATGTCATGAGCGTAGTTTTGCTAATATTAATCCGTAAATTATTTGCATTTAACCATTTAATTATATCGTTTAAAGTGTTTTGTATTTCTTGTTCATAAGTTTTAGTGTTATTACACTTAATTGTAACTGTGCTATCATCTGCAAAGAGCGTTACTAGATTAGATGTGGCTTTTGGGAGGTCGTTAATGTACAAGAGGAATAGAAGTGGCCCAAGGATACTTCCCTGTGGGACACCGTACATTGTTTGGCAACGTTGGGATACGTAAGAAACTTCCTTTTTAGTGTTTACATCAACTTTATGCAGTTTTGTATACTGCCAGCGGTTATTTAGATATGATATGAAGAGCTTAAGAATGTTACCTCTTATGCCGTACCTCTCAAGCTTGGTTTACAGTATTTCATGGTCCACATAGTCAAACGCCTGGGTCATATCCATGAATATTGCGCATATGGGTATACGATTACATTAGACATCACGATTTTTAAGAAATCGTAAATTGCCATAGTTGTAGACTTATTACACCTAAATCCCTTTTGCTCTTGTACTAGAATGGCTTGCTTTTCCAAATAATTATAAAGAGCTTCATAAATATATTTTTCAAATATCTTTGAGAATATTGGCACCAGGGCTATAGGTCTGTAGTTACCAATATCCTCTTTACTATTTTTTTATGGATTGGTTTAATTACCGTTATTTTTAATTTGTCAGGAAATATGCCAGTTTCTACAACTAAGTTTAAAATATAGCTAATCAATAAAGCAATAATATGAGCTACCTGCTTTATAACCCTAGTGCATAGACCATCTTATCCTATACACGCACAGTATTTTTGAGTGAATTAATTATGTTAATATTTGTTTTTTGATTTGATTATAACGTGAGTCTATGGTAATTGACTGTATTGTCAGTGATGCTCTGAATCCAGCTCCTATTATAGTTAGGAATGTAATGTAGGAGGTAATATTTAAAAAAATAAATTGATTGGAATCCTAACACTGTTTAGATTCAACCCTTACCTGGGTTAAGTCAGGAGTGACCGAGCAATGTGATACTGTGCGTGTAAAATTTTGTTACAGATTAACACACAGGGATGTGTGTCTTGTAGGATGGCCGTATCGGAATGGTCATCAGTACGGGACGTCAAGGACTACGAAACGGAAGTGCTAAGATGGCGCGCTTCGACAGAGTCTAGTGTGACGTTCGCTACAGTTGAAGAGGGGGGTGATGGTTGAACAGAGCAAGACAACTATCACTTCTCTTGGAGACTCCAGGCGGACAACAAGTACCTAGAAACTGTCACTCGTTTCGTGTTCAGTAATCCAAAATAATTATAGTCAGTTTTGTTAATTTGATTTGGTGTGAACTTATAACAAATTGTGTTGATACCGGCCAAAAAGCAAGCAACCCGCCGACATACTGATTATTATATTACTGGTACATTTTCCTGGATCGTATATTGACATAATTCAGTAGTCATTTGGTTCTGACTTTCCTGTATACTTCGTTATTTCGATAATTTTCGTTATTTGGTTGCTACGGATAAAACTTGTAGTGAAAGACCGAGATGCCCAATATGGCCATAATACTAGAAACAATATCTAAAAATTCATGGCGAAATGCGGATCTATTATTCTACCTCTGCCTACCTCCTCGGGGATACAGGCGTAAATCTATAAATATATATATATATATATTTCAAAAACAAACTTCCATTCAAAGTCAAATTAAAAATTAATATTTTATAAATCAAGTTTCAACTTCTACCTTACCCTCTAAAAATAGTGATAGAGATAAAATATAAAAGAACCTGCCTTAGTGGTTGCCTGCATAATAAAAAAACCTACGGTCGAGACATCTTTCTAGCTTCGTTAGTTAAGATTTTGTGATGCGCGATATTTAATTAATTTAAGGTATATTACCTATGTTTTACCGACGTTTCGGCCGTCTTACAACAGCTTTGGTCGCGGCAGGACTAATGTCATCTCAGCGCCGTCCTTGTGAAGCGCGGGTTTCGGCAGCTACCCTCACTTGTTTTTTATTTTGATTTCTATCCGAACTGTCGGTACGTCGACACACAACACTTATGACGTCTACACACTGATGAGCTGTGTTACTGCGGCGGGGTTTACATTTGTTGATTACTGGATTCCAAGTTGTAGGCAGTCTGTATCCATCTTCCCGGTTGAAATTTTTATGCTTTTTGATTTCAACTGCTTCACGTACTATTCTGGAGTAATAGTGACGATCGGTAGATAAGACCTTTGGTTGATGTAATTTAATCCAGTGGTTTGGTCCAGACTCCAACAAACGCCTCAGCTATGGCAGACTTGTTAATCTGCTGGTTTTTTACAGCTGCGATATGTTCCTTGACCCTTTTAGCGATGGTTCGTTTGGTCTGTCCTATATAGGAACTACCACAACCACAGTCGACCTTGTAGACGCCAGGTGTTTGTAGAGGAATGACATCCTTCGGGGTGCGCAGATTGTGTGCTACCTATATATAATAAAATTGTATGATGTATACAAATCGCGAAAGTTTAAAATCGATTATTTGTGATGCTATGCTAGTCAGGACATGTATTTTTATAAATAGAAAATAGGAGAGGAAAAGATATAGAAATAAGAAAAACACGGTTATTGTAGTTAAAATTTGTAAAATGTTAACAATAGTTGTTGTACTGAATATAAAACATATCGATGCCTTCCGGCCAAAAGGGGGTAAGCGACATTTTTTGCGAAATCGACTTATATATATGGTTAGAATCGGCTTTTTTTTTCTGCGTCTAATGGTCTAAGTTTCGTGGCTCTAGGACACACTTTTTGTCGCTTAGGCGGTAAAGGAATTGAGGTTCTAACACTAAGTTTTTCGTCATAAACGACAGTTATTTTTGGTGTATTTTGTGTTATGGTGGTTGGATAAAAATTATATTTCAAAACTGTGAGATAAGCATTTTTGGCTTTGAATATTTTTTTCTTTACTTGAACGTTAAGTAGTTTGGGCTGTAAATACTTTTTTGTAAAAATACATTAGTCAAATTTTACTTGAATCTTTGTGTACCAAACTTTCGGTTAGGATATTAGGGCAGTTCCTTTGGATAAAATATATGTCATTTATTACATTTAGGTCTCATTTCCGTGACTTTATTTGGCGTTTATTTTTATTTTCCCTAGTCACCAAATCAATCATCGAAGGCGCTTAGGATAATTTATCCAAACGAATGTCGCCTTACATTGTCGCTTACCCTTTTTTTCCCTCCCCAAAAAAATACCTGGTATGGTGGTTAGATAACAAGGTAAATCAAAGGTTTGGCGGTTAGCTTACAGAAGAATGACAAACAGCGTCGGTTATCTCACTCCTTCGTTCGAACAAAATGTCGTTAGCGTTGCACAGCGAACATTCACCGCGGGCATAAGCACCTCCGTGCTTGCGAGTCCGTTTGGAGCGAAGTTTTTCGAAGGAAATAAAACGGTAAGATTATTTTAATAGACTTTTATATTCATCTATAATTGTGTATTCTAATTAGTTATTTTAAGTTTTATAGGTAAGAAGTAATTCTCTTGCTATCTTGTTCAGACAATACTGAATGGTTAAATAAGTACCTACAGAGTTTTTGTTGGCTGGCCTGGCTTAGGAGCATAATCAAGGGTTCGAATCCCAGGTTGGGCCTGCAAGGAATTATTGGATTTTTTGATTAATTCTCGGTAACAGTCAAGAGTTAATCCTGCGACTGATATGACTCTATTGTGTCGAATTGCCTATGGGACTATGAGAGTGAGAGAATAAAAACTGCACGTTTGTTTTGCACATATATTAGCGTTAGTAGGTCCCTCTTTTGCAAATTGTTATTCTGCCTCAAGATTTGTCACCGTGACTGATTTAACATGTGTCATCATCATTGTTTTATCGATTGAGTGAATGGATGGGTTAGTGCGAATGAATGGATACACGGCAAAAGCGATAGTAAGAACCCTCTTTTTGGAGTGGCTGAAGGCCGCCACGGTGTCCTCACCTTCCGCCTGACGCATGTCTTCATCGGACACGGTTGTTTTGGGTAGTTTCTTTGCTGTGAAGGACTCCCCCGGCTACGGACTACATGTTGTATGGGGCAGCGGAAATAATTGTGAAGGTTGTCTATTCCTTTAGAAAGTAGTAAAACAAAATATTTTTCATCAATATTCGGTTATGTAATAATAATATGTATGTTTCGTTAAGATTTGCTATTTCACTTTCCATTCTCGCAATTTTGTTGTTACTGACGTCTGTAGTTTCTTTCATGAACTGAAACTGTACTGGTCTACAGTACCTGGTTGAAGAAGGAGATTCATTCTTCCAATACACCGAAGATTGTTTTCATTGGTCATTGACACGGAGAGGAACTAATGTTGTTAGAAACAAGTTAGTGTCTGTGGCACCATCTTAATGTGCGTAATAATGAGTTAATTAACTAATATGGCAAAAAAATGGAAATTCGTAGGTATTCGCAGCTGGAAGTGATTTATTAATTATCTACACAAATGTGCCTATTATTTGAATTATAAGAGAAACCGCTGGAAGCCGCCGCAACCTAGATATGGCCGTTTAAACTAAGAATTTTACTTAAAAACAAGCTTTCTTCTCTAATTATCCTGCACTCATATTAATCACTTTATCGACATTACTAATTATCTAGTAGATTCTCTAAGACGTGTTGTATTACAGAAAATTTAAGTATATTTAAAAAAAAACCACATACAACCCACTAACTTAGGGCTTTTTCAAGTGAAAATTCAATATCCTTTTAACTTCAACTTTGTAATTTTATTAAACTAATAAGGTAACGCAATAAAAATAAAATTATTATGTGTTTGTGTTTATTTAGGCTTGTAGTATCCAATACTGGTATGACATATTCGAATAGTCATACTTTGCAAAATTGTTTTTTTCCCGCTCATTGACTACCGTGGGACGTCGCGAGGTGATTTACGACAACTGTAGACGCGGAGATGTGGACGACGAGGACCAAACGCCTACCGTCATACCTGAAAGTGGTCCTTAGGTACGAAATTTTAAGTTTATATTTTTTTTTCATACCTAGAATGTCAGCATGAATGCAAGACTAACTTACAATGAGTAACAATTGTTTTGTTTAATTTTCTAAACTAAAGACTGATTGAGCACAAATTCTCTTTTTTTTAATTCATACCTTAGTCGGTTAGCCAGTTTAAAAACTTATAAAAGTCTAATGTATGTATGTAAGTATTTATGCATAATTTTATAAGAATTAATCACAATGCGCTTTCGCGTTGTATAAAAGAGCTTTTAGTATTTTTTATAGATAGTTAACTTATAACAATTTCCTTGTTCTTCTGCCATTAACCAATAGCCTGTTGTGTCATATTGGCTCCACTTGATGAACAGAAAAAGCACAGGCATGCTCTTTTTCTTCAACAGAAATAAAATAAATGGTGCAGTTAAATCATTTGGGTTGGAACTCGTTAATTGGGTTGTTTTCATTTACGACGTTTTTTCCTGTTAGTATAATTAGGACCATTTGAGGGTAAGCGACAGTAAATAGTGTTAGGAGTGAGATTTGTTTTAATTAACAATGTCATTTCTGGTTAAATTTTGAAGCTTTTGGAACGTACAGAAAATTTTCTATGATTTTTTTTCACTTATTTTGAACTTTAAACTACTCTCCTGTAAAGTTTGTTAAGTGGCGGTTAGCCTCTTTTGGCCGTAAGGCATCGATATATATTTTCTACTTCAAAGCAATTTAGATTTCAGAAATTCGCTTGCCTTTCTAGTATGATCTGATAGTCATCTCAATTTTTTTTTATTTTATACCGAGAAATTTTTATTTTCATTTTTACCGCAAAAGCTGTATTTTAGTATAATTCTGAAAACTGTCCGGGATCATAATTAATAACATACTAAATGATTTCTGTTAATATCATCGTGGAGAACTCTCAGACCGTCAGGAAAGCGACTGAATTAACAATTGATTCCAGATGAAAATCGACGTAAAGTAACAGTACCTTAAACTGTTGCGTTTCGTTCTGTGAGTGAGAGTGCCGGAGGCCCTATCCCCTATTCCTTCTCCCTCACCCCACTGTTGATCCTATCCCTTTTCCCAGCGCCAAGGGGCGGCAGCGCACTTGTGACCCCTGTGGTGTTGCTTGTGTCCATGGGCGGCGGTAATTGCTTACCATCAGGCGATCCGTCTGTCTATCTCCCGCGACTAAATGGGGGCGCGCCATTTGATGCGTTGCGGTGGGGCCGCAGAGGAAGAGAAGATGCGGTGATGTCAGGTTGCCGTTCTCCCTATCCTCTGCGGCCGTTTTAGTGCCTGCGGACGGCATGCGCTGGGGCTGCTCCCCGTCCGCCTAAAGGCAAGGAGGCGGCGTAATGTCCGCGCCCGCCGCCTCCCAAGTAGCATAACGAGGCGGGGCCTGCCAACACCAACGGCGGGCCAGTCCCGGGCGGGGTCACGGCAAAGAATACTATCCGCGAATCGCGTGTCCCCGCCACTACTCGGGAACCGTAGGAACACCGCGGTGGTTTTAGTGGGTATACCCCTAACACCTGGGGAGAGCCTCCACACACCTCCTGCGCCAGTCCCAAGCCCGGTCGATCACATTCTGGCCGGGTTGGCGTCGAGTTGAGATGGCTCATAAGGAGACTTTCCACCGTAGTCCACAAAAAAAAAAGCATAGTGGCCTGTGCTTGTATGAGACATACGTTTTCATAATTTAAACAAAATCAAAATGAAACATTTCTTCGCCGAAATGAAATAACTTATTTCCATATCCTGGAAACCTGTTATAACTGGCCTCCTATTTTTAAGCAGGCGACAGGCGTGTCCAGATTAATACAAATATATTGTAATCTCTTTTTTTTTCACATTGTCTCTTTTGTTCATGTCTGTCATCTGATAGAAATAAACGCTTTTTCTTTCTTTCGCTGATTTTCATAGAACTCACCTTGTATCATCCTTGCATTTTCAATGTTGTTTGAGCGAAATTTTATAGCTTTAATATTTCATTTATTTCATGTATCGTTAATATATCTGTCTGTATATATGAAATTCTAGCGTTTCTGAATGACTGACAAACAACGCAAAGTCGTAACTGAATTGTGGCATGTATGTTTCTTGCGGAGCGTAAGGGTGCTATATGAAGGAATTTGCCGAAATTGCTACAGGACGAAACGATCTCCCTTTCTCTCTCTTCCTAGCTATAAATCTCAAATGGTGATGGGATCAGCTTTCTATACGTTACGCTTCCACTTCTATCTGCGACATTATCGTCAGTAACCTTACACTTCCTCTTGTTCTTTAGCACTACATCTCTCCACGTTGTCTTGGGTCGTCCTCGTCCGACCGAAAATTTCCGACGTAGTCTGGTGGCCTCCTTTTCACATGACCATACCATCTCAGCCTACATTCCTGCATCTTTTATAAAATAACGTGCGGGCGTAGTTGCGCTTTTACTCTAGTCATTATATATCTTCTAAATGTACTAGTATCGTTTTTAATTAAACACTACTGATAGGCCAGTGTCCAGCTGAATGGGTTAAATTAAACATGGCGCCATGGGAGGAAGACCCGTACCCTGTCTTCTTCCTGTAAGGTGTCTTTGGTCGGCAGTCGAGGTGGTTTTTAGTGGTAACACCACAAACTCCGGTTCTCATTTCCCCAGGAGTTGGAGATCCGAAGGGATTTTCCATCTCGGAAAAAAATTTTCCAGTAGATACACAAACAGTAGTTCAATTTGGGAAATTGTAAGAAGAGAATTGAACGCAAACTTTTATGGTTTTGCGATGGAAATCTTATATTGAGCTGTACCCTCTGCCACTCTGCGATACAAAGATGTTCAGAGTCAAAATATAGAAATGAACGCAGATTTTTTTAAGTCAGTACCAGCGTGCGATAGTTTCTCGCGAATCGTCATATTCTGAGTACATGACGCATAAGCAATCACTGTTGCTAGGAACAGGTATTTCAGTTGTTTTCTACTAGTTACAAGCTGTTATCTTATGATACTTGTTATATTTATCTGTTACTAAAAATACGTCTTATTTATAGGGCTCACAAAACTGCTACTTCTTACGCTGGCGTGTATGTCTAACTGTAATATTATAATAATAGTGGTATGCTATTTGTCAAGTAACCGTCCCATCGGTCGCTAGCTTGCCTGCTACGAAGCTCATAAAACTAATGCGATTAGGCAAATAAACTGAGCCAGCATTGCAATCAAATAAAGATATACATTTATTTATAATAATAAAGAATAATGACGACTCATTTTAAACCAAGAGGCAGCGATAGCCGAGTGGATATACCAACAGACTGCCATGCAGAGGGTATCAGGTTCGAATCCACAGCGCGCACCAATGACTTTTCGGAGTTATGTGCGTATTGAATTGTTAATTATCGCTTGTCCCGTGCCTCGGAGAGCACGTTAAGCCGTCGGTCCCGGTTGTCATGAAGATCTTTGACAATCGTTACAGGGCATCAGTACCTTCTAAATAAACGGACACTAGTATAAACCATGGAATATCGCCATCTCTTCGGGTTGCGGAGGTCAGACAGGAAGTCGCTCTGTGGAAAAGCTAATATTCAGCCAAATCCGGTAAGACTAGTAAGCGGACCCCAGATTGAAACATGGATAACGCTAAGAGAAAGATTCATATATTCTATTAGGTATAATTGGGTGTAGAAATTTACCTCTGCCTACCAGGGCATCAGTACCTTCTAAATAAACGGACACTAGTCTAAACCATGGAATATCGCTATCCCTTCGGGTTGCGGAGGTCAGACAGGCAGTCGCTCCGTGGAAAAGCTAATATTCAGCCAAATCTGGTTAGACTAGAAAGCGGACCCCAGACTGAAACTGGGATAACGCTAAGAGAAAGAAGAGAAAGAAGAATGACGACTCATTTTAAATATTAGCAATTTAAATAAGTAAATCGTTCGTCGCGAAATATTATTACTTATAATTTTACGTGTAATATTTACGTTTTGCTGAACGGAAATAGAAGTAATAATTGGTTTTATAGTCTATTATTTACACCTGCAGTCATGTCAGGTTGTCAGCATCTGAAATTAACCCAGATATTATGACGTTGCTCTATTTTATACAAGAGGGATATTACTTCTTTGCTTTATTTCATGCTAGACTCTGCCCTCGTGCTTATATAATAATAATATTCTACCGCACTCATACACACAACACTATCTAGTCCCAAACTGAGCAGAGCTTGTACTTAGGGTACTAGACAATCGATAAACATACATTCTGGGTCTAATCACTGGTATCAGTTTTCGGTACGCCGTTCCTTACACCTAGTATATATTTTTTTTACCCATATACCTAAACCTTTCTCAGGAACCATACTATCTATTGGTGAAAACCGAACAAAAATCTGCACTGTAGAATTTGAGATTATCGCATATATCGTGGGTATAATGGAAGAACTAAATAACTCAGATTTTGGCCAAATTGACCTTTTACTATTTTCGTGAACCCCAAAATGTGCCGCATCTTTTGGTCTAACAAACATTCTTATATCTTAAACCAGTCCAAAAATAAAGCCATTTTTGTGTTTCAATTGTAGAAATAGATGTATAAATGAACATTTAATATTAGTAGAAAAAAATTACATTACACTCTATAAATAAATGAACAACTGTGACTTCTGATCACTTGAGTATGAAATGAATTAGCTAAATTGAGTGATTTAGTTCTCCCGCGCATGAAAATATTTGAATTAAACTAGTCAAGTTGAAGGAAAACTAAAGAACTTGAGTTATATTTTAACGGGTATTATTGAGCGTTCTTTCGTTTTCAAATAAGTATTTTTATTTATTTCTTCTTCGAGAAAATATAAATTTTTAAGAGATTCCAATCAAATAAATGTCAATAGGTAAAATTATTTAATATTTCTATTAATAGTATACGCACGTAAGCAAAGTTATCGTGCAATTCAATAGTACAAATTAGCGCGAAATAATGTAAACCTATAGATCAACCATTCTCTAAGTGTGCTCCGCCAGGGCTCCACAAAGCATCTCTAGAGGCTCCACGACAATTTTGCTCCAATAAAAATAAAATTACTTAAATATAACTAAATCACTAGGTAGCAGAATATGGCAAAATGATCGATTTAGATTCTAAACTCACTGCAACTTAAAGTAGTTACCGGCGATTTATTACAATTGGATAATTATAGTATAAACAGATAGCTATACTATTATTATACATATTATGTTACTAAGGTAGGCAGCGATAGCCTAGTGGAGATATCAACAGACTGCCATTCACAGGGCTCGGGTTAAAATTCTAGGCAGTAAAATTTCGAAGTGATGTGTTTAAATTGTTAATTATGGCTTGCCTCGTGCCTCAGAGAGCAGCTCTTTAAGACTGGGGGGTGTGGAAACCCCTCCTTACTTTGTTCTGACATCAAGATTTGATGTCTTCTAGACACCGGTGCAGGCTAGGTTTTGAAAATGCATTCAACTCCATTGAAACTGGGCTGTACTGCAATTCACTGCTTATACTACATTTCTCTCAGAGAGCTATGAAAAGGACAATGCTAGGGATTTCGCTGATGGATAATTTCCGGCAAGAGATTATTCGGCCGAAGACAAAAGAAACTGTCATAGTTCAGAGTTATAGCAAATTGAATGGGAGAACTTATGGTTTGTCGATTAAAAAGCAGGTTCTTAAATTTAGGTCATGCCTCAGCAAGCGTAGTGTTGGCCGCCAGAATGGGTCTTGTGGCATTACCCTGGGGAGGCTCACCTTTAGGATGCTCATATTCCAATCAAAAAGCAGCTTAATTATTATAATAAGTACGAGGGTCAAACTGAAAGCTCTTAGAACTGGCCACTTATAAACAATATAATAAAAAAAATATTCTAAAATTTGAAAATAGAACTCTTTGCCAATATTACTGAGTATATATTTCATTCATTTGTCATTTGTTTTACGATTTGGCGGCAAATTGAAAATTGTCTGTGTCACGTCAACATGAATTTAACACGAGAAAATTTTCGTGCAATGATTTTTTATGACTTTCGATGTCATTTAAGTCAACAAGAAAGTTATGATAGACTACGATTGGCCTTTCACGATGAAGCCCCATCTCGTGCGACTGTTTACAACTGGTTTAATGAGTTTAAACGTGGACGGCCTTCTACGGCGACGACTGAAAATAACATCTGTGTTGTGCGGCGTATGATAGAGACTGACAAAAGAGTGACCTATCAGCAGATTCGGACAAGCTTAGGCATCGGTATGAGTCAAGTGCACAAAATCCTCCACGAACATTTAGCGGTCAGGAAGCTTTGCGCCCGGTGGATACCTCATAATTTGTTTAAGGCTCAAAAACTCCATCGTGTGGATTGGTGCCGTAAAATGATTGAAAGATTTAACGGAGGTGACTCAAATGCTGTGTTCGACATACTAACAGGTGACGAAAGCTGGATTTACTGTTATGATCCTGAAACCAAAAGACAATCTGCTCAGTGGGTGTTTCCTTTCGAGGAGTTGCCAACTAAAGTGAAGAGAGATCGAAGTGCGGGAAAAAAAATGGTGGCCTCGTTCTTTGGAAGGATAGGTCATTTCGCAACAATTGTGTTAGAGGATCAAAAAACAGTTTCTGCAGAATGGTACACTACCAATTGTTTGCCACTTGTCTTGGAAAAAGTTCGAGAGAAACGACCTCGCAGTAGGATCCTCCTTCACCACGACAACGCCTCGTCGCACACCGCCAAGCGAACGATCGACTATTTGGCGACATCAAACGTTGAATTACTGGGTCACCCGCCGTATAGCCCCGACCTCGCGCCTTGTGATTTTTATTTATTTCCAAAAATTAAAGAAAACCTTAAAGGAAAGCGGTTTATGAATGCTGAAGAAGCGGTGGCTGCGTATCGCGATGCCATTGAAGAGACCCCTAAGGACGAGTGGGCAAAGTGCTTTTCCCAGTGGTTCCATCGCATGCAGCGGTGTATTGACGCCAATGGACAATATTTTGAAAAGATATAATAAAACTAATAACTGGCTAATGTAATCAGTTTTTGATTTTCTAAGAACTTTCAGTTTGACCCTCGTATACATATCCATCTTGGTATACGTCGGATATTATAAGGAATATAAAGAATAAATATTTTCATCTGAAGAAATATAAGCAACTTCGCTTAGAATTTAATAAAGAAATGTATCGATATTATAGGCAACACACTAAAGTACTCATAAAGCAAGCATACTATAACTTTATTGAGCGCGCGGAGACGGATATAAAGAAGGATCCGAAGACATTTTGGACGTTTGTTTAGAGCCCAGCGTTCGTCTCGAAGCGCTTGTTCTGAATTTGAGTATGACGGCAAGGTAGTGACTGAAATAGATACAGCAAACGCTTTTGCAAGTCACTTTAAATCAGTTTTTTTAACAGATAATAGAATATCTTTGCCGACGAATATTACGGAGAATGTGACGAACAGTCATTTTTGTTCCTCGCGAGTAAGTGTTGATCACGTCAGTGAATCTGACCTAGTACATGCGGTGAAACGGTTGAAGGCTCGTTCGTCCATGGGTCCCGATAGTTTACCGGCCTACATTATTAAAGACTGCATCGGCGTTTTTAAAGAACCATTGTTACACATTTTAAACTTAGCCATAAGAAATGTAGGTACATATCCTAGTTTGTGGAAGGTGTCTCGCGTTACACCGATACCCAAGAATGGCTCCAGGAGTCAAGTAGTTAATTATAGACCTATAGCCGTTGTTTGATATAGAAATATTATTTATGATAAGTCAAATCGATTATATCGGTTTAGTAACGTTTAGTTTAGTCTATTGTAAATTTTGACTATGGTCACACTATGAACTGTCATTCATTCACTTTGATTCATTGTCGTTTCTCGCGGTCAGCGAAAAAAACCTCTCCCTGTTCGCTCTGGAAGATTCTGTTTTGTGAGCACGTTTTCGATCTTGTATTTGGTTGTAAAACTAAAAACCCTAGTGAATTGCCGCTAATTGATCAGCCAGCATCGGCTTATTTGTGATAAAACATGAACATTGTAAAACTTGTGTGAATCCGTGCACGTGTTTGGTGCCCGACGACTTCGTTGAAGAAAACCCTGATCATTGGACTGGTAACTATAACGATTTGCTTGTTATTTTGGCCAAAATTATGAGTTTAATCTTATAGGTCCACTCCGGAACATCAGTGAAGATTTGGTAAGTAAATTTACATGTAATTTGAATTCATCGCTGTGCAATCACAGTAATAGTGTTTAAACCTTTGCCCTGGGCTAAGACTGGATGAATTAATCGCTTCCACTGTCTTCTGCAAACTACCCAATTTTAGCCCAGACTCTAAACAGCCGTGCTTTCAGCGCTCGGCAAGGTATTTGAGTTTATCTTAAATAGTCATATCACCAGACAGATCAAAAAGCAACTGAGCGAGAACCAGCACGGGTTTAGAAGGGGCAAATCGACTACTGCTAATTTGATCAACTTTGTTGATTATTGTGTTGCGGAAATGGATAATAATAGGCAAATTGACGTGACATATTTTGATTTCAGAAAAGCTTTTGATCGGGTCCAGAATGATATCTTGTTGCAAAAGTTATCCGCTTTTGATTTTGCTCCTAAACTTCTCGACTTATTCGCTTGCTATTTTACTAATCGCACTCAATATGTGAAACTTGGTAGGTACCGCTCTGACTCGTATGACACTCGTTCTGGTGTCAGTGAGGGTAGTGTCTTGGGCCCTACTCTGTTCCTGATCATGGTGAATGACTTGCCGAGCGTTGTCAGAGCTGCTCAGTGTTTAATGTTTGCTGATGACCTAAAGTTATTCTTGGGCATCGGTAGCACGGCGGACGGTGACGCGCTCCAGCGCGATATCGACATGGTTGTGGCTTGGGCTCTTGGGCTGAACATAACCGCTTGGAATTAAATGTCAGTAAATGTAAGACAGTAACATTTACTCCTTCTCGCTCGCCACTTACATATAACTACAATATTTCTGGTGACCCGTTGGAGCGAGTCAGCGAAATACGAGACTTAGGTGTAACTCTAGATACATGCTTAAAATTTAATGCACATATCTCTTTAATTTGTAAGCAGGGTTTAAAAGCATTGGGATTTGTGATGAAGCAGTCTACCCCTTTTCAGAGCGGGTGTGCTACCGTTTTGCAGTATTTTTCCTTTGTTCGGCTATATGGCTTCTAACCTTACTTATATCCATCTCTGTTCGTGTCTGGTATGGTAGGCCTCGACACACTAGTACTACGGCAGAAATGTAAATTAGTGTCACATTATTTCTTATTATTACACAACCAAATTGATGGCTCTAATACGTTGTCTCGTTGTTCGATCTCAGCACCGAACCAATATACGCGAGTGCGCTCGCGGCGCTTACTCGCCGCACCACAGCTCAGGTACGAACTTGTACCGCGCAGTATGCGCCTACTACTCAAGCACTCACACTGCTTAATAGTATTATTGGTAAATATCCGGATGTGGACATATTTGTCACCAAATTTTATATGTTTTTAAGATATGTAAAATGTTTTTTGCAAATGACTACATTAGAAAATAAGTTAATATTATGTACCCACCTAAATGTACACCTACAGCTTTGGGCAACTGTTAGTGTAGTGAGCAGTTGTACTAAATAAATAAATAAATAGGAGTGATAGGTCCTACGTAAATAGGGGGTCTATTGACGTTGCCGGGCACATTGCCAGACTTCGTTCTACTACTGAGAAGGGAGGGAAAAATCAGTTACTAACACTCTTGTCTAACCCGGGAATCGAATCCAAGACCTCTCGATCAACAGACGCATAGGTTATTTACTGGGCCATGGAGGCAATCAGCGATAAAATAAATATAAAATATACGAAGATTTATGTCAGTGATATAGTATTTTCTGCAAATGTGGACCTTTTTGCACAACTTCTATCAATTTGTCTAGTAATAAAGCGTAGTATGCTGCAGTAATAGTTATCCCTTTCGATCTCTCTCCATGAACATCCCCAACGGCCAACGGCCTTTGTCCTTTGGAATCGGATCCTCCTTAGCAATTTACTATTTGGAATGTAAGTATTATTGATTTGGGCGTATAATGGTGTATCCCGGTTTCATTTACAGTCTTTAATTGGACCAAAACTTGGATTTATTAGGCCTAAACTACGCAAAAATAGCATTAAAAATGTTCTTTTGAACGCGGTTTTGGTCTTAACATCAGCAAACGCGGAAAATGCTTAAATCTTGATTTAATATGTAAATAATACATTTGTTGGTCATTGTCACAGCCTCTGCTATCTCTCGGCGTATGGCCTTCTAGAAAAAAGAATTTAATGACAGCTCGATAGAGAATTTCCCATTTTCACAAAAACACTCGCATTGACTCGATCGTATGGCTGTCAAACAGCAACTACTGGTACAAAATAGTTGAAATGTTGGTGGGTAACTGCCTCAAGAAGTACACATTACATCCAAAACACTTTTCTGACGAGTGCTGTTTCCTTCAGGTTGGGATCGGAAACTTTGCAGACCATTAATATTTATTGGGAAAGCCAAGTTCATACGTACTACATACTTACTTTTATGTAAAAACCGCAAAACGTAAAGAAAATAAGAATGTGGTTCCAGACAGGTAAGTCCATCATCCTTGATGATGATTTAGATACTTAATTTACCTACTTAGGCGTTTCTGTTTAATCACAAGCAAAAAAGTCGAATCGCTGCTTCGTGAAACAGACTTTTGCAGTCCACTGCTGGACATAGACCTTGGCTCATTTACGTGACAATTGCATCGTGATAATTAGTCAATTAGTCATTAGGTCGTTAAGATTAAAATAAATGTATTTTTTTTAATCTTAACGACCCGATGGCGTAGCGGGAATGTTAACGACTACAGAGCCGAAGGTCGCGGATTCGATTCTCGCTCAAGTCAATTATTTGCCTGTATAGTATAGTACAAGCTCTGCTTAGTTTGGGACTAGATGATATTGTGTTTATGTGGTAGAATATTATTGTTATCTATATGGGTACCTTAAACTTTGACATAAACTTTCTCATTCTATATTCAAATCGAGTTTGACATATGACGTGAACCGCACACTTCATAAAACTACCCTCCAGTTGAAACCGTGTTAAATGGGCTCACCCTCGAAAAACACTTCAACAAGTTGATATTTCAAAAGCGTCGCGTCCGCCACTTGTTATTCTAAGGTGCGAATATGGATTTGGAGAACATTTAAACGGTTTTACGATGACCGTAAACTAAACTTATCGCACTTAGTTCCCGCACTCGTTTATGTTCCCGTAAAATATCAGAAGCATCCGAAATATAGGTGCAGCATAAAACATCCTATGATACAATATGCGGACATATAAAAGGTATCAAAAATTTACACGCCCTTATAAAAGTTTTATATTGTTTACGATCATCTCTTAGTACTACACCTTTATCTTGGGCTTTAAAATGTTACATGCTTTTTTAGGAGCGCAATAAGAATTTGGATACTCGCGGTTCAGGCATGTACGACTTATAAACATTGTTGCAGTTTAAGGTAAGAAAAACACCTCATATATAATATGCAAAGGAAAGGATTGCAGCAGTGGAACACTGCGACCCTGTAAATTAGTACTTAAAAATAAAACGTATATGTATGTATTGTATTTTTCTTCTCAATTTTATTAAATTTATGATGTAATAGAGAGATGAAATTCAATATTGTACGTTTTATAATTATTGCTATTTTGTAGGACTGCTACGAATAGTTTGTGCTTTTTCGGATGTCGGTATGTATGATGTTTTTGGGTACTCCGTTTCTAAACAGCCACATTAATTCTGACATTAGATGATTACGATAAATTATAGGCAACGTTTCCAACGATCTCAATCAGATTGTTTGAGTTCTACCGCTACTGCGTCGCCCTGTGTATGGAAGCCACTCTAGAATCTTCCTGCCCTGCTCATTGCCACTTAGCTTCACTATTCGGATATGTATGTCGACAACTTTGGTTTACCTACGGATTGCTGATTCATCTCGCGAGTCTCAAACTGGTCTCTCCATCACCGTTTGAGTGACTTTAAACCTCCTGATATGATCTCTCGTCCAAGTCTCTGCTGTGTAAGTCTTCACTAGTAACACACACTGGGCAACGCCTTTTATCTTAAAACATTACGG
Organism: Euclidia mi; assembly: GCA_944739405.2. Taxonomy (NCBI): domain Eukaryota; kingdom Metazoa; phylum Arthropoda; class Insecta; order Lepidoptera; family Erebidae; genus Euclidia; species Euclidia mi. Next base: position 21,792,945 of record OX123204.2, on the reverse strand, counting down.
GATATCGAACGCGAAGATATAACTATGCCTTACGTTTCAAATTCCTGCAACAGTTCAACTTACTTGTATGTAGCTTGTAGGTATATCTAAGGAAGGCATCAGTACTAACTAATCTCACAAAGAATATGTCTCTAAGATTCAGACGACACAAGACGTGGAACTCTTAAGCTGATAACGACACAAATCGGGTTAGTTAATTTAGCTCCCGCCGAGTGTTGGTAGTTAGCTGTTGCGAACTTACACGATGTGTTGTCTCGCTTCAACGTCTAATACTGATGAGTACTGACTAACGTTACACTTCATCATCAGCCTTTAACAGTCCACTGCTGGACTAGGCCTCTCCTTTGAAAGGAGGAATTGGCCTACTATACCACGCTGGCCAAACGGGTTCGTATCAAGTTTTCCTTCTCTTACAGTGCTGTTCTCTGCATAATATGCTCCCTCTGTCGGCTCTTACGACACCCATGGGAGGATATGGGGTGGTGACAATCCGTATTCTTAATCCGTCACCACACGGACAATTTAGTAACGTTACACTTATCTTGAGAATATGGGATATGGTACAAACTCGTATCTGTAACTAGATACGAGTGGTCTTAAATAAAATTACAAGGCAAGAAAAATGTAGCTCTCCTCTGCGATAATTGCATACTATTTTTTTTATTTTTGGCTCGGCAACTCAATGTCTTTTCTAAAATATAAATATAATTTGTTACTACTTATAACACCTAAAACCAAAACAAGCAACAAAAGTAGGTAGGGATAATTAATAACACTAGACTTTGGTAATCATTTCGTCCCGTGACAATTTTTGACACGAAATCAGTCAACCGTTTCAGATAAAACGCAGCTTAGCAACAATAATACTTCGGAAACACATCATATTCAGTCCCGTATTAGTAGTGTTAGTAGTTATAGTACTAATATAGATTATCCTTGAAAGGATAATTATCAGAACGATTTCCCGATACCCCCTCTAATAGTAAGTACATTGATTATTACAGGAAATGAACATTAGAAAATAATTACGAGCAATTTGCGTCCAAACATATGAATTATGGTATTGCCCTCCCCACTTATGGGAAAAAAGAAACATGTTTCACTAACGACGACTTCGGGCAGTTTTGATTTTACTTACAATTTGCGCGGTTCAGACGCTTTGTGTTAGGTACCTATTTTTCTTTCTTTCTTCCTTTACATATATGACAATGTAAATATTGCATGGTTAGTTTACAAGCCCCATCGGGATACGGAAAATGAATTAATAAAAAAATAAGTTTACAAACTAAAACCCGACTACGTTTAAAAGGGGGTCTGAAAAGGACGAAACAAGAAAATAGCTCAAGAATAAAGCTAGAGCCGTGGTCGCATCTGTTGGATACCATTATACATTTATTTTAGTTATCTGCCACGTTTGTTTAATACAGGTTAAGTATTACTGGCACCCACATTAAGTAGGTATACAAAAGGTGTGACCACGACTCTAGCTTTATATCTGAATGAGCTATTTTCTTATTTCGTCCTTTTCAGACCCCATTTCTAACGTAGTCAGATTATAGTTTTTAAACTTATTTTTTTAATTCATATTGTCGTGTATTGTAATATTCTTGGATTTCATGTATTGTGTATTGATTTAAGTAGTCGCCTTGCTGCTGTCGCGTCTCGAGTTCGACTCCCACACGGAACAAAAGTGTAGTATGATTCGCAAACGTGTGAGGTACATAACCCCGGTGAGCAAAATCTTACACGTGACATATACTCATGTCAGCAATTATCATCGTCCTCCTAGCTTAATCCAGGTTACATCCAAGACTTGAAACCCGAGGTCAGCTTTCTAGTCTAGGTAACCAAGACATCTGATAAAACTCCAATCTATAAGCAATATTGTAACGAATCCATGAATACTACTGGGGCCCTTTTAACTTTGTTACAGATTTAGATCAAGTTTTCTTTCTATCAGAAACCATTGCCATGAGGGGCGGATATCAGGTACCCTTGAGCTTGCTTGCCATCAAAGGTTTACCTCTTCTTCTTCGTGTCAGTGGTTGCAACTATATGAGACCCGCATTATACTCGGCCACTCCAATTGCTAAAAGCTTAAGTAACTAGAAGAAATGCGTAAATTTCACCAGTAAATACAAAATTTTTGTTATCAAAACAAGACCTAACCTCTAGAGACCAACGCTTATGCCTCCTCCAAAAGGCGGGCGTCTGAAATTAGAAATCGAGCGAGATAAAGTTCGAAATCAGTAAAATCAAAAGAATCATCAAGAATTAAAAATTATGTCAATTTTTAATTGTTTGATGTTGCAGGATCTAGAGATAGCCTCTAGATCCTGTAACCTCAGACACAACCTCAGACAGCAAACAATAAAGTCAATGAAACTAAAGTTTTCACTAACACGTCAAAACACTTTACCCATAATGTAAATAAACATTACCGGAAAAAAGAGTTACGTAACCGCAATAAATAATTTACCTGGAAACCAATAAATTTATCCAAACAGAGCATTACATATGCATACGCTATTAAATGGTAGTTTTTACCGTAGTCGGATATTACGTGTAACGCGACGACGGGAACAGGCGTCGCCAATGATTGATGGCCTGGGATGCAAACGTACTGTGGCTAGATGTCACGTGCTCTATATGTAGTTGTACACTTATACTGTGTGTCCACTGGAGCGGCGAGAAGCGAAGCTGTGTTTATACAACCAGTTGAAATGCGTAAAAACACCGTAGCACCATTACTTATTTCTTAGGCAGCGATAGCCCAGTGGAGTGTGCACTGGGTATCCAATTCGAACCCAAGGCTCATTATTGGCTTTTCCATGTTCTGTATGTATTATTTTTTTAAATATCACCTCCGTGGTGCAGAGGATAGCGTATGCAACTGTAGATCGGAGGTCCCGGGTTCGATTCCCGGGTCGGGCAAAAGTTATTGGCCAATAGGCTCGTCCAATATTACGTGGGCCCTAAACATTAATGGCGAAAGGTGGGTGTATTATTGTAATATTACACACACATTACACCTCTGCCTACCCCTTCGGGGATACAGGCGTAAGTCTATAAATATCGCGTGCATCAGGCGCCCGAAAGGCCGTTGCTCCCGGCTGCCATGAAGATCCTTGAGAGTCATATCAGGCAGTAAGCTTGAATATACTGAGACTGGTCTGGCGGAGGTCAGACAGCATTTGCTTTGGGGAAAGGTACATTCTGTCCAATCTTGTTAAACCAGTGCATGACTCCGGGCTCTAAAACAAAAGATCTTGGATGTAATCGGAATAACACTAGGACGACGATGATGAGAGCAAAGCAGCCCAGTAGAAAGAAGCCCGAAAGTAGAAACCTTATGTGGTGATTTTGTAATGTACATATGTAACGCATCTTGTTTCGCCGTGTCGCTGCATTCATCACTTATAAATGGGACTCTAAGTTAGTTCCGCTCCTAGGACGTTGGAAATAGTAATTTCCTCGCGCATTGTCGGTACTTCGCACCGTTTTAATGGAGACACAACCTTATACGAGAAATGCTTTTGTATTTGATACTGTATAAATACGTTATGTTTTATCTAGATGCCCGCATCAGCGGCGTTTATACGTATATCTGATGATAATGAGTTTGGATACAATGTGTTGATGCATAAGATATTTTGGACATAACTATAAATTTAATTAATCGGAGAGGCCTATATTCAGCCATTGCTGGCAGGCTGATGATGATGATTTAATTAATATCTGAAGCTCCATGGTGTCGTAGAAACGTATTGGAAGTTAACTTTGAACTCTGGACGCCATTTAAAGATGTGTCACATTTCATCCAGAAATGTTGTCAACAGGGTAGAAAAAATTATCAAATAATTTCATTTTAGCATTTACCATTTCTCACACCAAAAGTATGACGCGGCATCCTACGAGAGCGATTCAACGCGAACACGGCTGCGAGCACGATCGAAGCGAGCGAATTCAATTCTGTGCGTTGTAACGACTCTGTGACACGTGCGCGCGAATCATTTTACACTATCACAGCCCGGCATCCGCCCCTCATCTGTGGTTAGAAACTAGGACTTTGACTTGTTAGTGTTTGCGAATGTTTTGCTGCAATTGCCTTACTGCCGAAAAGCACTAGTGTTCGGCGTCGTATTGTGCGTACATCATCGTCAGCCTTTAGCAGTCCACTGCTGGACTAGGCCTCTCCTTTGAAAGGAGGAATTGGCCTACTACACCACGCTGGCCAAACGGGTTGGTATAGGGTTTGTATCAAGTTTTCCTTCTCTTACAGTGCTGTTCTCTGCATAATATGCTCCCTCTGTCGGCTCTTACGACACCCATGGGATGATATGGGGTGGTGACATTCCGTATTCTTAATCCGTCACCACACGGAAAAGTTGTGCGTACACCTCAGGCAAATAGCAAGCGGTCTTATATTGTGTAACGGGTCTATAACGCGTTATTATTTGAGAATAAAGGTGAAATATGTATTGACTATTACAACAGTGCTGTCCTGACCACGGCTCACGTGTAAAAACTAACCTGTCGGTACCTCCGATCGTAACTTCCAGCATCGCATTACCCAGTGCCGTAGTGCTGCTACATGCCGCAATGAGATTGTTTGTCACAGCCGGCCGAAATTATACTATTTAAAAAGTACATGAACTTCTCACCTTCCAGATCTACGACATTCCAGATCACGCGCAAGCCACTTCAGTTTTGCGGTATGCTGGAATACGTACTTCAACCTGACCACAATGACTGTTTGCGGACATCGCAAGAAAGTTCTGAACGCGACGTTTAAATAGTCTGATGGTGATGTTACGCCACAAGGTTCCATCGGCGTTGTATTCACTCTTGGTGGGACTTTTGGGGTCGTCAGGTATTTGCCTGATGCAAGCTGAACCATGTCTTTTTCGGACACGACATACCTAAGTAGGTATTTTAATTGATCATTTGATACTTTATGTCTCTTTTATTAATATATTAATACTATTTCTTACTTGTTATTATGTTTTTTATGGAGTTCATGCGTGTTCCGAATGAATATATTTCTCTCTTTTCGAAGTCTGGCTTAATTTATGTCCAGGCCAAAATATTTCACATGGGCGTTAACCAGAATGCATACCAAACCCACTACTACACCCATCACATCATGGAAAACTAGCAACACTGCTATTGCTAATTGAAACTCTAGATCAACTGTTTCAAAACTTATTATAGGTACTTTTGCTATCTATATTTTATAGAAAGCTTACGTCCTATCCAAATCACTAGAAATTATGCCTGTCTTTTACAGAGGCTTTAACAACTAACAAACTCAGTGTAGATTAGTTAGCATAGAAAATTTGTTATTTTGTAGTTCTTGTTATTGCAGCTATATTTATAACTTCAAATTTTATCACGGCGTCTATCCGTCTGTGCGCGAAATACCTAGTATTAAAATACTACGAACGGATTTTCATGTGGTTTTCACCTATGTATAGAATGATTTACGATGAAGGTTTTAATGTATAATTTATAAATATTTTATGTAACTTATGTAATACTACTCGTGTGAAAGCGGGTCGTATTTAATTAGTGGAACGAAATATATGAGCTTTCTTTCAAATTTTCAAGTATAAAATTCTTGGCAGACAGTTGCTAGACGGTTACATTTGCATTATTGCGCTGATACACTTGATCATTCGCCTTTAATGAGCATTCTTGCAAAATAACAGAAAAACAAACTAGCGTGTTTTAGCGGGCATTCATATTGAGCGTTCTGGCGAACATTCTAGCGAATGGACAGTAAATTTGCTTCAACCTTTTTGCTGTTTAGAGCGTTCGCTAACAAGTTTGTCAAAATGTTTGTTGCAATGTTCGACTCCGTTCGTTGTTCAGTTCGACAAAACACAAAACGGCGAATGCTCGCAGTTTGGTTACAAGTGTATGATCAGTGGTATCAGCACCGTCACAGTTACCAGTGCTACACAAAGCACTATAGCATTTACTTACTTAACTTACTTTCTCCGCTACAACCCTTTGTGGGTCTTGGCCACTGTCAACAATGGTTTTCCATTCGCAACGGTCCTTAGATTTCATTCTCCAGTTGTTATGCCTATTCATGGCCTTGAGGTCTTCCTTGATACAGTCAGCTCAGCTCTTTCTTGGCCTCCCTCTAAGTCTCTTCTCTTGCGATTTCCATTCCATCATCAGCAGAAAAGATCTAGAGCCCGCAGCACTAAAAAGTCGTAATGATGCGTCCACATTAATTTGAAAAGGGGTGTGACAGGTTTTTGTGACATTTAAACAAACAGCTTGTCATTGCCAGCGGTTGGGAACATTTGCTTAATTTATACATTACGTTTATTCAATCATTATGCATCGAAAACATATTATTGTGGTTGTTGTTACTATTAATCATATTATCGTTTTGGGGTTAAATGTTTCGGAATATACGATTTATTTATTTTTGATGCCTGATTGTAGGGTTACAACAATAAACGATATCGAGGTTAAGTTGTGCGTAAATTGGGTACTTTTTAAGGGAAACTTTGATAATATATACCAGTGCTGGTGATGAAAGAGACAAACGCTTATTCGAATCAGGATTCATTATACTAATGCTATGATTAATTTTACACCAGATAGAGTAGATGCGGATGGAACAGTTTAAAATACAAACAATACTGCATAACATTGTAAAGCATTATTTGATAAAAGCAAATAATAAAATGACAAACAATGGTTGTTTCACATTTGCGCGGCAATTATTAATGAACGAATGACAACAGCTGTCAACGATATCGAACACGCAAATATAACAAACTGACGTAATTATACTTTTACTCCAATGTCATAAATAATTTTAGGTAAAAGTTTCATGAAATTAATTTATCTCACATTCTAAGTTAGTTCAAGTATTCGAAACTAAAAGTGTAATACATATTATATTGGTCGTTTCTGCCGGGGTTAGACCAGATGGAACTTCGGAATAAATATCACAAAATTTCACCTTCATCATCATCTTTATCAACTCGTTAAGTATATAAACTGTAACACTACTGGGCACAGACTTTTCTGACTTTGAGATCGACCAAGGCATAGTCCCCTGGCCCAGAGCAGGTTGAAAAACTTCACATATCGAAATATTGTGGAGGACTCTTAAATATGCAGAATTCTCCCGATGGTTTCCTTTATCGATTAGCTAATGATAATTAACAATTTAATAAGCACGTAACTTCACGTGAGATCCTGACTCCACATCTCTGCGTAGCAGTCTCTTTCTCCCTCCGCTCAACCATAGGTGCTTACAAAACAGACCGTCACAAAAAATTACAAAGTAGGTACCTACAGATAAAAAATATAGGATTCCAAAACCAATCTCAGTGTTTATTTACTTTTTGCCGGCCACGTTAGCGAAGTGTTTTAAGGCTTAACCCGCCAACTGGCAGATATTTGCCATACTTTCCAACGGTGCGGGTGCGGGGGACAGTTCTGTCTGTCCCTCGCAGTTGGGTGCGGTCGCGGGAGGAGAGGCGTGTCGGTGTTGCGTTGCCGCGCGCCCTATCTCCCGCGACCAAATGGAGGCGCACCATTCGATGCGTCGCGGTGGGGCCGCAGAGGAAGAGGAGATGCGGTGTTGCGTTGCCATCCTCCCTATCCTCTGCGGCCGCTGGGCGTTTTGGCGGCGGAGTCCAACACCTTAATCCGTCGCCAAGGGGGTTTTGTTCGGGGCCCGCCTGACCATCTGGCGGGCCAATACCCGTCGGAGGGTGGCGACGAGTGCTTTGGTGATGCCCCACCCTCCGACACACGGGTACATGGCGGAAGTCGAGGTGGTTTTTAGTGGAAACACCACATACTCCGGCTCTTATTTCCCCCAAGAGTCGGAGATCCGAAGGGATTTTCCACCTCATAAAACAAAAAAAAAAAAAAAAAAGATATTTGCCATACTTGGCAGTTTGTTGCCAACAAGCTCACTGTCCAAGTTTACTGAACTACATCAGACATTTTAAAATTGTATTTGCAACTTGACAAAAAATATTGAATGCCGCCTGGGACACTAGCTTTCTTTTTATCAGACGAAACAGAGAAGATTCTCAATTAGTCTGCAGTTTCTTTATATTCACGCATCATCTCTGTTTAAATACTGTTTCACTCCATGGTCCAGTGCATAGCGTATGCGTATGCTGATCGGGATGTCCCGGGTTCGATACCCGGGTCGAGAGAAAGTGCTACTAAGTTTTTTTCCGAATTCAGTTCAGGTCATTCAGTAGCAACACGGAGTCTGGCAATGTGCCCGGTAGCGGCAATAGGCTCGCCCCGTGTTAGCTGGGACCTAAAAAATTCATAAGGTGAAATGTGGGTGTAATAAATACACCGCTGCCTATCTCTTTGGGGACAAAGGCGTGATGGTATATAAAAAAATATATAAAAGAGAGTTCAACCCTAAGGGGCAAACGCTGAAATAGCTACCGAAAAAACTAGTAGACGTTATTACTTTACTTAAATAAACGTGACCTTTGGTTGTTTATTCGGCACCGAATCGGTTTCGTTGATCATTGTTACCGTAAGTTAGATCCAGTCGAAAATGGTTTATATATTTGCCGATTTTATAAATCTTTGTGCGTCTATTTATATTTTTGTTATAACTATTATTGAAATTCAAGCAATTCAAGGAAAGTTACAACCGTGTCTCACACATAATGATGCTTCTGTGTATCATTAGGTTCCATTCATACGGGACTACAAGTACTTTGACTTATCCACAAATTGCTCATTGAGGTTTGGCTGTGTCCTTTGATTGACTATTTGTTGCCCCTGCGATACAGGATATACGGCTAGTGCTGCCGTTTTCTCCATATAAATCTCTATAGAAGCAATGAAATGAATGAAATAAAATTAAATGAAATGAAATATTTATTTTCGCAAGAGTCATGGTTTACAATTGGTGGTAAATACTTATATCAGTCACTTGGCATATCTCGCATTTGTAAGGCATGCAAAAGCTGAGATTAAATAATAAAATTCTTACTAACTACAATTACTCGTATTATTCTTCACAATATTTAAAAGCTATATAATTAAAACAAAAAAATATAATAATCCGAAAACACAATAACAAATGTCATACACCAAAACATTAATCTCTAACACCAAACAACGCGCAACGTCAAAAATAACAACAAAATAATAAAATTATGTACTTAAAATATAATGAATATTGCAGCTAATATTAATAATTTAGTTATAAATGTCGCTTCTTGTTTATTATAAACATTATGTAAAGTTATGTCTGAATTCAAAAATCTCTTTAATTGTATAGAAACACCTCTTAATCAGCCAAAGTCCTTACTTAGATTTAAATTGGCGAAAGGGCAATTCTCTAAATGGTCGCGGGATATGATTAAGCCGTTTCCCGCGGTTTCACTCACGTCCTAAGGGAACTAGTTCACGTAGGTACCCGAAAAGTCCCAAATATCTTACGGACCCCTATGTTTTCTAAAATAAAATATAGCCTATGTTACTCGCAGATAATGTAGCTTTCTAATGGTGAAAGAATTTTTAAAATCGGTCCAGTAGTTTTTGAGTTTATCCATTACAAACAAACAAAAATACAAATTTTTCCTCTTTATAATATTAGTGTAGATTGATATTATGTTACAATTTTGGTAATGGAAGGTGCTTCTACATGATTTCAAAAGAACATATTCAAAGAGCTATATAGTCACTTAAACCATCAAAAGCAGTGCAGTTGTAATCTAGTTTCATTTAAGGTACAAATTATACATAATTATGTATTACAAACCCGGTATTGTAATAGATTTTAAATTGGAGAATTGATCCCGCCATCTTAACGGTCACCACAGTATACGGGTAAAAATAGCTACGCCATATGCGCTTGCCTTATCTGACAACGAAAACATCATGGAAACCTATGAGTCACTCATTATGTATTCAAACATTTTAGTTCAAACGGGATCAGTGATAAATGATAATGTTCTAGTATAAATGGTGATACCATTTAAACTAGAAAATATGTTTTATGATATACATCTTATCGGCCTCGCCGAGTCCTAGCCAAATAGCTTTTGGCAAATTATAAATCATACCGACTCAAATGCCAGCGTCCAAAAACGTCAACATTGGAGGCCATTTTTAAGCAAATTCAATATCACAATAAAAAGTAAGGGAGTTGTTATGTTTACGGGTGAACAGCCAAAGCCTTTGTTGGCACTAACACCCGAAGCCGCTAAGCCAGCCGCCATGATGTTTTAGAGCTGACTCCTTTATTTTTAGTCGTACGACCGACGCGCAACAGCCCGGCATTGTTTTATAAATGACTAGCTGCCGCCTAAGCTTGGTCGAACAGAGCCCATGTGCTATTCTGATGTATAAACTGTACTACTGCAAAGTTGTATCAGAAACAATTGAGTAGTTTTTGCGTGAAAGGGTAACAAACACCTATACATCCATCTATCCATCCATTCTTTCATCTATTCTTATAACTTTCACGTTATAAAAGAAGTAAGACATTGAGCCGTAGCGTAGGTACTGCATCAGTTTGAAATTTTGTGTATAGCTTCGGTACATATCTATTATATTACAAACTTCCATTTCTTTACTACCAATAATATCCATTCGAAGTAGAAATCGTTTTCAGCGATAAGGCCGCCCTTTGTACTTACTTGTGTATAAAATTACTCGAAATGTATGTATTAATGTACAATAAGTTATAAAACAATTATGACGATTATGTATGTAGTCAGTAATTCAGTATGCATCAAATAAGTCGTGTACACTTATTTGACTTTCATCATTTTAGTTTCTCGGTCCGAAAACAGTCTACATACAACATATTTATTTAAATTATTACCAAAATACGCTGATACCGAACACCGAGGTGCACGACGCACACAAAGGAGGGACCTCATACGGGACAATCTGATCTCCCATCGGGGAAGCCCTCATTAATGAGAAATATGACACAAAGAGAGATTTCCAAATACTCAATTACAAACTCATTTACATGACCATGTAATCAAACCTCAAAGGGCTTATCTGTGAATAAGAAGTAGGTTCCCACATTTTACCATTTTTTTTTAAACTTTCTCATGTACCCGAGTGTCGGAGGGTCGGGTATCGCCGAAGCCTTCGTCGCAACTCCCCGACGGGTATTGGCCCGCCAGATGGTCAGGCGGGCCCCGAACAAAACCCCCTTGGCGGCGGATGAAAGTGTTGGGCTCCGCCGCCAAAACACCCAGCGGCCGCAGAGGATAGGGAGGATGGCAACGCAACACCGCATCTCCTCTTTCTCTGCGGCCCCACCGCGACGCAACGATGGTGCGCCCCCATTTGGTCGCAGGTGATAGGGCGCGCGGCAACGCAACACCGACACGCCTCTCCTCCCGCGACCGCATCCGACTGCGAGGGACAGACAGAACTGTCCCCCTCACCCGCACTTTGGACGCATCCTACGCAGGCCTCATCCAAGCCCACGTGGAGCGTCCCCTCCCGGGATCCCACTTAGCTTCACCGTGGGTGTACCTCAAACCCACGGTTACTGAGCCACCCTACCACGACAAGGTGGAGATCCCACGGGGGGGACCCACATTTTACCCTACAAATGAATTACAAATTCATATAGGTATATTGCTGCACTACGTGTAAATTAAAACAAAACAAAATTCAATTTCTCTTGTAAAAATTATATTTCTAATGAAATACTATTATTTCAACTACTTTGTCTTTTCAATATACACAACTTGTGTAGCATGTACCATATGGTACACATCTATATTTTTCGGTTTGTAACTATTGTTATGTGAAATATGAAGGGTACAGGGGAAAAGTGATGGATGTCATTTTTTTATTATTTTTTGTTATTGGCAGCATTTGAAAGTCAATTGAAAATACTTTCTGTTTTCTTGACATCTTCTCTTTTTACGACCTCTACTCCTATTGCCATCTCTTGGGTACCAGATTGTCATCTGTTTGCTCCATTTCTCCTTTTTGCACCTGAGCATATTTCCAGTCCACCTCCATTTAAGTTGATCAATGCGAGCCAGGATATCAGTTAGTTTCGTTTTGTGCCTGATGTCTGTCCTTCTTACTTTGTCTTTTAGTCTTAAACCTAATCGATTAGCTAGTGATAATAAACAATTTAATACGCACGTAACTTCACATGAGATCTTGAACCCACATCTCTGCGTAGCAGTCTCTTTCTCTCTCCGCTCAACCATCGGTGCTTACAAAACAGACCGTCATAAACAATAACAAAGTAGGTACAGCTGATAAAAAATACAGTATTCCAAAACCAATCTCAGTGTTTATTTACTTTTTTCGAGCCACGTTAGCGAAGTATTTTAAGGCCTAACCCGCCAACTGGCAGATATTTGCCAAACTTGGCAGTTTGTTGCCAACAAGCTCACTGTCCAAGTTTACTGACCTACATCGGACACTTTAAAATTGTTTTTGCAACTTGACAAATATTGAATTCCGCCTGGGACAGTAGCTTTCTTTTTATCAGACGAAACAGAGAAGATTCTCAATTAGTCTGCAGTTTCTTTACATTCACGCATCATCTCTGTTTAAATACTGCTTCACTCCATGGCTCAGTGCATAGCGCATGCGTATGCTGATCGGGATGTCTCGGGTTCGATTCCCGGTTCGGGAAAGTGGGTGTAATAATACACCTTTGCCTATCCCTTTGGGGACAAAGGCGTGATTGTATATAAAAAAAAATATAAAAGAGAGTTCAACCCTAAGGGGCAAATGCTGAAATAGCTACCGAAAAAATTAGTAGATGTTATTACTTTACTAAAATAAACGTGCCCTTTGGTTGTTTATTCGGCGCCGATTCGGTTTCGTTGATCATTGTTACCGTAAGTTAGATCAAGTCGAAAATGGTTTATGTAGGTATTTGGCGCTTTTATAAATCCTTGTTCGTCTATTTATATTTTTGTTATAAATATTATTTAAGAAGCAGCAGCTATTCTAGGAAAGTTACAACCGTGTCTCACACACAATTATGCTTCTGCGTATCATTAGGATCGATTCATATGGGACTATAAGTACTTTGACTTATCCACAAATTGCTGATTGAGGTTGATTTTGGCTGTGTCCTTTGGTTGACTATTTGTTGCCCCTGCGATACAGGATATGCAGCTAGTGCTGCCGTTTTCTCCATATAAATCTTTATAGAAGCAATGAAATGAATGAAATAAAATGAAATGAAATGAAATATTTATTTTCGCAAGAGACATGGCTTACAATTGCTGGTAAATACTTATATCAGTCACTTGGCATATCTCGCATTTGCTAGGCATGCGAAAGTTTAGATTAAATAATAAAATTCTTTCTAACTACAATTATTCGTATTATTCTTCACAATATTTAAAAGATATATAATTAAAACAAAAAAATATAATAATCCGAAAACACAATAACAAATGTCATACAGCAAAACATTAATCTCTAACACCAAACAATGTCAAAATCAATTATGCAATAAAATAATGAAATTATGTACTTAAAATATAATGAATATTGCAGCTTATATTAATAATTTAGTTATAAATGTAGCTTCTTGTTTATTATAAACATTATTTGGAGTTATGACTGAATTTATTATAAACATTATTTGGAGTTATGACTGAATTCAAAATTATTTGTATAGAAACACCTCTCAACCAGCCAAAGTCCTAACTTAGATTAAAATTGGCGAAAGGGAAATTCTCTTAATGGTCGCGGGATATGATTATATATCTTAATTGACATTATGTTAAAATGTTGGTAATGGAAGGTGCTTCTACATGATTCCAAAACAACATACTCAAAGTGGTATATGGTCACTTAAACCATCAAAAGCAGTGCAGTTATAATCTAGTTTCATCTAGGGTACAAATTATACATATGTATTGCAAACCCGGTATTGTGATAGATTTTAAATTGGGGACTTGATCCCGCCATCTTAACGGTCACCACAGTATACGGGTAATAATAGCTATGCCATAACTGCTTGCCTTATCTGACAATGAAAACATCATGGAAACCTATGAGTCACTCATTATGTATTCAAACATAGTGTTCAAATAGGATCAGGGATAAATGATAATGTTCTAGTATAAATGGTGATACCATTTAAACTAGAATATATGTTTTACGATATATATCTTATCGGCCTCGCCGAGTCCTAGCCAAATAGCTATTGGCAAATTAACAATCATACCGACTCAAATGCCAGCGTCCAAAAACGTCAACATTGGAGGCCATTTTTAAACAAATTCAATATCACAATAAAAAGTAAGGGAGTTGTTATGTTTACGAGTGAACAGCCAAAGCCTTTGTTGGCACTAACATCCGAAGCCGCTAAGCCGCCAGCCATGACGTTTTAGAGCTGACTCCTTTATTTTTAGTCGTACGACCGACGCGCGACAGCCCGGAATTGTTTTATAAATGACTAGCTGCTGCCTTAGCTTGGTCGAACAGAGCCCATGTGCTATTCTGATGTATAAACTGTACTACTGCAAAGTTTTATCAGAAACAATAGGCTAGTTGACAAAAAAAAAATTATAAGTCCGTCCTTTAGATTATTCAAAAATAAGCGATACGTATTTTTTTATTTGTAAATTAAACCAAAAATGACCAAGATATAGCTCATTACAGTTACGTATAACGTCACGCCGTGCTGCATTTTTTCGTGCTAGATGACGTCACACGTAACTTTAATGGGCTATATCTTTTTTATTTTTTATTTAATTGAAAAAAGAAAAAAAACGTGTCCAATATTTTTTTGTAATCTAAAATACGGACTAAATAAAATGTAATTATTTTGACCCTGGAAACTACCCTATTGAGTAGTTTTTGCGTGAAAGAGTAACAAACACCTGTACATACATCTATCCATCCATTCATTCATCAATTCTTATAACTTTCACGTTATAAAAGAAGTAAGACATTGAGCCGTAGCGTAGGTACTGCATTAGTTTGAAATGTTATGTATAGCTTCGGTACATATCTATTATATTACAAACTTCCATTTCTTTACTACCTACCAATAATATCCATTCGAAGTAGAAATCGTTTTCAGCGATAAGGCCGCCCTTTGTACTTACTTGTGTATAAAATTACTCGAAATGTATGTATTAGTATACAATAAGATATAAAACAATTATGACGATTATGTATGTAGTCAGTAGGTAATTCAGTATGCATCAAATAAGTCGTGTGCACTTATTTGACTTTCATAATTTTAGTTTCTCGGTCCGAAAACTGTCTACATACAAAATATTTATTTAAATTATTACCAAAATACGCAGATACCGAACACCGAGGTGCACGACGCACTCCACAATGTGAAGGACGAACACAAAGGAGGGACCTTATACGGGACAATCTGATCTCCCATCGGGGAAGCCCTCATTAATGAGAAATATGACACAAAGAGAGATTTCCAAATACTCAATTACAAACTCATTTACATGACCATGTAATCAAACCTCAAAGGGCTTATGTGTGAATAAGAAGTAGGTACCCAAATTTTAGAATAAGAATAAGAATGATTTATTTGTTTGAACATGGTATACATACATTGAATGCAGGATGTCAAGAAAGTATAGTTTAGTTCGTACATGTTCAACCTCATATAGTGGCGTACAAAAAGAGAGATGTTGCTACGAGCCATTACAATAACTTTGTCCGAGTATTCATTTATAATATGATTATGTAGTTAGTATTAGTTGTATTTTATTCTTAACAATATTAAATAATGAAAATTAACAAATTATACAATTAAAAATAATTATACTCATAATAATACCACATTTACCCTCTTTTTTTTTAAACTTTCTCAGGTACCCGTGTGTCGGAGGGCCGGGTATCGCCGAAGCATTCGTCGCAACTCCCCGACGGGTATTGGCCCGCCAGATGGCGGCGGATGAAGGTGTTGGGCTCCGCCGCCAAAACACCCAGCGGCCGCAGAGGATAGGTAGGACGGTAACGCAACACCGCATCTCCTCTTCCTCTGCGGCCCCACCGCGACGCAACGATGGTGCGCCCCCATTTGGTCGCAGGTGATAGGGTGCGTGGCAACGCGAGGGACAGACAGAACTGTCCCCCGCACCCGCACTTTGGACGCATCCTACGCAGGCCTCAGCCAACCCACGTGGAGTGTAACCTCCCGGGATCCCACTTAGCTTCACCGTAGGTGTAACTCAAACCCACGGTTACAGAGCCACCCCACCACGACAAGGTGGAGATCCCACGGGGGGACCCATATTTCACCCTACAAATGAATTACAAATTCATACAGGTATATTGCTGTACTACGTGTAAATTAAAACAAAACAAAATTCAATTTCTTTTGTAAAAATTATATTTCCAATGAAATACTATTATTTCAACTACTTTGTCATTTCAATATACATAACTTGTGAAGCATGTACCATACGGTACATATCTATATTTTTCGGTTTTAAGTAACTATTGTTATGTGAAATACATACATACATACATAGACTCACGCCTGTTTCCCGGAGGGGTAGGCAGAGACTACGGAACGCCATTTGCAACGATCCTGACATACCTCACTTGCTTCACTCACTCCCATCAAGTTTCTCATGCATGCTCTTCTGTTAAGGGTACTTCTGACTTGTCCTTTTTTCAGGATGTCTCCAATCTGGTCAGAGAACGTCCGCCTAGGTCTTCCCCTTTGTCCTGTTCCATTCACACTTGCCTTATATATCTTCTTTGTCAGTCTATCGTCATCCATCCTCTCCATGTGCCCAAACCATCTTAACATGCCTTTCTCAATGCTTGTCACTACATCTTCTTTTACCCCACACCACTCTCGTATCACACAACTCTTTACTCTGTCGGTCAAAGACACACCACACATACTTCTCAGTGCTCTCATTTCTACAGCATTTATTTTACTTTCAAATCTCTTCTGCCATACCCAACTTTCACTACCATACATAAGGGTAGGCACTAACACGCCTCTATGTACAGCCAAACGTGCCTTTTTGGACACGTTTTGACTGTTCATAAACGCTTTCAGAGCTCCATTCACACTATTACCTGCATTAATTCTCCTTTCAATATCTTCTTCATTCTTACCATCTCTTGTAAACAACGTACCTAAGTAAACAAACTCATTCACTGTGAAGTATGTTATATTATTAAGCTACACATTCTGTTTATCTTACAATAACGGGATCAATAAATTCTAGGACAGTAAAATAATAGATTTTTCTATAATCGTTAAAATAAATTGCTGCCATTAGGTACTTCTATCCGTTTTAGTTGTATTAGCATAACAATTACTCCAAACCAGCCTTTTTACAACAAATAATAGATACTCGCTCTTCAAGTTTGTTTGCTGCACCAAACTAACAAAAACTAGATACCCTTCAACGCTTCTTTTATTTTTTTTCTATCAATAAAGATTTTCTACACAATACCTTAGATCTTTTTTACGAACATAATTTAATCGATCCACACAATTCATAATATTTTCGTCGGTCTACCAATAGACATTGAAAACTTTTTCAAACACTGGTGTTGACATACCTCGGCTAGGTCGGGGGTCGTATAACGATAAATATTTTTCGATTTAACGTAAGAATATTTGTTCAGCAACTCATAAACTTGACTTAGAGCGCACTACTCAGCCTCTTTAAACATATTGAACTCACCCGATATTGAAAATGTGAGTTTTATGCATCCCTCTATGGCTTATTTGGAGATCTCTCGATCGTACGAAAACCCGGTGAAATTGAATGGTAGGAACCAGTGAGTCGGGCACGAGCTTGCCGCTGCGATTCGATTTTGAAGTGTTAAATGGTTTCTTCGTTCATTGATTTATTTGAAACAGTGTTTGAGTGCTCTTTGTAATGTGTGCCGTGAATGTCTACGTTTTGGAAGCGATGTGCGTTTTTTGATTTAAATAGTGTTCGATCCCAAATATGTATATATATATATGTATGCTGATCTTTATTTGTAAACGTGAATTCCTACATCACTATTTCATCAGCAAACGGTTCAAAATACATTGAAATAGCTTGAAATTTTCACTGAATATCATATTATTTGGTAAGATAAATTAATGACTCTGGTTATGAGTGATTTCTACGCCGCAGGTTATGGATTCTATTTCTGTGCAAATATTTATGTGATAGGCATATAAATATTTTTATCAGATGTCTGTCTCCTAATACCTTGTGATCAGATAAGCAATTTTTCCTCGTATATTTTTTATACATATAAACAATCACACAAACTAAAACAAACATCCATATTTGATTTCAGCGGCACCGCATAATCGCAAATCGAACCCGCGACCTTATGCATAGCAGTCAGTTACACTCCCGCTGTACCACCGTACCATTAACAACTTTATTAATTGCAAGCCTTATTACCTATTAAATTACTTTATTAATTTGCCTTGTTACAAACAGTATGTGACAGGACGATATAACACACGCATAACAAAGTGTTAAGAATGTTCCCTCATGTTTCACATAAACGCGTATACGCGATTTGAGCCCCGGTGCTTGAAGTTTTTAATTAACCCAAAGGAGAAAGCGCGAGGCTTTAATGAAATTTATTAACAGCGAAATATAACCGTTTATGTTACAGTCAGGCTGTTGTCTTGAGATGTTTTGTCTGTTTAATCCTACTTATTTTAGGCCATGGCCTTCACAGGTGGTCCTGAAATTTCGACACCTGAATTGGCCACACATTCACACCAAAAAGAAAACAAATAAGAATTGTTTAGACGATTCCTGTAACTAATGAGTATTAATCCTGTGTCGCACGCGAGTTTTCAAACATCCAACCAACAAACGCATAGTACGCACAGACTCGAAACAACAATCCATGGATCACAAGTGTTGTTTCGTTTGGTGATCTAACCTTTTTTTTTGCTCTCTATGGAAATGCATTTACTAGGGTTATCTAGGGTATGTGGGACTTGACGGCTGGAGTGCAAGGCCGCAATACCCACTAAAACCACAGCGCATACTTCCAAGCCATTTTGGGGCGCCAGGGGGTCGCGTTAGCATTCTACCCTGGCACCTGGTGGATAGCCCGAAGGCCACAACCTCCTAGGCGGCGGATGAAGGTGTTTGGCTTCGCTGTCAACACACCTAGCGGCCGCAGAGGATAGGGAGGACGGCAACCTGACAATACCGCATCTTCTCTTCCTCTGCAGCCCCACTGCAACGCATCGAATGGTGCGCCCCCATTTGGTCGCAGAAGATAGGGTGCGTGGCAACGCAACACCGACACGCCTCTCCTCCCGCGGCCGCACCTGACTGCGAGGGACAGGCAGAACTATCCCCCGCACCCGCACCGTTGGACGCATCCTGCGCAGGCCCCCTCTAAGCCCACGCAGAGCGTCCACTCCCGGGATCTCTCTTAGCTTCACCGTGGGTGTTCAAGCCACGGTTTCTGAGCCCCACCTCCACGACAAGGTGGAGATCCCACAGGGGGGAGGTTAGTGATCTAACCTACAACACTTAGCACAGTGTTTCCTTAATAGAGAAGCACCATGTATCCTCTAGTCCAGGTGGAGTGGTGATACGGTTGTGGCTGGCAGCAGCTTGTGGACTACGGCAGGCTAATGATGATGATACTGTTACTGGGTTACTTCAAGTTTAAACTGCCTTGCAATGGTGCATTCTATGTACATCCAGCAAGCTATAGAATAAACACAGCCAACATTACAGATTACAGTTTAAGAAACGTTATGCGTACCTATAGAAGCACCTTTCCACAAACCTTTCCACATATCGCGATATTTAGATACCCAGGTATTTGATACCGTAATCAATAATAACATTATTTCAAGTGAGGAAATTGGAAGACCTAGTAATGGTTAAATTCTAAGACTACAGAAGAAAAGGCAGACGGAGCGCGCGGAACACTTCCGTGAGGCCACTAAAGCAAATACAAAATTGAAAAGCGAATACATACTCGGCTCAGTGCGCTGCGAAGCATCGCAAAGTTCACACGCCACGATCAATCCAGCTTTTAAATTCATAAAATGCCGTCTTGCGTTTTTAAACATTGTAAAAGTTGTTTCCAAAAGCAAAAACGGGAAGATGGAATATATTTTTACAGATAACTATGGATTATTTGACTGTTTTATAATATTATTTCGATAAAATTCGTATTTCTGCAGAAAATATGTAAGTGTTGCCAGTTTACGTCGACACCGTTTGCCCTGAATTAGGGAAAATGCACTTGTCAATTGATTATGTAGGTAATAATTATTGTCATGTTAATGAAAAATACATTAACGTATTGTAGAAGTATATTGTAGATTATCTTTTTTTTATAAATATAGTAATAGAATTTCCATTAGTATATACATTGTTTTGAGTTCGATCCCCATATACTATACACTTTGACCTTTGTCACAGAATAAATCTTTGTACCGTTCTTATGGCGTAGGGAAGTAGGGAATAAGTATCAAAATCGTACTGCAACTGTTAGCTTGACTTGGCGCCGTGTGTACATTACGTACTGAAACAGAAATTATTGATTGCAGCCATTATTTATTTTTAGTTGAATTTTTTTGGTTATGATTTATGAATCATAATATTCATAATTTGTTGTGTGCATGACAAAATGTTTTTAGCTAATTAATATTTAGGACGCAAGCCTATTGCAATTAACCAAACATTTCCAGATACTATACTGCGAATTTCTAAACAAAAAATAAACAACATATTCGCCGATCTAAGATCTGAACCTCATGATTGGTATTCGTAAATATATGTAGTTGGTATTATATAAGTATTTCTTCTGGATCGGGGCTATGAATCACAAAACATAATCTATTTATTTCTCAATTTACGAATAAAATTAGTTCAAACTTAACTCGGTACCTACATTTAAGAAATCTTAATATATAAAATCCTTGCGTTACTGACTGACTGACAGACACGCTACAGCCGAAACTATTGGGCGCAGGAAGCTGAAATTTGGCATGTATGTTCCTTGTTGACCGTAGGGGTGCATTAAGAAGGGATTTCCCGAAATTCTTACGGGATCGGCCAAAATGGGTAAATTAAAAAAAATGCAGGCGTAGCTGCTGGCGTCCTCTAGTGTATTTATAAAAGCATACTTTAATGGTATCTTTTACTTAAATACTTTTCACAACAGCATTACATATTTAAATCCATGGTAAATTCTTCAAAACCGCAAATGGATATAAAATATTACCTATGTAATATTTTTATATTCGTTTGCAATAACTATATATTATGTGAAATAGTGGGAGATTATTCATAATCTGGCAACTTTACACACACATAGATGCGCGTGTCCGTACAGTGCCAGTCGCCAAATGTCACATACACATAGCTGTCAACGTGCCTCACTTAGTTGGACGAATGCGCTCTATCTGGTTCTTGTTTGTTAAATCTGTGGTTAAATTATTCATAACATCATGGCAATATATCACGTCACACGACACTCATTCATTTTGCATTATGCTCGGAGCTGTGTGTTTTTTTATTTATTTGTTGTTACGTATGTATGAATGTATAAACATATTGTAATTGTTCTACTTACTATCCATGTATAGAAAGTCCAGTACGACGCCAGGATTTTCATATATTACCCTAACAGTGAAAGCCTGTTATATGTAATAAAAAAATCGTTATTAAGTCATTCAATAACATTTACAAGAAGAATAGTATAACGAAAACTATTAGTATCGCATTACCATTCTGCTAGAAAATAAAGTCAACACTTCGGATTCAAAGCTATGCATAAATATATGTATGGGACACTCCCGCATTAGGACTAAATCCTGTGTCGCGGGAGACTTTACAAACATGCAACTAAAGGACACAATGAACACCCAGACTCGAAACAACAATTTGTGAATTACACAAAGTGTTGCCTCGTGTGGGGATCGAACCCACAACACTCGGCGCAGTGTCAAGCGGTGATGCGGCCGCTTAAACCACTTAGCCAACCTTGCAGTTATTATTATCAACCCGACCCGTTAAGTATATAAACTGACCCACTACTGGCCAAAGACTTTTCTAACTTTGAGATGGACCAGGCTATAGTCCACTGGCCCAGAGCAGGTTGATAAACTTCACATATCGAAATGTTTATGCATAGCTTTGAATCACTTCTTAGAGCTTTGAAACACTAATCTTAAAGTACCATCGCAACACTAGGTGTCTGCTAGAGCCTCATTATATCCTACAATCAAACCTTACACACAGCACAAAGGCTACCTACAAATATTGTGCCGAGCAGATTGTTAGTAAGAAAAGCCTGCTCTTTCAACAATGACTTCTAAGCTTTGCTTTGTTTTATACAAGGAAAAAAAGAAGATTAATAATAGTTCTGTTCTTACTTTATCCAGGTCGACAGAAGTATTCATTCAAATCTATTATTTTATTTACTTATTTGTATTTTTATCAGCTGTCCTTTTTGGATTGATTTGGTACGAGTCTATTGCTAAAATATTTTTTGTTGTGTTGTGACAACGCAAAAGACAAACAGTGGTAGTGATTCTGTTGTGCAGCACTAAACAAAATGTCCATTCCTCTCGATATCTCCCCATAGATCGGCAAACTTAAGTGACATTTCAGAGTGGCCACTTGGATAACTGTTCGCTTCTTCTGACATTTACATCAGAAGGCTGCCGTGCTTTGAAGGTACGTAAAGCTGTTGGTCCCGGTTCTTCTCTCAGGGCAAGAATTAGGCCATGTCAGGTCTTCGGGGTGCCTATACACGCCAACAATAGCCATATACTCATGCAAACAAAGTACATGGATTCGTATCTATCATACACCTTCACAGTCATAACCATTTCCAAAACCATACCGCTATTGGTATATCTTCTCAGAAGCAAAACAAATTTTTCACAAAAAAAAAAACACGCGTCGCCATTTTAAATGAGATGTATAGCGCGACTTAACGGTGCATATAAACTCATAAACGTACTCCATTTTACGGCGTGTACATCACGAGATGATGATTTTATTACTATTAAAGTAATGAAAACGAATGGCCACATAAAGGTACTTCCAGTTGTGTATCGCTTAAGACCAGCGGATGACACGAGCGAAGTGTCGATAAAACTGCTATGAAATATATTAGCATGATTATTATAATAGAATTCACTAAGGAGGAATAAACGCTGATTACATGAAGATGTAAATCGTATCTCTATCTGAATACCTATATCTACATTGTTCAGAGTTTGCCCTAGGTAGGTGGGAAATTGTTCCAGATGGCAGTGGAAGTTTGTATTATATCCACCTGACTACAGCAAGCAAGGAGTCTGACATATGAGACCGAGTTTCTCAGCGCTTAGATTTAAACAAATCAATTACCTGGTGATCTTCTCTAGTGGCCTGGAGGCCACCTATAAAATTATAATAAAACTAATTTGGCCAAAATGGTGGCGAAATTTCTATAGTTACCAGGATCCTAGCGGCGTCTTCAGGACACTTTGCAATAGAAATCACACAATGTTCAATATATACATATCACAATTTACAATACGGCAGACTGATCGGTGCCGGACAAATCAACTAGCGGCAAGACTATTACACAATATAATTCGCGAAGCTGGTTTAACCATGTGCTTTTCAAAAGGCGATAATTTTACGAGGTGACAAACGTGTTAATTTTTCAAAGCAAGAACAAAGAATTATGTGTCATCTTACAGTGTGACCAGAGTCAAAAAATTACAATAGACAAAAAATTATACCAACTATTATTCTCGATTTAATTATCATAGACAATATATTTTAAACATTCATTGTATATCAAATAAGCTTATTTTAAGAACCATTCGACGATTTTTTTTAAATAGGGGTCCCGCTCTATGTAAAATTAGTCTGTGTTACGGGTTATCTTACAAATATTCAATCAACGGAAACAACGCACACGCAGACTCGAAACAACAATTTATGAATCTCACAAAATGTTGACCCGGGTGGTAATCGAACCCACACTCGGCGCAGTGCCAAGCGGTGTGGCGACCATTACGCCAACAGTGCCTTCAATCGATTGAGGTAGAAAAGCCTATTGGTTATATTTAGTATTGTAAGCAAAGTATTGATTGTTTTTAAATCGCTACTGTTTTTAAATCGATTCTAGAGATTATGTGATTGGAATTCATTAGGAGGCCGTTGTGAGTATTTCTCGTTTCGCTAAAATTCAGCTTAATACAAACATTGACATAGGTATATTCTTTAGTACATATATATCGATGAATACAAATAACTAGTGAAACATGATATATTTTTTCATGGATTGGACATTCAATATCTTTCGTGAATATGTTTCATATTTAAAAGTCCGATTGTAAAACTGAAGTTACGAGTAGTAGTAGTAGTGTTTCATTTGTTTCATGTATCATTTATTAAATTTCAAATTCATCCATGAAAAACGATTTAAAAAGCTGATCGAATATAATTATTATTGAAGATGTAAATAGTGATAAGAACGTTGATTTAAATAAGATTGTAATGGAGACAAGCAATTTGAAATTCAAGTTTTGGACAAAATCTTTTTGATGCTTTCTTCCAAAAAATTCTTAATAGTTGCACGGTGCCCAGCAATGTATTTGGTGTAGTAGGTACATTGTCATTTATTGTGTATCCTACGCCTAGACGAGATAAGAATTAGTAAAAATAGATGAAAGAAACCATTGTTATCCACTGTCGTAAGAACTTTTATAATATTACTCACTCCTGCATGTAAAATTTTAAAACAATAAAAATCAGTAATAGTATCTATCAATATCACGACGCAAGATTTTAATTAAAAATATTTTTAGCTCTATAAGTATGACCGGCTGTATTCGTAAATAAACTTGAATTTCCTCGTTCAGTAATTGTATTACTACGTAGATATATAGAGAGCCCATCACACACACAATATGCTATGCCGCATGTAACTGAAAACCAATTTGATACAATAACATTAATTTAATATTGAGAAACTAAATCGAACTTGGCTCAACTTACTACAATTTCCTTTATGAAACTACCTATGCTAATAGCTGTTTAAACTAATATTGAATACTGCAGATTATATTGCAATGCTAATGCAATATAATCTTTACTGTTTTACTTTCGCAAATAGTACACTCAAACATACTAATTAATGCATAAAATATGTTAATATTAGACCCGCAAATAAAAAAACTTAGCCCTGTACATAATCTGTCCACTGCTGGACACGGGCCGCATCTAAGGGCGGTTTCAGATTAGCGTGTTATACGCGCGTAAGTATAAGATCATTTGTGGACGCGCATGTTGCGCGCGAAGGCGCGTATAGACGCGTAAAATTATAACATCACGTTTTTGACTAAATACACCTGCGACATATATACAGACAGACATTATAACTCTATATACGTAACAAGTGATTGTATAGGCGTGACTAAGAAGGATTTTCGATGAAAGGTACTTTCGACCTTATTGGGTGCCTTTCTAGTGATCTATTTGATACTGTTGGTGTGAAAATTAATAATTATCTATAGTTCGTCTTACTATTAATAACATGTTCATTGAAATGATTATCAGACTAATACCTATATTATTTACTAGATGAGCCCGTGCATTGTTTAAGGCTACTGCTTCGCACCCGTGTGTCATAGCGTGATGCTTCCTCTTTAACACTGAAATAATTTTTCAGTACCAATAATCATTATTTGTCACAATTACCATGACAGTTATATATATTTAAATATATATATTTACTTAAAATATACAGTAGATAAATAAACTATACATATACTAAACATTATATAATATACAGGGTGTAAATAGACCCCTTAACGAAAAATGAAATCCCATGTTGTACCAATCACTACGAACATTTTTTACTTCGGCACCATACCGCCAATTGCACACTAGTTTTATGTTATATTCTTATGTAAATACTTTGTTTGTTTTGGTGTTCAATAAAGTGTAATCTATCTATCTATCTATCATACCTGGGAAATTACTGGTTCAGCAGATATTGGGGCTCAAAGTTAGTATGGGATTTTTCTAATTAGGTACAAAATCGATGCATTTACCCCGCCAATATGTTTTTAAGATATGCCCTATGACCCCATGGATAAGTAGGTATTTCGAGCATTGCACGCGCGCGCTTTTAATTGCGGTTTAAAAATGCGAAAACTTAAAAAAAAATTCCCAGGTATTATTTTTGGTTAGTATAACTTGGCATAATGTCCACAACGAGTAAAATTCGGCTTGGTGATGGGTCTTGTGACACACTGTATATAGCTTATATGAATATTATACACCGCTATTTTTTAATTAGTACAAAAACTTAAAGGACAGATTAGCGAAGATATTATTATCATATATGTGACGTAAGAATTTCATAATATCAATAAAGAGCCAAGTTTTTATTGTATTTTTGGAGAAATTTATCAATGGGTCATTTTACTATGATAGTACGGAGGTCGGTTATAGTATTAGTTATGCATTTACCAATTATCACGTATTTTTGTGGACAGTTTTGAGACAGTTTTGGGACTTAGTGTTTTTATTTTTTCACTACATAAATATGATCAGTTAAAGATACTTAGTGCTCTGTTAATTTTTTTGTACTAATTAAAAAATAGCGGTGTATAATGTTTAGTATATGTATAGTTTATTTATCTACTGTATATTTTAAGTATTGTTTTGCTATTCAGTACTTTATTATTAGTAGGTATTATTATGTATTGTACGTACGATTTATACGTATTATACGTGTTTCACTCATATAACATTGTAATGACATAATACTATGTCTCATTATTTTACCTATTTATGACACTGTTCTTCATGGTACACCGTAACCCACACCATTGTCATCAACTCATCACTACCTTGCCTTACTTACTACAATTTATTTGGGGTCAGCGCAGTACGTCCTTCTCTTCCATACTTCTCTGTCACCAGTCATCCGATCATTTACCCTTTTCTCTTTCATATCCATCCTCACACAGTCCATCCATCACTTCCTTGGTGTAACCCACACTATTGTACTTTTATTAATTGTATTCCAAACTAGGTTGCCTAGTTTTATTAATTGTATTCCAAAATAGGAAGAGATCGCATTTTGCGATAAGACCGCCCTGTTATGCAACTAGTTTTAAGTTATTTCATTAAATATTGTATCTCTTTATGTTTACTGGTGTACAATAAAGTGTTAATCAATCAATCAATCTGTAGTTCCTGAGATTAGCGCGTTCAATCACACAAACAAACTTTTCAGCTTTCTATATTAGTACTAGAGGACGCTAGCAGCTACGCCTGCATTTTTTTTAAATTTACCCGTTTTGGCCGATCCCATGGGCATTTCGGGAAATCCCTTCTTGGTGCACCCCTACGGTCCCCAAGGAACATACATGCCAAATTTTAGCTTCCTGCGCCCAATAGTTTCGGCTGTAGCGTGTCTGTCAGTCAGTCAGTAACGCAAGGATTTTATCTATTAAGATGATTAGATGTAGCAGGTCTCAATCGCGTAATTGTTCGAAAATAAACGTGAAATACCTTGTATTTGACATTTTGACGTGGGTTTCACCAGGTCTGCTCACAAGGCCATTGAATGAGACTCATCTTCGATATGCGTACTATTCGCAAAATTATAAAAGTAATTTATCATTTACAAGAGGGTGTCCGCAGCTATGCCCCCACATTTTTTTTTATTTATCTATTTTTCTAAATTTTAGCTTTATGTGTTTTGCTTTGCAATAGTATTGGTTTGCAAAAATTTTTTGCTTGCGCCTGGCAATGTTAAAGCCCCGACTAAACCTCTGCCTATTTTTTTTAATTCTTTAAACATTAAACTTCAACCTTTTAATTGCACGTTGCCTCAAATACATTTTTGGATTTTTTGTTTTTCATAATTTTCTATAGCCCTGCTACTCGCCAGCCAGGTCAGCAGTTCCGTGTTGGGGTATAATAGGAAAGGTATGAGGCAAGTTTTGAGCTTGCCTCAAATACCTACCCAAAATTGATGCCAGCTCTTGGACCATAAATACAAATGGTATCTTCACAAAGTGGTCTCAAAGTAAACATTGTTGTTATAACTTGCTTACGCCTATGCTATGTGAGAGGCATGCAGTAGGTATTATAAAAACCTATATTACGGGTAATATTTTATTGATTCATCATAATTGGCTGAGATGTAGTAATATTATAATCCCTACAAAGAATTAAAACATGAATTCATGTATGTTTAACAGCTCACCTTTCGGGCAGACATCTGACTACTTAATACAATATGGATTTATTATGATAAGCATTTCATTCTACATTTGAATAAAAGGTCGGTGAGAGTTTTTTACATATAAGACCCGCATTGCAACCTAATCTTACCAGTCTCGGATATTACCTACATGGCTCACGGTCGTTTCTTTGAAAGGTCATATAAATACTACATGTTTCTATTGATATTACATTAGAATTTAGGTATAATTGGCTAGTTCTCAAAAAGCAAAAAGGATCTGTCTCAAGGAGATGTTATTTAACCTAGGTTATTATGCTCTTGTAGTAGTAAAAAGATTTTTGACCTCAAACCAGGCAGTGAGTACTCGATTGATGCTGAAGGATTTTCTAATCTTTTATACATTGCATTGTCCTCACCGTATTTAAGAAAACGGCTATATCAGACAGGTTATCTGGTAGGGGGGGAGTACTTATATACCGCCATTACCTACCTGAAAACCAAGTTCTGAAAATCGACCATAATATAAACTCAAGTTTACTTTTAATACCTCACATTACGTGGCAACACTTTTCACACGTTGACGCTAAAAGCTAAAAATAACACGTACATACACCCATAGATTACCGTACGCCATGCTTAAAAATCCGTTGTGTTATTACACCCAGTTATTACAGAAGTAGGGGAAAACATGGTGAATTCGCACTATTGCGGTGGTCTCCACGTAATGCTATACAATTGCGTCTCAAACGGCGGGCCGACACGACAACCTCTTTTGCATTGTAAATGCCGATACCGTACCCTGTAAAAAATCGTTCGTGTGGAAACCCCAACCAATGTCAGAGACACCTTTGAACTACAGCCCGCAACCACTTTTAACCTGTCATATCATGTTTCAGAGACCTTCTTACACTGGCCCGTAATGTGTCAATTCTACCTTTTCGTTGCGGAAAAAAGATTGTAAGAGGGGACTGAATGAAAAGACGTTTGTGATAGTTTTTTTTTTCAGTAGAAAAATGTGAGGTACTTTCTCACAGCGTCGTTGAGGAGTGTAATATTTTTGATGGTGTTTGGTTATTATTACTTTCGTGAACATTCTGGAAAATTCTATATTTTTACTGTACTTTTCCTTGTTATATTTGGACTTAACTTGGACATAGTAAAGACTAATAATAATAATAATGACTGATATAATATTTTTACACACATTACATTCGTGTAAATTTTTGTTTTATTGTAAGCGTTTCCTGGTTTTGTGAATTGATTTTCACCCAATTACTTTAAAATCTAGCGTTCTGAAAAAGTGTTGTGCGAAACGAAAATATATAAAGAAATAATATTTATAGATGGCACGCCTTTATTGGTAGTTCTGGAACCTATCTGTTTTCGTTTCTGATTCTTTATGAAACTGATTTTATGATACTGTTACTGTTTGCACTTTTGCAATCACCAACTTCACGGAACACACCGAAATATCAGATTCTCGAAACAAAGATTAAGATTTAGAAACGTTTTTTATTTATTTTCATATTCGTATGTAACGAATATGTAAATAAATAAAAAAACGTTAAATTGATAAATATATCTATTTTGGTTAACATTGGTAAGTGCTAATAGTTTCGAATGATTGATTAACATTTTTAGTATTGTATTACATAGTTGGATGGATTAAGAAGGCAGAAGGCAATTCTTCAGACCGCCCGAAAGCCTTTGACTAGGCCTAACGGCCCGTTCACTACCAGCAGCTGGGGGGGGGGGGGGGGGCAGCGTTTCGATGCACATGTCGCGCTTTGCTCCACCGCGGCCAATGTCCACGTGGCGACCACTGCCGTTATAAGACGGTCGAATCGTAGGAGAATAACTGAGGTATTTATAACCCTTTTTTTTTTGGTGTCGGTTTGGAAAATCCTCATGGAGTCCCTGCGCCGTGGGAGAAGGGCGAAGGGGACTGTCAGACTCTTACTGACTAAAAACCAACCCGTGTTCCTCATGTACCCATATGTCGGAGGGTCGGGTATCGCCGAAGCTTTGGTGTTGGGCTCCGCCGCCAAAACACCCAGCGGCCGCTGAGGATAGGGAGGACAGCAACCTGGCAACACCGTATCTCCTCTACCTCTGCGGCCCCACCGCGACGCAACAATGGTGCGCCTCCATTTGGTCGCGGGAGATAGGGCGCGCGGCAACGCAACACCGACACGCCTCTCCTCCCGCGACCGCGCCCGACTGCGAGGAGGTATTTATACCCTAAATAAGTTAGTTAAATAGACATGTATTAAATTTTTAATTAAGCTAAGTTATTTTCTTTTCCGTCCTTTGCCCAAATCCATAATTATTCAAAGCGAGCTTATCAGTTCACTGACCTTTGAAAACCAATGCCTAATGCATAATGTGTTGAATAACTTACTGGTTTTGTTTGAAGAACCTCTTGTTGGGCGGTGAAACATTCCGACGAATTTTAATGAATCAAAACATGTCCCGTAATGCCGTGGTATGTCGGCGACATTACCGTATTATTTGAGGAAGTTACAAAACATCGAACTCGAGCACGGGAAGCGTGGACAAGGTACACAAGGCTTTTTTTTTCTAGAGAATTACTTTTTTTAACGATTTGCCTGCCTTGTCTTCGCCAGGGTATGGACAAACCCTTTGCATAATCAGAAACTATCTTAACGGGACAGTTCATACGCAGCAATGTCATACTTATTTGTCATACTTTTTTAAGCTCATTCGTGGAAGTATTATAATGCCATTAAAAATAGATTGCGAAGGGTCATACTGCAGTTATATTCTTTATTTTTTTTATTCAACCTATGTTGTCCCACTGCAGGGCAAAGGTCTCCCTTACACTCTGCCAAGCGTCCCTATCCTTTGCCAAGTTGGGCCAGTTTTTGTCAAAATTGTCTAGATGCCATGGTTTTCGGGGTCTGCCTCTGTTCCGTATATTCTTCTTATATGTAAGAGAATACCTAGTGAACGAAGCGATTGTGAACCGTTCAGAGCCACAGCTACCATACGCTTGGCTCCGTTCAATATGAATAGAAGCCTTGCTGATTTCAGCATAAATCGGTAGGCTCAACCAAGGCAGTTCTACTCTCTTATTAGGTAAATATCGACGTCAGGTAACTGTACCTAACGTCGATATTTAGCGAGAGGAGAGTACTGCCCAAATGCAGTAATTACTTTTTCCTCAATGATTAAAATATTTTTTCATTATTAAAACATTTGCAGTGTACATATTGATGTATATTTTTGCGTTTAAGTGAATGCGAGTGCCAAAAGCCCTATCCCCGTTTTCTTCTCTATCCTCTCTTCCTCAAAGAAATAAGAGGGGGATTTCCTATTTCTTTTCCCATTGTCACGATAGGCAGCAACTTAGATGTGTTTTTGCACACAGTGATGTGTTACCACTTACCAGTAGTCGGGCCACCGCACCGGCTCGTTTGTCTATTTATAGAAATAAAAAAATAATTTCCATTATAATTATTTTTCACATCCCATTATTACGTTAAAATGTTTAGTGGATAAACAAATTACCACATACCGAAGTTTTAAGTGTATTGCTCGATTGATCAAGTCAAGCTTTAAGCTATAACAGTACCAAAATAACGTTGTTTTGATTACAGTTAAAATATCGCAAGGTCCATTAATTTGATGTATTCAGTAAAATAATGAAAACTCCGACACCACAGTTGACCATGCACTCACACCGAAAACAAATAAAAAAGTAAAATTACAGAGATAATATGTCTACGTGTGTGTCAATCATATTTTAAAACTGTACTTTTAAAAGTATTGCAGAAATGGATGGCATAAAAGACTTTTTTATTATCAATGCATATTTTTAAACGAAAGCAATACATATTAATTTAAATCGCAACTAAAATCGAGTATTTAATTAAATGTTATCGAATGACACGCGATAATATTTGTGTCAGTAAATGGCAATTAAATGTTTGCGCGGGTAAATGTGTACCGCGATGCCACGCAAATCTAAAACGCATTAACAGGCACTTAAGCGATTTTCAAAATTGAAGTTTATAATTATTGTCAAGTAGGTTCAATATACAAAATCATACAAATACCTGCGTTTTAGAGTTGTCAGTGTAGCGTATAGAGATATTAAGAATAGAGTGGCAGAGTGGGGCCTATTCGTATCCGCCGGTGGGAGAGAGAACGCAACATTAAAGGCCCCCTGCATCTCTCTCTAACAATACATGCACAACATCAACATTACGCAGTGGCGTGCTACCTGTAACTATTATTTAAATCAGTTTATTAGTAATCAACATAGATGTGTGAATAACATGGATTGGACGTACCTACGAAGTTAGCGTGCATACCTACGAAACGTATGCAAATAAAATGGCGTCCATTAGGGTTGGGCGCATATTAGGCAACTCAAAGCATATATCGACAAGTTTTTTGTTATCGACAAAGTATAGCACCTTTAGGCATCATTCGCACGAGGATTTAAAAAACGATTGCGTTGAACTCTGGCGTAAGCACTTTTAACCCCCCACGTGATTACAGCACGCACGGTCGTGCTCTAATTCAAGTGGTCCCATGTGATTACAGCACGCATGGTCGTGCTCTAAAACAGTCGTCCTATTGGTCGCGGATTTATTACGTTTTGTTTTACTTAAAAGCTTACGATGAGAGCGTTCATACCAGAGCTAAAATCACTGTTGTCTCGGTTCAGTAAGAGTCGAAATGGTTAAAGCTAACGTACTAGCAAATGCGATTTGTGTTGCTAAAAGATGAAAAAGAAAACTATTTTTTTTAAGTTTTTGAAGGGTTCTTACTTTTTCTAGTAATAAACCACAGATCTGTGAATAACATGGATTGGACGTACCTACAAAATTAGCGCGCATACCTACGAAATGATGTGGAAAATAATAACCAACCCAGAAAATAAAATGACTGCCGTTCATTTTATTTTCTGGGTTGGACTCCAGAATATAATCGATATCGACATTGAGCCGGTTAGAGGTAAATAATACATTACTGTAGATTTAGAAAAAATATGTAAATTGATATTTGTAGTAAGTTACTTTAGGTCTTTTGCCAAATTAGTTTATTCCATAATGCAAATGCGGGCGAACATGGCAAAGCGAAAAACGTCCCTTATAATATTCTCTGGTAGCCAATATCGATACTGTGTCGCTGTGAATGAAAGTACCGGACATGAATGGCACCATACATCATCATCATCATATCAGCCAAACGACGGCCACTGCTGGACATAGGCCGCCCCCAAGGTTCTCCACACAGGCCGGTCTTGAACCGTCCGCATCCAACCGCCTCGCGCGATCTTGACTAGATCGTCGGTCCACCTTGCGGGGGGCCTACCTCTGCTGCGTAGTCCGGTACGTGGCCGCCATTCCAGAACCCTCCTGCCCCAACGGCCATCGCTTCTTCGAGCTATGTCCCCTGCCCACTGCCACTTCAGCTTGGCTATCCGGATAGCTAATGGCCGGCGCCGACTGACGGCATGGCATGGCACGACGCGGAACGGCATGTTTCGTTAGCCCGAAGGACGCTTCGGCACGTCGCAGCCTGCCGCGACGTGCCGTGGCATGCCGCGTCATTCCGAGGCGTCCAATTGACTGGAATCAAAGTATCAATAGCACTTCTTGCTGAAGATGAAGAACGACAAATACAAACTGATATGTCGAAGAGAAAACAATTCTGGATACATTATCTATGAGTACAAGATTTACTAACGGTGAATTCGGGAACTTATTTACCTACTGATTACGTCGTGGCACACTGCAAGACGCTATGGCTTGCCGCGGAGACTTGATCAGTAATAAAATCCTTTGCCATGCCGCGACGTCAGTGCGCGCCGGCCTTATGTCGGCGATTTCTGATTTGCACCATACATACCGTAATGAAACACACAGCTACACTGAAATATCATAAGAGGGTAAGAAAAATCATAATTGATTAATACATGTTATTTATTTATTTTTTATCTGCATAATACATATATAAAATCCTTGCGTTACTGACTGCCTGACAGATAAGCTATAGCCAAAATTATAAGGTGCAGGAAGCTGAAATTTGGCATGTATGTTCTTTGGGAATCGCAGGAGTGCACTACGGACTTTCTTGAAATTCCCACGGGATTGGACAGAAACAGTCGAAAAAATGTGCAGGTGTAGCAGCGGGCGTCCTCTTGTTTATAAATAAAATTATTTTCTTCAACGTTGCATTGCTAGGAATTCTCGCATACAGTTGCTGTTCATGTTATCTGTTGGCAAAAAACATAATATTATTATTTTAACTGCTCATTTTCCTGAACATAGAGCAGGATGCAGAGGTTTTGCGTTATATGTAATCAGGGCTAAGTAAAATAAGTTAGTCAAATATCGCTTTTCCTTTACTAGGTACAGACAAAATTGGTGGAATGTTTCATTTATTTCCGTTTACAGACGCGAGATATTTTTAACAATGTTATCGTTTGTGGAAGTATCTATACATTACGGATATATCAATAACCCATATCGACATTAGCAGTAACATCACTTCTAACCTCTAATACGTAAATATGGCAAATTCCAAGCTACGAAAATAACAACATTTAGGCCATAACCAAGCTAAAACCTGTTATATTAACTATAAAAAGAACCTCTTGTAACAATATTTTGTACAAATACTAATCCTATTCAACAATATAAATCATGACTTGTTACTTACTTGTGAAGAGTACATTTGTGTTGATTAAAGCTTCATCTTGCACTTCACAGTTCAAATCAATACTTAGGCATGATTTTACGATCTCTAGGAAAGCCTGAAGCACTGATTCATCTGGTTTTTAGACATATTTATGCACAAAATCATCATCAAAATTATTATGCTCGATACAATCAAAACAATCAAAATTATTATGATTTGACAGCAGATCTACCACAAACACTTGGAAAACAATATGGAGACACTGGCACGATTGACATTTCTGATAAAAAATCACTATGATCAGTGTATTCAGTAACCTATGGCTATCTCTTTTTTCTAACAGAGATATCGCTAAGTAAAAACGAGACAACACTATGTTTGGTGGCTTTATGTCGATTTCATATATATTTCTATAATGTAAAGTATCTATATGTGTTATTTGTCCACTCCATATTATATTCTTTTCTCAAAGGTAATCAATAGTTTAAAAGTTGTTTTTATTGATACACGAAGATAGTTTGAAGTGACAAAAAAGTTTATATATTTTTAAAATGTTGATTACTGATAAACTGATATAAATAATAGTTACAGGTAGCACGCCACTGCGTAATGTTGATGTTGTGCATGTATTGTTAGAGCGAGATGCAGGGGACCTTTAATGTTGCGTTCTCTCTCGCACCGACGGACACGACACAGTATTGAGTTAATTCTAATATCTCTATGGTGTAGCGCGGTAAATGGTTGCGTGTAATTCGATTTACCGCCGCAAGCGCAATGACGTCATGGCTACACCACTCGTCCAAATATTGCCGCTTTGATCTATGAGTGGCGTATATGGCTACTTAATTGTTATGGATGCCATTATTTATAGATTTTACCGTTCATATGGCAACATTAAGGTAGGTTCTAAATTGCTGTTGTGTCTATAGAGTATGTTATAAATATAATCGAGTATCACAGACATGCTTACCTTTCTATGGTTGTCATCATTGGTTGGATGAAGCAATAGAATCCAAGAATTAGTAAGAGCGATAGTAAGAGCGGTCGCGGAGATCGATCGTGGAAGACGATCGAAACATCGGAAACAAATAGGTATTTATCTTACACCGATCGTGGTCGCGGAGATTGATCGTAGAAGACGATTGAAACTTCGGGAACAAATAGGTATTTATCTACACCGATCGTAGTCACTGAGATCGATCGTGGAAGACGACTGAAACGTCGGAAACAAATAGGTATTTATCTAACACCGATCGTGGTCGCTGGGATCGATCGTGGAAGACGATTGAAACGTCGGAAACAAATAGGTATTTATACCTTACATAAGTTACTTTTACACAATTAAGACCCGCTAAATGATTTTGTATGATGTATACAAATCCCTAAAGCTTAAAATCTGTCAAATATTGTTTGGTCCGAATAATCCTCGATAAAGCTGAACTCATTTTGGAAATATTTACTACCAGGTAGTACGTCGCTTTCTATCTTTACAACAAATGAACAAAGCGATAACCCATCTCAGCGCTGTTCGTATGAAAATATATCTTATGTCGCTGATACACTTGAGCTTTCACCTGTAATTAGCATTCTCGCGAATGTTACAAAACAAATGAGTGTGTTTTAGCTAGGATTCTCACGAACATCCGGGCGAGCCTTAGAATATAGACAATACATAGAATTCCCGCTACAATGGCGGTTAAAAACAATATATTTACTTCACTTTGACTTATGATTTTAATCTAGGAAAGAATCTTCGTAGTTTGTCACTAATTTTAACTTGACTAGTGATGGGCTTACTCAGAATAAATATCGATAAAATATCGATAATGTTTACAATAGATCCTAAGATTTAGTTGATTCAGATTTAATTTCAATAGAATGATGATAAACTCTCGATATCGATAAATAAATTTGAACGTAAGAACAGACACTTGTGTGATTTATTAAACCTGTTCAAGTTAAAATCTGCATTGTATTATTTAGAAACGTCGTTTGTTTATGTATCTTACTCTTACTCTAGAAATAATTCATAAGTGAAACTGACGTAAACATATTGGGTAAAACTGCTGTTGTAGTGCGATTTCTATATTCTTTCTATATTCTACGGACTATTTGAATTTAGAGTGTTCGCTAGAATGATCGTGAAAATGTTCGGTTCGACAAAGCAGAAAACGGTGAATGCTCGCTGTTCTGTTACAAGTGAATGCTCAGGTGTATCAGCGCCATTAGGCAATGTCAGAGGTCATCGAACGACCTATAAACTTACTCTCAGATCTATAGTTAGGTTGGTTAGCTATACTCGCGGCACCTGTCAAAACATGCCACCGTAAACTTAATACTCCCACCTGGAAAACTCCCTCAAGCGGCAAAATTTAACAAAATTTAAAACTGTAAGTCTCAATAATGCTCATAAAATATGTTTACCAAACATTCTCGGTAAGTGGCTTGGCACACAACAACTCTGGTAAATGTCGCTCGCAGATTCTGTGGGACACATCTTGAGAACTCCTTCAATCAAAATTTAAGTTGATATTGGAAAAGTTTCGCGAGATTGATGCGTAACTGTTATACAAACGACTCGGGGTCGTTCCACTTTGATCAGAATTGAGTTGAGTTTGACGATATCGTTGAATTTGACTCGGAGCATATTCATCTAATGTTCAACGAGCAGCGTTACGCAGTCCCCTGCTGGATTTTGGCCTTTCCTTATTGAGACTTCCTAGTTTCGTGGAGTCAATAGGAGACGGAGAGAGAGAAACGGTTTGCAATATGGTTTGATGTTGAGTTTTTCCGTCTCTTCTCAAGGATACACCTACTATTTACTTCATGTATTTTCCTTAGTCGCCTCTTGACCTACTGAATGAAATGGGGTAGTAACACTTTGTATTCTTAATACGTCACCACATAACACCTTTTCAAGCTATTGTATTAAATGTCACACTTGGAATTCAACTACCTAAGGAGTGATTGACTTCTACGGTCTCTTATCGATTTTTGGTTATTCTTTCGGATGTTTCCCATTCTTTTATATTTCCAAATCTTAGGGCAGCCGAATCAACTTAGCTATATTTTTGAAGCTTATGTTCAATTGACTTTAAATTTGACCTAGTGATAAATAAATAGCAAGGTTATGGTGGTATCTATACTGCATAACGTGTATTACTCAAATATCTGGGCCATTTAAAACACAACTTAACAGTATTATAAACTAAAGCACACAAATTCATAACAGTACCTATACCTACAGTAAAGTTACCTTGATTATAAAATTGACATATTTAGCTATCAGTTACAAAAAAATATAACCTTAAGTCATAGAAGTAACACCAAAATAACAACAGCGGTTGCTATGATTGATATGTTCTTTCTAATGGCACATGTAGTATGACAGAAAGAGCTATCGATAGGTTTAGCAGCATGCTCTTATAGCAGCCTCGTGGTAGCCAAACAGTAGACAAAACATAGAGTTAGGAAACCGAGTGTTGTTCGTAACAGTGATGATTTATCGATAAATATTTGTGTTCAAATGTCTAACTTTAGTATGTGTCGATATATTTAAGCCGTAGAAGTAAACGACTAAAATATTGAAATTGTAGTTTTTGCTGTCGACGCCGGACAGTGCTTTGCAAAGATTTGCCAGACAGACAGTACTAAAAAATTTCACGTGTTTAATTTTATTGTTCGTTTTAGCCATAAAATCTATTGACAAAAAGTATTCATAAACTAATGAGCGATGCGTTGCGATGCGATGCTAAGAAACTGTCACTTAGATTATGTATTGTACGAATTATACCAGATTGGCTAATGCGGCAGGCTTTGGCAATTTGTGTGCGTCGCATCATATCACGTTGCTTGCTATGGCTTACGTTGGACACTGCTCGATTTTTTTAGAGTTGTAGGTAATCCGATTTGTGATCCGCCAGCACAAATGATTCGCTTTTATGTAAATATTAGTACAGCAGTGAACTACTTTAACAACCCAGTTGGCGTGAGTGCAACCGACTGCCACGCCGAAGCTTGCGGGTACGATTCAGTTTTACATTCATGTCCGATAGTTTGTTTCCGTATTTATCCCTCATTCAAAAAACATCGATATCTCCTTTCACTGTCAAATCCCATCACTCCTTAATGATGGGATTTGACAGCACGGCTATTTAGAGAATGCAGTCAAAGAAATGAGTCTGTAAGGAGTCTATGCCTCTTTAAATGAGACGCGTAATTTGACGTTATGATTAACCAACTAAGACCAACTGACATTACATGTTGCACGTTCGGTATAAGGAAATATGGCGAGCATGTTCTCTCTAGTCTAAACGTCCAACCTCTCTGATCAGTTACTAAGATATAGCTAAGGGTAAAATGTCAGCAACATACCTCCCTGTCATTCCCTTCAAGCATATAAACGCGTAAGATAAAAAAGAGATAACAGACATAACAATAATTTCTCACAAATAAGAACATCCGCGAATGACAAATTTACCCCTGAATCTTCATTTAGAAGCTTACGACAACAAGGTTGTTTATTTTTTCATTCGCAGACCCTCATTTTTATTGTGCTAAGAGACGATTCCGGCGAAAATTGTAGATAGACCCTAACTCACTAAGAAATTGTACGAGATAAGTGCGCTCGATTTACTAAAAATATTTTTTTGGGAAAGATTGTTTCGGGCGAGGATTTATTTTACCACCAATTGGCGATGCAAAGATTATACGCGCGCCTCTAGCGGCGAATTTGGAAGTTATCCGGGTACACAATTTTGAC
Organism: Euclidia mi; assembly: GCA_944739405.2. Taxonomy (NCBI): domain Eukaryota; kingdom Metazoa; phylum Arthropoda; class Insecta; order Lepidoptera; family Erebidae; genus Euclidia; species Euclidia mi. The sequence continues at coordinate 21,753,311 of OX123204.2, read as the reverse complement.
AGCTTTGAATACAACTTTCTTTCGAGGTTATAGTGGTAATTGTATTGAGCTGTCAAAAGTGTCGCACTTGGGCAACTTCCACATTCGCCGCTAGAGTCGCTAGTTAGAATCTTAGCATCGCCAATAATGGTCATAAATTGAGGTTTCAGCTCTCTCACTCATTCCTAGAATAATTTATTCCTTCATTCTCACTAATGGTAACAACCATTGAAAGGTAAGCAACGCTGTGCTCGATTAAATTTGTAATATACTCTACACCCAAACCGGCAATTTAGAACCTACCCTAACGTTGCCGCATGAACGGTAAAATCTATAAATAATGACATTCATAACAATTAAGTTGCCATATACGCAACTCATATATCAAAGCGGCAATATTGGGACGAGTGACGTAGCCATGACGTCATTGCGCTTGCGGCGGGAAAATCGAATTACACGCAACCATTTACTGCGCTACTCTGACAACTCTAAAACGCAGGTATTTCTATGATTTTGTATATTGAATCTAATTCACTGTTACTACATTATAGAATCTACGCGGCATCGCGGTACGCTTTAGTCCGCGCAAACATTTAGTTGCCATTTATTGACACAAATATTATCGTGTCTATAGATGTGAAGCTGGTTACTAACATTTCTAGCTTAGCGGCTAGAAGCGGCTTCTTTGGCTCATTATCATTTCTAGCCATAACTAGCGGCTCGAAACAGCTCATTACATTTCATTGATATATTCACATGATTTGGTGTGTTATTTTTGTTGTTTCTCTTGATTTATTTACTAAAGGATACATTGAGCATAAATAGACATAAACAATGACAATTGCATCTGTATTAAGTGTTAAAAACTCAACATTCTCATACAAAATGTGACACAGCAGTGGAATAGGACCATTTTAATAATTTATTTGAAGATATGTTTTGGAAATAGGTACCTATTTATCCATAAAATAAGTGTGAATACATACTACACTAAGTACGCGCACATCCCTCCTGCATCTATCCTGCCGCGCGACGCGAGATTTCCACGAATGGTTTATAAAGATGAGTAGATACCTAAACCACAGAATAACTATTAGCACAACTAAACAAAAACTTAGTTTGTTTCATAGTTTCCTGTTCGTCTCTGAATTAAGTAAATTAGTAGGTAGATTAAACGGTGCCTTCGGTGTTTATTTAAATAAACAAAAATAGCAGAACATACCGGTTCACGAGCCGCTCGTTTACAACTAAACCTGTGTCATTCGATAACATTATACTAAATGCTCGATTTAAGTTCCGCTTTAAATTAATTTGTATGGCATTCGTTTAAAGATATCCATTGATAATAAAAAGCCTTTATTTGCTATCCGTTCATTCCATAATCTTAAAAGTACCGTTTTAAAATATTTTTGACACACACATAGACAATTTATCTTTGAAATTATACTCAATACATCGAACATCAATTATCTCCATTCTCAATTCATTTAACTACATAATATCAAAACAACGTTATTTCGGCACTGTAGTGAGCTCGACATGATCCCGGAAACACTTACAACTACGGTGGGTAATCACTGGCTTGGCAACAAAGCACGCGCTCGCCGGTTACGGTGCTTCGGACTTTTCCGTTTTTCAAGACGTCCCCAATTTGGTCGACGAACGTCTTACGAGGTCTGCCGTAACCAGCTTGCCCATACACCTCTGCCATATATTTGATTCGTCAATCTTTCTTCACTCATTCGCTCCACGTGTCCAAACCATTTCAGCATTCCTTTCCCAATCCTTGTCACGACATCTTCTTTCAGGCCACATCGCTCTCGTTTTACTGCATTCGGAATTCTATCAATCAGTCTCACCCCACACATACTACGCAGTGATCGCATCTCAACTGCGTTAATTCGGCTTTCATGTTTTTTCTGCCATACCCAACACTCACTTCCATACATCAAGGTGCGCACCAGCACTCCATCATGAACATCTTTCGCCCTTTTTAGGCATGGTTTGGCCGTTCATAAAGGCATGCAGCGCTCCATTCACACTGTTCCCCGCAGTCACTCTCCTTTCAATATCAACTTCACATCTTCCATCTCTTGTAAACATGCTTCCCAAATATACAAACCTTTCAACTTGTTCCACATTTTCATCTTCAATCGTAATATTACACACAGTCAAACTTTCATCCTTCTCAAACACCATCACTTTCGTCTTTCTTGCATTAATTTTCATACCTTTCGCTTTAAAACTCTCGTACATGCAGTCTATCATTTGTTGCAACTCATTCGCCGATGATGCAAGAATGACTTGATCATTGGCGTATAAGAGGCACTTACCACGCAATCCTACCATATCGATCCCGCATGAATAAGTTGAACAACCAGGGCGAGGCTGGACACCCCTATCTGACACCTTTAGATATGTCAAACCAGTTCGTATAGCCACCATTAACTCGGACACAGGCCCTCGAATCTCCATAAAGAAATTTTAGAGCCCTTATTATAAAGTTGTCCACCCCATACAGTCATAGATTGTAATATTTTGCCAAGTAAAAATTTGACCAAATAAAAATATGCGTACTAAAATCATTCGAAATATTGCAATGGTATAAAAAAAGGTTGCTAAAATTTGTTTGGGTAATGAAATTTTGTCAAAATCTTTTCGGCAAAACGGCAGGATCCCGAGATATTTACATGGCAGCGATTGAACAAATACTAGGTCTTGTGAAGCTCATCGTGTGTTTTAAATAGTTAATTATCGCTTTGCTTACTAAATCTCATTTTCCTCATTTTTGATGTCATAGGCCTGGACATTTCTTCCACTAATATTTTTGTCAGTTTTAAGTCAAGTGACTGCACAGCATTCAGAAACTTCTTATGTTTCTTACCAAGTCGTCGCTCCTGCTGTTGAGGATCCATCCATCCAAGTATCGATTACTGACATTTGAATATTTTATGTCTACAATCAGTGAAAGCAGAGAGAGACTAGTGAAATGCCATCAATGACATTACGTCGAGTGCTTGGATGGCGTAATGGATGGTTATAGGCGGGTAGGCTTATGGTGTTCGCTTCAGTTCTTGTACGACGTAAAAATTATGTAATTCACTATTTGTTCTGAGTCCAGAGCATTTATTGTCTTTCTTGCATATATGTTTAAATATTTGTGAAGGCTCTTTATGACACAGTGACCATTATAAGACAGCCTATCGCCAATATCACCAATTCCCTGTCCTATTTAGCCCAGTTAGCCTAGTAAATCATTGAACTAAAATTTTGTAAAAGCAACTACCTGGTCTAAAATTGTGAGGTTTTAAAATCCAAAGCACGGATGAAAACGCTAACTATCGGCCGACAATAGGGCCACGTACCCTACGTACGCGCTGCAATACAAGTCAATACTCAAAAACCTATTCATATTTTTTTCATAGATTTGTGGTGTAACGTAATACTACACGTATTGCGTTATAATATCTCGCAGGCGCTTAACGCCAGCTTAGCCGTTCGCAATATTACCTAATATGGTCATGTTCACCAGCCAAAGGCAGTTGTGAGTCATAGGCCTATACCTATATAAGATGGGTGCGCGTTGTAGAATGGTCACTTTTCCTAGACATCGGAACGCTGCCGCTACACCTCGCGATTATTCTACATTCTACTTCCTATCTACTGTCCCGCTGGGGGTAAGCATATTCTAGTTGTCTGTGTGCCTATATGTTCTGTCTGTAGTATCTGTGTCTCCTAAGCATAACAGCCGATCTAGGGACAGCCTGTTCCTGACCGGTTGTTGTGTATTCTCTATGCTGTTTCCAGTTCACCCTACGGGCTACGTTCACCCTACGGGCTACGTTCACCCTACGAGCTCACTGCACCTGACGTTCTTCCTACGGGCTGACGTTCTTCCTACGGGCTACAAGCCACGAGCTGCTGGCGCCGTGCCGCTACTAGCCAGCTGCCACCCAAGCCTCCGTTCCTGCCTACGAGCTCCTACAGCCAGGCCACGGACGCCTGAGCCTGACCGCTCGACCCACATCGGCTGCACCGCCTGAGACCCGCTCAGCCTGAACATCGACCACAGAGCTGCCTGCGCAGCGCACCTTGGCCAGCTCATCGGCGACCCTTCGAGCAGCTACCCTGCGAGCGTCGGAGAGCAGCAGGAGTCTACACTCCAGCCAGCTCAGGCCAGTGCTTACCTAGTTCGACCGAACTAGGTACTGTATGTAAGCGGTAGTGAGACATAATAAAGAACCTGTTCAGCCTAGCAGTGTTTCTCTCGAACCCCGACATCCTACCTGAGATCCCCCGTCTCAGTGGCTTTTGTATTACAGCGAGCGTTGCGCAGTTATACAGAGAATTCCTGGCAAAAGAAAAATGCCTGTGTAAGACAGTATTTCTAACAGGTTCTTAGTTTTGTTTTAATTAAACATATATTGGTCAATCATCTTAAAGCCGGTTGATATTTATATCAATCAAATAGTTTTTCGTGTCAACAGTATATATATCGGGCGCATTCGCTTAAATATGACAGAGACATACCTACTAAAAATACTTTTCTATTTTTTGCAAATATTTGACCTTAGTTGAAAAGTTGAGGGAAAACACAAAGGGTATTTTACCTTTTTCTATTCATGAGCAATGGCATGTAGTATTTCAAGAGTAAAGTAACTCTACGTCTCAAAATTAAATTTCTGACGTGTAGGCTTATAGTGCCAAAATACATTGGAATTCTTACACTTGTCGTGTATGCGCACATTAGATGCCACATAAGTGGCAACAACAATCTATCGAGGAAAACGGAAGTCGAAAGGAAGGGTCATTTAATCTGCACATATAAAATTCTTGCGTTTCTGACTGACTGACAGACAAGCTACAGCCAAAACTATTAGGCGCAAGTGGCTTTAGTTATTAGGGGTGTACCTACTGAAGAGGTAATTCTCCGAATTCCCAAGGGATCGCGAATAAATGCTTGGATGGTTGAATGAATGGATCGTAAGGGTGCACTAAGAAGGGATTTCCTGAAATTAGCACGGTGTCGGGCAGAACGAGTTAAATAAAAAAAATGCGGGCATAGCTGAGGGCATCCTTTAGTATTAACCAACACGTATACGCACGCGACGCACAGCGATAGACTATATAGTGGAGAGACGAACAGACAGACAGAGGATCTTGAGACGTAAGAGTCTTAAATACAACAAAATGGTAAATGAACTATCTGAATTCTAAACGTGCCTTGACTTTATGAATTTGTATAATTTGTAGCATTCAAATTACTTCCAGTTTGATTTCCGAATAATACATAAATCGATGCAAAGCTGAAAATGCAAGGTGAGCCTTCTTATAGGAAACCGCTTATAGGAAACAGTCAGTAAACACATGCATATAATTGGGCACGCTGAAACAGCTGCACTTTCACTCCAATTATAATCCTCTGGCCTCGCAGGAAAGGAGCTTAGATGCTTTTGTAACCCAAATTTGTAACCCAAAACCACAGGGATATTGCCGCCACATGTGAAAAATTTAGTGTGGGATATATCGTGTCTAGAGATACCAAAATGGTTGGTTATTTTAATGTATAGTTGGGTTTACGTCGGTAATGGGAGCAAAGCTCGAGGATAAGAGCAAAATGAAATGTGGAGTGCAAACAGCTAAGACTATTCGATTTAAGCTGTACAATTAATTCAGGTAGAAACTGTACGTTATCGTTGGGTTTTTAAATAATTGATAATAATTGATTGGTTTTGATCTCCACTTGTGGCAATTTGTTGTGCCAAGTCTGGCTTATCTTCGCGTAAACCTACACAACATTGGGAAAGAGTACTAAAATATCAGTTCTTAAAAATGTTGAATACGGCAATCAAATAGATATTAAAGTCAAAATACAATATATACAAGGCTATGAGCAAGACACTACTAGGTATGCATAGTCCAAAGTAATAATAGAAATTGGAATAAGTAAACTTTGTCTGGCACACTAATCACAAAGTAAGTAGACAGCATAATTCAGGTGTTGGTAGTCATCTGAAGTGAGAGAGAGAGAGAGAGAAAGCAAGCGGTTCTGAAACCGTTACTTATAATAACGTTTTATAATCTTGCAATCTTGTTGAAGCTTTCTATGACCTACTCAACAAAGCCTGCGGTGAACACCGAGGAAAATGGACATTAATCATGGGAGACTATAATGTAAAAATAGGCTCAAGGTGCACAACCGACAATGCTACCATTTTAGGACCCCATGGTTTAGGCAGCAGAAACGAACGTGGTCAGCGACTTATAGAGTTTGCATTTGGACAAAATTTAAGCATCAGCAATAGTTATTTCCACAAAAAGTCTCAGCGTTGATGGACTTGGTTTTCTCCAGATGGTTATATAAAGAAATGAGATTGATTTCTGTCTTTCCTCTAGCAAACACATTATTAACAATGTAGAAGCAATCAATAATATTAAATTTAGCTCAGATCACAGACCATTGAGAATGGTTCTAATGGCTATTAAAACAGCCAATCTAAAAACACAACAACTTAAGAAAAATAAGAGAATTCTTACCAACCACACACTGTGTTTAATTGAGGAGAGACAGAAATGTCCCTTTCAGTCCGTTAATTACAGAGCATTAGATCGGAGACTTAAGCGAAGTATTCGCAAAGATATTCGATCCTTTAATACGCAAGCAGTTTGTATAGCTCTAGAAACTAACAACTCCCTGAGATTAGCAATACTAGAAACAAATAAAAGTTGAATCATAAAATTAAACGATAGCAACGGCATAACACAGAGCAATAAATCTAAAGTTATCGGAATTTGCACCCAATACTGTAGAAACTTATATTCACATAATACTCCGCCTATAAACAAAACCTACCATTGTCCAGAAGAGTTCCCAATGATCACTGAATCTGAAGTTCACCGAGCCTTAACAAGTTTGAAATTCAATAAAAGTCCAGGTCATGACGATATTACAACCGAGTCATTAAAAGTTGGAGAATTAACGTTAAAACCATATATTACCAAATTGTTTAATACGATCTTGGAAACCGGTTTATTCCCACAGAATTATTGCCATTCCGAAATAATCCTACTTCATAAGGAGGGATCTAAATCAGATCTGAACAAATATTGTCCCATCAGTCTCATATCGCATTTATACAAGATTTTTATCAAAATAATAAAATATAGAATACCAGGCATATTAGATCTTCACCAACCTCCTGAACAAGCCGGTTTTCGACCCGGCTTATCAACCGGTTTACTAATGTTTGCCATAATTTAAAATGCCATAATTTCATTAGAAATAACGCTTCAGTTGCCATAATCGTGAAATGACATAAAATGACTTTCACTAATTCCATTGATCATAATCGATCAAGTGTCATAATAATTTAAATCCATAAATGTATTTGCTATAATTTTCGTTTCCAATAATGCCATTTTCCATAACTTTTATTCACCATAATATAAAATATCAACTTCCACATTCTTCACACTAGTTTAATAAAGTAAGGTTGACGGAGCCCTGCTTCGCAGGGCTCCTATTTTCGGATTAAGGGTCAAAGGAGAACCTAACATAACCTATTTAGTTACTTATTACAGCATCAGTCGCACCTAACCCTAGGTACTCGAAAGCAATGACGCACAAATTTGACATTAGCTGTCAATATCATGCATACAAGATGGCGGTTGCCCTTCGTTTCACGTTTTTCACATAAAACCTAAATATCGCTTTTATTGATTCCACTAGTTTAATAAACTGAGGTTGACGGAGCCCTGCTTCGCATGGCTTCTATTTTCGGGTTAAGAGTCAAAAGAGAACCTAACACAACCTATTTAGTTACTTTCACATAAAACCTAAAATTACATTCCGTTTTGCATATCTGAATGAAGAATTTTTGGAAATTGTTAAAAAATATTTAAACGTAACTCCGGCAGCCAAAATTACTTTTAGGGGATTAAAACTAACTCCCTTAAGCCCCCTATACTATACCATCAATACCCTCAAATTCGGGCGACTCGTTTCGAAACCGAACCCATTATATCAAATTTTGATTATGTCAAGAGTCGATTATGAGATGTGTTACTTATAGAAACTAATTATTATGACATATGTTGTTATAGAAAGTCATTTTATGGCAAATAAAAGTTATCACTGTTGAGTTGTTAAGGCAAACGTTATTAGTATAAATGATAATAGTGCAAGTAAATATTATGATCGAGGATGATTATGGCAAACAATATTAGTGCAAATGAATTTATGGTAAACGAGAGAATACCTTATCAACCATAGATCACTTGCACACTATTCATCAAATTATTGAAAAACATTTAGGCCCACTTGCGTAACGTTTGATTTAAGTCACTCCTTAATTTAAATTTGTTGAACAGAATTAACAGCATAAAATAATTTAACTTAAAAGTATTTAGCGCCCTATTGCACAACGACAACAACGCCTGGATTTAGTTAAACATTTTATCAGGTCGGTAAAGTAGTTTCTACGTTTTGTTACATGGTATGGTGACTTTTTGTTACAATTTTAACGATGTTATGCGTATGCTTTTGCATAAAACCTTAAAGCCCCTGTACACATTGGCCCAACTAGCTGGCCCAGCATGTTGGGCCAACATGATACGACGCACACTGGCGAATATTTGCTAAAATCTGGCCAATAAATGACTTTAAAATATTGTTGATAGAACACTTTTGTAACACTTAGCTTAAACCTTAATAAATGACGCAAATTTTGAGCATTCTTTGATATATTTTGTATGGTAAAATTCTATAACAATCTGCCTAAGAATTTGATCTAAAATATCGTGCTTTATATCGATGAATCTCAAGTCACATGTTGTCACTCGTTGTTTTTACAACTGTAGGTATATGTTTGGTGTTTTTCTGTTATGGATTCTATTTCTAGAGGTAATTATAATTGCTGTCAGATGTTACTACTTACTAAAAAATCCTAACACCGAAACCCCTAACCTAGAAATTGATAGTATTATTTACTTATATAAGCAGAAAGAATAAAAAAAATAGTACGATATTCTTCTGTATTCCGAAAAATAAGCTGTAGTAAATTGAAGCATATAATGCTAATGCTAGTATTTAGTATGTTTTAGATTTGGCTGCCGATATCTGCCTTATATTTAGTTTTTATTAGCTGCAAGTCCCTGTATTTACGCGTACATTTTGCCGTGGAATATTTTGAAGTCTTGAACTTGAGTTCATTCTTTTAATGAGTGGTTTTAAAAAAGTTGATATCTATCTGAAAATGCACAAGAGTAAAAAAATAAGGATATAAATAAATATCACTGAGCGCTCGTTCACTATTTCGGGAAATTTCGAAACGTTTAATCGACGTCTCACGTGACCAGAAGGCTGGTTTATTCTTTGCTCAGAGAATCAGCATTGCCATCCAGCGTGGCAATGCTGCCAGCCTTCTGGGCACGTTACCTGATGACATTGATGCGGAGGCATTTTACGACGCCTAAACCATGTCACAGATAAGACAATACCAACCATGTAAATATTTTCAATTTTTAATTTATTTGTACGGTTTTTTTGTAGTACATTCATTAGATTATATAGATTCATTATGATTTTAAGATGTCAATAAAATCTTAAAATTTCACAGAGACTTTACTAGAAAAATGCCCCGTATTTAAACTACAAATGAGTCATTGATTTCAAAGACTTTGCGTTTCTTCAGTTCCTTATATCTCAACTTTACGTAAAACGTCCAGAAAGCAAAATACGCAGTTGACCTGGATGAAATTTAACTATTGAAAGAACCTGAAGTGCAGTATTTGATATTTAAACAAACTTAGATATTCATATTGGATAACATATAGTTTGTGTATCTCTGATCATTCATGTTTCTTAGTTATGAATATTATTAATTATAATACAATTTTTGATAATTAAATTCTTGTTAATCTCTATCATATATATATATATATATATATATATATATATATATATACTAACTATTATCCTTCTATTGTTTTAAAACTATCAATATCATAAAGTCAGTATTTAAATTCGCGCTGGTTGGAACCACGGCCTTTTTTCATAAAATAAAAGTTATTCATAGATCAAAAGGCTACATTTAATTTCAATAGATTTATTTAACGCATTTTTATTATTAAAACATATTGGCCATCTTTTTGGTAATATTCGCCAGTGTGCGACGCCAAGATTGCTATTTATACAATTGCTGACGGAAGTGACGGATCATTCTGCATTGGTGCTTAGACAAAGATGGACGTAGAAGCACTTGCAGCCACGGCTATTTATTTAAACAGTGCGTTTAATTATTACTTGCGCGTACATGTGTAGGTACTGAAGTAGAATGTGATGCATTCTACATGTTATCATTAATGATTATCTTTTCTTTTTGATTTCGTTAATAGTGGCGTGGAGCATTATGGCGGATAAAATTAATATTCAATTTTATCCGCCATACGGCTCCACGCTTCATTTACCTGAAATATAAAATATGTAGCTTATTATTAATAAAAGAAATTTTGGTTAAATAACCTACCCCAACTATCGAGCCTAGAAGATATCAATGTGGTATTTAAGAAAAATATGTTTTTCAAGCTACTTCGTTTTTAATTTTACAAAAATTAATAAAAAAAGAACATAAAAATTAGTAAAAAGATATATTTTATTGTTTAATTTCGGTACAATTACTATAAATTGTAAAACACCATTGCTGTCCTACGCCGCCGCACTCGTTATATATGTACCTATTAGGAGTGGGCGTTATTTAACGTAATCGATTCATAAAACTGCGTACGTATACACGTAACCGCGTAACCGGCTGATTTAACTAGTTACTTTTCGTAAGCGGTTCCAGCTACCAGTATGTGTATAATCTATGGTTCCAGCTCTGTATGTAGGTATGTATAGCGCGCGCGATGCTCGGCGCGCGGTGCGCCTGCACGACAGCTCATTACACGAAACTATAGGTACGATTATACCAGAGTTCGTCCGAGCTTGATGCGCTGGGCTGTGTCATAGTGTGCGTAATAATTTCGTAATGCACATCGTATCGTCATTGTCTTATGTCAAACTCGATGCTTAAATAAAAAGAAATAATCAGATAACACTTTTGGGATATTTCAAATGAGAATGCACCTTATGTAAATCAGAACGATAATTTGCTATGTTTGTATAAATTATTGTTCTACAATAGTAGTGGTATGATCAATGTGTGCAATTTCTCAATATCCATTTAATACGTAAATTCATATAAAAAATAAGTTGTGCAGCCAGTCCTAAGCCTGGCTAAAGTATGAAGGAAAGTTCATTTAATACGTAAACAATGAAATTATGTTTACCTACCTTCAAAAGTAATGGGCAATATTTATTACAATATGAAAATAGATATATGGTTCTTACTTGTAAAGTAACTATTTAGCATAATTCTACAGTAATGTTTCTTGGTATACCGTATCGACACTGCATTGAACTGTCTGACTGCACGGTTGGCGTAGTGGTTTAAGCGAGGGTTCGATTCCCACACGAGACAACACTTTATGTGATCCATAAATTGTTGTTTCGAGTCTGGGTGTTAATTGTCCTCGTTAGATGTATGTTTGTAAAGTCCCCCGCGACACAGGATTTAGTCCTAATGCGGGAGTTGTCTTTTTAGAAATAAATAGTTACAGAAATAATCACTTTTGGAACCGATTATGCGTACTCACAAAACTACTTTACAGCCGATTACGAGCAAAACACGTAACGACCTACTACTAATATGTATATTAACTTGGGAACGTAAATATATTCACGCGCAACAGTACTGTCTCCGCTGAAGAGCGGCAACGAAATGAAAAAGGCGCCAACGTGTGAACGCTGTTGGTGGAGCGCGCCAAGATCCTTTGATGTGTGCACAAAAAACCGACAATATTCGGCTGGCCGGTCAACGTCGGCGCCAACTACACCAATTAAGCCAACATAGCGCCAAGTAGCTCTCTACACATTGGGCCAATACGTTGGGCCAGCATGTTGGGCCAATGTGTACAGCGGTACATTAAGCCAACATAGCGCCAAGTAGCTCTCTACACATTGGGCCAATACGTTGGGCCAGCATGTTGGGCCAATGTGTACAGCGAGCATTAGACTATATATATATTCATAAAACAAAACGCATTGTCGTCGCCTAGCAATGACATGACAATTGACAAATAATAACTAGAAACTTTTGAGCATTAACCCTAGAACCCTACAAGGGGTGCAGGTGCACCCCACACCGATTTGTTTTCTAAATATCTCAATTTATTTAATATCCACGCATTCGCCCGTCAGAGTATTTTTTTTTAATCTATGAAATCTGTTAGTCGTAAAAATGCAATTCACCCGGTTTGTCGAAATTTAAAAAAATCTTACTTTTTAGTTTATTACTTTATATTATCACAGTGCTATTTTTATTGTATTGTGACTATTCATGTTTTGTGTAACACGTAATTGGCAGGTAGACTTACCATTTTAGGTAGGTTCAAATTTTTTTTTTTATTTTTTTTTTATATTTTTGTTATATAGGTATTTACACAACCTATATATATATTAATATTATATATTTATTCATATATTATAGTATATTATTATTAAATATTTATACATATTTGTCATGACTGACTCAAACAGTGATGATGATAGCTTTGCAACCACTACTAGTCTAGATGACAGTTTCGCTAGTTTGCCTTCGCTCGCTGATAATCTTCAGACTCGGTTTTCTGACGTGCCGAGGAACTTTAATGTAGTCCATATTAATGCTCAAAGTATTCCTGCCCACTTCCCGGATATGCTGGCAACATCTGACTGTAAGAACTTACACGCTATTCTTGTTTCGGAGTCATGGCTAAAACCATGTCTACCCTCAACTTCCTACTCTCTTCCTGGGTTCCATCTCATAAGGAATGATCGTGCGGTCGGTGGAGGTGGTGGTGTTGCTATGTAATTACGTGCCCAAATTCCATATCGTGTAGTAAGCACTTCTTCGCAGCCACCACCTGCTAACGCCGGCGAGCATCTTTTCTTAGAAGTGGAACTTCATCATTCTAAAGTTCTTCTAGGAGTTTATTATTCCCCTTCGTCACGCTTAAACTTCTTTCCTTCTTTTGAACACCTCCTAGAAACTTTGACTCCTTCTTACAGTCACACAATTATAATGGGTGATTTTAACACTTGTACTTTAAAACAGGATGCAAGATCGTCCACTCTTTTGCGTATTTTAAACTCTAGTAATTTATCTGTTCTTCCTCTTGATGCCACACATCACTTTCCAAACTCTGTTCCTTCTCTTCTTGATCTCATTTTTGTATCATCTCCTACCTTTGTTTCCAAGCATGGTCAATTCTCTGCCGACGCTTTCTCCTACCATGACTTGATCTATATTTCCTATAAAATACGCCCACCCAAGGCTAAACCGAGGATTATTATGCAGCGTTGTTTCGGTGGGATGGATCGTTCGAAGCTCTGCGAAGATGCGAGTAAGCTTGATTGGAGTCCGTTGTTTGCCTCAGACTGCATAGACACCAAAGTGCAAATATTTACAGACAAATTAATTCAGTTATACGACATACATGCGCCTATCAGAGCCATAAAGTTAAAACATCTTCCATCGCCTTGGCTGACTGATGATATCAAAAACATAATGTCTAAAAAAGCTGCAGCTAAGGCGCGGTATAAATGTCGTCCAACCCCTTATAATTTGGAGAAATATATTAGTGCAAGAAATCTCTGCAATAAGGTGTGTAGGAAAGCACAACGCCAACATATTCACAACTCTGTTGAAAATGGAGACCCAGTTAAAGTCTGGAAATTTCTTAGAACGATGGGAGTTGGTAAGTCGCGCAATGACGCAATCCCCAAAGACATAAATTTTGATGCACTCAATGCACATTTCACTGCTTCGTCCAACTTTGATGGGACAACTAAAACGAATACTTTAAAAGATCTTTCACTTATCCCAACTCCCAAATATTCACCTTTTGTTTTCGAGCAATTTTCCGATTGTGATGTTAAAAAGAGCATAATTTCAATCTCATCCAATGCTGTTGGTAATGACTGTATCAGCCGAAACATGATCCTACCCATCCTTGATGAAATCCTCTCTGTCCTATGTCACATCTTAAATCATTCAGTTGCTAGTGGTATCTTCCCATCAGCATGGAAAGATGCACAAATAATTCCGTTGCCAAAGAAACCCAAACCCTGCTCCTTCTCCGACTTCCGACCTATATCCATACTACCATTCCTTTCCAAAGTCCTCGAACGTCTTGTATATACACAACTAAGTACTTTCCTGTCCAAAAATGCTCTCCTAAATCCCTTTCAATCCGGTTTTCGTCCTGGTCATAGCACTACCACGGCATTGGTTCACATCACCGATGAGATTAGGTTGGGTATGGATTGTGGAAAGCTCACGCTTCTATCTTTACTTGACTTTAGCAATGCTTTTAACACCGTGGATTTCCACATCCTGCTTGGCATACTCCGCTCTATTAACATATCTCCAACGGTAATTGACTGGTTTCGTAGTTACTTGTTTGGACGCCGTCAGCGTATACGCGTTGAAGAATCATACTCTTCATGGTGTAATGCGACTGTCGGTGTACCACAAGGTGGCGTTCTCTCTCCATTACTTTTCGCAATTTTTATAAATTCTATCTCCAAACATTTAATTTCGTCCTACCACCTTTACGCAGATGACCTGCAAATATACTCACAGGCACCATTAGAATCGATATCTAATGCGTTTTCTATTATTAATACGGACTTGGCGCAAATCTGTGAGTGGAGTAAAAATTATGGACTTAAGGTTAATCCAACCAAAACTCAGATCATTCTGATTGGCAGTTCCAGGATGATCTCTAAGATCAATTGGTCACTTCTGCCTCAGATTCTATTCGATGGAAACATTTTACCAGTTGCAGATAATGTAAAAAATCTGGGGATTTATCTGGATAGAACTTTATCCTGGGGCCGTCAGATGCAGGAGACAAGCCGTAAAGTATTTGCTTCAGCAGGGTCATTACGTAGGCTGCGGAACTTTCTTCCCATATCCACCAAAACTGCGCTTGCACAATCTTTGCTCCTTCCAATACTCGATTATGCCGATGTCAGCTATCTTGACCTTAATGAGGAGCAACTTGATAAACTTGAGCGCCTCCAAAACTTTTGTATAAGATTTATATTTGGTTTACGCAAATATGATCATGTATCTGAATTTCGTAGCAGGCTCAAGTGGCTCCCGATTCGTATTCGCAGGAATACTCATATACTAATCTTACTATACAATGTATTGTTCAATCCTAATACACCCATGTATCTCAAAGAACACTTTAAGTTCCTTCATGACACACATTCAAAGTGCCTGAGGTCGTCGGAGGATCTGAGATTGCAGATGCCACCGCATTCCACGAACTTCTATGATAAATCCTTCTCTGTTCAGGCTGTGCGTTTGTGGAATGCGCTGCCAGTTGAAATTAGACGAGCAAGATCACTAAGCATTTTCAAAAATGCATTGAAGCAACACTATTTGTCAATGTAATTGCGTCATTATTCCTCAAATCCCTTTATGATTATATGTGATTATATTTATATATATTGAAATATATATATATATATATATATATATATATATATATATATATATATATATATATATATATATATATATATATATATATATATATATGTTTATATAGATATATATTATAAGTATATATATTTTTTTGTATTTATTTGTATATATGTATATGTTAAAACAAATGTTATGTTTCATCTGTCACTACACCATCAAATCACGTTTTCTTCTTCTAAGGTTATGTCCATCATAGTCTGGTTGCCTGGAAGAAATTGCTGTTTGCGATAAGGCCGCCAATTGTGCATCTATTGTTAAAATTATTATTATTTTCTTTTTCTTGTATTTGCATTTTTGTGGTGTACAATAAAGAATTACTTACTTACTTACTTACTTAGTACTTTAGCTTGGTGTCAACCTCTTGCGTTACGCCAATAACGTGCCGGTTGCCTGTATAAGTGCTGTGGGGTACGCTAATACCCCAGTTTAGTAAAATCGTACGTTACTTTATTTATTACGATTGATGGATTTGTATGTAATATGATATTGAATTTGATTGTTTATTAAAACAATACTCTTATATGAATTAAATACTGATATTTTTTATGTTATGTAGGTGAAATTCAATGAAATCTATTTATTGTGTGTCAGGTGGTTGTCAGAGGTTTGAATGACGAAGTAATAAACTTTATTCTAGACCACGAATGTGGCGACGAAGAAATAGAAGTTGGGATTAGTTGATAATCAAGATCAAATAATAAGCCAAATATAAAGTTTCGGCGAGCATTTTTCAAACAATTAGGTTTGGAACTGATACATGAACATCTGGAGGACCGGTACCGGATGGCAACTTTGAGGCGGGATATAGAAGACTCCATTGCAACGATCCTCAAAAAACTACGAGATCCTACAAGCGCTGTTTGTTATCGTGCAAAACAAGGACGGTGCAGCTTTTGTCCAACATCCACAGACGGAAAAACCAGGACTATGTGTCAAAGGTGCAAAATACCTATTTGTTTGGAGCATCAGGTAAAAGTTTATGCAAAGTGCTCAAACTAAGTTTAACTTTGTGTAATAAGGTTGATTTGTGATTTCAAGCTACCTACTGATTATTTATAATTAAACGTATTTTTATTAATTGTTTTTTTTAAGAATTACAGTCATTTTAGTATGGGATGTTCCAGCACCCCAGTGTAGGAATAATATGTACCCCAGATAGTGTAGGATTCTAGGGTTAACAATAACACAAGTAGGTACACTCTTAAACAGATCGTCGGTCCACCTTGTGGGAAGCCTATACCTGATGCGTCGTCCGGTCTAGTTATATAATTATAGTTAATTTTCGTCGCTAATGACAAGTTGCCAACGTCAGTGTGACAGTTCTAAAATGAAATTAGCCACTAAACAGCCGATTTTTGGTAATTAATTTTGACAGTTCTTTAAGGCCCACTTGCGTAACGTTTGATTTAAGTCACTCCTTAATTTAAATTTGTTGAACAGAATTAACAGCATGAAATAATTTAACTTAAAAGTATTAAGCGTCCTCTTGCACAACGACAACAACGCTTAGATTTAGTTAAACATTTTATGAGGTCGGTAAAGTAGTTTCTACGTTTTGTTTCATGGCATGAAGCCTTTTTGTTACGATTTTAACGATGTTATGCGTATGGTTTCGCATAAAACCTTAGACTATATATACTTTGAGCATAAAACAAAACGCATTATCGTCGCCTAGCAACGAAATGACAATTGACAAATAATAACTAGAAACTTTTGAGCATTAACCCTAGAACTCTACATGGGGTGCGGGTGCACCCCACACCGATTTGTTTTCTAAATATCTCAATTTCTTTAATATCCACGACTTCGCGCGTCGGAGTATTTTAGTTTGGTGTCAACCGCTTGCGTTACGTCAATACCGTGACGAGGGACCGCGTTGTGTGGTCGCCTGTATAAGTGCTGTGGGGTACGTCAGTACCCCAGTGTAGTAAAATCGTAAGATTATTTATTTATTACGATTGATGCATTTATAGAAGAAATAAGCTCTTTTCTAGACCACAAATCTGGCGAAGAAGAAATAGAAGTTGGGACCAGTTGTAATTCCTGGGTTCTTTACAAGTGTTCAAGATCAAATAATAAGCCAAATATAAAGGTTCACGAGACAGTTTTGAAATTAGGTTTGGAACTGATACATGAACATTTGGAGGACCGTCACCGGATGCCAACTTAGTCCATTGCAGTGATCCTCAAAAAAGGACCAAATCCTACAAGTGCTGTTGCTCAAACTACATTTAACTTTGTGTAATATGGCTGATTTGTGATCTCAAGTTACCGATTATGTTTAATAAAACGTATTTTCATGAATTGTTTTTTTTTTTAAGGGATTACAGTAATTTTAGTATGGGGTGTTCCAGCACCCCAGTGTAGGAATAACATGTGCGCCAAATAGTGTAGGATTCTAGGGTTAACAATAACACAAGTAGGTACATTGTTATCAGTTATATCATCATCATCATCATGTCAGCCTAGGGACGTCCACTGCTGGACATAGGCCTCCCCCTGCTGCGTCGTCCGGTCCAGTTATATAATTATTGATAATTTTCGTCGCTAATGACAAGATGCCAACATCAGTGTGACAGTTCTTAAATGAAATTAGCCACTAAACAGCCGATTTTCGGTAATTAATTTTGACAGTTCTTAAATCATATTACTCGACAAATTTTTCGTTGTGCAAGACGCTAGTGGTGTTTAATATTTTTTTTCTCGTTAAATACATCTTAATTCAATTTAAGAATCGTTGTGCAAGTGGGCCTAAGAATCGTTATGCAAGTGGGCCTTAGAATTTCAGCTTCCTTTGTATCTTGCATTCGTTGACTATTCCAAAGCATTCGATAGTTTATCACTCATTAGCATATTTAATTCACTTCAGAGGCAGGGTATCGACGACACTATTGTCCACTTACCCCAAAACATATACAAGAACAGCACAGCAGCAATAAAATTCCACACAGCTGGGCCATCGTTTCCCATTCATAGAGGTGTTAAACAGGGCGATCCGCTATCTCCAAAATTATTTACAGCAGCGCTGGAAGATGTCTTTTTAACACTTTACAATGACTGGCAGGACAAAGGCATTCTCATCGGGGCGAGGCGATTAACTAATCTACGCTTCGCCGATGACATTGTCATACTTTCTAATTCGGCAGCTGAGTTAGGCCTCATGCTCAACCAACTGACCCAGGCTAACCTCGAAGTGGGACTTTCCATGAACATGGAAAAGACCAAAATTATGACCAATGAGAAAGTGTGTAATGTCATGTTAGGGGGTGTGAGGATTGAACATGTCCATGAGTATATATACCTCGGCCAAATAGTCTCCTTTCAGGCAAGGCAAGACAAAGAGGTTGCACGACGCACTGAGAACGCCTGGAAGAGCTATTGGTCGATGAAAGCCCTAATGAAAGGATCTCTCCCATTAAGCTTAAAGAGAAAACTCATGGACATGTGCATTCTTCCTACCCTCACCTACGGATCACAAACTTGGTCATTAACGAAAAAGTAAAAGACCGCACTCGGGGTTTGTCAGAGAGCAATTAAATAGAACGTAGTATTTTGGGAGTCAAACTTACAGACCGCATCAGAAATACAATGCTACGTTCCAAAACACAAATTGTCGATGTAGGCCACTCAGTTGCCAAATTAAAATGGAACTGGGCGGGCCACGTTTGCCGTATGCCAGAACCATTATGGGCAGGAACAACCACAAGGTGGATGCCTAGTAGCAATAAACGGCAACGGGGAAGGCCCAGAAGGAGATGGCGGGATGAGTTGGACGCATATCGGAGGGGTTGGCGGGAAACTCGCATGTGATCGCAACAGGTGGAAGTTGGAACGGGAGGTCTTTGCCCAGCAGTGGGACACAAATTAGACTGGTAATAATAATAATATAATCCTGCATTACAATGGCACATTGTACGAGGGACGAGATTTTCTATCATAAAAGTATTTATTAGTCGAACAGAGAAACCACAAGAATGACAAATAATTTTATGCATTACGTTCTAATGAATATATTCACGAAGCTAAGTAAAATATATTTTACAGTTGTTTGTACAGTAATAACGTTTATACCTAATCCTGTCAACAATGAATTCAGTGTCAAATAAATTATTCGTAATTTCTGAAAAGGTTTCAGAAATAATAAGGATATAAAATTTATGATTGCCATTACGGGATTTCACGCAGAGGTAGCTGTTATAAACTCCATGTTTTAAACTTCCATGTAGTTTTACGTGAAAATATTTTGCTGATTCTAATTTATTTGACGCCCAGTTTATGTAAAAATAAATAAAATACTTCTATTTTACTCTGTCTGTTTGTAATTTCAAAATAAAATGTTCATTTCATGCTCACACGGTTATTAGCCGAATATCTATGTGTCGCAGGGATTTAGTCAAAAACATGATATTATAATTTCACTAGTGAAATTATAATAACACAGATTATTGTCAATAACGACTGATTCGTATAATTTCACGGGCATTTTTCAGTGATATTGGAATTTCACTGGGCCACAATAGCGATATTATAATAAATCTAGGTTTATTATGAGTTGAGCTTGTGGTGCGAGCTCCGCGTGTTCTGATTGGTCAATTGACTTAATCAGTCGAACAGACTTCCGAATGTACTACAGTGACAAATATGTTTCCGACTTTTTGATCGTCTTGCACCGATCGTGATCTCGGAGATCGATCGTGGCAGACTATCGAAACGTCGGAAACAAATAGGTATTTATCTTGCACCAATCGCGGTCGCGGAGATCTATCGCAGAAGACGATTTGAAACTTCGGGAACAAATAGGCATTTATACTTTAAATAAGTTAATTTTACGCGATTAAGACCCGCGAAAAAATGTTGTATGATGTATACCTACAAATCGCTTAAGCTTAAAATCTGTCAAATATTGTTTGTTCCGAATAATCCTCGAAAAAGCTGAACCCATTTTGGAAATATTTACTACCAGGTAGTTGCCTATATAACGTCGCATTCTATCTTTACAGCAAAGCGATAACCCATCTCAACGCTGTTCTTATGTAAATATATCTTAGGCCGTGTCAAAGGTCATCGAACGACTTATAAACTTACTCTCAGATCTACAGTTAGTTTGGTTAGCTACACTCGCGGCACCTGTCAAAACATGCCACCGTAAACTTAACACTCCCACCTGGAAAACTCCCTCAAGCGGCAAAATTGAAAAAAATTAAAAACTGTTAGTCTCAATAATGCTCATGAAATATGTTTACAAAACAT
Organism: Euclidia mi; assembly: GCA_944739405.2. NCBI lineage: Eukaryota > Metazoa > Arthropoda > Insecta > Lepidoptera > Erebidae > Euclidia > Euclidia mi. Next base: position 21,732,444 of record OX123204.2, on the reverse strand, counting down.
TTTCGGTAAGTGGCTTGGCACACAACAATTCCGGTAAATGTCGCTCGCAGATTTTGCGGAATACATCTTGAGAACTTCAATCAAAATTTAAGTTGATATTAGAAAAGTTTCGCGAGATTGATGCGTAACTGTTATACAAACGACTCTAGGTCGTTCCACTTTTATCAGATTTGAGTTGAGTTTAACGACGTTGAATTTGACTGGGAGGATATTAGATACGTGATGTCAACGAACATCCTTTCTTTTTAACTATGCACAGTAAAATGCACTAAATCAAATTATCTTGACTGGTCTGATGATACAATTGTTCATCATAATATTTATTTAAACTTCTGCAATTTAAATAGCACAAGCGGCCTTAATTCGGGCCTAATTTTATCATAGTTTTATCGGTTGGCGTAGTGGATTAAGCGGCCGCCCCTCCACTTGACACTGCGCCGAGTGTTGTGGGTTCGATCCCCACACGAGGCAACACTTTGTGTAATTCACAAATTGTTGTTTCGAGTCTGGGTGTTCATTGTGTCCGTTAGTTGTATGTTTGTAAAGTCCCCTGCGACACAGGATTTAGTCCTAATGCGGGAGTTGTCTTTTTAAAAATAAAATAAAAATAAAATGCAGCCCACAAAATATTGCCTATAGTTTGGCCACAACCAAAGCTTTCAATGCACTAAAACTTACTTTGTAAATTTTTCTATGAGGCACAAAAATATTGAAAGTGCCAACATATTTTATGCTTTGTAGTAAAATGTTCATAAAAACCTGTCTGTTTTCTAAGACTTTACGATGGCAATGTTTGTATGATATATATACATGTACTCTATCTTCATAATTCGTTTATACGTGTATGAACCACTAGTGAAAAGCTTTGTGATTATATAGATGTCGGCGGGTTGCTTGATTTTTGGCCGGTATCAACACTTCACAGTTTGTTATACGTTCACACCAAATCAAATTAACAAAACTGACTATAATTATTTTGGATTACTGAACACGAAACGAGTGACATCTTCTAGGTAATTGTTGCCCGCCCGAAGTCCCCAAGAGAAATGATAGCTATCACGCTCCGTTGAACGTCAACCGTAACCCCCCTCTTCAACTGTAGCGAACGTCACACTAGACTCTGTCGAAGCGCGCCGTCTTCACACTTCCGTTTCGTAGTCAGTTGACGGCTCGTACTTACGACCATTCCGATATAGATATAATCATCACTATTTATATGAACATGAAAAGCGATAGATCTATCGCTTTTCATGTTCATATAAAAAGTTGGAGTTGACAGATTGTACTATATCAAGACATTCAAGACTTTTATTATACACACATTCACACTTGTGTCTATTTTTTTTTTCTACAATAGGCTTCTTTCCTTCTGCTGCTTTGAGAATTTACAAATTGCCCATAAAATGAGGAATCCTAACCTAATACTTGGGTTTCGGTTCCCTAGTATGGCAACTCATAAACCCTTAACAAGTAGCGTCGTAGTCAGCGTAGATACATTAATATGAGGTAGGTTACCTAAACACCACTATTTTTTAATTAGTACAAAAAATTAACAGGGCTCTAAGTATCTTTAACTGATCATATTTGTGTAGGTAAAAAATAAAAAACACTAAGTCCCAAAACTGTCTCAAAACTGTCCACAAAAATACGTAATAATTGGTTAATGCATAACTAAAACTATGAGTAGTAAATTAGTAGTAGTAGTAGTAAACTACTCCATTGATAAATTCCCCCCTGTCCCTCTGCGCCCGCGCCGCCGCGCCCCGATGCGACAAACAGTGCTAAATTGTAACCAGTAGTGAGCGTATCGTTTACTAAAACGAAAACAATTAAACAGAACGTATTAACAAAGTAAACAATTTAATAAAACGGGCCATTCTGTGGATTGACAATAGTGGTGGACATTTCGAAGGACAATTGAAATACTTGTTAGTAAAAATTACCTACCTACGTAAATAATAATTTGATGCGGGCGGCTCAAAATCGGTCTGAATGGAGAACCTTGGGGAAGCTCTATGTCCAGCAGTGGATGTCTCTAGGCTGACATGATGATGATGAAATTTGTAAATAGCAGCTGATTCTGACTTCATAAATACGCCAAAATTACTATCTTCTTTTAGTCCAGAATACCTTCTTTTATTTTGATATTTGTTTGCTTTCTAATTACATACCTCCGTATTTAATTACTTGTAAAATGATAAATTTTGCCGGTCATAAGCCCGGATGAAGTATGAAGGAGAGGGTAGAATAAAGAAAATTAAAAAGTAACTCCCTACACTTATTATTTTGCTTCATTTTATTGTCTAAGACTACCTATATCATAAGTGCGACAGAGAGAATGCGTATGAGCAGGATGGAATATTATCAATGAATTAGTGAATGGATTGTAAAATATGACTATGATTTAAGTTAGATTTTCTACAATAAACAAATGATTAAAACTTTGCTCTTTATAGATATTATGAAATTCTTACGTCACATATATGATAATAATGTCTTCGCTAATCTGTCCTTAAAGTTTTTGTACGAATTAAAAAATAGTGGTGTGTAGTTACTTACATAAGTATTATTGTGCGTGTACAACTCACGAAAGTTTAAAAATGTTCAGACACATACCATCCTACATTAATAAAAAATATAGACGACGCCCGCATAATGTGCCAATTTTAAGCCGCGAGGAGACTTAACCAAAGCCAAATAACGGTGAAAAATAACACTTAGAGTCTGAACTAATTATTGAGAACTTCAAAAATTATTATCTTGTGTTTGAATCGAACCAGCAACAGCACCCACAAGGTAACTATTTAGAAAACTACGCCACCTGTGCCACGGGTTATACTTCGTATTTCGGACACAGAAGTCATTAAAAGTCATCATCATCATCATCAGCCTCTAACAGTCCAATGCTGGACTAGGCCTACTATACCACGCTGGCCAAACGGGTTGGTATAGGGTTTGCATCAAGTTATCCTTCTCTTGCAGTGCTGTTCTCTGCATAATATGCTCCCTCTGTCGGCTCTTACGACACCCATGGGATGATACGGGGTGGTGACATTTCGTATTCTTAATCCGTCACCACACGGAACATTAAAAGTGCCATGAAATAAATTGTTAAAAAGGTCACTTATAAACAACTTTATTAAACAGACAAAAATAAATTTCACGGAAGTGCTCTCGCTTTATTAGGCCTAATGTTAATAAATATTCTACTGAATAATGTTATCACACAATGAAATTACGATACTATGATTTTGGGACTTATTATAGAGGACGTAAAAACGTTGTCGACAACTTTGTATTTAAGCTGTGGTACCATTTTTTTTCAGTAACGGAAAGAAAATAATAAAACTATAAACAGAAAAAAATTTATTTGCGGATTTTATGGTAGTCGAAAAGTCGGTTTTGCCGCGTGATATGGGTTCGATCATCACTGCTTCATAAAACTGTTTGTGATAAGTGTATTGCCGTGGCTACGACCAAATGCAGCTGCACGCGACTGCTCTTGTGCGACAATAGTCAGAAAATGAGAATGTAGAGAGAGTGAGAGAATTGTGTAGTGACTAGATAAGCCACGAGAAAAGCCACGAGAGCCATATTTATACTTAAATGTTACAAAGCCGAAGAGTTTGTTTGTTTGAACGTGCTAATCTCAGGAACTACTGGTCCGATTTTTTAATGCTCTCAGTATTATATAGCATTTATCTAGTAAGGCTATAAAACATCACGCTATGAGCCACGGCAGCGCAGCAGTAGCCCTAAATACCGTAGGTGTAACCGCGGGTTCATCTAGTATTCTTATACACAAATTATAGTCACATTAGTTGCGCACGGACATGCACCGGCACTGTAACGTAGTTTCAATTTCATGACCAAAATGTTACACCCTAAAAAGCCAGCATGATTCTCTGTTATTATGTCAATTGTACGTTTAAACGTCAAAGCCAAAAGCAATTCGTGTTTCGGTCGGAGGCTGAATAGTTCCCAGCAATGCGAACATACATTCCCCATCCATTGTCGATCCGTGAACGCGAATTCACAAACATACCTTAACTGTTCTAAAACATTAACCTAATAATAATTTAAAATTATCGTCTCTTGGGGCTGAAAGTACGTTCGGTGGGTTTCTTGAAGGCTTAGGTCGCACAATAGGTTTGCAAACAATGCTGTACGTCGCTTAGATATTGTGACACATACGTCATGATTCTGTTATGACGACATCTTTTCAGAGACGCTGTGTGTATTCTGTATTTATTTACATTGTGATTTCGGTATTTCTGGAGTGTTTCGTATGATCTTGGATAGGGGAGTATTGTTATGATTTTGTGGTGGTATTAAGTGTGTGCTAGCTTGTAGCTTGGTTAAGGTTTGGCTGAGAGTCAAAGTAAGTACTTGTAACCTGTCTCTTAGTACAATATCTCAATATTCTAATATTATGTTAGCTTACGACGGCTGCAAAAGTGTAAACTACATTACATTTGTGTCCTGATGTTGTGATGGGCATATAGGCAAATATATCTCAGCAAGCTGAAGACAAAGATTACACCTCTTAGTTAGAGGCACAGTTTGATTCCAAATATCAGACAGCCAGAATCAAAATAGTTGGGCTGATCTCAGCAAAGAAAATGAAAAATCACTGAAATCCCACTTACTCACAAACACACAAACAAACGATATATCAGACAAGCCACATGAATAACTCGACCTAAATCCGCGCCCTATTTTTGTTCTGGCAACACTATCTAATGGTTTGACATATGCATATAATATGCTAATACTCGGGCTAATAAATGTTACATTATAATTACGCATCGCAGCTAATCTTAGTAATAGTGTGTTCGTACTCATATATTATGTAGCGCGTAATGAGCCGTAGCTTACTGAGTCGCGATCTAACTTGAACTCTGTTTGAAGTTTACGCATACGTGTTTGCATATGTCGTATTTGTGTACGATTTATTTTGTGAAATGTACTTGGTTGTCTTACAATACTGCTGTCCTGTCGGGTTGCGGATGTCAGATAAAACATAAGCTTTGCCACAGAGCTGTAGTAGCTCTGTGGCAAAGCTGTAGTAGCTCTGTGGCAAAGCTTATGTTTTGTCATATCTGAACATCATATCATATCTTAGACTAGAATGCAGAACCCGTTCTCCAAGGTTTTGGATGCAACCGTTTTGAGGATAAAATATATAGAAGTAGACTTACTGAGATACTTAAATAGCAGCGATAGCCTCAAGGAGAGATTAATAGACTTCTTCACAGTACGTCTCATGAACCTCATCGTGTTTATTAAATTGTAAATTATCGCTTACTAAGCCCTGTTTACTTTCTCATTAGATACACCGTGTTTGGTAACATTTGTAATAACATACCTAGTTCGTATTTGACAATTTAGCTTTTGTAAGTAAATAGTATAGAAGCACAGTGATTTAACACCAAAACAGTTTAAATAATAAAAAGTAAAAAAAACTTAAGCCCGACAAAGACAGTAAAATCGACCCTGAAAAAGTATGAAACATACACAACAGGTTGCTGAAATTAAATTTTACTAAAGTAAATTAAGTATTGTTTGTCAATCTCGATTTTGGAACTATTCAAAATTGCCTTGAGGTCGTATAGAGGAAATTAAGGGAAAACGGTATGTCTGACGAATACACTGTTCTGCTTAAGAATTGCTTGGATGGAAACTACTTCTTATATCGTGGACAACACTACTTCCAGATCGATGGAGTGGCTATGGGTAGTCTTATAGCACCGGTAATGGCCAACATCTGGATGGAGCACTTCGAGGAATCCATAGACATGCAGGCATCAAATGTGAAGCTATGGAAGAGGTATGTCGATGATATCTTTTGCATCATGAAGGGGAACCAGCAAGACGTGAAACAATTCGCAGACAAATTGAATTCCATACACCCGAATATCCGATTCACATACAAAATGGAGGTAGACGCATCGTTACCCTTTCTCGACGTTAAAGTGACGGTGACAGATAATGGTACTCTTGGACACACTGTATATAGGAAACCGACACACACAGACAGGTATCTCAACGCGAACTCGCACCACCATCCGCGGCATTTGGATTCCGTTGTGTCATTGTTAGTGAACAGAGCGTATGACCTGTGTGACCCTGAACAGTTAAATAGTGAGCTGTCACATGTTCAGGAGGTACTTAGGCGCAACGGATACAAGAAGAAGATACTCCGTCTGAAGAGGAAAGATCGTAGAACTGAAGTAAGCAGAGTGCCGGATTACATGCCGTACCTAAAGGGAGTGACGGACAAGGTTGGAACAGTACTCAAGAAATACTCCATCAAGACTGTATACAGTCCGTTCTCTAAGATAGCACATAATCTGCGTACCCCAAAGGATGTCATTCCTCTCCAAATACCTGGCGTATACAAAGTCGATTGCAGCTGCGGTATCGTATATCGGGCAGACTAAGCGTACAATCGCTGAAAGAGTAAAGGAACATATTGCAGCTGTGAACTACTGACATATTAATAAGTCGGCTATAGCTGAGCATTTGTTGGAGTCTGTACCAAACCACTGAATAGAACTGCATCAACCACAAGTCTACCAGTTTTGACCAGTGTGTGTTGCCAGTGATGACTTACCGATCAGAGACGTGGTCGCTCACTATGGGCCTTATCAGAAGGCTCAAGGTAACTCAGAGGGCGATGGAGAGAGCTATGCTTGGAGTTTCCCTGCGAGATCGAATCAGAAATGAGGAGATCCGCAGTAGAACCAAAGTCGCTGACATAGCTCTCCGGATAGCCAAGCTGAAGTGGCAGTGGGCAGGGCACATAGCTCGAAGAACCGATGGCCGTTGGGGCAGAAAGGTTCTGGAGTGGCGGCCACGTACCGGACGACGCAGCAGAGGTAGGCCCCCCGCAAGGTGGAGCGACGATCTTGTCAAGATCGCGGGAGGAGGTTGGATGCGGGCGGCTCAAGACCGGTCTGTGTGGAGAACCTTGGGGGAGGCCTATGTCCAGCAGTGGACGTCGTTTGGATGATATGATGAACCACAAGTCTTATCCACTGAGCGTCACTATTACTCCAGGATAGTACGTGAAGCGGTAGAAATCAAGAAATATAACAATTTCAACCAGGAGGATGGATATAGATTATCGGCTACTTGGAATCCAGTCATCAGCAAATGTAAACAACGCCGCAGTGATAAATCTCAGCAGTGTGTAGACGTAATTAGTGTAGTGTGTCGGAGTACCGACAGTGCGAACTTAAATAAAGACCAAGTGAGGGTAGGTGCCGAAATCCGCACTTCCACAAGATGGCGCTAAGCTCTCATCAGTCTCTCCGCGACCACGATCGGTGCAAAACGAGCGAAACGTCGGAAACAAATAGGTATTTATACCTTAAATAAATTAATTGTACGCGAAAGCTTAAGAGGCTACCTCGAAGGTAAAAAAATCAGCATGCATCACGATTTCACGAAACTGTCTGAAATATTATTTCGTTCATAACTCAAGTAATAATCGTTTTAGAAAAAAATCGTTCGACCAGTCCCTAATAAACTGGCTCTTCTTTCGGTGAGTAGCAATTTCAAGGCGAAAAGTTAGATATTTTTTTAAATATCCTAAAAAATATTTAGAGAAAGCATGTTTGCACTCTTCCGTGCTGTGAACCGAAGATAAAAACGCCGGTAGACTGACACTGGAAATTTTGCGAACGCCGATCCCACCTAGACGTATGGGTAAAGACGCTTGTAGCCAGGCTCGGTCGTCCATGTCCACATTTAATATCTTCCTTAAAATTGTTTGAATAATTTGATCAATTTTTCCTAAAAGTGCTATTTTTTCCAAAGTTGTGATGATCTTAAAATATGAGTAAATTTAGGGACGAAAATTTCTTTGTGTAGTATTTTAAGACTTAGTTTTTATTCGTTTTATTGTTCTAAAATAAATTATTGCATATTGTTATGAAATGAATAAAAATCTTGACACCGAATTTAATTTAAATTATAAGTCAACAATCTTCGTTGCTTATCTGTCATAACACTAAGGAAGATAATGCCTTTTAACATTAAGTACTCCTATTTTTAGTTACATACATAGAGTATCGATGTAACTGTAAATAACAGACACGTTATCACCACACTGAAAATAATTCTGGAAATTCATATAGTTATGTGTTTTTACAATTTCTCCTACATGTATTTAGAACATACGTGAGACTTTGTTAACTAATATATTAAATAGTTTTGATATTTTTATATTAAAAAGATATCCAGACCGATTTATTATGTTTCCATTGAGGAAATATTTCTACGTAGCAGATCATTTGATATTTTAATGCACTAAAGTTTAGTGACAAAACAACTTGAACGTAGCAAATCAGTAGCAATTTTTTTCGTAGCGACGTCTAGCACTATGAAAATAAGTTTAAAAAACTTAAATCATAACCTACAACAATTGCCGTAGATACGCTTCAGCTACGAACCTACGAAAGTCTACGAACTCTAAATAAAGTCAAAGCGCGAATTCGTTTGCAGTCATCGCAGATGGTTCGAATGAGCAACAAAGGAATACTGAAATAGTTGGACTAGCCTTAGAGGCTCCGCAGACTACAGACTTTTTATCGGCCGATAGTTGGTCAATAGTAGCTAGAGGCCACAGAAAATACTACTTATTATTATACAATTACTATAACAATATTCTAATTAAGTAATCGAGCGAGCTATGGAGGGCTGTGCTCGGAGTTTTTCTGAAGGATCGAATTCGTAATGAAGTGATCCGACAGAGAACCAAGGTAATCGACATAGCTCAGCTAGTTAGTGGCTAGAGTGTAGTTTGCGCACAGGGAAAATACTAATTATATATCATACCTGCGATAATACAACTATACTAATTATGTATCCGGTTGTCTGTTTTGTTGGCCGAGAGTTATAGCCATTTAGCGGATGGGCAACTTTTTTTTTTGGCCACTAGATCGCGTTGTCGCTGCTGGTTGCTATGCTGTTATCACGAGGTTGCGATGTGGTCGTAGTCATACACCTGGTAGATAAAGGCGGCAAAATGTGGTTGGTGTGCATTAAACTATAAATTTATACACAAATTAGCGCTCGCCCTCGTGTTGTGAGTGTGGTATTGATTCTAAGTTCCCAGCAGTACTGTAGCATATCGAATATGGAAACACAGAAACACTGTCTGTAATGTGCGTGGGGCCTTACTGTTGAGAATATCGAATACAGATAAGTTGAAGTTGTTGAGAATAAACCGAACAGTGTCAATATTAGCTCCGACTCACAATGGTTGCCCTTAATGTTTAAGAGCGTTTATTCCATCGGAGGCGATTTTGCGGGTTTTTATTGTTCTATTATGTTACGGATAAATAACAATTAATGTAAAAGATATAGAAAATATGAAAGTTCAGTTCTTTATCAAGAGAGTGCTGAAGAAAATATATGGATTACTATAGTAATATTTTAAAACGGATGAATTAAAAAAACTCATTTTCGTCATTTCTGTAGCTTAGGCCAACATTAATGGTCGCTAGTGCTATGAAAACTTATCGTTCTATAATTCTGTAAATGTAAACTGTACAAACCAAAGTTATACAAGTGAGTGCCTAAAAAAGAAATTGTACTTTCATTCATAATTTTCAAGAAAATCGGAGATCAAAACAGTGCATTTTGCTTAATTTTAGCCTGCAAATTTGCATTTATATCTAAAAAACTACTGTGATTATTAAAAAGATATATACGTATTTAGAAACCTTATGATTAATTTTCAGTCATATAAAAAAATTGGAGTCTAAACTTTTCGTTTGTACTTAATATGATTTTTTTTAAAAGACCTATAAAGCTCGACGCACGATGCTATGTCCGCCATTCAGCGCTGAGCGCTCTTCGAGGACGGACCTGTCGCTCGCGTCCGCGTCCGCCATTTTACGTAAATATTGCATTCCAAAACGTTCATAGCGGGGCTAAAGCCTCTTGATCCGTATTCTTTTTCTTGACGTATTTTTTTATAAATATGTAAAGTTGATGTACCTAACTTTATTTATGTATTACATATTAAACTAACGTGTTGGTCAATACATCTGGAATCTAGTGGTCACTGTTAGTATAGTATCGCGGTCAAACAGGGACTGGGCGAGACTGACGGAAACGGACCCCTTTTTAATTTACCTAATATGGCGCCTTGAAACGTATAATAAAACAGTAAAAAAGTATTTCGGTACATTGAATATATTTACAAAAAATAAATTCAGGCAGACTAAGAAACAGTAATGGAGCAAGAATTAAAAAAAAACTGTCTGTATGTTACAGTCTGGACGTATTCAAAATAAACTTTTTTTGTTATATTGCTATTAGGTCTAGGCAACATATAGGCTATAACTATCACATGTACAGACTTGACGTTTTTGCAAAAGTTGTTCAGTCTGATGAGCATTTTCTGTTGTCTTATAAAAATCGAAGATCTGAAACATATCCTTGGCGGTTAAGCAGTAGTTGTCCAGTATGATGAGGTATTCTGTTAGGAGATCAATTATTATAACAAATTTTTCGATAAATCAAAGACCGGAGGAAAGACATAGAATAGTTTTGTCGCGATAACCGACATCCACGCGGGCGGAGCCGCGGGCGACAGCTAGTATAAGCATAAAACACAAAAATGTCCTACATATTATATCTGTATATATTTGATACCATCCAACCGAAGTATTTCATTAAAAAAGCTATAACATGAAGTTGGTTTTAGAACAACGAATAAAAACATTTCTCTTTTTCTTTTATAGCATCGTAGCACACACCAGATATCCAAAACAAGAATATGTATTTATCTGTTTTACTTAGAGATAGGGAGACATGAGTTCGAGGATACGTCATAAGCTGTATCCACGAACTCCCGAGTCTCTTGTTAGATATAATATCTTGCTGAAAAAATCAAGTGGCAATATTACAGTATAAAGAGGTACAGTAGTTAGACGCATTTGGTCTTGGATGGGTGACCATGGGATTGGCTTGCAGAGCCTATTTTGCAGGTTTATTTTCGTACAAACTACATAAGATAAGGTAAAGTAATTTACATCACGGTCATTGTATGGATGTGTGACCGACCGATGAATTTACAGAGCCCATGTATATAAAAATAACTATACAATACATTTTCTTGTTGGGTATGCGGAAAATGAAGAGATCGCGTATCGTTATTAATGCAAGATAAAAATTTGCAATGTCTCACAGCACACGTCACATACGTTTTTATGTATTGATAAAGCTAATAAAAAGGTAACAAACAAAAAATAACCACGCTCCAGCCCCAAAAAACATGTCTAGAATAACTGAACACGGCGACACGGTTATTCGGGCTCGCTCTTCCCGTACGATTGACCTGTCTAGATACGCTCGTCTAAGGACTATGGATTATTAGACCGTGATTATTATAAAGCTGAAGACTTCATTAGTTTGGTTGAATACAATAATCGCTGGAACTACCAGTCCGATTGCCATCATTATTTTTGCACTGTACATAATTATAGTGTTTGTATTCATCGTGTTAGGCTGTGAAACATTATGAGATATGACTTACAGGACCGGCGCACTAACTGTGATGGTGTGTTATTTGAAGTCAGAATATGGAAGCAAAATTAATACTGTAGATGCCCAAAGGCGCGGTCAATGCCTCTAAGAGACACAGTTTATTGAGAGTGTTTAGCGTTTGAGACTTTACAGATATTCATACTTATATTTAAGTACACAGTCAGACTCTAAAAAGCTGTTTTTGTATCACAAAGAAGTGTTGTCTCGTGTTGGGATCGCACCCACAATATACAGAGTTTTGAAATGCATTTGCAAAATATTTTCAGGGGTGAATATACTACTATAACTGAATACAAATACATGAAAACTTAACTCACCAAACCGTAATGTTTTTTTCGTAATCATACATTTTAAATATCAGCTCGGTGTACTGACCGCCGCCGCTCAGCTGATCCCCGCGAGCTTGCATTGCAGGTACCTAACACACACAAGCACTTACCTACCGTGGAGTCTTATTCTGCACCAGTTAACAGTTAATTTTGAGACCCAATTCTTCTAATTATATTTGTTCAAAATGCAGTTTCGATCTAATGTCAGTGTCATACTCATTTCACAAATGGTATTCTCCTAAATAAACAGATATTGGAATGTTATCGTGACTAGATCGTTAATTGAACAATGTCATCATCAGCATCATCGTTCTAGCATTTCCTGGATTCGAACCCGATACCCTCTGCATAGCAGTCCGTTGGTATCTCCAGTAGGCTATCGCTGCCTGTTGTTAATTAATCAATGTGTCAACGTCGAACAATAGAAGTCAAATTAGATGATAATTACATTTCAATTAGAAGAATACCAATTCTGAGTCAATTTAAAATCTAATCTCATTTCGTTCAAAATATAATTTCAATGTCATATAAAATGCGAGAATTGTTCGTCTTATTTACTATCTAAGTAACATTTAATAAAAAGAGGGATTTATATTATCGCACACTGTGTGAAATAATTTTAGGTGAATATATAATATATTTATATATATATATATATATATATAGCCGTGTGGTTGACGGCATAGAATACAAGTGTCACCACCCCCTATCTTCCCGTGGGTGTCGTAAGAGGCGACTAAGGGATAACACGATGCAAATACCATCTTTGCGTAGAGACGGAAAACTCGACATCAAACCCTATGCGACTGCCTCGTTGGTCTCGCGGCATAAATGTGCGCGTGGGATCGGGAGGTCCCGGGTTCGATTCCTGGGCCGGGCAGTGTTATTGGGTTTTTCTGTCACGAAATTCTCAGTAGCAGCACGGAGTCTGGAAATGTGCCCGGTACGGCAATAGGCTCGCCCCTTATTACGTGGGTGGGTGTTGAAATACACCTCTGCCTACCCCTTCGGGGATAAAAGGCGTGACGTTATGTATGTATGTATGTATATAATATATTGTACTTAATTAAAATATTTTGCAAATGCAAATTAACATATTGTATATTTTATTCTTACTTTTAATTAATTAAATATTTTCTTTTACCGGACTCTTTTGGTTTTGTATTCAGTGTTATTCGTCGGGTTTCATGTAGGTAGTAATAACTCAATAGATGTATATTTGAAATGTGACAATTATGTACTTAGATAACAATTATAAATTATTTCTCTCATATAATAAAACTACGCCAAATTATTATAAATAGTCGTTGTTATCCTGAGAAACATCATCCTACTAAACAAATAATATCTAGCTTTATTTGATATCTTTAAATTCATGTGCATTGAAAATAATTAATTTGAATACTATCATATCATAATCGACGTATTACATAGACGAATACTGTTCATGTATGGCAAGAAGGATCAAGATTAATATTCCACGCGATACTGTCGTAGTGCGCCGGGTCTCGTATGCGCGTTGCGCGGGCGACCGCGGTACTATAAAAACCTAAACTCGAGCCGCCGCCGTTCAAGGCGTATACGCTCTTAATATCTGTTTCTGTGCAAATTAATATTTAAATGGTAAAGAGTTTCATGTCGATTGTATTATTGGTTTGTTTGTGTTAGAGGTTATTAGGCATTGCCGGAGGCAGCTGTGTTGTTTTTTTAAGCTTTGGTTACGACCGGGTTGCTTAAGATCGTTTAACTGTATGTGCTTTGATTCGTTTGGGGTGATGATTTGTATGATGTATATTTAGTGTGTGTTAAAAGGGTTGCAAGTGTTGTTCAATTGTATTTATGAGTCGTTTTAAAAGTAACATTGAAGTATCGGTGTTCATATTTGAGTTTTTTTTTTACTGTGAGATTACCGGTTCACATTTCATTATGTTGCATCTTGTTCATTAAAGCCGACATCTAGTAACATATCATCATCATACAACGTTATATATCCCGTTTGAATCCAAGACTTACACACCTCGGAGCCCGATGTCCGCTTTCGGGTTCCAAGATAAGAGTTTGGATACAACCGAGGCAAAGTTACACGATGAAGATGAGGATGACATATGTCAGATAGATAACGCCCACACTCAGAACAAATAATTATCTTCTCACTCAAAAATTTGTCACGCTAGGGAAACAAACTCATGACTCCAAACTTTTTAACTGGATCTGATGTTTATTATATTTTAAATAAATTCCCTAGGTTTAGCTAAAAGCTATTTACCAGACTTTTACTTTTATAACCAGTAGGTCTGATATTATCAGCTAGTCTCGTCTATGTTAAGGCTGTACTATTGTAACTTGTAAACATTATAAGCTTATGTTGAACTACATTTAATTTTGTCGTCAACAATAAGTTACTGTCACTTGTACTTACTAAATAGGACCGTCCTTTTATTTGATCATCATCACAACCTAGAAAGGTCTATTGCTGACCACAGGTTTCCCCCATGCCTCTGCACACAGATCGATCTTAAGCTACCTGCATCAAACCGTTCCCCGCGCTCTCAACCAGATCGTCGGTCCACCGCTGCGCCGTCCAGAACGTGGTCGCCACTTCAGTACTGAACTACCCTAAACTTGTCTATTCAAAAAATATAAGAAAACTTTACCAAACAAATAATATCACATTACAACTAGTTTCAACTACTTCAAACACTTTATTGAACTGACTGAGAAGTTATAAGATTTTTGTTTTGGCTAGACTTAATTATATATGACTGTTCGACAAGAGTACTCGATTTATACTTACTTTGTTTTTATATCTTGACGTGTTGAGTGCTGTTATGTTCTTAGTATTGAAAAATGAATTATGAAGACAGTTTGCAGATACTACTGAAAATGGATGACGTACTATTAAACAGTCAGCATTTTGTAAAAATTAATTGCTTCGCAATGAGTGTGTTCTGAACCAAATGGTAATTAGAAAAATAACAACGGGTTCACCGTTGTTATTTTTCTAACTACCAATATGTTATTATTTTAAATAGGTACAAAATCATTATTCTACTATAATACTGCAGGAACACACAAATTTCTTCTTTAGGCCCCACATTGGGCGTCAGCGTCAATGCAGCGACACTTTTTAATTAATGAAGTATGGATAAATACAGTGAAGAACTCCGCTCTACTTGTTCATTATCTTACTTATTTCATTAGCCTGTCGCAGTCCAATGCCGGATAAAGGCCGTTAGGATAGTACTTACGACACTGACCTCGTGCCGATTTTCGGCTCTTATTTAAGCAAACTTTATTATTAAGTGCAAATCAGTAACCTGAAATTACCTGTCATTAGCGTAAGCATAGAATATCGCCAGGGCACTGGGTTGTGCAGACCGAATATTCCGCTTATGCTGATATTCTGAAATCTACTCAGATTGGAAAGCGACTCTAAATAAGATTTTGTTAAGAAAATATTTATTACGCAATGTTTTATTACACTAAGATAAAAAAAAGTACTGAAAATTACTCGACATTTACTTATTCATACTAATAATTTTCAGTAAAACCGTTTTACTTACAAAATTGTACCAATATTGTATCAGTCAACCCTTAGCAAATACAAATTTTATTAAATATTATAATTTTATTAAATATATAATAAATATCATGATTAAAAATCCATTACATCTATCATGCAACCACTTGGAACCCAGTTATCAACAAATGCAAACAACGCCGCAGTAACACAACTCATCCGTGTGTAGACGTCATAAGTGTAGTGTGTCGAAGTACCGACAGTGCGGATAGAACTAAAATATCAAAAATACAAAACAAGTTAGGGTAGCTGCTGAAACCCGCGCTTCACAAGGGCGGCGCTGAGCTGACATCAGTCCCTCCGCGACCACAACCGTTGCAAGCCGGTAGAAACGTAGGAGAATAACAGAGGTATTTATGCCTCGAAATAAATAAATTATCGCGACTCTAAATAATATTGTATGATGTATACAAATCGCGAAAGTTTAAAATCCATTACATCTATTTTCAAATGTAAACGTACTGCCTATAAACTGGTATAAAACTATTAATTATTGAAAAACTGCAGCACGTCTAATAATTTGGTCAGGTACTTTAGCTCAGGTACATGATTATGTTCTATTATAGAGTGCCATATATTAAGCGAATATCCCGACGATACATAATTGTGTTATCTACGATATATCTACGTGTTTTGTGCCATTGTCCTTCGACACAAAGCTGGCACCGTCATCGAGTAGAGCAGGAAGAGCTGTCAACTGTCTCTGTTTGTCATCCTGTCTCTTTCTAACGTCAGTATAGGGTCAATGGGTAGTATGAGACAGATTTGTGCAGAAATCTCGGCAATAAGATTTACTGCGTCCGTAAACCGTATGAAGGCAATAAAAAGCAAAGCTTTGAGTCACTCGGTCATCTAGCCAGTTGCTTGACGGAGAAGCTAATATTCTGTCATATCTGGTTAGACTAGAAAACGGACCGCAGATTCTAAGACATAAGTCTTGGATGCAACTGGGATAACACTAGGACGATCATGATTGGACATAGTTGTTTTTATAATAGTCAACCATTAAACACACCTAATTATTATCACAGATATACAACAATTTACAGAAAAATCCTGGTTTCAATGTATTTAGATCCTTTTTGCGGTACGAACGCTATTATAAATTGAGCAAGTAAAAACTGCGTAAACAGTATTAAATATCAACATGCATTTCCTTTTAAAAACGTAAAAGACTTGGCAAATTAGAAGGAGCTTCCATTGTTCCAAAAAATAAAATTAAACGCCGAGTTTTGTACGGTTTTAAGGCGCTGTCCTAAGCGACTGTTTTGGTAAATGAGGGGGTGAAGCAGGGGAGGTGAAGGGAGCTTAGCTCTGTCTACTGCGGGGCGCCCCCCTTCATTCTCGTCGCGTGCGGCCGTATTCTGGCGACATCCGTATTCCAATATTTCAAAATCGCAAGCAAATCGTTTTAGCATATTGAATTGAGATACTGATATTAAAATTTATATTACATACATCAATCTGTTTGTACCATATAGGCATAGCGCAATTTTTGTTCTCAGTGCAGCCATGAGCAAAACTGGTTTACATTAGACGTTATAGGTATTAAATGTTGACGAAAGTAGGTAAATACCTACGTGCCGTAAGATTATAAAAATAATTAAGTCAATTCCATGTATGGAGAGGCCATTATTATGTTTGTTTTGTTTTTGTATAAAAATAATGAAGCAGTTCATAGAATACCTACATCTAATTCCATTCCTGCCAGTTTTCAAATCTGTTTTGCAATAAATTGGCTGTGACATACGGGCGGACAGACAGACAGACATTGCGAATCTATAAGGGTTCCGTTTTTACAATTTTTGGCTACGGTACCCTAAAAAACCCAATACTGCTCTACTAAGCGCAAAAGGCGTATCTCAACTAAAGCGAGTTACGAGATAATTGAAGTTTAGTAAAAGTTGATTTCTTTTATTTATTTATGGATGTTTATTGTTATTATGGGTATAATTATTATGGCGAAGGTTTCGAAATACGTCGCCGTTTTTAGGGGTTGTGAGTGATTGGAGAGGGAGCAGGGGAGGTCTTGAAACCCCCCTCACTATTTTCACTTGCCGGAAATACTTGGTTTCCTCTGAAAAAAAAATCTCCAAACATCGGTGTGTATGGCACTGCCAACCTCCACATTTATCACACTAGTTTAATAAACTAAGGTTGTCGGAGCCCTGCGAAGGGCTCCTATTTTCGGATTAAGGGTCAAAATAGAACCCAACATAACCTATTTATTTACTTATTACAGTCGCACCTAACCCAAGGCACTCGAAAGCAATGACGCACAAATTTGACATTAGCTGTCAATATGATAATTCCAAGATGGCAGTTTTGCGTTTCGTTTCACGTTTTTCACATAAAACCTAAAAATTACATTTGTAAAACTGTACTAAAGTATAAAAACTATGTTCCGTTTTGCATAATTGCCGAAGTATTTATGAAATTTTGGAAATTGTTTAAAAATATTTAGACGCAACTCCGGAAGCCAAAATTACTTTTAGGGGATTAAAACGAACTACCTTAAGCCCCCTACACTACCAATACCCTCAAATTCAGGCGACTCGTTTCGAAACCCAACCCATTATTATTTTTCAAAATAGATGAAACATCAAAAATATATGTGGATATACCTTATTCATGAGATACTGCTTTGTCGCTTAGAAAATTATAGAATTAGAATTTGAGTTACTGCTTTTTCGTTAGCTCTCGTCATACATGTTTGTATGGAAAAATATAAAAAAATTCTTTCGCTTCAAATATGTGTTGTTTCAAAGAAAATAAATATTAAAAGATATTTATTCATATTCATTTATAATTTATTAACGAAATACAGAGCTTACAGCTCATCAAAAGTTAGCTGTCTGCTACAACCCGGCAGGTTTTCTTTATTCTCATCGAATGTTAAAGGCAGTGTGTGAGGTGATAAGGCTTCAATACTTATTATTTGCTGTTGTTCACGAGGCACAGTTTCATTTACTTTCCTTTTACGGCTTGGTATTGTAGAAATTCCAAGCACTGATGAAACATTTTCCTCTCCGTGATCTCGCAATGCCATCCCTTGAGCTTGACGAGAATCAACAATTTCAGGCAACTGCCAATTCATATAAAACGCCACAAGCTTCTCCCAGAAAACATCATCTCTTTCTATAATTTCTATTTTTAGTGGTATACTTTCGCCACTCCACACAGCAAATAAACACTTTTGTTTGCGTGTAACGTGGCGTTGCCCCTGAATTTGGTAATAACAATTACAATATTTGTTTAGACTAGTCAGTTCACTTTTTTATCATGTTTCCATATTTGTATTTTATTTGCTCTTATACTATTCTCCAGGCCATTCTTATAGGCAACTTTAGAACATTAAATTTCCACAATCGTGTTTGGACCTATTAATCCATCTGGCGTGGCACCAATAATCGAATAATCCACAAGGCTCGATTGTTACATTTTCTTGCTTCGCCAGTTGTTGCAAGGCCACTTGTTCATTTTAGATTTCATGCGCAACTGATTTTACATTGCAAATATTTTATTTGTACAAAATATTTTTTACTAAGTTGGCTTTACTGCTGTTATCTCTTCTTTTTACCACTATACAAAAATTTCAATCTGTCAACATATTCTTACGCAATTCGAACCAGTCACTGCTATCCCTCTTATAATTTTTGCTTATCACTACGGAATTTGAGTCAAATTTGTTAAAAAAATTGTTGGCATTTCTTGGCTAGCTCTTGAACAGATCGTGTTAGGAATGACTGCAGTCAAATGTGTGTAAGACGTTGCAGAACTGTTATCTTTAACTTCACTGTAATTACAATAATGATAATTAGTTACGTACTTAATTATTAAAAAAATACTATATCTTGTGTTATAGCAAACAGAGAAGTTACCTTCTTACTTATAAATAATTGATTTTAGAAATTAAAAAGATATTAGATGTACTGAGACTTATCTAATAGTTTATGAATAATCAAGGTTTTACCCGATGTACCTAAAAAGGTTTATGTTCAAAACACAATAATACAACATTCGTTACCGCTGTTGTGCGGATTGCGGAGCGCCATATTAGCGCTGTCATCATTATTGTTCGCCGTGGCGGCATCTTAGCGCTCCAGGCGCTCTGACAAGCTAATGAATTTGAAATATAGGTACATAAAATGATTCGATTTTATGTTATTACTCTTTCAAAAATTGAAAACTGTGGCAGCTATTTATTGTGAGAATAATTTATATAATTATATTATGCATAATCGATAATATATAAGTAACATAGTTAGTCATAAAAGACTCTTATGAAAATTATTTGTGTAAAAATGTTACATATTTCATAATCACTTGGCCATGGATGAATTTCTATTTTATTACGACGCTTGCTTGTACAAATCCTTCGTGGAACTTCATTTCTCTAATTGTCCATATTTTATTCTTCTAATTATATATTTGTAAGCACAGAAACAATAACACATTAAACGCAACAAGAGTATAAACTTAGGTCCTAATTATATGGGCCAATAGTTACATGAAAAGCCTATTTGATTCAAAGTATTCAGTCTATAACATAAAACATGAAATTACGAACTCAAATCGGCGTATTATAATAACAAACAGGTTTACGTAAAATTTCGTGCAGCGGAGACGCAAGCGACATGACCTATCTCTCACAGGGCTCATAGCCGAATGATGAGGTCTGGGCGGGGCGTAAACTAGCAACTGACACTCAGTACACCGCTTATGCTAATAAGGTTTAAATTGCTGAAGCGTTTGATATTGATCGGATCTACCGTGCGTCAAAATCATAGAGGTTTGGCAGATTTTATTTAATTTTACAAAATATACACGTATTATATGAAAATAAATAGGGTAATTCTTTAGTTCATTAGATTTCCTACAATATTATCAAAAAAAAATATGACAGCTTCCGATCAAAATATTGCAAACAGTGAGACGAAAGATTATTTTCTGCCTCGATTTTGTGATTTTTTTACCGTGATTCTATTTTACGTACATGAAAAATTCTTTCAAAAGTCTTTTGTTCAGACTTTTGACTTTAAGCTCTAATTTTTGCTAGTTTGTAATATGTACCGTTATGGCTAGATGCGCGACGAAAAATTAGGTGTTTCACGGCTTCTGAGGTATAACAGCGCCTTAAACAAAAATGTCTGGTCTTTGTAATGTTTTGCCTGCTAATTCGTTCTTAATTGACACCAATTTTTTGTCTCTCAAACCCTCAAAGCCTCCAGTTAGTGATTTTCTGTTTTAAAACTGATTTTTTAATTTCACTTGGGATTTTCCTTAAGGATACTAAAATAATTGGAATGATGATGAGTTCGAATGGTTTAAATATAGGAAGGTTTTAGGTTAATGATTTGTGAAAGTGGTGGTTAACCGATGTAATGAACTTTTATTATATGCAATGTAACATACATTGCATATAATACAAGTTCTAAATGTGTGGTTACAAATTGTGTGGCCGTAAGAAAACCGTTTGCAGGGTCGAATGTATCATCTTAGACACTGTGCTAATATTGATACTGCAAATCTCGATTGCAGGCATGGCGTAGTGGGGTTTCCATGACCACGGCTCTACTTTTCTGGATTTATGTCTGAATGAGCTATTTTCTTGTTTTCAGACCCCCTTTTTACCCGACTACAGCGAAACTAAAAGGAAGGGTTATGTTTTGGCAGTCTATGTATTTATGTAAGTATGGTTGTTTGTATGTTCCACCGTAGCGCCTAAATTACTGAACCGATTTTAGTAAATAGGTGCGACCACAGCTCTAGCTTGAGCATTTCTGTACTTATACTTTTCTGGATTTATATCTGAATGAGCAATTTTCTTGTTTCGTTCTTTTTAGACCCCGCTTTGACATAGTCGGGTTATAGTTTTTTTATTACGTAGTCGGGTTATAGTTTTAAAACTTATTTTTTTATTTAATCCTTTTCCGTATCCCGATGGTGCATGTAAACTATTCGTGCAATATTTATATTGTCATATGTAAAGGAAGAAAGAAAGAAAAATACGTACCTTACGCAAAGCGTCTGAACCGCGCGAATATTAATTAAACTTATATTTAGACTAAAACAGTATAATATATATACATATTTGTAATTTGCTCACTAATACCTTTCTCTTGATATTAAACACGTAATGATTATCTCAGTTTAATCTTTTTCGAGGTTAGAATCTGAAGTATTTATTCTGTAATAGAAAATTTAGGTAAAATTTATATAGCCTATGTCACCCGGACTATTATTACGAATCTATTGATACCCCATTTAATAAAATCGGTTCAGTAGTTTAGGTGCTATGGTAGAACATACAAACATACATACATAGACTGCCAAAAACATTACCCTTCCTTTTGGCTTCGCCGTAGTCGGGTAAAAAATTATTTGGAACGAAGTTTATATCAGTTAGGCCAAATTAATTTAACAGGTACCTAGTTAATTCTCAGATGAACAGACATAAATATACAAATAGCTCGTTCACAATATTATCAACAAATACCTATTCATGTTTATACAGCACAAACAGTATAAACAGTTGCTAATGTACGTCGGAGTTACATCTTAAAAGGACAACATCAGTAAAAACCACGGTATCGCTACTAAAATAAATACGACATATACAACGTACATAACATCGTAAACATAAACGGGGAAACGCTTCCTAAAAACTTAGAGGTTTGACACTAAAATGTGCCTAAATTACCCAAAGAAAATTGCCACTTAAAACTTCGGTACCTAACCTCGGTACAACAAAAAGTTCAAGTGACGTAGACGAAAAGTTGTAAGTATACTGCTTCACGAAATATTGCGATGTACGAAGGTATCGAAAAACATTTTTGTTGCTTGCGTTAGAAAGTGCATTACAGATAGATTGCCTCTGGCCAAAAAAGTAATGTATGTTATTTTTAAATTTCTATTTATTTTTATTTTGTTCCTTTCGTACCGTGGGTGACGGATTAAGAATAAGGATTGTCACCACCCCATATCATCCCATGGGTGTCGTAAGAGCCGACAGAGGGACCATAATATGCAGAGAACAGCACTGCAAGAGAAGGAAAACTTGATACAAACCCTGTACCAACCCGTTTAGCCAGCGTGGTATAGTAGGCCAATTCCTCCTTTCAA
This sequence comes from Euclidia mi, assembly GCA_944739405.2. Classification (NCBI taxonomy): domain Eukaryota; kingdom Metazoa; phylum Arthropoda; class Insecta; order Lepidoptera; family Erebidae; genus Euclidia; species Euclidia mi. The sequence continues at coordinate 21,709,845 of OX123204.2, read as the reverse complement.
AGGAGAGGCCTAGTCCAGCAGTGGACTGTTAAAGGCTGATGATGATGATGTTTCTTTCGCAAGTCGCTGTTGAATAATTATGGGCCTCTTTGTAAGTGTTCCATAATATGTGCCCAAGGGTATATTCCCGTAAACATTTAAATGATAAATGTTTACAGGGCTTCCTTCAAGCAAATCTAAACTTCAAGGCTTCCTACCTGCTGAATGGTGATTGTCTTTAAAATGGTGTATGTCTACTTTGATACTGTTTTTTTTATGGCAGTGTTCTTTTTCACTGACTTCCTTTTGTAAAGATGGCATCTTGGCAGATCCCGCACCTATGAATAATCCCGTACTTCAGACTCAAAACAACTATTTGTGGAGCGCACAAAGTGGTGGACGGCGAGGCGTGTTTTGGTTACTTTGTCGATTTGATTTGAGTAGAATGTGTCCATGCACATTCTTTATTCTAAACAATTTCTGTGTCCATACACAGAAATTGTTTCTCATCAATCTGCTCTCTCGTAGGCGAAATATGTATGACACAAGACAAACGCATGAGATAAAAGGTATATTTATTGAGTTCCTCACTTACTGTATAACTCTTATTTTTAATCAATGCTTTTAAAATAAGTAACATGGCTGTGTGGAGTTCGGTTCCGTGGAATATTTTGTTACGCAAGGGAGCCAAAAATTCTATCCAAATAATTCGACCTACTATGACCAAAATGTCATCTAACAGCCGTCGTAATGGGGACAGCTAGAGACGACAGTTGTCCAACAGCTACTGAATCGTCACGATGCGAAACGTACTCCCACATCATCTCAACAAAGGCACTGATGCATATGTAAAAGCACGTGATATACCAAAAGCCGCACGCCCCAGTGTCGTTTACGTGTAAAGTAAGAAAATCCCTTTGTAGTACCAGCCGGCGAGCGGTCCTGTTACCACCCATACGACACTGATTACACCCTACAACACTTTGTAATCACTGCACAATTACTCACCGGCTATTAATAAACAGGGAAAAATACACTCTGTTTCAGTAGGGGTTTGTAAAAAGTTAGGTAGCAATTGAAATTTATTTTTGGAATGGTGTTTAAGTGGGTTGGATGGCATAAGATTTAGAAAACATACGGGTTGTAACTTTGACTTGAATTAGTGAACTTTTCATATGATTTCTGTATTTTGAATATTAATAAGGAAGTTGAAGATTAATACGCGGAAACCCGAAGAAGTAGCAGAATAGTATTCTTAAACTAATGGGGAGTCTAGATATTGTGATATTTGACGCACATACATAGAAAAGTAACGCATAGAGTTCTATTCATTACTTTTATATGTATGTGCTGCCTAACGTATTATTTAGTGGTTTATCAACATTATACGAGCCTAGAAACTTCAAATTTGTTTCTTTGTTTCTTCTGGGTCATTCAGTTCGCATGAAGACTTTCCACAAGGACGAATTTGCGGTAAAAGCTAGTGCATCGTAATTTTGTACTTGATTATTTTATTTGACTACTTATTAATCATATTATGTGGACTAGTTTTCTTTAGTAGATCTCGAATATTCTATGAAAATACTCGCAGCAATGGTAATGTAAACTTTATTAGTAAATATTATTCAAAGTTTTGAACACACTTCTGACTTAGATCATCTTCAATATTTAGTTGCCTCTACAAATATCTTCGTCTACAAATATCTTGTCTTAGTAATATAATAAATATTACACGTATGATTTTGTAATGTTTCAGCTAACACTAATTAAGCAAACATTGAAAACGATCTACTAGAATTTATGTTTCTTTAATTTTATATATTAATACATTTCTTTAAACAATAGTTTGACCTTTATCTATAATGAATTAAATGTAAAAAAAAATAAATTAGCGAGCATATCTTATACTAATATATAAAGCTGAAGAGTTTGTTTGTTTGTTTGGTTAAACTAATCTCAGGAACTACTGGACCGATTTTAAAAATTATTTCAGTGTTAGATAGCCCATTTATCGAGGAAAGCAATAGGCTAGGGGAGAGTCGGGTAGCCCCGGCCGGCGGGTAGCCTCGGCCACTGTCCTTTCTAGGCAACCACGCATACATAGATGAATAGTGCACACGTCAAAATGTTCGCATTGCCCCGTAGTTGAATATTCGCCGCAGCAGTGACGTAATCATCGAGCGGATAACAAGTGACAGTTAATTGTTAACATCAACAAGATTTGCGCGCCGATTACTTTTCAAACACAGTTTATGGACATTAAATGTAAGTACTTTATTATCATTTATATATTATTCTAATCAGTAATTGTTATAGTTAAAAGTTTAGGCTATTTTATTTCTTTGGCATTAATGACTTAAAATAAATTGAAGGTTGGAATGAGCCGATCGGGTAAAACCGGACACAATTTTGTCGGGTACCCTCGGACACTTTTTGAATGGAGAGAAAATCTTTATTTAAATACTTCTATCGCGTTTTTTGTATAACATAGGTTTTTTATGATAAGGAAATTAACTATAGTCTATTTGATTTTTACAGACACACTGGAAAATGCCAAAATATAAGGAAAGGGTCACTGAACCAGGGATCCGCGAAGCAGATAGTATGATTGAAGCCATACAAAGTGAAAGAAAATAAGTTTTGGCTTAGAGAAGTAAATGACAGGTATGAGGTGCCGAGTAGCCTTAAGGATCGGATAAAAGCTCTTAATAGTGGGCAAGAAGTCAGCTTAGTACCAAAACTGAGGTGATTTCGATTTAGATTTAGATTTCGAGCTTTGGTGGAGAAAAATATTTATAATTACAATTAACAAAGCTAAAGCGTTAGCGACTTAAAAGAAGGATGCAACAGCCACCAAGAAAAATAAAAAGAAATCCAAACAGAACATCCAAAAATTGTCAAGAGATCAGAGAACAGATTGCATCATTTGCAGATAAACATTTGAAGAAGATTGGATACAATTTAGATAGATAGATTTGAAGAAGATTGAAGATGAAACTGCAAATAGTCTTCCAGATTTATCTGACGATGAAACGGATGAATTAAAGAAGTCTCAAGATAAATTAGAACAGATTACTGCAGAGCTGCAAAGCGCTCACAAAGAAATTGAAATGCTATCTTTAGAAAATACTAAATTAAAAAAAGGAATGAAGAGCTACAGAAAAGGAACGAATTATTGAAAAAAATATCGAATAGTCCTATAAAACATAAAATGACCCCAAAGAAAGTTTCTGGAATTACAAAAGAAAAAAGACAACTGTTGAACAAAGTTACAAATAAATCTAACGAATCTGTACAACCTAGCTTACTACACAACAAATTTTCAGAAGAAATACCCGAAGCGACAGAAAACAAGCAAAAGTGCACACCTAAAAAAATATGTATAGTTAGCACAAACAAAAGAAACAATATCACTACAATAGCAGAAAATGCTTTAGAAAACTACTCAGAATTGTGTCACTATGTTACGCCACACTGCTCAATAATGGAAACCCTGCAAGGGCTTGAAAAAAAGCTTACAAAGTTTACGACTAATGATTATTGTATCATATTAATTGGAGAAGAAAATTTTAATAGCACTTACAATTATTCTGACATAATATTAAATATAAGAAATATATTAGAAAAAATTAAACACATTAATCTAATAATATGCCTGCCCACTTACAAATTAAGCAACTATAGTACAAATATGTTCAACTGGAGAGTGGAACATTTTAATAATCTCTTATATATAGATGCACTCACATATAAACATGCATACATATTAGATTCAAATTTTAATCTGAAAGCTGACTACAGTATGTTTCATCATGGATCAGGCTGCATAAATAACAATGGCATACGTCAAATATTTCGAGATCTGCAATACCTCATCGACGATATAAAATACAATAACATGAACGACGACAATACAAAAACTAGCGTTATCAATGTGGAGGATGAAAAAGAATCTGAGTCCATGTTTTTTCGACACTAAGTACCTATGCATCATGCATCAAAATATTGCGGGGCTACTCAATAAATCAGACGCCCTGTTGGTTAATTTAGAAGAAATGGCAGAAATAAAACGATTTGTAGATGTAATCTGTGTTACTGAGCATTTTATGTCAAGAGGATCCGAGATAAACTGTATTTTACCAAACTATACTTTAGCTGCAACTTTCAGTCGAATAAATAGTAATAGAGGTGGAGCTTGTATTTTAGTACATGATTCACATATGTTTAGAGAACTTTCAGCAGTGAGTAATTTTTCTATACCTAATGTGTTTGAGTGCTGTGCTGTCGAACTGATCGATTGTAACATTGTTTTGGTTTGCATGTATAGAATACCAAACCATAATAATTTGAATACTTTTTTTAATAGGCTAGAAAAAGTCCTAAAATACACATGTAAACTTAAGTGTCATAATATTCTCATTGCTGGGGACTTTAATATAGATATTTTGAAGTGCAATAATATAACGTTAGATTTTGAATGTATACTACTGAACCATAACTTTAAATTAGCGCTAAAACAAGCAACAAGACTTGTAAGCAATACTTGTATTGACAATTTTGCTCATAATTACAATAATCCATGTAAGACAGATATTGACAATTATCAAACTGACATTACGAATTCATTGACATCAATCATATCATGGGTTAATAATAATAATTTGAAATTAAATATAGATAAAACTAACATTATGCATTTTAGCCAACGATCAAAGGATCGTTCTAATATAAATATAAATTATAACGAGAAAACCCTAGGTGAAGTAAATAGCACTCGATTTCTTGGTTTAATCATTGACAAAAGATTAAATTGGAAGGATCATATTGAAAAACTAGGTAAAAAAATTAGCATTCTGTCTTACGCTCTTTATAAACTCTCTTCAACAGTTAACACTGAGGCTATACTCACAGCATATTATGGTTTGGTTGCATCAGCCCTGCGGTATGGGATTATATTTTGGGGGAACTCTACCAATAAAGACATGATTTTTAATATACAGAAACGTTGTATACGGGTTATGTTCAATATTCGTTGTACTGATAGCTGTAAGCCATTGTTTATAGAACATAAAATTCTTACACTTCCGTCACTATATGTTCTAGAGGTAGCTATATTTGTAAAAAACAATCCCCATCTGTTTCCAAAACTATCCGATACAGTTATACGCAGCAGACGAGATGAATATAGGAAACGTTTACACAGTTCGAGAACAACGCTTATGCGGAACAGTGTTATCTGTATGGGGCCGATTGTATATAACAAACTGCCAAATCATTTAAAGGATTTGAATGTCCAACTATTTAAGAGAAAGGTCAAGAAATTACTGATTAAAAGAGCCTACTATAAGATAACAGATTTTTTAAATGACATATTGTAATCTTTATTTTATATAATTTTACTGTATTTAATTTTACTATTTTTGAATTGACATTTATTATTATTGTTTACATTATAACTTTGAAGAATTTATGACATTGTATATTTTATGTTGGCCTGACATGTTTATAATATCTATTTATTTTAATTAATTGATGCGCTGAACAGAATATTATCATTATACTGTCTTTTTTGTGTAATAGATATATATTTTTAATTTAATGTGAAATATTTGTATGCTACACAGGCAAAAACATGACGAACAATCCTGTACTTTTCAACACCATGCATGCTATCATGTTTATACCTACTCATGTTTTAACAAATAAATAAATTTGATTTGATTTGATACAATGCTAAGAATGCAAATACTGGTCGCATCTCCCCCCCTTGGGGTCTCCACCTTGTCGTGGTGGGGGGCTCGGTAACCGTGGGTTTGAGGTACACCCACGGTGAAGCTAAGCGGGATCCCGGGAAAATTATCCAGCAGTAATGCATATGTATTACCGGCCGTGACATTAGCAGACCCACTCTACGTATTGATGACAGCCATTAGTACTATATGTAAGTACACAAACGTGGCATTTCAAATTAAACATATTTGGGTACTCTGTTACAGTCCCCGTCACTCAATACAAATTGCGTTCTTATGAATAACCTTTAGGTACTTTCCAACACCTTTAAATAAGTAAAAATCTTGTTACTTAAAATCATATTACCTGTGATTGGTAAACATGGTTTGAAATAGTTAGTTATATTCAAAGGTGAGAACTGGTATTAAGTAAGTTATTGGAATATGGAACGTCCCACCGAATTTATCTATACATCTTATTAAACGAAGTCCCTTTTTCTTCCTGCTTTCGATTTGTACTCGATAAACTAAAAGCTACTTAATGGATTTTTGTAAGGTTTTCACAAATATGTAGTAGGTATAATTGCTGAGAAAGGTTAAGTATATAATTCACGTGGGTGAGGGCGGGGGCAAAGTATAGTATGCAATAAGTATTCTGTTCTGAAGAGCTCTGTAAAAGTTTTAGCTTATTCGACAAAAAAGGTTAATTAAGGCAAGTTATTACCTAAGGTGTTTAGTGGAGAAGCAACGAACAGGTTAACAGGCAGACAAAGCAATTTTGATTACATTCCGTGATTTTACTTATCTCTTTGCCTTTGGGGACATGCCTTGTTTCATTGTTTCACAATTCGGATGGAAGTCAAAAAAAAAACTTTAACCTAAAGTTACCTCCTAGTGAAAAAGAAAATGGTTGTTCAGGTGTAGATATCTTGACGTTTGGAAGAACGATTGAAAAAGTAATTTATGTGAAAAATTCTCATTAATTGCTGCTTTGCCATTTCAAAACGCTCCACGTGGGCTTGAGTGAGGCCTGCGTAGGATGCGTCCAAAGTGCGGGTGCGGGGGACAGTTCTGTCTGTCTCTCGTAGTCGGGTGCGGTTGCGGGAGGAGAGGCGTGTCGGTGTTGCGTTGCCGCGCGCCCTACCTCCCACGACGAAATGGTGGTGCACCATTGTTGCGTCGCGGTGAGGCCGCAGAGGAAGAGGAGATGCGGTGTTGCGTTGCCGTCCTCCCTATCCTCTGCGGCCGCTGGGTGTTTTGGCGGCGGAGCCCAACAAATTCATCCGCCGCAAAGGGGGTTTCGTTCGGGGCCCGCCTGACCATCTGGTGGGCCAATACCCGTCGAGGGTAGCGAGAATGCTTCGGTGAAACCCTACCCTCTGACACATGGGTACATGAGGAGCACGGGTTGGTTTTTTTTAGTCAGTAAGAGTCTGACAGTCCCTTTCATCCTTCCCCCAGGGCGTAGGGACTCCATGAGGATTTTCCAACACTACACCAAAGAAATGACGACAAAAAAAATAAAAAAATACTGGGCGCATTAAGTATGCGTAAATAATTATTCTACACAACTTTGCTAATTTTGCGACGTCTGCATAGCCAAAAAACAACTTGGTCATCGCTAATATGTAATGTTCGGAGCTACCCGCCTAAAAATAATTGTCCAAAATTAAGGCCTGTTTGTTAGACTTCATAAGATAAAGAAATTATCTTGTTGTTACTTGTACTAAAATACTTCATATATATTTTATTTAACGTTTTGATACTAAATAAATGTCTAATCATGGTCATTTAAAAAATAAATTGAATTTTGCTTATGTGTCCGTTGCTACCCAACTCTCCCCTATATAACATAACGCTATGAGCCACGGGAGCGGAGCAGTAGCTTTAAATAACGGGGGTGTAACCGCAGGCTCATCTAGTAATAATATATAGCATATTTAAATACGCTGAAAATAAGAAAACATACTTTTCTTTTAAAACTTTTAATATCAAGTCCGTGTGACACAACGAGTCGGCTGTGAAAACTACTAAAACATCATCATTATATCAGCCAAACGACGTCCACTGCTGGACATAGGCCAAGGTTCTCCACACAGACCGGTCTTGAGCCGCCCGCATCCAACCGCCTCCCGCGATCTTGACGAGGTCGTCGGTCCACCTTGCGGGGGGCCTACCTCTGCTGCGTCGTCCGGTACGTGGCCGCCACTCCAGAACCTTTCTGCCCCAACGGCCATCGGTTCTTCGAGCTATGTGCCCTGTCCACTGCCACTTCAGCTTGGCTATCCGGAGAGCTATGTCGGCGACTTTGGTTCTACTGCGGATCTCCTCATTTCTGATTCGATCTCGCAGGGAAACTCCAAGCATAGCTCTCTCCATCGCCCTCTGAGTGACCTTGAGCCTTCTGATAAGGCCCATAGTGAGCGACCACGTCTCTGATCCGTAAGTCATCACTGGCAACACACACTGATCAAAGACTTTCGTCTTGAGACACTGCGGGATATCGGACGAGAAGATATGTCGTAGCTTCCCGAACGCTGCCCAACCGAGTTGGATTCGACGATTGACCTCCTTCTCGAAGTTGGACCTACCTAATTGGACTACTTGTCCCAGGTAGGTATACTTGTCGACAACTTCGAGCGTAGAGTTCCCAACCTGAATAGGAGCAGGTACAACATGGACGTTCGACATTATTTTCGTCTTGTCCATGTTTATCTTAGGACCTTATGTTGGCAACAACATAAATATCAATTTTTATAATTAAAAATTGTATTGGCAACATTGTAAAACTTCCTGTCCTCCGCTCGCCACGAATTGGGGCGGTCACGTTTTTGTCTTTTCCACTAAATATAATTAATTATTATCAATATTAACCAGTTTATGAGCCTTTCAAATAAGCGTTTCTGTACGAGCATACAAGTGCTAGAAAATAAACTGCTGCCGTGAAAAAGTGTTTTTTTTACTGACGAAAATAATTCATTCCTGGCGTGGCTTGTGCCCGCCATACTGGTCCTTCGAGCCGGATATCTGAGTGTCTGCATTCAAGATCTCAAAAAATCAAGATCCGAACGGCTGTCCTAGTTATTTAGAAGCTAGCAATATTTAACGGCAGCCGAAGAATACCGAAAACAGCAGAAATCAGAGCCCGTGGAAACAATAAAAAAACGAAGATCGTGTCCCTGCAAAAATATCGCTTCACATTCTCTACGTGTGTGTGTGCGCATCTATACAAGTGTGCATACCTAATCGCATGCGTCTTTTCGTCAATTCAAACCATTGTGCGGTTGGCAGCCCTGCTGTCCAATCTGAATATCCGCACCGAACTTGGCTACGAGAACGTCGCATCGGGAGCCGATCGTGAGCCGAGTGCAGTCGAACGTGAGCTGAGTTGCGCCGAGTGCAGCCGAACGTGAGCCGAGTCAAGCCGACTTCACCCGAACGTCGTCATTGCCGTCAACAAAACATCCGTCGAGCGAGCAGCGTTTGCGTCGTCATCTCACGTCAAATCACTTCGCCATTTTGTGTACATTCACTTTGTTCTTGTGTCGTGTTTCTCGTGTAATTTGTGTTCACAATGCCTATCGATTTAAAATACCTCGTTGCTAATAGGGGTTATACAAAGGCGTCGATAACGCGTCTTAAGAAGAGTTTGGAAGGTAACATTCAATTACTATCAATAGAGAATTTAAAGGCTAAAAAGACTCGACTGGAAGAAGTCTTCCAAGAGTACAATAGGCTATGTGTAAAAATTTTATCGATCGATGAAGAAGATTCCGAGAATTCTGGGGAGATCGAGGATACGTACATTGATTTAGTAGCCCAGATCAATAAAGTGCTTGAAAATGTTATTCCGCCCTCAGAAATCTCGGAATCGCAATCAAACCATAATTCGCGAATCAAGTTGCCTAACATCAACATTCCCACATTTACGGGAAAATACACAGAATACTACGAATTCATCAATATTTTTAATGCTATGATTGATAAAGATCAATCCATATCTTCAGTTGAAAAGCTATACTATTTGAAGAGCTTTCTCAGAGGAAAGCCTCACGCCCTTATCAACAATCTACCCCTCCAGGGTCACAGTTACGTGGAAGCTCTTAAATTGCTTAAAGAGAGATACAACAACAACACTACAATAATACAAGAACACATATACACAATAATGGACATACCAGCCATTCGGTCTACCCCTGCTAACTTAAGAAGTCTCATTTCAGATGTTAAACAGCACCTTGCGGCCCTTAAAAACCTAGAGGAGCCGGTGGAGGGCTGGGACAGCGTAATAATATGCATTATTTCACGCAAGCTGGACCCCGCTACATCTCAAGCGTTCACATTGGAGCGAAACCCTCTGGTAAAACCAACAATCAAAGAACTGCTCGAGTATTTAGCACGTCGCGCTAAGGCCCTGGAAGCCAGCAATTCTTCGAAGAAGCCGCAGGCTAACCGGATGGCCAGCCATACTGTAACTACAGCGCAGCCAGCTCCAGCATGCCTATACTGTAAGTCATCTGAACATAAGCTTTTTAAGTGTGAAGCCTTTGCGCTTGCTGCTCCGGGGCAACGGGTAGAATTTGCAAACAAAAATAATTTATGCAAAATTTGTTTAGGGCAGCACAAACAGCGCAAATGCAAATTTCATTTTAAGTGTGCTGAATGTAAACAGGGGCACAACTCCCTACTGCATGGGATTGATGTACAGCAAGCTTCAACAAATGTGGCGCTTAAAAGTACCTGCAATATTAAGACTCCGGTGCTACTGCCTACTGCACAAGTTAAATTAGTTACGCAGTCAGGCAGCAATATTTATGTGAGAGCTCTGCTTGACAGTGGGTCACAGGTTTCTTTTATCACTCAGCACACACTTGATTTATTAGGCTTGGTCCCTGAGCACACTAACTCCAACATTGTTGGCATTACTAACATTTCCAAAACACTTGACAAATGTATAAAGCTTGAGGTTCACTCCGCTATTTATCCATTCAAAATACTTGTCAATTGTCATGTGGTAAAATCCATCACAACCAAATTGCCTCAAACACGTATTGATGCGTCATGCATTACATTCCCTGCGAATTGCAAGCTAGCCGACGCAAACTTTAATGTGCCTGGTGATGTGAACTTGTTGCTTGGAGCTGACATTTTCTTCCAGATCCTATTGCCGCCGCTTGAGAGTACTCCTGCGGGCAGCCAGTCCAGTTCTGCAAGCATCACTCTACAACAGCAGCCATCAGTAGTTCACACAACACTTGGGCACATCGTCGCTGGGCTCACCAACATTCCACATGGACAAAATCAGGTTGTATCTTTACATTTTAATGAATGTAATAGCAGCTTAAATGACACTTTGAGGGCATTTTGGGATACTGAAAAAGTGCCTGAAATCTTCCCGGAGCAATTACCTGAGCATGATTATTGTGAGAAGTTTTTTAAGGACACTACTATTCTTGAAAACAATAAATTTCAAGTCTCAATGCCCATTAAGATTCCATTAGAACAAGTAAACACAGAGCTGGGACAATCATTTCACATTGCACTTAAAAGATTTATCAATTTAGAGAAAAGATTGCATAAAGATAACAATCTATTTCTTAAATATAAAAAGTTTATTGATCAATACATAGAATTAAACCATGGTGCATTTTATGACATAAGTAGGTACAATATGTCTACAGATCCAGTCTATTTTCTTCCTCACCATGCCGTTGTCAAAGAGTCCAGTCGCACCACAAAGTTAAGAACAGTGTTTGATGGCTCCATGATTACTAATAAAAAGGTTTCTTTAAATGACCTTCTACTCAATGGCCCAGTAATGCAGAAGGATCTTTTTGAAGTTCTTCTTGCATTTAGATTAGATAAATTCTTCTTTATAAGCGACATTCGTATGATGTTTAGATGCATTAACTTAGATCCTAATCAATGTTCACTGCAAAATATACTATGGCGTGAGTCACCTGACGCAGATATTCAGTGCATACAGTTGAAAACTGTCACTTATGGTCTTAAACCATCATCATATCTTGCCACTCGCTGCCTCATTGAACTTGCAAATAGGTATGAAAATCAGTTTCCATTAGCATCTAGAATCTTAAAGAATAATACATATGTCCACGATATTTTATCCAATAGTCAAACTAGTACCGAATTAGTAAAAATGCAGTCTGAGTTAATTCAGCTTCTTGCTCTGGGGGGATTCCAGCTCCACAAGTGGGCATCTAACTGTAATTCAGTTCTTGAAAATGTCCCTAAAGAAACTCATCATTTTGGCGATTTGGAATTAGAGCGGCATGACATGTCTGTAAAAACTTTAGGTATCAACTTTAATGTTAACGATGACATGTTCAAGGCCAGTTGTCCTAAACTATATAACAGTACACGTGACACTAAACGTGAAATATTAAGTTACATCAGTTCATTTTTCGACCCACTGGGGCTAGTAGGGCCTATATTAACCCGTGCTAAGGTAATTATGCAAACCTTGTGTGTCAGTCAAACAGACTGGGATGCAAGTCCCTCTGAGGACATCAGGACAATGTGGAATGACTTTGTTAAAGATTTATCCAATATGGAGACAATCAACATTCCTCGCTGTGTCAAGCCTCCTGATACTGTTTGTAGCCAACTGATAGGATTCGCTGATGCCTCCACAGTGGCTTATGGCTGTTGTTTATACTTACGCTGTACTGACGAACAAGGTAATTCTCATGTTCAGTTACTGGCCTCCAAATCTAGGATAAACCCTATTAGGAAAAAGTTGACAATTCCCAGGCTTGAACTCAATGCTGCACTTCTGCTTGCTGAACTGACTGCAAAGGTACTACACACTCTTTCTACACATTTACATATTACTGACACTCACCTATTTTCTGACTCTCAAATCGTCCTAGCATGGTTAAAAATCGGACCAACAAAGCTACAGGCTTATGTTGCAAATAGGGTAAGAGCAATTTCAGAGATTGCACGTGAATGTCACTGGCAATATGTCGATACTGCAAACAATCCTGCTGATTGTCTCAGTAGAGGGTTAAGGTCTCATGAACTCAATAATCATAAATTATGGTGGCATGGCCCATCATTCTTACATAATATAGATTATAAACTTCAGTTAAATTTTCATGAATTTCCTTTAGAATTACCTGAATTAAAATCTGAGAAAAGTAAAAAGGTTGTATGTGCCACAATAACTACTGATAGTTTTAACATTTTTGAAAGATTAAAGAAACATTCGAATATAAATAAAATGTCTCGTGTACTTTCTTATGTAATTAGATTTTGTAATAATCATAAGCTTAACAATAAAAAACAAAAGGGTGTTTTAACAACTTTAGAATTAAGAAAGTCATTGTTACTAATTGTCAAACATGAACAATATCAGTATTATGTAAACGAGATTAAAAGCTTGTCATCACACAATCAAGTCTCAGGTAATCTTAAGCCACTAGCTCCTTTTCTTGATAATTCTGGTATTCTCAGAGTAGGTGGTCGCCTGCAGAGTGCACCTATACCATATGATAAAAAACACCCGGTCATTTTACCAAAGGAATCTGTTATTACAAGCTTGATTGTGAGAGATGAACATTTAAAATTGCTCCATGCAGGGCAAAAATTGGTATTAAGTTCCATCAGACAACGATTTTGGATTGTTGATGGACTACGAACTGTAAAAAAAGTAATACATAAATGTGTAACCTGTTTTAGACTGAAGGCGGTTGCGGCATCTCAACTGATGGGTTCCTTGCCTGCTGAGCGAGTCACCGCATGTCGGCCGTTCCAGAAGGTCGGAGTGGACTTCGCTGGGCCGGTATCCGTCAAAAACAGTCGTGTCAGAAAACCAGTCATCGGTAAAGGTTACATTGTTCTATTTGTATGCTTTGTGACAAAGGCGATTCATATTGAATTAGTATCTGATTTAACGACAGACGCCTTTCTCGCAGCTTTCAAGCGATTCATTGCTAGACGTAACTTGCCCAGCGACGTTTTCTGTGACAATGGGGCAACCTTTAAGGGGGCAAGGAACCTATTAGATAAAATGTATCGTTTGCACGCTTCTCAAAGTCACCAAATTCTAGTAAAGTCATATGCTGCTGAACGCGGTATCAATTTTCATTTTATACCTAGTTATAGTCCAATATTTGGCGGACTTTGGGAAAGTGGCGTCAAAAGTACAAAACACCACATAAAACGTGTCGTAGGTAAAGCCTTGCTCACTTATGAACAACTAAATAGTGTATTAATAGAAATTGAAGGTGTACTTAACTCTCGTCCATTAACTGCTCTTACAGCAGACCCTAATGATTATTCTTTTTTGTCACCTGGACACTTTCTGACAGGTGAAACCCTCAATTGTATTCCTGAACAAAATCTAAGCGATACTAACGTAAGTTTGTTAAAATGTTGGTCTGTAATTACTAGTATGAAGCAGGCCTTCTGGAAAAATTGGAGCAAGCATTACTTGACTCTAAAATCAAAATCAAAATCAAAATCATTTATTCATCTAGGCCACTAAGTGACGCTTATGAACGTCAAAATTTAAGTTAATTACTTAATGATTCTACATTTACATTTACTGTCACGTTCGCAATGCAATAGGTAGAACCACGAGAAAGAACGGGCAATAAAACTCATGGCCACTCTTTTCAAACAAATATAATGGTGGTACATTTTATTTTTGTAAGGAGCTGCAACTGTTTCACATTGTAGACATCTACTAATAAATTTTTTAGTAGCTATTGATATCATACTCAAGCAGTAAATGATCTTCATATGGTAAGCCTCCCAAAGTAAATATGGTGAAACAGGAGCATCCACTTACGTCTTTTTTAATGTAGGCAACTCGCGAACATGGTCAGAACTATGGTAGAAGTGAATGAAGCCGAAAGTAACGGTATTATGAAACCAAAGCAATCGACAACCTATTAGTTAGCCCATGCCCTCTACTTCAAAGTCGCCCTAAGTGGCGCGATAATGTAATTAATGTTTCTATAGGTAGTTTAGTTATATTACGTAATGATAACACCTCGCCTTTGGAATGGCCCATGGCTCGTATCACTAATGTTTTTCCTGGAAAGGATGGAAAAGTTCGCGCCGTAGAAGTTAAAACTGCTAATGGATATACGCACAACAGGTCCATTACAAAGGTCTGCGTGTTACCTATAGAGATCTAAGTTTAAGTATTATAAGAGTTTAAGTGGTACTCATGTCTTAGATTAAGTATATCATTAGGTACTTAAGTCCTGCACAACACAATTTGTGTTAGGTGAATAGTTATTTAAGTTTAAACTGCAACTTTTTTAAATTACTATATTGCTTAATTTGTAAGGTCGTTTAGTAATAGTTATCTTGTCTGATAATAACTCTATGTAATCCTACTGCCGTAGGCCCCCCCCCAACTTATGTTGGCAACAACATAAATATTAATTTTTATAATTAAAAATTGTATTGGCAACATTGTAAAACTTCCTGTCCTCCGCTCGCCACGAATTGGGGCGGTCACGTTTTTGTCTTTTCCACTAAATATAATTAATTATTATCAATATTAACCAGTTTATGAGCCTTTCAAATAAGTGTTTCTGTACGAGCATACAAGTGCTAGAAAATAAACTGTTGCCGTGAAAAAGTGTTTTTTTACTGACGAAAATAATTCATTCCTGGCGTGGCTTGTGCCCGCCACCTACTAGTTGAGAGACTCTACAGAGGCCATCGAGCATTGTGCCTAGGTCTTCCATTGTCTCAGCCATGACTATGATATCGTCTGCGAATCGAAGGTGAGTGATGTACTCGCCGTTGATGTTGATGCCGAGCCCATTCCAGTCCAGAAGCTTGAAAACATCCTCCAGCGCAGTGGTAAACAGTTTCGGGGATATGACATCCCCCTGTCTCACCCCTCGCTGGAGTTGAATAGGTTTCGAACTCTGGTCCTGGAGGCGGACTGACATAGTGGCGTTTTCATACAAACACTTTAGCACTTCGATATATCGGTAGTCAATCCGGCACCGTTGGAGAGACTGTAGCACCGCCCAGGTTTCGATCGAATCGAAGGCTTTCTCATAGTCCTCAAACGCCAAGCATAGGGGCTGGTTATACTCCTCGGACTTCTGTATAACCTGCCGCAGCGTATGTATGTGGTCTATGGTACTATAGCCTTTACGGAAACCGGCTTGTTCGGGAGGCTGGAAGTCGTCTAGCTTGCTCTCGAGACGATTCGTGATGACCCTCGAAAACAGCTTGTAGACGTGGCTCAGAAGTGTGATGGGTCTGTAGTTCTTTAAGAGGGTTTTATCCCCTTTCTTAAAGAAAAGCACCACCACACCTCTGTGCCACGCCTGTGGCGTTTTACCCTCGAGAATAACGGAATTAAATAGCTTCCGGAGGGCTTCTCTAGCGGGTGCACCGCCGGCCTTCAGAAGCTCGCTCGTAATTCCGTCATCACCCGGCGCCTTGTTGTTTTTGAGCTGTTTGAGAGCCACACTAATCTCGTGCATGCTGACGTCCGGGATATCTTCGGTATAGCGTCGGGTCAATCCAGCTCTAGGGTCTGACGCTGGAGTGCTTGCGGGTTGTTGCGTTGTCGTGTATAGCTGTCCATAGAACCTTTCGATCTCCTTCAAGAGCTCAGGCTTGGACGATACGATTCTGCCATCTTCCGTCTTCAGCTTTGTCAGCTGACTCTGCCCAACAGACAGATCCCTCTGGAACACTTTGGAACCCTTATTCTGCTCGATCGCCTCACGAACACGTTTTGTGTTGTATTGGCGGAGATCGCGAGTCAGAGACTTAGTGATCTGTCTGTTGAGGTGCCGATATTTCGGCATGTCGTCGGAGGATAGCAGAACCATCTTGCGCCTTTCCTCTAACAGCTCGAGGGTCGGATCCGAGATCTTGCTGGTTCTCTTGCTTTTCTGGGGCTTAAAGAATTTAGCCCCTGTTTTATGGACAGCATCCACGAACCCGTTACTGTACTCGTCCACATCTACGCATTCGCCCAGGCATTCGAAACGGTTCTTGAGTTCGAGCTGAAAGCTCTCGGGGTTTTGGATATGAACCGGGGCTGGTCGGAGCGTGGACTTTATCAACCTCGACCGTTCGAGGCTTGTACAGATATTCAATGTGCCTCTTACCATTCGGTGATCGCTCCCCACTTTAAGTGAATTTGATCACGGTGTCTCCGTCATTGAATATCTGCCTCTTCGTCGACATGATAAAGTCGATCTCATTTTTGGTTGCACCGTCTGGACTTACCCAGGTCCACTTGCGGCATTCTCGCTTCTTGAAGAAGGAGTTCATCATATAGAGTCCTTCCTTCTCCATAAAGCTAGCCAGCAAGTGACCCCGGGAATTCCGATGCTCATAACCAAATTGCCCCACTCTCAGCTCATCACCGTCGCGTTTGCCCAGTTTCGCGTTAAAATCTCCCATGACCACGGTGTAATGGGTTTTGTAGCCATGTATAGCCCGAGATATATCCTCGTACATGGCTTCCACCTCCTCATCGGGGAGCGACGAGGTCGGAGCATATACTAAAACATACGTGAATTCAATTGTATTAACATGATATCAATACATTGAGTTTCAATGCTTGCTTCTTTTATATAAATAAATAAATAAAAATAATGTCTACTCGACCAAGAGCAAAATTTATATTTCTTTACTACCTGAAAATCAAAGACGCCATTTCGTAAATAATTATCAGTAGCACAATAACCTATAATTAACGCTGAAGGTTGTATAGAGCAGGCTGTTTGAAGTAAAGGTCAGAGTTTATGGGGACAGAGTCATATCGTCCTATGTTCATAAGTGGGTTACAGGCCAAGAAATCATTCACCTTTAATTCTATAGTGTATCATTAAGAACTAAATTAAATCTACAGAAAAGTGTACAAAATTATAAGTTTGGTGTGAATGTAAAATTTAAGTGTATTTGATTTGTTTTGGGGAAGTGGTATAGTAGAATATTACTGGTAAAGTAAATGTGATTAAATGTTTTTATTTTTCACATTGCAGGAGAGTTTTTTTATCGTTGGGATATCTGCCGGTACCAAAGATTATTAGTAGATAGACAAAACATCATACCAATATCGGCCGTTGTGACGTGAAAAGTATCGTATTCATATTAGTATGACTGCTTCCGTGGTTCAGTGGATAGCGAATTCGTGTGCTGATCGGCTGCGATTTCCGGGTCAGACGAAAGTGTTACTGAGCTCTTCCGAAATTCCAAGAGTCTAAAAAATATTAGTATAGTTTCTTCGTTACTTTATAGAATAGTTATTACAATGTTAGAACTTAGTTTTACAGAGTTCCAAGAGCGGTTTAGTTTGTTTGTGTACAAACCGAAAAACAATCAGTCATAGATAGATGGGTCAAGCAAATATTTGTGCCGCGCAGCAATCAAACCCGTCACAACATTTATACATGTACGATCTTTGTTTGTGTATGGAAATGCAAATTGTAAAGTTGCAAGTCCTTAAAAACAATTCTTGCAACTCCTCCAAAAAGTTAAATACTGGCATCTATATAAATTATTGTTTCCTTTATTTTCTTTGACTGCCTCAGTGGTCCAGTGTATAGCGTAAGCGTCTGCTGATCGGAGATCCCGGGTTTGATTCCCGGATCGAGCAGTGTAACTGAGTTTTTCCGAATTCTCAGTAGCAGCTCCGAGTCTGGCAATGTGCCCGGCAACGGCAATAGGCTCGCCTCCTATTACGTGGGACCTTAAATATCATGGCGAAATGTGGGTCTCTGCCTACCCCTTCGGGGATACAGGCGTGAATCTATAATTTTCTTTTTTTTGGCATCTATAATGTAATCAGTCAACATTTTTAGTCACCATTATGAATCCCATGGATTATCTATTAAAAATAATACAAATTCCTAAATCTCGTACATACAACAGAAAGTCATCATAAAGTCTTTTGCAGTCTACTCTTGGAAATAGGCCTCTTGTGTGATCACGCAACAAAAAATTAAAACAAACAAAAAGCCGTTTTTATTTCCTTACACCGTTTCCAAACACTGTAGCATTTCACGAACACATACAAAGCAACCTCTCCTTAGCAAAACACAGAACACTGAATAAAGTAATGGTAACTAACGAAGTAGGAGCGGCCAAGCCTAATTATCGGCAACACGAGTCGCACTCACATAAGCTTTGTCCAGTCGTCTGGTTCTGGACAAAGGGACCAGACGGCTGGACACTCGGTTACAATGTTCGTTTTCAGTTTAGTTTCAGCAAGGTGTGACATTGTGTGAAGTTAATTGGTCGGTAAAGTGAGTGTTATGTACTTTTTGAACACAAAGTGGATGGCGGTTTTGTTGTGTTAGAACATAACACTCAGATAGATAGAGGCTGCGTTATTACATTCAACTCAGGACTTCATCTAATACAAAATAAAATGTGATATTATTTGATTTTAGCATTAAATGCTACCTGCCCGGGGACCGGAGAAGTACTATCCTTACAGAATATGGACGTAAAGTAACAATAGCGGACTTTTTGATTGATAGTTCTATTTGATGTTGTTGTACTAAATAGATTTTAATAACCATTGCCTATGTAAAGTTATTAACATAATCGTGCTTTTTGATATTGTCACAGTACTGTAACAATATTTGCATTTATGTATTTTGCCTAAATGGCAAAATATACAAGGATTCATTTATATATTCTATATTCTATTATATTCTATTCTATTCTGCTCTGCTCTGCACTGCACTGCTCTACTCTGCTCTGCTCTGTTCCGCTCTGTACTGCACTGCTCTGCTCTGCTCTACTCTATTCCACTCTACTCTACTCTATTCTATTCTAACATTATTTATACAGCGAGAGTGCCGTTGGCCCTACCGGGTTTTCCTTCTCCCTCATCTCGATCTGCCTTGTTTGCCTTTATACACCGAAGTTATTGACAATCAACGCAATTGACTTATCATGAATGCAAAGTGATTCAATTTCATAAGCTAAATGCTTACAATGGTGATTGCTCAGTAGATGAGGCATTAAATATGACGACTGAATACACGTTCAAATGTTACCAATGGCTCTATTAGAGTACCAAACACACAAGCAATTAGATAAGCTGAACACAAAAATTTGCAAGAGCTCATTTAATTCTCTTTATTGTATCTCAATAATATTATGAATAGATGAAATGAAATATGAAATAAAATTTATTCTGACTCCACTCAACAAGTTACATACATCAAAAAAATATACAGAACAGTCATAAAAACAAAAAAAATAACATAATAATTACAGCAGAATAAACAGTAATAAAAAAAAGAATAACATACTTATACAGACAGGAGAAGAAAAAAGCTGTGCAAGTCAGTTGAGAATGGTTAAAAAAGGACCTGGCTCCGATTTTCAATTAAATAGATATTATTGTTGCCAGAATTTGTAACATGTCAACAAAACGCCATCTGGCATTCTATTGATAATATCTGCAAATACTTGTCAATACGTTTATAATAATTCTATACCGATATGATTTAAATATGTCATTCATTCCATTATTGTATTACGGTTTGTCATTTTAGGGAATCTGTGGTCAATTTTGCCAAAATGGTATTTCGTTATTCGATTGATTTTAAATCCGTTTTGTAGTATAAATCAACGTTAGTATGTACATTATTATTTTAGCATGGATAAATATTCACTTTAAAATAATTACTGTGTAAAGCGACTGATCACACTATAAATGGATCTGGCTATCTATGGGGCAATATAATCAAATTCTACTAGTTTTTAGGCGACAATAGAGAGAATAAAGTATTTCGTCTCAATCCTCTTCGCTGTAGAAGAATAATCGTACACTAAACTAAACCTAATAAAAAAAAGCCAAACTTACAACAAGATCTCAAGAGACAGGAAGATATAAGGCCCAAATTGATGTGCGGATATCACAATAAAACAATGAATACAAAAATGATTTGTCCAGACTGGTCTAGAAATATAGCACCTAATATGTAAGTTTCCCACAAAAGTCTGGGAAAAGGAGCTATGTATAGAAGCGAGTGGAGCGAGCTGTTTGCACCATTTCGCGGTTTGTGATGTAAAACAAAGATGCTATGGACAAATGATAGTCATACAACGCTTTTGATGAATTGTCAATACTTCCCTTAATATGACACTAGAATTTGACAGAAATTGTGAGACATACCACTGAAAGTGGATACCTTACTGAAATGATGAGAAATTTGTGGAGAACTGGTTAAAATGCGAAATATCTATGTTTGAGTGATGTGCCGTCGCAGCCTACACCATACTTTTCACGTGTCCGTCTCGTGGCCTATTAAGGGTAATAGGCTTTATTACTCTCACACTGCTCTCATCTCTGCTTCGCGTCTTCGACTTTTTTTTGCTGGCCACTCACTAGTGAGCTCACTACTCTGTGTAGCTTTGGAACAGCAACACTGCCCTTTTTTCCAAATAAATATTGTCTACCGAAATACGAAGATATCTGTAAGTAGCAATATCTTATTAGTAATTTAGAAAACAATCTCCAATACTACACCAATTTGATAGAAAATGGGAATTAAAAGTTAAAATAATTTTAACCTAGAACTTTATGGTCTAGTTTCCATAGTAATATACATTAAGTAATAATTAGAATAGTAAATACAGTGATAGGCACACAGTGCCCCCCCATGGGATCTCCACCTTGTCGTGGTGGGGGCGCGCCCTATCGCCCGCGACCAAATGGGGGCGCACCATCGTTGCGTCGCGGTGGGGCCGCAGAGGAATAGGAGATGCGGTGTTGCGTTGCCATCCTCCCTATCCTCTGCGGCTGCTGGGTGTTTTGGCGGCGGAGCCCAACACCTTCATCCGCCGCCAAGGGGGTTTCGTTCGGGGCCCACTTGACCATCTGGCGGGCCAATACCCGTCAGGGGGTAG
The DNA here is from genome assembly GCA_944739405.2 of Euclidia mi. Taxonomy (NCBI): domain Eukaryota; kingdom Metazoa; phylum Arthropoda; class Insecta; order Lepidoptera; family Erebidae; genus Euclidia; species Euclidia mi. Next base: position 21,688,246 of record OX123204.2, on the reverse strand, counting down.
CGAGGAATGCTTCGGTGAAACTCTACCCTCCGACACATGGGTACATGAGGAGCACGGGTTGGTTTTTAGTCAGTAAGAGTCTGATAGTCCCCTTCGCCCTTCCCCCCCAGGGCGAAGGGACTCCGTCAGGATTTTTCAACCCCACACCAAAAAAAAAAGCCACACAGTGCGTAAGTTATGACATGATGAATACGAAAAGTGAATTTAATGAAAAAGTATTTTTTCTATTTTGTAACTATTTATGTAAAATCTGTATTTCTTATAACGGGTGGCGCAAAAGTAATGACCCTATTTGGTTCAGCTACAACTTCGTTTCTAAAATAGAAAACTAGAATTAGTTTTTTAAATATTATTTATATTTGTGCCCTGAAATTTAGTTGCATTATGATTTAAATATGATGTCTATTAAATGTTGACTTCCAGAGTTGAAGCACATTTGAGCCCTATTTATGACATTTTCCATAACTAGCCGTTACACTTCCTGCGATGTGTTTCTTATTACTTGGTTTATGTTTTCTTTTAAAGCTGCGAGAGTCTGTGGTTTGTTCACATACACCCGAGATTTCAAATATACCAAATTAATTAATTTTGCAGATAAATTATACTCTTCAAATTTGAGATTTATGACGCGCTGGCTCTAATCGATTTTAAACTTTCGCGATTTGTATACATCATACAATATTATTTAGCGGGTCTTAGTCGCGATAATTTATTTATTTCAAGGCATAAATACCTCTGTTATTCTCTTACGTTTCTACCGGCTTGCAACGGTTGTGGTCGCGGAGGGACTGACTTGTGAAGCGCGGGTTTCGGCAGCTACCCTCACTTTTTTTGTATTTTTGATATTTTTAGTTCTATCCGCACTGTCGGTACTTCGACACACTACACTTATGACGTCTACACACTGATGAGTTGTGTTACTGCGGCGTTGTTTGCATTTGTGGGTAACTGGGCTTCAAGTGGTCGATAGTCTGTATCCGTCCTCCCGGTTGAAATTTCTATGTTTTTTGATTTCAACCGCTTCACGTACTATCCTGGAGTAATAGTGGCGATCGGTGGATAAGACTTGTGGTCTATGTAATTCTATCCAGTGGTTTGGTCCAGATTCCAGCAAATGCTCAGCTATGGCAGATTTATTAATTTGTCGATTTTTGACAGCTGTGATATGTTCTTTGACCCTTTCAGCGATCGTTCGTTTGGTCTGTCCGATATAGGAACTACCACAAGTGCAATCAACCTTATAGACGCCTGGTGTTTGTAGAGGAATTACGTCCTTTGGGGTACGCAGATTGTGTGCTACCTTGGAGAGAGGACTATATACAGTCTTGATGGAGTATTTCTGTAGTACTGTTCCAACTTTGTCCGTCACTCCCTTGATATGAGGCATGTAAGCCGGCACTCTGCTTACTTCAGATTTGCGGTCCTTCCTCTTTCGACGGGGTATCTCCTTTTTGTATCCGTTGCGCCTTATTACCTCCTGAACATGTGACAATTCACTGTTTAAGTGTTCAGGGTCACAGAGGTCATAGACTCTGTTCACTAACGAGGTCGCAACGGATTCCAAATGTCGCGGGTGATGATGCGAGCAGGCGTTGAGATACCTGTCGGTGTGTGTCGGTTTTCTGTATACAGTGTGTCCAAGTGTACCATTAGCTCTCACCGTCACTTTGACGTCGAGAAAGGGTAGCGATCCATTTACCTCCATTTCAAATGTAAACCGGATGTTCGGATGTATGGAGTTCAATTTGTCTGCGAAACGTTCTATGTCTTGCTTGTTGCCCTTCATGATGCAGAATACATCGCCGACATACCTCTTCCATAGCTTTACATTTGAAGCCTGCATGTCTATGGATTCTTCGAAATGTTCCATCCAGATATTGGCCATCACCGGTGCTACTGGGCTACCCATTGCCACTCCGTCGATCTGGAGGTAATGTTGTCCACGATATATAAAGTGATAGGCACACAGTGCCCCCCCATGGGATCTCTTCAATAGAACCCTCCAAGCATTTCTTCAATAGAACGGCGTATTCGTTAGACAGACCGCTATCCCTTAATTTTCTCTCAACGACCTCAAGGCAATCCTGAACTGGAACATTGGTGAATAGTGACTCCACGTCAAAACTTGCCATCACTTCGTCTGGTTCCTTTGTCACGCTCTTGATGATGTCAATAAGAAGGCTCTACTCTAGACGATTTCGGTGATCAGTAGGCAGCAGCTGATGAGTCATATGAGTTTTATACGGAAACATCTTCAATTCTTTGACCGAAATACGCTGCAGAGTCAAATACACGTTGTGTTTTTATGACTGATGACACGATTATTTCACGTTCTTGGGGAGTAAAGCGGTCCATGATTTTTTTTAGTGAATTTTACATTATTGAAATTAAACTACAGTTTACGGATTTTATCGCGTTGTATTGGTTTCTCTAAGTTATTACATTTGAAACTAAAGATCTAGAAACTATATTTTTAATTTATTACTAGCCGACGTTTCGAATTCTTTACAGAATTCATGTTCACGGCAGACTGAGGTGATATTTGTCTTTTTCTTGAATGTATAAGTTATCTCAAAGTACCCGAACATTTTTCAACTACTGGTGTTACTATTTACGCAGAATGAGCTCACAGTGTCCTTAGGTCTTCTGGTGACTTTGTCCTTCTTGGGTTTCATTAGCCTTATGACAGGGTCCCAAGCTGGAGGAACATTCCAACCATCTTCCCTATTGAAATTAGGGTGTTTTTTATTTCAATAGCCTCTCGTATCATCCTTGGAAGAAAACGATGTTCTTTTGCGAGTATCTGTGGTTCATCAAATCGCAGGTAGTGGTTGGGTCCTTGTTCCACATGTTCACACACAGCAGACTTTGTTGAACGTTTATGTTTTATGTCAGCTATATGTTCTTTGAGTCGAATGCCTATGCTTCTCTTGGTTTGTCCAATGTATGAGCCTCCAGCTTGGGACCCTGTCATAAGGCTAATGAAACCCAAGAAGGACAAAGTCACCAGAAGACCTAAGGACACTGTGAGCTCATTCTGCGTAAATAGTAACACCAGTAGTTGAAAAATGTTCGGGTACTTTGAGATAACTTATACATTCAAGAAAAAGACAAATATCACCTCAGTCTGCCGTGAACATGAATTCTGTAAAGAATTCGAAACGTCGGCTAGTAATAAATTAAAAATATAGTTTCTAGATCTTTAGTTTCAAATGTAATAACTTAGTGAAACCAATACAACGCGATAAAATCCGTAAACTGTAGTTTAATTTCAATGTGTAACATTCGCGTAAACCCAAGAAGATAGAATTTTACATTAATTGATTCCTACAACATTTTCAATTTAAGAATGACAGAAGATGGCGTCAAAAAAATATAAGGAATTTCTGTAGGGTCATTAATTACTTTTACGCCACTCTGTACGTTTATTGTATACATTTATCTTACAAAGCAAATAGATTTGCCGTCCGCTTGCAAGTGTCCAACAAGCTTGGACACTCGCAAAGACACGTAACATCAACGCATTGTCATCAAAATATAAAAAAAGATTTTCGCGAAAATAAACAAATAAGTATCTCTGGAACGTGTATAAAGTATATAGTATTTAAAATATTATTTTAGTTGACAAAGAACAGTGGCAATGTGCTGTCATGAAAATATTAGAAATAAAGCTCTGCTTTAGAAAACATTTCGACGTGAAACCTTTTCTTCCAAGCGCTACAGTCAATAACAAAAAAAATGGAAACCACAACAAGTTCTATCGCAGTTATCAAAGAACGCACATACAACACTCTAATATGTATTTCGCAACTACTCACACTTAAGAACACTGAGATATTCTCAACATGCGTTACCGGGCATTATGCTAATATGTCTCTGTAGTACCGAACCGAGTACCGAACTATGCCTGTATATTTTCGGCGGTCATTTCGGCGGCGGTATTTTTTTCCAAACGCTTTAAAGTTTCCAAAATATCTAGCTATCGGTAGAGACCACTAGGTGGGGCATTTAGGGAATATATGTTAATTGTTCCCGTGGACCTTTAGCACCTCATAAATAAAACTTGGTCCACGATCTAAGCTAACAAGTATGCGTTTGTGTACACTCATGACACATACTAACACTACATTATTCTATACATTTCGTTTCTGAGAAAATAAGTAAGGTCTGGCAGCCCTGGGCTCTTGGCCTAAAACGTCTGTCATAATACAGCCTTTCGCAATCCACTGCTGGACATAGGCCTCTCCTAATTTGCATCATAATAGCATTGGGAATCAATAGGAAGATTTCGTCTACTATTCCATGCTGGCCAGACCACTGTTATAGGGCTTGATGTCAAGATTTCTGTCTCTACTCAAGGTACTATTTGCTTCGTGTTAATCGCCTTGTACGACACCCATGGAATGAAATGAGGACATGGAGTGGTGATACTTTGTATTATTAACACGTCATCACATGCGGTAGAGCACCAAATTCAAGAAGCGGTAAAAGGGGTAAAATTAAAACGTGCACTTGCAGATAAAGCCAATTTTAATTGTGCAAAATAGCACAATAGACTGCTTCTAGGTCAGATATCTGACTTGCCTGTAAATCAAGGAAGAAAAAGAGGCTGAAGTATTTAATAAGCCTTTCGTTGCGTTTCCGAGATCGAACCCAGAACATTCGACGTAAAACTCGCTAAGCTGCGAGACATCTGCTTATACTACATACGTGCAGTCATACTCGTAGTAGAATGATTGCTCAGCATCCACTATTTCCAGTACAGGTACAAAAATGTTTCCAAGAGCCTCTCGAACTTTGTACCATTTTATAAAAACATTCGTGCGGAAACTTTTTTTGTACTAACATAACCGGTATCTGACACTGAAAAATGTAATTAAACGGCAATGACCCAAAAAATGTAAATGAACTGATTTTTACCGTCCGATGGATAATGAACACATGACTGGACATATTTTAAAAGAGGATGTTCGTATATACATAACGTCACGCCTTTTATCCCCGAAGGGGTAGGCAGAGGTGTATTTCTACACCCACTTTTCGCCAGATATACTTTAGTCCCACGTAATAAGGGGCGAGCCTATTGCCGTACCGGGCACATTTCCAGACTCCGTGCTGCTACTGAGAATTGAGGATGCTATTGAGGATGTTCACTGGCCTTGAAATTGTTCGGCAATGTTTATATTTTAAGAGCTTGAAAATCTGCCTCACTAGTCTCGGGTCAGAAGTGGACGATTAGTTTTGAGTCCATTGGATCAATTTTAGTGTGACAGATTGTTACCACAGCCTTTCGCAGGTCACTGATGGACATCTCTTTATGAGAAGCGTGAGGCCTTAGTCTGTTTGGCAGATTTCACATGTCTTTCTAGAACGTATTGAGGAACTCTCAGAAGTCTCAGACGTGACTTCGCCATTCAGCAAGGGAGAATCAACAATTGAATGCGCACTTTAATTCGAGAAGTCTGTGGTCCGCGTCGTGGGTATTCGAGACCCTCTGCGTAGTATTTTAGTGTCTCCACTTGGCTATTGCTGCTTATCTATAAAATTTATCCTCCGAGCGTTATTCCAGTTGCATTCCGGGGTCCGCTTACGAATATAATCGGATTTGGCTGAATTTTAGCTTTTCCACAGAGCGACTGCCTGTCTGACCTCCGCAACCCAAAGAGATAGCGATATTCCATGGTTTAGACTAGTGTCAGTTTATTCACAGGTACTAAACTCTATAGGTCTCCGAAGCATGGGACAAGCGATAATTAACTATTTAATACCCACATAACTCCGAGAAGTCGTCATGGATGCGTCATGGGTTCGAACCTGATACCCTCTGCATGGCAGTCTGTTGGTATCTCCACTAAGCTATTGCTGCTTATCAATGAATCTAAATTCACGAAAGAATATTGGATCAGCTAAAACTATGTTATAAATAAAACTTCAGCCTCACGGGTGCAGTAAACAGTTCACATTTGCCAAGTTTCAGGCGCTCAGTGATTTATACACTGGCATGATTTATATATTTGGTCCAACGAGCCGACCTCAGTAACTTAAAAACGTGGCAAGTTTGTTCATACGACGATGAATAGGTATTATAGGCATAAGGTCCTGTAGCACAATAATGTCTCGGAAATTATTAGTTATTATTTTATTATAATTTTAGTTATTATTATAACACTCAGACAGGAAACAACAATTTATGGATCGCAAACTCTTCATGAAAAGCGAATCAACAGCGCTCCTGTTACGATGGCATCAAAACCGCATTTGCTTTTTGTTAGGCAGCATTTAGAAACACGGCAACATTCAATAACTTTTAGCAACAATCTATAGAGTTACCTCGAGTATTTTGAAATAGAATATCGTACTCTGCCATTTTAAGTGCCCAACAAAAAGTAACTGGCGGTGTGGATGCACCATATAATGGCTTAGTGGCCGCTGAAACCACTACTACGCCAACTAATACGCCAGAGCTAGGGTTCCAGAACTTCCCTTGTCATTTATTGGTTACTAATATAAATAACAGTCGGTAATATTTTATCTTTTAATGGGATTCAATGTATTTTCTCTAAGCACAACAAACCCAAAGATTTCCTTTCTCAAATTTTCTGTGCTCACCAAGTATTATTATTTTATTACCTAAGCATTCGCTAAACCAATCAGGATTATGTAACAAAAAGTAAATTAAAAGTTTGAGTAAAAGAAAAACGGAACAAGTAAACAGTTTATTGTTATTATGAACTATATTGAGCGAACTTCATGTCGCAGTAAAGTTTATTTCCACAAATGTTACGGTGCAACTGGGAATACTGGTGTTTTGATAACTACCCAAAGTTGTAAACTTGTAGATAAGTTGTTTGGCAAATATGATGCGTAGTGTAGGAGTGAGTTGATTGTGACGTTAATGTCATCGCGGGGGCTTTATATGGGTGATCGAGACCCATATGGTCACAGTTATTTAGTAGGTAGGTAGTCATAGTCTGTCCTAGGTTTAAGAACTACTATGTTATATGTTACCTATAGGAAAGAGTTTAACATAGTTAAATGGTGCTAAGGTAAAAGTTTCGAAATACGTCGCCGTTTTTAGGGGTTGTGAGTGATTGGGGGAGGGGGGAGGGGGGGAGGTCTCGGAGCCCCCCTCATCATTTTCACTTGCCGGAAATACTTAGTTTCGTCTGAAAAAAAAATATCTCCAAACATCGGTGTGTATGGCACTGCCAACTTCCACATTCTTCAAACTAGTTTAATAAACTAAGGTTGACGGAGCCCTATTCTCGAGGGCTCCTATTTTCGGGTTAAGGGTCAAAAGAGAACCTAACATAACCTATTTAGTTACTTATTACAGTCGCACGTAACCCTAGGCACTCCAAAGCAATGACGCACAAATTTGACATTCGCTGTCAATATCATTCATACAAGACGGTTTGTTGACGGTTGCGTTTCGCTTCACGTTTTTCACATAAAACCTAAATATCGCTTTTATTGATTCCACTAGTTTAATAAACTGAGGTTAATGGAGCCCTGCTTCGCAGGGCATTTACATTTACCTGCTTCGCAGGGCTCCTATTTTCGGGTTAAGGGTCAAAAGAGAACCTAACACAACCTATTTAGTTACTTTCACATAAAACCTAAAATTACGTTCCGTTTTGCATATTTGAATGAAGAACTTTTGGAAATTGTTTAAAAATATTTAGACGCAACTCCGGCAGCCAAAATTACTTAAAGGGGATTAAAAATAACTCCCTTAAGCCCCCTACACCACCAATCCCCTTAAATTCGGGCGACTCGTTTCGAAACCCAACCCGGTGCTAATTTTTGGTAGCTATAAAGATATGCTAATAGATACGATTAAGGCCTTGGCAAGAAACTTAACTGAAGCCTAAGACCTGGCTCATGAGAATATTACCTTAACATTAGTTTCTCCGTATACGCATCCGAGACACACCCGCGACGTGGATATTGCGAGTGCTGGCAGAGCGGCAAATCGATGACCAAGAGACTGGGTGCTGGCGATACATACAGGCATCATATGATTTACTGTCATCATCATCATCGTCATACCGTTATCCAAGACTTTCGCCATGAAGCCTGATGTACGCTTACTAGTCTGACATCCACTCCGTAACACAAGGGGTTAGCAAAGTTCCATGACTTTCCTTAACGACTGTCCAAGATCTTTTTGTGACAGTGGGTACTCGCAACGGCTTAACGTGCTCTCTAAGGCACCATACAAGCGATAATAAACAACATAATATGCACATATCTTCGAAGGGTCAGTGGTGCGCGCCATACTATTGAAACCTATTATGCTCTCTGCTTGGTAGGCTGTTGGGATCTCCACTAGCTCATTGCTGCCTTTCATTACGATATGCTGTATGCCCACGTAACTTTACTATATCTCTTTAGTAGCACCTAGTAGGAGAATTTAAGATACCTATAGCACAAGCAACACAAAAACCCTGACAGATTTATGAACAGTTTTAAACAAGAAATTACAAGCCACCCAAACTAATATGTTATCACAAAATAAAAACTCGATTATTTTCAGGCACGCTCGCATTTTGATTAATCTTTCAGTATTTAGGTTTATCATAAATCTGCTGAACTGGGCCACAAATCCTCATGGTCTGAGCTAGCGAACGTGGAGACTGCGAGAACAGTTCTAAATCGTTTCCTCCAGTTGCCTTGTATCTTGAGAGATGATGAATAGCCAATACTGCCTTGTTACAGCGGACATGGACTATACTAGGGAGATATTGGGAGTTCCGTAAACATATATTGTTGCTTGCGTATATAGCTGATCCGAGAAACGTTGTTTTGCTGTAAACATTACTTTTTGAGTATCGGTAATCGGTAGGTATCGGTAGTAGGTAGGTAGTTTCTGATGAAATGAATACAAACAACATTTAATTTATTTATTAGATACACCGGCTTTTTGTTTATTAGATACACCAAATAATGAGTTTTATTTGATGAACATTGAAAATAAATGTGTTAGAATAGGATGAGTATATTTTTAGAAATAGAAAAAAGAAGTAATTCTTCCGATACAAGTTATCAAATGTGTAATTCTTGCAATCTACTATTAGTTCAAATTATTGAATAAATGTATTTTTTGCAAAGATCTCAATCCTAGAGACGTCCACTGCAGGACATAGGCCCTCTAATGCTGTCCACACAGACGGATCTTGAGCTGGCCGCATCCAACTGTGTCCTGCGATCTTAACCAAATGGTCAGTCTAACTCATGGGAAGCCTACCCCTGCTGCGTCGTCCGGTACGTAGCTGCCACTCCAGAAACCACTGTCTCAACAGCCACCGGCTCTTTGAAATATGTGCCCTTTGCCCATTGCCTCTTCAGATTGACTATTGGAAGAGCTATGTCAGGGACTTTGGTTCACTTACCTATTGTATACATAGTAATATTAATTAATATGCCTTTTTTTTGTAAACTCACGTATTCAAACCATATAATTATGTGAACAGTCCGGATAGTATTTATGCAACCCGTAGTAACTCCAGTATCTTTTATTATTTGTTATACCACAGAAATATGCAGTCTTGACACACAATATACCCAAACGTCTTATGCAAGTTAATCCGACAAATAGCAACAATGAATAATGTAGGTGTTGTAGTAGTGTTATATAGTTAAATGTAAAGTACTATGAAAACTCGTGGAGTCGGTAAGTGGATTCAGCGGTCAGTTTGTGATCCACGGCACGTTTCAGATGGAACCACTCCGCTGAGAACGCGAACGCACCACAATGCACCGGAATTATATGTGTGAGTGTGTGCAAGTTTATGTATGGAAGAAACAGTGAAAGTCGCTTAAAGTCGTTTCGATGCTGAAATAAAAGGAGCTTTCATCTAATAGAAATTGTGAATGATATGTATGGAATAAAAGCGTAAACGCACTAGTTAGTGGCTGGCGGTAAAGCTGTTGACCGTAAGAAAACGCATGATGTCAAGGCACTGACTAGCGGCCATCGTCTATTTTAATTGTTGCGGCTAGCAGCTAATTCGTTCAGACCCTAGGCGTCTCTTTTTTAGCCTCTAACCAGTGCCGTTATAAGGGCACTGCTAGCGGTGCCAATGCATTAGGCGCATACCCTGAAGGGTCGTAAAAGTGACCCAATTGTCACACATAACATTTTTCAAGCGCGTGGTTATTGAAGGTCACATCAGGCGCATTAAAGTCTAGCTCCTCATTGCATCTGACTTCATAGTCTGATGACCTGACTGGTGACCTCATTAGATAGGACTTTAAAAGCGGTTCAAAAGACAATGACTAATAAAACACTAGGTAAGATCTAGATTGACACTACTTTAAACCATCTTTCAAAGAAAGTCATTACTTATTTTTATTCGGCATTTTACCAAAGAATTAAGAGGCAGATGCTTCCCAAATTTTTATTCGTCAGTCATTAGTTTACGTATAACAACAAATAATACTGATGAAACTAGGACAAAACTTTGATTATATTTAACGCTTTTTTAGTAAAATAATGAAGCCTTTGTAATTAATGTTTAATATTTAGGTCGAAACGTACGGTCACGGTCTAAAAATGTTTACCACTTTTCAAATTACATTCTTTACATATTTTTTTATAAAGCACGATTCGCCTGGTTAAGGGCGCACACTATCTAAACAAAAGCTCACTTATGTGATCATCATGCGCTTTAACGTGACTAGCATACCACCCACTATCATTATAGCTCACAGTCTGATCGCACCCTGATTTTCGCTAGACGATATCATCATCATCATCACCCTAGCATTTTCTTAGTTGCATCCCAAGCTTGCGCTTCGGAGCCCAGGGCCTGCTATAACTGGTCTACCGAGATTTGACTGAATATCAGTTTTTACACGGAGTGACTGCCATCTCATATCATTCTAAGGTTCCCAGTAGTCAGTAGGTATATTTGAGGGCGCTGACTTCCCACTAATGACTGCCATAGATCATGACAGCCGGGGCTGCTTAACGTGCTTTCTGATGCACGGGGGTGAAACACCGTCAACTTCGGGCTAATTATTAAGGATTTCTTGACAGAAATTCCTAATAATTTGTCACTAAGAAATTCTTAACAGAAAACCTTAGAAACATTTGCCGAGCCCGACCCGCGAATCGAACCCAAGACCTCATGATCAGCTGTCGTATGCACTACCGCTAGACCAACGAGGCAGTCTTACACTAGACGATATAAATATTGTATTTTTTTCAAAAAGGTTTTATATTCAGGATGTCGTATTTTCGCCATCCCTTTCATTATAATCTGTCAATGTAAAAGTCATTTGATAAACTTATTAATTACAAATACCAAAATCGTAAATAGCAAGTTTAAAATTGCATTATTTGAAGACTACAAATATTTTAGTTTCAGTGTAAATATCACGCTTGTAATTAAATGAACGTATATTATAAATGTGGAATAATAAATCGTTTTTGACACTAGTTGCTACGCAACGCATGTTATCATAGATTGGTTGCCTAGTACAATATCGTCGCCCTTGTGTCATTGATGTGTTCATGCAATTATAAGCTTTAAGGTGGTAAACACATTCAGACCGACTGTACAATGCTGTTAGTAAAGTAGCGATAATGGAGACACTTACAGACGGCTACGCTTAGAGTCTGAGGTTAGAATCCACAGCGCGCACTGCTGACATTTCAAAGTTATGTGCTTATTAAAGAGTTAATTGCTTGCTAAACGGTACAAAAAAACATTCTGAGATAATCTGCATATCTGAAAATTCTTTATAGTACTCTCGAACGACATATGAAGTGTGCTACCCTGACCTTTTACACAGTGGGAAGAGGTCCGTGCCCAGCAGTGAGACAGCTTATAGGTATAGAGTGTTGATATGCGTTTGCAAAATATTTTCAGGGGTGAATATACTACTACTGTATACAAATACATGAAAAATGAAGTCACTAAAACTTAAAATTTCTTTTTCGTAATCATACATTAAAACCGAAGAGCATGCATGAGAGATTTGATGGGAGTGAATGAAGCAAGAGAGATATGTCAGGATCGTTGCAAATGGCGTTCCGTAGTCTATGCCTACCCCTCCGGAAAACAGGCGTGAGTCTATGTATGCATGTATGTTCATTCTAAAAATCTGTTCGGTGTAATGACCGCCGCCACCGCTCAGCTGATTGGCGTGAGCTTCTACCTGTACCTAACACACACAAGCACACGTACCTACCGTGCAGTCTTATTCTGCACCAGTCAACAGTTAATTCCGATTTACTATCTAAGAAACATATAATGAAAATAGGGTCTTATAATTATCATTGTGTACAAAGGTGGACATAATACCATAAGGCATTTTCTACCTGTCAACCTTAAGGTGGTGCAGAGATAACAGTGGTAGGTGAATTTTATTAAGTATAAATTTAAATACTAGTTATAAAGAAAAACAATAAAATAGTTATATACATAATAGGGATAAAATACATACAATATATTATATATTTCTATAAATACATACATAAACATAAATCTATATACACCTAAATATACATACATACAATATATACATATATACTTATAATAATGGATGAGATTGATGTGCTGATTGAAAGCATAACGGTTGGTGGACAATCTGATTTCAGGAGGGAGTGTATTCCATAAAATAATAGACTGCACAACAAAAGAAGAGTTAATGAACCCGGTAGTGTGGCTGGGGCAAGAAAGAAGAAGATAATGAGAAGAACGAAGATCTCTCTCATGGATAGAAGATAGATATTGGAAGTATGAGGTGAGATAAGTTGGAGGGGAAGGGGACTTGAGAATAGAGAAGAGTGTAGTAAGAGCACGCAAACACCGGCGTTGACGAATTAGTAACCATCTAAGTTCGGAACGATAAGTAGAGACGTGGTCATACTTACGAAGATTGTAAATGAATCGAATGCAAGTTATTGAGAAGTCGGTCGTACTTATTGAGATGTTCTGCATTCAGGTCATAATAGCACACATCACCATAGTCGATTATGGGAAATATTAAAGCCTGCACAAGCATTGTCTTGGTCTTGGAAGGAAGGAAGTTTTTTAGGCGGTATAGTGCTCGAAGAGTTCCGGTTACCCTCTGACTAACATTAGTCACCTGGGCTTGCCAATCGAGAGTGGAATCGATGTACAGGCCTAAGTCTTTTACGGATGCACTGTACGGAATGACTAAACCATTAAACATTACAGGAGGTAGAGTTTTCTTGTCCAATCTATGCAATAAGCGGCGACTACCTACAATAATGGCCTGGCACTTCGCGGGGTTAACTTCTAAGCCAAATTTCTGACACCAGTCCATCATTGACTCAAGGTCCCTATTTATGTCGGCACTGGCAACTGACACATCATCCACCCTCGATTGGGAGTACAACTGCAAGTCGTCGGCATAAAGATGATACGAACATCGAAAATTTGGAGTTAAAAAGTTAATGAAAATAGAGAATAGTAAAGGAGAGAGAATGCCACCCTGAGGAACACCATGACTAATGTTACGCCAACTCGATGTAGTTTCATCGCAGCGCACAGCCTGCTGGCGCTCCTGAAGATAGCTTGAGAACCATTCCAATGCATTGGGCGAGATCATGAGATGGGAGAGAATCGATAGAAGGATATCGTGACTGACGGTGTTGAAAGCGTTAAAGAAGTCGACCAAGGTCAGCACAGTGACCTTAGTGTCCTCCATACCTGCCTTAACATCGCCAGTCACCTTAAGGAGAGCAGAAGTCGTGCTATGGCCTGGCCTGAAGCCGGATTGCAGTGGACTGAGCAAGTTGTTTTGGTACACAAATTGAGACAACTGTTTATGTACACAGGCTTCAAGCACTTTGGATATGAAAGGAAGGATAGGGATTGGACGGAATTGGTGATCGGGTGGAAGCCCGTGCAGGTCAACTCATATTTAACACCACTGATCTGCACTGACTTCTACTCCCTTCACCTGAGTCCGGTGTAGGGAGTGGCGAATGGTCTCAGGGGTAGCGCAGGTCGCGATGATCCCTTAGGCAAGGCTGGTGGACTATCCTTCTCGAGGTTGCCGCCCGTTCTTGGTCCAGTTCCTTCAGAAATGGATGCAACCAAAACCTCCAGCCGAAACACAAACAACAGGCACATTACACAAACACATACACACACGTACACATATGCGCGCACACATCCACATACAGGAACACATCTCTTCACCACGACCCTTCGTGGCCGGGTGGGTGTGGGCTCGTAGTAAAAAGTCACGGGTAAGAGAAGCTGACCACCTGCGCTAGGACCTGCGCAGTCGAGCGCCGTACGCGGGGATGACGGAGTCCTGGGGGGTTGAGCCGAGCGGCGCTGCCGGTAATGTGACCGTGAGGCAACACGCCCTCTTTGGTCCTGATTTCACGCTAAACGGTAGCCCCCGCTGTGAGCCGCAGCGGGGGAAATGGCCATCGTGTCCCGTCAGAGGGCCACAGGCTAGGGACGTAGGGTCCACATCAGCAGTTGGAATTTATTTCGGCTGTTGATGTGGTTGGTGAAGGCTATACGGAGGGCGCAAGCGAGGGATGACGGCTAGAGTTGGTAACTCGGCTCAGGCCGTTGACCCAAGCGGGCGCCCGAAGTCGTGCTGTAAACCAGCCCCGCGTTCCTATATCCCTCTGGTAATCCTAACGTCCGGATGACGTTCCCAGTTGCGGGCTCCATGGAGGGTGGGAAGCCAGAGGGATGAAGTCTTAGTAAACTTGTATGGATACCGAAATCCCTTTAATTACCCCAACTGCGACGGTGGCAGCGAAAGCTGTTCCCGCCGCATCAACTAAACAAATGGTTGACGCCGTGGCCTCGGCTGCAGGTGTTAAACCATCCCCCAAGGACGAGACTTCAGCGCTGGCTAACGCTAGTACTGGTCCCGTCCTTACAATCGTCAGCCCGTTTGAAATCAAGCGGGAAGACGACTCCTCCTTCGCAGGCTGGCAAGTGGTAAGCCACCACAAGGGCAAGGGTAAGGGCAAGACCACCAATCCTGCCCAACACCCGCCCACCACACAACCGAGTGGCCCCGCTGCTACCAGCTCTGCGAAGAAGAAGAGGGCAAACAAAAACAAGAGACAGCGCCTGGCAATAAGGCGGAAGGCGGCACAAACCGCTGCCGCAGCCAGTGCTGCCTCTACAAAAACAGCAGTGCAGGTCGCTGTCGCAGGTCCCAGTAATGTGACCAGCGCGCAGCCTGCGCTTAGCAGTAGGGGGTGCACAAAGGCCGGAGGCAGTACGGGGAAGCCGCCTGCCGCCAAGCGGCGGGCTGGTCACCCTGGACGGCATCTAGCCCCAGCACCACCAGGAAACACGGCAGGTAAAACTGCCGAAAACAAAGAAAGAGGTGAGGCAAAACGCGCTCTCAACGAGACCAGCTCGCCTCGAGGGGAGCACAAGAAGCCCCGCCTCGACTCCTCCACTATACAGGGTAAGTCCTATGCACATGACTCCAAGGCATCTCTGGGCGTTGCAGTAACATGCAAGCGCACAGGGAACTTGCCGAAGGAGTTCGTGGACCGGATACTCACGGAGATTCAAAGGAAGATCCTGAGTGACGCTTGGTCGACTAAAACCCCAAAACGCCCCGCCCCTGCGTTCACCGGGAAACCCATGTACGCGGACGGGGTCCTCAAACTCTGGTGCGCCAACGAGGCAACGCGTACCTGGCTGACGGAAGCGGTCTCTCTCCTGGTCCCACCACCGGGCTTCGAACTGGAGGTCAGGGGCCAGAAAGAGGCCCCGAAGAGAGTGCGGTGCGGCGTTGTCGTTCCCAACGAACAGGGGGTCTGGGACGACGTGCGCGACGTGGGTCGGGCTCTGGAGTTCCAGAACCCCTGGTTGGCGGTCGACAAATGGTCTCTGCTGCACTCGGAGAAACAGTCAGGTGGGTGGTTCCTGGTCGTGGGCGTCCCGGAGGAACAAGTCCCGGTCCTGGTGCAGAACGAGCGCCGCCTTGCGTTGGGGCTGGGTGCAGTCTACGTCCGGTTCCGGGACTCTACAGGAAAGTATGTCGACCATCCTCCGGGATGCGACAACTCCACACAACAAGCCTCAAACACCCAGTCAGGGTGCTCCGCGAAATCTGGCCTGTCAGAGCCGGCCGCGTCTGGCTCGGGGGCTGGCCCGTCAGCCGAGGGTAACTCGGAAGATGAGAGCTTGCTCCTGAGTCCGGTGCGGCGGGACGACGGGGTGGAGGCTGGCGACATCCTGGCTGGCCTAACGCAGCTGAAGGTCGGGGAGGAGGGGACATCACCCACAGATGAACCCTCTGCCTAGTGACGTCAGCTGCCTACAAATCAACCTCCATCATAGCCAAACTGCCACTGCGCAACTGCGCAAATGGATGGAGGTCCAACATTCAGCCATCGTGCTCATCCAGGAACCTTGGATAAGGGGTGGCCTCATTAGAGGCCTCTCCAGCCTGGGAGGTAAGATTTACTATTCTACTGACCACACACATCCAAGAACCAGCATACTTACAACTAAAAACATCAGAGCCCAAGCTTTAACGGAGTTCTGTTCCAGAGACATCACAGCAATACAAATTGAAATAATACAGCAGCCAAGGAGTATAGCGGTCGTTTTCGCATCGGTCTACATGCCCGAGGCCGAAGTACCGCCTCCGTTTGACCTCACGCGTCTGGTTAACCAGTGCGAGACAACTAATACGGAGGTCGTAATAGGAACGGACTCCAATGCCCACCACCAAATGTGGGGCATGGACTGCAACAATAACAGAGGTAAGTCATTGGTTGAATACTTATTCACCACTAATCTTACCCTATTAAACACAGGTACGGAGCCCACCTTCGTCACTAAACGTAGTCAGACAATTATCGACTTAACTCTCGCAACAGAAGGAGCGGCTGAACGCATCAAGGGATGGCACGTCTCGAAAGAGGCATCATGCTCAGACCACAGATGGATCAGCTTCTCCATGAAAGTCGATATACAGCCCACACAGCCCCGCAGGAAACCACATAACACTGACAAAGCAAAGTATGTCTTACTACTTAATGAGAAACTTACCCTTACGGCCACGCCGCCGGTACTGGGTGACACTGAACAGATCGACGATCAGGTATGTATACTGACGCAGTCGATGCAAGACAGCTATTATGCAGCTTGCCCGGAAACCACTCCGCCTTCAACCCCGGGGAAACAACCCTGGTGGGGCGCTGAACTTGAACGTAAGCGCAAGAAGGTAAGAAAGTCTCTAAATAGGGCAATGAACACAAGCGCGGACGCAGATTGGGACGCTTATAAAGCGGCCAAATCAGACTACAGAAAATGCCTCAGATTCAGACGCACCATGGGATGGAGAAAATTCTGTGGGAGCATTGAATCCTGCCAACAAGCAAACCGGGTAAGGAAACTACTGGCCCAGCAACCGACGGTTGCACCAGGTACTCTCCGTAAACCGGATAACACATACACTACATCGGAGGAGGAGACAAGACGCGTCCTACTCGAAACACACTTCCCAGGCTGCGTCCTCACCCCGGTTGTAACGTGGCACGATACACCAACAGTGGCGACCGAACACGAATGGAGATACGCAAACAACGTGGTCACAGAAGAAAAACTCCGATGGGCCATCGATAGCTTCCACCCCTTCAAAGCAGCCGGACTGGATGGAATCTTCCCAGGGTTATTACAATGGGGACCTGTCCTTAAAAGACTCCTGGCAATCATGAGGTCTAGCCTGGCCCTCAGATATTTACCGAAGAGGTGGAGGGAAGTCAAACTAATCTTCATACCAAAACCAGGCAAAACAGACTATACCCATGCAAAGTCCTTTAGACCAATAAGCCTTACCTCCATCATGCTTAAAGCTTTGGAAAGGCTTTGCGAGAGGGAACTACGAAGTGGGGCTCTTAAGCACCTACCCTTACATGCCAACCAACATGCATACAGCTCAGGGAAATCGACGGAATCGGCCTTACATCAGGTCGTGGCCCAGATAGAAGCTGCTATACAACAAAAAAGCATCTGCCTGGGCACCTTCATCGACATAGAAGGAGCCTTCGACAAGACAAACTTTTCCAGCATAAGCAACGCCCTAGCCAGGCATGGTGTGGATCAGATGCTCATACAGTGGATCGAAAACATGCTCAGCAAAAGGGTAGTGCGCCTGCAAGGCGACAATCAGACAGCCTTGATAACTAAAGGGTGCCCGCAGGGAGGTGTACTCTCCCCGCTATTGTGGAACTTAGTCATCAATGAACTCATAGACAAACTCAACGCGAGATACTTCTATACAATAGGTTATGCAGACCACCATACCATACTCACCATACCAACCATACTCACCTCAGGTAAGGTAACCAGTACAGTGTACGACCTAACCCAACAAGCCCTACGCATAGTAGAGTGGTGGTGTAATGAGTACGAATTATCTGTAAACCCGACCAAGACCGAACTAGTTATGTTCACACACAAACGCGCGCTGGATACTTACCGATTGCCCAGGTTATTCGATACAGAGCATAAGCTGTCTACCGAGGTCAAGTACCTAGGTGTCACTCTCGATAGCAAATTGACATGGAACAGCCACATGGAAAATAAGCTCAATAAAGCCAGCATCATTTTCTGGCAGTGCAAGAAGATGATAGGAAAACGCTGGGGCCTATCCCCCAAAATTGTCTTATGGCTCTATAAGACAATAATACGTCCGATGGTTAGCTACGGCGCAGTAGTGTGGTGGCCTAGGACCAACCTAATAACGGCCGCCAACAAGCTTCAGAAGCTTCAAAGACTTGCATGCCTAGCGGCCACGGGCTGTATGAAAACAACGCCATTAGCGGCACTTGAAGTGTTGCTGGATCTGCCTCCATTGCACCTGTTCATACAACAGGAAGCAACAATGTCGGCAGTCCGGCTGAGAGCCCTGAAGCTCTGGAAAGACACGAATACACCGCACACTAACAACTTAAATACACTCTTTAAAGAAGTTCCTATCACACAAGCAATGAGCGACCGCATACCGAAACAATTTGTTTTCGACAAGAAATACAAAATCCAACTGTACGAGGATCTACACGGAGGAGCAGTTTACCACAACGAGCTCACGATCTTCACAGATGGGTCCAAAACGGATACAGGTACGGGTACAGGAGTATTCTCCGAGGACCTAAACATCAACATCGCAGCACCGCTGGGAGCCTACAATACGGTCTACCAGGCCGAATGTTTTTGCATAATCCTAGCTGCCACAGCAATCATGGCACGTGAGGTAAAGGAACGATCCATTAGGATCCTCTCAGATAGTAAGGCTGTCCTCTCAGCCCTCAAAAGCCATACTATCACCTCGGCACTCACGCTTGAATGCCACCAGAAACTAACAGAGGTAGGTAAACTAAACAAATTAACACTGCATTGGATCAAGGGCCACAGTGCCTCAAGAGGGAATGACGCAGCCAACGTACTCGCCAGAAGAGGGGCCACTTTAGAGGTGGTGGGACCCGAGCCCATTATTCCCCTCCCTTCTGGTTTTTATCGCAACCTGGTAAGAAATAGGACCAGGACCAACACACAACCAGTCCTGGATTGGTATTGAAACATGTAGGCAGGCCAAGGAGGCTCTTCCTCAGTAGACGGTAAGATAGCCAAACAAATCCTCCGGCTGTCCAAACAACAACTACGGACAGTCACGGCCGCCTACACAGGACACGGATTCTTTAATAAACACCTATTTACTATAAATATCACCGACAGCCCACTGTGCAGGGCCTGTATGGCAACAGACGAGACGGCAGCCCACCTGCTCCTCGACTGCCCTGAGGTCGCACAGTACAGGCACCAGTACCTGACCAGATACAGCACCCTGAGGGAAGCCGTGGGCCACATCAAGAGTCTGCTGGCCTTCCTCGAAGAGCTGGGGTGGCTCGAATGAAGACACCATTCCCACCCGCACGCAAAATACACGCCAAGACGTGGAGTTGCGGAAACAGCCCGTGCCATCAAGTATCAAGTAAGTAAGTTTGGTACACAAATTGAGACAACTGTTTATGTACACAGGCTTCAAGCACTTTGGATATGAAAGGAAGGATAGAGATTGGACGGAAATGGTTAGGGAGAGAAGGGTTCGTTATCTTAGGAAGTGGGATAGCAAAGGCTTTACGCCACAGGGAAGGGAAAGTGCCACTGTCAAGTGAAAAGTTTAAAATGTGGGATAAAGGGAGGATGAGATGATCGAGAATCGGGATGATCATGCGGCGGCTGATAGTATCAAACCCCACAGTGTTCGATTTTATGGATAGGATAATCTTCTTGACCTCACCAAATGCAATCGGAGAAAAATTAAAAGCATCGATATTAGGACGGGGAAGCCCAGCAATGTAATCAACTGTAAGACACATGGTTTGATGATCAAGTTGAGAAGTAGTTGTGAAATGGTTATTTAAATCATCCAAACCAATCGTGATATGAGGAGTTGTGTGTTGCTGTTTGCCAATACCTAGGGTCCCGAGGAACTTCCAGATACTAGCAGAGGAAGAAAAATTAATATTGTCGAAAATATGGCGGCGTTTAGCATTGCGTATCATCTGATTACACCGATTCCTTGCAGTTTTGTATAGACTCCAGTTCTCATCAGACCGCTCCTTTTTGAACTTCCGAAAAGCTCGATCTCGGCGCCTCATGGCCATTTGAATGCCCCTAGTAAGCCAAGGAGCGGGAGGACGTTCTGATATGAGCATGTTGATCATAAAGACCAACTAGCGTTTTGTTGAATATTGAGACTTTTTCGTCTTTCGTCTACGGTGTCGGCTGCTAACAAAGATGACCAATTAAGCTCAGCAGCATCCTCACGCAGCTTCTCGCTATCCATACGCCCAAAACAACGCATGTGCAGAACTTTAGGACGGGGTTTAGGAGGTTTAATGCGATAGGATAGGAAGATGAGATCGTGATGGGAAAAGCAGGGAGCAAGGTATTGGCCATGGGAATATACCAAGGTTGGGGCTGAGGTTATATTCAAGTCTAGCCAGGTGTCCACACCTTCAGTGTTGTGGTGAGTGGGTTCGAGAGGAAGAGTGTGTAGACCGGCAGACTCAATTAATTTGATAAGGTTATGAGAGCGAGAGGAATTGATGGCAAGGAGGTCTGTGTTGAAATCTCCCATGATAATATGGTGTGCATATTCCGACCCTAAAGATTTCAGAATCGATTCGAGACTGGAGAAGTAATTAACGGAGGGGGGACAATATACAACTCCTAGAACGGTTTTCGCTCCACTGACTGAAACCTCAAGGAAGAGATACTCAGAAGAAGCAGAATTATTAGGCGGTGAAGATAAGAGAATTTTGTAAGAGAGAGTACTACGGAGATAAATGGCTACGCCACCTCCTCTGCTATAATATCTATCATTGCGTATAAGAATGAAACCAGGGAGGGGGTAGGAGGTAGATGGTAAATGAGGTTTCAGCCAGCTCTCTGAAATCAGAATGCCATGAACGTTAGCATCACTGAACGTTGTATACGGGTCATTGTAATGGCTGGGAATGCTTTGCGCATTAATATGACAAACATTCAGCATGTGCTTTGAAGTTATATTAAATGTACGCTTGACATAGTCACCAAGCGACTCAGTAGCGGAACAAAAGCTGTCATTGTTAGAATTGACGGAATCATCAGCAGAATGAAACGAATCATCATCAACATCCGAGAACATAAACAAATAACATATAATTAATAACAAAAATATATAAACTTAAATATATAAGTATGTAAAAATAGCATAAACTATAAATATATAAATTGTGTACAATGAATTGCACACACTCTTATTATTGATGCAATGTTATCATATCACTGCACCACCTGCCAGCAGACACATACACAAAAATTAGAAAAAAAAAACTTAAAGGACAAACTAAACGTTATTATAACTGGACAAAAACATTCGAAGTTTACTAATTTCCGAACGCATCCATAACTGTCACTTCACTCCAATAATATATGTCAAGTGACGATGACATTGAAAATGAAACTACTTAATTACATATAAAAAACCATTGATATAAATACTAAAGATACGTGCGACCGAACATTTGACAGACGCAGTCACCTTACAAAAAAAATAACGCCATCTATTCAAACTAGTATGAACTACGATGTAAATCGGCATGGTCTGCTACTAGACATAACCTTGTAAGAGCGGGGTGAGGTATTTTTTGAGGTACAAAAAATATATATTTTTCCATTTTGGATTTGTACCTAATGTTTTTTGACGTTGGTGTATCTTTAAATTGTAAGAATCAATTAAAAATAATTTTGTTAGAACATAATTTAATCTTATAGTAATAATAATAAATCTTTTCATTTCATCGGGTACAACGCCCGCCGCTTCAAAGTTATGTCGCACTTTTACGCGGCTTCGCGCCGTTTTTTCCAATATGAAAGAAAATTGCTTTAAATAATTTTAGAAGTTGATTTAATGACATATTTTTAAGTTACCGGTGACATGAAATGTTATCATATTTTTAATTATGTTTTTTGTCGTAGTTCACGCAACCTTTCACGGCACAATTGGCATTTTTGTTCGCAAAATTTACGACCGCTCCCGATGACAGCTGATCGCGTTCTAGTTCACTTCGTTAAAGAGAAGACCATTTTAGGACCAACTTCGAGGCGTCATTGTAACATGCGGTCCGCCCAGTCCTTACGCAGTAATATATATGTCAATGTAAAAAACATACAAAATTGTTGAATTATTAGGGTGCGAGAAAAAACAAATATTGAATTATTATGTTACAAGACAAAGTTAAGAGTGAAGAGAAAACAAATGATAGATTAATTAAGATGATTGGCACGTAAACAGGAAAACGACACATTAATACTAATAAGATGAAACGAAAACAAAACTATTTACGCGATGTGTTGCCCTTGCCGTTTGCTTCTGAAAGACTGGTGTTTGCAGCTCCACTTGCAGCCCCTGAGGTGTTGCTCGACGCCTTGGGGAACTTCTTAATGAGCCCGCAGAGTTCATCCTCAGCAACAAACCTGTGACGGCTGCCGTCTGGCGCCTTAACTACAATGTAGCCGTCTTGGGTCCAGCAGGATCTGATGCCAAAGTGTGCACGTGCCTTCCCGAATACAGCCTGTCGCGCCCGGGTCAGGAACTCCTTCACCGAGGTGGTGGAACCCTTTAGGGCGGTCTTGGCACGCCAAACAGCAGACCTAGCATCCACTCCGGTGAACCATACCAGTATTGCCCGTATGCTGCTCTTTTTCGGTGCACCAATTCTAAAGCACCTTCCTAAGTCTGAGGCAGAGATGTCCTTCAGACCAAGTTTATTTTGAATGCTGTCCAAGATAGTGTCAAGACAATTCTCATTGTTGGCTTCGGGCACGCCTAAGGTAATGAGTGACTTACGCCGGCGATGGGTTTCTATGGAATCTAGCTGCTTGTGGCATTCACATATTTGCTGTCGTAGTAAGCCAAGCATACTAAAGACAAGCTCCCGGAACGTACGGAATTCTTCAGCAACCCTTGCCACGGTGTCCTTGGCCGAGTTTCCACTGGTTAATTGTGCTTCGAGGGCTGCCATCCTAGTTGCAAAGCTCACCTCCAAGCTCTTCTGTGCCGACTCAATATCTTGCAGCTGAGACATGGCGCTGAATAGTGTGAATGTTGTGAGTTGAATGTGCGGGTGTTGTGCTGGCAGGTGGTAAGTATTTTAACACTTACAGTTACGTGTCATAAACGCAATACTGATAGACACTGTATTTAAGTTACTGTTCAAATCAAATTGATTAATTTTAGATGAATAAAAACTAATTATTTTAATAAAATAAAATTTTTGCTACGAAAGGATATGTCGACTTTTTTTACGCCTACCGCCGAAAAAAAGCAATTCTGTAAAGATGGGCTATAGTCAAAGCAAACCACAGCAAAGTAATAAAGCTGTTGCCCAGACAGTTTCGAACGATGTAATTGGACAAAGAGTTAGTTGTCTCGAAATAGTGGTGATTGTGTGCGCTGTTGCCATGGGCATTTTGATACTGTATTTGATAAGAAATCAGTGTAAGAAATGCGTACGTGACTGGTGCCAAAGGGAAGCGGACGTGGCTGGGTGGATCCCACCTGTGGTCAAAGTTCACTCCGTACAACCATCAAGTGCGCAATCGCAAAGCCTACCGCGTAATACGGTTGGATATTAGTGTTAAGGTGTTTATGTGTATCTTACATAGAATTGTAAAATGGCCCAGTTGCATAATAACTGAGTAAGTTGTATTGTATTGAGTTTAGTTTGGTTCACTTCAAAATTAATTATTGAATTGTATAAACTCAAGAGTTAATACTTAATTTTAAAAAGCGATCAATTAAAATAATATAAAGCGAAATGTATTTACAATAAAATTTATTATATTCAGTAGGGTGTTTGAGTTGTATAATAAATTTTCTTTTGTAAAGGGGGGGCCTGTGTAGGGACACATTGTTTATTTTATGCATGCGTTGCAACTTTACCGATGACGCGCGGCTGCACCCGCCATGCAGTTATTGAGTCGCTAATAAACCACAACGCTAATAAGTCGTTTCAATTCCATTTCCCCAAAATATCTCTGAACACAAAATGAGTAGTGCCACACACACAGACACATACAAGGACCCTGAAACCCCACACACTCATTGGACGCATATCGGGCGAGGTTTGCGTGCGCTTTGGTTTTGTCAAGTTGAGTACATACGGCTCGTGCTTTGAAATTGAACTGTTTCTTGCGAGCGCTCGGTGTTCATGAGTTTCGTATACCAAACGAGATATTTTTTTTTCAAAGTTATGGCTTTATGTTTTTACATTTTTGTAACGAGAATCGAATATTGACTACGATCCTGAAATCCGTTTGATTACTTACAAAACAAATACTGGACTGGATGTTTTAATCCAAAAATAAATGGGTCAATTTCATATCGTACATATCAGAATTCTATCGTAATATCCCTTCCGCTGTAGCAACATCAATAGTTTACCGTTTACGAGAGGTGCTAGGGTGTTGGAAAGTGCAAGTGTAGACATTGAGCTCTTGGGACTGTAGTAACGTTGCCATTGTTTGTGCAGCACTAGATGTGTGTGCGGTGCATGCTTCAGTAATGAACTGGCGCTAGGTGAGGTTAACTTGGCAGAATTGAGATGTTCGTCTTGTGTAGAACAGAGTACTCGAGAGGTGTGCTCTCTGTTTTGGAGGGGTTTTGTTTACGATGCTCTTAGGATATAGGAAAGGACTATACTGTTGGTGCTGATGTATAAAGTTGGAGACATTTTACACCACGGCTGGTGTAACCATGTAGAAACGTTAGGACAGATAAAAAGCATTGTCTTGAAAGCTTAAAAGTTTTCAGAACCTATTTGAATAGGTACTGAAATCTTTTCAGCTTTGTTACATTACTACACATAAAATTTTTATCCAAACCAACAAAAAGTAGCTAGAGAAACAAAGAATATTTTTTTAGTTCGTGGGCTCTTTACCCACTGAACTAGTCAAAGATTGATGCCAGGGTAGGAATCGAACCCATGATAAACAGCTTAGTAGTCAGGCTGACTGACTGACTGACTGACGATCAGGCTACCCAATACATTTTGTCGAATTACCAAAACGAACTTTACTGAATACTACATATTTGCTTAAAGTAACGAGGATCTAATCATAAAGTAATCAAATACATATTATAATATTTTATAGAAGAGGAGAGACTTCGGAACGGAATTCGTTAAACATTTCTTTTTGAATTATTAGTTGTTGTATGTTTAGTAAGAAATATCGAGAAAAGTTCGCACAAGTTTCTTGTAATATTGAAATATCGCGCAATTTGCGTATCATTCTCACACCGGACTGTAACTGAATAGAATTTATGAGGTATGAGTATATATTTAAACACTAACGCTTGTTTATTTCTGAAGATGTAGGCAGGCAATCTTCCTCGTAGTACTGCAACAATCGTCTGCCAAGATGCAGTGACTCAGTGATGTTATACAGCACTATAGCCTCACATGATTCTAATTTTTAGTAATGTTTAGTGGCTATTTTATATTTTGCGTGGTCAGAGGATTGAAGCTAGGTCGTGGTAGGGTTTTGTTGAGAACTTTTAGAAATTTTCAATTCGTTAATGAATAGGTAAATAGCCCCATCATCAACCATATTTCATAGCTTATGACCAGATTAAGTCGTAATCCAACGGAAGAAATGACAAATAATGACACTATCACATTGAATTCCATGGGTGTCGTTAAGTCGACTAAGGAAAATACACGAAGCAAATATGTAGTATTTTTGCAAAGAGACGGAAAGCTTGTCTACTATCAGGTATATTAGTCTAAGCTAGCCTCTTATCGGCTGATAATGCTGTCCAGCCGAGGCCTTCAAAATGCTGTATGATGATACTCCATTTATAACAATGTCAAACTACAACATATATACCTAAAAACCAAAGAGTCAAAATAAATATCTCCTGTTTAATCACTTATCCTGTGCAACACCCTTTCTATTTCACAGTGCTTAGCAAATATCGGTGTGAGAGTCACCCGCCCAGTTTCATACGCACGCACTTCCTAACGAGATATATCCGGGGTTTTCCTGCGCGCTTAACGACCGGCCCACACATCTTTCACACCGACGCGACTGTGTGATTATGTTGTCTTTTTATTACAAATGTAACTCATCATAATAAGATCGTCTGTTACTTGTTTGCTGGTTTAACATTTACCGCCTTATTATGAAACATGGACTAAATATAGATCGAGGTTTAGACCTTAAAAAGCTTAGTGTAAAATTTGTTATTTTTGGACTAAAGGTACATTTTTGTTAGTCGTAAATGCGTTTGAACAAATTGCAATTAATTAAATGAAATGGTGGCTTTAAATTTAAACCGAGTCCTGTACCTATTTGGTTTTTGCTTTGTGAGGAGAGCTTTTGAGTGGATAGACGGCGAAGAGGTTTAAATGGCCGCTGTTTTATTGACAGTATTCTGTGAGCGATATTGATCCTCAAGTAAGCTTTGCCTTCGTTTATTACATAAGGTGATGGAACACGCTCAATGCTGTAAGAAGATGTGCGTGAAACGAAGCGCCATTTCTATTTATTGAGCAAATCTTCTTATTCTCCTTTAGCCTCTTCCAACCATATTGGTGTACGTTTAGCGTATGTCCGGTACCTACCGAGTGTGCGCTATAATACCGTCCATACGCTCGGCCAATCAGAGAAGGCCATCGTCCGCGCTCGTGAGTTTTGCCCATATTTGGTAATGCGCCGACACGAACTCTGATGGAGGGCCCGGTATATAAAGGGGCTGACAGAGAGGCCGGCACCGCCACTGATTGTTACCGTGCCTAACTTTGTGCTACTTCTACGTTGTACGTGTATCCTGGTCCCAGCTATGGGTAAGTTACTACATTTACTGCACCAGCGTACTGCCCATCTCTCTACCTGCTAGCTGAGGCCGGCTGACGCCGCCTGCCTGACTCTATTGGTTGTGGCTCTCCTAATGCTGCGTTCCTTCAGGTTCCAGGTCTACATTAAAGCTCCGGGCTACGCTTCCCTAGACCGCTACAATTCCCTGCATCGTCTTCGGCGTCACCTCTGCCGAAGAGTCTGGCCCTGCCCTGCTCATCGCACACACACCGCCGGCGCCTGCCAGCTGAACCAACAGTCTGCGAGGATCTGCCGCAACGCGCAGCCCTTCGAGCAGCCTGCCCTGCACACTACCGGAGGGAACAGCGTGGTAGACTGCAGCCCTTAGTGTTCAGGCCAGTGTCGTGTTGTTGGTCGGTCATACTCGTGCAAGGGAAATGAGACAATACTCGGCAAATAAACGCATAGAACCTTTTCTGCTTTTTAATTTTCTAGAACCCGTTACATACGCTTACTTTGAATTTCTTTTCAGGTACTGCTTTTAATCTGAGCTACTGAGCTTCTGAATCCAATATCAGCACAGAAATTGTAAAAAAATAATGTAATTCAAAACTAGAGTGATAGCATTCTATGAACTACATGTTTAGAACTCGCGTTGATACATGAGCTATTTTTCAATTAATTGGTTTTAGGAAAGACTAAATACGTACGGTAAAATAAATATCAATGTATTAGACGAAACAATTGAGAAATGCTTATTTCAATGAATTACTGTTACAACAACACAAAAACTGCCAGAGGTATAGGCAAGTAGGAAACTATACAAACGAATGATTCAGCGGTACCATAATCAGTGCTCGAATTTTCATTGAGGCTTAGCTTCCTGTAGCATCCAAATTGAATGCTTGCCGAACCGGCCAGCTAGGGAAATAATAACGAACGCAGCTAAATCATAACTTCACTTCGTTGAGCGTAGCGCTCATGGCGTGAGTTGGTCTGGCGTTCGTAATCAATCAAATCAAATCAATTTATTTAAATAAGTAAATACACAATACATATATTACATGCATCACTGTACAGTGCAAACTGTACATTTTTCACAAGTCATCAGTTTACGTGACACGCGCAAATTATTTAAATATTACAAATCAGTTCGCTATAGGCTAGCAAGAACGCCGCGCGTGCTCACTAATAATTATTTTCTTGTTACCACGTCATTCACTACAATTAATAATCTACTTCTATCAATAAATTCAGCTAAAATATTAAACCGCGTTATCATTACAACTAAGTGTATAGGTTAACAACAAGAACCCGTACATTTTAATGGTCGTTTTCGAGCCGTAACAAAGGACACCGTGTCGTAATTTTTGCCACGTGAATCTTACCACGCGTGTCGCGAATCGGTAAATATCCAGTGACTTTCAGAACTATCAAGTGTTTCTGTTAGACTCGGTTATCAATAAAAGGTGGTTCCCGTTTTTCCGGATCAACAAGGTGCAGGAGTGAAACAGGAGGAAACCACTGACGTAAGCAGTAACTCAGGAGCCTTCAAGTAAGATCGTTGCCTTTTTTTCTGTTTGCGTTACAAATTATCTATAATCATGGAAAACATCATCCAAACCCAGCAACAGCTGTATGATGCTATTAGCAAAATAGTCATCAATATCAAAAAGGATTCTGCAGATCGTAAGACTGTAGATTACTTTAAAAGGCGCTTGGAGACGTTGGAGTCATATTGGAGCGATTTCCAATATAACCATGATCGTCTTAGTACGGAGGCGAGCAGGAGTCATCCGTATTTCATCAACAATGTGAATGAAAGTACTTACAAGTTGTATACTTCCACTAAGGCAATCATCAACGAGCAGTACCAGGTAGTTTTAAGCCAAGTGACAGGAGAGCCATCTTCAAGTAAATCGCAACCGGTAGAACAAGAGTCGGATATTCGGGTAAGGCGTCACACTCCGCCTCCCGAATCGCGATCCACAGGTTCTTCAAGCAAACTCGATGAAATTCTTAAAAGGCAAGCAGGTAACTTTAGGACATTTCTCAGAACGATATCGAGTATTGGGGTCGAACATCTCACTCAGAAATGGGAGTTAGAAGATGCCTTAAAAACGTTGAAATGTCGTTGGTCAACTATCAACTCTTTACATGTAGAAATTGATAGCGAGTTAGAAGGTGCAGATGAGACCTACGACATGACCTTCGCCAAACATGAGGCTAGATTCAACGAGCTGAAACGAGAGATAAATGCCAAGATGTGGTCAGTGTCACACAAGGACAGTTGGACACCGAAGATGGAGATTCCTCTGTTTAGCGGCGATTACAAGAATTGGGTATCTTTTAAAGATTTGTTTACAGAGGTGATACACAACAACATATCGATTTCCGCGGCCCAGAAAATGCAATTCCTTAAGGGCAAGCTGAGGGGAGAGGCTGAGCGCTTAGTTCAGCAGTTACAAATTAGTAGCGATAATTATTCTGTGAGCTGGGAAATACTTAATAATCGCTACAACAACATTCGTATGATTTTTACGTCTCATGCGAATACTTTGTTGAATTTACCAACCATGCAACAACCTATAGTAAGCCACAAGTAATATGATAAGACAGTTAGAGACTATTCAGACTACTCTGATACCTTAATGGATATCTACCAAGGTAGAATAAATTTTCATTTGATATCACCTAGTCAACTACGAGACACTTTGAGTACTATTTCAAGCCACCTAACAAAGGATCTCTCTTTACCCGTCAACAATTTACAGAGCGACTTCACAAGTATTTATAAACTTTTGAAAATTAAGGCGAAGATGTGTAAAGAGTACTTAATATTTGAATTAAAGGTGCCATTAATTACACGGGATTCCTTTGAAATCATGAAGGTTTTATCAATACCTAGAGCTATGGGTCATGGTAAAATGGTCAAAATATTGCCGGCAGCAGACTATGTTGCAATAAGTCTACGGAAAGAGTCTTACGTGACGATGACTACTTTTGACATCAACTCTTGTAAGCATGATGTGACGGACGAGTACTTATGCTATATACACAGACCTATTTATCGTCTTAAAGCCGATGAAATTTTCTGCCGTATAGATTACAGCACAGGCAAATGCATGTTCACCGCAACACCATGCATGAATGAGTGGACAGAAATAAATCAAGTAAACAGATATATGTATTTCTGTTGTGACGTATGTAACATTCGAGTTTTATGTGAAGACCAAGCTTTATCAAGACGATTGGAAAGGAGTGGTATATTAAGCATTGAACAAGGTTGTTTAATTCAAACAGAAAACTTTACAATATATGCACACAATGCTGGTATAAGCAACCTACACATAAAACCTAACTTATACGCACCCGAGATAAACCCAATAAATCATGTCATAGATATTAGCGCTACAAATGCCGTGATGCAGAATTATTCAGGTCACACTGAACAATTAGATGAGCTTAAAAGGCAAATAGAAATTCTCAAAAATAGCGATTACCTGGCAAATAAGGTTTCGTATCATGACATACATCACTATACCATAATTTATGTGATGGTTGGAATGGCTTTACTGGTTGGTGTTATCGTCGTGCTACGTCAACTTCGCGGTAAACGGCTTTCTCGTCAGGCGGCAGGGAAGGTCGACCTAGCGACTTCACAGCCTGGCGCCACTAGGGATAATCAGTGTAACATCAATAGTGTAAGTGATAACCGAAATGAAAGTGCGTATAGTGAAATTTCAGTGCACAAAGTAGACAAGTGCGTTACTCCAATGCCAAGAACGACACGATTTAATTAGGGACTTTAAAGTATTAATATAAGGACCCAATGAATTCATCTTATACTATATCATTATCAGCATCATTCACATACCTCACCATCATCTTTCTCCCGTGGGAGCATGTACAGTGCAAACTGTACATTTTTCACAAGTCATCAATTTACGTGACACGCGCAAATTATTTAAATATTACAAATCAGTTCGCTATAGGCTAGCAAGAACGCCGCGCGTGCTCACTAATCATTATTTTCTTGTTACCACGTCATTCACTACAATTAATAATCTACTTCTATCAATAAATTCAGCTAAAATATTATACCGCGTTATCATTACAACTGAGTGTATAGGTTAACCATCTAGTCCCAAACTAAGCAGAGCTTGCGCTATGGGTACTAGACAATGGTTTGACATACATATTTTTATTTAGATACATACCTTACATACTAACATACATACAATATACAATTTTTGTTAGAAAATAATAGAAATATACTTATATACTATGTTAAAATTGCTTCACTTATCTACGGCCACGATAATGTTGTACGTTCTGGTGGCACTTGTCCGCGGAAGCGACGGAACACCACACCTTTCGGCTAAAAGTCCTCCTTCATAACAACAGGCAGAAAGCACGTCGGCATCCGCACCACAAACGCCTTGAAGTTGACATTGCGTCGCAACTCCAGCAGCTGTACTCTCGGCATGTAGTTGGACTTTTGGCGCACGTACTCCGCGATGTCCTCCGCCTTAGTGGTGTAGTGCAGGCGAGAGATGTACACGGGTGTGTTCGGTGCGGCAGCGCGCAGGGTTGCACCAGGCTCCACAGGAGCCGTACCGCAACAGTTCTTGACGGTCTTCTGACGACGCTTCCTCCTCTGCACCGTCACAAAACCATCATCTACTACATCAGCCTGTTTTTTCGCCTTTTCCGGCTTGGACTTCGCAGCTACGGGGGTGCTCGCAGTTTCCTGCTGAGCCTTTATTGATGTAGGTCGCGCGGCGATACACGGAGAAGTCGCGGGGACGGGGACAGGGCTGCTAGGCGCTTGTGTAGCGCACTCAGCAGTCACAATCTAACGCGGCGACAGAACTGCTGACGCGAAGCTTGCGACCGATGTATTGACGCATGCACATTGGCGCGTGTTGATGTTACTACGAGCCGTTGACCCACTTAAATCGACAACCTTACGTAAGTCGTCTAACTCCGTGCGCAAGAGTGCGACGGTATCTTCAGATGTCTCCAACTTCTTGTGTACATCCGCTAAACTTGCCTTCGGAAAAACTATGTCCTTCAAAAGGCTTGTAACATCGACGTGGTCGATAGTGACAGGAGGTAACTTGTTTAAGTCCCTCGCCACAAACGTCGGCACGTCGTCAGGATAGGTCTCTTTGAGTAGCGTGATGATGTCTTTGGCTTTTCTTTGTCCCGTCACGCCTGCGGGACACCATCTGGTCACATTTATTTAGCAACCTGTATACAAGCAGCTTGGCAGCCGCAATGTCCTCTTCGCTGAAGTTCGTTGCACAGATCTGGATAGCCAACACTTCGTCCACGACATCCAGCTTCTGCTGCAGGAACGCCAGCAGCTCGTTCACCACAAGTTTATCACTCATGGCGATAAAAATTGCGAGCGTCGGCTCGCGCCGCGCGAAACAATAATATAAAGTTTATTTACGCGACACACGTCCGCCTTAGAGCGCAGTCAGACTACACTAATACTACACTATAGTAATAGATCGGTAAAGTTAAGCAACGTTTACATGCGTAAAAATTTTTATGGGTGACCGTATGTTGTGATACAGAGTGCTACTGGTTCTGCGGCGGGCACGTAAAGCCGTTAGGCTCGGTTATTGTCTCAGGACATAGGCCACGTTGGTAGTCTTCAGGTGTTCACATAACGCCAAAAACAGATTTTGCCATAAGCCACACGAACACAAAATAATAAGAATTGAGCATTTATTTAACTACCCTGTGTGGACTGGTGTACATGGATACTGATCTATACGTACACGGTAGATTGAAACTATTACGAAACCAACAACAGTCAACAATCTATTTCAGTAGCTTAGCTGTGATACCTAACATTAGGGAAGATAATGCCTTTTGACATTTAGTCCGCCTATATACTCTATGTAACTATAAATAACAGACACAGCGATATTACCGCACAAGAATCCTGTCTCCGTGGTCCAGTGTATAGCGTATGCAGGTCTGCTGATTGGGAGATCGCGGGTTCGATTCCCGGATCGGGCAAAAGTGTTACTGATTTTAGAGTGTTTAGATATTAAATTATGTAAGAGGTGTCTTTCTTTACCGATAAAGAATATCATAAAAATATATTCACTTAAATCTGAATCACATGCATATACCCTATTATTTATTCATACTAATAAGTTTACGGATAAAACAGTTTTACTACCAAGATCGTACCAATATTGTATCTGACGACCTAAGCAAACAGTAGGTAAAGAGGTACATATATGTTCTATTGTAAAGTGCCATATGTCAAGCGAATGTCCCGACGATAGATAATTGTGTTATCGACGATATATCTGCGTGTTTTGTGCCATTGTCCTTCGACACAAAGCTGGCACCGACATCGTGTAGCGCAGGAAGAGCTGTCAACCGTCTCTTTTTGTCATCCTGTCTCTTTCTAACGTCAGTATAGGGTAAATGGCTAGTATGAGACAGATTTGTGCAGAAGTCTCGGCAATAAGATTTACTGCGTCGGTAAACCGTATGAAGGTAATAAAAAGCAAAGCTTTGAGTCACTCTGTCATCTAGCCAGTTGCTTGGAGGAGAAGCTTATGTTCTCTCATATCTGGTTAGACTACAAAACGGACCGCGGATTCCAAGACAACAGTCTTGGATGTAACTGGGATAGCACTAGGACGATGATGATTAGACACAGATGTTTTTATAATAGTCAACCATTACACACACCTAATTAATATCACAGATCATCATCATCCTCCTAGCGTTTATTCCAGTTAGAGAGATTTGGCTGAATATTAGCTTTTCCACAGAGCGACTGCCTGTCTGACCGCCGCAACCCAAAGGGCTAACTGTATGCCATGGTTTAGACTAGTGTCAGTTTGTATACAGGTACTGACTCCCTATAACGACTGTCAAAGATCTTCATGACAGCCGAGACCGACAGCTTAACGTGCTTTCCGAGGCACGGGGCAAGTGATAAATTACAATTTAATATGCACATAACTCCGAAAAGTCGTTGGTGCGCGCCGTGGTTTCGAATCCGATACCCTCTGCATGGCAGTCTGGTGGTATCTCCACTAGGCTATCGCTGTCATTAATTATTATCACAGATATACAACAATTTACAGAAACTCCTGGTTTCAATGTATTTACATCCTTTTTGCGGTATGAACGCAATTATTAATTGAGCAAGTAAAAACTGCCTAAACAGTATTAAATATCAACATGCATTTACTTTTAAAAACGTAAAAGTCTTGACAAATTAGAAAGAGCTTCCATTGTTCCAAAAAATAAAATTAAACGCCGAGTTTTGTACGGTTTTAAACAAAAATGTCTGGTCTTTGTAATGTTTTGCCTGCTAATTTGCTCTTAATTGACACCAGTTTTTTGTGTCTCTCAAACCCTCAAAACCTCCACTTTCTGGAAGGCTTTAACGATGTGATTTTCTGTTTAAAAACTGATTTTTTAATTTCATTTGGGGTTTTCCTAAAGGATACTAAAATAATTATCTGACTGCACGGTTGGCGTAGTGGTTTAAGGCGCTGTCCTAAGCGACTGTTTTGGTAAATGAGGGGGTGAAGCAGGGGAGGTGAAGGGAGCTTAGCTCCATCTACTGCGGGGCGCCCCCCTTCATTCTCGTCGCGTGCGGCCGTATTCTGGCGACATCCGTATTCCAATATTTCAAAATCGCAAGCAAAACGTTTTAGCATATTGAATTGAGATACTGATATTAAAATTTATATTACATACATCAATCTGTTTGTACAATATAGGCATAGCGCAATTTTTGTTCTCAGTGCAGCCATGAGCAAAACTGGTTTACATTAGACGTTATAGGTATTAAATGTTGACGAAAGTAGGTAAATACCTACGTGCCGTAAGATGATTAAAATAATTAAGTCAGTTCCATGTATGGAGAGGCCATTATTATGTTTGTTTTGTTTTTGTATAAAAATAGTGAAGCAGTTCATAGAATACCTACATCTAATTCCATTCCTGCCAGTTTTCAAATCTGTTTTGCAATAAATTGGCTGTGACATACGGGCGGACAGACAGACAGACATTGGGAATCTATAAGGATTCCGTTTTTACAATTTTTGGCTACGGTACCCTAAAAAACACAATACTGCTCTACTAAGCGCAAAAGCCGTATCTCAACTAAAGCGAGTTACGAGATAATTGAAGTTTAGTAAAAGTTGATTTCTTTTATTTATTTATGGATGTTTATTGTTATTATAGGTATAATTATTATGGCAAAGGTTTCGAAATACGTCGCCGTTTTTAGGGGTTGTGAGTGATTGGAGAGGGAGCAGGGGAGGTCTTGAAACCCCCCTCATCATTTTCACTTGCCGGAAATACTTGGTTTCCTCTGAAAAAAAAATATATGTGGATATACCTTATTCATGAGATACTGCTATGTCGCTTAGAAAATTATAGAATTAGAATTTGAGTTACTGCATTTTCGTTAGCTCTCGTCATACATGTTTGTATGGAAAAATATAAAAAAAATCTTTCGCTTCAAATATGTGTTGTTTCAAAGAAAATAAATATTAAAAGATATTTATTTATATTCATTTATAATTTATTAACGAAATACAGAGTTCACAGCTCATCAAAAGTTAGCTGTCTGCTACAACCCAGCGGGTTTTCTTTATTCTCATCGAATGTTAAAGGCAGTGTGTGAGGTGATAAGGCTTCAATACTTATTATTTGCTGTTGTTCACAAGGCACAGTTTCATTTACTTTCCTATTACGGCTTGGTATTGTAGAAATTTCAAGCACTGATGAAACATTTTCCTCTCTGTGATCTCGCAATGCCATCCCTTGAGCTTGGCGAGAATCAACAATTTCAGGCAACTGCCAATTCATATAAAACGCCACAAGCTTCTCCCAGAAAACATCATCTCTTTCTATAATTTCTATTTTTAGTGGTATACTTTCGCCACTCCACACAGCAAATAAACACTTTTGTTTGCGTGTAACGTGGCGTTGCCCCTGAACTTGGTAATAACAATTACATTATTTGTTTAGACTAGTCAGTTCACTTTTTTATCATGTTTTCATATTTGTATTTTATTTGCTCTTATACTATTCTCCAGGCCATTCTTATAGGCAACTTTAGAACATTAAATTTGCACAATCGTGGAAATTTGGCGTGGCACCAATAAACGGATAATCCACAAGGCTCGATTGTTACATTTTCTTACTTCGCCAGTTGTTGCAAAGCCAGTTGTTCATTTTAGATTCCATGCGCAACTGATTTTACATTGCAAATATTTTATTTGTACAAAAATATTTTTTACTAAGTTGGCTTTACTGCTGTTATCTCTTCTTTTTACCACTATACAAAAATTTCAATCTGTCAACATATTCTTACGCAATTCAAACCAGTCACTGCTATCCCTCTTGTAATTTTTGCTTATCACTACGGAATTTGAGTCAAATTTGTTAAAAAAATTGTTTGGCATTTCTTGGCTAGCTCTTGAACTGATCGTGTTAGGAATGACTGAAGTCAAATGTGTGTAAGACGTTGCAGAACTGTTATCTTTAACTTCACTGTAATTACAATAATGATAATTAGTTACGTAGTTTATTATTAAAAAAATACTATATCTTGTGTTATAGCAAACAGAGAAGTTACCTTCTTACTTATAAATGATTGATTTTAGAAATTAAAAAGATATTAGATGTACTGAGACATACCTAATAGTTTATGAATAATCAAAGTTTTACCCGATGTACCTAAAAAGGTTTATGTTCAAAACACAATACTACAACATTCGTTACCGCTTGTGTGCGGATTGCGGAGCGCCATATTAGCGCTGTCATCATTATTGTTCGCCGTGGCGGCATCTTAGCGCTCCAGGCGCTCTGACAAGCTAATAAATTTGAAATATAGGTACATAAAATGATTCGATTTTATGTTATCACTCTTTCAAAAATTGAAAACTGTAGCAGCTATGTATTGTGAGAATAATTTATACATACATACATACATACATATACTCACGCCTTTTTCCCGTCGGGGTAGGCAGAGACAACAGAACGCCACTTGCTCCTATCCTTACAAACCTCACGCGCTTCCTCTACACTCATTACTCTTTTCATACATGCTCGCCGGTTGCGGGTACTTCGGACCTTTCCGTTTCTTAGGATGTCTCCAATTTGGTCGAAGAATGTCCGCCGAGGTCTGCCGCGACCGACTTGCCCACACACATTTGCCTTATATATCTGATTCGTCATTCTTTCTTCACTCATTCGCTCCACGTGTCCAAACCACCTAAGCATTCCTTTCTCAATCCTTGTCACCACATCTTCTTTCAGTCCACTGCTCTTTCGTATAGTTGCATTCGGAATTCTATCAATCAGTCTTACCCCACACATACTACGCAGTGATCGCATCTCAACTGCGTTAATTCTACTTTCATGCTTTTTCTGCCAAACCCAGCTCTCACTTCCATACATCAACGTGGGGACAAGCACTCCATTGTGGACCGCCAATCGTGCCTCTTTTGGCACCGTCTGTCCGTTCATAAACGCCCACAGTGCTCCATTTACACGATTTCCCGCAGTCACTCTCCTTTCAATGTCTCCCTCACATCTTCCGTCCCTTGTAAATACGCTACCCAAATATACAAATTCCTTTACTTGCTCTACAATTTCACCTCCAATCGTAATATTACACTCAGTCACACTTTCATCTTTTTCGAACACCATCACTTTCGTCTTTCGTGCATTAACTTTCATACCTTTCGCTTTAAAGCTCTTGTTCATGCAGTCCATCATGTCTTGCAACTCATTCGCCGATGATGCAAGAATGACTTGATCATCGGCATATAAGAGGCACTTAACACGCACTCCTACCATATCGATCCCGCATTCAGTTTCTCTCATATCATTCATGCAGCTATCCATGAATACGTTGAACAACCAGGGCGAGGCTGCACACCCTTGTCTGACACCTTGGGAGATGTCAAACCAGTCCGAATAGGCACCATTGATTCGGACACAGGCTCTAGAACCCCTATACAGGGATTTCAGAGCCCTTATTATAAAGTTGTCTACCCCATACATGGATAACACCTTCCATAATTCCTTTCTATTCACCCTATCATAAGCCTTTTCCAAGTCTATGAACGCGCAATACACCTTCTGGTTTTTTGCCAGACATTTTTCGGTGACGCAGCGCAAGGAAAAGACTTGATCCGTACATCCCATTCCCTTCCGAAATCATATTATGCATAATCGATAGTATATAAGTAACATAGTTAGTCATAAAAGACTCTTATGAAAATAATTTGTGTAAAAATGTTACATATTTCATAATCACTTGGCCATGGATGCATTTCTATTTTATTACGACGCTTTCTTGTACAAATCCTTCGTAGAACTTCATTTCTCTAATTGTCCATATTTTATTCTTCTAATTATATATTTATAAGCACAGAAACAATAACACATTAAACGCAACAAGAGTATAAACTTAGGTCCTTATTATATGTGCCCATAGTTACATGAAAAGCCTATTTGATTCAAAGTATTCAGTCTATAACATAAAACATGAAATTACAAACTCAAATCGGCGTATTATAATAACAAACAGGTTTACGTAAAATTTCGTGCAGCGGAGACGCAAGCGACATGACCTATCTCTCACAGGGCTCATAGCCGAATGATGAGGTCTGGGCGGGGCGTAAACTAGCAACTGACACTCAGTACACCGCTTATGCTAATAAGGTTTAAATTGCTGAAGCGTTTGATATTGATGGGATCTACCGAGCGTCAAAATCATAGACGTTTGGCAGATTTTATTTAATTTTACAAAATATACACGTATAATATGAAAATAAATAGGGTAATTCTTTAGTTCATTAGATTTCCTACAATATTATCAAAAAAAATATGACAGCTTACGATCAAAATATTGCAAACAGTGAGACGAAAGATTATTTTCTGCCTCGATTTTGTGATTTTTTTACCGTGATTCTATTTTACGTACATGAAAAATTCTTTCAAAAGTATTTTGTTCAGACTTTTGACTTTAAGCTCTAATTTTTGCTAGTTTGTAATATGTACCGTTATGGCTAGATGCGCGACGAAAAATTAGGTGTTTCACGGCTTCTGAGGTATAACAGCGCCTTAAGCGGCCGGGCCGCCTCGCCGCTTGACACTGCACCGAGTGACACTGCACTATTTCGATTCCCACACGAGACAACACTTTGTGTGATCCATAAATTGTTGTTTCGAGTCTGGGTGTTCATTGTCCTCGTTAGTTGTATGTTTGTAAAGTACCCCGCGACACAGGATTTAGTCCTAATGCTCCCGCATTAGGACTAAATCCTGTGTCGCGGGGTACTTTACAAACATAATGTAGTAGTCTTTTAAAAAAAAATAGTTTTGAGTTCGAATGGTTTATATATAGGAAGGCTTTATGTTAATGATTTGAGAAAGTGGTGGTTAACGGATGTTATGAACTTTTATTATATGCAGTGTATTTTGTGTGGTTACAAATTGTGTGGCTGTAAAATAACCGTTTGCAGGGTCGAATGTATCATCTTAGGCACTGTGCTAATATTGATACGAGTACTGCAATTCTCGATTGCACGCATGGCGTAGTGGGGTGTCCATTCACTAATATCAGAAGATGTTGTATTGTGTGAAGAGATTAATAAAGAAATCCAAAAAAGGAAACATATATGCTTTACTGTGATACCACAAAATATACTTTTAGACTACATAATTACGTATAGTTGATTGAATCAGGCGTTACTTGGCGAAACTCCATTGTAACCTAATGGAAGGAAAGAGGAAACCACCACGCACCCTCGGATTGACCACCCCAACTATTGCAATAGAAAAAGGTTGACAATACCGAACTCCTCTAAAAGGATAAGGGATATAGGAATGGTATGGGTTCCAGAAAGATTCCTGACTTGCAGTATCCCGCTGTATGCGCCGACTATTCTTCGACACTTGTTTCGCCTCTGCACGAGGCATCCTCAGGAGCGATGGGCAACGACTTGGGGTGATCAATCCAAGGGGCGTGGTGGGTTCTTCTTTCCTTCCATTAGGTTACATAATAACCACCTAACTGTAAGGGAGCGTGGAGACGACTGCTGCGCTGAGGTAACACAATAATGCGCCTTGTATATAATTGGTAGCGTCAGCAGCCGCTACAGTTGTAACGTGCATTCGTTGTCAGGTGCGTCGTGGTAGTGAGAATACGGCGGCGTGGTATTCGGTGTTACATTTGCAGTTTCACGTATCGCACCCGGATCAGTGGTTTAAGAGATCTCCTTCTACGCCATCCACGTATCTACTACTTAATTTCTATATGTTCCTTGTATCCGTTACTTGATTGTTTATAAAGTCCCTCGTCAAAAACAAAATTGGTACCGAGTCTGCCGCTTTAAAAAAACAAAAATCCCCATAATGAAATTATCGTGACGTCTTTGTGCGCATCTTGATATTGCTGTTGGTATTTTCGCTGTTATTAAAACGAAATGGCACAGACCATTTATTTAACGAAATTATATTTTCCTTCATCATGGCCGTTAGTTACTTCTTTCTCAAAAGATCCTCCTAATATACGTAGGATAGATAGGAGGGTTTCTGAATTATTTCATGGACCACTTGTTTTGAACCATCATACAGATCCCTTACAAACTCGAGTAAGACATTTTTCCTTTTTATGTTATTACACTGACAAGCAAGCCTTTTTTAGGGTTCCGTACCTCAAGGTAAAAAAAGGAACCCTTATAAGATCACTTTCTTGTCCGTCTGTCTGTCTGTCTGTCTGTCTGTCTGTCTGTCTGTCTGTCTGTCTGTCTGTCCGTGTGTCACCACCGATTTTCTCAGGAACGGGTGGACCTAGCAAATTGAAATTTATACCAGATACTGAGGTCTATGGTTGCTATTAGGTGTATGAAAATCAGGGTCCAGGGTCAACCCAATAAAAAGATATTGTCAAAATTAGATTTTTGCGTAAACTTGTAAGTACCAAAATTAACCTTAATTTTCAACTATTTTTAATTTTTGGAATTTTTCCTTTACTTGTGCTGTAAGACCTTGGTTTTGACCAAAATTGACAATTCTAGGTCAACCGTAAGTACCCTATAGGTTTTGGGTCGAAAACCTATATGGTAGTTCCCGTTGAACTAGAATCACGAAATTTGGCCAAAAGCAGGGTCTTACAGCACAAATAAAGGAAAAATTACAAAAAATAAAAAAAGTGGAAAATTTAAAGGTGTCCCCACACATACATAGTAGACTCCATTTAAGATAGTCCTCTAAGTTGTATGGGCGCTCATACAGATTTAGAGGACTAGCGTAATTAGCACCAACC
Source organism: Euclidia mi (assembly GCA_944739405.2). Classification (NCBI taxonomy): domain Eukaryota; kingdom Metazoa; phylum Arthropoda; class Insecta; order Lepidoptera; family Erebidae; genus Euclidia; species Euclidia mi. Next base: position 21,646,546 of record OX123204.2, on the reverse strand, counting down.
TCAAATAAGGTAAAATGCGTACGGAACCCTCAGTGCGCGGGTCAGACTTGCACTTGCCCAAATTTTTTTTTGTTGGCCTCAACTTTTCGATAAATTCTCTTTTTCAGTTAGTCAGCATCGCGTCTGCGACTCCTCTAGTGCTGCGAGTTTCTATGGACGGCGGTAATCTCTTACCATCAGGCAATACGTCTGTGATTTTGCCCACTACATATGACATAAATAAAAAAAATAGTTTAAAAACTATAACCCGACTACGTAATAAAAAGGGGATCTGAAAAGAACGAAACAAGAAAATAACTCGTTCAGATATAAATCCAAAAAAGTTTAAGTTCAGAAATGCTCAAACTAGAGCCGTGGTCGCGTCATCTAATGTATACCTACCAAATGTGGGTGCCAGGAATACTTTTAACCTGCATGACAGGTAATTACAACGATGTTACAAGTATGACTTTTCTAATATCATTGGGTAACTACATGTATTACTATTTTCTTGTTTCGTTCTTTTCAGACCCCCTTTTTATTACGTCGTCGGGTTACGGTTTTTAAACTTCCTTTTTTTTAATCCTCTTCCGTATCCCGATGTAAACTAACCGTGCAATATTTATATTGTCATATGTAAAGGAAGAAAGAAAGAAAAATAGGTACCTAACGCAAAGCGTCTGAACCGCGCGAATATTAATTAAACTTATAGTATATGTAACTAATACCTTTCTCTTGATACCAAACACGTAATGATTATCTCAGTTTTATCTGTACGCCATAAACGGCAAGACATGGAAAATCTATATTATATCATGTATAAAATATGTAACATCTATTTACCTATGTTCGACAAATAAAGAATTTCGAATTTGAAAATTTGAATGTCAATCTTTTTTGAGGTTGGTATCAGAAATATTAATTCCGTAATAGAAAATTTAGATAAAATTTATATAGCCTATGTCACCCGGGCTATTATTACAAACCTATTGATACCCCATTTATAAAAATCGGTTCAGTAGTTTAGGTGCTATGGTGGAACATACAAACATACATACATACTTAGATACATACATAGAGTGCCAAAAACATTATCCTTTCTTTTGGCTTCGCCGTAGTCGGGTAAAAAAGCATTTGGAACGAAATTTATATTAGTTATGCCAAATTAATTAAACAGAAAGTTAATAATCAGATGAACAGACATAAATATACAAATAGCTCGTTCACAATATTATCAACAAATACCTATTCATGTTTATACAGCCAAACAGTATAAACAGTTGCTAATGTACGTCGGAGTTACATCTTAAAAGGACAATATCAGTTAAAACCACGGTATCGCTACTAAAATAAATACGACATATACAACGTACATTACATCGTAAACATAAACGAGGAAACGGTTCCTAAAAACTTAGAGGTTTGACACTAAAATGTGCCTAAATTACCCAAAGAAAATTGCCACTAAAAACTTCGGTACCTAACCTCGCTACAACAAAAAGTTCAAGTGACGTAAACGAAAAATTGTAAGCATACTGCTTCACGAAATATTGCGGTGTTCGAAGGTATCGAAAAAAGATTTTTGTTGCTTGAGTTAGAAAGTGCATTACAATTTCGACATTTTAGTGTTATAAATTAATGTACATACCTAGCGATTATCCTTAACTTAGAAAAAATGAGTACAGTTACGTAGATTGCCTCGGGCCAAAGAATAATATAATGTTATTTTTAAATGTTATTTATTTTAATTTTGTTTCTTTCGCAAGTTGTTGTTAAATAAGTATAAGCCTATTTGTTAGTGTTCCATAATATGTAAACGTTCCCGTAAACATTTAAAGGATAAATGTTTACAGGGCTTCCTTCAACAAAATGTAATCTCCAAGGCTTCCCACCCGCTGAATGGTGATTGTCTTTAAAATGGTGTGTGTCTATTTTCAAACAGTTTTTAGGGTTCCGTACCTCGAAAGGAAAAACGGAACCCTTATAGGATCACTTTGTTGTCCTTTCGTCTGTCAAGACCCTTTTTCTCAGGAACGCGTAAAGGTATCAAATTGAAATTTATATCAAATACTCAAATCCACTGTCCCTTAGAGCTGTGAAAAAATCAAACTTCTAAGCCAACGAAATCAACAGATACAGCCGTTGATGTCTATATGTCGATACTACTAGGCCCTTATCCTATGGCACGTACTATCGTGGTACTACTGTGGTATGCTGTGATACAGACCTACAATTCGTACGCGCCTAGAACCTAATCCTATTTGTCCCTACAAATCCCCAGACCCTAGCCCTACCATACGTATTAATATATACTTATATAGATAGGTGCGGGATCTGCCACCGGAGACCTATGATGACAGACGGACTGTGGGTAGGAATTAGGGATGGTGGAGATGGTTTTCTGACGGCCAACTCGACAGACTCATCGAGCTGATCAGTACTGATGGCTAAAGGTGTCTTGGCCACCGTCTGAGGTATGGGAAGGGTATCGAGTCAAAGACGGATTAAACTTGTGACTGGTTTATTTCTTATAATACATAATCTCATATACTAAACTTATCCTATGTACACATATACAACTTTACAGTTGTGTGCTGTGTGTGAAAGGTGCCATCTCAGCGGTATATGCCTTACATGAATAGGTGATATTTTCTTAATCTTAATATATAAAATCCTTGCGTTACTGACTGACTGACAGACACGCTACAGCCGAAACTATTGGGCGCAGGAAGCTGAAATTTGGCATGTATGTTCCTTGGGGACCGTAGGGGTGCATTAAGAAGGGATTTCCCGAAATTCCCACGGGATCGGCCAAAACGGGTAAATTAAAAAAAATGCAGGCGTAGCTGCTGGCGTCCTCTAGTTTAATATGAATCACGAATAGTCTGTGTTCCAGTAAATACTCACGTAGGATTATATCGCTGATATGGCATGTTCATGTGTGAACATTCTGGCCTCTCCGAGGAACAAGCAACTCCAGTTGGTATAATTCTATGGAGTCATCCTTGGCTTCGTTCTGGTTCCGCGGCTGCTTCCTGGGATGCTTCGGCAGATGGTTCGGCTGGCTGTAGACGGTGTTCCATGCAGTGTGCGTGGATGGTAGTTTGCTGTCTTGATGTGGTGCACGTTGCGGGAGTGGTAAAGAGAAAGAAAGAAAGAAAGAAAATACATTTATTTGCAGTAGATTATGCAATAAACACAAAACACAGTTAATTACAAAAATAAAATACATTTATACAAAAAACACAGCTAATTACAAAAAAGGAAAAAAGAAAAAAATATAACATACTGCAAAATGGTCGCAACTCAGCAAAAAGCTAGTTTTGAAAAAACTAGCGCTGGTCTTCCGTTGCAACCATGTTGGTAAATAATATATCTAATTTAGCACAACTAATTCATTAGACGACATAAAAAAAAAAATAGCGTTTTCGGTACCTACCAATGTTTTAACAATACAATACCCACCTATATTTGCACCCCAGTTAAATCTAGAAAATAACTCAAAATAGACATTAATGTTGACGACTGTAATTTATCTACCTTGTTATATAGCACTTGTGTCATGCAGCTGTGTTTCCTGGCCTTTTTGGTGATCGAACAAATATTCTTTTAATGTTGCCCTAAAACGTTGAATATGTTGCAGGTTCCTAATCGAGGGTGGAATATTGTTCCAACATTTAGTTGCAGCGTAACGGAAACTTCCCCTAAAAGCCTCAGATTTATGTTGATCAGATCAGATATTGACCTCATTTTGTTATACCGTTGTCGGCGATTTTTATTACTCCTAAGTTTCGAATAATTATCTCTTCTTGCTAATTGATGTTTATTATAAACAACCAGTGTATAGATGTTTCCAAAGTATATTACTTGACTTTTAGTGTAGTGATATTTGTAGGACATTTGGTGTTAGTTTGATTTTTAAATAATTGGTCAACGATGCAATTTTTAGTTAATTGCATGTTCTTCGCCACTCCAGGGAAGCAAAGAAACTATTAGTGCATTTGTTATAAGTTAACTTCAACACTGTGGTTTGAAGTCTTCGGTGTTTCGTCACCGATACCTACTATCTCGCATTTTATTTCTCTGCGAGTGTAGGCTAGTAGTTAGGCAACTTCTTCCGTGAGAATGAAGCCTGAGAACCTTTATCACACAGCACTCTTAGTAGCCTTTATCTTGGCTTATGTTTGCACAAGGGCTGTTGCTAAAAGCGTTGTATTCTGTGTGTCCGGTCCGGTATGTTTGACCAAGTTGCACTGTGACAATCTTGGTTGTAAGTTAACTTCAGCTCTGTGGCTTGAAGTCGTCGGTGTATCGTCACCGACACCTACTATCTCGCATTTCATTTTTCTACGAGTGTAGGATGATAATTTGGCTACATCTTCTGTGAGAATGAAGCCTGAGAACCTAGATCACGCAGCACCCTTAGTAGCCTTTATCTTGGCTTCTGTCTGCTCAAGGGCCGTTGCTAAGAGCGTTGTATTCTGTGTGTCAGGTCCGGTATGTGTGACTTGGTTTTCTTCCAAGTTGTGGTTTTAGTTGGGTTTTCAAAGGTTTTTCTATTCTTTGACACCTTATTTTCGTCATTTTTACTGACAAATTTGTTGACCTTAACCTTCTTTTGAAGTTCAAGGTGTAATAATAAATGTTGACCTAGTTTACCACAATATCTACACTAAAAATTTAATGAATGTAAGAGTATTATGCACTGTTTGCTTACTTTATTATTACGCTGTTCTGCTGACAACGCTTTAAATTGCGCACACATTATGACCTAGCCGTCACTTGTAGTTATACGAGCTATTTATAGATTTAGTATTATACTATATTGTTTATAATCGGATTTTGCTACAGATTTGCTATTTGCGAGAAACATAAAAATACATAATTGATGGAAATGTTTGAGGTTTGTTTGGCTCTACAAGTTGTTCGTATTATAGAGATCTGTGGTTATCCCGAAATAGTTAGACTTTGTATAAATATGTTCTTGTAAGTCGTCCTCGTCTTCAAGAAGTGAATGGTTCTCCGATGCTCTGGTAAATACTTCTGTGAGTTGCAATCTTCTTTCTGCGATATATTTTTCTGTTTTCCTGGATGCCGAGTCCTTTTTGATGTTGGTCAATATGCGTCCGATTTCTTTGTAGTAGCTCTCATGGCTTTTTACAATTGCGTTGATCTGTTATACGTCCATCTTGCTGCCCTATCCTATCCTGTTTAACCTAACAAGGGGTGGGGTCAAAACAAAAAGTAACTTAGTTGCGATCTGTTTCCTCGTTACGGTATGTGCGACTTCTCGAGCACTGGGGCGACCCTGTTCAGGGAGACCGATACCTGATCCGCTACCAAACGACGCAACTAAGTTAGTCAGTCACTTAATATACAACTAAACAACCGCTAGGATGGTGCGCAAGTCTGCTGTATACCAGTTGTCAGTCAGTGAATTAGTCAATTTAAGGGACAAGAGGACCACGTGCTTCGGGGGGACAATTACTGATTCTAATAGGACCAATCCTAAATCCTATCCTACCGGCGAAGGACCAAAATGAACAGCGGGGTAGCAGCCCTACGCTACAAACCCCACTGTACAAGGGGAGTGATTAAATGATAAGGGAATTAATCTAAACTTGTTTACCTACACTATCCTAGAGTCGTAGCCGATAGGCTACTACTAGGTGATAACCTATAATATCCTATCCTAGTTATCCTAATCCTTATACCTATATGTATCCTAAACCTATCCTAACTTGTACCTAGCGTATAATGCGTATATGCTTGGTGCTCTGTGGTATTCTGCGATACAGACCAGCACTTATACGCACCTACTACTAGACCCTTAACCTAGGGCACGTACTATCGTGGTACTACTGTGGCATGTTGTGATACAGACCTACGATTCGTACGCGCCAAAGAACCTAATCCTATTAGTCACTACAAATCTCTAGACCCTAGACCTACCATACGTATTTATATATACTTATATAGATAGGTGCGGGATATCTGTCACCGGAGACCTATGATGACAGACGGACTGTGGGTAGGAATTAGGTATAGTGGCGATGGTTTTCTGACGGCCAACTCGACAGTCTCACCGAGCTGATGACTAAAGGTGTCTTGGCCACCGTCAGAGGCGTGGGAAGGGTATTGAGTCAAAGTCGGATTAAACTTGTGACTCGTTTATTTCTTATAATACATAATCTTATATACTAAACTTATCCTATGTACACACATACAACTTTACAGTTGTGTGCTGTGTGTGAAAGGTGCCATCTCAGCGGTATATGCCTTACATGAATACGTGATATTTTTTTAAATTTAATATTAATCACGAACAGTCTGTGTTCTAGTAAATACTCACGTAGGATTATATCGCTGATATGGCATGTTCATGTGTGAACACTCGCAAAAATATTTTGTTAAATATTACAAAATATGCAAGCGTTTTATTTTACAAGTGGTAAAGTACCATGTACTATTTAAACCATATAATATATTTATCTAATATTCATTCGTTTATTTGCATTCCATAATGTAGACTCATCATCATCATTCATCATTTTACAGCCACATCATCCACATCACAATAACTACTATACCACGCTAGAAGACGGGTTGTTATAGGGTTATTATTAGTATTTTAAAGTAATATTGATTTAATTCACAAATAGCCATCGTAAAATTAATAACAGCTTCTTAGTATACACTTTTCATCGACTCGTAAAAGGATATTTATTAATTTTATAAAAATCGCCAGTGATCCCATCATTGATCCTGTTGTTCAAAATGTTCAAATGTTTACATAATTTGCGCCATGTATTTAATATGAATTGCTGAATAGTTTTATTCGACAGCCATAATACAATCATTGTTTTAATATTATATGAAACAAATCCTAAAAGAGCTTTTTTACTTTAATAGTATAATTATCATATTCCTTTTAAAATATCATAAAAATACTAAGTTTGCGTAGAAATAGATCAGATATAGCTTTAGTCTAAAATATCAAAATTATAATTTTATTTCATAAGCGTCACATTGTGACCCAAATGAATAAAGGATTTTGAATTTGAAAATTGAATTTGAATTTCTTTAACAAAAACATAGGGCCTAAATAGTTTGTATCTTTTTTTAAGTTTTTAGTTAAAGATATATAACAGTTAAAACTTTAAGCAAAATATACTTTAACTTTCGACTGCCCGTGGCTTTGTCGCCCGTTACAAAAAACATTTAGATTCGTCTTGCCATTTAAGAGGAATTGATTTAACTGCTCTCGTCAAACGCTAGTATCCTATAGCACATGTACATATATATGTTATTTCACCTCAATGTAATGAAACGATACATTCGATATAATTTAAAAAGCTTAAGGTAGTATGTATTTAATATATATATATATATATATATATATATATATCTCTCAAGTTACACGATAAGCCGACTGTAAAAATCGACTTGTCGCCATAAAAATGGCGACAAGTCGATTTTAATATATATAAAATCACGTAGATATTTCACGCCACATACTTTGGCGTAAAACGTTGCTTATGAGATACTAAGAAATATGACTGACATAATGTCTTGTCTCTCACTGACCTGCACTTAAAGTACCTATGAGCCTGTAAAGACCAAGGTATAATATACAAATCTCATGCCACTGTGTTTGTTACGAGTATCAAACTCTTTTTACCGATTTTCTGACATATCTGTGTATATTTGGAAAGTTTAGCAGAAGAGTAATACATAATAGGGATTCATTACATCCAGACACAATAAATCATGGAGCCTATCATCACATAAAGATTTGTTCTGCTTGGAAATCGAACCCAAGCTCGCCAGCTTACCACCAGGACACTAACCACCAGAACAACAGGCCAGTAAATTTAAGTATAATAGGCAGATCAAATAGGTGCTATGAGCATCATCTTTTAAAAGACTAGCTAAACTCATATTTTGGTTGATATCTGAAATTTGATTCGAAGAGGAATAAGTTATCAATTATTAAATAAAGTCCGTGTGGTGACGAATTAAGAAAACGGAATGTCACCTCCCCAAATCATCCCATAGACGTTGTAAGAGTCGACAGAGGGAGCATATTAGGTATGCAGAGAACAGCACTGTAAGAGAAGGAAAACTTGATATAAACCCTATGTCTAGAATTACCGCAGGCAGGCAGGTATTTTCAAGGTGCGCAGTGGAAGATGTAATACATCTACCTGACCACGATAGACAAGGATCCAGACACAATGCACTGCGTTGCACAGCGATGAATTATAATCCTAATATTAATAAAATGTCTCAACTCACCTGATATCTTCACTGGTGATATTTTTGAAGTGGACCTATAGGATTAACTCATAATTTTGGCCAAAATAACAAGAGAATTGAATAGATACCAGTATCCAGTTCAGCATAGTCCTTCTCCAGGCACCAAACAGGAATTCACACACGTGTTTTACAAAGTTCAATATTTCACAAATGTTCATCTCAACTTTTGCCGGGCAAACCAAAGGCGGCAGTTTATAAGAATTCACAATACAAATTCGCGAAGCTGGTTTATGTGCTTTCAAAAAGGCGATCAATTTATTTCAATATTCCACGCGAGAGGGCAAAAAAGCGTCTTAATTTTTCAAGGCGGGAACGGAAGTGACAGTTCAGTGTGACCATTGTCAGAAATTTTCAATAGACTAAACAAAATGTTACTCAATCGATCTAATCGATTTGACTTATAATAAATACTAATTCTATTTCAAATATCCACCCGCCCCGGACCGGCCTACCGGTCCGCTAATCGGTTGGTAGACGTGACAATGTTGCAACCGCTCTCCTCAGCAAATCGGGGAACTCCATCAGCCCCAGTTACCAAACGAAGAATGCGCCCCCTGCGCCATCTTAGTGGCGGAAGGTTAGCCTCCTTGATCAAAACGAGGTCACCAATCTTGGGTGAATTGGTCTTGTCGGTCCACTTAACGCGTTGCTGGAGTATGTGCAAATATTCCAAATTCCAGCGTTTCCAAAAGCTCTGAGTAATCTGGCGTACTAATTCAAAACGCGAGAGACGACCAGTTCTCGTATCAATATATGGGTACTCAGGCAAGGCGACAAGTGGGCGACCAATCAAAAAATGGCCCGGCGTAAGGGCCTTCAAATCATTCGGATCTGAGGAGATCGGGCACAATGGCCAAGAGTTCAAAACGGCCTCAATCTTACAAAACACAGTTGCGAGTTCCTCAAATGTAAGGACAGATCCACCGATTGTCCTGCGCAAGTGTGTTTTGGCCGATTTTACGGCGGCCTCAAATATACCACCCCAATGTGGACAATTTGGTGGGGAAAACAACCAATTTATCCCACGTCGGGCAAACCCATCACCTATATCAGCCTTGTTGGTTTCAAGAAAATTAACAACGTCATTCATTTGAATGACGTTGTTAATTTTCTTGAAACCTTAATTATTTAATTATACGTGCCCTTGAAGTTAGTGCCGCAGTCAGAACGGATCAAGGAAGGCAGCCCTCTGCGGGATACAAATCTGTCAAATGTGGCTACAAACGCCTCGGTCGTAAGCGAGGAGATCAGTTCTAAGTGTACGGCCTTTGTGGAGAGACAAACAAAAACACACAAGTAGGCCTTAACAGTCTTGCTGTTTTGAAGTGTCGACGTTTTCACCAAAAAGGGACCTGCGAAGTCCGTGCCAACACCGTCAAACGTCCTGCTTTCAGTTACGCGATCTGCCAGTAAGTCCCCCATCAAGGGCTGCATGGTAGAAGCCTTGAGTTTATAGCAAGGGATGCAGTGAAAGACTACACTCCGAATAATTCTTCGGGCAGAGAAGATCCAAAACTCGCGTTGCAAAATGGCCAACAAAGCATTACAACCAGCATGCAAATTTTTAAGGTGACGGTCAGTTACCAACAAGCGTACCAAATGACCGTCCTTAGGTAACAAAAGGGGGTGACGTGCCCCGTAAGGGAGGTTGGCGTTCTTGAGACGCCTTCCAACGCGCAAGAGACCCGTATCGTCCAAAAAGGGGTTCAATTTAAATACAGCTCCCGATAGTTTCAATCTCACTGACTTAAGGATAGCAATCTCCTTCTCAAAATGCGCCAATTGCACAGAACGAACCCAAAAGGTGTTGCTGACTGCTGTCGTTCCTGTGGTGAGATAAACGGTGTCAGTCGTTTCTGTTGTGGGTGCCTAAAGTTAAAAATAAAACGCTTTATCCAAGCAGTGACACCTAACAACTTGTCGAGGGAGCTGTAACGATTCAACAAAAAATCGGGGTCGAAGGCGCATTCTACCTTCTCAAGAGCGAGTGTTCGTAGACCAGGCAAATTAGAAGTATTCAAAACTGGCGTTCGAGGCCAATCGGTTTCTGGTCGACTCAACCATTCCGGACCCCACCACAGCGAATGACCTATCAAACTAGGCGTCAAGCATCCGCGCGAGGCACAATCAGCGGGGTTGAGCTCACCTGGCACGTGTCTCCAAACAAGCTTGACTTCGGATTTCTGGATTTGGGAAACGCGATTAGCAACAAATACCTCCAAAGTGTGGACAGACGCCTTCAACCAACAAAGTACAATTTGGCTGTCTGTCCAGGCGTAGGTCCCATCAATACAAATGCTTTTACCCAAAGTACTGGACACGTGGTTCAACAAGCGTACAAGTAGGGCTGCTCCCGAGAGCTCCAATTTTGGGATGGTCAGAGATGTTCGAAGGGGTGCAACCTTGCTCTTCGCCATGATCAGGGAAAATCTCACCTGACCTGAGGCACTGACTGTGCGCAAGTACACCACGGCCGCGTGACCACGTTCCGAGGCATCACAAAACCCGTGAAGGGTGGCCTTATACTTCTCGGGAGGAAGGATGGGACGAGGCAAGGAGATCTCGTTGACGGCAGGAAGTGAGGATACAAAAGAGGTCCATTCCTCAACAAGTGTACCGCGTAGAGGTTCGTCCCAAGTCAATCCCGCTGTCCAAAGCTTCTGCAAGAAGCATTTTGCCCAAAATATGATAGGACAAATCCAACCGTTCGGATCAAAGGTTCTGGCGACAGTAGACAACACGAGACGTTTAGTCCAAGAACAAGGCAATTTCAAGTCTACGTTGTACGTAAAGATGTCTTGGACTGGTCTGTACTGGACGCCGAGAACAGCCATCATGGCGGGGTTGTCAACAATCTCAAACAAATGTGGATCCTGCTGATGATCCTCTGGCAAGCCTTCCAAAGGCGCTGGTGAGTTGGAAATCCATTTGCGCAACTCATAACCAGCAGAGGCCAAAATACCTATCAATTCGTCCCGCAGGAGGATCGCCTCGTCCGCTGTGGAGGCGCCTGAACAAATGTCATCGACGTAAATATCGTCTTTCAAGATGGCGGAGGCTCGTGGGAAACGTAAGCCTTCGCGGTCTGCGAGCTCCCAAAGAGAACGTATTGCCAAGTAGGGGCTTGACCTTAACCCGTTCGTATTAGTATTGAGCTCGTAGACGACCATGGGATCACGAGGAGACTCTCTCCAAAGGATCAGCTGGAACCGACGGTCATCAGGGTGGATAATCGTCTGCCTGAACATCATTTTTATGTCGGCCACAAAGACAACCTGATGTCGTCGGAAGCTGGTGATGACGTCACAAAGATCCTTGACCAACTTGGGACCAGAATGCAAGCACTGGTTCAAGGATAAGCCTGTTGAAGTCTGCGCAGAACCATCAAACACTGTGCGCAGCTTGCCAGTCAATGGCTTCAATACCGCATGATGCGGGAGAAAGTAGTGCTCCACCGAACGCCAATCCACATTTGACACAGACATGTGTCCCAATTGTTCATATTCTCTCATGAACTCAATATATTTCTGTCTGAGCTCCGGATCACGACCCATGCGGCGCTCCATAGCCAACAATCTCTTTTCGGCTAAAGGTCGTGACTCACCAAGCGTAGGCCGAACAGACAAGAAGGGTAGCCTCGTAATAATCCGACCAGAACGGTGTCGACCAGTGTTGTTCTGGCACTGTTCTGCCAGAACAACACTGGTCGACACCGTTCTGGTACTCCTCATGTTCTGGATTCAAACGGGCAACTTGAGCGGGCTCCTCTACTTCCCAAAACCTCTGAACCGCATCAGAGAGAGCGGAGCCTACAGCCAACAAATTATCAAGTTCAGGTAGAGGAGGGTCCCTAGGTACAGGTCCCATCAAAGCAAATCCAAATATGGTCGGGATGGCAGTCAAACCATTTGGCACCAAGACCCGTTTCCCACCAATCAAAATTCCACCGAGGACATCAGAGCCAATCAACAAGTCGATTTGTCCCGGTGTTTCAAATTTGGGGTCTGCCAATTACAAACCCGATGTCAAATTCACCACAGCAGCAGGTAGCTGCTTCTGTGGATGCATACTCAAAATATTCTTCAGCACAATAGCCGAGGTTTTAATTCTCGGGTGTGAAGATTCAACGGGGCCAAACAAAACCTTAACTTGCCCTTCAACATTAGAGGCTACGTCCCCTATGCCCCGTATACAATTTGGAAAAGGGCCCATAGTTAATTTAACCTACCCTACCAAATAAGTGGAAACAATGCAACTTGTGAACCTGTGTCCAATATAGCACGGACAACAACAGAGGTCCCCGTGGGTCCCCAGACCCTAACAGCAACCGTTGGTAGGATAACGGTGTCAATGGGGGAGGTTGGCGTTATAGGGAAGGGGTCAATGACCTATTGTTGCCTGGGCGGCGATCGTTGGCCAGGACCAAGCAAGTCAAAATGAGGGTGCGGCTTGAAGTCCTCAAAAGCGCGTTGACTCGATCCGCGCGCCATCTGTGGGGGGTCATAATGACGCACCCGCCCAAAACGAGGTGGGCGCGAATCAAGGCGGGGACGCTCCGCCAAAGGAGGGGAATACCTGGGGCAGCAGTCATGGTGCTGGTGACGCTGAGCAGTCGCACATTCAGGTGCGCGAGAGAGAGGAGGCGTGCGCACGCTACGGTTCTCCAAGCGGGGTGAGCGGCGATCAATTGAGCGAGGCGACTCTCGGCTACGCGCCGGTGAGCCTCAGCTGCCACCTTCAAAGCAACCGCCCGTGAGCGGCCTCGGCTGGTTGGACAAGCGGCCAACCTCTCTGGCATTCATACAGAGAATGTCCAAATGCTGTCCTCCACAGTGAGGACAGGGGCGAGAGTTTGGGCAGTCTGCTGGTAGTGGGACCCCAAGCAAGAGAAGGAAAGGCGGCGGGCATTCGCGATGCGCCTACGAGAGGCGACATGCAGGTCCAAGAATGCCCTACAACTGGCCGTTCTGTGCCCCGTGACCTTGCAGTAGGAGCACTCCGCTGGGCTCTGCGTGACCGCAAAGCGAGGAGGGCGCCGGTTAACATTGGCTCGGGTGTGAACGCGAGCCTGCTCCTTGACCTTGGGCGGCTGCGTCTTAGCCGGCGTGTCACCACCGGAGTTGTCCAAGACCCGGCACTCATCCTCCAGGAACCTCTCCAGGTCAGCCAAGGGGGGCAGATGGGTCGCGCTATCCCCACCAAAACGCTGTTCAAAACGCGACCTCAGGTCGGCAGGCAGCTTTTTCAGCACAATGTGCACCAATAGATAGGACCATTAGTCCACGGGCAGGTCAAGGCACTTAAGTGCGTTGATGGCCACCAAAAGCGGGTTCAAAAGTTGGGTGCGCAACCCAGAGACCCGGGTGAGCGTCGGCAAACCCAAAATCTGCTCGATGTGCGTGTCGGCGAGGCCACGCTTATTATGGTACCTACGGGTGATTAGGTCCCAAGCCGTCTGGTACGCCTCGTCAGACACGGGCAGATGCTGGATGAGGCCCTTGGCCTCCCCATCCAGAACCGACATCAGATAGGCCAATTTTTGTGCCGGCTGAAGGTCAGCCCTATCATTGACCAGGCTGTCAAACAAATTAACGAAGCCCAGGTAGCTTCCTAGGCAGCCATCAAAATGGGGGAGGTCCAAAGTAGGGAGCCTACTCACCAGCCCCGGTGCTGACCTAGGAAGCTCCTGCTTCAGGCCGGGTTGCCCTTCCCTATCGGCAACTAGTTGTCTCGCACTATTGGAGACAGCATCATACAGGTCTAAGACCTGGCATAGTCTTCGCTGACCTTATTTCGCTGGTCAGCGGTGAAATCATTGACTGACACTTCGAGACAGCAAGCGCTGAAAGTGCGGAATTGCTGTTCCACACTTGCCAGGCGATCATCGATCCGCTCGTACCTTTGTAGTAAGGCCTGCTGGCGATCAAGCCGGTTCACTAAGGCACTGGCCGAGGCAAACCAGCGCAAATCTGATGCAATAGCACCAGCAGCCGCACGCAAGTCCTTGATAGCTGACATAATCAAATTTCAAAAGAGCAAACAAGCGGTAAATAATATTAACAATCAAAACTTAATTTTTCTTAATACTTTGAAACCAACAAAGTATTAGCCTGTTTACTACTGGTACAAGCAAGTGGCAGGTATTTACTGCCCAACAAAATTAATAGTTTCAATATATGTTGACACAAAACAAAGTCAAAGTTATCAAAGTTTAAACCTCAAATAAGTTAATTAAAGTTAAATATTCAAATAAATTAACTTATTACTTGCAACAGACAGACTGGCTGTGTTATTTGAGATATACAATAGTAAGTAAGCACAGAATATGTGTTACCTAGCAATATTATCTATATATTATAACAAGGTTTAGCAATGTAAGGTTCAAACTTAATATATCAATATGTGCAATAAACTAATTCAATTGATACATATAACTGATATGTATCCAATCAAAGTGACTTATTAATAGTTTTTTATTTATTTATTTATAGTCTCACGCCTGTATCCCCGAAGGGGTAGGCAGAAGTGTAAATATTACACCCACATTTCGCCATGAATTTTTAGATTCCACGTAATAGGGGGCGAGCCTATTGCCGTTACCGGGCACATCACCAGACTCCGGGCTGCTACTGAGTATTCGGAAAAACCCAGTAACACTTTTGCCCGACCCGGGAATCGAACCCGGGACCTCCGATCAGCAGTCGCATACGCTATCTACTGGACCACGGAGGCAGTCCAGTTATTAATAGTAACAGCAACAAATCTATGCTAGATTTCAACAATTTAAATCAAACAATTACTGATTGAGGTTATGTGTGACAATGTGTTTCAAATTATCTAGGTCAACTTATACAATTAAATATCATGTATTTTAGACAATATCTGACCTGACAAACACTACAATATACTGTACAAGGTGATAAGATACAAGCTTATACCAATCTGAGGTTTGTACTCAGTAATGCAACAGCGGCTAAATTTTAACTACAGCTCTGCACCAAAAGTTATGTCTAGAATTACCGCAGGCAGGCAGGTATTTTCAAGGTGCGCTGTGGAAGATGTAATACATCTACCTGACCACGATAGACAAGGATCCAGACACAATGCACTGCGTTGCACAGCGATGAATTATAATCCTAATATTAATAAAATGTCTCAACTCACCTGATATCTTCACTGGTGATATTGTTGAAGTGGACCTATAGGATTAACTCATAATTTTGGCCAAAATAACAAGAGAATCGAATAGATACCAGTATCCAGTTCAGCATAGTCCTTCTCCAGGCACCAAACAGGAATTCACACACGTGTTTTACAAAGTTCAATATTTCACAAATGTTCATCTCAACTTTTGCCGGGCAAACCAAAGGCGGCAGTTTATAAGAATTCACAATACAAATTCGCGAAGCTGGTTTATGTGCTTTCAAAAAGGCGATCAATTTATTTCAATATTCCACGCGAGAGGGCAAAAAAGCGTCTTAATTTTTCAAGGCGGGAACGGAAGTGACAGTTCAGTGTGACCATTGTCAGAAATTTTCAATAGACTAAACAAAATGTTACTCAATAGATCTAATTGATTTGACTTATAATTAAAACTAATTCTATTTCAAACACCCTATACCAACCCGTTTGGCCAGCTTGGTATAGTAGGCCAATTCCTCCTTTCAAAGGAGAGGTCTAGTCCAGCAGTGGACTGTTAAAGGCTGGTGATGATGATGAAGTTATCAATTACTTGTCAAAACATATGCACGATATGAAATACCTTTCTTAGATTTAAAAAAAACGATGTGATAAAGCTTGGGTAGTATCTACTAACTTCGGCATTTTTAATATTCGTATGGTATGATTCTGATCGTAGTGGCCAAATACATCGCTACACGTTTTCACATTTCTCTATCTATGTTTCTTACGTCATCATGGCTTATACAGTGCCTTGACGTCCAACCCCTAGCCATTATAACCAATTGGATATATGTCACGAATTGTACAAAGAGTGTCTCCACCACCCGCTATAAACACATTGGCTTTGTGAAAAGGTTAAAAGAGGAGATTTTAAAATGCTCTTTAGAGGTGCACTCTATTCGGCCTACGTGTCACCTTTCGGCGCGCTGAAAATTGTCTCTTAATAAAAATTGATGGAAAAAGTAAAATTATTAATTGAAATTTTTGTGGAGTCTAAGATCGTTTACATAATTAGAATGAAAGTAAATTTGCAAAGGTATTGTTTTTTAATTTTCGCTGAGTGATTAATTAATATGCAGATCACAGTCCGACAAATATTCTTTAATTATAATTACAATATTTAAATTAGAAAAATTACAACGAAAATTCACAGAAAATACTGCAGATCTTCAATTGTCAACCATTGAATAATAAGTTGGTTTTGTTTAAAACATGCGGTATATACTAAAATAACTTTAGAGTGGGCGAGCAGCCCTGTTATGAAACGACACAGGAAGTCTACCCATGCGGCTCGCTAGCCTTAGTTATTACGTATACTATATAAGTATATGATTATCTTCATTGACCTAATATTATATAATAGGGTTATATATAATATAACCCTAGTATATAAAAACTGAAGCAGCGATAGCCTTGTGGAGAGACCGACGGACTGCTACGCAGAGGGTCTCGGGTTCGAATCCACGGCGCGCACCAATGACTTTTCGAAGTTATGCGCGTATTACATTGTTAATTATTATCGCTTGCTAAACGGTGAAGGAAAACATCGTGAGGAAACCTGCATGTCTGAGCGTTCTCCATAATGTTCTCGAAAAACATGTGAAGTCTGCCAACCCGCACTTGGCCGTTGCGGTGGACTATGGCCTTACCCTTCTTATAGTGAGAAGAGGCCCGTGCCCAGTGGGACAGTTTATGGGGCTGATGAAAAAAATATAAAAACTAATATGTTTGTTTTAGTAAATCATCCTTATAAATGGTAATGTTTTAATGAATTCATCTGTCTACCAAAATATGAATCCTTCACAAGTATATACAGATAGTGATGACCTATGTACGTAAAATAATCGGGCACGCCACAATAGTGCGGCAGGTAGTAAGATGGCCGTAAGGTAAGGCTAGCGTTACGGCGTTCTCACCTTCCAGCTGGCTCAAGTGTTGACCGGCCACGGTGGCTTTGGACGTTTCTTGTACATGATTGGACAGGCGGATACGTACGGCTGTCATCGCTGCGACGACTGCCATGACATTTGAAGTTCGGCACTGATCTGGCCATGGCAAAGTGTACAGGGCACAGCAGGTCGCACAGACTTCCTATTATATATAATCTAAGACTTCCTATTTTATATACTATATTGTGATGTCAGAAAAACCTTCGTAGTATGAAATATTTACATACGAGAATTGAAATTAAGAAAAAGCTTTTAATGTAGTTTATTTGTCAATTTTATTGTAGAACTTCTGAATATGCTGCTATAGATGATTAAAACGGTTACTTAGTATAAATTCAAATACTTTAAATTGAAATAACAAAATGCCGAAAACACATTTTTCGGCAAATCACTGCGTCACCTCTAGTACGAACGAAGCGCTTACCTTATGTATTTGGTACCGTTCCCGTTCGCAATTACAGCTACCTTTGATGTGTGACCCAGGCAAAATGAAATAATGGAGGTGGAAATATTTCGCCAACAATTTGTCACTTGCTGATGGATCGGTGTTACTTTCGCGTATGCGAATTAGTGTTGTCAAATATTTGCATTTGCCTGTACAAATGTTCGACACTGCGGCCGCTTCGTGTTGCTTTTGTAATTGGTGAAATAAATCGTAGCTTGATTTTATATGAAAAGAGTTTTAATGGTCTATTTTTATTGTATTAAAATGAGGTTACACTCATGTCTAGCCTCGTTGCAAAAGTCGTGATGTTGATGATTAACGATCAGTACGAATTCTAATTCATCGATATCTCTGCTTAATAATCCTTCTAGTGTCCGGTTTTCATCCAACACCTTCTAGTCATTCTCTCGAAAACCTACCAGAATCACCTTTAACTAAATGAGGCACTTACCAACATACTGCCACGCAAAAGGTATCCAGGGTACAAACCCACTGAGTTTGTTTACGAAGTTATGAGCGTATTAAATGGTTAAATATCGCTTCCTAATTGGTAAAGGCAAAAATTGTGGGGAAACTTGCATGTTTGAGAGTTCTTGATAGACATCTGAAGACTGTCAATCCATACTTAGCGTAGATGGTGAACTATAACCTTTCACTTCTCATAGAAGAGATCCTACCGATACCCTCAGCGTAGCAGTCTGTTAGTCTCTCTACTAGTTTAGCATTGGCTTAAGTAGGTAGTTTATTTTCTAAAATGAAATGCCCAGAAATTAAAACAGACTCGGGCAAAAAACTTACCACATTAGCAGCACGCAAAGGCAAAAGAGAGCTTTGTGCAAATAGACACATATATAAACAAAAACACGTGTACCACAAAACGCACAGTTCATAACATCTCATCCCTTAAAACTGGTTTAAAAACACACCGGTACAAATACATACACCACATTAACAAATAAATGAGAGCAATTACGTACTGTCACAGTCATCCCTATTTCCTATATAAAATTGCCGACTTGCATTATGGCGATTGACGTCAATAGCTTAGTGCAATTCAGCAATATTTTTCCTATAAAAGCCGGTGTCAAGTAAAACGCGCTTGTTATTATTCTATTGCAGTTGTAATTTTGGTCATTAGGACCAATACCCAACTTGTTGGTGTTCTGCTAAACCTAGAATAATAATTTCGGGTCAGCCTGTCCTTCGCAGGACAGTCGTGCTGAAATCTAAGTTCGCGACCAAATTTGTGAGTGTAGTCCAAGTACTACTAAACTGTGTGATTGACCTTGTGTAGAATTTTGGTAACTTTGTATTAAAGTAAATAAACGTTGTGTGACCTTCAGTGCTGTTTTTTTTTATAAGTGCTGAGTCGCCCGACCTAACATTTGGTGTCAGAAGAAAAGGGGATTTTGTAAAGTCCTCTGGTCCGCCTGCTCTACACATCGCCTGGCTTAGGCCCACGAATTTGGGCTACTAGGAAGGTCACCGTTGTCTTCGCTGTATCCGCCGTCTCGCTGTCCGCGAGGTGCGATACTCTCCAAGGTCACCCTAATTTTGATAGCATCTACGACGTGTCGCCGTGCCCAACGTGCCTGAGGGTTTACGGCCCAGCACCGAGCACGTATTCACGCCGTCCATACACTCAACGCCGACCCGAAAAGCCAAATCTACGACGCTGCAAATTCCATAGCCGCATCGCCGCCGCCGCTTCGGTAACCCGACGCTCCGCCGCTTCAATGTCATCGTGTGAACTATTACTAATACTGTGAGTGTTTTGCTCGTTTATAATACATTATTTTAACTTGTGTTATTCACGTAATTTTGCGATTGGATTATCGTTATTTTCTCTTTATTCCTACATTCTTACCATATCCTACTATTTCTCTCGTGTAGTTTTCTATATCTTTTCACATAATAAACGGTCAAAATGGTTAACGAGAGTGCCAAACTTGAAAAGAAAGCCGTACAAGGTTCAAGTTCACAGTGCACAAACGTAGAGGAGTTAAGCTTTTCTGTTCTAACTAAATTTATTAAAAGTTTGGACGGTGATAGAAATAAATTATCGCCATTTATTAGAAATTGCGAAAATGCCCTCAATTTGGCCACTACGTCACAACAAAATATATTATTAAAATACATTATTTCCCAATTAGAAGGCAAGGCCGAGTCTGCCTGTTCCCTAAAAATCTTCGATAATTGGTCAGAGCTGAAACAGTTTTTAAAATTAACTTTTGGCGAAACTATACATAGAGACCATCTATTATTGGACCTCCAAAGTTGCAAAACCAAAGCTAATGAAACCATTACTCAATTTAGCTTACGAGTAGAGACATATTTAACACGTTTACAAACGGACATTATGCACTCTACTAGGGATACTTGCTAGATTAAAGGGCGTATCGCTAGTACTGAGGACATGGCATTACACGCATTTCTGTTGGGATTGCCTAACAATATCTCCAACATTCTAAGGTGTCGCAATCCCTCCACCTTGCAAGAGGCTATTAACCTAGCTATACAAGAGGAAAAGTTACAAAATTATATCCAATCTACGCCGAATGCTTATAAGCCTGCCGAATCCAAACCAAAATGTAAGGTGTGCGGTAAAATAGGTCATACAGACAAAACTTGTTTCAAAAACCGCCAGCGTCCTATTAATGCCATTCCTCCCAATCTCTCTCAGCCATCTACCTCGTTATTCTGTCGCTATTGCAAAAATCCTGGCCATGATATTTGGCATTGTAAAAAACGCGAATTTAATAATAATAATCAAAAAACCGCTTCTCCTATGCCAAGGCAGGTACATAACCTCACAGAGCTAAATAATACAGATAATTTTAACTATTCTAATTCATGTAATTCTGACTCTTGTAACGATTCTAATAATGCTATTTCCAGTTCACATGATCATGATACATACATACATACATATCGTCACGCCTTTTATCCCCGAAGGGGTAGGCAGAGGCATATTTCTACACCCACTTTTCGCCAGATATACTTTAGTCCCACGTAATAGGGGGCGAGCCTATTGCCGTACCGGGCACATTTCCAGACTCCGTGCTGCTACTGAGAATTTCGTGACAGAAATACCCAATAACACTGCCCGACCCAGGAATCGAACCCGGGACCTCCCGATCCCACGCGCACATTTATGGCACGAGACCAACGAGGCAGTCGTATAGGGTTTGATGTCGAGTTTTCCGTCTCTACGCAAATATGGTATTTGCATCGTGTTATCCCTTAGTCGCCTCTTACGACACCCACGGGAAGATAGGGGGTGGTGACACTTGTATTCTATGCCGTCAACCACACGGACGCATGATCATGATAATTTAAACTAAATATGGTTCCGGTCCCGCGTCGTACGGAATCGTCAACTCAAACCGACGCTAACGATTTTCTAGTTCCATTTAGGCAATCTAATTCTAATTTTATTAAGCCTAGTTATTTTAATACCAATTCTACTAATTCTTCTAATTCTAATGTATTTCATGTTACACGACAGGGTAACCAGCCCCAAAAAGGAAACATGAATAATTCTATTTCATGTACAACTCAACCTCAGTTGTTTTGTTGAGTCATAACAATATTTTTACATCTCGAGCCATTAAGCCGAGTTCTACTATTTCCTATGCATCTCAACCAAAGCAGTTGAGTCCTAAATGCAATTATATTTCTAAATCATTCACATCTCAGTTGCCCAAAACGGAGCTGAGTCCTACTATTTCTAATACTAATCCCTTATCTCAGTTACCCAATGTGGAAATAAAATAAAAGGGTACATTTACCCCTTGTTTACATTAAATCTAAGTATTCTAATAGAATGCTAGTCCTATTAATTGATTCTGGGGCTGGCATATCCCTTATAAAGAAATCTTCATTACATTTCCAGCCCACACTAATTCCTGAAATCATTCAATTCAAAGGAATTGATAAGAATACAGAACTTTCCAAAAGCCTTGGTCACTTTCAATTAGATTTTATATGTCATGATAATAACACTGTTTTAGGAAAATTTCACTTAATAACAGACTGTGTTAACATAGAATTTGACGGTATAATCGGTAGCGATTACCTCAACTCGAATAATTGTAGCATTAATTATGAACACAAAATCCTTGACATAAAAGGATATTTATTTCAAATTTATTTTACTAAACCTGAATATGACATTCCAGCACGTTCTGAAATGATCATAGAATGCAATGTCCTAAACCCTGAAATAAATATTGGGTATATAAATAAAACTGAAATCCAGAAAGGTGTATTCTTGTCAAGTTGTCTAGTTACTTTAAAAGAAAATAATGATGTTAATGTTTCAGTCCTAAATACCAATGATAAAAGTGTTACTATCAAGCATCTCAATGTCGAATTAATTCCATGTGACCTCCAAGATGATTTCTCGCATTCTATCAATTCAATGAACTCTTCTAGTTCCAATTCAAATAGTAATAAAAATATTTCGAATAGGTATGAACAAATCCGCAAACAAATACGGACTTCACATCTCAATTCTGAAGAAGCTGATGCTTTACTTAGTTTATGTTATGAATATTCTGATTTATTCTATTTAGATGGAGACCCCTTAACTTGTACTAATACCTTAGAGCATAGAATAAAAACCACTAGTTCTCAGCCTATTCATGTAAAAACTTATAGATATCCCGAATGCCATAAGGATGAAGTTAATAAACAAGTAAAGAAAATGCTTGAACAAGGCATAATAAGACCCTCTGATTCTCCCTGGTCTTCTCCCATCTGGGTTGTCCCCAAAAAGCAAGATGCTTCTGGTCAAAAGAAATGGCGTATTGTTGTGGATTATAGGAAGCTCAACGACATCACTGTCGGAGACGCCTATCCTATTCCTAACATTACAGACATCTTAGACCAGTTAGGCCATAGTAAGTACTTCAGTACATTAGACCTGGTGTCAGGTTTCCATCAAATTTGCATGAGTGCGGAGGATGCACCCAAAACTGCGTTTTCAGTACCTAATGGTCACTTTGGATATACTCGAATGCCTTTCGGTTTAAAAAATGCGCCTGCTACATTCCAAAGACTAATGAATACTGTTCTCTCTGGTCTTCAAGGTCTCCATTGCTTCATTTATTTGGATGACATTATCTGCTATTCGCACTCCCTTATCTCGCATACTGATAAGCTTAGACTAATATTCGAAGCTCTTAGAAAGCACAATCTCAAATTGCAGCCTGACAAATGCGAATTTTTAAGGAAAGAAGTCGCATATTTAGGTCATACCATTACAGACAAAGGTGTATCGCCTAATCCCGACAAAGTCAAGGCTGTTACAAATTATCCTACACCTAGGACCCCTAAAGAGATTAAATCTTTTCTAGGGCTAATAGGTTACTATAGGAAGTTCATAAAAGACTTTTCTAAAATCACAAAACCTCTAACATCGTTACTTCGTAAAGACGCTGTATTTAATTGGTCACAAGATCAAGAAAACGCTTTTAATACTCTTAAATCTATGCTAACAAGTGCTCCAATTCTTCAATATCCTGACTTCTCCAAAGACTTCATTCTTACTACTGACGTTTTGAATTATGCCTTAGGCGCAATACTATCCCAAGGAGAGATAGGCAAGGATCTCCCCATCGCATATGCTTCTCGGACTCTCAATAGAGCCGAAGGAAATACAGCACCACAGAAAAGGAACTTCTAGCAATTTTATTTGGCGTTAAAACCTTCAGACCCTATCTATATGGCCGCAAATTCAAGATCGTCACCGATCATCGTCCTCTTATTTGGTTGTTTAACTGTAAAGATCCTAGTAGTAAACTAGTTCGATGGCGACTAAAATTGGAAGAATATGATTATGAAATTATTTATAAATCTGGCAAAACAAATTTAAATGCTGATGTCCTATCTCGTCCTCCCATATAAAACATAAATGATGTAGACCTTAATAATAATCTTACATACAATGATTTCCTTAGATCTCGCTCTAATCCTACTAATTTTAATACCGAAATTTGTGATTATAATCAACATTTATTAAAAACCTCATGTTCTGCCATAGCTTATCCAACCTCAATCGATTTAGATCCTTCTAATCCTTATTGCGAGGAAATTCTTGACCCTTTAAATGATAAAGAAGCTTTTGTAAACGCCGAAAAGGAATTATATTCTATTAAAACTACCAATTCCAACAATAAATTATTCTTTCATATGTTTACTAAAGTCCGTCATTACGATACTTGCACTTATAGAGAAATATATAGAATTCTAAACAATCTTCGTAATGAACTAATTGTCTTTCATCCCGATGTAAAAGAAATTGCTATGTCTGATTTTTGTAATCCGTTTGATAATCTTCAGTACATTATTATATACGAAATGATTTGCTTTCTATTTAAGAACACAGGAATTAAAATTAATATTTATCATAATAAAATTATTTACCCTAAGCCTAACGAAATTCCTACTATATTAAAAGATAATCACGATTCACCTATTGGTGGACATATTGGTTCCACGCGATTGTATAATAAGCTGAAAGATTCATATTATTGGAAGGGCATGAAAAGGGACATAGAAGCTTATGTTCAACGTTGCCCTCAATGTCAACAAAATAAAGCTTTACGTGCTTGTAATAAAGCTCCTATGGAAATCACTTCTACTTCTCATGAACCTCTTCAAAGAATATTTACCGATATAGTTGGCCCTTTACCCGAATCTGGTTCTGAAAAAATTAAATATATAGTCACCTTCCAAGATGACTTAACAAAGTATTCTATGGCTTATCTTATTACTAATTCTACAGCTGAACAAACAGCTGACTGCCTTGTCAAATTTATCAGTCATTTCGGTATTCCTAAAACTCTTCTCTCTGATCAAGGTGTCCACTTTATCGCCGAGGTATATAAACAAATAACAACATTATTCAAAATAAAACATCTCTTTTCTACCCCTTATCACCCTCAAACGAATGGCGCTCTTGAAAGAAGCCATGCAACCTTAAAAGAATATTTGAAGTCATATGTAAATGATAGTCAAGACGATTGGCATAAATATCTTCCTACTGCCCTTGTTTCCTACAATTCAACTGTCCATTCCTCTACTAATTTCACACCTCACAAATTATTATTCGGTTGTAAACCGTATCTTCCTAGTTCTATCTATGACATCGACCCCACGGTTACTTATTCCGACTATATTAAGATATTAAAACAAAGATTAATCAATACTCGAAATATAGCCAGAGATAATATCCTGCGTAGCAAGGAAAATTCTAAAAGATATTACGATAAACATACTCGTAATATGTCTTACAATATTGGAGATATGGTGTATGTAAAACACCATCATAGATTGCGTAAAGCTCTCTCTAGTGTATGTAAAGGTCCATACAAAATAATACAAGTCCATGATAATAATAATGTAACCTTGTTAATAAATCGTAGACATGTTAGATATCACTTTGACGAAATTAAATTAGCACATGGTGATTCTATTCCAGGGCCATCGCGCCAGGACTCCTCGCCAGATCAAACATGACTACTCCAATCGTTGATAGCCCAGGTCTCTTCTATGATCCAATCGGTATTTTAAGATACTATAATAATTATTAGAACATTGTTACATTCTCTGATTTATCTTAAATAGAGCCCCATATGAATACCCTACAAAGAATTCTAGAGACTTGTAAACAAATTTGTACCACTCACTAATCTACTAAGGTTAAAACCGATTGTTGGAATGTTCTAAGTCCTTTAGAAAGCTTATTTCTTAATGTTAAAAATAACTATATGTCTCTATCTCATTTAACAAATTCTAATAATACTCACAGAGTTAAAAGATCTGCTTGGTTTGGTATAGGTGGTCCAATTTTAAAACAACTCTTTGGCTCACTTGATGAAGATGATGCTAAAACTTTTACTGATGCTATTAATTCGGTTCAAGATGATCAAAGACACTTAGCTACCATAATGAAAGAAAATATTCACATAATGACTTCTACTATCTCATCGTTTAATAGTACTATTTCTAAACTTAATGAAAATGAATATGTTCTCAATAATAATATGCAAAATTTACGCAATACTTTAGACACTGTTTCACAGAATGCCAATAAATTAGAAGTTATGTCTCATCTGTCCATGACTTTTAGCGCATTAGAAAGTTCTCTAATGATCCTCAATTTCAGTTTAAAAGACCTTATTGATGCTATTCTATTTGGGAAACAAAACATAGCTCACCCTTCAGTGTTAAGTCCAACACAATTGTACAATGAACTAAGTTCTAAAAATAATGATATTATTTTAAGTTTACCCTTACATTTAACATTAGATAATATTCATGCAATTATAGATATTGCAGAAATATCATCTTTTATTAGTAACAATAAGCTAATATTCGCTATTAAAATTCCTTTTGTTATATCTTTCGTAGATTACAATCTATACCATGTGTATTCACTACCGACTCCTCATGACATTCGTAGCCCTAACACTTTCGCATTGATCAATCCATCCGCAAAGTTTTTAGCATTGACACAAGATAAATTAATGTATTCCGTGTTCCAAGATCTAAGTGAGTGTAAAGTTATAAACAACAACTACTACTTGTGTAAACTCGGAAATATCGAATCTAGTGTTGCGTATCCAATCTGTGAAGTGACGGTTTTAAGTGATCACGTGAAAGGTATCCCAGAGTCGTGTAATTATAAGATTATTATAGGTGAAGTAGATATTTGGCAAAAACTTAGTAATAATAGATGGATATATGTCCAGTCCGATATCGCTAAGATATATATTAATTGTAATGGTAATTTAGAAGATTATGATATTGTTGGTACAGGTATTTTGAAATTACCTAAATATTGTAAAGCCTATCATAAATTACTTCAGTTTATTCCGACTCAAGAATTTGAAACGAAAATTTATGTAACGCATCCTAATTTTAATATAATTAATGATGATTGTTGTTCTACAAGCAAATCGAATAATAGTATTCCATATCTAACTCCTTTGAATTGTCTCATATAAATTTAGATTCTCTGCAGTATGCTTCTCATAGACTAGATCAATTTAATGACGATTTAACGAAAATTGAAAACCAACCATATCATATCAAATATAGTTATTATTTTAGCATTATGACTACTGCACTTTCTGTTTCTGTATTCGCATATATCTCATATAAGCTCTACAAATGTTTCTGTTGTAAACGAAGAAATAGTAATAGTACATCTTGCTGTGTTAAAATATAATAAAACTTGTATGACAAAACCTAATACAAATATTCGTACTAGATCCAGCATTGAAATGCCTAATATTGAATACGACACAGAAAGTTTAGACTCAAACAGTTCGCCGAGACGAAATCTCGAGTTTAATTATAAAACTATTTGTATTATCTCTTCGTTTCAACCCTATTTACTTTGTTATTATTTAAGAATTTAATACACTTAAATTTAGATTTATAAAATAACTATTAAAGATGCTGTATTGCCAATTACTTTTCCAATTTCATTTTTGTATCCTCATTTCAATTTGTAGTTCAGTGTATTACAATTTGTATTGTTAAAAGTAATTTAATTTTATTATTTTCTTGGATTATACTCACATCCTTTTTCTATTTTCCGGATGTTCCGTTCTAAAGGGGGGAGGTGTCACATCCCTATTTCCTATATAAAATTGCCGACTTGCATTATGCCGATTGACGTCAATAGGTTAGTGCAATTCAGCAATATTTTTCCTATAAAAGCCGGTGTCTTTAAGTAAAACGCGCTTGTTATTATTCTAGAGCAGTTGTAATTTTGGTCATTAGGACCAATACCCAACTTTTTGGTGTTCTGCTAAACCTAGAATAATAATTTCGGGTCAGCCTGTCCTTCGCAGGACAGTCGTGCTGAAATCTAAGTTCGCGACCAAATTTGTGAGTGTAGTCCAAGTACTACTAAACTGTGTGATTGACCTTGTGTAGAATTTTGGTAACTTTGTATTAAAGTAAATAAACGTTGTGTGACCTTCAGTGCTGTTTTTTTTTATAAGTGCTGAGTCGCCCGACCTAACAGTACGTTGATTATAAACATTACTGGAATCACAGTATTAAGGTGCAATGTTTCTCGAATAAATGAAGCCACTGACTAACTGACTGACTGATATTTTTTTCAGTCAGTGCCACTCCTTTACTGAAGGTTGGCAGTCAGCTCCTAAACCGGTTTCTTGTCCAAAGCGATACGCCCTGATATTATGGAGCTATGACGTTTTTCGTTTGCCGACCTTAGTTTCCCGGCTATTTTGCCTATCATACTACTTACATATACTTATCATGTATGTTGATAAGACACTCTGCATCAGATTACATCTAATCCAAATTGTCTTGAATGTCAAAACTTGTGGAATAAAATTTTAAGATATCCGTAATATTCTTGAATAAAGTAATGGGCGTGTACCTATAGTTAATGACAGGGTAATTTTACCATAAAAATAACTTCACGCCTTGGATAGGCAGAGGCGTATTACACACCCACACTTCGCCAGTTATGTTTCGGTCCCAATGTAATAGGGGGCGAGCCTATTGCCATTAACCGGGCACATTGTTAAGCGAGCGATAATTAATATCTGTATATATAAAATCCTTGCGTTACTGACTGACTGACAGACAAGCTACAGCCAAAACTACTCGGGGCAAGAAGGTGAAATTTAGCATGTATGTTCCTTGGGGACCGTAGGGGTGTATTTAGACGGGATTTCCCGAAATTCCCACGGGATCGGGCAAAACGGGAAATTCTAAAATATGTGCGTGCGAAGCCGCTTCCGTCGACTAGTCTTTAATACACACATAACTTCGAAAAGTCAGAGTTGTGTGTCCGAGGTACCTGGGGATCGAACCCGAGACCATCGTCACGGCATTCCGTTGCATACTCCACTGGGCTATCGCCGCTTATTGAATTAATAAGCGATTTCATTTACCTTCAAAAGGGCTCTACTTACACTTAACTAGTCATATATTCTGTTCCGCGGTTGACTTTACACACAATCAACCAACAGGCACAAAAACCACTAAGACTCAGAATGACAATTTTTAAATCACACAAGGTGTTTTCCCCTGAGGGTGCTGAAGATACAGACTTGGATCGGTGATAAGCAGTGATACCATCACTTTGACTGTTACTAATACGCCATCAGACCAGTCAAATCGTATATATAAAAATCTTGCTTTACTGACTAACTGGCAGACAATGTACAGCCGACACTACTTGAAACTAATGGGCGCAAGAAGCTGCGACTTGGCATGTAAGCTCCTTGGGGGACCGTAGGAGTGCATTAAGAAGGGCTTTGTCAAAATTCTTGCGCGGTCGGGAAGATTACTACCATATATACTAGTATAGTATAATTATGTAGGTACGTCTAAACCGGAAACTTTCATCTTGTCGTCTCGTTATTTGCTACGTTTATGTTCTTTAATTAATGTATGTCAGCTTTCCCGTATCGGAGGGACATCTATTGGCATTGAGATCTTATTACAAATGTTTCTGTCTCTTTCATGTCAATCATTATCTGACGAAAAGGATAGATAAGGTCTACACTTTTATCAGTTTCCTTTAATGTGAGTAAGAGATTGCTTCGTTTCTGTGGCGTAGAATTTAGTTTATTTGCACCAGTTTGTCACTATCAACTTTATCATATTAACTAAACAACAAGTACAAACATAAAAGTAACTATGCGACTATGTTCTGAAATACTGTAGTCACAAGAAGAAATCAACACGCAAAAAGTATTGTAATACGTACGTAATATATACGTAAATTGTGTCAATAAAATATATATTAGTTATCTGGGGGCACAGCAGTGCCCCCACCAAGTCGAGCAAAATAGCGGCACGGCCTTACCATCCTTTTCTCGAAGCAATTCAGGCAATTTTCGACCCCTTATAACTTCGTTGTGGATAAAACTAGAAGCCTGATTTTTTAGTAACCATGCAAACATTGTAGAAACATGGTTTAATTCAAATTTCATTCAATTTGAACCAGAAGTTTGAGAATTATAACGAGTCAAAATTCTTAATTTTGTCACTCACTGACCGATCATCAAAAGTCTAAGGCACTTCTAGTAGACATAGAAGCTTCAAATTTAGAATACGATTAATGTCTACTATATGAATTAAGAAAAAATTAAAATATTTTTATATTTCTGTCCAGTTTTCGAGATACATCAACTGCATAAATAACTTTGTTATCCCATATAAATATAAAGGATTACAAAATTACATTTGCAGTTAGAGATTTAATTAGGAAAATTCGTTGTTGGTGTACAAGAAGTAGAAGGTACTGGAAAGGACGAAAGTAAGACTATCTACAAAAAGAAATGAGATCCCATAAAAACAATACTTGTCAAAAATACCAAGTCTCGCGATCGTAAAAATTTGTGAGATCCATGTAATACCAAGTCGGTTCATTAAAAATCTTTAATGTTTTAAATAAATATATTGACTTGGCAATCGCATTAAACAACCTAATTTATATATGTATTACTTATGAGATATATTGTGTTATCATGCGATGGTCGAGTCAATCTATTTATTTAAAACATGAAAGATTTTTAATTAACTGACTTGGTATTACATGGATCTCACAACTTTTTACGGTCGCGTGACTTGGTATTTTTGACAAGTATTGTTTTTATGGGATTAGGTATTCTTATAAAAATCTAAGCAACGATTTGTTATAACTTCGTTCTTGTCATATTACGATTCATTTACATTTGTTTTACTCGGTGTTCTAGAAGGTACTGCGCTCAGAATTGAGAGCACAGTACTCTTGAGAAAGTGTAATTAAACTACATGAGAGGTACGTACCAACACTACCAACTATCCAGTTTCCCTATGTGTCCATCAAATTACTTCTAGCAATACACTCTAGCGTCCCCAGCTCAATTACTCTGTTACTTATAAATTCTACTAGAACATAACACTCATGCATCATAACTTGAAGGCGTACAAAACTTATAATCCGCTGAACATAAACAGCGTTAAAAATGCAATTTGAACACATGATGCACACAAAGTTTTCGACTCAGTATACAACATTACCGACGCAAAAAATTAAGGCAGATGAATAAGTTGTAACTTCTTGCTAACGCAGTTAGCTCGGTGAGGCTTTAAGCAAAAGAAAGTGTAAAAACACAAAGTTTCAGCGCAATACAGTGTAATTGGTGCTGAACTGAATAAAATAATAAAAAACTTGCCTTTAACTGTGGCCCGAGGCAAACATGAAATTAAATTGTGGTCTCGGACTGCCGCGTGTGTGTTTCAAGACAATTTTTTCGCACCTGTTTCGGCGAACCGAATGTTCCTAGTCGATTTGGGAAAACTATTAATATTGTGGACTGTAGGATTTCGGTTCTTATCGATTAGGCAATGAGGAAGTGAAAAGGTGATGTGGATAGGAGCCTCTTACCATGTATTGCACGGCAGTCATCTTCTTCTCAGAAGGGCAGTCTCCTGGTATCTTCAAGTATATTGAAGATGCTTGAATCACTCCACTACACAAATCGCTTCACTCGCGAGCGGTTTTGTTACGTTTTTTGGTATAAGCGGTAATAATTATATATGGCGGTGCGGACTGCGGTATGCGGCGGACATGAGTTCCGAGCGTCTCGAATCTTCTAGTATGTTCTTCGTCGCCGTTGAGCAGGACGGCCAATAGCGAGGCGTTTTGGGAGGGGATTCATGAAAGAATCGCTCGGATTAGCCGAGCAGCGACGAACCATTGACGTTGGCATAGTTAACTAGCAATGGAAAAGATAGATGGTGCTACAATATACCCCCGGCCCGAAAGGGTTGCCTTTAAAAAATAAATAAAATTGAACTTAGCTATGTTGCGTGTACTACCGCATAACCCATCAATAGGCTTAGACAGCGATATGACAATAAAATTAATCTAAATTAACTTTAGCGAAAACTACAAACGCAATAACAGCGAAAACTACGAACTAAATACTTAAACTAAGAGGCAGATCCAACTTCAGGCTAGATCTCACTGAGTTGGAAGCGGACAGAAACGTACAACAGGGCGCACGTAGCTCCCCTTCGCGGTTTTCACGGTAACAACGCGGGTTGTACCGTCCTTGGAAGTATGTAGTTTCTCTACGATGGCTAACGGCCATGAAAGCGACGGAGGATTATCATGTACTAGAGGACGCCAGCAGCTACGCCTGCATTTTTTAAATTTACCCGTTTTGGCCGATCCCGTGGGCATTTCGGGAAATCCCTTCTTAGTGCACCCCTACGGTCCCCAAGGAACATACATGGCAAATTTCAGCTTCCTGCGCCCAATATTTTCGGCTGTAGCGTGTAGGGACGCTCACACACATGCATGTAAATGCATGTACATGCTAGGTGTGTAATGTGTCACACTACACGATTCCCACCTTATAGTTTTGTAAAACAGTCAGATTATATAGCATCGACAAAGTACACGTATTTGCGACAGTACCAATACCAATGTAACCTTGTGACTTTGAAAATATACTTAATGTTTTAACCTGTTGAAATTGAACATTTTATTTATGCTCCACCAAACCAACATTGGTGACCCCGATAAAGAGCATAATTGTTTGTGAAAACTGTGAAAATTATTTCGACAACTTTCGTTAAAACCCGTGTCTGTGAAAATGACGACCGGTGCATCTGCGTATTCGGTTCCTGTCGCGCCGGCAGACGTGTTGGCCATCTCCGTAGCGTCGCGCATTCCAGAGTTTTGGTGTGACCAACCACGAGTATGGTTTATACGCGTCGAGGCTATTCTGGCTCCACAAAAATTGAGCGATGACGCAAGATTTGATTTGGTCGTATCTAAACTACCTAAGGATGTGATCATGCAGATGACCGATTTTTTATCGAAACCACCCGAGAGCGGAAAATTTTCGGCGCTGAAAACAAAATTATTGGCCTTGCTCGAAGATTCGAAAACCAGACAAATAGAGAAGCTTATCGGTGAGATGGAATTGGGCGATCAAAAGCCCTCCCAGCTCCTCCACCGCATGCGAGATTTGGCTCGGGACAAAATACCTGATGATACGCTTAGGGTATTGTGGCAAGGTCACCTACCATCGACGGTGCGAGCTGTACTGGTTGTATCGGAAACTAAAGACTTAGACAAATTGGCAGTTATTGCGGACAACGTCGTGGAGGCTACGCGAATCAACCAGGTGTCGGAGATTGGGCAGCGGTCTACATACCGCGAGCAGTCCGAGGATTCTGTCAGCATAGCAAGTATTGCAGCCGAACTAGCGAAGATGAACGCCAGATTGACCAACATGGAGCGTTCAAGGTCAAGGACGAGACTAGATGGTGAACATTATCGACAACCTTCGCGATCTACGTCAAGACGTCGTGTCCCTGGATCACCCAACTGGCTGTGCAGCTACCACTTCCGCTATCGTCATAGGGCCCATAGATGCATTCCGCCGTGCGCATGGAAGTCAAAGGCAACCGCTGAAGGAGACAAGGACAACCGTACGAAGTCGGAAAACTAGGCAGCGAGGTACAGTCTCCATCCGAAGTCTGTACCGTAACCCCATGCCCCCGTTTATCTGTTATAGACTATAACACAGGACTACGGTTCCTCGTAGATACTGGTGCCAACGTTTCGGTATTACCGGTGTCTAAAAGGATTTTTAAAGGTAAACAGTGTTCCGATTATAAATTATATGCTGCCAACGGTACAGAAATTGCAACTTACGGAACAAAGTCCTTAGTTTTAGATCTGCGACTGCGCAGACCGTACCGTTGGGAGTTTATAATAGCTAACGTCACTAAGCCCATTTTAGGGGCAGATTTTTTGTCACACCACAAAATTCTTGTCGATTTACATGGATGCAAGTTAATTGATCAAGTGACAGACATAAATGTTGTAGCATCCATTGTGAATATTAGTCAGCAGTCTATAAATTCAATTGTAGAAAATCATCCATACTACGATTTATTAAGCATGTACCCTGACATTACCAAACCAGCGTCATTCAAGGAGACTCCCACGCATAATGTTTTCCACTATATAGAGACAACAGGCCCACCTGTTTACGCGCGAGCCCGACGTTTGCCGCCGGATAGATACAAGAAAGTGAAAGAAGAGTTTAGGGTAATGCAGGAATTGGGTATTTGTAGGCCATCCAAGAGCGCTTGGGCAAGCCCGCTGCACGTCGTTACAAAGAAAAACGGCGAGCTGCGGCCTTGCGGTGATTATCGTCAACTCAATGCCATTACCAAGCCCGACAGATACCCAATACCGCGCTTGCATGATTTTACTTATATTTTGGCAAATAAAAAGATTTTTTCTAAATTAGACATAAATAGGGCATATCATTGTATTTGCGTCACGCCGGAAGATATCGAGAAAACTGCGATTATAACTCCATTCGGTTTATTTGAGTTTCCTCGCATGACTTTTGGTTTGCGTAATGCAGCGCAAACCTTCCAAAGGTTTATGAATAGCACAGTTTTACAAGGCCTAGACTTCTTATTTAATTATCTAGATGACGTCATCATCGCTAGTGAAAATGAGACCCTTCACCGTGAACATTTACGGTTGGTTTTCGAACGATTTAATACTTATAGTATTACGATTAATTTGAGTAAGTGTTGTTTTGGACAGTCGCGGATAGAATTTCTGGGCCACGAGGTTAGTGTAGATGGTATAAAGCCTCTCGATGAAAAAGTTGAAGCCATAGTTAATTTTCCTAAACCGGAAACCATAGCGGATTTACGGCGTTTTCTTGGAATGCTAAATTTTTATAGGTCTCACCTTCCCAATTTAGCTTCGTACCAGTGTGAACTTAATCGATATTTAGTGAATTCTAAGAAGAATGACAAGTCTAAGATTATGTGGTTTACTAATTCTGAAAATGCATTTGAAAATTGTAAATTAGCTCTTCAAAAGGCTGTAACCTTGTCGCATCCATTACCCGATGTGCCGTTAGCTCTAATGACGGATGCATCAAACACTTGTATGGGAGCGGTGTTGCAGCAGAAGGTAAGTGGATCCTGGAAACCGCTAGGATATTTTTCCAAAAAGTTCACACCTACAGAACAGAAATACGCCACATATGATCGCGAGTTACTCGCCATATATAAGGCTATTAAATATTTCCGTAAATCATTTGAAGGTCGACCTCTGACAGTGTTTACAGATCATAAGCCATTGTGTCACGCATTCTCGAAGATAGGAAAGGATGATAAAGAAACACCTAGAAGATTAAGACATCTTCTATTTATTAGTGAGTTTACAAGCGATATAAAGCATATCAGCGGCAAAGATAATGTAGTAGCCGATGCTTTATCGCGTATAGAGACAATTTTGTGCCCGACTGTACTCGATTACAACAAACTTGCTGACGAGCAAATTAACGATGAATACCTTGTACGGTTGACGCAATGTTTAGATAGCAGTAATAATAATGTAAATTTGAAACAAATGTCATTGCCTAATTGTAGTAAACATATTTATTGCGAAATTTCCGCTAACGCTGTTAGACCGTATCTGACGGAAAATTTTAGAAAACTTGCATTTGACAGCGTCCATGGATTAAGTCATCCTGGTGTGCGTACCACACGTAAAATGATGTCCAAACATTTCTTTTGGCCAGGAATGAACCGAGATGTAGGACAGTGGGCTAAGACCTGCATACAGTGTCAGAAGTCAAAGGTCAGTCGCCATGTAATTTCGGGTTTGGGAGAATTTCCTACGGCCGCGCGTTTTGAACATATCCATGTGGACATTGTTGGTCCCTTACCAACGTCTCCACAGGGTTTTAGATACTTAATGACAGTTTTAGACAGGGTTACACGTTGGCCAGAGGCTTTTCCGGTGCAGGAAATAACAGCTGATATAGTTTCCAAGCATATTTTCGAAGGCTGGATTGTTAGATACGGATGTCCTGTACGCATTACCACCGATCAAGGTAGACAGTTCGAGTCAAATTTGTTTAGTAAATTAATGACATTTTTAGGAATTCATAAAATACGCACCACGCCCTACCATCCGCAAAGTAACGGAGCGGTAGAGCGATGGCATAGGTCTTTAAAATGCGCCCTAATGACTAGATTAAACAATAGTACTACTTGGGTAGAAGAGTTACCAACAGTACTGTTAGGACTTCGCGCCGCAATGCGTACAGACAGCGGAATAAGTGCAGCAGAATTAGCCTTCGGAAAAACTATACGTTTACCAGGCGAGTTCTATGATACTTCTAAGGATAGAGACTGCAACGACCCGTACAGTATTGTAGAGAGAATACGTAAAATCATTAATAGTTATCAGCCAACGAGAAATAAAGTAGATTCGCGCAAAATTTTTGTGTATAGTGCGTTGAAAGACTGCAAATACGTTTTCGTAAGAGATGACACAGTACACAAATCTCTTAAACCACCTTATGATGGTCCGTTCAAGGTTTTAGATAGGTCTCCTAAAACATTTAAAATTCAATTACCTGGACGCGAAGCATGCATTTCAATAGATAGGTTGAAACCTGCTTTCGTTGTACAGGAATTTGAAACCTTAGATAATAATTTACCTACCGCACCTGCTAATACCCATAACGCGCAAATACCGTTCTCACCGCAAAGTTACTCAGAAAAGCAACATGTAACGAGAACCGGTAGGGTTACGCGAGTACCCGTGCGATTCGCGTTGTAAGTTGTTTATATGGGAAAATTATTTATATTTTATACTTACTTAGTTCTCTGTTTGCTACATAAACGTAGTATGTATGAAGAATAGTATGTTGTTATTATATTCATGTAATGATTGATGTTCAGATATTAATTAGATAAATAGTATACATCTAGTAAGTAAACATTACTTACATATGTATAGGTATCATAATAAGGTAAGATAAGTAAGGTAACTTTCGTTTAGCAACATAACTTTAGTTTGTGTTCTCTTCATGTATGTTTTTTTGTAGCGATAAGATTTTATAACTTTACCTGACCCGGGAAGCGAACCCGGAACATGCCATTGCCATTGTACCTTGGCACGTGAAAGCTGTATTATAATACTTATAGACTATATTTTTATTTATGTTATTAATAAATATTACTTTTATACCAAGCAAAGTCGCAGGAAGGTTGTAGTGTAGATAAATATCGTATGGAATGTGATGCAATACTTAGGTACTTACTACTTTTAATAAATATAATGATTATAACTGCGTAATGATTTTTGTGATGACTTGTTTTTCTTGTAAAAAGTATGTCGCGCATGTAACAATTTTAAATAAATGTACTTTGTAAGATGTACTGACGTGACAAAATGTTAGATGAGCCCAAAGTATAATTATAATTATTTGTTAACTCTTTCGCATTTATATAGAGACTTTTGTCAAGACAAGTAATTTGTTAAATATAAACCAATTGTTGTATTAATATGGGCAACCAAAGTTCGTCAGATAATATCGCCGTCGCTCAGGCACAAATAAATACTGAGGACTTATCTAATAAGTTAAATATTATGGTGATAGTCATGGTGTTGCTGGCAGTAGCAGTGACTGCCGCAATGTTATATTGTGTCAGGCAACATTGCCACCATCGTGTGAAGAGTTGGCTCAGGCGCGAGATAACGTTGGTCAACGTGGCTCCACCCGTGGTCCGGGTGCAGACGGTTCCGCAGCAGCCGGCCCCCGCCGCTGCTGCCACAGCATACATGTAACGTGATTACGTGACGTCAGTGTACCTCCCTAGTGTAATTATTTAGCGTAAATATTTCTAAAGTGGTTGAGTTGCGTCACTAGTGGACAATACCGTTGATTGTGTTTTCTTATTTATTTTTTTTTTGAAGGGGGAATGGTGTAGGGACGCTCACACACATGCATGTAAATGCATGTACATGCTAGGTGTGTAATGTGTCACACTACACGATTCCCACCTTATAGTTTTGTAAAACAGTCAGATTATATAGCATCGACAAAGTACACGTATTTGCGACAGTACCAATACCAATGTAACCTTGTGACTTTGAAAATATACTTAATGTTTTAACCTGTTGAAATTGAACATTTTATTTATGCTCCACCAAACCAACATAGCGTGTCTGTCAGTCAGTCAGTAACGCAAGGATTTTATATATTAAGATTATGACGACCAACATACCCTCCTGTATAGGGGATGCAGGATTATTCCACTTGGATCTAGCCTGAAGCTGGTGTAGATATTCCGCACGCCAGCGCCGCCAGAACGACTGCACGAGTTTATCCAGCAGAGTATGTCTCTGGAGCAAGCTTGAAGAGTCTGCTTCAGGAGCCGGAAATGACGATAATGGCACTGTGTTCAGAAAATGTGCAGGGCTTAACGCGGATGGTTCTGCAGGGTCACTACTCAATGCCGAGAGCGGACGCGAGTTGATCAGTGCCTCGACTTGTGCAAGGACAGTTAAAAGCTCTTCGTAAGAGAGGGTCTGTTGACCTATAACTTTGAAGAGATGTGTTTTAATTACTTTGACCATGCTTTCCCAACATCCACCGAAATGTGGTGATGCTGGTGAAATTAACTTCCAGTCAATATGATCTATGGAAAGCTCTTCCTGAAGACGAGTACGATATTCTTCTCTGAGAAACTTATAGAGGTCGCGTAAATAAGAGCTTGCGCCCACGAAACAAGTGCCGTTATCCGTATACAAACACTGTATAGGGCCGCGCCGTGAGAGGAATCGTTTAAGGGTTGCAAGGAATGACACCGTGCTTCAATCTGTCGCAACATCAATATGCGTAGCGCGCGTTGTTAAGCATGTAACTTAGCTATGTTGCGTGTACTACCGCATAACCCATCAATAG
The DNA here is from genome assembly GCA_944739405.2 of Euclidia mi. Classification (NCBI taxonomy): domain Eukaryota; kingdom Metazoa; phylum Arthropoda; class Insecta; order Lepidoptera; family Erebidae; genus Euclidia; species Euclidia mi. The sequence continues at coordinate 21,607,871 of OX123204.2, read as the reverse complement.
GCTTAGACAGCGATATGACAATAAAATTAATCTAAATTAACTTTAGCGAAAACTACAAACGCAATAACAGCGAAAACTACGAACTAAATACTTAAACTAAGAGGCAGATCCAACTTCAGGCTAGATCTCACTGAGTTGGAAGCGGACAGAAACGTACAACAGGGCGCACGTAGCTCCCCTTCGCGGTTTTCACGGTAACAACGCGGGTTGTACCGTCCTTGGAAGTATGTAGTTTCTCTACGATGGCTAACGGCCATGAAAGCGACGGAGGATTATCATGTACTAGAGGACGCCAGCAGCTACGCCTGCATTTTTTAAATTTACCCGTTTTGGCCGATCCCGTGGGCATTTCGGGAAATCCCTTCTTAGTGCACCCCTACGGTCCCCAAGGAACATACATGGCAAATTTCAGCTTCCTGCGCCCAATATTTTCGGCTGTAGCGTGTAGGGACGCTCACACACATGCATGTAAATGCATGTACATGCTAGGTGTGTAATGTGTCACACTACACGATTCCCACCTTATAGTTTTGTAAAACAGTCAGATTATATAGCATCGACAAAGTACACGTATTTGCGACAGTACCAATACCAATGTAACCTTGTGACTTTGAAAATATACTTAATGTTTTAACCTGTTGAAATTGAACATTTTATTTATGCTCCACCAAACCAACATTGGTGACCCCGATAAAGAGCATAATTGTTTGTGAAAACTGTGAAAATTATTTCGACAACTTTCGTTAAAACCCGTGTCTGTGAAAATGACGACCGGTGCATCTGCGTATTCGGTTCCTGTCGCGCCGGCAGACGTGTTGGCCATCTCCGTAGCGTCGCGCATTCCAGAGTTTTGGTGTGACCAACCACGAGTATGGTTTATACGCGTCGAGGCTATTCTGGCTCCACAAAAATTGAGCGATGACGCAAGATTTGATTTGGTCGTATCTAAACTACCTAAGGATGTGATCATGCAGATGACCGATTTTTTATCGAAACCACCCGAGAGCGGAAAATTTTCGGCGCTGAAAACAAAATTATTGGCCTTGCTCGAAGATTCGAAAACCAGACAAATAGAGAAGCTTATCGGTGAGATGGAATTGGGCGATCAAAAGCCCTCCCAGCTCCTCCACCGCATGCGAGATTTGGCTCGGGACAAAATACCTGATGATACGCTTAGGGTATTGTGGCAAGGTCACCTACCATCGACGGTGCGAGCTGTACTGGTTGTATCGGAAACTAAAGACTTAGACAAATTGGCAGTTATTGCGGACAACGTCGTGGAGGCTACGCGAATCAACCAGGTGTCGGAGATTGGGCAGCGGTCTACATACCGCGAGCAGTCCGAGGATTCTGTCAGCATAGCAAGTATTGCAGCCGAACTAGCGAAGATGAACGCCAGATTGACCAACATGGAGCGTTCAAGGTCAAGGACGAGACTAGATGGTGAACATTATCGACAACCTTCGCGATCTACGTCAAGACGTCGTGTCCCTGGATCACCCAACTGGCTGTGCAGCTACCACTTCCGCTATCGTCATAGGGCCCATAGATGCATTCCGCCGTGCGCATGGAAGTCAAAGGCAACCGCTGAAGGAGACAAGGACAACCGTACGAAGTCGGAAAACTAGGCAGCGAGGTACAGTCTCCATCCGAAGTCTGTACCGTAACCCCATGCCCCCGTTTATCTGTTATAGACTATAACACAGGACTACGGTTCCTCGTAGATACTGGTGCCAACGTTTCGGTATTACCGGTGTCTAAAAGGATTTTTAAAGGTAAACAGTGTTCCGATTATAAATTATATGCTGCCAACGGTACAGAAATTGCAACTTACGGAACAAAGTCCTTAGTTTTAGATCTGCGACTGCGCAGACCGTACCGTTGGGAGTTTATAATAGCTAACGTCACTAAGCCCATTTTAGGGGCAGATTTTTTGTCACACCACAAAATTCTTGTCGATTTACATGGATGCAAGTTAATTGATCAAGTGACAGACATAAATGTTGTAGCATCCATTGTGAATATTAGTCAGCAGTCTATAAATTCAATTGTAGAAAATCATCCATACTACGATTTATTAAGCATGTACCCTGACATTACCAAACCAGCGTCATTCAAGGAGACTCCCACGCATAATGTTTTCCACTATATAGAGACAACAGGCCCACCTGTTTACGCGCGAGCCCGACGTTTGCCGCCGGATAGATACAAGAAAGTGAAAGAAGAGTTTAGGGTAATGCAGGAATTGGGTATTTGTAGGCCATCCAAGAGCGCTTGGGCAAGCCCGCTGCACGTCGTTACAAAGAAAAACGGCGAGCTGCGGCCTTGCGGTGATTATCGTCAACTCAATGCCATTACCAAGCCCGACAGATACCCAATACCGCGCTTGCATGATTTTACTTATATTTTGGCAAATAAAAAGATTTTTTCTAAATTAGACATAAATAGGGCATATCATTGTATTTGCGTCACGCCGGAAGATATCGAGAAAACTGCGATTATAACTCCATTCGGTTTATTTGAGTTTCCTCGCATGACTTTTGGTTTGCGTAATGCAGCGCAAACCTTCCAAAGGTTTATGAATAGCACAGTTTTACAAGGCCTAGACTTCTTATTTAATTATCTAGATGACGTCATCATCGCTAGTGAAAATGAGACCCTTCACCGTGAACATTTACGGTTGGTTTTCGAACGATTTAATACTTATAGTATTACGATTAATTTGAGTAAGTGTTGTTTTGGACAGTCGCGGATAGAATTTCTGGGCCACGAGGTTAGTGTAGATGGTATAAAGCCTCTCGATGAAAAAGTTGAAGCCATAGTTAATTTTCCTAAACCGGAAACCATAGCGGATTTACGGCGTTTTCTTGGAATGCTAAATTTTTATAGGTCTCACCTTCCCAATTTAGCTTCGTACCAGTGTGAACTTAATCGATATTTAGTGAATTCTAAGAAGAATGACAAGTCTAAGATTATGTGGTTTACTAATTCTGAAAATGCATTTGAAAATTGTAAATTAGCTCTTCAAAAGGCTGTAACCTTGTCGCATCCATTACCCGATGTGCCGTTAGCTCTAATGACGGATGCATCAAACACTTGTATGGGAGCGGTGTTGCAGCAGAAGGTAAGTGGATCCTGGAAACCGCTAGGATATTTTTCCAAAAAGTTCACACCTACAGAACAGAAATACGCCACATATGATCGCGAGTTACTCGCCATATATAAGGCTATTAAATATTTCCGTAAATCATTTGAAGGTCGACCTCTGACAGTGTTTACAGATCATAAGCCATTGTGTCACGCATTCTCGAAGATAGGAAAGGATGATAAAGAAACACCTAGAAGATTAAGACATCTTCTATTTATTAGTGAGTTTACAAGCGATATAAAGCATATCAGCGGCAAAGATAATGTAGTAGCCGATGCTTTATCGCGTATAGAGACAATTTTGTGCCCGACTGTACTCGATTACAACAAACTTGCTGACGAGCAAATTAACGATGAATACCTTGTACGGTTGACGCAATGTTTAGATAGCAGTAATAATAATGTAAATTTGAAACAAATGTCATTGCCTAATTGTAGTAAACATATTTATTGCGAAATTTCCGCTAACGCTGTTAGACCGTATCTGACGGAAAATTTTAGAAAACTTGCATTTGACAGCGTCCATGGATTAAGTCATCCTGGTGTGCGTACCACACGTAAAATGATGTCCAAACATTTCTTTTGGCCAGGAATGAACCGAGATGTAGGACAGTGGGCTAAGACCTGCATACAGTGTCAGAAGTCAAAGGTCAGTCGCCATGTAATTTCGGGTTTGGGAGAATTTCCTACGGCCGCGCGTTTTGAACATATCCATGTGGACATTGTTGGTCCCTTACCAACGTCTCCACAGGGTTTTAGATACTTAATGACAGTTTTAGACAGGGTTACACGTTGGCCAGAGGCTTTTCCGGTGCAGGAAATAACAGCTGATATAGTTTCCAAGCATATTTTCGAAGGCTGGATTGTTAGATACGGATGTCCTGTACGCATTACCACCGATCAAGGTAGACAGTTCGAGTCAAATTTGTTTAGTAAATTAATGACATTTTTAGGAATTCATAAAATACGCACCACGCCCTACCATCCGCAAAGTAACGGAGCGGTAGAGCGATGGCATAGGTCTTTAAAATGCGCCCTAATGACTAGATTAAACAATAGTACTACTTGGGTAGAAGAGTTACCAACAGTACTGTTAGGACTTCGCGCCGCAATGCGTACAGACAGCGGAATAAGTGCAGCAGAATTAGCCTTCGGAAAAACTATACGTTTACCAGGCGAGTTCTATGATACTTCTAAGGATAGAGACTGCAACGACCCGTACAGTATTGTAGAGAGAATACGTAAAATCATTAATAGTTATCAGCCAACGAGAAATAAAGTAGATTCGCGCAAAATTTTTGTGTATAGTGCGTTGAAAGACTGCAAATACGTTTTCGTAAGAGATGACACAGTACACAAATCTCTTAAACCACCTTATGATGGTCCGTTCAAGGTTTTAGATAGGTCTCCTAAAACATTTAAAATTCAATTACCTGGACGCGAAGCATGCATTTCAATAGATAGGTTGAAACCTGCTTTCGTTGTACAGGAATTTGAAACCTTAGATAATAATTTACCTACCGCACCTGCTAATACCCATAACGCGCAAATACCGTTCTCACCGCAAAGTTACTCAGAAAAGCAACATGTAACGAGAACCGGTAGGGTTACGCGAGTACCCGTGCGATTCGCGTTGTAAGTTGTTTATATGGGAAAATTATTTATATTTTATACTTACTTAGTTCTCTGTTTGCTACATAAACGTAGTATGTATGAAGAATAGTATGTTGTTATTATATTCATGTAATGATTGATGTTCAGATATTAATTAGATAAATAGTATACATCTAGTAAGTAAACATTACTTACATATGTATAGGTATCATAATAAGGTAAGATAAGTAAGGTAACTTTCGTTTAGCAACATAACTTTAGTTTGTGTTCTCTTCATGTATGTTTTTTTGTAGCGATAAGATTTTATAACTTTACCTGACCCGGGAAGCGAACCCGGAACATGCCATTGCCATTGTACCTTGGCACGTGAAAGCTGTATTATAATACTTATAGACTATATTTTTATTTATGTTATTAATAAATATTACTTTTATACCAAGCAAAGTCGCAGGAAGGTTGTAGTGTAGATAAATATCGTATGGAATGTGATGCAATACTTAGGTACTTACTACTTTTAATAAATATAATGATTATAACTGCGTAATGATTTTTGTGATGACTTGTTTTTCTTGTAAAAAGTATGTCGCGCATGTAACAATTTTAAATAAATGTACTTTGTAAGATGTACTGACGTGACAAAATGTTAGATGAGCCCAAAGTATAATTATAATTATTTGTTAACTCTTTCGCATTTATATAGAGACTTTTGTCAAGACAAGTAATTTGTTAAATATAAACCAATTGTTGTATTAATATGGGCAACCAAAGTTCGTCAGATAATATCGCCGTCGCTCAGGCACAAATAAATACTGAGGACTTATCTAATAAGTTAAATATTATGGTGATAGTCATGGTGTTGCTGGCAGTAGCAGTGACTGCCGCAATGTTATATTGTGTCAGGCAACATTGCCACCATCGTGTGAAGAGTTGGCTCAGGCGCGAGATAACGTTGGTCAACGTGGCTCCACCCGTGGTCCGGGTGCAGACGGTTCCGCAGCAGCCGGCCCCCGCCGCTGCTGCCACAGCATACATGTAACGTGATTACGTGACGTCAGTGTACCTCCCTAGTGTAATTATTTAGCGTAAATATTTCTAAAGTGGTTGAGTTGCGTCACTAGTGGACAATACCGTTGATTGTGTTTTCTTATTTATTTTTTTTTTGAAGGGGGAATGGTGTAGGGACGCTCACACACATGCATGTAAATGCATGTACATGCTAGGTGTGTAATGTGTCACACTACACGATTCCCACCTTATAGTTTTGTAAAACAGTCAGATTATATAGCATCGACAAAGTACACGTATTTGCGACAGTACCAATACCAATGTAACCTTGTGACTTTGAAAATATACTTAATGTTTTAACCTGTTGAAATTGAACATTTTATTTATGCTCCACCAAACCAACATAGCGTGTCTGTCAGTCAGTCAGTAACGCAAGGATTTTATATATTAAGATTATGACGACCAACATACCCTCCTGTATAGGGGATGCAGGATTATTCCACTTGGATCTAGCCTGAAGCTGGTGTAGATATTCCGCACGCCAGCGCCGCCAGAACGACTGCACGAGTTTATCCAGCAGAGTATGTCTCTGGAGCAAGCTTGAAGAGTCTGCTTCAGGAGCCGGAAATGACGATAATGGCACTGTGTTCAGAAAATGTGCAGGGCTTAACGCGGATGGTTCTGCAGGGTCACTACTCAATGCCGAGAGCGGACGCGAGTTGATCAGTGCCTCGACTTGTGCAAGGACAGTTAAAAGCTCTTCGTAAGAGAGGGTCTGTTGACCTATAACTTTGAAGAGATGTGTTTTAATTACTTTGACCATGCTTTCCCAACATCCACCGAAATGTGGTGATGCTGGTGAAATTAACTTCCAGTCAATATGATCTATGGAAAGCTCTTCCTGAAGACGAGTACGATATTCTTCTCTGAGAAACTTATAGAGGTCGCGTAAATAAGAGCTTGCGCCCACGAAACAAGTGCCGTTATCCGTATACAAACACTGTATAGGGCCGCGCCGTGAGAGGAATCGTTTAAGGGTTGCAAGGAATGACACCGTGCTTCAATCTGTCGCAACATCAATATGCGTAGCGCGCGTTGTTAAGCATGTAAAAATACATAGCCAAGCTTTAGCTTGGCACAAACTAACTGCACCGAGTAGTTAGAACCAATGCGAACTTGCAGATATACGTCGCCGCCGTAAGCACGGTCGCTGGCGTCAACGAAACCTATTAAGTTGATGGTACATCCATCTACCAACCCAAGATGACGCGGCATAGTAATTTGATTGAGCGCGGTAAGCTCAATACGAAACTGGTCCCAAGCGACGACAATATGGTCAGGGGGTGTTTCATCCCACTCACACTTTGATAGCCAAAATTCCTTGATCAAGAGCTTGATATGACACCATAGGCAATGTCATCCATATACAAAGCGGAAGTGTAGTATAGTATGCGTAGCGTAGCATAGCGTAGCATAGCGTAGCTTAGCATAGCATAGCATAGCATAGCATAGCATAGCATTATCTGACGAAAAGGATAGATAAGGTCTACACTTTTATCAGTTTCCTTTAATGTGAGTAAGAGAATGCTTCGTTTCTGTGGCGTAGAGCATAGCATAGCATAGCGTAGCGTGGCATAGCGTAGCATAGCATAGCATAGCATGGCATAGCATAGCATGGCGTAGCATAGCATAGCATGGCATAGCATAGCATGGCGTAGCATAGCATAGCATGGCATAGCATAGCATAACGTAGCATAGCGTAGCATAGCATAGCATAGCATAGCTAATTAGTCCTTTATCTTACACACAGTTTTAGCACCCACCTTGATTTCTTGAAGAACAGAACAACAACAAGACGTAATATAATGAGAAGTATGTAACGTAGGTACGGTACCCATAATCACATACCCAAATACCGTCTCAATAGCGGGTGGTAAATCATATCGCTCACTACGTACTATTTTAGTTAGTAGCAAGTGCGGAAATATTGAAGCTCCGATTTAAAGGTCAATGTCTGCCGGATTCGCAAACTCCGAGTCTGCCAGCGGCAATGACTCGAGGTGTGTGAGTAGCGATACGTCCACATTAGCGTTTGGCAATGTGTCTGTAATACGCTCCACGATAAGCGAAGAAATGTTAAAATTTATATCCCTATCAAAACGCGAATGTATTTTAATATCTACGGAACCCTTGCAATGTTTTTCTGAACCGCCGATCCCTTTGACCACTGAACTAGTATTTCTAAAGTTATTCCACAATCCGAGGCGTTTGAAACAATCCAATGTTATTAAATTGGTCTGAGACGCGCTATCGAGTAGACAACGTACCATGGGCGGCGACCCATTAACATCATAAACGATAACTTGCGCTGTCGCTAACAGTACCGTCTTGGACGCCATACACTGCGTTTTGGCCCCGCGCGGATCATTATAGATGCGCGAGGGCCGTCCGCGCGTGCGCGTCGCCCGCGCGATGGATGTCGTACACAACGATATTTCATTCTGAATCGTGGGAGGCGCAGTTATCGGAGCCTGCATCTGCGACGTAAGTGTGTCAAGGTTAGCGGCTTGGTTTGACAACGGACTACCTTTATCGAAGTGCAACAATGAGTGGTGTCGCTGATTACATGAATGACATCTCGTCTTACTAGAACAATCACTCGTTTTATGCTTTATACTTAAGCAATTATTGCAAGCTTTGTTGTCTTTTACGCACTTGAAACGAGCAGTTATATTTAAACCATTAAAGGCGGGACACTTGTAGAAATGGTCGTGTACTATATTACTGCACAGACACTTCTGTGAATTAATTTTATTAGATTCCGAGCATGTTACGTAAGATTGTGGATTAGGGACCGAGTTATTATTACTATTTCACGCTTTATTCAACCTTTGTTTGCTGCTGTTAGTGTTAGACGGGCTAGGTGAACTAGACTGCGTATTATGAAATATTCGACACTGATCTTTGATGAACGAAATAAAACTATCTAGTGTAGGTATTTTATTATTGCGTTCTGTCATTTCGAAAGCACGAATTGTTTCAGTGTCAAACTTTTTTAAAGCAAGTTGAAGATAAAGATAAAGATATTTTATTTTGCAAATATGGGTTACATTTTTGGTGACACTTAAAGTAAATATATACAAGTTCAGCCATATCTTACCAGTTGGCATGCAAAAATAACATAAAGAAAAAAAGAAATATGTATAATACAGCCATCAAACCAATTACACAATTTTAAAAGGAAACAATTTAAATTAAATCAGTAAATAATTTACAGTGCCATTTAAATTGAGTCTATAAAAAGTAACTTACATTTTATGTATCAGAATGAAAAAAGGATGAGATACAACAAAATAGGTTAGATACCAAGATGGATGTCAACTAAAACTTACTTCTGATAAAAATTCTGTAATATTGTAATATGCTTTATCTGCTAAGAATTTTCGTAAAGTTTTTTTAAATAACATAGTATTAAGTAATCTCCAAGATTGAGGTATTTTATTATATATGATCGGTGCCATACAGAAGACACTTTTGCGCATAAGTGCTGTCCTAGAAGTATGGAGACACATCCTACTATTGTCGCGTCTATTACGTGGTACAACATCCGTCATTCGTTCAAAGCGGTTGGGATTTATCTTTACAAACATTGCGACTTCCAGCACATATAGTCATGGCAAAGTTAAAATATTGTGTTTTTTAAACAACGGTTGCAGCTGTCTGTAGTTTTAAGATGGAACATAAATCTTATACACCTTTTTTGTGCTTTAAAAGCAGTTTCTTTTTCACTTGAGTTTGCCCAAAATATGATTCCATATCGCAAGTGAGACTCGACAATGCCATAGTAGGCAGTGAGAAGTGCATCAGTGCTTATAATGGACGATAAGGAGTATAACGCATAAGCTGATTTACTTAACTTTTTGCAGAGTATGTCAATATGCACTTTCCAATTTAACTTATTATCTATTTCTAAACCTAAGAATCTTGTATTTTCTGTCTCATTTATAATTATATTGTTGTGGTGTATATATAAATTATTTCTATTATTATTACGTTGACTGAAATGCATTATTTTGGTTTTACTTAAATTAATGATCAGATTTCTGCTGTCTAGCCACTGCACCATCGTTTTTATTGTGTCGTTTATATCACTTTCAAATGTATCTATACTTTTACAAGGTATGGTTATGGTGCTGTCATCTGCAAAAAGTGTCAATGGTTGTTCTTTATATCTTGGCATGTCATTGATATACAATATAAATAGCAGAGGGCCGAGACCGCTCCCTTGTGGTACTCCAAAATTTACAGATTTTTGCGATGACCTAAATATGTCTTCGCGTTTATTGAATACATTTATTCTTCTTATTTCAGTTAATTGTTTTCTGTTACTTAGATAAGATTTAATTAAATTTATGACATTACCTCTAACACCGTAATTTTCTAACTTATTTAAGAGGATAGGATAGTGCACGTAATCGAACGCTTGCGTCATATCGCAAAACACCGAACACACAGGCGTGCGTTCGTCTACGCTTTTGTATACTTTGTGTAGGAAATCATATATCGCCATATTAATTGTTCTTTGCTGTCTAAATCCTTTTTGTTCCTCACAAAAAATATTATATTTTTCTATATGGTTATTCAGTTGTATGTAAATATACTTCTCATATATTTTTGATAGTATAGGAATCAGTGAAATTGGCCTGTAGTATTCCATTTGCTCTCTATTAACTTTCTTAAACAATGGTTTTACTATAGATGTTTTTAGCGCATCTGGATATATACCAGAATAAATGCTCAGATTTATTAAGTAGCTCAGATGCCTGCATATGTCGATGGCTACAAATTTAAGCACCTTTATGCAGATGTCATCATATCCAACACTATTGGTGTTTTTCAAAGCTATTATAGTTTTAAATATGTCATATGGTACACTGGGTGCTATAAACATTGAGTTTATTTGTTTATTGATATGATGATGATTATGTGTGTTTTGTTTAAGTTGGAGTTCAGGTTTGGGTTTAATTTTATCAATGAAATAGTTATTAAAGGCCTCGCTAATACTCTGAGGTTCAGTTAATGTTTGGTTATCCAACTTGATTTTATTAATGTGATATCTGGGCATATTATACTTTGATCTATTAATTATCTGCCAGGTAGTTTTAAATTTATTAATTGAACTTTTTATTTTGTAATTATTTTTTGCTAATTGTGTAAGATTTATAATCCTTTTAAATAATTTAGAGTAATTATTGAGCTTTATTTTATTAGCCTGGCTCGGTTTCAATCTCGACTCCCATAATAGTTTTCTTTTATTTCTGCTGCATATTTTAATTCCCCGTGATATCCATTTGGTTTTATTCATTGCATTTATTTTAACAGTTTTAAATGGAAAGCATAGGTTATTAAATAATTTAAAAGTGTCTAGGAAAGAATTATATTTTATATTCGGATCATTTACGTCATACATATCCGAAAAAGAAAGATTCTCAATACAGTTTTTAAACTTTATCATGTTTTCTAGACTGTAGTCCCTTTTTGTTACATACCAAAATTTAATAGCACATACCTTTTGAACCGGACATTGAAGCAATTGGGCTGTGTGGTCAGATAGTGCAAACTCTAGTACCTCTGTCTTACACTTCTTGTGAAAATTATGCGCAAAATTATCTATACATGTTTGGCTGGCCATACGTGTTGGTTGTTTGAAAACTAATTTTAAATTGAAACTCAGCAGCAGATATTCAAATTCTCTGGAGAAATAATTTGATTTAAGCATATCAATATTAACCCGGCGTCGTTGACGCTGGGTAATATTTACCCGAGGTGATTTTGAGAGGGTATATTTATTTTTCCTGACGTCCATCTTACTTATCCGCCAGTATAGCTGGAGATACAACTACCCTCTATTTGGATTATTGTTTACATCATTATTACGCCGCTCGTGTAGTGAGATACAAGTGTTTCAATTCAAAACGGGTAAGTTTTACCCACCGTCATAGATAGTGTAATATTTTCATGACGTATTTTTATTCGTGTTTATAATAGTTTTTACAAGTTGTTTTGTATTTTTTTTAGTTTTTGGTCACAAATGGCTTTGACTAACCAAGATCAACGGATTTTGAGTGTTTTGGAGGAACCTGATTCTGATGATGATGGGTCGGTGGCTGCTTCAGACATAGAATATGAAGAAGTTGACTAAGTTCTCCTTTCTTTCAATTTTTTTTCTGTTTAGTCTTTATTTTGTTCTTTTTTTAGTAAATAAGATAATTATTTTCATAAATAAAACTAAATATCCTAACAAAAATAATTTTCTAAAAACTATCATGTTTTTCAGGTTGATTTTTCTATTGTGTATGAAAAGTAAATAAAAAAGTTATTTTTCATTATAAATTGGTACCATCTTTTATTTTATCACATGCGTAAATACTGTTTCACCAATAATCAATTAAAATGTAATATAAACTATGTATAAAACTATTGAAAAATTTTCAAATTAAAATTCGGGTAAAATTTACCCGATGTCATCGGCCGGGGAATTTTTTTCACGTCATCGGCGCCGGGTTAAAGTCTCCACCAATAACAATATGTCTATAACGTAGCTTTGCAATTTCCTTCATAAGAACCTCAAGCTTATTCATACACTCACTCAAATTATTTACATTCGGTATTCTATAAACACAAATAATTACAATCTTATAATCAGTCAGCTCTACAGCACAACATTAAAAAATACCTGGGCATGATAATTTCGCTATATTTGGCAGTTCCTGCCATTGATATCCATGTTTAACAAGGATGCATGCACCACCTCTTTTTTTTTCTTTTCTACAATAGTTTGCAGCTAAACAATAGTTTGGCACATATAATTGACTTTCGTGGCCTTCCATAATAAAATGCTCAGTAATACATAAAATATGTACGTTTTTTTGTTTATTTGCTAATTCATCTAAGCACACGATAAGTTCGTTTGTCTTATTTATCAAACCTGCTATGTTTTGATGTAGTATATTGAGATATTTAGTGGCGAAAAAACTCTTCTGCTGTATCGATCTCGGGGTACGCATGAGTGTTCGACGTCTCACGCTGTGTTTTCGCATCGTGAGTATAGTTAGTAACAAGCAGTTTTAAATTTTTAAATATGTTAATCATACCAAACTTACTTAGAGATCCAGTTCTTCTTGAAAACATTGTATAATCATTTTTTAAATCTAAATTAGAATCGAAAAGAAATGCATAGTTATGAGTGAAAACATCTAAATATAACATGTTATTAAATGTTTCTATTCGGCAAATATACATCATAGAGTAATTATTTAGTTTATATGTTGGCACACATAAAATAATATTCGTATGTTTAATATTAGATAAAGTATTACGTATATATATTATTAAGTCCAAATAATTGCTTGTCCGTCTGAAATCTTCCTCACCGGTGAGTATTATGCAGTAATCTCTCATAGTTAAGTTAGCTAGTTTCCGGTTTATGTTCTTAAGTAGCGTTTTTATTCCACAGTTAGGTGTCAAATAATGGCAAATTTGGTAATCTAGAAATGAATTTTCTGCAGTTTCTAGTATGGCGTTTCGGTTATTGCTGCTTACTATGCAAATTTCAGGCACCGAAGATGATACTTTTATTTGCATGGAATGTATTTGTTGTTGCGTCTCTTGTGACTCCGTAGTTTTTCTAGACATAAGCTCGTGCTTGTTATTTGGTGTTGATGAGGATGTTCTGTACTGTCTTCGCAACCTGACATGTTGGGCATAGAATCACTGGTAGTACCATCTAGTATCGGTTCAGATTCATCTTCCGAAGTTTTTTGTGAACGTGTCTGTGTTCTGCGAAATGTTATATTCTCAAAGAAATTCATGTTGCAAATTTTTTTATTGTTTTATTGTTTGAAATGCAGTTGATGTGCGAGTTTTAATGGTTTAATGTTCACAAAATAATGCTTATATTGATAAATCACTGTATTAGTTCGTGAGTTAATTTTGCACTAAAATTTATTGTTTCACTGTTCGTACACTTCCACCAACGATAGATGACGATTATTGGATGGATAATAACTGATATATAAATGTAATTGACTATAAAGTAAGAAAATTATATTTTAAAAGCTATTATATACGGAGCAGATGTTTACATGGCACTAGCGGTAACCATGGCAATATGAAGCAACATAAAGTCGGAAAGATCTTCTAATTTTAAGTTCTTAAGAGAATTAACCGCCGTAACAAAGTTGTCTATAAACAGCTGGAAATTCGAGACAGATGCGGCATCGGACAGTTTAAGATTTAAAGCTTGGTCAAAGTAGATAGACGCTAGAACGCGAGTATCTTTATATCTATCAAGTAGTGACTGAAATATGACCTGATAATTCTCAGCACTGGGTGTGACACCTGCAAATACGGACTGGGCCTTCGGTGACAGTTTACCTATTAAATAGTACAACCTGTCAGCATCTGTCAGAGAACCATTATCGTGCACTGTAGACTTAAAACTCGCATAGAATAACGGCCAGTTTCGTATATCGCCATCATACGACACAATCTCGATTGGCGGTAACCTCGGCGTGCGAGCCGCGGAAACGGGCTGTGCCGAATATTTACCCTCCAATTGCGATTGTATACGCTTAATAATACAATAAAGGTCTTCGAAAGAGGTGTACGCCTGATAATTCGGTTTTTCATCAGGAATAGTAGAAAGCCATCTTGCGTTATAGTGTCAGGTTGACGTACGAACGGTCGGTCGAGATTATTGTCATAGCTGTACTTATTACTATATTTCTTAAAATAAATAACTGCATAAATTAACTCATATTTATTATAAAGTATAAAATCAATTTGGATGACGTTATACAGTGGATAAAATTAATAAACAACTAAAAACTATATGTTACAAACTAAAGTGATACTTAAAACTACCTTAAACTAAAAAAAGTGACCTGGATATTTACAATATAATACAATAACTTAATTAAAGTTCATTCTGTGTGTGGATACTGGCTATAGCTGTGACTGTAAAACGTTGTACAAACCTGTGGCACCATCAGTGTCCCATAAAAACAATAAATAGAGCAACGCCATCTAGCGGAATCGAGAGAATTACTGAATTTGAGACTACATTTATTTACAAAAATCATGGCGAAATGTGCTGCTTGTGGCAAATTTGTGGCTGCCAAAGGGGTTGCTGCTTGCAATGTTTGCAGCAATAAATATCACCTTGCTTGCGTGCAGTTAAAAGAATCACCAAAAACTAGCAACTGGCAATGTTTATATTGTAAAGATAAGTCTACTTCTTTAACCGCCTCGACAAAAAAAATTTGTAGCGATGGCTGTGACAGTATAGCATCTAATTCCGCTAGCACAATTGCCTCGTTTGAGGATGCGGCAGAACAAGAAACCTATCAGCGTGAAGACCTAGCTATGCACTCTCGAGTGGACTTGTTGCATGAAATACGGCTGATAAGGAGTGAAATTCGCGATATGAGGGAGGAATTAAAGAGCGAGCTTACAGAGATTCGTAGGGAAGTGGCCGATCTCCGCCAGACCGTATTCGCGTGCCAGGAACGGATAGATACCTTAGACGGCAGGGTGAAGGCTCTCGAGAAGCGGCAATCAGATGATACCTCTACTGATTTACAAATTAAATTAGAACAGACGGTTAACCATCTCAAATCGGAGCTGAATGATCGGGAGCAAGAGTTGTTGTGCTCTGATATAGAAATCTCCAACCTCCCGGAGGGTATTGGAGAAAACGTTACCCACACCGTAGAACTGTTGGCGAAGAAGCTGGGCGTGACACTCGAGACTCGAGACATAGTCTTCGCAGAGCGGGTGGGGCCTAAGCCCAACGTGGAGGCGCCTGGGACAACTGGAACGGGTGGAGGCCACGGGCGGGGCGGCGCGCGGGGGAGACGGGTTGTGGTGAAGCTAACGCGCCGGGAGCTCCGTGACGAGCTGCTGCGGAGCGCGCGGGTGCGGCGCGGCGCCACCTCGGCGGAGCTCGGGCTCGCCGCTCCCCCGCAGCGCTTCTACGTCAACGAGCGGCTCACCCGCACCAACCGCCAGTTGCTCTACCGCACCCGCCAGGCCGCCGAGCAGCATGGCTGGAGTTATACCTGGACGAGGCGAGGAAATTTTTTTATTAGGCAGGCTGATGGTAAGCGTGCTCATAACATACGCTCTGAGGAAGAACTTGTACAAGTTAGGGCCCAACCTTCGATAGCTGTTAAGTAAAGCCCTAAGCTTGCACGTACCTAAACCTAAACTTATCCTAATTTAAGCCTACTGGTTCCTATATCTAGCCTAACCTATCTTATGATATACCTATCCCTATTTTAGATCTAACTCTAACCTAACTCCCTAGTCTACCCTAGCCCTGTTAGGTATAGTGTATAGCGAGGCCGTGTACACTGTGGTCACACAGACTGTTGCGTATACAACCCTCATCCCTAGTTCCCTAGCAGGCCCTGGGATCCCTAGGCCGGGATATCTGTCGCCGGGAGACCTAAGGCGACAGACGGAAAGTGGGTAGGATTAGGGTGTAGTGAAGTGGGTTCTCTCACTGCCGGTCGAGCAGACTCACAAGACCGATCATGGTGACGGCTAAGGGTGTCTTGGCCGCAGTGAGAGGTGAGGGGTAGGGTATGAGTCAAAGCCGGGAGTGAGCTAATGACTGGTTTATTTCTTAAAACTATAATCTTATATACTAAACTTATTCTATGTACACATATACACGTATTTAGTTGTGTGCCGTCGGTGTATTGTGCCGATGCAGCATGTCTGAGCCGACCGCCGTACGTGATAAATTACATGATCTTAAAATATCACGCATCTTCCTCGGTGATAAGTTGGATGTATGTTGGAATGCCAAGAATGTCATGTTCATGTTTGAACATTCTGGCGTCTCTCCGGGATAGGCTTCAGGAAGGTTATGTTCCGGCGTGAACAGAACTGGACCGTGTTTTTGGCGGTGATTCTTTTAAAAACAAGAGCACCTAAACACTGCTTGTCTAATGGGCACAGTGATCTTATTTATTTTCATAATGAATCTGTGAGTTATTATATTTATGTCCACTGTGCACTTATTCAGTTAAACATATTTCAATCTGCCTATGTAAATTGCAGTAGCAAGCTTTTGATTTGTAGCATTGCATTTAGTTTACCTGTAATAAATTTTCTAATGCTCTATTATGATGGCCTCACCTATTTGATTATTGTACTGTTTACATTGCTATTCATTTACTGTTTTACTATGATTTGTTATAATTTTGGACATGACACAATCAACATATTTCATTGCTTACTCAATAATATTTACACATATCTTTTACAAACTAAACACAGATACTTAAGTATAAAAATCAACATGTATTTACATACTATACAAAATACTATTACAAAATGCAAATTACTATTACAAAATGCAAAAATAATTACACTTACAAATGGTTAGAGATAGCAAATTAAGTGTTGGACTACTCAATGCAGGGTCCCTAGGGTCGCGGCAAAAGGAATTTTTGTTGGCAATGGAGAATGCTAAAGTAGACATCATGGCAGTTAATGAGACCTGGCTTAGGGAGGGGGAGGAAGGCCGTGCGCCCAAAGTTCCTCAATATAGGTTACGATATATACCTCGCCCGAAGAATGTGCGTGGAGGAAGGGGAGGTGGCGTTGGCTTTTATGTGCGAAGGGATCTACGTGTACGTACCTTGCCACACCCACCATCACCTATGGTGGAACAGATGTGGATCAGAATGCAGGTGAATACACAGTGTGTTGTTATTGGCACAGCTTACAGACCCCCCTGGCTAGATGTGGACACCTTTTTAGACGCTATGACTGACTCTCTGACTTCATGTGCTTTTGCCGATAGAGTTATTCTTCTCGGGGACTTCAACATTAACTACTTAGATACAAATGATAGGAAAACTAAATCTTTATGTACTTTTCTGCGATGCACTAGCCTAAAGAATGTAATAGTGGAACCTACACATTTCACAGATCACAGCGAAACCCTGATAGATCTGGTATGCACAGATGCCCAGGTGTGTGAAATGTCAGTATTACATGTACCAGAGCTGGGACAACATGCACTGATCACAGTTAATTTTAACATTAAAACTCAGAAGCCTATTCCTCATTGGGTCGCATACAGGCCACTGAGGGATATAATTATAGATATTTTTAACAAGGACCTAATCAAAATTGATTGGAATCACATATTAACCTTTAGTGATGTCAATACAATGGCTGATACATTTACATCTTATATCCTGAACCTGTTTGATTTACATGCCCCACTTAGAAAAGTCTTAATTAAGGAGAGAGGTCATCCTTGGATAACTGACACTATTAAGGATATGGTCAGGCTACGGGACAAGACCCACCAGCGGTATAAATCTAGCAAAGCAGTGTCTCACTATAATATCTATAAAGACCTTAAAAACATTGTTAAAGCTGCTATAATTAGTGAGAAGAGTGCTTATTTTAAAAATAATATTAGTATGTACAAAAGAGACCCCAAAAGATTATGGAACAGCATAAAATCAGTTGTAAATTATAAAAATAAAAATAATAGGCAGTTACCTTACTATTGTAATGATCCTGAAGCTATCAATAAACACTTTCTCGATGTCCCTGGTAATGGCGAGGTCACTATTTCAGAGTTAACTTACTTCGAATTTAACCGCTATAGTTCAGGATGCTTCCAGCTTCAACCCACAACTGAAGAAACTGTCCTTAAGATCTTTCGTGGGCTCCGATCTAGTGCCTTAGGGATTGATAGTATATCTCTTGACATGCTGGTTTTGACACTTCCGCATACACTTTCCGTTATCACTGGCATTGTCAACAGGTCAATTACAATTTCAACCTTTCCTGACTTATGGAAGACTGCAATAGTGAGGTCCATTCACAGCCAATCCACAGAGTATTAAAGATCTACGTCCGATCAGTCTTTTGCCATGTATATCTAAGATACTGGAGAAAGTGGTCTGTCTACAATTAAGGCAATATATTGAGGAATATAATGTTCTACCTGAAAGACAATCTGGCTTTCGGGTGGGTCACAGTACGACCACAGCCTTAATTGACGTTGTGGATAACATCCTGGAGGACAGAGACCAGGGCAAGGGGACGTTGCTTGCATTGCTAGACTGTTCCAGGGCATTTGATTGTATCAGTGTACCGCTTCTACTTTCAAAGCTTGCATACTATGGATGTGACCACAAATCAATATGCTGGTTTGATAGTTATTTGAGCAATCGATATCAGCTTGTTCAGGTGACAGAAAATGATGGTAGTAAGTCGACATCTTCACTTGGTTCAGTTGTGAGAGGTGCTCTCAGGGATCAATTTTGGGCCCGCTTCTGTTCATAATTTACAAGGCAGACATAGGTAGAAACATAACTCAAACTAGATTCCACCTGTATGCTGATGATATCCAATTGTATGTGTCTTGCAGGCCGGAGAGCTGCTCTGAGTCTGTGGGTGAGATGAATAAAGATTTAGACAATATATCTGAATGGGCGAGCAGAAATTCTCTAATACTGAACCCAAATAAGTCTAAGTTTTTGTTCATCGGCACTAGGGAGATGGTGAGCAAGGTGCAGGGATGTGGGCTGGATGTTAGGATCAAAGGTTGTCAAATAGAGCAGGTACAAGAGGCTCGGAACCTGGGTGTTGTATTTGACCAGTGCTTACACTTTGAGACTCATATTGCAGAGGCAGTCCAAAACTGTTTTTATAGGTTGAAACTAATATATCAGATTCGACCCTATATTGACGAGGAAATGCGTATTCACTTATGTGAAACGTTGATCCTGTCTAAGCTGAATTATGCAGACACGGTGTATGGTGCCTGTCTGCTAAACCGAACTGAAAGGCTAATTCAGCGGGTGCAAAATGCTTGTGCACGATACTGCTTTAATGTTCCACCACGCTCACATATTACACCCTTTCTAAACAAAAATAAGATCTTAAAGATGTCATCTCGAAGGAAGTTACACCTGGCCTCACTTCTTTTCGGAGTTATATCTACAGGTAGGCCCACATACCTCTACAATAAACTTACATGGTCCAGCGATCTCAATAAACACATAACGAGAGGGTCTACTTACCTATTGGTTACGCCTAGACACCGAACAGCTGCTTTTTGTGGTAGTTTTAAAATAACTGCAACTCATTGTTGGAACGACTTTCCACCACCTTTAAGAACCCTGAAATCAAGTTTCAGTTTTATTAGAAGATACAAACAACATCTGCTAAAACAACAACTTCAGCTTTAAAACTTACCACTCTATGCAAAACTATACCGGTCTCACTGTACCTATTATCATCCAGCTGGCCAGCGACACACTTAATACTCCAAGGCCAGTTGTTTGTGAGTATTGGGATTTTCTTTCACTCGGCTTAAAACTGTGATATGTACTCCCATATAATATTAATGTACTGACGCATGGCAGACACACAAAAGCAATGCCGATATATATTGTAATTGTTACAAACATAATTATTATGTGTTTCACACGTGCGGAATTTGAAATTTATCTCCAAATTTCTGTTTGTTTGCTGTTTGTTTATAGTTTCCACCATTGATAATATTGTTAGCTTGGCCGCTTGGCGTCTGTTTGCAACTTTCAAACTCCGCGCGATCAGGCGCGTGCACAGATAATTAATATACAATAGCCCATAGCCAATAGCCATAGACAGGTGACCATGGTGGAAGCTCACAGTTTGTCCATTACTGTATGTTTAATTAGTTTTTAAGATTTAACCAATTTGTTTATAGAAACTTTTTGCTCACGTCCGTAATATATTTATTTTATTTATTAATAATTAATTTATTTATAAAAACGGTCCCAGCCAAACCAGCGCCATCTTGTGTCACAAGATGGCAATATGCTGAGTTGGGCCCGATTCGGTTTAGGTTATAAGATAAGTTAGTTTAAGTTTTTATGTTACTTTCTGTAAAACCTGAGCAGAATAAATGAGTTTTCTTTCTTTCTTTCTGAGTTTTCTTTCTAACCACTAATGAAAATCTGTTCGAATACTATCTACTGTCATACAATAACTGAGAAATGACTCCCTATTACTATCAGAAACGGCTGCGGTCTTTGAACGCTCGTAAATGTTTGGAATACGCTCAAATAAAATATTGCGTTTTGCTTCTAAGATTGTCTTCCGTCTGTCTTCCACTCTTTGTCTTCCGACACGCGTGACTTCTTTTGTTGCGACATGCTTACGTAAGTATAAGCTAATGAGACCGAAACAAACTAAGAATATCTAAAGTACCTATTATTTTACCTAAGTAGGCAACACTTTAAAGCGGTGGAATTAAAAGTTGCTTGAAATATGAGATTTACAAGACAACTATGATAGTTCCAGAAATAATAATTGGGTAAGTAGGTAGCTACATAAAAGTATATTACCTACTGATGCGTGCGAAAACAACCATGTGACGGTTATGTGAATGGACTAGGAGTATAGCTAGGTGCTATAACTACCTAGGTATAGAGATATAACGAGGTTTTACGTATAAAACGTAAATGAACGACTCGTATGGATCAAAAAAATGTTTCGGCGGACCGAATGTTCCTAGTCGATTTGGGAAAACTATTAATATTGTGGACTGTAGGATTTCGGTTCTTATCGACTAGGAAATGAGGAAGTGAAAAGGTGATGTGGATAGGAGCCTCTTACCTTGCACGGCAGTCTTCTTCTTCTCAGAAGGGCAGTCTCCTGGTATCTTCAAGTATTTTGAAGATGCTTGAATCACTCCACTACACAAATCGCTTCACTCGCGAGCGGTTTTGTTACGTTTTTTGGTATAAGCGGTAATAATTATATATGGCGATGCGGACTGCGGTATGCGGCAGAAACGAGTTCCGAGCGTCTCAAATCTTCTAGTATGTTCTTCGTCGCCGTTGAGCAGGGCGGCCAATAGCGAGGCGTTTTGGGAGGGGATTCATGAAAGGATCGCTCGGATTAGCCGAGCAGCGACGAACCATTGACGTTGGCATAATTAACTAGCAATGGAAAAAATAGATGGCGCTACCAGCACCATTTACCTTTTTCAGTTATTTCGTAGGTAGGTTAATGTTGAGTGTACCTCAACTCCGAATTGTATTAGCTTCATAAATATACCCGACTTAGGAGTACAGTCATTAGGACTACTTACGCTATTATGCGTTGTATGAGTTTTCTGCTGAACTTAATAATGATTTTTTTAATTGCTTAACTGCTACTTGTTGTGCATTAGGTTTAGGCTATATTATTAATGCTGTTAATAGAGAGATTCTGCGACTGCGTAACAGTTATATTTTTAGGGTTGTTTATACATTTTGGCAAATAAAGATAGATGCAATTCATTTCGTGTTCCAAAAACTGTATTTTAATTATGTCTTCGGCAAGAAGGCATACTAATATTTTACTACCTTTCACCGATATTTTCTCAACTGATTAAACACAAACTTGCAAGGCTCTGCTACTTATAAATCAGCATACTAATACTTAATAGAGTGTACTTTTGAAAGCCTTAGCAGTAATCAATACTTAATTATATTGTTTTTCTGTATAAAATTGCATGCCTTATGGCGGATAACAGAGGACACATTTTCTGTAACATCTTAAACCTAACCTGTTTTCGCAATAAATGAATTTAAATTTGAAAAGTAACTGCGATAAAATCGTAGGCAAACAACATTATTCCCCTTTTTCGTGTCAATGGTTTTAACTAAATGTGACCTACATATAACTCGACCACTCTAATTGCTTTATGGGTGGCTTCTTATAGCATTCTTCTAAGATGACGATGCTGAGACCAGGAAATCAATCTAATATGATTAGTACGGTTTAAATGGCACCCCATTGTCTATTAGTAGCGGTACCTCTTTGCACTTCCGGATGCTATAATTAACTTCGTCTGACCTTGTGTAAATAAAATGCGACAATAATTCTGAATTTAATTAACGGATACTTATTCTGTTAACATTGTTACTTAGCAAGCTTAATTAGATGAAAGAGTACGTTTTATACAGTCTTCTGTAATGAAAATAAATCGTCTCAAATGATTTTAATCGCTGGCCATACTGTGAATTATCTTACTAACAATAGAATATTGTCCTTAGACCTCACTTGCCTTTAATAAATATACTAAATTTGATATGTTTGACATATTTTAATAATAGATTTAATTCTAGGGCTTCATTTCATTTAGATTTACGTATGTTCATTCGCGGCGGCGGCGCCAAATGTGTATGATGTATAATACAATACTTTAGTTCCACAATACATTAATTAGACACAGGACTTTGTTAGTTGCAATGTGATAACTATGACTATCGTATACTAACATGACTTATTAATATGATAGCATAGCTGGCCATTAAAACTTGCATAGTTATTCTGCTACTACCGGGCCCCGGTAAACGAGGAAGGCCAAAGAAATGCTGGCTTGACGTCGTAAGGGATGATATACGTGCCAATCGACTAACCAGCAGGGATGCTGAAGACCGTGCGAAGTGGAGAAGATACAGCCGGAAAGCGGACCCCGGGCTCCAAGGCGTAGGTTTTGGAACGCAACCGGGACAGCGCTAGGATGATGATGATGAGTTATTCTTCTACTAGTTGCCATTATAATTCAACTTTAGTTATTTGTACAGACTATGTTTACTTATTTATTATCCACACAACACAGAATCAATGTTGTTGACGTTTTACAATCATTCATACAACGTATTGTAAACGCTGCCATTTTGGATTTACAATAAACTATGACAATGCATATAAAAATCCACAATATTTACTGGAAAGTTATCTGACGCTCAATTTATGATGAAAGTTCTGCAGTCACATTTATTTGAAAATGTTTTTTTTTATTTATTTATTTATAGTCTCATGCCTGTATCCCCGAAGGAGTAGGCAGAGGTGTAAATATTACTCCCACATTTCGCCATGAATTTTTAGGTCCCACGTAATAGGGGGCGAGCCTATTGCCGTAAAAAATGTGAAAATGAAATTGATTATTAAATGTTAATAGGTGCGTATACAATTTATTCAATGTGGTACCATTTTGAAATCCGGGGGCACGGTAGTGCCCCGCCCCCCACCAAGCAAAAAAGCGGCACGGCCGTACCATCCTTTTCTCGAAGCAATTCAGGCTATTTTCGACCCCCGATAACTTCGTTGTGGATAAAACTAGAAGCCTGATTTTTTAGTAACCATGCAAGCATTGTATAAACATGGTGTATTTTAAATTTCATTTAATTCGAACCAGTAGTTTAAGAATTATAACGAGTCAAAATTCTTAATTTTGTCAGTAACTGACCGATCATCAAAAGTCTAAGGCACTTATAGCAGACATAGAAGCTTCAAATTTAGAATACAATTAGTGTTTAGTATATAAATCAAGGAAAAATTAAAATATTGTTCAATTTCTGCCCAGTTTTTGAGATACATCAACTGCATAAATAACTTTGTGATCTCATATAAATATAAATGATTACAAAATTACATTTGCAGTTAGAGCTTTAATTAAGAAAATTCGTTGTTGGTGTACAAGAAGTAGAAGGTACTGGAAAGGACGAAAGTAAGTCTATCTACAAAAAGAAATGAGATCCCATAAAAACAATACTTGTCAAAAATACCAAGTCTTGCGACCGTAAAAAGTTGTGAGATCCATGTAATACCAAGTCGGTTAATTAAAAATCTTTAATGTTTTAAATAAATATATTGACTTGGCAATCGCATTAAACAATCTAATTTATATATGTATTACTTATGAGATATATTGTGTTTTCATGCGATGACCGAGTCAATCTATTTATTTAAAACATTAAAGATTTTTAATTAACCGACTTGGTATTACATGGATCTCACAACTTTTTACGGTCGCGAGACTTGGTATTTTTGACAAGTATTGTTTTTATGGGTAAAGTTTACGAATATTTTTGTCTGTTTTTACTTTTGTAAGGAAAAACGAAAATATTGTGGTACGTGACACATAAA
This sequence comes from Euclidia mi, assembly GCA_944739405.2. NCBI lineage: Eukaryota > Metazoa > Arthropoda > Insecta > Lepidoptera > Erebidae > Euclidia > Euclidia mi. The sequence goes on along the minus strand of OX123204.2, from coordinate 21,583,094 downwards.
ACTAAACATTTCAGTCTATGGACAGTGCCTACATAGGCACTGTCTATCTTTGTCTGTATGCCTGCGATGACATCATCACAGGCATAAACGTATCAGCGATTTGTGACTCGCACTAATCTTAGTCTCCTGCGAAATTTCCAGCTTTCAGCCAGGCTTGAAACTCACACACACACAAAGACGACCCAATCACGGTCTGTAATTGTATCAATCAATACTTCAACCGTAGTAGTCAAACACAGAAACTGGACGTGCAATTATTTCGCACCACAAATAAAAATCACGTAAAAATCAAATAAGATTTTTTAATAAAGCCGATGTCACCGACTTACTCAAACAATCTTCTTTACACTAAGTTACAAAACGTCGCCTACTTCACACTTTTTGATCAGTTCCAACCAATTTCGGGAGAAAGGAGCGTGTTCGTTAAAAAACGATAAATAACGCTGTAAACATTGAACTTTTTATCGAATAAAAGTTGCGCTACAAAAAGCCGATAAAACTTTTCCAATACTAATAAAAGTTTTGAAAGGTACATAGATGTTCATGTACAACCCACCGAGTTGTTTTGTTTACTTTCTAAAACGCACTTAACCGAAGATTTACTCTCATCTCATGTTGTAATGTTAGAATAAACGATCACTAAGCTTTTACAAGAGTTTATTTGACATTATCTTCATAAGTTGATATCGCCTCTTTATGCGCAGGAAAAGCGGTAGGAAAATGGGGCTGGTCGTTGGGATTGTGAAGTTAAATTTAAAAAGAGTTTGAGTTTTAGACTTTCCTTTCCTTTTGTTGATGATGATTTTGTTGCGATGTTGGTAATACAAGTGTCCAAAATATTCAAAGATTTTAAAAGCAAGCAAGTAACTGTTAAGACACGTCCGTTTTATTATATTTAATCCATAGCAATCAAAGCTACTAACATCTAACTATATAATGAAAAGCAATACATGAATTTAGATTTCCCTATGCTCCTAAGATTTTGCTTTTTAATTTCACGAATATTTGTTATTTATTGCAGTTTTTACTTTAGACAATGCTATGTTTGCCGTGGCTGAATTTCTTATATAAATCAAAAAGGTTTTTAAAGGATATTATATTCCATGACATAGCCGCGCCTCAAAACCACAACTTGAAGTTTGTGAATGGTATTTACCTCCAAATACCGGTGCTAAATGTGCGTTTGCCAAATTAATATCTGTATTTAAAACATCACACAATAAAGCTAGAATTTCCAGCTTGTACCACATTTATAACAAACGAGTTACACCGACATGACCAGAGGGAATCGTTGTCCTTAATTCAATATGCCATTTGCAATTCACAATAAAATATATTAATATTAGAGCTCCAATCGAAATGGATAACCAATCGCACGAATTGCTTGCTTGATTAAATGTAGCGCATAATATTGTAGCCCCCTCGTTTATAAGCAATAACTCAATCATTACAATAAACACCCAACTTAATTAGAGTTTGATTATTTATTGAATTTTGAATTAGACAATACGTTTATATGATTGCCTGGTATTGAAGGATCAAAGAACGATTCCCGGCGGGGTCGGGGTAAAATACATATGGTAAACGTGATTCAGCACAAACACGCATGTTCGAGCTTTTACGGGTCGTCGAGGACACCGCGAGGCTTTTAGTAAGTAGGTACTCTTTAGGGGAGAGCCTCACGCATATCTTACATCTCCTCCAAATTCAAACCGTGAACCGTTGGCGGTGGACATGGCCTGCAAAAGACGATCAGAAAATTTGTTAGTTCGCAAAGGTGATCGCAAAGGTCGTATCAGATTTGAAGCTTATTATTAGACTCATCTAACTCCGTTATTAGAACAGCCCCCTTAGCCAAATGGCAGTCGATTAACGATATCGCTAATCGCTAAGTGCAAAAATGTATGGAACTGACATTAGCCTTCGATATATCACGTGGTCAACAGAGAAGGAATTTCTTATGTTGCCATGGCAACCAAGCGTTAGTGAAAGTAGATATCAGAGCGAATGCCGTTTGGCTAGGGCCTCAGTGCTGCGAAGGACTATTCTCTTGGTAAACCTTGGCATCTACTAGCTACAATGCTGCAGAACGGATGAATTACAGAAGGAAATTCGTCATAAGCCCTAATTAACCAAGTACCTTAAGCATAAATGCAAACTTGCTAAATAAACAAGCAAAATAATTTTCTCAAACGTAACTTAAAACGGGTTGTTGTACATTCGCCTTAAAGTAAATTCGCCACGAAATAAAGAATGTATAAACTCGCCACAACTCTATTTTTATGAAAGAAAATCCGCCATATTGTTTATTTCCGCACAGACAGCAGAAAAATCAAACAATGATGAATAAAACGTTATTTCTTTATTTTTCATAATTACAGAAATTCACATAAAAATCACAGTTCTACTTACAGCTAAAATATAAGGTAATATTGTCCGTCTGGTTTTGTGCGCTTTTGAGCCCGCGTAGTCAAGGACTGCGTGACATGCCTAATCTTAAATAAACATGAATTGCGTACAACATTACAATTATAAGAAAAATAGTAAAAAGATAATGAAATCACAGCAATAATCACACTTTTTTTGTAATCTGCATCCACAGAAAAATCGCACTTTTACTTACAAGTATAATATATAATATGTAGATTTATTGCAATAGACTGATTTGCCTGCAACATTACAGTTATAACAAAAACAATAAAAAGATGATTAAATCACAGTAATAATCACATTTTTTTTGTAATTTGCATCTACATAAAAATCACAGTTTTACTTACAACCACGGCAGGTAATCTTCATACAAAATATTTCAACCTTAGTCTATGGTACTCACATATCTTATTTGACAGTTACCTCCCGCCCCGAACCCCTCGAACCTATCGCCATGTTTGCTTATCTGTCAATTTGTCAAACTTTTGACAATTATGACAGTTTTGTCAACAGTAACATTAGTTTCAACAAACTTGATCGAGTAAAGTTTTGCGTTGATTTATTTCCGTTACTTATCCTCTCAATTTCTGAAGCTGTGATATCATCACGTACAACAAGTGCTGTGTTGCGACATGTGGTATTAGACGAAAGGACGTCAGTTTTCACATGTTTCCAAACAGTGCGACAGGACTGCAAAGTGGTTGCAGTCCATAAATTATGAACGATTGCGAAGCTTGAGCTTCCAGGAACGTCGTAAACAGTTTGTGTTCCAAAAGCATCTCGAGAAGAGGTTTCTTTCTGCAACGTGCGATAGAGTTCGTCTTAAAATATTAAAAAGCACGGATGTCTTCCAACTACAAAACAAATCTTTACCTGTGATGCAATGTAAAGCTTTAAATAAATTTGAAATTAAAGCGAAGTGAAAAAGCAGTGTTTTATTTTAGAAATGCCCTTTCTTAACTTAATATAGTAAAATGGATATTTTCTACAAGGAAAAAATAGGCTGAATCATTCTTAGTGCTCGGCCACAGTGAAAGACGGGCGCGGGTGCGGGCGCGACGCGGGAAACTCAAACATATGGAACTCTATAGGAGTGTCCGTAGTGGGAAGGCGGGCGCGGTGAGCGGCGCGAGCTGTGCAGCGCGGGGAGCACGCGGGCAACTCAAACCATTGGGCTTTCATACAAGTGTCCGTAGTGAATGCGCGGGCGGCAAGCGGGAAACAATGCGGAGCGTGCGGATCTCAAACTTTTATGAGCAATGATATTATGAGTAATTATTAAATGAAGAGCGAGTCGAACTCGCTCATCAAGGTTAACGTAGTAGAGGGATTCACTTAACATAAGCATCACATAGCCCCCTAGTCAAATATCACTATCAATTTGGCAAAAATAACTTTACTTTCCTTAGTATTTGTATATCGATATTGTTTATTGATATTGAGCACCAAGAGTTTTGGGAAGCAAAATTTTAATTTAGAAATCTCCATAGACACCCCGCTAGTATAGAACAGATATTTTTATTTATTTTTTTGTATATAAATCGTGAAGCGGTTCACAGAATACATCTACTTACCAATTTTGAAATTTTTAGTCTTAATAGTTTCGCCATAAAGTGGCTGTGACATAAAAACGAATAGACAGACAGACATGGCGAATCTATCAAGGGTTCAGTTTTATGCCACTTTGGCTACGGAACCCTAAAGATAGGTTACTTACATATCAGTCAATCTTCAGAAATGGCACACTAACGCACTCGTGGATAACTCCATACTGCGATATCACACAACATTACAAGGAGACGATCGCGAGTGAAAACGAGACAATAATGTCATGGATACTGACCGAATTTCTGAACTCTTTAGACTAATCAGGCGTCACACACAACTTGAGACTGCAAGTAAATTTATGTTAACCCGACCTCAACGCGCGCGACAACGCGGGCAAAAGCTGGTATTATATCTTGATGAACTTAAAAATGCAAAGTATCTTTATAAATTTTAATTTGTTTTATTTATTTACATTACCACATATCTCCTTTTAACCCTTCCATTCATTCCTGAAGTTACTAGAATTTTCCAAAATTCTCATAGCAGTTATAAATGTGATTTGAACCCACGCCCTCAGACCATGAGACGGTTGTATTATCCGCACGGCTATAGCCTTGTTATCATGTAGTAGCGAATTTGGCGAACAATTGACAGAGTGTTACTATGGTGAATGCTAACGTCATCTAACTGAAAACTCATATTAATCTAGCCGCGATCCGTCACAATACTAAATTTGACAAACACTGTACACCGCACCCGCAAACGCGCCACTACGGATACATGAAGAAGCGCGCGGCGCCGCGCGCGGCCAGCGTGCGTGCTGCCCGCGCTACTATGGCCAAGCACTTAATCATTGCCCGAAACGTTACGGATGAAAAAATAAAAACAACTGTCATTTATGATACGTGAGCCTATTACAGTCCAGTTTTGATCTATGGGAGTGCTCCGTCTGTACGTTAGTACAATATAGTCTGTGCTTACTTACTATGTATATTTATTTCTTGCAATAGGCTGATTTGCCTGTAACATTACAATTATAACAAAAACAATACAAAGATAATTAAATCACAGTAATAATCACATTTATTTTTGGTAATTTGCATCTACATAAAAATCAGTTTCACTTACAACTATATATGTATATTTATTACTTGCAATAGGCTGATTTGCCTGTTACATTACAATTATAACAAAAACAATACAAAGATGATTAAATCACAGTAATAATCACTTTTTTAGGTAATTTACGTATGTTACAATTCTTTAAAATGCTGCATAAAAGAAAGTTTTTTAAGAACTTCAGCCAGGGACATGTTATCGTAATTGTCCAAAATAGTTTTCAATTCTTTGTCATATGCAATAGATCGACATGTTCTCAACTTTGGTGGTATATTAAATTTAAAAAGTTTCAATTTCCAATCTATATGAACAGCCTCATTTTTAAGAGTATCCAGAAACTGAAGCATTTTAGGTTTTCTTTTACCCATTTTATTGTTCAAACGTTTATGCCATGCCTCTGCTAGATTTATTGTCCTATGGCGAGCCCCATATACATTCCAAATAAACTCTATACTAATGTTATCTAACCACTGGGCTACAAAATAGTCGTTGAATTTTGTGAGTGCATCGTTCTGTGGAGCATTTTCTATTATGTGTAACCAAGCGTCTTCAATGTCCTGTTACTTTATATGGACCAATGCAGCACACATGGCTAAGTGTCTCTTCTCTTCAATGTCATTCAATTGTGAGGCATGAGCTTTTTTGGCCAATGCTTGTTTGAAGTGGAAATATTTTTAACATCAGGAAATATTTCTTTTCTGACATTTATCACAGCAATTTCAAAGTCAACAATCATTGTAAGCGGTGTCCAAGTAGGTAATTTTTGCATCAGTGATGTAAAAAGCCGTTCATAAGACCTTTCCTGCTTATAAGGCATAAGAACGTAGATGAGTGGGACTATGTTCGAATTATTATCATCGCTATTCACGTCTCCATGTATACAATATAGCTGATAAAATGGTTTACAGCAGCTTGAAAATGTGTCATCCAAAAATAATGTTTGAATATTTGTTATGGTTTCACGAGCTGTCTCATTGCAGAAAGCTATTATTCTATTTTCAGGCTCGCTGTCATCTTTGAATAATAAAAAAGAATGTTTATATTTTTGTGGAATAATAACATCTTCGCATCTTGAAAAATTTGTTTTGGGCACGTTTAGTTCACGATTCCTCACATTGTATAGTGTTCGCGAAATGTTCGAAAGTTTCGGTATGGCATTTAATATCTCATAACACGCATCCTTGGTTGGTTGAAAAGCTTCTTCATACACTTGAGAGGCATAGGTGTACTTGTGTTCGCTGTTGCTTCCTTACAAAGGTTTATTATCTTTATAACTTACTACTCTTACTCTTTATACTCAACTCAACTCAAATATGTTTATTTCCATAAAAATGTTAAAATTTTTTGGACACGTCAGAAAGTCATACAAATTAAAAAAATTAAAAGTAACTTTAAATGCATATTAACATAGTTGAGCATTGAAAAAAAATGCCTGTTCAGAAAGTAGAGCCTCGTGAGAAGAATCAGGCAAGAAACTCCGGGCCACTCTTTTCTACGTCTTGATTCTATACAATTTAAAAACTTAGTAACTACATTGAATTTTTCATAAGTTTATGAGCCGGTGTGTCTATAATGTTGTTGTCAATTAATAAGGCTTTTTAAATAATAATATAAAAGTACTTACTAGCATAAAATAGACAAAATAACTCACACTCACATGAAACTTAACACTAATCAAACATAAGTAGCCTGTGGGACCGAGCAAATTAATCCCAAGCATTTTTATCTTCAATATAATCTAGCACTGAATAGTACCCTTTTTGACAAAGTTTACGTTTTATAATCTTTTTGAATTTATTATAACTTAAATTTTGAATGTTGCTTGGCACTTTATTGTAAAAGCGCACACATTGGCCTTGAAAAGATTTCAGACTTAAGACTCTTACTCTTTATAGTTTTTTCTACATTTGGTTGACACTTGTGGGCCACTTCATGCAATATTCTGATGTCAATCTCCATACACTTCCAGATTTATTTTCCCGATGCAAATTGTACATGTAACCATGTCTCACAAGCATTCGCCGTCCTCTTTTAGATTTCGTAAATGTGATCTGAAAAGATCGTTACTATTATATTCATTTTTTAATTTAAGTAATCCTTTCCTGATCCACCTTACACTGACTCGGGTTTTCTCAGCATTACAGCCAAGGACGTGGTTGGTGCCGTTGGCTCCTTCCGGAGCGGATCTGCTGGTGGTCTCGACGGTTTGACACCACAACATTTGAAAGATATTGTGTGTTCAAGCGCTGGGGCGGCCGGCGACTCGCTTTTGGGTGAGCTAACGGCATTAACTAATCTCATGCTCTCCGGCAATGTGAACGATGCCATCGTCGACGTTTTGTATGGCGCTAATCTGTGCGCCTTACGAAAGCGGGATGGTGGCATTCGTTCCATTGCCGTTGGGTGCACGTACAGGCGTATGGCAGCCAAGATATGCTGTCGCCATTTTAACACCTCCTTATCTTGTAAAGAATCATGGCAGAAATTTATTTTTCATTTTTAATAGCGTCTTAGAAAGACATTTATACAAAAGCTACTAACATGATATGCTGAGAATTCTAAAATGAATAGCCATATTTGTACAGGCCAGACAAAAAATATCTTTAAAAAAGAAATAAATTGACTTTTTTCAATATGTTTGCAATGCAATGTCACTCGATAAAAAATGTAATCAGCTATCTAACATTTTTTTCTTCAATATCATCATCATCCTTATTTTAATTATGTAGTTGAATGAATTATTTATTTATATTTTAGGATACCTACAGTGTATTCAAATGTTTTGAAACATGCATATAGAATCTTTTAATAGCAATTGATAGTATTACGTTGCAAAAATGGCAAAATAATTGTCAATGCACTTCCGGTCGAATGTCGATCGATTTGACATTTGACGTTTCGTTTCGTGTTGATGACTCGTGCGCATCGCTGTATTCTTTTCGTGTGTTTTGCTTGTTATTTTTTATATTTTCTAATAACCTCATAACCTGGACTGCTTATGGACTCTGATTTCGCTACTTAACCGAACTGACCACTGTATACGCCTAAGGATTTCGATATTGCCTCTACGTGACATTGTGCTATTCCTCTCGGACTTCGATTTTGCCTTGTGAATTGTTTCATCGTTTACCGCTACCGCCATGGGAAGTCGTGTCAGACCCACACGGATTCTGTGTGCTAATTGCAATATATGTGTCAATACTCTTCGCCGATACCCTGCTTTGTACCTAGATACGAGAGCTACCGCATTGCTTGCTAGCTGGGTTTACCCACAAATCGTAAGTATACATTACTAATAAACTAGTTAAAAATATTGATCAGCAATCCAAGTATGTATGTACCATTAGACATAAATAAATGCAGTGATATAAAAACAAACTTTTCTGTAGGTATACACTGTATACATTGAAGGGATAAACATAGTTAAACTGAGTATTTCATGCATTTATACAAGTGGTAAAGTAATTACTTAATCACATTCATGACAGACCTAAGTCCGAGGAGTGGGCTAATGGACTATGATCATATTTGCTAGTAGAAAGTGTATCAGTTTATACATAACCGTGGTCTTACCTTTTTAACAATCAATTGTTTTCAGATTACTGAACATGATGTGGTTTGTGAAGCATGTCGAGAATTGGCAATGGCTGCAGTAAATCATAATTTGCAACAAGAAACTGCTGGTAATAGTGACCAACAAGCTGGTCCAAGTCATAGAGGCCATAATCATGTGTGTCTTTTATGTGGTTGTTCTATTTTGCAACGGCAAAGTGATAAAGTATTAAGGGAAAATCCAACAGAACTTCAGCAATCAATGATTGAAATAATAAAGACTAGAGTAGCACCAAGACAGGTATGTGTGTCATTAATAACTAATGTTTTAAAATATCTATTTTAATTTAGCACTTAAAAGCACCATATGCATTAATATTGTCTATACACCAAAAAAGAATGCTTTGACTCGAATTAGTACTCACAATATACTTACTCAAGTGTAGGGTTTGCTGCTTAACAAAACCGCCAGTCTCACAGTTTCTGCACAACAGTTTGGACTATGATGCTAAGTGAAAATGAAGCTAAAAAGCTTATTTCATGCTTAGACAACATGAACTAAGGTTTACTAACAATATGCTACTGGCCTCATTTTATAACTTTTGTGGCTGGCTTTTCGATTGTTTATTTTAATTCTAAATATGATTTTACATAAAAATATTAGCTGTGTTTTGTGATTTGTTATATTACTATATTAGAAAAATACTTGATTGTATTGATATATGAAACTACAATAATACACATGTCCATTGTAGATGGTCTTTTCTCTATAAATATACTGACTTTTCCAGGTAGCAGCATCTGACCGGGTTTGCCATGCATGCTGGTTACGAATACAAAGAGAGGCTCGCCGTGTTAATATTGTTGCTGAAGCTAGATCTGAACATGTTGCTGTTGTACCAGAAGCTGCACCAGAGGAGCAACAGCCTCAGATTCAACCTCGACCTGAATCTCAAAAAGTGGTACTACCAGACTATAGACGAGCAGCAAATAGTAACAATCGCTGTGTCTTCCCCCACTGTATTAGTAGCACGCTACATGGTATTACAGACAAGCTACGTGCCATTGTGTTGAATAACCATAAATACTACTTACCTAAACTTGCACGTGTTTGTGCTGAGCATTTAGTTAGCAATTCATGGGACATATTATATGAGTCTGAAAACAGTAAGGAGACATTCACTGTAGACCAGATACAACATGTATTCAGTTTTGTTAATACATTTAACCCAACATTAGACTTTGAAAATCTGGAAGACATGGATGATCGTGTGTTTGAGTACTGGATGGGAATTTCAAAAGAGAGGTTCAACATAATATTAGAAGAAGTACCTCGTTTATCAAGCATAAGACGCTGTAGCCTAGGACTCGCAGCATTACTGTTAAAAATGAGGACAGGGGATTCAGATGAAAGGATATCATCCCTTGTGAATGTGCCTCGTCGTACCTTAGAAGTGTTGATGCAAAATGTAAGGGAAATTCTGCTGCAAGATTTTGTACCCATGCATCTAGGAATAAATAGATTAACTAGGGAAGAATTAATCCAACACAATTTATCTATTCCAAATGGACTCTATGGAAATGGTGATAATGTCATAACAATATGTGATGGTACATATATATATATAAACAAAAGCTCAAATTATATGTTTCAAAAACAGAGTTACTCTCTACATAAATATAGGAATTTGTTAAAACCTTTTTTGATTGTGGCCTGTGATGGATATATAATTGATTGTTTTGGCCCATATAAAGCAACTACATCAGATGCTACTATAATGTCCAATTTATTTTGTGAAGGATCTGCCTTGAGGTCTTATTTCAGAAATGATGATGTGTTCATAATTGATAGAGGTTTTAGAGACAGTGTACCTTTGTTAGAGGGATGTGGCTACAGAGTATGTATGCCAGATTCACTTTTAGAAGGCGAACACCAACTTACTACGATCCAAGCTAATAGAAGCCGTTGTGTCACGATTTGCAGATGGGTGGTAGAGGCGGTAAATGGTCATTTCAAAAGAGACTTCAAGATATTTAGACAAGAATATTTTCATCTGTCTCTCCCCCATATGATTGAAAACTTTCGCATAGGGGCAGCTTTATTAAATAGGTTTGGTGTTCGCTTTCAAGATAATGTATATGCTACTGAAATATTAGAAATAATTAGAGAGAGATTCCATCTCGAAAATAATCTGGCTGACATGGTGCTAACTTTGAATATGAACAGGCGAACATCCCGCTTCCAAAGCATCACTGCTGACCAGAATAATCTTTTATATTTTCCCACCCTAGAATATAGAGACCTTGTGTTGTTCGCCTTGGGAACGTACCAAATACGACAGGCTCGTTCTTATTATGGCGAGCATGTACGTTCCCAAGGCGGATATATAATTGAAGTCAGCCGTGAACACATTGACACTTCTGAATATAATCTTAGAGGCAGTGGGGAGACAACTCTTATAAGAGGAAAAATAAAATCACGGCATGTGTCCAGGAGACAATACTATGTTTATATTGTTATTGAAAATAATATACCTGGTCGGACAGGAATCACAGACTACTGCTGTAGTTGCTTAGTGGGAAGGCGCACTGTAGGCTGCTGCGCTCATACAATGACGATAGTCTGGTACTTAGGATGGGCCAGACATCAACCTGATATATCACCACCGGCTGAATTTTTGGATCATATTATGGTAAGAGAAGACGATGAAGAATAAAGTAATTATATTAATACTTATGCCTTGTTTTATTGATACTATTCTACCTTCCTACTAATGCTATAATAACTAACGGGTACTGACTGCACCTCTGGTGTAATAGTTAAGCTGATCACCTCGACACTAAACTTAGTGTCGTGGGTTCGATTCCCACTCGAGATAAATATTTGTGTGGTGCATAGATAGATAATTGTTTCGAGTCTGGGTGCTCATTGTGTTCAATAATTAGGTATATACTTGAAAGCCCCTTGAGACGACTTGGTTGTTGGCTTTGGTTTTATAAATAGAGATGTAAGAAGCAAATGCTACGTCAGATATAAATAAAATCAGGTATGGAGCTTCCGACTCCTAAATCACAGCTATTTCGTATCACGTAGGTACCTATTATGTATTTATTTTTCATGGTTAATTATGAGCAAATACATTAGGCTGACGTAATATGCCTATTGATAATACAATTGATGTTAAACAAGACCAAATAGATACAACAAATCAGATTTCTAATGTGACATAAGACATAACCTATAAAAAATTCAAAACCAAAATTCTTTGCTTTCTGACCTTGTCTAATGAAAAAACTTATATATTTAGGCTCAGCAATCGATATTTATTATTTTAAGTATTTTTTTATTTTAAGACGCCTCTTTTGAGTACCAAATAAAATAATGTACGAGAGTCTGCCATTGTTCTTTCAGCCACAACAGCTGGGCTATGGTTCCAGAGGAGGCTGCGAGGCTGCCGTACATGCCTTGTCATCGTACCTTGACTGTAATGGAGGTGAGGTTATCTTGAAGGTTGACTTAAAGAATGCCTTTCACTCAGTCAACAGGGACACTTTGTTGACACAAGTTAAATTGGAAACACCCCAAATTTACAATTTTCTTTGGCAATGTTATAGACACCCTTCTAAATTAATATACAAAGAACATCTTTTAGAATCTGCCGTCGCTTGTCAACAAGGTGACCCTCTTGGACCACAAATTTTTAGTTTGGCCATCCATCCAGTTATAACCGTCGAGAGGCTGTCGATAGCCTTGGTCACCATGGCCTGTCATGCAGCAGGAGCGCGGGTCGTATTTCTCGACACGCCAACCTCAATGACATACTGCGCCGTGTTCTTGCCACCGCTGGCGTTCCAGCCCAACTTGAACCTCAAGGCTTGGCACGCGACGATGGCAAAAGACCAGACGGGATGTCGTTACTGCCGTGGAAGCTGGGTAGGCCTTTGGTATGGGACGCAACATGTGTCGATACCCTTGCGCCATCTCATCTTCCCAGCACAGCAGGTTGTGCGGGCGCTGCTGCTGCTACAGCGGAGACACTCAAACGGCGCAAATATGTAAATCTAATAGGAGACTATGTATTTGAGCCGTTTGGGGTCGAAACATTGGGGCCATGGGGTCCAAGTGCGCGATCACTTTTTAGAGATCTCGCAAAGAGACTTATAGACGCCTCGCGTGACCAGAGGGCTGGCACGTGTTTGGCTCAAAAATTAAGTATAGCCATCCAACGAGGCAATGCTGCCAGTCTTCTGGGCACGCTTCCAATTGACTGCGATGCGGATGAGTTTCATGACGCCTTCTTAATTTTAATTTTTAATTTTTTGAATTTTCCCTTGTATATATTAATTCGTTTTTTTAATTATTTTAAGACTTAATTTACTTATATTGTTAATTGTAAACAAATATTATAATTATATATTATGTTAGTAAATGATAAATAAATATCAATAGTGTGAAATAAATAAGTTACAAAAAAGTAAATTGATCAAGACCAAAAATCAATGCAAATAATCGATTTCATTTCAAGATATGGCAACATCATCCTTAGACCTATGATCATCTTTCAAATCCATCATTTGTCATTGTCATGTGTAGATTTGACATTAAACTGTAATCTATCTTCTCATTAGCACGCTCACTATCGTAGTTTTGGGTATTTTTGGTTTATTCATATAGTGAGAATAGAACACAAGGAATTTTATTATTAATAAACAATGAAAATAAAATTATATTAAAGTTAAAAATGTGACAAAAAATTGAATAAATACACCTTTACCATAAACGGAACGTGAAATGTCAACTTTGACGTCTACCATGACAATTTATCTAACCTAAAAATTTGCAAATGGCGTCCTAGTATCCAATATGTATGTAAACTTTATAATATTATATCTCGTAAAACATGAATCTCCGCAACTTAAAAATTTGTAAAAAGTTATGAGTTATGTTCTCCAAAAAATATGAACTTCCAAAGCAACGACCAATAATGGAAATTTCAGCCATAATAAATACACTCTTTAAAAACAATACTGCATTAAATAATACCATGTCCATCTGAGCTTGTGCCCGGCTGATTAAGATCCATTTTTTTCAGAAACCAATCATTTGCACCAATCTTACCAACTACCGTCGATCTAATATATTATGTTCTTAAAACTCTATGATAACTACAATATTAAGAAGATCACATTTGCAACAGAACACCCAAAAAAAACTATAATATTATTGTAGAGAACACCACACGCGCATCGACAAGGTCAAGTGAGTCACTGGATGACTGGACTGATCCATTGATCGGTGCCGCTAGAAAGAGATAGATACAGCGAAGGAGCGAGCGCGTGATAGCATGTGCAGGAGTGCAGAAGAAAAAAAATTAGAAATAATTTTTATTTCGAGAGCTAAAAATCAATAAGTTTGTTTTCTTCCAGTACTTTATGCAAATAATATGTACCTTTGCAGACTTGTGACGAATTTACACATATTTTTTATGCATGTGACGAATACACTTTTAATGTATGGAGTTTACAAAATGTGAAGAATTGACTTTCTGGCGAATGTACAATAACCCGACGCAAAACGTGAAATAATTATTTCGTTAACTAAATTCATTGCTAACGGTAGGGAATAATAGTATGGCCGTTCAACATTGCATTGCTTAACGCAGGCATATCAGAGATTTTGTGGCCAAACTGACACAGTTTTGCCACCTTTCAATCAAATTGGCATATGCTCAAGTTTGCACTTATATCCGACTTTTCACGTTATGTTTTATGTTTATCCATCTAATCTGTATGTAGGTACATCAAATGTTTACGCAAACATATCCATTTAATACGTTCCCATCCCTATATACTCAACTTTATTATTATTCATAGGGTTGTCCGGTAAACATTTAGTTACAAATGTCGATCGTTATACGAGGAGCTGCAATTTTTCAGAGGTGGCACCTAATCGGAGAACTTTATCATCGCAGATAGAGCTTTCAACACAAGAATGTGTACGAAACGCTACAATACGCCTGTTTACGCGGACGATTGGTGGAATTATTACAAATACTGCAACGATGGGCACAGATAAGCGGGTTTGATTAAATGCGGGGAATAAATTCAGAGTGCTGTCATGCGTGTATTCCTTGACCTCTTTTTTAGAGGTCTGTTCGGATTTACGCTATAAAAGTACACCCTACTATTCATTCAGGTATTCAGGACCATGTACTTTTATTTATGTAATGATAATACGTTATGCTGGGCATAGTCTTTTAGGACAGAGACTTAGGAACAACAACAAATTCATTGGCAACCATATCCAACAATTAAGGTTTTCAAACACAAGAACAGTTTGTTAACACGCATGCATGTAGTAATTAACTGTTATTTTAATAGTACTAACGGGTCAACGTTTTATTTACTTGCATAGATATTGTTTTTATATTTAGTTTTATAGTTGTTAAATATATTTTCACAATCAAGTATGAGTTTTGGCTTGATTATGGAAATATTAACTTGTAGTAGATATATGTGTAAAAACCACCCCAATAATTTTTCAACAACAATAAATAAATGTAATATGAAACAAAAAATTGAATTCCTGTAAATCCCTCACAGCAACATTCAACTCGGTCTCTATCTGTTTACGTCAGTTTCGTTTGTACGGAATTTGTTCTGTTTATTGTTTTATGTATAAAATAACATAACTTTACAATTATTAATATGGGTCTCGAATATCAAAGAGAAGTTTTCATTTATTAGTTTTTGTGCGTTAGGGCGTTATGGCGACATTGTAAACAGATCAATTAAAGAAACATAGCCACTCCTCGTGTTTGTTGTAAGTGCGGTGAGAAACGACCAAATGACATGCTGATGCTGAAAGTTGCGTAACTGCGATTTGATCATAAAGTTATGACTGATTCAGTGCATTCAGCACCTAAATATTTTACAGAATCCATACAATAATCTCCAAAGGCATCATTGAAAGAACAACTTTTACAAAAGACATCTGCAAAACAGTATCGGTCCATCACGTGTTTACAAATGACGCTAGTATCAGAGAATGCAGTTGGGGCTCTCAATCGGCGCCTAATGGCACCCAAGATGGATGGACCAGCCCCATGGAGCAGTGCCAAGTCCTCACTCTCTGCACCCCTCACTTTAACTTGCAAATTAAAATGGCCCAATCCGAACGCTACATAAACCAAATTGATATTAATTTCGTCTATTGAATGGACGTTGTAATAAATCTGTCGGTATACATTTTATATGCGTCAATTAATATCGTAATATGAATTGTATTAATCTAAACTAATATTGTATAGCTGAAGAATTTGTTTGTTTGTTTGGTTGATCGCGCTAATCTCAAGCACTACTGGTTTGATTTGAATAATTATTTTTGTTTTGGGTACCCCATTTATCGAGGAAGGCTAAAAACTATTATATAGCCTTTAGCCTTCTTCATGACGCTATGAGCCACGGGTACTGAGCAGTAACCATAGGTATAACGCGAGGGTAGCCTCGGGCTCAGTTAGTTGTTAATAGGTATGTATGAATTTCAAGAGTAATATAAAATGTTTACTTAAAGTGTAAAGAAATTCTCTTAATCCCTCAGGTATAGATGTAGTTCTAACTATATTTTAGTATCTAATTATATTAAGTTGATAATTAATTTTGACTAAAATTTTTTTTTAAATATCTAATAAGCAAACGTTTATAAGCGGGTAATTTATTCTTATTTTAAGAGTATTACCAAAATAACATTAAAAAGTTTAAGTATAAAGTTGCAAGTTTCATTGAATTTTCCGCCAAGCTATCGTGTTTCTTTACTGTTCTGGCACCATGATAAAACGATATTACAAAATTATCTAAAATATAATATTAATTATTAAAAACCGGCCGCAGCTACGTTTGAACATTTATATTTTAATTTAACCCTTTCTGATCGATCCCGGGAGAATTTCGAGCAATCCTTCTTAGTGCGCCCCTACGGTCCCCAAGAACATACATGCCAAATATCAGCTTCTTGCACCCAATAGTTTCGGTGACCGGTTTAATTAACAACTCTTTGGACCCCCTCAAACGGCAGATGACATGGCGGCAGGCCTAGACGGCGATGGCAGAATGAGCTAGTCTCTTTCAAAAAAGGACTGGTTCCAGGAGGGAAAAGATAGGGACTCATGGAAGAAGAGTGGGGAGGTCTTTGCCTTGCAGTGGGACCTTACAGGCTCACAAAAAATATTATATAATATTATTAAGTATTAAATTGAATAAATAATAAATATTTATAGAAATAAATGAACAAATGTAATGATTTATTTTTGATAAAAATAAAAAAAAGAATATTTTTAATGATGCCAAAGAAGTATAACTTCTCACGCGCGTACATAAGTACACGCACCCATTTATTAATTATTTTGCAGTATCAATATTTTGCGCTACATAGCATCGAGATGAAAACCTAGAGTTTGACATAAACCATTGTGAGGTGATGAGAGCGAGATGGCAATGTTAAGGCGAGGTGACAACCTTAAGTTTACCATCTGGCTGTTATCACAGCAAAGAAGAAAAAAATTTGCAGCGGATGATCTGCATACATATTTAGTAATAAAAACAATACTGGTAAAGCAAATCGTCTTCCATTGGGACAATGTTAGGTATCAACATGACAGCCTTAAGAGGTCTACCGCTGGAAGTAGCCCCTTCTCCGCCATGGCTCTCCACACAGAACGAACTTAAGTTGCCCGTATCCAACCGCTTCCCACGATCCTAATATCCCATATCATAATTATCCCTACTTAACCAAAAATCTACTCAAAAGAGGCAGAATGTGCGATAAACGCATAAATGCATTTTAATTTTTTCGCGACACACATTTCAACATTTTCGTCCGAAATCCACTTTTTTAAATGACGTCACATCCAAGTTTTTAAAGGTGTGTCGCTACGCTCAGCGCGTTTACAGGCACCACTTGTCACTAATGGGCGTCGATTAAAAGTCAGAGCGAAGCTAATAGATACAGTATTAGTCTGGATAGTTTCATATTAGTCTGACTAACAGACAGACCGGTTTTCTTTTATGGTAATAGCCGGCAAACGAGCAGACGGATCGCCTGATGGTAAGCAATTACCGCAGCCCATGGACACAAGCAACGGACAAAGCAACTTCGCCCGCTAAGGGCTGTTTTACGCCTTAGTGTGGGAAACCTCTCTTGTGCATCCCTATGGTATCCAAGGAACATACACGCCAATGTTTCAGCTCCTTGCGCGCAGTAATTTCGGTTGTGCGTTGTCTGCCAGTCAGTAAGTATAGCAAGAATTTTATATATACACAGATGAATATAGTTTTCAAGGTTAATGCAATTATACCTGATTTCCGACAAATATTACATGGCACGATAGCGTAGTAAGGTCGGTAAGTTTGTTATCCCTTTGTATTAAAATACTTTGGCACCAAAATTAAACTTGAACGGGCCCATTTGTTCAATAATATTATCAAAAAAAAATTAAACTGAGATAATCATTACGTGTTTGGCATCAAAAGAAAGGTATTGGTGAGCACATTACAAATATGCACATAAATTATACTGTTTGAGTCAAAATATAAGTTTAAATCGCAGTTGTACATACAATTCGCGCGGTTCAGACGCTTTGAGTTACCTATTTTTCTTTCTTTAAATGTGACAATGTATATGTCGGACGGTTAATTTACATGTCCCATCGGAATACGGAAAAGGATTAAATAAATAAATAAGTTTGAAATCTATAACCCGACTACGTAAAAAAGGGGTCTATAAAAGACGAGACAAGAAAATAGCTCAGAGCCGTGGTCGCACCTATTGTATACCTAATGTGGGTGCCATGAGTGCCATGTGGATGTACACTTGTATATAATCCTGCATCTAATAGTCCTGCATCCCCTATACAGGAGTAAAGGGGATGCAGGACTATTCCATTTGGATCTAGCCTGAAGCTGGTGGAGATATTCCGCACGCCAGCACCGCCAGAACGACTGCACGAGTTTATCCAGCAGAGTATGTCTCTGGAGCAAGCTTGAAGAGTCTGCTTCAGGAGCCGGAAATGACGATAGTGGCACTGTGTTCAGAAAATGTGCAGGGCTTAAGGCGGATGGTTCTGCAGGGTCACTACTCAATGCCGTGAGCGGACGCGAGTTGATCAGCGCCTCGACTTGTGCAAGGATGGTTAAAAAAGCTCTTCGTAAGAGAGAATCTGTTGACCTATAACTTTAAAGAGATGCGTTTTAATTACTTTGACCATGCTTTCCCAACTTCCACCGAAATGTGGTGATGCTGGCGGAATAAACTTCCAGTCAATATGATTTATGGAAAGTTCTTCCTGAAGACGAGTACGATATTCTTCCCTGAGAAACATATAAAGGTCGCGTAAATAAGAACTTGCGCCCACGAAACAAGTGTCGTTATCCGTGTACAAACACTGTATAGGGCCGCGTCGTGAAAGAAATCGTTTAAGGGCTGCCAGGAATGACACCGTGCTTAAATCCGTCGTAACTTCAATGTGCGTAGCGTGCGTCGTTAAGCATGTAAAAATACATAGCCAAGCTTTACGGCCTTTAACACATCGACCACGCACTGGCGTATACTGCAGGGGTCCTGCGTAATCACAACCGGTATGTGTAAACGCTTTATCAACCTGATTGACGCACTGGCTAGGAAGATCTGCCATGGGAGGGAAAATCGGACGCGGACGAAATTTGAAACAGACATTACATTTATGTATTCTGTGACGAATTATTCGTCGACCAGCTAAAACCCAATATTTATGCCTAAGTAAGGACATAAGCAACTCTGGACCAGCATGGAGATGCTTCTTGTGATAAAAATCAACAAGAAGGTCGACAACATGATCATGACGCGGTAGAATGCAAGGATGCTTGTAGTTATAAGGTTCATCCAAATTTGACAGACGACCACCAACGCGTATGATGCCGAGCTCATCGAGAAACGGCTTGAGCCTAAGAATAGCGGGAGAACAAGGTACATTATTTTTCAAATTTTGAATGTCGTTACTAAAATGAACAGCCTGTTCAGCTCGTAGTAATTTATATTCTGCAAATTCAAGGCCAGCACTTGAAACAAAAGTCCCATTAGGTAGGTGCCTAAGACAGACATAAACGAAGGCGTGGAGTAACGTAGACCACGATGACATGCGTAGTGCGAGTGCATAGATCGGAGATTCAGCAACCTCGACAATCACGGGATGAGAAACAGACTTCCGTTCGGGTACATCCTCGTCCTCTGCACTGTGGTCAAAGGGTTGCAAGGGCCACTTTGACGGATCCAATCAAATCCGCGATGCCACAATGGATGATGCAGAAGATTGAGTGGAGTAACACCACGAGACAGGCAATCAGCGGGGTTCTCAATACCCGCGACGTGATTGAAACAAGTAGTAGGAACAAGTTCAATTAATTTACTAACGCGGTTGGCGACAAAAGTCTGCCAGCGGTGAGGAGAAGAATGAATCCAAGCGAGCACTACTTTGGAGTCAGAAAATGCGTATATCTTTATAGTAGGGGTGGCGTAAAACTGTGTCTTGAACCTTGCGGAGAAACTGAGACAGCAGAAGGGCCATGCACAACTCCAGCCTCGCGACCGAAATGGTTTTAATAGGCGAGACCTTAGACTTGGCACAAACTAACTGCACCGAGTAGTTAGAACCAATGCGGACTTGCAGATATACGACTCCGCCGTAAGCACGCTCGCTGGCGTCAGCGAAACCTATTAAGTTGATGGTACATCCATCTACCAACCCAAGATGAAGCGGAATAGTAATTTGATTGAGCGCGGTAAGCTCAATACAAAACTGGCTCCAAGCGGCGACAATATAGTCAGGGGGTGTTTCATCCCACTCACACTTTGATAACCAAAGTTCTTTGATCAAGAGCTTGGCGTACAAAATTGTGGGAGCCACAAAACCCATTATTTCACAGAGTCGAGCCACTTTGTGTTTGGTGCACTTATCATCTGGCGGTGAGACGTCAAACCGAAAACTATCACAGGATTTATCCCAGCGTAAACCGAGAACTTTATGCGGTACAGACTTCTCAAACTCAATGTCTGGAGAAGCTTTATGAGAATCAGGTATGCGTGCGAGAACTTCCTTAGAATTGCTTGTCCATTTGACAAGATCGAACTGGCCTCGCTTGATAAGCTGAATAAGCTCTTCACAAAGCGAAATGGCTAGCGGAACGGATATGACACTACAGGCAATGTCATCCATATACAAAGCGGAAGTAGCAACAGCTGCTGCGGCGGGAAAGTGATCGCCTTCATCAGCGATCAACTGGCGAACAACTCGTAACGCGTGATACGGGCTAGACTTGAGTCCAAAACAAACACGATTGAACTGATACACGGATAAAGGTTCCTTATTGTCAAAACAATAAAAAATCCGTTGAAATCTACGGTCAGATTCACGAACGCCAATACTGAGAATTTGGCGCAATCAGCTGACAGAGCGATTTGGAAAAGACGAAACTTTATTATGATATTAAATAAATCACCCTGTAGATTAGGGCCGGCATGCAAAATGTCATTAATCGACTGACCCGACGTAGTCCTACAACTAGCATCTAAAACCACACGAAGTTTAGTAGAGGTTTTATCTTCGCGAACTACGCCGTGATGCGGGATATAATATGAGGGAAGAGAATTGCCCTCGTTGTTTACAAATACACTCAAAAAACCTTTATTTAGGTAGTCACGAATGACGTCATTATAGGCGCCGTGTAACTTAAGTGATGCATCAAGTTTACGTTCTAAACAATGAAAATGTCTAAGCGCAGCAGCGTACGAGTCGCCTAACACATAAGGGTCTCCATAGAATGGCAACGCCACAACGTATCTGCCACTGTCGTCACGGACAGTGGTAGCGCGGAAATGTTCTTCACACTCGAGATCCTTACGGCTCATCGAGGGCGGTGCGGTAATCTCTTCCAGCTCCCAAAATCGCTTGAGAAGAGAATCAATATTATTTTCTTGAAGAACAGAACAACAACAAGACGTAATATAATGAGAAGTATGTAACGTAGGTACGGTACCTATAATCACATACCCAAATACCGTCTCAATAGCGGGCGGTAAATTATGTTGCTCACTACGTACAACTTTAGGTAGTAACAAGTGCGGAAATATTGAAGTTCCGATCAAAACATCAATGTCTGCCGGATTCGCAAATTCTGCGTCTGCTAGCGGCATTGTCTCGAGATGTGTGAGTAGCGACACGTCCACATTAGCGTTCGGCAATGTGTCCGTAATACGCTCCACGATAAGCGAAGAAATGTTAAAATTAATATTCCTATCGAACGCGAATGAATTTTAATATCTACGGAACCCTTGCAATGTTTTGCTGACCCCCTGATCCCCTTGACTACTAATTTAGTATTTTTAAAGTTATCCCACAGTCCGAGGCGTTTGAAACAATCAGAAGTAATAAAGTTACTCTGTGAGGCGCTATCGAGTAAACAACGAACTATGTGCGGTTCGTTATTAATGTCATAAACGATAACTTGCGCTGTTGCTAATAGAACCGTTTTGGACGCCGTACACTGCGGTTTAGCATCGCGCTGAGCATGACAAGCGCGCGAGGGTTGTCCGCGTGTGTGCGCCGCCAGCGCAATGGACGTCGTACAAAACGATACTTCGCACTGAGACGCGGAGGGGGAAGCCGACGTGGCGGCCTGCATCTGCGACGTAAGTGGGCCAGAAATTGGGTCAAGGTTGCCGGATTGACCCGACAACGGATAATTTTTATCAAAATGTAATAATGAGTGATGTTGTTAATTACATGAACGACACTTCGTCTTACTAGAACAATCACTCGTTTTATGTTTTATACTTAAACAATTAACGCAAGTTTTGTTTTCTTTTACACATTTGAAACGAGCAGTCGGCTTTAAATTATTAAAAGTGGGACATTTATAGAAATGGTCATGTACTATATTACTGCACAGACACTTCTGTGAATTATTGTTATAAGATTCCGAGCATGCTACTTAAGATTAAGGATTAGGGACCGAGTTATTATTGCTATTTCGCGATTTATTCGACTTTTAGATGAACTAGACTGCGTATTATGAAATATTCGATACTGATCTTTGATGAAAGAAATAAAACTATCTAGTGTTGGTATTTTATGATTACGTTCAGTCATTTCGAAAGCACGAATTGTTTCAGTGTCAAACTTTTTTAAAGCGAGTTGAAGATACATAAAGTCGGAAAGATCTTTTAAGGAACTAAATGCGGTAACAAAGTTGTCTATAAACAGCTAGCTGGCAATTCGAAACAGACGCGGCACCGGACAATTTAAGATTTAAAGCTTGATCAAAGTAAGTAGACGCTAGAACACGAGTATCTTGATACCTATCAAGTAGTGACTGGAATATGACCTGATAGTTCTCAGCACTGGGTGTGACACCTGCGAATATGGACTGGGCCTTCGGTGACAGCTTACCTATTAAATAGTACAACCTGTCAGCATCTGTCAGAGAATCATTATCGTGCACTGTAGACTTAAAACTCGCATAGAATTACGGCCAATTTCGTATATCTCCATCAAATGACATAAGCTCAATTGGCGATAATCTCGGCGCTCGAACCGCCGGTGAGGCATAAACGGGCTGCGCGGTATATTTACCCTCCAATTGTGATTGTATGCGCTTGATGATACAATAAAGATCTTTGAATGAGGTGTACGCCTGATAATTCGGCTGTTCATCAGGATTAATAGAAAGCAATCTTGAGTTATAATCGTCTAACAACTTATGAAAATCTGTTCGAATACTATCTACTGTCATACAATAACTAAGAAATGATACCCTATTAATATCGGAAGTAGCGGCAGTTTTTGAGCGCTCGTAAATGTTTTGAATACGCTCAAATAAAATATTACATTTATCTTCCAAGATTGTCAGCTCTTTTTCTTCCGACATGCATGGCTTCTTTTGTTGCGCTATGCTGACGTATGTATAAGCTAATGAGACCGAATCAAAATAAGAAAACCTAAAGTACCTATTATTTTACCTAAGTAGGTGTTTATGCAGTAGTTATTCGTAACAACTTTAAGGCGGTGGAATTAAAAGGTGCTTGAAATATGGAATTTACAAGACAACTATGATAGTTCCAGTAATAATAATTAGGTAGATATATCAGATTAGTACGTAGCTACATAAAAGTATATTACTTACGGAAGCGTGCGGAAGTAACCACGTAATGGGTATGTAAATGGACTAGGAGTATAGCTAGGTGCTATAACTACCTAGGTAGGTACTTCTAGAAGATACCTACGCGAGATAAACGAGAGGTTCCGTATAAACGAAAATGAATCCGACTCGTACGGACCAAAAAATAGTTCGGCGTTGTACCGAAAGTATGTACTAGGCGATTTGGTGATATAGAAATTATTAATACTGTGGACTGTATCAAGAATGGCTGGTAAATCACCCACTCTACTGGGCGATTTACCAGCCATTCTTGATACAGTCCACAATATTAATAATTTCTATATCACCAAATCGCCTAGTACATACTTTCGGTGCAACGCCGAACCATCCGTAATATAAAATTTTGATAAAATATGTATAGCCTATGTCACCTGGGCCATTATAACTAATCTATTGACACCCCATTTATTAAAATCGGTTCAGTAGTTATGGCGCTACGGTGGAACATACAAACATACATACATATATACATAGACTGCCAAAAACATTACCCTTCCTTTTGGCTTCGCCGTAGTCGGGTAAAAAATATAAACTTTCGTATTTGTCAATATCAAATAACTTCAAAAGGCTAAAAGCGTCATATTTGGTTGCACTGGTCGGATATCCAAAAATATTGGAAATGATGCGGCGCGCGGCAGTCAAAGCTGTAAAATCTGGGGCAGAGAATATTGCAAAGATATTGAACCAACTATTTACTATATCATTCATATAAATAACACATATTCCCAGCCGACTGCAAGTCAAAGAAAGACCACTAATTAAAAAGAAAATACCGATACCAATTTGTCTCTTCAATCGTGAAAGACAAATTAATGCATGGCATATTTTAATTTGCCTCACGCGCGTCGTGTACTTCCAAAAAGCCCAATATTTGCCCATTATGTAACAAACAAACACATACTGAACCCTCCGATTGAACAGTAATATTGTGACCGATAATAAATGTAACGTATGCAAGCAAGTCGTCAATTAATCATCGGGGTAACGCAACCGCACGTACGGGTTACACTCCAATATAACTGTACATTTTGTTTACACCGTGAGGGATCGCGCGGGGCCGTGCGGTCTCATGCGGCTTATTGCGGCCTAGTGTGGCTTAGTGCGGTCTAGTGTGGCCCCATGCGGCCCTCATTCTGTCGATCGCCTCATTCCTCATGTGGTTCGTGTGCTATGCTTTAATATTTTATTGTATAAATGCAGTTAAAATGTTATAGTTGTGGGAAATGAAGCGGAGTGTATATTGCGGTTTATGTTAAATAATGGTCGGGTGCGTCTACGGATGTTTTGGTTTTGTTTGTTTTTGCATGTTGAACTTGCGTTTCCTTGCAAGAATTGAATTTTCTGTAAAGACTCTATCATTTTATTAAGAACCTATATTAAATCACACCTGATTTCATAATATCATTGGCTTAAGTTACTGTAATTTAATTGCTTTACTATTGTGAGCAATATACAACTATTGATTGCTATGGATACCATATTGTTTGTGCAAAGTACGCTTTAGCTCAGGAATGTTCAATAGAAAGATAGATAGAAATGCTTTTTTGTACACCAGAGGCAAAACAATTACAGAAAAAGACATTTACAAACTTAGGTCTAGTTGTACATGGGCGGTCTTATCGCAGGTTGCGATTTCTTCCAGACAACCTGATGGACTATATTCAATTATATTAAGCGAAATCGGGTAGTTAATTGTGTACTACATAATATTTAGCAATGATTTGTATAGATAATCTTTCTAGTAAATAGCTTTAGCATAAACACTATATACTTAATACTACATACATAATTAATACTATATTTGTAACGGATGCCAGGAATCGAACCTTAGCTGGTCCACTACAGTGCGCTGGTGGCGTGTTGCTGACGAGTGATGCTACGACTATGTCTTTCTATCGGTGCGTGTGGACTGTATGGCTTCTATCTATCGGGGCTTCAGAAATAAAACATCTTCATACGTTGGGAGCGATGCTGTTCAAGTATTCGGTGCTTGGTGGTTACTTATGGTTACTTGGTCACAAGATGGTGGTTGGGACGCCAACGAACTGGCCGAATACATGGTCGCTCAGGTACTTCGAAACTTTACCTTAACGACGACCACCGCACCGAATACGTGCACAGAGAATCTTTATTTAAGATAAGATACAAATGTGTATTTATCTTAGGTACTATGATACATACATATATCTTCTATACATAACTAGGTACGTCTCACAAAGTTCTATCTATTGGTATACAATACCGAAACCTTACTGCTTGCGTCACTAAGCTATTCTAGAAAAACTGTCGAAAAATGTCGTCACAACAAGGGCCCGCCCACTATATTTTCTATTAAAAAACTATTAAATACTATTGTTATATATGTAATTTTGGTAGGCCGTTGTATGCAACTATATGGGGTATCTATTAAAACAAACACCATAAAAATATATTTATTCAATTCTAAGATATTACAGGAAAACATACGATGCATAAGTAAAAATACAGATTTTCTTAAGTAAACACTATCGTACATAAACAAAGTTTATGATAAACATGCAAATGTTTGTTATTATGTTTATTTTAACTATAAAAGGTAATAACTAGCAATAAGAAAGTATATAGACATGATTTCAAGCCTATACGAAGCTAAAAACCACTTATAAAACTATAAAACTACTATGTAAACAAAACAGCTGTTTATCAACTATTAGTTCTTATCTATTGCAACTGATAACACTATTTATGATCGATATCTAGGTCCCTACAGTTAGCACAAATTTTAAACTAATGTTCACGCACTGTGTAGTACTTCTTATTGACGATTTGCCTATTTTCACTTTTCGAGCGTTATTTTGTCACTTTGACGCGTCCGGGAACCGAACCCGGTGTACTGCACGATTGGATAGCACTGATTTTATACGATTTTCACTCGCGGTTTCGAATACACTATTCACTGTCATAGGTCTTTAATGTCTGTCGCGAACATCTCTCCCGCCGTGCAGCAACGCGCGACCCGTCGTGTGGCGGTGCTGCAGAGCACTCGGTGAGCGACGCCTCTAGTCACCTGGTCAGGGGGACCAGCTTCTTAGCCGGCCGTTTGAGGACGCCTGCGCACCTCGACAGTGCGTATGGCGCCGTCGGCGCCCCAGGTGGAAATAGATCCTCGAGACAAAGAGAAGACGGCATTCTCCACAGGCAAAGGATTGTGGCAATTTAACGTCATGTTCTTTGGATTGTGCAACGCTCCGGCTACTTTTGAGAGACTGATGGAGCGAGTGCTTATGGGACTGATTGGAGACGCCTGCCTGGTCTACTTGGATGACATCATCATCGTGGGGCGCACCTTCCAGGATCACCTTCGAAACTTGGAGCAAGTGCTGTCAAAGATACGAGGAGCTAATTTGAAGCTAAGTCCGAAGAAATGCGCGTTATTCAGACGGCAAGTGAACTTTCTAGGACATGTGGTCTCGGATAACGGTATTCAAACTAACCCGGATAAGATCATTGCCGTGAAGGAATGGCCAGTTCCAGAGAACAAAACGCAGGTTAGAGCATTCCTCGGACTATGCTCCTACTATAGACGGTTTGTGAAGAACTTTGCTGACATTGCTCGACCTCTTCATAAGCTCACCGAAGACAGACTGCAGTTCTGTTGGAATGAGAGCTGTGACGTTGCATTCCAGAAGCTCAAGGAACATCTGTGTACTGCACCTGTTCTAGGCTACCCTGAACGTGAGCATGAATTCATAGTTGACACAGATGCCAGTAACACCGGAATTGGCGGCGTGCTGTCACAGAGGAAGGGTGACCAAGAAGTTGTTATAGCATACTTCAGCAAGGCCTTATCCTAACCCGAAAGAAACTACTGCGTCACCCGGCGGGAACTCTTGGCTGTAGTAAAGACACTGCAGCATTTCAACAAATATTTGTTGGGGCGTAAATTCCACCTGCGAACCGACCACGCTGCGCTAAAATGGTTACTTAAATTTAAGGACCCAGAAGGACAAGTAGCCAGATGGATTGAACTACTGCAAGAGTTTGATTTTGTAATACAACATCCCTAGCCCTATCGCGTAGGCCGTGTCCCGACCAGTGCAAGCACTGTAGCCGACAGGAAGCAAAGCAGGCAACGCTAGTGAGGATGTTAAAGACGGATCTAAGCGACGAATGGAGAGAAGCTTTGCAGAGTGCTCAGCAAGATGACAAGGATGTACAGCCGATTCTTGAATGGAAGAAATCAGATGCGCCTAGGCCCAAATGAAGTGATATCGCAGCAATGAGCCCCATCACCAAAAGTTATTGGGCACAGTGGGAAAGCTTGGTCATCCAGGATGGAGTTCTGTGCCGCAAATGGGAAAACGCTCGCGGTAACCAGTGCCATTTGCAAATGGTAGTGCCCAAAACTAAGGTGCCGGAAGTCTTGCAGCTCTATCACAATGGTGCTTCGGGAGGTCACATGGGAGTTAAGAAGACCCTTACTAAGATCCGGGAGCGGTTTTATCGGCTCCACTGTCGGGATGACGTCAAGGATTGGTGCCGCAAATGCACAAGTTATGCGACTGTGAAGGGGCCACATACCCGTAGCAGAGGTGCATTAAAGGTGTACAATGTGGGAGCCCCATGGGAGCGCATAGCGTTGGATGTCGCTGGGCCGTTTCCTGAGAGCCAGGACGGAAACAAATACTTCGTGGTTGTGATGGATTACTTCACGAAGTGGCCTGAAGTGTTTGCAATCCCAAATCAAGAAGCTACCACAGTGGCCGATAAGCTGGTGCATGAAGTCTTCTGTCGGTTCGGGGTGCCCTTGGAAATCCACAGCGATCAAGGCCGGAACTTCGAATCTGAGGTGTTCAAGGAGACTTGTCGCGTGATGGGTGCACATAAAACCAGGACCACGGCTTATCACCCGCAATCAGATGGCATGGTTGAACGATTTAACCAATCACTGGAAAGGTACCTGGCGAAGGTCGTGGAGAGCAAACAAAGAGATTGGGACAAGCACATCCAACCATTTCTTCTGTCATATCGTAGTGCGGTCCACGAAACTACAGGAGTAACACCAGCTTTTGCCAATTTCGGTAGAGAACTACGTTTACCAGCTGACTTAATCACCGGTATTCCACCAGAATCTCCACGCAATGTAACGGATTACGCGACAGAGCTACGCAACAGGATGAACGACGTATACAAGCACATTAGGGAATCTGAGAAGATGAAGACTCGCTACGACCGGAAGGCAAACAACAAAGGCTTCGATGAGGGATCATTGGTGTGGCTTCATAACCCAGTGCGAAGCTAAGGCAAATCGCCTAAGTTACAAGCCAGATGGGACGGGCCATATCGCATAATTACGATGATGAATGACGTCTCCTATCGAATCCAGAAGGGGTCGCGAGGTGCACCGAAGATAGTTTATGTGGACCGGTTGGCTCGTTACCATGGGTCCAACGATGTTCGAGACGAACACGTTTAAGAGGTGGGCAGTGTTACGCTATCTATCGGTGAATGGCGGTACTAGAAGAGATTGAATGTATCGGCGGTTTAAAGGTAATTCAGCTACTCTGTACTAGATGGCGTTGCTGTATCGAGTATCGAATGTTCGCGATAATTTCAACAGTTTTGTAGAAGCATCTAGAATGCGCTAGTGATGTTATCCGGCCAGTATAAATAGAGCGCAAGCGAACGGACCGGACATAGTTACAATTGAATATCGGAGCGATAATCATCAAGCGAAGGAAGTAAGTCGGAAGTGTTTAGTGGTGTTTCTAGTGTAGTGAATAGTGAGTCTTATTAGTGTTGAAAAATTAAGGGTGTGTATCTAGTGTTATTGGTTTAGTGAATAAAGTGCAGTTTTTCTGGCATAGTGTATATAATTTATCTCCGAACCCCAGCTCGTAACAATATTATACACTTGCACGGCTGAAAACTGTGTGTTTCATATTCTACACAATAGATAATAGCTAAATGTTGATTTGCATGTCGCTTGCATTATATCCATATGTAGACGCAAAAAGCAAAATAATTATTTAGTTAACTAAATTCATTGTCCTGTAGCCGTTCATCATCCCACTGATTAACGCAGTAATCTCGGCGACTTTGTGACCAAACTGACACATCTTTGCCATCTTTCAATAAAATTGGCATATGCTCAAGTTTGCTCTTATATCAGATTTTCATGTTATCTATCTCCATCTTATCTATATGTAGCTAAATCAAAAGCTGATACAAACATATACATTTAATACGTTCCCATGCCTATTTACTCAACTTTGGTATTATTCATATTAGGGTTGTCCGACAAACATTTAGTTACAAATGTCGATCGTTATACGGGGAGCTGCAATTTTTCAGGGGTGGCACGCAATCGGAGTACTTTATCATCGCAGATAGGGTTTTCAACACACGAATGTTTACGAAACGCTACAATACGCCTGTTTACGCGGACGACAGGTGGAATTATTACAAATACTGCAACGATGGGCACAGATAAGCGGGTTTGATTAAATGCTGGGAATAAATTCGGAGTGCTGTCAAGCGTGTATCCTTTGACCTCTTTTCTAGAGCTCTGTTTGGATTTACGCAATAAAAGTACACCCTACTATTCATTTAGGTATTCGGGACCATGTACTTTTATTTATGTAATGATAATATGTTATGCTGGGCTTAGTATTTTAGGACAGAGACTTAGAAACAACAACAAATTCATTGGCAACCATATCCAACAATTGAGGTTTTCAAAAACAAGAACAGTTTGTTAACACGCATGAATCAGGAATAAACTGTTATTTTAATAGTACTAACAGACCCTTACGTTTTATTTACTTGCATAGATATTGTTTTTATATTTAGTTTTATAGTTGTATATATTTTCAAAATCAAGCATAAATTTTGGCTTGATTATCGAAATATCAACGTATAGTATACAAATGTGAGAAAGGCACTGGCCCTAATAAATTTTCAACAATAATAAATAAATATAATATGAAACAAAAAAAAAATAATTACTGTAAATCCTTCAAAGCAAAATGCAACTCGGTCTCTATCTGTTTACGTCAGTTTAATTCGTATGGAATTTATTTTATGTACAAAATGACACAACTTTACAATTATTAATATGGGTTTCGAATATCATAGAGAAACAGTTTTCATTTATTAGTTTTTGTGCGCTAAGCGTGCGGTGGCGTAACGGCGACATTGTACCTAAAGAGATTGTATCGATAATAATTTTTTTTTTTTTTTTTTATTGTTTTATAAGAAAGCTTACAGACTAATTACAGTAGTGAGTTTCTAAATAGATGATACAGTTGCTATTATTATATTTGGGAGCATATTCATATATTCTATTATACAGGCAGCGATAGCCGAGTGGATATACCAACAGACTGCCATGCGGAGGGTATAGGGTTCGAATCCACGGCGCGCACCAATGACTTTTCGGAGTTATGTGCGTATTGAATTGTTATTTATCGCTTGTCCCGTGCCTCGGAGAGCACGTTAAGCCGTCGGTCCCGGTTGTCATAAAGATCTTTGACAGTCGTTACAGGGCATCAGTACCTTCTAAATAAACGGACACTAGTATAAACCATGTAATATCGCCATCTCTTCGGGTTGCGGAGGTCAGACAGGCAGTCGCTCTGTGGAAAAGCTAATATTCAGCCAAATCCGGTAAGACTAGTAAGCGGACCCCAGATTGAAACATGGATAACGCTAAGAGAAAGATTCATATATTCTATTAGGTATAATTGGGTGTAGAAATTTACCTCTGCCTACCTCTTCGGGGTTATAGGCGTGAGACTATGTATGTATGTATGTATTAGGTATAATTCATAGCGGGGTCGAAATACACTAATTATGTAACGTACATAATTATACGCCTTTAGAGCTACTTTGGCTGTGTTAATTGCTAAGAAGATTATATCAACATTGAATTGTTTTGTGATTATTTTGCAATTAACATGAAGCCGAACAAGAAGTCTGTGACCTACTTGACAGTCTTAGTCAATGGAAAATAACCTTACGGACTGTTGTTGTTATTTAACGGCCATAATACCTAGGGTGAGTATAGACTTACTTAAATATCGTACACCTTTAGATGTTTGATGAGGCTGCACAGATAATTGTAGGCTATACTAATATAATAATTATTAAGTTGTAATAAATAAGGCAGCGATAGCTGAGTGGAGTTACCAACATACTGCGCTATGTATCGGGTTTGAATAAGCGGCGCGTACCACTGACTTTAAGAAGTTGTGTGTATTAAAAATTCAATTATCACTTGCACCGTGCCTCAACGAGCACATCAATAACTATGGAATATCACTCTCTTTGGGTTGCGGAGGTCAGACAGCAATCATCTCATCATCAGGTTAGACAACTAAGCAAGCCCCGGGCTACAAGGTCAAAAGTCCTGGATATGACTGGGATAGCGCTAGAACGATAATGATGAGAAAAATTATAAAGCTGAAGAGTCTGTTTGCTTAGAAACTTTAATTCGATTAGAGGAAGTAAAAGAAACTAGAGTATTCCCGCTGCTACGCCCGCACATTTCTTTTTCTTTGTACCATTTCTTGCTGATCCGGGAAGTTCCTGAGTTTCGGGAAATTCCTTCTTAGGGCACCCCTATGCATGCCATATTTCAGCTTCCTGTGCCCAGTAATTTAAGATGTAGGTAAGTTGTCATTCAGTCACTAACGCAAGAATTTTATATTTATAGATAACTTATTTCTTTGTTTTCGTCAACCACCAACATTGGATTGCGTGTCGCGCGATATTAGTATTGACGAGTGCGCATTCATCTTTAGCTGTCAAGCATCCAATATCACCCAAAAATACTCGCCTAAGAGCCACGCCATGACGCGTACATGTAAATTGATGAAAATGTATCAGTAGCTATCCGTCCCGCGTCAATCTGACGGGGCGGCGCACGCTGTGACGCGGCGGTGTCGAGGGAAATACAAGTGCTTTCTGCTGCTGCCTGTACCTACCTGTGTCAAGCTTCGTGCTGCTTTTATGTGCGATATAGTCGTCTCGATTGTACAGGAAAGTATTATATTATTCTTTTTTAAGATATGGAGTAAATCCTGTATCGCGAGGAATATTTACATGAGGGAACGATACAAGATGCCAGTTGCCTGCTCATATAAACTAGTAGCTGTGAAGACCAACTTTTGAAGTTAATGTGAAGTTTGTCATATTCTTGTTTAACCACTGCTACTTTTAATAAGATTGCACTGGTGAGTCAGGTGTATTGTTGACTTTAGCTCTCACACGGGACGTAAGCCATAATGTTGAATTGCACAACGATGAGTTAGGAGCAAACTCCTACACCTCCTACACCTGTGGGGAACACCCAAAGGTGTCACACACCGGGTGACCGTACTCACTGGATTCTCATAACAATCGCCCTACGAGAAGCCGAACAGCGAAAGATTGAGATAAATAACATGAGACATGAAGGAGACGACCTGCAGAAATTATGAAACAACGAAGAAGAAGATTCTCAAAATAAATCATTGTAATTGAAAACTTTCTAGTAGTAAGATTTAAATAGGGGTAATTAAAATTGTAAATCTAGTTTAAATCTAAGCTAATGGTAGCTGCTCACTAATAACTGGAAAGCAATTAGGACAGCAATTATATCACTACAATGTACAAATTACATGTTACAAAAGATATTTTCAAGCCCAATATTAGTCCAGAGTAGAGTGAATTTGTCGGGAATCCAGGCATTCCACAAGTACTTGTGTCGCACATTAAATCAGATATCTCGGTAACGCCGTGCTTTTCAACTGCAATTGACTGCACCGCATTGATCAATTGTGACAAGATTTTGCCGCTAAGATTTTAAGAAGATCTTGTGTCTGTGTACCTACACACTTACTCTCGACCTTAATTAATAATAATAATAACATTCTACCACATTCACACAACACCCTCTAGTCCCAAACTAAGCAGAAGCTTGTACTATGGGTACTAGATAATGGATTAACATACATATATACATTTTTTTTGTAAATACTAACATATTATACATAGAAACACCCAGACCAAGACAAACATCTATGTTCATGCACACAGATGTTTGACTTGAGCGGGAATCGAACCCGCGACCTTAGGCGTAGCAGTCGCTTACACTCCCGAAGCGCCAACCGGTCGTAATTACGTTCCGAATGTATGAAATTAGTAGACCGTAGATCATTAAAATTTTAGTTACAGTAACAAATAAGTGACTAATTATTGGAATATACGATAAGACAGCGATAGCCCAGTGGAGAGACCGACTCGACTGACTGCTACGCAGGGGGTTTCGGGTTCTAATCCACGGGGCGTACCATTGACGTTTCGAAGTTGAGTGCCTATTAAATTGTTTTTTATCGCTTGCTAAAATAAAGTGTTCTCGCAAGACATGTACAGTCTGCTAACCCGCACTTGGTCAGCGTGGTAGACTAAGGCCTTAATCTTTTCATAGTCAGAATAGCCACGGGGCTATTTTGTGGGTACGGACCCAGCAGAAGTTTAATATACAAGGCTGATGAAATTGACATAAAATTATGGAAAAATTGCCATAAAACACTTAATCCATTAGATGTACAAGCGTTATATAAGGTTTTATCGAAATCAAATATACAAAAGCGACCCCGAGTACTAAAAACGATAAAAATTTCGTTTTCGTCCGGGATGCATTCACAGGTTTCGTATTTTGTCTCAGAGCACAGTTAGTTTGAAATACTTAGTATATAATCGTAAAACATATAATTATAATTAAGATTTGAATCAAGTAATGCGTGGTCCTCAAATTGGTTTAAAGTGAGTGCAGTGCAGCCTTAAATGCTAGACGAACATCAAACCATTAGTTGCAAGACCTACACGGTAAATGAAAGAGTGTACGAACTAAACAAAATTGTAGAATAATTGATAAATAACACAATAACAGTATTTATTCATTAGATTTGCATACGTAACATTTGGTTTTAATAAACCTTCATAAAAAAATGCTGAGCAAACGACACAAAAACCGCTTTATGTGTTTAAATCTACATACAAATTGGTATAAAGTGAGTGCGGTACAGCCTTAAATTGAAAGTAGATTGGCAGGCAGATGCGCCAATTCATTGGCTAGTCGGTCCGGATAGGGTGAACTCTCCGATTGAGGCATCAGTTACGCGAGGTTAACGAACCCTGCTATAAGCTAATAGGACATTCAGACTCCTTTTGAACGTGTCTACCATTTATTTGTGGCTACTGATAGGGAGTGTGGGTTTAATGAGTGGTAGATTTATGGCTATGGTGCTATACCTTAAGTGCGCTCTTGCCTGTAAATCTCACAAAAATGCTTTAAATGTACAATTTATCAGCCATGCGTTATTTGTAGTCAAACTTCTACTAAGTAATTTTTATGAAATTCATGTTGCCTTTAAGAGGCAAAGTATTTTTTTGCCAGTTATTAAAAAAAATATAAAGTTACTCGCTTTGCGAATCTTCTTAAAAGACCACTTAACTATATCAAAATACATACATTCAGTGATATACACAAAAAATCTATAACACATTGAACTATCAAATAACTTCTTACAAAAAATCTGTAGATTTCTTTATAAACGTTTGATGTATGTCTGTGGGTGTAGTATTTGGTTCACACTCAATGTGAAGGTAACGAGCTGCGAACACAACAGATAGCATTACTTACACTACAAGCTTCATATTTATCGTTTATTTGTTACCCATCTTCTCCCCTTATACAGTAACAACAGCACTAGATTTTATATTTTTATTTTGCTAGGGAGTAACTAAAAAGACAAGAAATAAAGAATCAAATCGTTCATACTTTTGTATAATTTCCGAATCGGGTTGCGAAGACAAGGTGTTTTGCCTACGTCAAGTTGAACTTTATTGCGCGTCACATTGGACACAATATACTAAAACCTTTAGTTATAAATTTACTGTAATATTACTGTTGTACCATATTCGAGCATATAAGAAGTTTCATTTCATTACAAACGATCTAACATTAGATACAAAGAAAACTCGCTACAAGACACTGATAGCAATTAACCTACGATCCGCTGCAAGTATTATGTATTAGCGATAATACGCGGTCTGATTTAGAGCTAGCCAACTAAGAAGACCAACGTTTTACGAGTAGGTACATATGATTTTAAGTGACTTCAAAAATGAGGATTGTAATGAGGGTTTTGATGATGATATTTTTATTTGAATGCTGGTGCTCCTCATTTGGTCACATTTAAAATTTATCAAAATCTGATGTCTAGTTCTTGAGTAATCCTTATTGATGCATTTACTATGTAGTTTAAATATAATTTCGAGTGTAAAAACTTTTTTAAACGTCATTATGTTCTTATTGATTAGAAGTTGTTGGTATCCAATCTGAAATTGAAGTTAAAGTAATATCCAATAAACCGAAGACTTAACAGGATTACCAGATTTCACCTCTGTTTATCTATTTCTTGCCATTTGATTGTTTGATTGCGTGTCGGTCGTCAAATAAGGCAACTTGTGCAGTGTTGGTCCAAATTCCAATATCGGTCAAGGTCGGCAAATCCCGTCAAAGTCGGCTTACGCTACCTAGTTCATTCCTGTAAGTTTGTGTAGATTGCTTAGCTGTTTGGATTACGAAACAGCAGCGCTACCTAATCATATAATTGGCTTAACAAACAAGTTTATACAACTACATACGTCTACGCTCTTTTTTTGCAATTAATTGGGTTTTGAACAAAGTTCTTGTTGGATTAATAGTGAAAGTATTTGTAAAAAGAATATCTATCAACAAGAATTGGGTAATTTATATTAAAAATACTATCAGAAATGAAGCAACGAAGAAAAAAATATGTAAGGTGTTATATTTGCCTTGTTGGTTGCTTAATCGCTTCTGTATTTTATTTCAGGAGAGCCTCAGTCTCTTCTTTCACTAATGTTTTTACTGCGACATCAAATAATATGGTATTGATGTTATTCTAATCAGGCGCTCAGGAAACAAAAATAAAATTACCTCTGAAAATAATTATTTATCCTATTCAACATTTTTATATGTCAAAATCGAGCACCTGTTTAAAACACTCAATAAAGAATCTAACCTTACAACATTTCCAATTTATTTTCAGCCCATTTTTTTCATGGAACGCAATCGAGGCCTACATACCAACTGATCAATTGCAAACAAAAAACCTGTGTTTTATTTATCAACATTTTTATAAAAAACGTTGGTGCAATATGGATGAATAAACAAGTTCTTTGTCAATGAAAAAGTTTGTCGTGCAAGAGGGCGAATGCATTATATTGCTTTGCACAAAAGACTGGCAAAATGTTTGCGGAAGGACGATTGTGTCCAGACCGGGGTATAATTGTTCAGCGGCTGGAATGTGCCTCCGCATGGGAATGTCCGCGTGTCTGTCAAACAACGGCAGAATAGAGGCAGAAGGTTAAATAGTCTGGCTTAGATGATTTTTGAGTTTGAAATAATTTTTTGGTGGATAGATTTGTAAAGGGCAGGTATCCTACGCTCTAAATGTAGTAAAACGCGCCTTAAAGTAACCACTTGGAAAATGTATTTTGTCTGCGTCCAAACTGGTGGTAAGCTTCCACGCATGATTCGTAAAATCGACTGTGGTGAACTTTGGTTCAGATGAAGTTTTGTTTAATATGTTAAGTAAGAATATTTTTTGTCATAAATCGAGTGCCTTGGAGAGAACCCAAGGACGTAGCTAGTGATCGAAACTACAATATTACAATATTACACAGCCTGCATATAATAAATACCCAGTCAAAAATAACTTGTAAAAACAATTTAATATCATCCATTTATTTTAAATTTGAGATACATATTCGACATAAGCTCCATAAAACATATGTATCTCGAATCTTCAAATCCATCCATAGATTAAATATTGAAACCGACCGTTAGTTATCTACAACACTATACCAAAATATTAGCTTTTTTGGCAACCTAATACATTTCCACTAGATCTTGCATGCAATTTATAATATACTAGATTTTAGCTGCTTTGGGGGTTGGTTGTGGTCGGTTGTAAGGACAAAATATATGTGATATTCTGATGTTTATGTTATATTACTGCATGGTTTTAAACACCGTTCAAGAGTTCTTGCCCATGAAATTAACAAATATTTAAGCATCCTCTCAAAGTCTGTGTTTATAGTAATATAAGATCTGAATCCGTTTTAGTCGCAACATAATGCTGTGTCAAGTTGACTTTCTGCATTTGGTGTAAAGAGAGGTCCCGTGGTGACCGGCGGGGCGTACGTCGGTGACACAAATCGACAAGACTTGTGTTGGAGCTATGAAACATTCAAGCGCTTGCCGTGCGGTGCGCTGCGCTGCGGATTGCGCCTGCTACCATTATCTGCTTCGCGCTGTTTGTGTATGCATTCGGTGCATACCTCACGGCATACATTGGCATTTACGTTTATCAATTTTGAAAGGGTGAAGTAAGTTGCTATATGAACGCTTTATCTTTTTTTATGGTAATAGGCGACAAACGAGCAGACGGATTGCCTGATGGTAAGCAATTACCGCAGCCCATGGACACAAGCAACACCACAGGAGTCACAAGTGCGTTGCCGCCCCTTGGGGTTGGGAAAAGGGATAGGATGAGGAGTGGGATGAGGGAGAAGGAATAGGCACATCACGGCACTCTCACTCAACGAACGAACAACAATTTAGGTACTGTTACTTTACGTCGATTTTCTGTGAGAGGGTAGTACTTCCCCGGTCGAGCCGGCCCATTCATGCTGAAATCAGCAAGGCTCTACTACCTTTAGCTTTACCTTATCTATAACGTTTGTGGACTCAGCTCATTTGTGCATCGCTTTGTAATTTTTCTATAATGTGTATCGCACGTAGGTAGGTTCTGTAGGTGCTCTCTGTCTACGCCGTCTTAGTCAATGTTGAGATAGTCGTCTTATTATATGTATTAGCTGTGTTTTTAACATGGTCCAATTAAAACGATGACGACACGAGTCTCGCGATAAGTTATTAAATCTAACCCATCTACTTTTGCCCCATGATTTGAACCCCTTGCATATCGGTCATTAGATGACTTTTGGTAAAACTTTAAAATAATTTATTAGGTACTTTATCAAAAATATCCATTCCGGTTTGGATTCTTACACGTTTAGCGCGGACCGAGCACTTTTATTTAAATTCAGCGGGCGACAAGCTTGGAGCGGCGAAGAATGGACATTGCTGCATATACTTACTTATTCCCGAATTATCCAATGCATTTAAAGAAAGAAATTTGGAGACGAAACTGGATTTTTTTGTCAATTTTATAGCCTAAGATCATAAGTTACTGCAATTTAAACTGTTTTTAATAAAAATATTTTGATACTTGACCGTGTGGTTGACGGCATAGAATACAAGTGACATCACCCCCTATCTTCCGTAAGAGGGTATGTGGGTGTCGTAAGAGGCGACTAAGGGATAACACGATGCAAATACCATCTTTGCGTAGAGACGGAAAACTCGACATCAAACCCTATACGACTGCCTCCTTGGTCTCGCGGCATAAATGTGTGCGTGGGATCGGGAGGTCCCGGGTTCGATTCCTGGGTCGTGCAGTGTTATTGGGTTTTTCTGTCACGAAATTCTCAGTAGCAGCACGGAGTCTGGAAATGTGCCCGGTACGGCAATAGGCTCGACCCTTATTACGTGGGACTAAAGTATATCTGGCGAAAAGTGGGTGTAGAAATACACCTCTGCCTACCCCTTCGGGGATAAAAGGCGTGACGATATGTATGTATTTTTATAGTTTTTACACAAATCAGCTGATACCTACGGATCCGCAAAGATCCTGGTGAAAATATGTAAAAAGTCAAGCAAAGGCAGCGATAGCCTAGTGGAGATACCAACAGACTGCTATGCAGAGGTATAATCGTGTTTGAATCCACGGCATGCACCACAGAATCGAAGTTATGTGCATATTAAATTGTTAACTATCGCATATCCAGTGCCAAAGAAGTAGTGAAGATCTTTGATCTTTAAACCTTTGCATAAACTGACACTAGTCTAAAGCGTGTAATATTGCTATCCCTTTGTGTTGTGGAATTCAGACATCAGTCGCTAATATTCAGTCAAATTTGGTTAGACTAGTAAGCGGATGCAACTCGGATAACTGATGATTACATGAAAATAGCTGAAACTTATTTCACATTTACAAGTATGATTATTTGTACATCATACTTATACCACTATACAGTTTCTGAATAAAATTGCTATGTGTGAATTGGAAAGGATATTACAACATTATTATTGTTATACCAAATATTTTTACTAGTGACTTCACTACTATGTACGTGGTCCTATAGCGCTCAGTACTGCTGGCACCAGTCCAGCACACTCACCGCACATATGCGTAATTCAGCTCCTGATATTGTTATCACATATTCAAACAACGCCCTGATTACACGGCTTACCACTAGATAAAATAACTTTATTGTGTTCCAATGCATTATCTAATGGCATTTATTTAAAAGGCATTTATATGAGCTTATAAAACTATTTATCACGTATAGGTACATTACCTTATTATACTAGCTGGTCTTATAGACATTCATCTATCTCATATTACTCATCTTAATACAGCACGTAGATTTAATGGTCGACTCGACACTACTAGTGCGCCGTAAGTCATGGATTCGAGAGCCTCTTTCCCCCGTCCATAATTTTTTTATGATCAACAATTTTTTTCTGAAGTCTTGACTTTATATAAATTTTTTTCTTTGACTTTACATTTATTTTATTATTATTTATTAATTCAAAAACAAATTACATTGTTGCAATTCAAATTCAAGTGTATAAATTATTTAATAGAGAAGTTCACCTTATGCTGTTTACATATCCAATAAATAAAAAACGTGTTGGATTTCAGTAAAGTTAATTGACAATAGACAGTGCATTATGCTATTAACGTCATAAATTGTGGACAAGTGTTATTGTGCCGTGTAAAAACATTAAAAGCTTTTTCATTAAAAAGTGGACCCCGTAGCCCATGGAATCTACCCGAAACTTCATAATATAAAATGTGTTTTCTAAAATACTGTTAGTATCCCATGGTGACAGTGACTCAGTGTGTGTGCACCCCTAGTCTGCTCAATATATATATATGCACTTGGCGCTCTCGTTATTTACGACGCAAAAAAATCACTATATGGTTCATGCTTATAACAGCACCATCTGTCGGGATAACCTGGAACTAAGTTATCTATACAGCTGTTCATACTTGTGAATCAAATAAATATGTGGTGGATGTGGGCGCTTTATATCGGCGAGCGAAGCCGCTAAATGCCACAAATGCAGCGCTCAATATCACCGTCGCTGCGTAGCATTGCCT
This sequence comes from Euclidia mi, assembly GCA_944739405.2. Lineage (NCBI taxonomy): Eukaryota > Metazoa > Arthropoda > Insecta > Lepidoptera > Erebidae > Euclidia > Euclidia mi. Next base: position 21,541,854 of record OX123204.2, on the reverse strand, counting down.
GTTTCCGGAACTGTGTCCCCGACCTGGCTCTGCCCGGAATGTAAAAGAAATCGTATCACTGATAACGGAGCTGAAACACCCGTAAAGGGCACCGCAAATACTTCTTCTGACCACCGCAGCATAGCCACTGGTGACCAGGCTTCTGGTTTGCATGCGAGCTCTTCCTCTAGCCCCGAGACCGCGCAGAGCCTCACATCAGATATAAATTCTGAGCTTCTCATCCTCAGGGACAATTTGAGGTCAATAAACAAGGAGCTGCAGTTCTTCCGCGAGGAGATAGGGGAAGTTAGAGCATCGGTGCAAGCGTGCAATTATAAAATTGACCAACTGGATGATCGTCTCAGCGCACTGGAGAAGTCAGGGCCTCTAACACTGACGCCTGTGGACGCAGCCATCGCGCAACTGAGGCTGGAGCTTAATGATCGCTACCAACAGCAGTTATTAAACGACTTCGAGATTACAAACCTCCCAGAAGTGGCCGGTGAGAACGTCGTGCACACGGCGCTGATGGTGGCATCGAAGTTGGGACTGCAAGTTCAAGAAAGCGATATAATCTGTGCGGAACGTGTAGGACAGCGGCATGTGATCGCGACTGATGCTGCCGGCCCCGAGCGTCGGTCCCGCCCACTCCTACTCCGTCTCGCTCGCCGTGAGTTACGCAACAGGTTTTTATCAAGCGCGCGCGTGCGTCGGGGTACAACGTCAGCTGATTTAGGTATGTCTGGTCCTGCGCGACAATTCTTCGTAAACGAGCGTCTAACAAAAACAAACAGATTGTTATTTCGAAAGGCGCGGGAGGTTGGTCAACAAAATGGCTGGAAATTTGTGTGGTGCAAAGATGGTCGAATCCTTGAGCGTAAAAATTCTGGAGAGCGAGCATTCGTTATTCGTTGTGATAAAGACATCGATGCTGTTTTTTGTAATTATTGTACGAATGGAATGTTTATCTCACTGTTTTTATTATATCTTTAAATTTTTCGCTTTAGTTGTAATATTTATTATTCTCTATTTTGCTATGCCAGCCTTTTGTAGGAATATTGCACTGTACACTATAATTACATTTGTTAGTATAGTTAAAATATGTTACTGTTTTGTAGTCACTGATACATACGCTATCCAAATACATTTTTTATTTAGTTATTATATTATTATGCGTATACACAATGTACTGTTTAATGCTGTCGGCGCCTGTTTAGCGTTCTATTATGAGACGACTAATAACTTACGCAATGGCTGAAAAAAACTTTAAAGTCGGTTTTTTGAATGCCAGCTCACTGGGTACAAATCATGACGACTTTATAGCGGCCGTTCAAAGACACTCTTTTGATATTTTGGCCATTAACGAGACATGGCTACGGCCCGGGGAGGATGGGCGAGCGCCAGACATATCTGGTTACGTCTTGCGACATTTGCCGCGACCAGCCTCTGTGCGTTCGGGCCGTGGTGGGGGTGTCGGATTTTATGTAAGACGTGTTCTCAGCGTGCGCACACTCACTTTAGCCGTCGATCCTAGGTTCGAGTCAATTGAACAGATGTGGCTTAATATTACTGTTAACGGGCGAAAGGTTGCAGTCGGCACAGCGTACCGCCCTCCTTGGCTAGACTTAAATTTGTTTTTGGATGCTATCACTGATACCATTACATCCCTCAATCACACTGACTGTTGTGTTCTTCTTGGGGATTTTAACGTAAATCTTCTCCATAGTGCTGACGCCAAAACAAAGGCCGTTATGGAATTTTTAAATAGTCTGTCCTTATTTCAGTTAGTTACGGTTCCAACTCACTTCACTGAATCGAGTGAATCTTTGATAGATTTGGTCTGTACAGATCTTAGAGCGAAACAAATAAACACAGAAGCATTTGTGAACATTTGTGGTCACTCTCTTATTATTTGTGAATTTATCATTCGACGGGAGCGACTTAAACCTTACAAGGTACAATTTAGACCGTTAAAATATGTTGATACCGAATGTTTGCGTAAAACTCTGTCTCGGGTGAACTGGAGTGATATTCTTCAGTGTTGTACGGTGGATGAGACGGTGGAGAGGTTCAGCGCGTACTTAATTGCTGTGTTTGACGTCTACGCGCCAATTAGAACTTGTCGTATCAAGGAGCAATCATTTCCGTGGATTACGGACACTGAGATTGATGATGTCATTGCGAGATGGTGCCTTAAATGAGTATAGGAAGTTTAAGTCGTTGAGTAAAAAACAATATTACAAGCAGTTAAAATCATTAGTTTCAACTGCTTTGTATAACGAAAAGGTAGCTTATTACAAGTTCAATATTAACAATAAAATTAAAGACCCTAAAAGCTTGTGAAGGAACTTAAAGAACACTTTGTTGCCAAAAAAAAGATGCAATGACCTTCCACCACATTTTTCCGATCCCGACATAATTAATAATCATTTTTTGAACATCCCAGGAAATCCAGTGGTTCAAATCTCGTACCTGACATTTTTTGAGTTTCACCGATTTAGTGAAGCTGTCTTTTCTATGTCGCCTGTGAGTTCCGAGATGGTCTTTAAGTTTCTCTCGGCGCTGAGATCAAATGCAGAGGGTGCTGATGGGGTTTCCTTGGAGATGCTAATGCTATCATGCCCCCACTCCCTATCAGCCATTACGCATATAGTTAATACATCCATAGAGACGTCAACCTTTCCACACTCCTGAAAAATGGCCACTGTTAGACCCCTGCCTAAAAACCATAGCCCCATCGAAGTAAAAGATCTTCGTCCCATTAGCATTTTACCATGCTTGTCTAAGGTGTTGGAGAAAGTGGTAAGCAAGCAGTTGTCAGAATATTGGGAATACAATGAAATATTGCCATCGCTTCAATCTGGATTTAGGAAGGGCCGCGGAACCGCTACCGCATTACTTGACGTCACTGATAATATTCTCGCTGCACAGGACCGCGGCATGTGTACTTTGCTGGTCCTGCTAGATTTTTCTCGAGCGTTTGAAAGTATAAATGTTTCTTTGTTACTTTCAAAGTTAAATTATTATGGTTGTGATAATAAATCTATAAAATGGTTTAACAGCTATCTGTCACACCGTTCACAAAGAGTGGAACTGCGTCTTTCTGGAGGCGAATCGGTGGTATCTGACTTTTTTCCAGTCGTGAGAGGAGTCCCCCAGGGATCGAACCTGGGACCACTTTTGTTTATCCTCTATTGTGCTGATATAACCAAGTGTTTAATTAATTCTCAGTATCACATTTACGCAGATGACATCCAACTTTACGTATCATTTAAACCTAATGATTACGAAACTGCTATCGCCGGTCTGTATCAGGACCTGAATAGAGTTAGTGAGTGGGCGGAAAAAAACTCCTTAGTACTAAACCCTACAAAATCAAAATTTATGTTGTTCGGTTCTCAGACCCAGCTAAGCTTAGTACCTGATTTTAGCATAACCGTCAAGGGAGAGACTATCGAAAGGGTAAATGAGGCCCGTAACCTAGGTCTCAATATTGACTCGAGCCTAAGATACGAAAAACACGTCGCTGAATTAGTTAGGAATTGTTTTTATAGGTTGCGTATTCTGTATAAAATGCGACCTTATCTGTCAGAAGAGCTGCGAGTGCAACTCGTTGAAGCGCTAGTATTATCAAAACTGAATTACGCAGATACGGTATACGGACCGCGATTATTGGCTCGTACTGATAGGCTTATCCAGAGGGTCCAGAACGCTACCGCTCGTTTCTGCTTTAAAATAGGTCGCAGATCACACGTTACGCCGTTTCTCAACGAAAAATCCATTTTGAAAATGAAAACGAGACGTAAGTTTCATCTGGCGTCACTTATGTTTGGCATTGTCAAATATCAGGAGCCTGACTATCTTTATGCCAAATTGAGTTGGGTTGCTAATAGGCGCAAGTGCACGAGCAGGCAGTGTTCACAGCAACTATCTTTTTTACCTCACAAAACAGCAGCATTCAAGGGCAGTTTCCGCTACGCGGCGTCTAAGATCTGGAACAACTTGCCGCCGCCCATCAGATCTCTAAATACTATTGGCACTTTTAAACGACAGCTACGGCGGCACCTCATTGACGCACAGCGGAAACTGAATATGATTAATGTGAACGCGTCCCTTATCTAGATATGTATGTGTCAGTGCATTGAATTAAATTATACATTATATGTGTTGTCAATCTACTGGCAAAATTTATAGTGTAAAGTAGTAATTATTCGATATTTTTCCTTTAATTATAGTGTTGTAACACTTTTGTTTTAGTTTACGTGTTTAATATGCTGGTTGACTTTCGTGAGTCATTTATCCGCAGGGTGCGGTTGAAAATCAGTGTTTGACATAATTTTATGTCAGACGTATACTGAACCGTGACCTATTTTTGCCATATTCAATGTGTTTGTATTTTTACTCTGTTGTGTATAATTATGTATATCTTTGATCCGTTTTTTGTACTTGTAGTGTATGTATGTACCTATGGCAAAAATAAAACCTCATTTCATTTCATTTCATAATTAATTGTGCCATAAATATTGCTGGTGCAGTTTTGTCAACAGTCAAATTCAGAAAACTGAATTGTGTGAAAGTAACTTTTAAAAATAAACATATTTGAATACAATTCAAAGAACATTCAGAAAGAAATTAAAACACAATTTTTTTATTTAGTACTAATTGTTTTTGGCATAAACAATCATAATTCAACCAACTCAATATGTAGAGACTGAGAAGGCTCGACATAAAGGGTAAGTATAATTACCATCACACTCTTTTTAGCATTTAAAGGATAATAAGCACATTGCAGTAGATAACTCTTTGATCATGTTCATCCCAGTTCCATCCAAACATTACCAAATTACTCGTCCATTTGCTACACGAGTAACTACATGCCCGCTCCACTAACTTTTCACCGATAGTTCGTTTTATGTGTTCCCTATATCGTCCACATCATTGACTGTATAATTTTTCCATTAACAAATATATTCCGCTACTAAAACTCCCTTTACAAATTGCCTACACGATAGTAAAAATCGCCATCAATACAGCATGCGTTATATCTTGCAAAATGCCTACTTTTCTCTTATAAGCTACCTACATATTCTTAGATTTCTTTCAACAGGCGTTGTTCTGGTTCAACAATGGTTCTATGAAGATTAAAATAGCTATTGATTGTGAACACTGGCGGATGAGAAATGAAAATATTTATGTACGTGGAGAATTGTTGTCTGTCCTTTTTTTTTTTACTAGTCTAATTTGTGTCCCACTGCTGGGCAAAGACCTCCCCTTCCAACTTCCACCTGTCGCGATCACATGCGAGTTCCCGCCCATCCCTCCGATATGCGTCCAACTCATCCCGCCATCTTCTTCTGGGCCTTCCCCGTTGCCGTTTATTGCTACTAGGCATCCACCTTGTGGTTGTTCCTGCCCATAATGGTTCTGGCATACGGCAAATGTGGCCCGCCCAGTTCCATTTTAATTTGGCAGCTGAGTGGCCTACATCGACAATTTGTGTTTTGGAACGTAGCATTGTGTCTGTCCTTATTCAGATGATTTCTATTCACTAGTGGACCAGTGAGATTAGCTGGCGCTTCATTCTATTGAATTATTTAATAACTCACCACAGTATGTTGTATGTTTAGTCAGATAAAACGGTCCAAGTAAGTTGGCGTGATTATTGCAAGTTGTGCAATGTAGTGTTTTAGTTTACTAAATATAACTATTAACTATTAACTTTTGCAATAGTAGATAACTCACAATGTGAAACAGTTGCAGCTCCTTACAAATATAACATGTAAAACCATTATACTGGCAGTTAAAAAGAGTGGCCACGAGTTTTATTGCCCGTTCTTTCTCGTGGTTCTACCTATTGCATTGCGAACGTGGCAGTAAATGTAAATGTAGAATCATCTAGTAATTAACTTTAACTTTTGACGTTCAAAAGCGTCACTTTGTCGCCTAAATGAATAAATGATTTTGAGTTTGAGTTTACTAACATTATATTAAAATACTTTTTTTATATTAGTTTTGCTGTTTTTTCACTTATCCATGAAGTACTTATATTAAATTATACAAGAACTCTTGTGCATATAGTATGTCTTTGGGTTGAGTCGGTTAGAAGGCAGCCGCTCCGTTGAAAAGTTTATATTTTCAATACTCATTTCCGCATTCATATAAGCTTAGTCCTTGCAATTCTCTGCAGAAATTAACTAGGTTAGGAGGACGATGCGAACATAACGCTTTAATTAATCTATTAAAAAATATATCTAAAACAATTTATGCCATAAAAATAACTCATTGTAAATAATACATAACATTAATAATGTTGAAAATCAAGCTAATCATCCACCGACACAAACCTTATTTTATAATAAATCGCCGGCAAACATGACAGAACAACGCTGTTGTGTTACCAGCCAGAGCTCGTCAACATTTTGTGAACCTACCAACTGATTTCCCAGGGGCGGTTATGGTTTAGATTTTAATGTTCTTTCCTGGTATAAATGGCTTTTTTCAACATACTTTTAAATAACAACTCTTAAATTTATTTATAATTAGATTACCCGCGCTTCAATAAATATAATGTAAAAGCTCTTTTACTGAAAAGCTCTGCGGTGTTTTAATTTGCCCGGACGACAATGATATCAAAATAAAAGATAACCTAATTTATCAGACGGAGCGACCCATTTCTTGCTATTCAAGCAGTTAATTGTCTCAGTTGCATGTCTCAAAGGTTTCGTTTTCTTTTCTCTGTATTTTCGATTTAATTATATTTGCTTTGTTAGTTTGCTGACTAGGTTTAATATAAGATAAAGGATGAAGAAAAGCAAGTTTTTATTCATTTTGAGAGTTTTATATAGCACAAGAGCTACGCTCGCACATATTTTTTAAAATGTACAGTTTCTGCCCGTTCAACTGGGAATGTCGGACAATCCTTTCTTAGTGCACCTATACGGTCCCCAAGAAAAAACAGCCATGTCAAATTTCAGCTTCTTGCACTCAATAGTTTTGGCTGTAGCTTATCTGTCAGTCAGTCAGTAACGCAATAATTTTATACATACAGATTTTATTTTATTTAAAGTGTGATTATCAGTGCCCGGCGGCACTACCCGGTTTGTATCGATAACAAGACTGACTTTATGCAGTTTTTGTTTTTGAATTTTTCGTTCCGAAGCAAATTAAGAAAATATAAATTGTAGGGCTTCAATGTAAAGCCCAAAAATGTTCATAGGTAGTAAACCTTTGCTAATTTCGCCATGACAGGGCCAGCCCGGTGAAGAACTACCCTCTCACAGAATAACGACAATAACCACATCTAAATAGCAGTCGGTTTAAGTAAAACCACATCTATACGTCGTATAAAACTTTGAATAGTCATGATCAAGAGTAAACCATTGAGATGGATGCCCTCACAGACATCACTATCGCGAACAATATACACTCAAACTACTTCTGAAAACGTTCAAACTACTCACTAATTTGTAACCTTAATTACTCATGATCTATATAAACCTGACTGTATGAAATGATAAGTGGTTTAAAAGTCCGCCATGACGCTTAAACATTACGTTAGTTACATGTTTATAAAGATGTGATACAAGATTTTTCAATGGTTAAAAGTATTTTCAACGTTTGCACATGCACAATTCTTAATTAACCACATCTTAATTGTGTTATAGTACTTGGATGCGTTATTTAGTACAATGCCAATAAGAGTTCATGCAGAATGTAAAAATATTTGCTGCAGTTTTCTAGCAATTGTCGAGCTGCATCGAGCTCATCTTTATTGTGAGTGTTCTCGAGTCAGTGTGCTACTAGACTTCGAATCTCATTCTGTTCCCATTTTTTATATTTCTTTATGAAATTTTGTTGCGCAAGAATATGAGAGCCTGCAAATTATATAGCAACGGGTAAACAGTCGGTAGAATATGATTTTTATGCATCTTCCAATGTCTTCGTGTTTGTTTTATATTGGGTCGTTTCAGGGGTTAAATTGAAATTCATATCTAATACTCAAGTCTATAATACCTTTAAGCTGTAACAAAATCGAACTTCTTCGTCAACGCAATCAAAGGAAACAGCAATTTAAGCATATTGCCAAACTCTCTACTCGCAAGGGAATCAAAACCTACCAGGTATATATATACTTCCTGTGAACTTAGAATCTTGAATTTTAGCATGAGGCAACGTCTTACAGCTTACTAAAAATTTATGGTTTTCGCAATTTTTCCTTTATACAGAAAAAAATGCGAAAACCGTAAAATTTTAGTTATATCGTAATAAAAACATTTTTATAATTTGAAAGTTACTACCCCTTTCCTCATGAACGCGTAGAGTTATTACATTGAAATTCATAGCAAATGCTCAAGTCAAAACTAAAGGTCTAACTAGAGTCTAGAAATTTCTCACTCCAGTCAATCTGGAGTCTAGAAATTTGGCATAAAGCAACGTTTTATATCACACTAGCGGTCCGTCCCGGCTTCGCACGGGTGGACATTTACTTTAAATAACTATCTAATATTTTCTAGAAATAAATATAGCCTATGTCACTCAGGGATAACGCCGCATTACAATGGTGAAAGAATTTTTAAAATCGGTTCAGTACTTTTTTACTTTATTCGTTACAATTAACAAAAATACAAATATATATATAAAGAGGACTTTATTATATTAAGTATAGATAGGAAAATGTTAGAAAACCTTAAATTATAAGTTACATCACATATTTTTTAAATAATTATTATACAGGCTGTCACAAGACCCATCACCAAGCCGAATTCTACTCGTTGTGGACATAATGTCAAGTCATACTAACTAAAAATAATACCTGGGAAACGATTTTTTTTTTGAGTTTTCAAATTTTTTAAACCGCAATTAAAAGCGCACGCGTGCAATGCTCGAAATATTTATTTATCCATTGGGTTATAGGGGATCTAAAGAACATATTAACGGGGTAAACGCATCGATTTTGTACCTAATTAGAAAAATTCCATACTAACTATGAGCCTCAAGATCTCCTGAACCAGTAATTTCCCAGGTATGGTGCCGAAGTAAAAAATGTTCGTACTGATTGGTACAACATGGGATTTCAGTTTTCGTTAAGGGTCTTGTTACACCCTGTATATACATTCAGGTTTGTACGGAACCCTCTGTGCGCGAGTCCGACTCGTTTCCGTGTCGTTCTGGTTTTTTGATAATACTATTGACCAACTGGGTCAGTTCATGTGTAATTTTGGTGCCAAAGAATTAAGATACAAAGGGATAACAACCTGGCCCTCCAACGCTATCGTGTCATGAAATATTTGACGGAAATCAGGAAAAGTTTAATTGACCATGAAAACTATATTCATCTGTATATATTAAATTCTTGCTACTGAATGACTGGCAGACAACGCACAACCGAAATTACTGCGCGTAATAAGCTGTAAATTGGCGTATATGTTCCTTTGAGACCATATGGGTGTACTGAGAGGCTTCTTGGCAATCCCCACCCTAAGGTGTAAAAACAGTCCCACGCGGGTGAGCCGTGGGCGATGTCTAGTAATGTATAAAATTTTAGCTCTGTAGGTTGTTCTTCAAGTTCAACTACGCGCGGACAAAATGAAACTATAGGGCTTGTTGTACTCCTTGTGGCTTACTACAGTCCCTTAAAAAGGTTGTAAGTATTCTTCAACAGTATTAAGTTTCCGTAGACAAATCGAAATCAATAAAGATGGGTAGTTTCCCAGTGCAGAACAAACCCCAGCGGTTAAAATGAACAATTTGTAGACAGGTGTGTGACTTTATTTTATCCCATAAAAATATCTTTATTAAGACAACGTCCGCACTTGTAAAATATTCTATGACATGGTAGACTTTTTAAACAATCAACCAACGGACATACAGAATATCAAGACCCGAAACAACTATGTGTGAAAACACAAAGTGATGTCCTGTGAATCGAAACCAAAACACTACTTGCTGTATTAAGCGGCGAGGCAGCTGTTTATACCATTACGCTATTTGAGCAGTCTGAAAGTAATTGTCTTATCGCATATTGAAAATAAACATAAAGACAGAATCGATATCAAGCTTCAACTTTGTTAGTTACATGAGCAATTACGAAAACACATTCGAACCAGTCGGTCTGTTAGTCAGACTAATATAAAATTATCCAGACTAATACTATATCTATTAGCTTCGCTCTGGCGTGACCTTTAATCGTTGCCCATTAGTGACAACTGGTGCCTGTAAACGCACCGAGTGTAGCGTCACACCTTTAAAACCTTTATGTGACGTCATTTAAAAAGTGAATTTTGGACGAAAATTTTGAAATGTGTCGCGAAAAATTTCAAATGATTTTACGCATTTATTGCACATTTTGCCACTTTTAAGTAGATTTTGCTAAAAGTAGGGATAATTTGTAGACTGGCACACCTCCATGGGACTTGGAGGCGGAAGTACTTGCCGAAATGTATTGGCGGGCAGCGGTGGCAAAGGAAACTGGTTCAGTTCCATCGCTGGAGGAAGTACGTAGGTGGCGCGAATATACCCACCACGTCAATTGTGACGTGGTGGGTATATCCGACCAAGCCATTTGGCCATTGGGCCAAATGGCTTGATCGGTTGGAGACCCCGCGAGCCGGTATTAGGACCGTAGAAGCGCCAGTCTTAGACTGTTGGGCGGGGCGGCAGCACCGGATCTCACTCTTCGACTGGTGCAGGTTTTGTCAGATCACGGGTGCTTTGGCAAATACTTGCACACGGTCGCTAGAAGAGAGCTGAGTGCCGTCTGCCACCACTGCGACTGCAGTGAGGATACTGCGCAGCATACCCTCGAGCAGTGCTCGAGCTTGGGATGGGGGCTGACGGGATCTTTAATCGTGATCAGTTATTGGTTTTGATCTGTCGCTACCGGCTGTAGTTCTAATGGTCATCAGTGACAGGCATTGGGCGGCGGTCGCAACCTTCTGCGAGTAAGTAATCTCGCAGAAGAAAGCGGCAGAGCGAGCCAAGGACGAAAATACCTTGCCTGACTCGATCCACCGCCGGCGAAGCAGGCGGCGTCAGCGCACTGAAATGCGCCTTATGCCGCCTTAAGTGGGACTGCGGGCGAAGGATCGGGGATATCCATCGTCTGGGGGATTCCGCAATAGGGTTGATATTCTAGGATGAGCTGGGATATTGCCCAATGCGGGTGTCTCACTGGGAGGTTGCCGAAGTCGTAACATGTTCCGGGACCTCCCGTCAAGGCGACGTGCAAGGCTCACTGCGGGTTGTTTAGTGGGTGCAGTCCCACATACCCTTTATTTGTCTCCCGAACAAATGGGATATACATAAGCATTTTACCCGTGATAAAAAAGGGATAATTTGTAGAAGTTATTTATTTTTGCCTAATATGGGGTCGTGGAATGCTGAGGGCTTGAGATCGATCTGTGTGGAGATCCTTGGGGAGACCTACGTCCAGCAGTAGACGTCATTAGGCTGTCATGATGATACCTGAAATGGTCTCAACGGAAAATTATCTCTAGTTCTTCACAATTAGCATCTTGCTGAGTTGTGACCGATCAGCAAGAATGTAAATCTTCTATTACAAACTATGTATGTAAAGTAGACTATACCAATTTTTTTACTTCTATCTATCCAATAGTACACCACTGTGATGTGCTGACAGTGAGATGGCAACCTTAAGGTTGTCACCTCGCTTTTAGGTTGCCATCTCGTTGTCCAACCTCAAGCACAGCCTTAACGTTCACATCATTGCTGCGAAGCGCAAAGTATTGATATTAAATGCACACAAATCAAAGAGTAATGATTAAGAAATTGGTGTTACAGGTGAAAAGTGAGTGGTTTGTGAAAAACAACGTGACAAACCGTTGAACTTGTGATAGTAAAGCAGCGTTTTTTATATTTTCATGTTGTGCTACTGAAATGAACGTACATGCATTTGACGGCGCATTACCAGCGCCTCTTTATTATTTAACGTCGGAACGGAAATTGCAGATGTCATGAAATATCATCACGTCATTAGTACAGTCCCTAAACAAGTCGAAAAGTGCCTCGAAGTCTGCCGGCCGGTTGTGACGTTTGCTGTCTATTGGCAGGGCACTGACGGTGTTCATGTCGACTTGTCTGGCGGGCTCGGGCTCATTCGTTCGGGTCGCCTGGTTGACAGTACACCATGAATCTGTCCTCGATTCGTTAAAAGACTTGCAAGTGAAAAGTGTTAGAGTATAACCGTTAAGATAGTGCCTTTCGTGTTTTAAAGTAGTCAGTGTATTTTAGTTAGTGTGTATTCAATGCACAAGAACCCAGCTGTGCCCACTTAGTAGGAACTCTGAAGTGATTATATCGGCCAATAATCTAGCTACCCGCGTACATCATTTGTGGGATAAAATTGTGCAATGAAACGTACACGAGCGATTGTGCTGCTGCCGTGTTGGCGAATCAATTGATCTGTCGACTGCAACCGTGGTGAGCGTATTTTGTCTGATTTTTTGATTGGTAAAATTATCGGGAAACTTTATTTAGAGACGGTAGTTACAAAACATTCTTGGTAAGCAGAACACTGCTACACGTTTAGTAACCTTGGCAATGTCAAAATGGTTGTGGTGGTGACGTGCGTCGCCATCACGTCGTACCGAGTGTCGTGGGTTCGATTCCTACATGAGACACGAAGTTGTGGTTAAACAGGCTTCTACTGTGAAACCGTTGAACCTTGGCGGTGTCGTGTTTCCCGTGACATAATCTCTTGAATAGACTTCTGTTTAATAGCTTAAAGAAGAAACAAAGAAAAGAAAAAAAATGTGGGTAGTATACCAAATGATTAAATTGCGACCATTGCTGTATTTAACGTTAACGTAGGGTTGTCTGAATGCTCCTGTGACCTAGCTATAGCGTAGATATCGAGAAGACGTTTTGGGTTCCATAATCAAGTTAAAAAGAAAACGATTGTTTTATCTTTTCCTTAATAAATCATATGAGGGGGGGTTGCGATCACGAACCTTGTGAACGTATGCTTGCCTGCCTAGGACGGTAAATGGTTTCTCTCTGGTCTCGCGTGCAGCCGTTTGTGGACATAGTATGTAAAAGTAATAAGACTGAACGTACAGGCCGACTTACATTATTCCAACCAAGTGTGTCTAGTGCAGCTGTAATATTGGATTTAAAACCAACACCTAGCTTCGGTTAGTTTTCTGCTAAATCTGGAACAGTACCTCCTGTCTAGATTGTCCTTTGCAGGGCAGCGGCGCTAAATGGTAGATTCGCGTATAAAGTTGTTCGACTAATCGTATACTAAGTTCATAGTGTAAGGCTGTGCTGAACCGTTGCAGCTGACCGCGCTAATTTTGTGTGGAACGGATTGTAGCGTTTATTTCTTAAATAGACGTGTGACCTGTAGTGCTGTTTAGAACTTTAGACGTGTAGTTGGTTATTTCGTGTGTAACCTGACTGCCCATAGTCGAAAGATATTGCTGGCGCCATTATTTTACCGACTCGTAGTGTTGATAATACCTAACGGTTTTCGTTTAAACGTGATTAGAGCCAAAGTTAAAAGCTGTACTTGTGCTCGTTATGGTTCTGATTTGTACAGACGAATCTCGGTGTTACAATTAAACCTGCTTCTTATTGTACGCAAATTTTAACGTGTCGTTAGATGTGGCACTAATAAAAATGTTATGTGTTACCTTACTATGATTAATAGATGGCACCACTAGTAAAATTAAATTGAATTTTAAGATTTTACGCGTGAAAATTACCTATTGTGTGTTTTTAAAATTCATGTGATACGCTGGGCATTTTTATCAAGTGTCACGATTTGTCTCTCTATCTATCAATTCCAAGTTATGCTTAGGACGTTTAGAAGTTATAGTGTTTCTAGTAGAAGCTGTTGAAGTCTATTATCAGACGTAGAAGAAAATGATTGAGTTAACTATCATCGTAGTGCGTTACAATAATCAGTTTCAGAGATTTTAATTTTCATTGTAGGTAGAACTAGGTTAGTGATCGTTAGTGATGATTGTGTGCTTAACCTTCTCATTAAATGGGTACTTTGTTAGTCGTTGTTATGATAATCTTGTGGTGGGTACCCACGTTTCTGTTGGTGTAGATTTGCATAAACTGGATAAGCCGTTTGTGCGGCTGCATGGTTACCCATGCGTTGCACAAACAACACAGCCATTAGCGCATTTATCATAGTATCACAAACGTTGTGCATCGTCTTGAACGCGAAAGGTCTGTTGCTGTTTCGCTAATGATTTGGTTATGCTTCGTATTTAGACTATCCCTGACAAAATTATAACGCTGAAACGACTGATTGGATACCTGGTAGTAAACTTAACATCTAGACTATCGGTGTAGTAAGATTTTCTTATAGTCTGCTATGTGATAAGGAAAAACAAAGCAACATGTTGAACAAACCTAATTTGAGTTTACTTTCTTAAACGCTCGAAATGATTATCCGGGTGGTGTTGTGTGACCAGATGGAGGTTGCATAGCGTGATGTTGAAGACACGATGGATGTCAGAATATGAGCAATGCAATATTTTAATGAGTTTCTTATTATTTGAACAGAGTTGCTAATTGAGTATGCATGTTGTTCAACATGTCCACTTCGAGAGAAAGAGTTAGTTATGATTTTCATTAAAACCTGTGATTATTTTGATCAGAGTACCTTTTATTACCCAATGACTAGCCTGTGTGGCAATGACTGGCCTGTGTGGCAATGACTGGCCTGTGTGGCAATGACTGGCCTGTGTGGCAATGACTGGCCTGTGTGGCAATGACTGGCCTGTGTGGCAATGACTGGCCTGTGTGGCAATGACTGGCCTGCGTGGCAATGACTAGCCTGCGTGGCAATGAGTAGCCTGTGTGGCATTGACTGGTGTGTGTCATTGACTGGCCTGTGTGGCACTTACAAGTCTGTGTGACATCGACTGGATGGTAGACGTTAACCGACGTAAATGATTTAGTTGATCTTGTCCCTTCAGTTTGTGTGTATTGCTTGATGATACATTCAACGCATTTAAATTTGATCAATAAAATGTGTTCCTTGTGAAACGAACAGTTAATCATAGGTAATCGATTAATTGGTCAGAAAAAGCCAAGACGGCGGTGATTGATGTAGAACTCGATGATTATCCTCATTGACTCGGTAGATGCGTAACACAGTAATACTATCGGCAGGCTCCTATACTATTTCAGTAGCATTCGATACAAACATAAAATAATAATAATAATAAAAAGAACAGCAGGATCAGATAACCTTTGCATCAACTCAAACCATGAGCCAATTGACCACGAAGTTCAAATTCACGCTGAACAAGACGGTTCATAACTGATAGGGGATATTAGGCTTGACGTAGCATAGGTTTAGTTTAGCTAGGCGTAGGTTTGACATCACCTGCGGCATGCTACATTATTACTTGCTTGATCATATTATGACATTTAAAAGATTACCTGTTTTTTTTATATTGAACTGTAGTCTGTAACTGTTGCAAAGATCTGAAATAGATAAGCTGGACTGGCTGTTGTTACCCTTTGGTGCATGATTTTTTATTTTGGATTGAAAAAAAATATATGTAATAAAAAATAAGCTAAATTAACATGGAAAAATGTTTAAAAAAATCCTATGATATTTATAGGTATTATTTTTCATTATAAAACCTAATTATCATTTTTGATAATCTATGCATTAGAGGCATATATTTTTTATGAAATCAGATAAACATGTTTTTTGATGATATACTAATTTATTATGTAAATATTAAAATATAATTGATAGAAAGAGCTCTCAACTTTTCCACATATATATTTTACAAGTTAAAAAGTTGGAAACAATTATTCTTTCTGTTGTCGTAAAAATAAATATTACATTTTGTAAACATTACTGAAGTCAGTTTCTTACATGTTGAATAGAAGCACTGATTCCTTTTTTCGTGGTACTTTTTATCGTGACCAACACCTTCCTGGCGTACATCCTGAGGGGGTAATATTTGAGCACCAACTCTCTGCTTCTTGTGGGTAACATCAGGTGGTCTATTGAGACTCAGTTGGCCTCTTTAGTTTTCAGACACGCCACCATACCTGCACGTTGTGTCCGACAATTCTATTAAAAATTGACCAATTTCTAGTAGTTCCTTCTTGTCTGGCAACTTACATGCTTTCCATAATCTTTTTCGCTGCACTGTTCCTAAACAATGAATTTCTTCCTTGTGCAGATAATGAAATAGTGACAGGTTGGTGTAATCGTTGACAAAATAACTATATGGTTCCCCTGCCTTGGTACAGGGTGAAGTAAGCGTACCTACTACAGTATAGGATACTGCTCCCAAATCTGGTTCATTAGGTCTCCTTTCAAAATACTAATTTATTTTCGAAGATCTAGCAGGGTAATTGGGTCGACAACATTGGGCTTTTTCTAAGTGGCATATTTATTGCTCTCAACAACGACGACTTCTAGAAAGCTTTCTCCAAAAAATATGTAAAATACTGGTAAGTTGAAGACAAATTCGAAATATTTTTAGGGTAATCTGTCACACCTTCAAAGTCAAAAGCTCTGTCTACCAAATCCATATGCTTTTATTTTTCAAACTTAATTACGAGGGGCCGAATAGTTGATTGATCGATTTTCAGGCACAGAGTCAGGCAGAACTGGAACCCCAGATTCTAAATCCATTTCATTTAATACTGGCTTACCTTCCTCTACTATTTCCTCAATATCTTCAAGGTCTGCAACCAACCCACTCACGTCATCGTAGTAACCAATAGAGTCCTCATCAATATCAGCTGCATCCTCTGAAACATCTCTATTTTCCAAATGCCATAAAAGTTGCTCGATGCGATTTTCTTCCATGATCAGGCCTGGTAATATATAAACAACAAAAAGCCATGCAAAACCATCACCAAAGCATAAAAACCCATGCAAATTGCGTTCAAAACCAAACCGCGCCATAATAACCGTCAATACACAAAATATAACTTTTCTATAGCTGAAATGCATGAATTATCATTTTTGATAACTAACTTCAAAAGTAAAATTAGTACTAGCTATCAAAGATTATTAGCAAAATTTGTATTTTTTATTATAGGAATGATCCTTACCTTACTAAATATATTTTTTTTGTTGAAAAAAATACGCACTTATACAAAGATTTATTGAGATGTAACTTTTGAAAAGGGTCGATTCATGAACTCTGTGGCGCAATGTCATAAATGACAAATTTCAACCAATTACGTGCAAGTTAGCTTTTTTTTTATTTGACGTATTGAAGTATGACAGGATAAGATACGTTCAGAAACCTTTTTCTGTTACAAACATGCTGCAATAACAAGTTATGGTCAAGTAAACGTTTGTTATCAATTTTGATAATCTATGCACTTAAGGGTTAAGTAGGTCGTAGGGCTGGTGCCGTCCGGTCCATGCCTTGTTAAAGGATGGTCGAAGGGACGCACTGGACGCTGGTCGCCGGGGCAGTGCCGTCCGGTCCATGCCTTGTTTGGAGGATGGTCGAAGGGACGCACTCGCGCCCGGTCCAGGCTTCAATCTGGGTTATGTGGTTAGGTTAGGGCTGGTGCCGTCCGGTCCATGCCTTGTTGAAGGATGGTCGAAGTGACGCACTGGACGCTGGTCGCCGGGGCAGTGCCGTCTGGTCCATGCCTTGTTTGGAGGATGGTCGAAGGGACGCACTCGCGCCCCGGTCCAGGCTTCAATCTGGGTTATGTGGTTAGGTTAGGGCTGGTGCCGTCCGGTCCATGCCTTGTTGAAGGATGGTCGAAGAGACGCACTGGACGCTGGTCGCCGGGGCAATGCCGTCCGGTCCATGCCTTGTTTGGAGGATGGTCGAAGGGACGCACTCGCGCCCGGTCCAGGCTTCAATCTGGGTTATGTGGTTAGGTTAGGGCTGGTGCCGTCCGGTCCATGCCTTGTTGAAGGATGGTCGAAGTGACGCACTGGACGCTGGTCGCCGGAGCAGTGCCATCTGGTCCATGCCTTGTTTGGAGGATGGTCGAAGGGACGCACTCGCGCCCCGGTCCAGGCTTCAATCTGGGTTATGTGGTTAGGTTAGGGCTGGTGCCGTCCGGTCCATGCCTTGTTGAAGGATGGTCGAAGAGACGCACTGGACGCTGGTCGCCGGGGCAGTGCCGTCCGGTCCATGCCTTGTTTGGAAGATGGTCGAAGGGACGCACTCGCGCCCGGTCCAGGCTTCAATCTGGGTTATGTGGTTAGGTTAGGGCTGGTGCCGTCTGGTCCATGCCTTGTTGAAGGATGGTCGAAGGGACGCACTGGACGATGGTCGCCGGGGCAGTGCCGTCCGGTCCATGCCTTGTTTGGAGGATGGTCGAAGGGACGCACTCGCGCCCAGTCCAGGCTTCAATCTGGGTTATGTGGTTAGGTTAGTCGTAGGGCAGTGTCGTACGGTCCAGTGCTCTCGTAATTAGTATAATATGTCAGATAATATTGTAATATCGTTTTATCATGGTGCAAGAACAGTAAAGAAACACGATAGCTTGGCGGAAATTTCCATGAAACTTGTAACTATAGTGCAGTTAAACTTTTAAAGGGCTACAAGTTTTATTCACTGCGGGAATCAAACACACAACACTACAATTTATGTAATAATTCTCTCGAGCTGGTTTTGAACAGTGCAAAACTAAATAATTAATATGTCATTTAATACGCTAAAAATAGGAATAAATAATTTAGGAATGAACCGTTTATAAGTTGTGCTTTAGAAATTATACAAATCTCTTAGTTGAACTAATTTATCAACTTCATTTCATTTCCAACATATAGTTAGAACTACATATATCTATACCAAACTGATTAAGAAAAGTTCTTGACGTTACTAGTAAACATTTTGTATTACTCTTGAAGTATAACAAACTAGCTGACCCCGCAGTTAGGTATACCAGCGTTATTTAACCCTAGAGTACTAATCTTATTTTTTACCGCTTAATACTAATGATCGCTCGGGAGGCTACTTCATACAACAATTTTTAATAAAAAGACTTTCTAAAATCTTGTACCATAACAAGATTTTAGAAAGTTTTTTTACTATAAATTGTTTTAAATTTAACAAAATAGTGAAGAAAGACCTTGTTTCCTTAAATGCAATGGCAGATTTTCTTAAAAAATATAATTACCGTCTTAAAATGAAACTTAAGTCTAACGTAACCCTTGATTGAACAGTCTTTAGAACTATATTAATAAAAAATAAAAACTCACATATAGCCTCTAATTTAGTATCTAAATTAAGTATTTTTAAAATGTTATATCACATAAAAGTAAAATTACCATTGTAATTATAATATATTTGGCTTGACAGTAAATTAAAATCAGACAATATTTTTCTATCAAAATTACAGCAGCTTGGATCGAGATTGGGTTTGTAGAGCGACTTCTAACTCGGCAGCTTGTGCTTGCTTGTATTTGAGATGTTGAAGGAGGTAAATCCAGATTATTCGGAGCACGATTATGGACGATCATCTTCAAGCTGGCACGAAGGATCAGCCACACTGTCGTCTGAATCGTAATCCTCAACGTAATCTTCAGTTTCACTGTCCGATTCTTCGTTTTCAAATTATTTTTATCAGGTTCTTATCGAGATTCATCTATGAAACAAAATAACCAATTTTCAGCTTTATCAAACAAATAAATAAAGAGATAATTGCAAAAAACTAAGAAAGGGGATTGGTAAAAAAATTACCTTTAATACTAATGATCGCCTCCCAGGCGACCGTGAGGTCAATAACTCGATACCTGCATATTCCCCGTTGAACCCGTGACCACTCTCCGCTGCGTCACGGGGTGCACTGTATTGGCGCGAACGCACCCCGCAATACGAGTACATAGACGTAATTTAAAAATATTCTTAAAAAATCAACCGAACGCGGCCTCTCAGGCGATGATTAGCATTCTAGGGTTAAGGCTACTGCTCCGCACCCGTAGCGCATAGCGTGATTTTATATAATCTATAGTCACCCCCTATAAATGGGCTACCCAAAACAAAAATCATTATTCAGATCAAACCAGTAGGTCCTGAGATTAGCGCGTTCAACCAAACAAACAAACTCTACAGCTTTATAATATTAGAAAAGATTATAATACAATTCATATTATGATACTTAATGACGCGTATCAAAGGAATACGAAATATAATTCCGGAAGACTAATTACAACAACGCCAATTCAAAAGACGAAATTAACTTCGGTTTGGTAAATTTAGCGTTCGGAGTGGGGCATTTTAATTTGCAAGTTAAAGTGAGGTGTGCAGAGAGTCAGGACTTGGCACTGCTCCATGGGGCTGGTCCATCCATCTTGGGTGCCATTAGGCGCCGATTGAGAGCCACAACTGCACTCTCGTATACTAGCGTAATTTGTAAACACGTGATGGACCGATACGTTACATATGACTTTTTGGAGATGTGTTTAGAGAGATGTGTTTTGTAAAAGTTTTTCGTTCGTTGTTTTTTTATAGCTTCACACCTATATCCCCGAAGGGGTAGACAGAGATGCCTATCGCCTCGAGCCTATCGCCGTTACCGGGCACATTGCCAGACTCCGAGCTGCTACTGAGAATTCGGAAAAACTCAGGAGCACTTTTGCTTGACCTGGGAATCGAACCCGGATCCTCCGGATCAGCAGACGCATACGCTGAAGGCAGTCGATGTTGATGATAACTGTTGGATATGATTGTATGGATTCAGTACGACATGCCTACAGGTGAAGATGCGCCGAAAAAGTAATGTGAATTTCATGTCCAAAGTCCAGTCATACTACGTTCAGCACCGACGCAAGTAGATTTGGTTGTGGCTAGACACACTCAACACAAACTTGTGTTTTAGTGTAGTGTGTGTTAGTAGTAGTGGTAATGATGGTAGCTTTATGTATGCTTGATGACGATACAGAAAAAGACAGTTATAGTAGCTCTTTCTCTTTCTTTCTCTTTAAAAGACAACTCCCGCACTAGGACTAAATCCTGAGTCGCGGTGGACTTTACAAACATACAACGGACACAACAAACATCCAGACTCAAAACAAAAATTTATGAATCACACTAAATGTTGCCTCGTGCGGGAATCGAACCCACAACACTCGGCGCAGTGTCAGGCGGCGAGGCGGCCGCTTAAACCACTACGCTAACCGTGCAGTCAAAAGTAGTAAAGTAGCTGAACCAACCCCATTTACAACCGTATCACACGTATTCAAAGAACTCTTTTACACCCAAAACTTCACACATTCTACACATAGCATATACAAAGTCCCAACCGACTCGCAAATTAAAAGCTAAAACAATCAACATCGACCTGTTTAATTGACAAAAAAGGCCACTCAGCTATCTTTGAACGGAGGAATAAAAGGCATATCTGTACAAAGTTCATTATAGAGCAATCCGAGTTGAAATTAAGCCGGAACACTCGGGTACGTAATATAATTTGAGAATTCTCCTACTATATGTACCTACGTAAAGCCAGCACGGGTTTGGCAACCCCAAGTGTTATGTCGACTATCGGCACTCTCATTGGTCAACTGTGAAATCTCAACCAATCACAGCATAGAAATCTGAACGTTTCGTGATGTCGTGAGATGGCTAATCCCGCGGTATGTCCCCAGGTATAGTACTGAGAAACAGAATGAGAGTTGACGCCCGCAACTCGATATAGCCCACTTAAATTTAATTAGTTACAATTAATTAAACCTCTAAGTGTTCGTAACTGTGCGGAACGGTTCTATAAGTTTTAATTTTGATATTACCTAATATAAGGATTGTGTGTCTCAAATGTTTTAGTCTTTTGAAGCCTTGTATCCTTTTTTATTATATTAACCCAACCGTTCTGTAAATGGTTCTTAATTTTTTATTGTTTTCTATTATAGTTCTGATAGGCAACGCCTGCCTGCCCGTAAAGATTCAAACGTAATAGAAATATATCGAGCGTATCGCATATCTTGAATTGTCAGTGAGATCGTGAGATTATAAGAGAATGCGGCAAAACGAGACCCTGCAAATACTAGTAGTATTGGTCGCTGATCTTCGTTTGTCTGCATAATACCAATAGTGAATATTTTAAGGTATTAACTTTTTGGGAGGCTAGATTAAATTGTCTTAAAAATTTCATCGCATAATGACAATTATTTTACAAACAACCATAACAATAGCAAAGATGCAATTCCACCATAAATAAACAGTCGTGAATATATTGGAAATATTAGAAAATGAATGCATTCGCAAACGTAACAGTTTTACGAAGACACGAAGACCATTGTTTAATACTAATACGACTATTTTAACCAATAGATTAATTTAATAAACAATCAATTTCTTAGCTACACATTAAAAGAACCTCAAATCAACCCTAATATTCAATTACATCGAATAAAAGCTCATGGAAAAGAACTTAAAGAGGATCCGAAATAACGTCGAATATAGCACGATGTTACATTAATGAATGTAGGTAAATAATGAAAATGTGGTGGAAATTGGTTCACACGACAATCTGTTGATATTAGCTTAACTTGGTAGATGTGGGAACAAATGTTTTATGGTTTGTACGTATGGTGCAGTGGTTTAGGCGGTTACTCTGCTCTTTATACTGTATTCCACGTCAAGTGCTCTGAGTTTGAGCCCTACACGGTGCCACGCGTAGTAACAGAAGTGAAAGCCCAATGAAGAAACCAACAGATTACTACGCAGAGCGTATCGCGTTCAAACTAAACGACGCGAACTATAAACTTCTTGAAGTTTGTGCGTATTAAATTGCTAATTATTACTTGCAGCAAATTCTATAATGTGATGTGAGTGATTTAATGCAGCAAAAAGAATGTTCAAACATGTTTATCAAGTGTCTGATTACCAAATTACAAGCTCACGCGCACTGTACAACAATGAGCCAACAAACCATTACTAGGTAAATGAAAACCAGTACTAGGTGCTTGGCGCTTAGTTTATGCTGATTTAGTGATCTTTTGGATATTTCTTTTATTATTTCTTATGAAAAAACACAGTAAAACTAGTGTTACTGGGTTTTTCCGAATTCTCAATAGCAGCAGGGAGTCTGGTGATGTGCCCGGTAAAGGCAACAGGCTCGACCCCTATTACGTGGGACCTAAAAATTCATGGCGAAATGTGGGTGTAATATTGTAATATTACACCCTCTGCTTACCCCTTCGGGGATACAGGCGTGAGTCTATAAATAAAAAGAAAAAAAAATCTTATGATGTCTTTCTTCTATCCTGTGTTTTCTGTTTACTGTTAGTAGGTATACATATATCGTTTGTTTACTCTGTGTGTCTTGTCCCTAATAAATATATTTTCTCTCTTTCTGTCATTGCAAAATCCCATGTTTGCAAAGAGACAGAAATAGCTATGCAAATATAATTATTTCTATCGTATGTGTAAACATCAACTTAACTAATAAACTTTAAGAAGCAAAACGACCTACCTACTGACAACCGAGGTGGCGAATTTTTCAACTTGCCAGTTCAAAATTCAACCAGCGTGCAAAGTTATAAAATGAAAAAATCAGCATTTGGTAAGTACTTGTAAAAATATAGTGTCGTAAATTGTGGACGATTCTGCGGCGTGGTAAGTCACACACGACGGTGAATAGCGGCCCGATACTTTATAAGCCGCGCTGATTTACTGCCTGTAATAAATAATCGCTCTTTCCCTACTATTTCGTACAAAATCCATATAATTCACAGTAACAAAGACATCGGTATCGAGGCACAACCTTCTCCCTAACATTTGTGTTGTGCCTATTCGTAATACAATATTCATAACGTCGTATCCGATATGTACTGGATCTTTATTGTTATTGCTCGACAGCCGATAAATTTATTCTTTCAATATTCTCTTTGCTGATAGATAACGTTTTTTTAAGATTCGCCATTATTTTCTGTGGGCGGGAAAACAAGAGGAAATCGCTTTGTGCGCGCCCGCTTACCTGTGTTTATAGACGGATTTGACGGCTTGAAAAAAGAACATCTGTTCCACCACCGTCAATAAATAAAAGGAATAGCTGTGAATACTTGAATATAGCCCCGGAATTACTTTTTCTGATGGGTTCATATATTAGTATTAATTAGGAAACCAGACCTATATATAGGTTTGCTTGCTTTTTCTCAGGTACATATATAACAACATTGCACATTGTTTTTAACAACTAATGAGCGAGTCACTGCATCTCATTTATATCTAGTTCTATTCTACTCATCATGCTGTCAGTGTTGGCTTAAGGGTTATGTAATGCATTCAACGTCTCTCGTCGCTGCCGTTATGCAATGCAGGCATGCAATAATTCCAAAGATGACCTACTTTTATTCGAAAAAGCTGTCATAATACTGGCAGCTTGCAAGCCAATCTCTTCAAAACATTTTTGAAAAAGCCGCGCTCAGCTGTTACTTTGGCACTAATCAGTGGCCAACCAAGTATCATCATCATCATCATCGTCTTTGTGTTATCCCAGTTGCATCCAAGACTTTCGCCTAGGAACCAGGGATCCACTTATATTAG
Organism: Euclidia mi; assembly: GCA_944739405.2. Taxonomy (NCBI): domain Eukaryota; kingdom Metazoa; phylum Arthropoda; class Insecta; order Lepidoptera; family Erebidae; genus Euclidia; species Euclidia mi. Next base: position 21,517,396 of record OX123204.2, on the reverse strand, counting down.
CTTTTCCACAAAGCGACTGCCGTCTGAATTCCGCTTCCCAAAGGGCTGGAATATCACGTTGTCTTTGACTGTATCGTCATCAAGCATCCATGAAGCTACCATCATTACCAGCACTACTAACGCACTCAACACAAACTTGTGTTTTAGTGTAGTGTGTGTTAGTAGTAGTGGTAATGATCCTCTGTATCGTCTGTATCGTCATCAAGCATCCATAAAGCTACCATCATTACGACTACTACTAACTCACTCAACACAAACTTGTGTTTTAGTGTAGTGTGTGTTAGTAGTAGTGGTAATGATCCTCTTTATCGTCTATATCGTCATCAAGCATCCATAAAGCTACCATCATTACGACTACTACTAACGCACTCAACAAAAACTTGTGTTTTAGTGTAGTGTGTGTTAGTAGTAGTGGTAATGATCCTCTGTATCGTCTGTATCGTCATCAAGCATCCATAAAGCTACCATCATTACGACTACTACTAACGCACTCACCACAAACTTGTGTTTTAGTGTAGTGTGTGTTAGTAGTAGTGGTTATGATCCTCTGTATCGTCTGTATCGTCATCAAGCATCCATAAAGCTACCATCATTACGACTACTACTAACGCACTCAACACAAACTTGTGTTTTAGTGTAGTGTGTGTTAGTAGTGGTGGTAATGATGGTAGCTTCATGGATGCTTGATGACGATACAGAAAAAGACAACGTGATATTCTAGCCCTTTGGGTAGTGGAATTCAGACGGCAGTCGCTTTGTGGAAAAGCTAATATAAGTGGATCCCTGGTTCCTAGGCGAAAGTCTTGGATGCAACTGGGATAACACAAAGACGATGATGATGATGACACTTTGTTGGCCACTGATTAGTGCCAAAGTAACAACTGAGCGCGGCTTTTTCAAAAATGTTTTTAAGAGATTGGCTTGCAAGCTGCCAGTATTATGACAGCTTTTTCGAATAAAAGTAGATCATCTTTGGAATTATTGCATGCCTGCATTGCGTAACGGCAGCGACTGGAGACGCTGAATGCAGTGAATAACCCTTTAGCCAACACTGAGAGCATGATGAGTAGAATAGAACTAGATATAAATGAGATGCAGTGACTCACTCATTAGTTGTTAAAAACAATGTGCAATGTTGTTATATATGTACCTGAGAAAAAGCAAGCAAACCTATATATAGGTCTGGTTTCCTAATTAATACTAATATACGAACCCATCAGAAAAAGTAATTCCGGGGCTATATTCAAGTATTCACAGCTATTTCTTTTATTTATTGACGGTGGTGGAACAGATGTTCTTTTTTCAAGCCGTCAAATTCGTCTATAACCACAGGTAAGCGGGCGCGCACAAAGCGATTTCCTCTTGTTTTCCCGCCCACAGAAAATAATGGCGAATCTTAAAAAAACCTTATCTATCAGCAAAGAGAATATTGAAAGAATAAATTTATCGGTTGTCGAGCAATAACAATAAAGATCCAGTACATATCGGATACGACGTTATGAATATTGTATTACGAATAGGCACAGCACAAATGTTAGGGAGAAGGTTGTGCCTCGATACCGATGTCTTTGTTACTGTGAATTATATGGATTTTGTACAAAATAGTAGGGAAAGAGCGATTATTTATTACAGGCAGTAAATCAGCGCGGCTTATAAAGTATCGGGCCGCTATTCACCGTCATGTGTGACTTACTACGCCGCAGAATCGTCCACAAAATACGATACTATATTTTTACAACTACTTACCAAATGCGGGGATTATTCATTTTATAACTTTCCAAGCTGGTTGAATTTCGAATTGGCAAGTTGAAAAATTTGCCGCCTCGGTTGTCAGTACGTCGTTTTGCTTCTTTAAGTTTATTAGTTAAGTTGATGTTTACACATACGATAGAAATAATTATATTTGCAAAACTATTTCTGTCTCTTTGCAAACATGGGATTTCGCAATGACAGAAAGAAAGAAAATATATTTATGCGGGACAATATCCACAGAGTAAACACATCGATATATGTATATATACTAACAGTAAACACAAAACCCAAGATAGAAGAAAGACGTCATAAGAAATAAGAAAAGCAATATCCAAAAGGTCACCAAATCAGCATAAACTAAGCGCCAAGCACCTAGTACTGGTTTTCATTCACCTAGTAATGGTTTGTTGACTCATTGGTGTACAGTGCGCGTGAGCTTGTAATTTGGTAATCAGACACTTGATAAACATGTTTGAATATTCTTAAATATGTACTTAGATGTTATTTGCTGCAAGTAATAATTATCAATTTGATGCGCACAAACTTCAAAAAGTTTTATAGTTCGCGTCGTTTAGTTTGAACGCGATACGCTCTGCGTAGTAATCTGTTGGTTTCTTCATTGGGCTTTCACTTCTGTTACTACGCGTGGCACCGTGTAGGGCTCAAACTCAGAGCACTTGACGTGGAATACAGTATAAAGAGCAGAGTAACCGCCTAAACCACTGCACCATACGTACAAACCATAAAACATTTGTTCCCACATCTACCAAGTTAAGCTAATATCAACAGATTGTCGTGTGAACCAATTTCCACCACATTTTCATTATTTACCCACCGAAGCGCATTCCCTTCGCCGAATTGATTCCGATTTGTATGTTACCTATGGGACTCAGGTAACACCGTGCTATATTCGACGTTATTTCGGATCCTCCTTCAGTTCTTTTCCATGGGCTTTTATTGGATGTAATTGAATATTAGGGTTGATTTGAGGTTCTTTTAATGTGTAGCTAAGAAATGTATAGTTTATTAAATTAATCTATTGGTTAAAATAGTCGTTTTCGTATAAAACAATGGTCTTCGGTTTAAATGTTTGCGAATGCATTCATTTTCAAATATTTACAAAATATTCATGACTGTTTATTTTTGGTGGAATTGCCTCTTTGCTGTTGTTATGGTTATTTGTAAAATTATTGTCATTATGCGATGAAATTTTTAAGACAATTAAATCTACCTTCACCGTTGGGCTTACATGTAGTCAACTAACTCTACCATATGGATAACAAAATTGTTTATCCGTATAGAAGTGAACCTGTGAGTGCAATGTTCAGCGCAGTGTTAAATACAGGTCCAATTCTATAAACAGTTTTACTGTGAGTGATCTACTTGTTTTTATTTTCGTGAAAAGGCAACCACGTTAAACGCTTATAATATTTAATATTTAAAATACAATATTTTTACGACTGCTCAATTGCAATTCAAATATCTTAAAACTAAATGTTATTTTTATTTCTAACACATAAGAACGTCTATAACGTACGTACCTCGATAACTCCGGCCTACGCCTTCATAATTCCCGTTTAGCCCAAACTACTCTCAGACAGTCACGACTATTGTCAATTTATACTTGTTCACTAATCTGACGGGAACAATTATCGCTAAACTTGTCTATTCTTGTGCTTATCATCATCATCATCAGCCCTTTATACTGTCCCACTGCTGGTCACGGGCCTCTTCTCACTTTGAGAAGGGCCATAGTCCACCACGCTGGCCAAAAGCGGGTTGGCAAACTTCCCATGTCTTTCGAGAACATTATGGAGAACTCTCAGACATGTGAGTTTCCACACCATGTTTTCCTTCACCGATTAGCAAGCGATAATCAACAATTTAATACGCACTTAACTCCGAAAAGTCATTAGTGCGTGCCGTGGTTTCGAACCCGAGACTCCTGCGTAGCAGTCCGTCGGTCTCTCTACTCAGCTATCGCTGTTTTCTATTATGCGATATGCGGTTTTATTGCAACGACTGCGTCGCGGAGTGTCTTGAGTTCATACCCTCACCGCGCACCACGGCGTTTTTGTAGTTAAGTGCGTATTTGTACGGTCTTACAATATTTTAAAGTGTGGTATGTGGTCTTACAATATTCTGCGCGTGGCAGCTTTCGCGCTTAAAAAAAAAGTGTTTTATTTGTCTCCTACATTGGATATTGCTGTCACTTAGATTTCGGTTGGGAATGTCAACGGAGGTACGTTAAACTCTACCCTAAATATATTCTAGGCATAGGCCTAGAATATATGATGAGAATATATAATGAGTAGTCATTACAACCACCGCGGTGTCATTTCACGTCCTGTAGCAGTGGGGCTAAGCAAATCATGGTCAACGTACATTGCAGCGATACTATTTTTAAATAATTTTAAAATCCAAAATGAAACGATTTATTTTTAAGAAATACTAGAAGCTTATGTAGGGCAGCTAGTTAAATAAAAAGTTACTAATCAGCTAGATAAAAAATTAATACCTGGTTCGGCGTTACACCGAAACCGTAGGTACCTAGACGATTTGGGAAAAAATGGACTGTATTTAAAGGATGGCGAGTTCTGGTCGCCTAGGATTGGAGAGGGAGAGAAAGTATGGTGTAGAAAGGAACCTCTTACCTTGCACGGCAATCTTCTTCTTCTCAGACGGGCAGTCTCCTGGTGTTTTCGAGATGAAGCTGCTTGATTAACTCCACTACACAAATCACTTTCACTCGCGAGCGGTTTTGTTGAGTTTTGTATAAGCGGTAATAATTATAGCGGTGCGGTGCGGTATGGCGGACACGATCTCAGCGTCTTGAATCTTCCGTCCCGTTAAGCAGGGCGGCCAATAGCGAGGCGTATCGGGAGGGGATTTATGAAAAGGATCGCTCGGATTGGCCGAGCAGCGACGAACCATTGACGCTGACGTGATTAGTTCTCGATGGAAAGGTAGATGGCACTACCATGTCCCCCCGGCCCTAAAGGGTTGCCTTTAAAAGAATTGAACTTAGCTATGTTGGGTGTACTACCGCATAACCCATCAATAGGCTAAGACAGCGATATGATAATAAAATTAATCTAAATTAACTTTAGCCAAAACTACAAACGCAATAACAGCGAAAACTACTAACTAAATACTTAAACTAAGTGGTAGATCCAACTTCAGGCTAGATTTCACTGAGTTGGAAGCGGACAGAGACGTACAACAGGGCGCACGTAGCTCCCCTTCGCGGTTTTCACGGTAACAACGCGGGTTGTACCGTCCTTGGAAGTATGCAATTTCTCTACGATGGCTAACGGCCATGAAAGCGGCGGAGCATTATCATGTATTATGACGACCAACGTACCCTCCTGTATAGGGGATGCAGGACTATTCCACTTGGATCTAGCATGAAGCTGGTGTAGATATTCCGCACGCCAGCGCCGCCAGAACGACTGCACGATTTTATCCAGAAGAGTATGTCTCTGGAGCAAGCTTGAAGAGTCTGCTTCAGGAGCCGGAAATGACGATAATGGCACTGTGTTCAGAAAATGTGCAGGGCTTAATGCGGATCTGCAGGGTCGCTAGTCAATGCCGTGAGCGGACGCGAGTTGATCAGTGCCTCAACTTGTGCAAGGACAGTTAAAAGCTCTTTGAAGAGAGGATCTGTTGACCTATAACTTTGGAGAGATGCGTTTTAATTACTTTGACCATGCTTTCCCAACATCCACCGAAATGTGGTGATGCTGGTGGAATAAACTTCCAGTCAATATGATTTATGGAAAGTTCTTCCTGAAGACGAGTACGATATTCTTCTCTGAGAAACTTATAAAGGTCGCGTAAATAAGAGCTTGCGCCCACAAAACAAGTGCCGTTATCCGTGTACAAACACTGTGTAGGGCCGCGCCGTGAGAGAAATCGTTTAAGGGCTGCCAGGAATGACACCGTGCTTAAATCTGTCGCAACTTCAATATGCGTAGCGCGCGTCGTTAAGCATGTAAAAATACATAGCCAGGCTTTACGGCTTTTAACACCTCGACCACGCACTGGCGTATACTGCAGTGGTCCTGCGTAATCACAACCGGTGTGTGTAAACGCTTTAGCAACCTGGTTGACGCGCTGGCTAGGGAGATCGGCCATGGGAGGGAAAGTCGGACGCGGACGAAATTTGAAACAGACGTTACATTTATGTATTCTGGGACAAATTATTCGTCGCGCGGCTAAAATCCAATACTTATGCCTAAGTAAGGACATAAGCAACTCTGGACCGGCATGGAGATGCTTCTTGTGATAAAAATCAACAAGAAGGTTGACAACATGATCATGTCGTGGCAGAATGCAAGGATGTTTGTAGTTATAAGGCTCATCCGAATTTGACAGACGACCCCCAACGCGTATGACGCCGTGTTCTTCGAGAAACGGCTTGAGTCTAAGGATAGCGGGAGAACAAGGTACATTGTCTTTCAAATTTTGAATGTCGTTACTAAAATGAACAGCCTGTACAGCTCGTAGTAACTTACATTCTGCGAATTTGATATCAGTACTTGATACAAAAGTCTCATTAGGTAGGTGCCTAAGGAACCTATAGACATAAACGATGGCACGGAGTAACTTAGACCACGATGACATGCGTAGTGCGAGTGCATAGATGGGAGACTCCGCAACCTCAGCAATCACGGGATAAGAAACAGACTTCCGTTCGGGTACATCTTCGTCTTCTGCACCGTGGTCAAAGGGTTGCATGGGCCATTCTGACGGATCATGGGAAATCCAAGAAGGTCCACGATGCCACAATGGATGATGCAGAAGATTAGGTGGAGTGACACCACGAGACAAGCAATCTGTGGGGTTCTCAATGACCGCGACGTGATTGAAACAAGTAGCGGGAACAAGTTCAATCAATTTACTAACGTGGTTGGCGAAAAAAGTCTGCCAGCGATGAGGAGAAGAATGAATCCAAGCGAGCACTACTTTGGAGTCGGAAAATGCGTATATTTTATTAATGGGGTAGTGGGGCAAAACTGTGTCTTGAACCTTGCGGAGTAACTGAGACAGCAGAAGGGCCGCGCACAACTCCAGCCTCGCAACCGAAATGGTTTTAACAGGCGAGACCTTAGACTTGGCACAAACTAACTGCACCGAGTAGTTAGAACCAATGCGGACTTGCAGATATACGACTCCGCCATAAGCACGCTCGCTGGCGTCAGCGAAACCTATTAAGTTGATGGTACATCCATCTACCAACCCAAGATGACGCGGAACAGTAATTTGATTGAGCGCGGTAAGCTCAATACAAAACTGGCCCCAAGCGGTGACAATATGGTCAAGGGGTGTTTCATCCCACTCACACTTTGATAGCCAAAGCTCTTTGATCGAGAGCTTGGCGTACAAAATTGTGGGAGCCACAAAACCCATTATGTCCCATAGTCGAGCCACTGTGGACAGCATAGTGCGTTTGGTGCACTTATCATCTGGTGGTGAGACGTCAAACCGAAAACTATCGCAGGATTTGTCCCAGCGTAAACCGAGAACTTTATGCGGTACAGACTTCTCAAACTCAATGTCTGGAGAAGCTTTATGAGAATCTGGTATGCGTGCGAGAACCTCCTTAGAGTTGCTTGTCCATTTGACAAGATCAAACTGGCCTCGCTTGAAAAGCTGGATAAGCTCTTCACAAAGCGAAATTGCTAGCGGAGTGGATATGACACTACAGACAATGTCATCCATATACAAAGCGGAAGTAGCAACGGCCGCTGCGGCGGGAAAGTGATCGCCTTCATCAGCGATCAACTGGCGAACAACTCGTAACGCGTGATATGGGCTAGACTTGAGTCCAAAACAAACACGATTGAACACAGATAAAGGTTCTTTCTTGTCAAAACGATAAAAGAGCCGTTGAAATCTACGGTCAGATTCGCGAACGCCGATATTGAGAAACATTTGGCGGCAATCAGCTGACAGAACGATTTGGAAAAGACGAAACTTTATTATGATGTTAAATAAATCACCCTGTAGATTGGGGCCGGCCTGCAAAATGTCATTAATCGACTGACCCGATGTAGTCTTACAACTCAAGGAGCAAGTATTCATGGAGTGATAGCTTTATGCATAAACAAGAAACCTATCGTTATTTCTTTTTACTTGTATAAAATTTCATATGTGTAACCGAGACACATGTATTGTATTTGTTACCTCTTGAAATACTCATGTCGCAATTTTTTCAAAAGAAGAAATGACTGTCAATAGTGATGTACTCATGCATTAATCTTTTATTGGTATTGGTATATAATTCGGTATGTAGAGACAATATAAGCATTTGATTAAGTAATATACCAGTAGCATATTATTTTACGAGCTTTTATTTAGAATAATATATAGTACTTAGGTGCCTACAAAGAAACAAATACTGTAAAAAGAGAGGTAATAATGAGATATGATTGAACATATCTTATTATTACCTCTCTTTTTACAGTATTTAGGAAAGTAATTGATAAAAAGTCTAAATAGTCAAAATCTTTTATTTAGACCACAAAGTAATGCACACGATAACTGCCCGGCAGGTCTGATACTATATGTATTACCAAAATGGGATGTACATGGGCGGAAACAGTTAACATTTACGAACAATATTTTCATCCTGAGTTCCAGAAGTGCAAGCCATGTTCACTCTTGAAGCTTTATTATCGCTTCTAAAAATAAGGTTTCGTTATTTCGGACATTTCTGAAAATTACAACACAAATCTGTTTATGACATACCTACATATATGTATATATGATTACTTTAGCATATTTTAACAGTTGCAATGTTGGTATATATTGATTGATAAAAATATAAGTTAATAATAATAAAGTAGAAGTACAAACCTCAGTATTAGATATCTGGTTAGTAAAAATAGTAGGCACAGCATAAGAATGCAAAACTTTTTTTGAAATCCTTCTTGATAACAAGCAGACACAAAATCAAGCGAACAAAGTTTAGAAGAATTAGACTGTTGCCATTCTCCCTTTCTCATATTTCGGACCCAATTTAGTTTCAAACCTTCATTCTTTGGAAATCTACAAAAAATCACAATTAATAACCAATTATTCAAATTATAATCTTTCAGAAATTGGTTTTCTAACTGACAATAGTATTACAACACTATCCTCATATTTTTTATCGAAATATTTCTATTATATTTATTTCATTGTGACTATTGGAAAAAAAATATGTGTCAACGGTGGTCATTATCTTTATCTTTAAGCATAAGCTTTACAAATATCATTGTAGAATTATTACGGCAGATATCTACAATTTTACTTATTATGACGGTGGTAAGATATTTTTTGACCATTTTCGGTCAATAGTCCCATTTGGCTTTTACATCCGACGGCATTACAAACTGACCATAGTTTGTAATGCCGTTGCCATTTTTTAATGTTTAGAAGTGGTCATATCTACAATTGTAATATTTTGTAGCAATTAAAATTGCAATTTATTTCGACACGGCTTTCACTCCAGCTGGACGAACATCGACATGACATAACATTTTTCTTGGCATATGTCATTCAAGGCTGTATAAAGTTATATGGCTATCATACTCGAACATATGCAGTTTTGTAATTAAAGAGAAAAGAGATGCATATACGTTTTCTACTCATTTTGAAATGCTCCCTCCATGTATACTTGCTCCTTGTTACAACCACGCGAAGTTTAGTAGAGGTTATATCTTCGCGAACTATGCCGTGATGCGGGATATAATATGAGAGTAGAGAGTTGCCCTCGTTGTTTACAACTACACTCAAAAAACCTTTATCTATGTAGGCGCTGCGTAACTTAAGTGATGCATCAAGTTTACGTTCCAAACAATGGAAACGTCTGAGCGCAGCAGCGTACGAGTCGCCTAACGAATAAGGGTCACCACAGAATGGCAACGCCACAACGTATCTGCCACTGTCGTCACGAACAGTGGTAGCGCGGAAATGTTCTTCACACTTGAGATCTTTACGGCTCATCGAGGGCGGACGTCATTATAGGCGCTGCGTAACTTAAGTGATGCATCAAGTTTACGTTCCAAATAATGGAAACGTCTGAGCGCAGCAGCGTACGAGTCGCCTAACGAATAAGGGTTACCACAGAATGGCAACGCCACAACGTATCTGCCACTGTCGTCACGAACAGTGGTAGCGCGGAAATGTTCTTCACACTCGAGATCTTTACGGCTCATCGAGGGCGGTGCGGTAACCTCTTCAAGCTCCCAAAATCGCTTGAGAAGAGAATCAATATTATTTTTTTGAAGAACAGAACAACAGCAAGACGTTATAAGTTACGTCACGAGAAGTATGTAATGTAGGTACGGTACCCATAATCACATACCCAAATACCGTCTCAATAGCGGGCGGTAAGTTATGTTGCTCACTACGTACCACTTTAGTTAGTAGCAAGTGCGGGAATATTGCAGCTCCAATCAAAACATCAATGTCTGCCAGATTCGCAAACTCCGAATCTGCCAGCGGCAATGACTCGAGGTGTGTGAGTAGCGATACGTCCGCATTAGCGTTTGGCAATGTATCCGTAATACGCTCCACGATAAGCGAAGAAATGTTAAAATTAATGTCCCTATCAAAACGCGAATGTATTTTAATATCTACGGAACCCTTGCAATGTTTTTCTGAACCGCCGATCCCTTTGACTATTGAGTTTGTATTTTTAAAGTTACTCCACAATCCGAGGCGTTTGAACAACTCAAATGTTATTAAATTGGTCTGAGACGCGCTATCGAGTAGACAACGTACCATGTGTCAATAACCCATTAACATCATAAACGATAACTTGCGCTGTCGCTAACAGAATAGTCTTAGACGTCATACACCGCGGCTTAGCACTGCTTTGATCACTACAAGCACGTGAAGGCCGTCCGCGCGTGCACGCCGCCCGCGCAATGGATGTCGTACACAACGATATTTCATTCTGGATGGTGGGAGGCGCAGTTATCGTAGCCTGCACCTGCCACGTAAGTGTGTCAAGGTTAGCGGCTTGGCTTGACATCGGGCTACCTTTATCGAAATGTAACAGTGAATGGTGTCGTTGATTACATGAGCGGCATCTCGTTCTACTAGAACAATCACTCGTTTTATGCTTTATACTTAAGCAATGAATGCATGCTTTGTTATCTTTTACGCACTTGAAACGAGCGGTCGGATTAAAATTATTAAAAGCGGGACATTTATAGAAATGGTCGTGCACTATATTACTGCACAGACACTTATGTGAATGAATTTTATTAGATTTCGAGCAGGTTACGTAAGATTGTGGATTAGGGACCAAGTTATTGTTACTATTTCGCGCTTTATTCGACCTTTGTTTGCTGCTGTTAGTGTTAGACGGGCTAGGTGAACTAGACTGTGTATTATGAAATATTCGACACTGATCTTTGATGAACGAAATAAAACTATCTAGTGTAGGTATTTTATTATTGCGTTCCGTCATCTCGAAAGCACGAATTGTTTCAGTGTCAAACTTTTTTAAAGCGAGTTGAAGCAACATAAAGTCGAAAAGATCTTCTAATTTTAAGTTCCTAAGAGAATTAACCGCGGTTACGAAGTTATCTATAAACAGCTGGAAATTCGAGACAGATGCGGCACCGGACAGTTTAAGATTTAAAGCTTGGTCAAAGTAGGTAGACGCTAGGACGCGCGTGTCTTGATATCTATCAAGTAGTGACTGAAATATGACCTGATAATTCTCAGCACTGGGTGTGACACCTGCAAATACGGGCTGGGCCTTCGGTGACAGTTTACCTATTAAATAGTACAACCTGTCAGCATCTGTCAGAGAACCATTATCGTGCACTGTAGACTTAAAACTCGCATAGAATAACGGCCAGTTTCGTATGTCGCCATCAAACGACATAATCTCGATTGGCGGTAATCTCGGCGTGTGGGTCTCGGCAACGGGCTGTGCCGAACATTTACCCTCCAATTGCGATTGTATACGCTTAATAATACAATAAAGATCTTCGAATGAGATGTACGCCTGATAATTCGGTTTTTCATCAGGATTGATAGAAAGTAATCTTGTGTTATAATCGTCTAACAACTTATGAAAATCTGTTCGAATATTATCTACTGTCATACAATAACTAAGGAATGATTCCCTATTAATAAATGGACTTTTAAAATTTAAAGAAAGGTCTGATATTGTGAGCCTCTCTGTTGAGCGAGTTATAGAGATATCTTGTGTCGAATTTGATCAGTTCATTGTTATGAGTGTATACAAGCCTCCATGTGCACATTTTGAAAGTTTTCTAGTAATTATGGAGGATGCCCTAAGCAAAGTTAATAATTGCCATAAAACGGTTGCTATTTGTGGTGACTTTAACATTAACATTTTAAAGAAATGTTCTTTATCAATTAATTTCTTAAATCTATTTAAATCTTACAATTTAAGTCATACTTTTTTAGAACCAACTAGAGTGACTGCCACAAGTGCTACCTGTATTGATAATATATTTATTAACACTAAGCCTTTACAAAAATCCTTAATTAATATGTTACAGTCTGATCACTGTGGGCAGTCAGTCTGTTGTCCAAGAAAAAGCCCTAAGATCCAGAGTAAAATTATTAATTTTATACCTATAAATGAAAACCGATTAGAACTTTTTAAAAATAATCTATCAAATAAAATGCGTTGGTTGCCTATTCATGACCATCCGGATCAGTTATATAATTCATTATTTAAATTGATTAGTGATGAATTTTTTACTGTATTTAAACCTAAAAAATTAAATGTAACTGACCGTCTGATGTTTAGTGATTGGACAACTGAAGGCATTCATAAAAGTCGGATTAGGTTATATGAACTTTATAATGAAAAAACTTTTAATAATAGTCCAGCCTTTATTAATTATGTAAAAAAATACTCAAAAACATTTAGACAAGCTTGTTATGCTGCAAAATCAATTTATTTGAAAAATAAAATAAAAAGCGCTGAAAATACCATAAAAGCAACTTGGAATGTGATCAATAGCGAAACTGGTAGAGCCAAGACACGCAGTCGCGACTACCTACTAAATATCAATAATGTGAGTATTGCAGAGGACTTGGAAGTAGCGACGGAATTTGAAAAGTTTTTTGCTAATATACCCATTGTAACTACAGCGTCACTTAAATCGTCTTCCATGTCTGCTGAAATGCTGCTTAAAGACTGCGTGCCGGAATGTGTTACGGCCTTTGAATTTGTTGCTGTTACTACAGATGATGTTCTTAAACAATTTAAAACTATTAATATGAAAAAGACAAAGGATCTGTGGGGATTGTCAGTAAAGACTGTTTCGTCTATTATTACATTAATTGCTCCACATCTTGCAACAGTGTTCAATGGTTGTGTCACTTCTGGAACATTTCCTGATTTAATGAAGTATAGCAAAATAACACCTTCATTTAAATCTGGTGACACATCAGACCCCTCAAATTTTCGACCTATTGCCAACACTTAGCAAAATTTTTGAGAAACTAATTCTTAGTCAGCTACTTAGTCATTTCAATAGACATAATCTTCTTCACAAGAAACAGTTCGGATTTACGAGGGGTTGTTCAACTACTGACGCAGCAGTTGAGTTACTGAAAAGTATTTTTGCAGCTTGGGAGAAGTCGCAAGATGCGTTAGGTATATTTTGCGACTTGTCTAAAGCCTTTGATTGTGTTCATCATTATACTCTTATCAGGAAACTATATCATTACGGCATTAAAAATAAAGCTCTCGATCTCCTGACTTCTTATTTGGGCAACAGAATCCAGAAGGTCGAGGTTAATGATAAGATATCTCCAGGTTCTGCTTTGAAAATGGGTGTCCCGCAGGGTTCAATTCTCGGACCATTTCTATTCTTGATATATATTAACGATTTACCTTATTACGTTAAGAATAATCATGAGATTGTATTGTTCGCTGATGATACCTCTTTGATTCTTAATATTAAACGACGACAGAGTAACTTTGACGAAGTAAACAATGCACTCTCTAATGTTGTCAATTGGTTTAATGTTAATAATCTATTACTTAATAATAAGAAAACTAAACTTTTAAAATTTTCAATGCCCAATGTTAAACATATGCCAACCAATGTACAACTTAATGAATCTAGGATTGAGCCCGTCGAGACAACCATGTTTTTAGGTATTATGCTGGACACCAAACTACAATGGGGTCCACATATAGAAAGGCTTTCGGGCAAACTCAGTTCTGCAGCTTATGCAGTTAAGACAATTAGACGCCTCACAGATTTAGAAACAGCTAGAATGGTTTATTTCAGTTACTTTCATAGCTTAATGTCGTATGGGATTCTTCTCTGGGGGAATGCTGCAGACCTAAATACAATATTTGTTCTGCAGAAAAGACCTGTAAGGGGAATTTATAACCTCAGTCCAAGAGTTTCTCTAAGAGAAAAGTTCAAAGAAATAAACATTCTAACTGTTGTATCACAATATATTTATGAAAATCTGCTATATGTACATAAAAATATTGACAAATTTTGTAAAAAATGTGATATACATTCTGTAAATACAAGACACAGGAATAATCTCGTAGTTCATAGCACTCGTCTCCACAAAATAAGTAGCTGTTTTATGGGGCAATGTATACGCTTTTATAACAAGCTCCCTTATAATATAAGAGACCTATCTATAAATAAGTTCAAAATTATTGTAAAAGTGAAATTGTGTTCAAAAGCCTATTATAAAATATCTGACTATAAAGACGACCAAAACGCTTGGGACTGAGCTGTTCTAATTCGACACACAAAAATAATTGTATTAAATATTTCTTTTTAATGACGTTTCGTAAGTACTTTCAAAGTTTACACGAAATAAAGAAGTATTTCATTTCATTTCATTTCATTACTATCGGAAATAGCGGCGATTATTGAGCACTCATAGATGTTTTGAATACGCCCAAATAAAATATTGCGTTTTGCTTCTAAGATTGTCATCTCTTTGTCTTCCGACACGCGCGACTTCTTTTGTTGTGACATGCTTACGTAAGTATAAGCTAATGAGACCGAAACAAAATAAGAATATCTAATGTACCTATTATTTTACCTAAGTAGGCTAAGTAGGCAACACTTTAGAGCTGTGGAATTAAAAGTTGCTCAAAATATGAGAATTACAAGACAACTATGATAGTTCCAGAAATAATAATTGAGTAAGTAGGTAGCTACATAAAGTTTACCTACTGATGCGGGCGGAAACAACCATGTGACGGTTATGTGAATGGGCTAGGAGTATAACTAGGTGCTATAACTGCCTAGGTATAGCGATATAACGAGGTTTTACGTGTAAAACGTAAATGAATCCGACTCGTATGGATAAAAAAATGGTTCGGCGTTACACCGAAACCGTAGGTTCCTAGGCGATTTGGGAAAAAATGGACTGTATTTAAAGGATGGCGAGTTCTGGTCGCCTAGGATTGGAGAGGGAGAAAAAGTATGGTGTAGAAAGGAACCTCTTACCTTGCACGGCAATCTTCTTCTTCTCAGAAGGGCAGTCTCCTGGTGTTTTCGAGATGAAGCTGCTTGATTCACTCCACTACACAAATCACTTTCACTCGCGAGCGGTTTTGTTGAGTTTTGTATAAGCGGTAATAATTATAGCGGTGCGGTGCGGTATGGCGGACACGATCTCAGCGTCTCGAATCTTCCGTCCCGTTAAGCAGGGCGGCCAATAGCGAGGCGTATCGGGAGGGGATTTATGAAAAGGATCGCTCGGATTGGCCGAGCAGCGACGAACCATTGACGCTGACGTGATTAGTTCTCGATGGAAAGGTAGATGGCGCTACCAATACCCAAAAATATTCACTGTTGGTAGTATGCAGACATAAAAAGATCAGCGACCAATACTATTTGCACTGAAAATTCAAGATATGCGATGCCCTCGATATATTTCAATTACGTTTTAATCTTTGCTGTCAGGCAGGAGTTGCCCATCAAAACTATGACGGAAAACAATCACAAATTAAGAACTATTTACGGAACAGTTAGGTTAATATAATAAAAAGAATACATGCTTCAAATGACTAAAACATTTTGAGCTACACAGTCCTCATATTACGTAATATCAATATTAAAACTTATAAAACCGTTCCGCACAATTACCTAGAGGTTTAATTAAATGTAACAAATTTAATTTATATCGAGTCGCGGGCGTCAACTCTCATTCTGTTTCTCAGTACGATACCTGGAGACATACCACGGGATTAGCCATCATGCGACATCACGAAACGTTAGAGTTCTATGCTGTGATTGGTGGAGAATTCACAGTTGACCAATGAGAGTGCCGATAGTCGACATAACACTTGGGGTAGCCAAACCCGTGCTGGCTTTTCGTACATATAGTAGGAGAATTCTCAAATTAGATTACGTATCCTAGTGTTCCGGCTTAATTTCAACTCGGATTGCTCTATAATGAACTTTGTACAGATATGCCTTTTATTCCGCCGTTAAATTAAACAAGTCGAAGTTGATTGTTTTAGCTTTTAATTTGCGAGTCGGTTGGGACTTTGTATATGCTATGTGTAGAGTGTGTTAAGTTTTGGGTGTAAAAGAGTTCTTTGAATGCGTGTGATACTGTTCTAAGTGGGGTTGGTTCAGATACTTTACTACTTTTGACTGCATGGTTAGCGTAATGGTTTAAGCGGCCGCCTCGCCGCCTGACACTGCGCCGAGTGTTGTGGGTTCGATTCCCGCACGAGGGAACATTTAGTGTGATTCATAAATTGTTGTTTCGAGTCTGGATGTTCATTGTGTCCGTTAGTTGTATGTTTGTAAAGTCCACCGCCTTTTAAAGAGAAAGAAAGAGATAGAGCTACTATTACCGCGAGATTATAGTATGCTTCTTTGCCATTTTAACGTTGTAAAGATTGTGCTCCCCTATGGTCTCCATGCCATGGAAGTCCGCTGATCTAAAGAGATTAAGAGAATATTAGGTTTTACATAATACTGCTGAGATTTAACTTTAAACAAGACTTCGTCCGCAACTCCGGCCACGTGAATAAAACACCTAAGCCTTCCCCAAGAATCGCACTATCTATTGGTAAAAACGACTACTATCGAGCTCTTACAGACAGACAGGGAAACATGGGAATTTCGGTTTATAATATGTACTAGCTGTTTCCCGCAGTTTCACCC
Organism: Euclidia mi; assembly: GCA_944739405.2. NCBI lineage: Eukaryota > Metazoa > Arthropoda > Insecta > Lepidoptera > Erebidae > Euclidia > Euclidia mi. Next base: position 21,500,489 of record OX123204.2, on the reverse strand, counting down.
GCGTCCTGAGAGAATTACTTCGCGGACCCAGTTAATTTATAGCCTAAGTTACTCCTTGGTAGGTACATCAGCTATCCGCCAGTGAACGTCCCGTCAAAATCGGTCCAGCCGTTCAAGAGTTTAGCGAGAACAAACAGACAGACAGATAGGCAAAATGTCACTTCGGTATATGTACCGTGTATACATCCATATGCATTTAGTAAAAAGTAGTTATTTTAATATTAGAAACCGACACTCCAACTTTATTTATATTGGCTCGGCGTTACACCGAAACCGTATGTTCCTAGTCGATTTGGAGAAGGATTAATATTGTGGACTGTAGGATGGCGGTTCTTCGGCGACTAGGAAATGAGGAAGTGAAAAGGTATTGTGGATAGGAGCCTCTTACCTTGCTCGGCAGTCTTCTTCTTCTCAGAAGAGGTGGCCTCCTGGTATCTTCAAGTATATTGAAGCTGCTTGAATCACCCACTACACAAATCACTTTCACTCGCGGGCGGTTTTGTTAGGTTTTGGTATAAGCGGTAATAATTATATATGGCGGTGCGGATTGCGGTACGCGGCGGACATGAGTTTTTTCGAGCGTCTCGAATCATCCATTCTTTCTTCGTCGCCGTTGAGCAGGGCAGCCAATAGCGAGGCGTTTGGGAAATTCGTTCATGTTCAGTTCATTCATGAAAAGGATCGCTCGGATTGGCTGAGCAGCGACGAACCATTGACGTTGACATAATTAACTAGCAAGGGAAAGGATAGATGGCGCTACCATATCCCCCCGGCCCTAAAGGGTTGCCTTTAAAAAATAAATAAAATTGAACTAAGCTATGTTGGGTGTACTACCGCATAACCCATCAATAGGCTAAGACAGCGATATGACAATAAAATTAATCTAAATTAACTTAAGCGAAAACTACAAACTAAATACTTAAACTAAGAGGTAGATCCAACTTCAGGCTAGATCTCACTGAGTTGAAAGCGGACAGAGACGTACAACAGGGCGCACGTAGCTCCCCTTCGCGGTTTTCATGGTAACAACGCGGGTTGTACCATCCTTGGAAGTATGCAGTTTCTCTACGATGGCTAACGGCCATGAAAGCGGCGGAGCATTATCATGTATTATGACGACTAACGTACCCTCCTGTATAGGGGATGCAGGACTATTCCATTTGGATCTAGCCTGAAGCTGGTGTAGATATTCCGCACGCCAGCGCCGCCAGAACGACTGCACGAGTTTATCCAGCAGAGTATGTCTCTGGAGCAAGCTTGAAGAGTCTGCTTCAGGAGCCGGAAATGATGATAATGGCACTGTGTTCAGAAAATGTGCAGGGCTTAACGCAGATGGTTCTGCAGGGTCACTACTCAATGCCGTGAGCGGACGCGAGTTGATCAGTGCCTCGATTTGTGCAAGGACAGTTAAAAGCTCTTCGTAAGAGAGGATCTGTTGGCCTAAAACTTTGAAGAGATGCGTTTTAATTACTTTGACCATGCTTTCCCAACATCTACCGAAATGTGGTGATGCTGGTGGAATAAACTTCCAGTCAATATGATCTATAAAAAGTTCTTCCTGAAGACGAGTACGATAACCCGCGACGTGATTGAAACAAGTAGCGGGAACAAGTTCAATCGATTTACTAACGCGGTTGGCGACAAAAGTCTGCCAGCGGTGAGGAGAAGAATGAATCCAAGCGAGCACTACTTTGGAGTCAGAAAATGCGTATATTTTATTAATAGGGTAGTGGGGCAAAACTGTGTCTTGAACCTTGCGGAGCAACTGAGACAGCAGAAGGGCCGCGCACAACTCCAGCCTCGCGACCGAAATGGTTTTAATAGGCGATATCTTAGACTTGGCACAAACTAACTGCACCGAGTAGTTAGAACCAATGCGGACTTGCAGATATAAGACTCCGCCATAAGCACGCTCGCTGGCGTCAGCGAAACCTATTAAGTTGATGGTACATCCATCTACCAACCCAAGATGACGCGGAATAGTAATTTGATTGAGCGCGGTAAGCTCAATACAAAACTGGTCCCAAGCGGCGACAATATGGTCAGGGGGTGTTTCATCCCACTCACGCTTTGAAAGCCAAATTTCCTTGATCAAGAGCCTGGCGTACAAAATTGTGGGAGCCACATAACCCGTTATGTCCCATAGTCGAGCCACTGTGGACAGCATAGTGCGTTTGGTGCACTTATCATCTGGTGGTGAGACGTCAAACCGAAAACTATCGCAGGATTTGTCCCAGCGTAAACCGAGAACTTTATGCGGTACAGACTTCTCAAACTCAATGTCTGGAGAAGCTTTATGAGAATCTGGTATGCGTGCGAGAACCTCCTTAGAGTTACTTGTCGATTTGACAAGATCAATTTGGCCTTGCTTGAAAAGCTGAATAAGCTCTTCACAAAGCGAAATTGCTAGCGGAGCGGATATGACACTACAGGCAATGTCATCCATATACTAAGCGGATGTGTAGTATAGTATAGTGTAGCGTAGCGTAGCTTAGCATAGCATAGCATAGCATAGCATAGCGTAGCATAGCGTAGCATAGCGTAGCATAGCGTAGCATAGCGTAGCATAGCGTAGCATAGCGTAGCATAGCGTAGCATAGCGTAGCATAGCGTAGCATAGCGTAGCATAGCGTAGCATAGCGTAGCATAGCGTAGCATAGCGTAGCATAGCGTAGCATAGCGTAGCATAGCGTAGCATAGCGTAGCATAGCGTAGCATAGCGTAGCATAGCGTAGCATAGCGTAGCATAGCGTAGCATAGCGTAGCATAGCGTAGCATAGTGTAGCATAGCATAGCATAGCATAGCGTAGCATAGCGTAGCATAGCGTAGCGTAGCGTAGCGCAGCATAGCAAAGCGTAGCATGGCGTAGCATAGCGTAGCATAGCGTAGCATAGCGTAGCATAGCGTAGCATAGCGTAGCATAGCGTAGCATAGCGTAGCATAGCGTAGCATAGCTTAGCATAGCGTAGCATAGCGTAGCATCGCGTTGCATAGCTTAGCATAGCGTAGCATAGCGCAGCATAGCGCAGCATATCATAGCATAGCGCAGCATAGCGTAGCATAGCGTAGCATAGCGTAGCATAGCGTAGCATAGCGTAGCATAGTGTAGCATAGCATAGCATAGCATAGCGTAGCATAGCGTAGCATAGCGTAGCATAGCGTAGCATAGCGTAGCATAGCGTAGCATAGCGTAGCATAGCGTAGCATAGCGGAGCATAGCGTAGCAATGCGTAGCAATGCGTAGCAATGCGTAGCATAGCGTAGCAATGCGTAGCATAGCGTAGCATAGCGTAGCAATGCGTAGCAATGCGTAGCATAGCGTAGCATAGCGTAGCATAGCGTAGCATAGCGTAGCATAGCGTAGCATAGCGTAGCATAGCGTAGCATAGCGTAGCATAGCGTAGCATAGCGTAGCATAGCGTAGCATAGCGTAGCATAGCGTAGCATAGCGTAGCATAGCGTAGCATAGCGTAGCATAGCATAGCATAGCTAATTAGTGCTTTATCTTACACACATTTTTAGCACCCACCTTGATCTCTTGAAGAACAGAACAACAACAAGACGTAATACAATGAGAAGTATGTAACGTAGGTACGGTACCCATAATCACATACCCAAATACCGCCTCAATAGCGGGCGGTAAATCATATCGCTCACTACGTACTATTTTAGTTAGTAACAAGTGCGGAAATATTGAAGCTCCGATCAAAAGATCAATGCCTGCCGGATTCGCAAACTCTGCGTCTGCCAGCGGCAATGACTCGAGGTGAGTGAGTGATGCTACGTCTACATTAGCGTACGGCAATGCGTCCGTGATACGCTCCACGATAAGCGACGAAATGTTAAAATTAATGTCCCTATCAAAACGCGAATGTATTTTAATATCTACGGAACCCTTGCAATGATTTTCTGACCCGCCGATACCTTTGACCACTGAACTAGTATTTTAAAAGTTATTCCACTATCCGAGGCGTTTGAAACATTCCAATGTTATTAAATTGGTCTGAGACGCGCTATCGAGTAGACAACGTACCATGTGCGGCGACCCATTAACATCATAAACGATAACTTGCGCTGTCGCTAACAGTACCGTCTTTGACGCCGTACACTGCGTTTTGGCCCTGCGCGGATCATTATAGATGCGCGAGTGCCGTTCTCGCGTGCGCGTTGCCCGCGCGATGGATGTCGTACACAACGATATTTCATTCTGAATCGTGGGATGCGCAGTTATCGTAGCCTGCACCTGCGACGTAAGTGTGTCAAGGTTAGCGGCTTGGCTTTACAACGGACTATTTTTATCAAAGTGCAACAATGAGTGGTGTCGTTGATTACATAAACGACATCTCGTCTTACTAGAACAATCACTAGTTTTATGCTTTATACTTAAGCAATTAATACATGCTTTGTTGTCTTTTACGCACTTGTAACGAGCAGTTGGATTTAGACCATTGAAGGCGGGACACTTATAGATATGGTCGTGCACTATATTACCGCACAGACACTTCTGTGAATTATTACTATTAGATTCCGAGCATGTTACGTAAGATTGTGGATTAGGGACCGAGTTATTATTACTATTTCGCGATTTATTCAACCTTTGTTTGCTGCTGTTAGTGTTAGACGGGCTTGGTGAACTAGGCTGCGTATCATGAAATATTCGACACTGACCTTTGATGAACGAAATAAAACTATCTAGTGTAGGTATTTTCTTATTGTGTTCCGTCATCTCGAAAGCACGAATTGTTTCAGTTTCAAACTTTTTTAAAGCGAGTTGAAGCAACATGTCGGAAAGATCTTCCAATTTTAAGTTCCTAAGAGAATTAACCGCGGTTACAAAGTTATCTATAAACAGCTTGAAATTGGAGACAGATGCGGCAACGGATAGTTTAAGATTTAAAGCTTGGTCAAAGTAGGTAGACGCTAGGACGCGCGTGTCTTGATATCTATCAAGTAGTGACTGAAATATTACCAGATAATTCTCAGCACTGGGTGTGACAGGTGTCACACCCAGTGCTGAGATCCGTATTTGCAGGTGCAAATACGGACTGGGCCTTCAGTGATAGTTTACCTATTAAATAGTACAACCTGTCAGCATCTGTCAGAGAACCATTATCGTGCACTGTAGACTTAAAACTCGCATAGAATAACGGCCAATTTCGTATATCTCCGTCAAACGACATAATCTCGATTGGCGGTAACCTCGGTTTGCGAGCCGCTGCAACGGACTTTGCCGAATATTTACCCTCCAATTGCGATTGTATACGCTTAATAATACAATAAAGGTCCTCGAATGAGGTGTACGCCTGATAATTCGGTTGTTCATCAGGATTAGTGGAAAGCAATCTTGCGTTATAATCGTCTAACAACTTATGAAAATCTGTTCGAATATTATCTACTGTCATACAATAACTAAGGAATGATTCCCTATTACTATCGGAAATAGCGGCGATTATTGAGCACTCATAGATGTTTTGAATACGCTCAAATAAAATATTGCGTTTTGCTTCTAAGATTGTCATCTCTTTGTCTTCCGACACGCGTGACTTCTTTTGTTGTGTCATGCTTACGTAAGTATAAGCTAATGAGACCGAAACAAAATAAGAATATCAAAGGAATTATTATTTTACCTAAATAACTAGGCAACACTTTAAAGCGGTGGAATTAAAAGTTGCTTGAAATATGAGATTTACAAGACAACTATGATAGTTCCAGAAATAATAATTGGGTAAGTAGGTAGCTACATAAAAGTATATTACCTACTGATGCGTGCGAAAACAACCATGTGACGGTTATGTGAATGGACTAGGAGTATAGCTAGGTGCTATAACTGCCTAGGTATATAGATATTACGAAGTTTTACGTAAAAAACGTAAAAGAATCCGACTCGTATGGATAAAAAAAAATGGCTTGGCGTTACACCGAAACCGTATATTCCTAGTCGATTTGGAGAGAGATTAATATTGTGGACTGTAGGATGGCGGTTCTTCGGCGACTAGGAAATGAGGAAGTGAAAAGGTATTGTGGATAGGAGCCTCTTACCTTGCTCGGCAGTCTTCTTCTTCTCAGAAGAGGTGGCCTCCTGGTATCTTCAAGTATATTGAAGCTGCTTGAATCACTCCACTACACAAATCACTTTCACTCGCGGGCGGTTTTGTTAGGTTTTGGTATAAGCGGTAATAATTATATATGGCGGTGCGGATTGCGGTACGCGGCGGACATGAGTTTTTTTGAGCGGGCTTGAATCTTCCATTCTTTCTTCGTCGCCGTTGAGCAGGGCAGCCAATAGCGAGGCGTTTGGGAGGGGATTCATGAAAAGGATCGCTCGGATTGGCCGAGCAGCGACGAACCATTGACGTTGACATAAGCGAGCAATGGAAAGGATAGATGGCGCTACCATATATGTATAGATGTATAGATAGATAACTGTTTGATGTCTCATCAGTGGCAATTGAGTTATCTTTCTTCCCGAGAATAATACTGTTTCTGATAAAACACTTCTAAAAAGACTTTTCTTGTGAGTCGATTTATTATTTAATGTAGATCTATTATTTAATTTTAGCCCATTAATTTACCTACATTTTCTGATATCTTTACGTTGGTAACCTCTTCACATATGACATCTCAAAATTATAATTAATTATTATTAATTATAATTTTATTTATTATTTAATTATATATTCCCGAAAAGTTTGTTACGAAACCACCCACCTAATTTAATTACATCAAATTGCCTATCTCGAATGGCTAAGATACGTACACATGTAAGCGTCGGTAAACCAAGTTTCAAAGAAAATTATACTTTAAAACGTTGTGTTTCCATTAATATTTCTGTTGAAATGTCGGCAAACTATTGCCCATGTGTTCTTAGTGTAGGTTGATCCAGTAAGAGAAGCTGAGCGAACATTTTAAATAGAAATTTGGTTAGGATATTATATAATATTTTACGCAATTGAATTAAAGGTCGATACCGTACAGGAACTTCTCTCAAAGCTAGATCCCTCTAAGTCGGCGGGACCCGATCATATATCACCAAAATTTTTAATTGCTTGTGCTGAAACTATAGCCCTACCTATTTCTTTGCTATTTAAAAAGTCGCTGTCATCATATACTGTCCCAGACATATGGAAATCGGCTTTTATCACCCCAGTGCATAAAAAAGGGTCTAAAACCGAATTGACAAATTATAGGCCAATCTCCAAATTGTGTATTATAGCTAAAATATTTGAACGTATAGTCTATGATCAAGTTTACGCAGCTTTGGCAATTTTGTTTAGCCCCAATCAACATGGTTTTCTTAAAGGTAGGTCTACGGTCACTAACCTAGCTATCTTAAATGATTATATCACCGTCAATATAGATAAGGGAGCACAGGTCGATGTCATTTACACCGATTACAGTAAAGCGTTTGACCGCATCGATCATGACATCCTAAAAATGAAACTTTTTAACACCGGGATCAGGGGTGACCTACTAAGGTGGTTCTGTTCGTACCTTGAAAATCGGTCTCAGGCTGTAGTTATTAGTAACTATATTTCCAGCTGGGTTTCCGTGCCCAGCGGCGTCCCCCAAGGATCGTTAATGGGCCCGTTGCTCTTTATTATTGTGACGTCGCTGTGACGTCGAGACGACACCGCCTTCCGGCTGCCTGCATGTTCCACCCCCCACCGCACCGCGAGCTTCTTTAAAAGCGGACGCGCTAGCTGCGGGCTTTCTTTTTTGGGCTGCATTCGACGACGTCGCCACGAGTGAAAAGCTAAGTACATCAACTGCGACTCCTGAGCGACCATCGACAGCGGGATTCTCAACATCAATCTCTCCCATCGCCGAATCACGCGACCCTGTGTAATTTTTTTTTAATTCCTAATTTTTTCGCTTGCTAAATGATGTCTAAAATTAATTGAGAATTAAATCAATTTTTATTGTAACATTTAACCACGTTTCTCATTTAAACACACCCTAGTAGGGATAACGTAACAATGGACACCTGAAAGCTCTTTTTTACGTTACAGTGGCGCCCACGGGAATATTATAGGTAGGGTTTTATTGAGAATCCGCTGCCGGTGAGTCTTTTTTTTATTTTTTGTGTATGTGTGAAATCGTTCGAAAGCAGTGTGTAATTATTTTAGTGGCATTTATTGTTTCTTTTTGCTTGTTTTATTGTGGACGGAAAGTCGGTGGTGTTATGCCGGCCACAATAGACATTTTCTCTTTTTGTTCTGTTGTGCTCGGAAGGTCGGTTTTGTGTTGAGCCGGTCACAACAGACAAATTTTGTCTTACTACGCATGGTAAGCATTTTATATTATAACTATTTCTGTTGCCGCGTGTGATAATTAATTTTGTATCAACCGCATAAGTAACAAGTTATAATCGCTTTGCTTGCGACCACGTGTCAACTAAATGACGCGCTGTGGTCACATTCCTTGATTGCATTCTTTGTATTGCGATTTATGACCTCACGTCCACTAACGACGTGCTAAGGTCACCTTCGTTGATCGTATACTACGCGATTTATTTTTTTAATTGCCTATTACGGTAATTGGTTACTACTACTAATTATTTTCTTTTAACAACTGCCCTTCGGGATTAATTTTTTGGAACGAATTCATACCCCATGTTTTGCTTAATTTTAAATTTTTTTATTGTTCGTATGACCCTCCTTGTGCGACCTTGACTGATCAAGTTACACCTTATAGTCGATATTATTGGAATTTGCACTGTACATTGCGACGATGTCTTTTGAAATCAAATACTTACTACTTCAAAAGGGCGAACTAGAGTATGAGGTCGCAATTCGTGGTGTCGAGCCGTCGGCTACAGTCGCCGATTTGCGGAAGCAAATCGGCAAACTGGTGTCAGAAGCCCCGGCTGAGACTATATGCGAGTCTCATCTTTCCTTTTCTGAGGACATGTCAGGCATAAAAATAACTCTCATAAAGATAGTTAATAATTTAAAAATACTACAAATCGAATTTGAAAATAATTTGTTCTCGCGTACAGAATCTTTGTTGCACCACTTATATCACAGGTTGAATAGGGTGAATGTGAACGAACCTAACGATGCCAGTGTTTTAGATGCTCTTTGGTTAGAATTCCGCGGTCAATTATCGGCTATGCGAGCTATTTCACCCAAACCACAGACAAGTTGCTCACACGTAATATCAAATGAGTCATCTATTAACACCTTTTCTTACGACCGTAAGTTGTTTTCTGAGTTGTCTAAATTCAAATATAATGGCAAATCGTGTGTGCGAGCCTTTATAGAAAAGGTCAGCGAGTTTATGGTTTGTAGGTCGGTTCCCGACGAAAAGATTCTCGCATTCTCATTTGAAATTTTTACTGGCGACGCACTTACTTGGTACCGCAGCGTTAAGGATAGTGTCAATTCTTGGAACCAGTTGTGTTTGTATTTGAAAAGAGACTTTAGCCCTCGCAACCACGACTACAAACTTATGTCGGCGATTAGACTTCGTCACCAAGGCGAGAATTAAAATATTACCTTATACATTGCAAAAATGAAGGGTTTATTCTCTCGTTTAGACGACCCCATTAGCGAGGCACAGAAATTGGACATAATTTTAAATAATATTAAACCTTGTTACACAAACTGTTTGCTTACTACTAAAGTGGTCGACATTCCTAGTTTGGTTGCTGTGTGCCAGGAATTTGAGAAGCTGGACAGCCGTAGTAGGGATCGTGGTCCTTCCTCTTCTTCTTCTAACTATTTACCTCCTGAGTTTCTGGATAATCATACCTCCCCTAGTCGTTCTGTCCCCAATTTTAATAAAAATTCATATCAAAATTATTATAATTTTAAAAACAGAAATAATAATTCCTATCAAAATAATTACAAAGAAAAACCGATTATTAATGCTGTAAGTAAATCCCCTAATTCTGGTAATCAATTTTGCCCTCGTTGTAGAACATCTTCGCACTCCTTGAATACTTGTAATAAACCCAAGAGGTTGATTTGTTTTAAGTGTGGTTTGAAGGGTTATCGTGTTACTAATTGCCCCAATTGTAAAACTCCTAGCAACAATAAAGATAATAGTCCAAAAAACTAATTAATTCGGATTGGAGTAATAAAAATAAAGAATCTAATTTTGATAAACGCGATTGGTATATCTGGTTGAATTATATTGCTAAATTCTTTAATTGTTATCATTTGTCTTCAATCCGAAAAATTTATGTTGAATATAGTCCTTACATCGCAGTTAATATCAATGGTAAGCGTGCTGTGGGCTTGCTCGATTCTGGCTCGTGCGTCACTATTCTAGGTAACAATTCGCACAAATTCTTACTTGACAATGGTTGCCAGTTGATGGATTTTCAACCGTTGAAACTTATTACCGCAGGCGGTGAAAGGTTGTTTTCTGCCGGATCGGTTTCCCTTACTTTTGAATTTCAAAATAAAGTAGTTCCTCTAATAGTTTATATAGTCCCTGGCATCAAGAACTCGTTAATCCCGGGTATGGATTTCTGGAGAGCTTTCGGTTTGTTCCCAAATCATTTGGACTCCGTCTTACTTTTAAATAAGTCTGACGCTGAGGTTGCCGAGTTAAACACCACTACATGTTCTAGTCATATTATCCCCTACGATAATTTAACCTCAGAATAAAGACGTATCGCCGATAAGGTTGTTTCAAAATTCAAAAATATATCCTACCAAATTAGGGGTTTAGGTTGTACTCATTTAATTACCCATTCGATCGATACGGGTGACAGTCCCCCTATTCGTCAGCGTTATTATCGTATGTCTCCCGTTAAACAACGTATATTAATTAAACAACTAGACGAGATGCTTCAGGAGGATGTCGTCGAACCGGCGGAGATTCCATGGTCCAACCCCGTAATGTTGGTTCCGAAAAAAATGGTGAACTACGTTTTTGCTTGGATAGTAGGAAATTAAATTCGGTGACGAGGAAAGACGCTTATAATTTGCCATATATTTCTGAGATCCTTGATAACCTTAATAATGCTAAATATTTATCTAGTATTGACATTTCTAAATGTTTCTGGCAGACATTAATCAAAAAGGAGGATCGTTGTAAAACAGCCTTTTACGTTCCATCTCGCGGAACATTTCAATTTAAAAAAATGCCTTTTGGGCTGACTAATGCCCCTGCAACTCAACAAAGATTGGCTGATTTTTTGTTCTATGGGCCCGAATTTGAGAACAGGGTGTTCTGTTTTGTCGACGATATAATTTGTATTAGTTCAGATTTTTCTGAACACATTTCGCTCTTACTACGCGTTTTACAAAAATTGAAATCTGCTAACTTGACCATTAACTTTGATAAATGCAGTTTTTTTAGAGATAAATTAAAGTATCTCGGCTATGTTGTCGATGCTAAGGGTCTTCATGCCGACCCCGATAAGATTGCTTCCATGAAGGAGTTCCCGACTCCTAGTACCAGAAAGGAGTTTCGTCGTTTCTTGGGCGCGGCCTCGTGGTATAGGCGCTTCATACCCAATTTCAGCACTATTGCAACACCCTTGAACAAACTAACTTCTCAAGGCAAAAAGGCTCCGCCCTTCTGTTGGACGATTGAGGCTGAACAAGCATTTAAAAAAATAAAAGAAAGCTTGGCCTCCCCAGCTATTTTGTCCTGTCCCGATTTTTCCGAACCTTTCGAGATTCACACGGACGCTAGCGATTATGGTATAGGAGCCGTTTTCTGTCAAGTGTTAAAGGGGGAAGAAAGGATAATAGCTTATTACAGCAAGTCATTATCCAGCCAGGAAAAGAATTATAGTGCCACTGAGCGCGAAGCCTTAGCAGTCTTGTCAGATATTGAGCATTGGCGCTGTTATATTGAGAATGGTAGGAAGTTTGTTGTCTATACTGATCACGCCGCATTGCAGTGGTTTTTAAAATTAAATAATCCCACAGGCAGTTTGGCCAGATGGGGTGTTCGTCTCTCTTGTTATAATTTTGAAATTAGACACCGTCGTGGTTCGGATAATGTTTTGCCTGATTTTCTGTCTCGCTCTGTACCTGTCTCAGCTATTATCAATGGTTCGCAGGATAATAGTAATAATTCTAATACAGTTGTGCCAGTTTCTACTAATGATCCTTGGTATCTAAACGTATTTAACGGTTGCTTAAAGAGGCCATCGTCTTTTGTTTTAATTAATAATAAATTGTATAGACTTAAAAGTCTTTAAACCCACTTACCAGGGAGTTTCAGTGGAAGGAGGTAATACCGTTGAAAATGAGACCAAACATCATATCCGACAATCACTCCTTGCCCACTGCTGGCCATCTCGGCATTTTTAAAACATACAAGCGTTTATCGCTGGCCTATTACTGGCCAGGTATGTATAGCGATGTCGTTAAAGCCGTCCATGCGTGCGATACTTGTACGGCCCACAAGCACCAAAATCACTCCACTCTCGGCCACATGGGTCAACCTAAGTCGTGTCATAGACCATTTCAGATGTTGAGCATAGACCTCGTCGGACCCTTACCCCCCTCGAGGAAACAGAATACGTATGTTTTCGTGGTATCTTGTTGCTTTTCTAAATATTGTTTGCTTTTTCCAATTAAGCGTGCCTCTGCCGAAATTATAACCAAAGTTCTAGAGGAAAATGTTTTCCTTGTTCATGGTATTCCGTCTACCATTGTCTTAGATAACGGTAAGCAATTTATCAGCTCCACCTTTAAAAATTTATTATCCAAATACAAGGTACCTAACTTGCATTACACACCGCTGTATACCCCACACGTTAATCCGGTCGAAAGATATAACAAAACTATTATGACAGCTGTTTCAACTTTTATAGACCGCGATCACCGCGTATGGGATTTGAACTTAGCAAAGATACAATTTGCACTCAACTGTGCGGTGAATGAATCGACCGGTTTTACCCCATCATTCTTGGTTTATGGCCGCGAATTGGTTACTTGTGGTTCTCATTATATTCATCACGAATCGGACCCCAATATTGTATTTGAGCCGCGTGATGAATATGCCCAAACGCTTGGCCATCTGTCCACCATATTTGACAAGGTGCTTGCAGAATTGCACAATGCTCATCAGAGGAATAGTCATTCTTATAATCTTCGCCGAATATCGGCTGATTTCAATGTTGGCGATGTGGTTTGGAAAAGAACTTTCTATTTGAGCGACAAGGATAAGTATTTCAGCAAAAAATTAGCACCGAAATTTATTAAATGTAAAATAGTGGCAAAAAATCTCCCATTGTGTATAAACTATCGGATATGTTTGGAAAACCGCTTGGTGATTGCCATATAAAAGATCTTAAATTAACTCACTACAAAGTTTAAGAATGTAATGATTAATGCTCATCACTAATGAACTAATCACTAAAATAACTTAACACTTCGTTACATATAATATAAAAATCTTTAACTCCTAATTACAGCTAAATCATGTACCCACATATCTTGTTACTTATAGCTTTGGTAATGACTGATCGTAATATAATAAAAAAAAATTCCCTTATGGCTCAGTGGCTGAAAGGTTGTTGTCGGATCGGTCTGTGGTTCGATTCTCGATTGTGTTTATTTTTTTTTGTGTTTTTTAACAATGGTAGTGTATACTATGTCGTCGACAGTCTCTTTCGACGATGTACTATACATTACATCTTGCAGCGAATTTTGTTTTGTGTTTTTAACTATGGTAGTGTGTACTATGTCGTCGACAGTCTCCTTCGACGATGTACTATACATTACATCTTGCAGCGAATATTTTTTTGTGTTTTTAACTATGGTAGTGTATACTATGTCGTTGATAGTCTCCTTCGACGATGTACTATACATTACATCTTGCCGCGAATATTTTTTTTGTGTTTTTAACTATGGTAGTGTGTACTATACCATCGACGTTCTCCTTCAATGGTGTAATATTCATTACATTTTACCAATAATTGTGCAATTGTCATTAATTAATTGTATCGTGTACAGAAACTAGATAATGACTCGCGTCAATGGAATGCGGTAAACGCCAAGCGCGCAGTGATGACTCACGTGTTCACCGGTTCAAACCTTCATTGTTATTCCATTTTAAATGAATACAAATTGTCCTTGCAATATTGCATCTATCTTGTTAATGAGCAATTTGTTTGTGATATCGCCAACTAATCGTATGATTGTAGTATCGTAATATAGTAAGATCGTAATATTGGTTTACGACTTATACATTTTCAATTAACTTCATTTATGAAGCCCGTATCACGTATAATACCTCTTCGCGCGTCGTGTATTATAATAAATGCGACTCGCATCGTGAATGAATGTTGGCTTGTACATGCGTATGAGTGTGTGTAGGCTTTTTTGAATGTGATGAATGTCAGGTTATAGGAACGTTCAATGCTTGGTGACGTATGAATGGCCGAGGGTTATACTTGGGTTTTTCTTTTCTTCCAGGGTTAGTAGTTGCTTGTGCTTAGCTTACTGAAACCACCACTTATCTGTTTCAGGTTCCCGAATGCAGTGGCCGCCTACCAGCCACAGAATTTTCCCTCTGGGAAAATTCTGGCCTAATGGGGGGAGTGTGTGACGTCGCTGTGACGTCGAGACGACACCGCCTCCCGGCTGCCTGCATGTTCCACCCCCACCGCACCGCGAGCTTCTTTAAAAGCGGACGCGCTAGCTGCGGGCTTTCTTTTTTGGGCTGCATTCGACGACATCGCCACGAGTGAAAAGCTAAGTACATCAACTGCGACTCCTGAGCGACCATCGACAGCGGGATTCTCAACATCAATCTCTCCCATCGCCGAATCACGCGACCCTGTGTAAATTTTTATTAATTCCTAATTTTTTCGCTTGCTAAATGATGTCTAAAATTAATTGAGAATTAAATCAATTTTTATTGTAACATTTAACCACGTTTCTCATTTAAACACACCCTAGTAGGGATAACGTAACAGTGGACACCTGACAGCTCTTTTTTACGTTACATTATCTATGTAAATGACATCGACTCTTGCTTCCAATCTTCCCGTCTCCTATGTTTTGCCGATGATATGAAGATCTATACCTGCATTTCATCCTCCAGCGATTTCGAGCCCCTTCAGGCGGATCTCACACGCTTGGACGACTACTGTGACCGAAATAAACTAGATCTTAATCCGCTTAAGTGTTCTGTAGTTTTTTTTAGCCGAAAGCGTGAAACAGTTAAAGCTTCATATAAGCTTAAAGGTCAAATTCTATTACGATCTAACGTTATACGTGATCTAGGTGTCCATCATGATAGCAAACTTCTATTCGACGTCCATATTGAGAAAAAAGTTGCTAAAGCCAATAAGTCTCTTGGTTTTGTTATGAAGCTCTCTAGATGCTTTAAGAATCTTAAGACACTAAAAATACTGTACTGCACATACGTTAGAAGCCACCTTAAGTACGCATCACAAATATGGAATCCTTGTTACGATAAATATATCAACCAAATTGAAGGTGTGCAAAAACGTTTTATTAAACATCTATGTTTTCGCCTTAAAATACCCTATCGCTCCGAAATTATCTTGTGTAAAAATTTCATATTCAACCACTAGTTTATCGTCGTCGATTAGCAGACTGTTCATTTTTTTCAAAAATTATTTCAAATGAAGTAGATTGTAGTCACCTCCTCAATACAATTAAATTTAATGTCCCTGCGAGATCTATTAGGCATAACCCTCCAATTTATATACCTCCTTCCTTTTCAAATTATAGAATGAATTCGTTTATGGTGCGAGCAAGCAAAGACTTTAATAAACTGCGTAAAGATTATGCTTTTGATCCATATACCATCAGCGGCAACACGGCAAGAAGGCTTCTTAACCTTGAGTTTTACGGGGCATAAAATGTGATTAACTTTATGTTCTATTTATCATTGTAGTGAGTACCTTTGAATTGTTTGCAATGTAGTGTGCGTAAAAGTTGATATTAAGTATTATTTTTAAAATTCTTATTCGTGAAAACCTGTAATTGGCGCACTGTAACCTATTTATATTAACTATTTTTATGTATGACGCTGTTGGTTTTCCTGTCTTAAATAAATAAATAAATAAATAAATAATGGCACGTATTTAATGCGGCGACTAAGTAAAGCGAATACAAGTTTCAAAAATAATTAGAGTGGGTACCATTTATGTATAATGGGTTGGCAGCTAATAAGGAGTATCGTAATAAGTAAAATGTAGCATATTAATATGTCAGTAATAAGCTTCATTTTAATTTAAACTAGCAGCATTTTATTTTTTTGGGAACTGAATTAGTTGAGACGGAGGATCTCAGGTAGGATGTCGGGGTTCGAGAGAAACACTGCTAGGCTGAACAGGTTCTTTATTATGTCTCACTACCGCTTACATACAGTATGACCGAACTAGGTAAGCACTGGCCTGAGCTGGCTGGAGTGTAGACTCCTGCTGCTCTCCGACGCTCGCGGGGTAGCTGCTCGAAGGGTCGCCGATGAGCTGGCCAAGATGCGCTGCGCAGGCAGCTCTGTGGTCGATGTTCAGGCTGAGCGGTCTCAGGCGGTGCAGCCGATGTGGGTCGAGCGGTCAGGCTCAGGCGTCCGTGGCCTGGCTGTAGGAGCTCGTAGGCAGGAACGGAGGCTTGGGTGGCAGCTGGCTAGTAGCGGCACGGCGCCAGCAGCTCGTGGCTTGTAGCCCGTAGGAAGAACGTCAGCCGGTAGGAAGAACGTCAGCCCGTAGGAAGAACGTCAGGTGCAGTGAGCTCGTAGGGTGAACTGGAAACAGCATAGAGAATACACAACAACCGGTCAGGAACAGGCTGTCCCTAGATCGGCTGTTATGCTTAGGAGACACAGATACTACAGACAGAACATATAGGCACACAGACAACTAGAATATGCTTACCCCCAGCGGGACAGTAGATAGGAAGTAGAATGTAGAATAATCGCGAGGTGTAGCGGCAGCGTTCCGATGTCTAGGGAAAGTGACCATTCTACGACGCGCACCCATCTTATATAGGCATAAATCTATGACTCACAACTGCCTTTGGCTAGTGAATATGACCATATTTGGTAATATTGCGAACGATGTCTGGCTAAGCTGGCGTTAAGCGCCTGCGAGATATTATAACGCAATACGTGTAGTATTACGTTACATAGTATCTAAGCGGAAACTTGATGATGAATAAAAAACAGAAAATGGACATTCATAAATAATACAAATTTCAATATTTGGCAAATGATTTTGTCTTAAATGAAGTGTTTCGTATGAGTAAATAAGACGCTTCAGTCTGTTAAGCCAAGTTGACGGAGCCCTGCTTCGCAGGGCTCCTATTTTTGGGTACAGGGTCAGAAAAAAAAATAACATAACCTACCTACTTACATTATTAGTCGCCAAGTCATTATTTATAGCTCCTCGGCTATTATTTCAATTGACTTATATACTTTATTTGCTACCTTAACGCAGCTGCTAGTTTTAAGTTTTTATAACACCCTTAGTTTTGAATCTTATTAAATATAATAGTCGCGAAAATATATAATCGCTAGCAACTTATTTTATTAGTTGCAAACATTTAGTCATCTTTTAAGTTATTAGTCAGTCGGAAAATAATAAGTTTTATATAATTTGATGAAGATTAGGTATTAGTAGAAGTAAAGTTTGGCTTAAAGCTCATATCTGGTTAGACTAGACAGCGGACACCGGACTTCAGGGCGAAATACATTGAAATAACTTCTACATTCAAGACTAAGAGACAATATTTTCGAATTCAACGATATCGATCCGTTACGTAAATATAAGTATGTGTACAAATCGCGAATGGTTAAAAGTATTTAATGTCATCTCTGTCTTAATAAATAATGTAGTTTCTAGATCATTCGGTTTGAACTAGAAATGTTTATTTAATTTAATTAATTTTATTATCTTTAAAACGTTTAATTAATTTTATTATCTTATAAATACATCCATAGTAAGTATGTACAATGTGAAACAGTTGCAGCTCCGTACTAAAAAAAATGTATACCATTATATTGGCGATTAAAAAGAGTGGCCACGAGTTTTATTGTCCGTTCTTTCTCGTGTTTCTACCTATTGATTTCTATTTCATTTATTCTTACTTTGTTCACAGACATAGGTTCACAAACAGGAATTAATCTTGGTTCATTTCTTATTAATTTTAAATTAGTCTAGATTAATTTCTGTGGGTTTACGCCTGTTGCCCACAGTGGTGGGCAGAGACTACGACCCGCTATTTTCCTACGATCCTGACATATCAATATCTTAGCGCTGTTCTGTTTGCGATCGTAAATTTATGTATGTATTGAAGACCAAAGAAGAAGCATTTCGGCGGTAGGCGTAAAAAAGTTAACACATCTTTGCGATTTTGAAATTTTTATTTATTTAAAAAATATAGCAAATGTGAGTTGTAGATCTTAAAAATAGTAAATTACTGCTATTATTATCTGCCTCTAACTAAGATAGTGTTTATGACACTAAACTATTAAGTGTTAGTACATACCGCCCGCCAGCAAACACATCTTCACATTTTAAACACTTTCACAAGCACTATGTCGCAGCTCCAAGAGATTGAGTCCATACAGAAGGGTCTGGAAGACAGCTTTTCAAGGAGAATGGCTGCACTCGAAGCCCAGTTAAATAGTGCAGGCTCAGCCAAAGACACAGTAGCGAAGGTTGCAGAAGAATTTCGGGCATTCCGTGAGCTGGTCTTCAATATGCTGGGCCTACTACGCCAACAAATCCAAGAGTGTCACAAACAGCTCGACACGGTGGAGACCCGACATAGACGTAAGTCTCTTCTATTTTTGGGTGTGCCAGAGGTGGAGAAGGAGAACTGCACTGCAACAATCCTGGGCATTATGCAGACCAAGCTGGGACTGAAAGACACTACATCCGCTGACATCCGTAGTTGCCACCGACTTGGTTCCTCCAAACAAGGCAGTAAGCGGCCTATATTTGTCCGGTTTGCTAGAGCAGATATTAGAACTTCAGCTTGGGTTGCAAAGACTGCTCTTAAGGGGACATCTATTTCGCTGAGAGAATTCCTAACCAGAGTGCGACAGGCTGTATTCAGTAAGGCCCGGTCGCACTTTGGCATGAGATCTTGTTGGACCCAAGATGGCAATGTCTTCGTTAAAGCGCCGGACGGAAGCCGCCACAAGGTTATTGCCGAAGATGAGCTTGGTGTGCTGATGAAGAAGTACCCCAAAGCGCAGTGCATCACTTCCTCAGGCGCCGGGAGCGGCGCGGGCGACGCTGGACCTTCCGCAACAACCGGGAACGGCAAGAACATTCCGCGTAAATAGTGCTATTTTTTATATACTGTTCCGTAGAAACTTTCAAACGCTTATCTACATAATTGTTTTGTTTTGTTTACATTGTATGCTATATATATACTACTAAATCACTTTTTTAACGCACCCACACATTAAGATATTATAATGATGTTATTAATTTGTTTACGAATAATCAACTTCAAAATCACTCCTTTGACAGCTTTCTGTGTCAGCTTGACATATTGGGTTGCGTTCCGAAACTAGCAATCATTGTGTATAATTGTCTGTCTTGTGTTGCGTAAGTTGCGTTCCGTTCTTTTGTATTTATTATTATTACATTATTTCTGTTCTGTTTTTAATTTGCATTCTGTATAATTAATATTGTCTGCTGGCGGGTGGTGCAGTGATAGCATTGCATCAATTCGTGTGCATACTTTTGCTACTATTTAGTAGCAAAAGCTTATATTAGTCAATTAATTATTGGTTACTTATATATTATTATATTTATTTATTATCTTTATATATAGAATATTTTATGCTATCTGATGATGATGATTCCTTTCACTCCGCCAACGATTCTGCTGATTTTTCAATAAATGACAGCTTTAGCTCAGCGACCGAGTCGCTTAGTGATTTAGTTAAGCGTACTTTCGATCAAACCACTTCTCGGCTGTTAAATGTGTGTCACATTAACGCACAGAGTATCCCCAGCCACTATAGCGACCTGCTTCTTACTTTTGATAATGCTAACGTTCATGCCATTCTGATTTCAGATACTTTCTACTTCCTACTCTCTCCCTGGGTTTGTCCTCATCAGAAATGATAGAGTGGACAGAAGAGGAGGCGGTGTAGCCATTTACCTCCGTAGCTCTTTACCCTTTAAAATCATCTTATCTTCATCGTCTAACTTTTCTGCTTCAGCAGAATATCTGTTCCTCGAGGTTTCAGTCAATGGTGTTAAAACTGTTCTTGGCGTTGTCTATTGTCCTCCCACTATAAACTACTTCTCCAGTCTCGAATCGATTCTGGAATCTTCAGGGTCAGAATACGCTCATCATATCATCATGGGAGATTTCAACACTGACCTTGCCACCGATTCCCCCCGCTCCCATAAACTCCAGCAATTAATTGAGTCAGCCAGTCTACACACGCTCCCACTTGGTCCCACTCACCACAATACCGAAGGTGTAGACACATGGCTAGACTTAATAATTACCTCCAACCCGTCCCTTGTCCAATCCCATGGCCAGTTTCTTGTTCCTGGTTTTTCCCATCACGATCTCATCTACCTATCCTATAACCTTAAGCCACCTTAGCCCCGTCCCAAGGTCCTGTATAGGCGTTGTTTTGGACGTATAGATAGTGACAGTTTGCACAGGGATGCTGCTGAACTTGATTGGAGTCAGCTGATGTCAGCTGCTACTGTGGACGATAAGGTCACTATATTTAATGACGTGGTTTTGAAAATCTACGACAAGCACGCCCCCGTCCGCAAAGTGAAATTAAGACGTCCTCCCACTCCATGGCTAACCAGAGGCATAAAAATGGCTATGAGGCGCCGGGATAGAGCATTCCGGCAATTCAAAAGAGATCGATACGAAGAAAACTGGGCCCTCTTCAAAGCTGCAAGGAACCGGTGTGACCAGATGGTTCGTAACGCTAAACGCCGCCATATTCTAGACAACATAAACTCCTCTTCCCCAGGCAATATCTGGAAGTTCCTTGGAACCCTGGGTATTGGCAAACAGTGACATTCTGATCCTCAGTGGACGGTTGGTCTGGAGGATTTAAACCATTTTTTCACCTCTACAGCTTTGTTGGACCCTCAGACCAGGCGTCACACTATTGATCACTTAGCTGCCCTTCCCCGTCTCAACATAGATCCTTTTGATTTTTCTCCAGTTGCTCCGAGTGAGATCAAGAAAATTATCCTTTCTATCAAGTCCAACGCTATGGGATTTGACGGTATTAGCCGTCGTATGATCACCCTTATCCTTGACCACCTCATCCTTCCAATATCCCACATTGTCAATTTCTCGATTGCCAATGGTTCCTTCCCTTCTTTGTGGCGTAACGCTTTTGTTATCCCATTGTCCAAAATTCCCAATCCTACTCTTCTTCAACATTTTTGTCCAATCTCCATCCTTCCCTTCCTGTCCAAAGTGCTAGAGGCTTGTGTGAATAAACAGCTGTCCAGTTTTGTGTACAAACACAATTTATTAAGTCCATTCCAATCTGACTTTAGGCCTGGACATAGCACAACCTCTGCACTCCTTAAAGTGACTGGCGATATTAGGGCAGGCATGGAGGAGACTAAGGTCACAGTATTGGCCTTGGTTGACTTTTCGAATGCCTTTAATACCGTCAGTCACGATATCCTTCTATCAATCCTTTCTCATCTAATGATCTCGCCTGGCGCACTGGAATGGTTCTCTACTTATCTTCAGGAACGCCAGCAAGCAGTTCGCAGTGATGACTACTCATCGAGTTGGCGTAATATTAACACTGGTGTTCCTCAAGGTGGCATACTCTCTCCTCTATTATTTTCAATGTTTATTAATTTCTTAACCCCTAAGCTTCGATGTTCGTACCATCTTTACGCTGACGACTTGCAGTTATATTCCCAGGCGAGAGTGGATGATGTAACAATAGCGATAGCCGATATTAATAGAGACCTAGGTATGATTCAAGCTTGGTGTAAAAATTTCGGACTGGATGTAAATCCTACTAAATGCCAGGCCATTGTTGTCGGCAGTCAGCGCATGACACGGAGATTAGACCTGTCTAGCTTGCCTCCGGTCATGTTTAATGGTCTTATCATACCTTTTAGTCCAGTGGTTAAAGACTTGGGATTGCTAATTGATTCCACTCTCGACTGGCAGGCACAGGTTACGAATGTCAGTCAGAGAGTGACTGGTACCCTTCGAGCTTTATATCGCCTCAAAAATTTCCTGCCGATCAGAACCAAAACAATGCTTGTACAGGCCTTGATTTTCCCTTTAATCGACTATGGTGATGTGTGCTATTATGACCTAAATGCAGAGTATCTCAACAAATATGACCGACTTCTCAATAACTGCATTCGATTCATATACAATCTTCGTAAGTATGATCATGTATCTACTTTTCGTTCCGATCTTAAATGGCTACCTATTCGTCAGCGCCGTAGTTTGCGTGCTCTCACAACTCTCTACTCTATTCTTACTTCTCCTTCTCCTCCTTCTTATCTGACAACATACTTCCAATACTTATGTTCCACACATGAGAGGAACCTTCGTTCCTCTCATAATCTACTTCTTCACTGTCCCGCTCATACTTCAGGTTTTGTAAACTCTTCTTTTGTTGTCCAAGTTGTTCTGCTATGGAACAGGCTCCCTCCTGAAGTCAGAATGGCCACCAACCGTTATGCATTTAAAACGAAAGTACGGAATCTTCTCTTTACAAAGTTGAAGGAATCGGCTCATCACTCGCATCATCTATAGCATAATTATGTATTTATATATGTATATATTTATGTATAATTTTTATGTGTGTATCATATCTATGAATAATTATGTATATTTATAGTATATTTATGGTTTATAATATGTATCTAAATTATTAATATGTATCTAATACATATCCTATTTTTCACCACAAGGCTAATGCACCTACCTCATCTATCTCTGCACCACCAAAAGGTTGACTGGCAGAAAATGCCACTAGGCATTAAGTCCACCTGTGTACTATTTTTGTGCATAAAGAATAAATAAATAAATAAAGACCCAGGTCTGCTTTGCCTTTATGACTCTTATTGCTTATTCCTGCCATTATTTCTGCATCGTAAGCAGTTAGACGTATTTACATATATTGGAAACCTTGAATTTTCTTTCACGTTTTCATTGCCCGTGGCCATTTTAATAGGCAGATTTAGATTTTTATTGTGGCGGCGATTAAACCGAGGGTTAGTGAGTAGGCGTTTTAACCCACCCACGAATAATATAATTAACTCCCTATTATACGGGCTTATTACCGAGCAGTTGGCTTAGATTTATAATGCATAAGTGACGCCGCTTTGTTTGTCGTCTTCAACAATGGTTACAAAAGGCGCTGCATTTGCTCCCAGTTTCGTTATAGTAGCCCTATTTTGATATATGTACGCTACTTGATTCGTAGTTTCTGTTAGAGTTTTGTAGGCCCAAGTCATAAGAGCAAGCTTTTCAATCTAGTTAGAAACCTATGTAGTTGTGTTAAGTACAAAATAAAATGTCTCATGTATCAAACACGATACATTATAGTTAAGATGGAGGAAGGAATGAAGATTCTTTTCTTTCATAAATGTTAGTTAATAACTCCGAAAAGTCACTGGTGCGCGCCGTGGATTCGAACCCGGACCCTCTGCGTAGCAGTCTGTCGGTCTCTCCACTAGGCTATTGCTGCCACTTATATGAAATATTTATATAATTAAAATTAGTATATTCTATGTATATTTCACTAACTTTATTTTTATTTTACTTAATAACTTTTATTAAGTTATTTTCTTTAAACTTTTATTACGTATATATTGCCGTTTACTAGACAGTTGGCACTGGGCCCAATCCGATTCACACTAGTACTATGAAAATCGAAAATAAACTAGAGAAACAAATAATAAGCATAACTATTTTAGATCATACTGATTATTTCTTCTGTAGTTGTAACCGTAAGAAAGTTAGTCAACCTACATGTCTTTGCGAATATATGGGATACCCATATTAATATTATAAATAAAAGAGTGACTGTTTATTTGTTTATCCTGCTTCCATGTCACTTTCATAGTTATGAGGTTGGAGAGTGACATATGCTACTTTTTAACGGAAACCGATACCCACGCGGCCAGGTACAGCCGCGGTCGAAGTCTAGCAAAGCTTTAAGTATGTTGTTGCAGCGACAGCCTAATGAACGACGATACGAACCTGCAATACGGTGAGTTTCGGGTTCGAATTTCCGGCGCACACCACTGAGTTTTTCAAAAAATGTGCGTATTCAATATTTAATTATCGTCTGTCTCACGCCGTGTCTTGATTAGTTGAGACGTTAGTATTGGCCGTCAAAAGATCTTTGGCTGTCGTTCTGGGGATTCAGTACCATTGAACATATGTGTCTGTCGCTGATCTAGGACATGGAATATCGTTATTCCTATGGGTTGAAAGTTAGGAATTAGTCTGTCTCTGTAAAAATTAATACTATTGTGTCTTTTGTTATTCTTTGTATTTATTCGCTTTTTGTTTGTATATAGTTATTAAGTACATAATGTTCCCACTTATATGCTGTATAGCAATAACGATTTTTTTTTTTCTTTATTTCTTTCTTTCTTTCTTTCCTTCTTTCTTTATTTCATATCTGGTAAAACTAAACAACTGATCCTAAGATCCGAGGTGAAAGTCTTGGATGCAACGGGGATAGCGCTAGGTCGATGATAATAAAGCTGAGTAGGTTCATCTTCCGTCAGATAACCCAAAACTCTATGATTTAGCATTGCACGATACTACTTATATTTAATGTGACCATTGCAGAGATTTGGCAATTCAATCATCGGATGCAATTATAAATGCGTCGAAGAACTCGAATGTGCACCTGCATCTATGAAATGAAATAAAGTTTTATTTTTGCCATACATACATACACTACAAGGACAAAAAACAGATCAAAGATATACATAATTATACACAACAGAGTAAAAATAAAAACACATTAATTTCGAATATGGCAAAAATAGGTCACGGTTCAGTATACGTCAGACATAAAATTATGACAGACACTGATTTTCAACCGTAACCTGCGGATAAGTGACTCACGAAAGTCAACCAGCATATTAAACACGTAAACTAAAACAAAAGTGTTACAACACTATAATAAAAGGAAAAAAAATCTAATAATTACACAAATAAAATAATTCTGTGTTATGTTAATATCTACACTATAAATTTAGCTAGAAAATTCACACATAATATAATTTATAATTTAATTTAATGCACAGACACATACATATCTAGATAAGAGACGCGTTCACATTAATCATATTCAGTTTCCGCTGTGCGTCAATGAGGTGCCGCTGTAGCTGTCGTTTGGAAGCGCCAATAGTATTAAGAGATCTGATGGGCAGCGGCAAATTGTTCCATATCTTAGTCGCCGCATAGCGGAAACTGCCCTTAAATGCCGCCGTTTTGTGCGGTAATAAAGATAGTTGTTGTGAACACTGCCTGCTCGTGCACTCGCGCCTATTAGCAACCCAACTCAATTTGGCATAAAGATAGTCAGGCTCCTGATATTTGACAATGCCAAACATAAGTGATGCCAGATGAAACTTACGTCTTGTTTTCATTTTCAAAATGAATTTTTCATTCAGAAACGCCGTAACGTGCGCTCTGCGACCTATTTTAAAGCAGAAACGAGCGGCAGCGTTCTGGACCCACTGAAAAAGCATAGGCTTATTCAGATTGAGAGGCTTACACAGATACGGTATACTGACCGCGGTTAACAGAATACGCAACCTATAAAAGCAATTCCTAGCGAATTCAGCGACGGGTTTTTCGTGTCTTAGGCTCGAGTCAATATTGAGACCTAGGTTACGGGCCTCATTTACTCGTTCGATAGTCTCTCCCTTGACGTTTATGCTAAAATCAGGTACTAAGTTGCTAATCTATCGTTTCCAGTTTTTTTTTTAAGACAACGCTCTAGGAATAAATCCTGTGTCGCGGGGGACTTTTACAAACATTCAACCAACGGATACAATGAACACCCAGACTCGAAACAACAATTTATGAGTTACACAAAGTGTTTTGTCGTGTGGGAATCGAACCCACAACACTCGGCGCAGTGCCAAGCGGCGAGGCGGCCGCTTAAACCACTACGCCAACCGTGCAATCAAAACTGCAATTTTATTACGTGTGAATAAAACAGTCTGTCTGAGCTAGGAGGCCAACCCTTCAGTCCCCGAGGGTATCACAAGAAAGAACTATGAAAACGTTGGTCAACTACAAACTTCACCGCTTGTGTAATAAAATTACGATCCCAGCTGCAAACGGTGAAGGAATAACATCATTTTAGTAGATGGTATTCTTGTATCGGTCTATGGGGTAATAGCTTTTATGGGGCAACTTTGGTTTTGGCTGTATTGACGTACTGATGTGATAGTATAGATATGGGTTTTAATTGCCTTTGCCATCAGATGGTAGAATATTATTAAGAAGCAACTTTAGTATATTACTATGTAAATAAATAATAATAAAATAACTAATCCTAAAAAGAACACAATAACCTTGGCAATCAGACATAGCTGCGTTCAAATGCCTCGCAAAAATGAAAAACCTTGTGCAGCATCTCTTTAAAGTAAGCTTGAAAATGACATATTGAAAACATGCCAACCTTCTTTGATGGACAGTCTAGATCAAATATGGTGAACCAATAGCAGTTATGCCACATCACAAAATAATTTTAGCCCACGACGAAAATTCACAAATCTATTCTTGATCACCACTTAAAGCTTTGGTAGTTTTAAGTGGTGATCTTCAACATACAAGAGTTCCGCTCGGATTGTATGCGGGTAATGTACCTATAAGCTATTAATACAATCACGTAATTCAATAACAAACGTATAAAAACTTAACGTTACTTTTTAATCAACCTATTATAATTTCATTAAAAATGGCACATTTGTTACTAAAGGTATGCAATCTCTTATTTAGATAGCCTAGGACTGACTTTGTTGTTAGATTTAGCGCCTCTTTAAAACAAGCTCTCAAACGACAACACTTACCTCAGCCTTAAAACAGCTGACAAATTGGTTCAACACAATTCTGCCTATGCATTCAAGGCTAAAGGTCACGAGTCTATGCTACTCAGCTTGTTTGCTGTCACAAAACCCCAAAAGTAAACTTTAGACCGTCTAGCCACCCATCCGACTGTGTTCCGACATCTGTCCGCCTTCATCACAAAAGTTTGCGCAAAACACCTGGGAGTTTTATCTTAGATAGCCACAGAAATCTCAATACTGCTTTGAATACTGAAATATTTCCCATCCCTGAGAGTATATTTCAGCCGTCATATCTAGTAGACGCTATTAAACACACATTGCTAAAGCATCTAGACATGCTCTTACTCGCCAACCACAGAGTTATTACTGCTAGAGTAGACGGGGACGGGACAGTATTATTGCTAGGCATATCCAGTACTGCAGTGCACATCATTGTTGGACTTCAGTCGCATTACTTTTCGCTGCTACTTTACCGCTTTGAAGTCACACATTTTTATTCTTAGTTTTAGTTTTACATTTCATATCGGTGAAAAAAATCCGCAGCGCGTACTATTGCAGTCACGTGCTAGATATTGCATTCGTGCCAGCATCCACGCTAAGGATACTTTACATGTGTGTGTGTTCGTAGCTATGTATATGTAGTGATGATATGTATGTGTTTGTGTGTTGGTGATTTAGAGAGATTGTAGATAGTGTGCGTAACGACATGGACAACCAAATATTGATGTTGTTCTTGTCACGACTTTATAATTACACTAATTAAATCTCTATTATCTGTATTTACTAAAATTACTGTTTTTGATCTAAACTACATCTGTCCGATGTACGGATTAAGAATACGGAATGTCACCACCCCATATCATCCCATGGGTGTCGTAAGAGCCGACAGAGGGAGCATATTATGCAGAGAACATCACTGTAAGAGAAGGAAAACTTGATACAAACCCTATACCAACCCGTTTGGCCAGCGTGGTATAGTAGGCCAATTCGTCCATTGAAAGGAGAGGCCTAGTCCAGCAGTGGACTCTTAAAGGCTCTTAAACTCTTAAAATAGTGATGATGACATCTCTGGGTGCAAATATAATATTAGATCTTTGGGTTCACCAATGCCGTAGTAGTTTAAGTGGTCGATTGCATTATGCCGGGTGTAGATTCGATTCCATGTAGATCAAAAATCCATTGGTAGAAAATTTTTAATTAACTACAAGAGACTTACTACCTATACCTACAGGAGACTAACAATTCCTCATATAAAATCTTTGGAATATAAAAGTGTGTGACGCCTACTAAAACAGCCACAGTGACCACCCCCATTACATAAACGAGAAAGCACGGGATATACGAGTGGGCTGTTGCACTAGAGTACCGATCGCTGATCTTTCTTGAAGTACCTCCGCGGGGGACCTCGATATATTAAGTCGTAGTAAAGCCTTAGCGTGAGATGCTGCACTTTGGTATTTAGAGGAGGTTTCTTTTTTTATACAAATTTGAGTAACACAAATTACTCTTACCACAGCAAGACAAGTTTGAGATGGACTATGAATTGGGTTGAAAACGGAAATTATTCATGGGTAAAAAAATCTTTAAAACGGAAAGTACCGAGCGATTTTACAAAAATAAAAGAAATTGTATAAAATACTCCAATTTTAGGAACGTAATTCGTCCTCTACATCATTCCTGGCCACCTTAAACTTGCCTAGAAGAGACTGCTCTTAGCGATAATAATAATGTGATAGTCACTAATGCTTTTCATAAGATGTACAAAAACGTTTAGTCTATTCATTTTGTGTCAAATGTATAAGTTCTAACAATTGGTACTCTACCTAGATAATACAGTGAAACACCCACTTTAACTCCTATTCTATCCACACAGATTGGTAAACATCTCTCTGCCCTTACGCAGATATAAGCGTGATATTAGATAGATATATATTTAGGCGAATTGGTTGGTATAGGTCGGTTCACAAAAGATGACCAGAAATCATTTTTTAGGTCCCCGTGGAGGTGCGGGTGAGGAGCGGGTGGAATGCCAATGGTGTGGCTCCGTTCTTGACGCATTCCCTAAATGCGTCAAGAATGGAGCCACGCCATTGGTGCACGAATGTACATATGCGCGACGGCCGCCATTTGTGGTCAACTTTCGTGAACCGACCTATACCGAATTTAATACCAGAAGTTATGATACGAAGCTTCATTAAAAATTACAATAGGCGGCTTTATCGCTAAATGTCATTTCTTCCAGGTAACCTTTGTATGGTGATGAATAGATTAGAAAAATAAAATCATACAATGGTGTAGACATACAATAAACTTTAGAGTGGGAGCTTGTTTAAAAAAGAGAATATACGTGGAATAATGCTAATTCGACTGACAGAATGACAACTTACACTAACAAAATACTTTTCTTTTATAGTCCTTGTTTTGTTATGAGGTATTAGGTTTTACATATTCGTGGCGTAAGTTTTGCATCAAAAATCAAACTATCTGCTATCCAAAGTAGTAACTTACTACCTATAATATCCCTACGAAGCTAATATTTCGGTTAGTAGGCAGCAATATCATTAAACGCATTTTCAGCAGTTCCCTCCCTATCTCTCCGGTGATTTATGTCAAAATCGACGCAAATACATCCTGTGGAAGATTCATGTGCTAAGTAAATATTAATTTAACCTGCATTGTTTCATTAACTAGCAAAGAGAGTTTCACACGAGAAATTATTTAACGAGGGTTCTGCTGAGCGATGATTATCATCCCTTTAAAGGTTGCTTGATTATTTTGTTGTTTTATAAGCAGATACATGTTTGTATCCCCCAAAAGGTTGGAGGTAAGTAAAAACGTACGAGTATGTTTAAGGTACGAGTATGTAAATAATAAAAAGTAAAAACGTACGAGTATGTAAATAATTTAAAAGCTTTCTAACAGCTTATGCTTTTGGTGACAATTAGTTCACGTAGCGCTCATAGTCAATTGGATTCCCGTTCGTAAATGGGCCGTCTGAAAACTCCGTCACCAAAGTTGGCTTCACAATCATAAAAAAGGAAGAAATATCGGTTGGTGCGAGAACAGGGTGACGCACATTTGTAAACCGGAATCCTGATGAAGTAACATCGAATACTTTATACGAATAAATCGTAAGCGTACCTCACCTGGCCTATTTAATTGTCGTGCTTCAGAAGTCCAGCACCCGACTAGGTTGAGAACATCGAAAAGGCTCTAATGCTAATCACGAGCGTGACAACTGGTAGCAAAAACCTAACACTCGGAAAATAAAAGAAGAGATACCTGATCTCCAAGCGGTTCACAGCACCTTTGATCAACTCACCAGTCATGAACGTGTTGATATGTATTTTTTATTTATTTAATGTTGTAATAATATGGAGCAAAAAACTTAAAGTCAGCACTAACTAGCTGAGTATCGTAGTTGCTGCCGCATAAACCGTGCATAATACTTTACGAGCATATATTGCATATTCAACACAACTACCGACTACTCTAAAAAGTTGCTCCAGTCAACAAACGAAGCTATGGTATGCCATAGTAGTTATATTGTGAATTCCAGTGTGTGCTGGAGAGTCAGATATAAATCAGCCACTCGCGGCAGCGTCACACACAAATACTATAGGGACGCTCCATAACGCTAGAAGTGAACTCTACGTGATAAAGAGCCTTTCATTGCTGTGTTAGTTATCGGTTCATTTTCAAGTGATAAACATTCATACTAGCTAATATTATTTTGAAAGGAGTTGTTTATTATATTTCTATGGCTAAAAGACATACATTAGGTATGTATACTTTCTCGCTAGAGGACATATAAATATGTAGCTACAGTCTCAAGTGTTAGCAGGTTTCAACGATCTTTCTCCTGCTTTGGAAGTTAAGCATTTTTAGAATGTTAGTAGTACGAGGCCAATTTTCTGCCATAAGGATGAACACTCAAGCAATTATGGACATGATGGATATCAATAAAAACATTGAATAAGCGCGAAGGAAATTACCCCTAATAAGTGGCATCTTCGTATTGACTTTATTGCCAAAATGCTAGCAGAGGAATGTGGTATAAGAACATTTCTAATCATACCAAAAGTCGAAAGTAATATCCCATCAATTGGCAATCCAAGGCAAAATCTTCCATGCATTACGCAATATGTTCAACAATGTTTAGTGCACAAGTTTGCCGCGTCTATCCGAAATACATAATTATCATTACCCGAGCGCTCAGTTAGTAAGTAACTCTGACACCAGAGGTCGTAGTTCGTACGCCCTCTAACCTCATTATTGAGTGAAACTTAATGCCTCCCACACCCAGCCACCTTCCTGTGTACTTAGTCAACGTAAATTATTGTCAAATAATTATTAAGTAACGTTAAACGCAACATCTTTTACCTATATTAGGACGTGCTAAAAATTGATTCGCAGTGACGTGGCGCGAAAATGGTCGGCCATTGTGGATATTGCCAACAGATTTGTTTGTAA
The DNA here is from genome assembly GCA_944739405.2 of Euclidia mi. NCBI lineage: Eukaryota > Metazoa > Arthropoda > Insecta > Lepidoptera > Erebidae > Euclidia > Euclidia mi. The sequence goes on along the minus strand of OX123204.2, from coordinate 21,469,029 downwards.
TTAGTGTTATTAGGGTTGCTTCCGCTCGCTGCCTTAAGTATTATTTTGTTTTCTTTGCAATATCTGATATTTTGTTGTGAATGCCGGTGGTAATAGTTGTGGAAACAGTTTCAGACTAAAAAATATCACGACTGAAGGCAGGGAGACAACATTGCGTTACAGCATTGATGCATCTGACAATGACTGACGACCTTTCTAAATATTATTATGCTACAAATTTTAAGTGATTATGAAATCGTGAGGTGTCAGAAACGATAGGTACTCTAGTTCATTGAGCTTAGAAAAATCAGCCACATACTTGTCCAAAGAGAACGAATAGTCGTCGTTTCTGGTTTTTATTAAAACTTGTGTGAGACTTCTTTACTCTAGAATTTATTAATATATACATTTTTGTCTGCATTGCTATAATATTGACTGGTACAAAATTCAAATAGTTAAGTTCGCTTGTACAGATATAGTATATAAGAAGACATATAATTAAACTTTTGAAGCAAGAACAAATCTTAGGAATCTTCTTTTTCTTATCCGTTACGCTCTTGACAGAGCGGTCGTGGTCATGTTGTAGGACAGGTATGGGCAGATGAGATTTGCTTCACGACAGTACGCCATCGCCTCCTGATAGAAGCCAACCTGTTGCAGTCGGTATAGTTAAGAATATTTCTACTGAATGAAGCCTCACAGCCGTATTCGGCTACAGCGACAGCTTTCTGGACTCTTTATTAATTTATAGAGCTAGATGTTGCAGCTCGTAAGTGTGCTCTCCAATGGCTTGCAAAGCCTATTTTAGCTGCGAACGTGCGCCCACATGAGCACATGTTAGCACACCGTTAATATAATTGTATAGGACGGCTGCAGGTGGACGGGACTTGAGGTCGTCCCTTTTCTGATCCAGATCAGACCTACGAGTCATCTCAAACTCATTCACTTTATCGTGAACAAGTTTACGCCACTCTGCGCGCCGATTTGCCAGGTCCTCCCAATGCGTAGGTTCTATATTGTATCTTTTAAAATGTATTTTCAGAACATCCTTATATCTCAGATACTGAGCACCACGTTTTCGCTTACCGTATTGGAGTTCTGAAAAGAAGATACGCTTCGCCACACGTTCCTCCGCCATTCGTGATACATGGCCGTTCCACCAAAGTTGTCGCCGCATAATATATGCCTCGATGCCACAAACTTTTGCTCGTCGCAGCACGTCAGTGTTCCGCACACGATCTGACCATCCAATATTCATGATCTTACGCAAACACCTAAGGTGGAATCGGTCAAGTGAGCGAATATGGTGACGATACAAGCACCATGTCTCAGCGGAGTATAGGAGGTTGGGCACAACTATTGCACTATATACGGAGACTTTTGTCCCCAGCTGCAGATTATGAGAGGAGAAGAACTTTTGGTTCAGCTTACCGAATGCCACAGTTGCGGCACTAATTCTGCTGTTGATTTCCGCTTCTAGGTCACACTTAGATGTTACAGTGCTTCCTAGGTATCGAAATTTATCAACCTACTGCAGACGATCCTCGCCGAGTTTAATTATACACTGCTCACGGCCAAGCGAGTCCTTACTTCTGTCTTCATGGCGTTGATCTTAAGACCAAATTTGTGACAAGACTCGGCAAAAACGGACATAAGCTACTGCAGGCTGTCTGGGGAATCAGTAACGAAGCACAAATCATCCGCATACATGATTTCCGTAACTAAAGCGTACGACACTTTGGTCTGAACTCGGAGTCTGCACAGGTTAAACAACTCTCCATCTGTCCGAAAGCGAATGCGGACTCCTTCGGGAAGTGCTTGTATAACCTCGCGGACAACGACAGAAAAGTAAATCGCGAAGAATGTTGGCGCAAGAACGCATCCTTGCTTTACCCCACAGGTGACGGGAAAGAAGCCGGACTATTCACCGTTGACAACACTTCATGTCATCATGCAGAAGTCTCACAAGGTTAATAAACTTTGTTGTACATCCCAGTCTACCCAGTACTACCCACAAAGATTCTCGAGGCACACTGTCAAACGCCTTCTCAAGGTCAACGAAGCACATGAATAAATGGCGGCCTTGTTCGCGACTCTTTTCCTGTAGTTGACGTATTGAAAAGATCGCTTCACAAGTGCCTCGGTCGGGTCGGAAGCCAAACTGGGTTTCTGGGAGTATTCTCTCGGACAGAGGTTTTATGCGGTTAAGCAGCACTCGGGCAAAGACTTTTCCAGGAGCAGATAAAAGCGAAATACCTCTATAAGAATTGCACTCGGAGCGACAACCTTTATTCTTGTATAGGACACAGATACGGGACTCTTTAAACTCCCCTGGAACTTGTTCTTCGTCCCACATACGAACAAATAGCCTCCACAAAAGAGAATGCAGTTCCTCACCGCCATACTTTAGTAATTCACCCGGAATATAGTCATTGCCAACCGCCCGATTATTCTGTTGTTGCTTGATAGCAGTGACAACTTCACCCAGTGACAGTGGTTTATCTAGCTCATGATCAATCGGGAGCTCAGATATACATCCAATGTAATGTATATCAACTGCACGGTCAACATTAAGCAAGGAGTTAAAATGTTCCACCCATCTATTCAATACGTCCTCCTTGGTTGACAGGAGGCACTCACCGTTCGCCGATTTAAGTGGCACTTTGACGTGACAAGTGGGCCTATTAGTTTCCGAACCTCAAAGTAGAACTCCCCGAGCTGATTGGTATCTGATAGCCACTGCATGTGACGAGCTCTCTCTGACCACCATCTATCTTTTGTGTCCCGGCACAACTTGCGCAGCTCACCACCGCTTGATCTTATGTCCACGTCTGTACCTTGCTGTCTGCCACGACGCAGGAGAGACCGGTATCTTTCGATAGCCGCTGACAAGTCAACATCGTTCTCATCAAACCAGTCCTCATTCTTACGGACTTTAAGACCTACAGTAGCCATTGCGGCAGCCAGTAGATGAGACGAGACTCGCCGCCAGACAGCATTGATTTCACCCATCTCGCAAGTCTGTTGCGACACGCCAAGGGACTCTTTGTATTTCTTTCTTACCTCAAGATTTTGTAGCCTCTCTACGTTTAAGTACGCAGGCTTTTTATTCTGACATCTTCGAGGTAAGTGAAGGCGGAGTTTTAATTTTGTGACAATTAAACGGTCGTCAGTTCAGCAGTTTGCACCACGCATCACTCGGGTGACTTGTACCTGGGACACGTCACGCTGTCTGACAATCGCGTAGTCAATGAGATGCCAGTGTTTGGACCTCGGATGCATCCACGTAGTCTTGTGCTTTGCTGCAAGCCTAAACATTGAGTTTGTGATCGCAAGTTCGAATTGTGCACAAAGGCTGAGTAGCAATTGTCCGTTGCTGTTCATATCGCCGACTCCGTGTCTGCCAAGGATCTTGGGCCAGGCTTCATAGTCACGCCCAACTCTGGCATTAAAATCCCCCAGTAGCAAAATCTGTTCATTGGGACGAATGCTCTTGAGACAACGTGTGAGCTCTTCGTAGAATTTGTCCTTGATGTCGTCGGACTTCTCTAACGTAGGTGCATACACGCTAAGGACATTTAAAAAGTTGTTGTTATCTAGGTGAAGGCGAAAGGTGGTCAAGCGATCAGATATGTGGGTGGGGTATTCCGCCAAACGCTTTGCTAGGGTATTTTTGACCGCGAATCCCACGCCTGACCTTCTAGGTTCGGATGAGGCAGTACCCTTCCAATAAAAGGTGTATCCTCCACCATGTTCCACTAATACCCCTTCATCAGCGAGATGTGTTTCACTGAGGGCAGCCACATCTATGTTATAGCGACGAAGTTCCCGGGCAACGATAGCAGATTTCCTTTCCGGACAGGCATTATTATCGCTATCAAGAAGCGTACATATATTCCACGCACCAAAATTCATTTTAGGAGTCTTAATATCTTTTTTCCTGTAACGTCGACCACGTGTTAAAAGATGCGGAGGCAGCCGTGGCTACTACCATCCTGTTGGTGTAGGGCGAGCATTTCTTTAGGGCACCTTTTCTAGCCCCCTTCCCGGCTAAGCGGGGAAAGCAAGGCCTCCCTAAAAAGGGCTACTTTGTCACCCCGGGTGCTGCCGAATCCACACTGTCACCCCAAGGCAGTGTAAAAGCAACCATGATGTTTCTACCACACCCCCGGGACCGCCTACGTGCAGGAATCAGACAAAGCCTGGTGAGCATCACACCAGACCTCTCTACCTCAGCCCATCGCCGCAGGACTTTGCTTCATCGGAGTCCAAAAATTCGTAAGCTGTCAGGTGCGCAGGATATTTTAAGGTGCATAAGCGTTCGCGCAAACACAGGTGCACGCACTCGTCCTTCCCTATCTATGCCCAGTGGAGTGGTGAACCACTACGACCGGAGACAGAGTCAGATGATGTATCTGGCCGACGGTCTCTATAGCCCTCTACCGTCGCCCTAGGCCTTCCACATTGCCTTGCTGACTCACCAAGTCCGCCAAACCCGTTACATATGCAGATACACCTACCGCAGGGTGGGTTGCCTTCCTTGCCGAGACAGACTTCATGCACTGTGTGGGAGGGTACCACTTTAAGCTTGCTCACAAAGTAGCAAATCCCCTCTTCCAGGTTTAGCCCGCGAGCCGACGCGGTTTACCGGGGTGTGGCCGCTGCGTGCACTGCAGCTTCTTGGAGCCACTGAAAGAGAGTTTGTAAAGGAATAACACATTTTAACTAACACTATACGCTGTCAAGGCAGCTGTCATAATGCAGACGCTATTTCCCCACTACACCCCAATTTACAAAAAAAATATTTCTAATATTAAATAAGGAGAAGGACCATCGACGACTTATGTAGCTATACGTATAACACGTAACCTAAACCAAGCTATTGTAGAGCATAAAAATATGATTTTATTTTTATTCATATCTACCATACAGTCGGGGTTTTCATTCTTGTGCTGAGGTGCATGGGGCGATAGCATTGGCCTGAATCAATCGGTGCGCACTCTACGTTTTAGGACTTAGTAATTCTGTGCCTGAGTCAAACAAAGCGCGGTCTCGCGAGTCCCTGAGTGTGACCCGATCCGAGGCCAATCATGTTTATTTATTATACAAAATTCAATGCCGGTTTTGAATCCGAAAATCTGCATCGAATATTCATAAACGAGTTTATAGAATCTGTTGCGTTGGCGTACTTTCTTTACAAAAAATGCATTGATTTATTTTAAAAGAATGAATACATTACATTAGTACTTGGAACAACTGTCAAAAGTGTCAGTGTTGTGTGGTGGCTGTCAAGACAAAAAGTGTTTTATAAATAATTAGACACGATTTTAAGTGCTTAAGAGTTTATAATTGGATAACTACAAGTGATTCCTATGTCTACAAGTGTTATTTACAAAAAAGAAACTAAAGTAAAGGAAATATTACAAACATAAAAATAACAAACAGCTGTCACTTTCAATTTTTGTTCATGTACCTTAAACTATCTTGAACATATCCGGTTTTTTTTTCTCTCTCACGGTACAACACCATAGTGTTGCCAGTTTAGTTACATAAATCCGGTCGAAAGTTAGCGAAAATGGCCAAATGCACTACATGCGGCAAGTTTGTGGCGGCAAAGGGAGGCGCTGCTACGTGCTGCAGGTGCGCAAATAAGTACCATTTGGCATGTGCTGGATTATCTGATACTGTAAAAATCGGCAATGACTGGAGCTGTCAGGGGTGTAAAGAGAAGACAGGTAAAGGCTATATCAAACCTACTCCTATGAAGGGAGTCAGCAATCATGGCAGCGAAGACTCCCCTACGAGTATAGACGAAGAGTATGAGTCAGCAGGAGATACAGAAAAACAAGGAAGCAAGGACCGAAACAACTTAGCGAAGGAAATTAGTCTCCTCAGGGAGGATCTTCGAACTATGCGAGAGGAGCTGAAGTCTGAGCTACGGGAGATCCGGTTGGAGGTAGCTGATCTACGGCAGTCTGTTGCGTCACACAAGAAGAAGGTAGAGAACCTGGAGACTCGACTGGTAAAGCTGGAAGAACAGCAGAATGCATCTTCTCTTAACACTATGGACGACACTATGGTCCAAAAGCTTGAAAATACAGTAGAGCACCTCAAGTCCGAACTGAATGACAGAGAACAAGACCTTCTCCTCTCGGATATTGAAATCGCAAATCTGCCCGAAGATGCTGGCGAAAATGTGGTACATATTGTTGAACTTATCGCGAAAAAACTGGGGGTGGAGTTGGACTCGCGTGACATAGTCTTCGCTGAACGAGTGGGTCCAAAAGCTGTTGCAGCAGGATCGGCAGAGTCAAGGCGTACAGACTCAGCAGCAGTGGGGAGTCGGGGTCGCCGCATAGTAGTGCGACTAGCGCGTCGGGCCGTGCGAGATGATTTTCTACGAGCTGCACGGGTGAGGCGAGGCGCTACATCGGCTGATCTGGGCTTTGCGGCGCCGCCACGACGATTTTATGTCAATGAGAGGCTCACTAAAACAAACAGAGTATTATTTTACCGTGCCAGGCAGGCCGCTACCAAGCTCGAGTGGAAGTACACATGGACAAAACGAGGACGAGTTCTGGCCAGACAGGGAGATGGAAAACCGACACACACCATTCGTACCGATCATGATCTTGAGCGGGTTTTTGGGCGAGAAGCGTTGGAGGAAAATAAGTATTAAGGATTTTTTGCTATGCATCCTCATAGATAAGAACACTTCTCATCGCTTTATTTTAAGTTTTAGTAAAGATCCAATTATAAGGTCAGCTGCATCACAATTTGTACCAATTTTCAAAATCATACCTTTTTGTACCAATGTGATATTTTGTAAGTACGGATATATGGCAACATCATATATAAATGTCAACGAGTGTCACTTTCACCTGCATGTCAACAATGTCAAAATACACCTAACTCATCAATGTGCAAAAATTACAAATCAATTTACGATGATCACATTAATTTACAGTAAGTCACTAATTACAAATTTAAATAAATCAGTAAGTAATTACTTGCTATATACTCTATATAGGTATGGCTGCAGTGTTAAAAGGATGGGATGTCTACGTAAGGTATATGTATGTTTTTACAATAGGGACTTCACATACATGACAAAATTTAATAAATCAACGAGTCAATACTTGTTAAATACTTTATATTGGTGTAACTGTAAATTTAAAAGTTTAGATTATCTACGGGACACCCCGTGTTTGTTTTTATAATAGTAATAATTTTAAATGCACACCTAAATGGACACACGCACAATCAATGCAAAATTCATATCTGGCTCTGTTAAAAATAGAAATATCCTATAACTATACTTTTAAATTGAATATGCAGGTTTTAGTTTCACTCATTGACAGTATTTTTTTACATTACCATTATGGTTAATGGAAAACGTCTGAAGGTTGGACTATTTAATGCAGGGTCGTTAGGGACTAGGCATGATGAGTTTCTAGTGGCCATGGACATGCACTCAGTGGACATAATGGCCATAAACGAGACATGGCTGAGGGCTGGTGAGGAGGGAAAGGCCCCCATACTTCCAGGCTATAAATTGAAACATAGCCCGAGACCCAAAAATATTCGAGGCGGGAGAGGAGGTGGAGTGGGATTTTATATAAAATCAAATATTAGTGCTAGGACTCTATCTCACCCGGTACATCGAGAGGTAGAGGAATATTGGTTGTTATTAACTATCATGAATAAAAGGATTTTAATTGGCACTGCTTATAGACCACCTTGGTTATGCGTTGACACGTTTCTTGAAGGCTTAACTGATAGCATTTGTGCATTGGGGCCGTATGATCACATAATATTATTGGGAGATTGGAATGTGAATATGCTGAATCTAGAAAATTCTAACACCAAAAAAGTACAACAGTTTCTGGATTACACAAATATGTCTCAAAAAGTCAGTACACCCACTCATTTTGCTGGTCAAAGTAGTACCTTGATAGACTTAATATGCACGGACTTGAATTTACAGACTGTCATGGTAGATCATGTGCCTGAACTCGGCCAACACTCATTTGTGACTTGCGAGACTCAATTTAAAAAGCAAAAACCTAAGCCAAGGTGGGTTACATATAGACCTTATAAGGATATTTTACTTGATATTTTTAATTCGGACTTAGAAACTTTACCATGGAATCTTATAAGTTCACAAAATGATGTTAACAATATGGTGGAAATGTTTACATCTTGTATAATGGCGCTATTTGATATACATGCACCTATAAAACAAAAGCTTTTCAAAACTAAATATACACCATGGATAACAGATAATGTGAAGTTGATCTTTGGGTTACGAAACAAAGCTAGAACTAAATATAAAGAAAATAAATCAGAAATAAAAAAGCAATATTATCTAGAACTAAAACACCAAGCAGTTGTTGCACTACATAATGAAAAATCAGCATATTTTGCACAACATATTAATGACAATATAAATAACCCAAAAACCTTGTGGCGTAACTTAAAGACTCAAGTCCTGCCATCTCCCAAAAACACCTGCTTACCAGATTACTTTGATAACCCAGATAGCATCAATAGAGATTTTTTGAATGTGCCAGGAGGGGGCGTTGTGAGCATATCTAGTTTAACCTACTATGAATATCATAGGTATGATGATGATGCAAATTTCAAGCTTCAGCCGGTTGACCAAGGTACTATTTTGAAAATCTTGAGAACCATTAGTACTAACTCGCTAGGTGTAGATCAAATCAACCTAGAGATGCTTAAACTTACTCTGCCTAACTCGTTAGATACTATTACAGAGATAGTTAACAAATCTATCACAACACATACATTCCCTGAGCTGTGGAAACACGCAATTATCAAACCCATACCCAAAACGAGCCATCCCAATTCTACAAAAGACTTACGGCCTATTAGCTTACTGCCCTGTTTGTCAAAGGTTCTGGAAAAAGTAGTTTATTTACAAGTTATGGAATATGTTGAAAAAAATAACATTCTGCCGGACAAACAATCAGGGTTCAGAAAAGGACGAGGAACCGCAACAGCTTTACGTGATGTTGTGGGTAACATACTGGAAGCTAGGGATCGTGGAGAGGGCACTGCCCTCATTCTTCTAGACTATTCCAGAGCATTTGACGCTATAAATACATCTCTATTATTGTCAAAATTAGCTTACTATGGATTTGCACCTAACACCATAAAGTGGTTTAATAGTTACCTCACTAATAGGTCCCAACATGTAGAAATGCAAAGGGAAAACGGTATGGTCATGTCTTCATCTGCTCTCACAGTGAACAGAGGCGTCCCACAAGGCTCAGTACTCTCAACACTTCTCTTCATCATATACACAGCTGACATGACCCCTTCTTTAAAAAATTGCAGTTTTCATATGTATGCAGATGACACGCAGCTTTATCTCTCTTTTAAGCCTGAAGACACCCTATCAGCTGTTACAAAGATAAATCAGGACCTTGACAGAGTGATTGAATGGTCAAAAAAACACTCATTAATATTAAATCCACATAAATCAAAATTTATCATTCTGGGCAGTAAAATACAAGTAAAGACTATATTGCAAGTTAACCCAGCTATCATTTTGGACGGTCAGAAATTAGAAGGGATAAAAGAGGCCTCCAACTTAGGTTTATTAATTGACTCTGAATTAAGGTTTGAAGGACATCTAATTAAAATAGTAAGAAATTGCTTTTACAGGTTAAAAATTCTTTACAACATTCAAAACTATCTTAGTATTAACCTTAGAAAACAGCTTGTAGACAGCCTCATTTTATCCCGTTTCAATTACTGTGATGTAGTTTATGGCCCATGTTTGCTGGCAAGAACTAAGAATTTAATACAAAGGGTGCAAAATGCATGTGCCCGATTCTGTTTCAAGATTCCAAGACGACATCATGTCACACCATATATTAATGATAACAACATACTTAAAATGGAATCTAGAAGAAAATTACATCTTGCCACATTAATTTTTGGGGTAATGGCTAGTAAAAAGCCTACCTACTTGTATGAAAAGTTAGATTGGAGATCAAACCACTTTTCATACTCCACCAGATCCTCAACCAGAACTCTATCACAAACTAAACACCGTACAATGGCTTTCCGGGGCTCTTTTAGATACTTAGGTACGAAATGCTGGAACAATTTGCCTCCTCCGATAAGGGACCTGAAAACAAAAGCATCATTTAAAAAGTACCTCAAGAGCTATATACTCTCTCAACAGAAACTACAGTTACAAGATACTACTGCTTACCTGTGAGGATATAGCCCTAGTAACATTAGTCTGGATTGCTTACAGCATTTTAGTATCTCTGAGGTCTGGTTGGGTACTTGCAACAACTCCTGAAAAATTAAACATTAAACTAAAATAATGTCATATTATCCGCTATGAGCAAATAAGCAAATTAAATGTAGAAACTTAGTAAACGGGCATACCTGCTAGTTATGTATTCCCTTGTTTCGTGTAAAACATATGTTTTGAAAGTGTACTGAATTAGTCATAAATAGTTGGACATGTTCATATGCAATGGTACGTAGACGACCATCACGTTTCAGTGGCCTTTTGACATATTACGTGGCGGCACTGAAAATCAGTACTGTGTTTGGAACTATGGCGTCCATAGCAGTGTTTGCTGAGTGTCAGCCCGTATTGCGGCACGCGGTGTATAGTGTTCATAGCTCATGCAGTTATTATTGTTTAAGTTACTTAAATGTATTTTCAAAAGTAAAAATCATGTACAAATTGTTCAATCTCTGGTGTAGATACACGTGGCGAGTCACGTGGTGACACGTATCACATAAATGTCAACTAACTCAACTCAGTTTGTGACAATTGACAAGACATGCCAAGCGTCATTAACTCATTATGACAACAAGTTGCCCAATAGCAAAAAAGTGTCTTTAGTCATTGGTCTTAGTTGAGTTAGTGTTTATTGACTTCGCCAAAATATGTTTTTAGTGTGGTTCTGTTTTTTGTTTTTAGAATAAGTAAATTTAAGGAGTACTGTGCAGCGTGCTTGCAATAAAGATATATTTTCTTTCTTTCTTTCTTTCTAAATCAGTAATCAGTCAGATTAGTAAATCAACTAAGGTATTACTTTTATCTGCCTCTTACTCTTTTGTTTCCCGGTAATTTTAGAGGGTTTTTGACCGGTAATGTCAATCACCATTTCAGATACCTCTATTTTCACAGTATCAAACTGTTATAATGGCGCTTACTCTGGTTACAATTCGTGCTATAAAAAATGTGATCGTCTATAATGCTCCCACGGTTAAACCGCGGAACTGATGTTGGTATAGTTTTGCTTAAAGTTAGTTGAATACCCAAGATCATACATGGGTTACCATTTTCAAAAAAATTACCTCAAAGCAGGTGAAACAGGAGACGAATGTTTGTATAATTTTAGAACCCGCTTCTTTGTTTTTTTTAGTTTTCGAAATTTTATTTTTTATCAAAATATATTAAAAGTATATACAATGTATAAATAAATGCTTCAACTAAGTACCCATGTTAAACCTCCATAGCGTACATACATACGTACAATTAAAAATACCAGTACACATATTAATCAACACATAATCCAACACATTACTTATTTAAAAAACGTTGGCATTCTCATATTAATTACGATGCGTGTCGAAATTAATCCTAGCACTCTGGCTGATGACTCGTAATTAGCTAATCGGAGCTGGTGGTTTATGAATAATAATAAGCATGACTGACAAAGCTGAGCGCATTGACACCAAGAAGATAATTACAGAAGTGCCACTCTCTACATATTTTGTTTAGATTTTTGCCATCAATATACAGGTTGATTCAAAAGTCGTGTACTTCCTTTAAACCACATGATCTGCTGGTGATATAGAATGACCCTAACCATATATTTGATTTTTTAGAAAAAAATTTTTGAGAAAAAATATTTTTTCATGCTTTGCTACGGTTTCATACAATAGTACGTTAACAGCCTGAAAGGGTTTTAATAAGAAAAATGTAAAAAAAATAAACACTAGGTCAACTAAAATGTCGAATTCTAAAAAGAGGTAACAACGCCTCGCGTCGCGTGGCGTCAGCTGTCATAGAGACAAGGTAAGGTCAAACCCGCCAGTAGATGGCGCTACTGCGAGTTTACGTACAAACCGCTTCCCGCGATCTTTACAAGATTGTCGGTCCAAGATTTTAGTAATAGTGTAAATAATAATTATTATTTATGATATTACTAAATATCAATCATTTGAAAGAATAAGATGGCATGATAGACTAGTTTCGCCTCTTGCGCGGTTTGTAGGTAAACTCGCAGTAGCGCCATCTACTGCCACTGACATTAAACGCCGCGAGTTTGACCTTACCGAACAGTCTCTCTGCGCTATGACAGCTGACGCCAAGCGACACGAGGTTATTACCTCCTTTTAGAATTCGACATTTTAGCTGACCTAGTGTTTATTTTTTTTACATTTTTATTATTAAAACCCTTTCAGGCTGTTAACGTACTATTGTATGAAACCATATCATACATACATATACTCACGCCTTTTTCCCGTCGGGGTAGGCAGAGACAACAGAACGCCACTTGCTCCTATCCTTACAAACCTCACGCGCTTCCTCTACACTCATTACTCTTTTCATACATGCTCGCCGGTTGCGGGTACTTCGGACCTTTCCGTTTCTTAGGATGTCTCCAATTTGGTCGAAGAATGTCCGCCGAGGTCTGCCGCGACCGACTTGCCCACACACATTTGCCTTATATATCTGATTCGTCATTCTTTCTTCACTCATTCGCTCCACGTGTCCAAACCACCTAAGCATTCCTTTCTCAATCCTTGTCACCACATCTTCTTTCAGTCCACTGCTCTTTCGTATAGTTGCATTCGGAATTCTATCAATCAGTCTTACCCCACACATACTACGCAGTGATCGCATCTCAACTGCGTTAATTCTACTTTCATGCTTTTTCTGCCAAACCCAGCTCTCACTTCCATACATCAACGTGGGGACAAGCACTCCATTGTGAACCGCCAATCGTGCCTCTTTTGGCACCGTCTGACCGTTCATAAACGCCCACAGTGCTACATTTACACGATTTCCCGCAGTCACTCTCCTTTCAATGTCTCCCTCACATCTTCCGTCCCTTGTAAATACGCTACCCAAATATACAAAATCCTTTACTTGCTCTACAATTTCACCTCCAATCGTAATATTACACTCAGTCACACTTTCATCTTTTTCAAACACCATCACTTTCGTCTTTCGTGCATTAACTTTCATACCTTTCGCTTTAAAGCTCTTGTTCATGCAGTCCATCATGTCTTGCAACTCATTCGCCGATGATGCAAGAATGACTTGATCATCGGCATATAAGAGGCACTTAACACGCACTCCTACCATATCGATCCCGCATTCAGTTTCTCTCATATCATCCATGCAGCTATCCATGAATACGTTGAACAACCAGGGCGAGGCTGCACACCCTTGTCTGACACCTTGGGAGATGTCAAACCAGTCCGAATAGGCACCATTGATTCGGACACAGGCTCTAGAACCCCTATACAGGGATTTCAGAGCCCTTATCATAAAGTTGTCTACCCCATACATGGATAACACCTTCCATAATTCCTTTCTATTCACCCTATCATAAGCCTTTTCCAAGTCTATGAACGCGCAATACACCTTCTGGTTTTTTGCCAGACATTTTTCGGTGACGCAGCGCAAGGAAAATACTTGATCCGTACATCCCATTCCCTTCCGAAATCCCGCTTCCACATCCCATATCTTGTCATTAGTCACATTTACTACTCTGTCAATCAAAATTCTGGCATACATTTTTCCAACAACACTAAGAAGGCTGATCCCGCGATAATTTTGACATTCCTGCTGCGAACCTTTGCCTTTATAAATTGGAACAAGCACTGCCTTCGTCCAGTCATCTGGAACTTGGCCCTGTTTCCAGCATAGATTAAAAAGGCGATGCAGCAGGTTAATTATGAGTCCGTCGCCAGCCTTCAACATCTCAGTCGTCACTCTATCACATCCAGCAGACTTTCCTGACCTCATACCTTTTAACGCTTTCATAATTTCATCCATGCCAATTTCATCAGTCGGGCTCACAAACATATCTATAGTTTCTTCTTTCTCTGTTTCACACACATCTTTCTCAAATAAACTCTCAAAATAATTCTTCCAGCGCTCTAGTATCTTTCTTTCTTCATTCATGGCTTCACCTCTTTCATTCCTAATCACTTTCATTGATGTACTCATATTTTTACCTCGCGCTTCTTTCACGAGTTTCCAAAAGAGTTTTATATTCTCTCGGAAACTTGCGCCGAATTGTTCCTCATACTTCTCCTTTTTCTCATTCTTCTTCCTCTCTATACATTCTTTGACTCTAGTTTTCACACATCTATACTTGTCATTCATTTCTTTAACACTATCTTCATTCATACCACCACTAGCTCTATTCGTCGCCTCTATTGCTAGGATATCCAGCCATGCTTTTTTCTTTTCCTCAACCATTCTTCTAGTTTCATCATCCCACCAGTCAGCTTTCTTGCATTTCTTACTTCTTCTTTTACTCAAACCGCATACTTCTTCAGCACATTTCACAATGTTGGTTTTAAATACCGACCATACCTCACTCACACTTTCCTTATTTACAAGATTCCAACTTTTGTCCATCCGTTCGCTCAATTGCTTTTTGTACATATCTTTCATACCCTTATCTTTCAATCTTTCCACTTTTATACGTTCTAATTCTGTAGTGGAACCTTTATCTCGGTGCCGCCAGCGTTTAAAAAGACCACTTATTTTACTGATAATCAAATAGTGGTCCGTGCCAACATCAGGTCCGCGATAAGCTCTGGTATCCACTACTTTCCTTCTCATTCTTTCATCTACTATCACAAAGTCTATCATGCTTCTTAACACAACATTTCCTTCCTTCTTTTGCCACGTGTACATATGTACCATTTTATGCTGGAACCATGTATTCATCACAGACAGATCCATCTCCACACATACATCTAACAAGTACACGCCGTTGTCATTGACACTCTTATCTCCAAACTTCCCTAGTACACTTTCATACCCATCACGTTTCACTCCCACCCTTGCATTAAAATCTCCAAGCATGACAATACGTTCATTCCACTTACGCAATAACACGACTTCTCTCATTTGTGCCCAAAATTCCTCTCTTACTGCCTTACTATAGGAAGAGTCCGGAGCGTATACACCTACCAAAAGCAAAAAAAATTTTTTTTTCTCAAAAAATAAATTCTAAAAATTAAATATATGGTTAGGGTCATTCTATATCACCAGCAGATTATGTGGTTCAAAGGAAGTACACGACTTTTGAATCACCCTGTATTGACGCCACGTAGTAGTTTACATACTTCGCTGCGGCCCGCTGGGAACATCACCTATCCTACCAGGTAGGTATAACAATAATCCGTATATATAACATTCTTGCGTTGCTGGTTGACTGACAGACAACGCACTGCCAAAACTATTGGGTGCAAGAAGCTGAAATTTGGCATGTATATTTCTGGACCGTAAGAGTGCACTCAGAAGTAATTTCCTAAAATTCACGGGATCGGGCCGTAGCTGCGGCCATACTCTAATTTGTATATGTGTTATGTTTAAGTAGCGATAGCTTACGGGAGAGACCAGAGTGTCTTAGCTATGGTGCAACAATGACTTTTAGAAGTTATCAGCAGGTTTCCTCACGACGTTTTCCTTCACCATTTCACAAGCTATAATTAACAATTTAGTCCCCAATTTAGTAGTTTGAGCCCGAGAAACTCTGCATAGTAAACCACTGATCTCACAAACTATGTTTTTTTTATGGTAATAGGCGGCAAACGAGCAGACGGATCGCCTGACGGTAAGCAATTACCGCCGCCCATGGACACAAGCAACACCATAGGAGTTACAACTGCGTTGCCGCCCCTTGGGGTTGGGAAAAGGGATAGGAGGAGTGGGACGAGGGAGAAGGAATACGGGATGAGGCATCCGGCACTCTTGCTCACCGAACGAAACGCAACTGTTTAGGTACTGTTACTTTCCGTCCATTTTCTGTGAGAGGGTAGTACTTCCCCGGTCGAGCCGGCCCGGCTCTACTACCTGTAAGTCCGAGAATTCGCCATAATGTTCTCAAAAGAAATATGAAGTATTTCAATCTGCACTTCGCCAGCGTGGTGGAATATGGCATGATACTTCTCATAGTGAGGAGACACCTGTGGCCAGCAGTGCGACCGATTACAAGTAAAGCCAATGATGCTGAATACCTACAAAGATTCTGCTGTAACTGTCCATAAATATCTTAGTATTCCCAGTGAATTTACTGCACATATTTGTCGTATGACCGAGCCCAACGTGGTAATCGCAGCGGACATTATCCGCCGGCCGTCATGACGTCACGGATAAAACAGCTTGCCGTGACACGTCGTGACACACGTCACCAAATGTCCCTAAACTCGTGTTTGTATTCCAATGTGCGGAAGTGCTGCGAATATTTGTGTGTGGATTATTTGTAGAAAATCATGCGTTTTAACATGTATGAGAGCTAAATAGTATATCAGATTGAGTCCTAGATTTAGAATTTAAAACTACTTTTTGCAGAAGTAAGTTATTTATTTTAATTTAACATTGGTTGTAAAAAAATGTGAGACCCATGCTTCACAAAAAGCTTTACTCTTCGAACTAAACTTAATGCATGACTAAATTTATAATGAGCACTATGATACTCTTACATTAGAGACATTTTAAAAAGCTTTGAATACTTATTTCCTCCCATAGTAATTGTTACTTACTTTCACAAAGAAATGTGAATAATTTGTAATTATATTTACACGGGATGAATCTCCGATATCTATTACTAGTTCTATAGAGTTCAAATTAACCCATGCTACCAATGCACAATGGTAAGAAAAGATCTGATTGAATTCTACCTTTAATATGCATTCACAGACAGACAGACAGAGGGGGGCACTAACCTCACTGCGTACCGTAGTCGCATGCTGTCTATGTTTCAGGCCTTGGAACCAAGCATCAACGTCACGGCTCAACGACTATTGGATCAGGTACGGGTTATCCAGCGCAGTGGCAAGTTGGATAACGCCCTGCTTGATAGGATTCGCTCAGAGTACTTACCTTCGAGCCATGCCAATCCCGTCCGGCCCACACTAACACCGACACCGAGCGCACCGCCAATGGGCGGCAGCGCCGTCAGGGAGGAGCATGACATGGCTGATGATGTAAGTACCCAGTGCAATGAGGAGGTCAAGGACGCTTTGGAATGTGCGATTAGGGACTACCGGTCCACGCCATCATCTATTAGGCCTCGCCTACCGCGGTTGCCTATGCATAGGCGAAATATAGCGCTGGTAAGTGCTCATGACTCGTTATTATCAAATTATTTAGATAATAGTGAGGATCTCGGTGATACACACTCAATCTTGTACTGTACCGCCGTGGCAGCTTGTCGTATAGCTGGTGTAAAGTTTCGTGAAACTGATACCGTTGTACGAAAAGGTCTGCTGTACCGGCGTGGCAGTGCGGGATTGAGCGACGTATTGCCGAGGCAAGGGCACTTATTGGCAAGCTGATCTGTTTTTGGGAGGGGAATACACGCCCTAGGGTAATGCGCTTTGTGAAACGGGCTTTTTCGGGGACTAATATTAGTCCTCAAGATTGTATAGCCCGGGTCACAAAGAAAAGAAAAGAAAAGAAAAGAAAAGAAAAGAAAAGAAAAGAAAAGAAAAAAAATAAAAGAAAAGAAAAGAAAAGAAAAGAAAAGAAAAGAAAAGAAAAGAAAAGAAAAGAAAAGAAAAGAAAAGAAAAGAAAAGAAAAGAAAAGAAAAGAAAAGAAAAGAAAAGAAAAGAAAAGAAAAGAAAAGAAAAGAAAAGAAAAGAAAAGAAAAGAAAAGAAAAGAAAAGAAAAGAAAAGAAAAGAAAAGAAAAGAAAAGTAAAGAAAAGAAAAGAAAAGAAAAGAAAAGAAAAGAAAAGAAAAGAAAAGAAAAGAAAAGAAAAGAAAAGAAAAGAAAAAAAGAAACGAAAAGAAAAGAAAAGAAAAGAAAAGAAAAGAAAAGAAAAGAAAAGAAAAGAAAAGAAAAGAAAAGAAAAGAAAAGAAAAAAATATTTTCTAACAGCACATAGGACACACAATAGAAAACAAGTAGGTAGGTACATATACAACAAATAGTAGTAGGTATTAGAACATTTATATAAAAGAAAATAAATAATAAAAATTGAGCAAGTGCGAGTCGGACTCGCGCGCAAAGGGTTCCGTACCATCATCTATAAAAGAAAATCACGTTCGTTGTATGTATACTTAAATACTTTATAAGTTTCTACCTGTTTATTAAGATCGAGTAACAAATTGCTTAAAAATTACGTTTGTTGTATGGGAGCCCCCCTTTATTATTTACTTTTTTTAAATTTAATTATTTATTTTGAAAGGTAATATACAACTACATATTCTGTAAAAATTTAAAGCGTCTACCTGTAACAGTTAGTAATTTTGAGCAAAATATACGAAAAAAAACACGTTTTTTGTATGGGACCCCCCCTTAAATTTTTATTTTTTTTTATTTTCAGTATTTGTTGTTATAGCGGCAACCGAAATACATAATTTGTGAAAATTTCAGCTATCTAGCTATCATGGTTTATGAGATACAGCCTGGTGACAGACAGACAGACAGACAGACAGACAGACAGACAGACAGACAGACAGACGACGGAGGCTTAGTAATAGGGTTCCGTTTTTTACCTTTTAGGTACGGAACCCTAAAAAAAGACAAAAAGACAAAAAAACAATTGCAATAGAATAAGGTGAGGATGTGTCCCATCGCTGGCCAAAAAAGGTGGCTGGATCAGCACTATGTCCAGTAATGCTAGTGCAAACCGGACGCTGGTATTCTTCCAGCCCCTTCTAGACATCCCGGATGTGCAACCATCGCCGTGCCGATCACAACATGCAATCCGTGTGATGATGATCAGGGAATGTGTATTGTGTAGTGATTTATATAATATATATAGATTATCTAATTAGGAAAAAATATATACACATATACTTAGTTGCATAAAGTTAATAAAATAAATAAATATATTAATGAAATAAATTACATAATAATAAGGTTGAGAAGTGCGCCAAACTGTGGTGCCGGTAATGAGTCGAGGGCAGACTCACCGTCAGCTGATGTGTACCTATGCACATACGTACCTATACATATTGTTGCGTAACCTAAACTATCGCCGCATCCACCTTGTCGGGAGACGAGGGGCGAGCGGGTGTGAGGTCCAACACTCGGCGCTCAACAAAGCAAGGGCACACACCATCCGAGGCGGTCACCGCCTATTGACGCAACACTTACATTTCTTCGGACGATCGAACTTGAAATTATGCACGCTATGCGCGCAATGAATCACCCGCATGCAACAAACAATAATCACCTGCTGTAATTACAAGGTTTTAAATAGTTATAAGCTGTCATCAAGAATCAAATTAATTACAAAGTATATCATTATAATATTGGCACAGACTCAAACATGGGTAAGTCGTAACCATTATAATTCTACTGTCCTATCTCTAAAAAATTATTGAATTTGTTTATAACGCAGCTCAAAGAACTTAAACACATGACTTGACATGACTGTTGGAATAACTAGTGTTTTGAATTTCAGATTTCTGCAAATAACTGTCATATTGTGTCTGGGCTGGGATACTCAAGCCTGGCCCTTTGAAACATGCCTACGATACGAATATGTGTATGCATGGGCAAACCAAATACGTTGATTTAAAAAACGTGTGGACCGGTACGTCATTAATCGTACATTCCAGAGGGATCAGAGGTATACAGAAGCTGGGAATGACCAGATCAATGTGTGACTAATGTGCAGCGGCTGGATGCGAACGCCACAGCTATGTTTTGGCGTAGCATCTGGTCGACGCCCATTGGCCATACTGAAGGTGATTGGATGCAAGATGTCGAACGTTCATGCGAACATATTCCTGAAATGGAATGCGTGGCCATTTCTAGCTAGGATGTTGCACAAGCTGTCCGTCCATTATCTAATTGGAAATCTCCAGGCTTGGACGGGCTGCACAATTTCTGGCTGAAGTGGCTACGTAGTTCGCATGAACGCTTGGCATCTCAATTCCAATTAGCTGTAGAATCTGGGTCGTTGCCATCATTTATGATGACTGGAATTACCCACCTGCTCCACAAGACAGGCAGTACTAGCGAGCCCGGCAATTATAGACCGATAACATGTCTACCATCGGTCTATAAACTTCTTACATCTATTCTGAGAGCTAAAATAGCTAAACATGTTGAAGACAATTCTATTATGTCAGCCTCTCAGAATGGATGTAGGAAGGGTGCTCGCGGTACTAAGGAGCTCCTCCTCATTGACATGGCCATTTAGCCAACAAGTTCGCCGTAACCGAAAGGATCTGGCGGCATGTTGGATAGATTATAAGAAAGCGTATGACTCCGTGCCGCATACATGGCTTTTGAGGGTGCTAGAGTTGTATAAAGTAAATACTACTCTACGCACCTTCTTAGAGTCATGTATGGGGCAATGAAAAACGATTATTTGCTATCCAGGATGCCGAAGGATCCAGGAGGACGGCGAACGTATTAAAATTGAGCAGGGAATTTTTCAGGACGACAGTCTGAGTCCCCTTTGGTTTTGCCTAGCCATGAACCCTCTCAGTACATTACTGGAGGGTTCAAGGTTAGGCTACAGGTTACAGAGAGGCGGTCAGGATGTATCCCACCTGTTATTCATGGATGACCTGAAGTTATTTGCCCAATCTGATGTCCAATTGCTAGATTTACTAAACGTAACCCAAAACTTTAGTAAGTCTATCAATATGGAGTTCTGTGTGGATAAATGTGCTGTCATAACTACTTTTAAAGTACCACGATTTGCACACATACTAAAGATTATGTAACGGGTCTGAATCGTGTTAATGAACGAAAAGAAAGATGAAATACCTTTCTATTTTCAGGTACTTACACGCAAATTCACATCATCACCCGCGACATTTGCATTCCGTTATTGCTTCATTGACAAACAGAGCATATGACCTTTGCGACCCCGAACACTTAGATAGTGAGCTCACACATGTTCGGGAGGTACTCAAGCAAAACGGTTACAAACACAATATGTGAAGGTCAAGGAAAAGGTTAAGAATGACTGAAGGGAACAGAGCGCCAGCGTTCATGCCCTACATAAAAGGAGTAACGGATAAATTTGGAACAGTACTACAAAAATACTCCATCAAGACTGTATATAGTCCGTACTCCAAAGTAGCAAATCACCTGCGTACTCCAAAGGATGTCATCCCTTTTCAAACAACAGGCGTGTACAAGGTGGATTGCAGCTGTGGTAGTTCCTACATCGGGCAAACAAAAAGGACCATCGCCGAACGAGTTAAGGAACACATCACGGCCGTCAAAAACCGACAAAGCACCAAGTCGGCCATAGCTGAGCATTTGTTGGAGTCAGGATCTAATCACTGGATTGAGCTACATCGGCCCCAGGTTCTCTCCACAGACCGTCACTATTTTTCAAGAATAGCACGGGAAGCGGTTGAAATCAAAACGCACGCAAATTTCAACCGGGAGGATGGTTACCGTTTATCAACATCTTGGAATCCTGTCATCAGCAAATGTAGACACCGACGAGGTGATATTAGGCGCCACTGTGAAGATACCATTAGTGTTGTGTGTCAAAGTACTGACAGTTCCGAATATATAAATGTTAGTAATTGTGAAGACCAAGTGAGGGTAGTTTCCAAAACCCGCACTTCTCGGAGGCAGAGTTGAGGAACATTAGTCATCCCGTGACCACGGCTGGTGTAACTCATGCCGAAACGTCGGGATAAATAGAAAGGTATTTCATCTTTCTTTTCGTTCATTAACACGATTCAGACCCGTTACATAATCTTTAGTATAAATGTGCTGTCATTCATGTGAAGCAGGGCAGGATGGTGGAATCTGAGGGGATCCAACTCTCAGATTCCATTAACCTAAGATCGCTTCTCTTAACCGATACCTATAAGTACTTGGGTATGTCACAGGCTTTAAGTATCAATGAAGCTGACATGAAGCAATTGTTGCAAGAGCGTTTCTTTGGCCGCCTGAGAAAAGTATTAAAAAGCCTTTTATCAGGTGGCAACAAGGTTTGTGCTTGCAACGATTGGGTCATGCTACTTCTTGTATACTCCTTTGGCATACTCAAGTGGACTCAGTCTGAATTGGACGCCCTGGACAGAAGAGTCCGCACATTGTTGACGGCATATCGTATGCATCATCCTCGTTCATCCGTGATGAGGTTGTACATCCCGCGGAAGTGTGGGGATCGTGGTTTTCTGAATATCAAGACCCTACGCAACCGCGAGGTGTGCAATCTCAGGGAATATTTTCTCTGGGCGAACGGGGACATGCATCGAGATGTTGTCGCAGTGGACAATGGACTCACCCCGCTCAAGTTGGCTAAGGAGAACTGGCGCATACCCGTAGTACTCAGTACTGATGAGCGCAAGAGTGTATGGCAGAGCAAGGAGCTACATGGCAGGTTCCATCGGGCGCTGTATGAACCCGATGTAGACCTATTGGTCTCGGTGAACTGGCTACGCTTCGGTGACCTCTTCGGGGAAACCGAAGGGTTTGTTTGTGCAATTGCTGACGAAGTTATCAAGACGGATAACTACCGGAAATATATCCTGAAGGATGGCACTAGTGATATTTGCTGTGCCTGTCACCAGCCCGGTGAATCTCTCAGGCATATTGTTTCCGGTTGTTCACGTCTTGCTAACGGCGAGAACTTACACAGAGATAACCAAGTAGCCAGAATCATTCACCAGCAACTTGCTCTGTGGTTCGGCTTTACACCGAAACCGTGGGGTTCTAAGCGACTTGGAGAAGGAAATGGACTGTATACAAAGGATAGCGGGTTTAGCCGCCTAGGAGGGAATAAGGGAAGAGGAGATGGATACGGGAGGAGGTGATTGAGTGGGTATAGGCTATTTCAAGGATGGAAGGCACTTACCTTATACAGCCTTCTTCGTTTCTTTTCCTCCTGGTGGTTTCGTTATGCAGCTGCTTGTTTTCACTTCACTCACGAGCGGGTTTTCCTTGGTGGAAGCGGTAACTCACATACAGCGGTGCGGCGCGGAGCGGTATCGAGACGGCGTTCTCAGCGGGAGGAATGTTCTCGACTGTCACTCGCGTCGACGTTCGCGGCGACGAATCAGGCGTAGACAGTGCCTCTTCCAGGGAGAGGGAAAGAGAGGGACGGAATTATGATATCGCTCGCACTAGAACGTGGAACGATTGATGTTGATGCGATTGGTTATGGATAGGAAGGTAGATGGCGCTACCACTCTGAAATACAAACTTGTAGACATCGAGGTACCGTACTACAGGTATGTATGTGGCAGAGCCAGTTCTCGAAAATGACCATGCCACATTGTACTGGGATCGATCTATCGTCACAGACAGGACTGTTGTAGCCAACAAACCTGATATTGTGGTGATCGATCAGAGCGCCTCGCAATAATTGTTGGTGTCACCATTCCTCATGACGAGAATCTCGTGAAAGCCGAGAAAGAAAAACAGATTAAATATCTGGACTTGGCTCACGAGATTGTCGACATGTGGGATGTGGACTCGGCAATTATTATGCCGATAGTTGTAACGGTTAATGGCCTAATAGCCAAGAAGAAGACGAGAAGCCTCGATCGTCACCTTAAGAGGCTCGCATTGGGTGCTTGGGTCAAGGGCCTGATGCAAAAGGCAGTACTTCTCGACACGGCACGTATTGTGAGGAAGTTCCTGTCTCTGGAGCCCTAACCACCGACACCTTGAACCCTGTGCCCGTTGCTGGTGTGATCCCACGGCTTTTTTATATTTTTAAATGTATTTTTTTGTAAATTATATATTTTAAAATGTAACTAAAATTTGATTAATGCTGAATAAAGGAAATAATAATATTAATTTATTTCAGGTAAAAATAACATTATTCATTAAAGACTAACATACATAAAATAATAATATAAAATTAAAATTAAAACAGGGTGTTGTTGTTCACGTTGTTTTCAAGTTAGGCTGAGTGTTATTTCGTAACCTCCCGTGAAAACGTCGATACACCACACCCTTCGGCCAAAACTCTTCCTTGAGGAAAGTGTCAAGATGATTAGTCGGCACTCGAACCACGTACGACTTGAAGTTCGTGTTATGGCGAAACTCCAATCTCTCGACTCTCGAGGTCCAGTTGGTCTTCGTGCGTAGATACTCCACGACCTCTTCGTCTTTCGTAGAGTGATGCAGCCGGGACACGTACATCAGTGTGGTTGGTATTGCGGGACGCAGCAGCATGTTAGGTCCTGCTAACCCAGTACCACAATGGTTTCGACAACTAGGCTTCTTCTTCTTCCTCACCACCTTGATGAAGCAGTCCTTGTCGCACGTGTCCTTTTCTGGGACTCTCGATTCCTCGACCTTGCGTTGGGAGGGTTCACATTGCTTTTGTTTACCCCCTTTTTTCTCCTGCCGATTTTGCTGCGTTTTGCATACGGCAGTAACGTCGGCGTAGGCGCGTTTAGGTTTAGACTCATTCACACTCGTCACAACCTTGATAGGTGTCGATGACCCGAGGTCAGCAACAGCACACGCCGTAACGCTTGCGTTAGGAGACGCAAGCAAATTCGCTGACTCAAAACTGCCGACATATGCATTTTGAGCCCCGCGTCGAGTGTTGACGTTTGAAGGCGACTTACTTGCTGACATAGCGTTCCGTAGTGACACTATCTCTGCACGCAGCTCACTTATGGTGCTATCCGATGATTCCAATTTGGACTGCACCTCAGCCAGACTGGATTTTAAAGTCGTAATATCCTTCAGCAGCCTGGTTACGTCAACGTGGTCGAACGTGACGGGTGGCAGCTTGTGGAGATCCTTCGCCACGAAAGCAGGCATGTCGTCAGGGTCGGTCACCTTAAATAAGATGATAATGTCTTGGATGCTCTTCTTCGTGCCATCTCTTCGTCGAGACGGCATCTGGTCCTGTTTGTTCAGCGTCTGATATAGTACTTTTTTACCAGCACTAATATCTTCTTCCTTAAAGCTGGACTTACAGATCTGCAGAATGCTGACCTTGTCCATGGTATCGATGGCATGTTGAATGAATGCCAACAACTGGTTAGCTATAAGTTGCTGTGAGCAACTCATTGTAACAGTGTTTTCACTACATTTATTAAATAATAATTATTTAATACACGCATAGCAGCGCAAGCACGTCCGCACTCAACGCTACTCGATCGAAACCAATGAAAATTCAAAAAATTCCTTCACCATTAGAAAGCTACATTATCTCCGAGTAACATAGGCTATATTTTATTTTCGAAAAAGTAGGGGTCCGTAAAATATTTGTCTTTTTCGGGTACGCGAAGTAGTTCCCTCAGGACGCGGGTGAAACCGCGGGAAACGGCTAGTTATTAATAATATATCATTCTTATCATTTTCCTCCTTTATTCAGTTTTTACTGTCATGTAGATAAGTAATGATTATTTGGTATTTTTGTAATTATAAAAAAAGACCAGGCTTGCTGTAGTTCGTTGTATAAACATTTTGCATATAGTCTTCCACAATTCTTAATTTTACTCAAGCAAAACCAATTATCATTTTAAAAATTTCAATTTGTAGAATGTTTCAGAGTGTTATTTTTACAGTTGTTTTTGGTATTCTTTGAAAGGTTACGGTGAAGCTTTAAGATAAGCTCCAAGTGATTTAATTAATGATGTATATGCTTATGTCGTTATTCAGGAAAAAACAACTAAATGGCCTCCCTGAAGATAGTGTTTGGCATTTTTTCAAGCATTATCAATAAAGTACTTCTATTTTTATGATTTTCAAACATACTTTATTAATTGTTCCATTATTATTACATGATTGCAGGTAAGATATATGTAATTTAGTTACATAGTTATTCTGTCAAACTTTTAAATCATTATTGCCACAAGTTTAGTTTTCGGTAGATAATCGGTTTTACCAATAAAGGGGCGATATTGTTGATTATGCTGAATAAGGTCGCTATCTTTCACTCTAGCATTTTTTATAGGTAATAGTAAGGTATAAGGGCCTCCGCAGACTAGCTTCTTTTGGCATCGGCGACCGGCGATTTTGCAACTGTATCGATGCTGCATCGCGTTTTAGCGACTCTCTGCGTTCGGACGCGGCGACCGTAGTGCTGTAGTGTGTTGTTGGTGATCGGCCGAGTCGACTATCGATAAATTGATTTATTTTTTCATCGTCGTAATACAATTATTGTACAATATCAGTAATATAGGTTTCTATCAAAAAACATAAATATAACAGTATAATTAAATGATGTTCGTTACAATGATGTTAAATTATGTTCTATTATTTATAGACTTATACTATCGAAAACTGGCAAGTTATACTCTACATTTTATGTTCTAAACAATAGATGGCATGGACATTACTGCACTCATTTCTTCGTATTAATATTAACGTTTGAATTGATAGATGATGCTCTCTGAAAGTAATACGAGAACTGGTTTTTGGATGTAGGTAAAAATACTGACTTTAGCTTGCTTAATATTTTCATCGGCGCTTCATAGATTTCGCACACAGGCGCTGCATTGGGTCGGAACGGCCCTGACTGCCTTCATAAAAACTTACATATTTATTATAAGCGCTGTCATAATTTTATCGACATTAATTATTCTGTTTAAGCCAGTCACTAGTCAAACCCTATAATAACATCCTTATTTTCGGTTACAGAATAGTAAATAAAACTTTGGGGTAAAATTACCCCAAACGGCTATTAAAAGTTGTAGTGTACAAAATAAATTATTTTTGTAGTTTACATGGGGGTATTTTTAACAAAGCATCAAAAATTTTAAATAACACTAAAGTGCTTTACGTTAAAAACTTCATTATTTCATTAAATTACTAATTGTACACCAAATTAACAATCGTTCTACAAAATATCATTTAATATGAAAAGTCTCGTCCGCTCCGGAAACTTATCCACTCAGAAAACTTAATAGGTTATCTTAGGTTTTCTTGTGACGCTGCACCCAAAAAAGGAGCTTCGCAGGGCTCTGTAAACTTAGTTTATCAAACATTTGACTGAATTAATGAGTAATTAATGCATGCGTAACTGACACCCTGGGGTAATTTTCTCACATAGCTAAGCAGACTAGATGGAAGTTCTTTTTAAAGCCACGTGACTGACAACTTTAGGAGATGACACTACCATCGCAAGAAAAAATACAAGTTGTGCCCCTGGGGTGAAGAATTTTATTACCCCACAGTGTTATTTAAGGGTTAACAGATAAGTGACAACCTATAGTAAGGAGTCGTCCTTTAATCACGTGAGTCTTAATAAGTGGAAGGGACAAATAAGTGTAGACAGATATCAAGTGTCCTTGTTTTTCTTGAGCTAGAGATTTTTATCCTATACGTATCCTAAAACAACGAGCGTTCGTTCGATTGGCAGGGATTCAGAAAAGTCCTGTATTGAGATCTTTCGTTGCTTTTGGATGCTCTAGGATGCTTTAATCAACCCACTTCAAAAAGGAGGATGTCCTCAGTTTGCTCTGGATTCTTTTTATGTAGGTGCACCGGTCTCTAAATTTTCTGATCCATTTCTGGATTTTTTTATGCTTGATATGCTTTTATATTTTGCAAGATTATTATATTTTGCAAGATCGAACTGCAATTATTGCAAGTTAAGACTTAAATGAGCCAGTATACTTTTAAAATAGCGTTCTTAAACGTAATGATGTATGATATATTAATATTTTTTTACCATGCCAAAATAAAGAAAATATCAAAGTAGTCTGCAAGTAGCGTCCATGGATAAAAAGATTTGCATTTTAGAAACATCTTATGAGAAGAGTGGATGATTATGTATTTAGATAAACAAGTGATAAATAGGAGGGCAGAGAGGAAAAGGGAGAGGGCGACCAAATAAAAGATGGAATAACTGTGTGAGAATATATATGTAAGAAAAGGGGGAAGTGATCGGATGACTGGTGACAGAGAAGTATGGAAGAGAATGTATGTCCATACAGCGCCGACCTAAAAAAATTTAAGTCAGGTAAGAGATGAAGAGAATAATGAGTGTCATATTTTTTTATTTTAGCTTCAATTTTGACACCAGTAGCTCGCAATGTCTTTTTTGGATAAAATTTTTTTTTATTCACTTTGTATAACAAGAAACTTTTGATAAAGAATCAGGAGAGGTGGTAAAGCCTCCAACCTACCCAGGTATCATCATCACAGAGTAAATTTAAAATTGGAAAGACATAAAATCACGTTATTAATGGACAACCCCTACGTTATTATTTTAAGTGACAAGTCGCCGCGATCGGCATCTTCCAGTGTGCGGTGTAAGAATTCGGACGCTGCATCTGGATGCTAAAAAGCGACTGAATCGCTGGTCGCCGATGCTAAAAGAAGCTAGTCTGCGGAGGCCCTAAGGGCCTAATATGAATGAGATGACTTGAATGAGATACCGTGTACTGGCCTTTACCTAGTATGAACTATAGTTGCCTTAATGTAGTGATAGCCCTGCTTCTAGCCTCTAGTGTCCATGTTTCTTGCAGTTGCATCTGCTATGAATGTTTTCTCACGCGGGTATTTGATCCCGAACAAGGCCCAAAATGTTATCAAGCTGATACTCTTTAAACATGATATTTTTAAATAGGTACATTTGAGTGTATGAATGGCGTAGTGGTTTAAGCGGTCGCCTTCCATGGGGTTCCGGGTTCGATTTCCACACAAATAACACTTTGTGATCTGCAAATTTTGTTTCAAGTCGATCACAGTTAGAGAAAAACCAAAGATCCTTTTAGAAAAAGATTTTTCCTACTAGTCAATTGAACCCACATCCAGGAACAAATTGGAACACACGAACACACTACAAACTCTAGGCACTAAGTTCTGCTTTTAGTATAATCAGATTAAACTGTAAAGTTAAACTTAATGTTGTATGTGATGCGTTAAAATTATGGCACCTCGCGGACTCGTAAACATATTACAATCCAAGGCGTTATTAAGCTTCTATGTTATAAACACACGCATATTAAAACTTTACAAAGTTGCATTTCGTAATTAAAAGTTGTTAAGGTTTTAAAACGGTGTTTCTAAAAATACTATATTAATAGGTTTTCGCTGTTTAAAAAAAAAGGGAAAATACCGTTTTTAAAGTTTTCAGTTTTGTCTAGAAAGTTTCGTGGAATATTTGTGTCTCTCATAAGAATAAATAATTCTGCTTTTGTTGACCTAGGACGAGTACATATGTAAAGGAAATTCAAGGAAATTCCAACAACAGCGAGATCAGCTGGACATATAGCTTTTGCCTAAAATGGCTTCATAACTCACATGTCAGCTTGGCATTGCAATTCATCAATTCAATCATCTTTAGATTATTTAAAGATGATTGGAAATGAATGGCAGTCATAGAATCTTATTTTCATCAGTATGTTTTGCCGACTCTCTTTAGTACAACTTTGGTAGTGAAACATTACTAAGTTGAGTTAAAACTCACTGGCCATTGTGATAACTGTATATAGTCATCAGACAATGGACAGTGCTCAGCTGTAGTCACCAACGCGTAAAACTTATGAACCGGGACGGAAAGTTCGTGACCGCTGTAAAAAGCATTTCACACTGAAATTATCATCATTCCACTAAAAAGGTGCAATAAAACCGCGGCCTACTCCGTTAGCGCCATTACCCCGAGTGGGGGAAAATTACCCAGAGTTGGGGAAATTTGCTTTTACTTAAAATTGGGTAATCGACGGCCGACAGGCGGTTTATTATTTTTAATATCGCCTCCTGAGAATGTAAATGGTGTGCTCAATGAGAGATGCTGTCGTAATGTGGGCATTACTTTGATCGCGGAAACCCCAACAGTGTTAACGTTGATTGTGATAACCTTAATTGGTGATTACAACCTCTATTTATCTTTTTAAAACGTTACGAGATACTAAAAAATAAATGTGCAGCCTTTTTGCGTGGTTATTAAGTTCCAGGCGTTGTAAATAAAAATCTAGAGGCTTTATAAACTCGACCTCTTTTGGCCAGATTAATTTGTGTAGAATAATTATATGCAAGATTATATGAAATAAAAATGGGTTCACGAGTTGACAGTATTTTGTAGGACAATTTAAACAAAGGGAAACTGAGCTTTATTAATAGTCACACGCAATTAGGAGACTAAAATTGTAAATACGCCTAGTTGGAATCCTAACGCTGTTTGTGATAATAACACTAAACTGTAGAATACAAAAAAACGTGTTTTTTCTAGAGCCTGTATTAGGTAAAGTTTTGTTTTTAAAGGTATTACAATGCCTATAGCCCTATACATATAATTCTTTGACAAAATGAACAGAATTGATTCTGAATCGCGAGGAGCTTTATGAACAATCGAAAAACAGACAAAAAGAAAACCTAGACTCGAAATAATAAGTTGTATAGATAACATAGTGTTGTCCGTTGTGGGATCTAACCCACATTACCAAAAGCAATTTTGCGCAGCCAGGCCATCATTTCAATCCACGCAGTCAAAATACCACAGAATGTATATTTTTATATGTATATTTCTGGTGTGCGTGTATATGTCACTGAATTCCTCCCAAACGACTGGACCAATTTAGATGATTTTCTTTTTAATATGTAAGTAGTTGTATTTTTTGGAATGTTTCACATTGGAACCGACCGACTGTGCTACCATCGAAGGGTCTCGATCGAAACCTTACCTGAATTTACATTACCTTTATTTTTTATGTTTTATTCAAAATTAAAGATTTCGAGTCGACAACACATATCCGCAGAATTCGGATTGTCGAGTATTTTGTTAAATTCTAATGGTTCTGACAGACAAATCGCAGTCGCCATTTTGGCCACTCTAGCGAAACGTTAATGATACCGGATAACATTTTGAGTATAATACTACTAAGTCTTAGTACTAAGTAGTTTGTATGTGTAAATACTTTTTGCAGTTATATTTCTTAAATACAGTAAAACAGTTAAAACGACAATAATTATAGAAGAATATCATTTAGGCGAGCGAAGCCGCGGGAAAAGCTAGTATTGTGTGGTGCACTAAGCACGCATTTCCTGGAAATACCCACGGGACCGGGCACAAAAGGTTAAATAAAATAAAGCGCGGGTGTAGCTGCGGGCATCCTCTAGTGTATTACAAGTATGTTATTCGGTTATCAAACCTTATAGGTACTACTGCTGCTACTATTTGATCAACGTTTCCACC
Organism: Euclidia mi; assembly: GCA_944739405.2. Taxonomy (NCBI): domain Eukaryota; kingdom Metazoa; phylum Arthropoda; class Insecta; order Lepidoptera; family Erebidae; genus Euclidia; species Euclidia mi. Next base: position 21,437,746 of record OX123204.2, on the reverse strand, counting down.
TGAAACATGACACGTAGCTGAATTACGTGCAAGGAAATTATCTAGCCGTGATTGAGCGAGACTAATAAAATTATCTCAAGTGCTGATTATAAATTGTCTTCCGGGATATATGCCACGTACCTTTCTTTCGAGTAACCAATATTTCAGCACTTGCACGTCATGTGCACGGATGTACTCAAGTTTTACGGGTGGATGAATGTTACAGATAGGCCTTTGGATTCTTAAGCCATCACCATACCGAGAAATGAAATATATTATTTCAAGTAAATCTCATCGTCGTGGACATAATGGTGTTATTCACAACTTTCAGTGTGTGATATTAACACTCTGAAAGGTGTAAATCATATCATCAGCACTATGAGACTTCACTTGTTTACACTAATGACTACCGTAAGACACCAGTCATTTCACAGCAATCTCCGTAAAAAATGTCTATAATCTGCACGCTGGCTTAGAGGTTTAAGTGGTCGCCTCGCCGTTTGACACTTCGCTGAGTGTTGTAGTTTGATTCACATACGAGACAACACTTTGTGTGATTCATAAATTGTTGTTTTGAGACTGGTTGTTAATTGTGTTCGTTAGCTGCATATTTGTAAAGTTCCTTGCGAAACACGATTAATGCCTAGTTCGTTAAATACTACTCGTATTTTAAAAAGAAAAAGAAGAAATAATCTTTGCTTATACTGACCGCTGAATTGGAATCAATGTTGAACTTCAGATGAATAATGAGATTTGTAACTATGGGTAGGTATATTGGCCTTAAGTTTTTCCTGTCATACTATTGTGACGTCATATCACTCCAAGTGTATGTTCCCGTCATATCGACAGTTTCTAATTAGCAAAACCATCATAAGACGCTGATCGCAGCAAGTATTGGAGGCGTCTCGTTATGCATTAGTGTACATAATATACGGAGTCAGTCAGATTCAATAGTCAATTGATGAGCATTTCAACATAATATATTATTTAGTATTTTACTAGGTGAGCCTGCGTTTATACCTGAGTTTTTTAGGGCTACTGCTCCACACCCGGGGCCCATAGCGTGATGTTATATAACTTATTGTCTTCCTCGTTAAACTAGCTATTATACACTACAAAAATGATTCAAATCAGACAGGAATTCCTGAGATTAGCGCATTCAACCAGACAAACAAACAAACAAACAAACTCTTCAGCTTTATACCTATACTAATATTAGCAGCATATGTTGCATTTCGAATAAAAAAGTCACATCCAGAACGTGGTCGTCCTGTTGATTGACGTGATAGCACGTGATCGGTATGTCAATGTGTCACGTAAACACCGCAAATAAGCGAGACCGTTGTTTGCGTGACTGCACTTTGTATGCTAATTAAATCAAATCAAATCCAATCATTTATTCATCTAGGTCACAAGGTGACGCTTATGAACGTCAATTTTAAAATTAAATTACTTGATGCTTCTACATTTACATTTACTGCCTCGTTCGCAAAGCAATAGGTAGAGCCACGAGAAACAACGGGCAATAAAACTCGAGGCCACTCTTTTAAATTGCCAATATTATGGTACATATTTTCATTTTTGTAAGGAGCTGCAACTGTTACACATTGTACTAAATTACTTGTAGATAGTAATTAGTTACAGACATAATACTTAAACAATGAATGCAGTTATTAAATTAACTGCATTAATTGTTAGCTTTTATTAGCTTTATTAATTATTAGCTTCACAGAGCCCATTGATTCGTCTGAGAGTATTTGTTCATTGAACGATCCAGCGATCGATAGGTTTATTTAACTAGTGGTTTAATTCACATAGTTGTGTATATAAGTAACGCTTGCACAGGCTGCCACTTGGATGAGTGACCACGTGGTATTTACATCAGAGTGCAACCGTGGTTTGAAGGCGATGTAAAGCTGCAGAGTCCACTTCTTGCCTTAGAACAAGAATCGTTAGATCTTGTCGGAGACCCATAGGCGGTCTAAACATTCCAACACCAGAGGATTCTGGTGTCGGAATTTTAAAACCACCATGTGTGTGGCCACACACTTACATAAAAACAGAAACAAAATCCAGAGTTAAGTCACCCCGTGACTCACTTTACTCAGTGCCAATGGCCTCCTATTTTTATGTACATAGCTCGCGCGTAGATAGCAATTCGAGCGATGGCTACGCGTACCCTACGTAATTAATACTTAAGTAAAAAATTCCGTCAAAATAGCGCTCAACTCAAATATAGTTGGAGTATAAAATGATGCGGAGTGACAGCTAGATGACTGGTTTCAATTCGGGCGGGCACTGGCGCGCTAACGTTTGGATGCCGGCGACGTGGGTGACAGAACTGTTGAGTCATGGCCGAGGGAGACACGGCTAAGACGACGAGATTTTAAGACGTAGATATCCGGTGGAGATAAAAATATCCTAGAACTTTATAACTATTAAGTATATGATTTAGAGCGGTATTGGAATACTAGTACTGAACTCCCCAGCCCAGGAAATTGGTGAATGACTAAAGATAATTATTTTAAACATCTCGGTATGATGATAGATTTAGAAAAAAAAGTGGCACCACCCCATTTCACTACGAGGGTGTAAGAGGCGTCTAAGGAAATACACATAGAAAATGATATCTTTGCGAAAAGATGGAAAACTCGACATCAAAATCAACATCAAACTCTATATAACCCGTGTAGCCCGAGTGACCAAATTCTCCTATTGAGCGTAAAAAGTAGCTTCATAAATATGTTATCTTAGCCTATATTCTTGATACAATTCTATACGAGTTTACGTCGCTCACTAATCCGTAATATTGATTTTGATCAAATAATATGTGCGAGTTTGAATTCGTCTCTGAATTATACAGCTTTTTAACTGTTTAGTATCAATTATATTTGGCAAATAACAATTTAAAATTTTCGGTCCAATTTGTTTCCATTCGAATGCCTATTTGGAGTTATTTTAGCTGGCCTTTAAAGTCCAACATTTATTTTCTAAGCCACAAACCAGATACATAAAGCCACAGAGTCACGGAGTAGGCATGTAATCGCACCCACAGTTTAGTAAATAATCAATTGTAACATATTTAGTTTTGCGGTCATGTTCTATGTCAGTGCGGCCGATTACCAACGTAGGGTCATTTCGCCTGTTCGCGTCCATCCCCCTATTCGCGTCCATTTTGCGGACCTCCCTTTAAAAACGCTCGTAAATAAGTATACTAACACACTATTAAAAATTAGTTAATCTCGGTTGTTCAACAAAAAAGTGCAGATGCGCGGGATATAAATAAAATAAAGTGTGCAGCGACGTGTTTGACGGTAACTATTTTATTGTTTTATGTGAATTTTAGGATACATAGCTGTTTCTAGACATTAATAATGAAAAGAAGAATAGTATGAATTATGAATTAGCTTGTTTTTTTAAAAATAAGGTGGACGCGAATTACAACACCGAATTTATAAAACTTCCACTTTGCGTCCACAACGGACGCGAACTCGACTATTTATAATATTTTCTTGGGTTTACGCGAATGTTACACATTGAAATTAAACTACAGTTTACGGATTTGACTTAAGGAACATATAGCTGACATTAAACACAAACGCTCGACGAAGTCTGCTGTGTGTGAACATGTAGAACAAGGAACCAACCATTACCTGCGATTTGATAAACCACAGATACTCGCAAAAGAACACCGCTTTATTCCAAGAATGATACGAGAAGCTATTGAAATTAAAAGACATCCTAATTTCAATAGGGAAGATGGTTGGAATGTTCCGCCAGCTTGGGACCCTGTTATCAGGCTAATGAAACCCAAGAAGGACAAAGTCACCAGAAGACATCAAGACACAGTGAGCACATTCTGCGTAGACACGTAGTAACACCAATAGTTGAAAAATGTTCGGGTACTTTGAGATAACTTTTAAATTCAAGACAAAGACAAATACCACCTCAGTCTGCCGTGAACATGAATCCTGTAAAGAATTCGAAACGTTGGCTAGTAATAAAAATGTAGTTTCTAGATCATTCGGTTTAAATGTAAAAACAAGTGAAACCAATATAACGCGATAAAATCCGTAAACTGTAGTTTAATTTCAATGTGTAACATTCGCGTAAACCCAAGAAAATATTATGTTAACCAGTACGGACTGGAAACAGCAACAAAAATACGCCGGTTAGAAGATCTACAAACCAAGCGCGCAAGATATATAACATCGTTAAATTTCTTGAAGAGATACCGTGATCACGATCTCATCCTAACATGCTGCAAAATATCAGCCAAGAAGGACATACGTGGGAGCGCTAAGATCTTAAAACAGGCAAGTCATAAGTTACTCATTCAAAAGATACACGAACACCGCGCTGACTTACGCAGAATAAATAGAAATGTTGAGAATTTGTCTAACGAAATATACAGATTGATAACTCCATTTGATTTTGAAAAATGCATAAATGCAATAAATAACAGAGAAACATAAAAATATTACGCGTGTTAACGTAACAAAATAGAAAAATTTGAAAAATTACAACAAGAATCAAATGACCAGTACAAAATGAAACAGAACGTTTTTGCACGGACCAATGACACGCTACCGTCCGCCGACCATAGACAAACAGTTGTCAATCTGTCAAAACACACGTTAGATCAAAACACTGAAAATGTACTAAACAGAGGTTTGAATTATGCGATAACTCCATCCAGAATACCGTATGAGAACGTTATTTGCAACGTTGAGGATTGTCTAGTAAAGAACAATGTGAGTAAAGAAGATTTCGAGGCCATACGTCAAGACGTTTCTGCTGTATTGTGCCAGTGGAAAGTGCCGAAAAGAAATCTACCAAAACCTGAGTATTTCGCACTGAAGAACCTACGAGCTAGACCTGAACTAACAGTACTCCGAGCAGATAAGGGAAATGCAACGGTAGTGATGGACACGTCCGATTATAAACAAAAAATGGAAAATCTTTTGTCGGATGAAAGTACATATAAATTGGTTAAGACGGACCCTACCAACAAAATACTCAAGCAAACGAGTGATATTGTGAAGAAATACTCCGAACAACTGAATCTGGACGTGAAATACTTAATACCGTTGAAAAACCTCCCCAATTGTATGGTCTACCGAAAATACACAAGGAAAATGCTCCACTGCGCCCTATAGTCAGTCAAATAGGGGCACCAACCTACAGATTGGCTCAACACCTTGCAAAGATTCTCTCGCCACTCAGAGGCAAGACGAGAGCGCATGTAAAGGATTCCTACCATTTTGTCAGTGAAATAAAACACCTACATCTCTCTGACAAGGAAACTATGGTTAGTTTTGATGTACAGTCATTATTCACATGCTTACCAGCACATGACTGTATTGAGATAACTAGAAGGAAGCTAATAGAGAACAACATGCCTGAGGAATATGCAGAAATATTGAAACACTGTTTAACAACTGGCTATCTGTTATGGGATGAGAAATACTACCTACAAGTAGACGGTGTAGCAATGGGCTCTCCAGTATCGCCTGTTATTGCTGACATCTTCATGGAGGACTTCGAGGCGCGAGCCCTGCAGACTGCCACCATCACACTGAGGTTCTACAAGCGGTATGTAGATGACACTTTTACAATTTTACCAACAGATAGTGTTAATGTATTCCTAGACCAGCTTAATTCTATTCACAACCAGATAAAATTTACAATGGAATTAGAGGCAAACAATTCTTTAGCTTTCTTAGATGTACTTGTTATCAGGAACAAAAACAATTCTTTGAGCCACACTGTGTATAGGAAAAAGACACATACAAATAGGTACTTAAACGGTGAATCTCACCACCATCCTAAACAGTTAGCTACCGTAGGAATGTCTTTGTTTCAGAGAGCCCGGGGGATCTGTGACAAGAAACACCTGGACGCCGAGCTTCAACATGTCAAGCAAGTTCTGCAAGACAAGAAGCTCCGACCGCCGCGCCAACGTCACAGATCCCCGAAGAACAAGCCAGCCACAGTAGAGAGACAACCTGCTGTCCTCCCATACATCAAGGGCGTGACCGACAAGATTAGCTACATCTTGAAGCGAGCTTCAATCAAAACTTTCTACAAGCCGCCAACGAAGATAAGCCAATTATTACCATCTGTCAAGAGTCAGTTACCCTTACAAGAGGCCGGGGTTTACAAGATAGACTGTGAGTGTGGGCTTTCATACATTGGACAAACCAAGAGAAGCATAGGCATTCGACTAAAGGAACATATAGCTGACATTAAACACAAACGCTCGACGAAGTCTGCTGTGTGTGAACATGTAGAACAAGGAACCAACCATTACCTGCGATTTGATAAACCACAGATACTCGCAAAAGAACACCGCTTTATTCCAAAAATGATACGAGAAGCTATTGAAATTAAAAAACATCCAAATTTCAATAGGGAAGAAGGTTGGAATGTTCCTCCAGCTTGGGACCCTGTTATCAGGCTAATGAAACCCAAGAAGGACAAAGTCACCAGAAGACATCAAGACACAGTGAGCACATTCTGCGTAGACACGTAGTAACACCAATAGTTGAAAAATGTTCGGGTACTTTGAGATAACTTTTAAATTCAAGACAAAGACAAATACCACCTCAGTCTGCCGTGAACATGAATCCTGTAAAGAATTCGAAACGTTGGCTAGTAATAAAAATGTAGTTTCTAGATCATTCGGTTTAAATGTAAAAACAAGTGAAACCAATATAACGCGATAAAATCCGTAAACTGTAGTTTAATTTCAATCGTCTATTTATTATTTCTTTAGTTGTTTATTTTTATGTGATTAAAATATGAGAGAGAAATTGGGATTTTGTTTATTTTTACATTAATAGTATGCAATTGTAATGACCAATTTGCGTCCACATTATTATGATTGTAATAAAAGATACAATCGATATAATAATCGATCACAAGTGGACGCAAACTATACCTGCAAGGGATAATATTATAGCAAATTGCGTCCATATTTTCATGAAATAGAAATGATCGCATAAATACATTCTATATATATATATATATTTATAATTTATAATTTATTTATTTTTAATTGGGTGCATAGGGTACCCACCAAGAACTTAGGGTCCCAAGCCAACCTCACCTGCAAGTGGTGCACCTGCCGATCAACGGACGAGGCTCTGGGAAACAAAATGTCCCAATAAGCGGCAATAGGCTCGCCACCTATTACGTGGGATCAAAACACTGGCAAAAAGTGGGCGTTTAATATGCCTCTGCCTACCCCTTCGGGGAAACAGGCGTGAGTCTATGTATGTATGTATGTATAATGAAATGCATATTTGGTTAAGACTGAGTTTAAAATTGAATTATTACATTTAATTTCTTTTATTCCATATTTTTTCTATTCAAGATGAGTTCTTAGGAGACAAGAAAGAAGAAGGAAAATAAATACAAAAGATGATTAAATAAAGAAAGCGTTTTGTGATATTCGTGAGAAGAAGAAATCGATAAGACAAATATGTACATAATTATGTAAAAATTATGCTATTCCGAAGACCACAATATTGGACAACATGTATCGTTATGTTTTTATCTTTGATTTTAAGTTCCATCGATGTTGAGAACAATAAATAGTTGTTTATAGTTTCTTTAAAGTGATTTAATAATGATAATAATGTAGATTTATTATAACTTTAATCTTAAATGTAGAAATTGTTAAAAGCCAATCTTTCTTTAGATTGTCTTAACAATATCACCCTTATATGAAAGATTATAAGGCTGATATTGTTAAGACTAAGCTGGTGGACGCAAACTGGTCCACAGGTGGACGCAATTTGGATTTTTTGGACGCAAACTGGGTAAAATGCCATATTTTGAAGTTTATCTATTAAAAAAAAAACACATGTTTCGAACAAAACTGAAAGTAATTATTAATATAGACTATATAAAATTCTCGTGTCTCAGTTTTCGTTCCCATACTCCTCCGAAACGGCTTGACCGATTTTGATGAAATTTTTTGTGCTTATCCGGTATCTATGAGGATCGGCCAACATCTATTTTTCAAAAAAAAAAAAAATTGCAAAACAACGTTTGCCGGGTCAGCTAGTATAGACTATATAATGAACGCATTACATACATTTTTCATTGAATCAATTTGCTGGAACATTTTTATTTTCTCCTTCAAACTTGCCAACTGCACTAAATGGACGCGAACAGGCGAAATGATCCTATTTTATTTATCGACTCAAAATTATGTAGATGACGTGAAAACGAGGCCCGTGGTTCTGATGCGGTTGCATTTGTTTATGCAATGGAATAATGGAACGAACTGAACTGTTATTACGTGGTAATGATATTCGATATAATTATATTCTGTTTGAATGATATTGATAAGCGAGGTATTGGATAAATTTTGGACATAAATGTTGTCGGGTGGAAGAGTTTCACTGGTTACGATATTCTTTTTAATTCTTTAAATTCTTTATTTTTCAAAAAGTTACATGCACCATGAACACAGGTAGATGATCCCAAACAATTTTATTGGACATTGAATAATAACGTCGACACCGGAACGGACACCCCGAAGAACACCATGAATGGGTACACTATATCTTTGCTATTTCATGTATTATTTTTATCAAATACCTTCTAGAGAGCGAGCGAAACATTGTTTTCGGCAAGCTGTAGCGAGGTGTCGCCCGACTGCACATCAGTATTAACCGACCGCAATGACGTTCTCAATGACGTCAAACATCTTGTTTCATACAAAACTCCGAATACGCTGCCGTCTGCGGTTGGGTTTGAAATCATGACTACAGCGTCAAGGTGCGACGACATGTCGTCGCTACATGCCGCGACGACATGTCGTTAGCTACTGCGGTCGGCTAAGAACTCGTACTTTAACACGGATTGTGTCTAAGAGCTATGCAACCAGGTCTCCATTTCAACATGCGTATACAAAGGGTCTGGGGTCAAGGGCACTACTTCCAGCAAGAACTGGTTAAATGAGATTCTCATGTGACCGGAAAGGGCACTGCAATTTCAAGTTATATATATTTTCTTCACTTACGTTCGAAACGCAGTTTCGTACATTTGCTGAAAAAGAGTAAACCCAGCATCTATAAACCATTATGTTTACTAGGAGTCTGTTCAAAAATAATTGATTAATTAATTTAAGTATGTGTGGACCAGGAAAATTTGATGAACTTAAGTGTATAATTCACTGTTTCAAAAAATGTATACATTTTGTGTTACTCACAGAAACCTGAATAAGGTCAGAAGAACAAGCCTTACAGTTTAATATGCCAAATTATAGTCATTATTACAATATTAGATCTGATAGAATCGGCGGCGGTGTCTCGATATACGTACATAATAACTTAAATGAGATGCTTGCTGAATCAGGCTACAAAATAATCAATAAAAATGATGCTGAGTACTGTACTCGCGAAACGAATAGTACTAAAACTATAATTGATCATGTAGCCAGCAACTTAAAGGACAGCAACTTTCACGTTGCTATTGTTGAGTCCTCTTTATCCGATCATAAAAATATTTATGTCGAATTGAAAAGAACTAAACCACCAGGCAAGCAGAAAACAAAATATGAGGCGATTAATTTCGAAAAACTATATAAAAATGTCGAGTTATCTCAGTTTGTGAATGAAACGAGTGATTTCTCCAAATTAGACAATTTTATTAAAATAATCATACAGAAAAACAAGACAATTAAAACAAAAATTCTAAACGAACCAAGAAAGGACTGGATCAATAAAAATACATACATACACATACATAGACTCACGCCTGTTTTCCGGAGGGGTAGGCAGAGACTACGGAACGCCATTTGCAACGATCCTGACATATCTCTCTTGCTTCATTCACTCCCATCAGATTCCTCATGCATGCTCTTCTGTTCAGGGTACTTCTCACCTGTCCTGTTTTTAGGATGTCTCAAATCTGGTCAGAGAACGTCCGCCTAGGTTTTCCCCTTCGTCCTGTCCCTTCCACACTTGCCTTATATATCTGCTTGGTCAGTCTTTCGTCATCCATCCTCTCCACGTGCCCAAACCATCTTAGCGTACCTTTCTCGATGCTTGTCACTATATCTTCTTTTACCCCACAACACTCTCTTATCACACAATTCTTTATTCTGTCAGTCAGAGAAACACCACACATACTTCTCAGTGCTCTCATTTCAACAGCATTTATTCTATTTTCGTGACTCTTCTGCCATACCCAACTATCACTACCATACATAAGAGTAGGTACTAACACCCCTCTATGCACAGCCAAACGTGCCTTTTGGACACGTTTTGGCTATTCATAAACGCCTTCAGAGCTCCATTCACTCTATTACCTGCATTAACTTTTTTTTCAATATCTTCTTCATTCTTACCATCTCTTGTAAACAGCGTACCTAAATATACAAACTCATTCACTTGCTCCACTCGCTGTCCATCGATCATAACATTACAAGCCGTAACGCATTCCTCCTTTTCAAAAACCATAACTTTCGTTTTACTTACATTCACTTTCATTCCTTTCCTCTCTAACGCACCATGCATGATTGTTACCATCTCCTGCAACACCTCCGCTAAAGACGCAAGCATAACCTGATCATCAGCATAAAGGAGGCATTTGACAAGTAACTCATTCATCCTTAATCCACAATCACTATGTTTCAAATCTTGCAAACAACTGTCCATGAAGAGGTTGAACAGCCACGGCGACGCTACACATCCCTGTCCTACACCTGTGTTGATGGTAAACCAGTCAGTGTATGCCCCGTTTATCCTCACACAAGCTCTAGAATCCTCATAAAGGGATTTCAGAGCTCGTATGAGGCTGCTGTTCACCCCATACATCGACAGTACCGGCCACATTTCATTCCTCACCACTTTATCATAAGCCTTTTCCAAATCCACGAATGCGCAGTAGACCTTTTGACCTTTGGCCAAAAATTTCTCTATGCTATCATACCCTGCATGCATCGCAAGGAAAAGACTTGATCCGTACACCCCATACCCTTTCGGAATCCCGCTTGTACATCCCATATTTTCTTGTCGGTTACTTTCATAACTCTTTCAATCAGTACCTTCGCAAACAATTTGCCAACAATGCTGAGAAGGGTAATACCTCTATAGTTTTTGCAGTCTTGTTGTGAGCCTTTTCCTTTATAAAGAGGCACAACTACTGCTGTGGCCCAGTCATCAGGTACCCGGCCGGTGCTCCAGCACAAGTTAAATAAACGCTGCAGCTGACTAACTATGATGCCCTGTCCAGCCTTCAGCATTTCGACTCTAATCCTATCATACCCTGCAGCCTTACCTAATTTCATACTGGCCAGTGCCTTCAAAATCTCATCCACGCCAATATCGCTTTCATCATTGCTATCATTATCATTCATTTCACTTGTTGATGTCTCTGTCGTCGTTCTTTCAAATAATCCTTCAAAATACTCTTTCCATCTCTTCAGCACACACGATTCACCATTCAGTATCTTTCCATTCTTGTCTCTGATTGCTGTGTATTCTGAGGATTGAGCTTTTCCTCGAACTGCACGAACAGATTTCCAGAAAAACTTAATGTTTCTCCGAAAGTCGTCAGATAATCTACTATCAAACTCATCTTTCTTTTCCGCTTTTTTCCTTTTAACCATTTCTATCACTATTATTTTACACCTAACAAACTCCTTTCTTGCTTCATCTATGTCATCACTCGTTGCCTTTCCCATTCTTTCATTTGCTCTGGCAGCCAACCAATCTAACCACGCTTTCTTCTTCTCTGATACTGCTGATTGTACATCCTTGTCCCACCATGTATTCTTAACCTTTCGTAGTTTCCTTCTCTTGATCACACCACATACTTCAGACGCTACACATACTACATCTTCTTTAAAGAAATGCCATAATTCTTCCATATCATTTATGCCATCGAACCTCTCAAATCTTGCTATCAATCTTCGTTTATACTCATCTTTCACATCTTTCTCTTGCAGATTTTCTACTTTTATTCTTTCCAAGACCCTCTCTTGATTATTTTCTCGGTGTCGCCACTTATCCGGCTTAACACCAAAAAGTGGTCTGTATGGATGCCGATCCCTCAAAACACTCTTGTATCCAACACATTCTTGCTCAGTCGTTCATCTACTATTACAAAATCAATCATACTTCTTCTAACATTTTTCGCCTCACGTGTATACAAATGTATCCTTTTGTGATCAAACATGGTGTTTCTCACACAAAGGCTCCACTCCAAACAAACCTCAAGCAGTTCTTTTCCATTTTCGTTCACACTTTTATCACCGAATCCACCTAAAACTCTTTCAAATCCATCTCGCTTTACTCCCACCCATCCATTGAAATCACCTAACAAAATCAATCTTTCATTATCCTTACAGGTCCTCAGAATCTCTCTTAAACTCTCCCAAAACTCCTGCCTTTCGTCTTGCTCATGTTGTGACATACCCGTTACTATATTGACCGGGGCGTAAACCCCTACAATAAGAAGACGAGTAAGTCCTACTTTCATTCTCGTCCATAGTAGCCTTGCATTTACACATTCAAACTCTTTTACGCACTTATTCATTCGCGCAGACAGTACTAAACCAATAAAAATATCATAGAAAAAATCAACGAAAGAAATGAGCTATGGAGTAAATTAAAAAAAGATCCGAATAATAGCAATTTAGAAAAGGAATTTAAGACCAAAAGAGATAACTTAGTACAGAAAATTAGGAACACGAAAGACTAATATTACTTGGATCAGTTCTTGAGATACAAAGATAAACCAAAACAAATGTGAAAGATTATAAACACACTCTCGAATAACAAAATTGTATGTAGTTGTGCTCCCCCAAACCTAAAAGCTGATAGTGGCGTAGTAGTTTCGGACCCCATAGAAATATGCGAAACATTTTATGACTATTTTGCAAATATAGGATCCCTTCTTGCTAACCAAATTCCTTCTAGGTATCACAATAATAACACACACATTACCGAGACGTTTCCCAAATACGGAACACTATGAGCTCTGTTCATTTCCTCCATGCACTGTTTGTGAAGTATCTACAATTACAGATAAGTTGGATGGCAATACCAGTGCAGGTATAGACTGCATAAGTATAAAAGCGCTAAAATGCGTTAAAACATTGTTGAGACCAATAGCGCCATCTAGTAATCGTCCATAGAACTACAGTCGCGACGTCATTAAATCGACATCCAATCAACGTTGAATAGGCTCACCACTGGCACCATCATTAGTCTACATCCGTATCCGGTTTTAGTAGCGGTCACCTGCGACTGTTCGTATTTTTAATTCATTCAATTACCAAAATTCGTTAGTTGAGTTCACACGTTCACCGAAATTATAATTACTTTGTACAAATTGTAATATTGTTTTTGAAGAAATAAAACGTATTTGTAAAACTATAATCAAGAACCAATCATTGAAGAAGCCCTGTCTGCCCCAGTCTTCGTTAACCCCCACATTGGACCATCGAGCCACATATTTTGAAGAAATCAGCCACGCCCAAGGGACGAACTGAGAGCGAGCGTGAGGAAGCGAGTGGAACTTCGAAGTAGAAGTACGTTACGGAGATCTAGGAGTCCAGCCACAACTGAGCAAAAGCCATTGGTGCACCAGCCAGCAACGGTCAGGCCTGATCGATATTAGATCTACCATTCCTGGGGCCGTCTTCTGGTGAGAAAACGACTGAACACGTACCTACATAAATCTGTGAGTACCTACCTCCTTTGTTAACCGCCAAAATGAGTGACGATGAAACTATTTCTCGTTTAGATAGTCAAATATCTGATCTTAAAAAGCAGCGTGGTGTAATTAAAGGTAGATTAACATTATTCGCAAATTATATTAATAAATTAGATAAATCATGTTTAGATTCTGTAACTAAAACTCAAGTGCAAATGCGTATTCACTCGGCAGCTAATTTCTTTGTCGAGTTTAACGATGTGCAATCTAAGTTAGAAGGAATTGTAGATGAAAGGGAATTACTGTCACATTTAGATTACAGAGATTCGTTTGAGTGCCAATATTATTCAATTGTAGCTTTAGCCAAACACATGATCGGCGACTGTGATCAAAACGAATTGAATAATTCTCAGTGCACCGGTAAGTCTGTATCTATTAAATTACCGCAAATTAAGTTACCTGCCTTTGACGGTTCCTTCGATAAATGGTTAGAGTTTAGGAATTCATATGTGTCTATGATACACGAGCGTAACGACTTGAGTCCTATTCAGAAATTTCAATACCTAAAATCGTCACTTAGTGGATCCGCGTTACATGTTATAAGTTCGCTAGAGTTTACAGCGCTTAACTATTGCAACGCGTGGGACCTACTTGAAGCTAGGTATCAAAATAATAGGCTACTGATACACAACCATGTGAAGGCCTTGTTTGAAGCACCGTCATTAGGTAAAGAGTGCCCGGCACAGATTAGAACGTTAGTCGATTGCGTTTTACGTAATTTGAGAGCCCTGAATTCTCTTAAAGAACCGGATTCTTCACTCGAGGATATGCTTATCATTTATTTAGTCGTCAGTAAACTCGATTCTGCTACTGAACGCGAGTGGGAGAATTACAGAAGCTCACTTATCTCTGAATTTAACTAAACCTCTAAACCCATTACCCTAGAAGACTTATTAAAGTTTTTAAATAATCGATCAGTTATGTTAGACATGATTAATTCGGGTAAGAGTAAAAATAATCAGTCACATTCACAAGGTAAAAATGAGGGTAAGCGGTCAGCTGATCATAAACGGCAGAATAATTCTCAAACTACACTTAGTTATGCGAGTGCGAGTAATAATAACAAGGTCTCATCAGGTAGCAAAGGTAAAATAAATAAACATACCTTGACATGTTCGTTATGTAGTGGTAACCATGCATTATATTCATGTGTTAAGTTTTTAAATATGTTGGTACAAGAAAGATTAAAGTTTGTTCAGTTAAAGGGCATTTGTCAAAACTGTTTACGTTCAAACACTCACACAATAGATAATTGTAATTTCGGTCCTTGTAAATTATGTCAACAAAAACATAATGCGTTAATTCATGTTTACACAAATAGCGTTATTCCAAATACGTCACAACGTTCCGTTGTCAATAATACGTTGCCACAGTCATCTGTATTACACTGCGTTAGTAAAACAGCTGACAATATTGATAATCGTAGTTGTGACACGTTCACGGATAATGCTAAATCGTTACAGACAGTTTTGCTGTCTACGGCGTTAGTCGAGATTGCTGATATTGATAATAGGTATCACACAGTGCGCGCTTTGCTTGACAGCGGCAGTCAAAATTGTTTTATAGCTCAAAGCTTATGTAAACGTTTGAAAATACCTATTATACAGTCCACTATACGTGTTTGTGGCGTTGGACAAACCGTTTCCCAGTCCAGTCACAAGTGCGATGTTAATATTCGTTCTAAGGTGTATAATTTTAATACAACCTTGCATTGTTTAGTTTTACCTAGTATCATTTCGAAGTTACCTTCGACACACGTTAATAGTGATGCTATATGTATACCTAGCAATATTCTACTTGCAGATCCTACATTTTATGTACCGAGTGACATAGAATTATTAATAGGCGCGGATGTCTTTTGGGATTTATTAAGAGAAAATAAAGTAAAACTTCCCACCGGTCCATACCTACAAGATTCTATGGTAGGTTGGATTATATCCGGTCCAGTTTATAATAATAATTATCGTTTGTTAGCGAATAGCATGACCGATGTTCAGTGCAATTTGACAACTGTTGATTCTCAATTACGTAAGTTTTGGGAAATCGAGGAAGTACACGTCCCTCCCGTTATTATGGAGGAAGACCGTTTTTGTGAAGAGCTGTTCTTGCGGACAACTGAACGTGATCAGCACGGTAGATTTTCTGTAAGAATGCCTTTAAAACGATCACCTGATTGCTTAGGTGACTCATATAACTCTGCATTGAAGCGTTTTTTATCGTTAGAAAGGAAACTAAATCGTTTACCACAGTATAAAGATATTTATTGTGAATTTATGCAAGAGTATGAGCAGTTAGGTCATATGACGCTTATTGATGAATTTAAAAATTTTGATAAGCCATATTATTTTATCCCACACCATGGCGTATACCGTGAAAACAGCGTAACAACCAAATTACGTGTGGTTTTCGATGCAAGCGCGACAACGACTAATAATAATTCGTTAAATGATATTCAATACGTAGGCCCTAGGTTACAAAATGATATCTTTTCAATATTCCTTCGTTTCCGGCAAGGTCAATATGTCGCCTGCGCAGATATTGAAAAATTCTTTAGACAAATTTTAATACATTCTGAACAACGTAACTTACAATTAATACTGTGGCGAAATGATGCGAGCAAACCAATACAAGTTTATCGTCTTAATACAGTAACTTACGGCGAGAGTTGTTCACCGTACATTAGCAACCGATGCTTGAAACAGCTGGCAAAGGAATGTGACGATGACGTCATCGCTACCGCTATCAATGACGATTTTTACGTTGATGACATGCTTATTAGTCATGATAGCCGTGATATTTTATTAGATATTTGTAGCAAAACGGCCGCCGTCCTACAAAGCGGTTGTTTTCCCTTAAGGAAATGGACTTTTAATATTGATGTAACTTCAGAAAGCACTAAGGATTTATGTATAGGTGAATATTGTCAGTCTAAAACCTTAGGTGTCGGTTGGTCTAATAAAAATGATTTATTTAATTTTTCAACTAGTTTGGATAAATGTTATATGAATACTAAGATAACGAAGCGTTTAATTATGTCAGTCATTGCTCAGATTTATGACCCACTAGGATTATTAGCACCTGCTATTACTACGGCAAAGGTTCTATTACAAAATTTATGGCTTGCAAAAATAGGCTGGGATGATGAAGTCCCAAGTCAAATTTCATGTGTCTGGTATAATTTTATAAATTCGTTACAATATTTGCCTGAAATATTAGTCCCGCGTTATGTCATGTGTACTAATGTTGTAAAAAAAGAGTTTCATATTTTTACCGATGCTTCGCAGTGTGCGTACGGTGCATGTGCGTACCTACGTTCATATAGTAATATTGATGAGTCACAAGTTACTAGCCGTTTATTGTGTGCCAAAAGCAAGGTCGCGCCAATTAAAGCGTTAAGTATTCCACGCCTTGAGCTGTGTGGAGCTTTAGTTGGAGCTAAACTTTATAATAAAATCATAAATTCCCTTAGACTAAAATTTGATAAGGTCTATTTCTGGACTGACTCCACTATAGTTCAAGGCTGGCTTCGTACATCCCCTCATTTGTTAAAAACATTTGTACAGAATAGGGTTGTGCAAATTCACGAATTAACTAGCAATGCTACATGGCTGCATGTCAAAGGTAAGGATAATCCTGCTGATATGTTATCCAGAGGGGTTCCTTTTGATTCGTTAATAGAAAACAACACTTGTTTGTGGTGGTGCGGACCACCTTTTCTTAGTGAACCTACTACAAGTTGGTTGATAACAAATACTAGTGAACTTGAGTTTGATAAGTTACCGGAAATAAAATGTGCTAAAACTTTAAATTGTTTAAATGTAGAAACTAATAGTCCTTTAATTGATTTCGGTTTTCTTGTTTTAATCGTTTGCAGAGAACGGTCGCATACGTTTTGCGTTACATTTTTAATTTACGTGCATCGCGTATCGGTCAAGGTCGTAAAACCGGTCCATTGATAGTGAGCGAGATTAATAGTTCACTACTTGTGTTGACACGTTTAGTGCAATCACATTCATTCAGTAAAGAATATCATAACATTTAAATAATAAACTTAGTAATAAAACGAGAGGTTTAAGTATATTTTTAGATAAGGATAACGTGATTCGAGTTGGTGGCAGACTTAGTAACTCAAAATTTGATTACGATAAGAAACATCCAGTGCTGTTGTGTCGTAAACAACGTTTTACATGGTTATTGTGTTCATATGAACACAAGCGTTTACTTCACGCTGGACCTCAGCTTCTCGTAGCTACCATGCGTGATAGATGGTGGGTGCTAGGAGCACGTAATTTAGCGAGGCAAGTGGTTCATAAATGTGTGACCTGCATTCGCATGAAAGGAAATATTTTAACTCCACATATGGGTGATCTCCCTGCCGAACGTTTAGAAGCTGGATTTCCATTCATGCGATGTGGTGTAGATTATGCCGGCCCCATTTCTATCTTGAATCGCAAAGGCAGAGGTTCGCATCTAATTAAAAGTTATATTTGTTTATTTGTTTGCTTTGCTACCAGAGCTGTGCACTTGGAGTTAGTTGGTTCATTGTCAACTCAGGATTATATATTGGCATTCAAACGATTTATATCTCGGCGCGGTAAGCCGTGTCAAGTTTTTTCAGATGACGGTAGGAATTTTGTTGGTGCTGAAAAGGAGCTGTCAGCCATATTTGACAAACCCAATGAAATAATTGATTTTGCTTGTAGTAATAATATTAAATTTAGTTTCAGTCCGCCTTATGCACCTCATTTTGGTGGTTTATGGGAGGCTGGTGTGAAGTCGTGTAAGTATCACCTGAGACGCGTCGTAGGTAATGCTAAATTAACTTACGAGGAGTTTGGTACGGTATTGACACAGGTTGAGGCCGTCCTGAACTCCCGTCCCATGTCACCTATGTCCGCAGATCCGGATGATTACCTTCCACTTACACCTGCCCATTTCCTAATTGGCCGGCCGTTGACTGCGCCTGCCACTGAGGACTTCATGATGACATCTACGCCTGCCTGTCGCTATAATCGGCTGGAACAGCTGCGACAGCATTTTTGGGAGCGATGCTCAAAGGAATATGTATCTGAGCTACAACACCGAACGAAGTGGACACACAACAAAGATGAAATTGCTAAGGATAGTCTCGTTGTCATTAAAGAAGACAACCTGCCACCATTCAAGTGGAAATTGGGTAGGATTATTCGTGTGTTCCCAGGCAATGACGGCGTCTCGAGAGTTGCAGAGATCCGAACGTCAACAGGCACTATCAAGCGTGCCTCCTCGAAAATCTGCCCGCTGTCGATATCCACAAGCGAAGCCAGCGTGACTACTGTTTCGTTGGAAGATTGATCGACGGATCATCCAAGGCGGCTGGCATGTTGAGACCAGTAGCGCCATCTAGTAGTCGTCCATAGAACTACAGTCGCGACGTCATTAAATCGACATCCAATCAACGTTGAGTAGGCTCACCACTGGCGCCATCATTAGTCTACATCCGTATCCGGTTTTAGTAGCGGTCACCTGCGACTGTTCGTATTTTTAATTCATTCAATTACCAAAATTCGTTAGTTGAGTGCACACGTTCACCAAAATTATAATTACTTAGTACAAATTGTAATATTGTTTTTGAAGAAATAAAACGTATTTGTAAAACTATAATCAAGAACCAATCATTGAAGAAGCCCTGTCTGCCCCAGTCTTCGTTAACCCCCACAACATTAATAATTGAAAATTTAACCAACTGTCTCAACAAATTATTGCTTGAAGGTGTCTTTCCAGAAGTTTTAAAAATACCTAAGGTCACACCAATTTATAAGGCTGGTATCAAGACAGATCCTGGCAACTACCGTCCTGTTTCAGTGTTGCCAGTACTATCTAAAATCTTAGAAAAAGTAATATACAATAGAATACCTAACAAAAATTAACTTTCTTTATCCACAACAATACGGTTTTCGGCCCAAATCTAATACTCTCAGTGCTACTATTGACCTTATCACTAAAATTAAAACAAAAATTGACCAAAACCAGGTGGCACTGGATGTATTTATTGATTTAAAAAAGGCATTCGACACCGTTAGTCATTCTTTGCTGCTTAAAAAATTGGAAACAATTGGAATCACTGGAACAGTGCTAATAATGCTAACATCATACCTAGCAAATAGATATCAGGTAGTAAAAATTGGGGAGCATCAAAGTAGTCCGAAACTATTAACATGCGGAGTCCCACAAGGCTCAATTCTTGGCCCTCTTTTGTTTCTAATCTACATAAATAATATTTACCAATCCAACATAAAGGGATACCTTTCACTTTATGCCGACGACACCTGTCTTTTCTACTTTGGAAACAGCATTAAAAACATAATAGAAGAAGCTCAAAGTGATATAGATAAATTACATAATTGGTTTCAATATAATCTTCTTACCATCAATACATCTAAGACCTCGTATATCATCTTTAGTGCAAAAAATAAAAAAGTGCAGAATTACCCTAACCTACACATTAACGGTGCTATTCTACGTAAAACCAATCAAGAAAAGTATCTCGGCTTGGTACTCGACAGTCATTTAACGTGGAAAGCTCACATACAAAGTATTCAAAGCAAACTTTCGTCATTGATTGGCTCAATACGCGGCATGGTAAGATGTATTCCTCATAAAGCTCGCTTACTTATTTATAACTCCTTAGTAAACCACATTTGCTGTATCTCATTGAAATATGGGGTACCGCTTCAAAAAGTAACCTACAGCCTATACAAATATTGCAAAACAAAATAATAAAATGATTACACCATTACCATTTTTTAACACCAACCAAAACTATTTATAAAGAAACTCAACTTTTAAATATTTCCCAACTATATACATACAACACGTGCGTTCTTATACATAAAATCATTAACAAACTTACTCACACTCACATCTCATTTGCTACAAGAGAGGAGGTATATAAATACACAACACGCCGCTCAAACAATTTAGTATTGCCTAGTATACGAACTAACTACGGTAAAAATAATTTTACATATGTGGGAGCACAATTATATAATAAGTTACCAAAGGACGTAAGGGACGCAAGTTCGATAAATGTGTTTAAGAAAAATCTTTTAACTCATATTCTTAAATGCGAAACATTACCGAAGTAAACATTTGAACAACATAGATGCGTATAAACGCTTTTAACTTGGACCACAACCTAGGCTTAGACACAAACGTCACAAACAACTTGCGTTCGTTCGTTCGCAAGGATGAACCAGTGCTATTTTATTTAAAACTTTTCTATACTTACCCACACCGGGAAATTGTAAAAAAAAACTTTTTATAATGTTATTCTCATGTAAGTGATGTAAATCTGAATGAGAAATAAAGTTCTTTAAACCGAAGTACACGCGCTCTCTAGATTCTTCCGCAAGGTCACCGACAAGCACTCTTAGTAATACTTATATAATTTTGGTCAATAATTCAAAAACCTAGATTTCTCTAGATTGTAATAAAAAAATGTTGTATAGTGACTATTATTTGAACAATTCGCTCATGGACCAACAAGTTATTTAATTTAATTTGAAATTAAATCAAACGAAGAGTAGGTATTTTTGAGAAATCAAAACTACCAGTCTCGTCTGAAATATGATTTTAACATTGAATTTTAGTTCATTAAATCTTGAACACTCATTGGTTTAACCAATGAGGTAAACTTCTATAAAATATTGAGCCGTGCACAAAATGTGTTCTTCATTTGCTGAAAAACACCAATAATCGTCCTTAAAATATAATATTCTTTATATTATAAAACTTACAAACAGCATGACACAAGACAAGCTAAACAAGCAATTTTTTTTTACCCGGGACCCAAAATAATACTAAATTGAGTATTGATAACCACAGAATATGGTACATGTAAACATACCTCTAAACTCACTTTTAAAGTAACACATAAGCTCAGCAGTTGCAAGTACAAAAACACCAACCCGTCACAAACAGCCTTCCTGGCACGCAGACATTAATCCTCGTTGGCTTCGGGCACTCTCAAACTCTACTCTCTAGCAGACTAACACAATACTAAAGAAAAACGCGTACAACGCCGAAGAAACGTGGCCATTTAATTAAAGAAAAGACAAGAAAGCCAACAGCTAAAACTTAGTAATCGACTTACAGAAAACATGACTAAAAATATTTAAATACATACATAGATTCACGGCTATTTCCCAAAGGGGTAGGCAGAGCCTGCGGAGCGTTCCGCAGGCTCTGCCTACCCGAATGCGCAACGATCCTAACATAATTCGCGTGCTTCATTCATTCTTCAAAATATATAATTACAGTAAAACATAGAGAAGGGTTGTAAGCAACGAATTCTCAAGTACTTATTGATAAATTACTCAAGTTTACTTACTCATGAACTTAAGCTATTGTACAGAAAAGGTCTTTGTTTAGAACACAGAATAATTAGACGTATTCTGGCGTGTGGTCGCTTTTTGTTATAATAATTATTAGTACCGTTCCCTTATTTTGAACCATTAACATTTTTATGGTGTCGTAAAACCATGGCAGAATTAAAACGCGCTTTTGAATGTTTCATCGTGAGGATTATAATTCTTGTTATTATGATGAGAATAAATTGTGTTAATGCAATTTATTACAAGCTGCATTTTTATGAGTAAGTAAATATAAAATATTTAAAGGATGTAGGCAGCGAAAGCTTAGTGGAAAGACTAACAGGTACGCAGAAGGTCGCGGATTCAAAATCCACGACACACGCTACTGATTTAAGAAGTTAAGTGCGTATTTAATTTTTAATTATTGCTTGGTAAACGGTGAAGACAAACTTAGTGATAAAAACTAGAAGTCTGAGAGTTCTCCATTAATAGAAACCCCTCTGGCCAGTAATTAAATATGGTGTGCAAATGCTCCTATAGACTCATAATAGTATTTTAAAGACTAGAAACTGACTGATTGTAAAAGTCAGTGTGATGTTGTGCTGTCCCGTCCTGTTATATACCTCTCCAATACAATATAGGCCTAGACCCTGCCTTAGACGCAAGTTCCCATCATAAACGCCTATCTTATAGTGAGCATATCTCATTATTCAATCGTATAGTGAGCATTCTCAATCCACCAGATCATATCTCAAGTCAGTAATCACATCCAGTCAGATATTGATTCTAAGAACATTTCTACCTCCACATTTAGAGATGCAAACCAGATATTCTCACATCGTTAGCCCTATGACAGGTATGGAGCAAATATCGAGGAGAACATCTGCACGTATTACGTATGAGCGTTTAAGCTGTTAGGTTTAGCTACGCAAACATGGCTTATTATATGCACTTGTGTACATGCAACTAGTCCCTGTTGAGGATTATACCGACGTATTATCCAATGGGAATGCTGAATAGGTCTTTGAAGATTGCTGATGAAACTCTTAGTCGACGGAGACTCAGTTATCTACGGAATTCAATATTCGAATTATAGATAGATCTGTAGATTTTAGATTCGTTTTTGACAGTTTTTGACATATGCTCCATACAAAATATGTCAAACATGAATATAAAATCTACAGATCTATCTATAGTTCGAATATTGAAAATGGCCGTATATTAGCAGGATTTGTAAGATAATACACCTAAGGAGTTTATAGTGCCAATTTCCTCAAGGCCCTCCGAGAAAGTTCCTAATCGCAATGTGTGCTAGGTGCTTTCATTTCCTTGGCCATTATCATTAGTTTTCTATTAAATAAAATCACTTTGCCTAGTTAACATTATAATTGCAGAGCCCAAATTACTAAAGCTAGAAACATGACATTTTGATAGTTTTTTATGACGTATTTATCCACTAAGCACACTAAGGAAGCATGTTTTATTTTTTACTCGTAAGTTGATACAATTGAGGTTAAAGTTTTGTTTAAAATGTCTTTGGTTTAGCAACGGACACTACGAAAATACGGGCAAAAGCTAGTAAAAATAAAAATCTTATTTTAATGCGAGAATAAAGAATTAGCCAGGTGGCGACAAAAAGGTCAAATACCATCATATCAAAATATTCTGAAATCAGAATAGAGCTATTTACTAAAAAAACGAACAATAGCCCAAACGGCTGAAAAATCTGTAACGATATCCACAACAAAACAAATAAACTGGTCGTTTATTTAAAGGGCCGTCATACTTACCCCTGTCGAGTAGGTTTTTAAATCTTTCTATTCTATTATGAAGGCTGTGAAAATACTTTACAATGTTAGTATTGTACGGGACGGTAGGCTTTGTGAATAGGACAGGCGAGAGTGAGGCGAAATAAAGTCGACGATGCGTTGTCTTGATTGTCCGTGGCTGTATAAAAAGCCGACGAAGTATTCGATAAGGCTCTGAGTAGGGACGCCATGATACGCAACTGATATTTCAGGAATAATTAAGGTGTCGTCAGATAGATAAGCATTGTTTGACATTGAGAATCATTGACATACCTGCCACTTCCTCAATCGTTGGTTTTCGGTTCATCGGACGATACGATCAAATAAGAGATGACATTTTGAAGAATTTGCTTTGAAGAAGTTACTTATTAATATCTTTTTATTTATTTATTTATTTATCACGTCCTTACGTACAACTATCCTTGCAGGATAACCCATTGCAATGGTGTAGCAACACAAAAAAGAAAAACAATATACAATAACTATAATATATTGTATAATTATTAGGGCTGCAAATATTCAGCATCTCATACGTTAGACCGCTAGCTCATCCGCCGACAAAGATAGTAAATAAATGGTGTATGGGGTCTCCTTTTTTGTAGCACAGAAGGCAAACGAGCAGAGCGATTGCCTGGCGGTAAGTGAACCCCGCCGCTCATAGACACCCGCGAAACCAGAGGACTTACAAGTGCGTTGCCGGCCAGGATGGTAAAAGGAATAGGAGGAGGAACGGGATGAGAGAAAAGAAAAGGGGATGCGGCCTCCGGCACCTTCACTGACCACACAAAAACGAAACAATAGATTGATTTGTTCTGGATACTATTCTTATCCAACATGTTGCAACCCCCTACAAAAGTATATATAAAAGGCGTAAAGATAGGGTTTGTGAAATTAAAAAAAGTATTTTTACTCATTCAAAAAGATTTAATTACTTCCTGGGACCAACTTTGTACAATAAAGTAAATACGGAAGTTCCTATTTACCATACCGTGCCTGTAAAAAAATAATAAGTCGCTTCAAAGTCTAGATTACCAAGAGACTGAAAATTTAATAAGTCCAATGATGTAGTAATCCACACACACAGACACGACTGCAAAGACTCACCCACCCACCCACACACGTATACGCGTACACTCACGCACACACACACTCACGCAGACTCATACACACATACACACACTCACACAAACACACACTCACACACACTCAGATGGATATCTCGCTCTGTTTAATTAATTATGTAGCTGTATTTAATTTAAGTATTTTTTCATGTCTTTATTTGTTTAAATTTCAATAAACACTTTTATTTGAAATAGATTAACCACCAACAACAATTTTTTTTAAGTAACTGATTGCTTGTTATTTATATCGAGGGAAAGGGACTGGTATCCTTAACACAGGTTACCCTGTAACCTAGCTAGGATGCCATTTGCGATCCGTAAAACAATAATGACTGTTGCTATGCTTGTATTTTGTAATCCTACCGTTTTTGTATTGTATATGTATCATAAATTGGGTGCATAGGGTTCCCACCAAGAACTTAGGGTCCCAAGCCAACCTCACCTGCAAGTGGTGCACCTGCCGATCAACGGACGAGGCTCTGGCAAACAAAATGTCCCAATAAGCGGCAATAGGCT
This sequence comes from Euclidia mi, assembly GCA_944739405.2. Lineage (NCBI taxonomy): Eukaryota > Metazoa > Arthropoda > Insecta > Lepidoptera > Erebidae > Euclidia > Euclidia mi. The sequence goes on along the minus strand of OX123204.2, from coordinate 21,412,228 downwards.
CGCCACCTATTACGTGGGATCAAAACACTGGCGAAAAGTGGGCGTTAATATGCCTCTGCCTACCCCTTCGGGGAAACAGGCGTGAGTCTATGTATGTATGTATGTATGTATGTATCAAATAAAGAATTATTATTATTATTATTAATAGACACTGTTCCTTAACCGTGGGATGTCCCGGTCCAAAATGCATTTACCCGGGTAGTGTCACGCTATTTTGAGGATTTTATGTTTATAAGTACCTAGGTTATAAAACTTGAATTTTCTCGCGTTTGGCAAAATTATATTACGTAAATTATAAACCGTATAGAATTAATACAATACTTTACACGTATTATATATTAAAATAGCTTACCTTTAACCTTTTCATATCTAAAATAAAAGATTATTGCAAGTCGCTATGTTTTTCTTACACCATGTGAAACATTTTTCCACAAAACACGTAAATTATTCTCGAAATTCACTTTCTCTGTGTAGATTGACACGGGTCGACGACGCAATAGTTATATACATTAATTTAGCATAGGTCACCGATATCACTTCACAATAACCATTTATTCATATAAGCGAAAAATGACGGCATTTTGACGACCCGACGGAACAACATTTCTAAAAACTGTTTTTTTCAATAATATTATGCAATATATACAAAAAATACGAAATATCTAACTTACAATGGATTGTAAGTTCTACAACGTTGTGAGAAAGTTATTTATATTTCATAAAGTTATTAATAAATAATTACATATTATCATTTAAAATTGGGAGGATGGCTACAAAACGGCACACAAATCCTTATGGGCACACCGTGCCCGTAGGACACTACTGGCCTATTTCTCATACGGGCACACCATGACCGTAGGACACTCAAGGCGTTAAAGTCAATATTCTATAAAATGATAGCACTTCCCCGGTCGAGTCGGCCATTCATGCTGAAATCAGCAAGGCTTACAACTCCCTCGATTAATTTGTCAAATGTACTGTCTACTTTTTTTTCTATAGCAGAACATGCAGGCTTGAAGTTAAATAATTTAAATGTTCTTTCTACACCGTTTGAATTTTGAAGTGGAGTTGAACTTTGTCATTTGAACTTTATTTGAACAACGCCAGATAATTCAACAAAATTACTTGCTCTTTCCTCGCTTTTGGCTAAAAATACTCAGTGTTGTTTCAAATCCGAACTGACGTGAAAATTCCAGCTACGTTAAAATATCAAAGCTTTTACCAGTTCAAAAGGTCAGAAGTGAGTCTTCACGCAATGGATTGTCAAAAGCTGATAAATTGAGTGTCTAATTTACTGATAACATAATATAATAATATATAATATTCTACCGCAAACACACATCGCCATCTAGTCCCAAACTAAGCAGAGCTTGTACTATGGGTACTAGATAATGGAGAAACATACATAATTATACACTTTTTTTCTAAATACATACATATTATACATAGAAACGTGTATATTTTGGCAAATTATGAGCACCAACCTATGTTTATCATTTGGTTGGTCGCGACCGTACAGGCTTTGTCTTTTCATGGATCAGATAATGGTGTGAATGCTTGCTACAGTGAATAATTCGTATTTATGAGACATGGACGACTCTAGGCTGACATGATAATGATGATGATGAGACGTGGTTACACTTAGTTGACCACCGGCTACCAATAGCTACATAAAGCAAAGTTCAGTTATTGGAAATATCCTTGGTTTGCGAGGACATTGGTAACCCTACAATATACAATACCGACCAGTTAATATAAAAGCTCGATCTGTTTTGTATTTTCTCGAGTTCATGTTCTCCCATTGATAACGTTGAGAACCCGATGATTTGGGCTATTTAAATATTTTGCACAATATGTATGGAATTTGGTCTTTGAAATCCATTTTGTATAGACCTTGCACGAATATTGTTTTCATATCAAATAAATGCTATAGATATACCAGATCCTAGCTGTCATGAAAATCTATAACAGATTGTAATTTGGACTAGAGGATACCGCAGCCACGCACGCACATTCTATTAATTCAACCGTTACTGCCCGATCCCATTGGAATTTCAGGAAATCCCTTCTTAGTACATCCCTACGGTCCCCAAGGAACAAATACGACAAATTTCAGCTTCTTACGCCCAATTAGTTGTGACTGTGCGTTGTCTGTCAGTCAGTCAGTAACGCAAGAATTTTATATATACAGATATTGTGTGCCCTCAAATATTCCAAAGACTGGTCGAGCTTTAGAATGACATATATTCGGTAAGTTGCAGAGGTCAGATGGCTGTCACTCTACAGGAAAAATGATCAGCCTTTGCGGTAACCTAAGCTGTAACCGTCTGTCGCGAACGAAATAATAAAGGTATATTGCACCAAACGACAAGAGTTATCATTTCAGCAATGTGCCATTTTGTTAAGTAGCGTGGACATTGTTTAGTAGTTGCACTATATCCGTGTTACTAGGTACCGATTAAATGACTTTACGACTATTACTACTTACTTACTAGTCTATATTTACTGTCGGATATTTAGTTCACGATTTGTTGTACTAAAATAAAACGCTTTAATTCTGACTCATAAGTTTTCATAGCGGAAAGTCCCTGTAATTTTTTGTTGTTGTTTTCGGATGCGCAATTATCTGCTGTTTTTGTGCCGTTTGTAGGTAAAGGAAAGTTATTTAGAGAGTAGATCAAATTATCATAAGGTTGTTTGCTTTTTTATTACATCGTTTGTAAAAAAATGGGGATGGCTATAATTTTTTCGACGAAGTCGTTATGTGACACAAGGAGAAGAAAGTGACTGAAAATGCATCGAATTTATTTTCATTTATATTCATGCAGTTGATGACACAAAATTGGATTTTAGCACCAACCGCGTATTTCAAAATGCTTTAACCGTTTTCCTGGACAGAAATAGAATTCAATTTAGCGCTCATAGCGAGACCTAGCTTGTCGTTCGTAACACATCGACAAAGTTAAGCAACGCTTGCACAGGTCGCCACTAGGATGGGTGACCAAGAGTGGCATTTACATCTAAGCGCTACCGTGCTTCGAAGGGCACGTAAAGCTGTCGGTCCTGGTGCTTGTCTCAGGATAATAATCGTTAGGCCATGTCGGAGGCCTTCGGGCGGTCTGAAAACTCCGACATCACAGTTGGCCACACACTCACACGAAAAACAAAACAACAACAACATAGAATTCAATGCTCAAAAACAGCGCGAGTTGTGGCCATAAGACATAAACTTAACTTACTCCTTTATCACAAGTCCAACATCTTAAAACCAGACTAGCACTTTAGCTCTTTTCTCTGCTTTTGTTGCCATTTTTAGCTGACTAATAAAATTAATGTATGTATCCTCCGAAGGGGCAGACAAGAGTTATAATAAACCTATACACGTCATGTTATGAATTTAAGGTTCCATGTAATAGAGGCCAAGCCTACTCCTATTATGGGCATATTGCCAGACTCCGTGCTGATACCGAGAATTCGGAAAAACTGATTAATACTTTTGCCCTACCCGGGACCGATCAGTAAATGCAAACGCTATCCACTAGACCACGGAGGCAGTCAAAATATTTATACATATAGGTACAAATGTACATAAAATATAACGGAGGTGTAAATACTTATACCTAAGCCATACCGTAGACATTAATTACTTTGTGACCAACTTCGTTGACTGGGCTAAATACAGATTGTTTTCGTTGGAGACATTATGGTGAGGACTGGCCAAGTTTAGCATATTAATTGAACAACTAAATTGTATGACATTGTTGTGATTTCAACTCGTTATCAAAGGGTCGATGTTTGACTAAATATATTGGGAAGATGGGATTTGATTTGACTTCGTGGAAATTAGGGTTTTACATTTGAGCAACAAAATCTCAGTTGAAGGACAAGGTGGACCGATGATCATGTTGGGTTCATGAGCAGCGGAAGGCTGCTGGCGGCTGAAGTTCGGTCTATGAGGAGAGTCTCGAGAGGTAAGCCTATGTCCAGTAGTGCACTTCTATTGGTTAAAATGATGTCTCGGCTGTGGTAAATGTTAAGTAGTAGACGGTAATGCTATTTTTAAGGTTTAAATTTTTTTTAAACACTGAGTAGTATTCTTGTAATTCTTTTTTTACTACAGGTATAAATCACCCAGACTTGATCAACAATTAGTGGAACTCACAAAGTGTTTTTCCGTGTGGGAATCGAACCTACAACACTCTTCGCTGAGGTGAGCAGCGAGACTTCACCACTCCGCCTTCCGCGCCAACACATATCGTGTCATAAACGAATCACCTTTTGATACGCTGTCAACAAAAAGCGGGCCGTTGCAAATCCGTGTGCTGATACATAACTGTTCAATGCAAAGGAACTTCAATAAATGTTGATCCATGAATAAATGAAATAAATATTTTTTGGACAGTCTTCTTTTCACTTGATAAAGCATGATTAACAAAGAGTTTCAACAAAACTGAATCGAAGTACAATTGCTCAAACATTAAACACTCGAAACTTGTGTGAACAGTTAAACAGAGCACCGTTAATACACATTGATCAGCACACAAACGCACAACTATTCGTCAGTTTTGATTAGTGACGTATAGATGCAAATGACGCGGTCAAATTGACCGGATCGAATTACATCAGAATTATAATGGCGAGGCCCGAGCGGTTAATCATGTATGTACGGCTAAGCTGTTTGGCAGCTCGGTAATACTATTACGTGTGTTAGTTGTACTTCGAGATATGATGCGATGTGCTATTTTATGCTATAGCATAAAATAGCACATCGCATACACTATGCCGTACGTGCACCCACAGCTATAGCTGTGGGTGCACGTACGGCATAGTGTTTTAAGCGATCGCCTGGACGTTTAGTAGTATGTGGATTCAATCCTCACATGAGACAACACTTTGTGTAAACCACAATTGGTTGGTTTGAGTCTGGGTGTATTTTGTGCCCGTTAATTGAAAGTTAGAGAAATACCCTCGACAGAACATTTAATCTTAGTGCAGGAGTTGGCTTCTAAGTCAAGATAAATTTAAATTAAGTATACTAATCTATTACGAATACATGACCGGAATAATATTGTATACATATTTATGATGGTCATAATATACAAACTATTGTTTTTATTTTATAGAACAAATTCTAGCAGCCTTAATGAAAAACTAAACTATATCGTACACCAAATCCCACTATAAATAAAGTTGTCTTTGAAAAAAACTACCCCCGAAATTCAGTAACATTTATATAAACCAATTTGAACAATAGCCTACTTTCAAAAACGACCGTTAAGTTTAAGTCGGCAAGACATTTCCACATATGTTCTAAAATATTGTTCGTAATGTTGGCAAATGAGGCCGTATGAGGCCATATGAGCCCATTTATTGCAAACAGGCCGCAATCTAAGCCGTATTTTAGATTACAACCATGCGTATAACGACTTCGTTTGTTGTACCATAAATTGAGTCCTAAATGCCACAGTGTAAGGAAAAACAATAGGTCAACTTCGTTAGATGGTGCCACAGTTTACAGTTATACGGTAAATCAATTACTTTCTCAGTAGCACAGTATAAACTGAAATATTAGACCAACTTTGTTCCTCAATGCCACAGTATAAAGTAAAACAGTAGGTTAATTTTCTTCCTCTATGCTGCAATCAAGATATATAAAACTTGTCCGTTACCGACTGCCTGATCTGTCAGGTAGTTGGTAATGAACAAGATGCACAGACGAAACTTCTCGTTGCAACATGCTTAAATTTGGTAAGTCCTTGGGAGGCGTAGAGGAACGCTAAGAGAGGAAATATCCCTCCTAAGAAGGTAAGGAAGAACCGCGAGGGCGGTGTCACAGTAGGTATAAAGAAGAAGAGCATTATGTCAATTATGTACTACAATGTAGTAGCAACTAGATTTTATGAAGGCCTTTTTAATTATTCCTGCTATTAATCAGTTACCTTATTTAACCCTTCCTTAATTACCGAGGAGTAATTTATTTAAGGCTCATTCGGCTTAGTAAGGCTCAATAGCCATCAAAGTAATGAGCATTCTTGCGAATGTTACAAAACAGAAAGACAAACAAGTGTGTTTGAGCGAGCATTCCGCCGAGCATTCCGGCGAACATTCTAGTGAATGGACAATAAATTTGCTTCGATCTTTTTGCTGATAGAAAGATCGTGAAAATGTTCGGCTCCGTTCGCTGATTGGTTCGGCAAAATGAAAAACGGCAAACGTTCGTTGTTCTGTTAAAAATTGCTCAAATGTATCAGCAACATAATGCGAGTTGGTAGACATAATATGTCTTTCGATAACATTATGGAGAACACTCAGATATGTAGGTTTCCTCACAAGGTTTTCCGTAACCATTTAGCCAGCGATCATTAGAAATCGCACTTCATTTTGAAAGGTCAATAGTGCTCACCTTGTATTTGAATCCGAGCGTAGCTGACTTTTAGTCTCTTAATTAGGCTATCCCTGCGTTATATTGTATACTAATATATAAAGCTGAAGAGTTCATTTGTTTGTTTGGTTGAACGCGCTAATCTCAGGAACTACTGGTCCGATTTGAAAAATTCGTTCAGTGTTAGATAGCCTATTTATCGAGGAAGGCTATAGGCTATATAATATCACGCTATAAGCGACGGGAGCGGAGCAGTAGCCTTAAATAACGCGGGTATAACCGCGGGCTCATTTAGTAACCTTATAAAACTCTGCCTTGTAAACAAAAAACAATGTATCAAATGCACACTGCCCCAAACAGCAAACAATAAAAATAAAAACTCTTAAAGCAATAAACCTAAATTCCGTTGCCAAGAAGAGAAACATGATTCCATTTCTTACACAAGATGACCTCTCACGATTCATCATAAAGTATTACAGAGGGTCTGAAGAAAAAGCTCGATAATAGTTCGCTAGCAAAACTATAAATAATCATAATCATAGGAAAATAAACAGCTGACAAGGAATAAAAACAAAACGACACGACTTTGCATTTTTCGCATCGATTGCACTAAGTAAGTGACTGACAGCACTTGAAATACGCCAAGAATCCTACGGTGCAAATAAAAGATTCCTTGTCATCATCCATTCTTAGCCTTTAAGCGTAAGGTTTTCAAGACTACCCGCTTTTGAGCTCTTGTCGAATAAAGACGTTAATTGAATCGATCTCCGTGTAAATACAGTTATGTAAAGCAGATTTATTTCCTGCATCTGTGGATGAATTATTTAACGCCGCGCGCCGGTCCGATTATACTTTCAGTGTGTTTTTAGATGTTGCTGTTGAGATATCGTGGTACCGAATGTTTGAGAATTACTTGAATTATTTTAGAAGATATATTTAAGGATATACAGATATTCTTCTTGCTTTGTATAATATGACTTAGCAGATTTTGAAAGCTTTTACATAACAAATTGGACTGATTCATAATTTTGAGATTTATGAAAGATAAATGCAATAAGGCAGGCTGCCTTATTGTATTTATGTTGCCTGCGGCGATAAATTCTTCGGGGTTGTTACATCTTATGCTCTAAGACTATACTAGAGAACGTTGAGAGATTTAAAGTCAGTGAGTTGTGACTGCGTCAGAGAGTTTAGTGATAGCAATATTATGTATGTATCTGCACGGACTGGGCAGTTTGTAAGTAAGTATGTAGGTGTTAATTTCTCGTGTTAGGCAGCCATTCTTGTGATTAATAAATTGTTTCTAGATGTTTGTATTGCAATCTGCAAGTCCTCTTAATGCGTGTTAAAAGCATTATTACTAATAATTTCAAGCTGTACTTTTGAGATAAACATTTTATTTTATAAAATGGCCCTATTCGTATATAGTAATATTTTTGGGCTATTTAACTCACCAAGAACGTTAGTTAAACGCCCAATTAGAATACCATATTAATTAGAGCAATCACAATAATCGAGTTAACATAATGTGCGAGTGGCTTTATCGGTGCTTGATAATCGATGTGATAAGGAGCTGCTAATGTAACGTGATGTGGGTAAACCATTGACATATATTCTAGTACATATTTATCGATGGGGTAAACAAACAGTTTATAGCACGCCCAATCGGCAACATCACATTTACATTTGAGTAACATCTTTGCTGCATTCAATTTCATGCATTGTTTTTGAAGTATACAATTGCTGATTTTGGCGTCCGTATTTATATAATACAAGCAGTCGCCCGCGGCTTCACCTGCCCTAAAGTACACTTAGATTCGAGACAACTACGTATCTATGGATCACGCAAAGTATTGTCTCATGTAGACCGAGCACTCAACACTGTCCTGCTACGCAATTTTCAAAGAATAAACCCAACATCTTATTAAGAAAAACTTAACAGAAATAATAATAACGTGTAACACTGCTTCAAGTACTTTTAATAACCATACATTAAGTATAATATAACCTTATTCATATTAATACAAACATAATCTGGCATTATCGGACAATAAATTGTCCTTACTATCTATTGTCCATTCCTATACGTGACTTTGTTTTTCTTGAGAAAGACAAGGACAAAAAAAATATTGTACTCTAGCCTAAAAGCTATTAAGGAAAAACTCCGTTTTCAAGGAAGATTGTAAGCAAATAATATACTTAATAAAAAGAAAATTGAAAACACTGCTAATCAGATTTCGTTTTTTGTAAGAATTGGTTCCTTTATATTACATTTGTTTTAGGTATATAAAAATAAGAGATAAATGTCGGTCTGTAAGGCTTCGAGGAAAAGCTAATATTCAGTCATTTCTGATTAGACCAGAAAGCGGAAACCGAGCTTCGAGGCGAAAGTTTTGGTTGCAACGAGAAGATTTTCGTCTCACGTTAAGACGATGTCGATGATGAAGGCTAGATAGTACCTACATGATTAACCGTCTCATGGTTTAACTTTTACAACTAAGTATCCATAGGTAGGTTCTTCCACATGTAGGCAATAAGTGCGCCAAATTTCATAATCCTCCGTTCGCGCATTTCTCGTAAAAAGGGATCACAAATTTTCGCTTCACGTATTAATATTTATAGACTAGAGGACGCCAGCAGCCACGCCTGCATTTTTTTTAATTTACCCGTTTTGGCCGATCCCGTGGGAATTTCGGGAAATCCCTTCTTATTGCAACCCTACAGTCCCCAAGGAACATACATGCCAAATTTCAGCTGCCTGCGCCCAATAGTTTCGGCTGTAGCGTGTCTGTCAGTCAGTCAGTAACGCAAGGATTTTATATATTAAGATTTTCTTTTCTTAGATTAAAAACAATCGCGTTAGCTAGAAAACGGAACAGAGATGCACTGCCCAGTTTTGTATCTATAATATACGGGGCGACAGGGATGTGTTGAGTAGTATTCTGACTTACTGACTAAAAAAATATCGGAGAACTCTAACAATTTTAAGCACTTCATATTCATTTACAATAACAGTTTCTGCCTGCAGCACTGATTGCCTTAGTGCTGATTATAGCGACAAAAGCATATGTGTTTTCCTGGTATATAAGCCATATTATTGCAAACTTTATCAAAATCTGTTAGTAAATCCTAAAAAGGTAACAAACATCCATTCACACACTTTCGTGTTTATAATTGTAGGTACTTAATATGAATAATAGGATAACTCATAAAACAAGCAAGCGGCATAAACATTACCTGTGCCTTGCAACTAAAGTAAAACAACATTGCGTATGTATGGGAGCTCGCGAATTCGCGGCTTGTACCGAATTAACATATGCACATAATTTGCGATATTACGGTGTAAGTGGCGAATGGTAATATTGAACAATAAATAAAATAAACAACTAACAGGCGCGTACCAGGGTTACCATCACAACAATTTTCGTTACCTTACACGAGAGCTAAATATGTTCTCGGTGTGGCGTTATAAATAATAATCTTTCCTTTTTTTTTGCTACTTGTATGTTGAGAAAAGAAAGATTGAGCCACCTGATGGTAATCACATATGGTGTATTAGATATGATTGTGGCCTGAAGTTGTGCATAGAAATAAATTCAGTATGGAATTTAAGGATCTGCCAATTGCGTGATGTGGAATAGGTTGTGGTTGAAAAGGAGATAAGGATGATCCTGAACGTAGAATTAGAAGAGACTGATTATTTGCGTCCACAAAACAAATGCTAATCTCTACGATTCGACCGCGCGTTGAATCTGCAGTCAGTAAGATTCTATATAGTCGTACCTCTGTTAGCGTTTAACTCATGTGGGATTGACATGGTTCACACGAGTTGCGTGCATGCAGTACGTACGATGAACTACGTAATGTACGTGTGACGCTCGTCATCCTTTCATAAACAGGTGAATTCGCGGCACAGCGCAATGATTTTGCCACATCCCAAGAATTTCTTTAGGGCGGTTTCAGATTAGCGTATTTTTCTGCGCGTATACGGTCGTTTTAGTATACGCGCTTACACGCGCGCTACAATACGCGCTTCAAAAAACCAGACTCACGTAAACAGGCGTGTTCGCTCGAAATGGTAGTGACGTCTTGTCAACGTCAACATGGATTTTGACGGCTCGTGGTTATACGAGCTTAGAAGCGCGTCAACGCTCGTACGAGTTGTGCGTGTGCCAAAAGGCGTGCCTATACGCGCCTACATGCGCTTCCAAAAACGAGCTTATACGCGCGTATAAAACGCTAATCTGAAACCGCACTTAAACGTATTAACCGACAGAAAATATGCGTTGAGGATCAAGGATTTGAATACGCCAGTAGGTACAACATATTTTCTAGATTTCTCCATACAAGCTTTAATTTAAGTTTTCCTAGTAGGAGACATGCGTACCTTAAATCTTACAAGTTATACCTAGTCATAGAAGTCATATCTTAAAATAAATTACAAAGTCATCACCGCCTTCGTCATATTTAAACGGGTAAATGAAAAAATATTACTCAGTCACATTACAAAGCTCACCATACTCGGGGTAAATAGACCAAATAGCAACACAAGCTACGTATAATATGCACCGAAACGTCAGTGGAGTGCGGGGCAGCCAAATTAGAACATATTGTGATCTACACCAGTGCGAGTACAACTATGAGTGCGATGCCGTTTGTGCATAATCGTGTCGCATTAAATTATGTGCCGACTTCATTGCATTTTCAATTAGACGTGATAATGCGAATGTACTCAACGATACATATATTATTTTATATCGTTGGTTTATTACACAGATTTGTTGGATTGAACATAGTAAGTGGCTTAATTGTTAATTAGGGCGATCTTATCAGTGCGTATGTATTATTCACATCAGCATATTTATGTAAAGATTACATTGATTTTGTTTTTAGAAAATCAAAATATATTTAGGGCAGTGAATCGTTTCATTTAAATAATAATATCCAAACTAAAGGCTGCTTTTGCCGCGCGACTCGTGTCGCCGGCTTTTGGTGGGCGTCGGTGCCGCCGGCATCTGCCGTAGAAAGCCGCCGGGCATCATTCCAGTTGTATAGAACGACCACGTGCCTCCTGCCGAGCCGCCGGCACTGTGTGTAGGAGCCTTATGGCAATAACTTCTTCGCGACAATTTTTTCAACTATATGAGACCTGCATAATACTCGACCACTCTAATTGCTTTAGGAGTGGCTTCCTAAAGCATTCCCCTAAGATAAGGATGCTGAGACCAGGAAATCAATCTTGTATTATGTTAACTCGACTTTCGTAATTGTTCTAATTAATAGGGTCTTTTAATTGGGCATTTAAGTTACATATTGAGTGAGTGAAATAGTCCTAGAATATAATATTGATATCTAATTGAATAAGTATAAGTATTTCTTATAAAAATCATGTTTATCTAAAAAGTACAGCTTGAAATAATGAGTAGTAATACTTTTAAATCCTTTACAAGCATTGAAAGGACTTGCCGTATAAAATAAAAACATCTAAAAACAATTTATTGATCACAAGAATGGCTGTTCTACACAAGAAATTAACACTTACTTACACTCAGCGCAGTCAGTTGTCATCAAAGTTACAATGTAAGCCATCGCACTGTCCGCGCAGTTACATACATACTATTGCTATCACCTGCTGCCGTAATGAAATATCGAACGACTTAAAACCTCTCAAAGTTCTCTTGTATAGTCTTAGAGTATAAGATTCAACCACCCCGAAGGATTTATATATTTAATGCAATTATAATTAATGCAATATTATAAAGCTGCTGACGGTTTTCATAAATCTCAAAATTATGAATCAGTCCAGCTTGTTATAAAAACATTTTCAAAATCTGCTAAGTATCCGAAACAAAGGGCATAATTTATCCTTAAATATGTCTCCTAAAATTATTCAAGTAGATCTCAAACATTCGATACCACGATATCTCAACAGCCACATTTAAAAACATGCTAAAAGTATAATAGGAGCGACGCTAAATAATTCATCCACAGATGCAAGAAATAAATCTCACAAAAACCCACCTTGACTGCCGACCAAAACGAGGCTCCGTCCACGTGGGTTTTTTTACCTCCTTAGGAGGGCTGTTTCTTCTCTTAGCGTTACCGTACACTTCTCAAGGAACAGGTGTGCCAAATTTCAGCTTCTCACGTCCAGAAGGTTTGTCTATGCATTGTCTGTCAGGCAATAGTTTTATAGATATTGATTGTAACATCGAGGAACCAAATTGACCTATTGTTTTACTTTACAATGAGGTATTGAGAAACAAAGATGGCCAAATATTTTAGTTTATACAGCGGCATTGAGAAAGTAAGTTGATCTTCTGTGTTACTGTATACTGTGGCATTGACGAATAAAGTTGACCTATTGTTTTTCTTTACACTGTGGCACTAAGGACTCATTTTATGGTACAACAATCGTAGTCGTTGTACGCACGGTTATAATCTAAAATATGGCTTAGATTGCAGCCTGTTTGCGATATATGGCCTCATATGGCCTCATTTGCCAACATTACGAACAATATTTTAGAACATATACCTATGTGGAAATGTCTTGAGCCGACTTAAACTTAACGGTCGTTTTTGAAAGTAGGCTATTGTTCAAATAAATGTTACCGAATTTCGAAAGGTATTTTTTTAAAGACAGTTTTCTTTATTGTGGGATTTGGTATTAGATATAGTTTAGGTTTATGTGTTTGTACAATATTATTCCAGTCATGTACGCAATTGCTTAGTATCTTCTTCTCTATCGTTTTGCTCTTGGCAGAGCGGTCGTGGTCACGTTGAGGCGTCCACATTAGTGATATAGGCGGACACTGCGCGATCCTCTACTTTTCCTTGTACGACTAGCCGCTCTATTGAGTTGTTATCGCGTCTAGAGATATAGTCAAAGAACTGTAGTATGCGCGTCTGTACTATAGTCGATAGACGCTTTGTGATGCCGAGCTACTGAAGTATGGCCACATTGGTGCGGAACTCTGCCCACGATATGCCGAGCATCTTCCTCCAGCACCACATTTCTATAGCATCTATCTTCCCCTTTTCCAACTCACGCACTGTCCATGTCTCTGCCACGTAAAGGAAGATTGGGAATACTAGCGTTCTCATGAACCTGACATGCACTAAAAATGCAAACAAAATAATGACCATACTGAATGTAATGTCTTGCTATATAACATCTAGTCTTTGTATCATATGGTATTTTTATGTTTTTATTTTTATTGGTACAAATATACTTAGTATGTCCTATATATTATAGGTATTTGTATTATGTATAATAATAATAATTTGTGTATATATGTATTATATATAAGTAGGTATATAATATATATGGTTGATAAATGTATATATTTTTATTTAATATTATGTTTTGTTTTTTTCTTTATTTCATTATTTAACTACACCACCACCACATAATGACTGCTTACATTATTTCTGTCCATCCTAAGGTTGCCTGGCAGAGATCGCATCTAGCGATAAGGCCGCCGATTGTACATAGATATTAATTAATTTACCAATGTACCTACTGTACGATTTTATTTTGGTGTACAATAAAGTGTATTATCTATCTATCTATCTATCTACCTATCTGACTTTGGTGGCTTTGGTTATGTTTCGATTCCTCCAAACCTTCTGTAACTTCTCCGCTGCGGCTCTGGTTATGGCCATTCGACGCTTCACTTCATCTACGCACCCACCATTGTTTGAGATTAAAGCCCCAAGATATACGTATGTTTGGACTACATCGCAATTCGCAATCTGCGTAACTTCTGGCGAATTGTCATTGACACGATCCACGATCATAATCTTGGTCTTGGATCGGTTAATCTTCAATCCAAACGTTCGCGCTCCATTTTCTGAAGTAATGCCTGCATGAGGGCCGCGTTACTAGCAAATAAGGTGGTGTCATCTGCGTATTGCAAGTTCAAATCTTGTATCCACCAATCACAACACCATCGGTCCAGTCTTCAAGAGTGATTCGCATAATAAGCTCGGTGTAGATATTGAAGAGCAAAGGTGAAATTATGCATCCTTGTCGCACACCCGCCCTTGGGTGAAAAGTATCTGAGAAGAGGTCATCTGTCCGCACCGATGCTGTTCCCCCTTCGTAGAGTCCCCTGAGCAAGGGTACGAGGTGTTGTGGTGTACCCATGTCAAGTAGTGTTTTCCACAGTGTTGGCTATTTTACCGAGTCAAACGCTTTGGTAACATCAACAAAGCATATGTATGTTGGTTTGTTGAATTCTCGAGCTTTTTCGATAATCTGACAAACAATTAGAATTTGTTCACGGGTCCCTTTTCGGCCTTTTACAAAACCGGCTTGTTTTGGCGCAATTTCTCTGGATAAATATGCCTTCAGTCGCTCATTGATAACGTGTAGCATAATTTTACTCGCGTGTGTTATTAGAGCAATAAGTCGAAAGTTCCAACATTTCTTAGTCGAACCCTTTTTATGGAGAGGAGTGAAAACTGTGTGAGCCCATTCTGAAAGCCATTTGCCTGTGAGCCATATCTTGTTGCAAATGGTGCAGAAAATATGAACGCCATGTTCTGCCATTGCTCGAATAGTTTCGATTGGAATTTCATCTTTCCCTATGGCTTTGCCATTTTTAAGGTGTTGAATGGCGGCTCTTACTTCTGACTCAAGAATATCTGGCTCCAGCATATCACTCGTAGGCTCCGTGGATGTAAAGTTATGTGACTGAGGATCTTCAAACAAGGACTGACAGTAGTTTCTCCAGACTTTCGAAATTTGGTCCAGTTCAGTGACTATCTGGCCATTGTGATCTTCAATAGCCCAAGTTTTAGACGGCAGTGTTCTTGTCATGAGACGGATCTTGTAGTATAAGTCTCTTGATTCGTACCTGTCTGCATGTGTCTTGACTTGTTTACAAATACTGAGTAGTTGCATCTTAGTTGTATTTTTGCCGATATTTTATTTAGTTTTTTATATCAGCTCCCGCTGCTTTCATCTTCTGGCGTTTTTCGACGAGTTTGAAGGTGTCATCAGTCATCCAATGTTGTTTCTTGTGGGTTTTACTTGGTGGTGTTACTTTCGAGACTGCCGAAACAATAAGCGATTCAGCGCGGTCCCATAGTGCATCAGATGTTTAATTAGCCAGATCCACTTCTGACCATTGTGACCAGTTGCGTTTCACAATCGAGCTAAATCTCAAAGCATCTGTCACTTCGAGTTTCTTCGTTTTCTTGATGAGTCTTTTTTAATTGCTTAGTATACGTGACATTTTTTGCTTATCTTCGAAGACAAATCCTGCACTAATATCAAATTTTGTGTTCAGGGGACTTTTTTCACATTCAATCAATGGACACAAAGTACATCAAAACCCAATCTATCAAATTGTGACACACCCAAAGTATTGTCTCGCGAGGCAATCGAACCCACACCACTACTAAACAGAGAGGCGACCGTGCACCCACAGCTCTAGCAAAAAATTGCACATCGTAACATATCTAGAACTTGAACCAACACGTAACAGTATTAGCAAGCTGCCAAACAGCTTGATCGTACATACATGATCATGCGCTCAGGCCTAGCCGCCATGATAATTCTGATGCAATTCGATCCGGTCAATTTGACTGCGTCATGTGCATCTATACGTATTGCAGTCAATGGACTGTGTTTGGAGAAAATAAAAATATATTTAGGCCAGTGAAATCGGTTCATTTAAATTATAACAGTCAAATTAAGGCAATAACTGCACTAAAATTATAGGCAAACAACATTATTCCCCTTCTTCGTGTCAATGGTTTCAACTATAGGATAGCTGCATAATACTCGACCATTCTAATTGCTTTATGGGTGGCTTCCCAAAGCATTCCCCTGAGGTGAGGATGCTGAGACCAGGAAATCAATCTAATATGATTTCCTTTTTTTAAGTAGCTCCGTTTAAAAGGCACACCCTTGTAACTTGTCCATAGGAAGCAGTGCCTCTTTGGACTTGACTTCCGGATGCTATAATTAACTTCGTCTGACCTTGTGTAAATAAAATACGACAATATTTCTCAATTTAATTAACCGGTACTTATTCTGTTAGCTTTGCTACTTAGCAAGCTTAATTAGTTGAAGAGTACGTTTTATACAGTCTTCTATAATGAAAAATAGTGTCTCAAAATCGCTTTAATGGTGACTGAATAGAAAGCTGATAGAAGTGTGCGTTTTCTAACTAACAGGAGTGGACTAGATTTTACTTGAACTTTTCTTACTTTGATTTGATATATTAGTACACAGGTCACCGATGGATGGGTGACCGTGTGTGGCATTTTCATCTGAGCGCTACCGTGCTTCGGAGGGCACGTAAAACTGTCGGTCCCGGTTCTTGTCTAAGGATGAGGATCGTTAGGCCATGTCAGAGGCCTTCGGGCGGTCTGAAAATCTCCGACACCAGAGTTGGCCACACACTCACACGAAAAACAAAAAAACAAACAGTATAGGTATGTATGACATATTTTAGAAATACTCACTGTTTTTGTTTGATTTGCGGATATTTATTCTCGACGCCAGAGGCGCATCATACAATATTTTATGAGCAATTTAGTTCTATAGTACAATAATAAGACAAAACACATGGTCCATTGAAATGTTATAAACGTTTCCTATGACATTTTTATGTGTAATAACATTTTTTTGGGCTTAGCGTGCATTTTTCAGAGGACGCGATTTTAGATGTCTAGAAGGGGTTAGTACAATGTTAAATACAAGTTGTTGTCCTGCGGCCGCCATCTTGAAAAAGTGGTACAAATGGGTTTTCTAGTTTATCTGGCAAACTATTGGCCGTACAGAAAGAAATCAAAATATGTTTTGTTGAAAATTGAATTCCCTACAACTTTTATTCCGTAGCATTTAGCCGTAAAATGAAAGGTAACAAAGTTACAAACGAAAATCGAATGAAATTTGCAACAAATTTAATTTTCAATGTTATAATTTTTTCGTCGTGAGCAATAAATAATACATTTAATTTGTCTTTTCTTCTTCCAAACAAGGCCCAGTCTTCCAATGTTAGTCTACTACTACTCTGCAGTACCATAAGGTCCAATTTTTACTCATAACAATGAACCTAAAAACTGAGGTTGAAATGAAAAAGACAAACTTTATCTCTGGGCATCTGAAGTTGGTAGTCTGCCCAGGCAGAGGATACTGCAATGTGTTCTGCAATGCCTAAATGTTCTGGGGACTGCCACAGGAAAATTATTAGAGATATCAAAATACATAGAGGAAATGGATGAATTATCGACAAAAAATCGACTTTCCTCTAAAATAATTCATCAAAATTTGCATACTGGCGCTTAATCAGACCATGTGCCAAAGCCTGGCTCATCTCAAAGACTGGGGACACAGTTATAGTGGGAAAACATAAAAATTGCCACAATTCAACAATATCCCAATAAGCGGCAATAGGCTCGCCCACCTATTACGTGGGATCAAAACACTGGCGAAAAGTGGGCGTTTAAAATGCCTCTGCCTACCCCTTCGGGGAAACAGGCGTGAGTCTATGTATGTACGTATGTATGTACAACAATATTCTTCTTCTGCCTGCCCTGTCCCCATATCATTTGGGGTCGGCGCAGCATGTCTTTTTCTTCCATTCTCTTCTATTGGTTGTCATCTGAACATTCACTCCCTTTTCATTCATGTCATCTTTCACACATTTCATCCATCTTTTCTTTGGTCTCCCTCTTGCTTTATGTCCCTCAACTCTCAAATTCATCACTTTTCTAGTTACATGATTTTCATCCCTCCTCATTACATGCCCATACCACGCCAAACGATTTCCTTTCAGCTTTTCTTGCACCGGTGCAACTTTCAAACTACCCCTAATATACTCATTTCTAACTCTATCCATCCTCGTCACCCCACACATCCATCTCAACATCCTCATCTCTGCTACATGCAATCTTCTTACATCCTTATTCTTCACGGCCCAGCATTCCGATCCATACAGTACGACAGGTCTTATAATGGATTTGTAAATTTTGCCCTTTAATTTAAGGGGCATCCGTGGGTCACACGTTGTTCCAGTGACCTGTCGCCATTTTATCCATCCCGAGTTGATCCGGTGCGTGACATCGCGGTCTACTTCCCCGTCCCCTTAAATACAACAATATTAAAGATATCAATTTTTATTTTTGGCTTTACGACAAAAGTTTCAAGACCAAAGTTGTAGAGAATTGAATTTGCAACAAGAAGCTTTTTCATATATTCTTTGTGCGGCCAATAGTTTACCAGATAATCAAGAAAAACCACCTGCACAAGCACTCTTTCCAAGATGGCGGCCGAGAGACAAAATGTATAACCCCACAAATTTGGATCAAGCTTTACACTAGCCTTCCCTACATATCTGTAAAATAAAATTGTGTCCTCTGATAAATGCAACCCCAAATGTAACTCTTCAATGAACTAACACTCTCTTAAAATTTCCTTTATACCAACGTAACTTATCAATGTGATAGCATAGCTTTCTATTAAAGCTTTATGAGATATACTTATACTAGTTGCATAATACAACTTTAGTCATTTGTACAAACTATGTGTACTTATTTATTGTCCACATTAGAGAGGAAAGGAATGAAAGTGAATGTAAGTAAAACGAAAGTTATGGTTTTTGAAAAGGAGGAATGCATTACGGCTTGTAATGTTATGATCGATGGACAGCGAGTGGAGCAAGTGAATGAGTTTGTATATTTAGGTACGCTGTTTACAAGAGATGGTAAGAATGTAGAAGATATTGAAAGAAGAGTTAATGCAGATAATAGAGTGAATGGAGCTCTGAAGGCGTTTATAAATAGCCAAAACGTGTCCAAAAAGGCACCTTTGGATAGAGGGGTGTTAGTACCTACTCTTATGTATGGTAGTGATAGTTGGGTATAGCAGAAAAGTCATGAAAGTAGAATAAATGCTGTAAAAATGAGAGCACTGAGAAGTATGTGTGGTGTCTCTCTGACTGACAGAGTAAAGAATTGTGTGATAAGAGAGTGTTGTGGGGTAAAAGAAGATGTAGTGACAAGCATCGAGAAAGGTATGCTAAGATGGTTTGGGCACGTGGAGAGGATGGATGACGAAAGACTGACCAAGCAGATATATAAGGCAAGTGTGGAAGGGACAGGACGAAGGGGAAGACCTAGGCGGACGTTTTCTGATCAGATTGGAAACATCCTAAAAACAGGACAGGTGAGAAGTACCCTACACAGAAGAGCATGCATAAGGAATCTGATGGGAGTGAATGAAGCAAGAGAGATATGTCTGGATCGTTGCAAATGGCGTTCCGTAGTCTCTGCCTACCCCTCCGGGAAACAGGCGTGAGTCTATGTATGTATGTATGTACATAACACAGAATCAATATTGTTGAAGTTTTACAGTTATTTACGAGTATTGCAACACGGTCACGTACAATGTATATAGTAATCGGTGCGATTATGGATTTAAAATAAACTTTGACAATGCATATAAAAGTCCACAATATTTATTTGAAAGTCAACTGACGCTCCATTTATGATAAAAGTTCTGCATTCACATTTATTTGAAAATAAAATTCAATATTTAATATTATTAGTTGTATCCGAAATGCTATTGCGTTGCGTACAGTTACTATATTTCACAGTTAATATATTTTGAAGTGTTTTTTCAGAACAATTTTAGGCGTTTTTATTTTTATTGTGAGAATGTTTCAAATATAGGTTTACTTACAAATCAGAGACGTACTTATTTTTGCATTTTGGTTGTTGACAACATTTATACGAGACAAAACCCTATTCTAGACGTAGCCGGCTTTTTATAGCTAAATGACCTCTTGAAAAGAAAAATTGAAACCAACTCAGTCTTTCGTTTTGTCCTTTTATTACATTCTCTTTCATCTTTTCCTATTCTTTTAAAGTTTGACACATATGATATATAACGTCTCAGTCTAAAAACAAACAAATAAGTCTAAGAACATCTAAGAACAAACAATAAAACCTATTTTGTGTGTTCCTGTCACGGATATAATAATATACGTGTCATCTATTTGGACTAGCACAAATGTTAGTGTTCTGCGAAATTTTAAGCTTTCAGTCACGCTTGAAACACTGCAAACTGACAAAAGCGACTCAATCACAGTATGTCCTTGTATCAATCAATACCTCAACCATAGTAGACAGAAAGAGAACCTGCAGAAGCAATTATTTCGCACCAAAAATAAAAATCACGTAAAAATCAAATAAGATTTTTTAATAAAGCCGATGTCACCAACTCACTCAAACAATCTTCTTTACACTAAGTTACAAAACTTCGCCTACTTCATACTTTTTGATCAGTTCCAACCCACTTTCGGGAGAAAGGAGCGTGTTCGTTAAAAAACGATAAATAACGCTGTAAACATTGAACTTTTTATCGAATAAAAGTTGCGCTACAAAAAGCCGATAAAACTTTTCCAATACTAATAAAAGTTGTGAAAGGTACATAGATGTTCATGTACAACCCACCGAGTTGTTTTGTTTACGTTCTACAACGCACTTAACTGAAGATTTACTCTCATCTCATGTTGTAATGATAGAATAAACGATCACTAAGTTTTACAAGAGTTTGTTTGAAATTATCTTCATAAGTTGATATCACCTCTTTATGCGCAGGAAAAGAGGCAGTGAAATGGGGGATCGTTGGGATTGTAAGGTTAAATTTAAAAGAGATTTGAGTTTTAGTCCTCCCAGAGAAAAAAATCTTCATGAATTTTGTTGCGATGTTGGTGATGCAAGTGTCGGATCTCCAAAGTATCTAAAGCTTTTAAAAATAATTCATTCCAGCTGTGAAAGTCCAGGGAAGAAGACCTCTGTCTTAAATATCGCTTGCTAAATGGTGAAGGAAAACATCGTGAGGAAACCTGTATGTCTGAGCGTTCTCCATAATGTTCTCGAAAGACATGTGAAGTCTGCCAACCCGCACTTGGCCGTTGCGGTGGACTATGGCCTTACCCTTCTTATAGTGAGAAGAGGCCCGTGCCCAGTGGGACAGTTTATGGGGCTGATGAAAAAAATATAAAAACTAATATGTTTGTTTTAGTAAATCATCCTTATAAATGGTAATGTTTTAATGAATTCGTCTGTCAACCAAAATATGAATCCTTCACAAGAATATACAGATAGTGATGACCTATGTACGTAATATAATCGGGCACGCCACAATAGTGCGAAAGGTAGTAAGATGGACGCAAGGTAAGGCTAGCGTTACGGCGTTCTCACCTTCCAGCTGGCTCAAGTGTTGACCGGCCACGGTGGCTTTGGACGTTTCTTGTACATGATTGGACAGGAGGATACGTACGGCTGTCATCGCTGCGGCGACTGCCATGAAATTTGAAGTTCGGCACTCATCTGGCCATGGCAAAGTGTACAGGGCACAGCAGGTTGCACAGATTTCCTATTATATATAATCTAAGACTTCCTATTTTATATACTATATTGTGATGTCAGAAAAACCTTCGTAGTATGAAATATTTACATATGAGAATTGAAATTAAGAAAAAGCTTTTAATGTAGTTTATTTGTCAATTTTACTGTAGTACTGCTGAAGATGCTGCTATAGATGATTAAAATCGGTTACTTAGTATAAATTCAAATACTTTAAATTGAAATAACAAAATGCCGAAAACACATTTTTCGGCAAATCACTGCGTCACCTCTTGTACGAACGAAGCGCGTACGTTATGTATATGGTACCGTTCCCGTTCGCAATTACAGCTACCTTTGATGTGTGAGCCAGGCAAAATGAAATAATGGAGGTGGAAATATTTCGCCAACAATTTGTCACTTGCTGATGGATCGGTGTTACTTTCGTGTATGCGAATTAGTGTTGTCAAATATTTGCATTTGCCGGTACAAAAGTTTGACACTGCGGCCGCGTGCTGGTTTTTGTAATTGGTGAAATAAATCGTAGCTTGATTTTATATGAAAAGAGTTTTAATGGTCTGTTTTTATTGTATTAAAATGAGGTTACACTCATGTCTAGCCTCGTTGCAAAAGTCGTGATGTTGATGATTTACGATCAGTATGAATTTTAATTCATCGATATCCCTGCTTAATTGCCCTTGTAGTGTCCAGTTATTCCAACACCTGCTTGTCATTTTCTCGAAAAGCTACCAGAATCGCCTTCAACTAAATGAGGCACTTACCAACATACGGCCACGCAAAAGGTAACGAGTCCACTGACTTTATACGAAGTTATGTGCGTATCAAATGGTTAAATAACGGTCAAGGCAAAAATTGTGTGTAACTCTGCATGACTGAGAGTTCTTGATAGACATGTGAGATGTGAAGTCTGTCAATCCAAACTTAGCGTAGACGGTGGACTATAACCTTTCACTTCTCATAAAAGAGATCCTGCCGATACCCTCTACGTAGCAGTCTTTTATTCTCTCTACTAGGTTAGCACTGCCTATTTAGTCTATTTTCTAAAATGAAATGCCCAAAAATTAAAACAGACTTGGGCAAAAAAATTACCACCTTAGCAGCACGCAAAGGCCAAAGACAGCTTTGTGCAAATAGACATATATATAAACAAAAACACGTGTATCACAAAACGCACAGTTCATAATATCTCATTCCTTAAAACTCGTTTAAAAACACGCCGGTACAAATACATACACAACATTAACAAATAAATGAGAGCTATTACGTACGTTAATTACAAACATTACTAGAATCACAGTATTAAGGTGCAGTGTTTCTCGAATAAAAGAAGCTACTGACTAACAGACTGACTGGTTTTTTTTTCTGTCAGTGCCACTCTTACTGACCACTACTTACTGAAGGTTGGCAGTCAGCTCTTTAAACGGCTTCTTGTCCAAAGCGATACACCCTGATATAATGGAGCTATGACGTTTTCCGTTTGCTGACCTTAGTTTCCCGGCTATTTTGCCTATCATACTACTTACATAATATACTTATCATGTATGTCGATAAGACACTCTGCATCAGATTACGTCTAATCCAAATTGTATTGAATGTCAAAACTTGTGGAATAAAATGTTAAGATATCCGTAATGTTCTTCAATAAAGTAATGGGCGTGTTTAATGTACCTATAGTTAATGATAGGGTAATTACACCATAAAAATAACTTCACGCCTTGGATAGGCAGAGGCGTATTACACACCCACACTTCGCCAGTTATGTTTCGGTCCCAATGTAAAAGGGGGCGAGCCTATTGCCATTAACCGGGCACATTGTTAAGCGAGCGATAATTAATATCTTTAATACACACATAACTTCGAAAAGTCAGAGTTGTGTGTCCGAGGTACCTGGGGATCGAACCCGAGACCATCGTCTTGACATTCCGTTGCATACTCCACTGGGCTATCGCCGCTTATTTAATTAATAAGCAATTTAATTTACCTTCAAAAGGGCTCTGCCTACACTTAACTAGTCATATATTCTGTTCCGAGGTTGACTTTACACACAATCAACCAACAGACACAAAGACCACTAAGACTCAGAATAACAATTTGTAAATCACACAAGGTGTTTTCCCGTGCGGGGACTGAAGATCCAGACTTGGAGTGGTGGTAAGCAGTGATACCATCACTTTGACTGTAACTACTACGCCATCAGAGCAGTCAAATCTGTATATATACAAATCTTGCTTTACTGACTGACTGACAGACAACGTACAGCCGACACTACTAGAAACTAATGGACGCAAGAAGCTGCGACTTGGCATGTATGCTCCTTGGGGACCGCAGGGGTGCATTAAGAAGGGCTTTGTCAAAATTCCTGCGCGGTCGGAAAGATTACTACCATAGATACTAGTATAGTATAAATGTAGGTACGTCTATACCGGAAACTTTCATCTGGTCGTCTCGTCATTCGCTACGTTTATGTTCTTTAATTAATGTATGTTAGCTTTCCCGTATCGGAGGGACATCTATTGGCATTGAGATCTAATTACAAATGTTTCTGTCCCTTTCATGTCAATCATTACCTGACGAAAAGGATAGATAAGGTAGTGCGGTCTACACTTTTATCAGTTCCTTTTATGTGAGTAAGAGATTGCGTCGTTTCTGTGGCGTAGAGTTTAGTTTGTTTGCAACGGTTTTTCTCTATCAACTTTATCGTATTAACCAAAGAACAAGTACAAACATAAAAGTAGGTAACTGTGCGAATATGTTTTGAAATCCTTTGTCACAGAAAGAAATCAACACGCAAATCGTATTTTTACGTTCGTAATATATACGTAAATTGTGTCAATAAAATATTTACCTATTAGTTATTATTATCATAAAAATCTAAGTAACGATTTGTTATAACTTCGTTCTTGTCATATTACAATTAATTTACATTTGTTTTACTCGGTGTTCTAGAAGATACTGCACTCAGAATTGAGAACACAGTACTCTTGAGAAAGTCTAATTAATCTACATGTGAGGTACGTACCAACACTACAAACCATTCAGCTAGCCTTTATGTCCATCAAATTACTTCTAGCAATACACTCTAGCGTCCCGAGCTCAATTACTCTGTTACTTATAAATTCTACTAGAACATAACACTCATGCATCATAACTTGAAGGCGTACAAAACTTATAATCCACTGAATATAAACAGCGTTAAAAATGCAATTTACATGATGCACACAAAGTTTTCGACTCAGTATACAACATTACCGACGCAAAAAAATGAAGGCAGATGAATAAGTTGTAACTTCTTGCTAACGCAGTTAGCTCGGTGAGGCTTTAGCGCAAAAGAAAGTGTAAAAACACAAAGTTTCAGCGCAATACAGTGTAATTGGTGCTCAACTGAATAAAATGATAAAAGAACTTGCCTTTAACTGTGGCCCGAGGCAAACATGAAATTAATTTGTGGTCTCGGACTGCCGCGTTTGTGTTTCAAGACTATTTTTTCGCACCATTTACCTTTTTCAGTTATTTCGTAGGTAAATGTTGAGTGTACCTCAACTTGGAATTGTATTAGCTTCATATATATACATGACTTGGGAGTAAAGTCATTAGGACTACGCTATTATGCGCTGTTTGAGTTTTCTGCTAAACTTAATAATGATTATTATAATTGCTTAACTGCTACTTGTTTTGGCATTATGTTTTAGGCTTTATGATTAATGCTGTTAATAGAGAGATTCTGCGACTGCGTCACTGTTATATTTTTAGGGTTGTTTACACATTTTGTTGAATAACAAGATGGTTGAAAGTCTTTTTGTGTTCCGATAACTGAATTATACGTCTCTTTTAAGACGATTACTACATTTTGCTACTAATAACTATAAAAGTCCATTTTCGTGCTGGTTTATGGTATGGTCTACCCATTGAACTACGAGTATGCCTGCTCAACTTCTTTTTGTACAATTGATCAAAATCTATTATACAATGTAGAATTCTATAGAGTGCTTTTCTATACCTAGAGTAATTTTACTATAGATAATGTGCTTTATTGCAGTGCCCGCGTTCTATCTACTTTATATGATACAAATTACCGTTTTACTTTACCCTCTAAAAATAGAGATAGAGATAAAATATAAAAAACCTGCCTAAGTCGGAACATCTTTCTAACTTCGTTAGTTAAGACTTTGCGATGCTATGCTAGTCAGGACATGTATTTTTATGAATAGAAAATAGGAGAGGAAAAGATATAGAAATAAGAAGAACACGGTTATTGTAATTAAAACTTGTAAAACGTTAACAATAGTTGGTGTACTGAATATAAAACTTATAATTTTTTACTTTAAAACTATTTAGATTTTACAAAAAATCGCTAGCCTTTCTAGTATGATCTGATACCTAGTTATTTCTAAAAAAAAATATTTTATAGGTAAATTTCATTTTCATTTTTTTTGCATAAAAGCTGTAGTTTATTAGTACAATTCTGAAAACTGTTCGGGATCATAATTAATAGCATCCTAAATGATTTCTCTTAATATCATCGTGGAGAACTCTCAGACCGTTAGGAAAGCGACTGAATTAACAATTGATTCCAGATGTCATTCACAATCAGTGGTGCTTGCAGTGAGTTTGAACTTAACACCTCCGAGTATCAGTCCGTTGGTATCTGCCACTAGGCATAGCAGCCTGTGCTCGTATGAGACATACGTTTTCATAATTTAAACAACATCTAAATGAAACATTTCTACGCCGAAATGAAATAACTAGTTTCCATATCCTGGAAACTAGTTCTAACTGGTCTCCTATTTTTATGCAGGCGACAGTCGTGTCCAGATTTATACAGATATATTGTAATCTCTTTTTTTTCACATTGTCTTTTTTGTTCATGTCTTTCGTCTGATAGAAATAAACGCTTATTCTTTTTTTCTTCATATTACACTGATTTTCATAGAACTCCTCTTGTATTTTGAATGTTGTTTGAGCGACATTTTATAGCTTCAATTTTTACTTTCTTTCGTGTATTGTTAAAATATATCTCTGTATATATGAAATTCTTGCGTTTCTCACTGACTGACAAACAACGCAAAGTCGAAACTGAAATTTAGTATGTGTGTTCCTTGAAGGAATTTGCCGAAATTGCTACAGGACGAAACGACCTCTCTTTCTCTCTCTTCCTAGCTATAAATCTCACATGGTGGTGGGATCAGCTTTCTATACGTTACGCTTCCACTTCTATCTGCGACATCATCATCAGTAACCTTGCATTCCCTCTTGTTCTTTAGCACTACATCTCCCCACGTTGTCTTGGGTCGTTATAGAGGTCTCTGACCGGAAATTTCATAGTCTGGTGGCCAGGAGCTGCAGATCTGAAGGGATTTTCCACCGCGTAAAAAAAAGCTCAGTTTCCAGCAGATACACAAACAATAGTTCAATTTGGGAAATTGTAAGAAGAGAATTGGACGCATACTTTTTTGGTTTGCCGATGGAAATCTTATGTTGAGCTGTACCCTCTGCCACTCTGCGATACAAAGATGTTCAGAGCCAACATATAGAAACGAACGCAGTTTTTTTTTTGAAGTCATTACCAGCGCGCGACAGTTTCTAGCGAACTGTCTTATTCTGGGTACATGACGCGGTAAGCAAACACTGTTGCTAGAAAATGGAATACCTATTTCAGTTGTTTTCTAATAGTTACAAGCTGTTATCTTATGATACTTGTTATATTTATCTTATAATAAAAATACGCCTTATTTCTAGGGCTCGCAAGACTGCTACTTCTTACGCTGGCGTGTATGTCTAACTGTAATATTATGATAATAGTGGCATGCCATTTGTCAAGTAACCGTCCCATCAGAAGGCCGCTAGCTTGCCTGCTACGAAATTCATAAAACAAATGCGATTAGGCAAACAAACTGCGCCAGCATTGAAATCAAATAAAGATATTTATAATTTGAATAAGTAAATCGTTCGTCGCGAAATATCATTACTTATAATTTTACGTGCAATATGTACGTTTTGCTGAACAGAAATAGGAGTAATAATTGGTTTTATAGTCTATTATTTACACCTGCAATCATGTCAGGTTGTCAACATCTGAAATTAACCCAGATATTATGACTTTGCTCTATTTTAAACAAGAAGGATATTACTACTTTGCTTTATTTTATACTAGACTCCACCCTCGTGCTTATATCATAACTAGAGGACGCCCGCAGCTACGCTCGTATTTTTTTTTATTTTAACTGTTTCTGCCCAATCCCGTGGGAATTTCAGGAAATCCCTTCTTAATGCAACTCTACGATCCCCAAGGAACACACATGCCAAATTTCAGCTTCCTGCGCCTTATAGTTTTGGCTGTAGCTTGTCTGTCAGTCAGTCAGTAACGCAAGGATTTTATATATACAGATAATATTCTACCGCACACATACACACAACACTATCTAGACCCAAACTGAGCAGAGCTTGTACTATGGGTACTAGACAATGGATAAACCTACATTTTGGGTGTAATCACTGGTATCAGTTTTTGGTACGCCGTTCCTTACACCTAGTATATATTTTTTTTACCCATATACCTAAACTTTTCTCCGAAATCATACTATCTATTGGTGAAAACCGAACAAAAATCTGTTCTGAAGAATTTGAGATTATCGCATATATAAAGACACACTGGACGCAGCAGTGACTTCATTTTATAATATTTTCAGATACTTAATTAATATTTATTGGGAAAGTCAAGTTCATACGTACTACATACTTACTGTTATGTAAAAACCGCAAAACGTAAAGAAGATAATAATGTGGCTCCAGACAGGTAAGTCCATCATCCTTGATGATGATTTATATACTTAATTTACCTACTTAGGCGTTTCTGTTTAATCAGAAGCAAAAAAGTCGAATCACTACTTCGTGAAACAGACTTTTGCAGTCCACTGCTGGACATAGACCTTGGCTCATTTACGTGACAATTGCATCGTGATAATTGGTAACCGCGACCACGACTGCTGCAAGTCGGTCAGAAAACAGAGGTATTTGTATTTTAAATTAGGTACCTAGTTATTTTATGCGGTTAAGATTCGTTAAATAGACTTGAACAAAAAAGTATTGCGAGGCTATAGAAATAAGAGGTTTTGCTCTACTAAATTCAGGGAAAAAGTACTGGTTTTCTCTTCCTGAGATTACACTTCTAAACTTTATCAAATGCACATTAATTGCAATAACAGCGCAGGGCTAACAAATCGATCCCCGGTTACAAGCTGACTATAATGAATATTTATAACAATTTTATATCACCATAATATTCTTGTATAATATTACAACTATTCTATAATATTCATCACGAGTACTAGTAAAATATATATACTATAGTACCATTATTATGTTGAATGCAATAGCGATTATAAAAACGCCATGCAATTAATTTTTATTTTGTTTATTAACTTTAAAGCTATGTTACTGCCTTGTTAGACTTATGATGGTGCATTTGGTTATATTTTTTATTTGATGTGTAATTAGTTTTCTAAAGGAAGGTGGCAGCTTTATGTTTTTCTTAAATATGTACATGAGTTGTGCATGCCAGTTGTTTGAAAGCTATGTCAAGCTTTTGCTGCAGTTGATGAACTTGGAAGCTATTTAGCTGGTTACTAATAGTCGGGGACCATAATACGGGATGATCCGTTTGTGAGACGATATAATATATCGTATCATCACCTCATCAGCGTACTACGGCTATACGTCGGCGCGCTTATTACTAGACGTGATCGCGCTCGTAGGATACGGCGATCCCTTGTTGTACGTCACGCGTAGTCACGCGTAGTCATATTATACTGAAATGTAGCGCTCATAGCGAGACTTGGCTTGCTGTTCGTAACAGATCGACAAAGTTAAGCAGCGTTTGCACAGGTCAGCATTTGGATGGGTGACCACGTGTGGCTTTTACAACTGAGCGTTACCGTGCTTCGGCAGGCACATAAAGCTGTCGGTCCCGGTTCTTGTCTCAGGATGAGAATCGTTAGGCCATGTCGGAGGCCAGGAAAGGCCTCCGCATTCAGGCGGCCTGAAAACTCCGACACTAGAGTTGGCCACACACTCACACGAAAAGCAAAACAAACAAACATTATGACTTGATGACAACGAGTATATTTTAATCATTTAACTATGACACTTACTGCGAGAGATATTCGCGGTTATCATAGGCAACAAACCAGTAAGGTTTTATTAGTAACGTTATAAATGATAGTTGTAAAATAAAAAAATACTATTAACCCCTTGTATGCCGGAACGTAGATCTACGCGAGACACAATAGCTTTTTAATTGTGTCTGGCATTCCGGCATACAAGAGGTTAAGTTGAATGCTTTACTATCTATCAATTTGGGCACACTAATATTCATAATAGTTGAATCAACATTGATTTGGTTCTCAATGATAATAATAAAAAATGCTTATAAAGTAGGTTGCACTCTATGCTTTAACGAGTCGTCCATTCGTAACTTAGGCTTATAAACAAAGTTTAGTTTAAGGAGAAGGTAGTGTTAATGCAGAAGTTACAACTTGGACTTTTAGCTGGCACGTACACAGCGCTGGTATTGACTAGGTTACACTCACTTCTAGAGTTTTAAGCCAAGATGGTCGGCTGGGCAAATGAAAATAAACATTGAAAAAAAATATATATTTTCATCTTAATGACCCGATGGCGTAACGGGAATGTTAACGACTACAGAGACGAAGGTCGCGGATTCGATTCTCGCTCAAGTCAATTATTTGCCTGCGTGAACTTGGATGTTTCTCTTGGTCTAGGCCTGTCTATGTGTAATATGGATGCATTTACAAAAGAAATAAATATGTAATTATGTTAATTCATTATTTATTACCCATAGTACAAACTCTGCTTAGTTTGGGACTAGATGGTATTGTGTTTATGTGGTAGAATATTATTATTATCTATATGGGTACCTTAAACTTTTACATAAACTTTCTCATTCTATATTCAAATCGAGTTTGACATATGACGTGAACCCCACACTGCATAAAACTACCCTCCAGTTGAAGCCGTGTTAAATGGGCTCACCCTCGGAAAACACTTCAACAATTTGAGATTTCAAAAGCGTCGCGTCCGCCACTTATTATTCTGAGGTGCGAATATGAGTTTGGAGAACATTTAAACGGTTTTACGATGACCGTAAACTAAACTTATCGCACTTAGTTCCCGCACTCGTTTATGTTCCCGTAAAATATCAGAAGCATCCGAAATATAGGTGCAGCATTGAACATCCAATGATACAATATGCGGACGTATAAAAGGTATAAAAAATTTACACGCCCTTATAAAAGTTTTATATTGTTTACGATCATCTCTTAGTACTACACCTTTATCTCGGACTTTAAAATGTTACATGGTTTTTAGGAGCGCAATAAAAATTTGGACACTCGCGGTTCAGGCTTGACGACTTATAAACATTGTTGCAGTATAAAGAAAGAAAAATACCTCATATATAATATGCAAAGGAAAGGATTGCAGCAGTGAAACAATGCAACCCTGTAAATTAGTACCTACTTAAAAATAAAACGTAAATATATGTATTGTATTTTCTACTTAATTTTATTAAATTTATGAAGTTATAGAGAGATGAAATTCAATATTTTACGTTTCATAGTTATTGCTATTTTGTCGGACTGCTCCGAATAGTTTGTGCTTTTACGGCTGTCGGTATGTATGATGTTTTTGGGTACTCCGTTTCTAAACAGCCACATTAATTCTGACATTAGATGATTACGATAAATTATAGGCAACGTTTCCCACGATCTCAATCAGATTGTTTGAGTTCTACCGCTTCTGCTTCGGCCTGTGTATGGAAGCCACTCTAGAATCTTCCTGCCCTGCTCATTGCCACTTAGCTTCACTATTCGGAGATGTATGTCGACAACTTTGGCTTACCTACGGATTGCCGATTCATCTCGCGAGTCAACTGGTCTCTCCATTACCGTCTGAGTGACTTTAAACCTCCTGATATGATCTCTAGTCCATGTCTCTGCTGTCTAAGTCATCACTAGCAACACACACTGGGCAACGCCTTTTATCTTAAAACATTACGGGATATCGAACGCGAAGATATAACTACGCCTTACGTTTCAAATTCCTGCAACAGTTCAACTTACTTTTATGTAGCTTGTAGGTATATCTAAGCGAAGGCATCAGTACTAACTAATATCACATAGAATATGTCTCTAAGATTCAGAAGATACAAGACGTGGAACTCTTAAGCTGATAACGGCACAAATCGGGTTAGTTAATTTAGCTTCCGCCGAGTGTTGGGAGTTAGCTGTTGCGAACTTACACGTTGTGTAGTCTCGCTTCAACGTCTAATACTGATGAGTACTGACTAACGTTACACTAATCTTGAGAATATGGGATATGGTACAAACTCGTATCTACAAGAAAACCGAGTGGTCTTGAATAAAATTAGAAGACAAGTAAAATCTAGCTCGCCTCTGCTATAGTTGCATACATATATGTTTTTGGCTTGGCAACTCAATATCTTTACTAAAATATAAATAGAATATGTTACTACTTATAACATCTAATGGCGGTTTCAGATTAGTGTTATACGCGCGTTTACCTAAGCTTATTTTTGGAAGCGCATGTAGGCGCGTATATGCGCGGCTTTTGGCACACGCGCAACTCGTACGAGCGTTGACGCTCTTCAAAGCTCGTATAAGCGCGAGCCGTCAGCCGAAAATCCATGTTGACACTGACAAGATATTACTACCGTTTCGATCGAACACGCGGAAATATGCCCGTTTACGCGAGCCGGTTTTTTGAAGCGCGTAATATAGCGCGCGTGTATTCGCGTATGCTGAAACGACTGTATACGCGCAGAAAAATACGCTAAACTGAAACCGCCCTAAACCCAAAACAAACAACAATGGTAGGTAGGGATAATAAATAACACTAGATTTTGGTAATAATTTCGTCCCGTGACAATTTTTGACACGAAATCAGTCAACGGTCTCAGATAGAACGCAGCTTAGCAACAATAATACTTGGGAAACACATCATATTCACACCCATATTAGTAGTTTGAGAGATGACCAATAAACATATCAAAACACTTTATCTTACTGTAGTACTAATATAGATTATCCTTAAAGGGATAATTATCAGAACGATTTCCCGATACCCCCTCTAATAGTAAGTATATCGATTATTACAGGAAATGAACATTAGAAAATAATTACGAGCAATTCGCTGTCAAACATATAGATTATGGTATTGCCCTTCCCACTTATGGGGAAAAAGAAACATGTTTCACTAACGACGACTTCGGGCAGTTTTGATTTATTTGACGGCAACCCAAAACTCAACAGCTTTTATTTCCGGATTCGAATAATTTTACCATTTTCTGATATTTCCACTTTGTTCTTTGGTGACTAAGGGCTTTATATTATTTGTGTGAAGGTTTAAGTTTTAATAGTATTTTTTCATATTGTCGTGTATTGTAATATTCTTGCATTTCATTTATTGTGTATTGGTTTAAGTAGTGGCCATGTTGCTGTCGCGTCCTGTTGTCGCGTTCGACTCCCACATGCAACAAAAGTATAGTATAATCCGCAAACGTATGTGGTACATAAACCCGGTGAGCAAAATCTTCAAAAAAAATCTCAAAAATCTTACACGTGACATATACTCATGTCAGCAATTATCATCGTCAGCCTAGCTTAATCCAGGTTACATCCAAGACTTGAAACCCAAGCTTTCTAGTCTAGGTAACCAAGACATCTGATAAAACTCCAATATATAAGCAACATTGTAACGAATCCATGCATACTACTGGGGCCCTTTTATTACAGATTTAGATGAAGTTTTCTTTCTATCAGAAACCATTGCCACGAGGGGCGGATATCAGGTACCCTTACGCTTGCTTGCCATCAAAGGCTTACCTCTTCTTCTTTGTATCAGTGGTTGCAACTATATCAGACCTGCATTATACTTGGCCACTCCAATTGCTAAAAGCTTAAGTAACTAGAATAAGTGCTTAAATTTCACCAGTAAATACAAAATTTTTGTTATCAAAACAAGATCTAACCTCTAGAGACCAACGCTTATGCCTCCTCCAAAAGGCGGGCGTCTGAAATTAGAAATCGAGCGAGATAAAGTTCGAAATCAGTAAAATCAAAAAGTAAGAATTACAAATTATGTCAATTTGTAGTTGTTTGATGTTGCAGGATCTAGAGATAGCCTCTAGATCCTGCAACCTCGGACAGCAAATAATAAAGTCAATGAAACTAAAGTTTTCACTAACGCTTGAAAACACTTTACCCATAATGTAAACATTACCGGAAAAAAGAGTTACGTAACCGCAATAAATAATTTACTTGGAAAACCAATAAATTTATCCAAACAGAGCATTACATATGCATACGCTATTCAATGGAAGTTTTTACCGTAGCCGGATATTACGTGTAACACGACGAAGGGAACAGGCGTCGCCAATGATTTATGGCCTGGGATGCAAACGTACTGTGGCTAGATGTCACGTGCTCTATATGTAGTTGTACACTTATACTGCCTGTCTACTGGAGCGGAGAGAAGCGAAGCTGTGTTTATACAACCAGTTGAAATGCGTAAAAACACCGTAGCACCATTACTTATTTCTTAGGCAGCGATAGCCCAGTGGAGTGTGCACTGGGTATCCAATTCGAACCCAAGGCTCATTATTGGCTTTTCGATGTTCTGTATGTATTATTTTTTTAAATATCGCCTCCGTGGTGCAGTCGATAGCGTATGCGACTGTAGATCGGCAGTCCCGGGTTCGATTCCCGGGTCGGGCAAAAGTTATTGGGCAATAAGCTCGTCCTCTATTACGTGGGCCCTAAACATTAATGGCGCAATGTGGATGTAACAATTACACACACATTACACCTCTACCTACCCCTTCGGGGATACAGGCGTAAGTGTATAAATATCGCGTGCATCAGGCGCCAAAAAGGCCGTTGCTCCCGGCTGTCATGAAGATCCTTGAGAGTCATTACGGGCAGTAAGCTTGAATATACTGAGACTGGTCTGGCGGAGGTCAGACAGCAGTTGCTTTGGGGAAAGATATATTCTGTCAAATCTTGTTAGACCAATGCATGACTCCGAGCTCTAAAACACAAGATCTTGGATGTAATCGGAATATCGCTAGGACGACAATGATGGGAGCAAAGCAGCCCAGTAGAAAGAAGCCCGAAAGTAGAAACCTTATGTGGTGATTTTGTAATGTACATATGTAACGCATCTTGTTTCGCCGTGTCGCTGCATTCATCACTTATAAGTGGGACTCTAAGTTAGTTCCGCTCCTAGCACGTTGGAAATAGTAATTTCCTCGCGCATTGTCGGTACTTCGCACCGTTTTAATGGAGACACAACCTTATACGAGAAATGCTTTTGTATTTGATACTGTATAAATACGTTATGTTTTATCTAGATGCCCGCATCAGCGGCGTTTATACGCATATCTGATGATAATGAGTTTGGATACAATGTGTTGATGCATAAGTTATGTTGGACATAACTATAAATTTAATTAATCGGAGAGGCCTATATCCAGCCATTGCTGGCAGGCTGATGATGATGATGTAATTAATATCTAAAGTTCCATGGTGTCGCAGAAATGTATTGAAAGTTAACTTCGAGCTATAGACGCCATTTAAAGATGTGTCACATTTCATCCAGAAATGTTGTCAACTGGGTAGAAAAAAATCATTTCAACAATTTCATTTTAGCATTTACCATTTCTCACACCAAAAGAATGACGCGGCATCCAACGAGAGCGATTCGACGCGAACACGGTTGCGAACACGATCAAAGCGAGCGAATTCAATCCTGTGCGGTCAACGACAACCCAACTGGGTTGTCGTTGTGTGCGGTGTAACGTGGCGACTCTGTCCTATGTGCATAGTATAAAAAGAATAGTTGGATAGCTTCATACAAATCGGTCGCCGCCGGTTTGAATGTACGCGTGAGTCGCCGGCGCCGTGTACGCACGCACTTTTCACGCACACTATCTCATAGACGAGCGCGGCGAGCGCGGATTCAGTTCGGGATGCGTCGTGCGTCTGATCGCGCGCATTCATGTAGGTACTACACTGCTCGCCCGCTCGAATTGTTTATGTACATACAGTTTTGTAATAAACGTTATTAATATTAAACAATGTGTTAAACGACAGTAAATTAAACTTGTTACATTTTTTTCGTTATAAAGGGCATTTAGATAGTTATATAACGCTTAGGTAGTCAGTAGGTATTTGAAAGAAATATATGCAAGCTTAAATTGTGAAGTATTCAGCGCGAACACTTAAAAAAGCGGCGAAAAAGCGCGCGCGCCGACAAAGCCGGCGCCGCGGTGTAAACAAGTGACAACCCGTGCGTCAACGCAAGAGTAGGCAATTAACTCGCCGAGCGGCCTTAGCTAACCTACTATTCTTTTTTTACTATGCTATGTGCGTGCTAATCATCTTACACTATCACAGCCCGGCATCCGCCCCTCATCTGTGGTTAGAAACTAGGACTTTGTCTTGTCAGTGTTTGCGAATGTTTTGCTGCAATGGCCTAACTGCCGAAAATCTCTGTTTATTTTATGTAAGTATTGTGCTTACGCCTCAGGCAAATAGCAAGCGGTCTTATATTTGTGTAACGGGTCTATGACGCGTTATTATTGAAAATAATGGTGAAATATGTATTGACTATTACAACAGTGCTCCCGTGACTACGGCTCACGTGTAAAAAATAACCTGTCGGTACCTCCAATCGTAACTTCCAGCATCGCATTACCCAGTGCCGTAGTGCTGCTAAATGCCGCAATGAGATCGTTTGTCACAGCCGCTTGAAATTATTCTATTTAAAAAGTACATGAACTTCTCACCTTCCAGATTTACGACGTTCACGATCACGCGCAAGCCGCTTCAGTCTTGAGGTATACCGGAATACGTACTTCAACCCGACCGCAATGACTGTTTGCGGACATCGCATCAAATACTCTCAGTTCAGATGGAGTAGACGTGTCTAACTTGCAATATTTATATCTACATGGTTAAATAATTACATTTATCAAATACGTGAGTACAGTTGTAACTTTATGTGAAGTGTGCAAAAAAACTATGATTCACAAGTGAGCGACATCAAATATGGCTAACATTGAAAATAGCCCTTTTAACCGAAGCACAAAGACGTGTCGCAGTCCTCCAAGCACTCCTCAGCCACAAGAACATGCCGCCGAGGAGAAGCTACAGGTCCTCACCTCTACCGACATCAATTTTTGGATGTCTACCATAGAAGTAGCCCTAAATGAAGTGTGCCAGATTGCCACTGACGGTAAGCTGAACACAGAGCAAAAAATAAATATCAATGCTCTGGCGCGAAAGGTTGGTAAGGGTGTTTCCCAGATGGCTGTGCATTATCAGTCATTAAAAGAAAAGGCTATCATGATTAAAACATCACTAGACGCAAGAAAAGAGAGAGAAGACCCAGCCGTACGTATTGATGACTTTAAAAAGTCTATTACGGAGACTATACAAGAAACTTGCTCAAAACCTGCAGCCCAAAATATTTCCTTTGCCGATATTGTTAAGACCAATAAATCCAGTCACCTGCGACCTTCTAATCTAAGTTCGATCGTAATATATCTTAACGACAAGGAAAAATCTAGCGACGACACCAAAACACTTGTCCAAAAGATAATATGTTTGGAGCAAATGAAACTGCACGTGAGGGGATTGCGGAAGACCAGGAACGGAGGTATTATTATCAGCACCGAGTCAAAGGATGACTTTTAAAAACTTCGGCGTTCAACACAATTGATTAGTTCGTGATTGAAGGTAGAAGACCCCCACAAAAGAAGAACTAGGACCTAGTTGTTGGTGTACCTACGGCCCTTCGTGACCAAGATGTCTATGACTGCATTTACGAACAGAACCTGACCGATAAGATACCTAATTTGTCACGTGAGTCCTACTTATCTAGCATTAAGTTGAGCCACAAATCAGGTAAAAAAGATGCATCAACATGTAACTTTATTATAGAAGTAAGTAGTGCCAACATTAGGAAAGTCCTCATTAACCAGGCTAGAGTCTTTATCAACTGGACGTCCTGCCCCGTCTGTGACTTTACCCTTGTGACCAGGTGCTTCAAATGCCAACAATACGGACATGCGGCGAAGACTTGTCGCGAGACCAATCAGACGTGTGGACATTGCGGTGAACTAGGACATGAAACAAAGGATTGCAACAAGAAAGACGAAACGCCGAAATGTGCAACATGCTTGCGTTTTAAAAAACCAAGTAACCACAAAACTGGTGACATCGAATGACCAGCGAAGAAAATAGCAGAATCGAGGTATATCAATTCCATAGATTATAATGAGGGCGCCTAAGAGCGTCGCCTATTATCATATATACATAGTCTTGAGCTAGCTTGTAAGCGTCTATAAGTTTCTTTGTAGTTTCGTTATAATATATGGCTAACCACTTAATTAAAGATCTAGATGATAGTTTAGTTTACATGTCTAAAATAAGCGATACTGAAAATTGTACACATTATCTTTCCGATTTCAACAACCCACTATCCATACTAACTCAAAACATCCGCAGTATATATAAAAACATAGATAGTCTAGGCGTTTTCTTACAAAGGCTTGATACCGAGTGTGATATATTTGTCCTCACGGAAAGCTGGCTTTCAAACAGAAATAAGAACATACCGACATTACCAGGGTACAATAGTTTCTACACAAAGTAATCTTTAAACCAGAACGATGGCATAGTGGTATACACAAAAATAGCTGTACACCTTAATGTCGAAGAGCCAACTATCCAACAATGTAACTGTCTTATTATTAAAATCGGTTCGGAGATCGCAATAATAGCTATTTATAGGTCTCCTGCCTTTAAAAATTTAGAAGTATTTAGTAACTCATTAGATAACATTTTACAGGGCCTTTCTTCCTTTCCTAACATTATTATATTTGGCAACCCAAATATTAATATTAATTTTGAAAATAATGATGCTGGAACCCAAGAATATCTGAACCTATGTGCATATCATTGAATTTTGCCTTATCACACATTTCCAACACATCAAAGTGGGTCATGTCTAGATCACGTCATGTTCAAAACTAAGCTTCCGTGTTTAACATTTGTTACTAACTCAACAATAACAGACCATTGCGCGATTTCGTTTACGATTGAATTAATGCATTCTAAGCATCGTTCGCGTCCGCAGCAAAGGTCAAAACTTAATATGACCCACCTAGAACGTGATTTATGCAATATTGACTTTGGCCCAGTTTACAATTCTGCTGATGCTACCACTTCTATGTCTTATGTTATTAACAACTTACAAACAGCTATTGTTAAAAACACCAATGTAATTAATTTGAGTAACAAAAATTATAATATTAAACCTTGGATAACTCCTGGCCTTATTAAGTGCATTCGGCACCGTGATAGACTACATAAAAGAGCTAAGCAAAATCCAAATAATTTATCCTTACAAATAGTCTATAAGCGCTATAGAAACTTCTGCAATAGAATCCTAAGAATAACAAAAATCGAGTATGACAGATCTCAAATATCAGAAGCCGGCAATAACACTAAGCGATTGTGGAAGTACGTTAAGTCTGTAACATATACGTCGAAGCAAAATAAGTGCGATACAAGTTTATTATATACAGATCGTACCCCGCTTTCATCCGCTGATAACGTCAATAGCTTTTTTGCTAACATTGGTGTAAAATTGGCTGAACAAATTCAAAGAACATGTAACAATCATCCAAAAAATGCTATTTCAACCGTTCCGACATATAATAGTACTGGCAAGTCTTTTGTTTTATTAGAACCGGATGAATGTGAAGTAGAACGAATTATTATATCACTAAGACATAGCTCAGCAGCAGGGTGGGACGGCATTAGCACTGCAATACTGAAATCCTTTAGACACATACTGATACCTCCATTAACTCACATTTTCCGAATTTGCCTGTCAGAAGGAATCTTCCCCAAATGCCTCAAAAATGCAGTAGTAATTCCCATACACAAATCAGGACAAAAGGATCTGGTAACTAACTACAGGCCAATCTCACTACTATCTTCGATATCTAAAGTATTCGAGAAAATTATAAACAATAGATTAGTTTCATATCTTGAAAATAACTCCCTCTTCTCCCACAAGCAATTCGGCTTCAGATCAAAGTTATCTGCAGCAGATGCAGTACACACTGTAGCTATCCTATACCTAGCAGTCCCTACAGTGACTTTTGTGATGTGTAAATAGAAACATGGATACACACAGCCCTGAAAAGGACTTAAGTGCTTAAATAGAAACAGTGATAATAGTCCTGACAAGGACTGTTCAAGGACTTTTGTTGTTGTTCTGAAAAGAACAGTTTTATAGACTTTTGCAACGTTAAATAGAAACAAGAAGAGTTCTCTTGCGAACTCAAAGATGCACACGCTGACGATTTCAAGAAATCTTCGCTCTGCAAATATTATTGCGTCGACGCGCGCCGTGCCCGCTGACGCGCGAACGCACGACGTCTTCGCTCGACGAGTGACCGGCAAATGGAGCCGCCGCGCTTATGCCACCAGTATAAGTATGTTCCCGTTTGCGCGGGAAAACGCTCGCGCGACGTATGAACCACCTGGCGGATTACTTACGTAAACACAACTCAAATATTATTGGCCGATTGTACTTTACATTAATTGGTTGATTGTTTTGATCATTTTACATTTCTATTTATCTGCATTTGGATTGGCTCAGCCTAGTTGTACATTTTGTATATAAACAGCACTAAATTACCATTAAATTATTCTGAATCCTGGAGTCAAGAATATCATTTCTACATACCATACCTTCATTCTCCAAAGTTCTCCAAAGTGGTGACCCTCTCCGGAACACAAGAAGTACAAATCAAGAACGGAAAAGCTCTGCCCATCAAGCCACCGAAAAACCGCAATATTCTTCATTCAACCATAGTACCAACATAGTCGACAAATCCCTGCTCCGCAACTCTCAACATGTCACAACAGCAAGAAAATTCTATCCCGGCCAGCTCACTCAACTCTACATCAATCAACACCGTCACTGAAATTGGTGGCATATCGCTAACCATGCGTATCCCACCATTCTGGCGTGATCGACCACGTCTGTGGTTTATCAGTTTCGAAGCCGCCACCAACGACCTGAAGAAAAGCCAAGCCCAGCTCGCTCAGATGGTAATCGCACAGCTGGAACGCCAAGACATCGAGCAGATCACCGACCTTCTATACAACCCACCAGAGCAAGACCAGTACAAGGCGATAAAAGAGCGTCTCATATCTGCCTATGAGGAGTCCGACAGCCGCCAGTTCCAAAAACTGCTGTCAGAGATGGAACTCGGCGATCAGAAGCCGACCCAACTACTCCGGCGTATGAGAAACCTCGCTACAGACAAAGTTCCAGACAGTACGCTGCGACTCATGTGGACCAACCACCTTCCACCACACATACGTTCTGTGCTTGCCGTCAGCGAGACCTTCGCAACTAAGTCGTCGTTAGAAGAGTTAGCGTTACTCGCCGACAAAATGATGGAACAGACGCCACCAGCTGCACCTCACATCTCAGCCGTCCAAACGATAACCTCACCGACATCACCACCAACTCAGACAGCCGACCTACAATTCCTTGTCACCGAACTACGCAAGTTATCATTAGAAATAGCCGAATTGAAATCAAGACCACCGCACAGCCAATACAACGGTTACCGCCGCAACCGCTACCCGTCTTACAACCGAAGTCCATCGCAACAACGCAGTCGAGACTCATCACCATCACCTTTCTGCTATTATCATCGACGTTTCAAAGAACAAGCTCGACGCTGCACGTCACCTTGCACATTCAATAAGAAGTCGGAAAACTAGGTCGAACGTTAGCGGAGGCGGACTCTGGCGTTCACGAAAACTCACACCGCCTATACATAACAGATCGTAACTCCAACATATCTTTCCTGGTCGACACGGGTGCGAACATATCCGTACTACCTAGAAAGAAAGGACAAGTCGCAACGCCACTATCGTTCCAACTATATGCGGCTAACAACACAACTATAGCTACGTACGGTGAGAAAACATTAACGCTCGACTTCAACCTACGACGCCCATACAAATGGAAGTTCATTGTCGCCGACGTTTCAAGACCTATACTCGGCGCTGACTTTCTCAAACATCACCAACTTATCGTCGATTTGAAA
Organism: Euclidia mi; assembly: GCA_944739405.2. NCBI lineage: Eukaryota > Metazoa > Arthropoda > Insecta > Lepidoptera > Erebidae > Euclidia > Euclidia mi. Next base: position 21,370,217 of record OX123204.2, on the reverse strand, counting down.
AACAAGAGATTGATCGACGGCGTCACGAATCTCAAGGTCAACGCCCCAGTTCGCATTTCAAACATGCCTACAGTGTACACCATCGACAAGTCACAGTCGTATCACGACATTTTAGCGCAATATCCCGGCATCACACGTCTCACTTCAATGCACTTAAGCTCTTCTATCAACGTGCAACACTACATTGAAACAGAAGGCCCACCAATACATAGCCGCGCTCACCCCATACCACCGCACCGATATGAAATCGTGAAGAAAGAGTTTGAAAATATGATTGAACAAGGGTTATGCAGGCCAAGCAAGAGTCCATGGTCATCACCGCTTCACATCGTCCCGAAGAAGAATGGTGACATTCGAGTCTGCGGAGACTATCGGCGACTCAACGCTATCACAAAACCCGATCGCTATCCCGTTCCACGCGTCAAAGATTTCACACATCATCTCTCAGGCAAGACTATCTTCTCAACAATAGACCTCAACCGAGCCTACCAACAACTGAGCATAAGAGAAGAGGACATCGAGAAAACCGCTATTATCACACCAATGGGTTTATTTGAATTCCCGCGAATGTGTCCCGGTTTGAAGAACGCAGGACAAACGTTTCAACGTTACATTCACGAAGTACTGCGAGGACTAGATTTCGTATATCCATTCATAGATGATATACTAATCGCTTCGGAACACGAGACCCAGCATCGAGAACACCTCCACACCGTCCTGAAGAGATTAGAAGAACATGGTATCACCATCAACCCCGCTAAATGCAACCTAGGCAAGTCCGAAGTTCAGTTCCTCGGTTATCATGTATCAAAGGATGGTATCAAGCCTCCCGAACAAAAGATCAAAGCTATCACTGATTACCCCAAACCCAAGACAATAGAAGAACTACGGAGATTCCTAGGAATGTTAAATTTCTACCGCGATCACATTCCCAACGCCGCCTCACTACAAGCACCATTGAATTCATACCTACACAACGTGAAGAAACGAGATAAAACTGCAATCACATTGTCCGACGAAGCAACACAAGCCTTTGAACAATGTAAAGCAAGCATCATCACCGCAGCTTTACTTGCTCCTCCATCTCACCACGCAACACTCGCTCTATTCTGTGACGCATCGGACACATCAGCCGGTGCCGTAATTCAACAATACTTAAACGAAACATGGCAGCCACTCGGATACTTCTCTAAGAAATTCAACGACGCGCAACTGAAGTATTCTACCTATGATCGAGAATTACTAGCTATTTACATGGCCGTCAAACATTTCCGAAAAATTTTCGAAGGACGTCATCTCATTATATTCACCGATCACAAGCCGCTAACATTCGCAATGAGCAAGATCAACTCCACCACCGAGACACCGAAGCGAACGAGACAATTATTATTCATTTCCGCTTTCTCCACCGATATAAGGCACGTAAGCGGTAAACAAAATATCGTCGCAGACGCCCTTAGTCGCATAGCAACCATAACTTGCCCGTCCGCTATCAACTACAACGACATAGCAACAGCGCAAGAAAGAGACAGCACTATACAACAATTACTACGCGACGATCACCTCGCGCTCAAGAAAATAACAATACCTAATACTGACATCGAACTATATTGTGAAACATCTACGTCACATATTCGCCCATACATCCCCGAGCCATACAGAAAAGAAGTTTTCAACAATGTTCACAACATAAGTCATCCTGGTACCCGTACAACTCGCAAGCTCACAACACAGAAATACTTCTGGCCTTCAATGAATGCAGATATCAGCCGCTGGACGCGAACCTGTATTCAATGTCAGAAAGGCAAGATACATCGTCACACCCATTCAAGCATCGCATCTTTCCCGCCAACCGATCGTTTTCAACACGTACACATAGACATCGTTGGACCACTACCTACAACTGTTCAAGGTCATCGATATCTCGTAACTATGATTGACCGTTTTACGAGATGGCCTGAGGCCGTACCTACAGAGGAAATAACAGCTGATCGAATAGCGAACATCGTCTATCAACATTGGATATCTCGCTTCGGATGCCCGGCTACACTAACATCAGATCAAGGTCGACAGTTCGAGAGCCAACTATTTCAAAACCTCATGAAACTAATGGGTATCAAGAAAAATCGAACTACTCCTTACCACCCGCAAAGCAATGGAATCATCGAACGTTGGCATCGCTCACTCAAAAATGCATTACGCGCAAAGCTCACCGACACGCGCTCTTGGATCGACGAAATACCTACAATATTATTGGGATTACGCGCCGCTCTGCGCACTGACACCGGCGTGAGTCCCGCTGAATTAACCTACGGATGCATTTTACGCCTACCAGGAGATTTTTTCACATCAAGCGCATACACACCTACAGCTATGGATTATACCTACGTCGAGAAGCTACGTGAAAGCATTCATAGCAATAAACCTCAAGCATTCACCGAGCATCATAATAATAATAGAAATATTTTTGTGCATAAAGACCTACTCAATTGCAGTCACGTGTTCGTTCGAGTAGATTCAGTTCGTAAGCCACTACAGACACCCTACGAAGGACCCTACAAGGTTATAAGCCGAACAGACAAAGTGTATTGTGTACAATTACCGGACCGACAAGCAAACATTTCAATCGATCGACTGAAACCTGCTTACGTCGTATTAGAAGATAGTGATAATATACCAGCAAAGCATAACAACATATTACCTTCAAGCAACATTACCATTACCCAGAAAACCAATAACCTTACCGTTACCAAGGATACCGAAGTTACCTTACCGCATTATAACCTTACCAAACAACAAGTACCTGCGCCGGCGAACTCTACGACGCCGACGCCGCCGCCGCAAACGGACATCAAAACAACACGTTCCGGTCGCACCATCAAGCTGCCGGTACGCTTCGCTTGAAGGGGAGTACTGTAGCTATCCTATACCTAGCAGTCCCTACAGTGACTTTTGTGATGTGTAAATAGAAACATGGATACACACAGCCCTGAAAAGGACTTAAGTGCTTAAATAGAAACAGTGATAATAGTCCTGACAAGGACTGTTCAAGGACTTTTGTTGTTGTTCTGAAAAGAACAGTTTTATAGACTTTTGCAACGTTAAATAGAAACAAGAAGAGTTCTCTTGCGAACTCAAAGATGCACACGCTGACGATTTCAAGAAATCTTCGCTCTGCAAATATTATTGCGTCGACGCGCGCCGTGCCCGCTGACGCGCGAACGCACGACGTCTTCGCTCGACGAGTGACCGGCAAATGGAGCCGCCGCGCTTATGCCACCAGTATAAGTATGTTCCCGTTTGCGCGGGAAAACGCTCGCGCGACGTATGAACCACCTGGCGGATTACTTACGTAAACACAACTCAAATATTATTGGCCGATTGTACTTTAAATTAATTGGTTGATTGTTTTGATCATTTTACATTTCTATTTATCTGCATTTGGATTGGCTCAGCCTAGTTGTACATTTTGTATATAAACAGCACTAAATTACCATTAAATTATTCTGAATCCTGGAGTCAAGAATATCATTTCTACATACCATACCTTCATTCTCCAAAGTTCTCCAAAACACCTTGACTAATTATATTTCCGAGGAACTTGGGCAAAGTCAACATGTGATTGGCGTCTTTCTAGATCTGGCAAAAGAATTTGACACTGTATGAATCCCACTGCTTCTTAATCTAATATCAATTCTTAATTGGAGGCCTTAGGAATAAGAGGCACACAGTTAAAACTGTTTAAAGACTACTTACGGGATAGGTATCAATGTGTCAAAATAGACAACGTAATCAGTTCCGAATTATTATTACCCCAATTCGGCATTCCTCAAGGAAGTGTGCTCGGTGGAACACTCTTTTTAGTGTATATAAATGATCTCTGTAACCTAAACCTACATCATGGCACTATTGTTACATATGCTGACGACACTGCGATTATTTTCTCAGCAAACACCATTACGGAAGCTCAGAAGTATGCACAACAAGGGTTTAACGTAGTAAATAACTGGCTTAAACATAATCTACTAACCTTAAATACTGATAAGACTAAAAAAAAATCTTTACTAATAGATTTTTTACATTTCTGGGTCCCTATCTTTATAACAAAATAAACAAATAATCATCTATTTATGACCTAAGTTATGTAAGATCGAACAACGCGTCTATCAGTATTTACAAACATTGAAATATGATCAGACCGAAGAACTGCCGACTGTGGTCAAATAATTATACGTTTCATATTAGTTTTAAAATAATTCTAAGTAGGTATATTTTTATTTAGAAACATTACGTTTAAAATGTTGATGATAAATATTGTAATTACTTCATAACTCAGATCAATATCACTTACTGTAAGTGCCTTTAACGTCTGTGGCACAGGTTTACCCTAGTACAGGCACCTCATTATTCTACCTAAATTACCTTTTAAGAACTTTATGTATATTTTTGTGATGTATGAAAATTAATAAATTTTATTATTATTATCGCAAGAAAGTTCTGAACGCGACGTTTAAATAGTCTGACGAGTGATGGTGCTGTTACGCCATAAGGTTCTATCGGTGTTGTTTTCACTCTTGGTGGGACTTTTGGGGATGTCGGGTATTTGCCTGATGCAAGCTGAACTATGTCTTTTTCTGACACGACATACCTAAGTAGGTATTTTAATTGATCATTTGATTCTTTATGTCTCTTTTATTATTACACTAAACTGAATATATTTCTTTCTTTTCGAAGTCTTAATTGGCTTAATTTATGTCTAGGCCAAAATATTTCACATGGGCCTTAACCAGACCAGAACGCATACCAAACCCACTACTACACCCACCACATGAAAATCTAGCAAGTCTGTCATACTTATTAAAACTAAATCAACAGTTTCAAAACTTATTATACTTTTGGTGCCTATTCATAGAAAGCGTACAGCCTATCCAAATCACTAGAAATTATACCTGCCTTTAACAGAGATTTTAACAACTAAGACAAATTAAGTTTAGATAAGTTAGCGTAGGAAATTAGTTATTTTGTAGTTCTTGTTACTATATTTATTACTTCAAATGTTATTTTACCGCTTTTAGATTTGTATCGGATGTCCATCACTTTCACTACATAATAATTATTATTTTATCGCCGGATCTACCCAGTCTGTTCGCGAAAGACTATGTACTTGATTTTCAGGTGGTTTTCGCCTATGTACAGAGCTTTATTTTATTTTTTAGTTATAAACTGATGCCTATATCCCCGGAGGGGTAGGCAAAGGTGTAATATTTATAACACCCACATTTTGCCATGAATCTTTAGGTTCCATGTAATATGGGGTGAGCCTATTACCGTTACCGGGCACATCACCAGACTCCGTGCTGCTACTGAGAATTTGGAAAGCTCTGTAACACTTTTGGCCGGGGAATCGAACCCATGACCTCCGATCAGCAGACTCATACGCTATGCACTGGAATACAGAGGCAGGAGGAGTGATTTACGATGAAGGCTTTAATGTATAATTTGTAAATAATTTATGTAAATTTTATTTAGTACTACCCGTGTGAAGGTGGAAGCGCCGGGTGAAACGTGTATTAGTGAAACGAAATATGTGAACTTTCTTTTTTCTTGAGAGACTGGCTAGACGGTCACATTTGCATTATTGTACTGATACAGTTGAGAATTCACCTGTAAGGAGCATTGTTGCTAATGTTACAATAGAAAAACAAACGAGAGTGTTTTAGCGGGCATTCTATTGAGCAGTCTGGCGAATATTCGATTTATTTTCAATTTTCACAAGTATGACCACGTACTTATCGTTCCCAGTTGAAGTGGCTTCCTACTCTCTGTTCTATCCTCATGTCTCCACACGGGTACCGGGGGTACACGGGTAACCACGATCTTAGCTTTCGTTCATCTTATAAGCTTCTCCTTCTTTGTCCTTCACAGACCTTATAGATCTTCTTACATCCACTTTTCTTTTCCTACTCAAGCTATTCTTCTTTGGAATGACCTTCCTTTCGAAATCAGGACGTTCACTACTAGGTATTGCTTTAAAACAAAGATAAAGCAGCTTTTAGTGGCTAAGTTAGCAGAAGTATCATAACTTTTATATATATTTTAAGTATATATTTATTTATATATGTATACTAGAGGAAGCCAGCAGCTACGCCTGCAATATTTTAAATTTACCCGTTTTGGCCGATCCCGTGGGAATTTCAGGAAATCCCTTCTTAGTGCACCCCTACGGTCCCCAAGGATCATACATGCCAAATTTCTTCCTGCGCCCAATAGTTTCTGTTGTAGCGGGTCTGTCAGTCAGTCAGTAACGCAAGGATTTTATATATTAAGATAGCCTTCCGGAATAACTGGGCTATCGTATACAAAAATATTTTTTCAGATCCAACCAGTAGTTCCTGAGATTAGCGCGTTCAAACAAACAAACAAACAAACTCTTCCGCTTTATTATATTAGTAGGTATAGATAACTGCAAAAAGTATTTAGACATACAAACTACTTAGTACTAAGACTTAGTAGTACCAAGTAGTATGAACTCAAAATGTTATCCGGTATTTGTGACGTTTCGCTAAACTGGCCAATATGGCGACTGTGATTTGTCTGTCAGAACCATTACAATTACTACAAACAAAATACTCGACAATCCGAATTTTGCGGATATATGTTGTCGACTCGAAATCTTTATTTTTTAATGTTTTATTATTCACGTAAGGTTTCGATGTACTCCTTGACGAAATTATTAATATAAGATTTGACACTGCGATAGCAGCGCAGTCTGTCGGTTCCAATGTGAAACATTCCAAAATCCACAACTACTTACAAATTAAAAATTAACTAAAAATACATTTTCCAGTGGACTAAACTGTGAATCTAAACCATTCTCAAGTCCCCCTGAACACACACAAAAAAATCATCAAGATCGGTCCATTCGTTTAGGAGGAGTTCAGTGACATACACACGTACACAAGAAATATATATATTATGATATTATATGTATGTAAGTACATGTATGCATTTCTATATTCTATGTACGTATGTATTAGTCCGTGTGGTGACGGATTAAGAATACGAAATGTCACCACCCCATATCATCCTATGGGTGTCGTAGGCGCCGACAGAGGGAGCATATCATGCAGAGAACAGCACTGTAAGAGAAGGAAAACTTGATACAAACCCTATGCCAACCCGTTTGGCCAGCGTGGTATAGTAGGCCAATTCCTCCTTTCAAAAGAGAGGCCTAGTCCAGCAGTGGACTGTTAAAGGCTGGTGATGATGATGATGATGATGTATTATTATGATTTAATGTTATGTAATGTATGCACGTCCATCATATCTCTTAAAAATCTTAGTACTGCATTTGCCCTTCTCAAAGTGACTGGCGATATACGAGCGGGAATGAAGGAATCTAAGGTCACCATGCTGGTCTTGGTGGACTTCACAAATGCATTCAATACCGTCAGTCACGAAATCCTTCTATCTATCCTCTCCCATCTTAAGATCTCCCCGGTTGCACTGGAATGGTTTTCCTCATATCTTCAGGGACGACAGCAGTTGGTTCGCCATGATGAGTCGTCATCCAAATGGTGTAACCTTTACTCTGGAGTTCCTCAAGGCGGGATTCTCTCTCCATATTTATTCTCTATTTTCATCAATCTTCTCACAAAAAACCTTCAGTGTGCGTATCACTTGTATGCTGATGACTTGCAGCTTTATGTGCAAGCAGGAGTAGATGACGTATCTGATGCTGTCAATCTAATAAACCTCGATCTCATCGCATTGAATAATTGGTCAGATAATTTCGGCGTCAACGTAAATCCGACTAAATGCCAGGTCATTATTGTGGAGAGTTGACGTATGATCCAAAGGCTTGATATGACAGCTATACCATCAATAATATATGACCAGTCGGTCATAGAATTTAGCCCAATTGTCAAGAATCTAGGTTTACATGGTGATAGCAATCTCAGCTGGCAAGCTCACGTGACCAGCGTTAGTCAAAAAGTCTCAGGATCTCTACGCGCCTTATATCGCCTGAAGAATTTTTTACCATGCACCACTAAAGTAATGCTTGTACAGACCTTGATTTTTCTAGACTATGCTGATGTGTGCTACTATGACCTGAATGCAGATCTTTTCAACAAACTAGACCGACTTCTCAATAACTGCATTCGATTCATTTACAATCTTCGCAAGTATGACCACGTGTCTACTTACCGTACCGAACTCAAGTGGCTACACATTCGTCAACGCCGTAGCTTGCGTGCTCTCTAAACTCTATTCTCTTTCCTTAATTCTCCTACCCCCCCCCCCCTACTTATTTACCTTCCTATCTAAAGTACTTGTGCTCAAACCACAACAAAGGTCTTCGCTCCGCTAATAACAGACTTCTTCTATGTCCTTCCCATTCAACCAGTTTCGTGAACTCCTCCGTTGCGTTGCCGCGCGCCCTATCTCCCGCGACCAAATGGGGGCGCACCATTCGATGCGTCGCGGTGGGGCCGCAGAAGAAGAGGAGATGCGGTGTTGCGTTGCCGTCCTCCCTATCCTCTGCGGCCGCTGGGCGTTTTGGCGGCGGAGTCCAACACCTTAATCCGTCGCCAAGGGGGTTTTGTTCGGGGCCCGCCTGACCATCTGGCGGGCCAATACCCGTCAGAGGGTGGCGACGAGTGCTTAGGTGATGCCCCACCCTCCGACTCACGGGTACATGGCGGCAGTCGAGGTGGTTTTTAGTGGAAACACCACATACTCCGGCTCTTATTTCCCCCAAGAGTCGGAGATCCGAAGGGATTTTCCACCTCGTAAAACAAAAAAAAAAGGCATGCGAAAGTTTAGATTAAATAATAAAATTCTTTCTAACTACAATTATTCGTATTATTCTTCACAATATTTAAAAGCTATATAATTAAAACAAAGAAATATAATAATCCGAAAACACAATAACAAATGTCATACACCAAAACATTATTCTCTAACACCAAACAATGTCTAAATCAATTATACAATAAAATAATGAAATTATGTACTTAAAATATAATGAATATTGCAGCTAATATTAATAATTTAGTTATAAATGTCGCTTTTTGTTTATTATAAACATTGTTTGGAGTTATGTCTGAATTCAAAAAACTCTTTATTTGTATAGAAACACCTCTCAACCAGCCAAAGTCCTAACTTAGATTAAAATTGGCGAAAGGGCAATTCTCTTAATGGTCGCGGGATATGATTATATATCTTAATTGACATTATGTTACAATTTTGGTAATGGAAGGTGCTTCTACATGATTCCAAAAGAACATACTCAAAGAGCTATATGGTCACTTAAACCATCAAAAGCAGTGCAGTTATAATCTAGTTTCATCTGGGGTACACATTATACATATGTATTGCAAACCCGGTATTGTGATAGATTTTAAATTGGGCACTTGATCCCGCCATCTTAACGGTCACCACAGTATACGGGTAATAATAGCTATGCCATAACTGCTTGCCTTATCTGACAATGAAAACATAATGGAAACCTGTGAGTCACTCATTATGTATTCAAACATAGTGTTCAAACGGGATCAGGGATAAATGATAATGGTCTAGTATAAATGGTGATACCATTTAAACTAGAATATATGTTTAACGATATACATCTTGTCGGCCTCGCCGAGTCCTAGCCAAATAGTTATTGGCAATTTAACAATCATACCGACTCAAATGCCAGCGTCCAAAAACGTCAACATTGGAGGCCATTTTTAAACAAATCGAATATCACAATAAAAATTAAGGGAGTTGTTATGTTTACGAGTGAACAGCCAAAGCCTTTGTTGGCACTAACACCCGAAGCCGCTAAGCCAGCCGCCATGACGTTTTAGAGCTGACTCCTTTATTTTTAGTCGTACGACCGACGCGCAGCAGCCCGGAATTGATTTATAAATGACTAGCTGCTGCCTAAGCTTGGTCGAACAGAGCCCATGTGCTATTCTGATGTATAAACTGTACTACTGCAAAGTTTTATCAGAAACAATTGAGTATTTTTTGCGTGAAAGAGTAACTAACACCTATACATCCATCTATCCATCCATTCATTCATCAATTCTTATAACTTTCACGTTATAAAAGAAGTAAGACATTGAGCCGTAGCGTACTGCATTCGTTTGAAATGTTGTGTATAGCTTCGGTACGTATCTACATATTATATTAAAAACTTCCATTTCTTTACTACCAATAATATCCATTCGAAGTAGAAATCGTTTTCAGCGATAAGGCCGCCCTTTGTATTTACTTGTGTTTAAATTACTCGAAATGTATGTATTAGTGTACAATAAGTTATAAAACAATAATTATGACGATTGTGTATGTAGTCAGTAATTCAGTATGCATCAAATAAGTCGTGTGCGCTTATTTGACTTTCATAATTTTAGTTTCTCGGTCCGAAAACTGTCTACATACAAAATATTTATTTAAATTATTACCAAAATACGCAGATACCGAACACCGAGGTGCACGACGAACTCCACAATGTCAAGGACGAACACAAAGGAGGGACCTTATACGGGACAATCTGATCTCCCATCGGGGAAGCGCTCATTAATGAGAAATATGACACAAAGAGAGATTTCCAAATACTCAATTACAAACTCATTTACATGACCATGTAATCAAACCTCAAAGGGCTTATGTGTGAATAAGAAGTAGGTACTCACATTTTACCCTTCTTTTTTAAATTTTCTCATGTAGGTACCCATGTGTCGGTACCCGTGTGTCGGAGAGTCGGGTATCGCCGAAGGATTCGTCGCAACCCCCCGACGGGTATTGGCCCGCCAGATGGTCAGGCGGGCCGCGAACAAAATCCCCTTGGCGGCGGATGGAGGTGTTGGGCTCCGCCGCCAAAACACCCAGCGGCCGCAGAGGATAGGGAGGACGGCAACGCAACACCGCATCTCCTCTTCCTCTGCGGCCCCACCGCGACGCAACGATGGTGCGCCCCCATTTGGTCGCAGGAGATAGGGCGCGCGGCAACGCAACACCGACACGCCTCTCCTCCCGCGACCGCACCCGACTGCGAGGAACAGACAGACCTGTCCTCCGCACCCGCACTTTGGACGCATCCTACGCAGGCCTCACCCAAGCCCACGTGGAGCGTCCCCTCCCGGGATCCCACTTAGCTTCACCGTGGGTTCACTTCACCTCAAACCCACGGTTACTGAGCCACCCCACCACGACAAGGTGGAGATCCCACGGGGTGGACCCACATTTTACCCTACAAATGAATTACAAATTCATACAGGTATATTGCTGCACTACGTGTAAATTAAAACAAAACAAAATTCAATTTCTTTTGTATAAATTATATTTCCAATAAAATACTATTATTTCAACTACTTTGTCTTTTCAATAAACATAACTTGTGAAGCATGTGCCATACGGTACACATCTATATTTTTCGGTTTTAAGTGATTATTGTTATGTGAAATATGATATATTATATAGCTACACATTCATTCTCAAAAGTATTTGAGAATGCAATGTGTAATCGACTTTACAACTTTTTAGAAAAATAAAATATATTAGACAACTCCCAACATGGGTTTAGAAAATCAAATTCCACAACAACTGCAGTGTTCAATTACGTTCAAACGGCAATCCAGCATACCTATAAATGATAAGCGGACAGCTCTGGGTTTGATGCTTGATATGACCAAGGCGTACGTTAAGTTTCTTACGACATACTACTCATGAAACTAAGAGGCTCAGGAATACGAGGACCCGCCTTCAGCTGGTTCAAGTCTTACCTACAAAACAGAAACAATTAGTCCAACTTGAATATTATAACGTAAGCAAACACAAGATAGAAATAATAAGATCTAGTACAAGAACATTAACCTGTTCAATCCCCCAAGGTAGCGTGCTTGGATGTATCCTGTTTTTAATCTACATAAACGACCTTCCAAAATCCTTTAAAAATGAATACATCCAGCCGATTTTATTTGCGGATGACGTCTCATTATTATTAAAGCAAGAAAAAAATGAAAACCCATATGAGTTATTACATAACACTTTGCAAAATGTCCAAAATTGGCTTCAAGAACATAATCTGGAAATAAATTATAATAAAACAAAAATCATACAGTTTAGAACATATCAGATACCAACGCTAGAAATTTAATTAAACTATAAAAATTCTACAATAAATACAACAACCACCTTTAAATTATTAGGCATAGATATAGACTCGCATATAAATTGGAAAAGCCATATTGAACAGTTAAAAACAAAACTTTCCAAATTCACCTACGCCCTGTTCCATCTAAATCATAGCACAGATACAAAAACTGTGCTGTCAGCATACCATGCTTACGCCTATTCGTGGCTTAGATATGGAAACAAGTGTTTATAATGCAAAAAAAATGTATAAGGATAATAGCACAAATAAATAGCGAACAAAGTTGTAAACCATACTTCTTAAAATATCACCTGCTCACCTTACCTTCTATTTACATTTATGATATCTGCACTTATGTATTTAAAAATATCCATACATTTACAAAGGTGCAAGAAACTCATAAAGTAAACACTCGCCACAAAAGTCCGCTTTACTTACCACCTTCACGAATAAAAATGTTGAACGAAAGCCCACATTATATGGCTATACGAATATACAATAAAATACCGAAAAATATCAAAAGCGAAACAAAATTTCGTACATTTAAAAATAAATTAAAAGAATTTCTACTAAAAAACTGTTTCTATTCTGTTGAAGAGTTCTTGGCAATAGGTAAAAACTATAACTGAAAAATAATATAAGTTTATATATAATATATATTAATAAGGCGATCTACAGAGCCAACATGAATAATAGGTACAACTAATAAATTGTATATAAAAATTATACATGTTTGTATAAATTAATATTATGATTTGTCCTCAATTTTTGCTATACCTGTAAAAGGTTGCTAAGTTGTAAGCACATAATGTATACCAAGTAAGACCATAAACTGTACACTTAGTTTGCAAATAAACATCTTTGAATCTTTGAAACTGTTTATCTTACAATAACGGGATCAATCAATTCTAGGACAGTAAAATAATAGATATTTCTATAATCGTTAAAATAAATTGCTGCCATTACTTCTATCCGTTTTAGTTGTATTAGCATAACAATTACTCCAAACCAGCCTTTTTAAAACCAATAATAGATACTCGCTCTTCAAGTTTGTTTGCTGCACCAAACTAACAAAAACTAGATACCCTGCAACGCTTCTTTTAATTTTTTTCTATCAATAAAGATTTTCGACACAATACCTAATATCTTTTTTACGAACATAATTTAAGCGACCCACACAATTCATAATATTTTCGTCGGTCTACCAAAAGACATTGAAAACTTTTTCAAACACTCGTGTTGACATACCTCGGCTAAGTCGGAGGACGTATAACGTTAAATATTTTTCGATTTAACGTAAGTATATTTGTTCAGCAACTCATAAACTTGACTTAGAGCGCACTACTCAGCCTCTTTAGGCATATTGAACTCAACCGATATTGAAAATGTGAGTTGTATGCATCCCTCTATGGCTTATTTGGAGATCTCTCGATCGTACGAAAACCCGGTGAAATTGAATGGTAGGAACCAGTGAGTCGGGCGCGAGATTGCCGCTGCGATTCGATTTTGAAGTGTTAAATGATTTCTTCGTTCATTGATTTATTTAAAACAGTGTCTGAGTGCTTTTTGTAATGTGTGCCGTGAATGTCTACGTTTTGAAAGCGATGTGCGATTATTGATTTAAATTGTGTTCGATCCGAAATACACATAGATATGTTTGCTGATCTTTATTTGTAAGCGTGAATTCCTACATCACTATTTCATCAGCAAACGGTTCAAAATACATTGGAATAGCTTGAAATTTCCACTGAATATCATCTTATTTGGTAAGATAAATTAATGACTCTGGTTATGAATGATTTCTACGCCGCAGGTTATGGATTCTATTTCTGTGCAAATATTTGTGTGATAGGCATATAAATATTTTTATCAGATGTCTGTCTCCTAATAGCTTGTAATCAGATAAGTAATTTTTCCTCGTATATTTTTCATACATATAAACAATCACACAAACTAAAACAAACATCCATGATTGATTTCAGCGGCACCGCATAATCGCAAATCGAACCCGCGACCTTATGCATAGCAGTCGGTTACACTCCCGCTGTACCACCGTACCATCAACAACTTTATTAATTGCAAGCCTTATTACCTATTAAATTACTTTATTAATTTGCCTTGTTACAAACAGTATGTGACAGGTCGATATAACACACGCATAACAAAGTGTTAAGAATGTTCCCTCATGTTTCACATAAACGCGTATGCGCGATTTGAGCCCCGGTGCTTGAAGTTTTTAATTAACTCAAAGGAGAAAGCGCGAGGCTTTGATGAAATTTATTAACAGCGAAATGTAACCGTTTATGTAATAGACTGTTGTCTTGAGATGTTTTGTCTGTTTAATCCTACTTATTTTAGGCCATGGCCTAAAATAAGTGGTCCTGAAATTTCGACACCTGAATTGGCCACACATTCACACCAAAAAGAAAACAAATAAGATTTTTTTAGACGATTCCTGTAACTAATGAGTATTAATCCTGTGTCGCACGCCAGTTTTCAAACATCCAACCAACAAACGCATAGTACGCACAGACTCGAAACAACAATCCATGGATCACAAGTGTAGTTTCGTTTGGTGATCTAACCTTTTTTTTTTCTCTCTGTGGAAATGCATTTACTCATACCCCCATAAACGCGGAGGGTATGTGGGACTTGACGGCTGGAGTGCAAGGCCGCAATACCCACTAAAACCACACCGCATACTTCCACGCCATTTTGGGGCGCCAGGGGGTCGCGTTAGCATTCTACCCTGGCACCTGGTGGATAGCCCGAAGGCCACAACCTCCTTGGCGGCGGATGAAGGTGTTTGGCTCCGCTGCCAACACACCTAGCGGCCGCAGAGGATAGGGAGGACGGCAACCTGACAACGCCGCATCTCCTCTTCCTCTGCAGCCCCACTGCAACGCATCGAATGGTGCGCCCCCATTTGGACGCAGTAGATAGGGTGCGTGGCAACGCAACACCGACACGCCTCTCCTCCCGCGACCGCACCCGACGCGGAGCGTCCACTCCCGGGATCTCTCTTAGCTTCACCGTGGGTGTCCAAGTTACTGAGCCCCCCCCTCCACGACAAGGTGGAGATCCCACAGGGTTGTCAAAAATAACATTATTTCAAGTGAGGAAATTGGAAGACCTAGTAATGGTTAAATTATTCATAACATCATGGCAATATATCACGTCACACGACACTCATTCATTTCGTATTATGCGCGGAGCTGTGTGCTTTTTTATTTATTTGTTGTTACGTATGTATGAATGTATGTGTCATCGATATATATGGTATGTTTATTTATTTATTTATTTAAACTTTATGCACATAAATTGTACAGAGGCGGACTTAATGCCGTAGGCATTATCTGCCAGTCAACCTTTGGGTGATGCAGAGATACAAGTAATAGGTGCAATTCATAAATTTGCATTGAATCTTAGATAGAAACCTAATTAATACATACATATATATATATATATATATATATATATATATATATATATATATTTACATCACGCTATCTATTTGCCGCCCTTTTACATCGCATTATTATGACGTCCACCAGTTCCACTTAAAAAATATGAACTATTACAGCGAATATTAGTCGCTAAGGCAATGTCAAATACTGTGTGCATATTATTTTTCTGAAATTTTGACACATATTGATATACAAATATACGTATATTAACAACCATAGTGAAATCAATTAGGACTCCAGCCAACACTATCAATTATCGGGCTTCCCGTGATATACATAATTTAATTTACGTTTTCCTATCTATCGCAACTCCTATGAACAGTGCAACGTTGCCGCTCTTCTGTCTTTAATATTTAATAAGTAGGTGGATAAATATTATTTCTATGTTATGTGCAGGTATGCTAGCGTAAGCGTGAAGTTTAAAGTTATGAAAATAAAACAAATATTGAGATCAATGCAATTTATTACGATAATATCACAAGAAATACTTACTTAAATGTAAAGTACCTATTTACTTATTTCTAAATTATGAGAAGTATTGGCACATATAAAAAATAGTACTAACGTAGTATTGGAGAGAATCATACGCATATCTAAGCATACGCTTAGCCTCAAACGTCCATATATGTAATCATTTGCAAGTTTTACAGGTATTTAGATACATACGAGTATACGGACGTGGCAATATCGTAAAAGTTTCAAACTATTAATCATTTGACATCTTGGACGTCAAATTACAGATATTGTGAAACTTTTACGATATTATAACGTCTGTATAAGTACATATATGTGTAAATAACTGTGAATCGCACAAGTGATTTGTTTAAACCTTGCTAAACAATAAACAAAAAATAAAATCTAACACAAATTAAATCGCCGCGCCGATTGAAAAATAACATTTAGATTTAAATCACAGTCACAAGAAATAGTAACTTAAATTAAAGGTACCTGTCTACTTACCTCTGATTTAAAATCATTATTATTTAGGAACACTTTTAATGAGGTAGATATGATATTTACTGATAAGTAATAATCAGGTCACTTAAAATACAAAATTATCTTAAGTAAACTCAAGTCGAACACAGTAGGCTATACCAACCTACGTTTATAAAACGGATATACGGACGTCAGTAATCCAATTTGATATAAACGGACGTTGAAAATCCCACGATTTAAATATATTTCAATTACCTGACATCCGTATAATATTAAAGTTTACAATATTAACTTACACAATGAAATATACCAAGATAAGATTTACACTATTTTACGTGGTGAACATAAAAACGGTGGCTCTCATTAAGTTAGCAGTACCCTAATTAAGCATCATAAACTTACAACATTTTTTATATACGTATATAGATATACGAAATTAAAATCATGAAAATTCACGATATTGTAACATCCGTATACTCGTAGTATACGGACGTTACAATATCGTAAATTTTTAAACTATTTGTCATTTAACATCCTGGACGTCAAATGATAGATAGTATCAAACTTGTAACGAAATTGTGGCTAAGCATATGCTGAGATTTGGGTGACGCAACGATTATTTAATACCGGAACATACTGACAGCTGCATATGCTGCGGCTCAGGTTCTGCTCTGGCAGAAGCTGACTACCTGTGTCTGCATCAACTGCACTGAGTTACAAAGTCATACGCATATCTACGTAAAAGCATACGCTTAGCCTCAAACGTCCATATATGTAATCATTTGCAAGTTTTACAGGTATTTAGATAAATACGGGTATACGGACGTGGCAATATTGTAAAAGTTTTAAACTATTAATCTTTTGACGTCTTGGACGTCAAATGACAGATATTGTGAAACTTTTACGACATTATAACGTCCGTATTAGTACATATATGTCTAAATAACTGTGATTCGCACAAGTGATTTGTATAAATACCCTGCTAAACAATAAACAAAAAATAAAATCTAACACAAATTAAATCACTGCGCCGATTGAAAAATAACATTTAGGTAGTTTTTTTGTAATTAGACGCATTTGACATTTTGTTATGGTGTAAAATTAGGGACATAAATCATGACACAAGAAATAGTTACTTAAATTAAAGTTACCTATCTACTTACTTCTACTTTAAAATTATCATTATTTAGGAACACTTTTAATGAGGTAGTTATGATAGTTACTATTAAGTAATAACCAGGTCACTTGAGAAAATACAAAATTAAATCAAATAAACTCAAAATGAACACAGTGGCCTACACCAAACTACGTTTATAAAACGGATATACGGACGTCAGTAATCAAATTTGACTCAAATTATAAACGGACGTCGAATATCCCACGATAGACATAGACATCCGTATAATATTTAAGTTCACAATACTCGCTGCTATGGAACAGGCTCCCTCCTGAAGTTAGAATTGCCACCAACCGTTATGCATTTAAAACGAAACTACGGAATCTTCTCTTTGATAAGTTGAAGGAATTGGCTCATCACTCTCATCAGCTATAGCATAATTATGTATTTATGTATGTAATATATTTATGTATTATATTTATGTGTGTATCATATCTATGAATAATTATATATATCTATAGTATATTTATGGTTAATAATATGTATCTAAATTATTAATATGTATTTAATAGATATCCTATTTTCACCACATGGCTAATGTACCTACCTCATCTATCTCTGCACCACCAAAAGGTTGACTGGCAGAAAATGCCACTAGGCATTAAGTCCACCTGTGTACTATTTTTGTGCATAAAGAATAAATTTAAAAAAAATATATGAATTAACACAATGAAATATACCAAGATAAGATTTTACATGATCCACAAAGATGGAAGTAGAGTATACTCTCTCTTACCACTACACTGTACACAAACAAATGTACCAGCTAATACAAAAACTAAACAAACTAAAATAACTGATTATTTTACAACTATACAACCACCAAAAAAGGCCCAAAATACTATTTGTTTTCGCAGATAAAATTAAGCCAAGAACTACTACAATAATACACCAAAATATAGCAGGCGTAATAAATAAACAAGAGCTTATTGAGGTAGCCATAAATGATTTATCGAATAATATAGGTAATATTGACATTATCTGCTTAACATAAACCTTTTTAAAACAAGGATCTGAACCCAACCTTAGAATAGGCAATTACAAATTAGCTTTGTTTTTTCTCACGCCCTAACCAACGCAGAGGAGGCTCATGCATACTAATATAGCATGACCTGGCATACAAACATATTAGCAACTTACCACCTTCAGTCCCCCTTCATTTTGAATGTAGTGCTAAAGAAATTACTACTTTTAATCTTGTAATAGTATGCATTTACAGAACACCCTCATCCAGCACAAGTATATTCTTAAATAAATTTGAAAAACTCACTGATAAGCTATGCAAAAAGTCTAATAAAACGTTATTATCTGTGTAGATTGGAACATTGATACATTAAAGTAGGTAAAAGGTATGCAGTGAATTACAATCCATACTTAAAACAATAACTTAAAAAGCCACATAACATTACCGACGCGAAAATCATCTTGTTTAGATCAAATTGTAAGTAACGTTCACGAAGTTAAATCTAATATTCATTACCTAGCATTATCTGACCATGAAACTGCCCAATCGTTGACTATCAACAATGAGACCTACAGTGTAAATAACAAATCTTATAACTATCAATACAAAACCATTAAAGATCTTAGCCAGGAAAACATGGTCAAATTCAAAAACTGCATTAATAATTTGCACTTCACTGAGGTATACGAACAACAAAGTACAAATGAAGCATTGAACACCTTCCATGACACTATCACCATATTTTATACTTTATGTTTCCCCAAAATAACGATAAAAAGTGTAAGTGTAGTCAAACACGTAAAAAATAGAAAACTAACTAAAAATATAAAACGATGTTGTATAAGAAAAAGAATGCTATACTTGAAATATCATTCTGATAGACACAATAAAAGACAGAATAAGACAAGGTATAACAATTATACAACAATATTAAAACAATGTATCAACAAAGCGCAACAAATAAACAATCTAAACTTCATTAAAAACGCAAAAAATGCCTGCTCAGCTGCATGGAAAATTATTAAAGAAAACAATAATAAAGCAATAACTAGCGCACACATAGAATCAATAGAATTTAACAAAAAGATCTGCACCAAGCCAATTAAAATTTGTAATTTATTTAACAATTACTATGTATCACTGTGCAGCAATGTTAAAAAATACGAAGATACAGGCCCACCTAACCATATCACCAAAATATCTCAAAATACTAAGACCCTTATTTCTCACACCAATAGACAACTCTGACACATTAAAGATAATAAATTCCTTAAAAAATACTCATTCTACTGGCTATGATGATATAAGTACAAAGGTATTAAAAACCTGCGCACACTCTTTAGTAGCACCATTAACCTATATCATTAACCTGTCACTCGTAGAAGGTAAATTCCCTGATAGTCTTTAACTGTCAATTGTTAAGCCAATGCACAAAAAAGGAGCCAAAACTAACATCAATAATTACAGACCAATTACACTCATACCTATACTATCAAAAATATTCGAGAAAGTTATGTACATCAAAATAGAGACATTTCTAACTTGTAATATCTTAAATAAAAAACCGTTCGGTTTTCGGCAACAAAGCTCCACTGCATTGGCATGTTTTTCTTTAATAAAGCATATTACAGAAGCCTTAAATAATAAATCTATAGTCGCATGTCTGTTTCTAGACATGACAAAAGCTGTTGACTTCGTCTGTCACCAAAAACTGCTCTCAAAGCTCTCAAATTATGGGTTACGTGGAAATGTTTGTAACTGGATTGAGAGTTATACAGAATTAAACAGAACTTATAAAAATAAACAAAAGCAATACGGATCGATGTACAAAATAAACAATTATGGTACGCCCTAAGGGAGTATTTTAGCCCCTCTTTTGTTTCTGTTATACATTAACGATTTCCCGGATGCAATCAACCAGGAAATTATACTATTTGCTGATGATACAACAATAATAATTAAAGATAAACATAAACTTAATCTAGAAATAAATATAAAAGCGACACTCAATAATGCCATAAGCTGGCTTAATTAAAACAACCTTAAGATAAACATGACAAAAACAAATATTATTCAGTTCCAAACATATGCAACAAATCTAAATTAAATCATAATGACACGCACATAAACGTTGTTGATAATTGCGTATTTTTAGGTATCAGGGTCGATAAATACTGTAATTGGAAACCTCATTTAGAAAAACTAGTCAATAAAATAGATCGATTTATAAATGTTTAAAAAAAAGTTAGACTGACAGTAAACATTAATGCTGCACTATCTGCATACCATGCTTACGTATCCTCTCTGCTCAGATACGGCATTGTTGTATGGGGTAACTCGGTTGAAGTTGACAGAGTTCTTATAACCCAAAAGAAGTGTATTCGAGCAGTATGTGGAGTCGATACAAGGACAAGCTGTAAACATCTATTTAAAAAACACAAGATTTTACCTGTTCCATGCTTATACATATTAGAAATAGGTTTACTAGTAAAACATCATGCTGAATAGTTTTTAAAATTTGATGATACATAACTGCCATCTATTAAATTGGAATTATTTAGAAGAAATGCATACTGTATGGCAATTAAAATATATAACCATATTCCGCTAAGTATCAAAATGTTACCTATATCCCAATTTAAAAAACAACTTTTTAATATACTATTAAATAAAACTTATAATAGTGTCAAGGAATATCTAGAAGATAAGGCCCTAGGCAACTAATATTATCACCGATGCATATTAGTAAAATGTTATTTTGTTTCATGTGCCACTCATTGTTATGTTTGTAATATATTTGTTCTTTATATTCCCATGTAGTACCCGTTTACTGCACTCAACTCGCACGCCCTAAGGGGCAGAATATGCTGTAACCAACCATTTATAAACACCTGTTAATGTACCATTTTCTTGCGAATAAATGAATTATTATTATTATTCGTAAGTGTCTCTGTTACACGACTATTCTTCTAACATTTAGTGTTAAAAGAATAACCGGACCTTTGGGAGGCTTACACGGGGATATGGATCCAACGCGCAGAGGCCCGTAGAGAGCTTTAATCTAAAATGGGATGGGACACATGCAGCGGAGCCTCCACAACTGCACTACTGAGAACAGCTATGGATTAGCCGCAGCATATGTAAGACTATTGTAATATGTGGAGCCTTATTTAATTAGTTTATGGGATTGAGTGTTTGATGGACTTGTAATTTTTATGGATGAAAAATGGCACCTGCCAGTAATACTCTAATAGTATCCGTCCGGATGGCAGGTGGTGACTCGCCAACTCACTGGATGGGCCCTCTCTTAACAGCCGCCCAAAGCAAACAAACTCTGCCATAGAGGCAGCCAGAGGGAAACACCGGTGCGAGTGGCTAGGGGTGTTGAGCGGTGCGGCACCGGTTTCACCATCGCGGGTCTCGTGACAACGGAGACTCGGAGCGGGTTTCCCCGTAGTTACGCCCTTGAGAATGACACTTCCACCCCCGAGCTGGTAGCTCTTGCAGATCCCTCTGGCCGGCCGACCAAGGCAAGCCAGTGTTGAGAGTCCTGCGGGTGCTCTTGGAAATCCACTCCGACCAGCCAGTAAAGGCAAGCTGGAGACGAGGCCCTGACCAACTCTCTCAAAGCATTCGGGACCGCAGTGTCGCCACACACATTCAGCTCGCCACAAAGCTAACCTGCGGTTGTAAGGTTTCTTTTCATCTTGTAATACATTTTTTGTTTATATTACTCGATGAAGGTGATGTTTGAAAGCTGTTATTATTATTATTGCACCATTTTACGTGGAGAGCATGAAAACGGTGGCTCTCATTAGGTTAGCAGTACCCTAATTAAGCATCGCCTAATTAAGGGGTGCATAGGGTTCCCACCAAGATCTTAGGGCCCAAGCCAACCTCACCTGCAAGTGGTGCACCTGCCGATCAACGGACGAGGCTCTGGCAAACAAAATATCCCGATAAGCGGCAATAGGCTCGCTACCTATTACGTGGGATCAAAACACTGGCGAAAAGTGGGCGTTTAATATGCCTCTGCCTACCCCTTTGGGGAAATAGGCGTGAGTCTATGTATGTATGCATAATTAAGCATCATAAACCAACAACATTTTTATATACGTATTTAGACATACAAAATTAAAATCATGAAAATTTACGATATTGTAACGTTCGTTTACTTGAAGTTTTATATTATGTTCGTATACTAGTATACGACTGTATACTTGTAGTCGTATACTCGTAGTCGTATACTACGAGTATACGGACGTTACAATATCGTAAATTTTCAAACTATTTTTCATTGGGATACTTTTAACAGCGTATCAAAAATGTAATGTAACACACTAAAGTGAGTTACGCAAAAAAACTTTATTATTTCACTAAAATACTGACTTGCACACTAAAATACTATTTGTACACCAAATATGATGATCTTTTTACAAAATATCATTTGATATGAAAAGTTTCGTCCGCTCGGGAAACTTATCCACTCAGAAAACTTAATAGGTTATGTTAGGTTCTCTTGTGACCCTGCTCCCAAAAATAGGAGCCCTGCGAAGCAACAGGGCTCCGTCAACTTAGCTTAGTGGTGCAATTAGTATTTTTGGTGGAAAATTAGTATTTTTTACTAACAGTTAAATACAACCCTTTTTCATTTAACACCCTGGACGTCAAATGATACATAGTGTCAAACTTGTAACGAAATTTTATTGTGGCTAAGCGTATGCTGAGACTCGGGTGACGCCACGCAGGGTAGATCCGATTATTTAATACCTGAACATACTAACAGCTGCGTATGCTGCGGCTCAGGTGCAATGTGGACATGCGTCTGTTCTGCTCTGGCAGAAGCTGACTACCTGTATCTGCATCAACTGCACTGAGTTACAAAGTCATACGCATATCTACGTAAAAGCATACGCTTAGCCTCAAACGTCCATATCTGTAATCATTTGCAAGTTTTACAGGTATTTAGATACATACGAGTATACGGACGTGGCAATATCGTAAAAGTTACAAACTATTAATAATTTGACATCTTGGACGTCAAATGACAGATATTTTGAAACTTCTAAGACATTATAACGTCCGTATATTTATTTATTTAATTAGGAAAGCTTACACACTAATAACAACACATTTAATTAAATAAAAAAGAAGTTGCTAATTACAAGCTACCACATATAAATGCAATGTAACAAAGATTAATTACATCAGTTACTTTTGTAAGTATACCTACTTGCTCAATCATACAATAAATACAATGTTGCAGCCATGTTCCGCCATAAAAAAGTAACTAAAAATGAGATTCATAATACACAAGTTAGTATAATTATATATTATTATAACAAAAAAAGTCAAGAAAATAATAATGAAAAGGTACACAGGAAAAAAACCGCAATCTAGGCTATATATGCCGATCGCTGCTAAAGAAGTCACAATTTATACGTTTTTTTTATTTTTGGTCAAGTTAGTGAAGAATAAATCCAAATCTAATTTCCGTGACATTTGATTAAATGATTCGGCGCAACGTAAAAGAAAAGAGTTCCGTCTGTATTTCGTTGTAGCAAAGGGAACGTGTAAGATCGGACGTTGTCGAAAAACTAATTGATTCATTCCAAGCTTGATGTTACCCATCACCTCAAGGCAATCAATCGAGTCATTGGCTATGTTTATAATGGTTCTTCTGAGTTCCAGAAGTAAAATATGATACCGTTTACAACGCTCGTCATAGTCAATAGAATATTGATTCGCTTTAAAATCTAAGTATCGCAAAAACTTTCTTTATACACCTTCAATGCATGATATATATACCTGGTATTGAGGGTTCCATACCTACCTGTGACGCATATGCTAGATTGCTACGTACGTACATAGGCACAGTACAAAACGTTTACTGTCTTAAGAGACCGAAAACATGAAGACATTCTTATCACAAAACCAAGTGCCTTCGACGCCGTGTTCGTAATGTGATTGATGTGCATATCGAATAAAAGCTTTGAGTCCATGATAACACCAAGGTCTTTAACGTAGTCAACTTTCCTAATAAACTTATCATGAAGTTTGTAACCCGATCCTATGGTAAGTTTTTGACGACTAAATGTTATGTAACAACACTGCGATATTTAACTGTAGTTTGTTAAGTGTGCAACTGTGCAGTATGCTTCAAATTTATCAAGGTCTTTTTGGAGTTTCCCTACATCCGATGCATCGTTAATAATTTTGTGAATGTTCATGTCATCCGCGTATACATAGAAGTATATAAGAATTTAGGAAACAAGAATTTATATCTCCAGTGAATAGAGTAAACAATAGTGGGGTCAAAAGCGAACCCTGAGGAATTCCAGATGGGATTGAACACCAACCGAGAATGTACGAGCTGAACCAGCGGTACAAATTACCATGTATGCCGGCAGCAAAAAAAATCTGTAACAGTATTTTGTGGTCAATTCGGTCAAAACATTTTTGTTAATCTGTATAGATCACTACACACACAATCTACCTAACTAACCTTTAGATATAAAATCATGAGATAGGATTAGATTTGATGTAGTGGATCGGCCGCATAAGAACCCATGTTGCTCAGCACCAAATGATAATATAAATAATACGTTCTAGTACTTTAGAAAACAAACATTACCTTGAGATTGGACGATAATTCTCTACATTAGATTTATCACCTTTTTTTAAATACTGGTGTAATGAACGCCGATTTTCATTTTAATGGAACTAAACCTTCTGTTACCGACCTATTATAAAAAGCATGCAGAGCGAGAGATAAATAATGGAGGGATGTAATCTGCCCCACCAGATTTAGTAAGATCCAAACCTTTTAAATATTTCATAACCTTTCCAGGAGAAAAATGTATTGTACTGATGTAATTTGTGCTTCTGCTGTTACCATTTAAAGTACTATACTCAAGTAGACAAGGCATATTGTCTACTTCTGGCTCCTGAAAAGTTGATCTAAAATATATTGCGAATTAATTACTAATTTCTAGACCCATATTAGCTGATACATTCTTATTATATAGTAATAGTACAGTGTACTAGGCAGTGAGGAGGTATTTTTTCTACTTTTAATAAAAGACCAAAAGGCCCTCGGGTTATTTAGGTTTGTGTATTCTACGTTAGTAATGTATTCGTCAAAACAAGTTTGTTCTAAGTCCACAGCTCGCCGGCGTAATGAAGATACCGTTAGATAGTCACTCATGTTACCATACAATTTAAACCTCCGGTGGTACTTTGACATTTTTTTTACCACTTTTATAAGGCCTGAACTATACCAACGCGGATGAGAAGTTTGCCTGATAGATTTCATAGGTATAAATTTATCTCTGAGAGAATATAATCTGTCGTAAAAATGTTTAACTGACTGTTCCAACAGCTCAGTGCATAACAATAAATGTCAGTCTGTTTTATTAAGAGCAGATTTAATTGCATCGTAGTTACCCTTATGAACAAGATATTTTGAAGTTATTTTGTCTGCAAATCGATGAATTTCTACAAAACCTACCTCCACAATCAAAGGTTTATGGTGCGGGTCTACGGGGATAACCAACGGGTCATCGCACTCCGCAACGCTTAAGAAGTCAGAGATCAAGTTAATCACAACTGTTTTATTACAACATTATAATAATATTACAATGTTTTACTAATAAATGCTAAAATATACTTATTAAAATATAATTGCAGTCACTTATTACGCTATAGCGGGTATTAAGTAAAAACATCTTCTTCTGCCTGCCCTGGTCTCATATTACTTGGGGTCGGCGCAGAATGTCTTTCTCTTCCATTCTCTCCAATCAGACGTCATCTCATCATTCACTCCCTTTTCATCCATGTCTCCTCTCACACAATCCATCCATCTTTTCTTTGGTCTTCCTCTTGCCTTATATCCCTCAACTCTCATCTTCATCACCTTTCTAGTCACATGATTTTCATCCCTCCTCATTACATGCCCATACCAGGATAGACGATTTCCTTTCAGCTTTACTTGCACCAGTGCAACTTTAAAAACATACGAGTTTTAAATGGACACAGTCAAACACAGAGCACTTCAATCATACAAATACGAAGAGTGACAAAAGCCGGTACGGCCGGACAGTGATTAGTCATAACGGGCAATACGATGCGCAGAATTATATACACTATGTGGCTTAAATTATATCTGACTAAAAAAGTTAGTAAAATGTTTTTAATAGAAACATAACACGGCAGTATGTACATCGATAGACTTAGTTGGAATACGTGAATAGCACAACTCGACCAATAGTATCTCGCACAAGAACATTATTAAGAGATTGTAATATAATTCACAAATAATCATACGATTCTTGCAAGGTCCATTTCTGGCTTCACTATAATCACGTGCGATGAATCGGTTTTCTTTTTTTTTTCTTGGCGTGCTTGACCCAGACGTAACGAAAGTCCTTATTCGCGGCTGCATTCTTTGTTTTCGATAAAAGCAATTTATTTTCAAGTGTGGGGTGATCATTGACATGTATTTTCTGATTGCCCGTCAAACCTATGCGTCTTACTGTCAAAGGACTGCTTTTGGATGCTTGTCTAGCTGCTGCAATAGAATCCTCTTTCACGTAGCGATTACAGAAACTCACTATAATCGGTTTCGCACGCTCCTTTTCACGGGTCGGTACTCTTGTTATAAAGTTGACTTGGGTCTTGTTAACAGCTTAGTAGCTTATCTGATAACCAAGACTCGAGAGCATGTTGAACAAATTTTCGTTGTTTGGTTGAGGAACGCCTTTGATTTCCACGTTGTTCATACGCGCCCACTCATGTTCATACGCGGAGTCAGTACCCTTAAATAAACTGATACTGGTCTAGATAAGCGGACAAGCGACCGGTCTCTGCTTACTAGTCTAACCAGATGTGACTTAATATCAGCTTTTCCTCAGAGCGACTGCCGTTTGACCTACGCAACCCAAAGGGATAGCGGTATTACATGGTTTAGACCAATAACAGTTATTTAAGGGTACTGACGCCGCGTAGCGACTGTCAACAACTGTTCACGAGAGCCAAGAGTGATGGTTTAACATGCTCGCCGAGGCACGAGGCGAGCGATAATTAACAATTAAATACCAAATAACTCCGAAAAGTCAGTAGCGCGCGCGGTGGTTTTGAACTCCCCGCACGGCAGTCTGTTGGTATATCCTACTGTCTACTGGCTATCGTTGCCTGCTTTTTGGTTATTTAAGTTTTTTTAGTTAAATCATGATGGGGAAGCTGTCCTCATTAGATTTAATAACATACGGCAATGAATTGTCATAATAAAATTAGTACAATTAGAAGAAAATAATATTCTTCAAACATCCTCAAATCAAGGTGAACAAATACTTTTGAGCGGTAGTGTATGTCTAAATAACTGTGAATCGCACAAGTGATTAGTTTATTTAAATCCTGCTAAACAATAAACAAAAAATAAAATGTAACACAAATTAAATCACCGATTGTAAAATATTATTTCGTTTTTTTTTGTAATTTGACCCATGTACCTAACAGTTTTGGTGTAAAATTAGGAACAAAATCACATTCATCTTTGGGGTAATGATCATACATAAAAATATTCGCAATAAAGGCACCAAAACATGGAAAGTTCAAGAAAATATATCAAATTTTCAGGTTCATTAATGTCAGCAACAATATGCGACGGTCGATGGTGAAAATAAATAGTAATGTTATTAAAATTGATGCAGTGGGATCTTAAAATAAAATGGGTTTCATCTCAAGGCTATCTAAGGTTGTTAGTCAAAATATGATAAAATAAACTTTTGTTTAAAAAACGTGTCGACATAAATAACCTCCATTTTAGAATCAAATCAAAATTTAACATCACAATGTCAGCAATAGTTACGAATTGACGAGCTCTCTATTAAGCTGAACTATTTTATATATCACAATAGTGACGAATACACTCCAGACGTGAATTGATTTGATGAAAACAATAATTTAGGGGTTTTCCAAGGCAGCGGCACAATACCATATATATATGCATTATTGCGTGTTTAATAAAGTTATTAAGTATTTTTTTTATAAATTAACTCCCTTGAAGTTCCAGTAGAGGCAACGAAGAATTGAGACCTATGAATATAAAATAAGATGCGTGTGATATAAAAACATGAGAAATACGGCTTAGTTAGGTAAAAAATGAATTTTACAAAATACAGATCTTATATACGGGTATACGTAATCCTTAGGTATTCTGTTTCTTTTCACTTCGATTGTTTTTCCAGACATTTCGCTTAAAAAGGCAGACGCTACATCACATATCAACTGAAAACGTGTAAATACTTACTCACAAATAGTGAATAAAATAACCGATAAATAGAATCCTGCAAATTCAGATCTATTGTGTGCACGAAGTGGCAACGTAGCATTGAGAGCTTTCGTTGGACGTCACATACGGCTAGCAATGAACGTATAGAATAAAGACGAAAGCGCCACTAGTTTTTGCGACGAAAATCAACGGAACTACGAAAATATTCTGTGCAGCAAGATTGGAAGAAAAATGACGTCCAATTTATTTTTCATATTTTGACTTTTCTAGTATCAGGGGGACATTTCGCAAGCATTGCACGTAGTCTCCTATTTGACGTCCGATATACGGACGACTCAAGCAGGTGGACGCCACATTAGATGCAAAAATGGCCATAGTGGACGTACAATAGATTACGGGATATAAATATATATATATATATATATATATATATATATATATATATATATATATATATATATATATATATACATTAATATAGTACTTACCTACCTTATCTATATACATATATATTATACATATACCTATATAATACTAAATACTTTACATAATTATATACAATATAACTATATACATACAAAATAAATAGACGATAATCCTACGATGATTCAGTTTGTGCGTCTATGAAAGTCTGGCGAACTCTGGTTTTAAATGTGAAACGGCTAGTCGACATCCTGATATCGAGAGGGAGAGCATTCCAGAGAAGGATAGATTGAATGTTAAACGAAGAATGTACAAGGCTAGAAGTGTGAGAAGGATAAAGGAGAAGAAGGTTATTTGAGGAACGAAGATTTTTCTCATGTGTATTACAAAGAAATTGAAAGTGAGGAGTTAAATACGCAGGAGCATGTGGGGATTGCAATAAAGAATAGAGAGTACATAAAGTACGTAAGCTACGCCGTTGACGAATGGGTAACCATCGTAACTTTAATCGGTGCTCTGTAATATGATCATATTTGCGGAGATTGAAAACGAATCTAATGCAATTATTGAGAAGGCGGTCGAGCTTGTTGAGCTGATCTGCATTAAGGTCGAGGTAGCACACATCACCATAGTCGATTATAGGAAATATTAAAGTCTGTACTAAAGTTGTTTTAGTCTTGACCGGCAGAAAGTTCTTCAGCCGATAGAGCAACCGTAAGGCACCAGTTACTTTGCGACTGACGTTCGCTACCTGGGTGTGCCAATCAAGGTTGCTGTCAATATATAAACCAAGATCCTTGACGCTAGAACTAAACGGGACAATTTGCCCATCAAACATGACGGCTGGTAGTGCCTGCAGGTCAACCCTGTTTAATATTAAGGAACTGCCAACTAGAATCGCCTGACATTTATCAGGATTCACAGCCAATCCAAACCGTTTCGACCAATCCTTGATTGCATTAAGATCTTGGTTTATTGCTCCTATTGCAGAATGTAGATTTTCCGCCTTGGATTGTGTGTAAAGCTGCAGATCATCGGCATACAGATGGTACGCACAATTAAGTTCATGAGTAAGGAGATTAATAAATAATGAGAACAAAAGAGGAGAAAGTATTCCGCCTTGAGGAACACCAGAGTTCAAGTCACACCAGATTGATGAGGTGTCATCAATCCGTACTGACTGCTGGCGTCCTCGAAGATAAGATGAGAACCATTCCAGTACCATAGGTGAGATCATGAGGTAGGAAAGAATTGAAAGAAGGAGGTCGTGATTGACGTTGTTGAAGGCGTTTGAGAAGTCCACCAAGATCAAAAGTGTAACCTTGGTTTCCTCAACCCCCGCCCTCACATCGCCAGTCACCTTGAGCAATGCGGAGAAAGTACTATGTCCAGGTCTGAATCCAGATTGAAGTGGAGAAAGGATATTGTTATGGTAAACGAACCCGGACAACTGTCTCTGAACGCACGACTCAAGTACCTTGGATAGAAAAGGAAGTATGGATATAGGCCGGAAATTTGTCAGCAGAGTGGGATTGGAAATTTTAGGTAAAGGACGCACATATGCTTTACGCCATAGGTGGGGAAATTTACCTGTGTCAAGGGAAAAGTTCAGGATATGGGTAATTATAGGCAGGATTTGATCAAGGATAACCGTGATCATACGACGACTAATGTCATCGCAACCCATGGCTTTGGACTTAATGGATAGGATTGTTTTTTTGATCTCACCAGATGATAAAGGAGAAAAAGAGAAAGAGTTAATGTTCGGACGAGGTATACCGTCCAAGTAGGCCATGGTTTGACGCTTGGTTTGGTCGTCTAAAGTGAGAGTGGTAGAAAAATGACGATTAATGTCATCCAAACCAATAGTCACCGGTAGAACCACTTGGCCGTGAGGCTTACCAATGCCCAGTGATCTTAAAAACTGCCATACATTGGCAGGGGATGAATTAGTAATGTTTTCGTGAATATGTCGGCGTTTAGCGTTGCGTACCATCTGATTGCACCTGTTCCTTGCTATCTTGAAGAGAGACCAATTGTCTTCACACCGATCCTTTTTATACTTTCGAAAAGCTCGGTCTCTGCGTCGCATTGCCATCCGAATACCCTCTGTCATCCAAGGTGCAGGTGGACGCTTCAATTTGACCTTTCTAATGGGAGCATGCACATCGAATAACCTCTTAACCGTGTTGTTGAACAAGTCTACTTTGTCGTCGATAGTGATGGCCGATGTCAACGGTTTCCAGTCGATTTTTGCAGCATGCAACCTCAATTATTCAACGTCCATGCGCCCAAAACAACGCAAGTACAGAACTTTAGGACACGGTTTAGGAGGCTTCAGGACATACGAGAGGAAGACAAGGTCATGACGGGAGAAGCCAGGAGCAGGATGTTGACCGTGAAAGTGGACTAAGGTAGGAATAGAAGTGAGGATTAAGTCTAACCAGGTGTCCTCCCCGTTAGAGTTGTGGTGAGTGGCATTGAGAGGTAAAACGTGGAGGCTGGCAGACTCGATGATTTGGGTAAGTTTGAGGGAACGAGATGAAAGATGGGACAGAAGGTCAGTGTTGAAATCGCCCATGATGATATGATGTGCGTACTCAGAACCCAGCGATTCTAAAACCGATTCCAAATCAGTGAAGTAATTGACAGAAGGAGGACAGTATACTACTCCAAGAACCAATTTAGTTCCCCTGACCCAAACCTCTAGAAAAAGATACTCCGCAGAAGTAGAGTGTTGAGAGGAAGAAGTAAGAATTTTAAAGGATAGATTGCTACGGAGGTAAACAGCAACGCCTCCGCCTCGCCTGTCATTCCGGTCGTTCCGGATTAAGACAAAACCAGAAAGAGGGTATAAGGTAGAAAGGAGGTGAGGTTTGAGCCAGCTCTCAGAGATCAGGATGGCATGAACGTTGATGTCGGTAAATGTAGCTAAGAGTTCGTTATGATGACTTGGCACACTTTGTGCATTAATATGACACACATTTAATAAGCCATTAGCTTTCAGATTAAACTTCTCGTGTAGTATGTCACGTAGGGACTGGTTATCATTAAGTGAACAGAAGCTATCATCGGCAGATAAATCATCTGAATCATTCGCTGATAAAAAAGAATCATCATCGGAAATAGACATAATAATTTATATATATATATACTTATATAATAATAATAGACTAACTTAAAAATAAATAAATATTAATAATAACATGCACAAAATTGACTATTAATTAAATGACCTCTGCACCACCCGCCAACTGAAGCAATTGACAATATACTGATCTTACAGCTATAATTACATTCTTTAAAATAAGACAAACCAAATAAAATACTATGATTAAAGTTAGCATGACAAACAATTTTTAAGAAAGGATAGTTTCTGAACGCATCCGAAAGAGTTCAAATGTCATAACAAACATATGTCATGTCACTTTGACATTTAACTTAATTAAACAGTAAACACCTACAAAAAAGTTTATAATTGCACTGATTTAAATACTTGTAATTAGGAAAAGTGGGTTATTAAGTACGAAGTAATCAGTAATGTTATCAAAACATGCTAGTGGCTCAAGACAAAATAGAATTTGTCACAACATACAAGTACACAACACAACATACAAGTATTCTGTTTACATACACGTACAAACAAAATGAAACAATAGAAAGTTCATTATGCGGATGCGTAGAACAAAAGGAGACATTACTGGTTATACCAAGTTCAGCTAGAGGTACCTGAAGAAACTTTGGGATACTTTTTGAGTAACGGCTCCAACTCGTCCAGTGAAGTAACTTTGAGACGACTTCCATCAGGGCACTTGATATTTACAATGCCGTCTTGAGTCCAGCAACCCCGCATCCCAAAATGTTGCCTCGCCTTACTGAAAGTTGCCTGCCGCCCCTTGGTCAAGAACTCCCTGACGGATATTGACGACCCTTTTAGCTTGGTCTTCCCTCTCCAGACAGCAGCCTTCACCTCCAAGCTCGCAAACTTTACCACAATGGGACGATGATGCTCTTTACCATTGCTCCCAAGACGATGGCATGTCTTTATGGAACTTTCAGAGACATCATTCATCGCCAATCTTGTATGAAGGACATCTAGAACAATGGCCACACAGTTTTCCTTACTGTGTTCAGGAATACCCGAGAATATTAGGCTTTTCTTTCGTTGTCTCATGTCAATGTTGTCAACAGCCTGAGCGCATGCAGCAATTTGCTTCCTGAGCAGCCCGAACATAGAAAAAGTTAGTTCCCGAAATGTACGGAACTCCTCTGCTACTTTGGCTACAGTATCTTTGGCAGCCGTTCCACTTTGTAACTGGGCCTGAAGCTCGTCCATTTTTTTGGTCACACTTTCTTCAAGACTCTTCTGCGCCAGTACAATATCAGCGTATTGTGACATATGTATCTCCAGAGTATCTTGTTGTATCTTAGTGATAGTGATGATAGATATGGTGAAACTGATCAGTTGGCAGGTGGTGTTTGTGCAATGTTCTTAAGTGTCACATACAGAACTAATAACACTAGGACATATAACTGTAAGTATTTTAGTTATAATTAGCACAAAAACAGTCCTTTATATGTGGTAAATCTAATTTAAAATATATTTCAAATTTCGATTGTGTGGTTACTTTATTTGCACCTACCGCCAAAAAAAAGAAATTGATGGTATGTGTTGATGTAGTGTTTATAATGTATGATTGTTTGTGTGATAGTGGGCAGCTTTGTTTCGCAGCGTTTCGTAAGCTAGGATATGTGTAAGTTCGTAAGACAGGTCCTTGCTTTACAATTACAGAATGCAGAATCTGTATGTCTGTCTGGCATTCGCTTCTGATTTCTACTTTCGCTAACTTCATACATTATTGCACTCACTGAAAGCGATATCACTAATCGAATGCCAACTGTCTACGAACGGCCTGCATTTGTTGTATAGCATATATCGTACCGTGCACGTCGGTGCGAAATTTGGCATCGCTAAAAGCCTGGGGAAGGAGCAGTCAGAAATAAAAGGTTGACAATTACAGGTTCACTTTTATTTTTAATCTATTTTCATACATTTTAATTTCTGGTAAGGATTTTAATAAAAAGTAGACTTCTAAATACTGTAAAGAAAGCAAACATATTGTTATTGTACTACTTACTATCCATGTATAGAAAGTCCAGTATGGCGCCAGGATTTTCGTATATTATCCTAACAGTGAAAGCCTGTTATATACATACATACATACATACATAGACTCACGCCTGTTTCCCGGAGGGGTAGGCAGAGACTACGGAACGCCATTTGCAACGATCCTGACATACCTCACTTGCTTCACTCACTCCCATCAAGTTTCTCATGCATACTCTTCTGTTAAGGGTACTTCTGATGTAATAAAAAAATCGTTATTAAATAACATTTACAAGAAAAATAGTATAACGAAAACTACTAGTATCGCATTACCATTCTGCTAGTAAATAAAGTCAACACTCCGGATGCATAAATATAATATGTATGGGACATACATTATAATATGTTTATGCATAGCTTTGAATTACTTTTTAGAGCTTTGAAACACTAATCTTAAAGTACAATCGCAACACTAGGTGTCTGATAGAGCCTCATTATATCCTACAATCACACCTTACACACAGCACAAAGGCTACCTACAAATATTGTGCCGAGCAGATTGTTAGTAAGAAAAGCCTGCTCTTTCAACAATGACTTTTAAGCTTTGCTTTGTTTTATACAAGGAAAAAAGAAGATGAATAATAGTTCTGTTCTGACTTTATCCAGGTCGACCGAAGTATTCATTCAAATCTATTATTTTATTTACTTACTAGTCGACGCCAGCGGCTTCGCACGCACATATTTTCAAATTACCCGTTTTGCTCGATCCCGTGGGAATTTCGGAAAATCCCGTCTTAGTGCGCCCGGTGCGGTCCTCAAGGAACATACATGCTAAATTTCAGCTTCTTGCGCCAAGTAGTTTCGGCTGAAGCTTGTCTGTCAGTCAGTCAGTAACGCAAGGATTTTATATATTAAGATTTGTAGTTTTATCAGCTGTCCATTTTGGGTTGATTTGGTACTAGTCTATTGCTAAAATATTTTTTGTTGTGTTGTGACAACGCAAAAGACAAACAGTGGTAGTGATTCTGTTGAGCAGCACTAAACAAAATGTCCATTCCTCGCGATGTCTCCCCATAGATCGGCAAACTTAAGTGACATTTCAGTGCTTGGCCATAGTAGCGCGGGCAGCCCGCCATAGTAGCGCAAATTTAGGATCGCGGCTAGATTAATATGAGTTTTCAGTTAGATGACGTTAACACTCACCATAGTAACACTATGTCAATTATTCACCAAATTCGCAACTAACTGATAACAAGGCTGTAGCCGTGCGGATAATACAACCGCCTCACGGTCGGAGGGCGTGGGTTCAAATCACATTTATAACTGTTATAATGATTTTGGTTTTTATGAAATTTGGATAATCTTTATAAATATTTGGCAAATATTAGATATATATATATTTTTTTTTACCACATTCACACAACACCATCTAGTCCCAAACTAAGCAGAGCTTGTACGATGGGTATTAGACAATGGATAAACATACATATATACTTTTTTTGTAAATACATACATATTTTACATAGAAACACCTAGACCAAGACAAACATCCATGTTCACGCACACAAATGTTCGACTTGAGCGGGAATCGAACCCGCGACCTTCGGCGTGGCAGACGCTTACACTACCGCTGCGCCAACCGGTCGTCAGAATTAAATAAAAATAATATTTTGAAAAAATATTAAAATATTAAAAATAAAAATAATATTTTGAATAAAAACTTCTAATAACTACAGGAGCGACTGGAAGGATTAAAAAAGAGATAATATGTGGTAATGTAAATAAATAAAGCAAATTATAATTGATGTAGATACTTTGCATTTTTAAGTTCATCATTATATAATAGTAGCTTTTTCCCGCGTTGAAGTCGGGGTAACATTAATTTACTTTCAGTCTCAAGTTGTGTTGAGTTCAGAAACTCTATAGAGTACAAAGTAATTCGGTCAGTATCCATGACATTATCTACCATTATATATACCGAATATATATCTATAAACACTTTCGCATTTACAATATTAGTAGAGTATTTCTGAAGATAGACTGATATGTAAGTAACCTATCTTTAGGGTTCCGGTAGGGGGAGGCTTAAAACTGAACCCCTGATAGATTCGCCATGTCTGTCTATGTATCCGTTTCTATATCACAGCCACTTTATGCCTAAACTATTAAGACTACAAATTTCAAAATTGGTAAGTATTCTGTGAACCGCTTTATGATTTATATACAAAAAAATAATATCTGTCCTATACTAGCGGGGTGCCTATGGAGATTTTAAATTTAAATTTTGCTTCCCAAAACCCTTGGTGCTCAATATCAATAAACAATATCGATACACAAACACTACAGAAACCAAAGTTATTTTTGCTGGCGAAAAATTGATAGTGATATTTGGCTAGGGGGTTACGTTATGCTTATGTTAAGTGAATCCCTCTACTACGTTAACCTTGATGAGCGAGTTCGACTCGCACTTGATTTCATAATTACTCATAATATTATTGCTCTTAAAAGTTTGAGATCCGCACGCTCCACATTGTTTCCCTCTTGCCGGCCGCGCATTCACTACGGACACTTGTATGAAAGTCCTATGGTTTGAGTTGCCCGCGTGCTCCCCGCGCTGCACAGCTCGCGCCGCTCGCCGTGTCCGCCTTCCCACTACGGACACTCCTATAGAGTTCCATATGTTTGAGTTTCCCGCGTCGCGCCCGCACCCGCGCCCGCCTTTCACTGTGGCCGAGCACTCAGAGTGGCCACTTGGATACCTGTTCGCTTCTTCTGACATTTACATCAGAACGTTGCCGTGCTTTGGAGGGACGTAAAGCTGTTGGTCCCGGTTCTTCTCTCAGGGCAAGAATTAGGCCATGTCGGGTCTTCAGGATGCCTTAAAATGCTGACACAGCAGCCACATCCTACACTAAAAAAAGGCATACGCCTACTTCACCAGATCAATTTCCAATATCAACTTACTAAAGATGTCTTTTGCGGGCGCAAAAAACTTCACACAAAATTAAAACGCGCGTCGCCATTTTTAATTAGATGTATAGAGCGACTTAACGATGCATATGAGCTCATAAACGTACTCCACTTTACGGCGTCACGAGATGATGATTTTATTACTAAAGTAATTAAAACGAATGGCCACATACAGGTACTTCCAGTTGTGTATCGCTTAAGACTGGCGGATGAGCGAAGTGTCAATAAAAACGCTATGAAATATATTAGCTTGATTATTATAATAGAATTCACGAAGGAATAAACGCTTATGCATAAAGATGTAAATCGTATCTTTATTGTATCTCAATACTTATATCTTTATTGTATATAATTTAAGCTTATTTTAAGAACCGTTAGATGATATTTTTTTAATTAGAACTTCTGTTCTACGTTAAAATCTTATAAATTTTATAAAGCTTCAATCAACAGACACAACGCACACGCAGACTCAAAATAACAATTTATGAATCACACATAATTTTGAATCGGTTGGGGATCGAACCTACCAATTTCTAAGCAGTGCTGATCGATGAGGCTAGCCGCCTCATCCGCCCTTAAACCGCTACGCCAACCGTGCAGTCAATAAATACATATATTAAGTATTGTAAGTAAATGATTGATTGTTTTTAAATCGCAACCCTGATTCTAGAAATTAAGTGAAGGGTATTTATTAGGAGGCCATTGTAAGTATTCCCCGTTTCGCTATAATTCAGCTTAATTCAAATAACTAGTGAAACATAAAAAAATTTAATGGATTGGACATTCAATATTTTTTGTGAATATATTTCACAATTAAAAGTCCGATCGTGAATCTGAAGCTACGAGTATTAAGGCATACGTTTCATGATTTATTAATATTTGAAATTCTTGAATGAAAAACGTTTTAAGAAACTGGTCGGTTAAATATGTTACTTATCGAACAAATAAATAGTCATAGATAAGTTGATTTCAAAAATATTGTAATACAATTTAATAATTTGTACAAATAATTTGTTATTCAAGTTTTGGACAAAGTCTTTTTGGTGTTTTCTTTTGGAAAGTTCTTAGGGCGATTTCAGATTAGCGTTTTATACGCGCGTATAAGCTCGTTTTTGGAAACGCATGTGGGCACGTATAGGCTCGCCTTTTGGCACACGCGCAACTCGTACGAGCGTTAACACGCTTCTATGCTTGTATAAGCGCCAGCCGTCAGAATCCATGTTGACACTGACAAGATATATGTCACTACCGTTTCGATTGAACACGCCGAAATATGCCCGTCCGGTTTTTAGAAGCGCGTAATGTAGCGTGCGTGTAAGCGCGTAATGCTGAAACGACCTTATACGCGCAGAAAAATACGCTAATCTGAAACTGCCCTTAGTAGTTACACAGTGAAAATATAAAAACAATAAAAAGATACCAAGTAACATTTCTGTTCATTCATTCAAACAAAAAAACACAATAACCGCATCTATCAATATCACGACGTAAGATTTTGATTAAAAACATTTTAACTTTATAAATACGACCGGATGTATTCGTAAATAAACTTAATTTCCTCGTTCAGTAATTATATAACAACGTTGATATAATAGAGAGCTCATCGCATGTGATTGAAAACCCATTTGATACAACAATATTAACTTAATTTTGAGAAACTAAATCGAAGCTCAATTTACTACAATTTCCTTTATGAAACTACCTATGCTAATAGCTGTTTAAACTTATATTAAATACTGCAGATTACATTGCAGTGCTACTGCGATATAAGCTTTACTATTTTACTTTCGCAAATGGTACACTCAAACATACTATTTTTATGTATATGTTATATTAGACCCGCAAACTTAGCCCTGTACATAATCTGTCCACTGCTGGACACGGGCCGCATCTAAGGGCGGTTTCAGATTAGCGTTTTAAGCTCGTTTTTAGACGCGCATGTAGGCGCGTATAGGCGCGCCTTTTGACGTTAAGAAACATTGTTGTGTATGTCGCAGATATTTAGGCTAAACGTGATATTATAATTTCACTAGTGACATTATAATACACAGATTATAGTCAATTGCTTGTATTACTTACAATTTAACGGGCTAGTTTCAGTGCCATTATAATTTCACTAGACCGATACAGTGAAAGTGTAAGGCAGTGATGACAATAACACTGGTTTAAGAAAGCCGTTAGATTATCAGAGCGCTCGCTGATTGGTCCGTTTTTGTTACCAGCTGTATTCTTCTTCTTCTTCTTTTTAAAGTCGACTCCCGCAATTGGAAGAAATTCCTGTTTCGCGGAGGACTTTACAAACGTACAACCAACGGACACAATGAAAACCCAGACTCGAGACAACAATTTATGTCGCACAAAGTGTTGTTTCGTGTGGGAATCGAACCCATGACACGCGGCGCAGTACCAAGCGTCGAGGCGACCGCTTAAACCACTACGCCAACCGTGCAATCAATCAAGTATTAAACATAGAGTTAGGAAATAAGAGACAGGTTTTTGAAAACCAACCACGTTAATAGGTTATGTTAGGTTTTCTTGTGACCCTATATTTTTGTTCAGCGCCATATTAGCCTCAACATCATAAACAACTCCAAAGTTCTTATTTTTTTGTTTTATCAGTTTGGTCACTGTAGTAAATTCGCTGTGCGACTGATTAAGTCAATTGACCAATCAGAACACGCGGGGCTCCCACCACAAACTTAACTCATAATAAACCTAGGTTTCTTATAATATCACTATTTGCGGACCTAGTTTTATTACAATATCACTACTGCGGCTTAGTGAAATTACAACATCAAAATTATACGAATCGGTCGTTATTGACTATATAATCTGTGTAATTGTAATTTTAGTTGTAAAATTATAATATCACGTTTTTAACTAAATACACCTGCGACATATATACAGACAGACAATATAACTCTATATATGTGACAAGTAATTGTGTAGGCGTAACTATGCAGGATTTTCGATGAAGGGTACTTTCGACCTATAGGTGCCTTTCTAGTGATCTATTTGATACTGTTGATGTGAAAATTAATAATTATCTATAGTTCGTCTTACTATCAATAACATCTACATTGAGAGGATTATCAGACTAATACCTATATTATTGTTTATGTAGCAGGTCTCAATCGCATAATTGTTCGAAAATAAACGTGAAATACCCTTGTATTTGACATTTTGACGTGGGTTACACCAGGTCTGCTCACGGTGTCATTGAATGAGACTCATTACATCGATATGTGTACTATTCGCAAAATTATGAAAGTAAATAATCATTTACTAGAGGGTGCCCGCAGCTATCTTTTTTATCTATTTCTCTAAATTTTAGCTTTAGGTGTTTTGCTTTGCAATTATATTGGATTGCAATTTTTTTTGCATGCGGCTAGCAATGTTAAAGCTCCGACTAAATCTTCTGCCTATTTTCTTTAATTCTTTAAACATTAAACTTCAACATTTTAATTGCACGTTGCCTCAAATACATTTTTTGGATTTTTTTGTTTTTCATAATTTTCTATAGCCCCGCTACTCGCCAGCCAGGTCAGCAGTTCCGTGTTGGGGTATAATAGGAGAGGTATGAGGCAAGTTTTGAGCTTGCCTCAAATACCTACCCAAAATTGATGCCAGCTCTTGGACCATAAATACAAATGGTCTCTTCACAATGTGGTCTCAAAGTAAACATTGTTGTTATAACTAGCTTCCGCCTATGTGCGAGACTAATGCATGCAGTAGGTATTAGAAAAACGTATGTTACGGTTAATATTTTATTGATTCATCATAATTGGCTGAGATGTAGTGATATTATAATCCCTACAAAGAATTAAAACATGAATTCTTGTACGTTTAACAGCTCACTTTTCGGGCAGACATCTGAACTACTTAATACAATATGGATTTATTATGATAAGAATTTCATTCTACATTTGAATAAAAGGTTGGTGAAAGTTTTTACGTATAAGACCCGCATCGCAACCTAATCTAACCAAAGTCTCGGATATTACCTACATGGCTCACGGTCGTTTCTTTGAAAGGTATATGAAGAAAAGATGTTTCTACTGATATTATATTAGAATTTAGGTATAATTGGCTAGTTCCCGAAAGCAAATGGTGTCTGTCTCAAGGAGACATAATTTAACAAAGTTTATTATGCTAGAAGAAGGATCGTGTAGGCGCGAATCCCTGGCTCAGATGAAGATGACGGTCTTGGATCGCAAATATCAGTACTAGGTTGATGATGATGAATCTTCTAAACTTGTATACTTTGTATTGTCCATGCCATATTTAAGAAAGTGACCACATGGGGCACATTATCTGCTGCCGTTGGGTTACTTATAAACCCTTTTTCCAACCTAAAAATCAAATCCTTGCAATCGACCACAATATTTACTCAAGCTTACTGTTAATACCTCACATTTCATGGCAACACTTTTCACACGTTGACGCTAAAAGCTAAAAATAACACGTACATACACCCATAGATTACCGTACGCCATGCTTAAAAATCCGTTGTGTTATTACACCCAGTTATTACAGAAGTAGGGGAAAACAAGGTGAATTTGCACTATTGCGGTGGTCTTCACGTAATGCTATACAATTGCGGCTCAAACGGTGGCCCGACACGACAAGCTCTTTTGCATTGTAAATGCCGATACCGTACCCTGTAAAAAATCGTTCGTGTGGAAACCCCAACCAATGTCACAGACACCTTTGAACCACAGCTTTCAACCACTTTTAACCTGTCATATCATGTTTCAGAGACCTTCTTACACTGGCCCTGAATGTGTCAATTCTACCTTTTCGTTGCGGATAAAAGATTGTAAGAGGGGACTGAATAAAAAGACGTTTGTGATAGTTTTTTT
This sequence comes from Euclidia mi, assembly GCA_944739405.2. Taxonomy (NCBI): domain Eukaryota; kingdom Metazoa; phylum Arthropoda; class Insecta; order Lepidoptera; family Erebidae; genus Euclidia; species Euclidia mi. The sequence continues at coordinate 21,327,875 of OX123204.2, read as the reverse complement.
TTGTCAGTAGAAAAATGTTAGGTACTTTCTCACAGCGTCGTTGAGGAGTGTAATATTTTTGATGGTGTTCAGTTATTATTTCTTTCGTGAACATTCTGGAAAATTCTATATTTTTACTCTTATTTTCCTTGTTATATTTGGACTTAACTTGGACATAGTAAAGACTGATATAATATTTTTACACACATTACATTCGTGTAAATTTTTGTTTTATTGTAAGCTTTTCCTGGTTTTGTGAATTGATTTTCACCCAATTACTTTAAATCTAGCGTTCTGAAAACAAGTGTTGTGAGAAACGAAAATATTTAAAGATAGGTACGTTTTCAGAAATAATATTTATAGATTGCAAACCTTCATTAGAAGTTCTGGAACCTATCTGTTTTCGTTTCTGAATCTTTATGAAACTGATTTTATGTTACTGTTTGCACTTTTACAATCACCAACTTCACGGAACACACCGAAATATCAGATTCTCGAAACAAAGATACATACGAATATGTAAATAAATAAAAAAAACGTTAAATTTATAAATATATCTATTTTGGTTAATGTTGGTAAATGTAAACAGTTTTGAATGATTGATTAACATTTTTAGTATTGTATTACATAGTTGGATGGATTAAGAAGGCAGACTAGGCCTGACGGCCCGTTCACAGCGGACAGACGGCGGCAGCGTTTCGATGCAGGTACAATCAAATAAGTCGACGGTGGACCAGCTTGAAAAAAAATCCCTTGGCTCGCTCATAGAGTCGAGGCACACTAGAAACTGGATTTGTATACGAGTGTCAATGTGTGTGTAAAGTAGCACTGGAAGCAACAATGTCTTGCTGAGCGATTCTCGCCCCTATAGTGGTCTAGCGGGAAGTTGTTCGACTGTACATGTCGCGCTTTGCTCCACCGTGGACAATGTCCGCGTGGGGACCACTGCCGTTGTAAGACGGTCGTATCTACGGAGAATAACTAAGGTTTTTATACTCTATATAACTTAGTTAACGTAAATAGACATGTATTAAATTTTTGATTAAGCTACGTTATTTTCTTTTCCGTCCTTTGCCCAAATCCATAATTATTCAAAGCGAGCTTATCAGTTCACTGACCTTTAAAAACCAATGCCTACTGCATAATGTGTTGAATAACTTAAAGGTTTTGTTTGAAGAACCTCTTGTTGGGCGGTGAAACATTCCGACGAAGTAAAATGAATCAAAACATGTCCCGTAATGCCGTGGTATGTCGGCGACATTACCATATCGGAGGAACTTGCAAAACATCGAACTCGAGGCACAGGAAGCGTGGACAAGGCTTATTTTTCTAGATAATTACTTTTCAGAACGAATTACCTGCTTGGACTTGGATAGGGTATGGACGAACCCTTATCATAATCTGAAAAAATGACTGCGGAATCTTGATGATAGAGGACAGTAGCGATGTCATACTTAATAGACGTAGTTTTTTTAAACTCGATTTCGAAACGAACGATTCTGAGCCGTTCAATGCCACAGTTATTCTTCGCTTGGCACCATTAGTGAAATATGAATAGTAGAGTCTTGCTGATTTCAGCATTAATGGTTCCACTTGACCATCTCCTCGCCTTAGCCAGCGGCTTAGATGTGCTTTTGCACACACTAATGTGTAAGTATGAGCCGGGGTTACCACTTACCAGTAGGTGGGCTACCGTCTCGTCTGTCTATTGATAAATAAAAAGACATTTACATTATATGTAGTTAAGTTAGTTTTTTGTGGATAAATAGAATACCACGAGCACATGTCGAGCTCACTACAGGAACAAAATAACGTTAAAATTTTGTTTGTCGTTGAAATACTGATGAATTCAGTAGAATTTCAGAGAATATGTCTATGTGTGCCAATCATATTTTAAATCGGTACTTTTAAAAGTATTGCATAAACCGATATCAAAAGGGCCTTTTTATTTAAACGAAATCAATACAAATTAATTTAAAGCGGAACTAAAATCGAGCATTTAATTAAATGTTATCGAATGACGCAGGATAATATTTGTGTTAGTAAATGGCAACTAAATGTTTGCGCGGGTAAATGCGTACCGCGATGCCGCGTAGAATCGAAATGCAGTAACAGGCACGTCTGCGATTTTCAAAATTGAACTTTATGTTAATTAGATTCAATATACAAAATCATAGAAATACCTGCGTTTTAGAGTTGTCAGAGTAGCGCAGTAAATGGTTGCGTGTAATTCGATATTCCCGCCGCAAGCGCAATGACGTCATGGCTACGTCATTCGTCCAAATATTGCCGCTTTGATCTATGAGTGGCGTATATGGCAACTTAATTTTAATTTTATGTATGTCATTATTTATAGATTTTACCGTTCATATGGCAACATTAAGGTAGGTTTTAAATTGCTGTTGTGTCTGTAGAGTATGTTATAAATAAAATCGAGTATCACAGATATGCTTACCTTTCTATGGTTGTCATCATTGGTTGGATGAAGAAGAAGAATCCAAGGATTAATAAGAGAGACAGTAAGAGCGGTTGCGGAGATCGATCGTGTAAGACGATCGAAACGTCGGAAACAATAGGTATTTATCTTACACCGATCGTGGTCGTGGAGATATATCTATATATAGAATATTAAACGTTTATGTTTCATTAAAGTTGTATTTATGCCAAAAGAAGTGTGAAAGACATTGAGTTTGGTGTTTGAAAAGGATTGAAACCTCGCTGCCGACAGTTCTTGGCGGACAGATCAACTAACTACCCAGTGTCAACGGACGGATTTCAAATCATCATCCTGAAACCCGGGGAGTATTTTACTTATTAACTTACACACCTCATCACATATTTACTCGGCTCACATAACGTGAGCTTCGTCCATCACACACTGGTTCAGTTTCTGTCTCCTTTTGCTTGACAAAAGTGAAAGCAAAATCAAGGACTGAACAAATGCCCCATACAAACACCCACTACACAAATCACACTTCACAATTATTATTTTAAGTGTATATGCATCAATTCCCAGTTGATATATTTATTTGAATATAATTAGTACCTAGTATAAATAGCTACAGCCTACAGCTATCTTACCTAGTTTACTTTTAAAATTGTCCAAGAAACTAAGATATTATAAGTAATATACTAATCTAGTAATCAAATTACCTTTCTAGTTTCTTTGTTATTCTTTTTCTGTTCAATTTGTATAACTTTTCTTATTATTATTTTTTTGTCAATATACCTACATCACAGTACTTTCTTAAAATAATTCTGTCTGGCAGACAAACTTAGTTCTGCAGCATTTGCAGTTAGGAAAGTTCGACAATTCACAGACGTAGATACTGCTAGACTAGTTTACTTTAGTTACTTTCACAGTGTAATGTCTTACGGGATACTATTATGGGGTACGGCGGCCGACATTCAGACAATTTTTGTTATTCATAAGAGGGCCATACATATTGCACATATATAAGTTAGGTGCTAGAGATTCTTTACGAGATAAATTTAAAGAAGTAGAAATATTTACAGTTGCATCGCAGTATATATTTGCTAATTTAATGTACGTTAAGAAAAACTTAACTCTTTACCGTAAAAATAGTGACTTGCAGAAAGTGAACACAAGGAATAAACATAAACTAGTGGACACTAACTACCGTCTACATAAAGTTCATAACTCATTTGCGGGACTCGGTATACAATTCTTCAACAAATTACCTCTGGAAATAATGAATTTACCTCTGCACAAATTTAAAACCACTACTAGGAATTTTCTTTTAAAAAGGGGTTATTACACTATTAAAGAATTTCTAGATGACAAGACATCATGGGTCTAGTTGCTTTTTTTAAATTCACCATAATTGTTCTTTTTATGACTGTGTAAAATACTCTCTTCTTAATTAGTAACATGTTAAGTGGAGGTGCCTTGTGAACACTCATGATGTTTGCAGGGTTTGTACATTTTTTATGATTTGTTGAATCTATTATATCAGTTTTTATGCCTAATCATTGTTCACTTGTCACCTTTACAAAATTCTTTAATCTATTGGTTGCTGATACATCTATACTGGTGTCGCTATAGTGTTTAGTTGTTGTACTATTCAATTTTTTTTTTCATATCCATTTAATTCTAATCAGTGTCGCGAAGTGTTTTGGCTGTGTCAGCAATCATGGTACCACAAATTGTAAGATTAAGATTCTGATTTAAAAAAGAGTGCCATGAGTTTCTTCCAGGCTCTTCTCATAGCCCTACCATCCCGAACCTGGTTGTAAAAAAAGAATTGACGTTCATAAGTGTTGCTTTTGTAACCTATATGAATAAATGAGTTTGAATTTGAATTTGAATTTTAATTTATCGTAGAAGACGATGGAAACGGGGTGCATAGGGTTCCCACCAAGAACTTAGGGTCCCAAGCCAACCTCACCTGCAAGTGGTGCACCTGTAGATCAACGGACGAGGCTCTGGCAAACAAAATATCCCGATAAGCGACAAAAGGCTCGCCACCTATTACGTGGGATCAAAACACTGGCGAAAAGTGGGTGTTTAATATGCCTCTGCCTACCCCTTCGGAGAAACAGGCGTGAGTCTATGCTATGCTATACGATGGAAACGTCGGAAAAAAATTGGTATTTATACCTTAAATAAGTTAATTTTACGCAATTAAAACCCGCTAAGGGCGGTTTCAGATTAGCGTATTTTTCTGCGCGTATGCGGTCGTTTCAGAATACGCGCTTACACGCGCGCTACATGACGCGCTTCAATAAACCGGACTCGCGTAAACGGGCATTTTTCGGCGTGTTCGCTCGAAACGGTAGTGACATCTTGACAGTGTCAACGTGGATTCTGACGGCTCGCGCTTATACGAGCTTAGAAGCGCGTCAACGCTCGTAGGAGTTGCGCGTGTGCTAAAAGGCGAGCTTATACGCGCTTACATGCGCTTCCAAAAACGAGCTTATACGCGCGTATAAAACGCTAATCTGAAATCGCCCTAAATGATTTTGTATGATGTAGGTATACAAACGCTAAAGCTTAAAATCTGTCAAATATTGTTTGCTCCGAATAATCTTCGAAAAGCTGAACCCATTTTGGAAATATTTACTACCAGGTAGTTGCCTATATAACGTCGCATTCTATCTTTACAGCAAAGCGATAACCCATCTTAGCGCTGTTCGTACGAAAATATATCTTAGGCCGTGTCAGAGGTCATCGAACGACCTATAGACTTACTCTCAGATCTTTAGTTAGTTTGGTTAGCTACACTCGCGGCACCTGTCAAAACATGCCACCGTAAACTTAATACTCCCACCTGGAAAACTCCCTCAAGCGGCAAAATTGAACAAAATTTAAAACTGTAAGTCTCAATAATGCTCATAAAATATGTTTACAAAACATTCTCGGTAAGTGGCTTGGCACACAACAACTCTGGTAAATTTCGCTCGCAGATTCTGTGGTATACATCTTGAGAACTCCTTCAATCAAAATTTAAGTTGATATTGGAAAAGTTTTGCGAGATTGATGCGTAACTGTTATACAAACGACTCTGGGTCGTTCCACTTTTATCAGAATTGAGTTGAGTTCGACGACATCGTTGAATTTGACTCGGAGCATATTCATGTGATGTTCAACGAACAGCATTACGCAGTCCACTGCTGGATATAGGCCTTTCTTTATGCTCCTGCTACACCTGCGTCTTAACGCGTTAATTTATGCGCTACGTAGATGGCCAACGTTTTAACGCGTTAAAATACTAAATTCCGACGCGAATTTGTTAGCGCGTTAACTAACGCGTAGTTGGTCATTCCCATTAATGTTAACGCTAACGCAGGTATAGCAGTAGCATAATTGCGACTTTCTAGTTTCGTTGAATCAATAGGAGACGGAGAGGGAGAAACGGTTTGCTATATGGTTTAATGTTGAGTTTTCCCGTCTCTTCTCAAGGATACACCTACTATTTACTTCATGTATATTCCTTAGTCGCCTCTTGACTGAATGAAATGGGGTAATGACACTTTTTATTCTTAATCCGTCACCACATCAACTTTTCAAGCTATTGTATTAAATGTCTTACTAGGAAATCAACTACCTAAGGAGTGATTGACTTCTACGGTCTCTTATCGAACTTTTGGTTATTCTTTCGGATGTTTCCCATTCTTTTATATTTCCAAATCTTAGGGCAGCTGAATCAGCTTAGCGATTTTTGAAGCTTTTGTTTAATTGACTTTGAATTTGACCTAGTGATAAATAAATAGCAAGGTTATGGTGGTGTCGATACTGCATAACGTGTAGTACTCAAATATCTCGGCCATTTAAAACACAACTTAATAGTATTATAAACTAAATCACACAAATTCATAACAGTAACTATACCTACAGTAAAGATACATACCTTGATTATAAAATTGACATATTTATCTATAAGTTACTAAGATATAGCTTAGCGTAAAATGTCAGGATCATACCTCCCTGACATTCCCTTCAAGCATATAAACGCGTAAGATAAGAAAGATATAACAAACATAACAATAATTTCTCACAAACAAGAACATCCGCAAATGACAAATTTACCCCTGAATCTTCATTTAGAAGCTTACGACAACAAGGTTGTTTATTTTTTCAATCGCAGACCCTCAGTTTTATTGTGCTAAGAGACGATTCTGGCGGCAATTGTAGATAGACCCTAACTCACTAAGAAATTGTACGAGATAAGTGGGCTCGATTTACTAAAAAGATTTTTTTGGGAAAGATTACTTCGGGTGAGGGTTTAGGATGATTTTGTACGACTTGTGACTTTTACTTGCTTATTTGTTGCGTTGGTTTTAACTTAGAGTGAATAATTTATAAAGGTCTATGGAAGTTCAAAAAATATTTCTTGAAATTTTTCATATGTTTTTGTTGTTAGCGGATAAGTTAGTGGCAATTTTGTTGGTAGCCGTTTACCACCAATTGGCGATGCAAAGATTATACGCACGCCTCTAGCGGTGAATTCGGAAGTTATCTGGGTACACAATTTTGACAGCTTTCAATACAACTTTGTTTCGAGCCAAGACGAGCTTAAATTCGTAATTGTATTGAGCTGTCAAAAGTGTCGCACTCGGGCAACTTTAAAATTCGCCGCTCGAGTCGCTTGTTAGAATCTTAGCATCGCCAATAATGGTCATAAATTGAGATTTCAGCTCTCTCACTCATTCCTAGAATAATTTATATTTCTTCATTCTAACTAATAGTAACAACCATTGAAAGGTACCTAAGCAACGCTGTGCTCGATTAAATTTGTAATATACTCTACACTCAAACCGGCAATTTAGAACCTACCCTAACGTTGCTGCATGAACGCCGAACGGTATAATCTATAAATAATGACATTCAGAACAATTAAGTTATACGCCACTCATAGATCAAAGCGGCAATATTTGGACGAGTAACGTAGCCATGACGTCATTGCGCTTGCGGCGGGAAAATCGAATTATACGCAACCATTTACTGCACTACTCTGACAACTCTAAAACGCAGGAATTTCTATGATTTTGTATATTGAATCTAATTAACATAAAGTTCAATTTTAAAAATCGCAGACGTGCCTGTTACTGCGTTTTAGAATCTACGCGGCATCGCGGTACGCATTTATCCGCGCAAACATTTAGTTACCATTTACTGAGACAAATACTATCCTTTGTCTTTCGATAACATTATATTAAATGCTCGATTTTAGTTCCGCTTTAAATTAATTTGTATTGCTTTCGTTTAAAAATATCCATTGATAATAAAAAGCCTTTTTTGCTATCCATTCATTCCATACTTCTAAAAGTACCGTTTTAAAATATTTTGACACACACATAGACTGAAGACACACATATAATCTCTGAAATTGTACTCAATACATCGAACATCAATTATCTCAATTTTCAATTCATTTAACTACATAATATCTAAACAACGTTCTTTCGCTGTAGTGAGCTCGACATGATCTCGGAAACACTTAAAACTACGGTGGGTAATCACTGGCTTGGCAATCAAAGCAAAGAACATAAAAATTTGGATAAAAGTAAAACCATATGAACTCTATGACGCATTGTCTGGCTTCTCACCGAAAGCAAAGAAAATGTCATTCAAATAAACTAATTGAAATCTCACTTACTTACAAACACACAAACAAACGATATATTACACAAGATACATGAATAACTCGACCTAAATCCGCGCCATATTTTTGCTCTGACTACAATAATGGGTTGACATACTCATATAATATGCTAATACTCGGGCTAATAAATGTTACATTATAATTACGCATCGCAGCTAATCTTAGTAATAGTGTGTTCGTACTCATATATCATGTAGCGCGTAATGAGCCGTTTAATAGCTTACTGACTCGCGATCTAACTTGAACTCCGTTTCGATTTCACGTTTGCATATATCACACTTGTATACTACTTGAATGCTTGCTTTCCTTCGGGTTGTGGGAATTAGATGATAGGCGCTCTGTGTTAAACATAATATTTAAATTCAACCAAATTTACTAGGTTTTGAGGATGAAATGCACTTAAATAGACTTAGTGAGATATTTATATGGCAGCGATTGAATATATATTAATAAAACGTAATTGGCTGTATGTTGAGTAGTCATTTGCTGTAGCTGTTGGTTTTCCTTAACTAAATAAATAAATAAATATACTAGGTCTTGTGAAGCTCATCGTGTGTATTAAATAGTTAATTATCGCTTCGCTTTTTCCTCGTTTTAGCTGTCATAGGCCTGGACATTTCTTCCACTAATATTTTTGTTAGTTTTAAGTCAAGTGACTGCACAGCATTCAGAAACTTCTTACGTTTCTTACCAAGTCGTCGCTCCTGCTATTGAGGATCCATTCATATCTTTTAAGTTTACCAGCGCTAGGCTGCCAATCCAGAAAAAATTCAGTGCCACCAATCATCGGTTCTATATATGGCTGTGTCTGTATTATGAAATGTATGTGGATATAAAATAGTCATACATACTACAGATATCTGTTGCTAAACCCAAGTATCGATTACTGACTTTTGAATATTTTATGTCTACAATCAGTGAAAGCATCGTTAGAGAGCAACGACAACCCAGCCTACTAGACATGTTTTCGTTTATGTTTTCGTTTCTACAAACAAACAATTCTGCCAAAGCGTTGAAGTATGCGGGGCGAAGGGGGCTACAAAAATGCAGTGTATGCAAGACGTATAAGTCTAATGTGTTGTCAACAAGTGTTCGCCTTACGTCTGCCGTCTTGTAGGCTGGGTTGTCGTTGTTAGAGAGAGAGAGAGAGAGAGACTGACTGGTGAAACGCCATCAATGACATTAAATGATGTAGTCCACTATTTATTCTGAGTCCAGATCATTTATTTTCTTTCTTGCATATATGTCTAAATATTTGTGAAGGCCCTTTGTGACACAGTGATCATTATAAGACAGCCTATCGCCAATATCACCAATTCCCTGTAGGAACCTGTTAGACAGCTAACTGTAGGAACTTCTCTCTTACCAAATCATCACTTCTTCTGGTGGCTGCTACTCCAGAAATATCCATTTCTACAAGCAACACAAGCTATATATTGCTTAAACCTGTATTATGAAATGCATATCAATGTAAAATAGCCGTACATACTACAGATATCCGTTGCTAAACCCAAGTATCGATTACTGACATTTGAATAATTGATGTCGACAGTCAGTGAAAGCATCGTTAGAGAGAGAGAGACTGGTGAAATGCCATCAATGACATTATGTCGAGTGCTCGGATGGCGCAATGGATATTTATAGGCTATGGTACGTTTGCTTCCCTTCACTTCTCGTACGACGCAAAAATAGTGTAATCCAGTATTTGTTATCAGTCGAAAGTATTTATTTATGTATCTCGTGCATTTGTGTCTGAATGTGTGTAAGAGGCTCTTTTTTGACACAGTGATCCTCCCTTGTACCTGATTGGTACTTTTAAGATGAAATAAAAATCTTTATAGTTTTAAACATACCAGTTGCGTACTGGGCATTTTTGGCATGTGAGCGACATTAGCAATAGTAGTTACATAATAGTGTATATTTTTATACAAACGTGATGACAAACCTTCACTTTTAAGCGATTAATCCATCGTGCTCTGCCATTAATATAGCTTTAAGAGGTTTTGGTAATTTTTAGCGACCAGATTTATGGACCAGTCCAGTTAGCCTAATAAATCATTGATTTTAAATTCTGTGAAAGCGACTACCTAGTCTAAAATTGTGAGGTTTTAAAATCCAAAGCACGTTTGACGCTCACTATCGGCCGACAATAGGGCCACGTAACTTACGTTAGCGCTGCAATACAAGTCAATAGTCAAAAACCTATTCATATTTTTTTTCATACGTTTGTGGCTTTTGTATTACAGCGAGCGTTGCGCAGTTATACAGAGAATTACTGGTAAAATATAAATGGCTGTGTAAGCCAGTATCTCTAACAGGTTCTTAGTTTTCTTTTTAAAATGATTGACCAACATACGTTTAAAGCCGGTTGATATTTATATCAATCAAATAGTTTTTCTTGTCAACAGTATATATGTTGCAGTCAAAACTCTTAACCAGTCAAAAGTACTATTGACTAGCAAAATCAGTCAAAAGTACTTTTGACCGTATGCTTTAGTCAATAATATTTTTTCCTAAAATAACAGTTAAAAGTACTTTTGCCCAATGGAGCTGGCTAAAAGTACTTTTGACTTAACCTACCTACTTATTATGAAAAGTTCTCGTCCTCCATGGATACTTAGTTATGTGTAGATACTTATGTACCTAATAGGTTATGTTAGATTCTCTTGTGACCCCGCACTTGAAAATAGGAGCCCTGCGAAGCTGGGCTCCGTCTACTTAGCTTATTGGGCGACTATGTAATTTTTGCTATGCTTTTGATGCTTTATTGCAGTTAAAACTACTTTTGACAAAGAGCGTCAGTCAAAAGTACTTTTAACCGCAAATTTGCAGTCAAAAGTACTAATAACCAATAATTTTCAATCAAAACCACTTTTGACCAACCTGTGCAGTCAAAAGTACTTTTGACTGATTTTGCTAGTCAATAGTACTTTTGACTGGTTATGAGTTTTGACTGCAACATATATATCGGGCGCATTCGCGTAAATATGTGAAAGACATACCTACTTAAAATACCTTTCTATTTTTTGCAAATGTTTGACTCAAGTTGAAAAGTTGAGGGAAAATAGAAAGGTATTTCACCTTTTTTTATTAATGAGCAATGGCATGTAGTATTTTGAAAGTATAGTAACTCCACGTCCCAAAATGAAATTTCTGACGTGTAGGCTTAAAATGCCAAAATAAATTGGAGTTCCTCATAAAGTAAGGAAGTAAATATATATATAGTCTAAGGAGTTCCTACTCTTGTCGTATATGCGCAGATTAGATGCCACATAAATGGCAACGACAATCAAAACGGAAGTCAAAAGGAGGGGCCATTTAATCTGCACATATAAAATTCTTGAGTGTCTGACTCACAGACAAGCTACAGCCAAAACTATTGGGCGCAAGTAGCTGTAGTTATTAGGAGTGTACTTAAGAGGTATTTCTCTAAATTCCCATGGGATCGAGAATAAATGCTTGAATAAAAAAATGTGCGAGCAAAGCTGCAGGCTTCTGCTAGAGTCTGTATGTATAAAATAATTGCGTAACTGACTGACAGATAAGTTACAGCTAAAACGATTAGGCGCATGCAACTGAAATTTGGGATGTATATTCCTTGCACTAAGAAAGGATTGCCTGAAATTACCCCGGTGTCGGGCAGAACGAGTGAAATAAAAAAAATGAGGGCATAGCTGAGGGCATCATCGCGACGCACAGCGATAGACTAGTGGAGAGACGAGCAGACTGCTGCGCAGAGGATCTTGAGACGTAAGAGTCTTGAATACTACGGAATGGTAAATAAACTATCTATACAAAACGTGCCTTGACTTTATGAATTTATATAATTTGTAGCATTCAAATGACTTCCAGTTTGATTACCGAAAAATATATCGATGCAAAGCTGAAAATGCACGGCAAGCCTTCAAGCCTCAAGGAAATATCCAGTAAACACATGCATATAATTGGGCACACTGAAATAGCTGCACTTTCACTCCAATTATAATCCTCTGGCATCCCAGGAGAGGAGCCTAAGACGCTTGTAACCCAAAACCATAGGGATATTGCCGCCACATGTGAACAATTTAGTGTGGAATATATCGTGCCTAGCGATACACAAATGGTTGGTTATTTTAATGTATAGTTGGGTTTACGTTGGTAATGGGAGCAAGGGGCAAGGATAGGAGCAAAATGAAATATGGAGTGCAAACAGCTAAGACTATTCGATTTAAGCTATACAATTAATTCAGGTTGAAGCTGTACGTTATCTTTGAGCTTTTAAAATAAATGACAATAATTGATTCGTTCTTATCTCCACTTGTGGCTTATCTTCGCGTAAACCCACTCAACATTGGGAAAGAGTACCAAAATGTCGGTTCTTAAAAATGTTGAATACGGCAATCAAACAGATAGATATTAAAGTCAGATAAATACAATATATACATACAAGACATGCATAGTCCAAAGTAATAATAGAAATTGGAATACGTAAACTTTGTGTGGCACACTAATCACAAAATAAGTAGACAACAAAATTCAGATGTTGGTAGTCATCTGAAGAGAGAGAGCAAGCGGTTCTAAAACCGTTACTTATTATAACGTTTTATAATCTTGCATTACAATGGCACATTGTACTTATGAGGGTCGAGATTTTCTATCATAAAAGTATTTATTAGTCGAACAGAGAAAACGTATATATTCACGAAGGTAAGTAAATATACTTTACAGTTGTTTGTACAGTAATTACTTTTATATATAATTGCTGAAACCTTGATAGGGATATAAAATTCATGATTGCCATTACGGGATTTCACGCAGAGGTAGCTGTTATACACTCCATGTTTTAAACTTCCATTAACTTTTACGTGAAAATATTTTGCCGATTCTAATTTATTTGACGACCAGTTTATGTACAAATAAATAAAATATTTCTATTTTACTCTGTCTGTTTGTAATTTCAAAATAAAATATTAATTTCATGCTCACACGGTTATTAGCAGAATATCTATGTGTCTCAGGAATTTAGTCAAAAACATGATATTGTAATTTCACAGAGGTCATCGAACGACCTATAAACTTACTCTCAGATCTATAGTTAGTTTGGTTAGCTACACTCGCGTCACTTGTCAAAACATGCCACCGTAAACTTAATACTCCCACCTGGAAAACTCCCTCAAGCGACAAAATTTAACCACGCTGGCCAGACGGGTTGGTACAGGCATAGAGTTTGACGTCGAGTTTGTTGTCTCCTGTCAAGGATAGTATTTGCTTCATGTATTTTCCTTAGTCGTCTCGTACGACATGGAATGAAATGGGGTAGTGACACATGGTATTCTTAATCCGTCACCACATGGCTGTGATCTTAGTTCGTGTACTTAAATGGTACATAAAGTTGCAATGTAGCTTTGGTGACACCAACAGGTTGGTTGTGTGCAGAAATCCTGAAACGGCCAGTTATAACAGAATATGTCCGAACCTGACGGGAAATTGATAGACTAGCAAAGCGCGATAGATCAGGGATGACCTGAAAAGTATATGGCATTTTTGCTAGCTATTGTATGACACTCTAGGAAATCACCTACCAAAGGAATAATTGACTTCTTCTGTCTAGGCATGAGACCGATATATCAAAATGAATCTGAAATCCGATTGCAGTCAGAAATCGTATCGTATCGATATTCCAATGTGAAAAAAACTATTTTAGAAAACGCAAAACAATACTACGATAACGCAAACTACACAAATCCGAACCAAACGGTGCAAGCGCAACCAAACTACAAAGTAAATCTAGAGCTTACGTTTTCGATAGTTTTCATATTCATTCGTTCTCTTTCATACTACCAAACGACTAGTTAGTTAGAATGAGTGAGAACGAATTTCATTTCCCTTTCTTTCTAACTTACTGATCCGTTGAAAGAGCGATAGAGATGAAGCGAATTTTATTGTCGCCAAGCAAGCGAATCGTTTTGGATTTTGGCGGTTTTATTAATTCCAGATTGAATAGATAAAATAAAACTAAATATCGAGGCGATAATATCTAATTCAGATTGCAACTATTTAATATTTATATCGAAAATTGCAAATAGTTATTAGGAATTTATGTTTGGAGAGTTTTATTTGACTTGATTGGTCTCATGCCTAAAATACAAAAAGATTTCGATTGTTTACGTTTGTCGTACGCTACGCTGCAACATCCGCTACTGAAATCGATTTCAAAAGTCGTTTTGAAATCGATTTCAAAATCTGGAATTGGATATTTATCGGTTTGCGTAAAAATCCGAAAACGCCCATGCCTACTTCTGTCCCTTACCGAATACTTGGTTGCTCCTTCGGATATTTAAATTTTTTTATGTGTCCATATTTTAGGCCAATCGATTCGGCTCAGCCATTCGTTAAGCTTTGAATTATTTGAATGAGATAAATAAAGAGCTAGATTATGGTGGTACCTATACTTAATAACTATTAGTACTCAAATAATCCCGGCCAATTAAAACACGAATAAAACTGAGAACATTTAGCTTAGCACTATAAACTAACCGCTAAATTCAATATTCGATGTATGACATATTTAACATAAGCTCGAATTATAAAATAAGTATGTCAAACATGTATCTCTAATCTACAAATCCATCGATAGATCGAATATTGAAACCGGCCGTAAATCATACGACATAACTAATTGTAATTATACACTAACGTTACCTTGATTATAAAAATTACATATTTGCTATCAGTTTCTAAAACATACCTAGTAAAATATCAGCAACATTCCCATCAAGCATATAAACGAGTAAGATAAGAAAGAGATAACAGACATAACAATAATTTCTCACAAACAAGAACATCCGCAAATGACAAATTTACCCCTGAATCTTCATTTAGAAGCTTACGACAACAAAGTTGTTTATTTTTTCATTCGCAGACCCTCAGCTTTATTGTGCTAAGAGACGATTCCAGCGAAAATTGTAGATAGACCCTAACTCACTAAGAAATTGTTCGAGATAAGTGGGCTCGATTTACTGAAAAGATTTTTTTGTGAAAGGTCTTTCGGGTGGGGGTTTAGGTTGATTTTGTGCGACTTGCGACTTTTACTTGCTTATTTGTTTGTTCTGGTTTTAATTTTGACTGAAATAAGTGCCGCTAACTGTCAATAATGGTCATAGATTATTCATCGCTCTTACTAATCCTTGGGTTCTATTTCTTCATCCAACCAATGATGACAACCATAGAAAGGTAAGCATGTCTGTGATATTCGATTTAAATTATAACATACTCTACAGACTCAACAGCAATTTAGAACCTACCTTAATGTTGCCATATGAACGGTAAAATCTATAAATAATGACATTCATAACAATTAAGTTGCCATATACGCCACTCATAGATCAAAGCGGCAATATTCGGTCGAGTGACGTAGCCATGACGTCATTGCGTTTGCGGCGGGAAAATCGAATTACACGCAACCATTTACCGCGCTACTCTGACAACTCTAAAACGCAGATGTTTTTATGGGGTCACCCTTGTTTGACCGAAAGGAATTTGACAAATTTTCACTTCCCAAAAAATTTTTCGCATAATTTCATTTGCCAAATTATTACTTAGCAAAAATTCTATTCACAAAAAATGTTACTCAAACCTAACCTTTGGGAAATTAACGTTTAAACTATATCTTATTTACCAACTAGTACTTTTAACATTTTTTATTTAGTCAAATATTTCAGTTGGAATAACAATCTTTACGCAAAATGAATAATAATTATCCTAATCTAAATAGTTCAGTTCGGGGTAACCTACTAAACACAATCTCTTTTTTTATATTATTGTAAGTCGTTTCTGGCACTCGCCGGTCGCTACCGCGGTACCGCTCGCTTCGCTCGCTCGGCTCGTGCGTAGGAGGTCACAGTTCTTACCTAACCTAACCATTTTTTTTTTACTATTTATTTACTACTTCCATAAATAAACCAATATCACCAAACGTTATTTATTATCTGAAGTTTGTTTGAATAAATCATTTGATTAAAGAACAAATGCCATAATGACATTATACTTGGTAATATTTTGCCAAGTAAAAATTTGACCAAATAAAAATATGCGTCGTAAAATCATTCAAAATATAGCAATGATAAATAAAAAGGTTGCTAAAATTTGTTTGGGTAATGAAATTTTGTCAAAATCTTTCCGGCAAAACGGCAGGAGCCCGTTTTTATGATTTTGTATATTAAACCTAATTGAGAATAAATATAAAGTTCAATTTTGAAAATCTCAGACGTGCCTGTTACTACATTTTAGATGCTACGCAGCATCGTGGTACGCATTTACCCGCACAATCATTTAGTTGCCATTTACTGACACAAATATTATCCGGTGTCATTCTATAACATTTAATTAAATGATCAGTTTTAGTTCCGCTTTAAATTGATTTGTATTGCTTTCGTTTAAAAATAGCCATTTATAATATAAAAGCCTTTTTTGCTATCCGTTTATGCAATAGTTTTAAAAGTACCGTTTTAAACTATGATTGACACATACAGACATAATTATAATCTCTTAAATTGTACTCAGTACATCGATTAGATATTCATTCCCGATCTGGGGGCACGGCAGTGCCCCCGCCAAATCGAGCAAAAAGCGGCACAGCCAATTATCTCTCTTAGCCAAATACTCAGATGGACTTAACTTCTTTGTTTCAGGAATTTAATGGAGTCTTATGTTTAGAATGCTACTCATTAATTAAAGCTGTTGCAACTTCTGAGGCCAAAGTTAACTTTAAAGCTTACTGATTGATTTATTATAATGTTCTTTTGTAATTAATTTTTGAAATATGGACCCCGTGTCTGAAATAAAGTGATATTATTATTATTATTTAACCTTAAACCACATTATGATATATACGATATACAAGCTCCTGCTTCATTGATATATGATTCATTTGAAGAAGATTTATAAGAACAAATAAAATGAAAAATAACATAATAACTGTGTTTCATTTGCCTATTAAGCATTAAACAGTTATGTTTTAATGCCAACTTTATAATATAAAGTCCAAAGGAATGAGATTATCTATTGCCAACTAGCGACATTGAATTCTCATTAATTGTACCACATGGTATTGAGAATTCTCAGTAAGAAATATAATATATCAGACTGAAAATACCCCAAACTTATATAATGCACAGGCGTTCAAATGTATGTAGCTTTGCTTCGTAGCTCCACTTCTTGTTACAACTATATTCTATATATACATATGTATTAGAGACTTAAAATAACATACATACATTCATATACTCACGCCTTTTTTTCGTCGGGGTATACTTAAAATAAATGCCGATAATATGATTTCGTCATTAAATCATATCGTCATAGTCCTTGCATTATCTCAGTTGCATCGAATACTTAAGCACCTAGGCCCGCTTAACAAACTAACCAGATATGACAGAATATCAGCTTTTCGACATATCCACTGCCGTCTGACCTCCGTAACTCAAAGGGATAGCGATTTGTCATGGTTAGATCAGTATCAGTTTATTTGAGGGTATTGACTCCCCGTAATGACTGTCAAAAATCTTCATGTCAGCCGGAACCGATGGCTTAACGTACCTACACTCCAAAGCACGGGCGTTATTTAACAAATTTACTACTACTAATATGATTAAATCATATAACTATTACAAAACTTAACCTCAAAATATTTGGAATCTTAAATGTTCGATATCTAAGAACTGCCGCTGAATTTCGTATTTATTTTTTCCTGATTTAATTACGACTATGTATATTTTCTACATATTACTGGTCAAACCATCAAGAAGCAAACTTAGCCCAACTTCCATACAAAAATGGTCATTCTCCATGGCGTTCCGTAGCCTGTTTCCCAGAGGGGTCTCTGGGAAACAGGCATAAGTCTATGTATGTATGTACATTATAAAAATTGGTTTAGTGTAATGACCGCCGCCGCCGCTCAGCGGATTGCCGTGAGCTCACATTGCAGGTACCTAACACTCACAAGTACACGTACCTACCGTGCAGTCTTATTCTGCACCAGTCAACAGTTTATTCCGATTTACTATCTAAGAAACATATAATGAAAATAGTTCTTATATCATCAACACTGTTTGAAATAATTTTAGGTGAATAAGTAATCTATGTTGTATTAATATATTTCGGAAATGCAGATCAACATATTATTGTCTAAAGGACTGAAATTATCCAGGATGTATATTATCACTCATTGCACGCATTACGGGCGGGGATTGCGTGCGCTTTGTTTTTGTCGAGTTGGGTACATGCGGCTCGTGCTTTGAAATTGAACTGCTTCTTGTGAGCGCTCGGTGTTCATGAGCTTCGTATATCAAAAGACATATTTTTCAAAAGTTATGCCATATGTTTTTATGTTTTTGTAACCAGAATCGAATATTGACTATGATCCTGAAATCTGTTTGATTACTTACAAAATAAATACTGTATATGTTTTAATCCAAAAATAAATGCGTCAATTTTCGTCTCGCACATATCAGAATTCTATCGTAATATCCCTTCCGCTGTAGCAACATCAATAGTTTACCGTTTACGAGAGGTTCTAGGGTGTTGGAAAGTGCAAGTGTAGACAATAAGCTCTTGGGACTTTAGTAGATGCCATTGTTTGTGCAGCACTAGACGTGTGTGCGGTGCATGCTTCAGTAATGAACTGGCGCTAGGTGATGTTAACTTGGCAGAATTGAGATGTTCGTCTTGTGTAGAACAGAGTACTCGCTCTCGAGTACTCTGTTCTACACAAGACGAAGGTGGGCTCTCTGTTTAGGAGGGGTTTTGTTTACGATGCTCTTGGGGCATAGGAAAAGACTATACTGTTGGTGCTGTTGTATAAAGTTGGAGACATTTTTCACCACGGCTGGTGTAACCATTTAGAAACGTTAGGACAGATAGAAAGCATTTCTCCTTGTCTTGAAACCGGTCAGCTTTGTTATATTACTACACATAAAAATTATATCTAAACAAACAAAAAATTCCGTGCTCAGAAAACAAAGAATATATTTTTTTAGTTTGAGGCCTTTTTACCCACTCAACTAGTCAAAGATTGATGCCAGGATGGAAATCGAATGATAAACAGCTTAGTAGTCAGGCTGACTAGAAGATCAGGCTACCCAATACATTTTGTCGAATTACCAAAGCGACCTTTACTGAATACTACATATTTGCTTAAAATAACAAGAACTTAATCACAAAGTAATCAAATACATATTATACAGAAGAGGAGAGACTTCGGAACGGAATTCGTTAAACATTTCTTTTTGAATTATTAGTTGTTGTATGTTTAGTAAGAAATATCGAGTCCTGTACCTACATATTTGGTTTTTGCTTTGTGAGGAGAGCTTTTGAGTGGATAGACGGCGAAGAGGTTTAAATGGCCGCTGTTTTATTGACAGTGTACTATGAGCTATATTGATCCTTAGGTAAGCTTTGCCTCAGGTTATTACATAAGGTGATGGAACACGCTCGATGCTGTAAGAAGATGTGCGTGAAACCAAGCGCCATTTCGATTTATTGAGCAAATCTTCTTATTCTCCTTTAGCCTCTTCCAACCATATTGGTGTAGGCTTACTTTGAATTTCTCTTCAGGTACTGCTTCTAATCTGAGCTACTGAGCCGCTAAATCCAATATCAGCACAGAAATTGTAAAAAATAATGTAATTCAAAACTAGAGTGATAGCATTCTATGAACTTTTCTTATGAACTACATGTTTAGAACTCGCGTAGATACGTGAGCTATTTTTCAATTAATTACACATACATACATATCGTCACGCCTTTTATCCCCGAAGGGGTAGGCAGAGGTGTATTTCTACACCCACTTTTCGCCAGATATACTTTAGTCCCACGTAATAAGGGGTGAGCCTATTGCCGTACCGGGCACATTTCCAGACTCCGTGCTGCTACTGAGAATTTCGTGACAGAAAAACTCAATAACACTGCCCGACCCAGGAATCGAAACCGGGATCTCCCGATCCCACGCGCACATTTATGCCGCGAGACCAACGAGACAGTCATATAGGGTTTGATGTCGAGTTTTCCGTCTCTACGCAAAGATATTACGACACCCACGGGAAGATAGGGGGTGGTGACACTTGTATTCTATGCCGTCAACCACACGGCTTTCAATTAATTGGTTTTAGGAAAGATTAATTACGTACGGTAAAATTAATATCAATGTATTAGACGAGACAATTGAGAAATGCTTATTTCAATGAATTACTGCTACAACAACACAAACACTGCCAGAGGTATAGTCAAGTACGAAACTATACAAACGAATGATTCAGCGGTACCATAATCAATGCTCGAATTTTCATTGAGGCTTTGCTTCCTGTAGCATCCAAATTGAATGCTAGTCGAACCGGTCAGCTAGGGAAATAACAACGAACGCAGCTAAATCATAATTTCACTTTGTTGAGCGTAGCGCTCATAGCGTGAGTCGGTCTGGCGTTCGTAGAGATCGGTAAAGTTAAGCAACGTTTACATGCGTAAAAATTTGGATAGGTGACCGTATGTTGTGATGTAGAGTGCTACTGGTTTTGCGGCGGTCACGTAAAGCCGTTGGACCCGGTTCTTGTCTCAGGACATAGGCCACGTTGGTAGTTTTCAGGTGCTCACATAACGCCAAAAACAGATTTTGCCATAACCCTGTGTATTGGATACTGATCTATACGTACATGGTAGGTTGAAACTATTACGAAACCAACAACAGTCAACAATCTATTTCAGTAACTTAGCTGTGATAACATTAGGGAAGGTAATGCCTTTTAACATTTAGTCCGTATATATACTCTATGTAACTATAAATAACAGACACAGCGATATTACCGCACTAGAATCCTGTCTCCGTCGTCCAGTGGATAGCGTATGCGTGTCTGCTGATTGGGAGATCGCGGGTTCGATTCCCGGATCGGGCAAAAGTGTTACTGATTTTAGAGTGTTTCAATATTGAATTATGTAAGAGGTGTCTTTCTTTACCGATAAAGAATGTCATAAATATATATTCACTTAAATCTGAATCACACGCATATACCCTATTATTTATTCATACTAATAAGTTTACGGATAAAACAGTTTTACTACCAAGATCGTACGAATATTGTATCTGACGACCTAAGCAAACAGTAGGTAAAGAGGTACATATATGTTCTATTGTAGAGTGCCATATATCAAGCGTGTGTCCTGACCATACATAATTGTGTTATCTACGATATATCTGCGTGTTTTGTGCCATTGTCCTTCGACACAAAGCTGGCACCGTCATCGTGTAGCGCAGGAAGAGCTGTCAACTGTCTCTTTTTGTTATCCTGTCTCTTTCTAACGTCAGTATAGGGTAAATGGGTAATATGAGACAAATTTGTGCAAAAGTCTCGGCAATAAGATTTACTGCGTTGGTAAACCGTATGAAACTAATAAAAAGCAAAGCTTTGAGTCACTCGGTCATCCAGCCACTTGCTTGGAGGAGAAGCTTATATTCTGTCATATCTGGTTAGACTAGAAAACGGATCGCGGATTCCAAGACAACAATCTTGGATGTAAGTGGGATAGCACAAGGACGATGATGATTAGACACAGATGTTTTTATAATAGTCAACGATTACACACACCTAATTAATATCACAGATCATCATCATCCTCCTAGCGTTTATTCCAGTTAGAACCCGGGGTCCGCTTTCTAGTCTAACTGGATTTGGCTGAATATTAGCTTTTCCACAGAGCGACTGCCTGTCTGACCTCCGCAACCCAAAGGGCTAACTGTATGCCATGGTTTAGACTAATGTCAGTTTGTATACAGGTGCCGACTCCCTATAACGACTGTCAAAGATCTACATGACAGCCGAGACCGACGGCTTAACGTGCTTTCCGAGGCACGGGGCAAGCGATAATTTACAATTTAACATGCACGTAATTCCGAAATGTCGTTGGTGCGCGCCGTGGTTTCGAACCCGATACCCTCTGCATGGCAGTCTGTTGGTATCTTCACTAGGCTATCGCTGCCATTAATTATTATCACAAATATACAACAATTTACAGAAAATCCTGGTTTCAATGTATTTAAATCCTTTTTGCGGTATGAACGCAATTATTACTTAAGCAAGTAAAAACTGCCTAGACAGTATTAAATATCAACATGCATTTCCTTTTAAAAACGTAAAAGACTTGGCAAATTAGAAAGAGCTTCCATTATTCCAAAAAATAAAATTAAACGCCGAGTTTTGCACGGTTTTAAACAAAAATGTCTGGTCTTTGTAAAGTTTTGCCTGCTAATTTGCTCTTATTTGATATCAGTTTTTTGTGTCTCTCAAACCCTCAAAACCTTCGCTTTCTGGAAGGCTTTAATGATGTGATTTTCTGTTTTAAAACTGTTTTTTTAATTTCATTTGGGGGTTTTCTTAAGGGTACTAAATTATTTATCTGACTGCACGGTTGGCGTAGTGGTTTAAGCGGCCACCTCGCCGCTTGACACTGCACCGAGTGTTGTGGTTTCGATCCCCACACGAGACAACACTTTGTGTGATGCATAAATTGTTGTTTCGAGTCTGGGTGTTCATTGTCCTCGTTAGTTGTATGTTTGTAAAGTACCCCGCGGCACAGGATTTAGTCATAATGCGGGAGTAGTCTTTGTCGGTGCCTGACGTCACCGGGACGACTGCGGGTGCGGCGCGGGGCGGACCTCGAGACGGCGACGGTGCGCGGCGCCTGCGCACCTCACTCCGCTACCGACACTCGGCTCGGAACCCCATACGCGACGCACTGACCGCGGCCACTTTTATTATTCACTAGCTGCTGCCCGCGACGTCGTCTGCGTGAACGCTATACAGCACCTAACTATTAAATAAATACCTACGATTATACCTTTTTAAAAATACGCGGCGGCGATAGCCCAGTGGTGTATGTAACGGACTGCCGAGGCGATGGTCTTGGGTTCGATCCCCAGCTACCCCGGGCACACACCTATGACTTTTCGAAGTTATGTGTGTATTAAAAAATATTAATTAATTATCGCTCGCTTAACAATGTGCCTGGTAGACGGCAATAGGCTCGCCCCCTATTACATTGGGACCGAAATATAGGTATCTGGCGAACTGTTGGTGTGTAATACACCTCTGCCTTCCCCTTCGGGGATAAAAGTCGTGAAGATATGAGAAGATATACCTTTTAAAATAACATTCATTTACCCGTTTCTTCTTTATATTTCATACCTGCAGAAAGTGTAGTAACAGAGGGAGACTGTCTTTTGTAAAATTGACCTTCAAAAAGTGCTGATTTTCAGCCTGCTTTGAATAAATGACTTTATGGCGATTCTGCTGAATTAAGTCATAAGTTGTGACTGAAGCAGATGGAGAAAATAAGGAATACATAACAGGGTAAAATAAATACTTATAGGACTTCTCGATATACAACATTAGTGGTTTAGCTCTCCGCAGCCAAAATGTAAAGAGAGTCAGGACTGGTGACGCAGGAGCAAGCGACATACAGGACACCGGCTGCCCTCAATGTCTGCCTCTGCGACTTATTGATGGTCATCGCGAAGCAAACACTCACGCGGAACTGTATGCGCTTGAATTATGAGGTATGAGAGGAATGCGTGGTATAAATACTGCCTCGCTGACGCCACAACCCGTAAGAATTTCCTAAATGGTGTGTCTGTGGAGCGAGATGACTTTCAGGCGGGTCACGTTACACAACTTCGGAGGAGATAGGTTCCGAAGAAGCATAATCGGGACACCAACCTTCAGCTTGATGGTATGCGCTGGAAGTTCACTTGCTGACTGGGAGTTCAGAAATTCCACGGGATAATGTGTGGCGTTTTCTTGCTCGGCGACAGTGTTTATAGAGGTGTAGACCACTTCATTCCTCTCAATTTCCGAGAGAATGCATTCGTTAATTGCTGTAGCCTGATCATTTTTGGGCGTCAAAGTAGGCCACTCACACACTCACGAATTCTGCTGTTACGGTATACAGCTGTATAATTCTAAGCTGGATACAACTCTACTGAGAGACTCTGGAAGCACCACCTGTCCACCTCTCTCCTCTGGTAGAGTGTCTTCGCCAAGACTTAGAAAGACATCTTAGAATTGTTGAGCACGTGCATTGACGCCAAGCTGTGAGAGCTCAGCTTGGCGTTATTAATGGTCAAGCGCAGCATACGAACTCGTGACCACAACAAAGATAATTTCAACGAAGCACTCACCTTGTCCGTGTGGTGACGGATTAAGAATACGGAATGTCACCACCCCATATCATCCCATGGGTGTCGTAAGAGCCGACAGAGGGAGCAAAAACAGCACTGTAAGAGAAGGAAAACTCGATACAAACCCTATACCAACCCGTTTGGCCAGCGTGGTATAGTAGGCCAGTTCCTCCTTTTAAAGGATAGGCCTAGTCCAGCATTGGACTGTTAAAGACTGATGATGATGATGATGATGACTCACCTCGTCAGCCCTCGATCCCCGCGTCACCACGGGAAGCGTTTGTCGGGAATCGTCACTGAACAGAACTGTGACCACCCATTAAATGCTCGTTCCTGCGGATGTCCTGCAGGGTTCTGTTCATGGCCTGAACTACCTTCCTATTGGCCATCGTACGCTCATCCCATACGATCAGAGAGCAATCCTTGAGCACGTGTCCCTTATCACTGTTACGTGACACACCACAAACGGGTGTTACGGCGCTCTCTAAATCGATGGGAAATTTAAACATGGTATGTGCTGTCTTGCCACCCGGAAGCAGTGTGGCAGCGATTGCCGGCGACCCTACAGCAATGACAATTTTGCCTTGCCTCCTGACCTCTGCAAGTATGCCAGTAGTAACAAATGTTTTTCCTGTTCCACCAGGAGCATCCAAGAAAAACATTTTAGCCTGGCTTTGCCCAACGCTTTCAAGGACGGTATCGTAAAATTCGTAAGATGGTCATTTCAAATTGTCTCAGCGTTAACCTGCAATTTTCACGGTCTTGATGCGGTGATGATTGGGAAGCTGGTAACAAATATTTGACCAGTGGATTGCCGCTGATAGAAATGACCACGTCTTGAAGTGAACTGAGACAGGTGTTCAGCACGCGGTCATCAGTTACTTCGACTTCGTCTCTAGTAACACGCCTCAAAGCTCGTAGAAAATCTTCAGACAGATGATGGCGATACTTCTCCCAGAAAGCTACCGCGTTCGTGACTCCACAAAACACCAAGATGACGTCAAAGAGATGACGCATGCGGCTGGGACTGTCACTGACGATCGCCTGCGCGAGGTTGTCATCCCAGTATTGGTCACCGTCGAGAAAGTGACGTACTACGCAGGCTGTACGGTAAGTGGAATACTCCAACCCATCAAATGTCCTCAGAAAGGCGAAAGACGTTGGGCCTCGGACCGTGTGAAGTAACAACCGCAGAAAATAGCATTCAACATTATTACACAAATAATATAAAAGTACGGTATAAACTCTACAAAATGCGGTGTCCTTGAAACTTACCGGAAAACCTTCCTCAGCACCTGCTCGTCAACGTCGGTTAAATACACCCTTTTGCTTGTCGTACGTGTAATATGAAGGCATCTCGTCATACGTAAGGGACCTCCCAAACTGATCGATTTTACAGAGCCTGAAAAATGCCAAGAGAGTTGTTTGACGCGGATTTTCCAAGTGCTCAGCAACGCTGTCGGGATCAAAATATATGCGCTGGCCGTTCTCTAGGTGGTCGTGTAAATGCATGAAGGTAGGATGCTTCTCATGTATAGAGAACTCCAGTATCCGCCAAACCGCTTCAGACGTAACAATAAATAAATGGCTGTGTGTGAGTAAAAATAATCTAACTAGTTCCACATCTCACTAATGTTTATATACAGTTAATCCAAACAAAGGTACGTGCTATATGTATATCCCGGAAGACAATTTAAAGCAAGTTTACATGCGACATGAAAATATATTAATTAAGAAGCAATAATTACATCAATGTGACCAAAATGTTTATTTTGTACTAACTCTATTACTATTTATTCTGATAAAAATGATGTAAGCAATCAAGTGTGGCGATGGTGTAGTTAATTAATTAAATAGCTTTAACTAATAGTCTTGCTCATCTCTGAAACGAATTAAAAATACAATTTTAAGAAAAAAATTTACAACTCCATCTATGACTTTTGAAAACAACTCTTAACGTCACCAACATGTTCAAATTTAAATTATTTATATCCAAAAAGGGCTTACTCATGTAATTCGACTTGATGTTTTTGAACTCTCTTAGATGGCGCTGCATTAAAATTGTCTTGATTCTACTTAAATTCAATTAATTATGTTTATTAGCCTAAGTTACTTATATTGCGTGATTTTTATAGTGTGAAGCTAGCTTATAGCATAGTTAACATAATAACAACATTCAAATAGGCATTGTTACATTACACGTTGTTACATAATGCGTTGAAGAAATAAAGGTTCTCTGCTCGTTCCCTGTAGGTCATAGCGTGATAATATGTAGCCTATGTGGTGACCTGACTTTTTAATAATATTGGTGCCAAATTTGAAGTAAATCCATGCAGTACTTTTTTACTTTATCCCGGATATAAGGACAAACAGATAAACAGACAAACAGACAAAAATTCTAAAAACTATATTTTTGGCCTCGGTATCGATAGTAGATCACACCCCAATTATTCTTTTAAAAAAATATTCAATGTACAGTTTTGACTTTCCTACCATTTTATTATATGTATAGATAATTTGTACTCGGTGTTCAAGTTAATTAAACTTTATATTTATTATACAGTCCACTGCTTTATTTATTGTGCCGTAAAGGCCTATCCAGTGGTCCTTCGCGCGTACATCAATCATCTTAGAGTTAAAAATTAACTTCGTCAACGCCATTTTGCTGTCACCTGGACTTCGACCGTGACGGCGCAAATTTGAAGAAAGAAGTCGTTCCTGCTGCAGCCTGCATCGTCTTCAGGGAAGCTGGAGTCATTTTCTGAGAGTATACGTGCGGTATTTAAGTGTATTCGTTCCAATCAGTTATTTCTCTGCTTCTTTTTCAAGCCGTTAAAATCTTTCTCGAACTTTCTCGATACTTTTTCGTTGCATTTAACTTTCATTCACTTCCATTTATTTGCGTTTGCTATATATTTAGTGTTCCATATGCCCAAAATTACAAAATAATACGTTAAATTCAAATTCAACCGTTTTGTAAGATAAATAGGTCGGATTGAGCGATTGACCTTGACCATACATTGTCCGTTCGTAACGGTCCTTTTGTATTCGCACAGCTGTTGTTTTGTTTTCGTTTTATAACTTTATTCTTTTGTATTTAGCTTGCAAAACAAGTTTATTGCTACAGAATGGCAGAAAATATTAAAGTTTTATCTAGAAAACGTAGCTCATTAAAGTCAAAGCTTACAATATTTAATAATTATTTAACTTTAGTTAGTAGTAGTAACAGCATATCTGAGATGCAGCGTTTAGATCTGGAAGAACGTTTTAATAAATTCGAAAACTTATACAACGAATTCGACGATTTACAGACGCAAATTGAAGTGCTCGTCGATGACACCGACGCGGCCTTACTTGAACGCGAGGAATTCGACCGGCAGTACTTCAGCCTGGTGGCTCTTGCACGCAGTCTACTCGGCACTTCGCGCAATGGTGCTGGGTCCGAGGCGGGCTTCAAAGATGCTGACTCAGGTGCACAACATTCAAATAGCTTTGTTCGTTTGCCGAAAATTGATTTGCCTCACTTTGACGGCAACTACCAGTGCTGGCTCGAGTTTAGGGACACATTTACGTCATTGATTCACGATAATTCTAGTATCAGTGATATTAACAAGTTTCATTACTTGCGAGCATCATTGCAGGGCAATGCAGCCTTGATAATTAAAAATATTGGTTTTAAGGCTGATCACTACAAAATCGCATGGGATTTGTTGTGTGAGCGTTTCAACAACAACAGAATTTTAGTAAATAATCATTTACAAGCTATATTTGAAGTCGAGCCAATATCTACGGAGTCTAGTACTTCTATAAGACATCTCGTAGATAATTTAAATAAAAATATTAGGGCACTCACTACATTAAACCAGCCCACTCAATATTGGGATAGTATAATTATATATATTATGACAAAGAAATTAGACCACACAACTAGCCGTGATTGGGAAGAATATAGAAATAATAGTTTAAAAGATTAACCCAATTTATCTCAATTTTGTTGTTTTCTAAACAGGAAAGCAGATTGGTTGGAGTCCATAGAATCGAACAATGATTCTGCTCAGCCCATTGTAGCATTAAATAACAATATTAGTAAACAAAATATTAATACTAAGAAAAAATCAAGCACACATTTTAAATGTCCGCTTTGTTCCCAAGCTCATACATTATTTAAATGTCAATCTTTTAGGAATTTAACTATAGAAAATCGCATACAAAAGGCGAATGATTACAACGTTTGTCTTAAATGTTTACGCTTTGGACATAAACAATGCAAACTTTCTCATTGTAAATATTGTAAAATAAAGCACAATACGCTTTTACATTTAGATAAGCAGCAATCAATGTCAAACACTTTGCCTTCCGCTATGCTTTCTGCTACGCCTACTACGTCAAATGTTGTGCTATCAGCCAATTCGCTGCAGCTTGCTACTTCTGCGCATGTTTTACTGTCCACAGCCATGGTGAACGTGATCAGCGCGACGGGTAAGAAGTACACTGCGCGCCTATTGCTGGACAACGGTAGTACGGCAAACTTTATAACGCAGAGTCTTACAAAGAAACTGGGTTTGGCACTTCGCGGCACGAGCACCAAGGTAACGGGTATTAATAATCACATATCTACCAGTACACAGTCTTGTCACCTAACAATAGAGTCTTTATGCTGTGCCTTTACTGTCGATATCGAGTGTTATATTTTGCCGGAAATCACAATGGTTCAACCGTCTTCATTTGTGCCCATCAACCACGTCCCTATACCTTCAGGCCTTAGTCTAGCAGACCCAAACTTTAACGTTCCGTCGGCTGTAGATATCCTGGTAGGGGCTGAAGTTTTTTGGAATGTCATAGGCAACAATACAATAAATTTAGGAAAGAATTTACCTAAGCTATGCGAAACAAAATTCGGTTGGCTAGTATCAGGTAGCATTTCACATCAGTCTAATCCTACAAATTTAAATTATTGCCATCATTCTAATGTCACTCCTGACCTTACTCAATTTTGGGAGCTTGACAATGTTGCATCAAAACATTCACTTTCCTTAGAGGAAAAAATGTGTGAACAGCATTTTTTCAAAATACCGTTCGCGAATCTGATGGTAAATTTAGTGTCATGATGCCATTAAAAGAAAGTCCTATGACGTTAGGAAATTCATACGAAAATGCTAAAAAACGTTTTCTATCCTTAGAACGCAGATTTAAGCGCGATAGTATGTTTAAAAATAAATATTTAGAGTTTATGCGAGAGTATGAACGACTAGGTCACATGAAGTTAGATTCTCTTTCCGACTGTACTTCTTCATCCGAATACGTGGTCAATCATTATATTCCACATCATAGAGTTCGGAGTAGCTCTAGTTGGTACTACGCGTAGTATTCGACGCATCTGCCGCTACTAGTTCGGGCGTGTCGCTTAACGACATCCAGATGGTCGGTCCCGTAGTACAAGACGACTTATATATTTATTTATTTTTATTTTTTTATTTTTACACTTCTGCAAAAATGGTATGCAAAGGCGGACTTAATGCTATATAGCATTTTCTGCCAGTCAACCTTAGGGTGATGCAGAGAAGAGTGTGGCAGGTGTATAAAATATATAAAACTTGATATTCATTTTCAATCATATTATAAATACATTATAATAATCTACACAATATATACTTACTATAAAATGATATATATGTATATATATATATAGTATACGAATACATATGCATATAAATATATATAATATAATATAATATAATATATAAGTACATATCACACAAAACATATCATGAGAGATTTTTATTATGTCTTACCTTCAAGTAGATAACAGTTTCACATAGTGCTGGCGCACTTTAGACTTAAACGTGAACCGGTTAGCCGACATCCTGATCTCGAGAGGGAGCGCATTCCAAAGGAGAATCGATTGAACATTGAAAGAAGAATGAACAAGACTTGAGCTATGAGAGGGACATGAAAGAAGGTAATTGTGAGAAGAGCGAAGATTTCTATCATGGTTAGAGCAACGGTATTTAAAATGCGGAGTTAGATAGCTAGGGCTATTAGGAGAATGAAGTAAAGAGTATAGTGTAGACAACGCGCGCATATTGCGACGCTGTCGGATAGGTAACCATGATAGTTGAGTACGATATGCTGACACATGGTCGTACTTACGGAGGTTGAAAATGAACCGAATGCAATTATTGAGAAGTCGGTCTAGTTTGTTGAGCAGATCTGCATTCAGGTCGAAATAACACACATCACCATAGTCGATTATTGGTAAAACCAAAGTCTGTACAAGCATTGTCTTTGTCTTGGCAGGGAGGAAGTTCTTCAGGCGGTACAGAGATCGTAGGGTACCAGTTACTTTTTGGCAAACATTTGTGATCTGAGGTTGCCAGCTGAGTGTAGAATCAAGGTGTATGCCTATATATTATTACTTATTTCTAGTATTTTAATGCGTTTTCGTCAAAATAAGTACGTGGTCTCTGGTGACGTAGAAAAAATGTACAGGGCCATAAATTTAAATCCTTCGCAACGTTCTCTTCAAAAAATTATCTTTCGCTTTGACCCATCCGAACCACTGAGGACATATACCTTCAATACGGTTACATACGGTACTGCTTCTGCACCTTATTTAGCGACTAAGTGTTTAGTTAGTCTAGCTGATGGCTTAGAAGATAGTCGTGTTTAATCCGCCATACAGAGAGACTTTTACGTTGATGACTATTTGAGTGGAGGGGGAAGTATAGGAGAAGCTGTCGAAATTTCGAAACAGGTTCACTCAGTTCTAGGCGCAGCTAGGTTTAATCTTCGCAAATGGCGATCTAATAATCCCGAAATACTGAGACAAATTTCAAATAGCAATGAATCAAACAACTTATTGCAATTCTCTGAACAAGGTTTCAATTCATCGTCATCGAAAACCCTAGGTCTCAACTGGGTTTGTGACACTGATTTGCTCACATATACTATTGATATTTCGCCTACAGCTAAAGTCACTAAACGTCATGTGCTCTCGGTCATCAGTCAGATATTTGACCCTTTGGGCCTCGTAGGTCCGTGCGTTGTCCAAGCAAAAATTGTAATGCAACGTCTGTGGTTAGACAAGTATGACTGGGATGATGACATATCAATAGAATTAAAAAGCCTTTGGTCTACCTTTGAAAGCAATATAACTCATTTAAATAACTTAAAAATTCCTCGATGGGTTTTATGTGAAGACTCTATTATGCATGAAATTCATGTCTTTACAGATGCGTCTGAGAAGACATATGGTGCTTGCGTTTATATCCGTTCAAGTGATAGCATCGGGTCTGTTAAAGTACAGCTCCTAGTATCAAAAAATCGTGTAGCACCGATCAAACCAACAAAAATGCCAAGACTCGAGCTCTGTGGTGCGTTGTTGGGTGCAAGACTGTGTACGAAGGTTCAGAACTCGCTTACCATACCCATAAGTAGATGTAGATTCAGGTGTGATTCCACCATAGTCTTAGGTTGGCTCTCTACATCTTCTAAACAACTGAAACCTTTTGTCAAAAATAGAGTCAATGAAATACAAGAAAGTACTAATGGGCACACTTGGAGCTACGTACCGTCGAAGGACAACCCGGCTGATCTTGTTTCCCGAGGTGTCAGTGCCGATATTATCGGTGACACGCCTCTGTGGTGGTCTGGACCGTCCTTCTTACTTAAAAATCATAATGAATGGCCTAAAATGCCAAACAAAGAGAAACATGATTTGCCGGACGTAGTATCTCATTTCATTAGTGATAGTAGTGAGAATCATTCATTTACTATTAACTAGTCAGACCAAGCCATTCATTCATCTTTCATATCTAACTTATTATTAAATTATTCTAGTTTAACAAAAATAGTAAGAATTGTTGCTTATGTACAAAGATTCATCTACAATTCAAAAGGTAAAGACAAGTTGTGTGGCAATCTTTCAACAAAAGAATTACAGAAATCACTAGATTTAATTATACATTTTTCGCAACTCGAGATGTTTCCTGAAGAATATAAAAAACTTATATCTAAAAAAAATTGCCACGCAATAGTAGAATGCTTCCTTTAACTCCATTTATTGATGATACCAGTCACCTCATCTGCGTGGGGGGGAGGCTTGATAATTCACCTTACGATTTTAATGTGAAACATCCTATTTTATTATGTAGCAAGCATATATTTACCAGGCTTCTATTTCAAATGCAACATTTAAAATTACTACATGCCGGCCCTCAGCTACTTTTGTCGCACATTAGACAAACTTATTGGCCTCTAGGTGGTAGAAACCTGTCTAGATTTGTCGTGAATAAGTGTCTTAAATGTTTCAGACATAAGGCACAGAATATACAGCCGATAATGGGTCAATTGCCTCAGTCGAGGACTCATTTTGAATTTCCTTTTTTGAACTGCTATGTTGACTATGCCGGGCCAGTGTTGGTAGCTGATCGCAAAGGTCGCGGTTGCAAACTTACAAAATCCTATATGTGCATCTTTGTCTGCGCGGCAGTGAAGACATAAAGACATATTTATTTCTGCATTTTGGTTGTTCACAACACTTATACATGTCAAAACCCTATTCTAGATGAAGCCGGCTTTTCCTAGCTAAATGACTTCTTGAGAAGAAAGGCCGAAACAAACTCAGAGTCATTGCTTTTTTTGTCATTTCATCTCTTCGTTTATATTCTTTTGAAGTCCAGACATAATAGGTTTAGATGCGAGTACAATGCAGGATATCATCTGACGCTTATAACTGACTCAGCCCGCTGATGGCCCGCATTCAACAGCCATCGTACGGCTCAACCTTGATTAAGGGAGCCAGCACGACCTGAATCATTATGCCTCCACGCCATCAGTAGGTGTATGCATAAGCATGCCAGCCTAAGCCACCAGACAGGTTGCCACTAATATTAGTTGAAAAGTTTACTAATTCCCGCATTGTACTTGCTCCTTACATTTTATCATAAGGTTGAGTACATGTTGTAAACAATAATATTAAAATAATAAAAATTATACAATAAAATGCCATCTAATTAAAATGTCACTAAATAAATAATAATAATTAAATGTCAATTTGAAAATGTCAAAAAAAAGAAATTATAATTATTTAAAATTATTAAATGTCACTTAAGTTATTGGAAATGTCAAACATAAATAAAATAATTGAATGTCAATTTGGAAATGTCAAAAGCATAATACAATAATTACTATTAAAGTAAATAAAAATAATCTGATGTCATTTTAGAATGTCAGAATATAAATAATAACAAAATAGATAAACTACAAATGTCAAATATTCATAATTTTATACTATTTACATGACATTTTAGCCTGCGTGTAAATTGGAGAAACTCAACCCCAGGCATTCTTGTCTTCTAAGTAATCTTTTACTGAGTAGTACGCTTTGGAACACAAACTCTGCTTAACAAATACTTTGAACTTATTTAAACTTAATGCCTGAATACTGCCTGGAATTTCGTTGTAGAAGCGTATACTTTGACACTTATACGAGTTACTGATTTTTGAAAAAACTGATTTGTGAAAGCCGTAAATCTGGAGCTTGTCTCTGACCTCACCACTGAAGCTTACATGGCTGCTTTACATCGTTTTGTGGCGCGTCGAGGCAAACCTCAAAGTATTACGTCTGATAATGGCACGAATTTCGTCGGTGCATCGAACGAGATGTTTAAGTTCTTGCAATCATCGAATGTTGCAACTGAGATAGCTCAGGAGGGCATTGAATTTAATTTTACTCCTGCTTATAGTCCGCATTTCAATTCTTTAGCTGAAGCTGCAGTAAAATCTTGTGAGCATCATTTAAAACGGTTACTTAGCCTTACCCATTTCAACTTTGAAGAGATGGCTACCTGCCTCACACAGATCGAAGCAGTTTTAAACTCGCGTCCTCTTACTCCCCTTTCATCAGACCCTAACGATTTTACGGCGCTCACTCCTTCTCACTTCCTAATTGGACGATAACTTTTAACTGTACCGTATTCTCAGGTGACAGATGCTAACACCACGCGGCTGGATCGCTGGAGAAGAATACAATACATCAGGCAGCACTTCTGGAGCAGATTTCATAACGAATATACTTCTCTGCTTCAGGCAAAGTCCAAGTGGTTTGTTTCCAGAGGTGAACTGAAGCCGGGTTCCTTAGTCCTAATCAAGGACAGAACAATGCCGCCTCTTCTATGGTCGTTGGGTCGGGTCCTGAGGACGTATCCTGGCGTGGACGGCGTGACGAGGGAAGCAGAACTGAAGACGAAGAAAGGCACCATTTGCCGTGCCTTCAACACCATCTGCCCCTTGCCCGACCAAGAATTTTGAAGATCCTTCAACCCGCGGAATATGTCGGCGCCTGACGTCACCGGGACGACTGCGGGTGCAGCGCGGGGCGGACCTCGAGACGGCGACGGTGCGCGGCGCCTGCGCACCTCACTCCGCTACCGACACTCGGCTCGGAACCCCATACGCGACGCACTGACCGCGGGCACTTTTATTATTCATAATTTGTACTCGGTGTTCAAGTTAATTAAACTTTATATTTATTATACAGTCCACTGCTTTATTTATTGTCCTGTAAAGGCCTATTCAGTCTTTTAAAAAAAAATGGTGGGTAGTTGTATCAACAGTATCTACAGTTCTAACTCTACTTTTAAATATCAAAATAAAATACTTTAAGTGTTATTTTAGTAAGTTTAATGACATTAGACAATTAAATACATTCACTACCTGCCAGTACAGTGTTGACAACTTCCTACGTGCACAATAAACTAAAATCACTTCACAATGGCTGAGTCACTACAAGATTCAATGTGCAATTTAAGAAACATGTTTCTCAAGAGGATGGCAGATTTTGAGGCTGAGTTACCACGGTCACAAAGCTCTCCATCATTAACAGGATTGGCCTCAGAATACCAATCATTCAAAGATTTTGTTCAGGAGGCTCTGAATAGTTTTCAACGCCAGATAGAAATCCTTTCACACACAATGGACGCCATGGAGATGAGATCCAGACGAAAGATGTTGCTGATTCATGGTGTGACCGAGGACAGCAAGGAGGACACATCCAAAGTGGTGGCAAATGTCTTCAAGGAGCGTCTTAAAGCCGATCTGACGAATACTAACATCCGACGCTGTCATAGAATGAGGCGCTTGTCAAATTACCATAAACCCAGGCCCATTGTTCTGAAACTAAACAACGCATCCATACGTGACAAGGCTTGGTTTGATAAAACAAAACTCAAGGGCACTGGCATCACAATTTCGGAGTTCCTGACCAAGCAGCGGCATGAGACTTTTATGGCAGCAAGACAAAAGTACGGCGTAACGCAGTGCTGGAACAGGGAAGGCATCATCCACGTCTTGGCGCCTGATGGTTCACGTCACCGTGTGGTAAGCCTCGGCGAGTTGCTTAAAATCGAGCAGAAGGGCATGGAGAAGCCATCCGCAGCGTCGAAGCCAGCCGCAAAGAACAAACGAGCGGCTGCCCAAAAGAAGACGTAATCTTCTCGTTTCTTTGCCTGTTTTTCGGTCCGGGTAGTAGGTAATTAGCAATTATATATTATTTTCCAGTCTGTACCCACTTATCTACCTTCGTTACTTATTACTTCTAGTTTATTTTATGTGAAATATAAATCTGTCGGTGTTTGTTATTTTCTCTGCACGTCAGCTGTCAAACGTCATATAATTGTAACTGTCAGTCTGTTATCTTCTAGTTAAAATTCCTTATTGGGTACAAGGCTTTTTAGACATACGTTAATACAATTCTATTCTCCAATGATGTAACTTTAGTGTCTTCCACAGATAATATAATACCCATCTCTTCACTTTTGTTTGTTTTCCACTATCTTTAACTTCATTTTCAACTTCACTTGTAACTGTTAAACTTTTTAACATTATACCCGGACTAGACGCATAGGTCTGTTATTGTTTTTGTAAATTATGTATATTTTTAGTTTGTTATCAGCACAACTGGAAGGTGGTGTATTATTGGTAAATATTTTATTTAATTATTATTACTTTTAATTTATTTAGTATTTAATCATTCTTAACTATTATTAAGTATTTATACATACTCTTATTTAATATATTTTTATTATATATATTGCGTTCATAACATATATTCACAATTGATATTAATTCTATAAATGACGACGATAGTTTCCACTCCGTATGCAGCCTAGATGATATCTTTTCTAGTGTGCCGTCGCTAGCTGATTGCCTTAATTCACAATTTTCAGATGTACCTAAAAATTTCAATGTCGTTCATATCAGTGCCCAAAGTATTCCGGCACATTTCCCTGATATGCTGGCCAATCTTGATTGTAAGAGCATTCACGCTATCCTTGTTTCTGAGTCATGGCTTAAGCCCTGTCTTCCCTCAACATTATACTCCCTACCTGGTTTTCAACTTATCAGAAATGACCGAGCGATTGGGGGCGGTGGCGGTGTTGCCATTTACCTCCGCTCACATATCCCTTATACAATTGTTGATATGTCAGCACAACCACCGCCACAAGACGCTGGGGAACATTTGTTTCTGGAAGTTGTATTAAACCGCACTAAAGTCCTACTCGGCGTTTATTATTGTCCTTCATTACGTATAGATTTCCTTTCTTCTTTTGAAACCATGCTGGTCAATCTTGTGCCCTCTTACAATCACATTATCATAATGGGTGACTTTAATACCTGTCTCCTTAAAAATGATTCCCGCTCTTCTTCTTCTTTCAACATCTTTAAGCTGTAACTTGTCAATTCTCCCTTTAAATGCAACTCATCATTTTCCAAATTTTTCACCTTCTCTTCTGGATCTTATCTTGGTTTCCTCAAGGGAACATGTCGCCACGCACGGGAAATACTCGGCAGACATGTCCTCTTATCATGATTTACTTTTTCTATCTTACCAAATCCGCCCTCCAAAGGCTAAGCCTAAAATATTAATGCAGCGCAATTTTCGTAACATCAACATAAATAATCTCTGTAAAGATGCTAGTGATATTGACTGGAATCAATTTATTAATTCGAACTCTGTTGATGAAAAAGTTGCCATATTTACACGTCAAATCACAAAATTGTACGACAAACATGCACCTATTCGACCCGTTAAAATAAAACATCCTCCATCGTCGTGGCTCACAGAAAACATCAAGCAGCTGATACGTAAGAAAGCTGCAGCTAAATTTAAGTATAAAATTAGACCTGATGCCTTAAATCTCCAAAAGTATATCGCAATTAGAAATCACTGCAATAGGGTGTGTAGGGACGCACAAAGCCAACATATCCACAGCTCTGTACAAAACGGAGATCCAGCAAAGGTCTGGAAATTTCTTAAAACCCTGGGGGTCGGTAAAGCACGTTAACACATTAATCCTACTGACTTCAATATTGACTTGCTTAATCAACATTTCTCTGCTTCGTCCTTCATCGATATGACTACTAAGACAAGCACTATTAATATTCTTTCATCATTGCCTACCCGGGGATGGGCCTCGTTAGCCTTGGATGGCAACCCGTCTAGGAGAAGGAAAACGCCGAAATTAAACCACTCTCTTTGGGGGGATGGGCCTCGTCAGCTTTGGATGGCAACCCGTCTAGGAGAAGGAAAATTCCGAAATAAAACCAACATTCAGGGAGCATACCCGAAAACAAACCCCAATCCAAGGTGTCAACCGACCCGTCCCGAGGGATTCATGGCCAGAGGGCAAGCTGGTCGCTAACGGAGGGTGTATGTGTTGGTGGTCACAGGGCACAGCTAGTATTCCATCTTACCCCCGTACAGGGCTCTGCGGGGATGGACATTCTGAATCCCTATTACTCGTGGGAACGCTATAAGAACTGAAAATAATATTTCTCCAGACGGCGGCGACGCGGTTCGCAACCCATCACGTCTCGTTTCCCGCGAGGGCGAAAAGCGGCCTACGGAAAGCCGGTTTGCCACATTAAATGTTGGAGGAGGAATGGAAGGTAAATTGAATGAAGTATGCCAGATGATGGATGATAGAAAGATTGATGTTCTATGTGTGAATGAGACAAAAAGGAAAGGTTGTGGCCCCACCAAGCATGACAGCTACACGGCTTATTGGTCTAGGGTAGACAGTACCACCAGAGCCTGCAAGGGAGTTGGTTTAATACTGTCTGCGCGAATGAATGAGTGCGTTAAGGAATATGAATGTGTAAATGCTAGACTATTGTGGATGAGAATGAAAGTAGGACTTACTCGTCTCTTTATTGTAGGGGTTTACGCCCCGGTCAATATAGTAGCGGGTATGTCACAGCAAGAACAAGACGAAAGGCAGGAATTTTGGGAGAACTTAAGAGCGATTTTGAGGAAATGTAAGGATAACAAAAGATTGATCTTGTTAGGTGATTTCAATGGATGGGTGGGGGTAAAACGAGATGGATTTGAAAGGGTTTTAGGTAGATTTGGTGATGAGAGTGTGAATGAAAATGGAAAAAGTTTTGCTTGAGGTTTGTTTAGAGTGGAGCCTTTGTGTGACAAACACCATGTTTGATCACAAAAGGAAACACATGTATACGCGTGAGGCTAAGAATGTTAGAAGAAGTATGATTGATTTTGTAATTGTAGATGAACGTTTGAGAAAGAATGTGTTAGATACAAGGGTGTATCGAGGGATCGGCATCCACACAGACCACTTCTTGGTGATGAGCCGGATAAGTGGACTCTTTAAAGGATGGCGACACCGAGAACATTATGAAAATAGGGTCCTAGAAAGAATAAAAGTAGAAAAGCTGCAAGAAAAAGATGTGAAAGATGAGTATAAGCGAAGATTGATAGCAAAATTTGAGAGGTTCGATGGCATAAATGATATGGAAGAATTATGGCAATATTTTAAAGAAGAGATAGTATGTGTAGCGTCTGAAGTATGTGGTGTGATCAATAGACGGAAAGTACGAAAGGTAAAGAATACATGGTGGGACAAGGATGCACAATCAGCAGTGTCAGAGAAGAAGAAAGCTTGGTTAGATTGGTTGGCTGCCAGAGCAAATGAAAGAACGGGAAAGGCAACGAGTGATGACATAGATGAAGCAAGAAAGGAGTTTGTTAGGTCAAAAAGAATTGTGAAAGAAATTGTTAAAAGGAAAAAAGAGGAAAAGAAAGATGAGTTTGATAGCAGACTATCTGAAGATTTCCGGAGAAACATAAAGTTTTTCTGGAAATCCGTTCGAGCAGTTCGAGGAAGAACTCAATCCTCAGAATACACGTCAATCAGAGACAAGAATGGAAAGATACTGAATGGTGAATCATGCGTGCTGAAGAGATGGAAGGAGTATTTTGAAGGTCTATATGAAAGAACGGCGATAGAGACATCGATCGACGAAATTAATGGTAATAATAGCAATGATGAAAGCGATATTGGTGTGGATGAGATTGTGAAGGCGTTAGGAAGTATGAAATTAGGTAAGGCTGCAGGATATGATAGGATTACAGTTGAAATGTTGAAGGCTGGACAGGGCATCATAGTTGGTCAGCTGCAGCGCTTATTTAGCTTGTGCTGGAGCACCGGCCGAGTACCTGATGACTGGACCACAGCGGTGATTGTTCCTCTTTATAAGGGAAAAGGCTCGCAACAAGGCATGAGGCATTAGCCTTCTCAGCATTGTTGGCAAATTGTATGCGAAGGTACTGATTGAAAGAGTTATGGAAGTAACCGACAAGAAAATATAGGATGTACAAGCAGGATTCCGAAAGGGTATGGGGTGCACGGATCAAGTCTTTTCCTTGCGGTGCGTAGCCGAAAAATTCTTGGCCAAATGTCAAAAGGTCTATTGCGCATTCGTGGATTTGGAAATGGCTTACGATAAAGTGGTGAGGAATGAAATGTGGTCGGTACTGTCGATGTATGGGGTGAACAGCGGCCTCATACGAGCACTGAAATCCCTTTATGAAGATTCTAGAGCTTGTGTGAGGATAAATGGGTCGTACACGGATTGGTTTACCATCGAAACAGGTGTTAGATAGGGATGTGTAGCGTCGCCGTGGCTGTTCAA
Source organism: Euclidia mi (assembly GCA_944739405.2). Lineage (NCBI taxonomy): Eukaryota > Metazoa > Arthropoda > Insecta > Lepidoptera > Erebidae > Euclidia > Euclidia mi. The sequence continues at coordinate 21,287,573 of OX123204.2, read as the reverse complement.
CCTCTTCATGGACAGTTGTTTGCAAGATTTGAAAAATAGTGACTGTGGATTAAGGATGAATGAGTTACTTGTCAAATGCCTCCTTTATGCTGATGATCAGGTTATACTTGCGTCTTCAGCGGAGGAGTTGCAGGAGATGGTAACAATCATGCATGGTGCCTGAGAGAGGAAAGGAATGAAAGTAAATGTAAGTAAAACGAAAGTTATGGTTTTTGAAAAGGAGGAATGTGTTACGGCTTGTAATGTTATGATCGATGGACAGCGAGTAGAGCAAGTGAATGAGTTTGTATATTTAGGTACGCTATTTGCAAGAGATGGTAAGAATGTAGAAGATATTGAAAGAAGAATTAATGTAGGTAATAGAGTGAATGGAGCTCTGAAGGCGTTTATGAATAGCCAAAACGTGTCCAAAAAGGCACGTTTGGCTGTCCATAGAGGGGTGTTAGTACCTACTCTTATGTATGGTAGTGATAGCTGGGTATGGCAGAAGAGTCATGAAAGTAGAATAAATGCTGTAGAAATGAGAGCACTGCGAAGTATGTGTGGTGTTTCTATGACTGACAGAGTAAAGAATTGTGTGATAAGAGAGTGTTGTGGTGTAAAAGAAGATGTAGTGACAAGCATCGAGAAAGGTATGCTAAGATGGTTTGGACACGTGGAGAGGATGGATGACGAAAGACTGACCAAGCAGATATATAAGGCAAGTGTGGAAGGGACAGGACGAAGGGGAAGACCTAGGCGGATGTTCTCTGACCAGATTGGTCCTCCTAAAAACAGGACAGGTTAGAAGCACCCTGAACAGAAGAGCATGCATGAGGAATCTGATGGGAGTGAATGAAGCAAGAGAGATATGTCAAGATCGTTGCAAATGGCGCTCCGTAGTCTCTGCCTACCCCTCCGGGAAACAGGCGTGAGTCTATGTATGTATGTATGTATTGCCTACCCCTAGTTATTCACCATTTGTCTTTAATCAGTTCACTGATGGTGATGTTAAGAAGAGCATAGTATCAATCACGTCCAACGCAGTTGGTAGTGACTATGTCAGCCGTAACATGATCATTCCTGTCCTTGACGCAATCCTACCCATAATTACCCACATCTTCAATTTTTCCTTTTCCAATGGTTTATTTCCATCGATATGGAAGGACGCCCAAATTACTCCTATACCAAAAATTTCTCATCCTTCATCCTATTCCGATTATCGGCCCATTTCTATCCTGCCATTCCTCTCTAAAGTTCTCGAACGTCTCGTGTACCACCAAATTAACTCCTTACTCTGTAAGAACAATCTTCTAAATCCCTTTCAATCCGGTTTCCGTTCGGGACATAGCACAGTCACATCCTTAGTCAATATTACGGATGACATCAGGGCTGGTATGGAAGGCGGACAGTTCACAATTTTATGTCTACTTGATTTTAGTAACGCCTTTAATACGGTAGATTTTGATATTCTTCTTGGACGCCTTTGTTCTCTTAACATATCTCCTACGGTTATTGATTGGTTTCGTAGTTACCTGTGTGGCCGCCGACAACGTATACATATCGAGAATTCACTTTCTTCTTGTTGTAATACAAAAGCCGGTGTGCCCCAGGGTGGCGTATTGTCTCCTTTACTCTTCTCAATATTCATAAATTCTATCTGTAATAACCTTCGCTGTTCCTATCACCTTTATGCAGATGATCTCCAGATATACACGCAGTCAACACTGTCGCAGATGTCACATTCTTTAGATATCATTAACAGTGACTTGGCACTAATCAGCAAGTGGAGCAAGTCTTTTGGGCTTAAACTTAATCCCACCAAAACTCAAGTCATTGTTATTGGTAGCTCTAGAATGAAAAGTAAAATTGACTGGTCACTACTCCCTCATATAATCTTCGATAGCACGATTATTCCTATACAAGACAAAGTAAAAAATCTGGGTCTTACTATCGACTCTACTCTTACTTGGGGACCGCAGATACAAGAAGTGAGTCATAAGGTGTTTGCTTCAGTTGGCTCACTGAGGTGATTAAGAAACTTTCTGCCCACTGCTACTAAAATTGCGCTCGCTAAGTCTCTTCTGTTACCCATTATTGATTATGCAGATGTCAGCTATCTAGACCTCGCCGAAAACCAGCTAGATAAACTTGAGCGAATTCAAAATGTAAAATACGATTCGTATTTGGATTGCGCAAATACTACCATGTTTCACAATTTCGAACATAGTTTAAGTGGTTACCCCTTCAACTCCCTCCTATCTTAAAGGAAGATTTGAGTTCCTTCATGATACACATTATAGATATTTAAGGTCATCAGAAAATTTGAGGCTTAAAATGCCGGTACATTCCACGGCTTTTTATGACAATTCCTTCACTGTAACTGCAGTTCGCTTGTGGAATAAATTACCGCTGCACAATAGGCAAGCTAAGACGGTAGCTAAATTTAAATTTTTAGTGAAGGAATATTATCTTTCATTATAGTCCATTCTAAAATATTCTATAATTAAGGCATTGCTATAGTTCATGTGTGCATAATTATGTCCTTTATACAGTGTGTTTCATAACACCCCCTGTCTGATCCCGAAACCACATATTACTGACTTGTAAGGCATACTAGGAAAAATAATAAAAAAAATCTAGGTCTTCATAAAATCTCACAATTTATTTCCTTAGTATAGTATTAAAGAAACATTACCCCGAAATTAGGGAAAATTCCCTAAACTAGCAACACTCCACTCAGCGGCGGTATCCTTTATGATTCTAATAAAAAGCCGCTCGACACAATACCGAAACGCGGTAGAGATGTTTACGTTCGATAGCAGCTAATATCGACTTAATAAATTTTAACATGAAATGTGACAACATTCATTTTTCAAAGAATTATTACATTAATGATATCACGATATCGACACATTACGTAAACAAGACATAAATAATACTTTTGTGTTACAGAACTTAGTCGATCATAGACAAAAGACTATGATCTACTAATTTCGGTAACCTAAATCAAATAAAAAAGTTACATCATTTTTATGTTATAACAATAATTTAAAAAGAAACAAAAATTTTGCGTTGGATACGTGCCCATCTCGTACGGGGACAATAATAACATATCGATAAAAACAGAACTCCAATAAATATCATTGGTTACATCCCTAGCTGGCTAGTTTTTACGACTTCAATTTACCTACTGATCACTCAGTCTTGCCCTAGGATTAGTTTCGTTCGGACTTCCGGAATAACTTACGTTGTGAAATGGTTACGTCGTCAATCGTATTCAAACTCTGAATACTTTAACATTTCGATGTGCTTAGGTAGGAGTGAATGCAATTCATGCAGGTGCTCGTAGTGATAAGAAGGAACAGTTCGCTGGACCACCAGGTCTGCCAGTGCCTTTGGAGCGCGTTGTTCAACGGCTTCACCACCTCGTGAACTACAGTGTGCTAGTTAGTGTGCTTTCAAATAGGTACCTTTGATGAAAAGGTACCGTAAGTGTCTTAACCTTTACGGTCGACATGTGGAGCATGATCGTCGTACGCAGCTTACAAGTTGATGTTTTTCGGAATTAAAGGTAACCTGCCTAAGTAAGTTTGAAAAAATTGGTAAATACCGTAAATACTGCAGCGCTCATAGCGTGACTAAGCTTTTGGATCGTAATAGTTTGGCAAATTTAAGCAACGGTTGCACAGGTCATCACTTAGATGGGTGCCCACTCAGAAGGCACGTAAAACTGAATCTAAGAATCGTAAAGCCATGTCGTGGGCCTTCGGGTGATCTGAAATGTCTGAATACACGGACACCAAATACGCACTCTTACGAAACAAACAAACAACGTAAACAATACCTTCCGTTTTACCTAATAATGCAATGAACCAGCTGTTGCAACAAACTCATAAATAAAATGGGTATACACGTGTAAAGTTGACGTTCGGCTTTTGTCAAAGGATTAGGTAACTAGACGCGGCCGCCAGCGGCGGCCGATGCACTCAACGACCTTTTATGAACTTTAGGCAGATACCTAGTTATTACGATTTATGATTCTTCAGTGTTGCCATGGGTAATCTGATATGATATTATTTAAAGTTAATTAAATTTACCAGGGAAAATTTTATCTCGAATTGCCGTGAATTAATGACAAATCCCTCATCATTTTACTCTACCCTACAACCCCTTCATTGATCGGACGGGGGGTTCTGAAACACCCTGTATATTTATATGTTTTGTATGTTTATGTATATATGTATTTGTATGTAGGTATATAGAGTAAAGTATATGAATAGGTATACATATTTGTGTTTAGAGATATCTATGTATTACTAGCTGACCCGGCAAACGTTGTTTTGCAAAATATTTTTTTTTTTTTGAAAAATAGATGTTGGCCGATTCTCATAGATACCGGATAAGCACAAAAAAATTCATCAAAATCGGTCAAGCCGTTTCGGAGGAGTATGTGAACGAAAACTGTGACACGAGAATTTTATATATTAGATAAGTATTATAACTGTTACACCTACAACTACCACTATTTTCCGACCAATAATATTTCCACCCAAAGGTTGCCTGGTAGAGATCGCTGTAAGCGATAAGGCCGCCCATTGTACTTCGCTTATATTGTATGATGTCTTATGTATTATTTCTCGTGTACAATAAAGCATAAAATAAATAAATAAATAAATAGGTATGAGTTCGAATGTTTTATATATAGGAAGGCTTTAGGTTAATGATTTGAGAAAGTGGTGGTTAACGGATGTAATGAAATTTTATTATATGCAGTGTATTTTGTTTGGCCGTAAAAGAACCGTTTGCAGGGTCGAATGTATCATCTTAGGCACTGTGCTAATATTGATACTGCATTTCTCGATTGCACGCATGGCGTAGTGGGGTATCCATTCACCAATATCAGAAGATTTGTATTGTGTGAAGAGATAAATAATGAAATCGAAAAAAGGAAACATATATGCTTTACTGTGATACCACAAAATATACTTTTAGACTACATAATAACGTATAGTTGATTGAATCAGGCGTTACTTAGCGGAACTCCATTGTAACCTTATGGAAGAAAAGAGGAAACCACCACGCACCCTCGGATTGACCACCCCAACTATTGCAATATAAAAGGTTGACAATACCGAACTTCTCTAAATGGATAAGGGATATAGGAATGGTATGGGTTCCAGGAAGATACCTGACTTGCAGTATCCCGCTATATGCGCCGACTATTCTTCGACACGTGTTTCGCCTCTGCACGAGGCATCCTCAGGAGCGATGGGCAACGACTTGGGGTGGTCAATCCGAGGGGTGTGGTGGGTTCCTCTTTCCTTCCATTAGGTTACATAATAACGACCTAACTGTAGGGGAGCGTGGAGACGACTGCTGCGCTGAGGTAACACAATAATGCGCCTTGTTTATAATTGGTAGCGTCAGCAGCCGCTACAGTTGTAACGTGCATTCGTTGTCAGGTGCGTCGTGGTAGTGAGATTACGGCAACGTGGTATTCGGTGTTACATTTTCGGTTTCACGTATTGCACGCGGCGTAGTAGACGCCGTGTAAAACCTTTAAGAGATCTCTTTCTACGCCATCCACGTATCTACCACTTAATTTCTATATGTTCTTTGTATCCATTAGTTGAATGTTTATAAAGTCCCTTGACAAAAACAAACCTAGTACCGAGTCTGCCCTTTAAAAAAAACAAAAATGGCCATAATGAAATTGTCGTGAGGTCTTCCTGCACAACTTGATATTGCTGTTGGTTTTTTCGCTGTTATTAAAACGCACTGGCACAGACCATTTCTTTAACGAAATTATATTTTTCTTCATCATGTCCGTTAGTTACTCCTTTCTCAAAAGATCTTCCTAATATACGTCTTTGTCACGTTTTGAGGTAGAATTTTGAAAAGTTTACTATTTAAGCAGGGTTTTTTTAGGTTTCTGAATTGTTTTATGGACCACTTGTTTTGAACCATCATACAGATCCCTTACAAACTCGAGTAAGACAATTTTCCTTATTATATTGTTACGAATGGCGATATTTGAAATAACGCCATCTATCGGTGAATGTGAGAACTAGAAGAGAGTGGATGTATCGGTGGTTTAAAAGTGTTTCATCTACTCTCTACTAGATGGCGTTTCTGTTGATACTAGAACAATACCACTACTAGAATGTTCCGGAATACGCTAGAATGAACTTGTTTGTTATCCGGCCGGTATAAATACCGCGCGGACGGGTGAATCGACACATTCAAGAATCGGCTGTACATCCTTGTCGTCTTGCTGAGCCCTCTGCAAAGCTTCTTTCCATTCGTCACTCAGATCCGTCTTCAACATCCTCACTAATGCTGCCTGCTTTGCTTCCTGTCGGGTACAATGCTTGCACTGGTCGGGAGACGGCCTACGCGATAGGGCATCTGGGTTACCATGGGACTTGCCGCTGCGATGTTGTATTACAAAATCAAACTCTTGCAGTAGTTCAATCCATCTAGCTCCTTGTCCTTCTGGGTCCTTAAATTGAAGTAGCCATTTCAGCGCAGCGTGGTCGGTTCGCAGATGGAATTTACGCCCCAACTAATATTTGTGGAAATGCTGCAATGTCTTTACTACAGCCAAAAGTTCCCGCCGGGTGACGCAGTAGTTTCTTTCGGGTTTGGATAAGGCTCCAAGACGTGTGCCAGTGGCATGAGAACGTGAAGTGGAAGCTATGATCGATGATATGGTGAAAGAAGGCTTAATCGATCCTTCGTCCAGCCCGTGGTGCTCTCCGGTGGTGTTAGTTAAGAAGAAAGATGGCAGCATGCGCTTCTGTGTAGACTACCGCCGATTAAACGACATCACGAAGAAGGACAACTACCCACTGCTGAGAATCAATGACACACTGGATACGCTTACGGGAATGAAGTGGTTTTCTACCTAAGATCTAAAAAGTGGCTACTGGCAGGTGGAAATAGATCCTCGAGAGAAGGAGAAGACGGCATTCTTCACAGGCAAAAGATTGTGGCAATTTAACGTTATGCCCTTCGGATTGTGCAACGCTCCAGCTACAGGCACAGTGGGCAAGCTTGGTTGTCCAGGATGGAGTTCTGTGCCGCAAATGGGAAAACGCTCGGGGTAACTAGTGCTATTTGCAAATGGTGGTGCCCAAAACTAAGGTGCCGGAAGTCTTGTAACTCTATCTCAATGGTGCTTTGGGCGGTCACATGGGAGTTAAGAAGACCCTTACTAAGATCCGGAGCGGTTTTATTGGCTCCAATGTCGGGATGACGTCGAGGATTGGTGCCGCAAATGCACAAGTTGTGCGGCTGTCAAGGGGCCACATACTCGTAGCAGAAGTGCATTAAAGGTGTACAATGTGGGAGCCCCATGGGCCTGGGAGCGCATAGCGTTGGATGTCGCTGGGCCGTTTCCTGAGAGCCAGGACGGAAATAAATACTTCTTGGTTGTGATGGATTACTTCACGAAGTGGCCTGAAGTGTTTGCAATCCCAAATCAAGAAGCTACCACAGTAGACGATAAGTTGGTGCATGAAGTCTTTTGTCGGTTCGGGGTGACCTTGGAAAACCACAGCGATCAAGGCCGGAACTTCGAATCTGAGGTGTTCAAGGAGACTTGTCGCGTGATGGGTGCACATAAAACCAGGACCACGGCTTATCACCCGCGATCAGATGGCATGGTTGAACGGTTTAACCAATCACTGAAAAGGTACCTGGCGAAGGTTGTGGAGAGCAAACAAAGAGATTGGGACAAGCACATCCAACCATTTCTCTTGTCATATCGCAGTGCGGTTCACGAAACCACAGGAGTAATACCAGCTTTTGCCAATTTCGGTAGAGAACTACGTTTACCTGCAGACTTAATCACCGGTATTCCACCAAAATCTCCACGGAATATAACGGATTACGCGACCGAGCTACACAACAAGATGAACGACGTATACGAGCACATCAGGGAATCTGGACAACAGATGTCTGAAAAGATGAAGACACGCTACGACCGGAAGGCGAACAACCAAGGCTGATGAGGGATCATTGGTGTGGCTTCATAACCCAATACGAAGCAAAGGAAAGTCGCCTAAGTTACAAGCCAGATGGGATGGGCCATATCGCATAATTGCCAGGATGAACGACGTCACCTATCGAATCCAGAAGGGGCCGCGAGGTGCACCGAAGATAGTTCATGTGGACCGCTTGGCTCGGCTCGTTACTATGGGTCCAACGATGTTCGAGACGAACGCCTCTAAGAGGGAGGCAGTGTTACGAATGGCGATATTTGAAATAACGCCATCTATCGGTGAATGCGAGAACTAGAAGAGAGTGGATGTATCGGTGGTTTAAAAGTGTTTCTTCTACTTTCTACTAGATGGCGTTGCTGTTGATACTAGAACAATACCACTAGAACGCTCGCACGTTACGAGAATGTTCCGGAATACGCTAGAATGAACTAGTTTGTTATCCGGCCGGTATAAATGCCGCGCGGACGGGCGAATCGACACATTACAATTGAATAAGCGGAGCGATCAAGATCAGCGTAGGATCCGAAGAGTCGGAAGTATTTTCTAGTGTTTTAATTGGTGTTTTGTTTTGTTTAAAACGAAGTGTGTGATTTAATAAAGTACAGTATAGTGGCATTTAATTTATCACCGAACCCCAGTTCGTAACAATATTATTACTGAGACAAGCAAGCCTTTTGTTTGTTGGCCTAAATTTTTTGATAAATTCTCTTTTTCAATAAGTCAGCATAACGTCTGTGACTCCTCTTGCGGGTTTCTATGGGCGGCGGTAATCTCTTACCAACAGGCAATACGTCTGTTCTTTTGCCCACTACATATTACATACATAAAAAAATAAGTTTAATACTATAACCCGACTACTTAATAAAAAGAGGGTCTTAAAAGAACGAAACAAGAAAACAGCTCGTTCAGATATAAATCCAGAAAAGTCTAAGTTCAGAAATGTTCAAGCTAGAGCCGTGGTCGCACCTAATACCTTTCTCTTGATACCAAACACGTAATGATGATCTCCGCTTAATCTTTTTTGAGGTTGGAATCTGAAGTATTAATTCTGTAATAGAACATTTGTGTTGTTTGTGTTGTGGCGAGCAAAATTATTAATATAGTTATGTAAAAGTCATTACGCATCTATACCGCACAGTAGATTAAATACCGCTACACAACTAGCAACGGGCGTGCGCAAAGCAGCTGCGTCGGTTCGCCCAATTAGAAGGCCAGTTCGTTCTTTCAAATATAACGGCCGACGTTACAAAATTTTACTACGTAATTGCGAACTTAGACTATAAATACGTGAGTGAAGTAAAAGACATTATTACTAAACCACCAGCGGAAAATAAGTACGAGAAAATAAAGTCGGAGCTTATTAGTCGACTTTCAGCGTCTCAAGAGCAGCGTGTGAGGCAGTTCTTAACGTTGGAAGAGCTGGGCGATCGGAAGCCGTCACAGTTCCTGCGGCACCTGCGTAGCCTGGCTGGATCGGAGGTACCAGATGACTTCACCCGGTCACTGTGGACGAGTCGCTTGCCTGCGCACATGCAGGCGATAATGGCAGCACAAGCGGACCTTCCGTTGGACACCGTGGCGCAGATCATGGACAAAATCCACAAAATAGCTGTCCAGCCCAACGCGCAGGTGGCTGTGGCATCCACCCCGTCACCGACATCGGCAGCGCCGTGTCCCACGGCTGCAATCGACCAACTTACGCGCCGCATTGATGACCTCACGCGGCAGGTGGCCGCACTGTCAGCTGATCGATCCCGTTCGCGGTCGCGAGACCGAGCCCCTTCACCGCGCTGGCGTCAACGGTCCCGGAGCCGGTCTAGAGCTGGCCCAGGGCATTGCTGGTATCATCGACGCTTCGGCAACGCAGCAACGAAATGCCGCGAGCCGTGCACGTTTCAGCAGGAAAACGGACAGAGCAGTTAGTGACGGCGGCGACATATGACTGCGATAGTGTTGTGGGTGGCCGTGTTTTTATAACTGACCGTAAAACTAAGGTGCAATATCTAGTAGATACTGGTTCAGATCTATGTGTTTATCCCTATAAGCTTATTCGCGATAGACAGTGCATTAAAACCGACTATAAACTGTTTGCAGCTAACGGTACCGCGATAAATACATACGGTTGGATAAATCTATCGCTAGATTTTGGACTCAGACGTGCGTTTCTATGGCGTTTCGTTATAGCCGACGTCACTAAACATATAATAGGCATTGATTTTTTATCGCACTATAATCTGCTTGTCGACGCTAGACATCATCGCTTAGTGGACAGCCTAACTTCCCTAAGTGCTTTTGCTAAGCCCGCATCTTCTGAAATATGCCAAATAAAAACTGTCTCTGGTTCTTCGATTTACCATGATTTACTCTCACAGTTCCCTGACATCACTTGTCCTGCTGGGGACCTGTCTACGCGCAAAATGAAGCATAGCACGCTGCATTACATCCGCACTACTCCAGGTCCGCCCGTATTTAGCCGTCCTCGCCGATTAGCACCGGACCGGCTCCGTATAGCGATGAAGGAGTTCGAAGAGATGGTAAGAGCAGGTATCGCTAGAAGGTCTGATAGCCCGTGGTCATCTCCGCTACACCTGGTACCAAAGAAAAATAACGAATGGCGACCTTGTGGCGACTATCGTGCGCTGAACGCTCGCACCATACCTGACCGATATACGGTTCGGCACATTGGAGATTTTTCTCACAATCTTCTTGGCTGTACCGTATTCAGTAAAATCGACCTAATTAGGGCATATAATCAGATCGCTATAAATCCAGACGATATAGCGAAGACTGCGATCACAACTCCGTTCGGAATGTTTGAGTTTCCATATATGAGCTTCGGTCTACGCAATGCAGCTCAAACATTCCAACGTTTTATGGATGAAATTCACAAAGACCTGGATTTCTGTTTTCCTTATATCGATGACATTCTCGTGGCCTCGCCGACCAGCAGCCTCCACCTGGAACACCTGGAATTGGTTTTTTAAGCGACTGCAAGACCATGGAGTGGTCATAAATTCTTCTAAGAGCGTCTTTGGTGAGTCGGAAGTCGAGTTCTTGGGCTACACCGTATCGTCTGCTGGTACTAAGCCCCTTCTTGAAAAGGTAATCGCCATACAGAATTTCACTCAGCCGAAGACCATCCGAGACCTACGCAGATTTTTGGGTATGATTAACTTCTACAGGCGTTTCATACCCATGGCAGCCAAACTACAAGCTCCACTACACAAGCTTTTGTCTGGCCCGAACATCAGACCCAGTACACCCATACAATGGACAACGAAACTCGCACAAGCTTTTTCCGCTTGTAAAACTAGCTTAGCCGATGCTACTCTCTTAGGGCATCCCAATCCATCTGCAGATCTGATAATGTGTACCGATGCTTCAGATAACGTCATCGGAGGGGTACTACAGCAGAAGAAAGAATCTGGTTGGAAACCACTTGGGTTCTTTTCGAAGAAGCTCGGCCCGGCTCAGAGCTGTTGGCTATATACGAAGCCGTGAAATACTTCCGACACATGGTGGAAGGTAAGACGTTTACCATCTTCACGGACCACAAGCCAATCGTGTCAGCTTTCAAAAAGGCTTCAGAAAGTTGCTCACCTAGGCAATTTCGATACTTCGATTTCGTGTCGCAATTTACTACGAATATCCAGCATATTTCCGGTAAGGACAACGTAGTCGCGGATGCTCTGTCTCGTATCGAAGCGATTACTAGCGCAATAGACTTTGATGCTCTGGCAATGTCATAGCAGGAAGACGACGAGCTCCGCCAACTTGTTCAAGGTAACTCTTCACTGAAATTGCAGAAAACAGAAATTTCTGGTTCCAGTAAGGATATATACTGCGACATGTCTGGTCCATCACCACGACCTTACCTGACACCACCCTTCCGTAGGCAAGCGTTTGACAGCATACATGGCTTGAGTCACCCAGGCAGTAAAGCTACTGTAAAATTGATGACGTAGAAGTACGTATGGCCAAACATCAAGAAAGACTGCAAGAATTTGACGCAAACCTGTCTATCATGCCAACGTTCTAAGATTGCCCGACATACTCATTCCCCAGTACATGCATTTGTTCCCCCAACGAACAGATTCAGCCATGTACATATCGACCTTGTAGGACCTCTGCCACCGTCGGACGAGTACGAATACTGCCTTACGGCAGTCGACAGATTTACGCGCTGGCCAGAGGTAATACCGCTCCAAAATATCAAAGCTGACACGGTAGCGAATGCATTTGTTACTGGCTGGATATCACGCTTTGGTTCCCCGGAGACAATTACAACAGATAGAGGAAGACAGTTCGAGGTTCACCTATTCAAAGAACTTTCAAGCCTGATCGGTTTCAACCACGCGAAGACAACGGCGTACCACCCAGCTGCAAACGGAATGGTAGAGAGGTTCCACAGGCAACTAAAGGCAGCGATAATGTGCCATGCGAACGAGAAGTGGACGGAAGTCCTCCCATTGGTTCTTCTGGGAATACGTACAGCCTGGAAAGAGGACATAGGATCGTCAACGGCAGAACTCGTATACGGCGAACCCTTAAGGCTACCTGGTGAGTTCATTCAGCCCTGTCCCAAGCAAACCGTCGACGTAGCAGACTTCGCATCTCAGCTGCGTTACCATATGTCGAGCCTGTCCCCAACGCCTGCAAGTCATCATGGACAGAAAACTTTCTATGTTCCCAAGACACTCGCCACGGCTGAGTACGTTTTCTTAAGGAAAGACGCAGTGCGACGACCGCTGGACGCTCCATATACAGGGCCTTATAAAGTCCTGAAGCGAGACGAGATGACGTTCAAGATCGACGTACAGGGTAAAGCGATGACAGTAACCATCGACAGACTTAAACCAGCTTACCTGCTCGTTGATCCTACGCAACAGAAAGCGAGCAAGCCGGCATCCCCTGCTACACTAGACGCCCCGCGCGAAACAAGATCCGGACGGCGGGTGCGGTTTCCTGACTTCTTTCGACCTTAACGGTCTTCGGGGGGGGCTGATGTGGCGAGCAAAATTATTAATATAGTTATGTAAAAATCATTACGCATCTATTCTGCACAGTAGGTTAAATACCGCTACACAACTAGCAACGGGTGCGCGCAAAGCAGCTGCGCCGGAGACGCCCGAACGGCCCGAACACACACTTCGTGCGAGTTGGTTTTCACCGCCTCGCCAGTCTCCAACCGCTCTTGACACCGTGAGGCTGCGCGCGCGCTCACTGACGCCCGTTAAATTTAAATCGCGTATATCATAAAATCATATGTTCTGTGTTATTTCAAACTTTCCGTGCTATCTTATTGTCTAAACTATTCTTCTGTTGTGTGCTTACTCGCTTTATACTTTCTTCTGTGTTTGTGGACAATATAACTGTGACTTTCTTGTGCTAAAAACTATCTTTCATTTCTCTCTGCTTAACTTGCCTTCTGACCTAGCTAAATTATATATATTAGTACACACGCACGTACCATAGTGTTGTCCGTGTGGTGACGGATGAAGAATGCGGAATGTCACCACCCCATATCATCCCATGGGTGTCATAAGAGCCGACAGAGGGAGCATATTATGCAGAGAACAGCACTGTAAGAGAGGAAAAACTTGTTACAAACCCTATACCAATCCGTTTGGCCACCGTGGTATAGTAGGCCAATTCTTCCTTTCAAAGGAGAGGCCTAGTCCAGCACTGGACTGTTAAGGGCTGATGATGATGAATAGAAAATTTAGATAAAATTTATATAGCCTATGTTACCCGGGCTATTATTACGACGCTATTGATGCCCCATTTATTAAAATCGGTTTAGTAGTTTCGGTGCTATGGTGGAACATACAAACATGTATACATACATAGACTGCCAAAAGCACTACCCTTCCTTTTAGCTTCCCCATAGTCGGGTAAAAAAGCATTTGGAACGAAGTTTATATCAGTTAGGCCAAATTAATTTAACAGGAAGTTAATTATCAGATGAACAGACATAAATACACAAATAGCTCGTTCACAATATTATCAACAAATACCTATTCATGTTTATACAGCAAAAACAGTATAAACAGTTGCTAATGTACGTTGGAGTTACATGTTAAAAGGACAATATCAGTAAAAACCACGGTATCGCTACTAAAATAAATACGACATATACAACGTACATTATATCGTAAACATAAACGGGGAAACGCTTCCTAAAAACTTAGAGGTTTGACACTAAAATGTGCCTAAATTACGAAAAGAAAATTGCCACTAAAACCTTCGGTACCTAACCTCGATACAACAAAAAGTTCAAGTGACATAAACGAAAAGTTGTAAGCATACAGCTTCACGAAATATTGCTGTGTGCGAAGATATTGAAAAAAGATTTTTGTTGCTTGAGTTAGAAAGTGCATTACAATTTCGATATTTTAGTATTATAAATTAATGAACATACCTAGTACATGTCCGTGTGGTGACGGATTAAGAATACGCAATGTCACCACCCCATATCATCCCATGGGTGTCGTAAGAGCCGACAAAGGGAGCATATTATGCAGAGAACACCACTGTAAGAGAAGGAAAACTCGATACAAACCCTATACCAACCCGTTTGGCCAGCGTGGTATAGTAGGCCAATTCCTCCTTTCAAAGGAGAGGCCTAGTCCAGCAGTGGACTGTTAAAGGCTGATGATGATGACATACCTAGCGATTATCCTTAACTTAGAAAAAATGTGTACAGTTATGTAGATGCCTCTGGCCAAAAAAGTTATATAATTATGTTATTTTTAAATATCTATTTCTTTTTATTTTGTTCCTTTCGCAAGTCGCTGTTGAATAATTGTGAGCCTCTTTGTAAGTGTTCTATAATATGTGTCCAACGGCATATTCCCGTAAACATTTCAATGATAAATGTTTATAGGGCTTCTGTCAACAAAATGTAATCTCCAAGGCTTCCCACCGGCTGAATGGTGATTGTCTTTAAAATGGTGTGTGCACTTTAAAGCAGTTTTTTTAATGGCAGTGTTCTTTTTAACTGACCTCCATTTGTAAAGATGCCACCCTTTAAATAATCCCGTGCTTCAGACTCAAAACAACGATATGTGGATTGCACAAGATGGTGTCTCGTGTGGGCCGCAGGGCCCAGTCTAGTAGTGGTGGACGGCGAGGCATGTTTTGGTTGGTTGGTGACAAACTATGTCGATTTGATTGTGAGTAAAATGTCTATGGACACAGAAATTGTTTCTGATCAATCTGCTCTCCCGCAAGCGAAACATGTACAACGGCAAGAAACGCACTGAATAAAATGGTATATTTATTGAGTTTCACACTTACTGTATAACTCATATTTTCACTCAATGCTTTTAAAATAATGTGGCTGTGTGAAGTTCGTTTTGTGGAGTGTTTTGTTACGCAAGGGAGTCAAAAATTCTATCCAAATATTTCGACCTACTGTGACCGAAATTTCATCAAACAGCCGTTGTAAAGGGGACAGCTACAGACGACAGTCGTCCAACAGCAACTGAATCGTCACGATACAAAACGCACATCCACATAATCTCATCAAAGACACTGATGTCAAAGCACGTGATATACGAAAAGCCGCACTCCCCAATGCCGTTTACGTGAAGTAAGAAAATCCCTTTGTAGTAGGTACCGGCCGGGGAG
The DNA here is from genome assembly GCA_944739405.2 of Euclidia mi. NCBI lineage: Eukaryota > Metazoa > Arthropoda > Insecta > Lepidoptera > Erebidae > Euclidia > Euclidia mi. Next base: position 21,271,953 of record OX123204.2, on the reverse strand, counting down.
CGGTCCTGTTACCAGCCATACGACACTAATTACACCCTACAACACTTTGTAATCACTGCACAATTACCCACCGGCTACTAATAAACAGGGAAAAATACACTCCTGTTTCAGTAGGGGATTGTAAAAAGTTAGGTAGAAATTGAAATTTATTAGTAGTTCGGGGGGATGGGCCTCGCTAGCCTTGGATGGCAACCCGTCTAGGAGAAGGAAAACTCCGAAATTAAACCACTCTCTTCGGGGGGAGGGGCCTCGTCAGCTTTGGATGGCAACCCGTCTAGGAGAAGGAAAACTCCGAAATAAAACCAACATTCAGGGAGCATACCCGAAAACAAACCCCAATCCAAGGTGTCAACCGACCCGTGCCGAGGGATTCATGGCCAGAGGGCAAGCTGGTCGCTAACGGAGGGTGCATGTGTTGGTGGTCACAGGGCACAGCTAGTATTCCATCTTACCCCCGTACAGGGCTCTGCGGGGATGGACATTCTAAATCCCTATTACTCGTTGGAACGCTATGAGAACTGAAAATAATATTTCTCCAGACGGCGGCGACGCGGTTCGCAACCCATCACGTCTCGTTTCCCGCGAGGGCGAAAAGCGGCCTACGGAAAGCCGGTTTGCAACATTAAACGTTGGAAGAGGAATGGATGGTAAATTGAATGAAGTATGCCAGATGATGGATGATAGAAAGATTGATGTTCTATGTGTGAATGAGACAAAAAGGAAAGGTTGTGGCTCCACCAGGCATGACAGCTACACGGCTTATTAGTCTGGGGTAGACAGTACCACCAGAGCCTGCAAGGGAGTTGGTTTAATACTGTCTGCGCGAATGAATGAGTGCGTTAAGGAATATGAATGTGTAAATGCTAGACTATTGTGGATGAGAATGAAAGTAGGACTTACTCGTCTCTTTATTGTAGGGGTTTACGCCCCGGTCAATATAGTAGCGGGTATGTCACAGCAAGAACAAGACGAAAGGCAGGCATTTTGGGAGAACTTAAGAGCGATTTTGAGGCAATGTAAGGATAACGAAAGATTGATAATGTTAGGTGATTTCAATGGATGGGTGGGAGTAAAACGAGATGGATTTGAAAGGGTTTTAGGTGGATTTGGTGATGAGAGAGTGAATGAAAATGGAAAAGTTTTGCTTGAGGTTTGTTTAGAGTGGAGCCTTTGTGTGACAAACACCATGTTTGATCACAAAAGGATACACATGTATACGCGTGAGGCTAAGAATGTTAGAAGAAGTATGATTGATTTTGTAATTGTAGATGAACGTTTGAGAAAGAATGTGTTAGATACAAGGGTGTATCGAGGGATCGGCATCCACACAGACCACTTCTTGGTGATGAGGCGGATAAGTGGAATCTTTAAAGGATGGCGACACCGAGAACATTATGAAAATAGGGTCCTAGAAAGAATAAAAGTAGAAAATCTGCAAGAAAAAGATGTGAAAGATGAGTATAAGCGAAGATTGATAGCAAAATTTGAGAGGTTCGATGGCATAAATGATATGGAAGAATTATGGCAATATTTTAAAGAAGAGATAGTATGTGTAGCGTCTGAAGTATGTGGTGTGATCAATAGACGGAAAGTACGAAAGGTAAAGAATACATGGTGGGACAAGGATGCACAATCAGCAGTGTCAGAGAAGAAGAAAGCTTGGTTAGATTGGTTGGCTGCCAGAGCAAATGAAAGAATGGGAAAGGCAACGAGTGATGACATAGATGAAGCAAGAAAGGAGTTTGTTAGGTCAAAAAGAATTGTGAAAGAAATTGTTAAAAGGAAAAAAGAGGAAAAGAAAGATGAGTTTGATAGCAGACTATCTGAAGATTTCCGGAGAAACATAAAGTTTTTCTGGAAATCCGTTCGAGCAGTTCGAGGAAGAACTCAATCCTCAGAATACACGTCAATCAGAGACAAGAATGAAAAGATACTGAATGGTGAATCATGCGTGCTGAAGAGATGGAATGAGTATTTTGAAGGTCTATATGAAAGAACGGCGATAGAGACATCGATCGACGAAATTAATGGTAATAATAGCAATGATGAAAGCGATATTGGTGTGGATGGGATTGTGAAGGCGTTGGGAAGTATGAAATTAGGTAAGGCTGCAGGATATGATAGGATTACAGTTGAAATGCTGAAGGCTGGACAGGGCATCATAGTTGGTCAGCTGCAGCGCTTATTTAACTTGTGCTGGAGCACCGGCCGAGTACCTGATGACTGGACCACAGCGGTGGTTGTGCCTCTTTATAAGGGAAAAGGCTCGCAACAAGACTGCAAGAACTATAGAGGCATTAGCCTTCTCAGCATTGTTGGCAAATTGTATGCGAAGGTACTGATTGAAAGAGTTATGGAAGTAACCGACAAGAAAATATGGGATGTACAAGCAGGATTCCGAAAGGGTATGGGGTGCACGGATCAAGTCTTTTCCTTGCGGTGCGTAGCCGAAAAATTCTTGGCCAAAGGTCAAAAGCTCTATTGCGCATTCGTGGATTTGGAAAAGGCTTACGATAAAGTAGTGAGGAATGAAATTTGGTCGGTACTGTCGATGTATGGGGTGAACAGCAGCCTCATACGAGCTCTGAAATCCCTTTATGAAGATTCTAGAGCTTGTGTGAGGATAAATGGGTCGTACACGGATTGGTTTACCATCGAAACAGGTGTTAGACAGGGATGTGTAGCGTCGCCGTGGCTGTTCAACCTCTTCATGGACAGTTGTTTGCAATATTTAAAAAATAGTGACTGTGGATTAAGGATGAATGAGTTACTTGTCAAATGCCTCCTTTATGCTGATGATCAGGTTATACTTGCGTCTTCAGCGGAGGAGTTGCAGGAGATGGTAACAATCATGCATGGTGCGTTAGAGAGGAAGGGAATGAAAGTAAATGTAAGTAAAACGAAAGTTATGGTTTTTTGAAAAGGAGGAATGCGTTACGGCTTGTAATGTTATAATCGATGGACAGCGAGTGGAGCAAGTGAATGAATTTGTATATTTAGGTACGCTGTTTACAAGAGATGGTAAGAATGTAGAAGATATTGAGAGAAGAGTTAATGCAGGTAATAGAGTGAATGGAGCTCTGAAGGCGTTTATGAATAGCCAAAACGTGTCCAAAAAGGCACGTTTGGCTGTCCGTAGAGGGGTGTTAGTACCTACTCTTATGTATGGTAGTGATAGCTGGGTATGGCAGAAGAGTCATGAAAGTAGAATAAATGCTGTAGAAATGAGAGCACTGCGAAGTATGTGTGGTGTTTCTTTGACTGACAGAGTAAAGTATTGTGTGATAAGAGTGTTGTGGGGTAAAAGAAGATGTAGTGACAAGCATCGAGAAAGGTATGCTAAGATGGTTTGGAAACGTGGAGAGGATGGATGACGAAAGACTGACCAAGCAGATATATAAGGCAAGTGTGGAAGGGACAGGACGAAGGGGAAGACCTAGGCGGACGTTCTCTGACCAGATTGGAGACATCCTAAAAACAGGACAGGTTAGAAGCACCCTGAACAGAAGAGCATGCATGAGGAATCTGATGGGAGTGAATGAAGCAAGAGAGATATGTCAAGATCGTTGCAAATGGCGCTCCGTAGTCTCTGCCTACCCCTCCGGGAAACAGGCGTGAGTCTATGCATGTATGTATGTATGAAATTTATTTTTGGAATGGTTTTAAGTGGGTGCGAAGGTTGTATGAAAAGATTGAGAATACATATGGGTTGTAAGTTATTATATAATTATTTGTAAATCATGTATTAGTGAACTATTAATACATTATAATATCAATTTTGAAAAATAAAATAAAATTCGAAGATTGAACACGAAAACCGAACAAGTGGCAAAATCGTATAATAATCGTATATAATATCTACATATAGTAAAGCAAGGCAAATAAACTGTCTAAAATATTGAGTCGTATATCAACATTATTATGATCCTATAAATTTAAAATTTGGCACTACTAATGAAGGTCTAGTTTTTTAATTTGTCATCCGGAGTGTTCGATGCGAGTCTACTTGTTCGTTCAGTTTGCGGTAAAGATTTTTCATGCGAACATCGATATTTTCACTTTAAAAAGACACCGAGTGAAAAGAAGTTTGAGGTAACGGATGTTTCTGTTAACAGACAACTCTCATACTAATAATGATTTTTAGGATAAGTGGTACTTTACAAGCATTTGAGGAACGGCCCCAAAGAACACCGAAATAATAATTTATGGATCACACAAAGTGTGGTCTCTTGTGGGTATTGAACCCACAACAATTGGCGCAGTGTTAGACAGCGAAGCGACCCTATAAACCACTATGCCATACATCCAGACAATCATAATAATGATGTCAATGCATTGAACTACATTGTGTGTTTTTCTATATTAAAATACTGTCTTCACGTACAAAACAAAATATATTTCTTCAATTACTTGAAAATCAAAGACGCCATTTCGTAAATAATTATCTGTAGCACAATAACCTAATTGATAATTAACGCTGAAGGTTGTATAGAGCAGGCTGTTTGAAGCAAAGGTCAGAGTTTATGGGGACAGAGTCATTTCGCCCTGTATTCATAAGTGGGCCAAAAAATCATTCACCTATAATTCTATAGTGTATCATTAAGAACAAAATTAAATCTACAGAAAAGTGTACAAAATTATAAGTTTGGTGTGAATGTAAAATTAAAGTGTATTTGATTTTTTTGGGGAAGTGGATTATCGTATTAAGTAGAATATTACTGGTAAAGTAAATGTGATTAACTTTTTTTATTTTTGACATTGTAGGAGAGTTTTTTTATTGTAGGGATTTCTTCCGGTACCAAAGATTATTTGTAGATAGACAAAACATCATACCAATATCATCCGTTGCGACCTGGAAAGTATCGTATTCATATTAGTATGACTACTTCCGTGGTCCAGTGGATAGCGTATACGTCTGCTGATCGGGTGCGATTTCCGGGTCAGACGAAAGTGTTACTAAGCTCTTCCGAAATTTAAAGAACCTAAAAAATATTAGTATAGTTTCTTCTTTACTTTAAAGAATAGTTATTATAATGTTAAAACTTAGTTTTACAGAGTTACAAGAGCGGTTTAGTTTGTTTGTGTACAAACCGACAAACAATCAGTCATAGTTCAAGCAAATATTTGTGCCGCGCAGCAATCAAACCCGTTACAACATTAATACATATACGGTTTTGGTTTGTGTTTCGAAATGCAAGTTGTAAAGTTGCAAGTCTTTAAAAACAATTCGTGCAACTCCTCCAAAAAGTTAAATACTGCCATCTATATAAATTATTAGTTCCTTTTTTTCTTTGACTGCCTCCGTAGTCCAGTGTATAGCGTAAGCGTCTGCTGATCGGAGGTCCTGGGTTCGATTCCCGGGTCGAGCAGTGTTACTGAGTATTTCCGAATTCTCAGTAGCAGCTCCGAGTCTAGCAATGTGCCCGATAAAGGCAATAGGCTCGCACCCTAATACGTGGGGCCTTAAAAATCATGGCGAAATGTGGGTCTCTGCATACCCCTTCGGGGATACAGGCGTGAGTCTAGAATTATTTTTTCTTGGACATCCATAATGTAATCATTCAACATTTTTAGTCACCATTATGAATCCCATGGATTATTTATTAAAAATATTACAAATACCTAAAACTCGTACATACAATAAAAAGTCATCATAAAGTCCTTTGCAGTCTACTGTTGGCAATAAGCCTCTTGTGTGATCACGCAACAAAAAATGAAAACAAACAAAAAGCCGTTTTTATTTCCTTACACCGTTTGAAAACACTGTAGCATTTCACGAACACATACAAAGCAACCTCTCCTTAGCAAAACACAGAACACTGAATAAAGTAATGGTAACTAACGAAGTAGGAGCAGCCAAGCCTAATTATCGGCAACACGAGTCGCACTCACATTAGCTTTGTCCAGTCGTCTGGTTCTGGACAAAGGGACCAGACGGCTGGACATTCGGTTACAATGTTCGTTTTCAGTTTAGTTTCAGCAAGGTGTGACGTTGTGTGAAGTTAACTGGTTGGTAAAGTGAGTGTTGTGTACTTTTTGTATACAAAGTGGATGGCGTTTTTGTTGTGTTAGAACATAACACTCAGATAGATACAGGCTGTATTATTACATTCAACTCAGGACTTCATAATACAAAATAAAATGTTGTGATTTTATTTGATTTTAGCATTAAATGCTACCTGCCCGGGGACCGAGGATGTACTATCCTTACAGAATATTGACGTAAAGTAACAATAGCGGACTTTCTGAATGATAGTTCTATTTGATATTGTTGTACTAAATAGATTTTAATAACCATTGCATATGTGAAGTTACCAACATAATGGTGCTTTTTGATATTGTCACAGTACTGTAACAATATTTGCATGCCTAATTGGCAAAATGTACAAGGATTCATACATATTCTATATTCTAATCTAGTCTATTCTATTCTGCTCTGCTCTGCTCTGCACTGCACTGCTCTGCTCTGCTCTACTCTGCTCCACTCTACTCTACTTTATTCTATTCTAACAGTATTTATACAGCGAGAGTGCCGTAGGCCCTACCGCCTTTTCCTTCTCCCTCATCTCGATCTTCCTTGTATGCCTTTATACACCGAAGTTATCGACAATCAACGTAATTGACATCATCATGAATGCAAAATGATTCAATTTCATGAACTAAATGCTTACAATGGTGATTGCTCAGTAGATAAGGCACTAAATATGTCGACTGGCTACAAGTTCAAATGTTACCCATGGCTCTATTAGAGTACCAAACACACAAGCAATTAGATAAGCTGAATACAAAAATTTGCAAGAGCCCATTTAAATCTCTTTATTGTATCTCAGTTATATTATGAATAGATGAAATGAAATATGAAATAAAATTTGTTCTGACTCCACTCAACAAGTTACATCTTCTTCTTCATGTGCCATCTCCATCCCGGAGGTCGGCGACCAGTTGTCCATATAATGTCCTCTCTTGCGTCATGCGAATTAGTGTCTCTGTACTCTCTGCCTTCAACCAGTCTCTCAAGTTTCTAGTCCATGAAGTTCTTCTTCTACCCCTACCCCGTTTACCCTCAATTTTTCTTCAATAATTACTCTTAATAAGTTTTATTTATGGTTTCTATATATATGTCCAAAATAGGTTGCTTTCCTCTTTTTGATCGTTGTAACAACTTCCATATCCTTTTTCATTATATTTAATACTTTTACATTGGTTATGCTATCCGTCCATTTAATTTTTAACATTCTACGATAAATCCACATTTCAAACGCCTTTAATTTGTCAATTAAGTTCTGTTTTAGGGTCCAGCTTTCACATCCATGCATCAGAACAGGGAGAACATAGCATTTTACCATCCGCCATCTCAGATTGAGATTAATTCTCCTGTTAGTAACCAATTTCCTCATACTCTGAAAGGTGTTTCGGGTGATTTCTATTCTCACTTTAATGTCATGTTCTGGTTCCCATGATTCGTGAAGCCAGCACCCAAGATATTTATATTTATTAACTTTTTCCAAACTTGTGTTATTTAATTTTAATTTAATAGAGTCCACTTCTGAAGATGTTGTATCCTTACTAACTTTCATGTATTTAGTCTTATCTGTATTTATTTTTAAACCAGATTCCAAAAGCGCATCATTTAGTTTTTCTAACATAATTTGAAGGTCATGAGGGTTATTGGCCAAAAGTACGGTGTCGTCGGCATAGCGTATGTTTTGTATCAGCTGTCCATTAACACGGATGCCTAGTTCCAGGTCTTCGAAAGCCTTATTGAAAACATAATCCGAGTAGAGTGTAACGGGTTCTGGTAGTAAAACGCAGTACGAGGTTCTATGCGTTTATGTCATTGTCTCACTTCCTATGCCGAGTATGACCGACCAACAACACGACACTGGCCTGAACACTAAGGGCTGCAGTCTCCCACGCTGTTCCCTCTGGTAGTGTGCAGGGCAGGTTGCTCGTAGGGCTGCGCGTAGCGGCAGATCCTCGCAGGCCGTTGGCTCAGCTGGCAGACGCCGGCGGTGTGTGTACGATGAGCACGGCAGGCCAGACTCTTCGCCAGAGGTGAAGCCGAAGGCGATGCAGGAAAGTGTAGCGGTCTAGGAGCGTAGCCGTAGTCTCAAGGTGAACCTGGAACCTGAAGGAAAGCAGCATTAGGAGAGCCACAACCAATAGAGTCAGGCAAGCGGCGTCAGCCGGCCTCAGCTAGCAGGTAGAGAGATGGGCAGTACGCTAACGCAGTAAATGTAGTAACTTACCCACAGCTGGGACCAGGATACACGTATGAAGTTTGTCAAATATACCTGATAAGTGACCTATGTTTTCTGCGTAATCGTCCCTAGGTATGTATACTATATCATCAGCGTCCGTGTCGACATAGTGTGAGCCGCATGGAACTAGTTCACGTCCATAGACTAAAAAACTAGGTGTACCTATAACCCGTGACTTCATTAACTGCAGTATTTAATGCAAACTGCACCTTAGGTAGGAGAGTGTCCCATAATCTCTGGTCATTTCCTACAAACGCCGCTAAGGTAGAACCAATGGTTTTATTATAGCGTTCGACCGTATTGACATGTGGGGAATATTTAGGAGTATAATAAAGATTAGGGATTTTGTACTTGCGCTACATAGCTTTTAAAGTAGCACTGACAAACTGTTTACCATTGTCCAATATAATTGTAGATGGTATACCATGAACTAAAAATATTTTTTCTTCCAAAATATTAGTTATTATTTCAGCAGTTGCGCGCCTGATAGGAAAAGGTAGACAGTATTTACTAAAACAACAAGTTACTACGAAGATGTAGGAGTTTTGTTTTCTTGTGACGGGTAGTGGCCCCACCAAATCTACACTAATGGTTTGGAAGGGTCGTGAACACACTTTGGGTCGTCCCATGGTTCCCAATGGTGCATGGTTCTGATGTTTGTGCGCGATACAAGTGTCGCAAGAATTTATGAACTTAACTACGAGGGGAGTTCAATGTATTCTCGGTATCGAGGTGATATACTAATGATAAGGGTAATTTAATTATCTCATTAGTTAATGACACTCTTTGAGGGTATAAATACAAAATTTCATTTAATTGCCACCATTAGTATTCAAGATATCATTGCGAAAAGACAACTATGATGACTGATTCGACAATGATGAAAAAAAACGAGCATCATGCAGTGATAAAATTCCTCATAAAACAAGGAAAAACTCATAAAATTATCCATAAAGAAATGGTGGCTGTTTACCAAGATTTTGCGTCTTCATTATCTACGATTCAGAAGTGGTCAAGTGAATTCAAACGGGGTAGAGAGAGCATTGAAGACGACCCTGGCGCTGGTGGGCCAATTTGTGCCGCTATGAAGAAAACGTCAAATTAGTCGAAAAACTTGTACTTGAAGATGCCCGTGTAAGAGTGAAAACATTAGCAGAAATGACTAAGCTATCCGTGGGTACCACACAATCCTTCATGAGCGCCTGAATGCTCACCGCGCTACAGAAACAAGTGCGAGTTGACTGTCGTAAGGAGTTTTTGGACCTCTGTGGTGAAAATCCGCAAAGTATTTTCGATCGGATAGTTACTGGTGATGAAACGTGGGTTCATCACTATGACCCTGAGAGCAAGCAAGAGTCTATGCAGTGGCACTAAAAAGGATCAGACCCGCCGAAGAAGTTAAAAGTCACTCCGTCCGCAGGAAAGCTCATGGCCACAGTGTTTTGGGATTCTAAGGGAATCTTGCTAATCGAGTACACAAAAAAAGGTCAAAGTATTACTGCTGCATCTTACGCAACCACCCTGCGTAATTTTAAGGAGGCAATTAAAGAAAAAAGACGTGGAAAATTAACCGCAGGTGTGTTGCTGCTTCACGACAATGCGCCGGTTCACAAGGCGCGCTTTGCCCAGGCTGCTGTGCGGGAGCACGGATTTGAAGAAATCAATCATCCACCCTACAGTCCGGACCTGGCCCCTAGTGATTATTATCTATTCCCTAATCTTAAAAAAGACCTTCGGGGAAAGCATTTTTCGGACGATGAAGAGTTGAAGGGAGCAATAAACGAACATTTTTCGGGCCATGAAGAAAAATATTTTTCAGAGGGAATTGAAAAGTTACTTTCACGAACAAATAAATGTATTGAGATGTTAGGGGAGTATATTGAAAAATAAAATTTATTCAGAATTTTCCGCGTTTTCCTTCATAACTATACCGAGAATACATTGAACTCCCCTCGTACGTCATCGCGCATTTTGGGCGAATAGTAACGCAGTGCTAAGCGCTTGTAAGTTTTAAATATACCGAAATGCCCCGAAGTGGGTTCGGGATGGTTCTCTAATATGGCATTATTTCGATCAGAAGAAGGTAGTACTTCTTTCCATTCGAACTCCTTACGTAGCATACACCTAGATTTAATCAAACGATACAATTTATTATTTTTAATAGAATAGTCTGGATAGTCATTAGGCGAAGATAAACAACCATTTTAGGTGGCTGAATACCATTGATCAGTGTCAACATTAGGGTCATTCACGTTATTATTATTTGCGTTAATTATATTTACAGGTAGGGATCGTGATAACGCATCGGCTATAATATTATCCGCACCGCGCCGATGCTTTATTTCGAAGTTGAAGGCTGACAGACGAACCGACCACCGAGCTAATCTACCAGTCGGGTTGCTCAAGTTTAGGAACCATTTCAGTGCGGAATGGTCAGTATACACAACAAACTTTAACCCGTTATCTAAATAACAGCGCCAATATTCGAGGGCTGTTAGAACTGCTAATGTCTCCCGTTCTGTTATACTGTAGTTTTGTTCCTGTGCATTTAGTGACCTACTCATGTAAGCGATAGGTAGTTCTACGCCATCTATTTCTTGTGTAAGTAACCCACCGATGCCGCTCGCACTCGCATCTGTGTGAATTTGAAAAGGTTTCTCGTAATCGGGACACGATAATATTGGTGCGGAGCTTAACAATTGTTTTAGTTTACAAAACGAGTCATCAGCTTCCACCGACCACTGAAATGGTGCGGCTTTCTTACCGGTAGAAGTAAGTTTGTTCAAAGGACCGGCAATAGTACTAAAATTAGGTATAAATCGCCGATACCATGATGCAATGCCTAAGAACCTTTTGACTTCTTTTTTATTCTTAGGCGTAGCATATTGAAGAATGGCTTCCACCTTACATGGGTCTACTTGTAATCCTTTAGAGTTTACTACGTAGCCCAAGTACTTCAATTCATCACGGAAGAATTTAGATTTTTCTAAGTTTATTGTAAGGTTGGCCGATTTTAATTTTTCGTATACTTTATTTAATAGTGATACATGAGCATTAAAAGATGGCGATATAAGCACGATATCATCTAAAAAAAGTAATACAGAGTTTTCGAACTCAGGACTGTTCGTAAACAAGTGATCCACCAAACGCTGTTGTGTCGCAGGCGCATTCGTTAAACCAAACGGCATAGTCACAAATCTAAATGTTCCTCTAGTAGGCACATAGAACGCAGTCTTATCACGATCACATTCGCGAAGAGGCGTCTGCCAAAAGGACTTAGATAAGTCTATACTACTTAGATATCTAGCGTTCCTAAGGTTGTCTAAAATTTCGGATACGTAAGGTAGTTTGTACGCGTCTTTTTTAGTAATAGAATTAAGTTTCCGACTATCTAAACAAAACCTTGGTTTACCGTCCTTCTTAGGCGTTAGTAAAATCGGTGACGACCACGGACTTTCGCATTTTTCTACCACTCCCAATGCAAGCATTTCGTCTAATTCGTCAATAATTATTTTTAATTTCGCCGGCGGTAACCTATAATATCTTTGGCGTATCGGCGCAGAATCGCCAGTGTCTATTGCATGTTCTATTAAGTGAGTTCGTCCTAAACCGGTTTTTTCAGTGGAAATCGACTCGTATTGCTTTATAATTAACTTAGCCGTTCTTTGTTGTGACTCACTCAACTCACTAAAAGATTGCAATACGTTCGTGTTACTCGGCTTATTTTCACTTACCACACTACACGGCAATGTTTTAGACATGCATACGGATGCGATATGGTTAGGCAGTAATTTAAATAGTTTCCAGAAATCGATTCCTAAAATTAAATTACTTGTAACTTCTGGAATAATATAAGCTTTCAATAAGTGGGTTTGATTATTAAAAGTAGTGGGTAAGTTGATAAGACCGCGCGGCAACAAGATATTTCCATTCGCGGTCCGAATGGAATTAGTGTTGTGACACTGCTGTATTTCTAACCCGGTTTTAGTAATTACCTCCAGATGGGAGTTGTTACCTAAAATTGTAATGGCTGAACCGGAATCGAGCAATCCACAAATAGGTAAACTGTTAATCGTTACGTTAACATAGGGCCGTAGGTCATTTTTAGGTTTATTATCCAGGATCGAGGCGACGGAATAACTAGAGAAATACACTTTTAGAGTGTTTAGCCAATTTCTCCAATCATCTTTGTCAAAATTGGTTGAATAGGTTGTAGAACCTAATTTAGATTTTGACACGCCCCGACCCTGACCAACTAGTTTTTTGGTTTCGTCGATTTACGGTTCGGGCAGTTAGGGAATGTCACATCCCTACAGCCGCACTTGAAGCAAATTGCAAACCGATCGCGTTTGCACTCATTCAAACTGTGATCATTGATACGGCAGCGCGGGCAGTACTTGGACGTGACTAGAGCGACAGAGCTAGGTTGAGACTTAGGTTTGCTAGGTTCGTTGTTCTCAATGTATTCGGACGTACCCTCTATAGTAGCAACGGGATAATCATTGTAGGAATTATTACGCGCTAGGTTATTAGGTTTGTGACTGCAAGCTAGGCCTGGTGCCAACGTGTCGTTATTATAATACGGTTCGCGGAATTGAGAGTTCAAACATTTCATCCGTTCGTAGTTTAAACATAACGTCTGCAGTGTTGCTATACTGTCTATTGAAGATATTGACGGAGCTAGCACTAGTGAGTAGCATGGACGTATGTTATGCAATAGGATGTCTAACTTTTCGCGTTCGGACAATCGCTTTGACGGAGACAGCCTAGCGAACAGCTGATTCATTATCGAGAGATAAATAATTATAGTTTCGGTAGCACCTTGAGTACGTCGGCGGATTTCATTTAATAACCGGTAGTCATAATCGTACGGTGTGAAATCGTCTATTAATTTAGTGGTGAGTTCTTCCCATGTAGTGAAATATTCTTTTAGGCCGCGGTACCAGTGAAGTGCGTTACCGGTGAAAATTTCGGAGGCATATGATAAAATTTTAGTGGAAGGTAGATTACGCGCGGTTTGGAATTCGGTTACGCGTTGTAGGAACGCTCGGACGCATCCCGTACCGTCGTATTTAGCTTAGACAGTTCGCTAACTCTCAAATGCTCGCAATGCAATACTGGGGCTAACCCTGCCTGCGTCGAGGTAGGCGGCGCAGGTTGGGCCTCAGCCATAGCATCAGCTGAGCGAACACCTGATTGTTCTATGGCGGACAGCTCCGCCGAGAGCTTGTCGAACCGGCTGCACCATTCGATTATTCGTTTTGAATACGCCGTAAGACGTTCCATCCTACGGAGTCTATGGAAAATGTGGTTGTGCAGTGCGGTAGACCTCCTAGCTAGGTTCGCGTCGTAAGAGGCAGATAACGAAGTTAGTCGCTTGGCCAGCTCAGAGACGGCCTCGCTAGCGCCCTCGAAGTCCACCGCTATGGCTAGACCCGACTCCAAAATGTCATCATTTGGAATGGCTTCCAGTAATTTAGGGAGCTGCTTCCGCAGACCTAGGACAGAGGTAGCCGGCTCCTCACCTCTAATCGCGACCTCGTAAGCTAACTCGTTCTTGTTTAGCAGGAAGTATTTTATGGGGTGTGAGCCCATGGTGAATGAATAACCGCGTAAGTATACACTACACACTACACTTAGTGCGCAAGCGTTCCGCCCTTACAAATGGCCTACTTTACGATTAGGCGTAAAAGTTCGACCGTTAGGACTAATTAGAAAACGTTAAGATTCAAATTTGCGAACTAGTACGTAGTAGGTAGTTACACTAAAAGGTAGACAATTAGTACAACAATACGTACCGGTTCGCTGTAGCCGCACCTCCTCGCTTACAATGATGGAGACCTGCTAGAAGAGAACTCGAGCACGGAAAGCGAGACAATAACCCACGTAGGCGCCACTGTAACGGGTTCTGGTAGTAAAACGCAGTACGAGGTTCTATGCGTTTATGTCATTGTCTCACTTCCTATGCCGAGTATGACCGACCAACAACACGACACTGGCCTGAACACTAAGGGCTGCAGTCTCCCACGCTGTTCCCTCTGGTAGTGTGCAGGGCAGGTTGCTCGTAGTGCTGCGCGTAGCGGCAGATCCTCGCAGGCCGTTGGCTCAGCTGGCAGACGCCGGCGGTGTGTGTACGATGAGCACGGCAGGCCAGACTCTTCGCCAGAGGTGAAGCCGAAGGCGATGCAGGAAAGTGTAGCGGTCTAGGAGCGTAGCCGTAGTCTCAAGGTGAACCTGGAACCTGAAGGAAAGCAGCATTAGGAGAGCCACAACCAATAGAGTCAGGCAGGCGGCGTCAGCCGGCCTCAGCTAGCAGGTAGAGAGATGGGCAGTACGCTAACGCAGTAAATGTAGTAACTTACCCACAGCTGGGACCAGGATACACGTATGAAGTAGTATAATTATAGATATAGCGGTATAGAATTTAGTAGCGGTAGTAGGTTAGTGTAGAGTAGCGGTGCCGGCCTCTCTGTCGGCCCCTTTATATACCGGGCCCTCCATCAGGCTGAGAGTCCGTTAATGACCATATTTGGTCAGGCTTTGCGAGTGCGGACGATGGCTTTCTCTGATTGGCCGAGCGTATGGGCGGTACTGTGACGCAACGCGGTAAGTACCGGACATACGTTACAATAGGTTGAATAAACACGGTGACAAGATACACCCCTGTCTTACACCTTTTTCAATTTTAATTTCTTTTGTTAGTGAGTTATCAACTCTAATTTTAGCCGTTTGATTCCAGTATAGTTTTTCTATAAATCTTATGTCTTTACCATCTATTCCAATCGTTTTTAATATCTCTATCAGCTTATCATGTTTAACATTATCAAAAGCTTTTTTAAAGTCTATGAAACACAAGTGTACACATTGGCACATCTAGGCATCTTTGTATGAGAACCTGAATAGCCACAAGAGCATCTCTTGTACCCATCCCAGCTCTAAATCCAAACTGCGTTTCATTTAGGTTCTCTTCTATTTTCTTATAAATTCTATTATGTAAGATTTTTAGGAATATTTTCAAAATATGGCTCATGACACTAATCATTCTATGGTCACCGCAATGTTTGGCTTTGGCCTTTTTGGGTAGAGGCGTAAAAATGGACAAGAGCCAGTCTTCAGGGAGTACATCGTTAGAATTATAAAATTTGTTAAAAATAAATAGTAATTTATCTAAGTTATAATCATGCAGTAATTTCAGAATCTCCACAGGTATACCGTCGGGGCCCACTACTTTATTCCCTTTCATGCGTTGTAAAGCTGTTAGTAGTTCGGATTTTAAAATTTGTGGACCGTCCATATCATCATCTTCTGTAGTTATAGATTCATGTCTGTCATCTTTGAAAAGGTCTTGCACATATTCCTCCCAGATCTTACAAACTTCTTTCTTGTCTACAGCTATAACTCCACTTTTGTTAATTAAATTACTTTGATGCCCTTTCCTATTAGTGTTCGTGAATTCTTTTAACTTTTTGTGCAAATTGTGACAATCATGTTTACGTTGTAGTAATTCTATTTCTGAACATTTCATGGAAAGCCATTGTTGTCTTGCTTCTATGATTTTTAAGTTAATAATTTTATCTTTCTCATTATACTTGTGCTCATCTATACCTTTATACTGTCGTCGCTCATCCATATGTCCCAAGATTTCATTTGTCATCCATCCTTGATGTTTCTGAGGCATTTTGCCACCTAGTGTTTCCTTAGTTATATCCTGTATTTTTACTGTAATATCTTTATATCTAGCATTAACATCTTTTACTGTTTCACAAATAGGTTTGATGCAGTTGTTTAATTTAATACTTAAATCTTTTTTTATTGAGTCATCTTTTAATAGTTCCAGATTTAATTTTGTATGAGTAGATTTAGGCTTTAGCTTTTTTAATTTTATTTCCATCCTTGCCCAAAGAGGGTTATGGTCCGATTTTATGTCTGCTCCTGGATATGTTTTCACATTAGTTATGGAATTCCTGAAGCGATCATTTATCATGATAAAATCTATTTGGTTTCTCACTATCCGTGATGCTTTGTCAGCAGGTGACCGCCAGGTGTACAGACGCCTCGGAGGATGTTGGAACCACGTGTTTGTAATGACGAGATGATTTTCAGCACAAAAGTTTATCTCCTCGTTCATTTCTCTGTCCTAGACCAAATATACCCACAATTTTTCCTTCTTCACCTTTTCCCACTTTTGCGTTCAAGTCCCCCATTACTATTGTATACTATGACTTTGCTAATATATTGTTTTATGCTGTTTTTAACTAGAATACCTACTCCGTGGTAATTCTTTTCATTTGCAGGGTTCCCCGTATAGTATAATGTGGTTGCTTCCATAACAGTTTTGTCGCTTTCTGCTAGTTTTATCTCACTAAGACCCATAATATCAACTTGTAATCTCACCATTTCGGCTACAACGTTTTCAATTTTCCCAGGTTTATTCAATCCCCTCACATTCCATGTACTTAGGTTGATATTTCTTCTTCCATTCTTCCAAACAAGTTACATACATAAAAAAATATACAAAACAGTCATAAAAACAATAAAAAGAACATAATAATTACAGCAGAATAAACAGTAATAAAAAAAGAATAACATACTTATACAGACTGGAGAAGAAAAAAGCTGTGCAAGGTCAGTTGAGAATGGTCAAAAAAGGCCCTAATTCGGCATGTGCCAGACATGTGCCATACCTGGCTCCGATTTTCAATTAAATAGATATTATTGTTGCCAGAATTTGTAACATGTCAACAAAACGCCATCTGGCATTCTATTGATAATATCTGCAAATACTTGTCAATACGTTTATAATAATTCCATACCGATTTGGTTTAAATATGTCATTCATTCCATTATTGTATTACGGTTTGTCATTTTAGGGAATCTGTGGTCAATTTTGCCAAAGTGGTATTTCGTTATTCGATTGATTTTAAGTCCGTTTTGTAGTATAAATCAACGTTAGTATGTACATTATTATTTTAGCATGGATAAATATTCACTTTAAAAATAATTACTGTGTAAAGCGACTGATCACTCAATAAATGTATCTGGCTATCTATGGGGCAATATAATCAAATTCTACTTGTTTTTGGCGACAATAGAGAGAAAAAAGTATTTCGTCTCAATCCTCTTCGCTGTAGAAGAATAATCGTACACTAAACTAAACCTAATAAAAAAAAGCCAAACTTACAACAAGATCTCAAGAGACAAGAAGATATAAGGCCCAAATTGATATGCGGATATCACAATAAAACAATGAATACAAAAAAGATTTGTCCAGACTGGTCTAGAAATATAGCAGCTAATATGTAAGTTGCCCACAAAAGTCTGGGAAAAGGAGCTATGTATAGAAGCGAGTGGAGCGAGCTGTTTCCACTATTTCGCGGTTTGTGATGTAATCACAAACCGCGAAATAGTGGAAACAGCTAACGAAAAGGAAACGCTTTTGATGAAATGTCAATACTTCCCTTAATATGACACTAGAATTTGACAGAAATTGTGAGACATACCACTGCAAGTGGAGAGCTTACTGACATGATGAGAACTTTGTGGAGAACTGGTTAAAATGCGAAAGATCTATGTTTGAGTGATGTGCCGTCGCAGCCTACACCATACTTTTCACGTCTCCGTCTCGTGGCCTATAAAGGGTAATAGGCTTTATTACTCTCACACTGCTCTCATCTCTGCTTCGCGTCTTCGACTTTTTTTTGCTGGCCACTCACTCACTAGTGAGCTCACTACTCTGTGTAGCTTTGGAACAGCAACACTGCCCTCTTTTCCAAATAAATATTGTTTACCGAAATACGAAGATATCTGAAATTAGCAATATCTTATTAGTAATTTAGAAAACAATTTCCAATACTACACCATTTTGATAGAAAATGGGAATTAAAAGTTAAAATAATTTTAACATAGAACTTTAGGGTCTAGTTTACAAAGTAATATAAATTAAGTAATAATTAGAATAGTAAATACAGTGATAGGCACACAGTGCCCCCCCGTGAGAACTCCACCTTGTCGTGGTGGGGGGGCTTAGTAACCATAGGTTTGAGGTACACCCACGGTGAACCTAAGCGGGATCCCGGGAGGGGACGCTCCACGTGGGCTTGCGTGAGGCCTGCGTAGGATGCATCCCAAGGTGCGGGTGCGGGGGACAGTTCTGTCTGTTACTCGCAGTTGGGTGTGGTCGCGGGAGGAGAGGCGTGTCGGTGTTGCGTTGCCGCGCGCCCTATCTCCCGCGACCAAATGGGGGCGCACCATCGCTGCTCCTTCGCCCTTCCCCCCAGGGCGAAGGGACTCCATCAGGTTTTCCAACCCAACACCAAAAAAAAAAGGCACACAGTGCGTAAGTTATGACATGATGAATACGAAATGTGAATTTAATGAAAAAGTATTTTTTCTATTTTGTAACTATACGTAAAATCTGTATTTCTTATAACGGGTGGCGCAAAAGTAATGACCCTATTTGGTTCAGCTACAACTTCGTTTCTAAAACAGGAAACTAGAATTAGTTTTTTAAATATTATTTATATTTGTGCCCTGAAATTTAGTTACATTATGATTTAAATATGATGTCTATTAAACGTTGACTTCCAGAGTTGAAGCACATTTGAGCCCTATTTATGACATTTTCCATAACTAGCCGTTACACTGCCTGCGATATGTTTCTTATTTCTTGGTTTATGTTTTCTTTAAAGCTGCGAGAGTCTGTGGTTTGTTCACATACACCCGAGATTTCAAATAATCCCAAATTAATTAATTTTGCAGATAAATTATACTCTTCAAATTTGAGGTTTATGACGCGCTGGCTCTACTCTAGACGATTTCGGTGATCAGTAGGCAGCAGCTGATGAGTCATCTGAGTTTTATACGGAAACAACTTCAATTCTTTGACCGAAATACGCTGCAGAGTCAAATACACGTTGTGTTTTTAGGACTGATGACACGATTATTTCACGTTCTTGGGGAGTAAAGCGGTCCATGATTTTTTTAGTGAATTTTACATTAATTGATTCCTACAACAGTTTCAATTTAAGAATGGCAGGAGATGTCATCAAAAAAATATAAGGAATTTCTGTAGGGTCATTACTTTTACGCCACCCTGTACATTTATTATATACATTTATCTTACAAAGCAAATAGATTTGCCGTCCGCTTGCAAGTGTCCAACAAGCTTGGACACTCGCAAAGGTACGTAAGATGCTTGTTCTGCGAAAGACGAGTAACTCTCGCATTGTCATCAAAATATAAAAAAGATTTACATGAAAATAAACAAATAAGTATCTCTGGAACGTGTATAAAGTATATAGTATTTAAAATATTATTTTAGTTGACAAAGAACAGTGGCAATGTGCTGTCATCGAAAATATTAGAAATAAAGCTCTGATTTAGAAAACATTTCGACGTGAAACCTTTTCTTCCAAGCGCTACAGTCAATAACATAAAAAATGGAAACCACAACAAGTTCTTACGCAGTTATCAAAGAACGCACATACAACACTCTAATATGTATTTCGCAACTACTCACACTTAAGAACACTGAGATATTCTCAACATGTGTTACCAGGCATTATGCTAATATGTCTCTGTAGTACCGAACCGAGTACCGTAATATGCCTGTATATTTTCGGCGGCCATTTCGGCGGCGGTAATTTTTTCCAGACGCTTTAAAGTTTCCAAAATATCTAGCTATCGGTAGAGACCACTAGGTGGGGCATTTAGGAAATATATGGTAATTGTTCCCGTGGACCTTTAGCACCTCATAAATAAAACTTGGCCCACGATCTAAGCTAACAAGTATGTGTTTGTGTACACTCATGACACATACTAACAGTACATTATTCTATACATTTCGTTTCTGAGAAAATAAGTAAGGTCTGGCGGCCCTGGGCTCTTGGTCTAAAACGTCTGTCATAATACAGCCTTTCGCAATCCACTGCTGGACATCGGCCTCTCCTAATTTGCATCATAATAGCATTGGGAATCAGTAGGAAGATTTTGCCTACTATACCATGCTGGCCAGGCCATTGATATAGGGTTTGATGTCAAGATTTCTGTCTCTACTCAAGGTACTATTTGCTTCATGTTAATCGCCTTGTACGACACCCATGGAATGAAATGAGGGCATGGAGTGGTGATATTTTGAATTATTATCACGTCATCCCTCGGAATCATGGGATCATGCGGAAGAGGACCTAATTCAAGAAGCGGTAAAAGGGGTAAAATTAAAACGTACACTTGCAGATAAAGCCAATTTTATGTACCACTTTTGTGCAAAATAGCACATTAGACTGCTTCTAGGTCAGATATCTGACTTGCCTGTAAATCAAGGTGGAAAAAGAGGTGTAAGGCTGAAGTATTTAATAAGCCATTCGTTGCATTTTCGAGATCGAACCCAGAACATTCGACGTAAAACTCGCTAAGCTGCGAGACATCTGCTTATACTACATACGTGCAGTCATACTCGTTGTAGAATGATAGCCCATCATCCACTTTATCCAGTACAGGTACAACAATGTTTCCAAGAGCCCCTCGAGAGGGCTAACTTTGTAACATTGTATAAAAACATTCGTGCGGAAACTTTTTTGTACGAACATAACCGGTGTCTGACACTGAAAAATGTAATTAAACGGCAATGACCCAAAAAATGAAAATGAACTGATTTTTACCGTCCGACATGGATAATGAACACATGACTAGACATATTTTAAAAGAGGATGTTCACTGGCCTTGAAATTGTTCGGCAATGTTTATATTTTAAGAGCTTGAAAATCTGCCTCACTAGTCTCGGGTCAGATGTGGACGATTAGTTTTGAGTCCATTGGATCAATTTTAGTGTGACAGATTGTTACTGTAGGGACACACACACATACATACTATGCAAGTGCACGTGCATAGCTATGTAAGTGTAACGTGTCATCTACACAATCCTCATCTTTTAAGTTTATTTTATATTCAGTCCAGATTAACACCTCGCTTCCTTAACACGCCTGATCTGTTATAAACTTATAGAGTATATATATATAGTATAGACTAAGTGAAATATTGTGGCCTTGAAAATATATAGAGTTTGTTTTCGTGAGACTGACTTTTCTTTATGAATCAACCTGAAGCTACTGGACTCAAATAGGACATCTGTTCCTAAATTGGTGACCCCGAAGTGATCGTTCGTTTAGGCCACAGTGAACTTAAATTTTGTGACTATTTTTTGTGTGCGCTCAGCGACTATTATTCGGTGAAAATGACTACCAGCGTTCCGGGCGTTCCCCAAATGCCACAAGCAGACATTTTAGCGGTAACACTATCGTCACGAATTCCCAAATTTTGGGTGGACCAACCTCGAGTATGGTTCATCCGCGTCGAGGCTATTCTCGCTCCACAGAAGATGAGCGATGAGGCGAGATTTGACTTAGTGGTTGCTAAGCTGCCTAAGGACGTCATTGTGCAGCTCTCCGATTTTTTGGCGAAACCTCCGGAAACCGGCAAATTTCAAGCTTTGAAGACCAAAATGTTGACACTATTTGAAGATTCTACAAATAGACAGATTGAGAAACTCATAGGTGAAATGTAGTTGGGCGATCAAAAGCCCTCACAACTCCTCCACCGAATGAGGGACTTAGCGCGCGACAAGATACCAGACGATACACTGAGAGTGTTATGGCAAGGCCATTTACCTACGACGGTACGAGTTGTATTGACCGTGTCAGAGACCAAAGGACTTGACAATTTAGCGATGATCGCCGACAACGTTGCGGAGGCTACTCGCGTCCCTCAAGTTTCGGAAGTAGCCCAGAAATTGGTCCCGTCGAGTGAGTCGTCTAAGGTTACTTCGGATATCGAGCATTTGTCAGCTGAGATCGCGAAGATTAACGCACCGTTGACAAACATGAAGCGCAGTAGGTCAAGGTCGAGAGATAACAACCGTTACCCGAGGCGCTATTCAAGGTCGTCATCGAGGCATCGCACTCCGGATTCTCCAGACTGGCTATGTAGTTATCATTTTCGGTACCGCCATAGAGCCCATCGCTGCGTACCTCCTTGTGCGTGGAAGCCAAGGGATTACAGTAAAAAGAATAATGCCAGTTCGTCGCAGTCGGAAAACTAGTAGGCGCGGTGCAGTCGTCGGCGGAGACCTGCGCTGTGCTACCCTGCAGCCGCCTATCAGTCATGGACTACAACTCTGGTTTGCGTTTTCTCGTCGACACAGGCGCAAACGTGTCTATCTTACCGGTAACAAAAAATATTTTTAAGAAATTACAGTGTACTGACTACAGATTATATGCTGCCAACGGTACGGAAATTGCTACTTATGGCGTTAAGTCGCTAGTACTAGACCTAAAACTACGCAGACCGTACCGATGGGAGTTTATAATAGCTGATGTTAAGCAGCCTATTTTTGGCGCAGATTTTTTATCGTTTCATAAAATATTAGTGGATATGAGTCAACGTAAGTTTATAGATCAGGTTACAAATTTGAATGTATCAGCGTCAGTAGTAAATATGAAACAATCTTCTATTAATTCTGTTCTTGAAACGTGTCCATATTATGACTTATTGTGTATGTATCCCGATATCACGAAACCGCCGTCATTCAGGGAAACCCCTCCTCATAACGTGGTACATTATATTGAAACTACGGGTCCACCCGTTCATGCTCGCGCTCGTCCTTTGCCGCCAGACAGATATAACAAAGTTAAAGAAGAGTTCAGAATTATGCAGGAATTAGGTATCTGTAGACCATCCAAAAGTGCGTGGGCCAGTCCTCTTCACGTTGTTCCGAAGAAAAACGGCGAGTTGAGGCCTTGCGGTGACTATCGTCGCTTAAATGCGATAACAAAGCCTGACAGATACCCAATTCCTCGCTTGCATGACTTCACATACGTATTGGCTAATAAATTCATATTTTCAAAATTAGACATAAATAGGGCCTACCATTGCATAAGTATAGCACCTGAAGACATTGAAAAGACGGCTATAATAACCCCATTCGGACTGTACGAGTTTCCCCGCATGACTTTTGGTTTACGAAACGCAGCACAGACATTTCAGCGTTTCATGAATAATACTGTTTTACAAGGTTTAGATTTTTTATTTAATTATTTAGATGACGTCATAGTGGCCAGCGAAAATAGCACTCTACATCGCGAACTTTTAAGGTTGGTATTTGAACGCTTCAATACTTACGGTATCACGATAAACTTAAACAAATGTTGTTTTGGACAGTCGCGTATAGAGTTTTTAGGACACGAAGTTAGTGTGAATGGCATCAGACCTCTTGATGAGAAAATCCAGGCAATTGTGAATTTTCCTAAGCCCGAAACTGTTGCCGATTTGAGACGATTTTTAGGTATGCTCAATTTTTACAGGCCACATTTACCAAATTTAGCGTCTTATCAGTGTGAGCTTAACAAGTACTTAGTCAATGCAAAGAAAAATGACAAAAGTAAAATTAATTGGACCGAAGATTCTGAGAACGCGTTTGTGCAATGTAAGACAGGTCTACAGAAGGCCGTTACGTTGTCACATCCACTTCCAAATGTTCCACTTGCGTTAATGACCGATGCTTCTAATACATCTATGGGTGCCGTATTGCAGCAAAAGGTAGACGGCGTTTGGAAGCCGCTAGGCTATTTTTCGAAAAAATTAACACCTACGGAACAGAAGTATTCAACTTACGATAGGGAGCTACTAGCCATTTACAGATCAATTAAATATTTTCGCAAATTATTTGAAGGTCGACCTCTGACTGTGTATACAGACCACAAACCTTTATGTACTGCTTTTTCTAAATTAGGTAAAGACGATAATGAAATACCAAGGAGGACGCGTCAACTCCTTTTTATTAGCGAATTCACGGTAGATATTCGGCATATCAAAGGTACCGATAATATAGTAGCCGATACATTGTCACGAATTGAAACAATAGTGTGTCCGACTGTACTCGACTATAATGCACTTGCCGACGCGCAAATGAAAGACGAGTACTTATTGCGCATGTTGAAGAATTACGATAGCGACAGTGATATTAAATATAAACAAATGTTATTACCTGAATGTAATAAGCCAATTTATTGCGAAACATCTGGAAACGTTGTTAGCCCATACTTAACAGAACATTTTAGAAAAATTGCGTTCGATAGCGTACATAGTTTAAGTCATCCTGGCGTCAGATCGACGCGGAAAATGGTTTCTAAGTATTTTGTATGGCCCGGTATAAATAGAGACGTAGGTTTGTGGGCTAAAACTTGTCTGCAATGTCAGAGGTCGAAGGTCAACCGCCATGTGATGTCGGGCATAGGAGAATTCACACCGTCTGGGCGTTTCGAGCATATCCACGCAGATATTGTTGGTCCATTACCAACATCTCCGCAAGGATTTAGGTATTTGGTCACAGTTTTGGACAGGTGTACCCGATGGCCAGAGGCCTTCCCCGTTCAGGAAATAACGGCAGAGATAGTCGCGAAATGTATATACGAAGGATGGATAGTTAGGTATGGTTGTCCGATAAGAATAACGACCGATCAGGGCCGCCAATTTGAATCGTATTTGTTCAAAAATTTAATGAAGTTTCTCGGAATCCATAAGATTAGAACCACACCATACCATCCACAGAGCAACGGCGCCGTAAAGAGATGGCATCGTTCATGAAAAGCCGCTCTCATGGCACGTTTACATGAAAACACAACATGGGTAGAAGAATTACCGGTTGTGTTATTCGGGTTGCGCGCTGCCATTCGTACGGATAGCGGGATCAGTGCCGCGCAGTTGACATTCGGTATATCTTTACGTTTACCTGGCGAGTTTTATGAACGATCAAATGATAGTCATAACAATGACCCATATAGTTTAATTAAAAACATACGCGCAACTCTCAGTTCTTATCGCCCTACTAGAGATAAACTTAGTTCTAAGAAGATATTCGTGTATTCTGATTTACAGAATACAGATTTCGTTTTTGTAAGGGACGATGCCGTTCACAGATCCCTAAAACCTCCATATGACGGTCCATTTAAGGTACTGGAACGAGGTTCAAAAGTTTTTAAGATTCAGTTGCCAGATCGCGAAGCTAATATTTCTATCGATAGATTGAAACCAGCTTTCACGATTAATGTGCAAAACGCTCCTGTATACGACAAATTAGTAGTAAAGGATGATAATATTCCCACAACTCAGCTGCCTGATACGCGGAAAAGTTCGCAACATGAGCCGCAGGTGTCGCGGAGCGGACAGGTAATACGACGACCTGTAAGGTTTGTGTACTAGGTATTCTCACAACGTAAAGTGTAAAATAAGTTAAGTAGTAACGTAACGTCGTAGTTTACATTTTAATATCGTGGGATTGATAAATTATATACATTTATTGTTGATTATCAAGAAACTACTTATTAGATTAGAATTATAAACCTTATTGAATAGGGAATTAGAATTTATATTGCATAACTTAGTTTTACTTGAAGCGCTCTAATGTATGATAACGCGTTTGGGATATATTATACAAATAGTAAATACATAATTATTAATTATTATCAGTCACTACTAAGTTCTATAATAAGTTTACTTTTAATTAAGTATGAATGCATGAATGTGTTAGTTTATAACGTAATAATTAACTATAAGAAATATATAATGTAATAATTAACTATAAGAAATTATTACCTAGGTACTTACCAACCTATATTGTTTCATGTATGCGTTTTAGGTATAATTTATGCATCGTCCGCATACTGCGTCGACATACATAGATACACGTTGCCATGTACTTTAGATATTAGCTAACTAACTAGAATAGACTTAAGTAAGCACTTTTTTAGCAATGTAGTTAAACGATCGACGACATTATACGAATAAAATTTAAAATTTAGCTCATTTTGTCATCAACATTTGTAGCTAGAAGTCAATGTTATTTTACGATATGGGTAACAACGGATCCTCTCAAGGAAACGTGGCGGTAGCCCAAGCGCAAATTGACGTCGGAGATTTGAACCAGAAAATAAGTTTTCTGGGTATAGTTGCAGTTATTTTGGCCATTTTGATAATAGGCATGGTCATCTACGGTATAAGAGTACATTGTCATCGCCGCGCCAAGTCTTGGCTCCGGCGTGAGATGGCTGCTTCCAACCTGAGCGTGTTGAGCCCTCCCGTGGTGCGCGTGCAGACAGTACCCCAGCAGACCACGACCGCCGCGACCACC
Source organism: Euclidia mi (assembly GCA_944739405.2). Classification (NCBI taxonomy): domain Eukaryota; kingdom Metazoa; phylum Arthropoda; class Insecta; order Lepidoptera; family Erebidae; genus Euclidia; species Euclidia mi. The sequence goes on along the minus strand of OX123204.2, from coordinate 21,245,511 downwards.
GGTGTGGCCGCATCCGGTTATATGTAAGGCATAAGGTACATTATAAGTTATTACTTACCTATTTTTTATACCTAATGGTAATTAATTGATTAGATTCTGTTGTAAGTAAGCCTTTTGTGTTATATTCCGTTTATTCATACATACTTACCTTTTATTTTGTGTAACAGATTAGTGTCATCATTTGAGTTAAATATTCTTATTTGAAAGGTGTAATTGAAAAACACTATTATAATTTTGTTGTGTTGTATAAAAAGTTCCTTAGTAGTTTGCATAATGGATTTATTTTTGTGATATTTTTTTTTAAAGGGGGAGAATGGTGTAGGGACACACACACATACATACTATGCAAGTGCACGTGCATAGCTATGTAAGTGTAACGTGTCATCTATACAATCCTCATGTTTTAAGTTTATTTTATATTCAGTCCAGATTAACACCTCGCTTCCTTAACACGCCTGATCTGTTATAAACTTATAGAGTATATATATAGTATAGACTAAGTGAAATATTGTGGCCTTGAAAATATATAGAGTTTGTTTTCGTGAGACTGACTTTTCTTTATGAATCAACCTGAAGCTACTGGACTCAAATAGGGCATCTGTTCCTAAAGTTACCACAGCCTTTCGCTGGACATCTCTTTATGAGAAGCGTTAGGCCTTAGTCTGTTTGGCAGATTTCTTTTTTTGCATTTTCTAGAACGTATTGAAGAACTCTCAGAAGTCTCAGACGTGACTTCGCCATTCAGCAAGGGAGAATCAACAATTGAATGCGCACTTTAATTCGAGAAGTCAGTGGTACGCGTCGTGGGTATTCGAGTCCTTCTGCGTAGTATTTTAGTGTCTCCACTTGGCTATTGCTGCTTATCTATGAAATTTATCCTCCGAGCATTATTCCAGTTGCATTCCAGGTCCGCTTACTAATATAATCGGATTTGACTGAATTTTAGCTTTTCCACAGAGCGACTGCCTGTCTGACCTCCGCAACCCTAAGAGATAGCGATATTCCATGGTTTAGACTACTGTCAGTTTATTCACAGGTACTTAACTCTATAGGTCTCCGAAGCATGGTACAAGCGATAATTAACTATTTAATACCCACATAACTCCGAAAAGTCATTGATGCGTCATGGATTTGAACCTGATACCCTCTGCATGGCAGTCTGTTGGTATCTCCACTAAGCTATTGCTGCCTTTATTGCTGCTTATCTATGAATCTAAATTCACGAAAGAATATTGGATCAGCTAAAACGATGTTATAAATAAAACTACAGCCTCACGGGTGTAGTAAACAGGTGTCCAGTTCACATTTGCCAAGTTTCAGGCGCTCAGTGATTTATACACTGGCACGATTTATATATTTGGTCCAACGAGCCGACCTCAGGAACTTAAAAACGTGGCAAGTTTGTTCATACGGCGATGAAGAGGTATTATAGGCATAAGGTCCTGTAGCACAATAATGTCTCGGAAATTATTAGGTCTCGGAGCCCCCCCCCCCTCTCGCCATTTTCACTTGCCGGAAATACTTGGTTTCCGCTGAAAAAAAAAATTTCTCCAAACATCGGTGTGTATGCCACTGCCAACTTCCACATTCTTCACACTAGTTTAATAAACTAAGGTTGACGGAGCCCTGCTTCGCAGGGCTCCTATTTTCGGGTTAAGGGTCAAAAGAGAACCTAACATAACCTATTTAGTTACTTATTACAGTCGCACTTAACCCTAGGCACTCCAAAGCAATGATGCACAAATTTGACATTGGCTGTCAATATATGCGTATATATGCGTCTATGCCACGCGAAATAAAATTATTTATTATTATTATAATATCATTCATACAAGATGGCGGTTGCGTTTCGTTTCACGTTTTTCACATAAAACCTAAATATTGCTTTTAATGATTCCACTAGTTTAATAAACTGAGGTTGATGGAGCCCTGCTTCGCAGGTCTCCTATGTTCAGGTTAAGGGTCAATAGAGAACCTAACACAACCTATTTAGTTACTTTCACATAAAACCTAAAATAACGTTCCGTTTTGCATATTTGAATGAAGAACTTTTGGAAATTGTTTAAAAATATTTAGACGCAACTTCGGCAGCCAAAATTACTTTAAGGGGATTAAAACTGACTCCCTTAAGCCTCTTACACCACCAATACCCTCAAATTCGGGCGACTCGTTTCAAAACCCAACCCGGTGCTAATTTTCGGTAGCTATAAAGATATGCTAATAGATACGATTAAGCGCTTGGCAAGAAACTTAACTAAAGCCTAAGACCTGGCTCATGAGAACATTACCTTAACATTAGTTTCACCGTATACGCATCCGAGACACCCGCGACGTGGATATTGCGAGTGCTGGCAAAGCGGCGAATCGATGACCAAGAGACTGGGTGCTGGCGATACATACAGGCATTATATGATTTACTGTCATCATCATCATCCTCATACCGTTATCCAAGACTTTCGCAGCGAAGCCTGATGTACGCTTTCTTGTCTGACATCCGCTCCGTAACACAAGGGATAAGCGATGTTCCATGACTATCCATAACGACTGTTCAAGATCTTCTTGTGACAGTGGGTACTCGCAACGGCTTAACGTGCTCTCTAAGGCACCATACAAGCGATAATAAATAACATAATATGCACATATCTTCGAAGGGTCAGCGATGCGCGCCATACTATTGAAACCTATTATGCTCTCTGCTTGGTAGGCTGTTGGGATCTCCACTAGCTCATTGCTGCCTTTCATTACGATATGCTGTATGCCCACGTAACTTTACTATATCTGTTTAGTAGCACCTAGTAGGAGAATTTAAGATACCTCTTATAGCACAGGCAATACAAAAACCCTGACAGATTTATGAACAGTTTTAAACAAGAAATTACAAGCCACCCAAACTAATATGTTATCACAAAATAAAAACTCGATTATTTTCAGGCACGCTCGCATTTTGATTCATCTTTCAGTATTTAGGTTTATCATAAATCTGCTGAGCTGGGCCACAAATCCTCATGGTCTGAGCTAGCGAACGTGGAGACTGCGAGAACAGTACCAAATCGTTTCCTCTAGTTGCCTTATATCTTGAGAGATGATGAATAGCCAATACTGCCTTGTTACAGCGGACATGGACTATACTAGGGAGATATTGGGAGTTCCGTAAACATATATTGTTGCTTGCGTATATAGCTGATCCGACAAACGTTGTTTTGCTGTATAAATTACTTTTTGAGTATCGGTAGTAGGTATTTTTCGGTAGTAGGTAGGTAGTTTCTGATGAAATGAATACAAACAACATTTACTTTATTTATTAGATACACCGGATTTTTGTTTATTAGATACACCAACTAATGAGTTTTATTCGATGAACATTGAAAATAAATGTGTTAGAATAGGATGAGTATATTTTTAGAAATAGAGAAAAGAAGTAAATCTTCCGATACAAGCTATCAAATGTGTAATTCTTGCACTCTACTATTAGTTCAAATTATTGAATAAATGTATTTTTTGCAAAGATCTCAATCCTAGAGACGTCCACTGCAGGACATAGGCCCTCTAATTGCTCTCCACACAGACCGATCTCGAACTGGCCGCATCCAACTGTGTCCTACGATCTTAACCTAATGGTCAGTCTATCTCACGGGAAGCTTACCCCTGCTGCGTCGTCCGGTACGTAGCTGCCACTCCAGAAACCACTGTCTCAACAGCCACCGGCTTTTCGAAATATGTGCCCTTTGCCCATTGCCTCTTCAGATTGGCTATTGGAAGAGCTATGTCAGGGACTTTGGTTCACTTACCTATTGTATACATAGTAATACTAATTAATATGCCAACTTTTTTGTAAACTCACGTATTCAAGCAATATAATTATGTGAACAGTTCAGATAGTATTTATGCAACCCGTAGTAACTCCAGTATCTTTTATTATTTGTTATACCACAGAAATATGCAGTCTTGACACACAACACACCCAAACGCCTTATGCAAGTTAATCCGACAAATAGCAACAATGAATAATGTAGGTGTTGTAGTAGTGTTATATAGTTAAAAGTAAAGTACAATGAAAACTCGTGGAGTCAGTAAGTGGATTCAGCGGTCAGTTTGTGATCCACGGCACGTTTCAGATGGAACCACTCCGCTGAGAACGCGAACGCACCAAAATGCACCGGAATTAGATGTGTGAGTGTGTGCAAGTATATGTATGGAAGAAACTATAAAGGTCGGTTAAAGTCGTTTCGATGCTGAAATAAAAGGAGCTTTCATCTAATAGAAATTGTGAATGATATGTATGGAATAAGAGCGTAAACGCACTAGTTAGTGGCTGGCGGTAAAGCGGCACGCCGAATGCGTTTGACCGTACGAAAACGCATGATGTCAACGCACTGACTAGCGGCCATCGTCTATTTTTAATTGTTGCGGCTCGCAGCTAATGCGTTCAGACCCTAGGCGTCTCTTTTTAGACTCTGATCAGTGCCGTTATGAGGCCACTGCTAGCGGTGTCCATGCACTAGGCGCATACCCTGAAAGGTCGTAAAAGTTATCCAATTGACCCATAACATTTTTCAAGCGCGTGGTTATTGAAGGTCACATCAGGCGCATACAAGTCTAGCTCCTCATTGCCTCTGACTTCATAGTCTGATAATGTGACTGGTGATCTCATTAGATAGGACTTTAAAAACGGTTCAAAAGACAATGACTAATAAAACACTAGGTAAGATCTAGATTGACACTACTTTAAACCATCTTTCAAAGAAAGTCATTATTTATTTTTATTCGACATTAAATTTTACCAAAGAATTTAGAGGCAGATGCTTCACAAAATTTTTATTCGTCAGTCATTAGTTTACGTATAACAACAGATAATAATGATGAAACTAGGACAAAACTTGGATTATATTTTACGCTTTTTTAGTAAAATAATGAAGCCTTTGTAATTAATGTTTAATATTTAGGTCGAAACCTACAATGCTGTTAGTAAAGTAGCGATAATGGAGACACTTACAGACGGCTACGTTGAGAGTCTGACGTTAGAATCCACAGCGCGCACTGCTGACATAATAAGATCACATCTTTAATAAGCACATAAGTGCTTATTAAAGAGTTAATTGCTTGCTAAACGGTACAAGAAAACATTCTGAGGTAATCTGCATATCTGAACATTCTTTATAGTACTCTCGAACGACATATGAAGTGTGCTACCCTGACCTTTTACACAGTGAGAAGAGGTCCGTGCCCAGCAGTGAGACAGCTTATAGGTATAGAGTGTTGATATGCATTTGCAAAATATTTTCAGGGGTGAATATACCACTACCACAGTATAAAGACATACAGTAGGTTGACGCCTTTGATCTCGTAGAAAAAGCCGACAACGTCTAGACAAGGGTAAGGAGGCTAGGGCTGCCACATGTAAACTTTCGCTTATCGTTATCCCAGTTTCAATCTGGGGTCCGCTTACTAGTCAAACCGGATTTGGCTGAATATTAGCTTTTCCACAGAGCGACTGCCCGTCTGACCTCCGCAACCCGAAGGGATAGCGATATTCTATGATTTAGACTAGTGTCAGTTTATTTTAGAGGTAACTATAACGACTGTCAAAGATCTTCATGACAGCCGGGACGGACGGCTTAACGTGCTCTCCGAGGCACGAGACAAGCGATAATTAACAATTCAATACGCACGTAACTCCGAAAAGTCAGTGGTGCGCGCCGTGGATTCGAACTCGATACCCTCTGCATGGCAGTCTGTTGGTATATCCACTCGGCTATCGCTGCCTTCTGCTTCGGCTGCCACATGTAAACAATACCTACTTATTCAAACACTGTCTATTTATTTTAGAAAAATATTACAATTGCTAAGCTACATGAATATTATAGTGTAAATCACTTATCTATACATATAAATACATCTCATCATCAGACTTTAACAGTCCACTGCTGGACTAGGCCTCTCCTTTGAAAGGAGGAATTGGCCTACTGTACCACGCTGGCCAAACGGGTTGGTATAGGGTTTGTTTCAAGTTTTCCTTCTCTAACAGTGCTGTTCTCTGCATAATATGCTCCCTCTGTCGGCTCTTACGACACCCATGGGATGATATGGGGTGGTGACACTCCGTATTCTGAATCCGTCACCACACGGACATAAATACATCTACACACATAAATAAAATTGGAGTGTCTGTTTGTAATATTAAAATAACCGCTTTTTACTAAATGCATATGGATGTTTACTCGGTACATATACCGAATGACATTTTTACCATTTTTGTCTGTCTGTCTGTTTGTTTTCACTAATGTCTAGAACGGCTGAACCGATTTTAACGGGACTTTCACTGGCAGATAGCTGATGTACCAAGGAGTAACTTAGGCTACAAATTAACTGGGTACGCGATATAGTTCCCTCAGGACGCGGGTGAAACCGTGGGAAACAGGTAGTTTATTATATTACAATAATTAACGATAAATAATTATTATAAAACCGTTAGCATTTTTCGTGCGGTGACAGATTTGCATACAAAATGTCAGTCAGCACCTATTTCATCCCGCAGGTGTCGTGGGAGGCAGTTAAGAATATAAAGCATTTTTCAGATATCTTTATCGTACAAACCATGTTAAAATAAAGCGATTGACATAGCGGTCGTTTAATGGATGAGTAACCATTGGATCAGCTTGCAGAGTCTATGTTATCGATATGAAGTATTTTGCAGATTTTTTCGTGCAAACTACGTTAAGGTATAGCAATAGACATCACGGTCAGTTTATGGATGGGTGACCGGGCTATGAGATTACGGAGAACATGTGTGGGGTTTATAAAAGGGGGCCAAAAATATGGTTTGGTGGTTTTCGAGCTAGGATGCGCCGTTACCAAAATACATAATAATATGTGATAGGTACTTAACTAATACGAAGGTACTAGGTACTTATTGCATGAAATTAAAATCACACTTGAATCGAATATTACCTTACAACGCATATTTTCTTACGTCTGCCATGTTGTTTACGTACAAAGATTACTACTTTATTCTGTGATTTGGCCAGACATCAAAGATATATAAAAACTATTAAAATACGTCATTGCCAGACATGAGATATTGTAAAAAGTAAGTAGATTAGTAGGAACGTGCACATTATTTCAAGTGGTTATAGGTACATACATTTCAAAATAATATAAATAATTATAATTAAAGAAATTTAGTTTTTCTGTATAAGTAAATTAATGAAATCGCAGATTTTTCTAATCCTTATTTATTTATATCTTTAAACAGCATAAAGAATTTCAATGTCTCACAGCACAAGTCGTATGCACCATCTTAATTAATATTCATAAGCAAATAAATAAGTAAGGAACAAAAAGCAAGCACGTGCCAGCCCCCAAAAACATGTACCTAGTTACGAACTAAGGCGATATACGTAACTAGGTACCGCTCTTCCCGCGTCTCACCTCTTGCCCCCCGCACGATTGACCCGTCTAGACGCGTTCATGTTCATTCGTTCAATACATGAAAAATGAAGTCACTAAAACTTAAAATTTCTTTTTCGTTATCATACATTAAAGCATGCATGCATGAGAGATTTGATGGGAGTTAATGAAGCAAGAGAGATATGTCAGGATCCGGGAAACAGGCGTGAGTCTATGTATGCATGTATGTACATTCTAAAAATCTGTTCGGTGTGATGACCGTCGCCACCGCTCAGCTGATTGCCGCGAGCTCCTACCTGTACTTAACACACACAAGCACACGTAGCTACCGTGCAGTCTTATTCTGCACCAGTCAACAGTTTATGCCGATTTACTATCTAAGAAACATATAATGAATAAGTATTCTGTCTATGCAAATGCAGATCAACATATTGTATACAGGACTGGAAATTATCCAGGATGTATTATCACTTATTGGGCGCATATCGGGCGAGGTTTGCGTGTGCTTTGTTTTTGTCAAGTTGGGTACATACGGCTCGTGCTTTGAAATTGAACTGTTTCTTGCGAGCGCTCGGTGTTCATGAGTTTCGTATACCAAACGAGATGTCTTTTTCAAAGTTATGGCTATATGTTTTTATATTTTTGTAACGAGAATCGAATATTGACTACGATCCTGAAATCCGTCTGATTACTTACAAAATAAATACTGTACTTATATGTTTTAATCCAAAAATAAATGCGTCAATTTCGTCTCGTACATATCAGAATTCTATCGTATATCCCTTCCGCTGTAGCAACATCAATAGTTTACCGTTTACGAGAGGTGCTAGGGTGTTGGAAAGTGCAAGTGTAGACATTGAGCATGGATGTGTGTGCGGTGCATGCTTCAGTAATGAACTGGCGCTAGGTGATGTTAACTTGGCAGAATTGAGATGTTCGTCTTGTGTAGAACAGAGTACTCGAGAGGTGTGCTCTCTGTTTTGGAGGGGTTTTGTTTACGATGCTCTTGGGATATAGAAAAAGACTATACTGTTGGTGCTGTTGTATAGAGTTGGACACATTTTTCACCATTTTTTTTTTTGCTAATATACCCATTGTAACTACAGCGTCACTCAAATCGTCTTCCATGTCTGCTGAAATGCTGCTTAAAGACTGCGTGCCGGAATGTGTTACGGCCTTTGAATTTGTTGCTGTTACTACAGATGATGTTCTTAAACAATTTAAAACTATTAATATGAAAAAGACAAAGGATCTGTGGGGATTGTCAGTAAAGACTGTTTCGTCTATTATTACATTAATTGTTCCACATCTTGCAACAGTGTTCAATGGTTGTGTCACTTCTGGAACATTTCCTGATTTAATGAAGTATAGCAAAATAACACCTTTATTTAAATCTGGTGACACATCAGACCCCTCAAATTTTCGACCTATTTCTGTATTGCCAACACTTAGCAAAATTTTTGAGAAACGAATTCTTAGTCAGCTACTTAGTCATTTCAATAGACATAATCTTCTTCACAAGAAACAGTTCGGATTTACGAGGGGTTGTTCAACTACTGACGCAGCAGTTGGTTACTGAAAAGTATTTTTGCAGCTTGGGAGAAGTCGCAAGATGCGTTAGGTATATTTTGCGACTTGTCTAAAGCCTTTGATTGTGTTCATCATGATACTCTTATCAATGGAAACTATATCATTACGGCATTAAAAATAAATCTCTCGATCTCCTGACTTCTTATTTGGGCAACAGAATCCAGAAGGTCAAGGTTAATGGTAAGACATCTCCAGGTTCTGCTTTGAAAATGGGTGTCCCGCAGGGTTCAATTCTCGGACCATTTCTATTCTTGATATATATTAACGATTTACCTTATTACGTTAAGAATAATCATGAGATTGTATTGTTCGCTAATGATACCTCTTTGATTTTTAATATTAAACGACGACAGAGTAACTTTGACGAAGTAAACAATGCACTCTCTAAAGTTGTCAATTGGTTTAATGTTAATAATCTATTACTTAATAATAAGAAAACTAAACTTTTAAAATTTTCAATGCCCAATGTTAAACATATGCCAACCAATGTACAACTTAATGAATCTAGGATTGAGCCCGTCGAGACAACCATGTTTTTAGGTATTATGCTGGACACCAAACTACAATGGGGTCCACATATAGAAAGGCTTTCGGGCAAACTCAGTTCTGCAGCTTATGCAGTTAAGACAATTAGACGCCTCACAGATTTAGAAACAGCTAGAATGGTTTATTTCAGTTACTTTCATAGCTTAATGTCGTATGGGATTCTTCTCTGGGGGAATGCTGCAGACCTAAATACAATATTTGTTCTGCAGAAAAGACCTGTAAGGGGAATTTATAACCTCAGTCCAAGAGTTTCTCTAAGAGAAAAGTTCAAAGAAATAAACATTCTAACTGTTGTATCACAATATATTTATGAAAATCTGCTATATGTACATAAAAATATTGACAAATTTTGTAAAAAATGTGATATACATTCTGTAAATACAAGACACAGAAATAATCTCGTAGTTCATAGCACTCGTCTCCACAAAATAAGTAGCTGTTTTATGGGGCAATGTATACGCTTTTATAACAAGCTCCCTTATAATATAAGAGATCTATCTATAAATAAGTTCAAAATTATTGTAAAAGCGAAATTATGTTCAAAAGCCTATTATAAAATATCTGACTATAAAGACGACCAAAACGCTTGGGACTGAGCTGTTCTAATTCGACACACAAAAATAATTGTATTAAATATTTCTTTTTAATGACGTTTCGTAAGTACTTTCAAAGTTTACACGAAATAAAGAAGTATTTCATTTCATTTCATTTCACCACGGCTGGTGTAACCATGCGGAAACGTCAGGACAGATAGAAAGAATTTTACCTTGCCTTGATTTCAAGTAAGTAGGTAGGTACTGAAAACTCTTCGATTTTGTTAAAATCTGTGCCCTCACCAGTGTGGTCTAGTGCCCACCCCATAATTCTGTGGCCCAATTCTACTATCAAAATGCAGTTGCGATATTATTATAATGTCAGTGTCAATTTAGGAGAATATAATTTTTCGCATGAGTATGAACACATGCGAAAAATTATATTCTCCTAAATTATCTGTTGTTTTAACGTTATTATGAGAAGTATATGTGGTGTGTCTTTGAACGACAGAGTAAAGAATTGTGTGATACGAGAGTGGTGTGGGGTAAAAGAAGATGTAGTGACAAGCATCGAGAAAGGCATGTTAATATGGTTTGGGCACATGGAGATGATGGATGACGAAAGACTGACAAAGAAGATATATAAGGCAAGTGTGAATGGGACAGGACGAAGGGGAAGACCTAGACGGATGTTCTCTGACCAGATTGGAACAATCCTACAAAAAGGACAGGTCAGAAGTACCCTAAACAGAAGAGCATGCATAAGAAACTTGATGGGAGTGAATGAAGCCAGAGAGGTGTGTCAGGATCGTTGCAAATGGCGTTCCGTAGTCTCTGCCTACCCCTCCGGGACACAGGCGTGAGTCTATGTATGTATGTATGTATTAATGTTATTGGAATGTTATCGTGACTGTATCGTAAATTGAATAATGTGTCAACGTCGAACTATAGAAGTCAAATTAGACGAAAATGCCATTAAATTATCAGAATACCGATTCTGAGTCAATTCAAAATCTAATCTCATTTCGTTCAAAATATAGTTTCAATGTCATATAAAATACGAGGATTGGCCTTCTGATTACCGATACGAAATTCTAAGCTGAACATTTAACAAACTTCACGACGACCCAGGCCCACCCTGGAAATTAACCCTAGATACGCCAACACTTGCTAGATGAACAGGCTAGCCAAAACATTATGTCGAATTACAAAAACTTACTTTACTGAATACTACATATTTGCTTAAAATAACAAGAACCTAATCAAAAAGTTATCAAATACATATTATAGTATTATATAGAAGAGGAGAGACTTCGAAAGGGAATTCGTTAAACATTTCTTTTTGAATTATTAGTTGTTGTATGTTTAGTAAGAAATATCGAGAAAAGTTCGCACAAGTTTCTTGTAATATTGAAATATCGCGCAATTTGCGTAACATTCTCACACCGGACTGTAACTGAATAGAATTTTTGAGGAAGGATCATATATTTAAACATTAATGCTTATTTACGCAATCTTCCTTGTACACAACAATCATCTGTCAATATGCAGTGCCTATGATAAGGCAGTAATGTAATACACCACCATAGTCACGCATGCTTTATATTTTTAGTGGCAGTGGTGCTAAGTGTTTTATATTTCGATTGATCGGAAGATTGAAGTCTGGTTTCTACGTTTGTCTAGGTGAGCAACAAAACAGGATGATTGACTCACAAAGCTGTACAGCAGTGGACTACAAAATGCTGTTTGGTAACACTCCATTTTGTAGAATGTCAAACTATGAAAAATAAAAAGCCATAGAGTAAAAATAAATGCCTCCAGCACAATCACTTGTCCTGTTCAGTATCCGTAACACGCTCTATTTCCCGGTGCTTAACAAAGATCGGTGTGAGAGTAATTCCAGTTTCATGCGCTCGCACTTCCTAACTAGATATATCCGGGGTCTTTCCTGCGCGCTTAACGACCGGCCCACACATCATTCACACCGCCGACTGTGTGACTATGTTGGCTTTTTATTACAAGTGTAACTCATCAGAATAAGATCGTTTGTTACTTGTTTGCTGGTTTAACATTTACCGCCTTATTATGAACCATGGTCTGAATTTAGATTGAGGCTTAGACCTTAAAAAGCTTAGTGTAAAGTTTGTTATTTTTGGTACATTTTTGTTAGTCGTAAATACGTTTGAACAAATTGCAAATTAATTAAATGAAAAAGAAAACTTTAAAGTTAAACCGAGTCCTGTACCTATTTGGTTTTTTCTTTGTGAGGAAAGCTTTTGAGTGGATAGACGGCGAAGAGGTTTAAATGGCCGCTGTTTTATTGACTGTGTTCATCATCGGCCCTTTAAACTGTCCCACTGCTGGGCACGGGCCTCTTCTCACTATGAGAAGGATAAAGCCATAGTCCACCACGCTGGCCAAGTGCGGGTTGACTGACTTCACATGTCTTTTGAAAACATTGTGGAGAACTCTAAGACATGCAGGTTTCCTCACGATGCTTTCCTTCACCGTTAGGCAAGCGATAATTAACAATTTAATACGCACTTAACTGATTCGAACCTGAGACCCTCTGCGTAGCAGTCCGTCGGTCTCTCCACTCGACTATCGCTTGCTTCTATTATGCCCCAAATTCTCGCAAATTTTCGAAACTCACAAGGGATTCAAAACCTACAGGGTATATATACTACCCGTAAACTTAGAATCTTGAAATTTAGCACGAGGCAAAGTCTTATAGCACAGATAAAAGAAAAATTGCGAAAGCCGTCAATTTTACAGAACAGCACTGTAAGAGAAGGAAAACTTGATACGACCGGTTGGCGCAGCAGAAGTGTAAGCGACTGCTACGCCGATGGTCGCGGGTTCGATTCCCGCTCAAGACAAACATTTGTGTGCATGAACATGGATATTTGTATTGGTCTGGGTGTTTCTATGAATAATATGTATGTATTTACAAAAAAAAAAGTACATATGTATGTCTATCCATTGTCTAGTACCCATAGTACAAGCTCTGCTTAGTTTGGGACTAGATGGTGATGTGTGTATGTGATAGAATCTATAGGCCAATTCCTCCTTTCAAAGGAGAGGCCTAGTCCAGCAGTGGACTGTTAAAGGCTGATGATGGTACTCCTCATGAATGCGTGGAGGTATTAAATTGAAATAATATCAAATGCTCAAGATAAAACTAAAGGGTACGTCCATTCGATCTAGAGTCTAGAAATTTGACATAAAGCAACGTTTTATAGTACATAGGAAAATTTTAGAAAACCTTAAAATATTAGTTATATCAAATATTTTTTAAAATAAATTATATACCTTCAGATATGTACGGAACCCTCGGTGCGCGAGTCCAACTCGCACTTGACCGGTTTTTTTTATATTTTTTAATGGCAGTGTTCTTTTTCACTGACTTCCATCTGTAAAGATGCCACCCTATAAATAATCTCGTGCTTCAGACTCAAAACAACAATATGTGGATTGCACAAAATGGTGTTTCGTGTGGGCCTAGGGCCCAGTCTAGTAGTGGTGGACGGGAGGCTGGGGTCTGAGCCCGCTTTTTACTTAACTCGACACTTGGCTATGAATTAAATTATATGAAAAAGAGCTGAATTTGTGTTTGCCTAGTCGACAGCTGACGTTACGGGAAATACTCGTTTAGATGGTTAAGTTAAAGTTAAACCCAGTTTTTGTTAAGCTTGTCGTCTTTTTATTCTTGTTATTAACTTACTTATGTTCAAAACCATTCAAGTTCTACGTTCTTTTCCTAAGCAGTTTTCTAGCAACGATAGCCTCGAGTACATAACTCCTACTCAGAGAATCAAGTGTTCAAACCAACCAAGTGTTAAATCTGTTAATTATTGCTTGCTATAAGTTCGATTTAAACATCGAAACACGTTTGAGAGTTCTCCATAATGTTTTAGGAAAATATGCGGAGTCTACCAACCGGCAATTGGCTGTCGGACTAGGACGTTATTCTTTTTATTATGAAACCAGGTCTGGCTAGGTCTAGTCATCGTAATTGTCTTGGCATCATGGATACATTCAAATATATTTTTTGTCTTGGGAACCGGAATCTGCTAGTCTTACCATCTTGCTTTTCCATTGCATTTAATACGCACATTACTTAGAAAAGTTTAAGTTTGAACGGGTTAGTAGCATTATCCCCCAGTTACAACTTCACCCGAAAACTAAATGCTACAGGGGATACCTAATGCTACCAACTCTATTTAAATTGGCGAAATGTCATTGAAACTACTGCGCTATACAATGCGCTGACAATATCTCACTTGGTTCGATTCCTAGTATTACACAACTCTTTTAAAATTACATAGCTGTTTCTGCGAATAGCCTGAAAGCTTTTTTACTCGCAAAAATATTTTGTTAAACATTACAAAATATGCAAGCGTTTTATTTTACAGGTGGTAAAGTACCATGTACTATTTAAACCATCTAATATCTTAATATATAAAATCCTTGCGTTACTGACTGACTGACAGACACGCTACAGCCAAAACTATTGGGCGCAGGAAGCTGAAATTTGGCATGTATGTTCCTTGGGACCGCAGGGGTGCACTAAGAAGGGATTTACCGAAATTCCCACGGGATCGGCCAAAACGGGGAAATTTTAAAAAAAAATCAGGCGTAGCTGCTGGCGTCCTCTAGTATTTATCTAATATTCATTCGTTTATTCGCATTCCATAATGTAGACTCATCATTATACAGCCACATCATCCACATCACAATAACTACTAAACCTACTATACCACGCTAGAAGACGGGTTGTTATAGGGTTGTTATTAGTATTTTAAAGTAATATTGACTTAATTCACAAATAGCCATCGTAAAATTAATAACAGCTTCTTAGTATACACTTTTCATCGACTAAAATCGCCAGTTGGGATCATTGATCCTGTTGGTCAAAATGGTCAAATGTTTACATAATTTGCGCCATGTATTGCGAAATCGCTCTTTTAAGAATTGAATAAAATATGTAAGTAATACGTAATCGAGAGTTTATTGTTATCTTTATCGTAGCGTTATTCCTGTAAGGTACACCAAAGACTTTTGCTTTGTAGGTTGACATTGATTTCTCTTCAAAGAACGGAGAATTTGCTTTAAAAACGTACAAATTCTTATTAGTACAATTTCTATGAATTTTATATTCTAACAGTATCGGATTCCATGATGAAATAAATTTTCATTAAAACTTGTAATTGAAAGCAGTCTGAAGTTTGGGGATTACAGTCGGTAAATTGAAACAACTTTGCTATAATATCATATATTTAGAGTTTCATATAAAAATAAAATACCTACGTATTTAATATGAATTGCTGAATAGTTTTATTCGACAGCCATAATAAAATCATTGTTTTAATATTATATGAAACAAATCCTAAAAGAGCTTTTTTACTTTAATAGTATATAATATTCCTTTTAAAATATCATAAAAATACTAAGTTTGCGTAGAAATAGATCAGACATATTTTTAGTCTAAAATATCGAAATTATAATTTTATTTCTTTAACAAAAACGTAGGGCTAAATACGCAAAATACACGCCAAGACGTGGAGTTGCGGCAACAGCCCGTGCCATCAAGTCAAGGGCCTAAATAGTTTGTGGGCATAAAATTCATTTTTGCGATCTAATTTATCTTTTTTAAGGTTTTAGTTAAAGAGATATTCAGTTAAAACTTTAAGCAAAATATATTTTAACTTTCGACTGCCCGTGGCTTTGTTGCCCGTTACAAAAAACATTCAGAATCGTCTTGCCATTTAAGAGGAATTGATTTAACTGCTCTCGTCAAACGCTAGTATCCTATAGCACATGTACATATAATATGTTATTTCACCTCAATGTAACGAAACGATACATTGGATATCATTTAAAAATCTTAAGGTAGTATGGATTTAAAAAATATATATATTATACACGATAAGCCGACTGTAAAAATCGACTTGTCGCCATAAGAATGGCGACATAAAATCACGTAGATATTACACGCCATATACTTTGGCGTAAAACGTTGCTTCTAAGATACTAAGAAATATGACTGACACAATGTCTTGTGTCTCACTGACCTGCACTTAATGTACCTATGAGCCTGTAAAGACCAAGGTATAATATACAAATCTCATGCCACTGTGTTTGTTACGAGTATCAAACTCTTTTTACCGATTTTCTGACATATCTGTGTATATTTAGAAAGTTTAGCAGAAGAGTAATACATAATAGGGATTCATTACATCCATCCATCTTTTAAGTGACTAGCTAAACTTATATTTTGATTTATATCTGAAATTTGATTTGAAGAGGAATAAGTTATCAAATATTAAATAAAGTCCGTGTGGTAACGGATTAAGAATACGGAATATCACCACCCCAAATCATCCCATGGGTGTCGTAAGAGTCGACAGAAGGAGCATATTAGGTATGCAGAGAACAGCACTGTAAGAGAAGGAAAACTTGATACAAACCCTATACCAACCGGTTTGGCCAGCGTGGTATAGTAGGCCAATTCCTCCTTTCAAAGGAGAGGCCTAGTCCAGCAGTGGACTGTTAAAGGCTGATGATGATGATGAAGTTGTCAATTACTTATTAAAACATATGCACGATATTAAAGACCTTTCTTAGATTTAACAAATTCGATGTGATAAGGCTTGGGTAGTATCTACTAACTTCGGCATTTTTAATATTCATATGGGATGATTCTGATCGTAGTGGCCAAATACATCGCTACACGTTTTCACATTTCCCTATCTATGTTTCTTACGTCATGGCTTATACAGTGCCGTAACGTCCAACCCCTAGCCATCACAGCCAGTTGGATATATGTCACTAATTGTACGAAGAGTGTCTCTACCACCCGCTACAAACACATTGGCTTTGTGAAAAGGTTAAAAGAGGAGATTTTAAAATGCTCTTTAGAGGTGCACCCTATTCGGCCTACGTGTCACCTTTCGGCGCGCCGAAAATTGTCTCTTGATAACAATTGATGGAAAAAGTAAAATTGTTAATTGTAATTTTTGTTGAGTCTAAGATCGTTTACATAATTAGAATGAAAGTAAATTTGCAAAGGTATTGTTTTTTAATTTTCGCTGAGTGATTAATTAATATGCAGATCACAGTCCGACAGATATTCTTTAATTATAATTACAAAATTTAAATTCGAAAAATTACAAAGAAAATTCACAGAAAATACTGCAGATGTTCAATTATCAACCATTGAATAATAAGTTTGTTTTGTTTAAAACGTGCGGTATATACTAAAACAACTTTAGAGTGGGCGAGCACCCCGGATATGAAACGCCACAGGAAGTCTACCCATGCGGCTCGCTAGCCTTAGTTATTACGTATACTATGTTAATATATGATTATCTTCATTGACCTAATATTATTTAATAGGGTTATATTTTATATAACCCTATTATATAAAAACTGAAGCAGCGATAGCCTTGTGGAGAGACCGACGGACTGCTACGCAGAGGGTCTCGGGTTCGAATCCACGGCGCGCACCAATGACTTTTCGAAGTTATGCGCGTATTACATTGTTAATTATTGTCGCTTGCTAAACGGTGAAGGAAAACATCGTGAGGAAACCTGCATGTCTGAGCGTTCTCCGTAATGTTCTCGAAAGACATGTGAAGTCTGCCAACCAGCACTTGGCCGTTGCGGTGGATTAACCTTCTTATAATGAGAAGAGGCCCGTGCCCAGTGGGATAGTTTATGGGGCTGATGAAAAAAATATAAAAACTAATATGTTTGTTTTAGTAAATCAGCCTTATAAATGGTAATGTTATAAGGAATTCGTCTGTCTACCAAAATATGAATCTTTCACAAAAATATACAGATAGTGATGACCTATGTACGTAATATAACCGGGCACGCCACAATAGTGCGGAAGGTAGTAAGATGACCGTAAGGTAAGGCTAGCGTTACGGCGTTCTCACCTTCCAGCTGGCTCAAGTGTTGACCGGCCACGGTGACTTTGGACGTTTCTTGTACATGATTGGACAGGAGGATACGTACGGCTGTCATCGCTGCGGCGACTGCCATGACATTTGAAGTACGGCCACTGATCTGGCAATGGCAAAGTGTACAGGGCACAGCAGGTCGCACAGACTTCCTATTATATATAATCTAATACTTCCTATAGATGATTAAAACGGTTACTTAGTATAAATTCAAATACTTTAAATTGAAATAACAAAATGCCGCAAACACATTTTTCGGCAAATCAGTGCGTCACCTCTAGTACGAACGAAGCGCGTACGTTATGTATATGGTACCGTTCCTGTTCGCAATTACAGCTACCTTTGATGTGTGACCCAGGCAAAATGAAATAATGGAGGTGGAAATATTTCGCCAACAATTTGTCACTTGCTGATGGATCGGTGTTACTTTCGTGTATGCGAATTAGTGTTGTCAAATATTTGTATGCATTTTCCTGTACAAAAGTTCGACACTGCGGCCGCTTCGTGCTGGTTTTTGTAATTGGTGAAATAAATCGTAGCTTGATTTTATATGAAAAGTGTTTTAATGGTCTGTTTTTATTGTATTAAAATGAGGTTACACTCATGTCTAGCCTCGTTGCAAAAGTCGTGATGTTGATGATTTACGATCAGTACGAATTCTAATTCATCGATATCTCTGCTTAATTATCTTTCTAGTGTCCGGTTTTAATCCAACACCTTCTAGTCATTTTCTCGAAAAGCTACCAGAATCACCTTTAACTAAATCCACGTCACTCTCACGTCAAATCTACTCAGTCCACTGACTTTATACGAAGTTATGTGCGTATCAAATGGTTAAATAACGGTCAAGGCAAAAATTGTGTTTAACTCTGCATGACTGAGAGTTCTTGATAGACATGTGAGATGTGAAGTCTGTCAATCCACACTTAGCGTAGATGGTGGATTATAACCTTTCACTTCTCATAGAAGAGATCCTGCCGATACCCTCAACGTAGCAGTCTGTTAGTCTCTCTACTAGGTTAGCACTGCCTATTTAGTCTATTTTCTAAAATGAAATGCCCAGAAATTAAAACAGACTTGGGCAAAAAAATTACCACCTTAGCAGCACGCAAAGGCCAAAGAGATCTTTGTGCAATGAGACATATATATTAACAAAAACACGTGTATCACAAAACGCACAGTTCATAACATCTCATCCCTTAAAACTCGTTTACAAACACGCCGGTACAAATACATACACAACATTAACAAATAAATGAGAGCAATTACACACGTTAATTATAAACATTACTAGAATCACAGTATTAAGGTGCAGTGTTTCTCGAATAAAAGAAGCTACTGACTAACAGACTGACTGGTATTTTTTTCTGTCAGTGCCACTCCTACTGACCACTTCTTACTGAAGGTTGGCAGTCAGCTCTTTAAACGGTTTCTTGTCCAAAGCGATACACCCTGATATAATGGAGCTATGACGTTTTCCGTTTGCCAACCTTAGTTTCCCGGCTATTTTGCCTATCATACTACTTACATATACTTATCATGTATGTCGATAAGACACTCTGCATCAGATTACGTCTAATCCAAATTGTCTTGAATTTCAAAACTTGTGGAATAAAATTATAAGATATCCGTAATGTTCTTGAATAAAGTAATGGACGTGTTTAATGTACCTATAGTTAATGACAGGGTAATTTCACCATAAAAATAACTTCACGCCTTGAATAGGCAGAGGCGTTTTACACACCCACACTTCGCCAATTATGTTTCGGTCCCAATGTAATAGGGGGCGAGCCTATTGCCAGTAACTGGGCACATTGTTAAGCGAGCGATAAATTAATATCTTTAATACACACATAACTTCGAAAAGTCAGAGTTGTGTGTCCGAGGTACCTGGGGATCGAACCCGAGACCATCGTCTTGGCATTCCGTTGCATACTCCACTGGGCTTTAGCCGCTTATTAAATGAATAAGCAATTTAATTTACCTTCAAAAGGGCTCTACCTACACTTAACTAGTCATATATTCTGTTCCGCGGTTGACTTTACACACAATCAACCAACAAACACAATGACCACTAAGACTCAGAATAACAATTTGTAAATCACACAAGGTGTTTTCCCGTGCGGGGACTGAAGATACAGACTTGGAGCGGTGGTAAGCAGTGATACCATCACTTTGACTGTAACTACTACACCATCAGAGCAGTCTAATCTGTATATATAAAAATCTTGCTTTACTGACTGACTGACAGACAACGTACAGCCGAAACTACTAGAAACTAATGGGCGCAAGAAGCTGCGACTTGGCATGTATGCTCCTTGGGGACCGTAGGAGTGCATTAAAGGTCGTAGCACACATATCAACTCGGAAAGGGATCGGCACCGTATCGCCTTTCGCCTCGCCGTCAAACAGGCGTCAACCCAACGTAACCACGTAACGTAAGCGGATCGGAAGCTCCGGCACATCGACTCGGCTACGGCTAGGCGACGCCGTGCTTACGGATCGCCGACCGCTGGTTGACGGCTAGGCGGCACTACTTCAATCATTTTGAATCCGAACGCAGACCGCGGGAGGGGCGTGGACGAAAAGACGTAAGCTAGGCTACGGAGAGCCGTAAGCTAGCGTACGGAGAGCCGTAAGCTAACGTACGGAGAGCCGTAAGCGCGGGAACTGCAAGTCGACCACGCACCGCACCGCGTTCGTAAGCCTGTCCCGAGGCGAGGCGATTACGTTACGATTCCGATTAGTGTGCGTTGCAGTAGGGAGTTCCATACAAATAATACTGAACGGCTCAAGTTGATACGGTGCCGATCCCTTTCCGAGTTGATACGTGTGCTACGACCCTAAAAAGGGTTTTGTCAAAATTCCTACGCGGTCGGGAAGATTACTACAATAGATACTAGTATAGTATAAATGTAGGTACGTCTATTCCGGAAACGATGCACACAAAGTTTTTGACTCAGTATACAACATTACCGACGCAAAAAATTAAGGCAGCTGAATAAGTTGTAACTTCTTGCTAACACAGTTAGCTCGGTGAGGCTTTAGCGCAAAAGAAAGTGTAAAAACACAAAGTTTCAGCGCAATACAGTGTAATTGGTGCTCAACTGAATAAAATGATATAATAACTTGCCTTTAACTGTGGCCCGAGGCAAACATGAAATTAAATTGTGGTCTCGGACTGCCGCGTTTGCGTTTCAAGACTATTTTTTCGCACCATTTACCTTTTTCAGTTATTTCGTAGGTAAATGTTGAGTGTACCTCAACTCGGAATTGTATTAGCTCCATATATACACGACTTGGGAGTAAAGTCATTAGGACTATGCTATTATGCGCTGTATGAGTTTTCTGCTAAACTTAATAATGATTATTATAATTGCTTAACTGCTACTTGTTGTGGCATTACGTTTAGGCTATATTATTAATACTGTTAATGGGCAGATTGTGCGACTGCGTAACAGTTATATTTTAGGGTTGTTTACACATTTTGTCAAATAACAAGATGGTTCAAAC
The DNA here is from genome assembly GCA_944739405.2 of Euclidia mi. Lineage (NCBI taxonomy): Eukaryota > Metazoa > Arthropoda > Insecta > Lepidoptera > Erebidae > Euclidia > Euclidia mi. The sequence goes on along the minus strand of OX123204.2, from coordinate 21,223,955 downwards.
TCTATTTGTGTTCCAAAAACTCAATTATGTGTCTCTTTTAAGACGATTACTACATTTTGCTACTAATATCAGAATCTTTAAAAGTCCATTTTCGTGATGGTATATGGTATGGTCTCCCCATTGAACTACGAATATGCCTGCTCAACTTCTTTTTGTAAAATTGATCAAAATCTATTATACAATGTAGAAATTCTATAGAGTGCATTTTTTTAGAGTAATTTCACTATACATAATGTGCATTCTTGCGGTGCCCGTGTTCTATCTACTTTATATGATACAAATTACCGTTTTGTTGAAAATCGCGAAAACCCCGTTTTTGTGCGTTTGACACCGTGTTATTTGTTTACAGAAATCGAATCGATAAGGACTCTTCCGATTTCATTTACTCTAATACTATTTTTCAGCCGGGTGCGAATTATTGTAACCACAGACGTCAATATTGATCGGACTAATAAAGGAAATGTCAATTTATCACTCTATACTACAGAAATTCCGGGTCGTATTTCCAGTATACTACAGAATCTCAGCAAACTTATTAATACGTTATTATATTAGTGGTACATTTTCCTGGATCATATATTGACATAATTCAGTAGTCGTTTGGCTCTGACTTTCCTGTATACTTCGTTATTTCGATGATTTTCGTTATTTGGTTGCTACGGATAAAACTTGTAGTGAAAGACCGATATGCCCAATATGGGAGGCCTTAGTATTAGAAAGAAGATCTAAAAATTCATGGCGAAATGCGGGTGTATTATTCTACCTGTGCTTACCACTTCAGGGATACAGGCGTGAGTCTATAAATATATATATATATTTCAAAAACAAACTTCCATTCAAAGCCAAATTCAAAATTAATATTTTATTAATCAACTTTAAACTTGTACCTTACTCTCTAATAATAAAGATAGAGATAAAATATTAAAAAAAACCTGCCTTAGTGGTTGCCTGCGTAATAAAAAACTAAGGTCGAGACATATTTCTAACTTCGTTAGTTAAGACTTTGCGATGCTTTGCTAGTCAGGACATGTCTTTTTATAAATAGAAAATAGGAGAAGAAAATATACAAAAAGAAGAAGAACACGGTTATCGTAATGAAATATTGATTTTGAGCTCAACACCTCCGAGTATCAGTCCGTTGGTATCTTTCACTAGGCATAGCGGCATGTGCTTGTATGAGACATACGTTTTCATAATTTAAACAACATCAAAATGAAACATTTCTTCGCCGAAATGAAATAACTAGTTTCTATTTTTATGCAGGCTACAGGCGTGTCCAGATTTATATAGATATATTGTAATCTCTTTTATTTTCGCACTGTCTTTTTTGTTCATGTCTTTCGTCTGATAGAAATAAACGCTTTTTCTTTCTTTCTTTCTTTCTTCATATTACACTGATTTTCATAGAACTCACCTTGTATCTTGAATGTTGTTTGAGCGACATTTTATAGCTTCAGTATTTACTTTTTTTCGTGTATAGTTAAAATATCTCTCTGTAAGTATATATAACATTCTTGCGTTTCTGACTGACTGACAAACAATGCAAAGTCGAAACTGAAATTTACCTTTCCTTTGGGAGCGTTAGGGTGCTATATGAAGGGATTTGCCGAAATTGCTTCGGGAACAGGACGAAACGATCTATCTCTCTCTCTCCCTAGCTATAAATCCCACATGGTGATGGGGTCAGCTTTCTATACGTTACACTTTCACTTCTATCTACGACATCATCATCAGTAACCTTGCACTCCCTCTTGTTCTTTAGCACTACATCTCTCCACCTTGTCTTGGGTCATCCTCTAGGTTTCCGACCGAAAATTTCCGACGTAGTCTGTTGGCCTCCTTTTCACATGACCATACCATCTCAGCCTACTTTCCTGCATTTTTCCGGTACGTTTTAATTTATAAAATAATGTGCGGGCCTAATTGCGCGTCTCCTCTAGTCATTAAATATCTTCTAAATGTACTAGTATCGTTTTTAATTAAACACTACTGATAGGCTAGTTTCCAGCTGAATGGGTTAAATGGAACATGGTGCCATGGGAGGAAGACTGGACAGCACCTGTACCCTGTCTTCTTCCCGTTGGGCGTGTTTGGTCGGCAGTCGCGGTGATTTTTAATGGTAACACCACATACTCCGGCTCTCATTTCCCCAGGAGCTGCAGATCCGAAGGGATTTTCCACCTCGTAAAAAATAAGCCCAATTTCCAGCAGATACACAAACAGTAGTTCAATTTGGGAAATTGTAAGAAGAGAATTGAACGCAAACTTTTTTTCATTTTGCGATGGAAATCTTATATTGAGCTGTACCCGTTGCCACTCTGCGATACAAAGATGTTCAGAGCCAACATATAGAAATGAACGCAGTTTTTTTTTAAGTAAGTACCAGCGTGCGATAGTTTCTCGCGAATCGTCATATTCCGTGTACATGACGCGTAAGCAATCACTGTTGCTAGAAACAGGTATTTCAGTTGCTTTTTTAAAGCCGCGTATCGACTTCGCGCTCCAAAAGGACGAAATTTTTTTTTTTTTTTTTATAGTATAGGAAGGCAAACGAACAAGTGGGTCACCTGATGGTAAGTAGTCACCGCCGCCCATAGACACCTGCAATGCCCGAAGGATCACAACTGCGTTGCTACCTGTGAATATAAACATAAACGCAGCTGCTGCTCGTGCACGACGGGCCTGCATGTTGAACGACCGAACACTGGAACAGCTGCCGCGCGCGCCATGGCGCGCGGAGTTGATATCATTTAAATATTCGGAGCGCGTTCCGTGAACGCGCTCTCGGCGCGGGCGTTCATGGCGCGCGCGCCAGGAGCGCGTAATGGATACGCAGCTTTATAGTTACAAGCTTTTATCTAATGATACTTGTTATATTTCGACTGCAGCAATTAACAATGTCGGAATTGAAAAAGTATATTTTTTCAGTACGGCCAAATGAAGTTTTTAAGATGTATTAAATCCACATACAACCGGGGATTGATACAATATTTGATGTGATGAAATAGTTTAAGTTACTTTAAAAGATAATTAAGTGAAAACTGCAATTATATTCAGAAAAGCTGAAAAAACGCACATGTTACATTATTAACCGTTTGAACACCTAAATAAAATGTCGGAAATGGTACATCCTACAATATTCATTGGGGTTGTATAAATTGGTTTTGTCGTATGTATTGTACGTTGTGGTATATCCTACAATATTTATCGGAATTTCAACTATCGACTATGTTGGAAGTGGGATAACCTACATTGTTAACTGCACCCTGTCAACTCACTATCATGTAGATACTACATATATATGTATATAACTCAGGTTCTAAGTTTTCAAAATACTTTATATTTTGTTCGACACAACTATGTCTGCTGTATGAAGTACACACAGCAACCCTCGATCCACATATAACCTGTTAATTTCTAACTGGCCGGGCTGATATTGCCAACAGAACTTGAGTGTACCTACTTGTGAGCATTCTCGCCCAGGGTATTATAATTCCATAAATACCTATGGATGTGATAGTGTAGGAATGAAAACAAATTTATTTTTCAATAATATTTCAGTTTACTTGACAATTAAGTCCTTGTAAGTCTGAATTAGGTGCCGAAATATAGAATAGGAACTATCAAAACGCATATTTAAGGTGGTAAAAGTTTCATAAAACACAGTCATTGTTATGGCACAGTGTACTAATCAACCTACTAAATCACTCCTAATCATCATAATCATCTTGAGTATTAACCAAATTGGCAGCATCAGTTTAAGGTAAGTTAAAATAAAATGTGTGAAAGCGATCGGGTATAATTCTCGTTCTGCAGAGATCGGTCAAATCTTTGTCATAAGTGTTCTGTGTAAATGTCCGTCATAGGCCCGTTTCAAATCAAATTCGTTTGCCAAACGTTGTTGGTTTCGCGAACACTCTACAATCGAGCGAGCTTGTCGCCATAAGTCAATTTGGGTGCCCGAAGAATGGTACTGCTAAGCTCGATGGGCTAAATCCGAAGGCACCTCTTATGTAGTGAAGGAGATAAAACAAGAGGAGGTCTTCAATTTTAAAATCCTGCTTACCAAGAAAAACTGGACCAAAAATACGGCGAATCAAAAGGTTTTGTAGACCACTGTACTGTAAGAGAGATTAAAGTTAATGCGCAACAGTTTGATCGTATAGAGTACAAGTACGATTTTGATGAGGAGCCAAAGACCATCATCGTAATAAGGGCGGGTCGTTTCTTTCCCTTATCACTTTTAAAAGTTTTTGTTCTGAAACTGGCTGCAGAAGACGGTGTAGGTACATCTATAGAATCATCCGAATAACCCGATGGTGTTCCTATGTTACCATAATCAACCTAGGGTAATATGCAATCGACACAATAAGTGCAAAACTGATTTTCACAATTTTGGCTGTGTGGTGAAATAGGTGATGTCATATTATGTTACATTCTAAGTCATCTTGAATACCGCGTACGCCATCTGTCTTATGATAAGGATCGATTTCTGTGATGTTTGGTGCCTTTGCTGGAGACGTACTAAGTCAACATCAAAATCCTTTATAAATTTGTGACGATAACGTCACAGTGTGACGCTTATGATCGTCAAAATAATAAATTTATAAAATAATTACTTAAAGACTCTACATTTACATTTACTGCCACGTTCGCAAAGCAAGGGCGTGGAACTATGAGAAAGAACGGGCAATAAAACTCACGGTCACTCTTTTTCATCGCCAGATTTGGCATAATACGCATAATTTACATTGTGCATGGTGCTGCAACTGTTACTCCTTCTATATGACTTGTATATATTTACTGTACATAATAATACTCAAGCATAATATTTCATTTTAATTTTGATGTTCATTTAGTCAGCCTCCCCAGAATAGACATGGTGAAACTATAGGAGACAATAGGTGCAGGAATGTTTGGAAGTTCTAGGGTTACATTGGACGTCAAAGTCAATATTTCCGGAGTAGTTGATCCTGATGTTTCTTGATCTTTGCCATGAGGAATGTCTTCTGTTAGGTTCAATGAGCTATCGGTAAACACATCTCCTAGTAGGTCTTGCAATTGTATAAGATCCTCTTAAATTCTTCAGGAAGTGGGGATTCTTCTCCTACAAATACCAAAAAAATATTTGATTAGACAGTTAAAAGTGTAGAATGCACATCGTCTTCATCTCTCCTATTAATATTAGAAATCCGAAAGTTCATAAAAAATGCATGGTTGGATGTTTGTGTATTAATTACGCTTAAACAGCTACAACCAACGACAACCCGACCTACTAGACACCTAATGTTTTCATTACTACAAACAAACAATTCTGTCAAAGCGGTGAGGTTTGCGGGGCGAAAGGGGCTACAAAAATGCATTCTAATTGGCTGGTTCAAATTTACGGTACTTCATAATTCATAACTAGTGTTGGGATTGGTCTAATGTAAGACGTATAAGTCTAATGTGTTGACAGAAAGTGTTCTCCTTACGTCTGCCGTCTAGTAGGCTGGGTTGTCGTTGGCTACAACAGAACCTCGAATAGGTTATAAACATAGGTACTTGTGTACAACATACTGATAATGCAAAAAGAAGCATTAAACAGCTAGAAAGTAAAAGTATAAAACACAAAAAACCTTTAAAATATATTGGAAAATATTAAAGGTATGACATATACGACTCAGACATTACGACGTATATTCGAATAGAAAAGTCAGTTTTACCACATCCAATTTAAAAATTATATGATTTACAATAAGCAATGTCGGTAGTACCATATCCGATATAAATTTATACAAATAAACAACGAACAAAGTCGATATTACCACATACGACAAACGCTATTTATAAACCAACCAGTACCTAATATTGTAGGATATGGTACATCCGACCCAAAAAATAAAATGTGAGTCCGTTAATATTGTAGGATACTACATTATTAACAGCAATATATATATATATATATATATATATATATATATATATATATTTACATCACGCTATCTATTTGCCGCCCTTTTACATCGCATTATTATGACGTCCACCAGTTCCACTTAAAAAATATGAACTATTACAGCGAATATTAGTCGCTAAGGCAATGTCAAATACTGTGTGCATGTTATTTTTCTGAAATTTTGACACATATTGATATACAAATATACGTATATTAACAACCATAGTGAAATCAATTAGGACTCCAGCCAACACTATCAATTATCTGGCTTCCCGTGATATACATAATTTAATTTACGTTTTCCTATCTATCGCAACTCCTATGAACAGTGCAACGTTGCCGCTCTTCTTTCTTTAATATTTAATAAGTAGGTGGATAAATATTATATCTATGTTATAGTGCAGGTATGCTAGCGTAAGCATGAAGTTTAATGTTATGAAAATAAAACAAATATTGAGATCAATGCAATTTATTACGATAATATCACAAGAAATACTTACTTAAATGTAAAGTACCTATTTACTTATTTCTAAATTATGAGAAGTATTGGCACATATAAAAAATAGTACTAACGTAGTATTGGAGAGAATCATACGCATATCTAAGCATACGCTTAGCCTCAAACGTCCATATATGTAATCATTTGCAAGTTTTACAGGTATTTAGATACATACGAGTATACGGACGTGGCAATATCGTAAAAGTTTCAAACTATTAATCATTTGACATCTTGGACGTCAAATGACAGATATTGTGAAACTTTTACGACATTATAACATCCGTATAAGTACATATATGTGTAAATAACTGTGAATCGCACAAGTGATTTGTTTAAACACTGCTAAACAATAAACAAAAAATAAAATCTAACCCAAATTAAATCGCCGCGCCGATTGAAAAATAACATTTAGATTTAAATCACAGTCACAAGAAATAGTAACTTAAATTAAAGGTACCTGTCTACTTACTTCTGATTTAAAATCATTATTATTTAGGAACACTTTTAATGAGGTAGATATGATATTTACTGATAAGTAATAATCAGGTCACTTAAAATACAAAATTATCTTAAATAAACTCAAGTCGAACACAATGGGCTATACCAACCTACGTTTATAAAACGGATATACGGACGTCAGTAATCCAATTTGATATAAACGGACGTTGAAAATCCCATGATTTAAATATATTTCAATTACCTGACATCCGTATAATATTAAAGTTTACAATATTAACTAACACAATGAAATATACCAAGATAAGATTTACACGATTTTACGTGGTGAACATAAAAACGGTGGCTCTCATTAAGTTAGCAGTACCCTAATTAAGCATCATAAACTTACAACATTTTTTATATACGTATATAGATATACGAAATTAAAATCATAAAAATTCACGATATTGTAACATCCGTATACTCGTAGTATACGCATATCTACGCAAAAGCATACGTTTAGCCTCAAACGTTCATATATGTAAACATTTGCAAGTTTTACAGGTATTAAGATAAATACGAGTATACGGACGTGGCAATATCGTAAAAGTTTCAAACTATTAATCATTTGACATCTTGGACGTCAAATGTCAGATTATGTGAAACTTTTACGACATTATAACGTACGTATAAGTAAATATGTGTCTAAATAACTGTGAATCGTACAAGTGCTTAGTTTAAAACCTCTTAAACAATTAACAAAAAATAAAATATAACACAAATTAAATCGCCGCGCCGATTGAAAAATAACATTTAGATTTTTTTGGTAATAAGGCGCATTTGACATTTCGTTTTGGTGTAAAATTAGGGATATAAATCACAGTCACAAGAAATAGTCGCTTAAATTGAAGGTATCTACTTACTTCTAATTTCAAATTATTATTATTCAGGAACAATTTTAATAAGGTAGGTATGACAGTTAAGTGCTGAAAAGTAAATTATCTCAAATAAACTCTAGTCGAACACAGTGGGCTTTACCAACCTACGTTTATAAAACGGATATACATACGTCAGTAATCGAATTTGATTCAAATTATAAACGGACGCCGAATATCCCACGATTTAAATATATTTCCATTATCTGACATCCGTATAATATTAAAGTTCGCAATATTAACTAACACAATGAAATATACCAAGATAAGATTTTACACGATTTTACGTGGTGAGCATAAAAACGGTGGCTCTTATTAGGTTAGCAGAACCCTAATTAAGCATCTTACACTAACAACATTTTTATATACCTATTTAGATATACGAAATTAAAATCGTGAAAATTTAACATCCTGGACGTCAAATGATAGCTATCTAGCATCAGCATACGCTTAGCCACAATTTCGTTACAAGTTTGATACTATTATCAAACTTGTAACGAAATTGTGGCTAAGCGTATGCTGAGATTTGGGTGACGCAACGATTATTTAATACCGGAACATACTGACAGCTGCATATGCTGCGGCTCAGGTTCTGCTCTGGCAGAAGCTGACTACCTGTGTCTGCATCAACTGCACTGAGTTACAAAGTCATACGCATATCTACGTAAAAGCATACGCTTAGCCTCAAACGTCCATATATATAATCATTTGCAAGTTTTACAGGTATTTAGATAAATATGGGTATACGGAAGTGGCAATATTGTAAAAGTTCTAAACTATTAATATTTTGATGTCTTGGACGTCAAATGACAGATATTGTGAAACTTTTACGACATTATAACGTCCGTATTAGTACATATATGTCTAAATAACTGTGATTCGCACAAGTGATTTGTATAAATACCCTGATAAACAATAAACAAAAAATAAAATCTAACACAAATTAAATCACTGCACCGGTTGAAAAATAACATTTAGGTAGTTTTTTTTGTAATTAGACGCATTTGACATTTTGTTATGGTGTAAAATTAGGGACATAAATCATGACACAAGAAATAGTTACTTAAATTAAAGTTACCTATCTACTTACTTCTACTTTAAAAATATCATTATTTAGGAACACTTTTAATGAGGTAGTTATGATAGTTACTATTAAGTAATAACCAGGTCACTTGAGAAAATACAAAATTATATCAAATAAACTCAAAATGAACACACCAAACTACGTTTATAAAACGGATATACGGACGTCAGTAATCAAATTTGACTCAAATTATAAACGGACGTCGAATATCCCGTGATTTAAATATATTTTATCTATCTGACATCCGTATAATATTTAAGTTCACAATACTCGCTGCTATGGAACAGGCTCCCTCCTGAAGTTAGAATTGCCACCAACCGTTATGCATTTAAAACGAAACTACGGAATCTTCTCTTTGATAAGTTGAAGGAATTGGCTCATCACTCTCATCAGCTATAGCATAATTATGTGTTTATGTATGTAATATATTTATGTATTATATTTATGTGTGTATCATATCTATGAATAATTATATATATCTATAGTATATTTATGGTTAATAATATGTATCTAAATTATTAATATGTATTTAATAGATATCCTATTTTCACCACATGGCTAATGTACCTACCTCATCTATCTCTGCATTACCAAAAGGTTGACTGGCAAAAAAATGCCACTAGGCTTAAGTCCACCTGTGTACTATTTTTGTGCATAAAGAATAAATTAAAAAAAAAATATATGAATTAACACAATGAAATATACCAAGATAAGATTTTACATGATCCACAAAGATGGAAGTAGAGTATACTCTCTCTTACCACTACACTGTACACAAACAAATGTACCAGCTAATACAAAAACTAAAACTAAAATAACTGATTATTTTACAACTATACAACCACCAAAAAAGGCCCAAAATACTATTTGTTTTCGCAGATAAAATTAAGCCAAGAACTACTACAATAATACACCAATAACCATATAGCAGGCGTAATAAAATAACAAGAGCTTATTGAGGTAGCCATAAATGATTTATCGAATAATATAGGTAATATTGACATTATCTGCTTAACAGAAACCTTTTTAAAACAAGGATCTGAACCCAACCTTAGAATAGGCAATTACAAATTAGCTTTGTTTTTCTCACGCCCTAACCAACGCAGAGGAGGCTCATGCATACTAATAAAGCATGACCTGGCATACAAACATATTAGCAACTTACCACCTTCAGTCCCCCTTCATTTTGAATGTAGTGCTAAAGAAATTACTACTTTTAATCTTGTAATAGTATGCATTTACAGAACACCCTCATCCAGCACAAGTATATTCTTAAATAAATTTGAAAAACTCACTGATAAGCTATGCAAAAAGTCTAATAAAACGTTATTATCTGTGTAGATTGGAACATTGATACATTAAAGTAGGTAAAAGGTATCCAGTGAATTACAATCCATACTTAAAAACAATAACTTAAAAAGCCACATAACATTACCGACGCGAAAATCATCTTGTTTAGATCAAATTGTAAGTAACGTTCACGAAGGTAAATCTAATAATTATTACCTAGCATTATCTGACCATGAAACTGCCCAATCGTTGACTATCAACAATGAGACCTACAGTGTAAATAACAAATCTTATAACTATCAATACAAAACCATTAGAGATCTTAGCCAGGAAAACATGGTCAAATTCAAAAACTGCATTAATAATTTGCACTTCACTGAGGTATACGAACAACAAAGTACAAATGAAGCATTTAACACCTTCCATGACACTATCACCATGTTTTATACTTTATGTTTCCCCAAAATAACGATAAAAAGTGTAAGTGTAGTCAAACACGTAAAAAATAGAAAACTAACTAAAAATATAAAACGATGTTGTATAAGAAAAAGAATGCTATACTTGAAATATCATATTGATAGACACAATAAAAGACAGAATAAGACAAGTTATAACAATTATACAACAATATTAAAACAATGTATCAACAAAGCGCAACAAATAAACAATCCAAACTTCATAAAAAAAAGCAAAAAATGCCTGCTCAGCTGCATGGAAAATTATTAAAGAAAACAATAATAAAGCAATAACTAGCGCACACATAGAATCAATAGAATTTAACAAAAAGATCTACACCAAGCCTATTAAAATTTGTAATTTATTTAACAATTACTATGTATCACTGTGCAGCAATGTTAAAAAATACGAAGATACAGGCCCACCTAACCATATCACCAAAATATCTCAAAATACTAAAACCCTTATTTCTCACACCAATAGACAACTCTGACACATTAAAGATAATAAACTCCTTAAAAATACACATTCTACTGACTATGATGATATAAGTACAAAGGTATTAAAAACCTGCGCACACTCTTTAGTAGCACCATTAACCTATATCATTAACCTGTCACTCGTAGAAGGTAAACTCCCTGATCGTCTTTAACTGTCAATTGTTAAGCCAATGCACAAAAAAGGAGCCAAAACTAACATCAATAATTACAGACCAATTACACTCATACCTATACTATCAAAAATATTCGAGAAAGTTATGTACATCAAAATAGAGACCTTTCTAACTTCTTGTAATATCTTTAAAAAAAAACAGTTCGGTTTTCGGAAACAAAGCTCCACTGCATTGGCATGTTTTTCTTTAATAAAGCATATTACAGAAGCCTTAAATAATAAATCTATGGCCGCATGTCTGATTCTAGACATGACAAAAGCTGTTGACTACGTCTGTCACCAAAAACTGCTCTCAAAGCTCTCAAATTATGGGTTACGTGGAAATGTTTATAACTGGATTGAGAGTTATCTAGAAAATCGAATACAATATGTCGAATTAAACAGAACTTATAAAAATAAACAAAAGCAATACAGATCGATGTACAAAAAAATCTATTATGGTACGCCCTAAGGGAGTATTTTAGCCCCTCTTTTGTTTCTGTTATACATTAACGATTTCCCGGATGCAATCAACCAGGAAATTATACTATTTGCTGATGATACAACAATAATAATTAAAGATAAACATAAACTTAATCTAGAAATAAATATAAAAGCGACACTCAATAATGCCATAAGCTGGCTTAATTAAAACAACCTAAAGATAAACATGTCAAAAACAAATATTATTCAGTTCCAAACATATGCAACAAATCTAAATTAAATCAAAATGACACGCACATAAACGTTGTTGATAATTGCGTATTTTTAGGTATCAGGGTCGATAAATATTGTAATTGGAAACCTCATTTAGAAAAACTAGTCAATAAAATAGATCGATTTATAAATGTTTAAAAAAAAGTTAGACTGACAGCAAACATTAATGCTGCACTATCTGCATACCATGCTTACGTATCCTCCCTGCTCAGATACGGCATTGTTGTATGGGGTAACTCGGTTGAAGTTGACAGAGTTCTTATAACCCAAAAGAAGTGTATTCGAGCAGTATGTGGAGTCGATACACTGACAAGCTGTAAACCTCTATTTAAAAAACACAAGATTTTACCTGTTCCATGCTTATACATATTAGAAATAGGTTTACTAGTAAAACATCACGCTGAATAGTTTTTAAAATTTGATGATACATAACTGCCATCTATTAAATTGGAATTATTTAGAAGAAATGCATACTGTATGGCAATTAAAATATATAACCATATTCCGCTAAGTATCAAAATGTTACCTATATCCCAATTTAAAAAACAACTTTTTAATATACTATTAAATAAAACTTATAATAGTGTCAAGGAATATCTAGAAGATAAGGCCCTAGGCAACTAATATTATCACCGATGCATATTAGTAAAATGTTATTTTGTTTCATGTGCCACTCATTGTTATGTTTCTAATATATTTGTTCTTTATATTACCATGTAGTACCCGTTTACTGCACTCAATTCGCACGCCCTAAGGGGCGGAATATGCTGTAACCAACCATTTATAAACACCTGTTAATGTAGCATTTTCTTGCGAATAAATGAATTATTATTATTATTCGTAAGTGTTTCTGTTACACGGCAATTCTTCTAACATTTAGTGTTAAAAGAATAACCGGACCTTTGGGAGGCTTACACGGGGATATGGATCCAACGCGCAGAGGCCCGTAGAGAGCTTTAATCTAAAATGGGATGGGACACATGCAGCGGAGCCTCCACAACTGCACTACTGAGAACAGCTATGGACTAGCCGCAGCATTTGTAATACTATTGTAATATATGGAGCCTTATTTAATTGGTTTATGGGATTGGGTGTTTGATGGACTTGTAATTTTTATGGATGAAAAATGGCACCTGCCAGTAATACTCTAATAGTATCCGTCCGGATGGCAGGTGGTGACTCGCCAACTCACTGGATGGGCCCTCTCTTAACAGCCGCCCAAAGCAAACAAACTCTGCCATAGAGACAGCCAGAGGGAAACACCGGTGCGAGTGGCTAGGGGTGTTGAGCGGTGCGGCACCGGTTTCACCATCGCGGGTCTCGTGACAACGGAGACTCGGAGCGGGTTTCCCCGTAGTTACGCCCTTGAGAATGACACTTCCAGCCCCAAGCTGGTAGCTCTTGCGGATCCCTCTGGCCGGCCGACCAAGGCAAGCCAGTGTTGAGAGTCCTGCGGGTGCTCTTGGAAATCCACTCCGACCAGCCAGTAAAGGCAAGCTGGAGACGAGGCCCTGACCGACTCTCTCAAAGCATTCAGGACCGCAGTGTCACCACACACATTCAGCTCGCCACAAAGCTGCCCTGCGGTTGTAAGGTTTCTTTTCATCTTGTAATACATTTTTTGTTTATATTACTCGATGAAGGTGATGTTTGAAAGCTGTTATTATTATTATTACACCATTTTACGTGGAGAGCATGAAAACGGTGTCTCTCATTAGGTTAGCAGTACCCTAATTAAGCATCGCCTAATTAAGGGGTGCATAGGGTTCCCACCAAGATCTTAGGGCCCAAGCCAACCTCACCTGCAAGTGGTGCACCTGCCGATCAACGGACGAGGCTCTGGCAAACAAAATATCCCGATAAGCGGCAATAGGCTCGCTACCTATTACGTGGGAGCAAAACACTGGCGAAAAGTGGGCGTTTAATATGCCGCTGCCTACCCCTTCGGGGAAACAGGCGTGAGTCTATGTATGTATGTATAATTAAGCATCATAAACCAACAACATTTTTATATACGTATTTAGACATACAAAATTAAAATCATGAAAATTTACGACATTGTAACGTTCGTTTACTTGAAGTTTTATATTATGTTCGTATACTAGTATACGACTGTATACTTGTAGTCGTATACTCGTAGTCGTATACTACGATTATACTGACGTTACAATATCGTAAATTTTCAAACTATTTTTCATTGGGATATTTTATAACAGCGTATCAAAAATGTTATGTAACACACTAAAGTGAGTTACGCAAGAAAACTTTATTATTTCACTAAAATACTGACTTGCACACTAAAATACTATTTGTACACCAAATATGATGATCTTTTTACAAAATATCATTTGATATGAAAAGTTTCGTCCGCTCGGGAAACTTATCCACTCAGAAAACTTTACAGGTTATGTTAGGTTCTCTTGTGACCCTGCTCCCAAAAATAGGAGCCCTGCGAAGCAGCAGGGCTCCGTCAACTTAGCTTAGTCGTGCAATTAGTATTTTTGGTGGAAAATTAGTATTTTTGACTAACAGTTAAATACAACCCTTTTTCATTTAACACCCTGGACGTCAAATGATACATAGTGTCAAACTTGTAACGAAATTTTATTGTGGCTAAGCGTATGCTGAGACTCGGGTGACGCCACGCAGTGTAGATCCGATTATTTAATACCTGAACATACTGACAGCTGCGTATGCTGCGGCTCAGGTGCAATGTGGACATGCGTCTGTTCTGCTCTGGCAGAAGCTGACTACCTGTATCTGCATCAACTGCACTGAGTTACAAAGTCATACGCATATCTACGTAAAAGCATACGCTTAGCCTCAAACGTCCATATCTGTAATCATTTGCAAGTTTTACAGGTATTTAGATACATACGAGTATACGGACGTGGCAATATCGTAAAAGTTACAAACTATTAATCATTTGACATCTTGGACGTCAAATGACAGATATTTTGAAACTTCTAAGACATTATAACGTCCGTATATTTATTTATTTAGGAAAGCTTACAGACTAATAACAACACATTTAATTAAATAAAAAAGAAGTTGCTAATTACAAGCTACCACATATAAATGCAATGTAACAAAGATTAATTACATCAGTTACTGTTGTAAGTATACCTACTTGCTCAATCATACAATAAATACAATGTTGCAGCGATGTTCCGCCATAAAAAAGTAACTAAAAATGAGATTCATAATAAACAAGTAAGTACAATTATATATTATTATAACCAAAAAAGTCAAGAAAATAATAATGAAAAGGTACACAGGAAAAAAACCGCAATCTAGGCTATATATGCCGATCGCTGCTAAAGAAGTCACAATTTATACGTTTTTTATTTTTGGTCAAGTTAGTGCAGAATAAATCCAAATCTAATTTCCGTGACATTTGATTAAATGATTCGGCGCAACGTAAAAGAAAAGAGTTCCGTCTGTATTTCTGTATTTCGTTGTAGTAAAGGGAACGTGTAAGATCGGACGTTGTCGAAAAACTAATTGATTCATTCCAAGCTTGATGTTACCCATCAACTCAAGGCAATCAATTGTGTCATTGGCTATGTTTATAATGGTTCTTCTGAGTTCCAGAAGTAAAATATGATACCGTTTACAACGCTCGTCATAGTCAATAGAATATTGATTCGCTTTAAAATCTAAGTATCGCAAAAACTTTTTTTATACACCTTCAATGCATGATATATATACCTGGTATTGAGGGTTCCATACCTGTGACGCATATGCTAGATTGCTACGTACGTACATAGGCACAGTACAAAACGTTTACTGTCTTAAGAGACCGAAAACATGAAGACATTCTTATCACAAAACCAAGTGCCTTCGACGCCGTGTTCGTAATGTGATTGATGTGCATATCGAATAAAAGCTTTGAGTCCATGATAACACCAAGGTCTTTAACGTAGTCAACTTTCCTAATAAACTTATCATGAAGTTTGTAACCCGATCCTATGGTAAGTTTTTGACTAAATGTTATGTAACAACACTGCGATATTTATCTGTAGTTTGTTAAGTGTGCAACTGTGCAGTATGCTACAAATTTATCAAGGTCGTTTTGGAGTTTCCCTACATCCGATGCATCGTTAATAATTTTGTGAATGTTCATGTCATCCGCGTATACATAGAAGTATATAAGAATTTAGGAAACAAGAATTTATATCTCCAGTGAATAGAGTTTTCCGTGTAGTGACGGATTACGAATACGGCATGTCACCACCCCATATCATCCCATGGGTGTCGTAAGAGCCGACAGAGGGAGCATATTATGCAGAGAACAGCACTGTAAGAGAAGGAAAACTTGATACAAACCCTATACCAACCCGTTTGGCCAGCGTGGTATAGAAGGCCAATTCCTCCTGTCAAAGGAGAGGCCTAGTCCAGCAGTGGACTGTTAAAGGCTGATGATGATGATGATGATGAATAGAGTAAACAATAGTGGGGTCAAAAGCGAACCCTGAGGAATTCCAGATGGGATTGAACACCAACCGAGAATTGAGAATTGAGAGCGATTTTCAATGTACGAGCTGAACCAGCGGTACAAATTACCATGTATGCCGGCAGCAAAAAAAATCTGTAACAGTATTTTGTGGTCAATTCGGTCAAAACATTTTTGTTAATCTGTATAGATCACTACACACACAATCTACCTAACTAACCTTTAGATATAAAATCATGAGATAGGATTAGATTTGATGTAGTGGATCGGCCGCATAAGAACCCATGTTGCTCAGCACCAAATGATAATATAAATAATACGTTCTAGTACTTTAGAAAACAAACATAACTTTGAGATTGGACGATAATTCTCTACATTAGATTTATCACCTTTTTTAAATACTGGTGTAATGAACGCCGATTTTCATTTTAATGGAACTAAACCTTCTGTTACCGACCTATTATAAAAAGCATGCAGAGCGGTAAAACCAAACTATCGGCTAAACTTGTTATAAATAATGGAGGGATGTAATCTGCCCTACCAGATTTAGTAAGATCCAAACCTTTCAAATATTTCATAACCTTTCCAGGAGAAAAATGTATTGTACTGATGTAATTTGTGCTTCTGCTGTTACCATTTAAAGTACTATACTCAAGTAGACAAGGCATATTGTCTACTTCTGGCTCCTGAAAAGTTGATCTAAAATATATTGCGAATTAATTACTAATTTCTAGACCCATATTAGCTGATACATTCTTATTATATAGTAATAGTACAGTGTACTAGGCAGTGAGGAGGTATTTTTTCTACTTTTAATAAAAGACCAAAAGGCCCTCGGGTTATTTAGGTTTGTGTATTCTACGTTAGTAATGTATTCGTCAAAACAAATTTGTTCTAAGTCCACAGCTCGCCGGCGTAATGAAGATACCGTTAGATAGTCACTCATGTTACCATACAATTTAAACCTCCGGTTGTACTTTGACATTTTTTTTACCACTTTTATAAGGCCTGAACTATACCAACGCGGATGAGAAGTTTGCCTGATAGATTTCATAGGTATAAATTTATCTGTGAGAGAATATAATCTGTCGTAAAAATGTTTAACTGACTGTTCCAAGGGCTCAGTACATAACAATAAATGTCAGTCTGTTTTATAAAGAGCAGATTTAATTGCATCGTAGTTACCCTTATGGACAAGATATTTTGAAATTATTTTGTCTGCAAACCGATGAATTTCTACAAAACCTACCTCCACAATCAAAGGTTTATGGTGCGGGTCTACGGGGATAACCAACGGGTCATCGCACTCCGCAACGCTTAAGAAGTCAGAGATCAAGTTAATCACAACTGTTTTATTACACATTATAATAATATTACAATGTTTTTCTAATAAATGCTAAAATATACTTATTAAAATATAATTGCAGTCACTTATTACGCTATAGCGGGTATTAAGTAAAAACATCTTCTTCTGCCTGCCCTGGTCTCATATTACTTGGGGTCGGCGCAGAATGTCTTTCTTTTCCATTCTCTCCAATCAGACGTCATCTCATCATTCACTCCCTTTTCATCCATGTCTCCTCTCACACAATCCATCCATCTTTTCTTTGGTCTTCCTCTTGCCTTATATCCCTCAACTCTCATCTTCATCACCTTTCTAGTCACATGATTTTCATCCCTCCTCATTACATGCCCATACCAGGATAGACGATTTCCTTTCAGCTTTACTTGCACCAGTGCAACTTTAAAAACATACGAGTTTTAAATGGACACAGTCAAACACAGAGCACTTCAATCATACAAATACGAAGAGTGACAAAAGCAGGTACGGCCGGACAGTGATTAGTCATAACGGGCAATACGATGCGCAGAATTATATACACTATGTGGCTTAAATTACATCTGACTAAAAAAGTTAGTAAAATGTTTTTAATAGAAACATAACACGGCAGTATGTACATCGATAGACTTAGTTGGAATACGTGAATAGCACAACTCGACCAATAGTATCTCGCACAAGAACATTATTAAGAGATTGTAATATAATTGACAAATAAGCATACGATTCTTGCAAGGTCCATTTCTGACTTCACTATAATCACGTGCGATGAATCGGTTTTCTTTTTTTTTCTTGGCGTGCTTGACCCAGACGTAACGAAAGTCCTTATTCGCGGCTGCCTTCTTTGTTTTCGATAAAAGCAATTTATTTTCAAGTGTGGGGTGATCATTGACATGTATTTTCTGATTGCCCGTCAAACCAATGCGTCTTACTGTCAAAGTACTGCTTTTGGATGCTTGTCTAGCTGCTGCAATAGAATCCTCTTTCACGTAGCGATTACAGAAACTCACTATAATCGGTTTCGCACGCTCTTTTTCACGGGTCGGTACTCTTGTTATAAAGTTGACTTGGGTCTTGTTAACAGCTTAGTAGCTTATCTGATAACCAAGACTCGAGAGCATGTTGAAGAAATTTTCGTTGTTTGGTTGAGGAACGCCTTTGATTTCCACGTTGTTCATACGCGCCCACTCATGTTCATACGCGGAGTCAGTACCCTTAAATAAACTGATACTGGTCTAGATAAGCGGACAAGCGACCGGTCTCCGCTTACTAGTCTAACCAGATGTGACTTAATATCAGCTTTTCCTCAGAGCGACTGCCGTTTGACCTACGCAACCCAAAGGGATAGCGGTATTACAAGGTTTAGACCAATAACAACAGTTATTTAAGGGTACTGACGCCGCGTAGCGACTGTCAACAACTGTTCACGAGAGCCAAGAGTGATGGTTTAACATGCTCGCCGAGGCACGAGGCGAGCGATAATTAAAAATTAAATACCAAATAACTCCGAAAAGTCAGTAGCGCGCGCGGTGGTTTCGAACTCCCCGCACGGCAGTCTGTTGGTATATCCTACTGTCTACTGGCTATCGTTGCCTGCTTTTTGGTTATTTAAGTTTTTTTAGTTAAATCATGATGGGGAAGCTGTCCTCATTAGATTTAATAACATACGGCAATGAATTGTCATAATAAAATTAGTACAATTAGAAGAAAATAATATTCTTCAAACATCCTCAAATCAAGGTGAACAAATACTTTTGAGCGGTAGTGTATGTCTAAATAACTGTGAATCGCACAAGTGATTAGTTTATTTAAATCCTGCTAAACAATAAACAAAAAATAAAATGTAACACAAACTAAATCACCGATTGTAAAATATTATTTCGTTTTTTTTGTAATTTGACCCATGTACCTAACAGTTTTGGTATAAAATTAGGAACAAAATCACATTCATCTTTGGGGTAATGATCATACATAAAAATATTCGCAATAAAGGCACCAAAACATGGAAAGTTCAAGAAAATAAATCAAATTTTCATGTTCATTAATGTCAGCAACAATATGCGACGGTCGATGGTGAAAATAAATAGTAATGTTATTAAAATTGATGCAGTGGGATCTTAAAATAAAATGGGTTTCATCTCAAGGCTATCTAAGGCTGTTAGTCAAAATATGATAAAATAAACTTTTGTTTAAAAAACGTGTCGACATAAATAACCTCCATTTTAGAATCAAATCAAAATTTAACATCACAATGTCAGCAATAGTTACGAATTGACGAGCTCTCTATTAAGCTGAACTATTTTATATATCACAATAGTGACGAATACACTCCAGACGTGAATTGATTTGATGAAAACAATAATTTAGGGGTTTGCCAAGGCAGCGGCACAATACCATATATATGCATTATTGCGTGTTTAATAAAGTTATTAAGTATTTTTTTATAAATAAACTCCCTTGAAGTTCCGGTAGAGGCAACGAAGAATTGAGACCTATGAACATAAAATAAGATGCGTGTGATATAAAAACATGAGAAATACGGCTTAGTAAGGTAAACAAAATGAATTTTACAAAATACAGATCTTATATACGGGTATACGTAATCCTTAGGTATTCTGTTTCTTTTCACTTCGATTGTTTTTCCAGACATTTCGCTTAAAAAGGCAGACGCTACATCACATATCAACTGAAAACGTGTAAATACTTACTCACAAATAGTGAATAAAATAACCGATAAATAGAATCCTGCAAATTCAGATCTATTGTGTGCACGAAGTGGCAACGTAGCATTGAGAGCTTTCGTTGGACGTCACATACGGCTAGCAATGAACGTATAGAATAAAGACGAAAGCGCCACTAGTTTTTGCGACGAAAATCAACGGAACTACGAAAATATTCTGTACAGCAAGATTGGAAGAAAAATGACGTCCAATTTATTTTTCATATTTTGACTTTTCTAGTATCAGGGGGACATTTCGCAAGCATTGCACGTAGTCTCCTATTTGACGTCCGATATACGGACGACTCAAGCAGGTGGACGCCACATTAGATGCAAAAATGGCCATAGTGGACGTACAATAGATTACGGGATATATATATATATATATATATATATATATATATATATATATATATATATATATATATATATATATATATATATATATATATATTTAAATTATGTTTGAAAAGTTTGATTAAAAATAATGCAAGTACAAATATAACTCATTATCGGATGGATTTAAGAAAAATGTGTAAAAATATTTTAAACTTACTGTTTCTCTTCTGGCCGGACCGTGTTTGAACTCCGGTGTCGTTTAAATTTGTTTTTAATATAATTTCTTTAGCCGGATCATGTCGTTGAATTTAGTCTATCGTACGTCTAGACCGAGACATCATTAAAATTTACCAAATTGCACTAGTTCCATTAAAACGGTCGAGTTGATCGGGGAAATGACTAGCGTGCGCTTTTCCCGCTAACTATGTGGGAACTGGCAGATCCGCGCGGCGCACGAGTCGCCTCAACCCCTGCGCGCCCCGGGAAAAGCGTAGTAACATAACTACCTCCGTTGTTAGTCGAGCGTCACAAAAACATCCGACTTCCGACGACCGATGAAAAATACAGAAAACATCCTTTTTGAAGTTTTATACTTCGTGAGGTTCAAGATATAGGCATTCTAAGACTTCTAATGCAATAAAACAATACTGGCCAAAATGTAGTACCGACTATGTTAATTGCTGCAATCGATTTATCTGTTACTAAAAATACGCCTTATTCCTAGGGCGCACAAGACTTCTACTTCTTACGCTGGCGTGTATGTCTAACTGTAATATTATAATAACTAGAGGATGCCAGCAGCTACGCCTGCAATTTTTTTTAAATAAACCCGTTTTGGACGATCCCGTGGGAATTTCGGGAAATCCCTTCTTAGTGCACCCTTACGGTTCCTAAGGAACATATATGCCAAATTTCAGCTTCCTGCGCCCAATAGTTTCGGCTGAAGCGTGTCTGTCAGTCAGTCAGTAACGCAAGGATTTTATATATTAAGATAGTGGTATGCCATTTGTCAAGTAACCGTCCCATCGGTCGCTAGCTTGCCTGCTACGAAACTCATAAAACAAATGCGATTAGGCAAACAAACTGCGCCAGCAATGAAATCAAATAAAGATATACATTTATCTATAATTTGATTAAGTAAATCGTTCGTCGCGAAACATTATTACTTATAATTTTACGTGTAGTATGTACGTTTTGCTGAACGGAAATAGGAGTAATAATTGGTTTTATAGTCTATTATTCACACCTGCAATCATGTCAGGTTGTCAACAACTGAAATTAACCCAGATATTATGACTTTGCTCTATTTTAAACAAGAAGGATATTACTTCCTTGCTTTATTTTATGCCAGACTCCGCCCTCGTGCTTATAATAATAATATTCTACCGCACACATACACACAACACTATCTAGTTTCAAACTAAGCAGAGCTTGTACTATGGGTACTAGACAATGGATAAACATACATTCTGGGTGTAATCACTGGTATCAGATTTCGGTACGCCGTTCCTTACACCCGGTATATATTTTTTTACCCATATACTTAAACCTTTATCAGGAATATATCTATTGGTGAAAACCGAACAAAAATCTGCTCTGTAGAATTTGAGATTATCGCATATACAAAGACACACTGGACGCAGCAGTGACTTCATTTTATAATATTTTCAGGTACTTAATTAATATTTATTGGGAAAGCCAAGTTCATACGTACTACATACTTACTGTTATGTAAAAACCGCAAAACGTAAAGAAGATAAGAATGTGGTTCCAGACAGGTAAGTCCATCATCCTTGATGATGATTTAGATACTTCATTTACCTACTTAGGCGTTTGCTATTTAATCACATGCAAAAAAGTCGAATTACTGCTTCGTGAGACAGACTTTTGCAGTCCACTGCTGGACATAGACCTTGGCTCATTTACGTGACAATTGCATCGTGATAATTAGTAACCGCGACCACGACTACTGCAAGTCGGTCAGAAAATAGAGGTATCTGTACTTTAAATTACCTAGTTATTTTATGCGATTAAGATTCGTTAAATAGACTTGAACAAAAAAGTATTGTGAGGCTATAGAAAAAAGAGGATTTGGTCTCCTAAATTCAGACAAAAAGCACTCGTTTTCTTTTCCTGAGATTACACTTCTAAACTTTTTCAAATGCACATTAATTGCAATAACAGCGCGGGGCTAACAAATCGATCCCCGGTTACAAACTGACTATAAAGAATATTTATAACTATTAAATATCACCATAATATTCTTGTATAATATTACAACTACTCTATAATATTCATCACGAGTACTATAATAAAATATACTATAGTACCATTATTACCTATGTTGAATGCAATAGCGATTATAAAAACGCCATGCAATTAATTTTTATTTTTGTATAATAACTTTAAAGCTATGGTACTGCCTTGTTAGACTTATGATGGCGCTTTTGGTTATATTTTTCATTTCATGAGTAATTAGTTTTCTAAAGGAAGGTGGCAGCTTTATGGTTTTCTTAAATAGGTACATGAGTTGTGCATGCAAGTTGTTTGAAAGCTATGTCAAGCTTTTGCTGCAATTGCTGAACTTGGAAGCTATTTAGCTGGTTACTAATAGTCGGGGACCATAATACGGGATGATCCGTTTGTGAGACGATATAATACATCGTATCATCACCTCATCAGCGTACTACGGCTATACGTCGCACTATGGTTCGTCTAGAACAAGCTAGCTAGACAAAAACAACTCTTAAATTCCTGGAAGTTAATTACTATTACGAACTCATTACCCCTATACATTGAGGATTACACCTATTAATTATCAATACTACCCTCATTAAGAGCGTCATTAAGGTATGTTTATAAGATGTTGACTATTTAAAGGGCATTCATTTGCATTTTTACATCATATTTGATAGCATTGTTTATGTCACTAAAAGAAATTTGTGAAAGTGTTTTTGTGATGGATTGTATACGTAAGGGTAAGTAGTTATATTTTATTTCATTTTCAACATGGGTACTTCATTCTTTAGTCTTATAAAATGAAATGTTTGAATTTTCACCCACTTTTTTACTCATTTTTTCAAATTCATCGGTCAAATAATAACATGTCCCCACTTGTCCCCACCGTAGAACCTATCATATACGATTCTCATAAGTGTCTAGTAGTTATACGTAAAAAAATTCATTGCGATATATTTGCACAACTAATTTTTATTTATTTTTTTCTTTCAACAGTTTTTACCGTCTCAAGAATGGATTTTTTCGAAGAATGGCTGAAACACCCGAAGGAAACGCGGAATGAGGAGCTCTTTCGGTTTATATCTTTGAGATATAATTTTGATGGTGTTACGGAGCAGTCTCTGCGAGATATTAAAGTACTAATCTCAAGATATTCAACGAAAGTTGCTGAAAAGTGGAGCAGCTGTGGAAGAAATCGAGAGCGATTCCTACAAAAGTATTCGACGTGGCTGGAGGGTCTTGACATATCTTTCGATGTGTCCGTTTATTTATCTCTGCCAACTACATCTGGAGAACCGGGACCCGGAAGACCTACTAAAGATTTTGAACATTCTAGTCTCAAAACGAAGAGACGACGTGTAGACGATCTATTACAGTCCAGAAGTGCTAGTGAATTAATTTACGCCGCTGAAGTGTCAGCTCAAATCTCGGGTCAGAGAAGTGTAGCACGTCAAATTAAAGATGTGACTAGTGATCCTTCAATAACCAAGACCACGAGTGAAGAAAGTGCCCCCAGGAGTTTAACAAGTGAGGAAGCTTTAGCGTACTACGTTGATAGTAAATCAAGTAGCCATAGCTATAAGCAGACTCGGAAGTGGAGTATTAAAGCTGGACATAAGGTGTTTCCGTCAATGTACAGTGTTAGAAAGGCTAAAATAGCCTGCTACCCGTCAGGTGAACAAATTACAGTCAATGAAACGCATGCTGAAATCAAAGTTCAGGCAATTCTTGATAAGACTGCCGAACGTTTAGTTTCAGCACAACAAGAAGTTGTTCATAGTCTGTTACCTTGCACGTCATTCACATTAATCAGTAAATGGGGTTGTGATGGAAGTTCCGGTCATAGTATGTACAAACAAAAATTCACTAATTGTGACGATAGTGACGAGTTTTTATTTGTATTTTCTTTCGTTCCTCTTCAATTGAAAGATGAAAGTGGTAATATTGTGTGGCAGAATCCTCGGCCCTGTTCTACAATGTATTGTCGGCCAATAAAGTTTATCTTTTCTAAGGAAACGAAAGATTTTACGATTTCGGAAACCAATAAGGTTTTAGAAGAGATAAACGCTTTATTGCCGACAACCTGCAAGGTGATGGAGACCGAAGTATCTGTCACACATGTTATGCTTTTAACAATGATTGACGGAAAAGTTTGCAATGCTCTGACCGAAACTTCTTCCTCACAAAAATGTTTTATTTGTGGGGCAACTCCAACAATGATGAATGATCTGTCAAAAGAGTTTGCTGCGGACAAAGATAATCTTGGTTTTGGTTTGTCTACGTTGCACGCTTGGATAAGGTGCTTTGAATGCTTGCTTCACATTAGCTATCGACTAAATATAAAAAAATGGCAGTTAAGAACAGCCGAAGACAAAGCTAGTGTGAAACAACGTTCAGATGACATTAAAAAACGATTTAAAAGCGAAATGGGCTTGATTGTAGACAAACCAAAACCACCAGGGTTCGGTAACACTAATGACGGGAACACCGCGCGAAGATTTTTTGGAAATCCCGAGGCTAGTGCCGATATTACAGGGTTAGATGTTTCACTAATACAAAAATTTGGCATACTACTTCGCACTTTATCATCGGGATATGATATAAATATTGAAAAATTCGTTAACTTAGCTCAAGAAACTAGACAACTTTATGTAAATCTCTATTCATGGTATTACATGCCCGCTACTGTCCACAAAATACTTTTGCACAGTGGCGAAGTAATTAGATCGTCCCTTCTACCTATAGGCCAGCTTTCCGAGGAAGCACAGGAAGCTCGGAATAAGGACTGCAGAAGATTTCGTGAGCACAACACACGAAAGCGATCACGGGAGGCTACGAATAGAGATTTACTTAATATGTTATTGATAACATCTGACCCTGTAATAAACGGTTTACGAGAAGTTCCTCGGAAGAAAATAGGTACGCTTCCAATTGAAGTATTAGATTTAATTGTCCCACCTAGCTGTAAGGAACAAAATGTTAATATGATTTCTACTTTTCATAGTTCTGCCCCTCACGATCATGACTATTCAATGGATGATTCATCTGATGATAGTGATGATAATGAGTAATAGATTTAGTTCTTAGATATTTTATGCATCTGTTATTAGATTTTATAGCGACGTCGAGGGATAAATCACTTTATAAAATGTTCAAAAAATATATTATACACATATGCCCGATAAATGTTTTTTTTTTCATGATACCAGCTCAAATGACAAACTGCCTTGAAAAAAGTACCAAAAACCTTATATCTTTGCTTATTAACCGCATCTAGACATAAAAATCAAATAAAATAATTTTGTCTAGCTAGCTTGTTCTAGACGAACCATAGTGCGTCGGCGCGCTTATTACTAGACGTGATCGCGCTCGTAGGATACGGCCACAGTATAAAGTGGATTATTTGACTGTGATACGGCGATCCCTTGTTGTACGTCACGCGTAGTCACGCATAGCCGATATTATACTGCATTGTAGCGCTCATAGCGAGACTTGGCTTGCTGTTCGTAACAGATCGGCAAAGTTAAGCAGCGTTCCCACAGGTGACCATTTGGATGGGTGACCACGTGTGGCTTTTACATCTGAGCGTTACCGTGCTTTGGCAGGCACATAAAGCTGTCGGTCCCGGTTCTTGTCTCAGGATAAGAATCGTTAGGCCATGCCGGAGGCAAGGAAAGGCCTCCGCCTTCAGGCGGCCTGAAAACTCCGACACTAGAGTTGGCCACACACTCACACGAAAAGCAAAACAAACAAACCGTATGACTTGATGACAACGAGTATATTTTAATCATTTAACTATAAAACTAACTGCGACAGATAATCGCGCTTATCATAGGCAAAGAACCAGTAAGGTTTTATTAGTAACGTTATAAATGATAGTTGTAAAATAAAAAAATACTATTAAAGTTGAATGCTTTACTATCTATCAATTTGGGCACACTAATATTCATAATGTTTGAATTAACATTGATTTGGTTCTCGATAATAATATTAATAAAAAAAATTTAACAAAAAATAACCGCCTCCAAAATCTGAAAAATGTGTGAAAATAGCACTAAAAAGTAAAAAATAAATTCCGTTATTTTTACTTCAATTTACTTATAAACATCACCTATTCAACTGAATATTATATACTTGTACGAATTATACGTATCTACCACTTAATTCACATACCTGACACAATACATATTTTTATATAACTAAGGAACTAAATTAAATACCTATCACCAGAAATTTAATCAGATAAGTATATTATATTTTTGGACTAAGTACTTAGAAAAAAATATTTTATTAGGACTATAATATACAATTATACTTTTTTTTGGAGTCGGTGCCAGCTGAGATTTTAACAATTAAAGATGTTATTAAGTGACCGACCCGAACGCGGGCAGGGCAGACGCGTGAGGGCAGACGTGGTTGACGGTTGTCTCCGATATCCATTTTTTCTATGCGCTTGTATGTAGGTAATTATTGTATTGCAGTGGATTGTGGTTCTTTAGAGTTATTTTACACGAAATCTGTGTTCATTGAAATAGGTCTGATTTGGTTCTTGCTGCATTTTAGTATTGCATCTTTACATAATTAAATTTTTCTAGTTTTTCAAATTTTGAGATCTTTTTGTAAAATCTTCTCAGATTTTGATTTGTTCCAAGTATCGCTTTAAGTTCTTGTTTTGGTTAGATAGGTAATTGTAAATAGGTATTTAGGTTAATTTGTAACTGGGCTGTCGCGCCTATTGCCAGGTTGCGTTGTTTTCTTTATTTTCAAAATAGGTTTGGTTAGATCATTCATTGTGGTGTTAATGTAACTTTAGGTACATATATTTTGTGTTATAGAAAACTTCCCAAAATTTGATTTATATTTGTTGATTAGATTTCGCGTCATTTGTAAATTACTTACAAGTTTGATGAAGTTTTGCTAAATTATCGTATCAATACAGCTTTTCATATATTTTGTACATTATCAAGAAATTATTTACTAAAATGTTTGGCTGGCACCGACTCCAAAAAAAAGTATGATTGTATATTATAGTCCTAATAAAATATAGTTGATTGAATCAGGCGTTACTTGGCGGAACTCCATTGTAACCTAATGGAAGAAAAGAGGAACCCACCACGCACCCTCGAATTGACCACCCCAACTATTGCAATAGAAAAAGGTTGACAATATCGAACTCCTCTAAAAGGATAAGGGATATGGGAATGGTATGGGTTCCAGGAAGATACCTGACTTGCAGTATGCGCCGACTATTCTTCGACACGTGTTTCGCCTCTGCACGAGGCATCCTCAGGAACGATGGGCAACGACCATCGTTCCTGTCTCGCCGCTTGGTTTCCCATGCAGGACACTCAGAGAGCGTATGCTGGGCAGAGTCCAGGTCACTGCCACAGTGGTGGCATGCCGGCGTCACCTCGCGGCCGATTCAGTTCAAATACTCGCCAAAACATCCGTGTCCGGTGAGTATCTGAGTCAACCTAAACGTGACGCAGGCACTTCTCCTCTCGATCAAAGATGGGTAGACCTACAAAACGCGCTGCCCATATGAGACAGCGCCGTTTAAATAAAACTATTTTTTTATTGCTGCTAGTGGCAGACGAGCAAACGGCCCATCTGATGGTAAACGGTAACCACTGCTCATAAACTTCGCTAATATCAGGGTATACACAGCAAAGCCGCTGCCTACCGTGAAAGTAATGCTGTCCTTAAACCTCGTTTGAAGAAGGACAAGTCATAGCGCTCGGGAAGCACCGCAGCAGGTAGTTCATTCCAGAGCCTACAAGTACGTGGTAAAAAAGATCGCTGGAAGCGCACCGTACTAGATGAGAACGCTTCCAGGTAGTACGGGTGAACTCTACTGCGTCGGCGAGTGATACGTTGGTAGAAGGGTGACCCTGGTACCAAATTAAACAATTCTTCTGAGCACTCCCCGTGAAAGAGTTGGTAAAATACGCAGAGAGAACTAAAGTCTCTCCGCTGCTCCAGCGACTCTAGTCTAGCCGTGAGATTGGGATCATCGACGATTCGAACAGCTCGTCTCTGTAGGGAGTCAAGTGGATCCAGCTGATAGTTTGGCGCTCCGGCCCAGAGATGTGAGCAGTCTCAAGCCCCTGTGGATTTGGCTCTGCGTTGATGAATCAGTCAGCCCAAGCAATTTTATATATATAGATTTACTCTCCAACCTTTCTTCCTCCCGGTTTCATCAATACCTGGTAATGAAGCCGTAGCCGAATAAGTATTTGATCGCGACTATTCTAGTGTCCACTGAAGAAAAGTCACAGTAAATGCTTAATTTCGTTTACTTGGATGACTTAATTTTTGAAGTTTTTAATGAAACTATTGGATTGATTTTGATAAAATTTAAATGGGGGGTCCCATTTAGTAACCTGAAAGTATATGCTTTCAAACAAAAAAAGAATTTTGGAAATCAGTCGATAAATAACGGAGTTATGAGGTAACAAACATAAAAAAAAAATACAGCCGAATTGAGAACCTCCTCTTTTTGGAGTCAGTTAAAAATGCTTATAAAGTAGGTTACACTCTATGCTTTAACAACGCGTCCATTTGTAACTTACTAGTGGCTTACAAACAAAGTTTGGTTTAAGAAGAAGGTAGTGTTAATGCAGAAGTTACAACTTGGACTTTTAGCTGACATGTACATAGCACTGGGATTGACTAGGTCATACTCACTTCTAGAATTTTAAGCCAAGATGATCGGTTTGACAAATGAAAATATACATTGAAAAAAAATACATTTATATTAATCTTAACGACCCGATGGCGTAGCGGGAATGTTAACGACTATAGAGCCGAAGGTCGCGGATTCGATTCTCGCTCAAGTCAATTATTTGCTTGCGTGAACTTGGATGTTTCTCTTGGTCTAGGCGTGTCTATGTGTAATATGTATGCATTTACAAAAGAAATAAATATATATGTTAATCCATTATTTATTACCCATAGTACAAGCTCATGCTTAGTTTGGGACTAGATGGTATTGTGTTTATGTGGTAGAATATTATTATTATCTATATGGGTACCTCAAACTTCGACATAAACTTTCTCATTCTATATTCAAATCGAGTTTGACATATGACGTGAACCCTGCACTTCATAAAACTACCCTCCAGTTGAAACCGTGTTAAATGGGCTCACCCTCGGAAAACACTTCAACAATTTGATATTTCAAAAGCGTCGCGTCCGCCACTTGTTATTCTAAGGTGCGAATATGGATTTGGAGAACATTTAAACGGTTTTACGATGACCGTAAACTAAACTTATCGCACTTAGTTCCCGCACTCGTTTATGTTCCCGTAAAATATCAGAAGCATCCGAAATGTAGGTGCAGCATAAAACATCCAATGATACAATATGCGGACGTATAAAAGGTATAAAAAATTTACACGACCTTATAAAAGTTTTATATTGTTTACGATCATCTCTTAGTACTACACCTTTATCTTGGGCTTTAAAATGTTACATGCTTTTTTAGGAGCGCAATAAAAATTTGGATACTCGCGGTTCAGGCATGTACGACTTATAAACACTGTTGCAGTTTAAGGAAAGAAAAATAGCTCATATATAATATACAAAGGAAAGGATTGCAGCAGTGGAACACTGCGACCCTGTAAATTAGTACGTAAAAATAAAACGTAAATGTATGTATTGTATTTTTCTTCTCAATTTTATTAAATTTATGAAGTAATAGAGAGATGAAATTCAATACTTTACGTCTCATAATTATTGCTATTTTGTCGGACTGCTCCGAACAGTTTGTGCTTTTTCGGATGTCGGTATGAATGATGTTTTTGGGTACTCCATTTCTAAACAGCCACATTAATTCTGACATTAGATGATTACGATAAATTATAGGCAACGTTTCCCACGATTTCAATCAGATTGTCGGTTGACCACGTGGGGTCTACCGCTACTGCGTCGCCCGGTGTATGGTAGCCACTCTAGAATCTTCCTGCCCTGATCATTGCCACTTAGCTTCACTATTCGGATATGTATGTCGACAACTTTGACTTACCTACGGATTGCTGATTCATCTCGCGAGTCAACTTCGAGAACAGGTCTCTCCATCACCGTCTGAGTGACTTTAAACCTCCTGATATGATCTCTAGTCCAAGTCTCTGCCGTGTAAGTCATCACTAGCAACACACACTGGGCAACGCCTTTTATCTTAAAACATTACGGGATATCGAACGCGAAGCTATAACTACGCCGTACGTTTCAAATTCCTGCAACAGTTCAACTTACTTGTATCTAGCTTGTAGGTATATCTAAGCGAAGGCATCAGTACTAACTAATCTCACATAGAATATGTCTCTAAGATTCAGAAGATACAAGACGTGGAACTCTTAAGCTGATAACGGCACAAATCGGGTTAGTTAATTTAGCTTCCGCCGAGTGTTGGGAGTTAGCTGTTGCGAACTTACACGATGTGTTGTCTCGCTTCAACGTCTAATACTGATGAGTACTGACTAACGTTACACTAATGTTGAGAATATGGGATATGGTACAAACTCGTATCTACAAGAAAACCGAGTGGTCTTGAATAAAATTACAAGACAAGTAAAATCTAGCTCGCCTCTGCAATAGTTGCATACATATTTTTTTTGGCCCGGCAACTCAATGTCTTTTCTAAAATATACATAGAATATGTTACTGCTGATAACATCTAATGGCGGTTTCAGGTTAGTGTTTTATACGCGCCTGTAAGCTTATTTTTGGAAGCGCATGTAGGCGCGTATAGGCGCGCCTTTTTGCACACGCGCAACTCGTACGAGCGTTGACGCGCTTCAAAGCTCGTATAAGCGCGAGCCGTCAGAATCCATGTTGACACTGACAAGATATTACTACCGTTTCGATCGAACACGCTGAAATATGCCCGTTTACGCGAGCCGGTTTTTTGAAGCGCGCAATATAGCGCGCGTGTATTCGCGTATGCTGAAACGCCCGTATACGCGCAGAAAAACGCGCTAATCTGAAACCGCCCTAAACCCAAAACAAACAACAATAGTAGGTAGGTATAATAAATAACACTAGATTTTTGTAATAATTTCGTCACGTGACAATTTTTGACACGAAATCAGTCAACCGTCTCAGATAAAACGCAGCTTAGCAACAATAATACTTGGGAAACACATCATATTCACACCCATATTACTAGTTTGAGAGATGACCAATGAACAGATCAAAACACTTTATCTTACTATAGTACTAATATAGATTATCCTTGAAGGGATAATTATCAGAACGATTTCCCGATACTCCCTCTAATAGTAAGTACATCGATTATTACAGGAAATTAACATAAGAAAATAATTACGAGCAATTCGCTGTCAAACATATGGATTATGGTATTGCCCTCCCCACTGATGGGGAAAAAGAAACATGTTCCACTAACGACGACTTCGGGCAGTTTTGATTTATTTGACGGCAACCCAAAACTCAACAGCTTTTATTTCCGGATTCGAATACCTAATTTTGCCATTTTATGATATTTCCACTTTGTTCTTTGGTGACTAAGGGCTTTATATTATTTGTGTGAAGGTTTAAGTTTTAATAGTATATTTTCATATGGTCGTGTATTAAAATATTCTTGGATTTCATGTATTGTGTATTGGTTTAAGAAGTGGCCTCGTTGCTGTCGCGTCTTGAGTTCGACTCCCACACGCAACAAAAGTGTAGTATAATCCGCAAATGTATGTACGTGAGCAAAATCTTACACGTGACATATACTCATGTCAGCAATTATCATAGTCCCCCTAGCTTAATCCAGGTTACATCCAAGACTTGAAACCCGAGCTTTCTAGTCTAGGTAACCAAGATATCTGATAAAACTCCAATCTATAAGCAAACATTGTAACGAATCCATGCGTACTACTGGGGCCCTTTTAACTTTGCTACAGATTTAGATCAAGTTTTCATTCTATCAGAAACTATTGCCATGAGGGGCGGAAATCAGGTACCCTTGAGCTTGCTTGCCATCAAAGGCTTGCCTCTTCTTCTTCGTATCAGTGGTTGCAACTATATGAGACCTGCATTATACTCGGCCACTCCAATTGCTTAAAGCTTAAGTAACTAGAATAAATGCTTAAATTTCACCAGTAAAAATAAAATTGTTATCAGAACAAGACTTAACCTCTAGAGACCAACGCTTATGCCTCCTCCAAGTGGCGGGCGTCTGAAATTAGAAATCGAGCGAGATAAAGTTCGAAATCAGTAAAATCAAAAAGTAAGGATTAAAAATTATGTCAATTTGTAGTTGTTTGAGATTGCAGGATCTAGAGGTAGCCTCTAGATCCTGCAACCTCAGACAGCAAATAATAAAGTCAATGAAACTAAAGTTTTCACTAACGCGTGAAAACACTTTACCCATAATGTAAACATTACCGGAAAAAAAAGTTACGTAACCGCAATAAATAATTTACCTGGAAAACCAATAAATTTATCCAAACTGAGCATTACATATGCATACGCTATTAAATAGTAGTTTTTACCGTAACCGGATATTACGTGTAACACGACGACGGGAACAGGCGTCGCCAATGATTTATGGCCTGGGATGCAAACGTACTGTGGCTAGATGTCACGTGCTCGATATGTAGTTGTACACTTATACTGTCTGTCCACTGGAGCGGAGAGAAGCGAAGTTGTGTTTATACAACCAGTTGAAATGCGTAAAAACACCGTAGCACCATTACTTATTTCTTAGGCAGCGATAGCCCAGTGGAGTGTGCACTGGGTATCCAATTCGAACCCAAGGCTCATTATTGGCTTTTCGATGTTCTGTATGTATTATTTTTTTAATATCACCTCCGTGGTGCAGTGGATAGCGTATGCGACTGTAGATCAGAGGTCCCGGGTTCGATTCCCGGGTCGGGCAAAAGTTATTGGCCAATAGGCTCGTCCCTTATTATGTGGGTGTAATATTGTAATATTACACACACATTACACCTCTGCCTACCCCTTCGGGGATACAGGCGTAAGTCTATAAATATCGCGTGCATCAGGCGCCCGAAAGGTCGTTGCTCCCGGCTGTCATGAAGATCTTTGAGAGTCATTACGGACAGTAAGCGTGAATATACTGAGACTGGTCTGGCGGAGGTCAGACAGCAGTTGCTTTGGGGAAAGGTATATTCTGTCAAGTCTTGTTAAACCAGTGCATGATTCTAGGCTCTAAAACAAAAGATCTTGGATGTAATCGGAATAACACTAGGACGACGATGATGAGAGCAAAGCAGCCCAGTAGAAAGAAGCCCGAAAGTAGAAACCTTATGTGGTGATTTTGTAATGTACATATGTAACGCATCTTGTTTCGGCGTGTCGCTGCATTCATCACTTATAAATGGGACTCTAAGTTAGTTTCGCTCCTACGCACGTTGGAAATAGTAATTTCCTCGCGCAT
Organism: Euclidia mi; assembly: GCA_944739405.2. Classification (NCBI taxonomy): domain Eukaryota; kingdom Metazoa; phylum Arthropoda; class Insecta; order Lepidoptera; family Erebidae; genus Euclidia; species Euclidia mi. The sequence continues at coordinate 21,189,449 of OX123204.2, read as the reverse complement.
TGTTGGTACTTCGCACCGTTTTAATGGAGACACAAACTTATACGAGAAATGCTTTTGTATTTGATACTGTATAAATATGTTTTATCTAGATGCCCGCATCAGCGGCGTTTATACGCATATCTGATGATAATGATGGATACAATGTGTTGATGCATAAGATATGTTGGACATAACTATAAATTTAATTAATCGGAGAGGCCTATATCCAGCCATTGCTGGCAGGCTGATGATGATGATGTAATTAATATCTGAAGGTCCATGGTGTCGTAGAAACGTATTGAAAGTTAACTTCGAGCTATGGACGCCATTTAAATATGTGTCACATTTCATCCAGAAATGTTGTCAACTGGTTAGAAAAAATTATCAAATAATTTCATTTTAGCATTTACCATTCCTCACACCAAAAGTATGACGCGGCATCCTACGAGAGCGATTCAACGCGAACACGGTTGCGAACACAATCGAAGCGAGCGAATTCAATCCTGTGCGGTGCAACGTTGCGACTCTGTCCTACGTGCGCGCGAATCATCTTAAGCCAGGATCAAACCAACGCGTTCAGCTCGCGTCCGCGGTGGCGTGCGCGGTGGCGATTATTGCGCGTGCAAAAGTTGTGCACACTGTCGCGTTCGTTCAGGCGTCCACCAGGCTGTAGTCGCGTCACTAAAATGCTGTCTGATACAGATAGTGAATTTGAAGAAGATTTACTTCTGTCTGCTATTATTGAAGACGAAGAGGAACAAGAAGTGAACTTGAGGTGGGTATGATATACAGTGCCAGTGAAGTAAATACCTACCATCATTCGATAACGCCTTATCAGAATGAGACGTATCATACAACAATGGGTATTTGTGGAATTAATTTATAATTTCTTCCGTTTCCACCATACTTAAAATCTACAAAAACACAGTTTCCTCAACAAATAATAGCTGCGTGCAGCGTCCTAACGCAACAAGCGCGATCTGATCGCCACCGCCGCGTGCAGACGCTGCACCGGACGCCGCGTGCAATCCGAGGACGCGTAGATGTGAACACCGCGCTATAAGTTCGTACACAACATCGGATCGCCACCGCGCACGTCATCGCTTTGTTTCGGTTTGATCCTGGCTTTACACTATCACAGCCCGGCATCCACCCCTTACCTGTGGTTAAAAACTAGGACTTTGTCTTGTCAGTGTTTGCGAATGTTTTGCTGCAATGGCCTTACTGTCGAAAACCTCTAGTTTTCGGCGTCGTATTGTGCGTACACCTCAGGCAAATAGCAAGCAGTCTTATATTTGTGTAACAGGTCTATGACGCGTTATTATTTGAAAATAAAGGTGAAATATGTACTGACTATTACAACAGTGCTCCCGTGACCACGGCTCACGTATAAAAAGTAACCTGTCGGTACCGCCAATCTTAAGTTCCAGCATCCCATTACCCAGTGCTGTAGTGCTGAAAAATGCCGCAATGAGATTGTTTGTTACAGTCACCCGACATTATACTATTTAAAAAGTACATGAACTTCTCACCTTCCAGATCTATGACATTCCAGATGACGCGCAAGCCGCTTCAATCTTGCGGTATATCAGAATACGCACTTCAACCTGACCGCAATGACTGTTTGCGGACATTGCAAGAAAGTTCTGAACGCGACGTTTAATTAGTCTTATGGTGCTGTTACGTCACAAGGTTCCATCGGAGTTGTATTCACTCTTGGTGGGACTTTTGGGGATGTCAGGTATTTTCCTGATGCATGTCTTTTTCTGACACGACATACCTAAGTAGGTATTTTAATTGATCATTTTGATACTTTATGTCTCTTTTATTAATATATTAATACTATTTCTTACTTGTTATTAAGTGTTTTAGAATTCATGCGTGTTCCGAATGAATATATTTCTTTCTTTTCGAAGTCTGGCTTAATTTATGTCTAGGCCAAAATATTTCACATGGGCCTTAATCAGAACGCATACCAAACCCAACACAAGAAAAACAACAACAGTGCTATTGCTAATTGAAACTCTAGATCAACAGTTAAAATACTTATTATACTTTTTCTACCTATATTTTATAGAAAGCGTAGATCCTATCCAAATCACTAGAAATTATACCTGTCTTTTACAGAGGCTTTAATAACTAACAAACTCAGTTTAGCTTAGTTAGCGTAGAAAATTTGTTATTTTGTAGTTCTTGTTGCTATATTTATAACTTCAAATTTTATCACGGCGTCTATCTGTCTGTGCGCGAAATATTAGGTACTGCGAACGGATTTTCATGTGGATTTCACCTATATACGGAGTGATTTAAGATGAAGGTTTTAATATTTAAATTTATAAATATTTTATGTATATTATCTAATACTACCCGTGTGAAGGTTAGTCGTAGGTATTTAATTAGTGGAACGAAATATATGAGCTTTCTTTTAAAGTTTCAAGTATAAAATTCTTGGCAGACAGTTGCTAGACGGTTACATTTATTTACATTATGGTGCTGATACACTTGAGCATTCGCCTTTAATGAGCATTCTTGCAAAATAACAGAAAAACAAACTAGCGTGTTTTAGCGGGCATTCATATTGAGCGTTCTGGCGAACATTTTAGCGAATGGACAGTAAATTTACTTCAACCTTTTTGCTGTTTAGAGCGTTCGCTAAAAAGTTTGTCAAAATGTTTGTTGCAATGTTCGACTTCGTTCGTTGTTCGGTTACAAATCAATGACAGTTTTCTCAACACTGTCACAGTTAGCAGTGCTACACAAAGCACTACAGCACTTACTTACTTTACTTTACCTTCTAAGGCGCTACAACCCTTTGTGGGTGTTGGCCTCTGTCAACGATGGTTTTCCATTCGCGATGGTCCTTGGCTTTCCTTCTCCAGTTGTTATGCCTATTCATGGCCTTGAGGTCTTCCTTGATACAGCCAGCCCACCTCTTTTATGGCCTCCCTCTAGGTCTCTTCTGCTTTTTTTTTTTTTTTTTTGTATCGGGTTGGAAAATCCTCATGGAGTCGCTCCGCCCCGGGGGGGAAGGACGAAGGGGACTGTCAGACTCTTACTGACTAAAAACCAACCCGTGCTCCTCATGTACCCATGTGTCGGAGGGTAGGGTTTCACCAAAGCATTCCTCGCTACCCCCCGACGGGTATTGGCCCGCCAGATGGTCAGGCGGGCCCCGAACGAAACCCCCTTGGCGGCGGATTAAGGTGTTGGGCTCCGCCGCCAAAACACCCAGCGGCCGCAGAGGATAGGGAGGACGGCAACGCAACACCGCATCTCCTCTTCCTCTGCGGCCCCACCGCGACGCAACGATGGTGCGCCCCCATTTGGTCGCGGGAGATAGGGCGCTGGGCAACGCAACACCCACACGCCTCTCCTCCCGCGACCGCACCCGACTGCGAGGGACAGACAGAACTGTCCCCCGCACCCGCACCATGGGACGCATCCTACGCAGGCCTCTACCAAGCCCACGTGGAGCGTCCCCTCCCGGGATCCCGCTTAGCTTCACCGTGGGTGGCTTCTAACCCACGGTTACTGAGCCCCCCCACCACGACAAGGTGGAGATCCTACGGGGGGGAGGTCTCTTCTGCTGCGGTTTTCATTCCATCATCAGCAGAAGAGACCTAGAGCCCTACAGCACTAAAAAGTCGTAATGATGTGTCCACATTAATTTTATTTAAAAGCCGCCACGTGTCAAATACGCATACATTACTGTCACATGCGTGGTGTGACAGGTTTTTGTGATATTTAAACAAGGAGCAAATATACATGGAGGGAGCATTTCAAAAAGAATAGAAATCGTATATGCATCTCTTTTCTCTCTAATTACAGAACTGCATATGTTCGAGTGTGATAGCCATAGAGTTTTTATACAGCCTTGAATGACATATGCCAAAAAAATGTTATGTCATGTCGATGTTCGTCCAGCTGGAGTGAAAGCCGTGTCGAAATAAACTGCAATTTTAATTGCTACAAAATATTCCAATTATAGATATTATCACTTCTAAACATTAAAAAATGACCATAGTTTGTAATGCCGTCGGATGTAAAAGCCGAATGGGACTATTGACCGAAAATGGTCAAAAAATATCTTTCCACCGGTAAGTCATAATTAGTAAAATTGTAGATATCTGCCGTAATAATTCTACAATGATATTTGTAAAGCTTATGCTTAAAGATAAAGATAATGACCACCGTTGACACATATTTTTATTCCATTAGTCACAATGAAATGAATATAATAGAAATATTTCGATAAAGAATATGAGGATAGTGCTGTAATACAATTGTCAGTTAGAAAACCAGTTTCTGAAAGATTATAATTTGAATAATTGGTTATTAATTGTGATTTTTTGTAGATTTCCAAAGAATGAAGGTTTGAAACTAAATTGGGTCCTAAATATGAGAAAGGGAGAATGGCAACAGTCCAATTCTTCTAAACTTTGTTCGCTTGATTTTGTGTCTGCTTGTTATCAAGAAGGATTTCAAAGAAAAGTTTTGCATTCTTATGCCATGCCTACTATTTTTACTAACCAGATATCTAATACTGAAGTTTGTACTTCTGCTTTATTATTATTAACTTATATTTTTATCAATCAATATACAACATGTAACACGTTTAAATGCACATCCTGAAAGTAATTTGTTCAGAATCGGCAACTGAATCCATTTCCGTCATTTTTAATATTGTTTATTTTTAGTCTTAAAATAATTAAAATAACGTAAATTGTAGTCACTCATTTAAAAAAAATATTGAGCTATTCGAAAATAAACTTTAAATCAAAGCAGAACGGCTTATTTTTAAATGCATTTGTTAAATGGTTCCACGTTGACTTACACAAACGCACACATTAATACAACACAATTTTAAAAAAAAATTTAGCTATTCGAAAATAAACCTTAAAACAAAGCAGAACGGCTTATTTTTAAATGCATTTGTTAAATGGTTCCACGTTGACTTACACAAACGCACACATTAATACAACACAATAGACGGCAAAAGACAATAGCACACAATTGACCACCAAAATGTCTATCATCTATCTTTCACTAACGTAGGTAATAAACAACGGGAAAGAGCGAGACGTGATGTCTCGCTAGCGCTGGCGCATGACAAGCGCAGCGGGCGATGCGCTTAGACATGTTATGACAAGTACAACCGGGAATATCTATCTGATTCTATCAATGAGTGCTATGAAAACCTTTTTAAAAGTTCACTTGTTTACAAAATGTGTAATGGTGTATAATTTAATAATTATCAACAAGCCGGTGCCGGTGTGGAATGTTCAACATCATCTAGATGTTGACTTGTCACCCCTGGACTTTCTCATTGTGGAGAAATATTAAATCACCAGTTTATTGTGATGAGAGAAAAAGTGCCGAGTAGTTAATTAGTTAAGATACTAGCTGCTTTTGAAACAGTGAAAAGATGTGATTTGTGAGGAAATAGTGAAGTGCTACGTGGACTAAAGAAATGTGATATTTAAGCCTGTAAGTTATTTTATTATTCTATTATTGTAAGTATTTAGATTAGATTCACAAGACAACTTTAAACACGCCGTTCTTGTTTATTTCTCTCATTGATATTCTTTTACTTTATCGATCAATAACCCTAACTAGGTATGATTAAGTTAAGATAGTCACAATAGTCACTTACGATGTTAAGAAACAATAGATCGTGCATATTAATAACAAACAATAAATGATTCGACTGTCCACTCCATAGCCTAAAAGTGTGATGGAAAGAAAATAATACTCTTATTATCTTTGGTAATATCAACAGTGGCCGACAAATGTTCAAACATCATTTTTGTAAACCTCACTCTATCAGATTGTGGTTTACAGACTGAATTTCATACATTTTGTTATATCGTATCGTGTTTCGTTCCAATCAGATCGCTGTTGTTTGTTTACCATAGCAACCGTTTCGTTTGTGTGCGTGCGCAGATTTAGAGTGACCACGATTTTCACTTTTAATTGAGTTAATACTTTCTTTAAAAACATTATTTACGCAAATAAAAAAAATATTTCAATGCATGCATTATGATTGTAACAAGGTTTTCTAATTGGGGTGTCTGAGGATGTGCGTTATTTCCATTACACGTTGTATACCAACATTGCAACTGTTAAGATATGCTATAGTAATCATATATACATATATGTCTATCATACACAGATTTGTGTTGTAATTTTCAGAATAATTGTCCGAAATAACGAAACCTTATTTTTAGAAGCGATAATAAAGCTTCAAGAGAGAACATGGCTTGCACTTCTGGAACTCAGGATGAATATATTGTTCGTAAATGTTAACTGTTTCCGTCCATGTACATCCCATTTTGGTAACATATATACATGTAGTATATAACATAATATAGTATCACACCTGCTGGGCAGTTATCGTGTGCGTCACTTTGTGGAATAAATAAATGATTTTGACTATTTTGACTTTATTTCAATTATTTTCCAATACCACAATGTCACAAAGAATGAGAACATAAAATAACTTGCTGACTGCAAATGCATTGATCAATGCGAACTGCGAGACATAATAGATATTTAATTGTGTCTAACTGTCTAGTCGGTATTGCAACATTCAACTAGTTAAATAAACCTAATAGCGCAGTTTTTCACTCCTTCAAAAATTGTATTTATGTTTCAGTGTTGTCAATTTAAGAGAAATTAAAGGTATTTATTTTATGACAGATTATTAGAAAATTGTCAAATTGTGATACCGAGCAATGCTAAACTGCGCTGTATACTGTTCCTATCTAGGTACAGTCGAACAACTTTCCGCTAGACCACAATAAGGTTGAAAATCGCTCAGCAGGAATTGTCGCTTCCAGTGCTACTTTACACAAACATTGACATTCGTATACAAAATCAGTTTCTAGTGTGCCTCGACTCTATGAGCGAGCCAAGGGATTTTTTTTCGAACTGGTCCACTGCCGACTTGTTTGATTGCACATACCTGGCGGATTCGTTTACAAATAACAAGTAACCTACTTATTGTACCAAATGTACGGTTAAGACAAAACTTCATTTTATTGTAATGCAAGTACTTTATACTATTTGGAAATTTCTGAAATGCGAATCATCATAGAGGTGGATAAGTGATACACTGACCACCAGTTCGAAGTGGATACTTAAATTCCTCCTGTGAATGAGCGGTAGGAGAGGAGCTTCGCGAAGGACATTGTCAATTCGATTTCCGACTTCGTAATTTTATGAGAAAATTTTAATTTACGATTAATATTGCATTATTATTTCAGTCAAAATACTATCTTTGCTGGACATAAGACAAGTCTCCTCAAGATAGTAATCATATCTTATTATTACCTCTCTTTTTACAGTATTTGTTTCTTTGTAGGCACCTAAGTACTATACTCTAAATAAAAGCTCGTAAAATAATATACTACTGGTATATTACTTAATCAAATGCTTACCTTGTCTCTACATACCGAATAATATACCAATACCAATCAAATATTAATGCATGAGTAGGTACATCACTATTGACAGTCATTTCTTCTTTTGAAAAAATTGCGACATGAGTATTTCAAGAGGTATTAAATACAATATATCTGTCTCGGTTACACATATGAAATTTTATACAAGTAAAAAGAAATAACGATAGGTTTCTTGTTTATGCTTAAACTATCTCTCCATGTATACTTGCTCCTTGTATTTAAACAAACAGCTTGTCATTGCCAGTGGTTGGGGACATTTGCGTGTTTTATACATTACGTTTATTCTATAATTATGCATCGAAAATATATTGTGGTTGCTGTAACTATTAATCATATTGTTTTAGGGTTAAATGTTTTGGAATATACGATTCATTATTTTTTTATGCCTAAAGGGTAGGGTACCACGATAAACGATATCGAGGAGAAACTGTGCATAATATTTACACATTTTTAGAGAAAATTTGATTACCTATATTATGGCTGCTGATTATGAAACATACAAATTATTTTCGAATCACGATTCATTATACTAATGATATGAATCATTTTACATCAGATATAACAGCAGCGGAAGTAACAGCTTACAAATTTAAAAATATAAGAACAATATTACATAACATTGTAAAACATTATTTGACTGCCTCCGTGGTCCAGTGGATAGCGTATGCGACTGCTGATCGGAGGTCCCGGGTTCGGTTCCCGGGTCGGGCAAAAATGTTACTGGGTTTTTCCGAATTCTCAGTAGCAGCACTGAGTCTGGTCATGTGCCCGGTGCCGTTACCGTTATAGACTCGCCCCCTATTACGTAGGACCTAAAATTTCATGGTGAAATGTGGGTGTAATATTACACCTCTGCCTACCCCTTCGGGAATACAAGCGTAAGTCTATAAATAAATTAAAAAAACATTATTTGATGAAAGTAAATAATAAAATGACAAACAATGGTTGTTTCGCATTTGCGCGGCAATGATGAATGAACGAATGACAACAGCTGTCAACGATATCGAACACGCTAATATAACAAACTGACGTAATTATACTTTTACTCCAATGTAATAAATAATTTTGAGTAAAAGTTTCATGAAACTTATTTATCTCACGATCTAAGTTAGTTCAAGTATTCGAAACTAAAAGTGAAAACATTGGTCGTTTCTGCCAGGGTTAGACCAGATGGAACTTCGGAATAAATATCACGAGATATCATCTTCATCATCATTATAATATTCATTATTCTATGTATTATATGTATGTATTTACAAAAAAAAAGTATATATAATATGTATGTTCATCCTTTATCTAGTACCCATAGTACAAGCTTCTGCTTAGTTTGGGACTAGATGGTGTTGTGTGTATGTGGTAGAATATTATTATATTATTATTTTTATATTATGCAGAATTCTCCCGATGGTTTCCTTTATCGATTATAATAATAAAGGCTTTATTTCCGAAATTTTCACAGTTTTTCACATTTACAACTAAATATCTACATTAAGTTACAAAAAGTCTCTCAATTCGGTGTGCCTTACGGCAAAGGCCGCCTCCAACTCTTTCCACTGCTTTCTGTCTGCCGCCACTCTCGTCCAGAGCGGACCTAAAGTCTCTTTCAGGTCATCCTCCCATCTTCTCTTTTTAAGACCCCTACTCCTATTTCCATCTCTTGGGTACCAGATTGTCATCGTAACTTCACGTGAGATCTTGAACCCACATCTCTGCGTAGTAGTCCTTTCTCTCTCCGCTCAACCATCGGTGCTTACAAAACAGACCGTCACAAAAAATTAACAAAGTAGGTACAGCTGATAAAAATATAGAATTCCAAAACCAATCTCAGTGTTTAATTACTTTTTACGAGCCACGTTAGCGAAGTGTTTTAAGACCTAACCCGCCAACTGGCAGATATTTACCAAACTTGACAGTTTGATGCCAACAAGCTCACTGTCCAAGTTTACTGACCTACATCGGCCACTTTAAAATTGTATTTGCAACTTGACAAATATTGAATTCCGCCTGGGACACTAGCTTTCTTTTTATCAGACGAAACAGAGAAGATTCTCAATTAGTCTGCAGTTTCTTTATATTCACGCATCATGTCTGTTTAAATACTATTTCACCCCATGGTCCAGTGCATAGCGCATGCGTATGCTGATCGCAATGTCTGGGATTCGATTTCCGGGTCGGGAAAAAGTGCTAATAAGTATTTTCCGAATTCTCAGTAGCAACAAGGAGTCTGGCAATGTGCCCGGTAGTGGCAATAGGCTCGCCCCGTATTAGCTGGGATCTAAAAATTCATAAGGTGGGTGCAATAACACACCTCTGCCTATCCCTTTGAAGACAAAGGCGTCTAATATATAAAAGAGAGTTCAACCCTAAGGGGCAAACGCTGAAATAGCTACCGAAAATACTAGTAGACGTTATTACTTTTCTATGATTTACTATTGTTTAACAAAAAACGTATGACAAAAGATCATTTTACAAACAACGTTTGAAAAACTAATCATTTGACAAACTTTCATTTCGCAAACATTTTACTTTAAAAACAATCATTTGACATAATACAGGTTTCGCAAATGCTTAATGCAAAACTTTGGAAATAATTAAATTGTTAAAATATTATTTTATAAATAATCACATTACTAAATAATTCGTATGCCAAATTGGTGATTGTACAAAAAGTTAGAAGATAAATTATTAGTTTTTAAAAATAACTTATTTATAATCAATACTTACGCGAAATTGTGAAAATATTAAGTTGCATGGTTGCAATTTTCATCTTGGACTGATAATTTATAGGCAAGTAATAATTTTGTATTAATACTAATTCCATAGAAACTTAAGTCTTCAAAAAAAATACACACTAACTGAATTAAGCGAAATAAGTAGAATTCGGTTCTGGCACTCTCCGGCCGCTGCCCCGGCACGCTCGCTTCGCTCACTTGGCTCGTGCGTTGGGGTCGCAGTTCTTTTTTTTTTTTTTTTGTTCACTACGGTGGTAAACTCTCCTTATGAGTCGTCTCAACTCCGCCAACCCAGCCATTAAAACGGCTGGGCTTGGGACTGGCGGAGGAGGTATGTGGAGGCTCTCCCCTACAGGCGTTCGGGGCATACCCACTAAAAACCACCGCGGTGTCCCTACGGGTCCCGTGTGTTGGCGGGGTCACGCGATTCGCGATTTGCATACTTTCTCGCGACCCCGCCCGGGATTGGCCCGCCGTTGGTGTTGGCGGGCCCCGTCTCGTCATGATCTCGCAATCATCCATCAAACTTCTTGCATCCATCAAACTTCTCGCATCCATCACCTCACAAAGCTACTTGGGAGGCGGCGAGGACACGCGCCGCCTCCCGCCTTTTGGCGGACAGGGAGCAGCCCCAGCGCTCACCGTCCGTAGGCACTGAATTCAGGGTGGTCGGAGGTCGTCTCTTGTTCGACGTCCCCGACGCCCGGACCTATGGTTGGGGAGAGGGCGATGTATTTCCCTCTCCCGCTCCGCCGCCTCCTTGCTCAGCATGACTGCTTCGCAGAAGGAGGCGACGGCGTTCCAAGACCTCTCACTCCGGACCATAGACAGAACTACGGCCGGGAGCGAGAGGACAACCGTATTCAGAGCCGCGACCAGATCACGGCGCTGCGATGCCCAAGCTGGGCATTCCGCCAAAGTATGCAACGCCGTGTCTTCGACAGGGTCGCGGCTGCTGCCACAATGGTGGCATCCGGGCGTTTCCTCCCGGCCTATCCTCCACAAATACCGGCCAAAACAACCATGGCCGGTAAGGATTTGAGTCAACCGGAAGGTGAGGACGCCGTGACGTCTCTCCAACCACTCATCAACCACGGGACTTACCGTCACTATCGTGGCGTGCCCGGGGGTCGCAGTTCTAACCTAACCTAACCTAACCAGCCATTGTTTCAGTTGACCCTATACAAAGATTGTTGTATTAACGTAGATTTTGGTTCATAAAATATTTACCATGTAATGCATTTTGTCAATTGTTATTTATTCTTTACGTTGTTTTGCCCACTAACTTGTTTAAAAAAATAATCAATTTGTAAATTAATGTTTTAGCATAATATTTTTTTTTGTAAAAATATTGTCTGATGAGTAGTTTATTAAACAATAGTTTGTAAAATAATAAATTTATCAAGTATAATTTTGTCAAATGTTATTTTTCAAATGAAAATTTGTTATTTGTTTTTTGTCAAATGACCGGACACCCTTTACTAAAATAAACATGGCCTTTGGTTGTTTATTCGGCGCCGATTCGGTTTCGTTGATCATTGTTACCGTAAGTTAGATATCAAATCAAAAATTGTTTATTGGCCGCTTTTATAAATCCTTGTTGGTCTATTTATATTTTTGTTATAACTATTATTGAAGAAGCAGCAGCTATTCAAGGAAAGTCACAACCGTGTCTCACACATAATTATGCTTCTGCGTATCATTAGGTTCGATTCATACGGGACTATTAGTAATTTGACTTATCCACAAATTGCTGATTGAGGTTTGGCTGTGTCCTTTGGTTGACTATTTGTTGCCCCTGCGACACAGGATATACGGCTAGTGCTGCCGTTTTCTCCATATAAATCTCTATGGAAGCAATCCAAAAGAACATACTCAAAGAACTATATGGTCACATAAACCATCAACAACAGTGCAGTTATAATCTAGTTTCATCTAGGGTACAAATTATACATAATGTATTACAAACCCGGTATTGTGATAGATTTTAAATTGGGGACTTGATCCCGTCATCTTGACGGTCACCACAGTATAAGGGTAATAAAATCTACGCTATAACTGCTTGCCTTATCTGACAACGAAAACATTATAGAATCCTATGAGTCACTCATTATGTATTCAAACACAGTAGTTCAAACGGGATCAGTGATAAATTATAATGTTCCAGTATAAATGGTGATACCATTTTAACTAGAAAATATGTTTGACGATATACATCTTATCGGCCTTGCCGAGTCCTAGCCAAATAGCTTTGGGCAAATTAACAATCATACCGACTCAAATGCCAGCGTCCAACAACGTCACACATTGGAGGCCATTTTTAAACAAATTGAATATGACAATAAAAAGTAAGGGAGTTGTTATGTTTACGAGTGAACAGCCAAAGCCTTTGTTGGCACTAACATCCGAAACGACGCCACGAAGCCGCTAAGCCAGCCGCACTGACGTTTTAGAGCTGACTCCTTTATTTTTAGTCGTACGACCGACGACGCGAAACTGCCCGGAATTGTTTTATAAATGACTAGCTGCTGCCTAAGCTTGGTCAAACAGAGCCCATGTGCTATTCTGATGTACAAACTGTACTACTGCAAAGTTTTATCAGAAACAATTGAGTAGTTTTTGCGTTAAAAAGTAACAAACATCCATGTTGTGTATAGCTTCAGTACGTATCTATTATATTACAAACTTCCATTTCTTTACTACCAATAATATCTAAGTAGAAATCGCTTTCAGCGACAAGGCCGCCCTTTGTACTTACTTGTGTATAAAATTACTCGAAAGGAGAAATACCAAAGACGGCCTGTAGCGGCCAGAAAGTTGTGAATCGTTGAAATTAAACATATAATTTTTAAAATTTACACATCGTTTTCGTTTCTTGATAGAACTTCGGTGAAAGATTTTAGTTTTTAAAGATTATTATATTGAATAGGCTATGGTAATAGAGGATGAATGTCTTATGTTGCCAGCATTAAAAATTAAATGAAGTATGGTAGGCAGAAATTGTTTTAAGGAAATAATATATTTATTATTATATTGGAAAACAATATATTTTATTCATCCTCACTCCATAATTATTAATTGGTAAAAATCGTTTTGTTTTTTAATCGATAGTGAAAATATATTTTCGAACCATTTAGAACACATTTTTTTATCTGTTATGTCATTCGTATTGCTACTGCGCATGGTGAATATTTTGCTCTGATTTATTGGTGTTTTCGTACGGTTTTAATTGTAGTGTAATTGAATATAAATTCAATAATAATTATCACTACCTTCTACCCATGTTAAGAATATGCAGCGGTGTTTGTGATTCTGGTTAGTTTTTTTGGACGAGTATAGTACGAGTTTCCCTAGTACACAGGTGATTATTCATTATTATTGGCCTCTCTTTATGTAGATTTTGTTCTATATGACACAAAGACATTCCTTTGTTTACATCTAGGTATTATATTAATGTTAAAATTCAATTTAGAGGTTTATTTAGTTGTGGAATAATTTCCATTTCAAATATCTCGTATCTTATTTCCACCAAGTGTTATTTAAAAAAAAATATACATGGTAATAGAGTTGTCATTTATCTTCAAAACACACATGGTTTCGTGTTTGTCCTTGCCAGGCCCATAATGTATGGCCAAATGGTACATCTCCTTTATGTATTAGTGTACAATCTTAATATATATATTTCTTGTGTGCGTGTGTATGTCACTGAACTCCTCCTAAACGACTGGACCGATCTTGATGAAATTTTATGTGTGTGTTCAAGGGGACTTGAGAATGGTTTAGATTCACAATTTAGTCCACTGGAAAATGTTTTTTACTTAATTTTTAATTTGTAAGTAGTTGTGGATGATGGAATGTTTCACATTGGAACCGACAGACTGCGCTACCATCGCAATGTCAAATCTATGTTAATAATTTCATCAAGGGGTACGGTAGACTCGATCGAAACCTTACCTGAATAATAAAACATTAAAAAATAAAGATTTCGAGTCGATAACATATATTCGTGAAATTCGGATTGTCGAGTATTTTGTTAAATTCTAATGGTTCTGACAGACAAATCGCAGTCGCTATATTGACCACTCTTGCGAAACGTCACAGATACCGGATAACATTTTGAGTACTAAATACCTACTAAGTCTTAGTACTAAGTAGTTTCTATGTGTAAATACTTTTTGCAGTTATATTTCTTAAACAGTTAAAACTACAAATTATAGAAGTATCCGCCCAATAAAGGAGATTTGTGTTACCCCGAACATAGATGATATACAATAACTAGAGAACCCCGAATTTACGCGAGCGAAGGCGCGATATCGATTATGTATGTAGCAAGTAATTCAGTATGCATCAAATAAGTCGTGTACACTTATTTGACTATCATAATTTTGTTTCTCGGACCGAAAACTGCCTACATACAAAATATTTATTTAAACATACATACATACATAGACTCACGCCTGTTTCCCGGAGGGGTAGGCAGAGACTACGGAGCGCCATTTGCAACGATCTTGACATATCTCTCTTGCTTCATTCACTCCCATCAGATTCCTCATGCATGCTCTTCTGTTCAGGGTGCTTCTAACCTGTCCTGTTTTTAGGATGTCTTCAATCTGGTCAGAGAACGTCCGCCTAGGTCTTCCCCTTCGTCCTGTCCCTTCCACACTTGCCTTATACATCTGCTTGGTCAGTCTTTCGTGATCCATCCTCTCCACGTGTCCAAACCATCTTAGCATACCTTTCTCGACGCTTGTCACTACATCTTCTTTTACCCCACAACACTCTCTTATCACACAATTCTTTACTCTGTCAGTCAAAGAAACACCACACATACTTCGCAGTGCTCTCATTTCTACAGCATTTATTCTACTTTCATGACTCTTCTGCCATACCCAACTATCACTACCATACATAAGAGTAGGTACTAGCACCCCTCTATGGACAGCCAAACGTGCCTTTTTGGACACGTTTTGGCTATTCATAAACGCCTTCAGAGCTCCATTCACTCTATTACCTGCATTAACTCTTCTTTCAATATCTTCTACATTCTTACCATCTCTTGTAAACAGCGTACCTAAATATACAAACTCATTCACTTGCTCTACTCGCTGTCCATCGATCATAACATTACAAGCCGTAACACATTCCTCCTTTTCAAAAACCATAACTTTCGTTTTACTTACATTTACTTTCATTCCTTTCCTCTCTAACGCACCATGCATGGTTGTTACCATCTCCTGCAACTCCTCCGCTAAAGACGCAAGTATAACCTGATCATCAGCATAAAGGAGGCATTTGACAAGTAACTCATTCATCCTTAATCCACAGTCACTATTTTTCAAATCTTGCAAACAACTGTCCATGAAGAGGTTGAACAGCCACGGCGACGCTACACATCCCTGTCTAACACCTGTTTCGATGGTAAACCAATCCGTGTACGACCCATTTATCCTCACACAAGCTCTAGAATCTTCATAAAGGGATTTCAGAGCTCGTATGAGGCTGCTGTTCACCCCATACATCGACAGTACCGACCACATTTCATTCCTCACCACTTTATCGTAAGCCTTTTCCAAATCCACGAATGCGCAATAGACCTTTTGACCTTTGGCCAAGAATTTTTCGGCTACGCACCGCAAGGAAAAGACTTGATCCGTGCACCCCATACCCTTTCGGAATCCTGCTTGTACATCCCATATTTTCTTGTCGGTTACTTCCATAACTCTTTCAATCAGTACCTTCGCATACAATTTGCCAACAATGCTGAGAAGGCTAATGCCTCTATAGTTCTTGCAGTCTTGTTGCGAGCCTTTTCCCTTATAAAGAGGCACAACCACCGCTGTGGTCCAGTCATCAGGTACTCGGCCGGTGCTCCAGCACAAGTTAAATAAGCGCTGCAGCTGACCAACTATGATGCCCTGTCCAGCCTTCAGCATCTCAACTGTAATCCTATCATATCCTGCAGCCTTACCTAATTTCATACTTCCCAACGCCTTCACAATCTTTTCTTTATTTAAATTATTACCAAAATACGCTGATACCGAACACCGAGGTGCACGACGCACTCCACAATGTCAAGGACGAACACAAAGGAGGGACCTCACACGGGATAATCTGATCTCCCATCGGGGAAGCCCTCATTAATGAGAAATACGACACGAAGAGAGAGTTCAGAATACTCAATTACAAACTCATTTACATGACCGTGCATTCAAACCTCAAAGGGCTTATGTGTGAATAAGAAGTGGGTAATTTTACATTTGACATTTTACCCTTCAAATGAATTACAAATTCATACAGGTATATTGGTGCACTACGTGTAAATTAAAAAAATATATAAATTCAATTTGTTTTGTAAAGATTATATTTCCAATGAAATACTATTATTTCAACTACTCTGTCTTTTCAATATACATAACTTGTGAAGCATGTACCATACGGTACACATCTATATTTTTCGGTTTTAAGTAATTATTGTTATGTAAATATTAGATATTATAGGTATAGCTACACATTCTGTTTATCTTACAATAACGGGATTAATAATCAATAATTTTCTATAATTGTTCTTCATACAAAAGTTAAACAAAATTGCTGCCATTACTTCTATCCGTTTTTGTAATATTTGCATAACAATTACTCAAAACCAGCAGTTTTACAAGAAATAATCGATACTAGGTCTTCAACTTTCTGTTTTGCGAAAAACTAACAAAAAAATCCTCTATGATGCTCTGTAACATTTCTTTTCATTTTTTGTTCCTATCAATAAAGATTTTCCACATACAACGAACATAATTTAAGCGACCCACACAATTCATAATATTTTCGTCGTCCTACCTAAAGACATCGAAAACTTTTTCAAACACTCGTGTTGACATACCTCGGCTAAGTCGGAGGACGTATAACGATAAATATTTTTCGGTTTAACGTAAGTATATTTGTTCAGCAACTCATAAACTTGACTTAAAGCGCACTACTCAGCCTCTTTAGACATATTGAACTCAACCGATATTGAAAATGTGAGTTGTATGCACCCCTCTATGGCTTATTTGGAGATCTTTCGATCGTACGAAAACCCGGTGAAATTGAATGGTAGGAACTAGTGAGTCGGGCGCGAGATTGCCGCTGCGATTTGATTTTGAAGTGTTAAATGGTTTCTTCGTTCACTGATTTATTTGAAACAATGTTTGAGTGCTGTTTTGACGGCCGGTTGGCGTAGCGGGAGTGTAAGCGACTGCTACGTCGAAGGTCGCGGGTTCGATTCCCGCTCAAGTCAAACATTTGTGTGCATGAACATGGATGTTTGTCTTGGTCTGGGTGTTTCTATGTATAATATGTATGTATTTACAAAAAAAAAGTATATATGTATGTTTATCCATTATCTAGTACCCATAGTACAAGCTCTGCTTAGTTTAGGACTAGATGGTGTTGTGTGAATGTGGTAGAATATTATTATTATTCACTTTATTCATCACATTTCTCGTAGTTAATTTTATATTAATAAACTACAATTAAAAAAATGTTTAAAAATATAAAAGGGACCACGGAGACCCACCGGTGTCGGGTACAGGGACCAAGCCACCGGTGGTTAGGGCCTCAGAGACAGGAACTTCCTCACGATGCGTGCCGTGTCGAGAAGAACTGCCTTCTGTATCAAGGACTTGATCCAGCTGCCTAGTGCGAGCCTCTTTAGATGTTGATCGAGGCTCTTGGCAATTAGCCCATTTACCGACACGACTATCGGCACAATGATCGCCGAATCCACATCCCACATGTCAACAATCTCCGTCGTGCCGTCATGCGGTATGGTGATATCGATTATCATTGCGAGTCGCTCTGCTCGGTCTATCACTACAATATCAGGCTTATTGGCTACAATAGTCCTGTCTGTAATGATAGACCGATCCCAGTACAACAATGCACGACCATTCTCGAGAACTGGGTCGGGCACATATCTGTAGTACGGTACCTCTGAACCAACGAGATTATATTTGAGGGCTAGTTGCTGATGGATTATCCTGGCCACTTGGTTGTGTCTGTGCAAATACTGACCGTTGGCAAGACTCGAACAACCGGACACTATATGCCTGAGCGATTCCCCGGGTTGGTGACACGCCCGACATATGTCAACCGTCCCATCCCTCAGAATATACTTCCGGTAGTTGTTTGTCATGACAACTTCGTCCATAATTGCAAAGACAAAACCTTCGGTTTCTCCAAAGAAATCACCGAATCGCAGCCAGGAAATAGAAGCTTTAAAATTTAAATCGGGCCCATGTAGAATCGTCCATGCAGCTCCTTGCCCCTCCATACTTCTCGTCGGTCCTCAGTACTAAGTACTGCAGGTTTGTGCCAGTTCTCTTTAGCCAGAGCGAGCGGGGTAAGCCCGGTATCTATTCCGACTACATCGCGATGCACATCCACACTCATTTGCAGAAAATAATCTCTGAGGTGACACACCTTGCGGTTGTGGAGGGTCCTAGCACATAAAAAGCCTCGACCCCCACATTTACGCAGGATGTACAGCCTCATTATTGATGAGCGTGGATGATGCATACGAGATGCAGTCAGCATTGAACGGACTTTTCTATCCAGGGCATCTAGTTCAGTCTGGGTCCACCTGAGTATGCCGAAGGAATACATTAGGACTGGCATGGCCCACCCGTTGCAGGCCCGCACCTTGTTGCCGCCTGATAAAAGACTGTTAAGTACTTTTCTCAGGCGGCCAAAGAACCGAGCCTGCAACGTCTGTTTCATGTCAGTCTCAGACATATTCAAAGACTGCGACATACCCAGGTATTTGTAGGTCTCAGTTGGGGAGAGGGATCTAAGTTGTATGGAATTTGAGAGTTGTATCCCTGCAGATTCCATAATCATTGGAGACTTGATCCCGTCATCTTGACGGTCACCACAGTATAAGGGTAATAAAATCTACGCTATAACTGCTTGCCTTATCTGACAACGAAAACATTATAGAATCCTATGAGTCACTCATTATGTATTCAAACACAGTAGTTCAAACGGGATCAGTGATAAATTATAATGTTCCAGTATAAATGGTGATACCATTTTAACTAGAAAATATGTTTGACGATATACATCTTATCGGCCTTGCCGAGTCCTAGCCAAATAGCTTTGGGCAAATTAACAATCATACCGACTCAAATGCCAGCGTCCAACAACGTCACACATTGGAGGCCATTTTTAAACAAATTGAATATGACAATAAAAAGTAAGGGAGTTGTTATGTTTACGAGTGAACAGCCAAAGCCTTTGTTGGCACTAACACCCGAAACGACGCCACGAAGCCGCTAAGCCAGCCGCACTGACGTTTTAGAGCTGACTCCTTTATTTTTAGTCGTACGACCGACGACGCGAAACTGCCCGGAATTGTTTTATAAATGACTAGCTGCTGCCTAAGCTTGGTCAAACAGAGCCCATGTGCTATTCTGATGTACAAACTGTACTACTGCAAAGTTTTATCAGAAACAATTGAGTAGTTTTTGCGTTAAAAAGTAACAAACATCCATGTTGTGTATAGCTTCAGTACGTATCTATTATATTACAAACTTCCATTTCAGTTACGCTCGGACACCGTCTCTAGACAGACCCGTTACTGTGTGCTTGAAACATTTTATTCTAAATAGTTGTCAAAATCGTGCAAAATTACTTAATAATTAGACGAGTGTGTGCACTACCTAAATACGAACAAAATAGTGTATAAACCGCGACCGTGCAGTGTCAACAGCAAAAGTTATCAACCAAAAACTGACTAAACATTTTATATAAACGGTTAAAAAAGTGTTCATGTTTAAGTGAATGACATTGAAAAACAAAAGTAAGGTCATTGCCGTTAATAAAGCTGTTTAAACTTTTCGCCTTAACATCGAAATATTCATTGAACTCGTAACGAGTAAGCGTGGCGCAGTAGAGTCATCGCACGCTTTCAAAGCAGAGGGCTTGAGTTCGATCCTGACGGGTGGCGGATTACTTTTTGTGTTGTAAAACACATTTTACTAAGCGAAATTTTCTTATAAAAGCGAAATAAAACCACCATAAACATTAAAATGAAATGCTATGGTTGTTTAAAAATTTCTAAGGACATTAACAGCATAAAATGTTGCTCTAGTACCTGTGAAAAACAATTTTGCTCCATGTGTATAAACACAACTTCAATTTCGTCAGAGAAGAGAAAGAACTGGCGATGTCCTGACTGCTGTGCCATGAAAAAGAAAGGTGGTGATAATACCCTAACCCCTGTACGATCAGCAGATGAGAACGTAACAATAAGAAGAAGGCATGATGAATCCTCTGAGGACAACCTTCAAGCCGAAGTTCGGGAGCTCACGGAGGAGGTACGTCTTCTTACTCGCGAAATTACTTGTTTAAAGGAACGCCTAGAAAACGCTACGTCATCCATGTCAAGCTGCCAGGCGAGATTAGAAGAATTAACGACTTCGATAGCCTCAAATGATTCTCGAATAAAAATCCTTGAAAATCATGATAACGAATCCAAGTTGCTCGAAAAAAGAGTTACGGAATTGCAACAGGAACTTAATACTCAATTGCAACAACATTTGTGCAACGAAATAGAGCTGGCGGGTATTCCCGAAACTAATAATGAAAACATACAGCATATTGCACTTTTAGCAGCGAAGATGGTGGGCGTCGAATTGACTGACGGCGATATCGACTGGGTTTCTAGAGCTGGACCTCGTATTAAGAGTGCTGTAGCTCCCAATGATGACATACACTTCTCCAGACAAATAGTGGTGCGCTTATTACGTCGTAGCAAAAGAGATCAACTAATAAAAGCATCAAAAACTAGAAGAAATGTTACTAGTACTGACTTAAATTTACCAGGCAAATCGTATAAAATCTTCTACAACGAACGCTTAACGAAAGAAAATAGGTTGCTTTTTCGCGCCGCACGAGCAAAGGCAAAGGAGCATGAATATGCATACTGCTGGGTCACACAAGGTAAAATATATGTCAAGCAAAAAGAAGGAAAACCAGCGCTCCAAGTACGTACATCTGACGATCTTTCTCGCATATCGAAATATATCATTGGTAATAATGTACGATATAATCCTATGTTTTTAGAATCTAATGTTAGTTATTTTAATGTGCTTTATATAAACATATTATATAATTTAAATTTAAAAGGTTGTCTATACATTTTTATATATTCTTTTTATTATACTATTTTATTGTATATTCTATCAAAATCATCTTTCTGTATAGATGTTAAGCTTATGTTTTGCTCCATTAGACATACATTAATGATTATAAAATTATATACGCGTCTCTTATGTGATGTAACTGTAAGCAATATTAAACTTTTCTATATTTGGGTGAAATGCGTTACATACTATTGTTATACCAAATGTATATTGTTTGGCAGTTATATTAATATCATATGCAAAGCCATAAAGTTGTGCCATATTTTTTTGCACAACTATGAATAACAATAACATAAATGAGGAACTGGATTCATTATGCATAAACTGCCAAACAATACCTGAGCCTGAACAAATTCAAACAATAATTACATCACATCACAATTTTAGAATTATAACTTTTAACATAAGGAGCATACATAAAAATTTTGATTATTTCTTAATTACTCTAGGAAGATTTAAAACTAACTTTGATGTAATTATCTTAACCGAATGCTGGCTAGATGAATGTAGTGTTATACCGAAGATCACAGAATATACTTCATACAATACACTTAAAAAAATTAATCAAAATAGCGGTGTAGTTATTTATGTAAAAGATACATGGGAAGCCCGTGTAAGTGAGCCAGATATTCACGATGCCAACTGTCTGCAAGTGACATTATCAAAAACTTTCACTATTTTTGGTATCTATAGACCCCCCTCGTTCACTAACACAAATAATTTTTTAAACTCCCTTGATCACGTATTGTCAAACTTCTGCAATAAAAACATAACCCTAATTGTAGCGGGTGATATAAATATAAATCTACTTTCTACTACATCGAGCCATGACATAGAATACCAATGTCTTGCAGCTGAGCATGGTCTTTTCCCCGCGATAACCAAGGCGACAAGGGGTGATACCTGCATTGACCATATCTGAATAAACAATGTTTCTGACACTGTGGGTATCATCTGCTACACTGATATAACCGATCATAATATGGCAATACTGGGTTTAGCATCAAATAAAATAAAACAAAGACCTGGAAATAGAACAAAGGTGAAGCGAGATATTGAAGCAATAAAGAAAGAGCTTATCGAAATAAACTGGATGCAACTATTAGACAACAAAGATGTAAACCACACAGCAAGCCTTTTCTGTGATAAACTGGCTGAAATAATAGATAAAAATACGAAAATTATTCACGTAAGCCATTCCAAATATAACATCAAGCCATGGGTTACGCCCGGAATGATTCGATGCATGCAACATAGAGATAGGTTACACATTAAAACACGGAAATTTCCACACGACTCTGTACTGAAGACTATATACACGCGTTATAGGAATTTCTGTAGTGAACTCCTTCGAAAATTAAAATCAGACTATGAAAATCAGGAACTCCTAAGTAACGCGAAAGACACCAAAAAATTGTGGAAGACTATTAAAAGTGTGTGCCATCTAGAAAAGAAAAATAAAGAACCTACAGATTTACTATCGCTTGAAGACAGTACAAGCACTAATGATTCTCTGAACATGTGTAATACCTACTTCTCTAATGTGGGAAAGAAACTAGCGGACAATATCTTAAATAAATTGCAATTAATACTAAAAAAACTAAATAATAAAAAAGACTGCCTCGTTGGTCTGACTGCCTCGTTGGTCTCGCGGCATAAATGTGCGCGTGGGATTGGGAGGTCCCGGGTTCGATTCCTGGGTCGGGCAGTGTTATTGGGTTTTTCTGTCACGAAATTCTCAGTAGCAGCACGGAGTCTGGAAATGTGCCCGGTACGGCAATAGGCTCGCCCCTTATTACTTGGGACTAAAGTATATCTGGCGAAAAGTGGGTGTAGAAATACACCTCTGCCTACCCCTTCGGGGATGAAAGGCGTGACGATATGTATGTATGTATGTAAATTGCAATTAGACCAGGACACATTAGCAAGGAAAATCAAACAGAAACAAATTTTACATTCCTTTTACATGCAACCAACAGATGAACAAGAGGTTGAATCTCTAATAGTTTCTTTACAAAATGATAAAGCCCCGGGCATAGACGGTCTCCCAAATGTCTTACTAAAAAACATCAAAGATGCCATCTTAAAACCACTAACTATTATATTTAACTCCAGTTTGGTACAGGGGATCTATCCGGACATCTGGAAAATTGCATCTGTGTCACCGATACATAAGGAAGGCAATAAGGAACAAATAGAAAACTATCGGCCTATCTCGCTCCTACCAGCTCTTTCCAAACTATTGGAAAAAATAGTAAATAAGAGACTGCAAAGATATATAGAAGGCAATAGTGAAGGGAAATAGTCTTATTTCCCCGAAACAATTCGGCTTTAGAAGGGGCAAGTCAACCGAAGAAGCAGTTAGTCTTTTAACATCTACATTATCCGGTCACCTTGACAGCAAAAAGGCAAGTATAGGCGTTTTTCTGGATTTGGCAAAAGCCTTCGACACCGTGTCAATCCCGATACTCGTCTGAAAGCTGGAAAACTACTTTGGAATTAGAGGCATACCTTTAAACTGGTTCACGAGTTATTTAACAAACAGGAAACAGTGTGTTAAAGTGGGCTGCTACAAGAGTGATTTACAAACAACTAATTACGGTGTGCCACAGGGCAGTATTTTGGGACCCACACTTTTCATTATGTACATCAACGACATACATGACAGTATCGACGCAGAGATAATATGCTATGCGGATGATACTGTTATCTTATATAATGACCATACATGGAAGGGTGTTTTCTCTAAAGCTGAGACTGGCATGAGACAGGTACTACATGGCTGCAACACAACTTACTAACTTTAAACGCTAAAAAAACAAAATACATTTGTTTTCACAAAACTAAGGCGTCAGCCATGAAACAAAATTTAACTATGCGGTTGCATGAATGTCTCGAACAGAGACAATCATGCAACTGTATAACATTGTCAAAAGCAGACAGCATTAAATATCTGGGCGTGGTAGTTGACCAAAGCCTTAATTTTAAGGAACACATAAGCTCACTCTCCTCTAGAATCCGTAGAACCGCAAAATTACTTAGGTCATCCGCCACGACTTCTATCCTGAAGACTGTATATTGTGCGCTGAGTCAGTCTTTGATAACATACTGCTTAAGTTGCTGGGGTGCTGCGAATAAGACCGTAATGTTACAAGTGGAAAGAGCACAACGCTCAGTGCTTAAAACGATGCTGAAAAAGTCTTTTCGGTACCCAACAACAAAGTTATATCAGGACTCTCAAGTTTTGACTGTACGCCAGCTCTTCATCTTAAAAACAGTTCTCTCCGTTCACAAGCGAACCATAACCTCTAAAGATTATACAAAATTACTATTACTTCGGGTATACAGATTACCACTACCACAAATCAAAACCAGATTCGCTAGACGTTTCAGCCCGTTTAAGGATATTTACATATATAACAAGGCAGCAAGCGCGTGTAATATCAAGGAATGTTCTGTGACAGAGACGAAGCAAAAAATACTCAGGTGGCTCACTTCACTAACGTATGGCTCCACAGAAAGTCTTTTACTATCTCTACAGTAAAATGTATATATTTGTGTTGGAAATAATATATAATTATGTGTGTATATATATATGTATGGGTATGTATGTATGTATGTGTGTATATGTGTAAATAACTTATATTCATTATTTTCTATATATTTATCTAGTATATACATACATGTATATTCACTTTAGATGCCTAGCACATGGTTTTTTTACTTCGCAAAAAAGAACATGTTATTAATAGTTGTATAATTCTTGATTTATTTCCTTTAACATTATTGTAATTCTTTTAGCAAACACTTGTAGTACGTAGTCTCTAAGCTAAGTTAAACAAAAGCTGTTGTCCGAGCAAACAAGGGAAACCAAAAAGTGTAATCGTGTCAGGTACCCACAGGACAGGCTCTGCCTAGTGTGGGACCACAGGGTAATGTAAAATATTGTAAAGATTACTTGGCAATTTCTTTACTACCAATAATATCTAAGTAGAAATCGCTTTCAGCGACAAGGCCGCCCTTTGTACTTACTTGTGTATAAAATTACTCGAAAGGAGAAATACCAAAGACGGCCTGTAGCGGCCAGAAAGTTGTGAATCGTTGAAATTAAACATATAATTTTTAAAATTTATACATCGTTTTCGTTTCTTGATAGAACTTCGGTGAAAGATTTTAGTTTTTAAAGATTATTATATTGAGTAGGCTATGGTAATAGCGGATGAATGTCTTATGTTGCCAGCATTAAAAATTAAATGAAGTATGGTAGGCAGAAATTGTTTTAAGGAAATAATATATTTATTATTATATTGGAAAACAATATATTTTATTCATCCTCACTCCATAATTATTAATTGGTAAAAATCGTTTTGTTTTTTAATCGATAGTGAAAATATATTTTCGAACCATTTAGAACACATTTTTTATCTGTTATGTCATTCGTATTGCTACTGCGCATGGTGAATATTTTGCTCTGATTTATTGGTGTTTTCGTACGGTTTTAATTGTAATGTAATTGAATATAAATTCAATAATAATTATCACTACCTTCTACCCATGTTAAGAATATGCAGCGGTGTTTGTGATTCTGGTTAGTTTTTTGGACGAGTATAGTACGAGTTTCCCTAGTACACAGGTGATTATTCATTATTATTGGCCTCTCTTTATGTAGATTTTGTTCTATATGACACAAAAACATTCCTTTGTTTACATCTAGGTATTATATTAATGTTAAAATTCAATTTTGAGGTTTATTTAGTTGTGGAATAATTTCCATTTCAAATATCTCGTATCTTATTTCCACCAAGTGTTATTTAAAAAAAAATATACATGGTAATAGAGTTGTCATTTATCTTCAAAACACACATGGTTTCGTGTTTGTCCTTGCCAGGCCCATAATGTATGGCCAAATGGTACATCTCCTTTATGTATTAGTGTACAATCTTAATATATATATTTCTTGTGTGCGTGTGTATGTCACTGAACTCCTCCTAAACGACTGGACCGATCTTGATGAAATTTTATGTGTGTGTTCAAGGGGACTTGAGAATGGTTTAGATTCACAATTTAGTCCACTGGAAAATGTTTTTTACTTAATTTTTAATTTGTAAGTAGTTGTGGATGATGGAATGTTTCACATTGGAACCGACAGACTGCGCTACCATCGCAATGTCAAATCTATGTTAATAATTTCATCAAGGGGTACGGTAGACTCGATCGAAACCTTACCTGAATAATAAAACATTAAAAAATAAAGATTTCGAGTCGATAACATATATTCGTGAAATTCGGATTGTCGAGTATTTTGTTAAATTCTAATGGTTCTGACAGACAAATCGCAGTCGCTATATTGACCACTCTTGCGAAACGTCACAGATACCGGATAACATTTTGAGTACTAAATACCTACTAAGTCTTAGTACTAAGTAGTTTCTATGTGTAAATACTTTTTGCAGTTATATTTCTTAAACAGTTAAAACTACAAATTATAGAAGTATCCGCCCAATAAAGGAGATTTGTGTTACCCCGAACATAGATGATATACAATAACTAGAGAACCCCGAATTTACGCGAGCGAAGGCGCGATATCGATTATGTATGTAGCAAGTAATTCAGTATGCATCAAATAAGTCGTGTACACTTATTTGACTATCATAATTTTGTTTCTCGGACCGAAAACTGCCTACATACAAAATATTTATTTAAACATACATACATACATAGACTCACGCCTGTTTCCCGGAGGGGTAGGCAGAGACTACGGAGCGCCATTTGCAACGATCTTGACATATCTCTCTTGCTTCATTCACTCCCATCAGATTCCTCATGCATGCTCTTCTGTTCAGGGTGCTTCTAACCTGTCCTGTTTTTAGGATGTCTTCAATCTGGTCAGAGAACGTCCGCCTAGGTCTTCCCCTTCGTCCTGTCCCTTCCACACTTGCCTTATACATCTGCTTGGTCAGTCTTTCGTGATCCATCCTCTCCACGTGTCCAAACCATCTTAGCATACCTTTCTCGACGCTTGTCACTACATCTTCTTTTACCCCACAACACTCTCTTATCACACAATTCTTTACTCTGTCAGTCAAAGAAACACCACACATACTTCGCAGTGCTCTCATTTCTACAGCATTTATTCTACTTTCATGACTCTTCTGCCATACCCAACTATCACTACCATACATAAGAGTAGGTACTAGCACCCCTCTATGGACAGCCAAACGTGCCTTTTTGGACACGTTTTGGCTATTCATAAACGCCTTCAGAGCTCCATTCACTCTATTACCTGCATTAACTCTTCTTTCAATATCTTCTACATTCTTACCATCTCTTGTAAACAGCGTACCTAAATATACAAACTCATTCACTTGCTCTACTCGCTGTCCATCGATCATAACATTACAAGCCGTAACACATTCCTCCTTTTCAAAAACCATAACTTTCGTTTTACTTACATTTACTTTCATTCCTTTCCTCTCTAACGCACCATGCATGGTTGTTACCATCTCCTGCAACTCCTCCGCTAAAGACGCAAGTATAACCTGATCATCAGCATAAAGGAGGCATTTGACAAGTAACTCATTCATCCTTAATCCACAGTCACTATTTTTCAAATCTTGCAAACAACTGTCCATGAAGAGGTTGAACAGCCACGGCGACGCTACACATCCCTGTCTAACACCTGTTTCGATGGTAAACCAATCCGTGTACGACCCATTTATCCTCACACAAGCTCTAGAATCTTCATAAAGGGATTTCAGAGCTCGTATGAGGCTGCTGTTCACCCCATACATCGACAGTACCGACCACATTTCATTCCTCACCACTTTATCGTAAGCCTTTTCCAAATCCACGAATGCGCAATAGACCTTTTGACCTTTGGCCAAGAATTTTTCGGCTACGCACCGCAAGGAAAAGACTTGATCCGTGCACCCCATACCCTTTCGGAATCCTGCTTGTACATCCCATATTTTCTTGTCGGTTACTTCCATAACTCTTTCAATCAGTACCTTCGCATACAATTTGCCAACAATGCTGAGAAGGCTAATGCCTCTATAGTTCTTGCAGTCTTGTTGCGAGCCTTTTCCCTTATAAAGAGGCACAACCACCGCTGTGGTCCAGTCATCAGGTACTCGGCCGGTGCTCCAGCACAAGTTAAATAAGCGCTGCAGCTGACCAACTATGATGCCCTGTCCAGCCTTCAGCATCTCAACTGTAATCCTATCATATCCTGCAGCCTTACCTAATTTCATACTTCCCAACGCCTTCACAATCTTTTCTTTATTTAAATTATTACCAAAATACGCTGATACCGAACACCGAGGTGCACGACGCACTCCACAATGTCAAGGACGAACACAAAGGAGGGACCTCACACGGGATAATCTGATCTCCCATCGGGGAAGCCCTCATTAATGAGAAATACGACACGAAGAGAGAGTTCAGAATACTCAATTACAAACTCATTTACATGACCGTGCATTCAAACCTCAAAGGGCTTATGTGTGAATAAGAAGTGGGTAATTTTACATTTGACATTTTACCCTTCAAATGAATTACAAATTCATACAGGTATATTGGTGCACTACGTGTAAATTAAAAAAATATATAAATTCAATTTGTTTTGTAAAGATTATATTTCCAATGAAATACTATTATTTCAACTACTCTGTCTTTTCAATATACATAACTTGTGAAGCATGTACCATACGGTATACATCTATATTTTTCGGTTTTAAGTAATTATTGTTATGTAAATATTAGATATTATAGGTATAGCTACACATTCTGTTTATCTTACAATAACGGGATCAATAATCAATAATTTTCTATAATTGTTCTTCATACAAAAGTTAAACAAAATTGCTGCCATTACTTCTATCCGTTTTTGTAATATTTGCATAACAATTACTCAAAACCAGCAGTTTTACAAGAAATAATCGATACTAGGTCTTCAACTTTCTGTTTTGCGAAAAACTAACAAAAAAATCCTCTATGATGCTCTGTAACATTTCTTTTCATTTTTTGTTCCTATCAATAAAGATTTTCCACATACAACGAACATAATTTAAGCGACCCACACAATTCATAATATTTTCGTCGTCCTACCTAAAGACATCGAAAACTTTTTCAAACACTCGTGTTGACATACCTCGGCTAAGTCGGAGGACGTATAACGATAAATATTTTTCGGTTTAACGTAAGTATATTTGTTCAGCAACTCATAAACTTGACTTAAAGCGCACTACTCAGCCTCTTTAGACATATTGAACTCAACCGATATTGAAAATGTGAATTGTATGCACCCCTCTATGGCTTATTTGGAGATCTTTCGATCGTACGAAAACCCGGTGAAATTGAATGGTAGGAACCAGTGAGTCGGGCGCGAGATTGCCGCTGCGATTTGATTTTGAAGTGTTAAATGGTTTCTTCGTTCACTGATTTATTTGAAACAATGTTTGAGTGCTGTTTTGACGGCCGGTTGGCGTAGCGGGAGTGTAAGCGACTGCTACGTCGAAGGTCGCGGGTTCGATTCCCGCTCAAGTCAAACATTTGTGTGCATGAACATGGATGTTTGTCTTGGTCTGGGTGTTTCTATGTATAATATGTATGTATTTACAAAAAAAAAGTATATATGTATGTTTATCCATTATCTAGTACCCATAGTACAAGCTCTGCTTAGTTTAGGACTAGATGGTGTTGTGTGAATGTGGTAGAATATTATTATTATTCACTTTATTCATCACATTTCTCGTAGTTAATTTTATATTAATAAACTACAATTAAAAAAATGTTTAAAAATATAAAAGGGACCACGGAGACCCACCGGTGTCGGGTACAGGGACCAAGCCACCGGTGGTTAGGGCCTCAGAGACAGGAACTTCCTCACGATGCGTGCCGTGTCGAGAAGAACTGCCTTCTGTATCAAGGACTTGATCCAGCTGCCTAGTGCGAGCCTCTTTAGATGTTGATCGAGGCTCTTGGCAATTAGCCCATTTACCGACACGACTATCGGCACAATGATCGCCGAATCCACATCCCACATGTCAACAATCTCCGTCGTGCCGTCATGCGGTATGGTGATATCGATTATCATTGCGAGTCGCTCTGCTCGGTCTATCACTACAATATCAGGCTTATTGGCTACAATAGTCCTGTCTGTAATGATAGACCGATCCCAGTACAACAATGCACGACCATTCTCGAGAACTGGGTCGGGCACATATCTGTAGTACGGTACCTCTGAACCAACGAGATTATATTTGAGGGCTAGTTGCTGATGGATTATCCTGGCCACTTGGTTGTGTCTGTGCAAATACTGACCGTTGGCAAGACTCGAACAACCGGACACTATATGCCTGAGCGATTCCCCGGGTTGGTGACACGCCCGACATATGTCAACCGTCCCATCCCTCAGAATATACTTCCGGTAGTTGTTTGTCATGACAACTTCGTCCATAATTGCAAAGACAAAACCTTCGGTTTCTCCAAAGAAATCACCGAATCGCAGCCAGGAAATAGAAGCTTTAAAATTTAAATCGGGCCCATGTAGAATCGTCCATGCAGCTCCTTGCCCCTCCATACTTCTCGTCGGTCCTCAGTACTAAGTACTGCAGGTTTGTGCCAGTTCTCTTTAGCCAGAGCGAGCGGGGTAAGCCCGGTATCTATTCCGACTACATCGCGATGCACATCCACACTCATTTGCAGAAAATAATCTCTGAGGTGACACACCTTGCGGTTGTGGAGGGTCCTAGCACATAAAAAGCCTCGACCCCCACATTTACGCAGGATGTACAGCCTCATTATTGATGAGCGTGGATGATGCATACGAGATGCAGTCAGCATTGAACGGACTTTTCTATCCAGGGCATCTAGTTCAGTCTGGGTCCACCTGAGTATGCCGAAGGAATACATTAGGACTGGCATGGCCCACCCGTTGCAGGCCCGCACCTTGTTGCCGCCTGATAAAAGACTGTTAAGTACTTTTCTCAGGCGGCCAAAGAACCGAGCCTGCAACGTCTGTTTCATGTCAGTCTCAGACATATTCAAAGACTGCGACATACCCAGGTATTTGTAGGTCTCAGTTGGGGAGAGGGATCTAAGTTGTATGGAATTTGAGAGTTGTATCCCTGCAGATTCCATAATCATTGGAGACTTGATCCCGTCATCTTGACGGTCACCACAGTATAAGGGTAATAAAATCTACGCTATAACTGCTTGCCTTATCTGACAACGAAAACATTATAGAATCCTATGAGTCACTCATTATGTATTCAAACACAGTAGTTCAAACGGGATCAGTGATAAATTATAATGTTCCAGTATAAATGGTGATACCATTTTAACTAGAAAATATGTTTGACGATATACATCTTATCGGCCTTGCCGAGTCCTAGCCAAATAGCTTTGGGCAAATTAACAATCATACCGACTCAAATGCCAGCGTCCAACAACGTCACACATTGGAGGCCATTTTTAAACAAATTGAATATGACAATAAAAAGTAAGGGAGTTGTTATGTTTACGAGTGAACAGCCAAAGCCTTTGTTGGCACTAACACCCGAAACGACGCCACGAAGCCGCTAAGCCAGCCGCACTGACGTTTTAGAGCTGACTCCTTTATTTTTAGTCGTACGACCGACGACGCGAAACTGCCCGGAATTGTTTTATAAATGACTAGCTGCTGCCTAAGCTTGGTCAAACAGAGCCCATGTGCTATTCTGATGTACAAACTGTACTACTGCAAAGTTTTATCAGAAACAATTGAGTAGTTTTTGCGTTAAAAAGTAACAAACATCCATGTTGTGTATAGCTTCAGTACGTATCTATTATATTACAAACTTCCATTTCAGTTACGCTCGGACACCGTCTCTAGACAGACCCGTTACTGTGTGCTTGAAACATTTTATTCTAAATAGTTGTCAAAATCGTGCAAAATTACTTAATAATTAGACGAGTGTGTGCACTACCTAAATACGAACAAAATAGTGTATAAACCGCGACCGTGCAGTGTCAACAGCAAAAGTTATCAACCAAAAACTGACTAAACATTTTATATAAACGGTTAAAAAAGTGTTCATGTTTAAGTGAATGACATTGAAAAACAAAAGTAAGGTCATTGCCGTTAATAAAGCTGTTTAAACTTTTCGCCTTAACATCGAAATATTCATTGAACTCGTAACGAGTAAGCGTGGCGCAGTAGAGTCATCGCACGCTTTCAAAGCAGAGGGCTTGAGTTCGATCCTGACGGGTGGCGGATTACTTTTTGTGTTGTAAAACACATTTTACTAAGCGAAATTTTCTTATAAAAGCGAAATAAAACCACCATAAACATTAAAATGAAATGCTATGGTTGTTTAAAAATTTCTAAGGACATTAACAGCATAAAATGTTGCTCTAGTACCTGTGAAAAACAATTTTGCTCCATGTGTATAAACACAACTTCAATTTCGTCAGAGAAGAGAAAGAACTGGCGATGTCCTGACTGCTGTGCCATGAAAAAGAAAGGTGGTGATAATACCCTAACCCCTGTACGATCAGCAGATGAGAACGTAACAATAAGAAGAAGGCATGATGAATCCTCTGAGGACAACCTTCAAGCCGAAGTTCGGGAGCTCACGGAGGAGGTACGTCTTCTTACTCGCGAAATTACTTGTTTAAAGGAACGCCTAGAAAACGCTACGTCATCCATGTCAAGCTGCCAGGCGAGATTAGAAGAATTAACGACTTCGATAGCCTCAAATGATTCTCGAATAAAAATCCTTGAAAATCATGATAACGAATCCAAGTTGCTCGAAAAAAGAGTTACGGAATTGCAACAGGAACTTAATACTCAATTGCAACAACATTTGTGCAACGAAATAGAGCTGGCGGGTATTCCCGAAACTAATAATGAAAACATACAGCATATTGCACTTTTAGCAGCGAAGATGGTGGGCGTCGAATTGACTGACGGCGATATCGACTGGGTTTCTAGAGCTGGACCTCGTATTAAGAGTGCTGTAGCTCCCAATGATGACATACACTTCTCCAGACAAATAGTGGTGCGCTTATTACGTCGTAGCAAAAGAGATCAACTAATAAAAGCATCAAAAACTAGAAGAAATGTTACTAGTACTGACTTAAATTTACCAGGCAAATCGTATAAAATCTTCTACAACGAACGCTTAACGAAAGAAAATAGGTTGCTTTTTCGCGCCGCACGAGCAAAGGCAAAGGAGCATGAATATGCATACTGCTGGGTCACACAAGGTAAAATATATGTCAAGCAAAAAGAAGGAAAACCAGCGCTCCAAGTACGTACATCTGACGATCTTTCTCGCATATCGAAATATATCATTGGTAATAATGTACGATATAATCCTATGTTTTTAGAATCTAATGTTAGTTATTTTAATGTGCTTTATATAAACATATTATATAATTTAAATTTAAAAGGTTGTCTATACATTTTTATATATTCTTTTTATTATACTATTTTATTGTATATTCTATCAAAATCATCTTTCTGTATAGATGTTAAGCTTATGTTTTGCTCCATTAGACATACATTAATGATTATAAAATTATATACGCGTCTCTTATGTGATGTAACTGTAAGCAATATTAAACTTTTCTATATTTGGGTGAAATGCGTTACATACTATTGTTATACCAAATGTATATTGTTTGGCAGTTATATTAATATCATATGCAAAGCCATAAAGTTGTGCCATATTTTTTTGCACAACTATGAATAACAATAACATAAATGAGGAACTGGATTCATTATGCATAAACTGCCAAACAATACCTGAGCCTGAACAAATTCAAACAATAATTACATCACATCACAATTTTAGAATTATAACTTTTAACATAAGGAGCATACATAAAAATTTTGATTATTTCTTAATTACTCTAGGAAGATTTAAAACTAACTTTGATGTAATTATCTTAACCGAATGCTGGCTAGATGAATGTAGTGTTATACCGAAGATCACAGAATATACTTCATACAATACACTTAAAAAAATTAATCAAAATAGCGGTGTAGTTATTTATGTAAAAGATACATGGGAAGCCCGTGTAAGTGAGCCAGATATTCACGATGCCAACTGTCTGCAAGTGACATTATCAAAAACTTTCACTATTTTTGGTATCTATAGACCCCCCTCGTTCACTAACACAAATAATTTTTTAAACTCCCTTGATCACGTATTGTCAAACTTCTGCAATAAAAACATAACCCTAATTGTAGCGGGTGATATAAATATAAATCTACTTTCTACTACATCGAGCCATGACATAGAATACCAATGTCTTGCAGCTGAGCATGGTCTTTTCCCCGCGATAACCAAGGCGACAAGGGGTGATACCTGCATTGACCATATCTGAATAAACAATGTTTCTGACACTGTGGGTATCATCTGCTACACTGATATAACCGATCATAATATGGCAATACTGGGTTTAGCATCAAATAAAATAAAACAAAGACCTGGAAATAGAACAAAGGTGAAGCGAGATATTGAAGCAATAAAGAAAGAGCTTATCGAAATAAACTGGATGCAACTATTAGACAACAAAGATGTAAACCACACAGCAAGCCTTTTCTGTGATAAACTGGCTGAAATAATAGATAAAAATACGAAAATTATTCACGTAAGCCATTCCAAATATAACATCAAGCCATGGGTTACGCCCGGAATGATTCGATGCATGCAACATAGAGATAGGTTACACATTAAAACACGGAAATTTCCACACGACTCTGTACTGAAGACTATATACACGCGTTATAGGAATTTCTGTAGTGAACTCCTTCGAAAATTAAAATCAGACTATGAAAATCAGGAACTCCTAAGTAACGCGAAAGACACCAAAAAATTGTGGAAGACTATTAAAAGTGTGTGCCATCTAGAAAAGAAAAATAAAGAACCTACAGATTTACTATCGCTTGAAGACAGTACAAGCACTAATGATTCTCTGAACATGTGTA
The DNA here is from genome assembly GCA_944739405.2 of Euclidia mi. Lineage (NCBI taxonomy): Eukaryota > Metazoa > Arthropoda > Insecta > Lepidoptera > Erebidae > Euclidia > Euclidia mi. The sequence goes on along the minus strand of OX123204.2, from coordinate 21,154,117 downwards.
ATACCTACTTCTCTAATGTGGGAAAGAAACTAGCGGACAATATCTTAAATAAATTGCAATTAATACTAAAAAAACTAAATAATAAAAAAGACTGCCTCGTTGGTCTGACTGCCTCGTTGGTCTCGCGGCATAAATGTGCGCGTGGGATTGGGAGGTCCCGGGTTCGATTCCTGGGTCGGGCAGTGTTATTGGGTTTTTCTGTCACGAAATTCTCAGTAGCAGCACGGAGTCTGGAAATGTGCCCGGTACGGCAATAGGCTCGCCCCTTATTACGTGGGACTAAAGTATATCTGGCGAAAAGTGGGTGTAGAAATACACCTCTGCCTACCCCTTCGGGGATGAAAGGCGTGACGATATGTATGTATGTATGTAAATTGCAATTAGACCAGGACACATTAGCAAGGAAAATCAAACAGAAACAAATTTTACATTCCTTTTACATGCAACCAACAGATGAACAAGAGGTTGAATCTCTAATAGTTTCTTTACAAAATGATAAAGCCCCGGGCATAGACGGTCTCCCAAATGTCTTACTAAAAAACATCAAAGATGCCATCTTAAAACCACTAACTATTATATTTAACTCCAGTTTGGTACAGGGGATCTATCCGGACATCTGGAAAATTGCATCTGTGTCACCGATACATAAGGAAGGCAATAAGGAACAAATAGAAAACTATCGGCCTATCTCGCTCCTACCAGCTCTTTCCAAACTATTGGAAAAAATAGTAAATAAGAGACTGCAAAGATATATAGAAGGCAATAGTGAAGGGAAATAGTCTTATTTCCCCGAAACAATTCGGCTTTAGAAGGGGCAAGTCAACCGAAGAAGCAGTTAGTCTTTTAACATCTACATTATCCGGTCACCTTGACAGCAAAAAGGCAAGTATAGGCGTTTTTCTGGATTTGGCAAAAGCCTTCGACACCGTGTCAATCCCGATACTCGTCTGAAAGCTGGAAAACTACTTTGGAATTAGAGGCATACCTTTAAACTGGTTCACGAGTTATTTAACAAACAGGAAACAGTGTGTTAAAGTGGGCTGCTACAAGAGTGATTTACAAACAACTAATTACGGTGTGCCACAGGGCAGTATTTTGGGACCCACACTTTTCATTATGTACATCAACGACATACATGACAGTATCGACGCAGAGATAATATGCTATGCGGATGATACTGTTATCTTATATAATGACCATACATGGAAGGGTGTTTTCTCTAAAGCTGAGACTGGCATGAGACAGGTACTACATGGCTGCAACACAACTTACTAACTTTAAACGCTAAAAAAACAAAATACATTTGTTTTCACAAAACTAAGGCGTCAGCCATGAAACAAAATTTAACTATGCGGTTGCATGAATGTCTCGAACAGAGACAATCATGCAACTGTATAACATTGTCAAAAGCAGACAGCATTAAATATCTGGGCGTGGTAGTTGACCAAAGCCTTAATTTTAAGGAACACATAAGCTCACTCTCCTCTAGAATCCGTAGAACCGCAAAATTACTTAGGTCATCCGCCACGACTTCTATCCTGAAGACTGTATATTGTGCGCTGAGTCAGTCTTTGATAACATACTGCTTAAGTTGCTGGGGTGCTGCGAATAAGACCGTAATGTTACAAGTGGAAAGAGCACATCGCTCAGTGCTTAAAACGATGCTGAAAAAGCCTTTTCGGTACCCAACAACAAAGTTATATCAGGACTCTCAAGTTTTGACTGTACGCCAGCTCTTCATCTTAAAAACAGTTCTCTCCGTTCACAAGCGAACCATAACCTCTAAAGATTATACAAAATTACTATTACTTCGGGTATACAGATTACCACTACCACAAATCAAAACCAGATTCGCTAGACGTTTCAGCCCGTTTAAGGATATTTACATATATAACAAGGCAGCAAGCGCGTGTAATATCAAGGAATGTTCTGTGACAGAGACGAAGCAAAAAATACTCAGGTGGCTCACTTCACTAACGTATGGCTCCACAGAAAGTCTTTTACTATCTCTACAGTAAAATGTATATATTTGTGTTGGAAATAATATATAATTATGTGTGTATATATATATGTATGGGTATGTATGTATGTATGTGTGTATATGTGTAAATAACTTATATTCATTATTTTCTATATATTTATCTAGTATATACATACATGTATATTCACTTTAGATGCCTAGCACATGGTTTTTTTACTTCGCAAAAAAGAACATGTTATTAATAGTTGTATAATTCTTGATTTATTTCCTTTAACATTATTGTAATTCTTTTAGCAAACACTTGTAGTACGTAGTCTCTAAGCTAAGTTAAACAAAAGCTGTTGTCCGAGCAAACAAGGGAAACCAAAAAGTGTAATCGTGTCAGGTACCCACAGGACAGGCTCTGCCTAGTGTGGGACCACAGGGTAATGTAAAATATTGTAAAGATTACTTGGCAATTTCTTTACTACCAATAATATCTAAGTAGAAATCGCTTTCAGCGACAAGGCCGCCCTTTGTACTTACTTGTGTATAAAATTACTCGAAAGGAGAAATACCAAAGACGGCCTGTAGCGGCCAGAAAGTTGTGAATCGTTGAAATTAAACATATAATTTTTAAAATTTATACATCGTTTTCGTTTCTTGATAGAACTTCGGTGAAAGATTTTAGTTTTTAAAGATTATTATATTGAGTAGGCTATGGTAATAGCGGATGAATGTCTTATGTTGCCAGCATTAAAAATTAAATGAAGTATGGTAGGCAGAAATTGTTTTAAGGAAATAATATATTTATTATTATATTGGAAAACAATATATTTTATTCATCCTCACTCCATAATTATTAATTGGTAAAAATCGTTTTGTTTTTTAATCGATAGTGAAAATATATTTTCGAACCATTTAGAACACATTTTTTATCTGTTATGTCATTCGTATTGCTACTGCGCATGGTGAATATTTTGCTCTGATTTATTGGTGTTTTCGTACGGTTTTAATTGTAGTGTAATTGAATATAAATTCAATAATAATTATCACTACCTTCTACCCATGTTAAGAATATGCAGCGGTGTTTGTGATTCTGGTTAGTTTTTTTGGACGAGTATAGTACGAGTTTCCCTAGTACACAGGTGATTATTCATTATTATTGGCCTCTCTTTATGTAGATTTTGTTCTATATGACACAAAGACATTCCTTTGTTTACATCTAGGTATTATATTAATGTTAAAATTCAATTTAGAGGTTTATTTAGTTGTGGAATAATTTCCATTTCAAATATCTCGTATCTTATTTCCACCAAGTGTTATTTAAAAAAAAATATACATGGTAATAGAGTTGTCATTTATCTTCAAAACACACATGGTTTCGTGTTTGTCCTTGCCAGGCCCATAATGTATGGCCAAATGGTACATCTCCTTTATGTATTAGTGTACAATCTTAATATATATATTTCTTGTGTGCGTGTGTATGTCACTGAACTCCTCCTAAACGACTGGACCGATCTTGATGAAATTTTATGTGTGTGTTCAAGGGGACTTGAGAATGGTTTAGATTCACAATTTAGTCCACTGGAAAATGTTTTTTACTTAATTTTTAATTTGTAAGTAGTTGTGGATGATGGAATGTTTCACATTGGAACCGACAGACTGCGCTACCATCGCAATGTCAAATCTATGTTAATAATTTCATCAAGGGGTACGGTAGACTCGATCGAAACCTTACCTGAATAATAAAACATTAAAAAATAAAGATTTCGAGTCGATAACATATATTCGTGAAATTCGGATTGTCGAGTATTTTGTTAAATTCTAATGGTTCTGACAGACAAATCGCAGTCGCTATATTGACCACTCTTGCGAAACGTCACAGATACCGGATAACATTTTGAGTACTAAATACCTACTAAGTCTTAGTACTAAGTAGTTTCTATGTGTAAATACTTTTTGCAGTTATATTTCTTAAACAGTTAAAACTACAAATTATAGAAGTATCCGCCCAATAAAGGAGATTTGTGTTACCCCGAACATAGATGATATACAATAACTAGAGAACCCCGAATTTACGCGAGCGAAGGCGCGATATCGATTATGTATGTAGCAAGTAATTCAGTATGCATCAAATAAGTCGTGTACACTTATTTGACTATCATAATTTTGTTTCTCGGACCGAAAACTGCCTACATACAAAATATTTATTTAAACATACATACATACATAGACTCACGCCTGTTTCCCGGAGGGGTAGGCAGAGACTACGGAGCGCCATTTGCAACGATCTTGACATATCTCTCTTGCTTCATTCACTCCCATCAGATTCCTCATGCATGCTCTTCTGTTCAGGGTGCTTCTAACCTGTCCTGTTTTTAGGATGTCTCCAATCTGCTCAGAGAACGTCCGCCTAGGTCTTCCCCTTCGTCCTGTCCCTTCCACACTTGCCTTATATATCTGCTTGGTCAGTCTTTCGTGATCCATCCTCTCCACGTGTCCAAACCATCTTAGCATACCTTTCTCGACGCTTGTCACTACATCTTCTTTTACCACACAACACTCTCTTATCACACAATTCTTTACTCTGTCAGTCAAAGAAACACCATACATACTTCGCAGTGCTCTCATTTCTACAGCATTTATTCTACTTTCATGACTCTTCTGCCATACCCAACTATCACTACCATACATAAGAGTAGGTACTAGCACCCCTCTATGGACAGCCAAACGTGCCTTTTTGGACACGTTTTGGCTATTCATAAACGCCTTCAGAGCTCCATTCACTCTATTACCTGCATTAACTCTTCTTTCAATATCTTCTACATTCTTACCATCTCTTGTAAACAGCGTACCTAAATATACAAACTCATTCACTTGCTCTACTCGCTGTCCATCGATCATAACATTACAAGCCGTAACACATTCCTCCTTTTCAAAAACCATAACTTTCGTTTTACTTACATTTACTTTCATTCCTTTCCTCTCTAACGCACCATGCATGGTTGTTACCATCTCCTGCAACTCCTCCGCTAAAGACGCAAGTATAACCTGATCATCAGCATAAAGGAGGCATTTGACAAGTAACTCATTCATCCTTAATCCACAGTCACTATTTTTCAAATCTTGCAAACAACTGTCCATGAAGAGGTTGAACAGCCACGGCGACGCTACACATCCCTGTCTAACACCTGTTTCGATGGTAAACCAATCCGTGTACGACCCATTTATCCTCACACAAGCTCTAGAATCTTCATAAAGGGATTTCAGAGCTCGTATGAGGCTGCTGTTCACCCCATACATTGACAGTACCGACCACATTTCATTCCTCACCACTTTATCGTAAGCCTTTTCCAAATCCACGAATGCGCAATAGACCTTTTGACCTTTGGCCAAGAATTTTTCGGCTACGCACCGCAAGGAAAAGACTTGATCCGTGCATCCCATACCCTTTCGGAATCCTGTTTGTACATCCCATATTTTCTTGTCGGTTACTTCCATAACTCTTTCAATCAGTACCTTCGCATACAATTTGCCAACAATGCTGAGAAGGCTAATGCCTCTATAGTTCTTGCAGTCTTGTTGCGAGCCTTTTCCCTTATAAAGAGGCACAACCACCGCTGTGGTCCAGTCATCAGGTACTCGGCCGGTGCTCCAGCACAAGTTAAATAAGCGCTGCAGCTGACCAACTATGATGCCCTGTCCAGCCTTCAGCATCTCAACTGTAATCCTATCATATCCTGCAGCCTTACCTAATTTCATACTTCCCAACGCCTTCACAATCTTTTCTTTATTTAAATTATTACCAAAATACGCTGATACCGAACACCGAGGTGCACGACGCACTCCACAATGTCAAGGACGAACACAAAGGAGGGACCTCACACGGGATAATCTGATCTCCCATCGGGGAAGCCCTCATTAATGAGAAATACGACACGAAGAGAGAGTTCAGAATACTCAATTACAAACTCATTTACATGACCATGCATTCAAACCTCAAAGGGCTTATGTGTGAATAAGAAGTGGGTAATTTTACATTTGACATTTTACCCTTCAAATGAATTACAAATTCATACAGGTATCTTGGTGCACTACGTGTAAATTAAAAAAATATATAAATTCAATTTGTTTTGTAAAGATTATATTTCCAATGAAATACTATTATTTCAACTACTCTGTCTTTTCAATATACATAACTTGTGAAGCATGTACCATACGGTACACATCTATATTTTTCGGTTTTAAGTAATTATTGTTATGTAAATATTAGATATTATAGGTATAGCTACACATTCTGTTTATCTTACAATAACGGGATCAATAATCAATAATTTTCTATAATTGTTCTTCATACAAAAGTTAAACAAAATTGCTGCCATTACTTCTATCCGTTTTTGTAATATTTGCATAACAATTACTCAAAACCAGCAGTTTTACAAGAAATAATCGATACTAGGTCTTCAACTTTCTGTTTTGCGAAAAACTAACAAAAAAATCCTCTATGATGCTCTGTAACATTTCTTTTCATTTTTTGTTCCTATCAATAAAGATTTTCCACATACAACGAACATAATTTAAGCGACCCACACAATTCATAATATTTTCGTCGTCCTACCTAAAGACATCGAAAACTTTTTCAAACACTCGTGTTGACATACCTCGGCTAAGTCGGAGGACGTATAACGATAAATATTTTTCGGTTTAACGTAAGTATATTTGTTCAGCAACTCATAAACTTGACTTAAAGCGCACTACTCAGCCTATTTAGACATATTGAACTCAACCGATATTGAAAATGTGAGTTGTATGCACCCCTCTATGGCTTATTTGGAGATCTTTCGATCGTACGAAAACCCGGTGAAATTGAATGGTAGGAACCAGTGAGTCGGGTGCGAGATTGCCGCTGCGATTTGATTTTGAAGTGTTAAATGGTTTCTTCGTTCACTGATTTATTTGAAACAATGTTTGAGTGCTTTTTTGACGGCCGGTTGGCGTAGCGGGAGTGTAAGCGACTGCTACGTCGAAGGTCGCGGGTTCGATTCCCGCTCAAGTCAAACATTTGTGTGCATGAACATGGATGTTTGTCTTGGTCTGGGTGTTTCTATGTATAATATGTATGTATTTACAAAAAAAAAGTATATATGTATGTTTATCCATTATCTAGTACCCATAGTACAAGCTCTGCTTAGTTTAGGACTAGATGGTGTTGTGTGAATGTGGTAGAATATTATTATTATTCACTTTATTCATCACATTTCTCGTAGTTAATTTTATATTAATAAACTACAATTAAAAAAATGTTTAAAAATATAAAAGGGACCACGGAGACCCACCGGTGTCGGGTACAGGGACCAAGCCACCGGTGGTTAGGGCCTCAGAGACAGGAACTTCCTCACGATGCGTGCCGTGTCGAGAAGAACTGCCTTCTGTATCAAGGACTTGATCCAGCTGCCTAGTGCGAGCCTCTTTAGATGTTGATCGAGGCTCTTGGCAATTAGCCCATTTACCGAAACGACTATCGGCACAATGATCGCCGAATCCACATCCCACATGTAAACAATCTCCGTCGTGCCGTCATGCGGTATGGTGATATCGATTATCATTGCGAGTCGCTCTGCTCGGTCTATCACTACAATATCAGGCTTATTGGCTACAATAGTCCTGTCTGTAATAATAGACCGATCCCAGTACAACAATGCACGACCATTCTCGAGAACTGGGTCGGGCACATATCTGTAGTACGGTACCTCTGAACCAACGAGATTATATTTGAGGGCTAGTTGCTGATGGATTATCCTGGCCACTTGGTTGTGTCTGTGCAAATACTGACCGTTGGCAAGACTCGAACAACCGGACACTATATGCCTGAGCGATTCCCCGGGTTGGTGACACGCCCGACATATGTCAACCGTCCCATCCCTCAGAATATACTTCCGGTAGTTGTTTGTCATGACAACTTCGTCCATAATTGCAAAGACAAAACCTTCGGTTTCTCCAAAGAAATCACCGAATCGCAGCCAGGAAATAGAAGCTTTAAAATTTACATCGGGCCCATGTAGAATCGTCCATGCAGCTCCTTGCCCCTCCATACTTCTCGTCGGTCCTCAGTACTAAGTACTGCAGGTTTGTGCCAGTTCTCTTTAGCCAGAGCGAGCGGGGTAAGCCCGGTATCTATTCCGACTACATCGCGATGCACATCCACACTCATTTGCAGAAAATAATCTCTGAGGTGGCACACCTTGCGGTTGTGGAGGGTCCTAGCACATAAAAAGCCTCGACCCCCACATTTACGCGGGATGTACAGCCTCATTATTGATGAGCGTGGATGATGCATACGAGATGCAGTCAGCATTGAACGGACTTTTCTATCCAGGGCATCTAGTTCAGTCTGGGTCCACCTGAGTATGCCGAAGGAATACATTAGGACTGGCATGGCCCACCCGTTGCAGGCCCGCACCTTGTTGCCACCTGATAAAAGACTGTTAAGTACTTTTCTCAGGCGGCCAAAGAACCGAGCCTGCAACGTCTGTTTCATGTCAGTCTCAGAAATATTCAAAGACTGCGACATATCCAGGTATTTGTAGGTCTCAGTTAGGGAGAGGGATCTAAGTTGTATGGAATTTGAGAGTTGTATCCCTGCAGATTCCATAATCCTGCCTCTCTTCACATGCATGACCGCACATTTATCCACACCAAATTCCATCCTGATAGAATTACTAAAGGTTTCGGTTACCTTTAATTTACCTTGAATTTGTTGGGGGCAAATAATTTCAGGTCATCCATAAAAAGGAGGTGAGATGTAACATGACCTCCTCTCCTCAACTGATAGCCTAGCCCTGAAGCCTCTAATAAGGTACTTAGAGGGTTCAGGGCAAGGTAAAACCACAGAGGACTCAGGCTGTCGCCCTGGAATATACCTCGCTCGATCCTTATTGGAGCACCGCAACCCAAGATCAATCGACACCCTGGATAGCGCAATACGGTCCTCCATTGCCCCATACACGCCCTTAAGAGGTGCATAGAGTTGTATCTACTTTGTACAACTCTAGCACCCTCAAAAGCCACGCATGAGGCACGGAGTCGTACGCCTTTTTGTAATCTATCCAGCATGTCGATAGATTCTTTCGGTTACGGCGCACTTGTTGGCTAATGGCCATGTTAATCAATAGGAGCTCTTTAGTACCACGAGCCCCACTCTTACATCCATTTTGAGAAACAGATAGAATTGAATTATCAAATATATGTTTAGATAATTTCGTTCTCAAAATGGATGTAAGAAGTTTGTATAACGTTGGTAGGCATGTAACTGGCCTATAATTCTTGGGGTCCGTGGTACTACCAGACTTATAAAGCAGGTGGGTAACGCCGGATGTTAAAAAATCAGGCAGCGACCCTGATTCCAAAGACGATTGAAATTGAGATGCTAAGCAAGCATGCGAACTTCGGAGCCACTTAAGCCAAAAATTGTGCAGCCCGTCCGGTCCCGCAGACTTCCAGTTCTGTAACGGACGGACTGCGCTGACTATGTCGTCGATAGTAATATTTATAGGCTCCATTATTGGAATTCGTTCACATGCTCGCTCAACATTCCCAATCCAATCACCCTCCGCATGGCTGACGGGTGTCGACCAAATGCTGCGCCAAAATGTAACAGTGGCATCATCATTCGGTCACCACCCATCGCCATTACTCGTCGAGGAATCAGGGTGCTCCCATGCCCTATACACCCGCTTTTCGTCTCTCTGGAATGTGCGATTAAGGCAATACCGGTCCACCCTTTTTTTATATCGCCTAATACGATTTGCCCATGCACAAAGTTTTTGTTTCAGAAAATCGATGCGCTCTGTAACTCGAGATAAATAATCTTGGGAACTGATACCAGTTCCCACGAAGGCCCGAGTCACAAAGCGCATCACTCTCGGTCGCGTATTACCGGTCCTAAAAGAACATAGCTTGCCAATGAGTGCCCTAGTCTCAGCGATACGACTCTCAATCCTGCGCTGCCAAACTGGCATCGCAGCGGCCCGTCGAGTAGTAGTATTATCTACAGGGAATTTAACTCCCGCTACTCGACATGCCGCTGCAGCCGCACAATACAGGATTGACTGTGTATCGCTGAGATTTTCACTATTCTCAAAATAAATTGACAATAGTGAATCCAGGGCACCCACTAGCGCTATGTTTTTCTTATGCATGGGCAACCGAGGCAAAAGAGGCCGAATATTTGGATTTATGGATCGGTATTCATCAATAGCACATTCCAAAGCGCTCCTTAAACGATCATTGTACTGGGTACTTACATGAGAAGTCTCGTCATCTATCTCTTCATCGGCGACATCAACCTGTTGTAGTTGTGCAACCGCCGTCTGAGTTCGCGATGGAGAAGTGATGGGGAGACTTCTCTGCAAGTCAGAGCGAAGTCTCTCAAGCACGGTGTCATCCAACAGACGACACCGTTGGATGGCCCGCACTTGATCCGATAGCTGTTGTGTTGACACGTTGACAGCTGGCTCAAGTGCCTGAAACAAAGGCAGCATACGATCACGGTAAGCACTGAGGTTAGTTCCTCCCTCTGTGGCCACAAAATATGCCCGCATGACGTTTTCATTCATTGAACTCGTCCATCTCATGCGGTGCACATCACCACCGGCAGCGGGGGCCCTGCTCGAGACCGGTGGGTCTCGGGGTCCCAAGCGTGTCGGTGGCCGGCCTCACCCTCGCCGACGTACAGGTGGTGGCGACGTCGGCGGCGAGAAGTACTCGTCGCTCGACGAGCTCGACGCCTCTGCAATTGCCGACAACTCTGTTGTAGGTGCCGGCGGCTGCGAGGCGGAGCTGAGCGACGAGTCCGGGGGTGTAATTCGTGCAGCAGCTGCCCTAGATCTTGTCAACATCTCATTTTCTCTTCGTATTTACATGTTTACCTTTGTTTATTTACAGTTTTCGTAGGGGATTTGTCATTGACGTAAGACGTCATCTGGAATAATGTTATTGTATTTACTTTTCATAATTAATTTAATGGTTTCTTGATATAATTATGTGTTTATGCGGTAAGGAAGTCCTTCTTGTAGTAACAAAATATATATCTGAATCCAAAACTATGTTAAATAATACAAATATAAATATTCGAGAAAAATTGTATGTCGTTTTGTTGACGTGTTGCTAGGTTATTTATATTATTATTATTATTTTTGTCATGTGTGCCGTGAATGTCTACGTTTTGGAAGCAATGTGCGATTATTGTTTTAAATAGTGTTCGATTCGAAATGTATACTGATATTTATTTGCAAACGTGAATTCCTACATCACTAATTCATCAGCAAACGGTTGAAAATACATTGAAATAGCTTGAAATTTCCATTGAATATAATCTTATTTTGGAAGATAAATTAATGACTCTGGTTATCAGTGGTCTGTCTCCTAATAGTTTGTGCTCAGAAAAGTAAGTTTTCGTCGTGTTTTTTCATACATATAACATACATACATAACGTCACGTCTTTTATCCCCGAAGGGGTAGGCAGAGGTCATACATATAAACAATCACACAAACTAAAACAAACATCCATGATTGATTTCAGTGGAAACTGGAATCACATAATCGCAAATCGAACACCGAGTCCTTATGCGTAGCAGTCGGTTACACTCCCGCTGTACCACCGTATCATCAACAACTTTATTAATTGCAAACCTTATTACCTATTAAATTACTTTATTCATTTGCCTTGTTACAAACAGTATGTGACAGGTCGATATAACACACGCATAACAAAGTGTTATGAATGTTTCCTCATGTTTCACATAATCGCGTGTGCATGATGATTGAGATTGAGCTGGTGCTTGAGGTTTTTAATTAACTCAAGGGAGAAGGTGCGAGGCTTTAATTAAATTTATTAACAGAATATAACCGTTTAAGTTATAGTAAGGCTGTTGTCTTGAGGCTCTTACTTATTTTAGGACATGTCAGAGATTTTCGGCTGGTCTCAAAGTTCGACACCTGAATTGGCCAAATACTCACACGAAAAAAAAAGCAAGAAGATTTTTTTTCCAATATTCAACCAACGGACGCATAGTACGCCCAGAATCGAAACAAATATTCATGGATCACATACAATGTTGTCTCGTTTGAGGATCTATCCTACAACACTTAGGTGTTTTAGTAAGTTAACACGCGGTGTTTTAGTAAGTTGGAATCGTCATTTGCCAGAATTTTTAAGCCATTACAAAGGTCTATTTAAAAGTTGTTACTGTTTTTTTTGTAATTTGGGGACCACAGTACGCTATAGACATAAATCCAAGGCAAGATATTTTAAACATGCGTTCATCATTGCAGCCTTTCACTCCCTTATCACGTCCACTGCTGGACATAGGCCTCTCGTTTGCGTCACATTAGTATTGCGAGCAAATTAGTAGGACTTGGCCTACTATACCACGCTGGCCAGACGGGTTGGTACAGGGTTTGATGTCGAGTTTTCCGTCTCTACGTGCAAAGACGGTATTTGCATCGTATTATCCCTTAGTCGCCTCTTACGACACCCACGGGAAGATGGGGGGTGGCGACACTTGTATTCTATGCCGTCAACCACACGGCGAGAACATGAGTTATTACTCGAATAATATGCTATGATTATGATAACCGTGGAATAGTATTTTCAGTCACTTTACGTTCACAAAAATTATTTTTCGATCTTTTTGTATAAAGGAATCATCGAAGTTCCACTGCAAAATTGTTGTCAATCTGTTGTGTCCATAATTCTGCTTACTTATTACATACACTAGCTGTCCCGGCGAACTCCGTATCGCCTTTTTAATGTATTTACATTTCATATTAATTTTTAACTCTTTTCCAACTTATTCAGAACAAAGTTACCAAGAACATCAGTGTTTAATCTCTTAATTGCTAGGCAAAGTTGTTTAGCCATATAAATTATTTCTAGGGTAGAAAAACTAACTTATTGTAAGGAGATGAGAAGGTGGTATATGAGTGATATGGTTAGATCACTGATCTAGGGATGTGATAAAATTACTTATACTATTAAATACTATGGCTATTAAATAATTAAATCAACTGCAAGTCTGACTCGCCCATGAAGGGTTCCGTAGGAGAGGTATCCACTGAACATAGCCATTATCTGCATCGAACATCAAATACCACTACCACTTTTTCACCACCAATAATAACTTTTTTTATATTATTATATTTCCCATCCGCCATCTTTGATCACGAAATAGATGTTGTATTTGGATTCGCCATCCTTTTAAACATCGGAGACGATACCCATATTGATTTAAAAAAAACCCATCCGCCATCTTTGATCACGAAATAGATGTTGTATTTTTATTCTCCACCCCTTAAAATATCGGAGACGATAGCCATATTGATTTTTCAATTTTTTCCCATCCGCCATCTTTGATTTCCCATCCACCATCTTGAATCACGAAACAGATGTTGTATTTGCATTCCATACCAATATTGATTTTTTAAAATTTTCCCGTCCGCTATCTTGAATCACTAAATAGATGTTGTATTTGGAATCCCCATCCATTTAAAAATCTGAGACGATACCCATGTTGATTTAAAAAAACCCATCCACCATCTTTGATCACGAAATAGATGTTGTATTTGGATTCTCCGCCCCTTAAAATATCGGAGACGATAGCCATATTGATTTTTTAATTTTTCCCATCCACCATCTCTGATTTCCCATCCACCATCTTGAATCACGAAACAGATGTTGTATTTGCATTCCCCTACCCTTTTAACATCGCAGACGATACCAATATTGTTTTTTTAAAACTTCCCATCCGCCATCTATGATTTCCCATCCGCCACCATTGATCTTGAAATAGATGTTGGATTTGGATTCCCCATCCCTTTATATATTGGAGACGATACCCATATCGACTTTAAAAAAAAATCCCGTCTGCCATCTTTGATTTCCTATCCGCCATCTTTGATCTTGAAATAGATGTTGGATTTGGATTCCCCATCCCTTTATATATTGGAGACGATACCCATATCAACTTAAAAAAAAAATCCCGTCCGCCATCTTTGATTTCCTATCCGCAATCTTTGATCACGAAATAGATGTTGTATTTGGATTCACCATCCCTTAAATCATCAGAGACGATACACATATTGATTTTTAAAATTTTTCCCATCAGCCATCTTTGATTTCCCATCCGCCATCTTGAATCACGAAATAGATGTTGTATTTGGATTCCCCATCCCTTTAAACATCGGAGACGATACCCATATTGATTTTTAAAAAAAAATCCCATCCGCCATCTTTGATCACGAAATAGATGTTGTATTTGGATTCTCCATCCCTTTTAACATCGCAGACGATACCAATATTGATTTTTTGAAATTTTCCCATCCGCCATCTTTGATTGCCCATCCGCCATCTTTGATCACGAAATAGATGTTGTATTTCGATTCCCCACCCCTTAAAATATCGAAGGTGATACCCATATTGATTTTTAAAATTTTCCCATCCGCCATCTTTGATTTCCCGTCCGCCATCTTGGATCACTAAATAAATTTCATATTATTAATCAGTGTCCCGAAAATGCCGAAAACGATACCCATATAGATTGTATCCTATTCATTTAGCCTTTTTTTGCCTTTGACCCAACCCTCCCCCTTCTCATCTGACCATCTTATTATTTTTGTCTGGCCCCTATAAGTTGTGGCGTAATTTTATATAGCCTATAGCCTTTCGGAATAATTGGGCTATCATAGGCAATAACAATTTTTGAAATCCGACTGCTAGTTTCTGAGATTAGCCGACATTCTCTTTTAGCCTTTTTAGCCTTTTGCCCGGCCCCAAAGGGTCAAAGCGTTATGTTATATAGCCTATAGCCTTCCGGAATAACTGGGCTCTCGTATACAAAAAGAATTTTTCAGATCCGACCGGTAGTTCCTGAGATTAGCGCGTTCAAACAAACAAACAAACAAACAAATAAACAAACAAACAAACAAACAAACAAACTCTTCCGCTTTATTATATTAGTATAGATAATATGTACGCAGTGAAGTTTGTTTTTATAGCGTACTTATCTTCGTATTACTTAGTTATCTCGGACATCTTTAATAGAGAAGCACCATAAAAAATAGTTCTCTAATGGATATAGTTCCTCTAGGCCAGGTGGAGTGATGATACGGTGATGGCTGGCAGTAGCTGGATAAGAAGAGCTGGAAATCGAGTTCAGTGTCGTGTCATTGGAGAGCCCTTTATCTAGCTGTGGACAACTGCAGGTAAATGATGACGATACTTTTTCTGTAGATTATTTTATGTTTAAGCAGTCTAATAACGGTGCTTACAATGTACATACACCCAACAATAAGATAAACACAATCATAAATTGTATTATTGACATACATACATACACATACATATCGTCACGCCTTTTATCCCCGAAGGGGTAGGCAGAGGTGTATTTCTTCGCCCACTTTTCGCCAGATATACTTTAGTCCCACGTAATAAGGGGCAAGCCTATTGCCGTACCGGGCACATTTCCAGACTCCGTGCTGCTACTGAGAATTTCGTGACAGAAAAACCCAATAACACTGCCCGACCCAGGAATCGAACCTGGGACCTCCCGATCCCACGCACACATTTATGCCGCGAGACCAACGAGGCAGTCGTTTAGGGTTTGATGTCGAGTTTTCCGTCTCTACGCAAAGATGGTATTTGTATCGTGTTATCCCTTAGTCGCCTCTTACGACACCCACGGGAAGATAGGGGGTGGTGACACTTGTATTCTATGCCGTCAACCACACAGCAA
The DNA here is from genome assembly GCA_944739405.2 of Euclidia mi. Taxonomy (NCBI): domain Eukaryota; kingdom Metazoa; phylum Arthropoda; class Insecta; order Lepidoptera; family Erebidae; genus Euclidia; species Euclidia mi. The sequence goes on along the minus strand of OX123204.2, from coordinate 21,138,363 downwards.
TATTATTGTACAACAGTATTATTGATTAGTCTAAAAACCGTTATGCGTACCTATAGAAGCACCTTTCACAAACCTTTCCACGTATCGCGATATTTACTCAGGTATTTGATACCGTAATCAAAAATAACATTATTTCAAGTGAGGAAATTGGAAGACCTAGTAATGGTTAAATTATTCATAACATCATGGCAATATATCACGTGACACGACACTCATTCATTTCGCATTATGTGACTGTAGGATTGTTGTTACTATCCTAACAGTGAGTGCCTATTATAAAAAAGTCATTATCAAATCATCAAATAACCTTTTCAAGAAGAACAACATTACCACTTGTATCGCATTACCACTCTGCTAGTAAATAATCTCAACACTCTGGAGTCAAAGCTATGCCGTGTATTGCATAATCATATTCATCATCATCAGCCCTTTATACTGTCCCACTGCTGGGCACGGGCCTCTTCTCACTATGAGAAGGGTAAGGCCATAGTCCACCACGCTGGCCAAGTGCGGGTTGGCAGACTTCACATGTCTTTCGAGAACATTATGGAGAACTCTCAGACATGCAGGTTGCCTCACGATGTTTTCCTTCACCGATAAGCAAGCGATAATTAACAATTTAATACGCACTTAACTTCGAAAAGTCATTGGTGCGTGCCGTGGATTCGAACCCGAGACCCTCTACGTAGCAGTCTGTCGGTCTCTCCACTCGGCTATCGCTGCTTATACTCATATACCCCACACTTATCTTAAAATACAATAGCAACACTAGGTGTCTGCTAGAGCCTCATTATATCCTACAATTACAACTTACACACAAAGGCTACCTATAAATATTGTGCCGAGCAGATTGTTAGTAAGAAAAGCTTCTCTTTCAACGACTCCTAGGGCATGCTTTGTTTTATACAAAGAAACAAGTAGATTAATACTAGTTCTGTTCTGACTTTATCCAGGTTGACGGAAGTATACATTTATATCTATTCTTTTGTTTGTAGTTTTATCAGCTGTCTTTTTTGGGTTGAATTGGTACTATTGCTAAAATAATTTCTATTGTGATGTGACAGCGCAAAAGACAAACAGTGGTAGTGATTCTGTTGTGCAGCACTAAATAAAATGTTCATTGCTCTCGATATCTCCCCATAGATCGGCAAACTTAAGCGACATTGTAGTGTGGCCACTTGGATAACTGTTCGCTTCTTCTGACGTTTACATCAGACGGCTGCCGTGCTTTGAAAGTACGTAAAGCTGTTGGTACCGGTTCTTCTCTCAAGGCAAGAATTAGGCCATATTAGGTATTCGGGGTGCCTATACACGCCAACCACAGCCATATACTTATACGAAAAAAGTACATGGATTTGTATCTGTCATACGCCTCTTTCATCGGTCATAATTAGACCATTTTCCAAATCCATACCCCTATATATCTTTTCAGAAGCAAAAACAATTTTTCACAAAAATAAAACGCACGTCGCTATTTTTAATTAGGGCCTCCGCAGACTAGCTTCTTTTAGCATCGGCGACTGGCGATTCAGTCGCTTTTTAGCATCCAGATGCAGCGTCCGAATTCTTACACCGCACAATGGAAGATGCCGATCGCGGCGACATGTCACTTAAAATAATAACGTAAGGGTCGTCCATTAATAACGTGATTTTATGTCTTTCCAATTTTAAACTTACTCTGTGATGATGATACCTGGGTAGGTTGGAGGCTTTACTACCTCTCCTTATTCTTTATCAAAAGTGTTTTTTTATACAAAGTAAATAAAAAAATATTTTATCCAAAAAAGACATTGCGAGCTACTGGTGTCAAAATTGAAGCTAAAATAAAAAAATATGACACTCGTTATTCTCTTCATCTCTTACCTGACTTCAATTTGTTTGGGTCGGCGCTGTATGGACATACATTCTCTTCCATACTTCTCTGTCACCAGTTATCCGATCACTTCCCCCTTTTCTTACATATCTATTCTCACACAGTTATTTCATCTTTTATTTGGTCGCCCCCTCCCTTTTCCTCTCTACCCTCCTATTTATCACTTGTTTACCTAAATACCTACATAATCATCCACTCTTCTCATAAGATGTTTCTAAAATGCAAATCTTTTCATCCATGGACGCTACTTGCAGACTACTTTGATATTTTCTCTATTTTGGCATGGTAAAAAATTATTAATTTGTCATGCATCATTACCTTTAAGAACGCTTTTTTTAAAGTATACTGGCTCATTTACATAAGTGTTAACTTGCAATAATTGCAATTCGATCTTGCAAAATATAATAATCTTGCAAAATATAAAAGCATATCAATCATAAAGAATTCCAGAAATGGATCAGAAAATTCAGAGACCTACATAAAAAGAAAATATCCAGACCAAACTGAGGACATCCTCCTTTTTGAAGTGGGTTGATTAAAGCATCCTAGAGCATCCAAAAGCAACGAAAGATCTTAATACAGGACTTTTCTGAATCCCTGCCAATCGAACGAACGATCGTTGTTTTATGATGCGTATAGGACAAAAATCTCTGGCTCAAGAAAAACAAGGACAATTGATATCTGTCTACACTTATTTGTCCCTTCCACCTATCAAGACTCACGTGATTAAAGGACGACTCCTTACCATAGGTTGTCACTTATTTGTTAACCCTTAAATAACACCGTGGGGTAATAAAATTCTTCACCCCAGGGGCATAACTTGTATTTTTTCTTGCGATGGTAGTGTCATCTCCTAAAGTTGTCAGTCACGTGGCGTTAAAAAAAAACTTCCATCTAGTCTGCTTAGGTATGTGAGAAAATTACCCCAGGTTGTCAGTTACGCATGCATTAATTTCTCATCAATTCAGTCAAATATTTGATAAACTAAGCTTACAGAGCCCTGCGAACCTCCTTTTTTGGGTGCAGCGTCACAAGAAAACCTAAGACAACCTATTAAGTTTTCTGAGTGGATAAGTTTCCGGAGCGGATGAGACTTTTCATATTAAATGATATTTTGTAGAACGATCGTTAATTTGGTGTACAATTAAGCCAGGATCAAACCAAGGCGTTCAGCTCGCGTCCGCGGTGGCGTGCGCGGTGGCGATTATTGCGCGTGCAAAAGTTGTGCACACTGTCGCGTTCGTTCAGGCGTTCACCAGGCTGTAGTCGCGTCACTAAAATGCTGTCTGATACAGATAGGGAAATTGAAGAAGTTTTACTTCTGTCTGCTATTATTGAAGACGAAGAGGAACAAGAAGTGAACTTGATGTGGGTATGATAATTATACAGTGCCAGTGAAGTAAATACCTACCATCATTCGATAACGCCTTATCAGAATGAGACGTATCATACAACAATGGGTATTTGTGGAATTAATTTATAATTTCTTCCGTTTCCACCATATTTAAAATCTACAAAAACACAGATTCCTCAACAAATAATAGCTGCGTGCAGCGTCCTAACGCAACAAGCGCGATCTGATCGCCACCGCCGCGTGCAGACGCTGCACCGGACGCCGCGTGCAATCCAAGGACGCGTAGATGTGAACACCGCGCTATAAGTTCGTACATAACATCTGATCGCCACCGCGCACGCCACCGCGGACGCAAGCTGAACGCGTTGGTTTGATCCTGACTTTAGTAATTTAATGAAATAATGAAGTTTTTTAAAGTAAAGCACTTTAGTGTTATTTAAAATGTTTGATGCTTTGTTAAAAATATCCCCATGTAAACTACAAAAATAATTTATTTTGCACACTACAACTTTTATTAGCCGTTTGGGGTAATTTTACCCCAAAGTTTTATTTATTATTCTGTAACCGAAAATAAGGATGTTATTATAGGGTTTGACTAGTGACTGGCTGAAACAGAATAAATGTCGATAAAATTATGACAGCGCTTATAATAAATATGTAAGTTTTTATTAAGGCAGTACACTACCTAGGGTGATGTACTAGATTTTGACGAGGCGACCCTCATCATAGGTTATGATAAAACTACACTACCTACTGCTCTCTTTATACCGATGAAAATATTAAGCAAGCTAAAGTCAGTATTTTTTACCTACATCCTTTTGGATGTAGGTAAAAAACCAGTTCTCGTATTACTTTCAGAGAGCATCATCTATCAATTCATACGTTAACATTAATACGAAGAAATGAGTGCAATACTATCTATGCCATCTATTGTTTAGCATAAAATGTAGAGTATAACTTGCCAGATTTTGATAGTATAAGTCTTTTTATAATAGTAAGTACATAATTTAACAGCATTGTTACGAACATTATTTAATTATACTGGTATATTTATGTTTTTTGATAGAAACCTATATTACTGATATTGTACGAATTATTGTATGACAACGATGAAAACATAAATCAATTTATCGATAGTTGACTCGGCCGATCACCAAAAACACACTACAGCACTACGGTCGCCACGTCCGAACGCAGAGAGTCGCTAAAACGCGATGCAGCATCGATACAGTTGCAAAATCGCCGGTCGCCAATGCTAAAAGAAGCTAGTCGGCGGTGACTCTTAGATGTATAGCGCGACTTAACGGTGCATATAAGCTCATAAACGTATTCCACTTTACGGCGTTCACGTCACGAGATGATGATTTTATTACTGAAGTAATTAAAACGAATGGCCACATAAAGGTACTTCCAGTTGTGTATCGCTTAAGACCAGCGGATGACATGAGCGAAGTGTCAATAAAACTGCTATGAAATATATTAGCATGATTATTATAATAGAATTCACTAAGGAGGAATAAACGCTGAATACATGAAGATGTAAATCGTATCTCTATCTCAATACATATCTTCATTGTTCAGAATTTGCCCTAGACAGGTGGGCAATTGTTGCAGATGGCAGTGGAAGTTTGTATTACATCCACTTGACTACAGCAAGCAAGGAGTCTGACATATGAGACTGAGTTTCTCAGCACTTAGATTTAAACAAATTAATTACCTGGTGATCTTCTCTAGTGGCTTGAAAATAGAGGTGAAATTTCTGTAGCTACCAGGCTCCAAGCGGCGTCTTCAGCACACGATTCACGTGGGAGTAGAAATCACACAATTTTCTATATATACATATCACAATTTACAATACTGAATGCGGACTGATAGGTGCCAGCGGCAAGTCTATTACACAATACGGGTTCGATTCCCGCTCAAGTCAAACATTTGTGTGCATGAACATGGATGTTTGTCTTGGTCTGGGTGTTTCTATGTATAATATGTATGTATTTACAAAAAAAAGTATATATGTATATTTATCCATTGTCTAGTACCCATAACACAAGCTCTGCTTAGCTTGGGACTAGACGGTGATGTGTGTATGTGGTAGATTATTATTATTATTATTATTATAAAAAAAAAATACAATTTGCGAAGCTGGCTTAACCATGTGCTTTTCAAAAGGCGGTGATTTTATTACGAGACGACAAACGTGTTAATTTTTCAAAGCAAGAACAAAGAACGATGTGTCATCTTACAGTGTGACCAGAGTCAAAAAATTATAATAGACAAAAAAGTGATACCAACTAATATTCTCGATTTCACTATCATAGACAATATTTCTATTTCAAACATTCATTGTATATCAAATAAGCTTATTTTAAGAACCATTCGACGATTTTTTTAAATAGGGGTTCCGCTCTATGTAAAATTCCTGTGCCACGGGTTATCTTACAAATATTTAATTAACGGACACAACGCACACGCAGACTCGAAACAACAATTTATGAATCTCACAAAATGTTGACCCGGGTGGTAATCGGACCCACACTCGGCGCAGTGCCAAGCGGTGAGGCGACCATTACGCCAACAGTGCCTTCAATCGATTGAGGTAGAAAAGCCAATATAGTATTGTGAGCAAAGTATTGATTGTTTTTAAATCGCTACTGTTTTTAAATCGATTCTAGAGATTATGTGATTGGAATTCACTAGGAGGCCGTTGTGAGTATTTCTCGTATCGCTAAAATTCAGCTTAATACAAACATTGACATAGTTATATTCTTTAGTCCATATATATCGATGAATACAAATAACTAGTGAAACATGATATATTTTTTCATGGATTGGACATTCAATATCTTTCGTGAATATGTTTCATATTTAAAAGGCCGATTGTAAAACTTTATGTATCATTTATTAAATTTTAAATTCATCCATGAAAAACGATTTAAAAAGCTGATCGAATATAATTATTATTGAAGATGTAAATAGTGATAAGAACCTTGATTTAAAAAAGATTGTAATGTTACTTAATAATGGAGACAAGCAATTTGAAATTCAAGTTCTGGACAAAATCTTTTTGGTGCTTTCTTCCGAAAAATTCTTTATAGTTGCACGGTGCCCAGCAATGTATTTTAGGTACATTGTCATTTATTGTGTATCCTACGCCTATACGAGATAAGAATTAGTAAAAAACAGATGAAAGAAACCATTGTAATCCACTGTCGTAAGAACTTTTATAATATAACTCACTCCTGCATGTAAAATTTTAAAACAATAAAAAACAGTAATAGTATCTATAAATATCACGACGCAATGTTTTAATTAAAAATATTTTTAGCTCTATAAGTACGACCGGCTGTATTCGTAAATAAACTTGAATTTCCTGGTTCAGTAATTGTATTACTACGTAGATATATAGAGAGCCCATCACACACACAATATGCTATTCCGCATATAATTGAAAACCAATTTGATACAACAACATTAACTTAATATTGAGAAACTGAATCGAACTTAGCTCAACTTAATACAATTTCCTTTATGAAACTAACTATGCTATTAGCTGTATAAACTTATATTTAATACTGCAGATTATATTGCAATGCCAATGCAATATAATCTTTACTGTTTTACTTTCGCAAATGGTAAACTCAAACATACTATTTTTATGTATATGTTAATATTACGAGGGTCAAACTGAAAGTTCTTAGAAAATCAAAAACTGATTACATTAGCCAGTTATTAGTTTTATTATATCTTTTCAAAATATTGTCCATTGACGTCAATACACCGCTGCATGCGATGGAACCACTGGGAAAAGCACTTTGCCCACTCGTCCTTAGGGGTCTCTTCAATGGCATCGCGATACGCAGCCACCGCTTCTTCAGCATTCATAAACCGCTTTCCTTTAAATTTTTCTTTAATTTTTGGAAATAAATAAAAATCACAAGGCGCAAGGTCGGGGCTATACGGCGGGTGACCCAGTAATTCAACGTTTGATGTCGCCAAATAGTCGATCGTTCGCTTGGCGGTGTGCGACGAGGCGTTGTCGTGGTGAAGGAGGATCCTACCGCGAGGTCGTTTCTCTCGAACTTTTTCCAAGACAAGTGGCAAACAATTGGTAGTGTACCATTCTGCAGAAACTGTTTTTTGATCCTCTAACACAATTGTTGCGAAATGACCTATCCTTCCAAAGAACGAGGCCACCATTTTTTTTCCCGCACTTCGATCTCTCTTCACTTTAGTTGGCAACTCCTCGAAAGGAAACACCCACTGAGCAGATTGTCTTTTGGTTTCAGGATCATAACAGTAAATCCAGCTTTCGTCACCTGTTAGTATGTCGAACACAGCATTTGAGTCACCTCCGTTAAATCTTTCAATCATTTTACGGCACCAATCCACACGATGGAGTTTTTGAGCCTTAGTCAAATTATGAGGTATCCACCGGGCGCAAAGCTTCCTGACCGCTAAATGTTCGTGGAGGATTTTGTGCACTTGACTCATACCGATGCCTAAGCTTGTCCGAATCTGCTGATAGGTCACTCTTTTGTCAGTCTCTATCATACGCCGCACAACACAGATGTTATTTTCAGTCGTCGCCGTAGAAGGCCGTCCCTCACGTACATCATCAGTGAGATTAGTGCGACCACGTTTAAACTCATTAAACCAGTTGTAAACAGTCGCACGAGATGGGGCTTCATCGTGAAAGGCCAATCGTAGTCTATCATAACTTTCTTGTTGACTTAAATGACATCGAAAGTCATAAAAAATCATTGCACGAAAATTTTCTCGTGTTAAATTCATGTTGACGTGACACAGACAATTTTCAATTTGCCGCCAAATCGTAAAACAAATGACAAATGAATGAAATATATACTCAGTAATATTGGCAAAGAGTTCTATTTTCAAAGTTTAGAATATTTTTTTTATTATATTGTTTATAAGTGGCCAGTTCTAAGAACTTTCAGTTTGACCCTCGTAGACCCGCAAATAAAAAAACTTAGCCCTGTACATAATCTGTCCACTGCTGGACACAGGCCGCATCTAAGGGCGGTTTCAGATAAGCGTTTTATACGCGCGTATAAGCTCGTTTTTGGACGTGCATGTAGTCGCGTATAGGCGCGCCTTTTGACGTTAAGAAACATTGCTGTATATAGAGATAGACAATATAACTCTTTATACGTGACAAGTGATTGTGTAGGCGTAACCAAGAAGGATTTTCGATGAAAGGTCATTTCGACCTATAGGTGCCTTTCTAGTGATCTATTTGATACTGTTGATGTGAAAATTAAAAATTATCTATAGTTTGTCTTACAATCAATAACATCTTCATTGAAAGGATTATCAGACTAATACCTGTACCGATATTATTTATGTGGCAGGTCTCAATCGCCTGGTTTTTTTCGGGGCCCGCCTGACCATCTGGCGGGCCAATACCCGTCGAGGGGTAGCGAGGAATGCTTCAGCGATACCCGACCCTCCGACATACGGGTACGTGAGGAATACGGGTTGGTTTTTAGTCAGTAAGAGTCTGACGGTCCCTTTCACCCTTCCCCCAGGGCGGAGGGACTCCATGAGGATTTTCCAACCCGACAAAAAAAAAAAGGTCTCAAGTGAAATACCTTGTATTGGACATTTTGACGTGAGTTTCACCAGGTCTGCCCACGAGGTCATTGAATGAGACTCATTACATCGATATGTGTATGTCGGCGATACGCCAGGGTTATGGTGTCCAGACTCCATAATAAAAACACTCACGTAATATTACTTGGTTTATTTTCAGACGATTTCTAGCACAGAATTGAAATAAAATGTGACTTACAGTCCTTTTTATACACTAACCGTAACTCAACTAACACAATGTTTAACAACTGTCACTTCCTTTTCAACATATAATTGAAATTACTGTACAATTAATTATAAACTAATCAAAAATTGACATTAATATTGTAATGAATTTTGCACAACACCAAATGATTTATTTTACACGAATAACAAATTTATTTTATTAACCAAACGCTGCTTTACAACATTGTCAACAGATGGCGATGGCTGGATGGCTATCAACAGGATGCAAATATTTAAACGCATGTTATTTATTACCGTAAAAATAAGTGTCAGAATAATGTTATTTAATACTAATTGATTTTACTTTGAAAGTTTCTGGAGTTATCTTAATAACTAAGCGATAAATTAAATACCCAATCTTTATAAAACAGTTAAGCAGCCAATACAGTGTCTAATATTGTAAAGTAGTGAAGTTCTCAATTCTGCGTTCACAAATAGTTATTTAAATATCAATCTTAACTATTATTGACATTTTCGTAGCAATATAATCATTATATATTAATTTGCGCCCATATGTACTATTCGAAAATTTATGAAAGTAAGTAAATTATAATTTACTAGAGGGTGCCCGCAGCCATGCCCCCACATTTTTTCTATTTATCTATTTCTCTAAACTTTAGCTTTTGGTGTTTTGCTTTGCAATTATATTGGATTGCAATTTTTTTGCATGCGCCTGGCAATGTTAAAGCCCCGACTAAATCTTCTGCCTATTTTTTTTAATTCTTTAAACATTAAACTTAATAAATTTTTGGATATTTTTGTTTTTCATAATTTTCTATAGCCCCGCTACTCGCCAGCCAGGTTCCGTGTTCCGTGGGGTATAATAGGAGAGGTATGAGGCAAGTTTTGAGCTTGCCTCAAATACCTAGGTACCCAAAATTGATGCCAGCTCTCGGACCTTAAATATAAATGGTCTCTTCACAAAGTGGTCTCAAAGTAAACATTGTTGTTATAACTAGCTTACGCCTATGTGCGAGACTAATGCATGCAGTAGGTATTAGAAAAACATATGTTACGGGTAATATTTTATTGATTCATCATAATTGGCTGAGATGTAGTAATATTATAATCCCTACAAAGAATTAAAACATGAATTCCTGTATGTTTAACAGCTCACTTTTCGGGCAGACATCTGAACTACTTAATACAATATGGATTTATTATGATAAGCATTTCATTCTACATTTGGATAAAAGGTCGGTGAGAGTTTTTTACGTATAAGATCCGCATCGCAACCTAATCTAACCAAAGTCTCGGCTATTACCTACATGGCTCACAGTCGTTTCTTTGAAAGGTCATAATAATATAAAGACTACATGTTCCTACTGATATTACATTAGAATTTAAGTATAATGGGCTAGTCCTCAAAAAGCAAATAGGGTCTGTCTCAAGAAGATGTTATTTAACCTAGTTTATTATGCTCTTGTAGTAGTGCATACTGGACTTTAAGAAAAAGCTTTTTGACCTCAAACCAGGCAGTAAGTACTAGGTTGAGGCTGAAGGGTTTTCTAATCCTTTATACATTGCATTGTCCTCACCGTATTTAAGAAAACGGCTATATCAGACAGGTTATCTGGTAGGGTGGGATTACTTATAAACCTCCATTACCTACCTGAAAGCCAAGTTCTAAAATCGACCATAATATAAACTAAAGCTTACTTTTAATACCTCACATTACGTGGCAACACTTTTCACACGTTGACGCTAAAAGCTAAAAATAACACGTACATACTCCCATAGATTACCGTACACTATGCTTAAAAATCCGTTGTGTTATTACACCCAGTTATTACACAAGTAGGGGAAAACAAGGTGAATTCGCACTATTGCGGTGGTCTCCACGTAATGCTATACAATTGCGGCTCAAACGGCGGGCCGACACGACAACCTCTTTTGCATTGTAAATGCCGATACCGTACCCTGTAAAAAATCGTTCGTGTGGAAACCCCAACCAATTCTTACACTGGCCCGTAATGTGTCAATTCTACCTTTTCGTTGCAGATAAAAGATTGTAAGAGGGGACTGAATGAAAATACGTTTGTGATAGTTTTTTTTGTCAGTAGAAAAATGTTAGGTACTTTCTCACAACGTCGTTGAGGAGTGTAATATTTTTGATGGTGTTTGGTTGTTATTACTTTCGTGCACATTCTGGAAAATTCTATATTTTTACTGTACTTTTCCTTGTTATATTTGGACTTAAATTGGACATAGTAAAGACTGATATAATATTTTTACACACATTACATTTGTGCAAATTTTCGTTTTATTGTAAATTTCCTGGTTTTGTGAATTGATTTTCACCCAATTACTTTAAAATCTAGCGTTCTAAAAACAAGTGTTGTGCGAAACGAAAATATATAAAGACACGTTTTCAGAAATAATATTTATAGATGGCACACCTTTATTGGTAGTTCTGGAACCTATCTGTTTTCGTTTCTGATTCTTTATGAAACTGATTTTATGATACTGTTACTGTATGTACTGTTACTGTACTTATGCAATCACCAACTTCACGGAACACACCGAAATATCAGATTCTCGAAACAAAGATTAAGATTTAGAAACGTTTTTTATTTATTTACATATTCGTATGTAACGAATATGTAAATAAATAAAAAAAACGTTAAATTGATAAATACTATATCTATTTTGGTTAACGTTGGTAAGTATTAATAGTTTCGAAGGATTGATTAACATTTTAAGTATTGTATTACATAGTTGGATGGATTAAGAAGGCTGAAGGCAATTCTTCAGACCGCCCGAAAGCCTCTGACTAGGCCTAACGGCCCGTTCACGACCAGCAGCGGCGGGCGGCAGCGTTTCGATGCACATGTCGCGCTTTGCTCCATCGCGGCCAATGTCCACGTGGCGACCACTGCCGTTATAAGACGGTCGAATCGTAGGAGAATAACTGAGGTATTTATAACCCTTTCTTTTTTTTATGTCGGTTTGGAAAATCCTCATGGAGTCCCTGCGCGGTGGGGGTAGGGCGAAGGGGACTGTCAGACTCTTACTGACTAAAAACCAACCCGTGTTACTCATGTACCCGTATGTCGGAGGGTCGGGTATCGCCGAAGCATTGGTGTTGGGCTCCGCCACCAAAACACCCAGCGGCCGCAAAGGATAGGGAGGACAGCAACCTGGCAACACCGCATCTCCTCTTCCTCTGCGGCCCCACCGCGACGCAACAATGGTGCGCCTCCATTTGGTCGCGGGAGATAGGGCGCGCGGCAACGCAACACAACACCGACTGTGAGGAGGTATTTATACCCTAAATAAGTTAGTTAAATAGACATGTATTAAATTTTTGATTAAGTTACGTTATTGTCTTTTCCGTCTTTTGCCCAAATCCATAATTATTCAAAGCGAGCTTATCAGTTCACTGACCTTTGAAAACCAATGCCTACTGCATAATGTTTTGAATAACTTACTGGTTTTGTTTGAAGTACCTCTTGTTGGGCAGTGAAACATTCCGACGAAGTTTAACGAATCAAAACATGTCCCGTAATGCCGTGGTATGTCGGCGAAATTACCATATCTGAGGAAGTTACAAAACATCGAACTCGAGCACGGGAAGCGTGGACAAGGTACACAAGGCTTTTTTTTCTAGAGAATTACTTTTTTTAACGATTTGCCTGCCTTGTCTTGGCCAGGGTATGGACAAACCCTTTGCATAATCAGAAACTATCTTAATGGGACAGTTCATAAGCAGCAATGTCATACTTATTTGTCATACTTTTTTAAGCTCTTTCGTGGAAGTATTATAATGCCATTAAAAATAGATTGTGAAGAGTCATACTGCAGTTATATTCTTCTTTTCTTTATTTAACCTATGTTGTCCCACTGCAGGGCAAAGGTCTCCCTTATACTCTGCAAAGCGTCCCTATCCTCCGCCAAGTTGGGCCAGTATTTGTCAAAATTATTGTCTAGATGCCATGGTTTTCGGGGTCTGCCTCTTTGCCGTATATTCTTCTTATCGAGTATGTAAGAGAATACCTAGTAAACGAAGCGATTGTGAACCGTTCAGAGCCACAGCTGCCATACGCTTGGCTCCGTTCAATATGAATAGAAGCCTTGCTGATTTCAGCATTAATGGGTAGGCTCAACCAAGGCAGTTCTACTCTCTTATAAGATAAATATCGACGTCAGGTAACTGTACCTAACGTCGATATTTGGCTAGAGGGTAGTACTGCCCAAATGCAGTAATTACTTTTTCCTTAATGATTTAAATATTTTTTCATTCTTAAATAATTTGCATATTGTAGTGTACATATTGATGTATATTTTTGCGTTTAAGTGAATGCGACTGCCAAAAGCCCTATCCCCGTTTCCTTCTCTATCCTCGCTTCCTCAAAGAAATAAGAGGGGGATCTCCTATTTATTTTCCCATTGTCGCGATAGGCAGCAACTTAGACATGTTTTTGCACACAGTGATGTGTTACCACTTACCAGTAGTCGGGCCACCGGCTCGTTTGTCTATTTATAGAAATAAAAAAATAATTTCCATTATAATTATTTTTCATATTCCATTATAACGTTAAAATGTTTAGTGGATAAACAAATTACCACATACCGTTTTAAGTGTATTGCTCGATTGATCAAGTCAAGCTTTAAGCACAGAATAGATAGTTCTTACGAACAGAAGCACCACTTCGCAAACCAATTTAAAGAAATGGCGACTCTTGCTACTAAGCAAGAAAGTGCAATTCAGCTCGCATGAGCATTCAGTACCTAACGCGATATTGACCTAACTGTTCCCGCTCTTTTCTAACACATAACGCTGTCGCTGTCTGGCGCGGAGCGGTGCGCTAGGGTTGTCGACTTGCCGCTGCTACTATAATATTTATTCATCGCCTATCTAGCTATTTGACCACGTACCTAATAATAAATATTTATACTATAAGTATCCTATCCCACTATTTGAGCTCGTAGAACGAAAACCACAAAAATTCTGGTGGTTCACATTTTCACTATACTAATTCTTAGTTATTTCCTAAACGCGTAGACTGATTTACATGACTCAAACAGATAAAATGGTTTTTGAACTAGACCTTTAATTTGACACCATAATCGTTGAGATATCTCAACAAATAAAAAGTACAATTTTCAAGTTGCTCTCGTAAAATAAATAAAATCAAAATTTCAAGTTGCTTCCGACACACATCCGTTAAATGAGCAATACTTCGCACCAGACTTATGATGTGAACATTTTTGTTGTTCACTATTAAAATTCACGTTATTAGCTAGCCCTGCGCGCGAGCGGTGACAACGCGGCGTGGAAGCCGCGCCAAAGTGTAGGCACTTATCGCTGTAGGTACGGTCGAGTGAAGGAGGCCTGCTTTAAGCTATAACAGTACCAAAATAACGTTGTTTTGATTACAGTTAAAATATCGCAAGGTCCATCAATTTGATGTATTCAGTAAAATAATGAAAACTCCGACACCACAGTTGACCATGCACTCACACCGAAAACAAATAAAAAAGTAAAATTACAGAGATTATATGTCTATGTGTGTGTCAATCATATTTTAAAACTGTACTTTTAAAAGTATTGCAGAAATGGATGGCATAAAAGACTTTTTTATTATCAATGCATATTTTTAAACGAAAGCAATACATATTAATTTAAATCGCAACTAAAATCCAGTATTTAATTAAATGTTATCGAATGATACGCGATAATATTTGTGTCAGTAAATGGCAATTAAATGTTTGCGCGGGTAAATGTGTACCGCGATGCCACGCAGAATCTAAAACGCATTAACAGGCACCTAAGCGAGTTTCAAAATTGAACTTTATAATAATTGTCAAGTAGGTTCAATATACAAAATCATACAAATACCTGCGTTTTAGAGTTGTCAAAGTAGCGCGGTAAATGGTTGCGTGTAATTCGATTTACCGTCGCAAGCGCAATGACGTCATGGCTACGTCACTCGTCCAAATATTGCCGCTTTGATCTATGAGTGGCGTATATGGCAACTTAATTGTTATGGATGCCATTACTTATAGATTTTACCGTTCATATGGCAACATTAAGGTAGGTTCTAAATTGCTGTTGTGTCTATAGAGTATGTTATAAATATAATCGAGTATCACAGACATGCTTACCTTTCTATGGTTGTCATTATTGGTTGGATGAAGCAATAGAATCCAAGAATTAGTAAGAGCGATAGTAAGAGCGGTCGCGGAGATCGATCGTGGAAGACGATCGAAACGTCGGAAACAAATAGGTATTTATCTTACACCGATCGTGGTCGCGGAGATTGATCGTAGAAGACGATTGAAACTTCGGGAACAAATAGGTATTTATCTTACACCGATCGTAGTCGCTGAGATCGATCGTGGAAGACGACTGAAACGTCGGAAACAAATAGGTATTTATCTAACACCGATCGTGGTCGCTGAGATCGATCGTGGAAGACGATTGAAACGTCGGAAACAAATAGGTATTTATACCTTACATAAGTTAATTTTACGCAATTAAGACCCGCTAAATGATTTTGTATGATGTATACAAATCGCTAAAGCTTAAAATCTGTCAAATATTGTTTGGTCCGAATAATCCTCGAAAAAGCTGAACTCATTTTGGAAATATTTACTACCAGGTAGTACGTCGCTTTCTATCTTTACAACAAATGAACAAAGCGATAACCCATCTCAGCGCTGTTTGTATGAAAATATATCTTATGTCGCTGATACACTTGAGCTTTCACCTGTAATTAGCATTCTCGCGAATGTTACAAAACAAATGAGTGTGTTTTAGCTAGGATTCTCACGAACATCCGGGCGAGCCTTAGAATATAGACAATACATAGAATTTCCGCTACAATGGCGGTTAAACCCAATATATTTACTTCACTTTGACTTATGATTTTAATCTAGGAAAGAATCTTCGTAGTTTGTCACTAATTTTAACTTGACTCAGAATAAATATCGATAAAATATCGATAATGTTTACAATAGATCCTAAGATTTAGTTGATTCAGATTTAATTTCAATAGAATGATGATAAACTCTCGATATCGATAAATAAATTTTAACGTAAGAACAGACACTTGTGTGATTTATTAAACCTGTTCAAGTTAAAATCTGCATTGTATTATTTAGAAACGTCGTTTGTTTATGTATCTTACTCTTACTCTAGAAATAATTCATAAGTGAAACTGACGTAAACATATTGGGTAAAACTGCTGTTGTAGTGCGATTTCTATATTCTTTCTATATTCTACGGACTATTTGAATTTAGAGTATTTGCTAGAATGATCGTGAAAATGTTCGGTTCGACAAAGCAGAAAACGGTGAATGCTCGCTGTTCTGTTACAAGTGAATGCTCAGGTGTATCAGCGCCATTAGGCAATGTCAGAGGTCATCGAACGACCTATAAAGAACAATGGCAGGATTATACCTGTGAAGTGTTAGAAGCGTCTATAAACGTAACTTATGAAAAACTTATTAATATAATTATTTCGTATTTTGTACGTTTTTAGTTTCAGCAATAAAAGCGTACGTTAAATTATCTAAATTGATAAACTATTTATTGAATACATTCATTTCCGGTGCTTGTTTAATGTCATTTTCAGAGTTACCATTTACAAAACAATCGTATTTGTTTAATAGAAAATAGGTAAGTAATCTTTTTAACCTACATCTAGAAACAATTCACGATAATGTTAAAAAATATTTTATGTATATTATATAAAAAGAAGATTTTAATTATGATATAAATAAATATATATTTTTTACTTGATCTGAGATAATTATCATTTAATTAGAGGTATCAGTAGGCAATTGAAAGATAATTAATGACAACACTAAGTGAAATGTCTACATTGTCAGTATCCTTACTCCTTGCCCTTGTCTATGATCCCTATAGACCGTGCCACGAGAATATAGACTTTTTGAAACAAAGAATTTCTACTAAGTAACTTAGCGACAGATCTGTCAAAAACAAATAATGTCAAATCCAATGAGCGCAACGGTACACAAATATGTGTCATTGCAAAGTAATATGTCAATTGATCGGGTTTTTATCGATATATGCGCTACCAACAGTGTTTTGTGGTACTGGAATATGTCAGACGCCTGGAATGTCAACATTTTGCGTTAATCCATTAATATTTTTTCATTCTTAGGCATTTATCAAAGGATAAAACATATTTTTTGGATGTTAAGAATATTTTTTGGTGTCGAAATGCTCGTCCTACGGTCGGCATCTCGGAAAAGCGGGGTAGAATTGCAGATGGCAAACTATTATATAACGATTTTGTTTAAGTTCATTGTGACGTTTTCATTCATACACAATGTAAAATCTCTATGCCTAGACATTTTAATGTAATGTACTAGCTAGTGGTCTGTAATATTATTCATTAGTGGTATTTTTTTAATATTTACGATAGCTTAGCTATTGACTATACGATCGAATACCATGTTTGTACTCTATTATTGACATATATGGCTCTCTTTTGTTGTCTTACATTTACAGAATTACCTACGTGTGAAAACTAAAAAAAATCGGCAAATTCACGAAAATACTTCCCGGAAATTCGAATACTCAAACACAAAATAAAATATGTTTATTTTTGTAAAATTTGAAAAAAAATTGTCACGACAAGAAGTCATAGATAATAAAATATAAATTCGAATACTTAGTAGCATAATTGAGCATTGAAACAAAAAAACTACTGTTCAAAAAGTATAAAAGTTCACTAAGGCATAAAATCTCAAAAACAACTGTTAGAAACAAAGGTTGTGAAACCCTGAATGTGTGTTTGCAAAAAGTCTATCTTCTCGTGGCACCAACTATAGTCTGTGACATTGTCAACGTTCTTTTCTTTCCGAAAAGCTTGTTTGGTAGTGTTCTTGTTGTTTTCGCAGTTTTTTGTTGAATTATCTTTATTTTTGATTCTTGCTTACCCCCTGGACTTGATTCGCTGCCCCATACGACAACTTGTGCTTTCTTACGGACTATCTACGCTCAAAACATCTGGACCTATAGCTTTTTCTACACGAACTTCGATTGTGTCTTAAGATTTTGTTATGATGCGAAGTAGCAGGCCTACACGCATATTGTGCGTGAATTGTAACATTTGCGTCAATACTCTCCGGCGATATCGCATCTTAGATCAGAACACAAGAGTTTGTACTTTGCTCTGCAACTGGGTTTATCCAAAAATCGTAAGTTTTTAAACATTATTATACTTACTTACTTACCAATTTAGCGTAAGTAAGTTGCAGTGAATTTTCAAAACAGTTTAAAATATTACAAAATTCGGTAACATTAGTCTATCTAGATGTAGTGTGATGCATTTTCTTTGCCTGTAGTAATAATTGCTTTTCTTAATTTTTAGATTACTGATGATGATTATGTTTGTGAAGCATGTTGGGAACTCGCTATGGATTGAGTAAATCAGAGTTTGCAGCAAGATGCTAATGAAGGTGAACAAGCTGGATCGTGTCCACAAGGCCATAGAAATGTGTGCCTTCTGTGTGGATGTTCATTAATACCAAGGCAAAGTGACAAAATATTAAAAGATAGCCTGACCGAACTACAACAGAACATGATAAATATTATCCAAATGAAAATAGAACCACGTCAGGTCCATTCATCTTTAATTAGTATTTATTAAATAATAATTAATCCTTTTGCAGCGTTTTATTACTAAAGAGTTTTATAAGTCTATTGGTGTCTCTTTTAAAGTAATCTAATACAAATTGTCTGTTTTTTATCAATTATGGAGTAAGTATTTGATTACAAAAACATTCCTTTATTTCATTTGCAGCTGTCACCTTCAGATAAGGTTTGTCATGCCTGTTGGTGGCGCACTAAGAGAGATCCCATATCCTTATCCTTACTAATATTATAAATGCGATGTTTATTTGTTTGTCTGTTTGTTACGCACGAAAAAACTACTGAACCGATTAGAATGAAACTAGGCGCACAGATAGACCATAACCTGGAATAGGATATAGTATACTTTTTATCCTGGTATTGAGTCCCTGTGGGATAATTATCGACTTCCACGCGGGCAGAAGCTAGTTCCTTAATAAAAGCAAGTGACTTGTACCTATTTGTTGCCATGACGTCTAATCTTAAGAAGCTTTATATTGAAATGTACCTAAGGCTGCCAAACCGTGGCCAAGTGAGTTAGGTACAATACATATCAATATAAATTGTACGGTAGCTGGCGACGTCACTATAACCTTATAATGAGGTGGCGCTCTAATACTCAATAAAATTGTGAAAGATAAAGGATTACATAAATCCTACATAGTCTACATCTCTATTTCGTGATGGAACTTTGATTTTTTAATATTAGGTAAGTTCCTAATATTAAAAAATCTAAGTTGAAAGACTGATTCAAGATCAGTGTCTAGACTTGATATGTATCAAGTCTAGACACTGATCTTGAATCAGTCTAGGTATATCCTATCAATGCTTTTTGCACATCACCACCCCTTATCTAAATGTATTTAATGCATTTGTGTAGTTACAAAGTTGTTTTCTATTAACATAACCTTAAAATATAAACAATGTTCATATCCTTTTTTTACGGCCTCCTAAAATAAAAACTCTTGATGATTATGTTTAAGTAATAGAACCCCTTTGTTTTTAACATTTTTTCATACATAGACGCTTCGAATCGATTTCAAATAAAGTGTTGTATGGGAACTTGCCATTGTTCTTTACTCTCAGATCTATAGTTAGTTTGGTTAGCTACACTCGCGGCACCTGTCAAAACATGCCACCGTAAACTTAATACTCCCACCTGGAAAACTCCCTCAAGCGGCAAAATTGAACAAAATTTAAAACTGTAGGTCTCAATAATGCTCATAAAATATGTTTACCAAACATTCTCGGTAAGTGGCTTGGCACACAACAACTCTGGTAAATGTCGCTCGCAGATTCTGTGGGACACATCTTGAGAACTCCTTCAATCAAAATTTAAGTTGATATTGGAAAAGTTTCGCGAGATTAATGCGTAACTGTTATACAAACGACTCGGGGTCGTTCCACTTTGATCAGAATTGAGTTGAGTTTGACGATATCGTTGAATTTGACTCGGAGCATATTCATCTCATGTTCAACGAGCAGCGTTACGCAGTCCACTACTGGATTTAAGCCTTTCCTTATTGCGACTTCCTAGTTTCGTGGAGTCAATAGGAGACGGAGAGAGAGAGAAACGCTTTGCAATATGGTTTGATGTTGAGTTTTTCCGTCTCTTCTCAAGGATACACCTACTATTTACTTCATGTATTTTCCTAAGTCGCCTTTTGACCTACTGAATGAAATGGGGTAGTAACACTTTGTATTCTTAATACGTCACCACATAACACCTTTTCAAGCTATTGTATTAAATGTCACACTTGGAATTCAACTATCTAAGGAGTGATTGACTTCTACGGTCTCTTATCGATTTTTGGTTGTTCTTTCGGATGTTTCCCATTCTTTTATATTTCCAAATCTTAGGGCAACCGAATCAGCTTAGCTATTTTTGAAGCTTATGTTTAATTGACTTTAAATTTGACCTAGTGATAAATAAATAGCAAGGTTATGGTGGTATCTATAATGCAAAACGTGTAGTACTCAAATATCTCGGCCATTTAAAACACAACTAAATAGTATTATAAACTAAATCAGACAAATTCATAACAGTAACTATACCTACAGTAAAGATAGGTACATACCTTGATTATAAAAATGACATATTAGTTACTAAAACATAGCTAAGCGTAAAATGTCAGCAACATATCTCCCTGCCATTCCCTTCAAGCATATAAACGCGTAAGATAAAAAAGAGATAACAGACATATAACAATAATTTCTCACAAACAAGAACATCCGACAATGACAAATTTACCCCTGAATCTTCATTTAGCAGCTTACGACAGCAAGGTTGTTTATTTTTCCATTCGCAGACCCTCAGTTTTATTGTGCTAAGAGACGATTCCGGCGAAAATTGTAGATTCACTAAGAAATTGTACGAGATAAGTGGGCTCGATTTACTAAAAAGATTTTTTTGGGCAAGATTGTTTCGGGCGAGGGTTTAGGATGATTTTGTACGACTGGTGCCTTTTACTGGCTTGTTTGTTGCGCTGGTTTTAACTTAGAGGGAATAATTAATATAGTTCTATGGAAGTTCAAAAGATATTTCTTGAAATTGTTCATATGTTTTTGTTGTTAGCGGATAAGTTAATGGCAATTTTGTTGGTAGCCGTTTACCGCCAATTGGCGATACAAAGATTATTCGCGCGCCTCTAGCGGCGAATTTGGAAGTTATCCGGGTACACAATTTTGACAGCTTTCAATACAACTTTGTTTCGAGGTTATAGCAATGAATACAGATGATTTACATTAAAGAAGCTTACTTCTTAAGGATGTCATGTGCCGATTAAAGTTGGCGTATTGACGGTTGTCATTAGTGTAGTTCGTAGTTGGCGCCGTTGGCGGCGCTAGCGTCTTTCGCCATCTGTCTTGCATTGCTTTGGCGTAAGAAATAGACAGCTGTTGCACTGACACTCACGCGACTGTTACGCCGCCAAGCGGCAATTTGGGTCGCAGAAAGTTTGTCTTAAAAGCGGCAATAAGAAAAACATCTCTATAAATAAATATCTATGCTCTATGGTTATAGTGGTAATTGTATTGAGCTGTCAAAAGTGTCGCACTCGGGCAACTTCCGAATTCGCCGCTAGAGTCGCCAGTTAGAATCTTAGCATCGCCAATAATGGTCATAAATTGAGTTTTTAGCTCTCTCACTCATTCCTAGAATAATTGATATTTCTTCATTTTAACTAATGGTAACAAGCATTGAAAGGTAACCAACGCTGTGCTCGATTAAATTTTTAATATACTCTATACTCAAACCGGCAATTTAGAACCTACCCTAACGTTGCCGCATGAACGGTAAAATCTATAAATAATGACATTCATAATAATTAAATTGCCATATACGCCACTCATATATCAAAGCGGCAATATTTGGACGAGTGACGTAGCCATGACGTCATTGCGCTTGCGGCGGGAAAATCGAATTACACGCAACCATTTACTGCGCTATCTAACAACTCTAAAACGCAGGTATTTGTATGATTTTGTATATTGAATCTAATTCACTGTTACTGCATTTTAGAATCTACGCGGCATCGCGGTACGCTTTTATCCGCGCAAACACTTAGTTGCCATTTATTGACACATTGCATCTGTATTAAGTGTTAAAAACTCCAAATTCTCATACAAAATGTGACACAGCAGTGGAATAGGACAATTTTAATAATTTATTTGAAGAGATGTTTTGGAACCTATTTATCCATAAAATAAGTGTGAACACATACTACACTAAGTACGCGCACACCCCTCCTGCATATATCCTGCCGCGCGACGCGAGATTTCCGCGTGTGGTTTATAAAGATGAGTAGATACCTAAACCACAGAATAACTACTAGTACAACTAAACACAAACTTTGTTAGTTTCATAGTTTCCTGTTCGTCTCTGAATTAAGTAAATTAGTAGGTAGATAAGTATTAAACGGTGCCTTCGATGTTTATTTAAATAAACAAAAATAGCAGAACATACCGGCTCACGAGCCGCTCGTTTACAATTATACGTGTGTCATTCGATAACATTATAATATTAAATGCTCGATTTTAGTTCTGCTTTAAATTAATTTGTATGGCTTTCGTTTAAAAATATCCATTAATAATAAAAAGCCTATTTTGCTATCCATTCATTCCATACTCTTAAACGTACCGTTTTAAAATATTTTTGACACACACATAGACATATTATCTTTGAAATTGTACTCAATACATCAAACATAATTGATGTTCGATGTATAGAGGATTCTCTCGATCTCCATTCTCAATTAATTTAACTACATAATATCAAAAGAACGTTCTCTTGGCACTGTAGTGAGCTCGACATGATCCCGGAAACACTTAAAACTACGGTGGGTAATCACTGGCTTGGCAATCAAAGCAAATAACATAAGCATTTGTGAAAAGGTAAAACCATATTATGAACTCTATGACGCATTGTCTGGCTTCTCACCGAAAGCAAAGAAAATGCCATTAAAATAAACTAAATAATTGAAATCTCACTTACTTACAAACACACAAACTAACGATATATCACACAAGATACATGAAAATGAGAGATACATGCAAAAATATGGCGCGGATTTAGGTCGAGTTACGATCTAAATCCGCGCCATATTTTTGCTCTGACAACACTAATGGGTTGACATACTCATATAATATGCTAAAACTCGGGCTAATAAATGTTACATTATAATTACACATCGCAGCTAATCTTAGTAATAGTGTGTTCGTACTCATATATTATGTAGCGCATAATGAGCCGTTTAATAGCTTACTGACTCGCGATCTAACTTGAACTCCGTTAGGATTTCACGTTTGCATATATCACACTTGTATACTACTTGAATGCTTGCTTTCCTTTGGGTAGCGGGAATTAGATGATAGTCGCTCTGTGTTAAACATATTTATTTATTTATTTATTTATTTATTTATTATTTACTTTACTGTACACCTATAAAATTATTACATAGCATAAACTTAGACTATAAGAAAAGTACAGTGGGCGGCCTTATCGCTAAAAGCGATCTCTGCCAGGCAACCTTTGGATAGATATGGTTTGCAGAGGAAAATAATGGTGGTTGTAGGCGTACCATATAAATATATTATAAATATATATTTATAATATATATATGTATAATATATACATAAATACATAATAATATTACATCAATACTTATATTCGAAAATTTTAATCATAATTTTATAATATATACCTCTGCAACTAAACATATATACATCTCAACATATATACATACATCTAAATAATCATACTAAGTATAATATTATATATTAACACGACTTATAATGATATAAATTATTATAGTAGAATGATAGCTTACCCTACAAGGACAGATAGTGTTACTCTTCATAATATATATTAACGACCTACCTAAAGCCATTAATCATCCATTAACACTCTTCGCCGACGACAGTACAGTTACTATTAAGTGTCATAATTTAGATACGTATGAATCGGAAATTAACAATACCTTAGCATCCATAATCTCCTGGTTAGACAACAATAATTTAAAGATAAATCTCAATAAAACTCAGATTATGCACTTTAGTCAAAGACCATCGACTTCATCCTTTATGAATATAGGCTTCCAAAACAATAAAATAGATGTAACTAATACTGCTAAATTTCTAGGTTTAAATATTGATAGACAGCTTAACTGGAAGGCTCAGATAGATGTTCTATGTAAACGAATAAGTAGATCGTCCTATGCCCTCAATAAACTAGCCCCAGTAGTTAATATAGATTCTTTACTTACCGCATATCATGGAATAGTTGAATCCGTTCTTAGATACGGTATTATCTTCTGGGGAAACTCGACAGATAAAGAAATTGTATTCAAATTTGAAAAGAGATGTGTTAGGGCTATGTTTGGGCTTCAGGTAACTGATAGCTGCAAACCATATTTTCTTAAACACAAGTTACTAACACTTCCATGTTTATATATCTATGAGGTTGTATCATTTGTGAAAGGTAGCCCGCAATTATTTCCAAGCCTTTCGGATGTCTTTGTGAGAAATAGACGCAAAAATAATCTCTGCATACGCAGAGCTAATACGACTCTAATGTGGAACAGTATATTTTGTTTAGCACCTAAATTATATAATAAACTTCCAGATGCATATAAACATTTAAACAAGAATAAGTTTAAGAGTAAAGTAAAGGACCTGTTACATAAAAAATGTTATTACTCTATTAAAGAATTCTTAGATGACTCCTTATAACTAGTAAATAAGGCGTTTGATTTGTATGAGTATTTTAAAAGTTCCTAATATTGTTGTTATTGTTATTGTTTGTATAGTATATTTCATTTCTGTGCTCATTTATATTTCTTTTAAAATTTGGACGCCACTTGTGGCCGAATATGACGATACTATAACATGTTTTGCTTGTTTATACTAAGACCACCATATGTACCATATTCAACAAAATAAACGTATTTGATTTGATTTGATTTACCAACGCTTTAAACTTCGTTACTGTTTGAGCCTGCCTAATAGGTAGCGGTAGAGCATTCCACAAACGTACAGCAGTAACAGTAAAGGACTTATCAAAAAAGCTCGTGGAATGTCCCGGCATTTTCAGTTTTAAATTTTCTGATGACCTCAAAAACTTATTATGTGTGTCATGTAGGTACTCAAATCGACCTTTAAGATAGGAAGGAGTTGAAGGGATAAACAATACATTGTACAGTAAAGTAAGAATGTGAGCATTCCGGCGATGACGTATGGGTAACCACTTGAGTTGCGTTCGAAATTATGAAACATGATCATATTTGCGTAATCCAAATATGAATCGTATACAGACATTTTGGAGGCGCTCAAGTTTATCAAGTTGGTTTTCGGCGAGATCTAGATAGCTGATATCTGCATAATCGATAATGGGTAAAAGAATCGAGTTGGCAAGCGCAATTTTGGTGGCAGTCGGAAGAAAGTTCCTCAATCTTCTCAGCGAGCCTGCTGAAGCAAACACTTTTCGACTTACTTCTTGGATCTGTGGTCCCCAAGTAAGAGCAGAGTCGATCGTAACACCCAAATTCTTGACTTTGTCCCGTATGTGAAGTATGGTACCATCAAAAACAATATCAGGGAGCTGCGACCAGTTTACTTTTGACACCAATTTTGGGGCTACCAACAATAGTGACCTGCGTTTTAGAGGGGTTAACTTTCAGCCCAAATGATTTGCTCCAAATGCAAATTTGTGCCAGGTCACTGTTAATTACATAAATGGACTGTATTATCTGCGCTAATGGTGACTGCGTATAAATCTGGAGATCATCTGCATAAAGGTGGTAGGAAGAGCGAAGATTGTTAGAGATAGAATTTATAAAAATTGCGAAGAGTAATGGAGACAACACGCCACCCTGGGGCACACCAACAGTTATGTTACACCAAGCAGAAAATGTATCCTCAATGCGAATACGCTGTCGGCGGCCACACAGGTAACTACGAAGCCAATCAATCACTGTTGGAGATATGTTAAGAGAGCGAAGAACACCAACTAGAATCTCAAAGTCCACTGTATTGAAGGCGTTACTGAAATCTAACAGTACAAGAATAGTGAGCTTTCCGCCTTCCATACCGGACCTGATGTCATCCGTAATATTGACAAGGGATGTGACTGTACTATGACCTGGGCGGAAACCAGATTGGAAGGGATTAAGGAGATTATTTCTGCAGAGGGATGAATTAATTTGGTCATGGACGAGGCGTTCGAGGACTTTGGATAGGAATGGTAGTATAGAGATGGGAAGTAATTAAGGATGTGGGAAATTATGGGTAGGATTATATCGAGGATAGGAAGGAGCATATTACGGCTGACACAGTCGCTACCAACTGCGTTGGATGTGATTGAGATTATGCTCTTCTTAACATCACAATCAGAGACTTGATTAAAGACAAAAGGTGAATAACTTAATATTTAAAGTCAACCAAATTTACTTGGTATTGAGGATGAAATGCACTGAAAGAGACTTACTGAGATATTTGGGTCTCCATTGTTTGACCGAAAGGAATTTGACAACTATTCACTTCTCAATAAATTTTTCGCGTAATTTCATTTGTCAAATTATTACTTAGCAAAAAATCTATTCACAAAAAATTGTAACGCAAACCTAATGTTTGGGAAATTTAACAAAAAAATTTAAACTATAACTTGTTTACCAACTAGTACTTTTAACATATGTTATTTAGTCAAATATTTCAGTTGGAATAACAGTTTTTACGCAAAATCAATAATTATCCTAATTTAAATATTTCAGTTCCGGGTAACCTACTAAAAACAATCTCTTTTTTATATTAATGCAAGTCGTTTCTTGCACTCGCCGGCCGCTACCGCGGCACCTCTCGCTTCTCTTACTTGGCTCGTGCGTAACTTCTTCCATAAATATACTAATATCACCAAACGTTTATTGTATGAAGATTATGTGCTGTGATAAATCATTTGATTGAAGACCAAATGCCATAATGACATTTTACTTGGTAATATTTTACATACATACATATGTTCACGCCTTTTTCCCGTCGGGGTAGGCAGAGACAACAGAACGCCACTTGCTTCTATCCTTGCAAACCTCACGCGCTTCCTCTACATTCATTACTCTTTTCATTCATGCTCGCCGGTTACGGGTGCTTCGGATTTTTCCGTTTTTCAAGACGTCCCCAATTTGGTCGACGAACGTCTTACGAGGTCTGCCGTAACCAGCTTGCCCATACACCTCTGCCATATATTTGATTCGTCAATCTTTCTTCACTTATTCGCTCCACGTGTCCAAACCATTTCAGCATTCCTTTCTCAATCCTTGTCACGACATCTTCTTTCAGGCCACATCGCTCTCGTATTACTGCATTCGGAATTCTATCAATCAGTCTCACCCCACACATACTACGCAGTGATCGCATCTCAACTGCGTTAATTCTGCTTTCATGTTTTTTCTGCCATACCCAACACTCACTTCCATACATCAAGGTGGGCACCACCACTCCATTATGAACATCTTTCGCCCTTTTTAGGCACGGTTTGGCCGTTCATAAAGGCATGCAGCGCTCCATTCACACTATTCCCCGCAGTCACTCTCCTTTCAATATCACCTTCACATATGTATTCAATATCACCTTCAAATTAGGTACACGGGCGGAAGCCCGTGCACCTTATTTCATTTCAACTCCATTGAACTGCACTGACTTCTACTCTCTGCATTCGCGTCCATTGCAGAGTTTGGCGAATGGCCTTAGGGGAGAGCGCAAGTCGTGTAGATCCCTAAGGCAAGGCTGGTTGACTATCCTTCCCGAGGTTGCCGCCCGTTCTTGGTCTGGTTCCCTATGAAACAGACGTAACGAAAACCTCCAGCCGCCCTCACCCACACACATGCACAAGCACGTACACACATACATTCACTACACTAACCCAATCATTCATACGGACGCGCACACACATACATACACACTCCACACCTACATAGAAACACATACACATACGCCCACGCACACGCTCATATGAAGCCAAAAACAAAAATGGATGTGGAACACAAGAATAAACTACCCCAGGAGGGTACCAGCGTCCGTGACGCTGGAGAATCCCTCCCTGCACCACAAATCAAGTTTGATGGCAAAAATATCCCGTTCAGTAATACTGTAAAAAATCTTGGTATCTACTTTGACGAAACCATATCTTGGAGTTTTCAACTGCAAGAAACAAGTCGCAGACTATTTGCTTCGGCGGGCTCATAGCGTAGGTTACGCAATTTCCTACCAACTGCCACTAAAATTGCACTTGCACAATCTTTCCTTCTGCCCGTAATTGACTACGCTGATGTCAGCTATCTTGACCTCTCTGAGGAGCAGTTAGACAAACTTGAGCGTCTTCAAAACTTTTGCATACGTTTCATATTTGGACTGCGCAAATATGATCATGTTTCAGAATTTCGCAACATACTCAAGTGGCTCCCGATTCGTCTTCGCCGGAATACTCATATTCTTACATTATTGTATAATATCTTGTTTAATCCCAGTACTCCTTTTTATCTCAAAGAACGTTTTAAGTTCCTTAATGATGCACAAGAGAAGTCCTTGAGGTCGTCTGAAAATTTGACGCTGGAGATACCAACGCATTCCACAAATTTCTTTAGCAAATCATTTACTGTACAGGCCGCGCGACTGTGGAATGCATTACCACTAGAGATTCGGAAAGCAAAATCCTTAAACATTTTTAAAAGCATGTTAAAAAAGCACTACCTGTCCATTTAACATCATGCACTGTTTCCTAGAATGCAGGTCTTACTTTATGAGTAGTATTCACTGTATCTGTATTTTAGCATAGTTTTTAGTATAACGATATTATGAAATATATGACATTCTATCTCGTATAGTTTATAGGTATATATTTATATATAATAATGTATGTACATAATATGTGTATGGTCTTTATGTAGAATATGTATGATATATAATATTTATACATTTATGTATATTCAGTATGTATATTAGTTGATATTATTTTATTTATTAACTACACCATCGCCACACTTGATTGCTTACACACCATTTCTATCCATCCAAAGGTTGCCTGGCAGAGGTCGCTTTTAGCGATAAGGCCGCCATTTGTACATGCTGTAGTATAAGCCAATTAAAAAAATGTGTACTTTTCAATATTATTTGGTGTACAATAAAGAGTATATCTATCTATCTATCTATCTATCTGCACCCTCGGGTCCAGGCTACCCCACGTATTCTGGGGGGGGGGGGCAATGTTTCACGCGAAAGCAGAAGTTTAGACCTGCATGACCTGGCAAATGCCATGCCTCGTGCAGAACACATCACCAACACCTCCTGGACGGTTGTACCGCGTCGAGCAGACGAACGCCGCAAGGCAAACGTTAGCTCCGCTGCAACCGTAACCGGTAGAGGTAAACACCGCGGAAAGCGCTCCCGTCATCATAGACGTCAGCGTGAGTACGCAGCGCACGCGGGAGGTAGTGAACCGACAACGTCGGCGAACGCACCCCCCGCGGGAGGTAGCGAACCGACAACGTCGGCGAACGCACCCCCCGCGGTAGGTAGCGAACCGACTACATCGGCGAACGCACTCCCCGCGAGACAACAAACAGCTGGTGCAACGTACCAGCGTGGATATCCGCCCTCAGCCAGCGCGATGAGGGAACCGCCCAGGACGAAGCAATCGGCAGGACGCGGTGCGATTGGTGGACGCAGCAGCTCAGGCATGCAAGCGGAAGCCACACGGACGGCGAAGAGTGAGCCTTCGGGCTCGCTCCCGCCGGCTGCACGCGCCGCTCCAGCTGGTGCAGCGCCGGGCACCCCCGGTCGCGCCCCTTCGACGGCAGTCGGAGATGCGGAACCAACAGCCCCATGGGGCAAAACCGGGCCACGCCGCAAACTCGGCCCCAGAAAAGGCGGACCCAGGCACGCACCGACTAATCCGACGCTGTCGGGACGGCCCACTTCGGCGACACCGTCGAAGAGGAACCGTCACGACGATACACCACCAAGCGCCACGACGAAGCGTGCGAGAGTGGACGCAACACCGAAGAGGGCAACGATGAGCTACGCCGATGCGACTAATTCGCATCTGATGGTGGCCGTCATTGCCACTCCACCCCCAGACCTGACGGTGGAACAAGCACGGCAGCTCAAACTCTCCATAGAGGAGCGCATCATGGAAGCAGCCTTTGCACCACCGTCAAACAACGAGCCCTTACTCGCGCCATCCTTTAGAGGCAAACCGCTCGCAGCAGGAGGAGTCCTAAAGCTATGGTGCGAGGACGAGAAATCGCTGGCGTGACTCAAACGAACGGTAGCGGGACTGCAGTCACCGATCGAAGGAACAAGGCTGGCTGTCATCGGACAGACGGACCTCGCGAAGCGCGTACGCGCATCGCTCTGGCTGCCGAGGTCGACCAAACTGGAACTCTCGAAGATCCACCAACTCCTAGCTGCCCAAAATCCATGGTACGCTGTCCAGACGTGGCAACTGTACAGCGCTACCATGCAAGAGCACGGCCTATACTTGTCCTTGGGCATCCCCGAATCGGAGGTCCCGAGAATCGAGGCGCGCGACCGCCGAGTCTCCTTCTTCACCGTGTACGTACTGTTCCACGCTGCCGGGGCAGGGGCTGGCAGGACGGTTGCCGCGCCCAGGGAGATGCCGCCCGCCAGCGGGCATACACAGGGACGAGAGACAACAGCGGCCGTTCCCAGCACGTCGGGCACAGCCCGTGCACACACAACGTCCGCAGCGACAAAGAGCGCTGTGACGGCAGTTGACGACGAGCACGACTCGTCTGACGGCGAGTCCGTGGACAGCAATGTTCTCGGATCTTCGTCAGACTAGAGTCGTACAGACCAACCTCCAGCACAAGCAAATTGCAACGGCTACCCTACGCAGGCTGCTGGAGGTTAACCACCACACAATAGCCCTAATCCAGGAGCCGTGGATTGGAGGCGACACCATATGTGGACTCAACAACATCGGAGGTAAGATATTGCACTGGAGCTCGGCTCCTAAGCCGAGAACATGCATATACATTCCCCGAACAGTACCAGCATTGCTGCTGACTAACTTTTGTTCTAGAGATCTCACAGCCGTGGGAATACGAACAGGGCCCAGTGATCAGATACTTGTACTAGCTTCGGTCTACATGCCCGGTGATGAGGAGATCCCATCGAAGGAGCTGGCCGAGCTGGTGCAGCACTGTAAAGACCACGGCTGGCCAATAATACTCTCGGCAGATGCTAACACCCACCATCCACTGTGGGGGAGCCCCGAGGCAAATAGACGAGGACGAATACAGATGTATTCAGTGCGTTTGTTGATTACCGTTAGTGTTGTTGTGTAGATACACAACAACACTAACGGTAATCAACAAAGGCTCAGAGCCCACATTTGTTAGCTCCAGATATCAAACCATAGTAGACATTACACTGTCATCGGATGGGGCCACGAAACTTGTCACGAACCGGCATGTGTCCGCCGAACCATCCTTTGCCGACCACAGACGTATCTGCTATGACCTACGAGTGCAAGAGAGGGTTATACAACGACGGGTCTTGTATCACGCAATACCGGCATTGCGAGATACAAGACCCTGCTCGAACAAGAAATAGCCATGTCAAATTTCAACGACATGAACACAAGCACTGCACACATAGAACACAACACTAACTTACTAACAAAATTCATACAACGCAGCTACCAACAAGCCTGCCCCACCACACTACCGAAAACGAGTAGTAAAACCCAATGGTGGGGATCGGAACTGGAGAAACTCAGGCGCAATCTGAGAAAACTCTTCAACCGGGCCAAAACACAAGGAAAGACACGGATTGGGACAAATACAAAAAAGCCCAGTCGCACTACAAGAAACGCATACGATTCCGCAGGGGAGAATCCTGACGAAATTTCTGCACCAACATTAATTCCACATGCGAGGCAGCCAGGGTAAAAAAGATCCTATCCCAGGACAGCAACAAGACCCTAGGCTCCATAAGAAAGCCTGATGGCACCTACGCAACCACAGACATGGAAATAAGCCAAATACTAATCGAAACGCACTTCCCAGGTTGCACTGTGACCGACGACTGTGATTGGGAAGAATCAGAACACAGACCACCGACCCAGACAGACTGGACGATAGCCAACAACATGGTTACCGGGGACCGGCTGAAATGGGCAATTGCGCACAATTACATACCACGAAGGTGGAGGGAAGTAATAGTCATATTTCGCTCAAAACCGGGCAAAACGGATTATACACAAGCAAAATCGTTTAGACCTATCAGTTTAACCACCTTCCTGCTAAAATCGCTGGAAAGGCTCGCTGACGCGGGAAGGCGCACTGCTACGCAGACCACTACACCCGCAACAACACGCCTACAGAAGTGGTAGATCAACGGAATCAGCGCTTCACTCCGTAGTGGGGACCATAGAGACAGCGCTATCTGACAAACTAATGACCTTAGGCGCCTTCATTGACATAGAAGGCGCCTTCGACAAATCTAAATTCACCAGCATTGGCCCTTAACAAGTTCGGAGTTGAACAAACCGTCAGTGGATGGATTGATCAACTCCTGAAACAAAGGGCTATTCAGTTCACGGTTAATACCACCACAAGGGGGATAGTAGCAAAAGGCTGCCCACAGGGAGGTGTCCTATCAGATATGGAACATAGTGGTAGACGATCTGTTGAGAAGCCTGAATGACAAATGCTTCTTCACGGTCGGCTACGCAGATGATATTACCACCCTAATCAAAGGAAACTCGGAAGACATGATCCATTATCGGATGCAAGCAGCCATCAGGATCATGGAACAATGGTGCAACCACCATGAACTGACGGTCAACCCAAATAAAACGGAGCTAGTACTTTTCACCAACAAAAGGAACACCCGTATGACCAGAAAACCAAAACTTTTTGGCACGGAGCTTAACCTATCGATTGAAATCAAGTACCTGGGCGTAACACTCGACCACAAGCTCAACTGGAATAAACACATCACCACTAAAACCACAAAAGCATGTACAATCTTCTGGCAGTGCAGGAGAATAATAGGCAAGCAATGGGGTCTAAAACCATTCATCACCCTATGGATCTACACTGCCATAATACGCCCCATGCTCACAAACGGTGCAGTAGTGGTAGTGGTGGCCACGCACTCAACTAAGCACAGTCAAGAGCAAACTGCAGAGCATACAACGCCTCGCCTGTCTGGCCACAACAGGCTGCATGAAAACAACTCCAACGGCGGCATTGGAGGTGCTTCTCGACTTGCGACCACTGCACCTCATCATCCAGCAAGAAGCAGGTGCCGCTGCAATCCGGCTCGATAAGTTCGGGCTCTGGAGAAGAGATGACCGTATAACTCACGCACGCCTGAAAAGGACGTTAACTAACGAGATCCCGATGCTACATGCAACGTGTGATCTCATACCTAAAACCTTTGTCTTTGACAAAAAATACCGTATAAAACTGCAAGAAGAGCACAAGGATAGTTCTGGTATACACGAAGTTAGAGTATACACAGACGGCTCAAAAACAAAGTATGGGACAGGTGCCGGAGTATTCTCCCATGACTTGAATATCAATCTCTCAACATCGCTTGGTAAACTCAACACCATCTTCCAAGCTGAATGCGTTGGGATACCAAGGGCGGCGACGGCGATCGCGGCCAGAAATGTGAGCAGCCTGTCAATACGCATCATCACAGACAGCGCCTCAGTACTACAAGCTCTCGATGGCAACTGCTTTAATAGCGGCCTAATTATGGAGTGCCACCAAGAGCTGCAGAAAACTGCAGCGAGGACACAGTGACTCCACGGGCAATGACACAGCAGACCAACTGGCAAGGAAAGGATCGGACACAACAACTCTGGGACCCGAACCAATTGTTCCGATACATCTCAACCAACTAAGAACATGGTTACGCGAGAGAACCCTACAACAACACGAAAAAGAGTGGGCAGAGTTAAAAGAGCGTAGGCAATCTAAAGATGCCTTTCCCAAATTAGATAAACGACTCTCGCAAAAACTGTTGCAATCCAACAGGAAAACACTCAAGCATCTGACTGGCATAATAACCGGCCACTGTCCACTAAACAAGCATCTCTACAACATCGGCGTCACGGACAGCCCACTATGTAGGGGCTGCATGGAGACCGAAGAAACACCCGCTCATGTGATCCTACATTGTACCAGCGTGAGCGACCAACGGACGAGGTTCCTGAACAACCCCAGAACCATGAGCGAAGCCATACGCAATACTGGTCAACTCGTGGCCTTCTGGAAGGAGCTTGCATGGTATGAGTAGCAGGCGACAACCGTGTCACTGTTAACGCACAATGGCCCAATTAAGTGGCTAAGTGCGGAAACCACCTGTCCAACTAACTAACTATCACCTTCACATCTTCCATCTATTGTAAACATGCTTCCCAAATATACAAACCTTTCAACTTGTTCCACATTTTCATCTTCAATCGTAATATTATACTCAGTCAAACTTTCATCCTTCTCAAACACCATCACTGTCGTCTTTCTTGCATTAACTTTCATACCTTTCGCTTTAATACTCTCTTTCATGCAGTCTCTCGTTTGTTGCAACTCATTCGCCGATGATGCAAGAATGACTTGATCATTGGCGTATAAGAGGCACTTAACACGCAATCCTACCATATCGATCCCGCAATCAATTTTCTCATATCTTTCATGCTTTTGAGCCCTTATTATAAAGTTGTCCACCCCATACATAGATTGTAATATTGTGCTAAGTAAAAATTTGACCAAATAAAAATATGCGTACTAAAATCATTCGAAATATTGCATTGGTATAAAAAAAGGTTGCTAAAATTTGTTTGGATAATGAAATTTTGTCAAAGTCTTTTCGGCAAAATGGCAAGATCCCGAGATATTTACATGGCAGCGATTGAACAAATACTAGGTCTTGTGAAGCTCATCGTGTATTTTAAATAGTTAATTATCGCTTTGCTTGCTAAATCTCTTTTTCCTCGTTTTCGATGTCATAGGCCTGGACATTTCTTCCACTAATATTTTTGTCAGTTTTAAGTCAAGTGACTGCACAGCATTCAGAAACTTCTTATGTTTTTTACCAAGTCGTCGCTCCTGCTGTTGAGGATCCATCCATATCTTTTAAGTTTACCAACGCTAGGCTGCCAATCCAGAAAAAAATCAGCTCCACCAGCCATCGGTTCTATACACCGCTATTTTTTAATTAGTACAAAAAATTTAATGGGGCTCTAGGCATCTTTAACTAATCATATATATGTATGTAAAAAATAAAAATACTAAGTTCCAAAACTGTCCCAAAACTATCCACAAAAATACGTAATGTTTGGTAAATGCATAACTAAATACTATGTTGTCGTAGTAATTTTACGCGCCACTACTCCATTGATTAATTTGTGCAAACTCGAAGCTCGCCACCCCCTGTCCCTCTGCGCGCGCGCCGCAGTACTAAATTGAAGGTGATAGCGAGCGGACGTTTTTTCGTGGAAACAATTATTTTTTGTTTACGTTTGCCCAACGGGATGGCTTATTAGTTCACATCACGCGAGTGCAGCTATGCGTTTGTACAGGGAAGTGTTTGGAAGCCAGTGGATCGGTCGAGGCGGGTCGTAGCTTGGCCTCCATGCTCACCACTGTGTACAAAGGTGAGCCGTTGTGAGTGTGAGTGTCGAATAATTTAAACAGTGCATATTGGACGCTTTTGACGTAGTGAAAAGTCAGAGAAGTTTACTTATCTCGTTAAAAAACAATTAAATAAAACGTGCTGTGTATTGACAATAGTGATGGATATTTCGAAGAACAATTGAAATACTTGTAAGTAAAGTAAATATTACCTACTTAACTAAATAATAATTTGATGCGGGCGGCTCGAAATCGGTCTGTGTGGAGAACCTTGAGGGAGGCCTATGTCCAGCAGTGGACGTCTCTAGGCTGACGTGATGACGATTTAATAGTAATTGTAAATAGCAGCCGATTCTAACTTCATAAATACGCCAAAATTACTCTTTTCTTTTATTACAGAATACTTTCTTTTATTTTGATATGACGTGTTTGCTTTCTAATTACATACCTACCTCCGTATTTAATTACTTGTAAAACGGTACATTTTGCCGGTCCTCAGACAGGATGAAGTATGAAGGAGTGGGTAGAATTTAAAAAAATAAAAAATATCTACCTACACTTATTATTTTGCTTCATTTTATCGTCTACGGCTACCTGCATTATAAGTGCGACGGAAAGAATGCGTAAGAGTAGGACGGAAAGTAAGTACTATCAATGAAGTAGTGAATGGATTGTAAAATATGTCTATGATTTGGGTGAGATTTTCTACAAAAAACAAATGATTATAACTTTGTTATTTATAGATATTATGAAATTATTACGTCACTTATATGATAATAATGTCTTCGCTAATATGTCCTTAAAGTTTTTGTACTAATTAAAAAATAACGGTGTATATGGCTGTATCTGTGTTATGAAATATATGAGGATGTAAAATAGTCATACACACGATATCTGTACTAACAGATATCCGCACTTCCCTCCCGCGCTTCGTACAGTGTGGTGCGAAACAAATAGCTGTGTTTTTTAAATAACTTTTTACCGGTTTTGTGATAATTTTTCAGCTCGTGAGTTGCTTCTGGTTGTGTATTTTAGGGTTTAGGCTCCGTGTATTGTAAGTTTTGTACATATTATATTGTAAATAGTGTAAATAAGTGTAATTCATCGATCGGTAAGTCTTTTATTTTTTCTTAATGTAGGTACTGCGAAAAAAGTAGGTAAGTTTTTTACTAAATTATTTTTACTGTTAAATATATTTGTGTTTAGGTTTCCTTTTGCGGATACAATATAGTAAAGTTAAATAAGGTAAGGTAATAATGTCTTTATTCTGTAATGAACCACCTGATCGTGGTGGTGGCACGGATTTTTGTACACCGAAGTCGCCAACGACTAAACGTTTATTTAGTGATATGTCACCATCGTTTATTACGCCAGATGATAGGTCAAAACGTTTTCAAAGCGAACCATTGGTAAATAGTGTCAATTATTCTGATAGTTATTGTGATTTAGTAGCTCAGGCAACTAGTTATTTGGCCAACATAAATGAGTTAGTGAACGATCAAGGATCGCGTATTAACGTCGCTAACAAAACTGCCATAATGGATTTTACGCAGCGTATAACAGGTATAGTATCCATACTAGCATTAAAATCGTCTAGCAACGAAACTAGGATGGCGCATTTGGAACGAGAGTTAGATAGCTTAAAAAACAATCAGCAAAAGCCGACGTACGCACAAAAACTTAGCCTTCGTCTACCAGTGAAGTCAGTGCCGGCGGCAGCCGCGGTGGAGTCTAACCGTGTCCAACGCCCTGCTATTGTAGCTTACCCGACTACAGAGCGTTCAGCTGAATACGGGTCGTCATCCGCTACGAAGCAGGCACTGATGAAGGCCATCAAACCTTGCGACGAAGGCTTTCAAATAGTAGGTGTCAAAAAAACAGCCAAGTCTGGGGTAGTACTACGTGTAGCCAACGAAAAACAACTCAAAAAGTTGGAATCCGTAAGTGCGATTAGGTCTGCCGGTCTACGTCTAGAGAAGCCGAAAGGGCGTAAGCCACGCATTCTTGTCAAGGACGTACCCGGTGCTATGGAGGACAAAGCGTTCATCACGGCGTTATACCGTCAGAATATCAAAGATGAGGTAAGTGTAGATGAGGAAACGTTTATTAAAAATACCAAAATCACTCGTAGGCGTAAATTAGATAGTGGTCGTAAATGGATAGGCCTGGAAGTAGAACCAGACATTCGTAAACATCTTGTTAGCACAAAAGAAAAATTGTTTATAGATTGGGCAACATGTAGGTTTATAGACGACATAGAAATAGTGCGGTGTTCAAAATGTCAACAATTCGGTCACGTTCAAAAGTTTTGTATGTATAAAACAGCTGCTTGTGCTCACTGTGCTGGGGAACACGAAACAAAAACTTGCTCAAATAAAGATCTTCCTGATTTTAAACCTTCATGCGTAGCATGTAAACGCCTTAAGAAACCGCATGACCATCGTTGCGGATCTCAGGAATGTCCCACATATAAGTTGAAATTAGAACAACTAATTCTTAATACTAACTACTGAATTAATAGTTTAGGGAACCTAATACTTAGGTAGGTACATCATGGATAATATCGTTATAGGACAATTAAACC
The DNA here is from genome assembly GCA_944739405.2 of Euclidia mi. Classification (NCBI taxonomy): domain Eukaryota; kingdom Metazoa; phylum Arthropoda; class Insecta; order Lepidoptera; family Erebidae; genus Euclidia; species Euclidia mi. The sequence goes on along the minus strand of OX123204.2, from coordinate 21,099,954 downwards.
TTCACAACGATAGGGTGGCGACATTAGAGTTAGAGCGCTTAGTTATAGAATATAAGTTAGACGTAATACTCGTACAAGAACAATATCAAAATACAAGCCAGAGTAATAAAATCATACAGCTGGACGGCAAAGCACGAGCTGGGATTCATGTCGCGAATTCAAACTTAACTGTAACATCTATTAGTAATCTCATGACGTCACACTGTGCGGTTGCGGAGGTATCTTCTGCATCCTTTAGAGTTTATGTTGTCAGCTGCTACTTTCAGTATTCACATCCGGTTGCCCCTTACTTACACCATCTTCGCTTGGTTTTAAGGTCCCTTGTGGGCCATAAGGTCATAATTAGTGCCGATGTAAATGCATCATCTACGTTATGGTATGGCAAATATCGTTCTTCTGATAGGGATCGACGGTGCGCCGTCGAGGATTTCATTGCAGAAATGAATTTATCCATCCACAACACACCAGATGCACCACCTACTTTTTGCAGCCCCATGGGCGAGTCTTCTATTGACGTCACACTTTCTTGTGGGGACGTTCGTATAGATAGGTGGCGTGTCCTACCGGACGCGTCATGTAGTGACCACCGCCTAATCGTGTACGAATTCACGTCAAGGCTGCCACGGGACTCGTCATGTATGTCCTCTATTAATTTTAGATATAAAACAAAAGGAGCTAATTGGGATCTTTTTGGTTCACTATTCGCGTCACATGTCAAATACTTCACTTGCTGTAGTCTTTCTGAAGAAGAGAGTGCTGAAATTTTGTCTGACACCTTCATATATTGTGCGGATGTTGCCATTGGCCGTGGTTCTATCACCAACACTCGTAGATGTGATTGGTGGAATAACAACTTAGCTGAACTTCGGCGAGCCTTTCGCAGAGCACGTAGAAAGTTAAATCTATTAAAAAGACGTCAAATAACAGGTGACGTTTATGATACTGCCTTCATTGCTCTTAGAGTTGCTAGATCTCATTATAGGTCTGCAGTTGAAAAATGCAAAAGAAATTTGTTACGTAAGATTGTTGATAGACTCGATAGGGAGGGTCCGTGGTCTCCTTTATATCACGAATTTAAAGCAAATAGATCTATCGACTTAGCTTATACCCAAAATATCAAAATTAATGGTAGACATTCCACTGGTATTGAGGAGACAGCGGACTATCTCTTGAATTGTCTGATACCCAACGATCGGCTGGAGAATGACACAGACTACCACCGTCAGATCCGACAATGGGCTGCTTTGCAACCCGTTTCACCAACGTCAGACCTACCATCCTATGACGAATTTATAAATGCTGTCGGATCTTTGCCGCCTAACAAAGCTTCAGGCGAAGACAAAATCTCCAACAAGATGATAAAGGAAGCTTGTAAAACATCTGGTGAGTCCATTTTGTTTGTGTTTAAACGTTGCATAGCAGAAGGTATTTTTCCTCGTATATGGCGCAGTGGTTACATTAGGATCATACCAAAAAGAGGAGACAAACCGTCCGACGACCCTAAGTCATATAGGCCAATAACATTGTTACCATCACTAGGAAAGCTTTTAGAACGTCTCGTAGTTCCCCGGCTTCTGCCGGGCGGTATTAGATTTAGCGATAGACAATTTGGCTTCACAGTAGGTAAATCGACAGTTGACGCAGTTATATCGGTAAGGAAGATAGTTTCGTCATCAACACTACAATATGTGCTAGGTATATTCTTAGATATATCTGGCGCTTTCGACAACGCATGGTGGCCAATGCTTTTGCTTAAATTGAAGTCTCGTGGATGCTTTAGTAACATATATTCCCTCATTTATACGTATTTCCTACATGGAACAGCAAAGTTAAAATTAGGCCACCATGCTGTGTCGAAGGCGCTGACCATGGGTTGTCCGCAGGGATCAGTGTTAGGCCCGTATTTATGGAATCTAGGTTTTGATGACTTTCTAAGCATACCACTACCACCAGGTTGCTCATTGACCGGATATGCAGATGACGGTCTTTTACTTATTCAATCTAATACTAGGGTAGGACTTGAAAGGTTAGCTAATCAATGTTTAGACTTAATCAACAATTGGGGTGAACGCAATCGTTTATATTTTTCTCCACAGAAAACATTTCAATTACTTTTGAAAGGGAACTTAAAAACACCGCCTCGAATCAAATTCAATAACATAACCATTAGAAACAAAGAATCAGTTTGTTATTTGGGGTTAGTTTTAGAGAGAACCTTTTCATTTGTCGAGCACATTAGAACAGTAGGTGAAAAATCTAAAAGAAGTTTTTACGCCTTGTCAAAGATATCAACTGCGACATGGGGGCTTTCGTTCAAAACTTTAAAAGTAATTTATGGTGCAACATATCTGGGTTGTATGTGTTATGGTGCGCCTGCATGGGCTGATAGAGCTACTATCGGTGCTGTACGACGTAAAATGCTACAAAGTCAACGTCTCGCGTTGATATTTTTGTGCAAGGCTTATAGGACAGTTAGTACTGAAGCTTTGCCAGTACTGGCAGGTGTATTTCCAGTCGATCTTGAGGCACAAAGACGAGCAGCAATGTATTACGTGACACGAGATAACATGGATCTAAATTTTCTAGCTCCGCGCGACAGACATAAGATCGCTAGATTGTTGAACCATCAATCCACAGTCTATGACGATCTTCTTGATGAATGGCAATGTCGCTGGAACACATCAACTAAGGGCCGTCACCTCTACCAGTTCTTCCCATGCGTCCGAGAGCGACTGGCGAGGAACTGGTTGAAGGTGGATCACTGTGTAGCCCAATTTCTTACAGGTCATGGCAACTTTAAGAGCAAGTTGTATTCATTTAAGCTAGTTGATTCACCGTTATGTCAATGTTCAACATCTGGCAACAATTATGAACAATCTGCTCATCACATTCTATGGGAGTGTAGTCTTTGGCGAATTGAACGTAATATCATGCTTAACGAATTAGAGGTAACTTCTGGAGTAGTGTACTATACGGATCTTGTGGCAAGTAGGACGAATTTCCGTGCGTTTAGGCGTTTCTGCCATACATATTACTGGAAACAGGCATAGTTCACAATTTAGGCCCCCTTAATGCTCATGTCCGTGGTGCTTATCTTTTCTTATCACTATATCTCTTCGTTGCTTGTCTCCCGCTTTGTTAAGGAGGGAAGTGGATTATTCATTTTCCAACTCCTCCAATATACTTCTGATTAAGTTCGTTGCGGGTTCCAAGACAGTTTAACTTTCCCCGGGACTTCACGAGTGTCAAAACTCGTTGTCATCAATGGTCACTGCTGCTGAACCTGGCTACACAGGTGACACAGTAGTGGGAATGAGGGTGGGATTAGTCCCATAAAAAAAAAAACAGATATCCGTTGCTAAACCCAAGTATCGATTACTGACATTTGAATATTTTATGTCTACAATCAGTGAAAGCAGAGAGAGACTGGTGAAATGCCATCAATGACATTACGTCGAGGGCTCGGATGGCGTAATGGATGGTTATAGGAGGGCAGGCTTATGGTGTTCGCTTCAGTTCTTGTACGACGTAAAAATAATGTAATTCACTATTTGTTCTGAGTCCAGAGCAATTATTTTCTTTCTTGCATATATGTCTAAATATTTGTGAAGGCCCTTTATGACACAGTGATCATTATAAGACAGCCTACCGCCAATACCACCAATTCCCTGTCCTAGTTAGCCCAGTTAGCCTAGTAAATCATTGACTAAAATTTTGTAAAAGCGACTACCTGGTCTAAAGTTGTGAGGTTTTAAAATCCAAAGCACAGATGAAAACGCAAACTATTGCCCGACAATAGGGCCCTACGTACGCGCTGCAATACAAGTCAATACTCAAAAACCTATTCATATTTCTTTCATAGATTTGTGGCTTTTGTATTACAGCGAGCGTTGCGCAGTTATACAGAGAATTCCTGGCAAAAGAAAAATGCCTGTGTAAGCCAGTATTTCTAACAGGTTCTTAGTTTTGTTTTAATTAAACATATATTGGTCAATCATCTTAAAGCCGGTTGATATTTATATCAATAAAATAGTTTTTCGTGTCAACAGTATATATATCGGGCGCATTCGCTTAAATATCACAGAGACATACCTACTAAAAATACCTTTCTATTTTTTGCAAATATTTGACCTTAGTTGAAAAGTTGATTGAAAACACAAAGGGTATTTTACCTTTTTCTATTAATGAGCAATGGCATGTAATATTTCGAGAGTATAGTAACTCTACGTCTCAAAATTAAATTTCTGACGTGTAGGCTTATAGTGCCAAAATAAAATGGAATTCTTACACTTGTCGTATATGCGCACATTAGATGCCACATAAGTGGCAACGACAATCTATCGAGGAAAACGGAAGTCGAAAGGAAGGGTCATTTAATCTGCACATATAAAATTCTTGAGTTTCTGACTGACTGACAGACAAGCTACAGCCAAAACTATTGGGCGCAAGTGGCTTTAGTTATTAGGGGTGTACCTACTGAAGAGGTAATTCTCCAAATTCCCAAGGGATCGGGAATAAATGCTTGGATGATTGAATGAATGGATCGTAAGGGTGCACTAAGAAGGGATTTCCTGAAATTAGCACGGTGTCGGGCAGAACGAGTTAAATAAAAAAAATGCGGGCATAGCTGAGGGCATCCTTTAGTATTTACTATATTCAACGCGTATACGCACGCGACGCACAGCGATAGACTATATAGTGGAGAGACGAACAGACAGACAGAGGATCTTGAGACGTAAGAGTCTTAAATACAACAAAATGGTAAATGAACTATCTGAATACAAAACGTGTCTTGACTTTATGAATTTATATAATTTGTAGCATTCAAATTACTTCCAGTTTGATTTCCGAATAATACATAAATCGATGCAAAGCTGAAAATGCAAGGTGAACCTTCTTATAGGAAACCGCTTATAGGAAACAGTCAGTAAACACATGCATATAATTGGGCACGCTAAAATAGCTGCACTTTCACTCCAATTATAATCCTCTGGCCTCGCAGGAGAGGAGCTTAGATGCTTTTGTAACCCAAAACCACAGGGATATTGCCGCCACATGATATATCGTGTCTAGAGATACCAAAATGGTTGGTTATTTTAATGTATAGTTGGGTTAACGTTGGTAATGGGAGCAAAGGGCGAGGATAAGAGCAAAATTAAATGTGGAGTGCAAACAGCTAAGACTATTCGATTTAAGCTGTACAATTAATTCAGGTAGAAACTGTACGTTATCGTTGGGTTTTTAAATAATTGATAATAATTGATTGGTTTTGATCTCCACTTGTGGCAATTTGTTGTGCCAAGTCTAGCTTATCTTCGCGTAAACCTACACAACATTGGGAAAGAGTACTAAAATATCAGTTCTTAAAAATGTTGAATACGGCAATCAAACAGATATTAAAGTCAAAATACAATATATACAAGGCTATGAGCAAGACACTACTAGGTATGCATAGTCCAAAGTAATGATAGAAATTGGAATAAGTAAACTTTGTCTGGCACACTAATCACAAAGTAAGTAGACAGCATAATTCAGGTGTTGGTAGTCATCTGAAGTGAGAGAGAGAGAGAGAGAGAGAGAGAGAGAGAGAGAGAGAGAGAGAGAGCAAGCGGTTCTGAAACCGTTACTTATTATAACGTTCTATAATCTTGCAATCTTGTTGAAGCTTTCTATGACCTACTCAACAAAGCCTGCGATGAACACCGAGGAACATGGACATTAAGCATGGGAGACTATAATGCAAAAATAGGCTCAAGGTGCATAACCGACAATGCTACCATTTTAGGACCCCATGGTTTAGGCAGCAGAAACGAACGTGGTCAGCGACTTATAGAGTTTGCATTCGGACAAAATTTAAGCATCAGCAATAGTTATTTCCACAAAAAGTCTCAGCGTCGATGGACTTGGCTTTCTCCAGATGGTTATACAAAGAACGAGATTGATTTCTGTCTTTCCTCTAGCAAACAAATTATTAACAATGTAGAAGCAATCAATAATATTAAATTTAGCTCTGATCACAGACCATTGAGAATGGTTCTTAAGTTCAATATGAAGATCCAAAGAAGTAAAATGATTAAAACAATAAATAAAAGACCAGAAAAAGCAGTACTCCTAGCAAACAGGGACCAGTTTAATATCAATCTACAAAATAGTTTTAGTGCATTAGAAACAGATAGTAAGGTAGACAATTCAGTAGAAACACAATATAGAAATATCCAAACCGCTATTAAAACAGCCAATCTAAAAACACAACAACTTAAGAAAAATAAGAGAATTCTTACCAACCACACACTGTGTCTAATTGAGGAGAGACAGAAATGTCCCTTTCAGTCCGTTAATTACAGAGCGTTAGATCGGAGAGTTAAGCGAAGTATTCGCAAAGATATTCGATCCTTTAATACACAAGCAGTTTGTATAGCTCTAGAAACTAACAACTCCCTGAGATTAGTAAGACGTGGCCTAGAAACAAATAAAAGTTCAATCATAAAATTTAACGATAGCAACGGCTTAACACAGAGCAATAAATCTTGTTTCATATGCTGACGACACAGTATTGCTAGTCGATGGACCTACATGGGAAACAGTACGTAATAGTGCTGAAACTGCCCTAAGTCTAGTGATGAAATGGCTTGACGTTAATTTACTCACACTCAATCTACAAAAAACTAAATTTATAGCGTTTGCCCCCAATACCGTTTCTCAACCAGCATCTTATTTTATAAAAGCACACACATGTGGGTTTCCTAATGGTTGCGACTGCGGCTGTTATTCAATTACTCCTACCAGTAGCATAAAATACCTAGGGATAATATTGGACAGTAAATTGTTTTGGAACTTGCAAATAGATCAAATTGTCTCCCGGTCTCGAAAGTTACTGTATGTATTCAAAAAACTAAGAAGTTCTACAGACTTAGATACCATGAAGATGGTCTACTATGCCCTTATTCAATCAATTTTAGGCTATTGCATTATATCTTGGGGTGGTACTCGTAAAACGTGAAAAACATGATTCGTCTTGAGAGAGCCCAGAGATGTATATTAAAGGTAATGACTGGTAAGCCTAGAAGATTTTCTACTTCTGAACTCTATAGTCTGTGTAAGGTACAATCGGTTTGACAATTATATATACTCCAAGTCACTTTTCGCAAGCATACTGAAATATCGTACGATGTAAAGTTTGTAGAAGAAACACTTAAAGTTTGACGAGTGGAAGATTAATAAAACATGTTAGTTTTGCAGACATGAAAATATATTATGTAATCCGGTTACCATGCTTCTTGACAAGACTGTGAAAAAACTATGACATTCTTGATTAAAGTAAACAACAGTGGCATTCTACATTTAAAATCAAAACTCATAGTATAAAAGCACCACGAAGAAAAAGAAACATATCAGCCTAGAAATACAAAGAGGTTTCATATCGCTACTTCAACACCTTCTCTCGATGTGTAGACCTAGCTGTTCTTGTAGGCTGATAAGCCTCGGCCTAGCCAGTGGCTTTGTGAAAAGATCTGCCAGCTGCTTCTCAGTGCTGATCCTATTCACCTTCATTTCTCCAGCAGTCACCAGTTCTCGCACAAAGAAGTGGCGTATTCGAATGTGCTTAGTTCTTCTATGGAACTCAGGATTCTCAGCTAATCTCACAGCCGCTTCGTTATCCACATAGAGAACAGGAGAAGCCTCCATCTTCGTCATGCCTTGCATTAGACGAGCTAGCCAAATGCCTTCTTTAGCTGCTTCACTAGCTGCAACAATCTCGGCTTCTGTAGTGGAAATAGCCACACTGGGTTGTCTCTGGCTCAACCATGACACGGCGCCTCCAGCATAAATGCGTACAACTCCAGTAGTTGACCTCCCTGTTGTCAGATCTCCACCGTGATCTGCATCACTGTAACATTCCAGAACACCTCTTCTGTAATCCTTCTTATACAGAATTCCCATATCTGGAGTGTACTGTAGATATCTTAGCATGCGCTTCAACCGAACACAATCCGTGTGAGTCGGGTTTTCCAAGCTTCTGGATACTACACTGACAGGATATGCTATGTCAGGCCTTGTGCACACCATCAGATAAGCAAGAGCACCTACTACTTGTCTATAATTCTTCAGAAAGTAGTCATCAACCTTCTCTCCTTCCTGTGATACAGGGTCCTTTACCATAGGAGTGCTTACTGGTTTGCAGTTTTCCATACCAAATCTCTTCAAGATTTTCTTTACATAAGAAGTCTGGTGTATTTTAATATCACCGCCTTCTCTGACTTCAACCTCCATACCCAAGTAATATGATACAGGTTTATAAGTCATCGCAAACTTCTTTTTCAATTCCTTAATGAATTCATCAATCAGTCCTTCATTTGAACCAGTTATAAGACCGTCGTCGACGTACAGAGCAACTAATAATTTCCCATTAGATCTCTCTCTCTTAAACAGGCAGGGGTCAGCTTCACTGACTTCAAAGCCAATTCCCTTGAAGTAGTTTATGATCGTCGTGTTCCAACATCGTGGAGCCTGTTTTAACCCATACAAGCTTTTCTTAAGCAAGCATACTCGTCCGCTACCATCATCATATCCTTCCGGTTGCCGCATGAATATCTCTTCCTCAGTCAACGAACCATATAAAAAGGCTGTACAGATGTCAAACTGACGTAGTGCCATCCCTTCATTAGCTGCTAAGCTCAGCACCGCTCTAATAGTTGCCATCTTAGCTACAGGGCTAAAGGTCTGATCATAATCTTCCCCTTTCTTCTGTCTAAAACCTTTTACGACAAGACGTGCCTTATATTTATCTACTGAACCATCTGGGTTTAATTTCACTTTATAGATCCATTTACAAGGTATTGCTTTCCGATTCTTAGGCAATTTCTCAAGAACCCACGTTCCATTTGCTTTTAAGGATTCAATCTCGCAATCCATAGCTTTGCGCCAGAGGTATTTATCTGGGCAATCTATAGCTTCCTTGTAAGTTCCTGGTTCGTAGTAACAATCATCGCTGGTATTGACATGAGAAACGTAATCATTGAATTTCAATGGTCGCTGCAGGAGTGATCGATCTCTGAGCTACATACCTTGCCTGCCCAATTCAATAGATTCGTCTTCCAACTCCTCTATACGCGCATCTTCAAATTCTTCTTCATCACCGCTAGTAACAGGACCCTCAATAACTTCCGTGTCCTCCGAGAGTTGAACTTCGTTATTTGTCTCAATAGGTCTTCCTCTGTCTTCTTCAGCTGTGACTGGTTTCGGTATCTCATTACCATGTCGTTCCTTCCTTACATATATTGGAACTTCTATGTCAGCTGTCTCTGTTACTTGTGAACGTTCAGTATCCTTAGGTTCTTCACTTCCTAAATTAGTCTCCAGTGGTCTCTCATCAAATGTGACATCTCTGGATCTAACTATAGTATCCGACTCTCTGTACCAGAGTCTATAACCGTCATCATTGTCATAGCCAACCAAGTAACACTTCTTTGCTTTCTTCTGCATCTTCTTCCTTTTCTGTTTCGGAATATGCGCGTAGCAAGTCGAACCAATGATCCTCAAATGTTTGATTTGCGGCTTCTTCCCAAACCACAACTCGTACGGAGACTTGTGTTTCACAGAAGTTGGTCCTGTTCTATTCAGTATATACGTCGCTGTATTTACCAACTCTGCCCACAGTTCTTGAGGAAGCTCTCCATGAGCATGCATCATTGCTCTGGCCATTTCAACAATCGTACGGTTTTCTCTTTCACTGCACCCGTTCTGTTCTGGAGTATAGGGCATAACTAACCGTTGATGTATTCCGTACTTCTGTCATTCTTTTTTGACTTCTGCATTGTCGAATTCCCCTCCATTGTCACTTAGAAACTCCTTAATCGTGTGTCCAACTGCCTTTGCTTCAGCTAACATCATTCGCAACTTTGCAGGGACTTCTGACTTCTGTTTCATACAGTAGACATATCGATAGCGAGTGTATTCGTCTTTAAAGAGTACAAAGTATCTAAACTTAGAGCCTGAAGGTGGGAACGGACCACAGACGTCTGAATGTATGCGTTCTCCTGAACTACTTGCTTTTTCTCTAACACCAAACTTCTTCCTATGTGTTTTCCCGAAAATGCATCCTTCGCATAATGTCCCATCATTCTTAGTTTTCACATTCAGCTCTTTCTCTACTACATCCTTCACATGACGTTTATCCTGGTGACCCATACGTTCGTGGTAAAGCTGCAGCGTATCAACCGTATTAACAACAACGCTTCTATTTGGTTGGATCGCCTTGCAGTTTAGCTTGTATAGTCCACCATATCTCCGTCTATCTCCAGTAACGGTTACTGTTTTATTAACTTTCAATGAGCAGGTAATCATACGTGACTGAAACACGCTTTTCGGATTCATGTCCTGCGCTGCTAGTACCGAAAACAGGTTTGTAGTAATCTGAGGAACATACCAAACATTTCTCAAATAAAACGATACCTCATTCTTGGTTTTCATCAAAATGCTTCCTTTACCCAAGGCATCAACTTGCTTTCCATTAGCTGTTGTCACTGTACATGGTTCCGTAAAGCGTTCAAATTCCTCAAACAGGTCGCCTCGCATTGTAATATGGTGTGTGGCTCCGTTGTCAACATACCAATCATCACGATGATGAGCGCAATCTGTCGCATTAACCTTTACTGCCATCATACTTCTTGTAGGACCTTTCTCTGGAACCTGTTCTTTCTTAGGACAGTCCTTCTTAAAGTGCCCGACTTCCTTACAAATGTGACACCTGAAAGCCTTTTTGTTCTTCTCTTTACTACCTTCACCATTACCCTTCTTGGTGTTTCTACCTTTCTTGGTACCTTTCGCAACTAACACATGCTCAGACGTAGACTCAGACATGTTCTCCTTAGCTAACAATGCCTTCTCGTGAGTACATAACTGACTAGTAAGGTTCTCCACGGTTCTATCCTTCTTAGACATGAGTAACCAGCTTGATTTAAAGTTGAAATAGCTTTCTGGCAGGGTCTCCATAATCTTGCATATCAATAACAATTCTGGTAATTCTTTACCTTCGTCTTTGATAAGCTCCTGATTTAAGCTGTGCCATAAGTTTTTCATCTTTGAAATATGAGCTTTCATATCATTTCCTGAAGTAGATTCCCATTTGTATTGAAAGAATTCCATACATTTCCTGTATAAATGGTCTTCAGATACACCATCGTACAATCTATGTAGTTCATCCCATACTTCCTTAGGATTCGTGAACCTTATTACTTTGTCGAGAGTCTCGTCTAACAAATTGTTCGTAATCAATAAGAGAGCTGTACTTTCCAACTTGTAGTACTCGGCTAAGTTCGTTCGATATGTAGCCATCGCCGCTTCAAAAGCTGTACCTTTCATATTATCACTCTTTGCAGGCTTCTTTGGTTTACTTATCTTTCCCTGAACAATATCCATGAGACCGTCCATGCCACGTAACATCGCCGACATGCGGTACTTCCATGATACCCAATTTTCGCCGTCAAGTTTCGAAATCTGAATTTTCGATAGCTCCATTATTTACAACAATTCTCGTGTAGGGCACATAACCACTTGAAACAATAATTCCCCTCGTGCTGGGCCCATAACCACTTAAAGTTTGACGAGTGGAAGATTAATAAAACATGTTAGTTTTGCAGACATGAAAATATATTATGTAATCCGGTTACCATGCTTCTTGACAAGACTGTGAAAAAACTATGACATTCTTGATTAAAGTAAACAACAGTGGCATTCTACATTTAAAATCAAAACTCATAGTATAAAAGCACCACGAAGAAAAAGAAACAATATCAGCCTAGAAATACAAAGAGGTTTCATATCGCTACTTCAACAATATATAGATCGCAGATCTGACCGAGTATGTAGTATTAAAATGCACAGAACTGCCTTGGCATCTCGCCAATATTACTTTTTAAGCCCAAAACTTTATAATAAACTTAATAGGGAGCTCAATATATATCAATTGACTATTGCAATGGCCAAGCTCAAACTCACAGGATGGCTTCTTTCTCTAAACTATGACCAATGTGAAGACATCATTACATGAAATATTAAACATAAACATTTCACACTCATATCACACACACATACATAACTATCACCCAGTCACTCACACACCCATACACATTCCTCTCACATGTCACCACTCATACTAATATCTAGTTACAAATCATACAACTATCCATAGATAACATCAATTAATACTAAAATATTAAATGTGTATTGCTTATCTTTGTTATACCTTTATAAGTATTCGGATGTGGGTGTTAATGGCTACGACACAGTTTATACTACTGTAGCCATTACCGTTTAAGCTTTGTATAATTGTATAAGGTGTTTAATAAACGAATTTGAACGAATTTGAATTTGAATCTAAAGTTATCGAAATTTGCACCCAATACTGTAGAAACTTATATTCAGATAATACTCCGCCTATAAACAAAACCTACCATTGTCCAGAAGAGTTCCCAATGATCACTGAATCTGAAGTTCACCGAGCCTTAACAAGTTTGAAATTCAAACGAGTCATTAAAAGTTGGAGAATTAACCTTAAAACCATATATTACCAAATTGTTTAATACGATCTTGGAAACCGGTTTATTCCCACAGAATTTTTGCCATTCCGAAATAATCCTACTTCATAAGAAGGGATCTAAATCAGATCTGAACAAATATTGTCCCATCAGTCTCATATCGCATGTATACAAGATTTTTATCAAAATAATAGAATATAGAATAGCAGGCATATTAGATCTTCACCAACCTCCTGAACAAGCCGGTTTTCGACCCGGCTTATCAACCATAGATCACTTGCACACTATTAATCAAATTATTGGAAAACATTTAGAATTTCAGCTTCCTTTGTATCTTGCATTCGTTGACTATTCCAAAGCATTCGATAGTTAATCACACATTAGCATATTTAATTCACTTCAGAGGCAGGGTATCGACGACACAATTGTCCACTTACTCCAAAACATATACAAGAACAGCACAGCAGCAATAAAATTACACACAGCTGGGCCATCGTTTCCCATTCATAGAGGTGTTAAACAGGGCAATCCGCTATCTCCAAAACTATTCACAGAAGCGCTGAAAGATGTCTTTTTAACACTTTACAATGACAGGCAGGACAAAGGCATTCTCATCGGGGAGAGGCGATTAACTAATCTACGCTTCGCCGATGACATTGTCATATTTTCTAATTCGGCAGCTGAGTTAGGCCTCATGCTCAACCAACTGACCCAGACTAGCCTCGAAGTTGGGACTTTCCATGAACATGGAAAAGACCAAAATTATGACCAATGAGAAAGTGTGTAATATCATGGTTGGAGGTGTGAGGATTGAACATGTCCATGAGTATATATACCTCGGCCAAATAGTCTCCTTTCAGGCAAGGCAAGACAAAGAGGTTGCACGACGCACTGAGAACGCCTGGTAGAGCTATTGGTCGATGAAAGCCCTAATGAAAGGATCTCTCCCATTAAGCTTAAAGAGAAAACTCATGGACGTGTGCATTCTTCCTACCCTCACCTACGGATCACAAACTTGGTCAGTAACGAAAAAGCAAAAGACCGCACTCGGGGTTTGTCAGAGAGCAATTAAATAGAACGTAGTATTTTGGGAGTCAAACTTACAGACCGCATCAGAAACACAATGCTACGTTTCAAAACACAAATTGTCGCTGTAGGCCACTCAGCTGCCAAATTAAAATGGAACTGGGCGGGCCACGTTTGCCGTATGCCAGAACCATTATGGGCAGGAACAACCACAAGGTGGATGCCTAGTAGCAATAAACGGCAACGGGGAAGGCCCAGCAAGAGATGGCGGGATGAGTTGGACGCATATCGGAGGGATTGCCGGGAAACTCGCATGTGATCGCGACAGGTGGAAGTTGGAACGGGAGGTCTTTGCCCAGCAGTGGGACACAAATTAGACGGGTAATAATAATAATATAATCTTGCATTACAATGGCACATTGTACGAGGGACGAGATTTTCTATCATAAAAATATTTATTAGTCGAACAGAGAAACCACAAGAATGACAAATAATTTTATGCATTACGTTCTAATGAATATATTCACGAAGCTAAGTAAAATATATTTTACAGTTGTTTGTACAGTAATAACTTTTATACCTAATCCTGTCAACAATGAATTCAGTGTCAAATAAATTATTCGTAATTTCTGAAACCTTGATAAGGATATAAAATTCATGATTGCCATTACGGGATTTCACGCAGAGGTAGCTGTTATACACTCCATGTTTTAAACTTCCATGAACTTTTACGTGAAAATATTTTGCTGATTCTAATTTATTTGACGACCAGTTTATGTAAAAATAAATAAAATACTTCTATTTTACTCTGTCTGTTTGTAATTTCAAAATTAAATTTTCATTTCATGCTCACACGGTTATTAGCCGAATATCCATGTGTCGCAGGGATTTAGTCAAAAACATGATATTATAATTTCACTAGTGAAATTATAATAACACAGAGTATTGTCAATAACGACTGATTCGTATAATTTCACGGTAATTTTTCAGTGATATTGGAATTTCACTGGGCCGCAATAGCGATATTATAATAAATCTAGGTTTATTATGAGTTGAGCTTGTGGTGTGAGCTCCGCGTGTTCTGATTGGTCAATTGACTTAATCAGTCGTACAGACTTCCGAAGGTACTACAGTGACAAATATGTTTCCGACTTTTTGATCGTCTTGCACCGATCGTGATCGCGGAGATCGATCGTGGCAGACGATCGAATTGTCGGAAACAAATAGGTATTTATCTTGCACCAATCGTGGTCGCGGAGATCTATCGCAGAAGACGATTTGAAACTTCGGGAACAAATAGGCATTTATACTTTAAATAAGTTAATTTTAGGCGATTAAGGGCCGGAACATACCTGACGGAAAATCCGTCGCGTTTTATCGGTCGCGTAACGCCAATACATACAAATGTATAGAAAAACGTTCAACCATTCACACCTGACCGATAATCCGTTAGTACGTCGAGCGTACTAACGGATTATCCGTCGACGTCGCGCGCACCACGCACCACGTGAATTTTGACCTTTGAGTAAGGAATATAAATGGAGAGGGCAAATAGTAGGTACATATAGAAAAATTACATTATTCAAATATATTATTATATTTTATATTTGTATAGACTCACGGCTGTATCCCCGGAGGGGTAGGCAGAGGTGTAATATTACACCCACATTTCGCCATGATTTTTTTTTATACACATATATACGAAATCGACATAAAGCCACCAAACATAGTGTTGTCTCGTTTTGTCTTAGGGATATCTCTGTCAGAAAAAAGAGATAGCCATAGTTTACTGAATAAATGTGCCACTATTGCCATATTTTTCGCCAAGGTTTGTGGTACATCTGCTAATAATAATTTTGTTTTTGTGCATAAATATGTCTAAAAACCGATATTGGCTCTCAGAGAATATTTTGTTACATGTTTCATACAAGGGTCGTCTTTCGCTTTGCCATTTTCGCCCACATTTGCATTATGGAATAAACTAATCTGGCAAAAGATTTAAACTAACAAAGGTAACTTACTACAAAAATGTATTATTCTCCTCTAACCGGCTCCATATCGTTATCGATTACATTCTGGAGAACAACCCAAACGGCAGCCATTATATTTGCTCAACGTTTCGTAGGTGTGCACGCTAATTTCGTACGTGTGCACGCTAAATTCGTAGGTATTGGACATACCATATCCATGTCATTCCCAGATCGGTGATTTTAAGATCGTAAGATTCCAGGGCCGCCAGACCTTACTTATTTTTTCAGAAACGAAATGTGTAGAATAATGTAGTGTTAGTATGTGCTATGAGTGTACGCATATTTGCTAGCTTGGATCGAGGGCCAATTTTTGGGTATGAGGTGCTAAAGGTCCACGGGAACAATTTCCATACATGCCTATATAGAAAACATTTTGTGTCTTGCTCTGCAACGTAGTCTGTAACCCCTTCTATATCATTTGTATAAGTTTTGTGAAAAACCGTAACCAAATCGTATTATCGTCTTTTATTTTTGAACCTAAATAGGATATATATTTAAATAACGCTTGTTGGCTACTATAAAAAATCTTCGAAGTCCGACATATTTTTAATAGTCAAACTCGAATTGCAATATAAATAACTACAGGACTTCAGTGACTACATAACATCAGGGAACACGAAAAATGACACGGTAAAAGAATATGACTATTATGCAAAACCTGGCGATGAAAAAGAGTGACCGTGAGTTTTATTGCCCGTTCTTTCTCATGGTTCTACCTATTGCTTTGCGAACGTGGCAGTAAATGTAAATGTAGAAGCATACAGTAATGATGTTTTAAATTTGAGTATAAGTAATTATTTTATAAATTTATTATTTTGACGTTCATAAGCGTCACATTGTGACCCAAATGAATAAAGGATTTTGAATTTGAATTTGAATTTGACAGTAAAATATTGAGCTGCCCTGAGTACGGCCCTGCACGAACAAACTTATATGTGTGCACAATAGCCACGCTTTCAGCGAATGTGTGCAGATACGCTCGACGCATTTTCCGTC
Source organism: Euclidia mi (assembly GCA_944739405.2). Classification (NCBI taxonomy): domain Eukaryota; kingdom Metazoa; phylum Arthropoda; class Insecta; order Lepidoptera; family Erebidae; genus Euclidia; species Euclidia mi. The sequence goes on along the minus strand of OX123204.2, from coordinate 21,083,366 downwards.
AGATGTGTACTGATTCATTTGACGGAATAGACGCGACCGAAGATACGTTCGACGCATCTTCGGTCAGGTATGTTCCGCCCCTTAGACCCGCGAAAAAATTTTGTATGATGTATACCTACAAATCGTTTAAGCTTAAAATCTGTCAAATATAGTTTGTTCCGAATAATCCTCGAAAAAGCTGAACCCATTTTGGAAATATGTACTACTAGGTTGCCTATATAACGTCGCATTCTATCTTTACAGCAAAGTGATAACGCTGTTCTTATGAAAATATATCTTAGGCCGTGTCAAAGGTCATCGAACGACTTATAAACTTACTCTCAGATCTACAGTTAGTTTGGTTAGCTACACTCGCGGCACCTGTCAAAACATGCCACCGTGAACTTAACACTCCCACCTGGAAAACTCCCTCAAACGGCAAAATTGAAAAAAATTAAAAACTATTAGTCTCAATAATACTCATGAAATATGTTTACAAAACATTCTCGGTAAGTGGCTTGGCACACAACAATTCCGGTAAATGTCGCTCGCAGATTTTGCGGAATACATCTTGAGAACTTCAATCAAAATTTAAGTTGATATTGGAAAAGTTTCGCGAGATTGATGCGTAACTGTTATACAAACGACTCTAGGTCATTCCACTTTTATCAGATTTGAGTTGAGTTCGACGACGTTGAATTTGACTGGGAGGATATTAGATATGTGATGTCAACGAACATCCTTTCTTTTTAACTATGCACAGTAAAATGCACTCAATCAAATTATCTTGACTGGTCTGATGATACAATTGTTCATCATAATATTTATTTTAAACTTCTGCAATTTAAATAGCACAAGCGGCCTTAATTCGGGCCTAATTTTATCATAGTTATAAAAATGCAGCCCACAAAATATTGCCTATAGTTTGGTCACAACCAAAGCTTTCAATGCACTGAAACTTACTTTGTAAATTTTTCTATGAGGTACAAAAATATTGAAAGTGCCAACATATTTTATGCTTTGTAGTAAAATGTTCATAAAAACCTGTCTGTTTTCTAAGACTTCACGATGGCAATGTTTGTATGATATATATTTATACATGTACTCTATCTTCATAATTCGTTAATACGTGAATGAACCACTAGTGAAAAGCTTTGTGATTATATAGATGTCGGCGGGTTGCTTGATTTTTGGCCGGTATCAACACTTCACAGTTTGTTATACGTTCACACCAAATCAAATTAACAAAACTGACTATAATTATTTTGGATTACTGAACACGAAACGAGTGACAGTTTCTAGGTAATTGTTGCCCGCCCGAAGTCCCCAAGAGAAATGATAGCTGTCACGCTCCGTTGAACGTCAACCGTCACCCCCCTCTTCAACTGTAGCGAACGACACACTAGACTCTGTCGAAGCGTGCCATCTTCACACTTCCGTTTCGTAGTCAGTTGACGGCTCGTACTTACGACCATTCCGATATAGATATAATCATCACTATTTATATGAACATGAAAAGCGATAGATCTATCGCTTTTCATGTTCATATAAAAAGTTGGAGTTGACAGATTGTACTATATCAAGACATTCAAGACTTTTATTATACACACATTCACACTTGTGTCTAAGTATTTTTTTCTATAATAGGCTTCTTTTCTTCTGCTGCTTTGAAAATTTACAAATTGCCCATAAAATGAGGAATCCTAACCTAATACTTGGCTTTCGGCTTGGCTTGGTTCCCTAGTATGGCAACTCATAAACCCTTAACAAGTAGCGGCGTAGTCAGCGCAGATACATTAATATGAGGTAGGTTACCTATACACCACTATTTTTAATTAGTACAAAAAAATTAACAGGGCTCTAAGTATCTTTAACTGATCATATTTGTGTAGGTGAAAAATAAAAACACTAAGTCCCAAAACTGTCCACAAAAATACGTAATAATTGGTTAATGCATAACTAAAACTATGAGTAGTAAATTAGTAGTAGTAGAAAACTACTCCATTGATAAATTCCCCCCTGGCCCTCTGCGCCTGCGCCGCCGTGCCCCGATGCGACAAACAGTGCTAAATTGTATCCGGTAGTGAGCGTATCGGTTTTTCGATGGCTTATCAGTTCATATCACGGGAGTATGTAGCTATGCTTCGTGCATACTTTTTGACTGGATAAAACGCGAGTGCAGCTGTGAATTTGTACAGGGAAGAGTTTGGAAGCCAGTGGATCGGTCGAGGCGGCCCTGTAGCTTGGCCTCCATGCTCACCTGACCTCACGGCCATGGACTTCTTTTTTGGGTGTACAAAAGTGAACCGCTTAGTGTCGAACAATTAAAACAGCGCATATTGGACGCTTTTGGCGAAGTGAAGAAAGACAGAAGCGTACTTCTCTCGTTAAAAAGCAATTCAATAAAACGTGCCATTCTGTGGATTGACAATAGTGGTGGACATTTTGAAGGACAATTGAAATACTTGTTAGTAAAAATTACCTACCTACGTAAATAATAATTTGATGCGGGCGGCTCAAAATCGGTCTGTATGGAGAACCTTGGGGGAGCCCTATGTCCAGCAGTGGATGTCTCTAGGCTGACATGATGATGATGAAATTTGTAAATAGCAGCTGATTCTAACTTCATAAATACGCCAAAATTACCATTTTCTTTTAGTACAGAATACCTTCTTTTATTTTGATATTTGTTTGCTTTCTAATTACATACCTCCGTATTTAATTACTTGTAAAACGATAAATTTTGCGGTCCTAAGCCCGGATGAAGTATGAAGGAGAGGGTAGAATAAAGAAAATTAAAAAGTAACTACCTACACTTATTATTTTGCTTCATTTTATTGTCTAAGACTACCTATTTCATAAGTGCGACAGAGAGAATGCGTATGAGCAGGATGGAATATTATCAATGAATTAGTGAATGGATTGTAAAATATGACTATGATTTAAGTGAGATTTTCTACAATAAACAAATGATAAAAACTTTGCTCTTTAAAGATATTATGTAATTCTTACGACACATATATGATAATAATGTCTTCGCTAATCTGTCCTTAAAGTTTTTGTACGAATTAAAAAATAGTGGTGTATAGTTACTTACATAAATATTATTGTGCGTGTACAACTCACGAAAGTTTAAAAATATTCAGACACATACCATCCTACATTAATAAAAAATATAGACGACGCCCGCACTGTGCCAATTTTAAGCCGCGAGGAGACTTAACCAAAGCCAAATAACGGTGAAAAATGACACTTAGAGTCTGAACTAATTATTGAGAACCTCAAAAATTTTTGTCTTGTGTTTGAATCGGACCAGCAACAGCACCCATAAGGTAACCATTTAAACCACTACGCCACCTGTGCCACGGGTTATACTTCGTCTTTCGGACACAGAAGTCATTAAAAGTACCATGAAATAAATAGTTAAAAAGGTCACTTATAAACAACTTTATTAAACAGACAAAAATAAATTTCACGGAAGTGCTCTCGCTTTATTAGGCCTAATGTTAATAAATATTCTACTGAATAATTTTATCACACAATGAAATTACGATACTATGATCTTGGCACTTATTATGGAGGACGTAAAAACGTTGCCGACAACTTTGTATTTCGGTTTTGCCGCGTGATATGGGATCGATCATCACTGCTTCATAAAACTGTTTGTGAGAAGTGTATTGCCGTGGCTACGGCCAATCGCAGCTGCACGCGACTGCTCTTGTGCGACGATAGTCAGAGAATGAGAATGGGAAAATCGCCATATATTCTTATACTCCGACTAGAGGACGCCAGCAGCTACGCCTGCATTTTTTTAAATTTACCCGTTTTAGCCGATCCCGTGGGAATTTCAGGAAATCCCTTCTTAGTGCACCCCTACGGTCCCCACGGAACATTAATGCCAAATTTCAGCTTCCTGCGCCCAATAGTTTCGGCTGCAGCGTGTCTGTCAGTCAGTAAGTAACGCAAGGATTTTATATATTAGGATTATAGTCAAATCAGTTGCGCGCGGCCACAATCAGCCGCGATGCACAGACATGCACCTTCACTATAAAGTAAATTTAATTTCAATACCAAATACATTACACCTTGAATAGCAAGCTTGACTCTGTGTTATTTTGTCAATTGTATGTTCAAATCCAAAAGCAATTCGTGTTTCAATCGGAAGCTGAGTACAAACTTAAACAATAGTTCCCAGCAATGCGAACACACATTCCCCATCCACTGTCGCTCCGTAAACGCGAGTTCACAAACATACTGTAACCGTTCTAAAACATTAACCTAATAATAATTTAAAATTATCGTCTCTTGGGGCTGGAAGTACGTTCGGTGCCTTTCTTGAAGGCTTTGGGAGCACAAGAGGTTCGCAAACAATGCTGTACGTCGCTTAGATATTGTGTTGCCACATACGTCATGATTCTATTATGACGACATCTTTTCAGAGACGCTGTGTGTATTCTGTATTTATTTACATTGTGATTTCGGTATTTCTGGAGTGTTTCGTATGATCTTGGATAAGGAAGTATTGTTATGATTTTGTGGTGGTATTAAGTGTGCGCTAGCTTGTAGCTTGGTTAAGGTTTGGCTGAGAGTCAAAGTAAGTACTTGTAACCTGTCTCTTAGTGCAATATCTCAATATTCTAATATTATGTTAGCTTACGACGGCTGCAAAAGTGTAAACTACATTACATTTGTGTCCTGATGTGGTGATGGGCGTGTAGGCAAATATATCTCAGCAAGCTGAAGACAAAGATTACATCTATTAGTTAGAGGCACAGCTTGAATATACTTAGTCCTAATTGAAATATCACTTACTCACAAACACACAAACAAACGATATATCACACAAAACATGAACAACTCAACTCTAATGGGCTGACATCGCAGCTAATCTTAGTAATAGTGTGTTCGTACTCATATATTATGTAGTGCGTAATGAGCCGTTTAATAGCTTACTGAGTCGCGATCTAACTTGAACTCCGGTTGAAGTTTACGCATACGTATTTGCATATATCGTATTTGTGTACGATTTATTTTGTGAAATGTACTTGGTTGTCTTACAATACTGCTGTCCTGTCGGGTTGCGGATGTCAGATAAAACATAAGCTTTGCCACAGAGCTACTACAGCTATGTGGCAAAGCTTATGATTTGTCATATCTGGCTAGACTAGAATGCAGAACCCGTTCTCCAAGGTTTAGGATGCAACCGTTTTGAGGATAAAATATATAGAAGTAGACTTACTGAGTTACTTAAATAGCAGCGATAGCCTCAAGGAGAGACTAACAGACTTCTTCAGAGTACTTCTCATGGACCTCATCGTGTTTATTAAATTGTTAATTATCGCTTTCTAAGCCCTGTTTACTTTCTCATTAGAAACACCGTGTTTGGTAACATTTGTAATAACATACCTAGTTCGTATTTGACAATTTAGCTATTGTAAGTAAATAGTATAGAAGCACAGTGATTTAACACCAAAATAGTTTAAATAATAAAAAGTAAAAAAACTTAAACCCGACAACGACAAAAAAATCGACCCTGAAAAAGTATGAAACATACACAACAGGTTGCTGAAATTAAATTTTATTAAAGTAAATTAAGTATTGTTTGTCAATCGGTTTAGTTTGAATAATTATCAAAACAACTTATCCGATTTTGGAACTATTCAAGATTGCCTTGAGGTCGTACAGAGGAAATTAAAGGAAAACGGTCTGTCTGACGAATACACTGTTCTGCTTAAGAATTGCTTGGATGGAAACTACTTCTTATATCGTGGACAACACTACTTCCAGATCGATGGAGTGGCTATGGGTAGTCCTATAGCACTGGTAATGGCCAACATCTGGATGGAGCACTTCGAGGAATCCATAGACATGCAAGCATCAAATGTGAAGCTATGGAAGAGGTATGTCGATGATATCTTTTGCATCATGAAGGGGAACCAGCAAGACGTGTAACAATTCGCAGACAAATTGAATTACATACACCCGAATATCCGATTCACATACGAAATGGAGGTAGACGCATCGTTACCCTTTCTCGACGTTAAAGTGACAGTGAGAGATAATGGTACCCTTGGACACACTGTATATAGGAAACCGACTCACACACAGATAGGTATCTTAACGCGAACTCGTACCACCATCCGCGGCATTTGGATTCCGTTGTGTTATCGTTAGTGAACCGAGTGTATGACCTGTGTGACCCTGAACAGTTAAATAGTGAGCTGTCACATGTTCAGGAGGTACTTAGGCGCAACGGATACAAGAAGAAGATACTCCGTCTGAAGAGGAAAGATCGTAGACCTTGAAGTAAGCAGAGTGCCGGATTACATGCCGTATCTAAAGGGAGTGACGGACAAGGTTGGAACAGTACTCAAGAAATACTCCATCAAAAAAAAGTCAAAAAAGTAAAAAATCATTTATTCATCTAGGTCACAACGTGACGCTTATGAACGTCAAATTTTTAAAGTAAATTAATAATGCTTCTACATTTACATTTACTGCCCATTCGCAAAGCAATAGGTAGAACCACGAGAAAGAACGGGCAATAAAACTCGTGGCCACTCTTTTTAATCGCCAGTGTTATGGTACATATTTTGTTTTTGTAAGGAGCTGCAACTGTTTCACATTGAAATAAATTACTTGTAAATATTCAATAAGAACATACATAATACTTAAACAATTATGCAGTTACTAAATTAAGTGCTGCAGTAGTCTTATAATGTGAATCTTGTGTAACAGGAGCATCCACTTACGCTTTATAATGTAGGCAACTCGCGATCATGTTCAGAACTATGGTGGAAAAGTATGTTACAGAAAGTGACGGTATATGAATACACGAAAATTACAAAAACGTTAGTATCCAGCCCATGATAACGAGTTACCTTCATCTAACACTGTAGCAAATTTTAATAAAATTTGTGGAACAACAATGAAAATGTAAATGTAGTAAGTTGAATGACCTAATAATACATGAATATTAAATTAATAGAACTAGAGATATTATATTTAAAAAAAACTGAAAAGTAAGGTATCTATATAAATTAAAAAAATCAAGAGTTGGCTAGTGTAAGTGACCATCTATCCTTATCACTGAAATAATCATTAATGGTATAATAACCTTTCCTAATAAGGCAGTCTTTTATTTTACTTTTGAACGTACTAAATAGTAATTCTAAAAGATTAATTGGTATTTTATTGTATATACGAATACCTAGCCCTACAAAAGAATTATTAACTTTATGTAAACGATGATGAGGGGCATATAACTTATGCCTGTTTCGAGTATTTATGTTATGTACATCACTTTTTGTAGTAAATAAACCTATATTTTGCCCAATATACAATATATTAGCAAATAAAAATTGCGAGGCTACTGTAAGAATCCCTATAGAGTTAAAGCGTTCCCTAAAAGTATCTTTTGCACCTAACATGTATATTGCTCGTACCGGTCGTTTCTGTAGAACGAAGATATTCTGAATATCCGCAGCTTTGCCCCATAACAAAATACCGTAGGACATGACACTATGAAAATAGCTAAAATAAACTAGACGAGCTGTGTCAACATCAGTAAGTTGTCTTACTTTTTTGACAGCATACGCAGCAGAGCTGAGCTTACCTGTAAGACATGCTATATGTGCACCCCATTGTAACTTATTATCTAGTGTAATGCCTAGAAACACTGTCGAGTCAACTGTGTCAAGTTCCTCCCTATCTAGCCTTATATTAAGTCCCAGTTGTTTAACGTTAGGTAAAGCAAATTTAACGCATTTAGTCTTTTTAGAATTAAGCACTAGGTTGTTTGCTGTAAACCATTGTGTAACCTGTATAAGTGCATTATTTACATCATCAAATTGATTCCTATTACTATCTACTTTAAAAATAAGTGACACTACTCTAAAAGTACTCTACTTTAAAAGTAAGTCAAGACTGTATACAGTCCGTTCTCTAAGATAGCACATAATCTGCGTACCCCAAAGGATGTCATTCCTCTCCAAATACCTGGCGTCTACAAAGTCGATTGCAGCTGCGGTAGTTCAAATATCGAGCAAACTAAGCGTACAATCGCTGAAAGAGTAAAGGAACATATCGCAGCTGTGAAAAACTGACATATTAATAAGTCGGCTATAGCTGAGCATTTGTTGGAGTCTGGACCAAACCACTGAATAGAACTGCATCAACCACAAGTCTTATCCACTAAGCGTCACTATTACGCCAGGATAGTACGTGAAGCGGTAGAAATCAAGAAATATAACAATTTCAACCGGGAGGATGGATATAGATTATCGGCTACTTGGAATCCAGTCATCAGCAAATGTAAAAAACGCCGCAGTGATAAATCTTAACAGTGTGTAGACGTAATTAGTGTAGTGGGTCGGAGTACCGACAGTGCGAACTTAAATAAAGACCAAGTGAGGGTAGGTGCCGAAACCCGCACTTCCACAAGACGGCGCTAAGCTCTCATCTGTCTCTCCGCGACCACGCTCGGTGCAAGACGAGCAAAACGTCGGAAACAAATAGGTATTTATACCTTGAATAAATTGATTGTACGCGATTAAGACCCGCTTATTTATTTTGTATGATGTATACAAATCGCGAAAGCTTAAGAGGCTACCTCGAGGGTAAAAAAATCAGCATGCATCACGAAACTGTCTGGAATCTTATTTCGTTCATAACTCAAGTAATAATCGTTTTAGAAAAAAATCGTTTGACCAGTCCTAATAAACTGGCTCTTCTTTCGGTGAGTAGCAATTTCAAGGCGAAAAAATAAGTATATTTTTAAATATCCTAAAAAATATTTAGAGAAAGCATGTTTCAAATTAAAATTCTATCGAGCGAAAATCTTCCAATCATGTACCTGTCCGAGAAGTCCCTAGATAAAGCCCTGATAAATAACATATAAAATGTTCACTTTGCTGGTGTGGCTCACTGCTTCAAAATCTGTAATCAAATAGGGCATACATTTTCGAGGTAGCGCCTTAAGATGTTTATATAATGTCGCAATCTAACTTGTGTTTAAAGAAACCGGATAACCCATCTCACTGCTGCTCGTATGACAATATCTCTACGGCAGTCGGAAGTCATCGAACGACCTATTTCGATGACTTCGATGATTTTTGATTCTTGACATATACCATGAACGGTTAGCCCATGTTGGAAGTCTTCGGGCAGTCTAAAAACTGCCGTACTAGATTTTGCCGTATATTCATCCGAATAAAGGAAGAACTTTTTCTTTTATTCAGCTTACTTATGTAATGGATGTTACGGGTAGGTTGAAACTATCTTGACACCTATCTTGACTATATTTCTTTGTATATTCTGTATATATTTCTTTGTATAGTATTTTAAGACTTAGTTTTTATTCATTTTATTGTTCTAAAATAAATTATTGTATATTGTTATGAAATGAATAAAAATCTTGACACCGAATTAAATTAAAAATTTAAGTCAACAGTCTATTTTCGTTGCTTATCTGTCATAACACTAAGGAAGATAATGCCTTTTAACATTGAGTACTCCTATTTTTAGTTACATACATAGAGTATCGATGTAACTGTAAATAACAGACACGTTATCACCACACTGAAAATAATTCTGGAAATTCATACAGTTATGTGTTTTTACAATTTCTCCTACATGTATTTAGAACGTACGTGAGACTTTGCTAAGTAATATATTAAATAGTTTTGATATTTTTATATTAAAAAGATATCCAAACCTATTTATTATGTTTCCATTGAGGAAATATTTCTACGTAGCAGATCATTTGATATTTTAATGCACTAAAGTTTAGTGACAAAACAACTTGAACGTAGCAAATCAGTAGCTATTTTTTTCTATATACTCATATATAACATTCTATATAAACTACGATATCACTCAGTTTTTGTAACTAATGTGCAATACAATCCGTATTTAAATGTAAACATGCTTAACAATAACATAGAATTAGTGATACGAAACTACACAAACTGTAAGTACCTAAAAATATCCAATATAAATGATTCTCATAACTCTTTTAACAAAAAAATTCATAACTCAATATATAGCCATAGATACTATCTGACGAATTTATGTTTTAAATTGAATACAGAAATTGATCATCAATTTTACCAGAGTGAAATTTTGAACAAAATTAAATACAATTTAAACAAAACAAAACACACACCAAATATTCCTTGCAATGATAATTTCACACAACAGATAAGGCCAAATATTTCTTTACAAACTAATATTACATCTTACTTTAACATTACACCTAAACAAAAACCAACAAACATTAATAACAACACAAATAAGTTTTATCTCCAATAAAAGTAAGTATGAAAGTATTTCTTTAATTCATCAAAATATTGCAGGATTATTAAATAAACAGGAATTGATTCAGATTGCTTTATTAGATTTAAAGAAGGAAATTGGTGATATTGACATTATATGTTTTAGTGAGACTTTTTTAAAACATGGGTCTGAAGGCAATTTAAAATTAAACAATTACAAATTGGCAGCTTACTTCTCCAAATCAAATCAACGCCGAGGTGGAACATGTATTTTAATTAAAAACCACTTAGAATATAAAGAGATAAATACTCAAACATACTCAGTCCCACTTCACTTTGAATGCTGTGCAATTGAAATAATGAAATTTAACTTAATTATAGCATGTATTTATAGGACACCCACTCCTCACACAAACTTATTTCTTAGTAAACTAGAATTATTGTGCAACAATCTATATAAAAGGGGCAACAAAAAGGTACTATTATGCGGAGACTGGAATATAGATATTACCAAAATGAATAAACATTCCGAAGAGCTCAATTCAATATTTTTAATAATAACTTGGTGAATCACATTACAAAACCTTCAAGAAAAAATGCCTGTTTAGATCTCATAGCAAGTAATATAAAAGATGTTAAATCAAATCTTCACCTTCTGGCATTATCAGATCATGAGACTGCGCAGTCATGTGTGGTTAGTCTAACATCCAGCAATCATAATATTAATAAAACGCCTAATGTCTGGTTTAGGAGTATAAGAGATTTCAGTGCTGAGAATTTAGAGAAATACATAGAATGTATATCCTGTTTATCTTTTAGCCAATATGACCAACAAAGCACAGACAACGCTTTTAATATATTTCATGATACAGTTACCCTTTTTTATAACATGTGTTTTCCCATAATAAAAATTAAACATACAGATAAACCAATAAAAACAGATGGCTAACAAGAGGTATTAAATATTGCTGTACAAAAAAAAAGGATCCTATATATCAAATACCATCACAATAAACATAATAAAAAATATAACAAACATTTATATAAACAGTACACAAAAACACTAAAACAATGTATACGCAAGTCACAACAAATTAGTAGTCAGCGCTATATAGCTAACTCAAAAAATGTATGTAGGGCGTCTTGGAAAATAATCAAAGATACTGCAAATAACACAGTACATAAATCTGAAATTGACACTTTAGAAATTAACAAAACACAGTATAATGACCCCAACCAGATATGCGAACTATTTAACCAATATTACATCTCATTAACCAATAAACCAGAAAGTAACAACAACTTTAAACCAATTGCCGTACCTAATAATCCCATAGGTATATATCTAACCCCAGTTAACCAAATTGAAGTTTTCAAAATTATTAAGTCCCTGAATGATACAAACTCAACAGGCTATGATAATTTATGTACAAAGGTCATAAAACAATGCGCTATACCACTGTCCGCCCCACTAACATACATCATTAACACGTCATTTACAGAAGGTAAATTCCCTACCCGCTTAAAAATGTCCATATTAAAGCCGTTATATAAAAAAGGATCTAAGACAAACATGAGCAATTACAGACCAATAACATTAATACCCATACTAGCTAAGGTCCTCGAAAAAGCTATGCAAGGCATAATAGAAGCATTTCTATCAACGTGTAACATTTTGAATGAACAACAATACGGTTTCAAAAAAGAAAGCTCAACCACTTTAGCATGCTTCTCGTTTCTTAAACAAATTACAGAAGCTATTAACGAGAAAGCAAACATAGCTTGTATATTTTTAGACATGACAAAGGCCTTTGACTTTGTCTGTCATAAAACTCTAATGTCAAAACTATACGATTACGGAATACGTGGTACAGCCTACGATTGGTTCAAAAGCTACCTAGAAAATAGAGTTCAATGTGTACAAATAACAAAAATGTATAAAAATCAACAAAAAGAATATAGATCTTCATACCAACAGAATAACTACGGCGTCCCCCAAGGGAGCATACTCGCCCCACTCCTGTTTCTACTCTACATCAACGATCTCCCATAAACTCTCCATAAACCAAAATTGCATCTTATTTGCCGACGATACAACATTAGTAATTAAAAGTAATAACATAAAAACTTTAGAGACAGAAATTAATATTTCTATAGAAAGAGCTATAAACTGACTGCAACTTAATAATCTGCAAATAAACATCGACAAAACAAATTTGATTCAATTTCAAACATACACAACCAACACACCAAAACTAGAGATAAGATAAAAAGATCGCACCATAAATAATGTTGATGAAAGTGTATTTCTAGGTATAACTTTAGATAAATTTTGTAACTGGAAGCCACATATTAAGAAATTAATAGAAAAATTAGACCGATTTGTATTTGTGCTGAGGAGACTACGAGAAACAGTAAATATTCAAACTGCAATAATAACATACCATGCCTATGTGTCCTCAGTGCTGCGTTATGGTATTATTATATGGAGGAATTCTGTGGAAATGGACAAATTGTTTGTAACGCAAAAGAAGTCCATTAGGGCAATAAAGGGAGCGGAGTTTACAGATAGTTGTAAACCCATATTTAAGCAACTGAAAATTTTACCACTGCCATGCCTCTACATATATGAAACATGTACTTTTGTAAGAAAACATCCAGAACTGTTTATAAAATTAGGAGATATGCCAAACAGTCGTACAAGGCACAAAAATAAGCTCAAGCAACCTCAAACAAGATTAGAAATATTTAAAAGAAACACATATTGCATGGCTATAAAATTGTACAACGATCTTCCTGACTACTTAAAAAACTTACCACTTACACAATTTCGCAGAGAGCTATATAAGATACTTTTGGAAAATCTTTATTATAATGTTAATGAATACTTAGAGGACAAATTAGCGATCTGATTATTATATCGCCCTTCGTAACATAGCTTAAGAGGTCAGCATATACACTGTATTTTTTATTTTATTTAATTTCTTTTTTTAGTTTAAAAAATTATAATGTTCTGTGTACTTTCTTTAATGTTTTATCACTTTTATTTTATTTAATTCAATTTCTTTTATACGCTCGGTATTTTATATCATTAATTTGTTTTTTTTTGTATGCTTTAAATGCGCATTATTATATGTAATATCTTATCCTTTGTCAATTTAATAGATGGATACATAATATGCTATTATTTAATAGATGGATACATATGTTTTTAATGTGAACAACACCTACTTAAGATAGTTGTTTATAATTAAAATAAGAATTTATATTTTCATGCCTCTAATGGCAGAATATGTCGCACAACATAATTTTATTTAAGACCATGTATACCACCATATTCTGGAAAATAAAGTTTTATTATTATTATTATTAAAGGAATATTGAAATAGTTGGACCAGCCTTAGAGGCTCCGCAGACTACAAACTTTTTATCGGCCGATAGTTGGTCAATAGTAGCTAGAGGCCACAGCGAGTACTACTTATTATTATACAATTACTATAACAATAGTCTAATTAAGTAATCGAGCGAGCAATGGAGGGCTGTGCTCGGAGTTTTTCTGAAGGATCGAATTCGTAATGAAGTGATCCGACAGAGAAACATGGTAATCGACATAGCTCAGCTAGTTAGTGGCTAGAGTGTAGTATGCGCACAGGGAAAATACTAATTATATAATTATCATACCTGCGATAATACAACTATACTAATTATGTATTCTGTTGTCTGTTTTGTTGGCCGAGAGTTATAACCATTTAGCGGATGGGCAACTTTGTGTTTTTGGCCACTAGATCGCGTTGTCGCTGCTGGTTGCTATGCAGTTATCACGATGTGGTCGTAGTCATACACCTTGTAGATAAAGGCGGCAAAATGTGGTTGTTGTGCATTTAACTATAAATTTATACACAAATTAGCGCTCGCCCTCGTGTCGTGATTGTGGTACGCGTGTATTGATTCTTAGTGCCCAGCAGTATTGTAGCATATCGAATATGGAAACACAGTCTGTAATGTGCGTGGGGCCTTACTGTTGAGAATATCGAATACAGATACAAGGTGTGCAGTGTGTGGGGGCCTTTAATGTTGAGAATAAACCGAACAGTGTCAATATTAGCTCCGACTCACAATGGTAGCCCTTAATGTTTAATATCTGTTTCTGTGCAAATTAATATTTAAATGGCAAAGAGTTTCATGTCGATTGTATTATTGGTTTGTTTGTGTCAGAGGTTATTAGGCATTGCCGAAGGCGGCTGTGTTGTTTTGTTAAGCTTTGGTTACGACCGGGTTGCTTAAGATCGTTTAACTGGATTCGTTTGGGTGATGATTTGTATGATGTATATTTAGTGTGTGTTAGAAGGGTTGCATGTGTTGTTTATTTGTATTTATGAGTCGTTTTAAAAGTAACATTGAAGTGTCGGTATTCATATTTGAGTTTTTTTTTTTACTTTGAGATGACTGGTTCACATTTCATTACGTTGCGATCTTGTTCATTAAAGCCGACATCTAGTAATATATCATCATCATACAACGTTATATATCCCGTTTGAATCCAAGACTTACACACCTTGGAGCTTGATGTCCGCTTTCGGGTTCCAAGATAAAAGTTTCGATGCAACCGAGGAAAAGTTACACGGTGATAATGAAGATGACATATGTCAGATAGATAACGCCCACACTCAGAACAAATAATTACATATCTTTCTCATTAAAAAAATTGTTACGCTAGGGAAACGAACTCATGACTCCAAACTTTTTAACTGGATCTGATGTTTATTATATTTTAAATAAATTCCCTAGGTTCAGCTAAAAGCTATGTACCAGACTTTTAATTTTATAACCAGTAGGTCGGATATTATCAGCTAGTCTCGTCTATGTTAAGGCTGTACTATTGTAACTTGTAAACATTATAAACTTATGTTGAACTACATTTAATTTTGTCGTCGACAATAAGTTACTGTCACTTGTACTAACTAAATAGGACCGTCCTTTTATTTGATCATCATCACAACCTAGAAAGGTCTATTGCTGGCCACAGGTTTCCCCCATGCCTCTGCACACAGATCGATCTTGAGCTACCTGCATCAAACCGTTCCCCACGCTCTCAACCAGATCGTCGATCCACCGTGCCGTCCAATACGTGGTCGCTACTTCAGTACTGAACTACCCTAAACTTGTCTATTAAAAAATTATAAGAAAACTTTACCAAACAAATAATATCACATAAGATAACAAATAATATCACATTACAACTAGTTTCAACTACTTCAAACACTTTATTGAACTGACTGAGAAGTTATAAGATTTTTGTTTTGGCTAGACTTATTTATATCTGATACTGTTCGACAAGAGTACTCGATTTATACATTTATACTTTGTTTTATATCTTGACGTGTTGAGTGCTGTTGTGTTCTTAGTATTGAACAATGAATTATGAAGACAGTTTGGAGATACTACTGAAAATGGATGACGTACTATTAAACAGTCAGCATTTTGTAAAAATTAATTGCTTCGCAATGAGTGTGTTCTGAACCAAATGGTAATTAGAAAAATAACAACGGGGTCACCGTTGTTATTTTTCTAACTACCATTATGTTATTATTTTAAATAGGTACAAAATCATTATTCTACTATAATACTGCAGGAACACACAAATTTTCAATTCTTTAGGCCTCACATTGGGCGTCAGCGTCAATGCAGCGACACTTTTTAATTAATGAAGTATGGATAAATACAGTGAAGAACTCTACTTGTTCATTATCTTACTTATTTCATCAGCCTGTCGCAGTCCAATGCCGGATAAAGGCCGTTAGGATAGTACTTACGACACTGACCTCGCGCCGATTTTCGGCTCTTATTTAAGCAAACTTTATTATTAAGTGCAAATCAGTAACCTAAAATTACCTGTCATTAGCGTAAGCATAGAATATCGCTAGGGCACTGGGTTGTGCAGACCGAATATTCCGCTTATGCTGATATTCTGAAATCTACTCAGATTGGAAAGCGACTCTAAACAAGATTTTGTTAAGAAAATATTAATTACGCAATGTTTTATTACACTAAGATAAAAAAAGTACTGAAAATTACTCGACATTTATTTATTCATACTAATAAGTTTTCAGTAAAACCGTTTTACTCACAAAATTGTACCAATATTGTATCAGTCAACCCTTAGCAAATACAAATTTTATTAAATATTATAATTTTATTTAATACCTATATAATAAATATCAGGATTAAAAATCCATTACATCTATCATACAACCACTTGGAACCCAGTTATCAACAAATGCAAACAACGCCGCAGTAACACAACTCATCCGTGTGTAGACGTCATAAGTGTAGTGTGTCGAAGTACCCGACAGTGCGGATAGAACTAAAAATATCAAAAATACAAAACAAGTGAGGGTAGCTGCTGAAACCCGCGCTTCACAAGGGCGGCGCTGAGCTGACATCAGTCCCTCCGCGACCACAACCGTTGCAAGCCGGTAGAAACGTAGGAGAATAACAGAGGTATTTATGCCTTGAAATAAATAAATTATCGCGACTCTAAATAATATTGTATGATGCATACAAATCGCGAAAGTTTAAAATCCATTACATCTATGTTCAAATGTAAACGTACTGCCTATAAACTGGTATAAAACTATTAATTATTGAAAAACTGCAGTGCGTCTAATAATTTGGTCAGGTACTTTAGCTCAGGTACATGATTATGTTCTATTATAGAGTGCCATATATTAAGCGAATATCCCGACGATACATAATTGTGTTATCTACGATATATCTACGTGTTTTGTGCCATTGTCCTTCGACACAAAGCTGGCACCGTCATCGAGTAGAGCAGGAAGAGCTGTCAACTGTCTCTGTTTGTCATCCTGTCTCTTTCTAACGTCAGTATAGGGTCAATGGGTAGTATGAGACAGATTTGTGCAGAAATCTCGGCAATAAGATTTACTGCGTCCGTAAACCGTATGAAGGCAATAAAAAGCAAAGCTTTGAGTCACTCGGTCATCTAGCCAGTTGCTTGACGGAGAAGCTAATATTCTGTCATATCTGGTTAGACTAGAAAACGGACCGCAGATTCTAAGACGTAAGTCTTGGATGCAACTGGGATAGCACTAGGACGATCATGATTAGACATAGTTGTTTTTATAATAGTCAACCATTAAACACACCTAATTTAAAACAAAAAAACCCTGGTTTCAATGTATTTAGATCCTTTTTGCGGTACCAACGCTATTATAAATTGAGCAAGTAAAAACTGCCTAAACAGTATTAAATATCAACATGCATTTCCTTTTAAAAACTTAAAAGACTTGGCAAATTAGAAAGAGCTTCCATTGTTCCAAAAAATAAAATTAAACGCTGAGTTTTGTACGGTTTTAAACAAAAATGTCTGGTCTTTGTAATGTTTTGCCTGCTAATTCGTTCTTAATTGACACCTATTTTTTGTCTCTCAAACCCTCAAAGCCTCCAATTAGTGATTTTCTGTTTTAAAACTGATTTTTTAATTTCATTTGGGGTTTTCCTTAAGGATACTAAAATAATTGGCATGAGTTCGAATGGTTTAAATATAGGAAGGTTTTAGGTTAATGATTTGAGAAAGTGGTGGTTAAGCGATGTAATGAACTTTTATTATATGCAATGTAACATACATTGCATATAATACAAGTTCTAAATGTGTGGTTACAAATTGTGTGACCGTAAGAAAACCGTTTGCAGGGTCGAATGTATCATCTTAGGCACTGTGCTAATATTGATACTGCAAATCTCGATTGCAGGCATGGCGTAGTGGGGTGTCCATGACCACGGCTTTACTTTTCTGGATTTATGTCTGAATGAGCTATTTTCTTGTTTTCAGACCCCCTTTTTACCCGACTACGGCGAAGCCAAAAGGAAGGGTTATGTTTTGGCAGTCTATGTATTTATGTAAGTATGGTTGTTTGTATGTTCCACTGTAGCGCCTAAATTACTGAACCGATTTTAGTAAATAGGTGCGACCACGGCTCTAGCTTGAGCATTTCTGTACTTATACTTTTCTGGATTTATATCTGAATGAGCAATTTTCTTGTTTCGTTCTTTTTAGACCTCGTTTTGACGTAGTCGGGTTATAGCTTTTTTATTACGTAGTCGGGTTATAGTTCTTAAACTATTTTTTTTATTTATTCCTTTTCCGTATCCCGATGGTGCATGTAAACTATTCGTGCAATATTTATATTGTCATATGTAAAGAAAGAAAAATACGTACCTAACGCAAAGCGTCTGAACCGCGCGAATATTAATTAAACTTATATTTTGACTAAAACAGTATAATATATGTACATATTTGTAATGTGCTCACTAATACCTTTCTCTTGATACCAAACACGTAATGATTATCTCAGTTTAATCTTTTTCGAGGTTGGAATCTGAAGTATTCATTCTGTAATAGAAAATTTAGATAAAATTTATATAGCCTATGTCACCCGGGCTATTATTACAAATCTATTGATACCCCATTGAATAAAATCGGTTCAGTAGTTTAGGTGCTATGGTAGAACATACAAACATACATACACACATAGACTGCCAAAAACATTACCCTTCCTTTTGGCTTCGCCGTAGTCGGGTAAAAAATAATTTGGAACGAAGTTTATTTCAGTTACGCCAAATTAATTTAACAGGTAGTTAATTATCAGATGAACAGACATAAATATACAAATAGCTCGTTCACAATATTATCAGTGAAAAAATAGCTAGTTCACAATATTACAAGTGACGTAGACGAAAAGTTGTAAACATACTGCTTCACGAAATATTGCGATGTACAAAGGTATCGAAAAACATTTTTGTTGCTTGCGTTAGAAAGTGCATAACAGATAGATTGCCTCTGACCGAAAAAGTAATGTATGTTATTTTTAAATGTCTATTTATTTTTATTTTGTTTCTTTCGTACCGTGGGTGACGGATTAAGAATACGGATTGTGACCACCCCATATCATCACATGGGTGTCATAAGAGACGACAGAGGGACCATACTGTTATGTACACGTCAATGAAAGACAGATATCTGGTAACGACTGATTTATTCGAAAATGAGGTTTACCCACATACAATAATATTCACTATTATCTAAATACCGACATAACACTTTCCCCCTATATTTATAATCTAACTTAACTAAGCTTAGGTTTTAATCCTAATATACTTAAATACAGTAAACAGTGAAAACCATTAACAGTGGTTATTATGACACTAAACATATTTTAGTTAACGACATGGTACAATTGGTAAACCTATATTTTATTAAATAACAATGTTGTCTAGCTAGCTGTACTTCTATTTAGCTGTGCAATGATGAGTGTGGTGTATGAAAATATTCAATGAAATATAATTAAATTCTTTTTAATTTATCAATGCAACGTAAAGCTGCCTTCCTACGATTCCGCGGTGTTGTCAATGGATCGTCAAGGCTTTCAGGTGGAGATCTCGAGGGAGGCGACTCATTTGCCAGTTCCCATTCTTCTGCGAGTTGATCATTTTTATCAGAGTCAGGTGTCACCGCTGGCTCACCATTGTCATACGCTTCCTCTTGTACCTTTGACAATGAAAATCTGGTCTTTGGATTTTTTGTGGTTAAAATTTGATCTATATGTCTCTTGTGTACACGACCATCTTGAGACTTCACCGTATATGAAACTGGACTTTCTCGACGTACTACCGTCCCTTCAGTCCATTTTCCCCGGTTCTTAGAATAATCTCGCAGTGTGGTGTCCCGTCGCCGCTCACTGACCTCCTGCCGCTGTCGCACCAGGTCTCGCATGTCAGGCCGCAGCAGATCCAGTCTGCCACGCAACCGTCGCCCGAACATAAGCATTGCGGGCTCGCGACATGCTCAGTGTTTCTGTACGAGAATAGAAATCTACTGAGTGCTGTATTTACATTTTCGTGTTCTACTTGGGCTTTCTTGAGTGCCCTTTTAACCTATTTGACGGCATTTTCAGCCGCCCCATTGCTCGATGGATGGTATGGTGCAACAAGGGTGTGGCGTTTACCGTTAGTGTCGAGATATCTTTTAAATTCGGCTGAGGAAAAGGGTAGCCCATTGTCGCTAACTATTCTTTTTGGTTAACCAAAACGCACAAAAATTTTTCGCAGACTATCTATTACCACAGCAGCAGACGTACAAGAAACATGTTCAACTTCAATCCATTTTGAATGAGCATCTATTATAATTAAATAATACTTATTATTAAACGGTCCTAAGAAATCTAAATTCAATCTACCCCATGGTTCCTCCGGCCACGGCCAGGAGTGCAGCGGTGCCGGGGCGGGGGCTGAGCGCTGCGACCGGCACGCGACGCACTCCTGTACTTTGCGCTCGATGTCGGAGTCTAATGTCTCCCACCAGACATAATTGTGCGCTATTTTTTTCATTTTTACGATGCCTGGGTGACCGTCATGAATTTCTTTCAAAATTAATATTCGTAATGATTTCGGTATTATTACCCGGTAACCCCAAATCAGGCAACCTTGATCTACACAAATACTTGCCTTACGATTAAAATATGCTTTTTCAGTTACAATATCACTTGTCTTTGGCCACCCGAACATTACGTAACCATATATTTTACTCAATAATGTATCTTTTTTCGTCTCAATTTTAATATCTTTAAAACTAAGTGGAAAATTTTCCTGCACAAAATTAAGGTAACTACCGTCACTGTCCTCCCTTTTGGTTCTACTCCTTATAGAATCCAATGGAAAACAAGAAGAGCGTCGGCATGACAATTTTGTACTGATTTAATGAATTCAATTTTAAAATTATAAGCGGATAACTGGACAGCATAACGCTGTAGTCTACTTGCAGCTGTCACAGGTATTCCTTTATTCGGCCCAAAGATATAACTCAATGGACGATGATCACAACGTAAAATAAATTTTCGGCCATATAAGTACTGGTGGTGCTTACTCACCCCAAACACAATAGCGAGTGCCTCCTTGTCTAGCTGCGAGTAATTTTGTTCGGCGGCGTTCAGTGTTCGCGACGCGCAGCACACGGGTCGCTCACTGCCGTCCGCGTACCGCTGGGCAAGCACTGCGCCCAGCCCGTATGCACTGCTATCCACCGACAACACTAACGGCAATGTAGGATCGTAGTGTGCCAACACTGGCGCGCTGCTTAACGCTTTTTTCATTCTACAAAAAGCACGCTCACACTCATCATTCCATTGCCATTTAGCATTTTTTTGTAACAAGTTTTACAACGGTTTTTGTCCCTTGTTGTTTGTCACTTATATTTGAACAAAACTTAGAGTAAAAATTAACAAGTCCCATGAAACTTTTTAATTGGGTTACATTTGTCGGAGACGGGGCTGCCATAATGGCTTCAATTTTCTTAGAATCTGTATGCAGGCCATGTTTATCAATTTTATAACCTAAATATGTTACAAACTCCTTAAAAAGTTGACATTTGCTAAAATTAATTCTTAATCCATTTTGTTTTAATCTTTCCAGCACCGCTCTCAAGTTTGCTAAGTGTGTACGTTTATCTTTTCCAGTTATACATATATCATCCGCAAATACAGCCGTTGAAGGCAAGCCACTCAATGTTTCCTCCATTATTTTTTGAAAGTTTTCAGGAATACATTTTATTACTGGTACAATAGGAGTACCGTATTCCGACCTTTCAACTTTGTAAATAACACCTTCTTGTTCCAAACGTTTGAGTTCGTTTTCAACTCGCGGGCGCAGTGCCAGTGGCAGTGGGCGCGCCTTAACAAATACTCCTTGAGATGTAGCGAGATAGGTGACTTGAACGTGCCTAACTGTTCTGCAAACACTTCTGGAAATTCTTCCCTCACTGCTTTAGCTACCGAGTCCGAGTCGCTTATATTGTGACATTCAACAATTTCTATTTTAATTGCTTAATCCAAGTACGGTCCATTAAAGGTGGACCACCATTTTCAATAATAAATAACTTAGGCGTCGCTGACTTAGAACCACAAACAACCATTGCCACAATATAACCGAGGGTCTCGATAACGTCGCCCGTATAAGATCTTAAAGATAACAACTTAGATTGTATAGGTACATGTTTAAAATATTTATCATAATAAGGCTTTGAAATAGCCGATATTTTACTGCCCGTATCAATTTCGAATTTGCAAGGCACTCTTTCTACTACTAAATTCGCATAGTACGGTCCGTCACCGTCATTACTTGTAACCAAATTAAAAAAATTACAGTCATTGTCTGAGTCTGAATCGTTTAAAAAGTACTGACCTTTTTTCTCCTTTGCATTCATAAGTTCAATTTTACCTTGGCACATCACTTTTAAATGGACCTTCTGGCCGCACGCATCACACGTATAATTTTTAAAACGACACCTGCCGGCCCCGTGGCCGGTCTTACCGCACCGCACGCAAACACGACGCTGCGACGTGGAGGGCGCGGGCTGAGCGCCGGCGCCTGTCCGCGCGCGCGCTCCGCCGCCGACCCGGTGCCGGCCCTCGCCGGCCGCCGTCTCGCCAGCCCCGCCAGCGCTCGCGCCGCTCGATGCGCACGCCGTACTCGCATGCTGCTCAGCTGCCTCGAGCGCCGTGGCTAACTCCACAGCTCTTTTGTAGGTGATGCTTTTTTCGGCAAACAATCTTGATCGCATCTCTACACTGTATAAACCCGACACGAACTGATCGCGAAGGTTTTCTTCCAGAGAACCACCGAAGTTGCAGGTTTTAGCCAAATGTTTTAGACTGTGTAGGTAGACACGAATGCTTTCTCCCTGCTGTTGCGTCCGCTGCCGAAAAATATGTCGTTCCGCTATTTCTGATCTCTCCGGCTCCAAATGGTTTTTGACGAGTACGACTAAATCTTCAAAGTTCTTTGTCTCTGGGTCCGCAAGTGAACACAAATCACATATAAGGTTATAACACTCGGAACCCACTAACGTCATAAGCGTAGCAACTTTGACATTGTCACTGATGCTATTCAACAATATAAATTGTTCTACGCGTCGAATATAACTGTCCCAATTTTGTCCCTCGATGTTAAAAGGTTCTATTTGTCCAATCGGCATTTTGGCAAACAGAATTCCACGTAAGTATCGAACTTCCTAGACCGACTGCGCCAATGTTATATACACGTCAATGAAAGACAGATATCTGGTAACGACTGATTTATTCGAAAATGAGGTTTACCCACATACAATAATATTCACTATTATCTAAATACCGACATAACACATACTATGCAGAGAACAGCACTGCAAGAGAAGGAAAACTTGATACAAACCCTATACCAACCCGTTTAGCCAGCGTGGTATAGTAGGCCAATTCCTCCTTTCAAAGGAGAGGCCTAGTCCAGCAGTGGACTGCAAGGGGCTGAAGAAAAGAAAGACCTGATTATTAACCATGGAATGCAATACTATATACATACACCTACTAGACATGATAAATGCATTGATAACATTATCGGCAATGCTACTAATGCAACGGGGGAAACTTATGACTTCTATCTATCTGACCATAACACAGCTCAAGTTGTCACTATCCAAGACCAGATCAAAAGTAAATTAGAACAACGTTTTATGCTTATAAACGATCTAAATAAAGAAAACGTAAGTAAATATATTCGGTATATAAGCTGTTTAAGTTTTAATGACATTTATGCTCTAAATGACGCTAATGAAGCTTTTGACAATTTCCATGACCTTTTGACATTACGATTCGCATTATGTTTCCCACGAATAAGGGTGAAATTAAAAAATAAAATGGGTGAAACAAAATGGATAACTAAAGGAATTAAACATAGCTGTAAGACTAAAAGAACACTAAGACATAAATATCATATTAATAAAAGTAATGAAAATAAGTCTAAATTTAAAACATACTCAAAAGTATTAAGAAAATGTATGAATAGCTTACAAGCCATTTGTAACAAAAAATATATAACGCATTCAAGAAATAAAGTTAAGGCGACGTGGAACATAGTGAGGCGTAACATAGGAAGCGAACCAAATAGGGAATTTGTTACTAAAATAATTGACAATAGTGTAATAACTGCAGGACCTGACATCGCGAATAAATTTAATAATCATTTTATTGACATTGCTAGAATCAGAATCAGAATCAGAACTTTATTTGTTAAACATAGGTCATATAAATATACAGATAGTAGTCTTAGAATTAGAGAGCGCTATGTTTTGTCATCAGGACATACAAATATTGGTAATGGTTAAAATTTAAATATCACAATAGATTGTTAATATCCATTTAAAATAGAAGTTAAAAATAATTAAATGTCAAAAATAAAATAATAATGCATTCAATACTATTCAAATCCAATTATAATTCCAAATACATTATTACATTAGAAATTAGTTTAGTTCATCTTTGAGAAAATCTTCAATTGTATAATAGCATAGCACTTATCTATTAGAAGTTTCTTTAACAAGCTTTTAAGTTGTAATATTGGCAAATTTTTCAAAGAGTCTGGTATTTTATTAAATATTCTGGGTGCCAAACCAAAGAAACTCTTCTGCATTAAAGCAGTTTTACACTTAATTTGGCATAATAAATTTAAGGCCACAATTCTGAACACAACTCACAGCAGACTGAATAATTAATTGTAATCCAAAAAATCATTTTCAAATAACCGCTCAATGTATTACCCGCTTATATTATGTCGTATTATTATTGTGCTATATATAAGTATAGTATTATATTAATAATCATTTAAGGCTCTAACTGTTGTATTATGCATGCCGTGGCAACCTTTAAGTAACGTAGCACTAAACACTAGCCATAAGCAATTGTTAAACAAACATGTAACGGTGTATACCTTGTTGGTTGTCCTAATAAAAAAATAAATAAATAAATAAATAAATAATTTATTCACATATTGAGCTCGTATCGGGGCTTTTCGAACAGCAGATAACTTTGGAAATAAATGCATATTACTTTTTACGAACAGTGCTGTTTCAAGTATATACAACGATGGTAATGTCAATAATTTTAAGGATTTAAAATATGTTACACAACTGTCGGTTGATTTTAAACCACACATGGACCTCATGCACCTTTTTTGCATTTTGAAGTCAATATCACGATCAGTCGAGTGACCCCAGAAAATAACTCCAAATCTCAGAACTGATGCCACTAGTGCATGGTAAGCCGTCAGGAGGGTATCATTGCCGACTTTGTGCGATAGTTGAAGGAGCGCAAAAGCAGACTTACTTAACCGTTTACACAGTTCCTGGATATGAGGTTTCCATGTAAGCTGTTCATCAATTGTTATACCCAGAAACTTAGCCTCATTGATTTGTTCTATTACATGGTTTTTGTAAGCGATAGTAATATTGGGTATTTCACATCTTTGGTGGAATTGCATTATTTTTGTTTTGGTAAGGTTGATTTTTAGATTATTTCTATCAAGCCAATCCACTATATCTGATAAAGAATTATTAATGTCACGTTGATATTCAGGCAACTGAGAACATTCCACAATAGTTGTACTATCATCCGCAAAGAGGATCATGTTTTGATTTGTGCACTTAGGGAGGTCATTAATATAGATTAAGAAAAGTAAAGGACCCAGCACGCTCCCTTGTGGCACACCAAATTGAATATAACGGGGACTAGATATATATTTTTTCATTAATTTATTTATTGGACAGATTCTAGATATCTCTGTGTACTGGATACGGTTACTTAAATAAGATTCTATTAATTTCTCTGCATTTCCCCTAATACCATATCCACGTAGTTTACTGAGCAACGTTTTGTGATTTACATAATCGAATGCCTTCGTCATATCAGCATATATAGTACAAACAGGTGTCTTTTTATCAACAGCATTCATTACACTAAAGAGAAAATCAAATAGGACCATATTTATTGTAGTATTTTTACAAAACCCTCTTTGGGCTTTACAAAATAATTCATGTTTATCAAAAAAACTATACAAAGAATTGTAAATAATTTTCTCAAAAATTTTGGAGAATATTGGTATTTTGGCAATGGGTCTGTAGTTTTTCGTATCTGTTTTATCACTTTTTTTGTACAGAGGTTTAACAATTACCCTTTTTAAACTATCTGGATATATGCCATCAGTAATACTCAAGTTAATTATGTGTGCCAGTGGTGGTGCTATTATATTTTTGACGAATTTTATAACTTCTGTACACACACCATCATAACCGGTAGTAGCCGTATTTTTTAGGCTATTAATTATACGTACTATATCATCATTTAAGACAGGTAAAAAGAAAAGAGATTGTAATGTCAAGTTATTAAATGTATTATATTGATTATTTAAAAGTATGTCAAATCTAATATTATTTTCAATGTCATCGATACCCTCAAGCAAACGAATTTAACAATAAATAATTGTTAAATTCGTTTGCTATGTCTTGAGGGTCTGTAATAATATAATTATTCTTTTTTATGGGCAATATTTGTTCTTGGGGTAAATTTTGCTTATACTTATTAATAATTTTCCAAGTGGCTTTTGCTTTGTTCTGAGCAGTTCTAATGAAATTGTTATTTTGTGCTTTTTGCGTTAACCTCAGAATTTTTCTATATAATTTAGTATACTTTTTAAATTCAATTTTATTTTTGGAAGTTGGTTCAATTCTGTACTTCCATAATAATTGTCTTTGTTTTTTACTACATAACTTTATTCCACGGGATATCCATTTAGTTCGTCTGTTAGTTTTCAGGACCAAAATTTTGTAAAGAAAACATAATTTATAGAGTAAACTAAATTCGTTCATGAAATTGTTATAGGCTAAATTTGCATCTGTGGCATTGAAAACCTGATTGAACGATAAACATTGCAAATGATTTTTGAATAGTAATAAATTCTCTTTTGAAATATCTCGCTGTTTCAATTTCCAATACTTAAGACGGCAAGTTTTGTCTATCGGTACTTTAAGAAGTTGTGATGTATAGTCAGAAAGTGCAAGATCTACTATATGACCTTTACAGTTTTTTCGGTAATTGTGTGCGAAGTTATCAATGCACGTGTGACTGGATAATCGGGTAGGCTCGTTTAGTTCTAATTTTAAATTATGGTTTAGGAGGAATTACTCTAGTTCTAATGTAGTTTTGTTTCGTTTAAGTACATTAATATTATAGTCACCACATAAAATCAATTTTTTATTCGAAGAGCGGTTGAATTTTGCTAATATTATACCTAGTTTTTCATAAAATATGTCAAAATTGCATTTAGGGACCCTATAAATGCAGATTAAGATTATACGATGTGGTAGTATTTCAATCGCACAACATTCGAAAACACCTGATACAGATTGCTTTGACACTTCTGTTAATTCGCGATACTCTATTCCGCGTCTTATAAGAATGCACGTGCCCCCTCTTTTCGTATTTCTAGAATAAGTAGCGGCTAGACAGAAATTTGGTATATGCAGAAGTTCTTCATGACCTGTTTTTATGAAATGCTCAGTTAGACAAACAATATCAACCCTAGTACCTTTATTTTCTAGTTCCGCCAGCTTCACAGACAACGCATCTGACTTGTTTATTAATCCTGCTATATTTTGGTGCAAGATACTAATGTAATTGCAGAAAAAACTCTGAGTTTGTCTGGGTACCAGTTACTGATCTGGAGTCATCCGTCCGAACGGTATACGGTTCAAGCTTTCCTAAGTTTGGTTCCGGAAATTCAGTTTGATTGGCCACATTTTTCGTTCCACAGTCTTTATATAACTCATAATTAATTTTATACATTGTATTCAAAATATCTTTTAACAAACGTTGAGATATGTGCACAGGTAGATATTTATACTTAGGCAAAAAAGAAGAATAACTCATGTCCAGATATGTGACATTATTATACAAGGAACATATAAATTTCAGCTCATAATTTAATTTTTTTTCATTTAAATATTTGTTATATGGTACTTCAGAGACTAGAATATTTGTGTAATGATACCTTTTCAAGAAGTAATGCATACAATTTTGAAAGACAGTTGGATTGTTATCATTTTTACCACCTAGAATTATGAGAGAATCTTTCTTATTTAAGTTGCTCAATAAATCTGTTTCTGTACTTAAAACTTCTTTCATGCATGCCCCTGGCTTCCAATAACTGCTGACTGTATAGCTCTGGCCCAAAAGTCGCTGTAGATGTCGTTGAATATGGCGTCCCTGTTCGTCAGCTATAATAACAACTTTCCTCTTGACGGTTTTGGTACAGTCTGTGGTGAAATAGGCTTCAATACATTTACTTTAGATGCTGTTGAAATTGACTGCTTTCTTGTTTGCGGAGAAATTATTGTTGTGCTCGTGCTGGGAATAGATATCTGTTCTGTTTTGTTTTCGTTAAATTGTAGGTCACTTATGGCTGTATGGTTTTTATTTTCACTCATTGGTTTGTTAAGAGTGACGATTTTGCGTTGCGCATTTGTAGCTGATTGCTTTTTATTTATTACAGGCGTTTTTTCTGTTCACCCCAGCTTTATTTTTGGTATTTTATTTGTTGATGTAGGCGTATTATTACTGTTTGAAATGGTTTTCTTCTTGTGTCCTGATTGAGGTGGCAGATTCACAGTACTAGTAAAGCTCAATTTCTTATACGTTTCTAATAACTTTATTTGTTTCTGTAGGTCAGACTTCAATTGTAAATTTTCTCAATTCAAATTCTCTATTTCCTTGTGCGCACTTTTCAATTCATTCGATAGCTGTTGTAATTTTTCTTGTAGTTCTATCACATTAGTGTTAAGTGATGTATTTGGTAGACTTAGCATTGTAGAATCAAATAACGTTGAATCGTCCTTAGATATGTCATTCAACGAACTTGTTCGATTTGGTTTGCGATGTGTTACGTAAATATCCATTATGGTAAATATAAAATGTCGTTGTTATATTTATTCAATTATGTCATAAAATGTCAAAAAACTCTTAATTATTATTTATTATCAATATAGATTCAATGTCAATATATTCGTTAATTGTTAAATTATATGTTGTATGTTTATGTGCTAATAATAATTATTCTAATGCTATCGATAATAATATTGACATACATAATATAGCACCGCATGATAAAAGTATCTTTATTGAACCTACTTGTCCGTCAGAGATATACCATATCATTATGGCATTAAATAACTCGAAATCATCTGGATATGATAACATTAACACCAAACTTTTGAAAGGTATTGCTGCACACATTGCTGCACCCTTAGCATATATTATAAATTTGTCTTTGGAACAGGGGTGCTTTCCTCATAAGCTGAAATATTCTTTGATAAAGCCTCTTTATAAGAAAGGCTCAAAATCTAATCTTGACAATTATAGACCAATAGCCCTAACGCTTGTCATTTCAAAAATATTTGAAAAGGTCATGTATCGACGAGTGCAAAATTTTTTAGAAATGAACAATATTCTTGTCAATCAACAGTATGGTTTCAGGCGAAACAAGTCAACTACTCTGACAATTTACACGTCAGTCGAAGCGGTCATGAATAATATAAATGAAGGATTATCATCATGTGCTCCATTTTTAGATTTAAGCAAAGCGTTTGATCTTGTAAATCACGCTAGGCTTTTAGAAAAAAATTGAAAGATACGGTATTAGAGGTCCAGCTAAACTTTGGTTTCAATCTTATCTGCACGATAGAAAGCAAATAACAAGGATTCAACAATTTAATCATAAAACGAATATTTAGAACAAATTTATTCAGATCCGGTGTACCCGAAGGTAGTATTTTAGGACCATTATTATTCCTTCTCTACATTAATGACCTTCCTCAATCTGTAAAACATCAATGTGTGCTATTCGCCGATGACACCACAATTATTATTAAATGTAAAAACTTGGATGACTACGAAACTGAAATAAATCAAACATTTAATGACATTATAAAATGGCTTGACATAAATAAACTTAAATTAAATATTTCTAAAACAAACGTGCTTCATTTCAAAACTTGCAAGAGTAAATCCGTACACTTGAATATAAAATTTAGCAATTTAAACGTTGATCAAGTATTTACTGCTAAATTTTTGGGCGTAACGCTTGATGCTCACTTCACATGGAGCAAGCATGTCGAACTTATTTGTAAGAAAATAAACCAGTTTGTGTTTGCCTTGAGAAAGGTAAAAGATATTACATGTATACGTACCTCTCTAATGGTGTATTATGCCTACGTTTGCTCTATAATTCGGTATGGTATAGTTGTGTGGGGCAATTCGTCCGAAATAGATAGAATCTTTGTTGCACAAAAAAAGTGCGTACGTGCAATGTTTAATATGGAGTGGTCGGAATCATGTAGGCCTGTATTTAAGTCACAAAACCTCTTGACTGTACCATGCATATATATCTTTGAGGTCTCTAGATTTATAAAGTCCAATCCCTCAGTCTTTATACCGAAAGACAACAGAAATAAAAGAAAGGGGACCCATTTTGAGTATGATATGCCAATACCTAAGTTGGAACTTTTTCGTAAAAGTTGTGTTTATATGGCTCCCTTAATATATAATGCTTTGCCGAAGTTCATAACACAGCTACCTTTACGTAAGTTTTGTGTTGAATTACGGAAATGGTTGTTGCAGGAATGTTTTTATTCGATTTACGAGTTTTTTGTGAAATGCCCTTGTCAATATTATTCTCAAAAAATGGAATTACAGTACAGGCAGAAATAATGTTAATAATGTAATATTTGTTTTACTTTTTTTAGGCATTTATGTACTTCGTAATAATGTATATTTAATAATGTATTAATTTGACTGACATTTTATTGATACGCTATTTAATTGAATTTTTATAAATATTTTTGACATTTTGATTGACTGACATTTTATTGATACACTATTTTATTGAACTCTTTATATGTACATCTTAAATTTGCATGCCGCTGCGTCGGCGAAACATGTGAAACTCATCCATATGTAACAGCTCTTAACCATGTCTTTTGCAAATAAATTGATTTGAATTTGAATTTGAAAGGAGAGGCCTAGTCCAGCAGTGGACTGTTAAAGGCTGATGATGAGTCGCTGTTGAATAATTATGGGCCTCTTTGTAAGTGTTTCATAATATGTGCCCAAGGGTATATTCCCGTAAACATGCCCAAAAGGGTCCATAATTGTTACTTATTTTATGTTTTTATAAGACCTTTATATACATTGTGGAGTGCAATAAACTTGAAATTGAAATTTTTAAATGTCAATTTCTTTTTATTTCGTTTCTTTCGCAAGTCGCTGTTCTATAATTATGAGCCTCTTTGTAAGTGTTCCATAATATGTGTCCAAGGGTTTGCCCTTGGAACATTTATCATTTAAATGTTTACAGGAATATGTTCCTGTAAACATTTAAATGATAAATGTTTACAGGGCTTCCTTCAAGCAAATCTAAACTTCAAGACTTCCTACCTGCTGAATGGTGATCGTCTTTAAGATGGTGTATGTCTACTTTGATACTGTTTTTTTATGGCAGTGTTCTTTTTAACTGACTTCCTTTTTTAAAGATGGCATCTTGGCAGATCCCGCACCTATGAATAGTCCCGTGCTTCAGACTCAAAACAACTATTTGTGAAGCGCACAAAGTGGTGGACGGCGAGGCGTGTTTTGGTTACTTTGTCGATTTGATTAGAGTAGAATGTGTCCATGCACATTCTATATTCTAAACAATTTCTGTGTCCATACACAGAAATTGTTTCTGATCAATCTGCTCTCTCGTAGGCGAAATATGTATGACACAAGACAAACGCATGAGACAAAAGGTATATTTATTGAGTTCCTCACTTACTGTATAACTCTTATTTTTAATCAATGCTTTTAAAATAAGTAATATGGCTGTGTGGAGTTCGGTGCCGTGGAGTATTTTGTTACGCAAGGAAGCCAAAAATTCTATCCAAATAATTCGACCTACTATGACCAAAATGTCATCAAACAGCCGTCGTAATGGGGACAGCTAGAGACGACAGTCGTCCAACAGCTACTGAATCGTCACGATGCGAAACGTACTCCCAGTCAAAGCACGTGATATACCAAAAGCCGCACGCCCTAGTGTCGTTTACGTGTAAAGTAAGAAAATCCCTTTGTAGTACCGGCTGGGGAGCGGTCCTGTTACCAGCCATACGACACTGATTACACCCTACAACACTTTGTAATCACTGCACAATTACTCACCGGCTACTAATAAAGAGGGAAAAATACACTCCTGTTCCAGTAGGGGTTTGTAAAAAGTTAGGTAGCAATTGAAATTTATTTTTGGAATGGTGTTTAAGTGGGTTGGATGGCAAAATATTTAGAAAACATACGGGTTGTAAGTTGTAAGTTGAACTTTGACTTGAATTAGTGAACTATTAATATGATTTCTGCATTTTGAATATTAATAAGGAAGTTGAGGATTAATCCGCGGAAACCCGAAGAAGTAGCAGAATAGTATTCTTAAACTAATGGGGAGTCTAGATGTTGTGATCTCGTATTTGACGCACATACATCGAAAAGTAACGCATAGAGTTCTATTCATTACTTTTCTATGTATGTGCTGCATAACGTATTATTAAGTGGTTTATCAACATTATACGAGCCTAGAAACTTCAAATTTGTTTCTTTGTTTCTTCTGGGTCATTCAGTTCGCATGAAGACTTTCCACAAGGACGAATTTGCAGTAAAAGCTAGTGCATCGTAATTTTGTACTTGATTATTTTCTATGACTACTTATTAATCATATTATATGGACTAGTTTTCTTTAGTAGATCTCGAATATTCTATGAAAATACTCGCAGCAATGGTAATGTAAACTTTATCAGAAAATATTATTCAAAGTTTTGAACACACTTCTGACTTAGATCATCTTCAATATTTAGTTGCCTCTACAAATATCTTTAATAGTCTTAGTAATATAATAATTATTACTCGGCCGTGTTGAAGAACTACAGACCCATCACACTTCTGAGCCACGTCTACAAGCTGTTTTCG
Source organism: Euclidia mi (assembly GCA_944739405.2). NCBI lineage: Eukaryota > Metazoa > Arthropoda > Insecta > Lepidoptera > Erebidae > Euclidia > Euclidia mi. The sequence goes on along the minus strand of OX123204.2, from coordinate 21,050,194 downwards.
AGGGTCATCACGAATCGTCTCGAGAGCAAGCTAGACGACTTCCAGCCTCCCGAACAAGCCGGTTTCCGTAAAGGCTATAGTACCATAGACCACATACATACGCTGCGGCAGGTTATACAGAAGTCCGAGGAGTATAACCAGCCCCTATGCTTGGCGTTTGTGGACTATGAGAAAGCCTTCGATTCGATCGAAACCTGGGCGGTGCTACAGTCTCTCCAACGGTGCCGGATTGACTACCGATATATCGAAGTGCTGAAGTGTTTGTATGAAAACGCCACTATGTCAGTCCGCCTCCAGGACCAGAGTTCGAAACCTATTCAACTCCAGCGAGGGGTGAGACAGGGGGATGTCATATCCCCAAAACTGTTTACCACTGCGCTGGAGGATGTTTTCAAGCTTCTGGACTGGAATGGACTCGGCATCAACATCAACGGCGAGTACATCACTCACCTTCGATTCGCAGACGATATCGTAGTCATGGCTGAGACCATGGAAGACCTAGGCACAATGCTCGATGGCCTCTGTAGAGTCTCCCAACAAGTAGGTCTTAAGATGAACATGGACAAGACGAAAATCATGTCGAACGTCCATGTTGTACCTGCTCCTATTCAGGTTGGGAACTCTACGCTCGAAGTTGTCGACAAGTATATCTACCTGGGACAAGTAGTCCAATTAGGTAGGTCCAACTTCGAGAAGGAGGTCAATCGTCGAATCCAACTCGGTTGGGCAGCGTTCGGGAAGCTACGACATATCTTCTCGTCCGATATCCCGCAGTGTCTCAAGACGAATGTCTTTGACCAGTGTGTGTTGCCAGTGATGACTTACGGATCAGAGACGTGGTCGCTCACTATGGGCCTTATCAGAAGGCTCAAGGTCACTCATAGGGCGATGGAGAGAGCTATGCTTGGAGTTTCCCTGCGAGATCGAATCAGAAATGAGGAGATCCGCAGTAGAACCAAAGTCGCCGACATAGCTCTCCGGATAGCCAAGCTGAAGTGGCAGTGGGCAGGGCACATAGCTCGAAGAACCGATGGCCGTTGGGGCAGAAAGGTTCTGGAGTGGCGGCCACGTACCGGACGACGCAGCTGAGGTAGGCCCCCCGCAAGGTGGACCGACGATCTTGTCAAGATCGCGGGAGGAGGTTGGATGCGGGCGGCTCAAGACCGGTCTGTGTGGAGAACCTTGGGGGAGGCCTATGTCCAGCAGTGGACGTCGTTTGGCTGATATGATGATGATGATGATGACTCGGCCGTGTGGTTGACGGCATAGAATACAAGTATCACCACCCCCTATCTTCCCGTGGGTGTCGTAAGAGGCGACTGAGGGATAACACGAATTAAATACCATCTCTGCGTAGAGACGGAAAACTCGACATCACACCCTATACGACTGCCTCGTTGGTCTCGCGGCATAAATGTGCGCGTGGGATCGGGAGGTCCCGGGTTCGATTCCTGGGTCGGGCAGTGTTATTGGGTTTTTCTGTCACGAAATTCTCAGTAGCAGCACGGAGTCTGGAAATGTGCCCGGTACGGCAATAGGCTCGCCCCTTATTACGTGGGACTAAAGTATATCTGGCGAAAAGTGGGTGTAGAAATACACCTCTGCCTACCTCTTCGGGGATAAAAGGCATGACCATGTCGTTTGATTTTGTAATGTTTCAGCTAACACTAATTAAGCAAACATTGAAAACGATCTAGTAGAATTTATGATTCTTTAATTTTATATATTAATACATTTATTTAAACAATAGTTTGACCTTTATCTATAATGAATTAAATGTAAAAAAATTATTAGCAAGCATATCTTATACTAATATATAAAGCTGAAGAGTTTGTTTGTTTGTTTGGTTAAACTAATCTCAGGAACTACCGGACCAATTTCAAAAATTATTTCAGTGTTAGATAGCCACTGACCTCTGTCACGGCCACTGTCCCTTCTAGGCAACCACGCATACATAGATGAATAGTGCACACGTCAAAATGTTCGCATTGCCCCTTAGTTGAATATTCGCCGCAGCAGTGACGTAATCATCGAGCGGATAACAAGTGACAGTTAATTGTTATCATCAACAAGATTTGCGCGCCGATTACTTTTCAAACGCAGTTTATGGACATTAAATGTAAGTACTTTATTATCATTTTTATATTATTCTAATCAGTAATTGTTATAGTTAAAAGTTTAGGTTATTTTATTTCGATGGCATTAATGAGAATGACTTTAAAAAATAAATTGAAGGTTGGAACGAGCCGATCGGGTAAAACCGGACACAATTTTGTCGGGTACCCTCGGACACTTTTTGAATGGAGAGAAATCTTTATTTAAATACTTCTATCGCGTTTATTGTATAAAATAAGTGTTTTATGATAAGGAAATTAACTATAGTCTATTTGATTTTTGCAGACACACTGGAAAATGCCAAAATATAAGGAAAGAGTCACTGAACCACGGATCCGCGAAGCAGATAGTATGATTGAAGCCATACAAAGTGAAAGAAAATAATTTTTGGCTTAGACAAGTAAATGACAGGTATGAGGTGCCGAGTAGTACTCTTTAGGATCGGATAAAAGCTCTTAATAGTGGGCAAGAAGTCAGCTTAGTACCAAAACTGAGGCGATTTCGAGCTTTAGATTTAGATTTCGAGGTTTGGTGGAGAAAAATATTTATAATTGCAACTAACAAAGCTAAAGCGTTAGCGACTTAAAAGAAGGGTGCAACAGCCACCAAGAAAAATAAAAAGAAATCCAAACAGAACATCCAAAAATTGTCAAGAGATCAGAGAAGAGATTGCATCATTTGCAGATAAACATTTGAAGAAGATTGGATACAATGCTAAGAATGCAATAGGAGACGATGAATATCGCACAAGCGATACTGTCGCGCACAATAGTTATTAAAAAGTCGGCACGCTTGGTTTCAATACAAATCGTGATAATTGCGTTATCTATGTAGATCTATATCTGTGGTTCTGTCTGTTCCTCGCAGTTGGGTGTGGTTGCGGGAGGAGAGGCGCGTTGGTGTTGCGTTGCCGCGCGCCCTATATCCCGCGACCAAATGGGGGCGCACCATCGTTGCGTCGCGGTGGGGCCGCAGAGGAATAGGAGATGCGGTGTTGCGTTGCCGTCCTCCCTATCTTCTGCGGCCGCTGGGTGTTTTGGCGGCGGAGCCCAACACCTTCATCCGCCGCAAAGGGGGTTTCGTTCGGGGCCCGCCTGACCATCTGGTGGGCCAATACCCGTCGGGGGTAGCGAGAATGCTTCGGTGAAACCCTACCCTCCGACACATGGGTACATGAGGAGCATGGGTTGGTTTTTAGTCAGTAAGCGTCTGACAGTCCCCTTCATCCTTCCCCCAAGGCGTAGGGACTCCATGAGGATTTTCCAACACGACACCAAAAAAACGACGACAAAAAAAATATAAAAAAATACTGGGCGCATGAAGTACGCGTAGATAATGATTCTACACAACTTTGCTAATTTTGCGACGTCTGCAAAGCCAAAAAACAACTTGGTCATCGCTAATATGTAATGTTCGGAGCTACCCGCCAAAAAATAATTGTCCAAAATTAAGGCCTGTTTGTTAGACTTCATTAAAGCGAAGATAAAGAAATTATCTTATTGTTACTTGTACTAAAATACTTCATATATATATATTATTTAACGTTTTGATACTAAATAAATGTCTAATCATGATCATTTAAAAATAAATTGAATTTTGGTTATGTGTCCGTGGTTACCCGACTCTCCCCTATATAACATAACGCTATGAGCCACGGGAGCGGAGCAGTAGCCTTAAATAACGCGGGTGTAACCGCAGGCTCATCTAGTAATAATATATAGCATATTTAAATACGCTGAAAATAAGAAAACATACTTTCCTTTTAAAACTTTTAATATCAAGTCCGTGTAACACAACGAGGCGGCTGTGAAAACTACTAAAGCATACGTAAATTCAATTGTATTAACATGATATCAATACATTGAGCTTCAATGCTTGCTTCTTTCATATGAATAAACAAATAAAAATATTGTCTACTCGACCAAGAGCAAAATTTTTAATTCTATAGTGTATCATTAAGAACTAAATTAAATCTACAGAAAAGTGTACAAAATTATAAGTTTGGTGTGAATGTAAAATTTAAGTGTGTTTGATTTGTTTTGGGGAAGTGGTATAGTAGAATATTACTGGTAAAGTAAATGTCTAGAATTACCGTAGCCAGGCAGGAATTTTGAGGACAGAGTTGCAGTGGAAGGTGTAATACATCTACCTGACCACGATAGACAATATATCCAGACACAAAGCACTGCGTTGCACAGTGAGTAAAGTATTGAGTAGGTACATGAAAATTTTACCTTATATATCCTGGTGATGTTCTTGAGTGGAGTCCTGGAGGCAAGCTAGATACACACAAGACTAAAATTGGCCAATATTAGCAAGTGAATTATCTTTACTTTACCAGACTCCACGCGGCGTCATCAATGCACGATGCAAGTTCACAGGATTCGCAATTTCTCCTTGCAAATGTCAATGAATAGTTCACAATGTCTTTTATCACAATTTACCGTTGCCAGCACTAGATCAGTCGGCATTCAAGGCGGTTTACTCTATTTAGTTCAATTAATCAATTCACACGAAATGCAAAAAGGTGTGCTCACAATAACTTTTCACAAAATGTTCAATATGTCACAAACCGTGCCGGGAGTCAAAAAGGCGGCAATTTAATAGATTTCACAACTATTCACGTAGCTACAATGATGTGCTCTTCAAAAGGCGATATTTTACGTACGAGACGACAACGTGGTAATTTCTCAAAAGCAAGGCCGGAAGTTGACAGTTCAGTGTGACCATTGTCAGAAATTTTCAATAGACTAAACAAAATGTTACTCAATCGATCTAATCGATTTGACTTATAATAAAACTAATTCTATTTCAAACATCCACCCGCCCCGGACCGGCCTACCGGTCCGCTAATCGTTTGGTAGACGTGACAATGTTGCAACCGCTCTCCTCAGAATCGAACCGTCCACCAAGACCTCAGCAAATCGGGGAACTCCATCAGCCCCAGTTACCAAATGAAGGATGCGCCCCCTGCGCCATCTGAGTGGCGGAAGGTTAGCCTCCTTGATCAAAACGAGGTCACCAATCTTGGGTGGATCGGAGACCAGTTAGACCAGTTCTAAGTGTACGGCCTTTGTGGAAAGACAAACAAAAACACACAAGTAGGCCTTAACAGTCTTGCTGTTTCGAAGTGTCGACGTTTTCACCAAAAAGGGACCTGCGAAGTCCGTGCCAACACCGTCAAACGTCCTGCTCTCAGTTACGCGATCTGACGGTAAGTCTCCCATCAAGGGCTGCATGGTAGAAGCCTTGAGCTTATAGCAAGGGATGCAGCGAAAGACTACACTCCGAATAATACTTCGGGCAGACAAAATCCAAAATTTGCGTTGCAAAATAGCCAACAAAGCATTACAACCAGCATGCGAGTTTTTAAGGTGACGGTCAGTTACCAACAAGCGTACCAAATGACCGTCCTTAGGTAACAAAAGGGGGTGACGTGCCCCGTAAGGGAGGTTGGCGTTCTTGAGACGCCCTCCAACGCGCAAGAGACCCGTATCGTCCAAAAAGGGGTTCAATTTAGAGACAGCTCCCGACAATTTCGATCTCCCTGATTTAAGGATAGCAATCTCCTTCTCAAAATGCGCCAATTGCACAGAACGAACCCAAAAGGTGAGAGACTCCTGTCGTTCCTGTGGTGAGAGAAACGGTGTCAGTCGTTTCTGTTGTGGGTGCCTAAAATTAAAAACAAAACGCTTTATCCAAGCAGTAACACCTAACAACTTGTCGAGGGAGCTGTAACGATTCAACAGGAAATCGGGGTCGAAGGCGCATTCCACCTTCTCAAGAGCGAGTGTTCGTAGACCCGGCAAATTAGAAGTATTCAAAACTGGCGTTCGAGGCCAATCAATTTCTGGTCGACTCAACCATTCCGGACCCCACCACAGCGAATGACCTATCAAACTAGGCGTCAAGCATCCGCGCGAGGCACAATCAGCGGGGTTGAGCTCACCTGGCACGTGTCTCCAAACAAGTTTGACTTCGGATTTCTGGATTTGGGAAACACGGTTAGCGACAAATACCTCCAAAGTGTGGACAGAAGCCTTCAACCAACAAAGAACAATTTGGCTGTCTGTCCAGGCGTAGGTCCCATTAATACAAATGCTTTTACCCAAAGTACTGGACACGTGGTTCAATAAGCGTACAAGTAGGGCTGCTCCCGAGAGCTCCAATTTCGGAATGGTCAAAGATGTCCGAAGGGGTGCAACCTTGTTCTTCGCCATGATCAGGCAAACTTTCACCTGATCTGAGGCACTGATTGTGCGCAAGTACACCACGGCCGCGTGACCACGTTCCGAGGCATCACAAAACCCATGAAGGGTGGCCTTGTACTTCCCGGGAGGAAGGATGAGACGAGGCAAGGAGATCTCGTTGACGGCAGGAAGCGAGGATACAAAAGAGGTCCATTCCTCAACAAGAGTGCCGTGTAGGGGTTCGTCCCAGGTCAATCCTGCTGTCCAAAGCTTCTGCAAGAAGCATTTTGCCCAAAATATAATTGGACAGATCCAACCGTTCGGATCAAAGGTTCTGGCGACAGTAGACAATACGAGACGTTTAGTCCAAGAACACGGCAATTTCAAGTCTACGTTATATGTAAAGATGTCTTGGACTGGTCTGTACTGAACGCCGAGAACAGCCATCATGGCGGGGTTGTCAACAATCTCAAACAAATGTGGATCCTGCTGATGATCCTCTGGCAAGCCTTCCAAAAGCGCTGGTGAGTTGGAAATCCATTTGCGCAACTCATAACCAGCGGAGGCCAAAATACCTATCAATTCGTCCCGCAGGAGGATCGCCTCGTCCACTGTGGAGGCGCCCGAGCAAATGTCATCGACGTAAATATCGTCTTTCAAGATGGCGGAGGCTCTTGGGAAACGTAAGCCTTCGCGGTCTGCGAGCTCCCAAAGAGAACGTATTGCCAAGTAGGGGCTTGATCTTAACCCGTACGTATTAGTATTGAGCTCGTAGACGACCATGGGATCACGAGGAGACTCTCTCCAAAGGATCAGCTGGAAGCGACGGTCATCAGGGTGGATAATAGTCTGCCTGAACATCATTTTTATGTCGGCCACAAAGACAACCTGATGTCGTCGGAAGCTGGTGATGACGTCACAAAGGTCCTTGACCAACTTGGGACCAGAATGCAAGCACTGGTTCAAGGAGACGCCTGTTGAAGTCTGCGCAGAACCATCAAATACGGTGCGCAGCTTGCCAGTCGATGGCTTCAATACCGCATGATGCGGGAGAAAGTAATGCTCCACCGAACGCCAATCCAAATTTGACACAGACATGTGTCCCAACTGTTCATATTCACTCATGAACTCAATGTACTTCTGTCTGAGCTCCGGATCACGACCCATGCGGCGCTCCATAGCCAACAATCTCTTCTCGGCTAAAGGTCGTGACTCACCAAGCGGCGGCCGAACAGACAGGAAGGGTAACCTCGTAATAATCCGACCAGAACGGAGTCGACCAGTGTTGTTCTGGAAGAACAGCTCGCACTCCTCATGTTCTGGATTCAAACGGGCAGCTTGAGGCGGCTCCTCTACCTCCCAAAACCTCTGAACCGCATCAGAGAGAGCGGAGCCTACAGCCAACAAATTATCAAGTTCGGGTGGAGGGGGGTCCCTAGGTACAGGTCCCATCAAAGCAAATCCAAATATGGTCGGGATGGCAGTCAAACCATTTGGCACCAAGACCCGTTTTCCACCAATCAAAATTCCACCGAGGACATCAGAGCCAATCAACAAATCGATTTGTCCCGGTGTGTCAAATTTGGGGTCCGCCAGATCCAATCCCGATGTCAAATTCACCACAGCAGCGGGTAGCTGTTTCTGTGGGTGCATACCCAAAATATTCTTCAACACAATAGCCGAGGTTTTAATCCTCGGGTGTGAAGATTCAACAGGGCCAAACAAAACTTTAACTTGCCCTTCAACATTAGAGGCTACGTCACCTATGCCCCGAATACAATTCGGAAAAGAGCCCATATTTAATTTAACCTGCCCTACCAAATAAGTGGAAACAATGCAACCTTGTGAACCTGTGTCCAATATAGCACGGACAACAACAGAGGTCCCCGTGGGTCCCCAGACCCTAACAGCAACCGTTGGTAGGATAACGGTCTCAATGGGGGAGGTTGGCGTTATAGGGCAGGGGTCAATGACCTATTGTTGCCTGGGCGGCGACCGTTGGCCAGGACCAGGCAAATCAAAATGGGGGTGCGGCTTGAAGTCCTCAAGGGCGCGATGACTCGATCCGCGCGCCATCTGTCGGGTCATAGTGACGCACCCGCCCAAAACGAGGTGGGCGCGAGTCAAGGCGGGGACGCTCCGCCAAAGGAGGGGAATACCTGGGGCAGCAGTCATGGTGCTGGTGACGCTGAACAGCACATTCAGGTGCGCGAGAGAGAGGAGGCGTGCGCACGCTACGGTTCTCCAAGCGGGGTGAGCGGCGATCAATTAAGCGAGGCGACTCTCGGCTACGCGCCGGTGAGCCTCGGCTGCCACCTTCAAAACACCCGCCCGTGCGCGGCGTCGGCTGGTTGGACAAGCGGCCTACCTCTCTGGCATTCATGCAGAGAATGTCCAAATGCTGTCCTCCACAGTGAGGACAGGGGCGAGAGTTTGGGCAGTCTCGCTGGTAGTGGGACCCCAAACAAGAGAAGCAAAGGCGGCGGGCATTCGCGATGCGCCTACGAGAGGCGACATGTAGGTCCAAGAATGCCCTACAACTGGCCGTTCTGTGCCCCGTGACCTTGCAGTAGGAGCACTCCACTGGGCTCTGCGTGACTGCAAAGCGAGGAGGGCGCCGGTCAACATTGGCTCGAGTGTGAACGCGAGCCTGCTCCTTGACCTTGGGCGGCTGCGACTTAGCCGGCGTGTCACCACCGGAGTTGTCCAAGACCCGGCACTCATCCTCCAGGAACTTCTCCAGGTCAGCAAAGGGGGGCAGATGGGTCGCGCTATCCCCACCAAAGCGCTGCTCAAAACGCGACCTCAGGTCGGCAGGCAGCTTCTTCAGCACAATGTGCACCAATAGATAGGACCATTGGTCCACGGGCAGGTCAAGGCACTTAAGTGCGTTGATGGCCACCAAAAGCGGGTTCAAAAGTTGGGTGCGCAACCTAGAGACCCGGGTGAGCGTCGGCAAACCCAAAATCTGCTCGATGTGTGTGTCGGCGAGGCCACGCTTATTATGGTACCTACGGGTGATTAGGTCCCGAGCCGTCTGGTACGCCTCGTCAGACACGGGCAGATGCCGGATGAGGCCCTTAGCCTCCCCATCCAGAACAGACATTAGATAGGCCAACTTTTGTGCCGGCCGAAGGTCAGCCCTATCATTGACTAGGCTGTCGAACAAATTAACGAAGCCCAGGTAGCTTCCTAGGCAGCCATCAAAATGGGGGAGGTCCAAGGTAGGGAGCCTACTCACCAGCCCCGGTGCTGACCTAGGAAGCTCCTGCTTCAGGCCGGGTTGCCCTTCCCTATCTGCAACTAGTTGTCTCGCACTATTGGAGACAGCATCATACAGGTCTAAGACCTGGGCATAGTCTTCGCTGACCTTATTTCGCTGGTCAGCAGTGAAATCATTGATTGACACTTCAAGACAGCAAGTGCTGAAAGTGCGGAATTGCTGTTCCACACTTGCCAGGCGATCGTCAATCCGCTCGTACCTCTGAAGTAAGGCCTGCTGGCGATCAGGCCGGTTCACTAAAGCACTGGCCGAGGCAAACCAGCGCAAATCTGATGCAATGGCACCAGCAGCCGCACGCAAGTCCTTGATAGCTGACATAATCAAAATTTCAAAAGAGCCCGGACAAGCGTTAAACAATATTAACAATCAAAACTTAATTTTTCTCAATTCTTTGAAACCAACAAAGTATTAGCCTGTTTACTGCAAGTGCAGGCAAGTGACAGGTATCTACTGTCCAACAAAATTAATAGTTTCAATATATATTGACACAAAACAAAGACAAAGTTATCAAGGTTATAACTTATAATAAATTAATAAAGTTGAAACTTCAACTTAATTAATTAATTATTTGCAACAGACAGACTAACTGTGTTATTTATGATATACAATAGGAAGTAAGCACAGAATATGTGTTACCTAACAATATTATCTTTATATTATAACAAAACAAAGTTTATTAATGTGACCCGCCCAAGTGGCAAGGTCAAGTCTGTTGTTATGTTTATGAATATATGCAATAAACTAAATTTACTAAATTTATTGATACATACAGCTGTTATGTATCCAAACAAACTGACTTATTAATGCAACAACAAATTTAAGTTAGATATTTCAACAATACAAAATTTGTATATGTATTTGTATTACAAATCAACAATTACTGATTGAGGTTAAGTGACAATGTGTTTCAAATTATCTAGGTCAACTTATACAATTAAATATTATGTATTTTAGACAATAACTGACCTGACAAACACTACAATACTGTCTACAAGGTGATAAGATACAAGCTCATACCAATCTGAGTTTATACTCAGTAATGCAACAGCGGCTAAATTTCAACTACAGCTCTGCACCAAAATTTATGTCTAGAATTACCGTAGCCAGGCAGGAATTTTGAGGACAGAGTTGCAGTGGAAGGTGTAATACATCTACCTGACCACGATAGACAATATATCCAAACACAAAGCACTGCGTTGCACAGTGAGTAAAGTATTGAGTAGGTACCTGAAAATTTTACCTTATATATCCTGGTGATGTTCTTGAGTGGAGTCCTGGAGGCAAGCTAGATACACACAAGACTAAAATTGGCCAATATTAGCAAGTGAATTATCTTTACTTTACCAGACTCCACGCGGCGTCATCAATGCACGATGCAAGTTCACAGGATTCGCAATTTCTCCTTGCAAATGTCAATGAATAGTTCACAATGTCTTTTATCACAATTTACCGTTGCCAGCACTAGATCAGTCGGCATTCAAAGCGGTTTACTCTATTTAGTTCAATTAATCAATTCACACGAAATGCAAAAAGGTGTGCTCACAATAACTTTTCACAAAATGTTCAATATGTCACAAACCGTGCCGGGAGTCAAAAAGGCGGCAATTTAAAAGATTTCACAACTATTCGCGTAGCTACAATGATGTGCTCTTCAAAAGGCGATATTTTACGTACGAGACGACGGCGTGGTAATTTCTCAAAAGCAAGGCTGGAAGTTGACAGTTCAGTGTGACCATTGTCAGAAATTTTCAATAGACTAAACAAAATGTTACTCAATCGATCTAATCGATTTGACTTATAATAAAACTAATTCTATTTCAAACAGTAAATGTGATTAACTGTTTTTATTTTTCACATTGCAGGAGAGTTTTTTTATTGTAGGGATATCTGCCGGTACCAAAGATTATTAGTAGATAGATAAAACATCATACCAATATCGGCCGTTCTGACGTGAAAAGTATCGTATTCATATTAGTATGACTGCTTCCGTGGTCCAGTGGATAGCGGATGCGTGTGCTGATCGGGTGCGATTTCCGGGTCAGACGAAGGTGTTACTGAGCTCTTCCGAAATTCAAAGAGTCTAAAAAATATTAGTATAGTTTCTTCGTTACTTTATAGAATAGTTATTACAATGTTAGAACTTAGTTTTACAGAGTTCCAAGAGCGGTTTAGTTTATTTGTGTACAAACCGAAAAGCAATCAGTCATAGATAGATGGGTCAAGCAAATATTTGTGCCGCGCAGCAATCAAACCCGTCACAACATTTATACATGAACGATCTTTGTTTGTGTTTGGAAATGCAAATTGTAAAGTTGCAAGTCCTTAAAAACAATTCTTGCAACTGCTCCAAAAAGTTAAATACTGGCATCTATATAAATTATTGTTTCCTTTCTTTTCTTTGACTGCCTCCGTGGTCCAGTGTATAGCGTAAGCGTCTGCTGATCGGAGGTCCCGGGTTCGATTCCCGGATCGAGCAGTGTTACTGAGTTTTTCCGAATTCTCAGTAGCAGCTCCGAGTCTGGCAATGTGCCCGGCAACGGCAATAGGCTCGCCTCCTATTACGTGGGACCTTAAAAATCATGGCGAAATGTGGGTCTCTGCCTACCCCTTCGGGGATACAGGCGTGAGTCTATAATTTTCTTTTCTTTGGCATCCATAATGTAATCAGTCAATATTTTTAGTCACCATTATGAATCCCATGGATTATCTATTAGAAATAATACAAATACCTAAATCTCGTACATACAACAGAAAGTCATCATAAAGTCTTTTGCAATCTACTGTTGGAAATAGGCCTCTTGTGTGATCACGCAACAAAAAATTAAAACAAACAAGAAGCCGTTTTTATTTCCTTACACCGTTTCAAAACACTGTAGCATTTCACGAACACATACAAAGCAACCTCTCCTTAGCAAAACACAGAACACTGAATAAAGTAATGGTAACTAACGAAGTAGGAGCGGCCAAGCCTAATTATCGGCAACACGAGTCGCACTCACATAAGCTTTGTCCAGTCGTCTGGTTCCGGACAAAGGGACCAGACGGCTGGACACTCGGTTACAATTTTCGTTTTCAGTTTAGTTTCAGCAAGGTGTGACGTTGTGTGAAGTTAATTGGTCGGTAAAGTGAGTGTTGTGTACTTTTTGTACACAAAGTCGATGGCGTTTTTATTGTGTTAGAACATAACACTCAGATAGATAGAGGCTGCGTTATTACATTCAACTCAGGACTTCATATAATACAAAATAAAATGTGATTTTATTTGATTTTAGCATTAAATGCTACCTGCCCTGGGACCGGAGAAGTACTATCCTTACAGAATATGGACGTAAATAAACAATAGCGGACTTTCTGAATGATAGTTCTATTTGATGTTGTTGTACTAAATAGATTTTAATAACCATTGCCTATGTGAAGTTATCAACATAATGGTGCTTTTTGATATTGTCACAGTACTGTAACAATATTTGCATGCCTAAATGGCAAAATGTACAAGGATTCATTTATATATTCTATTATATTCTATTCTATTATATTCTGCTCTGCTCTGCACTGCACTGCTCTACTCTGCTCTGCTCTGCTCTGCACTGCACTGCTCTGCTCTGCTCTGCTCTGCTCTACTCTACTCTACTCCACTCTACTCTATTCTATTCTAACATTATTTATACAGTGAGAGTGCGTTGGCCCTACCGCCTTTATCTTCTTCCTCATCTCGATCTGCCTTGTATGCCTTTATACACCGAAGTTATCGACAATCAACGTAATTGACATCATCATGAATGCAAAGTGATTCAATTTCATAAGCTAAATGCTTACAATGGTGATTGCTCAGTAGATAAGGCATTAAATATGACGACTGGCTACACGTTCAAATGTTACCCACGGCTCTATTAGAGTACCAAACACACAAGCAATTAGATAAGCTGAACACAAAAATTTGCAAGAGCCTATTTAAATCTCTTTATTGTATCTCAGTTATATTATGAATAGATGAAATGAAATATGAAATAAAATTTATTCTGACTCCACTCAACAAGTTACATACATCAAAAAATATACAGAACAGTCATAAAAACAAAAAAGTAACATAATAATTACAGCAAAATAAACAGTAATAAAAAAAGAATAACATACTTATACAGACAGGAGAAGAAAAAAGCTGTGCAAGGTCAGTTGAGAATGGTCAAAAAAGGACCTGGCTCCGATTTTCAATTCATCATCATCATCATCAGCCTTTAACAGTCCACTGCTGGACTTGGCCTCTCCTTTGAAAGGAGGAATTGGCCTACTATACCACGCTGGCCAAACGGGTTGGTATAGGGTTTGTATCAAGTTTTCCTTCTCTTACAGTGCTGTTCTCTGCATAATATGCTCCCTCTGTCGGCTCTTACGACACCCATGGGATGATATGGGGTGGTGACATTCCGTATTCTTAATCCGTCACCACACGGACGATTTTCGATGACGATTTTCAATTAAATAGATATTATTGTTTCCAGAATTTGTAACATGTCAACAAAACGCCATCTGGCATTCTATTGATAATATCTGCAAATACTTGTCAATACGTTTATAATAATTCTATATCGATTTGGTTTAAATATGTCATTCATTCCATTATTGTATTACGGTTTGTTATTTTAGGGAATCTGTGGTCAATTTTGCCAAAATGGTATTTCGTTATTCGATTGATTTTAAATCCGTTTTGTAGTAAAAATCAACGTTAGTATGTACATTATTATTTTAGCATGGATAAATATTTACTTTAAAATAATTACTGTGTAAAGCGACTGATCACTCAATAAATGTATCTGGCTATCTACGGGGCAATATAATCAAATTCTACTAGTTTTTAGGCGACAATAGAGAGAATAAAGTATTTCGTATCAATCCTCTTCGCTGTAGAAGAATAATCGTACACTAAACTAAACCTAATAAAAAAAAAGCCAAATTTACAACAAGATCTCAAGAGACAAGAAGATATAAGGCCCAAATTGATGTGCGGATATCACAATAAGACAATGAATACAAAAAAGATTTGTCTAGACTGGTCTAGAAATATAGCAGCTAATATGTAAGTTTCTCACAAAAGTCTGGGAAAAGGAGTAGTATGTATAGAAGCGAGTGGACCGAGCTGTTTCCACGATTACGCTGTTTGTGATGTAAAACAAAGATGCTATGGAGAAATGATAGTCATACAACGCTTTTAAGGAATTGTCAATACTTCCCTTAATAAGACACTAGAATTTGACAGAAATCGTGAGACATACCACTGCAAGTGAAGAGCTTACTGAAATGATGAGAAATTTGTGGAGAACTGGTTAAAATGCGAAAGATCTATGTTTGAGTGATGTGCCATCGCAGCCTACACCATACTTTTCACGTCTCCGTCTCGTGGCCTATTAAGGGTAATAGGCTTTATTACTCTCACACTGCTCTCATCTCTGCTTTGCGTCTTCGACTTTTTTTTGCTGGCCACTCACTCACTAGTGAGTTCACTACTCTGTGTAGCTTTGGAACAGCAACACTGCCCTCTTTTCCAAATAAATATTGTCTACCGAAATACGAAGATATCTGAAATTAGCAATATCTTATTAGTAATTTTGAAAACAATCTCCAATACTACACCATTTTGATAGAAAATGGGAATTAAAAGTTAAAATAATTTTAACATAGAACTTTATGGTCTAGTTTTCAAAGTAATATAAATTAAGTAATAATTAGAATAGTAAATACAGTGATAGGCACACAGTGCCCGCCCGTGGGATCTCCACCTTGTCGTGGTGGGGGGGCTTAGTAACCGTGGGTTTGAGGTACACCCACGGTGAAGCTAAGCGGGATCCCGGGAGGGGACGCTCCACGTGGGCTTGCGTGAGGCCTGCATATGATGCGTCCCAAGGTGCGGGTGCGGGGGACAGTTCTGTCCACAGACATAGATCTACATAGATAACGCAAATGCATGCACTTCGCGTGTCTGAAC
This sequence comes from Euclidia mi, assembly GCA_944739405.2. Lineage (NCBI taxonomy): Eukaryota > Metazoa > Arthropoda > Insecta > Lepidoptera > Erebidae > Euclidia > Euclidia mi. Next base: position 21,034,626 of record OX123204.2, on the reverse strand, counting down.
CCCGACCAAGCGTCGAGGTTGGTCGCCGCTAACTTCAGTCCCCGCGCGTCCGTTGTTGCAGCCGAACGTCCGCAAAAAACTAAAAAAATGCCTCGTTGCGTGAAAATTAACTGCGATAGCCCAAAAATTTCGAACACCCAAAGGCAGGAACATATTTCCTATCACAGGTAAGTTATTTTAAAATTATATTATGCGTAAATTCATATTAAAACTGTTTTTAAGTATTCCAAGCTGCGTGTCGTTCCAGAATATACCTAACTATAAATTACCGTTAAGTAAACTTTATTCACATTACGTTGCCGCGTTTGCTTTGGACGTTTGATCTGACGTTGTGTGTTAGGAGACGATGAATATCGCACAAGCGATACTGTCGCGCACAGTAGGTATTAAAAAGTCGGCACGCTTGGTTTCAATACAAATCGTGATAATTGCGTTATCTATGTAGATCTATATCTGTGGTTCTGTCTGTTCCTCGCAGTTGGGTGTGGTTGCGGGAGGAGAGGCGTGTCGGTGTTGCGTTGCCGCGCGCCCTATATCCCGCGACCAAATGGGGGCGCACCATCGTGCATCGTTGCGTCGCGGTGGGGCCGCAGAGGAAGAGGAGATGCGGTGTTGCGTTGCCGTCCTCCCTATCCTCTGCGGGCGCTGGGTGTTTTGGCGGCGGAGCCCAACACCTTCATCCGCCGCCAAGGGGGTTTCGTTCGGGGCCCGCTTGACCATCTGGCGGGCCAATACCCGTCAGGGGGTAGCGAGGAATGCTTCGGTGAAACCCTACCGACACATGGGTACATGAGGAGCACGGGTTGGTTTTTAGTCAGTAAGAGTCTGACAGTCTCCTTCGCTCTTCCCCCCCAGGGCGAAGGGACTCCATCAGGATTTTCCAACCCCACAACAAAAAAAAAAGCACATAGTGCGTAAGTTATGACATGATGAATACGAAATGTGAATTTAATGAAAAAGTATTTTTCTATTTTGTAACTATTTATATAAAATCTGTATTTCTTATAACGGGAGGCGCAAAAGTAATGACCCTATTTGGTTCAGCTACAACTTCGTTTCTGAAATAGAAAACTAGAATTAGTTTTTTAAATATTATTTATATTTGTGCCCTGAAAGAACAATGGCCAAATATCTATAGGAGCTGTACCTGAACATTTTTTTCGATGTACATTAACAAACTATAGTGCGATTTGTTTGCATTTATGTATTAAACACTATTCCGTCAGAAAAAGGCACGTAAGAAGCCAGAATAATTTAATATATATAAAATTACTTTGAAGGTTAGAATCTACAAATAAGTTACCAAATAGGTTTCAACAGCTTTAAACTCATCAAAATGATTTAATAATGTTTTTAGGTATTTAGTATGTGAATAAATATAACTCTTAATGTATTTTATCACAAAAAATGCAATAACAACCATAGAACGTGTACCTACCTGATATCAAAGACATTAAATACTACCTACTGATATCTTTTTTGCAAATAATTTACCTACTGTAACCAAATATCATGGGATTAGGCAGGGTCTTGTTTTTATATAAGTAGTAAAGATCTAAAATCGCATAAAAGAACTTATCACAACCTCACAACAAACGCAGTGGATCGCAACTGTCAATAAAAAAGAATAAAAAAAAAATACTTTTATTACCAGAGTAAAAACATACAATATTTACGTACTATCCTTTGGTCCCACACTAGGCAAGCCTGTCCTGTGGGTACCTTTGACGATTTACAGCGCGTTTTCTATGTTTGCTCGGTCGTAAAATTTTACTTAAAAGGAAATTAAATCCCAGACTATAAATGGAAAAAAATAATAATAATTAAAGCTTACTTCTTGCTACATAATGCAACATGAAGTAGGCAGGTATTAGAAAAACTACTAGTTATAAATAGATATACGTGTACATACATACATATAAATATAGTGAGTTGAGTGATAAAATATTATAAATGTGTTACTTATATTTATTTAAATGTTATATAAATTTAGACTAAATGCACAAGGTTTTCGGTCTGATCGTATGTTAAAGAGGCAAGCCACTTTGTTACCATCAGTTTTGCTTCCTTTGGTGAACACAGCTTTACGTCACAGGAACCAGCCACCTTATTATATATGTAATGGTCCTTATAGGGGCTAAATCGTCTGGCGAAAGATGTTTTGGTTTTTGGTATATCAATTTTGTGTACACGGCGCCTGAGCAGACAGGGATAATCCTTAGAGCTAATAACAACTTTATGCATCTTAAGAAATGTCGTTAACACAAATAGTTGCCACACATTTAGTACCTCACTGTCTTTGTAGAGTTGTGTCGTTGGGTACCTGAAGGGTTTTTTAAACATTGTTTTAAGGACACAACGTTGGGCTCGTTCAATGTTTATCATTACTGTTTTCACTGCATTACCCCAGCAACCAATACAATAGGTGATCAGTGATTGGGTCAAAGCGAAATATACAGTTCGTAAAATCGGTTTTGGTGCTGATGATCGTAAAAGTCGCATAATGTTGGCTGTTTTTCGTACTCGACTTGTAAGGGAGTCAATGTGTGCCATAAAATTCAGGTTTTTGTCTAAGATAACGCCCAGGTATCGTATGGTATCCGACTTTTGCATGCATTGACAGTCACAGGTGGAGTGATCTTTACATTTATGTAATTTTATTTTGTGTGAATTGTCTGGCGCAGTCGCAGCAGTTTTATGAAAACAGATAAATTTACTTTTATTGGCATTAAGTGTCAATAGATTAAGGTTAAGCCATGATGATATGTGTTTCATATACTCCTCCGCGATCGCAAACGTCTCTGTCCAACTGGAACCGTCAAATACTAAAGCCGTATCATCAGCATAACAAATTATATCCGCGGGTATAATGTCGTGGATATCATCCATATACATAATGAATAGCGTAGGTCCTATTACGCTGCCCTGCGGCACACCAAAATCTATCGAGTGTAAGGCACTTTCATGGTTGCCAATTTTGACATAGAGTTTTCTATCGGTCAGATAACTCTTGAACCAGTCATGTGCTATGCCTCTGATACCAAATACTCTAGTTTCTGGAGCAGTATCGGAATCGAGACGGTATCAAACGCTTTAGCCAAGTCTAAGAAAACACCTATGCAATGCCTATTATTATCTAATTGTGATGACACCAGGGACGTTAATAATGCAACGGCATCCTCAGTCGATTTGCTTTTCCTAAACCCGAATTGCTTTTGGGAAATAAGATTCTTGGTTTCAATATATTGTACAAGTCTACAATTTACCACCCTTTCCAGCAATTTTGAGAAGGCTGTCAACAGAGATATAGGTCTGTAGCTGTCCGGGGAATTTTTGGGGCCACCTTTATATATTGGTGTAATACGCGCTATCTTCCATGCATCAGGAAAGGTGCCGGTCTTTAAACTTGTATTGAATATTTCTGTTAAGGGTGGTATAATACTATTTCTGATCTCTTTTAAAACCATGTTCGTCAGTCCATCTATGCCCGGTGATTTATCATTGTGTAGCGACAAAATCAGTGCCTCTATTTCCCCACAGTCTGTTGGTTTTAGGAAAAAAGAGTCTTTTAAGTGTTTGTTGCGAACTTTTTTTGCGATTGCTTCCTGGGTTGTTTGCAGATTATCAAGTATGTCACTCGAAAGCTTTTGCCCAACTGTGGAAAAATATTCACTACATGAGTTCAGTGAACTAATTACGTCTGCACTGTTTTGAAGTTACAGGAGCTCTGTCGGTTGGTTTTTGTTTGTATTAAGGTGACACACGGTTTTGATAGATTTCCACATCCTTTTTGGATCTTTTGCGTTGTTGGATAGCTCTCTATTCTCGTGCTCTATTTTCAGCTTACGTAAAAGTTCGTTGCAGTAGTTCCTGTATCGGGTATATACTGTTCGCAAAAGCCTTTTTAAGTCTCATGTGCAGTCGATCCCTATGTCGCATACAGCGTATGAGCCCCGGAGTAATCCAAGGCTTTATATTATACCTTGAGTGGCTAATACTAATCTTTGTAGTATGTTTGTTAACAATTTCACAGATACGGGTACAGAAATAGTTTGTCATCTGGTTTGCATCTAACCTTTCGATCTGTGGAAACCAGTTAATCAAAGAAAGTTCCTTTTTAATAGCTTCAAGGTCTCGTTTAACAGCTGTTCTATCCAAACATCTTTGCTGGGATTTATCAATAGTCAGTCCCAACAAAACCAGCTCATGATCTGTAATGTCTGAACAACAGACCACACCTACTGCATTTGTTACTGAATTTATAAAAATATAATCGAGACATGCACCTGATCTTGTTGGTTTTGTTATGGCGGGAAACAGGCCATGTTCTGCTGTTAAACAAAGATACTCCAGCTCCTGGTTACTGGTTGTGGCTAGAATATTTAAATTAATATCACCCGCCAGAATTAACGTTTTAGATTGATTTTGATAAACGTCAAGTATAGCGTGAAGAGAAGATAAAAAGCTGTCAACGTTTCTGAAGGATGGTGGCCGATAAATACCAAATATAGTTATGTTGTTATCTAATTCTACCTGCAGACAGTCCGCCTCCGAGATACTCGGTTTGGACACACTAGCGCTTAATGTATCTCGGATATAAATTACCACACCGCTATTTTGGTTAATATAATTTTGAGTTTTATAACTAATGTACGACTCCAATTGGGGAATAACCGTATAGTCGACCAGCCAGCACTCAGTTAATAAAATTATATCAATAGGAATATCAATTCTTTGCAGAGTGATTACTAAATTGTCAAAATTTTTATTAAGGCTTCGAATGTTAAGCGTTAACAATCTAAAATTGTAAGCGGACGTAATTGCTATTCCACATTTTTCAGGCGCTTCTATTGTGTGACAGTTTATAGCAATAGAATCAATTTCATCAACTATAGTATTATCAATCATGAGTATTTCTTGTTATATACTAAAAAGAGATACCCAAGGTACACAACTCCTATATTAAGTATCACAATATGTCTAATACATAACAATACTTTGCATATCAGGTATCGATCATGTAACAAAGCTTCAAGGCAATATTTTTGTTTAAATTTATGATATGCAAATATGTAAAACAGGGACCTCTTTTTGCACGATGTTACTAAATATAAAAAAGTAGATTTATAACTACATATATCCAAGAAAACGTGTAATGATTCAATATTTCCTAAAGTATAAAATAAATACTGATATAATGCTTCAATAAATAAATAATAATTGAGTATCATGCAAAATAAATAAATAAGTATAAAGTGTTTTATTATGTGCATGAATTTACAAAAATAATTAAAAAAGGTATAAGTGAATTTATTAACAAACTGAGCATACAAACCGTGAGCAGAATCTGGAAATGAGGTTTCAGTCGCTTTGAGAGTTGCCAAATATACGAAAAAGATCGTCATGTGTGCATACCGGCAGGGCAGGCTTACCTTCACGTTGCCTAACATATATAACGCCTTGGGTGCACCAGCAGTAGGCATAATCTTGCTCTTTAGATTTGGCTCTTGTTTCGCGAAAAAGCATCCTATTTTGCTTGGTAAGACGTTCATTGTAGTATATTTTAACCGCGGTACCGGTCACATCAACGTCAGCGCTCGTGATGTTCTTCCTCGATTTTGAGGCTTTGAGTATCTGGTCCCTTTTATTTCTTCGTATTAGACGCACTACTACTGGTCGCGGGCACTTGGTGTTATGCTCAGCGTTTAGTGCAGATTTGACACGAGGGCCGGCTCTAGCCACCCAATCAATATCGCTATCATTCAGATCGACACCAACTTTCCTCGCAGCCAAGAGTGCAATGTGGTGCAGATTTTCGTTTGCAAGTTCGGGGATGCCAGCTATCTCTAATTCATTTCTCAGTTGCTGTTGAGCTTGTGTATTGAGTTCCTGTTGTAATTCCGACACTTTTGACTCTAGTGTTTTCACTTCTTGGTCACGACATTCAAGTCGGTTGATTTGTTTATCATGTGCGGCCACAGTTGCTCCCAGTTCCTCCAGTCTAGATTGGCAGTTTGTAAGTGAGGTTACTGCATCTGCGAGGTTCTGTTTCAGGGAGGATATTTCCTGAGTTAGTATACGAACTTCTTCAATCAGCTCCCTCATCTCAGAATAAAAAAATAGTTAAATCGATATCAAGGGAAGGCAGCAATAGCCGAGTGGAGATACCAACAGACTGCCATGCAGAGGGTATCGGGTTCGATTCCACGGCGCGCACCAATGACTTTTCGGAGTTATGTGCGTATTGAATTATTAATTATCGCTTGTCCCGTGCCTCGGAGAGCACGTTAAGCCGTCGGTCCCGGTTGTCATGAAGATCTTTGACAATCGTTACAGGTCGTCAGTACCTTCTAAAATAAACTGACACTAGTCTAAACCATGGAATATTGGTATCCCTTCGGGTTGCGTAGGTCAGACAGGCAGTCGCTCTGTGGAAAAGCTAATATTCAGCCGAATCCGGTTAGATTAGAAAGCGGACCCCAGATTGAAACTGGGATAACTCTAAGAGGATGATGAGTACCGAACTATGCCTGTATATTTTCGACGGCCATTTCGGAAGCGGTAATTTTTCCAGACGCTTTAAAGTTTCCAAAATATCTGGCTATCGGTAGAGACCACTAGGGGGAGCATTTAGGAAATATAATATGGTAATTGTTCCCGTGGACCTTTAGCACCTCATAAATAAAACTTGGCCCACGATCTAAGCTAACAAGTATGTGTTTGTATACACTCCTGACACAAACTAACACTACATTATTCTATACATTTCTGTTCTGAGAAAATAAGTAAGGTCTGGCAGCCCTGGGCTCTTAGACTAAATCGTGTGTCATAATACAGCCTTTCGCAATCCACTGCTGGACATAGGCTTCTCCTAATTTTCATCATAGTAGCATTGGGAATCAATAGGAACTTTTCGCCTACTATACCATGCTGGCCAGACCATTGATATAGGGTTTGATGTCAAGATTTCTTTCTCTACTCAAGGTACTATTTGCTTCGTGTTAATCGCCTTGTACCCACAAAATGAAATGTGGACATGGTGCGGTGATATTTTGTATTATTAACACGTCATCACACGTGGAAGAGGACCTAATTCAAGAAGCGGTAAAAGGGATAAAATTAAAACGTGCACGTGCAGACAAAGCCAATTTTATGTACCACTTTTGTGCAAAATAGCACAATAGACTGCTTCTAGGTCAGATATCTGTCTTGCCTGTAAATCAAGGTAGAGAAAGAGGTGTAAGGCTGAAGTATTTAATAAGCCTTTCGTTGCATTTTCGAGATCGAACCCAGAACATTTGACGTAAAACTCACTAAGCTGCGAGACATCTGCTTATACTACATACGTGCAGTCATACTCGTTGTAGAATGATAGCCCATCATCCACTTTATCCAGTACAGGTACAACAATGTTTCCAAGAGCCCCTCGAGAGGGCTAACTTTGTAACATTGTATAAAAACATTCGTGCGGAAACTTTTTTGTACGAACATAACCGGTGTCTGACACTGAAAAATTTAATTAAACGGCAATGACCCAAAAAATGTAAATGAACTGATTTTTACCGTCCTACATGGATAATGAACACATGACTGGACATATTTTAAATGAGGATGTTCACTGGCCTTGAAATTGTTCGTTAATGTTTATATTTTAAGAGCTTGAAAATCTGCCTCACTGGTGTCGGGTAAGAAGTGGACGATTAGTTTTGAGTCGATTGGATCAATTTTGGTGTGACAGATTGTTACCACAGCCTTTCGCAGGTCAGTGCTGGACATCTCTTTATAAGAAGCGTTAGGCCTTAGTCTGTTTGGCAGATTTCACATGTCTTTCTAGAACGTGTTGAGGAACTCTCAGAAGTCTCAGACGTGACTAGGGATTCAGCAAGGGAGAATCAACAATTGAATACGCACTTTAATTCGAGAAGTCAGTGGTACGCGTCGTGGGTATTCGAGACCCTCTGCGTAGTATTTTAGTGTCTCCACTTAGCTATGCTGCTTATCTATGAAATGTATCCTATGAGCGTTATTTCAGTTGCATTCCGGGGTCCGCTTACTAATATAATCGGATTAGGCTGAATTTTAGCTTTTCCACACAGGCGACTGCCTGTCTGACCTCCGCAACCCAAAGAGATAGCGATATTCCGTGGTTTAGACTAGTGTCAGTTTATTTAGAAGGTACTAAACTCTATAGGTCTCCGAAGCATGGGACAAACGATAATTAACTATTTAATACCCACAAGACTCCGAAAAGTCATTGATGCGTCATGGATTCGAACCTGATACCCTCTGCATGGCAGTCTGTTGATGTCTCCACTAAGCTATCGCTGTATTATTTTTATTCACGAAAGAATATTGGATCAACTAAAACGATGTAATAACTAAAACTGCAGCCTCACGTGTGCAGCAAACAGGTGTCCAGTACACATTTGCCAAGTTTCAGGCGCTCAGTGATTTATATACTGGCACGATTTATATGGTTGGTCCAACCAGCCAACCTCAGGAACTTGAAAATGTGGCAAGTTTATTCATACGATTATGAAGAGGTATTATAGGCATATAAAGGTGCTGTAGCACAATAATATCTCGGGAATTATTACTAATTTGTGGAGCCGGATCTGATAATGAACCAAACCTTATGTTTTATTTTTTCAAATTAATCCCTCGACCTAAAATACCTGTTTCACCAGGCATGTAACAAACATTTAATCAACGGAGACTGAGAACATACAGACATAAAACAACAATTTATGGATTGCAAACTCTTCATGAAAAGCGAATCAACAGCGATCCTGTTACGATGGCATCAAAACCGCATTTGCTTTTTGTTAGACAGCATTTAGAAACACGGCAATATCCAATAACTTTTAGCAACAATCTATTGATTTTGATATAGAAGGACTCTACCATTTTGAACTGTTGTCCAACAAAGTAACTGCGGTGTGGATGCACCATAAATTGGGGTAGTGGCTGCTTAAACCATTACTACGTCAACTAATACGCATGAGCTAGGTTCCAGAACTTCCCTTGTCATTTATTGGTTACTATCTGAAGGTACCGTCCCAAAAATATGGAAGTCAGCATATGTTTCCCCAATTTTTAAAAAGGGTGACAAGTCAGATGTTGCGAATTACCGTCCAATATCTAAAATATGTCTTTTCTCTAAAATTCTGGAAATAATAGTACACGCCGAAGTGTATTCTGTAGTTAAGAGCAGCTTTGGTGATGAACAACATGGCTTCTTGAGAAACCGTTCAACCACTACTAACTTGACATTGTCCCACGATTACATAACGGGAGCCATGGATCAGCATGCACAAGTAGATGTAGTGTTTACTGATTATCACAAATGTTTTGACAGTATAAACCACCGAATACTTTTAATGAAGTTACAAACAGCTGGTATCCATGGTGACCTTTATCGCTGGTTCGCCTCATACGTAGAAAATCGAACGCAGGCTGTAGTGCTTCAGGGATACACCTCACAATGGTATAATGTTCCCTCGGGAATTCCGCAGGGATCAATTTTAGGACCTTTATTATTTACCTTATTCATTGCTGATATTAAATCCTGTTTTCAAAATTCTTATATTTTACTGTTTGCTGATGATATGAAGGTACATAAAACAGTTCGCAGTATCACTGACACTGAGCAACTACAATGCGATCTGGATAGGTTTGAACTTTACTGTCGCCGTAACAAACTACAATTAAACGTATCTAAATGCTTTCATATCACTTTTACCCGTCAAAAATCACCAATTAATTCGATATATACATTACACAATCATAATATTACAAAAGTTAAAAGTTTAAAAGATCTAGGCATAACTCAGGACAGTAAGCTCCTATATAACGAACACGTTGATAATATTGTAAAAAAAGCATCAAAAGCCTTAGGCTTCATAATAAGAAGTACGGTTGATTTCCGTTCCCTGAAGCCTATAAAGATTTTATACTGTTCCTACGTCAGAAGTCACCTCGAATATGCGTCGCAAGTATGTAACCCACAGTATGAAATTTATAAGTACCGCACTGAGGGTGTCCAGAAAAAGTTTCTGAGGTATCTTGACTATAGGACACAACAACAATCCGTAGATTACAATCACCGCTGCAAGAGATACCACTTTCTACCACTAGAATACAGACGCGAAGTAAGCGATATATGTACGCTTGTAAATATTGCAAATGGATCGATTGACTGTCCTGATCTGGTTGCTAAAATGTCCCTACGCACTAATCTAACCGGTTTGCGGCAGCGACCATTGCTGTTGGTGAATTTTGCAATGACTAATTATAGGCAGAATACGTCGCGCGAAAAGCTTTAACAAACTTACATAGACCTTTTTTGCACCAGTGCGACCACAGTAAGAAAAATATTAAATAATAATTTCTTTAATAACAATATATGTGATTAGTGATTAGCGGTATCCAAGCTTGATTGTATTTTGTATTTACGTTGTTTGCTTTTATGTTTTTTTTTTGTGACTCTTGTGTATTTCCTATTTTGTATGTAATACTTATTGTTTGCTTTATTACGCATATTGCGTTACGCTAACCCTATGCTTACCTATCTATTTATTTATCAGTGTTTTTGTTTTTTGCTTGTTATATAATAAAGCAATCCTAATATATATATGTTTAAGGCGTTTTCGTTGCAAGCTTACTAAGTATATATAGTTTTTTTTTGTGTGATATTATATTTATTTGCGGAGGCTTGTTGTTAGCAAAATTATTATTTGATATTGTAATACTTAAGTTTGTAATTAGTCTGTAAGCCTTCCTCCAACAAGATAAAAATAAAATAAATAAATAAATATACTTATATAAATAACAGTCGGTAATATTTTATCTTTTAATCGGATTCAATCTATTTTCTCTAAATATAACATACCCGAGGATTTCCTTTCTCAAATAGAGTATTAATACCTATTTTATTATTTAAGCCAATCAGGATTACATAAGAAAAAGAAAATTAAAAGTATGAGTAAAAGAAAAACAGAAGAAGTAAACAGTTTATTGTTATTACGAATTATATTGAGCGAACTTCATTTCGCAGTAGGTAAAGTTTAGGTCGACAAATGTTATGGTGCAACTGGGAATACTAGTGTTTTGATAACCACCCAAACTTTTAGTTAAGCTGTTTGGTAAATATCATGCGTGGCGTAGGAGTGACCCGATTGTGAGGTTAGTAAGGTCACAGCGTTTTTCGGTGGGTGACTGTTACCGACCGACCAAGTTATTACTATTTTTAACTAGTTTTGTTTAATACAAATTATGTGTTAAGAAAAGACTTTAATATTATTTTCTATTAGAGGACTTAATTCGCACATAACTCTATAAAGTAAAATAAAGTAAAGTAAAATCTTTATTTCCATTTTCAGCCTTACAAAAATAAAAACATTCCTATCCCCCACACTAGGCATAGGTGGTGGAAATAAACAATTTACATTTAAATTCACGGAAAATAGAAAACAACGAAACAGTAATAAAAATTAAAGTGAAATCAAGTAATAACAAAAAATATTTTAATGTATAGAGGATATGCAATGTGTGTAAATGTGTGTGTATGTGTGTGATGTGTGATTGTACGTGAGTTCGCGTGTGGGTGCGTGCGGGCGAACGTGTGTGTGTGCGTGTAACAGTATTAGCTTATGCGTGAGATTGCTGCAAAATGAAAATCAGAGGTGAACGCCCTGAGTTTGAATTTTATTCCGATTGTAACCTAATGGAAGGAAAGAGGAACCCACCACGCACCCTCGAATTGACCACCCCAACTATTGCAATAGAAAAAGGTTGACAATATCGAACTCCTCTAAAAGGATAAGGGATATAGGAATGGTATGGGTTCCAGGAAGATACCTGACTTGCAGTATCCCGCTGTATGCGCCGACTATTCTTCGACACGTGTTTCGCCTCTGCACGAGGCATCCTCAGGAACGATGGGCAACGACTGAGCGCTTTCCAACCGTGGGCATGTCTTATAAACGATTGTACTTTCTAATCCCCTCCCTCCGTTGCTCGACTGATGTGAGTCATTATGACGGTGTGCGAATATATTCAGCAATGGGGACCCGTTAAAGTTGGTTTGATCGTTCAGTAATGTATGCTTGTACCGCTTTAAAATCTCTAATTGTTCCAATATACACATTCTAATACCCTTTTGACAAGTGTGTATGACGTCAAATGAATGTCCGCTATTTAAGGTATGACCCGATTCAAGTAAATGTTCGGCAAAATGAGACTTTTCCGGCTGGTTGTTTCTAAACGCCGCTAAAAGTTCTTTATATCTCAGCTCAAAACTTCGACCCGTCTGTCCTATGTACTTATTTTGGCATTGGTCGCATGTTAAGCAGTAAATACCGGACTTCTTGTTCTTGCATACTTTATCTTTACCGTTGCAAAGAAATTTTAACGTTTTGTATGGTTTATAGGCTGATCTGATACCGTTCCTCCTCAGTATACGCGCCATACGGTCAGTTATGCTTCCAAAATAGGTAAGAACAGCGAAAAGATTTTAAAGCGGGACAAGCATACATTACTGAACGATCAAACCAACTTTAACGGGTCCCCATTGCTGAATATATTCGCACACCGTCATAATGACTCACATCAGTCGAGCAACGGAGGGAGGGGATTAGAAAGTACAATCGTTTATAAGACATGCCCACGGTTGGAAAGCGCTCAGTCGTTGCCCATCGTTCCTGAGGATGCCTCGTGCAGAGGCGAAACACGTGTCGAAGAATAGTCGGCGCATACAGCGGGATACTGCAAGTCAGGTATCTTCCTGGAACCCATACCATTCCTATATCCCTTATCCTTTTAGAGGAGTTCGATATTGTCAACCTTTTTCTATTGCAATAGTTGGGGTGGTCAATTCGAGGGTGCGTGGTGGGTTCCTCTTTCCTTCCATTAGGTTACAATGGAGTTCCGCCAAGTAATGCCTGATTCAATCAATTATTCCGATTGCCTCTGCATGGCAGTTTTTGGTATCTCCACTAGGCTATTGTGACCTTTGATTATGATATACTGTATGCAAACGTAACTTTACTAGCGCCTAGTAGGAGAAGTGAAGTACTCACAATACAAACCAAAAATATCCTGACAGGCTTATGTACAGTTTTGGACAAGAAATGAATACTTAGATAAAATAAATTACTCGATATCACTAAATAAAAAGTCGATTATTTTCAGGCACGCTTGCATTTTGATTTATCTGCCAGTATTTAGGTTTATCATAAATCTGCAGAGCTGAGCCACAAATCCTCAAGGTCTGTGCTAGCGACCGCCGGGACTGCGAGCACAGTACTAAATCGTTTCCTCCAGTTACCTTATATCTTGAGAGATGATGAATATCAAATACTGCCTTGTTACAGCGGACATAAACTATACTATGAAGATATTGGGAGTTTCGGAAACATATATTGTTGCTTGCGTATATAGCTGACCCGGCTGACGTTGTTTTGCCAAATATAAAATTTGTTAAGTTACATGGAGTTTTTGATGTAAAATCATAACAAAACAAACAATTTTTACTACGGCACGAGATTCTTATTTCAGATATATCAAATAACGAGTTCTAATCGCTGGAAATTAAGACAGAAAGTGTTAGAATAGCTGTGTATAATTTTTGATGAATGAAAAAAAAATCATACACCAGATACAAGCTTAGGATATTAAGTTAAATGTACAAGAAATGTGTAACTTCTTGCACTTATTCTTATTTTAAATTCTTGATTAAAAGTAATTTTTGTGTTAAGTAGTGTTTAATCTCAGTCAAGAGTCGTCCACTGCAGGACAAAGGCCGCCCAAAGCTGTCCACACCGACCGATCTTGACCTGCCCGCCCGAAGCGGACCTCTGCTGCGTCGTCCGGTACGTAGGCGCCACTCCAGAACCCTCCTGCCTCAACGGCCATTGGTTCTTCGAGCTATGGGTCCTGCCCATTGCCACTTCAGCTTGGCTATTCGGTGTGCTATAACGGCGACTTTGGTTCGCCTGTCTATTGTAATATTACTTAATGTGTTTTTTTTGTGTAAACTCACGTATTCAAATGATAAATGTAAACGGTCCAGATAACCCATCCATGCAACCCATAGTAACTCCAGTACCTATAGTTTATTATTTGTGACACCACAAAAATACGTAGTCTTGACACACAACATACCCAAAAGGCCTTCTAAAAGTTAATCCGTCAAATAGCAACAATGAATAATGTAGGTGTTATAGTAGAGTTATATTGTTAAAAGTAGTACTATGAAAACTCGTGGAGTCGGTAAGCGTATTCAGCGGTCAGTTTGTGATCCACGGCACGTTTCAGATGGAACCACTCCGCTGAGAACGCGAACGCACCACAATGCACCGGAATTAGATGTGTGAGTGTGTGCAAGTTTATGTATGGAAGAAACTGTAAAGGTCGCTTAAAGTCGTTTCGATGCTGAAATAAAAGGAGCTTTCATCTAATAGAAATTGTGAATGATATGTATGGAATAAAAGCGTAAACGCACTAGTTAGTGGCTGGCGGTAAAGCGGTTGACCGTACGAAAACGCATGATGTCAACGCACTGACTAGCGGCCATCGTCTATTTTTTATTGTTGCGGCTAGCAGCTAATGCGTTCAGACCCTAGGCGTCTCTTTTTTAGCCTCTGACCAGTGCCGTTATGAGGCCACTGCTAGCGGTGCCCATGCACTAGGCGCATACCCTGAAGGGTCGTAAAAGTGACCCAATTGTCACACATAACATTTTTCAAGCGCGTGGTTATTGAAGGTCACATCAGGCGCATAAAAGTCTAGCTCCTCATTGCATCTGACTTCATAGTCTGATGACCTGACTGGTGACCTCATTAGATAGGACTTTAAAAGCGGTTCTGACTAATAAAACACTAGGTAAGATCTAGATTAACACTACTTTAAACCATCTTTCAAAGAAAGTCATTATTTATTTTTATTCGATATTTTACCAAAGAATTTAGAGGCAGATGCTTCACAAAATTTTTATTCGTCAGTCATTAGTTTACGTATAACAGCAGATAATACTGATGAAACTAGGACAAAACTTCGATTATATTTTACGCATTTTTAGTAAATTAATGAAGCCTTTGTAATTAATGTTTAATATTTAGGTCGAAACATACAATGCTGCTAGTAAAGTAGCGATAATGGAGACACTTACAGACGGCTACGCTGAGAGTCTGAGGTTAGAAGCCACAGCGCGTACTTCTGACATTTCGAAGTTATGTGCTTATTAAATCGTTGATTGCTTGCTTAACGGTACAAGAAAACATTCTGAGGAAATCTACATGTCTGAAAATTCTCTATAGTATTCTCGCACGACATATGAAGTGTGCTAATTCGCATTGGGCCAGAGTAGTAGAGTATACCCTTTTTTTTCTCTGCGCTGCGGAAATGTATTTCCGCACGTATGTGGGACTCGACATTACCTGGATCTTCACTGGTATCAGTCCTGGAGCCAAGCTAGATAAACACACAAAACTAAAGTGGCCACGATAGCTTGAATGATATATATTATCTACTTAGCTGCAATACTCCAAACGTGATGTCTTCAAAGCACGAGGCACGATGTCACACAATTCACAATTGTACAAAGTGTCAATAGTTCCAATATAATATTAGAAAATTATCAAGGGCTGACTGAACCGTGCTGGACAAATCAAATAGCGGCAATTTTACAAAAAAGGTTCTTCGGGCAAAAAGCAATTTTAATCCAAATATAAATGCGTCAATTTTCGTCTCGTACATATCAGAATTCAATCGTAATATGCCTTCCGCTGTAGTAACATCAATAGTTTACCGTTTACGAGAGGTGCTAGGGTGTTCGAAAGTGCGAGTGTAGACATTGAGCTCTTGGGACTGTAGTAACGGTGCCATTGTTTGTGCAGCACTAGATGTGTGTGCGGTGCATGCTTCAGTAATGAACTGGCGCTAGGTGATGTTAACTTGGCAGAATTGAGATGTTCGTCTTATGTAGAACAGAGTACTCGAGGGGTGTGTTCTCTGTTTTGGAGAGGTTTTGTTTACGGTGCTCTTGGTATATAGGAAAAGTCTATACTGTTGGTGCTGTTGAATAAAGTTGGAGACATTTTTCACCATGGCTGGTGTAACCATGTGGCAACGTTAGGACAGATAAAAAGCATTTCTCCTTGTCTTGAAAGCTTAAAAGTTTTCAGAACCTATTTGAATAAGTACTGAAAACTTCAAGTCAACTTTCAACAAAAGACAAGAAAACAAAAAATATTTTTTTTAGTTTGTGGGCTCTTTACCCACTGAACTAGTCAAAGATTGATACCAGGGGGGAATCGAACCCATGATAAACAGCTTAGTAGGCAGGCTGACTAGACGATCAGGCTACCCAATCTGGGGGCACGGCCGGCCAAGTCGAGCAAAAAAGTGGCACGCCCGTACCATCCTTTTCTCGAAGCAATTCAGGCCATTTTCGACCCCCTATAACATCGGTGTGGATAATACTAGAAGCCTGATTTTTAAGTAACTAAGCAGGAATTATATAAACATGGTGTATTTCAAAATTCATTCCATTTGAACCAGTAGTTTAAGAATTACAACGAGTCAAATTTCTTAATTTTGTCACTTACTGACCGATCATCAAAAGTATTAGGCACTTCTAGCAGATATAGAAGCTTCAAATTTAGAATACAATTAGTGTTTAGTATATCAATCAAGGAAAAATTAAAATATTTTTCAATTTCTGTACTGCTTTAGAGATACATCAACTGCATTCATAACTTTGTAATCTCATATAAATATATAGGAATACAAAACTATATTTGCAGTTAGGGCTTTAATTAAGAAAATTCGTTCTTGGTGTACAGGAAGTGGAAGGTACCAGAAAGGACAAAAGTAAGACCATCTACAAAAAGAAATGAGATCCCATAAAAACAATTCTTGTCAAAAATACCAAGTCTCGCGACCGTAAAAAGTTGTGAGATCCATGTAATTCCAAGCCGGTTAATTAAAAATCTTTAATGTTTTAATTAAATATATTGACTTGGCAATCGCACTAAACAATCTAATTTATGTATGTTTTACTTATGAGATATATTGTGTTTACATGCGATTTTTGACAAGAATTGTTTTTATGGGATACATTTTGTCGAATTACCAAAGCGAACTTTACTGAATACTACATATTTGCTTAAAGTAACGAGAACCTAATAATAAAGTAATCAAATACATATTATAATATTGTATAGAAGAGGAGAGACTTCGTAACGGAATTCGTTAAACATTTCTTTTTGAATTATTAGTTGTTGTATGTTTAGTAAGAAATATCGAGAAAAGTTCGCACAAGTTTCTTGTAATATTGAAATATCGCGCAATTTGCGTATCACTCTCACACCGGACTGTAACTGAATAGAATTTATGAGGAATGAGCATATATTTAAACACTAATGCTTGTTTATTTCCGAAGATGTAGGCAAGCAATCTTCCTTGTAGTACTGCAACAATCGTCTGTCAAGGTGCAATGACTCAGTGATGTTATACAGCATCATAGCCTCACATGATTCTTATTTTTTGTAATGTTTAGTGGCTATTTTATATTTTGCGTGATCAAAGGATTGAAGCTAGGTCGTGGTAGGGTTTTGTTGAGAACTTTTAGAAATTTTCAATACGTTAGTGAATAGGTAAACAGCCCATCATCAACCATATTTCATAGCTTATGACTTGATTAAGTCGTAATCCAACAGAAGAAATGACAAATAATGACACTATCACATTGCATTCCATGGGTGACGTTAAGTCGACTAAGGAATATACACGAAGCAAATATGTAGTATTTTTGCAAAGAGACGGAAAGCTCGTCTACTATCAGGTATATTAGGCTAAGCTAGCCTGTTATCGGCTGATAATACAGTCCAGCCGAGGCCTTCAAAATGCTGTATGATGATACTCCATTTATTACAATGTCACACTACAACATTTATACCTAAAACCAAAGAGTAAAAATAAATATCTCCCGTTTAATCACTTGTCCCGTGCAACAACCGTAACATGCTCTATTTCACAGTGCTTAACAAATATCGGTGTGAGAGTCACCCGCCCAGTTTCATGCGCTCGCACTTCCCAACGAGATATATCCGGGGTTTTTCTTGCGCGCTTAACGACCGGCCCACACATCATTCACACCGACTGTGTGATTATGTTGGCTTTTATTACAAGTGTAACTCATCATAATAACATCGTCTGTTACTTGTTTGCTGGTTTAACATTTACCGCCTTATTATGAAACATGGACTAAATTTAGATCGAGGTTTAGACCTTAAAAAGCTTAGTGTAAAATTAGTTTTTTGGACTAAAGGTACATTTTTGTTAATCGTAAATACGTTTGAACAAATTGCAAATTAATTAAATGAAAATGAAAACTTTAAAGTTACACCGAGTCCTGTACCTATTTGGTTCATGCTTTGTGAGGAGAGCTTTTGAGTGGATAGACGGCGAAGAGGTTTAAATGGCCGCTGTTTTATTGACAGTGTTCTGTGAGCGATATTGATCCTCAAGTAAGCTTTGCCTTCGGTTATTACATAAGGTGATGGAACACGCTCGATGCTGTAAGAAGATGTGCGTGAAACGAAGCGCCATTTCGATTTATTGAGCAAATCTTCTTATTCTCCTTTAGCCTCTTCCAACCATATTGGTGTAGGCTTACTTTGAATTTCTCTTCAGGTACTGCTTTTAATCTGAGCTACTGAGCTTCTGAATCCAATATCAGCACAGAAATTGAAAAAAATAATGTAATTCAAAACTAGAGTGATAGCATTTTATGAACTACATGTTAAGAACTCGCGTAGATACGTGAGCTATTTTTTCAATTAATTGGTTTTAGGAAAGATTAAATACGTACGGTAAAATAAATATCAATGTATTAGACGAAACAATTGAGAAATGCTTATTTCAATGAATTACTGTTACAACAACACAAAAACTGCCAGAGGTATAGGCAAGTAGGAAACTATACAAACGAATGATTCAGCGGTACCATAATCAATGCTCGAATTTTCATTGAGGCTTTGCTTCCTGTAGCATCCATATTGAATGCTAGCCGAACCGGCCAGTTAGGGAAATAACAACGAACGCAGCTAAATCATAACTTCACTTCGTTGGGCGTAGCGCTCATAGCGTGAGTTGGTCTGGCGTTCGTAATAGATCGGTAAAGTTAAGCAACGTTTACATGCGTAAAAATTTTGATGGGTGACCGTATGTTGTGATACAGAGTGCTACTGGTTTTGCGGCGGGCACGTAAAGCCGTTGGGCTCGGTTATTGTCTCAGGACATAGGCCACGTTGGTAGTCTCCAGGTGGTCACATAACGCCAAAAACAGATTTTGCCATAAGCCATACAAACACAAAATAAGAAGAATTGAGCATTTATTTCGCTACCCTGAGTAGTGGATACTGATCTATACGTACATGGTAGGTTGAAACTATTACGAAACCAACAATAGTCAACAATCTATTTCAGTAGCTTAGCTGTGATAACACTAGAGAAGATAATGCCTTTTGACATTTAGTCCGCCTATATACTCTATGTAACTATAAATAACATACACAGCGATATTACTGCACTAGAATACTGTCTCCGTGGTCCAGTGGATAACGTATGCGTGTCTGCTGATTGGGAGATCACGGGTTCGATTCCCGGATCGGGCAAAAATTTTACTTACAGAGTTTTTTCGAATTCTCAATAAACCTAAAATTTACAACAGAGGCAGAGGTGTAATGTAACATTACACCTCTGTCTATCTCTTCGAGCATATGGCGTGAAGCAAAAAAAAAGAATGAATTCATGACATGTATTTTACGAATCTCCTCCATGTATTTAGAACGTTTCTGCTAGCATAGTTTAGCTCTGAAATGAGCCTATGATATTTTTATATTAGACTAGAGGACGCCAGCAGCTACGCCTGCATTTTTTATAAATTTACCCGTTTTGGCCGCTCCCGTGTGAATTTCGGGAAATCCCGTCTTAGTGCACCCCTACGGTCCCCAAGGAACATACATGCCAAATTTCAGCTTCCTGCGCCCAATATTATTTATAGCGTGTCTGTCAGTCAGTCAGTAACGCAAGGATTTTATATATTAAGAAGATAGTAGGTATTTGGCAGAAAAGATACCCAGACCTACACAGTATTTCCCAATACGTAAATTTTTTACGAAGCAATTTATTATCTATATCTATACTTAATCTACACTAATAATATTATAAAGAGGAAAAATTTGTATTTTTGTTTGTAATGGATGAACTAAAAAACTACTGGACCGATTTTTAACATTATTTCACCATTAGAAAGCTACATTATCTGCGAGTAACATAGGCTATATTTTATTTTAGAAAAAATAGGGGTCCGTAAGATATTTGGGTTTTTCGGGTACGCGAAGTAGTTCCCTCAGGACGCGAGTGAAACCGCGGGAAACGGCTAGTATATATAATAAATAAAGAGGAAAGATTTGTATTTTTGTATGTTTGTTACGGATAAACTAAAAAAGTACTGGACGGATTCTAAAAATTCTTTCACCATTGTAATGCGACATTATACCCTGAGTAACATAGCCTATATAATTATATTTCTAGAAAATAATAGGGATCCTTACAAAACATCAATAATGTAACCCAAGGCGTAAGAAATTTTTCCAGAAAATGTCTTTCATGGCATGCACTGCTGAAACTATTAATGATACAGAAAAATAATGTACTATATTATTAAAATAATCATTAATACCTACAAAAAAGTCCGCAATAGCATAGGTCTATCTCCTAAGGAAAATCCATAGTAACCATTTTTATCAATAAAAAATTAGAAAAATATAATGGGTTATTTTGGAAGCAATTTTAAGCAATGCGGTATTACTTCTTATCCAATTAAATACGCTAGATATGTTGTGTATTTAATGCCCATAAAAATTGTCGTTTACAGTATATCATTATAATGAATATCTTAAAAGATATAGCAAAATAAAAATAATGCGTGAGTATATAAATTCACCGCTCGCACATCGATATTCCGTCGGGACGAGACATTCTTGATGCGATCGATTTTATTATTTAAAATGTAAAATAAAGAAATAAATCATATGATAACATAAATAAATCAAATGCGTCGTATTTGTAGCCGATGGTCACCATGAGGCGTATAAAAAGAAAGGTATGAAAGTGACAAAAGTAAAGTCATGGTCATAGAGCGGGAAGATAGTGTAACTGAATGTAACATATTGATAGGAGATGAAAAAGTGGAACAAGTGAATGAGTTTGTGTATTTCGGGTCTTTGTTTACGAGAGATGGAAAATGTGAGGGAAATGTTGAAAGGAGACTGACAGCAGGAAATTGTGTGAATGGCACCTTACAGTACATTATAAGTTATAAGTAATGGTATGGACATGTCGGCAGGGAACGCCCAAGGCGAAAAAGGGCCAAATTAAAAGTACCCATAATAGTTGCGCATGCATGATGAGATTAATGAATGTTGAGGAAGCGAAAGAGGCATGTTCAAACCGAAGCATGTGGCGTCCCATAGTCTTTGACTACACTAATGGGAGACAGGCTTAACTATATAGATAGATAGAAAGAATCATAACTTCACGCCTTTTAACCCTGAAGTGGTAGGCAGAGGTGTATTACACACCCACACTTCGCCAGTTATGTTTCGGTCCCAATGTAATAGGGGGCAAGCCTATTGGCATCTACCGGGCACATTATTAAACGAACGATAAGTAACATTTGAATACACACATAACTTCGAAAAGGCAGAGGTATGTGCCCGGGGTACCTATAGTGGCGATAGATGGAAAGATATTTAAAAAACAAATGTCCGCCCGTGCGAACTCGGGTCGGGCTGCTAGTTATATATAATAATTATATAGATGTACATATTTATTTCCATACACTAAACAATCTGAACGTAGCAAATCAGTGCCTAATTTTCGTAGCCATGTCGAAGACATTTAAAATAAGTATAAAATAAATCACAACCTATTACAATTGTCGTAGATACGTTACAGCTACGAACCGAAGAACGTCTACGAACTCTAAATAAAGTCAAAGCAAGAATTCGTTTGCAGTCATCGCAGTTAGTTCGAATGAGCAACAAACGAATACTGAAATAGTTGGAGCAGCCTTAGAGTAGTATAGAATTATATATTACAAGCAAATTTGCAAGCTTAGCTAATATTAAATAATTCAAGCTCTTTACCAGACTTTTACATTTATAACTAGTAGGTCGAATATTTTCAGCTAGTCTTGTCTAATTAAGGTTGTGCAATTTTAACTTTTGAACATCATAATCTTAAGTTGAGCTACATTTGCCGTTAACAGTGATAAATTGTTACTTCTACTAACAATATGGGACCGACTGTTTATTTCATTATCATCTCAGACTAGTATTTATTAAAATAATAAATAAATAAATACATAAATCTCAGGCTAGAGACTTCAGAGTCCAGTGCTGAACAAAGACCTTCCCTAGTGCTGTCCATACAGATCAATAATGAGGCGGCCGCATGCAACCATTTTCCGCGATCTTAACCAGATCGCAATGCGGGTGGCCTAGCCCTGCTGCGTCGTCCAGTACGTGACCGCCACTCCAAAACACTCCTGAAATAAAGAACTTTGAGAGAACTTGCTCCTAAAGTTACACTTGTCTTTTAATATAATCTATAATTAATAAACAGTATCACATTTGAAAACAAATAATATCACTTTACAACTAGTTTCAACAACTTAAAACACTTTACTGAACTGACTGAGAAGTAATGTGTAAGATGTTTGTTTTGGCTAGACTTATTTATTTCTGATATTGTCAGATAAGAGTACTCGATTTGTACTTATTTGGTTTTTATATCTTGACATGTCAAGTGTTATTGTTTTCTTAGAATTGAACGATGAATTATAAGGAGGCTTTGGAGGTAGATACTAAGTACTTAAGATAAAAATTTGCGGTGTGTAGTCGTTCAAATTGCTACACAGTAATCTACTTCTCTTCTCATCTTTTTCTAGTGTGACCCCCTTATTACTTTTATATTACTATTTTTAAGTACACAATTATTATTCCAAGTAATACTGTACACACAAACTAAGACCTACCTATCTCATTTGTGCAAAAATAAACTTTTTTCTTTCTTATGAGTTTAGCTTAACACAGTAAGTCTGCTTTAGTTAAACCATCACGTCTAACTTTATTACATCATCATTGTCAACCTTGTTTATAAGCTGACTCACAACTGGACAAACGCCTCTTTTTAATATAAGAATGCGAAGGCCATAGTCTTCTACGCTGGTCGAATACGCGTTGACTCGAATGTCTTTCGAGAATACCATTTTCAACTCTCAGAAATGCATGTTTCCTTACGATGTTTTCCTTGGAAACTATTTAATACCGCAGATTACTTTAAAAATACATTGATGCACGGATTGGAACCCTTCTACATAACAGTCTGTTGGTCTCACCACTAGGCTATAACTGTAACTTGCAATGTGAACTTCATACGTCAAAATCTGAATGCCAAGTGCGTAAATCCACGTCTAAGAACTGGTTGGGCGTCGACGCAGATGATAATAGTGGGTCAGGGCGTAAGTTTCCACTGGAGAGGGCGCCGCGGGCGGCGGTAATTAGCTCCGACCCTGCCTACAATATACGAGTCCGTCTTAAACTTAGACTGTTTGTCATATGCCCAGAGCTAACTTACTGAAGGCTGTGCGTATCATACTCGCTTATATGCTGCGATATAACTCATTTCCCTAGAGTATTATTTGTACGTATAAATCACTATAATTATGTTTATTTAGTGCGCAAGTATGTATAAATAGAGTCACGAACTTTGCGCTACGTGTTCTCTTGCTTACGTTTTATCTAATAGGCGGCAAACGAGAAGATCGAAATTCATATAACTTTTTCATCATCTTCATCATCAGCCAGTCGTAGTCCAATGCTGGATATAGGCCTCTCCAATGGCTCGCCGCTGAGCCCGGCGCTTGTAGTTAAGTGACGTGCATTGTCATCAATCACCTGGGCAATAACTACACTTAATATTCTTGTACGGCAATTCAAGGGAAATATCGGTGTTTTATTGTCCTTCAGATATTTGGCAGTCGCTACTGGAAATCAGTAACCTAAAATAACCTGCCTAAGCCCTAAATATCGCTACGGCACTTTCTCTGTTTAGGCAGATATTCTTACAAATCTACTTACACAAGAAAGTGATTCTAAGCTAACTTTAGTTAAGAAAATATTATTACGCTGGCATATATAAGTATATAATTACTCGCCAATTATTTATTCACACTAATAAGTATCGGGATAAAACCGTTTTAACTCTAAAATCGTACTAAAATTGTATCAGACTATCAACCTAAGTCAGGTGAAGAGGTAGGTACATATAATATGTGCTATTGTCGAGTGCCATATTATTATATCAACCGTGTGTCCCAAACGATACATAATTGTGTTATCTACGATATATCCTCTAACGTCTCTTTCTAACGTCAGTATAGGGTTAATGGGTACTAATCCCAGCCTCATTCCCACTACTGTGTCACCTGTGTAGCCAGGTTCAGCAGCAGTGACCATTGATGACAACGAGTTTTGACACTCGTGAAGTCCCGGGGAAAGTTAAACTGTCTTGGTACCCGCAAGGGTTAATGGGTAGTATGAGACAGATTTGTGCAGACATCTCGGCAATAAGATTTACTGGGTCGGTAAGCCGTATGAAGGTAATAAAAAGCAAAGCTTTGAGTCACTCGGTCCTCCAGCCAGTTGCTTGGAGGAGAAGCTAATATTCTGTCATATCAGGGGGGCGATTCAGAATCGTTCGATATCTCATTTGACATTCGATTCCGTTAATTGTCAAATGGGCTAGCTCATTTTTTGTCAAAACTATCGCATTTCCTATCAATTTTATGCATTCAGTATGTAGTAAATTAATAAATAAACCGAATTCAATGAATATTTGTTCAAAATATCTCTGATAGGCGGCTAAAAGATGAGGACAATAATTTGACATATCGTACGATAACTTATCGTGACATTCTGAATCGGCCTGCTGGTTAGACTAGAAAACGGACCGCGGATTATAAGACAAAAGTCTTGGATGCAACTGGGATAGCACAAGGACGATGATGATTAGACATAGTTGTTTTTATAATAGTCAACCATTACACACACCTAATAATTATCACAGATAACATAACATGACATAACTTCACGCCTTTCATCCCCGAAGGGGTTGGCATAGGTGTATTACACACCCACACTTCGCCAGTTATATTTCGGTCACAATGTAATAGGGCGCGAGCCTATTGCCATCTACCGGGCACATCATTAAGCAAGCGATAATTAATTTATAATGCACACATAACTTCGAAAAGTCAGAGGTGTGTGGCCGGGGTACCTGGGGATCGAACCCGACACCATCGTCTCGGCAGTCCGTTACGTAAACCACTGGGCTATCGCCGTGGACAGAAAAATCCTGGTTTCAATGTATTTAAATCAAAATCAAATCAAACGCAATTATAGTTAAGCAAGTAATAACTGCCTAAACAGTATTAAATATCAACATGCGTTTCCGTTTTAAAACGTAAAAGACTTGGCAAATTAGAAAGAGCTTCCATTGTTCCGAAAAATTAAATTAAACGCCGAGTTTTGAACAAAAATGTCTGGTCTTTGTAATGTTTTGCCTGCTAATTCGTTCTCAATTTACACCCGTTTTTTGTGTGTCTCAAACCCTCAAAGGCTCCAGTTTCTAGAAGGCTTTAACGATGTGATTTTCTGTTTTAAAACTGTTTTTTAATTTCATTTGGGATTTTCTTTAAGGATACTAAAATAATTGGAATGAGTTCGAATAGTTTAAATATATGAAGGCTTTACGTTAATGATTTGAGAAAGTGGTGGTTAACTGATGTAATTAACTTTTATTATATGCAATGTATGTTGTGAGGTTACAAATTGTGTGGCCGTAAGAAAACCGTTATCAGGGTCGAATGTATCATCTTAGGCACTGTACTAGTATTGATACTGCAATTCTCGATTGCACACATGGCGTATTGTGTGAAGAGATACATAAAGCAATCTAGAAAACGAAAAATGTATATGCTTTACTGTGGTACCACAAAATATACTTTTAGACTACATAATACCGACCTAACTGTAAGGGAGCGTGGAGACGACTGCTGCGCTGAGCTAACACAATAATGCGCCTTGTATATAATTGGTAGCCTCAGCAGCCGCTACAGTTGTAACGTGCATTCGTTGTCAGGTGCGTCGTGGTAGTAAGATTACGGCGATGTGGTATTCAGTGTTACATTTTCGGTTGCACGTATCGCACCCGGCGTAATGGTTTAAGAGATCTCCTTCCACGCCATCCACGTGATTCACATATCTACCACTTTATTTCTATATGTTCTTTGTATCCGTTAGTTCCTCGTCAAAAACCAACTTGGTACCGAGTCTGCCCTTTTAAAAAAAACAAAAATGGCTATTATAAAATTGTCGTGACGTATTTCTGCGCAACTGATATTGCTGTTGATATTTTAGCTGCTATTAAAACGTACTGGCACAGACCATTTCTTTAACGAAATTATATTTTCCTTCATCATGTCCATTAGTTACTCCTTTCTCAAAAGATCCTCCTAATATACGTCTTTGTCACGTGTTTAAGGTGGCATTTTGAAAAGTTTACTATTTAAGCAGGGTTTTTTTGAGGTTTCTGAATTGTTTTATGGACCACTTATTTTGAACCATCATACAGATCCCTTACAAACTCGAGTAAGATTTTTTTCCTTATTATATTATTACAGTACATCGATATATAATACTACTAGGACAAGATGACGGGTCACGTACAAAATCTTAGCTAAAATCTGTCCGCGACATTTGATTCCTACCAAACAGAGACAAATGTTTTAAAACAGTTTTAAGTTCAACCAAATTACAACCATGAGACCGACTAATAAAGTCACAAATCATAAAAATGTTATCTAATACTTACGAACAGTCGTGACAAAAAACGTCATTTTCGTTTATTTTCTTATTTTTTCGAATTTCGAATTCGAATTTTACTACATGGTATGGACTATGACATATATGGACTCGCGCTGAACACTTAAATAATTTATAATATGAATGAACGTAAAAGTTTACTAGGTCTTTACTTTTAAGTTTCGGCCATCTATGTTTCTTAGTAAACATTACTTATAATTTAACTATCTGGTCCTCGCGGCATCGTAGCAGTTATAGATTAGCCTTACTTTTTTGTGTATAAAGTTTATTTACTTTTTATGCACTGTACACAAAAATGTAAGTACGCCTGTTTTCAAATGTATTAATTGTCGACGGCTCACCAAGCTAGATATCGCAGGATGTGACAAATAAAAATACACCTTAATTCCATATCTTTATAATCAGCTTCAATCTTCATGGTACAATGACAGTTCTATTTATTAATTTAGGTTCAACAACAGACACTTAACATTTAATAAGCACATTAAGCCCATTACAATTACGTTGGTTCTGAATGTACACCTTTAATAGGTAAACAGTCACTGCTACGCCGCAGGTCGCGGTTTCGATTCTCGCTCAAGTCAAATATTTGTGTGCTTGAACATGAATGTTTGTCTTGGTCTGGGTGTCCCTATGCATAATTTGCAGGTATTTAAAAAAGAAGTAGCTAATTTTATGTCTATCCAATGTATAGTATCCACAGTACCAGCTTATGCTTAGTCTGGGACTAGATGGTGTCGTAAGTGGTTAAAAAAACAAATAATTCAAACAGGCTTAACCAATTTTAAACAACCAATTTCGATGTTCTGGTAACAAATTATTAAAAAAATATTTAAAAAAAAATCGACTCCATGCATCTACTGTTCTGGTCTGTGTATGGATTATCACTGTTATCTGTAGCTTGTCAAGATTTTTTGACGTGCGTCAAAAATTTTGTATAGCGAATTAAATCATTAATTTCGTTCAAAATATGATATAATTTGGTAATTCTTAGCTTAAAATATAACTTATTTTTTATTAAGTTACCGAAAGTAAGATACTCCATCCGTTAAATTGCATTTTCAGGCATTCTTTTTGCAACTTTTTATTAGGCACTGCGGCATTGTGAAACGTATTGACGGTGGCTGTGTTTCAAACCAACTAAACATAATATACGATCGCGCTGTCAAGCGAGCCGTTATTTGCCGAGACGGTTTTTTGGCGCGGACACGATATCTGGTAGTATTATATATCGATGTTACAGTAACAAGCAAGCTTTCTTTGTCGGCCTCAACTATTCGATAAATTCTCTTTTTCAATAAGTCAGCATCGCGTCTGTGACTCCTTTTGTGTTGCGGGTTTCTATGGGCGGCGGTAATCTCTTACCTTCAGGCAATACATATTATACATGTAGTTACCTGTCACGTTTGTTTAATGCAGGTTAAAAGTATACCTGGCAGCCACATTAGGTAGGTATACATTAGGTGCGACCACAACTCTAGCTTGAGCATTTCTGAAGTTAAACTTTTCTGGATTTATATCTGAATGAGCTATTTTCTTGTTCCGTTCTTTTCAGACCCCCTTTTAATTACGTAGTCGAGTTATAGTTTTAAAACTTATTTTTTTATTTAATCCTTTTCGGTATCCCGACGGGGCATGTAAACTAACCGTGCAATATTTATATTGTCATATGTAAAGGCAGAGAGAAAGAAAAATAGGTACCTAGCGCAAAGCGTCTGAACCGCGCGAATATTAATTAAACTGATATTTTGACTAAAACAGTATAATATATGTACATATTTGTAATGTGCTCACTATTACTTTTCCCTTGATACCAAACACGCAATGATTATCTCAGTTTAATCTTTTTTGAGGTTGGAATCTGAAGTATTAATACCGTAATAGAAAATTTAGATAAAATTTATATACTTAGCCTATGTCACCCGGGCTATTATTACAAATCTTTTGATATCCCATTTATTAAAATCTTTTTTTAAGTATCTCTATTTTTCTGCTATTCGTTGTTACTGTGACAACAACTGGTCTGACTTTTCCAGAGTACTTTCCCATTCTATATACATTTTCAACTTCCCATTTTTGGCAGGGTATTTCCATATTGTTATTTATTACATCCAATATTATAGACAAGAAAAGAAAAAATCACTTGCTAGTACAAATATTTATTTAAAAGAAGATTATCCCCCAAGTGTGCTTCGAAAGCGAAAAGAGTTACAGGAAACCCTACAAAAGGAAAGTGAATCAGGCAAGAGAGTAGTTCTACGCTACGACAAAATTGTGACATTAAGAACAAGATAATTAGAGCCTCATACACCCACAGGAAGAAACACAAGTAAACGTGTTATGTCCATTTCATCTGAGGAAATACACAATGAAAATACACCAAAACGTAACGAAGAGGTAACAAAACAAGCCACAAAGAAAAACAAACCACAGTCAATAACTACTTTTTTACGCCCTTCACAGATGAACCCCAACAACCAAGCACTACCAAACGAAGATATCCAAAGGAAATAGTTAGCGCCTCTGCAATCTCTCTACCTTCTTCAAGCCGGCCGGTCACCGTGGAGGAGTCAGACCACTACCCCTAAATCATACCGAAATATGCGGGAATAATAATAAAATAAGAAGCAATAGATTAAGAACTACAAACTTTTATATAGCCAGTATTAATGTCAGAACTTTACTATCAGATAGTAGAATAGACGAATTGAGCTACGCTATTAAATCAATAAATTGGGATATAATAGGATTATGTGAAACCAGCAGGGAAAATGAAACAGTAGAAGAATATGTCGATTTTATCCTATTCCATACGGCAGGGACTTACGGACGAAATGGAGTGGGCTTTTTAGTAAAAAATACCTGAAAAACAAAATAGTCAGTATGAAAAGCTTCTCAGATCGTGTAGTGATACTAGAAATACAAACATCCCAAAACTCAAGCTTGTCCCTTGTTCAAGCATACGCTCCTACAGAAGCATACTCAAACGAAGACATATCCCTTTTTTATCAAATATTACAATCTGCCTTAGACTCGGTCCATCCAAAAAATATTATCCTAATAGGAGATTTCAACGCGAGAATAGGGAAAGCACAAAAATGCGGAGAAAGGAACATAGGCAAGTACACACACGGAAGAAGAAGCCCTAATGGACAGAAACTTATGGAATTCGCGCTAGAAAATGGTTATTACATCATAAATGGTATATTCCCATGTAAACCACACAAAAATGGACATGGCAGTCTCCAAGTGGCAAACAACTGAATGAAATAGATTACATATTAACAAACCAACCAAAATATATAAAAAAATTCGATATAATAAAAAATCTTAATTTCTATACTGATCACAGGATGATACGCTGTCAACTAGCTATAGAAACAAAACGATCAAGAAAGAGTATAAAACCAGCCAACTACTCACGTGAATTACCAGCCCTGTCCCAAAAGGATGCTCTTTACTGGGAAAATAAATTTTTGAAAGCTATTAATACATCCACAGAAGTGCAAAATTAAATATGATAGGCTAGAAAGTGAATTACAAGAGATTCTTAAAGAACTACCGTGAAAAGAGAAACATGTAAATAAGTTTATCAACAATGAAACCAAAATCCTTTTAGAACAAAGAAAAGACCTTTATAAGAAGAAAAAGACAATAGAAACAAGATCTGAAATTACCAACATAAGCAAACGAATTAACAGAAATATTACACAACAAAAAAAGAAAACAAGACAAGAAACGTTCGAGAGATTCTTAAGTAAGGCAGGTGCTCTACGCAAAGCATATAAGGAACTGTGTGATAAGTCAGAGTGGATAGGTGCAATAAAAAACAAACAAGGGTAAATCGAGACGTCCAGACATAATAAATGAAGCGACACAGTTTTGCAAGGACCTCTACACCACAGATTCTTACATCTGTTCTTCTCACCCCTCATGTACTCCACCTAGCTTGTACAAGGCAGCAAACAGGAACACAGTGGCATTAGACATTCTAACGTCGGAAATCGAACATGCCATAAAATCGTTAAAAAATGATAAGACCCCAGGAAGCGACAACATTGCCAATGAAGTTCTCAAATCATTCTCATTATGTTCTGTTCAATAACATCCTGAGAACGGGGTCTACACCAGACCAGTAGTCACAATCTACAATAATTTTACTACACAAAAAAGGAGACAGAAGTGACTTAGGCAATTACAGACCAATCAGCCTCATGACAAATATATTTAAAATCTTTTCAAAAATTATATTAAACAGATTGTCAAATATTTTGGAGGAAAACCAACCACGTGAGCAAGCCGGTTTCAGGAAAGGTTACTCAACCCTAGACCAAATACAAGTCATAACACAGCTAATTGAAAAGGTCAAAGAATATGGAATAACTATACACATGTGTTTTATAGATTACATGAAAGCCTTTGATTCCATACATTTTGACAGTATGTGGACGTCATTAGCAGATCAAGGTGTCGACCAACAATATCTGAATATAATAAAAAGTGTATACTCAAAATGTTATGCCAAAGCACGACTAGAGAGAGAAGGTACAGAGCTCCCTATACAGAGAGGCGTTAGGCAGGGAGATCCTCTCTCTTCAAAGATTTTTTCAGCGGTACTGGAGTCGGTATTCAGACGTTTGAATTGGGATTCAGAGGGCGTAAAGGTGGACGGAGAATTGCTGAGTCACTTGCGTTTTGCTGACGACATTGTAGTGTTCGCGGAAAGCGCGACACAATTAGAGAAAATGGTTAAGGAACTAGCGACGGAAAGTTTAAAAGTGGGACTATCATTGAATACCAGTAAAACCAAAATTCTAACGAATGGAATCCCTACAGATATCATAATAGGAAGAGAGAAAATAGACTATGTTAACGAATAGGTATACTTAGGACAGCTAGTAACATTTGAACGGAGCACAGAAAAAGATATACAACGTAGGATAACTTTAGCCTGGAGAAAGTATTGGGGATTAAAAGAAATAATGAAAAACCACACTATCAATATAACTATAAAAAAACTGCTATACGATGTAGCTATATTGGCATGCCTTACATATGGTTGCCAAACATGGTCGTTAAGAAAAGAGGACGAGGAAAAACTTGCTATCTGCCAACGTAAAATGGAAAGAAGTATGCTGGGAATTAAACTGTCAGATAAAATAAGTAACGAGGACATTAGAAATAGAACTAAATTAATAGATGTACGCAAAAAAATCAAGCTACTCAATTGGCACTGGGCAGGACATATTTGAAGTATGAACAACAATAGATGGACTAAGCGCCTGTCAGAATGGATACCAAGAGACAAGAAAAGGAGAAAAGGGCGACCATATAGAAGATGGAGGGATACTTTTCAACACGCATTAAGACAGGACTGGATGCAGAAAGCACGAGATAGAGTTGTTTGGAAGGGTTTAGGGGAGGCCTTCGCCACAGAGGCGACTACTACTAACTTAAATCAGTAACATGTAGTGGTTATTTTTTTTAGTAATAATTTATAATAGGTATAAAATAGGTGTTTATTTTAGGTATTAATATGTAACTAAAATCTATACCATAAAATGTTAAGTGCCTGCATGATTAGGCAATAGAAATAAGATAGACCATTTAATTTAATATGTAGAGGCTTTAATAACCATTTCTTAGAATTATTGAAATATTTATGTAGTAGTAAATAAAGGCTATTTTTATTTTATTTTATTTTTATTTTATTTTATTTTATTTTACTAAAATCGAGTCAGTAATTTAGGTGCTATGGTGGAACATACAAACATACATACGTACTTACATACATACATAGACTGCCAAAAATATTACCCTTTCTTTTGACTTCGCCGTAGTCGGGTAAAAAAGCATTTGGAACGAAGTTTATATCAGGCCAAATTAATTTAACAGGAAGTTAATTATCAGATGATAAATATACAAATATCTCGTTCACAATTTTATCAACAAATACCTATTCATGTTTATACAGCACAAACAGTATAAACAGTTGCTAATGTACGTCGGAGTTACATCTTAAAAGGACAATATCAGTAAAAACCACGGTATCGCTACTAAAATAAATACGACATTTACAACGTACATTACATCGTAAACATAAACGGGGAAACGCTTCCTAAAAACTTAGAGGTTTGACACTAAAATGTGCCTAAACTACCTAAAGAAAATTGCCACTAAAAACTTCGGTACCTAACCTCGGTACAACAAAAAGTTCAAGTGACATAAACGAAAAGTTGTAAGCATACTGCTTCACGAACTATTGCGGTGTGCGAAGATGTTGAAAAAAGATTTTTGTTGCTTGAGTTAGAAAGTGCATTACAATTTCGAAATGTTAGTAATATTAATTAATGTACCTAGCGATTATCATGAACGTAGAAAAATGGGTACAGTTATGTTGATTGCCTCTGGCCAAATAATAATAATATAATTATGTTGAGTGTATTTTACATACATACATACATACATAGACTCACGCCTGTTTCCCCGAAGGGGTAGGCAGAGGCTTATTAAACGCCCACTTTTCGCCAGTGTTTTGATCCCACGTAATAGGTGGCGAGCCTATTGCCGCTTATCGGGATATTTTGTTTGCCAGAGCCTCGTCCGTTGATTGGCAGGTGCACCACTTGCAGGTGAGTGTATTTTAAATTGTCTATTTCTTTTTATTTTGTTTCTTTCGCAAACCACTGTTGAATAATTATGATGAGCCTCTTTGTAAGTGTTCCATAATATGTGTCCAACGGCATATTCCCGTAAACATTTAAATGATAAATGTTTACAGGGCTTCCTTCAATAAAATGTAATCTCCAAGGCTGCCCGCCTGCTGAATGGTGATTTTTTTTAAATGGTGTGTGTCTACCTTCAAACTGCTTTTTTTTAATGGCAGTGATCTTTTTAACTGACTTCCTTTTGTAAAGATGCCACCCTATGAATAATCCCGTGCTTCAGACGCAAAACAACAATATGTGGATTGCACAAAATGGTGCCTCGTGTCCTCGTGACCAGGGCCCAGTCTAGTAGTGGTGGATGGCGAGGCGTGTTTTGGTTTGTTTGTCGATTTGATGTGAGTAAAATGTCTATGGACACAGAAATTATTTCTGATCAATCTGCCTTTCCGTAAGCGAAATATGTACCTATTTACGGCAAGAAACGCACTGAATGAAAAGGTATATTTATTGAGTTCCTCACTTACTGTATAACTCTTATTTTCACTCAATGCTTTTAAAATAATATGGCTGTGTGGAGTTCGTTTCCGAGGAGAATTTCTTACGCAAGGGAGCCAAAACCTCTATCCAAATATTTCGACCTACTATGACCGAAATTTCATCAAACAGCCATTGTAAAGGGGACAGCTAGAGACGACAGTCGTCCAACAGCAACTGAATCGTCACGATGCGAACCGCACTCCTACATCTCTTCAACAAAAACTTGATGCATAAGTAAAAGCAGGTGATATAGCAAAAGCCGCACGCCCCAATGTCGTTTACGTGTAAAGTAAGAAAATCCCTTTGTAGTACCGGCCGGGGAGCAGTCCTGTTACCAGCCATACGACACTGATAACACCCTACAACTCTTTGTAATCACTGCACAATTACCCACCGGCTACTAATAAACAGGGAAAAATACACTCCTGTTTCAGTAGAGGTTTGTAAAAAGTTAGGTAGCAATTGAAATTTATTTTTGGAATGGTGTTTAAGTGGGTGCGAGGGTTGTATGGCAAAAGATTGAGAAAACATACGGGTTGTAAGTTGTTATATATTTATTTGTAAATCATGTATTAGTGTTTGATTTAAATTGTTTTTCGGGATATATACCACGTGCCTTTGTTTGGAGTAACCGATATTTCGCCACTGTTGCAAGCGCCATGTTCACGGATGTACTGAGGGTATTGCGGGTGGATGAATGTTACGAGCAAGTATAACGGTCTACCCGCTTTCTTACTCGTTTTTTGCATAAAACACCACTGCCACTGTTTTCACTATCGCACTGTACCCGATCACGACATACTACACTCACTACGTCAGTTCGTGGTTTGAGTTTTTTCGTTTCACGGGTTTTACATAGACGCACCACTGGATGCCAGATACTCGACAGTTGAAACCTCAGATCAGGGTTGAAACCCATCTTCTCTATTGAAATTATTGAACTTTTTAATTTCAATAGCCTTCCTACCCTTTTGAGATATGTAGTGGCGTTCTGTCGAAAGCACCTGAGGGTTGTGTAACTCAATCCAGTGGTCGTTACCCGAGTCTAAAAGGTGTTCAGCTATGGCTGACTTATGTGGCTCGTTATTTTTGACTGCCCTGATGTGTTCCTTTATCCGGCAAGAGATGGTGCGTTTCGTTTGTCCTATATAGGAACTCCCACACCTGCAGTCAACTTTATAAACACCTGGCTTTTCTAATGGAAGACTGTCTTTAGGCGTTCTTATATATTGCGACAGTTTCTTAAAAGGAGTGAAAATTGTCTTAACTGAAACTTTGTTAAGAATATTGGCGATCTTATCTGTCACTCCTTTGACGTACGGTAAGTACGCTGGGTGTCATTCAACCTTGAAGTCCAGGTGTATTTTAGTATGTCTGGGTGGTCTGATTCACCCACTGTATCCGTTTTTGTGTAGAACTTTGCTTATATGCGAAAGTTCCTTGCCCAAATGTTCTTCGTCACACAAGCTATATGCCCGGTCGGTAAGCGACGTTATAGCGGAATTCAGTTGACGTGGGTGATGATGTGAGTCGGCGTGTAGATAGCGATCTGTGTGTGTTGGCTTTCTGTATACAAAGTGGCTCAATGAACCGTCATCACGTACGCCAATCATAACATCGAGGAACGCCATTCTTCTGTCCCTTTCGATTTCATAGGTAAAACTCATTTTACTGTGGATGCTGTTTAAATGTGCCAAGTACTCTTGAACCATCTCTTCATCGCCTTCCATAATACAGAAAATGTCGCCCACGTACCGTTTCCAAATTTTACACTTAATGGGGCAGTAGCAATATGGCTTGGTTTTCAAAATGTTCCATCCATGGGTTGGCTACCACTGGAGCTACCGGGCTGCCCATTGCTACGCCATCAATTTGTAGGTAGTACTCACCTCTGTATAAGAAGTAATTCGTGGTCAGGCAATGATGTACCAGGTCGGCATATACCACAGCAATATGGTCCTCACTGATCCTACGTCGAATTACCTCCATGCAGTCTGTTATAAACGAAAAAACTCAAACCGCGAACTGACGAAGTGAGTGAAGTATGTCGTGATCGGGTACAGTGCGGTAGTGAAAACGGTGGCAGTGGTGTTGTACACAAAAAACGAGTAAGAAAGCGGGTAGACCGTTATACTTGCTCGTAACATTCATCCACCCGCAATACCCTCAGTACATCCGTGAACATGGCGCTTGCAACAGTGCTGAAATATCGGTTACTCCAAACAAAGGTACGTGGTATATATCCCGAAAAACAATTTAAATCAAGTTTAAACGACCACGAAAGTTTAAATTCCTATACACATAACTATTAATATAATATCAATTTTTAATTATAAAATTAAATTTGAAGATTGTACACGAAATCCAACAAGTGGCAGAATTGTATACTTACTATTTTATGGGAAGCCTAGACGTTGTAATATATGTCGCACATACAGTAAAGCAAGGCAAATAAACTGCCAAACATATTGAGTGATATATCAACATTATTATGTTCCTATAAATTTGACACTACTAAGGAAGGTTTAGTTTTTTAATTTGTCATAGATGCGAGTCTACGCTTCGGTTCATTCAGTTTGCAGTAATGATTTATCACGCGAACATCGATACTTTCACTTTAATAAGACACCGAGTGAAAAGAAGTTTGAGGAAATGGAAAGAAAGGGAATAAGGATGCTTCTTTTGACAGACAACTCTCGCACTAATAATTATTTCTAGGATAAGTGGGACTTTACAAACATTTGAGCAACGGCCCCAAAGACCGGGCGTAATAACAATTTATGGATCACACAAAGTTTTGTCGTGTGCGGGGATTGAACTCAGAACCCTTAGCGCAGTATTAAACAGTGAAGCGGCTGTGAAAAGCACTATGCTATACGTGCAGGCAAATTTAATTGTGGTTTCAATGTATTTAACTTCATATTACATGTTTTGCTTGTTTTTCTACATAAAAACATTGTCTACTCGCACGAAACAAAATGTATATTTCTTCAACCACTTGAAAATCGAAGACGCCGTTTCGTAAATAATTTTATTATCTGTAGCACAATAACCTCATTAATAATTAACGCTGAAGGTTGTATAGAGCAGGCTGTTTGAAGCAAAGGTCAGAGTTTATGGGGACAGAGTCATATCGCCCTATGTTCATAAGTGGGTTACAGGCCAAGAAACTACTAATGAAGGTTTAGTTTTTTAATTTGTCATCCAGAGTGTTCGATGCGAGTCTACTTGTTCATTCAGTTTGCAGTAAAGATTTTTCACACGAACATCGGGGGGCACGCCAGTGCCCCCACCAAGTCGAGCAAAAAAGCGGCACGGCCGTACCATCCTTTACTCGAAGCAATTCAGGCCATTTTCCCCCCTATAACTTCGTTTTGGATGAAACTAGAAGCCTGATTTTTTTGTAACCATGCAGATATAGTATAAGCATGGTTTATTTTAAATTTCATTTAATTTGAAACAGTAGTTTAAGAAATATAACGAGTCAAAATTCTTAATTTTGTCACTCACTGACCGATCATCAAAAGTCTAAGGCACTTCTAGCAGACATAGAAGCTTCAAATTTAGAATACAATTGGCAAATGGCCGAGTCAATCCATTTATTTAAAATATTAAAGATTTTTAATTAACCGAATTGGTATTACATGGATCTCACAACTTTTTACGGTCGCGAGAGTTTCAGGTAACGGATGACGCCATTTCGTTAATTATTATCTGTAGCACAATAACCTAATTATTAATGAACGCTGAAGGTTGTATAGAGCAGGCTGTTTGAAGTAAAGGTCAGAGTTTATGGGGCCAGAGTCATATTGTCCTGTGTTCATAAGTGGGTTACAGGCCATGAAATCCTATAACTATATAGTGTTTCATTAAGAACAAAATTAAATCTACAGAATAGTGTACAAAATGATAAGTTTGGTGTGAATGTAAAATTAAAGTGTATTTGATTTGTTTTGTGGCAGTGGATTATCGTATTAAGTAGAATATTACTGGTAAAGTAAATGTGATTAACTGTTTTTATTTTTCACATTGCAGGATAGGTTTTTTTATTGTAGGGATTTCTTCCGGTAGCAAAGATTATTTGTAGATAAACAAAACATCATACCAACTTTGATTAACTGTTTTTATTTTTCACATTACAGGAGAGATTTTTTTATTGTAGGGATTTCTTCCGGTACCAAAGATTATTTGTAGATAAACAAAACATCATACCAACTTTGATTAACTGTTTTTATTTTTCACATTACAGGAGAGATTTTTTTATTGTAGGGATTTCTTCCGGTACCAAAGATTATTTGTAGATAAACAAAACATCATACCAACATCGGCCGTTGCGACGTGAAAAGTATCGTATTCATTTTAATATGACTGCTTGCGTCTGCTGAACGGGTGCGATTTCCGGGTCAGACAAAAGTGTTACTGAGGTCTTCCGAAATTCAAATAGTCTTAACAATATTAGTATAGTTTCTTCGTTACTTTATAGAATATTCACTACAAATAGAACTTAGTTTTACAGAGTACCAAGCGCGGTTTAGTTTGTTCAAACTCAAACTCAAACTCAAAATCCTTTATTCATTTAGATCACAAAGTGACACTTATGAACG
Organism: Euclidia mi; assembly: GCA_944739405.2. NCBI lineage: Eukaryota > Metazoa > Arthropoda > Insecta > Lepidoptera > Erebidae > Euclidia > Euclidia mi. The sequence continues at coordinate 20,995,800 of OX123204.2, read as the reverse complement.
TCAAATTTAAACATTATTACTGTATGCTTCTACATTTACATTTACTGCCACGTTCGCAATGCAATAGGTAGAACCATGAGAAAGAACGGGCAATAAAACTCACGGTCACTCTTTTTTATCGCCAGGTTTTTAATAATACATAACAATTAAACTTTTGTAAGGTGCTGCAACTGTTATACCTTCTATGTTACTTGTATATATTTACTTTACATGATACTCAAGCATAATCAAGTTAAATTTTGATGTTCATTTAGTTAGCCTCCTGAACATAGACATGGTGAAGCAGGAGCATCCACTTACATTATGCACCTAACAATGCAGGCAATCCGCGCAAATGTTCAGAACCATGATGGAAATGATGAAGTTAAATATAAATAAAAAATTATACCAGCCCATAAGACCGCCATCGACCAGTCATCGCAAGTAGCACCCGTTCACGAGTATGACGCATGTGCCAGCCATCATCCCTCTCGCCATATTAGAGGGACAGGGATGACCCGACACACGACGCCACCACAAGAAATGACATTTTAGTGAGCATGACGACAACGGTATACGAACCAGCAGTAATAAAATTAACAATCTGTTGGTATACTGACCATGAACGCGAACTACCTCCATTTTCCAGATCATTAAGTATAGCATAAATTTGTGAAAACGTGTGAAGAAATGCAAATGTAGTACCCATATTTAATTGACGTGATACCTTTTGAAATACAACCACCGATCCAACTGATTGAGTACAAGACAATAAAATTAAACATAATAAATAAATAGTATCTAACGACATGAAAGACATCTAATGATGTGATGGCGATTCCAAAAAACATCATTTACTTATATAATTTTATTGGGAATAGAATCATATTTAATTACATGTCATGAAAATTTTAATATTATCTACCTACTTACCCAATCATTATGTGAATACTAAAACAGATTATTGCCAAGCGCATTTGTCATTAAGGTAATCATTTAAATTGTAATAAGCCTTTTGCATTAGGTTATTTTTAATCGTTGTCTTAAATGCGCTAAACGGCAAGTCTAAAATACATATCGGTATCTTGTTGTAGATGCGTAAACTTTGTCCTATAAAAGAATTATGAGTTTTACACAAACGGAAATACGGAACATATAATTTATGTCTATTTCTTGTATTAATAGAGTGAATATCACTATTCTTTGAATATGAATTTATATTCCTACGCACATGCAAAACACTGGCATAAATATACTGAGACGCTACAGTTAAAATACCGATGTCCTTAAATCTTTCCTTGAGCGAAACTCTTGTTCGTAATTGGTAAATGGCCCGAACTGCTTTTTTTGCAATATAAAAATACTTTCGATATCAGCAGCTCTACCCCATAGTAATATGCTATATGACATAACACTATGAAAATAGCCAAAATATACCAGCCTAGCCGTATCGACATCTGTTAAACTACGCACCTTCTTAATGGCATAAGCAGCCGAACTAAGTTTCGCTGACAGATATGTAATGTGTGCGCCCCATTGCAACTTTGAATCAAGTGTTATTCCTAGAAACAACGTAGATTCAGTTGTTTCCAGTACATCACCATTTAAAACGATGTTAGTACCAAGGTTTCTGACGTTTGGCAAAGCAAACTTAACACATTTGGTTTTTTTGGCGTTCAGTACTAAGTTGTTTACAGTAAACCATTTAGTCACCTGAGTAAGAGCACTGTTTATTTCGGTAAAGTTTTCCTTATTTCTATCTACTTCAAATATCAATGAAGTATCGTCAGCAAACAATACCACGTCACAAATGTTTCTCAGGTAAAATGGCAAATCATTAATGTACACAAGAAACAAGAAAGGCCCTAGGATACTACCCTGCGGCACTCCCAATTGTACTGGTAAACCACTGGATTTTGAGCCATTTATTTCGACACATTGGATTCTGTTATTTAAATATGCCTTAATAACATCCAATGCTTTAGTCTGGACGCCGTAATGTTTAAGTTTGCACAAGAGCGTATCATGGCAGACACAATCGAAGGCTTTCGAAAGGTCGCAAAACACACCAATAGCATTCTGAGATTTCTCCCATGCATTGTAGACGTGTTTGAGTAACGCTACTCCTGCATCCGTCGTCGAGTGACCCTTAGTAAAACCATATTGCTCAGTATGAAGGAGGCTGTTTAAATTAAAGTGTTTCAGAAGTTGCTTGAGTATGATCTTTTCAAAGATTTTACTAAAAGTAGGTAGTATTGAAATTGGCCTATAATTACTAGGATCAGTCTTACTGCCGGATTTAAACAGAGGTATTATCTTACTATGTTTCATTAAATCTGGAAAATCGCCTGATTCTATACACTTATTAAACAAGTTACTAAGATAAGGAGCTACTATATCTATTATACTTTTCAATATCTTAACAGATATTCCCCAGAGATCACCTGTATTCTTAGACTCTAGAGATTGAAAGGTGTTTATAATGTCAGTAGAACTAATAGGGCTGAATTTAAATATTACATCGCATTTTTGTACACTTGATTCTAATAAATTTTCTGCACCTGAAGCTGATGAGTTTAGACCTTTAGTAGTAGTAATAGGTATGCTAGCAAAAAAATTATTGAATGTGTGTGCAACTTCTTCTTTATTGTTAATAATTTTATTATTATCTAGCAAGTTAACATTGGTGTTCCTTAAGGTTGTCTTGCCCGTTGCTTCGTTAATAGCTTGCCAGGTGGCCTTAACTTTATTAGAAGACTTCCTAATTTTGTCACTAATGAATACTGCCTTAGCTATACTGCATACCTTCTTAAATATTTTTGAATAATTTCTGACATACTCAGTGAAGCTCGCATTAAAATTGTATTTCTTCATACCATACAACTCATACATCCTTGCTCTGCTTTTGTGAATACCTACAGTAGCCCACTCACTAAATGCTCTAGACTCCTTGATTACTTTTTCCTTGGTCTTAAAAGTACTTCTAAATTCGTTTTGCACTATATTAAACATAGTATCATAAATCTTATTAGGTGATTTAAGCTCCATCATATCAGGATTAATACCTACTAAAATTTTGTTCCTAAATTCAATAAATTTACGCCTAGGTAATGGCCTAACTGTCACCTTATGTACGACTTTTTCATGAATATATGAAAAACCTGCCAATTGACCACAGTGATCCGAAGTTAAGTCAGTAGTAACTAATTTATGTAATACTGTATGATTACTAAATATATTGTCAAGGCAAGTGGAAGATGATGCTGTTATTCTAGTAGGTTCAAAAAATAAATTTGTCAAATTAAATGATTTAAAAAGGTTTAAAAGCCTACTAGTCATTGGTGAACTATCTAATAAATTAATGTTAAAATCACCACAAACTATGATACCTTTTTTATTGGTCCTAATTTTACCAATTGCGTCTTCCATAGTAGACTCAAACACATTAAAGTTACTTAAAGGAGGGCGATACACACATATAACAATATACTGTTCCAGCTCAATGCAGGACATTTCTATAGTTCGTTCTACAGACAAGGTGCTTATGTCCTTTCGCTCCTTACATGGTATGGTATTTGAAACTAGTATCAAGGATCCACCATGGATAGCTTGACTCCTAGTGAAAGCACTTTGCACAGTGTAATGCATGTTATTTAAAAATTTAATTTGATAATCCTTTAACCAATGCTCCGTTATGCACATTATTTTAATATTGTGGCTTTCTAAGTATAAACTTAATTCTAAATGTTTGCCAGATAGACCCTGTATATTTTGATGTGCTACATTCAATTGACAATGTCTATCCTTTGTCCTATTCTTAAGTTTAAAGAACTCGTGTCTGTATTTAAAATAGAAGGAATAGTAAAGACAGAATTATTTACAGAAACCATTTTCTTGGATACCCTGCATGTACCTGTGTCATATTGTATATTATATGCTAATAATTTAGCAATTTGTCGTTTATAAAATAGTGAAAGATACATAGTATCTTTGGTCAATGTGTAATTATATTTATTAATGAATTTATTTATGTCAAAATATAAAATAATATCTTTATACTGCCATGTCATATTGTATAAACACAAATTTAGGTCAAATATATGTTGATTTACCTTTTCATCTAATACACTTGAATAAGGTAAAGCACAAGTAATAAATTGACATCCTAGGTTTTTATGAAGTGATAACATTACTTCTGTTAAATTGTAAATATCTTTTTTGTTCACAATTTGGCTGTCACCATATATAATAATTATTGTTGAATGTCTATCTAATGTTGTTTGTTTTAAACTATCTATTAAGTGTGAAAAAGATGACCCTGGATAACAATAATTAATGATTTTCTGTTGCTGTAAATGACTACTCATTAAGCTACCTAAACCTACACCTAACCTATCTGAAAACATGTAAACTTTTTTTGTGCCAGAGTTATCAACTAAGGGTGTCTTATCCTTTGGACTATTGGTTGTACTAGAACTAGAACTTGAACCTGAATCACTATCACCTATAATTAGAGATTCATTACCTAACAAGCATGATTTTGAACAATTTGAGTAATTATTTGTAATTGTCAAGGCCTTTACATATTCCAGATTATTCTTACCAATTCGTGCAATCTCATCATATTTACTTATATATACCTGAACCTCTTTCTCATACTGGATATTCATCCTATTTAGTTGTGACTCTAAAGCGCTGATTTGTGATTTGAGATCCCTTGTATGCTGATCATATAACATCCTACCATTAATTAATTCTATATTATAATTTTCTAGGTCCTGTAACAATTCCTTACGTTCAGAAACTAAATTTTTGTATTGGTTTGTTATATTTTTTGATTTATTATACTGTTTCAAGTTCTGTACTAGTTTACTAATATTTTTGTTTATGTTACATAATTTCCTTTGTTGCTTAAAATTTTTAACATAACTTTTTAGTTGTATACTATGTCTATTAGTCCCTAAGCATAATTTATCACCTAAAACCTCTGAATAAAGGTTCTGTGTTGCACCACGGTTAAGTACCTGCACCGTTTCCTCTAACGATTTTACCTTTAACAAAGCCTGTTCTAAATTGCTTTCAAGCTCAGTGATCCGACTTACAGACCAGGAATAGGTGTCATTGCAAGTTGTTAATGTATTGATCTCTTCCTGCAACCTGTCTCGCTGCGCAAGAGTGTCCATGTACTCAATGTGAAGTTCAGCGAGTTGTGCTTTTAAGTTTGAGACCTTGTCATTAACAATCTTGATATCCTCTTCACAATCAGAACGCTCTTTCAGTAGGTGATTATTTTCCTCCTGGCACTTTCTTAATTCCATCAAGGCTATTTTGAGCTTATTTTCCATGTCCTTTGCTGTGGCCTTACGGGTCATCATATAAGTGCTCATTGTTGCAGCAAAGGGTACACCAAACACCTAAGGACAGAAAGAAACAAGATGACAGGAGACAGACTGATCAGTACCTAATGTGTAAAATGTACCTATACAAAAGGAGTAAGAATGTAGAAAAACAATAGAGAAGATACAGAAAATAAGTAATTTAAAGATGTTATTTGACTTAATATTCTAGAATTAGTGTGGAAGTGTACCTATTTTTAAAATGAACTATTTAGGAATGTAGGTAGGTAAACAAAAAACAAAAAATCTAATATATTATGTATTTTAAAACAATAAGTTACTTATTTGTTTCAAAATTAATGTAATTACATAAACTTGTTCTTATCTCGTGTATTATGGTAAGTGATGGTTTGTTTTTCTTTATAATATCACTTCACGAATTTTATATTGGGGAATAGGAAGGTAAACATTTACTATTGAAAATAACGTTGATGCTAAGTAGATTAGTAAATAAAAGTATTCTATATTGTGCTTAATGAAAAGTGTGTAATGTTTGTGTGTATAATATAAATTAATATACTCCCTGGAGTTTACGAAAAGTTCTATAAACGGTCCGTTGTAGCTGTCAAACAGCTGTTTTGATCGTAAAACTTCGTTTTTAGCGCTGTTTGTATTTTTTACAAGCTGCGAACATTTGTAGTCACTATTCGTGTTATTTAACAGTTACTTTGTATATTTACCACTAATATTTAACAATAAAATTAATTAAAAATACGGACTGTAACGAATTTGAAAGTTACTCGGCCGGTGTTGCCAGTTTACGTTGCCAGTTTGTTCGTATACAAACTGACAAACAATCAGTCATAGGCAAATAGATCAAGTAAATATTTGTGCCGCGCGGCAATCAAACCCGTAACTTTGTTACCCATATATGTACCTACACTTTTTGTTTGTGTTTTAAAAATGCAAGTTATAAAGTTGCAAGTCTATAGAAACTTGTATCATGTAACTTATCATACGGACATAAATACTGACAGCTGAATAATAAATTGGTTTCTTATTTGTACATAAGCCATAGCCATAATGTAATCAACCAATATTTTTATAGTCGCCATTGTCTTTTATCATATTAGATCATTTACTAAAAACATATAGATTGGTCTTGCAAATAAGAAATAACCAAAAAGTCATCATCATCATACAGCCATTTACAGTTCTCTGTTGGACCTAGACCTCTTACATCATAATAGCATTATGATTCAAAAGTTCACACAGCAAAAAAGTCAAACTAACAAAAAGTCATTTCAATTTCCTTACACCGTTTCAAAACACTAGCATTTCACGATAACATACAAAGCAACCTCTCCTTAGCAAAACACAGTACACTGAATAAAGTAATGGTAATTAACGAAGTAGGAGCGTACAAGCCTAATTATCGGCAACACGAGTCGCACTCACATTAGCTTTGTCCAGTCGTCTGGTTGTCTGGTCGTCTGGTTCTGGACAAAGGGACCAGACGGCTGGACACTCGGTTACAATGTTCGTTTTCAGTTTAGTTTCAGCAAGGTGTGACGTTGTGTGAAGTTAATTGGTCGGTAAAGTGAGTGTTGTGTACTTTTTGTATACAAAGTGGATGGCGTTTTTGTTGCTTCATGTACCGTCTGTGTTTGGAGAACATAACACTAAGTTAGATTGCTGGACTTCTTATTAAATTCAACTTGAGACTACATTTTATATAACGAAATGTGATTTTATTTGATTTTAGCATGTATAAGTCTCGATCGGGCAAATACTATCTTCTCACAGAATATCGACGTTATCTAACAGCATTGATATTGTAGAGTGCCGAAAGCGCTATCCTCTTTTTCTTCTGTCTCATCAACATCCTCCTCCTATTCCTTTTCCTTTCCAGGCAGGCGACTTAATCGACAATTGATGTAATTGACATCATCAAGAATGCAGGAGGCTTAAATTTCGCTAATTGCTTACAAAGATAGATAGAAAACTATAGTACACCAGAAAAAAACAAGAATACAGGGATGAAATAAAGAACTTAAAACTAGTGGTACAAGGGTCTTATAATAAAAGTGATTGTTCAAAATGAACAAGGCATATCACGATAGGCTAAACGTTCAAATGTGGCTCTATTAGTGTACGGACATACCCCCTACGGTCACAAACAATAAGATAAGCTGAATGCAAGACTTGCAAGAGCCCATAAAAATATCTTTATTGTATCTCCGTTATATTATGAATAGGTCTTATTGTTGCTAGAATTTGGTATATGTCAACAAAACGTGTGCAATCTGAAATTGTATTGGTTTACAAATAATTCTATGCCGATTTAGTTAAAATATGTAATTCATGCCATTATTGTATTACGGTTGTCATTTTAGGGAATCTGCGGTAAATTTTGGCAAAATAATATTTCGTTAATCGATTGATTTTATATCCGTTTTATATTTATAGATAAACGTTGATATGTACATTATTATTTTAGAGTGGATAGAATTTCGTTGTAAAATAATGACTGCGAAAAGCGACTGATAGATTTATAAAACTACTGACTTTCTGAGTGCCGATGGAGAAAATTAAAATTCATTCCTATCCTCTCTGCTGTTAAAGAATATTCGTACAGTAAAACTCAATTAAGTAAAACATATAGCGCAGTATCTATAACGCAATGGAAGCAACAAATTATTGTGCATAAATCACAATAATTAAACAATGAATACAAAATATACCTCTGCCTTCCTCTTCGGGGATATAGGCGTGAGACTATGTATGTATGTATGAATACGAGTCTGTAAACATACTTAGTTACTATTTAAGGCCCGGTTGCCACAAATTTCGGCGAGAGAAGCGAGTGGAGCGAGGCGCTGCTTCTATCATTTCGCTGTTTGTGCTGTAACAAATGACGGTAATACAACTGATGAATTGTTAATACTTCTCTTTATTCTTTTTTGGGACTAGCCTACGCTCCTGTCCACTACTGTGTCATCTATGTAGCCTGGTACAGCAGCAGTGACCATTGATGACAACGAGTTTTGATACTCGTGAAGTCCCGGGAAAGTTAAACTATCTTGGAACCCGCAACGAAGTTAATCAGAAGTATATTGGCGCATACAGTGGGATACTGAAAGTCAGGTATCTTCCTGGAACCCATACCATTCCTGTATCCCTTATGCTTTTAGAGGACTTCGGTATTGTCAACCTTTATCTATTGCAATAGTTGGGGTGGTCAATCCGAGGGTACGTGGTGGGTTCCTCTTTCCTTCCATTAGGTTGCAATATCTTATGTCTATATTCATGTCAAATATCAGCTTTCTAGCACCAGGCGTCTTTGAGCTAGGCTGCGGACGGACAGACAGACAGACGGACGGACATGACGAAACTATAAGGGTTCCTTGTGGACTACGGAACCCTAAAAAGGATATTTGGAAATAGGAATTCAATTAAAAGTGGTTTCTTATGCAACATTTGTTTTTTTAAAGATCTATATCTGTATGATCTACCTATACGTTTTCTACGTTTATTGTATACATCCATCTTAGAAAGCAAATAGATTTGTCGTCCGCTTGTTAGTAAGCTTGGACACAACGTCACGTATGCTTACTCTGCAGAAGACGAGTAGCTCCTGCACTGTCATCTAAAGATAAGAATAAGAAAACGACAACTAGGAAACAGTTATAAAGTATATGCAAGTTAAATTACTATCTCGGTTCATTATTTCAGTTGTCAAAGAACTGTGGCAATGTGCGGGATTCTGTCTATGAAAATATTGAAAACATAGCCCTGATCTGGGTGCATAGGGTTCCCACCAAGAACTTAGGGTCCCAAGCCAACCTCACCTGCAAGTGGTGCATCTGCCGATCAACGGACGAGGCTCTGCCAAACAAAATATCACGATAAGCGGCAATAGGCTCGCCACCTATTACGTGAGATCAAAACACTGGCGAAAAGTGTGCGTTTAATATGCCTCTGCCTACCCCTTCGGGGAAACAGGCGTGAGTCTATGTATGTATGTAGCCCTGATCTCAACAGCATTTCGATGTCATATATCTTTTCTTCCTAGAACCATCAATATCATAAAATGTTAAAATAATTTACATTTCCCCTAAACAACACGTTTGATGACTTTATAAATAGAACTTAACAATGATAAGAAGTGTGTTAAATCACAGTATAACAAAAAATAAAAAAAACGAAATGGAAAGCCATCGAAATGAAGCCCTTGACGATAACTAAATACAATAACAAGCTGCTGTCATCAAAGAACGAACACAACGCACTAATATTTCGCAACTACTTGAGAAGTCTGAAATATTCTCAACATGCGTTACCGAGCATTATGCTAATATGTCTCTGTAGTTCCGAACTATGCCTGTATAATTAATAGATACGGACGACCACTATGATTGACGTATCGGGAGATCGATCAATTTGTCGTTATTGGTGCCTGGATGACTGTGGTAATATGAATTATGAAATAAGTAAGAGAACTTTTAATAAAGACTAATTTCTAAACAGAAATGATACATTTCGCACATTTTCTAAAGAGATTTTCTCCTCTATATGATGAACTCCAAACGCAATAAGAGTGGCCGGGTATTATGCGGGTGTCATATGGTTGAAAGAAACCATTGACACTTAAAAGAAGAATACGATCTATTATTTTAGTAGAAAGTGATTTCTACTCTCCATCAAGTTAAACTAACGGACACTAATATATTAATTCTGCATTATTAATGCCCTACATAAGACAATAGTTTACGGTTGATAGATAGTATTTTCCATCATTTTTTTCGTAGTATGTGATGCAGCTAATGACGGTAATATAACGCTACTGATTACTTGTAATACTACCTAGACACTAGAATTCACTGAAATACGTGTCATACAATATTATTACGACGGTCAAATTTGACGGCAAAAATAAAAACATAACGCACTAGAAACACTATGTTGTTCCTATCGTGTGGGTGTGTAGCCAAGACTGTGTTTATAGGCTATCTGAAGGCCTCCGACATGGCTTAACGATTCTTGTCCTGAGTTATATCCTGTGGCCGCCAGGTATAAGTAGCCTCCGAAAGAATGGTAAAAGTTATAAAAAAATCACGGCAATGGTTCCACGTGTACTATTAAAAGATAATCATAATCTGGCAACCCCGGCACGGTGATTGTTTTGCTCTGTAACTATTTATCATAAAAAGTGTTAAAACCTAAGTAAAGTTTTCACCAACGTAATTCAACGGATAGAAGAACATCTAAGGAAGGCGTCTTGTTGTTATCTGCACGAAATACGACCGCAATCAGCAGAAAAAACAGTCGCAAGTAGCATAATTTTATACCCTCATATATTTATAAAGTGACACCTCACATTAATGGTTCGTAACTACCCACGACATCCATAATAAATATCCATCAATATCAACTGACAACTGTAATTCGATATTGACGTTTAAAAAAAAGGGTTACCAGTTAATTGGAATTACCCATATACCAGGGACTTTAGAAATTTAGAGGGACAAAGGTGTACATCGCACGAAACAAGTATCTTGCGAAATGAATTGCTCGAAATGTAAGGATGTTGTCACTGACGGGGTCGTTTGTAGTCAGTGCCGAGGACTTCTTCATTTTTCTTGTTCCGGGCTTCAAGAAACAACGTACCGTAGGATGACCGCAGAAAAGAAGGATAATTGGCGCTGTGTTGACTGTCGCATGTCTGGACAGCAAGGTACTCCTACTCTGACGGATGTCCTAAAGGAACTAAGGACCCTTCGCAGCTGTTTTGATGAGTTGAAAGCCGATGTGAATAGCCTTAAGTCCACGATACAGGATATGGCGAGCCAGTGGAGGGAGGTTAACTCTCGTGTTGAAATTATGGAAGCACGATTGGACGTCGTTGAACAGGCAACTTCTCAGTTATCTTCTTTACAACATGAGCTGGACGAGGCAAAAAATACAATCGCTGAACTTAGTAAGAAGAATGATGAACGTGATCAGTATTCAAGGCAAAATAACATTGAAATATCTGGGATACCACTACAGAAAGGTGAAAACCTAGTTTCAGTTCTAAGTAATATTTATTCCAAGGTTGGTTTGGCGTTAGAATTAGGTGACATAAATCGTGTTCACCGTGTCCGCCGTTTTGAACAGAAACAAGGTGTGCTCTCGCGCCCGCCTGCAATAATCGTTCAATACGTTAGGCAACAAGCTAAGGATCAGCTGTTGGCGGCGGTGCGCGCACGTCGTGGTATCAGCACAGCCGACATTGGCTTCTCGGGGCCTGCCGTCACTATTTATGTTAGCGACCACCTGACGCCGGCGAATAAGTTGCTTGTCAAACGTGCACGTGAGTTGAAACAAAAACACGGCTACGCATATCTTTGGATTCGCGATTGTAAAATATTTGTTAGAAAATCTGATTCCTCCAAGGTTATTCGTGTTTCCAGCGAAAAGGACTTGTCGAACATAAAATGACTAATTTTAAGAAATATCTTTGTGAGTGCCTATATACTAATGTGCTATGTTACATATATCATACATATTATTTTTATCACTACTGATCAAACCTATATAAATTTTATCATCAATGTTCTTTGCAAAAATTTAAAAAGTAACACTGTTTTTTATCGCTTAACACGAGTCTGTAATATTACAACGGTAGTAATAATAAGATTATCTCAATCTCAAGCTATACCAAATAATTTATATCAAGCTGATAATAATATATTGATAATTTTATGGTCAGCTGAGATTTGTATGGCGTTGTGTCTAAGGAGGCTGTTGAATCACTGTTTTATTAGAATAATAATGTTTATAATACTTTGACAAATTCACGGACTTAATTAAAATATATTATCAAAACGTGAGGGGTCTGCGTACGAAATCACACTCTTTCTTATCTAAAATCATTTTAAACGATTATGACATATTATGCATTACGGAAACATGGCTCAATGTTCATTTTCATAGTCCTGAGTATTTTGATAACCGATATATTGTGTTTAGGCACGATAGGGACCCCGTAGCCGCAAGCGCGGAACGGGGTGGTGGGGTTGCCATAGCTGTTCGCCGGGATATGAAGCCTGTGCTGCGCGACGGATGGAATGCGCCAGTGTCATCTGATCACTTATGGATTAGTGTACCACTTCTCCAACGCACCTCTACTAGTTCCACTACAGTTTTCTTAAATATATGTTGTGCATACATACCACATAATAGTCGTCACGATTCTGAATTAATGGTAATATATGATAGCGTTAGTAGCCTGATGGAACAGCATCCCAATGACATCTTTCTAATTGCAGGAGACTTCAATGTTACTCACGCTGACTGGTTTTCTGACCCGGATACTGAGTCAATGTTGATTCGACCCAATTGTAATAACACTCTGGCACAAACAACGTCAGATTTTATGAGCTTTTCAGGATTGAAACAATTTAATTCAAGTTTTAATGCCAATAATCGATTATTAGATCTAATATTTTGCAATAACAACTGCGTTGTGCAGTCTTGTCATGACCCCATCACCACCGAAGACTTACACCATAAGCCGTTGGTTATTAACTTACCTCATACCTCATATGTGCCACTTCCACAAAAAACTTCCAACAGAAGGCTTTTCCACCGTGCCGATTTTGATGCCATTAAGTCCTCTTTAGAGATGGTGGACTGGCCCTATGAACTCCCTAATACAGATAGTGTTGATACCATGGTTCAGAAATTTTATCGTGTTTTAAATAACTTAATATGCGAATATGTACCGACTAAAAAGATTATAAGCTCCAACCGATATCCTGTATGGTATAGTAGAGCTCTAATTAAATTAGTCAGGGAGAAAAGGAAGTTTCATTCAAAATGGAAACGTTACGGTAACCCTCTCGATTATCAGACTTTCTCGACTCTTCGTAGAAGAGAATCAAAGTTAGAGAGAGCTGACTACAACAATTTTATCGCTTTTAGTGAAGCAAAAATAAAAACATGCCCAAAATATTTTTGGTCGTTCGTAAAATCGAAATTACCCAATAGTGAAATTCCCGAAGTGGTTAAGCTAGGCAACCGTGTTTCGATTTCCGGCGAAGACATGTGTAATATGTTTAATGATTATTTTAATTCTGTTTATGTCAACTCTTCACACCGCCCTATAAATTATGATCCAAGTTGTCCTCCGTTGGACTCTCCTGTAGACATTGGGTTCGTAAATGTGAGCAAAGATCGAATCTATAAAGAGCTTAAAGGACTTGATATACATAAGGGAGCTGGGTATGATGGCATTCATCCCTTGTTCATTCGTAAATGTGCTGCTCAATTAACACTACCCCTGAGTATTATATACCGCAAATCTCTGAGTGACGGCGTTTATCCCATCTTATGGAAAAATACTTTAGTTACTCCCATTCCAAAAAACGACAAAAGAGATGATGTAACGCAATACCGACCTATAAGTAAACTAAATATACTTGGTAAAATAATGGAGAAAATAGTTACAAGTGAACTGTCAAACATATTACATAATCACATCTCACCAAATCAGCATGGTTTCTGTAAGGGGCGGTCTGTCGAGACTAATCTGCTCACATTTACGAACTTTCTTGTCAGCGCGATGGATACGGGTCTTCAAGTGGACGTAGTGTATTCCGATTTTTCAAAAGCATTTGATAAAATAAATCATGACTTGCTCATGGAGAAACTTTGGAAGATCGGAATACACGGCGATTTACATCGTTGGATCAGTTCTTACGTAAAAAATCGTACTCAGGCAGTTTCTTTGAAGGGCTATTTATCGGGGTTCCTGGAGATCCCTTCTGGTATCCCACAGGGATCACATTTAGGTCCGTTGCTCTTTATTCTTTACATTAATGACATTGGCAATTATATTGGACCTTGTAACTTTCTATTATATGCAGATGACGCTAAATTTTTTAAAATTATATCCCATAATGACGACTGTTGGGAGCTGCAGTCTAATCTGAATAACTTATCTCATTATTGCTCGTCTAACCAACTTTATCTAAATTTGGACAAATGTTCCATTATAACATACACACGTAATCGGAATGTGATAAACTTTTCTTATCATATTAACAATAAACCTCTAAATCGAGTCAATTCTGTTCGTGATTTAGGCGTAATAATGGACTCGAAATTGTCATTTAACTTGCATATTGATTACATAGTTCAGAAATCATTTCGCCAACTCGGTTTCATTTCTAGAATATCCAGGCCCTTTAAACAAGCTTTTACTTTCAAACTTCTTTATTTTAGCTTTGTACGTTCTCTCTTAGACTTTGCATGTATTATATGGAATCCTATATACAATTGTCATTCTTTTCGTATTGAAAGAATACAAAATAAATTTATTAAAGCGTTGGATTTCCGCTGTAACTATCCCTATATTTCTTACGATGATTCACTTAAGCGCCACAACCTAACTTTGCTCTGTGACCGTAGAAAGTATTTTGATCAAGTGTTTCTTTATAAAACTATTAACAATTATATAGATTCGCCTGCTATCTTAGAGAAAATTGCTTTCAGAGTACCCAGACCCAATTCTCGTTTGAAGACATTATTTTCAGTGCCCTTGTATAGAACTATATATAGTGGCAACAACTTCTTTAGACGCAGCGTTAATGATTACAATAACCAATTCACTGATATAGATATGTTTAGTACCAGCTTACATGTATACAAATCTAAAATTAAAAGAACATTGTTAGCATCTCATCAAACAGTATGAATTTAATTTAATAGGTATTGCACTCTCAAGTATCATAGTATTAATTGTATAATTTCATATATTCACAATATGTGTTCGTTATTTTATAAAAGTGGAAATCTCGTGGAATATTCTAATGTCTCTCTCTTGTGACTAAAATTATATAGATATTTGACTTTATTTGTTCTGTTCTATCTATATAAGTTGTAATTTATATGGAACTCCAAGTCTGTATTCAATACTTATTTCGTAATCAATGAATTGTAAATGACTGTTTGTTTCCTAAATAAAGATAAATAAATAAAATAAAATAAATAATGGTTCCAGGAACATAATCGTACTCTCTAATAAACACGCCTACATACATACACAGCGTAAAATAATCCAATAATTGTATAGCGTAGTGTTTCAGGCATTTAGTTTCAATAATGTATTTGAATTTCTAATTAATTTTGATGGTAAAGTAAATTTTGCTCGCTACTTCACCTACGAGTATGTGAATGTCACTTGTTAAAAAGATTACCACAAAATCTTTTAATTTTCCAAAAACCCTCTTCTAGTGCTCTCTTACATAACACTCCTTTTAAGCAATGTATATGCCAATAAAATAATGCTTCTGCGTCCAGTAGTATCGGCTGTGCGTTGTCTGTAGGTAGCAGATAAAAGCAATACAGGGCTGATGATTATGATTAAAAAAAGAAAGTTATGTGTTCTTGACAATTGACAAGCCATACGAAGAACAGGCTACTACACTGCTAAATCTAGCCTGTTGTGTCGTACGAGGGCTAGGCTTAGTCCATAAAGATGGAACTTCAGAGAATGCAAGCGAATATGGTTTTTCCATCGAATGTTTCGGGTCAGTCGGATGAATAAATTTACACAAAAAAAACAACAAAGGATTTAATATCTTGCCCACATTTTAGTTAGAACAATTTGGTCTGCAGAACATGATCATAGATAAAATTTGACAGACGCAGACGGAAGATCTCGTGGCTCCATATTATCAGGGGCATCGATACTGGAGTGCAGATACCCGGACTGTCTCTGGAATAATAAAAAGAAAATATAGTTTGTGTGGTTCATCGAACGATAATTAATTTCGACCTAACAATATTATGTATTATTTTCATAATAATATCAAATTTTGATTATGTCAAGAGTCGATTATGAGATGTGTTACTTATGAAAACTAATTATTATGATATATGTTGTTATAGAAAGCTTTTTGTGACAAATAAAAGTTATCACTGTTGAGTTGTTATGGCAAACGTTATTAGTATAAATGATAATAGTGCAAGTAAATATTATGATCGGGGATGATTATGGCAAACAATATTAGTGCAAATGAATTTATGGAAAACGAGAGAATACCGCTCTATAACAGTTTTGTCCGAAGTATTTTGGAGTATTGCAGCATTGTGTGGAGGCCACACTACTCTACTCATACTCTATGCTTCATAAATCTCTTTTGAACCCTTTCCAATCTAAATTGGAAAGGGTTCAAAAGAGATTTATGAAGCATTTAGGGTATTGGTCCAGAAGAGAGGTTCGAAATATGTCGTATATCGAAAAACTATCTCATTTTAAAACAATGACGCTCGATAAAAGAAGAGACATTATTGATCTGAAATTTCTTTATAAACATCTACACGATCAAATTGATTGCCCGCAGCTGCTAGAAAGATTTCGATTTAGAGTGCCACGTGGCCGTCCTCGCAAGCCAGTCACACCTTTGATCCCACCACTACGTAGGACCAAATTTGGTGCATGTTCGCCTGTTCCTAGAATATGTAGGCTGATTAATGAACATAGCGATGTCATAGATATTCATTGCGGCTCCTTGAATGCTTTTATTGGGAAGATCCTTGAAATTTCCAATGCAAGCAGTTAGGAAGCATTTTGTTTTGTTTTGTATAATTGTCGATTTCTTTCTCTATTTGTTTACCAATAATTAGTTATGTAAGGTATTTGTAATTCTGCAGATTTAAACTTAATTTGGGTTAATAACATGTTCTAATTAGCAACCTGTAAAGATTGTGCAGTTAGTAATAAGGATATTACTTTTGTAAATTATGCATGTATTACTGTAACAATGGCTGGTAGACCTAATTAAATAAATAAAATAAACAACTTCCCGCTAGACCACCATAAGGGTGAGAAACGCTTAGCAAGACATCGTCGCTTCCAGTGCTACTTTACACCCACATTGACACACGTATACAAAACCAGTTTCTAGTGTGCCTCGACTCTATGAGCGAGCCAAGGGATTTTTTTTTCAAACTGGTCGACCACCGACTTGTTTGATTGTAGGTACCTATAAAAATTTAGTGCTAGGTTCGATTTTCGCCCGGTACAAATATTTGCTTGACCTATCTGTCTGTATCTGTTTATTTGTCGATGTGTTTACACAAACAAACATTGCCATGGTTGGGACGTTCAACTTTATATCAATATGAAGAGGGAATATTTGGTTTAAGTATCAGACACGGAACAAATGATCTTGCTCGTAACACAAAATTTTGTCTGGCATGGGTCGGAATGGGAATCGAACCCTCAACCTCCACAATAGACCAACAAGTCAATATAAGGTTTATTCGATGCCCATAAGCCAACCAAAACAAAAGTAGCAATATAATAAGAGAACCTTATACATTATTCAATTGAGTTCGAAACTTTCTTTGTTCGTGATAAATAGAAAATAATTTCTAACAAAGACCGCTTTGATTGAGCGCGTCGTTTGGAATGGCAGGCAGTTACTTTTTGTGTGATCTGTTAACCTGTTACTATAGAGTAGCGGATCGTTAAGCGGGACGATACGCGGCATCTTCATCATCATTCATCATCTCTTTTTAATCCAGTCTTGGATATAGGCCTCCTCTCCCTCTATCTTTCCATTCATGGCCGTAGCTTTCTAATAAATAACCATTCCGTTTCTACTGTCGCTATCACTTGGTTGACATGGTAACGTAAGCCATTAGTTCTTCGTTGACTACGTAACATATCGAACGCCTATGTCAGTTCTATACATTTCTGCACTAAGCAAATAGTGATATCGCTAATCGAATGCCGTTTGTCTACAGGACCTGAGTAGTTAGTATCGATAAGGCTCATAGAAATTCGTATCCAAAGTTAGCGCTTACGAAACGCTCTCGCTTGTGCCGTGTCCATAGCCTAAGAGCCGTAACGAAGGAAGTTTAGAAAGAAAATTCTTCATTTAATGGTTGATTTAGACATCAGCCGATCGTGGCTACTTTTGAACTACGGTTAAACAGGCACAAGTTGTGGGTAGGAGGGTTAATTACCGATTTTTCCTTTCGGTTAGGATACAACCATTGTCAAAAGTGCACCGAAAAAGTTGGTTTAATTTGGAGTTTGATCAGTTAGAATGTAATTTGACGACTATTTGAAATTGTTTATGATGGTAACGCGTATTTTTTCGTTTTATTACATTTATTGAGAGCAGTCTTATGCAGTAGAACGTCACATTCTGTTAGGAAAGTGAGAGGAGTCCAACCTATAAGTCGCTCATACATTGGTACTAAATAATTATCTAAAATAAGTCACTTTTAAAGTGCCACAATTTAAAAGAACTTTGAAAGTCTTTAACAAAACTAGGGTATCATATTTCATAACAACTTTAACTCATATCCGTTATCGTCAAACAACTTCTGAGAGTTTGGCAGTAAGTTCAAATTAAAGAAAAACAAAAGGGCTATAAAGTTGGCAGACGGTATCGTAATATTGAATGGTTACTTTGGAAATGTGAAAGATGTTTTCAATCATTAAAATCTATAGCCTCGAATAGATCGATTGCACGGATGTTGAAGTTTCGCCACACAATGCCACACTGCGCCAATTGTTGTGGTTTCGATATCTATACGAAACAACACTTTATATGAGCTACAAATTAGTGTTTCGATGGGGCTAGGTCCTCCTCAACACTGAATTTAGCCATTGTGAACGTATTACTTCTTAAAAAGAATAATAATTCGCCATATTTGTGGTTCCAGTCACAATTTACGAAACACGCAGTCTACCATTTGGTCTAACCAGATTTGGCTTCTCATGACAGTGAGGTTAATCAGTCAGCAGGTTTAACTGTAGCCCAAAGAGATATCGCCATTGCATCAGAGGTCAAGCGAATGGGCATTCCTGCATTCCATTACTTTTTCGAGCAGAAAGTGGTACGTGATGATTATACCAAACTCTGTTCGTAACTAAGTTTTTAACAGGAGATCTATACTATAGAAACTTAAACTAAGTCTAAGCTTTTATTATTAACTTTTTAAACAAGCAGTTGGTGGTTTAATATTCACGTTGCACAGCGGGCTAGCAGCCCTACGCTACTAACCCAACTGTATTATTAAATGATAAGGAAATAGTCTAACTTGCTAACCTACACTATCCTAGAGTCGTAGCCTATCAGCTATACCTAATATCCTATCCTAGTTATCCTACTCCTTATACCTATATGTATCCTAAACCTATCCTAACTTGTACCTAGCGTATAATGCGTATAGGCTTGGTGCTCTGTGGTATTCTGTGATACAGACCAGCACTTATAAGCCTAACCTATGGCACGTACTATCGTGGTACTACTGTGGTATGCTGTTATACAGACCTACGATGTGTACGCGCCTAGAACCTAACCCTATTTGTCCCTACAATCCCTATTAGATCCTAGCCCTACTATACGTATTTATATATACTTATATAGATAGGTGCGGGATATCTGCCACCGGAGACCTATGATGACAGACGGACTGTGGGTAGGACTTGGTATGGTGGAGATGGTATTCTGACGGCCAACTCGACAGACTCACCGAGCTGATCAGTACTGATGGCTAAAGGTGTCTTGGCCACCGTCAGAGGTATGGGAAGGGTATCGAGTCAAAGTCGGATTAAACTTGTGACTGGTTTATTTCTTAAACTACATGATCTTATATACTAAACTTATCCTATGTACACACACGCAACTTTACAGTTGTGTGCTGTGTGTGTAAGGTGCCATCTCAGCGGTACATGCCTTTCGTGAATACGTGATTTTCAATTAAATTAAGAAATTTAATAAAAATCACGAACAATAATTGTTGTGGTAAAAACTCACGTAGGATTATATCGCTGATATGGCATGGCATGTCCATGTGTGCACATTCTGGCCTCTCCGAGGAACAGGCAACTCCAGTTGGTATAATTCTATGGAGTCATCCTTGGCTGCGTCCTGGTTGCGCGGCTGCTTCCTGGGAGGCTTCGGCAGATGGTTCGGCTGGCTGTAGACGGTGTTCCATGCAGTGGATGGTTGTTTGCTGTCTTGATTTGGTGCACGTTGTGGGTATGGTGGATCAGATCTTGATGATTTGGGGTGTTTTCTTTTTGTTATACCGTTGTCGGCAATTTTTATTACTTCTACATCTCTAATAATTATCTCTTCTCGCTAATTTTATTGATGTTTATAAACAACCTGTGCATAGATGTTTCCAAAGTATATAACTTGACTTTTAGTGTAGTGATATTTTTAGGGCATTTATTGTTAGTTTCATTTTTTAAATAATTGGTCAACGATGCAATTTTCATTTAATTGCATGTTCTTCACCACTCCAGGGAAGCAAAGAAACTGTTTGTACCTTTGTTATAAGTTTAACTAAGTTGCACCGTGGCAATCTTAGTTGTAAGTTAACTTCAACACTGTGGTCTGAAGTCTTCGGTGTTTCATCACCGATACCTACTATCTCTCATTTTATTTTGCTGCGAGTGTAGGCTAGTAGTTAGGCAACTTCTTCCGTGAGAATGAAGCCTGAGAACCTTGATCACACAGCACTCTTAGTAGCCTTTATCTTGGCTTATGTATGCACAAGGGCCGTTGCTAAAAGCGTTGTACTCTGTGTGTCCGGTCCGGTAAGTTTGACCAAGTTGCACTGTGACAATCTTGGTTATAAGTTAACTTCAGCTCTGTGGCTTGAAGTCGTCGGTGTTTCGTTACCGACACCTACTATCTCGCATTTTTCTTTTTCTGCGAGTGTAGGATGGTAATTTGGCTACATCTTCTGTGAGAATGAAGCCTGAGAACCTAGATCACACAGCACCCTTAGTAGCCTTTATCTTGGCTTATGTCTGCTCAAGGGCCGTTGCTAAGAGCGTTGTATTCTGTGTGTCCGGTCCGGTATGTTTGACTTGGTTTTCTTCCAAGTTGTAGTTGCAGTTGGGTTTTCAAAGGTTTTCCGATCCTTTAACCCTTTATGTTCGTCATTTTTATTGACGTAATTGTTGACATTAACCTTCTTTTGAAGTTCAAAGTGTAATAATAAATGTTGACCTAGTTCGCCACAATATCTACACTAAACATTGAATGAATGTATTATGCACTGTTTGCATACCTACTTTATTGTTACGCGCGCTGATCTGCTGACGACGCTTTAAGTTCCGCGCACCTGTATATGTTATGCATGTTATTATTACATAGCCAGCACTTGTAGTTATACGAGCTATTTATAGATTTTGTTGTTTATAATCGGATTTTCCTTTACAATTGCTATTTTCGAGATACTTAAATCGTTTTTCCGGGCAAAATATCATTGATGAAAATGTCTGCGGTTTGTTCGGCTCTACAAGTCGTTTGTATTTAAAGGTCTTTGATTATCCCGAAGTAACTAAATTCTTCTGTTCTTCTAAGATGTCCTGATCTTCGAGTAGTGAATGGTTCTCCGATGCTCTGGTAAATACTTCTGTGAGTTGCGATCTTCTTTCTGCGATGTATTTTTCTGTTTTCCTGGATGCCGAGTCTTTTTTGTTATTGGTCAATATGCGTCTGATTTCTTTGTAGTAGTTATCCTGGCTTCTTACAACTGCGTTGACTTGTTGTAGGTATTTCCATCTTGCTGCCTAACCTAACCTGTTCAACCTAACAAGGGGTGATTGCAAAAAGTAGCTTAGTTGCGATCTGTTTCCTCGTTACGGTATGTGCGACTTCTCGAGCACCGGGGCGACCCTGTTCAGGGAGACCGATACCTGATCCGCTACCGAACGACGCAACTTAGTTAGTCAGTCACTTAATATACAACGAAACAAGCGCTAGGATGGTGCGAAAGTCTGCTGTATACCAGTTGTCAGTCAGTAAATTTGTCAATTTAAGGGACAAGAGGACCACATGCTTCGGGGGGGCAATTACTGATTCTAATAGGACCAATCCTAAATCCTATCCTACCGGTGAAGGACCAATGTTAAATCCATCCGGCTCGAAGGACCACACTGCACAGCGGGCTAGCAGCCCTACGCTACTAACCCAACTGTATTATTAAATGATAAGGAAATAGTCTAACTTGCTAACCTACACTATCCTAGAGTCGTAGCCTATCACCTATACCTAATATCCTATCCTAGTTATCCTACTCCTTATACCTATATGTATCCTAAACCTATCCTAACTTGTACCTAGCGTATAATGCGTATAGGCTTGGTGCTCTGTGGTATTCTGTGATACAGACCAGCACTTATACGCACCTACTACTAAGCGCCTAACCTATGGCACGTACTATCGTGGTACTACTGTGGTATGCTGTGATACAGACCTACGATTCGTACGCGCCTAGAACCAAACCCTATTTGTCCCTACAGTCCCTATTAGATCCTAGCCCTACTATACGTATTTATATATACTTATATAGATAGGTGCGGGATATCTGCCACCCGAGACCTATGATGACAGACGGACTGTGGGTAGGACTTGGTATGGTGGAGATGGTATTCTGACGGCCAACTCGACAGACTCACCGAGCTGATCAGTACTGATGGCTAAAGGTGTCTTGGCCACCGTCAGAGGTATGGGAAGGGTATCGAGTCAAAGTCGGATTAAACTTGTGACTGGTTTATTTCTCAAACTACATGATCTTATATACTAAACTTATCCTATGTACACACACGCAACTTTACAGTTGTGTGCTGTGTGTGTAAGGTGCCATCTCAGCGGTACATGCCTTTCGTGAATACGTGATTTTCAATTAAATTAAGAAATTTAATAAAAATCACGAACAATAATTGTTGTGGTAAAAACTCACGTAGGATTATATCGCTGATATGGCATGGCATGTTCATGTGTGAACACACGTAATTCGGTATTTGAAATTCATTGTAATTTTGGCATTCAACATTTCAAGAAATTCATGAGCACGTGTTTAAGGTGCAAACAATTCGAATTCAACTTGAAAACAATCATTGAAGTCCAACCCACATTTAACCCAAATAAAACAAACTGGACGAAAATATTTAAATAACAGGTTTTTTTAAATATAGTTAACATGTTCTATTTCCTTATAATTATTTCCCTCGACCTTTCGGCACGCGTTACGTAAATATTACTATGTGTACAAGTCGCGAAAGTTTAAAAGTAGTCATTACAACCAGCTATGGACTAAAGTGAATCGTTAGAAAATTTTGTTTTCATACGTGTTTATTAAAAATAACCTATCAAACATGTGTGCAAAAATAATTTTATCGGATTTTGCTACTTTTGGATATATTTTTTACGATTCATTTTACTTTAGATTGTCTTATTGGGGTTAGAGGACTCAATCTCTAAATTCGTCTATTGCAATAAATTTTTTTAGTCGGAAGGGATAGAAAATAACATGACTTTCCTTCACGTTTTATGACTCGAAGTTTTCGACTACATAATCACGACGTAATTAATAAGAGTGCGGGGAAACAACTGCTGAGCTGCGCTATAACAATAGTGCGCCTTACGTATAATATGCAGCGTCAGCAACGCTACAATCATTTCTCCGTTCAGCTTGCAGGTGACAAGAGCGGAACGTAGCGGCGCGGGGAAACGAAAAAATTCAGAGCGGAGTGACAGATTGTACGAAGCGAGGTAAAAAGCGCGGAAAGCATCATTTGATATTATCTCTTATTGCCCCGTAGTCATTTCCCATAAAAATATTTTAACTGTTTCTAGTAAATTTTACAATAAAACCTTTTAAATGTACTTTCTGTTTGCCTCCTCCAGAAAGAATAATCATAATTTTTACGAATGATTATTTTTATACATTTTCTCATTAAATGTTATTACGGGGTAATGTATAAGGTAATGAGTAATGTATAAGGGTGCATAAGGTTCCCACCAAGAACTTAGGGTCCCAAGCCAACCTCACCTGCAAGTAGCATACCTGCCGATCAACGGACGAGGCTCTGGCAAACAAAATGTCCCAATAAGCGGCAATAGGCTCGCCACCTATTACGTGGGATCAAAACACTGGCGAAAAGTGGGCGTTTAATATGCCTCTGCCTACCCCTTCGGGGAAACAGGCGTGAGTCTATGTATGTATGTATGTTATTACCCAGCTGTTTTAAATACATTGAAAATTAAATCAACTTGTAATTATTATAAGAGAGAAGAAAAAAGGTCAAAACGGACTTATTAAACGTTGTATTGGGTCGTGATGGAAATTAGAAAGTTAGCCGCTTTTCGTGGCACGGCATTCTCTCTTTATTAATTAATAGCTTAATATAAAACAACCTGCAGATATATTTTCTCGATGCCGCCGGCAACGCTCGCACTTTTTGAAACAAGCCAGAATTCGTACCGGATGAAAAATTCAAAAGTCCCGAATAATTTTCTCTTTTAACAAAGAGGCTGAATTTAAAACGCATATTTTATTAACGTCAAGATGGCGGCTCCCCTGGCGTGCGATTATTTATTGAGTGTCCTCATCATGATATTTATTATTAATATTAGCCTCGTATATAAACTGTTCCGCTGCTGGGCATGATCCTCTTCTCACTAGGGGAAGCGCGGGCCTCAGTTCATGAAGCTGGCCGTATGGGGGTTGCAGGCTTCTCACGATGTTATTCTTCATCGTTTAGTGAGTGACAATTAACCATTTATTACGCATGTAATTTCGTTAAGTGACCGGTGTGCACCGTAGGTTTGAAACCCAGTGCTAATTTCTTAGCAGCTTATCAAAGTCAAAGTTTAAATTATTTATTCACCTAGGTTACAAGTTGACGATAATGAACGTCATTTTTTAAGTTAATTACTTGAAAAAAAAATTGTATTTGTAAACATCAGTTTCGTCCCTAAATTATCACTACGGTACCTATTAATTATACAAATATACATATCTAAACAATAGGTTAATAAAAAGTTCTAACTACTACTAAAGTACTATCCAGGAAATCCTCGTTCACTAATCATATTATTATCTATGCTCTTCACTCAGCAGAAGTTGTGGACTAACCACAACTTCTAAACTTGATGAACTTGTAAATTCAACAAAATTACCTACTTCCACCGACACTTTTAACATCAAAGTAGCCGCACGCTGCTCAAAATGCATTAGAACGAATGCGTTTATACCGAATGCATTTACAACTGATTTACTAACTCCAAGCATTTTATATCTTGTGGTTAGTTGGTCGACATTATTTTGATATTTCTTTGAATGATGAAATTTGAAATGATGAGATTGAAATGCGTTTGGAAAAGAAGAAAGAGAGTGAGTATTTGTATGTAGAGCAAATTGAAAAACGCCTCCCTATGTCTTGCTATGGTAGATGGATTTGAACAGGCTTACCTTTGACTACAACAATGCACTTTCCCATCCTGTTTGTCACGGAGATCTTTAATAATTGTTGCCGTGGGCCAAATATCCTGACTGGCCTGATGATACAATTGATTGTCATTTATTAATTTTAAATGCCTGCAATAAAAATTGCACAAAATATTGCCTATAGTTTAGTCAGAAGAAGAAGCCTTTCAATGCACTGAAACTTACTTTGTAAAGTTTTCTATGAGATACAAAAATATTGAAAGTGCCAACATATTTTATGCTTTGTAGTAAAATGTTCATAAAAACCGTTCTGTTTTCTAAGACTTTACGATGTCGATATTTGTGTGATATTATAATTATATTTTCGTGTATTTTATCTTTATTATTCTTATGCACGTGGGACACTCAGAAAGTTTTGCGACACTAAAAAAATGTTCTATAAATAAATATATTTTTATAACATCTTTTCAAGGTACTCTCCATCAGCCTCTATACAATGTTTCATGCGTCTGAACCAGTTTTTGAAACACTTTTTCCAGTCCGCCTTTTTCCCCAGTCCAAATTTTTCACTGCTAGCACGTTTTCTTCTGTAACAGCCGTCAAAGGGCGACCACTTCTTTCTTTATCCCCCAAAGTTAGTCGACCGCGCTTAAATTCATTATACCAACGATACACGGTTGCCTTAGAGGGGCCTTCATCCATGAATGCCATTTAAAGTCTATCGTACGATTCGTCCGGTTTCAGGCGACACTTGAAATCACACGTAAAAAATCATATTGCGAAAATGTTCTCGACGCAAACCCATTTTTTAATGAGACACGGTAATTTTAATAAGCTCGCAAAAAATGTGGAGGAAAGTTTTGAATTTAGAACGTACCTATTTTTACTTATAAGTAATCATATTTTTAAATAAATTATAACTGGCCAGTCTCACATACATAAAAACTTTTTCTCGCAATACTTTCTGAGTGACCTGGTATGAACCAAGCTTTTGTGATGATATCTATCGCTATTCGTGTTCATGTAAATAGTTTGATGTGACAAAGTGCACTACATCAAGACATTCAAGACTTTTAGTACCTATGCATACATGCACACTTGTGTGTAAGACAGTTGACGAGAAGCCTTTTATTTCCGTCAACTACTTATTTGAGACTTTAGAAATTGCATATAAAATGGACAACCTGAACCTAAAGTTTCAAACCCAAACTTTAGGTTCATAACATAAATTTAGGTTATGTTATGGCAACTTCTAAACCCTTATCAAGTAGCGTCGTAGTTAGCGTATATGCAGAGCGTATATACATGAGATAATATTATCTACAGCGAAAACATAACAAAATCGAACAGCGAATCGAACTAGCAACAGCACTAACAATGTAACCGTTTAATCCATTACGCCATTCATGCCACGTTTTGAACTTCGTATTTCTTACACAGAAGTCATTAAAAGTACCATGAAATTAATTGTTAAAAAGTTCACTTATAAACAACTTTATTAAACAGACAAACATAAATTTCACGAAAGTGCTCTCGTTTTATTAGGCCTAATGTTAATAAATATTCTACTGAATAATTTTATCACACAATGAAATTACAATACTATGATCTTGGGACTTATTATGGAGGACGTAAAAACGCTGCCAACAACTTTGTATTTAAGCTGTTGTACCTACTTTTTTCCAGAAAGACGGAATGGAAAGAAAATGATAAAATTTCAAACAGAAAAAAAAAATGTAAATATTAAGGTACTTTGATAGTTGTACTTTGTCGCGTGATAGAGGTTCGATCATCACTGCTTCATAAAACTGTCCGTTAGAGGGGTATTGCCGTGGTTGCGACCAGTCGTAGCCGCGCGCGACTGCTCTCGTGTGACAGACGCGCGGGTTTGATGCGACTATAGTCAGAGTATGAGATTGTAGAGAGAGTGCATAGTGCTGTTTTCCAGGTCAGGCACGAGAGTCTGTTGCAGACGTTGGAAACAGCAACAAACAACCACAAATTCTTATACGCCAATTTAAGTCTCATCAACTAGGCGTGGCAACGATCGGCCGGAATGCTCCGTCACATATTGCACCCTGAAAATCAAGCTTGACTCTGTGTTATTACGTCAATAGTATGTTCAAATCCAAAAGCAATTCGTGTTTAAATCGGAAGCTGAGTACAAACTTAAACAATAGTTCCCAGCAATGCGAACATACATTCCCCATCCATTGTCGCTCCGTAAACGCGAATTCACAAACATACTGTAACCGTTCTAAAACATTAACCTAATAATAATTTAAAATTATCGTCTCTTGGGGCTGGAAGTACGCGTTCGGTGGGTTACTTGAAGGCTTAGGGAGCACAATAGGTTTGCAAACAAAGCTGTACGTTGCTTAGATATTGTGTTGCCACATACGTCATGATTCTGTTATGACGACATCTTTTCAGAGACGCTATGTGTATTCTGTATTTATTTACATTGTGATTTCGGTATTACTGGAGTGTTTTGTATTATCTTGGCTAGGGGAGTATTGTTATGATTTTGTGGTGGTATTAAGTGTGTGCTAGCTTATAGCTTGGTTAAGGTTTGGCTGAGAGTCAAAGTAATACTTGTAGTACTTGTAACCTGTCTCTTAGTGTAATATCTCAATATTCTAATATTATGCTTGATTACGACGGTTGCAAAAGTGTTAACCACATTATATTTGTGTTCTGATCTGCAGAATTTGATTTTAATTTTCAAAAAGATGTTGTGATGGGCATCTAGGCAATCGTATCTCAGCAAGCTGAAGACAAAGATTAAATATATTTGTTAGAGACACAGTTTGATTGCAAATGTCGGACAGCTAATCAATTCAGTTGAGTTGCTCTCTGGCCTGCCAATCAAAGCAAAGAAAATGAAAATTTGTATAAAATTACGAAACTATTTATTAACTAATTACGAAACTCTACGCATTGGTTGGCTTATTACAAGCAAAGAAAATGTGTTTTAAAATATACTTAGTCCTAATTGAAATCTCACTTACTCACATACATACAAACAAACGATATATCACACAAGATGCATGAATAACTCGACCTAAATCCGCGCCATATTTTTGCGCTGACAACACTAATAGGTTGACATATACATTTAATATGCTAATACTCGCGCTAATAAATGTTACATTATAATTACACATCGCAGCTAATCTTAGTAATAGTGTGTTCGTACTCATATATTATGTAGCGCGTAATAAGCCGTTTAATAGCTTACTGAGACGCGATCTAGGTTGAACTCCGTTTGGAGTTTACGTTTGTATATATCATACTAGTTTACAATTTATATGGTGAAATGTACTTGGTTGTCTAGGAATATCCATTTGCATTGCAGAAGTCAGAGGGCAGTCACTCTGTGGAACGGATGAATAAATCGAGACCGTCAACATACGTTACTAAGCCGTTAACTATCATCATCATTACCCTAGGTAGCCTGGCTAGCATCACAGGCCTCTGAAATAGCACGCTACTGGGCCTGATTTTTGGCTTAGTGTCAGCCACTTTGCGTATATCGTCACTCCACACAGCCTGAAGACCTCCTTCAACAAATATTAGAACAGAGTTTTTTACCTACCTTTATAAAAGGATTTGAAACCGTTTACATCCGTACAAAGACCAATTTTTGCTGTTGTTATACACGGAATGATTATAAGATAGCTTATCACTATAAAACTACCTAGTCTAAAATAGTAAGGGTTTTTAAACCAAAGCACGTATGAAAATGCTAACTATCGGCCGACAATACGGCCACGTACCCTACGTACGCGCGTATAAAAGAAATATGAATAGGTTAGTCAAAAGTCAATAGTCAAAAACCTATTCATATTTCTTTCATAGATTTGTGGCTTTTGTATGACAGCGAGCGTTGCGCAGTTACATAGAGTATTCTTGGTAAAAGAAAAATGGCTGTGTAAGCCAGTATTTCTAACAGTTGGTCCTGAGTTTTTATTTTAACCTATATTGATCAACAATGTAAAGCCGTTTAGTTGCTATTTATATTAGTCAAATAGTTTTAACAAAGTTTTTTAACAAAATGGCCCTCACACCGCATGCACATGCATGTATTACTTAATTCTGTATGTCATACACATGTCTGAGCAATTAAATTTTCTTATTCTTATTCTAGTAAGTACAACCGCGTTTTAAACTTATGTTTTGACTCAAGTAGTATATTATGTTAAGGATGGAACCTGAGCTAATAATTCCGTAATAGAAAATGTAAATAAAATGTATATAGCCTATGTCACCTTTGTTCCCTTGATGTCGAGTCTCGCCACGTCGAGTAGCCGCTACGTCTACTCTGAAAACTTCAAGCATTTATTCCCGCCTCGTCGAGTCGTTTAAAAAGTCTATTTTATTACCGCTACGTCTATTTATCCGATGTAAATTACTACCACAAAATAAAGTAGCCTAGTGCCTCCACGTCGAATGTATGGAAAGGTACAGTCAATGAAACAAGTCATTCCAATCATAATATGATTCTTTGCGTGACTCCATGCAAATGCCAGGCCATTGTAGGAAGCTCGCGCATGATTGCTAGAGTTGACTACCCGAGTCTGTCACCTGTCATCTTCAATGGATGTGTAATACCTTTTACCACAACTGTAAAAAATCTTGGTTTGCACATAGATGCTACTCTTGACTGGCGGACTCAAATTGCAATAGTTAGCCATGAAGATTTCGGGACTTTATCGCCTGAAGAACTTTCTCCCTTAAAAAACTAAGGCAATGCTTGTGCAAACTTTAATCTTCCCCTTAATTGACTATGGTGATGTGTGTTATCTCGACCTGAATGCAGATCTGCTCAATAAACTTGACCGACTCCTCAATTATTGCATTCGGTTCGTTTTCAATCTTCGTAAGTTCGAGCATGTCTCGAAATTCCGTAGTAATTCATAAAATGGTTACCAATACGTCAGTGACGAAATTTGTGTACGTTGACTACATTATACTCACTTCTATCTAATGCCTTGTTTTCAATACCTTTGCTCCAACCATGTTAAGAAGTTACGATCATCTAATAATCTTCTACTTCTTTGTCCATCCCACACTTCTAATCTAGTTCTTTCGTCTTTCTATATCCAATCTATCCTACTTTGGAATGCTCTCCCTCCTGAAATTAGGATGGCCAATACACGTGACACGTTCAAGTACAAGGTTCGTCAGTTATATTTTGGACAATCGGTAACTTCTCAATAGCAGTCTGCAGTACCCATTTATTACCTATGTATTAGCAGATTTCATTATTGTAATATTCATGTTTATGTAAAAAAAGCTTTTCTTTTACATACATTCGACGTGGAGGCACTAGGCTACATTATTTTGTGGTAGTAATTTACATCGGATAAATAGACGTAGCGGTAATAAAATAGATTTTTTAAACGACTCGACGAGGCGGGAATAAATGCGTGAAGTTCTCATAGTAGGCGTAGCCGCTACTCGACGTGGCGAGACTCGACATCAAGGGAACAAATCGCTATTATTACGAATCTTTTGATACCCCATTCATTAAAATCGGTTCAGTATTTTAGGCGCTACGGTGGAACATACTAACATACATACATACATACATAGACTGCCAAAAACATTACCCTTCCTTTTGGCTTCGCCGTAGTCGGGTAAAAAACAAAAATGGCCATAATGAAATTGTCGTGACATCTTTCTGCGCAACTTGATATTGCTGTTGGTATTTTCGCTGTTATTAAAACGTACTGGCACAGACCATTTCTTTAACGAAATTATATTTTCCTTCATGATGTCCATAAGTTACTCCTTTCTCAAAAGATCCTCCTAATATACGTCTTTGTCACGTGTCATTCTGAAAAGTTTACTATTTAAGCAGGGTTTCTGAATTGTTTCATGGACCACTTGTTTTGAACCATCATACAGATCCCTTACAAAATCGAGTAAGAAATTTTTCCTTATTATATTATTACAGTGACAAGCAGGCGTTTTCGTTGTTGGCCTCAACTTTTCGATAAATCCTCTTTTTCAATAAGACAGCATCGCGTCTGTGACTCCTCTTGTGTTGCGGGTTTCTATGGGCGGCGATAATCTCTTACCATCAGGCAATCCGTCTGTTCTTTTGCCCACTACATATTACATAAATAAAATAATAAGTTGAAAAGCTATAACTCGACTACGTAATAACTGTTCTGACTGCACGTTTGGCGTAGTGGTTTAAGCAGCCGCCTCACCGCTTGACACTGTGCCGAAGTGTTGTGGGTTCGATCCCCACACGAGACAACACTTTGTGTGATTCATAAATTGTTGTTAGGAGTCTGGGTGTTCATTGTGTCTGTTAGTTGTATGTCTGTAAAGTTCCCTGTGACACAGGATTTAGTCCTAATGCGGGAGTTGTCTTTTAAAAACAAAATAAAAAAGGGGGTCTGAAAAGAACGAAACAAGAGAATAGCTCGTTCAGATATAAATCCAGAAAAGTTTAACTTTAGAATGGCTCAAGCTAGAGCCGTGGTCGCACCTAATGTGTACCTACCTATTGTGGGTCACAGGAATACTTTTATCCTGCATTAAACAAACGTGACAGGTAACTACATGTATAATAGTATCCAAAACCCCGGACTATTATTACAAATCTATTAAAATTAATCTATTCGGTACCCCATTTTTAAAATCGATTCAGTAGTGTGCTATGGTGGAACATTCAAACATACATACATACTTACATACACACATAGACTGCCAAAAACATTACCCCTCCTTTTGGCTTCGCCGTAGTCGGGTAAAAAAGCATTTGGAAGTTTATATCAGTTATGCCAAATTAATTTAACAGGAAGTTAATTATCATATGAACAGACATAAATACCTATACAAATTGCTCGTTCACAATATTATCAACAAACACCTAAGTATTCATATTTATACAGCACAAACAGTATAAACAGTTGCTAATGTACGTCGGAGTTACATCTTAAAAGGACAACATCAATAAAAACCACGGTATCGCTACTAAAATAAATACGATATATACAACGTACATAACATCGTAAACATAAACGGGGAAACGCTTCCTTAAAACTTAGAGGTTTGACACTAAAATGTGCCTAAATTACCCAAAGAAAATTGCCACTAAAAACTTCGGTACCTAACCTCGGTACAACAAAAAGTTCAAGTGACGTAAACGATAAGTTATAAGCATACTGCTTCACAAAATATTGCGGTGTACGAAGATATTGAATACGATTTTTGTTGCTTGAGTTAGAAAGTGCATTACAATTTCGACATGTTAGTATTATAAATTAATGGATATACCTAGCGATTATCCTTAACGTAGAAAAAATGGGTACAGTTATGTAGATTGCCTCTGGCCAAAAAAGTAATATAGTTATGTTATGTTTAAATGTCTATTTCTTTTTATTTTGTTTAATTCGCAAGTCGCTGTTTAATAATTGTGAGCCTCTTTGTAAGTATTCCATAATATGTGTCCAAGGGCATATTCCCGTAAACATTTAAAGGATAAAAGTTTACAGGGCTTCTTTCAACAAAATGTAATCTCCAAGGTTTCCCTGCTGAATGGTGATTTTCTTTAAAATGGTGTGTGTCTACTTTCAAACTGTTTTTTTTGAATGACAGTGCTTTTTAACTG
Organism: Euclidia mi; assembly: GCA_944739405.2. NCBI lineage: Eukaryota > Metazoa > Arthropoda > Insecta > Lepidoptera > Erebidae > Euclidia > Euclidia mi. The sequence continues at coordinate 20,962,593 of OX123204.2, read as the reverse complement.
ACTTCCATTTGTAAAGATGAATGATCCCGTGCTTCAGACTCAAAACAACAATATGTGGATTGCACAAGATGGTGTCTCGTCTAGTAGTCCAGGGCCAGGGCCAGGGCCCAATGCCCAGTCTAGTAGTGGTGGACGGCGAGGCGTTTTGGTTAGTTTGTCGATTTGATGTGAGTAAAATGTCTATGGACACAGAAATTGTTTCTTATCAATCTGCTTTCATCACCAGCCATTACAGTCCACTGCTGGAATAGGCCTCTCCTTTGAAAGAAGGAATTGGCCTACTGTACCACGCTGGCCAAACGGGTTGGTATAGGGTTTGTTTCAAGTTTTCCTTCTCTTACAGTGCTGTTCTCTGCATAGTATGGTCCCTCTGTCGGCTCCTACGACACCCATGGGATGATATGGGGTGGTGACATTCCATATTAATCTGCTTTCCCGCAAGCGAAATATGTATAACGGCAAGAAACGCACTGAATAAAAAGGTATATTTATTGAGTTCGTTATTTACTGTTGGTTCGGCGTTACATCGAAACCGTAGGTTCTAGGCGATTTGGAGAAGGATTAATGGACTGTATCTAATGTATGGCGAGTTCTGCTCGCCTAGAAAGGATAAGGGAAGAGGATTGTGAGTGGGTATAGGATATTCTAAGGATGTTGAAGGATGAGGGGCACCTACCTTGTACGTCAGTCCTCTTTCCTTGCAAATGGCAGCCTCCTGGTGTCTTCGAGAATCCTGAAGCTGTTTGAATCACTCCACTATACAAATCACTTTTACTCGCGGGCGGTTTAAGTATAAAGCGGGAGCGGTAAAATTATGGCGGTGCGGTATGGCGGACACGTTCTCGAGCTTCTCGAAAGTTCTAGACTGTCTCTCGCGTCGATGATCACGGCGACCAATCCGCGAAAGGCGTGCCCATTCCAGGGAATGGGATAGACAGGGACGGGAACAAAAGGCATCGCTCGCATTGGCCAAGCAGCGACGAACCATTGACGTTGATGTGATTAGTTTTCGATGGAAAGGTAGATGGCGCTACCATATCCCCCCGGCCCTAAAGGGTTGCCTTTAAAAGAAATAGAATTGAACTTAGCTATGTTGGGTGTACTACCGCATAACCCATCAATAGGCTAATACAGCGATATGATAATAAAATTAATCTAAATTAACTTTAGTGAAAACTACAAACGCAATAATAGCGAAAACTACAAACTAAATACTTAAACTAAGAGGTAGATCCAACTTCAGGCTAGATCTCACTGAGTTGGAAGCGGTCAGAGACGTACAACAGGGAGCACGTAGCTCCCCTTAGCGGTTTTCACGGTAACAACGCGGGTTGTACTGTCCTTGGAAGTATGCAATTTCTCTACGATGGCTAACGGCCATGAAAGCGGCGGAGCATTATCATGTATTATGAAGACTAACGTACCCTCCTGTATAGGGGATGCAGGACTATTCCACTTGGATCTAGCCTGAAGCTGGTGTAGATATTACGCACGCCAGCGCCGCCAGAACGACTGCACGAGTTTATCCAGCAGAGTATGTCTCAGGAGCAAGCTTGAAGAGTCTGCTTCAGGAGTCGGAAACGACGATAATGGCACTGTGTTCAGAAAATGTGCAGGGCTTAACGCGGATGGTTCTGCAGGGTCACTACTCAATGCCGTGAGCGGACGCGAGTTGATCAGTGCCTTGACTTGTGCAAGGACAGTGAAAAGCTCTTCGTAAGAGAGGATTTGTTGACCTATAACCTTGAAGAGATGCGTTTTAATTACTTTGACCATGCTTACCCAACATCCACCGAAATGTGGTGATGCTGGTGGAATAAACTTCCAGTCAATATGATTTATGGAAAGTTCTTCCTGAAGACGAGTACGATATTCTTCCCTGAGAAACTTATAAAGTTCGCGTAAATTAGAGCTTGCGCCCACAAAACAAGTGCCGTTATCCGTGTACAAACACTGTATAGGGCCGCGCCGTGAGAGAAATCGTTTAAGGGCTGCCAGGAATGACACCGTGCTTAAATCTGTCGCAACTTCAATATGCGTAGCGCGCGTCGTTAAGCATGTAAAAATACATAGCCAGGCTTTACGGCTTTTAACACCTCGACCACGCACTGGCGTATACTGCAGTGGTCCTGCGTAATCACAACCGGTGTGTTTAAACGTAATTGTCAAGTATTCTTCTATACTATGTCATTTTAATTGTGTCACCTTATCCACATAAACTTATTTTCTTTCTTTCTTTCTTTCTTTCTTTCTAAACGCTTTAGCAACCTGGTTGACGCGCTGGCTAGGGAGATCGGCCATGGGAGGGAAAATCGGACGCGGACGAAATTTGAAACAGACGTTACATTTATGTATTCTGTGACGAATTATTCGTCGAGCGGCTAAAATCCAATACTTATGCCTAAGTAAGGACATAAGCAACTCTGGACCGGCATGGAGGTGCTTCTTGTGATAAAAATCAACAAGAAGGTCGACAACATGATCATGTCGCGGCAGAATGCAAGGATGTTTGTAGTTATACGGTTCATCCGAATTTGACAGACGACCCCCAACGCGTATGACGCCGTGTTCATCGAGAAACGGCTTGAGTCTAAGGATAGCGGGAGAACAAGGTACATTGTCTTTCAAATTTTGAATGTCGTTACTAAAATGAACAGCCTGTACAGCTCGTATTACTTACATTCTGCGAATTTGATATCAGTACTTGATACAAAAGTCTCATTAGATAGGTGCCTGAGAAACCTATAGACATAAACGATGGCGCGGAGTAACTTAGACCAAGATGACATGCGTAGTGCGAGTGCATAGATGGGAGACTCCGCAACCTCAGCAATCACGGGATAAGAAACAGACTTCCGTTCGGGTACATCTTCGTCTTCTGCACTGTGGTCAAAGGGTTGCATGGACCATTCTGAAGGATCATGGGAAATCCAAGAAGGTCCACGATGCCACAATGGATGATGCAGAATATAAAGTGGAGTGACACCACGAGACAAGCAATCTGCGGGGTTCTCAATACCCGCGACGTGATTGAAACAAGTAGCAGGAACCAGTTCAATCAATTTGCTAACGCGATTCGCGACAAAAGTCTGCCAGCGATGAGGAGAAGAATGAATCCAAGCGAGCACTACTTTGGAGTCGGAAAATGCGTATATTTTATTAATAGGGTAGTGGGGCAAAACTGTGTCTTGAACCTTGCGGAGCAACTGAGACAGCAAAAGGGCCGCGCACAACTCAAGTCTCGCAACTGAAATGGTTTTAACAGGCGAGACCTTAGACTTGGCACAAACTAACTGCACCGAGTAGTTAGAACCAATGCGGACTTGCAGATATACGACTCCGCCGTAAGCACGCTCGCTGGCGTCAGCAAAACCTATTAAGTTGATGGTACATCCATCTACCAACCCAAGATGACGCGGAATAGTAATTTGATTGAGCGCGGTAAGCTCAATACAAAACTGGCCCCAAGCGGCGACAATATGGTCAGGGGGTGTTTCATCCCACTCACACTTTGATAGCCAAAGCTCTTTGATCAAGAGCTTGCCGTACAAAATGTGTGAGCCACAAAACCCATTATGTCCCATAGTCGAGCCACTGTGGACAGCATAGTGCGTTTGGTGCACTTATCATTTGGTGGTGAGACGTCAAACCAAAAACTATCGCAGGATTTGTCCCAGCGTAAACCGAGAACCTTATGCGGTACAGACTTCTCAAACTTAATGTCTGGAGAAGCTTTATGAGAATCTGGTATGCGTGCGAGAACCTCCTTAGAGTTGCTTGTCCATTTGACAAGATCAAACTGGCCTCGCTTGAAAAGCTGAATAAGCTCTTCACAAAGCGAAATTGCTAGCGGAGCGGATATGACACTACAGGCAATGTCATCCATGTACAAAGCGGAAGTGGCAACAGCCGCTGCGGCGGGAAAGTGATCGCCTTCATCAGCGATCAACTGGCGAACAACTCGTAACGCGTGATATGGGCTAGACTTGAGTACAAAACAAACACGATTGAACTGATACACAGATAAAGGTTCTTTCTTTTCAAAACGATAAAAGATCCGTTGAAATCTACGGTCAGATTCGCGAACGCCGATATTGAGAAACATTTGGTGGCAATCAGCTGACAGAGCGATTTGGAAAAGACGAAACTTTATTATGATGTTAAATAAATCATCTTGTAGATTGGGGCCGGCATGCAAAATGTCATTAATCGACTGATCCGATGTAGTCTTACAACTAGCATCTAAAACCACACGAAGTTTAGTAGAGGTTTTATCTTCGCGAACTACGCCGTGATGCGGGATATAATATGAGAGTAGAGAGTTGCCCTCGTTGTTTACAACTACACTCAAAAAACCTTTATCTGTGTAGTCACGAATGACGTCATTATAGGCGCTGCGTAACTTAAGTGATGCATCAAGTTTACGTTCCAAACAATGGAAACGTCTGAGCGCAGCAGCGTACGAGTCGCCTAACGAATAAGGGTCACCACAGAATGGCAACGCCACAACGTATCTGCCACTGTCGTCACGAACAGTGGTAGCGCGGAAATGTTCTTCACACTCGAGATCTTTACGGCTCATCGAGGGCGGTGCGGTAACCTCTTCAAGCTCCCAAAATCGCTTGAGAAGAGAATCAATATTATTTTATTGAAAAACAGACCAACAGCAAGACGTAACGTATTGAGAAGTTGGTAATGTAGGTACGGTACCCATAATCACATACCCAAATACCGTCTCAATAGCGGGCGGTAAGTTATTTTGCTCACTACGTACCACTTTAGTTAGTAGCAAGTGCGGGAATATTGCGGCTCCGATCAAAACATCAATGTCTGCCGGATTCGCAAACTCCGAGTCTGCCAGCGGCAATGACTCGAGGTGTGTGAGAAGCGATACGTCCATATTAGCGTTTGGCAATGTGTCCGTAATTCGCTCCACGATAAGGGAAGAAATGTTAAAATTAATGTCTCCATCAAAACGCGAATGTATTTTAATATCTACGGAACCCTTGCAATGTTTTTCTGAACCGCCGATCCCTCTGACTATTGAGTTCGTATTTTTAAAGTTATTCCACAATCCGAGGCGTTTGAACAACTCAAACGTTATTAAATTGGTCTGAGACGCGCTATCTAGTAGACAACGTACCATGTGCGGCGACCCATTAACATCATAAACGATAACTTGCGCTGTCGCTAACAGAACAGTCTTAGACGCCATACATCGCGGCTTAGCACTGCTCTGATCACTATAAGCGCGCGAAGGCCGTCCGCGCGTGCGTGCCGCCCGCGCAATGGATGTCGTACACAACGATATTTCATTCTGAATCGTGGCAGGCGCAGTTATCGTAGCCTGCACCTGCGACGTAAGTGTGTCAAGGTTAGCGGCTTGGCTTGAAAACGGGTTACCTTTATCGAAGTGTAGCAATGAATGATGTTTTTGATTACATGAGCGACACTTTGTCTTACTAGAACAATCACTTGTTTTATGTTTTATGCTTAAGCAATTAATGCATGCTTTGTTATCTTTTACGCACTTGAAAGGAGCAGCTGGATTTAAACCATTGAAGGCGGGACACTTGTAGAAATAGTCGTGCACTATATTACTGCACAGACACTTCTGTGAATTAATTTTATTAGATTCCAAGCATGTTACGTAAGATTGTGGATTAGGGACCGAGTTATTATTACTATTTCGCGCTTTATTCGACCTTTGTTTGCTGCTGTAAGTGTTAGACGGGTCAGGTGAACCAGACTGCGTATTATGAAATATTCGACACTGATCTTTGATGAACGAAATAAAACTATCTAGTGTAGGTATTTTATTATTGCGTTCCGTCATCTCGAAAGCACGAATTGTATCAGTGTCAAACTTTTTTAAAGCGAGTTGAAGCAACATAAAGTCGGAAAGATCTTCTAATTTTAAGTTCCTAAGAGAATTAACCGCGGTTACGAAGTTATCTATAAACAGCTGGAAATTCGAGACAGATGCGGCACCGGACAGTTTAAGATTTAAAGCTTGGTCAAAGAAGGTAGACGCTAGGACGCGCGTGTCTTGATATCTATCAAGTAGTGACTGAAATATGACCTGATAATTCTCAGCACTGGGTGTGACACCTGCAAATACGGACTGGGCCTTCGGTGACAGTTTACCTATTAAATAGTACAACCTACCGCTAGGACGCGCGTGTCTTGATATCTATCAAGTAGTGACTGAAATATGACCTGATAATTCTCAGCACTGGGTGTGACACCTGCAAATACGGACTGGGCCTTCGGTGACAGTTTACCTATTAAATAGTACAACCTGTCAGCATCTGTCAGAGAACCATTATCGTGCACTGTAGACTTAAAACTCTCTTGTGTTGTGTTGTTTTTTTTTATTGTACGGTGGTGAAAGATTAACATACCGTAGTCGACGTTGACTATGATGACAATTTCGAGGTTGAAGACAAAAATTATAAAATTATATCCTAGGTCTACTCACATACCGTCATCTGATTTCGAACTAGACAAAGCTTATACCTACTATATTAATCAGATAACTAATGAATATACTTTTATATGTTCCTTAATACATACGTTATTCATAAATTACAGGCACAGAACACGATCGATTTTAAACTTTCGTGATTTGTTTACACACTGATGAGCTGTGTCACAGTTCATCAGTATGTAGACGTCATTAGTGTAGTGTGTCAAACGTACCCACATTGCGAACTAAAACCAAGTGAGCTTTCACCAGACTCTCCGCGACCGCGATCGATGAAGGACGACCGAAACGTCAGAAACAAATGGGTATTTGTAGATACACCTTAAATAAGTTAATTTTATGCGATTAAGGCCCCTAAATTATTTTGTATGATGGAGGACAGAGGTCACGGAACAAATCGTCGCACTCGTCATAAAATGTTTTGCCTGACCTGTGTGGGAATGGGAATCGAACCCACGCCATCCAAGTCAAGGTCACTAAGAACAGACCAACAAGTCAACATGAGGTTTATTCAATGCCCATAAGCCAATCACAATAAAATTAGCAATATAATAAGAGAACCTTTTACATTATTCAATTGAGTCCGAAATTTTCTTTGTTCGTGATAAATAGAAAATAATTTCTAACAAAGACCACTTTGATTGACCGCGTCGTTTGGAACGGCAGGAAGTTACTCTTTGTGTGATCTGTAAACCTGATAATATAGAGTAGCGGAGCGTTGAGCGGGGTGGTAAGCGGAATTATCATCATCGTTGGGGCCTCTTTTTAACCTAGCCTTAAATATAGAAGAAAACCTAACATTCCATTCATGACCATCTCGTCGCATCCAATCATAGCCTCGATGTCTTCGTATGTCATCAACCCATCGTTGGATTGGTTGGATCTTCCTTGGGGAGTCGGCCCTGGGTCTCCACTCAAGAACATGTCTATATATTGTCCATCGCAAGACTCCTTCCTAGCAATTTGCCCAGCCAATTTCCTCTAAAATACTCTGCGGCGGAATTATAGTGTACCAAGCAGCGTTGAAACTGGCATCAAGTCTATTACCACCTATGCCGTATCGGATAGGTATGTGAAGATTTTTTGCTAACAAATCGGTTTTAAAAACCAGAAACCCAAAACTGAAATACATATTAACTTTCCCAGATCCGAATACTTTCTATCAAAGGTTATGCAGTATATTTATAGTATCTGTGCTATCGATAGTGTGTAGTCTACACATAAATTCGTATCCAAAGTAAGCACTCACATACAATAAACGCTTTCGCTTGTACCTTGTCCACAGCTTAAGAGCCAAAACGAATCAAGTTTTGTTAGAAAATTCTTCATTTAATGGTTGATTTAGACAGCAGCGGCTCAAGACACGCTCACTTTGAACTACGGTTCAACATGCACAAGTTGAGCAATTACCGATTGTTCCTTTTTGCTAGGGTACAGCCATTGTCAAAAATGCACTGGGCAAGTTAGTTCAATTTGGAGTTTGATCAGTTCGAACTTAAATTGACTTGACTATTTGAAATTGTTTATGATGGTAACGCGATATTTTTCGTTGTATTCTATTTATTGAGAGCAGCTGTATTATGCAGTATAACGTCACATTCAAAGAGTTCAAACTCAACTTCAAGGCGTTTGTGGTGCGGATCCCGACGTGCTATTTACATGTCGTCATGAAGGAAGACTTTTGTCCGATGGGTGTGGTGTTCCGTCGGCAAACAAAACAATATCACATTAATTTTGTACAAAGGACGGCAAATCATTAATATATATTAAAAAAAGTAATGGACCGAGAATAGAGCCCTGTGGAACGCCCATGCCTACTGGCAAACCTAGAGACCTACTCCCATTAACATCTACATACTGAATTCTATCACTAAGGTAGCTGGCAACAAGATTGATTGCGGTATCTCTAATACCATAAAGTTTCAATTTAAGTAAAAGTGTATTATGTTCCACACAGTCAAAGGCATTTGATAGGTCACAAAAAACACCAATGGCATCCTTCGAGTTTTCCCAAGCATTAAAAATAAATGCTTTAACATAGTCACACCGGCATCAACGGTGGAGCGACCCTTAGTAAAGTATGCTGTTCACTGTGAAATAAATTATTTGTGTGAAAGTGGCTCTCTAGTTGATGCAAAATAATCTTTTCAAAAATTTTACTAATAGCAGGCAAGATAGAAATTGGCCCAAAATTACTAGGGTCGCTCTTTGATCCCTTTTTGAATAATGGTATTACTTTACTGTGTTTCATTAGATCAAGAAATACTCCTGTATCTACGCATCTGTTGAATATTGCAGCTAAATATGGAGCTAAGCTAGAAATAATTTGTCGCACAAGTTTAACAGAAATGCCCCATAAGTCAATAGATTTTTTATTATTGAGCGTCTTGAATACCTTCAGTATGTCATTGGTGTCAATATATTTAAAATTAAAAAGCACATCACACTCATTCACATTGCCCCTAACCAACATTCCTGCTTTGCTTGGACATGAATCTAGACAGCTGGTTGTGTTCACTGGTATGTTTATGAAGAAATTGTTAAATGTCTGAGCAACATCAGTTTTCCTAGTAATAATTGCACCATAAAATTTTAATTCATAATTGTTATCTACCAATTTAGCTCGACCAGTCTCATTGTTAATAATGCTCCAAGTAGTTTTAATTTTGTTCCTGGATTCTTTGATTGATAACTTAAATATAAGGATTTGGCTAAAGCACATGTCCTCTTTAAAACCTTTGAATAATTTCAAATATATTGAATAAATTCAGGACTAAAATTGTATTTCTTCATACCATATAGATCATACAACCTAGCTCTACTTTTGTATATACCTACTGTTGCTCAGTCACAAAAATTTACTTCAATGCTCCTTGCAAACGTCTTCAGTTTACAATTTTTATTGTACTCATCATTAACAATTTTAAATAAGCATTTTTATAATTCATCAGGATCATCAACGGTTAAGCCAATACTGGCGATCTTGGCAGCAACATCATTACTAAAGTGTTTGAGGCGAGCAGAGGTCATTGGCCTACATGTAATTTCTTGTACTTTAGGGGTTGTATTAGTTGGAATTACAACCTTTTGCCCGCAGTGATCCGATGTCAAGTCAGTTAAAACAGCCTTACTTAAATAAAGACAATTGCAAAAAACATTATCAAAGCATGTAGACGAATGTGAGGTTATTCTGGTTGGTTCAGAGAACAAAACATTTCAATTAAATGACCTAAATAAGCTAACTAACCAAGTACAAATTGGTGATTTTTCTAACAAATTGACATTAAAATCGCCACATACGATTATAGACATTATAGAGGATGTCTTAAAACACATAATTTCTAGTAGGAACTACTAGAAATTATGTGTTTTAAGACATCCTCTATAATGCTTTCAAACTGAGTAAAGTCGCTTTGTGGTGGTCGATACACACACACTATAATATGTTGTTCAAGCTCAACACAAGAAATCTCAGCAGTGCGCTCGATAGAAAGTTTAGCTATATCCTTACGTTCTTTACATTTCAAACTATTTCATACATATATTAGAGAGCCACCACGAATAGCCTTCTTTCTTACGAATGCACTTATAACTGAGTAATGTTGATTGTAAAATATTAATTGGTCACCTCGCAACCAATGTTCCATAATACATAAGATATCAATCTTACTGTTTATTTAAAAATAAATCTATTTCTAATTCTTTGCCAGATAGGACTTGTATGTTTTGATGAACTAAGTTTAAAACACATGAATGCCTATCTTTTGTCTCATCTAATAGTTTAAATTAATAGATGTGTCTATACTACTATTGGTGTAACTATTATCTACCAAATTCCTAAGTACTCTAGTAGTAGTCCTGTCAGTATATAAATTAAATGCTAATAATTTAGCAAGTTGTCGCCTATGTACATAAGAAAGATACATAGTATCTTTTGTTAAAAAGAAATTACTAATAAAAATATTAGTGTCAAAAAATAAAATACTGTCACTATGACATGTCCTATTGTACAATAATAAATTTAATTTGCCTATCTGCCTGTTTTGGTCATCTGTGAGAGCATATGAATAAGGCAATGCACAAATAATAAAGCTACATCCTATTTTTGTGCTAACATCTATCATTAAGTCTGTTAATTTTATGAGACTGTTTTTGGAGACTAATGAGCTGTCACCATACAATATGATGACAGTAGTTTGTGCATTCAAGTCGGCATTCTTAATCTTATCAACTAGGGTACAAGACTGAGCTCCAGGTGAACAAAAGTTCTGTGAATCTACAAATACATGTACAGTTTCATCGCTAACTTATCACTGCGGTACTCTTAATCATACAAAAATATATCTAAACAAAAGGTTACTAAAGACCCGCCAAATCCTGTTTAAGAAATCTTTATTCACCAATCATATTAATTGTGCTATACACTCTACTGCATTAGTCCACAACTTCTAAACTTAATGACCTTGTAAATTCAACAAAATTACTGCCACCGACACTTGAACATCAAAGTAGCCGCACGCTGCTCAAAATGCATTAGAACGAATACGGTTATACCGAATGTTGTTACAGCTGATTTACTAACTCCGAGCATTTTATATCTTGTGGCTAGTTGGTCGACATTATATGGATATTTTCTTGTATTCAAAATGAGTTTTGAGCGAGAGAAACAGGAGGATTATTTGTATGTAGAGAAAATTGAAAATCGCCTACTTTAGTCTTGCCATGGTACCAAATTTTTTTTTTTACTATGTGGAAAACCCCTTCGGGTCTCCAGCTCCTGGAGAAACGAGAGCCAGAGTATGTGGTGTTTCCACCAAAAATCACCTCGACTGCCGACCAAAGGCACCCTACGGGATCAAAACCGGGTACAGTACCCCATGCTCTGGCGGCCCGCGGTCCCGTCGGCGGCTCTCTGCGACACCGCCCTTGTCTTCGGGCAGGATCGGCCCTCTCCCGATCCCGCTCAGCAGCCTCCTTTTCGAGCATAACAGCTTCACAAAAGGAGGCCACTGCTTGCCAGCCCTCCTCGCTCGTCAACATGGCATGGCAGAAACAACTACTTACGGGGACAGATCGCGTCCGATCTGGTCGACAAGGACTTCACGTTCGGACGCCCATGCCAGGCCATCCTCCAACGTATGCTGGGGGGAGTCCAGATCGCCTGCACAGTGGTGGCATTGTGCCGTCCGTTCGCGTCCGATTCGCTTCAGATACTCACCGAAGCACACATGCCCGGTGAGTATCTGAGTCAATCGGTAGGTGACGCGACTGTGTTTCCTTCCAACCCATGCCTTAAGAATTTCATCATGCCTTTGCAGAATTTGCCATGGTACCGAGATGGATTGCAACGGGTCTGCTTTAGACTATAACATTGTTAACAATACACTGTCCCAAACTGCTTTTTATGGAGATCTTTAAGAAGTGATGTTTCAAATATTCTGAGAAAAAATCTCAAATAGTCTGATGATGCAATGGTTCATCATAATATTTATTTTAAACTTCTGCAATACAAATTGAACAAGGAGGACTTAATGTATGCTTAATTTCATCTGTTATATAAAAACCGTGCACAAAATATTGTCTATAGTTTAGTCACAACCAAGCCTTTTCAATGTACTGTAACTTACTTTGTAAAATTTTCTATGAGATACAAAAATATTGAAAGTGCCAACATATTTTATGCTTTATAGTAAAACGTTCATAAAATCCTGTACGTTTTCGAAAACTTTACGATGGCAATTTTTGTATGATATATATTTATAGATGTATTCTATTTTTATTATTCGTGTGTACGTGTATGAACCACTAGTGAAAAGTTTTTGTGATGATATCTATCCCTTCTGTGTTCATATAAATAGTTTGAGGTGACAAAGTGCACTACATCAAGACATTCAAGACTTTTAGTATGCACACATTCACACTTGTTGTTAAGTGAGTCAAAAAGAAGGCTTTTATTTTCGTCAATAGTCTTCTCATTTGAGAATTTACAAATTGCCTATAACATTCTAAACCTGGAGCTATTTATGTCTAGCTTGGGTTTCGGAATCCAAATAAAGCAATTCATAACTTTCAAGAAGTTGTGCTGTAGTCAGGCGTCCGAATTGGCATCGTTAATGCAACAATATGTAATATTAAGTCAAACCAGAAAAAGTCTGCATTATTTAAAAAGAAAGACGAGGCCCGCACTAGGCGCCAATTTTGTATTGCAAAGGTGTTTTTAAACGTAAGCTTAGGGTCAAATTATTTCGAACCACACATTCTGTCTCATGTTGGCATCGAACCAGCAACAGCACTCGATAAAGTGCTTTAAACAAGGTAATTAATCACTGTGCCACCCGTGCGTTTTCAACTTGGTTTTTGTAACACAGAAGTAATTAAAAGTACCATGACATAATTTGTTAAAAGGGTCACTTATAAATAACTTTATTAAACAGACAAAAATAAATTTCGCGGAAGTGCTCTCGCTTTATTAGGCCTAATGTTAATAAATATTCTACTGAATAATTTTGTCACACAATGAAATAACCATACTATGATCTTGGGACTTATTATGGAGGACGTAAAAACGTTGCCGACAACATTGTATTTAGGCTGTTGTACCAATATTTTTTCCAGTAAGACCAGAAAAAGGAGAATAACAGAAAATTTCATATTTGTGAATTTTATGGTAGTTTGAGAGGTGGGTTTTGTCGCGTGATATGGGTTCGATCATTACTGCTTTATAAAACTGTTCGCTGTCTGTGTATTGCCGTGATCGCGACCGATTGCAGCCGCGCCCGACTGCTCTCGTGCGACAGAGGTGCGTTTGATGCGACATGAGTCAGATGAATGTGGAGAGAGTGAGTTGTATAGTACCGTTACCGTAACGCGATATTTTTCGTTGTATCTATTCTATTTATTGAGAGCAGTATTATGCAGTATAACGTCACATTAAACGCGTTCAAACTCAACTTCAAGGCGTTTGTGGTACGGATCCCGACGTGCTATCTACATGTCGTCACGAAGGAGGACTTTTGGCCGAAAGGTGAGGTGTTCCGTCGCTTCCGCGGACAAGTGCCACACGAACGCACAACATCAACGGGCAAGTGAAGCAGTATTAACACAGTTCATAAGTACATATATTTACCAACGAAATTGTATAATGTATGTATGTAAGGTATTTAGGTATCATAATTAAAAATATTTACGTCAATCCATTGTCTAGAACCCATAGTACAAGCTCTGCTTAGTTTGGGACTAGATGGTGTTGCGTGTATATTATGTATTGTGTCTATACTTATAAATAAATTTAATAAATTGAATTTACACACAATTATTGTGTTTGAATATTCAAAGAACAATAATTAAGGAAAGTGAGAAAAAAGAGAGTCACTCTTACGTCGGTACAAAATAATCATGAAAAATATGTCACTTTTAAAGTATCAGCATTTGAAAGAACCTACAGTCTTTAACTAAACTATGGTATCATATTTCATAACAACTTTAACTTATATCTGTTGTCGCCAAACAACTTATGAGAGTCTGGCACTAAGTTCAAATTAAAGAAAAACAAAAGTGCCATAAAGTTGGCAGACGGTATAGTAATATTGAATAGGCACTTCGGAAATGTTTATGACTGTTTCCAATCATATCAAAATCTATAGTTTTCAATAGATTGACTGCACAGAACCACTTGCCTGGCCACGGCCTTTTTATGATCCACTAATGCATGTTTTGATCAGGCTAGGTGTTCTTTGCGTCTGCTGATTGAATGTTTATAAAATTTTTCTTGGCACAAGATACAATACTAACAAAAGCATTTTTTTTTAAATACTTAGTAATAATTCCTCACTGGTCACGATTCGAGACCACCTTGGAGCACGGAGTCTGCTTACTGGTCCAACCAGATTTGTGCCGTGTGTCCCTTTGGGTTAGCAAATAAGTAAAATAGCGAGATCTCTTTAGATCTCGCTATTTTACTTATTTGCTCTTGCCTTCAAGTCGCCGAAGTTTTCAAGCCAGTTAATTCAATGGCAAATATGAATCGACTACATAATCAGTCGTGTTAACTAACAAATCACGAGTGTAGGGAAACGACTACTGCGCCGCGCTAATGTAATAGTGGGCCTGGCATATAAATTTTGTACTATGATATAATTTGTAGCGTCAGCAGCCGCCACAATAATTTCACCGTTCAGCCTGCAGGTGACAAGAGTGGAACGGAGCGAGGCAGAGAAACGAAGAAATTCGGAGCAGTGTTACAGATTGTACGAAGCAAAGTTAAAACCGCGGAAAGCATCTTTGATATTATCTCTTATTGCCCGCAACCATTTCTCATAAAAAGATTTTTACCTGTTTCTAGTAAATTTTGCAATAAAACTTTTTAAATTAACGTACTTTCTTTTTTCCTCCTCCAGAGAGAATAATCATAATTTTTACGAATGATTATTCTTATACATTTTCTCTATAAAATTTTATTACCCTGTTTTAAATACATAGAAAATTAGATCAAAGAAGTGGAAACTTGTAATAAAATATTATAAAAGAGAAAAAAAGGTCAAAACGGACTTCATTAAACGTTGTATTGGGTCGTGATGGAAATTAGAAAGTTAGCCGCTTTTCGTGGCACGGCCACGGCCTTCTCTCTTTATTAATTAATAGCTTAATATAAAACAACCTGCAGATATATTTTCTCGATGCCGGCGGCAACGCTCGCACTTTTTGAAACAAGCCAGAATTCGTACCGGATGAAAAATTCAAAAGTCCCGAATAATTTTCTCTTAACAAAGAGGTTGAATTTAAAACGGATATTTTATCAACGTCAAGATGGCGGCTCCCCTGGCTCGCGATTATTTATTAAGTGTCGTTATCATGATATTTATTATTAATATTAACCTCGTATATAAACTGGTCCGCAGCTGAGCGTGAGTCTCTTCTCACTAGGGGAAGAGTGAGGCCACAATCCACCATGCTAGCCATATGCGCGTTGGCGCTTCTTTCGAAATTATTGTCAAAACCTCTGAGACGTGCAGGTTCCTTCATGATATCTTCATTCGCCGTTTAGCAAGTGGGAATTAACAATTTACCTAATACGTACAATTAAAAAAGTCGGCGGTGGACCAGTTTGAGAAAATTCCCTTGGCTCCTTCATAGAGTCGAGGCACACTAGAAACTGGTTTTGTATACGAGTGTCAATGTGTGTGTAAAGTAGCACTGGGAGCGACGATGTCTTGCTGAGTGATTCTCTCCCTTATGGTGGTCGAACGGGAAGTTGTTCGACTGTACATAGTAGGTACATACATAACTACGACAATGCCGCGATGAGCACCGTGGGCTTGATCCCAAGTCCGAGTGTGTAGCAGTTAATGAGTCTCTAAGTATCGCTGCTGTATTTATTTTATATATATAGACTTTTAGAAACTTACAAGCCATGTTTATAAAATAAACTGTTATTAATGTATTACACATAAGTCTCAACAAAAGATTACTAAAACGTGCCTTAGTAAATTACTTAGTACGATTACTAAAGTTCTGTCCAACAAACCCTCGTTCACCAATCATATCCGTGCTCTCCACTCAACTACATTAGTCCACTTCTAAACTTAATGAACTTGTAAATTCAACAGAATTACTTCCACCGACACTTTAACATCAAAGTAGCCGCGCGCTGCTCAAAATCCATTAGAACGATTGCGGTTACACCGAATGCTGTTACAGCTAATTAACTAACTCCAAGCATTTTATATCTTGTCGTTAGTTGGTCGACATAATTTTGAAATTTTCTTGAATGAAAAATGAGTAACACTTTGCCCGACCCGGGAATCGAACCCGGGACCTCCGATCAGCAGTCGGATACGCTATCCACTGGACCACGGAGGCAGTCCTTGCAGGCAGAGGTTTTTCAAAATTCTCAGTAGCAGCACGGAGTCTGGTGATGTGCCCGGTAACGGCAATAGGCTCGCCCCCTATTACGTGGGACCTAAAAATTCATGGAGAAATGTGGATGTAATATTACACCTCTGCCTACCCCTTCGGGAATACAGGCGAATAAAGAGATAAATAGGAGGATTATTTGTCACCATCATCAACTTGGCGTTATGCCGGTTGCATCCAAGACTCGCCTTGGAACCTGAGTTTCACTTACTGGTCGAACCAGATTTGACAGAATATCAACTTTTGGAGGATTATTTGTATATAGAGCAAACTAAAAAACGCCTACCTATGTCTTGCTATGTTAGAATAATTAGATAGCTAGAAACGGTTTTGCTTTACACTGCACTGTCGCATACTGTTTGTCATGCAGATCTTTAAGAATTGGTAAATCTAATCAATACTGACTAGTCTAATGATACAATTGTTCATCTTAATATTGTTTTTGAACTTCCTGTTATGCATATTGCACAAGGTGGACTAATGCAGGACCTTATTTCATTCTAGTTATATAAAAAACGGCGCACAAAATATTGCCCATAGGTAGTTTAAACATAACGCGTACAAGTACAAGGACATTTATGTAACGCGTCTTTATCGCGTAATTATTTGAAAATATAGGTAACATATCTTATATTTACCTCGACCCCTCTACATGTTTTGCACCAGCGAAGTCACAAGATGACTCAACAGTAGTACATGACGTGTATTGTGAATTTTACCCATTACGAGTTATAGGCCCGTTACATAAGTATTTTATATTATACATGGGCATCTGTTGTCATCAGCGATTAAGCATGTTATGCAGGCCTTTTCCGGTTTGTCTTAATATTGTTGTTGCATTCATGTTGCAATCATTGGACCAATTCGGACGCTGACTATGTCACTACTTGTTGACCGTTTTTGATTTGCTCTACTTCGTATCCGAAACTGAAAATCCTCACAAGAGAAGAATATTAACTCCTTAAGACAGACAAGTATGCGTGCTAAAAGTCTTCAATGTCTTACTGTTTTGTCACCTAAAACAATTTACATGAACACGAATAGCGATAGATGCAATCACTAAAGCTTTTCACTAGTGGTTCATACACGTATACACGAATAATCAATATAAAATACACGTAAGTATACACCACTATTTTTTAATTAGTACAAAAAAATTAACGGGGCTCTAAGTACCTTTAACTAATAATGTTATTGTATGTAAAAAATAAAAACACTAAGTTTCAAAACTGTCCCAAAACTGTTCACAAAAATACGTAATAATTGGTAAATGTGTAACTAAATACTATGCAATAGTAATTTTCTATTCGCTTGCGTACCTACGCGGCACTGCTCCATTGATAAATTCGGGCAAACTAGAAGCTCACCACCCCCTGTCCCTCTGCGCCCGCGCCGCAGTGCTAAATTGTTAGCGGAAGCAAGCACATCCTTTTTTGCCGCAACAATTAATTGTTTGTTTACGTTTGCCCGATCAATGGCTTATCAGTTCACATCACGCGAGTGCAGCTGTGAGTTTGTACAGGAAAGAGTTTGGAAGCCAGTGGATTAGTCCAGGCGGCCCTGTAGCTTGGCCTCTATGCTCACCTGACCTCACGTACCATGGACTTATTTTCGTGGGTGTACAAAAGTGAGCCGTTTACTGTCGAACAATTAAAACAGCGCATGTTGGACGCTTTTGACGAAGTGAAAAGATAGAAAAGCAGCGTACTTCTCTCGTTAAATACAATTTAATAAAACGTGCCCGTCTGTGTATTGACAATGGTGGTAGACATTTTGAAGGACAATTGAAATACTTGTAAGTAAAAATAACCTAACTACGTAAATAATAATTTGACGCGGGCGGCTCAAAATCGGTCTGTGTTGAGAAATTTGGGTGTGGCCTATGTCCAGCAATGGACGTCTCTAGGCTGAAAAGATAATGAGCAAATAATATTTGTAAATAGCAGATGATTCTAACTTCATAAATACGCTAAAATTACTCTTTTCTTTTAGTACAGAATACCTTCTTTTATTTTGATATTTGTTTGCTTTCTAATTATCTTCATACCCACGTATTTAATTATTTGTAAAAAGGTAAATTTTGCCGGTCCTAAGCCCGCATGAAGTATGACGGAGAGGCTAAAATTTAGTAAATTAATTAAGTAAGTAACTACATCACTTATTCTTTTGTTTCATTTTGTTGTCTAAGGTAACCTACATCATAAGTGCGAGAGAGAGAATACAAATGAGCAGGATGGAATATTATCAATTAATTAATGAATGGATTGTAAAATATGACTATGATTTAAGTGAGATTTTCTACAATAAACAAATGATAATTGGTAGCGCCATCCATCCTTTCCATTGCTAGTTAATTATGTCAACGTCAATGGTTCGTCGCCATTTTTTTGCCGGATTGCTCGGCCAATCCGAGCGATCCTTTTCATGAATCCCCTCCCAAAACGCCTCGCTATTGGCCGCCCTGCTCAACGGCGACGAAGAAATAATGGAAGATTCGAGACGCTCGGGAACTCATGTTTCGTCGTATAACGCAAACCACACCGCCATATTTTTTACCGCTCCCGCTTATTAGATTACCAAAACCTAACAAAACCGCCCGCGAGTGAAAGTGATTTGTGTAGTGGAGTGATTCAAGCAGCTTCAGGATTCTCGAAGACATCAGGAGGCTGCCATTTGCAAAAAAAAGACTGCCGAGCAAGGTAAGAGGCTCCTTTCCACTTCACCTTTTCACTTCCTCATTTCCTAGTCGATAAGAACCGAAATCCTACAGTCCACAATATTAATAGTTTTCCCAAATCGACTAGGAACATTCGGTTCGCCGAAACATTTTTTTGATCCATACGAGTCGGATTCATTTACGTTTTATACGTACAACCTCGTTATATCTATATACCTAGGCAGTTATAGCACCTAGCTATACTCCTAGTCCATTCACATAACCGTCACATGGTTGTTTTTGCACGCATCAGTAGGTAATATACTTTTATGTAGCTACCTACTTACCCAATTATTATTTCTGGAACTATCATAGTTGTCTTGTAAATCTCATACTTCAAGCAACTTTTAATTCCACCGGTTTAAAGTGTTGCCTAGGTACTTAGGTAAAATAATAGGTACTTTAGATATTCTTATTTTGTTTCGGTCTCATTAGCTTATACTTACGTAAGCATGTCACAACAAAAGATGTCACGCATGTCGGAAGACAAAGAGATGACAATCTTAGAAGCAAAACGCAATATTTTATTTGAGCGTATTCAAAACATTTATGAGCGTTCAAAGACCGCAGCCGTTTCTGATAGTAATAGGGAGTCATTTCTCAGCTATTGTACGACAGTAGATAGTATTACAGATTTTCATAAGTTGTTAGACGATTATAACGCAAGATTGCTTTCTACTAATCCTGATGATAAACCGAAGTATCAGGCGTACACCTCATTCGAAGATCTTTATTGTATCATTAAGCGAATACAATCACAATTGGAGGGTAAATATTCGGCACAGCCCGTCGCAGCGGCTCGCAAGCCGAGATTACCGACAATCGAGATTATGTCGTTTGACGGAGATATACGAAATTGGCCGTTATTCTATGCGAGTTTTAAGTCCACAGTGCACGATAATGGTTCTCTGACAGATGCTGACAGGTTTTACTATTTAATAGGTAAACTGTCACCGAACGCCCAGTCCGTATTTGCAGGTGTCACACCCAGTGCTGAGAATTATCAGGTCATATTTCAGTCACTACTTGATAGATATCAAGACACTCGCGTCCTAGCGTCTACCTACTTTGATCAAGCTTTAAATCTTAAACTGTCCGGTGGCGCGTCCGTCGCGAATTTCCAGCTGTTTATAGATAACTTAGTAACCGCGGTTAATTCTCTTAGAAACTTGAAATTAGAAGATCTTTCCGACTTTATGTTGCTTCAACTCGCTTTAAAGGTGTTTGACACTGAAACAATTCGCGCATTCGAGATGACGGAACGCAATAATAAAATACCTACTAGATAGTTTTATTTCGTTCATCAAAGATCAGTGTCGAATATTTCATAATACACAGTCTAGTTCACCTAGCCCGTCTAATACTAATAGCAGCAAACAAAGGTCGAATAAAGCGCGAAATAGTAATAATAACTCGGTCCCTAATCCGCAATCTTACGTAACATGCTCGGAATCTAATAGTAATAATTCACAGAAGTGTCTGTGCAGTAATAAAGTGCACGACCATTTCTATAAGTGTCCCGCCTTTAATGGTTTAAATCCAACTGCTCGTTACAAGTGCGTAAAAGACAACAAAGCATGCATTAATTGCTTAAGTATAAAACGAGTGATTGTTCTAGTAGGACGTGATGTCGTTCATGTAATCAACGACACCACTCATTATTGCACTTCGATAAAGGTAGTCTGTTGTCAAGCCAAGCCGCTAACCTTGACACACTTACGTCGCAGGTGCAGGCTACGATAACTGCGCCTTCCACGATTCAGAGTGAAATATCGTTGTGTACGACATCCATCGCGCGGCCGACGCGCACGAGCGGACGGCCCTCGCGCATCTATAATGATCCGTGCGGGGCCAAAACGCAGTGTATGGCGTCCAAGACGGTACTGTTAGCGACAGCGCAAGTTATCGTTTATGATGTTAATGGGTCGCCGCACATGGTACGTTGTCTACTCGATAGTGCGTCTCAGACCAATTTAATAACATTGGATTGTTTCAAACGCCTCGGATTGTGGAATAACTTAAGAAATACTAGTTCAGTGGTCAAAGGGATCGGCGGTTCAGAAAAACATTGCAAGGGTTCCGTAGATATTAAAATACATTCGCGTTTTGATAGGGATATTAATTTTAATATTTCTTCGCTTATCGTGGAGCGTATCTCGGACGCATTGCCGAACGCTAATGTAGACGTAGCATCACTCACTCACCTCGAGTCATTGCCGCTGGCAGACGCGGAGTTTGCGAATCCGGCAGGCATTGATCTTTTGATCGGAGCTTCAATATTTCCGCACTTGCTACTAACTAAAATAGTACGTAGTGAGCGATATGATTTACCGCCCACTATTGAGACGGTATTTGGGTATGTGATTATGGGTACCGTACCTACGTTACATACTTCGCATTATATTACGTCTTGTTGTTGTTCTGTTCTTCAAGAAATCAAGGTGGGTGCTAAAACTGTGTGTAAGATAAAGCACTAATTAGCTATGCTATGCTACGCTATGCTACGCCATGCTATGCTATGCCATGCTATGCTATGCTACGCCATGCTATGCTATGCCATGCTATGCTACGCTATGCTACGCTATGCTACATTATGCTACGCTATTCTACGCTATGCTACGCTATGCTACGCTATGCTACGCTATGCTACGCTATGCTACGCTATGCTACGCTATGCTACGCTATGCTACGCTATGCTACGCTATGCTACGCTATGCTACGCTATGCTACGCTATGCTACGCTATGCTACGCTATGCTACGCTATGCTACGCTATGCTACGCTATGCTACGCTATGCTACGCTATGCTACGCTATGCTACGCTATGCTACGCTATGCTACGCTATGCTACGCTATGCTACGCTATGCTACGCTATGCTACGCTATGCTACGCTATGCTACGCTATGCTACGCTATGCTACGCTATGCTACGCTATGCTACGCTATGCTACGCTATGCTACGCTATGCTACGCTATGCTACGCTATGCTACGCTATGCTACGCTATGCTACGCTATGCTACGCTATGCTACGCTATGCTACGCTATTCTACGCTATGCTACGCTATGCTACGCTATGCTACGCTATGCTACGCTATGCTACGCTATGCTACGCTATGCTACGCTATGCTACGCTATGCTACGCTATGGTACGCTATGCTACGCTATGCTGCGCTATGCTACGCTATGCTACGCTATGCTACGCTATGCTACGCTATGCTACGCTATGCTACGCTATGCTACGCTATGCTACGCTATGCTACGCTATGCTACGCTATGCTACGCTATGCTACGCTATGCTACGCTATGCTATGCTATGCTACGCTATGCTATGCTAAGCTACGCTGCGCTACACTATACTACACTTCCGCTTTGTATATGGATGACATTGCCTGTAGTGTCATACCCGCTCCGCTAGCAATTTCGCTTTGTGAAGAGCTCATTCAGCTTTTCAAGCGAGGCCAGTTTGATCTTGTCAAATAGACAAGCAACTCTAAGGAGGTTGTTGCACGCATACCAGAGTCCCATAAAGCTTCTCCAGACATTGAGTTTGAGAAGTCTGTACCGCACAAAGTTCTCGGTTTACGCTGGGACAAATCCTGTGATAGTTTTCAGATTGACGTCTCACCGCCAGATGATAAGTGCACCAAACGCACTATGCTGTCCACAGTGGCTCGACTATGGGACATAACGGGTTATGTGGCTCCCACAATTTTGTACGCCAAGCTCTTGATCAAGGAACTTTGGCTATCAAAGTGTGAGTGGGATGAAACACTCCCTGACCATATTGTCGCCGCTTGGGGCCAGTTTTGTATCGAGCTTACCGCGCTCAATCAAATTACTATTCCGCGTCATCTTGGGTAGGTAGATGGATGTACCATCAACTTAATAGGTTTCGCTGACGCTAGCGGGCGTGCTTACGGCGGAGTCGTATATCTGCAAGTTCGCATTGGTTTTAACTGCTCGGTGCAGTTAGTTTGTGCCAAGCTAAAGCTTGGCTATGTATTTTTACATGCTTAACGACGCGCGCTACGCATATTGAAGTTGCGACGGATTTAAGCACGGTGTCATTCCTTGCAGCCCTTAAACGATTTCTCTCACGGCGCGGCCCTATACAGTGTTTGTATACGGATAACGGCACTTGTTTCGTGGGCGCAAGCTCTTATTTACGCGACCTCTATAAGTTTCTCAGAGAAGAATATCGTACTCGTCTACAGGAAGAACTTTCCATAGATCATATTGACTGGAAGTTTATTCCACCAGCATCACCACATTTCGGTGGATGTTGGGAAAGCATGGTCAAAGTAATTAAAACGTATCTCTTCAAAGTTATAGGTCAACAGATCCTCTCTTACGAAGAGCTTTTAACTGTCCTTGCACAAGTCGAGGCACTGATCAACTCGCGTCCGCTCACGGCATTGAGTAGTGACCCTGCAGAACCATCTGCGTTAAGCCCTGCACATTTTCTAAACACAGTGCCATTATTGTCATTTCCGTCTCCTGAAGCAGACTCTCCAAGCTTGCTCCAGAGACATACTCTGCTGGATAAACTCGTGCAGTCGTTCTGGCGGCGCTGGCGTGCGGAATATCTATACCAGCTTCAGGCTAGATCCAAGTGGAATAGTCCTGCATCCCCTATACAGGAGGGTACGTTGGTCGTCATAATACATGATAATGCTCCGCCGCTTTCATGGCCGTTAGCCATCGTAGAGAAACTGCATACTTCCAAGGACGGTACAACCCGCGTTGTTACCGTGAAAACCGCGAAGGGGAGCTACGTGCGCCCTGTTGTACGTCTCTGTCCGCTTCCAACTCAGTGAGATCTAGCCTGAAGTTGGATCTACCTCTTAGTTTAAGTATTTAGTTTGAAGTTTTCGCTGTTATTGCATTTATAGTTTTCGCTAAATTTAATTTAGATTAATTTTATTATTATATCGCTGTCTTAGCCTATTGATGGGTTATGCGGTAGTACACCCAACATAGCTAAGTTCAATTTTACTTATTTTTTAAAGGCAACCCTTTAGGGCCGGGGTGATATGGTAACGCCATCTATCCTTTCCATTGCTAGTTAATTATGTCTACGTCAATGGTTCGTCGCTGCTCGGCCAATCCGAGCAATCCTTTTCATGAATCTCCTCCCAAAACGCCTCGCTATTGGCCGCCCTGCTCAATGGCGACGAAGAAATAATGGAAGATTCGAGACGCTCGGGAACTCATGTTTCGTCGTATAACGTAAACCACACCGCCATATTTTTTACCGCTCCCGCTTATACCAAAACCTAACAAAACCGCCCGCGAGTGAAAGTGATTTGTGTAGTGGAGTGATTCAAGCAGCTTCAGGATTCTCGAAGACATCAGGAGGCTGCCATTTGCAAAGAAAAAGACTGCCGAGCAAAGTAAGAGGCTCCTATCCACTTCATCTTTTCACTTCCTCATTTCCTAGTCGATAAGTACCAGTCCACAATATAAATAGTTTTCCCAAATCGACTAGGAACATTCGGTTCGCCGAAACAATAATAACTTTGCTCTTTATATATATTATGAAATTCTTACGTCACATATATGATTATAATGTCTTCGCTAACTTGTCCTTAAAGTTTTGTAGTAATAAAAAATAAGGGTGTATATCACACAAACATCGCCATCGTAAAGTCTTAGAAAACATACAGGTTTTTATGAACATTTTACTACAAAGCATAAACTATGTTGGCACTTTCAATATTTTTGTATCTCATAGAAAATTTTATAAAGTAGGTTACAGTGCATTGAAAGGCTTAATTATGACCAAACCATGGGCAATGTTTACTGAAGCATTTTTTATTAACTGAGATGACATTAAGACCACTTTGTGCAATTTATTTTGCTGAAATTAAATATATAATAATAATATTGTAATATAATAATTGTAACGGATGCCAGGAATCGAACCTTTGCTAGTCCGCTACAGTGCGCTGGTAGTGTGTTGCTGACGTGTGCCTACGACGATGCGTGTTCTTCTATATGTGTGGACTGTATGGCTTCGATGTGTTGGAGCTTCAGAAATAAAACATCTTCATACGTTGAGAGCGATGCTGTTCAGGTGTTTGGTGCTTGATGGTTACATAGGTCACAAGATGGTGGTTGGGACGCCATCGAACTAGCCGAATACATGGTCGCTTAAGTACCTCGGAACTTTACCTTAACGACGACCATCGCACCGAACACGTGCACAGAGAATCTTGGTTTATTTTTAATTTCATATACAGTACAAATGTCTATTTATATTATTATTTATATTTACATACATATATGTGCTATACATCGTTAGAAAGGTCTCATTAAGTTCTATCTATCGGTATACAATACCTAAACCTAACTACTAGCGTCACTGAGTTATTCCATAAAAACTCCCAAAAAATGCCGCCACACAAGGGCCCGCCCACTATATTTTCTATTGAAAAACTATTATATACTAAATTTATATATGTAATTTTGGTAGGCCGTTGTGTGCAACTATATGGGGCATCTATTAAAACAAACACCATGAAAATAACTTTATTCAATTCGAATTCATTACATGAAAACCTATGATGCATGAGAAAAATTACAGAATTGCTTAAGTAAACACTATCGTACATAAACAAAGTTTATGATAAACATGCAAATGTTTATTATTATGTTTATTTTAACTATATAAGGTAATAACTAGCAATAAGAAAGTATCTAGACATGATTTCAAACCTATATGAAGCCAGAAAACACTTATAAAACTATAAAACGAATATGTAAACAAACAGCTGTTTTATCAAGTATTAGTTCTTATCTGTTACAACTGATAACACTATTTATGATCGATATCTAGGTCTACAGTTAGCACAAGTTTAAGACTAATGTTCATGTACTATATAGTACTTTATATTAATTTTAACTATTTACACTATTCTAGCTGTATTTTAACACTTTGACGCGTCCGGGAACCGAACCCGGTGTACCGCACGATTAGATAACACTGTTTTTATACGATTTTCACTCGCGGTTTCGAATACACTATTCACTGTCATAGTTTTTAATGTCTGTCGCGAACAATAATAATATTCTATCACATTCACAAAACACCATCTAGCCCTAAACTAAGCAAAAGCTTGTAGACATGCATATAATATATACTTCTTTTTTGTAAATACATATTTTCATTATTCATACATATATACATACATACATTATACATAGAAACACCCAGACCAAGACAAATATTCATGTTCATGCACACAAATATTTGACTTGAACGGGAATTGAACCCGAGGTATGTACATATAAACTAATAAGAAGTACCTACTTTGACTCTCAGCAAATCTCTGGTATTAAGTGTGTGCTTGTAGACACACTTAATACCAGCACAAAATCATAACAATACTCCCCTAGCCAAGATCGTACGAAACACTCCAGAAATACCGGAATCACAATGTAAATAAATACAGAATACACACAGCGTCTCTGAAAAGATGTCGTCATAACAGAATCATGACGTATGTGGCAACACAATATGTAAGCGACGTACAGCATTGTTTACGAACCTATTGTGCTCCCAACGCCTTCAAGAAAGGCACCGAACGTACTTTCAGCCCCAAAAGACGATAATTGTAAATTATTATTAGGTTAATGTTTTAGAACGGTTACAGTATGTGAGTGAATTCGCGTTTACGGAGCGACAATGGATGGGGAATGTATGTTCGCATTGCTGGGAACTATCGTTTACGTTTGTAGGTACTCAGCTTCCGATTGAAACACGTATTGCTTTTGGATTTGAACGTACAATTTACATAATAACACAGAGTCAGGCTTGATTTTCAGGGTGTAACATTATAGTATTGAGATTAAAACTACGCTACAGTAAAGATGCAGTAAATGTGCATTTCAGTACGACAAAACCGACTTTTAAATTTCCATAAAATTCAAAGATATAAAATTTTCTGTTATAGATTTTACTCTCGTTTTTTCGTAGCGCCTTTCAGAAAAGTATTAGGTACAACAGCTTAAATACAACGTTTTTACGTCCTCCATAATAAGTCCCAAGATCATAGTAGATATCATAATTTCATTGTGTGATAAAATTATTCTGTCGAATATTTGTTAACCTAGGCCTAATAAAGCGAGAGCACTTTCGTGAAATTTATGTTGTCTGTTTAATAAAGTTGTTTATTAGTGACGTTTTTAACAATTTATATCATGGTAATTTTAATGACGGTTCGATCCCCACACGAGACAATAGGAATTTGGCGTGCTTCGCAATAGTTCGTGCCGAGACCTAGTATTCTTTTTCGCCGTTATTTGGCTTTAGGTTAAGTCCCTCGAGACACAAAATTGGCGCCTAGTGCGGGCGTCGCGTCGTCTATCTTCTTAATTAATGTAGGTTCAAGTATGCTTTTAAAATTATTTTTCTATCTGACTGCTTTTATGTGACGGTTCTATATAGCGTAACTATTTGAAAATATATGCAAAATACCTTATATATTATATGCTGACTAATATGCTACTTTGGTTTATGAGTTGCCATACTTGGGAACCGAAACCCAAGCATTAGGTTCAGGTTGCCCATTTTTAAGGCAATTTGTAAAATCTCCAAGGAGAGTACTAATGATGAAAATAAAGGCTTCTCGTTAACCCTCTTACTACGAAATTCAATATTCGAATTATCCATTTTTTTGAGATTTTACATAGATTCATATTTAACATAAGCTCCAATTATAAAATATGTCAAACATGTATCTCTAATCTCCAAATCCATCGATAGATCGAATATTGAAACCGGCCGTAAATCATACGACATACCTAATTGTAATTATACACTAACGTTTCCTTAATTATAAAATGTACAATGTACATATTTGCTATCAGTTTCTAAAACATACCTAGTAAAATGTCAGCAACATTCCCATCAAGTATATAAACGCGTAAGATATCACAGATATAACAAACATAACAATAATTTCTCACAAACAAGAACATCCGCAAATCATAAATTTACCCCTGAATCTTCATTTAGAAGCTTACGACAACAAGGTTGTTTATTTTTTCATTCGCAGACCCTCAGTTTTATTGTGATAAGAGATGATTCTGGCGAAAATTGTAGATAGACCCTAACTCACTAAGAAATTGTACGAGATAAGTGGGCTCGATTTACTGAAAAGATTTTTTTTGTGAAGATCTTTTTTGGTGAGGGTTTAGGTTGATTTTTTACGACTTGTGACTTTTACTTGTTTGTTCGTTGCACTGGTTTAAACTTAGAGTGAAATAAGTCATATAGTTCAATGAAAGTTTGTAACATATTTCCTGATAATATTTTAAAATGCTAGTTAGAATCCAAGACCCAATGCGCAGTAGTTAATAAGTTGCTGGTTGACGGCATAGAATACAAGTGTCACCATCCCCTATCTTCCCGCGGGTGTCGTAAGAGGCGACTAAGGGATAACACGATGCAA
This sequence comes from Euclidia mi, assembly GCA_944739405.2. Classification (NCBI taxonomy): domain Eukaryota; kingdom Metazoa; phylum Arthropoda; class Insecta; order Lepidoptera; family Erebidae; genus Euclidia; species Euclidia mi. The sequence goes on along the minus strand of OX123204.2, from coordinate 20,934,023 downwards.
ATACCATCTTTGCGTAGAGACGGAAAACTCGACATCAAACTGACGACTGCCTCGTTCGTCTCGCGGCATAAATGTGCGCGTGGGATCGGGAGGTCCCGGGTTCGATTCCTGGGTCGGGCAGTGTTATTGGGTTTTTCTGTCACGAAATTCTCAGTAGCAGCACGGAGTCTGGAAATGTGCTCGGTACGGCAATAGGCTCGCCCCTTATTACGTGGGACTAAAGTAGATCTGGCGAAAAGTGGGTGTAGAACTCCTCTGCCTACCCCTTCGGGGATAAAAGGCGTGACGATATGTATGTATGTATGTATGTGAATTTGGCGGTAAGTTTATAGTGCTAAGCTAAATTTTCTCAGTTTCATTCGTGTTTTAATTGGCCAGAATTATTTGACTACTAGTAACTGTTATGCATGTGCATATGCAGCATAGATACTACCATAATCTAGATCTTTATTTATCTCTAAGTCAAATAAATCAAAGCTTAACGAATGGCTGAGCCGAAACGATTGGCCTTAAATATGGTATCATTTATTTTTTTAATGTTAATAGGCGGCAAACGAGCAGACGGATTGCCTGATGGTAAGCAATTACTGCCACACATGGACACAAGCAACGCCACAGGAGTCACAAGTGCGTTGGCGCCCCTTTGGATTGGGAATGCGGATAGGATGAGGAGTGGGATGAGGGAGAAGGAATAGGGGATAGGGCCTCCGGCACTCTCACTCACCGAACGAAACGCAACAGTTTATGTACCGTTACTTTACGTCGATTTTCTGTGAGTACTTCCCCAGTCGAGCCGGCCCATTCATGCTGAAATCAGCAAGGCTCTACTACCTGTTAATATTCGAAGGAGCAACCAAATATTCGGTTAGGGCGGCAGAAGTAAATTATTCCTTCGGTAGGTGATTTCCTAGAGTGTAATACAATAGCTAGCAAAACTGCCATATACTCTTCAGGCCATCCCATATGCGCTATCCCGCTTTGCTAGTCTATCAATTTCTCGTCAAGTTCGGACATGTTCTGTTATAACTGGCCGTTTCAAGATTTCTGCACAAAACCAACCTGTTGGTGTCACCAAAGCTACATTGAAATTTTTATGTATCATTTAAGTACACGAACTAAAATCACAGCCATGTGGTGACGGATTAAGAATACCATGTGTGACTGCCCCATTTTATTCCATGGGTTTAGTACGAGACGACTAAGGAAAATACATGAAGCAAATACTATCCTTGACAAGAGACGACAAACTCGACGTCAAACTCTATGCCTGTACCAACCCGTACCCGTACCAGCGGGGTACAGCAGACCAAATCCTCCTTGACTCACAACGATATTGTAACTCAATTAGGAAAGGCCTATATACAGCAGTGGACTGCGTAACGCTGATCGTTGAACATCACATGAATATGCTCCGAGTCAAATTCAACGATATCGTCAAACTCAAGTCAATTCTGCTAAAAGTGGAACGAATCAGAGTCGTTTGTATAACAGTTACGCATCAATCGCGCGAAACTTTTCCAATATCAACTAAAATTTTGATTGAATGAGTTTTCAAGATGTATTCTACAGAATCTGCGAGCGACATTTACCGGAGTTGTTGTGTGCCAAGCCACTTACCGAGAATGTTTTGTAAACATATTTTATGAGCATTATTGAGACTTACAGTTTTAAATTTTGTTCAATTTTGCCGCTTGAGGGAGTTTTCCAGGTGGGAGTATTAAGTTTACGGTGGCATGTTTTGACAGGTGCCGCGAGTGTAGCTAACCAAACTAACTATAGATATGAGAGTAAGTTTATAAGTCGTTCGATGACCTCTGACACAGCCTAAGTTATATTTTCATACGAACAGCGCTGAGATGGGTTATCGCTTTGCTGTAAAGATAGTATGCGACATTATATAGGCAACTACCTGGAAGTAAATAATCGATTTTAAACTTTCGCGATTTGTATACATCATACAAAATAATTCAGCGGGTCTTAATCACCTAAAATTAACTTATTTAAAGTATAGATACCTATTTGTTCCCGAAGTTTCAATCGTCTTCCACGATCGATCTCCGCAACCACGATCAGTGCAAGATAAATACCTTTTTGTTCCTGACGTTTCAAACGTCTTCCACGATCGATCTCCGCGACCACGATCGGTGCAAGATAAATACCTATTGGTTTCCAACGTTTCGATCGTATTCCACGATCAATCTCAGCGACCACGATCGGTGCAAGACAATCAAAAACTCGGAAACATATTAGTCACTGTAGTACATTCGTAAGTCTGCGCGACTGATTAAGTCAATTGACCAATCAGAACACGCGGATCTCCCACCATAAAATCAACTCATAATAAACCTAGATTTATTATAATATCACTATTGGGGCCCATTGAAATTACCATATCACCGAAAAATGACCGTGAAATTAAACGAATCAGTCGTGACATACATACATAGACTCACGCCTGTTTCCCCGAAGGGGTAGGCAGAGGCATATTAAACGCCCACTTTTCGCCAGTGTTTTTATCCCACGTAATAGGTGGCGAGCCTATTGCCGCTTATCGGGATATTTTGTTTGCCAGAGCCTCGTCCGTTGATCGGCAGGTGCACCAGTTGCAGGTGAGGTTGGCTTGGGACCCTAAGTTCTTGGTGGGAACCCTATGCAGTCGTTATTGACTATAATCTGTGTAATATTATGTTTTTGACTAAATCCCTGCGACACAGATATTCTGCTAATAACCGTATGAGCATGAAATCAACACTTCGTTTTGAAATTACAAACAGACAGAGTAAAATAGACGTATTTTCTATATTTGTACATAAACTGGTCGTCAAATAAATTAGAATCAGCAAAATATTTTCACGAAAAAGTTAATGGAAGTTTAAAACATGGAGTGTATAACAGCTACCTCTGCGTGAAATGAAGAAAATCCCGTAATGGCAATCATGAATTTTATACGCTTATCAAGGTTTCAGAAATAACGAATAATTTATTTGACTACTGATTTCATTGTTGACTGGATTAGATATAAAAGTAATTACTGTACAAACAACTGTAAAGTATATTTACTTACCTTCGTGAATATATTCATTAGCAGGTAATGCATAACATTATTTGTCATTCTTGCTGTCTAGAATTTGGCTAGAAGGAGCTGGGATTAATTGCAGCAGATTTGTGGAAGCGTGACTCTATTCATCAGCCCTTGTCAGCCACAACAAATCTCAGACATAACTGTACTGTGTTGCACAGCGAATACAAGTAATCTTAATATTAATGTCTTACCAAATATCTCCTGGTGATGTTCTTGAGTGGAGTCCTGGAGGCAAGCTAGACATACACGAGACTAAATTGGCCAATATTAGCAAGTGAATTATCTTTACTTTACCAGACTCCAAGCGGCGTCTTCAATGCACGATGCAAGTTCACAAGATTTTTCACAAATGTTCAATATGTCACAAACCGTGCCGGGAGTCAAAAAAGCGGCAATTTAATAGATTTCACAACTATTCGCGTAGCTACAAGGATGTGCTTTTCAAAAGGCGACCAATTATTTTACGTACGAGTCGACAACGTGGTAATTTCTCAAAGGGGCGAACGGAATTGACAGTTCAGTGTGACCATTGTCAGAAATTTTCAATAGACTAAACAAAATGTTACTCAATCGATCTAATCGATTTGACTTATAATAAAAACTAATTCTATTTCAAACATCCACCCGCCCCGGACCGGCCTACCGGTCCGCTAATCGGTTGGTAGACGTGACAATGTTGCAACCGCTCTCCTCAGAATCGAACCGTCCACCAAGACCTCAGCAAATCGGGGAACTCCATCAGCCCCAGTTACCAAATGAAGGATGCGCCCCCTGCGCCATCTGAGTGGCGGAAGGTTAGCCTCCTTGATCAAAACGAGGTCTCCAATCTTGGGTGGATCGGTCTTGTCGGTCCACTTAACGCGTTGCTGGAGTATGTGCAAATATTCCAAATTCCAGCGTTTCCAAAAGCTCTGAGTAATCTGGCGTACCAATTCAAAACGCGAGAGACGACCAGGTCTCGTATCAATGTAGGGGTACTCAGGCAAGGCGACAAGTGGGCGACCAATCAAAAAATGGCCCGGCGTAAGGGCCTCCAAATCAATCGGATCTGAGGAGATCGGGCACAATGGCCGAGAGTTCAAAACGGCCTCAATCTTACAAAACACAGTTGCGAGTTCCTCAAATGTAAGGACAGATTCACCGATTGTCCTGCGCAAGTGTGTTTTGGCCGATTTTACGGCGGCCTCAAATATACCACCCCAGTGTGGACAATTTGGTGGGGAAAACAACCAATTTATCCCACGTCGGGCAAGCCTATCACCTATATCAGCTTTGTTGGTTTCAAGGAAATTAACAACATCATTCAAATAATTATAGGTGCCCTTGAAGTTAGTGCCGCAGTCAGAACAGATCAAGGAAGGCATCCCTCTGCGGGATACAAATCTGTCAAATGTGGCTACAAACGCCTCGGTCGTAAGCGAGGAGACCAGTTCTAGGTGTACGGCCTTTGTGGAGAGACAAACAAAAACACACAAGTAGGCCTTAACAGTCTTGCTGTTTCGAAGTGTCGACGTTTTCACCAAAAAGGGACCTGCGAAGTCCGTGCCAACACCGTCAAACGTCCTGCTCTCAGTTACGCGATCTGCCGGTAAGTCTCCCATCAAGGGCTGCATGGTAGAAGCCTTGAGCTTATAGCAAGGGATGCAGCGAAAGACTATACTCCGAATAATTCTTCGGGCAGACAAAATCAAAAATTCGCGTTGCAAAATAGCCAACAAAGCATTACAACCAGCATGCGAGTTTTTAAGGTGACGGTCAGTTACCAACAAGCGTACCAAATGACCGTCCTTAGGTAACAAAAGGGGGTGACGTGCCCCGTAAGGGAGGTTGGCGTTCTTGAGACGCCCTCCAACGCGCAAGAGACCCGTATCGTCCAAAAAGGGGTTCAATTTAGAGACAGCTCCCGACAATTTCGATCTCCCTGATTTAAGGATAGCAATCTCCTTCTCAAAATGCGCCAATTGCACAGAACGAACCCAAAAGGTGAGAGACTCCTGTCGTTCCTGTGGTGAGAGAAACGGTGTCAGTCGTTTCTGTTGTGGGTGCCTAAAATTAAAAACAAAACGCTTTATCCAAGCAGTGACACCTAACAACTTGTCGAGGGAGCTGTAACAATTCAACAAAAAATCGGAGTCGAAGGCGCATTCTACCTTCTCAAGAGCGAGTGTTCGTAGACCCGGCAAATTAGAAGTATTCAAAACTGGCGTTCGAGGCCAATCAATTTCTGGTCGACTCAACCATTCCGGACCCCACCACAGCGAATGACCTATCAAAATAGGCGTCAAACATCCGCGCGAGGCACAATCAGCGGGGTTGAGCTCACCTGGCACGTGTCTCCAAACAATTTTGACCTCGGACTTCTGGATTTGGGAAACGCGATTAGCGACAAATACCTCCAAGGTGTGGACAGAAGCCTTCAACCAACAAAGAACAATTTGGCTGTCTGTCCAGGCGTAGGTCCCATTAATGCAAATGCTTTTACCCAAGGTACTGGACACGTGATTCAACAAGCGTACAAGTAGAGCTGCTCCCGAGAGCTCCAATTTTGGAATGGTCAGAGATGTCCGAAGGGGTGCCACCTTGCTCTTTGCCATGATCAGGGAAACTCTCACCTGACCTGACTGTGCGCAAGTACACCACAGCCGCGTGACCACGTTCCGAGGCATCACAAAACCCGTGAAGGGTGGCCTTGTACTTCCCGGGAGGAAGGATGGGACGAGGCAAGGAGATCTCATTGACGGCAGGAAGCGAGGATACAAAAGAGGTCCATTCCTCAACAAGAGTGCCGTGTAGGGGTTCGTCCCAGGTCAATCCTGCTGTCCAAAGCTTCTGCAAGAAGCATTTTGCCCAAAATATAATTGGACAGATCCAACCGTTCGGATCAAAGGTTCTGGCGACAGTAGACAATTCGAGACGTTTAGTCCAAGAACACGGCAATTTCAAGTCTACGTTATATGTAAAGATGTCTTGGACTGGTCTGTACTGAACGCCGAGAACAGCCATCATGGCGGGGTTGTCAACAATCTCAAACAAATGTGGATCCTGCTGATGATCCTCTGGCAAGCCTTCCAAAAGCGCTGGTGAGTTGGAAATCCATTTGCGCAACTCATAACCAGCGGAGGCCAAAATACCTATCAATTCGTCCCGCAGGAGGATCGCCTCGTCCGCTGTGGAGGCGCCCGAGCAAATGTCATCGACGTAAATATCGTCTTTCAAGATGGCGGAGGCTCTTGGGAAGCGTAAGCCTTCGCGGTCTGCGAGCTCCCAAAGAGAACGTATTGCCAAATAGGGGCTCGACCTTAACCCGTACGTATTGGTATTGAGCTCGTAGACGACCATGGGATCACGAGGAGACTCTCTCCAAAGGATCAGCTGGAAGCGACGGTCATCACGGTGGATAATAGTCTGCCAGAACATCATTTTTATGTCGGCCACAAAGACAACCTGATGTCGTCGGAAGCTGGTGATGACGTCACAAAGGTCCTTGACCAACTTGGGACCAGAATGCAAGCACTGGTTCAAGGATACGCCTGTTGAAGTCTGCGCAGAACCATCAAAAACTGTGCGCAGCTTGCCAGTCGATGGCTTCAATACCGCATGATGCGGGAGAAAGTAATGCTCCACCGAACGCCAATCCAAACCTGACACTGACATGTGTCCCAATTGTTCATATTCTCTCATGAACTCAATATACTTCTGTCTGAGCTCCGGATCACGACCCATGCGACGCTCCATAGCCAACAATCTCTTTTCGGCTAAAGGTCGTGACTCACCAAGCGGAGGCCGAACAGACAGGAAGGGTAGCCTCGTAATAATCCGACCAGAACGGAGTCGACCAGTGTTGTTCTGGAAGAACAGCTCGCACTCCTCATGTTCTGGATTCAAACGGGCAACTTGAGGGGGCTCCTCTACCTCCCAAAACCTCTGAACTGCATCAGAGAGAGCAGAGCCTACAGCCAACAAATTATCAAGTTCGGGTGGAGGGGGGTCCCTAGGTACAGGTCCCATCAAAGCAAATCCAAATATGGTCGGGATGGCAGTCAAATCATTTGGCACCAAGACCCGTTTCCCACCAATCAAAATTCCACCGAGGACATCAGAGCCAATCAACAAGTCGATTTGTCCCGGTGTGTCAAATTTGGGGTCTGCCAGTTCCAATCCCGATGTCAAATTCACCACAGCAGCAGGTAGCTGCTTCTGTGGGTGCATGCCCAAAATATTCTTCAGCACAATAGCCGAGGTTTTAATCCTCGGGTGTGAAGATTCAACAGGGCCAAACAAAACTTTAACTTGCCCTTCAACATTAGAGGCTACGTCACCTATGCCCCGTATACAATTCGGAAAAGAGCCCATATTTAATTTAACCTGCCCTACCAAATAAGTGGAAACAATGCAACCTTGTGAACCTGTGTCCAATATAGCACGGACAACAACAGAGGTCCCCGTGGGTCCCCAGACCCTAACAGCAACCGTTGGTAGGATAACGGTCTCAATGGGGGAGGTTGGCGTTATAGGGCAGGGGTCAATGACCTATTGTTGCCTGGGCGGCGACCGTTGGCCAGGACCAGGCAAATCAAAATGGGGGTGCGGCTTGAAGTCCTCAAAGGCGCGATGACTCGATCCGCGCGCCATCTGTGGGGGGTCATAGTGACGCACCCGCCCAAAACGAGGTGGGCGCGAGTCAAGGCGGGGACGCTCCGCCAAAGGAGGGGAATACCTGGGGCAGCAGTCATGGTGCTGGTGACGCTGAACAGCACATTCAGGTGCGCGAGAGAGAGGAGGCGTGCGCACGCTACGGTTCTCCAAGCGGGGTGAGCGGCGATCAATTAAGCGAGGCGACTCTCGGCTACGCGCCGGTGAGCCTCGGCTGCCACCTTCAAAACACCCACCCGTGCGCGGCGTCGGCTGGTTGGACAAGCGGCCAACCTCTCTGGCATTCATACAAAGAATGTCCAAATGCTGTCCTCCACAGTGAGGACAGGGGCGAGAGTTTGGGCAGTCTCGCTGGTAGTGGGACCCCAAACAAGAGAAGCAAAGGCGGCGGGCATTCGCGATGCGCCTACGAGAGGCGACATGAAGGTCCAAAAATGCCCTACAACTGGCCGTTCTGTGCCCCGTGAACTTGCAGTAGGAGCACTCCACTGGGCTCTGCGTGACTGCACAGCGAGGAGGGCGCCGGTCAACATTGGCTCGAGTGTGAACGCGAGCCTGCTCCTTGACCTTGGGCGGCTGCGACTTAGCCGGCGTGTCACCACCGGAGTTGTCCAAGACCCAGCACTCATCCTCCAGGAACTTCTCCAGGTCAGCAAAGGGGGCAGATGGGTCGCGCTATCCCCACCAAAGCGCTGCTCAAAACGCGACCTCAGGTCGGCAGGCAGCTTTTTCAGTACAATGTGCACCAATAGATAGGACCATTGGTCCACGGGCAGGTCAAGGCACTTAAGTGCGTTGATGGCCACCAAGAGCGGGTTCAAAAGTTGGGTGCGCAACCCAGAGACCCGGGTGAGCGTCGGCAAACCCAAAATCTGCTCGATGTGCGTGTCGGCGAGGCCACGCTTATTATGGTACCTACGGGTGATTAGGTCCCGAGCCGTCTGGTACGCCTCGTCAGACACGGGCAGATGCTGGATGAGGCCCTTAGCCTCCCCATCCAGAACCGACATTAGATAGGCCAACTTTTGTGCCGGCCGAAGGTCAGCCCTATCATTGACCAGGCTGTCGAACAAATTAACGAAGCCCAGGTAGCTTCCTAGGCAGCCATCAAAATGGGGGAGGTCCAAGGTAGGGAGCCTACTCACCAGCCCTGGTGCTGACCTAGGAAGCTCCTGCTTCAGGCCGGGTTGCCCTTCCCTATCGGCAACTAGTTGTCTCGCAGTATTGGAGACAGCATCATACAGGTCTAAGACCTGGGCATAGTCTTCGCTGACCTTATTTCGCTGGTCAGCGGTGAAATCATTGATTGACACTTCAAGACAGCAAGTGCTGAAAGTGCGGAATTGCTGTTCCACACTTGCCAGGCGATCGTCAATCCGCTCGTACCTTTGTAGTAAGGCCTGCTGGCGATCAGGCCGGTTCACTAAGGCACTGGCCGAGGCAAACCAGCGCAAATCTGATGCAATGGCACCAGCAGCCGCACGCAAGTTCTTGATAGCTGACATAATCAAAATTTCAAAAGAGCCCGGACAAGCGTTAAACAATATTACCAATCAAAACTTAATTTTTCTCAATTCTTTGAAACCAACAAAGTATTAGCCTGTTTACTGCAAGTGCAGGCAAGTGACAGGTATTTACTGCCCAACAAAATTAAAGGTTTCAGTATATTGAAACAAACACAAAAGTTATCAAAGTTATAACTTATAACAAATTAATAAAGTTGAAACTTCAACTTAATTAATTAATTATTTGCAACAGACAGACTAACTGTGTTATTTATGATATACAATAGGAAGTAAGCACAGAATATGTGTTACCTAACAATATTATCTTTATATTATAACAAAACAAAGTTTATTAATGTGACCCGCCCAAGTGCCAAGGTCAAGTTGGTTGTTATGTTTATGAATATATGCAATAAACTAAATTTACTAAATTTATTGATACATACAGCTGTTATGTATCCAAACAAACTGACTTATTAATGCAACAACAAATTTAAGTTAGATTTTCCAACAATACAAATTACAATTACTGATTGAGGTTATGTGACAATGTGTTTCAAATTATCTAGGTCAACTTATACAATTAAATATTATGTATTTTAGACAATAACTGACCTGACAAACACTACAATACTGTCTACAAGGTGATATATATAGCTCATACAACACCAATCTGAGTTCAGATACAATCAACGGCTAAGATACAAGTTTACAATATGGGCACAGTTAACCACGCTCTGCTACCAAAAATTATGTCTAGAATTTGGCTAGAAGGAGCTGGGATTAATTGCAGCAGATTTGTGGAAGCGTGACTCTATTCATCAGGCCTTGTCAGCCACAACAAATCTCAGACATAACTGTACTGTGTTGCACAGCGAATACAAGTAATCTTAATATTAATGTCTTACCAAATATCTCCTGGTGATGTTCTTGAGTGGAGTCCTGGAGGCAAGCTAGACATACACGAGACTAAATTGGCCAATATTAGCAAGTGAATTATCTTTACTTTACCAGACTCCAAGCGGCGTCTTCAATGCACGATGCAAGTTCACAAGATTTTTCACAAATGTTCAATATGTCACAAACCGTGCCGGGAGTCAAAAAAGCGGCAATTTAATAGATTTCACAACTATTCGCGTAGCTACAAGGATGTGCTTTTCAAAAGGCGACCAATTATTTTACGTACGAGTCGACAACGTGGTAATTTCTCAAAGGGGCGAACGGAAGTGACAGTTCAGTGTGACCATTGTCAGAAATTTTCAATAGACTAAACAAAATGTTACTCAATCGATCTAATCGATTTGACTTATAATAAAAACTAATTCTATTTCAAACACTTGCGGTTTCTCTGTTTCACTAATAAATACTGTAATGATAGAAAATCTCGACCCTCGTACAATGTGCCGTTGTAATGCAAGATTAAGTAACGGTTTCAGAACCGCTTACTTTTCCTTTTCAGATGACTACCACCACCTGAATTTTGCCGTCTTCTTTTTGATTCGTGTGCCAGACAAAGTTTACTTATTCCAATTTCTATTATTACTTTGGACTATGCGTACCTAGTAGTGTCTTGCTCATAGCCTTGTATGTATTGTATTTATCTGTCTTTATTATCTATTTTTTTAAGTAACAATTAACATATATACAACAGAATAAAACTACTTACTTATGCAACTAAACTATCCTAAACTAAACCAATAAAACTAAATAAATAAAAAAATAACAAAACAGACGAGGAAAAACAAAAAACCCAAGCGTGGCAATGCTTATTCTCTCTGCAAAATATAAACCAGCCCTCTGGTCACGGGAAGCGTCGATCAGCCTTTTAGCGATTTCTTTGTACAGAGCGCGTGCACTAGGCCCCCATGGGCCCAGCGTTTTGACCCCAAACGGCTCAAAAACGTAATTACCAAATAGGTTTCCGTATTTGCCCCGTTTGAGGGTCTCCGCTATATAATATCTAACGTATAATGTAGGTAACGTAGGAGAATGTGGGCGTTCTTCGTCTCTCAGGTCTTCCTCCATCGTACATTTCAGGAAAATAAGACTCGGTATACACTCAATAGGTTTTACTCAAACTAATTAGTTTACTTCACAAACTAAATATGCACACGTAGCTCGGATGAAAATGGATTACTTTTGGAAACGCGGCGAAGTCGGACGTAGGTAGGCTACACTTGTTTCCTCCGCTGTGTCTGTCGCCAAAAAGTGCCCTTGACAGCTCGACGTTCGCTTATAAAACATTTAATGACATTGACAGCTGTCAACCGCCGACCTTAGTGTTCAGTGTTGCCAACCATCGTTTCCGAATACGCCCAAATCTAATAAGATTTGACGTTCCGTTCTCCAATCTCCGACACGGCCATCTTGACACGTCACACGTCCCTGTGTGATGCTCCTTCTTCGTCCTCGGTCCCTCACTGCTGAAGATCGCGACCACATATGTGTCTCCAGTCTGTACATGGTGTAAGGCTCGTTGCATGCTGCCGCCCTCCGCCTTCATGTTCGTGTCAGACCATCTCGTAGGTGCCCTGGGTGATGCTCCTGCAAAAGGGAAAACGTTCTGCAATATCTCAAGGTCTTTGCTCGGCCCACCCTGACCATCGTTTAGTTAAAGAATAGGGCTCGTTACGTAATAAACCACAACATCAAGTCTTTTTTTTTTCAACTACATCATACTAGAACATCACATTATTATGAAAGCAACTCTCTCATTAGTGAACAGTATCAGAGAATTATATCACAAACGTTAATCAGCGAAAAGTGTCACGGTTCACGGGCCCCTTCTCACTATGAGAAGGGTAAGGCCATAGTCCACCACGCTGGCCAAGTGCGGGTTGGCAGACTTCACATGTCTTTCGAGCACACTCCGAAGTACTTTCAGACATGCAGGTTTCCTCACGATGTTTCCCTTCACCGTCGTTGCTATCACCTACACGAACGTAGCAAATCATACTACCTCCATCGAGTGACGTACACATTGTCGTCGCTATCACCTATAACGAGCGATAGCGACCCATTGCCACCTACATCGAGTGTCAATTAGGCCATAGTCCACCACGCTGGCCAAGTGCGGGTTGGCAGACTTCACATGTCTTTCGAGCACACTCCGAAGTACTCTCAGACATGCAGGTTTCCTCACGGTGTTTTCCTTCACCGTCGTTGCTATCACCTACACGAGCGTAGCAACTCACGCCACCTCCATCGAGTGACGTAAACCATGTCACCTCCCTCGAGTGACTCTTAGATTACTTATTGCCTCCAACGAGCAATACAACGAACACATCACCTAAATCGAGCGACATGTCCGTTTACCAACTTACTAATGATACCAACCACCGTTCACTAATCAGAAAGAAGCACCACTAAATTTAATTCATTATTCACTTAAGCTAAGGTCTTTGGACTCTACATCTTCTAACCTATGTCAGTTTCGCCCAGATAGGCTTTAGCTTTACCAGTACACGCTTTTACAAGCTCGTCAAAGCCACATACAGGCTTCACACAGGCGCGGTGCCACATACGGGCCTCGCGCCACAAACGGGCCGCGCGCCACACACGGGCCGCGCGCCACACACGGGCCGCGCGCCACACACGGGCCGCGCGCCACACACGGGCCGCGCGCCACACACGGGCCGCGCGCCACACACGGGCCGCGCGCCACACACGGGCCGCGCGCCACACACGGGCCGCGCGCCACACACGGGCCGCGCGCCACACACGGCCCGCGCGCCACACACGGGCCGCGCGCCACACACGGGCCGCGCGACACACACGGGCCGCGCGCCACACACGGGCCGCGCGCCACCCACGGGCCGCGCGCCACAAACGGGCCGCGCGCCACACACGGGCCGCGCAACACACACGGGCCGCTCACTACACACGGGCCGCGCGCCACAAGCTGCTGGCCACCATACCACACTCGCTACCAGGCCGCCTCAGCCACCATGCCGCGTCAGCCATCATGCCTCGCCGGCCTCCAGCCCGCGCCGGCCACTAGGCCACGCTAGTCACCAGGCCGCGCCAGCTACCAGGCTGCGCCGGCCATCAGGCCGCGCCAGCCACCAGGCTCACCCAAAAGGAATTAAATCTACCATTAGTATTTCAAAGATTCGTCTCATTATATACACACTAAATAGAGTATTTCAAAGTAATTCAACGTCCGCACTTCGCAAATTTTAAGCAATTATCAAATTCATTTACAACTTCACAACTTTATAGAATGTAACTCTCATCCATACTCAATGAGCTATGTCAAAACTGGATTTGGCCACTGACAAAAACTTAAACCAAATACGAACATGGCGAGAACTGATAAGCTACTTTCGGACAAACTGATTTCCTTTGGCTACATAGAGGAAACGACTACAGTTCTGAGATAACCATGATAATAACCACCATCGGCAGTCTATGAGTACTTTCAGATTCTCGCAACACGCTCTTGTCATACGACACAAACCAGAGGTAGATGATTTTAGCGATCAAAAATCAAATGAGAGCTACTTGAGTAGCAGGGTATCCATGATTGCGATCAACGACCACACCTTAATGCACTTCGCTCTAGGAATAAAAGAACATTATCGCACAGCACTCGATCTAGTCGTTCGGCTATTCCTGACCCAAGTCAGTAGGAATAAAGGTACTCTGATCAAAATCACTACAGGTTTTAATGAAAATCACAACTTATTCTTTCTCTCGATGCTGACATGTTGAACAACACACATACTCGTTAAAATAATAGGAAACTCATTAAAATATTGCATTGCTCATACTCTGACATCCATCGGGTCTTCAACATCACGCTATTTAACCTCCAACCCGTTACACAGCACCACCCGGATAATCATTTCAAGCGTTAAACAAAGTAATTTTAAACTAGGTTTATTCAACATGTTGCTTTGGTTTTCCATATCACATAGACTATAAGAAACTCTTACTAGGCTGATGCTCTAGATGTTAAGCTTAGTACCAAGTATCCAACCAGTATTTTCAGCGTTATAATTTTGTCTTGGATAGTCTGGTATCTAGTATGGAGACTATGACTAACACAAAAGCTCATAGGTAAACTTTGCTAACCAGAAAGGCACTTTGCCGGTCCAACTAACGGCAACGCAAGGCTACACATGCAGCCGCACAAACGGCTTATCCAGTTTATGCAAATCTACACCAACGGAAACGCGGGTACCACAAAATTATCACAACAACGACTAAAAAGTACCCATTTAATGAGAATAAGGTTAACATACAATCATCGCTACCTAGTTCTACCTACAACGAAAATTAAAATCTCTGTAACTGATTATCATAACGCACTACGGTGATAACTCAATCATTTTCTTCTACGACTGAACTAGAAAAACAATCACTCCTAAACGTCCCAACTTGGAATTGGCCAGAGAACTCGGGGCGTTTGATAAAAATTCTCAGTGTATCACATGAATTTTTAAAAACACACAGTAGGTAATTTTCATGCGTAAAACCTTAAATTTTATTAAATTTTACTAGTGGTGCCATCTAATAATCATGAGTAAGAAACATTTTAATGTACCATGTTAAAAAAATTATGCACACAAAGAAGCAGGTGTAATTGCAACACCGAGATCGTCTGTAAAACTCAGAACTACAACGAGTAAAAGTGCCGCTTTTTACTTAGGCTCTGATGACGTTAAAACGAAAACCATTAGGGATTACCAACACCACGAGTCGATAAAATAATGTAGCTAGTAATAACCATCGACTATGGTCAGGCTAACTTGTTTCACTCAAACGCACTTGCTTGAAGCTATGCAAGTCGGCCTGTTACGCTCACTCTCGATACTATTACAGACCATAAAGTAAGACCGAGATAAGATAAACTATTTGCAAGCAAGCATATGATAACAATGTTCGTGAGTACGAGCCACCCTCGCATGAAGTAATAAAAAATAATCGCTTTCTTTTTAACCGGCCTATCAAACTCAAACCTCCGTTCGATATCTACGCTAGAGCCAGGTCACAGTGGTAGTCAGACAACCACACGCTAAGATAAAATACAGCAAAGGTGACAATTAAATCGTTCCGTACTACCTACATTTTTTGTCTTTTTCTCTTTAAGCTCTTACAAAGAAGGTTATTCATGAGATCATGCCATGAGAAACACGACACTTTGAAAGTCTAACGGTCCCACAACTCAAATGTCTTGTGCAGGAATCGAACAGGATGTGACGGCGACATTATCAAAACGATTATAACATTTCCAAGGTTAAACATGTAGCAGTATTCTGCTAACTAAGAGTGTTTAACAACTACCGTAAAATCAATCTGAAAGTAATATTAATGCTACAAATCAAGAAAATGTATAAATTCAAGTCACGTTTCCTATTCAGATAGTTCATATACTATTTTGTTGTATTCACAATCTAAGACGCCGACTAAAGATACTCTGCTTAACAGTCTATTAGTCACTCCACTAATCTGTCGCTGTGCGTCGTGTAAGTATTGATTATAGTCATTTCAGAAATGACCTCTCCTTACGACCTCCGTTTTCCTCGATAGGTTGTCGCTGCCACTTATTTGGCATCCACATAATATACGACAAATGTAAGAATTCCAATTTATTTTGACACCTTAAGCCTACGTCAGAAATTTTATTTTTGGACCCTAGAGCAAAGAGCTCAGTCTAGACTTAAGACTATACCTACTCTCGAAATACTACATGTCGTTGCTGATATCGGGTTAAATACCTTTCTATTACCCTCAACAATTAAACATACTCGTCAAAATAGTCGCAAAAAATGGAAAGGTGTTTTATATTTATACTGTTGTCACGAAAATGTATTTGACTAATATAAATATTAACTACCGACTGCCTCCGTGGTCCAGTGGATAGCGTATGCGACTGCTGATCGGAGGTCCCGGGTTCGATTCCCGGGTCGGGCAAAAGTGTTACTGGGTTTTTCCGAAAACTCAGTAGCAGCCCGGAGTCTGGTGATGTGCCCGGTAACGGCAATAGGCTCGCCCCCTATTACGTGGGACCTAAAAATTCATGGCGAAATGTGGGTGTAATATTTACACCTCTGCCTACCCCTTCGGGGATACAGGCGTGAGACTATAGAAAAACAAATATCAACTAAACGGCCATACATTGTTGATCTATATAGGATAAAAATAAAAACTTAGGACCAACTGTTAGAAATACTGGCTAACACAGCCATTTCTCTTTTACCAAGAATTCTCTGTATAACTGCGCAACACAGCTGTAATACAAAAGCCACAAATCTATGAGAGAAATATGACTAGGTTTTTGACTATTGACTTGTATTGCAGCGCGTACGTAGGGTACGTGGCCCTGTTGTCGGCCGATAGTTAGCGTTTTCATCCGTGCTTTGGGTTTAAAACCCTCACAATTTTAGACTAGGTAGTTTTACAGAAATTTTGGTTCAATGATTTACTAGGCTAACTGGACTGGTCTATAAATCTGGCCGCTAAAATCACCTAAAATCTAAAAGCTACATTAATGGGGCGAACAGGATGGATTTATCGCATAGTAGTGTAAGTTTGACATCTGGTTTGTGTAAAAAATACACTTTTATCCAACCAGCAGCGCTGTCATTGTCGCAGCGCTCATAGCGAGACTTGGCTTGTCGTTCATAACAGATCGGCAAAGTCAAGCAACGCTTGCACAGGTCACCACTTGGATGAGTGACTGTGACGTGTGCTTCGGAGGGCACGTAAAGCTGTCGGTCCCGGTTCTTGTCTCAGGATAAGAGTCGTTAGGCCTTGCGGAGGCCTTCGGGCGGTCTGAAAACACCGACACAAGAGTTGGCCACACACTCACATGAAAAATAAAACAATTGTTGCTTACTGGTAGGTATATTTAAAGCCATACTTTTTAAAAACAATACCAATTACGTACAAGGGGCGATCACTGCGTCACAAAGGGTCTTTAAGGACATTCAGTCAGACATCAAATAAATGCTCTCGACTCAGTGCAAATAGTGGATCACATCACTTTGACGTCGTACGAGAAGCGAAGCGAAGCCGTACCATAAACCTACCCTAGCCTCTAACCATCCATAACGCCCCCCGAGCACTTGACATAATGTCATTGATGTTATTTCACCAGTCTGTCTCTCTCTCTGTCTCTCTCTCTCTCTCTCTCTAACGATGCTCTCACTGATTGTCGACATAAATTATTCAAATGTCAGTTATCCATACTTGGGTTTAGCAACTGGTATCTGTAGTATGTGTGGCTATTTTACGTTTGCATACATTTCATATTACAAGTTTCAGCACTATTTAGGTAGTCTTGCTCGCATAGAACCGATGGTCGGTGGAGCAGATATGTTCTGGATTGGCGGCCAAGCGTTAAGAAGCGTTTAGAAGACATGGATGGATCCTCAACAGTAGGAGCTACGACTTGGTAAGAAACGCGAGAAGTTTCTGACCTCTGACTTTAAATTGATAAAAATCTTTGTGGAAGAAATTTGTCCATGTCCATAAATGGACATATTTCAGCTAACATGAGAAAGTAAATAGGGCTTAGTAAGCGATAATTGACAATTTAATAAACACGATGAGGTTCATGAGACGTACTGTGAAGAAGACTGTTAACCTCTCCTTGAGGCTATCGCTGCTATTTAAGTAACTCAGTAAGAGCGCTTGTACACGTTAAGAAAATTTACCGTGTTTGCGGCAGACAAGACAAATTCTTCGTGTACACGACAAGAGTTTTGTCTGTTCTACACACGAAAACTTTCGTGTCTTCCGCAGACAAGACCAATCGGAACTTGTACACGACAAGATTTTTTTCGTGCAGTCGTCAGTCGGGCGTAGGGTGCGCAAGTAATAACAAGTCTGATAATCATTTTCGTTTATTTATAAAAATGTTAACTACAAAGCAAAAAATAATGATAATTGTCTATTATTATTATAACAAAATGAAAAAGGAAACAAACAACAAGAGACTTTACTGGGTTATTCCAATTATTCAAGAGAAAAATGAGTTTGGTGGGTTCCTTACCCTTTACCGTCAAATGCTACAACATGAGGAAAAAATTGTGGATTATTTTCGCATGAAAATAAGTTGTTGAAGTTTTGTCCCTCTACTAAAGTTATAAGTAACTCATCAGCCATTTTGTACTCTACGCTGCAACATACGTCCGCACCAAACGCACAACAAAAACTACCCACAGATCACTACTTACTTTCTGCTGGGTTCTGCTTTCTAGCCTAGCCAGATATGACAAAACATTAGCTTTGCCACATAGCTGTAGTAGCTCTGTGGTAAAGCTAATGTTTATCTGACATCCGCAACCAGAAGGACAGCAGTATTGTAAGACAACCAAGTTCAAGTTAGATCGCGGGTGAGTAAGCTATTAAACGGCTCATTACGCGCTACATAATATATGAGTACGAACACACTAGGTATTACTAAGATAAGCTGCGACGCGTAATTATAATGTAACATTTATTAGCGCGACTATTAGCATATTATATGAATATGTCAGCCCATTAGAGTTGTCAGAGCAAAAATATGGCGCGAATTTAGGTTCAGTTGTTCATGTCATATGTGATATATCGTTTGTTTGTATGTTTGTGAGTAAGTGATATTTCAATTAGGACTAAGAATATTCAAGCTGTGCCTCTAACTAATAGATTTAATCTTTGTCTTCAGCTTGCTGATATATATTTGCCTACATCAGGAAATCAGGAGACAAATGTAATGTGGTTTACACTTTAGCGGCCGTCGAAAGCAAGCATAATATAATATTGAGATATTGTAAGAAGCGACAGGTTGCAAGTACTTAGTTTGACTCTCAGCCAAGCTACAAGCTAGCACACACTTAATAGCACCACAAAATCATAACAATACTCCCCAATCCAAGATCATACGAAACACTCCAGAAATACCGAAATCACAATGTAAATAAATACAGAATACACACAGCGTCTCTGAAAAGATGTCGTCATAACAGAATCATGATGTATGTGGCAACACTACGTACGTCTAAGCGACGTACAGCATTGTTTGCAAACCTATTGTGCTCCCTAAGCCTTCAAGAAAGGCACCGAGCGTACTTCCAGCCCCAAGAGACGATAATTTTAAATTATTATTAGGTTAATGTTTTAAAACGGTTACAGTATGTTTGTGAATTCGCGGTAACGGAGCGACAATGGATGGGGAATGTATGTTCGCATTGCTGGGAACTATTGTTTAAGTTTGTACTCAGCTTCCGATTGAAACACGAATTGCTTTTGGATTTGAACGTACAATTGACGTAATAACACAGAGTCAAGCTTGTTATTCTAGGTGTAATGTTTTGGTATTGAAATTTAATTTACCTTATAGTGAAGGTGCATGTCCGTGGGTGCATCGTGGCTGATTGTGGCCGCGTTCAACTGATTCTATTATAATCGGTGTATAAGAATATAATTATGGTGCTTTTTCCAACGCCTGCCACAGACACGCAGCCGTGAGCAGGCTACTGTACTTTTTCTACATTATTATATTATGACTTTTATCGCACCAAAAGCGCGCGTGGCTGCGATCGGTCGCGACCCCGGCAATACATCTGTAACCAATGATGTTACAAAAGTAAAAATAAGTAGATATGTTATCATCTCATCGTCATCATGTCAGCCTAGAGACGTCCACTGCTGGACATAGGCCCCCCAAGGTTCTCCACACAGACCGATTTGGAGCCGCCCGCATCCAACTGCTTCTCGTGATCTTAACCAGATCGTCGGTCCACTTTGCGGGTGGCCTACCCCTGCTGCGTCGTCTGGTACGACATGTTATAGGCGTACCAAAAGCAGGACGCTAAACATAAGCCAGTTGGCAAGTCATACATATGTGTGTGTGAAGTCGCGAGCTGGCGTCAAAGTGAAACTGACACATCTTGTCAACCGAAAATAAATTAAATATGGAGTTATCGATGTCTGCGTTAGTGTATCGTTTCTACGGATTGATTAATACGTAGGTAACGTATCTACCTCTTTCTTGTAATATCATTGCCTCTAACGAACAATTTTATGAAGCAGCGATGATCGTACCCATATCACGCGACACACCCAACTTTCAAACTATGCTGTTAGAAATTTAATTTTCTTCTTTCCGTTCCGTCTTATAGAAAAAAAAATAGGTACAACAGCTTAAATACAAAGTTGCCGGCAACG
Source organism: Euclidia mi (assembly GCA_944739405.2). NCBI lineage: Eukaryota > Metazoa > Arthropoda > Insecta > Lepidoptera > Erebidae > Euclidia > Euclidia mi. Next base: position 20,913,626 of record OX123204.2, on the reverse strand, counting down.
TTTTTACGTCCTCCATAATAAGTCATAGTATCGTAATTTCACTGTGTGATTTAGTACTGAATAATTTTTATTCAGTAGAATATTTTATTAATATTAGGCCTAATAAAGCGAGAGCATTTTCGTAAAATTTATGTCTGTCAGTTAAATAAAGTTGTCTATAAGTAACCTTTTTAACAATTAATTTCATGGTATTTTTAATGACTTCTGTGTAAGAAATACGAAGTTTAAAACGTGGCATGAATGGCGTAGTGGTTTAAACGGTTACATTGTTAGTGCTGTCGTTGGTTCGATTCTCTGTTCGATTTTGATATATTTTCGCTGTAGACAATATTACCTCATGTATATACGCTCTGTATATACGCTTACTACGACGCTACTTGTTAAGGGTTTAGAAGTTGCCATAACATAACCTAAATAACTGTAGGTTGTGAACCTAAAGTTTGGGTTTCAAAGGTTCAGGTTGGCCATTTTATATGCAATTTCTAAAGTCTCAAATAAGTAGTTGACGGAAATAAAAGGCTTCTCGTTAACTGTCTTACACACAAGTATGCATGAAAGCATAGGTACTAAAAGTCTTGAATGTCTTGGTGTAGTGCACTTTGTCACCTTAAACTATTTATATGAACACGAAAAGCGATAGATATCATCACAAAAGATTTTCACTAGTGGTTCATACACGTATACAATAATAAAGATAAAATACACATATAAATATGTATCACACAAACATCGCCATCGTAAAGTCTTAGAAAACAGACAGGTTTTTATGAATATTTTACTACAAAGCATAAAATTTGTTGGCACTTTCAATATTTTTGTATCTCATAGAAAATTTTACAAAGTAGGTTACAGTGCATTCAAAGTTTTGGTTATGACTAAACTATAGTCAATATTTTGTGAGCTCTTTTTTTATATAACTGAGATGACATTAAGACTACTTTGTGCAATTGGTATTACAGGAAGTGTAAAATAAATCAAACAACTGTATTATCAGACTAGTCAGGATATTTGCCCCACTGTAATAATTATTTTTGAAATATCTCCATGATAAATAGGACAGGAAAGTGCATTGTTGTAGTAAAAGTTTATGAATAATTTATTAAGTTTAACATTTCTTATAAATTGACATTATTGATAATATAATTTTAACTCCTTTATAACTATAATATAAATTTAATTAAATTTATTGACATACCATTCCTGACATTGATATTGGCTTGACATATAAGTTGACATAATAATTATACATTTGCTTTTAATATAATTTATATTTAGTATTTATTGTTATTATAAAATATTCACTTCTTGAGATAATATAGTCACTTGAATTTTAAGTCAATGATAGTATAATATAGTCAAAAGTCAAAAGTCAAAAATCATTTATTCATCTAGGTCACAAAGTGACGCTTATGAACGTCAAATTTTAATGTATATTACTTAATGCTTCTACATTTACATTAACTGCCCATTTGCAAAGCAATAGGTAGAACCACGAGAAAGAACGGGCAATAAAACTCGTGGCCACTCTTTTTAATCGCCAGTGTTATGTTACATATTTTGTTTTTGTAAGGAGCTGCAACTGTTTCACATTGTAATTAATTACTTGTAAATAGTAATTAGGAACATACATAATACTTAAATAATTAATGCAGTTACCAATTTAACTGCTGTAGTAGCCTTCCAGTGTGAATATTGTGTAACAGGAGCATCCACTTACGTCTTATAATGTAGGCAACTCGCGACCATGTTCATAACTATATGGTGGAAATATATGTTACAGAAGTGACTGTATATGAATACACAAAATTACTAAAACATTAGTTTACAGCCCATAATCACGAGTTATCTTAATCTTACAGTGCAGTAAAACTTTAATAAAATTAGTGGAACAACAATGCAAATGTAAATGTAGTACCTAAGTTGAATGACCTAATAATACATGAACAGTAATTTAAAAGAACTAGAAATATTATATAAAGATTAACTGAAAATGCAAAGTATCTATATAATTCTAAATAGGTATAAAGATCATGAGTTGTCTAGCGTAAGTGACCAGCTATCCTTATCACTGAAATAATCATTAATAGTATAATAACCTTTCTTAATAAGGCAGTCCTTTATTTTAGTTTTAAATGTACTAAATGGTAATTCTAAAAGACTAATTGGTATTTTATTGTATATACGAATACCTAGCCCTACAAATGAATTATTAACTTTATGTAAACGATGATAAGGGGCATATAACCTATGCCTGTTTCGAGTATTTATGTTATGTATATCGCTTTTTGTGGTAAATAAACCTATATTTTGCCTAATGTACAAAATATTAGCAAATAAAAATTGCGAGGCTACTGTAAGAATTCCTATAGACTTAAAGCGTTCCCTAAGAGTATCTTTTGCACCTAACATGTATATTGCTCTTACCGCTCGTTTTTGTAGAACGAAGATATTCTGAATATCCGCAGCTTTGCCCCATAACAAAATGCCGTAGGACATAACACTGTGAAAATAGCTAAAATAAACTAAACGAGCCGTGTCGATGTCAGTAAGTTGCCTAACTTTTCTGACGGCATACGCAGCAGAGCTTAGCTTTCCTGCAAGACATGCTATATGTGCACCCCATTGTAACTTATTATCTAGTGTAATACCTAGGAACACTGTAGAGTCTACTGTGTCAAGTTCCTCCCTATCTAGCATAATATTAGGTCCCAGTTGTCTTACATTAGGTAAAGCAAATTTAACGCATTTAGTTTTCCTAGAATTAAGTACTAGGTAATTTGCTGTAAACCATTGTGTAACTTGTAATAGTGCATTATTTACATCATCAAATTGATTCCTATCTACTTTAAAAATAAGTGACGTATCATCTGCAAAAAGCACAACATCACAGATGTTTTTTAAATAAAAAGGTAAGTCATTAATATATACAAGAAATAGAAAAGGACCTAAAATTGAGCCTTGTGGAACGCCTAGCTGTATAGGTAATTTAGATGATGTAGTCCCATTTGCATCGACACACTGAAATCTCTGCCGCAGGTACGAATCGACAACACTAAGTGCGGTTTTCTCTACGCCATAGTGGCGGAGCTTACGCAGTAGCGTGTCGTGCTGAACGCAGTCAAATGCTTTAGATAGGTCACAGAACACTCCAATAGCATTCTTTGATGACTCCCAAGCACTATAAACGTGTTTTATGAGAGCAACACCCGCATCAGTAGTGGATCTACCTTTAGTAAATCCGTATTGATCCTTGTGACCAGACTATTTAAATTAAAGTGGTTTAGTAGCTGCTTTAAAAGAATCTTTTCAAATATTTTACTAAATGCCGGCAAGATAGATATGGGCCTAAAATTATTAATTTCATTTTTACTGCCAGATTTGAATAAGGGTATAATTTTACTTAATTTCATCAAATCCGGAAATACGCCTAGGTCAAAGCATTGATTAAAAATTATAGATAGGTAAGGCGCAACAGTCTCAACTATAGTACCTAAAATTTTAATTGAAATGCCCCAAAAGTCACCGGTATTTTTAATATTAATTGAATTATATGCGATCAATATATCTCGCGGGGTAACGTGCTCGAATCTAAACACGCTCTTGCATTCAGGTACACTGCTAAGCAAAAAAATTCCAGCGTCTAAAGATGATGATTGTAAACAGCTAGTAGTTGTTAAAGGTATGCTCGCAAAGAAACTATTGAACATATGTGCTACTTGAGTTTTATTGGTGACTAATAAATTGTTTTCTTTAAGTTCAAATTGGTTTTCCCGTGGTCGTGCTCTTCCTGTTTCATTATTTATAATTTTCCAAGTTTCTTTAATTATATTTGTTGAATGCTTAATTTTACTACTAATAAATTTAGATTTTGCCATAATACAAACTTGTTTAAAAATTTTTGAGTACTTTTTTACATAATCTCGAAAAGGTGTGTCAAATCTATGTTGTTTCATACCATATAATTCAAACAACTTGGCTCTACTTTTGTATATACCTATAGTGGCCCACAGGTTAAAAGATCCCATAGTACCCTTTAGTGTAACTGTTTTACTCTTGAAGGTATTTTGAAACACATTATTTACTAGTCCAAAAAGTGAGTTATAAATTGTATTTGGATTTTGTGAGTTCAATATTGAGGTATTGAGTTTAGCAATAATATTGGTTTTGAAACGTATTAGACGATTGGTAGTCTGAGGCCTACATTCTACTGTACGTGATTTATCATATGTTGAACAGGGAAAACTAGCTATCTGTCCACGGTGATCAGAAGGGAGAGAACTAATTACTACTGGGTTTGTGGCAGCACAAGAACTAAATATGTTATCTAAACAAGTAGAAGATGTTGCAGATACTCTAGTAGGTTCACAGAATAGGTTACTTAAATTAAATGACTTGAAAAGATTCAGAAATCTAATACACTGTGAAGAGTTCTCTAAAATATTAATATTAAAATCGCCACATACTATAATATTCTTATTACTACATTTAATTTTATTTATAGCATCTTCCATAACAGTCTCAAATAGATTATAGTCACCAGAAGGAGGTCGATATACACAAATTACTATATATAGGTCTTATTCCACACAGGACAACTCAATAGTGCGCTCAATAGATAAATTAACAATATCTTTACGTTCCTTACATTTTAATAAATTTGAAGTTATTATGAGAGAACCGCCTCTAATAGCCTGCATTCTTATATACGAACTCTGCACTGTATAATATTGATTTATAACAATAAGCTCATGGTTCTTTAACCAATGTTCAGTTAAGCACAAAACCTTAACATCATATTTTTCTAGAAATAAACTTAACTCTAATTCTTTGCCAGATAGGCCCTGCATGTTTTGGTGTACTATATTCAAATACTGCAGCCTAACTGTTGTCCTATCTTGGAGTTTAAATCACAAGACGTGTCAATAAAAACGTTGTTAGTACAAGTACTAACCCTATCAAATAAATTGTCAACACAAGGCTCTCTGCCTTGTTGTAAATTGTATGCTAATAGTTTAGCAATCTGTCGCTTAATATAAAATGGCAGATACATTGTATCTCTTGTTAAAGTAAATTTACTAATAAATTGTCAAAAAACAATATTGCGTCACTATGACGACAAGTTATATTATATAATAACATATTTAATGTGTGTATGTGCATGTTTTGTGTATGTGTTAAGTCATTTGAGTAAGGCAAAGCACATAAAATAAATTTACAACTAAACTTGGAATTAAGGTCTAATAACATTTCAACACATTCTATGATATGCTGTCTTTTTACCGTTAAACTGTTACCAAACAACAATATGGCCGTACTACTCTCATCTAAGGGGTGCAACTTAATCTGATTAACTAAACTACTGTAACTATCCCCTGGCCTACAGTAATTTATAACACTCTGGTTTGTATTCTCACTGAGAAGACTATCAAAATTTTGACCTAGCCTATCAGAAAAAATGTAGGTTTTGTTAGTTGATGTTGAAAACCTAGATTTAATCCTATTTGATTGTGAAGAGGATTGGTTTTGTGAATTATCAGAAATAGACGTTGGTAGCGCCATCTAACTTCCTATCTATAACTAATCGCATCAACATCAATCGTTCCATGCTGTTCTAGTGCGAGCGATATCATATTTCCGTCCCTGTCTCCCATTCCCGAAGAAGGGGTACTACCTTCCGCGGATTGGTCGCTGCGATCTTCGACGCGAGTGACAGTCCAGAACATTCCGCTCACTGAGACGCGTCCGCGATACCGTACCGCGCCGCACCGTTGTATGTGATTTATTACCGCTTCCACCAAGGAAAACCCGCTCGCGAATGGTGTAGTGTAGTGAAACAAGCAGCTGCATCACGAAACCACTAGGAGACCGCATCTGAGGGCGAAGAAGGTTGTATAAGGTAAGTGCCCTCCATCCTTGAAATATCCTATACCCACTCACAGTCACCTTTTCCCGTAACCATCTCCTAGGCGGCGAAGAACCGCTATCCTCTGTATACAGTCCATTTCCCTCCCAAGTCGCCTAGAACCTACCTACGGTTTCGGTGCATCGCCGAACCATTTTTTTGGTCCTTCGAGCCGGATTCATTTACGTTTTATACGTTATACCGCTATACCTAGGCAGTTATAGCACCTAGCTATACTCCTAATATATTCACATAACCGTCACATGGTTATTTCCGCCCGCATTAGTAGGTAAACTTTTATGTAGCTACCTACTTATTAAATTATTATTTCTACAACTATCATAGTTGTCTTATAAATCTCATATTTCAATCAACTTTAATTCCTCGGCTCTAAGGTGTTGCCTACTTAGCCTACTTAGGTAAAATAATAGATACATTAAATATTCTTATTTTGTTTCGGTCTCATTAGCTTATACTTACGTAAGCATGTCACAACAAAAGAAGTCACGCGTGTCGGAAGACAAAGAGATGACAATCTTAGAAGCAAAACGCAATATTTTATTTCAGCGCATTCAAAACATCTATGAACGATCAAAAACCGCATCTATGTCTGACAGTAATAGCGAAGCATTTCTCAGTTATTGTATAACAGTAGATAGTATTCGAACAGATTTTCATAAGTTGTTAGACGATTATAACGCAAGATTACTTTCTATCAATCCTGATGAAAAACCGAACTATCAGGCGTATACCTCATTCGAAGATCTTTATTGTATTATTAAGCGTATACAATCGCAATTGGAGGGTAAATGTTCGGCAGAGCCCGTTGCCCGCAAACTGAGATTACCGCCAATCGAGATTATGTCGTTTGACGGAGATATACGAAATTGGCCGTTATTCTATGCGAGTTTTAAGTGTACAGTGCACGATAATGGTTCTCTGACAGATGCTGACAGGTTGTACTATTTAATAGGTAAACTGTCACCGAAGGCCCAGTCCGTATTTGCAGGTGTCACACCCAGTGCTGAGAATTATCAGGTCATATTTCAGTCACTACTTGACAGATATCAGGACACGCGCGTCCTAGCGTCTACGTACTTTGACCAAGCTTTAAATCTTAAATTGTCCGGCAACGCCTCTGTCTCGAATTTCCAGCTGTTTATTGATAACTTCGTAACCGCGGTTAATTCTCTTAGGAATTTAAAATTAGAAGATCTTTCCGACTTTATGTTGCTTCAACTCGCTTTAAAAAAGTTTGACACTGATACAATTCGCGCATTCGAGATGACGGAACGCAATAATAAAATACCTACACTAGATAGTTTTATTTCGTTCATAAAAGATCAGTGTCGAATATTTCATAATACGCAGTCTGGTTCACCTGGCCCGTCTAACACTAACAGCAACAAACAAAGGTTGAATAAATCGCGAAATAGTAATAATAACTCGGTCCCTAATCCACAATCTTACGTAACATGTTCGGAATCTAATAGTAATAATTCACAGAAGTGTCTGTGCAGTAATATAGTGTACGACCACTTATACAAGTGTCCCGCCTTCGATAATTTGCATGCAACCGCTCGTTTTAAATGCGTAAAAGATAACAAAGCTTGCATTAACTGCTTAAGTATAAAACATAAAACAAGTAATTGTTCTAGTAAGACAAAGTGTCGATCATGTAATCAAAAACATCATACACTGTTACATTTCGATAAAGATAACCCGTTGTCGAGCCAAGCCGCTAACCTTGACACACTTGCGCCGCAGGTGCAGACCACGGTAGCTGCGCCTTCCGCGTCTGAGGGCGAAGTATCGTTGTGTATGACATCCATTGCGCGGGCGACGCGCACGCGAGGACGGCACTCGCGCATCTATAATGATCCGCGCAGGGCCAAAACGCAGTGTACGGCGTCTAAGACGGTACTGTTAGCGACAGCGCAAGTTATCGTATATGATGTTGATGGGTCGCCGCACATGGTACGTTGTCTGCTAGATAGCGCATCTCAGACCAATCTAATAACATCGGAATGCTTCAAACGCCTCGGATTATGGAATAACTTTAAAAATACTAACTCAACCGTCAAAGGGATAGGCGGATCAGAAAAGCATTGCAGGGGTTCCGTAGATATTAAAATACATTCGCGTTTTGATAGGAATATTAATTTTAACATTTCTTCGCTTATCGTGGAGCGTATCACGGACGCATTGCCGAACGCTAATGTAGACGTAGCATCACTCACTCATCTCGAGTCATTGCCGCTAGCCGACGCGGAGTTTGCGAATCCGGCAGGCATTGATATTTTGATCGGAGCTTCAATATTTCCGCACTTGCTACTAACTAAAATAGTACGTAGTAAGCGATATGATTTACCGCCCGCTATTGAGACGGTACTTGGGTATGTGATTATGGGTACCGTACCTACGTTACATACTTCTCATTGTATTACGTATTGTTGTTGTTCTGCTCTTCAAGAGATCAAGGTGGGTGCTAAAACTGTGTGTAAGATAAAGCACTAATTAGCTATGCTATGCTATGCTATGCTACGCCATGCTATGCTACGCTATGCTACGCTATGCTACGTTATGCTACGCTATGCTACGCTATGCTATGCTATGCTATGCTATGCTACGCTATGCTATGCTAAGCTACGCTACGCTACACTATACTATACTACACATCCGCTTTGTATATAGATGACATTGCCTGTAATGTCATACCCGCTCCGCTAGCAATTTCGCTTTGTGAAGAGCTTATTCAGCTTTCCAAGCGAGGCCAGTTTGATCTTGTCAAATGGACAAGCAACTCTAAGGAGGTTCTCGCACGCATACCAGATTCTCATAAAGCTTCTCCAGACATTGAGTTTGAGAAGTCTGTACCGCATAAGGTTCTCGGTTTACGCTGGGACAAATCCTGTGATAGTTTTCGGTTTGACGTCTCACCACCAGATGATAAGTGCACCAAACGCACTATGCTGTCCACAGTGGCTCGACTATGGGACATAATGGGTTTTGTGGCTCCCACAATTTTGTACGCCAAGCTCTTGATCAAAGAGCTTTGGCTATCAAAGTGTGAGTGGGATGAAACACCCCCTGACCATATTGTCGCCGCTTGGGGCCAGTTTTGTATTGAGCTTACCGCGCTCAATCAAATTACTATTCCGCGTCATCTTGGGTTGGTAGATGAATGTACCATCAACTTAATAGGTTTTGCTGACGCCAGCGAGCGTGCTTACGGCGGAGTCGTATATCTGCAAGTCCGCATTGGTTCTAACTACTCGGTGCAGTTAGTTTGTGCCAAGTCTAAGGTCTCGCCTGTTAAACCCATTTCGGTTGCGAGACTGGAGTTGTGCGCGGCCCTTCTGCTGTCTTAGTTGCTCCACAAGGTTCAAGATACAGTTTTGCCCCACTACTCTATTAATAAATATACGCATTTTCCGACTCCAAGGTAGTGCTCGCTTGGATTCATTCTTCTCCTCATCGCTGGCAGACTTTTGTCGCCAACCGCGTTAGTAAATTGATTGAACTTGTTTCCGCTACTTGTTTCAATCACGTCGCGGGTTATCGTACTCGTCTTCAGGAATAACTCTCCATAGATCATATCGACTGGAAGTTTATTCCACCAGCATCACCACATTTCGGTGGATGTTGGGCAAGCATGGTCAAAGTAATTAAAACGCATCTCTTCAAAGTTATAGGTCAACAGATCCTCTCTTACGAAGAGCCTTTAACTGTCCTTGCACAAGTCGAGGCACTGATCAACTCGCGTCCGCTCACGGCATTGCGTAGTGACTCTGCAGAACACAGTGCCATTATCGTCACTTCCGGCTCTCATGGCCGTTAGCCATCGTAGAGAAATTGCATACTTCCAAGGACGGTACGACCCGCGTTGTTACCGTGAAAACCGCGAAAAGGAGTTACGTGCGCCCTGTTGTACGTCTCTGTCCGCTTCCAACTCAGTGAGATCTAGCCTGAAGTTGGACCTACCTCTTAGTTTAAGTATTTAGTTAGTAGTTTTCGCTATTATTGCGTTTGTAGTTTTCGCTAAAGTTAATTTAGATTAATTTTATTGTCATATCGCTGTCTTAGCCTATTGATGGGTTATGCAGTAGTACACCCAACATAGCTAAGTTCAATTCAATTTTTTTAAAGGCAACCCTTTAGGGCCGGGGGGATAAGGTAGCGCCATCTACCTTCCTATCTATAACTAATCGCATCAACATCAATCGTTCTGTTCTGTTCTAGTGCGAGCGATATCATATTTCCGTCCCTGTCTCCCATTCCCGAAGAAGGGGCACTGCCTTCCGCGGATTGGTCGCTGCGATCTTCGACGCGAGTGACAGTCCAGAACATTCCGCTCGCTGAGACGCGTCCGCGATACCGTACTGCGCCGCACCGTTGTATGTGATTTATTACCGCTTCCACCAAGGAAAACCCGCTCGCGAATGGTGTAGTGTAGTGAAACAAGCAGCTGCATCACGAAACCACCAGGAGACCGCGTCTGAGGGCGAAGAAGGTTGTATAAGGTAAGTGCCCTCCATCCTTGAAATATCCTATACCCACTCACAGTCACCTTTTCCCGTAACCATCTCCTAGACGGCGAAGAACCGCTATCCTCTGTATACAGTCCATTTCCCTCCCAAGTCGCCTAGAACCTACCTACGGTTTCGGTGCATCGCCGAACCAGACGTATTATACCGCTTTTCTCCTACGTGGACTACTATTTAATGTCAAGTATAGACAGATAAATTGTATTTTGCACAATTAAGTAACATTTTGCATGCCTACCTGGTTGAAATATGGTGATACCTTACTACCCCAATTGTAACAACTGATAATATTTGTAATACCCATATATCGCAAATAAACAATTTGAATTTGAATTTGAAAAGGCAAACCCGTTTCAATACATCCAACATTATAAGACATATTTAGGCAGTTGTTTATCAATTTGCTTTTAATATTTTTTATCTTATGTCAACAATATAATTAAATTAAATCTTAAAATAATTAAATAAAACCAATAATAGACATGAGAATTTAAAATAAAAAAGATATGATTTCTTTGCTTTAAATACATATAAATAATCATTCTCTTTCTATCTCTCAAAACTCATTTTTCATTCAAGAAAATATCAAAATTTACCAACCAACTAACGAAAAAATATAAAATGCTCGGAGTTAGTAAATCAGCTGTAACAGCATTCGGTATAACCGCATTCGTTCTAATGCATTTTGAGCAGCGCGCGGCTACTTTGATGAAGTGTCGGTGGAAGTAATTTTGTTGAATTTACAAGTTCATCGAGTTTAAAAGTTGGGAACTAATGCAACATAATATGATTGGTGAACGAGGATTTCTTGGACATAACTTGGCGAGTTTTTAGTAACCTTTTGTTTAGATATTGTGACGTCGCTGTGACGTCGTGATGACACCGTTCAACCGGCCGCCTGCAACTTCGCCCCCCACACCACCTCGAGCTGCTATAAATACTCAAGCGCTGGCTGCGCCCGCTCTCGTTTGGCTGCCTTCAGACGAGCTAAGTGACCACCTTTCCTGACGACCACCGGGCAGGCGGACCCTCAACAAATCCCTTACCATCGCCGAATCACGCGACCCTGTTTATATCTTTTCGAATAACATTTTTTTAGTAATAAAGTCCGTGTGGTGACGGATTAAGAATACGGATTGTCACCACCCCATATCATCCCATGGGTGTCGTAAGAGCCGACAGAGGGAGCATATTATGCAGAGAACACCACTGTAAGAGAAGGAAAACTTGATACAAACCCTATACCAACCCGTTTGGCCAGCGTGGTATAGTAGGCCAATTTCTCCTTTCAAAGGAGAGGCCTAGTCCGGCAGTGGACTGTTAAAGGCTAATGATGATGAGTAATTTTTTCGCTAGTGAAACGCTTGCTAAATGATGTTTAGATTTACTTGAAGAATTAAATCAATTTTTATTCTAACATTTAACCACGTTTCTTATTTAAACACACCCTAAGTAGGGATAACATTACAGTGGCACCCACGGGAATATATAGGTAGGGTTTTGTTGAGAATCCGCTGCCCGGTGAGTCCTTTTTTTATTTTATTTTTTAACTGTGTATGTGTGAAATCGTTCCAAAGCAGTGTGTGATTATTTTAGTGGCATATATTGTTTCTTTTTGCTTGTTCTATTGTGCTCGGGAAGTTGGTGGTGTTGTGCCGATCACAATAGACATTTTCTCTTTTTGTTCTGTTGTGCTCGGAAGGTCGGTCGTGTTGAGCCGGTCACAACAGACAAATTTTTGCTTACTACGCTTGGTAAGCATTTTTATATTATAACTATTTCTGTTGCCGCGTGTGATAATTAATTTTGTATCAACCGAATAAGTAACAAGTTATAATCGTTTTGCTTGCGACCACGTGTCAACTAAATGACGCGCTGTGGTCAAATTCATTGATCGCATTCTTTGTATTGCGATTTATGGCCTCGCGTCCTCTAGCGACGCGCTAATGTCACCTTCGTTGATCGTATGCTTCGCGATTAGCTTTTTTTAAATACCACTACGGTAATTGAGTGCTGCTGGTAATTATTTGCAGGTGTCACACCCAGTGCTGAGAATTATCAGGTCATATTTCAGTCACTGCTTGACAGATATCAGGACACGCGCGTCCTAGCGTCTACGTACTTTGACCAAGCTTTAAATCTTAAATTGTCCGGCAACGCCTCTGTCTCGAATTTCCAGCTGTTTATTGATAACTTCGTAACCGCGGTTAATTCTCTTAGGAATTTAAAATTAGAAGATCTTTCCGACTTTATGTTGCTTCAACTCGCTTTAAAAAAGTTTGACACTGATACAATTCGCGCATTCGAGATGACGGAACGCAATAATAAAATACCTACACTAGATAGTTTTATTTCGTTCATAAAAGATCAGTGTCGAATATTTCATAATACGCAGTCTGGTTCACCTGGCCCGTCTAACACTAACAGCAACAAACAAAGGTTGAATAAATCGCGAAATAGTAATAATAACTCGGTCCCTAATCCACAATCTTACGTAACATGTTCGGAATCTAATAGTAATAATTCACAGAAGTGTCTGTGCAGTAATATAGTGCACGACCACTTATACAAGTGTCCCGCCTTCGATAATTTGCATGCAACCGCTCGTTTTAAATGCGTAAAAGATAACAAAGCTTGCATTAACTGCTTAAGTATAAAACATAAAACAAGTAATTGTTCTTGTAAGACAAAGTGTCGATCATGTATTTTTTTTTTTTTTTTTTATTTTTTATTTTTTTTTATTTTTTTTTTTTTTTTTTATTTCGTGTAAACTTTTTTAAAGTGCTTACGAAAAGTCAAATTAAAATTGTTCAGTTATAAACTGATCATTTATATTTTTGTGTTGAATTAGAGCAGCTCAATCCCAAGCATTTTTATCGCCTATATAATCAGTAATTTTATAATATGCTTTTAAACACAGTGTAGTTTTAACAATAATTTTGAATTTATTTATAGATAAATTTCTTATATTAAGAGGGAGTTTGTTATAAAAGCGTATACACTGCCCCATAAAACAGCTACTTATTTTGTGGAGGCGGGTGCTATGAACTATAAGATTATTCTTATGTCTAGTATTAACAGTGTGTAGATCACTTTTTTTACTAAATGTGTCAATGTTCTTGTGGACATATAACAGATTCTCGTATATGTATTGCGAAGCAACAGTTAGAATGCCTATCTCACTGAACTTTTCTCTTAGAGAAACACGAGGACCGAGGTTGTAAATACCCCTTATTGCTCTTTTCTGCAGAACGAATATTGTGTCAAGGTCTGCAGCATTCCCCCAGAGAAGAATCCCATATGACATGATACTATGAAAGTAGCTGAAATAGACCATTCTAGCTGTTTCTATATCTGTGAGGCGTCTAATTGTCTTAACCGCATAAGCTGCAGAACTAAGTTTGCCCGAAAGTCTTTCTATATGCGGACCCCATTGAAGTTTGGAATCAAGCATAATACCTAGAAATAAGGTTGTCCCGACGGGCTCAATTCTGGTTTCCTTCAGTTGTACATTGGTTTCCATCTGTTTAACATTGGGCATGGAGAATTTTAAGAGTTTAGTTTTCTTATCATTGAGTAATAAATTATTTACATTAAACCAATTAACAACTTTAGAGAGTGCGTTGTTTACTTCGTCAAAATTACTCTGTTGTCTTTTAATATTAAAAATTAAAGAGGTGTCATCCGCGAACAACACAATCTCATGATCGTTCTTTACGTAAGAGGGTAAATCGTTGATATAGATCAAAAATAGAAATGGTCCGAGTATTGAACCCTGCGGGACGCCCATTTTTAAGGCAGAACCTGGCGATGTCTTATCATTAATCTGAACCTTCTGGATTCTGTTGCCCAAATAAGAAACCAGGAGATTAAGAGCTTTGTTCCTAATGCCATAATGATATAATTTCCTGACTAGAGTATCATGATGTACACAATCAAAGGCTTTGGACAAGTCGCAAAAAATTCCTAAAGCATCTTGCGACTTCTCCCAAGCTGTAAATATACTTTTGAGTAACTCTACTCCTGCGTCAGTAGTTGAACGACCCCTCGTAAATCCGAACTGTTTCTTGTGAAGAAGATTATGTTTGTTAAAATAACTAAGCAATTGACTAAGTATTAATTTTTCAAAAATTTTACTAAGCGTTGGCAATACAGAAATAGGTCGAAAATTAGAAGGGTCTGATGTGTCGCCAGATTTAAATAAAGGTATAACTTTACTATATTTCATTAAATCAGGAAATATTCCAGAAGCGACGCAACCATTGAACACTGTTGCAAGATGTGGAGCTATTATGGTAATAATAGATGAAACAGTCTTCACTGACAATCCCCACAAATCCATTGTCTTTTTCATATTTATAGTTTTAAATTGATAAATAACATCTTTAGTAGTCACAACGGTAAATTCAAAGGCTGCACCACATTCTGGCACGCAGTCCCTAAGAAGCATTTCAGCAGACATGGAAGATGAGTCGAGCGACCCTGTAGTTATTATAGGTATATTAGAAAAAAACTTCTCAAATTCTGTCGCTACTTCCAGGTCCTCTGCAACACTCACATTATTGATATTCAATAGGAAGTCACGGCTGCGTGCTTTGGCTCTGCCAGTTTCATTGTTGATGACATTCCAGGTAGCCTTTATAGTGTTTTCTGATAATTTTATTTTATTTCTCAAATAAATAGATTTTGCTGTACTACAAGCTTGTCTAAATATTTTGGAATATTTTTTTACATAATTAATAAAGTTCTGACTATTATTATAAGTTTTTTCATCATACAGTTCATATAACCTAATCCGGCTTTTATGAATACCTTCAGTTGCCCAATCACTAAACATCAGACGGTCAGTTACATTTAATTTTTTGGATGTAAATACAGTCTGAAATTCGTCATTAATCAAGTCAAACAAAGAGCTATATAACTGATCCGGATGGTCATGATGAGGCAACCAACGCATTTTTCGAGATAAATTGTCTTTAAAAGTTTTAAGTCGATTTTCATTTATTGGTATATATTTAATAATTTTTCTCTGGACTTTTGGGCATTTTCTTGGACAACAGATTAACTGCCCACTGTGATCTGACTGAAGCATATTAATCAAAGATCTGTGTAATGGTTTTATATTAGTAAATATATTATCAATACAAGTACCACTTGTGGCAGTCACTCTAGTTGGTTCATAAAAATTATGACATAAATTGTATGACTTAAATAAATTTAAAAATTTGATAGTCGAAGAGCATTTTTCTAATATGTTAACGTTAAAATCTCCACAAATAGCAACAGTTTTACGGCAGTTACAAACTTTGCTAAGGGCATCCTCCATAATAACTAAAAAACTTTCTAATGGTGCACATGGAGGTTTGTATACACTCATAACAATGAACTGCTCAAACTCAACACATGTGATTTCTACTACTCGCTCAACAGAGAGGCTCACAATGTCAGTCCTTTCTTTAAATTTTAGAAATTTGCTAACTATGATTAACGAGCCACCATGGATAAAGTTTTCTCTACTGAACGAGCTTGCAACCTGGTGGTTATTGAAATTGAATATGAACTGGTGGCTTCTTAGCCAATGTTCTGTAATGCATAAAATATCAATATTGTTACAGTTCATAAACAATTCCAATTCTAACTCCTTACCCATCAACCCTTGTATATTTTGATGCACCAGGCTGATACAATTTTTTAAATTATTTTTTGTAGGTAAGGTTGATGGAGTTGTATTTTTGTCACTTAAACTAGGTGCAGAATTCAATGTCTTATTAAATATATTGCCAGAGATTGACTCTATTGTCTCAGAATTCAATTTAAAGAATTTGGAACGGATTCCAAGCTTATATTGCATGTCAAATTTGACTGCTCAATAAAAGCAGTGTGGTTAGCCAAAACCTTGGCTGTGTTATTAATACAATAAGCTAGCGAGGATGCTATTTGTCTTTTATAAAATTGTGATATATAATAATTATCATATGTCAAATAAAAATTTCTAATTAGAGCATTAGAGTCAATAATGTCAATTAAATTATTATAACATGTCATGGTATGTAATTTGGAATTAATCTTAAATCTATAATCATTTTCAGCTTGTGGCAACAGCTTACTGTAAGGAAAAGCAAGTAACAGAATTTTTTTAACTTTTAAATTCAGTAATTGGTCAAAATATCTCTTTATTAAATTAATATTTGCATTTCCTCTTCTCCCAATAAATATAATTATTGTTGATTCAGGACAGTATGATTTAGATAAAATTGATTGCATAATCTGAGAAAAGCTTGCTCCAGGCATACATAAGTTAGTAATAGTCATACCTGTCCTTTGCCTCAACAATTGGCTCATGTTTTTACCTATCTCATCGCTAAACATTAATAGCTTGTCGGTGTTTGTAATGTGGGGTGAGAAAGAAGTGCCAGAATTACAATAAGAATTAATGGAATTAATGGTGCTGTCATCCACTGCAGCAGAGAGTGACAGCAAATCAGAGCAATAATTCAAAGTAGTTGACTGTGAATGACTCTGTGGCGCCTGGCTAAGTTCATTGCCATGACTATTATTAGTCAAAGATTGAAACCTCTCTTCATTGTACTTACACAAGTCCACTAACTCATCCATTGCCAAGATATGCTCGTTAATTTGTTTTTGTGATAGATTATATTTTTTTGTCATATTAGCCAAAGAATCTTGTAAACTATCAATCTCCGTCTGCAGACAATGAATATCAGCATCATATTTCACTAGATTTGAATCTAATTTAGTTAGACATACTGACATTTGTTCTTTTACATTAACATATTTTTTGCAATAATCTAGATTTATGTTTGATTTCCTGTACATTCTTAATAATTTTTCCTTTTTCCTAATAAATTTATTTATTTTAATATACTTCTTCAATTTATTACAAGCTTTCATGTTTCTAAATGACTGAATAGTTGAATTAGAATCTGTAAGATCAATAGTCACTATATTCTTACTGTCATCATCGGAGATAGCAGAAACCATACCTGGAGCGCTGCCAACCAGCTCATCAAATAATGACTGTGTGGTTACTGATTTTATAGACCGGTTTGCACTTTCTAATCTGTTAATATGATCATTGGCCTCGCTTAGGAGACCCTCTAACTCAGTGATGCGTTTTAGAGCGTTCTCAAACTCATCACTGCACCTGTCAAATTGTGTTACAATCTTATGCAATCTGTCCCGTTCATCAAGGGTAGTGAGTAAATTAGAGTGTATTTCTGCCATCTCGCTCCTAAGCTGAGAGTTTTTACCTAAAATCTCTAGCATTTCTTTCTCATTGTCATCATGTTCACTTTGTAGTGACTGACACAAATCCTTATATTTCTTTAGTTCTACAAGGGTCACCTGTAATTTCTCATCATCTAAGCGTGCCCTTCTGGTCATCATCTTGACAAAATTAAGTAAACAAAGCAAGAAAGGTTCACTGAGGTTTGTGTAAGACACAACAAAGTTTTTTGTATAGATTGAGGTATGCTGACTTAGTATTATCGCTAGTGTAGGGTGTAAGAATGTCAAATAACAAGTAAACTCACCTCAAATTGTCTCAAAGTCAGCTATTATTGTAAAAATAATGCAAATTCTTTTAAATAAAATTGTTCGTTACTTTGACAGGTTGTAATCAAAAACATCATACACTGTTACATTTCGATAAAGATAACCCGTTGTCGAGCCAAGCCGCTAACCTTGACACACTTGCGCCGCAGGTGCAGACCACGGTAGCTGCGCCTTCCGCGTCTGAGGGCGAAGTATCGTTGTGTATGACATCCATTGCGCGGGCGACGCGCACGCGAGGACGGCACTCGCGCATCTATAATGATCCGCGCAGGGCCAAAACGCAGTGTACGGCGTCTAAGACGGTACTGTTAGCGACAGCGCAAGTTATCGTATATGATGTTGATGGGTCGCCGCACATGGTACGTTGTCTGCTAGATAGCGCATCTCAGACCAATCTTATAACATCGGAATGCTTCAAACGCCTCGGATTATGGAATAACTTTAAAAATACTAACTCAACCGTCAAAGGGATAGGCGGATCAGAAAAGCATTGCAGGGGTTCCGTAGATATTAAAATACATTCGCGTTTTGATAGGAATATTAATTTTAACATTTCTTCGCTTATCGTGGAGCGTATCACGGACGCATTGCCGAACGCTAATGTAGACGTAGCATCACTCACTCATCTCGAGTCATTGCCGCTAGCCGACGCGGAGTTTGCGAATCCGGCAGGCATTGATATTTTGATCGGAGCTTCAATATTTCCGCACTTGCTACTAACTAAAATAGTACGTAGTGAGCGATATGATTTACCGCCCGCTATTGAGACGGTACTTGGGTATGTGATTATGGGTACCGTACCTACGTTACATACTTCTCATTGTATTACGTATTGTTGTTGTTCTGCTCTTCAAGAGATCAAGGTGGGTGCTAAAACTGTGTGTAAGATAAAGCACTAATTAGCTATGCTATGCTATGCTATGCTATGCTATGCTACGCCATGCTATGCTACGCTATGCTACGCTATGCTACGCTATGCTACGTTATGCTACGCTATGCTACGCTATGCTATGCTATGCTATGCTACGCTATGCTATGCTAAGCTACGCTACGCTACACTATACTATACTACACATCCGCTTTGTATATAGATGACATTGCCTGTAATGTCATACCCGCTCCGCTAGCAATTTCGCTTTGTGAAGAGCTTATTCAGCTTTCCAAGCGAGGCCAGTTTGATCTTTTCAAATGGACAAGCAACTCTAAGGAGGTTCTCGCACGCATACCAGATTCTCATAAAGCTTCTCCAGACATTGAGTTTGAGAAGTCTGTACCGCATAAGGTTCTCGGTTTACGCTGGGACAAATCCTGTGATAGTTTTCGGTTTGACGTCTCACCACCAGATGATAAGTGCACCAAACGCACTATGCTGTCCACAGTGGCTCGACTATGGGACATAATGGGTTTTGTGGCTCCCATAATTTTGTACGCCAAGCTCTTGATCAAAGAGCTTTGGCTATCAAAGTGTGAGTGGGATGAAACACCCCCTGACCATATTGTCGCCGCTTGGGGCCAGTTTTGTATTGAGCTTACCGCGCTCAATCAAATTACTATTCCGCGTCATCTTGGGTTGGTAGATGAATGTACCATCAACTTAATAGGTTTTGCTGACGCCAGCGAGCGTGCTTACGGCGGAGTCGTATATCTGCAAGTCCGCATTGGTTCTAACTACTCGGTGCAGTTAGTTTGTGCCAAGTCTAAGGTCTCGCCTGTTAAACCCATTTCGGTTGCGAGACTGGAGTTGTGCGCGGCCCTTCTGCTGTCTTAGTTGCTCCACAAGGTTCAAGACACAGTTTTGCCCCACTACTCTATTAATAAATATACGCATTTTCCGACTCCAAGGTAGTGCTCGCTTGGATTCATTCTTCTCCTCATCGCTGGCAGACTTTTGTCGCCAACCGCGTTAGTAAATTGATTGAACTTGTTTCCGCTACATGTTTCAATCACGTCGCGGGTTATCGTACTCGTCTTCAGGAATAACTCTCCATAGATCATATCGACTGGAAGTTTATTCCACCAGCATCACCACATTTCGGTGGATGTTGGGCAAGCATGGTCAAAGTAATTAAAACGCATCTCTTCAAAGTTATAGGTCAACAGATCCTCTCTTACGAAGAGCCTTTAACTGTCCTTGCACAAGTCGAGGCACTGATCAACTCGCGTCCGCTCACGGCATTGCGTAGTGACTCTGCAGAACACAGTGCCATTATCGTCACTTCCGGCTCTCATGGCCGTTAGCCATCGTAGAGAAATTGCATACTTCCAAGGACGGTACGACCCGCGTTGTTACCGTGAAAACCGCGAAAGGGAGTTACGTGCGCCCTGTTGTACGTCTCTGTCCGCTTCCAACTCAGTGAGATCTAGCCTGAAGTTGGACCTACCTCTTAGTTTAAGTATTTAGTTAGTAGTTTTCGCTATTATTGCGTTTGTAGTTTTCGCTAAAGTTAATTTAGATTAATTTTATTGTCATATCGCTGTCTTAGCCTATTGATGGGTTATGCAGTAGTACACCCAACATAGCTAAGTTCAATTCTATTTTTTTTAAAGGCAACCCTTTAGGGCCGGGGGGATATGGTAGCGCCATCTACCTTCCTATCTATAACTAATCGCATCAACATCAATCGTTCTGTTCTGTTCTAGTGCGAGCGATATCATATTTCCGTCCCTGTCTCCCATTCCCGAAGAAGGGGCACTGCCTTCCGCGGATTGGTCGCTGCGATCTTCGAAGCGAGTGACAGTCCAGAACATTCCGCTCGCTGAGACGCGTCCGCGATACCGTACCGCGCCGCACCGTTGTATGTGATTTATTACCGCTTCCACCAAGGAAAACCCGCTCGCGAATGGTGTAGTGTAGTGAAACAAGCAGCTGCATCACGAAACCACCAGGAGACCGCGTCTGAGGGCGAAGAAGGTTGTATAAGGTAAGTGCCCTCCATCCTTGAAATATCCTATACCCACTCACAGTCACCTTTTCCCGTAACCATCTCCTAGGCGGCGAAGAACCGCTATCCTCTGTATACAGTCCATTTCCCTCCCAAGTCGCCTAGAACCTACCTACGGTTTCGGTGCATCGCCGAACCAGACGTATTATACCGCTTTTCTCCTACGTGGACTACTATTTAATGTCAAGTATAGACAGATAAATTGTATTTTGCACAATTAAGTAACATTTTGCATGCCTACCTGGTTGAAATATGGTGATACCTTACTACCCCAATTGTAACAACTGATAATATTTGTAATACCCATATATCGCAAATAAACAATTTGAATTTGAATTTGAAAAGGCAAACCCGTTTCAATACATCCAACATTATAAGACATATTTAGGCAGTTGTTTATCAATTTGCTTTTAATATTTTTTATCTTATGTCAACAATATAATTAAATTAAATCTTAAAATAATTAAATAAAACCAATAATAGACATGAGAATTTAAAATAAAAAAGATATGATTTCTTTGCTTTAAATACATACAAATAATCATTCTCTTTCTATCTCTCAAAACTCATTTTTCATTCAAGAAAATATCAAAATTTACCAACCAACTAACGAAAAAATATAAAATGCTCGGAGTTAGTAAATCAGCTGTAACAGCATTCGGTATAACCGCATTCGTTCTAATGCATTTTGAGCAGCGCGCGGCTACTTTGATGAAGTGTCGGTGGAAGTAATTTTGTTGAATTTACAAGTTCATCGAGTTTAAAAGTTGGGAACTAATGCAACATAATATGATTGGTGAACGAGGATTTCTTGGACATAACTTGGCGAGTTTTTAGTAACCTTTTGTTTAGATATTGTGACGTCGCTGTGACGTCGTGATGACACCGTCCACCCGGCCGCCTGCAACTTCGCCCCCCACACCACCTCGAGCTGCTATAACTACTCAAGCGCTGGCTGCGCCCGCTCTCTTTTGGCTGCCTTCAGACGAGCTAAGTGACCACCTTTCCTGACGACCACCGGGCAGGCGGACCCTCAACAAATCCCTTACCATCGCCGAATCACGCGACCCTGTTTATATCTTTTCGAATAACATTTTTTTAGTAATAAAGTCCGTGTGGTAACGGATTAAGAATACGGATTGTCACCACCCCATATCATCCCATGGGTGTCGTAAGAGCCGACAGAGGGAGCATATTTTGCAGAGAACACCACTGTAAGAGAAGGAAAACTTGATACAAACCCTATACCAACCCGTTTGGCCAGCGTGGTATAGTAGGCCAATTCCTCCTTTCAAAGGAGAGGCCTAGTCCAGCAGTGGACTCTTAAAGGCTGATGATGATGAGTAATTTTTTCGCTAGTGAAATGCTTGCTAAATGATGTTTAGATTTACTTGAAGAATTAAATCAATTTTTATTCTAACATTTAACCACGTTTCTTATTTAAACACACCCTAAGTAGGGATAACATTACAGTGGCACCCACGGGAATATATAGGTAGGGTTTTGTTGAGAATCCGCTGCCCGGTGAGTCCTTTTTTTATTTTATTTTTTAACTGTGTATGTGTGAAATCGTTCCAAAGCAGTGTGTGATTATTTTAGTGGCATATATTGTTTCTTTTTGCTTGTTCTACTGTGCTCGGGAAGTTGGTGGTGTTGTGCCGATCACAATAGACATTTTCTCTTTTTGTTCTGTTGTGCTCGGAAGGTCGGTCGTGTTGAGCCGGTCACAACAGACAAATTTTTGCTTACTACGCTTGGTAAGCATTTTTATATTATAACTATTTCTGTTGCCGCGTGTGATAATTAATTTTGTATCAACCGAATAAGTAACAAGTTATAATCGTTTTGCTTGCGACCACGTGTCAACTAAATGACGCGCTGTGGTCAAATTCATTGATCGCATTCTTTGTATTGCGATTTATGGCCTCGCGTCCTCTAACGACGCGCTAATGTCACCTTCGTTGATCGTATGCTTCGCGATTAGCTTTTTTTAAATACCACTACGGTAATTGAGTGCTGCTGGTAATTATTGCTAATAATTGCTGCTTTGGCTGACTTGTGGAACGAATTCACACCATTCTCTTTTTCATTTCTTCTCATTTTTCTACTATAACCTTCTGGTAGTGATTTTGCACGGCGATATATTTCTATATAGTAGATATTAATTAAATACTTTTACCGCCTATTACGGCGATTATCTTTTAAAATTAACTATTCTTTTTCTTTCTTACTAAGAAAGTTACATCTTTATTATACCACGTGTGCCTAACATAATTGGACTGGCTGAGAATGAACGTACCTAAAGATGCTAGCGTATTATATACTAGGTTTTTAGCTAGAATTCCGTGGTCGTTTGTTAATCAAACGTACACGTGTCACATGCAGGTTGCTCACTAACAATAATTAACGAATTTAATCTTTGTCTATTTGGTATAGAAATACGAATATCATCGTAGAATTATTAGTTGTTCGTTTTGTCAAATGTTTATTATGCTACAATCGTTGTTTTTGGTCTTCGATTTTCTCTTCCTGTTACTGCCTATGGCTATGTTATTTGAGAATACATCTATTTATGCATTTACTGTTCATTGTGAACTCAAACATAAAATTCCTGCGTCGCAATTATTGAATTATATTTTGTATTGGATTTTTTTTGTGTCGCTAGGATTGTTTTTTTTTCAATGCCTGGTTTCTATTGAAATATATAAAACATATAATGATAAATAAATGATAAAATTAAACCGCTGACAGCCGGATAAATACTTAATTATCAATATGTAACTTGTTTCCTTTATACAAAATGCTATGCATCTGGTTTTACTAAACCATCTTAAATAGTGCTGGTTATAATGTGTTCTTGTGTTTACGCAAATGTTATTATATCAAACTGAATTTATCAAACTTAATTGAACTAAACTAACTTTAACTAAAGTGGGTATTTGCACATAAATTGCATCAGTGACTTCTATTCTTGAATAACTATGTGGCTATTTGCATATGAATCAAGTGAATAATATTTATACCTCATTAAATAACTAAAGTGGCTGTTTACACACAAATTAATAGATAATTTCAATACTTAAATAACGAATGTGGGTATTTCTACATAAATCAATAATTTTTATACTTTAATAACTAAAGCAAATTAATTGATTTACAAGTTAAAAGATAATACCATTTCGTATTTCACCGTCGTTTATTTTAACCTAAAAGCTAAATAAAATAATTAAATCTTATTCTATTATAGCATAAATGTGTTTATAAACGATTGGGTACAGTGTCATTAACAACAATGTAAGACGCATATGTATGCGAAGTTATAATTACCTACATAATTATTTGTGACGGCCAACAATAGTGCTATTGTTTTCGAGTTGGAGCTCACAAGTCACAAGATAACGCATTGTTGTGTTAACGATTTATGTAAACATGCTAACATAAAACATGAATAAATATTACTGTTATAAATTGTCGAAGAGGTTTGCTAAACTTAATATTGTTGCACGATCTGTTATTTATCTAACTAATTATCCAACTCTCTGATAACTATCTAATGTCACATAACTATATAAATATCAGATATGTTTCTCTTGGTGATTTCCATATAAAAGATCTTAAATTAACTCACTACAAAGTTTAAGAATGTAATGATTAATGCTCATCACTAATGATCTAATCACTAAAATAACTTAACACTTTGTTACAAATAGTATTAAAATCTTTAATTCCTAATAACAGCTAAATCATGTACCCAATTATCTTGTTACATATAGCTTTAGTAATGACTGATCGAAATACAATAAAATATTTTTTTCCCTTATGGCTCAGTGGCTAAAAGGTTGTTGTCGGATCGGTCTGTGGTTCGATTCTCGCTTGTGTTTTTTGTGTTTTTTTAACTATGGTAGTATATACTATATCATCGACCGTCTCCTTCGATGATGTTTTATACATTACATCTTGCTCCGAATATTTTTTTGTGTTTTTTAACTATGGTAGTGTGTACTATACCATCGACGTTCTCCTTCGATGGTGTATTATTCATTACATTTTACTAAGAATTGTGCAATTGTCTTTAATTAATTTGTGTCATGTTCAGAAACTAGATAATGACTCTCGTCAATGGAATGCGGTCAGCGCCAAGCGCGAAGTGATGACTCACGTGTTCACCGGCTCAAACTTTCGATCGCAGTAATAATTGTTATTCCATTTTAAATGAATACAATTTGTCCTTGCAATATTGCATCGACCTTGTTATTGAGCAATTTGTTTGTGATACTGCCAACTGATCGTAATATTCTTAGTATCGTAATATAGTAAAATTGTAATATTAGTTTACGACTTATACACTTTCAATTTAATTTCACTTATCGAGGCCGGGTTGTCAGGTGATGCCTACCAACATAGACTGGGTGGTTATTTGCTCTAAAACTCACGTATAATACCTCTTCGCGCGTCGTGTATTAAAATGAATACGACTCGCATCGGGAATGAATGCTGGCTTGTTTATACGTATGATTGTGTGTGGGCCTTTTGAATGTGATGTATGTCAGGTCGTCCGTGTGGTGACGGATTAAGAATACGGATTGTCACCACCCCGTATCATCCCATGGGTGTCGTAAGAGCCGACAGAGGGAGCATATTATGCAGAGAACAGCACTGTAAGAGAAGGAAAACTTGATACAAACCCTATACCAACCCGTTTGGCCAGCGTGGTATAGTAGGCCAATTCCTCCTTTCAAAGGAGAGGCCTAGTCCAGCAGTGGACTGCTAAAGGCCGATGATGATGTCAGGTAATAGGAACGTTCAATGCTTGGTGACGTATGAATGGTCGAGGGTTATACTTGTTTTTTTTTTTCTCTTTCAGGGTTAATAGTTGCCTTGTATAAACCTACTGACACCACCACCACTCATCTGTTTCAGGGTCCCGGAATGAAGTTGCCACCTACCAGCCACAGAATTTTCCCTCTGGGAAAATTCTGGCCTAATCGGGGGAGTGTGTGACGTCGCTGTGACGTCGTGATGATACCGTCCGCCCGGCCGCCTGCATCTTCGCCCCCCACACAGCCTCGAGCTGCTATAAATACTCAAGCGCTGGCTGCGCCCGCTCTCTTTTGGCTGCCTTCAGACGAGCTAAGTGACCACCTTTCCTGACGACCACCGGGCAGGCGGACCCTCAACAAATCCCTTACCATCGCCGAATCACGCGACCCTGTTTATATCTTTTCGAATAACATTTTTTAAGTAATTTTTTCGCTAGTGAAACGCTTGCTAAATGATGTTTAGATTTACTTGAAGAATTAAGTCAATTTTTATTGTAACATTTAACCACGTTTCTCATTTAAACACACCCTAAGTAGGGATAACGTTACAATATATATTTATGTGATTAAGAGTACCGCAGTGATAATATAGGGACGAAACTGTTAATGTATTTGTAGATTCATTAAGTAATTAACTTCAAAAATTACGTTTATGAACGTCACCATGTAACCTAGCAATAAATAATTTAGACTGACTTTGATAAACTGCTAAGAACTAGCATTGAACCCGGGTTCGGGTGGGCACCGCGCATTTATCTAAATTATATGCGTAATAAATGGTTAATTATCGCTTACTACACGATGAAGAGTAAAATCGTGGTAAACCTACACACTACAAATATGGCCAACTTAGCGGAATGAGGTCTCACGCTTTCCCTAGTGAGAGGAGACTCATGCCCGACAGCGGAACAGTTTATATACGAGGTTAATATTAATAATAATATCATGACGAGGACACTCAATAAATAATCGCACGACAGGGGAGCCGCCATCTTGACGTTAATAAATTATCCGTTTTAATCGTAAAGTATCTCTTTGTTAAGAGAAAATTATTCGGGACTTTTGAATTTTTCATCCCGTACGAATTCTGGCTTGTTTCAAAAAGTGCGAACGTTGCCGCCGGCATCGAGAAAATATATCTGCAGTTTGTTTTATATTAAGCTATTAATTAATAAAGAGAGAAGGCCGTGCCACGAAAAGCGGCTAACTTTCTAATTTCCATCACGACCCAATACAACGTTTAATTAAGTCCGTTTTGAACTTTTTTTCTTCTCTCTTATAATAATTACAAGTTTCCACTTCTTTGATCTAATTTTCTATGTATTTAAAACAGCTGGGTAATAAAATTTTATAGAGAAAATGTATAAGAATAATTAATCATTCGTAAAAATTATGATTATTCTGGAGGAGGAAAAAAGAAAGTACATTTAAAAGGTTTTATTGTAAAATTTACTAGAAACAGTTAAATTATTTTAATGGTAAATGGCTGCGGAGCAATAAGAGATAATATCAAATGATGCTTGCCGCGCTTTTTACTCCGTTCCGCTCTTGTCACCTGCAAGCTGAACGGAGAAATTATTGTGGCGGGTGCAGACGCTACAAATTATATGCAAGGCGCACTATTGTATTAGCGCGGGGCAGTAGTCGTCTCCCTGCACTCGTGATTTGTTAGTACTCACGACCGAAGTCGATTTATATTTGCCACAGAGTAGGTAACTGTCTTGAAAACTGCGGCGACTTGAAGGCAAGAGCAAACAAGTAAAATAACGAGATCTCTTTGGGTTACTGAGTCAACCGACATTCACTCTGAGGAAAAGCAAAATTACTTCCACATCTGGTAGGACCAGTAAGCAGACTACGTCCGCCAAGGTGGTCTCTTGAATCGTCACCGGTGAGGAATTATTATTATTTTTAAAAGGCAACGCGTTCACTAGCATCAAGTTACTTTATCCCTATACTTGACGATGTGCATTTAAATGCACAGTTTTTTTTTAAATATTCTACAAGCAAAATTAAGTACATTTTTTAATTATTTTCTACTCATTCACCCATGAAATGCCCTTATTTGACATAAAAAAATATTACTGAGCCCTGGCGACACTTGGTCTACTCAGTAGATCGTGAGATGGTGGAGCATGCGCGTGCGTCTACGGCATCCATGGTAAAAATTCATTGAAATCATATTATTTATTAACGAAATTGAATAAAAAAGTTATAAAAACAGGACCTAAATATACAGTCTTGTGAATTAAATATAGATTTTTTCAATTTGAAATTGTTTACTTGGAAACATTTTCATGTTATCTTGCATGTGTCTTTAAATGCACATTGCCAAACTATTAACAGACCTACGAGCACTAGGCTGTGTGCATTTATAGATACATTGCCAGTTTGAAGGACATTGTTTTTAAAATAACATTATGAATTTCAATTAAATTATTTCTTACTATTAGATGTTTATTATTTATATTTCTTTATTTTGGCGTTAGTGCCTCAGTCTGGTGCTAGTTCCGACATAGAAAAAGTGGTTCTTCGGAAGATGAACTTCATTATGCATGCTCAGTGCTATATTTCGACAATTTTTCACTTCAGTAGAATTGCTGGAACATTTGAGTAATGTTTATGGTATCTTTGCTTTAGGGACTATCAGGCAAAACAGACTTCGAGGGGCTGCAGCCAAACTACCTACTGATAAAGAGCTAAAAAATAAAGGTCGTGGATCTTTTACTCAAGTCGTTTCTAATGGATGTAAAATAGCAGTAGTCAAATGGGTTGACAACAAGTGTGTCACTACGGCCAGTACTTATACTGACTCGCAGCAGGTGCATCAGGTGTTACGATACTGTAAAAACACAAAAAGCAAAGCATCTGTTACATGTCCCAACATCGTAAAAGAATACAACTGTTGTATGGGAGGTGTAAACTTTGCAGATATGCTAGTAGCTCTTTAGCGGACTGAAATGCGAGCACATCGTTGGTATATACCTTTATACTCACAGGTTCTTGACATATGTGTCAATAATACATGGCTCATTTATCGTCGTGAAACCAAAGATGCAAAGCAAATGAAACTTAAAGACTTTCGATGGGCTATAAGTAACGATCTCACCACCTTTCAAAGAATTAAGAAGTTTTCGAATACGTCCAGAATTTCGAAATTTATTACACCGCAGATGTCCGACTACGGCCGATATGACCACTTTAGACACTTGCCATCATTTACAAATAAAGGCAGATGCAAGAATTGCATAAAAAGTCAGACTAAATTAATATATGTAAAATGCAACGTGAGGCTTTATTTGGTATATGGTCGTAATTGTTTTTATGTTTATCATACAAAATAATAGTAATAAATTTCACTGTCGACATATCTGATTACTGATTTCTCATTATTAGTAGTATTTTGTGTGTTTACAACTTTTGTAGTAGGTACTTAAAGATGATTTTTATTGTTTAAAAGGACTATAGCGGCAACCGAAATACATAATTTGTAAAAATTTCAGCTTTCTAGCTATCAAAAGGTCATAGACAACCATGTTGTTGTCTTTATGCTCCTATTTGATCTCTTTACTAGTAGTTTTTTTTTTAATCAACCGTTGTTTCTTCTTAAATAAGTCATGTTTCAATTTCGTCTGCACATGGCAATGTGCATTTAAATGCACACGCTTTTTTACAGCGATAATTCGACGAAGCTGGCAATGTGCATTTAAATGCACATGCGATATTTCCAAAACTATATATTTATGATTTTTTTTTGCATTTTTTACATGTATTTGACACGTATTAGATGCGATATATGTGGAAAAAATAATGAATATATACAATAAAAACCTTTGCCAAGTATAGGGTTATAAAAATTAAATCAGCAGACACAAAGAACACACAGCCCACTCAAAACATCCATTAGTGGATCATACAAAGTGTTGTTTCTTGTAAAATTCAAACCCAATATCCGAAACAGTCGGCGTGGTACATACCAAAGGCCGTGGCCTGGCAACCGCTTAAACCATCACACTATCCTAGAAGTCAATCTATTGGAGACTATAGATTTTGATATGATTGGAAACAGTCATAAACATTTCCGAAGTAACTATTCAATATTAGGATACCGTCTGCCAACTTTATGGCACTTTTGTTTTTCTTTAATTTCAACTTAGTGCCAGACTCTCAAAAGTTGTTTGACGATAACAGATATAAGTTAAAGTTGTTATGAAATATGATACCCTAGTTTTGTTAAAGACAAGTTCTTTCAATCTGTGATACTTTAAAAGTGACATATTTTAGATGATTATTTTATATAGATGTAAAAGCGACTTATGTGTTGGCCCCCTTTCACTTTCCTAATTGATTGTGACGTTATATTATACTGCATAGGACTGACCTTTTGTTTTGTTTTACGAGGTGGAAAATCCCTTCGGATCTCCGACTCTTGGGGAAATGAGAGCGGAGTATGTGGTGTTACCAATAAAACCACCTCGACTTTCTCATGTACCCGTGTGACGGAGGGTCGGGTATCGCGGAAGCATTCGTCGCAACCCCCCGACAGGTATTGGCCCACCAGATGGTCCGGCGGGCCCCGAAGAAGACCCCCTTGGCGGCGGATAAAGGTGTTGGGCTCCGCCCCAAAACACCCAGCGGCCGCAGAGGATAGGGAGGACGGCAACGCAACACCGCATCTCCTCTTCCTCTGCGGCCCCACCGCGACGCAACATGGTGCGCCCCCATTTGGTCGCGCGGGAGATAGGGCGCGCGGCAACGCAACACCGACACGCCTCTTCTACCGCGACCGCACCCGACTGCGAGGGACAGACAGAACTGTCCCCTGCACCCGCACTTTGGACGCATCTTGCGCAGGCCTCACCCAAGCCCACGTGGAGCGTTCCCTCCCAGGATCCCGCTTACCAGAAACCCACGGTTACTGAGCCCTCCCACCACGCAAGGTGGAGATCCCACGGAGGGGGCATAAGACTGACCTTAATAAATTTAAAAAGACGAAAAATTTTGTTAAAGACTTTTAAAGTTCTTTCAATCTGTGATAGTTTAAAAGGGACATATTTTTAGATAATTATTTTGTACAGATGTAAAAGTGACTTATATGTTCGCCCCCTTTCACTTTCCTAATTGATTGTGACGTTTAATTATACTGCATAAGACTGCCCTTAATAAATTTAAAAAGACGAAAAATATCGCGATACCATCATAACTCATTTCTTATACTCAAGTCAAATTACATTTAGACTGATCCAACTCAAATTGAACTAACTTCTTCGGTGCATTTTTGACAATGGTTGTACCCTAACCCAAAGGAACAATCGGTAATTAACCCTCCTACCCACAACTTGTGCCTGTTTAACCGTAGTTCAAAATGAGCGTGGTCCGATTCGCTGCTGTCTAAATCAACCATTAAATGAAGAATTTTCTTTCTAAACTTCCTTCATTATGGCTCTTAGACTGAGGACATGGCTAAGCGAGAGCGTTGCGTAAGCGAGTACTAACTTTTGATATGAGCCTTATCGATACCACAGTCAAATAATCCATACAGTCGTTCGACGAACGCGTTTAGACGGGTCAATCGTGCGGGGGCCAAGAGGTGAGACGCGGGAAGAGCGGTACCTAGTTACGTATATCGCCTTAGTTCGTAACTAGGTACATGTTTTTGGGGGCTGGCACGTGCTTGTTTTTTGTTCGTTACTTATTTATTTGCTTATGAATATTAATTAAGATGGTGCATACGACTTGTGCTGTGAGACATTGAAATTCTTTATGCTGTTTAAAGATTTACATAAATAAGGATTTAAAAAATCTGCGATTTCATCAATTTACTTATACCAAAAAAGAAAATTTCATTAATTATAATTATTTATATTATTTTGAAATCTATGTACCTATAACCACCTAAAATAATGTGCACATTCCTACTAATCTACTAACTTTTTACAATATCTCATGTCTGGCCAAATCACAGAATAAAGTAGCAATTATTGTACGTAAACAACATGGCAGACGTAAGAATATATGCGTTGTAAGGTAATATTCGATTCTGGTGTGATTTTAATTTCATTCAATAAGTACCTAGTACCTTCACATTAGGTAAGTACTATTACATATTATTATGTATCTTGGTAACGGCGCATCCTAGCTCAAAAATAATCATATTTTGGCCCCCTTTTATAAACCTCACACATGTTCTTTGTAATCTCATAGCCCGGTTACCCATCCATAAAATTACCGTGATGTCTATTGTTTTACCTTAACGTAGTTTGCACGAAAAAATCTGCAAAATACTTCATATCGATAACATAGGCTCTGCAAGCTGATCTCAAGGTTACCCATCCATTAAACCACCGGCACCGCTATGTCAATCGCTTTATTTTAACTTGGTTTGTACGAAAAATGCTTTATATCCTTAACCGCCTCCCACGACACCTGCGGGATGAAATAGACACTTTGTATGCAAATCTGTTTTATAATAATTATTTATCGTTAATTATTGTAATAATATAATATACTAGCTGTTTCCCACGGTTTCACCCGCGTCCTGAGGGCACTTCTTCGCGTACCCGGTTAATTTTTAGCCAAAGTTACTCCTTGGTACATCAGACCAGTGAGGGTCCCGTCAAAATAGGTCCAGCCGTTCCAGAGATTAGCGAGAACAAACAGACAGACAGACAAAAATTGTAAAAAATGTCATTTCGGTGTATGTACCGTGTATACATCCATATGCATTTAGTAAAAAACGGTTAATTTAATATTACAAACAGACACTCCAATTTTAATTATATGTATAGATAAGTGATTTACACTATATTATGCATGTAGCGTATCAATTGTAATATTTTTCTAAAATAAATAGACGGTGTTTGAATAAGTAGGTATTGTTTACATGTGGCAGCCCTAGCCTACTTACCCTTGTCTAGACGTTGCCGGCTTTTTCTACGAGATCAAAGGCGTCAAACTACTGTATGTCTTTATACTGTATCGATACTAACCACTCAGGCCCTGTAGACAAGCGGCATTCGATTAGCGATATCCCTATTCGCTAAGTGCAAAAATGTATAGAAATGTATAGAACTGACATAGGCGTTCAATATGTTACGTGGTCAACGAAGAACTAATGGCTTATGTTACCATGTCAACCAAGCGATAGCGATAGTAGAAATGGAAAGGTTCCTTATTAGAAGTCTACGGCCACAAATGGAAAGATAGAGGCAGAAGAGGCCTATATCCCAGACTGGATTAAAAACAGATGATCACAATGATGATGATAATTCCGCTTATAGCTCCGCTTCACGCTCCGCTACTCTATATTATTAGGTTTACAGATCACACAAAAAGTAACTTCCTGCCGTTCCAAACGACGCGGTCAATCAAAGCGGTCTTTGTTAGAAATTATTTTCTATTTATCACGAGCAAAGAAAATTTTCGACTCAAGTTAATAATGTATAAGGTTTCCTTATTTTATTGCTACTTTTGTTTTGACTGGCTCATGGGCATCGAATAAACCTTATTTTGACTTTTTGGTATGTCCCTAGTGACCTTGACTGCTAAGGTGAAGGTTGTGGGTTTGATTCCCGTTCCGACCCAGGCCAGACAAAACTTTGTATTACGAGCAAGATCATTTGTTCCGTGTCTGAAACTTAAACCAAATATTACCTCTTCCCATTGATATAAAGTTGAACGTCTCAACCATGGCTATGTTTCTTTGTGTCAATCGACAAACAAACAGACATAGACGGATAGCTCAAGCAAATATGTATTTATACCGGGCGAAAATCGTACCTATCACTACATTTATGTACGAGTAGGTACGTCTTAATATTTTAATGTGCTAAAACTTTATTAAGTTCTTAGTTACTCCATTTTGGAATACTATTAAAATATTTCACAACTAGAGGATGTTCGCAGTTACGGACGCACATTCTTTTTTATTTAACCGTTTCTACCCGATTTCGTTGAAATTTCGGCAAATCCCTTCTTAGTGCACGTCTACGGTTCCCAAAGAAAATATATATTCTTTTTTTATAGCAGTCGGCGGCAAAGGAGCAGACGGATCGCCTGATCGCAAGCAATTACCGCCGCCCATGGACACAAGCAACACCACAGGAGTCACAAGTGCGTTGCCGCCCCTTGGGGATGGGAAAAGGGATAGGGTGAGGAGTGGGATGAGGGCAGCAATGCTTTCCTACCTGAGCAAGCTTTATATTTCAGCTTATTGTGCCCAATAGATTCGACTGTGCGTCGTCTGTCAATCAATCAGTAATGCAAGAATTAAATTTTTTCACGATTTCACAACACAAACATTTAAACAACGGACGAATTCCTAATATCATCTACTAGTTAAAATCATTGAAGGCATTGTACTTCTGATGGGGTGTCTGAAAGAAATCTCCCAAGTAATCCCTTTGTAATATAAGATTTTAAATCATAGCTTTTTAACAACAAAACACAAACAGAATTAACACACCTCTGTATACCACTTTAGAAATATATTGCGTTAACTCTAAATACCATTTAATGCTATCTGTCTACATACAGAGATCGACTTTCATGATTTAAATGATTCAAAATGTACGGCTTATGGCGTCGATGTAATAAAATCTTCTCCACAATGAAATCAATGCAGAGATATGCACCGTGCACCTTACCAAAGACCTAATAGATAACTTACCTGTTTACGCAAATGTCCTGAAACATTGCTATGTAGGAAGAACGTGCCGGAAGATCATTCCTCCTTGTCCAGCAAATAAAAACATTCTGTATCATAGGTAGGATAAAGATTTCCCCTACCCACTCTTTGATAGAATAGTTAGTTACCAGTTGAGACAAGACATTTCCCAAGTATACACAGCTTCGGTTTTGCTCAACACTTCCTATTACATAATGTGATAAAATATTCCTATTTAACTCTTCCGTACTATGAACCGATAACAGGATGTCCTGTAGACAGACATTGACAATTGTGGGAACGCCGAGCCTACCTAGACAAATGGGGAAACGCTCGATCGATGAACCATACCATTAATATCTTTAGAAAAGTTATTTGATAAATATGGTGTAATATTTTATATTCAATTTAGTTAATTTCGCCTCCTTATTTTAGAGTCGTTATTGAAAGTTAGCGGTTAGCAACTAGGTTTTTTTTTATTATTCCAGAGGCAGTCCGGATAGCTGCACTCCAGTATCGAAGCCCCTGATAATACGGAGCCACGAGATCTTCCGTCTTTCAAATTTTATCTATCATCATGTTCTGCAGACTAAATTGTTCTTACTAAAATGTGGGCGAGATATTCAACCCTTTGTTGTTCATATTTAGTATTCTGTGTCGCAAACTTTATCCGTCCAACTGACCCGAAACATTCGATGGAAAAACCATATTCGCTTGCATTCTCGAAGTTCCATCTTTATGGACTAAGCCTCGCACTCGTACGACACAACAGGCTAGATTTAGCTCTGTAGTAGCCTGTTCTTCGTATGGCTTGTCAATTGTCAAAATTCATAACTTTCTTTTTTTAATCATAATCATCAGCCCTGTATTGCTTTTATCTGTACCTACAGACAACGCACAGCCGATACTACTGGACACAGAAGCTGAAATTTGGCATAAGCACATTCCTTTAAAGGAGTGTTATGTAAGAGAGCACTAAAAGAGGGTTTTTGAAAAATTAAAAGATTTTGTGGTAATCTTTTTAACAAGTGACATTCACAGTCATAGGTGAAGCAGCGAGCAAAATTTACTTTACCATCAAAATTAATTAGGAATTTAAAACATTGTTGATACTAAATGCCTGCAACATTACTCTACACAATTATTGAATTATTTTACCTTAATTTACGTTGTGTATGTATGCAGGCGTGTTTGTGAGAGAGTATGATTATGTTCCTGAAACCATTGTCTTTTTATACTACACGTGGAACCATTGAGGTGTTTTTTTTTTAATAACTTTTCCATGCTTCGGAGGGTACGTAAAGCAAGCGGCCGCATGTTTTATCTCAAGATAAGAATCGTTAGGCCATGTTGGAGGCCTTCAGATAGTCTATAAACACAGCCTTGGCTACACACCCACAGGATAGGAACAACATTGTGTTTCTAGTGCGTTATGTTTTTATTTTTGCCGTCAAATGTGACCGTCGTAATAATATTGTATGACCCGTATCTCAGTAAATTCTAGTGTCTAGGTAGTATTACAAGTCATCAGCAGCGTTATATTTCCGTCAGTAGCTGTATCACATACTACGAAAAAATGTTGGAAAATACTATCTATCAAACGTAAACTATTGTCTTATGTATATTAGTGTCCGTAAGATTATACTGTATGGAGAGTAGAAATCACTTTCTACTAAAATAATACATCGTCTTCTTCTTTTAAGCGTCAATGGATTCTTTCAACCATATGGCACCCGCATAATACCCGGCCACTCTTATTGCATTTGGAGTGACCTCGCAAAGCTGAGCATCGACCAAATTCATCATATAAAGAGGAGAAAAATCTCTTTAGAAAATGTGCGAAATGTATCATTTCTGTTAAGAAATTAGTCCTTATCAAACGGTCTCTTACTTATTTCATCATTCATATTACCTTTTGCAACTAAGTGAAGTTCTCTAATCTAATGATCTAATGATCGGTGGCCAAATAACTCCGCGCGCATTGTGAGCGTGAACGTGGAGAACTGAATTTCATCATAATTTGTTAATTACTTACAGAATACTAATAAAACTTCACATACATTTGAAGGCAGTTACTAGCTAGAAAATAACGTTAAAATTAAGTCTTTAGAGCTCTTATTTAAAATGTTAGGACCTATTGAAGTGTTTTTATATATAATTAGATACCTAACCTTTGAACGGTGCATTATTTTTTATTTTTTATTGCACAACTAAAGATGCAATACAAAAGATGGTAAGAATCCGCTTAACCGTTTCAAAGATCCAGCAAAACCACAAACGTTACTCCAGCACGAACTCGAATAACTTCGCAGCCGAAGATAGAACAACTATAAAATAAGTTGCAACATTTACCTCGTCTAGACAAGTAATTATATAGCCAATATTTATTTCAATATTCCCAATAAAAAAGAAAACGTCTGCCTGCGGTAACGTTACCCCAGCAGAAAAAGTTTATGAGAAATAACTTAAAAACTACAAGTGCAACAAATTTAAAAATGTTCGCAACAATTACAGAACCTGAACAACTAATTATCTATAACATTTAAATGACCATTTTCGACATTTTCTGGCTGGGGTAACGCACACACCAATTAACTTCACACAACGTCACACCTTGCTGAAACTAAACTGAAAACGAACATTGTAACCGAGTGTCCACCCGTCGGGTCCCTTTGTCCAGAACCAGACGACCACACAACCAGACGACTGGACAAAGCTAATGTGAGTGCGACTCGTGTTGCCGATAATTAGGCTTGGACGCTCCTACTTCGTTAGTTACCATTACTTTATTCGGTGTACTGTGTTTCGCTAAGGAGAGGTTGCTTTGTTTGTGTTCATGAAATGCTACAGTGTTTTGGGAGGAAATGTAAGCGGCTTTTTGATTGTTATGCTTTTTATTGGTTTTTAAAAAGACAGTAGGTACACTAGATTGTGTTAAGTTAATGAGTCCCTGGGATTGATGATATTATGTATCCATAATGATATAATTCGATATAGGCTCGCCTCCTATTACGTGGGACCTAAAAATTCATGGCGAAATGTTGGTGTAATATTACACCTCTGCCTACCCCTTCGTGGATACAGGCGTGAGTCTATAAAAAAAGGTATAATTCGATATTTTTATAGTTAAGTTTCAAGGACTCAAGAGAGTCTCTCAAATCCTTAAAACAGTAAACAAAATTTAAAAAGTAAAAAAAGTGAAATTTAGTCATTAAATTAATTCAAGACTTGTGCAGTAGTACAAGGGCAGTCATAACGCTGCAATTTCTTCAAAACAATATTTCTGACCTACATCAATTTTTTAAAGAGTCATCTCAATAGAATCAAAGATTATTAAGCCTTGCAACTTTATAACTCGCGTATATAAAACACAAAAACATAGCGTCCATGGTATAAATAAAGTAACGGGTTTGATTTCCGCGCGGCACAAATATTTGCTTGACCTATCTACCTATGACTGATTGTTTGTCTGTTTGTACACAAACAAACTCAACCGCTCTTAGAACACTGTAAAACTAAGTTTTAACATTGTAATAACTATTCTATAAAGTAACGAAGAAACGATACTAATATTTTTTAGACTCTTTGAATTTCGAAAGAGCTCAGTAACACTTTCGTCTGACCCGGAAATCGAACCCGATCAGCAGACGTATACGCTACTACTGGACCACGAAAGCAGTCATACTAATATTATGAATACGATACTTTTCACGTCGCAACTAAGGGTCGGCGCAAACGGGCCACCG
Organism: Euclidia mi; assembly: GCA_944739405.2. Classification (NCBI taxonomy): domain Eukaryota; kingdom Metazoa; phylum Arthropoda; class Insecta; order Lepidoptera; family Erebidae; genus Euclidia; species Euclidia mi. The sequence goes on along the minus strand of OX123204.2, from coordinate 20,875,429 downwards.
ACCACTGCCACTGGTGGCCAGCGACAGCCACTTAACACACCTTTTTGCATATTTTTTGTATAGACGCGCCGCACACGTGTAGCCGGTGGCGGCTACTCGCTACAGAAGTGTCCGCTACTCGCCACTTGTGGTCGCTCCGGGCCACACAAGACGCCGACACACGACACCGTCGCATTGCTCCACCCCCCGTGCAGTTAACCGTTAAACGTTCTACGTATCGCATGCGTCACCGTGATGCACGAAGCCTCAATGGATATTGATATATTCATATCTTTTTCTTTTTTCTTTCCGTGTCGATGTCCATCGCAAGACTGCGCAGCAGAGAGCGGGTTATAAAATGCGGCGGCTTCGGAACACCGCTGGCTGTTGCTCGCTTCTGACTCTGTTACAAAAGTGGCTGAAGCGCGCGACAGACACCGGTGGTTGTGTTCGGTGGCCCGTTTGCGCCAAGCCTAAAACTAAAAAAACAATTTACATTCACAGCAAACTTATAATTTTATACACTATTCTGTATATTTAATTTTGTTCTTAATGATACACTGTAGAATTTTAGGTGAATGATTCCTTGGCCTGTAACCCACTTATGAACACAGGGCGATATAGCTCTGTCCCCATAAACTCTGACCTTTGCTTCAAACAGCCTGCTACATACAACTTTCAGCGTTAATTATTAATTAGGTTATTGTGCTACAGATAATTATTTACGAAATGGCGTCTTTGATTTTCAAGTAATTGAAGAAATATATTTTGTTTTGTACGTGAAGACAATATTTTAATATAGAAAAACGCACAATGTAGTTCAATACATTGACGTCATGATTATAATTGTCTGGATGTATGGCGTAGTTGTTTACAGGGCCGCTTCGCTGTTTAATACTGCGCCAAGGGTTGTGAGTTCAATCCCCGCACACGACAAAACTTTTTGTGATCCATAAATTGTTATTAGGTACGCCGTTCTTTGGGGCCGTTGCTCAAATGATTGTAAAGTCCCACTTATCCTAGAAATAATTATTAGTGCGAGAGTTGTCTGTCAAAAGAAGCATCCTTATTCCCTTTCTTTCCATTTCCTTAAACTTCTTTTCACTCGGTGTCTTTTTAAAGTGAAAGTATCGATGTTCGCGTGATAAATCTTTGAATGAACCGAAGCGTAGACTCGCATTTATGACAAATAAAAAAAAACTAAACCTTAGTAGTGTAAAATTTATAGGATAATAATAATGTTGATAAATGACTCAATATGTTAGGCAGTTAATTTGCCTTGCTTTACTGTATGTGCGACAAATATTACAACATCTAGGCTTCCCATAAAAAAATAGTAAGTATACGATTCTGCCACTTGTTCGGTTTTCGTGTACAATCTTCGAATTTAATTATATTAATAGTTCACTAATACATGATTTAAAAAAAAAATATATAACAACTTACAACCAGTATGTTTTTTCAATCTTTTGCCATACAACCATCGCACCTTCTTAACATTACCATTCCAAAAATAAATTTCAATTGCTACCTAACTTTTTACAAACCTCTACTGAAACAGGAGTGTATTTTTCCCTGTTTATTAGTAGCCGGTGGGTAATTGTGCAGTGATTACAAAGTGTTGTAGGGTGTAATCAGTGTCGTATGGCTGGTAACAGGACCGCTCCCCAGCCGGTACTACAAAGGGATTTTCTTACTTCACGTAACCGGCATTGGGGAGTGCGGCTTTTGGAATATCTCGTGTTTTGACTTATGCATCAAGATTTTGTTGAAGAGATGTAGGAGTGCGTTTTCGCATCGTGACGATTCATTTTCTGTTGGACGACTGTAGTCTCAAGCTGTCCCCTTTACAAAGGCTGTTTGATGAAATTCCGGTCTGTGATGTTGGAACCTTAGGCTCTAATAAGAGAAACAACTGTTTACGGTATCGTGTCGTTTATTAGACTAACTCATAATGAATTAAAATATAATACTAATAAAATAATGCTTACATAGCTAAGTGCGGGTACAGTCGCATACATACTTTCTAACATTATAATTATTACACACTTCACCTCCCGGGGGCGAAGAAAAAAAATGTAACATTGGGACATTTTTTTTTAATATAACATTAGACTATCAGCTGATATAATAATAAAAAAACTAACCTAAACTCGTATATGACTAATAAACAATTTTAAACGCCAATTTAAAATATAAAACAAAATGATACTTATACAATACAAAACAAATAATATGTGTCAAATATTATTCATAAAAAGGTTTGGTCCTATTTTTATGAACTATTTCTTCCTTATTCGAATTATTCTTAATTCTAACATTACATCCTAAGTCTTTTACAACTATATACGGTCCTTTATAAAGGGGATCTAGTTTTCGACCTGTTTCTATCTTAATTAGTATTAAATCTCCTACATTATATTTAACAGGATTCATCGAAATGTCATACTTAGATTTTCGCTTATGTTTATTAGTTATTAATTTATGTTTAGCTTCAGTTTGAGCTAACTGTAGTCTATATTTCAATTGCAATGGATAACTATCGACATTATATAATGGTTCTACTTGATCAGTTAAATTAGAAGGTATATTACATACTTTACCAAATACTAATTCGTGTGGCGTGTAATTTGTTTCCGAATGAACAGTATTATTAAAACCGAAACACCAGAAAGATAACCAATGACTCCAAGTTTCCGGGTGATTGCTACATTGAATTCTTAGGAAGGAACCTAACACTTTATGGGTGTTTTCTAACGCGCCTATTGACTCGTGGTGGTAAGCAGTCGATGATAGTTTTTCTATATTCAAGATCTTACAAACCTGTTCCATTGTCGACGAAATAAACTCCGTCCCTCGATCTGTGGCTATTACCTTAGGAATACCAAATATTAGAATAAAATGACGTACGAATGCATCAGCAATGGACGTAGTTTCTTTATTTGCTAAAGGAATTGCTTGTACGAATTTTGACAATTCGCATTGTATAGTTAAAATATAAGAATTATCATCTATGTCCTTATCTAAGGGTCCAACTACATCTAGGTATACTTTTTCAAAGGCCGAAGATGCCGTAGTGGTAATCTCCATCGGCTCTTTAATATAACGACTATGTTTCATTTTCTGACACATCGGGCATTTACGTACAAATTCTTGTACATCTTTTTCAATACTAGGCCAAAAATATCGTTTCTTAATGGTGTTTATCATCCTGCGCATACCAGCATGTCCGCTAGAAGGCAGCAAATGAAAATCATTCATAATAAGAGTTTTCTCTTTATCATCCATTATTCTTTTAACACCTCGCAATATACATAAACGGGGACCGGTCCAATTATTCAATGACTTAATTTCATTGCAAATATTTTTAATAAATTCTATATTTTGTTCATCTTTAACGATACAAACTTCTTCAACGCCTATCTTTCTACAAAATAAACTTAATTTCTGCACAAATTCGACTCGCGAGAAGTGCGCCTTGAAATTAAGATTAATGTATAAATGTCTCATACTTGATCTAAAAGCAAAACACTCCATTTCGGTAGTAATCATATTTTTCGCTCTCAGTTTATCTAATATTTTCCCATCCATAAACATCATCTCAACTGTATAACGCGGTTTTCTTAATATATCCACGACTCTTGGTTGATCAGGCCAATTGTCTTTAGATTTATTAAGATCCACGTTCCCTTTTAAAACTTCTCTTTCATTCATTTCATCCATCCTTTTCTTCTGTGCTCTAGTCATCACATTCATTACTTGTTCATGCATCTGCTTTAACTCATCTGAGGTCATACTAACTCTCGATAAAGCATCTGCTACTGCATTCTCTTTGCCCTTAATGTAAACAATTTTGTATTTATATTCCTCTAAAGCAAGTCTAAATTTAAGTAGTCTATTAGAAGGATCTTTAATACCAAAAAGATACACTAAAGGCTTGTGGTCTGTCATTAATGTAAAATTTCTGCCGTAAATATAAGGCCTAAAGTACTTCACAGCCCAAACAATAGCCAAAAGTTCCTTTTGGATTGTTGGGTAGTTTCTTTCGGCTTTATTTAATGGCCTACTAGCATAAGCTACGGGTCTCAAATCTCTGTTACATAAGACTGCACCGATAGCGACACCTGATGCATCTGTTTGTACTACGAATTCATTGTTTGTTGAAAAATCAGGATATTGCAATATTGGCGGTGATATCAAAGACTTTTTTAAAATATCGAACGCTTTTTGACATTCATTAGTCCATATAAATGGTTCGTTTTTCCTGGATAATTTAATTAAAGGCATAGTAATATCAGCAAAAGATTTTATAAATTTACGATAATAATTGCAGAACGCTACAAATCGCTTGGCATCGTCTGAATTTTTAGGTATAGGATAATTTTGAAGAATTTTGATCTTATTTGGGTCAGGAGAAACGCCTTTGTCAGAAACAACGTGCCCTAAATACAAAAGTTCCTTTTTCAAAAATTCACATTTATGGGGATTTAATTTTAAATTTACTTTTCTAAGTCTTTCCATCACGCTTATTAAATTTTGATTATGCGAGCTTAAATTACGTCCAAATATTATAAGATCATCTAAATAAATGAAACATTTCTCAAATGCAAGGCCTGACATAGCAACAGACATCATTCGACTGAACGAACTGGGACTAACCTTAAGACCCATAGGTAATCTTTTCATTTGGTACTGTCCTGAGCTAGTTGTAAATGCCGTATACTTACGACTCTCAGGAGTCAAGGTCACTTGGAAGTAACCTTGGTGAAGGTCAAGGTGACTAAAATAAATTGCTCCAGAAAGCGAGTCTAAGATCTCATTTATGTTCGGTAAGGGGAATTTATCATCTACTACAAGATCGTTTAATTTCCTATAATCAACTACTAGCCTCCATTTATTATTTTGACCTTCAACACTTTTCTTTGGAACTAACAGTATTGGACTGGACCATTCACTATTACATTCCTCTATGATGTCATTTGCTTTCAAATTTTTTATTTGGTTTTCGATTTCAGGCTTTAAGGCTTGTGGTAAACGGTATGGTTTTACATATACTGGAGAAATATTTGGTTTAACAGTAATGGATTGTTGATAAATATTTGTGGTCGTTAACTTATCACCTTCTATATGAAACACATCTGCATACTTTGCACAAATGGCCTCAATGCTTTTCTGTTCTTCATTGTGCAAATGAGATAAATTTAGTTCGTGTAGTAACTTTTGAACTCTATCAACATTAATATTGATTTTATCAAATGTACATATATTATAGTTATCTAAAGAGTGCAATTCTGGTGTAAAAGAAGCTAACTCTACGTCTTGTTCAGTAACATTTAATATCTTAATAGGAATCCTATTATTTTTTACTCTAGTGATTTCATTAGCTAAAAATACATCTTTGCTTAATTCTTTTCCACAAACAACAACATCACCACGTATACATTCATTCACATAAATAAAGTGTATTGATTCTGATCGAGCAGGAATAAGTAAGACTTCTTTATTTTTATCAACATCGTTAATCAATTTCAAGGAATAAGTAAAGTTGTCTATATATAAAGTAACCAAGTTTGTGTGCAAATTAATGTTGGCTTCATATTTTAACAGAAAATCTAACCCTAAAATACCATCAGCCTTTAACGGTAACGACTCAAAAACTGAAAATTTATGGTTAAACTGTACATTGTTACTGGTTTTTAAAGTTAAATTTACCAATCCTTTAGCTCTGGTCTGTCCACCTATGCCATTTATTAACGTATTATCTCTGTGTACGGGCGTGTTAAAAGGAATTGCTTCACTTTTTATAACAGACAGTGAGGCACCAGTATCAATAAGCCAATAATATTTTATGTTATTAATGTACAATGCCACGTACTTTGTGTTTTCATTGCATGATAAGATGGTGTTCTTAAGATCGAAAAAACTGAATCGGATTAGTATTTGATTGTTCACTACTTTGAGGCTCCTCTACATTGTACTCAACTGCATATAAATTTCGATTTTGAGAGTTATTTTTACTTGGTGTAAAAATCCTACCTCTGCTACTATAAAAAGGTCTACGATTGGCATGATTTACTCCCAAGTTATTATTAAAATTATTTCCTCTATAGTTATTATAACTAGCGCGCCCCATTCCACGCTGATATCCGTAATTAATATTACGTTGACCACGAAACAAGTTTGAGTTTTGGCCATAATTGTGACTACCACGGTGACCGCGATTAACACTAAAGTGCCTATTGTTAAAGAAAGTACGTCCTTGCTTTGATACATGCATGAGGTTACCTTGTGGTGGAGCAGGCCTGTCCTCGTCTTTGGCAGCCTGTATTGCTTCTTTCAAACTGCTATAATTTCGCGACGTGATGATTGTAGATACTCGCGAGCTGCGCAGTCCGTCTGAAAATGTTTTTATCGCAGATTTTTCATTTATGGGCTTAAGTACAGAATAAGCACTCGAGTTCCCATCAGCTTGCGAAATCGTCATGTCAGTAAACAACTGCTCTATTTCCTTACCATATTCTTCAATGCTCTTTTGACCTTGTCTCATAGACTGTAACCGGGACTGAATAGCCGTATACGACTTTTTTGTTATTAAATTATTACGTATATCTCTAATCAAGTCGTCAACCTTCTCACATTTATTAGAAATACGTAATTTCGCGTTTTCTGAAAGTCTATTCTTTAAGACGAAAACTATCAGTAAGGACTTACCTTCGTCGTCGAGCATATCCGCGTACATTTCTATAGAGTCAATCATTCTCTTAGTGGTGTTCTCAGTATCATCCATTACTGGAATTAAATTACATGCCACTTTTAAATCAAACTCCATTTTGTTAGTTTTAATTGAGATTGGAAAAACACATAAATTTTTTATCTCGTCATACAATAGTTGACACCTCTTAAAAATGTCTTTGCTTAATTGAGCTACTTCTGTATCGCTACTCCTCTCTAAAACTAATAATAATGATTGGCATTTCTCAAAAATAACATTTGTTTCATTCAATTTAGTTTCAATAGTACGACCTTTATACCTACTTTGACCTCTTTTTACTAAATATTTTCGTATTTCACATAACAAATCATAACATTCTTTTAAACTTTCTATCATTATGTATCTATAATTTTAAAATATTGTACCTACAATAATTCATAACTACGTAAAACTTAATTCTATTTCGTAACATACAGACATGAAATGTAACGCGTAAGCAGTTTTTGCCGCACGGTATCATGTTCGCGGCGTATCCGTGCGCCGTTTAGTCAATTATAATTATTAGCGTAATGAAATTTGATCACTGTCTTTACACATTTTACTTAAAATTGTCATTAGAAAACCAAATTAACTGCTGAAATATATTCTAATTTGATTAAATACCACTCACACTTTCAAATATTGTCATAGTTTATTGAAAATGACAGCACTTTATCATACTAAATGCACGTAATATTCTAAAAGACTCACTTATTTAGGTACGCCGTATTGCTTACGTGGTGGTCTCCTCGACGCTGCGGCCCCTGGCCCGTAATGATGACCTGATGCGGGCTACAGTTTGCATACCCAATTCTTCTTGAATAAGGCGTCGATGGCACTCCTTGTACAGCTTACATCCGAAAAATATAATAACAACCAAAACCAGGGCCAAAACAATATACGTTACAATGCTCATGCTTCTTAAGTGGTTGCCAAAATTTTCCAATTGAGCCGAATTGTCGCCAGCGGCATTTTGGTTCAGGAACACCTCTTCCTTTTCTACTTTCGACTGGCACATCTTTAATTTGTTTCAATAATCTGTACCTAAAAGCTGAAACAGAAAGAAGAGGTTCCTTGGCAGAGCCCTGGCAGGGTCGCCATGTGATGTTGGAACCTTAGGCTCTAATAAGAGAAACAACTGTTTACGGTATCGTGTCGTTTATTAGACTAACTCATAATGAATTAAAATATAATACTAATAAAATAATGCTTACATAGCTAAGTGCGGGTACAGTCGCATACATACTTTCTAACATTATAATTATTACACACTTCCAATTCCGGTCATAGTAGGTTGACATGATTTGGATAGAATTTTTGCCTGCCATGCGCAACAAAATGTAAATGAACCCCGCACAGCCCATATTATTTTAAAAGCATTGAGTGAAAATAAGAGTCATGCAGTAAGTGGCGAACTGGATAAATATACCTTTTTATTCAGTGCGTTTCTTGCCGAGCAGATTGATCAGAAACAATTTCTGTGTTAATAAACATTTTACTTACATCAAATTGACAAACTAACCAAAACACGCCTCGCCGTCTACCACTACTAGACTGGGCCCTGGTCACGAGGACACGAGGCACCATTTTGTGCCATCCACAAATTGTTGTTCATAGCTTTACGCCTTTTATCCCCAAAGAGGTAGGCAGAGATTTATTACACACCCACACTGCGCCAGTTTTGTTTCGGACTCAATATAGTAGGGGGCGAGCCTATGGCCATCTACCGAGCACATTGTTAAGCGAGCGATGATTAAAATTTTTTTTAATACACACATAACTTCAAAAAGTCAGAGGTGTGTGCCGAGACCATCGTCTCGGCAGTCCGTTACGTACACCACTGGGCTGTCGCCGCTTGTTGTTATGAGCCTGAAATCAGTTTTATTTCTAGGTGCAGGTGGCATCTTTACAAAAGATAATCGGTTAAAAAGAACACTGCAAGTGAATCACCCATACCCCATACGAGACAACACAATGTAATCAACAATCTGTTGTTTCGGTTCGGGATGTTCGACATTGCTCGAATGCTTTTAAAGTTCCCCGCGTTACATAATTCAAGCCATGTGCGGAAGTTGCTACTAAACAAAATCAGCATCAAATTAGACACAAAACATTTTTAAGACAATCACCAATCAGCAGATAGGAAGCCTTAATGTTTAGATTTGCTTGAAGGAAGACCTGTAAACATTTATCATTTAAATGTTTACGGAAACGTGTCCTTGGACACATATTATGGGATACTTCCAAAGAGGATCATAATTATTCAATAGCGACTTGCGAAAGAAACAAAATAAAAATAAATTGTCATTTAAAAATAACATGTTCTTTGGCCAGAGGCAATGTACATAACTGTACCCATTTTTTAGGGTTCCGTAGTCTACAAGGAGCCCTTATAGTTTCGTCATGTCCGCCCGTCTGTCCGTCCGCAGCCTAGCTCAAAGACGCCGAGTGCTAGAAAGCTGATATTTGACATGAATATAGACATACAATATTGCAACAAAACTGTAGAATAAAATGTAGGAAAATATTTTTTTTAAGGGTATCTCCCCTACATATTATAGTGGGATTGAATTTTTTTTTGTAGAGTACCCCATTGTGTGGGGTATCATTGGATAGGTACGAGTATAAAAAAATATTATTAGTTTGCTCAAATCATTTTTTGATCAAGTGATTGGTTTGTCAAATATCAAGCTTTGAAGAGAAAAAAATTGTTAGACCCAAGTGTCCACCCCCTCTGCCGGCTAAACTATTAATTTGGAAGAGGTGAAAAAAATCACAAATGTAGTACATATAACGAATTTAAAAGGAAAACTATCACGACTAAGTAGACATCACTAGTTTACGAGTAATCGTCGGTTAACTTATAAATAGGTACCTATTTCTGTGAGTTTACATTGGGAGCGCGGGCTTAATCTTAAAGATGCCCGTTTTTAGTCCCATGTGAAACAGAAGACGTTATTATCAATAATAGCCATTATGGGCAACTACGGCACCCTACATTGCGCGTGACCCGACACGCGCTTGTTTGATATTCTACGTTAAGGATATTCGCTAGGTATGTACATTAATTTATAATACTAACATGTCGAAATTGTAATGCACTTCAAACTCAAGCAACAAAAAATGTTCGATATCTTCGTACACCGCAATATTTCGTGAAGCAGTATGCTTAGTCACTTGAATTTTTTGTTGTACCGAGGTTAGGTACCGAAGTTTTTAGTGGCAATTTTCTTTTGGTAATTTAGGCACATTTTAGTGTCATACCTCTAAGTTTTTAGGAAGCGTTTCCCCGTTTATGTTTACGATGTAATGTACGTTGTATATGTCGTATTTATTTTAGTAGCGATACCGTGGTTTTTACTGATATTGTCCTTTTAAGATGTAACTCCGACGTACATTAGCAACTGTTTATACTGTTTGTGCTGTATAAACATGAATAGGTATTTGTTGATAATATTGTACAAGCTATTCGTATATTTATGTTTGTTCATCTGATAATTAACTTTCTGTTAAATTAATTTAGCCTAACTGATATAAACTTCGTTCCAAATGCTTTTTTACCCGACTACGGCGAAGCCAAAAGGAAGGGTAATGTTTTTGGCAGTCTATGTATGTATGTATGTTTATATGTTCCACCATAGCACCTAAACTACTCAACCGATTTCAATAAATAGGGTATCAATAGATTCGTAATAATAGCCCGGGTGATGTCACCCGGGCTATTATTACGAATCTATAGATATAGGCTATTTACATTTTATCTGAATTTTCTATTACGAAATTAATACTTCAGATTCCAACCTCAAAAAAGATTAAACTGTGTTAATCATTATGCGTTTGGTGTCAAGAGAAAGGTAATAGTGAGCACATTACAAATATGTACATATATTATACTGTTTTACTCAAAATATAAGTTTAATTAATATTCGCGCGGTTCAGACGCTTTGCGTTAGGTACCTAATTTTCTTTCTTCCTTCCTTTACATATGACAATATAAATATTACACGGTTAGTTTACATGCACCATCGGGATACGGAAAAGGATTAAATAAAAAAATAAGTTTAAATCTATAATTCGACTTCGTAATAAACGGGGGTTTGAAAAGAACGAAACAAGAAAATAGCTCATTCAGATATAAATCCAGAAAAGTTTTAGTTCAGAAATGCTCAAGCTAGAGCCTAGCTTGAGCATAATATTATACATGTAGTTCATATTCATATTCATTTATTTATAAGAATATAAGTTTTCAGCATATAGTTAACCAACTCACTTATATCTATACTAAAAATACTTAAGAAAATTAAATAAGTTCTACAAAATAGTAGTTACATACCTGTCACGTTTGTTTAATGCAGGTTAAAAGTATTCCTGGCACCCACATTAGATAGGTATACATAAGGTGCGACCAGCTTGAGCATTTCTGAACTTAAACTTTTCTTGATTTATATTTGTACGAGCTATATTCTTGTTCCGTTCTTTTCAGACCCCCTTTTTATTACTTAGTCGTGTAACGTTGTCCCAACTTAGAGTGTGATTAAATGAGAAACGTGGTTAAATGTTACAATTAAAAATCTATTTAATTCATCAAATAATCTAACACATCCTTTAGCAAATGATTTTAATTAAAAAAAAAAATAATAAATGCTAATTAAACAGATAGAATCAGGGTCGCGTGATTCGGCGATGGTAAGGAGTCTGTTGGGGGTCCGCTTCCAGCGTCGGTCAGTGTTGCAGAGATGTACTTAGCTTCTCAAGCCGGTGTCCAGTCGAATGCAGCCAAAGGGACCCGCGCTTTTTTTTTTGTGTGTGTGGACTAGTTGTTGGTCGCTGATGGCCTTGACAACTTTACGCGGACTATGGGTGAGCGCAGAAGGCTCCCAACCCGTTAAAGTATACTAGACAGCGTTTTGACTCCCCAAGGGTGGACTACCACGGACCTCGGCTTGGGGCGCTGCCGGCAATGCGGGACTAAGGTGTCCCGCGGTATTAACGTTAGCGCGTCGCGTATTCCGGCCTCGTCGGCGAGTACGGAACCGCGGTCGAAGTTGTATGGCTTCCCGAGCCGTGTGTGCTCTGATTTGAGCAAGTGTAGTGTTATCGGGACCCGCGCACAGTCGGGTCTTCACGCAACCCCCTAGAGGGTTGGCGGAGGCTGGTACAGGGCCTGTGCCCTTCTCCAGCGGTCTCTAGACGCTGCCCCTTCAATAAAGGGCAGGTAGTTGGGGCGGGCTGTATGCCCTACAGTGTCGTCGTCAACGAGTGTGTTTACACAGGGCCGTGCACACTTCACGCCGTCCGGGCGGTCAGCACGAGCCAGGTGAGACCCCCGGCGAACCGAGGGAGGCCCAGCTCCGTGTAGCCAGCGACGCGGACGGCGGCTTACGTGCGGCCTCTGTGAGGTATGTTAGTGATAGTGATGGTGGTAGTGTAGGCGTCTTTCCGTGTGTGTTGTGTAGGCGGCCGCTGTTGCGGTGGTCGCCCGCGCGCGCACATGATGCACGTATGCGCGTCATACGCACAGATGTCGCGCGGAAAGGGGCGGTCACCTGCAACAGTGGGGTAAGTGGGTTCTACCCGGTTAGAGGTGGCGGTTACCTGGGGGTGACCGTGGTCTCCTCGGAGTCGTCGGGGGTGATGAACAGGTCTCGCGGCAGCTTCTTCTTGTCCGGGGGGCGAGCGTGCCAGGAGGCCAGGTCTCGGATGTGGTCCCAGGCCGAGGCGTCGGCTCGCTCGAACATCCCCACGGACAGACGGCGGATGTAGGCGTCCAGGCTCTCTATTTGCGTGTCCCGCTGGATCACGGCGTTACGTACGGTGCGGGGGGCACCTACGATGGTGCGCAGCGAGAGTGATTGCTGCGTGCGGAGGCGGGCCTTGTTGGTCTCGCTCGTAAGCGCGAACCAGGCGGGGGTGGCGTAGGTGAGCCGGGAGCGTATGTACGCTCCCGGCTCACCTACGCTACCTCGTCAAGCTGGGGGTGTACAAAACGTATGTACGTTTTGTACACCCCCAGCTTGACGCGTAGCGGGAGTCTAGAGCGGAGCACTGGACGCAATACCGCCCTCGTAGTACGGACCTGCGCGACGACTTGGCGGACGTGCGACTCAAGGGTGAGTAGGCGGTCGAGAGTGACCCCCAGGTACTTCACCGTCCTCGTCCACGGGATGAACCCGTCCTGTAGTTGGAGTGGCAGTGGATGGTCTCTTTTGGAGCTAAATAAGATCACCTGTGACTTACCCACGTTCACCGACAGTCGCCATTGCGATAGCCAGCGGGGGAGTAGGTCGAGGGTGCACTGCATCTTAGACGCGGCGTGGTAGGCGTTGATGCTGGTAGTGATGTACGCCGCGTCATCAGCGTACAGGGCCAGTTCGGTGCCCTCGGCGACGGGGATGTCGTCGGTGAAGCGTGTGTAGAGCACAGGCGAGAGACATGAGCCCTGCGGGACTCCGGCGGAGATGGTGTGGAGCTCGGATAACTCCTGTTCCACTGCCACTCTGAATGTCCTGTTGTGCAGAAACGATTGGACCGTCTTGACGGCGCGACGGGGCGCTGTAGAGGTGGAGAGCTTGTAGAGCAGACCGGAATGCCATACTCGGTCAAATGCCTTCTCCATGTCGAGGAATACTGCCACGGCGTGCTCGCGTTTGTTACGCGCCACCGCTATCCGGTGCAGTACCCTCGACAGTTGCAGTGTGGTTGAGTGTTCGGCGCGGAACCCGAACTGCTCAGGTCTGGGCGTGATGTGCGGTGTGAGGTACCGCAGCAGGAGCTTTTCGAACACCTTCGAGATGGTGGGCAGCAAGGTGATCGGCCGATAGCTCTCAGGCTTCATAGTGTTCTTGCCTGGCTTGGGCAACATGATTATCTGGCCCTCTTTCCAACAGGTGGGGAAGACGCCTGTGCGGATGATCCCCGTAAACAGGCGCGCCAGCGCTGCCACGGTACGGTGCGGCAGGCGGCGCAGCGCTGCGTTCGGTATCCCATCCGCCCCAGGGGCCTTCCGGGGCTGGGTCTGCCGAATGACACGTTGCACCATGCCAGGGGAGAAGTAAATAGGGTCCTCTTCGGGAGCTATCGGCGTGGCGAAGTAGTCTCGAAGGTGTTTCTCGACTGCTGCGGTGTGTTCCGTGTCAGCAGTCGGGTTCGGCGCGAACACGCTCTCCAAATGTCCAGCGAGTATGGCCGCGCGGTCTGCTGCTTTGTACCTCGGCGTCCCGTCGGCGTGTAGCAGCGGGCGCACCGGAGCTGGGGTGTTAGTGAGGCGACGACATAGCCGATGTAGTGACGGCCAGTTGTCGCTGGTGTCGTCGATAAAGCGCTCCCAGCTCTCGGCGGTGTAGGTCCTTAACTCGTCCTTCACTCTCTCCGCGAGCCGGTTTAGTTTGGCTTTCAGCGTGGGGCAACGGGAGCTCTGCCACTGCCTTCGTAGGCGCCTCTTGTCTGCGATCATTCGTAGGATGCGTGCCGGCAGAGGAGTGAGTCTCCTCTGGATGGTGGGGGTTGTGGCAGTCACAAGGGCGCCTTTAATAGCGTCGGTGATCTCCGCTGCGAGCGTCTCGACGTCGGCCGCGGAGTTGATAGGGCAAGTTGGTGTGGTGGTCTCAATCGTTTCTGCGAATTTGGTCCAGTCCGGTTTGTAACGTGGCGCTGGAGGGACAATCCGCGTAGGCTGCTGCTGTACGACGACGAGTACAGGTTGGTGATCCGACAACAGCTCGTCGTCGAGTACTTCTTGCTGTATCTGGCAGTGCGTCTCGTTATGTATAATGATGTCGAGTACGTCAGGCATCAGTGTAGGGTCGTCCGGGTAGTGTGTGGGTACCTCCGGTCCCGCGACCACGTACTCGTATGACTCGGCGCCTTTAAATAGTCGTACACCAGGGTGGTTTGTGTTCGACGAATTCCACGCTGGGTGCTTACAGTTTAAGTCGCCCGCTATGATGACAGGGTGCGGCACGCTCAAGAGCGACCGCAGCTCAGCGACGTCTGGCGTTGTAGCGGGCGGCTTGTAAGCGGCGTGGAGATGTAAGTTAGCACCGCCTAGGTGCACTTCGACACCCAGCGTGTAGACGGTGTTAAAGTTCGGTGTAGGTAGCGGCTGGTGTATGACTCGTCGCTTGATCAGCACTGCCAGTCCGCGGTAGCTCCTTCCCTCGGGTGAGATTTCGTCCCTCCGATAAACGAGGAAACCTGGGAATCGTGGTTGGTCTGCAGGTCCCAGGTGCGTCTCGTTTATTAGCGCCACGTCATTGTCCTGTTCCTGCAGTAGAGGGCGGAGTAGGGCGGCCTTCCTGTTCAGGCCGCGGGCATTCCAGTGTATAATCCTCAAGGGCTTACTGTTCATTCTGTAGAACAAGGTCCGCCAGGCCCTTGAGGATGATGCCTACGATTGTTTGTTTGTCGCGGCCTTCGCTCATAGCAGTGAGCACTTGCTGCAGTACCGCGACAGCGGCCTGAACGGTGCCGGAGCTCTTGGTGCCTTCGCTGTCGTGCGGGGCTTTCGCCTTCCTCCCCTTTTTCCCCTGGGGCGCGGTTGTACCCGCGGGGGCGGCGACTGTATGAGCTGCCGGCTTGGGTGCTTCAGCAGGGGTTTTTGGGGTCTTCCCGGGGCCGCCCTTTCGTTTGAGTGGCTTCTCCACGGTAGGTGCGGGTGCGGGTGCGGGCGCGGGTGAGGTTGCGGGTGCGGGTGTCTCAGGGGCGGGTGCGCCTCGCCTTCCGCGGTCACGGTTCCTCCGCCCTCTTTTCTTGCCGGCTGTTCCGTGAGCTGGGGGGTCGTTCGCCTTCGCCATCAGTGTGGTCCCCTGTGCGGCCTCTCCTAGGAGTTGCGCGTTCACCGGTAATGGCAACTGTCCCGGCCTTTCTGTTGCGTGCTTCGCGCTTGAACACGGGACAGTTGACGTGATTTGCGGGGTGTTCGCCCCCGCAGTTGGCGCAAGTCGCTGGCTCCTCTTTGGGGCGCGGGCAGTCTCTAGCCGTGTGCTCTTCACCGCACTTTACGCACGCCAGTGTGCGGTGGCAATTGTGGCTAGAGTGCCTAAACTTTTGGCAGCGGTGGCACTGTGCCGGCCTCCGCTTGCCGCGCCATAGTTCTATTCGTACGCCGGGTATACAGAGCATCTCGGTAACGCCAAAGATCCCCGGCGTAATGTCCTTGGTGCGCCGGATAAACGCCAGGAGTATACACCCCGGCCGGTCGCGTCGAGCCCGGATAGTGCGCACGTATTCCGGGTCGTACCCCAGCTCGCGGAGTTCGTCTTCGACCTCCTCCGGTGTCGCGTTGCTGGGCAAGCCTCGGATGGCTACCTTGAGGCTGCGTTCTGCGGGGAGCGAGTAGCAGAACCACGAGATGCGGTCCGTCTTCTCGAGCTCAGTAAAGTACCGCTGTAGTAGGCGGTACTCGTCCTCGTCTTTCGGGGTGAAGCGGAGCCCCTTGCCGAAGGCGCGGCCGTTGGCGGCTCTGCCTAATTGTCCTTTGAGCTCCCGCATGTGGTAAGCCCAGTTCGGTAGATGCTCAACGATCACCGGAGGGAATCGCGGCTTCTTCCTCTCACCTACAGCCGGGTCGGCGGTGTTGGAGGCGGTGTGCGTGTCGGCGGCGGTGCCGGGCGCGGAAGCACGGTGCGCGGGCGCGGCCGCGGAGCGCGCGTTGCTGTGGCCGGACACGCCAGCAGCGAGCGGCGGTGCGGGCGCGGCCTCGGGGCGCGCGGCGGCGGCGCGTGCGCTCGTGGGCGCAGGGGGCGACGCGGGCGCGGCGGTAGGTACGCGGCGCGTCGTTGGCGGTGATCGTGCGACGTCCGTGTATAACGGTTTAGACGCCGGATTTTTCACACTCTCACTTAATAAAATTTGTGAGGTACTCACGGTTAATCCGGCGTCGTCAGCGCGGGGGCGCTTCGGCTCCTCGGCGTCGTCCTCGTCTGGGCTTCGTTGGAGTCGCGTGGGCGCAGGGCGTGCCGCCTCTGGTGTGGCGTCTACGTCCATTTTCACAAGCGCCGGCGACGAACTAGAACGCTGTAAGTTCGCCGACGCGCACATAGTATGGCGGCGACGCTTGATATGTAACACTAAGTCCGCCTTATCGTTAATAGACGAGTTAGCGGAGGCTAGCGAGGTTTCCGAGCCGGTTCGCGATGAACACGCGGAACGCGGAGCGGGCGAGTCCTTAGCGGCGACCCGAGGGGACTCTGCGGCCTGCTCGAGGGCACGATCACGCGCGGCCGACTTGCGCGTCGGTGATGCGTTGTCCACTGTGTGGGCAGGGCGTGGCGCGGCGCAGGCGCGCGGCGGCGGGTTCGTAGGCGCGCGCATGGCGACGGCGCTCGCGGTCGACTGGAGATGCGAGGCGCGGACCGTGTCGCGGCCCGCGCGCACCTCATCCCGCGAAGATATTCTCGCCTGCGCATTGGTAGGCGCACGGGAGGCTATTGCGGGGCGTGCGACGGAGGCTGGCGCTGTGACGCCGGCAGTCCGAGACAAATGTGTAGTGTGAGTACTCACTTGTTTGCCCTGTGTATGTAGTTTTGTGGTGACGGCGGCGGCTGCTTGGTGACCTGACGGTGAACGCGGCGCCTGGATAGACACCGGTGGTAAGTAGTTTTCTTCATTATCTTCGTCTTCAGCTTCCGTTTGGTCGTCGCCAGAGCCCTGAAAAGGGCTTGGTCGACGAGGCATGTCGCCAGGACGCGGCAGCTGCGACCGTTCGGCGTTCAAAATTTGAATTTCTTCGCCGGGTTTTCTGGAACTTTTTCGGTCCGTGCAGCAAGATGTGGGTATATTGGATTACGTGCTCGGTACGTTATTCTTAATCGGCGCTCGCGTAGCTAATCCAAGGACCCGCGCTGCCAGCGCCTCCGTATTTATAGGAGGCGCGAGGCCCGGTGCGGAGTAGGAGGTGGGAGCGCGACGTCATAGCGACGTCACAGTCGGGTTAAAGTTTCTAAACTAATTTTTTTATTTATGTAATATGTAGTGGGCAAAATAACAGACGTATTGCCTGATGGTAAGAGATTACCGCCAACCAAAGAAACCCGCAAACAAGGGGAGTCACAGCCGCGAAGCTGACTTATTGAAAAAGAGAATTTATCTAAAAGCCAACAAAGAAAAAGCTTGCTTGTCACTGTAATAATATAATAAGGAAAAATGTCTTACTCGAGTTTGTAAGGGATCTGTATGATGGTTCAAAACAAGTGGTCCATGAAACAATTCAGAAACCCTGCTTAAGGGGACTACAAGAGCTAAACGCGAGTTTTATAATGCTTTAAAGTATATGATTCAATGCAGTTATCACAATCAGAAAAATATACCTATGATATTCTTCAGGATATAATCTAGTTAAGTAATGTGTTGAAAATATAATACAACTAACTTTAATCGATAGAAAAAAATCACAAAGATACCTCTAAAAAAATATTTTAATCCAACAGGTGGGGAAGACGCCTGTGCGGACGATCCCCGTAAACAGGCGCGCCAGCGCTGCCACGGTACGGTGCGGCAGGCGGCGCAGCGCTGCGTTCGGTATCCCATCCGCCCCAGGGGCTGGGTCTGCCGAATGACACGTTGCACCATGCCAGGGGAGAAGTAAATAGGGTCCTCTTCGGGAGCTATCGGCGTGGCGAAGTAGTCTCGAAGGTGTTTCTCGACTGCTGCGGTGTGTTCCGTGTCAGCAGTCGGGTTCGGCGCGAACACGCTCTCCAAATGTCCAGCGAGTATGGCCGCGCGGTCTGCTGCTTTGTACCTCGACGTCCCGTCGGCGTGTAGCAGCGGGCGCACCGGAGCTGGGGTGTTAGTGAGGCGACGACATAGCCGATGTAGTGACGGCCAATTGTCGCTGGTGTCGTCGATAAAGCGCTCCCAGCTCTCGGCGGTGTAGGTCCTCAACTCGTCCTTCACTCTCTCCGCGAGCCGGTTTAGTTTGGCTTTCAGCGTGGGGCAACGGGAGCAGTAGGGTAAAATTGGGGCTTCTGCATCACTTGCTCTCGCGTCGCCGCTCGAGCTGCGTGATACAGAAGCCCCAATTTTACAATCGAGATCGATTAATATAAATGTGATCTGCATCACTCAGAACAAAGTGAGCTGACGCAGACGCTCCCAATAATACCGTTGTTATCTGCGATCCGTCTGATTCACGATATAATATTGTATTTCATTCACCGACATATCATTGTAGTGGCAATGCAATGGGACAACTTACTGTCGTTTCTAGTTTGAGATGCTAATGTAACAACATTCTCAAGTTAGACTGCTGTGTTTAGTCGACGCGATCATTCCGATCGGTTGTTGTGTGTATCATAATCTGGTATGGTGTCGAACTGACATAGCCAAGCAAAAATTATCGCGCGCACTTAAATAAGTACAATAAACAACAATATCATGTTCGATCACGGCACATCGTTGCATCGAAACGATTTGGTGCACATCTTGTACTAATGAATGCATAGGCCTTCCGTATAATGAGAGGTTAGCTTTTACTAGCAACTATAACTCAATAATAGAGTTGTGGACACTACCACAATGCAACAATATAGCTGAGTGTGCACATCAAGTGCACATATTTGTCACAGACTAATCTTATGCCTTGCAATGTTTTCTTTTATATGTAATACTTTTTCCGTGTCTGTGACAAATGAATAGTTTTTTTCTTTCTTTCTTTCTTAGTAAGTAGCCAACAGTAGGTATTATGGAGACATAATAAATGCTTATAATACAAAAAAAAATAAAGTAAAAAAAACATAAAAACAAAATCCAAACCGGAACAATACTCATTTGCTCCGTGCGGGAAACGAACCCGCAACACGTTGGTGCATTAGTTGCTGCGTCTATTAAACCTACTATTTACATTGTGATGCGAGTCATACTCTTAGCCAATGCGCCAAACGTGTCGTCAAAGATGTGATAAAATATTGGACCACTTTGTCTTAACATGATGTGTATAGAATTATCCAAGATAATCAATAACTCAGTACAAACGTTTATTTTTTATAATTACGAACGTTTATTTTTTATAAATACCTAATTGTCTACTACTTAAATATATATAATATATTTAAGTAGTAGACAATTAGGATTCTTGATGGATGATTTATATATCTTAGTCTTAAAGCAAATAGCACTTTAAAATACAATAAATGTTAGATTAGGAATCACTTATTTCTTATAAGATTATTTAATTACTCTTTTAATAATTATGCATTTCATTTTCATCTACTACAGGCATTCAATACAGCAAACCTGCCGTCTTTCTGATTTAGTCAAATCGTAAAAAGGAAATGGTGGTTTGATTAAAAACACTTGTAGGTTTTTATTACACCATACAGCTATTTCTTTTAGTATAAATTCATTTGCTTACTGCATCACTCACCTCGCTTCGCTCCGTTCGCAACGCAGAGCACCCCAAAAATCACACTACTAACATGATCTGCGATACGGACGGTTGGCATTAGAAGTATAATATTATTTCATTCATCGATGCATCGTAATACTGGTAGCATAGTAACAATGTTTTTACTTGGGATGACATAATATAAACAACATTCTCAAGTTCGTTCGACGCGCTCAGTGCGGCTTGGGCACAGCGATGCATTCATAATAATTTATATGTACATACTGTTATCTTTGCACAGCTCGTTGATAATTTTAATGAATGAATGCAAATTCTTAACAATGTTGAAAGTAGGATCGGGTGGCTCCCGGGTTCGATTCCCGGGTCGGCCAAAGTGTTATTGGGTTTTTCTGTTAGGAAATTCTCAGTAACAGCATGAAGTCTAGAAATGTGCCCGGTACGGCAATAGGCTCGCCTCCCTATTACGTGGGACTTAAATATATCTGGCGAAAAGTGGGTGTAGTAATACACCTTTGCCTACCTCTTCAGGGTTACAGGCATAAGACTATGAATGTATGTACTTATGAATTATATAATTGTTTTATCCACAACTAGCTTTTGCCTCTGACTTCGTCTACATGGAACTTGAACCCACGGTCACTCGGATTCCAGGTGATGCGGACGTATCGAGATAAAGCAGATTGACTGCACGTGTAGTGTTCGATCGTTTAATATAAATGTGTTCTGACTTCTGCGTCACTCAACTCGCTTCGCTCGTTTCGCGACGCAGACGCCTCCAATAATACCTACTTTTGTTATCTGCGATCCGTTTTATTCACTATATAGATTATTAACATTATGTTTTCAGCTTAGAATACTAACACCTATTCTAAGGTTTTCAGGTTAGGAATTTAACTCCTTGTCTTAGTGACCAATGTAACTGTTCTCTTTGCTGAGTTTTTTATTGTACTTATGAATGTGTATCAATTCATGTAATATTCCAATCATAGTATATATTAAAACTAAATGGGTATGTTAGTGAATATAGGAAACGATTAAGTAAAATGAAACAATCCATATTGTATCTTTTTAAAAAAGTTTATTATCAAAGCACCATTTTTTTAAGCACATAACATTTTTTAATGCACATATTGAGTCATGATAGATACAATTGTACAAATCTCCGGAATATTTATAGCGATCATATAGGGTTAACAAATTAGGACAACCTTTATCTTCTAAATTAATTACATTAACACTATTTAAAATATTTTTCAACCATGACAGTTTTTCAAGACCTTTAACGAAAACACATTTATCTTTTAAGATATCTAAAACTAAATATTGATAATTTGAGTAAGGTGTACGGTGTAGAGTGAGGTTTGCGGTGGTTTGTTAAAGAATATAAATGTTTAACCGAAATCACAGTTTATTATTCTGTTCCACAATAACTTCTTATGTTTAAATGTGAGAAAATAATGTTAAATGAAAATGTTAGAAAAGAATGTTAAATATAAATGTTCTTATGAATGCACCCGAATGTCGCGGTCACACAATGTGCACTGACGACGCAATATGAATTTTACTTATTATAATACTTTAACTAATTAGGTCAATGTGTAATTTACTTATTGCTTGGTAAGGTGTTCGGTCATATTGCACCGAACATATTCCGGGGCACCAAAAGGATGAAAGGATGAGATACATCTAAAATGAGATGGTGATAAATGATTATGGTAATTTGTTCATTTGTTACAAAATAGTGAGTGATAATGATAGGTATTCTTAAACATTCAATGTCTTAATTCTAAATGTTTCCGAGGTATGGGAGAACATGACTGATGTTTTACAGCACATTTGTTTATTACACCGTAAATATGGGGGCGTCGTTCACCCATATAACGTCGCGCACTCTCACTGTTGCTCGAGACACTAGGCTGCCGGTCAGCCATTTTAGGACCCGCACTTTCACAAGATATTTGAGCACTAGGTTGTCGGTCAGTCTCCCGCGCACTATTCACTACACTGCGAGTGCCCCCTGTAGGCTGAAGCTCGATGTCCGGAGATATGCGGGCACCTCGTGCTCGCAGTCGCTGCCAGCGGCGGCACCACACGGCGCCCGCCGCCACCACTGCTGCTCCGACTAACATGTAGCTCACGGCGTAAAGGTGAACATCATGGTAGGACAGTGAATCTCCAAATTCGACAGTATTATTTTTCATTTCCTCTATTCTTTGATGTAATTTATTGAGCTCAATTTCTAGGTCGTTGGAGTCTGTTATGTTTGGTAGATTCATCCACATCATAGAGGTGTTAACAAAAAAGTTCAGCTGATCTATCTCTGGACTATAAACCGGATTAGTTAAGTTGATGTTGTTCTCGGTGTTCTTTGGGCTATGAAGAGTGAAGTCAGAGCCTTTGAGCAAGCAACCAGGCTTTATATAAATAATTCCAGCTTGGGATAAATGTTCGAGACTAATTTGCTCTCCACAGAGTATATTTACAGGGCAGATATTGCAGCAATGAAAAAGATAATGTGATGGATTGGCGAGAGATACCCATTTGTTTTTACATCTTGACCTCTTAATCTTACATTTTTCAGTGTTAGGATCCAGCACGCAAAAGTTGAAATCACTCTTCTGGTGGTAAACTGGTTTCTTCCAATCGCATATCCATGTTTTCTGCTTGATGCAAAGGGATAACTCGTCAGAATTGATTGTAATATATGTATTCCTCTTCAAATCAGTCGCAATGTATTCGGATAATGGGATAAGTTCTACCATAGAATAGTTGTATTGGTGTGGTATGGATATCAATCTAAACAACTTATATTTATCTCTGCCAATTAATGGGAATGTTATTTCAAATAAAAAATAGTTGTCTGTGAGTCTCGCCTTCAAATGTAGTAACGGATACAATTCTCTGATGTTATGCGGTTCTATTGGTAGCATCGTGTCATCCGATAAATGCGCCGAGATAGTGTTGAGTTCCGTCTGTAATTGTTCAGGAGTCAGCAAGTGTATGTTGAATTGCCCATGGTGAATGTTGCTAAGTATATCAACGAGAGTCTCCTGACTTCCCCTTAAATTGTGTAACAAGTTACTAGCTGTTAGTGACATCAGAGTAAAATCCTGGACTAAAGAAATATTGTTGATTTCTTCTTGTAACTTATTAGACCTGGTTTCGAGTTTCATTATATGTTGATTGATAATTTTATGTTGTTTATTCATAATAGAGGCAGTTCGTTGTAGAAGATTGTATTCCGACTCAATAATTGAAGTTTGATTCTTCCATAATTCGACAATATGTTTCTCATTGTTTCGTATCAGGTTGATGTCTCGGGTATACCTTTCCGCGAAATGTTCGTCCAGTACGCCGAACAATGAGTTTGCTAAATAGCCTACGCCGTTAATAAGGCCGCGCCGCTGTCTGGAGTAACCGCCAGACTGTTGAGTTAGCAAAAGTTGATTGTAATACTTTAGTTCGTTGGCCTCGTGTGTCAGCTGTGCAGTTATCGTGTTACAATGTTCACTGCCTATTGTTTTACATGTGGTATCTAAATATTGTATAATTTTGTTGAATGCGTTTATTCCTTCCCAGTATGGAGCCATATCATAATATATTACGAGAGTCCATTTGTCCTTTGCCAAGCTTAACTTGCCGATCGATTCAAAGAACAGGGATTGCTCTTTTCCAAACTGCGTGATGTTATACGAGCCGCACACACTGCCGCAAAGAGTCATAAAAAATGTTAACGCCATTACGATATGCGAAAAACTAATGGTGTTTGCCTTTCTTCTGACACTCTTCACATGTTGCCTTTTCGGATGTTTCTCTACAGGTGGTGTGCTAGTTTCCGGGGAACTACATTGTTGTTTACTTGTTTCAACTGGCAAGAGCGAGAGTTTGACGATAGGCCTCTTGATTATACCACTCTTTGTCTTCAAAGTAACCACTCTTACATACCCGTCACTACCCGGATGTACGTCTATCACTCTTCCCATAATCCATTTCCCAGCCGGAACATTATCCTCGTGCACCACAACCATATCTCCGATTTTCATGTTGGTTTGAGGTTTCACCCACTTATCTCGTGCTGTTAGTTGTGTTAAATACTCCGTTTTCCATTTAAACCAGATTTGCCGAAAAATGTTGCTAGTCAAATGCCATCTTGTTCGTGCATCATATTTAGTTTCTATTACTGTTGACCCCGCTTTACCTGTTAAGAAGTGAGCTGGAGATAAATACTCCAAATCTTCAACGTTTTCGTTCAGTGAGCATAACGGTCGCGAGTTAAGGCAAGCTTCTAATCTTGTTAGTATCGTTGTGTACTCCTCAAATGTTAGCCGTTGTGCTCCAACTACTCTCTTCAAATGGTGTTTTAAACTGCGAACAGCCCTTTCCCACAACCCACCGGCACTAGGCCAGGATGGCGCGTTAAAGTGCCATTCTATGTTCATGTCTGCAACCTCAGCAAGTAACTTGTCGCCGAAAACTTGCAGTATTTCTTCGTATTCTTCCCTTAGCAACCGGTCGGCACCGATAAAGTTGGTTCCTTGGTCACTGTACATATGACGCGGAGTGCCTCTCCTAGACGCCATCCTGCTTAATGCAGCCAAAAACGCTGAACTCGTGAGGTCGGACACCAGTTCCAAATGTACGGCCTTTGTAACCATACATACAAACACCGCCACGTAGCCCTTTGTTGTTCGGACGCCTCTGCCTTTATTGGCTTTAATTTCCACGAAACCGGTGTAGTCCACCCCAGTGTGGTAAAACGGAGGGGCGGGGTTAGTTCGGGCTGCGGGCAGATCTCCCATTAATTGATACTGTTTTCTTGCGTCGTGCTTCCGACAAGTAACACAATTTCGCAGCCTTGCCTTAGTTGTTCTGATTCCGCCCGGTATCCAATATTGTTGTCTGAGTGTTGCTAAAGTCAACTTGGGTCCCCCATGAAACGTTAACAAGTGAGATTCGTCTATCAGAAGCTCTGCTAAACGTGTTTTGGTAGGTATAACCTTTGGATGTTTCATCTCAATACTTATGTTTGCGTGCCTTAAGCGTCCTCCCACTCTCAAAATGCCATCCTTATCCAAAAAACAATTAAAATTTAATAATTTACTTTTTGATCCAACATTTCCGTTCTGAATAATTTTTCCAATATCGTCAGCAAATTCCTTTCTTTGCGTATATTTTATAATTGTTAATTTTGCTTTTCGCATTTCATGTAACGTTAGGTACGGCGGTAAATGTTTACGTTGCACTATCGGTGTCAACGCCCTCAGTATCCACGCGAATATGCGAATTACCTTTCTAAACGAACTGTTATTGTTTAATAAATCTTCGATAATGTTATTTTCTTGCTGCACAAAGTTAACTTGTTTTATCTTTCTTGTTTCTTCTTCGGTAGTATAGATGCCTTGGTGATCCTGTGTCTCCTTGGCGTCGAACAATGGTAACCATGATGGCCCTTGCCACCATAAAGGATGTTCTAATAGTTGAGATGCTGTAAGTCCTCTGCTAGCGCAGTCCGCAGCGTTCTCTGCTGACTTCACGTAACGCCAGTTGTCACTCGGCATAATCTGCTTTATAGCGTTTATTCTGTTGGACACAAAGGGCTTCCAGCGCGCTGAATCACCATATAGCCAACTCAATACGACCATGGAATCACACCAACCATAAGTTTCATATGAACAGCTAACACTCGCCGTAATTTTTCGCATGAGTTTCGCTAATAGGTAGGCACCACATAACTCGGCTCTGGGTAACGTTATAGCTTTTTTGTGTGGTACAAGCTTAGACTTGCCAGCTACTAACCTCGTTTTCTTACTATCTTTTGTTCGTGCGTACACTGCACATGCGTAGGCTTCCGTGGAAGCGTCACAGAAACCGTGGAATTCAATAACGCTATCCTCTTGCGTTCCGATCCATCGTGGTACCACACAATGTTTAATGTTGTCGATATCAGCCGTCAATTTCGACCACTCTTTGTATACGTCACCAGATACTACATCATCCCATTGGAGATCCATTTGCCATAGTTTTTGGAAAAGTAATTTTAGTTTTGTGGATAAAGGTGTTAACAAACCCAAAGGATCAAATAATCTCGAAATTTCCGAAAGTAACTGCCTTTTGGTAAGTGTTTCTACGATGTTTGTGAAATTATAATTAAACGTAAAACTATCTTGTTTTGTTTGCCAACATAGGCCTAATGTTTTCGATGCATCTTCACCTTTGAAGTTATAAATTGTCTCTTCTGCACTCTGTGTTACGCTTTCTAATAACTCCTGATTGTTAGCAGCCCATTTTCTTAATGTAAATCCACCTAATTTCAACAACTGTATCAATTCGCTAATCAACTCCTTTCCTTTTGTAATTTGATACACGCCGTGAAGCAGGTCATCCATGAAAAAGGAGTTTTCCAGCACTGCTGCTGCTTCAGGATGTTTGATGCGCTCGTCCGCCGCTAGCTGTTTCAAAGTCCTGATGGCTAAAAAGGGTGCCGATTTTGTACCATAAGTGACTGTAGTGAGTTGAAAACTCTTTATGGGGTGTTCAGGTGATTCCCTCCAAACGATTTTTTGCAGGTGTTGGTCAATTCTGTTAATTAAAATCTGCCTGAACATTTTTTCTATGTCAGCAGTAAAAGCGTAAGGATATTGTCTCCACTGCAATAACATTGTCTGTAAATCCTTTTGCATATTAGGGCCCTTGTACATAATATCATTTAGACTAACCTTTGTTGTTGTTTTTGCGGACGCGTTGAATACGACCCGTAACTTTGTAGTTAGTGACTCATCACGCTGCACACCGTGGTGAGGTAGATAACATTGCAAGCTTACGTATGTGTTTGTTTCTTCAGGTTTCATATGTTGTAACTCGATATATTCATTCATAAATGATTTATACTTTTCAGCCAGCTGATGTTGTTTCTTAAATCTAGTTTCTAAGTTTTTTAATTGAGCGATTGCCATTGGCTTAGACAATCCCAGTTGGTGTTTCAGGTCTTCTTTCAGTGGTATTCTAACTTCGTAGCGGCCTTCTTCTGTCCTTCTAGTCGTCGACTCATAAAAATGTAGACACTCTTGATCTTCAACGGATAAATTTGTCGTTTCCCTTTCCTCGATTTCTTCCACTTGATAAAACCTTTTTATCTCTTCGATGTTATTGAGTACAACATTACAGTGGTATGTCTTTACGTTACCGCATAACAGCCATCCAAGCTGAGTTTGTTGTACTAAGGGCTGATAAGCATTACCGCTTTTTATAATACCACTGAGAATGATATTTGCGTATATGTCGGCTCCGAGTAGCAAATCCACTGGACGGCTTTTATAGAACTCGGGATCGGCCAACTGTATGTTGTCTATATGTGACCAAGCTGGTTTCGGAAAACTTTTGTTTGGCAGGCATTTAATTAGGTTTGTCATAATAAAAACTTCCGCTTCGAATACGAAATCGTTGTATAATGAGGCGCATTCTATCGACATCACTCCCTTGCAGTTGTTTTCTCTCTGTCCTACGCCGAAAATGACTCCCTTACATCTTTGCCTTTTAATGTTAAGCAGCTGCGCCGCCCTTTCGGTAATTAATGATATTTGGGAGCCTTGATCGACCAAGGCTCGCATGGTATGGCATGAACCATCAGACGCTTTAACCTTTAACAACGCTGTCGCTAGTAATATTTCTGAGCTGTCGATTTGAGAAGTGTGCGACGTAGCAGCGAAGTTTTCATGGGGTCTTTCATGTTGCTGTTGTTGTGTCATTTGACTACGGTTTACGGACGAAGAAGATTGACAATGTTTTTGTTTCATAATTGCGTCATGTAAAATAGTGTTGTGTGGTTCTTGGCATTTACGGCACGTTAATGTAGAATTACACTTATTACCATTGTGACTGAAGAGACAATTTGTGCAGAGTTTCAATTTGTTAGCTGTTTTTAATCTTTGTTCGTCGCTTAGACCCAAATAATTTTTGCAATTGTAAATACCATGTTGATTACTGCACATCGGGCACTTAATGGTCGACACGTGCATTGCTTTCGCAATCGATTTATTTGGGTTATTGTATGAGCTGATCGGCTTAGTATATGCGTTATAAATATGTTTCTTAACATTTGATGAAGAATTATTATATTTTGTTGAAAAATGTTTTGATGTTACAGTGTCTTGTTTTCTATGGGCTGTTTCCAGCGTAGTGAACTTAGTTTCTAAAAATCCAAGGAAATCCTGAAGTACTGGCAATTCTCTTGAGTTTTTCAGTGACTCTAGGTAGTCAGTATATGTTTCGTTGTCTAATTTCTGGCCCAAAATATGAACAACGATGGGGTCCCATGATGTTATATCTACGCCCAAGTTTTTAATGCCGTTCAGACATTCCAATGTTGTGTCATGGATTCTCTTTATTTGATGTACAGACTGTTGCTGCATGCTAGGAAGGTTCAAGAGAATGTTCATATGAGAAGAGAAGATCAATTTTTTGTTGTTATAGCGATGCGATAGAATTTCCCAAGAAACCAAATAATTGTCTGTACTAATCTGTAAGTGTTGGATAAGCTTTTCAGCTTCACCGCGTACTTTACTCTTAAGATATTGCATCTTCTGACCGTTAGATAGTGAAGGGTTGTTATGGATAGCCTCAGTAAACAGATCACGAAAGGACACCCATTGATTGTAATTCCCTGTAAACACTGGAATTTCGAGTTGAGGAGTTGACTTGTTCCTATGCACGACTGACCACATCTTCTTGTTGATGGATTTCTTAAGATTGTTAAATTGTTTCTCATACTTGTCGAACATGTAGTTATAGGACTCATTCTCTTCGTCTATTTCGCACTCAATTTCCCAATGGAGACTGTCAATCGCAGACCATCTCGCTTCAAGGTTTTTTAAAACATCTTCAAACTCCCATTTTTCCGAAATAGAATCTACGTCAATGTTCGAAGTTGTTCGCAAAAAGGCTTTAAAATTTGCTTGTTGCCGCCGTAACAGATCGTCGCCTTTACTGTTTGTACCTGTGCTTGTTTTCAAGATTTGGTTCTGTGAGCTGGGTCCTGCCTCTGCAGTGGTTTCCTCCTCTCCCAGCTGGACAGCACTCAGCGTTGTTTTGTAGGGTGATTTCGGATGTTCACTCGGTTTGCCCGCCTTGGTTACAAACTTCTGGTACTGTTGATTTATCAACTCTTTCACCTCTTCGTACGCCTTCAAAGTTCTCTCATATTCACGGAGCCCGAAGTAAGGGTGAGATTGACTCACTTCGCCGCCAATCCGGTCATGATTTCCTTCATACTCCCTCCAGTATTTCTCCAGAGTATCCAATCGCCTCTTAAAATAATCTAGTGTTTTCCGGTCAGCAGTATCCTTCTTAATGTTAATACCCAGTTTTACGATGCTATCGTAGATCATAGATTGGGTGTCAATAAGCTCTGCCATGTCTACTGAGTGTTCAAAATGTATTATTTAAAAAAATAACAAGGAAATATATTACTTGCGTGTTCGTATTTTAGTACTTAGCTCCACGACGCTTGCTGCGGCTGTTGCTCCTCCAATGTTAGCACTGCAATCCTCAGTCACACTACACAAGCACTTAATGTTAACCAGTTCAACACCTCGGCTGCACGAATATCACGACGATAAGGAATCCGAGCCGCGCGAGGACCTTACGAAGGACCAAGATTTTATGTACGGTGTAGAGTGAGGTTTGCGGTGGTTTGTTAAAGAATATAAATGTTTAACCGAAATCACAGTTTATTATTCTGTTCCACAATAACTTCTTATGTTTAAATGTGAGAAAATAATGTTAAATGAAAATGTTAGAAAAGAATGTTAAATATAAATGTTCTTATGAATGCACCCGAATGTCGCGGTCACACAATGTGCACTGACGACGCAATATGAATTTTACTTATTATAATACTTTAACTAATTAGGTCAATGTGTAATTTACTTATTGCTTGGTAAGGTGTTCGGTCATATTGCACCGAACATAAGGTATAAATCCTTCGCTCCAGTATAATTTTCTATTACGCTCAATCCAGCAAACTTGTTGTCTTTCCGATTTAGTCAAATCGTAAAAAGGAAATGGCGGTTTGATTAAAAACACTTGCAGGCTTTGATTACACCATATAGCAATTTCTTTTATTATAAATTCATTTGCTTCTGTTTTAAAGCCTTGGATGTCTACAATAGCAGTCATGATAATCTACGCACAATGTTGCTCAGAGGTTTGTATTCCACAAGTCGGTCGTTTATAATCAAACAGTATGCAGTTGTCTTATCTGGTATTTGTGTTGAACATTCAAATTCCAATCTTACATCCACTGGACCAGTTATAAACTATCGTTTTGCCTCGAGCAGTCTAAGATGAAGACTGGGGCCTTTTCTTTGAAATCCTGCAGATTAAGCAACGGTTCTACCGGAGAGTTGTAATACGACTGGCGAAATTTCACATACATTTCATATAATATACTATATTTGTTCTCACAAAACTTTAAAGATAAAGGCTCATAAGGATAATATTGCGAATTTAAAAAGAGCGTAACATTTGTCACCTCACAATGATCAAATACCGAACTGTCTTTAGTTCTATTATTTTTTCTATTAGTTTGCAAGCAAAAAATGACATACCGAGGCTTTTCTAATTGAGAAGCAGTCTTTACTGACCAAGAATGCTTTGTGGTTTTAGGTAGTAAAGGATACTCATATAAATCCCAATTTCTAAAGGCCATCTGAATAGGTTTATCTCTTTCTAAGTGCTTTAAAAGTATTAAACGTTCTCGATCCGAAACTTTTATATGTGGTACTCTCCATTGAATTCTCTGTATATCTATTTGAAGCTGAACGACTTCATCAGTAAGAATAATACTATTTAAGTTAGAATTACTCCTATGCAATATAAGTTCGTGTTTACAATTTATCACAATTTTATTGTAATCCTCTGCAAACCCTAAAATCTTATTTAAGGGCACCACAACGCTAAAATGTCCATCACTTTGGAATCCGTTTAAATTCCAACCCCATAATGCAGAAACTTTACTTTCTGCTTCATTAAATGAGATGTATGACTTTATTGTTGATGTTATTCCAGTATTTTTATACGATCTATTTCAATTCCATTCATTTCGTACCTGATGTCTTGGAACAAGTACATAACAGGGTTATTAGTAAACGTAACAGCTTTCTTGATCTGATGCCCATCCTTACCGAACAGCTTTGCTTGACCTTCGATGTAGATGGAACTGACTGATGGTAGCACGTATATATCTTGCTGGTGTATGGGGATTCTGATTTTATCGTTTTCTTTAAAACTGTTATTGTAGGGATTGTATGAATGGATTTCATAACTTTCGATCGAATTATCAAAGTGTGGTAAATCGGTAATCTGTAGTATACTCATACTTTAAACCCTAAAGCTTTAAGAAAATCTTTATTTGATTTAGTCAATTTCTTCACGTTTTTCTTACGTCTGTGCACCTTTATGGTCGTTGACGGAATAGGACGTTTTATTTTCACTGAAGGGTTTTTATAATATACTATCATTTTGCTTTTCTTAAATGAAGACGTAATTGAATATTTTCTTCACCAAAGTCAATACGGTAACCAAACTGATCTACAATCCTATCAGATATGGATGAAATTATATTTTTGTTAACTGGAAAGTAAATAACGTTTTGAGGTATTTCTATGTAGCCGTGACTTGGAGCAGTATCAGATATAAATTCATGAATAAAATGAGTCGGTAATCCGTTGCAGTATGAACCGTGTACAAGATCACATTCAATTCTGATAACAGCTGTTAAACTGCTGTTATTAACGGGCACATTCGGTCTTGTTTTTAATACTGAAAAGTATAGTAAACCGCACTCGTACTGATCAGATAAATGAAGAGGTGGTTGAAAATACGAAATCAGTTCCGATTTATTTCCAGAGATGGTAACCGTAGTAGACATGCTTGCATACTGAACTCTTTTAGATGATCCTTTTTATTTTATTTCATGATTATACCAAAAATTCTTTAAGAAATTTAAACATAATTGTTCACAATTGAAGGGGTGATCACGTTGTATATTTTCATAATTATATTGAATGTTAGAACCTACATATTTTATAAATTCCTTCGGAGGTTTAAGATTTCCATAACTGTCAAAATACTCAACATAATCATTATATTTTGCATAGGCTACCCAATGAGAACCAGTATTTTTTGAACTATCCAAATTAATAACTTCACTGTCTTTTTTATAAGGACATTTAGGGAGCTCATCTCTCATAAAGACACCTCTTAAATAAGGAATTCTATTCCCGTACTTTAAAATGTCAAAGTTAGTTAAGGCCCGTTTGGGTAGCCGATATCTTAGTTTTTTTCTTTTGATACGAAAATTCTAAGGCCGCCTTTATGTGGTTTAAGGTGTAGTCCTTTCCCAATACATAGAGCTTCCATTTTTTCATTATGTCTTCTCGATTCTTCATACAGCTTTTTAGCCATTTTGAATTCATTTATGGTTTTAGCAATACCAGCTGCACCGCCTGCTAAAGCTCCCGCAGCTGATAATCCCGCAAAAATAGGAATCAAAGGTAATACTCCCCCAGATTTTGGAATAGGAATAACGCGAGGGAGCTTAATCGATGAATCATCAGGCAATTCTCTAGTAGCGGCAATAGCTAATTCTATTGCCATTTTCTTACTCTTAGGTTTTAATTTTTTGATATGCCTTTTTGCTTTTGTAATAACAGATTTTAATTTACTTTTTAACCCTTTTCCAGGTGTAATTTTTGGAGAAGGCTTTTTGTCCAAACCAGAACCAGTTTTAATTTTTGCTGACATAGCCTTACTTACTAAGCGTGCCGCGAGTTTTTCAGCTATACTGGCATCGGAAGCAACCGCTCGCTCTTTCGCCATTTTTAACAAAATTAAATCAGCCTTATGTCGATCCTTTAAGTTTGATGACTTGTGATATGCAATATCGTGATCTTTGCAGTATTCGTCCAACTTATTTACGCCGTTATCTCCTTTTGTTAGTATTTTTATTAATTTAGTACCTGGGCCACAGTAATTATATCCTGGTAAGTGTAATTCAAATGGTAAATTATTAATAAGCCAATTGAGAAGACTACTCTCTCCAAAACACATTATAAGACTGATGATTCCGGTTTGAATACTTTAATAAATAGTTATGTGATTCGAGTTTGTTAACGTTATTTTATTTATAATATTACATTCGATTTATCAATCCAACTGCTTTCAGCTGAAGACAAACCTAACCATTTTACTAAAACCCAGTTACCTTTTCTTCTAAGAACTTTCTCGACTAGATATATATTGGGATGTTTTGTTTTTTGAAGTTCTTGTGTATAAAATGCCCCTAAAATAGGCAGACCTCTGATAGTGTCTTCAATTAAGTAAGTTATAGGAGTTGTATTTTGTATTTTACGAATTTTAAATATTTCTGTTGACCAGTTGGGAGTATAACCTTTTTCAAATGTACCTTTGTATTTACTGATACGCACATAATCACCTACTTTGTACTTGCTTTTTAAATTATCATTTTTTGGCAACTTTAAATACCTTTCTAATATCAGGTTTTTATTCATATTGTTCACATTAGCAGGGATTTCATTAATAGTGCGATGGTGAATGTGATTGTATTTGTAAATAACATCATTGAGGGTATTATTTACCCAATTGTAATTGCCTTTTAAACTAAATTCCTTATAGATTTCAGATTTCAATGTTCTGATAAATCGTTCGACTATTGAAGCTGTTTTTGTTGAGAAGGTTGAATAATGGTTAATATGAAACGATTTCATAAGCTTCTGAAATTTGTTATTATAAAATTCTGTTCCATT
The DNA here is from genome assembly GCA_944739405.2 of Euclidia mi. NCBI lineage: Eukaryota > Metazoa > Arthropoda > Insecta > Lepidoptera > Erebidae > Euclidia > Euclidia mi. Next base: position 20,841,534 of record OX123204.2, on the reverse strand, counting down.
ATCGGTTTGCAGATTTTTAGGAACACGCCCTTTATCCAACAAAGTTTTGAAAGAGTTATACACATCTTCTTTGCTTTTACTTCTCATAGGAAAGGCCCAAGCATATTTCGAAAATGAATCAATAACGGTAAGAATATATCTATAATTTTTATTTTCTTTTGAAATTGATTGCAAATCAATTAAGTCTGCTTGCCACAAGTCATCTATATCTCTCATTACAACATGTCTTCGCGGATAGTTCACTCTCGCATTTTTAAGAATTTCGTTTACCACGTCAGCTTTGCTCATGTTCACAACTCAGTAGGTATGTTTGTCTCGAATTCTGCTATAATCTTAATATATAAAATCCTTGCGTTACTGACTGACTGACAGACACGCTACAGCCGAAACTATTGGGCGCAGGAAGCTGAAATTTGGCATGTATGTTCCTTGGGGACCGTAGGGGTGCACTAAGAAGGGATTTTCCGAAATTCCCACGGGATCGGCCAAAACGGGTAAATTTAAAAAAAAATGCAGGCGTAGCTGCTGGCGTCCTCTAGTACTGAATAAAAAGCATATTATTAGGACTATTTATTATTTAATTATGTCAGCTTCTTTTAACTCTTCGATTATTGATAAAATTTCATTATCATGATTTGTATTACCAGCATCTCGGGAAGCAATTAATATTTTCAATCTTTCAACCAGTTCGTTAGGATCGTCCCAATATACCAAGTCAGTGCTATTTTTGTATTTCTTTAACGTTGGTAAGCTTCCTTCAAATTTAGTGACAATATTATTGTTTGACGATTCAGAAAACAATGGTTTGATTATTTCACGATATTTTATACCTTTATCGCCTCTAATTTGCCCATTAGGATTGAAATCTCTCTTATGTGCATTTGTATAATGCAACATATCTTTATAGACAAGTTTATCTTTGCTCGATATTTGTTTCAAATCAGGTTTTTTTCGAAGTAAAAGTTCTTTTAAACCAGGGGTTAAATTGAAGCTTTTGTCACCAACTTTAATTAAAATGGTATTATCATTATTTGTACTATCTATTTTAGAAAACGAAACTATTGAATTACCCATTAATATTTTTTTGTTTTCACTTCTTATTCCAAATGGTATGTTTAGGTCATAAATATCATGGATATCACGACCCTCTAATGATATTTCTAAATCATCCGGTAATTCCGTCTGGGGAGGCTTTTTAACGTTCAGTACAGAATTCAGTTCTGGGTCATAGCATTCTTCAAACTTAGTAGATGAGCTAGTATTAATGTCACCTAATTCCACGTCTTCAAAATTAGAGTGTGTATTCTCAAAATTTTGTATTTTTTCTAATGTTTTATTTGAATCAACTAGAGTTTTAAGGGGATCTGTGACAGGTTTTAACATTTTTTCAAGTGATAAGTTCGTAGAGTGTTCCTGGTTTTTCATTTGTTTTATTTTATTCTTTATGGAGTCTACAGACTTCATTAATTCTATTTCAATATTTTTCTCCATGTTATATTTATTAACAACTGTATTCAGCTAAAGAACAAATTATACTGAATTTGATTTGCCATGTTAATTACTTATACAACCTGTAACAAATTTAAATGCACTTCCTGAAAGTAGTTTGTTCAGAATCGGCTACTGAATCCATTACTGTCATTTTTAATATTGTTTATTTTTTGTTCTAAAATAATAAAAATAACGTAAATTATAGTCACTCATTTATTTCAAAAGTTGAAATATACGAAAATAAACCTTAAGTCAAAGCAGAACGCCTTCTTTTAAAATGCATTTGTTTAATGGTTCGACGTTCGGTCACACGAACGCACACATTAGTACAACACAATAGCGGCAAAAGACAATACACACAATTTACCACGAAAATATCTATCATCTATCTTTCGCTTACGTAATAATCAACAGGCAAGAGCGAGACGTAATGTGTCGCCCGCGCTGGCCAATAACAAGCGCTGGCGATGCGCTTTGACAAGTTATGACAAGTATCTAGGTAGTCATCCATCGGGAATCTGTCAGTGTCAGCGAGAGTTGCGAAAAAATATTGTAATTGTGTGAATAACATTGTAATTATCAACATGACGGTGCTGGTGTGGAACGTTCTGCATCATCTTGATGTTAACTTGTCGCCCCCGGACTTTTTCACTGTGGAAAAATGTTAAATCACTAGTTTATTGTGAGGAGACAACAAGTGCCTAGGAGTTAAGTTGATACATATTGGCTGCTTTTAAAACAGTGAAAAGATGTGATGCGTGAGGGAACAGTGAAGACAGTGTTAAGTGGTCTAAAATAATGTGATTTTATCCTGTAAGTTATTTGATTATTCTATTAATTTACACACGTCGATCTTGCTTTATTCTCTCATTGATATTCTTTTACTTTATCTATCAATAATGCTAGGTAACTAAATAGTCATTTACAATATTATGAGACAATGGATCGTGTGCATGTTATTAACAAACAATAAATAATTTTATACAAAGTCGACTGTCCACTCCAAAGCCGAAAAGTGTGATGGAAAGAAATAGGTAGTCATATCTTTGGAAATATCAACAGTAGCTGACAAATTACTTAAACATCATTCTTGTAAACCCCACTCTATCAGAGTGTTGTATAAAGACTTAATTTGAAACATTTTGTTTATATCGTATCGTAGGTATTTCGTTCCTATCAGATCGCTGTCGTCTGTTTACCATAGCAACCGTTTCGTGTGTTTGTGTGCGTGCGCAAATTTATAGTGACCACGCTTTTTACTTTTAATCGAGTTTATACTTTCTTCAAAAAACAATATTTACGCAAATAAAAAATTAAATTCAATGCATGCATTATGATTGTAACAAGTTATTCTAATTGGGGTGTCTGAGGATGTGCGTTATTTCATTTACACGTTGTATATATATACATATAAACAGTCAGTCAAATTTAAAAAACATATCAAAGTTCTGTCTGTACCTTCCATTATTTAATGACGATTCTTTATTAATAAGTAGAAAATTATAAGGTTTACTCCAAACAGTATGACAAATATTTCTAAACTCTTTCCACTGTAAATCAGAAGTAACATGCTCTTCATAAATATGTTTTAAATTCACATCATCTTGTTTGAATATAATAAGAAAATTCACATTGTCACGCAACAGTTGTTTTGGAATTTTGGAATAGGTTTGAGATAAATAGAAACAATCTATTTGTTTATGTCTACCCATACAAAAATAATTGCGAATATTAACTTGATTTTCACACGCAACATCATTAAAAATAAACACAGAATTTGTTAAAGCTTCACTCGGAGAAATTACCTCTTTATCATCGCTAAATTTGTAGAAGTTAATCTGCGAGACTCTTCCTAATACTTCACTCAAGAAACGATACTTTGGTTGAAATGAAGTTTTGGAATAAAGATAAAGATTTTTAAATTTTAGACCATTTTCATGTAACAACAAACTAATCATAACGTTTGTTTTACCACAGTTCGATGGACCGCACATTATACATCGAATCGTATTCGGTAATAAAGGACTATGTCTGATCTGGTGAGAAGTTTCATTTAAATCTATATTATTAATTTTCAAAGATATGGGTTGCTTGATCAACTTCATTTTGACAATTACTGTAATGAATGTCTAACACGCATATTTATAGGTAGCCATAACTTTAACACTAAATTAGATATACATATCATAAAGTATAAATAACAGCATTTATGCTTTATGATATGTAATACATGTTTGAACAGGTCTAGAAAGTTAGGAATTTTGTATTCTCGTATTACAATATTATATTTTTAATAATTGATTTCATTTGGTATTGAATATCATACAGATTTAAAATTGCATTCCTTATTTCATTATGCTGTCATAGTCAGCCGAAACAGGACCTGTTGCTAGCAGAGAAATCAAGTTTTATTGGTAAGTACGTTTTTAATGTTATTAGTTATTACAATATTATATTATATTATTATATGAATAATTAGATATCTTACTTTAGTTTTATTTTCAGAATCATGTCATACAGCCCCAGCATTCTCAACATTGGAGGACTTAACAGATTTGTATTTGATAATGTTGATTCTCAAATCCCAAGTCCTTTGGACGAAGTTGACCAGACAGAAATACAAGAGGTTAGTAAATATTATTTTATTCCTCATAGTTAAATTCATATAGTTATGAACTTTTCATTTATATTTTTTATGTTATTATATTGCAGGACAATGCTTTGGCAGAGAATGGTAGACAGTTAAAAAACAAGCTATTTTTTTACTCTCAAGGAAATTATGAATGTTTTGAAAAGCATCGGAACAAATCCTCTGATCAGGTAAGCACTACATAAAATGTATTTATGTTTATAAACATTCATTGTGCGCGTCCACATTATTATATATTTATGTGTGATTTATTTTTTTACAGGTTACTAGCCCATATTTCTCCACTCAAGACGATGGCATAACATACATTGAACCAAACTTTTCTACAAAGTCAAAAAAATTGTCACCGTCTAAAAAGCGCCAAAGTTTATTAACGTCATCGGCAAATTCGTACATTGTTCGAAGAAATCGTCCTAAGCAAGGACGTCTTCTAATTAAGATAGATATTCGTGAATTAGATTATGTAGACAAAAATAAAAAAACGAGGCTTGCTCAAGTGCACAATATGTGGTTGAGGAGCCTTATGATGATGTAATGGATATCACAGAGACATTAATAAAAAAAATAAGTAAGAAATTGTGTGATACTGAGTAGTCTTAAGATAATGTTTTTATTTAAGTTTAGTTGTATTTCTAAAAATAAATAAATGTTATCTTTTTAAAAATGTGTAATTGTTATGAGTCAATGTTTGTATGCATGCTTTATATTTATGAAAAATTAAATAAATGTTGTGGCTGAATTTAGTAGCTTAGTACCGAATTGTGGAATACAAACCTCTAAGCAACATCGTGCGTAGGCTATCATGACGGCCATTGTTGACGTTCAAGGCTTTAAAACAGAAGCAAATGAATTTATACTAAAAGAAATAGCTGTATGGTGTAATAAAAACCTACAAGTGTTTTTAATCAAACCACCATTTCCTTTTTACGATTTGACTAAATCAGAAAGACGGCCTTCACCCCAGTATATTTTTCTGTTGCGTTCAATCGTTGCAAGGATTGAACGTAACAGAAAAATATACTGGGGTGAAGGATTTATACCTTACTCAAATTATCAATATTTAATTGCAGATGTTTTAAAAGATAAGTGTATTTACGTTAAAGGTCTTGAAAAAATGTTATGGTTGAAGGATATTTTAAATACTAATAATTTAATTAATTAAGAAGATAAATTTTGTCCTAATTTGTTATGTTTATATGATCGCTATAAGTGTTCTGAAGATTTGTACAATTGTATTTATCATGACTCAATATGTGCTTTAAAAAATGTTTTGTGTTTAAAAAAATGGTGCATTGATAATAAACTTTTTTTAAATTGATAATATACATTGTTTTATTTTACTTAATAGTTTCCTAGACTCATTAACATATCCATTTATTTTTTAAATTGATAACATGATTACATTGATATTACATGGAGTGAGGAATTCATTAGGTACACACATTCATAATAAAAACTCACTAAAAGTAACGCTACCATTGATCACTAAATAATTGCTAAACTTAAAAAATTATGTTAACTATAACAGTATGGTATTACTGGGCACTCTGAGTTATGCAGAACACATGAATATGAATCGACCTCGATTGTAAAATTGGGGCTTCTGTATCACGCAGCTCGAGCGGCGACGTGAGAGCAAGTGATGCAGAAGCCCCAATTTTACGCTACTGGGAGCTCTGCCACTGCCTTCGTAGGCGCCTCTTGTCTGCGATCATTCGTAGGATGCGTGCCGGCAGAGGGGTGAGTCTCCTCTGGGTGGTGGGGGTCGTGGCAGTCACAAGGGCGCCTTTAATAGCGTCGGTGATCTCCGCTGCGAGCGTCTCGACGTCGGCCGCGGAGTTGATAGGGCGAGTTGGTGTGGTGGTCTCAATCGTTTCTGCGAATTTGGTCCAGTCCGGTTTGTAACGTGGCGCTGGAGGGACAATCCGCGTAGGCTGCTGCTGTACGACGACGAGTACAGGTTGGTGATCCGACAACAGCTCGTCGTCGAGTACTTCTTGCTGTATCTGGCAGTGCGTCTCGTTATGTATAATGATGTCGAGTACGTCGGGCATCAGCGTGGTTTGTGTTCGACGAATTCCATGCTGGGTGCTTACAGTTTAAGTCGCCCGCTATGATGACAGGGTGCTGCACGCTCAAGAGTGACCGCAGCTCAGCGACGTCTGGCGTTGTAGCGGGCGGCTTGTAAGCGGCGTGGAGATGTAAGTTGGCACCGCCTAGGTGCACTTCGCCACCCAGCGTGTAGACGGTGTTAAAGTTCGGTGTAGGTAGCGGCTGGTGTACGACTCGTCGCTTGATCAGCACTGCCAGTCCGCGGTAGCTCCTTCCCTCGGGTGAGATTTCGTCCCTCCGATAAACGAGGAAACCTGGGAATCGTGGTTGGTCTGCAGGTCCCAGGTGCGTCTCGTTTATTAGCGCCACGTCAATGTCCTGTTCCTGCAGTAGAGGGCGGAGTAGGGCGGCCTTACTGTTCAGGCCGCGGGCATTCCAGTGTATAATCCTCAAGGGCTTACTGTTCATTCTGTAGAACAAGGTCCGCCAGGCCCTCGAGGATGATGCCTACGATTGTTTGTTTGTCGCGGCCTTCGCTCATAGCAGTGAGCACTTGCTGCAGTACCGCGACAGCGGCCTGAACGGTGCCGGAGCTCTTGGTGCCTTCGCTGTCGTGCGGGGCTTTCGCCTTCCTCCCCTTTTTCCCCTGGGGCGCGGTTGTACCCGCGGGGGCGGCGACTGTATGAGCTGCCGGCTTGGGTGCTTCAGCGGGGGTTTTTGGGGTCTTCCCGGGGCCGCCCTTTCGTTTGAGTGGCTTCTCCCCGGTAGGTGCGGGTGCGGGTGCGGGCGCGGGTGAGGTTGCGGGTGCGGGTGTCTCATGGGCGGGTGCGCCTCGCCTTCCGCGGTCACGGTTCCTCCGCCCTCTTTTCTTGCCGGCTGTTCCGCGAGCTGGGGGGTCGTTCGCCTTCGCCATCAGTGTGGTCCCCTGTGCGGCCTCTCCTAGGAGTTGCGCGTTCACCGGTGCCGGCCCTTGGCGCGGCTCGCCGGTAATGGCAACTGTCCCGGCCTTTCTGTTGCGTGCTTCGCGCTTGAACACGGGACAGTTGACGTGATTTGCGGGGTGTTCGCCCCCGCAGTTGGCGCAAGTCGCTGGCTCCTCTTTGGGGCGCGGGCAGTCTCTAGCCGTGTGCTCTTCACCGCACTTTACGCACGCCAGTGTGCGGTGGCAATTGTGGCTAGAGTGCCTAAACTTTTGGCAGCGGTGGCACTGTGCCGGCCTCCACTTGCCGCGCCATAGTTCTACTCGTACGCCGGGTATACAAAGCATCTCGGTAACGCCAAAGATCCCCGGCGTAGTGTCCTTGGTGCGTCGGATAAACGCCAGGAGTATACACCCCGGCTGGTCGCGTCGAGCCCGGATAGTGCGCACGAATTCCGGGTCGTACCCCAGCTCGCGGAGTTCGTCTTCGACCTCCTCCGGTGTCGCGTTGCTGGGCAAGCCTCGGATGGCTACCTTGAGGCTGCGTTCTGCGGGGAGCGAGTAGCAGAACCACGAGATGCGGTCCGTCTTCTCGAGCTCAGTAAAGTACCGCTGTAGTAGGCGGTACTCGTCCTCGTCTTTCGGGGTGAAGCGGAGCCCCTTGCCGAAGGCGCGGCCGTTGGCGGCTCTGCCTAATTGTCCTTTGAGCTCCCGCATGTGGTAAGCCCAGTTCGGTAGATGCTCAACGATCACCGGAGGGAATCGCGGCTTCTTCCTCTCACCTACAGCCGGGTCGGCGGTGTTGGAGGCGGTGTGCGTGTCGGCGGCGGTGCCGGGCGCGGAAGCACGGTGCGCAGGCGCGGCCGCGGAGCGCGCGTTGCTGTGGCCGGACACGCCAGCAGCGAGCGGCGGTGCGGGCGCGGCCTCGGGGCGCGCGGCGGCGGCGCGTGCGCTCGTGGGCGCAGGGGGCGACGCGGGCGCGGCGGTAGGTACGCGGCGCGTCGTTGGCGGTGATCGTGCGACGTCCGTGTATAACGGTTTAGACGCCGGATTTTTCACACTCTCACTTAATAAAATTTGTGAGGTACTCACGGTTAATCCGGCGTCGTCAGCGCGGGGGCGCTTCGGCTCCTCGGCGTCGTCCTCGTCTGGGCTTCGTTGGAGTCGCGTGGGCGCAGGGCGTGCCGCCTCTGGTGTGGCGTCTACGTCCATTTTCACAAGCGCCGGCGACGAACTAGAACGCTGTAAGTTCGCCGACGCGCACATAGTATGGCGGCGACGCTTGATATGTAACACTAAGTCCGCCTTATCGTTAATAGACGAGTTAGCGGAGGCTAGCGAGGTTTCCGAGCCGGTTCGCGATGAACACGCGGAACGCGGAGCGGGCGAGTCCTTAGCGGCGACCCGAGGGGACTCTGCGGCCTGCTCGAGGGCACGATCACGCGCGGCCGACTTGCGCGTCGGTGATGCGTTGTCCACTGTGTGGGCAGGGCGTGGCGCGGCGCAGGCGCGCGGCGGCGGGTTCGTAGGCGCGCGCATGGCGACGGCGCTCGCGGTCGACTGGAGATGCGAGGCGCGGACCGTGTCGCGGCCCGCGCGCACCTCATCCCGCGAAGATATTCTCGCCTGCGCATTGGTAGGCGCACGGGAGGCTATTGCGGGGCGTGCGACGGAGGCTGGCGCTGTGATGCCGGCAGTCCGAGACAAATGTGTAGTGTGAGTACTCACTTGTTTGCCCTGTGTATGTGGTTTTGTGGTGACGGCGGCGGCTGCTTGGTGACCTGACGGTGAACGCGGCGCCTGGATAGACACCGGTGGTAAGTAGTTTTCTTCATTATCTTCGTCTTCAGCTTCCGTTTGGTCGTCGCCAGAGACCTGAAAAGGGCTTGGTCGACGAGGCATGTCGCCAGGACGCGGCAGCTGCGACCATTCGGCGTTCAAAATTTGAATTTCTTCGCCGGGTTTTCTGGAACTTTTTCGGTCCGTGCAGCAAGATGTGGGTATATTGGATTACGTGCTCGGTACGTTATACTTAATCGGCGCTCGCGTAGCTAATCCAAGGACCCGCGCTGCCAGCGCCTCCGTATTTATAGGAGGCGCGAGGCCCGGTGCGGAGTAGGAGGTGGGAGCGCGACGTCATAGCGACGTCACAGTCGGGTTAAAGTTTCTAAACTAATTTTTTTATTTATGTAATATGTAGTGGGCAAAATAACAGACGTATTGCCTGATGGTTAGAGATTACCGCCAACCATAGAAACCCGCAAACAAGGGGAGTCACAGCCGCGAAGCTGACTTATTGAAAAAGAGAATTTATCTAAAAGCCAACAAAGAAAAAGCTTGCTTGTCACTGTAATAATATAATAAGGAAAAATGTCTTACTCGAGTTTGTAAGGGATCTGTATGATGGTTCAAAACAAGTGGTCCATGAAACAATTCAGAAACCCTGCTTAAGGGGACTACAAGAGCTAAACGCGAGTTTTATAATGCTTTAAAGTATATTATTCAATGCAGTTATCACAATCAGAAAAATATATGATATTCTTCAGGATATAATCTAGTTAAGTAATGTGTTGAAAACATAATACAACTAACTTTAATTGATAGAAAAAAATCACAAAGATACCTCTAAAAAAATATTTTAACGAGTAAAAACCATATTAAAATACATACAATCATTCTAATTTTTTGACAAATTATTCAATAAGCAATATACTAACGATATACTGTTTTATTTTTTTAATCCAATCAATACATTTTCTGTAATTAATTTATTTAATGTTTTTTTTAAGTTCTGAACGTCCCGTCGTCGTCGCGCTTCTCTTTCTTATGTATACAATCCGACAGTGACAGCAACAGCTCAACTCAGTAGCTGTACTCGGCGCCATAAATAGTAAAGTTCTAAAAATGCCACCTCAAAAACGTGACAAAGACGTATATTAGGAGGATCCTTTGAGAAGGGAGTAACTAATTGACATGATGAAGGAAAATATAAGTTCGTTAAAGAAATGGTCTGTGCCAGTACGTTTTAATAACAGCGAAAATACCAACAGCTATATCAAGTTGCGAAGAAAGACGTCACGACAATTTTATTAATAATAATAATAAATAAATCCTTTTATTTCGCGTGGCATAGACGCATAGATAAATACCTTACAGTCTAACATACATACAGTGGTTGTTAGTATAAATATACTTATAAACTATGTTAGTATTGCTACACTTGCACGTTGTTGTTGTGCGTTCGTGTGGCACTTGTCCGCGGAAGCGACGGAACACCACACCCTTCGGCCAAAAGTCCTCCTTCATAATAACATGCAGATAGCACGTCGGGACCCGCACCACAAACGCCTTAAAGTTGACGTTGCGTCGCGACTCCAACAGCTGCACTCTCGGCATGTACTTCGACTTCTGGCGCACGTACTCCGCGATGTCCTCCGCCTTAGTGGTATAGTGCAGGCGAGAGACATAGACGGGTGTGTTCGGTGCGGCAGCGCGTAGATTTGCACCAGACTCCACAGGAGCCGTACCGCAGCAGTTCTTGTTGGTTTTCTGACGACGCTTCCTCCTCTGCACCGTCATAAAACCATCATCTGCCTCCTCGTCGCGGTTCCTTGCCGTCTCCGGCATGGACTTCAGCGTGGAAGCAACGGGGGTGCTCGCAGTTACCTGCTGAGCCTCTATTCGCTTAGGTCGCTCGGCGATACACGGAGGCGCCGCGGGGTCGGGGGCAGGGCTGCGGGGCGCTTGCGTAGCGCACTCAGCAGTCACAACATTCCGCGGTGACAAAACTGCTGACGCGAAACTTGCGACCGATGTGTCGACGCATGCACCTCGGCGCGTGTTGACGTTACTACGCGCCGGTGACCCAGTTAAATTGACAACCTTGTGTAGGTCGTCAACCTCCGTGCGCAAGAGTGCAACGGTGTCTTGGGATGCCTGTAGCTTCTTATGTACATCCACTAAACTTGCCTTCAGAAACACAATGTCCTTCAGAAGGCTTGTGACATCGACGTGGTCGAAAGTGACGGGAGGCAACTTGTTCAAGTCCCTCGCCACAAACGTCGTTTTCTTTGTCCCGTCACGTCTGCGGGACACCATCTGGTCGCATTTGTTTAGCGACCTGTACAGAAGCAGCTTGGCAGCCGCTATGTCCTCCTCGCTGAAGTTGCTGGAACAGATCTGGATAGCCGACACCTCGTCCATGACATCCAGCTTCTGCTGCAGGAACGCCAGCAGCTCGTTCGCCACAAGTTTGTCACTCATGGTGATAAAAAATTGCGAGCGTCGGCTTTCGCCGCGCTAAACATTAAAATTAAATATATATGCACGTTACACGTCCGCCTTAGAGCGCGGTCGGCGAAGTTATGGACATTTTTTTGTTTTCTTAAAATGTCAGACTCGGTGCCAAGTTTGTTTTTGACGAGGGACTTTACAAACATTCAACTAACGGATACAAAGAACAAATAGAAATTAAGTGGTAGATACGTGGATGGCGTAGAAGGAGATCTCTTAAACTACTACGCCGGGTGCGATACGTGAAACTGAAAATGTAACACCGAATACCACGTCGCCGTAATCTCACTACCACGACGCACCTAACAACGGACGCACGTTACACTCACAACTGTAGCGGCTGCTGTCGCTACCAATTATATACATGGCGCATTATTGTGTTACCTCAGCGCAGCAGTCGTCTCCACGCTTACAGTTAGGTCGTTATTATGTAGTCTAAAAGTATATTTTGCGGTACTACAGTAAAGAATACACTACCGCTCAAAAGTATTTGCCCACTGCAATTTTTGTCTTCGTCTGTCGTTGTCTTAGCGCTATCCCAGTTACATCCAAAACTTAGCCCAGGGTCCGCTTACTAGTCTAACCAGGTATGTCTGAATATCAGTTGTTCCACTGAGTGACTGCCGTCTGACCTCCGCATCCCAAAGGGATAGCGATATTCCATGGTAGAACAGTATCAGTTTATTTGAGGGTACTGGCTCTCTGTAATGAGTGTCAACAATTTAATACACACATAACTCCGAAAAGTCAGTGGTGCGTGCCGTGGATTCGAACCCGATGACCTCTGCATGGCGTCTGTTGGTATGGTTGGCACTAGGCTATCTCTGCCTGCTTTTTGGTTATTTAAGTGTTTTTAGTAAATTTATGATCAAGAATGGTTTATCATCATACAACAATGAATTGACGTAATAAAATTAGTACAATACAATTAGAAGAAAATAATGTTTCTTCAAACATCCTTAAATAAAGGTGGGTAAATACTTAAAAGCGGTAGTATATATGTTTCTTTTTCTAGATTTATTTATTTATCTCTTCACACAATAGAACATCTTCTGATATTGGTGAACGGACACCGCATTACGCCATGCGTGCAATCGACAATTGCAGTATCAATATTAGCACAGTGCCTAAGATGATACTTTCGATCCTGCAAACCGTTTTCTTCCGGCCACACAATTTGTAACCACACAATATATGTCTAGAATTACCGTAGGCTTACTGGGAATTGGTTGTAGGCACAGTGGAAGCTAATTTATATTCATCCAGTTGTCCTAAAGCAATCAAATGTCTGACATATATTGCTGAGATTCTTAGCGATGACAAATTATAATGTAGTTATATGAAAATTTTACCTTATATCTCCTGGTGATGTTCTTGAATGGACCTATAAGATTAACTCACAATTTTGGCCAAAATAACAAGAGAATCGAATAGATACCAGTGTACAATTCGGCGAAGTCCTTTTCCAGACCACGATGCACGTTTGCGGTTCACAAATGTTCAATATGTCATCAATTTACAACAAACTTTGCCGGAAGTCAAAAGCGACAATTACGTATTTGCAAGTTAATTCAATTCGCGTTAATTTAAAGGGCGATCAACTTATTAATTAGGTACAAGGTACGCGAGAGTCCAAACGGCGTGTTAATTTTTCAAGGCGCCAACGGAAGTGACAGTTCAGTGTGACCATTGTCAGAAATTTTCAATAGACTAAACAAAATGTTACTCAATCGATCTAATCGATTTGACTTATAATAAAAACTAATTCTATTTCAAACATCCACCCGCCCCAGACCGGCCTACCGGTCCGCTAATCGGTTGGTAGACATGACAATGTTGCAACCGCTCTCCTCAGAATCGAACCGTCCACCAAGACCTCAGCAAATCGGGGAACTCCATTAGCCCCAGTTACCAAATGAAGAATGCGCCCCCTGCGCCATCTGAGTGGCGGAAGGTTAGCCTCCTTGATCAAAACGAGGTCTCCAATCTTGGGTGGATCGGTCTTGTCGGTCCACTTAACGCGTTGCTGGAGTATGTGCAAATATTCCGAATTTCAGCGTTTCCAAAAGCTCTGAGTAATCTGGCGTACCAATTCAAAATGCGAGAGACGACCAGGTCTCGTATCAATATAGGGGTACTCAGGCAAGGCGACAAGTGGGCGACCAATCAAAAAATGGCCCGGCGTAAGGGCCTCCAAATGATTCGGATCTGAGGAGATCGGGCACAATGGCCGAGAGTTCAAAACGGCCTCAATCTTACAAAACACAGTTGCGAGTTCCTCAAATGTAAGGACAGATTCACCGATTGTCCTGTGCAAGTGTGTTTTGGCCGATTTTACGGCGGCCTCAAATATACCACCCCAGTGTGGACAATTTGGTGGGTAAAACAACCAATTTATCCCACGTCGGGCAAGCCTATCACCTATATCAGCTTTGTTGGTTTCAAGGAAATTTACAACATCATTCAAACAATTATAGGTGCCCTTGAAGTTAGTGCCACAGTCAGAACGGATCAAGGAAGGCATCCCTCTGCGGGATACAAATCTGTCAAATGTGGCTACAAACGCCTCGGTCGTAAGCGAGGAGACCAGTTCTAAGTGTACGGCCTTTGTGGAGAGACAAACAAAAACACACAAGTAGGCCTTAACAGTCTTGCTGTTTCGAAGTGTCGACGTTTTCACCAAAAAAGGACCTGCGAAGTCCGTGCCAACACCGTCAAACGTCCTGCTCTCAGTTACGCGATCTGCCGGTAAGTCTCCCATCAAGGGCTGCATGGTAGAAGCCTTGAGCTTATAGCAAGGGATGCAGCGAAAGACTACACTCCGAATAATTCTTCGGGCAGACAAGATCCAAAATTCGCGTTGCAAAATGGCCAACAAAGCATTACAACCAGCATGCGAATTTTAAAGGTGACGGTCAATTACCAACAAGCGTACCAAATGACCGTCTTTAGGGAACAACAGGGGGTGACGTGCCCCGTAAGGGAGGTTGGCGTTCTTGAGACGCCCTCCAACGCGCAAGAGACCCGTATCGTCCAAAAAGGGATTCAATTTAGAGACAGCTCCCGACAATTTCGATCTCCCTGATTTAAGGATAGCAATCTCCTTCTCAAAATGCGCCAATTGCACAGAACGAACCCAAAAAGTGAGGGATTCCTGTCGTTCCTGTGGTGAGAGAAACGGTGTCAGTCGTTTCTGTTGTGGATACCTAAAGTTGAAAACAAAACGCTTTATTCAAGCAGTAACACCTAACAACTTGTCGAGGGAGCTGTAACGATTCAACAAAAAATCGGGGTCGAAGGCGCATTCCACCTTCTCAAGAGCGAGTGTTCGTAGACCCGGCAAATTTGAAGTATACAAAACTGGCGTTCGAGGCCAATCAATTTCTGGTCGACTCAACCATTCCGGACCCCACCACAGCGAATGACCTATCAAACTAGGCGTCAAGCATCCGCGCGAGGCACAATCAGCGGGGTTGAGCTCACCTGGCACGTGTCTCCAAACAAGTTTGACTTTGGATTTCTGGATTTGGGAAACACGGTTAGCGACAAATACCTCCAAGGTGTGGACAGAAGCCTTCAACCAACAAAGAACAATTTGGCTGTCTGTCCAGGCGTAACTCCCATTAATACAAATGCTTTTACCCAAAGTACTGGACACATGGTTCAATAAGCGTACAAGTAGTGCTGCTCCCGAGAGCTCCAATTTCGGAATGGTCAGAGATGTCCGAAGGGGTGCCACCTTGCTCTTTGCCATGATCAGGGAAACTCTCACCTGACCTGAGGCACTGACTGTGCGCATGTACACCACGGCTGCGTGACCACGTTCCGAGGCATCACAAAACCCGTGAAGGGTGGCCTTGTACTTCCCGTGAGGAAGGATGGGACGAGGCAAGGAGATCTCGTTGACGGCAGGATGTGAGGATACAAAAGAGGTCCAGTCCTCAACAAGAGTGCCGTGTAGAGGTTCGTCCCAGGTCAATCCTGCTGTCCAAAGCTTCTGCAAGAAGCATTTTGCCCAAAATATGATAGGACAAATCCAACCGTTCGGATCAAAGGTTCTGGCGACAGTAGACAACACGAGACGTTTAGTCCAAGAACAAGGCAATTTCAAGTCTACGTTATACGTAAAGATGTCTTGGACTGGTCTGTACTGAACGCCGAGAACAGCCATCATGGCGGGGTTGTCAACAATCTCAAATAGATGTGGATCTTGCTGATGATCCTCTGGCAAGCCTTCCAAAAGCGCTGGTGAGTTGGAAATCCATTTGCGCAACTCATAACCAGCGGAGGCCAAATTACGTATCAATTCGTCCCGCAGGAGGATCGCCTCGTCCGCTGTGGAGGCGCCCGAGCAAATGTCATCGACGTAAATATCGTCCTTCAAGATGGCGGAGGCTCGTGGGAAACGTAAGCCTTCTCGGTCTGCGAGCTCCCAAAGAGAACGTATTGCCAAGTAGTGGCTTGATCTTAACCCGTACGTATTCGTATTGAGCTCGTAGACGACCATGGGATCGCGAGGAGACTCTCTCCAAAGGATCAGCTGGAAGCGACGGTCATCAGGATGGATAATCGTCTGCCTAAACATCATTTTTATATCGGCCACAAAGACAACCTGATGTCGTCAGAAGCTGGTGATGACGTCACAAAGGTCCTTGACCAACTTGGGACCAGAATGCAAGCACTGGTTCAAGGATACGCCTGTTGAGGTCTGCGCAGAACCATCAAACACTGTGCGCAGCTTGCCAGTTGATGGCTTCAATACCGCGTGATGTGGGAGAAAATAGTGCTCCACCGAACGCCAATCCAAATTTGACACGGACATGTGTCCCAATTGTTCATATTCTCTCATGAACTCAATGTACTTCTGTCTGAGCTCCGGATCACGACCCATGCGGCGCTCCATAGCCAACGATCTCTTTTCGGCTAAAGGTCGTGACTCACCAAGCGGAGGCCGAACAGACAGAAAGGGTAGCCTCGTAATAATCCGACCAGAACGGAGTCGACCAGTGTTGTTCTGGAAGAACAGCTCGCACTCCTCATGTTCTGGATTCAAACGGGCAAGTTGAGGGGGCTCCTCTACCTCCTAAAACTTCTGAACTGCATCAGAGAGAGCAGAGCCTACAGCCAAGTAATTATCAAGTTCGGGTGGAGGGGGGTCCCTAGGTACAGGTCCCATCAAAGCAAATCCAAATATGGTCGGGATGGCAGTCAAACCATTTGGTACCAAGACCCGTTTCCCACCAATCAAAATTCCACCGAGGACATCAGAGCCAATCAACAAGTCGATTTGTCCCGGTGTGTCAAATTTGGGGTCTGCCAGTTCCAATCCCGATGTCAAATTCACCACAGCAGCGGGTAGCTGTTTCTGTGGGTGCATACCCAAAATATTCTTCAACACAATAGCCGAGGTTCTAATCCTCGGGTGTGAAGATTCAACAGGGCCAAACAAAACCTTAACTTGCCCTTCAACATTAGAGGCTACGTCCCCTATGCCCCGTATACAATTTGGAAATAAACCCATATTTAATTTAACCTGCCCTACCAAATAAGTGGAAACAATGCAACCTTGTGAACCTGTGTCCAATATAGCACGGACAACAACAGAGGTCCCCGTGGGTCCCCAGACCCTAACAGCAACCGTTGGTAGGATAACGGTCTCAATGGGGGAGGTTGGCGTTATAGGGCAGGGGTCAATGACCTATTGTTGGCTGGGCGGCGACCGTTGGCCAGGACCAGGCAAATCAAAATGAGGGTGCGGCTTAAGTCCTCAAAAGCGCGATGACTCGATCCGCGCGCCATCTGTGGGGGATCATAATGACGCACCCGCCCAAAACGAGGTGGGCGCGAGTCAAGGCGGGGACGCTCCGCCAAAGGTGGGGAGTACCTGTGGCAGCAGTCATGGTGCTGGTGACGTTGAACAGCACATTCAGGTGCGCGAGAGAGAGGAGGCGTGCGCACGCTACGGTTCTCCAAGCGGGGTGAGCGGCGATCAATTAAGCGAGGCGGCTCTCGGCTACGCGCCAGTGAGCCTCGGCTGCCACCTTCAAAACACCCGCCCGTGCGCGGCGTCGGCTGGTTGGACAAGCGGCCTACCTCTCTGGCATTCATACAGAGAATGTCCAATTGCTGTCCTCCACAGTGAGGACAGGGGCGAGAGTTTGGGCAGTCTCGCTGGTAGTGGGACCCCAAACAAGAGAAGCAAAGGCGGCGGGCATTCGCGATGCGCCTACGAGAGGCGACATGCAGGTCCAAGAATGCCCTACAACTGGCCGTTCTATGCCCCGTGACCTTGCAGTAGGAGCACTCCGCTGGGCTCTGCGTGACCGCAAAGCGAGGAGGGCGCTGGTCAACATTGGCTCGGGTGTGAACGCGAGCCTGCTCCTTGACCTTGGGCGGCTGCGTCTTAGCCGGCGTGTCACCACCGGAGTTGTCCAAGACCCGGCACTCATCCTCCAGGAACCTCTCCAGGTCAGCAAAGGGGGGCAGATGGGTCGCGCTATCCCCACCAAAGCGCTGTTCAAAATGCGACCTCAGGTCGGCAGGCAGCTTTTTCAGCACAATGTGCACCAATAGATAGGACCATTGGTCCACGGGCAGGTCAAGGCACTTAAGTGCGTTGATGGCCACCAAAAGCGGGTTCAAAAGTTGGGTGCGCAACCCAGATACCCGGGTGAGCGTCGGCAAACCCAAAATCTGCTCGATGTGCGTGTCAGCGAGGCCACGCTTATTATGGTACCTACGGGTAATTAGGTCCCGAGCCGTCTGGTACGCCTCGTCAGACACGGGCAGATGCTGGATGAGGCCCTTAGCCTCCCCATCCAGAACCGACATTAAATATGCCAATTTATGTGCTGGCCGAAGGTCAGCCCTGTCATTGACCAGGCTGTCGAACAAATTAACGAAGCCCAGGTAGCTTCCTAGGCAGCCATCAAAATGGGGGAGGTCCAAAGTAGGGAGCCTACTCACCAGCCCCGGTGCTGACCTAGGAAGCTCCTGCTTCAGGCCGGGTTGCCCTTCCCTATCGGCAACTAGTTGTCTCGCACTATTGGAGACAGCATCATACAGGTCTAAGACCTGGGCATAGTCTTCGCTAACCTTATTTCGCTGGTCAGCGGTGAAATCATTGACAGACACTTCGAGACAGCAAGCGCTGAAAGTGCGGAATTGCTGTTCCACATTTGCCAGGCGATCATCGATCCGCTCGTACCTTTGTAGTAAGGCCTGCTGGCGATCAGGCCGGTTCACTAAGGCACTGGCCGAGGTAAACCAGAGCAAATCTGATGCAATAGCACCAGCAGCCGCACGCAAGTCCTTGATAGCTGACATAATCAAAATTCAAAAGAGCCCGGACAAGCGTTAAATAATATTAACAATCAAAACTTAATTTTCTTAATTCTTTGAAACCAACAAAGAATTAGCCTGTTTACCGCTGGTACAAGCAAGTGACAGGTATCTACTGTCCAACAAAATTAATAGTTTCAATATATTGAAACAAACACAAAAGTTATCAAAAGTTGACTTCAAATTAATTAATGAATTATTTGCAACAGACAGACTGGCTGTGTTATTTGAGATATACAATAGTAAGTAAGCACAGAATATGTGTTACCTAGCAATATTATCTATATTATAACAAAACAAAGTTTATTAATGTGACCCGCCCAAGTGGCAAGGTCAAGTTGGTTGTTATAATGTTTATGAATATATGCAATAAACTAAATTTACTAAATTTATTGATACATACAGCTGTTATGTATCCAAACAAACTGACTTATTAATGCAACAACAAATTTAAGTTAGATTTTTCAACAATACAAATCAACAATTACTGATTGAGGTTATGTGACAATGTGTTTCAAATTATCTAGGTCAACTTATACAATTAAATATTATGTATTTTAGACAATAACTGACCTGACAAACACTACAATACTGTCTACAAGGTGATAAGATACAAGCTCATACCAATCTGAGTTTATACTCAGTAATGCAACAGCGGCTAAATTTCAACTACGCTCTGCACCAAAAGTTATGTCTAGAATTACCGTAGGCTTACTGGGAATTGGTTGTAGGCACAGTGGAAGCTAATTTATATTCATCCAGTTGTCCTAAAGCAATCAAATGTCTGACATATATTGCTGAGATTCTCAGCGATGACAAATTATAATGTAGTTATATGAAAATTTACACCTTATATCTCCTGGTGATGTTCTTGAATGGACCTATAAGATTAACTCACAATTTTGGCCGAAATAACAAGAGAATCGAATAGATACCAGTGTACAATTCGGCGAAGTCCTTCTCCAGACCACGATGCACGTTTGCGGTTCACAAAACTTTTCACAAATGTTCAATATGTCATCAATTTACAACAAACTTTGCCGGAAGTCAAAAGCGGCAATTACGTATTTGCAAGTTAATTCAATTCGCGTTAATTCAAAGGGCGATCAATTTATTAATTAGGTACAAGGCACGCGAGAGTGCAAACGGCGTGTTAATTTTTCAAGGCGCCAACGGAAGTGACAGTTCAGTGTGACCATAGTCAGAAATTTTCAATAGACTAAACAAAATGTTACTCAATCGATCTAATCGATTTGACTTATAATAAAAACTAATTCTATTTCAAACAATATACATTGCATATAATAAAAGTGCATTACATCGGTTAACCACCACTTTCTCAAATTATTAACCTTCCTATATTTAAACCATTCGAACTCGTTCCAATTATTTTAGTATCCTTAAGGAAAACCCCAAATGAAATTAAAAAATCACATCGTTAAAGCCTTCCAGAAACTGGAGGCTTTAACTAGAGGGTTTGATAGGTATAAAAAACAGGTGTCAATTAAGATCAAATTAGCAGGCAAAACATTACAAAGACCAGACATTTTTGTTGAAAACCGTACAAAACTCGGCGTTTAATTTTATTTTTTGGAACAATGGAAGCTCTTTCTAATTTGCCAAGTCTTTTACGTTTTTAAAAGGAAATGCATGTTGATATTTAATAATGTTTAGGCAGTTATTAGTTGTTTAATTATAATTGAGTTCGTACCGCAAAAAGGATTTAAATACATTGAAACCAGGATTTTTCTGTAAATTGTTGTATATCTGTGATAATACCGCAACGATAGCCCAGTGGTGTACGTAACGGACTGCCGAGACGATGGTCTCGGGTTCGATCCCTAGGTACCTCTGACTTTTCGAAGTTATGTGTGCATTATAAATTAATTATTGCTTGCTTAATGATGTGCCCGGTAGATGGCAATAGGCTCGCGCCCTATTACATTGTGACCGAAATATAACTGGCGAAGTGTGGGTATGTTATACACCTATGCCTACCCCTTCGGGGATAAAAGGCGTGAAGTTATGTTATGTTATCTGTGATAATTATTAGGTGTGTGTAATGGTTGACTATTATATAAACAGCTATGTCTAATCATGATCGTCCTTGTGTTATCCCAGTTGCATCCAAGACTTTTTTCTTGGAATCCGCGGTCCGTTTCTAGTCTAACCAGATATGACAGAATATTAGCTTCTCCTCCAAGCAACTGGCTGGATGACCGAGTGACTCAAAGCTTTGCTTTTTATTACCTTCATACGGCTTACCGACGCAGTAAATCTTATTGCCGAGATTTCTGCACAAATCTGTCTTATACTACCACAGAACAGTTTAATTGTTCTGTGCATACTACCCATTAAACCTATACTGACGTTAGAAAGAGACAGGATGACAAACAGAGACTGTTGACTCTTCCTGCGCTACACGGTGACGGTGCCAGCTTTGTGTCGAAGGACAATGGCACAAAACACGCAGATATATCGTAGATAACACAATTATGTATCGTCGGGACATTCGCTTGATACTCTACAATAGAACATATACATAGGTATGTAGGTACCTACTATTTGCTTAGGTCGTCAGATTCAATATTGGTACAATCTTGGTAGTAAAACGGTTTTATCCGTAAATTTATTAGTATGAATATATAATTGCCGAGGTAATTTTAAATATTTTTAATATGTTTATATTTACAGAGCGACTACCGTCTGACCTCTGCTACCCAAAGGGATAGCGATATTCCATGGTTTAGACCAGTATCTGTTTATTTGAGGGTAGGTACTGACTCCTCGTAACGACTATCAAAGATCTTCATGACAGCCGGGACCGACGGTTAAACGTGCTCTCCGAGGCACGGGACAAGCGATAATTAACAACTTAATACGCACTTAACTTCGAAAAGTTATTGGTGCGCGCCGTGGATTCGAACCCGATACCCTCTGCATGGCAATCCGTTGATATCTCCACTAGGCTATCGCTGCCTAAATAAATTTTGACAAATTATCAGCTTTTAAACAGAGCAAATTCTGCCTGTACGCACCAGTGTTCTAGCGATATTCTTATATAACGCTTAGGCTAGTGACAAGGATATTTAAGGTTACTTATTCTCCGTAAGGCTGCCAAATATGTTACTGACAACGAAAGACTCAACTCTGCTCTACAAGGTATGTGACAAGTGGCAATTAAGAATTTACTGTGGTATTGAGCTCTAGATCTGTGCGTGGCAGTCTATTAGACTCGTCACTGAACTATTTATGTCTATTGTGCCAATAAAATAAAACTGGCTTTATATTTTAAACTCAAAAGAAGACCTTATAATCCTTTTGCATAGATAGGTATGTAAGCAATCAACCGAACCTAAGTACTTGTAGCGGAACTATCATAATATTTCTCTGAAAGACCCAACAAGAATATTTTAAGTGCGTATTACCTAGATGATTCGACATACTGCCTATTACGTGCCTTAACCCACTTTCATGCGTTCGGAGCCGCGGGCAAAGTTTAGCAAGTTAAACGTATAAATAATCCTTCAAGAAAATGAATTACATCGCAGCATATAAGCGAGTATGATACGGAGACCCTTCAGTTAGTTAGCTCTGGGCATTTTGACAAACAGTCCAAGTTTAAGTCGTAGTATATTGTAGGCATGGTCGGAGCTAAGTACCGCCGCCCGCGGCGCCCTCTGCAGTGATAAAAGGAAACTTACGCACTGAGACCCACTATAGTCATCTGTGTCGACGCCCAACTAGTTCTAAGACGTGGATTTACTATGTGGTATTTTGATTGTGACATATGAAGTTCACATTGCAAGTTAAAGTTAGCGATAACCTAGTGGAAAGACCAACATACTGTTACGCAAAGGGGTTTAAATCCACCTCATATCAATGTTTTTTTAAGTATTTTTCAGTATTAGATAGTTGCCAAACGATTTAGGAAATCATCGCAAGGAAAAATGTATTTCTGAGAGTTCTAAATAGTATTCTCGAAAGACATGTGGAGTCAATGCATAATCGACCAGCGTAGTAGCCTATCACCTAAGTCGTCTTATATGTATTTATAGGAGTCGTTTTGCCAGCCATGGTTCAGCTTATAACGAGGTTGACGATGACAAAGTAATAAAATTAGACGTGATGGTTTAACTAAAGCAGACTTAATGTGTTAAGCGAAATTCATAAGAAAGGAAAAGTTTATTGTTGCACAAATGAGGTATCTAGGTAGGTATTATTTTGTGTTTACGGTATTACTTAGAATAATAACTATGTACTTAAAAATAGTTATATAATAGTAATAACGGGGTCACACTAGATTCTTCTAGTGTGAAGAAGAATCTAGTCTACTTCTCTTCTCATCTTCTGATGAGAAGAGAAGTAGATTACTG
Source organism: Euclidia mi (assembly GCA_944739405.2). Taxonomy (NCBI): domain Eukaryota; kingdom Metazoa; phylum Arthropoda; class Insecta; order Lepidoptera; family Erebidae; genus Euclidia; species Euclidia mi. The sequence goes on along the minus strand of OX123204.2, from coordinate 20,818,412 downwards.
TGTAGCAATTTGAGCGACTACACACCTCAACTTTTTAATAGTACCTACCTGATCCATCTTAAGTACCTACCTCGAAACCCTCTTCATAATTCATCGTTCAATACCAAGACAACAATAACACTTGACATGTCAAGATAAAAAAACTAAATAAGTATAAATCGAGTACTCTTGTCTAACAATATCAGAAATAAATAAGTCTAGCCAAAACAAAAATCTTATAACTTCTCCGTCAGTTCAATAAAGTGTTTTAAGTTGTTGAAACTAGTTGTAAAGTGATATTATTTGTTTTAAAATGTAATACTGTTTATTTATTATAGATCTTTTTAAAAGACAAGTGTCACTTTAGTAGCAAGTTTTCTCAAAGTTCTTTATTGCAGGAGTGTTTTGGAGTGGCGGCCACGTACCGGACGACGCAACAGAGCTAGGCCTTCCGCATGGTGGACCGACGATCTGGTTAAGATCGCGGAAAGTGATTGGATGCGGCCGCCTCATGATCGGTCTGTATGGAGAGCACTAGGGAAGGTCTTTGTTCAGCACTGGACTCTGAAGTCTCTAGTCTGAGATTTATTTATTTATTTATTATTTTAATAAATAATAGTCTGAAATGATGATGAAATGAACAGACGGCCCCATATTGTTAGTAGAAGTAACAATTAATCACTGTCGACGGCAAATGTAGCTCAACTTAGGTTTATGATGATCAAAAGTTAAACTTGTACAACCTTAATTAGACGAGACTAGCTGAAAATATTCGACCTACTAGTTATAAATGTAAAAGTCTGGTAAATAGCTTGAATTATTTAATTTTAGCTAAGCTTGCTAATTTGCTTGTAATATATAATTCTATACCTTGTCAGCGCCGCCCGTACCAAAATCCGTTCGGTTGTTTTTGAGTTTGTCGCGTTCATACAGACAGACTGGACAGAAAATAGACGTCATTTTATAATATAAATAGCTGATATCTCAGATCAAGTAAAAAAAGGTTTAGGCCGTTAGTATGTTTTTCTCCAGTGCCAATTTTTTGAGTGACGAGTATTATAATTTGTGCTGGTTTATCTGTAATATAATCATCGTTTTAGCGCTATCCGGTTGCAACCAAGATCCTTGGAGCCCGAGGTCCACTTACCAGTTATGACGGAATATTAAGCTAGATTAGATGCCTAGCGCGGGAGTTATCGTCAGAGATGGAAATATATTAAAAAAAACATATCATCTCCATCACAAAATAAAACTCAAATATGTTACCAAAACTTCCATGTTAGGAACTTCTTATTAAGGACTCATAAATATACGCAGTACAAGCAGCCTTTCTAACACACACTAAATATACATCATACAAATCATCACCCAAACAAATCAAAGCTTACAGTTAAACGATCTTAAATAATCTCATCGTAACCAAAGCTTAATAAAACCACAGCCGCCGCCGGCAATGACTAATAACCGCTAACACAAACAAACCAATAATACAATCGACATGAAACTCTTTGCCATTAAAATATTAATTTGCTCAAACATTGATATTAAACAATAAGGGCAACCATTGTGAGTCGGAGCTAATATTGACACAGTTTGGTTTATTCTCAACAATAAGGCCCCCGCACACTGCACACTTTGTATTCGTATTCGATATTGTTAAGAGTAAGGCCCCGCGTACATCACAGACTGTGTTTCTGTGTTTCCATACTACAGTACTGCTGGGTACTCGGGGTCAATACAAACGTACTACAATCATAAAACGTTGGCAAGGGCTAATTTGTATGAAAATTAATAGTTCAACGCTAACAGACCACATTGCCGCCTTTATCTACCAGGTGTGTGACTACGACGAACACATTGTAACTACGTGACAACCTCAACGCAACCAGCAGCGACACCGCATCGGACAATAAAACTGACAGCCGATTACTGAATCACTACATTGAAATAAGCCTTAAGTACTATCTTCCCTATACGCATTATAGACTTTAGCTAGTATCGACCAACTATCGGCCGATATAAAGTCTATAGTCTGCGAAGCCTCTAAGGCTGCTCCAATCATTTCAGTATTCCTTTGTTGCTCATTCGAACTAACTGCGATGTCTGCAATGAATTCTTGCTCTGACTTTATATAAAATTCGTAGACATTCGTAGGTTCGTAGCTGTAGCGTATCTACGGGAATTGTAATAGGTTATGATTTATTTTATACTTATTTTAAATGTCTTCGACATTGCTACGAAAATTAGGTACTGATTTGCTAGGTTCAGATTGTTTAGTGTATGGAAATCTTAATATATAAAATCCTTGCGTTACTGACTGACTGACAGACACGCTACAGCCGAAACTATTGGGCGCAGGAAGCTGAAATTTGGCATGTATGTTCCTTGGGGACCGTAGGGGTGCGTGGGATTTCCCGAAATTCCCACGGGATCGGCCAAAACGGGCAAATAAAAAAAAATGCAGGCGTAGCTGCTGGCGTCCTCTAGTACCATATAACCTGCTACGTAAACATTTCTCGTCTAGGGAAATACTGTGTTGGTCTGGGTATCTTTTCCGCCAAATACTATCTAATATATAAAATTCTCGTGTCACAGTTTTCGTTCCCATACTCCTCCGAAAGGGCTTGACCGATTTTGATGAAATTTTTTGTGCTTATCCGGTATCTATGAGAATAGGCCAACATCTATTTTTTCAAAAAAAATTTTGCAAAACAACGTTTGCCGGGTCAGCTAGTATTAGGGCCTATAATAGACTCATTTCAGAGCTAAACTATGCTAGCAGAAACGTTCTAAATACATGGAAGAGATTAGTAGAATAACTGTCATGAATTCATATTTTTTTTTAGCATCACGCCATATCTAAGAAGAGGTAGGTAGAGGTGTTATATTACACCCACATTTCGCCTTGTGAATTTTAAGTTTACTGAGATTTCAAAAATATTCAACAACACTTTTCCCCGACCCTGAAATCAAACCCGGGACCTCCCAATCAGCAGATGCATACGCTTGCCACTGGACCACGGAGACAGGATTCTAGTGCGGTAATATCGCTGTGACTGTTATTTATAGTTACATAGAGTATATACATACATACATAGTCTCACGCCTATAACCCCGAAGAGGTAGGCAGAAGTGTATTTCTACACCCACTTTTCTCCAGATATACTTTAGTCCCACGTAATAAGGGGCGAGCCTATTGCCGTACATAGAGTATATAGGCGGACTAAATGTCAAAAGGCATTATCTTCCTTAATGTTAGGTATCACAGCTAAGCTAGTGAAATAGATTGTTGACTGTTGTTGGTTTCGTAATAGTTTCAACCTACCATGTACGTATAGATCAGTATCCAATACACAGGGTAGCTAAATAAATGCTCAATTTTTCGTATTTTGTGTTCGTATGGCTTATGGCAAAATCTGTTTTTGGCGTTATGTGACCACCTGGAGACTACCAACGTGGCCTATGTCCTGAGACAAGAACCGGGACCAACGGCTTTACGTGCCCGCCGCAAAACTAGTAACACTCTGTATCACAACATACGGTCACCCAGCCAAATTTTTACGCATGTAAACGTTGCTTAACTTTACCGATCTATTACGAATGCCAGACCAACTCACGCTATGAGCGCTACACCCAACGAAGTCAAGTTATGATTTAGCTGCGTTCGTTGTTATTTCCCTAGCTGGTCGGTTCGGCTAGCATTCGATTTGGATGCTACAGGAAGCAAAGCCTCAATGAAAATGCGAGCACTGATTATAGTACCGCTGAATCATTCGTTTGTATAGTTTCCTACTTGACTATATCTCTGGCAGTGTTAGTGTTGTTGTAGCAGGAATTCATTGAAATAAGCATTTCTCAATTGTCTGGTGTAATACATTGATATTAATTTTACCGTACATATTTAATCTTTCCTAAAACCAATTAATTGAAAAAATAGCTCACGTATCTAGCGAGTTCTAAACATGTAGTTCATAGAATGCTATCACTCTAGTTTGAATTACATTATTTTTTTACAATTTCTGTGCTGATATTGGATTCAGCAGCTCAGTAGCTCAGATTAAAAGTAGTACCTGAAGAGAATTTCAAAGTAAGCCTACACCAATATGGTTGGAAGACGCTAAAGGAGAATAAGAAGATTAGCTCAATAAATCGAAATGGCGCTTCGTTTCACGCACATCTTCTTACAGCATCGAACGTGTTCCATCACCTTCTGTAATAACCAAAGGCAAAGCTTACTTGAGGATCAATATAGCTCACAGTAGACAGTCAATAAAACAGCGGCCATTTAAACCTCTTCGCCGTCTATCCACTCAAAAGCTCTCCTCACAAAGCAAAAACCAACTAGGTACAGGACTCGGTTTAACTTCAAAGTTTTCATTTTCATTTAATTAATTCGCAATTTGTTCAAACGTATTTACGATTAACAAAAATGTACCTTTAGTCCAAAAATAACAATTTTACACGAAGCTTTATAAGGTCTAAGCCTCGATCTATATTTAGTTCATGTTTCATAATAAGGCGGTAAATGTTAAACCAGCAAACAAGTAACAGACGATCTTAGTATGATGAGTTACACTTGTAATAAAAAGCCAACATAATCACACAGTCGGTGTGAATGATGTGTGGGCCGGTCGTTAAGCGCGCAGGAAAAACCCGGATATATCTCGTTAGGAAGTGCGAGCGCATGAAACTGGGCGGTGACTCTCACACCGATCTTTGTTAAGCACCGGGAAATAGAGCGTGTTACGGATACTGAACAGGACAAGTGATTGTGCTGGAGGCATTTATTTTTACTCTATGGCTTCTTATTTGTTATAGTTTGACATTCTACAAAATGGAGTGTTACCAGCATTTTGTAGTCGACTGCTGGACAGCATTGTGAGTCAATCATCCTGTTTTGTTGCTCACCTAGTCAAACGTAGAGACCAGACTTTAATATTCCGATCAATCGAAATATAAAACACTTTTGAAAGCACCCCTGCCACTAAAAATCTAAAGCATGCGTGACTATGGTGGTGTATTACATTACTGCCTCATCGTGGGCACTGCATACGAGTATTGACAGATGATTGTTGTGTACAAGGAAGATTGCCTGCCTACTATCTTCAGAAATAAACAAGCATGAATATTTAGGTAAATATACCTATGCGGGGAGATGGGCCTCGTTAGCCTTGGTTGGCAACCTGTCTAGGAGAAGGAAAACTCCGAAATTAAACCAAACGTTCGGGGAGATGGGCCTCGTTAGCCTTGGTTGGCAACCTGTCTAGGAGAAGGAAAACTCCGAAATTAAACCAAGCGTTCGGGGAGATAGGCCTCGTTAGCCTTGGTTGGCAACCTGTCTAGGAGAAGGAAAACTCCGAAATTAAACCAACTTTCAGGGAGCATACCCGACACAAAACCCCGATCTAAGGTGTAAACCGACCCGTGCCGAGAGATTCGTGGCCAGAGGGTAAGCTGGTCGCAAACAGAGGGTGCCTGTGTTGGTGGTCACAGGGCACACGTGATATTCCGCCTTACCCCCGTAAAGGGCTCTATGGGAATGGACATTTAAAAACCCTAAATCTCGTGGGAACGCAATGGGAACAATTAATAATACTTCCTCACACGGCGGCGACGCGGTTCGCAACCCATCACGTCTCGTTTCCCGCGAGGGCGAAAAGCGGCCTACGGAGAGCAGGTTTGCAACATTGAATGTTGGAGGAGGAATGAACGGCAAATTGGATGAAGTATGTCAGATGATGGATGATAGAAAGATTGATGTTCTTTGTGTGAATGAAACAAAAAGAAATGGGTGTGAAACCACCAAGCATGGCGCATATACGGCGTATTGGTCTGGGGTAGATAGTACCACCAGAGCCTGTAAGGGAGTTGGTGTAATACTGTCTGCGCGAATGAATGAGTGTGTAAAAGAGTTTGAATGTGTAAATGCTAGGCTACTGTGGATGAGAATGAAAGTAGGACTTACTCGTCTCTTTATTGTGGGGGTGTACGCCCCGGTCAATATAGTTACGGGTATGTCACAACATGATCAAGACGAAAGGCAGGAGTTTTGGGAGAGTTTAAGAGAGATTTTGAGGAACTGCAAGGATAATGAAAGATTGATCTTGTTAGGGGATTTCAATGGATGGGTGGGAGTAAAGCGAGATGGATTTGAAAGGGTGTTAGGTGCATTTGGTGATGAGAGTGTGAACGAAAATGGAAAAGTACTGCTTGAGATTTGTTTGGAGTGGAGCCTTTGTGTGACAAACACCATGTTTGATCATAAAAGGATACATATGTATACGCGAGAGGCGAAAAATGTTAGAAGATGTATGATTGATTTTGTGATAGTAGATGAACGATTGAGAAAGAATGTGTTGGATACAAGAGCATATCGAGGGATCGGCATCCACACAGACCACTTCTTGGTGTTGAGCCGGATAAGTGGGCTCTTTAAAGGATGGCGACACCGAGAGCGAAATGGAGATAGGGTCCTGGAAAGAATTAAGGTAGAAAATCTACAAGAGAAAGATGTGAAAGATGAGTATAAACGAAGATTGATAGCAAAATTTGAGAGGTTCAATTGCATAAATGATATGGAAGAATTATGGCAGGCCTTTAAAGAAGAGATAGTATGTGTAGCGTCTGAAGTATGTGGTGTGATCAAGAGAAGGAAAATACGAAAGGTTAAGAATACATGGTGGGACAAGGATGTACAATCAGCAGTGTCAGAGAAGAAGAAAGCTTGGTTAGATTGGTTGGCTGCCAGAGCAAATGAAAGAATGGGAAAAGCAACGAGTGTAGACATAGATGAAGCAAGAAAGGAGTTTGTTAGGTCAAAAAGAATAGTGAAAGAAATGGTTAAAAGGAAAAAAGAGGAAAAGAAAGATGAGTTTGATAGCAGATTATCTGACGATTTCCAGAGGAACATTAAGTTTTTCTGGAAGTCCGTTCGTGCAGTTCGAGGAAGAACTCAATCCTCAGAACACACATCCATCAGAGACGAGAATGGAACGATAGTAAATGATGAATCTTGCGTGCTGAAGAGATGGAAAGAGTATTTTGAAAGTTTGTTTGAAAGGTCGGCGATAGAGACACCGATAGCTGAAATGAATGGTAACGATAGCAATGATCAAAGCGTTATTGGCGTGGATGAGATCGTGAAGGCACTGGAAAGTATGAAAGTAGGTAAGGCTGCAGGATATGATAGGATTACAGTCGAAATGCTGAAGGCTGGACAGGGCTGGATCATAGTTGGTCAGTTGCAGCGGTTATATAACTTGTGCTGGACCACCGGCCGAGTACCTAATGACTGGGCCACAGCTGTAGTTGTACCTCTTTATAAAGGAAAAGGCTCGCAACAAGATTGCAAAAACTATAGAGGCATTAGCCTTCTCAGCATTGTTGGCGAATTGTATGCAAAGGTACTAATTGAAAGAGTTATGGAAGTAACCGACAAGAAAATATGGGATGTACAAGCGGGATTCCGAAAGGGTATGGGATGCACGGATCAGGTGTTTTCCTTGCGAAGCATAGCCGAAAAGTTTTTGGCCAAAGGTCAAAAGGTCTATTGCGCATTCGTGGATTTGGAAAAGGCTTACGATAAAGTGGTGAGGAATGAAATGTGGTCGGTGCTGTCAATGAATGGGGTGGACAGCAGCCTCATACGAGCTCTAAAATCCCTTTATGACGATTCTAGAGCTTATACACTGACTGGTTTACCATCGAGAAAGGTGTTAGACAGGGATGGTTTTGATTGTGAACAAGTCTGACGCTCAAGTAATGGAGTTGCAGGCAGTTCCCCCTACACATCTTGTTTCTTATGATCATCTTACAGTCGACCAGAGAGCTACCGCTGACAACATTATTTCTAAATTTACCGATATTTCATACGAGAAGCGGGGTCTCGGTTGCACAAATATTATTTCTCATTCAATTGATACAGGTGATTGTCCCCCTATTCGGCAATGATTTTATCGCATGTCTCCCGATAAACAAAGAATTTTAATAAAGCATCTTGACGACATGCTCTCAGAGGATGTTGTTGAACGATCCGAAAGCCCGTGGTCAAACCCGGTCATTTTGACACCAAAGAAGAATGGTGAACTGCGTTTCTGTTTGGACAGTCGTAAATTAAATTCCGTTACAAAAAAAGATGCTTATAGCTTGCCTTATATTTCGGAAATTTTAGATAATCTGAGAGATGCTAAATACTTGTCTAGTTTAGACCTGTCTAAATCTTTTTGGCAAACATTAATTAAAGAAGAGGACCGTTGCAAAACAGCCTTTTATATTCCCACGCGTGGCACATTTCAATTCAAAAGAATGCCTTTCGGTCTTACGAATGCGCCAGCTACTCAACAACGATTAGTTGATATTTTATTTTATGGCCCAGAATTTGAAAATAAGGTTTTCTGTTTTATCGATGACATAATCTGTATCACGTCCAGCTTCAGCGAGCATATTACTCTTTTATTACGCATTCTTGATAAACTAAAAAGCGCTAATTTAACAATTAATCTCGAAAAATGACAATTTTTTAGAGATAAACTAAAATATTTAGGCTATGTTGTCGACTCTAGTGGATTGCATCCCGATCCGGATAAAGTAAATTCAATGAAAAATTATCCCACTCCTTCTAATAGAAAAGAAGTACGTCGATTTTTAGGCGCAGCCTCGTGGTACAGGCGTTTTATACCGAATTTTAGCTCTATTGCTGCACCCTTAAATAAGTTAACATCTCAAAGTAAAAACGCACCTCCTTTCTGCTGGACGACAGAGGCTAATGAGGCGTTTAATAACCTAAAGAATTGTTTGATTTCCTCCTCGGTGTTGGCTTGTCCTGACTACTCGCAACCGTTTGAAATACACTCAGATGCTAGCGATTTTGGTCTTGGCGCGATTCTCTGTCAAAGGTTAAATGGTGAGGAAAGAGTCATAGCGTACTATAGCAAATCACTCAGTAAGCAAGAAAAAAATTACAGTGCCACAGAGCGCGAGGCCCTGGCTGTTCTATCTGCTATAGAACACTGGCGTTGTTATGTTGAAAATGGTAAAAAGTTTATTGTTTACACTGATCACGCTGCTTTGAAATGGTTCTTGACCTTAAATAACCCTACTGGCCAGTTAGCCAGATGGGGAGTTCGCTTATCTTCCTATAATTTCGAAATACGTCATCGTCGGGGTTCCGATAACGTTTTGCCTGATTTTCTGTCTCGCTCTTTACCCGTTTCTGCTATTGCTAATGATATAAATATAGATATTAATTCTAATCAGAATTTACCAGTTTCTACTAATGATCCTTGGTATTTAAATATCTATAAAGGCTGTTTAAGTTCTCCGACTTCCTTTGTTAACTATCAAGTAATAAACAATAAATTGTATTGTTTTAAAAAAACATTAAACCCTCTCACTAGAGAATTTCAATGGAAAGAGATTATTCCGTCTGACCAAAGAATTGACATTCTAAGGGAGAATCATTCTTCGCCCACTGCTGGACATCTGGGTATCTTTAAGACATACAAACGTCTTGCACTTAATTACTTTTGGCCTGGTATGTACTCCGATGTTGTCAAGTTCGTCAGTTCATGTGAACCTTGTATCACCCATAAACACCAAAACCACCCAAATTTAGATCTAATGGGAAAACCCAAATCATGTCAAAAGCCCTTTCAGACGATTAGTATTGATTTGATTGGTCCATTGCCCCCCAGCAGAAAACAAAACACTTTTATATTTGTGGTCAGTTGTTGTTTCTCTAAATATTGTTTGCTTTTCCCCATTAAACGGGCAACTGCAGAAGTGATAACAAAAGTTCTCGAGGAAAATGTATTTTTGGTGCATGGAATTCCATCTACTATTGTTTTGGATAACGGTAAACAATTTATTAGCGCAACCTTTAAAAGTATGTTGTCAAAATATAAAATTCCAAATTTGCATTTTACACCGTTGTATTGTTGTTGCATACTCCCCACGTTAACTCAGTTGAACGTTACAACAAAACCATTATGACAGCTATTTCAACTTTCATAGAATCTGATCATCGAATCTGGGACACTTTAATCACTAAGGTTCAGTTCGCCCTTAACTGCGCAGTTAGTGAGGTTACTGGTTATTCTCCTAATTTCCTTGTTTTTGGTAGGGAGGTCATAACATGTGGTTCTCAGTATATTGACAAGGAATTTAATTCCAATATGGTGCTTGAACCACGGGACGGCTATGCCGAAACTTTAGGCTACTTATCCTCTATTTTCGAGAAGGTACATTCAGCTCTGTTGTCGGCCCACCAACGAAATTGTTCATCTTATAATCTTCGCCGTAAACCGGCAGAATTCAATGTCGGTGATACAGTTTGGCGCAGAACGTTTCTACTTAGTGACAAGGATAAATACTTTAGCAAGAAATTGGCGCCTAAATTTATTAAATGTAAGATTGCCTCAAAAAAGTCACCCCTAGTATACAAACTGAACGACATGGCCGGTAAACCTTTAGTAGAATGGCACATCAAGGATTTAAAGTTGGTTAATTACAAAGAATAATAAAAGCATAAAAACAACAATGTAAGACGCATATCTATACTAAGTTATAATTACCTACATAATCATTTGTGAAGGCCAACAATGGTTCTTATGTTTTCGAGTCGAAGCCCACAAGATAATGTATTGTGTTGTGTTAATGATTTATGTAAACATGCTAACATAAAATGAATAAATGTTTCAGTTATAAATGGTAATAAAGTTTATTACATGTAATATTGTTACAAAGAATCTGTTGTTTATCTAACTATCAGTTATGGCTCAGTGGTTAAAAAGTCGTTGTCGGATCGGTCTGGTGTTCGATTCTCGCATGTGTATTTTCTTTCCGCAAATCTATTTGTTGAAATGCATATTGATTGGCGTATTGTTTTTCGCCGTGCCTTGTTCTGAAGTTCTGTTGTTATTCTTAATTCTGTATAAATTCCATAATCAAATTGTTATTATAGGTACTTTATAAACATCCAGAGTAATTAACCGTGCGTCGCGAGCTCGGAACAGTCGAAAAGTACCTACCATTTAGATCGTACCTACCTAGTTGTCGTTATGTATGACGCACGCGCGTTCACTCAGCGACGCGCCGATAAATAAATGCCTAACTAATGATTCACCATTGTTTACATTCAAAAGGTGTTTACTGGTCGTGTTGTAGTTATTAATTAGAGCAAAATATTTATTAAATTCTTTCCTTTGACATTGAGCGGTCCGGTCGTGTCTGCGGCTTATATTATTTTTGTTCATCGTTACGAAAAATCTGTTGTTACACCTAACTATATTCAAAAAGTTTACTTATCTAGTGGCAAAGGCCGAACCCAAGATTTTTAAGTCGTAGGGCTAGATCAAGTTCTTATATCTACAAATCATTATTACCTAATAATTACCCTAAGCGCTTCTCCATAGATTGTTATCTTTGCTATTGGGCTATTACACTGGCCTTGGCATTTACATGTAGGTATGTGTGATGAATTATGAATGATAAATGTTTATGTTCAAGTTCAGACTGCCGTTGTACGCGTGAAGAATGCAAGCGTGGGTCATTATTATTTAGGTATACTAATTAGCGTATAGGGTTGTCACTTGTTCAAGGTACTCATGCCCTTGTTTTCTCTAATTCCAGGGAGTATCTTCAGGGCTGCTACGCCCGTTGGGCTAGGGAATTTTCCTTAGGGAAAATCCCGGCCTAACGGGGTGGGGGGGTGTGTGACGTCGTGCCTCGGCGCTTGCGAGCCTCGCTACGAGTGACGCACTGCAGTGGGGAGCTCTCTCCCGCTCGCCGACCCTATATATACCGGCGACACACGTGGTTGGGCCCCTTTCTGCTTGGAGACAACACGACAAAGCTGAGTACCTATCCGAAGACCTGTGGAGTGCCAACCTACCACCCACGCCCTGGATAATTGTCTAGTCGGTTAATCTCCAGTGTCAGTTCTTTTGTGTAATTAAAACCATTGTGAATCTGGAATATATCGCGAGTTTAATCTTTCCTGGTGATATTTTTTATTTATTTCCCGTAAGACAACCTAATTATCTCTTTTTAATTGCTCGGCGAGTGATCGATCCCGGCTATCCCGGGAAACCAATCACTCGTGCGACAATATTTTAGGTCGAGGGATATATTTGAAAAAATAAACAAAAGGTTTGGTTCATTATCAGGTCCGCCTGCCACAACTAATCAATAATGCCCGAGATATTTTTAGCTACAGGTCATGATTGCCTATAATACCCCTTTATCATCGTAAGAATAAAACTTGCCATGTTTAAGTTCCCGAAAGCGGCTCGTTTGACCAAATATATAAATCGTGCGAGTTTATAAATCACTGAGCGCCTGAAACTTGGCAAATGTGAACTGGACACCTGTTTGCTGCACCCGTGAGGCTGCAGTTTTAGATATAACATGGATTTAGTGGATCCGATTTTATTTTTGTGAATTTTGTTTCATAGATAAGCAGAACTTAAGAGCAATTTTGGGAGAACTTAAGAGCGATTTTAAGGAAATTTAAGGATAACGAAAGATTGATCTTGTTAGGTGATTTCAATGGATGGGTGGGAGTAAAACGAGATGGATTTGAAAGGGTTTTAGGTGGATTTGGTGATGAGATTGTGAATGAAAATGGAAAAGTTTTGCTTGAGATTTGTTTAGAGTGGAGCCTTTGTGTGACAAACACCATGTTTGATCACAAAAGGATACACATGTATACGCGTGAGGCTAAGAATGTTAGAAGAAGTATGATTGATTTTGTAATTGTAGATGAACGTTTGAGAAAGAATGTGTTAGATACAAGGGTGTATCGAGGGATCGGCATCCACACAGACCACTTCTTGGTGATGAGCCGGATAAGTGGACTCTTTAAAGATTGGCGACACCGTGAACATTATGAAAATAGGGTCCTAGAAAGAATAAAAGTAAAACATCTGCAAGAAAAAGATGTGAAAGATTATAAGCGAATATTGATAGCAAGATTTGAGAGGTTCGATGGCATAAATGATATGGAAGAATTATGGCAATCTTTTAAAGAAGAGATAGTATGTGTAGCGTCTGAAGTATGTGGTGTGATCAAGAGACGGAAAATACGAAAGGTTAAGAATACATAGTGGGACAAGGATGTACAATCAGCAGTGTCAGAGAAGAAGAAAGCTTAGTTAGATTGGTTGGCTGCCAGAGCAAATGAAAGAATGGGAAAGGCAACGAGTGATGACATAGATGAAGCAAGAAAGGAGTTTGTTGGGTCCAAAAGAATTGTGAAATAAATTGTTAAAAGGAAAAAAAAGGAAAAGAAAGATGAGTTTGATAGCAGACTATCTGAAGATTTCCGGAGAAACATAAAGTTTTTCTGGAAATCCGTTCGTGCAGTTCGAGGAAGAACTCAATCCTCAGAATACACGTCAATCAGAGACAAGAATGGAAAGATACTGAATGGTGAATCATGCGTGCTGAAGAGATGGAAGGAGTATTTTGAAGGTCTATTTGAAAGAACGGCGATAGAGACATCGATCGACGAAATTAATGGTAATAATAGCAATGATGAAAGCGATATTGGTGTGGATGAGATTGTGAAGGCGTTGGGAAGTATGAAATTAGGTAAGGCTGCAGGATATGATAGGATTACAGTTGAAACGCTGAAGGCTGGACAGGGCATCATAGTTGGTCAGCTGCAGCGCTTATTTAACTTGTGCTGGAGCACCGGCCGAGTACCTGATGACTGGACCACAGCGGTGGTTGTGCCTCTTTATAAGGGAAAAGGCTCGCAACAAGACTGCAAGAACTATAGAGGCATTAGCCTTCTCTGCATTGTTGGCAAATTGTATGCGAAGGTACTGATTGAAAGAGTTATGGAAGTAACCGACAAGAAAATATGGGATGTACAAGCAGGATTCCGAAAGGGGGTGCACGGATCAAGTCTTTTCCTTGCGGTGCGTAGCCGAAAAGTTCTTGGCCAAAGGTCAAAAGGTCTATTGCGCATTCGTGGATTTGGAAAAGGCTTACGATAAAGTGGTGAGGAATGAAATGTGGTCGGTACTGTCGATGTATGGGATGAACAGCAGCCTCATACGAGCTCTGAAATCCCTTTATGAAGATTCTAGAGCTTGTGTGAGGATAGATGGGTCGTACACGGATTGGTTTATCATCGAAACTGTTTAGCGTCGCCGTGGCTGTTCAACCTCTTCATGGACAGTTGTTTGCAAGATTTGAAAAATAGTGACTGTGGATTAAGGATGAATGAGTTACTTGTCAAATGCCTCCTTTATGCTGAAGATCAGGTTATACTTGCGTCTTCAGCGGAGGAGTTGCAGGAGATGGTAACAATCATGCATGGTGCGTTAGAGAGGAAAGGAATGAAAGTAAATGTAAGTAAAACGAAAGTTATGGTTTTTGAAAAGGAGGAATGCGTTACGGCTTGTAATGTTATGATCGATGGACAGCGAGTGGAGCAAGTGAATGAGTTTGTATATTTAGGTACGCTGTTTACAAGAGATGGTAAGAATGTAGAAGATATTGAAAGAAGAGTTAATGCAGGTAATAGAGTGAATGGAGCTCTGAAGGCGTTTATGAATAGCCAAAACGTGTCCAAAAAGGCACGTTTGGCTGTCCATAGAGGGGTGTTAGTGCCTACCCTTATGTATGGTAGTGATAGTTGGGTATGGCAGAAGAGTCATGAAAGTAGAATAAATGCTGTAGAAATGAGAGCACTGCGAAGTATGTGTGGTGTTTCTTTGACTGACAGAGTAAAGAATTGTGTGATAAGAGAGTGTTGTGGGGTAAAAGAAGATGTAGTGACAAGCATCGAGAAAGGTATGCTAAGATGGTTTGGACACGTGGAGAGGATAGATGACGAAAGACTGACCAAGCAGATATATCAGGCAAGTGTGGAAGGGACAGGACGAAGGGGAAGACCTAGGCGGACGTTCTCTGACCAGATTGGAGACATTCTAAAAACAGGACAGATTAGAAGCACCCTGAACAGAAGAGCATGCATGAGGAATCTGATGGGAGTGAATGAAGCAAGAGAGATATGTCAAGATCGTTGCAAATGGCGCTCCGTAGTCTCTGCCTACCCCTCCGGGAAACAGGCGTGAGTCTATGTATGTATGTATGTAGATAAGCAGTAATAGCCAAGTGGAGACCAAAAGTGACTACGCAGAGGCTCTCAATTACCCACGACGTGGACAGCTGACTTTGAGAAATTAAGTGCATATTGAATTGTTGTTTATCCTTTTTAAATATGGAGGCATGTCTGAGACTTATATGAGCTCTACAATACGTTCTCGAAAAACATGTGAAGGCTTCCACTCGCCACTTGGCCAGCGTGGTGGACTTACGCTTCTCATAATGAGATATCCAGTAGTGAACTGTGAAAGGCATTGGTAACAATCTGTCAGACCAAATCGATCCTATCGACTCAAAAAGAAGCGTCCGCTTCTGACTTGAGACCAGCAAAGCAGATTTTCAAGCTTGTAAAACATAAACAGTAACGAACAATTTCAAGGCCGGTGAACATCCTCTTTTAAAATATGTCCAGTCATGTGTTCATTATCCATGTCGGACGGTAAAAATCAGTTCATTTACATTTTTTGGGTCATTGCCGTTTAATAACATTTTTCAGTGTCAGACACCGGCTATGTTTGTACAAAAAAGTTTCCGCACAAATGTTTTTATAAAATGGTACAAAGTTAGCCCTCCCGAGGGGCTCTTGGAAACATTTTTGTACCTGTACTGGAAAAAGTGGATGATGGGCTGTCATTCTACTACGAGTATGACTGCACGCATGTAGTATAAGCAGATGTCATACAGCTTAGAGTGCTGCCCAGAATTTTTTGGGTTCAATCTCGAAAATGCAACGAAAGGCTTATTAAATACTTCAGCCTTCCACCTCTTTTTCCACCTTGATTTACAGGCAAGTCAGATATCTGACCTAGAAGCAGTCTATTATGCTACTTTGCAAAAAAAGTGGTACATAAAATTAGCTTTATCTGCAAGTACACGTTTTAATTTTACATCTTTTACCGCTTCTAGGATTAGGTCCTCTTCCGCATGTGATGACGTGTTGGTAATACAAAGTATCACCACACCATGTCCCCATTACATTTCGTAGATGTCGTACAAGGCGATTAACACGAAGCAAATAGTAACTTGAGTAGAGACAGAAATCTTGACATCAAACCCTATACCAAACCCTATATCAATGGTCTGGCCAGCACGGTATAGTAGGGGAAATCTTCCTATTGATTCCCAATACTACTATGATGCAAATTAGGAGAGGTCTATGTCCAGCAGTGGATTGCGAAAGTCTGTGTGATGACTTCTACAGACGTTTAAGTGTGCGTCTCAAATCCCAAGACGCTCACAGGTCAGGTTCTTTTATTTACAGAAAAACCCAAAGCTATTTTTTAAGACTAACGTCACGTCTTCGGTAGTTTAGTGGTCAGTATCCCCACCTGTCACGCGGGAGACCGGGGTTCGATTCCCCGCCAGAGAGATTCTTTTTGGAAAGTTCTTTGTAACACTTTCGCAAGTAACTACTGTGATTCCAAATTATTTTGTGTACATTTCCTTGTTAAAAATTGGACACATTTCTAAATTCTAAGTGTTTTTTTATAATTATGACTACGATTTAAAGTAAGCGATAGTCTAGTGGGAACTAAACCACAGAATAGATAGTACTAACGTACAGAAGCATCACTTCGCAAACCAGTTTATAGAAATGGCGACTCTAGCCACTAAGCAACAAAGTGCAATTCAGCTCGCATAAGCACTCAGTGCCTGATATTCACCTAACCGTTCCCACTCTTTTCTAAAACATAACGCTGTCGCTGTCTGGCGCGGAGCGGTGCGCTAGCTGTCGCGCTAGGGTTGTCGACTTGCCCCTGCTACTATAATATTTATTCATCGTCTATCTACCTACTTGACCACGTAATAATAAATTATTATCCTATAAGTATCCTATCCCACTATTTGAGCTCGTAGAACAAAAACCACAAAAATTCTGGTCATTTTCACTATACTAATTCTTAGTTATTTCCTAAACGCGTGGACCGATACATGATTCAAACAGATAAAAAGGTTTTTGAACTAGATCTTTAATTTGACATCATAATCGTTGAGATATCTCAACAACAAAAAATAAAATTTTCATGTTGCTCTCGTAAACTAAATAAAATCAAATTTTCAAGTTGCTTTTGACACACATCCGTTAAATGAGCAATACTTTGCACCAGACTTGTGATGAGACTTTTTTGTTGTACACTACTAAAACTACTATTAGCAAGCCCTGCGCGCGAGCGGTGACGACGCGGTGTGGAAGCCTCGCGAAAGTGTAGACACTTATCCCTGTGGGTACGGCCGAGTGAAGGAGGCCTGACTAAACTGCTATTCAAAGGATGTCATTTTTAAACCACAGATTAAATGATGTAAGACAGTTAAACGCAGGGCTCTCAGACATGTCAGTTTACTCACAATGTTTTCATACAGCCTATAACTAGCAATAATTAACAATTTAATATACGTATACAAACTTCGTGAAATTTGTAAGTGTCGAGGTTTTGAACCCAAGCCCCTCTCTGCGTAGCAGTCTGTTGGGCTGTTCACTGGGCTATCGCTGCATTATAGATTGAAACATGTATGTCTTCATAAAATTTTTTAGACTCACGCCTGTATCCCCGAAGGGGTAGGCAGAGGTGTAATATTACATATACACATTGCGCCATGAATTTTAGGTCCCACGTAATAAGGGGCGAGCCTATTGCCGTACCGGGCACATTTCCAGACTCCGTGCTGCTACTGAGAATTTCGTGACAGAAAAACCCAATAACACTGCCCGACCCACGAATCGAACCCGGGACCTCCCGATCCCACGCGCACATTTATGCCGCGAGACGAACGAGGCAGTCGTATAGGCATAGTAAAAACAGAATAGTAAGATAGCTTCATACAAATCGGCCGCCGCGCTGCCGCGCTGGTTTGAATGTACGCGTGAGTCGCCGGCGCCGTGTACGCACGCACTTTTCACGCACACAATCTCACGAGCGCGGCAAGCTCGGCGCGGATTCAGTACGGGATGCGCCGCGCGTCTGATCGAGCGCATTCATGTAGGTACTTCACTGCTCGCCTGCTTGAATTGTTTATATACATTCAGTTTTGTAATAAACGTTATTAATAATTTACAATGTGTTAAACGACAGTAAATTTATCTTGTTACTTTTTCTCATTAAAAAAGGCATTTAGATAGTTATATAACGCTTAGGTAGTCAGTAGATATTTGAGAAAAAATAAATTCAAGCTTAAATTGTGAAGTATTCAGCGCGATCACTTAAAAAAGCGGCGAAAAAGCGCGAGCGCCGACAAAGCCGGCGCCGCGGTGTAAACAAGTGACAACCCGTGCGTCAACGCAAGAGTAGGCAATTAACTCGCCGAGCGGCCTTAGCTAACCTACTATTCTGTTTTTACTATGGCATAGGGTTTGATGTCGAGTTTTCCGTCTCTACGCAAAGATGGTATTTGCATCGTGTTATCCCTTAGTCGCCTCTTACGACACCCGCGGGAAGATAGGGGGTGGTGACACTTGTATTCTATGCCGTCAACCAGCAACTTATTAACTACTGCGCATTGGGTCTTGGATTCTAACTAGCATTTTAAAATGTTATCAGGAAATATGTTACAAACTTTCATTGAACTATATGACTTATTTCACTCTAAGTTTAAACCAGTGCAACGAACGAAAAAGTAAAAGTCACAAGTCGTAAAAAATCAACCTAAGCCCTCACCCGAAAAGATCTTTACAAAAAACATCTTTTGAGTAAATCGAGCCCACTTATCTCGTACAATTTCTTAGTGAGTTAGGGTCTATCTACAATTTTCGCCGGAATCGTCTCTTAGCACAATAAAACTGAGGGTCTGCGAATGAAAAAATAAACAACCTTGTTGTCGTAAGCTTCTAAATGAAGATTCAGGGGTAAATTTGTCATTTGCGGATGTTCTTGTTTGTGAGAAATTATTGTTATGTCTGTTATCAGTAGGGTAAAATTGGTGAAAGCTGCGTGATACAGAAGCCCCAATTTTATAATCGAGAACGATCAATATAATATATAACCTAAAGTAATCTGATTGCATCGATTCAGATGTCCGTTGATTACATTAATGTTCGCATAGCAGTTATTGTTCGAAGCGTGTCTGCTTACAGTGATTGAACATTATTTAGAGCTCACTTTGTTTTAAGTTATGAACTAATGTCAATTGCAACAGGCATACAACAATAAGATTACTAAACACTTAATAATAATAATAGTCCCACACATTCACACAACGGTATCTAGTTCCAAACTAAGCAGAGCTTCTTTTATGGGTACTAGACATACCTACTTATATACTATTTTGTAAATACATACATATTATACGTAGAAACACCCAGAAAAAGTCAAACAGCCATGTTCATGCACGCGTATATTTGACTTGCTGTGCGGGAATCGAACTCGAGACCATAGGCGTGGTAGTCAGATGCTCAAATCACTCCGCCATCCGATCCGATGCATCATTAATTTTAATTGCCTTGCTATCCTCGGTACTAATATTATAAAGGGGTGAAGGTTGTGAGTTTGTATGTTCGGAGTAAAATCAAGTACTGCAAATCCAGTCATAAACTTGATATCACTGTTAGAAAGGTATTTTATCCCTGAATGCTGTACACTACTTTTTATTTTTGTTTAATAATATCACAATCGGGCCGGGTTGCTAGTGAGGTATAAGCTATTTGCTTGCGATTGTAACGTTTAATTTATATTCATGGATGAGTTATTGTTAGAAAATTAACATTAGTAGAATATAGGTACTCATTGTAAGGTTCGAGTGTGACTTAGTGATCTATGAGGGGCTATCAAAATGTTGTATTTTTTTTGTTTTTTCTTTTGCATACTTGGATCGATGCAATATCATTCATAGTGCATTAAATTTGCTATTAAGTATTTATAAATGTTTTCGGTAACACCATTAGTTACAGGTACCTAATCGTTATAATTATTATTGTATAAATAATAGTTTTCATTGTACATACTACTGATATATCTCCCTAAATAAAATAAAAATACTGTGATGAAAAGAACCAAGCTTTAACCGATTTCTCAAAAGGCGGAGCGTATACTCGTAGGTAAGTTGTATGCGGTAGGTTGCAAGTATGAATAGATAGATAGTTATTAAAGGCTGATAATAATAATAATAATAATGTATTAAAAAATAGTTTATTTTAAATACATTCAATTAGCATTAGTTTAGTATAACAAACAATTTTATAAGAGTGTTCTAATGTGATTTAACTGTGTAAGTACAAATATACCTATACAAATATACACAATTTTGGTAAGTAAATATACATTAATATTATAATTATATGTAATATGACATACAATACGTTTAGCTTATATTGTCGAATTTAAACATAACTTTCTTTTCTTTTATGGTTTATAATAACACAACCTACAATAAGAAGCAGATTATATACTTACTTTAATTTAATAGAATAAAAATACAAGCTCTGATATTTTTTTTTATTTAATTGAAAATAGATATAATGTTTAAAAATCATATAGGTTTACAACTTTTACTGTTCATCATTACTTTTCAAATTTCCATAAAGTGGATCTTTTACAAAATCATTAATATAGTTGTCTTAATATGAAAGTCAATTTATAATGGACACTTAATTGAGTTAAAACTACAAACCATTTTAAATTAAGCTGCTTAAGGCATCTAGCATCTTGTGAGTACATATCATTGCCTTATAAAATTTTTGTCTCAAGTTGCAGCGACAGAGCGTCGCCGAGATAGTATTGCTTCCAAATTTGGCTGGTTAGACTTTGTTCACATTGAAGTGTCTAATTGTAGCATATAATAATTAAAACTAAGCCCTACACTAGATGTCTTTAGAGCCTAATTTAAATATATTAATTTCATTATCTTAGCTTGAAAATTTAAATCAATATAAGAAGTATTTAATCTGATCGCTGCTTTATGATTTCAGGCTTTAAATATAGGCATTCGAGGTGTTTTGCAATACATCATAGATACATTTGTCGGCGATAGACACTGCTCAGGCGCTAAGTATGTATGTAAACAATAATTTAGTTCAAGCAAAATAATATAAGCATTTTGTTTTTTTTACTAACTAATAATTTGTTGCAGGTCTTCAATCAATAATCCTTTTGAATCAGATGAAGAAGGGCTTTCTATGTCAAAAAACAAAAAAGTTAAGCCTCGCGCAGTTAAAAAACAGCCTCCACAAGCTCCGAAGTTGAAGAAAAAACCAGCGGTATTGGAAACTGATTCGGAGTCCGAGACCGACACAGGAACAGCCACCATAAAGAAAAAGAAATTAAATGTCTTCCCTGATTCAGAGGTGAGTCAAAATTAAGTACATATTTAAGCTGTGTTAATTACTGTCTCGTTGGTCCTAAGGCATAATTCGGGCGTGGAATAAGGAAGTCCTGGGTTCGATTCCCTGCGGTCGGGCAGTGTCATTGGGTTTTTCTGTTAGGAAATTTTGAGTAGCAGTATAGAGTCTGGATATGTGTGTCTGATATGTCTCTATTACGTGGGACTAAAATTAACCTGGTCAAACGTGGGTGTAGCAATACACTCCTGCCTACCCTTTCGGGGATATCCCCAGGTATGAGACTATGCATATATGTCAATTAGTATGTTTTTGTAGACATAAGAAAGCGATTGTCTCGCTAGTTCAGCGACATAAGTTTGTGTTGATGATGTTCGAGTAAGGTGTCGGGTTCGCTTTCGAGTTGCCACTAGTATTATCAGAAAGTTCTTACTAATAACTCAAATCCGGAACTGTCGTCTATACTCGTCAGACATCAAGTATGTTCCTCCTTTATTATGAATCACTAGTCTGTAACACCCTACCAAACTGTTGTTGAGATTATGCTATATATGTGTGTCACGTATTATGTGTATGGGGGCAAGCGATTTAATAAAAGCTTGTCATGTAGTTAACATATTAGTTAGGTAGATATTTTTCTATTTCTGTCTGTTTGGTACAAATCGTATGTAAACTGTTTGGCTAACGATAAAGTTACCTAGTTCATACATGGTTGCATACGTCATGAAGCGAATGAAGTAATGTATCTCTTATTTTTATATATTACAGGATGAAGAGGCAGCCTTTACAAAATTTATTCCATTTGACAGTCAAAATGTAGCTCAGTTAAAGTTTATTGATTCTTTTAATTTTTTAAGTTCAAGTCTAGATAATTTAGTGAAATCAATGAAACCTGAAGATTTTCGTAACATGCGGAAGTTTTTTAAAGATGAGCAATTATTTAACTTAGTTCGAAAAAAGGGTATTTACTGTTATGATTATATCGATTGCTGGGATCGTTACGAAGAAAGTAAATTACCTGATCAAAAGCATTTTTATAATAACCTTACATCTGAAAATATTTCAGACGAAGATTATAGGCATGCGTTAAAAGTGTGGAATGAATTTGAAATTTCAAACTTAGGAGAATATACTGATCTATATTTAAAATGTGATGTTTTACTTTTATGTGATGTGTTTGAAAAATTTAGATCTATGAGTTTAACATTTTACAACCTTGATCCGTGTTATTACGTATCGTCACCTTCATTAAGTTGGGACGCTATGTTGCTATATACCGGCATTAATTTAGATTTAATTTCAGATATCGAAATATATCAAATGTTAGAAAAAGGTATTAGAGGTGGTCTTGCCCAATGCTCATTAAGATATGCAAAGGCAAATAATAAATACCTTCCTAATTATAATGATGAGAAATCTGATAGTTATTTAGTATATCTTGATTGTGTAAATTTATATGGTTATGCTATGATGCAAAAGTTACCAACTGGAGACTTTAAATTTCTCAATGAAACAGAAATAAATAAATTTGATTTAATGGCTGTTCCGAATGATAGTGATAAAGGATTTATACTCGAAGTAGATTTGCATTATCCTTTCGAAATACATGACGACCAAGCTGATTTGCCATTTGCAGCTGAAAAGTTTGTACCACCTGGCAGTAAATATCCTAAATTAATTGCTAACTTGTATGACAAGCATAAATATGTTATTCATTATATTCACTTAAAAGAATGTTTAAAAAATGGTCTCATTTTACTCAAGATTCATAGAATATTATCATTTAATCATGATAAATTTTTAGCACCCTACATATTATTAAATACAACATTACGCCAGCAGGCAAGTTCAGATTTTGAAAGAGACTTTTTTAAAAAGCAAAATAATTCTATTTTTGGCAAAACAATAGAAAATAAAAGGAAACAAGTCGACGTAAAATTAGTAAATGTTTGGAAAGATACATTTAATAAAACTAATAAAATATGTGGTGCAGAAAAATACATAAGCGCCCCAAATTTTAAAAATTTGTCGGTAATTTCTGAGTCCCTGATTGCAATTCAATTACAACAAACGAAAATTATCCTTGATCGTCCAATTTACATCGGTTTTACAATTTTAGAACTAGCTAAGTCTCATTTGTATAATTTTCACTATTCTGTAATGAAACGTATTTACAAAAATAGTATTAAACTATGTTATACTGATACTGACAGTCTCTTGTACTTAATACACACAGAAGACTTTTATAAGGACATGAAAAAACATATTAAATATTTTGATACAAGCAACTTTGAAAACAAGAAATGTAATATGCCTAAAGTCAACTGTAAAATACCAGGTTTTTTTAAGGATGAAATGGGTGGTGATGTCATATCTGAATTTGTTGGTTTAAGAGCTAAATTATACTGTATAGATTCAATAAATACCTCAATTAGAAAAGCTAAAGGTATAAAAAAATCCGTTACTAAAAAACTTAATATTAAACATTATAAAAGAACTTTACAATATAACGAATGTCTAAGAGAAAATATGTGTATAATTCGATCAAAAAACCATAATATTTTTACTAAAAAAATTAATAAAATTGTACTTAGTAGAGATGATGACAAACGACAAATACTGCAAGATGGTTGTAAAACTTTATCTTGGGGGCATTATAAAACTGTATTTTAGATAAATGTTTATATTAAATGCATTATTATGAATACCTACTATGTAAACTATGTTTTTATTTGTTGTATGTAATAAAAGTTATGTTCCTATATAAAAGTTGTTTTATAATATTGTAAGATAATATAGCATTGGATTAAAGTTCCATTATGAATGTGTGCAAATTGTACTACAGTAAATTATATTTAATAAATAAATACATTATAAACAAATGAATTTTTTTATAAACGTTACCCTCACCTTTTACAATATAGGTACAATGATCCGCATTGCATCTATATAATTTAAGCAGGAGCCTGTCTCATAAAATCCAACTTTTACTAAATTAACGATATAATTAAGCAACTATCATATTTCATTTGTGTTTGGACACTGCTTAGTTGTATTATAGAATATGCAATGCATATCGTTAGAAATACCTACATGCATACATAGCCTTGCACCTATGACCCTAAGAGGTAGGCAGAGGTGTATTTTTACACCCACTTTCCGTCTCATATTTTGGTCCCACATAATAGGGGGCGAGCCTATTGCCGCACCGAGCACATTTCTAGACTCCATGCTCCTACTGAGAATTTCCCAACAGAAAAACCCCATAACACTTTGCCTCGACCCGGGAATCGAACCCGGGACCTCCCGATCCCACGCGCACATTAATGCCGCGGGATCAGTGAGGCAGGCAACGTTATCAATACCTCAATAGGAAAATAAATAAAACGGCTATATGTAGAGTTAATTTATATCATATATTTTTTAAAACATTTCCACTTTATTTAAATTATTACTAATTTTTTTAATAAGAGTCTCAGTAATGTCCATAATTTCGTCATAATTTTCACGCACCACATACTGAACACTTACACTAGCATTATTATTGTCACTTATAAAATCACTTTCACAATCGTCCTTGACGTCAAATATTTGAAGTTTAATAATGTGTTTGCCTTTCGATCCATTTCGACGAATTATGTATGATGATGATGAGTCCGTTGAAAGTTTCCTCTTCCTCGTCTTTTTTAATGTTGGAGCTTGGTTATCATTATTTACGAGTCGATTTGCATTTAGACGCCGGTGGTTTGCCGACTCTTCAAAATATGAGCTGCAATTTTGCCCACAGTAGAACAGAGGCGAGTTAATATTCGAATCCTCAGGCTGTAAAAATATAAATAAAGGAATTTAATAACAAGAAAAAGGAAACATTATAATATATATATATATATATATATAGTAGGCACTTAGCTAAATACTGACCTCGAATAATCTGTTCTGCTCTTGTTGAACATATTATTAACGAAAAGAACTTACCTGGACGAGGAAATATTATATGTAAGTATATACTATGATCACAGAAAATATTTAACTTTTTAAAATTTATTTGTGAGGAGAGTCGTACGTCGTTATACCACGATAGACAAGTGAACTTTGAATTACTTGTAACTTTTTGTATGTACTAATATTTACATTCCAATGACGTATGATGACCATATAGATCGATAATATGATCCAAGTTGCAAACACCATCTCCTATAACTTAGAAACTATGCACAGGTTTTGACTTGTTCTTGCACTGAATATATGATCATATAAAAATAATATAACTCTCTCTTTTCCTTATTACATAATTTGACGACTGGATAGCGGAGTGGTTAGTGTATTTGACTGCCACGCCGAAGGTCGCGGGTTGGATTCCCGCGCAAGTCAAATATTTGATTGCATGAACATAATTAACTGTTTGACTTGGGCTGAGTGTTTCCATGTATAATATGTACGTATTGACGCAAAAAAAATAATTATAAAAGTATGTTTATCAGTTGTCTAGTATCCATAGTTAGTTTGGGACTAGATGGCGTTGTGTGAATGTGTAGGAACATTATTATAGTTATTATTATTATATTACCTAACCTACTAGATATAAATATTTCGACAGCCTTTTAGTTGTAGTAATCGACAAGATGAAGTTGATCAAGCAGCCCATATCTCTGAAGGTTAATAATATCGAATTTAATGAATCTTCTCACCATATCAGACACAGCGTTTTATTGCCAAATACGATTCGATGTATCATATGCGGTCCTTCAAATTGTGGCAAAACCAATGCTATGATTAGTTTACTGTTACATGAAAATGGTTTAAAATTTATAAATATTTATCTTTACTCCAAAACTTCATTTCAACCAAAATATCGTTTCTTAAGCGAAGTATTAAAAAGAGTGCCGCAGATTAATTTCTATGAGTTCAGCAATGACAAAGAGGTTATATCTCCAAGTGAAGCTATAGCAAATGTTGTGTTTATTTTTGATGATGTTGCATGTGAAAATCAAATAAATATTCGAAATTATTTTGTATGGGTAGACATAAACGAATTGATTGTTTCTATTTATCGCAAACCTATTCAAAAATTCCGAAGCAATTGTTACGCGACAATGTTAATTTTCTTATGATATTTAAACAAGATGATGTGAATTTAAAACATATTTATGAAGAGCATGTTGGTTCTGATCTACAATGGAAACAGTTCAAAAACATTTGTCAAACTATTTGGAGTAAACCTTACAATTTTTTACTTATTAACAAAGAATCATCATTAAATAATGGTCGTTATAGACAGAACTTTGATATATTTTATAAATTTGACTGATGGTTTATAAATATATTTAAGTGATATTATTTAATTTTCATTTGTCAAACGCCGAGGGAAGTTTTATCAAACGCCGTATTTATGAAAATGAAATACTTATCTATAATTATTTCTTTATGGGTAGACATATTTTTTTTTTGTTATTATGTAATCTATTTGTTAAACAGTTTGGCACAATCATTCTACTTTTAATGATTTACGCAAAATTTCCGATAAATAACGCAAGATACAGACAGCATTTTGATACCTTTGTTTTTTATTTTGACTGTTTGTATTTACATATTTATAAACAAATTTAATAGAAAATACAGTTTAGTGCAATTCTGTCCTTACTTGAATTCGCTTGTCATTAAAGAAAAATGGAGAAAGATATTAAAAAAGAATTAATGAAGTCTGTTGATTCTATAAAAAATAAAATAAAACAAATGAAAAATCAAGAACATGAAATAAACTTATCAATAGATAAAATGCTCAAACCTGTTTCGGAGCCCCTCAATAGCCTTGTGAAATCTAAAATAAATCTTGAAGTCGATAAACATTTGAAAAATGAAACGTCCGAAAATGTTATGGAAATTGAGTCAGACGAAAATACTTCAAGCTCATCAACTAAGTGTTTTAGTTTTCACGACGCTGTATTAAACTCTGCAAGTACTCCTAAAAATGAAAAAAAGCACAACATAGAAAGTTCTTTGGAAAATGAAGACATCTTTGGTATTTACGATGGAGTGAATGTGCCTTTTGGAATAAGAACCGAAAACAAAACTTTAATGATGGGCAACGAAGTAGTTTCATTTTCTAAAATTGGCAGCTTAGACAACGATAATACAGTTTTAGTTAAAATTGGTGGCAATACTTATAATTTAACCCCGGGGCTTCAAGAACTTTTACTTCGAAAGAAACCCAATTTAAAGTTAATAACAAACATAGATAAACTTATCTATAAAGATATACTTGATCATACTAATGCTCATAAGAGAGATTTTAATCCTAGGGGTCAAATAAGAGGTGATAAAGGCACTAAGTATCGTCAAATTATAAAGCCGTTATTTTGTGAGGCTTTAATGGAAAAAAAAACAAACTAAGCTTGGAGGTAGCTTGCCAAAACTTAAAAAATATAAGAAACACACTGACTTGGTGTATTGGGATGATCCCAATGAATTAGTTGATAGATTAAAATTATTAGTAGCTTCAAGAGATGCTGGTAACACAAATCATGATAATGAAATTTTATCAATAATTGAAGAATTAAAAGAAGCTAACATAATTAAGGAATAAATACTGATGACAAACAAATTCTGACTTAGTATTACTAAACCGTCCAGAATGATATATGTTTGGGTATTTTAACTCCATGATAGTATGTTCAGATACTGAATTGAAAAAAGACTTGTAAACAAAAAATACATTCATACTCGTATATAGATACAGAAATTTCAAACCATGAGTAAGGCTGATATTGTAAATGAAATTCATAAAAGTGCAAGGGTAAACTTTCCGCGAAGAACTGTTATTATGAAAGATATAGATGATCTTTGGCAGGCTGATCTAATTGATATGCAATCAATATACAAAGAAAATAAAAGCTATAGATTTATTCTTACAGTTATTGACACATTTTCGAAATATGCTTGGGCATTTCCTCTGAAATCTAAGAATAAAGATGTTGTATGTGACACTTTTAAGAGTTTGTTGGATGATGGTCGCAGTCCTAAAAATCTACAAACTGATAATGGAACAGAATTTTATAATAATAAATTCCAAAAACTTATGAAATCTTATAATATTAACCATTACTCAACCTTCTCCACAAAAAAAGCTTCGATAGTTGAGAGGTTTATCAGAACTTTGAAATCAAAATTGTATAAAGTAGTTTAAAAGGTAACTACAATTGGATAGATAACACCCTCAAAAATGTTATTTATAAATACAACCACACCCATCATCGAACAATTGACGAAATTCCTGTAAAGGTCAGTAGTGTAAATAAAAAACGCATATTACAAAGATATGAACAAAATATGAAGAAAGTCAGTATAAAACGCAAATATATAGTGGGTGACTATGTACGTATCAGTAAGTACAAAGGGACATTTGAAAAAGGCTATACACCTAACTGGTCAACAGAAATATTTAAAATTCGCAAAATACAAAACACATCTCCTATCACTTACCTGATTGAAGATACGATCCGAGGTCAACCTATTTTAGGAGCATTTTATGCTCAAGAACTTCAGCAAACGAAACATCCTGACATATATTTAGTTGAAAAAGTTATTAAACGCAAAGGTAACAGGGCTTTTGTAAAGTGGCTAGGTTTACCATCTACTGAAAATAGTTGGATCGATAAGTCGAATATTTTATGAGAACCAATAAACTTAATCTATAAAGTGTCAAACGCATTGTTTTGTAGACCTATTTATTAAATATTTACTCCCAGATAAATCAGTCTTATTATGTGTATTGGAGAGAGTAGTCTTCTCAACTGGCTCATAAATCATTTGCAATTTGAATTACATTTACCAGGATACAATTACTGTGGACCTGGTACAAAATTAATTAAGCGACTAAAACGTGGAGATAAGGGTATAAATAAATTAGACGAATATTGTAAAGAACATGATATTGCATATCACAAGTCATCAAATTTGAAGGATCGACACAAGGCTGACTTAATTTTGTTAAAAATGGCAAGGAAGCGCGCCTTTGCCTCTGATTGAAATACAGGAGAAAAATTGCTGCGCATTTAGTAAGTAATGCCATGTTAACGAAAATTAAAACAGGTTCTGGGCTATAAACACGTCATCGAAAGCCTTCGAGTAAAACAGCATCTGGAAAAGGTCTTAAAAATAAATTTAAAAATATAATTACTGTTGCGGCAAAACGTATGAAAAAATTAAAACCAAAATGCAAGAAAGTAGCAATAGAATTAGCAATGGCTGCTGCCAGAGAATTAGCTGATGATTCATCCTTTAAGCTTCCTCGAGTTATTCCCATACCAAAAACTGGTGGAGTATTACCTTTGATTCCTATTTTCGCGGGATTATCAGCGGCAGGAGCTTTAGCAGGTGGTGCAGCTGGTATTGCAAAGACCATAAATGAGTACAAGATGGTAAAAAAACTGTATGAAGAATCGAAGAGACACAATAAAAAAATGGAGGCCCTTTGCATTGGAAAAGGACTGCACCTTAAACCGCATAAAAATGGACTTGGAATCTTCGTATCAAAAGCAAAAAACTAAAATACCGGCTACCCAACCGCGCCTTAACTAACTTAGATATTTTGAAGTATGGATGTAGCATCCCATATTTTAGAGGTGTTTTTATGAGAGATAAGCTCCCGAAATGTCCCTACAAAAAAGAATGTGGAGTTGTTAACTTAGATATATCTAAGAATCCAGGTTCTCATTGGGTAGCCTATGCAAAACATAATAAATATATTGAATATTTTGACAGCTACGGAAATCTTAAGCCTCCAAAAGAAATTATAAATTACTTAGGCTGTAAAGTCCACTACAATTATGAAAATATACAAGGTAATCATCCCTTCAATTGTGGACATCTATTTTTAAAATTTTTAAGGACATTTTGGCATAGATATGGAATAAAATAAACAGTAGGGCTCAAAACTGTTCAGTATGCAAGTATGTCTATAACGGTAACTATCTCTGGCACCAAATCAGAGTTAGAATCATATTTTCAACCACCTCTGAATTTATCTGGAAATTATGAGTGCGGTTTGCTATATTGTTCAATTTTAAACTCGGCATCAAATGTGTATTCTAGTAATACTAAAATTCCCCCTATTATCAGGATTGAATATGACATAGTATACGGCTCTTACACTAACGGATTACCAACTCATATTATTCATGAATTTGTACCTAATACTACTGCAGGAGACCATTACATAGAAACGCCTCAAAGTAGTATTTACATACCCGTGAACAAAAATATAATTTCATCCATATCCATTAAGATTGTTGATCAGTTTAATCATCTCATTAACTTTATAGATCATATTCAATTACGTCTTCATTTAAGAAAACCAAAATGATATTATATAATATAAACCCTCCACTTAAAATAAAACACCTTATTTCTCCTAGAACCACTAAGGTGCATAGACGTAAGAAAAAAGTGAACAGATTAACTAAAGCAAATATAGACTTTCTTAAAGCTCTGGGTTTTCAAGTATGAATATGCTGCAGATTAATGATTTACCACACTTTGATACTTCTATCGAAAGTTATGAAATCCATTCTTATAATCCGTACAATAACTGCTTTAGAGAAAACGACGAAATTCGAATTCCCATACACCAGCAAGACATATACGTGCTACCGTCAGCCAGTGCAATTTAGAGAGCTAAGTTCTTTGGCAAAGATGGAAAACCGATTGAGAAAACTGTTACATTTAATAATAATTTTAATATGTTCCTATTTCAAGACATCAGATACGAAATTAATGGTATTGAAATAGATCGTATAAAAAATTTGGGAATAACAACTACAATAAAGTCATACATCTCATTAAATGAAGCGGAAAGTAAAGTTGCTAACTTGTGGGGTTGGAACTTAGAGGGATTTCAAAATAAGGATCATTTCAGTGCTTTAATACCATTGAATATGATTTTAGGATTTGCGGAAGATTATAATAAAATTGTAATAAACTGTAAACATGAACTTATATTGAATAGAAGTAACTCTAACTTAAACAGCGTTATGCTTACTGATGATATTGCTAATTTCCAAATAGATATAGAAAGAATACAATGGAGAGTACCACACATAAAAGTCTCAGATCGTGAACGACTAACTTTGTTAAAACATTTAGAAAAAGATAAACCTATTCAAATGGCTTTTAGAAATTGGGATTTGTATGAGTACCCCTTACTGCCTAAAACTACAAAACATTCATGGTCAGTTAAAACTGCATCACAACTGGAAAAACCTAGAAATGTAATCTTTGGCTTACAAACTAACAGAAAAAATAATAAACTGAAAGATAGTTCACTGTTCGATCATTGCGAGGTAACAAACGTGACCTTGTTTTTAAATTCACAATATTATCCATATGAACCTTTAAGTTTAAAATTTTCTGAGAACAAATACAGTATATTATACGACATGTACGCAAAATTTCGCCGGTCGTATCACAACTGTCCAGTCGATCCATTGCTCAATCTAAAGGAATTTAAAGCAAAGGCTCCCTTGTTTATTATAGACTGTTCAAGGCAAAACGATAGTCTAAAGACAGGTCCAGTAGATGTTCGATTAGAAATTGAATGTTCAAAATCGATACCAGATAATACGGCTGCATATTGCTTGATTATAAACGACCGAATCGTGGAATACAAACCTCTAAGCAACATCGTGCGTAGGCTATCATGACGGCCATTGTTGACGTTCAAGGCTTTAAAACAGAAGCAAATGAATTTATACTAAAAGAAATAGCTGTATGGTGTAATAAAAACCTACAAGTGTTTTTAATCAAACCACCATTTCCTTTTTACGATTTGACTAAATCAGAAAGACGGCAGGTTTGCTGGATTGAACGTAACAGAAAAATATACTGGGGTGAAGGATTTATACCTTACTCAAATTATCAATATTTAATTTTAAAAGATAAGTGTATTTACGTTAAAGGTCTTGAAAAAATGTTATGGTTGAAGGATATTTTAAATACTAATAATGTAATTAATTTAGAAGATAAATGTTGTCCTAATTTGTTATGTTTATATGATCGCTATAAGTGTTCTGAAGATTTGTACAATTGTATTTATCATGACTCAATATGTGCTTTAAAAAATGTTTTGTGTTTAAAAAAATGGTGCATTGATAATAAACTTTTTTTAAATTGATAATATACGTTGTTTTATTTTACTTAATAGTTTCCTAGACTCATTAACATATCCATTTATTTTTTAAATTGGTAACATGATTACATTGATATTACATGTAGTGAGGAATTCATTAGGTACACACATTTATAATAAAAACTCACTAAAAGTAACGCTACCATTGATCACTAAATAATTGCTAAACTTAAAAAATTATGTTAACTATAACAGTATGGTATTACTGGGCACTCTGAGTTATGCAGAACACATTAATATGAATCGATCTCGATTGTAAAATTGGGGCTTCTGTATCACGCAGCTCGAGCGGCGACGCGAGAGCAAGTGATGCAGAAGCCCCAATTTTACTCTACTGTTATCTCTTTCTTATCTTACGCGTTTATATACTTGATGGGTATGTTGCTGACATTTTACTAGGTATGTTTTAGAAACTGATAGCAAATATGTACATTTTATAATCAAGGTAACGTTACTGTATAATTACAATTAGGTATGACGTATGATTTACGGCCGGTTTCAATATTCGATCTATCCATGGATTTAGAGATTAGACATACATGTTGACATATTTTGTATGGAACTTATGTTACATATGAATCTAAAATCTCAAAAAATGGATACATCGAATATTGAATTTAATAGTTTTTATTTATTTCATAGTGCTTAGCTAAATGTTCTCAGTTTCATTCGTGTTTTAATTGGCCGGGATTAATTGAGTACTAATAGTTATTACGTATAGATACCACCATAATCTAGCTCTTTATTTATCTCTAAGTCAAATAAATCAAAGCTTAACGAATGGCTGAGCCGAAACGATATAGCTGATACGAACGATACGGCCTAAAATATGGAAACATAAAAAATATATATCCGAATTAGCAACCAAATATTCGGTAACGGACAGCAGAAGTCAATTATTCCTTTGGAAGGTGATTTCCTAGAGTGTAA
Source organism: Euclidia mi (assembly GCA_944739405.2). Taxonomy (NCBI): domain Eukaryota; kingdom Metazoa; phylum Arthropoda; class Insecta; order Lepidoptera; family Erebidae; genus Euclidia; species Euclidia mi. The sequence goes on along the minus strand of OX123204.2, from coordinate 20,784,936 downwards.
TACAATAGCTAGCAAAAATGTCATATACTTTTCAGGTCATCCCATATGCGCTATCGCGCTTTGCTAGTCTATCAATATCCCGTCAAGTTCGGACATGTTCTGTTATAACTGGCCGTTTCAAGATTTCTGCACACAACCAACCTGTTGGTGTCACCAAAGCTACATTGCATATTTATGTACCATTTAAGTACACGAACTAATATCACAGCCGTGTGGCAACGGATTAAGAATACCATGTGTACCCCATTTCATTCTATAGGTGTCGTAAGAGACGACTAAGGAAAATACTTGAAGCAAATACTATCCTTGACAAGAGACGACAAACTCGACGTCAAACTCTATGCCTGTACCAACCCATCTGGCCAGCGTGGTATAGCAGATCAAACCCGCCTTGACTTACAACGATATTGTAACTCAATTAGGAAAGGCCTATATCTAGCAGTGGACTGCGGAACGCTATTCGTTGAACATCACATGAATATGCTCCGAGTCAAATTCAACGATATCGTCAAACTCAACTTAATTCTGATAAAAGCGGAACGACCCAGAGTCGTTTGTATAACAGTTACGCATCAGTCTCGCGAAACTTTTCCAATATCAACTTAAATTTTGATTGAAGGAGTTCTCAAGATGTGCCTCACAGAATCTGCGAGTGACATTTTCCAGAGTTGTTGTGGGCCAAGCCACTTACCGAGAATGTTTTGTAAACATATTTTATGAGAATTATTGAGACTTACAGTTTTAAATTTTGTTCAATTTTGCCGCTTGAGCGAGTTTTCCAGGTGTATTAAGTTTACGGCGGTATGTTTTGACAGGTGCCGCGAGTGTAGCTAACCAAACTAACTATAGATCTGAGAGTAAGTTTATAGGTCGTTCGATGACCTCTGTGAAATTATAATATCATGTTTTTGACTAAATCTCTGCGACACATAGATATTCTGCTAATAACCGTTTGAGCATGAAATGAACATTTTATTTTGAAATTACAAACAGACGGATTAAAATAGAAGAATTTTATTTATTTGTACATAAACTGGTTCGGCTCGGTGCAAGACGAGCGAAACGTCGCAACCAAATAGGTATTTATACCTTAATAAGTTAATTGTACGCGATTAAGACCCGCTAATTTATTTTGTATGATAAACTGGTTGTCAAATAAATTAGAATCGGCAAAATATTTTCACGTAAAAGTTAATGGAAGTTTAAAACATGCAGTGTATAACAGCTACCTCTGCGTGAAATCCTGTAATGGCAATCATGAATTTTATATCCTTATCAAGGTTTCAGCAATTACGAATAATTTATTTGACACTGAATTCATTGTTGACAGGATTAGATATAAAAGTAATTACTGTACAAACAACTGTAAATTATATTTACTTTACATCGTGAATATATAGAACGTAATGCATAAAATTATTTGCCATTCTTGCGGTTTCTCTGCTCGACTAATAAATATTTTTATGATAGAAAATCTGGACCCTCGTACAATGAGCCATTATAATACAAGATTATAAAACGTTACAATAAGTAACGGTTTTAAAACCGCTTGCTCTCTCTCTTCAGATGATTACCAACACCTGAATTTTGCTGTCTACTTACTTTGTGATTAGTGTGCCAGACAAAGTTTACTAATTACAATTTCTATTATTACTTTGGACTATGCATACCTACTAGTGTCTTGCTCATAGCCTTGTATATATTGTATTTATCTGACTTTAATATCTATCTATTTTATTGCCGTATTCAACATTTTTAAGAACCGACATTTTAGTACTCTTTCCCACTGTTGTGTAGGTTTACGCGAAGATAAGCCACACTTGGCACAACAAATTGCCCCAAGTGAAGATCAAAACCAATCAATTATTGTAAATTATTTGAAAAACTCCACAATAACATACAGTTTCTACCTGAATTAATTATTGTAGGTTGTACTTAATTGTTTTAGCTGTTTGCACTCCACATTTCATTTTGCTCCTATCCTCGCCCCCTTCAAAAATATATTGATGCAAAGCTGACAATTCAAGTCGAGCCTTCTACCCTACAGAGAAACTGCCAGTAAACGCATGCCTATAATTCGGCACAGTGAAATAACTGCACTTTCACTCCAATTATAATTCTCTGGCCTCCCAGGAGAGGAACCTAAGACGCTTGTAACCCAAAACCACAGCGATATTGCCGCCACATGTGAACAATTTAGTGTGGAATATATCGTGTCTAGCTATACCAAAATGGTTGGTTACTCTAATGTATAGTTAGGTTTACGTTGGTAATGGAAGTAAGGGGCGAAGGATAGGAGCAAAATAAAATGTGGAGTGCAAACAGCTAAGACTATTCGATTTAAACTGTACAATTACTTCTGGTTGAAACTGAATTGTACCTTATTGTTGAGCTCTTAAAACAAGGAGAAATAGAACCTGTGCCGCGTTGAATATTATGTGTCGACCTCCACTTGCACGATTTGTGTTGCCAATTCTGGGTAATCTTCACGTAAATCAACATAACATTGTTAAATAGAGCTAAAATTTAGGCCATAAAAAATTATAAACTTAAATATTTTAATACGGCAATCAAACAGGTAATGTATTCAGATAAGATAAGGTAGTAAGAGGCATGTCACTGATATCGTAGAAAACAGGTAGTGAGAGAGGAGAGTAGTAAGAAAACAGGTAGTATGAGAGCTGGCATCCATTCTGGATAGGTATTTGAGGCAAGCTGTAAACTTGCCTCATACCTCTCCTATTATACCTCAACCTGGAATTGCACACCTGGCTGGCATAAATATTGTTATTAAAATATAATTTTTTTAATTTTCCATCATGGAAAGTAGTTGTTGCCACTTATTTGACGTCCATTGTGTGTTTTCTCCGCCGGCAGCGATAGCCGAGTGGATATACCAACAGACTGCCATGCAGAGGGTATCGGGTTCGAATCCACGGCGCGCACCAATGACTTTTCGGAGTTATGTGCGTATTGAATTGTTAATTATCGCTTGTCCCGTGCCTCGGAGAGCACGTTAAGCCGTCGGTCCCGGTTGTCATGAAGATCTTTGACAGTCGTTACAGGGCGTCAGTACCTTTTTAATAAACTGACACTAGTCTAAACCATGGAATATCGCTATCCCTTCGGGTTGCGGAGGTCAGACAGGCAGTCGCTCCGTGGATAAGCTAATATTCAGCCAAATCCGGTTAGACTAGAAAGCGGACCCCAGATTAAAAAACTGGGATAACGCTAAGAGGAAGAAGAAGATGTGTGTTTTCTTCGCCCACATATATACAACTACATAAAACATGACAATTTATTTTGGCACATTAAGCCTACGTCAGAAATTGTATTTTTGGGAGGTAGAGTTAGGAGTATACTCACGAAATACTATTTGGCGTTGCTCATTAATAGAAAAAAGTCAAATACTTTTCTATTTTCCCTCAACTTTTCAACTTGGGTCAAATAGTTGCAAAAAATAGGAAGGTTTTTTTATTAGGTATGACTTTGACATAATTATTTTCGCGATCACCACCGATATAAATACTGTTGACACGAAAATCTATTTGACTTTAGAACTTGAACCGGGTCTTTAACATTATTGCCCAATATACGTTTAAAATAAAAACATAGAACCTGTTAGAAATACTGGCTTGCACAGCCATTTTTCTTTTACCAGGAATTCTCTGGATAACTGCGCAACACTCGCTGTAATGCAAAAGGTTTTTGACGATTGACTTGTATTGCAGCGCATACGTAGGGTACGTGGCCCTATTGTCGGCCGATAGTTAGCGTTTTCATTCGTGCTTTGGTTTTAAAACCCTCACAATTTTAGAGTAGGCTAACTGGACTAGTCTATAAATCTGGCCACTAAAAATCACCTAAAATTCTACAAGCTATAGTAATGGGCGAGCAGGATAGATTAATTGCTTAAAAGTGAAGGTTTGACATCAGGTTTGTAAAATCAGATTAAAATCCCCAGTGCGCCATCTATATTTTCAGCTGCAACGTTTTTTTAATTTACTGCTTAAAGGTAGCAATGACGTACAAGGGATGATGATGAGGAGGGGAAGATGATGATGACTATATCAAGGGTCTTTACAAACATTCAGATAGACGTGTCTATCATCAAAAGATGATAGACACGAATTAAGTAATTACCGACCAATTACATTAATACCGATATTCTCAAAAGTCCTTGAAAAATTAATGCATGTGCGTATCACAAACTTTTTAGACAAACACAACGTGATCGTAAAAGAACAGAACGGATTTCAAAAAAACAAGTCTACAACTCTAGCTACCTTCTCATTAGTAAAAAGCATAACAGAATCTCTAGATAAGAAAAGACGCGTTTCGGCTATATTCTTTGATATGTCGAGTGCCTTTGATTTTGTGGATCATCAAACTCTGTTAAATAAATGCGACATGTATGGTATTCGAGGTAACGCTCTGAGTTGGTTGGGTAGCTACTTGAAGGATCGCAAGCAATGCGTCGAGGTATCTCGTGTAGATAAAAGTCAAACCATCACGTCATACCAGTCTACATATAAATTAAATAAATTTGGAGTACCACAGGGGAGTGTACTGGGACCCCTTTTGTTTTTGTTGTATGTGAATGATATCCCAAAAGTCACAAATCATTCATGCACTTTGTTTGCCGATGATATTTCGGTGGTGGTTCGACAAGATAAAATCTCTAATGATGACTATAAGCAAACTTTAATAAACACCATTGAAAATATCTCCACCTGGTTAAAGTCAAACAACCTGGCGGTCAACTTATCAAAGACAAAAATCATTCAATTCAAAAATTATAATTGCAAAATATCGGCCCTAAATGTGCATTGCTGTGGCAATGAAATATCGGAGGCTATAGAAACGAAGTTTCTTGGTTTGGTACTTGATAGCAACTGCAACTGGAAGGCCCACATAAAAACAGTATGCACCCGCACAAATAGGTTCGTATTTGCTCTAAGAAGGACTAGGAAACTTGCTAACGAAAATACTGCCTTGATAGCATATCATGGTTATGTTGGGTCAATACTAAGATATGGTATTTTATTGTGGGGCAACTCAACCGACATAAGTAAGGTATTTATCTCACAAAAAAAGTGTGTTAGGGCAATATGCGGTGCGGCCCCACTTGACTCTTGTAGGCCTCTATTCAAGAATCGACATCTGCTTACCGTTACTTGCATTTACATCCACGAAATTGGTATATTTGTTAAAAGTCATCCTGACCTTTTTCAAAAAGTGAGTGCAACTAAAAAATTTGGCACTAGAGATGAAACTAAATTATTGTTACCAAATATGTCAACTATCTTTAACAAAATACCTAAGTCTATAAGAGAATTGCCATTATTGCGCTTTACGTATGCACTCAAAAAATGGCTTATTTCTAAATGTTTTTACTCCATACAAGATTTTTTTATGTGTAATAATAATCAATAATAATATTGTAATGACATGAATTGACATACTTACCCAATATAATGAAATTTTAAATTAGAAATTTTAGTTATTGTAATTTGTATTTTGTCTGTTTGTTTACAACATGTTAATTCATTTAATAATTATTTTTGTATCTTTATATATTTTGACATTGTTTTAACCTTTCTTTTTCAATTAATTGTTTGTTTAATGTAATAATAATCCATATTTTTAATTTGTAATTTTGCACACCGGCTATGGTGAGACATGCTGTACTATTATATGATGTTGAAAGACCTACCTGTAATCACGTTTCTTGCAAATAAACATTCTATTCTATTCTAGATATAAAAGAAAGGAGGAAATAAATGCTCTCAACTCATAGCAAATAGTGTATTCATATCATTTTTGCGTAATACGAGAAGCGAAGTGAAGCCTCACAAAGCGTACTCTAGTCTATAACCATCCATAACGCCATCCGAGTACTCGACATAATGTCATTGATGTCATTTCACCAGTCCGTCTCTCTCTCTCTCTCTCTAACGATGCTCTCACTGATTGTCGACATAAATTATTCAAAAGTCAGTTATTCATACTTGGGTTTAGCAACGGGTATCTGTAGTATGTGTGGCTATTTTACATACATGCATTTCATATTACAAGTTTCAGCACTATTTAGGTAGTCTTGCTCGCATAGAACCGATGGTCGGTGGAGCAGAAATGTTCCGGATTGGCGGCCAAGCGTTAAGTAACTTAGAAGACATGGATGGATCCCCAACAGCAGGAACTACGACTTGGTAAGAAACGCGAGAAGTTTCTGACCTCTCACTTTAAATTGATAAAAATCTTTGTGGAAGTAATTTGTCCATGTCCATAAATGGACATATTTCAGCTAACATGAGAAAGTATGAGATGGGCTTAGTAAGCGATAATTAACAATTTAATAAACACGATGAGGTCCATGAGACGTACTGTGAAGAAGTCTGTTAATCTCTCCTTGAGGCTATCGCTGCTATTTAAGTAACTCAGTAAGTCTACTTCTATATATTTAATCCTCAAAACGGTTGCATCCAAAACCTTGGAGAACGGGTTCTGCATTCTAGTCTAGCCAGATAAGACAAAACATAAGCTTTGCCACAGAGCTGTAGTAGCTCTGTGGTAAAGCTTATGATTATCTGACATCCGCAACCTGACAGGACAGCAGTATTGTAAGACAACCAAGTACATTTCACAAAATAAATCATACACAAATACGATATATGCAAACACGTATGCGTAAACTTCAACCGGAGTTCAAGTTAGATCGCGACTCAGTAAGCTATTAAACGGCTCATTACGCGCTACATAATATATGAGTACGAACACACTATTACTAAGATTAGCTGCGATGCGCAATTATAATGTAACATTTATTAGCCCGAGTATTAGCATATTATATGAATATGTCAGCCCATTAGTGTTGTCAGAGCAAAAATATGGCGTGGATTTCGGTTGAGTTATTCATGTATCATGTGTGATATATCGCTTGTTTTTGTGTTTTTGAGTAAGTGAGATTTCAATTAGGACTAAGTATATTAAAAGACATTTTCTTTGCTTAGAGCAGCCCAACTGATTTGATCCTGGGTGTCCGACATTTGCAATCAAACTGTGCCTCAGAACTAATCTATTAGTTCTGAGGCACAGTTTGATTGCATCTATTTAATCTTTCAGATTAAATCTATTTAATCTTTGTCTTCAGCTTGCTGAGATATTTTTGCCTACGTGCCCATCACAACATCAGGACACAAATGTAATGTGGTTTACACTTTTACAGCCGTCGTTTTCAAGCATAATATTAGAATATTGAGATATTGTACTAAGAGACAGGTTACAAGTACTTACTTTGACTCTCAGCCAAACCTTAACCAAGCTACAAGCTAGCACACACTTAATACCACCACAGAATCATAACAATACTCCCCAAGCCGAGATCATACGAAACACTCCAGAAATACCGAAATCACAATGTAAATAAATACAGAATACACACAGCGTCTCTGAAAAGATGTCGTCATAACAGAATCATGACGTATGTGGCAACACAATATCTGAGCGACGTACGGCATTGTTTGCGAACCTATTGTGCTCCCTAAGCCTTCAAGAAACCCACCGAACGTACTTCCAGCCCCAAGAGACGATAATTTTAAATTATTATCAGGTTAATGTTTTAGAACGGTTACAGAATGTTTGTGAATTCGCGTTTACGGAGCGACAATGTATGGGGAATGTATGTTCGCATTGCTGGGAACTATTGTTTAAGTTTGTACTCAGCTTCCGATTGAAACACGAATTGCTTTTGGATTTGAATGTACAATTGACATAATAACACAGAGTCAAGCTTGCTTTTCATGGTTTAGTATTGAAATTGAATAGTGAAAAACCTTAAAGTGAAGGTGCATGTCCGTACATCGCGGCTGATTCTGGCCGCGCTCAACTGATTCGACCATGATCGGAGTATAAGAATATATTATGGCGTCGTTTCCAACGAGTGCGACACACGCGTCTCATATAATGACTATTGTCGGATATTATATTTATGGTCACATCAAACGCGCTCGTCTGTTGCACGAGAGTAGTCGCGCGCGGCAGCGATCGGTTGCGACCACGGCAATACAAATCTAACGACCAGTTTTATAAGGCAGTTATAATTGAACCCATATCACGCGACAAAATCGACCTACAAACTACTATAAAATTCAGAAATGTTTTATTTTCTGTTAGAAATTTTATTCTCCTTTTTCCGTACGGTCTTACTAAAAAAAAAGGTTGGGCACAACAGCTTAAATACAAAGTGGTCGGCAACGTTTTTACGTCCTCCATAATAAGTCCCAAGATCATAGTATCGTAATTTCACTGTGTGATAAAATTATTCAGTAGAATATTTATTAACACTAGGCCTAATAAAGCGAGGGCACTTCCGTGAAATTTATGTATGTCTGTTTCATAAAGTTGTTTATAAGTGACCGTTTTAACAATTAATTTCATGGTACTTTTAATGACTTCTGTGTAAGAAATACGAAGTTCAAAACGTGGCATGAATGGCGTAGTGGTTTAAACGGTTACCTTGTTAGTGCTGTTGCTGGTTCGTTTCTGTAGAGATAATATTATCTCATGTATATACGCTAACTACGACGCTACTTGATAAGGGTTTAGAAGTTGCCATAACATAACCTAAAGTTATGTTATGAACCTAAGTTTGGGTTTCAAACTTTAGGTTCAGGTTGGTCATTTTACATGCAATTTCAAACTCTCAAATGAGTAGTTGACGGAAATAAAAGGCTTCTCGTTAACTGTCTTACACACATGTGTGCATGTATGCATAGGTACTAAAAGTCTTGTATGTCTTGATGTAGTGCACTTTGTCACCTCAAACTATTTATATGAACACAGAAGCGATAGATATCATCACAAAAGCTTTTCACTATTGGTTCATACACGTATACACCAATAATAAAGATAAAATACACGTATAAATATGTATGACACAAACATCGCCATCGTAAAGTCTCAGAAAACAGACAGATTTTTATGAACATTTTACTAAAAAGTATAAAATATGTTGGCACTTTCAATATTTTTGTATCTCATAGAAAATGTTACAATGTAAGCTACAGTGCAATGAAAGGTTTGGTTATGACTAAACTATAGGCAATATTTTGTGGGCTCTTTTTATATAACTGAAATGACATTAAGACTACTTTGTGCAATTGGTATTACAGGAAGTGTAAAATAAATCAAACAGCTGTATTATCAGACTAGTCAGGATATTTGCCCCACTGTAATAATGATTTTTTAAATGTCTCCATGATAAATAGGACAGGAAAGTGCATTGTTGTAGTAAAAGTTTATGAATAATTGATTATGTTTAACATTTCTTATAAATTGACATTATTGATAATATAATTTTAACTCCTTTATAACTATAATATAAATTTAATTAAATTTATTGACATACCATTCCTGACATTGATATAGGCTTGACATATAAGTTGACATAATAATTATACATTTGCTTTTAATATAATTTATGTTTAGTATTTATTGTTATTATAAAATATTCACTTCTTGAGATAATATAGTCACATGAATTTTAACTCAATGATAGTATAATATAGACGTATTATACCACTTTTCTCCTACGTGGACTACTATTTAATGTCAAGTATAGACAGAAAAATTGTATTTTGCACAATTAAGTAACATTTTGCATGCCTACCTGGTTGAAATATGGTGATACCTTACTACCCCAATTGTAACAACTGATTATATTTGTAATACCCATATATCGCAAATAAACAATTTGAATTTGAATTTAAAAAGGCAAACCCGTTTCAATACATCCAACTTTATAAGACATATTTAGGCAGTTGTTTTTCAATTTGCTTTTAATATTTTTTATCTTATGTCAAAAATATAATTAAATTAAATCTTAAAATAATTTAATAAAACCAACAATACACATGAGAATTTAAAATGAAAAACAAAGATATATAATGATTTCTTTGCTTTAAATACAAATAAATAATCATTCTCTTTCTCTCTCTCAAAACAAATTTTTCATTCAAGAAAATGTCAAAATTTACCAACCAACTAACGAAAAATATTAAATGCTCGGAGTTAGTAAATCAGCTGTAACAGCATTCGGTATAACCGCATTCGTTCTAATGCATTTTGAGCAGCGCGCGGCTACTTTGATGTTAAATTGTCGGTGGAAGTAATTTTGTTGAATTTACAAGTTCATTAAGTTTAGGATATGTGGACTAATGCAGTAGAGTGTACCTATAGCACAATTAATATGATTGGTGAACGAAGATTTCTTGAAAAGGATTTGGCGCGTCTTTAGTAACCTTTTGTTTAGATATATTTTTGTATAATTCAGAGTACCGCAGTGATAATTTAGGGAAGAAACTGTACATGTATTTGTAGATTCATTTAGTAATTCATCCTACTAATATTATAAATGTGAAAGTTTGTGAAGATGTATGTATGGATGTTTGTTACTCTTTCACGCAAAAACTACTGGACGGATTTGGATGAAACTTTACAGTAATATAGTTTATACATCAGAATAACACATAGGCTACAATTTATAAAGATGTTGTATAATGTTGCCATACTATAAGGAAAAGTATCAACTAAGTCGGCAAAACTCCTGTATTATCTTTATTTGTTTGCTTGGGTCAAATTTAGTAATTGCAATTTTACCCCCTTCCTGATGATTGATCTGATATTTGGTATACACTCATATTGTCATCGAGATTAAAAGATAATATTTAAATGATTGTAAATCCAAGATGGCCGCCGATACAAAATGGCGAATCACATATTACTTCACAACAACCTCAATGTGGGTATCAAATGAAAGGGTTTGATTGGTAGAATGAAGCTCACTATGAAAAATTCAAGATGGCCGCTGCCACAAAATGGCGGATTATTTATTTTCCACAAATAACTCAATATGGGTATCAAATGAAAGGGCTTGATTCGTAGAATAGAGCTCACTATGAAAAATCCAAGATGGCTGTTGCCGCAAAATGGCGGATTACATATTTTCCACAAATAACTCAATATGGGTATCAAATGAAAGGGTTTGATTGGTAGAATGGAGCTCACTATGAAAAATCCAAGATGGCCGCCACTACAAAATGGCGAATTACTTATTTTCCACAAATACCTCAATATGGGTATCAAATGAAAGGGCTTGATTCGTAGAATAGAGCTCACTATGAAAAATCCAAGATGGCTGTCGCCGCAAACTGGCGGATTACATTTTTCCACAAATACCTCAATATGGGCATCTAATGAAAGGGTTTGTTTTGGTAGAATGGAGCTCACTATGAAAAATCCAAGATGGCCGCCGCCACAAAATGGCACATAACCTATTTTCCACTAATACCTCAATAAGGATATCTAATGAAAGGGTTTGATTGGTAGAATGGAGCTCACTGTGAAAAATCCAAGATGGCCGCCACTACAAAATGGCGAATTACTTATTTTCCACAAATACCTCAATATGGGTATTTAATGAAAGGGCTTGATTCGTAGATTCGTAGATTTTTCATAGTGAGCTCCACTATGAAAAATCCAAGATGGCTGTCGCCGCAAAATGGCGTATTACATTTTTCCACAAATAACTTAATATGGGTATCGAATGAAAGAGCTTGATTAATAGAATAGGGGTCACTATGAAAAATCCTAGATGGCTGCCGCCATAAAATGGTGGATGACATATTTTCCACAAATACCCCAATATGGATATCAAATGAAAGGGCTTGATTGGCAGAATAGAGCTTAATACGAAAAAGCCAAGATGGCCGCTGCCACAAAATGGCACATAACCTATTTTCCACAAATACCTCAATATGGGTATCGAATGACAGGGCTTGATTAGTAGAAAAGGGCTCACTATGAAAAAATAATGAGAAGTATCAACTAACAACAAAACTAAAAGCTTGAAAATAATATTAACTAAAAAAAAGTTGTTTTGGGCGTAGCGTATCCAGAGTAAACATTATTAAAAAAATCACTTGCCCAACGATTTTATATTTGTCTGATCAATACCAAAGATCGATGAGCCGATCTGGTAGCCGAATTACTGTTTAGCTTTTAGTACATAACCTAACTACCTACATAATTTTTATTGTAATAAAACAGTATAACATAAAAAAGTATATTTAGGTTTTTTACAATGCTCATTCTAGAGTAGTTATCAAATTGTTTTCAAAATTGATAGATTTGTTGCCAGATCATTATTTAATGTAGATGAACATTGTCTTTCACATTTAATAGTTATCACGATATAATTGACCTAAGCGCAGCGGGGCGGAGGGGCGGTCTGATTTTGTACTTTGTGGTAATGCTTTCATCGGTTTTTATTTTTGCTGCAATTCTACTACATACTAATCTTTACCTGAAGTTTGACGACAATGAAAACAAAAGTAATTTTAAGTTTTATCTGTTTATAATATATGTATGCTACACGGCTAATGTGCAGATCCATTTGTGATGAAATTTGATATGGATAGTCTGAAACGTGGGGAAGTACAAAGGCTACTCTTTATTAAAATTTCATGCGGGCGAAGCCGCGGGCGAAAGCTAGTTTAGTAATAAACATTAAAAATGACGTTCATAAGCGTCACCTCGTAACCTAGCAATAAATAATTTAGACTGACTTTGATAAACTATAATGCACTAGGACTCGGGTTCAATGCTACGGTGGACACCGCTCAGTTATCGAAATTATGTGCATAATAAATTGTTAATTATCGCCTACTACATGATGAAGAGTAAAATTGTGGTAAACCTGCACACTACAAAATAATTGCAAAAATAGAAAGGTATTTTTAGGAGGTATGTCTTTGACATATTAACGCGACTGCGCCCGATATATATAGGGCGATTTCAAATTAGCGTTTTATACGCGCGTATAAGCTCGTTTTATAGGCGCGCCTTTGGCACACGCGCAACTCGTACGAGCGTTGACGCACTGAGCCGTCAGAATCCATGTTGACACTGACATGATGTCACTACCGTTTGGAGCGAACACGCCGAAGTATGCCCGTTTACGCGAGTCTGGTTTTTTGAAGCGCATAATGTAGCGCGCGTGTAAGCGCGTATGCTGAAACGACCGTATACGCGCAGATAAATACGCTAATCTAAAACCGCCCATACTGTTGACACGAAAAACTATTTGACTAATATAAATATCAACTAAACGGCTTTACATTGTTTATCAATATAGGTTAAAAATAAAAACTTAGGACCAACTGTTAGAAATACCGGCTTACACAGCCATTTATTTTTCACCAGATATTCTCTGGATTACTGTGCAGCGCTCGCTTTAATAGAAAAACCACAAATATATGAAAGAAATATGAATAGGTTTTTGACTACTGACTTGTATTGCAGCGCGTACGTAGGGTACGTGGCCCTAACGTCGGCCGATAGTTAGCGTTTTCTTACGTGCTTTGGGTTTAAAACCCTCACAATTTTAGACTAGGTAGTTTTACAGAAATTTTGGTTCAATTATTTACTAGGCTAATTGGACTGGTCTATAAATCTGGCCGCTAAAAATCACCCAAAATTCTAAAAGCTATATTAATGGAGCAAACAGAATAGATTAATCGCTTAATCGTGAAGGTTTGACATCATGTATAAAAATATACACTATTTTGTAACTAGTACCTGCCATTGTTGCTCACATGCCAAAAATTTTCAGTGCGGAACTGGTATGTTTTAAGCTATAGAGTTTTGTGTTTTCTGCTTAAATGACAAGGTAAAAAGGATTATTACCAATTAAATTTAAGGAAAGGTCCAAAGGGGAATCGAAATCACGCATAAGCCTACCCTAGCCATCCATTGCGCCATCTGAGCACTCGACATAATGTCATTGACAGCATTTCACCAGTCTCTCTCTAACGATGCTTTCACTGATTGTCGACCTAAATTATTCAAATGTCAGTAACCGATACTTGGGTTTAGCGACGGGTATCTGTAGCATGTATGACTAGCTATTTTACATCCATATACATTTCATAATGCAAGTTGTAGCAATATTTAGGTCGTGTAACTTATAGAACCTACTGTAAAAGTACTGGAGAGGCAACTATGCGTCGAAATACCCATCAGATATCTGTATATGTTACCAAATCTTTACTTCATCTTGGGATATGCAGAGATCCCTCCAGGGGCGAGCAGCCCCTATGTGCAATGTGTGCGGCGCACACAGGCGCCATGGTAATAGGGGCGCCGCGCGCTGGGTGAAATGCCTTAATTATTAAGATTACTTTCGAAAAAGGCTGACAAAAAAGCGCTTCATAGATTTCGCACACAGGAGCTGGATTGGGTCGACGCGGCTGTAGGAAGCTGTTAGATGGTGATACTGGTGATAAGCTGTCTTATAATCATACCGTGTATAAAAGCAAAAATTGGTATTTGTAAACGTAAACGTTTTCGACTCCTTTTATAAAGGTAGGTTAAAAACTCTGTTCTAATATTTATTGAAGGAGGTCTTCGGGCTGGGTGGAGTGACGATATACGCAAAGTGGCTGACACTAAGCCAAAATCGGGCCCAGTAGCGTGACATTCCAGAGGCCTATGATGCTAGCCAGGCTACCTAGGGTGATGATGAAATGAAAATTAAATGAAATAAAGTTTATTTTTTTAGTTTTGTTTTATGATGATGATAGTTAACGACTTAGTAACGTATGTTGACGATCTCGACTTATTCAGCCGTTCCACAGAGTGACTGCCATCTGACTTCCGCAATGCAAATGGATATTTCTAGACAATCAAGTACATTTCACCAAATAAATTGTAAGCTTGTATGATTTATGCAAAGGTAAACTTCAACCGGAGTTCAAGTTAGATCGCGCGTTAGGAAGCTATTAAACGTCTCATTACGCGCTACATAATATATGAGTACGAACACACTATTACTAAGATTAGCTGCGATGCGTAATTATAATGTAACATTTATTAGCGCGAGTATTAGCATCTATATATTAAAAGAATTTGTGTTTTATAATACGAGTCGGCCAGCCCGTTCTACGCAACCGATTCGCATGATATTTTTTTTAAATGAAAGCTCTCGCTGCATAGATTTGTCATCAAGCATTAGAAATTACCTAACTTGCACATTCATCAAGTTATATGCAAAAACAGTTTTCTCCCATACATTTTTTACGTCTTCGCAGCCGTAGTCAATGACTTTCTGCTTCTATATATCTGGTTCTCATTGAGGTAGGCGTTTCGTTATAGGCTTAAAACACGCGCTGAAAAGAGCTCTTTCATTTGATGGTAAGTTCATTTAAATTGGGTAAGATAGGTGTGGACATTGAACTTATTTTTCAATATTTTCCTATAAATTTCTTAAGATTCCATTGCTTTCTCTCTACATGGGCGGTTCTAAATTCAAAAATATTTTTATGGCATCTAATAAGTTCCTTGCGGTAACTGCCAGGAAAAAACGTTATGCCTCCTTTGAGTGTGGTGGTGTGTAAAATTATATCCGATGGTGGTCAAATTATCACTATAGTGAATTATCGCTGATGGCAGGTAATATTCCCCGAATGTTACCAGTTAACCCTTAATGTTGGGTGAACTGATATCTGATGTTGAGGAATTTTCCTTACGTTTATGTTAGGAAAATTTTTGTGTTTTTAAATTACGGACTTTCTTCGGGCATCTAATTTTTTTTTATGTGGAACATATTACAGCGGTTCATAGTACTATTATCATATAATTATATTATTTCAAGTGGTAGTTATGGTAGAAATTGTAGCTTTGGTAAAAATGGTAGTTTTGAGAGAAAAGGTAGGTACTTTTGACAGCACCGGCGGTTTTGGTAGAAATGGTAGTTTAAAAAAATGGTAGATATGATAGTGTTAGTACGAATAGCCGCTCAAATGGCAGAATTTCCGAGCCAATATGGCGTAAAGTGGCGGGCAAATATTGTGCCATTCGTATTTTGGCATATATTGTAGTTTTGGTAGCAATGTTACTTACGATTGCTACCAAAGCTACCATTCCTACCAAAAGTAAAATTTTGACCAAAACTATAAACGTCATTATTACATTTCTAAATTATGATGGATTAATCACACCCATACACAAAACAAAATAAATCGTGCTTCTCACAGAAATATTTAGCTGGATAACAGAAATAAAACCTATTTTCTTACTTATAAAAAAAAGTTATTTATCTATATTTTTAATTTTGATAATAAAATATTGACAGATAAAGAAAAAAGTGAAGTTAGCGTAAGTTAGTTACTTAAGTTTCTGATTAAATAACGTATTTTTTGTGAGTAGTTGTGTTTTCAATTATAATGATGGTTCTTGGAAGGAAATTGAAAAATGCTCAGAGAAAGTTTGAACAAAGAATCTTGGTCAATGACGGCCCTGTTGGAGATTTGGTACCGGATGGTCCTCCTACTGCTAAAAAAATACGGTTGGAAACGGGTTCCGGCTTATTCCGCGCAATTTCTTATTGTTTATATGGAAGTGAGAAT
The DNA here is from genome assembly GCA_944739405.2 of Euclidia mi. Lineage (NCBI taxonomy): Eukaryota > Metazoa > Arthropoda > Insecta > Lepidoptera > Erebidae > Euclidia > Euclidia mi. The sequence goes on along the minus strand of OX123204.2, from coordinate 20,768,470 downwards.
AAACATTATGAAATTCGTTTGGCCACTGTTGATAACATTGTCAATAAGTGGGATGTATATAGTAACTTCACTGTTGGGGACGAAGCATATGGCCAAACCATTACAAATGCAACAGATTACAAACGTGTGATGGGTACCAATGGACAGTACGCAGGGCATGCTGAACTTCAGAGTGTAAGTGAGCTCTATCCCGAGAGTCAATTCAGAGTTCACCTGGAAAACAGTAATACGATTACTGACTATGGTACTGGCGAAATTGTTCATAACTTGCTATTTTCTGGGCACCTGGACGAAGGACATTACAGTGTCCTAATGGAAAGAATGGTAGGGCAGCACAGTCATATTGAAGAACTTTCTTTCGTCAATGTTCAGTTATACATATTATACTAGCTGACCCGGCAAACGTTGTTTTGCAAAATTTTTTTTTTTTTAAATAGATGTTGGCCGATTCTCATAGATACCGGATAAGCACAAAAAAATTCATCAAAATCGGTCAAGCCGTTTCGGAGGAGTATGGGAACGAAAACTGTGACACGAGAATTTTATATATTAGAAATATATCCCTATTGCGCGCCAAACAATTCAGTAAGGTCAAAGTGGAAATTTCACGATACCTAAGGTGCAACACAAAGCCAATGTTGTGAGAAAATAAGTTTTGTGATATATTATATTTTTGGTAAGAATATCATCTTTTTACTTATTAGATAAGGCTAAAATGTACTCATCATACCTATATGTAAGAGCTTTTTTATAATATTAAAATATGCTGTGGAGCAGCACGGGTCCTCTAGTATTATATGAATATGTCAACCCACTAGTGTTGTCAGAGCAAAAATATGGCGCAGATTTAGGTCGAGTTATTCATGTGTCTTGTGTGATATATTGTTTGTTTGTAGGTTTATGAGTAAGTGAGATTTCAGTAAGGAATAAGTATATTTTAAAACACATTGTCTTTTCTTGTAATAAGCCAACCAATGTGTAGACTTCAATGGTTTAATTTCCTACTAATTTTCATTTTCTTAGCTTTGATTGGCAGGCCAGAGAGCAGCTCAATTGAAGTGATTGGATGTCCAACAACATTTTTTATTAGTAATTGTCCAATACAATACAATACAAATAGTTTATTTATTTAACAAAAATGTAACAGTTAAGTTGTGATTGGAGCCTTCTTTTAAGCAAAAAAGCCTGTAGTAGAAGACTCCGCTCTTCCATAAAAAATAAATGATTAAAGATTAAACAATTTAATATTCAAAGTAACTTAAGTTATATATTAAATAAAAAACATATGTTGTATTGTGGCGTGTATGTATGTGTTATGTACCGTGTTTTAAAAGCGCTTCAGTTTCATCGTACGTGAGTTGTTTAATCCATTCAACTATAGCTTTTTTGCAATCATGAGAATTCTTGTTATGTACATATATTTATTTATTTATTCTATTGTACAGTTTAACAGACCGTGTGTTATACTGGAAGGATGCGAAAATGGTTTTTGTGTGAGGGGTTTGTGCAATGGCGTATTTTCTTCTTGTGGACAGTTTGGATATTTCGTAAGGTACGGACTTATGTATTTTTAATATTGTCTGTATAATATATAGTTTTCTGACAGAAAGTAGGCCACTGATTTCATAAAGTTTATCTGTGGAATGTCTTCTTTTTTTAAAATACATTGTTTTTATCAGGGCACGTTGAGCGCGTTCTAATTTTAAGAATTTAGTTTTGGCCGACCCTCCCCAAATAGGGATGCAGTATATTAGAATAGATTGGGCCAGGGCAACATATATCTCGTTTTATTCCGGGTAATCATAGCTTGTGGAGCAACATGTCTTAAAGTACTGAACAGCCAGCTCAATTTTCTCATTCTACTAGCTACCTGTTCCAACTGTGGATACCAAGTCAATTTGTGGTCTAATACTATTCTCAAATATTTGGTTTGTGCTACTTTATCTATTGTTGGACAATTACAGTTTTGGTTGTTTACATTATTGCAATTATGAATTTTAATTTTAATATCTTCGGTAGGCTGAGTACGTTTATTAATACTGAAACGCATGAAATTAGTTTTAGACGTGTTTGGGGTTAGAAGATTGTTTTGTAGCCATTTGGCTAAAATAGCCAGGCCAGTTTCAGTGCTACAGACGACTTCTTTCCAGGAACGACCAGTGAAAACGACAGCAGTATCATCGGCGTAAGAGAAAATATTGGCATTTTAATGTTTAAATTGCAAAGCTCATTAATATATATTAAAAATAGCGTAGGACCCAGTACGCTTCCTTGCGGAACGCCGAATGATACACTAGCGTCATCACTGACATATTTTCCAATCTTAACCCTCTGCTTCCTGTTCGAAAGATAGTTTTGTAAAAGATTAAGTGGAATCCCTCTTATTCCGATTTTTTCTAGCTTGTTCACAAGGTTGGGAACAGAGACGGTGTCAAACGCTTTTTTTAGATCTAGAAATACAGTTATACACCTGTTTCCATCATCAAGTTTGTTAGTTACTAGTGAAGTTAGAGCAGTTACTGCATCTTCCGTTGATGTGGCTTGTCTAAATCCAAATTGTGCGGGTGACAGCAAATAAAATTTATTCAGATATTTTTGTAGTCTACTATTAATTAGCTTTTCCACTATTTTTGACACTGCTGGCAAAACCGATATAGGTCTATAATTGTTGACATCATCTCTATTCCCTGCCTTTGGGTGTAATAACGGCTTGTTTCAATGCATCCGGAAAGACACCGGTACTGAAGCATAGATTACAAAGATGTGTTAGTATAGGGACAGCCACGGTTTTTATATATTTTAGAAATTTTGTAGATATGTTATCCCAGCCAGGTGCACTTTCAGATTTTAAATTAGATAAAACTTTGTCTACTTCACAAGAGTCAGCATCGTAGAGTGCAAAAGAATGTGATATAGAGGGTTGATAACTAGTGTGATACTGATTGTTAGAGCCTAAATCATCTTGAATTTCCATGAATTTTTCTGAATTTTTTTTCGAGCTAGCTGGTTTCCAATATTAACAAAAATCTTGTTAACAAAGTTTATTGATTCTGTGGGTGAGGTTTTTATGTTAAGTAAGTCCGTGTTTTCATTTTTGTTTTTATTAGTATAATATGTAATATTTTTTTATGTTTTTCCATAATAGCTTATTGTTTGTTACTGATTTTTCTAATAATTTCTTTTTCATACTTTCTTTTCAATTTTTTATTAGATTGTTACAGTAATTTCGGTACCTTTTAAAAGTAATTTGAAGGACTTCATTGTGGGGATCCATTTTAACAGATTTTTGCATTTTATTGCGATTTTTGGTACACCGTAAAATACCTTGGGTAATCCATAGCTTGATTATTCGGATTTTGCTTGGTATTGTTACAGTATTTGTATTAGTTTGTATTGCATTAGTAAGTTTATGTATAAGTATATTGATTAATTCAATTGGGTCTTTACAATGGAGAAGGTCCTCAATATTATTTTCTTGTATGTGTTTTAATGCTTCTTCATAATTAAGAATGGATTTAGTTTTTGGTGCAAATATTTTATTTTTTATTTTAGATAGTGCCAAGAAGGTTGTGAAATGGTCTGTTATGGAAGTGTGCAAGATACCAACGAAGGCTGATACTTTATTATTGTTCAACTTAAGCATAAAATGATCTAAACAGTTAACTTCTCACGTAGAAAGTGTATGGCCAGGCAGTATACCGTACGTTGATAATGTGTTCAGGTAGTTGATTCTATTTTTACGTTAATGGGATGGTTCGGGATCTTTCAGCCTAATATTTATATTTTTATCACCAGCTATGATAACATTTTCCGCGAGTTTATAGTACTCAGTTCAGTATTGAGGGATTCTATGAAACTGTCGCAGTTTGAGATTGATGGTGAGCGGTAAATACAATAAATTATATTATTTAAAATCTGTAACTGTAGACAAGACGCGTCGGCTAGATTTACTTCCTTGACTTTGTGTTTAAGAGAGTTTTAATATAGATAACTACCCCATCGTTTTGATTCAGTTGTCTCGTTGTATTATAGCAGTTGTAGCTTATAAGTTGGGGAATTTGTTTCAAATCACTTAATCTGCACTCAGTTAAAACTATAATATCGGTTTCAAATGAAAACGTGGACAACGTTGCTACAAAACTATTAAAATTGCAATATATACTTCTTATGTTTTGTGAAAATAAAGTTAAATCGTTTTTATTTATATTTATGTGTTTTGTGAGTTCAGATGGGTCACATTCAATAGCACGTGTAATATTAATGTTGTCTATGTCAGTAAATGTTTTTAAATTATCAGCCATTTTTATTTGTAAATAAAATATAGGTAATTTCTAGTTAATTGTGTAGATATTTTGGTGGTAAATATAAAAGTGTACATAAAATTATAAACATAGAATAACAGATGTATAAGATTTAAATGGTATTTCTTTATAGCTGGCGCGCACATTAAGGCATGTTTGTTAGTTATGAGTACAAATCTCGAGACTATTTTATTATAGCTTGACTTATGGTTGCGAAGTGTGTAAATACAAGTTGTAACGTAAGTTTGTAAAGATGTGTGTGTGTGTTATAATTGAAGTGTGTGTACATGTGTGACGTAATAAAGTGTAGAATAAGAAGTTTTTGAAAGCAAATTATTCGGTGAAACAGATAGCATGGAACAAAACATACAAAATATCAGAAAAGAGCAAGTTATAGAGCGTAGTACATAGTCTACACGGTGACATAGTGGGTATTTGGATGTCTTAGGTAGTCATATTTCTTGCCGGAGTTTATGTACTAGGTCCTCGGATTTTACAACTATAGTGGGAGACTGTTCATCTTTTTTCAGGTAAACTTTTCCATGTGCTGTCCAGCAAAATTTGTAAGCTCCAGATTTGGTCAAGTCACGCGAAAGATAATGTAGACGAGATGCTTTGGCCGTCAAATGTTCACTTATAAATATAGGGGTATCTTCTTGAACTTTAAACCCTAAGTGTTTGGTACATAGCTTAGTACTGTGCTTGATGTTGAATACCTTCCCCATTTTCAGTATTGATGTCTTCAGAAGCGTCGACCAAGTCTCTACTACGATGGGTGAATTTTGACTGCTATTATTTTTACCGTGTACTCTGTAAATATCTTTGACGTCGTGTTTATCAATTCTACAGTCTATATTTTTTGAGAGGCACATAACCATTTCTATAAGGTCATCTTGTGACTCGTTGGATAACTTTGGGACATTTTTTATTACAAAATTATTTTTACGATGTGTTGTCTGTAGATCCTCAATTTTACTCTCTAAAATAGTAATATACCGTTTATTTTCTTTATCTCTGTTTTCTAGAAGGTTTATTTTCTTACGTAGCTCCTCATTTTGTTCAGATAAGTATGATATCAACTTTTCTATATTGATATTTGACTGCTGAATTTCTTTCAGTGTTATATTAATATCATGTATCTCGTTTGCCCGCTTTTCTGTGAAATTTGCCATCATTTTCATCTCTTCTTTAAACTTATCCAGTTGCAAGCCAGTGGAAAGTTCTTCTCTGCGTCGCTTAGTTCGCTGGGATACAAAGTTAGGAGGGGTTTTATCGTTTCCCATCAAATTTATATCCATTTCCGATGCGGATTTGTTCATGGGCAAGTCCATCAACTACTATTGGGCCCTCAAAAGTGTAAAAAGGTAGAAAAACAAGATCGCTAAGCAGTAGCAATGGCAACACAATTATTTAATTAGGTCACACGGGGGTGTAGCTAGTGTCAAAGGCGAAGCGTGCAATTACAAGAAATAATATAATAGGTTTCTTACTAGTCTATAGAGGTGAGCCAGGCGCTCCCGTACACGAAGAGATGTTGTCTGTTGAGGTTGCAGACGTCGGCGATGTACCAGGCGCACATGCACGCGAAGAGCTGTCGTCGTTTTCAAAAGCTTCAGCTATTCTTACCGTTGCAGACGTCGGCGGTGTCGTACCAGGCGCACACGCGCACGAAGAGCTGTCGTCTTATGGAGCAAGTGTTCGTACCGCAACTCCTCAGTAGTTATGCACTCCTATTTTTGTAGCCGAATTAAATGACTTAAATTCATTTAAATATTTTCGAAAAAATATTGTTGTAGCTATTTACACGTTTACACCTTGCGGCGGTCCGGGGGGAAGAGGACATTCCGACATTTGCAATCAAACTGTGCCGTTAACAAATAGATTTAATATTTGTCTTCAGCTTGCTGAGATATGATAGCCAAGATGCCCATCATAACATCTTTTTGAAAATTAAAATCAAATTCTGCAGATCAGGACATAAATGTAATGTGGTTTGCACTATTGCAACCGTCGTAATCAAAAGCAAAAATTTTAGATTATTGATTAGAGACATTACACTAAGAGACAGGTTACAAGTACTTACTTTGACTCTCAGCCAAACCTTAACCAAGCTACAAGCTAGTGCTAGCTTGTAGCTTGGTTAAACACTTAATACCACCACAAAATCATAACAACACTCCCCAAGCCATGATCATACGAAACACTCCAGAAATACCGAAATCACAATGTAAATAAATACACAATACACACAGCGTCTCTGAAAAGATGTCGTCATAACAGAATCATGACGTATGTGGCAACACAATATCTGAGCGACGTACAGCATTGTTTGCGAACCTATTGTGCTCCCTAAGCCTTCAAGAAAGGCAGCGAGCGTACTTTCAGCCCCAAGAGACGATAATTTTAAATTATTATTAGGTTAATGTTTTAAAACGGTTACAGTATGTTTGTGAATTCGCGGTAACGGAGCGACAATGGATGGGGAATGTATGTTCGCATTGCTGGGAACTATTGTTTAAGTTTGTACTCAGCTTCCGATTGAAACACGAATTGCTTTTGGATTTGAACGTACAATTGACGTAATAACACAGAGTAAAGCTTGTTATTCTAGGTATAATGTTTTGGTATTGAAATTTAATTTACCTTATAGTGAAGGTGCATGTCCGTGGGTGCATCGTGGCTGATTGTGGCCGCGTTCAACTGATTCTATTATAATCGGTGTATAAGAATATAATTATGGTGCTTTTTCCAACGCCTGCCACAGACACGCAGCCGTGAGTAGGCTACTGTACTCTTTCTACATTATTATATTATGACTTTTATCGCACCAAAAGCGCGCGTCTGTCGCATTCTCATGCGACAGACGCGCGCTTTTGACTGCTCCCGCAGTCGCGCGCGGCTGCGGTCGGTCGCGACCCCGGCAATACATCTCTAACCAATGATGTTACAAAAGTAAAAATAAGTAGATATGTTATCATCTCATCGTCATCATGTCAGCCTAGAGACGTCCACTGCTGGACATAGGCCCCCCAAGGTTCTCCACACAGACCGATTTGGAGCCGCCTGCATCCAACTGCTTCTAGTGATCTTAACCAGATCGTCGGTCCACCTTGCGGGAGGCCTACCCCTGCTGCGTCGTCTGGTACGATATGTTATAGGCGTACCAAAAGCAGGACGCTAAACATAAGCCAGTTGGCAAGTCTGACATATGTGTGTGTGAAGTCGCGAGCTGGCGTCAAAGTGAAATTGACACATCTTGTCAACCGAAAATAAAATAAATATGGAGTTATCGATGTCTGCGTTAGTGTACCGTTTCTACGGATTGATTAATAAGTAGGTAACGTATCTACCTCTTTCTTGTAATATCATTGCCTCTAACGAACAATTTTATGAAGCAGCGATGATCGTACCCATATCACGCGACACACCCAACTTTCAAACTACCATAAAATACACAAATATTAAATCTGCTGTTAGAAATTTAATTCTCTTCTTTCCGTTCCGTCTTATAGAAAAAAAAATAGGTACAACAGCTTAAATACAAAGTTGCCGGCAACGTTTTTACGTCCTCCATAATAAGTCCCAAGATCATAGTATCGTAATTTCACTGTGTGATTTAGTACTCAATAATTTTAATTCAGTAGAATATTTATTAATACTAGGCCTAATAAAGCGAGAGCATTTTCGTGAAATTTATGTCTGTCTGTTTAATAAAGTTGTTTATAAGTAACCTTTTTAACAATTAATTTCATGGTATTTTTATTGACTTCTGTGTAAGAAATACGAAGTTTAAAACGTGGCATGAATGGCGTAGTGGTTTAAACGGTTACATTGTTAGTGCTGTTGTTGGTTCGATTCTCTGTTCGATTTTGATATGTTTTCGCTGTAGATAATATTACCTCATGTATATACACTCTGTATATACGCTTACTACGACGCTACTTGTTAAGGGTTTAGAAGTTGCCAAAACATAACCTAAATAACTGTAGGTTGTGAAACTAAAGTTTGGGTTTCAAAGGTTCAGGTTGGCCATTTTATATGCAATTTCTAAAGTCTCAAATAAGTAGTTGACGGAAATAAAAGGCTTCTCGTTAACTGTCTTACACACAAGTATGCATGAAAGCATAGGTACTAAAAGTCTTGAATGTCTTGGTATAGTGCACTTTGTCACCTCAAACTATTTATATGAACACGAAACGCGTTAGATATCATCACAAAAGCTTTTCACTAGTGGTTCATACACGTATACACCAATAATAAAGATAAAATACACATATAAATATGTATCACACAAACATCACCATCGTAAAGTCTTAGAAAACAGACAGGTTTTTATGAATATTTTACTTCAAAGCATAAAATTTGTTGGCACTTTGAATATTTTTGTATCTCATAGAAAATTTTACAAAGTAGGCTACAGTGCATTCAAAGTTTTGGTTATGACTAAACTATGGGCAATATTTTGTGAGCTCTTTTTTATATAACATGACATTAAGACTACTTTGTGCAATTGGTATTACAGGAAGTGTAAAATAAATCAAACAACTGTATTATCAGACTAGTCAGGATATTTGCCCCACTGTAATAATTATTTTTTTAATGTCTCCATGATAAATAGGACAGGAAAGTGCATTGCTGTAGTAAAAGTTTATGAATAATTGATTAAGTTTAACATTTCTTATAAATTGACATTATTGATAATATAATTTTAACTCCTTTATAACTATAATATAAATTTAATTAAATTTATTGACATACCATTCCTGACATTGATATAGGCTTGACATATAAGTTGACATAATAATTATACATTTGCTTTTAATATAATTTATGTTTAGTATTTATTGTTATTATAAAATATTCACTTCTTGAGATAATATAGTCACATGAATTTTAACTCAATGATAGTATAATATAGACGTATTATACCGCTTCTCTCCTACGTGGACTACTATTTAATGTCAAGTATAGACAGAAAAATTGTATTTTGCACAATTAAGTAACATTTTGCATGCCTACCTGGTTGAAATATGGTGATACCTTACTACCCCAATTGTAACAACCGATAATATTTGTAATACCCATATATCGCAAATAAACAATTTGAATTTGAAAAGGCAAACCCGTTTCAATACGTCCAACATTATAAGTCATATTTAGGCAGTTGTTTATCAATTTGCTTTTAATATTTTTATCTTATGTCAACAATATAATTAAATTAAATCTTAAAATAATTAAATAAAACCAATAATACACATGAGAATTTAAAATAAAAAAGATATGATTTCTTTGCTTTAAATACATATAAAAAATCATTCTCTTTCTATCTCTCAAAACTCATTTTTCATTCAAGAAAATATCAAAATTTACCAACCAACTAACGAAAACATACATATAAAATGCTCGGAGTTAGTAAAACAGCTGTAACAGCATTCGGTATAACCGCATTCGTTCTAATGCATTTTGAGCAGCGCGCGGCTACTTTGATGAAGTGTCGGTGAAAGTAATTTTGTTGAATTTACAAGCTCATCGAGTTTAAAAGTTGTGGACTAATGCTGTTGAGTGTATAGCATAATTAATATGATTGGTGAACGAGGACTTCTTGGACATAACTTGGCGAGTTTTTAGTAACCTTTTGTTTAGATATATATTTGTGTGATTAAGAGTACCGCAGTGATAATATAGGGACGAAACTGTTAATGTATTTGTAGATTCATTAAGTAATTAACTTCAAAAATTACGTTCATAAGCGTCACCATGTAACCTAGCAATAAATAATTTAGACTGACTTTGATAAACTGCTAAGAACTAGCATTGAACCCGGGTTCAATGCTACTGTGGGCACCGCTCATTTAACTAAATTATGTGCGTAATAAATGGTTAATTATCGCTTACACGATGAAAAGTAAAATCGTTGTAAACCTACACACTACAAATATGGCCAACTTAGCGGAATGAGGTCTCACGCTTTCCCTAGTGAGAAGAGACTCATGCCCGACAGCGGAGCAGTTTATATACGAGGTTAATATTAATAATAAATATCATGACGAGGACACTCAATAAATAATCGCCAGCCAGCGGAGCCGCCATCTTGACGTTAATAAAATATCCGTTTTAAATTCAACCTCTTTGTTAAGAGAAAATTATTCGGGACTTTTGAATTTTTCATCCCGTACGAATTCTGGCTTGTTTCAAAAAGTGCGAGCGTTGCCGCCGGCATCGAGAAAATATATCTGCAGGTTGTTTTATATTAAGCTATTAATTAATAAAGAGAGAAGGCCGTGCCACGAAAAGCGGCTAAATTTCTAATTTCCATCACGACCCAATACAACGTTTAATTAAGTCCGTTTTGAACTTTTTTTCTTCTCTCTTATAATAATTACAAGTTTCCACTTCTTTGATCTAATTTTCTATGTATTTAAAACAGCTGGGTAATAAAATTTTATAGAGGAAATGTATAAGAATAATTAATCATTCGTAAAAATTATGATTATTCTGGAGGAGGAAAAAAGAAAGTACATTTAAAAGGTTTTATTGTAAAATTTACTAGAAACAGTTAAATTATTTTAATGGTAAATGGCTGCGGAGCAATAAGAGATAATATCAAATGATGCTTGCCGCGCTTTTTACTCCGTTCCGCTCTTGTCACCTGCAAGCTGAACGGAGAAATTATTGTGGCGGGTGCAGACGCTACAAATTATATGCAAGGCGCACTATTGTATTAGCGCGGCGCAGTAGTCGTCTCCCTGCACTCGTGATTTGTTAGTACTCACGACCGAAGTCGATTTATATTTGCCACAGAGTAGGTAAAAACTGCGGCGACTTGAAGGCAAGAGCAAACAAGTAAAATAACGAGATCTCTTTGGGTTACTGAGTCAACCGACATTCGCTCTGAGGAAAAGCAAAATTACTTCCACATCTGGTAGGACCAGTAAGCAGACTACGTCCGCCAAGGTGGTCTCTTGAACCGTCACCGGTGAGGAATAATTATTATTTTTAAAAGGCAACGCGTTCACTAGCATCAAGTCACTTTATAAAAATTTAATCAACAGACACAAAGAACACACAGCCCACTCAAAACATCCATTAGTGGATCATACAAAGTGTTGTTTCTTTTAAGATTCAAACTCAATATCCGAAACAGTCGGCGTGGTACCAAAGGCACGGCCTTACAACCGCTTAAACCATCACACTATCCTAGAAGTCGATCTATTGGAGACTATAGATTTTGATATGATTGGAAACAGTCATAAACATTTCCGAAGTAACTATTCAATATTAGGATACCGTCTGCCAACTTTATGGCACTTTTGTTTTTCTTTAATTTCAACTTAGTGCCAGACTTTCAGAAGTTGTTTGACGATAACAGATATAAGTTAAAGTTGTTATGAAATATGATACCCTAGTTTTGTTAAAGACAAGTTGTTTCAATCTGTGATACTTTAAAAGTGACATATTTTAAATGATTATTTTATATAGATGTAAAAGCGACTTATGTGTTGGCTCCCTTTCACTTTCCTAATTGATTGTGACGTTATATTATACTGCATAGGACTGACCTTCTGTTTTGTTTTACGAGGTGGAAAATCCCTTCGGATCTCCGACTCTTGGGGAAATGAGAGCCGGAGTATGTGGTGTTACCACTAAAAACAACCTCGACATTCTCATGTACCCGTGTGACGGAGGGTCGGGTATCGCGGAAGCATTCGTCGCAACCCCCCGACGGGTTTGTGGCCCGCCAGATGGTCAGGCGGGCCCCAAACAAAACCCCCTTGGCGGCGGATGAAGGTGTTGGGCTCCGCCCCAAAACACCCAGCGGCCGCAGAGGATAGGGAGGACGGCAACGCAACACCGCATCTCCTCTTCCTCTGCGGCCCCACCGCGACGCAACAATGGTGCGCCCCCATTTGGTCGCGGGAGATAGGGCGCGCGGCAACGCAACACCGACACGCCTCTCCTCCCGCGACCGCACCCGACTGCGAGGGACAGACAGAACTGTCCCCCGCACCCGCACTTTGGACGCATCTTGCGCAGGCCTCACCCAAGTCCACGTGGAGCGTTCCCTCCCGGGATCCCGCTTACCCGAAACCCACGGTTACTGAGCCCTCCCACCACGACAAGGTGGAGATCCCACGGAGGGGGCATAAGACTGACCTTAATAAATTTAAAAAGACGAAAAATTTTGTTAAAGACTTTTAAAGTTCTTTCAATCTGTGATACTTTAAAAGTGACATATTTTTAGATAATTATTTTATACAGATGTAAAAGTGACTTATATGTTGGCCCCCTTTCACTTTCCTAATTGATTGTGACGTTTTATTATACTGCATAAGACTGCCCTTAATAAATTTAAAAAGACGAAAAATATCGCGACACCATCATAACTCATTTCTTATACTCAAGTCAAATTACATTTAGACTGATCCAACTCAAATTGAACTAACTTCTTCGGTGCACTTTTGACAATGGTTGTACCCTAACCAAAGGAACAATCGGTAATTAACCCTCCTACCCACAACTTGTGCCTGTTTAAACGTAGTTCAAAATGAGAGTGGTCCGATCCGCTGCTGTCTAAATCAACCATTAAATGAAGAATTTTCTTTCTAAACTTCCTTCATTATGGCTCTTATACTGAGGACACGGCACAAGCGAGAGCGTTGCGTAAGCGCGTACTAACTTTTGATATGAGCCTTATCGATACTAACTACTCAGGCCCTGTAGACAAGCGGTATTCGATTAGCGATATCCCTATTCGCTAAGTGCAAAAATGTATAGAACTGACATAGGCGTTCGATATGTTATATGGTCAACGAAGAACTAATGGCTTATGTTACCATGTCAACCAAGCGATAGCGATAGTAGAAATGGAAAGGTTCTTTATTAGAAGTCTACGGCCACGAATGGAAAGATAGAGGCAGAGGAGGCCCATATCCCAGACTGGATTAAAAAGAGATGATCACAATGATTATGATAATTCCGCTTATAGCTCCGCTCCACGCTCCGCTACTCTTTATTATCAGGTTTACAGATCACACAAAAAGTAACTTCCTGTCGTTCCAAACGACGCGGTCAATCAAAGTGGTCTTTGTTAGAAATTATTTTTTATTTATCACGAACAAAGAAAATGTCGGACTCAATTGAATAATGTATAAGGTTCTCTTATTATATTGTTACTTTTGTTTTGATTGGCTCATGGGCATTGAATAAACCTTATTTTGACTTTTTGGTATGTCCCTAGTGACCTTGACTGCTAAGGTGAAGGTTGTGCCCGGTGTGGGTTTGATTCCCGTTCCGACCCAGGCCAGACAAAATGTTGTGTTACGAGCAAGATCATTTGTTCCGTGTCTGAAACTTAAACCGAATATTCCCTCTTCCCATTGATATAAAGTTGAACGTCTCAACCATGGCAATGTTTCTTTGTGTAAACAAATCGACAAACAAACAGACATAGACAGATAGCTGAAGCAAATATGTATTTGTACCGGGTGAAAATCGAACCTATCACTACATTTATGTAGGTACGTCGTAATTATTTCATGTGCTAAAACTTTGTTTAGTTCTTAGTTACTCCATTTTGGAATATTATTAAAATATTTCACAACTAGAGGATGCTCGCAGTTACGGACGTACATTTTTTTTTATTTAACCGTTTCTGCCCGATTTCGTGGAAATTTCGCAAAATCCCTTCTTAGTGCACGTCTACGGTTCCCAAGGAAAATATATATTCTTTTTTTATAGTAGTCGGCGGCAAAGGAGCAGACGGATCGCATGATCGCAAGCAATTACCGCCGCCTATGGACACAAGCAACACCACAGGAGTCACAAGTGCCGCCCTTTGGGGATGGGAAACGGGATAGGATGAGGAGTGGGATGAGGGCAGAAGGCTTTACTACCTGAGCAAGCTTTATATTTCAGCTTATTGTGCCCAATAGATTCGACTGTGCGTCGTCTGTCAATCAATCAGTAATACAAGAATTTAATTTTCACGACTTCACAACAAACAAACAACCGACGAAATCCTAATATCATCTACTGGTTAAAATCATTGAAGGCTTTGTACTTCTGATGGGGCTTCTGAAAGAAATATCCCAAGTTCCGTTTCCGTTTGTAATATAAGATTTTTAATCATAGCTGGGTGAATTTAACACACCTCTGTATACCACTTTAGAGATATATTGCGTTATCTCCAAATACCATTTAAGGCTATCTGTCTACATACTGAGATCGACTTTTATGGTTTAAATGATTCAAAATGTACAGCTTATTATGTCGTCGATGTAATAAAATCTTCTCCACAATGAAATCAATGCAGAGATATACACAGAGCACCTTACCAAAGACTTAATAGATAACTTACCTGTTTACGTAAATGTCCCATCCTGAAACATTGGTATGTAGGATGAACGTGCCGGAAGATCATTCCTCCACGTCCAGCAAATAAAAATATTCTATATCATAGGCACACGTAGCATAAAGATTTTCCCCTACCCACCGTCTTTGGAAGAATAGTTAGTTCACTGTTGAGACAACACATTTTCCAAGTATACACAGCTTCGGTTATGCTCAACACTTCCTATTACTATTACATTATGTGATAGAATATTCCTAATTAGCTCTTCCGTATAATGAACCGATAACAGGATGTCCTGTATCCAGACATTGACAATTTTGGGAACGCCGAGCCTACCTAGACAAATGGGGAAACGCTCGGTCGATGAACCACACAATTAATATCTTTATAAAAGTTATGTGATTAATATTGTAATGCCTATTTCAATTTAGTTACTTAATATTTTTCATTCGATTTAGTTAATTTCTTATTCTTCTTTTAGAGTCTCTCTTTTGTTGAAAGTTAGCAGTTATCAACTGTTTTTTTTTTTTCATTATTGTAGGGACAGCTCGGATAGTGGCACTCCGGTATCGATATCCCTGGCAATACGGAGCCAATACAAGTCATCTTCCGTCTTTCAAAGCTCCGATTCCCGGCAATAGGGATGTTTTCTGCAAGTGAAATAAATTATACAAGTATTTGTATCTAGTGAAACATGTCAAAATAATATTAGTTTCATTCATCAATTAATGTTAAAACTTTAGTTCGTTAAATGCCAAATTAAATGTCAAATTTAAATAAAAGTGCTTGATTTGACTAGTTGGAAACAATCCTATTGTGGCTACCACCATTGCTACCACTTAGACTAAATATAATGGGCTATCATCATGTTCAGGAGAATGTGGCCGAGATAGTCGACCCTCTGTTGTTTGTTAAGAATTCTATATCGCAAACCATATCCGATCAAATGAATCGACACATTCGATGAAAATACCAAACACTGTTTCACTTTTCACCGAAGCTTCATCTTTCTGGAATGTAGAAGTCTTTTCTTCGTATGGGTTGTCAGTTGTAAAAAACACATATTTTTTTTTGTTATACACCGTTATCAGCCCTGTATTGCTTTTATCTGCTATTACCTACAGACAACGCACAGCCGATACTACACTAGTACTAGACGCAAGAAGCTGTAATTCGGCATATACATTGCTTAATGAGTGTAGGAGAGCACCAAAAGAAGAATTTTGGAAATGGGTGTTAAAAGATTTTGTGGTAATCTTTTTAACAAGTGACATTCACATAGGTGAAGCAGCGAGCAAAAGCTTGTTTAACATTAACATTAATTAGTAATTCAAATACATTGTTGAAACTGTTATCTTTCTTTATTGTTTGCATTTTTATTTAAATGTATTTTGTAATCTTAACTTAGAATCTAAATTATAATGTATCGAACTGTGTAAGTAAGTTTAAATCTCACACGCCAGTAATGGCCAATATGTGGATACTTAATATTATGTTTACCACCTGTATGTCTACCCATATTTTGTGAGTAAATAAATGGTATAAATGGTTTAAACTAAATGCCTGCAACACTACGCTACACAATTATTGGATTATTTTGGCTTGTGCATGTAAGTAGACGTGTTTGTTAGAGTATTACGTTCCTGGAACCATTGTCTTTTAATAGTACACGTAGAACCATTGAGGTGTTTTTTTTAATAACTTTTCCATGCTTCGGAGGGTACGCAAATCCGGCGGCCACAGGTTTTATGTTAGGACAAGAATCGTTAGGCCACGTCGGAGGCCTTCAGATAGCCTATAAACACAGCCTTGGCTACACACCCACACGATAGGAACAACATTTTGTTTCTAGTGCGTTATGTTTTTATTTTTGCCGTCAAATTTTACCGTCGTAATAATATTGTAAGACACGTATTTCAGTGAATTCTAGTGTCTAGGTAGTATTACAAGTCATCAGTAGCGTTATATTACCGTCATTAGCTGCATCACATACTACGAAAAATATGTTGGAAAATACTATCTATCAACCGTAAACTATTGTCTCACGTAGCTGATCTCTATTCTGGGCATTAATAATGCAGAATTAATATATTAGTGTCCGTGAGATTAAACTGTATGGAGAGTAGAAATCACTTTCTACTAAAATAATACATCCTCTTCTTCTTTTAAGTGTCAATGGTTTCTTTCAACCATATCGCACCCGCATAATACCCGGCCACTCTTATAGCGTTTGGAATGGCCTTCCAAAGCTGAGCATCGACGAAATTCATCATATTATATAGAGGAGAAAAATCTCTTTAGAAAATGTTCGAAATGTATCATTTTAGAAATTAGTCCTTATCAAACGGTCTCCTACTTATTTTATCATTCATATTACCTTTTGCAACTAAATGAAGTACTCTAACCTCTCGGCATAGTCATCCAGGCACCAATAATGACAAATTGATCGATCACCCGATACGTCAATCATAATGGTCGTCCGTATCTATTAATTATACAGGCATAGTTCGGAACTACAGAGACATATTAGCATTATGCTCGGTAACGCATTTTGAGAATATCTCAGAGTTCTCAAGTAGTTGCGAAATATTAGAGCGTTGTGTTCGTTCTTTGATGACAGCGATAGAGCTTGTTATTGTATTCAGTTATCGTCTTGGGGGCTTCATTTCGATGGCTTTCCATTTCGTTTTTTTTATTTTTATTTATACTGTGATTTGACACGTTTCCTTCTTCATCATTGTTAAGTTCTATTAATAAAGTGATCAAACGTGTTGTTTGGGGGAAATGTTAATTATTTTAACATATTTATGTTATTGATGGCTCTAGGAAGAAAAGTTAAAAGTAAGTCTAATATTTTCATAGACAGAATCACGCACATTGCCACAGTTCTTTGTCAACTGAAATAATGAACCGAGATATTAATTTAACTTGCATATACTTTATAACTGTTCCAAATAGAGTTCCTAGTTGTCGTTTTCTTATTCTTATCTTAAGATAGACGAGTAGCTCCTGCACTGTCATCTCAAGATGACAGTGCAGGCGCTACTCGTCTTCTGCAGAGTAGGCATACGTGACGTTGTGTCCAAGCTTACTAACAAGCTGACGACAAATCTATTTCCTTTCTAAGATGGACGGTCGCGTTTTTTACCTTTAAGGTACGGAACCCTAAAAAACAAATGCCGCATAAGAAACCGCTTTTTAATTTAATTCCTATTTCCAAATATCCTTTTTTATTTTACCGAAATTCATGTTTATACAAAAAACGTAATACTAAGATTTTATTTTAAAAATCATTTCTATAAATGGTTATCACGCGAGGATGGGTATTTTATATGTTTCATTCTCGCGGATGGGTATTATGTATATTTCTAATACAATTTTGTTATTTTAACAAACATCTGTTTATCGCACACTAATTATCAATCAATCAATCAAACATTTTATTTCGCGAGGCATAGACGCATAGATAAATACCTTACAGTTGAACATACATACAGTGGTTGTTAGTATAAATATACTTATAAACTATGTTAGTATCGCTACACTTGCACGTTGTTGATGTGCGCTCGTGTGGCACTTGTCCGCGGAAGCGACGGAACACCACTCCCTTCGGCCAAAAGTCCTCCTTCATCACAAAATCCAGAAAGCACGTCGGGACCCGCACCACAAACGCCTTAAAATTGACGTTACGACGCAACTCCAGCAGCTGTACTCTCGGTGTGTATTTCGTCTTTTGGCGCACGTACTTCGCGATGTCCTACACCTTAGTGGTGTAGTGCAGGCGAGAGACATAGACGGGTGTGTTCGGTGCGGCGGCGCGCACATTCGCACCCGACTCCACAGGGGCCGTACCGCAGCAGTTCTTGTTGGTTTTCTGACGACGCTTCCTCCTCTGCACCGTCATAAAACCATCATCAGCTTCCTCGTCGCGGTTTATTGCCATCTCCGGCATGGACGTCAGTGTGGAAGCAACGGGGGTACTCGCAGTAACCTGCTGCACCTCTATTCGCTTATTACGCGCGGCGATACACGGAGGAGCCGCAGAGATGGGGGCAGGGCTGCCGGGCGCTTGTGTAGCGCACTCAGCAGTCACAACATTTCAAGGTGACAAAACTGCTACCGCGAAACTTGCGACCGATGTGTCGACGCATGCACCTCGGCGCATGTTGATGTTACTACGCGCCGGTGACCCAGTTAGACAACCTTGTGTAGGTCATCCTCCTCCGTGCGCAAGAGTGCAATGGTTTCTTCGGATGCCTGTAACTTCTTGTTTACATCCTCTAAACTTGCCTTCAGAAAAACGATGTCCTTCAAAGGGCTTGTGACATCGACGTGGTCGAAAATGCCGGGAGGTAACTTGTTCAAGTCCCTCGCCACAAACGTCGGCACGTCGTCAGGATCGGTCTCCTTCAGCAGCGTGATAATGTCTTGCAGACTTTTCTTTGTCCCGTCACGCCTGCCGGACACCATCTGGTCACATTTGTTTAGCGACCTGTACACAAGCAGCTTGGCAGCCGCTATGTCCTCCTCGCTTAAGTTGCTGGAAGAGATCTGGATAGCCGACACCTCGTCCATGACATCAAGCTTCTGCTGCAGGAACGCCAGCAGCTCGTTCGCCACAAGTTTGTCACCCAGGGCGATAAAAAAAAAATTAGAGCGTCGGCTCGCGCCACGCTAAACGTGAAAAGGAGAGCAGAGTTTTTGTTCCAAAGCCTTGCTTAACAGAGTATTGATCACACTAATGAGTGGCCAACAGAAAGAAGTAAAAGACGCGAAGCAAAGATGAGAGCAGTGTGAGGATAAACAAGCAACAAACCACAGACGTGAAAGTATGCTGTAGGCTGCGATGGCGCATCAATCAAACATAGCTCTGTCGCATTTTAACCAGCTTGCCGCAGGCTCATAATTTCAGTTAAATTCTAGTGTCAAATTAAGGGACATTTTCAACTCCTCCAATATACTTCAGATTAAGTTCGTTGAGGGTTCCAAGACAGTTTAACTTTCCCGGGACTTCACGAGTATCAAAACTCTTTGTCATCAATGGTCACTGCTGCTGTACCAGGCTACACAGGTGACACAGTAGTGGACAGGAGGGTGGGCTAGTCCCAAAAAAGAATAAAGAGAAGTATTAACAATTCATCAGTTGTATTGCCGTCATTTGTAATATCACAAACATCGAAATGATAGAAACGGCCCGTCGCTCCGCTCGCTTCTCTACACAGCTCCTTTTCCCCGAATTTAGTGGCAATCGGGCCTCACGTAGTAGTTAGTATGTTTACCGATCAGTCTAGACAATATATTTTTTTATTGTTTGATTACTATGAGATAGGTACGCACAGTAATTTGGGCTCCCATTTCGTTGTAGGTAGTTTACGAATATTCTTTGACAGCAAAGAAGATTGCGACGTAACGATTGGGACGTATTTTAATTTCCATTATTACCGCTTAGATAACTAGTATATAGATACATATAAAATAATCAGTCATTATTTTACAACGAAATTCTATCCACTCTAAAATAATAATATACATACCAACGTTTATCTATCCAACAAATCGAATATAAAATCAATCGAATAACGAAATACCATTTTGCCAAAATTGACCGCAGATTCCCTAAAATGACAAACCTTAATACAATAATGGAATGAATGACATATTTAAACCAAATCGGTATAGAATTATTTGTAAACATATTGACATGTATTTAGCAAGTATTTTCAGATATTATCAATGTACATATCAACGTTTATCTATACAACAAAACGGATATAAAATCAATCGAATAACGAAATACCATTTTGCCAAAATTGACCACAGATTCCCTAAAATGACAAACCGTAATACAATAATGGAATGAATGACATATTTAAACCAAATCCGTATAGAATTATTATAAACGTATTGACATGTATTTAGCATTTTTTTCAGATATTACCAATACAGTTTCAGACGGCACATGTTTTGTTGACATATAAAAAATTCTAGCAACAATAATACCTTTTCATAAACTCTAACTGGATATAATAAAGAAACTTTTTATGGACTATTGCAAATTTTGTATTTAGGTTATCTTATTGTTCTTAACTGTAGGGGGTACGTCCGTATACAAATAGAGAAATGGGTAACATTTGAAGGTGTATGTAGCCAGTCGTGATAATTATTGCCTTGTCTATAATTGACCTTTGTAAGCAATTAGCTTACTTAATTTCAGTTCAAATATCCTGCATTCTTGATGATGTCAATTACGTTGATGGCCGTTTACTTTGGTGGGTAAAGGAATATAAGGTGGATTGAGATGAAGAAGAATGAAAAGGCGATACCGTCTTTGGCACTTTCGCTGTATGAATACTGTTACTTACGTCAATATCCTGTAAGAAGATAGTACTTCCCCGGTCGAGCCAGCCAAGTATTAATACCAAAATTAAATAAAATAACATTTTATTTTGTGAAAGTAATTCTCAACTCAAGATCTCCTCAACATGGGTGCCCCCGAAGATGGGCAGATATGAGGTTGCGCATGACAAGCGATTGTGGAAGGATATGGGGGAGGCCTTTGCTGAGCCCAGCAGTGGGAAAGTATAGGCTAAAAAAAAAAAAAAAAATAACTCAACTTGAATTTAATATAGCAGCCTTTATCTATCTGAGTGTTATGTTGTCCAATCACATACGCTACATAAAACCAACAAAAAGGGAACACATGTTGTATACAAAAAGTGCACAACACTCACTTTACCAACCAATTAACTACACACAACGTCACACCTTGCTGAATCTAAACTGAAAACGAACATTGTAACCGAGTGTCCAGCCGTCTGGTCTCTTTGTCCAGAACCAGACGACCGGACAACCAGGCGACTCGACAAAGCTAATGTGAGTGCGACTCGTGTTGCCGACAATTAGGCTTGGACGCTCCTACTTCGATAGTTACCATTACTTTATTCAGTGTACTGTGTTTTGCTAAGGAGAGGCTGCTTTGTATGTGTTCGTGAACTGCTTCAGTGTTTTTAAACGGTGTAAGGAAATAAAAACGGCTTTTTGTTTGTTTTTATTTTTTGTTGCGTGATCTTTTGACTCACAATGCTATTGTGACACAAGATGCCTATTTCCAACAGTAGTCTGCAAAAGACTTTATGATAACTTTTTGATGTATGTACGAGATTTAGGCATTTGTAATATTTTAATAAATAATCCATGGGATTCATAATGGTGACTAAAAATGTCGACTGATTACATTTTGGATGTCCAAGAAAACATTATTTTATTTATAGGTAGACTCACGCCTGTATCCCCGAATGGATAGGCAGAGGCCCACATTTCGCCATGTTTGCTACTGAGAATTCGGAAAAGCTCAGTAACAATGCTCGAGCCGGGAATCGAACCCGGGACCTCCGATCAGCTGACGCTTATGCTATCCACTGGACCACGGAGGCAGTCAAAGAAAAAGAAGGAACTAATAATTTATATAGATACCAGTATTTAACTTTTTGGAGGAGTTGCACGAATTGTTTTAAAGACTTGCAACTTTACAACTTGCATTTTCAAAACACAAACAAAGACCGTATATATATAAATGTTGTAACGGGTTTGATTACCGCGCGGCACACATATTTGCTTGACCTATCTGCCTATGACTGATTGTTTGTCGGTTTGTACACAAACAAACTAAACCGCTCTTGGAACTCTGTAAAACTAAGTTCTAAAATTGTAATAACTATTCTCTAAAGTAACGAAGAAACTATACGAATATATTTTTTAGACTCTTTGAATTTCGGAAGAGCTCTGCAACACTTTCGTCTGACCCGGAAATTGCACCCGATCAGCACACGCATACGCTACTTTTCACGTGGCAACGGCCGAAATTGGTATGATGTTTTGTCTATCTACAAATAATATTTGGTACCGGAAGATATCCCTACAATAATAAAAAAGAAAACTCTCCTGCAATGTGAAAAATAAAAACAGTTAATCACATTTACTTTACCAGTAATATTCTACTTAATACGATAATCCATTTCCCCAAAAGAAATCAAATACACTTTAATTTTACATTCACACCAAACTTATAATTTTGTACACTATTCTGTAGATTTAATTTTGTTCTTAATGATACACTATCGAATTATAGGTGAATGATTTCTTGGCCTGTAACCCAATTATAAACACAGGGCGATATGACTGTGCCCCCATAAACTCTGACCTTTGCTTCAAACAGCCTGCTATATACAACCTTCAGCGTTAATTATTAATTAGGTTATTGTGCTACAGATAATGTTTTACGAAATGGCGTCTTTGATTTCAAGTAATTGAAGAAAAATATTTTGTTTTGTACGTGAAGACAATATGTTAATATATAAAAGCGCACAATGTAGTTCAATACATTGACGTCATTATTATAATTGTCTGGATGTATGGCATAGTGGTTTACAGAGCCGCTTCGCTGTTTAATACTGCGCCACGGGTTGTGAGTTCAATCCCCGCACACGACAAAACTTTGTGTGATCCATACATTGTTATTAGGTACGCCGTTCTTTGGGGCCGTTGCTCAAATGTTTATAAAGTCCCACTTATCCTAGAAATAATTATTAGTGCGAGAGTTGTCTGTTAAAAGAAACATCCTTATTCCCTTTCTTTCCATTTCCTCAAACTGCTTTTCACTCCGTGTCTTTTTAAAGTGAAAGTGAGACGGAGGATCTCAGGTAGGATGTCGGGGTTCAAGAGAAACACTGCTAGGCTGAACAGGTTCTTTATTTATTATGTCTCACTACCGCTTACATACAGTATGACCGAACTAGGTAAGCACTGGCCTGAGGGCTGGAGTGTAGACCCCTGCTGCTCTCCGACGCTCGCAGGGTAGCTGCTTGTAGGGTCGCCGATGAGCTGGCCAAGGTGCGCAGGCAGCTCGGTGGTCGAGGTTCAGGCTGAGCGGGGTCCCAGGCAGTGCAGCTGATGTGGGCCGAGCGGTAAGGCTCAGGCGTGAATGGTGCAGTCAGGCGTCCGTGGCCTGGCTGTTGGGCTTGCAAGCGGAAGCTGATGCGTTGGCGGCGGCTGGTAGCAGCACGGCGCCAGCAGCTTGTGGCTTGTAGCACGTAGGGTGAATCGTAGCCCGTAGGAAGAACGTCAGCCCGTAGAGAGAACGTCAGCCCGTAGAGAGAACCCCAGCGGGACAGTAGACAGAGAAGTAGAATAGTACTTTGTAGTCACTACAACCATCAGCGAGACGGTGTGTAGGGCAAGTGACCGACTTATCGTCGTAGGTGTTCTTCTCACCACCCCCTTCGGGGTAGTGGGGGTACCTTTGGGAGGTTGACTCCTTAAGGAGGTAATCTGCGCGGCCCATCACTATGGGCCGGTCATTGGGTTGGCCGCCCTCGAGGCTGACCAACCGGGTGAGTCTCCGTTGGGAGTGGCCCAGTTAGTCGCCTGCGAGAGGGCGGCGGCTGGTCGTCTAGCTGGTGTGGTGGTGGTGGTGGTGGTGATGATGACGCCCCACTCGAGGGAACTGGTTCCGGAGCGGGGCGTTTCAGTCTCCTTCGGATCAGGGTTGTTGTGTCTGGATGGGGGAGGGGAGCGATGTTGACGAGGTGGGTATGCTCGGAGCGATCTGCTCGCTCGAACATACCCCGGGCCAGTCCGCTCACGAATCCCTCGATCGGCTCCCATTTGAGGTCCCGATGGATGGTCGCGTTTCTCAGGTACCTGGGCGCGTCGACCGCCAGGCAAAGGCACACGTTCTCCACCCGCTGCAGTCGCTGCCGAGTGGTCCTCGCTGTCATGTTGTACCAGGCCGGCCCCGCATAGGTGAGGCGCGACCTGATGTAAGTCTTGTAGAGGCCCAGCTTGGCCCTCAGCGGCAATCTCGAGGACAGCAGTGGGCGCAGCTTCGCCCTGGCTACTTGGGCCTTCGCGACGATGGTCCCGACATGGTGTGACATCGTCAGGTTTCGGTCGATTGTGATGATGATGGTGGTAGTAGGGGCAGCGGTGGTTCCGACTGTCGGCTTCGGTGAAGGCGCTGCTGCCAATACGGCGGTTGCCGTCCTTGGGCCAGGTGTCAGGGCCGGCGCGGGGGCCGGTGCGGGGGGAGGGGTTGGTTGCTGTTGGCGGTACTTGCACCGACACCGATGTTGAAGTCGACGCCACTGCTGCCGACGAGGTCGATTCACCTGTATGTAGGGTTCGGCTGCACTTCCCTGCGGGGGGGGCACGTTGGGGCAGGGGGGGAGGGACTTGTAGGAGGAGGAGAAGTCCTCCTGCACTTCCATCCTTCCCTCGCTGGGTCCCGGCGAGGTCGCGCGGGCTGGGGTTGACTTGCCGAGGGGGGGGGGAGTCCCCCCCTTCAGACGGGAGGGAATCCTCCAGATCGGGCCTCTTCACTATCTGGCGGTCGTCCTCCTCTTCGCGCGGCCTCTTGATAGGTGCTGCCGCGGAGGGGATGGTCTCGGGGGTGGTGGTGGTGGTAGTGGTGATGCAGGGGGTCGGATCAGTGGTGGTGGCAGGTGGTGTGCTACCGTGACCCTCTCCTACACTCTGCAAGGTGTGCGCCCTCTCCGGCGTACGCGCTGGTTCGGGCGAGGTGGTGGTGGTGGTGGTGGTCGTGACGGTGGTCAGGTCGGTGGTTGCCGTGGTGGTAGTGGCAACAGTGTCCGGTCCGGTAAATATGTCCGGAAACACCGCCTGGAGCACTTGTATGGTCTTGCAATCGGTGGGGGTGAGCTCTTCCTTCCTCCTCTCCCCCAGCAGGACATCCATCGCCCGGAAGTAGGCCTCAACCCAGCGCTGCAGGCCCCGCGTGATGCCACCCTTCGCACGAAGGGCGTCGAAAGCACGAAGGTCGCCCTCGTGTTCCGCACGCCTGGTCTGCAACTCCGGGGTGGTGTAAGCCCCCATTCCGGACGATCCCTGGTGCTGTTCCGCCATCTTGGGACAGTGCCGTCACGCGGCGCCTAAGCGTGGTGGCTGGATGCCAGTCACCGCGCAGTCGGGAGTCGGGGCTTGGCGCTGGTGCCAGACCGACCCCTCCCACAGCGCGAGGGCACCACCACGCCGGCAATCAACTTGGCGGCACTCCCCGCACGATTCTGGTACGACAGAACCGGGCGCAAACAGTTATAATTTTATAATAAAATTATTATGTTTCGCAGGTAAACAAACAAAGGCGCCCGAGCGTTGGCGAGCGAGCGAGCCGTGACGAGAGGCACGTGCGATCGCCTCGACGTCCGCGGCGGTCAACCGACTTAGATCGCGCACCCATCTTATATAGGCATAAACCTATGACTCACAACTGCCTTTGGCTAGTGAACATGACCATATTTGGTAATATTGCGAACGCTCTGCGGCTAAGCTGGCGTTAAGCGCCTGCAAGATATTATAACACAATACGTGGAGTATTACGTTACAATACCCCGCTCTGTACAGCAGGATTTTTCGTGTCTAGACAAGAAAAATCCGTCTAACTAAGTCCTCCGAACTTCTGTAGACAGTGCTAAGTAGATAGTGACTATGAAACTCAAACTGCAGGTAAGTACAATGAAAGAATCTAGTTAGGTTAGGAATCAATGTAGTTAATTAGTTTTAAATCTTTAATGTGCCAACTGTAAATAGATTTACCCGACGAATCCGCTAATTCGTATACTAGTGGTGACTTTTTAGCAATAATAGAACACTTGGCAAACTTAGGAGATCGTTATTTGCTAAATGATTTGTCCGTATCATTTAAATAGAAGGTTATTTTCCACACAGTATCACCTACGTTAAATTCAGCCGGTTTACGACGTAAGTTGTATGTGTGTGTATATAAAGTACCATTGTTTTAGTGTTTATGTGCGACACAAGTATCACAAGAAGATATAAATTGAACAACGTCTGCGTGCATACCAGGCCAATAATAATGCTGCGCTAAACGTTTATACGTTTTAAAAATACCTAAATGACCCACAGCGAGTTCCGAATGGTATTCTTTAATGGCGGTAGTTCTATCCGGGGTATGTAGGACCTCTTTCCAATCGAATACCTTCCGCAGTGTACATTTCGATACCATATATCTAAACAATTTATCATTTTTGATTGAATAATTAGGGAAAGATGTAGGTGGGGTTTTACAGCCATTGTAGATTGTAGTATACCACTGATCCGAGGTTATAGTAGTGTCATTATCAGTGTTAGTATCAATAGCTGACACGGTAGCATTATCTTTATTAGGCAAAGAATTACTACGAGAGTAATTATTAGATAAAGAAACAGAGTTAATATAGTTTTGTAACAATTTAAATCTTTTCCAGAAGTCAATACCTAAAATCAACGAACTAGTAACTTCTGGAATTACGTAAGCTTTTAAATAACAAGTTTTATTTTTAAAAATGGTGGGTAGGTTGATATAGCCGATCGGTGTCAAACGATGACCACCCGCCGATCGAAAAAATATAGTAGGGTTGTCACACTTATTCAAAGGGAGATTCGTTTTAGAAATAATTTCTATATGAGAATTATTGCCCAATATAGTCACGGCAGAACCTGAGTCAAGTAAACCAGTAAGGGGTAAATTCTTAATGGTTACATTAACGTAGGGTCGAAAATCAGTATTAGGTTTTTGATCACGGATCGCAGCCACAGAATAACTAGAAAAATACACTTTTAGAGTGTTCAGCCAATTTTTCCAGTCTTCTTTGTCGAAATATTTAGGTTTAGAAGATGTACAAACGGTTTTGTCATCTTATTTGACGAACTACGATCCGAGTAAATTAGTTTTTTGAAAAAGATTTTTTTTGCAGTTAGGACAATTTACGAACGTGACATCCCTAAGGCCACACTTAAAACATGTCGGATAAGGTTCACGCTTGCACGTCCCTAGCGAGTGATCAGTTGAACGGCATCGCGGACAGAAAACAGACCTCTTATTAGTTATATTTGTAGGAACAGCTGATTTAGATATCATGTTGACATTATAGTGTTGTAGGTTAGGCACAGGTGTATCGTTCGGTTCGACATTTATAGATGCGACGGAAGCGTAGTTTTTTAGTTTAGACGGTTTAAAGTACTGTGAATTATTATAGTGACCGTGCGTGTCCTTTTTATTTATGTAAGCTAAATCAGAAAGAAAGAAAGATAAATTTTATTGCTGCTAAAGAAACACAAGTCACAAAAAATACATTAAATACAATCAAGAAAACAGTAAGGGTTATATATACGTATACTAGACAAAAAGAAACAAATAAAAACAAACAATAGTGGGAAATATCATAGAATAAGTATATAGCTAATATTGTGTCTCACGAAGCAACAACCAGGTGCTCATCTCGACATATGCCAGGCCACTAAGGTCTGGCGCCGGTTTTCAGACGAACCCTGATGTGAAAGGCACGGATGGCAAGTGGACCCGAGCCGTCCACAATAACATATCTGTGTAGTGACAGGTGATAATAATAATTCATAATATGCTTTTATAATAAGTATCAATAAATAATTAAAATACATTGGTTAATTTTATTACATTACAACATAATTATCACATCCTATATGAGGTATAAATTAAATTATAGATTGCGTTAAATATGAAAAATAAAATATAAATATAAAAATTGAAATAAATTAGTACCTATATTAAATTATAAAAAAAATGATTAAATTAAAAAGTTAAATGATAAAAATTGCATTAAATTAGAAAATTAATTGATAAAAATTTAATTAAATTAATAATAATAATTGATAAGTACTTAATTTTATTAATCAATCAATTAATAAATAAAAAATCGATTATATAAAAATAAGAGCAACATCTGTCGCCGCGTAAGTATATGTATGAGTGACAATGATTGTGATTGCAGCGCCTAAGCGAAACTAACTACGTATAGGGCGGGCACGATGAATGAAACATTATAGGCACCGATTACACGACCAGACAAACACATCAATGCAGCCATCAAATAAACGACATATCCATTCTGTTGTTGACAAAATCTTTTTGTGTTTCAAAAAGATATTGTCGTAAGCGAAGTCTAAAAACAGGCAACGAATTTAACTGTCGTAAAGGTGGTGGTAGATTGTTCCACACCTTTGATGCTGCATAACGAAAGGAGCCTCGAAACGCTGCCGAAGAGTGTTGTTGGATGGATAGCTGCTGCGAACACTGCCTGCTTTCGCATTCCCTCCTGCGCGTCGTCCATGACAACTTATTATATAGATAAAGAAGCTCACGGTGTTTTATGATATTAAAAAGTAGACATGCTAGGTGTAATTTACGCCGTGATTTCATTTTTAAGATACCGTTTTTGTTCAGAAAGGGTGTTACATGAGTTCTAGGAGGTATCGTGAAACAAAACCTGGCTGCCGCATTCTGAACTCTCTGTATGAGACGTGTTGTTCGAGCCAATAGGCGTGGACCATACACGGTGTCTGCATAATTCAGTTTTGACAACACTAGAGACTCGACTAACTGAACACGTAGTGTTTGCGACAAATAGGATCTTATCTTATACAGCAGTTTCAGCCGGTAAAAGCAATTCTGTACAGATGCAGCTATATGCGTTTCAAACCGTAGGCTCGTGTCCATTATCAGTCCAAGATTCTTAGCTTCATATACCCGTTCTATAGATTCACCTAAAATATTAACGTTAATGTTTGACGGTAAAGAGCTCAATTGGTGATTCGTACCAAATATCATGTACTTGGTCTTGGACGGGTTTAAAACCAGACAATTTTTTTCGGACCATACCGCTATCCTATTTAGATCCTCGTTCAAAGCCTGTACTGCGCTATGGTACTGACTAGGTTTAAAGTTAATGTACAACTGCACGTCATCAGCATACATGTGATAATGACAGTTCTTAATACATGATGGTAAGTCAGCACAATATAAAATAAATAAAATTGGGGCCAGAATTGAGCCTTGGGGCACACCTCGCTCTACACTAGATAGAGATGATGTCTTCGTGGTGCCATCACCAAATTTCAGTTCCACATACTGCCTACGGTTACTTAGGTAGCTGTGGAACCACCGTATAGCTTTATGGTCAAAACCATAAAACTGTAGCTTTGACAAAAGGATCGAAATGTTTATGGCATCAAATGCGCGGGAGTAGTCCAATAGAACCAGTAAAGTACTCATACCTTGGTCTTGGGCCGTTAAGATGCTATCCGTAGTGCTGTGGAAGTACTGTGCTTCTTTCTAAAGCCCGATTGTAAAACAGGCAAAATGTTTTGTTTTTCTATATACGCCGTTAGCTGGTTACACACCACCCTTTCCAAGACCTTAGAGAGGCATGGCAGAATGCTAATAGGACGAAGGTCCTTAATACTTATCGGGTTGTTAGTCTTAGGTAGTGTTGCCCAAATTCAGTCTTGGTCTTGCAGTCTTGGTCTTGTTCTTGCGTTTTTGCAAGACCAAGACCAAGAACAAGACCGCGTATTTTTAGCAAGACCAAGACCAAGACTGATCGTGCAAGACTTGAGCAAGAACAAGACTAAGCCTGCAAGACTCTTGCGTCTTGCAGCTAGGACTTAGCGCTATTTCACGGAGTAGTTAGGTGTAACAGTTCGGTGTATAGGTACGCTTAGGAATTCTATGAGACGCAAAAAACTGTATCAAAGAATATGAAAAACTGGACCTATGCGCATTACGACTAATAGGTACCATAAACATACCTACATAGCGAATAAAAAAATATCCATTGAAATCAAACTGAGTGCATGCATAGTAATGTTTTAACCATCGGCACTTTGATAATGCGGCATCAAAGGTTTTGTACTTACTTCTCAAAGAAATTTGCCGCTTTTCGGAAGTACATGGTTATGATACACGCGCCGGCGGCTTCTTTTGAAATCATATACAACAATCGTTGCCGCCGCGCCGAAATCACAACATTTGACACTATTTGATTGCCGCCACAGGGCGTAGGTAGACTCATGCAAAATAATTTCGAATTTTAAGAGTACCTACAGGTGTTCCAAACAATAAATAAGTTTCAGAGTGCTTAGAATGAAAATGAATACATTATACTGATCACGCAAGCAGTATTATGATTAGGATAAAATGGTAAGGATAGGTAGTAGATGTCATAATAATTCCAATTCTAATACGTTTTTCTAAGATTTAAAAACTTTAATAAATAGTAATAGACTGATAGGTAATTGCAAGACTTGCAAGACTCTTGCTGCAAGACCAAGACCAAGACCAAGACTGGGAGCGCAATACCAAGACCAAGACCAAGACTAGGTGTATTGGCGCAAGACCAAGACCAAGACTGGCTAAGTCTCGTCTTGTTCTTGCATTTGGGCAACACTAGTCTTAGGGATAGGTCTTACGGTCGCAATCTTCCAATCGGCCGGAAACTCTGATGTTAAAATTGACTTGTTTATTATATCGGTAATGGTAACGAGTGAAAGAGGAAGTGTGAGCATTATCATTTCTAAGTTTATGTTGTCACAGCCTTCTGCATTAGATTTTAGTCCAAAGAGTATAAGTACGTGATATAGCCTCTGGGGATACAGGTAACAATTTAAAAGGTGATGTATTAAGAGGGACTGAGCTGTGGCTATGAAACTCGAAGTATGTCAAATAAGATATATCTGCCTTATCAGTGCCAGGAACGTTCAGAAAATGATTGTTAATTAAGTCGGGGTCAGAAAAATGAGGCGGGAGTTCCGATTGTCTTTTAGTAGGCACTATTGTCTTTTTTAAATTTTGCCATAACATTTTGGGATATTTTAGGTTACTATTAATATTTTGCTTAAAATATGCAATTTTTTTCCTATGCAGTGAGTCGACAACTAATGATTTTAAATCAATATAATATTTTTTTTTAGAGGCAGCTCCTGTCTTTCTGTATTGAGCTAGTGCATTATCCCGTAACCTCATCATAAGTTTGATATTGTCTGTAATCCATGGATATGATGCGTCTTTTATGAGACGTGTTTTAAGAGGTGCATGAGTATTGAACATTGTTACTATCAGCTGGGAAAACACATAAAGCAGTTCGTCCACAGTACTAAACACAGAACTGTCAAAATTAAGTGCTAATAAATCCCTATGGAGGCTATCTTCTGAAATATATTTTATGGGTCTGTAGTTTATACTGTAGGGTTTCAGTTTCTCTCTCTTAATGTGAAATTCGCATACAATTACCGAGTGGCCATTGGCACACCTAAAATCTTCATCCCTCAAATTTCTAACTGGTAAATCTGTGCATACCAAGTCTATTAAAGTTTGACTTGTATCAGTAAAATTTGTAGGGGAGGAAACTACTTGCGCAAGACTAAGAGTGTTCAAAAATTCTAGAATCTTCTTCGTTTTTCCTTCATGTAACCTTAAATAATTTACGTTAAAGTCACCAAGCAACACGACGTGATCGCAATGACTCACACTTGTAACTGCAGACGTGACAGCGTCTAGGAAGACGTCCAAGTCATGCCACGGCGGGCGATATGCCGTGCCAACAGCGATACGTTTGCTATTTATTGTTAATTGCAGCCACATTTGTTCGACAGTCTCATGACGGCTATCGTAGGGCAAAGTTACGTTACGCACACTCAGACCTCGCCTCAGGTAGAAACCCACTCCTCCACCACGGCCCGAGCGCACAGCGTCGGGGCGTGGCGAGTGACGCAGCCGAAATCCTGGCACGAAAGGTGCCCGCGAGTCCTCTCCCGGCCTAAGCCACGTCTCGTTTACCACCATAATGTCCAGGCTATATCTATCAAATAATGCAATAAAGTCGTCTTGATTAGTACAGAGGGACCCCACATTAATAAATCCAACTTTTAGATACTTTTCTATCACAGACATGACAATAGTGTGTCATAGTAGTTCCGTTTCAACACAATAGATAAAGATAAATTCGAAATAGCGGATTTATATACATTAGCAAAGTAGTCATTGTACATTAATGCACAGTATAATTTAAGGTAAGTGCTTGTAAATATAGAATAGATTTTCGTAGGCCGTGTAAGTGTATTTTTATATATGTAAATAAAGACTAATAATAATGTATAATACTCTTAATGTGAGCAGATATGTGCGGTAGGACGTGCCAATAAACATGATTTACAGCGGGCATGTTATCGGGCTGAATGTTATCAGTACGCGTAGAATAGTTTCAATATATAAGTGGTGAGAACCGAATACAATAACTGTAAGTATATGTATATTGTAAATGTATAATG
Source organism: Euclidia mi (assembly GCA_944739405.2). Taxonomy (NCBI): domain Eukaryota; kingdom Metazoa; phylum Arthropoda; class Insecta; order Lepidoptera; family Erebidae; genus Euclidia; species Euclidia mi. The sequence goes on along the minus strand of OX123204.2, from coordinate 20,735,662 downwards.
TACATAATGAAAGTGATTATAAATAAAATAAAACAATACAATTTAAATAAACTTAATTTATAATGTGTTAACCTCATGTATAGTAAAATATAATAGCAAGTCACTGTACATAGGCACACATAATAGGCGCACATATAAGTATGCATTTAGCACTGAGCAAAGGTAGGACAACTGTAGCAAATGCAACTGGGATGATGAACAGTGCTGGAAAGTAGGCTCCATCGTGAAATATAAAATTTGAAAAGCTTTGCGAGACACAATAGCGGCAAGTGAAATAAAAAAATAAGGTGGTAAAAAGACTGGTAAGCTTTTTTTTTTTTTTTTTTTTTTTATTTTGGCTTACAAAACTGGGTACAATCATTTTAAAGTACAAAATAAAAACATAGTTTACAGGACTTACACTAAATTGTCCCTACTAGATGTAAGCACAGCATGCTTTTTAAAAAATAAATTATAAAAATGTGTTTTGGACTACCTTAGTCCTCTTGAACATAATCCTAACTTAAAATTAAATATAATGAAATTGATTCAAACGAATCAGAACAATATTTTACTGTAACTGTTTTACATATTAAAAACCCGAATCAATTTTAAAATTAAAATTAAATATTGGTAACTGCTTTTGCGGAAATAATCGATTTAACCTGACGCTTAGCTGAGGCCAAAGAACCGTGAAAGATGTCAAAATCGAAACGTATGGAATTATAAACAGAACACATGCGATATAATGGAGAGTGACAACCGAGACGGGACCTGCATGAAGGAAGTGCGAAAGTCATTCTATTATGTAGACGGCTGCCAATGCGTGGAACTGTGAATTGTAACTGCTCTAAAAGATTAGGGGAATCAATATGACCGTTCACTAGTTTAAAAAGAAATAGGATGTCAGACTCCTTTCTACGGCTATGTAATGGTGTTACTTCGTAATGAGATATCCGCGACTGATATGATTGAAGAAGTTGACACTTATTGTCAGAATAACTGAGGTGGTATAGAAAACGTTTTTGTACTCGCTCTAGTCTGTTTGAGTGAACTTGATAGCCTGGATTCCATACCACGCTACAGTACTCCAAGATACTGCGTACAATACTATTAAAAATAAGAATAGTAAGTTGAGGATCTTTCAAAATTTTCATTTGCCGCGTGATAAAACCACTTAATTTCGATGATTGTTTTATAATTGCATCAATATGTTGCCTAAAACTAAGAGAACTGTCTATGATTACACCCAGATCGCGTATGCTAGAAACCTCGGTTATGGAAGAATTACCAATATAGTAAGTAGCGTTAGTAGGATATAACTTCCTTGTAAATTTAATGTGGTAACATTTATTTGCGTTGACCACCATGCTGTTGTCGTTACACCAATCTTGGAACCTATTTATATCTGATTGAAGAGCACTTGCATCCTCAGTACTGTTTATTCTGCGATAAATTTTTAAATCATCAGCATATAATCCAAATTTAGAGTTAATTGATAAAGATATGTCATTAATGAATATTATAAAAAATAAAGGCCCTAAATGGGACCCCTGAGGAACACCAGAGGGCACATTTCTAGCAGCAGACTGGTAGCCGAATAATGAAACTAGTTGTGATCTTTTACTTAAATATGATTCGCACCAACGAAGCAGTGAACCATGGTTGCCGACACCATCCAATTTACGAAGTAATAGATCATGATTTACTAGATCAAATGCTTTCCTGAAATCGGTGTATATAGCGTGAACTTCCCCCTGTTTATCTAATGTCTTGTATATATCAGTAACATAATTCACCAGATTGGAAGTTGTTGATCGTTTAGGTAGAAATCCATGCTGTTCAATATGGATGCAATTTTTAACATGTGTATATATTTTTCTCTGTACAATTGATTCCAGAATTTTACCAGCTGTAGAAAGAATCGAAATAGGACGGTAGTTCGCAATATCATTTAGGTCACCGGTTTTATGAATTGGAGTTAAAAAGGCAATTTTCCATAATGACGGAAATACACCCGCTTTTAAGGAAGTGTTGTATATTTGATTAAGCGGTTTACACAGATACTTCGCACAATTTTTAAAAAACAATGGTGGTAATAAGTCATTCCCGGGGCCTTTATTGCAATCTAATGTTTGAAGATATTCTAGTGTTTCTTTTTCAGTTATTGAAATATCATTTAGTGGGAAGATGTTCCTGTTGGTACTGCTCGAGTTGCGACAGCAAGGGGGTACTGGTAAATTATACGTATTATAAACAGCCTGAAAATATTCAGAGAACAGATCACAGATTTGCTGACCACTACTTGCTGTCGTTTCGTCAAGGAACATGTCGTTTGGTATAGAGGAACGATGAGTCTTCCTAGCATTAATAAATTCCCAGAAATATTTTGGACTATGGCGCAAGTGAACTTTAGCCTGTTCCTTAAATTTAGAATAACATGCCCTGATTAAGGCGTCACAACGCTCTCTTAAAATGTTGTAGGTATACTTATCCATTGGATTATGATATTTTTTGTATCTCGAATGATATTTAGCTTTTTCTTTTAAAGCTTTTATAGTAGACCTGTTATACCATATCGGATATTTAGCGTCACGCTGAGCCTTAAATGGTGTGTATTTATGTATAATTGGAAGGATACTGTCGTAAAATTTCTGAACCATGATATCTACATCGGCTCCTTTATCCCAGATTGAAGACCAGTTAATCAAACCTAACTCGTAGTTAATTGACTCATAGTTACTAGCTGTGAAATTTAATCTAGTAGTGCGTTTTGGTTTTAAAAATCGATGACTAATCATTTTTAAATCAATAAGCAGGGGCGGGTGGTGTGCATCTGTTTTATCTAGCAAAAGTTCGTCAGCTGCAGAAACAGTTAAATATTCAGGATGATTGCACAGAATCAGGTCTAATGTACGTAGATTAGTATTAGTAATAGGATTACATTGATATAAATTGTTAAAAGACATAGCATCAATTAGAACGTTCTCCATATAATTACATGTCGGCAAAGGGGATAGAAAGCAGTTTCCAAAGTCTTTATTTCTTGACCAAACTATTTTACTGAGATTGAAGTCACCTACAACTAAAGTTACTGATAGTTGAGATATGTTGTTACTAATAACTTGACTTATGTTATGTATAAGACTGTTAAAGTAATCTGGTTTAGGAGGGGGTGGAACATATGCCGAACAAATATGTAGGTCACGACCATTTTCGCATTTTATGCTGATCCATAAGTCTTCACATGCAGACTCCCATTTAGTAATGCGAACTGCTTTATATTTTTTATAAACAGCAATTAATGTACCTCCACCGTCCCTTTTGGAAGAAGATGTAGTTGATCGGTCTCTCCTGAAGATGTCGTATCGGTCGTCGAACAATTCGCGGTCGTACACTGTATCATTAAGCCAAGACTCTGTCATTACTATAATATCATAATCAGTAGATAATATAGATAAGAAAAGATTTTCAGTTTTTGTTCTTAGGCCTCTTACATTTTGGTAAAATATCTTGAGATTGAATTTTAGTTTAAAAAAAAAATATAATAATCATCCAATTAATATCAACTATTAAAATAATAAATTTACAAAGATTTTAAAAATTCTAAAGATTTTACAATTTTAGCCGACTCGTTCTTGTCCTTGCGTATAAAAATCCGTCCGTTTCTAATCCACACGAATTCGTATTGCTTTTCCTTGGCAAAAGCCCTAGCAGCAGCATGAAGTTGCTTATTCAGTGGTGACAAATGCTCAGACACATAAATTGGCTGTCGGTCAGACCCTATACCAAGATGAGCAGTGTTGAGCTTGCCGTCTTTGTTCTGCTTATTAAAAACTTTAACTGCGGCCAGGATATTATCACGTGCGCGTGTACTTGCGAGTTTCACAATTACATTACGAGGACGTTGTGTTTCTGAGTTAAGCTTTGCTACACGGTGGCATGTTACTATGTCAGTACTGGGCAAATCACAGGATACAGTTTTCAGAAGTTGTTGAAAAGTAGTTAGTAGATTCTCGTAGTTAAATTCGGGTATACATTGCAGTTCCACGTTACACTCTCTCGATTGCTGTTCCATTTGTGATAATTTAGCGGTTAGATCAGAGACTTCAGAACGAAGTGTGTTGTTGTCATTTACCAGTTTAGAGACAATAGATTTGGTTTCATTGTTGATTGTAATTTGATTGTCGTGGTAATCGGACAAAAACTGTAACGATCCAATTGCCTCATCCAGATCAGTACGAAGGGAGCGCATCTTGGTACTAAGTTCTCCAACTTCCCTCTGCATATTTGATAAAATTGTATTCGTTTTATCCACATTTGCTTGTTGCGTTTCAAATTGCCGGTTCATGTCACATCTTAATTGACGTATTTCCTCCAAGATCGCCAACTGGCTTACATCGCAGTTTCCCTGAGTAGGCAGTAATGGGGAAGAGTTTTTCTTATTTGATGTAACTGCGATATTAGGCTTTAACATCCCGGCCGTTTGTCCGGGACGCGCAGGCGAGCTGTCGTCATTTAAACGCCTGGTGACATTACTGCAGGAGGGGCACTTCAGTTTTGCCAATTTTTTATGGTCTATTTCTAAGGCTGTGCCTTGGTTAATATTCAGACACGCTAGGCAGTAACTAGATGTACAACTATTACATTTTAAGTGGTTATTGTCTGATAAGCGATTATCACATCCAGCGCAATTCATGATGAAAAAATAAATACAGTATTAAAATATTATTGAGCACACTATTAAAGGCCCCGAAGAAAAGATAAAATAATATTGTGTTGGGTGCACACTAAAAAAGGCCCACGGATTGCTTCGTGCGGCGCGGCGAGCGTGAGCCCGCGAGAAAAAGGCCTTAAGCGCCGTGAAATTGGCGGCGCTTACGCGTACTGTTCAAACAATTCACAATTAGTTAACGCAGGTATTTGTATAACACAACTATTGATTATAAGTTTGAAATGTACTTATATCGTAGTTATTTAGCACTAATCACAAACACTATGTGAACGATGGGCACATACACTGATTGATTAAAGTTTATTTGAGTAGAAATGATCACTTTTAACTACACAAAAACATTTCTTAGTACGAGCTGAATTATGCGCGACTGTATCGTAAGGTAGTCCGATGAATGATGAGCTTCATTAAATAAATAATCTAATAACAAACGCGAGTAAAAACACAGTAAAGAAATTACATACAGTTTTAGAATTAGCAAAATCATCAAACTAAGGCTACACCAAAAATTTTTAAAATGTCTTTATCGCTGCGTATTCGCTCTGCTGCCTTTCCATCTTCCTTACGAGCCAGTATTTTACCGTCACGTGTCCAGACGTACTTCCATTTCTGTTGCTGGCCAGCCTGCTTCGCGTGATAAAATAAACGTTTGTTTGTAGGCGTTAGTCGTTCGTTAACGTAAACGCGTCGCGATGAGCCAGTCACTTCGACGTCAGCTGATGTTAGTACACGCCACACTCGCGCCGCGCGCAGTAAACAATCACGCGTTGCGCGCCGAGCGAACCTCACACTTATTAAGCGCGGCCGTTGCGATGCAGGGTCAGCAGGTGTGGTGCTGGTGGGTTCCTCGACTCGGTTTCGTCTACTCGACCCTATACGCTGCACATGCACAACATTTTTCTCATCAATATCCGCGCCCAATTTTACAGCCAGAGTCCTGACAAGATGCATTATACTCTCGTCCTTGTGTTCTGGGATTCCAGCTATCTCGATATCGTTGAGAAGGAGTTCCTGGTCGCGTTCGTTGAGCTGACACTTCAATTCAGCAACGGTATCTTCAAGGGAAGCCGTGTCATTCGTGACTTGAAGCGTGGCTTGGTTTTCTAGAGCCGTGATTCTGCTGTCCATTATATCAATGGCATCGTTACATGATTTTAAGGCAGAATTAAAATCTATGCGACACTCTCGTACTTCTGCACGCAACGCACTCAGCTCGCTCCTGATAGCACGCATTTCGAGAACTAAGTCCATTTTTGCATCTGTATTGGTGTCGGATGTTATTGTGTCGCTGACAGTCGGCGCGGGACTAGTTCGAGGCTCTGGGGTGTAGTAGCCCGCTCTCCCTTTACCTTCGGCGTGTGAAGTATCTTTGCAACTAGGACACACCCATCCCTTACTAATATCTGAACCCCCAGGCGAGGTAACACAGCCTCGGTGATACGCCGCAGAACATTTAATGCATTTAACAGCAGCGCTTGCTGACAGAAATTTGCCACACCCGTTGCACTTCACCATATTGCGAATATCGTAACAGTGGTATAGGTAGTGTGATGTTATAATATATTATGTAATAGGCGCAGGCGCAATATTGATAAACAAAACAGTCAGGTAGTACGGTTTTAGATATTACAAATTCTTCACGATAGATGGCGCTGACCGTAAAGTTTGTTGCAAAGGAGATTTATGTGGTATATAATTTACAATTTAGCACGTCTTTATTACACAAACTGTTCAGCCACCGAGTTGCTCACACTGCACATATAAACACTACTTTTAATATTAAGGACGCGTTTACAAAATTAGTAGGTACAAAATCGCGTCACTACAGCGACACGGCGGCAACAGTACGTACTACGTACGGTAATTTGCGGAAATGTAGTTCAACTAAATAACTTTGAGACTTAGAATTTTTTGTGATATGTATCTATGTGTTATAGGCCTGGCTGTGCAAATTACGTACAAATAAGTTTCTTATTTTTATATACCTAAATGGACATTATTACTTTATTTTTTCCATTATGTTGATTCAGGATATATTTCGGTATTTAGATATTATTTTGTTTCTTGCGTTGAAATCTGGTAAGATTATGTGGACTGATGGTATACCATCCCATTCAAGTGTTGCGACTGGAACTCATAAAAGAGTAGACCTAGTTATGCCAGGTTGGGGCTCATTTTATTTGTTTTAGTGAGACCCTACCACTGGTACTAGTGAAGAAACCTTCCAAGGTTATTCGATGAGTCTTACTGGTACTCTTATGTGAGTAGAGCTAGGCATGCCGAGTTTGGACTCATTTAGTTTGTACATAAAATACCCTACCACTGGAACTTATGAAGTAACCTTCCAGGGTTATTCGATGACTCTTGCTGGTTCTTATATGTGAGTAGAGCTAGGCATGCCGAGTTTGGGCTCATTTTGTTTGTACATAAGAGACCCAACCACTGCAACTTATGAAGTAACCTTCCAGGGTTATTCAAAGACTCTTGCTGGTACTCATATGTGAGTAGAACTAGGCATGCCGAGTTTGGGCTCATTTTGTTTATACATAAGAGACCCTACCACTGAAACTTATGAAGTAAACTTCCAGGGTTATTAGATGACTATTGCTGGTTCTTATATGTGAGTAGAGCTAGGCATGCCGAGTTTGGGCTCATTTTATTTGTACATAAGAGACCCTACCACTGGAACTTATGAAGTAACCTTCCAGGGTTATTCAATGACTCTTGCTGGTACTCATGTGTGAGTAGAGCTAGGCATGCCGAGTTTGGGCTCATTTTGTTTGTACATAAGTGACCCTACCACTGGAACTTATGAGGTAACCTTGCAGGGTTATTCAATGACTCTTGCTGGTACTCATGTGTGAGTAGAGCTAGGCATGCCGAGTTTGGGCTCATTTTGTTTGTACATGAGAGACCCTACCACTGAAACTTATGAAGTAACCTTCCAGGGTTATTCGATGACTATTGCTGGTTCTTATATGTGAGTAGAGCTAGGCATGCCGAGTTTGGGCTCATTTTATTTGTACATAAGAGACCCAACCACTGCAACTTATGAAGAAACCTTTCAGGGTTATTCAATGACTCTTGCTGGTTCTCATATGTGAGTAGAGCTAGGCATGCCGAGTTTGGGCTCATTTTGTTTGTACATAAGTGACCCTACCACTGGAAGTTATGAAGTAACCTTCCAGGGTTATTCGATGACTCTTGCTGGTACTCATATGGAAGTAAAGCTAGGCATGCCGAGTTTGGGCTCATTTTGTTTGTACATAAGAGACCCTACCACTGGAACTTATGAAGTAACCTTCCAGGGTTGTTCGATCACTCTTGCTGGTACTCATATGTGAGTAGAGCTAGGCATACCGAGTTTGGGCTCATTTTGTATGAACATCAGAGACCCTACCACTGGAACATACCTAGCTCTACTCACATATAAGTACCACTAAGAGTCTTCGAATAAACCTGAAAAACCTGAAAGGTTACTTCATAAGTTCCAGTGGTAGGGTCTCTTATGTACAAACAAAATGAGCCCAAACTCGGTATGCCTAGCTCTACTCACACATGAGTACCAGCAAGAGTCATTGAATAACCCTGGAAGGTTACCGCATAAGTTCCAGTGGTAGGGTCTCTTATGTACAAACAAAATGAACCCAAACTCGGCATGCCTAGCTGTACTGACATATGAGTACCAGCAAGAATCATCGAATAACCCTGGAAGGTTACTTCATAAGTTCCAGTGGTAGGGTCACTTATGTACAATCAAAATGAACCCAAACTCGGCATGCCTAGCTGTACTGACATATGAGTACCAGTAAGAGTCATTGAATAACCCTGGAAGGTTACTTCATAAAATGCAGTGGTAGGGTCTCTTATGTACAAACAAAATGAGCCCAAACTCGGCATGCCTAGCTCTACTCACACATGAGTACCAGCAAGAGTCATTGAATAACCCTGGAAGGTTACTTCATAAGTTCCAGTGGTAGGGTCTCTTATGTACAAACAAAATAAGCCCAAACTCGGCATGCCTAGCTCTACTCACATATGAGTACCAGCACGACTCATCGAATAACCTTGGAAGGTTACTTCACTAGTACCAGTGATAGGGTCTCACCAAAACAAATAAAATGAGCCCCAACCTTGCATAACTAGGTCTACTCTTTTATGAGTTCCAGTTGCAACACTTGAACGGGATGGTATACCATCAGTCCAGATAATCTTACCAGATTTCAACGCAAGAAACAAAATAATATCTAAATACCGAAATATATCCTGACTCAACATAACGGAGAAAATAATGTAATAATGTCCATTCATACAAAAGAAATTTACTTGTACGTAATTCGCACAGAATACGAGAAGTATCAAATTGATTTTAGCGAATATTTTGTATTCGTATATTGCTTTTTTCGTCTTCGGGCTGCAGCGACAAGCGACATAGAGTCCACTCCCGACGGCGCTCAAGCGCAGACTGAGATCTCATTGCAGAATTTGGATTTATAAATCAAGAAAGTGGCTAAATAAAACGAACCTTATTGCCACATATTAAGACACACGTATGCGAGCAAAATAGAAGAAAAATGTAAGATGATTTTTTGCTTTTTTTGAGTCAATTTACAATATTTTGAAAAAAAAGATCAAATTGTTTTTGAGTTGACTATATTTACTACCCTATTCTATCTTTGAAAATCTAAATAAATGTAAAAATAGAGAGAAAATTGTACCCAAAAATAGCAGTATATGCCTATTTTTGATTTAAGAGGCCGTTTCGAATCGATTTTACATTAATATTAATTAAATATTTTTTATTTATTTTCAAATTGATTTATAGATAAAAAAGTAATCAATTTATCGTAATCATTACTTTTATTAGTTATTATCTAAAATTGTCGTAAAATGTACCGGAAATATGTGGTTTTTTGATACAAGCGTAAACGCTTCCTTAAGACAATTGTTTTTCACTGTTCTTATTTATCTCGGGGGTAGATTATAAGTGCTATTATAATGTTTTGATTTTTAAGTAAGTGAAATATGGTCTTGCACTACACAGGAAGTCCGGATAACAGTGTATATTATGTAACGAACTGGTTTAAAACTTTTTACAATAAACTTCACTACTTTAGATACACTTATTATATTTTTATAGCGAAGAAATATGCGACGGGTCAACGACCGATTTGACATCCGTGACGTCACTCGGTGCTACTGTGTTAGACGTAGGGTAACTAGGTTCGTGAAATTATGCACTTAAACACTGGAACCTCTCATAGTTTAGAAATAGTGTTTTTAGAGTGTCTATAGTGTCTATAGCCGTAGTACATGAAGCTAATACAGTAGAATAACACGGTCTAATATTGTGAAGCAATATATTTAGTTTTTCATGTTCGGTTAGTACCGTGTTCGGTGACAATCGCGCAAAAAGTTGGAACATAATTGATAAATAGATGATTATACCCTCAGTTTGCCCTTGAGTACGATTACGAATCTCGGCTAAAAGTTTATAATCATAGTCGTACGGTGTAAAATCAGCTGTGAGTTTACTAACTAGTTCGTCCCATGTAGAAATGGAATTTTTAACACCGCGAAACCAGTGTAACGCATTACCCGTAAAAATTTCGGACGCGTAATCGAATAATCTATTGGCAGGTAGATTTCTAACCGACCTAAATTCCGTCACGAGTTGTAGAAATTCGCGAACGCAGCCTGTTCCGTCGAATTTGAGTTTCGATAGTTCGCCAACCCTCAAATGCTCACAGTGGACAGTTACCGGGGTCGACGCTGCCTGTGGAGGGGTAGAATCCGTGCAAGTCTTCGTGACTCCGACTTCCGCCGACGGAACATTCGAGTGTTCTATCTTAGATAGCTCTGCCAACAGCATCCGAAAGCGTTCAGTCAGGTCGGATATTTTCTTGCCGTATTTAGGTTCGGATTTATCTAATCTGCCCAATCTGTGGTAGACCTGGTTGTGCAAAGCCGTAGTTCGCTTCGCCAAGTTGTGGTCGTATAGTTCCTTAAGGGAAGAGATTCGCGAATCTAAATCAGCAACTGACAGGCTAGCTCCCTTGAAGTCGTCTGCTATATCTAGGCCTGACTCTAGGATTTCGTCATTCGGAATCAGCTCGAGTAGTTTAGGTAGCTGCTTCCGTAAACCTAGAACAGAGGTAGCCGGCTCCTCTCCGTCAATATCGACCTCGTAGGCCAATTCATTTTTATTTAGTAGAAATTACTTAATAGGGTTAGTGCTCATGATGAAATGAAATGTATGATAGATAGATAAGAAAGAAACGTAAGTATATTACAGCCCTCTGTGTGCAATCGTTCTGCTTTACAAAGAAACTACGACGATTCGGTGTAAAAATGTAGACAATAGATAAGTGACTTGCAAAAATAAAAAACGGTTATTTCAAATTGCGAACTGTTACGTACGGAATCGGTAGTTGAAATTTAAATTAGACAATAGTAGGACACATAATAGTTATACAAATCAAAGAAAGACAGCAATACACAGATACACACAAGTTAGATAGTACGTACCGGTTCGCTGATGTCTGCACCTCCTCGTTTACAAAGACTGACCTCCTAAACAAGAACAACTGCAGTAATTGGAAGTGAGACAAATAGAGTTGGGCGCCACTGAGACGCAGGATCTCAGGTAGGATGTCGGGGTTCAAGAGAAACACTGCTAGGCTGAACATATTAAAAGGGGCTTAACATAATTATTATAACGCAATACGTGAAGTATTACGTTACAAAAGTATCAATGTTCGCGTGATAAATCTTTACTGCAGACTGAATGTACCGAAGCGTAGATTCGCATCTATGATAAATTAAAAAACTAAACCTTCATTAGTAGTGTCAAATTTATAGGATCTTAATACTGTTGATATATGACTCAATATGTTAGGCAGTTTATTTGCCTTGCTTTATATATGTGCGACAAATATCACAATATCTATGCTTCCCATTAAACCAATAGTAAGTATACGATTCTGCCACTTGTTCGGTTTTCGTGTACAATCTTCGAATTTAATTTTATTATTCAAAATTCATATTATATTAAAAGTTCACTAATACATGATTTACAAATAATAATATAACAACTTACAACCCGTATGTTTTCTCAATCTTTTGTCATACAACACTAGCACCCACTTAAAAACCATTCCAAAAATAAATTGCCATTGCTACCTAACTTTTTACAAACCTCTACTGAAACAGGAGTGTATTTTTCCCTGTTTATTAGTAATGGTGGGTAATTGTGCAGTGACTACAAAGTGTTGTAGGGTGTAATCAGTGTCGTATGGCTGGTAACAGGACCACTCCCCAGCCAGTACTACAAAGGGATTTTCTTACTTCACGTAAACGGCATTGGGAAGTGCGGCTTTTGGTATATCACGTGTTTTCACTTATGTATCAGTGTCTTTGTTGAGATTATGTGGGTGTGCGTTTCGCATCGTGACGATTCAGTTGCTGTTGGATGACTATCGTCTCTAGCTGTCCCCTTTACAACGGCTGTTTGATGAAATTTCGGTCATAGTAGGTCGAAATATTTGGATAGAGTTTTCGGCTTCCTTGCGTAACAAAATACTTCTCGGAAACGAACTCCACACAGCCATATTATTTTAAAAGCATTGAGTGAAAATAAGAGTTATACAGTAAGTGAGGAACTCAATAAATATACCTTTTCCTTCAGTGCGTTTCACACCGTTATTTACATATTTAGCTTACGGGAAAGCAGATTGATCAGAAACAATTTCTGTGTCAATAGACATTTTACTCACATCAAATCGACAAACTAACCGAAACACGCCTTGCCGTCCACCACTACTAGACTGGGCCCTGGACACGAGACACCATTTTGTGTAATCCACATATTGTAGTTTTGATTCTGAAGCACGGGATTATTCATAGGGTGGCATATTTACAAATGGAAGTCAGTTAAAAAGAACACTGCCACTAAAAAATCTATTTGAAAGTAGAGACACAAGTTTAAGCCAGGGTGTGCTTCCGCTCTACTAATCTGTCCGATCGTAGAGAAGAGGCATTCGGGTTTGCGCTCCCGGCTTGCTCGAGCTGTCGCAATCACTACCAATATCCCTTCCGTGATTGCGGCATCCTTTGTTACCTTTGACATCCTTTCCCAAACCCAACCTCCTTTAACATTCCCCTATCCTATCCTGTATTTCCCTTCCTTTCCTTATCCGTAGTAGAGGTGAAGAAGATGGCGCAATGGCTTTAAGGGGATTAAATATTACTCTACCTAGGAGGGTACCGGTTCTACCGGAGAATCCCTCTCTGAGCATTGTGGCTCAGACTGCCCCATCGTATCTGGTTGGGCAAAATTCTCAACGGCGACGCGCTTTGCCACACGTCACGTTTTGTCTCCCCGTCCAACAGAGGTAAAAAGAGGGCTAGGGAATGCCTGTTTGCAACGGTGAATGTTTGTGGAGGAGTGGATAGTAAGATCGATGAATTGTGTGATACGATGGATGTAAGGAAAATTGATATACTGGGGGTGAGTGAAACAAAGAAGAAACTACTCATGGCCAATATCGTGCATACTGGTCTGGAGTTGTTGAGTCTGAAAGGGCTAGCCGAGGAGTTGGAATGATTCTGTCAGATAGAATGAATGAGTGTGTGAAAGAATATGAATATGTCAACTCCAGGCTTCTTTGGATGCGATTAAAGATTGGCTTAATGAAAGTTTTTGTTGTATGTGTTTATGCTCCGGACATGTCCAAACCATTGAATGTCAGAGAGGAATTCTGGGACAAGGTCAGAGATGTGCTTGCTAGGTGTGAGAATAATGAAAGAATAATTATGTTAGGCGACTTTAATGGCTGGGTAGGTGTGTCTCGTGATGGATATGAAAGGGTTCTAGGGCGATTTGGTGATGAGAGAGTGAATGAAAATGGTGAGTGTTTGCTGGACATTTGTATGGAGAGAAAACTTGTTGTGACTAACACTTTGTTTAGTCACAAGATGATTCACATGTATACATGACAAAGGCAGACAGAACGAAGTATGATAGATTTTGTTGTGGTAGATGAACGTTTAAAAGGAAAAGTGAAAGATACCAGAGTGTACCGAGGCTTGAATGTGGGTACTGACCATTTTTTGGTAGTTAGTCGTATAGCGGGACTAACAACTAAATGGCGCCATCGGCCTCGCATACACTCGCCTGCCATAGAAAGACTGAAAGTTGAAAGATTGGCAGAAGAGGATATACGCGATCAGTATAAAGAGATATTGGAAGTGAGGTTAAAAGATTTGTTTGAGAAAGAAGAGTGCGAAATAGAAGAATTTTGGAAAGAGTTTAAGAATGGAATGATTGAGACGGCCACTCAAGTATGTGGCGTAAGCAAGAGGAAGAACGTTAAGAAAATTTGTAATGAATGGTGGGATCAAGAAGTAAGCGGTGTGGTTGCGGAAAAGCGCAAAGCTTGGATGGACTTGCTGGCCTTAAGAGCCAACAAAAGAGTACAAGGTGGTGTGAATGACAATGAAAGTATTGTAAAAGAAAAGTATGACAGGTTGAAATATAAAGTAAAAGAGATAGTGAGAAGAAAGAAAGAAGAATGCAAGGATAAATTTGATAGAAAATTTGCCCAACATTTTCGGGCCAATATCAAATTATTGTGGCACTTGGTCAGAACAGCCCGAGGCAAATCAGAGGTTTCGAAAGTTGGTGTGATGAGGGATATAAATGGGAGTATTATTAGAGAGCATGGGGAAGTTCTGAATCAGTGGAAGGTATATTTTGAGAATTTGTTTGAACGAGGAGGGAGCGACAATAGGAATATAGTAACGAATGAGGAAGATAATTGTGAAAGTGGGATAAGTATGGAAGAGATACGATATGCATTGAAAAGTATGAAGGTGGGTAAAGCTGCGGGATATGACAGGATATCTGCTGAAATGCTCAAGGTAGGCGAAGGCGTCACTGCAAGCCTGCTGTATCTACTGTTTAATAAATGTTGGCGGTCCGGTCGTGTACCAGGTGACTGGAACAAAGCCGTTATTGTGCCACTGTACAAGGGCAAAGGGTCACAGCAGGAATGCAAAAATTATCGCGGTATCAGCCTCCTGAGTGTTGTTGGCAAATTGTATGCAAAGATACTGATTGAAAGAGTGATTTCTGAAACGGACAGTAAAATTTGGGATGTGCAAGCGGGATTCAAAAAGGGAATGGGATGTACGGATCAAGTCTTTTCCTTAAGGTGCATTGCAGAGAAAGTCTTAAGTAAACACCAGAAGGTTTTCTGCGCATTTAGTGACCTGGAAAAGGCTTACGATCGAGTGGTGAGGAATGAACTTTGGTCAACACTTTCTGTGTATGGAGTGAGCAGCAGTCTGATACGGGCACTTGAATCCTTATATAGGGATTCAAGTGCCTGTGTCGGAATAAACGGGGCCTACACGGACTGGTTTAACATTGATCGTGGTGTTAGACAGGCATGTGTAGCGTCTCCTTGGCGGTTTAATCTGTTCATGGACAGTTGTTTGACCGATCTGAAAGAGTCTGAATGTGGGTTAAGAATGGGTGGGTCAGTGTTTAAGACCCTGCTATATGCTGACGATCAGGTTCTATTTGCATCGTCAGCGTTGGATTTGCAGCAGATGGTCACCACGATGAATGAAGCGTATAAGAAGAAAGGTATGAAAGTGATTGTTAACAAAACCAAAGTCATGGTCATAGAGAGGGATGATAGTGTAACTGAATGTGAAGTAATGATAGGAGATGAAAAAGTGGAGCAAGTGAACGAGTTTGTGTATTTAGGGTCTTTGTTTACGAGAGATGGAAAATGTGAGGGAGATATTGAAAGGAGAGTGAAAGCAGGAAATTGTGTGAATGGCGCCTTACAGTCCATCATCAGCAATGATATTATCCCAAAGCAAGCTCACCTTGCTATACTGCAGGGAGTTTTGGCGCCAACACTGATGTATGGTAGTGAATCATGGGTATGGCAGAAGAAGCATGAAAGTAGAATCAATGCTGTGGAGATGAGAGCTTTAAGGAGTATGTGCGGAGTAAGGCTGATTGATAAAGTGAAAAACAGTGTGATACGAGAGAAGTGTGGTCTAAAAGAAGATGTAGTGACAAAGGTTGAAAAAGGGATGTTGCGTTGGTTTGGACATTTGGAACGGATGGATGAAAGAAGGAATACGAAAGGAGTGTATCGTGCGAGAATGAATGGAAATGTCGGTAGGGGACGCCCTAGGCGGACGTACGCCGACCAAATAGGTGACGTACTGAAAAAGGGCCAAATTAAAAGTACCCATAACCGACGCGCATGCATGATGAGGTTAATGAATGTCGAGGAAGCGAAAGGAGTATGTTTGAACCGAAGCATGTGGCGTTCTATAGTCTCTGCCTACCCCAATGGGAGACAGGCGTGACGATATAGATAGATAGATAGAGACACACTATTTTAAAGACAATCACCATTCAGCAGGTGGGAAGCCTTGGAGATTACATTTTGTTGAAGCAAGCCCTGTAAACATTTATCCTTTAAATGTTAACGGGAATGTGCCCTTGGACACATATTATGGAACACTTACAAAGAGGCTCATAATTGTTCAACAGCAACTTGCGAAAGAAACAAAAAAATAGAAATAGACATTTAAAAATAACATATATTACTTTTTTGGCCAGAGGCAATCTACAATACTGTACCCATTTTTCTACTACTGCGAAGCAGGCCTCCGTCAGCTTAGCTTAAACGACATAATATTTCCTAACTCTATGCTTAATTCAGCTGGTAAGTGGTAACAAAAACGGACCAATCAGCGATTGCTCTGATAATCTAACGGCTTTCTTAAACCAGTGTTTTTGTCAAAATATCACTTCCAGTGCCTGTATCGGTCTAGTAAAATTATAACATGTGGTACTGAAACTAGCCCGTTAAATTGTTAGTAATACATACAATTGACTATAATCTGTGTAATTATAATTTCACTAGTGAAATTATAATATCACGTGTTTTACTAAATCCCCGCGACATGTACATTAATTTATAATACTAAAATGTCAAAATTGTAATGCACTTTCAAACTCAAGCAACAAAAATCTTTTTTTAATATCATCGTACACCTCAATATTTCGTGAAGCAGTATGCTTACAACTTTACGTTTACGTCACTTGAACTTTTTGTTGTATCGAGGTTAGGTACCAAAGTTTTTAGTGGCAATTTTCTTTGGGTAATTTAGACACATTTTAGTGTCAAACCTCTAAGTTTTTAGGAAGCGTTTCCCCGTTTATGTTTACGATGTTATGTACGTTGTATATGTCGTATTTATTTTAGTAGCGATACCGTGGTTTTTACTGATATTGTCCTTTTAAGATGTAACTCCAACCTACATTAGCAACTGTTTATACTGTTTGTGCTGTATAAACATGAATATTAAAGGTATTTTTTGATAATATTGTGAACGAGCTATTTGTATATTTAGGTCTATACATCTGATAATTAACTACCTGTTAAATTAATTTGGCCTAACTGACATAGGCTATATAAATTTAATTAAAATTTTCTATTACGGAATTAATACTTCAGATTCCAGCCTAACAAATGATTAAACTGATATACCTAATCATTACGTGTTTGGTATCAAGAGAAAAGTATTAGTGAGCACATTACAAATATGTACATATATTATACTGTTTTAGTCAAAATATAAGTTTAATTAATTTTCGCGCGGTTCAGACGCTTTGCGTTAGGTACCTACCTATTTTTTTTCTTTCTTCGTTTACATATGACAATATAAATATTGCACGGTTAGTTTACATGCCCCATCGGGATACGGAAAAGGATTAAATTAAAAAAATAAGTATAAAAACTAAAACCCGACTACGTAATAAAAAGGGTGTCTGAAAATAACAAAACAAGAAAATAGCTCATTCAGATATAAATCCAGAAAAGTTTAAGTTCAGAAATGCTCAATCTAGAGCCTGGATACTATTATACCTGTCACGTTTTTTTTTATGTAGGTTAAAAGTATTCCTGGCACCGACATTAGGTAGGTATACATTAGGTGCGACCACGGCTCTAGCTTGAGCATTTCTGAACTTAAACTTTTCTGGATTTATATCTGAACGAGCTATTTTCTTGTTTCGTTCTTTTCAAACCCCCTTTTTATTACGTAGTCGGGTTATAGTTTTTATACAAATTTTTTTATTTATGTTATATGTAGTGGGCAAAAGAATAGACGTATTGCCTGATGGTAAGAGATTACCGCCGCCTATAGAAACCTGTAACACAAGAGGAGTTACAGACGCGATGCTGACTTATTGAAAAAGAGAATTTATCGAAAAGTTGAGGCCAACAAAGAAAAGGCTTGCTTATCACTGTAATAATATAATAAGGAAAATTGTCTTACTCGAGTTTGTAAGGGATCTGTATGATGGTTCAAAACAAGTGGTCTATGAAACAATTCAGAAACCCTGCTTAAATAGTAAACTTTTCAGAATGCCACCTCAAGAACGTGACAAAGTGGGTGAATATTAGGAGGATCTTTTGAGAAAAGAGTAACTAATGGACATGATGAAGGAAAATATAATTTCGTTAAAGTAATGGTCACTGCCAGTACGTTTTAATAACAGCGAAAATACCAACAGCAATATCAAGTTACGCAGAAAGACGTCACGACAATTTAATTATGGCCATTTATTTTTTTAAAGGGCAGACTCGGTACTATGTTTGTTTTTGACGAGGGACTTTATAAACTTTCAACTATCGGATAAAAAGAACATATAGTTAGAAATTAAGTGGTAAATACGTGGATGGCGTAGAAGAAGATCTCTTAAACCACTGCGCCGGGTGCGACACGTGAAACCGAAAATGTAACACCGAATACCACGTCACCGTAATCTCACTACTACGACGCACCTGACAACGAAAGCACGTTACAAATGTTGTGGCTGCTGACGCTACCAATTACAAACATACATACATACATAGACTCACGCCTGTTTCCCCGAAGGGGTAGGCAGAGGCATATTAAACGCCCACTTTTCGCCAGTGTTTTGATCCCACGTAATAGGTGGCGAGCCTATTGCCGATTATCGAGATATTTTGTTTGCCAGAGCCTCGTCCGTTGATCGGCAGGTGCACCACTTGCAGGTGAGGTTGGCTTGGGACCCTAAGTTCTTGTTGGGAACCCTATGCACCCAATTACATACAAGGCGCATTATTGTGTTAGCTCAGCGCAGCAGTCGTCTCCACGCTCCCCTACAGTTAGGTCGTTATTATGTAGTCTAAAAGTATATTTTGTGGTACCACAGTAAAGCATAAATGTTTTGTTTTCTGGATTTCTTTATTTATCTTATTTTTCACACAATACAACATCTTCTGGTATTGGTGAATGGACACCCCACTACACCATGTGTGCAATCGATAATTGCAGTATCAATATTAGCACAGTGCCTAACATGATGCATTCGACTCTGCAAACATACATTGCATATAATAAAAGTTCATTACATCGGTTACCACCACTTTCTCAAATAATATAACCTAAAGCCTTCCTATATTTAAACCATTCGAACTCACTCCAATTATTTTAGTATCCTTAAGGAAAACCCCAAATGAAATTAAAAAAACTGTTTTAAAACAGAAAATCTCATCGTTAAAGCCTTCCAGAAACTGGAGGCTTTAAGGGTTTGAGAGACACAAAAAACAGGTGTCAATTAAGAACAAATTAGCAGGCAAAACATTACAAAGACCAGACATTTTTGTTTAAAACCGTACAAAACTCGGCGTTTAATTTTATTTTTTGGAACAATGGAAGCTCTTTCTAATTTGCCAAGTCTTTACTTGCTTAATTAATAATTGCGTTCGTACCGCAAAAAGGATTTAAATACATTGAGACCAGGATTTTTCTGTAAATTGTTGTATGTCTGTGATAATAATTAGGTGTGTGTAATGGTTGACTATTACAAAAACATCTATGTCTAATCATCATTGTTCTAGTGATATCCTGGTTGCATAAAAAACTTTCGTATTGCAGTCGAGTGTCCGGCTTCTAGTCTAACCAGATTTCACAGAATATTAACTTCTCCCCCAAGCAACTGGCTGGATGACCGAGTGACTAAAAACTTTGCTTTTTATTACCTTCATACGGTTTACAGACACAGTAAAAACACATTGGTAGCGCCATCTACCTTCGTATCTGTAACTAATCGCATCAACGTCAATGGTTGGTCGCTGCTTGGCCAATGTGAGTGATGCCTTTTGTTTCTATCCCTCTCTATCCCATCCCCAAGAAGGGGCACGCCTTTCTCGGATTGGTCGCCGCGAAACGTCGACGCAAGAGACAGTCCAGAACTTTCGAGAACATTCGATTCGCTATATACGCGTCCACCACCGGATCGCACCGCGCCGCTCCCGCTATAATTATTACCGCTTATAAAACCGCTCGCAAGTGGAAGTGACTGTGTAGTGGAGTGAATCAAGCAGCTTAATCCCGAAACCATCAGGAGACTGCCCTTCTGAGACGAAGAAGATTGCCGAACAAGGTAAGTCCCCTCCATCCTTGGAATATCCTATACCCAGTCACAATCATCTCTCCCATTCCAATCCTTTATTCCCTCTCCCTTATCCAATCCTAGGTGACTAAAACCCGCTATCCTTTGAATACAGTCCATTCTATTAATCTTTCCCAAGTCGCCTAGAACCTACGGTTTCGGTGTATCGCCGAACCATTTTTTTGGTCCTTCGAGCCGGATTCATTTACGTTTTTATACGTTATATCGCTATACCTAGGCAGTTATAGCACCTAGCTATACTCCTAATATATTTACATAACCGTCACATGGTTGTTTCCGCCCGCATCAGTAGGTAAACTTTTATGTAGCTACCTACTTACTCAATTATTATTTCTGGAACTATCATAGTTGTCTTATAAATCTCATATTTCGAGCAACTTTTAATTCCACAGCTCTAAAGTGTTGCCTACTTAGCCTACTTAGGTAAAATAATAGGTACATTAGATATTCTTATTTTGTTTCGTTCTCATTAGCTTATACTTACGTAAGCATGTCACAACAAAAGAAGTCACGCGTGTCGGGAGACATAGAGATGACAATCTTAGAAGCAAAACGCAATATTTTATTTGAGCGCATTCAAAACATATACGAGCGTTCAAAAACCGCCTCTATGTCTGACAGTAATAGCGAAGCATTTCTCAGTTATTGTATGACAGTAGATAGTATTCGAACAGATTTTCATAAGTTGTTGGACGATTATAACGCAAGATTACTTTCTATCAATCCTGATGAAAAACCGAACTATCAGGCGTACACCTCATTCGAAGATCTTGTAACATAAAAAGGACCTTTGGGGTGTCCTCTGTTACGTTATCCCTACTAGGGTGTGTTTAAATGAGAAACGTGGTTAAATGTTACAATAAAAATTGATTTAATTCTCAATTAATTTTAGACATCATTTAGCAAGCGAAAAAATTAGGAATTAATAAAAAATTACACAGGGTCGCGTGATTCGGCGATGGGAGAGATTGATGTTGAGAATCCCACTGCCGGTTCGTCCAGGAGAGGTCACTTAACTCGTCTCGCCGCCAGATGAAAAGGGCCGAACGCGGCCAGCGCTTCCATATTTATCCGGCGAGGTCGACCGGATATGTATCCGGTCGACCTCGCCTCCCGTTGCAGGGCGCGGGCGGCGAGGTCGACCGGGCCGAGTGATGCGTCAAGGATTGACGTCACAATCTTTATTGTATTATTAAGCGTATACAATCGCAATTGGAGGGTAAATGTTCAGCAGAGCCCGTTGCCCGCAAGCCGAAATTACCGCCAATCGAGATTATGTCGTTTGACGGAGATATACGAAATTGGCCGTTATTCTATGCGAGCTTTAAGTCTACAGTGCACGATAATGGTTCTCTGACAGATGCTGACAGGTTGTACTATTTAATAGGTAAACTATCACCGAAAGCCCAGTCCGTATTTGCAGGTGTCACACCCAGTGCTGAGAATTATCAGGTCATATTTCAGTCACTACTTGATAGATATCAGGACACGCGCGTCCTAGCGGCTACTTACTTTGACAAAGCTTTAAATCTCAAACTGTCCGGCAACGCGTCTGTCTCGAATTTCCAGCTGTTTATTGATAGCTTCGTAACCGCGGTTAATTCTCTTAGGAACTTAAAACTAGAAGATCTTTCCGACTTTATGTTGCTTCAACTCGCTTTAAAAAAGTTTGACACTGAAACAATTCGCGCATTCGAGATGACGGAACACAATAATAAAATACCTACACTAGATAGTTTTATTTCGTTCATCAAAGGTCAGTGTCGAATATTTCATAATACGCAGTCTGGTTCACCTGGCCCGTCTAACACTAACAGCGACAAACAAAGGTTGAATAAATCGCGAAATAGTAATAATAACTCGGTCGCTAATCCACAATCTTACGTAACATGCTCAGAATCTAATAGTAATAATTCACAGAAGTGTCTGTGCAGTAATATAGTGCACGACCATCTATACAAGTGTCCCGCCTTCGATAATTTGACCGCAACCGCTCGTTTTAAATGCGTAAATGATAACAAAGCTTGCATTAATTGCTTAAGCATAAAACATAAAACAAGTAATTGTTTTAGTAAGACAAAGTGTCGCTTATGCAATAAAAAACATCATTCATTGCTTCACTTCGATAAAGGTAACACGTTGTCAAGCCAAGCCGCTAACCTTGACACACTTACGTCGCAAGTGCAGACTACGATAACTGCGTCCCCGACGATTCAGAATGAGATATCGTTGTGTACGACATCCATTGCGCGGGCGGCACGCACGCGCGGACGCCCTTCGCGCTCTTGTAGTGATCAGAGCAGTGCTAGGCCGCCATATATGGCGTCTAAGACTGTTCTGTTAGCGACAGCGCAAGTTATCATATATGATGTTAATGGGTCGCCGCACATGGTACGTTGTCTGCTAGATAGCGCATCTCAGACCAATTTAATAACGTTAGAATTGTTCAAACGCCTCGGATTATGGAATAACTTTAAAAATACGAACTCAATAATCCGAGGGATAGGCGGATCAGAAAAACATTGCAAGGGTTCCGTAGATATTAAAATACATTCGCGTTTTGATAGGGACATTAATTTTAACATTTCTTCGCTTATCGTGGAGCGTATTACGGACACATTGCCAAACGCTAATGTGGACGTATCGCTTCTCACACACCTCGAGTCATTGCCGCTAGCGGACTCGGAGTTTGCGAATCCGGCAGACATTGATGTTTTGATCGGAGCCGCAATATTCCCGCTCTTGCTACTGACTAAAGTGGTACGTAGTGAGCAAAATAACTTACCGCCCGCTATTGAGACGGTATTTGGGTATGTGATTATGGGTACCGTACCTACATTACATACTTCTCAAAACGTTACGTCTTGCTGTTGTTCTGTTCTTCAAGAAAACAATATTGATTCTCTTCTCAAGCGATTTTGGGAGCTGGAAGAGGTTACCGCACCGCCCTCGATGAGCCGTAAAGATCTCGAGTGTGAAGAGCATTTCCGCGCTACCACTGTTCGTGACGACAGTGGCAGATACGTTGTGGCGTTGCCATTCTGTGGTGACCCTTATTCGTTAGGCGACTCGTACGCTGCTGCGCTCAGAGGTTTCCATTGATTGGAACGTAAACTTGATGCATCACCTAAGTTACGCAGCGCCTTTAATGACGTCATTCGTGACTACATAGATAAAGGTTTTTTGAGTGTAGTTGTAAACAACGAGGGCAACTCTCTGCCCTCATATTATATCCCTCATCACGGCGTAGTTCGCGAAGATAAAACCTCTACTAAACTCCGTGTTGGTTTTAGACGCTAGTTGTAAGACTACATCGGGTCAGTCGATTAATGACATTTTGCATGCCGGCCCCAATCTACAGAGTGATTTATTTAACATCATAATACAGTTTCGTCTTTTCCAAATCGCTCTGTCAGCTGATTGCCGCCAAATGTTTCTCAATATCGGCGTTCGCGATTCTAACCGTAGATTTCAACGGGTCTTTTATCGTTTTGACAAGAAAGAACCTTTATCTGTGTATCAGTTCAATCGTGTTTGTTTTGGACTCAAGTCTAGCCCATATCACGCGTTACGAGTTGTTCGCCAGTTGATCGCTGATGAAGGCGATCACTTTCCCGCCGCGCGGCTGTTGCCACTTCCGCTTTGTATATGGATGACATTTCCTGTAGTGTCATATCCGCTCCGCTAGCAATTTCGCTTTGTGAAGAGCTTATTCAGCTTTTCAAGCGAGGCCAGTTTGATCTTGTCAAATGGACAAGCAACTCTAAGGAGGTTCTCGCACGCATACCAGATTCTCATAAGGCTTCTCCAGACATTGAGTTTGAGAAGTCTGTACCGCATAAGGTTCTCGGTTTACGCTGGGACAAATCCTGCGATAGTTTTCGGTTTGACGTCTCACCACCAGATGATAAGTGCACCAAACGCACTATGCTGTCCAGAGTGGCTCGACTATGGGACATAATGGGTTTTGTGGCTCCCACAATTTTGTACGCCAAGCTCTTGATCAAAGAGCTTTGGCTATCAAAGTGGGAGTGGGATGAAACACCCCCTGACCATATTGTCGCCGCTTGGGGCCAGTTTTGTATTGAGCTTACCGCGCTCAATCAAGTTACTATTCCGCGTCATCTTGGGTTGGTAGATGGATGCACCATCAACTTAATAGGTTTCGCTGACGCCAGCGATCGTGCTTACGGCGGAGTCGTATATCTGCAAGTCCGCATTGGTTCTAACTACTCGGTGCAGTTAGTTTGTGCCAAGTCTAAGGTCTCGCCTTTTAAAACCATTTCAGTTGCGAGACTGGAGTTGGGCGCGGCCCTTCTGCTGTCTCAGTTGCTCCGCAAGGTTCAAGACACAGTTTTGCCCCACTACCCCATTAATAAATTATACGCATTTTCCGACTCCAAAGTAGTGCTCGCTTGGATTCATTCTTATCCTCATCGCTGGCAGACTTTTGTCGCCAACCGCATTAGCAAATTGATTGAACTGGTTCCTGCTACTTGTTTCAATCACGTCGCGGGTATTGAGAACCCCGCAGATTGCTTGTCTCGTGGTTTCACTCCACTTAATCTTCTGCATCATCCATTGTGGCATCGTGGACCTTCTTGGATTTCCCATGATCCGTCAGAATGGCCCATGCAACCCTTTGACCACAGTGCAGAAGACGAAGATGTACCCGAACGGAAGTCTGTTTCTTATCCCGTGATTGCTGAGGTTGCGGAGTCTCCCATCTATGCACTCGCACTACGCATGTCATCGTGGTCTAAGTTACTCCGCGCCATCGTTTATGTCTATAGGTTTCTTAGGCACCTACCTAATGAGACTTTTGTATCAAGTACTGATATCAAATTCGCAGAATGTAAGTTACTACGAGCTGTACAAGCTGTTCATTTTAGTAACGACATTCAAAATTTAAAGACAATGTACCTTGTTCTCCCGCTATCCTTAGACTCAAGCCGTTTCTCGATGAACACGGCGTCATACGCGTTGGGGGTCGTCTGTCAAATTCGGATGAACCTTATAACTACAAACATCCTTGTATTCTGCCGCGACATGATCATGTTGTCGACCTGTTCTTGTTGATTTTTATCACAACAAGCACCTCCATGCCGGTCCGGATTGCTGGCCGGTTGCTTATGTCCTTACTTAGGCATAAGTATTGGATTTTAGCCGCTCGAAGAATAATTCGTCACAGAATACATAAATGTAACGTCTGTTTCAAATTTCGTCCGCATCCGACTTTCCCTCCCATGGCCGATCTCCCTAGCCAGCGCGTCAACCAGGTTGCTAAAGCGTTTACACACACCGGTTGTGATTACGCAGGACCACTGCAGTATACGCCAGTGCGTGGTCGAGGTGTTAAAAGCCGTAAAGCCTGGCTATGTATTTTTACATGCTTAACGACGCGCGCTACGCATATTGAAGTTGCGACAGATTTAAGCACGGTGTCATTCCTGGCAGCCCTTAAACGATTTCTCTCCCGGCGCGGCCCTATACAGTGTTTGTACACGGATAACTGTTTGTTTTGTTTCAAATGTTTTGTGGGCGCAAGCTCTTATTTACGCGACCTTTATAAGTTTCTCAGG
This sequence comes from Euclidia mi, assembly GCA_944739405.2. Lineage (NCBI taxonomy): Eukaryota > Metazoa > Arthropoda > Insecta > Lepidoptera > Erebidae > Euclidia > Euclidia mi. The sequence continues at coordinate 20,709,825 of OX123204.2, read as the reverse complement.
GAAGAATATCGTACTCGTCTTCAGGAAGAACTTTCCATAAATCATATTGACTGGAAGTTTATTCCACCAGCATCACCGCATTTCGGTGGATGTTGGGAAAGCATGGTCAAAGTAATTAAAGCGCATCTCTTCAAGGTTATAGGTCAACAGATCCTCTCTTACGAAGAGCTTTTAACTGTCCTTGCACAAGTCGAGGCACTGATCAACTCGCGTCCGCTCACGGCATTGAGTAGTGACCCTGCAGAACCATCCACGTTAAGCCCTGCACATTTTCTGAACACAGTGCCATTATCGTCATTTCCGGCTCCTGAAGCAGACTCTTCAAGCTTGCTCCAGAGACATACTCTGCTGAATAAACTCGTACAGTCGTTCTGGCGGCGCTGGCGTGCGGAATATCTACACCAGCTTCAGGCTAGATCCAAGTGGAATAGTCCTGCATCCCCTATACAGGAGGGTACGTTGGTCGTCATAATACATGATAATGCTCCGCCGCTTTCATGGCCGTTAGCCATCGTAGAGAAATTGCATACTTCCAAGGACGGTACAACTCGCGTTGTTACCGTGAAAACCGCTAAAGGGAGTTACGTGCGCCCTGTTGTACGTCTCTGTCCACTTCCAACTCAGTGAGATCTAGCCTGAAGTTGGACCTACCTCTTAGTTTAAGTATTTAGTTAGTAGTTTTCGCTATTATTGCGTTTGTAGTTTTCGCTAAAGTTAATTTAGATTAATTTTATTGTCATATCGCTGTCTTAGCCTATTGATGGGTTATGCGGTAGTACACCCAACATAGCTAAGTTTAAATCTTTTTTTTTTAAAGGCAACCCTTTAGGGCCGGGGGGATATGGTAGCGCCATCTACCTTCCTATCTGTAACTAATCGCATCAACGTCAATGGTTGGTCGCTGCTTGGCCAATGCGGGCGATGCCTTTTGTTTCTATCCCTCTCTATCCCATCCCCAAGAAGGGGCACGCCTTTCTCGGATTGATCGCCGCGAAACGTCGACGCGAGAGACAGTCCAGAACTTTCGAGAACATTCGATTCGCTATATACGCGTCCACCACCGGATCGCACCGCGCCGCTCCCGCTATAATTATTACCGCTTATAAAACCGCTCGCAAGTGGAAGTGACTGTGTAGTGAAGTGAATCAAGCAGCTTAATCCCGAAACCATCAGGAGACTGCCCTTCTGAGACTAAGAAGATTGCCGAACAAGGTAAGTCCCCTCCATCCTTGGAATATCCTATACCCACTCACAATCATCTCTCCCATTCCAATCCTTTATTCCCTCTCCCTTATCCAATCCTAGGCGACTAAAACCCGCTATCCTTTGAATACAGTCCATTCCATTAATCCTTCCCAAGTCGCCTAGAACCTACGGTTTCGGTGTATCGCCGAACCACACATAGTAAACCTTATTGCCGAGATTTCAGCACAAAGCTGTCTCATACCACCCATTAACCCTATACTGACGTTAGAAAGAGACAGGATAACAAACAGAGACAGTTGACAGCTCTTCCTGCGCTACACGATGACGGTGCCAACATTGTGTCGAAGGACAATGGCACAAAACACGCAGATATATCGTAGATAACACAATTATGTATCGTCGGGACATTCGCTTGATATATGGCACTCCACAATAGAACATATATGTACCTGAACTAAAGTCCCTGGCCAAATTATTAGACGCACTGCAGTTTTTCAATCTTATACTAATATATAAAACTGAAGAGTTGTTTGTTTATTTGTTTGGTTGAACGCGCTAATCGCAGGAATTACTGGACCGATTTCAAAATTCTTTCAGTGTTATATAGCCCATTTATCGAGGAATGCTATAGGCTATATAACATCACGCTATGAGCCACGGGAAAGGAGCAGTAGCCTTTAATAACGCGGGTGTAACCGCGCGCTCATCTAGTAATTAATAGTTTTATACGAGTTACGAGTACGTAGTTAGTTATAGTTTTATAGGCAGTACGTTCACATTTGCACATAGTCGTAATGGATTTTTAATCATGATATTTCTTATATTTAATATAATGATAATATTTAATAAAAATTGTATTTGCAAAGGGTCGACTCATACAATATTGGTACGATTTTGTAAGTAAAACGGTTTTACTGAAAACTTATTAGTATGAATAAATGAATGTCGAGTAATTTTCAGTACTTTTCTATGCCAGTATAATAAAATTAGCGTAAGAAATATTTTCTTAACAAAAGCTCGTTTAGAGTCGCTTTCTAATCTGAGTAGATTTCAGAATATCAGCATAAGCGGACCTTACACTACCGTAGGACCACCGAGGCAGTCAAATAGTAAGTAATTTGGTAGCAAAATCCGTGGATAGATCGAATATGGGGACCGGCCGTTAGATTTAGTTTTATCGTGATAAAACATGACTTCAGCGAAACCCGCGGGTAAAGTTTAGCAAGTTATACGTATAAATAACACTCCAAGAAAATGAGTTATATCGCAGCATATGCTTATATGCAGTATGATACGCATAACCCTTCAGTAAGTTAGCTTTGGGCATTTTGACAAACAGTCCAAGTTTAAGACGTAGTATATTGTAGGCAGGGTCGGAGCTAATTACCGCCGCCTGCGGCGCCCTCTGCAGTGATAAAAGGAAACTTACGCACTGAGCCCCACTAATATCATCTGTGTCGACGCCCAACTAGTTCTAAGACGTGGAGGTACTTGGCATTTTTTATTTTATGTAGTTCACATTGTAAGTTATAGTTAGCGATAGCCTAGAGGAGAGACCAACATACTGCTACTGCGTAGGTGTTCTAAGCCACGTTGCGCATCAATAACTTTTCGAAATTATGTACTGTATTATATAAGTAGTTGACAAGTGGTGAAGGGAAAAATGTTTGTAATAACGGGGTCGTTATTTAGTCCATCGCTGTCTAGCAATTTAGGCGATTACACAGAATTGTTTATTTAATAGTACTTCATCCCTCTCAACAAGATCTCTAATCCATCCTCATAATTCATCGTTCAATACTAAGACAGCAATAACACTTAAGGTGTCAAGATTATAAAAACGAAGTAAGTATAAATCGAGAAGTCTTGTCTAACAATATCAGAAATAAATAAGTCTAGCCAAAACAAAAATCTTATAACTTCTCTGTCAGTTCAATAAGATGTTTTAAGTAAGTAGTTAAAACTAGTTGTAATGTGATATTATTTGTTTTCAAATGTGATATTGTTTATTTATTATATGTAGATCTTTTTAAAAAGATAAGTGTCTCTTTAGGAAAGTTCTTTATTGCAAGATTGTTTTGGAGTGGCGGCCACGTACCGGACGACGCAGCAGGGCTAGGCCTCCCGCAAGGTGGACCGACGATCTGGTTAAGATCGCGGAAAGCGGTTGGATGCGGCCGCCTCATGATCGGTCTGTATGGAGAACACTAGGGAAGGTCTTTGTTCAGCACTGGGCTCTGAAGTCTCTAGTCTGAGATTTATTTATTTATTTTTTATTTTAATAAATCTGAGATGATGATGAAATAAACAGACGGCCCCATATTGTTAGTAGAAGTAACAATTAATCACTGTCGACGGCAAATGTAGCTCAACTTAAGTTTATGATGTTCAAAAGTTAAAATTGTGAGACTAGCTGAAAAATTTTCGACCTACTAGTTATAAATGTAAAAGTCTGGTTAATAGCTTGCATTATTTAATTTTAGCTAAGCTTGCGAAATTGCTTATAATACATATTTAATTCTATACCTTGTCAGCGCCGCCTGTACAAAACTCCGTTCGGTTGTTTTTGTGTTTATCGCGTTCATACAGACAGACAGGACAGAACAGAGACGCCATTTTATAATATGAATACCTGATACCTCAGATTAAGTAAAAAAGGTTTAGGACGTTAGTATTTTTCTCTCCCGTGCCAATTTTTTGAGTGACGAGTATTATTATTTGTGCTGGTTATCTGTAATATAATCATCGTTTTAGCGCTATCCGGTTGCAACCAAGATCCTTGGAGCCTGAGGTCTACTTACCAGTTATGACGGAATGTTAAGCTAGATTAGATGCCTAGCGCGGGAGTTATCGTTAGAGATGTAAATATATTCAAAATAACATATCGTCTCCATCTCAAAATAAAACTCAAATATGTTACCAAAACTTCCATGTTAGGTACTTCTTATTAAGGCTGCTTGTACTGCGTATATTTATAAGTATAAATATACGCAGTACAAGCAGCCTTTCTAACACACACTAAATATACATCATACAAATCATCACCCAAACAAATCAAAGCCTACAGTTAAACGATCTTAAACAATCTCATCGTAACCAAAGCTTAACAAAACCACATCCGCCGCCGGCAATGCCTAATAACCGCTAACACAAACAAACCAATAATACAATCGACATGAAACTCTTTGCCATTATAATATTAATTTGCTCAAACAGATATTAAACAATAGGGGCAACCATTGTGAGTCGGAGCTAATATTGACACAGTTCGGTTTATTCTCAACAATAAGGCCCCCGCACACTGCACACTTTGTATCCGTATTCCATATTCACAACAGTAAAGCCCCGCGTACATTACAGACTGTGTTTCTGTGTTTTTATATTCGATATGCTACAGTACTGCTGGCACTCAGGGTCAATACACACGTACTACAATCATAACACGTTGGCAAGGGCTAATTTGTATGAAAATTAATAGTTCAATGCTAACAGACCACATTTTGCCGCTTTTATCTACCACGTGTGTGACTACGACGAACACATTGCAACTACGTGACAACCGCAACGCAACCAGCAGCGACACCGCAAATTAGTAACAATTGTGTGCGCGCAATTGCAGCAACGCATCGGACAACAAAACTGACAGCCGTTTACTGAATTACATTGAAATACGGCCGGTTGGCGTAGCGGGAGTGTAAGCGACTGCTACGTCGAAGGTCGCGGGTTCGATTCACGCTCAAGTCAAACATGTGTGTACATGAACATGGATGTTTGTCTTGGTCTGGGTGTTTCTATGTATAATATGTATGTATGTATTTACAATAAAAAAAATATATATGTATGTTTATCCATTATCTAGTACCCATAGTACAAGCTCTGCTTAGTTTGGGACTATATGGTGTTGTGTGAATGTGGTAGAATATTATTATTATTATATTATATTATTATAATAACCCTTAAGTACTATATTCCCTGTACGCATTATAGACTTTAGCTAGTATCAACCAACTATCGGCCGATACAAAGTCTGTAGTCTGCGGAGCCTCTAAGGCTGCTCCAACTATTTCAGTATTTCTTTGTTGCTCATTCGAACCAACTGCGATGATGCAAACGAATTCTTGCTTTGACTTTATTTGGAGTTCGTAGACGTTTGTAGGTTCGTAGCTGTAACGAATATACGGCAATTGTAATAGGTTATGATTTATTTTATACTTATTTTAAATGTCTTCGACATTGCTACGAAAATTAGGCACAGATTTGCTACGTTCAGATCGTTTAGAGTATGGAAATATATTATTAAGTATGTAATAAATCGCTTCGTAAAAATGTTACGTAATGGGAAATACTGTGTCGGTCTGGGTATCTTTTCTGCCAAATATCTACTATCTAACATAAAAATATCATAGGCTGATTTCAGAGCTAAACTATGCTAGCAGAAACGTTCTTAATACATGGAGGAGATTTGTAAAATACATGTCATGAATTCATTTTTTTTTTTGCTTCACGCCGTATGCCCGAAGAGATAGGCAGAGGTGTAATGTTACATTACACCTCTGCCGACGCTATCCACTGGACCACGGAGACAGGATTCGAGTTCGGTAATATCGCTGTGTCTGTTATTTAGAGTTACATAGAGTATATAGGCGGACTAACGGCCATTTTCAATATTCGATCCATACATGGATTTTGAGATTCGAGATTCGTGTTTGACATATTTTGTATGGAACTTATGTCAAAAACGAATCTAAAATCTATAGATCTATCTATAGATCGAATATTGAATTCCGTAGTAAATGGCAAAAGGCATTATCTTCCTTAATGTTATCACAGCTAAGCTACTGAAATAGATTGTTGACTGTTGTTGGTTTCGTAATAGTTTCAACCTACCGTGTACGTATTAGATCAGTATCTAATACTCAGGGTAGCTAAATAAATGCTCAATTCTTCGTATTTTGTGTTCGTATGGCTTATGGCAAAATCTGTTTTTGGTGTTATATGACCATCTGAAGACTACCAACGTGGCATATGTCCTGAGACAAGCGGCTTTACGTGCCCGGCCCAAAACCAGTAGCACTCTGTATCACAACATACGATCACCCATCCAAATTTTTACGCATGTAAGCGTTGCTTAACTTTACCGATCTATTTCGAATGTCAGACCAACTCAACGCTATGAGCGCTACGCCCAACGAAGTGAAGTTATGATTTAGCTGCGTTCGTTGTTATTTCCCTAGCTGGCCGGTTCGGCTAGCATTCAATTTGGATGCAACAGGAAGCAAAGCCTCCATGAAAATTCGAGAATTGATTATAGTACCGCTGAATCATTCGTTTGTATAGTTTCCTACTTGACTATACCTCTGGCAGTTTTTGTGTTGTTGCAGCAGTAATTCATTGAAATAAGCATTTCTCAATTGTTATTGTTAATTTTACCGTACGTATTTAATCTTTCCTAAAACCAATTTATTCAAAAAAATAGCTCACGTAGGTATCTAGCGAGTTTTAAACATGTAGTTCATAAGAAAAGCTCATAGAATGCGAAAATCTAATCAGAAAACCAGTCTAGTTTTGAATTACATTACGTTTTACAATTTCTGTGCTGATATTGGATTCAGCAGCTCAGTAGCTCAGATTAAAAGTGGTACCTGAAAAGAAATGCCAAGTAAGCCTACACCAATATGGTTGGAAGAGGCTAAAGGAGAATAAGAAGATTTGCTCAATAAATCGAAATGGCGCTTCGTTTCATGCACATCTTCTTATAGCAACGAGTGCGTTCCATCACCTTATGTAATAACCGAAGATAAAGCTTACTTGAGGATCAATATAGCTCACAGTACACTGTCAATAAAACAGCGGCCATTTAAACCTCTTTTCACAAAGCAAAAACCAAATAGGTACAGGACTCGGCTTAACTTTAAGGTTTTCATTTTCATTTAATTAATTCGCAATTTCTTTAAACGTATTTACGATTAACAAAAATGTACCTTTAGTCCAAAAATAACAAATTTTACAGTAAGCTTTTTAAGGTCTAAACCTCGATCTATATGTAGTCCATGTTTCATAATAAGGCGGTAAATGTTAAACCAGCAAACAAGTAACAGACGATCTTATTATGATGAGTTAAATTTGTAATAAAAAGCCAACATAATCACACAGTCGGTGTGAATGATGTGTGGGCCGGTCGTTAAGTGCGCAAGAAAACTCCCGGATATATCTAGTTAGGAAGTGCGAGCGCATGAAACTGGGCGGTGACTCTCACACCGATCTTTGTTAAGCACCGGGAAATAGAGCGTGTTACGGATACTGAACAGGACAAGTGATTGTGCTGGAGGCATTTATTTTTACTCTATGGCTTCTTATTTGTTATAGTTTGACATTCTTCAAAATGGAGTGTTACCAGCATTTTGTAGTCGACTGCTGGACAGCATTGTGATTCAATCATCCTGTTTTGTTGCTCACCTAGTCAAACGTAGAGACCAGACTTCAATATTCCGATCAATCCAAATATAAAACACTTTTGAAAGCACCCCAGCCACTAAAAATCTAAAGCATGCGTGACTATGGTGGTGTATTACATTACTGCCTTATCATAGGCACTGCATATTGACAGATGATTGTTGTGTACAAGATTGCCTGCCTACTATCTTCAGAAATGAACAAGCATTAATTTTAGATATATGCTCATTCCTTATAAATTCTATTCAGTTACAGTCCGGTGTGAGAATGATACGCATATTGCGCGATATTTCAATATTACAAGAAACTTGTGCGAATTTTTCTCGATATTTCTTACTAAACATACAACAACTAATAATTCAAAAAGAAATGTTTAATGAATTCCGTTCCGAAGTCTCTCCTCTTCTATATAATATTATAATATGTATTTGATTACTTTATGATTAGGTTCTCGTTACTTTAAGCAAATATTTGGTATTCAGTAAGGTTCGCTTTGGTAATTCGACAAAATGTATTGGGTAGCCTGATCGTCTAATCAGCCTGACTACTAAACTGTTTATCGTGGGTTCGATTCCCACACTGGCATCAATCTTTGACTAGTCCAGTGGGTAAAGAGCCCACAAACTAAAAAAATATTCTTTTTTCTCTGAGCACGATACTTTTTGTTGGTTTGGATATAATTTTTATGTGTAGTAATGTAACAAAGCTGAAAAGTTTTCAGTACCTTTTCAAATAGGTTCTGAAAACTTTTAAGCGTCTAACTATGTCTCCAACTTTATACAACAGCACCAACAGTATTGTCTTTTCCTATATCCCAAGAGCATTGTAAACAAAACCCTCCAAAGCAGAGAGCACACCTCTAGAGTACTCTGTTCTACGTAAGACGAACATCTCAATTCTGCCAAGTTTACCTCACCTAGCGCCAGTTGATTACTGAAGCATGCACCGAACACACATCTAGTGCTGCACAAACAATGGCACCGTTACTACAGTCCCAAGAGCTCAATGTCTACACTTGCACTTTCCAACACCCTAGCACTTCTCGTAAACGGTAAACTATTGATGTTGCTACAGCGGAAGGGATATTACGATAGAATTCTGATATGTACGAGATGGAAATTGACACAATTATATTTTTTGATTAAAACATATACAGTATTTATTTTGTACATATTTTGTAATTAATTGGCTGAATTTCAGGACCGTAGTCAGTATTTGATTCTCGTTACAAAAATATAAAAACATATAGCCATAACTTTTGAAAAAAATCTCCTTTGGTATATGAAAACTCATGAACACCGAGCAATCGCAAGAGACAGTTCAATTTCAAAGCACGAGCCGTGTGTATCCAACTTGACAAAAACAAAGCGCACGCAAACCTCGCCCGATATGCGTCCAATGAGTGATAATACATCCTGGATAATTTCCAGTCCTGTATACAATATGTTGATCTGCATTTGCATAGACTAGAGAATATTTATTCAGCTAAAATTAATTCAAACAGTGTGCGATGGTATTGTAGCGGTAGCTACATACAACTGAGGGCATCTAGCGAGCGACGACGAAGTCTCAACAACAACAACACGGCGACATCTATCGAACACAATGCGACGGAAAACAAGGTGCTGAATCGCACATGCAGAGTTCGCGCGCCGAGTTGTATATATACAATATCTAAAATACGTCCATCGGACTGACAGTCCACCAAGCACTACCACCCAGGTTGGTTAGAGGATCCTCCCTCTAGTTGGAGGAACACCACACCTTTATCCTCCACACTATAATTCTTGGATGCAACCGGGATAAAGCTACGACGATGATGATCAGATGAAGGCCACAAGTCAGTGCTTTGACATCATACATTTTCGTGCAGTCAGCCGCATGCGGCCTGCCGCCAGCCACTTGTGCGTACACTCTCTTATTCCATACTTATCATTGATAATTTTTATTGGATAAAAGCTTTTATTTCAGCGTCCGAACGACTTGAAGCGATCTTCACAGTTCCTTCCTTCCATACACATTCACACATCTAATTTCGGAGCATTGTGGTGCGTTCGCGTTCTCAGCGGAGTGGTTCCATCTGAAACGTGCCGTGGATCACAAACTGACCGCTGAATGCACTTACCGACTCCACGAGCTTTCATAGTACTACTTTTAACTATATAACTCTACTACAACACCTACATTATTCATTTTTGCTATTTGACGGATTAACTTTCAGAAGGCTTTTTGGGTATGTTGTATGTCAGGACTGCGTATTTTTGTGGTGTTACAAATAATAAACTATAGCTACTGGAGTTACTATGGGTTGCATGGACCGTTCACATTTATCATTTGAATACGTGAGTGTACACAAAAACACATTAAGTAATATTAGAATAGACAGGCGAACCAAAGTCGCCGTCCTAGCACTCCGAATAGCCAAGCTGAAGTAGCAATGGTCAGGACCCATAGCTCGAAGAACCGATGGCCGTTGAGGCAGGAGGGTTCTGGAGTGGCGCCTACGTACCGGACGACGCAGCAGAGGTCCGCTGCGGGCGCGCAGCTCAAGATCGGTCGGTATGGACAGCGTTGGGCGGCCTATGTCCTGCAGTGGACGACTCTTGACTGAGATAAACACTACATATCACAAAAATAACTTTTAATCAAGAATTTAAAATAAGAATAAGTGCAAGAAGTTACACATTTCTTGTACATTTAACTTAATATCCTAAGCTTGTATCTGGTGTATGATTTTTTTTTTCCATTCATCAAAAATTATACACAGCTATTCTAACACTTTCTTTCTTAATTTCCAGCGATTAATACTCGTTATTTGGTATATCAAAAATCTCGTGCCGCAGTAAAAATTGTTTGTATTTTGTTATGATTTAACATCAAAAACTCCATGTTACTCAAGAAATATTGTATTTGGCAAAACAACGTCAGCCGGGTCAGCTATATACGCAAGCAATAATATATGTTTACGGAACTCCCAATATCTCCACACCGTAGTATAGGCCATGTCCGCTGTAACAAGGCAGTATTGGCTATTCATCATCTCTCAAGATATAAGGCAACTGGAAGAAACGATTTAGTACTGTTCTCGCAGTCTCGACGTTCGCTAGCATAGACCTTGAGGATTTGTGGCTCAGCTCAGCAGATTTATGATAAACCTAAATACTGGAAGATGAATCAAAATGCGAGCGTGCTGGAAAATAATCGACTTTTTATTTAGTGATATAATATTAGTTTGTGTTGCTTGTAATTTCTTGTCCAAAATTGCACATAAGCCTGACAGGGTATTTTGCCGGGTTCAGGGTATTTTTTGGCTTGTGGTAACATTACTTCTTCTACTAAGCGCTAGTAAAGAGTAGAGCTAGTAAAGAGTAGAGCTAGTAAAGTTGTGTTTGCATAGATACAGTACATCATATCTAATCAATGAGAGCAATAGCCTAGTAGAGACATGAACAGTATGCCATGGAGAGGGAAAAGGGTTCACAACTGTGGCACGTACCACTGACTTTTCGAGGATATGTGCGTATTATATTGTTTATTATCGCTTGCCTGTGCCTCGGAGAGCAAATTAAGCCGTCGGCAGTCTCAACCGTCTAGAAGTTCTTTGTCAGTCGTTATGGAGAGTCAGTCCTTATAAAACAAAATACAGGCACTGGTCTAAGGCATAGAGTATTGAAAGCAATAGTCCCGCTTCGCAACCCGTAAGAGACTAAGGGTCTATACCCCGCGGGGCTCAGACTAGAAAGCGTACATCGGGCTACGCGGCGAAAGTCTTGGATATTGCTAGGACAATGATGATGACGGTAAATCATATAGTGCCAGTAGCGCCAGCAGGCCGTCTCTTGGACATCGCTTTGCCGCTTTGCCAGCACTCGCAATATGCACGTCTAGGGTGTGTCTCAGATGCGGACGGAGAAACTGGTAATGTTCTCATGAGACAGGTCTTAGGTCAGTCTTCAGTAGGTAAAGTTTCTTGCCAAGCCCTTAATCGTTTCTATTCGTATATCTTAATAGCCATCGACAATAAGCACCATTTAACTATGTTAAATTCTTTTCTATAGGTACATATGGAATTGGTATTTCTTAAACCTAGGAGAAAGCACGACTACCTACCTATTAAATAACTGTGACTACATAAGTCACGGTCGACCATATTAAGGCCCCGCGATGACATTTACGTCACAATCAACTCACTCCTCTCCTTCACTACGAATCATATTTGCCAAACAACTTATCTACAAGTTTTGGTGGTTATCAAAACACCAGTATTCCCAGTTGCACCGTAACATTTGTTGAACTAAACTTTACTGCGACATGAAGTTCGCTCAATATACTTCGTAATAACAATAAACTGTTTACTTGTTCTGTTTTTCTTTTACTCAAACTTTTAATTTTCTTTTTCTTCTGCAATCTTGATTGGCTTAGATAATAAAATATTAATACTCTGTGAGCACAGAAAATTTTAGAAAGGAAATCCTCGGGTATGTTATGTTTAGAGCAAATAGATTGGTTCCAATTTAAGAATAAAATATTACCGACTGTTATTTATATAAGTAACCAATAAATGATAAGGGAAGTTCTGGAACCCTAGCTCATGCGTATTAGTTGGCGTAGTAGTGATTTAAGCAGCCATTCACACCGCAGTTACTTTTTGTTGGGCACCAGTTCAAAATGGCAGAGTACAATATTCTATTTCAAAATACTCGAGGTAACTCTATAGAAAGCTAAAAGTTATTGTGTTGCCGTGTTTTGAAATACTGCCCAAAAATAAGAATCTGTAGTTTGTATGCACCATAACATTGCTGTCCTGTAGATTCGCTTCTCATACGGGACACGAGTGAGCGATCCACAAATTATTGTTTCATGTCATCACCTTATCTCCGTTGAATAAATGTTTGTTAGCAGTACCTGGCGACTTTTATAATATTATTAGATTTTTTTTTTTTCAGGTCTAAGGATAAATTTGAAAAATAAAACAAAAGGTTTTGATTCATTATCGGTTCCGGCTCCCACAAATAAAAATTAATTCCCGAGATAATTATCATTGTGCTACAGGACCTTATACCTATAATTCCTCTTCATCACCGTATGAACAAAACTTGTCACATTTTTAAGTTCCCGAGGGCGGCTCGTTGGACCAAATATATAAATCGTGCCAGTATATAAATCACTGAGCGCCTGAAACTTGGCAAATATGAACTGGACACCTTTTTGCTGCACCCTTGAGGCTGCAGTTTTATTTATAACATAGTTTTAGCTGATCCAATATTCTTTCCTGAACTTAGATTTATAGATACGCAGCAATAAAGGCAGCGATAACTTAGTGGAGACACCAATAGACTGCCATGCAGAGGGTATCAGGTTCGAATCCATGACGCATCAATGACTTTTCGGAGTTATGTGCGTATTAATTAGTTAATTATCGCTTGTCCCATGCTTCGGAAACCTATAGAGTTTACTACCTGTGAATGAACTGACACTAGTGTAAACCATGGAATATCCCTATCCCTTTGGGTTGCGGAGGTCAGACAGGCAGTCGCTCTGTGAAAAAGTTAAAATTCAGCCAAATCCGATTATATTAGTAAGTGGACCCCGGAATGCAACTGGAATAACGCTCGGAGGATAAATTTCATAGATAAGCAGCAATAGCCAAGGGGAGACACTAAAATACTACTCAGAGGGTTTCGAGTACACACGACGCGGACCACAGACTTTTCTAAATTAAGTGCGTATTCAATTGTGGGTTATCCCTTGCTGAATGGCGAAGTCACGTCTTAGACTTCTGAGAGTTCTTCAACACGTTCTAGAAAGTAGAAAGACATGTGAAATCTGCCAAACAGACTAAGGTCTAACGCTTCTCATAAAGAGATGCCCAGCAGTGACCTGCGAAAGGCTGTGGTAAAAATCTGTCACACCCAAAATTGATCCAATCGACTCAAAACTAATCGTCCACTTCTTACCCGAGACCAGTGAGGCAGATTTTCAAGCTCGTAAAATATAAACATTAACGAGCAATTTCAAGACTAATGAACATCCTCTTTTAAAATATGTCCAGTCATGTGTTCATTATCCATGTCGGACGTTAAAAATCTGTTCATTTATATTTTTTAGGTCATTGCCGTTTAATTACATTTTTCAGTGTCAGACACCGGTTATGTTCGTACAAAAAAGTTTCCGCACAAATGTTTTTATAAAATAGTACAAAGTTAGCCCTCCCGAGGGGCTCTTGGAAACATTGTTGTACCTGTACTGGAAAAAGTGGATGATAGGCTGTCATTCTACTACGAGTATGACTGTACGTATGTAGTACAAGCAGATGTCTCGCAGATTAACGAGTTTTACGTCGGATGTTCTGGGTTCTATCTCGAAAATGCAACGAAAGGCTTATTAAATACTTCAGCCTCCCACCTCGTTTTCCACCTTGATTTACAGGCAAGTCAGATATCTGAACTAGAAGCAGTCTTCTATGCTACTAAGCACAAAAGGGGTCAATAAAGTTACGTTATCCGCAAGTGCAGACGTTCTTAATTTTGCCCCTTTTACCGCTTCTAGGATTAGGTCCTCTTCCGCATGTGATGACGTGTTAATAATACAAAGTATCACCACTCCATGTCCACATTTCATTTCGTGGGTGTCATACGAGGCGATTAACACGAAGCAAATAGTACATTGAGTAGAGACAGAAATCTTGACATCAAACCCTATACTAAACCCTATATCAATGGTCTGGCCAGCATGGAATTGTAGGCGAAATCTTCCTGTTAATTCCCAATGCTACTATGATGCAAATTAGGAGATGGCTATGTCCAGAAGTGGATTGCAAAAGACTGTATTATGACACACGTTTTAAGTGTGTGTCTCAAATACTAAGACGCTCACAGGTCAGGTTCTTTTATCTAGAGAATAACCCAAAGCTATATTTTAAGACCAACGTCACATCGTCGGTAGTATAGTGGTCAGTATCCCCGCCTGTCACGCGGGGACACTGACCACTGTGATCACCACCGGGGTTCGATTGCCCGCCGGGGAGATTCTTTTTGGAAAGTTCTTTGTAACACTTTCGCAGGTAACTACTGTGATTCCGAATTATTTTGTGTACATTTATTGTTAAAAATTGGACACATTTCTAAATTCTAAGTGTTTTTTTATAATTATGACTACGATTTAAAGTAAGCGATAGTCTAGTGGGGACTAAACCACAGAATAGATAGTACTAACGTACAGTAGAATCACTTCGCAAACCAGTTTATAGAAATGGCGACTCTAGCTACTAAGCAACAAAGTACAATTCAGCTCGCATAAGCACTCAGTGCCTGATATTCACCTAACCGTTCCCGCTCTTTTCTAACACATAACGCTGTCGCTGTCTGGCGCGGAGCGGTACGCTAGCTGTCGCGCTAGGGTTGTCGACTTGCCGCTGCTACTATAATATTTATTCATCGTCTATCTACCTACTTGACCTCGTAATAATAAATTATTATCCTATAAGTATCCTATCCCACTATTTGAGCTCGTAGAACAAAAACCACAAAAATTCTGGTAATTTTCACCATACTAATTCTTTGTTATTTCCTAAACGCGTGGACCGATTTACATGATTCAAACAGATAAAGAGATTTTTGATTTAGATCTTTAATTTGACATCATAATCGTTGAGATATCTCAACAACAAAAAATAAAATTTTCAAGTTGCTCTCATCATCTTCTTGCCCTGGTCCCAATCTATTTGGGGTCGGCGCAGTACGTCCTTCGCTTCCATTCTTTTCTGTCGCCCGTCATCTGATCATTTACCCCTTTCTCTTTCATATCCATCTTCACACAGTCCATCCATCTTTTCCTTGGCCTCCCTCTCCCTTTCCATCCCTCTACCTTCATATTCATCACTTGCTTACCTACATACATATCATCTCTTTGCATAATATGTCCATACCAAGCCAAACGACTTCCTTTCACTTTCTCGTCTATAGGCGCCACTTTCAGACTACCTCTCACCTCCTCCTTTCAAGTTGCTCTCGTAAGCTAAATAAAATCAAAGGAGAATGCCGATTTTTGCATGGGAGCCTGTACCGTTTGCTTTTTCATGAAATGGACATTTTTTGCCAGCTTATTGTTTAATATTACCGTAGGCATCAAGCGTTTTTGTTTTCGAATCCGCAGTTCTGAGATTTTCACATAACCATATTTTTTAAAAATCCAACATAAATATTGCAAAAGAAGGAATTTGTCCTTGATTTCTAATTGTTTATAACAATCTCAATAATTGAATGATATTACAAGTTAAAAGAAACGCAGTTTCGACCCAGAGGAACAAACCTCAACTCAACGGATAAAAACAAAATAATAACACAAACAAACACGATCGATGCGTAGGCGACGTTGTGTGAGGTTGACATTTGACACTTTTGACAGTTGCTCAAGTTATCAAATGTTACCCTGCAAGTGTTGCTATCTCGATTCAATTATATGTAAAATCGATATCACCTAAAAACAATCGATTAATTAATTAATTGCTCAACCAAAGACTGAAATCAAGTTAAGTAGCCAAATATGTATTTCTATTTAATAAAATCACACAGAACACAGTTTCTTTATTCACTATCGTATTGCCTCCTAATCGTATTAGCAATCGTTAATGTTGAGAATATTACACTCGATTTTTGTCGCTCGGAATCGACATTTTTGTGCTGGCAATGTATGCATTCGGAAGTTGCTGATCTAAGTTCTACTTTTTTATAATATTTCGTAAACGCGGATTTAATAAAACATAACATATCTTCTTCACGCCTTTTATCCCCGAAGGGGTAGGCAGAGGTGTAATATTACACCCACATTGCGCCATGAATTTTAGGTCCCACGTAATAGAGGGCGAGCCTATTGTCGTTACCGGGCACATCACCAGGCTCCGTGCTGCTACTGAGAATTCGGAAAAACCCAGTCACACTATTGTCCGACCCGGGAATCGAACCCGGGACCTCCGATCAGCAGTCGCATACGCTATCCACTGCATTTGCTATTTAAGCATATTTCAAACTCGCAACTACTCGCAAGGAAATCAAAAAATCAAATCTACAGGGTACTTCCCGTAAACTCAGTATCTTGAAATTTGGCACGAAGCAACAAGATGTTGTTTCGTGCCATATAGCACAGATAAAGTACAAGTTGGGACAGTGCATTGTTGACATTGTTGTAGTAAGTATGTAAGTTAAGCAGACCCGTTGCAATCCATCTAGGTTAGGGTTGCCAGATTGAGAAATCAAAATTTCTGGACAGTATTATAAAATATCTGGACATTAGGATTTTTGGCTGGACAAAAAAAACAGCATTATTATAAAATGTAATGCTTATAATTTCGTAAAACTTAGGTTTTATTGTTACCTACAACAAAACAGAGGAAATAAATGTGAAATCACTTTTTGTGCCACATAGAATTATTTAGCATTTCCTTTAGCCGCATTTATCATTTCCGAACCTTTCCCTGTGTTTAGAAAAGATTTAAATTTAGTACAATTTTCTTCAAAGTTCAATCGAATTCTTAACTCTGATTTAATTAAATCAAATTACATGCGATTTTTATCTTTAGTGTATAAATTGTTAAAAAGGCTAAAGACTTTCGCAATAAGCATTGCTTATTGGTATGGACAGTACAAAACAAATCAGTTTTTTCAAATTTATCATCTTCGTTACAATTTTTAAAAATATGAGCCCATAATAATTTATCGTTTGTCAAGTTCTTTGGAACATGTTCATTTTTATATTTCTTTGGTTCATTTATTTGGCGAAGACAACAGTAATCAAAGCATAAAAGCCCCTGTACACATTGGCCCACCTAGCTGGCCCAGCATGTTGGGCCTACATGATACGACGCAAAGATTGCTATTTACACATTGGCTGACGGATCATTATACATTGGTGCTTAGACAAAGATGTACGTAGAAGCACTTGCAGCCACGGCTATTTATTTATACAGTGCGTTTAATTATTACGTGCACGTACATGTATACTAAAGTAGAATGTGATGCATTCTAAATGTTGTCATTAATGATTTTTTTTTCTTTTACATTTCGTTAAAAGTGGCGTGGAGCCGTATGGCGGATAAAATTAATATTCAATTTTATCCGTCATACGGCTCCACGCTTCATTAACCTGAAATATGAAATAGGTAGCTTATTATTAATAATAGGAATTTTGGTTAAATAACCTACCCCAACTACCAAGTCTAGAAGATAACTATGTGGTACCTAATAAAAATATGTTTTTCAACTAACTTCGTTTTTAATTTTATACAAATAAAAATTAATAAAAAAACAACATAAAAATTAGTAAAAAATTATATATTATTGTTCAATTTCTATAAATTGTAAAATCTCATTGCTGGCCTACGCCGCGCCGCCGCCATCGTTAAAGGAACTTGGGAACGTAAATATCATTCACGCGCAACAGTACTGTCTATTCTAGGTACCATGGCAAGACAAAAGTAGGCGATTTTCAATTTTATCTACATACAAATAATCCTCCTCTTTCTCTCGCTCAAAACGCATTTTTCATACAAGAAAATATCCAAATAATGTCGACCAACTAACGAAAAGATATAAAATGCTTGGAGGTAGTAAATTAGCTGTAACAGCATTCGGTATAACCGCATTCGTTCTAATGCATTTTGAGCAGCGCGCGGCTACTTTGATGTAAAAGTGTCGGTGGAAGTAATTCTGTTGAATTTACAAGTTCATCAAGTTTATAGATAAAATATAATAGATAGATGGCGCTAGCTGTCATGTTAAGATCAGCTCCGTAATTATTTTTTAAATAAAAATATAAAACAACGATTTAAAAACATCAAAGCTATAAAAATTGTTCTTGAGTTCATAAAGTATAAGTGCAAGTGTTATCCAGTGATAAATGGGACAAATGATCACATAAAACTCTAAACAAAAGTGCAATAACAAACAGTGAAAAATAGACTTCTCATTGTATACAAAACATTAAAACATGACATAACACAACAGTGCTAGTTCCGTAATATAAAGAAAATGCATAACTTTGTCTAAATCATAGTAAAAATTATAAAAAGTGTTGTGACAATCAGTGCAAAAATGCGGCAAAATATTTTACGGATGAGTCAACTTAACGACTTTGTTTGATTCAAATTACATACCAGTTGAACAAGATACGTAATTTCGAGATAATAGTATCGGCACGCATAGCCAATTACTTATTGAACCTGCTACTATCGTATGTGGCGCGAGTTCGAATCCTGACGGAGACACACTTTTTGTATTTTGAAATCTTTTTTTACGACATATTATATACGTCAATCGACAAAAAGTGAAAAATCAATCATGGAATTTGAAAATATAACTCTACGAAGAAATAAAACAATAGTAAATTCCCCTAATTCTTCATTCGAGTCTACAATTTCTGAGTACAGTTCAAAAAGTCTACCACAATCACTGGCAACCGGATTAACTTACGAAGAGTTTGAAAGACTAAAAGAAGAAATTGAACACTTAAAAATGCAGTTAAGGTCAGCTAACAACGAAATAGATAATTTAATCATGGAAAACAGCACTTTGAAAAAACAAACACTAGAACAACAAAATTCCATAGCGCAATTAAAAAACCTATGTAGTGGACCAACAAATAGTACAAAAAAACACTCAACTACAAAAAAGAAAAAGAAGGTACAAAATTTAGCTAATATTATTTACAAAAAGAAACTTGATACAAGTTTCATTGATTTGGAGACAAAATCGTTTGAAGTAAACTCAACAGATGGCGCTGTATGCAATACGAACAAAAGCACAATTACACCACAAGAATACGACCCTAGCTTGAAGAAGTGCGTCCAATACAAAACAGATGGCGCTGTAATAAATCAGCCTGAAGAAAATAAAGTAAATACTAGCCAGAAACTACCTAAAACCAATACAAAATCACAGTTATTTATATTTGGAGGACAACAATTGTCAGGGTTGGCTACACTACTAATACAGTCCAGACAAAACACTAAGTACGAGAATTATCAGATTTTTTCTTCCACAAAACCATATGCCACCACAGAGGAAATCCTCAAACCTGTCTATAAACTAGAAGATTCCAAAGATAATTATTTAATCATATGCATAGGTGAAAATGACACTAACCCAAATAGGATAATAATAGAACTTGTAACAATGTTAAAATGCTTTAAAGAAACTAACATTCTAGTATTCAATGTTTTACAGAACAGATATTTAAATGAAAGAATGCTAAATAACAACTTAAAAATTATGTGTAACAACTTTAACAATTGTTCATTTATTAATTTAGAATGTAATTATCCGTACAATAATACTAAACACTTTTATTTATTGAATGCATGTAAAATAATTAACTTTAAGATTGACTCACATTATTATGACGAAAAATTTTTATGTTGTAAAAATATGTTATCACAGAACAAGGTGGAAACAGAATGCACAACAGTAACTATTCCTAAGAAGGGTACGATTCCATTTTATTTTAAGTCGATTAAAAATATACTTTCAGGGGACAGTTATCATGAAGTTAAATCTAACACTGACTCTTTGAGCAAACTGGAGATAATAAACAACGAAACTCATAAGAAAGGAACCATACCTTATTATTTTAAAAAAATAACACCATGTTTAAGTAGGCAGTCTGACACACAGTTGCCGTCACAAGCAAAAAATTGTTTTCGTCCTTAAATCAAATTATAACTTAAAAATATTTCACCAGAATATTGCTGGTGCTATAAGCAAAACTGAAGAGTTAACATTTGCAATCCGCGAGCTATCACAAACAGGCCCAAGAATAGATGTCGTCTGTTTGACGGAAACTTTCATTAAAAAAGGTACAGAAATGCTTTTAAAAATCCCTGGTTTTAAACTAGCTGCATCATATTCACGTGACACTTAAAGAGGACGGGTATGCATAATGATAGATAGCAATATACAGTATAAATTGTTGACTGATATTTATGACTTGACATGTAAATTTAATTTTGAATGTTGTGGCGTAGAAATTGATAAAATTATGATTATTTGCTTATACAGAACTCCTAATAGTAACCCACACATATTTCTTGGAAAACTAGAACAACTACTAGAAAGGCTTACTAGAAAGCATAAAAAAATTATTCTTTGTGGCGACTGGAACTTGGACATCCTAAAGCCAAACAAAAGTTGCGAAGAGTTGAAAAGTATATTAAAAAACTTTAATATCGAAATGCACATTAAAACACCAACAAGGAAATTGTCATGACTGGATCAGTTAGCTAGCAACATTAAGCAAGTTAAAGCGGAGGTGCATCACCTTGCACTGTCTGACCACGAAACAGGGCAAACTCTCTCGCTGAAAACTACTAAATCGTACGAAATATCCAGTTGGTATGAGGCTGTCAGGGACTTTAATGGAGAAAATATGAAAACGTTTTGTAATTGCATGTCGTCTCTTACTTTCTCCAACGTATATGAGAAAAAGAACTTACAAGAAGCATTTACTGAATTTCATAGTCTCTTCAAATTATTTTTTGATCTGTGCTTCCCAATAAATACAGTAAAAAGGTCAACTAAAAAAGGGAACTACAAATGGTTAACGAAGGGTATACAAAGGTCATGTATAAGAAAGAGATATCTATACTTAACCCAGCAACACAATAAAACGAATAGAAAAATGCTAAATAAAAAATATAAATCATGCAACTGTATACTAAAAAAGTGCATATATAAGTCCAGACAAATACAAAATAAGAAATATATAGACAATAATAAAAATAAATGTAAAGCCACATGGGCAGTAATTAATGAAAACATTGATGACCAAAATGCTAGAACACAAATTGACAAAATAGTTATAAATAATCAGACATATGAAGATCCTAAGGAAATAAGTGACATATTTAATAATTTTTACATACAATTGACAAATAGTAATAATTTTAAATATAATGTTGACGAGATAAACAAAAATATTGATATTAATTATGAACATACAATATTTCTCCAACCGACAGATGCCATGGAAATATTCCGCATAATTAAAAATCTGAATAACACCAACACAGCAGGAGTAGATGACATAACCACCAAAGTAATTAAATTTTGTGCACCACACATATGTCAGCCGCTGTGTTATTTAATAAATTTATCTTTTGCAGAAGGTACCTTTCCAAAGATACTGAAAAAATCAATAGTAAGGCCACTTTATAAAAAAGGCGACAGCACTGCCATGAATAACTATAGGCCAGTGACGCTGATTCCAATTATGTCAAAAATCTTTGAGAAAGTCATGCTGAAAAGGCTTCAAGAATTCACGACACGTCATGGTCTACTTAAAGATGAGCAATTCGGGTTTAGACAGAATAGTAGCACTTCATTGGCATGTTTCAATTTGATTAAAATTGTCACTCAAGCCATAAATGACGGCTTACCAGTCGCGACGATCTTCCTAGATATGAGCAAGGCGTTCGATTTTGTGGACCACAAATTGCTCCTGCATAAATTGGAAAGGTATGGGATAAGAGGAAAAGCAAACGACTGGTTGAGAGACTACCTAAATGACAGACAACAATGTGTGGAAATCTCTAAAATCCATAAAAATTACAAAAAAGTAGTATATAGAAGTGCCTATCAGCAAAATAATTTCGGAGTTCCTCAAGGCAGTATATTGGGACCATTCTTGTTCCTTATGTACATTAATGATCTCCCAAATACCGTTTGCCATAAGACAATCTTGTTTGCTGATGACATGACACAACTCTTATTATACAAAATGAAAACGCCAATACGTATGAAGCAGACATAAATAAAGCAATAGAAAATATAATACACTGGTTAAATTCTAATAATTTACAAATTAATATAGATAAGACAAAAATGATCCAATTCCAGACATATAAAAGAAAACCATTGACGTTAAATATTAAATATAATAATACAATAATTGAAGAAGTTGTAAGTACAAAATTTCTGGGTATAAAGTTGGATCAGAATTGCAACTGGAAATCACACGTAGATTACGTTTGTGACAAACTCGACCGCTTTGTTTATGCTATAAAAAGATTAAGAGTCACAGTATCCACAGAAGCTGCTTTGTGTGCATATCACGGATACGTTTCGTCCGTACTCTCATATGGTCTTTTACTGTGGGGAAATTCAGTGGATATTATAAAAGCATTTAGAGTGCAAAAAAAATGTGTGCGTGCAATCTGTGGAGCCTGGTATACAGACAGTTGTAAACACTTGTTCAAAAAGTACAACATTTTGCCATTACCTTGTATGTACATTAAAGAATTATGCATATTTGTACAACGACATCCGGAATTATTTATTAAGATTAAAGATGTAACGAAAAGAAATGTAGCTCCCAGAAATAAGCATAAATTATGTTTACCGCAATGCAAGCTCGAATTGTATAAAAGGAACTCGTACGTAAATGCCATAAAGGTATATAACAAATTACCCAATATCTTTAAAGATTTGCCTTTGACCAAGTTTAAAAAAAAGTTGACGCAGTGGTTGAAAGAAAGATGTTTTTATGATCTAAACGAATATATGTCATATCACGGAGAAGAAAATTAATGAATAACATTGGTATATACTAATTATAATTAAAATGTAAGCTTAAATGTGTTAATAAAAGCTTTGACATTTAAAAATATAATTGTGGACTAATATAATTATCTATTTATTATTATAATTTCTTTATCTTGAACTGACATACATATTATATTAAAATTATATTTTTTTTCTTTCGAACTGACATACGTATTATTACTTTGACATTGTTAATTAATTAGTATCACAATTATTATCATTTACGGGAGTTCAGATTAATTTGTTGTTTTAATTAAGGTTTTAAAATAATTAACATAAAATATCACTTGTGTTTGTCTACTAATACAAATATTTGCATACCATATGTAATGGTAGAATGTAAATGGGCCATTTTATATTATAAGTAAGTATATTATAAGTAAGTAAGTACGGATATGATTGGTGAACGAGGATATCGTGGACAAAACTTGTCGTGTTTTAGTTTGTTGAGACGTATTTATAATAAATTCATCATCAGCCCAAACAGTTCACTGCTGGAGTACGCCCCTCCTTTGAAAGGAGGATTTGCCTACTATACCACGCTGGCCAAACGGGTTGGTGTAGGGTTTGTATCAAGATTTCCTTCTTTTACAGTGCTGTTCTCTACATAATATGCTCCCTCTGTCGGCTCTTACGACACCCATGGGATGATATAGGGAGGTGACATTCCGTATTCTTAAACCGTCACCACACAGACAATAAATTCATAACAATTTATTTATATTAAATACATAAACCAGTATATCTTAGAGACTTATTAACTACTGCGCATTGGGTCTTGGATTCTAACCAGCATTTTAAAATGTTATCAAGAAATATCTTACAAGCTTTCATTGAACTATATGACTTATTTCACTCTAAGCTTAACAAGTAAAAGAAAAAACAAGTAAAAGTCACAAGTCGTACAAAATTAACCTAAACCCTCACCCGAAAAGATCTTCACAAAAAAAATCTTTTCAGTAAATCGAGCCCACTTATCTCGTACAATTTGTTAGTGAGTTAGGGTCTATCTACAATTTTCGCCAGAATCATCTCTTGGCACAACAAAACTGAGGGTCTGCGAATGAAAAAATAAACAACCTTGTTGTCATAAGCTTCTAAATGAAGATTCAGGGGTAAATTTGTTATTTGCGGATGTTCTTCTTTGTGAGAAATTATTGTTATGTCTGTTATCTCTTTCTTATCCTACGCGTTTATATGCTTGATGCCCTTGATGGGCATGTTGCTGACATTTTACTAGGTATGTTTTAGAAACTGATAGCAAATATGTAAATTTTATAATCAAGGTAACGTTACTGTATAATTACAATTAGGTATGTCGTATGATTTACAGCTGGTTTCAATATTCGACTTATCCATGGATTTGGAGATTAGAAATACAATATGTTTGACATATTTTGTATGGAGCTTATGTTAAATATGAAGCTAAAATCTCAAAAAATGGATAGATTGAATACTGAATTTAGCGGTTAGTTCATAGTGCTAAGCTAAATGTTCTCAGTTTCATTCGTGTTTTAATTGGCGGGGATTATTTGAGTACCAATAGTTATTAAGTATAGATACCACATCTAGCTATTTAATTATCTCTAAGTCATATAAATCAAAGCTTAATGAATGGCTGAGCCGAATCGATTGGCCTAAAATATGGACAAATAAAAAAATTAAATATCCGAAGGAGCAACCAAGTATTCGGTAAGGGACAGAAGAAGTCAATTATTCCTTTGGTAGGTGATTTCCTAGAGTGTTATACAATAGCTAGCAAAACTGCCATATACTCTTCAGGTCATCCCATAGTGCATCCCAGGTGCCGTGTGGTTGACGGCATAGAATACAAGTGTCACCACCCCATATCTTCCCGTGGGTGTCGTAAGAGGCGACTAAGGGACACGATGCAAATACCATCTTTGCCTAGAGACGGAAAACTCGACATCAAACCCTAAACGACTGCCTCGTTGGTCTCGCGGCATAAATGTGCGCGTGGGATCGGGAGGTCCCGGGTTCGATTCCTGGGTCGGGCATTGTTATTGGGTTTTTCTGTCACGAAATTCTCAGTAGCAGCACGGAGTCTGGAAATGTGCCCGGTACGGCAATAGGCTCGCCCCTTATTACGTGGGACTAAAGTATATCTGGCGAAAAGTGGGTGTAGAAATACACCTCTGCCTACCTCTTCGGGGATAAAAGGCGTGACGATATGTATGTATGTATGTGTATGTCATCCCATATGCGCTATCGCGCTTTGCTAGTCTATCAATTTCTCGTCAGGTTCGGACATGTTCTATTATAACTATGTGCAGAAATCTTGAAACGACCGTTTTAAGATTTCTGCACACAACCAACCAGTTGGTGTTACCAAAGCTACATAGCAACTTTATGTACCATTTAAGTACACGAACTAAAATCACAGCCATTTGGTGACGGATTAAGACATGTGTGACTACCCCATTTCATTCCATGCATGTCGTAAGAGACGACTAAGGAATATACATGAAGCAAATACCATCCTTGACAGGAGACGACAAACTTGACTTCAAACTCTATGCCTGTACCAACCCGTCTGGCCAGCGTGGTATAGTAGATCAAACCCGCCTTGCCTCACAACGATATTGTAACTCAATTAGGAAAGGCCTATATCCAGCAGTGGACTGCGTAACGCTGTTCGTTAGGCATCACATGAATATGCTCCGAGTCTAATTCAACGATATCGTCAAATTCAACTCAATTCTGATAAAAGTGGATCGACCCAGACTCGTTTGTATAACAGTTACGCATCAATCTCGCGAAACTTTTCCAATATCGACTTAAATTTTGATTTAAGGAGTTCTCAAGATGTATTCTACAGAATCTGTCAGCGGCATTTACAAGAGTTGTTGTGTGCCAAGCCACTTACCGAGAATGTTTTGTAAACATATTTTATGAGCATTATTGAGACTTACAGTTTAAATGTTGTTCAATTTTGCCGCTTAAGGGAGTTTTCCAGGGGAGTATTAAGTTTACGGTGGCATGTTTTGACAGGTGCCGCGAGTGTAGCTAACCAAACTAACTATAGATCTGAGAGTAAGTTTATAGGTCGTTCGATGACCTCTGTGAAATTATAATATCATGTTTTTGATTAAATCCCTGTGACACATAGATATTCTGCTAATAACCGTGTGAGCATGAAATGAATATTTTATTTTGAAATTACAAACAGACAGAGTAAAATATAACTATTGTATTTATTAGTACATAAACTGGTCGTCAAATAAATAAGAATTAGCAAAATATTTTCACCTAAAAGTTCATGGAAGTTTAAAACATGAAGTTTAGAACAGCTACCTCTGCGTGAAATCCCGTAATGGCAATCATGAATTTTATATCCTTATCAAGGTTTCAGCAATTACGAATAATTTATTTGACACTGAATTCATTGTTGACAGGATTAGGTATAAAAGTAATTACTGTACAAACAATTACTATAAAATATATTTTACTTAGCTTCGTGAATATATTCATTAGAACGTAATGCATAAAATTATTTGTTAGTCTTGCGGTTTCTCTGTTCGACTAATAAATACTTTTATGATAGAAAATCTCGACCCTCGTACAATGTGCCATTGTAATGCAAGATTATAAAACGTTATAATAAGTAACGTCAGAACCGCTTGCTGTCTCTCTCTCTCTCTCTCTTCAGATGACTAACAACATTTGAATTTTGCTGTCTACTTACTTTGTGATTAGTGTGCCAGACAAAGTTTAATTATTCCAATTTCTATTATTACTTTAAACTATGTATACCTAGTAGTGTCTTGCTCATAGCCTTGTGTATATTGAATTTATCTGACATAAATATCTATTTGATTGCCGTATTCAACATTTTTAAGAACCGACATTGTAGTACTCTTTCCCAATGTTGTGTAGGTTTACGCGAAGATAAGCCAGACTTGGCACAACAAATTGCCCCAAGTGAAGATCAAAACCAATCAATTATTGTAAATTATTTGAAAAATTTCACAATAACGAACAGTTTTTACCTGAATTAATTATTGTAGGTATTTAATTGTCTTAGCTGTTTGCACTCCACATTTCATTTTGCTCATATCCTCGCCCCCTTCAAAAATATATTGATGCAAAGCTGACAATTCAAGTCGAGCCTTCTACCCTATAGAGAAACTGCCAGTAAACGCATGCATATAATACGTAGTGGGCCTTTGGGTTTGGTTAAATGAAAATGTGAGTTGAATGTTATAATAAAAAATAATTTAATTCGTCAAGTAAATCTAAACATCATTTAGCAAAGCGTTTTACTTACGAAAAAATTATAAAAAAAATGCTATTCGAAAAGATATAAACAGGGTCGCGTGATTCGGCGATGGTAAGGAATTTGTTGAGGGTCCGCTCCCGATGGTCGTCCAGGAATAGCAGGTGCTGTACTTAGCTCGGTCTGAAGGCGCCAAAAGAGAGCCCCCATCGCCGCGCGGCCGTATTTATTGTCCGTTGCAGGGCGCGGGCGGCGGGGTCGACCGGGCCGAGTGATGCGTCAAGGATTGACGTCACATGGGCACACTGAAATAGCTGCACTTTCACTCCAATTATAATCCTCTGGCCTCCCAGGAGAGGAACCTAAGACGCTTGTAACCCAAAACCACATCGATATTGCCGCCACATGTGAACAATTTAGTGTGGAATATATCGTGCGTAGCGATACCAAAATGGTTGGTTACTCTAATGTATAGTTAGGTTTACGTTGGTAATGGAAGCAAGGGGCGAAGGATAGGAGCAAAATAAAATGTGGAGTGCAAACAGCTAAGACTATTCGATTTAAACAGTACATTTACTTCAGGTCGAAACTGAATTGTACCTTATTGTTGAGCTCTTAAAACAAGGGGAAATAGAACCTGTGCCGCGTTGAATATTATGTGTCGACCTCCACTTGCAGCGATTTGTTTTGCCAATTCTGGGTAATCTTCACGTAAATCAACATAACATTGTTAAATAGAGCTAATCATTAGGCCATAAAAAATTATAATTTGCCACACAGGTTTCGAACCTACTACAAACTCCATCTCTCATTAAGGTTTTGTGAACACTGTAACGGTAACTATAGTACTTACTTACATGTCTTATTGAGAGAAATAAACAATATATTATTATTATTATTAACTTCAATATTTTTAATACGGCAGTCAAACAGGTAATGTATATAAGATAAGGTAGTAGGAGGCATGTCACTGATATAGTAGAAAACAGGTAGTAAGAGAGGAGAGTAGTAAGAAAACAGGTAGTATGAGAGCTGGCATCCATTTTGGATAGGTATTTGAGGCAAGCTGTAAACTTGCCTCATACCTCTCCTATTATACCCCAACCTGGAATTGCAGACCTGGCTGGCGAGTAGCGTGGCTACAGAAAACTATGAAAATATTTTTTATTTGAATTTTCCATTATGGAAATTGGAAAATATTATTTTTTTAATTTTCCATCATGGAAGGTAGTTGTTGCCACTTATTTGACATCCATTGTGTGTTTTCTCCGCCCACATATATACAACTACATAAAACATGACAATTTATTTTGGCACATAAGGCTACGTCAGAAATAGTATATTTGGTACATAGAGTTAGGACTATACTCACGAAATACTAAATGGCGTTGCCCATCAATATGAAAAGGTCAAATACTTTTCTATTTTCCCTCAACTTTTCAACTTGGGTCGAATAGTTGCAAAAAATAGAAAGGTATTTTTATTAGGTATGTCTTTGACATAATTATTTTTGCGATCGCCACCGACATAAATTATGTTGACACCAAAATCTGTTTGACTTTAGAACTTGAACCGGATTTAACATTATTGCCCAATATACGTTTAAAATAAAGACATAGAACCTGTTAGAAATACTGGCTTACACAGCCATTTTTCTTTTACCAGGAATTCTCTGGATAACTGCGCAGCACTCGCTGTAATACAAAAGGTTTTTGACGATTGACTTGTATTGCAGCGCATACGTAGGGTATGTGGCCCTATTGTCGGCCGATAGTTAGCGTTTTCATACGTGCTTTGGTTTTAAAACCCTCACAATTTTAGACTAGGCTAACTGGACTAGTATATAAATCTGGCCACTTAAAATCACCTAAAATTCTACAAGCTATATTAATGGGCGAGCAGGATAGACTAATTGCTTAAAAGTGAAGGTTTGACATCAGGTTTGTAAAATTAGATTAAAATCCCCAGTGCGCCATCTACATTTTCAGCTGCAACGTTTTTTTTAATTTACTGCTTAAAGGTAGCAATGACGTACAAGGGATGATCACTATATCAAAAAGGGCCTTTACAAAAATTCAGATAGATATAAAAGAATGGAGGAAATAAATGCTCTCAACTCATAGCACATAGTTGATCATATAATTTTTGCGTAATACGAGAAGCGAAGCGAAGCCTCACAAAGCGTACTCTAGCCTATAACCATCCATAACGCCATCCGAGTACTCGACATAATGTCATTGATGTCATTTCACCAGTCACTCTCTCTCTCTCTCTCTCTCTCTAACGATGCTCTCACTGATTGTCGATATAAATTATTCAAATGTCAGTTATCCATACTTGGGTTTAGCTTTAGCAACTGGTATCTGTAGTATGTGTGGCTATTTTACGTTTGCATACATTTCATATTACAAGTTTCAGCACTATTTAGGTAGTCTTGCTCGCATAGAACCGATGGTCGGTGGAGCAGAAATGTTCTGGATTGGGATCGGCCAAGCGTTAAGAAGCATTAAGAAGACATGGATGGATCCTCAACAGTAGGAGCTACGATTTGGTAAGAAACGCGAGAAGTTTCTGACCTCTGACTTTAAATTGATAAAAATCTTTGTGGAAGAAATTTGTCCATGTCCATAAATGGACATATTTCAGCTAACATGAGAAAGTTAATAGGGCTCAGTAAGCGATAATTAACAATTTAATAAACACGATGAGGTTCATGAGACGTACTGTGAAGAAGTCTGTTAACCTCTCCTTGAGGCTATCGCTGCTATATAAGTAACTCAGTAAGAGCGCTTGTACACGTTAAGAAACCGTGTCTGCGGCAGACAAGACAAAAAGACAAATTCTTCGTGTACACGACAAGAATTTTGTCTGTTCTACACACGAAAACTTTCGTGTCTTCCGCAGACAAGACCGGTCGTCAGTCGGGCGTAGGGTGCGCATACTGTAATAACAAGTCTGATAATCATTTTCGTTTATTTATAAAAATGTTAACTACAAAGCAAAAAATAATGATAATCGCATATTATTATTATAACAAAATGAAAAAGGAAACAAACAACAAGAGACTTTACTGGGTTATTGCTTTACCGTCTCATGCGACAACATGAGGAAAAATTTGTGGATTATTTTCGCATGAAAATAAGTTGTTGAAGTTTTGTCCCACAATACCGGTTGTCCCTCTACTAAAGTTATAAGTAACTCATCAGCCATTTTGTACTCTACGCTGCAACACACGTCCGCACCCAACGCACAACAAAAACTACCCACAGATCACTACTTAGTTTCTGCTGGGTTCTGCTTTCTAGCCTAGCCAGATATGACACAACATTAGCTTTGCCACATAGCTGTAGTAGCTCCGTGGTAAAGCTAATGTTTATCTGACATCCGCAACCAGAAGGACAGCAGTATTGTAAGACAACCAAGTTCAAGTTAGATAGCGAGTCAGTAAGCTATTAAACGGCTCATTACGCGCTACATAATATATGAGTACGAACACACTATTACTAAGATAAGCTGCGATGCGTAATTATAATGTAACATTTATTAGCGCGACTATTAGCATATAATATGAATATGTCAGCCCATTAGAGTTGTCAGAGCAAAAATATGGCGCGATTTAGGTTGAGTTGTTCATGTCTTCTGAGATATGCTGTGCCTCTAACTAATAGATTTAATCTTTGTCTTCAGCTTGCTGATATATATTTGCCTACATCAGGACATCAGGACACAAATGTAATGTGGTTTACACTTTAGCGGCCGTCGTAAGCAAGCATAATAAAATATTGAGATATTGTACGAAGCGACAGGTTACAAGTACTTAGTTTGACTCTAAGCCAAGCTACAAGCTAGCACACACTTAATAGCACCACAAAATCATAACAATACTTCCCTATCCAAGATCATACGAAACTGTCCAGAAATACCGAAATCACAATGTAAATAAATACAGAATACACACAGCAACTCTGAAAAGATGTCGTCATAACAGAATCATGACGTATGTGGCAACACAATATTTAAGCGACGTACAGCATTGTTTGCAAACCTATTGTGCTCCCTAAGCCTTCAAGAAAGGCACCAAACGTACTTCCAGCCCCAAGAGACGATAATTTTAAATTATTATTAGGTTAATGTTTTAGAACGGTTACAGTATGTTTGTGAATTCGCGTTCACGGATCGACAATGGATGGGGAATGTATGTTCGCATTGCTGGGAACTATTGTTTAAGTTTGTACTCAGCTTCCGATTGAAACACGAATCGCTTTTGGATTTGAACATACAATTGACAAAATAACACAGAGTCAAGCTTGCTATTCAAGGTGTAAGGTTTTGGTATTGAAATTAAATTTACTTTATAGTGAAGGTGCATGTCTGTGCATCGCGGCTGATTGTGGCCGCGTGAAACTGATTTGACTATAATCTTAATATATAAAATCCTTGCGTTACTTACTGACTGATAGACACGCTGCAGCAGAAACTATTGGGCGCAGGAAGCTGAAATTTGGCATGTATGTTCCTTGGGGACCGTAGGGGTGCACTAAGAAGGGATTTCCCGAAATTCCCACGGGATCGGCCAAAACGGATAAATTTAAAGAAAAATGCAGGCGTAGCTGCTGGCGTCCTCTAGTCGGAGTATAAGAATATATGGCGCTTTTTCCAACGTCTGTTATAGACGCACATAAACGCAGTGGGAAGGGTACTGTACAATTCTCTCACTCTTTCTACATTCTTATATTATAACTTTTATCGCACCAAAAGCGCGCCGCTGCGATCGGTCGCCACCCCGGCAATACACCTCTAACCGATGATGTTACAAAAGTAAAAACCTCTAACGAACAATTATATGAAGCAGTGATCATCTTACTCATATCACGCGACAAACCCAACTTTCAAATTACCATAAAAAACACAAATATTAAATTAGCTGTTAGAAATTTAATTATCTTCTTTCCGTTCCGTCTAACAGAAAAAATAGGTACAACAGCTTAAATACAAAGTTGTTGGCAACGTTTTTACGTCCTCCATAATAAGTCCCAAGATCATAGTATCGTAATTTCATTGTGTGATAAAATTATTCAGTAGAATATTTATTAACATTAGGCCTAATAAAGCGAGAGCACTTCCGTGAAATTTATGTTTGTCTGTTTAATAAAGTTGTTTATAAGTGACCTTTTTAACAATTAATTTCATGGTACATTTAATGACTTCTGTGTAAGAAATACGAAGTTCAAAACGTGGCATGAATGGCGTAGTGGTTTAAACGGTTACATTGTTAGTGCTGTTGCTGGTTCGATTCACTGTGTAGATAATATTATCTCATGTATATACGCTTTGTATATATGACGCTTCTTGTTAAGGATTTAGAAGTTGCCATAACATAACCTAAAGTAGATTAGATTAGATTTAGCTTGAGTACTTTATTGTTAAAAAAAAACTAAAGTTATGTTATGAACCTTAAGTTTGGGTTTCAAACTATAGGTTGAGGTTGGCCATTTTATATGCAATTTCTAAAAAAGTCTCAAATAGGTAATTGACGGAAATAAAAGGCTTCTCGTTAACTGTCTTACACACAAGTGTGAATGTGTGCATACTAAATGTCTTGTATGTCTTGATGTAATGCTTTTTGTCACCTCAAACTATTTATACGAACACAGAAGTGATAGATATCATCACAAAAGCTTTTCACTAGTTTAGTAGACGTTCATACACGTATACACCAATAATAAAGATAAAATACACATATAAATATGTATCACACAAACATCGCCATCGTAAAGTCTTAGAAAACAGACAGGTTATTATGAACATTTTACTACAAAGTATAAAATATGTAGGCACTTTCAATATTTTTGTATCTCATAGAAAATTTTACAATGTAAGTTACAGCGCATTCAAAGGTTTGTTATGACTAAACTATAGGCAATATTTTGTGGGCTCATTTTCATATAACTGAGATAACATTAAGACTATTCTGTGCAATTGGTATTACAGGAAGTTTAAAATAAATCAAACTACTATATTATCAGACTAGTCAGGATACTTGCCCCACTGTAACAATTATATTATTTTTAAATGTCTCCATGATAAATAGGACAGGAAAGTGCATTGTTGTAGTAAAAGTTTATGAATAATTAATTAAGTTTGACATTTCTTATAAATTGACATTATTTATAATATAATTTTAACTCCTTTATAACTATAATATAAATTTAATTAAATTTATTGACATACTATTCCTGACATTGATATAGGCTTGACATATAAGTTGACATAATAATTATACATTTGCTTTTAATTTAATTTATGTTTAGTATTTATTGTTATTATAAAATATTCACTTCTTGAGATAATATAGTTTCTTGAATTTTAACTCAATGATAGTATAATATAGACGTATTATACCGCTTTTCTCCTACGTGGACTACTATTTAATGTTAAGTATAAACAGAATTAAGTAACATTTTGCATGTCTACCTGGTTGAAATATGGTGATACCTTACTACCCCAATTGTAACAACTGATAATATTTGTAATACCCTATATCGCAAACAAAGAATTTGAATTTGAAAAGGCAAACCCGTTTCAATACCTCCAACATTATAAGACAAATTTGGGCAGTTGTTTTTCAATTTGCTTTTAATATTTTTTATCTTATGTCAACAATATAATTAAATGAAATCTCAAAATAATTAAATAAAACCAATAATACACATGAGAATTTAAAATAAAAAAAGATAAGATTTCTTTGCTTTAAATACATATAAATAATCATTCTCTTTCTCTCTCTCAAAACTCATTTTTCATTCAAGAAAATATCAAAATTTACCAACCAACTAACGAAAAAATATAAAATGCTCGGAGTTAGTTAATCAGCTGTATCAGCATTCGGTATAACCGCATTCGTTCTAAAGGTGATTTTCCACCAGTGTGGCGAGACGAGACTAGGCGAGAAGAGAATTGAAATCGCACTGACCCTTTTCCACTAAAAATAGCCATCGCGAGCTCGTGCGTGACCGCCGCGCCGCCTTTAGGCTTCATTAGATAAAGATATAGGTACAGTGCTGTTTGAGTTCGTCTTGCAATACACACGCAATTTCTATCGCGAGAAGCGTGTTTCTGTTGCAAAGTTAATTTATACTCTATGTCGGCAGCAATACGGTTCATTTTTACACAAACAAATATTTCAATTCACGCCTTGCATATTCTCGTCAATCCACACTGTTTCCACCAAACATGCGCTGGGAGAGAATTGAAAATTTGCCATACAAATTTCAATTCTCTTCTCGCCTCGCCTCGTCTCGCCACTCTGGTGGAAAATCACCTTAATGCATTTTGAGCAGCGCGCGGCTACTTTGATGAAGTGTCGGTGGAAGTAATTTTGTTGAATTTACAAGTTCATCGAGTTTAAAAGTTGGAGACTAATGCAGAATAATATGATTGGTGAACGAGGATTTCTTGGACATAACTTGGCGAGTTTTTAGTAACCTTTTGTTTAGATATATATTTGTGTGATTAAGAGTACCGCAGTGATAATATAGGGACGAAACTGTTAATGGTTTAATAATGTTTGCCATAATTTAAAATGCCATAAATTCATATGCCATACTGGTATTTGCCATAATTTCATTAGAAATAACGCTTCAGTTGTCATAATCGTGAAATGACTTAAAATGACTTTCACTAATTCCATTGGTCATAATCGATCAAGTGTCATAATAATTTAAATCCATAAATATATTTGCTATAATTTTCGTTTTCAATAATCTAAGAAGAAAACAGATAATAAACTGAAGTGGAACAACTTCAGTTTATTGAACTAGTGTCAAGAATGTGGACTAAGTTGACGGAGCCCTGCTTCGCAGGGCTCCTATTTTCGGGTTAAGGGTCAGAAGAGAACCCTAACCTAACCTATCCGAGTCGGATTGCACTGAGTCGGGGTGTAAACGATAATTAAGTCAACTTCAGTTTATTAAACTAGTGTGAAGAATGTGGACTAAGTTGACGGAGCCCTGCTTCGCAGGGCTCCTATTTTTGGGTTAAGGGTCAGAAGAGAACCCTTTTTTTTTTTTTTTTTGTTCACTACGGTGGTAAAACTCTCCTTATGAGTCATCTCAACTCCGCCAACCCAGCCATTAGAACGGCTAGGCTTGGGACTGGCGGAGGAGGTATGTGGAGGCTCTCCCCTAAAGGCGTTCGGGGCATACCCACTAAAAACCACCGCGGTGTCCCTACGGGTCCCGTGTGTTGGCGGGGTCACGCGATTCGCGATTTGCATACTTTCTCGCGACCCCGCCTGGGATTGGCCCGCCGTTGGTGTTGGCGGGCCCCGTCTCGTTATGATCTCGCAATCATCCATCAAACTTCTTGCATACATCAAACTTCTGGCATCCATCACCTCACAAAGCTACTTGGGAGGCGGCGAGGACACGCGCCGCCTCCCGCCTTTTGGCGGACAGGGAGCAGCCCCAGCGCTCACCGTCCGCAGGCAATAAATTTACGGTGGTCGGAGGTCGTCCCTTGTTCGACGTCCCCGACGCCCGGACCTACGGTTGGGGAGAGGGCGATGTATTTCCCTCTCCCGCTCCGCCGCCTCCTTGCTCAGCATGACCGCTTCGCAGAAAGAGGCGACGGCGTTCCAAGACCTCTCACTCCGGACCATAGACAGAACTACGGCCGGGAGCGAGAGGACAACCGTATTGAGAGCCGCGACCAGATCACGGCGCTGCGATGCCCAGGCTGGGCATTCCGCCAAAGTATGCAACGCCGTGTCTTCGACAGGGTCGCGGCTGCTGCCACAATGGTGGCATCCGGGCGTTTCCTCCCGGCCTATCCTCGGCCAAAACAACCATGGCCGGTAAGGATTTGAGTCAACCGGAAGGTGAGGACGCCGTGACGTCTCTCCAACCACTCATCAATCACGGGACTTACCGCCACTATCGTGGCGTGCCCTCAGAAGAGAACCCTAACCTAACCTATCCAAGTCGGATTGCACTGAGTCGGGGTGTTAACGATAATTAATTTCGACCTAACAATATTATGTATTATTTTCATAATTATATTAAATTTTGATTAATGGCAACTAATTATTATGATATATGTTGTTATAGAAAGTCATTTTATGGCAAATAAAAGTTATCACTGTTGAGTGGTTAAGGCAAACGTTATTACTATAAATGATAATAGTGCAAGTAAATATAATGATCGGGGATGATTATGGCGAACAATATTAGTGCAAATGAATTTATGGAAAACGAGAGAATACCACTGTTAATGTATTTGTAGATTCATTAAGTAATTAACTTCAAAAATGACGTTCATAAGCGTCACCATGTAACCTAGCAATAAATAATTTAGACTGACTTTGATAAACTGCTAAGAACTAGCATTGAACCCGGGTTCAATGCTGCGGTGGGCACCGCTCAGTTATCGAAATTATGTGCGTAATAAATGGTTAATTATTGCTTACTACACGATGAAGAGTAAAATCGTGGTGAACCTACACACTGCAAATATGGCCAGTTGGCCATATTTGTAGTGTGTAGCTCATTCCGCTAAGTTAGCGGAATGAGGTCTCACGCTTTCCCTAGTGAGAAGAGACTCATGCCCGACAGCGGAACAGTTTATATACGAGGTTAATATTAATAATAAATATCATGAGGACACTCAATAAATAATCGCCAACCAGGGGAGCCGCCATCTTGACGTTAATAAAATATTCGTTTTAAATTCAACATCTTTGTTAAGAGAAAATTATTCGGGACTTTTGAATTTTTCATCCGGTACGAATTCTGGCTTGTTTCAAAAAGTGCGAACGTTGCCGCCGGCATCGAGAAAATATATCTGCAGGTTGTTTTATATTAAGCTATTAATTAATAAAGAGAGAAGGCCGTGCCACGAAAAGCGGCTAACTTTCTAATTTTCATCACGGCCCAATACAACGTTTAATTAAGTCCGTTTTGAACTTTTTTCTTCTCTCTTATAATAATTACAAGTTTCCACTTCTTTGATCTAATTTTCTATGTATTTAAAACAGCTGGGTAATAAAATTTTATAGACAAAATGTATAAGAATAATTATTAATCATTCGTAAAAATTATGATTATTCTGGAGGAGGAAAAAAGAAAGTACATTTAAAAGGTTTTATTGTAAAATTTACTAGACACAGTTAAATTATTTAAATGGTAAATGGCTGCGGAGCAATAAGAGATAATATCAAATGATGCTTGCCGCGCTTTTTACTCCGTTCCGCTCTTGTCACCTGCAAGCTGAACGGAGAAATTATTGTGGCGGGTGCAGACGCTACAAATTATATGCAAGGCGCACTATTGTATTAGCGCGGGGCAGTAGTCGTCTCCCTGCACTCGTGATTTGTTAGTACTCACGACCGAAGTCGATTTATATTTGTCACAGAGTAGGTAACTGTCTTGAAAACTGCGGCGACTTGAAGGCAAGAGCAAACAAGTAAATTAACGAGATCTCTTTGGGTTACTGAGTCAACCGACATTAGCTCTGAGGAAAAGCAAAATTACTTCCACATCTGGTAGGACCAGTAAGCAGACTACGTCCGCCAAGGTGGTCTCTTGAATCGTCACCGGTGAGGAATTATTATTATTTTTAAAAGGCAACGCGTTCACTAGCATCAAGTCACTTTATAAAACTTAAATCAGCAGACACAAAGAACACACAGCCCACTCAAAACATCCATTAGTGGATCATACAAAGTGTTGTTTCTTGTAAGATTCAAATCCAATATCCGAAACAGTCGGCGTGGTACCAAAGGCCGTGGCCTGGCAACCGCTTAAACCATCACACTATTCTAGAAGTCGATCTATTGGAGACTATAGATTTTGATATGATTGGAAACAGTCATAAACATTTCCGAAGTAACTATTCAATATTAGGATACCGTCTGCCAACTTTATGGCACTTTTGTTTTTCTTTAATTTCAACTTAGTGCCAGACTCTCAAAAGTTGTTTGACGATAACAGATATAAGTTAAAGTTGTTATGAAATATGATACCCTAGTTTTGTTAAAGACTTTTAATGTTCTTCCAATCTGTGATACTTTAAAAGTGACATATTTTAGATAATTATTTTATATAGATGTAAAAGCGACTTATATGTTGGCCCCCTTTCACTTTCCTAATTTATTGTGACGTTATATTATACCGCATAAGACTGAACTTTTTTTTTTGTTTTACGAGGTGGAAAATCCCTTCGGATCTCCGACTCTTGGGGAAATGAGAGCCGGAGTATGTGGTGTTACCACTAAAAACCACCTCGACTTTCTCATGTAACCGTGTGACGGAGAGTCGGGTATCGTGGAAGCATTCGTCGCAACCCCCCGACGGGTATTGGCCCGCCAGATGGTCAGGCGGGCCCCGAACAAAACCCCCTTGGCGGCGGATGAAGGTGTTGGGCTCCGCCGCCAAAACACCCAGCGGCCGCAGAGGATAGGGAGGACGGCAACGCAACACCGCATCTCCTCTTCCTCTGCCGCCCCACCGCGACGCAACAATGGTGCGCCCCCATTTGGTCGCAGGAGATAGGGCGCGCGGCAACGCAGTACCGATACGCCTCTCCTCCCGCGACCGCACCCGACTGCGAGGGACAGACAGAACTGTCCCCCGCACCCGCACTTTGGACGCATCTTACGCAGGCGTCACCCAAGCCTACGTGGAGCTTTCTGTTACAGGGCAGGTCCGAAATAGCTTCTTAAAAAAACTCAAAGGTCAAAAACAGACTAATTTAATGAAAGAAAAATGACTTAAAATAGAATTGACAAAAAACCTAGTGCCCACAAAAAAGTCTGTAATAAAAATGTCTTTACCGGAATCGAATAATAATGCATGGATCAGTTTCAATGACGTATACCGCTCATTGCCTACTGCTGATCTAAGCATTATTATTTTATATGTACTTCATACATTAAATATTATAACATCCCCCCCGTTAAGATTGATCATACCGGATGATCAAATGAAAGTAAACGAATTGCTAACTGTAAAGACTTCGTTGAGACTTACAAACATTTTATTATTTAAACTAAGATTAAGCAACTATAACTGTAACTTATGTAAACTAGCAAATCCCGAAATATTATTATGAGATAATAGCATGTAAAGATATAAAGAATTCTTGATATAGTTTTAAGATATTAGCTATTTTAACTCACAGATTTAGAAATTACAATTAATTACTTTATAGGTTTGATTTAATTAAAATTTAAAATGTTACTTACAATATTTAGATATAAGAGATAACAGTGCATTTAAATAATAATAATATAAATAGAACGTTTTAACTACGGCATTACATTTCTCTTCAAATTTGGCAACGACCTTGTGGAAATATTTGTATGATCGTCAAGGTCATCAGCTGACGAGTCCGTTGATGCATTAACAATGGTTGACACGTTATGTCGAATAGAAGGAACAGGAGGTTGACTTACATAGTTCTTGTTATAGATTCTTACGCAGCATCCCCGTCTCGGACAAATAACTCTCCTGGTCTTGAACAATAAATATAGTAACATTAAAATGGCTGTTATATAAGTGAGGGAAAGATAGCTGGTAGAATATTTCTCAAAGTGTGACGGTTCAGAGATTTTATTTAACTGTTTCTCGAACTCGTTCATCTGCACACTGGCTTTTACTAAAGACTCTAAATTATTAAATTCATTTAACTTGACTAATGGGATGTGACTTTTATTGAAATATTGAGTATCGCAACATTCGTCGATAATATTAAAGTTAGATAAGATAGTAGTGACGTGGGAGGTGTACGTGTCACTTGGGATAAACGTTAATGCCTTATAGTAGGAGAAAGATTTTGGTAAATGTAATATTCCGGAACCGAACAGAACCTCATCTGTATTACTAAAATTTTCATTACAAATAACATGACATTTACCATGTTCTGATTGAACAAAAATTCAACGATTACGACTGATCTTTTGGAAACGTCTATCGAGCCACGCAAGACTCTAGTTTGGCAACTTTTTGGTAGCTTAGCAGATGCTTCTGTTAATAACGTAGTTTCACATGTCGGGTTTGCCATTGTCGAGTACACGTTACCTAGAGGACACACATAGCACTTACCTTTCACTTGTTTGCACGCACTGACACTCGCGAGCTGTGAGTAGAATAGTCTGTCCAGGGTTATTGCCAGGTATGGTTTATTCGGTGCAACTAAAGCATAAGTATCGGGAGTATTTAAATCTAATGGGACTGGAAATGGGATGATATGGTACAGGTTATAGAGCTGTGAAAGAACGAGCGGAATCTGTAAAATACATACTAACTTATTGTCTTGGTAATAACATACGATATCACTAACAGTAATTATTTCATTAACGTTTACTAGCGATAAGGGTATAGGTAGCTCAGAGTGTTTAGGCATTTAGTTTTTAGTTGTTTAGATATGTAACACGAGCTCCTTATACAGCTGCATGGGACTTAGTACAGTCGGGTGCAAAACGTTCATTTTACTAAATAATATTGCGTTATTAATATCATCTATATCGAAGGATAGAGTCATTATGATACTTTCTACTGAAGTTAATATGAGAGACAACTGTGACTTTAATTCTAATTTATCAGTAGTTTGACTTAACTTTTCGAATGCATTTTCTATAGTTATAAGGTTATTGTTCAGACGATGTTCGTTATCTTTTACCTTAGACATAGTACTATTAAATGTAGATATAGTGGACTTAATTACATGTATGTTATCGCGCATTAATAACGTAAGTTCTTTTTCGTCTGACTGTACTTTATTAATAGCATTAGTGAACTTGATAGCGTCGTTAACATCTAAGGTGCCGAAGAATGTTTTTAATATAGAGCCACCGGCGTCAATTAGAACCCGTTTAGCACGTCTAGATTCTTTAATCTGAGTAAGATATGAAAGTGATGAGAACTTCTGAATATTACTGTTATGTAGAGCTTTCAAAGAACTTAATGAAAATGAAATGAAATGAAATGAAAAATTGTTTATTGCTTTCACAACCAAACAAACATATGTAGTTATAGGCATACAGAAACACAGAAATACAAAAAAAAAAAAAGAATGGAACATCGATGTCATATTCACTATAAACATATCAGGGTTAGGTCGTGATGGCAATAGGATCCCGTTCAGCATGATACCAGACATGTTGGCACTGATTTTCTACGGGACCCTAATAGTGAACTCACGAAGGCGCAAAGCAGTGGCCAAATACGATGAAGATGATACATAATTATAGATACATTATCAAAAACTTAACATGCCTAAGTCTTAAAATAATAACATCACGCATTAACGGTGCGGGCGCGGGGGCCATGAGGCAGGGTCGACGTCGTCGCTTCAACTGGGGGAAGAAAGAGACAACCGAACCCTGCGACCGACAGACCGCTCACCGCACGCGTCGCGCATACGCGCGCTGCGCTGCATATTTACAAGATCGTAGTACAATACCGAAAACATTAAATTATGAAATTAAATAGCTTCATCAGCCGTACTATTAATAGTGTAGCACATTTACTTTTTAAAATAAATATCATCAAAGTCGTTACATCTCGTTGTTTAACACTAATAACACTTTGGATCTTCGAGGAACTAATTGTTTACCAACAGTTGACAGCGGAGCCCGATGGCCACACTCCATAGGTAAGTGTACATAAATAATTAACAATAGCCAAGTACCAAACTATAACATAAGAACAGTGAGAAATAAAGTGTCGTGTCAGTTACAAAGCCCTCATAAGAAAAAATACAATTGAATAAATTCATTTTAAAATAAGAATAGGTATTTAATAATTTCAGGTCACCCGCCCGCTTTGCATAGTCGGGAAGTCAAACAGCCTTCTAAGTGAAGTGAAAAGCCACAGCCAGAAACGCCACTCCCGCCCAAGAAACAGCCACCTACATCAGCTAAATTTGTAATAGTTATTTTGTAATGAGTTATGACATTCGGTTTTAAGTTGGGAAGACAGAGTTGTGTTGCAATGTTTTGAAACGCGTTCGAGTAAGAACTCTATACTGTTTAAATGCGGTTGGATGTGACTTAAATCTACTGAGGTGACAACGTTCCAGTTATCGTTGGAAAATTTGATGTCCAATAATTGGTCATAGTACAGTCCGGGACTTCCGAACAGCTTTGATATAAACTGGCTACCGGAAACGGTTGTGAGGAACCTGGGGACAATAGAGATAGCTATGCTTTAAAAGGCTGGCTTGATTTCGTCATAGTGGTGACGAACATGTTTCCTATCGACTTGCACTGTGACTGTGTGGTTACCGTTTATCTTTATGATTTTATAAGGGCCTTTCCATACGGGTAATAAAGCCTTATTTTGCTTATAATGGCATCGAATATATACCGAATCACCAATATTATACGTTATGGGGCGAGAATGTGAATCGTAATATTGTTTCGAACGTTCTTTAGAACGTTGAACGTTTTGCAATGTTTTTTGGCGACTATATTATAATCTATGATTGAGCGCTCGTACGTAATCAGTGTAAGTATTGTTATCTAGGCTATCGATGGACTTGCTAATATACGGTTTATGACCAAAAATGAGTTCAAATGGGGAAAAATCCGTGGTTGTATGTATGTTTGAGTTATAAGCCAACATTGCTGTGTTCAAGTATAAATCCCATGTATGTGTATTGTCTTCTATATAGGAACGTAAATATTCTTTTAGGGTGGAATGACTTCTTTCTAAGGCACCACATGTTTGCGGATGGTATGGCGATGCGTAAATGTGTTTAATACCGAATAGTCTCTCTAATTATTTGAAAACATCAGAACAAAAGTTGGTGCCTTGGTCAGTGACTATATTACGCGGTATACCTAAGTGTGAGATATAGTGTACAAGACGTTGAGCGGTTTCTTGAGCGGAACAGGTTTGCATGGGATAGGCCTGGGAGT
This sequence comes from Euclidia mi, assembly GCA_944739405.2. NCBI lineage: Eukaryota > Metazoa > Arthropoda > Insecta > Lepidoptera > Erebidae > Euclidia > Euclidia mi. The sequence goes on along the minus strand of OX123204.2, from coordinate 20,666,420 downwards.
ATTTCGTTAGATCGTCTTGTAGGGTCAAAATAAATTTGTAACTGTTAATTCTAGTTTCAGGTAAAGGACCTACTATATCGAGATAAAGTTTTTCGTTCGGTCTAGTGGCAGTTGAAGTAATAATCATTGGCGCTTTATTGGAATGACGTAATGGTTTGTTGACTTGGCAAGATTTGCAACTCTTGACATAATTTTCTATATCTTGGCGCATATTTTTCCACCAATACTGAGATTTTAACCTATCGTACATGCGTGAAATACCGGGGTGTCCCTCATAAGGTGAGTCATGGTTTTCCTTTAATATACGAGGAACTTCAACGGGCGTTGGGAATAAAATGTTATTATGGTATACATGGATTTTAACACCTGTTTTATGAAATATAAACCCTAAGATATTATATATTTTGGTAAATGATATCTTCGTGAAAGGATCTTGAAAATCAGAAATGGCAAATTCCTTTTCTTCTGAATACCAGGTAGTTACCATATCTCTATAATCTCTTAACATATTAAAAATTTTGCCGTGTGGTTGACGGCATAGAATACAAGTGTCACCACCCCTTATCTTCCCGTGGGTGTCGTAAGAGGCGACTAAGGGATAACACGATGCAAATACCATCTTTGCACAGAGACGGAAAACTCGACATCAAACCCTATACGACTGCCTCGTTGGTCTCGCGGCATAAATGTGCGCGTGGGATCGGGAGGTCCCGGGTGCGATTCCTGGGTCGGGCAGTGTTATTGGGTTTTTCTGTCACGAAATACTCAATAGCAGCACGGAGTCTGCAAATGTGCCCGGTACGGCAATAGGCTCGCCCCTTATTACGTGGGACTAAAGTATATCTGGCGAAAAGTAGGTGTAGCAATACACCTCTGCCTACCCCTTCGGGGATAAAAGGCGTGACGATTTGTATGTATGTATATTAAAAATATCTTTGTAGGTAATTTCATCGTAATGATGAACTCGTAAGAATAAATGGGTAAATACATGTTTATCGTTGGACGTACTTTGAAATGCTCCCGTTCTACAGTTCTTATGTCAGGTAAGTCTGCGTTAAATTTAGACATTTGTAAAATTTCAGAACAGTATGGAATCGAATCGTCTAAGTCAATGGCAGAGGGGTAAGTTATCATTTTACATTTAGTTTTAAGTAATGAGTCGTTATGTTCTATAATAACAGTGTCATAGGAAATGTTTTGTTGTTGACTAATTTGTAAATATTTTTCATATGTTTCAGATGTGGAGGGAGACTCGGGATCGACGACGAGAACGGGGTTGCGAGATAAGGAGTCAGCATTGCAATTGATTTTGCCCTTTTTGTAGACAATTTCATAATCAAACTCTTCGAGTTTGAGACGCCATCTTACTAATTTCGAACTGGGGTCGCTTATATTGAAAAGCCATTCTAAAGGCTTATGGTCTGTTACGATTTTGAATCGTCGCCCATATAAATACGGACGGAAAGTTTTAGTGCCGAATATAATAGCTAAACACTCTTTTTCTGTAGTTGAATAGTTTCCCTCTGATTTATTTAACGTACGGGACGCGTATGCAATTGGGAGATCGTTATTTATTTCTCCTTGGGATAAGATAGCGGATATGGCATAGTTGGAGGCATCTGTGGTTAGGATAAAAGGCTTAGTAAAGTCGGGGTATTGTAAGATAGGAGCTGTCGTGATTTTATCTTTTAAGGTATCGAACGCCGATTGTTGCGGAGATAGCCAACTGAACTTAACGTCCTTTTTTAATAGACTTGTTAATGGTTTGGTGATATGCGAAAAGTTCTCTATAAACCTCTATAGTAACCGACGAGGCCGAGAAAGGATTTGATGTCGCGGGGATTTTTGGGTACAGGAAACTTTTGGACACATTCTACTTTCTTAGGATCGGGCTTCACGCCTTTATCTGTTATAATATGACCTAAGTATTGGACTTCCTTACGTAAAAAATCGCTTTTATCAGGTTGTAACTTTAGGTTATGTTCGCGCAGCTTGTCGAACACTTTGCGAAGGTTGCTAATACTATCAGAAAGTTGACTGCCAAAAATAACAATATCATCCATATATGTAAAACAATGGAGACCTTGGAGACCAGATAAAACGACGTTCATCAGCCTTTGGAATGTAGAAGGGGAATTTTTAAGTCCGAAAGGCATTCTATGGAACTAGTGTTGCCCAAATTCAGTCTTGGTCTTGCAGTCTTGGTCTTGTTCTTGCGTTTTTGCAAGACCAAGACCAAGAACAAGACCGCGTATTTTTAGCAAGACCAAGACCAAGACTGATCGTGCAAGACTTGAGCAAGAACAAGACTAAGCCTGCAAGACTCTTGCGTCTTGCAGCTAGGACTTAGCGCTATTTCACGGAGTAGTTAGGTGTAACAGTTCGGTGTATAGGTACGCTTAGGAATTCTATGAGACGCAAAAAACTGTATCAAAGAATATGAAAAACTGGACCTATGCGCATTACGACTAATAGGTACCATAAACATACCTACATAGCGAATAAAAAAATATCCATTAAAATCAAACTGAGTGCATGCATAGTTATGTTTTAACCATCGGCACTTTGATAATGCGGCATCAAAGGTTTTGTACTTACTTCTCAAAGAAATTTGCCGCTTTTCGGAAGTACATGGTTATGATACACGCGCCGGCGGCTTCTTTTGAAATCATATACATCGTTGCCGCCGCGCCGAAATCACAACATTTGACACTATTTGATTGCCGCCACAGGGCGTAGGTAGACTCATGCAAAATAATTTCGAATTTTAAGAGTACCTACAGGTGTTCCAAAGAATAAATAAGTTTCAGAGTGCTTAGAATGAAAATGAATACATTATACTGATCACGCAAGCAGTATTATGATTAGGATAAAATGGTAAGGATAGGTAGTAGATGTCATAATAATTTATTCTAGTAAGTATACAGGGTGTCCGAGTTAGGCCCAACAATATTTAAAGGTGTTTATCTATATCAAGTTTGGAATCGTATGCGTAAATGTTAATAATGAAAGCGAAACTTTTTTTTCCATACAAAACTAAAAAAAATATTTTTTTGTGTTTTTTTCGACAACCCTAACAACTCTATAGTCGTGGTTGTGGCACGCACACACGTATACTATCACCCGTCATCCCCGCTCCTCCACGCCACCCGCGCCACGTTCAGCGCACGTGCACCTACTTAAAAAAAACTTTCTGTAAGTTATGCAATTAATCGCATGATGTAATAACTTGCATAGGTACACATTTTGACTATTTTAATTATTATCATCATCCTAACCTTATCTGTGGTCTATCTGCGCAAGTTCAATGAACTTTATGAAGAATATAAAAGTCTACACTCACTGAACAAATCTCTGGAATTACCAAAAAAAGAAAATAAAGTATGTGATGAAGATGAAGACGTAATAGACTTTGATAAACTCTATGAATGTCCCTCGACGTCATCTGGATCTTGTCTTCAAGGCTTAGTGATAGACGAGTTGGAGGAGTACCTGAGAAAACCAAGAACTGCCAGCTCGGAAGACATTTTAGATTGGTGGAGGACGCATGAGACAGAGTATCCGACTTTATCGAAGATGGCCCGTGATTTTCTCTCAATACCTGCAACTTCAGTACCTGCTGAGAGATTATTTTCTAAAGCATCATTAGTAATTAGAAAACATAGAAATAGGTTAAGTGATGAGTCAGCCAGATGGTTACTTTGTATTAATTCTTGGTCAAAAGAATTGATATAAAGTAACATAACCTAATGATAAAGCTGTTGTGTACTGTCATGTTTGATTTGTGTTGTATTTTATTTTTTATTGAAATAAATGATAAATCGTAAAACTCTTTTATTAAATTTCATATAAGTTGAGGGTTCAATCTCTTTCTAGACAGATATTGTTCTTTAAAATACAGTCAAGTTATTGTAATTAATTTGTTTTTTTTACATGTTTTAGCAAATGTAAGCTTATAAATCATAAATGTTTATTAAGAAACAGTTACTTCCATGGAAAACGACATACAGGTCAGTTGATTTTTCGAATTTCTTATCAAATCTTCAGTTATTTATTAATCTGCTTGATCTTTACTATGGCTGTGTTAATTCAAGCTCACAATGTTCCAATTCTAATACGTTTTTCTAAGATTTAAAAACTTTAATAAATAGTAATAGACTGATAGGTAATTGCAAGACTTGCAAGACTCTTGCTGCAAGACCAAGACCAAGACTGGGAGCGCAATACCAAGACCAAGACCAAGACCAGGTGTATTGGCGCAAGACCAAGACTGGCTTAGTCTCGTCTTGTTCTTGCATTTGGGCAACACTATATGGAACTGATAGTGACCTGTTAAGCCGGAAACACCTGGAACGCTGAATGCTGTCTTCTCAGCGTCGGATTCCTTCATACAAACTTGGTGAAAAGAAGATGCTAAATCTAAAGTCGAAAAATTTTACTGTGTCCAAGCTGGTCAAGGATGTCCGTGATATTGGGAATAGGATAGGCATCACCGATAGTTATTTCGTTCAGCTTTCGGTAATCGATAACGATGCGCCACTTGGGTTTACCGGAAGCGTCCGCCTTTTTCGGTACCACCCATATCGGTGCTGACCAAGGGGATGTAGAAGGGCTGATAATGCCTTGATCTAACATACCTTTAACCTGCTTACTGACTTCCTCCTTATGGCATTCGGGAAAACGATAGGTTTTAGCATGGATGGGAGTTTCGGAGGTTGTACGAATTTCATGTTGTACGGTCTGAGTCGCTGTCAGTATGTCTCCGTCTAGATAAAATATGTCATTATATTCTGAGCATAATTCACGCAACGCAGATTCCTCTTCCTGAGTCATATGCTCGCATCTCAAGGCTTTTTGGATCTTATAGTCGCGCTCCAATTCGGATGTAGTAGTTTGGAAACAGGGGAATGTTTGGTTTACGGGACTAGAAGTGGAGAGGATAGTAGGACTAGGCTCTAGCACATAAGACACAGGCTCTAACGTCAACTTGATCGGGTTAAGAATAACTTCGCTTTCAGAGGTATTTAATACAGAGACAGTGATTTCATTATTAGATTTTACTCGAGTTAGACATTTAGAAAATATAAGGCTTGGATATTGATCGACTTTACCACACATAACTAGGCCTTCTTTTAACTCGGGATTCGTTACGGAACATTCTATTAACATTTCAGAACGTGCCGGAATTTTGTACGTTACACTCGTGGTTTTTAAATCAAAACATACAGATGTTTCACCCAGTATCTTTAATTTCGATTCAGGATATACGATTGACGCATTATGCGTAGACAAGAAGTTCGTACCTATGATACCATCATAATCAAGATTAACATTAGACACGACATGGAAAGGAAATGAAAATGAAAATTGGTTTGACACATCGGGCTTAATAGATAAAATAAAAGTGCCTTTGGTTTGGGCATATGACCCGACATCGTTGATACCTTTAAATTTCACTATATTTTGATCTAGTTCTGGGGCTTTTGAGAGACTAGTGTCCTTTATAAGGCAAATGGAACTCCCAGTATCAACTAAGAGACGCAACGGCATTTCGGCATGAGATGTATACACTTCAACAAACGGTAACGAAGTTTTCTTATTTTGCGCTATATCATATACCATAGGACACTCTATCGGTTTATCTACAAATTTATTTAATAACTCTTGAACTGATTTAGACTCGAAATTGGAACATTTTTCATTTTTGGACATAAACGAACTAGATAGAGGCGAATCTTTCGAGGAACTAGGAATATTGTTATCGATGGACCTTACGGTCGAACTAGTACGTAAGAACTGTTTATCACCGTTATCAACGCGGTTCAAACCCGAAATAGTACGCAGCGACGATTTAGACTCAGTGGAATTAGAACTAGAATTTATGAAATTATTTTCGTTAGAAATAGGAACCGTTTTACTAGAAACAGTGGATTTAGTAGTAGAATTATTATTTTTAGAAATAGCACTATACGTTTTAGAAACAGTGGATTGGGAAATAGTAGATTTAGTATTTGAAACAGTGGATTTGGAAATAGTAGATTTATTATTTGAAACAGTGGATTTGGTATTTGAGCTAGAATTTACAGTACCTAGACTGTGGGACTTGCAACGGTACTGGTTTGCAAACCCAACATCTAGTTTAAAGAGTTAGTACTGTTTTCTATTTCAAGAATCTGTGGAGGCGATGGTGTTTCGGATGCCGACTCTATGAAGTTTTGTTGAAAATTCCTAGAGTTATTAGGCAAGTTATTAGTGTGCGAATTGTTATTAAATGTTCTAGAATTATTATATTGGCGTTTACGACATTGCGAAATATCATGGCCTATATTCTTACAATACCTACAAATGACCGGTGTTGTATTATTCCGAGAACTGTGGAAGGAATTATTTTGCATACGCGGCTGATATTGCAAGCGCGGTACAGTGTCGCGTTTTAACTTATTATAACACTCCGACTCTAAATGACCTGATTTGTTACAAAATTTATATAACTTTGATTTTAAAATAGAACTTTTGCCCAAATTTAGAATTTTCTCTTCTTCGAATGCAATGTTTACTGCTTCATTTAGAGTCCGAGGGTTTCTGCATCGTACAATATTACCAAGAGCCGAATGTAATCCCAAAGTAAATGTATATAATGCTAGATCTTCTGTCATAGCAATACGACCCGCTAATTCTTTCCTTAAGGAATCTGAGTTATGGCTTTCGGACTGCAGAGAAGTGAGGCATGTATCAATTCTTAAGGCGTATTGTGCAACTGTCTCATTGAGTAGTTGTTTGCATGACTGAAGTTCTAATAATAGATGATTGTAATGTTTTCTCTCACCAAAATGTTGTTTGAGAAAATCTTTTAACTCCTCAAAGGTCTCAAATATTTTATTTGAACATGCAACCTGTGTTTTACCGGTTAATTTTGACAGTATAAACTTTAGTAAAATACCTTTCTGAGATTCCGACGCGAGATCTAAAGCGTTTCTACAGTTAGTTAAAAACCCGGGGAGAGTTTCTCTTTCTCCGCTATACGGGTGAACAAAATCACATAAAACTTTGAGTGGAACTTGTTCCGAAAGTGATACTTGAGACCTTTCAGTTTTCGACATATTAGGTATTTAGGATTAACGTGAATAGGAAAATTACTCAAATTGGTAAGTGGCAATAACAATGAACAAAATATAGTACTCACAGGCAAATCACGCACTGGACGAACATAATCGGCGGTGGCGAGCAGTTGAAGAAACCTCTTGAACTGTGACGATGGAGTCGGCCTTGACTGTAACGATCTTCTTACGGCAGGCGAGCGGTCACGGCGAGATGTGGGCAGCACACCGTCCACGAGACGATGCGTCGGCTGGCGAGGTGCTGCGAGCACGGCGAGCGGAACAGGACCCAATACGGCGATATGGGCCCTCGATACGGCAAGATACGGCGAGATTCGGCGAGATGCGAGGAGATATGGGCCCTCGACACGGCGAAATACGGCAAGATACGGCGAGATTCGGCGAGATACGGTGAGATGCGGCGAAATACGGCAAGATACGGCGAGATACGGCGAAATATGGCGAGCTACAGCGAGACTCAGCGAGATACAGCGAGATCCAGACAGTTGTACTTCGTCTGGATACAACCGAAACGCGGCGAGTTGTGGGCACTGGTTGACCTTACTATTACTTTGTGATTAGTGTGCCAGACAAGGTTTACTCATTACAATTTCTATTATTACTTTGGACTATGCATACCTAGTAGTGTCTTGCTCATAGCCTTGTATATATTGTATTAATCTGACTTTAATATCTATCTATTTGATTGCCGCATACAACATTTTTAAGAACCGACATTGTAGTACTCTTTCCCAATGTTGTGTAGGTTTACGCGAAGATAAGCCAGTCTTGGCACAACAAATTGCCACAAGTGGATATCAAAACCAATAAGTTATTATCAATTATTTTAAAAACTCAATGATAACGTACAGTTTCTACCTGAATTAATTGTACAACTTAAATCGAATAGTCTTAGCTGTTTGCACTCCACATTTCATTTTGCTCCTATCCTCGCCCCTTGCTCCTATTACCAACGTAAATCCAACTATACATTAGAACAACCAACCATTTTGGTATCGCTAGATACGATATATTCCACACTAAATTGCTCACATGTGGCGGTAATATCCCTGTGGTTTTGGGTTACAAGCGTCTTAGACTCCTCTCCTGGGAGGCCAGAGGATAATTGGAGTGAAAGTGCAGCTTTTTCAGTGTGCCCAATTATATGCATTGTGTTTACTGGCTGTTTCTCTGTTGGGTACGTAGAATTCTCGACTTGCATTCTCAGTTTTGAAAATCAATCTGAAAGTAATATAAATGCTACAAATCAAGTTAATATATAAAGTCAAGTCACGTTTCCTATTCAGATAGTTCATGTAGAATTTTGTTGTATTCACAATCTAAGATTACGCCGACTTAAGATCCTCTGCGCAGCAGTCTATTAGTCACTCCACTAGTCTCTCGCTGTGCGTCGTGCGCGTATTGATTATAGTCATTTATGAAATGACCTCTCCTTACGACTTCCGTTTTCCTCGATAGGTTCTCCGCAGGGCTTGAAATACCGTTAAAAATTTGGTATCGTTACAGCCTTTTGATGCAGATATCGTTAACTAAGAAATAACGTTATCAAAATTAACGTTAATTCTGGCACATTTTACCGTTAAAACTACGTAACGGTAAAATGTACGGTATCGAAAATTTTATCGTTATTAGTTAGTTATGTTACCGTCGCTCTCGTCCAATTGCAAAAGAATGTCAGACTGCTTCGACGCTGACTGACAGACTGTGCCGTACGACTATTTGCGTGTTTAATAGTCCACTTACTATCCTGAGTTTTGTTTGTTCTTGTATACACGTATATATGGTTGGTTTGGCCGTTGGAAGTGGCCGACTTAGCTAGAAAATATTATTTGCAACTTATAATTTACTTAAAATTCGGTCTTTTTAACTACTGTGTAGCGAAGTTTGACCTTGAACCTACCGTCGTAGAGTGTGTAAAATAAGTAGTTAGTACTTAGTAGGTTGCCGACCGAGCTGCCACCCCGTGGGATCTCAACCTTGTCGTGGTGAGGGGGCTCAGTAACCGTGGGTTTAAGGTACAACACCCACGGTGAAGCTAAGCGGGTTCCCGGGAGGGGACGCTCCACGTGGGCTTGCGTGATGCCTGCGTAGGATGCGTCCAAGGTGCGGGTGCGGGGGACAGTTCTGTCTGTCCCTCGCAGTCGGGTGCGGTCGCGGAAGGAGAGGCGTGTCGGTGTTGCGTTGCCGCGCGCCCTATCTCCCGCGACCAAATGGGGGCGCTCCATTGTTGCGTCGCGGTAGGGCCGCAGAGGAAGAGGAGATGTGGTGTTGCGTTGCCGTCCTCCCTATCCTCTGCGGCCGCGGGGTGTTGAGCCCAACATCTTCATCGCCGCCAAGAGGGTTTCGTTCGGGGCCCGCCTGACCATCTGGCGGGCCAACACCTGTCGGGGGTAGCGAGGAATGCTTCGGTGAAACCCTACCCTCCGACACATGGGTACATGAGGATTTAAAGAAAAAAATAAATAAAAGCCGACCGAGCTGACGGCGATAGTCGAGTGGTTGACTGTGAAATATCATTATTTATTAAGTAGTGAGTTGAAATCAAGAGACAATTATAAAATATTTCATTCTGCGATCGAAATCTTACGTTACATCTCTATAGTTAGAGATGGCATGGCAATAACATTTTGACCTTGAGCTGCCATAGCGCTGGTCGATCATCGAGTCGATCACAATATGCATAGGGTGATTTTCGTGACTGGTAATTAGTGACCGATACATAAACATGTGATTATACCTACTCATGATAACAAAAAACTTTCTCAAAGAAACTTTTTTTTATTGGTACTCACTCACTTTTATCACGTATCATAATTATATCAGTGGACCACGGGTGCGCGCGTCTACTACCCTTCCTACCAGCTGTTTCTCCGTGACAGAAATCGCGCTCGGTACCTAACATGTTATGAGCGGGCATAATATATTAGGTACCGTGCGCGATTTCTAGATATTTTGTAGTTATGCGGACATACAGCATCTTAAAAGTGTTCTTAAGATAACTGTAAAACAGGCAGTCATTGGATATTATTTTAATAATTTAGCATTAAAAACCTATTTAAAAAAATACATATTACATAAAAAAATCGTATATAAGAATTAAGAATGTTCCTTCGGGAAAGTTGTTCGATTACATGAGTAGGTACATCAATAATCAAGTGTTTATGTATCGGTCACTAAATAACTGTCACCCTATAGAATATAGGCACTGAAACTACATAAACCGTACAGACAATATTTAAATATCTTTAAACTTACGTTTAATTTCTTCTACACTCTGGCACTAAACAAGTTGAGGTATTATCATCATTTGTTTCAAAATATCTGTAGACAATATTTATTTTCTTCTCAATTAATATTTATGTATAAAGTCAATATTTATCTTGCTTAAACGAGCATGTTCTGTAAGCTAAGCGCGTGCGGCTGTCATGAGAGTTGATTGATTGATTGATTGATTAACACTTTATTATACACCAGTAAACATAAAGAGATACAATATTGCTCTGGCAAACAAAATATCCCGATAAGTGGCGATAGGCTCGCCACCTATTACGTGGGATCAAAACACTGGCGAAAAGTAGGCGTTTAATATGCCTCTGCCTACCCCTTCGGGGAAACAGGCGTGAGTCTATGTATGTATGTATGTATGTATACAATATTTAATGACATGACTTAAAACTTGTTGCACAATAGGCTGGTGTTATCGCAAAATGCGATCTCTTCCAGACAACATAGTTTGGAATGCAATTAATAAAAGTACAATAGATATAATTATATACATATATATATAATTACTTATCATCATCATCATCAGCCCTGTATATAAATTGTCCCAGTGCTGGGTACGGGCCTCTTCTCACTATGAGAAAGGTAAGGCCATATTCCACCACGCTGGCCTAGTGCGGGTTGGCAGACTTCACATGTCTTTCAAGAACATTATGGACAACTCTCAGATATGTAGGTTTCCTCACGACGTTTTCCTTCATCGTTTAGCAAGCGGAAAAATTACATAGATTTAAATATATTTATCAATATATTTATTTAATATATAACTGTCATGATAATTGTGACAAATAATTATTCGTGACAAGTTTTTTAAATACAGGGAGAGATTGAGCCCGTCTGATTGTTTAGCATAACCCATTCCACAAACGTACAGCTTGCACTGTGAAAGATTTTTGAAGGCAAACTGTGGAATGAGTAGGGACCTTCAATTTGAGATTCTCTGATGATCTCAAGCACTTCGAATGAGTGTTATGTAGATATTCGAATCATCGTCGTTTAAGATAAAAGGGGAACGAAGGATTAAAAAGTATATTATATAGAAGGCAAAAGATGTGAGTATTCCGTCAAAGGCGGATTGGCAGCCATTTGAGCTTGTTACGGAATTCAGTGATGTGGTCATATTTATGTAAACCGTATATGAACCTTATGCAGAAGTTTTGGAGGCGCTCAAGTTATATGTATGCAGAAGTTATCTAGCTGGTCCTCATTGAGCTCTAGATAGCTGGCATCGGCATAGTCAAGATGAAATAGAACGCAAAGAATAGATTGCACAAGTGCAATTTTAGTAGGTATGGGAAGGAAATTGCGTAACCTTCTCAGTGATGCAGCGACAGCAAAAAGTCGTCGACTTATATTTTGTAATTGGATAGTCCAAGATAAAGTTTTGTCGATATATATCGCCAGTTTCTTCACTTCTTTGCTAATAGGAATTGAGACGCCACAAAAAGACATCTGGGGAGGCAATGACGAAGACACCTTTGACATCAGTCTAGAACTGCCGACAATTGTGATCTGGATCTTCGTATGGTTAATCATAAGTCCGTACATTTTGGTCCAATTTGATATACTAGCCAGATCGTTATTAATTGTGGAAATAGCAGACGACAAATTTTCACAGTCTGCTTGTGAGTAAATTTGCATATCATCAGCATAAAGATAGTAGATAATAGTAGTAGTAGGCAGAAGAAATATTATTGGATATAGAATTAATAAAAATTGAAAAGAGCAAAGGAGATAAAATGCCACCCTGTGGTACACCCGCAGAATTATCGCACCAGGAAGAAAAAGTTTCATGCAGATGGATACGCTGCCGGCGGCCAAACAGGTAATTACGAAACCAATCGATTACTGATGGAGAGTGTTAAGAGAGCTTAAAATGGCAAGGAGAATATCAAAGTCGACAGTATTAAACGCATTGTTAAAATCTATCAAACAGAGAATGGTGAACTTGCCATTCTCCATACCTGACCTGATATCATCCGTAATGTTGATTAGCGCAGTAGTGGTACTATGACCCGAACGCAAACCAGATTGGAAGGGACTGAGGATGTTATATCGAGAGAGGAAAGAGTTAAGTTGGTTATGGATAAGACGTTCATGGACTTTGGAAAGAAAGATTAAGATGGATATAGGTCGATATTCAGAGAAGGATTCAGGATTAGATTTCTTAGGAAGAGGATCAACGTGGGCATCTTTCCAAGATGTTGAAAAGATGCCGCTAGAAATTGAGTAATTATATATGTGGGAAACAATTGGAAGGATCTCATTAAGGATGAGGAGGATCATATTCCGAGTGATACCATTGCTACCAACTGCGTTAGATGTTATGGAAAAAATTCTCTTCTCAACATCACATGCAGTAAACTGACTAAAGACAGAAGGAGGGTGATCAGGGGTTGAAGGCGACGAAAGGTAATTTAAAGTATTAGTTTTTATTGTCCTATCAAAATTGGATGAAGCAGAGAAGTGCTTGTTAAGCAAATTGATATTAATATTGAAGAATTTTGTATTCTGACTTTGATTTCCAACCCATAATGATCTAAGGAATTTCCATACTTTCGCTGGATCTCCGTTTTGAACAGAATCATGGATATGTCGGCGTTGTGCATCGCTACACACCCTATTGCAGTTATTTCTAATCTTTATATAGTTACTTATCTTTATTAAACTCCGTTGGTTTAGACTTGTATTTGGATTTTGCAGCTGCTTTTTTGTGGATAAGTAAGCTTATGTCTGTAGTAAGCCAAGGCAAAGGTGAGTGTTTTAGCTTTATGGCTCCGATAGGTGCATGAACGTCATAGAGGTCAATAATGTTCCTTTCAAACAATTGAACTTTGCTATCCAAAGAATGTGCATCAAGTAACGGTTGCCATTTTATAGTTTTGGCGTCCTCACGCAAGAGATCGCTATCCATACTACTAAAATTGCGAAGAAAGAGAGTTCTAGACTTAGCCTTAGGAGGACGGACTTTGTAAGAAAGAAAAATGAGACGTGATAAGAAAATATATGTGCATCAAATTGGCTATGCTCAGCAACATGACCAAGTGATGAGACGAAGATGAGGTCTAGAAGTGAAGGAGTAGAATTAGGAAAATTATGGGTGGCATTCAGGGGAAGAATATGTAAATTACTGGACCCTGAAATAGAATGTAGAGATGAAGAGCGTGAGTCGTTCTTAAGGAGACAAGTGTTAAAATCACCCATAATCTGGGGGTACGGTAGTGTAGTAGTAACCCCACCAAGTCGAGCAAAAAGCGGCATGGCCGTACCATCCTTTTCTCGAAGCAATTCAGGCCATTTTCGACCCCCTATAACTTCGTTGTGGATAAAACTAGAAGCCTGATTTTTTAGTAACCATGCAGGCATTGTATAAACATGGTGTATTTCAAATTTCATTCAATTTGAACTAGAATTATAACGAGTCAAAATTCTTAATTTCTAATAACTGACCGATTATCAAAAGTCTTAGGCACTTCTAGCAGACATAGAAGCTTCAAATTTAGAATACGATTAGTGTTTAGAATACGAATCAAGGAAAAATTTAAATACTTTTCAATTTCTGTCCAATTTTCGAGATACATCAACTGCATATATAACATTGTAATCCCATATAAATATAAAGGATTACAAAATTACATTTGCAGTTAGAGCTTTAATTAAGTAAATTCGTTGTTGGAGTACAAGAAGTAGAAGTTACCGGAAAGAACAAAAGTAAGACTATCTACAAAAAGAAATGAGATCCCATAAAAACAATACTTGTCAAAAATACCAAGTCTCGCGACCGTAAAAAGTTTTGAGATCCACGTAATACCAAGACGGTTAATAAAAAATCTTTAATGTTTTAAATAAATATACTGACTTGGCAATCGCATTAAATAATCCCATTTATATATGTATTACATTATGAAATATATTGTGTTTTCATGCGATGGCCAAGTCAATCTATTTATTTAAAACATTAAAGATTTTTAATTAACCGCCTTGGTATTACGTGGATTATAGTTTGACTGTGAGTAGGAGACAAGTTTAGTAAAAGATTTTATTAATAGAAGAAGAGTTGGGAAGACGATAAACGAAATGGCAACAGAGTCGAAAAGCGCACGCGTGGCCGCGTACCGCCCGCACCCCCGCCACCGCCGCCGCACCGCTGCACCGTACCAGGCGCGGCGGCTTGGAGAAAACGGCAACGTCGCATAAAATAACCAAACTATACCGTGAATTTGTTACCGGTAATTTTACTATAATTTTAAAATTACCGTTAATTTTAACATAATTTTTTTACCGCTATTATTGTGTTATGCTACTAAATAACGCTACCAAATCGTACCGGTATGCCAGGTATCTCTATGAAATACCGTTACTTAACGTTATTTTTAATGTGAATTGGTAACGTTTTCAAGCCCTGGGTTCTCGCTGCAACTTATTTGGCATTCACATAATATACGACAAATGTGAGCATCCCAATTTATTTTGACACCTACGAAAGAAATTTTATTTTTGGAACCTAGAGTTAAGACTTTACCTACTCTCGAAATACTACATGTCGTTGCTCATATATAGTAAAAAATGGTAAAATATATTTCTATTTCCCTCAACGTTTCAACTAAGTCGTCAAAATAGCCGCAAAAAATGGAAAGGTGTTTTTAATATTTATACTGTTGTCACGAAAAACTATTTGACTAATATAAATATCAACTAAACGGCTTTACATTGTTGATCAATATAGGTTAAAATAAAAACTTAGGACCAACTGTTAGAAATACTGGCTTACACAGCCATTTTTCTTTTACCAAGAATACTCTGTATAACTGCGCAACGCTCGCTGTAATACAAAAGCCACAAATCTATGAAAGAAATATGAATAGGTTTTTGACTTTTGACTTGTATTGCAGCGCGTACGTAGGGTACGTGGCCCTATTGTCGGCCGATAGTTAGCATTTTCATACGTGCTTTGGATTTAAAACCCTCACAATTTTAGACTAGGCTAACTGTACTAGTCTGTAAATCTGGCCACTAAAAATCACCTAAAATTCTAAAAGCTATATTAATGGGCGAGCAGGATGGATTAATCGCATAGTAGTTAAAGTTTGACATCAGGTTTGTGTAAAAAAATACACTTTTATGAAACTAGCGCGGTCATTGTTGCTAACGTGCCAAAAATCCCCAGTGCGCCACAAGTATATTTTAAGCTATAAAGATTTTTAGTAGTACCAATGACGTACAAGGGATGATCACTGTGTCATACGGGGCCTTTACAAATAATTAAACCTATATGCAAGAAAGAAAATAAATACTCTCGACTCAGAGCAAATAGTGGACCACGTCATTTTTGCTTCGTACGAGAAGCGAAGCGAAACCGCACCATAAGCCTACCCTAGCGCATACCATCTATTACACCATCCGAGCACTCGACATAATGTCATTGACGGCATTTCACCAGTCTCTCTCTCTCTCTAACTAACGATGATTTCACTGATTGTCGATATAAATTATTCAAATGTCAGTACCTAATCGATACTTGGGCTTTGCGACGAGTTACGGATGTAGTATGTATGGCTATTTTACATCCATAATTATGTCGGCGGGTTGCTGGATTCTTGGCCGGTATCAACACTTTCACATCACAGTTTGTTATAAGTGCAGACCAAATCAAATTTAACAAAACTGACTATAACTATTTTGTATTACTGTACACGAAACGAGTGACAGTTTCTAGGTACTTGTTGCCCGCCCGGAGTCTCCAAGAGAAGTGATCCTCGTTGTGTCGCTCCGTTGAACTTCAACCGTCACCCCCGCTCTTCGGCTGGAGCGAACGTTACTAGAGTCTGTCGAAGCGCGCAATCTATGCACTTCCGTTTCGTAGTCAATTGACGTCCGTACTGGGGGCTTATTCACTATGACCATTTTAAAGTCTTAACGTGTTTTAACGTGCTAGTTACCCACGTCGGCACGTTATTGGCTTAAACGGTATTCACTATGCCAACTTGAAGTTTGACAAGCACGGTAGCGCACGTTTCGGACACGGTTTTAGTTGTCAAAATTCCGTGAGCTAAGAGGTCACGTAACATGCACGTGACGCGTTTATTGTAAACCGATAGAGGATAAATGAGTACTAAGTTTATTTGTTTTATATTATTTTCAGTGTCCGTTAGTGGTTAAATGCTAAGTTTATTTGCTTTTTTATTTACCAGTGTCCGTGTCAAAGTTATTTAATTAAATATTATGTTTTATGAAAATTGACGCCTTTCGCTGGCGCCAGCGTCTCACTCGTCTTCGGATAAATAATAAATCCATTATGATTTATTAGATTCTGTTAGAATTGGGCTATTTGCTGCACTAACCGCACTTATATTTTTTTATATTGTAGCGCGACTGCAACTGTCATGTCTGTCATCAATGTCATCATTATGTTTTCGTTCAAAAATTGACTTAAGTACAAAAGATGAACTAAACTTTGAAGATCATTTTTTTATTTTGAGATTGTTCCTGGCGAAATTGAACTAAAATAATATAATTTAGGTTTTATTAGCCTTTTCTATTTGTACTGTAGCTTTTAGTGAAAATTACAAGTTAGTAAAAAAATATTTATAAAATCGAAATTGAGCCGGCAAACCGGCATTAAGATTTATGAACGAATGTTGTGAAATTGATAACTAGGCATAGACAAGCTGTCGTATGGCGAACTGAATACAATATTTTGATTGTCGTGGTACGTCACGTTACTGAAACACGTTTACGTCTAGTGCACGTCACGACGACACAAGTCTTGAACATGGTATTTCAGTGGTCATAGTGAATAAGCCCCCCGATGTCCATTCCGTTACGGCCATCCTACAAGACACACGTCCCTGTGTGTTAATCTGTAACAAAATTTTACACGCACAGTATCACATTGCTCGGTCACTCCTGATTTAACCCAGGTAAGGGTTGAATCAAAACAGTGTTAATTATAGGAGCTGGATTCAGAGCATTACTGACAATACAGTCAATTACCATAGACTCACGTTATAATCAAATCAAATAACTAAAGCTCTACATGTGATTCATAACCGTTCAGTAACCTCCAGTTACTAAACCAGGCACTCAACCAGCCACTCGGTTGCCCCCATTCAGTAACCTCCAGTTACTAAACCAGGACTTACACCAGTCACTCGGTTGCCACCCATTTATCTGCGCATCCTCTCAAGGATCGCCAAGTCTCTCCTGGACTTTATGGTTTCCTACGAAACCCATTTCTCTGCGCATCCTCGCAAGGATCGCCAAGTCCCTCCTGGACTTTATGGTTTCTACGAAACCCCCAACACCAGAGTTGTCTGCCTACCGCGTACTCACGGACAACTGCCTTCACAGTTGTATTGAATCCGATCTGTACTGATTTGCGGCTACAAATCAACCCCTGACATTGAATCACACAACCAATCAAACACCAGAGTCATCTGCCTACCTACCGTGTACTCACGGACAACTGCCTTCACTGTTGTATTGAATCCGATTTGTACTCTGACATTTAATCACACAGCCAATCAACATGTAAGCCTAGTTTTCTACTGTCTTGTCAGTATTAAAGTTCACAATTTGCTCTCTTTAAGATCGTCAGTTATGCTCTGATCCTCTGGGACAAAGTTTCAGTATCAAAATCAATAATCAGGAAACTCTATGTAAAACTGACATTTCACTATCACTGTATCTCTCAAGATATTATTTCAAACCAAGTAAGTAAACAACAACATTTAAGCTCTACATGTGATCATACGCATAGCCCAGTAACCTCCAGTTACTCTACTTTCTGCGAACCCCACATGGGAACGCCACTGAAACCCGACCTCCACCAGAGCTGACTGCAATACCGCCTAATCACGGACTACTAAGTTAGTAGACGCCGATTTCTACCGAGCTACGGCTACACGTCAGCCTCTGGTACGGTCCGATCCGATCATCATGTAACCTTAAACACTTTCTTCAATATCAGAACTACTTTGTTCTACCTCAATTTCGTCAGTTGTACTTTGACCTTCAGGCATTTGTCGCAACCTGTCGAGTGCGTACTTTCAGTTACGCTTAGAATTAAGGGCTTTGCGATTATAACGATCATCGTAAAAAACTTCCGTGACCTCAAATGGGTCTTTATACTTTAAGATATTTCAAACCAAGTTAATCAAAACATTAAAGCTAAGGTCTTTGGACTCTACATCTTCTAACCAAATTCCTTTAATAAACCACCTTCACTTTCATTGCCCGTTTCGGCCGCGCGCCAGCACGGGCCGCGCGCCAGACACGGGCCGCGCGCCAGACACGGGCCGCGCGCCACACACGGGCCGCGCGCCACACAGGCTATGCTGGCCACCAAGCCACACTCGCCACCAGGCCGCGCCGACCGCCAGACCGCGCCGGCCGCGCCTGCCACCATGCCGCGCCGACCATCAGGCCGCGCTAGCCACCAGGGTTACCCAAAAAGGAAATAAATCTTCCATTAGTATTTCAAAGATTAGTCTCATTGTATACGCACTAACTAGAGAATCCGTTCTTTCAGACTAATTCAACGTCCGCACTTCGTAAATTTTAAGTGATTATCAAATTCATTTACAAATTCACAACTGCACAGAACGTAACTCCCGTCCATACTCTAAATGAGCTATGTCAAAACTGGATTTGACCACTGACAAAAACTAAAACCAAAGTGAAAATGGCGAGAACCGATAAGCTACTTTCGAACAAACTGATTTCCTTTGGCTACATAGAGGCAACGACTGCAGTTCTGAGATAACCAATCGACAGTTTATGAGTACTTTCAGATTCTTGCAACACGCTCTTGTCATACGACACAGAAACTAGAGGTAGATAATTTTAGCGATCAAAAATCAAATGAGAGCTACTCGAGTAGCAGGGTGTCCGTGATAGCGATCAACAACCACTCTTTAATGCTCTTTAATGTACTTCGCTCTAGGATTAAGAGAAAATTCTCGAACAGCAATCCTAGTCGTACGGCCATTCCTGGCAACATGCACAAGTCGGTGGGCAATAAAGGTACTCTGATCAAACTCATTACAGGTTTTAATGAAAACCACAACTAACTCTTTCTCTCGTAGCTGACATGTTCAACAAAACGCATACTCGTCAAAATAATAGGAAACTCATTAAAATATTGCATTGCTCTGACATCCATCGGGTCTTCAACTTCACGCTATGCAACCTCCATCCGGTTACACAACACCACCCGGATAATCATTTCGAGCGTTTAACAAAGTAATCTTAAAGTAGGTTTGTTGAACATGTTGCTTTGGTTTTCCTTATGTGATAAGAAACAAGCAAACTATAAGAAAATCTTACTAGGCTGATACTCTAGATGTTGAGTTTACTACCAAGTATCCAACCAGTCTTTATAGCGTTATAATTTTGTCATGGATAGTCTAAATACGAAGCTTATCCTAAACTAATCTTTAGCGATACAGCAACGGACCTTTCGCGTTCAAGACGATGGACAACGTTTGTGATACTATGACAATGCACTAACTGTCTTATTTGTGCATCAACGGAGACTATGAAATAACACAAAAGCTCAAGGGTAAACTAGGCTAACCAGAAAGGCACTTTACCGGTCCAACTAATGGCAACGCATGGCTAAACATGCAGCCGCACCAACGGTTATCCAGTTTATGCAAATCTACACTGACGGTAACGTGGGTACCACAAAATTATCACAATAACGACTAACAAAGTGCCCATTTAATGAGAATAAGGTTAAACATACAATCATCACTAACGATCACTATCCTAGTTCTACCTACAATGAATATTAAAATCTCTGTAATTGATTATCGTAACGCACTACGATGATAACTCAATCATTTTTTTCTACGTCTGATAACCGAGTTTAACAGCTTCTACTAGAAACACCATCACTCCTAAACGTCCTAAGCGTAACTTGAAATTGGCCAGAGAACTCGGGACACTTGATAAAAACTCCCAGCGTATCACATGAATTTTAAAAATACACAGTAGGTAATTTTCACGCGTAAAATCTTAAAATTGAATTTAATTTTACTAGTGGTGCCATCTAATAATCAGAGTAAGAAACATTTGAATGTGCCATGTTAAAAATTTATGCCCACAAAGAAGCAGGTGTAATTGCAACCCCCCCCGTGGGATCTCCACCTTGTCGTGGTGGGGGGGCTCAGTAACCGTGGGTTAGAAGCCACCCACGGTGAAGCTAAGCGGGATCCCGGGAGGGGACGCTCCTCGTGGGCTTGGTAGAGGCCTGCGTAGGATGCGTCCCATGGTGCGGGTGCGGGGGACAGTTCTGTCTGTCCCTCGCAGTCGGGTGCGGTCGCGGGAGGAGAGGCGTGTCGGTGTTGCGTTGCCCCGCGCCCTATCTCCCGCGACCAAATGGGGCGCACCATCGTTGCGTCGCGGTGGGGCCGCAGAGGAAGAGGAGATGCGGTGTTGCGTTGCCGTCCTCCCTATCCTCTGCGGCCGCTGGGTGTTTTGGCGGCGGAGCCCAACATCTTCATCCGCCGCCAAGGGGGTTTCGTTCGGGGCCCGCCTGACCATCTGGCGGGCCAATACCCGTCGGGGGGTAGCGAGGAATGCTTTGGTGAAACCCTACCCTCCGACACATGGGTACATGAGGTAAAAAAAAAAAAAAAAAAAAAAAAAAAAAAAAGGTGTAATTGCAACACCGAGATCGTCTGTACAACTCAGAATTACAACGAGCAACAGTGTCACTTTTTACTTAGGCTCTGATCACGTTTAAACGAAAACCGTTACGTATTATCAACACCACGAGTCGATAAAATAATGGCGCTAGTAATATCTTTAAACTATGGTCAGGTTACACTAACCAACCAACCGCACTCGTCTAGACAGCACTGTAGTTCACACGTCTATTTAAGAAATAAATAGCTACAAGCTGTTCTACACAAAATCTGCACAGTCAGAAGCAATAGCTCCGCACAGTCTTACACTATGATCTTAGTATGTACGATTCGATTAGTTAACCAACTTTAGCGCCGCTGCCCTGCGAAGGACAGTCTAGACCGGAGTTATTGTTCTAGATTTAGCAGAAAATCAATCAAAGCTGTGTGTTGGTTCTAAAACCAATATTACATATCTGCACTACAACAATAACTAGCACGTTTCACTCAAACGCACTTGCTTGGAATAATGCAAGTCGGCCTGTACGCTCATTCTCGATACTATTACAGTGCATAAAGTAAGACCAATAGAAGATTAATCTATTTGCAAGCACAATATGATCACAAGGCTCGTGAGTGCGAGCCACCCTCGCATGAAGAAATAAAAATAATCGCTTTCTTTTTAACTGGCGTATCAAACTCTAAACCTCCGTTCGCTATCTACGCTATAGCTAGGTCACTGCGGTAGTCAGACAATCATACGCTAACTTAAAATACGGCAAAGGTCGCAATTACCACATTTTTTTTGTCTTTCTTCTTTATGCTATTAAAAAGAAGATTATTCATGAGATCATGCCATGGGAACCACGACACCGTAAAAGTCGAACGGTTCCACAACTCAAGAGTCTCGTGTAGGAATCGAACCTACAACACTCGGTACGATGTGATGGCGATATCACCACAACAATTATGACATTTCCAAGGTTAAACGCGTAATATTTTACTACTACTGCCTGGCAAAAATTGGCAGTACCAATAAATAAAAACAGACAAAATACGCTCACCACGGTTGCAAACTCAGTCGATTCACCAACATAGCAGCGTAATATTTTACTACAACTGCCTGGCAAAAATTGGCAGTACCAATAAATAAAAGCAGACAAAATACGCTCACCACGGTTGCAAACTCAGTCGATTCACCAACATAGCAGCGTTAACAGTCGCCTTCGCTCGCGCCTTGTGGTCGCGCTGGTCCATTATTCCACTTCTGATGTCGGCGGGTTGCTGGATTCTTGGCCGGTATCAATACTTTCACATCACAGTTTGTTATAAGTTCACACCAAATCAAATTTAACAAAACTGACTATAACTATTTTGTATTACTGAACATGAAACGAGTGACACTTTCTAGGTACTTGTTGCCCGCCCGGAGTCTCCAAGAGAAGTGATCCTTGTTGTGTCACTCCGTTGAACGTCAACCGTCACCCGCCCTCTTCGACTGGAGCGAACGTTACTAGACTCTGTCGAAGCGCGCCATCTATGCACTTCCGTTTCGTAGTCAATTGACGTCCGTACTGATGACCATTCCGTTACATATATATTTCATAATACAGGTTTTAGTAGTAATATGTAGGTTGTGTAGCTCGTATAGAACCGATGGTTGGTGTGTTTACAGCAGAAATGTTCTGGATTGGTGACCAAGCGTTGGTAAACTCAGAAGACATGGATGGATCCTCAACAACATGAGTTACGACTTTAAGAAACGTAAAAAGTTTCTGAATGCTGAGCAGTCACTTAAAATTGATAAAAAAATATTTGTGTAAGAAATGTCCAGAACTTGGCCTAATTGAGCTAAAACGAGAAAAAAGAGATTTAGCAAGCGAAGCGATAATTAACTATTTAATACACACGTTGAGCTTTACAAGACCTAGTGCGTAGCAGTCTCTTAATCTCTCCTCAAGGCAATGGCTGCTACATATCGACACCTCCTTTTTTTTTTTTTTTCTTTTTTCTTTCTTTTTTTGTGTCGGGTTGGAAAATCCTCATGGAGTACCTTCGCCCTGGGGGGAAGGACGAAGGGGACTGTCAGACTCTTACTGACTAAAAACCAACCCGTGCTCCTCATGTACCCATGTGTACGCTACCTCCCGACGGGTATTGGCCCGCCAGACGATCAGACGGGCCCCGAACGAAACCCCCTTGGCGGCGGATGAAGGTGTTGGGCTCCGCCGCCAAAACACCCAGCGGCCGCAGAGGATAGGGAGGACGGCAACGCAACACCGCATCTCCTCTTCCTCTGCGGCCCCACCGCGACGCAACGATGGTGCGCCCCCATTTGGTCACGGGAGATAGGGTGTAACGTAAAAAGTACCTTTCTAGTGTGTGCTGTTCACATTATCCCTACTAGGGGGTGTCTAAATGAGAAGCGTGGTTAAATGTCACAATAAAAATTGATTTAATTGCAAATAAATTTTATACATCAATTAGCAAGCGTTACTTAAATGAAAAAGATTACGATTTATGTGATATTTAGAAAAATTAACACAGGGTCGCGTAGTTCGGCGAGGGGTGGGGTTTGTGTGGAGAATCCAGCTGCCGATGGTCCAGGATAGATGGTCCACTTAACTCCGAGCTGTAGTCGCCGCAGAAAGGGCACGCGAAGCCAACGCGTCCGCTTATATAGAGGCTCGCAGTGCGGTGGGGACGGAACATGCAGGCAGCCGGGAGGCGGTGTCGTCCCGACGTCACAGCGACGTCACACACACAGTAATTATCACACGCGGTAACAGAAAAAGTTATAATATAGAAATGCTTACCAAGCGTAGTAAGAC
The DNA here is from genome assembly GCA_944739405.2 of Euclidia mi. Taxonomy (NCBI): domain Eukaryota; kingdom Metazoa; phylum Arthropoda; class Insecta; order Lepidoptera; family Erebidae; genus Euclidia; species Euclidia mi. The sequence continues at coordinate 20,642,558 of OX123204.2, read as the reverse complement.
AAAATTTGTCTGTTGTGACCGGCTCAACACAATACCGACCTTCCGAGCACAACAGAACAAAAAGAGAAAATGTCTATTGTGATCAGCACAACACCACCGACTTTCCGAGCACAATAGAACAAGCAAAAAGAAACAAAAGGTAAATGCCACTAAAATAACTACACACTGCTTTGGAACGACTTCACACATACACAAAAAATAAAAAAAAGAAGACTCACCGGGCAGCGGATTCTCAACAAAACCCCACCTATAATATTCCCGTGGGCGCCACTGTAACGTAAAAAGTACCTTTCTGGTGTGTGCTGTTACGTTATACCTACTAGGGGGTATCTAAATGAGAAGCGTGGTTAAATGTTACAATTAAAATTGATTTAATTGCCAAATAAATTTTATACATCAATTAGCAAGCGTTACTTAAATGAAAAAGATTACGATTTATGTGATATTTAGAAAAATTAACACAGGGTCGCGTAGTTCGGCGAGGGGTGGGGTTTGTGTGGAGAATCCGCTGCCCGGTGAGTCTTCTTTTTTTCAACCGCACAAGTAACGAGTTATAATCGTTCGACTGCGGCCACGTGTCCTCTAAAGACGCGCTAAGGTCACATTCGTCGATCGCATTCTTTGTATTTTGCGATTTATGACCTCACGTCCACTAACGACGTGCCTAGGTCACCTTGATCGTACTGCTTCGCGATTAGCTTTTTTAAATGCCACTAAGGTAATTAAGTGCTACTGGTAATTATTGCTAATAATCTGCTTTGGCTGACTTATGGAACGAATTCACACCCTTCTCTTTCTCACTTCTTTTCATTTTTCTACTATAACCTTCTGCTAGTGATTTTGTACGGCGATATATTTCTATATAGTCGGTATTATTTAATACTTTTACCGCCTACTACGGCGATTATCTTTTAAAATTAACTATTCTTTTCTTTCTTACTAAGAAAGTTGCATCTTTATTATACCACGTGTACCTAACATAGTTGGACTGACTGAGAACGAACGTACCTAGGATGCTAGCGTATTATATACTAGGTATCTAGCTAGAATTCCGCGTTCATTTATTAAAAAAATGTACACGTGTCACATGCAGGTTGCTCACTAACAATAATGAAAAACTTTAATCTTTGTCTGTTTGGTATAGAAATACGAATATCATCGTAGAATTATTGGTTGTTCGTTTTGTCAAATGTTTATTATGCTACAATCGTTGTTTTTGGTCTTCGATTTTATCTCCTTGTTACTGCCTATCGGTATGTCATTTGCAAATGCATCTATTTATGCATTTACTGTTCATTGTGAACTCAAACATAAAATTCCTGCGTCGCAGTTATTGAATTATGTTCTTTTTGTAATGTTTTGTGTCGCTAGGATTGTTTTTTCAATGTCTGGTTTCTATTGAAATATATAAAACATATAATGATAAATAAATGGTAAAATTAAGCCGCTGACGGCCGGAAAACTACTTAATTGTCAATATGTAACTTGTTTCCTTTTTACTTAATGCTATGCATCTGGTTTTACTAACCATCTTAAATAGTACTGGTTATAATGTGTTCCTGTACTTACGCAAATGTTATTATATCTAACTGAATTTATCAAACTTAATTGAATTGAAACTAACTTTAACTAAAGTGGGTATTTGCACATATTGAATCAATAACTTCTTTCCTTGAATAAATACGTGCCAATTTACATATGAATCAAATAAATAATATTTATACCTCATTAAATAACTAAAGTGGCTGCTTACACACAAATTAAATCAATAATTTAAAAACTTGAATAACTAATGTGGGTACTTATACATAAATCAATAATTTATATACTTTAATAACTAAAGCGAATTAATTGATTTACAAGTTTAAGAATACCCTTTCGTATTTTACAATCAACTATTTTAAACCTAAAAGCTGAATAAAATAACTGAATCTTATTCTATTACAGCATAAATGTGTTTATAAACGATTGGGTACAGTGTCATTAATAACAATGTAAGACGCATATGTATGCAGAGTTATAATTACCTACATAATTATTTGTGAAGGCCAACAATGGTTCTTTTGTTTCCGAGTCGAAGATAATGCATTGTGTTGTGTTAACGAATTATATAAACATGCTAACATAAAACATGAATAAATATGCTAACATAAAACATGAATAAATATGCTAACATAAAACATGAATAGTTATTACTGTTATAAATTGTCGAAGAGGTTTTCCAAACTTAATATTTTGAAAGAATCTGTTATTTATCTAACTAATTATCCAACTATCTGATAACTATCCAACTTTCACATAACTATATAAATATCAGATATGTTTCTCTTGGTGATTTCCATATAAAGGATCTTGGATTAACTCACTACAAAGTTTAAGAATGTAATGATTAATGCTCATCACTAATGATTTAATCACTAAAATAACTTAACACTTCGTTACATATAATATGAAAATCTTTAACTCCTAATTACAGCTAAATCATGTACCCATATATCTTGTTACTTATAGCTTTGACTGATCGAAATATAATAAAATATTTTTTTTCCCTTATGGCTCAGTGGCTGAAAGGTTGTTGTCGGATCGGTCTGTGGTTCGATTCTCGATTGTTTTATTTTTTTTTTGTGTTTTTAACTATGGTAGTGTGTACTATGTCGTCGACAGTCTCCTTCGACGACGTACTATACATTATATCGTGCAGCGAATAATTTTTGTGTGTTGTTGGCTATGGTTGTGTATACTATGTCATCGATTGTCTCCTGCGGTGATGTACTATACATTGCAACCTATTCCGAATTGTGTAATTGCCGTTGTCGATTTTGTATTATAATCAGAAACCAGTTATTTGTCCGCGAGAATGGAATGCGGCCGGCGCCAAGCGCGCAGTGATGACTCACGTGTTCACTGGTTCAAACCTTCATTGTTATTCCATTTTAAATGAATACAAATTGTCCTTGCAATATTGCATCTACCTTGTTAATGAGCAATTTGTTTGTGATACTGCCAACTAATCGTATGATTGTAGTATCGTAATATAGTAAGATCGTAATATTGGTTTACGACTTATACTCTCTCAATTAACTTCACTAATCGAATATGGGTGGTCAGGTGGTGTCTACCAACATAGACTGGGTGACTATTTACTATAAAACTCACGTATAATACCTCTTCGCGCGTCGTGTATTATAATGAATGCGACTCGCATCTTGAATGAATGTTGGCTTGTTCATGCGTATGATAGTGTGTAGGCCTTTTTGAATGTGATGAATGTCAGGTTATAGGAACGTTCAATGCTTGGTGACGTATGAATGGCCGAGGGTTATACTTGTTTTTTTCCTCTTTCAGGGTTAATAGTTGCCTCGTATTTAACCTACTGACACCACTACCACTCATCTGTTACAGGGTCTCCGAATGCAGTTGCCGCCTACCAGCCACAGAATTTTCCCTATGGGAAAATTCTGGCCTAATAGGGGGAGTGTGTGACGTCGCTGTGACGTCGGGACGACACCGCCTCCCGGCTGCCTGCATGTTCCGTCCCCACCGCACTGCGAGCCTCTATATAAGCGGACGCGTTGGCTTCGCGTGCCCTTTCTGCGGCGACTACAGCTCGGAGTTAAGTGGACCATCTATCCTGGACCATCGGCAGCTGGATTCTCCACACAAACCCCACCCCTCGCCGAACTACGCGACCCTGTGTTAATTTTTCTAAATATCACATAAATCGTAATCTTTTTCATTTAAGTAACGCTTGCTAATTGATGTATAAAATTTATTTGCAATTAAATCAATTTTTATTGTGACATTTAACCACGCTTCTCATTTAGACACCCCCTAGTAGGGATAACGTAACAGCACACACTAGAAAGGTACTTTTTACGTTACAAGGGCGCGCGGCAACGCAACACCGACACGCCTCTCCTCCCGCGACCGCACCCGACTGCGAGGGACAGACAGAACTGTCCCCCGCACCCGCACCTATGGACGCATCCTACGCAGGCCTCACGCAAGCCCACGTGGAGCGTCCCCTCCCGGGATCCCGCTTAGCTTCACCATGGGAGAAAATCAATTCCACGGTTACTAAGCCCCCCCACCACGACGAGGTGGAGATCCCACGGGGGGGAGGGATATCGACACCTCCTACGTAACTGACAAAATGACGAAAATGACATTTTTAGATTTTCATTTACCTTGTATCATGGACTATCGTTTGATCGAATAAAAACAATATTATTTACAATAGAACCCAAGATATGAAGACTGCATATTATCGTATCTTCATCTTTAGCGTAGTAAAATATTTTATAGTGCAACTACGATACAGTACGCGAGGAGGGAGATACCTATGAGCCACGCGACCCAATGGTAAGTGTAAGTACCGATAGAATACGCGGGAGAAGGAATGTTCGTGGTTGCATTAAAAGAAACGGTTTGATTCATATTATTTAATGGACAAATAAAATAGTATAGCTATAAACTATGTCATCTTGATCGTCTAACAAATGATTGATGCAGTAATTCAACCATTTTAACAAAACTAAGTTAATTATGTTGACTTTCACCCACGAACCCTGGGTCTGCTTACCAATTAATGACAGAACATTAGCTTTACCACAGAGCGACTAACATTTAACTTCTTCAACCTAAAGGAAAGCAACATTCAAGTAGTATACAAGTAAGAAATATGCAACCGTGTACCTTCAAATCCAAACGGAGTTCAAGTTAGGTTGCTACTCAGTAAGCTATTAAACAAGTCATTACGCGCTACATAATAATTATATGAGTACAAACACACTATTGCTAAGATTAGCTGCGATGCGTAATTATAATGTAACATTTATTAGCCCGAGTATTAGCATATTATATGAATATGTCAACCCATTAGTTTTGTCAGAGCAAAAATATGGCGTGGATTTAGGTTGAGTTTTTCATGTATCATGTGTGATATATCGCTTGTTTTTGTGTTTTTGAGTAAGTGAGATTTCAATTAGGACTAAGTATATTAAAAGACATTTTCTTGCTTAGAGCAGCCCAACTGATTTGAACCTGGGTGTCCGACGTTTACAATCAAACTGTGCCTCTAACTAATAGATTTAATCTTTATATATACATGCCCATCACAACATCAGGACACAAATGTAATGTGGTTTACACTTTTGCAGACGTCGTAAGCAAGAATAATATTAGAATATTGAGATATTGCACTAAGAGACAGGTTACAAGTACTTACTTAGACTCTCAGCCAAACCTTAACCAAGCTACAAGCTAGCACACACTTAATACCACCACAAAATCATAACAATACTCCCCAAGCCGAGATCATACGAAACACTCCAGAAATACCGAAATCACAATGTAAATAAATACAGAATACACACAGCGTCTCTGAAAAGATGTCGTCATAACAGAATCATGACGTATGTGGCAACACAATATCTGAGCGACGTACAGCATTGTTTGCTAATCTATTGTGCTCCCTAAGCCTTCAAGAAAGGCACCAAACCAGCCCCAAGAGACGATAATTTTAAATTATTATTAGGTTAATGTTTTAGAACGGTTACAGAATGTTTGTGAATTCGCGTTTACGGAGCGACAATGGATGGGGAATGTATGTTCGCATTGCTGGGAACTATTGTTTAAGTTTGTACTCAGCTTCCGATTGAAACACGAATTGCTTTTGGATTTGAATGTACAATTGACATAATAACACAGAGTCAAGCTTGCTTTTCATGGTTTAGTATTGAAATTGAATATTGAAAAACCTTAAAGTGAAGGTGCATGTCCGTACATTGCGGCTGATTCTGGCCGCGCTTAACTGATTCGACCATGATCGGAATATAAGAATATATGGCGTCGTTTCCAACGAGTGCGACACACGCGTCTCATATTCTGACTATTGTCGCATATTATATTTATGGTCACATCAAACGCGCTCGTCTGTCGCACGAGAGTAGTCGCGCGCGGCAGCGATCGGTTGCGACCACGCCAATACAAATCTAACGACCAGTTTTATAAGGCAGTTATAATTGAACCCATATCACGCGACAAAATCGACCTACAAACTACTATAAAATTCAGAAATATTTTATTTTCTGTTAGAAATTTTATTCTCCTTTTTCCGTACGGTCTTACTAAAAAAAAGGTTGGGCACAACAGCTTAAATACAAAGTGGTCGGCAACGTTTTTACGTCCTCCATAATAAGTCCCAAGATCATAGTATCGTAATTTCACTGTGTGATAAAATTATTCAGTAGAATATTTATTAACATTAGGCCTAATAAAGCGAAGGCACTTCCGTCACGGTAATATAATCTAACAGTATTGTAACTCGGCCGTCTTCGTGAGTTATATACCTACCAGACGCGCCGCATGCGAGCTGCGGCACGATAGCGGCTGCGGGTACTGTAGGTACAGTCCGCCCAGTCTAATGGGTACTCTGCTCGCGGCGCGTAGGTATAACTCGAGTTTCGTGCGTTTGTATGAAGTTACAATACTGTTAGATATTATTACCGTGCTTCCGTGAAATTTATGTTTGTCTGTTTAATAAAGTTGTTTATAAGTTACCTTTTTAACAATTAATTTCATGGTAATTTTAATGACTATAGAAGTCATTCAAATTACCATGAAATTAAATAATTAAATTAGTAAGAAATACGAAGTTCAAAACGTGGCATGAATGGCGTAGTGGTTTAAACGGTTACATTGTTAGTACTGTTGCAGGTTCGATTCGCTGTGTAGATAATATTATCTCATGTGTATACGCTAACTACGACGCTACTTGATAAGGGTTTAGAAGTTGCCATAACATAACCTAAAGTTATGTTATGAACCTAAAGTTTGGGTTTCAAACTTTAGGTTCAGGTTGGCCATTTCACATGCAATTTCAAAGTCTCAAATGAGTAGTTGACGGAAATAAAAGGCTTCTCGTTAACTGTCTTACATACAAGTGTGAATGTGTGCATACTAAAAGTCTTGTATGTCTTGATGTAATGCACTTTGTCACATCAAACTATTTTTATGAACACAGAAGCGATAGATATCATCACAAAAGCTTTTCACTACTGGTTCATACACGTATACACGAATAATAAAGATAAAATACATACATACATAGACTCACGCCTGTTTCCCGGAGGGGTAGGCAGAGACTACGGAACGCCATTTGCAACGATCCTGACATACCTCACTTGCTTCACTCACTCCCATCAAGTTTCTCATGCATGCTCTTCTGTTAAGGGTACTTCTGACTTGTCCTTTTTTCAGGATGTCTCCAATCTGGTCAGAGAACGTTCTCCTAGGTCTTCCCCTTTGTCCTGTCCCATTCACACTATCCTGATATATCTTCTTTGTCAGTCTATCGTCATCCATCCTCTCCATGTGCCCAAACCATCTTAAGATGCCTTTCTCAATGCTTGTCACTACATCTTCTTTTACCCCACACCACTCTCGTATCACACAATTCTTTACTCTGTCGGTCAAAGACACACCACACATACTTCTCAGTGCTCTCATTTCTACAGCATTTATTCTACTTTCAAATCTCTTCTGCCATACCCATCTTTCACTACCATACATAAGGGTAGGCACTAACACACCTCTATGTACAGCCAAACGTGCCTTTTTGGACACGTTTTGACTGTTCATAAACGCCTTCAGAGCTCCATTCACACAATTACCTGCATTAACTCTCCTTTCAATATCTGCTTCATTCTTACCATCTCTTGTAAACAACGTACCTAAGTAAACAAACTCATTCACTTGTTCCACTCGCTGTCCATCGATCAAAACATTACAAGCCGTAACGCATTCCTCCTTTTCAAAAACCATAACTTTCGTTTTACTTCATTCCTTTCCTTTCTAACGCACGATGCATGATTGTTACCATCTCCTGCAACTCCTCCGTTGAAGATGCAAGTATAACCTGATCATCAGCATAAAGGAGGCATTTGACGAGTAACCCATTCATCCTTAATCCGCAGTCACTATGTTTTAAATCTTGCAAACAACTGTCCATGAAGAGGTTAAACAGCCACGGCGACGCTACACATCCCTGTCTAACACCTTTATCGATGGTAAATCAGTCAGTGTATGCCCCGTTTATCCTCACACAAGCTCTAGAATCCTCATAAAGGGATTTCAGAGCTCGAATGAGGCTGCTGTCCACCCCATTCATTGACAGCACCGACCACATTTCATTCCTCACCACTTAATCGTAAGCCTTTTCCAAATCCACGAATGCGCAATAGACTTTTTGACCTTTGGCCAAAAATTTTCCGGCTATGCTTCGCAAGGAAAAAACCTGATCCGTGCATCCCATACCCTTTCGGAATCCCGCTTGTACATCCCATATTTTCTTGTCGGTCACTTCCATAACTCTTTCAATAAGTACCTTTGCATACAATTTGCCAACAATGCTGAGAAGGCTAATACCTCTATAGTTTTTGCAGTCTTGTTGCGAGCCTTTTCCTTTATAAAGAGGCACAACTACAGCTGTGGTCCAGTCATAAGGTACTCGGCCGGTGTTCCAACACAAGTTATATAACCGCTGCAACTGACCAACTATGATGCCCTGTCCAGCCTTCAGCATTTCGACTGTAATCCTATCATATCCTGCAGCCTTACCTACTTTCATACTTCCCAGTGCCTTCACGATCTCATCAACGCCAATAACGCTTTCATCATTGCTATCATTACAATTCACTTCAGCTATCGGTGTCTCTATCGCCGTTCTTTCGAATAAACTTTCAAAATACTCTTTCCATCTCTTCAGCACGCACAATTCACCATTTACTATACTTCCATTCTCGTATCTGATGGATGTGTGTTCTGAGGATTGAGTTCTTCCTCGAACTGCACGAACGGATTTCCAGAAAAACTTAATGTTCCTCTGGAAATCGTCAGATAATCTGCTATCAAACTCATCTTTCTTTTCCTCTTTTTTCCTTTTAACCATTTCTTTCACTATTCTTTTTGACCTAACAAACTCCTTTTTTGCTTCATCTATGTCTGCACTTGTTGCTTTTCCCATTCTTTCATTTGCTCTGGCAGCCAACCAATCTGACCAAGCTTTCTTCTTCTCTGACACTGCTGATTGTACATCCTTGTCCCACCATGTATTCTTAACCTTTCGTATTTTCCTTCTCTTGATCATACCACATACTTAAGACGCTACACATACTACCTCTTCTTTAAAGGCCTGCCATAATTCTTCCATATCATTTATGCCATCGAATCTCTCAAATCTTGCTATCAATCTTCGTTTATACTCATCTTTCACATCTTTCTCTTGTAGATTTTCAACTTTTATTCTTTCCAAGACCCTATTTTCATTATGCTCTCGGTGTCGCCATCCTTTAAAGAGCCCACTTATCCGACTCAACACCAAGAAGTGGTCTGTGTGGATGCCGATCCCGAAAGATAAAATACACGTATAAATATGTATCACACAAACATCGCCATCGTAAAGTCTTAGAAAACAGACAGGTTTTTATGAACATTTTACTGCAAAGCATAAAATATGTTGGCACTTTCAATATTTTTGTATCTCATAGAAAACTTTATAAAGTAAGTTAGAGTGCATTCAAAGGTTTGGTTATGACTAAACTATAGGTAATATTTTGTGGGCTCTTTTTTATATAACTGAGATGACATTAAGACTAATTTGTGCAATTGGTATTACAGGAAGTTTAAAACAAATCAAACAACTGTATTATCAGACTAGTCAGGATATTTGCCCCACTGTAACAATTTTAAATGTCTCCATGATAAATATGGCAGGAAAGTGCATTGTTGTAGTAAAAGTTTATGAATAATTCATTAAGTTTGACATTTCTTATAAATTGACATTATTGATAATATAATTTTAACTCCTTTATAACTATAATATAAAGGGTCACGGTCAAAACGGGCGTAAAACCAACAAAAATAAAATGTGTTGTAATTTACTTTATTGTACTTCTAAATACCCTCTAAATACTTGTTAACCCCAATTTCGACCGGGTATCACTGCAAAAAAATCCCAAAGATTGGTTAAATAAAACACACATATTTGTTAAAAACTACTATAAATTGATACCTTTTATTTAAATATCAATGGTTATCATCAACTATAACATCTAATAAATGTTCTGCGGGTGCAATGAAAGATTCGTGCCGTCCTAACCCTAAAAACCACAGAACTGAAACTATGTGGGCACAACTGCCTACTGTTCTTCTGCCTGTTAAGCAAGTACAGTAATGCTCAACTATCGCATTTCTACCGATTTGGTATCTATCGATCAAAATGTAAGTATTATATGTGCACGATCTGATATGCCGGGACTGTATTTTAATTCGAAGCAACCACACATTAGTTTGCAGAATATTACATCTGCTTTTAATTAAAGGGTCACTCGTGATTTGTTAGTACTCACGACCAAAGTCGATTTATATTTGCCACAGAGAAGGTAACTGTCTTGAAAACTGCGGCGACTTGAAGGCAAGAGCAAACAAGTAAAATAAAGAGATCTCTTTGGGTTACTGAGTCAACCGACATTCGCTCTGAGGAAAAGCAAAATTACTTCCACATCTGGTAGGACCAGTAAGCAGACTACGTCCGCCAAGGTGGTCTCTTTAATCGTCACCGGTGAGGAATAATTATTATTTTTAAAAGGCAACGCGTTCACAAGCATCAAGTCACTTTATAAAAATTCAATCAGCAGACATAAAAAACACACAGCCCACTCAAAACATCCATTAGTGGATCATACAAAGTGTTGTTTTTTGTAAGATTCAAACCCAATATCCGAAACAGTCAACATGGTACCAAAGGCCGTGGCCTGGCAACCGCTTAAACCATCACTCTATCCTAGAAGTTGATGTATTCGAGACTATAGATTTTGATATAATTGGAAACAGTCATAAACATTTCCGAAGTAACTATTCAATATTAGGACACCGTCTGCCAACTTTATGGCACTTTTGTTTTTCTTTAATTTCAACTTAGTGCCAGACTCTCAAAAGTTGTTTGACGATAACAGATATAAGTTAAAGATGTTATGAAATATGATACCCTAGTTTTGTTAAAGACTTTTAAAGTTCTTTTAATCTGTGATACTTTAAAAGTGACATATTTTAGATGATTATTTTATATAGATGTAAAGGCGACTTATATGTTGGCCCCCTTTCACTTTTCTAATTGATTGTGACGTTATATTATACTGCATACGACTGACCTTTTCTTTTTGTTTTACGAGGTGAAAAATCCTTTCGGATCTCCGACTCTTGGGAAAATGAGAGCCGGAGTATGTGGTGTTACCACTAAAAACCACCTCGACTTTCTCATGTACCCGTGTGACGGAGGGTCGGGTATCGCGTAAGCATTCGTCCCATTCCCCTGACGGGTATTGGTCCACCAGATGGTCAGGCGGGCCCCGAACAAAACCCCCTTGGCGGCTGATGAAGGTGTTGGGCTCCGCCGCCAAAACACCCAGCGGCCGCATAGGATAGGGAGGACGGCAACGCAACACCGCATCTCCTCTTCCTCTGCGGCCCCACCGCGACGCAACAATGGTGCGCCCCCATTTGGTCGCGGGAGATAGGCCGCGCGGCAACGCAACACCGACACGCCTCTCCTCCCGCGACCGCACCCGACTGCGAGGGACTGACAGAACTGTCCTCACCCAAGCCCACGTGGAGCGTTCCCTCCCGGGATCCCGCTAAGCTTCACCGTGGGTGTACCAGTAACCCACGGTTACTGAGACCTCCCACCACGACAAGTTGGAGATCCCACGGAGGGGGCATAAGACTGACCTTAATAAATTTAAAAAGACGAAAAATTTTGTTGAAGACTTTTAAAGTTCTTTCAATCTGTGATACTTTAAAAGTGACATATTTTTAGATAATTATTTTATGCAGATGTAAAAGCGACTTATATGTTGGCCCCGCTTTCACTTTCCTAATTGATTGTGACGTTATATTATACTGCATAAGACTGCCCTTAATAAATTTAAAAAGACGAAAAATATCGCGATACCATCATAACTCATTTCTTATACTCAAGTCAAATTACATTTAGACTGATCCAACTCAATTTGAACTAACTTCTTCGGTGCACTTTAGACAATGGTTGTACCCTAACTCAAAGGAACAATCGGTAATTAACCCTCCTACCCACAACTTGTGTCTGTTTAACTGTAGTTCAAAATGAGCGTGGTCCGATTCACTGCTGTCTTAATCAACCATTAAATGAAGAATTTTCTTTCTAAACTTCCATCATTATGGCTCTTAGACTGAGGACACGACACAAGCGAGAGCGTTGCGTAAGCGCGTACTAACTTTTGATATGAGCCTTATCGATACTAACTACTCAGGCCCTGTAGACAAGCGGCATTCGATTAGCGATATCGCTATTCGCTAAGTGCAAAAATGTATAGAACTGACATAGGCGTTCGATATGTTACGTGGTCAACGAAGAACTTATGGCTTACGTTACCATGTCAACCAAGCGATAGCGATAGTAGAAATGGAAAGGAATAGGCCACGAATGGAAAGATAGAGGCAGAGGAGGCCCATATCCCAGACTGGATTAAAAAGAGATGATCACAATGATGATGATAATACCGCTTATAGCTCCGCTCCACGCTCCGCTACTCTATATTATCAGGTTTACAGATCACACAAAAAGTAACTTCCTGTCGTTCCAAACAACGCGGTCAATCAAAGCGGTCTTTGTTAGAAATTATTTTCTATTTATCACGAACAAAGAAAAATTCGGACTCAATTGAATAATGTATAAGGTTTTATTTATTATATTGCTACTTTTGTTTTGATTGCCTTATGGGCATCGAATAAACCTTATATAGACTTTTTGTTCAGTTCTTGGTGACTTTGCCTGCTAAGGTGAAGGTTGTGGGTTCGATTCCGGTTCCGACCCAGGCCAGACAAAATTTTGTGTTACGAGCAAGATCATTTGTTCCGTGTCTGAAACTTAAACCAAATATTCCCTCTTCCCATTAATATAAAGTTGAATGTCTCAACCATGGCAATGTTTCTTTGTGTAAACAAATCGACAAACAAAAAGACATAGACGGATAGCTCAAGCAAATATGTATTTATACCGGGCGAAAATCGAACCTATCACTACATTTATGTACGAGTAGGTACGTCTTAATAATTTAATGTGCTAAAACTTTGTTAAGTTCTTAGTTACTCCATTTTGGAATACTATTAAAATATTTCACAACTAGAGGATGCTCGCAGTTACGGACGCACATTTTTTTTTTATTAAACCGTTTCTGCCGATTTCGTGGAAATTTCGGAAAATCCCTTCTTAGTGCACGTCTACGGTTCCCAAGGAAAATACATATTCTTTTTTATAGTAGTCGGCGGCAAAGGAGCAGACGGATCGCCTGATCGCAAGCAATTACCGCCGCCCATGGACACAAGCAACACCACAGGAGTCACAAGTGCGTTGCCGCCCCTTGGGGATGGGAAAAGGGATAGGATGAGGAGTGGGATGAGGGCAGAAGGCTTTACTACCTGAGCAAGCTTTATATTTCAGTTTATTGTGCCCAATAGATTCGACTGTGCGTCGTCTGTCAATCAATCAGTAATGCAAGAATTTAATTTTCACGACTTCACAACAAACATTCAAACAACCGACGAAATCCTAATATCATCTACTGGTTAAAATCATTGAAGGCTTTGTACTTCTGATGGGGCTTCTGAAAGAAATATCCCAAGTTCCGTTTCCGTTTGTAATATAAGATTTTAAATCATAGCTGGGTGAATTTAACACACCTCTGTATACCACTTTAGAAATATATTGCGTTATCTCTAAATACCATTTAAGGCTATCTGTCTACATACTGAGATCGACTTTTATGGTTTAAATTATTCAAAATGTACAGCTTATTATGTCGTCGATGTAATAAAATCTTCTCCACAATGAAATCAATGCAGAGATATACACAGAGCACCTTACTAAAGACCTAACAGATAACTTACCTGTTAACGCAAATGTTCCATCCTGAAACATTGCTATGTAGGATGAACGTGCCGGAAGATCATTCCTCTACGGCCAGCAAATAAAAACATTCTGTATCATAGGCAGAGGTAGCAAACCGATTTTGCCCTACCCACAGTCTTTGAAATAATAATTCACTGTTGAGACAAGACATTTAATACCAAGTATACAGCTTCGCTTTTGCGCAACACTATTACTATTTCATAATGTGATAAAATATTCCTAATCAACTCTTCCGTACTAATTACTATGAACCGATAACAGGATATCCTGTAGACAGACATTGACAATTGTGGGAACGCCGAGCCAATCTAGACAAATGGGGAAACGCTCGGTCGATGAACCACACAATATCTTTATAAAAGTTATTTGATTAATATTGTAATGCCTATTTCAATTTAGTTACTTAATATTTATCATTCGATTTAGTTAATTTCTTATTCTTCTTTTAGAGTCGCTCTTTTGTTGAAAGTTAGCAGTTATAAACTGTTTTTTTTTTCATTATTGCAGGGACAGCCCGGATAGTGGCACTCCGGTATCGATGTCTTTCAAAGCTCCGATTCCCGGCAATAGGGAAGTTTCCTGCTATTGAAATAAATTATACAAGTATTTGTATCTATAGTGAAACATGTCAAAATAGTTTAATTCATCAACTAATGTAAAACTTTATTTAATATTTTTTATCGTCAATTTATTGATAATAAGTATTCTACTTGACAGCAAAACACTATGATGTCACTACGTCATATGTCATACAAAACCCTTGGCAAAGTTCGTTTTTTGACATTTAATTAAAAGTGCTTGATTTGACTAGTTGGAAACAATCCTATTGTGGCTACCATCATGTTCTGCAGATCAAATTGCTCTATCATCATGTTCAGGAGAATGTGGCCCAGATAGTCGACCCTCTGTTGTTTGTTAAAAATTCTGTATCGCAAACCTTATCCGATCAAATGATTCGACACATTCGATGGAAATACCAAACACGATTCGACTTTTCACCGAAGCTTCATCTTTCTGGAAATGTAGAAGTCTTTTCGTATGGGTTGTCATTTGTAAAAAACAGATATTTTATTTTTTTATACATTATCAGCCCTGTATTGCTTTTATCTGCTATTACCTACAGACAAAGCACAGCCGATACTACCGGACGCAAGAAGCTGAAATTTGGCATATACATTGCTTAAGGAGTGTAGGAGAGCACTAAAAGAGGGTTTTTGGAAAAATGGGGTTAAAATATTTTATGGTAATATTTTTAACAAGTGACATTCACATAGGTGAAGTAGCGAGCAAAATTTACTTTACCATCAAAATTAATTAGGAATTCAAATACATTATTGAAACTAAATGCCTGCAACACTTCGCTATACAATTATTGGATTATTTTTCGTTGTGTACCTATGTATGTAGGCGTTTTTGTTAGAGAGTAAGATTATGTTCCTGGAACCATTGAGGTGTATTTTTTTATACCTTTTACCATGCTTCGGAGGGTAAATACTTATAGCCGGCGGCCACAGGTTAAAACCTGTGGCCGCCGGCCACAGGTAAATCTCAGGCCAAGAATCGTTAGGCCATGTCGGAGGCCTTCAGATAGCCTATAAACACAGCCTTGACCAAAATTGACCGCAGATTCCCTAAAATGACAAACATTAATATAATAATGGAATGAATGACATATTTAAACCAAATCGGTGTAGAATTATTATAAACGTATTGACAAGTATTTGCAGATATTATCAATACAATTTCAGACGGCACACGTTTTGTTGACATATAAAAATTCTAGCAACAATAATACCTTTTCATAAACTCTAACTGGATATAATAAAGAAACTTTCTACGGACTATTGCAAATTTTGTATTCAGCTTATCTTATTGTGACTGCCTCGTTGGTCTCGCGGCATAAATGTGCGCGCGGGATTGGGAGGTCTCGGGTTTGATTCCCGGGTCGGGCAAAGTGTTATTGAGTTTTTCCGGTAGGAAATTCTCAGTAGCAGCTTGGAGTCTGGTAATGTGCCCGGTACGGCAATAGTCTCGCCCTCTATTACGTGGGACCTAAATATTCATGGCGAAATGTGGGTGTTATATCACACCTCTGCCTACCCCTTCGGGGATACAGGCGTGAGTCTATTATCTTATTGTTTGTGACCGTAGGGGGTACGTCCGTACACTAATAGAGAAATGGGTAACATTTGAACGTGTATGTAGCCAGTCGTGATAATTATTGCCTCGTCCATTGACCTTTGTAAGCAATTAGCTTACTAAATTTCAGTTCAAGCATCCTGCATTCTTCATGATATCAATTACGTTGATAAAGAAGAATGATAAGGCGATACTGTTTTTGGCACTTTCGCTGTATGAATACTGTTACTTACGCCAATATCCTGTAAGAAGATAGTACTTCCCCGGTCAAGCCGGCCAAGTATTAATACTAAAATCAAATAAAATAATATTTTATTTTGTAAAAGTAATTCTCAACGTGAATGTAATATAGCATCCTTTATCTATCTGAGTGTTATGTTGTCCAATCACATACGCCACATAAAACCAACAAAAAGGGAACACACTTTGTATACAAAAAGTGCACATCACTCACTTTACCGACCAATTAACTTCACACTACGTCACACCATGCTGAAACTAAACTGAAAACGAACATTGTAACCGAGTGTCCAGCCTTCTGGTCCCTTTGTCCAGAACCAGACGACCAGACAACCAGACGACTGGACAAAGCTAATTTGAGTGCGACTCGTGTTGCCGATAATAAGGCTTGGACGCTCCTACTTCGTTAGTTACAATTACTTTATTCAGTGTACTGTGTTTTGCTAAGGAGAGGTTGCTTTGTATGTGTTCATGAAATGCTACAGTGTAAGGAAATGAAAACGGCTTTTTGTTTGTTATGCTTATTGTTGGTTCTTAAAAAGACAGTACAGTTCTTAAAGACAGTACAGTACAGTAGTACAGTAGTACTAGATTTTGTTAAGTTAATGAGTCCCTGGGATATATGATATTATGTATCCATAATGTTATAAGTCGATATTTTGATGGTTAAGTTTCAAGGACTTAAGAGGGTCTCTCAAATCCTTAAAACAGTTATAAAAATTTAAAAAGTTAGAAAAGTGAGTGCAAGGGCCGTCATTACGCTGCAATTTCTTCCAGACAATATTTCTGATTTACATCAGATTTTTTAAGGAGGTATCTCAATAGAATCAAAGATTATTAAGGCTTGCAACTTTATAACTCGCGTATATAAAACACAGCGTGCGTCCATGGTATAAATAAAGTAACGGGTTTGATTGCCGCGCGGCACAAATATTTGCTTGACCTATCTAGCTATGACTGATTGTTTGTCGGTTTGTACACAAACAAACTAAACCGCTCTTGGAACTCTGTAAAACTAAGTTCTAACATTGTAATAACTATTCTATAAAGTAACGAAGAAACTACACTAATATTTTTTAGACTCTTTGAATTTCGGAAGAGCTCAATAACACTCTCGTCTGACCCGGAAATCGCAACCGATCAGCACACGCATACGCTACTACTGGACCACGGAAGCAGTAATATGAATTCAATACTTCTTACGTCGCAACGGCCGATATTGGTATGATGTTTTGTCTATCTACAAATAATCTTTGGTACCGGCAGAAATCCCTACAATAAAAATCTCTCCTGCAATGTGAAAAATAAAAACAGTTAATCACAATTACTTTGCCAGTAATATTTTACTTAATACGATAATCCACTTCCCCAAATCAAATCAAATACACTTTAATTTTACATTCACACCAAACTTATAATTTTGTACACTATTCTGTAGATTTAATTTTGTTCATAATGATACACTATAGAATTATAGGTGAATGATTTCTTGACCTATAACCCACTTATGTTCATAAGTGGGTTACAGTTCAAGAAATCATTCACAGGGCGATATGACTCCGTCCCTGTAAACTCTGACCTTTGCTTCGAACAGGCTGCTCTATACAACCTTCAGCGTTAATTATTAATTAGGTTATTCTGCTACAGATAATTATTTACGAAATGGCGTCTTCGATTTTCAAGTAATTGAAGAAATATATTTTGTTTTGTACTTGAAGACAATAGTTTAATATAGAAAAACACACAATGTAGTTCAATGCATTGACATCATTATTATAATTGTCTGGATGTATGGCATAGTGGTTTACAGGGTCGCTGCGCTGTCTAACACTGCGCCAATTGTTGTGGGCTCAATACCCACACGAGACCACACTTTGTGTGATCCATAAATTATTATTTCGGTGTTCTTTGGGGCCGGTGCTCAAATGCTTGTAAAGTCTTATTCTAAAAATCATTATTAGTGCAAGAGTTGTCTGTTAAAAGAAACATCCGTTACCTCAAACTTCTTTTCACTCCGTGTCTTTTTCTTTCCTTCATTAGTAGTGCAACATTTTAAATTTATAGGATCATAATAATGTTGATTTACCCCTTAATATATTAGGAAGTTTTTTTGCCTTGCTTTACTATATGTATGTGCGACAAATATCACAATATCTATGCTTCCCATTAAACCAATATTAAGTATACCTACGATCCTGCCACTTCTGGTTTTCGTGTATAATCTTCAAATTTAATTTTATTATTCAAAATCAATATTATATTAATAGTTGACTAATACATGATTTACAAATATAACAACTTACAACCCTTATGTTTTCTCAATCTTTTGCCATACAACCCTCGCATCCACTTAAAAACCATTCCAAAAATAAATTTCAATTGCTACCTAACTTTTTCCAAACCCCTACTGAAACAGGAGTGTATTTTTTCCTGTTTATTAGTAGCCGGTGGGTAATTGTGCAGTGATTACAAAGTGTTGTAGGGTGTAATCAGTGTCGCATGGCTGGTAACAGGACCGCTCCCCGGCCGGTACTACATAGGGATTTTCTTACTTTACACGTAAACGGCATTGGGGAGTGCGCCTGTTGGAATATCACGTGCTTTGACTTATGCATCATGTCTTTGTTAACATGTAGGAGTGCTTTCTCACATCGTGACGATTCAGTTGCTGTTGGACAACTGTCGTCTGTAGCTGTCCACTTTAATTTCGGGCATAGTAGGTCGAAATATTTAGATAGAATTTTTGGCTCCCTAGCGTAACAAAATACTCCATGGAAACGGACTCCACACAGCCATATTATTTTAAAAGCATTGAGTAAAAATAAGAGTTATACAGTTAGTGAGGAACTCAACAAATAAACCTTTTTATTCAGTGCGTTTCTTGCCGTCATATATATTTCGCATACGGGAAAGCAGATTGATCAGGAACAATTTCTTTGTCCATAGACATTTTACTCACATCAAATCGACAAACTAACCAAAACACGCCTCGCCGTCCATCACCACTAGACTGGGCCCTGATGCCCACACGAGACACCATTTTGTGCCATCCACATATTGTTGTTTTGAGTCTGAAGCGCGGGATTATTCATAGGGTAGCATCTTTACAAATGGAAGTCAGTTAAAAAGAACACTGCCACTAAAAAAACTGTTTGAAAGTAGAGACACACTATTTTAAAGACAATCACCATTCAGCAGGTGGGAAGCCTTGGAGATTACATTTTGTTAAAGCAAGCCCTGTAAACATTTATCCTTTAAATGTTTACGGGAATGTGCCCTTGGACACATATTATGGAACACTTACAAAGAGGCTCATAATTGTTCAACAGCAACTTGCGAAAGAAACAAAAAAATAGAAATAGACATTTAAAAATAACATATATTACTTTTTTGGCCAGAGGCAATCTACAATACTGTACCCCTTTTTCTACTACTACGAAGCAGGCCTCCGTCAACTTAGCTTTAACGACATAATATTTCCTAACTCTATGCTTAATTCAGCTGGTAAGTGGTAACAAAAAACGGACCAATCAGCGATTGCTCTGATAATCTAACGGCTTTCTTAAACCAGTGTTTTTGTCAAAATCTCACTTCCAGTGCCTGTATCGGTCTAGTAAAATTATAACATGTGGTACTGAAACTAGCCCGTTAAATTGTTAGTAATACATACAATTGACTATAATCTGTGTAATTATAATTTCACTAGTGAAATTATAATATCACGTGTTTTACTAAATCCCCGCGACATGTACATTAATTTATAATACTAAAATGTCAAAATTGTAATGCACTTTCAAACTCAAGCAACAAAAATCTTTTTTTAATATCATCGTACACCTCAATATTTCGTGAAGCAGTATGCTTACAACTTTACGTTTACGTCACTTGAACTTTTTGTTGTATCGAGGTTAGGTACCAAAGTTTTTAGTGGCAATTTTCTTTGGGTAATTTAGGCACATTTTAGTGTCAAACCTCTAAGTTTTTAGGAAGCGTTTCCCCGTTTATGTTTACGATGTTATGTACGTTGTATATGTCGTATTTATTTTAGTAGCGATACCGTGGTTTTTACTGATATTGTCCTTTTAAGATGTAACTCCAACCTACATTAGCAACTGTTTATACTGTTTGTGCTGTATAAACATGAATATTAAAGGTATTTTTTGATAATATTGTGAACGAGCTATTTGTATATTTATGTCTATACATCTGATAATTAACTACCTGTTAAATTAATTTGGCCTAACTGACATAGGCTATATAAATTTAATCAAAATTTTCTATTACGGAATTAATACTTCAGATTCCAGCCTAACAAATGATTAAACTGATATACCTAATCATTACGTGTTTGGTATCAAGAGAAAAGTATTAGTGAGCACATTACAAATATGTTCATATATTATACTGTTTTAGTCAAAATATAAGTTTAATTAATTTTCGCGCGGTTCAGACGCTTTGCGTTAGGTACCTACCTATTTTTTTTCTTTCTTCGTTTACATATGACAATATAAATATTGCACGGTTAGTTTACATGCCCCATCGGGATACGGAAAAGGATTAAATTAAAAAAATAAGTATAAAAACTAAAACCCGACTACGTAATAAAAAGGGGGTCTGAAAATAACAAAACAAGAAAA
Source organism: Euclidia mi (assembly GCA_944739405.2). Lineage (NCBI taxonomy): Eukaryota > Metazoa > Arthropoda > Insecta > Lepidoptera > Erebidae > Euclidia > Euclidia mi. The sequence goes on along the minus strand of OX123204.2, from coordinate 20,621,537 downwards.
TAGCTCATTCAGATATAAATCCAGAAAAGTTTAAGTTCAGAAATGCTCAATCTAGAGTTTGGATACTATTATACATGTAGTTACCTGTCACGGTTTTTTTTATGTAGGTTAAAAGTATTCCTGGCACCGACATTAGGTAGGTATACATTAGGTGCGACCATGGAATACAGAAGTAAATGGAATTAGCATGTCAGGCATATCCTACGAGAAGCAGTGTCGCCTCTCACACACATATACACATTTACCACTACATAAAACGCCACGGCGTGATTCGTTAAATATATAAGACACAATTATCATAAAAAGGTATTATCTGAAAAGCCACACAAAAAGAAATATTAACCTTATTTTCAAAGTCGTAAGAACTGATTTACATTTATATTCTAGTTTTAAGTGTTACCAAGAGCCTGAAATCGTGCAAAATAATACATTCAAACGGTTTTTGCGTATTACTAATTAATTTAATTAGTTAGGAATGCCTTAGATAAAAATGTATATTGGTCGTATTTTGTGGCTCAAATGATTTAAACACCTAAATTTCGCCGTTTCTGTTTATAATTGTATAATAGATTACAAATTTCTAACGCTGGTATTATTTAACATAATCTGTTTTGTGCAAATGACATGACATTTAGACATGGGGCACTATCGATAAATTTTTTATCGATAGTGTATTTTACGATTCATAAAAATATTTAATTTAAAGGCCTATTCAAACCTGAGCGATATTCGCTGCCGCTGTGGGTAGAGATACATACCGCGCGGGTTTCGCTCAGGTATTTAGTATCAAGTACCGCGGCTTGAGCGACCTGAGCGATATTCGGTGCCGCTGTGGGTAGAGGTACATACCGCGCGGGTTTCGCTCAGATATTTGGTATCAAGTACCGCGGCTAGTTATTATCTCTCTGAGCGAAACTCGACTACCGCGCGTTATTCTACCCACAAAGATAGCGAATACCGCTTAGGTCTGAACAGTAATATTACCCCATACCCACTGGGTTTTCTCTGCCGCAGACGGCAGCGAATACCGCGTAGGTCTGAACAGGCCTTTATAAGATTGTTTGTGTAATGTGATCTAAATTACACTTACAAGTGTTCAACTGACAGGTGAATAATATTGGGTTCTATATAACAAAGAAGTATATTTTATGAATCAATTCATCAATTTTCTATGTTAAACTCTTGTTTAAAATAAAACACTGCTATAAGCTATAACACAGTGCAGCTAAGAATCTCAATTTTTTGTTAAAAGATTAGAAACAGTATGTGGGCGAGAAGTGAATAAATGTATGATCCACCATTTATAATCCCATTCAATATGTGAACGGGCAGTTAGTATTTTTTGCGGGCTATATATTTTTTGATGTTACACATTAACATTTTTATATTTTTCAAATTATTATACTTATCTGTGATGCCCATGAAGGGATTCGGGATTTACATCGCGCTATGAGCCAAAGAGCGGAGCAGTAGGTAGACCTAAATAATGTGAGTGTACCCGCAGGTTCATCTACTTTAATAAATAAAAGACAAAACATTGGTAGTAAAAGTTTTATTTAAATATATACACTTAAGGAGAAGAAGAACCAAAATTGTTTAAATTTTATAACAGAGAAATAGCATAGGTAGAGTACCTACTCTGGCATACCTATGCATTGCATGCCATACTGGTGCAATATGGTCATTAGACAAAACGTGTTTAATATTATTCATGTTTAACTGTGTTATCGCAAGTATTAATCTTTTCATTGAGGAACGAAACAATTAGAACTACTTAAAACAACAAATACTAAATATTTTTACAGGTAGTAGAGCCTTGCTGATTTCAGCATGAATGGGTCGGCTCGACCGGGGAAGTACTACCCTCTCACAGAAAATTGACGTAAAGTAATAGTACCTAAGCTGTTGCGTTTCGTTCGGTGAGTGAGAGTTCCGGAGGCCCTATCCCCTATTCCTTCTCCCTCATCCCACTCCTCATCCTATCCCTTTTCCTAATCCCAAGGGGCGGCAACGCACTTGTGATTCCTGTGGTGTTGCTTGTGTCCATGGGCGGCGGTAATTGCTTACCATCAGGCCATCCGTCTGCTTGTTTGCCGCCTATTACTATAAAAAAAATACATAAAAATTATAAAACATATAAAAAAGACATTAAATATATTTAAAGGGCGTTATGAAACTCCTCTACATCGCCGTCTATTGCGAACGTGCCCAGAATATAGCAATGCAATTTTTTGAGCTAGATACATACCAGCCTTCTGGTCACGAGAGGCGTCAAACAGTCTCTTCGCAAGCTCTCCATAGAAAGATCTAGCACTTGGACCCCATAACCCCGAAGTTTCGACTTCAAACGGCTCAAATACATAATCACCTATGACATTTACGTACTTACGCCGATGGAGTGTGTCCGCTGTGGCAGCAGCAGCGCCTGCCACAGCGGAGACCTGCCTAAATTAATATATAATTTAATCCTATCTATTTGAAATAAATCTTTTCATTTACTTGAAACCAGTGGTAGGTAATTGATAAGTACTACATAGAAAAACAATTACTGTCCTTGAAATAAAACATATTTATTTAAAAGCTGCCTTTTTAAGAGCTGGTTTGTGTTTTTCAACAAAAAGTGAATGCTGATATTCATATATTACTCAATTAAAGCTTTAATTAGATCTGTGATATGGTTGGATTGGGGAAATTCATTCTGAAAATTGATGAAAACTGATGTCATTGAATATGTCTGTATTTATAAATCGTCGCAGAATTTTATTAATTAAAACCGGTTTTATAACTATAGTTTGACTATCCATATAACTTCTAATTACAGTTTCCGAAAATTTGCAAATTTTAATAACGTCAGGTGATGGATACAACAGGCCGCCTTTGTCTTTTGTAATAATAAATTTATGTAGTGCATTAGTTGTACTAGACAAAAGAGCCCCGGTACATATATCACAGTAGATTTTAGCTATTAATTGATGCACAACATTCCCTGCAATATATGCTATTATTTGAGAACTAAATTCTGATAACTCAAATCCATTTGTAAAATATGAGTCATCTTCTTCGTCTTCGTGATCATCATCATTAATATCAAAACCAGAAGTTGTGTTGTTAATTATTTTTATTGCAGAAGACCAATTCAGAATAGATATATTTTCTTAAGCTGTGCAGTTACCACGGTCTGCGGCTTTTAATTCTATATGTACTAATAACTTTTTATATGCCGCAACGAATTGTTAATTTTGTTAATTTTTTAATTTTCTTTCTTAATCTTCGATTTTGAGCTTGAATCCTTTTTATTTGCAATCTTTGACGCTTTATTACACTATATTTGCTTGTAATTATACATTTAAATTTCCTCTTTCTTGGTGAAGATGCATTAGAATTCTCCGGAGACGATTCTTTCGGCTTAAAAGAGTAGTTATGTTACGTATTTAAGCGTATTGTGTTTATACTTTTTTAGTCTATGTATATATTTGAATAATGTTATAGATGTTTATTTTGATAGGTATAGGAATAGTAATATATACTATTATGACGTGGAGATTAGTAAACTCCTAAGAAAGGGAGTAGATCGTTTTACTCGCTCGTAAGCTTTCACCCACCTGTAAGATATCTGAACATCCCTAATCATGGTGTTTGGAACTGTGCCGCAATATCGGATACTTAAAAACAATTATATATTGTAAATATCCTGCAAGCATTTAAAACAAATAATTTAATCTATATATTGATACGTACTATGAAATGAAGTCCTTGAGGTGATGGTGAAGTAGGCGGATTCGTTCCTGTGGTCTAAAAAAGTAATGAGTATAAACGAAATTATTATGCACATACTCGTAGGCTATGCCGCTACATTAATACAATTGCTAGAGGCGCAATGTTTATAAAAAATATTGTTACGGACGGGGTAACGGGATTGGGAGGAAACACCGAGTAGCACTGATGACACTTTATTCGACTTCACACACGACGCGCCGTTTAATTTCGACGCGGACAGCACCAACACAAGCGTCTTTTGCACTGCACTTTTCAATGCACTTCACTGCACTTCTTCACTGCACTTTACTGCACTATACTTTCACTTTCACTTTATTTTACTTCTTCTTTCTTCCTTTTCTTCTTCACTTTACCACTTTTCAACTTAAACTGGCGCTTAGCGCATCTACACCGCCTTATATACCCCTAAGAATGTACTAATTTCGATTGTCTTTTCGTTATTCAATTGTTTTTCCATCTCCTGTCTCTTTTTAACCTTTCCATTCCTTCTTGAATTTTCTAGAATTTTCTAATCTTTATTCGAAATATTTAAATTTGTGTTTCCATCTCCTGTCTCTTTTTAACCTTTCCATTCCTTCCTGAAGTTTCTAGAATTTTCTAATTTTTACTCGAAATATTTAAATAATCTTTTAAGTATTTGCCAAATATTCATAAACATTTTCCAAATTTCATAAAAACCATAATCCACATAACAGTTATGACTGGGATTTGAACCCACGCCTTCAGAACGTAAAAGGAATGTGTTATCCGCACGGCCATCGCCTTGTTGTCAATGACTGGTGAATTTGGCGAACACTTGACAGAGTGTATACGTCATCGAACTAAAAACTCATTTCCAAATAATAAAATAGTCTTCAAACCTCTTTGCTAATAAATTATTGTGGTTGATGACCGGATAGTTTGTCGTGTAGACGTCAGAAGTCCTTGGCAACGGTAGTGATGACAGCTTGGCATGACACCGGCCGTCACACTACCCCCTCTCTAAGATATGCTCGTCCCGAGCATTGTTGGATCCATGATATACCGCTATCCTATCCACATGAACAATCTTCAGTGGACTTCTAGGTGTTTTTCGAATTCTGTAGGTTACATCGTTAATTTTCTTTATTACAGTATATGGTCCTTCCCAGTTTGGCTGTAATTTGGGAGATTTTCCCTTACATCGGACCGGATTATGAAGCCACACCAAAGTTCCCTCTTCGAATTCTCTTGCATTTGCGCGTCTGTCATATCGGGTCTTCATTCTTACTCCCGCTTGTAAATTCTCTTGTCTAACGTGTTCATGAATTTCTTCGAGCTTTCTTCTTAATTCACATGCATAATCGGTAACACAGCTAGGTGTCCCCGGTGGACATCCAGCAAGAAGGTCTACTGGAAGTCGTAGCTCCCTTCCTAAATTTGTTCGCGCCGGGGTTGTTGCCGTACTTTCATGTACTGCGGCTCTGTAAGCCAGAAGAAATAGTGGGATATATTCGTCCCAGTTTCTCTGATGGCTATCGACCACTTTAGCAAGATGGCGCTTCAATGTCTGGTTAAATCTCTCCACCATTCCATCCGATTGAGGGTGATACGGAGTTGTCCTAGTTTTGTGGATCCCCATCATCTTGCAGATTTCTTGAAAGAGTTGCGATTCAAAGTTTCTCCCTTGGTCGCTGTGGATTTCTAACGGTAAACCAAATCGGCAAAATACTTCATTTACTAATTTTGTCGCAACTGTAACTGCTTCCTGGTTGGGGACTGCAAAAGCTTCTGGCCATCTCGTGAAATAATCCATCACCACCAGAATGTAGCGATTACCACTTTCTGTCAAAGGAAATGGTCCAGCTACGTCCACAGCAATCCGTTCCCAAGGAGCTCCCACAGTGTATAGTTTTAGTGCTCCGCGGCTCCGAGTTTGCGGCCCTTTAACTGAAGAACATTTAACGCATTTCCTGCACCAGTCTTCAACGTCTTCCCTACAGTGCAGCCAATAAAAACGTTGACGAATCTTCAGTAAGGTTCTTCGCACTCCAAGATGTCCGCCAGATGGGCCATCATGACAAACTCGCAAAACTTCAGGAATCATTGATTTTGGCACTATTGTTTGAAGATAACTGTCTCTTCCAGAAGCACTTTCCCATTTTCGACAAAGTAGTCCATCTTGTATTATTAGGCTGTTCCATAGCGCCCAATAACTTTTCGTCACGGTACTAGTATCAGCCACCTCACTCCATTCTGGCCGAAGGGAGTTATTCTTTAGACGCTCCAGTATCGGTTTCAAATCTTTATCTTCTTCCTGGGATTTAATAACGAACTCCCTATTCCATCGCCCGTCGATGGTATCCGTTCTGATTACCTTGACGGCAGCTTCCTCTTTTCCTTCTTGTCGTACGCAATACTTGCAGCTCTTATCACAAGGACGTCTTGATAAGGCATCAGCATTACCGTGAGATTTTCCGCTACGATGCTCAACTTCGAAATCGTACTCTTGAAGTTGTTCAATCCATCGAGCTACTTGACCCTCACAATTTTTAAACTGTAAAAGCCACTTAAGCGCTGCGTGGTCCGTCCGGGTCCGGAATTTTCTTCCGATTAGGTACTTTTTAAAATGCTGAAGAGTTTTCACTACCGCTAAAAGCTCCTTTCGTGTGGTACAGTAGTTCCTTTCAGGTTTAGACAGCGATTTGCTAAAGTAGGCAATAACGGCCTCCTGGTCTCCTTGTCTCTGGGAAAGAGTTCCACCAATACCCACATTGCTTGCGTCTGTGTCAACAACAAATTCCCCTTTGACGTCGGGATATGCAAGAATTGGCGCTTCACATAGACGCGTCTTCAACTCCTCGAAAGCAGTTTGACATTTTTCATCCCAATTAAATGGTCGTTTTTGCTCCGTCAGCTCATGTAAGGGTTTTGCGATGCTCGAGAAATTCTTCACAAAACGTCTGTAATAAGAGCAAAGCCCCATAAATGAGCGCACCTGCGTCTTGTCCTTAGGCATGGGCCAATCTTTAACCGCCGAAATCTTGGCAGGGTCCTTCTCGATGCCTTTTTCAGAGACGACATGACCCAAGTAGTTAACTTGTCGCTTAAAAAATGAACATTTTTTAAGACTGAGCTTCAGATTTGCATTTCTCAATCTATTGAGTACACTTTCTAGCTTCGTGAGATGATCATCGAAGTCTCGTCCCATTACAATTATGTCATCGAGATACACCAGACAAGCTTCCCCTAAAAGCCCGGCAAGGATGTGTTCCATTAACCTTTCAAAAGTAGCTGGTGCGTTGCACAATCCGAAAGGCATAACATTGAAATGCCATAACCCTCTGCCCATTGAAAAAGCTGTCTTCTCCTTGTCTTTTGGGTCCATTTCCACTTGCCAGTAACCACTTTTTAGGTCTATTGTTGTGAACCACTTCATTCCGCATAACGTGTCTAACGTGTCGTCTATTCTAGGCAAAGGATAACTGTCTTTCTTGGTTACATCATTCAATCTTCGGTAGTCAATACAGAATCTAGTCGATCCATCCTTTTTCTTTACCAATACAACCGGTGAACACCACGGGCTAGTCGATGGCTCAATAACCCCGTTTTTCCTCATATCTTCAATCATATCCTCTACCTCCTTCTCTCTGGCAAAAGGTACACGTCGCGGGCGTTGACGGATCGGTTGTTCATTCCCCGTATTGATGGTGTGTTTTACTACTCGTGTCTTCCCGATGTCTCCGTCGTCCTTTGAGAAAATGTCGACGTATTGTGTCAGCAATTTCTTTGCTTTTTCTGTTTCTATTTCTGTTAGATCGTCTTTGCAACCTTTCAAAACACTATCCACGTTAACGTTAGTCCCAGCCAAACTCTTGGTTTCCTGGCAGTTTCGTAACCAAGCGACTTCCACGGACTCTCCTATCTCAGAACCCTTTTTCAAAACTTTTTCTTCATCACTTAAATTTAGGACAGGTATGACAGCCATTTGTGAAGAAGCAACAACTATACATGCTGGCAACCATGGATCGTGATCCCCATTGTCTTCTATCATTATGCAACGTCGCTGACTCGAAGTGGCAGGTAATGTGACAGGAACAAATGTCTGTGACCTAGGTGCGAGCTTGCTCTCCTTGAGGCACAAAACCTTTCCCGTGCCTCCACCTCTCATTGGAATCTCCACATCTCCACACTTTAGGATACCACACTTAATATCCAATCTACATTGGTGATCTCTGAAGAAGTCTAGCCCAACAATGCAGTCGTCGATGATGTCTGCAATCAGTGCTTTTTGCCAATACAATTCGTCACCTACTTTGAAAGCCACTATTTGCTCTCCCCTGACTGGGATGTGCTGGCCGGTAGCCGTTGTCAGTCGAGGTTGAATTGACTGTTTTAGAATCTTTCCATTCTTCCTTATCAGGTGAGTCCCTATAACAGTTCGAGACGCACCGGTGTCCAAGGTCAGCAAACAGGTAACGCCATTGACCGCTCCATCAATGGTTAAACTGTTCCCATCCGTGCTTTGTCGGATACAAACTTTAGGGGCTTTTCGTCTACCGGCCAGCGCTTGCCCCGCAGCCCTGGCTGGAATTAGTTTTCCTGGTCGTGTTCGGACGTTTGAACAGTAGCGTCAGTCTTACGTTTACGTTTCGGACAGCTACTGCTGAAATGTCCTGGTTCCCTGCAGCTATAACATTTTGGGCCAAATCTTCGCTCTGTTCGCTGCATTTCTGCGGCCACAATTCGGACTCGTCCACCCTTGTTGTCTCGACGGACAGCCTCCACTTCGAGAGCATGCGCTAAAGCGTCCTTAACGTTGTCATGGTGCTTTAGACGAACGGCAGACCTGACCTCATCGTCATAAATGCCATCAATGAACGCCTGGAGACGCATGCTTTGGACTTGTGCCGGGGGTGCAGACTGGTAAGCTTTTCCTACCATTTTCTCTACTTCTAGAGACCACTGCTGCAATGACTCGTTAGGGCGCTGACAGCGATTACGCAACTGAGCACGGAATACAAATTCCAAATGCGCCTCTCCATACCTGGACTCTAGAGCCTCGATGAGCTGTTCATATGTGGCGTCCCTCCCCACAGACTGTAGCACTGATATTGCACCATCGCGTAAGGCCAGAGCGAGTGCAGTCTTGGCCTGCTCTCTGTTCCAACTGTTACTAGAAGAAGCGGCTTCAAACTGCATCCTGTACGCCTCCCAGGATGATGTACCATCGAAAGAAGGCACTTTAAAATTACCAGCACCTGATGAGGTGACTGCGACTGAAGGGACGTAGGCCTTAATCCTATTGAACTCCTCCTCTATGCGGCTGTGCATCTCATCTGATACTGATGCCATGCGGGACTGCACCTCTTCCGACACTGCCGCCTTGCAGGACTGTATCTCTTCCTCTATAGTAGCCATGCGAGATTGCACTTCACCGATACACATCTCCATCTCGGTGATCTTACGAGCGTTCTCCGATATATAATGGTGAATCTCATTCTGGCTCTCCATCATCTCGCTAAGCTGAGATTGTAGCTGCTGCGAGTTTTGCTCGAGTCGCTGCGAGTTTTGCTCGAGTCGCTGCGAGTTTTGCTGGAGCTGCTGCGAGTTTTCGTCGAGTCGAGATTCGAGTCGCTGCGAGTTTTCGACGAGTCGAGATTCGAGTCGCTGCTGCGACTGTTGGAATAGTGCAGCGAGGTCTGCCAGAGATAGCGGGTTAGCTGCGCTTGCGGACGTAAATACCCCTCCTTCGTAGCCACCTCCTTGCGAAGGAGCTTCCCTGCCCACAACTTCTGGATTAGAGTCGCCTTGTTCTTGAGCGGCAGCCCTCGCACGTGTCGTAGGCCCTTCCCTTGGCATGACTGGCATCCTTAATCCTTCCAATCCCACTTCTGACACCAATTGTTACGGACGGGGTAACGGGATTGGGAGGAAACACCGAGTAGCACTGATGACACTTTATTCGACTTCACACACGACGCGCCGTTTAATTTCGACGCGGACAGCACCAACACAAGCGTCTTTTGCACTGCACTTTTCAATGCACTTCACTGCACTTCTTCACTGCACTTTACTGCACTATACTTTCACTTTCACTTTATTTTACTTCTTCTTTCTTCCTTTTCTTCTTCACTTTACCACTTTTCAACTTAAACTGGCGCTTAGCGCATCTACACCGCCTTATATACCCCTAAGAATGTTCTAGATCTACTAATTTCGATTGTCTTTTCGTTATTCAATTGTTTTTCCATCTCCTGTCTCTTTTTAACCTTTCCATTCCTTCTTGAATTTTCTAGAATTTTCTAATCTTTATTCGAAATATTTAAATTTGTGTTTCCATCTCCTGTCTCTTTTTAACCTTTCCATTCCTTCCTGAAGTTTCTAGAATTTTCTAATTTTTACTCGAAATATTTAAATAATCTTTTAAGTATTTGCCAAATATTCATAAACATTTTCCAAATTTCATAAAAACCATAATCCACATAACAGTTATGACTGGGATTTGAACCCACGCCTTCAGAACGTGAAAGGAATGTGTTATCCGCACGGCCATCGCCTTGTTGTCAATGACTGGTGAATTTGGCGAACACTTGACAGAGTGTATACGTCATCGAACTAAAAACTCATTTCCAAATAATAAAATAGTCTTCAAACCTCTTTGCTAATAAATTATTGTGGTTGATGACCGGATAGTTTGTCGTGTAGACGTCAGAAGTCCTTGGCAACGGTAGTGATGACAGCTTGGCATGACACCGGCCGTCACAATAATTATTTATTTATTTTATACAATAATAAAAATAACATGTAACCTGGTAGTTTTAGAACATAATTTAGCTATTTCAAGGGTGGGAATAGCTCCTGCTTTTAAATATCGCCTCCTTTTTTCTTTTATTACAAACAAATTTTCACTAAAATGTAGCGAGCATATTGTACTCCTTTTTTGGTATCCAATCGATCGTCCTGTTGCTTCTACCCATTTTAATTTTTCTTTGAGTGTGGACGGAAAGCTAAAAAATACATAAGTTATTTAGTCAAAGTAAAGTAAAAGACAGATTTTGGAAGCAAAGCAGAGCACATGTAACGATTTTAATCTTTGCTATTTGCCAATTACTAAACAACTGGAGTATCGATATATTCTTATCGCAATAGAGATACATCACTCAACACGTCATATTTGCACATAATATGACGTTTAGAGTAGATTGCCGTGGAAAGTCGATCCTTCAAACGGTAGCGTTATGTTAAATCAGCAATGTATACTTTTTGTGTCACAGTGATATTTTATTTAATTTAGATGAAATATGTACTTACCGATGAAAACTAATGTTTCCATTAGAAAGATTAAATATATGGCTTGGTCTCCTGCAGCTTACAACGGCACAAGCAGGCATTCTTGCCTAAATTATGCTATAAAATGCCTATATGAATGTCAATGAGCGACTGGCATGTGTCAAATTGTGCAATATAAGATATGCTTGTAGAATTCATATCACGGACACGAGTATCAGGCGAAATGCTATATCTATTTGTATTATATTATCTATGGGTGCGACCACGGCTCTAGCTTGAGCATTTCTGAACTTAAATTTTTCTGGATTTATATCTGAACGAGCTATTTTCTTGTTTCGTTCTTTTCAAACCCCCTTTTTATTACGTAGTCGGGTTATAGTTTTTATACTTATTTTTTTATTTATGTTATATGTAGTGGGCAAAAGAACAGACGGATTGCCTGATGGTAAGAGATTACCGCCGCCTATAGAAACCTGTAACACAAGAGGAGTCACAGACGCGATGCTGACTTATTGAAAAAGAGAATTTATCGAAAAGTTGAGGCCAACAAAGAAAAGGCTTGCTTATCACTGTAATAATATAATAAGGAAAAATGACTTACTCGAGTTTGTAAGGGATCTGTATGATGGTTCAAAACAAGTGGTCTATGAAACAATTCAGAAACCCTGCTTAAATAGTAAACTTTTCAAAATGCCACCTTAAACACGTGACAAAGACGTATATTAGGAGGATCTTTTGAGAAAGGAGTGACTAATGGACATGATGAAGGAAAATATAATTTCGTTAAAGTAATGGTCTGTGCCAGTACGTTTTAATAACAGCGAAAATACCAACAGCAATATCAAGTTGCGCAGAAAGACGTCACGACAATTTAATTATGGCCATTTATTTTTTTAAAGGGCAGACTCTGTACTAGGTTTGTTTTTGACGAGGGACTTTATAAACTTTCAACTATCGGATAAAAAGAACATATAGGTAGAAATTAAGTGGTAAATACGTGGATGGCGTAGAAGAAGATCTCTTAAACCACTGCGCCGGGTGCGACACGTGAAACCGAAAATGTAACACCGAATACCACGTCACCGTAATCTCACTACTACGACGCACCTGACAACGAAAGCACGTTACAAATGTTGTGGCTGCTGACGCTACCAATTACAAACATACATACATACATAGACTCACGCCTGTTTCCCCGAAGGGGTAGGCAGAGGCATATTAAACGCCCACTTTTCGCCAGTGTTTTGATCCCACGTAATAGGTGGCGAGCCTATTGCCGATTATTGAGATATTTTGTTTGCCAGAGCCTCGTCCGTTGATCGGCAGGTGCACCACTTGCAGGTGAGGTTGGCTTGGGACCCTAAGTTCTTGTTGGGAACCCTATGCACCCAATTACATACAAGGCGCATTATTGTGTTAGCTCAGCGCAGCAGTTGTCTCCACGCTCCCCTACAGTTAGGTCGTTATTATGTAGTCTAAAAGTATATTTTGTGGTACCACAGTAAAGCATAAATGTTTTGTTTTCTGGATTTCTTTATTTATCTTATTTTTCACACAATACAACATCTTCTGGTATTGGTGAATGGATACCCACTACACCATGTGTGCAATCGATAATTGCAGTATCAATATTAGCACAGTGCCTAACATGATACATTCGACTCTGCAAACATACATTGCATATAATAAAAGTTCATTACATCGGTTACCACCACTTTCTCAAATAATATAACCTAAAGCCTTCCTATATTTAAACCATTCGAACTCACTCCAATTATTTTAGTATCCTTAAGGAAAACCCCAAATGAAATTAAAAAAACTGTTTTAAAACAGAAAATCACATCGTTAAAGCCTTCCAGAAACTGGAGGCTTTAAGGGTTTGAGAGACACAAAAAACAGGTGTCAATTAAGAACAAATTAGCAGGCAAAACATTACAAAGACCAGACATTTTTGTTTAAAACCGTACAAAACTCGGCGTTTAATTTTATTTTTTGGAACAATGGAAGCTCTTTCTAATTTGCCAAGTCTTTTACGTTTTTAAAAGGAAATGCATGGTGATATTTAATACTGTTTAGGCAGTTTTTTTAATTGCGTTCGTACCGCAAAAAGGATTTAAATACATTGAGACCAGGATTTTTCTGTAAATTGTTGTATGTCTGTGATAATAATTAGGTGTATGTAATGGTTGACTATTACAAAAACATCTATGTCTAATCATCATTGTTCTAGTGATATCCTGGTTGCATAAAAAACTTTCGTGTTGCAGTCGAGTGTCCGGCTTCTAGTCTAACCAGATTTGACAGAATATTAGCTTCTCCCCCAAGCAACTGGCTGGATGACCGAGTGACTAAAAACTTTGCTTTTTATTACCTTCATACGGTTTACAGACACAGTAAAAACACATTGGTAGCGCCATCTACCTTCGTATCTGTAACTAATCGCATCAACGTCAATGGTTGGTCGCTGCTTGGCCAATGTGAGCGATGCCTTTTGTTTCTATCCCTCTCTATCCCATCCCCAAGAAGGGGCACGCCTTTCTCGGATTGGTCGCCGCGAAACGTCGACGCGAGAGACAGTCCAGAACTTTCGAGAACATTCGATTCGCTATATACGCGTCCACCACCGGATCGCACCGCGCCGCTCCCGCTATAATTATTACCGCTTATAAAACCGCTCGCAAGTGGAAGTGACTGTGTAGTGAAGTGAATCAAGCAGCTTAATCCCGAAACCATCAGGAGACTGCCCTTCTGAGACGAAGAAGCTTGCCGAACAAGGTAAGTCCCCTCCATCCTTGGAATATCCTATACCCACTCACAATCATCTCTCCCATTCCAATCCTTTATTCCCTATCCCTTATCCAATCCTAGGCGACTAAAATCCGCTATCCTTTGAATACAGTCCATTCTATTAATCCTTCCCAAGTCGCCTAGAACCTACGGTTTCGGTGTATCGCCGAACCATTTTTTTGGTCCTTCGAATCGGATTCATTTACGTTTTTATACGTTATATCGCTATACCTAGGCAGTTATAGCACCTAGCTATACTCCTAACATATTCACATAACCGTCACATGGTTGTTTTCGCCCGCATCAGTAGGTAAACTTTTATGTAGCTACCTACTTACTCAATTATTATTTCTGGAACTATCATAGTTGTCTTGTAAATCTCATATTTCGAGCAACTTTTAATTCCACAGCTCTAAAGTGTTGCCTACTTAGCCTACTTAGGTAAAATAATAGGTACATTAGATATTCTTATTTTGTTTCGTTCTCATTAGCTTATACTTACGTAAGCATGTCACAACAAAAGAAGTCACGCGTGTCGGGAGACAAAGAGATGACAATCTTAGAAGCAAAACGCAATATTTTATTTGAGCGCATTCAAAACATATACGAGCGTTCAAAAACCGCCTCTATGTCTGACAGTAATAGCGAAGCATTTCTCAGTTATTGTATGACAGTAGATAGTATTCGAACAGATTTTCATAAGTTGTTGGACGATTATAACGCAAGATTACTTTCTATCAATCCTGATGAAAAACCGAACTATCAGGCGTACACCTCATTCGAAGATCTTTATTGTATTATTAAGCGTATACAATCGCAATTGGAGGGTAAATGTTCAGCAGAGCCCGTTGCCCGCAAGCCGAAATTACCGCCAATCGAGATTATGTCGTTTGACGGAGATATACGAAATTGGCCGTTATTCTATGCGAGCTTTAAGTCTACAGTGCACGACAATGGTTCTCTGACAGATGCTGACAGGTTGTACTATTTAATAGGTAAACTGTCACCGAAGGCCCAGTCCGTATTTGCAGGTGTCACACCCAGTGCTGAGAATTATCAGGTCATATTTCAGTCACTACTTGATAGATATCAGGACACGCGCGTCCTAGCGGCTACTTACTTTGACCAAGCTTTAAATCTCAAACCGTCCGGCAACGCGTCTGTCTCGAATTTCCAGCTGTTTATTGATAGCTTCGTTACCGCGGTTAATTCTCTTAGGAACTTAAAACTAGAAGATCTTTCCGACTTTATGTTGCTTCAACTCGCTTTAAAAAAGTTTGACACTGATACAATTCGCGCATTCAAGATGACGGAACGCAATAATAAAATACCTACACTAGCTAGTTTTATTTCGTTCATCAAAGATCAGTGTCGAATATTTCATAATACGCAGTCTGGTTCACCTGGCCCGTCTAACACTAACAGCAACAAACAAAGGTTGAATAAATCGCGAAATAGTAATAACAACTCGGTCCCTAATCCACAATCTTACGTAACATGCTCAGAATCTAATAGTAATAATTCACAGAAGTGTCTGTGCAGTAATATAATGCACGACCATCTATACAAGTGTCCCGCCTTCGATAATTTGAACGCAACCGCTCGTTTTAAATGCGTAAAAGATAAGAAAGCTTGCATTAATTGCTTAAGCATAAAACATAAAACAAGAAATTGTTTTAGTAAGACAAAGTGTCGCTTATGCAATAAAAAACATCATTCATTGCTTCACTTCGATAAAGGTAGCACGTTGTCAAGCCAAGCCGCTAACCTTGACACACTTACGTCGCAAGTGCAGACTACGATAACTGCGTCCACGACGATTCAGAATGAGATATCGTTGTGTACGACATCCATTGCGCGGGCGGCACGCACGCGCGGACGGCCTTCGCGCGCTTGTAGTGATCAGAGCAGTGCTAGGCCGCCATGTATGGCGTCTAAGACTGTTCTGTTAGCGACAGCGCAAGTCTATGATGTTATATGTTAAGTATATGATGTTAATGGGTCGCCGCACATGGTACGTTGTCTGCTAGATAGCGCATCTCAGACCAATTTAATAACGTTAGAATTGTTCAAACGCCTCGGATTATGGAACAACTTTAAAAATACGAACTCAATAATCTGAGGGATAGGCGGATCAGAAAAACATTGCAAGGGTTCCGTAGATATTAAAATACATTCGCGTTTTGATAGGGACATTCATTTTAACATTTCTTCCCTTATCGTGGAGCGTATTACGGACACATTGCCAAACGCTAATGTGGACCGGTCGCTTCACACACATCTTGAGTCATTGCCACTAGCAGACTCGGAGTTTGCGAATCCGGCAGACATTGATGTTTTGATCGGAGCCGCAATATTCCCGCACTTGCTACTTACTAAAGTGGTACGTAGTGAGCAAAATAACTTACCGCCCGCTATTGAGACGGTATTTGGGTATGTGATTATGGGTACCGTACCTACATTACATACTTCTCAATACGTTACGTCTTGCTGTTGTTCTGTTCTTCAAGAAAACAATATTGATTCTCTTCTCAAGCGATTTTGGGAGCTGGAAGAGGTTACCGCACCGCCCTCGATGAGCCGTAAAGATCTCGAGTGTGAAGAGCATTTCCGCGCTACCACTGTTCGTGACGACAGTGGCAGATACGTTGTGGCGTTGCCATTCTGTGGTGACCCTTATTCGTTAGGCGACTCGTACGCTGCTGCGCTCAGACGTTTCCATTGTTTGGAACGTAAACTTGATGCATCACCTAAGTTACGCAGCGCCTATAATGACGTCATTCGTGACTACATAGATAAAGGTTTTTTGAGTGTAGTTGTAAACAACGAGAGCAACTCTCTGCCCTCATATTATATCCCTCATCACGGCGTAGTTCGCGAAGATAAAACCTCTACTAAACTCCGTGTTGGTTTTAGACGCTAGTTGTAAGACTACATCGGGTCAGTCGATTAATGACATTTTGCATGCCGGCCCCAATCTACAGGGTGATTTATTTAACATCATAATAAAGTTTCGTCTTTTCCAAATCGCTCTGTCAGCTGATTGCCGCCAAATGTTTCTCAATATCGGCGTTCGCGAATCTGACCGTAGATTTCAACGGGTCTTTTATCGTTTTGACAAGAAAGAACCTTTATCTGTGTATCAGTTCAATCGTGTTTGTTTTGGACTCAAGTCTAGCCCATATCACGCGTTACGAGTTGTTCGCCAGTTGATCGCTGATGAAGGCGATCACTTTCCCGCCGCAGCGGCTGTTGCCACTTCCGCTTTGTATATGGATGACATTTCCTGTAGTGTCATATCCGCTCCGCTAGCAATTTCTCTTTGTGAAGAGCTTATTCAGCTTTTCAAACGAGGCCAGTTTGATCTTGTCAAATGGACAAGCAACTCTAAGGAGGTTCTCGCACGCATATCAGATTCTCATAAGGCTTCTCCAGACATTGAGTTTGAGAAGTCTGTACCGCATAAGGTTCTCGGTTTACGCTGGGACAAATCCTGCGATAGTTTTCGGTTTGACGTCTCACCACCAGATGATAAGTGCACCAAACGCACTATGCTGTCCAGAGTGGCTCGACTATGGGACATAATGGGTTTTGTGGCTCCCACAATTTTGTACGCCAAGCTCTTGATCAAAGAGCTTTGGCTATCAAAGTGTGAGTGGGATGAAACACCCCCTGACCATATTGTCGCCGCTTGGGGCCAGTTTTGTATTGAGCTTACCGCGCTCAATCAAGTTACTATTCCGCGTCATCTTGGGTTGGTAGATGGATGCACCATCAACTTAATAGGTTTCGCTGACGCCAGCGAGCGTGCTTACGGCGGAGTCGTATATCTGCAAGTCCGCATTGGTTCTAACTACTCGGTGCAGTTAGTTTGTGCCAAGTCTAAGGTCTCGCCTTTTAAAACCATTTCAGTTGCGAGACTGGAGTTGTGCGCGGCCCTTCTGCTGTCTCAGTTGCTCCGCAAGGTTCAAGACACAGTTTTGCCCCACTACCCCATTAATAAATTATACGCATTTTCCGACTCCAAAGTAGTGCTCACTTGGATTCATTCTTCTCCTCATCGCTGGCAGACTTTTGTCGCCAACCGCGTTAGCAAATTGATTGAACTGGTTCCTGCTACTTGTTTCAATCACGTCGCGGGTATTGAGAACTCCGCAGATTGCTTGTCTCGTGGTGTCACTCCACTTAATCTTCTGCATCATCCATTGTTGCATCGTGGACCTTCTTGGATTTCCCATGATCCGTCAGAATGGCCCATGCAACCCTTTGACCACAGTGCAGAAGACGAAGATGTACCCGAACGGAAGTCTGTTTCTTATCCCGTGATTGCTGAGGTTGCGGAGTCTCCCATCTATGCACTCGCACTACGCATGTCATCGTGGTCTAAGTTACTCCGCGCCATCGTTTATGTCTTTAGGTTTCTTAGGCACCTACCTAATGAGACTTTTGTATCAAGTACTGATATCAAATTCGCAGAATGTAAGTTACTACGAGCTGTACAAGCTGTTCATTTTAGTAACGACATTCAAAATTAAAAGACAATGTACCTTGTTCTCCCGCTATCCTTAGACTCAAGCCGTTTCTTGATTAACACGGCGTCATACGCGTTGGGGGTCGTCTGTCAAATTCGGATGAACCTTATAACTACAAACATCCTTGTATTCTGCCGCGACATGATCATGTTGTCGACCTGTTCTTGTTGATTTTTATCACAACAAGCACCTCCATGCCGGTCCGGAGTTGCTTATGTCCTTACTTAGGCATAAGTATTGGATTTTAGCCGCTCGACGAATAATTCGTCACAGAATACATAAATGTAACGTCTGTTTCAAATTTCGTCCGCGTCCGACTTTCCCTCCCATGGCCGATCTCCCTAGCCAGCGCGTCAGCCAGGTTGCTAAAGCGTTTACACACACCGGTTGTAATTACGCAGGACCACTGCAGTATACGCCAGTGCGTGGTCGAGGTGTTAAAAGCCGTAAAGCCTGGCTATGTATTTTTACATGCTTAACGACGCGCGCTACGCATATTGAAGTTGCGACAGATTTAAGCACGGTGTCATTCCTGGCAGCCCTTAAACGATTTCTCTCACGGCGCGGCCCTATACAGTGTTTGTACACGGATAACTGTTTGTTTTGTTTCAAATGTTTTGTGGGCGCAAGCTCTTATTTACGCGACCTTTATAAGTTTCTCAGGGAAGAATATCGTACTCGTCTTCAGGAAGAACTTTCCATAAATCATATTGACTGGAAGTTTATTCCACCAGCATCACCGCATTTCGGTGGATGTTGGGAAAGCATGGTCAAAGTAATTAAAACGCATCTTTTCAAGGTTATAGGTCAACAGATCCTCTTTTACGAAGAGCTTTTAACTGTCCTTGCACAAGTCGAGGCACTGATCAACTCGCGTCCGCTCACGGCATTGAGTAGTGACCCTGCAGAACCATCCGCGTTAAGCCCTGCACATTTTCTGAACACAGTGCCATTATCGTCATTTCCGGCTCCTGAAGCAGACTCTTCAAGCTTGCTCCAGAGACATACTCTGCTGGATAAACTCGTGCAGTCGTTCTGGCGGCGCTGGCGTGCGGAATATCTACACCAGCTTCAGGCTAGATCCAAGTGGAATAGTCCTGCATCCCCTATACAGGAGGGTACGTTGGTCGTCATAATACATGATAATGCTCCGCCGCTTTCATGGCCGTTAGCCATCGTAGAGAAATTGCATACTTCCAAGGACGGTACAACTCGCGTTGTTACCTTGAAAACCGCTAAAGGGAGTTACGTGCGCCCTGTTGTACGTCTCTGTCCGCTTCCAACTCAGTGAGATCTAGCCTGAAGTTGGACCTACCTCTTAGTTTAAGTATTTAGTTAGTAGTTTTCGCTATTATTGCGTTTGTAGTTTTCGCTAAAGTTAATTTAGATTAATTTTATTGTCATATCGCTGTCTTAGCCTATTGATGGGTTATGCGGTAGTACACCCAACATAGCTAAGTTTAATTCAATTTTTTTTTTCAAGACAACCCTTTAGGGCCGGGGGGATATGGTAGCGCCATCTACCTTCCTATCTGTAACTAATCGCATCAACGTCAATGGTTGGTCGCTGCTTGGCCAATGCGAGCGATGCCTTTTGTTTCTATCCCTCTCTATCCCATCCCCAAGAAGGGGCACGCCTTTCTCAGATTGGTCGCCGCGAAACGTCGACGCGAGAGACAGTCCAGAACTTTCGAGAACATTCGATTCGCTATATACGCGTCCACCACCGGATTGCACCGCGCCGCTCCCGCTATAATTATTACCGCTTATAAAACCGCTCGCAAGCGGAAGTGACTGTGTAGTGAAGTGAATCAAGCAGCTTAATCCCGAAACCATCAGGAGACTGCCCTTCTGAGACTAAGAAGATTGCCGAACAAGGTAAGTCCCCTCCATCCTTGGAATATCCTATACCCACTCACAATCATCTCTCCCATTCCAATCCTTTATTCCCTCTCCCTTATCCAATCCTAGGCGACTAAAACCCGCTATCCTTTGAATACAGTCCATTCCATTAATCCTTCCCAAGTCGCCTAGAACCTACGGTTTCGGTGTATCGCCGAACCACACATAGTAAACCTTATTGCCGAGATTTCGGCACAAAGCTGTCTCATACCACCCATTAACCCTATACTGACGTTAGAAAGAGACAGGATAACAAACAGAGACAGTTGACAGCTCTTCCTGCGCTACACGATGACGGTGCCAACATTGTGTCGAAGGACAATGGCACAAAACACGCAGATATATCGTAGATAACACAATTATGTATCGTCGGGACATTCGCTTGATATATGGCACTCCACAATAGAACATATATGTACCTGAACTAAAGTCCCTGGCCAAATTATTAGACGCACTGCAGTTTTTCAATCTTATACTAATATATAAATCTGAAGAGTTGTTTGTTTATTTGTTTGGTTGAACGCGCTAATCGCAGGAATTACTGGACCGATTTCAAAATTCTTTCAGTGTTATATAGCCCATTTATCGAGGAATGCTATAGGCTATATAACATCACGCTATGAGCCACGGGAGCGGAGCAGTAGCCTTTAATAACGCGGGTGTAACCGCGCGCTCATCTAGTAATTAATAGTTTTATACGAGTTACGAGTACGTAGTTAGTTATAGTTTTATAGGCAGTACGTTCACATTTGCACATAGACGTAATGGATTTTTAATCATGATATTTCTTATATTTAATATAATGATAATATTTAATAAAAATTGTATTTGCTAAGGGTCGACTCATACAATATTGGTACGATTTTGTAAGTAAAACGGTTTTACTGAAAACTTATTAGTATGAATACATGAATGTCGAGTAATTTTCAGTACTTTTCTATGCCAGTATAATAAAATTAGCGTAAGAAATATTTTCTTAACAAAAGCTCGTTTAGAGTCGCTTTCCAATCTGAGTAGATTTCAGAATATCAGCATAAGCGGACCTTACACTACCGCAGGACCACCGAGGCAGTCAAATAGTAAGTAATTTGGTAGCAAAATCCGTGGATAGATCGAATATGGGGACCAGCCGTTAGATTTAGTTTTATCGTGATAAAATATGACTTCAGCGAAACCCGCGGGTAAAGTTTAGCAAGTTATACGTATAAATAACACTCCAAGAAAATGAGTTATATCGCAGCATATAAGCGAGTATGATACGCATAACCCTTCAGTAAGTTAGCTTTGGGCATTTTGACAAACAGTTCAAGTTTAAGACGTAGTATATTGTAGGCAGGGTCGGAGCTAATTACCGCCGCCTGCGGCGCCCTCTGCAGTGATAAAAGGAAACTTACGCACTGAGCCCGACTAATATCATCTGTGTCGACGCCCAACTAGTTCTAAGACGTAGAGGTACTTGGCATTTTTTATTTTAGCATATGTAGTTCACATTGTAAGTTATAGTTAGCGATAGCCTAGTGGAGAGACCCACATACTGCTACTGCGTAGGTGTTCTAAGCCACGTTGCGCATCAATAACTTTTGGAAATTATGTGCTGTATTATATAAGTAGTTGACAAGTGGTGAAGGGAAAAATGTTTGTAATAACGGGGTCGTTATTTAGTCCATCGCTGTCTAGCAATTTAGGCGACTACACAGAATTGTTTTTTTAATAGTACTTCATCCCTCTCAACAAGATCTCTAATCCATCCTCATAATTCATCGTTCAATACTAAGACAGCAATAACACTTAAGGTGTCAAGATTATAAAAACGAAGTAAGTATAAATCGAGAAGTCTTGTCTAACAATATCAGAAATAAATAAGTCTAGCCAAAACAAAAATCTTATAACTTCTCTGTCAGTTCAATAAGATGTTTTAAGTAAGTAGTTAAAACTAGTTGTAATGTGATATTATTTGTTTTTAAATGTGATATTGTTTATTTATTATATGTAGATCTTTTTAAAAAGACAAGTGTCTCTTTAGGAAAGTTCTTTATTGCAAGATTGTTTTGGAGTGGCGGCCACGTACCGGACGACGCAGCAGGGCTAGGCCTCCCGCAAGGTGGACCGACGATCTGGTTAAGATCGCGGAAAGCGGTTGGATGCGGCCGCCTCATGATCGGTCTGTATGGAGAACACTAGGGAAGGTCTTTGTTCAGCATTGGGCTCTGAAGTCTCTAGTCTGAGATTTATTTATTTATTTTTTATTTTAATAAATCTGAGATGATGATGAAATAAACAGACGGCCCCATATTGTTAGTAGAAGTAACAATTAATCACTGTCGACGGCAAATGTAGCTCAACTTAAGTTTATGATGTTCAAAAGTTAAAATTGTACAACCTTAATCAGACGAGACTAGCTGAAAAATTTTCGACCTACTAGTTATAAATGTCTGGTTAATAGCTTGCATTATTGAATTTTAGCTAAGCTTGCGAAATTGCTTATAATACATATTTAATTCTATACCTTGTCAGCGCCGCCCGTACAAAACTCCGTTCGGTTGTTTTTGTGTTTATCGCGTTCATACAGACAGACAGGACAGAACAGAGACGCCATTTTATAATATGAATACCTGATACCTCAGATTAAGTAAAAAAGGTTTAGGACGTTAGTATTTTTCTCTCCCGTGCCAATTTTTTGAATGACGAGTATTATTATTTGTGCTGGTTATCTGTAATATAATCATCGGTTTAGCGCTATCCGGTTGCAACCAAGATCCTTGGAGCCTGAGGTCTACTTACCAGTTATGACGGAATGTTAAGCTAGATTAGATGCCTAGCGCAGGAGTTATCGTTAGAGATGTAAATATATTCAAAATAACATATCGTCTCCATCTCAAAATAAAACTCAAATATGTTACCAAAACTTCCATGTTAGGTACTTCTTATTAAGGACTCATAAATATACGCAGTACAAGCAGCCTTTCTAACACACACTAAATATACATCATACAAATCATCACCCAAACAAATCAAAGCCTACAGTTAAACGATCTTAAACAATCTCATCGTAACCAAAGCTTAACAAAACCACATCCGCCGCCGGCAATGCCTAATAACCGCTAACACAAACAAACCAATAATACAATCGACATGAAACTCTTTGCCATTATAATATTAATTTGCTCAAACAGATATTAAACAATAGGGGCAACCATTGTGAGTCGGAGCTAATATTGACACAGTACGGTTTATTCTCAACAATAAGGCCCCCGCACACTGCACACTTTGTATCCGTATTCGATATTCACAACAGTAAGGCCCCGCGTACATTACAGACTGTGTTTCTGTGTTTTTATATTCGATATGCTACAGTACTGCTGGCACTCAGGGTCAATACACACGTACTACAATCATAACACGTTGGCAAGGGCTAATTTGTATGAAAATTTATAGTTCAATGCTAACAGACCACATTGCCGCCTTTATCTACCACGTGTGTAACTACGACGAACACATTGCAACTACGTGACAACCGCAACGCAACCAGCAGCGACACCGCAAATTAGCAACAATTGTGTGCGCGCAATTGCAGCAACGCATCGGACAACAAAACTGACAGCCGTTTACATTTAAATACGGCCGGTTGGCGTAGAGGGAGTGTAAGCGACTGCTACGTCGAAGGTCGCGGGTTCGATTCACGCTCAAGTCAAACATGTGTGTACATGAACATGGATGTTTGTCTTGGTCTGGGTGTTTCTATGTATAATATGTATGTATGTATTTACAATAAAAAAAAATATATATGTATGTTTATCCATTATCTAGTACCCATAGTACAAGCTCTGTTTAGTTTGGGACTATATTGTGTTATATGAATATGGTAGAATATTATTATTATTATATTATATTATTATAATAACCCTTAAGTACTATATTCCCTGTACGCATTATAGACTTTAGCTAGTATCAACCAACTATCGGCCGATACAAAGTCTGTAGGCTACTCCAACTATTTCAGTATTTCTTTGTTGCTCATTCGAACCAACTGCGATGATGCAAACGAATTCTTGCTTTGACTTTATTTGGAGTTCGTAGACGTTTGTAGGTTCGTAGCTGTAACGAATATACGGCAATTGTAATAGGTTATGATTTATTTTATACTTATTTTAAATGTCTTCGACATTGCTACGAAAATTAGGCACAGATTTGCTACGTTCAGATCGTTTAGAGTATGGAAATATATTATTAAGTATGTAATAAATCGCTTCGTAAAAATGTTACGTAATGGGAAATACTGTGTCGGTCTGGGTATATTTTCTGCCAAATACCTACTATCTAACATAAAAATATCATAGGCTGATTTCAGAGCTAAACTATGCTAGCAGAAACGTTCTTAATACATGGAGATTTGTAAAATACATGTCATGAATTCATATTTTTTTTTGCTCCACGCCGTATGCCCGAAGAGATAGGCAGAGGTGTAATATTACATTACACCTCTGCCGACGCTATCCACTGGACCACGGAGACAGGATTCGAGTTCGGTAATATCGCTGTGTCTGTTATTTAGAGTTACATAGAGTATATAGGCGGACTAACGGCCATTTTCAATATTCGATCCATACATGGATTTTGAGATTCGAGATTCGTGTTTGACTTATTTTGTATGGAACTTATGTCAAAAACGAATCTAAAATCTATAGATCTATCTATAGATCGAATATTGAATTCCGTAGTAAATGGCAAAAGGCCTTATCTTCCCTAATGTTATCACAGCTAAGCTACTGAAATAGATTGTTGACTGTCGTTGGTTTCGTAATAGTTTCAACCTACCGTGTACGTATTAGATCAGTAGGTATCTAATACTCAGGGTAGCTAAATAAATGCTCAATTCTTCGTATTTTGTGTTCGTATGGCTTATGGCAAAATCTGTTTTTGGTGTTATATGACCATCTGAAGACTACCAACGTGGCCTATGTCCTGAGACAAGCGGCTTTACGTGCCCGGCCCAAAACCAGTAGCACTCTGTATCACAACATACGATCACCCATCCAAATTTTTACGCATGTAAGCGTTGCTTAACTTTACCGATCTATTTCGAATGTCAGACCAACTCAACGCTATGAGCGCTACGCCCAACGAAGTGAAGTTATGATTTAGCTGCGTTCGTTGTTATTTCCCTAGCTGGCCGGTTCGGCTAGCATTCAATTTGGATGCAACAGGAAGCAAAGCCTCAATAAAAATTCGAGCATTGATTATAGTACCGCTGAATCATTCGTTTGTATAGTTTCCTACTTGACTATACCTCTGGCAGTTTTTGTGTTGTTGCAGCAGTAATTCATTGAAATAAGCATTTCTCAATTGTTATTGTTAATTTTACCGTACGTATTTAATCTTTCCTAAAACCAATTTATTCAAAAAAATAGCTCACGTAGGTATCTAGCGAGTTTTAAACATGTAGTTCATAAGAAAAGCTCATAGAATGCGAAAATCTAATCAGAAAACCAGTCTAGTTTTGAATTACATTACGTTTTACAATTTCTGTGCTGATATTGGATTCAGCAGCTCAGTAGCTCAGATTAAAAGTGGTACCTGAAAAGAAATGCCAAGTAAGCCTACACCAATATGGTTGGAAGAGGCTAAAGGAGAATAAGAAGATTTGCTCAATAAATCGAAATGGCGCTTCGTTTCATGCACATCTTCTTATAGCAACGAGTGCGTTCCATCACCTTATGTAATAACCGAAGATAAAGCTTACTTGAGGATCAATATAGCTCACAGTACACTGTCAATAAAACAGCGGCCATTTAAACCTCTTTGCCGTCTATCCTCTCAAAAGCTCTCCCCACAAAGCAAAAACCAAATAGGTACAGGACTCGGCTTAACTTTAAGGTTTTCATTTTCATTTAATTAATTCGCAATTTCTTTAAACGTATTTACGATTAACAAAAATGTACCTTTAGTCCAAAAATAACAAATTTTACAGTAAGCTTTTTAAGGTCTAAACCTCGATCTATATGTAGTCCATGTTTCATAATAAGGCGGTAAATGTTAAACCAGCAAACAAGTAACAGACGATCTTATTATGATGAGTTAAATTTGTAATAAAAAGCCAACATAATCACACAGTCGGTGTGAATGATGTGTGGGCCGGTCGTTAAGTGCGCAAGAAAAACCCCGGATATATCTAGTTAGGAAGTGCGAGCGCATGAAACTGGGCGGTGACTCTCACACCGATCTTTGATAGGCACCGGGAAATAGAGCGTGTTACGGATACTGAACAGGACAAGTGATTGTGCTGGAGGCATTTATTTTTACTCTATGGCTTCTTATTTGTTATAGTTTGACATTCTTCAAAATGGAGTGTTACCAGCATTTTGTAGTCGACTGCTGGACAGCATTGTGATTCAATCATCCTGTTTTGTTGCTCACCTAGTCAAACGTAGAGACCAGACTTCAATATTCCGATCAATCCAAATATAAAACACTTTTGAAAGCACCCCAGCCACTAAAAATCTAAAGCATGCGTGACTATGGTGGTGTATTACATTACTGCCTTATCATAGGCACTGCATATTGACAGATGATTGTTGTGTACAAGATTGCCTGCCTACTATCTTCAGAAATGAACAAGCATTAATTTTAGATATATGCTCATTCCTTATAAATTCTATTCAGTTACAGTCCGGTGTGAGAATGATACGCATATTGCGCGATATTTCAATATTACAAGAAACTTGTGCGAACTTTTCTCGATATTTCTTACTAAACATACAACAACTAATAATCCAAAAAGAAATGTTTAACGAATTCCGTTCCGAAGTCTCTCCTCTTCTATATAATATTATAATATGTATTTGATTACTTTATGATTAGGTTCTCGTTACTTTAAGCAAATATTTGGTATTCAGTAAGGTTCGCTTTGGTAATTCGACAAAATGTATTGGGTAGCCTGATCGTCTAATCAGCCTGACTACTAAACTGTTTATCGTGGGTTCGATTCCCACACTGGCATCAATCTTTGACTAGTCCAGTGGGTAAAGAGCCCACAAACTAAAAAAATATTCTTTTTTCTCTGAGCACGATACTTTTTGTTGGTTTGGATATAATTTTTATGTGTAGTAATGTAACAAAGCTGAAAAGTTTTCAGTACCTATTCAAATAGGTTCTGAAAACTTTTAAGCGTCTAACTATGTCTCCAACTTTATACAACAGCACCAACAGTATTGTCTTTTCCTATATCCCAAGAGCATTGTAAACAAAACCCTCCAAAGCAGAGAGCACACCTCTAGAGTACTCTGTTCTACGTAAGACGAACATCTCAATTCTGCCAAGTTTACCTCACCTAGCGCCAGTTGATTACGGAAGCATGCACCGAACACACATCTAGTGCTGCACAAACAATGGCACCGTTACTACAGTCCCAAGAGCTCAATGTCTACACTTGCACTTTCCAACACCCTAGCACTTCTCGTAAACGGTAAACTATTGATGTTGCTACAGCGGAAGGGATATTACGATAGAATTCTGATATGTACGAGATGGAAATTGACACAATTATATTTTTTGATTAAAACATATACAGTATTTATTTTGTACATATTTTGTAATTAATTGGCTGAATTTCAGGACCGTAGTCAGTATTTGATTCTCGTTACAAAAATATAAAAACATATAGCCATAACTTTTGAAAAAAATCTCCTTTGGTATATGAAAACTCATGAACACCGAGCAATCGCAAGAGACAGTTCAATTTCAAAGCACGAGCCGTGTGTATCCAACTTGACAAAAACAAAGCGCACGCAAACCTCGCCCGATATGCGTCCAATGAGTGATAATACATCCTGGATAATTTCCAGTCCTGTATACAATATGTTGATCTGCATTTGCATAGACTAGAGAATATTTATTCAGCTAAAATTAATTCAAACAGTGTGCGATGGTATTGTAGCGGTAGCTACATACAACTGAGGCCATCTAGCGAGCGACGACGAAGTCTCAACAACAACAACACGGCGACATCTATCGAACACAATGCGACGGAAAACAAGGTGCTGAATCGCACATGCAGAGTTCGCGCGCCGACTTGTATATATACAACATCTAAAATACGTCCATCGGACTGACAGTCCACCAAGCACTACCACCCAGCTTGGTTAGAGGATCCTCCCTCTAGTTGGAGGAACACCACACCTTTATCCTCCACACTATAATTCTTGGATGCAACCGGGATAAAGCTACGACGATGATGATCAGATGAAGGCCGCAAGTCAGTGCTTTGACATCATACATTTTCGTGCAGTCAGCCGCATGCGGCCTGCCGCCAGCCACTTGTGCGTACACTCTCTTATTCCATACTTATCATTGATAATTTTTATTGGATAAAAGCTTTTATTTCAGCGTCCGAACGACTTGAAGCGATCTTCACAGTTCCTTCCTTCCATACACATTCACACATCTAATTTCGGAGCATTGTGGTGCGTTCGCGTTCTCAGCGGAGTGGTTCCATCTAAAACGTGCCGTGGATCACAAACTGACCGCTGAATGCACTTGCCGATTCCACGAGCTTTCATAGTACTACTTTTAACGATATAACTCTACTACAACACCTACATTATTCATTTTTGCTATTTGACGGATTAACTTTCAGAAGGCCTTTTGGGTATGTTGTATGTCAAGACTGCGTATTTTTGTGGTGTTACAAATAATAAACTATATCAACTGGAGTTACTATGGGTAGCATGGACCGTTCACATTTATCAATTTGAATACGTGAGTGTACACAAAAACACATTAAGTAATATTAGAATAGACAGGCGAACCAAAGTCGCCGTCATAGCACTCCGAATAGCCAAGCTGAAGTATCATTGGACAGGACCCATAGCTCGAAAAACCGATGGCCGTTGAGGCAGGAGGGTTTTGAAGTGGCGCCTACGTATCGGACGACGCAGCAGAGGTCCGCTTCAGGCGGGCAGCTCAAGATCAGTCGGTGTGGACAGCTTCAGGCGGCCTATGTCCTGCAGTGGACGACTCTTGACTGAGATTTTTAATAAAGAATTTAAAATAAGAATAAGTGCAAGAAGTTACACATTTATTGTACATTTAAATTAATACCCTAAGCTTGTATCTGGTGTATGATCTTTTTCTTTCCATTCGTCAAAAAATAAACACAGCTATTCTAAAACTTTCTTTCTTAATTTCCAGCGATTAATACTCGTTATTTGGTATATCTGAAATCAAAAATCTCGTGCCGCAGTAAAAATTGTTTGTATTTTGTTATGATTTAACATCAAAAACTCCATGTAACTCAAGAAATATTGTATTTGGCAAAACAACGTTTGTCGGGTCAGCTATATACGCAAGCAATACTATATGTTTACGGAACTCCCATTATCTCCGCACCGTAGTATAGGCCATGTCCGCTGTAACAAGGCAGTATTGGCTATTCATCATCTCTCAAGATATAAGGCAACTGGCGGAAACGATTTAGTACTGTTCTCGCAGTCTCGACGTTCGCTAGCACAGACCTTGAGGATTTGTAGCCCAGCTCTGCAGATTTATGATAAACCTAAATACTGGAAGATGAATCAAATGCATGCCTGAAAATAATCGACTTATTATTTTATATTAGTTTGTGTGGCTTATAATTTCTTGTCCAGGCCTGTCGGGCTATTTTTTTAAACATTAGAGCTGGTTTAGTTACGTGGGCATATAGTATATCATAAGAAAGGCAGCATTGGCCTAGTGGAGATACCAATATACTATCATGCAGAGGGAATAGCATTCAAAACTATGGCGCGCACTTCTGACCTTTCAACAATATGTGCGTATTCAATTGTTAACGTTAGCTCACGTGCCTTGGAGTGTAGGGATAGGACTGCCGAGACACACAAGTGAAAATTCAGACGTCTGTAGATACAATCTTTTATTTATTAATGATTACACAATATATAGGGAAGTTGTCAGCACACTACAGGAGAGCCCGTTAAGCCGTCGCGAGTACCCACAGTCACAAGAAGATCAAGTCCAGTCTTTATGGAGAGTCATGGAACACAGGTATCCCTTTGGGCAAAGAGCTCAGTTATTTACATAGAAACGCATTTCTTATGACTTATTATTATACTATTATTAGGTCTGAAGACAAACTTTCTGTGACCCAAATTGCCGCATGGTGGCGTGGCAGTCGTGCTGTGACAGCTGTCTCTACGAGGGCAAGAAAGACGAACGTTATGGGAGACCGGGTATGATTGTCACACGGGTTGGTTGTCACAGAGGTCATAATAGAATATCGAGTGATCGAATAAGTCCATTAAACGGCATGTCGGAGTACGCTGACATGAGGTACAAATGGATGTGATACTCCCTCGCTCCTACCACGCCGTTTAATCGTCTGTTATGGCCTCTGTGTTAATTGTCTGTAGACAACCAACAAGTGTGACAACCATTCCCGGTCTCCCCTACTCCTGTGTATCTTAACTACGAGAGCAAGGGAGACAGAGAACGAAGCCAGCGCCGCCAACGGCGCCAACTACGAATTAAACTGGAGACAGTCGCCACTTGGAATCGGCACACGAAATCCTTAAGAACTGCGCTTCTATGTAAATCTGTATTCATTGCTTTGGGTTACGGAGCAGATGTCAGACTAGGAAGCATACATCGGGCTCCGCGACGAAAGTTTTGGAAAAAAAGAACAGTAGGACGATGATGATGATGATGACAGTAAATCATATGATACCTGTTTGTATCTCCAGCACGCCGTCTCTTGGACATCGATTCGCCGCTTTGCCAGCACTCGCAATATCCACGACTCGGGTGTGTCTCGGATGCGTATACGGAGAAACTGGTAATGTTCTCATGAGCCAGGTCTGACGCTGCAGTAGGTAAAGTTTCTTGCCAAGCCCTTAATCGTATCTATTAGTATATCTCAATAGCCATCGACAATTAGCACCATTTAACTATGTTAAACTCTTTTCTATAGGTAACATATAGAATTGGTATTTCTTAAACCTAGGAGAAAGCATGACTACCTACCTATTAAATAACTGTGACCACATAGGTCACGGTCACGTCGGTCACCCATATTAAGCCCCCGCGATGACAATTACGTCACAATACCTCACACTCCTACACTACGCATCATACCTATTTACCAAACAACTTATCTACAAGTTTGGGTAGTTATCAAAACACCAGTATTCCCAGTTGCACCGTAACATTTGTCGAACTAAACTTTACTGCGACATGAAGTTCACTCAATATACTTCGTAATAACAATAAACAGTTTACTTGTTCTGTTTTTATTTTACTCAAACTTTTAATTTACTTTTTCTTATATAATCTGATTGGTTTAGCGAATAAAACAAGCTTAGGTAATAAAATAATAATACTTGGTGAGCATAGAAAATTTGAGAGGTTGGTAGTGGTTTGTTGTGCTTAGAGAACATAGATTGAATCTGATCAAAAGATAAAATATTACCGACTGTTATTTATATAAGTAACCAATAAATGACAAGGTTTGTTCTGGAACCTAGCTCTTGCGTATTAGTTGACGTAGTAGTGGTTTAAGCAGCCTCTACGCCATTATATGGTGCATCCACACCGCAGTTAGTTTCTGTTGGGCACCAGTTCAAAATGGCAGAGTACAATATTCTATTTCAAAATACTCGAGGCAACTCTATAGAAAGCTAAAATTTATTGTGTTGCCATTTCTTGAAATACTGCCCGACAGGAAGTACCTGTAGTTTGTATGCACCATAACATTGCTGTAGATTCGCTTCTCATACGGTTATTGTGTTGTCATTTTTTTAAATACTGCCCGACAAGAAGTATCTGTAGTTTGTATTCACCAGATGGCGCTGCCGTCGCAATAACATTGAGTTCTTGTCACCTGTGTTACAATTTTTGTTTAAAATATTACCTGAAAGCTAAAAACGTTAATAAGTGTATCAAAGTGAATATAAAGGTTGAAATCTCGTGTAAAAATGTTATCCAAGGATTCTAATAAAGTTTAACCAAATCATGCAAACATTGCTGTAAACAACGTGACAGTGCGATAATTTACAATATATCTCAATTTAAAGTAGACAAAAACTGTGTATAAACGGTGTGTGAAAAAGACAATGTGAATAAATAAATTCAGTGAACAATTTCGTTTTTAAAAAAACCTCAAGATACAAGAAGTGACGGTTTTTTTCCCACAAGACTTCAAATTGCCGCGCTCTCAGCGCCGTTGTGGCGAATAGCTGCATTAAAAAGTAACGTCACTCCGAATAAAACTTTATAACAGCGACATCTAGCGTCTGATAGCCAAACTAATTAGAACAGCCAATAACTTGATATTGTTCATCTCGATATGAATAAGCTTTTCAGAACAAGCTCATAGATGGCGCATATCTTAAATAAAAATAAATTATATTAACTTGAAATATATATGTTTAAAAAAGTGGGAACGTCTAAAGTATTTAAAAACTAAGTGCAGAAAAACATTCAATAAGGACGATTAAACAAAGCGCTAAAATAATAATAAAAATAAGAGGAAACAAGTACATAAACAAATATTCAAAATATTATTATAAGATATTATCAACGCAAAATTAATTTCCCAAGGATGGAAGATGTAAATAATATCACTACTAGAAAACATAAAATTTGCAGAACCAAATCATATGAATGCCTAAATAGCAGCAGCTCCTTAGACATGACATCAGAGGATCTGCTTGCAAAAAGCCTAGATTTATCCACACATATGCATTCAAAAATTATTGAAAACCTAAGAAACGAAATAAATGGGTTGCGGTCAAATCTGGAATCTACACAAAATGAATTGGAAAACATAATTCTAGAAAATAATGACCTAAAGAAACATGTACTACAATTGAGCTCAGAAATTGACTTTTTGAAGCAATTGTGTAAGAGTCCAATGACTGCCATTAAATAAAATTTACCCCCTGGCAGGCATTGCCCCACCCGCGGTTCGCCGAGAAGTGGCCTGCATAGTCGAGAAACGCCGCCAGGAGGAGGACCCCCGGCATCCATTGCACGACCATAAACTGCCCCGTAGCAGACTAAAAAGCCGCAAAAGCTTTTTGCGATCTACTGAGGCTAGCAAAGACCAACCAGCTAACCTAAGGAAAAAAATGTGGCATGAGACAGTTCCACCCCCCACCAATTATGTTGATGCCAACGAACACCTACCTCCCGGTGGCGATCTGCAATGGCCTGTATGGAGATCCTTGAATCGATTACGAAGCCAGGTTGGCCGTTGCAGATATAACCTAGCCAAATGGGGTATAATCGATCCGGCCAAAACGCAGTGCGAATGTGGCATCCCAGAACAAACCATGAGCCACCTGCTGGAGTGTCCCAAATGCCCGCATAGATGCTCGGAGGCCGATTTGCACCAAGCCACCGACAATGCAGTTGCTGTGGCCACACACTGGGCTGATGCCGTTTGATCTCTATACCATCGACTCGAGAAGAAGAAGAAGATGACTTCGGCTAGAAAAAATATGAAAAAAAAGTCTCAAAGGTAAACGTCGTTTAACTGATAGTTTTCAAAATAGCACAATGAATGACTCAAAGGTGTCACCTCAGGAGAGGCAGGCCCTAGATTCTAATCAACAAGTAGAACAAGGTAACCAAACTACAGACATGACCACAGGCATTATAAGCACCAAATTACTTCCTTCAACAAGCAGAAATAACAGCCAACATTCAACGGAACCTGGCCGCACAGAGAATGCAAACAAGGTTGTCAATAAGAAAAATAAAAGGGTCTTCATATTTGGAGGGAAACAGTGTGTTAACTTGGCTCTACATTTGACTAAATCAAGGTTGAAAAACCCATACGAACACTATGACTTCATATCATTTCTAAAGCCGTATGCTACAACTGAATAAATATTAACAGGTGTTAAAATTTATGACATTACTGAAGAAGACCGGATTATATTGTCAGTTGGCGAGGAGGATTGGAACCCACAAAGTATTATGAGTAACTTAAATGCATTTATTAAATTAACAAAATGTCCTGTTCTGATTCTAAAAATATACAGAAATATCCATTTGAGTGAATTTAAATTAAACGGTATGCTAAAATTGTTAAGCAGTCAGCATGAAAATGCTCATTATATTGACTGTGGGCATTTTTATCACTATAATAGAATAAATCTTTGTAAGCAAATTCATTCTGTATTGGACCAGATCTATTATAATAAGAAGTTTTTAATATTCAAAGGGGCAAATTCATACATACATACAAAGACAAACACTTTTAAGAACAAGCAAATTTCACATTTGAACAAAATTCATAGTATGGCAAAGATTACCCAAGTAGTTGATGTTAGTGATAAATCCACTCAAACAGACTGTTTCACATCTTCAGTTTTTCGGGACATACAACAAAAATAATTATTTTATTAGAATACTCCATCAAAATATTGCAGGTCTTCTACATAAGAGTAATTACCTTGAAATAAATTTGTTAGAACTAAGGAAAGAGCCGAAGCATCCCGAAGTAATATAAACCGAGACATTTGTAGAAACAGACTGTGAGAAGTTTATAAGCATTGACGGTTACAACTTAGTTGCATCATATTGTAGAAAAAAAACGACAGCGAAGAGGTGGGGTATGTATCCTGGTTAAACGTGGCATCAAATATAGAGAAATAGGCATTGCCAGCAAGGTAGCTGTAGACAATAGCTTTGAGTGTTGTGGTATTGACATTATAAATCTGAATCTAAGGATAGTTTGTTTATATAGAACACCAAACTCAGACACAAATATATTTTTCAATAAAGCTAGAGCACTCCTTCAGAGTTTAGTATATAAAACAAACAGAAAAATTGTTTTGGCGGGCGATCTGAATATCAATACATTACAGAAAAATAAGATTACAACTGAATTTCTAGCCCTGGTTAAAAATTTTGATCTTACAATGCACATAAGGGATCCAACCAGAAAAGAATCGTGTATTGATCACATTTTAAGTAATTTTAAAACTGCTGAAGGTGAACTTTTACATTGGGGTTTATCGGATCATAATACAGCGCAATTGTTTAAAATTCCAACTAGGACTAACACTAATTATTCTGTCCCGGATTACTTTATGACTACAAGAGATTATTCTAAAGACAATATTCGTAAATTTAAGGAGTGTATATCTAGTCTTTCTTTTAATGAAGTTTATTCTAATTCAAATCTTAACATGTCATATGAAAACTACAATCACTTGCTCACACTTTTCTACAACCTATGTTTCCCTACGATTAAAATGAAATTGTGCAACAAAGGTAGAAACACGAGCTGGATTACTAAAGGTTTGCGAAAATGCTGTAAAATGAAACGCCAGCTACGTTTCAAATGTCATAAACGCAATTCCAGGGAGAATAAGGCTAGATATAAGCAATATTCAAAAGTTCTAAGGCAATGTATAAACCAATCTATCCAAAAATTATAATGCTAAAGTAATTAACACTAGTAAAAATGTATGCAAATCTTCTTGGAATCTAATAAAGTCGCAATCCAACCATGCTGAAAAAACATTTATTAGCCAGGTAAATGATAACGGTAATATTATAACAAATCCAGTAGATATCGCGAACACTTTCAACTCTTTTTTTGTAAGTAGTAATATTAATGAAACTTGCAAAGGGACAAAGGTTCCGAGTAGGTGTGATAGTATATTTTTGAGACCTTATGATTTCGAAGATATTCATAGGATAATAATGAGTCTAAAGAACACAAAAGCAACGGGTCATGATGATATAGCTACAGAGATTATTAAAGCCTGTGCCAAGGAATTGGTTCCAGTTTTGACGTATCTGATAAATCTCTCATTTGAAGAAGGCTCCTTTCCTGAACTACTGAAGTTTTCTATAGTTAAACCCCTTCATAAAAAGGGTGACAAGTCCCTTCTTGACAACTACCGACCCATTACACTAATTTCAGTATTTTCAAAAATCTTTGAAACAGCAATGTATAAACGCATTAATGCATTTCTCACAAAGAACCAAACTATTAGGAAAGAACAATTTGGGTTTCAAAGAGGTAAGTCAACTACAATGGCTTGCTTTAATCTCATGAAAGATGTCATAGATAACGTAGACGATGGTAGGGACACTGCTGTGGTATTTTTTCGATATGACAAAAGCTTTTAATTTTGTCTCACATAATATTTTGCTTTATAAGTTAGAACAATACGGGGTTCGTGGCACCGCTTTAACATGGCTCAAAACATATTTAGAAAACAGGAAACAATGTGTTGAGATAAGAACTATAAATGATAACAAAGGTAAAATAGGAGAGCTAGAAGTAACTTGTTCTAAATGCGTAATTAATAATTCTGGGGTTCCGCAAGGTAGTGTTCTCGGTCCGCTATTGTTTCTGTTGTATGTCAATGACCTCCCAGATGTAACTAAAAATTAATGCTCTCTGTTTGCGGATGACATTTCAATAATTATTACATCTAAAACTAATGACATCCAGAAATATGCCACTCATTCTAATAAACATAATACTGACATTGATAATAATACTGACATCGATAATTATATTGACATTGACAATAAGACTGACATTGATAATACTGCTGACATTGAAAATAATACTGACATTGATAATACTGCTGACATTGAAAATAATACTGACATTGCTAATAATATTGACATTGATAACATTGCTCTATACAATTCTGACATCAATAAATCTATTAAATCTGTTGTGAATTGGATGGGGGATAATAATTTAAATGTTAATCTTACAAAAACTAAATATATTCAATTTACCACATACGGGCGTAAATCAAAAAAATTAAACGTAATGCATAATGGCTTTGTAATTGAGGAAGTTGATCATACAATGTTTCTTGGTATAGTTTTGGACAAAAATATTAATTGGAAGTTACATGTAGACAAAGTGTGTAATAAAATAAATGGATTTGTGTATGTTTTAGCTAAATTAAGACGAATCTCATCAGAAAACACGGTCATGAGTGCATACCATGGTTATGTGGCCTCCGTCCTTAATAGGGTATTTGACTAAAAAAATCTAATTAGTCCGTCAGTTAGATTATCGAAAAATATTGGATACGTATTTTTTGTTTTTTTTCAAATCAGTAAAAAATTACGAAGATAAAACGCATCAAAGATGGCGAAATGTCTAGGAGTGGGGGCTTGTAACGTCACTTGCCAGTAAAAAGTGTACTGGCAAGTGACGTCACACGAGTTTTCAGCGAAGTTTGTAGTCTTCATTTTTTGTTTACGTGACTAAAGAAAAATACGTATCCAATATTTTTCGATAATCTAACTGACGGACTAATTAGATTTTTTTAGTCAAATACCCTATTATGGTTTGATTCTGTGGGGCAATTCTACTGAGGTAAACAGGGCTTTCATTGCTCAAAAGAAATGCATAAGAGCAATTTGTGGGGTAGCACCTTTGATATCCTGCAAACCTCTTTTCAAACAGTTACGGGTACTTACTTTGCCAAGCATGTATATATTTGAAATTGCCAAATTTGTTAAACTTAATAAAGATCTGTTTACTAAAGCGAAGGATATGTACTTGAGAAACACCAGGGATCCAGACAGAATTGTTTTGCCTAAAATTCCTAGGACTGAACTTTACAAAAAGAACTGTTTTGCAATGTCTGGATTTATATTCAATTGCATACCTAACAATACAAAGGACCTACCCTATAAAAAATTGTTAAAAGCCTTAAGAGTTGGTTAATAGATAGAGGATTTTATACAGTGAAAGAGTTTCTAAATTATAAATAGACAGATTATGTGAATGTATGCCTTTAACTACTTGTCTTTCCTATTGACATTTGCATGCCCAATTTAGGCAGAACATTATGTACACATTTAATTTTAAGACGATCTACCATCTATGTAACAATGTTCTTGCAAATAAAGATTATTATTATTATTATTATTATAACATTGCTGTAGATTCGCTTCTCATACGGGACAGGAGTGAGCGATCCACAAATTATTGTTTCGTGTCTGGGGTGTACTTTATCTACGTTGAATAAATGTTTGTTAGCAGTACCTGGCAACACAGCTATTTTATTTTTCAGGTCTAGGGATAAATTTGAAAAAAATAAACAAAAGGTTTTGATTAATTATCGGTTCCGGCTCTCACAAATAAAAATTAATTCCCGAGATATTATTGTGCTACATGACATTATACCTATAATACCTCTTCATCACTGCATGAACAAAACTTGTCACATTTTTAAGTGCCCGAGGGCGGCTCGCTGGACCAAATATATAAATCGTGCCAGTATATAAATCACTGAGCGCCTGAAACTTGGCAAATGTGAACTGGACACCTGTTTGTTGCACCCGTGAGGCTGTCGTTTTAGTTATTACATGGATTTAGTTGATCCAATATTCTTTTCGTGAATTTAGTTTCATAGATAAGCAGCGATAGAGAAGAAGACACTAAAAGACTACGCAGAAGGTCTTGAGTACCTACGACGCCCACCACTGACTTGGGAATTAAGTGCGCGTCTATTCAATTGTTAATTGTTCCTTGCTGAATGACGAAGTCTCGTCTGAGACTTCTGAGAGTTCCTCGATACGTTCTAGAAAGGCATCTGAAATCTGCCAAACAGACTAAGATCTAACGCTTCTCTTAAAAGAGATATCCAGCAGTGACCTGCGAAAGGCTGTGGTAACAATCTGTCACACCAAAATTAATCCAATCGACTCAAAACTAATCGTCCACTTCTGACCCGAGACCAGTGAGGCAGATTTTCAAGCTCTTAAAATATAAACAGTAACGAACAATTTCAAGGCCAATGAACATCCTCTTTTAAAATATGTACAGTCATGTGTTCATTATCCATGTCGGACGGTAAAAATCAGTTCATTTACATTTTTTGGGTCATTGCCGTTTAATTACATTTTTCAATGTCAGACACCGGTTATGTTCGTACAAAAAAGTTTCCGCACGAATGTTTTTATAGAATGGTACAAAGTTAGCCCTCCCTAGGGACTCTTGGAAACATTGTTGTACCTGTACTGGAAAAAGTGGATGATGGGCTGTCATTCTACTACGATTAACGTATGTAGTATAAGCAGATGTCTCGCAGGTTAGCGAGTTTTACGTCGAATGTTCTAGATTCGATCTCGAAAATGCAACGAAAGCCTTCCACCTCTTTTTCCACCTTAATATACAGGCAAGTCAGATATCTGACCTAGAAGCAGTCTTCTATGCAACTAAGCACAAAATTGGTACATAAAATTAGCTTTATCTGCAAGTGCAGACGTTTTAATTTTGCCCCTTTTACCGCTTCTTGAATTAAGTCCTCTTCCGCGTGTGATGACGTGTTAATAATACAAAGTATCACCACTCCATGTCCACATTTAATTTCGTGGGTGTCATACGAGGCGATTAACACGAAGCAAATAGTACCTTGAGTAGAGACAGAAATCTTGACATCAAACTCTATACCAAACCTTATATCAATGATCTGACCAGCATGGAATAGTAGGCGAAATCTTCCTATTGATTCCTAAAATGCTATAATGATGCGAATTAGGAGAGGCCTATGTCCAGCAGTGCACTGCAAAAGGCTTTATTATGACTACATATTTATGACACACGTTTTAAGTGTGCGTCTCAAATCCCAAGACGCTCACAGGTCAGGTTCTTTTATTTACAGAATAACCCAAAGCTATATTTTAAGACCAACGTCACATCGTCGGTAGTATAGTGGTCAGTATCCCCGCCTGTCACGCGGGACACCGGGGTTCAATTCCCCGCCGGAGAGATTCTTTTCGGAAAGTTCTTTGTAACACCTTCGCAGGTAACTACGGTGATTCCGAATTATTTGTGTACATTTCCTTGTTTAAAAGTTGGACATATTTCTAGATTCTAAGTGTTTTTTATGATTAAGACTACAGTTTAAAGTAAGCGATAGTGTAGTGGGACACCAATACACTGCTACTCAAAGGATCTAGTATTTAAACTACAGATTACTTTAAATGATGCAAGGCAGTCAAACGCAGGGCTCTCAGACATGTCAGTTTACACACAATGTTTTCATACACCCTATAACAAGCAATAATTAACAATTTAATCTATACACATAAATAGAATTGGAGTGTCTGTTTGTAATATTAAAATAACGGCTTTGTACTTAATGCATATGAATGTATACACGGTACACATATACCGAAATGAATTTTTTTACAATTTTTGTCTGTCTGTCTGTTCTCGCTAATCTCTGGAACGGCTGGACCGATTTTGACCTGATGTACCAAGGAGTAACTTAGGCTCTAAATTAACGGGGTACGCGAAGTAGTACCCTCAGGACGCGGGTGAAACCGCGGGAAACAGCTAGTATAAGCAGCTAATAAACTTCGTGAAGTCAGTGGTGCGCGTCGTGATTTTGAACCCAAGCCCCTCTGCGTAGCAGTCTGTTGGGCTGTCCACTGGGCTATCGCTGCATTATAGATTGAAACATGTATGTCTTCATATAATGATTTGTGAATAGCATTGTAACTACATTCTAAAATCATTTCTATGTAGAGAATTAGTTAAATTAATTTGAAGCAGTAATATTGAATTGAAATTAGTAATTAATCTGGTATATTAATTAATATTATTTGCAACACTTAGTCAGGTCAACAATTATTAGCAAATTGTTAATTGTGGTATGTTATTCATATTACTGATATATGAATAGACACGATGTGATTTATCATGGTTAAATTATGTGCAAATACTATGGCAAACAAATGTTTTGTCTTACTAGCCATCAGAGCTTACCGGATCGCACAGGAGCCGCCTATCCACTAGACAAGTGCGCGTTGGTCGATTTAACATTTTTCAATATAATCGATTTTAAACTTTCGCGATTTGTATACATCATAGAAATTAATTTAGCGGGTCTTAATCGCGTTAACTTAACTTATTTACGGTATAAATACCTATTTGTTACCGATGTTTCGCTCGTCTTGCACCGAGCGTGGTCGCAGAGAGACTGATGAGAGCTCAGCGACGTCTTGTGGAAGTGCGGGTTTCGGCACCTACCCTCACTTGGTCTTTATTTAAGTTCGCAATGTCGGTACTCCGACACACTACACTAATGACGTCTACACACTGTTGAGATTTATCACTGCGGCGCTGTTTACACTTGCTGATGACTGGATTCCAAGTGGCCGATAATCTATATCCATCCTCCCGGTTGAAATTGTTATATTTCTTGATTTCTACCGCTTCACGTACTATCCTGGAGTAATAGTGACGATCGGTGGATAAGACTTATGGTTGATGCAGTTCTATCCAGTGGTTTGGTCCAGACTCCAACAAATGCTCAGCTATAGCCGACTTGTTACTATGTCGGTTTTTTACAGCTGCGATATGTTCCTTTACCCTTACAGCGATTGTACGCTTAGTCAGCCCGATATATGAACTACCACAGCTGCAATCGACTTTGTAGACGCCAGGTGTTTGGAGAGGAATTACATGCTTTGGTGTACGCAGATTGTGTGCTATCTTAGAGAGCGGACTGTATACAGTCTTGATGGAGTATTTCTTGAGTACTGTTCCAACTTTGTCCGTCACTCCCTTTAGATACGGCATGTAAGCGGGCACTCTGCTTACTTCAGGTTTACGCTAGTTTCTCTCCCG
This sequence comes from Euclidia mi, assembly GCA_944739405.2. NCBI lineage: Eukaryota > Metazoa > Arthropoda > Insecta > Lepidoptera > Erebidae > Euclidia > Euclidia mi. The sequence continues at coordinate 20,579,660 of OX123204.2, read as the reverse complement.
ACAGAGTAAGCTTTTCTTGTATCCGTTGCACCTAAGTACCTCTCGAACATGTGACAGCTCACTATTTAATTGTTCGGGGTCACATAAGTCATACGCTCTGTTCACTAACGAGGACACAACGGAATCCAAGTGCCGCGGATGGTGATGCGAGTTCGCGTTGAGATACCTGTCGGTGTGTGTCGGTTTCCTATACACGGTGTGTCCAAGGGTACCATTATATCTCACTGTCACTTTAACGTCGAGAAAGGGTAACGATCCGTCTACCCTCATTTCGAATGTGAATCGGATGTTCGGATGTATGGAGTAACAAATAGGTATTTATACCTTAAATAAGTTAAGTTAACGCGATTAAGACCCGCTAATTAATTTCTATGATTTTTCAATATGTACAATCGAACAACTTCCCGCTAGACCACCATAAGGGCGAGAATCGCTCAGCAAGACATCGTCGCTTCCAGTGCTACTTTAGACGCACATTGACACTCGTATACAAAACCAGTTTGTAGTGTGCTTTTTCAAACTGGTCCAGCGCCGACTTGTTTGATTCTACTTCAATACTTCTTACTACCTCCGAGTAGCAGTCTGTTATTCTTCCCACAAGGCCACCGCTGCCTTAAATACTATGATCTAGTAAAATATACAAGTAGGAGGGAAGACCTCAGTATTTCTGTATATTTATAATTGTTACTAGAGTAAATTAGAATATATAGGCAGCGATAGCCTAGTGGAGATACCAACAGACTGCCATGCAGAGGGTATAGGGTTCGAATCCACGGCGCACACCAATGACTTTTCGGAGTTATGTGCGTATTGAATTGTTAATTATCGCTTGTCAAGTGCCTCGGAGAGCACTTTAAGCCGTCGGTCCCGGTTGTCATGAAGATCTTTAACAGTCGTTACAGGGCGTCAGTACCTTCTAAATAAACTGACACTAGTCTAAACCATGGAATATCGCTATCATCGTCGCTCTGTGGAAAAGCTAGTATTCAGCCAAATCCGGTTAGACTAGTAAGCGGACCCCAGATTGAAACTGGGATAACGCTAGGAGGATGATGAGGATGATGAGTAAATTAGAATAGAAACTTTGCCAGAAAGATTCTCTCCGGCGGCGGGGAATCGAACCCCGGTCTCCCGCGTGACAGGCGGGGATACTGACCACTATACTACCGAAGACGTGACATTTGAAATCAAAATATAGCTTCGTGTTGTTCTATAAAACACAACTGATATTAATAGACAGGTAATAGGTATATACATATATAAAATACCATTAAACACAGATATGATAAGTAGTATCAGATAGAGCGCATTCGTCCAACTAAGCGTGGCACGTTGACAGCTATGTGTGCGTGACCTTTGGCGACTGGCACTGTACGGACACGCGCGTCTATGTGTGTGAAAAGTTGCCAGATTATGAATAATCTCCCAGTATTTTGCATATAGTTATGTAATATTCTTATATTCATTTGCGGTTTTGAAGAATTTACCATGGATTTAATTAATGCTTTTATAAATACACTAGAGGACGCCAGCAGCTACGCCTGCATTTTTTTTTTAATTTACCCGTTTAGGCCGATCCCGTGGGAATTTCGGGAAATCCCTTCTTAGTGCACCCCTACGGTCCCCAAGGAACATACATGCCAAATTTCAGCTTCCTGCGCCCAATAGTATCGGCTGTAGCGTGTCTGTCAGTCAGTCAGTAACGCAAGGATTTTATATATTAAGATTTCTTAAATGTAGGTACCGAGTTAAGTTTTAACTACTTCGTAAATCTGTATATATAAAATCCTTGCGTTACTGACTGACTGAAAGACAAGCTACAGCCGAAACTACTCGGCGCATGAAGCTGAAATTTAGCATGTATGTTTCTTGGGAACCGTAGGGGTGCACCAAGACGGGATTTCTCGAAATTCCCACGGGATCGGGCAAAACGAGAAATAAGAAAATATGTGCGTGCGAAGCCGCTGGCGTCGATTAGTTGAGAAATAAATAGTATGTATGTACAATTGTACACACGGCACCAAGTCAAGCTAAACAGTTGCTGACTGCTGTACGATTTTGATACTTATTCCCTACGCCATAAGTATGTATGTACACACGGCGCCAAGTCAAGCTAAACAGTTGCTGTACGATTTTGATACTTATTCCCTACGCCATAAGTATGTATGTACACACGGCACGAAGTCAAGCTAAACAGTTGCTGTACGATTTTGATACTTATTCCTTACGCCATAAGTATGTATGTACACACGGCGCCAAGTTAAGGTAAACAGTTGCTGTACGATTTTGATACTTATTCCCTACGCCATAAGTATGTATGTACACACGGCGCCAAGTCAAGCTAAACAGTTACTGTACGATTTTGATACTTATTCTTTACGCCATAAGAACGGTGCAAAGGACAAAGTGTATAAGCTTGACGAGTAGCAGGGTGTACACGAATATTAGGATCGTTTGGGGATCGAACTCAAAACAATATTATGTAAGGTATATACTAATGGAAATTGAAATTCTATTACTATATTTATGAGAAAGAAGATATATCTACAATATACTTTTATAATACGGTAATGTATTTTTCATTAACATGACAATCATTATCACATAACCAATTGACAAGTGCATTTTCCCTAATTCAGGCAGAACGGCGTCGACAAAAACTGGCAACACTTACATATTTCTTGCACAAATACGAATTTTATCGAAATTAAATTAGGAAACAGTCAAATTATCAATAGTTACCTGTGAAAAGATATTCCATTTTCCTGTTTTTGTTTTTAGGAACAACTTTTACAGTGTTTAAGAACACAAGACGGCATTTTGAGAATTTAAAAGTTGAAGTGATCGTGACGCGTGAACTGTACGATGCTTCGTAGCGCACTGAGACGAGTTTGTATTCGCTTTTCAATTTTGTATTTGCTTTAGTGGCCGCACGCAACTGTGCCGCGCGTTCCATCTGATACTATTCTCATATCTGTGCCATTAAATTACTAAGCAAAATAAATAACTAACCCACCTTTTATACCGGTAACTAACAACCACGTGGGCAGAACCATATAAGGAATCTAGCTATTAATATTAAGTGTAAACTGAATGATTTTTCGTACAAATAACAGACCTTGGAGAAGAAACCAGGGAGTCAAACAAGACCCTATAATTTTGCAAATGCTATCTTTAGCTGACTCAAGTCGTCTTGTCTAGGAGGATAATAAAGACAACTAACCCTAGATCGTAAAAACTTAATTAATCAACTAAAATAAATACGAAAGAACAGTACATATTTCTGAAATCTCTTTAAAAGTGGTTATAATATATATTGAATAAAAATCGTATTAATAATCGCAAGTTTAGTGATCCTTCTTTACTCACAATTGACAGGTAATTCTTCCCGTCTAATCGACTAAGTTTAAATAACTTGAACATCTATACATGTATATAAATTCTATATAAAGAAAATGAATCACCTGAGGATGGTTTAGGTGTATTCTTGCAGGCGAAGCTGCGGGCGAAGCCTAGTTTTATAAATAAAGCTCAACTTCTAGTAAAAAAGAAATACAAAACACCAACGCTAATACCCGGGCACCACAAAACATCTTTATAAGAATACACAACAGAAGCTTTTTATTTTTATAACACAATGAAATATTTTATGTAGCATACATAAATAAAATTCAAACTTATTATTTTATGTCTTTTGTGTTGTACGCTATTACTATTTATACTTTCTAGTATAAAGACTATAAAAATGGTGATCTTAGTTTTCATTTTGGTTTTTTATCATTAGTTATTGTGGTGAGATTCGTAAATCACGCATTTTATATCCATAATGAACGTAAATCGAAAATGGGTACAATAAAGATTAGACTAGTTTTATTGGAATGAAACATCTGGTAACACAAAAGTGTAGTTGAGTTTTAAGAGACATAATGTACTTCAGGCCTCCCGCAAGGTGGACCGACGATCTGGTTAAGATCGCGGGAAGCGGTTGGATGCGGGCGGCTCAAAATCGGTCTGTGTGGAGAACCTTGGGGGAGGCCTGTGTCCAGCAGTGGACGTCTCTAGGCTGACATGATGATGATGATGAATGTACTTCATAGAAATAGGGGACGCAAAACTCGACATCAAATTCTTTACTGATCCGTCTGGCCAGCATGGTATAATAGGTCATGTCCTCCAATTGACTCTCGATGGTATAATGATGCCAATTAGAGAAGCCTTTGTCCAGCAGATGATCTCGAAAGGCTATATAATGATAAATGTAACTCATAAAAAATTTGCCTCATTTTTTTTTCCACATTCACACAACACCATGTAGTCCCAAACTAAGCAAAAATGTGTACTATGGGTACTAGACAATGGATAAACATACATATTATTTACTTTTTTTTGTAAATACATTCATATTATACATAGAAACACGCAGAACAAGACAAACATCTATGTTCATGCACACAAATGTTTGACTTGAGCGGGAATCGAACCCGCGACCTTCGGCGTAGCAGTCGCTTACACTCCCGCGGCGCCAACCGGTAGTCGTTATTATAATTTGAGTAGCTGGAATTCAGGAAATACAGCAGCTGAACCTGTTGCTGTCTGCACAGCACCAAACTAGCTGAGTACCTACTTTTTATGACAGGCAATTGAGCCTCGCTAAACAATACCACGTATTTTAAGTTTTACCCAGTGTGTTTAGCTAATGTACCGAAGGGACGATAGCAATGCAATGCGAAATAACAGAAGAACGTTAGGTAACCATTTTTTATTCCGCCCCATGTCGATTTGCGCCGCTCGCGTAAAAAAAACAGGTTTGCATTGCAGCCCTACTTAATTTCAAACAATTTTAACGTTCCTTTCCGTGCTCTTTAGGAGAAGTTTCTCGGCTTTTAGTGCACACTTTCTTTCTCCTCTTGCTGAACTGGACTGCTACCAGTTTACTGCTACCATGTTTGTTCGAACCATTCGCGTTGCAACTCCCTCGATGAGGTACTGACGAGGAGAATCCAGAAACTCTCTTCTCAACCGCAGAAGCGTAGACTTACAAAGAACTACGTAAATTGTGCGTGTACAGTCACAGAAAACGTTTATTTTGCTTTTTAATAATTTAATATAATGATCGTAATTCAATCCTTAATCTTTAAAGACACATTTTTACTTATGCCATTTTTTTACCTGCAAAAAAGGTGAGCTCGTTCCTATTGTTTAAAAATCCAAACCAACCACGCGGTGGCACGCGCGCAGTGAATTTAACCTCAGTGAACGTCGTATTTATTAAGTGAGTGTTTATTGTTTCATATTAAAAACAAAATAATTAAAAATCAACTTTTAAGAGATGTATTATTTTTCGTAGAAATGTCTCATGAAGCTGATGATCTGCCTTCCACATCTTTAGGAAATACCGGTGAATTGAATTTTATAAAAAGAAGCCACCATGGTTTGGTGCTGTTGAGAGCTGGTTATCAATACACGAAAAAGAGAGAAAATAAAAATGGATGGAGTGGAGATGCGTGAAAATTAAAGAGTGCAGTGGATCTTTGCAATTGAACGTTTGTTACCAACCATATACATAAATTATTTTCATTCAGTCAGTCAGTATTTTGATATAGGTATTATTTTTGTTCCCGTAGGATGGTATTATTTCCAATGAAAAAAAGTATAGCTGCAAGCCTGACGAAATTAATAACTTAATGCTGTTAAAGCTCAATGACTTGCGAGAAACAGTCATAAATGCAAATCTTACCCCTATACCAATAATTTACAACAGATTCCAATCACAGTTTTATGATAATAGTGAAATGAATTTGGTAGAAAAGATCCCGTCGTTTGAAAACATTAAAAGCAAATTATATGAAGCAAGAAACAGGGAAGCTGGTATTTCAAAAATAAAGTGCAAGACAGTTGACGAAGTGGAAATTCCCAAACAATTTCAAAGTTTAGTTTTTCATGATCATAAAGATCAATCTTCTAATACACGAATAGTAATTTTATCTACTCCTAATCAACAGGTGCAAATTTCAAAACTTAAACTGTTTCAATGTGACGGAACGTTCGATTGCTGCCCTACTCCATTTGTACAGCTCTATACAATACATGGAGATCATGGAAGTGACGAAGATCACACTCACATAATTCCTTTGGTTTATGTGTTATTAAATAATTAAAAGAAGAAACATACAACATTTTATTCGAAATTTTTAAACAAATGATTCCTGAATGGTGTCCCACGAAATTTTTGACAGACTTTGAACAAGCAGCTATGAACGCCATTTCGACTGTCTTTCCGTCAGTTGTGAAAAGGGTGTTATTTTCACTATTAAAAAAATGTGTGGAAGAAAGCCAAAGAACTTAATTTAACAAAAAATGCAATCACCCGAAGACATGTAAGACTTTCATCTTTACTGCCTTTACTACCACGACAATTTATATCTGAAGGCTGGTGCTACATTATGGAAGACACCCCTAGACACCCCCCAGAAGATGAGAATTTTGTAGACTTTTGGCGTGTCCATGGTGAACGTCATCGAACTACAAATGCCACAGAATCTTGGCATTTAAAACTAAATACTACTGTGCCGAAAAACGCAAATTTATATAAGCTTCTAGTAGCACTGAAAGAAGACGCAGCCTTACATATAGTGGTCGCAACACAAATAGAGAAAAGGGCACCACAAGTAAAACGATGTGCAGGGGAAACTGTGATCAATAATCAGTGGATCAAACATGTCACTGATCAACTGGTTGACCAAAAAATTACTGTCGGTCACTGCCTGGAAAAATTAAAAATTAATTATTAGTAAAATACAATTATTGTTACCAAAAATCTGATAATTGTGCCATTTTTAAACATATTTTTTATATAAAAGGTCGATTTTTTTATAGTTAAGACACATATTTTTTATAGTTAAGACAAAATTAACAAAAGTAGATTTGTTATATTTACTTAATGTTGATTTTTTGTAATTACATTATATTGTAATGACTGTCATGCCAAAATTTTATACATATTTGTTTACAAAGAAAAAAAGTTATTTCTTTTTATAATAGTAGTTGATTGATTTTTTTTGTATTTACTTTAATACAATTAAATACTAAAAATAAAAAATAAAATATTTTTTATTTCCTGCATTTTAAAAATTATTTATTTATTTATTTATTTATTAATTTAAACTTCCTGCAATACAATTTGCACGAGGCGGACTTAATGCCAAAGGCATTTTCTACCAGTCAACCTTAGGGTGATGCAGAGATGATAGTGGCAGGTGTGCTTTAGAGACTAAAAACAACAGAACTAAATATAACAGTAGAATGATGGTAATACATATTTGCGAATAGAAACTCCTTATACATACATACATATAACAAACATACATATGAATAAATATACATGTTTAAATATATTTAATAAGTATATATATATAGGTATATAATATAACATATATAAATATATATTATAACCATATTTATTACATACACATGAGTATTACAATAATGAAATCTGCTAATACATAGGTAATAAATGAGTACTGCTACTGAGAAGTTACCGATTGTCCACGATATAACTGGCGAACCTTGTACTTGAACGTGTCACGTGTATTGGCCATCCTAATTTCAGGAGGGAGAGCATTCCAAAGTAGGATAGATTGGACATAGAAAGAAGAATGAACTAGATTAGAATTGTGGGATGGACAAAGAAGTAGAAGATTATTAGATGATCGTAAGTTCTTAACATGGTTGGAGCAAAGATATTGAAAATAAGGCATTAGATAAGATGGGGCATTAGCGGAGTGGAGAAGTGAGTATAATGTAGTCAGCGTACGCAAATTTCGTCGCTGACGTATTGGTAACCATTTTAATTCACTACGGAATTTCGAGACATGATCGAACTTACGAAGATTGAAAACGAACCGAATGCAATAATTGAGAAGTCGGTCAAGTTTATTGAGCAGATCTGCATTCAGGTCGAGATAACACACATCACCATAGTCAATTATGGGGAAGATTAAGGTTTGCACAAGCATTGCCTTAGTTTTTGAAGGGAGAAAGTTCTTCAGGCGATAAAGAGAGCGAAGAGTCCCGAAAACTTTCTGGCTAACTACTGCAATTTGAGTCCGCCAATCAAGGGTAGCATCTATGTGCAGACCAAGATTTTTTACAGTTGTGGTAAAAGGTATTACACATCCATTGAAAATGACGGGTGGCAGACTCGTGTGGTCGATTCTAGCAATCATACGCGAGCTTCCTACAACAATAGCCTGGCATTTGGATGGATTCACGCAAAGACCGAATCGATCAGACCATACCTTTATCGCTTGTAAGTCATAGTTAACTTTGCCAATTGCATCTGACAGCTTCTCTACCCGTGCCTGAGAGTAAAGCTGCAAGTCATCAGCATACAGGTGATACGCACACTGAAGTTCACGAGTTATGAGATTGATAAATAATGAAAATAGAAGTGGAGAGAGGATTCCGCCTTGTGGAACCCCAGCATATTAATTATAATGAATGAAACCTATATAATTATAATGAATGAAACCTATTGATTTGTTGGAAAAGCTTTTTGAAAGACTGATTTTGATTGAAATATACATTACTTAAAATCACATTTCACAGCATTTTTATTACTGACTGTACCTTCATACCATTTTACAAATTTTGGTATTCGTTTATGAGTGGTATTCGTTCGGAATAGAAATTTACTGGGATAATTAACTAATACCAGTGGTATTAGTTTTTGGTATTAAAAAGGAATAGGTCGTCTTTTTGACTCTTTATATGTTTCTATACGATTTTATTAAATTAAAAATCACATATTAGAAAAACATGTTTCCCAAAGGGTAATTATTAAACAATGATCACAGACTGCCGCGAACATAAATGTCCTTATTTTAAACAACATCATCTATAAACTCCATGAAAAGGAAACATGTAACCCAGAAACACATTAAGAAGTTTTTCCAAGAAAAATATAGCGAGCAAACGTTACACCGTAAGATTTACAAAGTACAAAAGATTTTCAACTGAAATTCCCTGTTGGAAGTAAAAACCGCGACACTGCAAAGAAATTAAACCGTTACCACCTGTGTGTGATATCAGAAACACATAAAGGCTTCATAGTTTTCTACTTTTATTAAAGGTTCATGTGCCACTGTGGGCGGGACGTGTAGCGATTTTACTAATTGTTTAGTTTAGACAAACGTTGTGACGCTATCTAAAGAAGCAAAGAAACTATACCTACTGAAATGTCTCTGCAGGCATTTAGAACAAAAAGAAAGTAGAGACGAAGCAGTTCGTTAGTCTCTCCACTAGGCTATCGCTGCTCTCGTATGATGTTTCTTATTTAGTACATAAGTTATAAAAAAAATTAGTAAAAGATAACATCATTGTACAAGGTTGTACAAAATATCGGAAAAAAATTCAAGAAAGTTTAAGTCTGTCCGGATTTTACCATATAATGCCTGGCTTTAATGTGTGATATAGCTGAAAAACACCTACAAAGCAAACGTTTTCCGAAATAGCAACTTTATTTACTGGTAAGTTAGAATCATGCTAAATCGTGAACCAGTGTAAAAAGTTATTCGTTTAAATTTTAAGTTTATAGGGAATCTACGAGATTAACGCAAACATGATGCACATGTTAGTTGACGTCTAATATGGGCCAATAGCAACTAGATACGTCGCAAATGCTTCCTAACTTCCTAAGTTTCACTAACCGCTTCTCGCCAAACCGTGAGACAGAGCCTTAGTTCGGGAATCGCACCTAACGGTTCAATTAAGAAGAGAATTGATGGCCGGATGTTTGTTCCGTATTTTATTTTAACTGTCCAAGTTTACGCGTCATTTGAGATGATTGGATTTTTATTTTGTTTTTTTACAGATATTAGTTCTTAGAGTTTGTTTGATTGAAAACAATTATGCGGTTAGTTGAATTTTATTCTTATTTCGTATAATTCTCTTCTATTGGGATTTTGACAAAAATATAAAATAGGGTTAAAAGTTTCTCAAACTTACGATAACAACATAATAATTGCTTTCATATTCAGTTAGGTAGATAGAGAGAGCCGTGGCAAGCTATGACGTCTGAGCGATTATCTCATGCAATTTAATGTTTTGTGTGAAAAGGATACAATTTCGATGCGTTTTGGGTATTCTCAATTAAATGCATCGTATTTTTTTATGGCAAGAATATTACAAAAAGAATCTCTCCGGCGGGGAATCGAACCCCGGTCTCCCGCGTGACAGGCGGGGATACTGACCACTATACTACCGAAGACATGATGTGTGACTTGAAATATAGGTTTGGCTTATTAAATATCTAAAATATAATTACAGCTGATGTTTAAAAGAAAGAAAGAGACGAGAGAATAATTTATTTATCAGAACAAGGACAAGCAGGTAAGGTATGTTAAAATAAAAACTACAATTGAAATAGTTGATCTGTCTTAAGACACTGAATAAATGGAGTTGTCGATATTGTACTCAACAATTTATTTTTGCCAAATTGTGAAAGATTGCGGCGGTCCAGACGTAATCAACCTTTAGTCCAAGATCCCAGGGCCGCCAGACCTTACTTATTTTCTCAGAAACGTAATGTATAGAATAATATAGTGTTAGTATGTGCTATGAGTGAACGCATACTTGCTAGCTTGGATAGTGGGCCAATTTTTTACGTAGGATGTGCTTGGTAATAATGTTACTAACCTTTCTTAAATTCTCAGTGCTGATTTTATGTAGTCTCACGCCTATAACCCCGAAGAGGTAGGCAGAGGTGCATTTCTACACCCACTTTTCGCCAGATATACTTTAGTCCCACGTAATAAGGGGCGAGCCTATTGCCGTACCGGGCACATTTCCAGACTCCGTGCTGCTACTGAGAATTTCGTGACAGAAAAACCCAATAACACTGCCCGACCCAGGAATCGAACCCGGGACCTCCCGATCCCACGCGCACATTTATGCCGCGGGACCAACGAGGCAGTCGTATAGGGTTTGATGTCGAGTTTTTTGTCTCTACGCAAAGATGGTATTTGCATCGTGTTATGCCTGTCTTACGACACCCACGTGAAGATAAGGGGTGGTGACACTTGTATTCTATGCCTTCAACCACACGGCTATTTTGATTGGATACAGCTATATTTGTTTATAAATATCTAGAAATATCGAAAATGGATTTAAATATGTAAGTGAAAGCAGAAGAAGAATGGATTTAAATAATGTTTAAATCTAATATTTAACATAGCATGTAGAATTAACGCTTAAAATAATCTTTAGCTTATAGTTATAAGTTTTGTGCAGTCCAGTAACAATGGCGAATCTTCTTCAGTTTTAAGGGAGCCCAATATAAGCCAACATACTTATATTGGCGCTATATCACACTTGGAAAAGTTGGAAATGCTAAAATATGAATTTTAGCACTATTTCACACTTAGGGATTCTCACCAAGAATGCAGCTGCCTTCATAACATTGATGAAATATTATTTTGTACTAACATGTAAATAAGCAAGTTTCAAGAGGCGCTTTAAAATTTTGACCAGAACCATGATAGGTTTCACCGAAAATTCACTTTTCCATGAAGAATAAGCTACACAAGACTTAGCTTTTAACAACAAAAATAGTTGTGTTGTGTGTTGAGTGTTTCTTCTATGTTATGGCTGACATTAAGTAATATCATTCTGAATCTTACTTCAAAAGACTTTGGATTTTTTAGAGCACAACAATACGCGATGCACTCCCTTCGACTGTTTACAATATAAGAGCTTATAATATAAATTTGAGGCGCGTATTAGGGTCGGCACATATCTGACGGAAGATGCGTCGAACGTATCTTCGGTCGCGTCTATTCCGTCAAATAAATCGGTACACATCTGACGGAAAATGCGTCGAGCGTATCTACAGCGGTCGCGTCTATTTAGTCAAATTAGACCTGCTACATTACGCGTCTAGTGAGTTTCTGCGTTCAGCAACTGCAGTGCGGTTGCTTTGTATGACATTAAATTTTAAAACGTCGCCCAACGCGTCAGTCAAAATTCACGTGGTGCGTGGTGCGCGCGACGTCGACCGATAATGCGTTGAAGGAAACGGAACAGACGCTGTTCGCTCGACGTACTAACGGATCATTGGTCAGATGTGAAAGGTTGAATGTTTTTCTATATATTTGTATGTTTTGGCGTAACGCGACGCATATTCGGTCAGATATGTTCCACCCTTAAGCTCATTTTTTACTATAACTTACTTATATTGACATTTGCAGGAGTAATTGCATTGACGTAATTCAATTACAGGAGCCATATAGGCGGTTATGGTATTTGAGCTAATATAAACACGTTATAAGTAAAAGTAGACTTATAAAATGGGCCCTTTTCGTGACTTATATGTGGATATAAGTCTCATATAGTCCTCTATAAACGATGGTTCTGGGATAGCTTAAAAACCAATTTTTGTGTGTCATTTGTAAAACGAGATCTTCTTTATTATATGACTAGATAAATCCGCCATTACAACCGCGTTGTTTATTAATACTACTGTTCCGCTCCCATGGCTCATAGGGTGATTTTATATAGCATGTAGCTTTCCTCGATAAGTGAACTATACAATACTGTAAGAATTTTTCAGATCGGAGCAGTAGTTCCTAGATGTAGATTAGCGCGTTGAAGCAAACAAAAAACTCTTTTTTCCTTAAAATTTAATTTTGGTAGTTTGACTGCCCAAGACGCCCAAGTGCCCAAAGTCTCTTGTTTTTGTTTCCTTTTTAATTTTTATAAATAAACGAAAATGATTATCAGACTTGTTATTACTTGCGCGCCCTATGTCCGACTGACGACTGCACGAAAAAAATCGTGTCGTGTACACGTGCCGATTGGTCTTGTCTGCGGAAGACAAGAAAAGTTTTCGTGTGTAGAACAGACAAAATTCTTGTCGTGTACACGAAGAATTTGTCTTGTCTGCCGCAGACACGGTAAATTTTCTTACCGTGTGCAAGCGCCCTTCCATCTAACAACACTTTGTGTAATCCACGAATTATGATTACGGGTGGGTATCACAGCAGTTTCAATACGCAGCTGCTGCTTCTCACTGCACCAATTGTCGCGGGTTCTATTCCTATACAGTTAAAAATATTGTAAGATTCACAAATGTATATTCATTTTATATGTTATTTGAATGTTTAAATAGTGGCCAGCTTAACAGTATAAACCTATTCCTAGTACTGCGCTCGGAGCTTGACTTTTTGAAGATAATAAGGGGCCATCCATAAATTACGTCACACATATGGAGGTTGATGAAGTGTGACATTGTATGATAAATGAGATGATGATGTATGAGAGCAACTGTGACAAGGACGGGGGAAGGTGTCAAAACATTATGAAAATCGTGTGACGTAATTTATGGATGCTCCCTAATGGAAAGAGACTAATTGGTAGAGTCTTCATATTACCTCCTCTCTAATTACATAAAACAATTTATTGTAAAACTCTACCTATGTAGGTATGTATTTTAAATCGTGTTAAAATGGAACAATGGACACACTCATGTATGTGTAATTAATTAAATAATTAAACCAGTTTCAAATAAATGCCGTATTTGCTTCGGTTCAGGTATTATCGTGTATGTACAGCTGATCCTCATTAACATCGCTTTGTATGCAAACCGCCAGTCGCTTGCAACATTTCAATATAATGGCTTTTAAGCTATTTTAATATAAATAACCATTTAAAAATAAAGCATACTGTTGACCAGCCATTAATCTAATTTATAAGTTAAAAAACAAGTAGTACAACATTACTAGGGAGCTAGAATTTTTTTGCTTAGAATGGTTCATAGCCTTCAATTTGATATCCATATTGTACTTAGTTAATTAAAAAAAAACTTTACTTTACATTTCGAGATGACGGCACTCGGCCTAAAAGTCTATTTTTCAAAATAGTGTAACGAAATACTCCGTATTGCGTTATAATATCTCGCAGGCGCTTAACGCAGTGGGTGGAGCCAGCCTAGCCCGAGCAGCGCTTCGCTAGGAATTATTACGTTATATAGTCATGGACCGGCTCACAGGCAGCTGTGAGTCACTGGTCTATGCCTATATAAGATGGGTGCGCGATCTAAATCGGTCACTTTCCCTAGACGTCGCTACGCTGCCACTACTTGACTACTACCACGCATCTGTCCTGCCTTCTACTTCTATATCTACTGTCCCGCTGGGGGTGAGCATATTCTAGTTGTCTGTATGCCTATATGTTTTGTCTGTAGTATCTGTCTCTCTTAAGCATAACAGCCGATCTAGGGACAGCCTGCTCCTGACCGGTTGCTGTGTATTCTCTATGCTACTTTCCAGTTCTCCCTACGGGCTACAATTCTCCCTACGGAGTAGATAGGACCCGGAGACCTCTCCGGGTCCTCTCTACACCTGTAGAGACACCTCTACGGGTCTACACCTGTCTTCTCCCTACGGGTTGCTGTTGGCTGCGATCTACGAGCTGCTCGCGCCGTGCTTCTACCAGCCACTGCCTACACATCAGCTCCTATCTACGAGCTTCCTACAGCCAGGCCACTAACGCCTGACTGCACCAGCCTACCCTGAGCCATACCGCTCAGCTTAGATCAGCTGCACCGCCTGAGCCTGCCGCTCGGCCTCCTCGACCACCGAGCTGCCTACCACTTAGGCCAGCTCACCGGCGACCCTACAAGCAGTCTACCCTGCGAGAGTCGGAGAGCAGCAGAAGTCCACACTCCAGCCTTCAGGCCGGTGCTCACCTAGTCGGTCATACTGTATGTAAGCGGTAGTGAGACATAATAAAAAAACCTGTTCCTTCTAGTAGTGTTTCTATCAGAACCCTGATAACCTACCTGAGAACTAAACGTCTCAATATCTTTGCCGACACGAGGGATAGCGACACTACGTGGCCTATCTTTATATCTGGTTTTATAATTTTTTTGCGTTACTGGCTGAATGATAGACAACGCACGACCAAGACTATTGCGCGCAACAAGCTGAAGATGGCATGTAGGTATTTTCCTTGGGGACCGTAGGCGTACACTAAGAAGAGATTTTCAAAAATCCCACAAAATCGGTCAGATAAAAAAGCGGGTGTAGCTGCATCACATCTGGAGGAATGCTAAACTTGTCCAGGGAATCGAATCAAATCTAAGATATCACAATCACACGTACAGCACCAAGCGCATAAAAACGACCAAAGTGATAATACGGGCGACCAGCAGTATAACCCGTTCGAAAAACTTAACCACAAGGAAAATAATCTCATACCACATATGCCAAAGTTTCGATCAAACAATACAAATAAGGAAGTGCGATGTGCTCAAACTCCACAATAACCCTCGTCCACAACACTGAACATTGCACGGATTTTCCACATGAAAAGCCTCCATTCCATTGCATTTCGGATTCAATGGGGGATGCTTTCTTCGTGGAAATTATACGAAACCGTCCCCAACACATTTACTTTTCATGAGAACAACTTTATTTTGACTATGAATACTTCTGTAGCTCTCCGAAAGTACATCTCGGATTATGAATTACAAAGTTACCACCTAGCTGTTGAGATTTTGTTGTATTATCTTGTATGTTTTGTTCTGAGATTATTGTTTAATATCGTTCGATTGCGATGTTACAATTTACTGTTATTAAGTATACCGATTATCATAATATTATAAAGTTTATTAACTTTAGCAATGTTTCACACTCAAAAAAGTTACACATGAATATACAGGATGTCACATGACCCATCACCAAGACGAAGTCTACTTATTTTGGACATCATGCTAAGTTATACTAAGCAGAAATAATACCAGGGAAACGATTTTTTTAATTGGGCACATTTTTAAAACCGCAATTAAAAGTGCGCGCGTGCAATGCTGGAAATACCTTCTTATCCATGGGTGCATAGGACTATAGGACATCTATAGAAGAAATTAGCGGTGTAAATTCGTCGTTCTTCATTTCTTTAACATAATTAGAAAAATTGTATGGTGACTATGAACACTCAATATCTCCTGAACCAGTAATTTCCCAGGTATGGTGCGCAAGTAAAAAATGTTCATAATGATTGGTACAATATGTATGTGTATTTGTATATCCATGTTGTGTCCATCTTTCGATTACCATATAGTTTATAAATTACCTTTACACTAGTTTTTAATCATGTTTAAACTGTAATGTGTGTGTAATATAGTCAGTACATATTATAATAGAAACGAATAAATACATAAATTTCACAAGAGTACCTAAATAAAGAAAATAAGCGTGTCTTTTTTTATTTCCGGCTGTCAAATTGATTTCACGCGACGTGGTAGGTAAGCTGACACTGTCCCTTTTTCTCGTATTGCGATAAGATATGGCATGACAATAATTACTCATACTTCACTAGACTTTACCCACGGTTCTACCTGCGTGGGATTATTTTACCCCTTAGAGCGGAGACTTCCAATAAGCAAACATGCTGAATTACAGCTTTTTACGCATAGAAGTTTCGGCTATGTGTTGGCTGGCAGTCACTCAGTCAAGTAAACATTTTATATATAGAAATTGAAGAACGTTCTTTACGTCTCTCTGTCTTGTGTAGATATTTGCCTACCTATTATTTAGAAAAAAGAATACTGTTACATCTTGAGAGCTCTCTACTAATATTATAAGCATGAGCAGCATATCTGCCAAGTCGAGCAAAAAAGCGGCACGGCCGTACCATCCTTTTCTCGAAGCAGTTCATGCCATTTTCGACCCCCTATAACTTCATTGTGGATAAAACTAGAAGCCTGATTTTTATTTACTAAGCAGGCATTGTATAAACATGGTATAATATTTAAAATTTAATTCAATTTTAACCAGTAGCTTAAGAATTATAACGAGTCAATGTTTCTTATTTTGTCACTCACTGACCGATCATCAAAAGTCTAAGGCACTTCTAGCAGATAGAAGCTTCAAATTTAGTATACAATTAGTGTTTAGTGTATGAATTAAGGAAAAACTAAAATATTTTTTAATTGCTGTCCAGTTTTCGTGATACATCAACTGCATAAATGACTTTGGTCTTAATATTTAAATATATAGGATTACAAAATTACGTTTGCAGTTAGAGCTTTAATTAAGAAAATTCGATTTTGGTGTACAAGAAATAGAAGTTACCGGAAAGGACAAAAGTAGGACTATCAACAAAAGAAATGAGATCCCATAAAAAAACAATACTTGTCAAAAAAACCAAGTCTCGCTACGATAAAAAGTTGTGAGATCCATGTAATACCAAGTCGGTTAATAAAAAATCTTTAATGTTTTATATAAATAGATTGACTTGGTAATCGCACTAAACAATCTAATTTATATAATTATGTATTACTTATGACATATATTGTGTTTTCATGCGATGGCATATAAAAAATATAAATAATAGGTACTGTCACACTCATTTCGGCAGCGGTAATTTTTACCAGACGCTTTAAAGTTTCCAAAATATCTAGCTATCAGTAGAGACAGTGGTCACTTCTGATAGCTAGATATTGTCGCCGAAATGAGTGCGACAGTATTATTTATAATTTTTTAATAATGTTTTCTAACACATACATAAAAATCAGCACTGAGCATTTAAGAAAAGTAAGTAGGTACAATTTTTACCTAACCTTAGCACCTCGTACCTAAAAATTGGCCCACGATCCAGCTAACAAGTATGTGTCCACTCATGACACATACTAACACTACATGATTCTATACATTTCATTTCTGAGAAAATTAGTAAGGTCTGGCGGCCCTGGGATCTTAGGGTACGAATTTACAAAATGTATGGAAATTGTTCCCGTGGACCTTTAGCACCTCATAACTAAAAATTGGCCCACGATCCAAGCTAGCAATGTATGCGTACACTCATCGCAGATACTAACACTACATTATTCTATACATTTCGTTTCTGATAAAATAAGTAAGGCCCCTGTGCTCTTACTCTATTACTAAGTATACCTACGCTACTCATACATATCTAAAGATGACTAACTTGAATAGTCACAATTTAATACCCTATGGGTCCCCTAGATGAGGCAGAGGGCATCCACAGTGCTCCGCCATCCCGTTCGGTCTTGAGCTTCAGGCTTCATTTCGCTCCAGGTCTTGCCTATGGTTTTCGCCTCTGCGATGATTGTTCGCCGCCAGATAAAAAATAGGATATCAAAATTATGTATGTGAGAGATTCCCGCCGGAGAGATTCTTTTCGGAAAGTTCTTTGTAACACTCTCGCAGGTAACTACTGTGATTCCGAATTATTTTGTGTACATTTCGTTGTTTAAAATCTAATTTTCTAAATTCTAAGTGTTTTTTTATGATTAAGACTACAGTTTAAAGTAAGCGATAGTTTAGTGGGACACCAATACACTGCTACTTAAAGGATCTAGTATTTAAACTACAGATTACTTTAAATGATGCAAGGCAATTAAACGCACGGCTCTCAGACATGTCAGTTTACTCACAATGTTTTCATACACCCATGTTTTCATATAACAAGCAATAATTAACAATTTAATCTATACTAATATAATAAAGCGGAAGAGTTTGTTTGTTTGAACGCGCTAATCTCAGGAACTACCGGTCGGATCTGAAAAAATCTTTTTGTATACGATAGCCCAGTTATTCCGAAAGGCTATAGGCTATATAACATAACGCTTCGACCCTTTGGGGGCGGGCAAAAGGCTAAAAAGGCTAAAATATAATGTCGGCTAATCTCAGGTACTAGGAGTCAGATTTTAAAAATTGTTATTGCCTATGATAGCCCAATCATTCCCAAAGGCTATAGGCTGTATAACATTACGACACAACTTTTAGGGGCCAGACAAAAATAATAAAATGGTCAAACGAGAAGGGGGAGGGTTGGCTCAAAGGCAAAAAAAGGCTACACGAATAGGATACAATCTATATGGGTATCGTTTTCGAGATTTTCGGGACGCTGATTAATAATATGAAATTTATTTAGTAATCCAAGATGGCGGACGGGAAATTAAAGATGGCGGATGAGAAAAATTTTAAAAATCAATATGGGTATCGCCTTCGATATTTTTAGGGGGTGGGAATCGAAATACAACATCAATTTCGTGATCAAAGATGGCGGATGTGAAATCAAAGATGGCGGACGGGATTTTTTTAACCTTTTAAGCGCTTGGCTAAGTAGGTATCAATTGTCGTGCCCCTAGCGCGCGGCTACAAATCGATAAAGTAATACCTACAATAAATAAGGAGGAGCAATCGTTGTATCGATAAAAAAAGTCTAAAAGTTTTTATGTTTTTATTTTAAATCAGCCTTATGGTTCCTACAAACATGCGCGACACAAAGGAACCGCTCATGTCTTTGTGTCAAAATCTTCATTGTCCTCATGATCCTGAAATGACAAATTAAAATTAATTACGTATATTATTTTTTATATTCATTAGGTCAAAATTACATTTCGTAACAAGTGGTGGGTAGGTAGGTATATAACTTTAATAAACGGGCAACGCCGGAGCACAGTAACGTAGCAGTAACCGTTCGTTAAAAAGAGACAAACGCGAGTGCGAGTGCCTGTTCGACTTGGTAGGTACTGTCACAGTAGGTACTAATGGTATGGACAACATACAACATGGTTCCAAATTTGAACAATAAATAGGAGATGTAGATAAGTAGGTATAATAACAGAATTACATCACACTGTTGAAAATACTATTTCGATTCATCAAAGAGTTACCTAAACCCAACGGAAGTCTTATTTATACCTATACCTACTAAATAATAAGAAGAAGAACATAAGAAGAAATTGAAATAGGTATCTATTTACCTCTCCATCACTTCTAAATTCTTCCGTAGATTCGAATAATTCCTCTTCGTCGTCACCTTCTAATATTCTAATTAATTCCTCAGTAGTCGTCATTATTGAAATGTGACTATTTAATCGACAATGCGAAAATATCCACGAACAACATTAATGGAACTTTCCATTTCGTTTGATCCGCTTGTGACGAAGGCAGCGGCAGCGGTCGTATTAATGTGACAGCCGCGCTAGACTAACTAGAGAAATATGTTGCAAGCATAGGCGTCTAGGGATGGGAACTAACGTCAAATGTTGGCATTATTCAAAGATTCTCAGGAATATTTTTCTGTGAATTATAAGGAAAATAATTATAATAATACAAGGCAATATGTTGTTAAATTTAACTTAATTTTGTATGACACTGTTTATTTTATGCTGAATGATGCATTATACCTGATTATTTAGCTGTGTGTTATTTCGTTTTTAAAATGTGCATTGCATTGTATCCCATCCCTATGGTCATATTTATGCGACACGCGCGATAGACAATGAAGAAAAGTCCGATCTGCCGGTTACTTTTTTTGTTTAAGTTCATAATTGTAAGTAGTTGTCATAAATAATAGCTCTATTTAATAATAGTTTTAGTTGTACCACACAGTTAATAGGACGAAAATAGAACGAAAAAATTATGCATGTTCTCTGTCGCAGAAATACGACACGAGCGATAGGGACACGGAAATATGTGTCGCATATATGCGACACAAGCGGTTAAAGGGTTAAAGTCGATATGGGTATCGTCTCCGATATTTTAAGGCATGGGGAATTCAATATTATATAAAAATCTATGTTTGTTTGTTCATAATTTATAGACTCTGAAATGATAAGAGATTAAGCGCTAAGTCAATGGTAACTTTGGAAAAGGGGCTTGGAAAAATGTATTAAAATAAAAACTCTTAAAAAGGCGATACGGAGTTCGCTGGGTCAGCTAGTATACGTATAAACTACGTGAAGTCAGTGGTTCGCGCCGTGGTTTTGAACCCAAGACCCTCTGCGTAGCAGTCTGTTGGACTGTCCACTGGGCTATCGCTGCATTATAGATTGAAACATGTATGTCTTCATACAATGATTTGTGAATAGCATTGTAACTAAATTCTAATATCAGTTATATGTAGATAATAGATTATTTATTAATTTTATTTATTTATAGTCTCACGCCTTTATCCCCGAAGGGGTAGGCAGATGTATAAATGTTACACCCACATTTCGCCATGAATTTTTAGGTCTCACGTAATACGGGCGAGTCTATTGCCGTTACTGAAACGGTGAATTGAAATTAGTAATCAATCTGGTATATTAATTAATATTATTTGCAACTTAGGTCAACAGTTATTAGCAAATTGTTAATTGTGGTTCATATTACTGATTAGGAAACAGACGCGACGTGATGTATCATCGTTGAATTATGTGCAAATACTATGGCATAGAAATGTTTATTCTCAGGCGGCTCCTGTACGACCCGGTAAACTCTGATGGCTAATCAGAGTTTACCGGATCGTACAGGAGCCGCCTATCCACTAGACAAGTGCGCGTTGGTCGATTTTATATTTTTCAATATGTATAACCGAACAACTTCCCGCTAGAACACCATAAGGGCGAGAAGCGCTCAGCAAGACATCGTCGCTTCCAGTGTGTTCAATGTGCGTCTAAAGTAGCACTGCTACTTTAGACGCATATTGACACTCGTATATAAAACCAGTTTCTAGTGTGCTTCGACTCTATGAGCGAGCCAAGGGAGTTTTTTACAAACTGGTCCAGCGCCGACTTGTTTGGTTCTACTTCAATACTACTACCTCCGAGTAGCAGTCTGTAATTATTCCCACAAGGCAACTGCTGCCTTAAATACTATGATCAAGTAAAATGTAGAAGTAGGAGTGAAGACCTCAGTACCTCTGTATACCTATTTAAAATTGTTACTAGAGTAAAATAGAATATAAACTTTGCCAAACAGAGTCTCTCCAGCGGGGAATCGAACCCCGGTCTCCTGCGTGACAGGCGGGGATACTGACCACTATACTACCGAAGACATGACTTGTAGTTTGAAATATAGCTTCGTGTTATTCTATAAAACACACCTAATGTTAATAGATAGGTCTATATAAAAACATACCATTAAATTGCTAAGCAAAATAAATAACCTACCCACCTTTTATCCCGGTAACTTACAACCATGTGAGAAGAACCATGGAAGGAATCTAGCTATTAATATTAAGTGCAAACCGAATGATTTTCCGTACAAATCAGAGTCTACAAATAACAGATCTCGGGGAGAAACCAGGGAGTCCAACAAGACCCTATAATTTTGAAAATGCTATCTTAAGCTGACTCAAGTCGTCTCGTCTAGTAATAATAAAGACAACTAACCCGAGATCGTAAAAACCTAATTAATCAACTAAAATAAATCCGAAAGAACAGTGCATTTTTCTGAAATTTCCTTGAAAGTGGTTATAAATCTCTTGAAAAAAAATCGAATTTGTAATCAAAAGTTTAGTGATCCCTCTTTACTCACAATTGACAGGTAATCCTTCCCGTCTAATTGACTAAGCTTAAGTAACTTGAACATCTGTACATATACAATATACATGTATCCTAGAAATAAAATTCATAAAAAAATAATCACCAAAACGTTTGTACGCGCATTACTGTCAATTACTACACCAAATTGGATAAATCTTCCTTTTATGTGTTCATTATTCTCGAAAGTAGGTATTATAAAATGAAGGTCCCATTTTTTCCTGTCTGTCAGTATGAACGCATAACATAACATAACTTCACGCCTTTTATCCCCGAAGGGGTAGGCAGAGGTGCATTACACACCCACATTTCGCCAGTTATGTTTTCGGTCCCAATGTAATAGGGGGCGAGCCTATTACCATCTACCGGGCACATTATTAAGCGAGCAATATATAGTTTTTTAATTCACACATAACTTCGAAAAGTCAGAGGTGTGTGCCCATGCATGAACGCGATAAACTAAAATACTACCGAACGAATTTTTGTATGGTTTTCACCAGTAGATATGGTGATTCCTGAGGATGGTTTAGGTGTACAATTCTTGCAGGCGAAGCTGCGGGCGAAGCCTAGTTTTATAAATAAAGCTCAACTTCGAGTAAAAAAGTAGTACACAATAAACACTAACGCTAATACCCGGGCACCACAAAACATCTTTATAAAAATACACAACAGAAGCTTTTTATTTTTATAACACAATGAAATATTTTATGTAGCATACATAAATAAAATTCAAACTTATTATTTTATGTCTTTTGTGTTGTACGCTATTACAATTTATACTTTCTAGTATAAAGGCTATAAAAATGGTGATCTTAGTTTTCATTTTGGTTTTTTATCATTAGTTATTGTGGTGAGGTTCGTAAATCACGCATTTTATACCCATAATGAACGTAAATCGAAAATGGGTACAATAAAGATAAGACTAGTTTATTGAAATGAAACATCTGGTAACACAAAAGTGTAGTTGAATTTTAAGAGACAATGTACTTCAGGCCTCCCGCTAGGTGGACCGACGATCTGGTTAAGATCGCGGGAAGCGGTTGGATACGGGCGGCTCAAAATCGGTCTGTGTGGAGAACCTTGGGGGAGGCCTTTGTCCAGCAGTAGACGTCTCTAGGCTGACTTGATAATGATGATGAATGTACTTCATAGAAATAGGGGACGGAAAACTCGACATCAAATTCTTTACTGATCCGTCTGGCCAGCATGATATAATAGCTCATGTCCTCCAATTGTCTCACGATGGTATAATTATGCCAATTAGAGAAGCCTTTGTCCAGCAGATGATCTCGAAAGGCTATATAATGATGAATGTAACTCATAAAAAATTTGCCTCATTTTTTTTCCACATTCACACAACACCATCTAGTCCCAAACTAAGCAGAAATTTGTACTATGGTTACTAGACAATGGATAGACATACATATATGTATACTATACTTTTTTTTTGTAAATACATACATATTAATACGTAGAAACACCCAGACCAAGACAAACATCTATGTTCATGCACACAAATGTTTGACTTGAGCGGGAATCGAACTCGCGACCTGCGGCGTAGCAGTCGCTTATACTCCCGCGGCGCCAACCTGTCGTCGTTATTATAAACTGAGTAGCTGGAATTCAGGAAATAGCAGCTGAACCTGTTGCTGTCTGCACAGCACCAAACTAGCTGAGTACCTCCTTTTTATTACAGGCAATTGAACCTCGCTAAACAATGCCACGTATTTTAAGTTTTAACCAGTGTGTTTAGCTAATGTATCGAAGGGACGATAGCAATGCAATGCGAAACAACAGAAGAACGTTAGATAACCATTTTTACTACGCCCCATGTCGATTTGCGCCGCTCGCGTAAAAAAAACAGGTTTGCATTGCAGCCCTACTTAATTTCAAGCAATTTTAACGTTCCCGTGCTCTTTAGGAGAAGTTTCTCGGCTTTTAGTACACACTTTCTTGCTCCTCTTGCTGAACTGAACTGCTACCAGTCGAAATGGTTGTTCGAACCATTCGCGTTGCAACTCCCTCGATGAGGTACTGAGGAGGTGAATGCAGAAACTCTCTTCTCAACCGCAGAAGTGTAGACTTACAAAGAACTACGTAAATTGTGCGTGTCTTTTTGACTCTTCACATGTTTCTATAAGATTTTATTAAATTAAAAATCACATATTAGAAAAACATGTTTCCCAAAGGGTAGTTATTAAAAACAGACTGCCTCCGTGGTCCAGTGGATAGCGTATGCGACTGCTGATCGGAGGTCACGGGTTCGATTTCCAGGTCGGGCAAAAGTGTTACTGGGTCTTTCCGAATTCTCAGTAGCAGCACGGAGTGTGGTGATGTGCCCGGCAACGGCAATAGGCTCGCCCCTATTACGTGGGACCTAAAAATTCATGGCGAAATGTGGGTGTAATATTACACCTCTGCCTACCCCTTCGGAGATTACGGGCGTGATTCTATAAATAAAAATAAAATACAAAATAAAATAATTATTAAACTATGACCACAGATTGCCGCGAACATAAATGTCCTTATTTTAAACAACATCATCTATAAACTCCATGAAAAGGAAATAAGTAGCCCTACATGTAACCAAGAAACACATATTAAGAAGTTTTTCCAAGAAAAATATAGCGAGCAAACGTTACACCGTAAGATTTACAAAGCACAAAAGATTTTCAACTGAAATTCTCTGTTGGAAGTAAAAACCGCGACACTGGAAAGAAATTAAACCGTTACCACCTGTATGTGATATCAGAAACACATAAAGGCTTCATAGTTTTCTATTTTTATTAAAGGTTCATGTCCCACTGTGGGCGAGACGTGTAGCGATTTTACTAATTGTTTAGTTTAGACAAACGTTGTGACGCTATCTAAAGAAGCAAAGAAACTATACCTACTGAAATGTCAGGCATTTAGAACAATAAGAAAGTCGAGACGAAGCAGTTCGTTAGTCTCTCCACTAGGCTATCGCTGCTCTCGTATGATGTTTTTTATTTAGTACATAAGTTATAAAAAAAACAGTAAAAGATAACATCATTGTACAAGAATGTACAAAATATCTGAATAAATTTAAGAAAGTTTAAGTCTGTCCGGATTTTACCATATAATGCCTGGCTTTCCTGTGTGATATAGCTGCAAAACAGCTACAAAGCAAACGTTTTCCGAAATAGTAACTTTATTTACTGGTAAGTTAGAATCATGCTAAATCGTGAACCAGTGTAAAAAGTTATTCGTTTAAATTTTAAGTTTATAGGGAATCTACGAGATTAACGCAAACATGATGCACATGTTAGTTGACGTCTAATATGGGCCAATAGCAACTAGATACGTCGCAAATGCTTCCTAACTTCCTAAGTTTCACTAACCGCTTCTCGCCAAACCGTGAGACAGAGCCTTAGTTCGGGAATCGCACCTAACGGTTCAATTAAGAAGAGAATTGATGGCCGGATGTTTGTTCCGTATTTTATTTTAAGTGGCCAAGTTTACGCGTCATTTGAGATGATTGGATTTTTATTTTGTTTTTTTACAGATATTAGTTCTTAGAGTTTGTTTGATTGAAAACAATTATGCGGTTAGTTGAATTTTATTCTTATTTCGTATAATTCTCTTCTATTGGGATTTTGACAGACTAACTCAGCAGATAAATTAACAATTACTATTTACTATAGCTTTTTATGACAAAAATATATTCTCAATTAAATGCATCGTATTTTTTTATGGCAAGAATATTACAAAAAGAATCTCTCCGGCGGGGAATCGAACCCCGGTCTCCCGCGTGACAGGCGGGGATACTGTCCACTATACTACCGAAGACATGATGTGTGACTTGAAATATAGGTTTGGCTTATTAAATATCTAAAATATAATTACAGCTGATGTTTAAAAGAAAGAAAGAGACGAGAGAATAATTTATTTATCAGAACAAGGACAAGCAGGTAAGGTATGTTAAAATAAAAACTACAATTGAAATAGTTGATCTGTCTTAAGACACTGAATAAATGGAGTTGTCGATATTGTACTCAACAATTTATTTTTGCCAAATTGTGAAAGATTGCGGCGGTCCAGACGTAATCAACCTTTAGTCCAAGATCCCAGGGCCGCCAGACCTTACTTATTTTCTCAGAAACGTAATGTATAGAATAATATAGTGTTAGTATGTGCTATGAGTGAACGCATACTTGCTAGCTTGGATAGTGGGCCAATTTTTTACGTAGGATGTGCTTGGTAATAATGTTACTAACCTTTCTTAAATTCTCAGTGCTGATTTTATGTAGTCTCACGCCTATAACCCCGAAGAGGTAGGCAGAGGTGCATTTCTACACCCACTTTTCGCCAGATATACTTTAGTCCCACGTAATAAGGGGCGAGCCTATTGCCGTACCGGGCACATTTCCAGACTCCGTGCTGCTACTGAGAATTTCGTGACAGAAAAACCCAATAACACTGCCCGACCCAGGAATCGAACCCGGGACCTCCCGATCCCACGCGCACATTTATGCCGCGGGACCAACGAGGCAGTCGTATAGGGTTTGATGTCGAGTTTTTTGTCTCTACGCAAAGATGGTATTTGCATCGTGTTATGCCTGTCTTACGACACCCACGTGAAGATAAGGGGTGGTGACACTTGTATTCTATGCCTTCAACCACACGGCTATTTTGATTGGATACAGCTATATTTGTTTATAAATATCTAGAAATATCGAAAATGGATTTAAATATGTAAGTGAAAGCAGAAGAAGAATGGATTTAAATAATGTTTAAATCTAATATTTAACATAGCATGTAGAATTAACGCTTAAAATAATCTTTAGCTTATAGTTATAAGTTTTGTGCAGTCCAGTAACAATGGCGAATCTTCTTCAGTTTTAAGGGAGCCCAATATAAGCCAACATACTTATATTGGCGCTATATCACACTTGGAAAAGTTGGAAATGCTAAAATATGAATTTTAGCACTATTTCACACTTAGGGATTCTCACCAAGAATGCAGCTGCCTTCATAACATTGATGAAATATTATTTTGTACTAACATGTAAATAAGCAAGTTTCAAGAGGCGCTTTAAAATTTTGACCAGAACCATGATAGGTTTCACCGAAAATTCACTTTTCCATGAAGAATAAGCTACACAAGACTTAGCTTTTAACAACAAAAATAGTTGTGTTGTGTGTTGAGTGTTTCTTCTATGTTATGGCTGACATTAAGTAATATCATTCTGAATCTTACTTCAAAAGACTTTGGATTTTTTAGAGCACAACAATACGCGATGCACTCCCTTCGACTGTTTACAATATAAGAGCTTATAATATAAATTTGAGGCGCGTATTAGGGTCGGCACATATCTGACGGAAGATGCGTCGAACGTATCTTCGGTCGCGTCTATTCCGTCAAATAAATCGGTACACATCTGACGGAAAATGCGTCGAGCGTATCTACAGCGGTCGCGTCTATTTAGTCAAATTAGACCTGCTACATTACGCGTCTAGTGAGTTTCTGCGTTCAGCAACTGCAGTGCGGTTGCTTTGTATGACATTAAATTTTAAAACGTCGCCCAACGCGTCAGTCAAAATTCACGTGGTGCGTGGTGCGCGCGACGTCGACCGATAATGCGTTGAAGGAAACGGAACAGACGCTGTTCGCTCGACGTACTAACGGATCATTGGTCAGATGTGAAAGGTTGAATGTTTTTCTATATATTTGTATGTTTTGGCGTAACGCGACGCATATTCGGTCAGATATGTTCCACCCTTAAGCTCATTTTTTACTATAACTTACTTATATTGACATTTGCAGGAGTAATTGCATTGACGTAATTCAATTACAGGAGCCATATAGGCGGTTATGGTATTTGAGCTAATATAAACACGTTATAAGTAAAAGTAGACTTATAAAATGGGCCCTTTTCGTGACTTATATGTGGATATAAGTCTCATATAGTCCTCTATAAACGATGGTTCTGGGATAGCTTAAAAACCAATTTTTGTGTGTCATTTGTAAAACGAGATCTTCTTTATTATATGACTAGATAAATCCGCCATTACAACCGCGTTGTTTATTAATACTACTGTTCCGCTCCCATGGCTCATAGGGTGATTTTATATAGCATGTAGCTTTCCTCGATAAGTGAACTATACAATACTGTAAGAATTTTTCAGATCGGAGCAGTAGTTCCTAGATGTAGATTAGCGCGTTGAAGCAAACAAAAAATCTCTTCAGCTTTATATATTAGTTTAAGATAAGTTTATCCTTAAAATTTAATTTTAGTAGTTTGACCGCCAAAGTACGTAGTATCTAGAGTGATAGCTTTGTTGTTTGACGCTGCATTGAGTGTCGTAGAAAGATCCTCAAACCTAACAACACTTGGTGTAATCCACGAATCATGATTTCGGGTGGGTATCGCAGCGGTTACAACACGCAACTGCTGCTTCTCACTGCACCAATTGTCGCGGGTTCTATTCCTGCACTGGTAAAAACATTGTAAGATTCACAGATATATATTCATTCTATATGTTATTTTAATGTTTAAATAGTGGCCAGCCTAACAGTATATTATTCCTAGTACTGCGCTCGGAGCTTGACTTTTTTAAGATAATAAGGGACCATCCATACATTACGTCACACATATGGAGGTTGATGA
The DNA here is from genome assembly GCA_944739405.2 of Euclidia mi. Taxonomy (NCBI): domain Eukaryota; kingdom Metazoa; phylum Arthropoda; class Insecta; order Lepidoptera; family Erebidae; genus Euclidia; species Euclidia mi. The sequence goes on along the minus strand of OX123204.2, from coordinate 20,550,695 downwards.
AGTGTGACATTGTATGATAAATGAGATGATGATGTATGAGAGCAACTGTGACAAGGACGGGGGAAGGTGTCAAAACATTATGAAAATCGTGTGACGTAATTTATGGATGCTCCCTAATGGAAAGAGAATAATTGGAAGAGTCTTCATGTTACGTCTTATTACATAAAACAATTTATAGCTACCTATGTAGGTATGTATTTTAAGTAGTGTTAAAATGGAACAATGATGGACACACTCAAACACTCATGTACCTATATGTAATTAATTAAATAATTAAACTAGTTTCAAATAAATGCCCTTTTTGTTTCGGTTCAGGTATTATCGTGTTTGTACAGCTGATCCTCATTAACATCACTTGGTATGCAAACCGCTGGTCACTTGGAACAATTCAATATGGCTATTAAACTATTTTAATATACCTATAAATAATCATTTAAAAAAATAAAGCATACTGTTGACCAGTCATCAATCTAAATTATAATTTAAAAAATTGGGCACGTGCGAGTCAGACTCGCGCACTAAGGGTTCCGTACGTTCATCTATAAAAGAAAATCTTTATTTTATGTTTACTTAATAATTTATTTTGAAAGGTAATATACAACTACCTACATATTCTGTGAAAATTTTAAGCGTCTACCTGTTAGCGTTAGTAATATTGAGCCAAAAATACAAAAAAATAACACGTTAATTGTATGGGACCCCCCTTAATTTTTTTTATTTGTTGTTATAGCAGCAACAGAAATACATAATTTGTGAAACTTTCAGCTTTCTAGCTATCACGGTTGATAAGATACAGCCTGGTGACAGACAGACAGACAGACAGCGAAGGCTTAGTAATAGGGTCCCGTTTTTATACTTTTAGGTACGGAACCCTAAAAGCAAGTAGTCGTTACTAGGAAGCTAGTAAAATGTTTGCTTAATGGTTCATAGCCTTCAATTGCTATCCATATTGTACTTAGTTACCTAAACGAAAAAAAATCTTGGCTTACTTACTATTTATTTTACATTTCGACATGACGGCACTCGGCCTAAAAGTCTATTTTTCAAAATAGCTCTGCCGACACGAGGGATAGCGACACTACGTGGCCTATCTTTATGTCTGGATTTATAATTTTTTTCGTTACTGACTGAATGATAGACACAGCACAGTCAAAACTGTTAGGCGCAACAAGCTGAAGTTGGCATGTAGGTATGTTCCTTGGGGATCCTAGGCGTGCACTGAGAAGAGATGTTCAAAAATCCCACAAAATCGGTCAGATAAAAAAAGCGGGTGTAGCTGCATCACATCTGGAGAAATGCTAAACTTGTCCCGGGAATCGAATCAAATCTAACATATCACTATCACACGTACAGCACCAAGCGCAAAAAAACGACGAAAGTGATAATACGGGTGACCAGCAGAATAACCCGTTCGAAAAACTTAACCACAAGGAAAATAATCTCATGCCACACATGCCAAAGTTTCGATCATACAATACAAATAAGAAAGTGCGATGTGCTTAAACTCCACAATAACCCTCGTCCACAACACTGAACATTGCACGGATTTTCCACATGAAAAGCCTCCATTCCATTGCATTTCGGATTCAATGGGGGATGCTTTCTTCGTGAAAATTATACGAAACCGTCCCCAACATATTTACTTTTCATGAGGACAACTTTATTTTACTATGAATACTTCTGTTGCTCTCCGAAAGTGCATCTCAGATTATGAATTGCAAAGTTACCACCTTGCTGTTGAGATTTTGTTGTATTATCTTGTATGTTTTGTTTTGAGATTATTGTTTAATATCATTTTATTTATTAGTGCGATGTTACAATTTACTGTTATTAAGTACCTATACCGATATTCATCTTAATATACATATAAAATCCTTGCGTTACTGACTGACTGACAGACACGTTACAGCCGAAACTACTGGTCACAAGAAGATGAAATTTAGCATGTATGTTCCTTGAGAAGTGTAGGGTAGCACTAAGAGAGGATTTTTGGAAATTCCACCCCTAAGGGGGTAAAACTGGGGGTCAAAGTTTGTATGAAACTTTTTATTCCTTCAATGGATTGACTCCTAAATTTGTATATTAGTTCCTCAAACGACGATAGTGAACACTAAAAATTATTGTTCTGGAAATTCCTCCCCTAAAGGGTTAAGATTGAGGGTCAAACTTTGTATGGAACTTTTTATTCCTTTAATCGATTGACTTCAAACTTTGCTTATTGGCTCCTCAAACGACGAAAGTGAACACTAAGAATTTGTTTTTTTGAAAATTCCTACCCTGCCTCAGGGGGGTCTAGATAGGGGTTCAAAGTGTGTATGAAACGAAGCTTATTATTCCTTCAGTATATAGGTGCCTCAAATGACGTTAGTGAACACCAAGAAAGGAGTTTTCGAAGTCACTCCCCTATAGGGCTTAAGAAAGAGTGTCCCATTTTGTAATATAAAAAAACCTCAATGGATTCACTTGAAACTTTGTATATCGGTTCCTCAAATGACGTTTGCGAATTCACCACTAAAACGAGAAGTACAAAAAGGGGTCCCAGTTTGTATGAAACTTTTAATTCCTTTACTTGATTTTTTGTCATCGTCCCTGATGTGCCTTTAATTTTCCGTTATTGTACTATTTTTATTTATTTTTAAGCTGGTAAGCACTTTTTATCAGTTATCTCCGTGTTTTTTTTTGGCGTCAGGTTGGAAAATCCTCGTGGAGTCCCTCCGCCCTGGGGGAAGGCCGAAGGGTACTCTCAGACTCTTACTGACTAAAAAAAACCTGTTCCTCATGTACCCATGTTTCGGAGGGTCGGGTATCACCGGAGCATTCCTCGCTACACCCTGACGGGTATTGGCCCGCCAGATGGTCAGGCTGACCCCGAACAAAACTCCCTTTGCGGCGGATGAAGGTGTTGGGCTCCGCCGCCAAAACACCAAGCGGCCACAGAGGATAGGGAGGACGACAACGCAACAACGCGTCTCCTCTTCCTCTGCGGCCCCAACGCGACGCAACGATGATGCGCCCCTATTTGGTCACGGGAGATAGGGCGCGCGGCAACGCAACATCAACACGCCTCTCCTCCCGCGACCGCGCCCGACTGCGAGGGACAGAAGAACTGTCTCTCGCACCCGCACCTATGGACGCATCCTACGCAGGCCTCACGCAAGCCCACGTGGAGCGTCCCCTCCCGGGATCCCGCTTAGCTTCACCGTGGGAGAAAATCAAATCCACGGTTACTAAGCTCCCCCACCACGACAAGGTGGAGATCCCACGGGGGTTCCCTGATAGTGATACCAGTGATTCAAGAATTATAATTTGCCTTCTAATCAAAGCAGTGTTTGACAAATAGTAGACAGTTTCTTTTTCATTATTTTTCTTTTCCCCATACGATCTCAATACAAATATGAAAGGTAAAGGAAAATGCAAACGGTTTTATTTCAAATTGAATGTTTCCGTTCAATGAATCCTAAAGCATTTCTAAAGGGAAAAGAAGTTTGTTTCTACCTGACTCTTGATTGCAATTTTTTTTTCTCTTTTTTTCAGTTGAGTTGTTTATTTTGTATTTCATTTAATTAAAGGGAAACAAAATATTTTGGACGCATCCTGCGTAGGTCAAGCCCACGCGGAGCGTCCACTCCCAAGATCTCGATTAGCTCATCGTGGGTGACCCAACCACGGTTACTGAGCCCCCCCACCACGTCAAGGTGGAGATGCCACGTAATAGGAGGCGAGCCTATTGCCGTTACCGGGCACATTGGCAGACTCCGTGCTGCTACTGAGAACTCGGCAAAACTCAATAATACTTTTGCCCGACCCGGGAATCGAACCCGAGACCTCCCGTTTAGCAGACGCATACGCTATGCACTGTACCACGGAGGAAGTCAGATATTATTTATTTGTATACTCTGTCTGTATATAAAATCGTTGCCTTAATGATTGACTGACAGGCATGCTACAGCCGAAACAACTGAGAGCAAGTAGATGAAATTTTGCATGTATGTTCCTTGAGGCACAATAAGAGGATTTTTGGAAATTCCTCCTCTATAGGGGTTAAACTAATTGTTAGAATTTGTATGAATCTTTTCATTCCCTCAATGGATTAACTTAAAACTTTGTATACCTATTGGTTCCTCAATTGAAGTTAGTGAACACTAAGAAAGTCTTTTTGGAAATTCTTACCCTAAGTGGATAAAAAGGGGAGTCATAATTTTCATAGATCCTTTTATGCCTTCATGGGATTGACTTCATACTTTGTTTATTGGATCCGCAAATGACGTTAGCGAACACAAAGACATTTATTTTGGAAATTTTCCACTAAAAGGGTGGAAAAGGGATTCAGAGTTTGTGTAAAAGCTTCTATTTTTTCAATGGAATCACTTCAATCTGTGTATATAAATAAAGTCCTTGCGTTACTAACTGACTGACAGATACATTACAGCCGAAATTACTGGGCGCAAGAAGGTTAAATTTATGTTCCTTGAGGAGGGTAGGGTTGTTTGTACAAAATATTTTATGTGATCGTAATTTACGCGTGCGAAGCAGCGGGCAAAAGCTAGTAATATTATAAAGTTTATTAACTATAGCAATGCTTCACACTCAAAAAAATTACACATTAATGAATATACAGGATGTCACATGACCCATCACCAAGACGAAGTCTACTTGTTTTGGACATAATGCTAAGTTATATAATAATTATATAGCAAAAATAATGCCGGGGAAACGATTTTTTTAAGTGGGCACATTTTTAAAACCTCAATTAAAAGTGCGCGCGTTCAATGCTCGAAATACCTTCTTATATAGGTGCATAGGACATCTATAATTAGAAAAATGCTCTTCGACTATCAAATTTTTAAATTTATTTAAGTCATACAATTTATGTCATAATTTTTATGAACCAACTAGAGTGACTGCCACAAGTGGTACTTGTATTGATAATATATTTACTAATATAAAACCATTACACAAATCTTTGATTAATATGCTTCAGTCAGATCACAGTGGGCAGTTAATCTGTTGTCCAAGAAAATGCCCGAAAGTCCAGAGAAAAATTATTAAATATATACCGATAAATGAAAATCGACTTAAAACTTTTAAAGACAATTTATCTCGAAAAATGCGTTGGTTGCCTCATCATGACCATCCGGATCAGTTATATAGCTCTTTGTTTGACTTGATTAATGACGAATTTCAGACTGTATTTACATCCAAAAAATTAAATGTAACTGACCGTCTGATGTTTAGTGATTGGGCAACTGAAGGTATTCATAAAAGCCGGATTAGGTTATATGAACTGTATGATGAAAAAACTTATAATAATAGTCAGAACTTTATTAATTATGTAAAAAAATATTCCAAAATATTTAGACAAGCTTGTAGTACAGCAAAATCTATTTATTTGAGAAATAAAATAAAATTATCAGAAAACACTATAAAGGCTACCTGGAATGTCATCAACAATGAAACTGGCAGAGCCAAAGCACGCAGCCGTGACTTCTTATTAAATATCAATAATGTGAGTGTTGTAGAGGACCTGGAAGTAGCGACAGAATTTGAGAAGTTTTTTTCTAATATACCTATAATAACAACAGGGTCGCTCGACTCATCTTCCATGTCTGCTGAAATGCTTCTTAGGGACAGCGTGCCAGAATGTGCTGCAGCCTTTGAATTTACCGTTGTGACTACTAAAGATGTTATTTATCAATTTAAAACTATAAATATGAAAAAGACAATGGATTTGTGGGGATTGTCAGTGAAGACTGTTTCATCCATTATTACCATAATAGCTCCACATCTTGCAACAGTGTTCAATGGTTGCGTCACTTCTGGAATATTTCCTGATTTAATGAAATATAGTAAAGTTATACCTTTATTTAAATCTGGCGACACATCAGACCCTTCTAATTTTCGACCTATTTCTGTATTGCCAACGCTTAGTAAAATTTTTGAAAAATTAATACTTAGTCAATTGCTTAGTTATTTTAACAGACATAATCTTCTTCACAAGAAACAGTTCGGATTTACGAGGGGTCGTTCAACTACTGACGCAGGAGTAGAGTTACTCAAAAGTATATTTACAGCTTGGGAGAAGTCGCAAGATGCTTTAGGAATTTTTTGCGACTTGTCCAAAGCCTTTGATTGTGTACATCATGATACTCTGGTCAGGAAATTATATCATTATGGCATTAGGAACAAAGCTCTTAATCTCCTGGTTTCTTATTTGGGCAACAGAATCCAGAAGGTTCAGATTAATGATAAGACATCGCCAGGTTCTGCCTTAAAAATGGGCGTCCCGCAGGGTTCAATACTCGGACCATTTCTATTTTTGATCTATATCAACGATTTACCCTATTACGTAAAGAACAATCATGAGATTGTGTTGTTCGCGGATGACACCTCTTTAATTTTTAATATTAAAAGACAACAGAGTAATTTTGACGAAGTAAACAACGCACTCTCTAAAGTTGTTAATTGGTTTAATGTAAATAATTTATTACTCAATGATAAGAAAACTAAACTCTTAAAATTCTCCATGCCCAATGTTAAACAGATGGAAACCAATGTACAACTGAAGGAAACCAGAATTGAGCCCGTCGGGACAACCTTATTTCTAGGTATTATGCTTGATTCCAAACTTCAATGGGGTCCGCATATAGAAAGACTTTCGGGTAAACTTAGTTCTGCAGCTTATGCGGTTAAGACAATTAGACGTCTCACAGATATAGAAACAGCTAGAATGGTCTATTTCAGCTACTTTCATAGTATTATGTCATATGGGATTCTTCTCTGGGGGAATGCTGCAGACCTTGACACAATATTCGTTCTGCAGAAAAGAGCAATAAGGGGTATTTACAACCTCGGTCCTCGTGTTTCTCTAAGAGAAAAGTTCAGTGAGATAGGCATTCTAACTGTTGCTTCGCAATATATATACGAGAATCTGTTATATGTCCACAAGAACATTGACACATTTAGTAAAAAAAGTGATCTACACACTGTTAATACTAGACATAAGTATAATCTTATAGTTCATAGCACCCGCCTCCACAAAATAAGTAGCTGTTTTATGGGGCAGTGTATACGCTTTTATAACAAGCTCCCTCTTAATATAAGAAATTTATCTATAAATAAATTCAAAATTATTGTTAAAACTACTCTGTGTTTAAAAGCATATTATAAAATTACTGATTATATAGGCGATAAAAATGCTTGGGATTGAGCTGCTCTAATTCAACACAAAAATATAAATGATGTATAAACTGAAAAATTTTAATTTGACTTTTCGTAAGCACTTTAAAAAGTTTACACGAAATAAATAATCATTTCATTTCATTTCATTTCATTTCATTTCATTTCATTTCATTTCATTTCATTTCATTTCATTTCATTTCATTTATAGAAAACAAATTAGCGGTGTAAATTCGTCTAGAAAAATTGTATGGTTACTTTGAACACTCAATATCTCCTGAACCAGATATGGTGCCGAAGTAAAAAATGTTCGTAATGATTAGTACAATATGGGATTTCAGTTTTCGTTGAGGGACTTTTTACGCTCTATATATCCATGTTGTGTCCACCTTTCGATAACCATTTAGTTTATAAATTACCTTTGCACTAGCTTTTAATCATGTTTAAACTGTAATTTGTGTGTAATATATAGTCAGCACATATTATAAATAAATAAATGTTATGTATTTGGTAAGAGTACCTAAATAAAGAAAATAAACGTGTCTTTTTTTATATCTGGCTATCAAATTGATTTCACGCTGCGTGGTACTCGTGGTAGGTAATGTTACCTACCTAGTCCGCCGTCCCTATTTACTCGTACTGCGAAAATAATTATATGACATGACAACCGTTACTCATGCTTCTCTAGACTTCACCCGCGGTTCCACCTGCGTGAGATTATATTACCTCTTAGAGCGTGAATTTCGAATGAACATACGTGACACATTTCAGCCCTTTTACGCCTAGAAGTTTCGGCTATGTCTTGGCTGGCAGTCAGTCTGTCAAGTAAACATTTTATATATAGAAATTGAAGAACGTTCTTTACGTCTCTCTGTCTTGTGTAGATATGTGTCTACCTATTATATACATACATACATATCGTCACGCCTTTTATCCCCGAAGGGGTAGGCAGAGGTGTATTTCTACACCCACTTTTCGCCAGATATACTTTAGTCCCACGTAATAAGGGGCGAGCCTATTGCCGTACCGGGCAGATTTCCAGACTCCGTGCTGCTACTGAGAATTTCGTGACAGAAAAACCCAATAGCACTGCCCGACCCAGGAATCGAACCTGGGACCTCCCGATCCCACGCGCACACCTATGCCGCGAGACCAACGAGGCAGTCGTATAGGGTTTGATGTCGAGTTTTCCGTCTCTACGCAAAGATGGTATTTGCATCGTGTTATCCCTTAGTCGCCTCTTACGACACCCACGGGAAGATAGGGGGTGGTGACACCTGTATTCTATGCCGTCAACCACACGGCAGAGCTGACCTATTATATAGAAAAAAAATACTGTTACATCTTGAGCGCTCTCTACCACTATTATGAGCATGAGCAGCATATACCCACTTATTTATTTACTAAGTAATAATAATAATTTAATTATCATCAATAAGTGTACAATTTCTCATAGAATAATAACTATAATTAATTCAACCAGAATTCAAAGAAAACAGTTCGGCTTAAAATAAGAGGTTGACGAAGACGACCGTACTAATATAAATTGCGTGTAATATAAATTGGGTGGAAGGCGCTGGCGACTTTACAGTCGCCAGACTGTCACCCTAGATGATTCATTATTGGTTTCAGATACTTACTTTGACATTATTAATAAATTTATTTATGATTAAAATTACAAACATAAACAAACATAATACGCTACTCATACCTATCTAAAGATGACTAACTTGAATAGTCATAATTTAATAGGGCCCTAGATGAGGCAGAGGACGAAGTAACTATTTAGTAATCTGTGGTAGAGGGCAGCCACTGTGCGCCGCCATCCCGTTCGGTCTTGAGCTTCTCGCTTCATTTCGCTCCAGGTCTTACTATGGTCTTGCTATGCGCTATGGTTTTCGCCTCTGCGATGATTGTCCGCCGCCAGGTCTGTTTAGGGCAGCCACGTTTTCGATACGATATCCAAATTATGATTTTAAGTATTACTTAGTATCAAAGTTTGCATGTTCATGTTCAGATGTCTGTTATTCAGTCACTCAAAATGAAAGGACAGCTAAATAGATTTGAATTGAATTTGGCTCATACATAGTATTAGGAACTTACCTTTTATAAACACAGTACATAGGCTCGCCCCCTATTACATTGGGACCGAAAGATAACTGGCGAAAAGTGGGTGCGTAATACACCTCTGCCTACCCCTTCGGGAATAAAAGGCGTGAAGTTATGTTATGTTATAAACACAGTGTCCGTAATAGGAAAGGGCGGGGAGTGCGCGGGGATTTTATAACTAGGATAAAAATAAAGAATATTTTTATGAACATACAAGTAGGTACCACACGAGCGAAGTCACGATCGAGAACTAACTATAATCCTATATAAAAATAATGAACGTTTTACTGCCAATAAATTTAATTAAAATCCATAAACAAAAACGTCATCGATATCAGTATTAAAATTCTCGTTTAACTGAGATAGTTTACGAATATTGGAACCGTGTGGTAACGGAATATTGTTAGACTACGCGATTAAAACTTCCTTCAATCCTGTTTACTAAACCCATAAAATGTTTCATGGATCGGAAAAGTTTCCAGCGCTGTTAAATTTAATATAGCATGATAAACCACTGATTAAAATTTAACGCCTGCAAGAAAACTCGCAGCAATAAATTGCAGATAAACAGTTTGACGGGTAAAAGTTATTATTCTTTTAATATTAACTTTATAGGTTAGTAGGCAATTTGGCTTCAAATATAAATATTTTTGGGACCATGTTACATTTCGGCATCGCTTTTCTTAAAAGGTTTAAAATCAAATAGATCATTTCTATCATAGATCATAGGCTATAATTTTTTTGACATATTTGTAAATAAGTAACAGTGCTGTTGTAAAAGAGAATTGATGAATGTTGTATAAATATATGTTAAATCACTTCTCTCTCTCTCTCTCACTCTCTCTCTGGTGGTCTACCAGGGTGCAACAAGTACCACACGTCTCATACCTATGGATGGTAGCACTGCAGCCAGTACCGGCCCGTGGACAGATTTATCATTTTTCAGCGCACCCTATTTTACCTAAACAAAACCCGCACTTAGCGGCAGATAACTATTTATGTACTTCCCTGAATAGTTATCTAAACACTACGCTAACAACTTTTCGCAGAAAATTGGCGTCTAAGACGTCGCAGCAATTGAACACTAGGAGGCCTGGGGCGCCTCTGAATCTCGGCGCCTGGAGCGCCCGCGCAGTTCATATGTGCCTAAGGTTAGATATCTTGTGATTCCAAAGACAGAAATAGAAATCGTGAAACAGGACCTTGTTGACATAGTGACAAAATTAATCATAAACCTAACTTAGGTATCAATTAGGAAACGAAAGCTTTTCCTAAAAAAAGGACAGATTAGTAGTCGGTGCCCTTAACAGAAGAGCATGCACGAGAAATTTGACGGCAGTGAATGAAGCAAGAGGGATATGTCAGAATCGTTGCAAATGGCGTTCCGTAGTCTCTGCCTACCCCTTCGGGCAACAGGCGTAAATTTATGTCTATACTTATGTAAGTTTTACCTTCCTGAGTTAGCAAATGGTAGATCTAATCTAATCTATAAACCATAGTTCGCGTTTTAAGATTTATGTCAGTAAATAAGTTGTTAAAGAAGATGGCAACATTAGCCATATGAAATTAGAACTAACGAATGAACCGTAAATCCGTCAATGTTACCAGTAGCAATAAATTACCCAACAGCTTTTACGTTGTCTTTCTTCTATTTCCTTTTTAACTTCCATGAATAACAATACGCTACTGAAAAAGTCAAGCAGATATAAAGCAATTACAACAAATATGGTAACAAAATGAATCACAATTGTGGCCACTCTGAACGCATCTAAAAGAAATGTCGTATTTCTCCGGCAGAGTTTGGCACAGTTCCAAATACACGACTCTTGGGTTTATTTTGAGTATACGGCGTTCAGTTGACGACGCGATAACGTAAACGATTCCACGAGAATTTGCACCAATAATGTGCTGACTGGAAGAAATTCCTGTGTTTATTGGGGTAATTTAAATACAGCGGAGCAGGAATCAAACTTCATGCCGAATGAGCAGTAATGTTCTAACTTGTGGACGCCAGGAATTCGTTTGATCACCCAAAATGTATGTACCCGTGTGGTTTGACTCTAACAAAGCCTAAAATCCGACGATGTACAAACTTGTGCTAATATACGTAGAGTTGAGCTATGTAATTGGCTGGAATTGTTCATAAAGAAGTAATAACATTTTGTAAACAAGCTTGGCATGTCGAGTTTGACGTATGTATATATAAAATGTTGCCCGACTAAATAATATAGCGACTTTTTCTGATGCGCCACACTCATAACGAAATAGCACATAATAATGAAAAAATTACATACTCGAATATCATAAATTAAAAAATATTATAAAACCTACTGCGATTTGCCGCTAGTGAAGATATGAGTATTATTCCACGGAAGTGAGTATACTAAAAATTATTTGAGAGATTCGATGAGCTCGAGTAGTGTGAAATTGTGACTGCTCGTCACATATTGTACACAGAAGGATAACACTGTCTGGCTACTGCGTCTAGTTGTGAGGCAGTCTTTTACTGGTATTTGCCAAAACTACTCACCTTTTTCCTTTCAATATCATTGTTACTAATACAATGCTTGAGACAATAGGGTAGTTTCCAGGGTCAAAATAATTACATTTTATTAAGTCCGTATTTTAGATTATAAAAAAATATTGGACACGTATTTTTTGTTTTTTCGATTAAATAAAAAAAATAATAAAGATATAGCCCATTAAAGTTACGTGTGACGTCACCCCGTGCGAAAAAATGCAGCACGGCGTGACGTTAAACGTAACTTTAATGAACTATATCTTGGTCATTTTTGGTTTAATTCACAAATAAAAAAATACGTATCGTTTATTTTTGAATAATCTAAAGGACGGACTTATAAATTTTTTTTCGTCAACTAGCCTATTAGTCACTCTCAAAGTTAGTAGCCCAGCCACGGCAAATAAACTTTTCGTAATGCTCGCAAAATACATAAATATGCGCAAAGACTTAAAAAGAAGGATTTAGAAAAGATTAGGAAAATACATATAAACATCTATAATTAATATTTTACTAACTATGAACCAATCTGTAAACTTTTCAGGTATATAAATTTACTAATAATCCTGATTACAACCACATCTGTAGTCCGGGGCCAGCCAGGCAAATGTGACCAAACACCCCCTGGAGTCAAGGTGCCAACGCCCAGTGAAGAAAAAGGGATATACTCCATAAGCATTCAGACCGCTGGGTCAATGGAAGGGAAATCTGGGAAACTTACGTATACGCCAGACCAGACCTACATATGTAAGATATTTTTTTAAATTTTTGCTATACAATAGTGACTTTAGCTTAGTAGTAGGGTAGTCTTTCAGGTGGTGATACTATGGTCGGCCGTACTGCTCGGGCAGTTTGCCGGTGATCAACATATATACACGAACGGCTCTTGTAGTCGAAAACAACGGCTTGAAGCTGCCGTTGATAACTGATGAAGCAGTTTATGCCACTTGCAGCAGTTGGTATCAACTGCTCAACAAGACGCATTTTTAATTGCATTCAAATTAGTAGCAACATACAGTAACAACATACAATGAGTTGACAGTACGACCAGACAATATGTATCCCTGGCGAATGCTTGACCGCACAATGAAATTTTACCGCACAGACAACCGCCCGAAGCAGTCGCAACTGCTCGAGCGGTAGAAGACTTCAGTCTTCTAACTACCTTCAGGTAGTTTACTATGCAATCGGAGCTTAAAGCAATCAGAAGGGATGCTTCAAGCTGTTCTTGTATAGCTGGCCTTTGAGGATCACTTTGTTGTAGTTAAGATGTTTATGTCAGGAAAACATGGATTGTCATTATAATTTTAATAACCAAGACCGTGTGGGGACAGATTTAGAACGCAAATTATCGCTACTCCTTTTCACTCCATGGGTGTAGTAAGAGCTAATGAAAATACACCTAGCAAATATGCAGTAAGTACATTTGCGTAGAGACATGAAACTCTACTTCAAACCCTACACCAACCCGTCTAGCTAGTGTCGCAGGTAGGCACAGTAGCCATACGACCAATTGATTGACAGTGATACTGAGAACCAAATCTGGAGAGGCTAAATCCAGCAGTGGTCTGCGATAGGCTGCAAGAGACCAAAGACCTAAGAACAATTTCCAAATTAGCGTCTGCCTACGCGACTGCCTCAAATGCAATGCACAATTTATATTTCCCTATTATAACATTATTAGCTAATAACAATTATCTATCGGACCTACTATATTCTTAACATATAAAATCCTTGCGTTACTTACTGACTGACAGACACGCTACAGCAGAAACTATTGGGCGCAGGAAGCTGAAATTTGGCATGTATGTTCCTTGAGGACCGTAGGGGTGCACTAATAAGGGATTTCCCGAAATTCCCACGGGATCGGCCAAAACGGGTAAATTAAAAAAAAAATGCAGGCGTAGCTGCTCGCGTCCTCTCGTATAATAGAAAAGGACATAGACAGAAATAATACCATAGCACTAGTATGTGGGTCAAATCAATTAGGTAGAGGATTGGGTAACATTTAATTAACTTACATGGACGAAATGTGATCCACACACACACATGGTTTAATCGAGCGGAATTTATTCTCACGTAGGCTTTCCATGAATAAATGAAATGCCCATGAAAATGTGAAGTGACATTGACTTGTTATGATGTTAAAGCAAGCGGAACAGGATCTATGGTACCACAGACAGACACACATATTATTTATAGAAACATATCATAACTATAACCGCCCTCTTTTTGCACGAGAGCTTAAAATACTTTAAATAAGTATATGGAGTCACATACTGATATTTGTTACCCAATACTGTCGACCAAGGGCATCGCCAGCCGTTGGCCTAAGAGGGGCAAGGTCGCCAGTCGATGGCTTAGGGGGGCAGCAAGTTGATATGGAAAATGAGAAAAGTATGAACTTTAAAAAATTGAAGGGCTATTTAAATCTCTAGGTTCAGCTTGGCGACGCCCATGCTGTCAACTTGTATTCTTTAAACTACGCGCATCATCCAAGATCGTTTCTAGTGCTATTTTTTTACTGAACGTTTAACAGTGTCTTTCTTTTTGTTCAACTGTGTAAAACATCTGTTCTGCATATTTGCTAACAAAATTTGACCATAGAAATTAATTTAGCGGGTCTTAATCGCGTTAACTTAAATTATTTAAGGTATAAATACCTATTTGTTACCGACGTTTCGCTCGTCTTGCACCGAGCGTGGTCGCGGAGAGACTGATGAGAGCTCAGCGACGTCTTGTGGAAGTGCGGGTTTCAGCACCTACCCTCACTTGATCTTTATTTAAGTTCGCAATGTCGGTACTCCGACACACTACACTAATGACGTCTACACACTGTTGAGATTTATCACTGCGGCGGTGTTTACACTTGCTGATGACTGGATTCCAAGTGGCCGATAATCTATATCCATCCTCCCGGTTGAAATTGTTATATTTCTTGATTTCTACCGCTTCACGTACTATCCTGGAGTAATAGTGACGATCGGTGGATAAGACTTGTGGTTGATGCAGTTCTATCCAGTGGTTTGGTCCAGACTCCAACAAATGCTCAGCTATCGCCGACTTGTTAATATGTCGGTTTTTTACAGCTGCGATATGTTCCTTTACCCTTTCAGCGATTGTACGCTTAGTTTGCCCGATATATGAACTACCACAGCTGCAATCGACTTTGTAGACGCCAGGTGTTTGGAGAGGAATTACATCCTTTGGTGTACGCAGATTGTGTGCTATCTTAGAGAGCGGACTGTATACAGTCTTGATGGAGTATTTCTTGAGTACTGTTCCAACTTTGTCCGTCACTCCCTTTAGATACGGCATGTAAGCGGGCACTCTGCTTACCTCAGGTTTACGCTCGTTCCTCTTCCGACAGAGTAAGTTTTTCTTGTATCCGTTGCACCTAAGTACCTCCCGAACATGTGACAGCTCACTATTTAATTGTTCGGGGTCACATAAGTCATACGCTCTGTTTACTAACGAGGACACAACGGAATCCAAGTGCCGCGGATGGTGGTGCGAGTTCGCGTTGAGATACCTGTCGGTGTGTGTCGGTTTCCTATACACAGTGTGTCCAAGGGTACCATTATCTCTCACTGTCACTTTAACGTCGAGAAAGGGTAACGATCCGTCTACCTCCATTTCGAATGTGAATCGGATGTTCGGATGTATGGAGTTCAATTTGTGTGCGAATTGTTCTACGTCCTGCTTGTTCAAGTGTGTCCAAGGGTACCATTATCTCTCACTGTCACTTTAACGTCGAGAAAGGGTAACGATCCGTCTACCTCCATTTCGAATGTGAATCGGATGTTCGGATGTATGGAATTCAATTTGTGTGCGAATTGTTCTACGTCCTGCTTGGTGATCGATGGAGTGGCGATGGGTAGCCCTATAGCACCGGTAATGGCCAACATCTGGATGGAGCACTTTGAGGAATCCGTAGACATGCAGGCGTCAAATGTGAAACTATGGAAAAGGTATGTCGACGATATCTTCTGCATCATGAAGGGCAACAAGCAGGACGTAGAACAATTCGCACACAAATTGAACTCCATACATCCGAACATCCGATTCACATTCGAAATGGAGGTAGACGGATCGTTACCCTTTCTCGACGTTAAAGTGACAGTGAGAGATAATGGTACCCTTGGACACACTGTGTATAGGAAACCGACACACACCGACAGGTATCTCAACGCGAACTCGCACCACCATCCGCGGCACTTGGATTCCGTTGTGTCCTCGTTAGTAAACAGAGCGTATGACTTATGTGACCCCGAACAATTAAATAGTGAGCTGTCACATGTTCGGGAGGTACTTAGGTGCAACGGATACAAGAAAAACTTACTCTGTCGGAAGAGGAACGAGCGTAAACCTGAGGTAAGCAGAGTGCCCGCTTACATGCCGTATCTAAAGGGAGTGACGGACAAAGTTGGAACAGTACTCAAGAAATACTCCATCAAGACTGTATACAGTCCGCTCTCTAAGATAGCACACAATCTGCGTACACCAAAGGATGTAATTCCTCTCCAAACACCTGGCGTCTACAAAGTCGATTGCAGCTGTGGTAGTTCATATATCGGGCAAACTAAGCGTACAATCGCTGAAAGGGTAAAGGAACATATCGCAGCTGTAAAAAACCGACATATTAACAAGTCGGCGATAGCTGAGCATTTGTTGGAGTCTGGACCAAACCACTGGATAGAACTGCATCAACCACAAGTCTTATCCACCGATCGTCACTATTACTCCAGGATAGTACGTGAAGCGGTAGAAATCAAGAAATATAACAATTTCAACCGGGAGGATGGATATAGATTATCGGCCACTTGGAATCCAGTCATCAGCAAGTGTAAACACCGCCGCAGTGATAAATCTCAACAGTGTGTAGACGTCATTAGTGTAGTGTGTCGGAGTACCGACATTGCGAACTTAAATAAAGATCAAGTGAGGGTAGGTGCTGAAACCCGCACTTCCACAAGACGTCGCTGAGCTCTCATCAGTCTCTCCGCGACCACGCTCGGTGCAAGACGAGCGAAACGTCGGTAACAAATAGGTATTTATACCTTAAATAATTTAAGTTAACGCGATTAAGACCCGCTAAATTAATTTCTATGATGTATACAAATCGCGAAAGTTTAAAATCGATTAAAATTTGACCAGGCGCCAAAACTACTACATAAATAGCAAAAACGTCTAATGGCTTTTCCCGATATTCTACCTGATTTGGCTACTAGAAATATACACTTAACAAAACTCCATACAAAATATTTCAAATCTATATCGGTAGTAGGCAAATCCATTGATAGATAATATATTGGGAACAACACGATCGTGCAGACAAACCGCTGCATAGCAAAGTAGCTACCTATTCTATCGGTAATAAAATCTTTCCTGGTGGTGACAAGGCTAAATATTCAAACCAATATAAAAAGACTTGAAGTTTACCCCATTGTTTCTATGAAACCCATTTCTATTTGATTATACAATATGAACAGATATATAAACTTTTACAAGGTATATATTTTTTCCCTTCCGCAGTGACCATAGCATCGACGCTGTCAAACCGTAAGTTCAAATGGTTCATGGTAACCGCTGAGGACCCAGACATTGACAACCAGGCCTACGACTTTAGTGGCAGGTACACTGACGTCGGCAGTCTGAAGACCTTGGATCCCGACAAGCAGTCCCGGTACAGCGAGAAATGCTTCAGCTCCGTGGAAAGTCTTGATAATTCTGATAAGACTTCCGTTGAGGTAGGTTTTATTTCAAAACCAGATGAAGTGCGCATTTGTCCGCACACTATATCGGATTAGCGCATAGATATAGTAATGCGTTATCCTGCCTTAACATAACTTAATCACAGTAGTCATTATTGCCGCCAATTAATTAAATTGACAAAATATCGCTTGCTAGAGGTTAGAATATTTTAAGAAAACATATTTTACATATTATCTTAAATTACACACACTTTAAATTACACCTATACACAGGACTGATAGTCAAGTTTGTAACACAAAGATTTGTTCTATGTGGGAATCGAATCCGGTTTTGCAGTCTGTTCCACTGACCACTAGACCAAAAGGCCGTCAAATTCACACAAAGTTCTTCACGTACAGATCCATTGGGTGTCGCCGAAGCTAAGTCTAACAGGTCGTAAAACGAACCAGAAAGTTCGGATACGTGCCACAGTTATGGAGAACAAAGACACCTGGTTTGAAGGAGAGGATCTCACTATTGTGCTGAGCAAGGACAGTAAGAAGGCGCCGGATAGCCCACCGCTTGAAGCTAAGGATACCTGCAATCTTTGCAGCGAAGCGAGATATGAGGTACCTACGTAATCTTTAACAGTTTTGTATGTAAATCGTCGCACTGCTAGGTTCTGGTCTGTTCCCTCTACGAGAAGGCTTAGGTCATAGCCCATGATGAATGATCTTTTCCTTTTTTATATATACCGACTTCAGAAAAGACGGGGTTCTTAATGCCACGGTATTTCTGAGATACAGAACCTTTCATTGCGTGAAACAATTTGATGATAGAATTTGTGTTGACCCTTTTAAATTTGATCAAGATGTGACAAGTAGTTTTTTAAATTATCCTTACATTTTATTTTTTTTTTGGTAGTAGAACCTTGCTGATTTCAGCATGAATAATAATAATAATAATAATAATAATAATAATATTTTTATTGCCAAGTAAATCATTGTAGTACATTACATGTTAAGTAGTTACAGTATCAAGTAGTTTACTTACTGTTGGCTTACTAATGGGCCGGCTCGACCGGGGAAGTACTACCCTCTCACAGAAAATCGACGTAAAGTAACAGCACCTAAACTGTTGCGTTTCGTTCGGTGAGTGAGAGTGCCGGAGGCCCTATCCCCTATTCCTTCTCCCTTATCCCACTCCTCATCCCATCCCTTTTCCCAATACCAAGTGACGGCAACGCACTTGTGACTCCTGTGGTGTTGCTTGTGTCCATGTGCGGCAGTAATTGCTTACCATCATGCGATCCGTCTGCTTGTTTGCCGCCTATTATTATAAATAAAACATAAGAATGGGTTTTTGGATTACATATTTATTTTGAATTTTAGGTGATATTCTACGGCAAATGGTCCCGCGTGGCTCACCCCCTCCACTATCCGACTAAACCTGATGAGAATGGGTACAGTCACATGGTGGGTGCCTCACACGACTCTAAGTACACGCTATGGACCACGGGGTCCAAAGCCAATGAGGGCTTGAAGAAGCTGGCCGAGGATAGCATTACCAAGCCGATGGAGGAGGATATTATTAGAGAGGTAAGAAAAATAGATACTGTAAGTTGTTGGATAGATCATAGGCGCTTTTCAAATTAATCGCAATATACTTTTTATACGAGGCTAAAGAAAAGCCTTCAGCGGCTAAATGAAGCCATTAGATGCCAATCGTTCAAATCAGACATCTCCCGCGCCCATTCAAGAGCAAGGTCGCTTGTACTCCTTTTCTTCCCTTCCCCTTCAGGAGAACCAGTCTTCTTACTCACAGAAGGTAACGGCAACAGCAGCAAAACTGAACATCTGAATGAAGTGGTTTATTCCTGATAGGTCCCGCTCGGTACCGAATCTCGTATTGTGACTAATTGTGTAAAGTGTGACTAATTGACACAATGGCAGTGATGCACAGAATTGCACCTTTTCACTTAATATGCGTCACTGTCGGGCACATTTACACACTAGAAAGCCTTAGAAAACGCAAAACAGCATCCAGGAACCCAAGTAATTCTCGCGCTTGGCCTTTCACAATTTAAACTGCACAATAATGTATCTAGATCACCCACAAAGTCTGCGGAACAGCCGTGCCAGATAGTATGCAGTCTATAGAAAACAGTAATTTAATCCATGGGAATGAATGGTTTATCTTATGTGATATGTGTAGTTATACCATAAGGGTGAGCACTAACTATGACCATATAGGTATAGTCCTGTGATAGTTGTGCGTGGTGGCCTAATGACATTATTGACGACCGGTTGGCGCAGCGGGAGTGTAAGCGACTGCTACGCCGAAGGTCGCGGGTTCGTTTCCGCTCAAGTCAAACATTAGTGTGCATCAACATGGATGTTTGTCTTAGTCTGCGTGTTTCTTTGTATAATATGTATGTATTTACAAAAAAGAAGTATATATGTATGTTTATCCATTGTCTAGTACCCATAGTTCAAGCTCTGCTTAGTTTGGGACTAGATTGATGTGTGTATGTGGTAGAATATTATTAGGTTTGATTAGTCAACCAGTGGACGTTGCCATCGTCAGAAATGATAAACTTCCACATTTTTTATAGACTCACGCCTATATCCCCGAAGGGGTAGGCAGAGGTGTATGTAATATTACACCCACACTTCACCAAGAATTTTTAGGTCGCACGTAGTAGAGGGCGAGCCTATTGCCATCGACTGGCCACTTCATTAAGCGAGCGATAATTAATTTATAATGCACACATAACTTCAAAAAGTCAGAAGTGAGTATGTGCCCGGGGTACCTGGGGATCGAACTCGAGAACATCGCCGCGACAGTCCGTTATGTAGGTACACCACAGGGCTATCGCCGCTACAGATTATTATGTTTTGCTTTGAAATTATATAGGTACATAGGTATGTGTAGGTACCGTTGCGAGTGTCAATGTGACGAATTTTTCTATCTTTATTTTTCCTTCATTTGTAATTGCATACAATTTGAACCAGTTTTAATTAAACTGTCACATAAAATTCAACTATGCCTAATATCTAAATGTATAGTAACACTTACCAGTTTTCTCTCCATGTGTATACAAATTTATTATTATTATCCTTTACTTTAAGCCTACAGTACCTTCTTTATACACGTATAACAAATATAAAAGTATCAAAAAGACAATAAACTTTAAATTGGATTCCACAAACTAAGTTCTTAATCCCCTTGTAGACGATCACGGAGTAATGAATGTTTAAACTGATAATCTAATAAATTATTAACTAAAAGATTTACAGGAGATTAGCGACGTTAAATGGATTATCAATATTTAAGAGGGTAAATGCATCATAATTGTTAAGGTCGATGATCCCACATTTTTGAACTTGTAAAAGACTTAACTTGTACTAGTAATGGGATCAGGCATTTGAGAAAAGATTAGGTAGGTACAATGAATACAGATTTTCATAGAAGCGCAGTTCTTAAGGAAATTCGTGTGCCGATTCCAAGTGGAGACTGTCTCCAGTTTAGTTCGTAGATGGCGCCGTGGCGGCGCTGGCGTCGTTCTCTGTTTCTCTTGCTCTCGTAGTTAAGATACACAGGAGGAACGTGCGTCTCTCTTGCTCTCGTAGAGACAGCTGTCAAAGCGCAACTGCCACGCCGCCAAGCGGCAATTTGGGTCACAGAAAGTTTGTCTGCAAAGCGCCCATAGGAAATGCGTCTCTATCTAAGTATCTGAGCTCTTTGGTACAAGTACCTACCTAGGTAACGACGTCAATAATAAAAGGTGCTTAAAGTATAAAATATTATTCTAAGTATCAATTGACTGCCTCCGTGGTCTAGTGGTTGAATGCGTCTACTGAACAAGAGATCCCGGGTTCGATTCCCGGATCGTGCGAAAGTGTTACTGGGATTTTCAAAATGCTCAAAGAAAATAAGTATCAATGGAAATGAGGTAAATTCTTCGTTATGTTGATACTTACTTTAATTAGCTACAAGAGATTATTGTTTACCGTAACATCGACGCCTACATAAAATAAATAGCAATCTCACCAAAAGAAACAGGCGTTGTTAAAATCTTGCCTTCGCCTACGGCTCCGCCCGCGTGGGACTATTTTACCTCCTTGTTGATTCTATGGTCCCTGGTTCTATTCTACAACAGACAGTGAATCACCTGACTAAATCATCATCTCCCTATGGTTTATCCCAGTTAGAACCCGAGGTACGCTTTGCAATCTAACCGGATTTGACTAAATATTCGCTTTTCCACAACAACGACTGCCTGTCTGAACCCGCAACCCAAAGGCATCACTATATTCCATAATTACCTGACTATATTACTCTTTAACATTCCAGATGGGTCTAACATCGGGGACCAGAACCCTGATCCGAGGCAAACGCCGTCACCACCCTCACATGTTTGAACCATCCCACGCTCTCTTCAGGGTGGATAGATACCACCATCAGTTCTCCATAGCAGTGGCAATGAGACCCTCACCAGACTGGTTCCTCGGCACCTCTGGCTTTGAGCTGTGTGGTGATGACGGGTGGCTGCTAGAAGGAACGATACCGATGTACCCGTTCGATGCGGGGACTATGGATGGAGTTTCTTATGAGGTTTTTATTTTGTATATTGTTAACTGATTAAAGGACCTGGTCACGAAATCGGTCTAAGCGGCGAGCGGCGCGGCAAGGGCGACGTACATGGCGCGTTTACTCAGAGGCGGCCGCGCGCCGCATCACAGTAAACGCGCTATGTACATCGAAAATGCTCGCTGCTGCCGCCTGCCGCTGTGGGCCGTGACCGGGCTGTAAATATAGCTACTGCAGATAAAACGTAACAAAGATGTGATAATATTATCGACATTTGTGCTGATTATTGTCTCAGCTTTGGATACGACGCTTTTTAGATGTCTCTTGCCGGCCGTGAAAAAAAATCATAACCGGAGCCTACCAGTGCAACTTAATAATATGCTACTATTGTCTGGTCGATATGGGCATTAAGGCCGATTCACACATATCAGTGAAGTCACAGTTCCGTCACAGTACCGGCACCGTGATAATTATTCTTTCATACATTTTCTATGAACATATCCACACCTGTCAGTGTCAGTGACGACACGGTACTCTCAGTCAGTGGCGGCTCGTTCAAAGGAGCGCTGGAGCAGTGAACTCCCAAAATTATAAAATATATGTATACAACTCATATAAACTTTTTCTATAAACATACCCAATATTTTAATACACACCTATTCTCTTTTCTATAATGCATATCCACAAATAAGTATTTGACTACTAAGCTGTTTATCATAATTTTGTCAACACTCTTGAAACCTACATAGGTATTTTTGTTGAGTGGAGCGCTCATAACAGCGCTCTTCGTTGACGAAAGCTTAGTACAACGCTTAATACTGAAATGTAATGAGTGCGAAAGAGAGAGCGTTCTATGCGCTGGGCGCGTGAGACAAAAGATTTGTATGAGAAATAAGCCAAATACGGAGCGCCGCTCCTGGCTAGCTTGACGAGGTGCGCATGCGCGAATATATTACCCGACTAAATGATATGACCATTTGTCACGAAGAAAAATTAAAACGTGTGCGCCGTTTTTTTTTTAATAGTGTTATGCCGGTATCATTTGAAATTTGAATGTAAACAAAAGCAAAACATTTATCTGCGAGGGCGTTGGTAATTAGAAAAGGATTGGTGTTTAAAATATAGTTCAGTGTATGTGTGATTGTGTGTATTTATTTAAGAAAGACAGTTAAATTGTGTAACTAATATGGAATATAACAGCATAAACTTTATAAAAAACTGTAAAAAACTTAAAAAAGCGACTAATATGATAAAACGCTTTGGTTATGTGGTTGCGAAAATGCGAAGGAAGTAAGAAGTTGTTTTGTATATATATTATCGTGTATTTCGTTTAGTTGCGCCGGAGTTGATACTGCGTGGACGGTTGAGGTAGGTATCGATGATTTAGCACGTCTTACTATTAATTGTAAAAGCATTCACAAAATAAATGGTAAGCAGTTTCATCTTTTTTTAGTGAACACCCAATATAATCTTTCACGAGCCGCCTCTGCTCTCAGTACTCTCATAGAAAATGTATGAAAGAATAATTATCACGGTGCCGGTACTGTGACGGAACTGTGACTTCACTGATATGTGTGAATCGGACTTAAATTAAAACAGGACGCTAGCACGGTTTGTAAAACTGTGACGCTAGACAGTTTTGCGAACTGTGTTAGCGTCCTGATCATAGCTCTAGCGACATAAATGTATAAACAAAACTTCATACGACTGCTTCGAAAATATAAAGTAGTCTGTTTGAATATGCGTACCTTGTCTGATTAAGTGTTACTGGGACAGGACGAAGGGGAAGACCTAGGCGGACGTTCTCTGATCAGATTGGAGACATCCTAAAAAAAGGACAGGTCAGGAGTACCCTAAACAGAAGAGCATGCATGAGAAACTTGATGAGAGTGAATGAAGCAAGAGAGGTATGTCAGGATCGTTGCAAATGGCGTTCCGTAGTCTCTGACTACCCCTCCGGGAAACAGGCGTGAGTCTATTTCTGTATGTATGTATTTCTGAGATTCATAGATTATTTCTTCAATACAAAATCAACATTTTGGTTGAGATTATCCTTTACCAGTACAGGTACAAATGGTACAATGTATAACTTTTTCTAGTCTCCAAGATCGCCAACGAATCCAGAAGACACCGTGGAAAGAGTAGAAGTAGGCTCTTTCAACCGGGAGTCGCCGTTCTATCAGATGAACTTGGACGATTTGAAGCCTTTCGCCATCCTGAAGGTCAGGAGGCTTGATGTCTACCCTCTGGTGGATGAAGATTGCACTGAGGAAGGTGACGGTAAGTAACCTAACAATGAATATGAAGCAATTCTTTTAGATATAATGGACGCACTCGGAATTTTATTACCGAAATAATTGATGGCCAAAACCCAGAATTCTTTTTTAAGTACTTTTGTTTCAAGTACTTATACCACAATTCGTTTCATATATTATTTCGTCGATCGGATCGATCCCTATTCACACATACCTATGGTTTAAAATTAGTAACGAATAAATCAAAATTATGTGAATTTACACCCTTACTGGTTAAGTTGTTTAAAGCGAATTATAGGGCCATTACGGTTGCGATAAGTGTAATTTCCGATTACTTGTACTGTGTTCGATTATATTTTTTGTATACAACAAAAACGCTGTACCAGCTACGGCTCGCCTTATAATAAGATTCGTATAGGTACATGTCATTAATGCAACTTCGCGCAGTTCCAATCACAGAGAGTGCGAAAAAAGTGAAATCATCAAAGGTGGATCGATCGTCGCTCTGTCATCTTTCTCTTCTGATCTACTCTTCCCTTCCATGATAGTAGTGGGAGGTGTTTTCTGTAGGTATTCACACTTATCGATCGAAAGGCAACAGTAGATGGGTATACTAATAGGCACTTTATATTGCTTTTCTGTTATAGAGTAGACGGGATCATTTCAGAGGGCCTAGGCAATGAATACAGATTTACATTAAGGGTTTCGTGTGCCGATTCCAATTGGCGTGTTGGCGGGTGTCTTCAGTTCGTCTCTCTTGCACTCATAGAGACAGCTGTCACAGCGCGACTGCCACGCCGCCAAGCGGCAATTTGGGTCACAGAAAGTTTGTGTACAGAGCGCCCATAAGAAATGCGCCGCTATATAAATGTCTATGCTCTATGGCCTAGGCAAGTGGCGTTCTCATTTCTACTTTTGCTAACGCTTGGTTGCCATGATGACATAAACAATTCGTTCTTCGTCGACCATGTGACATATCGAAAGCCTATGTCGGTTTTATGCTTTTTGCACTCGGCAAATAATAGCAGTATCGCTAATCGAATGTAACTTGTCTTCAGGGCTTGGTCTATTAATACAGATTTACATAGAAGCGCAGTTCTTAAGCATTTCGTGTGCCGATTCCAAGTGGAGACTGCCTCTAGTTTAGTTCGTAGTTGGCGCCGTTGGCGGCGCTGGCATCGTTCTCCGTCTTGAACGTTCGTCTCTCTTGCTCTCGTAGAGACAGCTGACACAACGCGACTGCCACGCCGCCAAGCGGCAATTTTAAAGTTTGTTTTCAGAGCGCCTATAGGAAATGCGCCACTATGTAAATATCTGAGCTCTTTGGCCTGGTCTAGCGATTCACTCAGTCTCTACTATTATTTAAATAGTAACTCTTGAAATGTTGGCTGGCTTCCTGTTACCTATACATCTCTATTATTAAGTTGTTTTAATGCAACTTAATAATAGAGACGTACCTATAACAAGTACGCGGCACTTAAGTTCTAACTGCAAATAAGGACTGTCGATCTTTTTTGGCCGGTCATTTTTTTATTAAATCCATTGATAAACAAAAAAAAAATTTGTACATCAATGATTAAATCATTAAAAGGGATTCTCACTGTCCCAATCCCAATCTCATATATCTTTTACGTTTTATAGATGGAGGAG
The DNA here is from genome assembly GCA_944739405.2 of Euclidia mi. NCBI lineage: Eukaryota > Metazoa > Arthropoda > Insecta > Lepidoptera > Erebidae > Euclidia > Euclidia mi. Next base: position 20,524,700 of record OX123204.2, on the reverse strand, counting down.
GAGAGCCGGAACCAGAGGCAGAAGAGGTAAACGAGGGAGGCGAAGAGTAAGTACCCATATTACTTTCATGCATATGTCGCAAGTAATTAACAAAAGCTGTGATATTATAATTTCACTAGTGACATTATAATTACACAGATTATAGTCAATGGTTTGTATTACTTACAATTTAACGGTCTAATTTCAGTGCCATTATAATTTCACTAGACCGATACAGTGAAATTATAGGGCAGTGATATTTTGACAATAACACTGATTTAAGAAAGCCGTTAGATTATCAGGGCGATCGCTGATTGGTCCGTTTCCGTTACCAGTTGTATTAAACACAGAGCTAGGAAACAAGATACAGGTTTTTGAAAACCAATTTTTAAATTAAAATTAAAAAAAAAATCCGTGTAGTGACGGATTAAGAATACGGAATGTCACCACCCCATATTTATTTATTTTATTTTAAAACTTTATGCACATAATAGTACAAAGGCGGACTTAATGCCGAAGGCATTTTCTACCAGTCAACCTTTGGGTGATGCAGAGAAATATGTAATAGGTGCAGTTTTTAAATTAAAATGAAAAACAAAAGACAAACCTACTCATTAATATAAAATATAAAATGATATACATAGAACTAATATACGTACTTACATACATACCATAACTATATATATATATATATATATATATATATATATATATATATATATATATATATATATATATATATATATATATATATATATAAAAAAATAAACGCATAAATATATATTCTATAATTCTAATAAGTATATACATAAGTATATAAAATAATTAAACGATAAATAACTTATGACGATTCAGTTAATGCATTTAGATAATTCTGCCGAACTCTAGTTTTAAACGTAAAACGGTTAGTGCACATCCTGATATCAAGAGGGAGAGCATTCCACAGAAGGATAGATTGTATGATAAAGGATGAATGTACTAGGCTGGAATTGTGAGAAGGACAAAGAAGCAGAAGATTATTGGAGGAACGAAGATTTTTCTCATGTGTATTACACAGAAATTGAAGATGTGAAGTTAAATAGATGGGTGCACAAGGAGAGTGCAGTAAAGAATGAAGAGTACACAAAGTACGCAGGCTACGCCGTTGACGAATAGGTAACCATCGTAACTTTGATCGATACTCAGAAATGTGGTCAAATTTGCGGAGATTAAAAACGAATCTAATGCAATTATTGAGAAGGCGATCGAGCTTATTGAGGAGATCTGCATTAAGGTCGAGATAGCACACGTCACCATAGTCGATGATGGGAAATATTAAAGTCTGTACCAGCATTGTCTTAGTCCTGAATGGCAGAAAGTTCTTCAGTCGGTAAAGCGACCGCAAGGCACCAGTGACTTTACGACTCACATTCGCTACCTGAGTCCGCCAGTTAAGGTTGGCATCAATATGTAAGCCAAGATCCTTGACGCTTGAACTAAACGGGATTATAGATCCATCAAAAATGACAGCAGGTAGTGACTGCAAGTCAACCCTGCTTAAAATACGGGAACTACCAACGAGAATAGCCTGACATTTAGCAGGGTTCACTGCCAGGCCAAACCGTTCCGACCAGACCTTTATAGCATTCAAATCTTGGTTTATAGCTGCTATGGCTGAATCTAAATTTTCTGAAGAGGACTGTGTATAAAGTTGTAGGTCATCAGCATACAGATGATACGCACAATGAAGTTCATGAGTAAGAAGATTAATAAATAATGCAAATAGAAGAGGAGAAAGTATTCCGCCTTGAGGAACACCAGAGTCCAAAGTACGCCATGTTGATGAAGTTTCATCGACGCGTACTGACTGCTGGCGTCCTCGAAGATAACAGGAGAACCATTCCAGTGCCATAGGTGAGATCATTAGATAGGATAGGACTGGAAGGAGAAGGTCGTGACTGACGTTGTTAAAGGCGTTTGAGAAGTCCACCAAGATCAAAAGAGTAAGCCTGGTGTCCTCCACCCCCGCCCTCACATCGCCAGTCACCTTGAGCAATGCGGTGACAGTACTATGTCCAGGTCTGAATCCAGATTGAAAGGGTGACAGGATGTTGTTTTCGTAAACAAACCCAGACAACTGTCTCTGAACGCATGACTCAAGTACCTTGGATAGAAAGGGAAGAATGGATATGGGACGGTAATGTGTCAGGAGAGTGGGATTCGACATTTTGGGCAAAGGACGCACATAGGCTTTACGCCATATGTAGGGAAATTGACCAGTGACAAGGGAAAAGTTTAGGATATGGGTAATTACAGGTAAAATTTGTTCAAGGATAACCGTGATCATGCGACGACTAATGTCATCGCATCCCACGGCTTTGGACTTAATTGACCGGATAATCTTTTTAATCTCACCTGATAATAAAGGAGAAAAAGAGAAAGAATTAATATTCAAACGAGGTAAGCTAGCCAAGTAGGCTATGGTTTGACTTTTAGTTTGGTCGTCCAAAGTGACAGTAGTTGTAAAATGACGATTAATGTCATCCAAACTAATAGTCACCGGTAGAACCACTTGGCCATGAGGTTTCCCAATGCCTAGTGTCCTTAAAAACTGCCATACATTAGCAGGGGATGAGTTGGTAACATTTTCGGAGATATGTCGGCGTTTAGCGTTGCGTACCATCTGGTTGCACCTGTTCCTAGCTATCTTGAAAAGAGACCAATTGTCGTCACACCGATCCTTTTTATATTTGCGGAAAGCTCGGTCCCTCCGTCGCATCGCCATCCGAATCCCCATATCATCGCCATATCATCCCATGGGTGTCGTAAGAGCCGACAGAGGGAGCATATTATGCAGAGAACAGCACTGTACGAGAAGGAAAACTTGATACAAACCCTATACCAACCCGTTTAGCCAGCGTGGTATAGTAGGCCAATTCCTCCTTTCAAAGAAGAGTCCTAGTCCAGCAGTGGACTTTTAAAGGCTGATGATGATGATGATGAATTTTTAAATATTGTTACTATGTTCTAACTAGATAAAGCAATGTCAAGTAAGCTAACTTATTGACGGAGCACTGCTTCGCAGGGCTCCTATTTTTGGATAAAGGGTCACAAGGAAACCTAACATAACCTATTACCTTAGTTTCTCGAGTGAACGGGACTTTTCATAAATAAATAGATCGTGATTTTCAAAATGAAGGTTTTGTCTACTTAGGCAATAGGTTATGTTAGGTATTCTTGTGATCCTGAACACAAATATAGGTGCCCTGCGAAGCAGGGCTCCGTCAACTTAGCTTTATAAACATCGCCAAAGTGCCGCTTCGTACGTTTTAGCAGAATAGTCATTGTAGTACATTCGGAAGTCTGTGCGACTAATTAAATCAATTGACCAATCAGAAAACGCGGGGCGCCCACTCATAATAAATCTAGATTTATTATAATATCACTATTGTGCCAGTGAAATTACAATATCACTGAAAAAAGCTCGTGAAATTATGCGAACCGTAGTCGTATTTTAGTATAATCTGGGTAATTATAATTTCACTAGTGAAATTATAATATCACGTTTTTGACTAAATCCCTGCGCGTACATAAATAGAGTCATGCCTGTTTACCGGAGGAGAAGGCAGAGACTACGGAACGCCATTTGCAACGATCCTAACTATATATTATTACTTTCATCTCATATGTATGGGGTGAACAGCAGCCTCATACGAGCTCTGAAATCCCTTTATGAAGATTCTAGAGCTTGTGTGAGGATAAATGGGTCGTACACGGGTTGGTTTACCATCGAAACAGGTGTTAGACAGGGATGTGTAGCGTCGCCGTGGCTGTTCAACCTCTTTATGGACAGTTGTTTGCAAGCTTTGAAAAATAGTGACTGTGGATTAAGGATGAATGAGTTACTTGTCAAATGCCTCCTTTATGCTGATGATCAGGTTATACTTGCGTCTTCAGCGGAGGAGTTGCAGGAGATGGTAACAATCATGCATGGTGCGTTAGAGAGGAAGGGAATGAAAGTAAATGTAAGTAAAACGAAAGTTATGGTTTTTGAAAAGGAGGAATGCGTTACGGCTTGCAATGTTATGATCGATGGACAGCGAGTGGAGCAAGTGAATGAGTTTGTATATTTAGGTACGCTGTTTACAAGAGATGGTAAGAATGTAGAAGATATTGAAAGAAGAGTTAATGCAGGTAATAGAGTGAATGGAGCTCTGAAGGCGTTTATGAATAGCCAAAACGTGTCCAAAAAGGCACGTTTGGCTGTCCATAGAGGGGTGTTAGTACCTACTCTTATGTATGGTAGTGATAGTTGGGTATGGCAGAAGAGTCATGAAAGTAGAATAAATGCTGTAGAAATGAGAGCACTGCGAAGTATGTGTGGTGTTTCTTTGACTGACAGAGTAAAGAATTGTGTGATAAGAGAGTGTTATGGGGTAAAAGAAGATGTAGTGACAAGCATCGAGAAAGGTATGCTAAGATGGTTTGGACACGTGGAGAGGATGGATGACGAAAGACTGACCAAGCAGATATATAAGGCAAGTGTGGAAGGGACAGGACGAAGGGGAAGACCTAGGCGGACGTTCTTTGACCAGATTGGAGACATCCTAAAAACAGGACAGGTTAGAAGCACCCTGAACAGAAGAGCATGCATGAGGAATCTGATGGGAGTGAATGAAGCAAGAGAGATATGTCAAGATCGTTGCAAATGGAGCTCCGTAGTCTCTGCCTACCCCTTCGGGAAACAGGCGTGAGTCTATGTATGTATGTATGTATGTATAATTGTATACAGTAGGTAGCTTCTGAACTCTTGTAGTAGGTACTGAAGTCTTGTGTACTAAATTGTTGTAGAAGTAAAATGAAAAGATTAATTAATGAAAAATAATTATATTATTTTATAACTTCTAGGCATACAAGCGTCTTGGTTTCGACTGTAAGTTTGTATTGCATAATATATTAATGAATGAATTAATTAATGAGTTATTGCCTCCAGGAGTTTGCATCTAAGATTCTACTATTCTAGCCTTGGACCCTTGGATTCGCTTGTTATGTAATAGCGACAGAATATTCAATTTAATTTATATGTAACTGTTAATTTTGTATAAACCTCATTGCATTCTGTAGAACTTCTAAGTAATCGTCCAACAATTACTATTAAAACATTATTAAAAGGCACGCCATTTCAGTGAGATGGAAGAGCCAGTAGTGGGTGAATGGAAGCCCAACTTCAGCCAGGACCGCTGCTACTTGAGCGAGTGGGGAGCCTGGGCTCCATGCACTCCGGATGATGGAGTCTGCGGCAAAGGGTTCAGGACCAGGGCGAGGTATCGGGGCGATAGGAGTATTTACTTTGAGAGCTACCAGGTAAGTTGTCATTCATGTATCTATTTTTTTTTAAATAGCTACCTCCACCCTAGGAATAAATCCGAGTGACTTTACAAATAACGGTGTCGAATCAAAGGACAAAAATAACACCAGAGTCGAATTTAGCTTAATGTTAATTATGAAAGAATATAGGTAGGTAAGTAAGTTCAAATAACACCGGATTTATAATTATATACTTAGCAATAACTTTATAATAAACTAGCGGCACGTCCCGGCTTCGCACGGGTGATCTCTAATATTTTCTAGAAATAAATAATTATAGCCTATGTCACTCAGGGATAATGTCGCTATATATTGGTGCAAGATTTTTTTAATTCGGTCTAGTACTTTTTAGTTTATTCGTTACAAACTTACAAACATACAAAAATACAAATCTTTCCTCTTTATTATATTAGTATAGACTAGCACCAAATTAATTAAGTAGGTACCTATATCCATTTTAGTTCCTTAGAAAAGTCGCATATCCAATTATAATATTTTTTATGGAAGTAAGAAGTTCTCAAGTAAGTTTGGCAGTTTTCAAGGTCAAAACGTGTTGATTTCTCACTGAATTCTTGGCTAAGGACAACGGACCCATGTAATCAATAAAACATGCGCGTAGGTAGGTACATACATACAGGCAGCAGGAAGCCATTACTATAAGGCTAAAAAAAAATATTAAAAATACCACGAAGTCACATTCACATTATGTACTTAGTACCTACCTACTTACGTATTTTAATTTTTAAATATGTAAGTAAGTACTTACTCATCTACTTACTAGTGCTGCGCCTTAAGTCATTTTCGTAAGAGCGAGTTTCAATAAATAGGTACAGATAGGTATCATTATACTCATTATCCATTGTTTCAGCCGCAAGATAACACACAAGCGCAACCAGCGGGCAGCCAGTGTGAAGGTGATCAAGATGCCCAACTAGTTCAACACCAAAATTGCTTCGTCGAATGTTATTAGATCACACGTTTGCAATAAATGTCTAGCTATAAAATAGACGGGTATTTTATTTCTGTACCTGGACCGACTAGATTACTGGGAACAGGCTCGGGTCGGGAGAGATCCTGTCTTCTCGTTTTTGCGCGAAAATAACCAGTTTTCAAGTTTTGCCGGCCGGCGACGCATCGGCGCGGCCAGAGGGGCGGACGCGGGCGACGGGGAGAGGCGCTGTCAACATTGTTTGTAGTGCTTGTCCGCTATGAAACGTGAATATAGGCACGGATCGCGCATGCTCTGAGCGCAACGGCAACGGCCCGCCTCGCGCGCTATCGCAACTTGTTGATTGTTCACTCACTTCACGCCAGTTCAGTCGCGAACGATGCGCCGGGTGGTCGCGTCCTGCGTTCGCATCGCTGTCGCTCCGAACTTCGAAATTGTTTTACGAAAATATGTGAAGTTTCCAAATTCGAAATTGTGCAAAACTACTGTGCCGAACGTGTCGTGTTGGGATCAGCAGACGTAGAACGTTATAAATAAGTAGTTTTAAGTCATTGAAACTTAATAGGCTTACTCGTTTTACCTGCATGCATCGTCCCACGTCTGAGCGGTTACCTACCTTATCGGATAAACGAACATTTTTCAAATGGATGTGTGTTTGAATTCTGTGATAGTGTGCGTGTTATGTGTGATAGAAGACGTGAGAGCGTAGTAGAAGATTGTGACAAGTTTTTACTATAGTGACGTGCCGAGTAGTGATACGAAAAAGTTGAATTACCTCAATCAAGAAACATGTTGGTGCGCGGGAGTGAGGGGGGCATCCTTGCCGCGTTGTTTCTCTATTCGCTAGCGGTGGCGTCGGCGCAGTACACAAAAGGTAAAAACTGCTTTCTTACCTGTGCAGTGTGCACACGCAGCCCTACGTTTGTCGTGTGGCTTTGTTCTATTGCCTTTTGTTCGCTTCTTGAAACGCCTTTTGAATTTTTTAAATAAGAATGACTAAATGTTTGTAGTGTACGTCATGTACAGGTTTTTGTAGGAAGCAGTGTAATTCCAGGATATTGAGTTTATGACATGGAAAATACTTGAGCCATGCTGCATTTAGCCGAGTAGATACTTAATGATAAATAATCGACGGGATTGCTTTATACTGGATCGAAGCTAGTAGATAGCCGTGAATATTTCTTGTTTCTACAGAAAGTCAAATGACTAATGCTATAAATAAATGAGTGTATACCGCGACAAGCAGTTGATAACGGAATTTTACGATAAGGCTGTCGCGCCACACCTATCAATGCTACCTAACTTGGAGTTAAGGCTAATAATAATAAGTTAATATACCTAGTAGTCAGCGATTAGGTACTCAGGAAGGCAAACATAATTAAATAGGTATGTATCGAATACCTATCAATACTAACAATCATTAATTAATTACATACCTACCTAGGTAGATAGACATATTTGCCGAGTGATATCACACAATATTATAAGATAGGTAGGTACATAGGTATTATCTTTCTAAATCAATTTTATACTAAGTACACTCACATCAATATTGGTATGTACCTAAGCATCACGAATGTACCAAATACCTATAGTTACCTATAGTTGTAGGTATATTTTTGTGTAAAAAGCGGTGTTGCTACTATCTATTACTAGTATATTATGGTACCTACCTATGTCAAATGTGCCCTGTTTCTTGACTTAACATTTTCTTTCATACATGACATAGGTACATAGACTCACGCCTGTTTCCCGGAGGGGTAGGCAGAGACTACGGAACGCCATTTGCAACGATCTTGACATACTTATCTATCTTGCTTCATTCACTCCCATCAGATTCCTCATGCATGCTCTTCTGTTCAGGGCACTTCTAACCTGTCCTGTCTCTTTCATACTAGCTGACTTATCTGAGCCTGCGGTCACATCCGCGTTACCTGCTGCCGATAGGTATATAATAATTAATGGCCAATACAAAAATAATTATTCTAAACGAACCATTTCTTCTGTAGTTTCTGCGATTAGTGCGTTCAACCGAAGAAGCACTTTTCAGTTTTGTAATATTAATTAGTATCTGATAGGAAGGTATCATAGGTACACCTATTACCTACCTACGTAGTTACATTACTCTGGTAAGCCTATTATTACCTAGCTTCTTTTTTCGTACTTTTCTTCCGTGTTATATTTTGACACGAGCACTAATATTAGCATGCATAGGGTTCCCACCAAGAACTTAGGGTCCCAAGCCAACCTCACCTGCAAGTGGTGCACCTGCCGATCAACGGACGAGGCTCTGGCAAACAAAATGTCCCAATAAGCGGCAATAGGCTCGCCACCTATTACGTGGGATCAAAACACTGTCGAAAAGTGGGCGTTTAATATGCCTCTGCCTACCCCTTCGGGGAAACAGGCGTGAGTCTATGTATGTATGTATGTACTAATATTAACTAGGTAGGTAGGTACCTTCCTACCTAACCTGATTAGGTCGGTAGTTCGATCCTACGGGTTGACGGAACGAATCATAAGACCTAAGCCCTAAAGAAAGGAACTAAATAAAAAATGATATTCTTGTCTGCTACAAGAATATCACATATACACGTCAGTGTGACATTATAAATCATAACGTAAGTGATAAATAATGATAAGTCGTCCCACTGTGACAAGCTCGTAAATCGTAATACATAGGTCTAAAGGCGAACAACTGAGTCTGCGATAAAAAATCTACAAAAACGTACACAGGCGTGACATAAGAATATACTGAGCAGCCGTTATTTTATTTAATAACGCGTTCGTATACGCGAAAAAGATAAAATCAACATAATATTTTGTCTTATACCCACCAACTCATACTTTTGAGCATGATACAAGTCACATTTTTGGGCATGATACAACTTATAGGGTGCATAGTGTTCCCACCAGGGTGCATAGGGTTCCCACCAAGAACTTAGGGTCACAAGCAAACCTCTTCTGCAAGTGGTGCACCTGCCGATCAACGGACGAGGCTCTGGCAAACAAAATATCCCGATAAGCGGCAATAGGCTCGCCACTTATTACGTGGGATCAAAACACTGGCGAAAAGTGGGCGTTTAATATGCCTCTGCCTACCCCTTCGGGGAAACAGGCGTGAGTCTATGTATGTATTGTATGATACAACTTATATTTTTGGGCATGATACAAGTCATATTTTTTAGGTTATAACAGAATTAGTTTGCTTGAAATATACCTAGGTAGTTGTAATAAATCCAATTCGCTATGGCGCATTGCCAAGGATTAAGGTGTACGGCACTCACATTTTCTATTTTAAGTTTAAAATCTTAGAAGGCTTCATAATCTTACAGACCTACAAGGGGTGAATATACTGTGCCACCTTAAGGCCTTGCCACACGGCACAATTTTACCACTGATCAAATTTTCAATCGAATTGGCTTTGCCCGTCTACACGACACAATCAAATCACTGATTTTCATTCCGTCAAGTCTCGTGGTACCGCCCTCCCGATGAACTTGAGTTGGACGACTGGCGTCTACACGTCACGATTTCTTCAAGTGATTTAGTCAAGTTGGACGTAAAATTGTGCCGTGTGGCAAGGCCTTTATGATTGCAATATCTTAGTCATAATGCCAATTTCATAAAAAAACATTGGTCTACATAGGCATCAAACGACTTCGTAACTCTCACACTCATTAAAGACGTTAAAAAGTTCGTTATTTTTTAATTCAGTTGTCAAAAGCTACACGGAAGGTCAATCGCTTACGTAACTACTTTCAACCTGTTTCTATCCATTAACATAATAAGTAATAATAACACTCCAACATGTTATTAGTATTATCCACTTTACAACCATACGGGCTGTTCTCTGTATACTTACATCATAATAATTTACAATAAAAACTAGTAACAGAGTATTTTTATTAGTTATTAGTATTACACAGCACTAGTTGTTACGCTACAAAAGTATAATTGCATTTCGCGCCAAACACCTATTTTTATTTATATAAAATTTAAAGTTATGCAATAGCTGTTGCCACTTAACACAGAGGTACTCACAAGCAGTAGTAACATAAGTTTTTGAACTAAGAAATGCTGAAATACAACTAAAACATAAGGGTACCAATAAAACAGAAACCCGAATAACTTATTTGTCTTGTTAGGACACAAAATAACTTGGTCAATTTGATTCTAAGTGGCGGCAATGTCAACCATTTACTTACTAGTTTTGTTGGCTAAAATTACTTAGGGAGTGACTTCGAAGATCAATAGAAAGGACCTTTGTAATCGAATTTTGATTTTGTTGTTTGTCCAGTAATTTCTGTTGAAGACTTATAGAAGCTTCTATTAAATAATACAGAGAGGTTAGCCATTATAGATTGACGATAAAGCCATTTGTCTTGGTGAAAGGTCATCGTGATTCGTGACCACTCCATGGGCAAGCTATTGTTGGTTAGAATTAACTCCCCGCTCTCGGACGCTCTATGAAAGCATTGAAAGTCCTACGTATGACCTAGATAGACATGTATTGTATTGATGTGGATACGAACTTGTAATCTATTATTATTTCCAATATTTATAAAGGACCTTTCGTTGACGTACACTTTCGTAACGTCCTTTTTATGACACGAAGAAAGGTAAGCTGAGTGTCGAATACAGAGCGCCTATTATGAATTATTATCAGATTTAGCAAATAAGAAAAGGAAATTAATATTCGAAATACGTCTGCCATTTTGAGTCAAATATTCTTGAAAACCTTTAGGACACTTTCGACACAAATTTCCGTACACTTAGAGATATTTCAAGAGGTCTGAAGGAATTTAATGCGATTGAGATGGTCTGATCGACATGTTCACACATTCTATGGTTCTATAGTATATTACTAGAGGTCAGAGGACGCCAGCAGCTACGCCTGCATTTTTTAAATTTACCCGTTTTGGCCGATCCCGTGGGAATTTCGGGAAATCCCTTCTTAGTGCACCCCTACGGTCCCCAAGGAACATACATGCCAAATGTCAGCTTCCTGCGCCCAAAAGTTTCGGCTGTAGCGGGTTTGTCAGTCAGTCAGTAACGCAAGGATTTTATATATTAAGATTATTATTATTTTTTAAATAAGTAAGTAAGTACTTAATGTAAATACAATTTTCCGCGCAAGTATTATTTAATCAACATTTTCTATGCTATAGTCCGTGCCACGAGAAGATAGACTTTTTGTAAACAAAGAATTTCTACTAAGTGACTTAGCGATAGTTCTGTCAAAAACAAATAATGTCAAATCCATTGAGCGCAACGGTACATAGATACGTGTCATTGGAAACTAATATGTCAAGGAATCGGGTTTTAATCGATATTGTGCGCTGTCAACAGGATCTTTTAATGTTTTGAGGTACTGGCGCCTAGAATGTCAACATTTGGCGTTAGTTCATTGAAATGTTACATTCTTGGGCTTAACATGCATTTATCAGAGGACACAATATTTTTTTTAATTATCAAGAAGGGGTAAATGTAAAGTTAAATACAAGTTTATAGGATCGCAACACTCTTTCCGCTGCTGGCATCTCGAAAAAGCGGGTGAGAATAGCAGATGACAGAAAATTATTTATACCTAAAAAAGAAATTGCGTTTTCAGACTACCGTAACTTGTTAGATTTTGTTTAAGTTCATTCTGACGATTTCATTCACAGAAAACGTGAAATCTCCATGCCTAGATTTTTTTATGCAATGTACTAGCTAGTTCTCTATAATATTATTCATTGTTGGTCAATAATTTAATATTTTAGGATAGGTATGCTACATTGAGCAAATGATTTACTGTCTATGATTTTTAAAAAATCGTGTCAATAATAGAGTAACATGTATGTACTCTATCATTAACATATATGGTACTCTATTTTTCCTTAATTTACATAATAAATTGCGTGTAAAACTACAAAAAAATCGGCAAATTTATGAAAATTCGACCATTCAAACACAAAATCAAATATTTTTATTTCAGTAAAATTTAACAATATAAACTAAAAAAAACATAGTGACATAATTAGGCCTTAAAAAAATTGTTCAAAAAGTATAAAATCTATAGACACAACTGTTTGAAAAAAGGTTGTGAAGCCCTGAATGTTTGTTTACAAAAAGTCTATCTTCTCGTGGTACCAACTATAGATACTTGAGACGTTTATACAAGAATTATTACTTACTTAAAGATCTATTCAGCTTGCCTCTTTTCATAATCCATTTATCCATTGGCGTTCACAGAACAGTATTCAGTATAATTTCATATTAATGAAACAAGGTTAAGACAAAGTAGGTGCATTCTTAAGCTACTTATTATGTTCTAGGCTTAAGCGCAGGTTTACTTAAGCCATATCGAGAACAATACCGTCCCCGGCGGACTAAGCAAAACTCACAACTCGTTCCCAAGTATCAAGCCGTACCTTTCAATAAACCGGTATGGCAAACCGTGGCTTAGCGAGCGATTGAATGTTAAATATTTGAATTGAAATATCCCACTTGTTCATTCAATATGCATGCCTTCCATTTTTGTTTGAGGTTTATTCCGACTGGTGTAGTAGTTAATCCGGATTCACTCAAACGTGATAATGCGACCTCCGATGTAACACAACCGTCCCTCCAATAATAATTTCCTGTCCCTCACACAATAAACCATTCATTAACCTTAATTTATACTCTTTACTCTCACCTCAAACTGTGACAATGTAAAGGACTTCTCGTTCCATTGCTTATTACATGTTGCTGTGTTTTAAGAGGTTATAAATAAACTCGGCGATGTAGAACGATGTTTATGAGGAATCGTGTATGTTCGTGGCCAAGAGCTCGCTTGTATGGCTTCTGTGACACGGCTGCCTATGTGATGACGTCACTATGCAACCGGACCACTCAATGGCAGTTGGTATGCATGCAGCCATTTACGGTTGACCTTTTTTCGTTAAAGTAACAATGAACAGAGAAATTTACTTAGTTATAAATTTGGAGCGAGAGAATTTATGATAAGTTTCGTTCAAATTTTAATTAATTCGAAGCCAGTCATATCAAGTCATATGTAAAACTGTTCGTTATAATGCTCGCGGGTAAATTTTATTATACAATTAAGTAATTATAATACGTATAATTACCAATTTACCATACAACATTGTAGCCAGAGCCGCCAAGAGGTTTATCAGAAGAAACAATTAACAGTTTCGTTTATTTTCGCTTACTTAATATTTAAGTAATATTGAAATAAATAATTGCTAAAGTTACAACAAATATTGGTTGTAATCCCATAATATTATGGTATGACAGCTGCCTAATGCAGTAATGCGAAAATCCATTTCGCAAGATGGCAAGAAAGGGGCAAAGGGCAAAATCGCACAAACACCACGTAAAATCTTGCATTCAGAATTTAGAACTAATAAATACATTACACAAAACGTAAATATGACAGACAAGAGAAACCAAAGTTAGTAGGTACAATCAAACAAGTCGGCGCTGTTACAGTTTGAAAAAAAAATCCTTTGGCTCGGTCATAGCGAAAAAATCCCTTAGCTCGTCCACCTGTATCTACCATGTTTCTAGCAAATAAATAATTATTCTATTCTTCTATTCTATTCTATTCTATAGAATCGAGGCACACTAGAAACCGGTTTTGTATACGAGTGTCAATGCGCATGTAAAGTAGCACTCGAAGCGACGATTTCTTGCTGAGCGATTCTCGCCCTTATGGTTGTCGAGCGGGAAGTTGTTCGACTGTACAAGTTTTTAGTATTAACCATATTACACTAGCTTCTAGGGTAAAAGCTAGTGTAATATGTTTAATTATCGCGACATAAGGTATCCTTTGTGCCATTCTGATGTATAAGCTATGTTACTGCAGATCAAAAGCCATTCAGTAGTTTCTGCGCGAAAGAAAAATAAACATTGCTGAGGATTAAGTAATTCATGGCATTATATAATCGTAACAAACCTTCGTGCTTTAATAAGATTAGAATTATGCTTTACCTAAAGAACAGGATTAAATTACCACTTGAACAGTCCGACTGATCGATCCGGCAGTCGCTCTGTGGAAAAGCTGATATTCTGCCGTGTCTGGTTGGACTGGTAAGCGGACCCCGGGCTGCAAGGCGTTAGTCTTGGATGCGATTGGGATAACGCTAAGAGGATGGTGATGACACAGTCCGACTGAAATAGTCCTTCACCCATTGAGTAGACAACAAACTAATCTGAGAAAATGGTCACTGGTCTATCATCCAATCAAAATATTCTCTGTTGCCCTGATGGCACAACGGTTCCTTTTTCAAAAGCATTGGCAGCATGGTATCGAAAGTAGAGTAGCGCTCATAGCGAGACTTAGCTTGTCGTTCGTAACAGATCGGCAAAGTTTAGCAACGCTTGCACGGGTCGCCACTTGGATGGGTGACCAAGTGTGGCATTTACATCTGAGCGCTACCGTGCTCCGGAGGGCACGTAAAGCTGTCGGTCCCGGTTCTTGTCTTAGGATAGGAAGAGTCGTTAGGCCACGTCGGAGGCCTTCGGGCGGTTTGAAAAACTCGGAGACTAGAGTTGGCCACACACTCACACGAAAAACAATGGAAAGTAGAGAGAATCTATACGCTATAGAAATGGTATCAAAAGAGTGTCATCTGGCGTGTTTTAAACCGCAAACCTACCTGCTTAATTATCAAAGCCAGTCTAAGGTATGTCTGCAAATTATTGTTCCCATTGGCGGGAAACTAAATGCTGTGAAAACCGCGCCAATCTGAAGACTACCTTCTTGCTTTTAAAAAACATATAATAATTTTACGTTAAGGTGCGTCTTCAATAAATATTTAAAGAAGGATTCCCAGATCGATAACATAGGTAAGCGTCGGTTGGCTGGCTGTTATCGATGCTGTGATAACAGCCGGTCCGATTGTGCATGCTATAACGCTGCCAAGTTACGTGATTACCGTCACGCGAACCGACGTCAGCCGAACACGATGATTTCCCAAATATCCAGCATAACATTTCGCTGCTGTAATCTGCGGTAAGTATTTTGACGTGGAGTAAGTAGGCCAAATGTGGAGGGTTATTAGACTTTAAGTAAGTTTTGGATGAAATGATGTTGTTATTTTTTGCTTAGTACTTTTAATCCATGGATCTGCATTCATGATTCGGCTATTGCGATAAAATGTAGCCCAATTTGCCCCCTATGTAATAACTAATAAGCGATATTATTGCAAAGTATTAACAAAATCCATTTACTTAAAAGTTTTTGCGTGAAAGATAAACACGTTTATATACATCCGTACAAACATTTGCTTTTTTCATTGAAGATCTTCTGCATTGTGCTAAAAAAAATTTTACTAATCAAAAACCCTTTTCAGGGGAAGCAATATAGGTAGGTACCTACTTATGTAACACTTCGTCAATAGTGTCGATAAATTACCGTTTTAAAGTACTTAAATATTTAAGTTATATTAACAAGATTAACGGCTTTTGTTAATTTAGAAGAATAAGAAAGCGATAAAACTAGGTAAGTACTTACATATCCTCATTCAAATATGAATATCGTAGGAACTTACTAGTACTTTCATATTTATTCGCTTGATAATAAGACATAATTCCAATTAATAGATATCCTCCTTTAAATATTCACTACTTACTTACCAATGATTACAGCCCGTTATCAAATGACAAATAAAATTATACCTATAGGCGCTATAAAATGGAACTCATAACTAATTTAATTTCAATAACGTCGTAGGTACTTACCATCTTATTAAATAACGTATGCCTTAAATTAATTAAATGACGACCTCGTAAAATAAACACTACTGACTAATGACTAAGTTGATGAGTAAACTTAAACTAAGTAAGTATTTGTTATTGACAAACTATTTGTGTCATTAAGTACTTACACAATTTGTTTTGCATTCGTAAGTGCGAAAAGGAG
Organism: Euclidia mi; assembly: GCA_944739405.2. Lineage (NCBI taxonomy): Eukaryota > Metazoa > Arthropoda > Insecta > Lepidoptera > Erebidae > Euclidia > Euclidia mi. Next base: position 20,508,513 of record OX123204.2, on the reverse strand, counting down.
GTAAGATCACTTCTACAAAATATAAAAAAATATATTTAAGAATGCATTACATTTAATGTGTAATTCTAATGGCTTAATTTTCAAAGACTGTTCCGATATTTGATAATTTTCTTAATATCTTACCAACGGGAGAAGTCGCAATTTTTATTGTGACTGGAATTTTCTAGAATGTTCATGATTTATTCCAGAAAATAATCTTTTTGCATTTCAAGAGTGGCTTAAAATACAATTGTTCTACGTGATACAACGTATCTCCAACTCTAAATCTACATGTCTTTTCAACCAATGCAGAGACCTAGTTCAAATAAATTTTCATTGTTACCCTAGGTTTTAAGATGTTTAATCCACAAAAGAAACCATACAAACAGTTGCTAAAAATGCTTAACAAATATATGTACTTACACGCTTATGAAATACATCTGTTTGCAAAACCTACGGAGACTCATATATACGGATATTGTTAAATCTCAACAAAACAACATACGAATCGACTCGATAACCTCATTTCTTTAAAACATCTATAGGATATAAATGTAAGGGGATTGTTTGACACATAATATCTTCACGAGATTTCTCCGTTGATGCTGCATTTATAAAAGGTAAGTACACATCGACAGTACGTAATTCGATCATGCCTATGTGTTCGAGATGCTGTCAACTTAAGTACTCGTCTAATGGAAATCCTATGTTTCTACTCTTTGTGTTGATGGCACTCCGGCTTTTATGCTGTTTGATTTTATAGTTTATAATGTGAGGGATGTGGTAATAGGTGTGTCAGAGTCCTAGACAGGTGATATTGAGGCAAATTTAATGAAGACACACGACGACTTTTTGTACCGAGGGCAATGTGCCTCTGTAGCGAGACAGACGCGCGACTTCTACTACTCTAAATAGACATTCAATCTTTGAATTACTTTTCAACATATGTACTCGTATTACCATTTTTGCTATACCATGTTTGCACTTTAGCTGCTTTCATAAGAACAACAGCGATCCATCTTGTCATACTTAATATCAAAAAGTAATAAAAACGACTAAGTATATCATTTATTTTTTGGTATGGAATCAATATCGTGGAAAATTGAGTGTTCCCTTAACTGTAAGTAAGTGTAATGATTTTAATTAGAAATCAAGAATATTAGAAATGAATGTATAACTATACATTAATTTCAATTTCAAAGCTTTTACAGACAGAAATAAACTTATTTCTGTCTGTAAAAGCTTTGAAATTGTCACTTTCAATAAATGCGACATGTATGTATGTATCTATTCCATAAATGAAAGAGGATTCGCTGGTCGTAAACAAAAAAAAAATACATTGGGGTACCCCACCCTAATTTTTATAGCCACAGTATAACAACTGCCTTACTGTATTGCCTTACAGGCTAAAACGTGATAACAACAGGGTATACAGCAATGATGTCAGTTATAAAGTTAGTATAAAAATGGCTTCCGCTCGGCCAAACTTTGGTCTAGCGCTTAACCATATTGTGCTGGGTTTTATACGATTCGCGGACCAAGTTGGTGAGGTTGTTACCGTATTCATGCATGCATATTGCATATGCATAATCACGGTGTTGGTTGTCTTCTGAATACAGTACATACTACTTTGTTTTTTCTTTGTAGCGAAATTTTAGTGGGACAATCATATTTTGTGTGCCGATTTGCGTAGATAGGCACTTAAAATCTGAATTAAAAATTCCTGAAAACTTTTTGATAGCGAGTGGAGAACATCAGAGGGCTATCTCATTTTTGGAAAATAAAACCTATCTTGGATAATTTATTTTTTGGGTCGCATAAACATGCGGTTCGTTAGAACACAAAGAATAAAAGAGCTCCTTTGTATAAATTGATGGACAGAAATTATGCATACATTATTGCTTAAAATGTAAGTATGCTTTGATTGTATTTATGTCGAAGTTCCATTTCTGCAATGTGGTTAAAATACCACTCAGACTAACAGATTAATTAAACTAAACTCTGTTACATAACTAGAATTCCCTCGACTCATAAATAGTAATAAAACCTAATTTAAACAGATAAGAATTATACATATTTCAGCACTAAATACTGATTAGTAATATTGTGGAGTACACTAAACTCAATGAATGTCTATACAACCCAACATTTGGTATTACTGCTCATAAATTTTTGAGGGAAAAGCAGAGTATTGCATCAAAATCGAGACCTCAAGATTTGCAGATGCACTAGTATTATTTTTATTCCACTTGGCCACCGAGACAGTACAATATATCACTTTAATAAGCACAAATAAGGATATTGCATACTTTGCATAGTGTCGTATCTCAGAACTTCCAAGCTCTAGGGTAATATAAACTCTTTTATAGCAATAAATATATTGACATAAAACAAGAGAATATTGCTTAATGGCGCTCGCAGCGCTCTCTAGTAGAGCTGACGCCATTTTCATCACTTAGTTTTTCTGCATCGCTTTCATCGTCTCAAATCACCGGTTAGATCCCCGTTTACTAACAACACTCAATTCCTCCTAGAAAGTAACAAGATACCATCTTCAATATAACAATTTACTTCGTTCTAAAGCTGCATAATTTGTTATCGCTTTTAAAAATGTCGGAAATTATATTGTAATGACTTTCCATTACTTCAAATAGGCCATTTCTTTTTACTGCCTGCCGTAGTGGAGAAAAATACACAGAGAAAACATGAACGTTATGCTTATCCACGTCGATAAACTGTCGGCTACCTGTGGAGTGCCTTCGACAAGGCTTAGCTTGAAAATGGACAAGCTGTGTGCTGGAAACTGATTTGATAACGCCCGGGAAAGAATGTGAAGTCTTTAAAGTGATGCGAAGCATATATTATGCAAATCTAATGATATTGCAATTTGTTTTACCTTAAGTCATCACGATGGCGTCCACTTAACGACTTCTGTTTTTTTTAACACATTTGATCAATTAAGCCACCTGCTAGGTGGTTTTTATTTACAATCATTATATTGTCAAGATAACTTTCCTGCCTCACTTTTGCAACAGGTACATCATTATACTCCGAACCACTTCCAAAACCATTTACCTGCAGAAAGAAAGACAGAAATTAGTTTCTTACCGCACCAATATTAATTATGCCGGCCTATTGTGTCATTAGTTGGTTCGTAGATAAAAAAAACACATCGTTTATAGACGTAGCGTTGAACATCCTCAATATCAGATGTACTGTGGTAATTAAGACCGGCGGATATCACAATGGAGGTCTATTAGAGTTCAGCCGTATGTTACTCAAGGGTATCGTTCCGACTAATAATACCGGACCCGCAATCGTTGCCTTGCGGAAACCTTCCCGATTATTGCCAAACAACTACGCAGTAGTTTAGACGTGTTTTCTGTTTGCATAAGGTAATTACAAGAAATCGGAGTATATGACTGGTTCTAAGGGTAGTAATAGGTGTTTATGATGTGACTGGAGGACGACAGCAGCTACGCCTGCATTTTTTTTTTAATTTACCCGGTTTGGCCGATGCCGTGGGATTTTCTGGAAATCCCTTCTTAGTGCATCCCTACGGTCCCCAAGGAAAATACATGCCAAATTTCAGCTTCCTGCGCCCAATAGTTTCGGCTGTAGCGTGTCTGTCAGTCAGTAAGTAACGCAAGGATTTTATATATTAAAAAGATATAGAGTAAAAGTTTCGTGTGACCTATAATCATCACCATCATCTTTATTATCAACTGCCTGTCATAGTCCATTGCTGGATATAGGCCTTTCCAATGTCACGCCTCTGAGCCTGATTTTTGGCTCTTCGTGTCCTATAATAAGTAAATTTTATTCAAAAATTAAATTTTAGTGAATGTGTTTATAATGTCGGAATAATAACGAATTTGTATTACAATATAGATTTATAAAATTATGACGTGATAATAAAAAAGTAGTAAGTAAAGTTAGTAAGTAATATTACTTATTTAAGTATAATAACATTATCAACTAAAATAATATGAAAATATTGTAAATAGATAGAGTAGAAGAGAAAGCTCTTTGACCAAAGACACATCCATGGCCCACTTTAGATGTTTAAGTCTGTATCTACTTACTCGTGCAATTAAGATAGGATGCCACAGACAATTGATTCAATAAAATAATATGACGTCAAAATACTAGGAATGTGTCTTTTAGCTGTACAAACAAATGTTCTTTCGTGATTATATGTACGCCTTTAGACCTATCTACCATTTACAATTATAGGTACCTCATACAGTTTTGTTTTATATTTATTATTATAAGTTATTACTTAAGGACATTTATTGACTTCAGAAAAACATCGTTTAACGTTTTTCCACATTGCAGTGTCTGTGGTCACAACTAGTCACAAGCTGCTCGGGCCGATGACGTCATGGCAGATGACCGTTACATTAGCGTAACCGTTAAGTTATTCGAAATGTTCGATGCATTCGAAAACGTGTTCACATTTTAAAAAGTTCAGAACGCGCTTACGTCGTATGTCGTTACTTTATTTTTTAAGTAATTCAGTGATATTCAAATTTAGAAATTATCTGGCTTGTTATGTGAACCATTTCTAAATTTGTATAAAACTGACTGAAAAAAATAAAGAATCAGGTATTTTATTGGTATCGCGATAAAAATATCCAAGTTTATGATGTATATATTTAGGGCCCGTTTCACCGCTATCCAGTAAGTTTTGATTAAACTACTTACTTGGCAAATAAATTCATACAAATTTCGTTCTAATTTTGAATTTACCTTGAAGGTAACGCTTACTTAGAGGTGGTGAAACAGGGCCTTAGCATCGGAAAATTCCTACCTAGTTTATAAGATTATATAAGCACTAGAGGACGCCAGCAGCTACGGCTGCATTTTTTTAAATTTACCCGTTTTGGCCGATCCCGTGGGAATTTCGGGAAATCCCTTCTTAGTGCACCCCTACGGTCCCCAAGGAACATACATGCCAAATTTCAGCTTCCTGCGCCTAATAGTTTCGGCTGTAGCGTGTCTGTCAGTCAGTCAGTAACGCAAGGATTTTATATATTAAGATTACACGTGGCCCGTATCGATCTGTATTAGCTCCACACTGCTAACCTATCAGACAGAACCTATCCGAGTTTGCTTCGACTCGTCCTATTACGACACGTTTCACTAAATAGGAAATCAGGTTTGCCAGGGAGCGAGGATTATTCAGAGAGATAATAAATTGGTAATCGAAAATTATTCTACTGTGCTGCGGATTGATAACGGTAAAGTGAATTCTGAAATGTTGGCTATAAAACAGAATATATACATTAATTTTGTAATTCTCTGCCATACCCACTAACTTCAGAAGTGACAAAAGCTATAAAAAGATATAAGTATAGTTGCAATAGTAGAGTCACTCTTATAAAGTCATATTAAAAACAGATACTGGACGGCAAGTGCAAGAGGGAAGCTAATAGTCGATTATTCATGTGCGCAAACGAAATCCATACCCTGTTACCAATATCTGTAATTTATTTATACAATTTTATGTATATATGTATGTTTACGTATATAATTTATATGTATATATGTGTACGTATATTACTATAATTATGTTACATGGTATACTTGTATAATAACTACTACTCTTCAAGAATTATCAATATTCATTTTCATTTATTCATTGCAGTCATGTTGTTGAATTATATTTGAATATAATATGTAATATTATGTATGCCTGTTTTTTCATCCGGATGTCACTTAGGGTTGACACAGAATAGCAACTCTGGGCTGTGGTTGTACCACAGAACAGAATAAAGTTGAGTGTCAAGCCTGTTTTTCGCATTTATTTGTTAGTGTAGGTACATATTTAAGCTACATACATTCTACAGTGCAGTAAATTTACAACACTGACATGTATTTGTGGAAAATAAAACTATTTTCATTTTCATTTTCTATTTTCAGATAGACTAGAAAAGCCGGTCTTAACAACGTTAATATCACCCATCTAAAACTGTACCGCAGTTGCGTTGCTTAACCCCGTTCTGTTGATGCTTGTTACCAGCTCACAGGCGTCTCATGTTTCACTAAATAGAAAACCCTAGACGGATTATAATGGCGGATAGTGTGTCTCGTACCTCTGAATATTTAGTTCGTATCTTATACAGGAATATTAATAAGCCGCCGAAGCATCGTATGCAAAATAACGATGACGCCGATGCATCTATTTGCAACTCATCAGCTTTCTTCGAATTAAAATGCTTTTAATAGGCTTTTAGTCGAAGCGCTTGAAAGCGCAATATAAATAGGGTAGACCCTGAAATCTTATAAAATACATTTACTATAATAGAGCTCTATAAAGCGAGTAGGTATAAAAATAGGCTGGGTTATTTTGGTGCCTTTGTTGATGGTAAAAGGTATAAGTAATTTACTTAGAGCTATAAGTATATACTGAGTTAAATGGGTATCTAAAATGAAGTCATGTCTGTCTATATGACTGCGATAAACCAAAAACTACCGAACGGATTTTTAGTAAGTACGGTTTTGGTAGTGTTCAATTACTGAGGAAAGTTTAAGGGTATAATTCAAGCGGGCGGATTCTAGTTAAAGATAATTAGACCACTTGTCACTCGCTCTTTAGGAAAAAGTAAGCTAAACGAGATGTACTGTGGATGAACCTGCAAGGCACAGCTAGTTATATTATAACACTAGCTGTTTCCCGCGGTCTCACCCGCGTCCTGAGGGAACTACTTCGCGTACCCGGTTAATTTATAGCCTAAGTTACTCCTTGTTACATCAGCAGACAAAAATTGAAAAAATGTAATTTTGGTAGGTATATGAACCGTGTGTTATTTTAATATTACAAACTGACACTCCAATTTTATTTATATGTATAGATTAATGCTATCATATATTCATTACTTAAACTTTACAATAAAGCACACACAGTCGTCTATATCTTATGCAAACTCGCTGAAGCAATAAATGGTGTCTTTAAAATTACAATCAGCTCCCCAAGAGCTCACAGTAAGCAATAGTAATTAATCGTAGCTGATACAACAATAGATTCCTATTAAATGGACGTCTACTGTATGTTTCCCTAGGGCGTCGTTCTACAAAAGCCATGTTGAAGTACACTATTCGCTTTAAAAATAAACTCCCCGACTGCTACTGCCTTCAGTGACAGAATTTTAATTGATTTTCGTGGTACGCCACTCCATGCCATTCTTTCGTCTATTGTTAGTCTTTTCTCTATGATTTCGAATTGGTTGGAATTATTCGACTTCAACAGGTTTTGGCGGTAAACCACCGATCTATATGAATGAGGTTTAATTTGCAGTATTGTTTTTTAATATTCACTCTCACCTACTTCAATAAAACGCGTTGAACTGAACTAAGTAATCTAAAATAATAAAAATCGATATCACGTGTCAAAAATCGTCGAAAAAGATTAATTTTAAACCCGTTTTGCTGTTAAAAATTTTACACCACAATTAAAAGGACTAAGCGCCCAGATATTTTTTGTCGCTGTGGCCATTTTAACTATCCATGTGTAGTTAGAGTTTTTTTTTAAACATACGATTGAAACAAGGTTTAAATAGTTTTTTTTATAAAGGAAGTCTCTAGTAACAAAACAAAAAATAAGTGGCTCCCTGAAGAGACAAACAAAGCAACAGACAAAAACAATATACATTTAGAAAACTACTCAGAAATCAAGAAATATTTATTCTGTCTTTTCTGTGATGCCTTTCGTGTCCAACTAAGTATAAAAATATGATATCAATCGTTTTATTTTGCATACGACACCACTAGTATTCGATAATGCTTGAATCGACTAAATTAAACCAAGAACTAGAAATTGACAAACTAGTACAATAGTTCCGTTAAAGTCTCAATGTCTTTCCAATAGAAGCGCTTCCACAACAGAGCAGTTAAACTTGCGTTTCATATGCACTACAGCTTTGAAACCCATCCATAATTTACAGTAAACTGACAAATACAATAAGCTCTTTAGAACCAGTAACGGGATGGCTGATGCCGTCAGTTTCAAGTACGATAGGAGCCAGTGATGAGCCATGTTAAGTGTCGTCGGCCGTCGCAATAGCACTGAGTATGAAATGAAGTACGTTTCGCGTGAAGCAGCGCTTATTAGCAACTCAGAGTTCACTAGACCCGGCCAGAGTGATTGCTCATTGTAGTCCATTCACAATGGCCAATCAATGCCCATTCGTGCTCGCACAACATTTTTGTGGCTTATAATATTACCATCACGTTTTACATGAAATCTCCAAACGGAACGGAACATTGATTTTATTATACGAAATGCTTTTCCGTCGTTATAAAATATAGCATATTTAAATAACAGATAGAAATGAAAGGTCTGCTGTTAATTTTAATGGCGCAGACTTAGGTAGTATTCCGACCACGGCAGCAATCATCCGAAATTCTTGGTCCGTCTTCCTTTATACGGATACTTTACCCTATCCCATAAATGGCGCCATTAAAACGCTAAGACCGGCGCGGAAATGGAGCTACTTAAATATACTTTGCACGAATGCGCAAATTGATATAAAATACTTCATCTTTTGATATCTGGCTCGATGCGGGTAGTCGGGAGTGGGCCGGTCGCCGATATGTTTTATTAACCTCGTATTTTGTTACGAGCCGAGAAAAATTATGATAACGAACGTGAAACGCCATTCTTACTGTGAAATCTTGGGTAATTGGAGAGTTATTTCGGTTGCTATGAGACCTAAATAATAAAATATTTCTGATTGGCTATAAAACTGACGTAAATTAAATGACTTCTGGAATTTATCAGAAAGTACCTATGTATATCACGAACAATTGTTTAGGTATTCTTTAAAAGATTCTCTGTGAGATATGTCGGGTTACGTAGTGTGTTTGCCACATTTTATTGGGTGAGTGGATTGTCTCGGGCAGGCCGGGTCGAGCGGTCACCCTGTACAACTGTTGGTTCGTGACCGGACCGTCAATCAGCTTAAGTACGAAACACTCTCTTACAAATAATATTTTTATTTCTGTACTTTTCTTTTGTGTAGATATTTATAGAATACTGAGGCTTTAATGACTGAAATATTTTATGTAGCCTTTGCTACAGAATATAATAAGCTCAAAGTTTGACTCGCTATCTAAGTCAGCTATCAATCAAAATTAAAAAATTCTTATGGCATGTGACGGCATTATGGAAAACATAAGCTATGCAGCATTAAACCACGACCTCTACGAGTCGAGTAAAAAGACAAATAAAGTTTATGCTCAAAACTCGCTTCTATTGATTAAGTTGCTACCTCACAGCACATGTTCGCTTCTGTCTGCTCTTGTGGAAGGATGTAATAGTGCAGGCGATACTATGCGACGAGGTCTGTCTCCATATAAAGATCATAGGTCATAAGTAGTGATTGTTTTGATAGCAAACTTATATCATGATTGAAATATGGAGTTCAAAAGGCAAAGTCAGATAACCAAAGAGAACTGCTGTAAATAAAAGCTACTGATAAAACTACGCAGAATTATCTATACTTATTTAGCAGTAATGTGTTGATTCGACATAACTTACGAGTAACTTCATAACATAATTTCTCGCTTTTATCCCCGAAGGGGTAATCAGAGATGTGATGTGGTGATACGACATTGTCGTTAATAACATTATTCACTCATAAGTAAATTATATAAGTATCGTTTTTATCACTTATGCGAGTTCCTTTTCTACAATTAAACAAAAAACACTAATCAATTTCACTTATTCATGAAGTAACGGCTTAGTCAGGTAATTGGATAGTTGCTATGACAATTCTTAGCAGTATGAGTTAGTCGGCAATTACGTACTGGTACTTATATTCTAAAAAAATCTCCGTCTAAATATATCTTAAACACGGATAAACCCATACATATGAGTTACGAAGCTCCCGTAATACGTCTCTCGTTCAAAGATCCCTGAGGATCAATAGTCTATTACGCACTCGACAGCTCCTATATTTAGTTTCCATATATTTGCTTACCTTTTACCCATTGTCTTCATCCAGCAAAGGAATTTTTAAGTACTTGACCCAGCGAATTATGGCGCGTAGAACGTAATTTGATTTAAAAATATGTGCTTTTTTTAGTTACGCGTTTGGACTGCTTTGTTCCATATTTGAATATTATACCTTTTTTGTTGCTGGCTGATAAAAATCTAGTCTCTGTTTCGCTGAAATTTGGAATATATGCCTAATTTATTACCCTGAAGGAAACAAGAGAGGATGCGTACTTTATCATTAAGAAAGTTTAAATTAAAGACATGCAAATGGAGTTAAACAAATATAAAGCAGTGTGCTCTCCCCCACGTAAAGAGAAGTATCGGGTGTCTTATATCAGTCGCTTTCAAAGTAATTTCGTGCAATTTGTCTCCCCTTTTTCGCTCCCCATTAGCGCTGTCATCCTCTCAACTTAGTGGTCTCTTCTTAAATATCAATCATTGGGAAACATTTATCATAATTACTCAGAGATAAACGCCTTCTGTCAAAAACAAAACCGCCGAAACGAGTTATAAAAAGTTTTGTAAGTTTTGTAAGTTATGGTCTATTAACAAACATGTGGCAACACTTTTCCACTTGTTTATTTGAGGGATGTTTTCAGCCACGTTTCACTGTGTGACACGTGTTGCCATGAAAACATGTTATGAAAGTAGAATATCTCCCTGTCCTAGGGTTGCCAGTTGGCGAGACATGTTACCCGCTGTGTCGCTTCTGCCAGTGACACCCCTGTTCCATAAACAATCATTTTGTTGTTCGTTTCAAGCAGCCAGTTTTGAATTTTAATACTGCAAGTTTGTTATTGTTTTGGATATTGTTTAAATGTTTTTTTATGATGCTGATCTATTCATTAATATTATTTTAATCTGGGAATGCTTTGTCAAGCTGTGACATACTTAGTTTTATGAAGTTTTTGATATTTGGTTTTAATTGTTGTTTCAAAATTGGCTGAGTTCTTCAATGTGTTTGATAACTAATGTGACCTATGTAGTTTGAGTGTTAAATTGCAGCTTAGCTTAGCAGCTTTGTTACTCATTTCTATCACATAGATAGAATTGCTTAAATAAGTATTTGTCTGGCTGCGGTTCTGGCTAAGGTAATGAACCAATTTAAATTAAATAAAGTACACAGGGTAAGCTTAAAGCAAAGGGAAATGACATAAGCTGTTCGTTATAGACCCCTCAAGAAGTTTAAGACAAGACATAGAAAGTAGTGGATACCTCTGTGCTGTGTGACTTCGAGAATATCACCCTACAATTCACTAGCTGGCCTTTGGAGACCGGGAACTCTTTAATCAGATCGACAGAATATTATTATTATAGTGCAGCGTCTTATATTATTATATAAAGCTTTGGGGTACACTGAACTCTTTAATATATATATTATTCCACACAAGGCAGAATATACTCATATCTAGCGTCGTGTCTATATCTGGTGTACTTTTATTAAATTCTGTCACTACGACTTGAACATGACACTTCATTGAATATATTACTTGTTGAAAACTCAATTTCTTTCCCATACTACTGTTTTATTTATATTTTATCTTTAGTACCAGATAGCAGACAAGTAAGAAAGGCGGATACAGGCACCAAATATTATAGAGACTAGCTAAACCAGCTTATTTAGAGCTACTTACTGATGTGCACTCGTCGCTCATAACGTGATTTTGTATAGTTTCCCTAGATGAATGGGTTATCGAATCAAACACAAACATTACTATTGAAATCCAAGCAGTTGATAGTTCCTGAGATTAGCGTGTTCAACAAAACAGAGAAACAAAAAGCAAGCAAGCAAGTTATGTTATAAATGTGTTTAATGTTTATTGCGAGTGAATGCATTACATTTATATACGTAAAGTGTATAAAAACTAATTAACTTTATACATTATAATGTATACTTACATATATTATGTATGTACGTTTGTCAACCACTTCATATAACAAACAGCCAAATGTTTCTAAGCCGAACCTAATCTTATTTATCATTGGAACCATTTGCAAATTGGTTCATTCATTATGGAGATTAGCGTGAACAAATGACAAACAGACGAAACAAGTTTTCGTTATTATAATACTTAAATATATGTAGGTAGGTCTAATTAAATTAATTAAAATATTTTAATGTGTTTGCTTTATATATTTAAGTAAAAAACATGGTTTTATGTAAGTATTAGTATTTAGTAAGGTAAAAGCACTAATGCTTGACACTGAACTAATAGATGACATTTCCACAGAAAAATGTTTCTAATAAGAAAACTAATCATTTAAATAACATTGTTACTGATGTTAAAGATACCTAGTGCTATCTATGATACATGTACAAAAGCTTGTATACATTCTGAAGCAAATTTCAAAATTACATCAGTTTACAACAAACAATGTGAGTAGGTTGGCATGTTGCGCGTCATTCTTAGCGTTTTTCGTAAGGCAACTGACTTTTAATAGGTATGATTTTTTTTTATATTTATGATTATAGGCTATTGTTGGTTTCAATATTAAAAATATATGAAATGATTGATTTATTAGGAACATCTCCTTGTTACTTTGGCTTGTTTTTGCATAATTTTTAAGTGGTGTCTACTATTAGTTCCCGAAATCAGCCAAAACCTAAAAGATGACACATGTGTCATCTACTAGGGTTACATCTAACTGATTTTTTTGCTCATTTTTATGCAAATTTTGCCTTATTTTGTAGCAATAAAGTTCCTGTCTTAGTTTCATTTGTTTTAATCTACTCTAACTAAAAGTAGACAGTGTCTACTATTAGGGTATACTAGATGTCAAATATTAGTATTTAGTGTCAACTATTAGGGTATAATAGGTGTCAACTATTAGTATCTTTATATCAGTGCAGTTCCCCTGATAGTGCCTCTCGTCTCTTGCATAATTATGAGTAAAGTCATGTCAACTATTAGTGCCAATTGATGTCAATTATTGGTGGATTTGATTTTTGACACTGTCATCTTTTAGTGTTAACGACAAACCTAAGAAAGTTGAGATTTTTGTTGAAAATACAGTAGCTTTTAAATAATTTATATAAAAAAGTCAAGCTCTGAATGTTGCTCTAATTGTGAAAATATTTATAACTGTACTTTTTTGATAAATACCTTTTTATAATTGAGAATGAAGTTTGATTTGTCCTTAATGTGTCAAGCATTAGTGCTTTTACCTTAACTATGTGTGGTAGAAACGGATCGAAAGATTTTCCAGAAATAATAATCGTCACAGTGTTATCCAAGATATTCACCTTGGAGTCTGGGATCTGCATTCTAATCTCATCATCATCATCATCAGCCTCTAACAGTCCACTGCTGGACAAGGCCTCTCCTTTGAAAGGAGGAATTGGCCTACTATACCACGCTGGCCAAACGGGTTGGTATAGGGTTTGTATCAAGTTTTCCTTCTTTCACAGTGCTGTTTTCTACATATCTAATATGCTCCCTCTGTCGGCTCTTACGACACCCATGGGACGATATGGGGTGGTGACATTCCGTATTCTTATCCCGTCACCACACTGACGGCATTCTAATCTAGACAGATTTAAAAGATAATGAAATAGCGTTTTCAAATAGCCACTACCGTCTGATCTCCGCAACTCAAAGAAATAGCGACATAAGCCAATAATTATTATTTGTCCGACGAGGAAAAAAATAAAAAAGGAAAAATACAAATAGGTACGAATATTCGCCAATCGCGATGAATAACTAATTGTGTATGTGTGTCTAACAGAGTATTGAACCAGTTCCAATGCAATTCGCTTTCATAACTAAAACCCCAAGGAGTGGCAATACAATAAATATTCAGACAACAGACAATACAATCCTTTGAGATAGCAATCTCATTTGTTCGACGATTAATTTCGATTCTATCATTGTGAATTTACTGGAGCAATAGAAGGCAGGATAACCGCTGGAATAAATGCATAATCTGTGATTTTAACTAAGGGTGTTCGAGTTTTGAATTTCGCGCTTTTGGAATTTAAAAAAACTGCCCGTCTTGAAGAGTGCAGTCATAGAGTAAGTATATTGGTAATTTGGTACACAGAAAAATTGTAGCATATTTGGTTCGATATACGTAGGTACCTACTTTTAATCAGCAGTGTAGATTTCGCCTCAGGGTAAGTTGTTATAGCAGATCCTTCATGATACCAACAGGACAGACTCTTTTCCAAGAAGGTTGGAAAATACTCGACGTAGGAACGCCTCAAATATGGGTGGTTACCTTAATTATGTTCCAGATTACGGCGAAAGTAGTTAGTTTTAGTAGTAAACTAACTACTCTACATCAATTTTCTAGATTATGCTTCCAATTTTAATGCATAAGATATTACTTGATTAGAAATTGTGGTGTATGTGTATGTCATCTAGGCTCCATGTTTTCGTAGTTGCGTTGCGTTATAGTTCGTCGTCAAATAAGTACTGTATGTGTGTCTTGTTGCACAGGCAAACATTTTACTTATATAAAATTCAAATTTGCAACATAATATGTATCTTTTATCTCTTTGTTATGTATATTCTGGCAAGTCATCAAAAGAGAATTACATTGAAATATTTGTCTGCGATGTGACATTGGACCTACTATTCAAAGCTTAAACCACTTTTTAGTTTAGGCACTTCTTTCCGTGTAATATGTGGGCAAAAACTTATTCGCCTATGTAAATATATATTTTCTAAACCTTGGAGGGTGGTCGAAATATAAAACATGCAAACATTAAGACAGTCCATAGCAACATCAGGGCACGAAAAGAGGCTCATTGTTATTGAATACTTTCATTATTTTTATTAAAGTCCTTGTTACATTCCTTTATTAGATTAACGCAACACTTATCAATTCAAGTAATTACTCAACCTGCTTATCAGCATACGTCGAGTATAGTTCGATATAAATATGACCGAGGCAAACAGCCATACTGAATATCGATAACGCCTTAGCGACAAACACTCCACAATAAAGTCATTTTACGACTCATTTCCCCTCACAAAATTATATTTGCTGATCAATCATTTACTAAGTCCGCATGCCCCGACGTCTGAGCAAGGAATTCTATTAAACTCCTCTTGACAAACTTTCGAGGCATCTTAACAACTTTGAAGGACTACTTACGGAGAAGAGACATTTTATAACCGCACTCTTTGCTCGCATACTTGACACGAGTTCGTCCCACTTCCATACGCAGCTTATTTCAATCCAGTTAGCAGTTATAACTTTATACAACGGAGCTCCAGATAAAGAACAAAGAAGTACATAATAAAACAATGCGAAATATGCAACCGTAATTCCCTTTGAAGTCGCGAACACGGCCCAAAATCACATTCCAGAAGCAGACAACAAATTGGACTAGTTCTGAACCTACTGACATTTGCTGACCTGAGTATTCGCCGGCCATTCAAAGTGCTCGAGTGGCGTGTCCAAAAAGAAGCTCTTGACGCGATCGCAGGAAATAAACTAACATTCCGTCGATTCGTAGAATGCTACACGGCTAATGGTGTAAAAGGTCTCGCCGAGTTTCGCAAGTTTGTTGTTCGATTTCGCGGTGAGTCACGGCCCACGGGCCAAATCGAATGTATCGAGCGACCGCGGCACAACTTTCCGCTTTTATTGCCTTCCAGCCACGCTGGAAACCTTAAAAGTAACTTACATTAACTCTAATGTAGGTATAGCATTCACCCTTGTACGGACTTTGCTGCGCTACAAATGTTCCTCGGATTTCAATATGGTGTTTTTGAACATTGTTATGTAAAGTTGTTTCGTCTGATTTTATGGAGCTAGCATTCTGGTGAGCTCCTCGTGAGTCACGTTTTGACATATGTCTATTGCAAGGTTCACAAAAATCTAATAAAGATGTCGGCAAGTGAGTCAGAAATGTATACCACTACAAGGTTATATGTTCTAAAAGCGAAAGCGATACAGTTTAAGTCTCGCTATCTACACCAGACCATCGCTACTATATTTACGACCAAACTGCTTATTACTGTAAGCACTAGCCGTAAAAGAAACCAAAAGCTGTGCATGTCTGGGCCACCATAAAACCACTGGAAACTATCGAAGCATGTGTATCATTATTAGTTGCGCCGTCAAACTTAGGGGTAGTCTGAGTCCTTGAAACTCTCAGCCAATCAGAGCGCGCGGTTCGCCACCTGCCGACGCATCGACAAAAAATAACTCAACTTCGTTTGTCCTTAGTTCTTTTGTTAAGTAATTCGTCCCAAGAGTGTTTGTGTCCGCTTCTGGAACCAATAAAATTCTCAGCCGTAAATAATAAAACGCGGACGTTTATTCTTTATTCGTAATTTGCGTAACATGACGAAATGAACGTTGTTTAGGTTCACGAAAATGAGAGACAAAGCTAGCAGAGCTATTTCCAGATGAATGGAAGCCACAATATACTGGTCAATTTTACTGCGGATGGCGACGATTTGTACATTGGTAATAACAAGAGACTCACGCAAAGGATGCATCAAAACACGCAACGTCATGCCTCTCCGCAGCCGACATTTTGTAATGCTGAACAGTGATGGGAATGGCGCTCATTTATCTCTGTAATAGCCCGATTCATTCACGCTTTATATCTTTAACCGATGTTGTATATTTATTCCAATCATATAAAAGCACTATTTATTATGAACAAGTCCCTGGAATTTGTTCTTATATAACCGAAATATGGCTGCTGGTTCGAAAATATACTTACAACTGTAATGAAAAAACTAATAATACACTTTTGGAAAGAGAAATTGTGATCTGTATCATGAGTAATTTAGTCGGACCAACGAAAAAACCTTTTCAATTGTAATAACTTTAGCCGCAGAATATTACAGTACGTTAGTATTGTTATTATAATAAAGGTAACCGATTCGAATCGCTGGAGCACATTGGCTCAGCACTAGTAAATGTTATTTTTAAAATCGAGTTTCGTACCTAATAGGGCTGTATAGGGTGAGAGAATAACTTTAAATGACATTCGAATATGGAAAGTTGTTTAAAAATTTGCTTTTTTTATGTACCCACAATTTTTACTAAAGTGGTTTCATTTTACTAAGGAGACTATTGATTAAGATATCATTTACTACGTTGATAAATTATTGAATTTGACCTCGTGTTCCATTTATTGCCGTAGGGTCAGAATTTACACTCAAAGATAATGATAATATTACGGAGATAACAGCGTTATTATTACACAATAATCTGATCGTAATTTTGCCGGTGGTTGAAACTCGTTAGTTAACTAAACAATGGTTGGTATTATGAAGTTGTTCAATGATTTTAGTGTTGTTTTAGACGGTGACGTTATCGCGTAAATTAGTAGCAAAGTAATGTTGAATTAACTACTTATTGTTTCTTCTTGAGAGTATCATAATTTATATGAATAAGTAGGGCTACCAAGCTACGCAATGAAAAATATTTAAACTTCGATACGTACACCTACATTCGTCCGTGTGGTGACGGATTAAGAATACGGATTGTCACCACCCCATATCATCCCATGGGTGTCGTAAGAGCCGACAGAGGGAGCACATTATGCATAGAACAGCACTTTAAGAGAAGGAAAACTTGACACAAACCCTATACCAACCCGTTTGGCCAGCGTGGTATAGTAGGCCAATTCCTCCTTTTAAAGGAGAGGCCTAGTCCTGCAGTGGACTGTTAAAGGCTGATGATGATGAAGTTTTACATACCTACTAATCTTTTTCTTTTATTTTAGCGAAAGAAATACCATTATGAGATGATTTGAAAATCTGTTAAAAGACTAATTAAAAAAATAATACAATGGCAACATAAGTACCTGAGTGTCTTACCTAGAACGAATTTTAATTCGATAATAGCCCTAATTTCTTTCCAAATTGCTCTTTCAATTTGATTCAATTATCTATTTGATTTACTTATAAGTTAAATGACAATTAAGTTAAGTATTATTGCCGTTTATTTTACATTAACAGAATTCTCTTATTAAGTTATTATCTAAGTATTTGAGTGAATGCCTACGCAATGTAATTATCTCGCGAGGATGACACAATTAACGAGAATTATAATCTTCTACTGTGTTTGTCTTAACTTATCATTCGGAAGCGAGGCGAGCAATCCATTTCGGAGGAAAACGTCACACGGTTGGATCATGATGTGCTAAATTTACTTCAGATGTTATTCATTATTCAACACAAGGTAGACAACCTACGCGAATCAGATCATACGTACACTTATTCATGATTCATACTATACAGCCCGTGTTTATACAAATGAGGCAATTGTCACACCAAATATGACTCATATTGTCAAGGCCATAGAGTGAGAGATTGTACAATAGGCAACACGAATCGAATGGAACATTGTTGTATGAGAAAAGTCATAGACGCGAGACGGTAGTGCTATAATTTATTAAACAATTGTGTGATCGCGTAATTTCTCATACAAGCACAATAATGTAAAATCAAAGAAAAAGACGAATACAATTCTCAGACAATAACGCGACAAAATTACTATGAACTGATCTTCTGTCTTGCTCTAACTTGTCTTGTACGAATGAGAGGTTCGAAGATAAACCTATAAATTGGAAGAAGAATGAAGTGCAGGCGGGAACATCGTTCTTCATTGGTGTGTCGAGTGGGTACTTGTGATGTCCCAGCAGAAGCTAATGAGACTAATGAGTCATGGCATTCATAGTCGGTCCAAATAACGACCTTAATTACTGGTTTGCGTCCACTACTTGGCTTATTTAGATAGTAATGTCGCCGCAGACGCACGTAATGAATTACATATATGGCGTCGTATAACTAATTAATTACTTCTATTCAAGCCTATGAATGAGGGAAGCTCGTAATGTATCTTTGCTGCGACAGGGTCAAGTGACGAGCTCATATATAAATTGTTTCCTTTGACCGAACAAGCAAAGGACTAGATACAATGTGTTCGTTATTCACGTTTTTACCACGCAAAAAAGCCATAAATCAGTGTTACCTAACTCCTTTATCTGAACTTCATAAGCTAGCTCCGTTTTCTTTATAAAGTGAGGCATACAATGGTTTATAATCAATTTTATTGTCATAAATAAAGCGGAAAATTTTCTGTACCCGCCACTGTTAAAAAAAACCGTTTCGATATCGGAAAGACGATGTCATTGAGTTTCCGCCTCTTTTGTTCCGTAATTAAATTTAAAATGTCGTTTAAAACCTGGCGGGTAATAATTTATTTTGGGTGGAAAATAAATGAATGGCTTTATTTAATGGTTGATTGGGGAATATATGAAGTTGAATTCAAAGAGAATGTAACCACAATATCATGTCGTGTTTACGGTTTTGGCGGGAATACGACTGTGGTATGTGGATTTACCGCCATTTTTGTTATTCATCGATGACTGTACGAATCGTAAGATCTAACGGTTCTTTTTTGCAAATTACCACACATGACGAGGCTTTAAGCGTTTTTTAGTGATTTGGGAAAACCGAACACGTGTTTTTGGATGCCACGATGCGAACAAAATCGCCTGCCTCTGTTGTTCAATAATGGTCGGGGTTATGCAATAATGCGTCACAATATGGACAAATGTAGGCGTAGGTCCTAAAACGTATGAGGATATTTAAAATATTCGTTGTAAAAAAGGTACCTACGTGAAGTGTTATCGGAACGGTAAAGTAGCGGCTGAGTTGGTCCCAACAACTAAAACTGGTTTTGGCCGGAAAGTGGAGCGTTGCCCCCATTCTGTTGAAGTGTGGTTACGTTTTGATTTCTTGTGGAGTTAGTATTCAATGGCTGATTGGAATACGGTTATTAAATAATAGTACGCGATACATGTAAAAGTCAGTATATTAATCATGGATATCATTATCGTGATAGATGATTATTGGACGCACACGCAGTAGCTCCAAGAATGACGCGCTTCAGTAAAAACCACGTGTTTTGGAACCAGCAGTGCGGCCAGTAGGATAAATTAGATCAATTTCGTTTGTAAGTACATTCAACCATTTAAAAAAAAAAGGTGTTAAACAATCCTGAGGCTTGTAGAGTGTAGATCCTCCCTCCTCCAATAGATAAATTACTTGAATCAGTGCAGATTATTCTTTAAAATTCCTCGCTACTAAAACGTATTGACTATATCTTGGGGAACGCTTCTTGTAGAAAATCTGGCAACATTTTGATGCAGGAGCACTCCTTTTAGCCTTTTAGGTAATTTCGTTGCGGCCGTTTTGTGGAAGCTTACCATTATTCCGGTATTCCGGATACTGTAGGATGAACGAAAAATCAGAAAGGGTTTTCAGAAAATAATGTTAGGTATATTAGTATACTATACAATTAGGCCTTTTTTGTAGTTAGAATACTCAGTAGGTATAATGCATAAATAATGCACGTCTACTAAATGCTTAAGTACTTCATGATAAATCTTTTATTATATGTTATTTAGGTAAAACGTTTACAGTGTACCGTACTAATTGTTACCTGAGGGTTAACAAGTGAACGGTTGTTTAGTACTTAAATAGTAGACTTTTTATCTGTTTTGTTACAATCTATTGTTAACGAAGCGTATTCCGATTATAGACGCTTTCTCTCTTCCAAAAGAACATCATTTCTATAATGGTTATTATGTTTCATCGCATACAATCGATTATGTAACTGGCGATTAAAGTTTAATGTAAAGATGTACCTGAAAATTGGGCGTTCTTTCATTTATTTATTTACTGGCTACCTCTTCTTTCTAAAACCATCGGTACTAGTAATAGATATCCGTGCTGTATCGTGGGATATTACTTAACCGAAATAAGCTTTCTGGTTTTTCTTTTTACAATAGTTTAGTTCGTTATCAACTGTGAACATTTTGTTTGGAACAGCTCACGTGTATTCCACTGAAATATCACAATTTCACTTGCCGACATGACATTGTAGCACCTAAACATAGCAAGTAAAAAAGTCCTGCAATACCACTCTGCTCAAGGAAAAATCGTTGCATAATGTCTTATATCTAAATAATTAAATGAAATATGAATACGCATTCCTTTTAAAAAGAAATCAGCCATCTTTATTGTTTATCATATTAGAATGACGCAGCGATGCTAAGCAAGTAAGCACTCGACATAATAAATGGAGAGGATTTTTAATACGATGAGACTGCTTACTCGACAAAAACGTCCCGGCCAAATGCAATTGTGAAATTCGCTGACAATTTTCCATTTTGTTTCCTTTGCTTGTTTATTTTTTTTTCTACGCGAATAAAGGTGTGAACACACCTGTTCGAACGCCCGTGGCTACGATGCAGCGATTTCTTCTTTCAGCGTAACCCGTGTTTTCGATATGTCGGTGTATTTTTTGGTATATAAAAGAACAGTTTGGTGCAATGGTTTTATTGTTACCGTGTACGTGACTGACGAGTCTTTGGTTCGTTTCACCAAATGACAAGGTTTTTGCATAGATTTGCATCCGTGTCAGTTAAGGTGTGTTTTTTTGTTTTGTGTTTTCTTGGGAAATATCGATGACAACTTCGGACTGAATAGAAATTTTTGTTAATTCTGCTGTTGCTACCAAAGTTATTTTTTAGTGTATTATTGAGAGTTAAGTTTCAGTGCGGCAACAATTCTAGTTTCTGTTGTGTTGTTTGTTAGCGTAACGATGTGTTGTTTGTTCTGGGACACAGGGACACCTATTGCCACGTGCAAAACTGACACGTGTTTCTATATGTACAAAAATAACATATGAAGCCATTTAATTTACGCACAGTTTAAGTAAGTACTAAAGCTTCGCTAAAACATGTCCAAATAAATTGATCCTTGATCTTCCCCATCTAATTTAGGAATAAGCCCTATTCAAAAGTTGTTTTTCTCCCCGACCAGAAAATGGCTTTGTTCATTATCAAAATATATGGCGCACTTTATCTTAATTAATACACTCCCTCAGATCATTCAATAAATCCTATCTAAGGGTAGCATTATCCGTTTTCCGCACAGTTATATTCGTATGATAATTTATCATTTGTTTGCTCGTCTTTTCTAACGATAAACGAATAAATATTGTTCGGTCTTTTGTTGTTTTCCGGGTTTGTATTATAACCGGTTCTTTTGTTATCGTTATCCGGTTATCATTTATTCAAAGACGATGATCTTGTAATGGGTATTGAAAGATTTCATTGAACCTTTAATTCCCCTCATTCGAATATTTGAACAGCTAGTTCCACAGATGAAACCGAATTGCTACGGAATCAAAACATAAGGAAAATATTTTGTCGGAATATATTTTGTACGTACCTATGTGAATTTGCACGTAAACATTAATAATATGCTCTACTATAATCCATAGAGTGGCGGTTTTCTTATGAAGAATAAATAGTCAATACAATTACCCCCTATTCAACGTAAGAAAGGCCGCACAATTAACGTCTTGACTGATTGAATACTCAAAAAACTAGTACAAACAACGTTAATATCAAGTTATAACCGCTGTGTTGACATAAATTACTGTGCTACTTTTACTACCAATGCTTATATTATTTCATCGTAATAAGCATAGGCACGTAGTAAATGAGAAATCAACGCGGCTATGGATTTTAATGCTATGTTTCACTCCGCTGCAACTTCGGTTTTAGTCATGGTGGCTATAAAAATATAAGCGATAATTTTTCTCAAGAAAATTATTGTGGTATGACGTCAGCTACTTCTAGGAAAGATTTAATATAAATACTGTACTTGAACCTCTAATAAAAAAGGGATAAAATTCGAGGATTTATTCAGTCAAGGGAAGACAGTTTTATTTAGAATCTTATCATAGCAGACAGGCTTATGACACCGGGTACGTATTTTCATAATAAACCAAGGCCCGTTATTCTGTTATCTATTGGCTAAACAGGAGAACGATATGACTTTTTTAATCTCGACGGCTGGCCAGTGTTTTCATTAAATTATGACGGAGAGAAT
This sequence comes from Euclidia mi, assembly GCA_944739405.2. Classification (NCBI taxonomy): domain Eukaryota; kingdom Metazoa; phylum Arthropoda; class Insecta; order Lepidoptera; family Erebidae; genus Euclidia; species Euclidia mi. The sequence continues at coordinate 20,485,650 of OX123204.2, read as the reverse complement.
ATTCTTGATAAAATACTTTCAAAGATAGCAGGACTCTTTTGAATATTTCTTCCTTTTTTTTTTCTCATTTCGTCATATTATGGGGTATTCCTGAAAGCGCAACTATTTTTGAGCGCAACTAAAAAAGCGCAACTACTTTATTCCACAAAGCGCAACTAAATATCAAGATGCAATAGTGCTGGTTAATAACAAACGGAAAATATCGATAATTGATAAGACAGGACGTTTTAATATACTTTAGCTGTTGCTGTGCGCCTGAGTTTTACCTTTACCATCCAGTGCTTTATTTCTGATTCGTGACCCTAAAACCAGGTTTTTATTAGGCAACTAACTTCTGTTCATTTATGTTACCCTGGTACTTTTCAAAACATTTTACTGATTGATATTTGTTACCAGATTCTATAAACACTTCTAACCTCTGTTCATTTCTGTTATCCTGGTACTTTTAAAACAATCACCATAAAAAAATTGGCAGACGATTTACAAATCCTATCGATAGTAAATAGTCCTTTAAGAATCTGTTATGCCCCTTCACTATTTTCCGACGCGGTTGCGCTTTGTGGAATAAAGTAGTTGCGCTTTTTTAGTTGCGCTCAAAAATAGTTGCGCTTTCAGGAATACCCCAGATTGACATGCATGGAATGCTCGTAGCGACTTATTTTTTATTATTAAAAAAGATTCGGTGAAATTTCAATTTGGGTAAGTAGAGATACCATAACGGAATTGTTACATAGCTACCGCTTTTGTGTATCCTTGAACGAAGAGGGCTAAGGTACTTACTTACTGTATTTATTTTTTGTAATAATACATTTTTGTCTCGACTTCTCGAAGGATTTGAGAGATATAATAAGTAGTGATATTTAAACATATACTTGTTTGATCGTGTATTAATAATAATTTTACTCTAAAACGAGAGAAACTGACTAAAGTCGCTTCGCATATCGGCAAAGGCATTCATAATTTCTAATCTTACTATGGACTTCAATAGTTCCGATAAAATGTCGTATATGATAATAGGTTATCCAATGGGTATCCCAGTAGTTCATTTAATCAACAATCACTCATCCACTTAACCTGAAGTCGATAACCTACCCAGCTTATAAAAAGCACCCGCCGAAAATAACTACCGTCTTGGATACTTCAATTTTTATGCGTTATTTTATCAACATAAATGCCATAATTTTGTCCGTCTAATATCCTGTGCCGAGCCGTAATTTATTGCCGAATATATGTACTTAACCCCATCTTCGAGTCGGCGGCGCTAAGCCGTCGTATCATATCATATTGTCCATATATGACCAGTTTTACGTGGCCGTATTTGGCTGGCTCATAAGTATGAGTAAAAAGTGGGCACGCCACGTAAGTCGCTATTATTGATTATGTTTACTAGTAGTAAACAATTTTACTGTGGCGAGCTTATGACAGGGGGCATGTTTTCAATGTCCGCCGTCATTCATCGAGTATTTTTGCGCTTATTGCGCTGTTTACAATTTTCTATTAAACCCAAATACGAACTGAATCCTCTTTATTTCACAGTTAACAAATAAAAGCTACTTGAAACAAAAAGTATTTGTGCCAGAGTACTTATTGGACAACTGATTTTAAATAACAGTTAACGGAACTAAAAAAAATTGTTAGGTACTAGAAGAGTTCACAAAGGCATTCCAGCAAAATGCTTGTATCAAAACTATCAAACTAATGCTCCTATTGTTTATACATACATGCACAATGAGTAGTATTTAGATATATAGGTTACGAATCCAGTGGCTTGATGATGCTCCTTAAAAAAACTCGCAGACTTCCATAGCACAACTATGAAATATCGTTTACCGCCTCATCAATTGCCGTGCCGTGGGACAATGGATCCGAACTTCCTGGGTGATAAAACCGAGTCGGGCTTATCTTGGTTTTTATGGTGCATTGCGTAGACCACCACTAGTGGCATAAGTATGGGAGTGCTATGACGTTTGCCGTTTACACTGTGCCAGCACTTTATGGTTATGAGGTATGAGTTAGTGAGGCCGGATGGTTTTCATTGACTATCTGTCTTTATATGGGTAATCAGTGTGCTATATTGGTCTCGCCTTGCATAGCTATGTTTAGTAAATGAGTTGAAAGAAAGGTTGGATAGTTACTTCTTGTGATGAATTAAAAAAAAAACAAAGTGTCACTACACCATTTCACAATTTCACTCGGTGTCGTAAGAGGTGACAGAAAATTACTTCGAAGCATAATAGTATTTTGTGAATCTCGTCATCAATTTGCTGAAGGTTGTATGTTGATAATGATGTTTTCCTGAAAGATTTTCTGTTTGCGTTCCTTGCCAAATCTACTCAGCAGTAGCCACGACCTAAAGTGGTTCTAGGATAATAAAACTCATATTATGCATTTGAAACAGTGTACACACACAATTATGTGGCATTTCTTTTGTTTTATTCGGATTTCGCACGAACTAGTATCTTATACTAATACGAGGGTCAAACTGAAAGTTCTTAGAAAATCAAAAACTGGTTACATTAGCCAGTTATTAGTTTTATTATATCTTTTCAAAATATTGTCCATTGACGTCAATACACCGCTGCATGCGATGGAACCACTGGCAAAAGCACTTTGCCCACTCGTCCTTAGGGGTCTCTTCAATGGCATCGCGATACGCAGCCACCGCTTCTTCAGCATTCATAAACCGCTTTCCTTTAAGTTTTTCTTTAATTTTTGGAAATAAATAAAAATCACAAGGCGCGAGGTCGGGGCTATACGGCGGGTGACCCAGTAATTCAACGTTTGATGTCGCCAAATAGTCGATCGTTCGCTTGGCGGTGTGCGACGAGGCGTTGTCGTGGTGAAGGAGGATCCTACTGCGAGGTCGTTTCTCTCGAACTTTTTCCAAGACAAGTGGCAAACAATAATTGGTAGTGTACCATTCTGCAGAAACTGTTTTTTGATCCTCTAACACAATTGTTGCGAAATGACCTATCCTTCCAAAGAACGAGGCCACCATTTTTTTTCCCGCACTTCGATCTCTCTTCACTTTAGTTGGCAACTCCTCGAAAGGAAACACCCACTGAGCAGATTGTCTTTTGGTTTCAGGATCATAACAGTAAATCCAGCTTTCGTCACCTGTTAGTATGTCGAACACAGCATTTGAGTCACCTCCGTTAAATCTTTCAATCATTTTACGGCACCAATCCACACGATGGAGTTTTTGAGCCTTAGTCAAATTATGAGGTATCCACCGGGTGCAAAGCTTCCTGACCGCTAAATGTTCGTGGAGGATTTTGTGCACTTGACTCATACCGATGCCTAAGCTTGTCCGAATCTGCTGATAGGTCACTCTTTTGTCAGTCTCTATCATACGCCGCACAACACAGATGTTATTTTCAGTCGTCGCCGTAGAAGGCCGTCCCTCACGTACATCATCAGTGAGATTAGTGCGACCACGTTTAAACTCATTAAACCAGTTGTAAACAGTCGCACGAGATGGGGCTTCATCGTGAAAGGCCAATCGTAGTCTATCATAACTTTCTTGTTGACTTAAATGACATCGAAAGTCATAAAAAATCATTGCACGAAAATTTTCTCGTGTTAAATTCATGTTGACGTGACACAGACAATTTTCAATTTGCCGCCAAATCGTAAAACAAATGACAAATGAATGAAATATATACTCAGTAATATTGGCAAAGAGTTCTATTTTCAAATTTTAGAATATTTTTTTTATTTTATTGTTTATAAGTGGCCAGTTCTAAGAACTTTCAGTTTGACCCTCGTATATAAAACTGAAGAGTTTGTTTGTTTGGTTGAACACGCTAATCTCAGGAACTACTGGTCCGATTTGTAAAATTCTTTCAGTGTTAGATAGCCCATTTATCGAGGAAGGCATGGCTATATAACATCACGCGATGAGCCACGGGAGCGGAGCAGTAGCCTTAAATAACGCAGGTGTAACCGCGGGCTCATCTAGTACCTAATAAGAGACATAGAAAATATAGGTACTTACATTGCATCCGTAATACGACTTCTCAATAAAAGATGCAGTGCTTCAATCAACGAGTAACCAGCGCTTTTGAGTATTTAAAATCATAAATTAGTTTTCTTTTATGATTTTTACTAATATTTGATTTATTTTTGTTTACAGGTATGTATCATGATGAAATTCCGCTATCGGTTGGGTGTGGCACAGTGAGTAAACGTACATGCATGTATTGATTTATAGTCGCAGGTTCATTTTATTTTCTATTATCTTATCAGCCTTTATCTACCCACCGATTTACTCAGTAAAGGGGTCCCCTTCAATACGACGCTCCTTGCCCTGTTTATTTTTTTTTCTAGTTTCGTTAACCCACTGTGCTTTATTTCACTAACTAATATAGGTATAAATATGTAACAGTTAAGTAAATTGAAAGAAAAATAATATTGTTTGAACTGAGAAACACATCGATCGAATTTTGAAACGAGCAAAATATTACCATATTATTATTAATATTAGTATTTTAAGTATGGTCAGCAAATATAACTATATATGGTGATGCCCTGAATAAATTCGTAGGGTATATTGCTTTTCAAGAAATAATAATATACCGCTACCTACTAGTTTAATTATTATAATAATATGTAATTCTGTCGCATTTATATCGAAATTAATAGCCACTGCTTTTCCATGAAACAGGAAAATAAACACTGTTTCTCTACCGATATCGGCATATTCACTGCATACAAGTAAAACAAACTATTAAGTAATATTATGAAATATCAGCTTATTTAGCCATGACGTCATACGATATGTTAATACGTTTAATATGTACATATAGGTACCTACTATATGATAGCGAGAACATGCACAGTTGCAAAACATCGTCATTTCTAAAGCATATTGCTGTCGATATAATGATGATTAATACATCAGAAAAGTAGGCAAAGTAGTGAAATATCTTCATTTTGAAAGTGTGATTCTGTCCCAAGTATGCCAGACTCCATACTGAGATTCGTAACAGAAAAGCCTAATAGCATAACTAATTCAGTTCTTTTTTCCGCTAATGTTATACAACACAGGTATAAACTACAATACTTTTTCGCACCAACAATACAAGTTATAAGAACTTCAAATATTCGGGTGACAACCATATTGCTCCGACTCGGGAAGCCGGTAAAAAAATACATGTTCTGCATACTAAGCGCAGTATCTCAGACGGTCTGTCTGTCTGTATCAAGCACATACTTTCACGTAGTTCCATCGAAATATAATATCCTGTCACGTGAAGATATGGCTAGGTATCGAAGTGTTCAAATTACCGACACACATTTGTAAAAAATATGCCAGCCATTTGATGCCGCAACCAACTTCATTGCGGTGATAGTAAAAATTAGTTTTAAATTCTAATAAAAAAAGTTTGAAATACGCGTAAAATTTTGCTATAGAACAGGCGACAAAATTTATTTGTAATGAAAAGACGCATTGTTTCCGGCTGGGTCGAGGCAAGGTATAAGTAGGGTAATCATGATTCGTGTCGTCGACGGACACCACGATGGTTTTAGTGGGTAGGTACCCCAAAGTACTCAAACTAGTAGGGAAATGTCACACATACCACTACTGCTTGTCCCAAGAGGCGGAGCATGTGCCCATAATTTGGGTCGCAAACCGTGTAAAATTAAGCTCCTAATACTGTCTTGAAAAAAGACTAGGTCCAGTACTGGCATGATTGTGGACTCGTTATGCACTACTTTTTGTTATTTGATTCGAGCAAAGTATTTCGATTTTAAGCAAAATAAAGGAGCCACAATAGCCTTCTTTTCGCATTTAGAGGCAAGAGATATCACATCATTTTTTGCAAAGTGTTGTAACCTTCATGAATGCTGCGCTTTACTTTTACTAATGTTTACTGTTTCTGTCAAAACGTAATCTATTTCTATACCTACACGACGTTGTTTGTGCAATTAATGCCATTATAATTGCATTACAACATTTGATTTATTATTTGTGCTGTGTTTAAATATGCACATGACTAATTTCTGCACGAATGACCGGGCGTTCCCGCCATTTTGAGCCACAGTGATTTATTTTGAATGCATAAAGATATCCTTCGTGTATGGCTGAATCTTACTGCGGTATAACCGTTAACCGTATTCTAGATTTAAATTTTAGAGATATGTGTTTTAGATCCTACTTTATTTTACTGTTATTGTAAAGTATGAGAAGATGGATGTATGGTGGTGCATATACATTTTTCTTACTCTTTCACGCAAAATCTATTCAACTGATGGGTATACTGACTACGCGGGTAGAGCGAGCAGGGCCAAAAACTATTCCTTATTATAATCTAGATAATTAATGGCAATGAACCTTGCTAATGTTAATAAACTGACATACTAGACATTATAAAAATATCGATACACTAGAGGAAGCCAGCAGCTACGCCTGCATGTTTTTTAAATTTACCCGTTTTGGCCGATCCCGTGGGAATTTCGGGAAATCCCTTCTTAGTGCACCCTTAGGCCGCGCGCACTTTGGACACGTTTTCGTACGAATTTTACTTGTGCGTACACGTACGAACATATACGAACGATCCCGATATTCCAAGTTCTATGGGAGCGCGCAGACTGGGTGCGAGTTAGTCGTGCGTATACGTACGTGTAGTTCAGACGTTCGAAAACAATCCGAACTTGTTGGGATTTCAAAACACATTCGTACGTTTTAACATAAGAAATGGATGTAGAAAAGTTAATTATACCTGATTCACGAACATAAATGTTTGTGGGACCAAAGTGATTGTAAAAGTGATGTTATAAGTCTTCCATGATATGATGAAATTCACCATTTTGGTGAATTTCTGTGCCTTTTTAAATATATTTCACACAGCAATTCGGTTCTACGATAGCGACGACGCCACCGCAGTCTTCGAGTGATAAGAGAATTGTCGTGAAGATACAGATTATTCATCGCGCTCGAACCAAAGCAGACTTCACAAATCCGATATCACTAGAATACTGCTCATTTGACTAATAAAAACGTATACAGTGTGCGCACTCAATTCGTACGACCACGATCGTACGTATACTGTACGATACGAATTCGTGTCCAAAGTGCGCGCGGCCTTACGGCACAGAATAGATAGTTCTTACGAACAGAAGCACCACTTCGCAAACGAATTTAAAGAAATGGCGACTCTTGCTACTTAGCAAGAAAGTGCAATTCAGCTCGCATGAGCATTCAGTACCTAACGCGATATTGACCTAACTGTTCCCGCTCTTTTCTAACACATAACGCTGTCGCTGTCTGGCGCGGAGCGGTGCGCTAGGGTTGTCGACTTGCCGCTGCTACTATAATATTTATTCATCGTCTATCTACCTACTTGACCACGTACCTAATAATAAATATTTATACTATAAGTATCCTATCCCACTATTTGAGCTCGTAGAACGAAAACCACAAAAATTCTGGTGGTTTACATTTTCACTATACTAATTCTTAGTTATTTCCTAAACGCGTAGACCGATTTACATGACTCAAACAGATAAAATGGTTTTTGAACTAGACCTTTAATTTGACACCATTATCGTTGAGATATCTCAACAAATAAAAAGTACAATTTTCAAGTTGCTCTCGTAAAATAAATAAAATCAAAATTTCAAGTTGCTTCCGACACACATCCGTTAAATGAGCAATACTTCGCACCAGACTTGTGATGTGAACATTTTTGTTGTTCACTATTAAAATTCACGTTATTAGCTAGCCCTGCGCGCGAGCGGTGACGACGCGGCGTGGAAGCCGCGCCAAAGTGTAGGCATTTATCGCTGTAGGTACGGCCGAGTGAAGGAGGCCTGCTTACGGTCCCCAAGGAACATACATGCCAAATTTCAGCTTCCTGCGCCCAATAGTTTCGGCTCTAGCGTGTCTGTCAATCAGTCAGTAACGCAAGGATTTTACATATTAAGATTTTTCACGTGTTGGAAGTCGAACCCGTTCACCTATTGCGTTTAAAAACCGCGTGATTTTTTCATCAGAACCTTACCGACGCGACGCGACGTCGCCATTTGTCAAACAGCCTACCATTCCTCTTTTCAATTAAAAATAATAACACCGATGACATAAAGCGTAGCACAGTGAATTGAAAATATGTGTCACAGCCATTGTACAGTTTCTATGCTATATTAATATTACGCAAACCTAGGTCATATTATATGAAATGCATTTTTGTTCGTAGTTTGTATAGTCCGTACCGTAGTATATTTTTCAACGATGCAGTTTACACAGTCCGTAGTAAAATTTTAAATGATTTAGTTTTAATGTTCGTATAACAATAATAATTTTATTTTAGCAAAATGAATTTGATAAACAAGCGTAAGTACTTGATGCCGGACGAACTACAAGACACGATGCTTAATATTGGCCCAAGTATATGACAATGGAGAAAGATAAGACTGTACAGAGTTCGCGAACTTCAGATATTAGAAATCTTCACAAATATAATTATAAAGAAGAGTACAGATGATATAATAATAAAAATAAAAAAGCAAATCTGCATAGTATAGGAAGGATCACCTAACTTACCAAAATAATATAATGACATGGAGCTTTAATTCCAAAGCGGCAATTTGCGAAATAACTGGACTCGTGCAGTAAATGCCATTTAAAAAAAGTACTTAATTTTCCATTACTAAAGGGGAGCTAGTGAAACTGATTGACATGTTAATTTGTGTTAAATAAACTAAGTTGTTCACTGTTGCATAGCAGATTAAGTTGTCGCGTAGACGAGGATTGATTATGCACTACCTACTTGCTAATAACTCTTTTATTAAAAATAAAACAAAGTTTAACGAACCCTGCTGAGGAAAAGTCGTTTTGTATTATTTGTTTTGATCCAGACGTGCTAACTATTTGCGTCTGTCGGCGTATTTTATAAATGTCTAGATTACGGTCACGGCTCTGCCCGCGTGAATGTCTAGTGTCGCGACTAGGGAATGCAATCCCGCAGAGAATTTCTTAATCCCGGTATTTGCGGGACTGGACATTTTCGATCCCGCGGGATCCCGGTATTTGCTGGATCCCGCGTGATTAATAAAACTTCGCAAATAATCTCTAACTTTTGAAGGCACAAGTTTCATAATCAACATTTTCAGTAATTTACTTACTGATTTAAAATTGACAAAAGTAGAAACTACGTAAACATTTTAAACATCTTCCGTCTTCCAATAATACCTCCATATACAGCAACAGTACAAGAAAAGTATTTTGTATACAGTTGCCAACATATTTATTTCTCGCTGTTTTATTTTAATATTACAAGCGGGAATAACAGAAGATATCAGAAGTTCATATAAGCTATTTATCTATTTAAAACTTGACAAATAAATTGCAATTCGTTTGCGTCATAATAATAAAACTAACAAAAATCGTAATTACTTAATTAAAAACACATCGTTTGGGTGTTCCCAACCCGCGCCTTTCGAAAGCGATCGTCATTCGTCACTTAGCGCAGCCGTGCGCTAAGATAAAACATGAATTTCGCTACTCTTAAATCCCGCAATCCCGCGCGGGATCCCGTTCATGTCACGAACGGGATAATCCTGCACATGGCATGCGGGATCCAGATATTTCGGGATCTTGCAGATCAGGTATTGCATACCCTAATCGCGACAAAGCCTATGATTTATTATTTGTTATTAACCTACACTTCTATTCTTACTAATATTATAAAGCTGAAGAGTTTGTTCGTTTGCTTGAACGCGCTAATCTCAGAAACTACTGCTACGATTTGAAAAAATCCTTCAGTGTTAGATAGCCTTTTTATCGAGGAAGGCTATGAGCCTCGGGGGCGGAGCAACAGTCAAATAAAGCAGTTGTAACCGCGGACTCATCTAGTGATTTATAAGCACATACCCATCCGCACGTCCATTCCTACAGACTATCGCGTCAAATGCATAATATGCACCTATATTCTGTACAGATAACCAAATAACCATCTTAAATTTCTCATGTCATTAGTTCAACAAGAATATCGGTTAAGTGGACCACTAAGTGTCGTTTCCCTATTAATTAAAACTCTGCAACCTTTTCACCATGCGGTTAACATCCGTACCATTTGCAACACCACTCACATAATATCTACCCCTCCACCCGTCGTGTAACCTGAAAAAGGGTTATGACGACCTTTCATTATACCAAGTACCTTCGTTAACAGGACATAAATCACAATTCTTTAACATAAAAATCTCATCGCGCGAACATTCATTACTTAACTATGACGAAACGGGGCGAAATGCCCCGGTAATGTTTCGCCTGTCAATTAGCCAAATTAAATAAACCAAAGCGGGTTGGTCCGTCGAAATTAATATCACTTTCACAGAGTCAATTTAGTGCGATATAATACTGGCAAAATACACAAGCGCTTATATTCGTCCCAATATTTTTGTCAGGCAGTTATTGCGTCTGGACAAATGCCTCTCTTGGATTTTCATATAATCCCAGCTCTATTACGAAAGAAAAAATCAAATTTGAATTTTGAACTCGGAATTTTTCGGCGGTAAAATGGACCGCTCTAGTGGCGGCCATTATCTTATATGGTTATTTTTATTCTCTTATTCTAGTGAGTTTGTGAGAACCCGTCTGATTATACCTAAACATTGTCTGTGTAATGTAATATCTGTAATAATATGGTTAGTTAAGATAAGATAAGATAAGAATATACTTTATTGTACACCAAAATAAATGTTTACAATATAGGCTTAAAAACTACGAGTAATGCACAATCGGCGGCCTTATCGCTAAGTGCGATCTCTTCCAGGCAACCTTTGGATGGACAGGAATGATGTTAGCGTTTTATGAGGCGATGGTGTAGTTAATAAGTAGAATTCGCAATAAAAAAGATTTACATAATATACATACATACATTTACATATCACATATAAATACTTACACATACATAGATTAAGTATATACATGATACATACATACAATATAAATTATATATGAATATATATAAATATACATATATAACAAACATGATAGATACATTGTAATACATACCTAGAACTCGAGTAAAAGTAAACTACATAAATAAATTTAAATACGTTAAGAATTTAAGTAGTGTTTGTATAACAAATTTTTAAAAATAGTCAATGATGTTGCTCTTCGAATTTGTAATGGCAATGCATTCCACAGACGCACTGCCTGAACAGAAAAGGATTTATCAAAATAATTTGTGGAATGCCTTGGCATCTCCAGAGTCAGATCCTCAGACGACCTCAAAGACCTTATATGTGTGTCATGAAGGAACTTGAAACGTTCTTTGAGATAGGAGGGAGTACAAGGATTAAATAGAACATTATATAATAATGTAAGAATGTGAGTATTCCTGCGAAGACGAATTGGGAGCCACTTGAGTTTGTTGCGAAAATCTGAAACGTGATCATATTTGCGCAGACCAAATATAAATCTTATGCAAAAGTTTTGGAGACGCTCAAGTTTATCCATCTGCTCCTCTGTGGGGTCAAGATAGCTGACATCAGCATAGTCAATTATGGGCAGAAGCAAAGACTGGGCGAGCGCAATTTTAGTAGCAGTTGGAAGGAAGTTGCGTAACCTACGCAACGAACCTGCCGATGCAAAAAGCTTGCGACTTGTCTCTTGCACTTGAGATTTCCAGGACAAATTTTCATCCAAAGTGATCCCCAAGTTTTTCACCGTTTTACTGAAAAGGAGATTTTGTCCATCAAAATAGATTTGTGGCAGATCGGACCAACTGATTTTTGAGACCAGTTTGGGGCTGCCTATAATAATTAGCTGTGTTTTTCTGGTATTTATTATGAGACCGTATTTCTTGGTCCACTCACAGATTCTGGCCAGGTCTGCGTTAATAGTATTGCAAGCTTCTGCCAGTTTATTTAAAGGGGCTTGCGTATAGATTTGCAAGTCGTCTGCGTAAAGGTGGTAGGATGAAATTAATTGGTTTGAGATGGTATTAATAAATATAGCGAAGAGTAGAGGAGAAAGCACGCCACCCTGTGGCACACCGGCATTAGTGTCAGACCAAGTGGAATACGAGTCTTCGATGCGTATACGTTGCCGGCGGCCGAACAGGTAACTACGAAACCAGTCAATTGCCGATGGAGATACGTTAAGAGAGCGTAGAATGCCAAGTATGATGTGGAAATCCACGGTGTTAAAAGCATTACTAAAATCAAGTAAAGACAAGACCGTTAGATTTCCACTGTCCATACCAAGCCTAATATCATCAGTTACGTGAACCAGTGCAGTGGTAGTACTGTGGCCAGGGCGGAAACCAGACTGATATGTGTTTAGGAGACAATTTTCATGTAGGAAGGAACTGAGTTGAGCGTGAACTAAGCGTTCTAGGACTTTCGACAAGAAGGGAAGTAAGGATATGGGTCGATAATCTGAGAAGGAACAGGGCTTAGGTTTCTTGGGCAAAGGGATTATTGTTGCATCTTTCCAATCGGATGGAAAGATGCCACGGCTAATGGAATGGTTAAAGATGTGACATAGGACGGGAAGGATTTCGTCGAGGATGGGAAGGATCATTTTACGGCTAATACTATCACTGCCGACTGCATTAGACGTAACAGCCAGTATGTTCTTCTTAACATCACATGCGGTAAATTGCGAGAAGATGAAGGGAGAATAAGCTGGAGTTGGTAAAGATGAAAGATGTTGTAAGGTGGCACTTTTAATATTTCCATCAAATTTGGACGAAGTAGTGAAATGTAAATTAAGAGAATTAAGGTTAACATTGTTTGGAATACATTGATGCCGTGTTTTACCAACTCCCAGACTTTTAAGAAATTGCCAGACCTTAGCTGGATCACCGTTTTCAACGGACTGATGAATATATTGGCGTTGCGCATTCCTACACACCTTGTTGCAGAGATTTCTAGTTGCTATGTACTTCTCATGGTTTGAGGGAGTAGATCTGTACTTCAGTTTAGCCTTGGCAGCAGATTTTTTGGCCATGATTTTCCTGATGTCATCTGTTAGCCAAGGTGCCGGCAGGTGCTTCAGTTTAATGGTACGGAGTGGCGCATGCACATCATATAACTGGATGAGATTGGTAGTAAGTTCATGAACTTTGCTATCGACACACTCGGAGGTATACAGAGGGAGCCAGTCTATATTAGAGGCATCGATGCGCAGTTTGTCAAGATCCATGCCACTAAAATTGCGCTGCTGGACTACCTTGGGTTTCATTTTGGGTGTGCGTATTTTATATGAAACAAAGATAAGGTCGTGGTAGGAAAACCCATCCGCTGTACATTGACCATGCTTATCGACCAGATCGGAAGAAGATACCAGAATAAGGTCGAGAAGAGAAGGAGTGCAATTGGGAAAGTGATGAGTTGCGTTTAAATTCAAAATTGACAAATTGCAAGACTCTATGGTATGCCGGAATAAAGCAGCACGTGAATCTTGTTTGAGGAGACACGTGTTGAAGTCACCCATTATAATAGTGTGGCTATATGATGGAGTTAAATTTTCTAAAATTTGCTCAAAAGATGGAAAATAGTTTACACGACTTGAAGGGGAATAGAATACGCCTAACAATACTTTAACGTGGTGAAGTTCTACTCCTAGGAATAGATACTCGCCACCATTCGACAGTGGCGGCTGTGGAGACATACTGACTATGGTATAGGGAATATGTTGACGTAAATATATGGCAACACCGCCTCCAGTGCCGAATGCACGATCATTCCTAATCAGCCGGAAACCTGGAAGTGAATAAGACGTGGAAGGGAGACATGGTTTCAGCCATGACTCGGACACAAGGACGGCATGAATGTGTTGGCAATCTAAATTTGCCAGCATATCTGGAAAATGAGCTGGAATACTCTGCGCATTAATATGGACTACATTAAAGTTCCTGGGTACGTCTGAGAACTGCGATTGAAGAATGTCTCCTAGAGAGGGGACACTTACAAAACTGTCATCAAGACTTGTAGCGGAAAGATAGGTATCATCGCTATTTGAGTTCGTATCTGACATAAGTATAATAAATATATGAATATAAATAAATATCAATAATTAATAAATAAATAATAAAATAAATCAATAATTCTATTTCTAATTACCGCGGCAAGCTTCGCTCATTGTGTCCACCCGCCGGTTGCGTATTAACAAAGATAGTGTATAAAAAAAAGAAAAAATCGGATATAAATTAAAACTAACAAATAATATAAAAAGACTCAATTTGACATCAGAGCTAATGTAGGTTCCAGAAACATAAAAACAAAATTATAAATTGAAGTCTAAAAATACAAATATTCAGATCCGTGTAGGTAGCGCGTAACGGAACGTTACTTAGACGGTTGTGACAGTGACAGGTTAGTGGTGTCAAATTGCCAATAATAATATACGCGATACCTACATGAAAAAGAAGTGATAAACTCATGTTTAGAAAGTGAAGGTGCAAATGGAACTAAGTGAATATACATATGAAGTCAATGACAATGGAACAAGCTTACTTCTTTGAAGCTGCGGTTCTCTTGGCCTTTGTTGCAGTTGACTTTGCGACAGGCTTTTCAGTATCTGCGAGTTTGATCTTGCCTAGTTCACTAACGGAGGTGATGCGATACCGTTTACCATCAGGGCCCAAGACGTGAACGTATCCCTCTCGCGTCCAGCACTTCGCAACTCCAAACTTCGCTCGTGCTGCCATGAAGGTTAGTTCTGCATAACTTTATGTTTTCACGGCCTATTTGGAACCGTTTACTATAGGTATCGACTGTATATTTTGTTGTTAGATTTTTACGTCATGGAGGCCATTTTAGAAATCACAATGTAGAACAATTTAGCTCTTTTTAAAATGACTGGTTGGCGTGCCGATTAGCTACATATTAATGCAAAACAGCACTTTATACTTGTATGATTAAGTCATACATGCTACAATGTTAAAATGACAGATATACCTATAGTAATGGCGACAAGGGTCTACCCGCGAAAAGCATAAACATTATTTACTCTTCTGAAACAAAGATACTTTACCGGTCAAATATGAGTGTCACTCGCATGCAAAATTTGCAAAATATTTATTTGTCGCAGAACCCTAAAAAGAAAATTAATCACTACACTAAAACTTTACTTTGAATTATTACAAAAATTAAAGCGTGTCTCCATTGATTGTCCGCAAAGTTGGTCGCTTAAAAACAGAAAGTGAAGTAAGTCACGAAGCAAAACCAATATTCAGTGAAGTAACGCAACTTTACGTGATATACGCTAAACTTTAACAAAGGGTAACTTGTTGCCTTTCTATTCGTGGTTTCCATAAATAAATTTGATTCAGTACACCTCTTTGACATTATTTGTGTAATGGAATAGAATAGTTGATTTATATCAGCACCTTTTCATTATTATTGTTAATCATCAGCCCTGTATATAATATAAATTGTCTCACTGCCGGACAGGAGGAGACTTATCATGATGAGAACAATTAAGGTAGAATACGCTGGCCAAGTGCGCGTTAGTTATTTTCCAATATCCAAAGAAAAAAAAAGAGGGAAATATGTTCCAATATACGTTACCATATGCAGAATACATCTCTGCGAGACACGAAGTCATTATAAATTATTATTTTAACGTCACAAATTTTATTTTTGCTACTCGTACCTAAACACAAATACACCGCCATTTTTACCTCAGTAGCCGCCTTTTTTTAGTAACAAATAAAAAGGCCAACGGACACTATATGGCACCTTGAATTCGTTGAACAAACATAGCATGCCCAAGTGTGGGAACGAGGTCGAAATATTAATACACACATACGAACTATAGTGAACTAGTTTGTAAGTAATATTTACCTCGCTGAAAATGAACCGGTTCCACTCTGGCCTTTTTAATGAACAGTACGCGACCTTTCGTGTCGTAGAAAGAAGTTTTAATTAGTGATGTAGCTGCCTAATTTACAATGGACTCAATATTGCGTGAATAAAATGTTTATGCTTTCGAAATATTTTCATAAAAAGGTATAGAATAACGTGCTCTCCTGAGCCCGAAGCAGAATACATACATACATATATACTTACATAGACTCACGCCTGTTTCCCCGTAGGGGTAGGCAGAGGCATATTAAACGCCCACTTTTCGCCAGTGTTTTGATCCCACGTAATAGGTGGCGAGCCTATTGCCGCTTATTGGGACATTTTGTAGAAGCAGAATAATGAATAGTTTATCTAATATAACATGAGATTCAATAGGGAAGTTTCCTGCAAGTGAAATAAATTATACAAATGAAATGAAATGAAATGAAAATGTGTTACAACTATTTTTATCTAATGAAATATGTCAAAATAATGGTAGTTTCATTCATTCATTAATGTTAAAACTTTATATAACAATTTTTATCGAAAATTTACTGATAAAAAGTATTCTGTTTACAGCATAAAACTATGACGTCACTAGGTCTTATTTCATACAAACGCCGTAGCAAAAGTAGTTTTTGTCATTTCATTAAAAGTGCTTGATTTGACTAGTTGGAAACAACCCTATTGGCATCAGTCAATCCAGTCACTAACACCAATGAGATACTATTCTAAAGATCAGGATATAACATTCATCAGCCAAAGACTAAGATGAACTATCAAAAAGTTCTACAAACACTATTCTTCTCACTATAAAGTAAATTCCTAAGTGTGATGCAGTTTTTAACAGCCACGTTTCTCGGTATTGTACAAACTTGCAGCTGACGAAACCGCCTTAAGGCGGGTTAAATGCGATATTTCCATTATCCGCGCGCATCTAAGCGTTGTCGCGCCATACAAAGTGCTCACAAGACTGCTCCCATGACACCTACGTTAGCTAATTCGCCAATGTATAAGACAATCACGTACGAGGTCGTATCATGATGAATCGCCCTCACGGATATTACAATTTTCGTCCTTTTATTAAAAATGGTCCTATTTGCTCTAGCATCCTAATCTGTATTCCTTCCTTATAGCTTCGAGATTAAAATGGGATGTGCTTTTATTTGGACAAGCGGGAATAATTCGTTTTTGGATACTTGTTAAACACCATTTGCATATTTTCTTTGTAATAAATGCTGTGAAACAGTTCTTATGAAATATATAATGTTTAATAACGCGACTGTTTTCACTTGGGAACATATTTTTATTGAGTTGTCTGAAAGTTTAACATGAAGTATTTTTTCGACTTTGACGAAAGTAATTTACGTCATAGTCGAAATGAAATTTGTAAATCCCTGAAGCGAATATATAAAAGAGTTTGCTAATGCACAAAAGTATGAATTATTTGAGAGCAAAATTTTCTTGTGTAAATATTTTAAGGGACGAGGCAACAATCCCGACTCGTAACGAAGTTTTAGTAAACTTCAACACTTCTTATGCAACATCATGTTGTTTAAAGTTTGCCTCGGCTCCACGCAATAGTTGTGCGGGTTCAAGTGCCGCACACTGTCTACTATAATATTAAAGCGCACCTAACATTGTTATAATATACTAGGAAGACGGCTCTAAATTATCCACCACTTATTAGAGGTAACTCAATCGCCTCGGGCCACGAAATCGATATTCTAGCACTAACTCCAGCACGCCCTCGCAACAGATATCGATACTCGCTATAATGTTCTAGCAATGTTGCGCGGCACCTACACCGAGATAGGCATCGATAAACAGGTATACCTTTCTAACTTTCTGCAACCACATGCGGTATCGATAAAATTTAATCGTTATTTTGCTGTTCAAATGCTGTTTCTCAATTTGAGATCTCGCCTGGCCGGGCGGTTCGAAACAACACTGGGGTTACAATTAAATAGGTACGTTACTATCGAGTAAGGAATCTTTAGTTTCCAATCCAATTTGCTGGTATTCCCTTGCGTGTCTTAGGGGGAAGCGATTTATTTTGATTATAGCTGTTCCAGTGGTAGAAAACAAGCTATAAATTAACAGCGACGACTTAATTAGTCCACGTGTTCCCAATACCATTAGCGGTGCGCGATGACAGCTCCCTGATTTGAAAAAGAAATTGATGTAATATCTGAGAGGGCGGTGCCCAAATTAATGTTGCTGCGCTGACAAATTGGCTATGGGAGAGATTGAGGGGTTTTTAAATAATCTGACGTGCAAGGTGATACCATCGCCTCGTAAAGGAAAATTTCCTCGTACGATGTTATCAGATTTTGCATAGCTCTCATCCTTTTACCATAAATTTGCCGCTATTATGTCAACGGAAACTCTTGTAGATAGAGCACAAAATGGCGTATAAAATTTTTACTTTGACTGTCAATGAGCGTGTTCGGCGAGACGTCACAGGAAGCTTAAAAGTACTTAGCAACACTTAAAATATTCACGGAATGCTGAGCATACATCGAGTTTCTAAATTACTTAATTTATAAACAGGCTTTGACATGATTTAAATTAACTTGCTGTTGTTGTTTAATTATGTTTCTGCTTATCGTCGTAATTATCGTTTTATAAGATGAGCAGCTTTTTGAGTTTCACGGTTGGGGTTTTTGCACTTTTCGCTGATATTCAAATTTAAAATCCTGGAAGGAAATTTACAAATTGTATTTCGATTTTTGGCCATGCATTAAAACGTAATGGAAACTGATGGAGGAAATAACATTAAGCTTAAAGACTTCGTAACGTCGGATTATTTCGTCAGTGCTAATGTTTATTTGGAAAGGAAATGTACATATACATGGGAGAAATTCAATACAGGAAAAACCAAGCCGAAAAGAATTACGATCGTCCCTTCCTGGTATGTTGCGAATGCAACTAACATTCTCACACGATATATTAGATTTAGGTATTCCTTACGTGGCTGTGTAGAACAAAAATCTGAGGGAATTCTTTTATCGCCTAGATAGAGAACTGAAACTCGCATCAAATTATCAGAAGATTTTTTTAAAAGGTTTCTTAGCTATTTTACCAGTTTTTATGGGTAGGTAATGACAAGGATGCGAAATAGTATACCTAACTAGAAATTAAGACAAGTCTACCGACTTGTCTTAATTTCTTTAGCTTTGGATGGCAATTCAGAAAATCATAAAGAGATGAGAGGCATATTATGAACAAGACTGCAACATATCATGGTTAATCAAAACTGATTTTAGTACCCATCAGGATTATTTTCATAGTCAATTTACAAATCTATTCAAACATTATTTCCGAAATAAAAATGAAATATTCAACATATCTTCTTATCTTCTCGCCGTTATCATAACTTGAACAGTACAATTTGTTTTAAACTAACAAGGCACCATATAAGAATATTTCAGTTATTCAGACTTGTTGCTTGCCATCTGCTGTTAGCGAGTTATGGGACGCCGGTTGAGGGCCTTCGCGTGAAACGGTTCTTAAGCACGCGAGATTTCATTGCCTGTTACCTTAATTAGACCCCTGTGCACAAATGTTAAGGGCCGTGAAAAGCTGCGATAATTGCCACCATCAACCCCAGTATTGGTCATTAAGACGATTTGCTAATACAATTTTATCCCACCAATGTCAGAAGCTCGCTTCTTATCACACATACCTTTTACGGGACGTCTATTCGAATTAACCGGATAATATAAAGAGCCGTTGATGTGTGTAAATAAGTTTATTTTTAAGCTTCCTCGAAACGGGCTCACTCCACGTTACATGGAACTGTTTGCAGTAATTACAAGTGAAATTGTATAAAGCCCGGTTACAATTCCGTTCACTTGAATGGATTTTAGATTTGTATTGTGTTACCATTTAGCGTCTTGCATGCAGTATTTAGCTGAAAAATGCTTTTAATGTTGTGTTTGAAAAGTAGCA
Organism: Euclidia mi; assembly: GCA_944739405.2. NCBI lineage: Eukaryota > Metazoa > Arthropoda > Insecta > Lepidoptera > Erebidae > Euclidia > Euclidia mi. Next base: position 20,465,892 of record OX123204.2, on the reverse strand, counting down.
AAATTTTTGTTTAGTTGGTAATTGCATAAAACGTTAAACAATGTCAAGTTTCTTTTAGTGACATTTCTAAGAACTAGTAAGTCCCTACATCGGCAAATTGCAATTCAAAAATGTAGTTCAACGTTATGCTGGAATTCACTTTAACAATCCAATTTATTGAACATTCTTGAGATAATGGGCTCCTGTATCAATAAAATTGTAAGAGAATGACTCGGCACAAATATCTAATAGATAGTTTCTCCTGACTCGACCGAGTAAAATATTCTAGTGAGTTAACCTGAAAGATTGAAAAATAACCTTTTAAATCTTTTAACTTAATAAGTTTCAAATAGAGTCTGCCACCAACAGAATTCGAAAGGAGATAAAACCTAAATTCAAAAGGTCAACAGTAAATAGAGAAGTAACAGTGTGGATCTGAACAGCAAGGAAAAGTTTTAATGTGTTTGGAAATAAATCGGGCTATTTATCTCTATAACATTCCCCGGTGCCGTGCGCATGTGGGAACGTGTATGGAAGTGGAACTAAGGAGAGCGAACATGGGCAAAGGGTGTGAAACTTCTAAGTTCCGAATGCTTTTACGTTTGATGCGTGATATATCAGTTACAAGGAAAGTTTTCGGATAGCCTTCTTATTCTTGTAGTTTATCGGCGTGAAGATTTTGGTTTTAGTTTTGGATTGCGGCATGGTAATGGTTCCAAAAGAACCATTGCATTGGTCGACATAATTATATCTACCATTTTATTTTGACGTCGAAAGTAATTTTCGTTTCTACATACATACATAGTCTCACGCCTACATCCCCGAAGAGGTAGGCAGAGGTATATTGCTACACCCACTTTTCTCCAGATTTATTTTAGTCCCACGTAACGGGCACATTTCCAGACTCCGTGCTGCTACTGAAAATTTCCTATCGGAAAAACCCAATATCACTTTGCCCGACCCGGGGATCGAACCCGACCCCTCCCACCCCCATTCCCACGCGCACATTTATGCCGCAAGACCAACGAGGCAGTCGTTTCTGCATACTATAATTCTTTATGTTTGAATCTTTTCATCAAGCAGCCATAGCCTCGCGTAGATAGAGAGAGATAGGGTCTGGGAATACTTTTCCATAACGTACTCGAAAGACATGTGAAGTTTGTTACGCCGCACTTAGGTTGGTAGACTGTTAATTGCCTATCCCTTCTCTTAGCGGGAAGAGGCCTGTACCTAGTTGTGGGAAAGTTTATATGTACAGGGCTGATGATGATTAGACTCTTCGGTTTTTTGCGTTGGCCACCTCCTTGTCTTTTTAATTTTATATGACGAAAAAAATACCAAGTTTGGATTCGGATACGTCAATTCATAACTCGACAGCCTGTAATTAGTACCAGTATACATAATACAGACAGTGGATTTGATTACTGTACGTCGCTGTGTATGTATTTACATGTTTCATAAATAGTGGTTTGGTGTATGCTTGCGTAATTTACGTGTCTGTGTTGTCACTAGGGAATACAATATGGTCGTGTATGTAGACTATGTTCAGAAATGTTAGCTGAAGTTTTAGGTGACATTCTTTTGACACCTCAGGTTTGTTTAAAAATGTATGTTGCGTGCATCGTGTGTTCGTAGGACTGGCAAAATTACTTATAATAGTTTTAGAAATTTTACTAGTACATACTTTAATGAAAATACGATCTCAGTTGAGGGTTATACTAATAAAAATGTGTGTTTAGCTTGGTTGCAGCGTGAACCCCCTTCCCCCCTATGTCCAGAAAGATTGTAAAAAAAAAAACAGCATCGTTGAGTTTTTGCTTAAATGTCCTAAATTATGTAAATAACAAAAAAATATGAATTAATTATTATTTCTACTATTTTTGGCGCGTTAGCAGATGTTGCCATGTATAAAACTACCGTTTTAATATATCACAAACTGCATTATTTTGAACAACAACAGTAGCGAATAAAAATAAAACTGCTGACGGCTAGATAACAATGAAAGAAACGTAATAATCAGCGGATGGCGAACGTGTAGGAGTTTTGATGAATAAGCACCGTTGAACTAAACCCGATTGAGTCAGGCTACGTGAATACTTGATTAGGTCACCTTTGCAACACCTGCGGCCAATCTACATACACCAGCTTTTGTACCTAATAAAGGACTTTTGTATGCATAGACAGGATCGCTTATTGATCTTTTGCTTTAAGGATTACGTTTCGTGCCTAAGGACCACTTTTTTGTTATTTAAATCGTGATTACGTATGAAAATCTTTTGTTTATTGTTGCAAAATTAATTCCGAAGAAACTTCGATTTATTAGATTTAAGGCGTTTTCTTTGTGTAACAAGTTTGTTTAGAATAAAGGCGCATTAATTTGTGTCTTGACGGCTTTGTAGAAGTGTGTGCCAACAAGTTCTTGAGGCCCAAAACTTAAGGGGTTATTTCACTCCCCGTGACTTGGCCGTACCCGAGTTATTATCTTTACGAGGGTTTGAAAGCTTTCTGTTTTATATTATTGCCTTTTATATTGTGCTGTGGCCGGTACTTAACTGAATGGCGGAGGTGGGGAGGTCAAACCCTAGTACGGGCATGAAACAAAGGACTTATTCCGTTGAATTCTAAACTTTTATTTATCTGTAAAGTTTTTATACTTTGTGATCCGTTACAAATTGGGTTTTTTGTCGAAGGGTTGTGTGTAAGTTGGTACCAATTATTTTTAATGTATGCGACGACTGGGAACCGTTAACCTTTATAAACTTTAGTGTTGTTGGTCCGAGGGCTACACTATATTATTCTAATGCTTGTAACACCCTAGAGAGCTGTTTATACCCTGTATTAGTTTCCAGTAACTTCTCCGGTGCACACATTTAATGGTATCAACGTTTTAGCTCATAAACGCTACGCTTAATTGAAGTAGTAATAGAAGACTCGTGCGCTAAATAATTTTTACAAGAACTTCTAAGAAATATTGAACATCAAATTAAATTGGAAATAAAATAATTTGTTTATTGATTAATTGACATCAAAGCTATTTAGATAGCTTTAGATCAAACCTTGACAGTGCTATTAAATAGTGCTTTGAATTGGAAAAATGTTAAAAGATATGTTTTATTTTGGAGAACATTCTAGAACGTTACGCTTCGTGTCTTATAATCAAATGTATTTTTTGCAGAGTGAATCTAACAGAGATTAGTATGGCCTTAATCCAATTTTGATTGAATACATTATCATACTGATTATAGCTGATTCTCATCCTCTAAGTCTATTATTGCAGCCGACAGATTCATTCAATTATTATAAAAGAATGTGTAGTGACAAGCGTCGAGACATGTATGCTAAGGTGGTTTGGGCACGTGGAGAGGGTGAATGACGAAAGACTAACCAAGCAGATATATAAGGCAAGTGTGAATGAGACAGGACGAAGGGGAAGATCTGGGCCATCCTAAAAACTGGACAGGTTAGAAGTACCCTCAACAGAGGAGCATGCATGAGGAATCTGATGAGAGTGAATGAAGCAAGAGAGATATGTCGGGATCGTTGCAAATGGCGTTCCGTAGTCTCTCTCTGCCTACCCCTCCGGGAAACAGGCGTGAGTCTTTGTATGTATGTATGGATAATATAATAGGTAGATAATTATAATTTGTTTGATTGTATGATGACGATATAAAACTTAAAACTGCAAATATATTTATTATTTATACTCTTTTTGTGACTTGGCCAAATAAATAGTTTTGATTGCTTTCTTTCAAGTATTCAACATTATAAAACAGTGCTAGTCGGCAAATAGTCCCCAACTCTTCAGTGCCTCAGATGAATAATTCTACAATTAATCTAATAAAGCACCTAGTATTAAGGACGGATGGTTTGTTTTTCTACGAAATAAGTAACAATGAACGTTGTTTGTTAACAATTTCTCCGAGCAACTGCCGTTTCTAATTAACGTTTTTGATGTATTGATGACGGTGTCTCACGATTTGTCTGTTTTCTTTGATAGTTCACTACATAAATGTTATTTCAGAGTAAGTCACTTTAATTCCCAAATATTATTTCAGTTGGGAACTGAATTACAAGTTGATGAATTTGTTGATGCAAGTAAAGTAAAATGTGACTGCACGGTTGGCGTAGTGGTTTAAGTGGCCGACTCGCCGCTTGACATTGCGCCGTGTGTTGTGGGTTCGATCCCCATACGAGACAACACTTTGTGTGATCCATAAATTGTTGTTTCGAGTCTGGGTATTCATTGTCCGCGTTAGTTGTATGTTTGAAAAGTCCCCCGCACACAGGATTTAGTCCTAATGCGGGAGGGAGTTGTCTTTAAAAAAAAAAGATAAAGTTGAAGAGGTAGCTGATATTCAGTCATATCTAGTAAGACTAGTCAGCGGACTCTGGAGTTCAAGGCGAGATGCTGCCGGGGTAATGCTAGGACGAAAATAATAATGAAGTTAGAAAGGTAGATACGGCCTTATCTGTATATACATATAATATAAAATACTTGCGTTACTTACTGACTGACAGACACGCTACAGCCGAAATTAATGTGCGCAAGTAGGTGAAATTTGGTATGTTTGTTCCTTGAGGTGTGAAGGGGCGCACTAAGAGAGATTTTTTAGATATTCGTCCCCTAAGGGGTTAAAACAGGTTGTCAGAATTTGTATGAAATGTTTTATTCCTTCAATGGATTTACTTCAAACTTTGTTTATTGGTTCCTCAAATGATTTAAGTGAACACTTAGAAAATCTTTTTGGAAAGTCTTACAATAAGAGATAAAAAGGGGAGTCAAAGTTTGTATGAAAACTTTTGAATAATTCAAGAGATTAACTTCATACTTTCTATATTGGATCCTCAAATGACGTTATCCAACCCAAAGACATTTATTTTGGACATTCTTTCCCTAAAAGGTTCGAAAAGGGAGTCAGAGATTGTGTAAAACCCTTTATTTTTCAATGGAATCACTTTAATCTGTATAATGTAAAAACCTTGCTTTACTGACTGACTGACAGACTCGCTACAGCCGAAACTACTGGGCGCAAGTAGGTGAAACTTGGCATGTGTCTTCCTTGAGGAGTTTAGGGGAGTTCGTACAAAACATTGTATCTTAACGAAATTGACGCGTGCGAAGCAGCGGGCAAAATCTAGTATACTTATATTTTCAGTGAAGCCACAAAAAGGAAGATCCGCAATGAATATGATATACGTATTAGAGTTTTTACTTGTGATATAAGGCGTGGAGATATACCTTTTTACCTTTCTGAATACTGAAAGTGCAATTTTATGAATTCAAATCGTATTAAGTTGTCCATCAAAAGAATGTCAATGACAAACTATTCTACTGAAGTGTCCTACTATACAACCGTATTTGTAATTACGTGAGTCCGTCCTGCTCTAACCAACGCATTCCTGTGAAACAGCACGAGTGCAATATAGCATTTATTCTGCGGAGTGCAACCGCCAAGGTCGAAACAAGCTATGTTGCATATACTAGACAAGTTATAATAATTTATGACCCTAACGAGCGGTGATATCATCAGAAATCTAATTTATCTATGGATATTGAATACAGTAGTACCTACAGGGAATGCCTATACAAATATATGGTGGGATTGGATTAGCTTAGTGTCTGGGCAGACCCAACTTCTTTTGGGAGTTCAACATACTCCCTACACCATTCACTCCACGTTCCAGTCTCCAACTCAATCTATCAGATAGAACTAACCTTAAGTAGCGGAGAGAGGCCAGCTTTGGATAACATTAAGGTTGAAATTGAATATTTGGAGCACAACTGTTGTCTTTTACGCGTAGATGCTTATTCAACTTTTTCAATAATTATTGATTTTTAAAGCACCTAACCATACACCGGTGTCAATTAATACAAAACAGTTCGTTATGTACAAGGCACAGAAATACAAAATATTCATAATTTGATTGGAATAAGGCAATCAATAATTAAATATAACTCTATAACTCAATTGATAAAATATATCGAAGAATATTGTATCGATGATTCAACTATTCAAAAAAGTTAAACGATCAGTGCTGCCATACTTTAGTTTATTTCGTCAAAAATCTTAGTCATAAAATAAGGTCAAAGAATGCGGATCATATTCGCATAAAAACATAAAAGTAAACTTGAGAACTTCCCAGACTACTTTTCATATTAACCCCTATAATTACCAAGTTGGGAGCTCTTACATTTTATACTAGAAGTAAGTTCGCCTTAGTAGTTGTATTCTTAAACATATTTTAACTTTAAATACTTCTGATGTAACGCATTAGGTGTACCTTGTAGCGCCAAAATCTGCCTCCAGTCCCGACAAAGTTTGTATACTTAAGAAAATATAAAGTCTGACAAAATAAGTTTATTCATTTAGTCTTAGAAGACACGCTTACGTCATTTGGATGGAGGGTACAAGAATATATGAATAAGTTTACCTTATCCAGACTTATTTCAATTAGGGTCTTGGCGTGCTACGTTGCGCGATAAACGTGTGTGGCAGCCTGCCTTAACGGAGAATTTACGGGGCTTACGTGAACCAGTATGTAGTCTCGACATTATTATTATTGGTATGTACGTACAAGTCTTTTCACTGCAGACCTTTTGTAGAGGGGTTAAATGAGGTTAAGAAATGCATAAAATATAAAAAAAACGAGATTTGTCTTAACCCCTTGTATGCCGGAACGCAGATCTACGCGAGACACAATAGCTTTTTAATTGTGTCTGGCATTCCGGCATACAAGAGGTTAAACAATATTATACTAAAAAGGCGGCAAATGACTTACGTCCCGCCTGATGGTAAGCGATTAACTATGGTCAATAGACGCAAGTGACTCTGTGATATCAATCGAGCATAACCGACAGGGTAAAAACTAAAATATAAAATTTCAAATTAGGCAGCTATATCTTTTTCATCGGTTTTATTCGTATCGCATGGGATCAACTGCATTCACCTTTTCAAAAATCACGAGCAACGAGGCGAGGCGACGATAAATCTGAAGGCTAAAATTATTTTTAAGTTACAAGCTATAAATTTCGTCAAATAAATTTCGTCTATGAATTTCTAGTATCTTATCTTTAAAACCGTATTTATTTTAATAAACAAAAAAGCTATAAAAAATGCAATTGTTGGCATATTGCCGACAGCGCCCCAAGCCGAGGACCGTGGTAGTCCACCCTTGGGGAATCAAAACGTTGGCTAGAATATTTTAGGTTGGGAGCCTTCAGCGCTCACCCATAGTCCGCGTAAAGTTGTCAAGGCCATCTGCGGCCAACAACTAGTCCACACACACAAAAAAAAACATCCCAAAACCAGAATATACTTATAATTCAAAATTTCCAACCTAGGAAAGACAAATTTCAAATGTTTGTAACAAAGCGAACAGTTGGCGTGAAAGTTAGAATACATAATATTTGTCTCGTATGAGTTTAAGAACAAAGTAACGGTTGTGATTCGTACCTCTATTTATATGATAAGGCCTTGAGTGACACATTTAAGACCTTTTTGTTGTCTGTACGCCTTCGCTGTACGGGTTTTGTTGTAATAAAACGTCACGTGTTTTTTTTGGATACTGTACTTTAGGTGTTTAAGTTAAGTAGGTCGGTGGTATTTGCAAAAAGCTAATATTGATAAAAATGTAATATGAGGTTTGGGCATTTTTTTGGTGGGCAACGGTTACAATTTCGGATACAATACAGCGGTCGACAACCGCCAGTCTAGTATTTTGTTGTGTGTATTCAATATTTTTGTCAGAAAAGTCTGCTGGACAGGGCTATATGATGACCGCAATGGGGCTATCGATGTGCGAGGTTAAGCGCGTTCATTATCGTCTGTTTTATAGAAGGATGGCCAAAACTCACACCTCTACTCTTACAAATGATCTTGAAGACACCGTCGTCACACTTGGTTTGGAGATACTGTTCATAATAGGTATACCGTCTTCCTTATCTTTCTTGTATATTATATCCGCCTGGCTTATCTTTCTTTGAAACAGCTATATCTTTATACCACGTACGTAGATAGTAACTATACAGTTCCGCTTAAAGGACAGTCGCACTTAAAACATCGCTTCTAATACAAAACGTCCTATTTATTCAGACTTAGCAAATAAACACAATTTCTTTTTGACATGACTACCGCGCCGTAACGTGGTATATTTTCATAAATAACAAATGAACAGAGCTGTCATTCGAGAATGTTCCACTTGTAAATTGTAACTCAATGGGTCTTACCTTTCTCTTTGCTCTTTGTACAATTAGTTACTTTGTGTGTACCTATATCTTGGCTTATGACAGCTTGGACAAAGCGCGTCGAGTTCACAGACTGTTAATGTTGCCTAACTTTGAAACATAACTGAGTGTTCTTAGTTGTATGTCGAACGAGTTTTTGCCCTGTTCTTGACAATGTAACACTTTGAAATAGGTATCATTACTAGATCATGGATGGTCTTAGTAATGTATAATTAATTTCTATTTGCGTTTCAGCATAGTTGAATAGAATAAGAACTTTTAATACACTTACACACTCCAATGGAAATGAATACATATTCCCAAAATAACTTAGTTACTCCTACTGCATTGATAAACTCTATTTCTGAAAACATTTTAGTGTCGATATCGCGACTAAAACAATATCGATAGATAGTTATAGTGTAAATAAATGCCATAATCCCGTGTGCCGTTTTCGAATCACTGGAAAAAGCAACAATGCTAGTATTACCGCGGTTTTACAATCGGGTAAATTAGAAAAATCTGTCGTGTGGAACCAAATCGAACGGACATTTTAATTTTTTTCATAGAATTTTATAGTTACAAAATAGAATGTACCGGAATACCGAATGTTCTTCAGTTTATCTAACTTTGATTTATCGAATTTTTTCATTGTTATCACCAGCTATGTAATTTATAATCTGACCGAATGTTGGGCATCTTCTCATTATGAGAAGGGTTCGACCATAATGTCCACAACGCTGGCCAATTATGGGTTTTATATTTATTGTATTCCCTCCAAAAAAAAGTAGGTATATAAGATACACATATTACGAGCCTAAAACTTTATATACACTCGAATTTCCTTTAGTGGAAAAACAAGGTCGAAATTATTTGAACATTCCGCACCATACAGACCAGTAATCTGGTTAGGGTCCCTTTCGTAATACTCTAATAATGCTATTATGGCGTTTACGACAATTTTCGCTGGCCGTCTGACATATTGCCACGATGTTTATCGCGGACCAACCTCCATACGCAATATTTTTCCTTTATGATATGTTATACCCGACCGCGGTGGGTAATATTTTCATCAGAGGTTCTTCTGAGGCCTGTTTTTACAACAGTTGTTGCTTGAAAATGGGGAAGGAAAGGGTCGGCTTGTGATTGATGCCTGCATACAAGTTGCTGGTAAACACGGTGGTTACCATTGTATGGAGAAATTTACGTTATGGTTCGGCAAAAATTCTTGTCGTACGATTTACATAGGTATAGCCTTACGCCGGCGGATGTCTTTTAGAGTTATGGCCAGGCTGGCTTTTGCTCGTGGTTCCGCCCGCGTAAGAGTCGGTTATCGCGATATAAAGTAGTCTATGTGCCATAACAAACATTTATTACTGCAATCACCAGCTTCAATTTTAGTTTCCACGTAGAGCAATATAAGTTTAATATTTTCTACCGAGTCCAGGCTATTATGTAGCAACGAAACTCAGTGCAACTACCTAGACGATTAGTCATCGGTATAGTCCAAACTTATTCTAACAGTTGTTCCTATCAAATTGTTTTTATAAACTAAATCGATTGGATAATATAATAGCAGTCGTAGATGTTCAAATTTTGCAATGATTGTTCGAATATTTTACAGTAAGGCTATTGTTACAACCCAATGGTTATTAGAACATAACCAATTGGAAGTGCTAGCTACCGGTTTCGGTAACATTGAGCTATTGTAACTAGAAACTTAAGTAGCCGTTCCTAATAGCTCGGCAGAGTGAAGCTCCGCTTGCACAGGTCACATTTTGTATGGGTGACCAAACCGCTCGTCGTGGCATTTGCACAAGAGCGCTACCATGCTTCGGAGTCCACATAAAGCCGTTGATCTCAGATCTTGTCTTAGAACAAGAAGAGTTAAGCCAAGTCGAAGGCCTTCGGGCGGTCAGAAAACTCCGACACCATAGTTGGACACACTCACAAGAAAAACGAAATAAACTGGACTAGACAACGCGAATAATATCGTACCTACGACATCCAAAAAAACAATTTTGCGAATAAAGCTTTCTCTAACATCCTTAAAATAAAAAGATTACTACCCACTGAGTTTGCTTGCTTTTTTGTTAATCCCTCCCGCTAAGTTAAACGCTTGTTAGAAGTAGTCATGTCTAGTGTAATAGATAAAAACCAAGGCCTGGTAATTCGACACTACTTGTAAAAAGATTACAAATGCACGACCATTGAATTTGTTGGCAATTTTCGTATTATTTCAGCCATTTTCCTTAATTTCGAAAACTATATTCCTTGCAATTTTTTAGGACAGTCTACTGCGCTGGAATATACATATTTTTGTGTCGCCAAATACTTAACTACAAATTTAAATAACATATATGTATACAAATTATACAGACGACTAGGACCCAATATGTCAGAAGGAAACTAAATATGGAAAACTACCATTTGTGACCACTCAAACCACTACGCCGGCGCCGTACGTGTACGTCCTTATGTATATGCATCAATTTCTTGCTTCTTCGAACATATAATCTGGCTACGAGGCATAGGGAACGACACTCTATTTACTCACCCCTAGAAAACCTTTCATTGTAGATTCGCCGGACTCTAGCCGTTGGAACATACTAGTTAGAAACAAATACAGAAAATGGATATCAAATTATACGTTCGTTACATATGTGGTTAGTATGCTATCGAGTTCAACTATCAGATGAGTTTTACGCCAGTTCTAGAATTCGACAGTTCACTGTGCTGAATTATATGAGTTCATCGCTTTTGGCTCATAAGTAGGTGCCGACTCATGATTCAGAAACGCAAACATTCCAATTCCTAGTTCCGATCGGTTCCAAGTAGCGCCCATTAAAATGTACACTACCAGTCGAAAATTAGATTCGCAGCAATTTGATCTATATCGACCCAGTTAATGTAAAAGCAGACAGACTTTCAATGTACTTATTGGTCTTGACTTATTACCTAACAGTTGTTGTCTTTTTCTTTGGTTTCTGGCTAGAGTGAGATGGCTAGTTTTTTGTTGAGTCACAAATCTTATTGTCCGATCTGTCAGTGAGTCACGAGCGAACTCTTGCGGTCACTGAGTCATATGAAAGATTGCGTTTAGTTGTTCTGAGTTATTCATCGGCGCATGCGCTGGCGCCGATCAAATGATTAAACTCGTGTGCAGATGTAAGGCAATCAATATCTGTTTCTGTTACAAAGCTTAATGTCTAGGACATTTAAGCCACAACTACGTTGACATTTACTTTAATCTAAATATAGTGTCGTTATTGGAACTAAACTGATAAAGCGATTACGATAAAATGTTATTTAAAGATTGAACAGTGAAGAGAAAAATGAGACATGACATAAAAACGACGACATTCCTGATGCCTTCCAGTGAATAAATAAAATAATTCTACTTAGAATGTTAAAATATAAAGTCTTCCTTGTAATATAAGTCGATAAAGAACTGTACTTATTCATCAAACATATTATATATCTGAGTCACATACTTTATCTGTTCTTTGTATAATAAATAAAGGAGAAATTCCTCAGCACAATAGCGCCATTTTATTTATATGCACTATAGAAATTTAAACAATAAGTACTTACTCGCTTGAACTTCCATAACGATGAAAGGGATCCGTAAATATAAAAGGTAGCCGAATGACCCGTTGTTTCTACCTTTTTGGCCTTTGACGAAATATAAAGTAATTTTAAGCTCGTATTATTCTGTAATCAAAAATATTTGTATACAAGGAACACCACACGTATCTGTATACCATAAAAAGATTAAATTAATCCGAAGTAAAGACTTTGATCTCACCAAATTTATCCACGGACTATTATAATTTCGTTCTACAAAGCAATGAAAACGTTCTGGGGATTCGTGTAAATTCGTGTTAGATAAACTTCCCATTATTACAGTCCCTCACAGAGATGAAAATAATGTTTTGATCAAAGAACTTAGAACATTTGTAACTTTGGTAATGCTGTTGCCTTTACTAGAAGGATTTATCAAGTTCTTCCAAATTGTGCGATTAAATGACTCGGAAATGTTTGATAAAGTCTAGCTTAGGGTTTCTTGCTTTTTGCTATTTTAGAAGCGAAGTTATTAGATGAATAAACTTCTAAATAGATTAATGCTTTCAGTAGTGTGCTCAGTTTTGGCTGTTTATTAAACTTTCGATTTACCACTTTCAAGAAGGTATTTCTCACGAATAAAAATAAAGTGTAGTAGGCGTCGTACTTGAGGCCACAGATAATCATTAACATCATACATATCAATAATAAGGCGTAATAACACGCATATTTTGACTAAGCAGTCTACGGCATTAATATTAGACAAAACCTATGATTTAGAAGATTTCTAAAATAAAGTTACTATCTGACAATTTCTTTTTTCACGACCAGCTATTTTCCTCTGCCGTCTGGAATTCATATCCCGAAGATTGAGAATAAGGTTATCTGCCCACTGACCGTCAAAATCTGATTAACCAGGCGTGATTGAAAACATCCTCCATAGACATTTGTCTTTGCGTCTTTGTGTACAGAAAGAGGAGGGAGGAAAGAATTATGTGTATAGTTTCTTCAGTGCCAGAGGGGTGTGTCATTGTAAATTAGACAATCTATTACACATGCTTCTTACTATATTTATTGTTCTCTTAGTTTACCTTGTAGATTGGCTGATTTGCAAAAGACAGATGTTGTTCGTGTAAATATACCCACATAATACCCTTTTTTGGACTCGTTTCCATGTGTGCTATTTTATGTCGAAATATTTTACCTTCAAGTTTTAAAGATATATTAAATTGGAGTTTCTGCGAAATTCAAATAAAATACAGGCAACCTGCATTATCGCCTATTTGCTATTCGTTTCAAAACACAACTGTAGTAACATTCTATTAAAATTAGTCTCAATTACAAAAGTATTTTCAGCGCCATTCCTACGATTGTATGTGGTCGGAACTATTAAAAAGTTATCCTTACCACGCTGAATGAAATCCCGTTAGCGTTATTGGGGGCAACGCTAAACTCTAATTCAATTACCGAGTACTGTATAAAAGTGTTTATTTGTTTGCTGAGCTTTGCGATGCCTCGATACACGGATACTGTTGCAATCATCGCTATACTTTTTATGGGAAAGATTTTATTTGAAATACAACCAATTAAACAGTGAGGTTCTGAAATTGTTTGACTTTGTTGTATAGGGAATTGCTCTTGAACGATATTTTTAAACTGGCAATATTGTAACAGGGGATATTTCCATTGTGATTCAGGTAGCCTCTCTAATCAACCAAGTGTTCCGCATTTGATGTTCGGACAAAGGAAACATTGTATGACTCACGTAAACTTTACGAATATTTTTTGTGCCATTGAATGGTTGTTATCTTTTTTGTTTGTAATAAGTGCAGTAAAGGTAGTCCCCGAAATTGAATACAAAATATGAGCCAACGTATAACTATAATACCACTTAAATTATAAGGAGAATTTTATTCAATCACGTATTTCGCAATCAAAAGACATGTACACTACAATAAAACTGTAACATCAGCAATACCCATATCATTTCTAAGAAAGAACTATGAATAATGCAAATATAGGTGTGAACACTGTAGTATACGTGTGAAGCAAATAACAAGTATTCTAAACTGTTTATTCATTCAAATATCTGTTTTATCTTGGTAATAGCCATGTGCTTCGTTCAATAGTATGCTATTGATATCTTGGTTGTCTATATTTGTACTTTTATTTAGCGAGTGGGTTTTGATTCGTAATGTCAATGACTTTTCAATCGGCTTAAAAAGGCGACGGTTCTAAATTCGATATTCGCGTGTGTTGTTCTGTTAGCGTATTTCTCATTTTGTCTACCGTTAGATAAGTTTGTCGTTTAAATATCGTTTTAATTCCGTATTACGGCTTAATCCTAATCCTTCTAGATGCAATGCCCTGTAAACAAAATAATAGCAATAAAGCCAAAATATACATATACCACAGCTCCAAAACACATAGCGTTTGCAATGATGTTGTAATACACATTAATCTTATCTATTACTATGCTTATATATCTCTGTGTTTATGTGTATACCTACCTAGTTACTTACTTATTGACCTTTATTTAACCAGAATCATTTATTATTGTTTCAGGTAAACTAATCTTTTCTACCACTATCTTGAAAACACCAATAAACACATACAATTTCATCAAGTTCAGAAAACCTGTATAAAGTAAGTATGTATATTGAAAATGTTCGAGCAAACTTCCTAAGATATTCAGACGTTAAGAAAAATCTTATGTTTTGTTAGTTTGTTGGTAAGTTCCCCTGGGTTCCTCCTAGGTTGGAAGTTTCAACTTCAGTTATAAGAAATTGAAAAGTGGGACGGAGTTGAAAAGCCGTAGCGCTGGTTTCAATAATGATCGTAACGTATTTGCTTTCTCGTTATTTGGTTCTGGATATTTTCAAAAGGATTTGACGTTTGTTTATTTTTTACGAAGACATAATGATATAACTGTGTTCTCTTGTTAAAGGGTGACATGGGTAATAAATCTTCGGAGGGAGTTTTAAAATTACTTCCTAATGCAGTCCTTGTGAAAGATTCTTTAACTATTTTTGGAGATTCATCTCCGATAGTAATGTAGAACCATCTGCAGGTATGCTAGATTTATTATGCATCAATCTGGCATACATGTAGATGGTTATAAGTAATAAGTAGTAGTAGTAGTAGCATGTGCCGGTTGTCAGCATACGATTCGCCTGTGGTATCAAATGAACCCATATTTGATCACAACATTTTTTTCAATATCCTAGTGTTACATATTATTATTTCGTACGAATATCAGCACTGGGAAGCCACAAGTAAACCTAAGTACTCTAAATATTTATTCCGCAAAAGCAAACAAAACGATATTGGCTTCATACATTTTTGATGCATTTGTTTACGTAAAATGTCTGCCCGGAAAGTTGGCAGACCCACAATATGCCATTGTGATTTTTCCTCAACTATTGGAATTAACATCAAAAGTTAACGTTCCTGTTGACCAAATTCCAATACTAAAACTTAGCTTGAACATTAATTTTGGACAACATAGTTTTGTGTTTTAGAACTTGCTACTTGCATTGTCTGGGTGGAATTTGTCAAACAATTGTCTCTGGAAGGTTGAGAAGATCACGCTAAATTCTCTATTGATCGAATAGCCTGCATGCTTGAATATTAATTTACTGGTAAACTGTAAACTCGAATGAATTAAATATAAATGGCCGTCTAGACATTCTATTCGAACTATTGAAGGTGACAAAGCAATGAAATAATTTATTTTATCAATTTGGTTTCATATCTTTAAGCTTTGATTTGTAGAATCATCACTCTTTACCACAAGTCTTATTAAAAAAATCTCAGACTACATAGAATCATCATCATTGGGCTTGTTCATAAAAGCTGGTCCGCGGCTGGGCACATGCTTATTCTCTGAGGAAGAGGTGGGCCAAAACAGAATATGAAACGAATATGTAAGATATGCAAGAAGCCATTGTCAGATAGAATTCTCGCCGTAACATACGGAGATACATCTTTTATATGATGAGTACAGTTAAATCATGTTTCGAAGATTACAGAAACCACGATGATGATACACGCGTTGTCCCATAAATCGCTGCTAACTGTACTTGTACAGTCAAATCGTTTGTGTGTAACTGGCCGTAACGGTAGTAGCAGTACGACTACCAAGAAATAATATATCTAAAAGTAATTAATTTTAATGGCAGGTATTTTCAATTATGTGGTCTGTATGCTTTGTGTGGTTTAGCTATGGTACATCCAAACAGTTTTTTTTATTTACTTGTTCATATTAGAGAACTGCGCTATTGAAATTTTTAAGGAAAAGATTTAAGTTTTGCACTCTCAAAATTTCCAGGGCTACTTTGAGAGTCGCCAAAAAAGTCTCAGTTTGGAGCCTTAAAAGTGTTTGTTGGTGACATAATTAGGAGCCTAGGAACTAAAACTGGCCTAGCCAGCTGCGTATCACAGAGAAATGGTTCCTGTGATGCCGTATACTGATACAATTCTCTTCGTCTTCACATAACCTGGGAAACAATCATTTCCTAACATAAAAAAAACACTACTATAGTACATGTGATTCCAGCTTTCCGTAACACGTGACACTTGGACATCCATGACACTGTCCGTCGGGTGCGGTTTTACGTTAATGAAAACATTACATAAGTGAAACCTCGGACCCATATTTGTCGCTCCAGCCCGCCTGCAAATTATACTACCTACGCCTTGCATTCTTTGAGCGAGGGAACGAGACAACGATATGTGAAATAGCAACAGATTTGATTTGAGAACCGCTGCGGCATTTTATCCTTTAATTGAATTGAGCAAATTCTCAGTTTAAATATTTTGCTTTAAGTATTTGAATTTAGTTTGTAACGGTATTTCTACGAAAAGGATGACGTCTGTCAAATATTATATTCTGATGTTTATTTTCTATTCATGAAATGTATAAATTCAACTTCAATTACTATTACGAAAATTCATTCTATAGTTCTTGTCTTATTCTGAACTTCTAGCACAACTATTATATAAAATCTATATTGTATTGCTCTAAATATTATAACTGCTTTCATAATAAACAATGTATGTATATTTATGTGACGTATACGTTATATACGCACTACATCTTCTTCCGTGAAAATAAGAGCACAAAATGTAGACTTTTATTTCATAACAAAACTAATGAGAACAAAGTCCAAGAATCTTACTTCTACAAACAGTACCCGGCAATTTCATTGTAATTACGCCAAACGGAATCGGTTCCTTAGTACTACAGTAATTACTTCGAAATTATACAACATTTACGTTTCCTTGGTAAACAATCTTTACCATAAGTAATCTTAACAGACGAAGATGTTTTGTTAGATGCTTAGAATAGTATTTGCGTCCTAGACTGAATAGGACAATTATACATAAACACCGATATATGTATTCAAACATATGAGTAAAGTATTCGTCTCATAGAGAGCGGGTAGCGAGGTAAAGAGCGGAGTGGGGAGCGATATTTAATTTAATAGTTTTGTCGTATCAGACGATTATCGCTCGTAAATATTTGCTGTAGTTTTACAACGTAAACATAAAATGTTGTCAAACTAGATTCATAGCTTGACGACATAGTATTGCAAAATTCTAGCTACGAAACACTGCACTAGCAGTTACCCAATCAACAAGAAAGTTAATTTTTTTCGCAATGAGCAGTTGTTGTACAGTAAAATTACTGAATATATATTTGCATACCGTTAAACAAACTGAAACAATTCCATTCCATTTTGTTGAAATATCGCTACATGTTATCGCATTTTACTTATTTTTTAGCAAAAGCTTTGTTGAAATACTGATAAGGTTCGTCGTCGACTAGTAACCCAACCGGTCTCTTTGCCTTCCATGACATTATAATAATAGCTTGTAAAGTTGTAAATCTTTATCGAGCATAGATTTCCGCTCGATCGCGTGCAGTATAGCCTGTCTTTACTGCTGCACTGCTTGCTGGAGTATAACCACAGTAGCGTGTTCCACATGAACTCCTTTTCTCATAATAGGTGGATTGCGGAGGCTAATCAAAGGTTAAACGTCCGTAACAGTCGAACTTGCATTCATTAATCTAGGCACTTGACGCTTGAATTAAATTAATGGACACTTAACCTTCTTTAGATGTTAGTTCGGAACTTCAGTAGAATGAACTGCAAATAGCCGATGGGAGTTAGGTGCTTTCTTGTTGCAATTAGAGTAAGAACTTTCGACGATTTACACTTTACAGCTTATAAGTAAATTAGGTCTTAATTACGTAGAGTTTCTAGAGTCGTGTGCTACTGGGGCAGTAACGGGAGCGAAAATTAGAACCGAGACATACAATTCCATTGTTTTCTTTCCCTAGTGCTCTCATTTTAAAGTTCCGTTCGTTTGGAGAATAAAGACGGGATATTTAGAAAGTGTAACATTTTCCTTAACAACTTAGGTACATATATTTTATCTTTATTATTACATCCATTCAACAGGATATTTTGAATATATGAACACATGAAATCTTCTATACTTTTAAAACCTTTGTTTTGCCCGGAAATGATACGGGCTTCACCAGTAGCATACCTATTTTTTAAGCCGGTCTTATTAAAGAAAATTAAGTCGTATCGTACTAGCTTATACCCAAATCGCAAGTATGGCTACGGTTCTAAGTAGTCCTCTGTTATATCCGAACAGCCATCATTGTCATACAAAATACCAAGTAATATCTAATTGAGTTTATTATACCAAACTGTCAATCTATTCTTTGTTACTTAATAACCATCACATTTGGTACCAACCATACATGATGGTTGATTGTATAACTAAATTGGTGCGTGCGTTTCATACAAAAACGGTCATTAAATCGACTCGAAAAATGTCTCCCATTAAAATTTCAACGGAGTTACGGAGGGCCGCCATCACGAAAAAACCTATACCAACCCCTTTTTAAAAACACTTAAATGAATGTTTCAAATCAATCCTTCGCTTGTATTTGAGTTGGAAAGTAAGCAGAAAAATAAATAAAAGTATTCCGTTCTATTTGACTTTTTATTAAATTTGGTTAAAGTTAAACAGACTGAAGAGACTGCCTCCGTGGTCCAGTAGATAGCGTAAACGACTGCTGATCGGAGGTCCCGGGTTCGATTCCCGGGTCGGGCAAAGTGTTACTGGGTTTTCCCAAATTCTCAGTAACAGCACGGAGTCTGGTGATGTGCCCGGTAACGGGAATAGGCTCGCCCCCTATTACGTGGGACCTAAAAGTTCATGGCGAAATGTGGGTGTAATATTACACCTCTGCCTACCACTTCAGGAATACAGGCGTCCGTCTATAAAAAAAAAGTTAAAAATTTTGCCTAATTTTGGTCGCAGTAGTAAGTTTTTTGATCCCTTCTGTGAAGTTTAGTAATGAAATATGAATAGTTTAGTATACGTGCCGAAGAAATTATTATTGATATTTTTGGTGCTGATGTGAGAGACGTGTTTTACGTGAGTGGGGTCCTAAGCGAGGGTTTGATATGACGGGCACACATCAACCACTTACCTGGGAACTCGTGATAATGCTATCAAATACGAAGATAAGATGAATCGTTTGTGAAACGTTCGGGGTGTGTAAGTCACCCTTTTTATAAGCTCAATGTATGTCAATGGTTTGTAAATAGTACCTAATGTTTAATCTTGTCGCACTTTTTAGGGTTCCGTACCTCAAGGTAAAAAAAGGAACCCTTATAAGATCACTTTCTTGTCCGTCTGTCTGTCTGTCTGTCTGTCTGTCCGTGTGTCACCACCGATTTTCTCAGGAACGGGTGGACCTAGCAAATTGAAATTTATACCAGCTACTGAGGTCTATGGTTGCTATTAGGTGTATGAAAATCAGCATCCTGGGTCAACCCGATAAAAAGATATGGTCAAAATTAGATTTTTGCGAAAACTTGTAAGTACCAAAAATAACCTTAATTTTTAACTTTTTTTAATTTTCGGATTTTTTCCTTTACTTGTGCTGTAAGACCTTGGTTTTGACCAAAATTGACAATTCTAGGTCAACCGTAAGTACCCTATAGGTTTTGCGTCGAAAACCTATATGGTAGTTCCCGTTGAACTAGAATCACGAAATTTGGCCAAAAGCAGGGTCTTACAGCACAAATAAAGGAAAAATTACAAAAAATAAAAAAGTGGTAAATTTAAGGGTGTCCCCATACATACATAGTAGACTCCATTTAAGATATTCCTCTAAGTTGTATGGGCGCTCATACAGATACAGTAAAATGCGTACGGAACCCTCGGTGCGCGGGTCAGACTCGCACTTGCCCGATTTTTTTATAGAAATGAGCAGTTTCTATTTATGTGACGATATTTTCGAGCCTGTTACGCTTCGTCGCGTCGCGTCATTTTTATGAGGTACTATTTATATTAAAAAGTATGCCTGGCATCTCTTTTACACCTACGCAAATGCGATTTTTAAGCCAATTTAGTAAAATACGTAAGTATACACATTTAGCAATAAAGAAAACTTCACATTAGTTAGAAATTATATGATTGGCCATTTGTACCCACTACACGTTTGAAAATAAGATACATACTCAATGGAATTGTTTTTAAGAGCCATATTGCAAATGACAACGTCACAATTTACTGTAAATTTTTGCGGTTTTCCAACAATAGTGTGAGATATCTTCTGGGTTATTTATAAAATTTATTGAATAACTATTCAAGAATTACACTAAAAATGTTTACTATGTAAATTATTAATAATAACATTTTCAGATTTTAAGACGCTTTCATTTACTTTACCTATTGTGCTATTAACTATTGTTAAAAACCAAATAATTTGACACTAAATTGCGACGTTGCCACTCATATCATAAAATGCCTCAAACAGTCAATCGCGGAACAATTTAATCCACAAGTACCTCTTACAAACAGTCACCATGCTTTAACCTATTCAAACTAGTGTTTACAACATGTAAATGTATTAGAGAGTTGTTTGCGAACCTTGACACATATACGTACCTACATTGTTGTGCCCTATGTACTTTGGTAGGTATGTAAGTACCGTGAACAACAAAAGTTGATTTACATTTACGTGGCTTTGAATATGTTTTATCGTCCTAAATAATTAGTATACCTAAATTTTCCATAGGATTTCTAGACTAAGAAATTTTTTACCATAAACATAATTTATATTATAACATTTATAACAGTACAATTTTTTTAATAATTTATAGTAAATAAAAATATTTTGCCGCTGTAAAAAATGATGTAGAAGAATCATTATCAGGGTCTTGCAATTCATCAAAGACTTAGTAACCCTTTTGAGGTCTATATATCCACTTTTTTTGCTGACTGTATGCTATACAGTCAGTTGTGTGTCACTCATTGTATTGTAGCTTGGCGTCGTACTCATGACAAACAAATACCATAAGTGGATTTATGCCTACTGATATTAGTGTCAGAAAGAAAAATATACGTGTATTCAAAGTAAAATAAAGTATTTTTGCCGAAAATCTTGGTACATTTGCTTGGAAAGCTTTGGGTTTTATGAAGTGTCGTGTGCGTACGGCTTAAGAGATTTCCTTTAGGGTTTATTGTTTTAATAATTGGTTGGGCGGATGCCGAGGACGTGTCAATTTGCTGGGTTTCGGGGTTTGATGGTATTGACCGGCAATATCTGAAATGTATTTTTAGTCCTTCTGGAACAGGGTTTCTTTACGTTTTCATTAATATGGACAACTTGTAAAATGTTTACCTTCGTATACGGACCCCTTACAAAATCAGTAAAGACTTTAATTTTTCTTCATTATATTCATACCAAGCGAGTCTTCTCTAGTTTTTTTTAAATCTTTTATTTAGGGGCTTTATCCTAATGCGGATAAGTCAGCCCCATAATGACCATCACATAAAAAACTTACAAAATATACTTATAAGACTAAGGCCTCCCTCACATTGGTCGACAGCGTACCTCGAGCGTACCGAACGGACGCCGAGCGTACGCTCGAGGAACGCTCGTGAACAATGTGAGGGAGGCCTAACGGCCCTGTCACGACCTTGCCGCTCTGAGCGGCGGCTTAGCGCGGGGCGGCTAGCGGCAAGATCAAATGTATGAAGACGTTCGAAGCACGCCACGAGCCGCCGCGCACAGCGATAACGCGCGCGTTTTTTTTGGCGCGATTGGCTGCGCGGCGAGCGGCGCGGCGTGCGGTGCGGCGAGCGGCGGGAACAAATGTACTGCGACCGAGTCCGACGCCACGACTCCGAGCGGCACAGACAGCGTTACGCGAGGGACGAACTAGGCGGTAAAACTATTTGTTAAATATTTTGTGGCGGTAATGAATACGGAGATATTTAAAGTCGAAATTTTTAAACGGTCGCGTGTGTGGATAGCAACACATCCGCTGTATAAATACAAAAATGTTAATAAAACGTTGCGAGATGTAATGAAACAATGTTTTACAGAATGTAATGGTAGGTTTTAATATAAATCGCAAACATTAAAACATTGAGTAATGTACATATGTACCTATTTAGGTACAGACACAGCTACTATGAAAGTTAAAAGGTGATTTACCTACCTACTTAACGTAATCTACGTTGTGTAGGTACCTATTCAACGCCTCATTAATTGCGAATATGTATTATTCCTTTGATATAAAATACTTGTAAGAAATGAAGATCCAATGTCGACAATTTTGTAGGTATACCGTATAGTTACACAAAGATATTTTGGTTATCGCCATATTTATGTAGTGGAATGTAATGTAATGTAGTGGACTGCAACATTACTACTAAGTTAATGTTATCATTACGTTATATTATATGTTGTAGTTGTTTATTATCCCTAATAAATAAATATAAAAAAAATATTTATGGGTAACTCCGTCGGCCCAAATACGTCCACATTTGCCGCTGCGTTTACCGCTGCTGTAGGGTCGTGGCGTGCACGACGCTCTGCCGCGCCGCCCGCCGCGACGCGCGCCGCTTAGACCGATCTCGTGAACAGGCCCTAAGAGGACACTAGCGCTAGCTGACTTGTCTTCTCTAGTTGCAAACAAGTCCTATAGTATCCTTAATTGGTATTGATTAGTGTGTTTGACATTTTTATCTCGCAATACCTTAGCCGTAGATTCCTTCGGTGTCCATCGGCCTCTCAAGAATTCCGCTTCTAGAAGGCTGTTTTATTTTCAATCATTACGGTCATGAGTTACTTTTACTATGGAATTCAATATTCGATCTATTCTTTTTTTTGGGATTTTAGATTCGTTTTTGACATAAGCTCCATACAAAATATGTCAAACACGAATCTCGAAATCCATGGATAGATCGAAAATTGAGACCGGTCGTTAGACATGCAGAATTTCTCAAAACCTCTCTCTTTTAAATAGGTTTTACATAAATATCTTGGAAATAAACCAAATTAAGTACACACAACAAACGTTCACTCACGTAAATACAAACACACATCCAAAATAATTAACCACATTATTAAATGAAAAATTACAGCGCACCTGTAATATGGGGCTTCATTAATTATATTCCACCGTTTATAGCGCTCGTTCGTTTAATGATCCATTTTATTGTCATTGCTGGTATTGGCTTTATACTGTTGTTTTTGTAGCCCTCTTGCTACGGTATAAAAATCCAAGTTGGTTGGTTGAAGGTGCTTTTATTGAGAATTCTTCTCCATTAAAATCTTATTGGAGAAGAATTCTCAATAATGCTCTTGATTAAAACGAATACCTACACGCATAATAAGCTAGCAACAAATCATACTCATTAAATTTACGTTGTTTTTTATCTTTTATTCCTGCAATAAGAATGATTTCCTTGCTCCTATGGAAGGTCATCTTAGTGTTGACTAGTTATAATTGCACCAGAGATAGCGTGGTATAAAATCAATAGCAAAAATACCGTACACTTCCAAGTTCCAGACAAACTTTTGACTCGTTTGGCAACATCAATTTAAGTCATTAAACTATCAGTACCGTGACCATAGTAAGTGAGATTTATTGAGCAGACAAATTGAGAAAACAGCTTATTATATTAGTAGCTAGATACACTCGTATCATCTTTTCTTAGAACGACAGCTGAGAGGTGTCGGCACGATTTAATCAGCCTTCACCGGATTTAGAAAACTCACCGGCACGAACAATGTTTTTCCTTGATCGTTTAAACGAGAATTACATTTCTAATTAAGCTTTTCTTGTCACGTAGAAAAAAAGCTTAATGAAATAATGAGAATTTATATTGTCTTCATAATATTCTGTTCATTTTCTCTCTACCGCAAAACCCGAAACCTTCATAGAAATTATTTATTCAAACATTGTACAGCACACAAAGTGTTTTCACTAGACAATGGCGGGTCGTGCGATGCAGACCACGACTGGCTGTGGAACCGGTCGTAGTGTTCGGCTAGTCGGTTAGGTTCACTCGACTATCTCACAAAGCTATAGCTACCCATGTACTGAATATTCTTACCAAGACTAACGCGATAGCTATGCGGGCTCTTGGCTTTTTTGTTGTGGGTTTTGCAGTGTAGACGTAAAATATTCATGTTGGAAAGGCTGTTTGCAGATCTCTATAGGTGCTGATGGTTAAAATATATTGTTGTATAATAGTGACGTGTTCTTTGTTTAGGTTGTTAATAATAAAGTAACTTGACAGTTTTTTGGTTCTATCTATCTATATCGGCACGCCTGTCTCCTATTGGGGTAGGCAGAGACTATTTTTGGTTCTAATAATAGTATAAGTATAAAAATTGAGTGTTCTGCAATCGTTTTGCAGTGTTGCTGAAGTTTAAAATTAATTTTAATACGCTGTTGTACGCTCATGTTAATGTTCGACCACTATTCTCCGAAACATAAATTGCCGACGTTTCTCATCTTTGGATCAGCTTTTCGTCCGTTTCTAGTCCGGCTAGTACTCAGTGTGAGCCAAAACGTGCGTCGAACGCCACCAAAATCTGTCTGTCGTGTCTGCAGCTGCGCTCTTTGCAAAGCTATTCTTAGCAGAAAAGTACTGCAGGCAGGCCCTAGGCCTAGTATGATGCATTAGTGGTTTAGATTCTGTTTTCCAGTGTTTAAATAAAATTGCTAGATGGTTTCGTTCCCTTCTATACGTATAATTTAAGGACAACCAAGTGAACGCAAGCCTTGACTTATTCAAGCTAATGCCCAGCTATCAAGGTTCTCCGCAACCTTACATTTCTCGCGAGAAACAGTCGATTAGCTATGCTCCGAAATCCTTTTCACATACTCCCACTAAAAATGCCGCAAACAAGAACGATACGAGGAAGAAAATCAGAATTTCGTGGTGCTTTCCGTTGCATTTTTAAGCGGTTAATAGTGCCGGCGAATCCCCTGATATTTTATGTAAATGTGCAACGGACCTGAAAAGTGGTTTGCACTTTTTTAATTCCGATGTCCTTTGTTGCTACGACAAGTTATAATTAGAGGCACACGTTTTTATTTTCTGTTCTACTGGAGCTAATGATTGGACGGTTAGTTCAGGTAAAAAAAAATTTCTTTGAAGAAAATGGAAAGTGGAAAGGAATGTTATGTTTTAGAAGACGTACCTGAAATAATTCACTGCTGTTCGATGTATAATAAATAAAACAATAAATATTATGAATTATTAAAAAAATGGTTACAACTGAAGTAATGAAGATTTTAAAAACATTCAAATTACGTATATAAAGAACATCCAGAACCCGAGCTACAGTTATTCTATTCAACCTACGAGAAAACTAAACCACCCTACCTGCAGTCAAGATGATGCCGAGATAAGAAAGTATACTTCTGTTTGTAGAGCTTTTAAAAATCTATCATCATATATGTATGTAGATACATACATACATATACTCACACCTTTTTCCCGTCGGGGTAGGCAGAGACTACGAAACGCCACTTACTTCTATCCTCTCGCGCTTCCTGATGTATGTAGCTCTACATTTAAAATCCAGAAATTAACCACCGGATTGCTTATACGAGGCATTTTTGTGTGAGTCATGTGTATGCCCAAGTAATATACTTAAACTTGGCATTTCTGCTGTTATTTTTCCAAGTATATTATTTTATTTCCTTTATTTTAATGCATCGTAAAACCCAAAGCTTGTGATATATTTTCGTAACAAAAACGTGAACAATAACAAATTATATTCTTGACTACGTAGTTGCGCGTACGTTTGGTTTATGAATGAGTCGTGTGGGTAATTAACACGCGACCCGTTAAGCATTCTGCTGTACGATTTATACTAATTATTTCAACTGTATGTGACGTAATGTTGATTTGTTAAAAACTATTTTGCTTATAGTAGTAAAATCAACCCTGTTTATAAATTTACCCATTGCTGGACACGTCCTCAGAAGGCCGAACTTATTTTGGTAGACGAACATACTTTATTTTTTGTTTTGTTTTTTCGGGTTGCAAAATCCCCTCCGCCCTGGGGGAAGGGCGAAGGGGTCAGAACAGTCAGAACTGTCAGACTCTTACTGACTAAAAACCAACCCGTGTTCCTCACGTACCCGTGTGTCGGAGGATCGGGTATCGCTGAAGCATTCCTCGCTACCCCCCGACGGGTATTGGCCCGCCAGATGGTCAGGCGGGCACCGAACAAAACCCCCTTGACGGCGGATGAAAGTGTTGGGCTTCGCCGCCAAAACACCCAACGGCCGCAGAGGATAGGGAGGACGGCAACGCAACACCGCATCTCCTCTTCCTCTGCGGCCCCACCGCGACGCAACGATGGTGCGCCCCCATTTGGTCGCGGGAGATAGGGCGCGCGGCAACGCAACACCGACACGCCTCTCCTCCCGCGACCGCACGCGACTGCGAGGGACAGAAGAACTGTCCCTCGCACCCGCCCCTTTGGACGCATCCTGCGCAGGCCTTCGTCAAGCCCACGCGGAGCGTCCCCTCCTGGATCCCTCTTAGCTTCACCGCGGGTGACCAATCCACTGTTACTAAGCACCCCTACCACGACAAGGTGGAGATCCCACGGGGGGGAGACGAACATACTATTTGCACCAGGCTCCAACTTAACTTTGAGGTAAATTCAACTTTGAACTTTGAATAGTGGACGTTTGAGTGTTTTTCACCGCTACAATAAAATACATTTTGCTCTGTGTATCAACGCATATTTTTTTTAAATGCTGGATGGCACTAGGCATATTTGTAATTAATATGGAGAACCCTAAGAAATCCATGCTAAATTCGATACTACTTATTGCTTATCATAAAAACGAGACATCAAAACGATGCCTCGTTTTTACCTTTATTTTAGCATATAACGTCAAATTATCGGTAGATATAGAAGGCACTAGAACGTGCATTATTTCATATCTGATTCTTGCAACACATCAATCCTGAACTATCTAACCATAATTTATACGCGACTGGTGAATAGCAAGCTGTAATTACTCAACACTGAATAAGGGTGTGAAATTATAGCGTACGCCGTTGAATAACCTGCTTTAAGGCAACGTTTGACCGATTATAAGGAGCAAATACAATCCGATTTATTGAAGAAGTCTATGCAGTGGTGGGATGTCTGGTCTAAAACTAAGAAGGACAGTGGCATTGCAGCTTAGTAAATATGGACGGGTTATATTCAATCCTATTTGAATTTGGAATACGGTTGATGCTATTTTACCACGCCCTTCGCTGCTATGCTATTCTGGTTATGTCAGTCTGTTATTGCACTGTGATTCGGTATCAACAAATATTTATTCACAATGACCCAACATGGTTGAAATCATGGCGTATGTAAAATTGTTTGTTCTGATTGAGATATCATCACAAAGTTTAAACTACTGAAGTTGGACACGTTAAATTTGGACAATAAGTTCATTTTATAACGTAGACTAAGAAATGTTTTTGTAATATATAAGGAGATAAGATAGGGATTAAGGGATTGTTTGAATAACCGTGCAGCTATCAAATACTCATTATTCATCATCATTATTATCAGCCTTTAATAGTCCACTGCTGGACTAGAGGCCTCTCCTTTGAATTGGCCTACTATACCACGCTGGCCAAACGGGTTGGTATGGGGTTTGTATCAAGTTTTCCTTCTCTTCCAGTGCTGTTCTCTGCTTAATATGGTCCCTCTGTCGGCTCTTACGACACCCATGGGATGATATGGGGTGGTGACATTCCGTATTCTTAATCCGTCACCACACAGACTAAATCAAATACTCAATACTCAAGAATTTACTAGTCCCTGATATCACTTCAAAAGATTTTTCATACATTATCTACCATCATCTCTTTTACAGATCTGTAGTCCTTGATAGTTTCGGTAACTTATGTCAGTCAAAGAAGGCATTATACATTTATAGGTTACATATCATAAATGTATCAATTTGCATGTATACCTAGTCTAGATAGGCGATCTGGGTTAGATAAAGCCTTGTACTGGCTTGAATGTTTCATATTACCTTTGTGGGACTTTTTACTAGCTACAGTAGCTACTAGTAGTAGCTAGTAAAACGCCTTAAAAATAAAGTTAAAATGTATATTTGAATAATTCCTTCCTAGATACATATAAGATTACATACTTTTAGCACAGACAGATGCCAAAAGCCTTTTCTTTCATGAGACAAAGTGACATCAAAACCTAACTTTCCCATTAGTTGCTTAGTAAGTTGGCAATTCAACAAATTATGGCGTCGAGCCAAAATTACTTCAGGCGGATAACGTGGCATACATATCCACATGTCTACTTGCCAACATTTTTCACTTTTCCTAATAGCTTTTTTCTATCAGGGTAACATATTTTTTTGAATGAATTCTTTGACGGAATATGTTTAAAATTTACATATATCTGAAATAAAAATCACGAATGATACAATAATAAATTATAGTTGTGGTATTAGACTAAGTTATTCTAGAATTATCTTAGCATCGAATTTGAGGCTTCGCAGTTGCATATAAAGGAGATGTACCATTTGACCATACATTATGGGCCTGGCAAGGCCAAACACGAAACCATGTGTGTTTTGAAGATAAATGATTACTCTATTACCCTGTATCATTTTTTTTAAATAACTTTTGGTGGAAATAAGATACGAGATATTTAAAAATGGAAATTATTCCACAACTAAATATACCTCAAAATTGAATTTTAACATAAATATAATACCTAAATGTAAATAAAGGGATGTATTTGTGTCATACAGAATAAAAACTACATAAAGAGAGGCCAAAAATAATGAATAATCACCTGTGTACTAGGGAACCTCGTACTATGTATACTCGTCCTAAAAAACTAACCACAATCACAAACACCGCTGCATTTTTTGCATGGGTAGAAGGTAGTGATCATTATTATTGAATTTATATTCAATTACATTACAATTAAAACCGTACGAAAACACCAATAAATCAGAGCAAAATATTCACGATGCGCAGTAGCAACACGAATGACACAACAGATAAAAAATGTGTTGCAAATGGTTTGACAAAATATTTATACTATAGATTAAAAAAGCAAAACGATTTTTACCGATTAATAATATATTTATAAAGTAAATAAAAGATATTGTTTTCTAAGAATAAGTACATATATTATTTCCTTAAAACAATTTCTACCTACAATACTTCATTTTATTTTTAATGCTGGCAACATAACACATTCATCGGCTATTTCCATAGCCTATTCAAAACAAAAATCTTTAAAAACTAAAATCTTTCACCGAAGGTCTATCAAGAAACGAAAACGATGTAAATTTAAATTTAAAAAAATATATGTTTAATTTCACCGATTCGCAACTTTCTGGCCGCTACAGGCCGACTTTGGTATTTCTCCTTTATACAACTAGACGAACGAGAGAGTACTAAAAATAAACATATCCAGCTCCTTTAAGGTTCTTAAATGTTATACTAACGTATATTGTGTGAATACCGTCGCGCCGTACATATATTTTCGGTGCCTTTGAAGAAAATCCGACCAGAGCAAGCCATAACATGAGTCTCTTGACCTAACACGTGTGCTCAAAAAATGTATTAAGGGTTTCTGAACTGTTCAATTTCCCTGCATTTTAACATGTTTACATGTTGGGTACGGACCCAAATAAGAAAGAAATAAGCTCTTTACTGCAAATTCTTGTATCCAATCGACAACATGTGCTGGGTTTTAAGAATGGTTAATGTGAGCGAATGGTGCGCGGGCGTCGGTCATTCGGGGTCAATGGCCGGGGCCGCTCGACAACCTTTGTAGTCGCAACGGGTTGCGGTCTGTGACCATTCGGAGACACGTCACGACTCACGGGGTTTGATGCCTGCTCTATTATCTTGAGTTGATGAGGCTTACTTTGTTTTCACGCTGAGTTTACTGCTCCAATGAGTTCTATACTAAATAATTGTCGGGTCAACAAACGCCAACTATCCTCCTTCATAAACTTCCAGGAATTGATGTTGTTTGTCTTCTAAATTCAAACCAAAGTTTGTTTTTTTCTATCGATAACATGCCTAAATTACCTATGTACTAGACAGTAAAATTTAAGAAACAAAGTTTGTCGCCCCTGGCTGCTATTTTACTGGTTCTTGGTGTAAATAAACCTATTTAAGTTTATTTAAAGAGTTAATTGTTAATCGAAAGATGGTTAAATTTAATATGTGCGAATGATCTTTCAAGCTCAAATAAAAAATCCGTACCTCTTAAAAAGACTAGAGAGAATACAGTCATTTTTATTTTTTCTGTGCTTTTCAATACAGCCAGTAAGTAGTACCCTATACGATAAGACAGGGACAATGGACACTCGCATAGTGTTACGGTCATACGCGATAATGCGGACAGAATTTTTAAGCCCCATGCTTGAATATTATAGTTTTCTTGAATCTCGCGTGTTATATTTCGAGTAAGCAATTTGCTTCGAAAATAAACAATTTCTCCTTACTTGTGTGTTTTGGATGAGTCAATAACCGTCGTTTATGTATTTTTGATAACACGAATTTTATGTTTTATTTCCGAAATGTCTGATTCAGTATCTGAAAAGATTCTAGTATGTCCATACAACCTACTAGCTGTTGTCAGCATTTCGGTTGTGCCATAACAAAATCAGAGCATTTTCAGAAAAATAAAATTAACCTAGTCTACAGCCCTAAGTGTGAAATATAATAAGAATTGAATATTCTATGTGATAATTATTAATAGATATGCATTGAAAGAAACTGCTAAAATCTCACTAAAACTGTGAGATTGCTTGAGATTTGCGGCGTAATAAATCGATCTAATACCAATCGCTAGATTGAAATATCTTGTTTGGTACTACGTGGCAACTCTTGATTAAGGTTTCGAATGTTTGCAAATAATTTCACAAGCACTACCCATTAAACGTTCAGCTAGTCTTTCAAGAGCTTTAATTAAATTTTCGTTCTGGTACATATATAGTCTTTAAAAGTGCCTGAATTCCCAAATTTTTTTATTCTGTTGTTTCAATATTTAATATTGTAAATCGCCATGTGATATGTGATAGAGTTCTATTCACACTTTACAGGTTACAATCACACTTTGAAACAATTGGTATCCATCCAGTCTAAGAACTAAATTATGTCATTTTATGTCAGAGAAAAGAAGAATGAAGTGGGATATTACAGATTTTAATTTTGCCTTATTGAGGTTTGAGTCAATCTGACAACAGAGATTATAAGAGAAATATGTTTACCTCGAAACCTCAAGTCTCTTACCCCCTCTGGATAAGCTTAAATCCTTGCTCGTATATTATCAAGATAGTGGCAGCACTCGCGGCATTTTAAATCAATCCAGTAC
Source organism: Euclidia mi (assembly GCA_944739405.2). Lineage (NCBI taxonomy): Eukaryota > Metazoa > Arthropoda > Insecta > Lepidoptera > Erebidae > Euclidia > Euclidia mi. The sequence goes on along the minus strand of OX123204.2, from coordinate 20,434,390 downwards.
CCTAAAGTTTCTCAACTGTACCACCAACCTTGTAGTCTTAGATAAAAAATGTATTTTTTAAATCTCCGCAAAACAGATGCACATAATCTCCAAAATACTTTCACATCAAACATTACATCCGCTTTCATAAGAGCTGCACTCGATCTTTTAATAGCAACATTACCGCATAACCAGACAATAACAAATATGAACCTTGAGTTTATAATAACACGTTTCAAAGTACATTGCTCCGGCATTCAGTACAAGTGCTCTATATATTAATTACTAGTTGTTCCCCGCAGTTGTACTCGCGTTATTTTCTATATCTTGACCGGATTAGCAGAGAGCTTGAAAGCAGACCATGAGTAATAAAACCGAACTCAATTGCTAATACTATCTAAAATTAAATATTCTCAAATTGGTGGTCAATTTTAGCCTTCCAATAGCATTTTCACAGCATCAATGCTATTTTCAAACTATGCACTAGATATAATATATGGCGACACTAATGTGCATATGTGTGTGTGATTACGTAATGCTTATCCCAAGTGTGTGTTACCGGTCGGAAATGTAGCGCGGGCCCATCTTACGATGTCATCACGATATTGACCTTTGCAACTTCCAGGAGGTATTTTCTGCACGATATTTAATACGAAATTATAAAGCCTGAGTAACGGAGGTTATTCAAAATAAAAAGTCATTTAACATGCTAAGCTTGAAGTTTCTCTGCAAGATCGAATCAGAAATGAAGAGATCCGCATGAGAACCACCTCCGAATTGACCAGCTGAATTGGCAATGTCCACAAAGCTCGCAGAATCGATGGCGAATTGGGCAGGAAGTTTTTTAAGTGGCGGCCAAGCATCAGACAACGCAGCAGGTGGACCGATAACATTGACAAAATCACAAAAAAACAGTTAGATGCGGACAAATTTCATGAAGTATTTTGACTAAATTGGGGTGCACAACGACGGAAAGCTCTTCTTCCACAGAAAAAACTCATGTTAATTTCATAGTAAAGTATAAATGTAATAAGTATATGTATTAAAAATACAAAACCCACTTTAAAATGTGCAAACAGTACACGAATAAACAATATCTCCGTATCTTAGTATATACGCGTCGCCATTATTTCGGCACCAGGAAATATTACACCGTCCTCTGCATATTTCCCCCATAACTTAGGTTTTACTAGCTAACGGACCCATAACGCGTAATATGTGGTTTATGAGATAAATATACTGTCGATGATAGCGGGCATGATTCATAAAAATTACAGCCGTTTATTAGAAAATGCCGTTTCGTATTTATATTTATTGATATAGCTACCGTCAGCGGCTTTCGTATTGAAAATAAGCAGTATATTTGATATTTAGCACCGTTTTGCAGTTAAATTATTTTTATTACATACGGCTTTTTTGCTTTTGCTCATCTGACCGAATTCTACGGAGCAGATTCGCGGGAAAAACCTAGAAGGCATAATAATATTAAGTTGGCTTGCTGCATTTTTGTTTAGTGTCGTATACGTGCTATCAAAAGTTAATTAATCGTTGTGGATGTACCCGCAAATTGCGATTCTATAAAAACGCTGACGCGTATTTAGTATGACGCACGTAAAAGATCTTTTGGACAGATCGTCTGTGTCTATTAAACTCAGTTGTAATAAAAGTTACAAAGTAAAAACAGGCGGAACCAAATTACATTCCAACAAAATGTTAACTAATCGTCGACTTCTCACAGATATTGTCTTCATAAACCTTTTGCCAAGGGGTTTATAAAATATTTCTGGGAAAGGACTATATCCTTTCGATGGCCAGAATCTTCGGCTCTAAAATATGGATCATAAAAATTACCGCGTTATTTCACCAGAGGGGGTGGTAACTAAACCTCTATTAAATTCAGTTTTTAGGGTTGACTGTAACCGTAAAGTTAATAATAACGCCTTTTCTTATAACCTCTTTGTAACGTTCATTAACTTTAGAAAATTATGGTCCTTACAGAAATTAATTTTCGCTAGACGTTTTCGATTAATTGTTTAATCGAAAACGGCGAATCTCTTTCGAACATTAAAGGGTCGGTAATTAACATTTTATTCGATGGAGTCTATTGAAGGAAGTTAAGCGTATGCGATACCTACCATGTTTATTAAATTAAAACTTGGTAATTGAACAACGCAGAATTTATTAATAAAATCTAAACAGCCTTGTATACGCTAGGTTCCTTAGAAATAAAGTTATTGTGAGACACAATTTAGAAAAGTCTTGACAAAGACCTTTTACTGTCAATTTAATGAAGATGTTAAACCAATTGTGTAGGTACTTATTAGGTTTAAATTTTATTTGTACTAATTGAAAGCCTGATCGAGGATAAATACAAGGCTCTCGCATAATTATATACTCGTATGTAATATGATTTCTAATTAGTCTCGAACTCGACTAGTCTAGTTGTTACTACATAATATTTATATGATGATGCGTAGAATAAAAGGAACGAAAGCCAAGTTATTTATATTAGTATAAGTATGGGCTTGCCTAATTATTTTCTTTTCTTCCTGCTTCAACTCAGGTTGCTTTCCCCTCGGCAGGAAAGCAATGAATAGAGGAAGAATCAGCAGGGTGGTGAATGGGAAGAGAAAGGTCTTTGACGCTCTTACGCGCTGATACTGTTAATAATATTCTTTATTAGAGTTGTACTTGCTTGATCTACATCTCTATCACCATCATCTTGTTTCTAACACTTTTTTTGTAATCAGGTGTCTGCTTACTGGTCTAACATATTTGTCAGAACATAAGTTTGTAAATGTAATTTATTGATATTAGAGTTCTCTTTTCACTACACTTATGGCCACGTATTAAATATGTAAGCACAACTTGCCGAAACCTGCACGTCAGATATGTCAGGGGGTTCTCCATAATGTTCTCAAAGACGTGTGAAATCTGCCGAAACGCCGGCGTTGGATTACGGCCTAACCCTTTTCATATTGAAGCTCGGTCCGTGGCTAGCAGAAAATCAGTTTAAAAATATAAGGTTAATATTATAAACGAGAAATAAACGAATAAATATGGCTGAAAGCAACAACAGTACAGTACAACAGTAGCGTATATAATAATTAAAATTAACTGTCTATCAGTTGTGAAAATAATTGATGGACGCTTAATAATTACACGGATTGGAAAATATAACTTCTGTCGTTATTAAATTGTTTCGACGATATTTACTCATGTTTGTTTTAATTTATTTACAGGTAAGTCAAAGAGCCGCCATCTTGATTTAAAATGGCGACAGCTATCTACAAAGGCTTCTGCTTACAACCTGTAAGCTAATTACTAGAACGGTGTTAAATCACGTAAGTGACAAAAGATATAAATAAAAAGACTTGTTATATAGCTGTCTCTTTCGTCTTCAGTTCGTACGAAAGAGATAACCTATATAATAAATAGAGCGGTTTTCGATTACACGATTTTACGGCGGCGAAATGCATTGCGGTATTCCTTAGTGAATTCCTCAGAATTGTTTATGGCTTCTCTACATTTTTAAGTAGTCTTACAAATCCTATACATACTTAAACCGGCTGTTAGTCACGAGTTTGTCTGTTAGTTTAGAAGTAAATAAATATAACTTAACCGAGATAAAAGCTTTCGAGACCACATGCATTTTATTGGCATTATCGCAAGATTTTTAATGCATTACTTGTTAGCTAGTTGATTCGCGTTGCTGAGCAGAAGTTTCGCTGCAGCAATGTAATCTCGAACTATTTCGTCAGATTATTACGCGAGGATTATAGGTATGCATATTGTAGTAAATCTATAAACTACAAAACAAGTGCGAGGACTAGGTAGCGAAAGTGGTAATCCAATAGGACAAACGGTATGGTGGTATAGGATAATACAAACACATACATATTTGGAATAAAATAATACAACTAAAATCTTCAGGCTATAAAATTGATGAATCGGATACTCAGAGACAAAGCAAGAACAGTGTGTTTCTACAGCGTTTTGCTTTAGACACAAATATCAAACTTATTAAACAGGATCGAGCTCACAGTTTCAATATTTCATGGTGGTCATTAGTCCATCGTTTATTTCCGTATCATTGATTAAAACTTTTTATAGTTGTCCTTCACAACCGTTACATCGGCTGTCAACGCCAGCTACACCACAGGGAAGGAGCAACGGAAAATCGATTATTTTGCCGACAACCCGCCAACGGACGGCAACCCGCGGCAATTGCCAACCTTAATTAATTTACAAATTACTGATGCCCACTTTATCGAGTTGCTCGATATTTTAGGACGAATGTCACAAACCGATGCCTGAAACAAACTTGTTTAATTTGTTTCCATAATTTTATTTAAAATCTTCCGCTTAGATCGCTATCTTTGTCAAATGAAAATCTGTATTAGTAATGAAATTTTAATTGATAAAGTTCTGTCGTTCATTTCGTTATCGTGTTATGGCCGAAGTTTGATCATGGTTTTTATTAAATGCCGTGAATTTCCTCCATAACGGTGTATTGTTGTTGTAAATTATTTAAATGGTTTTGTTTCGATCAATACACTTCGAGACTTCCATGTTTGGGACAAAAATAATCTAAGATTACCTATACGGCTCGTCAATTAACATCTAATGACTCTAAATTTAAATTACATATACTTGATGCGTCTTAAAGCTTGACTAATAGGTACATGCAGAACATAATAGGTGAGCTAATTTGATTGTGTTTTATCAGAGGCTAGGTTTAGGTCACCGAAAAGGCTTTTATTAAGTGGTGGCAGCTTACAGCTCTACATATTGAAAAGCAAAGTCAAAATAGAAAATTTGTATGCTTTTAAATTATTAATACTGTTCCAAAAATCTTTAATGTCAATCGCCATTATATTTAAGGTATTTCGTTACTCAATTTGTAATTTATCAGACCTTACGGCGTTCATCATGACGATCATTTTTATCGTAACAAAAAGGTCATAAGCGGTGACATCGTATTTAATCAGTAAAGGTCCTACAGTCAGCTTATAGCGTAAACGCCCCTTAGTCTTACTAACTTAATTCTTATACAATCTCTCGTTATTTGAGTTCGAAACTGCAATATTACTATATTTGCTTAACAGATAGTGATTTGTGATTTCCCGGTACATTACACTTGGTGATTTAAGAACACAAAGTCCAGCCCACAACTTAAATATATAGCGGTTAAACACGCAACACCCTGTATCAATGTTACTTTTAATTCAATCTCAAAATTAATTAGCTTTTGTAATTTCAAACAACTAACGTGTTCAGGGGGAGTGATATACGACAATTCCTTGTTTGAATTTATGATTGTCGTTTCCGAACGAAATTGAATGTGTTCTAATTTCACAATATTGCTTATTTGAATAATTAATTGATTTATACATTTGATGTAGTAATGGCTGGTTCCATAACCAAAGCCTGAATTAAATTTGTTACCCTCTTTTTTTTCGTATGAGTGTGGCCAAGTCTGGTGACGAAGTTTATAATACAATACGCCGAAGGTCTCAGACATGACCTAAAGAGTCATCTCCGGAGACAAAAACTGGGACCGTTGGCATTACGTGCCCTCCGAAGCACATCCACTACTATCGGTCTGATGTACTTACATGCCATTACAAGCGTTCGCCCATCTACATGGTGACCTGTTCAAACGTTGCTTAGCTATGGTTATTAATCTTATACTAATCTTAATATATAAAATCCTTGCGTTACTGACTGACTGACAGACACGCTACAGACGAAACTATTGGGCGCAGGAAGCTGAAATTTGGCATGTATGTTCCTTGAGGACCGTAGGGGTGCACTAAGAAGGGATTTCCCGAAATTCCCACGAGATCGGCCAAAGCGGGTAAATTTTAAAAAATGCAGGCGTAGCTGCTGGCGTCCTCTAGTACCTATATAAAGCTGAAGAGTTTGTTTGTTTGAAAGCGTTTATCTCGTGATCTACTGGTCCGATTTGAAAAATTCTTTCAGTGGTAGATAGGTCATTTATCGAAGAAGGCTATAGGCTATATAACATCACGCTATGAGCGACAGGAGCGGAGCAGTAGCCTCAAATAACGCGGGTGTAACCGTGGGCTCATCTAGTAAAATTACATATAAACTACAACTTAAGTGACCCCGCACATTCTTAATTAGAACCAGTAATACGAAGTCGCAAGCTAACGATTCAAGTACTTCCATTCAGTCTTTACAATTGAAGCAAACAATAATCAGTGAACGGAAGCAACTCAACAATACTCATAATGCAGGTCTTAAGTAATATTGTAGCCGTATTGTCATTCCGCTAGAACTATTTACTTCGATGTTATCATTTAAAAGCTTTTTTTTAATGCGTGCCGTGAACTTTCAAACTTATTGTTCGACACGTAACGGATTTATTATAATGTTCTTTATTCAAATACGTATAATTAGACCTTTTTTAGTTTTAAATCGATGTATGGCTTTTTGGTTTTATACCTTTTTATTTTTGAATCAAACTATGTCCTTTTTGGCTGTAGAATTTGCTCGGCACCTGTCTTATCATCATGAACAAATCGTGCGAAAGAGACACCTTTATAAGTTGTTATTGCTCTCTCTTTCTCGAATCAATAAAAAAAAAAGAATAAAAAAGACAGTTCTTATTTTCTCTTCCGAAAATCTCGTCAAAATTATAGAGGTTTGTAACCTTATTTTTTTTATTTTAAAAATGAAATCTCCCGCATTAGGACTAAATCCTGTGTCGCGGGGGACTTTACAAACATACAACAAACGGACACAATGATCACCCGGACTTGAAACAACAATACGAGATATCACTTTGTATGATCCACAAGATCACACAAAGTGTTGTCTCGTGTGGGAATCGAACCCACAACACCGCTTGCCACAACAGTGGCAAGCGGTGAGGCGGTCGCTTAAATCACTACGCCAGTCGCCAACCGTGCAGTCGACGTTCTGTAACTGTTCCGTTGGTATAGATAGGTATGTTTGTCGCCTCACTATTGTCAAGGTCGCCGGTTCGTGACCCGCTTCACGGTTGACTTTTGCTAATTTACTTAATTTATAGTGATCATTCTTATAACATTCTTGCTTATCATGCGAAATGTTCAAAACTGGTTTTGCCAGAAAACTATATTAGTAAAATTATATACCTGCAAAATATTTTTGATTGGATAGGAGTGTAGGTAGGTATATATCAAAATATTATTTATTGTATTTGGAGTAGGTACCAACCTATTGGCTCTTTGCAGCTTCCAATGCAGGTGCTATAAGTAAGTCTCGGTACATAAATAGAAATAAGATTCACTATTATCATCGTCATCAGCAGCATCATCATCAGTCGAAGGACATCCACTGCTGAACATAGACTTTCATATTGCTTGCTATGGTGAACGATTTTGAGCCACCCACATCCAAGTACTTTCCGCCATCCTAATCAGATCATCGGTCCACATAAGGGGACCCCTGCTGCGTCGTCCGGTGCGTGGCTGCCACTCCAGAACCTTCCTGCCCTCTCTCTACCTCTCTACACCTGCATAAAATAGAGTATGTGTAGGTAGAAATCGAATTCGGTTTTTGATCAGCAATTGTACGTGAGATCTCGCTAAAACCTTGTGCTAATTTAGGCAATATTTATTAAGCAAAACATGAAAGCAATTAAGTTGCTTGAAAGTTTTGCAACTATTGATCGGTTGTTTTTTTGTAGACCGCCTGTATCATTGAGCGGTTAACGAAAACGGACACACATTTTAAATATCAGTAAGATTACTTTTTTTTAAATAAACCATCATAGCCAAATATGAAATTGTCATATTTACAGCTGTAAGAACAAAACTTTCATAGCGTGAAACGAAAATTAGTGACTCTACCCGACTCGGGACCGAATCTAAACCCTGATCAGATTTCAGCCCTGTATACAGAACAAATAAATTTGAACTAAAGCAAAAATAAAATTTAGCCTATCTAGAAATAGAATAAAATGATATTTTAAAAGTTATTCCGGTCAGCATATTAGTTCCACCGTATATTAATGGTTTTATTGCGTTCGTATTAAATTTAGTCAACATAAGTCAGATATGACTTAAGTTTGAATTGAATTGAAATGCGTATATGTTAAATATTTGTGTTGTTAGACAGGTTTACTATTTGTTTCTATATTACTATGCTAGGTCATAGGTATTCCAGTAGATGACCGATAGCTAGTTTCATAATTAAACTACAGGGAACGACTGTCGGAATTCGGCAAGAGCACATCGAAATGTGCTCTTTCCAAATGCCGAACGGAAGAGCACATAGAAATGTGATTTTTCCAAATGTCGACTGTCGTTCAAGCATTTTTCCTTCGCCGGAACTTTTTTTGTTTACAAAAACGACATTTGCATTAGTTTAATTTTGTATATAAGTAGCATGTACCTAGTAAAATCGCGAGCGTCGAGATTGAAATTGCGGAAGAGCACGTCGAATTCTATAACTTTGCCAATTTTCAAAACTTCTGGCAAATTTGCCAAGTTCGACTACCTACTGTTTTTAATATTAAAAAATCTCGTGTTTCAGTGTTTGTTATAAAACTGCTTCAAACAGCTTGACCGATATTGATGACAGTTTTTTTAACAGGTATATTTAGTGGGTCTGAGAATAGGTCGTGGGCTTTATAGCGGCTTTCTATACCCCACTAAGCGGTAAAGGTGGCTCTATCCAGAAATATTTTATTTCGCAAAACCACGTTTGCCGGGTCAGCTTGTAATAGTATAAACTTCATATTAGATGTTCCTATTTATAACAACCAAGGTAATAAAGACTTCTTTAAACAACTTATACATTCAACTCATCTCTAAACGAGATAAGATCAGAATACAATATCTTATAAATTACCAGGTCAAGAATGATGCCACATTTATACCGTTAGCAGACATGACCTTGCATAAAACAGCCATTGTTATTACTGGGAATCGCTAATAATTAATACTATTTTGCTCCACGAGTAAGCTGGAAAACTAAGAGGCGTGTCATAGAATAAAACGTTTGGGAATATAGGTCGGTTTCGCATCAGATGTATTTTATACAGCAGACATGAAGGGTTTGGTGAGTTTGCAACATTCCTATATACCTTACTCTTAAACGTATAAACAAATTGGATCTTTGGGAATTTATCGCCGTAAAGAAAATTGCAAAAGTTTGAAAGAATTATTTAGATAGTGTACAAAAGTCAGCTTTGGTCCTTCTTAAAAACAAATTTACACATTGTCTCACAATCCCTTGAATATCAGATGTTACAGTTATAATAAAATCAATGTTCTCTAACTTTGTCACAGTGTGTCTTAGCAGTCTTCAGACATCATCAATAAACCGGCCGTAAGTCATCAACTCTGCTGTCACCTAGTCTAGCTTGAACTTAATTGATACAATCGCGCAACTACAACGTACAGCTGACTATTTGCTGCAATCCATTTGTATAATATGTTTAAAGGAATAATACGGAATATGTAAGTGGGCTCACGAAACATGACACGAGCCACGTACGAATGAATAATGTTCCTGCAACAGTGACTTGCAGTTAGCTGGCTTTATGTTACAAAAGAATAACAGTAGGTAAAGTAGGAACAACGGGTAAAAACAATCATTGGATTACAATTTGGAACAGAGCCCGAGTCTTTCGTCAAGTATATCTTTATTTCAGGGTAATTTAACACCTGGAGTAGCCCCCAATAAAGATAGAAGGAAGAAAGAAAGCACTTACTCCGTACCCTGGGCAAGGGACACATACATTAGCAGAAAAAAACACCCACACGGAGAGAATATAAAATCAATAGCATTGTAATAAAAATTAAAAAGGTATCGTAGGGGTTTTTACAAACATCAAATATCAGCCTTAGCAATCTGGTTGAGATTAGAAACGACTTATCATGTACTTATTACACAAAACGTTGTTACTGCTGTTGTGTAAAGATCGAACCCACAACACCACGTAACGTATAGACCAGCCATACTCAAAGTGTGCTCCGCGGAGCCCCAGGGCTCCATGAAGCATCTCTAAGGGCTCCACAACAGTGTTGCTCAAATTCAAATAAAATGAGTAAATTAGAACTAAATCACTGGATTGCGAACTTTGTTTCATTTTGGGGCTCCGTTCAATACTTGGTTATCCAAAAGGGTTCCATTTCGAAAAAGTTTGAGAGCCACTGGTAGGTATATCTGACTGACTATCAGCTAGCTATAACACATAATTGTCCAATTTGCAAACAAATTGCAGGTAATGCACGTTCAATTAAATAATGACCCATATCTTTACAAAATTAAAATAATCGTACCCTTGTACGTTGAATATCACTAGATTTAGTACCGTGTATCCTATAACATCATAACCTACTACTATGAAGATGATAATATACATTTGTTTCATGCAAAAAATACTGAACAGATATTGATTAAAGTTTGCAGTAATATTGCTTTTTAATCAGAATAACAGGGTAAGGATGGATAGATATTTGTTGCACGTAAAATGTCTAAACGAATGTTGATGAAGCTCACCAGTAAGATAGCTTAGCTTATACGTCAAAATAAGACATAGGCTACCTTTTGTAAAATAAAAGGACAGGTTAAAAGTACCTTTAACCGAAGAGCATGCCTGAGAAATTTGATGGGAGTGAATGAAGCAAGAGAGATATGTCAGGATCGTTGCAAATGGCGTTCCGTACTCTCTGCATACCCCTCCGTGAAACAGGCGTGAGTCTATGTATGTATGTATGCTACCTTTTGTAGAGATAACCCACACCACCACCACAGATTACATTACGATTCGGTAACTATCACGAATCTTGATTACCATATATACATACATACATACATACCTCTCTTGCTTCATTCACTCCTATCAAGTTTCTCATGCATGCTCTTCTGTTTAGGGTACTTGATTACCATATTATCTAAAAACGTTAATCAAATAGTTTTACATAAAGAATAGCATATCTTTCTCTTTCTTTCTTTAGAATATTTTTGCTTTGTCCTTTTTCATAAGCCTTATGTTATTGTACTATTGTTACTTTTCTTCTCAGTGGCAACATTATGCTGGTTCATTGTAACCCCGCCGTTCGAATGTTTAGAGTTTTAGAGGTAATGAATGGTCTATCTACTTCTCATAGAACTCTTTAGTGTATTGTTAGGTAACATAATCAATTGTATTGTTGCTTTCAAGTTAAGGGGTGTTAGTAACTGTAAGGTATTTAGGATTTAAAAGTAGTCTTGCGTTTAAGTAGTCTTTCTAAAAACTTCTAGAAGATTTTTAATACCATTAATTTATTGTAATGTTTTGGATTATATGGGGTTTGTGTAATATTAGCAAATTCTGCAATATGTTAAGCTGCCTTTCGCGGTGCGTAGTTTTGCGCCCCACCTTTCAACTGGATCGCAGTGTTACTACAAAAGTGCGGTACGTAGTCCAACACAAAATCACGAACTGCGGGAACCCAGATTTAGATTGCGAATTTATTGTACTGCAGAGACTCCCGACTTTAATGGGATTCATTTTTTACCTAACATATTTGTTTTAATTTTCACCATGTACTGCTAAAAGCTAGGTACTCTCAAAGACAGTAAAAAGATACAATTTTCCTACAACTTGGAATTTAAACCGCTGAAATATACAGTGTTTCGCTTGGAATATAAACGCTTAATGTTTTCATGTAGGTGTTGCCAAGAAAGTGTTATTGTCAGGTGTGAATCGCAGTGAGTCGTGTTTCTATTCTCAATGTATGGAGATATGGATATAATGGGCTTGTTTTTCTTGATCGACAGCGTGTCGACATGTCGTGAACTATTGATTCAATGGTGTATTTTTGTTGATATATCACGTGTCATTTCATTTGTAGACGACAGAATTCTGTAACTAGCCATTATGTAAGGTGCGAGTAGGTAAATTATAATACAAACAGCGACGGGTACAGGTAAACAGTTAGAGTAAGATTTTGGTTCTTATTTCCTACGCTCTAAGAACGGTACAAAGGTTAGTGTGTAGCATATCGTTATTAAAATGCCTACATAAAAGTCTAAAGCTGTTAATACAAACTTCGAAACCCACATTTATTTGTAAAATTTGTATAGACAAGTGTTGTCATAATTTGACCAAATATAGTCTAATGCGAACCTGGTACAAAATATAATTATAAAACTCTAGACAGCTTCATAAGGGTCGGCTGACCTAATATTCATACCCTCGAAATAAACCAGCAAAACAAAACAGTCAAATCCCTATTACTAATTAAACCACCGCAACCCACACACCTTTCTAAAACACTGCACGTGCAAAACAATAAAACAAAAAGGCGACCTTAAAATTCGCAACCATCTTCCCTCGAATTTAAAGCAAATAAAAAATCGCTGTAAAACAAAAGCGTACAAAGAAATTCTCGCTTTCAAACATAAAGGTATAATGAAATTCATCCCCAAGTGTGTTGTGGGCTATTATTCAACCACATACAATATGTAGTGTGTGAGTAACAAATGCTACTGGGCTGTACGCAGACTTAAAATGGTTGGGTTAACTCGAAACGGCTGGCGAACGTACTTCGTTTGGGGAGATAAGTGTTTTTGTCCGTCCAAATTGCTCGATTAGTTCTGAGGAAGTGACTATGCGATGATGCGGACGGGATGAACGTTTGTCTACTCATAATAGCAAAGTATTTATTAATTTTGTTTATTGTTCTCCTTTATTTCCTTAATGTGCCTAAATTGATCAATATACCCGTCGCTGGGTAAGTGACATCTTGACTATTTATACCAAGTGAGACGTAAGTACCTATGTATTTACTTATTTATCTAAACACTATTATTTACGCATGGTTGTGGCTAACAATTTAGGATCATGAGAAAAGTACAAAAAGAAACCTTTTTGAGTAATCTTATTAGTAGTGAGTCCCTCCGCGACCACAACCGTTGCAAGCCGGTAGAAACGTAGGAGAATAACAGAGGTATTTATGCCTTGAAATAAATAAATTATCGCGACTAAGACCCGCTAAATAATATTGTATGAATCTTATTAAGCTTTCCATAACTCGTATTACTATAACAACTCACGTTATATACGAGACATAAAATTTACAATACTCATTTCAATCATTACCACAGAAACCTTCCTAAGAAAATGAATCCAGGAGATCCCACACAGCAACAAATTCACTAAACGTCTACAGAAACGATAGCGAAAATACAATTAAAACATTAGTCACGGGCAAGTGCGTACGAAATGTCTTTTATGGCTCTAGTGTCGCTTCCAGGGGCTCTATATCTTAGGGTTTACATTGCGATTTGTTTAGAAATAATTCCTTAGCTCTTGTACCACTGCTATACTTCTCGCCAGGTGTAATTTGCCATGCCGTTTTACTAACAATTACTGTACTCGGCTTCATAAACGGGAATGTGGATTTACTGTTGAATATTCTGGATGGGGGAGTTTCATAGTTCTGTCTAGATTGCTACTATTTGCTGGTTCATGGCTTGTGAGAAATGAGTAAAGAAAGATTTTCTTACGAGAAAGTAATTGTAAAGACGGAAACCTTAGCTCAACGGGTGTTCCAGTGATAAAACCGTGAACGAATTGGTCGTCGATCGCTTTGGATTAATTTCATACTTTTTTATAGTACCTAATGATGTTGTGGGTCATGTTTTTATGGACACATTCCTGGTGAACAGTCAGGCCCTTTAGCTAATAGAGGTCAGACGGCAGTAGCTCTTAAAAAAGTAAACTTCTGACAATTTCAGTAAGACTAGAAAGGTGACCCCGGTCATTTCCTAGAAATTGTGCGTAATCTTTCATTCTTTCTTTCTGCCTGGCGATTATTAATCCCGGTCTATACCAGGGTCCGCCTTCTTACTCAGTTCTCTCCATTTTGCCCGGTCTTTTACATTCTCCAAAGTCAATCCGTTGGCACTCATGTCGTTTCTCAAATTGTGCGTAATATACAAGTATTTAAGTCATAAAATAAAAGTAGCAGTCGGTTATTGACTTTATATTTTCCGATGATTGCTTGACCTTCGTTTATATTTAACATCGTTCTCACATAAGGAAACGAAAATTAAAAAAGGAAAAACAGGTCAAACATGTCGCACTTCTGTCATTTTCGATATGATCAAGTTAAGTCTTTTCTAGAAGCCGAGAAAGAAATATCTCGCGTAGTGAGCGTTTTTGCAGCCCACGGTTTCAGTTCTAAATTGCTGCAGATAATATCCTAACAATATGTACAATTGTAGTCACTCAAGTTACGGCCAGAGAATATAGCTGAAATAGATACATAGGAATGTACAGCGTACATACCTGCACACAGCAACACGGCAGGCTAGACACAATATATAAGTATCAAAATCGTAGTGCAACCAGAGATGCAACTGCAACTGTATAGCCTGACTTGCCTTTACATATATTGCCTTAAACCAGTTTCCCCAGGGATATTTAGTAGGTAGTCAAGACATAGTAATTATCGTCCACTAGTATTATTGTGACATCCGTCGTCTCCATTCATACGCTTGTACAAGATAATGGAACAGGGAGGACAGAATGTCGGTGGCAAAACAAAGATCCCATTAAATAAAAGTCAAGAAAGAAATCCATTCGCACAAAAATAGTTATGCCTGGCTACTTTACTGCAGGACAATTCTGCGAAGGCTAAAGAACAATGGGCGTTTTCTTAAAACAAAGCAAGCGAACTTGAAACGACGTACTCCGGAGGGCTTCAAATAACTTGTGACAATGTCCTTGTGGAAGTACTTATTTTATAATAAACAGATTCTTGTGAACTCGAGTTGATTCTTAATTTTGAAGTAGCTGAAGCAAGGGAGTATTATCTTAAAATACCCTTTTTTGTTTACTATTTAAATAAAGACGTCTGTTTGAGAAATGATGGACGCTACTTTTATAAAATTGACGGCAAATATAAAACCTTGGAAAATAGTGTGCTGCTTGCTAACGCCAGGCACAGAGACCTACATTCCAGGTTACTAGGCTACCTTACAATACTCTTTACCGCTAGAACACAACACAAAGTCCTTTGTCTTCCATCTTCTATACGTCGGCTAGACCTTTATTAAACCCATACAATATGTTTTATTGTCTACACTCGTACTTCATTAATTTCACCGGCTGTTTTCTATTTGATCGAATATCAAATCAAATATATTTCTTTAATCAAATTACTAAGGAAGCTAAATGTGGCCACGTAATTATCGATTCCGTTCTAGAATATTCTATGAGTGCCACGTAGCGTGTACAAATGAAGCCATGCTCAACAAAAATACCTAAAGCTTGTAATACGCTTAAGTAGTAGGAAGGTATTTCCTTGACAAGTTCTCCTTTCCCCTTATCACGAAGTAATAGTCCAAGTTTGACAGACTGCAAGTGATTTTGGCCTTTGTAAACGGTTCGCCGGTGACCTATATCAGATAACTTTAATATATCCAGTGTACAGCCTCAAACTTGGTGGAGTCGAGTCTTCAGGCCGAGTACGAAGGGTGCCTTATCGGCCAAAATAAAACACTTCATGTTAATTTATGTTCGTCTGAGCAGTTCCGCTCCTATATATTCGACTTTTCCACGTTTTGAGAGTCTGCATTTTTTTACTGTATTCCCCTTATCTAACAAATGTCGTTATGCGGCCGTGGTCTTGGTTATTTATTGTCTTTTTGTAGCTAAGTTTGTGGTTTTTGTACATTTTTACTAACTTAAGTGTTAGCATTAGACTTGACCAATAAATTTTGTTGGATTATTGACATGTTTGAGAGATTTATGTGCTCGGCAGTGCAAGTTCAAGTTCATCATTACTTTCGACTTTATTTTTACTTTCTCATGTTTTTTGTTGCGAAGTTTGTTCCCAATGGTTTTAAAATGAATGGAATGGAAGGAATGTCTTCGTTCCTTTATTAGTTTAAGTAGTTGCTCAATTTTCAGAAAAACTTTGTTCTTTTAGTTCAGAAGTGAATTGGTCAAACGGGAATAAGATTCACACAATATTTGTCGAAATATAGAGGCGTTTATGCTCTTAAGTTATATAAGAACTCCGGTTAAAAGACTGTTTGTAGGCAATATGTATCAGGTTAAATTTCAGAACATGCCTTTATGTGTTTATTTTATTTTGAACATGTTAGAGGTCTTCCAGAAACTATCGATTACTGTGTTGTAGTATGTATACGATGATAATATGGCCCATATATTAAGCAAGGCCATGTGACAATAAGCTACAACCCTCAGAGGCCGGGCATAGAAATAAGGAACGCTGAGCAAGAAGAATCTTTGGGTCAAACCGCGGAGTATCTGCATTATCAAACAATTACTGTCTGATTCTTGGTTGCGGCGTTAAATTATACACCATCTAGGATTTCTAAGATTAGGAGACCTAGGCACGTCTTAGACGAACCGGACGACGACATTACATTAGCTCAAATCAGAGCACACACGGCTCGCGAAGCCGTCGAGGACGGAATACGCGACGCAATACCGCGGGACACGTTAGTCCCGCATTGCCAACAACGCCCCAAGCCGAGGTCCGTGGTAGTCCACCCTTGGGGAGCCAAAACGTTGTCTAGTATACTTTAACGGGTTGGGAGCCTTCTGCGCTCACCCATACTCCGCGTAACGTTGTCAAGGCCATCTGCGGCCAACAACTAGTCCACATACACAAACAAAAGATATTGTTAACAAATTGCAAAAGGCTTGGTTAGTATCATGACAGTATAAACAACACAATTACTAGGTCCAACTTATGAAACCTAACAGCGATGACGTATACTTTCAACTCAGACTTATAGTACAAAAATACTAAACTGCCCACATGTAATTTATGACCGCTGGCCGCCGTAGCATAATTACAATGTGAACTGCGATAATCACTAATGAGCGTTAGTAATTACACTCATCGATCATATATTATTTTTGAGATAGTTTCTGACGATAAATCTCCGTAATTTATTATTCCATCAAAGAATGTGGAACGTTGGATAATTATGACGTCGCTTCGTCGACAGTTTTCCGTGTATTTTAGCCATCATTTTGAACTTAAATGAATTGTCTGCTCCTTTAGTTTAAGCTAGGTTCTACTTCTATATTTATGTGGGCTGTCGATAAACGTAAACTAAAATTTAAGACCTTAAAGCAGTTTAATGATCCTGCGTGTGTCAGAATAAGCCTCAATCATCTGATTTTAATGCGTGTATTTTGCAGTGATACTGCTTGATACAGGGTTGTTTTCAAAATGTTCCTGTAGTCTTAAGCGTTTTACAATATCACGACCTACATGAGTTTTACAATATCGTTTAGCGTTTTACAATATCACTCATGCAGGTCGTTGTTTCGGTGTTATACATAACATGATACAGCACGCGACATAATTATGTCACGCTTTAAAATAAACAGGAGCTGTGAATCGGTGCGGCTACCGGCTTAAAAAGTTACAAGAAATTATTACGAAGCGTGTTGAAATCAATATAGTATCAATATTTACGCGAAAATGGTCCTTACGTAAAGGATCATTTAAAGTTTATTTTTATCTAAGTACTCTATTGCAAGTATGGACCAAAGTATGAAACTTTAATAAGGAAGCAATAATAAATTTGTATATTAAATTTTCTTGTACTTACCTATTTAATGTATGTAGGTACATTTGTCCAACCAAATTAAATAAATAAAGTATTTCTTCGTTTGGGATTTAACAAACATAAAACATTCTTTATATTACGGTTATAAATGCGGAAATTGGGCGAAGCACCTTTTATCACATACTAAACACATTTTATTGCGTTGAAATTATATACTTGTTATAAAAATTCGAGGAACTTGGCTTTACTTTACGCACTCCGTGCATCTTACTGCGGATTTGTGACAATTTAATTCAGTTTTCAAACCGAACTAAATAAGTTCTTACGTCATCGTTTAGATTTAAGTACCTTTTTGATGAGTCTTAATGAAAAACAAATCTAAATGAAAATGATGTGTACTTGAAAAGCGTCATACTTACTATGAATTTAAATTTCTTTTTGTTTCGTGTTAGCTTCTTCAAAAGCACACGCAAGTAATTTTTTATCCAACCATCAGTTCTGGATGTGGCTTACTGAAACAGAAAACTTATTAATGTTACATTGAATCTTAATGTCGTTATCATTATTATTTCATAAGAATGAAGTAAACACGAAATAATAGTTCCGTCCAGTACTTCATAAATAAATGAGTTTGGGTTCGAATTTCAACTCACGATCACCAAATTCGAATGAGAATCTTTGCATTTTATGATCTTTCATCATGCCAGTTCGAGACCAGGCATTGAATATGCTGAGACAAGCTAAGGCAACGTTCAATAGGCTAGTTCATTGATGCCCCATCTCGCTGCTAATTAGCAATGCTAATAACGAAGAAGCTGCGATAGCAGAATAGGAACTGATGCCAACGATCCTTTTGATACAGCACCAAACGATTCGTAAGACGAATTTATTTGATTTTGGCAGGGTCCGGTTTTATTGTGTTATAACGTTATGCTGTGTTGCGTTATTTTGGGCTAACGTGTTATATTGGTTCATTCTGCTATTTGACAAACGAGGCACTATTTCTTGTCGTTGGTCGAACTACTGTAGATATTTATTTAGAAGAATTGCAATAGACATAGTGTAGTCAGCAACGTCGTTATTTTTGTATATATCTACTTATATTAATTGCAAGTTTAAAGTAAAACTTGATTAGGTAGGTACTATTGGTACTTTTACTCTACGATAATGTAATAATCACGTTCTTGTTTAAAGCTAATAATAATTTCAAGATTTGCTATTTATTATATTTATAAATTATATATTTATAAATAAAAAATAAATAAAAATGAATTTTGCAATGATCTTTGGATCAATTTGTAACATCATAGGCTTAAAAAGATGAGAAATGTTTAGTGCGGTAATTCTTTACCTATGCTTATTCAAATAGTGTAGTAATACACATATCTTTCAGCTTATATGGAATAAATCAGGCATTATTTCGAGGCAATAGTTAGTAGAATAATGTGTCGATAATAGAGGCTCAATTCTCCTACATAAATTTCTTCAAAATACAGTTTTCATATAATGTCAGTATCATACTAGGTACTTAGGTATGTCACAAATGGTATTCTCCTAAATTAACTGATATTTGAATGAAATTGTAATGAGATCGTAAATTGAAACAAATGTCAAAAATAATGTGTCAAATGACGAAAAGGGGCCCAATTCTACTGTTTCGATATCATGTCAGTGTCATACTGACGTCACATAAAGCGTATTCTTCTAAATTATCTGATAATTGGGCTCCAATAGCAGAATTGGGCTCCATAATACCGCTTCTGAGTCCATTCAAAATACCTATAATATCAATGTCATAATATAAAAATTGGAGAATTGGCCCTCTGTTTATTTCAAATTATACGATAATGACATTGAGTTAGCTGAATACCGATTCTGAGTCATTTAAAAATATAATCATATTTCATTCAAAATATAATTTCAATGTCATATAAATTACGAGAATTGTCCTTCTGGTCCCGCATCGCGTTGTTACTGTTTATAGTTCTAACATCCTGAGCTCGAATCCAAGGCCATTCGAATAGTAATGCAGGCAATTCACATACCGTCAGTACCACGCTAGTCAATATTTTCATCAACAAATACCTACCATTCTACACATGTTCATACCATGCCTTTCGATGTCTCATATATTTTTATACTAGTAGTAAAATCTTGAAACAAATCCCTCTTAAATATAATTTATATTATTGGGCCGACGATAAAACGTCGAAATATTTCGCAAATCCTGTCGCTGCTATCGAATCGATCGTCAGCGAGAATATGGCTAATAAATCGTGTTATTGAAATAAATTCTTTAGTCCGGCAAAATAGAAACTGATAGACTTTCTTCGATAAAGTGTCGGTCAAAGGTCCACGTTATCTCGGCCCGTCGATATCTCACTAGAGGAAAACCGAGGACGGCCCTCCCACACAAATTCTGTTATAAAGGAACAACTACTTAGGAATTTTGCGGAAAATCTGGTGGGCAAAAAATGTGAGAAAAAATCTTAGAGGTTTGATGGGTCGGACAACTTCGCCCCGTATTGTGGCGTAATTTCATAGTTTCTTCGGAAACGACATACCTATCTCTTATGCAATGAAATATATTTTTGTTAAAAATGTGTTTATATGTATTTACTTCTTATACAAAGTTATTGCATGGTTGAATAACGGCCACTTTCAATATTCGATCCATACATGGATTTTGAGATTCGAGATTCGTGTTTGACATATTTTGTATGGAGCTTATGTCAAAAACGAATCTAAAATCTACAATCTATAGATCGAATATTGAATTCCGTAGTAAATGAGAAGTTATTGTTGTATTCTGTTTTAATCGCAGTGAGAATGTTGCAACTGTTATCATAGTAGCATAATAACATATACTTATAATATAAATCAACATTTAATCGGCAGATAGGAGTAAATTTCACAAGACATTCTCTTGAAACATGAGTACTTAATCTCTCTTACATTTGACAACCTCTTTCTCAAGATCATATCGACGCCGTATCATGCATGCTATGCAATTTCCAATCGTCTACATTTCAACGTCGCGGATAGTACAAGTTGGCATAACTACATAAGTATCACGCTACACCTGTTTCACAGGATGCGTCTACTTATTGCACTTATTACTTTACTTATAGAAACGATCTACGTATATACTTGAGTGGAAAGTCCCGTATTATATTTCAAGTGAATGCATAGCAAAATATCTTTATCGTCTTGAAAGATTGGACACATGTTTATGTATCATATTTATGTAGCTGTTTCTAAAATGTATTGTGAATAAACTTACTGCAAAACTATTAGGCCCACTTGCGTAACGTTTGATTTAAGTCACTCCTTAATTTAAATTTGTTGAGCAGAATTAAGTAACAGCATAAAATAATTTAAGTTAAAAGTATTTAGCGTCCTCTTGCACAACGACAACAACGCTTAGATTTAGTTAAACATTTTATGAGGTCGGTAAAGTAGTTTCTACGTTTTGTTTCATGGCATGAAGCCTTTTTGTTACGATTTTAACGATGTAATGCGTATGGTTTCGCATAAAACCTTAGACTATATATACTTTGAGCATAAAACAAAACGCATTGTCGTCGCCTAGCAACAAAAAAATAATTGACAAATAATATCTAGAAACTTTTGAGCATTAACCCTAGAACCCTACATGGGGTGCAGGTGCACCCCACACCGATTTGTTTTCTAAATATCTCAATTTCTTTAATATCGTCGAATTCGCGCGTCGGAGTATTTTAGTTTGGTGTCAACCGCTCGCATTACGTCAATACCGTGACGAGGGACCGCGTTGTGTGGTCGCCTGTATAAGTGCTGTGGGGTACGCCAGTACCCCAGTGTAGTAAAATCGTAAGATTATTTATTTATTACGATTGATGCATTTATATGTAATAAGTTATTAAATTTGATTATTTATTAAAACAATAGTCTTATATGAATTAAATACATATATTTTTAGATATTATGAAGGTAAAATTCAATGAAGTTTATTTATTTTGTTTCGGATGGCTGTCAGTGGTTTGAATTACGAAGAAATAAGCTCTATTCTAGACCACAAATCTGGCGAGGAAGTAATAGAAGTTGGGACCAGTTGTAATTCCTGGGTTCTTTACAAGTGTTCAAGATCAAATAATAAGCCAAATATAAAGTTTATGCAGCCAGTTTTGAAATTAGGTTTGGAACTGATACATGAACATTTGGAGGACCGTCACCGGATGTATTTTCATGAATCGTTTTTTTTTATTTTAAGGATTACAGTCATTTTAGTATGGGGTGTTCCAGCAAACCAGTGTAGGAATAACATGTGCGCCAAATAGTGTAGGTTTCTAGGGTTAACAATAACACAAGTAGGTAATTGTTATCAGTTCTATCATCATCATCATCATGTCAGCCTTGGGACGTCCACTGCTGGACATAGGCCTCCCCCTGCTGCGTCGTCCGGTCCAGTTATATAATTATTGATAATTTTCGTCGCCAATGACAAGATGCCAACATCAGTGTGACAGTTCTTAAATGAAATTAGCCACTAAACAGCCGATTTTCGGTAATTAATTTTGACAGTTCTTAAATCATAATACTCGACAAAGTTTTTGTTGTGCAAGACGCTAGTGGTGTTTAATATTTTTTTTCTCGTTAAATACATCTTAATTCAATTTAAGAATCGTTGTGCAAGTGGGCCGTAAAAACAAATTGTCGTAGGTAATGCTTATTTCTTTAAAATATATAGTCACTAAACTATCTGAATTCTTCTTGTAAGTGTAAAACTGTAAAATAACTGTATCGAAGAGCCAACTAAATTCCTCTTGGCGTTAGATAGGTTAGAAAAAATAAATTCTTTTATTGATTCACGCCTGTATCCCCGAAGGGGTAGGCAGAGGGGTAATATTACACCCACATTTCGCCATGAATTTTTAGGTCCCACGGTGGCGAGCCTATTGCCGTTACCGGGGACAACACCAGACTCCGTGCTGCTACTGAGAATTCGGAAAAACCCAGTAACACTTTTGCCCGATCCGGGAATCGAACCCGGGACCTCCGATCAGTAGTCGCATACGCTGTGCACTGGACCACGAAGGCAGTCAATAGAAAAAATAAAAACAGATTCACAAATAAGCATAATGGCGCATGTGTATGTGGGTGCGATGCACGTGGATATGTATGTGGATGTGTTTGTTTGTGTAAGTATATTATCATTTCACTAGTTCTCATGTAGCCAGTGTAACTAGGTACTAGATTTTCTCTTTTGTCTGGAAATAAAGAAGTACGAAACGTAAACCAAAATACCAGCTTCCTTATATAAATGAACCAAACGCTTTATTTGTTTATAAATTAAGACGTAGTCTTTCTGCGTGCGCCGCGTTAAACTCCGTTAAGGTCAGATAAAGGCATCCAGGCAAAGGGACAAGCAATTTAAAAGTGCTATTTGTATCCAACTTAATACAAAAAGTCACGTAGTAAAACAATATATTCGTAAAAATAATTACGCAAACGAACGGAACCCTTTTAGTTAATCCGATAAAAGTTTGTGACCCCAAGGGTCCAAAATGGTATACGTACATTGGTGCAGTCTTTTAAGAAATTGGATTAGGCTTCCGTAGATTTCTGTTTGTTCCTACCGTTCTAAAGTATTGTACTAAAATGATTGTTTGGTTAAACTACGTTGCCTAGGTAACAAAGTTGGTTGGATGCCTGTTTAACGATTCTTACAAAACTCTTACATTTGGTAGGCAGTTTTGATTGGTTTTTGGTTATTGGCTTTGGTATTGTAAATTATTCGTCCTTGCGTTATCCCAGTTGCATCCAAGACTTTATAGGTACCTTGGAGCCATCTGCTTTCTAGGCTTACAAGAATGAGCTTTTTCACAAAGCGATTACCTTCTGACCACCGGCATCCAAGTGATAGAGTGAGCGATATTCAATGGCCTTATATAGTTGTATAAAGTTGTATATGGCAGGCCACAGCCTATAATGACAGGCATGCAACATAGGCAGTAGCCTATGATGCAATATTAATAATTTACCATATATAATAGAAATAAAGGTATTTGTATTGAACTAACCACAATCCAAACAAAGGATGGATAATACCGGATTTATATACAATTGCGTGTGATTGGAATGTGATGATATGGACCGACGCCAGTGGATTGCTCAGCCGTGGCGCCAGCTAACAAAGGTCATAGTTGCGTTCCCGATAAGGCAATATGCATTGTATAGCTGTATATACGAGATGAGTAATTGAAAGCAATAAATAATGAAACAAATATTAAAATAGGATATTTATTTATATATGTTTATAATCTTTATTCTTATAATGGTCCGTGTGGTGACGGATTAAGAATACGAAATGTCACCACCCCATATCATCCCATGGGTGTCGTAAGAGCCGACAGAGGGAGCATATTATGCAGAGGACAACACTGCAAGAGAAGGAAAACTTGATACAAACCCTATGCCAACCCGTTTAGCCAGCGTGGTATAGTAGGCCACTTTCTCCTTTCAAAGGAGAGGCCTAGTCCAGCAGTGGACTATTAAAGGCTGATGGGGATTATAATACAGTATGAATTATGAATTATGATTGAGGTCAACCATCAAACTGAGACTATATATTTAAAACTTATTACTACTTCAACTTTTCTCAAAATAATATTAGCGACGATGTAAAGGATCATGATGATAAGATTATATTAGCAGTAAAATTCCAACAATAAATATAAGCGTCAAATGCATTAGAAAGTGTACCTATATTTTAAATGGGCATCTTGGTTCAGTCGTTAGTAATGCTGACCGGTACGGAGATCGAGGGCTCGGTTTCCACTCAGGACATTTTTGTTTCATCATCATCAGCTTTTAAAATTGTCCCACTGCTGGCCACGGGCGTCTTCTCACTATGAGAAGGGTAAGGACATAGTCCACCACGCTGGCCAAGTGCGGGTTGGCAGACTTCACATGTCTTTCGATAACATTATGGAGAACTCTCAGACATGCAGGTTTTCTCACGATGTTTTCCTTCACCGTTTAGCCAGCGATAATTAACAATTTAATACGCACTTAACTTCGAAAAGTCATTGGTGCGAGCCGAGGATTCGAACCTGAGACCCTCTGCGTAGCAGTCTGTCGGTCTCTCCACTCGGCTATAGCTGCTTCTATATTTAAACATTTAAACATTTTTTGTTTAATGAGCACGATTATTTGTTACGTGATTGGGTGTAATTTATCTGTAACTAGTAGGCCCAGGAGGGCGTCTTATTATTGATCTTATGTAAGAATCTTAAATTATCATCATGAAACTCATCAAGATAATATTGAAAAAATTAATAATAAACGATGACCATCTTGAGATCTCAAGCCGTATAAAGCTCATAAGTAAAAGAACAATAATAAAAAGTACAAACACTTTACGTTCGCGGTCGATTTACTTTGCCTAAGTGCACTTATTGGCAAACATCCTCTTTCGTGATTATTACCTGCCGACCAAGCTCGGATACAGGTAAGGGAATATACTTATAAGTAAATACATACAAGGTATTTTTACAAAACAGGGACTTAAAATGAACCCAGTCTTAATCCAAGATTTCAATTATTTTAGACTTCTAGCAAAGCAAATAGTTATTACTTGAATGCGGTATTTGTTCCAATGAATTTTAGGATTGTTTTTTAGACTATTTAATACACAGACAAGGTTCTGCTATATTCAGTGGCGTAGAAAGGGGGGGAAGGCGGCGGGGGCAGTCCGCCCCGGGTGCCATCCATCCAAAAAAAGGGGTGACACCCAGAACTCATCTTTAAGAACAATGTACAAAAAGATAAAACAACACAGGCACTAGCTCAGCACTAGAGAGTTAGCCCGGAATTTGTTAGACCAGGTATCGACTAAAAAAAATATATCAAAATATGAAAAGACTAAGTGATATTCTGAAACGATATCAAATATTATATATTATTCTAACGAAAGGTTTGAGGTTTCTCACCTCAAACGATGTCCTTTTTTTTTTAAAGACAACTCCCGCACTAGGAATAAATCCTGTGTCGCGGGGGACTTTACAAACATACAACCAACGGATACAATGAACACCCCGACTCGAGACAACAATTTATGAATCACATAAAGTGTTGTCTCGTGTGGGAATCGGACCCACGACACTCGGCGCCGTGTCAAGCGGCGAGGCGGCCGCTTAAACCACTACGCCAACCACTACACTTCACGCAATCCTATACTGCAAAGCAGACACATAAATCCTAATAAAAAATATGATAACTGTGCAAACAATATCTGGTAAGCTTATCCCGTAAGCAGTGTACGCCTACCCTCGGATAGGAAAAGGAGCACGCAATCGCCCGAAGCGTTTGCCAAACATCAATCTTGACCGAGTACCAAGATTGGCAAGTTCACTAACTTGGCAGAGTTCGTCATTCCCACAACTCCCCACTTTACGAAACAATTTGATTTCCCTAATACCCACCCGGAATACTAAATCTAAAGAAATATGCCTAAGAAATTTCTCTCTCTGTGAACTTTTAAGATAATGTAGATAACAATTTTGTGCTATATTACTCGGTTTATATCGCGGCTTTGACGTTTCTAGTGTGGCAATAAGGACTTGAGGCTATCACGACAAGAATTAACGAAACTACAATGTCTAAGGTTTTGAAACAATGGTA
Source organism: Euclidia mi (assembly GCA_944739405.2). NCBI lineage: Eukaryota > Metazoa > Arthropoda > Insecta > Lepidoptera > Erebidae > Euclidia > Euclidia mi. The sequence continues at coordinate 20,408,179 of OX123204.2, read as the reverse complement.
ATATTAAATCGTGTAAAACGGTTCTTTGTCAGGAATAATAACGGCTGCCTTAAATTGTTTTAGGGCTTTACGGGATTGAAGTATTTTTTGAAGTGCTGTAAATAGCTTGAATGTGCGTCATGAAAATTAAAAATAAATATTATAAAGTTATGTTCTTTGAGTTATAAAACTTCGCTTGCTTTTATGCTAGAACATTGTGTCTAAATCACATTTTTATCACGTAAAAAATCACATTTTTTAATAGCAAATATTAGAAATGCTGTAGGTATTGCTACCAGTGTAATTCATGTACTAAGCTACTAGTCAGTGATAAAATTCTCTTAACAAAATTAAAGGAATCCCAAATATTACTGTAGGTACGAGGGTCAAACTGAAAGTTCTTAGAAAATCAAAAACTGATTACATTAGCCAGTTATTAGTTTTATTATATCTTTTCAAAATATTGTCCATTGACGTCAATACACCGCTGCATGCGATGGAACCACTGGGAAAAGCACTTTGCCCACTCGTCCTTAGGGGTCTCTTCAATGGCATCGCGATACGCAGCCACCGCTTCTTCAGCATTCATAAACCGCTTTCCTTTAAGTTTTTCTTTAATTTTTGGAAATAAATAAAAATCACAAGGCGCGAGGTCGGGGCTATACGGCGGGTGACCCAGTAATTCAACGTTTGATGTCGCCAAATAGTCGATCGTTCGCTTGGCGGTGTGCGACGAGGCGTTGTCGTGGTGAAGGAGGATCCTACTGCGAGGTCGTTTCTCTCGAACTTTTTCCAAGACAAGTGGCAAACAATTGGTAGTGTACCATTCTGCAGAAACTGTTTTTTGATCCTCTAACACAATTGTTGCGAAATGACCTATCCTTCCAAAGAACGAGGCCACCATTTTTTTTCCCGCACTTCGATCTCTCTTCACTTTAGTTGGCAACTCCTCGAAAGGAAACACCCACTGAGCAGATTGTCTTTTGGTTTCAGGATCATAACAGTAAATCCAGCTTTCGTCACCTGTTAGTATGTCGAACACAGCATTTGAGTCACCTCCGTTAAATCTTTCAATCATTTTACGGCACCAATCCACACGATGGAGTTTTTGAGCCTTAGTCAAATTATGAGGTATCCACCGGGCGCAAAGCTTCCTGACCGCTAAATGTTCGTGGAGGATTTTGTGCACTTGACTCATACCGATGCCTAAGCTTGTCCGAATCTGCTGATAGGTCACTCTTTTGTCAGTCTCTATCATACGCCGCACAACACAGATGTTATTTTCAGTCGTCGCCGTAGAAGGCCGTCCCTCACGTACATCATCAGTGAGATTAGTGCGACCACGTTTAAACTCATTAAACCAGTTGTAAACAGTCGCACGAGATGGGGCTTCATCGTGAAAGGCCAATCGTAGTCTATCATAACTTTCTTGTTGACTTAAATGACATCGAAAGTCATAAAAAATCATTGCACGAAAATTTTCTCGTGTTAAATTCATGTTGACGTGACACAGACAATTTTCAATTTGCCGCCAAATCGTAAAACAAATGACAAATGAATGAAATATATACTCAGTAATATTGGCAAAGAGTTCTATTTTCAAATTTTAGAATATTTTTTTTATTATATTGTTTATAAGTGGCCAGTTCTAAGAACTTTCAGTTTGACCCTCGTATCATAATAGTAGTACCACGTATATATGAGTTTGGCGCTAGATTTTTAAGCTTTAGTCTTAATTCCTCTGAAACTAGAAACAATTACCAACCAGACTAAAAGCGTAATGTAGCTTAAGTAACAATGAACCACACTTTAAAGTGCTAGAACATCAACACAAAATATTATCACTCTTTTATTGCACTCGCTTCTTAAATTGTAACACATTTGTGGAACATGTTACACAGTTACACTAGACCTGTGTTCTTTATAGTCCATTTATTTCCGCCTAGGAATGGCCGACACAAACATATTTGATTTTAACTTTAAACTGGAAAGCTGTCGGCAGCAGTTCTAGAACAATCCAATAAACCAATAGCCTTGCTCGCCAATTTTGTTCGCGACCGGAGATATCATATCTTTGGAAACTGGAATGCCTGTTGGTGATAGGTAGACTCAAGTTTTCTCGTAAAGATTCTGTAGGTTCTAGTTTTATATCTTAGGTTTACTTTCATCTGCTCTGTGAAAAGTAATCTCAGGTTCACGAAATTTCTAATTTTCTAGGAAATCGAAAAGCCAACCAGCTGTCTTTTGGTAGATATTACATTTTGAATGAGGATAGAATGACGTTGTTTTGAATGACTTGCCCACGGCCCTCATGGGAATAATTTTTATAAAGCGAAGTTAACTAGCTTTTTTGATTTCATCATCATCATAATTTCGTATGGCATTCTTTGCGCTGGATCCTTTACGTCTATTTTTTGCTTTATTAGCCAGTCTTTGGCCGCTGCAGAGAGCTGGTGCAACTCGGACATACCGTCATAGAAGCGGTGGAGCGGACAATCATTCGCGACGTGGGCTAGAGTTTGGTCGGGCTCTCCGCATTCGCAGAATGGCGACTCTCTGACCCTTCGTTTGTGAAAATGATGGTTGGATCGTCCGTGTCCGGTTCCGAATCTGTTTCGTTTCACCCACATTGACACGCCAATCAAAAATAATCCCTCAAATGTTAAGGTTGGATGTAAATCTGGCAATTCTGACACACTTTTTGTACAGTACCTACCTACTTAACAAGTTTGGATCATTGAAGATTCTCCTCTATACATACCAAAAACAAAGCAGGTTACTCTTGTCGTAAGGGAATCCGAATCTAAATATACCACTAGTCCAATATACACAGTCAGACTCAAAATTTACACACACACACTCCGAATTACGTACACAAAACACGCTAGCCAAACCAGGTTATGCAATAGTGCAAAAGCAGTTTACAATGATCAATTCCCATTTTAGACTGCCCCCATTGATTCCGTGATGTGGCAATTCGTTTTATTGACTGCATATAAATTTAGTTTGCGTGAACGTTAAAATACTCAAAACTTAATTAGCACTCTGTCACGCGATTGGGTTCTGTTCTACTTTATATTTGACTTTTGATAAGGTTTACATAATTATTTTGGTTTAATTTTATTAGCCACAATTAGTTCCATGTTTCGTTGTCGTAAATTTATCTAATCGTTCGCTGCATGTTAAGTTACGATTGTTTTTTCTGTTTTGATAAAGTTGTCTTGTAGTTTGTCACGAGGCAAAATAATTAATTTTGGCCTGTGAAAAGGTTTTAATTACTCACGCATTTATCTCTAGAAGAGCCATCTGTATTTCAATACATAGTACCTACATTAATAAACAAAACATAAACAATATTCCTACCAGATTTGCTATTTATCCAAAACCTAACAACAATACCTGGCCTGAGCATCTAACCACGTCATCCACGTCAAACAAAACAGAATTCAAGGAAAAGAATTGAAAATACAGAAACAAAAATGTACAAACGTTACCAAATATCAATTTTTAACCAAAATAAAAGCTACATTCAACTTCACAATACCTATGTAAAAAAACTGACTAAAACTAAAATATTCATATCGATACCACAAAGGCTCATGTTACTTGGAACAAATTTAGTCGAGTATTTGCTAGGGATGTGTCGTATCGAATCTATCAGTTTGCTCGATTGCGCCTATTCGACATCTCGATTGGTTCTCTAGCGACGAGGCGATGCATTCCGTAGTAACTCAATATAGTGTGTTTGCATCTGTACAGTACTCGATACTGGGTTAATGGTAATCTTCGCGAGCTGCCCTGATTGAATTAATGCTCGGTAATAATCTGTGACGCTGATGGAGTATGAATTTGCGAGTGAGGGTAGTTTACTATAGTTGTAATGGTTCTTATTAATATGACTGTCGAGTCAGACCATGGTATTACTTTATGAAGTCTTAAATGCCGATATAGCAGTATGAAAATTTGTATAAATAAGACGACAGAAGCTCGACTTGTGTTAGCCTGGTCCGAGTTTGGACTCTATAGATAGGATCGATAATCAATAGGAAAAAATTTCATACATTTTTAAAAGCGCCCATAGGATTGCGATCGCTTTTTATGACCATGTAGAATAGAGCATTTAAAAATGTATGACTAATCAAAGAAGTCTTCTTTGAAATGTGCTATTATGAAGCCCTCGTTAACCTGTAAGAGAAATTGTGCCCGGATAGGGTCGTCTAGTTTTACGTAAGATTTTAAGCAGTCTGATCACGAATAGTAGGTGAAATAAATTGCCCTCGCAGTTCATTGCATTTGAGCCGTTTTAGCCTACGTTTAAGTCTAGACCAAGATACATGGAGGCCTACCTCAGCGTTACTTATCGACGTCTAATACTTTCAAGACTAAAGATGGAACCTTTCAATAAATCCTTTGCTTTAAAATGCACAGAAATTTACGTACTAAACTGATATTTTCTCTTTTACAGGTATGTTGCTGGTTTACCAAAATTGCGTCAAATAATTAAACACTTCTTTAAAACGGTAAGATACTTAGCTCAAAATCTGTAAAGTCTGCCAACCACCATGGTAGAATAAAATAGCCTTATTGGCAAGAATGAATATGGTAATTAATGATATCCATAGGCTCTAAGTCAATTATAAGCCAAGGGCATGAGACCATAAGCCCATTTGCTTTTTAAATTACCTTTAATACTATTAAATGGCTACACATCCACGAACCTCATTACTCTATTCAGGCCATAAACAGAGCGTGATCTATAACGGCTGGAAGCTCGCGACAAACTTACAAAGGAAGCCATTGGCATGTGCTTGAGCATATATTTACTGGTTGTATATCTGTCAAGCGAAGCGTGTAAGGTAATTCTCCACGTGACATGGCGGCGGTACTTCGCACTGAGAATATTAATCGGCTAACTGCCTCTGTTGCATCTAAACGATTAGACTGAGTACACACAGGACTAGGAGCGTAAGCGATTGGGTGCTCAGTCTTTTGAAGATTCTATTTTAATGCGTCATTGCTTGACGCTTGGTGACGTCATCAGACGCTAGCCTAATGATAATACTGCGTGTAGTTATGAGTTAATTAGAAAACAAGAGATTACCGTATAGTTTTTCGTGATCGTCTGTTCGACAAAACTGTGCCAAATATCAGTTCTTTTAGCTCTTATTTGGAATAGTATTTTGGTCACATCCACGAACCTTATAAAACATCCCTTAAGGATTTTCTCCTCTTCTTCCTCTTATCAAAATAGGCAGGATCAGAAGCAAAAGCCTTTTTTAAAACGAGACCACAAATAGACGAACCAAACAAACAAAGCGAAGCTCTTAGAAACTCAAGTGATAGTTGTTACACACAATGATTGAAGTTATTCCAGTAAGTACTCAACTTCTAATCGATTACATTCATTAGTAATGTCGACAACCTGCTATCTAAAATGTCACTAAGTCTACCCACCCACGCAAAAAACATTATTGACAAGTCAGAATCTTAGTAATCATTGTCGTGGAAAACAAAGCACTTATACAAATACAAGGAACCGTTTTATTTTCAGTTTCCTTTATAGGTGCTTTGAAATCAAAATCATTTATTTATACTTGTATACCGAAAATATAAATATAAATATTTTAAGAAATTTTGTTATAAAAGTAGAGTACAAAGGGCGGCTTTATTGCTAAGGCGATTCCTGCCAGGCAACATCTATATTGAGATATTATTGACTTAAATAAAGTACTAGAGGATGTTTCGAAGCTACGCCCGCACAAATTCTATACATTTTTTCGATAACGTGCGAATTTCAGAAAATCTCTTCTCCCTACGATCCCCAAGGAACTAGCATGCCCAATTTCAAATTCTTGCCCTCAATGATTTCAGCTGTACTAGGTCTGTCAGTCAGTGAAGAATTTTATTTATACAGATTTGACTACGACGTATTACTAGACTTCTCTGTCAATGGTCTGCTAAAGAGTGCTGTGTATCTCTTACACATTCTATAGAACCTTTTTTCAAGTCTAGAAGTCTAGGACACGTACTACATACTCGAATACGATATACAAATATATGCAAAATAACATTATCTCCACTTAACAACGAATGTTAACTTGCCATACTATCAGATCGCTTACAAATCCACCTTTGGTTCTACATTCCACCTATTCAACAAGATTCCACGAAGTTTGTGATCCTATCAGATCCTTTGCTCTTATGACGACATAGTTTGCTATTAAATTGGCGATATACAAAAGCACCTACGTTTATACGTTTGGAATTTACACCGAGAATTTCAACCAATAAATGCTTTAATGTTCGTATTACATAGAATTTACTAAATTACAGAATAACATAATATGTTGTTTAAACAAACGGTAATAAACCTATTGTTGACGTTATTACATAATGTATTATGCATCGGCCCACCGCTATCAAATATGGTGCCTCCAAGTACCTCATTATACGTCTATAAGCGTCCTTGTTTTCCGTATCCAGGCTGTCCAATTACAGAACTCGTAACAGCTGTATTATTTCTCCATTTGGGCGTCAAACTGCATAATTTGTACCTTAAATGTTTCCTGTCGAAGTTGACGTGATCTCTCATCAAAGGTACTCTGTATGTGAGGAACCAGGTTACCGGTATAGGCACTACATGTTGAATACTAACTCCCAAGTATTACCAACTTACCTGTGACTGGCTAATATATTCATTGGAAGCTTGCAGTTTGCTATCTCACAGTAAAACGTGAGATGCAACTTATAAATATTATAAGTTCCCGTGCCTTTTACCTACCTTACTTTACTATTCCCAAACACTTTCTCAAGTAAATTGATCTTAGACTTCTCAGGATATGTTTTAAAAATATATATTTTCTGGATATAAAAGAATTTGACGTGTAAATAATTGAAATACAGTTGAGATATGCGAGATGTTCGACTCGCTCGCATTTTCGGTTCTTTGTTAAGAATTTACCAAAACATAAGCCCTGTCTAAGTATGTAAAAGAATAAGTGGTTTCGGAAAAAACGCGGCGATAATCTCCGAGAGAGATCAAGGTAATTCCTGGGAGGATAGGCACTGTGAGGTAAATATGATTTTTTCGATACATGTGATATTTCGTACGTTTAAATTTTTGTACGCAAAGTGATAAAAAATCCTCAGTGGGAATTCCGATGTGCGAAGTTAGCTTGATATTTCGTGAATCTTTTGGCCGAAAAGGTATAGTAGTCCCTTTTTGTTATTAAAATCTAGACATAGGTAGGTTTATCAGGTTGGGAATCGAAGTAGGTTTGTCGAGTCGGCTTATTGTTTCATCGGCGTCCGTATCTGTACCTCATCTAATATTCATCGTCTAATCTTCCTGAATATGAAAACATAAATAAATTTGAATGTGTTACAGCTCTTCCATCTTTGTATTTAGCTAACCGTTTTGTGTTGTTATTGGTTCTAGATCAATCGGTAGAGACTTGATCTAGGTCATCTATATGCCAGTGTTTTGCTGAATCATGAGGTTTCCTTTATTCGCTTGCTTAGCGTTAAGCCGCGCCAAGCACTGGGAATAAGTTTTCTTGATATTTCGCAGTAATAAATCTTTTGAATGTTTTAGTTGTGTATGTATTATATCGTTTGCTAAGTCAAAGCAGACAACATTAATTCTGGAATTAAACGCGGTTTATGTCTGACACGTTACAAGCCAGGTTTTAAAATATTCAAAACATTTGAATAGTTTGGTTATACATAATGCCTTAAATATTATTAAAGGTTGTTCATACAAGATAAACAGGGGATTAACCGATTAGTGAGAAGCCTTCTTAATTTAGAGATTATTTTGTCTAGACGTATATAAGGCGTATTAATCTTGGTGCAAACAAACTGCGATGTTAGACTTATCTGGACAAACAAACTCTTGAAACCAAGAAAGAGTTTCCAAAACTTACCCCAAGTTACGTAGCCAGATCACTACAGAACAAAGTATTATTAGATAAAAAGAAACAGACTTTGCCCTGTATAGCCCTTCACTTATTTCTATTTAGAAACTACATTATCATGTGACATATTAAAACATGTCGGATAAAGCAGTCCAGATATTTGAAGAATGATAATGAATCGGTAATTTAATCAGAAAGCCTCATGGAAAATGAAACCTTATGTTCATAAATTAAGCGTCCATTTTCGTTTGCCAGTGAACCATCGCGAATATTGTAAATGCAAAGATCGTAGAACTGCCAGGATCTAGTTATTCAATTTATTCAATACACTTTTTAAAAGTATTCACAATACAATATTATACAATCTTTATTCAATTATGTAAAGGAAGATTGTTTCAAGATCTTTCCTTTGTAAGGTTGAACAAAGTACTTTGTCTGGGGCAAAGCATAGTTTTAATACAACCTATAAGATACCGTTAAACATAGCTATTCTGCAGCGTCGAGTAAAATTCTTATTCCATTTTTCTTTTTGAATTCCACTGCAATTGTCTGCAATCAAAACTCGCTTAGTAACGGGATCAGATTTTGAGTCTTCACAAAGAAATTAAGTTGTTGCATAAGCCGAAATTTTAATAGGTGAAGATTTTATTTTATGAATTATATAGTTTTTGGTTAAAAAATTCTCTGTTAGTGCATTATTAAACAAATGTGTGTTTTGTAGTAGGTAAGTGTTACCTATATGCGAATTAAATTGTAAATTGTATCGCTTGCCCCGTGTCTCAAAGTCCAGGTTAATCCGTCGGTCTCTCATGAAGGTCTTTAACGTAGTTTTCGGGAATCAGTACCCTTGAATATCTGGCATAGGTCTAAGCCATGGGCCTTAGACCTATCCAATCCCTTTGGGTTGCAGAGATTAGGCGGCAGTTGTTCTGTGGAAAAGATTTTTTTTATGGTAATAGGCGGCAAACGAGCAGACGAATCGCCTGATGTTAAGCAATTACCGCCGCCCATAGACACAAGCAACACCACAGGAGTCACAAGTGCCTTGCCGCCCCTTGGGGTTGGGAAAAGGGATAGGATGAGGGAGAAGGAATAGGGGATAGTGCCTCCGGCACTCTCACTCGCCGAACGAAACGCAACACTTACTTTACGTCGACCTTCTGTGAGAGGGTAGTACTTCCCCGAGCCGGCCCATTCATGCTGGAATCAGCAGGGCTCTACTGCCTACAAGTTACCTACAAGTTAATATTCGGTCAAATTTGGTGAGGTTAGAAACCAGACCCCTGACTCCAAACATTTCCCCTTAATATTGCTGGAATCAGCAGGGCTCTACTGCCTACAAGTTACCTTCAAATTAATATTCGGTCAAATCTGGTGAAGTTAGAAACCAGACCCCTGACTCCAAACATTTCCCCTTAATATTGGAACTCGTCCTTGTTAGCTTCAAATCCAACTGAGAGAAATACATCCTCGTGTAGGTATAAGATTTGAATAATTTCTGGCAAGCGAATAAATATCATGTATTTGAATAAAATTTAAGGACAGAGAATAGGAGGATATTTAAATGAAACATTATTGCGTGGGCGTTTTACAAACATGACCATACTCATTTCTTTATTTACGATATGGGATTTTGAATAAAAGGTCACTTTAATGTAGAAAATGGACAAGCCATTGGCGAAAACCAGCTCTAAGTTACCTTGAAATTACTACTAATAAACATCTTTCTTCTTTTACATCTACTTTGGAATGGTTTCAGTAGGGATTTATCAATATTACCAAGTATGTTATAGTACAGCTCTGCAGAATTCTCTTTAAAATAAGACACTTCACCGAAAGAAATCAGTACAGCGCAAATCTGATATTAAATAACTTAGCTATGCCTTGTTATGTATAAGAAAAAGAAATACCAGAAACATTCCTAAAAGCAGAAACAACTTAGGTTTGTTCCACCGTCATAAATTGTCGGTTTTATGCGACGAGATATCAAGGAACTCTTGAAATCGTAAGATATTATACCTTCGTCTCCAGTAATAGACGAAATGATAATAACCATTTTGAATAATTTTATTACTAGGTTCGATGCCTGCTTCGGGCATAGTTACACGTCATGTTAGTGAAATGAGTCATGTTTGAATATTAAGCGCTGATTTCTATGCGTGATGCGTAAACTTCATTTTGGCGAAAATATGCGTAGGCATGAGTTTGGGTATGTACCTACATATTGTATGTACGGTTGTGTATGCGATGTATTGTTTGATTAGGGTTGTTAAAGTCCTAAATAAATATTTGGAACCTTGAAAAAGGCAGATATACATAGACAATCTTCGACAATGGATCCATCATTTTTTTTTATTAATGTTGAACCATTTTGCTTTGCCTCTGGGTCTGTCCGCCCGTCCGCCTATTCGTATATTCGTTGTTTATGCCTAATTATACAAAACTGAATACTTTCATGACTTCATTACTTTTTTACATCTCGTACAACATTATGAAATATAATTTTATAAGCGTGTATTTTTGTTAGGGTAGCTGGCTTACTTACACTATTTATTCCTCCATCTAAATGAGTCAGATAGCGTTCGATAAGAATTGCGCAAACGTCAAAATTAGCGTTTCCTTAAAAAATAAAATCTGCATCTCTTTGCGAAATATTTTATATCTGACCATGGAACTATGATTCACGCGTCAACCCTGCGTGGTACAATATGTCCTACATTAATATAGTATGGTGCTTCGAATAACCTGAGGGCTTATTTATTAGACTTAAAGATTTAATTTGTTATTTGATATGTTATTTTCGTGTCCATTATATAACATACAGTATGTGTTTGACAAGTTCCTACGAAATGTGAGATGAAGCTGGACACGATTGGCAGATGCCAGACATTTTTGAGATACATAAATCGTGTATTTTTGAGATACATATATCGAAATTGAAGAAAAGGTAATGACGGCTGCTTATAATTAGTTGTGTATTTCTGTCCTACTTCCATAAAAACGTGACAATTTATGAGAATGGATGGATGTTTGTTACTCTTTCTCGCAAAAACTACTGAACCGATTGTGATGACAATCTGCAGTAAAAAAGTTCGTAGGTACATGAAATAAACACCGCCATACAACTTTTGTCGCATTTACCGACGGGCTGACACACAAGTAGGTCCACCCAAAGAATAACTCAATTGGTAGCAATTTATTCTTCGTACATATACATAACATAACTTCACGCCTTTTATCCCCGAAGGGGTAGGCAGAGGTGTATTTCACACCCAATTTTTGCCAGTTATGTTTCGGTCCCAATGTAATAGGGGGCGAGCCTATTGTCATCTACCGGGCACACTATTAAGCGAGCGATAATTAAATTTTTTTAATACACACAACTTCGAAAAGTCAAAGGTACACACAACTTCGAAAAGTCACAGGCCCGGGGTACCTGGGGATCGAACCCGAGACCATCGTCTCGGTAGTACGTTACGTACACCACTGGGCTAATTCTTCATATTAAAGTTAAACTGCCTATATTGCCACAGCCACAATGAAAACAAACAGTAATATTTCCCTCATTTCCCCCCATTATCTCGCTTTCCGATTCCCAGTAAACAGCATGAGCACATAGCTTTAGTGTTATTTGACAATCATCAACGCCTGGGCCAAGCTAAGCTAAAACCTCATTGCGGTGTACGATTAACGCTTGTATTCGGGTGACCACGAATGTTTTACTTTGCGGTATTGTTACTGCTATAATTAAGATTTTATCGACAAATACATGAAATTTGGAGTAAATTATTGTGATAAGCTAGAGAGAAGTGGAGCAAACAGCAATTGATTTAGGCATTGGTTTGACCGTGGTTTTGCGATGAAGACTGTTCGTATTAAACTTGACATTAATATATTAGCCTAAAGGCGTCATCCAGACAGCTCGTCAAGATCGCGGGAGGCGGTTGGATGCGGGCGGCTCAAGACCGGTCTGTGTGGAGAACCTTGGGGGAGGCCTATGTCCAGCCGTGGACGTCGTTTGGCTGATATGAGAGAGAGAGAGAGAAAAGCGTCATTCAATATCACTTACCTACCTATTCCTTTGGATTTCGGAGGTCAGACGACAGTAAAGTTAGCATGTGAAAAAACTCTTCTGTCAAATTTTGGTGAGACTGATGAACGGACATCGTGTTCAAAGACGAAACTCTTGTATGACGCCGGGATAACGCTAGATCGTGGATGATGACTAAGCTTAAAGTTTAACTGGAGGAATTTAGAAGACTACCAGCCTATCGCAGTTTGTTTATCGTGGCAAGTGTAGGGGTATAGGATATCTCTTTAGAAAAATCTGGTAGACAACAAAATACTAGCTCCAATTATGGTAACCCAACATTAGCACCCTAGCTTTATCTCAGTCACATCCAATACTTTAGTGTCACTTTGTCTTTCGGGATATATACCACGTACCAATACATTGCCTTAGACCTTGGTGTCTGCTTTCTAGTGTAAGGAGATTTGACAGAATAGTACATAACTTTTCTTTCAATACGCTAAGAATAATTTTTATTTATTCTTATTTATAGACTCACGCCTGTATCCCCGAAAGGGTAGGCAGAGGTGTAATAATACACCCAAATTTCTGCCTCGTTGGTCTCGCGGCATAAATGTGCGCGTCGGATTGGGAGGCCTGGGGTTTGATTCCCGGGTCGGGCAAAGTGTTATTGGGTTTTTCCGTTAGGAAATTCTCAGTAGCAGCACGGAGTCTGGTAATGTGCCCGGTACGGCAATAGGCTCGCCCCCTATTACGTGGAACCTAAAAAATCCTGGCTAAGAATACTTACTTACGAATTCAAAAACAAATTGACGTATAAATGTTTATATTAAGTTCTGTTCTAATACAAATATGGCATTGTGTATATATATATATATATATATATATATATATATATATAGTCGCACTATTGCTGTTTTGTTGAGTATTGTGAAAAATTATATTATATTTGTGAAATTGTTGAAAGATGAATTTAGTTCCTAGTTTGAGTGCTCTCTGTTTCCGTTGCATAGTATTTATAAGTTCTTATGTAACCCGTTATTGTAGTACAGATTCAGTAATGTTACAAAGTTGATATTTTTTTTATATTTCGCTAATAAATTCGTATAAAGTTCGATCAAATAAGTTTAAGAAAACCATCCACAGAAAGTTCTGTTTTGTGTGATATGTTTTTAAAGACTTCTCTGGCACACAGATAATATTCTTTCTTAAGATACGATTGACGAATACAAAGAACACTACAACAATATGTAGGTGCCCCAGGGCATGAGACTAGACGATCCTCAGATCACACTGTGTTATCTCGAGTGGCAATCGAACCCTAACACACGAATTACTTACTTGTAAGGGCGAGAGTGTCACTTATACTTAACAACAACAAGTACAATTGAGTTTTAATACCATATGAAACATGAAACAATCTCTTTTCATCCAATATCAATTTTATATAGATTTGGAAACTGAGATTTAATATCATACGTACGTCAGAACGACATCGAAAATATATTAAATTCCTTTTAGCTTTTCCAGATATGGATACCTTGCATATTACTCATGGGTTTTGAATCCCGTAGGAGTCCGGTTTTGCACTGAACGTCGTTCCGAGGACAGCTCGCTTGTTCAACTTTTTAGAGGATAAAATCATTCTGGATTAGTCATGGACGACATTCCGAGCCGGTTGAATGCAATATTAGGTGAAGTTTGCGAAGACTAACTATGAACTATTTTTTTCTTATGTGCTTTATTTTCTTCAGTCTGACATCTAGTATTCCTAATAGAATTTTGATAATCAATTACATAGATACTGCCGAGATCTTTTTCTACCTCAGTTTGTATAACTCGAAGGACGTTAGTCACCCTGTGACCACGGCTGGTGTAGCTATAGCTATGCCGAACGTCGGGACAGATATGGACAGGTATGTCAACTTTATTTTCCGATAATTACGCGATTAGGACTAAAAACTAAATATTTTAATTTATTCTGGACGATTACTGACAGGCATTTATAAATAGTACTAAATTTTACAGCTATACAGCATATTATTTAAGAACTGCCGAGAAATCTTCTTTTGCTCTTTTAAATAATAATGATAATTGTCAACCGTTAACATCAATATTAGTAAACTTTCAAAGATAGGCGACTTAAGAATAACCACAAATAACACTAATATATGTAGTGAAATCAGGACAGCTCCTAAATCGTAACATTTGGTACCCACCACAGCTTGTAATAGGGCGGTTCACAGATGATCGCGACGCGTTAACGCGCCACTCTGTGCAAACAACGCGTTTGTTCGCGCTAATTAAGCCCAGTGTAACGTAAACCTTGGATTAGGGTTGCCAAGCCAACTACGCAACCAACGCCTACTATAGCTTCGGATGGGAATTATTCGCAAGTAGGTACTAAGGAGTTGTCAACCGATTCTGCCTATAGATTTGAATGGACAAAGTTAAAATACGTTTACTACGGATATAGTTTTTCAGTTTTTATGATAGTGTCAAGCGACAGAATAATGAAAAGAATGCCTACAAAGGATATTATTATGCTGGCAATAACACTGAAATTCTCATACATAATATGTTTAAACACTTACTAATAAGAAAAATAAATAATCTTACTTTGATCTTATACAAGAAATTGAAAACCAAACACCGTCTCCAAATCCGTACTTAATTACGTTATAGAATATACATACATACATACATACATAGACTCACGCCTGTGGCAGAGGCATATTAAACGCCCACTTTTCGCCAGTGTTTTGATCCCACGTTATAGGTGGCGAGCCTACTGCCGCTTTATCGGGATATTTTGTTTGCCAGAGCCTCGTCCGTTGATCGGCAGGTGCACCACTTGCAGGTGAGGTTGGCTTGGGACCCTAAGTTCTTGGTGGGAACCCTATGCACCCTATGTATAGAATATATCATAGGTAATATATCTACTTTATAACACTATCATAACCTTGGAGAAGCTACGGTAACATACGTATGCCAATCGATTTCCACTGGAATGTGCACATAAACTACGCCGATGACGTCATATTTATGAAACATAAATTATGGATTAATGACGAGACTGTTTCCCGCGGTTCGCGAAAGTCTTGTGTTTTTAAATCTTTTTGCTGTGACGGATGCATCATTAGATTTCAACTTTCACTTTGCTTACAGCCTTACGCAAATACAGTTTAGTTTCGTTTGTTACGATTATATTAGATGAAATGAGAATAAGTTTTATACATAACTAATTGTTACACCTAAATTTAGTGCACTTTGAAGAAAAATTTAAGAACTTTGCTCACTGCGCTTTTTTATAAACGAATCTCATTGACTATAAAAAACTGCTAGGGCCTACTCAAGAACTTTTCGCAGGCTGGTAATAGACCACATTGCCATGATGCGATAGACGAGTGCTTATTTACCACTTAATTAGGTATACTAACAAAGACGAACAATTTAAGTTATCACCGGTGAGTTTAAAATATCGTACCTACCCTAAAAAAACATGGACTTACTTACTACTTAATCGAGTATGAAATAAATATTTTTTTGTTATATTCGCTTTTGACGTTTCATTTGAGTAATACACATAACCAATAATTAAACAACACATTAACCCTAGATCTATAATAACGATTACAAAAAACAATAACGCGAACATAAAGTTTAAAACCATTCATTGATATAATGAGTTGCAATTTATTTAAGCAACCCTAATGAGGTTTAAGCGTGGTACACACGGGCTGTACGGGCGCGATACCGTGACGCGACAGTGTGCACACTGCTTAACACGTTATTTTGTTTAACCTGATTAATTCACTTAATCACTCCCGATTATACGTCTAGTATAATTAATGCTTTAATTGTGATTATAATTAATTATGATGATTACGGTTATCATAGTTATGGTACCTTTGATCTGTGGCCGCGTATTTAGGTACGTTTTATTAATGGCTTATGATAATTAACTATATTATGTTTATTGTTTTGCTCATCTACTTCTAAAAATAGAATTCTTATACTAGTTATTTTCTTCCAGTTCCTGGTGATATAATAGGTTCTTGTGTTTGAAAACGATGCCAGTGCCAAAGGTCATAAGTAATTCTAATAATATTTTGTACCCATATCCTTAAAAGAAAAGCTAGGTAAATACACTGAACGCTGAATAAAAAGAAAGATATATAAATATTACCCTTCCTTTTGGCTTTGCCGTTGTCGGGTAAAAATCACTTGTCCTAGCTGACATATCATAGCTGAGTCTATAGTAGTCTATACTATTGAAGCTACAAACATGAAATAAGGAAAACGGGTTCTTATTACGACAAAGGCTCTCACTTAGGAAAGATCTCTTCATAATGAGATTAAATAGGAGTTTATTAGAATAGTCGCGTTTCAGGGTTCCATAACATAACATAACCTCACGCCTTTATCCCCGAAGGGGTTGGCTGAGGTGTATTACACACCCACTCTTCTCAGAGTTCCGTTGCCAAAAATGGCAAAAAACTGATCCCTTATAGATTCGTCATTTCTGTCTGTCTGTCCGTCCGTAATTCACAGCCATTTTTTTTAAAGCGGGCGCCATGAAACATGGGTTACAGCACTTACAGCTACTTAAATATAATATACCCTTTAAAACTTATTAGCAATTTTACCTACTCTTGATGCCGTAGGCATTCAAATAGTTTCAGTCTGATATTACCACAAATATTTTCACGCAAGAAAAACTAACAAACTAAAATGTATGTACACATCTGGTACAGTCGGAGCTTTGTAGAAAAATAAAACATACCCAATATTATGTAGGAAACTTTGTTAATATCTTCAGGCATTCCTAGTATTCATGATACAGAGGTTTAATATTAGCTTGTGATATGCTAAACGTGGAAGTTTTTAGAACTATCTTCTTCTTTCTCTTAGCGTTATCCCAGTTTCAATCTGGGGTCTGCTTACTAGTCTAACCGGATTTGGCTGAATATTATCTTTTCCACAGAGCGACTGCCTGTCTGACCTCCGCAACCCGAAGGGTTAGCGATATTCCATGGTTTAGACTAGTGTCAGTTTATTTAGAAGGTACTGACGCCCTGTAACGACTGTCAAAGATCTTCATGACAACCGAGACCGACGGCTTAACGTGCTCTCCGAGACACGGGACAAGCGATAATTAACAATTCAATACGCACATAACTCCGAAAATTGGTGCGCGCCGTGGATTCGAACCCGATACCCTCTGCATGGCAGTCTGTTGGTATATCCACTCGGCTATCGCTGCCGCTTGTAGAACTATCTGAATTTTTTTAACCTAACAAACACCAATTTTTCTTTAATTACAGCAAAATAGAATAAGCGTTTCTTTGTCTTTGTGTTCGTTGGTTCGTATGTTAAGTCTCCCGCGTCATACTCATTTAATTTAGATTAATAAAAAGAATAAAAGCGGGAGATGTCTTTAAAAATAATCAAAATCATAACAAAATATTTGTTAGACTGAATAAGCTTAGTACCTATTTTAGATTGTGTTGAATAGGTTACAGCAAAATACAGTAGGTACATACCTACCTATCTATTCTAGAATACCAATAAATTATTTCTTTGTCTTATTTGTTTAGTTCGTGCAAATAAATAATATTTAGATAGTATAGCAAATATTTTTCTTTTAGTGACCTGGGGTGGGCCTTTGTATTACCCTAGTTTCTATTAAGTCCAATTCTTTTTGAAAGATTTTCTTTTTGCTAGTATCTATAATATCATAATGTTTGTAGAATTTATTTGTACCTAGCAACAGTCTGCCTCAAGCATGCGTATTGTCTATTTCGTTGTAAAGTGCTTTACAAGTAAACAATTTAAAATGTTATATGTCTGAAAATCTACATACTGACGTAACGAGTGTCTGCGCTGCACTTCCTAGCTCTTAGCACGAATCTAAATATAAGTACGTCGTTTGTACCTGTTTTGAGAGGTACAGGCGCTTAAAATCTGAGGTTTTGCTGAAACTGCAGCGGCTGAACTGGAGAAATTCCCACCTTAAACATACATAAACTCTGTCAAATCATGGCGTTTCATGGTGGTCAAAATACTATTTAAACTACTGTCAATACTTCTTTCTCCCCTTAAGCTGACAACACTGTGTCTTCATTTTTAAGACAGAAATACATCTGAAGTGTTCATTCAATCCACTTAACATATGATCAAACATGTCCTTTAATCTAAAACTAGTATTATATTATCTGTGCCAACCTACGTAATTTCTACTGGTACAAGCAAGGTTATAAAGCTCGGGTAAAAAAGTGTTGCCCTGTAAATCCACCCAGAAACCCGCGGCCTTACTTAATTGTCTCCGCAGTTAAATTCAAAGCAAATTAAACACACATTCCGCTCAAGCACGTACTAATGTCACGGACATTTCTTTCAAAATCCACATTATAATCATCCCGGCTTATACAATCTCTGTGACAAAGAAAGGGTTATTTATGCATCCCCTCACACATAATGAGGTACCCACGTAACCTTAATCAGCTTTGGAATTATTAAATTTCTTATACAAACAAGTGTGGATGAAATTTTGTTATGTTAAGCTGAGTAGCTGTAGGGTTTAAACATCTGTGTCTGAGTCATAGTAGATATTATAATAGTGATACGGCACGGATCGCGAAATGACGTGCGATGTGTATTGTGTAGGTTTATGAAATATGCGACCTTTGTTTGATAGTATTGGGGGCTGTTGTTCTTTATTGAAGTGATCTTTGTTCGTCAAACGTTGAAGCGCCATAAGAGAAGTGTTGATCGTTGCGCTTAATCTGTACTCATAACAAGTTTTATAGGTAACTTGGTGCGTGGCTGGTGATAATAGTATACTCTCTGCGTAGCAGTCCGTTGGTCCCTCTACTAGGCTATAGCTACTGATAAATCCAGCCCTAAATTATAAACCGATACCTAAGTGTGAGTCAGGCTCGCACATGAAGGGTTTCTTCAACTGGGGAGACTTGATTTCTACTGGTTGTATAGCGGTGATAGAAATACCCACTGAACACAAAAAAATATCAACTATACGCTGATAAAAGAGTGAAAGATACGAAGAGCCAGGTCTTCAACAATTATTGTATTTATATTGCTCTAACAAATCTTTGTTTACTTATCATACTTTTTGTCAATCAGTCTCTCCGCGACCACGATCGGTGCAAGACGATCACAACGTCGGAAACAAATAGGTTTTTATACCTTTAATAAGTTAAGTTTACGCGATTAAGACCTGCTAAATTTTGAATGATGTATGCAAATCGCGAAAGTTCAAAATCGAATTTATCAAAAGGGCACAATATTTTACCCATGTTTGCGATTTTATACAAAATCCCAACAACACTATCAAGTGCAAAACAGTGTTTCGGAGACATACCGTAAGTGTCGCCCATTAACAAAAGCTTTTACATAAGAGCAACGAAGTAAATATATCATTTATTTCTGTTCATCATGATAAAACATTGAAATACAGTAGACACTGCTATCTCTCACAGTCACTTGGCTTTAAGACGAAATTTTACATTTTATTGTTACAAACCCTTTAGAGATATTCAAATTCTCTGTCTCGGAAGCTTGCAAGTGTTATTATAGAATTTGCTAAAATATGTAAGTACTGAATATTTCATAATTTTCTTGAATATTTATGCGTAAGACGTTAACAATGAGGACTTTGAGCATTCCGCGAATGACTTGAATTATTTCAACTTCTCGAGCCCGTTTTCTTATAGTGTAAAGAGATCTGTTTGTTTTTACTGTTATCTACTCGGATAACTTTAATCAAGTATTCAGATTATGTGTATAAAATCCTGGCTTTTGTTGTTTTATTTTTACACTGAAATGGTTGCGGTGGAGCTACGGTTAACCTGGTGGTAAACGGTTTATAGGTAGACGGTAAACTACAAAAAAAAAACAAACAAATTGGTATCATTTGCACTTTGTGAATCTTAGCAAAAGAAACAAGAATTCGCCTCTATCATTCATCTTTCTTTTGCTTCATATGAATGAATATGAAAGAAAGTTAACAATAAGCAAGTCACGCAATAGAAATAGGTAAATCAACGAACAAACATCCCATACCCAAAACAACGTTTTGTGGATGACACTAAGAGTTGTCACGAGTTGGGATCGAATCCATATCACTCTGATTGTCCAGCAGTGAAACGTCTGCTTAAGTCATTACGCCATCTATGCAATCATTCACATTATTTTATAAGTAGGTATAATAATTCATCACTATTTATAAACGACAGCCTTCAGTTTCCTCCGTAAGAAAGTCTATAATTTTAAAATGGCTCAGCAGGCTATAATTCTCTTTGAGGCTGGATTATCTAATTAAACTCGCATACTCATACATGTGCCTATACAATGATGCACAGCCACTATCATTGAGTCACGCGAACCTTGCTATTGACATACACGCATCAACAAAGTCTAGGGATATTTTATATTTCATCAAATATCTAAAAATCTATGAAGAATTTTCTGATACAGTAAATAGAAGAATCATAGATTATTTTAAGGTCTTTAATGAAAATAAAAAACATTTCGTGTTTTTTTTTGTTTTAAATAAAAAAAAAATTTTTTTAATCATCATGGAAAATTAGTATGATAACAACAAACATTTCTTCTTAAAAAACTATTAATTTTAATAAAAATGGAAAAAATCTTGTAAAATCTAATCATTAATAATCAGTGTTGCCACCTCTTACATTGATTACACATCGGCATCGATTGTTAATACTTAAAATTAAATTGTCAATGTCTTGCTGCGGTATGAGGTCCCATGTCCTTTGCAAGTGTTCGTAAAGTTGTTGTTCAGTCGTCAAATTTGGTGGAAAATCTCTCAAAGCTTTTCGTTGTAACATGTCCCAGGCATGCTCGATAGGATTTAAGTCGGGCGACTGTGCAGGCCAATCCAAAACTTGAATATCGTGCTCTCGGAGAGCGGTCGATACCAGCCGCGCCGTATGGCAAGGAGCATTATCGTGCATGAGTAGAAATTCATGGCCTATTTGAGTTCTGTGTGGGACAATAACGGGCTCTACTACCTCCTCGTGGTATTTTTGTGCAGTCATGCTGCCTTGGATCCAAACGAGTTGGGTTCGTCCGCCAAGACGAATTCCTGCCCACACCATGATTGTCCCGCCTTGGTATGGGTGGACCTCCTGAGGGTGCCGTAGACGGCTAACTCTCCCTGGAGCTCTCCAAACGCGTGTTCTTCGTGAATCCGGGTGAAACCCAAACCGGGACTCATCGGTGAACAGCACCAAAGACCATTGTTCGTCACTCCATGGTAAATGCTCCCGAGCCCACGAAAGCCGCCGACCGCGATTGCCACGTCGCAATGCTGGAACACGCAATGGTCTTCGAGCATGAAGATCAACTTCATGTAACCTTCTTCGCACGGTTTGGTCGCTTACCAGCAGCTGGTGGTCCTCCTGGAGCCTTTGCACTAGTTGCAGCGCTGTGATATTGGGTTGTCTTCTGGCGGTCATTTGGAGAAATCGATCCTGTCTCTGCGTAGTAACACGATATCTACCTGTGTGCTGTTCGGCCACATCTCCAGTACTGCGATAACGTGACCACAACCTTGATATCACATTTTGACTGGTATGTAGGGCCTCAGCAACGACGCGTTGAATTGCACCATTTTCTAACATGCCCACGGCTCGTAACATTTCATCTCGACTCAAATGACGACGTGACATGACTTTTAAAGTTCGTACGTCACGTTAAATTAAAAAAGAAAAACAATTAAAAACCCTTTTCATTAATAATTATAATAAAACAGTTTTAACTTTCTTTAATGTAACGAATTACTAGCAAATTTGCCGCCATATTTTGTTTATTATTTTGTTTTTTTTCTTTCCATGTTCAAATTTTGAAAATAGAATAAAAGAGGTTTTAATCTGTATATAAACTTTTTGTGGAAACTAACAAGGTTCTAAACTATAAACTCGTAAATAATTTAGGATTAAGATATCCCTAGACTTTGTTGATGTGTGTAGTGCCGTGATTAATTGCTGTTAAACTAGCACGGATACTAATAATCCTGTCGCCATTAACATATATGGACGTCGTTATCGCGAGTTAAAGACGTAATTTAATAATAATTCATTGACTATAAGGTACCGGTTTAAATAGTCATCCCTACAAGTATTGTGGATTCACAAAAATAACTAAAACTCGGTTTTTATGAATTTAAAATCCTCTCAAAATGTATATACTATCAAAACGCATTGTTAAGGATAACTCAAAAGACCACGTCAAATCTTCATCAAATTTAAATGACACCACATGACAAGCAGCAGCATTTAAAAAATCTTAATCGGTTACACACATAGTGAAAAGTTCTGAGGTCTGAGAACACCAAGCTAAAAACCAAACCATTAATTGAGAAGCTACTCCTTTTTGAAGTCGATTAAAATGGTCATAGACTACATTGGAATATAGGCCACGTCCACTGCTGAACATAGGCCTCCTCCAAGGCTCTCCACATAGATCCGCCCGCATTCAACCGGTGCCTGCGATCCTACGGGCGGTAGACTGCGACGTTTGGCACACGCGCAACTCGTACGAGCGTTGACGCGACGAGTCGTCAGAATCCATGTTGACACTGACAAGATGTCACTACTGTTTCGAGCAAACACGCCGAAATATGCCCGTTCACGCGAGTCTGGTTTTTTGAAGCGCGTAATGTAGCGCGCGTATAAGCGCGTACGCTGAAACGACAGTATACGCGCAGAAAAATACGCTAATCTGAAACCGCCCTACGAGATCTTCGGTTCACCTTGCGGGGCGACCTCCCTCTGTCAAGACTTCTGGTGCCTGACCGCTCCTACACAACCTTTCTACCTCAACGTCGCAGCTGTCATCTTAATATTTTCAATAAGCTGTTGAGAAAGCATTGTATCCTTGGTTATATCTTTCTCAATCTATCTTTGCGACTGCAAAAGTATGGGTTAATATTCGCATGCAGTATATGCCCTTTAGTGCTTATTAAACTATCAGTTCTATTATCACTATATAGTATAAAACAAAGTCTGTCTTCTGTCTGTCTGTCCCTATGTACGCTTAAATCTTTAAAAATACGCAACCGATTTTGAAGCTTTTTTTTAATAGATAGAGTGATTCAAGATGAAGGTTTATATGTTATGTACCTATTGCACCTGTGCGAATTCGGGCTGGTTAAATATAAAAAAGTAACTTATACACAAAGAAATGTGAATATGACGATAAAAAATGCAAGCTCCTCCAATTGTAACCGAACCGTAATGTAACCGAACCCTCCGAGTAATGCGCAAGTCATCTTAATACGTTTAAAATTTTTCTGTCCCCATTTTGGTACACATTCTCTGATGTAAAAAGCGTGTAGAAAATACTCTCGCGATGTCAGCAATTTTTAATAAGTTACTCTGAGTGCCGCAACGGAAAGAAATCTCTCTTCTCATAACACACATAATATCTTTACTTAGTACCTTGTCACGTATATTAAAAAAAGGCAGATATTGGTGGCAGTTTATCCAGTTCCATTTTGGAGATGAGCGATTCATCTTAGCTGTGTGCCCGGAAGACATTTAGCAATGTTATCACATTATTTCCTAGCTCCGCTTAGCTAGTTTTACTTATAGGTAGCTAGATCTTGCTTCACCCACCGCTTAGCTCTCTTGAATTTCTCTCATGGCAAGGCAGCCTTAATCAACATCGTGCAAGACGCGTGAAAATGTCATCGGTCGCGGCGAACGGTGCATGGGTGTATCTCTCTATGATTGGCTAATTAGTGCGATGCTGTCTTTTGCAGTAATTAGTCATTACGTGCTCGAGATACTTTCTTGTCTAGCGTTCATGTTCAGCACCGAAACATACTTACTTCATAAGGAAACATCTTTTGAAATCAATGCTGATATTCTTACATATCTAGTGAGACGAATAAGCGGACCCCGGGCACCAAGGCGAAAAGTTTTAGATGCAACTGGGATAGCGAAAATTAAGATGAAGAGGACTAAAGAAGCATAGTCTAAAAGCGTTTCATGAATACTATAATAATATGCAGTTCAATGCCAATCCTTACGGACTCCAACCATGACCTATCCGCCTGTGTCAATAATATGAGTCAGGCCAGTTGGTAGCTGTCCAAACTAGCCGAGAATTAACCCATTTCCTTTTATTTAGCACTAGTTTATGCTGAGACTTCTTTGTTGATGATAGTGTATGTAGATTGTAGAGCATTGAAAATTTTACGGATGGATCACAAATTTCTTTAATCAAAGATGTACACAATATGATTTTCCTAAAAACTGTTATCGATTTACACAAAAACTTATGTAGTAGGTCTCAATCATTTTACCTCAGCTATGTAACCCATGCCAAAACTACGGATAAATAAAACGTAATTTACCTTTCTTTTTAAATAACCATGCGCTTAGCTCCCTTACATAAATATAGGTAGCAAATCAAGATAGTTTAAAAACGTAATCTATTTCAACTTGGGGACCTAACAGATAAAGATTAAAGCAAGAGATGAAAGTAAACGAGTTTCTTTCATAGTGTTCAGCCGTGATCGAACTGACAAATTGTTGTTACCGCCATGGGGATTACGCGCTTCGGTAATCTTCGGCCATTTCCGTTTAGATTAATCGGAAATGGTTTACCAGCGCCCTCCTACTTTTCTGTAATAATGAATGACACTGTTAAACACGCCATTGCATTTATCTGAATAAAAATTGCTTTGCAGAGGGCAAGAAAATGCGCCTTAGATAGGTACAATCATAACCTACTGGATGAGAAAGCTTATTTCTCCATGAGTATTTGTAACAAGCTCATTATTGTCTTGCTCTGAGTGTTGTGGGCCCAATCTCCAAACGGGATCAACGCTTTGTGTAATGTACATATAAGTTCCTAGGGTTAGGGGTTCCTCCGTCCACTGCCAACAATGCAACGGTTTTAAAAGTAATTTCATATTAAAATATCCGTAAATCAAGTAGAGTAAAAAATATTATCATCATAACTACATGTAATATAAATAAATTAGTTCTTAT
This sequence comes from Euclidia mi, assembly GCA_944739405.2. Taxonomy (NCBI): domain Eukaryota; kingdom Metazoa; phylum Arthropoda; class Insecta; order Lepidoptera; family Erebidae; genus Euclidia; species Euclidia mi. The sequence continues at coordinate 20,383,208 of OX123204.2, read as the reverse complement.
GCAGCTTGCAAGATTTGAAACACAGAAACGAACAGTCAGGTGCAATAAAAGCTAAAAAAGCAATTGCTTAGGTCCAAGGGCTGATTGCACCAAGTAGCTAATAAAACTGCGCCTATTACCCTACTTATTCCTCATTAGTATTATAATAAAAATTCATTGCAGTGTTACTTCTCCCATCGGGTTTTATTGTGTCTAAACTGGTTTTAACCCTCGCCTGCACCTGTTCCGAATTTACGCACCATTCAGAGCCATTCTTCCGTTTGCCTGGAGCGATTTGCATTTTTATTCGTCAAGTTAGGGTTAACAGAAGGTTATGTCCGGGATAATTGTCTGTTTGAGAAAGCAGATGTTTTTTTATTTTGTGTCGATGTGAAGAGTTCTGGATAGGGTGGATTCGCTGGGCATTTTTAAAACTTAATGAAGATTTTTTTAAATTTACCTAAATGTTGTTAATACCTTTTCTACAATGTATATTTCAATTTTATGATCCTGGAAAAATAGAACAAGTCATAGCTCCTGTGGGGGGTGTGTATTGCAACATAGGTATTGCTATGGTCGATGTGAGCTATTATGTTTAGTGTGCTGGTCCCATTGGGCAGGACCAACTGCCACAAAAATGCAATGAATAGTTACGCACTATTATAATTATGCCAAGCAGTTCTCAGTTGATAAACTTTTGACAGGGCTGTCAAGTATAATATAGTATTTAGATACCATAACTAAAATAAATATGTCACAATTTGACATGCCACATTCTATCCCTCAGGGACACAAGAGAGAGCCGTCACCTTAAAACCGTCAAATTGCCACCCCTAACAGGAATACGGTACAAAATTAGGGGTAGCATAAATAGCTAGTTTGCAATTCTTTAGGGGTGCCAACTAAAATATGCCATTCGGTCGCTCAAGTTGGTTTTGTAGTCGGTTTAACGAACCATGATTGTGTTGCACCCCACTAAATCACATTTTTGACGGTGTCATTGTCCTGTTGTTAATTTATCACAAGTGCCGCCAGTTTTTTGTATACGTTCACCCGGCTGTTTCGAATTGTAAGTGGATTTAGTTGCGTGTTATATTCGTGTAATGAACCAACGTAATCTTTGTTTGCATGCAGATGGTTAAATGCGAAAACTAAACATTTCTCTCTTTTGAATCGTAACTAAAATTTTACTCGATTAAATAACACAATTTTGACTACAAAGCGGTTGAATAATTATGCGTAACACGCTCCACTTATTGCCAAACTTAAAAAAACGCCAATGAAATTCTAATTATAAAATTCATTGAAAAATTTGTTTGAGTCCCGCAAAAAGCGCACTGGTATAAAGGGTCCAATAATATCTTTAGACCGAAAACAAACAGCCTAGAGAATAATTCAACTGTAATGGGAAATCGGCCATGCAAAAAAATAATTGGTTCTTCCACAAAGGCCTCTATTTCCGATGGTAAAAAATTTAAATGGTGACTAGCGTTTTACAGTGGCCGCGGTGCCACGGTGGTTTTACGTGAAATATCAATTTAAATACGACGAAGAATAATTATCATTTCTAGTCTGACTATTCAGTCTACTCCCCTTAAAACAAAATTTCTTTCTTCAACCAACTTACCGTCTCACAAGCCACGAAATTCACAACAGAATCGCGATCCTCGCGTTCACATCGCTTCGCATTGCCATTGGTGCAGATTTTGAAACTGACTGAAAGCTACAACGAAAGCGGTTGAAGTTCGGTCGGTTTCAGATTAGCGTATTTTTCTGCGCGTATTCGTTTCAGCACACGCGCTTACACGCGCGCTACATTACGCGCTTCACAAAACCGGACTCGCGTAAACGGGCATATTTCGGCGTATTCGCTCGAATCGGTAGTGACATCTTGTCAGTGTCAACATGGATTCTGACGGCTCAGTGAGTCAACGCTCGTACGAGTTGCGCTTGTGCCAAAAGGCGCGCCTATACGCGCCTACATGCACTTCCAAAAACGAGCTTATACACGCGTATAAAACGCTCATCTGAAACCGCCCTTACACTGAACTGTCTGAATTGGTGAAGACGTCGATTTCTTAAATTTTAATAGACACTACCAAGATTTCTGACTAACATTTCTGATCCATTGTTTTACAAATATCCCAATGCTGTGACTCTCCTTAGACACCAAAACAGCGCTTAAGCTTAAAAATAAAGCTATATAAAATAAAATGTTCCTTCCTTTTCTCGTGAGCTCCTGGAGGCGCATTATTTTAGCGCCTTACCTTCTACAGAAAAGTCTGGTATGTAACTTCAAAGGTTTAGTAACAAAAATGCCAGCCCTCTCTCGGTATTTTCCAAGAACCGGTAACCACTCATTAGATGTACCTGGAAATTCTAACCGCCATTACTTGTAAGATGTTTCTTTTTGTAGCTAGCTTTTCCTCACGGCTTTGCTCAAGTTCAATTGGATTTGTGCCCATATAGGATACATGGCATATTTTTTGTAAGGATGTCGACAGATTCATTAACATTCCTTTACCTCTACTAAAGCGTCACATTTTGTAATATAGTCTTAAATATGTGTTACTGGGATTAGCTTGTAAATATTTGCTATTTTTGTTTACTCACTCGATTTCTGTTTCTTTATTTTAATCATTACAATAATAAGAATCTAGACTGTCTGAAATCCATAGAATTGGAACAAATGTAAACTTCACATGTTCTTAGCAATACGTTCATAATTCGCTGAAGTGAATTTACTACTAATATCTCTTTACAAAAGCAGGCTTACCCAATGATATTACAAGAAAGAGGTAGACACGCTACCTACGTAGTAATCAATCCGTAGAAACGGTACACTAACGTACACATCGATAACTCCATATTTTCAGACAAGGTGTGTCAGTTTCACTTCGACGCCGGGTCGCGACTTCACACACATATTATTATGTCAGACTTTCCAACTGGCTTGTGTTTAGCGTCCTGCTTTTGGTACGCCTATACCTAACATATCTACTTCTTCTTACTTTTGTAACATCATTGGGCTTACCTATCCTTAATACAAAGGCGATATAACTATTTTTCATCTTTACCGAAGATAATCCTTGAAATTCTAATGAATTTCATTTTGTTGCTACAAATTCAGCAAAACTTGGTCTGTGAATTTGGCGGTAAGGATAAAACAGGACTGTGCAGGAAAACCGCGAGGTGCAGTTTTTTACTATAAAAATATGCTATTACACTCAGACACAGGCACACAGCATTCCGCTATCACAGTGTTAATAAAAATGAAGTAATAAAAACTAAGTGTGTAAAATATTTCACTAGTTTTTATAGACTGAGAAGGGAAATTGTATTGTGTCTGCTATATAACCACGTGATCCAGTCACGTGCTTTTTCTGGAATTTAAATCTTGATAATTTTTCTAATGTTATGCACATTTGTTATGAAGATGGATTAAGAATATAATATTTGACGAACAAATTTTGCAAAACGATGTCAACTCCAAATAGTTATTTAAAATTAAACTATTGAATAGCTTTTTCTGTGACCAATTATTTTGAAGCTTTGGGCTTTACTTCTAGAATTTTCTGCTCCTCTATATTTAAAGTTAGCTATCTTAATTCGTGGCGCATCTTATTTCCTACAGTTTGGGAATTTTGGGATGATATGCGTAAAGAGGTTTACGCAATAATATTTAACAGCAACAACAACAACTCCATTGTTCACTTAAAACGCCACAAAATCGCATATTATGTACCTAAAGAAATCTCTGAATATATTTAGCTTATAATCCATTGTCGCGTTAACACGTTTGCCAATTACAAATCTTGTGTGAGAACTGTTATTATACTTATTATACTAGAAACAGTATTATTATGATAATGGAGGCTCTAGCGCATTCGCGTAACGTTTTCTATTCTCATCAAGTAAAACAATTGTTTTTATAAAACAATCAACGCTTACTTTGTTCTTGTGTTGTTTATGTTTTTTAATTACTTCGGATCTTTGGTATATGGTTGAGAATTTTTACGCGTTTTTAGTATAGATTATTATTTACAGCGTCATTCAGCACAAATTAGGAATACTTTTGCACACGTGTATCTTGTGTAAACTAGTTCTTTGTACTACTTTGACGATAAGTTACATAACTATATTATACAACTAAAAGTGGTTGGTGAGCAGCTATTTATCTAAAATTTTCTGTCAGGTACAGTAGTTTATTTTGACGCATTATTGTAGTCCAAACTGGTTCAAAACTTGTAAGTTTTGTAGTTGTTTCATTGAGGCTTATAAACTACATAACATAAAGCTACATACAACTGTGAAAATAGCAAAAAATTGGCCAATGTTCTTCATATATTCTATACTAACTTTTGCTCGCGACTTCGCCCATCCATTCTAGGGTCAACAGGTAGCCACGTACCATTTTAATGGATAAGCTAAATTGCTGCAATGTTTAGATAAAAACCGTCCAGTAGTTTTGCCTGTAAAAGTAAAGAATACCCATCCATACATCCTGACAAACTTTCACATTTATTCGTATAGTAAGATTGCGTATAAATTTATGAAAAATCGTAGAGAAAAGCGAGTGAAACCGAGTTCATATCTAGTCCTCCATAAAGCTGGGTACCGAGGTAGCACGAATGCGTTTCTCCGTCCGTAGCCATCTTGAAATGCAATAAATGTTTATGTTGTATTGTGGCGAAGTGCACCGATATTTGGCACAGTCTCACAGCATTCATTGTTGCGGTGGTAATACACACTTGTTATTGTTCCACATAGCTTGAATAGCTGTACTTCTTAGCATAGATAAAATACTGTTTATGCGGAGTCGGATGTGTAGGATGAGTGTGTGAGGAATAAAAAAGAGCTGCGTTTTTGCTTTGTATATAGAAATCAAGTAGTTTTATATAATTCAAATGGCTTTTTATTGACCTATTTCGGTTGTAGAATTGTTAATTATTTTATTTGTAAATATTCTTTGATTTGTAATATAACACACGAGTGTAGGTGACAAATACATAAAGGCTAAAAAATATTTATATGACTCATGTTCCTACGCCTGAGGCAAAAGCTGTTTCAAAGTACAATTAGTAATATTACGTAAATATGATAGCACATATATGATTTATGTAAAAGTATAATTTTATTTTAACCACTCGGATTTATCCTAAATATTGCGTAGCCAGGGCCTGTAGCTCTCTATTAATTTGATATTGTATACACAAAAACTTTTCTGCCAAAAGTAAAATAAGAATAAACCTAGATTTGCTTCTTATAACGTTAAAACCAGTTTAAAAAGTAATGTATTATTGATTTTTCGATGGTTGCTTTTCTACCAAACCGTCTTGAGTATTACGATAACATCTCATACTCTCTAATATATAGTCATACGTACATAAAGTACATTAGCTTCCATTCAAAGTTCACGGCCGTTCAATACCCCAAATTCATACAACGTGTATATATAAAACGTGTGCGTATAAATCTTCCCGTATACAATCAAGAATCTCATGACATATACATAAGTAATGTAGACCAACGCTAGAAATCGGTCACACATGACCTACAATCTGGACGTTTTATCAGTCAGTTGAAGATGATCAATGATCAGACAGTGGTCGCTCAATCCGCAGAATATATTATATCATTCTTTATAAAAGCACTTACGCATTTCAAAATGCGTAGATTTTCCAGTATTTTAGCTATTGCCATGGCAAATGTTTGTCGGATGGTAATCGAAAATTTTACCAGGTTACTTGCGCATAGTGTTTTTGTATTCTGGTTTATAGATAAAGATTGTGAAGTGTTTTATTGGATTTACATAGGTACAAAAGCGAGAGACGTAGGTATTTCAATTAAACTTTTTGTCGTATGATACAAGCAAAGAAACAACTTGACTTTTAGGAAATATGTAACGGAAAAGTCCGAAGCACCCGTAACCGGCGAGCACGTATAAAAAGAGTAATGAATGTAGAGGAAGCACGTGAGGTTTGCAAGGATAGAAGCAAGTGGCGTTCTGTTGTCTCTGCGTAACCCGACGGGAAAAAGGCGTGAGCATATGTATGTATGTATTTAATTTATCCTTAATCATTGAAATCATTCGAAATTATAAGTCAATACATATGCGAAGGAAAGTCTAGTATTGTTTCAATATGTTTATTTATTTCCTTTACACGTAAGCTTCATTCGTAGGTAAGTCATTCACATTCAAGATTGGCTTTCGGTTGTATAGAAGACTTGAACAATCAAAACTAGTTCCAAACAGCGGCTCCATTCTCCGCAGAATATTCAGAACCGTCCACATAGTTAACATAAACCAATCTGCAAAACGTTCAATATAACGTCCCATTTTACATCCATTTACTGTTTAGTTGTAAATATTCAAATAGAGCCTAAGTAAATGAAAGCTGAATGAGTGGGGAAAATCTATGGGGGTGTCGGAGTATGCATAGGAACGCGATATTTATTGAAAGTTTGCGAAGGGTCGCAGAGAAATGATGTTTGATGTGGACCTTTTCAACACGATTCCACTAAAAGGTCGTACGTTGGTTGTATAAGGCTTTCACGCTTAAACGCCTCAAGTAGGGTCCGTTAGTCCACCGTAAACTTTTCCTGTATACCTCTGAGGACATGATGCATTAGCCCATGAGTGGTGCGTTGCAGATTTAGCTAGTTTAGTGGGGGGGAAACTTGGAAAATATACCCATGTGTATTTTATAGGGGACTGTGGTTACGACAGCCCCAATTTGTTAAAGAAGTGGAGGCATTATAATATAAGTGGCTAAAGGTGAACGCACATATCCGAGCCGAACGCGTCGAACGAGTCGAGCGAAACGAATTCTAGAACTCTGTATGAAATTAAACCCCGCACACTATCGATTGGGACGATTCGACGCGGGGAAGTGTGCGAGATTTGTACGAGGTGTCTCGACAAAGTAATTATAAAATAAAATACACTGAATTTACTATGAAATAAAGTATATTAACTGGTTTACTAAACTAATACCTAAACTAAGGTGTGAGAACGCGATGGCTAATTATGGTAAGCAATCGCGAACTCTATGATAAATGGGTGAGACACGCGGCGCGGATGGTGGCCTATTGTAATGTATACAGAATTCTAAAATTCGTTTCGTTCGACGCGTTCGGCTCGGATAAGTGTGCGTTCACCTTTAAGGTAGTAATGTATGATCCCGACTTATATTTTTTACGGAGCTTATGACAAATATCATCTATCTATTTATCTAGTTCTATCTATCGATCTAGTAGCCAAATCCATCGATGGATAGGGAAACGGGTGTTTCATATAAAGACAAAAAGCTTTTATATTTTGACAGTAGATGTTACTGAGATTAGACAAAAGACAGATTGTGTTAACTAATTACATCCATTTCAGAATGATGTCTTATCGAAACGATGAAGGTTCTCTTTCCGTGTTGACCCTTATAATTACTTAATTTTTAGACTCATCGTCGTTGTGAAAAGGCACAATATTAATTACATAGCCTCTCCGTCACTCAGACACTCAATATATTCTTGAAGATATTTCCGCTTCCCTCCTTTAAGATACTTGAAGTAAATAGATTTAAACCACGGGAAGCTGTTGGATGCGAGCGGCTCAAAATCGGTCTGTGTGGAGAACCTTGGTGGAAGCCTATGTCCAGTAGAGAACGTCTCTAGGCTGACATGAATAAATAGATTTTAAATTGTAATCACTTATGTTGGTAGTTTTTTTTTTTTATATGAATGTAATAATATTCTACCACATTCACACATCACCATCAAGTCCCAAGCTAAGCAGAGCTTGTGTTATGGGTAAGGATAATGGATAAACATACATATACTTTTTTTTGTAAATACATACATATTATACATAGAAACATCCAGACCAAGACAAACATCCGTGTTCATGCACACAAATGTTTGACTTGAGCGGGAATCGAACCCGCGACTTTCGGCGTAGCAGTCGCTTACACTTCCGCTGCGCCAACGTTCAATATACTTTGAACACTATACTTTATATCGTAACAGAATATATGTATGTAATTGTTCTTTCTTGTGAAAAGAAGATATATTTTTGCTAAAATAAAATATTGAATTGGTAGTTTACTTATAATTAAAAAGCTTTATAAATCTTCATAATATATATAATATATGTATATATGCATCATTATTGTGATTTAATTGTATGTAATATATGCGCTCATATTGTCTTTTAAATAAATATATATAATACTAGCGGACCCGACAGACGTTGTTCTGTTCACGCGTCTTTAATTTGAAAATTTTTAACTTTTTTTAATAAGCTATAACGATCTGGACCGTTTTGATAAACATTATTATTAGAAAGTTCATATCTTACGTCATTACTTGCTACTTGTCATTATATGTTCATTTATCACAATTTCACGAATCGATAGCTCGTGAATATGTATTTAAATCGTAGACAGAGAAACTTAGGTTTTTCTGTCTACGATTTAAATATATATTTTTTTTTTTTAATATTTGATACAAATCTCCTTTATTGGGCGGATACTTCCCTATTTGTCGTTTTAACTGTTTAAGAAATATAACTGCAAAAAGTATTTACACATACAAACTACTTAGTAAAGACTTAGTGGTACCTACTCAAAATGTTATCCTCTTTCTGTGAATATGGCGACTTTGATTTGTCTGTCAGAACCATTAGAATTTAACAAAATACTCGACAATCCGAATTTTGCGGCTATATGTTGTGGACTCGAAATCTTTATTTTTTAATGTTTTATTATTTAGGTAAGGTTTCCATGTACTCCTTGACGAAATTATTAATATAAGATTTGACACTGCGATAGCAGCGCAGTTCGTCGGTTCCAATGTGAAACATTCCGAAATCCACAACTAATTGCAAATTAAAAATTAAGTAAAAAAACATTTTCCAGTGGACTAAATTGTGAGTCTAAACCATTCTGAAGTCCCCTTGAACACACACTAAAAATTTCATCAAGATCGGTCCTGTCGTTTAGGAGGAGTTCAGTACACACGGTGCACACAAGAAATTTATATATTATGATAGGTAAGTCAAACTTAACCTTTTAGAATACACCTACTATTAATCTCTGCACCACTCTAAGGTAGACTGGGAGAAAATGCCTAAGGCATTAATTCCACCTATATACGTCAAGTGTATAAAGCTAATAAATAAATAAATAATAAGTAGTACTCTGTAAGTTTATTTGTATATCTTGGTAATTTGTCCGTATCAGAATTCATGAACGTCCAAAACAATTTATATGCAAAGTAGGCAAACAAACGTAATACCATAGTAAAAACAGAAACTATGGTAATACACACTTAAGTACTTCTACCATTAACTCGTGTAGTTAATGTAACTGTAGCGAACGTAGTTCTTGTAAAAGCAAATAGTGTTTTTCATAATTTTGTATCGTTCGTCTGGTGATAAACGGTGGCATTGGGAATAGGGATTCAGTTTGATTTGCTGTTTCGTAAAGTGTGTTTTATAAAGAGGAAGACAACTGATATGTCCGTTTCGCTGATTCTATACTTATTATGTTCATATGTGTATATGGTGAGTGGAATTGTGTTTAAACAGGCGCCACACTTCGTAACTAGGGCATGTCGGTATTGGACTTTTTTACAATACCGGTATTTTTTCGGTATTAATTTTGTCAAAACCGGGATCCCGGTATTTCGGTATTTAACGTTTAACATTAGTTGATAGAAAAAACCTGATCTTGCGAAAAAAATAACAAAAACACAATGTACTTAAAGTTCTATGTATTAAAAAGAAATAAAAATAATGGAATTAACAATTGTTCATGAATCAGCCAGATTCTCTCCTTGAAGATCACTTATAATTTTTGTTTTAACATTTAAACCATATCATAACTCGTCACGGACGCTTCTGACAATTTATGGTGTGCCCTGGCCAACAACAACAAAATTCAAGGACTATGGCAATCCCACCTGCAAAGAGATGTATGCGGTGATTGCTGTGTTTTCGAAGGAATCCAGAGCCCTCCGGGACTCCAGAATCGTACTACAGACCGACAACAAGACAGTGGTCTCGTACATTCGGAAAGAAGCCGGTACAAAATCACGCAGATTGATGGAGTTGACGCGGGAATTGCTGGCTCTGACGGACGACCTCAACATTGTACTGACCCCTCATAACCTGCCAGGGGTACACCCCTGAATCGGTCGGCTTCGGTGTTGTGTACAACACAGAAGCTCGATTGTCACGAAATCGTGCCGGCAACGAGTGGCACCTACAGGGGGTGGCCACCTCAAATATATTCCAGTCTTGGGGACTACCAGACATAGACTTGTTCGCGTCGCAAACCGCACACACGTCGTAAGAAATTATCGTCGTAATTAGATTCCGCAGACTCCAACGCCTGTTATCACGACGCTTTCAGCAGATAGTGGCGATACGACCAGACATAAGTGTTCATACCACCAGCGCTGCTGCCGCGAGTACTTCACCACCTCAATTCGGCGTCAGGTCAGTACATCGTAATAACACCCAAGTGGAAGAAATCCTTTTGGCGATCAGACCTAAAGAATCTATCCTTGACGTGGCTCCTGAACATCAGAGACCTGACGAAGACTTTGGTGGACACGGTAACCAGCCTACCACCACCTCATGTCAACGATCTGCAACTGGAAGCTTGGCTCATTTCGGGTGGGATAATATGACAAAAGATTGACCTCCACAAGAAAAAGACCTTCATTTATCTCTTAAAACCTACACATCCATCTGGGGAAAGTGGTCTTTGTGGTGTAGTCAAAATAATATAAACTCTCGTACACCAAATCCGGCAGATTCTGCAAAATATCTAGCATATCTACATCTTAATCAAAAGCTGTCACTGACAAGTCTGTTATAGCATCTATTTGTAAAATACTTCGGATATAAGAATTTCTTCTAGCCACATTGTTAAGCACATTTTGAAAGCAATTTCAATTGCAAAGCCATTGCCAGCCAAGGTACCCACATGGGACGCCAGAGTATATCATATCTAAAAGATAATACTCCTTGCATAAGTAATTTGTATTAAGTGTCTAAGCGAACGGCGACTATTTATTATTATGCTCTGGACGTCGTGTCCTCTTGCATATTGATTCAGATCATTTCATAGATAAACAGAATATTCTCAACAAACATCTCAAATCAATCTCACGTCATTCGCGCTTCGGTGCGGCGTTGCCAGATGTTTATTTTCTAGGTATTAAAATTTATTTAGATTAAATACCGAAATACCGGTGTTGGCGATTTGAATACCGGTATCCATAACTTATAAAAACAGCCCGGTATCCCGGTTTTTCGGTAATACCGAATACCGGTATTCATGCCCTATTCGTAACTCTGTGTCGAGAATTTATCCCGAAGACGTTATCTTAAAGAATTATTAAAAAACTAGAGGACGCCAGCAGCTACGCCTGCATTTTTTTTTAATTTACCCGTTTTAGCCGATCCCGTGGGAATTTCGGGAAATCCCTTCTTAGTGCACCCCTACGGTCTCCAAGGAACATACATGCCAAATTTCAGCTTCCTGCGCCCAATAGTTTCGGCTGTAGCGTGTCTGTCAGTCAGTCAGTGACGCAAGGATTTTATATATTAAGATTAAGATAACCTAACTATTATGAAACCACATAAACTATTTTGCAGGCTTATTAAATTAGCGTTTGAATTGGCTTGAAAATGGTGTAGTAATTTGAACTACAATAGAAAACCCATGGTACAACCTCAATTGAAGTTTTCCAAGAAATAAGAAAACGTACAAATCGCTGTAGTTATTAGTGAAAAATATGTAGTAACAAACCACAAACATGTTACTAAGAAATTAAGAAATGTGTTGATACTGATTGCGTTATGTGTGCTTTCTGAGAACGCATTTCAAAAACACCTATTCGAATAAAAGGTGATTACATGTAAAAGTAGAGTAATGAGTTTTCTGTATTTACTGAAATACCGACAGCTATAGAAATAAGTACGTAAAAATAGACACGGTGAAATGATCGCTTTTATGAAAGGGCAGTGGAATGAGAAAGTACCTATCCTGCAGATGATTGTAGAAAAAATATCTCTCGCGTCTATAGGCACTCGGTGACGTGGAATTCTGTCAACCAAGTATGTTGTCAGATGGTATGGATGGCATAGTGGCTCAAGCAGCTACGTTGAGTGTTTTGGGTTCGATTTCCACACGGGACAATACAGTAAGTAGTCCACAAATTGTTGTTTCGTTTTTGGGTGTCCGTTGTCTCCTTTGAACTGGGAAACGTTACGGGATTAATTCCAAGCGCTTTAATCTCCAATAAAATACATTTCTTTTGCATAATAGTATGTAGGTAGAGGAGCAGTATCATTTCTTATTACAAAGCCGAAAACGTTCTTATGATTTCATAGGCTCCTGGGTCACGGTCATTCCGTATGCCATATATACGTTAGATGTTTAACAAATATATTTTCTGTAAAAAGTTTTTATAGAAAATATATTTGTTAATAAAAAACTAATTCTTAAAACTGATCTACATCATAATGCCTCGTTAGTATTCACTGACCTTATTTGTCAAATGATTTACAATTGGCAACATTCACAGTGAAGTAGGTTCAATATATCAAGTGTGGAGTCGACTGCAGGCTGAACTGAACGTACTAGGTGTCGGAATCCAATAACAGATGATACATTATTCCATCTCCGTAATGTCAAGTTTGCAAACAACCGAGTATTGAGCTCGAACAAATATGCAACTTTAATCATAATACATTATACTTGTTGTACAATGAATAATATTTTCCTGTCTTGTTAAAAGTAGTAGGTAGTAGTTTAAAGAAAGGCGTTTTTAAAACATACTTAAATAGATTCACGCCTGTTTCTCGAAGTGACAGGCGGAGACTACAGACCACTACTTGGAACCATCCAGACATATCTCATTTGCATAATTCTTATTCATTAAAATTATGGTTCTAATCGTTAAACTAGCTGAACTGAAATCAGTCTATTGGAACCTGATATAAGAGGCGTCAAACTATAATGTTTCTATTTATAATATGTATATAGAACGTCGGTCCACCTTGCAGGAGGCCTACCTCGGCTGCGACACGTGGCCTTCACAGATTTATCATCATCAGCCTGTATCAGTCTACTGCTGGACGTAGGCCTCTCCTATGGAGCGCCAATGAGCTCGGAATGCAGCTTTCCTCTTACAGTCCCTGCCCTACGAATATCATCGCTCTACCTGGCTACAGGACATGCTACACTACGTTTGCCGAGTCGCGGCAGATTACTCCCGAAGAAATAATACCGCACCACGGTAATATTATTACCGTGAACGCACTATATAGTGTTATATTATACAGTAACATAGGCTTTGTTTTTCTAAGTCTATGAATCAATATTCATATAAATAATTGTCGCGACGTGATTTGCGATAATTGCTTATGGTCATACGATACCAATTCCGTATTAGTCATTGATATTCTATATGCGATACAATACCATCATTCATATAAATTACTAGAGGACGCCAGCAGCTACGCCTGCAAATATTTTTTTAATTTACCCGTTTTGGACGATCCCGTGGGAATTTCGGGAAATCCCTTCTTAGTGCACCCCTATGGTCCCCAAGGAACATACATGCCAAATTTCAGCTTCCTGCGCCTAATAGTTTCGGCTGTAGCGTGTCTGTCAGTCAGTCAGTAACGCAAGGATTTTATATATTAAGATAATACAATACAGTAGCAGTCAGTTATACTTAGTTTTACTGTGTATTGTTAGGCAACTGTGTTTCAAAGGAATTACTGATGGCTGGAATTGTGCATTCGAAGAATTGGCTACGTAAAACAACAAATGTTAGTTGAGCTGGAATAATAACGTACCTATTCCAGGAAGAGTATTTTCGGCAACGGTCTTAATGTATAAGCATAAACACAAATTTCTCTGTCTGTCTGTATCTGTATCTATTAAATTCTTTTGTTACTGACTAACTGACAGACAAGCCGCAGTCAAAACTTTTAGGCAGAAGAAGCTGAAATTTAGCATGCAGGTTTGTTCCTTGGGGACCGTAAGTGTGTACTGAGAAGGGATTTACCGAAATTCTAAGAACAGCTACGGGCATCCTCTAGTCCCTCATAGGCCGATTGCATTTAACTTCCTATCCCATTCCTTCACACTTTGGGAAAGATTGGGTCGCAGGAACAACAGCAAACATGCTTAGGTACTGTGGCACTGCTCAAGTAATTTCTCTGACAATTGACAGCATTTGATATAGACTAACATAAGATATTACGCTCCTGAATATGGATCACGAGACATTGTCGTAGAATCAAATGATGTCGGGTTCTAAAGCTATTGAAATAAATTATGTGGCCAGTTTCGGACGAAGGAAGGTTTCGAAAGAACCTGGCAGAAACTCTTTTTAATCGTCTAGTTTTCACCTGGCATACAACTTGGTTCTTCATATATAAGTAGAACACACACATCTGCATAAGCTCGAACTCCCCAGAAGTTAATTATACCAACATAATGAGCTAGTCGAAAAGCCTGATTTATATAAGATTCAAAGTGGCGCCAATTTAGCGCGGGACCTTATCTCGACGTGCCTGTTGCCAGGATACTCACATTACCCGAGCTTTGCTTCTAATCTTCGCGCCATTTTTAACCAGATTTAAAATCATTATACGTATTAGAGCACGGCTTCGTAAGGGTTAAAATCGGTGTATGCCTATAAGCGCAAATAGGAACGTATATTCATTAACTAGGTTATGACTTTTAGAATGTAATTTTTTTCCAAATCGATTCAGGGTTTCAGTTTAGAAGCGAAGCCTTCAATTATCTATGTATTTATGACATTGTTGTCTATTCTATAATAATATCAACAGGTCTGATATCGAATCAGTATTAGATACACCTTAGAGAAGTCGATGGTCCTTATCGTGACATCATAATAGATCGAACGGTGTTCTAGAAATTCAGAATATTTGAGAGTCAAAGTAACATTTCCAAGAGCTTTATATATTTTTCGTACAAACAGTTTTAGCAAGATTAAAATATATTTAGTTACCAACAACAGGATTATAAGCTCTTCGTGTATTTCATTTAAACTTTGCCCAAATGTCATTCCCAAGTCCAGGCCAAGGGCGAAGGCCAAAGGTCCAACAAATCCTTTGTTTCCCATCCCTGAATATTTTACTATAAAGTTATTGTAAGCCTATTTTGACAAATAAATTACCTTGGGCGGAAAAATATGGGCGAAAAGGGTGTGTTGGACATGTCCAGGGAGTTTACCTATTTCAAGTGTTTCTCTCTGAGATTTCACGTGCAAATATACTTTATAAGAACGTTTGCAGGTATATTAAACTAGTGACAGTCTGTTACCGTAAATGATAGCCAAAATTTTGTGTATTTCGCTTACTATTTTAGGCTCAACATTTTAAAATGGAGATGTCTTACAGACAGATAGACATGCATATATAGACTTACGCCTGTTTCCCGGAGGGGTAGGCAGAGACTACGGAACGCCATTTGCAACGATCCTGACATATCTCTCTAGCTTCATTCACTCTCATCAAATTTCTCATGCATGCTCTCAGACGGATAGATATTTACAACTATCAAAAGCTAAGTTTAATTTTCTAGAAAAAAATAAACAGCATTATTTTGCGAGAATGTTTTAAGACATTTTTCGACTGAAAGTGTTCTATTACCTCTCGTTTACACTGAAAGAAAATGTACAGTTGTTTTGGGGTGACTCGGCTTATATTTCCATTTATATGGCACATCAATCAAAGCGCCTTTAAGATGTAGTCATGACGAACGACATATTTGTGTACCTTCATATGTACGTGTGTAAAAAGACGTAGATATTTCGAGTTATCGAAAGTGAGATTTAAAAAGATTTTTTGTTAACATTTTGTTTTTAGTAGGAAAGTTATGAGCTAGTTAAGTTTCAAGAACTATTTATATTTTGAAGGTATACAGCTGAAAAGTTTGTTTGTTTGTTTGACTGCGCTAATCTCAGGAACTAATGGTTCGGTTTGAATAATTATTTTTGTGTTGAATAGCCCATTTATCGAGACAGACTTTAGACTACAGAGGGTAATATTATATAATATTACCCACTAGCTGAATGAACACGAGTAGCCCTTTGCCCTAAATAACGCGGGTGTAACCGCGGGCTCAACTAGTCCAAAATATTCATAGTAGTTTATAGAGGGCTGTTTTCGTAATAGGTTGGCTACAGACGGCGGGTAGGTAAATGGTTTCCAGGCAAAAACGCCGGTTACGTGAACAACATTTGTAAGATTTTCATTCTAGGCAGGCGCCGCCAAAGTAAATCATTGTAATTTAATTTTGTTCAGCTCCTTTCTCGTATATTTTCGACTTTAAGGTTAGATGATACTCAGACAGGTAATGGTAGGTATCGGGCAAATGGCTCGGTATACAGATTGTTTTCTGAGAAGTTTATTTAATTTGGAAAGCGTTGTTGCTGACGTTGAGTGAGTTTAGTTTGACAACCTTGATTTTTTTATGTTAGAGTTTACCGTATAAGCCGTTAGGGGGACGCGAATGAAAGAAAGAAATGAGAATAGTATTCATTTACAAGAAGTTGAAAAGTGCGGTCTTTTTGGTCTGATAACTTGTGTTGGTGTTTACTGACACCATAATTTTATTGTCACTCTAGGCTCAAGTACTCTTCGCGGCTCATAAGTAAACTCCTATAAAACCCATCATAAATAAGATGCATTTAGTTCAGCAGAATACTTGTATGACTTGCATCCACTTCGGGTATTTGAGTCTTAAGTCTTTACGCTTACTGCGATCCATTTTTATAAAGGTAAAGCAGCATCATAACTTCTTATCATCAGGTCGTAAGCTCCTTCGCCTTGACTGAATGAAAAGAAAATAAATCTCAAAAATATTTACGACCTTACTCTTGACTTGTTACATTTTGGTCGTTTGCGCTCTCGCCCCTGTAAATACGATCTTTCCCTGTTCCTTTATCTTTATTTACGTGGTTTAAACTTTGGAATATATTAACCTTGTTTCCACACCGACATTTTGTCTAAAATGTGGTGTAGCGGCATTGGAAAAACATCAAACTTTTCGAAGGTTTGACTTGAGAGGCGTTTAAACTGCGGTTATGCCGTCAGAAGGCATTCTGCCATGATGTAGCTGAGTATTGATCATAAGGGTGTTGCCAAGACTACGCTTCGTTTATTAGTCATTCTTCTGAATAACGATTGCATTGTTTTCGGAAGGGCTGGCGGATTTACTGCCATATGAAAGCTACAGTTTTGGCACAGACTTGCTTGTGTTGCAGAAATCTAGACCAAAATCTACAAATTCGAAAACAGTATCTGTTTTCTTAGTGACAAACATAACTATCAAAGTAACATTGATACGTGTGTAGCCAAATATTTGGTTGATAAATATGTGACGAGTTTTATGCCTATTTGAAAAAATATATACCTGCCTGCCTGTAATACGTCTGGCACGAGTAACTCTATCTGAAAATAAATAACATAAGAAAACTACAAATAAACTGATACAAAAACACACTCAGATTTTGTAGGATATATTTTCGATTACCGTCGTATAGAAGCTATGCCTACGGTCTTTGGTCGTCTATCAGATATGAATATTGAGAAATGCAAACAGTTAAATCTAGAGCATTATCTGAAGCACAAATAGGTTTTGCAACAGCGTCCAAACTCCTCCAACATCAATCAAATCACTTTGGCAATTAATGCCTCATACAGACTCAAAGAGGATTCCGATAGTTTGCAGCAAAGCAGCTTACCTATCGTTGCTTCTGACCATGGCTCATGAATATCATTACTAGCGTGAAGTCAATTTCATTCATTTGAGTTCTAGGAATCATCAAAAGCCTTATTATAATCCGTCCCATTGCTGAACACAGGCCTCTTCTCAATATAAGATGGCTTAGGCAATAGTTCTGGGAATATTGAAACAAATTTCATAATCGGTTTTGGAAAACGGTAATAAATGCTGTGGATTCTAGAAGAAACTTTCGTCGCTCTTTTCATATTCTTCATTTGATTTAATACTTAGTTCTAAGCTCTGAATACTTCACAAACTCGTGTGAACCCAACAAAGTTTGTAAAAAGCAGGCCATTAAGCAGAGCGTAGCTCGTCCGCGGCACATTTTAATTCGTCAGTTAAATTACAGCACATTTCTATGTCAAACTACGAGTGCAAGAGTGACAACCCTATTATTTCACAACTGCGCTACACTCTGTACGCAAGTTGTTAACATTTCCATGCAACGGAACGCAGCGCCAAGACCATATGAACTACATATCTATGTTTATACTTAATAGAGTTTTATAGCATTACTTGCGAACAATAAACTGTCCTCTACTAACATTTTAATAGCAAAATCTAGTACCACAGAATAGCGGCTATATTACTTGCAACTTTTACATTGCTGCGTAAGTATGATAAGTCGAATTTAGTGTTCTCTTAAAAGCATCGTTAGGTCTTCTGTATGATAATGTGCCCGGCTAAATGTTTAGCTTAGTGCGTCTTAAGAAATGGCGTTATTAAAATAAATAATACAATGTTGTAAACAACGAACGAAGTGGCTATTTCTTTTCTTCTTGCGGCCTGCTTATATATGTGCCTCTATATATTATATGTGCTATATAAATGTCGCTTGAACGAAATTTATATTTGGGAAATGAATAAAGCCGCTAAATATAGCTGCAAAACAAAAGGTATAGCTAGGTGACCAATTAACGCAAAACAAATCCCAAGCTCTTAAAGTAATTAATTCCTCAGTCCTCCATTCTGAGAAACTGCATAGAAATAAGTAATATTACTCGTAAAAGCTTTCTGTCCCGAAGAAAGAATAATTTTATTACAAATTATAAAGTTATCTGTACATTTAACTCGAGCAATTATGTTACTTAAAATCAGTGTAATCCGGTGCTTAAATGAAAGAAAGTAAGATTGACAGTTAATTTCACCATACCGTCTGCCTTCATTCAATCATTCGTTCAATTACCAATTAAATCGAATTTGTCCCTTACCTACTGAAACTAAACAGCGAAATCTGTTTAGTGAAACTAAACAGATTTCGAACCGGACACGGACGATCCAAACATCATCTTCACGAATGGGGGCTCAGAGAGGCGCCATCCTGCGAGTGGGGAGAGCCAGAACCAAACTCTAGCCCACGTCGTGAATGATTGTCCGCTCCACCGCTTCCCTGGCGGTATGTCCGAGTTGCACCAGCTCTCTGCAGCGGCCAAAGACTGGCTAATAAACCTAAAAATAGACATACAGGATCCAGCGCAAACAACGCCATACGAAATGATGATGATAAGCTTAAACTCTCCAGAAGTTAATTATACCAACATAATGAACTAGCCGAAAAGCCTGATTTATATAGGATTCAAAGTGGCGCCAATTTAGCGCGGGACCTTATCTCGACGTGCCTGTTGCCAGGATACTCTCATGACCCGAGCTTTGCTTCTAATCTTCGCGCCATTTTTAACCAGATTTAAAATCATTATACGTATTAGAGCACGGCTGCGTAAGGTTTAAAATTGGTGTAAGCATATAAAGCGCAAATAGGAACGTATCATAATCATTAACTAGGTTTTGACTTTTGGAATGTAATTGTTTTCCAACTCAATTCAAGGTTTCTGTTTAGAAGCGAAGAATTCAATTATCTATGTATATACTATATTTATGGCATTGTTATCTTTTCTATAATAATATCAACCGGTCTGATATTGAATCAGTATTAGATACACCTTAAAGAAGTCGATGGTCCTTATCGTGAAATCATAATAGATCGAACGGTGTTTTAGTAATTCAGAATATCGAAAGTCAAAGTAACATTTCCAAGAGCTTTATATATTTTTCGTACAAACAGTTGTAGCAAGATTCAAATATATTTAGTTACCAACAACAGGATTATAAGCTCCTCGTGTATTTCATTTAAACTTTGCCCAAATGTCATTCCCAAGTCCTGGCCAAGGGCGAAGGCCAAAGGTCAAACAAATCCTTTGTTTCCCATCCCTGAATATTTTACTATACAGTTATTGTAAGCCTATTTTGACAAATAAATTACCTTGGGCGGAAGAATATGGCCGAAAAGGGTGTGTTGGACATGTCCAGGGAGTTTACCTATTTCAAGTGTTTCTCTCTGAGATTTCACGTGCAAATATACTTTGTAAGAACGTTTGCAGGTAAATTAAACTAGTAAAAGTCTGTTACCGTAAACGATAGCCATAATTTTGTGTATGTCGCTCACTATTTTAGCCTCAACATTTTAAAATGGAGATAAATATATGTCTTACAGACAGATAGACATACATACCTACATAGAGTGAAGCCTGTTTCCCGGAGGGGTAGATAGAGACTACGGAACGCCATTTGCAACGATCCTGACATATCTCTCTTGCTTCATTCACTCTCATCAAATTTCTCATGCATGCTCTTAGACAGATAGATATTTACAACTATCAAAAGCTAAGTGTATATATTCTGGAAAAAAATAAACAGCATTATTTAGTGAGAATGTTTTACGACATTTTTCGACTTAAAGTGTTCTATTACGTCGCGTTTACTAAAAGAAAATGTACAGTTGTTTTTAGGTGACTCGGCTTATATTTCCATTTATATGGCACATCAATCAAAGCGCCTTTAAGATGTAGTCATGACGAACGACATCTTTGTGTACATATGTATGTACGTGTGTAAAAGACTTAGTTATTTCGAGTTAACGAAAGTGAGATTTAAAAAGATTTTTTGTAAGCATTTTCTTTTTAGTATGAAAGTTATGAGCTAGTTAAGTTTCAAGAACTATTTATATTTTGAGCATTCATGTGAACGCTACGTAGCGTAGGCATCTAGGTATACCTACTAATATAAGGTATACAGCTGAAGAGTTTGTTTGTTTGGTTGACTGCGCTAATCTCAGGAACTAAAGGTTCGGTTTGAATAATTATTTTTGTGTCGAATAGCCCATTTATCGAGACAGACTTTAGACTATATAATATTACCCTCTAGGTAAATCAGGCAGCCTTTTGCCCTAAATAACGCGGGTGTAACCGCGGGCTCAACTAGTCCAAAATATTCATAGTAGTTTATAGAGGGCTGTTTTCGTAATAGGTTGGCTACAGGCGGCGGGTAGGTAAATGGTTCCCAGTCAAAAACGCCGGTTACGTGAACAACATTTGTAAGATTTTCATTCTAGGCAGGCGCCTCCAAAGTAAATCATTGTAATTTAATTTTGTTCAGCTCCTTTCTCGTATATTTTCGACTTTAAGGTTGGATGATACTCAGACAGGTAATGGTAGGTATCGGGCAAATGGCTCGGTATACAGATTGTTTTCTGAAAAGCTTATGTAATTTGGAAAGCGTTGTTGCTGTCTTTGAGTGAGTTTAGTTTGACAATCTTGATTTTTTTAATGTTAGAGTATACCATATAAGCCGCATGAAAGAAGTAAATGAGAATAGTATTCATTTTGGAGCTAATGATACGTTAATATTACCAAGAAGAAGTTGAAAAGTGCGCCTTTTTTGGTCTGATAGATGAAGCTTGTGTTGGTGTTTACTGACACCATAATTTTATTGTCACTCTAGGCTCAAGTACTCTTCGCGGCTATTAAGTTAAATTATAAAACCTATCATAAATAAGATGTATTTAGTTCAGCAGAATACCTGTATCACTAGCATCCACTTCGCCAGGGTCTTTGAGTCATAAGTCTTTACGCTTACTGCGATCCATTTTTTAAAGGTAAAGCAGCATCATAACTTCTTATCATCAGGTCGTAAGCTCCTTCGCCTGGACTAAATGAAAAGAAAATAAATCTCAAAAATATTTACGACCTTACTCTTGACTTGTTTCATTTTGGTTGTTTGCGCTCTCGCCGCTGTTAATACGACCTTTCCCTGTTCCTTTATCTTTATTTACGTGGTTTAAACTTTGGAATATATTAACCTTGTTTCCACACCGACATTTTGGCTAAAATGTGGTGTAGCGGCATTGGAAAAACATCAAACTTTTCGAAGGTTTGACTTGAGAGGCGTTTAAACTGCGGTTATGCCGTCAGAAGGCATTCTGCCATGATGTAGCTGAGTATTGATCATAAGGGTGTTGCCAAGACTACGCTTCGTTTATTAGTCATTCTTCTGAATAACGATTGCATTGTTTTCGGAAGGGCTGGCGGATTTACTGCCATATGAAATTTACAGTTTTGGCACAGACTTGCTTGTATTGCAGAAATCTAGACCAAAATCTACAAATTCGAAAACAGTATCTGTTTTCTTAGTGACAAACATAACTATCAAAGTAACATTGATACGTGTGTTGCCAAATATTTGGTTGATAAATATGTGACGAGTTTTATGCCTATTTGAAAAAATATATACCTGCCTGCCTGTAATACGTCTGGCACGAGTAACTCTATCTGAAAATAAATAACATAAGAAAACTGCAAATAAACTGATACAAAAACACACTCAGATTTTGTAGGATATATTTTCGATTACCGTCGTATAGAAGCTATGCCTACGGTCTTTGGTCGTCTATCAGATATGAATATTGAGAAATGCAAACAGTTAAATCTAGAGCATTATCTGAAGCACAAATAGGTTTTGCAACAGCGTCCAAACTCCTCCGACATCAATCAAATCACTTTGGCAATTAATGCCTCATACAGACTCAAAGAGGATTCCGATAGTTTGCAGCAAAGCAGCTTACCTATCGTTGCTTCTGACCCTGGCTCATGAATATCATTACTAGCGTGAAGTCAATTTCATTCATTTGAGTTCTAGGAATCATCAAAAGCCTTATTATAATCCGTGCCACTGCTGAACACAGGCCTCTTCTCAATATAAGAAGGCTTAGGCAATAGTTCTGGGAATATCGAAACAAATCATAATCGGTTTTGCAAAACGGTAATAAATGCTTTGGATTCTAGAAGAAACTTTAGTCTCTCTTTTCATATTCAAATTTTCACTTGATTTAAAACTTAGTTCCTATAACACTAAAGCTCTGAATACTTCACAAACTCGTGCGAACGTAACAAAATATGTAAAAAGCAGGCCATTAAGCAGAGCGAAGCGCGTCCTCGGCACATTTTAATTTGTCAGTTAAATTACAGCACATTTCTATGTCAAACTACGAGTGCAAGAGTGACAACCCTATTATTTCACAACTGCGCTACACTCTGTACACAAGTTGTTAAAATTCCCATGCAACGGAACGCAGCGCCAAGACCATATGAACTACATATCTATGTTTATACTTTATAGAGTTTTATAGCATTACTTGTGAACAATAAACTGTCCTCTACTAACGTTTTAATAGCAAAATCTAGTACCCCAGAATAGTGGCTATATTACTTGCAACTTTTACATTGCTGCGTAAGTATGATAAGTCGAATTTAGTGTTCTCTTAAAAGCATCGTTTAGGTCTTCTGTATGATAATGTGCCCGGCTAAATGTTTAGCTTAGTGCGTCTTAAGAAATCGCGTTATTAAAATAAATTATACAATGTTGTAAACAACGAACGAACTGGCTATTTCTTTTTTTCTTGCGGCCTATTTATATATGTGCTATATAAATGTCGATTGAACGATATTTGTATTTGGGAAATTAATAAAGCCGCTGAATATAGCTGCAAAACAAAAGGTATAGCTAGGTGACCAATTAACGCAAAACAAATCCCATGCTATTAAATAAATTAATTCCTCAGTCCTCCATTCTGAGAAGCTGCATCAAAATAAATAATATTACTCTTAAAAGCTTTCTGTCCCGAAGAAAGAACAATTTTATTACAAATTATAATTTTATCTGTACATTTAACTCGAGCAATTATGTTACTTAAAATCAGTGTAATCCGGTGCTTAAATGAAAGAAAGTAAGATTGACAGTTAATTTTACCGTACCGTCTGCCTTCATTCAATCATTCGTTCAATTACCAATTAAATCGAATTTGTCCCTTACCCCTCGGCCGAAGATGGCAAACTTGAACATTTATGTTCTTTATCTAACAACTTTCATAATCTTACCCCAATAACTTTCTGATTTAGCACTTAACTTCTACGGCTTTAAACTTTTAAATTTATTATTAAAAAGGCGTTCGTCTGTTAAATCTACTGAAATCTATATAGCACAAAACTATTTAGTATTATACCATCAGAATTTCTAGACAACTATATTCATTTAATGTCTTAACAATTCGTGGGAAAAATTGGTGTAATCCGGCCCAAACGTTGGGCAAATAAAGAGGTATCTTTAAGACATTTCCTGTTCCGAAAGTCACATATTATGAGATTATGACCATGTCAATCGATTTTCTATAGCGTCTCTCGAGGATTGGATAGTGCCCATCCTGGATAACACATCAGTATATGTTTACTACATTACCATTTGAGAGGCCAATATCCAGTTGTGTACTACGGCAGGCTGATGATAAAATGTTTACATTAATGCGATTGATCTCTGTAAATATTAATATTATTAAGGGATGTCGATATCGAATTAGTTCCTAGCCATGAAATACAAACAAACTTTAAACGCTTCATGAATTTATAATATTAGTTTAGTTATGATAATTTATTATATTGATAATTTCGTCGGCTTGGCGTTACCGGCTCCCATTACGTTAATATGATATTAACCGCACAGAAATTAATTCACTTTAATTTTAATTGTGCGAATGCTATTAATGTTGACATGTTCATTAATTAGTGTTAATCTTTCGTTGCAGGTATGTGTGCTGTTTATTATGGAAATGGAAGGAGTAGTTTCATCTTTAGGTATAGTATGGTTATTATAATAATTAAAATACCTATAAATGAAATCATTGCTTTTAAGTGATAATAGAGTAAAAAGTTTGTACATTTCTGACGCATTTTTTTTTTACTCTGCTGAGCCGGTAGCAGAGTAAAAATAAGGCAGATAGCCATCTGCCTTATTTAATTAAAGGCGTCAATTTTCAATTTAAAGTTTAAATACTTCGCTATGGTGTTATTTGAATATTTCAGATTGGCCATATGCAATATAATGTTTAATCTTCGAATTAATTACATAAATTCTACGTTTTTCATCGCAAAGCCACAATACCACAAAAAAGCCCATCTACAGCTGCTAAACAGTCGGTATGAATATGAACATATCGAATCCATAACGAAAATCAAATAAGTACAACAAATGGGAAGGCACCATTCAGGAGCCAATGCAAACATCGATCCGGTTACCGAACGAGCGTTTTATTGAGCGAAATTCAAAAGCAAAATATTTATTGTCTGCGAGAGAAGCTTTAAATAAAAATTGGGGTGTTTTTCTCCGGCGCGCGTTGTCAGGACAATGGATCGCTATTGGCCCGGTCTGATTGTGCATTCAACTGACCAGTGGAGTTGTGACTTGGATGCGTTTTAAAAGCTGATTTTGGGATATTAGAATCAGTAATTATATTCTTATAACTTTTATAGTGCAAGATGTATTGGACTTGCACTATAATTAAGGTTTAAAAAAAGAAAAGATCTGTGTCCCAGCACATAATAACTACGTCTCCCATATAGGTACATACATATATCCCATCAGCTGCCTTGTAAATTCTTTAACACTTTTAAGTAATTAAATGTCACCCAGGTGTGTCTTAGTATTAATAATTAGATTTGTAGGTCAAGTAACGCTTAAGTATTGTTTGAGGATTCGGCTATGAGGAAGTGCTGATTGCAGAACTTTACTTAAAAATTGGGCAAGTGCAAGTCGGACTCGCGCACGAAGGGTTCCGTACCATCATCTATAAAAGAAAATCACGTTCGTTATATGTATACTTAAATACTTTTTAAGTTTCTACCTGTTTATTAAGATCGAGTAACAAATTGCTTAAAAATTACGTTTGTTGTATGGGAGCCCCTCTTTATTATTTACTTTTTTTTTATTTAATTATTTATTTTGAAAGGTAATATACAACTACATATTCTGTGAAAATTTAAAGCGTCTACATATTACAGTTAGTAATTTTGAGCAAAAAATACGAGAAAAACACGTTTTTTGTATGGGACACCCCTTAATGTTTTAATTTTTTTATTTTTAGTATTTTTGTTATAGCGGCAACCGAAATACATATTTTGTGAAAATTTCAGCTTTCTAGCTATCACGGTTTATGAGATACAGCCTGGTGACAGACAGACAGACGGACAGACAGACAGACAGCGGAGGCTTAGTAATAGGGTCCCGTTTTTTACCTTTTAGGTACGGAACCCTAAAAACGAATGATCTTCTATAAGCATAATATAGACTGTAAGTTTATATGACTTACCTTTAATTTTGGACAAACCAGTGGCGTAACTAGCCTGGGTGGCACCCGGGGCGGTAGTTGGCGAACGACCTTTTTTTTTTGTCGATATCTAACAATTCCGGGCTAACTCTCGTAGTTTTATAGTTTTTGTACATTGTTCTTAAAGTTAAGTTTGGGTGTCACCCCTTTTTTTGGATGGGTGGCACCCCAAAAAGGGTGGCACCCGGGGCGGAACGCCCCCGCCGCCCCTCATTCCTACGCCACTGGGACAAACCACCCTTTGAGAAAGCCTTCAAAATTCAGATACATGCATCTCAAACAAGTAGAATCATGTTCGTTTTTATAAAAGTACTCACATTCTTAAAATTTCTAATGAATATACTTTCTTAAGTTTAAAATGCTCGCGAGTATTTCTGCGAAACCATCCACATTTTCTAATAAATTTATATCTCTCAAACAGACTCATAATTCACGATAATAATCTAGTTACAATGAAAGCTACTTAGAATTCTAAAATCACAAAGTGTATTCTCTTGATCAAGATGTGGAGCGATGGCAATTAATCTGTTAGACTGTACATCATTACTTATCTTCGTTTGCTCATTCTATGGTCTCATGTTTTATGTGTCAAAGGCGTATACACACGTGGTACCTATTGCTTAAAAAAGTCGCTTACAAAAAAAATATTTGCGAATTTTAGTTTTTGTTTGTTTTTTTGTTATATTTTTCCTCTGACTTGCTAAGCCCTTGTCACCAATGATTGTAGAATTGATATGCGTGACGCATGTATCATTTTTCTAAACTATTCACTGATTCGAATTTTGATTTTTAAAATTGTAAAGACTAGTTCTAAACCTCTTTGGATCGAATGTAGACTTAAACAGCTGCATATCATATAATTTTTATTGAATTACTCGGTGATTGGTATATTTTTTTTTTTTCATTTTACTGTATCTGCTGATTTTTATTCTTTAAACAATCAGTTCTTAATTCAGGTTATGAATTTTAAATAAGTGCTTTTCAATTCAAATTGTGTGCACTCTCCCTTACGTAGTCCCCTTATGAGACTGATATTTGTTATTGTGAATAATTCTTCCACAGTTCCGACTGTTTTGTTGGTATAATTTCCTTTTGCTTGTTGCATATTTGTCTCTGAGACAAATTATTTTAAAGCTGACTAGAATAACTCAACGTGCTTTAGGTTCAGTAGATCAATTTTATTTATTCGTTGCTGTTTCGTTGTTTCGTATGATAATTTTGTATTTATTATTTGTTGAGCTAGGCTTGGTTTCGGATAACGGCAAAAGATAGAAGATCTTTTTAAGAAGTTTATTTGTAACAAGACTATGCGTGCTAGCATTTGTGCTATTAATTGTGTCTCAGGATATTTTACAGATATGAAATATCAAACGCACAACCACATTCAAAACATTTTGCGTCTTAGATACCGCAAATGTTTGTCTCTTATGGGCATAACCCATACATTATTCGCGCAGTGTCTCGCTTTACATCTTCTTTCTCTTAGCGTTATCCCAGTTTCAATCTGGGGTCCGCTTACTAGTCTAACCGGATTTGGCTGAATATTAGCTTTTCCACAGAGCGACTGCCTGTCTGACCTCCGCAACCCGAAGGGATAGCGATATTCCATGGTTTAGACTAGTGTCAGTTTATTAAGAAGGTACTGACGCCCTGTAACGACTGTCAAAGATCTTCATGACAACCGGGACCGACGGCTTAACGTGCTCTCCGAGGCACGGGACAAGCGATAATTAACAATTCAATACGCACATAACTTCGAAAAGTCATTGGTGCGCACCGTGGATTCGAACCCGATACCCTCTGCATGGCAGTCTGTTGGTATATCCACTCGGCTATCGCTGCCTGTCTCGCTTTACATACCTGTAACAAAGTATGTACAATTGAACAGCAAATAATGAAAAAATCAAGTCTATATCAATGCACAAATTATGTATTTCGGTTGCCGCTATAACAACAAATACTAAAAAAAAAAAATGAAAATATTAAGGGGGGTCCCATACAAAAAACGTGTTTTTTTTTTCGTATTTTTTGCTTAAAATTACTAACTGTAACAGGTAGACGCTTTAAATGTTCACAGAATATGTAGTTGTATATTACCTTTCAAAATAAATAATTAAAAAAGTAAATAATAAAGGGGGGCTCCCATAAAACAAACGTAATTTTTAAACAATTTGTTACTCGATCTTAATGAACAGGTAGAAACTTATAAAGTATTTAAGTATACACAACGAACGTGATTTTCTTTTATAGATGATGGTACGGAACCCTTCGTGCGCGAGTCCGACTCGCACTTGCCCAATTTTTTTTTATATTTTACTGTGACTTGCTAAGCCCTTGTCACCAATGATTGTAGAATTGATATTCGTGACGCTTGTATAATTTTCCTAAAATATCCACTGATTCGAATTTTGATATATAAAATTGTAAAGACTTGTTGTAAACCTAATGTTTGGATCGAATGAAGACTTAAACAGCTACTTATCATATAATTTTTATTGAATTACTCGGTGATTGGTATATATTTTTTTTCATTTTACTGTATCTGTTGATTTTTATTCTTTAAACAATCAGTACTTAATTCAGGTTATGAATTTTAAATAAGTGCTTTTTAATTCAAATTGTGTGCACTCTCCCTTACGTAGTCCCCTTGTGAGACTGATATTTGTTATTGTGAATAATCTGCCTCAGTTCCGACTGTTTTGTTGGTATAATTTCCTTTTGCTTGTTGCATACTTGTCTCCGAGACAAATTATTTTAAAGTTGACTAGAATAACTCAACGTGCTTTAGCTTCAGTAGATCAATTTTATTTATTCTTTGGTGTTTCGTTGTTTCGTGTGATAATTTTGTATTTATTATTTGTTGACTTAGGCTTGATTTCTGATAAAGGAAAGGGATAGTAAGTATTTTTAGGAAGTTTATTAGTAACAAGACTATGCGTGCTAGCGTGCATGCTATTAATTGTGTCTCAGGATATTTTACAGATATGAAAGATCAAACGCACAACCACATTCAAAACATTTTGCGTCTTAGATACCGCAAATGTTTGTCTCGTATGGGCGTATTATAACCCATACATTATACGCGCAGTGTCTCGCTTTACATACCTGTAACAAAGTATGTACAATTGAACAGCAAATAATGAATAAATCTCAAGTCTATATTGAAGAAGCTGAAATTTGGCATGCATGTATGTTCCTTGGGGACCGTAAGTGTGTACTGAGAAGGGATTTACCGAAATTCTAAGAGCAGCAACGGGCATCCTCTAGTCTCTCATAGGCCGATTGCATTTAACTTCCTATCCCATTCCTTCACGCTTTAGGAAAGATTAGGTCGCAGGAACAACAGCAAACATGCTTAGGTACTGTGGCACTGCTCAAGTAATTTCTGTGACAATTGACAGCATTTGATATAAACTAACATAAGATATTGCGCTCCTGAATATGGATCACGAGATATTGTCGTGGAATCAAATGATGTCGGGTTCTAAAGCTATTGAAATAAATTATGCGTCCAGCTTCGGACGAAGGAAGGTTTCGAAAGAACCTGGCAGAAACTCTTTTTAATCGTCTAGTTTTCACCTGGCATACAACTTGGTTCTTCCTATATAAGTAGAACACACACATCTGCATAAGCTCGAACTCCCCAGAAGTTAATTATACCAACATAATGATCTAGTCGAAAAGCCTGATTTATATAAGATTCAAAGTGGCGCCAATTTAGCGTGGGACCTTATCTCGACGTGCCTGTTGCCAGGACTCTCATTACCCGAGCTTTGCTTCTAATCTTCGCGCCATTTTTAACCTGATTTAAAATCATTATACGTATTAGAGCACGGCTTCGTAAGGGTTAAAATCGGTGTATGCCTATAAAGCGCAAATTGGAACGTATATTCATTAACTAGGTTATGACTTTTAGAATGTATTTTTTTTCCAAATCGATTCAGGGTTTCAGTTTAGAAGCGAAGCCTTCAATTATCTATGTATTTATGACATTGTTATCTATTCTATAATAATATCAACTGGTCTGATATCGAATCAGTATTAGATACACCTTAGAGAAGTTGATGGTCCTTATCGTGACATCATAATAGATCGAACGGTGTTCTAGAAATTCAGAATATTTGAGAGTCAAAGTAACATTTCCAAGAGCTTTATATATTTTTCGTACAAACAGTTTTAGCAAGATTAAAATATATTTAGTTACCAACAACAGGATTATAAGCTCCTCGTGTATTTCATTTAAACTTTGCCCAAATGTCATTCCCAAGTCCAGGCCAAGGGCGAAGGCCAAAGGTCCAACAAATCCTTTGTTTCCCATCCCTGAATATTTTACTATAAAGTTATTGTAAGCCTATTTTGACAAATAAATTACCTTGGGCGGAAGAATATGGCCGAAAAGGTTGTGTTGGACATGTCCAGGGAGTTTACCTATTTCAAGTGTTTCTCTCTGATATTTCACGTGCAAATATACTTTATAAGAACGTTTGCAGGTATATTAAACTAGTGACAGTCTGTTACCGTAAATGATAGCCAAAATTTTTTGTATTTCGCTTACTATTTTAGGCTCAACATTTTAAAATGGAGATGTCTTACAGACAGATAGACATGCATATATTGACTTACGCCTGTTTCCCGGAGGGGGGTAGGTAGAGACTACGGAACGCCATTTGCAACGATCCTGACATATCTCTCTAGCTTCATTCACTCTCATCAAATTTCTCATGCATGCTCTCAGACGGACAGATATTTACAACGATCAAAAGCTAAGTTTAATTTTCTAGAAAAAATAAACAGCATTATTTTGCGAGAATGTTTTAAGACATTTTTCGACTGAAAGTGTTCTATTACCTCTCGTTTACACTGAAAGAAAATGTACAGTTGTTTTTAGGTGACTCGGCTTATATTTCCATTTATATGGCACATCAATCAAAGCGCCTTTAAGATGTAGTCATGACGAACGACATATTTGTGTACCTACATATGTACGTGTGTAAAAAGACGTAGATATTTCGAGTTATCGAAAGTGAGATTTAAAAAGATTTTTTGTTAACATTTTGTTTTTAGTATGAAAGTTATGAGCTAGTTAAGTTTCAAGAACTATTTATATTTTGAAGGTATACAGCTGAAAAGTTTGTTTGTTTGTTTGACTGCGCTAATCTCAGGAACTAATGGTTCGGTTTGAATAATTATTTTTGTGTTGAATAGCCCATTTATCGAGACAGACTTTAGACTACAGAGGGTAATATTATATAATATTACCCACTAGCTGAATGAACACGAGTAGCCCTTTGCCCTAAATAACGCGGGTGTAACCGCGGGCTCAACTAGTCCAAAATATTCATAGTAGTTTATAGAGGGCTGTTTTCGTAATAGGTTGGCTACAGACGGCGGGTAGGTAAATGGTTTCCAGGCAAAAACGCCGGTTACGTGAACAACATTTGTAAGATTTTCATTCTAGGCAGGCGCCGCCAAAGTAAATCATTGTAATTTAATTTTGTTCAGCTCCTTTCTCGTATATTTTCGACTTTAAGGTTAGATGATACTCAGACAGGTAATGGTAGGTATCGGGCAAATGGCTCGGTATACAGATTGTTTTCTGAGAAGTTTATTTAATTTGGAAAGCGTTGTTGCTGACGTTGAGTGAGTTTAGTTTGACAACCTTGATTTTTTTATGTTAGACTTTACCGTATAAGCCGTTAGGGGGACGCGAATGAAAGAAAGAAATGAGAATAGTATTCATTTTGGAGCTAATGATACGTTAATATTACCAGAAGAAGTTAAAAAATGCGGTCTTTTTGGTCTGATAGCTTGTGTTGGTGTTTACTGACACCATAATTTTATTGTCACTCTAGGCTCAAGTACTCTTCGCGGCTCATAAGTAAACTCCTATAAAACCCATCATAAATAAGATGCATTTAGTTCAGCAGAATACTTGTATGACTAGCATCCACTTCGCCATCCATTTTTTTAAAGGTAAAGCAGCATCATAATTTCTTATCATCAGGTCGTAAGCTCCTTCGCCTTGACTGAATGAAAAGAAAATAAATGTCAAAAATATTTACTACCTTACTCTTGACTTGTTACATTTTGGTCGTTTGCGCTCTCGCCCCTGTAAATACGATCTTTCCCTGTTCCTTTATCTTTATTTACGTGGTTTAAACTTTGAAATATATTAACCTTGTTTCCACACCGACATTTTGGCTAAAATGTGGTGTAGCGGCATTGGAAAAACATCAAACTTTTCGAAGGTTTGACTTGAGAGGCGTTTAAACTGCGGTTATGCCGTCAGAAGGCATTCTGCCATGATGTAGCTGTGTATTGATCATAAGGGTGTTGCCAAGACTACGCTTCGTTTATTAGTCATTCTTCTGAATAACGATTGCATTGTTTTCGGAAGGGCTGGCGGATTAACTGCCATAAGAAAGCTACAGTTTTGGCACAGACTTGCTTGTGTTGCAGAAATCTAGACCAAAATCTACAAATTCGAAAACAATATCTGTTTTCTTAGTGACAAACATAACTATCAAAGTAACATTGATACGTGTGTTGCCAAATATTTGGTTGATAAATATGTGACGAGTTTTATGCCTATTTGAAAAAATATATACCTGCCTGCCTGTAATACGTCTGGCACGAGTAACTCTATCTGAAAATAAATAACATAAGAAAACTAAAAATAAACTGATACAAAAACACACTCAGATTTTGTAGGATATATTTTCGATTACCGTCGTATAGAAGCTATGCCTACGGTCTTTGGTCGTCTATCAGATATGAATATTGAGAAATGCAAACAGTTAAACCTAGAGCATTATCTGAAGCACAAATAGGTTTTGCAACAGCGTCCAAACTCCTCCAACATCAATCAAATCACTTTGGCAATTAATGCCTCATACAGACTCAAAGAGGATTCCGATAGTTTGCAGCAAAGCAGCTTACCTGTCGTTGCTTCTGACTATAGCGTTTGGCAACACTGGCATAAGATATTATATGCTCATGAATGACATAACTAAGCAGCGTAAAGTCAATTTCATTCATTTGAGTTCTAGGAATCATCAAAAGCCTTATTATAATCCGTCCCACTGCTGAACACAGGCCTCTTCTCAATATAAGATGGCTTAGGCAATAGTTCTGGGAGTATAAAAACAAATTTCATAATCGGTTTTGGAAAACGGTAATAAATGCTGTGGATTCTAGAAGAAACTTTAGTCTCTCTTTTCATATTTAAATTTTCACTTGATTTAAAACTTAGTTCCAATAACACTAAAGCTCTGAATAGTTCACAAACTCGTGCGAACGTAACAAAATTTGTAAAAAGCAGGCCATTAAGCAGAGCGTAGCGCGTCCTCGGCACATTTTAATTTGTCAGTTAAATTACAGCACATTTCTATGTCAAACTACAAGTGCAAGAGTGACACCCCTATTATTTCACAACTGCGCTACACTCTGTACGCAAGTTGTTAAAATTCCCATGCAACGGAACGTAGCGCCAACACCATATGAACTACAATATCTATGTTTATACTTTATAGAGTTTTATAGCATTACTTGTGAACAATAAACTGTCCTCTACTAACATTTTAATAGCAAAATCTAGTACCGCAGAATAGCGGCTATATTACTTGCAACTTTTACATTGCTGCGTAAGTATGATAAGTCGAATGTAGTGTTCTCTTAAAAGCATCGTTAGGTCTTCTGTATGATAATGTGCTCGGCTAAATGCTTAGCTTAGTGCGTCTTAAGAAATCGCGTTATTAAAATAAATTATACAATGTTGTAAACAACGAACGAACTGGCTATTTCTTCTCTTCTTGCGGCCTGTTTATATGTGTGCCTGTTTATATATGTGGTATATAAATGTCGATTGAACGATATTTATATTTGGGAAATTAATAAAGCCGCTGAATAAGTACCTATAGCTGCAAAACATAAGGTATAGCTAGGTGACCAATGAACGCAAAACAAATCCCAAGCTCTTAAATAAATTAATTCCTCAGACCTCCATTCTGAGAAGCTGCATCGAAATAAATAATATTACTCGTAAAAGCTTTCTGTCCCAAAGAAAGAACAATTTTATTACAAATTATAATTTTATCTGTACATTTAACTCGAGCAATTATGTTACTTAAAATCAGTGTAATCCGGTGCTTAAATGAAAGAAAGTAAGATTGACAGTTAATTTCACCGTACCGTCTGCCTTCATTCAATAATTCGTTCAATTACCAATTAAATCGAATTTGTCCCTTACCCCTCGGCCGAAGATGGCAAACTTGAACATTTATGTTCTTTATCTAACAACTTTCATAATCTTACCCCAATAACTTTCTGATTTAGCACTTAACTTCTATGGCTTTTAACTTTTAAATTTATTATTAAAAAGGCATTCGTCTGTTAAATCTACTAAAATCTATATAGCCCAAAATTATTTAGTAATATTATACCATCAGAATTTCTAGACAACTATATTCATTTAATGTCTTACCAATTCGTGGCCAAATTGGTGTAATGCGGTCCAAACGTTGGGCAAATAAGGAGGTATCTTTAAGGCATTTCCTGTTCAGAAAGTCACATATTATGAGATTATGACTATATCAATTGATTTTCTATAGCGTCTCTATTGGATTATTCCCAACCTGGATAACACATTATTATATATGTATGTCTACATTGCCTTTGAGAGGCCTATATACGGCAGGCTGATGATAAAACGTTTACATTAATGCGATTTAGCTCTGTAAATATTACTATTATTAAGGGATGTCGATATCGAATTAGTTACTAGCCGTGAAATACAAACAAACTTTAAACGCTTTATGAATTTATAATATAAGTTTAGTTATGATAATTTATTATATTGATAATTTCGTCGGCTTGGCATTACCGGCTCCCATTACGTTAATATGATATTAACCGCACAGAAATTAATTCACTTTAATTTTAATTGTGCGAATGCTATTAATGTTGACATGTACATTAATTAGTGTTAATCTTTTGTTGCAGGTATGTGTGCTGTTTATCATGGAAATGGAAAGAGTAGTTTCATCTTTAGGTATAGTATGGTTATTGATAAAAACCACCTATAAATCAAATCATTACTTTTAAGTGATAATAGAGTAAAAGGTTTGTAAATTTCTGACGCATTTATTTTTATTTTACTCTGCTACCGGCTATCTGCTCATTGAATTAAAAGCGACGATTTTCAATTTCAAGTTTAGATACTTCGCTAAGGTGTTATTTGATTATTTCACATTCGCCATATGCAATGTAATGTTTCATCTTCAAATTAATCACATAAATTGTACGTTTTTCATCTGAAAGACACAATACCACACAAAAAGCCAATCCACAGCTGCTAAACAGTATGTATGAACATATCGAATCCATAACGAAAATCAAATACTTAAGTACAACAAACGGGAAGGCACCATTCAGGAGCCAATGCAAACATCGATCCGGTTACCGAACGAGCGTTTTATTGAGCGAAATTCAAAAGTAAAATATTTATTGTCTGCGAGAGAAGCTTTAAATAAACATTGGGGTGTTTTTCTCCGGCGCGCGTTGTCAGGACAATGGATCGCTATTGGCCTGGGCTGACTGTGCAACTGACCAGAGTGACCAGTGGTGTTCTGGCTTGGATGCGTTTTAAAAGCTGATCTTGGGATATTAGAATAAGTAATTATATTCTTATAACTTTTATAGTGCAAGATCTATTGGACTTGCCCTATAATTAAGTTAAATAAAAAAAGAAAAGATCTGTGTCCCAGCACAGCACATCTACATCTCACATATAGATAGGTATATATCCCATATCCCATCAGCTGCCTTGTATATTCTTTAACACTTTTAAGTTTTAAGTAATTAAATGTCACCCAGATCTGTCTTAGCATTAATAATTAGATTTGTAGGTCAAGTAACGCCTAAGTATTGTTTGAGGATTTGGCTACGAGGAAGTGCTGATTCCAGTACTTCACTTTAAAACGAATGATCTTCTATTAGCATAATATAGGCTGTAAGTTTATATGACTTACCTATAATTTTGGACAAACTACCCTTTGAGAAAGCCTTCAAAAATGTCTTTGCAGTATTGGCCACTCGTGACTTTTCTGGCTGAAAGCTAGATACATGCATCTCAAACAAGAAGAATCATCTTTCTTTTTTATAAAAGTAGGTACTCACATTCTTAAAATTTCTAATGAATATACTTTCTTAAGTTTAAAATGCTCACGAATATTTCTGCGAAACCATCCACATTTTCTAATAAATTTATATCTCTAAAACAGACTCATAATTCACGATAATAATCTAGTTACAATGAAAGCTACTTAGAATTCTAAAATCACAAAGTGTATTCTCTTGATCAAGATGTGGAGCGATGGCAATTAATCTGTTAGACGGTACATCGTTACTTATCTTCGTTTGCTTATTCTATGGTCTCATGTTTTATGTGTGAGGGAGTATACACACGAACGTGGTATTGGATTTACTTAAAAAAGTCGCTTACAAAAAATATTTGCGAAATTAAGATTTGTTCGTTTTTTTTTTTATATTTTACTGTGAATTGCGAAGCCCTTGTCACCAATGATTGTAGAATTGATATTCGTGACGCTTGTATAATTTTCCTAAAATATCCACTGATTCGAATTTTGATATTTAAAATTGTAAAGACTTGTTGTAAACCTAATGTTTGGATCGAATGTAGACTTAAACAGCTGCATATCATATAATTTTCATTGAATTACTCGGCGATTGGTATATTTTTTTTCATTTTACTGTATCTGTTGATTTTTATTCTTTAAACAATCAGTTCTTAATTCAGGTTATGAATTTTAAATAAGTGCTTTTCAATTCAAATTGTGTGCACTCTCCCTTACGTTGTTCCCTTATGAGACTGATATTTGTTATTGTGAATAAACTGCCTCAGTTCCGACTGTTTTGTTGGTATAATTTCCTTTTGCTTGTTGCATATTTGTCTCCCAGACAAATTATTTTAAAGTTGACTAGAATAACTCAACGTGCTTTAGCTTCAGTAGATCAATTTTATTTATTCTTTGCTGTTTCTTTGTTTCGTGTGATAATTTTGTATTTATTATTTGTTGAGGTAGGCTTGATTTCTGACAAAGGAAAGAGATAGTAGATATTTTAAGGAAGTTTATTTGTAACAAGACTATGCGTGCTAGCGTGCGTGCTATTAATTGTCTCAGGATATTTTACAGATATGAAAGATCAAACGCACAATCACATTCAAAACATTTTGCGTCTTAGATACCGCAAATGTTTGTCTCGTATGGGCATATAACCCATACATTATATGCGCAGTGTCTCGCTTTACATACCTGTAACAAAGTATGTACAATTGAACAGCAAATAATGAAATAATCAAGTCTATATAAATGCCCAGGTTTTCAGTAATGACCGGATTGTGCAATCGAAATGAGAAACTACTAGAAATACTTGTACAGTTCCGAGCTAAGTTAAGCTGAATACCAACTTTTACATCCAAAAGTTAGTTGATGCGGGATCGCACGGATTCCTCCCTGGAGATGCCATTCCTTTCTTCTTTATGTGTTAGACTAACACTAGGTATTACGTTCGGAAACCTTTTATTTCCACGAATCTATTTCAATTTGTCGCTGTACTGTGACGTTTGGAATGCTTTGCTTTGTACGGATCGTGTCTTAGGTTAGGTTTCTGAACAGATAATCTTTGTGATTTGATTGTGATGTTCTATTTGGTGTTGTGTAATAAAAAAATAAGTGTATTTTTATTCAATGCTAGTCCCTGTGACGGTTTTAAGCTTTAATCCAACACAAGACAAAGTATGACATGTGAAAGTTAATTCAATCCAGCCTATGTTGCATTTTGAACGTGAATGATATCCAATATACTTATATCAATTCAAAATTAAATATCACGTTCTGAGATTCAATTTGATTGCCAGGTAGCATCAGATCGTACACTTCAACAAATCAAATTTCGTAAAATAATCCGTCATAAAATTCGCTGGTAAGAATCGCTCCTTTTGAGTATCCATTTATAATATAGATAGCTACATACTTTAATGTTGAATAGATCTTAATCCACACGAAACCCATGTACACACCAGTACAAAAATAAATAGAAGGTGTATTATATCCTCGTTCACTAAGACGTCCGTAACATCCAATTTAAAACGCAACAGAGAATCCATTGTGCGCATATCCTTATTTAAGATACGTTCTCGTGTTGCTATGGATCAGTGATCCCTGATACAAAAGTCCCCACTTTGTAGGGACGCTCAACAATGTGTTGAAAGTGTGGCGGATCCACTGATACGTAATCTTCTAAGAGCGGGTGGGATTGTTCAAGATAGTGCTTGGCAACACCAAATTAGGGTCAACGTGTGGGTTAATATTATTCCGCAGTTCTTTTTTCGTATCCGGTTATTTTAAGTTTAAAAAAATTATTTTTAAATAAAAAGAAACCGACTTCAAAAAACACCAAGGAACTAAAAAATAAAAAATAATTGGTTTTGGAGGAACAATTTTTGGAGTCGGTGCCAAGCCAAGTATTTCTGATCTGACTATAAAACCTCTACACATTTTTATACAACTTTTGTTGTTGATAGAATAGGTAGTTTGTAATTTAGTAGATAACTTTTTGCGTAAGTGTTTGGCACCGACTCCAAAAATTGTTCCTCCAAAACCAATTATTTTTTATTTTTTAGTTCCTTGGTGTTTTTTGAAGTCGGTTTCTTTTTATTTAAAAATATTTTTATTTTTTGCTTTTTGGTGGAATACTAATAAAAAATAGTAATAGGTGGTAATTAGATACATAGGATAGTGTACGTGGTAAATGATGGGGGGCCTCCCCATCATTTACCACCTACACTATCCTTTTCTTTACGTACCTACACTATTCTTTGCGTGCTTCAATTCTGAAATGTAGACCTGTACCTTTCTAGCAATTTGAAGTATTTTTTTGTTATAAACTAACTAGCCTAAACACGTTCGTTTCAGTTCCATCATCACATCCCGGAAATCATCCAATACCAAAGTGTTTGCCAAGATAAAACAAATGAGCCTAAACACGATGAGATTGCGTTATTGTATTACAAAGATCACATGGCCACCTTCCTGCTCTATCATCAAAGTTTGGTAAACATTCAGCACTAAAGTCCATGTAAAGACGAATCAAACGAGCTCAAACTCAATGGGATTGCGTCATTGTATTACAAAGACCCCATGGACACCTTCCTACTCCATCATCAGACCCTGCAAAACATCCAGTACCAAAGTACATGTTAAGACGAATCAAACAACCCTAAACTCGATGAGATTGCGTTATTGTATCACAAAGATCTCATGGTTACCTTCCAACTCTATCATCAGACCATGGAAATCATCCAGCATCAAAGTCTATGTAAAGACGACTCAAACGACACTAAAGTCCATGTAAAGACGAATCAAACGAGCTCAAACTCAATGGGATTGCGTCATTGTATTACAAAGACCCCATGGCCACCTTTCTGCTCCATCATCAGACCCTGCAAAACATCCAGTACCAAAGTACATGTAAAGACGAATCAAACAACCCTAAACTCGATGAGATTGGGTTATTGCATCACAAAGATCTCATGGTTACCTTCCAACTCTATCATCAGACCATGGAAATCATCCAGCATCAAAGTTTATGTAAAGACGACTCAAACGAGCCCAAACTCGACGGCGTTGGGTTGTTATCGTCAAATCGCTTTAAGTGTGCTTATAAAATTTGAAGATTTCCTTCGATTTTTCAGGACTCCATGATCATATCCTGACTTGGTGATCATGGGACCAACTAGGAGGTATACTCTTTCAATCAAAACAAGAATTTTCGAAATCGGTCCAGGCGTCTTAGAGAAATCGGGGAACATACATAAAAAAAAAAAGATTCCGACGAATTGTTAACCTCCTCCTTTTTTTGAAGTCGGTTAAAAATAGAAGTTGTGTTCGCTTTGTTTTAGAAAGAAAGAAAATTATTATTAATTCACATTCTTCTTCTTCTTTTGCCTTCCCTGTTCACATATTACTTTGGGTCGACGCATTATTAATTCACATTATGCACACAAATAAAAATATCAGTAAACCAATATACACTTTAACATCTACATCTGATATACAATCAGCCTCTTACCTTGTAATCGTCAAAACATCAATAATAATAATAATAATAATAATAATAGAGAATATTTTCTCAACGCGAACGTGGATATGCATCGGGACGTTGTCGCAGTGGACGCCGGATTAACTCCGCTCAGTTTATCGAAGGACAACTGGCGCAGACCTGTGGTGCTTAGCACTGACGATCGCAAGCTTGTTTGGCAGAGCAAGGAGCTTCATGGCAGGTTCTACCGGGCTCTACATGGGCCGGAAGTAGACTTATTAGCCTCGGTGAACTGGCTACGCTTCGGTGACCTCTTTGGGGAAACCGAAGGGTTTGTCTGTGCAATTGCTGACGAAGTGATCAAGACGAATAACTACCGGAAATATATCCTGAGGGATGGCACTACTGATATTTGCCGTGCGTGTCACCAGCCTGGTGAATCCCTCAGGCATATCATTTCCGGTTGTTCTCGTCTTGCTAACAGTGAGTACTTGCACAGGCATAACCAAGTAGCCAGGGTCATTCACCAGCAACTTGCTCTGAAATACAGGCTTGTAGATGGTGAGGTGCCGTACTACAGGTATGTGGCGGAGCCTGTCCTGGATAATGGTCATATCACATTGTACTGGGATCGATCTATCATCACAGACAGGACTGTTGTTGCCAACAAACCTGATATTGTGTTGATAGATCGATCAGAGCGCCGCGCAATAATTGTTGATGTTGCCATCCCTCATGATGGCAATCTCGTGAAGGCTGAGAAGGACAAGCAGATAAAATATCTGGACTTGGCTCACGAGATTGTTGACATGTGGGATGTTGATTCAGCAATTATTGTGCCGATAATCGTTACAGTGAACGGTTTAATACCCAAGAGCCTCACCCAACATCTTAGGAGGCTCGCGTTGGAACCTTGGGTCAGGGGCCTGATACAGAAGGCAGTACTGCTGGACACGGCACGCATAGTGAGGAGGTTCCTTTCTCTTGAGCCCTAACCACCAGTAGCTTGGAGCCTGTTCCCGATACTGGTGGGTTTCCATAACATACTTTTATATTTTTAAATGTATTTTTTTTTTATATTTAAAAATGTATTAATATGGTATGAGATAAATATTAAATAAAGGTGATAATAATAATATTGCCCATTTATTTCCAATCATTCAATATTACATTGCATGCATTTTAAAAATAATAATCATAATCATATAATAAATATTCATTAAAATCACTGATGTCAATTTCCATAAATTCAATTAACTTATTTATTATTTCTTTTTTTTTGCAAAACATCAATATGTCTAGATTTCTTATTGAAATGCCCAAAAATAAATGTGGTTGGTTCCCCTGGAGAAGCATTAATCATAATCTAAAAACCACTAGGTTATAGATATACAGTAGTATTTTTGTTGAAATATGTTTACCTAATTGAAATATTGAGCTGCAATAGCTACCTACTGATCGTTGGAACTGTAGTGTTGGTTAACTTAATAATAATAATATTCTACCACATTCACACAACACCATCTAGTCCCAAACTAAGCAGAGCTTGTACTATGGGTACTAGACAATGAATAAACATACATATATACTTTTTTTTTGTAAATACATACATATTATACTTAGAAACACCCAGACCAAGACAAACATCCATGTTCATGCACACAAATGTTTGACTTGAGCGGGAATCGAACCCGCGACCTTCGGCGTGGCAGGCGACTACACTACCGCTACACCAACTGGTCGTCATATAGTCAGATAAATCACAATTGAGAAGCAATTGTTACAAAAAGCCACAGTATAACTACTTACTATCAGACAGAAATAACCTAGGTTTTATTCATACTAAGACAGGGTCAATCTACAAGTAGTATGTACTATCCCTACAGCTTCATAATGAAACATGAAATAGAATAAAAAGCTGGTCTTGTCTTATATTACTGGCGAGTTATGAGTCAGTGTTGAGCTAACAGCTCTTTCTAATATTCCCCGCCGCCACTATGTCGCTAAACTAGAAGAAGACTAGCTGTAATGAAATGAACTATTTCATTAAGCTGGATACACACTAAACAATAAATACAAGACGGTAATAAAGTTAAATTAATATAGTTGAGTCGTAACATGACCGTCGCGGTCGACTTCAAGCTATGAGAAATGGCTAGTTTTTAATCTAGAGGGTACCCTGGCGTATAAAAAAAGAGATAAATATGGAACCACTGTACTGAAGACCACAGGAGAATAGTTAGATTTACTTTTTAAAATTAGGTTCGAATTTCTATAGGGCATTTGACGAATTTATTGCTATGCCATAAATATATAATGGACATAAATAGCGTGATTATTTACTTTCATATTATATTTTATTATATATACTAATTACTAATACGATATTTACTTTTCTATATAATTTGTAATGTCACTAGCAGTAACTATCTTTATGGTGGCAGCCTCGTACGTGTAATTGTTTATTTAAGATAAAATTATATTATTATTAGATATTTTTGAGAAAGGGATAAAACATGCGTCATGTACTAAATTCATACGCTTGTCTATCAACTATCTTTAAATAGAAAATAATTACTCATAATCCAATATTTTGATCAGTAGTTAAATACCTTACGCATACAATGTTCAGTCACTCCAAAGCAACATTTTGGTCTTAGCCTAAACATAGGCGATATCATACAGTCATCTCGACTAGTGGTCTAGATTCCCTCCCCCGCATTGTGGCTTGCAGAAATATCGTACTTCAAAACTAGTTTCTAGTTTCACGTCTTTGCCCGTTTTAGGAGACAAATATTAGTCAGCCAAATAGCTCCGGGCTCTCAGAAGTTTTCCTTTAGATAACTTGTGAGATTTCAAGTTCCATGCGTGACGTCTGTGTAAGGAGATATGACTTCGCTTTGATTTAGAATTGGACCAGAACT
The DNA here is from genome assembly GCA_944739405.2 of Euclidia mi. NCBI lineage: Eukaryota > Metazoa > Arthropoda > Insecta > Lepidoptera > Erebidae > Euclidia > Euclidia mi. The sequence goes on along the minus strand of OX123204.2, from coordinate 20,339,859 downwards.
TGTGCGGTATTTAAATAAACCATAACGTCGTAAAACTTCTATGTGGTTTAGATGTTAGTTGTAAGACTTATGTTTTTTTTTTTATGGAATAGGGGGCAAACGAGCAGACGGATCGCCTGATGTTAAGCGATTACCGCCGCCCATGGACACCCGCAACACCAGAGGAGTCACAAGTGCGTTGCCGGCCTTGTTGTTATAGGATTATGGGAAAGTGGTATTAGTCTGAAAGTGCTGGTTCAGAATCTACAATTATATAAACACTTTAAATGACGGTTAGTTTATTATATTTTAAACTAGAAATCATCTTTACTATAAACACACATGGATTCACAGACAGAGATAGCAAATACGTTTTGGTACCTACCTACGTATTTCAATCGGCGAGTCAGATAAGTCAATGATTGTGTGCTGGTCACTGCCAATCGACGAATGACGAGTCGAACATATTATAGTCTTCGTCAATCGTGAAATCTTATGCCACGACACAAACAGTTGTAAAAATCTTCCGTCTTTTTCCTTGTTGGAGAGATTTGAATCCGACCACCCGTCTAAAACGAATTACGACAAAGAAATAAACACAATATGATATTTGAGTAAACCGCGTGAATTTGAGTATTCACCACAGATGAGACAAAGATTGTCGTGATTTATTTTATTCGTGCGGCGACTCCGTGTCATTCGTCCGCAGACTTCGTGACTCCGCGTTATGTGTGTCACCGCCTTTATTTTTATATAAGAAATATGTGCGCTAGACTCGGTTTTAGGACAAGGTATTGAAATATTATAAGAAATCCTAGCCTTCAAGGATGTTCTAGTGAGTTATTGGACGGTCTCCTTTATCTAGTAAAGAATAGAATATACTGCAATGTTATATTCTTTGTACTAAATTAAAATGTTATCCTTAAATATACTGACACTGACCTAAGCTAATGAATATTGTCCTTTGGGTTGCGGAGGTCAGACGGCAGTCGCTCTATAAAAAAGCTAATATTCTGTCAAACCTAGTAAACCTAGTAAGGTGATGAATAATATTATCCATGAGCTGTCTTAAAAAGCCATTAGGAATAAAGAGCACAATATTTTTTTCTAGCTTGAAAATATTTATGTGGTACTTAAATTTGATTAATACATTTATTACTTCCGCCGTAATACGTCGATGTTTATTGCGAAATAACACGAAATATGTTGACGAATTCATGTAATAAATCGTCGGGGCTTTTATATTGCGTAATTTAAGCGCCGCTTTACAATACACGTACATATTGCTGTTTTACCATTGTACTAGTTTGATAACACTACTCGAATTGCTTGTGGAAATCAACGATCGCGAACAAAAAATAAATTGGACACCCCGATGGTTAAAGTTTATAAATTTCGTATTTTAAATTCAATTGTATCTTAATTATCTTTACACGGATCCGGGCACTTTTTTATTAATATTCTTATTTAAGATATTTATGGTGGTTATTAATTTTCAGATTGATCTTGACTTAAAAGGGGTTCATGTATTATTAGTATTAATAAAAAAAAATCGATGAATGTTACTATGTAGGTATACATTTACAAGCTACCACTCGGCGGCTTGGGCCGTAATATAACTATATAAAAGACTATAAATGTAAAAAATCATGTAAGTATATAAAATAGATGCAAAAACTTACTGTTTAATCCTTTTATAACGCAAATCATAACTTACATTATTATATGGCTTTGTACTAACCTGTAAAGAAATATTAGTGCAGGCTCCGAAACATCACAAGAATACAAAATTCATTAATAAATAAATCAATACATAACATCCATAGCCTGCCTTAATCGGGTAATGAACAGGCACTTAAAATGTAAGTTACTAAACAAAATTATCCCATTAGCCGCGTTGCCATCTCAAGTTGTCGATTTACGACATCGATATAGATCAATGTGCCGTGTTTACTTCCTTAAGCTCTTCAAATAATTTATTAACTTAATTTAACTTTGACTTAAGTTCATAAAATAAATTTGCGTTAACCTTAGCACCGTAGCACACTTGCCACTGTTTATGATGACTGAGACACGCGTTTTGAATGCCAGTTCTTTTGCCACGCACAGAACATTAGATGTAAACAACTACCAATAAAAAGCTACTACTAATTTAGCAAAAGACAATCCTTATAACACTAATAAGGGCCTACCACCAACGGGACTAAAACAGTTCTGAATAAAAATTAAAAAAACAGTGTCATTGACTGTCACAGCCGAGCGGACGTGACGTAGGCACTTTTAACACAAAATGACTACGTACTTTATTATAAAAACGTCTAAGCATTTCCTTCAAGTCCAAAACTTTCTTTTAAACGTTGTCGGACACGACAACTTTTCATTCTTAAGCCAAAATATGATTTTAATATTGTACTACCTTTAAGCTACTAGTGTAGATACGAACAGAGTGCTATACAGATGGTCTCAGATTCAGAAACACAGCGCGCATCGTGGACTTTTCGAAGTGTGAGAGAGGATAGAAAATTTTGAGTTTGTCCTGTACCTCTTTTCCCCTTAAGAAATACATACTTAAAATTCCTTCTTTAGTAGGTGCCTTCATCATAAAAAATCTACTGAGGAAAGCTCTGCGATGATATATCAATCAGGACAATTGATTTTATAAACATATATGATGAACTTTTTTTTTTTACTTTTGCCAATAATCGTATATTTTAGCTTATACTATAAATTCTCTTACATATTTTCATGCCCCGGCAATACGCTGCCATACACCATATATCCCTCATCATATGTGCTGTCAAACAGCATTCCATGACTCATCCCCATAAGCCACTACATTCCATTCCTCTTACCCGAATCCCTGTCATCCATTAAATAGTCGACGCTCGCATTAAGCGCGTTATCTGCAGTTGATTCGTGCAACAGTGACACTCGCCGTGTTAATGGGCAGCACTTTTAACAGTCCTACATTCATCATTCGTCAGTAATGAGGCCATTGACGTGGGCTTTAGGGCTGCCACGCTTGATAGAGATATTAAACGTCGATTTTTATATATTTGATGTATGATTGTATTGGCATGAGTCTGACCCTTTAGTCAGATGTGTCTCTTACATTAATATACGTAGATTATATTAATAAATATACGTATATAATATAATAGATGTAATGTAGCAAAGTTAGTTTATTTCTTACAATTTGCGCGCCCATCTTATAAGATGATGGTTGACGCAGTCTGTGGGAGGGTCAAAGGTGAACAGAGCGGGGAATCCACAAACCACTTCAGTGTCACACAGGCACTCATTGTGGCGCGGTCGCAGAGCCACATGATTTTTTCATCTTCATAGTAGTTGTAATCTGTGACTATATTCACGGATTACAACTATGCAGTTTACAATATTAAAATGTCTGTAATAATATTTTTTTATATTTTAAATTTCCTGTGACTTTATTCATTTAGTAGTATCTACTTAAATATGACTTCAATCTAATCTATGTACTCATAAACTTAATAGAAAAAGATAAGTACGGTCAACAGAAACAAATCAAACCCAAAATATAAAAGGACTTCCCAATTTGGCAACCCTACACAGCTCGTTACATTGTGACATTACTTTGTTCATTTGAGAGAAGCTCATTTTTTTAATTAGTAATCCCCGTTGAGTGATGTACGGGTTAATTTAGAATATGAGGGGTTCTAAATAATGCGCAGGTGTAAGGAAGGATATGATCGATGTTTGGAGTCGAGCCGGAACGTTAAATTAACGGTTGACGAAGCAATTTGTTCAGTCAAAGCTCAAATTTCAGACCTTACCTAAATATTGTCGATGAAATTATTGTTAGACCTTCACATTGAAATTGAACTGTTTATGTATATAGATATTTTCCTTGCTTCGCCAAGCTTGTAAAAGATTTCATTGTTTAATAAAATATTTTATAGCTTTTTGAAGCCTGAGACGAATTTTAGTTTTTGTTCAGAAGGTTTTTTGTGCCGTCGCAAAGCTTTCAGTGTTTGTAAGAAAAATATTAAAACCACGCTAGAAAATATGACAGTACCAACGAGACCTTATTAAAAGATCTGGTTGGTCTGGTCGGTTTAAAAGTCTAGTCGGGACGTCTATCTAAGATTAGGCTATTATATTTAGTTTTTATTTTGTCTATAGAGCAGACTTACCTTTTCGTCTATATATCAATTACTTGTTACGGTTTCCACCAGTTCTAAATCATAAAACCTGTGTCAAAAGTATAGCAACCACGTCCCACATATAGCAACGCAATTAACCTTAGTTTATCATAATGTTTAAGCGACAGTTCTTAGAAAGATGTGAACGGTACAGCAATAAGTATGTTGCCACTTAAAAGAATGAGAACGACCGTTCTAAAGTTGTCAATCTGGGCAATGTGGATAACTTCACAGATTTAAACTGCAATATGAGAAATACATTCACGACCTTCACGTATGTAACGGGTGCTGACTGACTGACCTGTAGGTCTAATGGTTAGCGGCACTGAATATTTAGAAGTGGGTCGTGGGGTCGATTCCCAACCATGAAGACTCTTTGAGTCAGGTTACCAAGCCGTGGGTCATGGATCATTCCCACCCAGGACAAACCTTTGTGAAATGACTTCAATGAAATGTTCAGCATCTGTGTATTACTTATCTATATTCAATATAATGTATGTGTTTAAGAGCTCTGTTTGGAATTGCTTGGCACGGACTAACTTCATGGAGTGTAGTGGGTTTAACACCCAAACAAAAGGACAAAATGGAAACTCATTAAAACTAAACTACAGAACTTGCTGCGATCTAAAAGCCTTTAGCGTGTATCTTTATCTGCTTTTTAAATATTTGTAATCATCATATCAGTAGATTTATTACAAGGGGTTGTAACTGCATAAGTGTATTCTGTTCGACGCTCTTTCATCCCGTTGTCGAGTTATAACCACACAAACAGTCAGATTTGCGCCCGCGGTCTTAGATCCCCAGATAAGGAGCTTATATACCCGACTCGCTCCGAACATGACCGAAGAAACCCGACCACGGGAACGAGGTCATTCAACGCTCCCTTTCACTGCGTCCCTTATCAACACACGACAGCCGCCCTCTATCCGTCCTACTCACTCTTATTTGAATATTTAACTTTATAAGGAACAGAAAATGCAGACGGACAATGATTTAGAAAAGCTGTGAGACCAGTATATCATTTATGCTAGCACAGGGCAGGGCCAGTGATATAAATTGAATAAAATTAATACGGACATCAATTTGTTTACGGTCCGGTCGATGCTCTTATTTCTATTGGCTGTATTGTCGGGTGATATTTATTTTAATCGGGTCAATTTGTTTTACGAACGTAGTGGAACGTAAGTTGAAATATGATATACGAAATTGTATCAGATTTTGAGGATAATATATGTAAATTTGATGACTTGAAGTAGTTTATTCTAAGTTACGTCGACCTTAAGTAGCTACTTATCATTGGGATCTTGGGATCTAACGTTAGGTTTCGGGATAATGGCAAAAGTACTTCTTACAATAAGGATTATATATTATCTTCTTGGGTTTACGCGAATGTTACACATTGAAATTAAACTACAGTTTACGGATTTTATCGCGTTGTATTGGTTTCATTAAGTTATTACATTTGAAACTAAAGATCTAGAAACTATATTTTTAATTTATTACTAGCCGACGTTTCGAATTCTTTACAGAATTCATGTTCACGGCAGACTGAGGTGATATTTGTCTTTTTCTTGAATGTATAAGTTATCTCAAAGTACCCGAACATTTTTCAACTACTGGTGTTACTATTTACGCAGAATGAGCTCACAGTGTCCTTAGGTCTTCTGGTGACTTTGTCCTTCTTGGGTTTCATTAGCCTTATGACAGGGTCCCAACAACATGCCTGAGGAATATGCAGAAATACTCAAACACTGCCTGACAACGGGCTATCTGTTATGGGACAAGAAATACTACATACAAGTAGACGGTGTAGCAATGGGCTCTCCAGTATCGCCTGTTGTCGCTGACATCTTCATGGAGGACTTCGAGGCGCGAGCCCTGCAGACTGCCACCATCACACCGAGGTTCTACAAGCGGTATGTAGATGACACTTTCACAATTTTACCAACAGATAGTGTTAATGCTTTCCTAAACCATCTTAATTCTATTAATAACCAAATACAATTCACAATGGAATTAGAGGCAAACAAGTCTTTAGCTTTCTTAGATGTACTTGTCATCAGGAATAAAAACAACTCCTTAAGCCATACTGTGTATAGGAAAAAGACCCATACAAATAGGTACTTAAACGGTGAATCTCACCACCATCCTAAACAGTTAGCTACTGTAGGAATTTCTCTGTTTCAGAGAGCCCGCGGGATCTGTGACAAGAAACACCTGGACGCTGAGCTTCAACATGTCAGGCAAGTTCTGCAAGACAACAAGCTCCGACCGCCGCGCCACTGTCACAGATCCCAGAAGAAAGAAAAACCAGCCACAGTAGAAAGACAACCTGCTGTCCTCCCATACATCAAGGGCGTGACCGACAAAATTGGCTACATCTTGAAGCGAGCTTCTATCAAAACTTACTACAAGCCGCCAACGAAGATCAGTCAATTATTACCATCTGTCAAGTGTCAGTTACCCTTGCAAGAGGCCGGTGTCTACAAAATTGACTGTGAATGTGGGCTCTCATACATTGGACAAACCAAGAGAAGCATAGGCATTCGACTCAAAGAACATATAGCTGACATAAAACATAAACGCTCAACAAAGTCTGCTGTGTGTGAACATGTGGAACAAGGACCCAACCACTACCTGCGATTTGATGAACCACAGATACTCGCAAAAGAACATCGTTTTCTTCCAAGGATGATACGAGAGGCTATTGAAATTAAAAAACACCCTAATTTCAATAGGGAAGATGGTTGGAATGTTCCTCCAGCTTGGGACCCTGTCATAAGGCTAATGAAACCCAAGAAGGACAAAGTCACCAGAAGACCTAAGGACACTGTGAGCTCATTCTGCGTAAATAGTAACACCAGTAGTTAAAAATGTTCGGGTACTTTGAGATAACTTATACATTCAAGAAAAAGACAAATATCACCTCAGTCTGCCGTGAACATGAATTCTATAAAGAATTCGAAACGTCGGCTAGTAATAAATTAAAAATATAGTTTCTAGATCTTTAGTTTCAAATGTAATAACTTAGTGAAACCAATACAACGCGATAAAATCCGTAAACTGTAGTTTAATTTCAAAGGATTATATATGTTGCATAAGTGATCTTACGATAATAAAACCAGCATGAAATAGATACAATATGAATATGTTTTTAAGTTCTTGTAAGTACGTAATGTTCTTTTGTATGCCACTGAATATTCTGTAGCTTCATATATTTTCTGTTAAATAGGGCGCAAAAAAACTAACTATTTACGTTCGCATTATAGCATAGTAAGGATGATATTTAAAAATACGTTATCAAATAAATGGAGAGGTTGTTTATAATGTCAGACACAAATTGTGCATTTGGCTACCGGCTACCAACATCACAGGCATTATAATTGAAGACCTCTTCAAACAACAATTGTTCTCTATTGACTAACATTTAGAAACTTGGCTAGTCAGTTTTACGTGCGAAAGTGGCAAATCAACAACCCCAAGATTCCCTTTAACGCATTCAAACCCATATCGGCCTGAACGATTCGCTTACAAAACGGTCTTTAAAATACACTCTGAGTTTAAAAGAAATTCCAACTATAAAATTACAGCCATTTTCAACGGTTTCTAGGTTTATATTTCAAGTAAGTGAGCCAAGTTTAATAGAAGTGAAGTTGCTTGGAAGTGAATCGACCAGGTAGTGCAATTTGATAGCTCATCGGGCTAAGATATACTTGAGAGTTGCTTACGTAGAACGAAGCAGGTAGAACGTTTATATCTCTAGAATATTAGTATTGATATGGATGCTTTTCGAAGAATCTAGCGTTCCTAATAGTTGTATTATTTCTAGGCTTCTGAGAATGGCTTGCAGATGTCACGAAATAGCTATCTCTTCCTTAGTCACTCGAAGCAATCAAATCATCATCAGCCCTTTATACTGTCCCATTGCTGGGCACGGGCCCCTTCTCACAATGAGAAGGGTAAGGCCATAGTCCACCACGCGCACCAGAACATCATGGAGAACTCTCAGACATGCAGGTTTCCTCACGATATTTTCCTTCACCGATAAGCAAGCGATAATTAACAATTTAATACGCACTTAACTTTGAAAAGTTATTGGTGTGTGCCGTGGATTCGAACCCGAGACCCTCTGCGTAGCAGTCTGTCGGCCTCACCACTCGGCTATCGCCGCTTCAATCAATCAAAAGCAATCTAATATAAGGCATAAAATGTATTCTTATATCTTATAAACCCTGAAAATACGGCTGTTGGTGAGAATTCATTTACTGATTACCTGATTGACCTGACTTCTGGCGTCCAGTCTTACCTGAACGAAATTTAGAAGATTTTGATAGCGGATTAAGCGTTAGGTGTAATTATCATTAAATAATTAATAGAGGGAAACGAAATGAATACCAAGAGTAAATTAATTGGTAATGTTAAACCATAGAATCGTACTTAAACTTGAGCCAACCTTATTACGCGATTAAGAACTCTGCAGCAATTATTATATGATATCCTTTGCATGAAGGCACATAATATGACATTTTTCAGTGTTATTATTTTGCAAAAGCAACGTTATTTCAATAACGATAAGGTTGATATTTCAATAATGTAGCATTTCCAAAATTTACCGTCATCTCATTACTCGAGTATAAGTTATAATAATTCGTATCCCAGTACAAAAGGAAATTGCTTGTTTCCTGTGTATCGGCGTGGTCTCAGTTTCCTTTATTTTAATCTGTAATCTAGTAGAAATGCGTGCTTCGTTGAACTTCAGCGAAATTCCGGTGATTCATTTTTTCATTTCTCTCTCCTTTGTAGTTAAAATAGCGAATTCGCAGTCAGCAAAAATATTTACTTTTTCACAAAGAAAACAGTATTAAGAGATTCCATTTTTAAGTTTATTTTGTGTTCTTAAATTAAAGTTATTATGTTTTTATAAACAAAGTCAGAAAAATGTTTGCAGCGAAACGAAAGCTTCGCGCATAATGGTTGATAAAACAAGATTAAAATTGTCACTGTACCTCTATACAGTTATTTAGTGAACAGAATAAAAGTATGATTAGTAGATTGCATTATTTAACAGCGTATGCAACATATTTTATACTTTCTCGTGCAGGGATTTAGGTTTAAAATGAGATGACGCAGATAGTTGAAACAAGCTTTGCCTGAAAGTAAATGACCGCATGCGACGAAAAAGGTATAAACCTTCTTTTTGTTGTAGCTATGTTCTCGCTAAGTTTTTAGCGTCTTAACGAAGCAAGGAGAAAAAAAATAAAAAGGCGAACTTCATCGCGTCCGGTTTTTTTAAATTGCTTTAAAAAGATGATAGCTTAGCTTTTATTTTGTGGCGCAATTTGATCTAAATTGTCTCAAAGTGTAGTAAAAAATAATAAGTAGGTATTTATTTTTGTGGAAGTTGAAGTTTTTATCGAAAATATTTTAAAACTTTTTGGTACTTACGGTTTTAAGCCCTCATTGGAGGGAAAGCTGAACATGAAATACTTTTATACAGATTTCAGGCATTTTCCTTACTAGATACAGTAATATTCGTACCTTTATTCTGGAAGTAGGTAGGTACGTCTTAATATCTCACGAGAATCGTAATTGAATCGAATTCAGGCCCTCACGGTGCACAAACTTTCTGTATTGAACAAAGGAGTTATTCTCGTAATAATATCCCATTAAAGTAATTGTCTCACAATTCGGCAGCCGTACTTCGAGCGAAAGGCTAATCCAATAAGTTAATAGTGAATATAAAGTGGGGTCGTTGACTGCGAGCGACGCGGGCGCATATCATCGATCAAATTACAACTGTCACACACATTCATCACGCACGTACACTGCTAGAGGCTAGCTGGCACCGCGCGTTCTTACCTAGCGTGACTTAAATTTTACTAATATGTATCATAAGACGCTGCGATGGTAATGATATTATATTCCAATATTCATTCTAGACTCTTAAGGTTGTGGAGAGCTCTATGTTAAGAGCTACTTTGTGTCGTCTAATTGTCGAATAATTTATTTATATATTCTGTAGTCAAAATCTACAAATTTTGTCACTAAACCAAGTACAACTTGCCTAATTGGTATCTGTATTAGTCTGTGACAGAAATTGTAACAGTATCATCATCATCCTCATAGCGTTATCCCAGTTTCAATCTGGGGTCCGCTTACTAGTCTAACCGGATTTGGCTGAATATTAGCTTTTCCACAGAGCGATTGCCTGTCTGACCTCCGCAACTCGGAGGGATAGCGATATTCTATGGTTTAGACCAGTGTCAGTTTATGTTAGAAGGTACTGACGCCCTGTAACGATTGTCAAAGATCTTCATGACAACCGGAACGACCGACGGCTTAACGTGCTCTCCGGCACGGCAAGGCACGGGACAAGCGATAATTAACAATTCAATACGCACATAACTCCGAAAAGTCATTGGTGCGCGCCGTGGATTCGAACCCGATACCCTCTGCGTAGCAGTCTGTTGGTATCTCCACTAGGCTATCGCTGCCTCCAGAAATTGTAACAGTAACTGCTATCATAAACAGTGCATTCAATTATTAAACTAATGAGGCCTTATAACAGAATGACTACATACTAAATATAATACTAGAACTAAGCCATTATTTTAGACTATCAGGAAGCTACCTTCCTGATAATCCAAATAATGTATGTATGTAATTTATTATGTTTCAATTTACAAATTTCTAACGAATTTTAAAGACAGATACTGCACAAAATATTCATCAACATACGAATGACATGTCATAATATTTTTTAAACGAATAGGGCTAAGTAAGCTAAGGCTAGCACTACTACCCTAGGAACTAGCAACTAAATAAAATGTATTTGTCTCGTGCTACATCTCCCATGACACATGCAAATAAACTTCCTCAAAGACAAATATGAGCTGAAGAAAGTACAAATATTATTTAAAATATTCAGAAAAGTCACCCGGCAACAGGCATTCCTTTGCTCGATTTGTTTCCATACGAAATTGTTAAAGAAATACAGTCCGTGTCCATTCACCCGGTATATTTGGTTTCAATATCATACATGTGCTCAAAAATATTTCCTTTGGCGTCGCGAGTTTTATTCGAAGGCTATATGTGAGAGACTGATGGCCGTTCGTCGGTTGCCTTTTTCGCTAATCACACTGAAACTTTATGTAAGTCCGCCATTTGGCGTTTACATTGCTATATTGAGATCTTTGACTGTCATTTTAGTTTTGTTGTGTAATTATTTGGTTTCTGTGTAAGCTGGATTTTAACTAGAGAATATTCTTACTTGTCACTTCTTTGAATCTCAAAAGACAGTAAGACTTGACTTGTACCTCAGAAAAAGGTACTTTAATGCAAAAAACTATCTCTAAATTAATCAGAGATAATTATTTATTTTTATATTATTAAACAAAGCAAATGGCGCCTCAAGATTAAGAAAGCCGACCCCGCGTAACGGGAAGCGGCGAGGACAAAGAAGAAGAAGAATCAGAGATAATTATTTGTAAGCACCAACAGTTTTGTATTTGAATAAATCACAATAAGCACAGTTTTATAAAACAATCCTAAAAAAAGGAATCCTATAATTCGAAATCAACAAGCACTAACCTACAAGTGGACCTACCTAAAATACCAACACAATCTACAAGCCCGAACAAAATGACCCGTGTCTAACTGATAATGCCCTAAACGTCTATTGGAAACATAAATAACAAACAAACAAGCGAAACTAGGCTATAGATAAACAGTTCAAATAATGAATAGATAAAATATCTACGAGGTATTGTTTCTCCCAACATTTTGGTTAACAACAGGCCAATCAATTTTCGGGCTCCCTTATAAATCATATTAGACGTCACTTTGGACCAAAAAGAAGGATGTACTGAGATGAGCATAGACTTAATACAGTGTAATGTTATACGTGCGGCCGCTCCCAATTACTCACTTTGACAGTCTTTGTTTTAGGTTTTGTACACTTGAATAATAGTTCTGATTTCGTATAAAGACGTTAGGTTATAAATTTATCAATACATCGTCTTAAGTGTACAACTTTGCTCGTCATTCAATATGATGTATGTACCTCCATCTGTGAAGACTTAAAGGCAATTCTTTATGATACTGCATTATTTACATTTCTGTAGGTGATAGCAAAAAGTTATGTTCGCTGCTCTATCTTATCCAGTTTCAAGTAACCTTAAATAATAAAACCACAATTTGCAATAAGCATGAAATAACGTTTTATAAGTTCTTTAATTTTCTATCAAATTATTTATGTTGTCAGGATACTGACTATAACCAACTCAACAATCTTCAAAAAAAAAAATTTAATACCTTGCTTGAAAACACTTTTATTTCGCTGTCTAATAATTTGCTACAAGGCCATCATGGCCTGTGATCGATATGATATTCTGTTCCCACGTTATCAAATTAATTGGATATCTCACGTAAACACAAATTGCCAACACAGCTGATGTTTATTTCTAGGTAGTCGAGACAATCGCCAATCAATTACAGTTCCTCAGTTTCATAAATCATCCGTGAGATGTTGTATGCTATTCTTTCCGACAATACTACTTGGAACAAATACCTTCCAACGTAAACATTTTGCACTTTCACAGAAATATGCAAACATTTACATAAATATTGTAAGAATATTCAAATGAAATGTACGCCGTCGACCTAATGACTGACTTGTCGAGAATGTTTAAAGAAATTATTCTTGTAATTGTTACTGTACACATTGTAAATTCACGTTTACATCCGGGAAGAAAACATTCACCATTTTGTAAACTATAGTTTTTAATATAAAATGTTGCCGAAACTCAATGCAAATAAATGGTCCCTCGGAATACACGAGTTGCGGAAACTGGTACATATTTCAGGAGCGAAAATATAAGAGCGATATTTCATGTGAAAATGGCGGTGGACGCTGTCACGCTGTCACGTTGACGGGTGTCCTCGATCGTTGTCCATGTGTCAACTCATCCAAATATTAATTTGTTAAGTAACGCCACTGTCTCATACTTACATTTACTTGATGAGCACTATCATTATTGATGAGTCTTTTATGTTACCGCGCAGTCTATTCATCAGATGAAATTTGCTCGTCTGTCCAGAAAAAGGAAAGTAAATTTGTGTTATGTTTTTCCTTCACCGTTGCGTTGCGAGCGATCGGTCCTTGTGGGATATTCCACAGAGGAAGATTCCAAAATATAAAACATCACAGCTATGTCGCAGTATTCGTAGCATCGTAATATAATTGAATACAATTTTCAAATTTAAATGTTTCTGTTTATTATTTTCCGTCGTCGTTTCTCGGTATGTTGTAATATAAAATCCGACAAATGTATTCTGAGTTGTGAGTAAGTTCTGCACAAATACATTGTTTTATTTGTTTTGCTGATGTTGTTCGTGTTTTCCGAAAGCTAGCGGAGGAAGAGCGTGGATTTGTAAGGTTCCGATAGGGATTTGGGTGTCCTCGTAACAGGACAATGGATAAATTGTTGAGAAAAACTCCTTGGTAAGAGATTTTTATACGAAGGTCTTGATAATGACAGCTCTCGACCCTTTAGTGGGATCAAGTGGACGCCAATAGCTGAGCAGTTGAGGCGTATTCCAATATATTATATTTACAATCTGCTTTATATGTTAAAGTGGAGGATGTTGTGCTTTGCTTACATTAAACCTTTTCACAAGTTTGTTTGAATGTGTTCCGTTGTTGCCTTTGTTTTGTTATTTCATAGAATCGTGTGTATATTTGTTCAATGGAGTCAGCTATATGAAAATATTTCAGAGTTTATTTTTATTGAGGCTTTGCTTTTGTCCTCAATGGAATGTATACGGAAAAGTGAATCAAAGTCTACGATAATGTTTTCACACGGAGTGGAATGAAATGAATTTAAATATTTGCACTATTTTGAAATAAAGGGAAAGCATTCAATGAACTTATTTGTGGTACAGCGAATATCAAAAAGCTTTTGTCTCGATTTCGAGGTAGAAATTTGAACTGTGGTCATCAAATGATCACGACGATGAGTCACATCGTTTGGCAAATCGTTACTTTTTCGAACTGTTTTGTCGTACGTGCCTTAAGGTTGATCTGGCTTATTAGCGTTAAGAGTGAATGTATACGGTCAGTCAGTCACACGTGTGGGTGAGACAATGAAGCATTTGACTCTTTATTTTAATTATCGTCCACCGATAACATGCGCAACATTATATTTATACAAATACATATATTGTGCCAACATTAATGGAACGAATATTTCTTTCAATTATAAATATAAGCCAGGAAAATCTCTAATCCTTAGTTTCATTTTGGTTGCTTCAAAGATCCATTGCATTTTTACAAATTTGAATTGAAGTAAATCTTGATGTCTCGAGTTCGATTCTAGACCCTTTATCATAAGCAGACATTTGGTCAAAGACTCGACAGTACTTATCTTCTTCAGTAGTAAACTTTACAGCGAAATAGCATACCCTGGATGCAATTTATTATAAGTATACTTTTAAACAAAGTCTTAAAAAGTAAAAATAATTAAGTGAATAAGGAAACATATCTCCACCGATTCTACGATTGTCTAGTGCCAACGCACTAAGTGTCACATCGTTTTGCTCGACCAACTTCAACACAAGGCTAGCCAACTATAAAAAGAAAAGCCACGTAACTTACTTTAACTTGTTAAAAAGAGCTTATCTCTATAATGACTTGCCTTATTAAATCCTCATTTCCGTAAGTATTTGTCCACAAAGACTGTCATCAGCTGTCGTTAGCTTTCTTAGTTGTCGTCACGTTATTATGTGGTTATAACTAACGTTATTTTGGTTCCCACGTGTATTAGTAGTTAGGATTAATAATGGTTTACTTTTTTTATTAAAACGTATGGTACGGGTTTTTGTGAGTCACCGATTAGTTGCGTCATTTTATTTGAAAATATTCAGACTTTATCTCAGTTAAATGGTGATGTAATACAGTTTTATATGACGAAGGCATCTTAAACACACGTTTCGGAAATTTGCCGTGTTTACGTAACAGTTTTGCCCTTTGTTGGTTGTTTAGTCTCATGTACATCTTAAACTGCATGCTGTCATCAGACATCTGAAATAATTCTAAATCTCAGCTTTCTAAAATAAAAGTGCGAAATTCTGCCACACGGAAAACAAAGCGTAAGGTTCTTTATCAAGTCTGCTATCTATTTCTTTTCATCATTTCAGTACGCAATCTAAAAGCACTTAATGCTCTAGTACCATCACCCAGTACCGCCACAGCCACTTGCCGTGATCATAAACACAAAAATGGCCCGTACATTTGGCACCTCATCCTCGAAAAATGTCAGACGCCCGTCAAACGAAGAATAGCGCTACACAAAGTATTTCATTTTACTACCTTTGTTTACGATTCAGATGTCAAATAAAACTCGCAACTGTCTTACTGGACATCGACACTGAAGCACTTCAGACGAGAAACTTCCGGAGCAAAGTTGATTGACAGTGTTGAAATTACAGACCCTTTCTTTGCGTTTTTCTAGTCGTTGGAAACCCTGACTGCGATGCTGGTGATCTTGCGTTTGATTCCCACGGCCCTACCTCTGACAAATCTTTGCGTGATGAACACCATTGGTCTAGTGCTTAGCGATCCTAATTGCCAAGCGTGGTCA
This sequence comes from Euclidia mi, assembly GCA_944739405.2. Classification (NCBI taxonomy): domain Eukaryota; kingdom Metazoa; phylum Arthropoda; class Insecta; order Lepidoptera; family Erebidae; genus Euclidia; species Euclidia mi. Next base: position 20,324,060 of record OX123204.2, on the reverse strand, counting down.
TGGATTTGATTCTCATCTAGGACAAACTTTGCGTGATGAACACTATTATTTTTCCTGTGTAATTTATGTACTAATTATAATATGTATCTACTTAAAAATATTTAAATAATGTCGATCAGTTATCTGGTTGCCATAGTACAAGCTCTGCTTAGTTTGGAATCAAACCGTGTGTATACTGTCCTAATATACGATAAGTGTACCTAGTACCTTCTTCAACAAATAAATTGTCGAGTAATGAAACAACATGAAAATAGCTAAACACATACAGTTATTCGTTATTTCCTCAACGTTCTATCAAAGAAAATGGTGCCCTCATTAAAACTGTTTCTATAATCTCATGGTGCTTTGCAACGTGTTATATAAGGTTATAAACAACGTTGTTATGTTTTAGCATTATTTTACACATTGTTTCCTTTGTAAAAAGCTTTAATGGTGACACTGCTGTTGAGGAAATATGGCTTTTACGTGTGTTAATGGGAAAGTAATTTTATTATAAACTCTCACAGTTACACTTACTCTTTTAGTTGTTTTGTTGAAGTTTGTTATAGACGTAGTTTTATCTTTTAAATAGGTACACTATGGTTTTGCAAACTTGATTTAAGAAGTAGCCTTTAATTTTACCTTTTGAATTAAATACTAAAGGATAAACAAATCACACTCATGTACCTTACACTGCCCTTTAGTTAGTAGATGTTTCATTCGTTATTTACTAAGGTTTAGTTTATCTTTCAAGACACTAATTCTGAATGTGTTCCATAGTAATACAGTTGCTGAAAACAATGTCTCATATATACTAAGTCTGTTCTGTCAATAGTTAAACGAATAAGAAGATTGGCCTGAACCTAAACATTATTGAATATAGTGCATGTCAGGTCAGTCTTACTCTTAGAAGAGGTGCAGGCTTGTAGTTTGAAATAACAGGCTTTCAAGCATGTGCACTTCAAGTTAAGGAACTGTTAAAACAATTGCCGAATCTGTACAGAGACGCTTGACTGCACCAAAGTGCTTTCCAACAGCTATAACGCAAATTGAAGCCGTAATAATCCGCCTTGGAACATTACGCGAACAAACCTTATCATACCCGCTACTTCCTCATGGGCACCTCCAGAATGTTCCATCAATTCACCTGAGATAAAAGCCTCAAGTCAGACCAACCAACCAACTTCATTCAGAACATAAAGTATGACTTACAATTTAAAACTTCTCAAACTGATGAGATCTCCAGATTTGATGGGAAACCGATACGAATATATTTATTGGTATGTCGTGACATGACTGCGTCCTTATTCTATGACCCCGTATGTTACTCGTTTTAAATGACAGTGGGGAAGATCACAGAGGTCTTGATATACTGGTCGCCGTATTTCCTTACTACAGATCCGTGACTGTGAACGGTAAAAATAATATTGTGAAATTGCGAGCGAGTCATGTGAAGTGAAAATTGGAGTCAGTCGGCTATAGCCGCGGGCGGACGAGGAAACCCGATGAATAGATACTTTATGGCTTTTGAATGTCAATATAAAATGAACAACTGTTTGTTTAAGTACTCAATAGGAATTTATGGCAACATGGGCAGGGCCGATTTTTAATCAATTTTATGTAATAATACTCAAGTGTTTAAGTATCATAATCTTACCAATTCTTAGCCTATTTATTCGTTTCATAATTTGTGGTTCTTTCTTACAAACTATTCTTATGTAGATTTTATTTTTTTCTCCTTGCTTGCGAAAGCAGCTATGGTTAATACACACAGCTAGTTTTGCAGGCACTTGCATTTTAAACAAAACATATTGCGGCTGCTGCAGTGAGAATTTTCATAAAGAATCAATATGCAAAAATAATTACTTTTATATGTATACGTTCTTTATATTCCTCGTGGTTACAAACAGACTTCTGTTTGTGACTAAGGCAAGTTTAGCTTGGACGAAACATCAAACTACTAAATATATCCGCATACTAGAATAAACGACCGCGTTAATACCTGTTTCGATAATACTTACTATCAAACTGCAACTAATATCGAATGCTGAAATTGAATGAAGTTATTTTAATGTGTAACATTCGCGTAAACAAGAAGATATAATATCGCATGAATAAACTAAAGTAGGGGTGCTTCTATATGTTTATGTTTATGGCATACAGACATAATATATATAGTGTCATGATGGAAGTCGCCTCTAGCATTTATTATTAGGCGTTTCAGTCAGCAAGTTCTCAGAAGCATTGTGATGTTTGAAAACTTCCAGAGTAAATGGCATTATATAGGCTTCTCTCTCGATTACGAAATTTCATAATTACTTGGAAATTTGGATGTATTCCGTGTTTGGTGAACACCTTTTGTAAATGGTGACTTCAGATATCGTACTTTATACTATTATAGACACGAAAAGTTGTGTGGATGAATATTTGTTTTTCTTTCACGCAAAAATTATCAGTTATATAGCTTAAAATAATTCCAAACAGATTTAACTAAAGCACAAATAAACAACGGCAAAGTGTGTTAACAGTGCCATTATGGTAATGTACCGAGGGCGCTCTAAATCCGTTATTTCCTAAAGGATAGTACAAACTAACCTTCAGAAATCGGGTTAACAGTGTCATAACCCTGTGCTAACAATCAGTTGGGAGTGTGCGGGTAGACCTCGGCCACACTCAGGGGAAAACCTCGCAGTTCCATTTTGAAAATTGCAACGCAATAAAGGTTGGCAACCCCGTCTTTCGAGACGTCGCGGATCCTCTATATTTTTTTAAAAAAGGTCCTGCCAGGTAGTTTGTCGTTTCACTGAATTTAGGAGAGTTTTTATGTTGATGTGTAGTGGTTACGATTGTCTGTGGAGGGTCAAAGCACACATCCTTTTAACATTGGTGACTGGTGATTTAGTGATGGCTTGGTGACCGTTACGCGTTCTGCGTTCGATCTCTTTATTTGAAATGTTTAGGTTTGTCGGGTAAAGCGTTTTGTTAAGACAAAGCTGGGTCTATTTACGCATAACTATGTTCGGGTTGCGAAAGGACCGTGTTCCATTGGACACAAAAAATTGCAGCATACATTTGGACACTGAGGCAAAGTATGAACAGAATCATGGACCCTGGTCCTTCCAGGCGCGGACAAGTACTTAGTTCTTGTTATTTTAGAACAATTTCCGCAGTAGGAGTAAGTACTATTTCGTAGAGGCTTTCTCACTTCACGCTGTGTTCTAGATTGACGGCGAAGTTACCGCTTTAGCCTGAAATTGTTGATGCTGAAGCAACATTTATGCTTCAACCCTAAATGCTGATATTTGTTGTACATTTACGCGTCGTTTACGGAATGAGTAATGACACGTCATCTATTGTGATGTTTATGAAATTTTAATGTGTGAATGCTATAAATTGCTACAAATAATGCGTCATTTTATAACGTGTTAATTTCTGCCAAAATGTTTAATACAAAAGTCTTTTCCAAAATAAGTTAAAATTATGTTTTTATTTGTTTTGACCCAGAATTTTCTGACAAGATTAACAAAAATTGGACATCGATCGAGGACCGAGGATATTGTGTTACTCAGTTACCAAAAAAACACTTTTTTGCGTTAATGCGTATACTGATATTTCAGCATACGGCTGGTGTAAAACTGACACTGAAACGTTGGGGCATATTTTAGGATCTTTACCTTTACTTTTACATAAATATATATACAACATTTCTATAATTCTAAAGGAACTCATTCTTTATCAAATCACCCAAAACTTGTACTAAATTCAAAATGAAAGTGTACTTGATACATCCTCCACCTGCATTTTAAGTAAACAAACACTGTATATAATTTATACCACGATGCAATCCACAGAGATAGTCGACAATAAAAGCACACGACACGTGCTAAAAGATTTTATTTACCACACTCCGGAGCACCATATGTGCGCACATGTGGCGCTCAATAGTGAACTTGAACCTTTGAAAAGGTCAATGTCATGTGTATGTAGAATGTCGAACATATACCAAGTGATATTTGTATAGGAAGTTTATAAAATGGGTTATAGATAGGTGTTGGTGGTTTAGTAATCATGTCAAATGATAGTTTGTCATGCATGAAATGCAGGAATCAAATTAAGTGCTATATTTTTCTCGGCTATATTTTTCTATATTATATATTTTCGGGGTGCATAGGGTTCCCACCAAGAACTTAGGGTCCCAAGCCAACCTCACCTGCAAGTGGTGCACCTGCCGATCAATGGACGAGGCTCTGGCAAACAAAATATCCCGATAAGCGGCAATAGGCTCACCACCTATTACGTGGGATCAAAACACTGGCAAAAAGTGGGCGTTTAATATGCCTCTGCCTACCCCTTCAGGGAAACAGGCGTGAGTCTATGTATGTATGTATTTTTCTCCAAACGCTGCGAACGAAATAACCGCACGGTGGTAAGTTCCTAACCTTAGCAAGTAGACACCAGCTATGCATACCAGACATCACTAGTTCATTGTAAATCCGCAGAAATATGTGTAGAAGAAAAAGGTAAAAGGTAAAGCTCTCCAAGTCCACCTCTCAAACCCATACTCTTGCCCTTCCTCTACACCAGAAAAAATAATTAACGCTCAATAACTAACCTTTCGCCCCATTGTATTCATAAGACATTCATTACTATCTACACACCACATAAATTATCCAATCGATTACACACATCTGACGTCAGAAGTACGTACTATACTTATGTGAGCAAACATTTGTGTGGATGACGTAACATGGTATTCCTCGCATAATATTTCATAGCTGACACAATATCTTGTACAAAACCCTTTGAACAGTGTCAGGTTGCGTTACAGGAGATGTTTTATTGTCTCAGTGTTACCGTTAAACAACGGATTCCCGCCAATCAGTGCAGAACAAAAACAACACTCCAAAGTGTTCGGAACATCGGCCGGGCAATTTAGGGTTGGTAAGACTTTGATCTTTTTGTAAGGATACTAAGGATCAAGGATGACAATTCTTCGATTTTTTCAGTATAAATGAAGACTGTTTATCATTTGCTAAAATATATTTATATTTCTTAAAAAAAACATTACACATGATTACCACCTACTTTTTGTGGCAACGTACACGTAATTAAATGACTTGCAATGTAATCTTGAATAAATGATTCCGTCCGTTCTATGAGTTGTAGCGAGATATCGGCAAAAGGTTTTGGAACGGTTTTACAGAATTTGTCGAAAATGCTACAAACATAAGTTGACAGTATAAAAATATACATTCACAATATCAACTTTTACAGTACTGTCTGACGTGTATAACTGACTCAAAATCTAGTCATCCCTCATTAATCTTTTTCAAGTCTCATTTAACTTACGGTTTTGAAATAATCACATGCTAAGCTCTGTTAGTTGTATCTGTTTGTTCTAATCAGTCTAGAATCCTAGATAATTAGAGTGAAGTGTGTCACAGAGACAAGTACCTATCTTCTCTGTGACAGCTCGCACTAATTACCTTTTTCGGAACGGAGGTCCAACGAAACACAAATGAAAGGGGACGACGTTTGTAAGGCCGCACTAGCGTTTGTGCTAATTATAAGTACAAAAGTCTTGCCGCTTTGAGTAACAACTATTCATAGATTGTAATGAAATTTGCTTTGTTCTACTGAGTTTGACTTCAGTTCTTATATGAAATTAGTCCATATAATAATTTACTGTCTGACTAAAATATTTTAAGGTCTTTCATTCAATTTAAAATATCTTTTGTGAACACGTGAATCTTGGAGTTACACATAAATAATTAATTAATTAAAAAAAATGAATCTTGTATATTACGTTACACATTTCAATAAAAGATAATAGTTTGCCGTTAAAGGTGTTAAAATATCACAATTCAACACGAGAAAGCTGACTTAAATTAATACTTTGGGTGCTTTATCCGTACCTGGAAAACGAAACATAACATCCTACTAATTATTCTACCTCCAACAATGTCTCGGCTACCAGAAGCCCTGAAAAGGAAAAGAAAGCAACACATCAAAAGAAAAACCTTCCGTGAAGCAAAAAAAGATCACAGGTGTTTTCAATTTGTTTATGGTAACCCTAAACGAAATAGAATCCGTTTGGATCGCGGCCTTTTTCAATTTAGCGTTGTTCGCGATCAGTTACTTATCTTTGGCTGTGTTAATGAACTTTTGTATCGAACCATCTACTGTACAATTTGTTGGCGCGAATTGGAGTGTGCATTTGAGAAATTAAATGTTCAAAGGAGTCTGTAAGTTTCGGAAGTCGGATAATAACGTGCTGTTCTAGTTCTTTTGTGAACTTTTTAATTAAAGTGTTTCGGATATTGATGTTTTTTTTTTTGATAAAGCTATATATACCTCATGGTTTATGAAGTCTGCGAACCCGGCACTTGGCCAGCGTGGTGAACCATGGCCTAACCCTTCTCATAATCAAAAGAAGTTTACCAGCAGTGGGACTGATTATTAAACAAGGCTGATAATGTTGATAATGATCTTCGTAACGGTGTTTCCGGCAAATAAAGTTAAATTTATGCTTGACTTTAATATAAAAAGAAAAAAATCCCTTAGTTCGTTACGGTTTATTAAAAAATACAACACTTTGTAGCCAAAAAGACGAGTAGCTGACCGAAATATGAAACAAATAACCGTTGTGTTGCCACTTTCGAAATTACTATCAATTATCGAGTTGAATTTTGAACGCGGTAATTAATAGTCTGCAAGCAGAAATTAACTTTCATAGTATTGGTGAATGGGGGAAATCAATTGAACTTGTCTGATTAAAATTTTTCCCGGCGAGTAAATTTAATAACGGAATATAAAATAATGTTATAATATTTAAAATTTCATCATTTTCTGCTCGTGGGGTCTTTTTTAGGGTTCCGTACTCTACGTTTGTCAGTTTGTTTATTTAATACCTATAAGATAGAGAGCGAGAGAGATAGCTATTTTATTGTCTCATGATCGTCATGCAACGGGATACGATCTGATCCAAAAAGAGTCACTATAAGAAAAACAGGTGCGTTGAAAGTTGCTTTTCTTTTATCTGTTTACTTTAGCGATTTAATATTTTATTTTATTTAGAATAAGGGATGTTAGTCGAAAATCCTTCAGAATAATCGTTTTCTACTAGACATTATAAGATTATTAGCTGGCATTGTATGTATAGAAATAAGAAACTGTTATAAACCATACTATAAGTGTTATACGTGACATTGCCTTTCATTATTATTATGATATTACCTAAGGTCTTAATTCTTTTTATAACAATGGATAATACACCTACTACAGCCATATATGTACCTAATCCTAAACTTGTTAGAGCCATACATTTGTTGTGTGATTGTCAAATCATACATGTGCTAATATTTCTGAAATAACTATAATATTATAGATGAGAAGAGTAGATTGAAAAAAGCTTATTATTTTCCGAGTGACTAATAACTTAAAAGATGACTAAATGTTTGTAACTAATAAAATAAGTTGCTAGCTATTATATTAAATAAGATTCAAAACTAAGTGTGTTATTAAAACTTATAACTAGCAGCTGCGTTTAGGTAGCAAATAAACTATACAAGTCAATTGAAATAATAGCCGAGGGGCTATTGATAATGACTTGGTGACTAATAATGTTAGTAGGTAGGTTATGTTAGGTTTTCTTGTGACCCTGTACCCAAAAATAGGAGCCCTGCGAAGCAGGGATCCGTCAACTTGGCTTAAAAGACTGAAACGTCTTATTTACTTATACGAAACACTTCAGTTAAGACAAAATCATTTGGCAAATATTGAAATTCGTTTTATTTATGAATGTCCATTTTCTATTTTTTATTCATCATCAAGTTTCCGCTTAGATACTAATTCAGTTCAAATTAAAACGAAGCTTATTACTGACTTATTTATATGCTACATTTTACTTATTACGATACTCCTTATTAGCTGCCAATCTATTATTTATGGTACCCACTCAAATTATTTTTTAAACTTGTATTCGCTTTACTTAGTCGCCGCATTAAATACATGCCATTGAAGAATAAGATGAATAATAGAATAATAAGATGAAACATAGAAATACTTCATACCAGTTGGGGCTCTAGACTAGGACTTTGTTTTCGGAGAGGCTTACTTTAGTTTAGGGAGGGTTTGATGAACCTGGTGCAAGAAGGTTTTATCCAGGGTGACACTAAAAATAATTCGTCTTTGGAAGAAAGTTGTTTATTAGAGGCTTTAACTTTGAGCTTTGGTATTAATACCGCCTGAGGCACATGTTCACCCTTGTACTAATGTACCGTACCATCCATACCTTTAGGTACATAATATTACTGTGGCGAGATAAATAAATAATTATAAATGAGGTATTTTAATTCTCCTTGATCAAATGACAGAAACAAAGGTACAATCCCACAAGTTGCCGAAGGAATGTAAATATTTTCGCGAGTACCGTCGCCTCCACTCCGCTTTTACACGTAAATCGCTAAATAGTTCTATAAACAAGCTCGGAACTCTGCTAATTGGTTCTGAAGGAAAACAACAGATTTCTATTTTGAACTTACAATCGCTCTGTTTTAAGCACAGTAAGATGTAGGTGACTGTATGTAGTTATGTACCTTTGAATGTGGCCTAGCCTAGTATTTCTGGTTGATATAGCAATCTAAGTATACATATATTGGTATTGCTAATTTTCCTTTGAAAAGAAAGCTGAACCGCATTCAAAGTCGAAAGGTGTAATAGAAGAGTATGAGAATAAGACACGCAAAATGCATTACTTTAATGCTACTGCTACACCTGCGTTACCGTTAACTTTAATGACAATGGCCAATAACGCGTTAACTGCACTGGAAATTAGTATTTAACGCGTTAAAACGTTGGCCACATCTACGTAGCGCCTAAATTAACGCGTTACGACCAGGTGTAGCAGGAGCATTAGAGGCGGCACGCAGTGTGGTAGTTTATGTCTCTGTCTTCTGTCAAATTCATGTAATTTTATATTAAAGTTTTAATCCAGTCCTTATATGGTTGGCTACAGTTGTATTTGATTACCTACTTATTACTAAGAATTAAAGTAATGTAACATTTTGATAGTGGTCAAATACATGCTATCAAAGGCTTCAGAGGAAAACCAGAAGTCAAAAATCTCCGTTATCCATTTGCTATTCTTAATTATTCCGATTGATTTATCCTTTCGACTACTGAGTTAATGTATAGGTATCATTCTTTAACAATTCAAGAAAGTTTCAAATGCCAGAGCACTTAGCGCTGCCGAATTAATGCTCGGGAAACAAACTTTGTGAGTTAGTGAGGCAATAAAAGAATATTTAAGTATGTATGTACTTTTGGCAACGGTTTTACATGTTTAAAAATATATTTTGTTCTGCTTTGTTGGCCATATTTATAGGTTTCTTTTCTTTGTGCGTAATAGTTTGCTTGCACAAGTCCCAAAGTCAAACATGGCGGTTTCGTTTAAATGGCCCACCGCATAAAGCATAACCCAAATTTCCTGGAAAAATTATAGATAAGCTACTTAATGTTTGTTTCTGACTATAAACATATCTGAAAATAAATTGAAATATGCCTAATTTTCTGCGTCAAGGACCCGAAGTGGGTGTGGTGGAGCTTACCAAAATTATATTTGAGGCATATAGATTCAAAAGCAGCTAAGTGACTTTATATCGAAATAGCAGGAAATGAAAAAAACGTTTTTTCTAGTTTTAGAATAGGTATTTTTATATTTGTAATGACTTTGGATGTAGGGCTTGTGATGTATAATAATAATGGGTTTTGGTTGTCTTTTTCTATGGTTGCTATTTAATAAGCTTAAAAATATAAAAAAATCGTATCACTTAACTGTTTTTAAATATGATATGAGGGCACTTAGCTGTATATGATCCTAAATTCAATATTTAAATGTAATTTTAAGGGCCTTAGCCTGGTTTGTTTCTTGTTATAAATTTATGATAGATGATACTAAAAGAACACTAGATGGCTCTATGCTTAGTTAATTTTTTGAACATGTGGCACTTAGCTGCTTTTGATTCTATATGCCTCATTTGTTAAAAATATATATTGATTTAAAAAAAAATACTTTACACAGTATGATAATTATAATCAAGCTCAAAATAGTGTAATCGCAACTACTTACTTGATATGGTCATAATGACTGACAAAAGACAAATTGCCTGTTATTTTCGTCTCTCATTATTTGTCAGTTCATTAAGGCTAGCCTAGAATAGGCATATGTTCTAGATAGTCTAAATAGGCGTTCTAACTCCAATTATGTTCAAACTTGAAAGGGATAGGTATACAATTAAATTCTGCCCACATATTATACGGAGCTAACTTTATCGCTCTGCCCTCCGTTAACCTTTGGCTTGGTATGTGTTTGTGACATCATACTAATTGTTTTCTTAGTACATGTATAGGTGAACCTATTTAATAAAGTAGAATATAATTTCTATATACTCAATACTTCAATGTCTTTGTATGACAATAAAAAAGAAAGATACAAGTGCAATGATTACGCATTTACATGGCGCTTGCAACGCTGCCGCATTATTGGACACTTGACTGAATATTTGTCCGTGTGGTGACGGATTAAGAATACGAATGTCACCACCCCATATCATCCCATGGGTGTCGTAAGAGCCGACAGAGGGAGCATATTATGCAAAGAACAACACTGCAAGGGAAGGAAAACTTGATACAAACCCTATACCAACCCGTTTGGCCAGCGTGGTATAGTAGGCCAATTCCTCCTTTCAAAGGAGAGGCCTAGTCCAGCAGTGGACTGTTAAACGCTGGTCATGGACTGAATATTTTGAAAAATAATAAGGACTAAACATAACTGGCGAAGTGTGGGTATGTAATACACCTCTGCCTACCTCTTCGGGGATAAACGCATGAAATTATGTTATGTTAATAAAAGGGAATGTAGGAATTTCGACCTATTTACCAAATCTTTTTAAAAGTACTTCAATTAACATTGATTTGGGTTTTCTTAACAAAAATAATCCGTTAACTAATCCGAATCCTCTATGTGGTACCTCATGTTATTTCCTTTTATTTGAAATTTATGTTGCCACCCTACGAAAACAAAAGGACGTAACATAAAATAAAAGCTATCGAGCTAGAGCTCTGCAGTCTAGGCTTTCACTTGAGGAGGAACTATGCTCTCAGGTACCATCCCAATGGACTTCCTATCTATTGGCGGGTCAAGTTATCTACCCAAACGGTATCCGAGGAGGACCTCCCTTCCCTCCCTCTACGCCATACAGAGACAAAGCGCCACAGAACGGAAATAAGAAAGTGGGGAGAAAACGTAGTGTCTATAACTTATCATGTTTGACGATATGTTGATGACACTTCCAGTACTACGCCGGACAAATCTATTACGAAATATTTACGTTCGGTTGTAACAAGATAGTACTTTAACGGTCGAGCCTACTCAACATACACTCAGATCAGAACTCCGAAATATCCATCTATATTTGTCAGGGTCATGAACTAATGAACTACAGCATCAGGCACATCATTTCCACCCATACTTACACCCATTCCACATTCGGCATCTTAACAATTTATCACCTAGCCGAACTTGAGTCCCAAGTCTAAAACTGATTCGGAACTAGTTAAATTATTTAGACCAATTAGTCGCGATATAGCCGCAGTACGCTTCGGTAACTTGATGCTCATAGATTCTCTCTATCCACGTATAAGGATAAATCTGATTTTCTATATGTATCGCATAAGTGGCCTTACTATTAGATTTGCTGTTAATCAGCACATTTCAGATAAACATCGCACACTCACAAACTTGGTTATTTAAATAACAGTATTATTTCATCAGTAATACACATTAAAAGTCGAATTCTTATAGAAGCAAGTTGATAATGGTTAAAGTGAAATAGATATAGTATTGTGAGGCTATGTGTTTGATAGGCAGATTAGGAAAACTATAATGTACTTGACAAAAATGAACGCAATATTCCCATACAACTGCTTTTAACATACCTAGAAAATCATCAGTACCTGGCAGTACCTACTTTCTTGTAGTTTTCAGTGACTATTATACATTTCTCAATAACACCTTCATACATGTATTTCTAAGAAAATTCAGTTACCACTACTAATAGAACACTATCTGAGCTAAGGCCTCCCATCTTCCAAGATTAGATGTAACCTCTTTGCAATGTTCGTGGTTCCTATACCGCGAATTGAGTTATCGCAGCTGTAATAGAATCAATGAGATTGAGATGTGTTCTGTAGTTCGGCGACCTCGCATTTTTGTAGTGTTTCATTCCAATTTATTTGTTATACGGCCAACGGTTTTCTGCCGTGTGGATGCTTTTGTAAACAGGCATGGTTTCATGCAAAATAGTATACAGAACAGTGCTCTTGCTCCAACGGACATGGTAATAATTTGCATCATAGCATGTAAAGTTCTCAAGTAGGTACAATTAGATCGTAAGGCATCTCTATCAAAAGTAAATTGGTCAATGTCAGACAGACCTCTTGTAATCAATCTCTCGTGTACCTTCATAATAAGAGTTTGCAATCATTAACTATAAGAAGTAATTATAACAAATCTTCTAAGGCTACAGCGAGTTTCTGCTTCAAGTAGCTATCCAAACTTTCGCATTTATAATACATTAGTTGGATAAAAGTGTGTCTTGAAAGTTACCAGACTATAACATTTAGAAACTTTGGATACTTTGCAAACTGTTTGATCGATGGACTTTAATAATTGTTCTTTCCGAAGCTGAAGTACTATTAGTGATATTGAATGCAGCATTTCGACCTATAAATATGGGTCGATCAATATATCAATGCAAGTTTTACCTGCTGCAAAAGTTTTCCGTTCGATCTTCTGAAGAGTGGAACCACTTTTCCAGTAGCAATTCGCTGGATCATAAATTCAAAGTTATTTGGCTGTGATGTTCTAAAAGAAAGAAAAACTTATTTTCGTATTGCTCTAGTTTAAACCAAATGCTTCGTATATGTATGCGTTTTTATGTAGTGTTGATTTCGTATTTTTTACCCGATGGCGAAGCCAAAAGGAAGAGCCATATGTTTTGAAGATTAAAAAACTTTTTACTTGTTCTTGAAACCTTTCAGACAGTGCACTTCTTTATATGCAGATCTATACAAGCCATACTAACGCATTGTGGCTATACTTTACTTCGCTTTGTACATTCTATATTTGTACAGGGCTTTAAAATGGATAGAATAAACAGAAAACTCATACCATCAGCTGTGTTTGATGATTCCTGCAATTTCCCGACTACTAAGCAGATAATCCAGAGTTTTCTTTGGCTAATGAATGTTTCTTAAGTCGTCTTTATGACGTTTCCAGAATAGTCCACCACATTACACCTTCAAAGTTACGATGTACCAGCAAAATGTTTGAAAGAAGCCAGCTGTTTAGCACCAATACTAAATCTTCATATTTAAGTCAGTTGGAAAGTGTTCAGTTGATGTGTGTAAATGGTACAGATCTGTTTTTCGTTTGTCAGTTCGTTGACCTTGTAGGGCCGAATAAATACATTAGGCACTTGTTGAGCAGTTGTGTAAATATTTAAATATAGTACTTATTGGGATCATTCTGTTTGTTACAGGTATGCTGACGTTAATACGGTGTGAAGACTCTTGGATTCGCGGGTTCGGTATGCTAAAGAGTATTTGCGCGCCTTAAAATTTTACGGTCGACGCGACGCCATGAAAAGACGCTGAATTTCATTATTCTATTCAGTTTTGTTTTTGTATAATTATGTTTTGTATAATCACCAAAAATTCGCTCCGCAACACATCCATTAATTAGTTGATTGAACATATTAGCATCGAATACTTACACGTTAGAGTCCGAGGTCCGCTTACCTACATAATATTTAAGACTCCTGCCTCCCCATATTACCAAATTAAATATGAATTACTAGCAGGTCACCAGTTGTAACAACGCCATCTGTCCACTCAACTCTGTAAACATACAGTAAGCATTTCAATTACAATGGCATTCAACAGATTGAATACGAAAAGCTTGACAACCTATAATTTACAAGTTAAAAACACGCGTGCCCTATAAACTAAAATATTGCACGATTCGTAACGCAAGCGCAGTGGGATTAAGCCCCAGGACACAATATTGGTAATAAAATGCAATTACGTATGAATGTTGCCAATTTGATATCGGTTCATTGTGCGATTCCCCAGGGTGTGTTCTCGCCCTAAATTAGGGAAATGCTTTTTATTTGCAACGCGTATTTTGGCCTATTAAGTATGCTAATGCAATTTCGGTGATTTTTTTAAATAGTGCGCATCAAAGCGTGTTTTATTTTAACGTAAATAAAAGAATGTCCATTTTGTTGTTTTTATTCCCCTGACATCTTGTATTGAACAGAGCACTTGAAGTATTTAAAATGTTGTGTCGAGACTGGACGTATATTGAATGTATGTATGTGAAAACTGCTGTGCAATATTTCTTCTTCAAGATTTCAAAAATCATTTAGCGCAGGTTTTGTAGTGTATTGACATTTGACTGCAACGCAGGTAGGTTAGGTTAGGTACTGTTGAGCTAGTGGTTGGGGGTTCGATTTTCACCCATGAGAAGCACGATTTTTCTGTGTGGTTGCTATTTATCTTCTGCATTGGAATTAAGTACCTATTACTAGATGAACCTGCGGTTACACCCGCGTTATTTAAGGTTACTGCTCCAATCCCGTGGATCATATCGTGATGTTTTATAGCCTATAGCCTTCCTCTATAAATGGGCTATCTAACACTGAAAGAATTAATTAAGTTGGACCGGTAGTTCCTGAGATTAGCGCGTTCAACCAAAGAAACAAACTCTTCAGCTTCATATATGTATTTGTATTAGATTAGATGAGGATGATATAAATATATTCCTTCATAGCATAGACAAGAGTTCAATTTAGTATACGAATAGTGATATAAATACATACATATTAACTAGTATACTTGGCCTCCTTAAATTAGTATCCTAAAAGCGGATTCCGATCAATAGGGGTGTTCACACTTCAGCGCTCGAGTACACATAGGTATACATACGTACATACGTGCACATGTCATGTGCTGAAATAGCCGATTGTGGTGATCAGATACGATACATATGTAATTGTATATTTATATTTAGACGGCCGGTTGGCGTAGCGGGAGTGTAAGCGACTGCTACGTCGAAGGTCGCGGGTTCGATTCCCGCTCAAGTCAAACATTTGTGTGCATGAACATGGATGTTTGTCTTGGTCTGGGTGTTTCTATGTATAATATGTATGTATTTACAAAAAAAGTATATATGTATGTTTATCCATTATCTAGTACCCATAGTACAAGCTCTGCTTAGTTTGGGACTAGATGATGTAGTGTGAATGTGGTAGAATATTATTATTATTATTATTATATGAATATAGTCACCGTATGTGATATGGGACGTCTCTGGGCTGAGCTGATAGTGACGTTGAAGTTTATAAAGCTGTGGATTATATGCTGAAATATAGTCTTAAATAAACCATTTTAAACGTTCGCTATTTGTATACATTACACAAGTTTATTTAGCGGGTCTGCTACCAATAATTAAGATATACCTATACTTACCTCGGCATTTTCTGTCATTTCGACCTATTTGCACCAGTCGAGGTCGCGGCGCGACATAAAATAATTTTGTATGATGGATACAAATTGCGAAAGTTATTATTCGCATGCGTTTTTAAACAGCCCTTTAAATGAATACTTACATAGTTATCGTAGATTAATTACACACAGACTAAGAATTACCAAGAAACTATAGGTAATTAAAAAAAATAGTTTTTTGTTTTGAGGGAATCGAACCCGACCTTCGGCTTAGCACTCAGATTCCCTAACCATTAAACCAATAGTCCAGTTTAACAATTTTGCGTGCACGCTATATGCGCGTCGATCAGTTTACATAGAAGCGCACAGCCGGGGCTTAGTAGGGGAAGCATAGCATATTGTATTTCTGAGCAGGGGGCGTAAACACAGGGGACGCGCAAATTGGCAACATTAATTGCTATTGCTTTTTAGTGGAGAATGAAAATAGAGTAGGTACGTTGTTGAAGTTTGGGAGATGTAATTATTTGTTATTACAGCTTGGAAGTGACATTTCTTGTACATAATAAGAATTATTATGAATATTTGTTTGTTGTGTATCAATTATTCAGGACTTATATGATAATGACTTCTTAAACAATATTATCTCCTTGGTTATTAGGTATAGAATATAGGTAGCGATAGCCGAGTGGATATACCAACAGACTGCCATGCAGAGGGTATCGGGATCGAATCCACGGCGCGCACCAATGACTTTTCGGAGTTATGTGCGTATTGAATTGTTAATTATCGCTTGTCCCGTGCCTCGGAGAGCACGTTAAGCCGTCGGTCGTTACAGTATCTACCTTCTAAATAAACTGACACTAGTCTGAACCATGGAATATCGCTAGCCCTTCTGGTTGCGGAGGTCAGACAGGCAGTCGCTATGTGGAAAAGCTAATATTCAGCCAAATCCGGTTAGACTAGTAAGCGGACCCCAGATTGAAACTGGGATAACGCTAAGAGAAAGGAGGTTATTAGGTATAGAAATTCTGTTCAAAAGATGTGACCTGAGTCCTTATGAACCCTATCACAAAAAATGTACGAAAGCTATACGTCCTAATAGTAATTGGGTACTTATTTTCCACATTGTTGTAGGCTAGATTGCAAACATACCTACTTCAACACGATGACGACATTTTTAATATATATTTATTATATTTCTTTAATATAGCCGTCGTGTCCAAAACAAAATTTTCATCTCAGCAACATATTTATAGGTAACATCTGGCGCTGTTCGATTGGCCGTCTCTCTGTTCAGCTGCCCTTATGAAATACGATATTGCAGTTTTTCTTAAAGCCCATATATATACGTATATTGCGCGGCCTGGGAGTCAAACAGCGGTTAAACGACCTTATTTTGACGCTATTAAGAGCCTTTGAGGGGTAAGAGTTATTACTTTGAATCTATTGTTAGGGGAGTACTGTTTTGATAGGTAAGTGTTAAGGGCTTTTAAGTATTTTAGGGTAATGTTTTTGTAAGTAAAAGTTTTCGAGTGTCCAGTTGATACAATATAGAAAACAGTGCCTTTTTCTATATTTCCGATACTCTATTCACTAAATAGTGGGATAAAATTATTGCGCTCTTCCAAAGGATACGAAAAAACTGGTGATCACTTTACGGCTATTTGGTTAAGACCATATTTCTTCTTTTATTCTATTTTTTTTTATTCTATTTTTTCATATAAGTGATATCTAAAATTTGTGTGCGAGTTTCTTTGCTTCAGTCTCATTTTCCTGTAATTTTCTGGATTATAAAAAACCTAAACGATAGTCTTGTAATATAAAGTGATCACTTTCCGCGTCTGCTTGCAAATCAGCGCCCTTTTCCTCAGAAACACTCAATACTTTCTTTTTTATTTAAAATCGCTATAAGAGATCAACTCCGGTTCTTGTCCAGTTTTTAAACTTCCTTTTTGCTTAGGCTCACATTGAAACCCTAGTTATTATTTAAATATTCATGATATTCAGTAACTCTGTACGACCCGGAAGTCTTACTCAGTACCTGACGATCGCGAGTTATTCATGCGGTTTGACTTCAGCCACTGGAGACGTTGCCACTGATGTAGGTCTAACCGCACTTCAACGAGTATAATATGATACCATAGTTACTGCAACTAGTTATACCTAAGTTTATACGATTAGGTAAGGTCTTTCCAGGTTGTATAGCAACCAGCTGTTATTTCTTGAATAACATAACCGAACCAACTTTTAGTAAATTGCTAATCTTGTAATCTTTAAAAAATAATTTAAGTTTAGACCCAACGTGAATTTATAATTTAGGGAAGATAAGAGACGAAAAATAAATTATTTTAGGTCATAAATATAAAATGTATAAAAAAAATATGGTTAGTCGTAAAAATCACGTAATTACTCAATTGATGTTTTGATTAGCCGTATTTTCAAGTTGTTAAGACCACGAGGCACATATGTAGGTATAGATATTGTATACATACATACATATGACGTCAGTCGTTTCGATGATCATTATTAATCAAATACCGTATTTTTGCGTGAAAGGAATAAAATATGCGCCTTTTACAAATTCTCAAGGCTCGTTCCATCCTTTATGATCTTTAAACTTTGTTTATATAATCCCACGTCTAATTGCGGTGTTATTAGTAACAAGTAATAATTCTATATTTTCATGATTGGCGAATACCCTTTTCATTAGGGCCTATTGAATAGGTATATCAAATAGAACAATATTTCAAAAAATATTGCTAAACTATATATGTAGGGGAAAGTCGCGATCATTGAACCAGCGATTTCATTGGA
The DNA here is from genome assembly GCA_944739405.2 of Euclidia mi. Classification (NCBI taxonomy): domain Eukaryota; kingdom Metazoa; phylum Arthropoda; class Insecta; order Lepidoptera; family Erebidae; genus Euclidia; species Euclidia mi. Next base: position 20,305,700 of record OX123204.2, on the reverse strand, counting down.
CCACCAAGGTATTTCCAAAACTATCCAAGCTAGCAACATCCAAACTAGTCGAAACGAGTCCGTGCTGGCTCAGTTGGATCCCTCGCTAACCTCAGCGACGCTGCGGAACATGGCGAGGAGTTACGTGTGTGATTGTTTTTGTAGGCAGTCAAAATCTTATTATATGACTGGGAACAATCTGATTAACTATTATTCTACTCATATTTGTTTGTGTGCACTGGTATGAAACATTAGATAGTTTAATTGTGATTCCATGAGTGTTATTCAATGTTGTCTAATCATGCCCTTGTAAATTTTAGATTTTCTTTTACGAAACGAATACCTTGTTGCTATCAAAGGACCACAAGAGAGTTCCGTCGTTAGACTGGTCCACGCATGGCAACTTTTTATTGATTTTTTTACTACACGTAGGCTCCGAGTATGTCAGTGATTATGAAAATAAGCTCTTGAAAAATATGGTAAAATAATAATTTTAGAATGTCGTCATACAAAAGAAACACCTAGCTAATTAAAATGAAACTGATGAATAAACAAAAGGGTGGTTTAAACCAGCCTTTTGTTTTTTGAAAGCTATATTATATATAAAGCTATATTTATGAAGCTAGTAATATTTACGAAGTCCAGAGGGTAACACTCAAACGAAGCTTTCATGGAGTAAACCAAAAAGCCCAAGAAAACGCCAACTATAACTATAGCTTGTTTGGTTGTCGTAAGTGTATGAGTGTTGTTTGTCTCTCCTCGTATGCCATTATTTAATCAAATTGATAATTTTAACAAGTTACCTTGATTGGACCTCTATAACAAATTTCTAGAAGTTCATTGACGGCAACTAGTGGTTCAATGAAGGTGCCCATGGTCCAAAGAAGGTAATAGCCAAAGATTTAGTTTTCTTCGTTTATACCCTAAAGTATAAGCCCGAATTGTTTGTGCGTTTTATTATTATAAATAAAGGTCCCACGGAATAAAAATAATAAACTGCTTTTATTTTATCACTTATATTTTTTAAGATATATGAAGTTGTAAAGTTAGGTGGTTCATTCACAGCAACCTTCCACTATACTTCTACATGATTGAAACAATGAATAATACATACATCAATATAATAAAATAAACACATACTTACAATTTCCTCATTTTCCGCATCAACACCATCAACCCCTAATGTTTTTTTTTCACCCTACACATATGCTGTCTAATGACGTCACATTCTACGCGTGTTTCACGCCATGAAATATTAGAGGGGTGAGCACAACTGTTAATTGCTGCAAGTGTCCGGTGGAGATGTATAAGCGCGAAGCAACATGCGGATGGTTTATTTATGAGTGGTTTCATTACGAGTACAAGCGAAGGTTTCAATGGGATGTTAGTCCGAAATGCGTGTGGATGTGGAAGTACTATTAAATAAAACATTTGAGACTAAAATGAACTCAAGTACTTACATAAAAAATAACGCTAGAATAAGGTTTGATTCCCACACAGTACCTATCATAAACAATCCGTTCTGACTATTTTGCTTAGTAAATATTGCAAGGTCTACTGCTATAGATCTCAATTCTATTCGAGCAGCCCCTAATAACATACCTGTTGCATACATAGTACCTACTATGATTATCTAGTCACAACTTAAAAAAGTCTTCATTGCGCAGCTGACGCAAATATAAGCAGCTGCTAGCTTCCCTTTTTAAGGAAAATACAATGCTTCAAACTGCCAGCAACCAATTCACCACCCAAACATTTCAACCGAATCGCACTCCCTAATGGCGACAAATCCCAAACTAATATATTTCTCAACAACACTTTGACATAACTCTGAATACGTGTTCCAGGTAGCATGGCTAAACTAAATGACACCATGATTAGTCACAACTCAAAAAAGTCTATAGCTCGGATGGCGTAGCAGTATAATCGACTGCCAGTCTTCCGCAACAAAAGAAGGCACATTTTCAAAGTAAAATTACAATCCTTCAACCAATTCACCCAAACCATTTCCCTAAAGGCGAAAAATCACAACTTATATATTTCTCAACAACACTTCGACATAACTCTGTGAATACGTGTTCCAGGTAGCTCGGCTAAACGTCCCTAAAGATTACAATAATCGTTAACTCAATCGTTCGTGAACGTTAAGAGCCTTGTTTCATTGAATCTTACAGCTTGCCCGGAAAGATAAAGACTGTTAAGCTATAATATATCGTATTTGGTAAGGGTTAAGTTATGTTTTGGCGTGAGCGTTTTGGGTTGGAGTGCTATGTTTGCTTCTATGAGTCAATTTTCTATAGTGTGTACTTATGTATTATATTACGGGTTTGGATATTCAAACATATGGCATAATTATTTTAAATTAAAGAGTTGGTGTCAGACTATCATCTTTCCATACTTATTGTTCTAATAGATAAATAGATTATACAAGGTTATATAGCGGGTCTTACTCGCGATAAATCTTATATTTAAGGCATAAATACCTCGGTTGAGTCCCGCCGCGACCACGGCTGAAGCAAGTCAGCCGAAACGTTGGCAAAAAACCGAGGTATTTATGCCTTAAATATAAGATTTATCGCGAGTAAGACCCGCTATATAACCTTGTATAATGTATACTAATCGCGAAAGTTTAAAATCGTTTAGATAAATAGATGTTATAAATTTTATAAGTTTAATGTTTGTTTGTCCACGAGCTTTTCAAAAACTAGAAGTCACTTCGCATTAAAAATTTTTACTGACCCAAGTCTCTTTCAACTAGCGTTATATAAAAACTAGATGATGCTCGCGGTTACACCCGCATTATTTAAGGCTACTGCACCGCTCCCGTGGCTCATAGCGTGATGTTAGATAGCCTATAGCCTTCCTCAATAAATGGGCTATCTAACACTGAAAGAATTTTTGAAATCGGTCCAGTAATTCCTGAGATTAGCGCGTTCAACCAAACAAACAAACAAATTATTCAGCTTTGTATATTAGTATAAGATAGAGTGCGGTATGTTACTGAAAGTCATGTATACATCATTATGTAGGTACATACCTAGATTGTATTGTATGTTTCATGGCCGTAGTAGAAGAGGGCTTTCTCACTCTAAGCAGCGTCTCAGACTGAATTATTAGCAATTACGTCGAGCTGAATAAAATAATGTAAATACGAGTAAATCCCTTTGTTTAGCATTATAACTAAGTATATATCTTAGATAAACACGAACTCCATAACAACGGAAATCCAAAATTGGCAGTGTCATGAAAATTCAATATCTTTCTCATATATTTTCAACTCAAAACAATTTTTCAATCACATCCGTAATCCAATAAAAAGCGTAAATTTGTCTGTAAACGCCCAAATACACGGTAATCTTATGTGTGCATTTCCGCATAGACAAGCTTTTAGCTAATGAAATATGACGAAATGAAATTTTACTATAAAATAAAATTTTATATACAGGATGGAACAGACAACCGTAGTTGCATTTTTGAGATTATTCAAAATGTATATGGAATTGATTCAAATTTGTTTAAAGTATATGTAAATACTTTTATATTTTTAAACACGTATCATGGTTATTATAGATAGATAAATAACAACCAGACATAGAACTAAGAATCTGTTCATTGCACAAAGCTTTGTTTTGGTGAGAATAGGGAAGTTTGCTGCAAGTGAAATAAATTATATAAGTATTTTTATCTAGTGAAACATGTCAAAATAATAGTAGTTTCATTCATCAATTAATGTTAAAACTTTATTTAACATTTTTTATCGTCAATTTATTGATAATAAGTATTCTACTTGACAGCAAAACACTATGACGTCACTACGTCATATTTCATACAAAACCCTTAGCAAAGGTCGTTTTTGACATTTCATTAAAAGTGCTTGATTTGACTAGTTGGAAACAACCCTATTGCACCCTTTGCATCCAGCTTGGCAGTCACATCACTAGCCACAAGAATTCACTAGATGAACAGACCAAAAGGTAGGTGTTTCTCTGCATCAACTGAACTTACTTTATTCAAATTAGTCAAAAAGCCCAGTCAGGTTATACTTTCACATTTTTACGCTCGTCATAAATGCTCTAGTCATGACTGCCCTTTTAAACAACACGCTGTACATCAAAAAATAAATCACATTTAGGAAAATGCATTTAATACACAGTTGGGGTAGTTCCCCGTCCTAATCAAATAGTTGTTGTGCATTAGTTATTTATGTATAGCGAGGGCGCTTAGAGGGGTCTTGCCCTACGTCAACAAGCCTCCTTCGAGGAAAGCTAATAAGAATTTTATAAGATATTTTGATGGTTTGTTTGGGTGAAAGCTGGGGAGTGCAGTTTTGTTTATGTACATTCTGACATAGCCGACGAATTTGTTTATATAGAATTCTGTATGAACCTTCGAGCGGTGACTGAAAAATGGAACCTACGCTTCCTTAAAGCTATGCATCACAATAAAGTTCACATAAAAATGATGCAATACTTGTAACACTAGATATTTCGTTTGGTAGAAGATTCTAAATAAACTACTTGTGAAGCAGACACAGCTAATAAGTAATTCAACCACTTTGTATTAAGTGCGTTGACGATGAAAAAATACGATTATATCACAGTCAAAACCGCTGTAAGTATCAAAATCTATGCAAATAATAGTAGGTAGTTGGAAGTTGTACGAAGAGTAACGCTCTGAAAAATAAGCTTCATATCATAGGCAACATTTCTTTAAAAATAAAGCCAGAGTTGGCGTCATCCTGCATAAATACAAGAAACATTACTGTAATAATAATAAAAAGTGCGAACATGACCCGGTTGGCATTGCACCTGAATTATTTAACTGCCACTGAGAAGGCCCGGGTTTAATATTGACGATAGTAACGGAGAACGGATACATCGAAATGTGCAATGATATTTATTTGAGTTGCAGATTCTCTTTTGTATTTTCCGTTCTTTTTACTTATTATTTTTATTGGCGATGCAAATATTCTCTCCGCGCCTCTAGCGGCGAATTTGGAAGTTGTCCGGGTACGACACTTTTGACAGCTTTCAATACAACTTTGCTTCGAGGTTATAGTGGTAATTGTATTAGGCTGTCAAAAGTGTCGTACCCGGACAGCTTTCAAATTCGCCGCTAGAGTTGCTAGTTAGAATCTTAGCATCGCCAATAGTAAACTTTCTACTTACTTTTAAATAAAGGTTTTATTCACTTTTTAGCGGACTACAAATAGGTATAGGCTTGTTTTTTCCCAAGGGAGTAGATACGTTAAGGTCTGACATAATAGGCGATGCCATGAATTGTCAATTCCGGATTTATTCCTAGTGCTGAAGTGTTATGGTAAAAAAAGAAAAATAGCAGCCATAAACATTGGTACATACCTACATAGGTATCTATCAATTATATTAGATTTAAATATAATTGATAGATACCTATGTAGGTATGTACCAATGTTTATGGCTGCTATTTTTCTTTTTTTACCATAACACTTCAGCACTAGGAATAAATCCGGAATTGACAAAATTCAACCAACGGACAAACAACAACCGTTTAAGTTACCTTGTAAATAAAGTATATCGGTGATCCACTAATAAATTCAGGTACATAATAACCATACACATCACACATGATTCTTAATGCGATAACCGTGTCAACACTATAAAACGAATGCGATGCGTGTAAACTATGAATCAATTTCGTCATAAAAGTCTTACTAATCTAATCCAGTATGGCAGCCACGTTCGCATATAACGCTAGCAGCGAACTAGAGACGTCCGAGATTGCTCTTCGAATGCGTTTTGAAATTCGTATTTCGACTTCATGGTTGCCAGTGCACTCGACTGGTCAGCAAGGAAATTAAAAAGAAAATGCTTTTGAATTTTAACGTTCTACGTGTGGTAGTTTTAAAAAGTTGTGTTGCATTATTTTTCTGTATGTTGGTACATAATAATAAGATTATCGTATTATACTGTTTCGTACATAGTTGACAAACTTTTATGTAGGTAGGTACGAGTTTTATTTAAAGGGATAGAACAACAATTCGTTTTATTAGAGTGGAATCTGGGTATCATATTTGACTGAGGAATACTTTAATCTAGTCAGGCAAAGAAATCATAAACATAGCTCTCACATCTACTCGTATTATTTATCTTGTAACGAAAATAGCTTGTGGGTTTATTTTCTTTCTAATAGCTTGCTTTAAGAAAGTACTTTTATCGGATTTCTTGAAAATATTTGGTTCAATGTAGTATACAATGTTAAATAATAAAACTCTTACTTTAATTTCAAAATATGACATATACTCTAGCCGTTACATAATTTCTCACACTTTCGTGCAAAGCAATAATAAACAAATGATTTGCATTCGAAGAATGAACTAAACGGTTTTGAATCGAAAACTTCTAAATTCAATTTCAAAACTGGAACGTCTAAGTCGTACACTATTGGCAAATATTACCCAATAGCATGACTGCATTCAACTACTAAAAATTGAAATTAGAACTCCGTGCCATGAGTCTTATCGAACGATCGACGGTTGCATTCTGCTATTGTATTTGGCTGCCAATACATCTTTGCTGAATGGATTGCAGGAATTGCTGCATAATTATGGCGTACTGCACATATGACACGGCTTAAGCGGTCGTCTTGCCGTTTAGCACTGCGGCAAGTGTTGTTGGTTTGTTCTCCACACAAGACAACACTTTGTAATGTCCATAATTTATTGCTTTGTATCTGGGTGTACCTAATTTGTGAACGTTGCTTACATGATTGTACGAGCGACACAATATTTGTTCCTAATGTACCATGTGTGCCTACCCTAACAACAATTCACACACGCTCAAAGGCAAAGATCAACTCAATATCGACTAGAATAACAATTTTCGAGCCTTCCTTCCAAAAGGTCCACACTGTTAAATAAAAATAAACGGCAAGTAATAAATACAAAAGCGGTATTTCAGGGTCGGTGGTTTTTATCCGTGACGTCATTAATCAGGTCCCTGATATCTGGAGGCCTGCCCGCCCACGCAAACACGTGACGTATACCCAAACAACACATATGCACATATCTATGTGTGAACTGATCCTATGTCGATATACATTGCCGAGCCATCACTCAGACACGAATTTACGATGAAGAAAACGAGCGATGGAATAAATCTCTTATTGTATTACACTCCTGTTTTATAATTAATAATTAATTAAAACTGTTGAGCTTAGGGTGTCTGGTTGAGCATAATAGTGTTTTATCACGCAATGTGAGTAAAAAAACGAATGAAAATAGCACTTACCTTTGGCGAGGGGGTATTATAATAATATTACGGATTATAGTGGACGTCACGGACAGTGAAATGAATTAGATAGTTGTCTCTTCACAATAGACTGTGTGTTGTGGTAGGATTGGTTGAATTATAGAAAGCAAATGCAATAAGTACCTAACGAAAGTGATGCAAGGATTTTGTGGTTCTTTTGGCATTTCTTATAGTCCAATAACACAAAATTCATAATAGAAGAAGTATTTTCCCCTTAGGTATGAATAGATCGGGTCATTTTATGGTCTATCTGAGACACGTCGAAAATCGGGCAGAAAAATAGAAGTATAATTATTGTATTCGCATCTCCATACATGTACCTAACTGAAAACATAGAAATATATAGCCCGTACGAGATTTGCAGAACTCAATTTAAACAATGCCCACTCGGTCTACTCCTCAGATCATAGAAGTACTACTTACTTCAATGATCTGAGGTCTACTCCAATGACACAAAAGCTCCTCCATGGTAGTTTAACACAAAATAACTGCGAACCTTGCCTCCCGAAAACTTTCCTCACAAAACTGGATTTTTAGTTCCACAAAACTACTAAAATAACTTTATAAATAGCGTAAAATTAGACATTATTTCTTCACATTAAGGTGGAGATTCGTTCAACAGCAATTGAGAGGGTAGGACCGCAATTAAAATGCTCATTAAATTGTCGCGTAAGGGCGACATTTTAAATCGCATGTGACATCAGCTCAAAATTACGTGGCGTCCGCCATCTTGCGAAGTCATAGACGTGCAAATGGCGGCGAATGTTAGGTTTTGTTTATTATTAGGATGATTATTTCTATTGCTTTGTAAGGGCATTGTAAAAGGAAATTATTTATTTTTAATATACCTCCTTTATAACCAGCAAGTAAGTAAGTATGTTTATTTTAAATTGTCTTTCGGGATATATACCACGTGCCTTTGTTTGGAGTACCTAACCGATATTTCGGCACTGTTGCAAGCGCCATATAGGTATTCTGAAAGACAATTTAAAATAAGTTTAAATGACCACGAAAAATTTAAATTCCTATAAGTAGGTATATGTTATTTTTAAATATTAAGATTAAGAAAACAATTTTCTCAGAAGCAACGTGTTGTCATTTCATAAGCAACCCTTCAACTGATAACAGCCTCTTATAAATAAACCAGTATGTAGTAAATAGGGCGTGAGGCCAAGTCCCGAGTTCGGTTACCAGTTTAACCGGACGCGAGTAATTTCACTGCGGTAGTCGTGGTCATCTCACTTCCGTGTCCTAAATAGTAGAAATGTTTGAACTAGTTATATGGCAACTATTTGTAGTTATCTTGATAGATGGTGTTGGAAAATGTATTTATAATTCACTATTATACTATCACTAGTAGTCGCCCGCGCCATCGCCTGCCCTAAACTTTGGACGTTTATTTTACCCCCTTAGGAATAAGATATTAAGTAGTCATTCCTTGGTGGTCATAAAATTAATCCACTGCCTAAAAGTCCATGTTTCTAAATTAAGTTCTTTAGGTAAGATTCTGGAATGATATGTCAGCCAGCATAAGTAGTTATTTTTATTTACTTACTTACATATTATGGATTATAAATAAAATACAGACATGTGTTATAGAAGTATTTTCTGAACCTTCTGAACCATTTTTAACATTTATTTTATACAAAAGTAAGCAAAAAATAAAAATATTGGATAAAATTGTTGCATTTTTGATGCTCCATTCTTTGGCTTGAAATGCAACTTCGATAATATTTTATTCATAGCTCGATGTAGGGTATCTTCCTCTGCACAGCATAATTTATTGATACAGCGCCTATTTAAACAATGGCCCCTAACTTAATATAAATATTGATACATATTTCATAGAGCTCCGAAATGTATAAATTATATTTAAAGGTACGTGCTTACTGGGAGTTACTTGGAATCTTAGTAACAATATTTATTGCGCACTGCATTCATGGCGGCAGATGGGCAATTATATGACACTAGCTGTCTTTGGCGGTTTAAACAACGTTAACGTATGTATTTCCGAATCAGCATCACCTCCCTTATCCAAGGGAATCCAAGCACACGATACCAATTTGAACAAAGTCGATCCCAGCCTTTTAGGAGGATATCAGTGACTTAAGTAAACTTACAAATTAACTAAGAAAGAACAGTAGTAAGGCAAGGAATTAGCATATGTGCAAATAAACTGACAACCACTAAAGCGTAGTGAGCATACTCTCGATCCTTGTGATTGACATCAGTTTCTGAACCACTTAAAGATCAATATTCTTAAGTAACATGTGGAAATGTAAAACGATGTTCGGGGACGCTATCGATATTGGGCTAGCGAACACTCATAGTTAGCACTATCCTTTATGATTGATTACCTCATGACTATTGTAGCCCTTTGAATAAATATGCCATAAAATAACGCAGTTCGATTCCCATTGTAATCTCATTGCAAATTCACGTACATTCGACAATAAACAAATGCGGGGTGAATACAATGTGGGGTAAATGAATATTATATAGATATAGGGTGGAAATGTGATGGAAATGAAAATATTGCAATTGTACATTTTATGCGGCTTGTCGGAATATTTTATGCTACAAATAAATTCGGTGGATGTTTAATATTGAAGTTTTTAACTTATAGCACTTTGCAATGAGAAATCATTTGGTGCCTGAGTAAAACGAAGAAAAACATTGTTCAGTCTAAATGTTATTATATAGAATTTATTAATTCATTGGAGTCGTTTTTGTTTGTTACAGGTATGCTGACATGATATTCAGATTTAGGTATGGCGTAAAAACTTCGCGACGACACTTGAGTAAGCTTGATGTATTAAGTAAGGTTTTATATTAAACTAGTAAGACCTTGACGATTTCAAGTATATTCTTACTTAATTAATATTAGTAATAACCAATCTTAAACATGTTATGCATCTATACGATTGACATAATCGATGAATGATAATTATTCTGCAAACATTTGGTTATTTAAACACCAAGATAATGCTTTATTATAATACCAGATAATAACCACACATTCAACTTAAGCGGCTTACCTTAGAAGCGGATTTATCTAGGCAACCTTTCAATTACTTATTACACAATATTTTAATTATCAATAAGTACTCATAATCCGATTACCATAATGATAAATCAATCACACATTGAGGTAGCGTTCATAGCGAGACTTGGCTTGCCGTTCGTAACAGATCGGCAAATTAAGCAACGCTTGCACAGGTCACCACTTGGATGGGTGACCACCTGTGGCATTTACATCTGAGCGCTAGCGTTCGGAGGGCACGTAAAGCTGTCTGTCCTGGTTCTTGTCTCAGGATAAGAATCGTTAGGCCATGTCGGAGGCCTTCGGGCGGTTTGAAACCTCCGACACTAGAGTTGGCCAAAAAAAGTATTTACTTCCTGAATATCGGGCAAAAAATCCGGATCCACGTAAAAACAGTGCCACTGTTTTTACTTGGCAAAAACTTTCATCCTATATCAACTAACGTCAAAATGGTTGATTTAAGAAAAAAGTTGTTTTACGCGATCGTCCGTTTTATGCTCAAGAACTATTCGTTTTACGATGGAAACCGTTTGACTGTTATGTCCGCTTTCCACTGCAAGCGGAAACTTGTATTTACATACCTGTGTGTGTAATACTTACCATAAGAATGACTGGCTCTTGTGGTTGTAGGCATATTACTAGTAATCTTGGTCTGTAGTTTAAACAAAACGTATGCGTTGTTAGAAGAAAGTTCATGTGAGTAGAACTATCTTTGGCGGATATTATAGCTATAAATAGTGATAGGTAGTGGAAATATCTATGAAAAGTGTTTTTTTTTATAAACTCACGCCTGTATCCCCGAAGAGGTAGGCAGAAGTGTAATATTACACCCACATTTCGCCATGATATTTTTTTTTAGGTCCCACGTAATAGGGGGCGAGCCTATTGCCGTACCGGGCACATTACCAGACTCCGTGCTGCTACTGAGAATTTCTTAACGGAAAAACCCAATAACATTTTGCCCGACCCGGGAATCGAACCCGAGAGTCCCGAGACCTCCCAATCCCACGCGCAAATTTATGCCGCGAGGCCAACGAGGCAGTCAAGTGAGGCAGAAAAGTGAAATATCCTCTAATATTTGCTTGGACTACGAAGGCGATCCCACGTTGCATGCAAGACACCTGGTCTTGGATGCAACCAGGATAACGATAAGGCTATGATAAGAAAAAGTGAACCACGAGCTTCAGATCGCTTACTAAATAAATAGACTCGCCTCTATAATTAGGTAATTTCCAAAGAGGCGAATAAGTAATTCATTTACATTTCGCTGGTTATGGTTTAGGTATCTATTTAAATTACACTTCGCCAATTCAGGATTTTTAGAAGGCTTGTCTATCACCGACCAATGAGGTGCTCTTTGCTAATACAACAGCGCAGTACAAGTTTGCATGGCAAGCTTAGCGAAACGCCTCGCAGCTTACTTCTGCATCAAGTGTTGTGGGTTCAATGATTCTATCCCCACACGGACTAAAACTTTAAGTTATACAAAAAGTATTGTTTCACATTTATGTGTGATTTGTGTCCGTTGTTTGAATGTTTGTAAAGTCCCCCGCGACACAGGGTTTATTTCTATTGCGCATAGGTAGTAGACTCACGCCTGTATCTCCGAAGGGGTAGGGAGAAGTGTAATATTACGCCTAGATTTCGTCATGAATTTTTAAGTCCCACGTAATAGGGGGCGAGCCTATTGCCGTTACCGGACACATCACCAGACTCCGTGCTGCTACTGAGACTTCGGAAAAACCCAGTAACACTTTTGCCCGACCCGGGAATCGAACCCTGGACCTCCGATCAGCAGTCGCATACGCTATCCATTGGACCACGGAGGCAGTCTACCTATATATTTTTTATAAAATAAAAAAAACATTCATTCTGTATGATAAACGCTTATTTATGTAATTTTTATGTTCATTATTTTTGTTTGTTATGCTGTTTATTCTGTAACCGTTAAATAATCAGCGCGAGGAGCGCGCTGGATCAGAATGGCCGTATGGGCGCAAATTAATATATAATGATTATATTAGCAACAAAGTTTATATTTTCTTTCAAACCACCTATTTCAGTGGAAAGCAGCCCTAACAAAGGGTATAAATGCATATAGAACTATTTATTTTTATGTGTTAGGGTGTATCGGTTATAAGGACGGGATCAAATAGTGGTGAATGCGTTTAAGAGAGCGCTTTTGTTATGTATTCCTACCGTAGCGATAAGTTTGTGAAGTACCTTGCTTCTCTTTGTTACACAGTTCTTAGAGGGCTTAAAACGAATATGATTGCATCATAAGAAACAGTGAAATGTTCGTTTGAAACTATCTGTACTAATCTTTATAGATATAGGGTTTACCAATAGTCAACGCTGGCCAAGTGCGAATCTGCAGACTTCACATGTCTTTAGAACATCACGTTGAACTCTCGAGAACTAGACATGCAGGTTTCCGCACGATTTTTTTCTGTATATGTACTGATTAACATATTACTGTAGAATTAGGCAGAATTAAGTATACATAAATATAATAATCCCTCCGCCTTATACTCGACGCTCAATAAAAACGCCCCTATAATCCATTACAGCAAAATTATTCACGTAAAAAAGAAACGTATTCAAATTTATCAAAAAGGGTTGGTGGTCAAACAAAAACTAGATTAGCTTACACTCAAAGAATCACAAATATAAAACCACTTGGGTCCGTAACAGGCCTAACAAATCGGAACCGAGTTAATTATTCATGGAGAACAAAAACAGGCCCGGGTCTAATCTCCTCTTATACGCACACGCAGATAGTAAATTAGAGTTCTATCTAATTGATATATATTATCTACAGGCGGAAAAGGGCAAGTGGCGAGCCCTGGGCAATGTACAGATTATTTACAGAAGATAAATTTATTAAGTTTAGATAAGTCGATGTATGTATGTAAATTTATTTACATACATACATAGACTTACGCCTGTTTCTCGGAGGGGTAGGCAGAGACTACGGAACGCTATTTGCAACGATCCTGACATCTCTCTTGCTTCATTCACTCCCATCAGATTCCTTATGCATGCTCTTCTGTTCAGGGTACTTCTAACGTGTCCTGTTTTTAGGATGTCTCCGATCTGGTCAGAGAACGTCCGCCTAGGTATTCTCCTTCGTCCTGTCGCATTCACACTTGCCTTATATATCTGATTTATACATTTATTTGTTTCTTGTAATCGGTGATGGATTCAGAATAGGAAGTTTCACTACCCCATTTCATTCCAGGGATGTCGTACGAGGCTACTTAGGTAAAAACAAGAAGCTAATAGTCCATTTAGGATGCGACGAAAAACGCGACATTAAACCCTGTATATACCTACCTACCAACCTCTCTGGTATAGTAGGCCAAATCTTCCTATTTATCCACATTGCTATTATGATGCAAATCAGGAGAGAACTATGTCCCACAGTGAGCAGCCAAAGGCTGGCGATGATGACGATGCTTTTACATTTCGTTGAGTAATTGACAATACATAGTTATCTAAAAAGGTATCTTGACCCAAAGACCAAAAGACAGTCCAACCTAACCTACTATTACATCTCTACCTCGTGTCCCTACATACAGGACGAGTGTTAAACCCACCGATCCCTATATCCTATTAATCCCACGCAAGAATCTTTTTGCCCGTGATCCAGCGATGGTCAGATAAACGAACATTACACCTATTACCAACCGTCACGTTTTGCGACAATTTTGATGTGATATCACCCGTTTTCCTAATGAGGATACAATTACTGCAGCTTTCGCATTATTTTGGAGTTTAGGGAATTGTAGGATAGGTACCTATAATAGGGGTAAAACGGTCGCTTTTTAAGCTTACTGACTGACCCGGTAAATTTTGTTCTACTATATAAAGAACTTATATGGTTATAGACAGTTTACTTTAAAGCTAACTTTTAAGCCAAATAAAATAAACCAAAACAAATTTCGTCAAAAAGTTGATAACTGAATGGACTTAGCTGTATGACCTTATTAACCTCCCATACCTACTATCATAACAGGCTACCAAATATACACAAAATATGAAACTGTGAAATATAAAAAGAAATATCTTTAGTGGGTTTCAGTTTCCACATCCCTCAGTTCAACGAAGATTTCACGGCGAACCTTTGATTATTAACGGCATATGAACAAGGGCCCTTAACTGTTGTGAAATCAGCAACAATAATCCCTGATATTGTATTTATTTCGTTGTATTCGTATTTCTCGTGGTCAATGAATCAAGCGGGACGTGACGTAACAACACGGTATTGCTTTCTCGCTCTGTGTGTATGGAAGTAAAATAAATAAAAGAACTGCCGAGACACACTGCCGCTCAATGTTATACCATAGTACAAACAGAATAGTAAGATAGCTTCATACAAATCGGCCGCCGCCGCCGCGCTGGTGTGAATGTATGCGTGAGTCGCCGGGGCGGCGTGTACGCACGCACTTTTCACGCACACAATCTCACGAGCGCGGAACGCTCGGCGCGGATTCAGTACGGGATGCGCCGCGCGTCTGATCGCGCGCATGCATGTAGGTACTACACTGCTCGCCCGCGACCATTGTTTATGTACATTCAGTTTTGTAATAAACGCTATTAATATTATACAATGTGTTAAACGACAGTAAATTAAACTTGTTACATTTTTCTCGCTATAAAGGGCATTTAGATAGTTATATAAAGCTTAGCTAGTCAGCAGGTATTTGAAAAAAATATATGCAAGCTTAAATTCTGTAGTATTTAGCGCAATCACTTAAAAATACGGCGAAATAGCGCGCGCCGACAAAGCCGGCGACGCCGCGGTGTAAACACGTGACAACCCGTGCGTCATCGCAAGAGTAGGCAATTAACTCGCCGAGCGGCCTTAGCTAGCTTACTATTCTGTTTTTACTATGGTTATACTATAATTTTAAATTTGAACTTAAAAGTGCAAAAATATAACGGTCATTCCCTTTGAAATATTTGAATTTGGTACTATTTTAGGATGTTTGAATTTCGAATGATAGAGTTTTAAAAAAAAGCGATGGAAATTCCATAATGTATCTTCCAATTAACACATAATTTAAATGTATACAGCTTTTATATCCATATGAATACCTACGTCTTGGATAGGCGTCTTAAATTAAAGCGTTTCGACGTTATTTTATTCATTTTGGACGTCCCCAAACTAGTAGAAACACCATGTCCTCTAGTAACGCCTACGTAAAGGGACAAACGATCATACTCCGAAATCATATTGTTAATGAACCATTGAATGGTAAATGCGTATATTATAATTAGATTATATTCATATCAATGAATATTAAAAGCCAAAAGCCCGTTACTCATGATTCGAGTTTAATATAAAGTCATTGTGTCCTGTCACGATTAAAAATCGTGTGGGTGGAATGAATAATTCGTACCATTTTAATACACGTTTTGAGTAATACGGTGTTCTTTGTTTTTTATTTTATAAATACACTTGCTTTATTATGATATAAATACGAGTAGAGTAGGTACATTTGATTAATTCGCAACGTGACTTACATAATTATGTTTATCTTCATAATCATCCACGCTTAAAATCGTAATGATATCCTTGTTAATAATATAGATGTGTTACGCCTACACTGCTGAGCCATGAAACAGATTTTGGTGAAATTTAGCCGGAAAAAATAGGTGAAAACTGCGTTGTCAAAATCAAATACAGTAAACCAATTTTCAATTTCATTCCTGTACGGGCCAGATACCTATTATTTTTACTGAAATTTGGTACACGTCCATCTGTGATCTTAGTTTCGTTGTTCTTTTTTATAAAATCTTTACTTTTATACGCATATTTGTCATCCTTCTTTACTTTACAGCAAATGCATTTAAACTATATTTGTGTTTAAATGTGAGAATTAAAAAAAAAACACGCCACACAAACGTCTCGTGTGTCGCGAAGCAAGCAATCAATCGAGTGCTTTACCGTTAAGTGCTTGCTAAAACATCTCGCTACTTATATTAATAACGTAGGGCAGCACCACCGAGTGTAATGACACACAGCCCATTGGCGCGCCGAGTAATGTGCGAGCAAATAATTGTTCCGCTCCGTTTCGTATAATATGCTATTATTATTTTGTAATAGGTATTTGGTTTTATTGTTCTGAAATATTTTACTGTAACTAGGTGTATATTACTTTATCTATTGCATTTTCATAGGGCAAGCTTCAAAATATTAAATTTTCAAAACAAACTTTCAATTCTTATTACTGACCTGGATGCTTTCGTCAACGACTCGCCAAGACATAACAAAAGATAGCGATGCATGGCGGTCCAAGGGAAAGTCCTTTGCCCAGCAGTGGGACGCTTTGATCAAATTTTTATTAAATATTATATAAAATTTGAATGGTGTTATTGTCAACGGTTGCTTATTATAGAAGTACAAATGTTCATGCAGAACCATGCGTGTTTTTATTTCGTAGTTATTCGTAGCAGTTAAATAATTTGATTGATTTATGGTGTTTATAATTTACAAAAATATGTTTATGCCATAAATCAGCGGAGCGAATAAAATAAAACTAATTTGTAGGAGAAATGTTCACTATGTGTATTCCAACTTATCCCGGATTTGCCATCTGTTTTGAATAATAATTCCTAATAAGCTACTTTCGACAGAACACTGATTCTGGCGAAGTGGTTATGTCTCGGCATAGCTTTCTGAACTGGCGTATGCTATTGAGGTAGTATATACGGTGGTAATATTATGAGTAAATAAGTGTGATGGGTGCACTACCAATTAGTTACTGTATGATAGACGCCACTATCAATAAGCAGCTACTTGCACCGCTTTTTGCCATAGAAACTCTTTTTCTGAAAAAGAAAACATTATAACTGCCAGGGTTACTACCTACTTACTTACAATCGAAAGCAATAACGCCATCCGATACGGAACATACACAAAATCTATCGAGCATGTATTATTTATTATTATTGTGTTAACACAACAAATATATACCGATAAGACGATCGTTCCTGCTGTTAACACGTTTGTAATGGACTTTTACCCTACATTACGACATCTTCACAATACAGGCTAATAATGTTATTCCAAAAACCCCACAACATGATGGTATATTACAAGTATTATGGTAATATACCCTAATATTTGTAACAGTGATCGCTCTCCGCATTCCATCCCTAGTATTACAGAAACCGTTATGCAGATTAACTACTTTCTGTGCGACATTCAAATAAAACGGGTCAAATTTTACATGAGCCTCTGATTTTGTACTGGGTTCCCTATAAAACACAGAAATTATGCTTAAAACGGGTGGTGTTTTTCAGATGTATAAATTTATTGGATTTGTTACGCCTTTTTGTAATTCCAAATAAAATAGGTTGTAAGTATGGCGTAGTGGTTAAAGCACCCGTGTCGCTTAACCCTTAGTGTGTTGTGGGTTCGATCCCCCTCGCGAAATAACACTTTGTGTATAATCTACAAGTGCTTTTAGAACTTGAATTTATCTTTGTGTGGTTTCAATAATTGTAAAGTTTCGTGCGATACAAGATTTATTGCTAGTGCGGGAAGCAGTGGGACATGAGACAGATAACCGAAGCTGATGATAATGATATATCATAAAGGTTTAGGTTAGGTTAGGGAGTTACAGAGGTCTTTTCACCTGAGAAAAGTTTACTCAACTTATTCATACAATTTGTAGCTGTGATATGATTGCCATAATGCTTTGCTATTATAAATATATTCATACATGAAGTAGAACATTGCCAAGTAAGCTTATTCTACACGATGTCACGTGTCAAGTTATGCTTGACATTTGTCACAACGGCGTATTCTTTTAAAATTGTCGCGACTTACTTTACCGGTTTATTTCTCTTGACATCTCTTCGCAAAATATCTCACAAGATACTAGGTACTGTGAAGTATTCAGATTATTCTGTTATTTTTAGACTTCTCTGTTATAAATGTGAAGTAAAGTTCCAGTAATAATTTTGGAAACGTGAAAGAATTAACAAAGCTTTGGATACCCGTTTGTTAAACCGGCCAAAATAAAAGTCCTTGGCACAAATTAACTTCATAATATATCTTGAAATAAAATTGAGATATTAGGAAGATGTAAAAGAAATCAAATCATTCATGTCTAAGGGTGCTTTTACAGCAGAACTATGCTATGTGTTGGTGTTTAATATACACCAATCAAATACATTGAACCATACAGTTAATAGTGGTGGCAAATGATGGGTGTTCTAAGCTTCGTTTTTATCAAGCTTATTCGTGATATCTCACATCCTCACAGAATAGCTTCACAACACATTTCTTGTGGCATAAAACGCCCTTGGGAAGGTTTTAGTTATAAAATGCTCAAAATTACCTTACAATACTTCTTCCATGGTTCACACATAACCTTCTACGTAACATTTCTCAAAGAACAGTCCATCACAAGCAGAAACAATTTCCTAATTCAGTGTATGAGTTCCTGCGACCTTCGAAAACAAATACACACTTCAGCTTTATAGACAAACTTTATCCAAATCTGCCTCAGTTGCAGTTAGTAAGATAATATTGTAGTTATTCATTGATAGTTATAAGGCATTGCAGCATTAAACTTAGATTCATCTGTTTTGGAAGTTCTTGTGTTTTCATCTAAAGCTGTTCTGGGAATTGCATGAAAAGCTCTGTATTCTCTTGAATGCTAAATATCGTACATTTCGCTATCGCTTATAATAATTATGGTTCTCTTTGGATTATCTTGTGAATTTAGACAATAGAGTGTATTTATCGGATGGATTTTCATTATATGCACCACTGTACAGTCTAGTACAGTAAGTTACTTTTATTTTATCTTATTTCTTTCATGATCGTCTTGTTGTATAGTTAAGGTGGTCTTTAAGTGCTTGACATTCTATCGGCAAGCACGAATTATATGCTGGCATTCTCAGTAACATTGAGAAATCTTAGGTTCTACTATTATAAATGCGAAAGCTTGTATGGATAAATATATGGATGGATGCATGTTTGTTAACTTTTCACGCAAAAACTAAACACTTTGCAGTTAAAAATATTATACGTAAGGTAAAAGCACTAATGCTTGACACTGAACTAATAGATGACATTTTCACAGAAAAACGTTTCTAATAAGAAAACTAATAATTTAAATAACATTGTTACTGATGTTAAAGATACCTAGTGCTATCTATTGATACATGTTCAAAAGCTTGTGTACACTTTCAGAGGCAATTTTCAAAATAACATCAGTTTGCAACAAACAATGTGAGTAGGTTGGCATGTTGCGCGTAATTCTTAGCGTTTTTCATAAGGCAACTGACTTTTAGCAGGTATGATTTTTTCTTATATTTATGATTATAGGCTTTTGTTAGTTTCAATATATAAAATATATGAAATGATTGATTTATTAGGACCATTTCCTTGTTATTATGGCTTGTTTTTGTATAACTTTAAGTGGTGTCTACTATTAGTTCCTGAAATCAGTCAAAACCTAAAAGATGACAGTGTCAACTATTAGGGTATAGTAGATGTCAAATATTAGTATTTAGTGTCAACTATTAGCGTATAATAGATGTCAACTATTAGTATCTATGAATATCAGTGCAGATCCCCATCCACGTGACAAAGTCTCTTGCATAATTATGGGTAAAGTCATGTCTACTATTAGTGCCAGTTGATGTCAATTATTGGTGGATTAAATTTTCGATGCTGTCATCTTTTAGTGTTTACAACAAACCTAAGAAAATTGAATTTTTTGTTGAAAATACAACAGCTTTAAAATAATTTATATAAAAAACTAAATCTCTGAATGTTGTTCTAATTGTAAAAATATTTGCAACTGCAATTTTTTGATAAATAAATTTTATATTTGGGAATGCAGTTTGATTTGTCCTTAATGTGTCAAACATTAGTGCTTTTACCTTAATATATCAGAATAAAACATTTTTTATCGCGATAATCGACACACGCGAGCAGAATTTTGTAAAAAATAATAATATGACAGGCATTACATTATATCCGCTATCGCACAGAAAAATGTTATGCTCGACCAGTGAAGCATCTTCATACAGATCACTTAATCTATTTCCATCTTGTCGTCCAAACAAAACACTCAGCTAGAAAGCTCACTCGCTACTCTCAACACAAACAAATAAAAACGGCCAAAAAATAACATGATTTAGTGACTGGCAGAAGTAAACTCTCATATCGGCAACGATTGTTTTCACAAAGGGATTATCTGGTCAGAACTTGCACGGAACCCTAAGTCGCCGCGAGCCGCGAAGATAGTTGGACGATAAAGAAAGATTTACAGCCAACGTATATCTGTACTTTGCTTAAATACGTTTTATTTTCGAATAACGAGCGCAGGAAACTATTATTTGTTTGTTTAAAGTACACATTATAACAAAAATAGCAATAAAATTTAACTACGACGGTTGCTTTATGCATTTTGCTGTTATTTTATTTTTTTGCGGAATATGAATGTATATGGATTTTACAAGTGCTTGTTATGACGCCCGTATATGTTTTAATTAAACAAAATGTGCAACCGGCCAGTAGGTTTAATTTTTTTAAGCTCGTGGACAACAAAAGCACATTTCGCTTATGACGTTTTATGTTTTATTAATTCAGTAGTAGCATTGTTGAGGTATAATTTCTAACGGAATTGAAGGATTAAAAATGGTCTCTTTATGTAGCCCTTCGCGGGCTTAATTTTGCTTCCCTTACGCTAAAAGGGCCAGGGACAGAACACGGATTACGTGGACCGGCCGAAATCTCATTTGTAATAAGGGTTTTGATAAATTCAATGATAGGGGTCCACCGATTTAGGTGCTAGGATTTGTTATCATAATCTACGTAATATTTTCTAATTTATGATGTCGTTGGCAAAAAATTAAGCTTGGCTAAACATATTAGGGCAGTGTACCCTAATAAAGCCATTTATCACTTTGGTTATGTGAGCCCGAGCTTATGAGGAAGCCGAGAATTCGGAAATGACGTCATCGAGTAACGGAGCTAACTTTTTAAGAGCATAGTTTCTTCAAGGTTAATCGGCATCGAAAAGAGGGCACTGTGCCTAAAGGAGGTTAAACTACCCGTGTAAATTAATAATAAAAAGATAGCCATTTCCATTTCACGGAAATAGTTAAATCTACTTATCTCTTTGGCATTGAATGTAAGTACTTTTGTTTTCGTTCGTACTTCATACATCGCGGAAAACTACGTATTGAACTGTGCTGGAACTGTTCATGCTAAAGAAAAGCTATTCATTTCACAGTCAG
This sequence comes from Euclidia mi, assembly GCA_944739405.2. Taxonomy (NCBI): domain Eukaryota; kingdom Metazoa; phylum Arthropoda; class Insecta; order Lepidoptera; family Erebidae; genus Euclidia; species Euclidia mi. Next base: position 20,284,118 of record OX123204.2, on the reverse strand, counting down.
TGACAGTGTACTGACAGTGTACTGAAGTCTAGAAAAATATGCCATAATTAGTATGGAAAATTTAAAAACGCATTGTCGCGAGCGCCAGCCGTTTCATAAAGGTCTAGTAAAAAAAGTAAGTTAAACATTTATACCACAAATACCGATCGACCTTGTACGTCAATCTTTACAGCCAGTTACGTGTTAAAGAAAAAGAAAATAACCATAACAATTTCCAAAACGGATATGTCATAGAGTATCGGAACACCGCCATTTATTTGACCACGCTTTTAGCTTGTATTATAAAATAATATTATGGTGGCTATGAAAGCCCATAGTTATCCATATAGGGGCCATTGTCGTTCACTTTGGGTCCGTAATGGATCCACCTGATGGACCCCACACAGTGCTTAACTTGCTTAAGTGTTATTGACTCTTAGTAGACCGACTTGGTTTTGTGACTTAACTGTGTAGTAACTTGTTGAAAGGGAGATGAAAATCTGTTAAACAACGTAAACATGAAATGTTACATAATTTCAGTGATAATATGGGCGTAAAAGCAATTGGCTATGTTCTAGTTAGTAAAGTAAGTAAGTTGTAAAGTTTATTTGTTTGGTTGAACGCGCTTTTCTCAGGAACTACTGGTCCGATTTGAAAAATATATTTTGTGATGGATAGCCTATTTATCGAGGAAGGCTTAGGCTATAAAGCATCACGCTATGCGCTACAAGTGCGGAGCAGTAGCTGTACATGCTGCTGGTGAAACCACGGCCAGAGATTTATATAGGACTAGTCGACGCGAGCGGCTTCGTACGCACATATTTTCGAATTTCCCGTTTTGCCCGATACCGTCGGAATTTCGGGAAATCCCGTCTTAGTGCCCCTACGGTCCCCAAGGCACATACATGCTAAGTTTCAGCTTCTTGCGCCGAGTAGCTTCGGTTTTAGCTTGTCTGTCAGTCAGTCAGTAACGCAAGGATTTTATATATACAGATGTTAAGCCATACGTACCGCTAAAGTTAAATAAAAGAGAAATTTCACACAGTGATTGAACCATATATCAAGTACGTTCCGTGTTTAAAAGGCATTCCACGAACTCAAAATTTAACACACTATACAGAGCAGTTAAATCTACCCAGTGTTTAGGTAGCTTTACCTATAACTGGAACTGAATTCAGCTCAACTGCTGTTGCTGACCGTATATATATCATTCTAGAACGGAGCGCTTGCGTCCGGTTTCCATCGAAACGAACGATATTCTGCGGAAATGGACTAAATTGTTAGTGTTCCTGAGTTCTTCGACGAGACCTCTCATTGTAGATTCGACGAATTTAGAGAGAGAGAGAATTTAGAGAGAGTCGAGCAGTAGATAGTAGGTACGTTATAATTGCAAATTTTGATCAACATATTAGTGGCCTTGTGAGCATAATGATAATACATTTTGAGTCTATTTTGAAATTTTAGCGTACTTTGACAGGTGGATACGTCCAACAAAAACATGATTGAGGTCAAGGTAACAGCATTCCGATAATCCTGCGTTTACCTTGTCATTTAATTTTGACCTTTGCGTGGTTGACGGCATAGAATACAAGTGTCACCACCCCCTATCTTCCCGTGGGTGTCGTAAGAGGCGACTAAGGGATAACACGATGCAAATACCATCTTTGCGTAGAGACGGAAAACTCGACATCAAACCCTATACGACTGCCTCGTTGGTCTCGCGGCATAAATGTGCGCGTGGGATCGGGAGGTCCCGGGTTCGATTCCTGGGTCGGGCAGTGTTATTGAGTTTTTATTGTCACGAAATTCGCAGTAGCAGCACGGAGTCTGGAAATGTGCCCGGTACGGCAATAGGCTCGCCTCTTATTACGTGGGACTAAAGTATATTTGGCGAAAAGTGCGTGTAGAAATACACCTCTGCCTACCCCTTCGGGGATAAAAGGCGTGACGATATGTATGTATGTATGTATGTCATATAACATATTTTATAACGGCAATATGGGTTCTCAATGCGCTTGCGGTAGGTACCTAACAACTTCAGGACAGCATCGTGCTGTAGTTTCGCCGTCAAAAGGAGCCGGTACAATTTACGATTACCCCAACTTCGTTTTATACTTTTACAAACCTATGATTCCCTAACACTGCCTTTAATAAAACTTATAATCATAATCCAAAACCATAACTACCTTAAAGCCATTTCATAATTACAATTAATGAGATATGTCAAGCCATTAGTATAAAATAGCCACCCTCCGAAACATTGACAACTGACAGTAAATATAATTAATACGACAAATGTAATTAAAATATAGACATTGTCATCAACAACCAGAATATTAAACATTATATTTAATTAAACAGAGTACGGGCAAGCCGATTGGTCGGCTTATTAAGGATGCCTCTCTATAATAAAATATCGACACTGGTTGTCGTTTTGTTAACTGTCTTCGTGCTGGATGCCTAGCCTTAGTAACCAAGGTCTTTCTTGTCTGATGGCCTCGCACAAGCCTTACCACACCATTCAGATTTCCTTGGCTTAGCTTCGCCCGAAAGATTGAGGATTTTATTGCGTACACCGGCTTCAGAATTTTAACACTTCTTTCGAAAAACGGTGCAGGAAAGCTTCATAAACAAAAAAATATCTTACCGGCACTGGGTAATCTGGCTTAGCTTCGTTTTCCACGCGGGGCTGTGAAATTAAGTACACTAACCTACAAAATATATGAAAATCATGGTCAATACACCACTCGCTAGGAAACGCAACCTGCGTGTTAAGTTTTCCTGCATAAAATGCTGAGTCATTCTAGATGACATTTGCTGTGTTATAGCTTGTTTTATATATTTTACCATATTTGCATACTTCTAGTCAACTGTTCATATTTTGTTCATTTACCCACAAAAGTAACATTTATTTTCTCGACAGCCCTGTTATTCACAATGATTCATCATTATTTATGTAATTTATTAAATGCATTTTATGTTTTAAGCATTTATCGCTGAGTGGACACTGGTTTTAATTCTTATGATTTATATATCAGTGGGGTAGCACTCCCGACTGTTCACCTCGTGTTAGGATATGCAAATGAGTGGCGCGTGGCAGGTAACTGGGTACCTCACCCTATCGTAACGTGTAATTACAAACACTTCGTGCGTTTAACCGAATGGGTTGTAATGTTTTATAATTAGCAAGACTTAAAATGTCTTAGCGGCTTGGTTATGAGTTAAGTCTTCCTGAAATGCTTTAAGCCTTTTGTGGAGATCTTTTCATATGCCTAATATAACCTGTAAGTAAAATAAAGCGAATACTACTTACAAGAATATTTTAAGGCGTTATTTACATAACTGTTCAAAGTATTTATAGTACTTTATATGTAAATCTGGTAATACAATACTAGTCGCAATCTAGTCTAGAAAATTCTATTAAGACACGTCTATCGAATTTACATGTTATTTTATATGCAAAAAGGGGCATAGAGCTTAAAGCCATAAATTTAAAACGGTAATATAAAACTTATTGTAACAATCATAGTGCCACGATAAAACAAAATCAAGCCTACCCTTTGTATTACATCCATAAAATAATTCTAAGAAAGCACTTCAAAATTCCAACTACAATCACAATCTATTCTCCTCATAAAAGTAAAATATCCACATTGAATGTTCCAGACGCCTTTGCGAGCGACCTCTGCGTGTACTCATAAGTATTATTTCGCAGTCCGAACACGGATTAAACAGTAACATTAAAGTAGAACTTTTATAACAACGGCTCTTTCTACTTAGGAACAAGTGAAAAAAAACATACGTTATGGCAACATTTAGCGGCTTAAGAGTAAAGGTTCAGTGAGACTGGACTAGCGGTTGGCGACCGCGATAAGACGCGACCGATAGCACACTTTATGGCAACATTTAGCGAGTTCAGTGTAAAGGCTCATTCAGACAAGACTAGTGGAGAATGACCGCGATTTCACATGATAAGTTTTTGGCAGTCAGCTACGAGTATCAGTAGACGAAATTAGTTTAAGATACCTCTGCGTTATTTTGTATTATAGATAGTTAGTTAGCTTGTCTATCCGTAAGCGAACGCGAAAAGTTGTTAGTGTAGTGGGTGTATATAGGGATCCCGTAGAAAGGATTTTCAATTTATTTATGCCTACGCGTCTGGGACACAGGATGGCGACGAATGATTGTGGGTGTGTGCCTGTAACGTATTATACTTACATATTTTATTCTTTTCAAGGTCTAGAGAGAAAACAATCAACCAAGTTCAATACAGAATGTAGATAAAATCGGCTCACAAAATCATGTATTTAGAATGAGTCTAGAAAGAAGAAAGAAAGGAAGAAACATTTATTTGGATACAGCACAAATAGAACAACATACAATATTTTAAAAGAACAAAACTGAGATTTTTTGTCTACGATTTTTTAATGCCAGCGCTGTCACGGCAACATCAAAAACTATCTAAGTACTGCTTTATTGGCAACGCCGTCCTAGAAGTATATCATGTACGGCGAAGGACTTTATAAACCTACAACCAAACCAAAGGACATGAACATGGACAGGCACCCCCAGACTCGAAACAATAATTTGTAAAACATCTCTCGTGTGGCGATCGAACTTGCAACACACGGTATTTATTATAACTTCACCTTCAAAGCTGTTAAAAGCTATTGTTTTCTTCCATTGCTTTATTTCAAATTCAAATTCAAAATCCTTTGTTCATTTGGGTCACAATGTGACGCTTATGAACGTCAAAATAATAAATTTATAAAATAATTACTTATACTCAAATTTAAAACATTATTACTGTATGCTTCTACATTTACTGCCACGTTCGCAAAGCAATAGGTAGAACCATGAGAAAGAACGGGCAATAAAACTCACGGTCACTCTTTTTCATCGCCAGGTTTTGCATAATACACAATTTACATTTTGTAAGGTGCTACAACTGTTACACCTTCTATATCACTTGTATATATTTACTGTACATAATAATACTCAAGCATAATACTTTTGGTTAGCCTCCTCAGAATAGACGTGGTGAACAGGAGCATCCACTTACATTATATATACCTAATAATGCAGGCAATCCGCGAAAGTGATCAGAACCATGATGGAAATGATGCAGTTAAATAATAAAATCTAATACCAGCCCGCAAGACCGTCATCGACCAGTCATCGCAAGTAGCACCCGTTCACTAGAATGACGCATGTGCCAGCCATCATCCCTCTCGCCATATTAGAGGGACAGGGATGACCCGACACACGACGCCACCACAAGAAATGACATTTTAGTGAGCATGACGACGACGGTATACGAACCAGCAGTATTTTCTCTCCGCGCGTACAGGTCTGCACTTACCCTTAAGCCGTAGACACGACATGCGTTCATCAATCACGTCACGCCGGACACTTTTATACGCTCCACACACTCGGCCGTGACAATGCCAAGAGTTTTAACAGTACCCGCCTTTTTAATAAAAAAGTAAAAATAAAGAAATAACAACATAAGTGTAAATCTGTGTACGATGGCTGTATAGTGTGTTACTTTTGCCTTTTTAATCTGAAAATATCATGTCATCTGGATTGTGTGTTTTATTATACAAAAACATTTCTTTTCGTAATTTGCATGTCATATTTTTGTAATAAATAAAATCAGAATACTTAATCACGGCATCATATGAATTTATAGGGAAGGGTAACACCGCACCATTCTTCAATTTATTTAAAAAGTACGTAGTTAACTGTAGTGCATTGAAATTAGTTACATTTCAGCTAAGAGGTTTATTACTATCTGCTGTTTTTAAATAATGGGTGCATAGGGTTCCCACCAAGAACTTAGGGTCCCAAGCCAACTTCACCTGCAAGTGGTGCACCTGCCGATCAACGGACGAGGCTCTGGCAAACAAAATATCCCGATAAGCGGCAATAGGCTCGCCACCTATTACGTGGGATCAAAACACTGGCGAAAGGTGGGCGTTTAATATGCCTCTGCCTACCCCTTCGGGGAAACAGGCGTGAGTGTATGTATGTATGATTTTAAATAAGGCAACATACAGCTAACGATTTTGCGAATAATAGTTTACTGCTACTATGTACAACGCAGTTAACTTTGTTTGTAAATTCCACGAGACACAGGTTATAGGTATGTGCGTTGACAAATAAATTAAAAGTTAATTTTTTATAAATTTCATTTTAGAAATACACATCAGTACTGACGTAGTAGAATTATATGATGCGAGTTATATTTATTTATATTTTAATTTATTTTCTTCATCTTTTCTGCACTCTGCCATCCCCGTCAAATAGGTATCTTTATAAAGCCACATTTCGGCCGTACGATACTAAACCGTGTGTTTTATGCATTGTAAACATGGCGTGTCATGCCGTCCATGGCTTGTCATTGTCGAGAATGGTGGCACATAACATCGTGTGACAAATGGTATAGTTTTGTAAATACACGCTTGATTTATAGTATGCAAGTGACGTAGGAACGGAATTTACTTGTTAATACGAGGGTCAAACTGAAAGTTCTTAGAAAATTAAAAACTGATTACATTAGCCAGTTATTAGTTTTATTATATCTTTTCAAAATATTGTCCATTGACGTCAATACACCGCTGCATGCGATGGAACCACTGGGAAAAGCACTTTGCCCACTCGTCCTTAGGGGTCTCTTCAATGGCATCGCGATACGCAGCCACCGCTTCTTCACGCCAACACAGATGTTATTTTCAGTCGTCGCCGTAGAAGGCCGTCCCTCACATACATCATCAGTGAGATTAGTGCGACCACGTTTAAACTCATTAAACCAGTTGTAAACAGTCGCACGAGATGGGGCTTCATCGTGAAAGGCCAATCGTAGTCTATCATAACTTTCTTGTTGACTTAAATGACATCGAAAGTCATAAAAAATCATTGCACGAAAATTTTCTCGTGTTAAATTCATGTTGACGTGACACAGACAATTTTCAATTTGCCGCCAAATCGTAAAACAAATGACAAATGAATGAAATATATACTCAGTAATATTGGCAAAGAGTTCTATTTTCAAATTTTAGAATATTTTTTTTATTATATTGTTTATAAGTGGCCAGTTCTAAGAACTTTCAGTTTGACCCTCGTACATACGTTCCTTCATATAGACATACGTGAATTAATTTGTGGTGCTTAGAGGGGGTAGGCAGAAATCATGCTGTCAATAACAGACCATTTTGTTCGAAAATTCATTGTTACATTTTTTGTACATCCACAACCAATTTATGTAAAATTGGTTTGACAATGACTATAAGTAGTACAGACTAAGCAGGATTCTAAAAATATGTAACATTTCGGTATGCAATTTCGTTGCAAGGCAGTGAGACACAGAGTCTTGTGTTCGAATCCACATAAGCCTTGACTTTTCATTTGTAAAAGTTTGAACAAAAACGTGGATAAATCTGCCTGCTTTATGGTCCAGTAAAATATATTTGGAAGACTACTACGGAAGATTGAAGCCGGTCAAGTATTAGCAGATTCTAAGACGACACTCGAAATCTGCTACCACTTAACCATTATCAGCCATGAACAGTCCACTGCTGGACTAGGCGCCTCCTTTGGAAGGAGGAATTTGGCCTACTATACCATGCTGGCCAGACGGGTTGGTATAGGGTTTGTATCAAGTTTTCCTTCTCTTACAGTGCTGTTCTCTGTATAATATGCTCCCTCTGTCGGCTCTTACGACACCCATGGGATGATATGGGGTGGTGACATTCCGTATTCTTAATCCGTCACCACACGGACACGGTATGGCGTAACCTTTTTTGGCAGTAGTGGACCAGTTTTTAAGCAGGCTTTAAACTAGAAATCTCGCGTTCTCCTTAATTCACGATGGTTTATCTATTGCCATGAAGGATTAGCTTTTGTCGCAATAGTTAAAATAGATTCAAACTGCGACTAATAAAATAATAAAACTGATATAAATTCAACATATCCATAAAAACACATAGGTACATTACGAAAATTGGTAAAATATTACTACACCCATTAGCGTGCAGTCCATTGCGCGATAACTGTTTTAACAATATTTTTTTCGCATTAGCCAAGCAATCCATTTGCTGCAAAATCAATTATCGTGCAAGTAAAACAACAAATTTGTCTAGTAATACTGCTAAGTGCATCATTTAACGGGCAATGCGACGGTGTCACATACACAGGATACAAACAGAATTCACCGAACAAATTTGTACCTTTTGCCGTATACGTTATGGTTTAAATTTTACTGCCGTGTTTTGTATTCATCGGTCGAACAAAATTGTACCTTTTGCACTACTTATTAGGGTTTAAATTCGTTTTTTGTCTTTTTGGATCATCAATCATCGGTAACTTTGTGTGTACTTGCGATAATTATTTAGCTTTCGATGGGTGCAGACGGATTTCTTTGAAATAGATTGTGGTGAATGATGGGAATGAGAGATATTTGAGGTGCTTAGTAATAGGAGTAGCGCGGCTTGCCATATGGAAAGAAAACAACATTATTCAAGTGCTAAGCAACTCGTATCTGCCTATAAAAAAAATACGTATTACCCTCTATAAAAATGGTTCTCGACTCAATGCTCACGTGGGGGATATAAATAAATCTACAAATGTTGCCGACATTTTCCTCTAACTTCAAGCTGCAAAAAGCTTACAAAATCCTATATATAGCAAACAAATAAACCAAAAAAATACAAGCAACGTTGTACTTAGCATTAAATGTAACGTTATAATAGAGATATACACATATAGGCATCTATCTAACTACGTGAGTCAAGTTAATGTTCGATAACTAGATTTCTTAGTACAAGTAGGTATCTAGGTCGTATGATAGACATCACATGAGCCGTGTAATTTTGTATACTAGCTGATACCCGTGACTATGTCTGCATGGCGCTTAAGAAAACTGGCTTCTAATTTGTATCATTGATATGTAAACCTTTTTCTGAAACTTTAGAAAACGCTTTAGGTTTGTAACATTCGCTATTTGTCAGTTGAAAGCCTCAAATTAGGTCCAGCTGATGCAGAGATTGGGCGTTGGAAACAGATTAGACAAGATTCGATATTTTATTAGTATTTACAATCCTTTTGAGTGCCTTTTAAGAATGACGGGCGATTTTCTGAGTTTGATGCAATAGCAAAGTATTCATCTATCAATTTAGACGTGCCGTAAGATCAATCCTATTATCAAGTTTCATTTTGCAATTGTATTGCGAAATTGGTAACCACATCACATGGTTTAACTTCTGAGCTTTTACGCAATAATAGCCATATTTAATAAACGTAAATGTATTATTCTAAATATAAATTCGTGTAACAAACAACCAAGAAAGCACCAGCAACACGATTAACAATAATACGAAAACAACTTAAGAAAAAAAGCTCTTGTTATGATTTGTAACGTTAACATTTCTTTTGCGAATCATGTTTTCCTTATCCACTTTGAGCACAATACCGAATATATGAGTATTTATATACATGTATGTTTTGAAAGCCCGACATTTAAGAGATACAAAACACCGTGATGGATTATTGTCACTTCTTAGAAGAGCGTAATATCTGCCCCTACCATGACTGAACATCATGTTTGATATAAATAAGTATGTGTCTGCCCATTGCTCGCTTAAATATGTCTGACGATATATCTTAGGGTATTTGACTAAAAAAATGGAATTAGTCCGTCAGATAGATTTCCAAAAAATATTGGACACGTATATTTTCTTTAGTCGCGTAAACAAAAAATTAAGACGACAAACTTCGCTGAAAACTCGTGTGACGTCACTTGCCAGTACACTTTTTACTGGCAAGTGACGTTACAACCCCCACTCTTATACGTTTCTCCATCTTTGATGCGTTTTATCTTCGTACCTAATTTGTTACTGATTCGATTAAACAAAAAATACGTATCCAATATTTTTCGATAATCTAACTGACGGACTAATTTGATTTTTTTAGTCAAATACCCTAATGAGTTCATCATAGTACTCGTTTAAAAGAAAATGTGGGTGCGATTCTCATCACAAGACATAAATATAAATAAATAATAAGTTTGTGTGTTGTCCTATAGGTATCGTGATGTTGTTTATCCATGGTTGTCCTATGTAGTGGTGTTATTTATCCAATTTTTATCTAAGAATACATATGCATATATCAGTCTATTTAGGAATTACCTAATTGCCACTGCAAAGGCTCTAACCAAGAGATAACCATGCGTGAGTTGGCCTAGAGTAGATACATTAAATACTTACTTATTAAACAAATCAAGTTACAAGTTTTGTTCAAAATCATGACAGTATTTAGATCTTCATTCATAAAAACATATTACACCACTTCTCACTTTACTCATCCCGCAATGTATAACATATAACGCAATTCATCGTAAGCTTAATCGCAGTGTTGGGTCTCTCACGGGCCTCCATTTCTCGTAAGTACTGTTAGAGTACTGCTCTGATACAAGAAACCACGACTGTTAGCCGGTACATTTTTTATCGTAATGCCATGGAGTCGGGTTCTAAGAACATGGGCCGGTGATCTGATTGCCAATTAGGAGTATTGACGAATGGGCTGTGTCCGCCCGTCTGTTTTACGCGGAAGTAACTAAGGGTTTAGATGACTTGATTTATTGTAGAATTGGATAGTTTCAACCCCTTACATACTGTTATTTAAGGAGGTATCCGAAAAAAATACATATAATGTATACACGATTTAACTAAGTTTTACTTTAGCAGTAAAATATTGTGGGATAAGTATGATTATCCCTTTGTACAAAATGATTATTTTGTAGGCACTCACATTATTATAAAAATAGGATCTTAGCTTGTTATGGACATTTTTGTGTAATGAACAGTTTTAAAAAGCCTTTAATTAGTAAATATAAAAGCGTTTTAAGAATTTTTAAACGGTTAGCTTTACTGAACGCAAGACCTAAGTACCTTTTGGACCATTTTTGAGGTCATCTTAATAAATGACCTAAGTAGGTACATAATTCTCAATATAATTTTTTTACCAAGTCACAAATTTATCTCGATTTCAGTATAAAATGCACGAAATCTAGGTGTTTCTACATTTGTCAAACATACAAAATTAAATATTAAAAGAATACCTTCATTTGTAAAAAATACATATTTGACCCATATAAATATTAAAATACTTAAGCGAAAGTAGGTAAGTGAAATTATATTAGCATTTCTCTTCGTAATAACTCAAGTTTGTATAAAAAAATCTCTTAGGAATTAAAATCTTTGCGCCGAACAAAGTTAGGGGCTTATGGAAGAAATGTGTTCATAGTTTGTATGAATATGAGAAAGCTTTTACTTATATTATGTGAGTGTTGTAAAGAGAAAACTGGCATGGTAACCACACAAATATGACTATGTCTCGAGACAGGTGAGTTTTGATTGGTTGGCTCAAGGATGTTTTTCAATTAGCCAATGGCACCCGATGATTTGTCGCAAAATTGTCCCACTACCTCTTGAATAAATTATATTGGAAAACATTTAATTTTCGCTTTACTGCTATTATTAATAATTATTGTTTCTTTTTTTCTGTAATTCGTTTGGGCATGTGGAGAGGATGGATGACGAAAGACTGACCAAACAGATATATAAGGCAAGTGTGGAAGGGACAGGACGACGGGGAAGACCTAGGCTGATGTCCTTTGACCAGATTGGAGACATCCTGAAAAAAGGACAGGTCAGAAGGGTATTTCGTCGTTCGACACCACGAGTAAAATACACCACGGTGTCAATTGCACCAAGACGATTTTTGAATTGGCTGTTTGAGACCATTTTCATATTAATTATGTATCGTGGTGTATAACGACGAATGTCTTTTTTGACTGCGTTGTTTGACACCGTGGTGCATAACAGCGAAGGCTCTTTTTAACTTTGTTGATTCGGACCACTATTCAACATTTGAAAGTCTAGTGCGATTTGTACTGACGGGTAGAAAACGGTTATTGAAACAAACAATTACAATAAATCAACAATATTTAATAGAATCTTGGTAATTATAGATTACATAATTATAATTTCAAATAATATAACATAGTGTAAATAAAGGAAATAAAAAAAAAAAAAAAAAAAAAAAAAGGAAAATACAAACAAAACAATAACAAGATAATTACGAAAATCACAAGATCGAGTGTTTACATATCAGTATAAAAAGGCATTATAACAACTACGTACTACTAAGTACAACTACTTCATCTAAATATATTTTTTTCCTAAAATTATTGTAAGGATTAAACAGTGTTTCCTCCTAAGCACAGTCTAAAAGTAAAATTTGTGTAAGCACTTTTGTGCATGACTGTTAAGTAATATTAAAATGTCACTAAAATTACCGAACCAACGATGCCCTAAAGAGTTCTTCACTGTTTCACATTATGGTGTATATCGACGAAGACAAATAAGACATTCGTCGATTGAGGCCATGGGCCCAAACAGCTAATTCAAAAAACGTCGTTGTGTGATTGACACCGTGGTGTTTTCTACTCGTGGTGTCGAACGACGAAGTACCCGGTCAGAAGTACCCTTAACAGAAGAGCATGCATGAGTAACTTGATGAGAGTGAATGAAGCAAGAGAGGTATGTCAGGATCGTTGCAAATGGCGTTCCGTTGTCTCTGCCTACCCCTCCGGGAAACAGGCGTGAGTCTATGTATGTATTAATAATAATTCTATAATGTTAAAAATGTATTAGGATACATTTTTGTGTTACGTATTGAATACACTTTCCTAGAAACAGTAACAGCGGCGATGCAAATTAAAAAAAAAAAACTTTGTGACTGGCTTTTTTGTGCATTCGTGTCGCGTATTTGTCATAAATAATTTTGACAGACCCTCTCCCTAAGTTTGAAAGTCGCAGTACTATTAATATTCATTAATTAAATTATAATTCAAAGTGTCAAGTCGATGAATGTGACTAAAGCGTATTGAATTTAAAATAATAAGGTCTCGTGGCATAAGTTATAGTGGGCCATTACGGCCTTAAAATTTTCTATAAAAAAGTGTGACATAAGAGAATTTTTGGTCAAAAACCATGGACTAAATTTCAAACTACATTTGGCTTACGTTTTATAATAAGGCGAATTAGATCTGTATCATGTAATAGCAAGATACGTTCTTGCCTACCTTCATCTTCTTCATCATCATCATCAGCCAAGCGTGATCCCGGTTGCATCCAAGGCCGCCTTGGGCCTGGAATTCGTTTTCTAGTCTAACCTGTTAGCTTTACCACACAGCGACAACCTTACCTCCCATTCATAGATAAATATCAGAGTTTACATACGTAAAATTGAATAAAAAAGGATAACCTAAACTCTCCATACAAAATTGCGTGCAAAAATCATCACAGTAATAATTCCCAATGAATTTATTGTTGACATTTCCTGATTAAAAAGTCAACAGTATGGAGTTTGTGCTTTTTTTATAATTTGCGGCGTGTAGAGCAATTTGTCAAGCGGTTGTTCGCAAAAAGTATTTTCTAACGTACGTGTTGGTCACTCGGCATGTTTACTTTGTGTAGTAGCAAGTTTTAATATCGTTAAACTGTGCACATGTTTCCTAGTGGCGCTTGGAGACGTATTATTGCGTTTTACATCAAAAATATATGCAAGGATCGTCGAGTAGGGTATTTTTAATCAGGCGCTATGTTATAAAATCCTATAACCTGTCTTGTTGCAACACGATGTTTCCACAAATCGATACAATCACAGCAGAGATAATTATGTCGAAATTAAAATATTTGTTTATTTGCTTTAAAATCTTGAATAATTTAATCTGCAGTTCAAATTCTAGAACGAAACATCAATTCATTCAACCTTAAGTTATTTACTTAATAAAATTATGCTTGTTAAATTCAACTCATATTTAAATAAAACCTTAATAAATCTCCTCTAATAAGTACTTTCCGCTGTGCGCGACTGCTTCCATTATTAACTAAACTACAAATAAGTAATAAAAAATAAAACAACACAGTAACTTGAAAAAGCGCACAGCGGTAACTTGAAAGTGGTTCTTAATTTTCAATTTCGTCGAGATGTCCTCAACGCGATATTACGTCGCGTTTATTAAATTCCACGGCATACGGGCCGTACTTATATTTCACGACGGAATTGAATACACCTTCAGTGCAAAGGTAACGTTTTCACAATATAAAGATTGGGTTTATTGGGTATCAAGATGGAGTCCAAAGCGGCCAGGTAAGGCTGTCACAAGGCCTAAGATCGAGAATCGACGCGCACACATAAATTTCTTTACGACGAATAAAAATACTTTCGGTATATACCAACGTCAAGAATAAATCATTCAATCTTGTGGAATGTCATCCGGTTTTTTCGGGTTCCATATAGTAAATGTGGAAACGAAACCCGTAATATTCCCCTGCTGGGACTTTGGCACTTTTTCTCTGAGTCGCTGTCACTTGGTGTTAGAACGAACTGGTGTAATACAGTTTCAGCGAGAGATATTTTAATAAAACATCTGTACGTCCGTTTTTCCTGGCGACTTCCCACAGATACCGAGTTATAAACTCTCTCTTTGTTCTTTATTATATTCAAGCTGCGACACTGTATTGCGTAACAAGGGAGTAACTTATTGCTCCTGGTGAATAATTACGAAATATATACATACATACATAGTCTCACGCCTATATCCCCGAAGAGGTAGACAGAGGTATATTGCTAGACCCACTTTTCGCCAGATTTATTTAGTCCCACGTAATAGGGGGCGAGCCTATTGTCGTACCGGGCACATTACCAGAGCTGCTGAGAATTTCCTAACGGGAAAACCCAATAACACTGCCCGACCCGGGGATCGAACCTGAGACCTCCCAATCCCACGCGCACATTTATGCCGCGAGACCAACGAGGCAGACTGTATATATTGATCCTTTCCTTACAAAATATGTATATAGTAAAAATCTTTCCGTACTAGCTAATTTAAACAATTTTATTGGCGGACCCCGAGCTCTGGAGTCGTGAGTCTTGCATCGTAACCGGGACAACGCTTGAATGATGATGATGACGATTATTCTAAAAATCTTTCAGTATTTGCTGACCTTTCATGTTTTTGTTGCCAGGCTACAGTTACTAGACTCCAATCGTTATTTAAAAGTAAAAAGTGTGATTTAAAATGTTTCCTATTTTTGACTTGAGCTTGAGTTTATCAAGTTAACTTTGTTCCACTACCAGAAATAGGCCTTATGTGAGAACAAGAGAGAGACCCCGTGTATCACAATCTAATATAATAAGTCTGATATTATAAGCTCCTCGAAAGCAGGCTATTCTTAGTTATTGATCCTCCTACAACCAGCCGCTTAAGAAAATGTACAGGTAATTTTAAACTACCGTTTCTTGAATACTTATTCCTTCTAACTTCTCCAAAGGCTATTCTTAAATGAAAGTAATCCTAGAAAGTACACTGAACTAGGCAGAACTCAGCACAAAAACTCAATTATACTTTACCGACTTGGCAATCCGACTTAAAGCTTAGAGGCTTAGCAGTATCCTCGACCATTAGATAATTGAGGTTACTTTACAAAGAAGACTTAACCCTTTTCGAAACAAACTCACTCAATATATCTTATGAAATTTTAAATTATGTTTTTGATCTCATAAACCCTTCCTTCTTAACCCTTTCGTCTGTTTTTTAAACTGTTCGCAGTCGAGGGTTAATCTTTTAATACCACTCCAATTTTACAGAGTTGGTGCTAAGTATTTTTGTTTTTAAGAATTGTGTTGTGATTGAAAGTTTTAATTATTGTTTGTTTGTGGAACCGTCATTACTAGCTTTGTAATGACGGTTTCAAATAAGTATGGCATGTCACACCTCTAAAGTAAATTAGTGTTACATCTCTCGCTTACGATTCACCTCACGACAAAGATATAATAACCTTTGGTTACGAACGTATAAAACTGCTATACATATTATTTTTTCTTGTATCAAGCGCTGCATGAACATAATATTTATTATTATATTATAATCGATTTGCGTCTTGTTGTGAGTTCGAGTCCGACATAAATCATACAATTGTATTCACGTATAAATCGTTTTTCTTATACTAACGCAATTAATTTTATATCTGTGTTTGCGATGCTTTGCTAGTCACAAGATATTTAATAAGTAATTACATTATAAATCTAATGCTTGTTTGCCGAGGTAGACAGCATACTAATGGATTACCACGAGCAATAAGATATAATATACTCTCAACCCCCTTACAATGAAATAGAATATTCACACAGAGATTGAAACAAAAAATAGCACGTTTGTCTAGTACGGATGTCAAACTTAAGAACCTCGGAGCTGGCATCCATATTAACCTCCATCTATGCCACAGGCTTAGCTGGGCAATCAGGTATAATTACCTTTTTAATGATGTTAACCTTACTCAATAAAAGCCCGATATTTCCTTAACATCATTATATCGATATCCTTCTTACCTTAAAAGTCTTTTAAAGCGATATGCTTTACGCCGGATAGCCCAACTCATGCAAGTTAATAGGCCGGCTGATAAATTTAAATATTGTCCTTTGGCAGATTTTAAAAGTCGTAGACTTGTTTTAGTTAGGATTTATTTATCTGCATAAAACACGGTATGTGAAAATGTTAAAATATATATTTAAAATTTAGATCGCATGGGATTAGTCTGGCTAGTCAGTTTAAAGTATTTATTTCTATTCAACCAAGCTAAATGTATTTAGAAGTAAATATTAGTAAAAATACTAAGCTTCTCAGTTGTAGGGAACAGTAACTGCGTCTGGAGCAAATTTTGAATATTTATTTATTGAGATTCTTCTAGAAATACTTTAATAATCGGGAGTAATTTCTCTCTGTTCTCTTACTGGTTTGCCTTGGTTATTTCTTGGACAAACTAATGAATTATTTGAAATTTGAATCATTTAGCATATCCAACCCAGAAGTTAAGATATACGTTAAAAAAGACTACATATCTATTATTATGTAATCAATCTATTCCAACAATAAAGTATAAAATATAATAAAAAAGTTATAAAACGTAGTGACCTTATTAACTGTATCACTTCAATACAATTTCTTTCAACACTGTCCGTACCTGTAAATGTGTCGCTGGCCCTTGAATTATAGATTTGACAAAAACTTTGATTTACAGATGCCTCAGTAGATTTATGCTCTTTGCCTTTCGCGAATTGAATATATAATAAGCCATCGCCTTGTAATTTCGACTTGTCTACATAGCTGGACTCCGAGTTACGTTTCCTCGATTTACAAAAAATCTTGTAAAGGAGCAAAGTCAGTACAGGAAGACGAAACTAAATTTAGTCTACTTTATGACTAAGTATAATAAGAAGATGGGTATAGGGTCTGTTATACTTTAGTTTTATTAACAGTGATTCGTTTTAAAGTAGCACGTCGAGACACATCAAAGACATTCATAATTTCTTCATTTTAATTTATTTAGTCCAATGACCCGGCTCAACTTACGTCGTTCTCGACTTGCGTAGATCGCAGTGGGTTTCGTCACAGCGTAACTTCGGGGTATACCTGTATTCGGGACTAAAATATGCCGCCGTTTTCATGAAATTTTAAACGCGAGAAGCCATTACCTTAACTCAGTGGACTTCGGATTACGAGAAAGATGTTCTTTTAAAAATGTTTTAGATTTTGTCCGACTCTGTTTTAACTTTGAATTCTGACAGTGAAATACGGTTATTTGAAATTCTTATATACCTATCCAAAGGGTTTTGGACAATTTTTTTGTAGCTTTCTTTCACACAGCGTCAAAAAAGAGCATGTATCTATACTTAAAAGAGTTATGTTTTGTCGATTTTACAGTACAGTTAAAAAACTAAAATACAAGAAAGATTATTTCTTAATTTCACTGTGATTCTTGTTAACTTACGTTAACAAGAATCACAGTGAAATTAAGAAATAATCAATCACAGGCACTTCTATAAACAACTAGACTACGTACGGCCGCGGCTCCGCCCGCGCGAATTATATGTATGCCTAAACATTTTCCTAACACCTCCTCAAGAATCACACTATCAGTTAGAGAAAACCGTACAAAAATTTGTTCGATAGTTTTTGAGTTAATCGCGTTCGTACGAACAGACAGGACGAAAAGTAGAATACGTTTTATAATAATTAATAAGTATAGAGATAAAAAGAAAATACAATCGAGTACAAATTAAAAGGCACACTTAAATAAAAGCTGTTTAATTTTATTGCCCTCGTTGATAGTTCAACAACTCGGCACTAAGTGTACTTAAGTTTGATCTTCCGTTTAATATCACCAAATTGGGAATTAATTTACACAGCCGGACACTTTAATGTACCCACTTAAATGTTTTGATTTTAAAATTAGCAAAGTTCGTTTACAACCCAGGAGAGGTACAATAAAACTGTGGATTGTACACAGCGGGCCGACGAAAGAGGTCATTAGATAAATATTAACAGAGGGTTATGTAAATACAAATATTGTAAAAAAATTGGGCAAGTGCGAGTCGGACTCGCGCACAAAGGGTTCCATACCATCATCTATAAAAGAAAATCACGTTCGTTGTATGTATACTTAAATACTTTATAAGTTGCTACCTGTTTATTAAGATCGAGTAACAAATTGCTTAAAAATTACGTTTGTTGTATGGGAGCCCCCCTTTATTATTTACTTTTTTAAAATTTAATTATTTATTTTGAAAGGTAATATACAACTACATATTCTGTAAAAATTTAAAGCGTCTACCTGTAACAGTTAATAATTTTGAGCAAATAATACGGAAAAAAACACGTTTTTTGAATGGGAAAAGCCCCCCTTATTTTTATTTTTTTTTATTTTTTGTATTTGTTGTTATAGCGGCAACCGAAATACATAATTTGTGAAAATTTCAGCTTTCTAGCTATCATGGTTTATGAGATACAGCCTGGTGACAGACAGACGGACAGACGGACAGACGGACAGACAGACAGACAGACAGACGGCGGAGGCTTAGTAATAGGGTTCCGTTTTTTACCTTTTAGGTACGGAACCCTAAAAAGCTGTGATATTTGAATGGTGACTCATATATGTTTGGTTTTCCACGGGAGTAATTTAATGTGAATATTTTAACTGGCATTGTATTTATTTTACTGTCGTGTTTTATGAGTCCTGTGTGAGTGGGTGGTGATAAAAAGCGTTTCCGTGCCTTTCGGTGCTGGTTTGTATTGTTCTTGTAAGACGTGAGTTGATTCTAGCGAGTATAAACAATAATATATTACGTATGAAGGTAAAATGCGTCTTGTGTGTCTAATTGTCCAATGGGATGAATGTTATTGCTTAAAAAATGGAAGATTATCATCTGAAAAAGTGATAAAAAGGATTTTGACGTTTGATTCGTATTTAAAACAAAACTAACGATTTAAGTTTGTTGATAAAATAGTAACTTCAAATATAATCTGATTCTGAATATCATAGACAAGTCTGTAAAAGCTGTATTTGAAAAAATGCAGTCTTTAGGTATTCACTGTGGTTCTCACATTCTTGAATACTTAGCATACATAGTCTCACGCCTATAACCCCGAAGAGGTAGGCAGAGGTGTACTTCCACACTCACTTTTCGCCAGATATACTTTAGTCCCACGTAAAAAGGGGCGAGCCTATTGCCGTACCGGGCACATTTCCAGACTCCGCGCTGCTACTGAGAATTTCGTGACAGAAAAACCCAATAACACTGCCCGACCCAGGAATCAAACCCGGGACCTCCCGATCCCACGCGCACATTTATGCCGCGAGACCAACGAGGCAGTCGTATAGAGTTTGATGTCGAGTTTTCCGTCTCTACGCAAAGATGGTATTTGCATCGTGTTATCCCTTAGTCGCCTCTTACGATACCCACGGGAAGATAGGGGGTGGTGACACTTGTATTCTATACCGTCAACCACACGGCTAATACTTAGCATCATAGTTATTAACTATCTTATAAAGAGACAGCATGCATATCTATTCGCTTATTCGCTGTATATTTCAAAAAATTATCAATTTTTCAAGGTATTCCGCAGTCATGTACAATTATGCACGTTCTTCAAGCACGTCTTCAAATTTTTTAACACAGCATACGCACAACTAGCAATGCCGTGGGACCTACAGGACCATATTATACTTATATCTCTACCTACCCTCTCAAGTAGCAACAAGCGTAATGGTACACATCCATATGGCTTTATCACTATAACGAGTATCTTGTATTACGTGATCTGGTTCTAATTAATCTTAACGATGTTGTATGGAACACAGCCACCTTTGTAATATGAACTAGTTTTCATACAGTGTATTGATTAGATGTATTACGATGGGAATGGGAAAATTTATGCTATTAATTTGGTCAAGTTTGGTGTTGGTCAAGAATCTATGATATCAAACTACTGTTTTTGGATTCTAATGCGATGTATTGGGTTTCAAGACATTACATTTAAACATAATGATCTGGGAACTACACTATTTATTACTATCCGAAGTTTCGATTTCATTGCAAGAATCGTGGTCACAGAAGATTGAGGTGGCATTTGTCTTATATTGACTAGCCAGAGCCTAGACCCATGGCTTCACCCGCGTTGTTTGCCGTATCTCGACACCACCTACTGAGACACATTACAGCCCATATGTTATGCTCTACGAGTCCTCTATCTTCCATTGAAAGTTACATTGAAATCAGTTCAGCCATTCCAGAGGATTACCCCGGACAAACAGAAAAATATTTAAAAAGTATGTTTATGATTCGATTTCCTTTAACTAACTACCTATATGCACTTGAAAAGTCATAGGTAATTTGAAATCACAGAAAGATACGAGTATAGATATATACCACATGAACTTCGAATCTGAGACACCAACGCACTATCCCACACACCCAGACAGACAGGAACACTAGCCGCCAGTTTTATCACACACAAACAAACGTAGGAGAAATTGTTCCGATTGCTGATATTTGCACAGACGATAGAGTAAGGTTATTGGAGTCTTATCGCGGGTCGATGAACCCTGGGACCCTAGGGTGCGCGTGATAACTGTGCATACAAGTGCTTATGTAAATGTAACGTTTTTGATTGGAGTTTGGCGTTTTGAGGTTATGTGTAGTGAAGAGTGTTTGTTGAAAATTATATTTGGGACTGACGGAATAACCAAATGGATTCGGCCTCCTATGGTTCAGTTCAAGAGATAAGGGGGGACCGTTACTTTATTCAGGTACGGAATCATAAAATGGGTATAGGGCTACTACAGGTAATTAATCACCGCATCGATTAGTAAATGATTTAAATGATTTCCTGGCAAGTTAAACAATAGCTATCCTATCAATTTCCACCTCCTGCACTGCAAAAATCCTGTCTTCGCAACCTGTGGCGACGTAGTGTAGCTTTATGATCACAAAAAACCCACTCGTATATCTTCCGCCTGCTCACTTCAAACCTTAACAACTTAGAATTAATACCGCTCACTACAATGTTCAATACAACATAAACAGATAGACATTCAAAACAATACAAATGACAACTTCAAAATCTCTTACGCAAAAAATGTTTCCACACTAAACCTTCACTAGCCAATCGTTTCAGTCCATAGAGCCTTTTTGACCAAACATCTCGTAGGTTCCAATAAACTTGCCACTTAGACTGAACTTGGCACTTGGCTTCGACCAATTTACAGCCAACATTTTAGCCTGGATTTGGCCAACAAGTTGAGTTGAAAGTTTTAAGCAATGTTTAGACAGACTAGGTGAGTTGGCCGACTTTTAGGTGGAAATTGTTCGTCTGAGTATTGGAAGGATTGGTACTAGAATTGGGTCTGAATATTGCGAAGATGAATTTTAAATATCGACCAGGCGTCGTTATCAGCTTGGAATATATACTTAACGTGTCTTTCTTAACAAATTATAATTATCGCTCTCTTTATTCGTTGCTCGCCTTAAATGTTTGGCGAATGATAGACTTCGAATAATTTTATTGCATAATCACGTATTGCATATATGTACTACATACATATTTAAGACTTGACCTCCAAGCTTGAAGCCTAGATCTCTTTTCATTATTTGATAAAATTATAAAGTAGTAATTCTGATGCACTGAGAAAAATCTTGAAAATACTTGTCAGTTACGCGCATTTGATAGGTATTATTCCATTCTTAAGAGTAAATAAAAACAGCAAGCTCTACAAACAATATTTTTCTTGCCAAAATGCACAGTGCCCAAGGGTGCAATGAAAACATAATGGAGTTGCAAACTCTCAAGTTTTAAGTACAATTAGAACATCAGTTTGATCTTATTACACTTTGTTGCTGTAAGTTACTTTCTTATTTTGTAAAACAGCGTAATCGTAACACCTATTGATTTATTTCATAATATACTTATTATGTATTTAATTTCACAGATTAGATATTTTAGATTATGCGTCATTATATTTTCCTTTTTGATCTTAATGCATATAGTGTTAAATTATAGTGCTATTTGTTAGTACTTAAACATTTTTATTTAACATTATTGCCGCGCTACTAATATAAGTCTTGTATTGAGGAGAATTTCATTAATCTCATCATCAGAACAATGCCAAACTAACACTCGGCACAATAACTTAATTTTCAGTCAAAGAATTTGATTTCTTCCAGAATATTCAATAACATTTACAAGAAAGCACATCCCTAATAACACTCACTTCATTCTAACACCAATATTCTACACAATGTCTACCAAGATCACCTACATTCAATAAATACCAGTACATTGACCTTTGCTATCAAGCTCACCTTTAGGCTGGCCATGCAAGCCTTTATTATGTCGGGACAATGGATTGGAGTGGACTTTCGAAGATCGCGACATTAGTTTGACCCCTACGGACCCAAGCTTGGTCACCTCTTACCTACATGTATACAAGAGTATTATTAATGTTAGCACTTACCGGTTTACCAAGTGTTATCATATTTCATGATTGAGGTTATTCTTTGTTTATTATTATATAGGGAGGTTTAGCGTCTGATTTTTTTTTTGTTTTGGATTTCAGGTGAAAATTTTTCCTAACCTACTTGCCTTTTCTATACGTATTGTATTACATTACAAACGTGAGCATTTGTGCAAGGTTATGTATGGTATTTGTCAACTCATTACTATAGTGACAGAAATGATTATTTACTTTTAAATGTAAATGATATCTACTAAAGTAAGCTTTCGCCCTCCAACTATCAGCGAATGTCACGAATTGTGACCTTTTTATGCTGACTCCTGATGCACAGCCATAAAAAGCAGGCCAGATGTTTATTATGCTGACTCCCAACACTATCCTGCCATCCACTCAGACAATATGAACTTTATCTCGTCCACATAAAGACTACTACAATAAAAGTGATCATAATACGTGAAGATATGCTTGAAGCTGCAATCCGACGTTCAATTTGAAATTCAATAAAATTATCCGCCAAGTCATATGGAGCAGTTTTGAGGAGCGTCTTCAAATCGGATAGGGATCGTTCCTTGCCATTGAAGAGACGTAAAAATTGAGTTCGTGCTTATCTAAAAAAAGGATTCGGAATGGCGTCGTGATATCATTTGATTTAACTTCGGATGAGCATGCGAAGGAGGTATTTATGGAAGGAAATGCTACTTGAAACATTTTCTAAAACAGAATAAATACTACTTACAGTGTACGGAGTAACTTTGCACATCCATTGCATTTTAGAAAGGCTTATGTTTAACTTACCACATATATATATATATACAGATATAGTAACATATAACAGACAAAAATAGTAAATGATCACCAAAATGAAACCCGCATTTTAATGTAAAATTATAACCAAAGTTTTAACATTTCGCTATCCTATTTAAGCAAAATGACTTCAAATAATCATTGTTAACCCAAAAGTAGTAAATGATCACCAAAATTAAACCAGCACTTTAATGTAAAATTATAACCAACGTTTTTTTGTTAGTTGTGAAATACCAACACTTTGGATTTTGCTCCTATTTTTGAATTAAGGGTCACAAGAAAATCTAACTTAACCTATTTATTTGGTGATCATTTACTATATTTGGTGTTGAAATACAATTTGAAGTGCAGTCGTGACTAAAATAGCTAGTGCTATTGTCTCTTTTAGACTAGACTTTATTTTTCTGGTGTTAAGGCGAGGTTGCAGTACAGTGCGTAGCTCGACCGCACCCCCCGCAAAAACAAAAACACGGCGGTGGCGTCAGCGAGTGAGCGGGGGGAGGGGAGGGGGGGTTTCGTGTGTGCGTGTGCCACAGCGCAGCGTAAAAAAACTGTAGATGAGTTATGCGAACTTCAAAAGTGGCACATTAAAAACTGACAAATTCATGACAAACTTTTTTTTCTAAATGTCTCATTTGGCTTTAGTCGCGTACGCGCTGCGGTCGGAAGCGCTCGCTCTTTTTCTCGCGTGTGTGTACGTTACATTTGAAAATGCCGTCGTGTGTAATGAGATTTTGCTAAAGTAGTTAAACTATTAGTAGGAAAATGACTAAAAGTTATGGAATCACTTCTCATTCATGAGTATTACAATATTACAACGTTTTATTTTCAATTTATAATAAATTCAGTATCACAAATAATAGAGTGAATAAAACATTGGCATTTAGCGAGTGTAAAAGAGAAGCAGTATTGTGCGTGTTTAAAGACTAAAAAAAAAAGTATCCAGATGGGACATTCGTAATAATAAAACACTGATGAGTGTTTTTGTCAAGTAATAAAAGTGATTTGAGGCTGAATCAACACAATATATTATTATTATAGAAATACAAAATCATACGTAAGTTACAAACATTGACGGATGATCAACGTCCATTCACTTGTTCTTGATTTTCTCCTTTTAGTATTAAACAACTAAGTAGATTGTACTGCACAGTTTTCGCTGCCGACCCACCGTACCCCTAGCAGTACCCCTGGGGGTATGGTGGGCTTTTAAAAGCTTAACCGTACTCCCAGATAATATTGTTGTGTAATTAGTTTATTAATTTCAGTTCGTTAATTTCAAGTTCTACTATTTTGTGGGATCATTCCCAGTATAGTAGTAGTATTGAACAATTCTATGATAGAACTGTCCTAATTCTATTAGCACAACTTGATGAGGAGAACAGAACTAATGGGATAAGTAATAGGAAATGTCCCAGTCTAGTTCTATGTATGTTTTTACAAGGGTATTCAATAGAACTACTGGGAATGATCCGTAGTGTCACGACATCGCGCTCATATATCCGAATAAATATGTTTTGTAGACGTTCATTTGTTTAATGTGTAAAACAAATGAACGTCTACAAAACAAATGAACGCCTACAAAACATATGAACGTCTACAAAACAAATGACTTACAGAAAGTGATCAGCTATCGATAGTGATTGCAGAAAACAGGTGCATGCGATTTTCAACCTAATTGATATTAGTCAGAATTTATAATTTTATTACCCTAATATTGCCAGAAAGCGAGAAAAAACAAAAAAAATGTTTGTCACGAATTGTCAATAAGGTCGAAAATCGCATGCACCTGTTTTTTGCAATCACTATCGATAGCTGATCACTTTCTGGTAGTCATTTGTTTTGTAGTCGTTCATTTATTTTGTAGACGTTCATTTGTTTTGTAGACGTTCAATTGTTTTGTAGACGTTCATTCGTTTAACACATTTTTATAAATACATATTTATTCGGATTTGTGAGCGCGATGTTGTGACACTACCCTTGTAAAACATACATAGAACTAGTGGTAAATTTCCTATAACTGTTTCCCATTAGTTCTATTCTTCTCATCAAGTTGTGCTAATAGAACTAGTGGGAAAAAAGTATCACTAGTTCTATCATAGAACTGTTCAATAGAACGAGTGGGAATGATTCGACAGCGCAAGGATGATGATGATGACGGGTCTTCAACAGTACCACAGATTATACAGATATAGATATAGATTGTATATTATAACAAAGCATTATAACCATTAGCAGTAATACCTAAACGTTTTATTCTCTAATTTATCTCCTTGTTGCACTATATCATCGTACTAGCACTTGTCTTCGCTTGTCTAAAAATACAAAAACGTAAGTAGTAAGTCATTATCATACGAGAGATAACACTGTTCAGTTTAATGTCCACGTAGCACGTTGGTATAACACTACGAGCATTTCAGCCAGGAGTACGGTTAAGCTTTAAAAGACCCACCATACCCCCAGAGGTATTGCCAGGGCTACGGTGGGTCCGCAGCGCACAGTTTTTATATTAACGTACTGTTTTAGGTTTCCATTGAATGAAATGTACTTTTTAAATAAATGGTATAAATAAATCACATTGACTTTTTATTTCCCTACCTTAAATGAATTAATCAAATTTACTTTGAGGCGAATTGAATTTACTCAAGACAGACAAAGTGATCATGTCGCATCTGAGTCAAATTATTGTTTGTGAAACGGTCAGCATGATGTCACAATGCGCTTCGGCCCAGAGAGTATATGTTTATCTCTATTTCGCGCTTCCGATTAGATGTGCTATCTCACTTACACTTCTTATCTAATTCTTAGTGTGTCGTTTTGACATATTTATATTAGTGTGCGTACGCTTTTCGCGATGCGTGCCACTCGTAAGCTCCGTCATGTTACCTTGTCAGTAACCTGTCTACGGTTTCTTACTAGTATGTCTATGGTTTGAACGATTGAGTTTGGAATACGAATTACTTTGTACTTTTGCGAAAACGTACATGCGGGGTGGAGGGGGATTTTGCGGAGCAACGACGTACGTCCGCCCTCAATCACGCCTAGACAGGCACTGATGAACGGCCGGCGAGCGATATAATGCCAACATTTTGACTATTTTTTTTCTTGGAGAAAAATGATAACGAAATTACGAAATCTGTTTTTACCATTTATTTTAAAATAAAGAGCTGTTTCTATTGATAATACTTTCATATAAATTCATTATGGAATCTCTAAGCAGTACACGTTTAAAATTGTGATTTAGTGCCATGTTTGACATTTTTTTTTATCGAACCAATCATTCCAAATCGTGTTTCTATCTTTACGATTTACTAGAAGATATGTTCAACTTTAATATTTTAATTTTTATTCATTAAAAATATCATAGTTCATGGGACTTTCAGACGTTCAAAAATCTTAAAAAGTACTGCAACCTCGCCTTAAGTATATATTTTTGGTTAAAGAACCAAGGTATCAAAACATTTTATGGTGATCATTATACCTTTTAGAAATAGAGTAGTTAGGTGCTATTTACAAACATAAAATTCAATATACACTTTGTTCGGTAAATACATCGCAAAAACGTCAACTAAAGTGATCCAACCATCTGCCGTATATTTCTCCCAATACTAAGATGATTCGAGATCTTGTGTATGTGTTATTGGTTCGAAACACCTGTCGTTTTAACAATAATGGCACCACCTGGCCTGTCGTAGTTTTTTTACCGGCATATGCTTTAGAACTGGTTTGGTTGGAGGATTTTTATCCCAGATTGAAGTTGTTTGTGTGAATTTAAGATTAAGATTTTTAAGTCCACCTGGCGTATAATATTTAAATCTGTATTCATAAGCGAAATATAGGTATGCTAGCAAATATGAGCAAAGCCATGGACAACAACTTTCGCGAATTATACAGTATAAGGCAAAACATCAATTGAAATAATATAAATGGTAATTTATTATGCGATACATGTGAAATATTCTATAGTACCTATTATAAGTTTTATTCTCTATTTTTTTGTATTGATGTTTTTATTTTTGAAAATGAAAATATTTCAATACAATGAATAGGTAGTGTATTTGAATGTTGAATGAATAGTTCAACTCGACCTAAAGAAAGAGCGAACTACATTTCTAATTTTTTCCTATTGCTACGGATTGCATATAAAGAGTACCTATAATAATATGAGTTCGCCTTTAATAAATGGACATTTTATTGAAATAATATCGATATTGCCCAAAGTTGTATCATACTCCAATATTAGATGATTGACTTAAATTTTTATTAAATTTCAATAAAGTCAAGTAAAAATTAATATCAAAACGTGTTTTCACAAAGGGTTATAAATTCAAAGGAAATTTCAATTTGAAATTAGTTCGCCCCAGCTTTTGTGTTAAGTCGATGACGGATCTGTAAGAACAATATTGATTCCGGTACAGCGTTAAACCTACGAAGTTTCTTTGTCATAATCGTTATATTAATTGGAATTATGCAAATGATTCTGGGGTACCCAAGTTCTGTTTTTGAGTGACATTTCCATATTCTTGTGTTCAAATTGAATGGCTTATTTTGTTCGTTTTTGTTTATGACATCCTCGGAGCGGCCATCGTAGGTAATACGAACGGATATGTTTGTTTTTCAATGTGTTTGTGTCGTTAGTATTGGAGTTTTCGGATGTATGATTGTGTGTGGCCGAGACAGTTAAAAACGTAATTGTGTGTTTGTATCTTGATTAACATCTTTGTAGTTTCTTACAAACAAATATAAAAAATATCCTCTGTAAGACAAATGACGCGATGGCAATAAATACACTGTCGCGGTAGTTTACAAACATTCAAGCATCAACACAAAGGACACTGAGACACGACACAATTTTTTTTTTATTACACTTTACAGAAGTCCCGTTTGGAATTCAAACCCACTAGATACACAGCTTTGTAAAATGGTGAGACGACCTTAAGAACCTTTACGCCTAAGTGCAATTTAAATCCAGGAGATCAATAAATAACTGCCTTTTCATATATTTTACTAGCAGCTCATTTTGTAAATGTGTAGCATAATTTCTTACCTCCCAAGAACTATGTAAAACTACAAATAAAACTTCGTTAGCAAACATTTCAAGCGAGTCTAAGGTCACAGTGTGAACCGGAGCTTATCGCCACTAATAAAGGTATCGTTTGTTCCAGGTATGCATGCGTCACCGGACCCGAGATGATGCATCTCCCAGGAATGCTGCGGACACGGCCAATGGACCAGGCCACAGGCCAATATAAACTTTATTGATGATTAAAATTTATAGGAATCCGTATTACGTCAGCACGCAAATATTTTAATAGTTGTTGTAAAAGAGAACTCTCAAGATAGGAAATTATTTCTGCTAAGTGAATTTTATAATTATTGAAACAGTGGAAACAAAACCTTAAACGTAGGACTTAGAAATATTTATTATTTGTAGATTTTAGTAATATTTGTGCGGTGAGCAAACCAAAGTTTACGACACTACGCAATGCATGCATAACAATAGGTACGATCTTTTGGCAAGTTAACAAACCATAATGTCAATAATGATTATTACTACTGTCTATGATTATAGTACGTTATCGTCAAACAACATCTATCAACATTTACACAGCCAAACTATGCCTGAATTACTTTGTGATTTTTAGGGATATAATTATTATGCCTAGCAAAGTTCTACCATGTAAATCGTCCGTGGCCATATTTGGATGTATATTCTACATTACTTCAAGGTTTGATAAAATCTTTAAGTTTCTTTCTATCGGGTTTACGTTCATAATTTATTCTTGTTAAGATGCTATCATGAGCACAGCCTACATAAATTACCCATTATGTAAGTTCATTATAAGTTGAAGCAAGGTTCGAAACTAGCCAGACGGTCTTGTAGTCGAAACCCTAGCTCAGTCGTTTTCGAGATTTTATCATGAACAACTTACATAAAGTTTGTATTGTATTACTTTATTTTAACATTAGAATAGTAAGTTGTAACCAAGAAATTTATGTAAACAATAATATACGAACCCAATGCTGCTAAGTATAATAGGAATCTTAAAAACAAGTTCAATTAAATTATCGAAATAAGAGCCTCGGTTTGTAACCAAAGAAAATTCGTTACAATAGAAATGATTTTGTATAGAATTGGATAGTCGCAACCAATAATTGAATAAAAAGATTCGATAAACTGATAGAATATTTAATTTTCTTTTCGTGGATTTTGGGTCGAGAGAAAAACAGGCCAATTGCTTCTATGGTAATGGAATCAGGTGTAAATAAATCTGATTTTCTTTTATGTGTTTGGGAGCTTTTTCATCGGATATGCGTGGCCGTCGTAACTTCAAGGTTGTTTGAACAAAACCGGGCCTTATTACGGGTATCATGTTTATAATTACATTTATTAACTTCATTTATGAGCTTAGATACATTGGGATCTGGGTTGGCGTAGGCGTTCGTCTTTATTGAAACTGTTACGGATCTTGTAAGTATTCGATGTTCATAAGATGGAAACATTTCGATGCTCCACAATAGACAAGAATATATATATCTCTTGGGGTGAATAAATAGTTTAATATTGCCATAAACTTCGGACATGTTTAAAACGATTTGAATTTTTTTTTTATATTTCAAATATTTTATTGAATTATTTTACAACTTTATATATATATCAAATTGAAACGTAACTAAGTCTTAAAACACTATACAAAGAAATGTATACAGAACATACAAATAAATATATACAGAGCGAAAATAAAAAAAAATTAGAGGGCGTCATGAAATTCATCCACATCGCCGTCAACTGGAAGCGTGAATATATTTTTGCTTATTTATGCACATTATTTAAAGTCCAGATATACTTATTGCATGTTCATATTTTTTAATTTAACCAAGAGACACAAACTTTTAAAGCCTGGACAACGCCATCTATCTAAGAACACAGACTTACAAACAAGTAATACTAGACGGTAAGCAGTGGCAACTTATCACGAACTGCAGGCAATAAAATTATATTATGACTGTTGCTCCCGGGAGGGCCATTGCTCCGTTTAGTAACTACAGCTGAGTCTACATTTTTTATAGTAATGCGAGAACTGCAATAGTGCGACGACTTTATGCAGTGCTCTGGTATATGAAGCATTGTAAGGTTCTAGTTGTTTTAAAGAATATGATTCAGTTACATTTGAAACAAAGAGATATGCCTGATACAAAGCTGTCCATCTTTTCATATCATAATTTTTATTTTTTCATAGACGCACGCCCGTATCCCCGAAGGGGTAGGCAGAGGTGTAATATTACACCCACATTTCGCCATGTTTTTTTTGTTTTTTTTTATTGCCGTTACCGGGCACATCGCCAGACTTCGTGCTGCTACTGAGAATTCGGCAAAACCAAGTAACACTGATTGCCCATATCATAATGTACCTAAATCTTTTATAAGTTACTGCGTTTCTGGGCGACCTATTGGCGAACTAAAAATCATACTGACCACTTCAAAATAGGAAGGGCAATCTAATTATCATTCCTACTTAATCATAGAATATTTCATAATTATAATTTCTTGAGAATTATACACTTGATTATTTTATCGCAAAGTGTATTTAACTTCATTACAAATAACTCAATTCTACGGTTCGTGGTATAAGAGTATATCTTGAAACATGTTTAATGTGGTGTCAATGACCGCAGATGTTAAAAGAAATTCATGGGTATGTCATAGTAAACGTCAATACGTCATTCATAATTATTCAAATAACACACATCCACACAAACTCAACACGTAAAACCATAAATCGCTCACATATCACCCATTCTTTTCCATCTTCCGTCCCATGTGCCGAAACCATCGCACCAAAACTCGCCAACAGGATGAACTATTATAGTACTAGCTTATTGTCTACCTGGTAGTTTCGATAAGCCACCGACACGGACATAATAGGCTACATACCTACCGTCTCCGTACCATTGTTCCTCCCTCGGCTCTATCAGGTTCTAATCCGTCTGAGCTCTGATCGAATACTCGCGAACAATCAACACTCCTTGTAAGCCATACATTGTCATACATCGGCATATAAAAGCGTTTCAGTGTTGCTATGGCTGCTTTGTCTTTGTCGATTGTTATTGCGCAGGCACATGTACTTTTGGAACTACATTGCTATGATGGCAACGAGGCATATCGGCAAATCGTACGAGACGTACAACGCCATCTGGCGAATCAACATGTCATTATTGTTATTCCGTCTTGTTTGCACATACTTAAGCTCCGCCATCTGTTGTTCAATATAGGATATTAAAGGAGTTAGTTTTGATTAATTAAACGACATTGCTTTTAGAATAGTGCTAGCTTCTTAGGGAGGGATGGCAAGTAGGTACTCGTATTAGAAGTAATTTCGTCCTGGGACATGCCGAAATCGCGAAATAAAAGATGAGGCTATCTTTCTTTTTTTTCTTTCATACTAAATTTAACCTTACATACATTCATATTGAAGTCTTAAAAGAAAACTCCGTGCTTCTATAATAGCCTCTTATCATGGAGGTGGGCAAGCAATAACGAGTTCTCCTATGTCGGAATCAAAAGTACCATTATAATGTGAGCCCATTGTACTACCAGGTAATAAACCAACGAGGGCTCTTCTTTATTTATGGATCAACCCAACAAATACGTAGTAGATGATATTTTTGATGCGAAGCTGTCTACAGTCTCTCAGCGAAAATTGGATGGGTTAAATCGGGCAGTATTGTTAAAAGTTTCTATAAATAAACTCAATAGGCAAAGTTTGTCTTTCGTATGACATAGAATATTCAAAACAGAATAGGTCTATTATTTTGATTATTTGCTATAGATAGATATGTTATTTCGATAAGTGCGTTTATATTTGGATATAGGAATAAAGAGTTCTCTCTCTTTTGAAACTGACAAACAATAATTCAATTGAAACACTCAGAGGCGGAACAGACGATCATGGATCACACTTATTGTTATTCCATGTGGGAATCGAATCCACAACTCGCGAAGTACAGGCGCTCTTGAGGTGACAATTTGTACCATTATGGCACACGTACAGCCATGCGCATATATGCAGACAGACAACAACTAGGAAGCTAAGTGCATGTTTCTAAAATAATACAAACGAAACAAAAGGAAACAATTAGTTTGCGAAATAAAGCTAGCACTGGCTCTTACATTTGATAAATTTAATGATCGGAGGATGACCATAGACTTCAGAAGATTTACATAAACCTAGCGAATATTATAACTCCTTCGTGCGTCTATTTCTAGACGGACAATGACAATGATATAAGTAGCATTTACTTCTTTGTTGCATAGGACGGAATACGCGACACGCTATCAACGTAAATACCGCCGCGGGACACCTTAGTCCCGCATTGCCGACAATGCCCCAAGCCGAGGTCCGTGGTAGTCCACCCTTGGGGAGCCAAAACGTTGTCTAGTATACTTTAACAGGTTGGCAGCCTTCAGCGCTCACCCATACTCCGCGTAAAGTTGTAGGCCATCTGCGGCTAACAACTAGTCCTCAGACACGAAAGAAAAAAGTCGCATAATTAGTCCCCTTTTCATTCCGATTACAACAAGTCCAATAACTATTTGGCATGAATACAAATATGTTATATAATCCGCCAGCTAATTCTAGATTCAAGACATATACCAAATATGATTACATGCAGACTATAGGCCTATTTGGGCTGATGTTGCTTTGGTTGTGAATAGCGATCTGATAAAATTTTAGACGATATTGAGGGTCGCCAGAATATTAGATATTATGTCAATGTTTCTGATATCAAAAATGATGTAAGGAAGCTAAAGAAATAATGGGTCATGTATTTTTGACAATACGTAGTCTATAAGATCGTTTTTAGTCTATAAGATCGTTTTGGAACGTGTGTACATTAACATGACTTAAGTACCTATTTATCCCAAAACTTCTAAATTATCTACAACTAGCTTCTACCTGGGTAGAAGCTAATTGTAGATAGATGATTTAGAAGTTTATGTGAGCAAAGCTTTGCTCACGTAAGAGTCGGTTATCGGCACTGAAGGTAGTCCATGAGTAACTATTCTGATGTGTAAACTATATTACTGCAAGGTTTCACCTACATCCGTTCCGTGGTTTTTGCTTGAAAGAATAACAAACTTCCATATTATAGACATTCAAATTCAAACTTCCACTTTTATATAGTAACTAGATGAGCCCACGGTCACACCCGCGATCTTTAAGGCTACTGCTCCGCTCCCATGGCTCATAGCGTGATGTTATATAGCCTATAGCCTTCCTCGATAATTGGGCTTTCTAACACTGAAATAATTTTTCAAATCGGACCAGCAGTTCCTGAGATAAGCGCGTTCAACCTAACAAACAAACAAACTCTTCAGCTTTATATATTAGTAGGTACTAAATGAGCCCGCGGTTACACCCGCGTTATTGAAGTCTACTGCTCCGCTCCCTTCGCTCATAGCGCGATGTTATGTAGCCAATAGCCTTCCTCGATAAATGGGCTATCTATCTAACACTGAAAGAATTTTTCAAATCGGATCGGTAGTTCCTAAGATTAGCGCGTTCAACCAAACAAACAAACTCTTCAGCTTTATATATTAGTATAAGATAAGATATAAGATAAGCATATTGTCGACCAAATGTCCAGCTACAGACTGTGAAAGGCTTCATAATGATAATATGATGATCGGTATCATGTAACCTACAGGACATATCAAAACAAATAGACATGCACAGACAGACGTGTATTTCTCGAAACTCAGCCCTCCTGGCGACACAGTGATACAAACGTTTGTTCTACGTTAGGTTTGCTTGACTAGGTTTGTACCTCAGAAGTTCTCAGCAACAAATATCATCCTAGTACTGAATAAATAGGAGATGGTTGTCAAACACGACTAAGTAAACAAATGCTTCTCAGAATACTTCGCATTCCAAACAAACTTTTAATCTCTATTATAACGCCTTGATGGTTGAATATTAAAATTAATTCTGCAATTCTTTGCCAAGAAAGAAAACCACTTTCCAAATTTTATATTAAATTAAAGATAGAAATCGTTTGTAATTAGTTTAGGCTCTACGATGATATCCTACGGGCTCGGTACCTAGTGTACCGACCTCAGGCGCTTTGGTAAACAATCAGTACTTAGTACGTACCGATCCCGAGGCGTGAAGTATAACTCGTGTTTCGACCGTTTGTACGAAGTCAAAATATTGTATAGATAATATTACCGTGATGTCGATCGGGGCACGCCTTTTTATGTAAGTAAATATATATGTATAGCAGAATATAAATCATATAAGTACTATATATAACGAATGAGTTGAGCTTTGTCTGACCGTTGCTTTCAAAACTAACGCTGAACATTCATTATATCGACACATTACGCGAACGTAGCCGAGTTTGTTTGAGCCGACTTGAGCACAAACTACGACCAATTTTGGACGTGGGAATAAATTAAGTCAATGTTTTTGTACGAACACACATACAAAACTTCAATGTACGCAAGCAATCATGCAAATACAGCAGCAACCAAAACTGTACCCACGTATATGAAAGTGCCTAAATTATACAGTATATTTCTACGGCTATGTGGTACTCATACGCTTATTCAGGGTCTATAAAATATAACGAACTATCCATAAAACAGCAGAACAATACAGTCATACAGTATTTTCACCGAGAACATTAGTTGATTCCTCCATTCCAGTGACATTTGCCGCCACTTTTAGTGCGCCATAAAAACAATTTGCATAGACAGGTTTTATGATAATCTAACCAATACAGTGGTGTTCATAAAAAAGCCATTTACAAAAACAACACGTCAGGAACAGGTGAGGGTTATGCGAGCATAAATAAAATCATGGAATAAGCTTAAAGGAGGCCAGATGTTGATGTCAGAAGTGCACCGAGGTACGCCATCTGGTGGAGGCATAAGATAAACGAAATGTTTAGACTGGAACTTTGTCCGACGCTGAGTTTGTCAAATTTTAGACGTTTATTTTTAATTAAGAATTTAAATCCGTGTCTGAAAATATTTGAGGGTTCATTTCGGTGGCGGGCTAAGAAAACTTAAAATTAAAAAGTTTTACTTAATCATTGCATGCTTTGTCTTTGTTATTTAACTTTTTAATTAGCTGTTGTAGTAGTAAAAGTAGTAGTAGTCCCAGAAAATCCGCCTAGAACATTTGGCGAAATCTCTCGTTTTTAAATATTCATCGCTCAGAATTAGGACACAAGCGAAATAATAACTAATTTTCTCAAAACATTTTAATATTTCACAATATTGCAATTGCAGAAGCAAATACTTCATCCATAAATCAGTAAAATTTGTCATAATTAATCTGTTTTAAAAGTCTTTAGTCTATATATTTCAAGTATCAAATTAATATTTTCAAAGTCGCTTCTATAACATTCTTTGTTCTATGGCACACAGCCACCTGTCTTCTCGTCCGTTGAGGCGAACACAAATCTCTTTGAGTTTTGTTTTGTTGATATCGCCTTATTAATATCGTCTTATTCTGTATTATTTGATCCGTCTTATTGCTGTGTCTAGCGTTTTATAATTATAAGCTGAAGATTGGGATTGCGTTGTTTATATCAAGGACTACATAAATAATAAGTCAAAGGCAAAATTATGATTATTCAACCCTTCTCATTCTGGGAAGTGTTTAATTGTATATTGTAAATATCATTAACAAGAAATATTAACTACCTATAATTGCTACTGAACATGTTTATTGGCTTATTAAATTTCAAAATGTACAGAATAAGTTTTCAAAGCTGTCATTTCTAATGTTTTCGCTACAACGACAAGTCGTCTTTGTACATGTCTGTTAAGTGTTAATAGTCTGTCAAGCTTGGCCATGCTGACAAACCGAACAACTGCATCTAAAGAAACTTTAATACCACAAAATGAAAAGGAAACAAAATATTAATAGCATGGATTATGGGCCTCTCCATTTGGCCGGCAACTAAGAAGAAAAGAACAAATAGACTAAATAATTGAAAAGCACACTCTGGCATGAGGCCAGAATTTAAACGAAAATGTTACAAAAAGTCCCCTTCCCTCGTGAAGTTATCTCAGAAACGTTAGCAAACTTAATTTGTGTAGAATAACAAACAAATATTAAGACTTATGTGTTTATACTTGAGTTGAAACGTGATAAGCTTCTTTCAAAGTTGAGTTTTAATTAACTAGATTTGTTGCTTAAGAGAGTGGCTCATTGAAAATACATATAATATATGCAACATTACGCGTATGTTATAAGATGTTTCGAGATGCCATTAATATTTATTTTGTGGTAATTGTGATGGTTTATGGTTTAAAGAAGATAAAAGAATAGAGAATGATAAAGAATAACGGCCATTTTCAATATTCGAACTATAGATAGATCTGTAGATTTTAGATACGTGTTTGACATATTTTGTATGGAGCTTATGTCAAAAACTGTCAAAAACGAATCTAAAATCTACAGATCTATCTAAAATTCGAATATTGAATTCCGCAGTAAGACTGTCACGAACGGAAAGATAGGAAAGGCCTTTACCTATCCAAGATTGGATAAAATATACTCTCGTAATGATGATAGTCATAAGTTGGCCACATACTCAGAGACGTAAGAAAGAAAGAAAGATCATTTAGGTTTATACTATCAATTTATTGTGCTTGACGGCAAACGACCGCTCCTTCAACGACCATTAAAGTACGTCTGAGTATCTGCCGAGTAAG
Source organism: Euclidia mi (assembly GCA_944739405.2). NCBI lineage: Eukaryota > Metazoa > Arthropoda > Insecta > Lepidoptera > Erebidae > Euclidia > Euclidia mi. The sequence goes on along the minus strand of OX123204.2, from coordinate 20,246,687 downwards.
TACCAAATACAGGCAGGACTGCTTTCTTGGATTTTCCAATATGACATGGTATGGTCACATTGCAAAGACGATGCGAGACTGAGGAGAAAAAAAGGACTCTATTCCAGATTTTTCGGTGGTATTATGAAGTAGGTGGGTTAAGTTATCTACCTATTGAAATAAAGGTTAATAGTCACTTACACATTTAACCATATGAAGTGAAATATTATAGTCCCAACAAACTATAACGTACCCGATTTACGGAACTCCACATCAAAGCCAAACTTCGGCACGTCCCTTCATATATTGTATATCGTTTCCCTTAATATATTGCCACAAAACATTCCAAAAGACAAATCTGTATCATCAGTGCCACACGTTTGCTCAAAGGAAAGTATTAACATATAACAAGAAGAACGATTAAACGTACGCGATAAACAAGGTAGTCGTTAAGAGTTCTCACAAAAACTTGGCGTACATAGATTGTTTTCCAGCCGTTGTGTATGATACGCGTGGCTAATAAAACAATGATTGACTCGGTACGGGGAGACAGGAACGTGACTAGAATTTTACGCTCAATTTTATATCCGTACATAAAAACAAGGCCCTACAACGTGAAAGATTCATAATACGACTCTGCTGTTCGTTCACAGTACAACACTAGAAATAGGCGTGCTTTTTTAGGTTAGGTGATTAATTTTGAGGTAGAAAACAATTTTCTTAAGGTTCTGTGGTTATGGTTTGTAAATGCAATTAGGGTTGCGACACATTGACCGACAGTGTTTGACGGTTTCTACTAAAAGTGAAAAGTAACTGCAAAAAAACCGCCGTTTGATCTACATATATGACGAGACTGGTGATGAAATTATTCATTATGACATTTATGACTATAACATGGCTTTGTTGGTGCTATAATCAAATGTCTGATTATAGCAATAAATTCTGCCCTGTATATCCAATTTCGCCTTTTGACATTATAGCCACTAGATACTTCGCGTATCTTATTAATCCTTTCGTACTGTCTTCTAAGACAAAAATCTTTTTGTTTCTAATTAAACAAGCTTTATAAGAATAAAACATCTAAAATTAGATATGTCTTCTTATAATAAATAACATAGAACCGCGAAAATTAATATCCGTCCAAAAATATCGTTGCTGCGTATCATGTAACTCACATTCCTGTGTATGCGCCCCTCTGTGTCTCTAGTATGTAGGAGCACATTCTGTCGAAGCGCTGTGTATGAAAGCATAGCCGATGTTCATTTTATGCCTCATTATTTAGCTCGTATCCTGACTCTGTTATTTATACGTGGCGCAGATTCCGCCGTGTCAAACAGTCTCAACGAAACGGTACTGATCTAAAATGCCACGCGTTTAATGATACGCGTATAGCATTTAAAAAGGCTTGCGGTAGGAATTATTGATACACACACGTAGTTACAGTTTTGGTTATCTACCTGACTACCTATTCTTATAAGGGAGGTAGATGGGAGAGTGAACAGTTTTGAGTAGCTTTATTATTGGTGTGAGGCTGTTCAAATCTTTATACTGGGTATGTTACCAGGCAAACGACTTAGACTGAGAGACATCGGGGTCAATCGGACGGGACGTACGATAAAAGTCATCATCAGCCCTCTATACTGTCCCACTGCTGGGCACGGGCACTCTTCCCATTATGAGAAGGGTTAGGCCATAGTCCACCACGCTGGCCAAGTGCGGATTGGCAGACTTCACATGTCTTTCGAGAACATTATGGAGAACTCTCAGACATGCAGGTTCCTCGCTATGTTTTCCTTCACCGTTTAGCAAGCGATAATGAACAATTTAATACGCACATAACTCCGAAAAGTCATCGGTGGGCGCCGTGGATTCGAACCCGGACCCTCTGCGTAGCAGTCTGTCGGTCTCTCCACTAGGCTATCGCTGCTTCGATTATGATACTACGATAATAGTAATTGCTCTAAAATAGTTTTACTCCATCCTAACAAAATAAACAGATACAATAAATATTACGCTTCCGCAGAAACATTTGCACTAACTTTCTTCCGTGCAGAAATTTGGAGTTTATTTGATCTAGAGTGGCCCCCGGTCCAGTTAATTCGATTTCGAGCCCACGGACCGGAAGGATTTGACCCACTTAAGCATACCCAGATTAAATTATTCATTTGATTTAAAAACTAACACATCGTGAAGGAAAAGCAACGGGTCTATGAGAATATCGTATATGAGGGTAATATTATGTCATAGTTCGGGAATATTGACAAAAATATGAGCGGCTATGATCCCGACCTTGTCTTCTAAGCTGACGAGAAGCTTGCGGGTTTGAAAGGCACATTTATAAAGAAAAAGATAACGTTTACGATAATGTCGAGGATGGTTTAAGATTCAATTATTATCGGACTAGGAATATTATTAGAATTACAATCATCTTTACCATCGTAGCTTATCGCATCGATAAACCAATTTTGGAGAAATTATTACTATTAAGGTACTTTACGTTGGACTACTTACTTACGTTTTAAATGCTAAAATTACGCTTATTTCTGTTATAAACGCGATAGTTAGTAAGGATGGTTGGATAGTTAGACGCATGTTCAGTATTCCTTAGCGCAGAAGTGATTTTTGAAGAAGCATTGCATTAAGATAGCTTATACACATCAGAATATCGCATTTCGTGATAATGACATCAACAAACAAGTGGACTTCGCGGGCATAAGTATCTAATAATGCTATTTCTTCGTTTCTAGCAAAAAAAACATTTTAGAGAGTCATTCACTTTTTTATCTAAAACGCTTTCACTACCCTATCTCAACACAGCGTAGTAAAAATCAGTATTTGTGTAGTGACGAGGACCCAAAGCCTAAGCCAATGTGTTGTTTATTAAGTGTTGATAGCTTTATTCGGAACCAAGGCTTAATCAGTGTGTATGTTTATAGGCTCGGCTTGTGAAGATTTAATAGGCTTTTGAGGAATCCATTAACGGATAGGCAGATTAGTTGAGCTGTCTTCGTGTGCTCTATGGCTACTATTATTAGTGCTGTGAATAGTCTCTGCTATCGTGTCTGACTATCTTGGAGCTTTATCCACCTGGCTTACTAAATGATCGACCTTATTTTGATATTTACAAGACGGGACAAATATGTTTGACGCCTAAATCATTTAGTCAACGACGTCATAAGCCATTCAAAATCATGGTCTTTTATAAGATTTTATACACTTGTGAAACCCAAAGTTCGATTTCTGAGAGGTGTTTTTGAGTTTTTTTTTAGTAGTAATGTGAAATGTTTGGTACCCTTTCATGCAAAACCTACACACCTCCTATGGTAAATCTCCTATAGGTATTGTCCTAATTTTTAACTGTCAACATATTTCTTTTATTTCACTGTGGCAAACCAGCTATCTATCTTCCCGGCATTTGGGGTGAGGTTTTTTAAAATTCCTTTGGCCAGAGTTGACCACCCCAGTATGCCTCTAAAGACACATCATGACAGGTTCACGGGGTCTTCCTTAGTGACTCTACTTCATACTACTTGGTCTCACTTGACCTTTGGTTTATATTTTGTTTGTGAGACTGATACGCAAGTACCAGAGTTTAAAAAGCGAACATTTAAAAATTTACGTTTTATTACTTTTCTTAGTAAAGTAACGGAAACTGGATCCTGTTCACAGACCAGCACCAGTTGAACAATAGTCAATAAATAGTTATGGTCAACAGGGTTAGGCTAGGGTAGGCTAACTTATAATTAAAGTAAACAAATTCACAGCTAGCCTGGCACTATGGTTACAGACTGACAACTGGAAATATCACTTCTCGGCACGACAGTTATGAAGAATGTAGAAGAAGTATGAACGACCAGTTATTGTTGTCCCTGACAACAATAACTGGCCTCGTTCATACACAATTACACAATGTCTAAACTAATAAGAATAGGAAACCTAGATGCAGACGTAGTTTCTAGTCTAGTGTTAGCTACGTCTACTACTTAAAGACTGTAATGGAGTCAAAGATATGGTCTTGTAACTGCTCGGGATGGACAAAATCGAACGTTTTTAACTTTACCGTTTGGCATTTACAACAGAGCGCTAACGTGCCTCGTAGCGCACGTTTTGTCGTCGGTTTCTGTTCTTTTTCAGGACAAAAATAATAATAATAATAATAATAATTTTAGATTAAAGTTCTCTACGGGCCTCTGCACGTTGGATCCATATCCCCGTGTAAGCCTCCCAAAGGACCGGTTACTCTTCTAACACCATGTTAAAAGAATAGCCGTGAAAAAGAGACACATAATAATAATAATAAATTTATTTCTCAAAAAACACAGATACAAATAGTATTCTTATAATATTATATAAAACTTACGGCTAATAGTGTTCAAGGAATTGGGAAGAACAGGAAGGTATATTAGAATCAATGTATTACGTGTTGTGCATGATAAACAAAACTGCAATTGACTTGGAAAACTGCGGGTCAGCAGAATCGCGAAAAATGTCAGTGTTAGACAATTTAGCATTTATTTATATAGTTATGTGCACTTATAAACTAGATGAAACAATGTTATGTTAGTAGGTCAATATTCTAATGAGGTGTTAACTTTATAAAATAGTAGATGAAATATACGTATGGTCTTATTAAAATGAGTATGGTGTATTCTATACAGAGAACTTAGGTATCTCCATAATCAATGGTATTGATGTACCTCTTCTCGGCCATTATTTTCGCTGGACAGTCAATGCATCCTGTAATATGTTTGCTCGGCTTTTTGTAGTGCAAGCATGTAGCACACTGTGGTTCTTCTGCCTTTTTCGCGCAATCCTTTATAGAGTGGTCTCGATCACCGCAATGTCCACAGATGTATGTAGCCTCCCGAGAAGTCTTAGCGGCATGGCCATATTGCTGGCACTTAAAAATCGCGTAACCAATGTGAAGTCTTTTACAGGGCATGAAGACCAGTTAACGAATACTCTATCTTTAGTAATGAGAGCTTTCCTGATTTCTGCAGAGACCTCTATAATGTAGTTGCAGGTCTCACCGTCTTTCTTGCCCGACTTGTGGCTTAATCTTACGGAATTGAAAAACGTCTCGAGATTGCAACTCGGCAACACATCGGCTAGATTTTGGTGGTACAGGCAAGTAAATACTTCCTTTTCTTGCATTGATGTGGGCACACCTATAACTACCACCCTTGGCTTCCGCTTATGAGGCTCGTCGATTTTAAGGCCCGAGTTCGTGAGCTGCACTGACTGTTTGAGCTTCTGTATATCGTCTTTAGTGTCAGTGCTGATTACAACACCGCCGTTTTTTATCTTATGTAGGCCGCGTACGTGAAGCTTCATCTGCTCAGGACTGATAATTTTTTGGACGAGAGATTTTGTGTCGTCACTTGATTTCAATTTATCTTCAGGATAAATGGCTATGGTATTCAATTTATTCGGCTGAATATAATTGTTGGTACCTTTCTTTACCATATCAGCAAAAGACTTGGTAACGGGAAGTTTCGACGATTCTTCAACGGTCCGTTTAAGGTTCTCCAGCTGATGTGAAAGGTCAACTTTTTCTTCAAGGGATTGTATTGACGAATAAGCTTGGACTGTTCTAATTTTCAGGGACTGGTAGCGTACTGCCATATGAGATTTAGCGTTGTCAACTTTACGGCATAGATAATTTATTCTCAGTTTCTGCTCGGTGTTCATCTTACCCTCAGATACAATAGAACATATCTCATTGAGGCTTTGTTCAATGATCGTCATCCAGGACTGGATTTCCGGAGTGGGCATCACATCGTGAACATCTTCACCTTGACTCGGCGCATTAGGTCTCGTTGGGGGTGCAGGTGCGGGCCCTACCGGCGGTGTAGGAGGCGGGGAGCGCACGGTCTTGCTACTCCTGTTGAAGGGGCTGCTATCCATTTTGTATTTCGGCTTTCTTATTACGCGTCAGACATATTCATGTTATGTCTATGCACATTACACATGTATAACACTTAGTAGGTCACGATTCAGCAAGTTATTTGTTAATTTTAATACTCATTTTAAACACGTCTGTACTCAACGAAGGTATGTATATCAAAATGTTTAGGCTGTGTCGGGACACGTTCGGGCGGTCTATAAACTTCAGAGTTGGCCACCCACACGAAAAGAAGAATGATATACACTGCCAAATCACTACGTTATAAGCCCAATAGGGCTCAACATTAATTAATACATCTGTATAAATATATAAAATATACAATAAGATTCCTAAGTACTTAATAAACATTGTAGAAAGCATGGAAAACATTGAAAATAAAAATATTACCTACATACTTAGCTCAGAATGTTATAAATATTTCATGAATTCCCTGGCAATAGAAACACCAATATGTTAATAACGAATAACTTGCCCTCTAGTAATCAACAATAAACATGATAATTCAATTTAAACAATTTGTTTGTATCAAATATGTAAATGGGAACAATTTATATTTTCTGTGTAGGTAATTTACTTACAAGGAAAATAATACAATCAAACAATAAATAAACCAGATTGTATTTAATTGATTAACAATAAATTATTAATTTCATTTTATAATGGCGTATCTTATTGGTGGAATGAAATAAACATCCAATAATGGTTTGACTTTAGAGATGTTATGATTAGTCTCCGATATGTGAGACGCACAGAGCTACGAGATTTCAGTCTACATCTGGCAACCGAATTTCCCATCGCACGAGAACACTTGAAACGGCAGGACCGACAGACTAAAGCGAAACATGTAAACACCGTAGACAGACAGGCAGACGAAAAGCAAAAAAAATTAAATGGGTTCATAACTGGCGCCTGAAGTGTACAACTAGGGGCATTTAATTAAAACTGTGCGAATTGAAATTCCCGTTGTTTGGGGCTTCGTTCCCGCTTTGTTTCCATTATCATTAACTGGAGAGCCATTAATCTTCGTTACATCGCCAATGCGAAGAAGCCTGCATCGCTCTCTGTAGCGTTTTATTGATGCAACTGATGTTTTAACAGATTTTATATTAGTAAAGTACTGGATAAAGGAAATGTTTGGTAATATAGAAAGTTTCTAATTGCGACCGATACTAGGTGACCCCTATCGGTTTTCAGTATTTCTAATGCTTGGAAATGTTTTTACTGTCTTAGTTATAAGACGTTATACGACTTCTCTAAACAAGCCAAAGGAGCTGTTTTAACTAATATCCAATAGGGAGCGATAACCTACTGGAGAGACTAGAAGACTGCTACGTAGAGGATTCGGAGGTCCCGGGTTCGATTCCTGGGTCGGACAAGTGTTACTGGGATTTTCCGAATTCCAGTAGCAGCACGGAGTTTGGTGATGTGCCCGGTAACGGCAATAGGCTCGCTCCCTATTACGTGGGACCTAAAAATCATGACGAAATGTGGGTGTAATATTACACCTCTGACTAACCTTTCGGGAATACAGGCGTGAGTCTATATATAATAAAAAAATATTTCTGAAGTCTGCCAACTCGCACTTGCCAGCTCAGTGGAATATGTATTAACCCTGCTTATAATGGGAGATGGCCTGTACTCAGCAGTGAGATAGATTATAAAGGAAAGAAGATAATAAATCCCATAACCGATACATTACCAACTCTTAAAGCATATTTAATCATCTAAAACAGGCTGGAGAACTACTAAGTTAAACGATTATTACCAACATTACTCGGCAAGGTTACAGCGAAGCTAACATCCAATTATTGCTTGACAGACGCAAGTTTGAACATGTACCGATACGATAATTGTATCGGAAACTCAGTCTGAGGACGCCTTTAGGTAGTGCTGCTACCACAAGCAGATAGCGAGAAGCAAGAAGAGCTGGCACTTTAATTGAAATTAAGACGGAAAATAACGAATTTTTGTCGTAGCGGAAGTGTAAACGACAGCCACGCCGAAGGTCGCGGGTTCGATGCCTGCTCAAGTCAAACATTTGTGTGCATGAACATGGATGTTTGTCTTGGTTTGGGTGTTTCTATGTATAATATGTATGTATTTACAAAAAAAAGTATATAAGTATGTTTATCCATTGTCTAGTAGGTACCCATAGTACAAGCTTAGTTTCGGAGTAGAGGTATTGTGTGAATATGGTAGAATATTAAATTATTAATTTATTATAATTGCTAGCAGGTAAAAATTGGCAATGAGTGTTTAACGCGATTGTTATGATTTACTTTTTTAAGCTGTTAATAAAAAGGCACTATGAGTATAGGCAAAGTGGCTTAAGGTAAGAATAGGTTGAGGCCTGCGAGCTTAGACTTCGTTGTGACCATGTTATCAGAGGATTAACTTTTGTTGTCTATGCTAAATTTTTGACAGTACACTGAGGATGACCATCATACTTGCAATTATAGTCCGTGCCACGAGAACATAGACTTTTTGTAAACAAATAATTTCTACTAAGTGACTTAGCGATAGTTCTGTCAAAAACAAATTATGTCAAATCCAATGAGCGCAACGGTACGTAGATACGTGTCATTGGATACTTATATGTCAATGGATCGGGTTTTTAACGATATTATGCGCTGTCAACAGGATCTTTTAATGTTTTGAGGTACTAGAATGTCAACATTTGGCGTTAGTTCATTGAAATGTTACATTCTTGGGCTTAACATGCATTTATCAGAGGACAAAATTATTATTTTTTGTTATCAAGAACGGGAGTATGTAAAGTTCAATTCAAGTTTATAGGATCGCAACGCTCTTTCCGCTGCCGGCATCTCGAAAAAGCGGGTGCAGAATAGAAGATGGCAAACTGTTAGTCGCGCAGAAAATTATTTATACTTATCTAAAAATGAAATTGCGTTTTCAGACTACCGTAACTTTTAATGGATTTTGTTTAACTTCATTCTGACAATTTCATTCATCGACAACGTAAAATCTCCAAGCCTAGAAATTTTTATGCAATGTACTAGCTAGTTATCTGTAACTTTATTCATTGTTGGTCTATAATTTAATATTTTAGGATATATAGGCTACTTTGAGCAAATGATTTATTGTCTAGGATTTAAAAAAGGTCATGTCAATAATAGAGTAACATGAATGTACTCTATCATTAACAAACATGGTACTCTATTTTTCCTTAATTTACAGAATAAATAACGTGTAAAACGACAAAAAAATCGGCAAATTTATGAACATTTGACCATCCAAACACAAAATCAAATATTTTTATTTCAGTAAAATTTAACAATATAAATTTAAAAACATAGTGGCATGATTAGGCATTGAAAAAAAAGACTGTTCAAAAAGTATAAAATATAAAACACAACGAAAAAAGGTTGTGAAGCCCTGAATGTGTGTTTACAAAAAGTCTATCTTCTCGTGGCACCAACTATAGTTTAAAGTCAATGCTATGTAAATCTTGATAAAAGTCACGTTATCACCGTTTTGATTTCGCCTTAACCATTAAAGGTGTGGAGGAAGAAAGGTGTGGTGGTGTTCCTCCAACTAGAGGGAGGAGCCTCTAACCAAGCTGGGTGGTCGTGCCTGGTGGCCTGCAGGCTGACGGACATACCTACTTCAGAAGTTGTATATATGCGTCTTAGCGCGCGAAAGTTGCTTGCGCGGTTCAGGATCATTTGAATTTTACCAGCGTTGTTAGGTGGCGGAGTGTGGAGGTAGTTCCGTCGTCATTGGTTAGATGGCGTTGTGATTGTTGTCATCTTCGTCCGATAGGTGGCTCCAATGGTAGCTGGTCGCTACAAAGGTAATTTTCGTTAATAGCTATGTCATGCATTAGCAATTCTCGCTCTTAGAGATTTTTATGTTTACTAGAAGGTCTTTATTATTCCTTATCTGAACATATTTAATCGCTCGTCGCTGATCAGCGGTAGGACATTACCTTATTTAGGTTATACTCAACTTGTTACTGCGTACTATTTACCTCTCTCACAAGTATTTATTAATTCATAAATTTCTTGTGTATTACTCTCGTATTTATGTTGAAATGTTTTGGTAGCGTGATAATAATATTAAAGATCAATATAAAATTTGACTACCTCTGTGGTCCAGTGGATAGTGTATGCGACTGCTGATCGGAGGTCCCGGGTTCGATGCCCGGGTCGGGCAAAAGTGTTACTGGGTTTTTCCGAATACTTAGTAGCAGTCCGGAGTCTGGTGATGTGCCCGGTAACGGCAATAGGCTCGCCCCCTATTACGTGGGACCTAAAAATTCATGGCGAAATGTGGGTGTAATATTCACACCACTGCCTACCCCTTCGGGGATACAGGCGTAAGACTATAAAAAACAAAACACAATATATAAAAATTGACGTAATCAAAAACATAAATAGTTTTAAATTAAAGGAAACACTGTGACAATATCTATCTCGTATAATATATCTCATCATCATCATCAGCTTGTCTATAGCCTGTCTGGATATAGCCTTCTCCAATGGCACCCCACTGAGCTCGATTTTTGGCTTTTCGTGTCCAGCCGCTGCTAGACACTTTATTATAATCTCTCATAATTATCTTTATCTCATACCTTTACTGCTCACCTACAAATCTTAACCCCAATCACATCATTAGTATTTTACCAACCGTAAACACATTGACTCAAAACAAAACGACCCTTTTGTAAAACACAACGAACGGCAATCTCAAAAACAATTAGTGAACTTAAACGGTTGACGTAACAAATATCGGACTATTTAAAAGCTTAACTAATAAGGCCGAGTCTCTAACGACTAGATAACTGATTGCCTTCCAACTGAGTATTTAATGGCGTTGTAAATTACTCGCTCTGACGTGATTTGACGAAGATTTGTTTACGTTTTACGAGAAGTAAAGTGAAGAATTTGAGGGTGTTTTTGTACAACAATATGTATAAACACTGGCGACATCAAAGCAGTGCTAAAGGAATAAGAAACGACAGAAATTCCTAAATCACGATCATTTAAGTTTTACTGGCAAATATTATATGAAGGTACATGCAAGTTTTCGACGATATTCGTCGTCCTACCCGCTGAAAACTGGCCCTAAATATCTAACTTTAAATTATTTCCCCAACACTCCACAATACGAAACATCAACTCAACAATCCCACTTACTAAACATGACTTAACCCTTTAAATGAACCATGGTTGAACTAGGGCGAAATATGAAAGTTTTTGGTGGGAAATAATTAACCAACTTTCGCTGGGACGTGGCTGCGTAGTTCGTAGTTCACGACCCTTACATAGGGAGTTAGCAACCGTGACCGTCGTGGGAAAGGAACGGGAGGCGTCTAGACTGCGGGCTTTTTGTCTGTTTGTCTGTAATGTGAACGAGATAAATCGTGAATATTCTGCTGTAATTATAAGCTGTAGTATCAGCAAAATGATCAACATTGTATTTAGATTTAATCGGTCGGTTTTCATCACATTTTATGTGTTTACTAGAGGACGCCAGCAGCTACGCCTGCATTTTTTTGTATTTAACCGTTTTGGCCGATCCCGTGGGAATTTCGGGAAATCCAAATACATGCCAAATGTCAGCTTCCTGCGCCCAATAGTTTCGGCTGTAGCGTGTCTGTCAGTCAGTCAGTAACGCAAGGATTTTATATGTTAAGATTTTATGAATATATAATAACACGCTCGCTTTAATTATTTACTTTTACGCGTTAAATTTCTGCGTCGTTATTTGAGTTTCAAAGAAGTAAAATTAGTAAAAACAGAAAACGCTTTTTTATGGACATAAGCCAGGATTGACAGTGGCTGAGGTCTCTACAAATCCCTTTATTGATCTCTGTAAAAGCCTTTATGATAAAAACAAGGAAAATTATCTTTTCTTTCCGTGTAAAGACACAAGCATGTAATAATAAGTATGTCACTGGCTGTTTATTGAGCTTCATCGAATTACCAGTCAGGATTCTCGGTTAAAAAAGTTTTATAAGCGGTATTAGTACATCTAGTTTAATAGATGCCTCGTTAGTGACTTAGAATATGTTTACGGTAAAGGCATGTGAAGGGATTTTCATTGTAAGGCAAACATTTCTACACCGTTCTTCTTTTTTTGACTTCACGGTGGGAACACAAATTTCGAGCTCATTATGTGTGTTATATGTTATATATGTATTCTTCAGCTCTTGGGACAGGTAAAGAGTGTATATGACTCTCCTCTACCGCCGTTATCTACCCACTAATGCGATGTCTGCGAATCGCGGTTAGCATACATTGTCGCGGCCGCGCCGGGAACCTACCTACACCTCAGCCATTGTATCAGCTCCCCGTTCAAAATATCACAACTGGCAAATTGGGTTATATCTTTAAAGATAGGCGAGCTTGATTCAGTTTATATCTTTTGATCCAAAGTTGCCAGTTTTCTCTAGCTTTGCCTCAAACCTAGCACTTGTTCAAATCGAAAGCAAAGGGGAAATACTTCTTGACTTTACTTCTACAGAGATTTTAAAACATCAAAAAACTTAAACCGCCTTAGATAGTTACAATAGAAAAGTAAACTATTAATGAAATATAAAAGAAAATTCGTACATATTTTCTAAACGTCAAATTACTGGATGTTATAATGTCGTAAAAATGAAATGGCGGCTTAAATACGGAAGTGTAACGAAATGGCTGACAAACACGCCACTTATTATTTGTATGCAAATATTAATTAAGCGTCATTGTAAGGCTACACTCTCATTTTTGTTTTGTACTTATTGAAATTAATTGTCAATTGCTTTGAATAAAGGTCTGTTTATTGGTACTTTTTATACGTACTTTATGTAGCATATTTTTTCCATAATTGCGATGTCATTGGTTACAATTTGTCTACTAGTACCAACCTAAATACGTGTTGATATAGGTACCAACAGCTGAGCTGTAGAAACTTAAACCTAGTCCTAGTCCTCCCTCCTTAGTCTTCCTAAATAATAAAGGTACTTCCTACCTAGTCTAAAAACTTTAAGAAACATACGCAAGGCTGCCCACTTACATACTAAAAGTCCAAGTATAAAAATTGACATGAGCTATATTTGCAGCACTGCTTACTTTTTTTATTGTCTTTAGTTCCAATTATGACTGACTACACGCAATTATAAACGTATATTTCTTCGCACATACTCAGATCGCAAAAAATAAGTAGGTATTATGCGCTCGTATAAAAAATCGGGTAAATCTAGTTTTGGCATGTATGTTCCTTGGAGAGCGTAGGGCACACTAAGAGATTCCCAAGAGATAAAAAAAAGAACAAAGGCATAACCGCGGGAATCCTCTATATTAGATACTTTCTTCTCGAGTATCCCAGGTGTACCTTTTTATGACAAACTGGTAGTTTATTATACCCTATTTGATGTCGCCCATTAACTTTTTAATACGCTTATCTTCTATAAAATTTGAGTGTCACAAAATTTTAACTATCGAAAGTAATATAGCTGTAAAATCTGGTACCGTAACTTGAGCTGTTATCGCTGGCTTATCATAACTATGGATTTTTTACGTCTGATAAAAATAATTTATTTTTAGGTAAATGTTTTGTAGGCAAGCCGCACTTCGCCAGGGTGTGGACTATGGCTTAACCTACTCATAGGGGGAAGAGGCCTGTGACCAGCAATTGGAAAGATGATAAAGACGACTGATGATGATAATAGTTTTAAGTTGTTTAATTGCCTCAATGTTGTTGACTTGACTGCGTAGACCACATTTTTCACAGAATTAAATCGGTGTATCCATTCTCAGAGCTGAACAAGATTCCCTGAACTTGATTATTTTAAGTAAAATTTTCAAACTGTTTATTGTATCTACTTACAGCAGATAAGAAGTGTTAAGTAAATAAATCCAGTAATTTATGAACATAACGTCGGAATAATTAGCGTTGGCGTGTCGGCAATAAATAAAAATCCGTAGTGGCGGGAAACGGCGAATATTTTCCACCATTTTTAACTCCACGGTCGAAAGTGTCAGTTTGTGGAGCCACAAATAAGTGCCTATCGGTGTAAACGCTGTTTAATTATAGTGCCCCATAAATAAATATGTACCCAAACGTTTCATGAAATTTTCTTTCACCGTTTCGGACTTTTAATTAAGGTCTAGTTTAATTAATAGATTCGTATTAAGTTTTACAAATGGCTTCTAATTATTCTGTTTTCGTTTAAGCCTGTCTGAACGATGAATGCGTAATTCACTGTTTGTTTTAATTGCCTAAACTTTATGTTATTTCTGCATAATATTTTCACTTGAATAGGTAATAATTATGCTTATTTATATTAACAAGCAGAACTAATATTGAAGCTAGACTGAAAATATTTACCTAGATGTAGTCTAAACCATAAAAATATTATTTAAACTAAACTAAAAATTAACCCTCAAATGCGACCATCTAAAATAACAAGGGCGTGCTTGAGCTAATTGCGTACAACTGGTTGCGTCCCAACTAAAATACATCTACGACATCTACGTTTACGAAACGTGCTCTATACTTGAATATTCAAATCGAGAAGCACAATAGAACCACGCACCTTTCCTCCAACCGCCCCCTTAAATGACCCCGCTCTAGCCAAAGGAAGTTCAACAAAGGACCGCTGAGAAAAAAGCTAGGTTCCGGTGTCAGACACACGCGAGTCCCCCCTTTTGAATAGCCGGTAGTGTGTTATACCTGAGGTTGTACTATACCTAGTTTTACTTTTCCTTTGAGTATAATAAATTTGTTTATTGTATTCTTTCCCGTTTTATGTTTAAGTACGAGCATATATTGTGTTGTAAAAATGTTTGTGGACCGTTTCTTGTAAGGGCTTTAGATTAAATTGGAACGGTAAAAGGTAGTTAACATGCGGATACGGGGAATTTGTTTTACGTTTGCGTAGGTATTTTGTTCGGGTAATTTGTTGAATGGTGCATACTTCTCTTTACACTCAGAATCTCAGAGTATAACAATTTGAAAACCATGTATTTTTTTTCTAGCGATCGTCCACAGGCTTGCTCTCTTGATGTGTTATGATGAAACTATGTAATATTTTTGAAAACGTCCAGTAATATGTAGCATTAAGACATTGCTGTTCGTTTTGTTGTCTTAAATGTTTCGAGTGATGAGTACCGTAATTATTCTCTCAAGTCATTTGCTTTGCGAAAATATAATGTAAGTAATACTTGCATGTATAAAACATAAATGAAAGGAATTAGGTACAGCTTTGTATAAAACTGTAATGTTTTCGTATAACTTAATCATAAATATTTTACTTTTCCACCTGTAATGATAGATTGATATTTAAATTAATTAATCAAAACGTCATCTACCTCCAGAACCACTTACTCAACCTTAATTAAATCATCTAAAGCACTTATTTTTAACTCAACAAACTATTGTGGTCTAAAGAGGTTCGTGTTTCAGATACATTAATTATAAGGCACGTACAATGGCCTTACGAATTGTTCTCCGGGGATGTCGCGTGTCCCGGGGTTCATGGGGTGTTATGGTACATACGGGGTGTTATGAACCCCACGTAGCGTTTGCAGGGTTAACTGTTTACGAGCCACGAGTTCCGGGATGAATATTTAATGTTAGGCAAGTGATTGTGGATGTAGGATGTGTGGGTGATAATGTAATCTGTAGACGGTAACCCTCTCTAATTTGCAAGCGGAGGGCTAACACGGACCTGTTGTTGCATCTTAATATTATATCTTACTTGTGGAGAATACATTATGGAAATTAAATGTATGGTGATGATAAAGTTTTGTGGGGTAATATGATTAGCAGGCAGCTAAAGTTTCGAAGCTTGTACCATAAATATTTTTTTTAAGAAAGTAAGCAGGCACTAATACTATGAAAATTTTAATGGATTACTTGCCAATACATAATTCTATCACGGTTTCTGAATCACTCTTAGCAATACAACTCTGTTCTCTTACCGACTGCATGCGTAAAACCCGAAATCATTCCAGACCACAAAATAATAAGATTCTTCAGCAGAATTTACAAGGCAGGTAAATATATGATATACATTTAAATCCAAACTATCACAAATACAACCTTCCAAAATATCGTTAAATTTATCCTACCCTTCTATCAATTCCACCTCTCACTTTAATTTGTAATCATACCACATGTCAGAATGATTTCTAAGACACGATCGCATCAAAGCGTTATCCTTTGAGTCATACGTAGTCCCATTTATACGATAATACTCCTTGGGCTTATCTCTACCTACCCTACAGATCCCTTCTTAGTATAAACCTGGTTACCCGTGAAAACGTTAAGAAAATAAAAGTTGTTTA
Organism: Euclidia mi; assembly: GCA_944739405.2. NCBI lineage: Eukaryota > Metazoa > Arthropoda > Insecta > Lepidoptera > Erebidae > Euclidia > Euclidia mi. Next base: position 20,230,502 of record OX123204.2, on the reverse strand, counting down.
TTCCTGCCCACATGTTATGTACGTTTCGCTTTGTGGCCGCCTTTGTTGTGGACCATTGATCGTTTATACTGGATGCTGGACATTTATTTAATGTTGGTACAGTTGGGTCAAATTGTGCTTGGGAGAAGGCTGTTGCGCGATCTTGTATACTTATTCCATTACTGGCTGAGTGACGGACAACGCACAGCGAAGACTATTGGACGCAAGAGGCTGAAATTGGCATGTATGTTCCCTAGGGACCGTAGAACATACGCAACATTGCAATAAAGTTGTTATTATCTCAATATTTTCTACAACCTTTATTGTTGACTACATCAACATCTAATTTGGCACAAATTAAAATGAATAACATCGCAATCCTCAAGACCTGCGTTCAAACAATTCCCATAAAAATGTTATTTCAATCTTGGCTTTAATTATTTGTCGACGCCCACTTTCGCCACCGATCATTAAAATTCTGTATAAAAATAGGTCAACAGTAATAGAGTCTCGAAATCGTCCCAGAAAAGACTTTTACGAATCAATTAATATCAAATATTATATTCTTACCAGCTAAGTATATATAATTAAAGCAAAACAAATTTTGTTCCTAAAACATCCCTTGAATTTTTTTGTATCAACACAACGCTAAAAGTTTTAAACATTATCTGTTAGTATTACTTCTGCTATCGGAATAGGAAAAAAAATCTTAAGTACCTCTTAAACGCCGTAGCTAAATAAATTTGCGAGCTGAAGCGGCGCAAGCCGGAGGCTTCGTGAAATAAATCTAGTTCCTAACTTACGTTCTACATCACGTTAAAAAAGAAAAGAAATAAGTCGAAAAAACTCTCAATTTACTTCATCAAAGCTGCCATCAATCAGGCTTCGGCCCAGCTTAAAATAATCCGACATTTCGACTACGACTTTTTGTTCTCTATGGTAAACTAGTGATGGCACATTACCATAAAACATCGACAGTGTTTAGGCGAGTCGCTTAGTCGACTTAGTCGAAAGAATTCCAAGTTACGTAAACATACGTAACTTGGAATTCTTTGGAGATAAATTCGAATACGTTTCGTATTATACTACTTGTCAGTTGTCAAAAAATGAAAATGGGAGGTAGTCAAGGTGGAAAGGTCTTTCACTGAGCATAACATAATTTGTCATTAAATTATATTAATATCTTCAAACGCGAAAGCGACTGACTTTGAAATTATTGTTACTCTCACGGCACAAGTTTATGTCGAGTAAAGTGATATTGCCTTTCATAGATTTGTTTAGTAACGGCACAGAATCTGAAAATAGATTGTGTTCGTTATACACAGCTGCCCTTTTCTTTAGGCGCTGCGTTTACTGTCGGCACAGTATGACATTGCATGGCAAAGGATTTCATCAGACTCTCTTATCAACTTAGGGCCTTAACGAGTCAAATTTTTAAAGCCATGTCTGCTACAGTTAAATAAATATATTTCACCTAAAATGTGCATAAGATCCTTACGTAATTAATCTTAGATAACTCTCAACACAACTTACATAACAGCTGTTCCAAGACAGGTACTGATTTGTATACTAAGACCCTAATCTGTTATAACAGTTAGCTTTAATACGAAAATGTAAAGCTCAAGCGATATTAACGTGGATTACTAAGTTTGACGTCACGAAGTAGACTGGAGAAGTGAAATCTAAATTAATAGTCTGAACTAAACACCTGATGAAATGTGATTTATCTCTTCAACTAACGCAGGTATAAATCACACAATATTTATGACCTATAAAAATATATAATAAGGACCTCGCGCTTCATCATAGTTCATCTTAAAAAAAGTTACGGAAAGTGCCACACCGTGCCATATTTTAACGAATACAAAAATAACTGAACAATAATCGTATAAATCGACTCGTGCTCGAGTAAATCGACTAATCATTTTTATTGCTCGAAGAGACATAAAACTTCGCGAAACTTACACGGTGCGTAAATGAAAGTAACAATTTATTATGTGAGAAATAACAACAAACATTCGTCGTCTGTTCCAAATGAACTGTGAATTTATTGCGTTTGTAAAAGCGAAGACATTCACTGGATTAACGGGTAGTTAAATCTTAATCAGAGTGGAACACTCATATATTGTGCTGAAGTCGTTTCAATAACATGAGGATAAAATGTTTGTTCTTTAGGGGTTAAGTATATTTATATATGGAGATTAACAGGGCTGTCACTTTACTCTATATGCAGAATGCGTGCATGAAAAATTTAATGAGGGTAAATGTAGACTTACTTTTAATTCTTTTTGGAATTTAAAATGCTCACAATTGTAATCAAAAGAACTCCTTACCAAAATATATCTTCTTATTCTCGATCTCGATAGTCTTACGGCTAGCAGTTAAATCGTCATTACACTTAATTATTCGATTAATTACATTAAACTTATAGAATCGAATGAGCCCATCTCTAAAGCTCATTCATTAAGTCTGGTTATTTTCTCCGAGACTTTCGGACTGCTGTTTTGACGTCCACACAATGGGGTTTTTGTCGATTAAGAATCGACTAACAAAGGTCTTGTGTTGTACGCCCATAAATTAATGACTATATAATTATTGGGTTAAGGGACGTCCCAGTTTGACAGCGGAATAAATGCGGTAATAATTAAAAGAATAACCCTTATTATGTGAAAGGGGTTTGTTGTCGTTAAATATAGGCTTACAGCTTGGTTCATTTGTTTTATTACTGTGACTAAATATTTCAGTAATTTCATTGTTTAGTTTAGTAACCCTTACATACTATATTATTGTTCAGCTTTTTTACTATTAGTATTTTTATTTATTGTTGTTGTTGATTGTGTTTTGAGTGGTAGATGGATTACCTAAGCGAAAAAAAAATAACAAGTAACTCATGGCGATTTACTTTTAAGTTAATATTATACTGTTTTTGATGGAGGTAATCAAGTACCAAGAAGTTCAACAAACTACTAAGTCAAAACATCTAATAGGTATATTAAGTGATGAGCTTATTTCCCGAAACGAAATAAGTTCAATTCTAAGTAGGCGAACTGTATCAAGATTCCATAAGTCATAATAACCAAGTTGGCCCTCCTTAAGTTAGGCTAAGTTACGGCTATGATGGTATCGCATGAGTTAGTTTCGCTGACCGTTTTATATGTAACGAATAACTTAGGTCTTTAGACCTGTTCAGGCTTGCACTAAGTTCGGTATAAGTAACTTGTAAGCTTCGGCCTTGATTGAGAAGTTTGGATTCTTCTGTTTAGCTTATGTAAGTTGAAAGTTTATCTTACTGAAGTTAATGGGCACTTACGTGAATTGGGTGACAAAATTATACGTAATTTTGAGATTAGTAGTAAGTATAATATTTGAGTACTCTCATACCTACACGCTATTACAGGGTTCCTCATTTCTATGGTATTTGGATTACTATACAACCATGATTACGGGGTTCAATCAGCTAATCAAAATTCGCTAAGTTGTAAATGCAATATTTGGATTGTTTGTTTTTCGTGTAAGTTTGTGGCCAACTCTACTGTCGGAATTTTTAGACCACCCGAATATTTGGTGATAAAGTTTAAATTTGTTATTAAATCATGCTGCTATGAAACTGCTATAATTATGGAAGATATTTGTTGAAATCTTGATAGTTCAGGTATTTTAACAGTTTCTTTAATCTTTTTTACTTCGTCTTTTTGGTGTACCACATTTTTGAGTTAAGTACCACGTACCCCAAAGATAAGTCAATGTAAATAAAACTCTTGATATCGATAACGAAGGCTTAAATTCCAATAGGTGGACAACTGACAGATAGTGTTGTGAAAATACATGACAATTTTAAAATAAATCCACCTGCTTCCTAGCCGAGTATAACATTACGCAACTTAAACTAACTTAGAATTAAGTTGAGCTGGGATTCCTTGAGCGAAACACACGAGCAATCATGATAATCTGCGGTGTATGATATCAGAGAGACGCAAGGATGTTTACGTTACATTTAGAAGTGAACCGAGCGTGTTATGTTACGGTAACTGGAATGTATAGCACGAATATGTAGTTGAAGATGAAGGAGTTCTTATATTTTGATCAAAACTCGGTATCTTCTGACTACCTTTTTTTTTTTGCTGTTCTAATAATAAAAACAAATATTCAATCATCAATCATCAGCCTGTCACAGTCCACTGCTGGATATAGGCCTCCAATAGTACGCCACATGTTTATAAGCATTCAATACATATTACATAACAGCTTAGGTATCTTTTTTGTTATAGAACAGACAGTAAGCACTCCACATTTATTTTTAAGTAATATTGTGATTGAGATCCTTGCATGAATAATAGAATCTACAAAATAAATGACAAATCGCCAAAATATTAAAGTTTCGGCACACTGTACTTACTTTATCGAGTACCTGAGACTTCACAATTTCCCTATCACTGAAATGAACTTAAACTTAGTCTATTATAGGTACTTATCTTTAAACACAATGAACAGTTACATAATTCATTATACTCATAACACACAACCAAGGATGGTATGATATCGAAATCAATCAAGTCATGTTACATAATCACACTAATCCTTAAATTCAATACAACCATCCAATAAAGAGGCTTCAACATTTGAAATTGTAGCCCAAAACCTTTGTCGTTAGACAGACGAACATTCAGAATTTGACGACTACCTTTGTATTCTAGTTTCAGAAGCTATCTCTAGCTTTTGAAGCTAGAATCTAGCTTTGTATGCTGTTAGAATTGTTTAATCAATTACGTCTTGAATTTCAGGTGTACTGTCTAGTTTCGGGAAACTTGCTGCTTTGCGCTTCCGAATATTTGAATCTGTATTGTCTATAAGTGGTTCTAATTGCACTGGATAAGGAGTTATGATATGAATAATGATACAATTGTGTATGTAAACATCTGTCATCATTTTAGTAGATATTCTGAGAATGAAACAGTTGAGACTAACTAATTAGCAGAAAATTTTGTTCTATATTTAATTACACCAGGATATCGTTATTTAACCTTTCTTTTAGTTTGCAAAGTGCAATTGTCTTTATAAGCATTTAACATTGTTTATCTGTCTCAAATTATGATGAGAGAAACTGTTACATTACGTCCGTATCTATGTATGTGATAAAGAAATCTCTAAAGCTTTTGTTTGAATTCTTGAGCAATAATTCCAAAGGCCTTAAGAGCCTTTTTTAGGCCCTTTATTTTAGATTTATTTTGGTCTCAAATTTTCGTTATTTGTACACACGTCAATATTAGTAAGTATTGACTTAATCGCATGAAAGGTTTAATACATACTTCATGTTCAATACGTATGTATGGGCTTATGGATAAGAGAGACATGGATAAGAGACTGAGAGAATCATTCCGTGACCACCGCTCTGGTGTAATCCTGCCGAACCTCGGTGCAAATAGAAAATTTTGCAACGTGACTTTTCAAAAATAACTTGCACTTTTACGCATATTATATCGGTACTTGCTGTAATTATGTTTTTCGTGTGAGTGTGTGACCGACTCTGCTATCGGAGATTTCAGACCTCCCGAAGGCCCCCGATACATGGCCTTACGATCCTTATCCCTAGACAAGAACCGGGGCCGACAGCTTTACCCTCCGAAGCACGGTAGCGGTCAGATGTAATTGCCACACGTGGTCAGTGGTCACCCATCCAAGTGGTGTCCATCTATTATAGATTCCGATCTGTTACGAACGGCAAGCCAAATCTAGCTATGAGCGCTACGGTAATTAAAGACATGAAGCCGATACTAAAAATAGTTTATATTCCGTCAAGTAGGTACTGAATTCTCGTTACTCATGCCTGACTTGCAAATATCAAGAGTTGCATTTGTAATACATATTGATACAACGCTGAAGAGAGCTTTGCTATATCAATTATAAAGGTTTCGTTTCCAAGAATAGTCCCAATTATTATACAGCCACGGCCGTTGCTATATGTGCGAACAGAAAAAACATGTTCGTATGTAAACTGATACTATATGTTGGTAGGCAAACATTTGTGAAGTAAATTGGTTGTTTAATATTCATATCAAATGTAAACTAGAAGGCAGGGATAGCCTAGTGGAGATACCAACAGACTGCCATGCAGAAGGTATCGGGTTCGAATCCACGGCGCGCACCAATGACTTTTCGGAGTTATGTGCGTATTGAATTGTTAATAATCGCTAGCCCCGTGCCTCGGAGAGCACGTTCACGGTTGTCATGAAGTCGTTTTACGGCGTCAGTACCTTTTTATTCAAATAGACACATTTTTTAAACCGCAATTAAAAGTGCGCGCGTGCAAATTTCGAAATACCTACCTATCCATGGGTGCATAGGATATCCATAGCACAGGTTGGCGTGGTAAATGCATCGATTTTGTACCTAATTACAAAAGTTGTATGGTAACTTTGAGCCTCAATATCTCCTGAACTAGTAATTTCCCAGATATGGTGCCGTAAAAAATGTACGTAATAATTGGTACAATATGGGGTTTCAGTTTTCGTTACGGGTCTTTTTGCACCCTGTATATAAAAGTGTTATTGTATAAACAAATTTATAACGAGAGATAGTAGATATATATATGTATGAAGCACAGCACACTGTTTAATAAGCTTTCAAATAATTTAAGCTCGTGTATTGTCAATATCCCATTCCCAAGAATACATTTTCTAATAAATTTATTTTCTTCCACAGAGAGGGAACACACATCACATCATGTAACGAGATTAAGGCATTCGAGGCACCTACAGGGGTACCAGTCCATACAATCAGCCTCCGTGAGTAAAAAGCTTACCCATCTCATCTCATCATCTTATCAACATCACCCTACCCCGACAGCTTTGTCCCCATAGATTTCGTGTTTATTTCAAAGCTTTTTTACTTTAAAAATAGGTGTTTTGCATGCCTTATATATCTTATAAAAATGTATAATAATTTAAAATAGGATAGCTATAGCTTTCAGGGATGGACGTAAGTGAATTTTGAAATCATTTTGAAATCACTTTTTCATAAAATTTTCACGGTATTTAACCCAAAGCGTCCTTTGGATTTACAGGTATTTATTTCAAGTATTGATGTTTATTATATTTATTTATTTATTTTAATGTAAGATAACAGTGTAAAACAAAATATTCTGTAGGTATGGTCATGACAATATGGTTACGTTCGGAAGTGAGAATATACCATGATTTGCTGCTGTGTTGATGTTTTCAAAACGAGCATTAAATTTTAAGGAACATCTATAATTTATTTTCCCCTTTCACGGTGTTTCTACTAACTTTGACGTTAAAAGAATACGGCTCTTTGGAGGGCTTACAGGAGGACATGTCAGAGATGAGTCCAATGTGTAGCGGCCTGTAGACAGCTTTAATCTAATGAATTTTAATAAAATTATCATGTTTTTGTTATACACTGGTTATATTATTATATGTATCGGTCTGCTAAAACTCAATTGTCAGAAATGTTGATGTCGTAATTATGTAAATATATTTTATCAATATAATAATTTCTTGTCATTGCATGTTGACTGTTGTAAAATCCTAATTAGATTTTGAAAAGTGTCGAATAAGTAATATTTGTCATAAATGTATGATTGCGTGACTAGTTTTTTTATGTAGACAGCATGCAATGTACGATTATAATAGGATAATATTCCAAACCTTTTGATGACATTCGTCCATTTCTTACAGTTTATTGAAAAATAAAAGCCGCCAGAAATCATCAGAATAAAAAAAATATACATATTAATATGGCAAACGCGATTAGGTATCTTTTGACACAGAGTTACAAGTCCTATTATCAGATAATTTTGTATATTTCCATTATTTTAAAAAGTACCACTGTCGCATTGTATGTTACCTAAGACCTCGCCCGTTTTGCGATAGAATCAAAAGTTGCTGCATCAAGTAAGCTAGTATATTCATGTTTTTACTAGACATAATCTGTAAGAAATGTCCGACCATGTACATAGTATGTATCGTCGTAGTTATTTAGCTGATTATTGACGTAGTTGCACGCCGTAACGCGGTTTCAGTTCATACCGGCGGCCACCCCGAAGCTGGCTGTGAAGGACAACCACAAGCCACTGTTCACCGAATGCCTCAACTACAGGCCCACCGTCAAAGAGGAGCAGCCTGTCGGAACGCATGTCTTTGTTGTAAGTATTATTTTATATTAATTTCATAATTCTTTGAACGTTAAAGAAATATAAGTTCGATTCTTCAAGTTACCTGTGATCGGCAGGATTAGGTTGTGTTTTGGAAGGTACTATCAATACAGCGAGTTACCTCCTGCCAGTTAGAGTTACCAACTGCTTATTGCTCAGGATAAATAAATAAGCCTTCAGAAATATTTCGTTAGTTCTATCTATGTATGTAGTCGTCAAAATTGCAACATTGTTTCTATAATACGACTTTGATATTCGCATTATATTATGTTCTAGCAGACACACAATCCCACTATTGGGCAGCCTGCTATCAAAGTATTACTATTCTTATAATTTACCTATTTGCTTAAAACTTAGCGTAGTAGGCATCAGAAGAAGTTGTAGAATTATAATTTCATCCCCTAAAAAGATTTTGTTAGTCTTAGGATCTTGGTAAGTCAAGCAGCAAGTAATATAAAGATTAAAGTAATACGAAACTTATCTAATCAGGACTAGGTGGAGTTTTCTTAGTAACTTCGTCTGCCAATATCGTAAGGATTGAGGAAAAATAAATGTTTATTCATTTGTGAAATCGACTTCCGAAGCCGTTTGATCAATCACTTAAATATTTCATGCTTGAAATGTGTACTGTCGTATGAAAATATTGGCTTAATGTCTTTTATATACGCGTTTTTAATACACATTAGCATTTTGTTACCTTAGCATCGACACTTAATTACGTAAAGGAATATTTATTTGAACAAGAAAGAACATAACTTCTTTATCTGACTAGTATCTGTAAAAAAAAACGAATTAAAATGTGTGACAAAAGGCTTAATAAGGCTAATTATATTCTAATTGTGAAAAAAATATTAAAGTGTTCTAAAAAATATCATTCTACGATCGTTAAATATTTAGAAATATTATTGTACAAGCAGTTATGAATTACAGTAATTGTAAATGATATTTAGTAAATGTCACTTGTTCATTTTGTAGCGACATTTGGCTTATCAAAGGCACATCCATTACATTCAAAAACAGTTTTGATTGGTCAAACAAAGACTCCTTTGACTACAAATAAACGTTTTATTTTTTTAGACTGACATCTTTAGAGCTCAGTAGCATTCATTTCAATTAATAAATAAAATAATATTAGTAACTTTTGGGGTATAATTTATTTAAATTCGAGAACATTAAGGCAGCGATAGCCTAGTGGAGATACCAACGGACTGCCATGCATCGGTATGCCATGGTATCGGGTTCGAATCCACGGCGTGCACCACTGACTTTTCGGAGTTATGTGCGTATTGAATTGTTAATTATCGCTTGTCTCGTGCCTCGGAAAGCACGTTAAGCCGTCGGTCCCGGCTGTCATGAAGATCTTTGACAGTCGTTATAGGGCGTCAGTACCTCTAAAATTAACGGACACTAGTCTAAACCATGGAATATCGCTATCCCTTCGGGTTGCGGAGGTCAGACAGGCAGTCGCTCCGTGGAAAAGCTAATATTCCGCCAAATCCGGTTAGACTAGAAAGCGGACCCCAGGTTAAGACCGGGATAACGCTAGGAGAATGATGATGATCTGTAGTAGGTACATAGTTTTAAGCTGGTACAATAAATATATCTAATGTTGAACAGATACAATGAAGGAACAAAACTAAATCTAAATTTGAATGCGTGAGTTTTCAGAACCCTTTTTGTAATTGCAACCAAAATGTAGGTTTAGTTTTTAATGTAGTAATTCTAATAAAAATATTTAAATTACTCTTAAATGCAACAGGGACTTATATTATGTGGAAGTCATTCTAATACAAATGTTTCATTCTAGGTACATGCAGAAGACCGGGATCCACCCGAAATGGGTGGTACGGTAACGTACAAGTTCGTCTCAACTCCTGGTGAGAAAGAGAGGTTCCACGTAGACCCCACCACAGGGGTAATCACGACGGCCGATGTTAGTATAAACCATCATATTAACTTTCACTCAATAATCGGGTTATTGTAAACTCACCACAACGAAAATTCGCCACATTAAAAAATATTGGTTAACTTGCCACAGTGACAAAATAATTTACAACAGGTATAGTAAACTAGTCACAGGTACGTCAAACTTGTTTTGAATGTACCGACAGCGAAACGATATTCATTCTACATTAGTGTTTAATAAAAGTAATGTTGTTTCAGTATAAAGAAAAAGAAGAAAACGATTTTTGTAACAATCAGTTTATTTGAATGTAAATGGCGTGATTATATAGATAGATCAGTTTAATTGGATAAATCATAGATTTAAAAAGGTCTAACTATGTTTCGAAATAGGAATTAGTAACGAAAATTACTAACTTTGGCTAATACAAATCACATTAAAACTTCAATTACAATTGATTCATAATATTAATTTATACATATAAATACGTTAATCCTTTAAACACAGTTAAAATATAAGCTAAAATCATTACATATTTAAAAAAAATCAACAGTATTTATTTATCTTAAATCATTTAACAGGTACAACATATAAGTTTAAAATATCTAACTTAGGCTTAATTAAAAATTACAGTCAAACTTACTATAACAATATGAAGAAAACACACTATTTAGTTTAAGATCACAATATTGATAAAATTGTACATCATCATTATGTAATCAATTGGCATATTATTACAATTGTTGCAATGCAGCTATTTTTGCTATTACTTCTGCAAGAGGCATATTATCATAATTGTCAGCGATGGCTTTTAATTTTTTATCGTATTCAATTGACCGACACGTTCCCAAATTAAGCGGTATTTTAAAACTTATTCTTTTTAATTTTTCAGGACGTCAAGAAAATGAAGTAAATTAGGTTTCTTTTTTCCTATGTTATTATTAAGGCGTTTATGCCATACTTCTACAGAATTAATCCGTGAACATTCCAAATATTTTCTAAACTACAATTTTCTAGCTACCATACCAATAAGTTTAATGATTATTTTGTAACGCAGTGGCCGTTACAAAATAATCATAAAATTTATTGGTAGCTTCATTAGGTGGTGATTCTTCCATTATATGTAACCGTGGCCCAATTCTCGTATTTTTATATGACATTGATATTATATTTTGAATGGACTCAAAAGCAGTATTCTGATAACCTAATGCCATTATCGTATATTTTAAAATAAACAGTTCGTCCCTTCAAAGAGAAACTATTGCTAGTATTACCGGTCAATAGTCTCTTTTTGTGTTTTAACTAATTCATTAATAATTCTTTTTCCACCTTGACATTGGCAAAATCATCGACTCATAAGATGGAGCCATTATAAGTAAAATTGAACTTGAAGTTGAAACAGTTCGTCTTTGACATATATTTTGACACTTGTTTCAATTTACAATCTCGTTACGATTTCATTCAATTATAGAAGAATACGATTTTTGTGACGTAAGTATGACACTGACATTATATCGAAACTGTATTTATTTATGAGAATTGGGCCCCAGGCATCATCAAAGCCTGCTTTCTTACATGAGCCAATGCAGCACACATAGTTACATGTTTTTTCTCTTCGCTGGTGTTCAGTTTTAAGGCATGTGCTTATTTTGCCAGTGCCTGTTTGAAATGAAAGACAACCTTGCAGCTATATCTCTGGAAATGCTATTTTTGTCGCATTTATAACGGCGAGTTCAAAATCTACGACCGTTGTTTGTGGTTTCCGATTTGGTAAATTCTACTTTATTAATGAAAATAAACGTAAATAAGACCTTTCTTCTTTATTAGGCATAAGAACATAGATTACTGGTACTATGTTAGTGGAGTCACTGTTGCTATTTACGTCCCCGTGTATGCAATATAACTGGTAAAAAAGAGTGCAACAGCTTGAAAATGTTCCATCGGACATAAAAGTCTGAGAGTTAGAATTACTTCACGAGTTGCCATAGTAGAGAACGCGATCATTCTGTTTTCAGGCTCACTGTATTTTAGCTGGCTCATTTTAGCGATTCGATAATGAGCTGGTACTCCACTTAAAATTAGAAACTTTTGTGTATTTGGATAATTTTTTGAGATTTTTAAATACCTATTGGCGCGATCGATAAATTCAAAGTCAAAGTCAAAATCCTTTATTCATTTAAATCACAAAATGACACTTATGAACGTGAAATTTAAATAATAATAACTGTATGCTTCTACATTTACATTTACTGCCACGTTCGCAAAGCAAGGGCGTTGAACCATGAGAAAGAACGGGCAATAAAACTCACGGTCACTCTTTTTCATCGCCAGGTTTTGTTAATACATAACAATTTCAATTTTGTAAGATGCTGCAACTGTTACACCTTCTATGTCATTTGTATATATTTACTCTACTTAATACTCAAGCCTAATCTAGTAATTTTGATTTTTGAATAGTAATTATGTTGTAAGACGGGATACCAAAACTATTGATTTTGTTGATTTTATTACGTAGGTACTCAGATATTGATATAAACGTTTAGTAAAAACAAATTTTGTGTGATAATATATACGTACATGTATATAAACACTATTACTCACTTCACTAGTATTTGCTATCGGTACTTTTAAAGCTGTGGCAAGTTTTCGTGAGACAGATAAGACTGTGGCGAGTTTACTATAATTTTTACTTGTGGCAAATTTTCATTATGGCGAGTTTACAATAACCCCAATAATCGGGTTCGACCGTATAAAGACGGATTAAGAATGATAATTGTATAAATCCTTTACCTTTTTCTGAATAACCGCTCATTTGGTGACGGATTAAGAATACAGAGTCAGTATCCCACTGCATAATGTGGGTGTCGTAATAGGTGACAGAGGCAAGTACATGAAGAAAATTGTAACTCTGGGAAGAGACAGAAATCTCGACATTAAACGGTGGTTTCATACTCCAAATCCTCCTATTGATTTACAATGCTGTTGTGACAAATTAGGAGAGGCCTTTATACAGTAGTATTCTGCGAAAGGCTTTATGATGATGTCTGAATAACACTTCAATATTTGAAACAACCTGGGCAGTCGATCGATGAAATATCAAATTTATTTTTGCCAAGGATTATATTGGACTGGTTTGCCTTTGACCAATTTACAAGACTTTATAAAAGTACAAAGAGCATGTCATATCAAAACAGCTTTGAACTTCGACGTTCTGTCTGAGTAAAAGCCATCCGTATTGCTTGTGTTTTTATTTCATACAATGAAGACTAACAGTAGCTCTAGTAATAATAAAATTCTGATTCAACTATTCGAGTACTCTTAGAACATTTATTTTCTTTTGTTAATTGCACTCTTATTAATTCTTTCTATAATGCACTTACTATTGGCACAACTATTTGGAGATAAGGTAGGTAAACCTTTGTTTTTCAATCTGATGTTTCTGAAGTTCTAATAATGTTAAAATAAATTAGATGTTCGACCACGACGAGCCGTCCAGAGAAAAAGAAGCATATATAACAGTTCGGGCGTCAGATAATGGTCAACCACAATTGGACGACGCTTGCACCATCAAAATTCTTATAGAAGACGTCAATGACAACCCACCAGTATTCGACAAAGTTGTAAGTAAAACTTTCAAATCGATTTTATCTTAGGAAATGAAAAAGTTATGAACTCCTCTGGAAAATATTGAAAGGTGGGCTTAAGTAGAACCTCCAAAGTTTTATTTATCAGATTGCTTATCTTTTGAAAAAGATATTTGCCATCTGACGAAAACCTGCCCTTCTTTATTTCCGAATTCTGATTTATATGATTTGTTCGTGAAGTATATATTTTGGCATTCTTTAACTTTCATCTGATTTTCGCCGTGACTAATGTTATCTTCGTTCATTAGCCTCAAACCGTGGCGCAGACTATATTAACGCTTGCCTGTTTTTCAAAGGTCTTCCGTGGAGATGTTTGGAAGGTTTGTCCAAAAGAGAGAATTTCACAAAACAGAGAGAGTTCCGCACCAAAAATGTCATAAACTTGCAAATATAACTTGTATTATATGTATAATATATTCGATTGATACCATTGCTCTTTGACAGTTCATTTTTAATGTTTTTAAAGCAATGTTACCAATCGATTGATTTTGAAACTTCTATTTCTCTACTTGCATGTTGCTGCATGTCTGATTTAGGACCGTAAGCCGCCGCTCAAGGCGTTGTTGGTAATAATATTTTGTGTTTCGTGTGTTTCAAATACACTTTCTTTGCACATTTGTAGTTGGTGTGTTTTCTTTAGCTAGGCTGCTCTTTCCCCCTAGGCGCATTTTATCACACTGCACGATTATAATTATTTTGGAAAAACTTTCTCTAAGCTTCGGGCATGCTTCGCGTAGAACATGTCTACGGATATTCCAGAATATTCTGGAGAATATTGTGTTTTGAAAGGAATAATTCAACATTTGATTTTAAGGTTCCAATTTGAAGACACGGCAACGTTAACTACTATTAAATTTATAAAACGAATATTTTGACTAAATTATGTGTGTTGATAAGTTTACTAAGACTATTTTTTTTGTACAGTCGTATTCGGAGTCAGTTCCTCAAGACCTGCCGAGTGGGAGGGAGGTGATGAGGATATCAGCGACAGATATAGACGATGGGAACAACTCCATAGTCCACTACAGTTTAGACTCCAACTCGCCAGATCAGGCATATTTTTATATAGACCCTGACAACGGAGTCATATTTCTAAATAAAACTATTGACGTGAGTATTATTTTTATTCATTTAGTATGGAAAAGGTGTAATGATAGCAGTGGCATTTATATCTGACTTCATCCTACTTCCAATAAGAATGCCCAAATAAAAAGAGTTGAATGTGTGATTTGTGATTGAAATGCCAAATTTCTTAAAATTAAGATCTTTAGGAATTAATGAGTTAACGATATCGATTTATTTACATTATGCCACTTCTATCTGTTTGCAAATCTATTCCGTGTGTTTAAATTTTTCTTACTTTGTTCGTTGATTTGACATTTTTATTTTGTTTCCTCCTCACAGCTGATTTATACTCTTCTATTAAACAGTAGAGAGTTAGATTCTTTAATACCTATCTTTCCTTCATTAAATTTTGTGACCATTTAAAATACACATTTTATACTTAATTTTAGTATATTCTGTGCACATTTCAGAACAATGTTTCTAAAGTAATCCGTTTTATTTATACAGAAACCGCCTGGCTATAAGTTTAAGCTGAGCGCGATCGTAAAAGATATGGGAAAGCCTTCGTTGCAAAGTTCCATAACTTTAGACATTCAAGTTGTCGAGTCTAACAAGAAGAGCCCATCGTTCATAGAAGTTCCCGATGAACCGATAAGATTAAAAGAAAATTACTCGGATTTCAATACACCCATAGCGACAGTGAGAGCTGTGTAAGTATTTTAGTATAGACTTGAAAAGTTTTGTGAATTTTATTGATAAAGTGTTATTTAGAATGTATAGGATTATTTCTCTTCATTTGCTACGAAATTACTCGATCAGGCGTAGCAGGAGAAGACATGTTCCCGTCTATCTATTTGGTTTGATCTAAGTTTACATAATTATGATTCTTGCTAGGCATTGTTTCTGACAAGACGCAAGTATTTGTTAAAAGCTTTGAAAAGATAACCTTCCATGTTACGATTGAGCTGGAAGTTCAAATTCTATACCTTAGTCTTATACAGCTAAGATCATAGTTCTGTCACATTTTAGTAGGTACCTACATATGTCTCAGCGGTTTATGATTAGTTATTACGTGACTTGATTTGTTGAAAACATAACTAACATATTGAAACCCAACAGGTCAAATATCCCAGAAGAGAATAAGCTCCAATTCGAGCTGGTGCAAGGTCAAACAGAACAAACAAACAAATGGCATACCTTTGTATTAGAACCCGAGGCTAACTCAGCGTATATCAAGCTTGGAAACCACTTGGACTTTGAGAAGATCACAGATTATACACTCACTGTCAGAATACAGGTAAGAGAACTGCATTGGCGTTTCTAGCATTATTTTTCATGTTGGGCCTAGGTCTTTATAAAGCAAAGGTGTGATGTTTCTTAGGCGTCCGGTCTTAAATTTCACTTCGTGGGTGTTTAATACACCTCCGCCTAGTCCTTCGGGGATAAAAGGCGTGAAGTTATGATATGTTTTTACCAACATTCCAGGGAGGACACTAGACCATACTGGGTTGGGCAAAGCCCACCTGCCCCTCTCCTGGCCCTAGCCCCTCTGCTATATAAGCCTATGAGAAACCATATACCAGCAATATTAGGATATAATTATAGGATGTCCCAGAGGACATGACACGGTCATCTAATCCTAATCTAAGCGTGGTGTGGTATAGCCTGTATTACAGTTGTACGGTTACGTACATTAGAAAATAGTGTGTTGTGAGTGCGGGGAGAAGAAAAAGATCACAAGTAGCACTAAATTGTTTATTTATTACGTAAACGTATACTGGTTAGGCTGTGTCAATTCGACTCTCTAATGACCATCGCGACAGTACAGTTCGCACTGGTTGTGTTAATTTAATATAATTTGCGACGGCTGAGTATAATAATAATATATAAGTAGAATTACACCTTGGGTCTGGGTGTGAACCAATGAACAAATAGTCATGGTCTTCTCACAAAGATTTGTCCTGGTAAGTAGAGAGCAAGAACTTAACCCATGGATCAGGCTTAGTAGTCATGTTCACTAACTATAGAAAAGGTTCTATAAAGATTACCTATTTTTAAAGGTATTGGTAGGATAACATCACTTTTCTCGACGCACAGACACGGATATCGGGTTTTATATAAAACTTTACGATACCTTGAACCCTTGAAGTTCTACTTCAAAAGAATCTAACACGTTGCGTCAAATTTTATGAGATCGTTCTAGCGTTTCTACTTCAAGAACTTATCATGTGAAGGTAGTGGAAACCAATCTTCTAAATTGCCATTAACATTAGTTTTTGATTGTGTTTCGAGTTATTTGCCCCGTATTTTTTGTACCTTCGATATTTCGAAAGTTCAGCAGACTCCCAAGATCATGACCCGTTCGACGTTTTAGATTATCGTCTCAATTACGTAATTATTTTATAATAAGTGTGTAATACGATATAACTCCTCCCGATATTTCGGCATGGTAACGGGGTAAAATGATTGTACACCGCCATTATTTTTTGAGACCCGCTTTGCACAGACATAAAAATACATAATATTTTGAATACTCGAAAAAAGTAATAATAGTACAAAAATAATAATAGTACTGTCTACTACTCTACATAAACAACGGTAGTAGAGCCTTGCTGATTTCAGCATGAATGGGCCGGCTCGATCGGGGAAGTACAACCCTCTCACAGAAAATCGATGTAAAGTAACAGTACTTAAACTGTTGCGTTTCGTTCGGTGAGTGAGAGTGCCGGAGGCCCTATTCCCCTATTCCTTTTTCCAACCCCAAGGGGCCGCAACGTACTTGTGACTCCTGACTCCTGTGGTGTTGCTTGTGTCCATGGGCGGCGGTAATTGCTTACCATCAGGCGATCCGTCTGCTCGTTTGCCGCCTATTATTGTAAAAAAAAACCAAGCCTAGATGTTGACGCCACCTACGAACTTACTGATAAACTTGCTGGTTACGCCTCGTAATAATAGTCTTCCATATGTATCGGAATACCTAATTAGTATTTACGTAATAATTGAACAGTATTGACATCCAAAATCCTATTATCGTCTCTTGTTGTAATGAAATAAGGTAAAAGCTTAATCAACATTTGTAAATTGGTCAATTAAAACGCGTTAATTATACGTTGTTGTAATTGTAGTCCTGTTTTGTAATGTTAATTACGGTTATATCTTGTTGAAAAGTCAAGCAGAGGTATAGATAGAACAATCTGTTGACGTTTTTGAGATACATATATTTTTTTAAACTCCCCCTACTATTACGTCGTGTGATTACGAACTAAATAGACGCTATTGTCTTCAAAAATTTTGTTTTAAAGTCACAATTACTTCGCAACAATGTTTAGGCCTAGTAAATTAATAAAGGAAGGTCTTTCAAAACGGGTGCTAAAACCAATTTATTTAATTTTTAAAATATTTGATATTTGATGGGATATTTATGCGTGAACAAGATTCGAAAAGTACTTAAAATGTTATGGTATCAAAACATTTACTGTCATCACGGCAAAGCATCGTAATTAGATAATCCAGGTGCCCCTATCCTATTAAGATGCCTACGATTCATCAACTATAATTTCTGATCAGTATACTATTAATTGTATTTTTTTTACAGAACAACTACAAGCTAGCAGCCGAAACTATAATCCAAATCGAAGTGGAAGACGTGAACGACAACATTCCCATATTCAGCGAAATCCGATCTGGCAGTGTCTTAGAAAACGAAACCCCGGGCACTCCGGTGATGCAAGTCAGAGCCTTCGATGCTGACGGCACTTCGGCAAACAACCAAATAACTTACGAGTTAGGAGATCCATCCGACCCTTTCGCCATCGACAGCATAACAGGCAATATCACTACCCTCAAAATGTTCGACAGAGAAGAGCGAAGTTTCTACAACATCAAAATCATTGCGACCGATAATTCTGAGTCAGCGTTGATCCCTGGCAAGCATAATGCTGGCCAGCAGGTGTTCCTTATAGAGATTGCTGATAAAAACGATAATCCTCCGCACTTTACTCAAGACACTTACGTAGCTGAGTCTATTGCTGAGAACGCGAATATCAATGAACTGGTCACTGTGGTCAACGCGGTGGATATTGACACAGGTATGTGCATGATTTTGCTGTTTCTTTGGTTTTATTGGATGTTATTTGATATTCATATGATTTGAGATTTGTTGCTTTTGATAGGTATGTTAAGATTATAAATTATTTCAAATATGAGTACAAATATATTGAGTAGACAGATTATCGAGTGATCCAATTGTTGCAAGCTTTAAATCATCCTCTAGTATTATCCCAGTTGCAACGCGGAGTCCGCTTACTTGTTTAACAAGGTTTGACTGAATATTATTTTTTCCACAAAGTGACAATGATAGCGATATTTCATGGATTAGACTAGTTTTAGTTTATTCATAGGTACTGTCTCCCTATAAAAACAGTCGAAGATCTACATGATAAGCGGGACCGACCAAATTAACAATTTAATACGCACATAGGTAACTCCGGAAAGTCATTTGTGCGAGCCGTTGATTCGAACCCGATAGCTTCTGCATTGCAATCTGCTGATATCTCCACTAGATTATCACTGTCTTATTTCTAAAAGTGTTTTATGTCACTAGTACCAACTAAACACAATTCTGGACCTGAAAAATAAAATGTGACATCTGTTACCAGCGTACAATTTTTTTTTTATTTCTTTCCTCAGCATCCGTGGTGTCCTACAGCATCGTAGCTGGCAACACTTACGACGCGTTCGTCATCAGGAACTTCACTGGCGAGATCCGCGTCAACAGCGAGTTGGACTACGAGAACATCACTAGTTACAATCTGGACGTCAGGGCGTTTGACGGCATCTACGAAGACTACGCGAAAGTCATCATTAATATAGAGAATTTGAATGACAACCCGCCTGTGTTCTTGGCTAATTATACTAAGACTATTGAAGAGGAGAAACTGTATGAAGGATGTATTGTGAAGGTAGGTTTTATGCCTTTATGTAGGTCATATTATAGAAGTGTGATGTATAAGTTCCTAGGAAGTATTAAATATTATTTTACAGCTTTTCGAATAAGTTGGAGATACCGCCTCATAACTAGTCCGTTGATTAAATTTTTGTAAAGTTTGCCACCTGCTCCAGGGTTTATTTTTGGTGCGGCAGAAAAGCAAAGCGTGGAAAACAAACTTTTATACGAAACCACTGAAATGTAAACACTACATTTCAGATTGCCTAATGATTTAATATTTGGCAATATCCTGGAATAAACTAGATATAGCTACGAATTTGTTGCTATAATTAGGGATTTTTGAGATGGACTATCCATCCTTTTGGAAATGCCTGGTTCTATTTTATGAGTGACTATCCATCTTAATCTTTAACGAGAAAACGTTACTCAACTACCTCAATCGGAAAAATTGACACTACCATCACACATTGAAACAAAAATGTATATAAAATGTCCTAACCTTTTACAATTCTTTACAACAGGTCGAAGCTTACGACCCTGACATCAAAGACAGGAACGCACCACAAAACATCGTGTACTCCTTAGTAAAACACGAGCAAAAGGAATTCCTCCAAATCGACAACGACGGGTGTCTCCGGCTAACCAAGCCTTTGGACAGGGACCAGCCTTTGGGCTTCACTAGGTGGCAGATTTTGATTATGGCTGCCGACCACGGAGGAAGGCTAGGGTCTGATAGCCTCCGGTCTACCACTGAAGTCATATTGGAGCTGACGGATATCAACGATAATGCACCGTTTTTGACGAATGTAAGTACTTAGATGTAGCAGTTATTTTTTTAATTCAAGTCATGTAAATCTCAATAGACTACATAATTATTTACTAGTAGGAATGTGTTTTCACCTGCCCAGTCCTGTCATACTAAAATATTATGTTACTTTATGCATTTCGACGACTAATAGTAAAGAGCAGGCAGATTTTCTGTAACTGATAATGATTATTCTTTGAATTTCAAAGCTGTGTATACTCTAATATTATTATTCATTTTAAGTATTATCGTATCTTAGTTCGTATATTTGTGTAAATAGGAACTGTTTTAATACGTAAATGAGAAAGTTAAGTTTCTTAAAAATAACAATTCAAAGATTTCAGTTGCTTTATGTTTTATTGCAAAATTTACTGTTACGTAAGCTGAAACTACCTAGAAAACCTGCAAGATTTTTGAGTTTCATCTCATTCTAGTTCTATTGAACAGAACAAGAGATGTCTACAACAGAATCATCTCAACTATATTTTTTACAGCTTGAAATAATATCAACTATAACTTTTTTACCGAATATTATTCAAGTAACCAGTATGCTGACAGTTTTATATATTAATTATTTTCAATAATCAATTAATTTTAATAGGTAAAATATTTTTTAAACAGCCTACGCTTCCAAGCTCTAGCTGTCAGCATAAATTATCTGATTTTCTCGTCATAGTTTCTCATGAATATTAAACCAAGATTTAGAAATACCTTCTCCATACAGCAACAATTCTGAAGTCCGTACTAAATATAACCGACTTAGAAAGGTCAAAAATCTATTTTGAGAAAGTAATTTATCAAATTCTACCAAAAGCTACGAACCTTTTATATACCTAACATATATTTATATTTCATTTACGAATGTATAGTGTGATCGATGAACTTATATGAATAATAATAAAATATCAATCATATTCGACTTTGTGACAATATGCATGAATAATTAGAACCGTTAATTATTCGTAAAAAATTTGGATGATTTTCGTGTTAGGATGTCCGTACTGATTTTATGTTTAAACTGCTGAACCGTTACTGACGGATTTAATCGATCGATCAAATTGCACGAAACTACTAGGATCAAAGAAACTAGGATCTTAGATTTCGATCTAATGCACAAACAACACAGAATGCACTTACTTACCTGATAGTCAAACATCACGATACTTAAGAGCGTTTACGCCTTACGGCTTTTCATACTAACTTTGAAGTCCTTATTATTCGAAATGAATGAACCGATTTTAATGAAACTTCATACACATAAGCAGGATACATAGGTCTAAAAAGTTAATTGAAAATATTTTCGAAATATCTTATTTAAAAAGAGATAATTGGGAATATCTGTTTCTATGGAAAATTTAAAATCGGCCTAATTTAGCTGTAACACTTTTTTTCGAAAAAAAAATTAAATAGTGTCATCGTCATCATTCTAGCGCCGTTCCGATTGCAATCCAAGATCTAGGATCTGGTTACGCTAAAATCATAATAATTTCTTAACAGTGTATTTTCTATTTCTTTTATATACACTATTGGCTTCTTAATAGTCTATTAATCTAAATAATAGAACAATACCTCTAATCGCAAGTTCTATTCTTAACCAAAAAGTTTAGTTCCTTATACATTGTCCATAGCTAGAGCAATCTTCTGTACCCTAAGTAAAATATAACCCACATTAACAGTCCAGTAAATTACCAGAACTCCTACATTTTAAGGTGTTGATCGTATACAATAGTCATTATAATAGTATACTAGAACAGCAATAAAGTGGTGCAGTAATAAAGTTTAAGCCGTTCTTAAAACCAACTTAGTTGAGCAGTAAACGTTTCAAGACAACATTGGAACAAAGAAGTATATATTATTAACGTTTCGTTTTATTGGAAATGTTCGCTCGTTCTTACAATTCACACTAGACTGACACAGCTGTAGAGGATTATCCAAAGATACTGTTCACGTCAGTTAAGTAAGCGATGTTTCATCACCATCATCAGCCTGATATATTCCACTGCTAGATATCTGTCTCTAATGGCACGCCACTGAGCCTGGTTCGGCTCTTCGTGTCCAGTCGCTGCCAGTCACTTTGCGTATATTGTCACTCCACCCAGACGAAGGGCATCCTACACTATGTTTATCGGTTTTGCGACAAATTTGACCAGCCCTCTGCCACTTCAGGTTGCTAATACTTTGAGCTATGTCGTGAATGTAGTGGGATCGATTTCTATACACCTTTAAATACATGTGTCTGAAAAAACGTCTCTCATAAAAATATCTTCAAGCAATATAAAACGAAACTTCAGGGAATCTAATTTAAGCACAATAATTAATCAGTATAAAAACAGTCTCAAAAGGCCCCTACTAGAATTCTGGCTGTGCCGAGAATTTTGATCTACAACAACAAAATAAGTAATTCTTTTACAGTTAGAATGCTAATTAATTTCCAGCAAAGCTTTCGCTCCGTCATTTCAGTATCGAAACTACTTCATTAATTAGAAACAATGTGCCGTTTCACGTTTTAAGACTTGGTCTATGCAGTTTTATGTTAATTTTAAAAGAAGTTGTAAAATGAGGAGACATTAATGGTGAAATTTCCGGGAAGGAAGACCAGTCTGTTGTTAGTATGTAAGGTATTATAATGAATGAAATAATCCCGTTTCTTTGCTTACTAACAGGCAGACTGTGTCAAGTTGATAAATTAAGGCTAAACTTCATATTTATCTCAATTAATGTTTACAATTTGTCGCGTTGAAACTCAATAAATACCGCCAACCGTGTCGCCATATTTAACGTGTATCAACGCCCGATTACCTGAACAATATAATTTATTATTCACAATGTAGATCATTCCTTTACGCTAATTTTTCCTCTAAAATCCGGTGAATGTGCGATCAACAGCCACGGTATGCTTGTTACATTAAAGTTTCATAACACCGTTTCACCGAAAACAAATGTGATAAAAAACCCTTTTCACCTTTGCCAGCGATATTTTTAATTTCTTTGTGCTCCACTGGATTTACAGCTTTAAATTATGTTGAACTTTGCAAGCACCTTATGAAACAGATACTTATGGTGTTTTAATGCGACAATAAAATTACGACTTGATGTGTCTTTGAGGGGTTAGGCAGGTGTGTTTTATTCGTATGTTGGTTGTTGTGTGCTTGCGTCATTGTGATACACCTTAGGACAGTGTTGTGAGCCAGATTTGATTCTAATCTAATATTTGTTAAGCCCTTACAAAGACCTTATGCCAAGTGTCAGATACGAGTAGTTAAAAACATTATATTTTCGTCCTGAATAAATGATTCAGGACGTATAGCTATATTTCATGAACTAACAAAAATACTCTACCATATTTCTCAACGATTACTAAGAGATTTATGCCGTAGGATAAATCCTTTACCATTTCTGAGACTAGATACCTTTTGTGATGTATTTGGGTAGGACAAAGTGTCGTTTACTTAGGCTGACAATTTGATTAATATGAGTTTGCCGCGAGCGTCGGTAAACAATCTTCGTATGTCAGACTTGCAACTGATGTTTTGATTATTTTCAATATTTTCCTTCGAGTATTGAATTTCCTACGGCATAATAGGAAGGATTCGTTTTGAATACGTAATTTAATGTGACTGAAGATATTGTATTAATTTTTATTTAGGCAATCTCGGTAGTTATAGCCCGATTTTAATCAGTCGTTTAAATTTGTTTATGGGAAGGGTATACAGAGAAATTGATAGTGGTATTTTCTTCAATTGAATTGAATTGCTAAATAAAACAACGAAAACAGACAATGCAAAAATATGCATATGAAATGCCTTTCTCGATATACCTCTCCTTCTGCTGACCCTTTTAAAGTTTCACATGGCGTTTGGTTATCAGAGAAAATTGGCACAAAAAATCCCACACTATTTTTATTTTATCTTACGGAAACGCAAACGCCGTCACCTTTCACTAAAGGCTCATTAAGTCGGCCGCAAACATCCCAAATATCCATATTCTAGCTCAAAGCGAGACCCGGGCTTATTTCAAATTCAGCCATCCGGCCCGGATGATCGCCCTTGAATGCCGGATTAAGACCGGTCCGTTATCTTCCACGGCGCAATCATTTGCCCAAGAAGGTCCCCGTCTGTCAGCGTTTATTCATTTGCCGATAATGTACCTTAGTAAGCATAATCTGTGGGTTAGAATTTAGAACAAACGCCTAATGTGCGCGCGAAATCCGATATTTTTGGCGCCAATGTTTGTTTCTTAAATTCTCGGTTCAGGTAAAGGCATGTATTATTATTCCCGAGGTTGAAATGTAATTAAATACGAGTTGAAAGTGATATTTTATTCTAATAAATGTAGAATTGAAATTAAATTTAATTTGTATTAAGTTACATCATGAGAGTAATTTATTTCATAATTATCAGGGCCGGAGATTTAGATCCATGTCTGAAGTAATTTATATACGCAAAGGAGTATTTGTCTGCTATCTTACATATGAACATGATCGACTATATTCTTCCAAAAGCTAATATGAATATTCTAATATTAGCCCCATTGAAGTGAATATCTCAATTCCAGCCGCGTAATTTTTATTTATTCCGTAACCGTCTAGCTAGACCATCTCGATAGTTCGCTCCGTTTTACGCTATCTTGACTAAAGCTTATATTTTAAACTAAATTATAGTCCAAAATACTTGCTAGTACAGTGAATACTAGAATGTTACAAAGCATTTAAAATTAGGTGTCTTTTGTTAATTTTCGTCCCAAATTAGGTATTAATTTTACGTCTGCTAGCACGCAAATCGATTTAGTAAATGGAGGTCTTTCCTAAAAACCTTTACTTTGTTTCAACTTTGGTTCTGGCATACGGTATATCTTTGTTTTTAGATAGCAATCGTCACTCAAAGAACAGTCTGGCACGCAGGGACTTAGTCGCTCTTATATTCTTGGGACACTTATGTTCTTTACCACGCATTTGTGCCAAAGATCTAAAATATCATACATAACTCAACTATAACTTATGTTACAGCTTTAAAAAGCGTAACAAGTAAAATCAAGCGTAAAAATAACTACCGATACAAGGTGTAGTTATCCCTTCATATTTTACATTCATGAATAATGTGTAAAACAAAAACATATTTTCCATAAAAATGTATCCCGAAAAATTTCAATTATCTTCTTAAGCACCGTACTCATTTTATTTTCATTTTATACAGGCACCTTTCCATATTGGCAATAAATCAGTACCTTCTTCAACTCACGGTTACATTATATTATGTAAATTTGACGCATTATTTTACTTGCGTGTTTGTGTGTCTGTCACCGAAAATCCTTTTGACGCGGGTAAGAATATAGGCTTTATCCGGACACATTTATTTTTATTTATACGTCGGACGTGGGTACTACAAAGCAGTGCGTTATCTCTTTTTCGCGTAATGTATTAAACATCTGAGGCGTACGTAAAGTATTGGAATTTAATCGTTTACCAGTCTAATCTAAGAGATGGATTTGCGATCGTATTTTGATGATTTTTATGGTTTCAATATGAAATGCATTTGAATTGGCCAGACCGCCTTAGAAATACTTACATAAGTCATCTTTTAAATGTCGACGTAAAACTCCAATGTCCTTCCTTGCATTTCAGTTTTATTCAGTCAAAGGCAGTTGGACTACATCTTTCTATTTCACGACCTACATTTTTCTATTTCACTATATTCAAAATGAATATAAGAACCTATATAATGCCACCATATCGTTCTTTCTGCCATTGTCACGTCATCCTATCTTTAAGCCGTTTGCTTTAGACCCTGGATATCATTTTATGGTTAGAACCAATTTGATTAAATATTAGTTTTTGGCCCCTGCAATCTAAATGGATAGCCATATCTTCAATAGTTAGATCTTCATGACAGTAGGGCCATAGGGCTCTCAGAAGGGTATGACTTTCTGTGGCCAGTTACTCATCTGTATCTAAAAGGTGACAAAGGCGCTTCACTTTGGGAAGCGTTTCGTGTGGTGATCACTCTGTAACACGCCCTACAATACCGTTCTACAGTAAGAACAGAATATTTATCAATATTGTGTACACTATAGAGTTAATCGAAATCTTCTTCGTAAAATCACTAAACGTTTTCCACGAACTAAACATATTATTATGTGGGTGGTTCTTCTAAAGCCGCTTCGCACTAAACGATTTCCCGATAATTACAACAGATCTTTACAGATTAAATTTGTACGCGGTAAAGGTCATATGAATTGCGTTACCGAGAATGGTTTTATTATTTATGGACATTAAAACGGGCAATACACTTATGTATGTTAATTAACAGAATAAATGGGATTATGGTAGACTTTTAGAACTTGTAAGTTGGAGACTCGAAAATTAGACATGAATTAGATACGATAATATTATCATCGTGAACCTACATATAAAATTACTTATCCTCTCTCTGTCCTCTGGCTTATCATCGCAGTGTAAACTACTGAAACTACAAAATTAGGCACTTTTTATGACGTAGAAAACCTATGGGAAGTATTTTGTTGTTAATATTTCGCCTCTACGGCTTAGATGGTAAAATAGATGGTTCTTCGTCTTCTTTCGTGTCAATGACAAATAATTTTATTCAAGCTTCTTTATATTTTAGTCGCCCAATAATCAGAGGAGGAGGCGTTCATGAATAGGCGTTTAAATGGAGCTTTGGCAAAGCTAGCGCTATGAAAATGCCCACAATAATATTATATAAAATTTAATCCCATACTGCGACTTCAATTTAACATATTCCAAACGTACCTTGTAGTGAAAATAAATATTAATCTCCAAATACCTCTGAATTTATATTATATTTGTCAATTGTCACATGTCAGTAAAATATAATTCGTTTAACGGAAGGCGACCTTGCTAAAGGAACTTTTTATAGACCCTCGGGCGGCAGTTAGGTACCTATTGAACCTTCCTGTCAGTCTTACAAATGAAACTGTTGATCAAATGCTCTCCACATCCCAAATCATTTCTAAATCCAACGACAGAAATAAAAAAGTAAAATGTATTTCTTTTCTCGCTCCAAAGAGAATGGATAATATACATAGAGACCGTCCTAGTACTCCCAAATTGAACACAGTCAACTGACGTGTAAGATACAATTTAGACAATATTATGCCATCAAATTATATAACCTTAGTGATTTTTTCTTTTATAACAGTTCTATCATGATTTTGAATTTAGTCGTATAATATTTATATCGACTTTTCAAGTGTTGTAAAAAATCTTATCGATATGTCTATCCACCGTATATTTTTACCTCGTTATTTTTAGATTATATGTGCACGTGATAAAGATTTATAAAATAAGTGGATTGCTGCAGTATGTCGTGGAGAAATTTGGGTGCCTAGAAAGCACCATAGAATTTGTTCCAAGCATTTTACTGCGGAATGTTTTTATAGTAATGATAGATGGCTCCTCCCTTCTAAACATATCAGTGTGAGTGCTTAAATAATTATTTGCTATTATTTAAACTATCAGCAACAGTAATGAATTCCGAAGCTTGTTAGAATCCATCATATTACAAAAAAAATTAATGCACCTATAGAAAAAATCTGATCTTTCTTTACAAAGACAGTAATATTTAAAGGACAGTAAATTGAAGGTTTGATAAGAATTGTCTGCTTTCATAGTCACGACTACTGAGTGGATCAAAATAAGGGAATCTTCATTTGAAAGAAATTTTGTTAAATGGCATCTACCCAGAGACCAAAACTTGGTTGTTCTTGTTCGACTAGTGGACTAATAATTTGCCGATCCCAAGATAAAATCGAAGGGCTAGTCTAGCCACAATTTTTGTCTCTCTAAATATTCTGTGTGTCACATGTATGACCGAAAAGTGTCCGATCCCGCACATACATTTTTTACACATAGATTTGTATTACCTACACTATGTAATAAGAAAATTTCAATAAAGTGATTATTGTTAATAACAAACCTTTGGGCACTATTCAAGGTTTTGTCTGATTTATCTATTTTAAGTAATTTTTTATGTTTTTTGCTTGATAAAATCCATGTCGACTATCTCCTATCCTTGTAAAGAATTAATTTGGATATGCCATTCTCAGTTATCATAATGCTTAAGCTATGAGTTTTGCTTTTATCTTAATTATTTGCTTTCTCTAATAAAAATATGTTATTGAGATTAGAGAGAGAGTAGGGGGTGATGATTTATTTATTTAATATTTATTAATCCCACTTACAGCTTTCATTACAGCTGAAAAACTAACTATAAATAAGTATAAATAAACATTTATGCCGTCGTATGAGGCGACTAAGAGAAACAAGAGAAGGAAATCTCGAAATAAAACCCTATACGAATACGTCTGGCTAGTGTGGTATTATAGTAGGCCAAACCTCCACCGCGGAAGGTTAAAGACCAGCAGTGGACTTGAAAAGGCTGTTGATGCGTAAAGAAAAATACCATGAAAAATAGAAAATAACGCCTCGAAAGATTATGTGCTACTGAGTACCCATTTGAAACAAAAATATAATAAGTATAATAAGTTCAGTTTAAAAATGCAAGTTTGTGTAATAATTATTTAAAGACTGTCCATCAACTAGCGTTCTGACTGCTGTGGACATAAAGTTACGGAATTCAAAATGTATAACATATAAATAATATACTTTACAACTCCGTTTGATTTTGAACCTATATTGAAACTTTAATCGATATCGATAGCGGATTTGCTCAGTCACTATTAAATTAAAAAGTTACGATATTTGTGTTCAAATTGTCTTTAGCCCTAACTGACAAACATAGTGCCATCTTCTTCTGGCAACTCTTATTTATCATATGAGTGAAGAGTGTAGCTATATTCAATTTGTTCTTAAAAATATCGTTCCTTCCATGCTTCAGTTATTCTTCTGTGTCTCGCTCATATCACTTAAAGGTTAACTTGGCGTTGGGTAAGCCCAGTTGTCAATTTTTTATGCAAATCTACTACCTATGGGTGTTCAATTTCTTATTTTGTAACGATCCTTTTTCTCCTGTTTCGGGAAACGGGTTTCTTAATTTCCATTCCGGAGATTTGAATGGCCGCCTGGAGAGCTTTGATACAGCGAAGGATGAGAGGAATGGCCATGTTACGTGGACAGAACAGTTAATGTTCCGGAATCTTCCTTGTTGATTTTGTTTGAGCGCGTGTGCGAGACGTTTTCTGACACGGAGAGTCCGAGACTGAAATCAAATATGGCGACGGCGTTTCGAATTAAAACTTCCAGTGAAACTTTTTTTACATCTTTACTCGAATGCAATTTGTGGGTTTGCGGTTTTTTTGGTACTGTAGATAAAATTGTGGTGAAAATTATTTTTTACATCGTTTACTTTTTATTGCATGGTATGATGCCAGCGTATTTAAAGTCCTAGGATATTTTAATACCAAGTAGAAATTGAATGTTACTGTGGTACATAATCAAAAAATATTAAAAATAATTATCACCAGAAGTTTTAAATTTGATAAAACTTCTGATGCGTTTTAAATATACTTTAAATCTACTAAAATTGGTAGGTATATTAAAGTATTAAAGCTCAAAGTGAATCTATGTAGGTATAAAACGTGATATCGTTATTAACAGAGAATTCGGCAACATAGTTGGCGAGGTTCCTTCCAGCCGCCTCTTACGATACCCGCGGGTATAACTAGGGTATTTTATCTGTAGACTAGCTTCCGTCGTAAACAATCACACTGTAGTACCTAATAGGTAGGCAGAGTAATATATGTCGACACAGATTATAAACTGATTCACTGTTGAGTCTAATGCGACCTACGCGAAGGACGGGATTTATTTCATTTTACTTATATTATTGCCTTTTTCGTTTGGTGACGGATTAAGAATACGGAATGTCACCACCCCATATGATCCCGACGCAGTGAGCATACTATGCAGAGAACAGCACTGTAAGAGAAGGAAAACTTGATACAAACCCTATACGGGTATTGTATTGTCTGTGCCTATACCAACCCGTTTGGCCAGCGTGGTATAGTAGGCCAAATCCTCCTTTCAAAGGAGATTCCTAGTCCAGCAGTGGACTGTTAAAGGCTGATGATGATGATGATTTATATGGCCTAAAAACTCAACAAATAATTAATAGACTAGTGTGAAATAGCCACTTAGGTATAGGTGTGCACATGCACAACTCTTACATATTTCTAGTTTTGGTGATCTATTTATTATATAAGGTTACGCTGAAATGTCTCATTGAGGTTGTATTTTCATATCCTTGAGGTTTATTTTTTATGGAGGGATTCTTTTTGAGCTATTACGTAGCACGTGAAACAAACGATACCTTTTAAGCACGCATTACACTGGAAAATCATAGATGCGCGTTGTGAAGTCAAGCACATGTCAAATGATTACCAGTCCAGCAGACTCCCACTTATATTGTCGCTGGTTCATACCTATCATACTCTTATGTAGATACATATTTCCATATTTTATTAATCAGGATGCTGTATTATAAAGTTACCTTACGTTATTTAGCAAAGCGCCGCCATTTTCTAATACAAAATTTTAGCGTAAGAAGTAATGTAGGAAAATTTATTCGGTCGTTTAATATTCCGGGGGTTCATAAGATATCGGAAGTATTTCTGTAATATTATGCATAAATACATAAGTATCAAGTGAGGGTGTGATAAAATTGCGATTAGATGTCGGTCACTGGCTGATTACAATATTTCCTTTGCCTGCACGCTGTAAAAAAATATAAAATGCCTCTGATGTGCTGATGATGTAGATTTTTTATGGATAATTCGTAAGAAATGGAAGTCAAAAATTAAGTAGTAGCTAATTAAGATCATACTAAATTCTATATGTAATATTAACATAGGTACGCGAAGCAACTGAAATCTTTACACTATCTAAAAGTCAAATACATATGCACCTAGACGATTGTCAAGAAACTTATTACAATTACATATGCAGCTCTTTAAGAACGGTTTCCTCAGAATTTACTTATTACTAATTGTATTCTAATATCCCAACAGACACAACCAGTAATTTGGTACGAGAACGAGCCGCCCGGTCAAGTGGTGATCCTGACCGCCAAGGACTACGACTCTTCAGAGAACGGACCGCCCTTCACGTTCGCTCTGAACGAGTCCGCCTCCTTCGATATACGCTCTAAGTTTCATATACAAGGCAAGTATCTACCCTTTGTACCTCTCATACGAACGGAAGTAAAGCTCTTGTTCGAAAAAAGTAGAAAAGCAAAAGGTATTATGCGAAAAAAGACCGTTCTAATGGTAGAATTTTGAATAATTATATGGAAGAGTTAACTGTCAAATCAATATTGACGCATTTTTTTTCTAGCAACACTGGTAGCCAAAATGTTATGAGCTGCCAGTCATATTGACAATCTGTCTGTAGGTATATAGTCTTTAAATATAAAAATAACGAAATTTTCAAAAGTATTTCCTTACTTACAATTTCAAAAATATATCCTCCATTCATTCAGAGTGGATCAATTGACACAAATTCCAGTAAACTCCTCCTAGGTTCAAGTGAAAACTTTACCGATTTGTCTTCAGAGCAATTCCGTTTCAATTCAGTGGCCTCCATTGGCAACAGCCTGAAATTTTCAGAGACTCGCCAAAATCGAGTTCCGATCAATTAGTGTCGTTAACATGCAATAAATGGCGCCAAGCCTAAGTCTAACTTTGTTTGGCAAGTGCCAATTCAATTTCAGTCCCCGCCATTTCGGTTGCGATGTTGATAATTTTGTATACGATCTATTTGTTTGAGTGTATGTTTGTAGATTTCGGGCCCAATTCTCCCTAAATAACTTCAGTTTCGATATAATGTCAGTTTCATACTTACGTCACAAAAATCGTATTCTTCTATAATTGAATGAAATAGTATCGAGATCGTAAATTAAAACAAGTGTCAAAATATGTGTCAACGACGAACTGTTTATTTCAACTTATACGATAATGACGTTAGGTTATCAGAATACAGCTTTTGATTCCATTCAAAATATAATAACAATGTCATATAAAAATAATAAATAATAAAGGAAAAGGCTCGCAACAAGATTGCAAAAACTATAGAGGCATTAGCCTTCTCAGCATTGTTGGCAAATTGTATGCAAAGGTACTTATTGAAAGAGTTATGGAAGTAGCCGACAAGAAAATATGGGATGTACAAGCGGGATTCCGAAAGGGTATGGGATGCACGGATCAGGTTTTTTCCTTGCGAAGCATAGCCGTAAAGTTTTTGGCCAAAGGTCAAAAGGTCTATTGCGCATTCGTGGATTTGGAAAAGGCTTACGATAAAGTGGTGAGGAATGAAATGTGGTCGGTGCTGTCAATGAATGGGGTGGACAGCAGCCTCATTCGAGCTCTGAAATCCCTTTATGAGGATTCTAGAGCTTGTGTGAGGATAAACGGGGCATACACTGACTGGTTTACCATCGAGAAAGGTGTTAGACAGGGATGTGTAGCGTCGCCGTGGCTGTTTAACCACTTCATGGACAGTTGTTTGCAAGATTTAAAACAGTGTGACTGCGGATTAAGGATGAATGGGTTACTCGTCAAATGCCTCCTTTATGCTGATGATCAGGTAATACTTGCATCTTCAGCGGAGGAGTTGCAGGAGATGGTAGCAATCATGCATGGTGCGTTAGAGAGGAAAGGAATGAAAGTGAATGTAAGTAAAACGAAAGTTATGGTTTTTGAAAAGGAGGAATGCGTTACGGCTTGTAATGTTTTGATCGATGGACAGCGAGTGGAACAAGTGAATGAGTTTGTTTACTTAGCTACGTTGTTTACAAGAGATGGTAAGAATGAAGAAGATATTGAAAGGAGAGTTAATGCAGGTAATAGTGTGAATGGAGCTCTGAAAGCGTTTATGAACAGTCAAAACGTGTCCAAAAAGGCACGTTTGGCTGTACATGGAGGCGTGTTAGTGCCTACCCTTATGTATGGTAGTGAAAGTTGGGTATGGCAGAAGAGATTTGAAAGTAAAATAAATGCTGTAGAAATGAGAGCACTGAGAAGTATGTGTGGTGTGTCTTTGACCGACAGAGTAAAGAATTGTGTGAGACGAGAGTGGTGTGGGGTAAAAGAAGATGTAGTGACAAGCATTGAGAAAGGCATGTTAAGATGGTTTGGGCACATGGAGAGGATGGATGACGATAGACTGACAAAGAAGATATATAAGGCAAGTGTGAATGGAACAGGACAAAGGGGAAGACCTAGGCGGACGTTCTCTGACCAGATTGGAGACATCCTGAAAAAAGGACAAGTCAGAAGTACCCTTAACAGAAGAGCATGCATGAGAAACTTGATGGGAGTGAGTGAAGCAAGTGAGGTATGTCAGGATCGTTGCAAATGGCGTTCCGTAGTCTCTGCCTACCCCTCCGGGAAACAGGCGTTAGTCTATGTATGTATGTATGTATAAAAATACGAGAATTGGGCTATTCATTTTCGAATGTTCACCGTTTTATTACGGTGACAGGTTATTATACACGTGTCTCTATTTTGCTAAAAATACTATTTGGTTGCCACCACTTTTTAGATTGATTTGTTACAAACTAAATTCCGAACGGCTTCAATTGCTTCACGAAGTCACGCAACGACCTATAAAAATATAACTCGATATTTTTCGTACCTCCAACGACGAACGAACTTATAAATGTTTCTGCTAGGTAAATGTCATAAATAAATATCAAATTATAAAGTTATTACGAACATGTATAAGGGCGTTTGTTATAGTTCTAAATGTCAACTGCCAGGACTGTTTGACGATAAAATGAAATAACTTTGTCCTGGACTTGACTCAATTATAAGTTGTCACAAAATTAAAACTTGAATCGGTTTTGCAGGTACACGCAATTTTGGTATCTGAATTATATTTGATTAATCACCAGTTGAGTAAATTATCAAACTGTTGTCGGTTTAATGGCCTACAAATCATTTTCAATTGATCTACTACGTTGTAGTGCTGTCAAAAAGAAATATAGTTTTATTTTTCAATTGAGGTTGATACGTCTGAGTTTTAGAAAAGTATTGTGAACATAACTTAAACGTTTTTATACTGTTAAAAGGAATAAAGTAAAACAGTAAAAGGTTATCAAAATTTAATTTCAAATTCCAGTAGTTACTACGCTTTAAAATTGCTGGTAAATTTAATACCGAGCAGTGAAGTTTTGCTTTTAAAAGTGCTAACAATATATTTTTTAACAGGCAATATTCTATCAACACTCGTCTCTTTTGACCGAGAGCAAAGAAAAGAGTACAAGATTCCGGTAGCCATCACAGACTCAGGCACTCCTCGATTGACAGGCGTGTCCATCCTTCATGTGGTCATCGGAGACAAGAACGACAATCCCATGGCACCCGGCCATAGTGACATCTTTGTGTACAATTATAAGGTAAGACTTGACAGATTCATTTTTAAATATTTGATATCGCTTAGTTGTTCCTTTCTTTTTTATTTTGTAGTGTTGCCAGGTACTTATTTTGATTCCTACTATTTATTTAATTCTCAGAAGGTTAATGACTTCAGTCATGTGTAACCTCAAATAAGCCATATTATTTTCTTACCTTGCGCGCATTACGAGTCTTGTGATATTTCCTAACTACCATATAATATTTCCGAATCTTTTCGGTCAGATGAACATTCACATAAAAGCTTACACCAAAGGATGTATGCCATTAAATTTACATAACGTAAATAGTAAATAAGCCATGAGAATGTTTAAGGATTTTGATTTTTACCTACATATTTAAAGGCCTATTACATTCCGAATAAAGTGGCCCGACAAAGGCCAAAAGATTTTTCTGATCCCTTCAGGGACCATCACATTTTTCCTTTGAGCCACCAAGTAGACCTTTTAATATCGTTCGCCTTTCAGTTTCCTGGTTATGTTTAATTTAGCGTTATAGTTGCTATTTTTATGTAGACATATTTATTTATTTTGGACCATCCAGTACAGTCAAAAGGTGATATTCTCGATAGACAAAACGTTTTGTTAAAATCGAAAATCGAATTCTGTAATTCTATTTACGAATTGACATTTCATTTTAAGAAGTGACTTTCCTTGTTCTACTTTGTCGAGAATGTCACTCTCCTTTTGTTTTTTAAAGTAGGAATTTAAAATTGGAAGCTTTCTTTTATTATGAATGCCCTTTTCTCTTTTTAGTTTTGAACTCTATATTTGGTTATTTTTTAAGTTTAATAGCTAAGTAGCTATCAGGAATGCTTGTATTATCCAGTATGATTGATTTTCATTTACAACGGATTATTACAAATACATATATGTAGATTTAAAATTTTAAAGCTAGTCATTTATTTAAGTACTGTATAAGTATGTGTCTATATCAAATTTTAATATCAAAATTGTTTTCTGTGCTGCATCAGCCGGAAACCTACTTCAATGAGATATTATACAGTTGGCGATATTATGTGAGTATGAATAAAATTGGCATTATACATAGTTGTTCTGTGTTTCCTTTGCTTTCTTAACCTTTTTTTTCGTTTCATTCTTCTGTTCAAATTGTATTGGATGGTATGTTCGATGTTCTAATTTCAAACTAATGTTTTGTTTAATTATTTTTTGTTGTTTATGGACTTTTCTATATCCTAGTGTTCCGATAAAATTTTGTTCTCTATGTTGACAAACGTTTACATCGTTATATCGTAAGCATATAACATTTATTTATTTCAAAAAAGAAATATTGACTTTGCCAAAATGTTCAAAGTATATAAAATCAAGTCTATTGAGGATCGAAGATCAATGCAAACTGAAAATATGTAGATAAGCTGCGAGCGGTCTACGAGACCGTACGTGCAAAGCAAAGGGTTAATTCTCAGTCCCGTAATTTGCCAACTTTATATATGCCTAAGTCATAAAACGAATTCCCTGTTGCTACCTAAAATTTCTCGCAGAAAATCTCAATAAAAGTTTCTTTTTTTCGTCGATCCGCTCCTAGCGTATGCGCATAACTCACCCGCCCAAAGAGGTATCATTAAAAACGAACTTATCATTCCTTTATAAACATTGCCGCGACATTACAACCATAGAGCACAATAATCACGTTTTCTTCGTAAAGTCTCGAGCATCTATTTTATTTGTCCAACAATTCTTAGAGGTTCATTTCGTTACATCATTTGTATTCAGTGACGTGCCTTAAAACGACGTGAATTATGAAAATATACGTTTTGTGAGGGTCTTAACGCACTAGACTTTGTTACGCACGTTCTGAATAACGTTAGGTATATGTATTACTGATACATATAACGTTATTCAGAACGTCTTGCGTCGCGTCGGTGTCTGCATTATTTAATCTAAGGTTAGAATCGTTGCGAGATGAATCTTTATTTACTTATTGCGCATTCTTGAGTGATTGTAAAATTGACTACATAAGTGGTTAGTGAAAGTCGTATTTTATGTTTTAAATATAGTCTCCACTGTCACTGTGGACGAAGTCCCCGCAAATAAAGTGGATTTATAAATAATTAAGTGCAAATCTATATTGCTTAATGTATTCTTTTAAATGCTCATTTGCTTAACAAGCAGTAGGAAAATGACATAAAGAAATAAATTTAGATAAATCTTTTTAACTATTAAATTGGATATCTTTTGAATTATTATTAAAATAAAGAAAGTGCTCTTTATTTATTGTGTGCGTGCGTGCATAGCACGCTAAACTTTTTTAGCTCATAGTGTGCTTAGACCTTGAAACCGTAAACCGGTTTACGGTTTTTCATTTTACTATGTTATTACCGATTAGGATGTTTAATTATGAAAATTATGTCTGTGATAAAGTGCCAACACTTAACCAAGGCGAGAAATTTTAAAGTGCGTAATTTATGATTTGAACTCTGCTTATATAACGTTTGAGTTCAGCTTTAGAAATTAGAAGTGGTTTATTATGACATATTATCTAAGAACTATATTTACTCCTATTAATTTTTTAATATTCTAGTACTTAGTTAAGTGTATAATAAAAAAATTCGTTACTATTTTTTGCCGTTTACCTATATCGCTCATATACTTATGTGGGGGTTATGAGTAGATGTTGTGTTGGGTGAAGAAAGAAATAATCCATAAAACAGAAATATATATGATTTACTGGTACCAGTTACTAAATATAAATACAATATGTGTACGACCTAACCGAATGAGTGAAGGGAGACGACTGCTGCGCCGCGCTTACACAATATTACACCTTGTATATAATTTGTAGCGTCAGCAGCCGCCCTGCCCTGCTTTGCAGGGCTCCTATTTTTGGGTTAAAGGTCATAAGAGAACCTAACATAGTATGTTTGGCAATTTGTCTCTTTTTATGCACAATGTATCAAATATTAGAATAATTGTCGTATATATGTTTCTGTAAAACCCCGTAAGGTTGGATGAACTGTATCTCTAGTAACTAGGTTATGTTAGGTTCTCTTGTGACCCTCAACACAAAAATAGGAGCCCTGCGAAGCAGGGCTCCGTCAACTTAATGTTTTTTTTTTAAATTCGGACATTTATCAACTCATGCTGCAAAATCTTAGGATTTACTGGTAAATCTTAAGATTTACCGTATTTCGCGCTTTTACAGTATCAGATACATACAATAATTATCAAAAAAGTTGACACACTGCATCCGAAATTCAATTATAATCCCTCCATTTACACACTCACGTTCACACAAACCCAAAAGTCCTATTGTATCTAGAGCTCTATTTCATCCTAAAACCGCTTCGCATATATCAATCGTAGCCCCTAGTTGAGCATAACTTACCCAAACAGTACAAAGAATCCATTAACTCACGCACACACCTATTGTTTTCGTTCAATCTCGCGGTTCCACTAGCACCTCAATGAATAATGAAACAGATTCGATACATATAAACCTTTACGATAATATCCTTGTTTTATAATAATATATGGCTATTAAAATGTTAATTTTGCGCTTTAATGAAAGTGGTTTAAGTACGGTGTGGTGCGTAAACAGGGATTAGGTAGGAAGGCACTTTTTACTGCCCTGCCCTGATTTCTAAGTTATTACGGGCGAATGTGTACTGAGACGTGTGCGTCTAAGGTTGTTGACTTAGAATTAGCAAACAGGTTCACGGAGCTAGGCTATCGTTAATTAGATTGGTTGAGATAACTCGTGGGTAAGGAAAAGGGTTAAATAATGTCGATGAATAGACATGTTCCTTTTATAGCTTTGAAATCGAGCCTTGATTTCGCCTTTCGAGATAAAATTGATGTTGAAATACTTTCTACGTTTGCGGTTTTTTCACATATCTACTAATATTTATGTAACGAGTCTCAATCGCGAAATTAAGTAAAAGGTGTTACACCTGGCTGATTTTCATTACAAATGGAAGGGTAAATAGAAGGTAGGTAGGTATTACATCGCTATTTTCAAATAATGAAGCCATTAAAATATCAGTCGTTACAGTGCTGGCAATTTTCTCTATAGACGCTTGTCTAGTACCTATCTGTGAGCATAATGCATCTAAGTGGCCGCCGTTTGTACAAGCCATCGTGGAGCGCGTCACCTATTTCGATGAGAGAGAGAGAAAGAGGACCGCGCAAAGTGCACAACACTTACTGCGAAACCGAACCCTCACTACATCTCAACAGCTACGTTAAAAAATATCCACGTAATAAAAAAGTACGAGAAAATGTGCTCAATTTAATATATTTAAATTTTAGCTCGCAAAATTTAAGAATAAATACCACGCATGCAGTACTTCGCAATCTGTTTAATTCGGGCCGAGATTCGCTTAAACTGCTCGCCTCTTAATGACGACTTCGCCACAAATACGATGAACCGCTCGTTTAATAAGTCGGGAGGCGAGCTACTGGCGCGATTACTGTTGCCTCCGACGTCTGAATAACTGTTAATGTCATGTGATATATAAAGCTAAACAGGAATTTAATTTTGTAGAGTGCGCGTATGAATTAAGTGTATTAAAGTATTTTGTCTTGTCTGGAATTTAGGTCATATTTTTAGGGATTTTACCATAAGCATTTTTGAATGATAATCCAAATAAATCTAAGACTCTGTTTTGGTACCAATTAATTATTTGTGACATTGTTTCGCTTTGATACCTTTAGTTGAGATACCTTCAGTTTTCGTCGATTTTGACCACTTAGATATCACCCTTGAACTTCATTTTGACATGTTACCAGAAAGAGGTGGCTATCTTATAAAATAAAAAATAGCGTAGGCTGTGTTCTTTATCAAATGACGTCCTCACAGAATCGCTGGCAATTTGACGCCATGAGTTTAGTTATACCATAATTGCTAAGCAACCTTATGTCATAAGCCTTCGGAACTTAGCGGTCGAGTAGCTTACCATCCAGTAATCTATCAAGTAACTTACCTATCTGAACACTCCTCCCTTTGTTCCTTATTCGTTTTAATGACAGGCTTACTCTGGTCCGTTCTAAACCGGGGATTATGTCCGAAACTCGTACACGCAAACTTTCCACCAAAAGCTATCACCGCCATAATAGGGTATTACACCATTTTTTGAAAAGTGTCTCAAGATGATCCTATGACTATAAGAAAGTAGTAGAAAAATTACAAAAAATATATTTAGTTGATAAGTATTTTTTAAACAACATTTAAATTTACATTTTAAATGTTCGCGGTTTATCAGACAGTTGCTTACGCAAACATATTAATTAGTAAACAGCGTAGCTACTTGATGATGCTTGCTGTTTTTGACAGTCACGTGGTTTAGTTGTTTAAAATTCTGCTCAGTTTATGACGTCATGTGACATTAATGACATTCGTCATGGCGGCTGCCGTTTTGCGTAGTTAAATCACAGATAATAAAACGGAATTCTTTAAAATGGTTTTAAAATTCTATTTATTCATTTTATGAGCTGTAATTGATATATTCCGTATGTTTTCCGGTAATATTATCTTAAATATACGTTATTATATTTTTTTTCACATGGGGTAAAATATTGATTTGTCGCTAGCAATTTCACTC
The DNA here is from genome assembly GCA_944739405.2 of Euclidia mi. NCBI lineage: Eukaryota > Metazoa > Arthropoda > Insecta > Lepidoptera > Erebidae > Euclidia > Euclidia mi. The sequence goes on along the minus strand of OX123204.2, from coordinate 20,190,025 downwards.
AAACTTCACAAAATTAAGTTATTCCTAGTTAATTACAATTTGTTTAGTTTTTCGAATACATGATAGACTTTGATAGTTTAGACTTTAGATAATGCTGGTTAGTTTGAAACAGCTTTTGAAATTGATTTATCTGACCATTTATTTATAACATAGAGCTTAAGTCTCTTATCTAGTATTCAAAAGTAACTCTTATAAGTATTGTGTGCCCTGAAGGTTTATCTCGTATCTAAACAGCAGACGATATACTTAACGCTTACTTGAAAAAGGCTTACAATTTTAATCTAAACCGTTATTTGTCTTAAATTATGTACTTAACTAGCTTGAAAGAGCCAGGCTTTGCATCGAAAACATTAAAGTCAAATTGATTATTATTTATCGAAATATCTGCTGCCTCGTTGGTCTCGCGGCATAAATGTGCGCGTGGGATTGGGAGCTGTCGGGTTCGATTCCTGGGTCGGGCAAAGTAGCAGCACGGAGGCTGGTAATGTGCCCGGTACCCCCCTATTACGTGGGACATAAAAATTCATGGCGAAATGTGGGTGTAATATTACACCTCTGGGTAGGCAGAGGTGTAATATTACACCCACATTTCGCTTCGGGGATACAGACGTGAGTCTATAAAATAATATAATATAGGTAATATAAAAAAAATATATGTACCACAAGTACCTACCAGCATCTGAAGTATAAATTGTACATTAATTATTATTTAATCGTTTATTATTAAAATAATCATTTTACATCTCATATCGACGAAGGTTACTCGTATTTCCCTATCCCGGATAATTACTAAATGAATTGGAAAATTAACGTTCCGTTACATTCGACCCGAATAAAATTGTTTTAATTAGTTATAGCTGCCAACATTATTATTGAACCTCTTCGGAGGGTTTGAGGATATAAATACATATTTTATTATCTGTTGTAACTCTTCGATTTAAACTGTAACGAATTCATTAGATTTTGTGTTATCGAAATAGTTTGGGAGTTGGCTTTGTCTGATGAGAACGCGGAACAGAGCCTGTCAGCATGAGTGATTAGTTTCCTTAAATTACACGGGTTTATTAATCAAAATCCGAAACTATTAATAACTAATATCACTGAGCTGTATTTGATATCAAATTTCAAGAAAACATTTGCCGGAGCCATTAGAAATGTACTATTATTTGTATCAACGGTGATGAAAAGTGACGAAAGAAATCAGCACTTAAAATTACTTGATTGATCCATGAGACAGTAGGTGTTTGAAAAGTTTTGTACTGAAAATAGATATAAGTACCTACCGTTTAACGCTTTAGGTATACACAAGTATATAATTCCGTTTACCTATTGGTTGGACGTTACTCAATTTAGTTAGATATATCGTTTTAGTTCATTTCTTTGTGTCTTTTCGTTACTTTTGTTTGTGCTTCTTTCTGCAAGCGTAAATATAGTCGTTGTTCCAGTATAAATATTATCATAACTTAAATAGATTAATAATGAAGCTGAAAGCAGCGCGGCCTGTTGGTCACTTGCCCAATAGGTCGCTGATTCGATTCGGTCATTCATTTTAGAACTGATTGTTATTTACATGTCTGTGACATGTTTTAAAGAACAGTTATTCAGTTTACTATGACACAGGCTTTGTCTAGTTTAAAACAAGATGACTCCGTGTAAACTGTCAGAAATATTTGTATTCTATAATACCTCTAATAGGGCTTTGTTTCTCCCGAGAGCAAGCTAAGACAATCATTCTTTCAAAGAACCCCAACACATATTAATATAATGGATTTGGTTGTAAAATGTCCTCTTTTCTTCCAGGGCGAGGCACCAGATACGGAAATAGGCCGTGTATACGTAGACGATCCGGATGACTGGGACCTTGGGGACAAGAGGTTCATGTGGCTGCCCTCGTATGAGCAGAGGAGCCCGTACTTCGATATACACAGCAACACTGGCATGATCACCATGAAGGAGGGCACGCCGAATGGCACTTACTTGTTGAGGTTCAATGTGAGTACCTATTGGATTCTTATTCTTTTATTAACAAATAAATCGCTCCAGGAATAAATCTTGTGTCGCGGGATAGGTCGGGATGGGAACCTACAACAAACGGACACAATGAATGTCCACCTGTTTATTGTATTTTTGGGGTGACGGAGGATTTTGTTGCTATTTGAAAGAAGTATCGAGTTTGGCTTGACTATTGCTTGATGATTTGTCTAAAAGTTATTTAAATTGAGTATATGCATGGTTGTCGTAAGAAACGTCAAAAGAAAATAGACGAAGCAAAAGTATCTTTGCAAAGAGACGGAAATCTCGTCATCAAACCATATACCGACCCCTCTGGCCGGCGTGATACAGTAGGCCGACTCCTCCAAGGCTTAAGGCCAGCAGTGGACTGCGAGTTTAAGAAGAATTTGTTGTTATGGTTTTGAAACTAAGAAAAAAAAATTTACTTCTTCCTGCCAATTATTTAGTAATGCTGCTAACTTTTTTCCATTCTTCCTCTAGGTAACAGAACAGAACGAGCCTTTGGTCCCGTTCCACTGGGTGGAGGCGACAGTGAACGTCACTATCAAGGAGATTCCCGAGGAGGCCGTAGACAAGTCTGGCTCCATTCGCTTCGTCAACATCACTGCTGAGGAGTTTATTGTTCCTGAACTTGACGTAAGTTAAAAAAAAAAAAACAAATTAATACTAACAACTTCCGCAATATAAATAAACGGATGGCTTATTTAAGTATATTGTGAAAGTTTCCCCTCACATTGGGTATGCGAGGGTCGCTCGAGGAACGTGCATCCCCAACGTGAGGTCAGCTTATTCTTGTTTCTTGATCTGTATAGGAGATCCCTGTTTGTGAAGAAAGGTTCGGTCTGCCTCTTTTGTCCAGGTGTAGTGGGTACTTTCAATCGTGGTCTCCGGGGATAGGATTGGCTGAGTCAGTCCAAATAGTTTTAGTTCAACTCCCTCATGAACCTAAATGGGCAAAGAGTTAAAGTTTTCACATAGGCTCGTCTGCTATTACCTACTTACAAAGGCAAAATGTGGGTATAATATACTGTAAAAATAAGGTAAATACTATGGGAGACCGGGTATGATTGTCACACGGGTTGGTTGTCACAGAGGACATAATAAAATATCGAGTGGTCGAATAAGTCCATTAAACGACATGTCGAAGTACGCTGACATGAGGTACAAATGGATGTGCTACTCCCTCGCTCCTACCACGCCGTATGATTGTCTGTTATGGCCTCTGTGACAACCAACCAGTGTGACAACCATACCCGGTCTCCCCTACATAGTGCTATAGTTATCCTGTACCAAAACCCAGTGTCACTCTAACCTAGCGGACTATTAGGTACTAGTATTCAAAAGAAAATCTTCACGCAAACACTTCGTTAAAAAGCTGCCCACGCGAAAATCCATTAAGTATTTCAAGAGTATTTTTGGTCGGCTTTCATAGGATCTCTTTGATTGGCTTATCGAAGCTCTTAAAGTTTTGCTTACTCATTGTCTTTAACGCTCTATTAATTACAATCTATGTGTTTGTTGAAGTGGATTGATGAAGCGAGAATTTTCTCAGGCAAGCGACATTTTAATTTAATGGCCCTAGCTGGCCGAAAAGCTTAGGATTTTGGTGTAAAGAATTTATTACAGAATTAAAAGTTTAGATGCCTGATATTCTTTATCTTTTGTTGACATACTTTCTTGAGGTTTCGATGTTTGTTACTCTTACATGTAAAATGAAGATTAAATTTTGTAGAAATTATAGCTTACTGCCTCGTTGGTCTCGCGGCATAAATGTGCGCGTGGGATTGGAAGGTCTCGGATTCGATTCCCGGGTCGGGCAAAGTGTTACTGGGTTTTTCCGAATTTCTCAGTAGCAGCACGGAGTCTGGTAATGTGCCCGGTACGGCAATAGGCTCGCCCTCTATTACGTGGGGCCTAAGAATTCATGGCGAAATGTGGGTGTAATATTATCTGCCTACCCCTTCGGGGATACAGACTTGAGCCTATAATAAAAAATATATATAGCTTACTAGATGATGCCCGCGGTTACACCCGCGTTATTTAAGGCTACTGCTCCGCTCCCGTGGCTCATAGCGTGATGTTATATAGCCTTCCTCAAGAGACAAGAACCGGCAGTGACGGTTTTTCGTGCCATCCAAAGTATTGTAGCATTTTTAATTTTTTTTATAGACTCACGCCTGTATCCCCGAAGGGGTAGGCAGAGGTGTAATATTACACCCACATTTCGCCATGAATTTTTAGGTCCCACGTAATATGGGGCGAACCTATTGCCGTTACTGGGCCATTTCACCAAATTCCGTGCTGCTACTGAGAATTTGGGAAAACCCAGTGGGTAACACTTATTGCCCGACCCGGGAATCGAACCCGGGACCTCCGATCAGCAGTCGCATACGCTATGCACTGGAGCACGGAGGTAATCTATTATATTGTATCACTCTGATGTTAATGCGACAAGCGGGTCACTCGTCCCAGTGGCGATCACTGCAAATGTCATTTCACTTTTGAAAATCCATTGCATGTTAAAAAAAGGTACGGTCTTTAGGGAGGCGCCACATAATTTTTTTAAGCCTAGCTCGGACTCCTCGAAGCATAGCTCTATAGCTGTGCTCTGGTGGAAAAGCACCTTAAGAATGAAGCGTGGCCGAAGCGTTACGCGAACTAAACGCTTAGGGATTCATTGGACTTAGTTAACGACTTAGTGGTTAGCAAGTAATTGTCCATGGCGGGTTACGTTTATCATCGCAGCTTTCATGTCGCGTACCCGAGCGGAATTGGGTGCGTAGCGGGCTGACAGATGCTAAATATTATAGTTGGGTATTTGTCATGGGCTTCTTGGAGTGTTAAGTGGAATTGTCGTTAATATGACGTGATGGTGTAAGTATGTGATGATTACAAGCGAGGACACTTTTTAAATCTTTGAATTTTCAGCCAGAAATATGTAGGTACTAATAGGAAATTGGAACTTTTAACTGTCAAGAAAATAGTAAATAGGTTGTCAATGATGAATTTTGAATAACTAGAGACTAAGTCTATGAATGTATTTTACATTACGATTTTATGTGACGAGCCACGGTGTTCTTAGGCATTTTTGATACATAATAAATTTAAAATTATATCAGAGAAGCCTACTCTAAACTGTGACGTTACACAATGGCCTTAGCAGTAGTTGTGCACTGAATTATAAAGAAGACGTCGAAAGCACGGCGTGACATTATGTATCAATTTCTGTGGCTTCATGGACCAACATTTTTACATCACAGGTCAAAAGAGGCAGACAAATTATTTATATTAGCCTAAAACATTCTCATTCTTAGTCTAGCTTTTCCTCACAACCAAATAATTAACACAAATATTCGGACCACTCATCAGCCCGAATCTATTTAATGTGCACCCGCGCCACTGCTCATTTCAACTCCTAATTCCATCTCTTTCTAACAGGGTACGAGTAAAAAGGACAAGCTGCACAGAATGCTTACCCGGCTGTACAATACATCACTGGACAACGTTGATGTTTTCACTGTGTTTACTAAGAATACTGTGAAAGATGTGTTTCTTGATGTACGGTTCTCTGCACACGGATCGCCTTATTATCCGCCGGAGAAATTGGACAGCATGGTCATTGGAATACAAGAAAAGGTTTGTTTAATTCTAGTTTTCGTATTGTATATAAATTACCTGGGTTTTTCCTTAAGGAACAAAGTAAGTATTTGGAAGCAAAATGCTACTTGTTACGATTGTTGAAGTTTTAAAAGGCAAATAATTGTATTTGATTGGTTGTTTCTTTGCTCCAAATACTGCAATTTCTTGAGCTTTAAAAGTACTTATATAGAGCACATTTTGTGTCAATATTTTATATTTGACAGAAATTCCAAATATCCAAAAAGAGTACTGGTGTCCATGCATAAATTTGTAAATACAATTATATTTGCTTTTGCTTTGCGTTAAAATAAATTCCTCATTGGATATTTAAGAAACTTTCATAAATCACTCGGCATCTTCAAGTTATTAATCATAGTCTTCAAAATATCAATCATCGTCTTTAAAATACCTATCGATCAAAATCTGAAAAGTCATTCAGATTCTTCAAAATAGCTAGTTGTCCTTGTGGTGGCGGCCTAAGAAAACCACCATTTTATCCCGCAAGTGTCGTAAGAGGTGACTTAGGAAGATACACGAAACAAATATCTTTGGGAAGAGACTGAAAACTTAAAATCAAATACGCGTGAACGCGGAACGCGTCAGCACGGCGCGGAATCGATTGTGCTGAGGCGCTCCCTCTCTCTTTCTCGGTCTAGTAAATGACGGTCCTAAGTGACAGACAAGGATAGAAGCATAGGAAAGTGCGATGCGGTGCTGATAGGTGTAGCTCAACCCTATGACAACCCGTCTAGCCAGTGAGGTATAGGTAGTACGCCAAACACTCCTATTGACTCAAAATGCTATTGTGATTCATACATTTGTTTGTTTCACTAATCAAATTCGAGGATGCTTGTGTCCAGCAATGGACTACAGAAGGCCGTATGATGATGATGATGAAGATGCGCCAGTATCTTTCTTCATGTATGAAGCATTATTAATAAATAATTTTTCCCCAGATCGAAGAAGAACTCCAATCAAAGATCTACATGGTGAAAATCGACGAGTGTTTAATAGAGAAGGAGCAATGTGAAGATTCCTGTCGTAATGTTCTGATGAAGAATAACGTGCCACTATCAGTGTATACTAATACTACTAGCTTTGTGGGAGTATCGGCTAGGGTGGAGTCAGAATGCACCTGTGATGTGGTGGAGCCGCTTGTGTGTTTGAATGGAGGTGAGTTATACCAAAATTGTACTTATTTATTTTAGAGTAAAGATCCAATTTGCATTTGATTTCTTACAATTTCTTCTGTGCATTCGCACTTTTTAAGCATTTCCAACGCCCTTAAACCCTAAGCAAGAGTTGCACAAGCATGTTACTCAATCACTGAATGATAAACTAATGTAAAAGTTAACTTTTTTTTTTTTTTTTTGGTATCGGGTTGGAAAATCCTCATGGAGTCCCTCCGCCCCGGGGGGGAAGGACGAAGGGGACTGTCAGACTCTTACTGACTATAAACCAACCCGTGCTCCTCATGTACCCATGTGTCGGAGGGTAGGGTTTCACCAAAGCATTCCTCGCTACCCCCCGACGGGTATTGGCCCGCCAGATGGTCAGGCGGGCCCCGCACGAAACCCCCTTGGCGGCGGATGAAGGTGTTGGGCTCCGCCGCCAAAACACCCAGCGGCCGCAGAGGATAGGGAGGACGGCAACGCAACACCGCATCTCCTCTTCCTCTGCGGCCCCACCGCGACGCAACGATGGTGCGCCCCCATTTGGTCGCGGGAGATAGGGCGCGGGGCAACGCAACACCCACACGCCTCTCCTCCCGCGACCGCACCCGACTGCGAGGGACAGACAGAACTGTCCCCCGCACCCGCACCATGGGACGCATCCTACGCAGGCCTCTACCAAGCCCACGTGGAGCGTCTCCTCCCGGGATCCCGCTTAGCTTCACCGTGGGTGGCTTCTAACCCACGGTTACTGAGCCCCCCCACCACGACAAGGTGGAGATCCCACGGGGGGGAAAAGTTTACTTCAGTATCCGAAAAAATAAACTGGGGTATTTAAAATGTGTGTTATGAATTGATTTTGACGTCTTTCACCGAATTGAATTTTAAACTTCTACGCATTTAATGTTACCGCACATATCACATCCCACTCTAAAGGACAATGGCAGATCTCCATACATCAAAATGTCTGAAATTAAATTGAAGCGAACAGTAATAAAAAATATATCAAAAAATTTGGCCTAACTAACAGAGTCTATAAATGATTCTATTTTCACTCAGTAAAGGAGGAAAAAGAAGATATCGGTGTTTTAATTTTTAGTTAAGAATGAAAAATGTAGGTAAAAGGAAAGTTATAGCACAGTATAAAGACATACAGTAGTTTGACGCCTTTGATCTCGTAGAAAAAGCCGACAACGTCTAGACAAGGTTAAGTAGGCTAGGGCTGCCACATGTAAACAATACCCACTTATTCAAACACCGTCTATTTATTTTAGAAAAATATTACAATTGCTTCGCTATATGAATAATATAGTGTAAATCACTTATCTATACATATAAATAAAATTGGAGTGTCTGTTTGTAATATTAAAATAACCGCTTTTTACTAAATGCATATGGATGTATACACGGTACATACACCGAAATGATTTTTTTTACAATTTTTGTCTGTCTGTCTGTTTGTTCTCGCTAATCTCTGGAACGGCTGGACCTATTTTGAAGGGACCCTCACTGGCCTGATGTATCAAGGAGTAACTTAGGCTAAAAATTAACCAGGTACGCGAAGAAGTTCCCTCAGGACGCGGGTGAAACCGTGGGAAACAGCTAGTTTATTATATTACAATAATTAACGATAAATAATTATTGTAAAACACGTTGCATTTTTCGTGCGGAGACAGATTTGCATACAAAGTGTCAGTCAGCACCAATTTCATCCCGCAGGTGTCGTGGGAGGCGGTTAAGAATATAAAGCATTTTTCGTAGGTACAAACCAAGTTAAAATAAAGCGATTCACATAGCGGTGGTTTAATGGATGGGTAACCTTGGGATCAGCTTGCAGAGCCTATGTTAACGATATGAAGTATTTTGCAGTTTATTTTCGTGCAAACTACGTTAAGGTAAAGCAATAGGCATCACGGTCATTTTATGGATGGGTGACCGGGCTATGAGATTACGGAGAACATGTGTGGGGTTTATAAAAGGGGACCAAAAATATGGTTATTTTTGAGCTAGGATGCGCCGTTACCAAGATACATAATAATATGTGATAGGTACTTACCTAATGCGAAGGTACTAGGTACTTATTGCATGAAATTAAAATCACACCAGAATCGAATATTACCTTACAACGCATATTTTCTTACGTCTGCCATGTTGATTACGTACAATAATTGCTACTTTATTCTGTGATTTAGTCAGACATGAGATATGGTGAAAAGTTAGTAGATTAGTAGGAATGTGCACATTATTTTAAGTGGTTATAGGTACATACATTTCAAAATAATATAAATAATTTTAATTAATGAAATTTTCTTTTTTGGTATAAGTAAATTGATGAAATCGCAGATTTTTTAAATCCTTATTTATTTAAATCTTTAAACAGCATAAAGAATTTCAATGTCTCACAGCACAAGTCGTATGCACCATCTTAATTAATATTCATAAGCAAATAAATAAGTAACGAACAAAAAACAAGCACGTGCCAGCCCCCAAAAACATGTACCTAGTTAGGAACTAAGGCGATATACGTAACTAGGTACCGCTCTTCCCGCGTCTCACCTCTTGGCCCCCGCACGATTGACCCGTCTAGACGCGTTCGTCAAACGACTGTATGGATTATTTGACTGTGGTTATAGTATGAAAGTTAAACAATGTATGTTCGTTTGAATTATCAAATGACATATGTCAGATTGACATCAAAACGCGGAAGTATTTTGTAGCATCTAACTGTCACAGCCAAAGACAAAAGCAGAGCTGCACATTTTAAATCGATTTTATGTGAAATCGATACAACTTTAAACCGATGCTGTGACGTTTTTATTTGATTTTAACGTTGTTTTGCTTCAAAAATATTAACTTATTGATATAATGTTGATTAAATATTAAATAACTGCATTTTAAACCAAACCAACTCTATAAAGGTCGATCGTATCGATTACTTATTTAATAATCGATACGGATATTCGCACTCACGTCTATTCCTGTTACACCATTGTCTATGGCAACAATAAAATAATAAAGTATTCGTAATCAATTGGAATGTTTTTTATCATCATAAAATACTCCAGCTTTAACGAGACAAAGTGAAAATATTAAAAATCGTAGAAAAAAAAACAATTTGTTTAGTTCATATGAAGTTTAAGGTCGCCACAACAAACCCAGACCAAATTCTGCCATTGTTCTTTAATGTATTGAAAGTGGTAATAACAATTACATACTGAGTATACCAGTTCACAGTGGAAGCGTGCTGGGCCTGTACCTGACGGATTATTATCAAAGTAACGCAGGATTGAAATAATAGAAAAATATTGATTGCAAACAGTAATTAGCGCATCGAAGACAAGATGCCAACTAGGTAGTAACCTACCAAATTACAAATCAAATAAACAAAGAAAAGTGGCGCCAACAAGCGGCTCAGCGCAGTGCTATGATAGCACACTTAAATTGTTTGGTTTATACAATTCCAGCACCAAAAATGAAAATACCTGGCCAATATAAAATTTGAAAAGAATTTCATCTTACTTTCCTTATTTTGACTAACTTTTTGATTCTTTCCAGGTACTCCATTCGCGGACAAATGCGAATGTCCCGAAGGACTCTCAGGGCCGCACTGCGAGCAGACCTCCATCGGTTTCCATGGCGACGGCTGGGCCATGTACGCGTCCCCGCCGGCCTGCCAGGAAGGGCACGTCACCTTGACCGTGACCTCGCACTCTAGTAACAGCCTCATCTTCTACCTTGGACCCCTGAAGCATAATCCGTTGCTTGAAGTGCAAGGTAAGAAATAATTAAATAAATGTCTAGCATTGTCCGCGGCGCCGCGTGCGTGCAGCTTTTAAACCACTTTAGCGAAAGAGTTTCCAAAAATCCTTTCTAAGTGCTTCCCTATACTACTTAAGGAACATGCATGCTAAATTTCAGCTTCTTGCGCCCAGTAGTTGGCTGTGCGTCGTCTAGTCAGTCAGTCAGTAACAGAAGAGCTTTTTTTAAGAAAATAATTATGATTTAAAAAAAATTGTTTGTGACTAGTTTAGGTGTCGTATGGACTGCCTCTGTGGTCCTGTGGTAGTGTTAGCGATCGCGGACCATGAGGTCTCGGGTTCGATTCCCGGGTCGAAAGTAATATTGGGTTTTTCTGTTAAGAATTATCCAATAGAAGTTCGGATGCAGGGAGTTGACGGTGATATACCCCCGTGCCTCGGAAAGCACGTTAAGCCGTTGATCCTGCGCCCAATCTCTCTCCGGTCGTGTCGCTTGTGGCGTCCCATGAGAGTGAGGGAATAGAGAGTGCACTTGTGTATACGCACACACTTGTGCACTATGTCCCGGGCAGTTGGCAAGTCTCATACATAGACAAGCCGCCGGCGTCGTGGCCAAAATCGGTCGGGAGGACGTCATCAGGTGTCGTATTGTAAACTGTGGAAAAAACTGACAGCCATTAATTAGTTTTTTTGTCATTCAGTATTCATATCAAAAAATTCGGCGTAAGTAACAGAGTCTATAAATTATTCTATTTTCACTCGGGAAAGCCGGAAAAAGAAGATATCGGTGTTTAATGTTTAGTTAAGAATGAACAATGTGGGTATGTTTGAATTATCAAAGGCATTATGTCAGATTGACATCTAAACGCAGAACTATTCTGTAGCATCTACCTGTCACAGCCAAAGACAAAAGCAGAGCTGCACATTTTAAATCGATTTTATGTGAAATCGATATAACGTTAAAACGATGCTGTGACGTTTTTATTTGATTTATAAGTTGTTTTGCTACAAAAGAATTAGCTTATTGATATAATGTTGATTAACAATTAATTAACTGCAATTTTAATTATTATATTTTTAACCAAACCAACCCTATAAAGGTCGATCATATCGATTACTTATTTAATAATCGATACGCATCAATGTCAAACGTCTATTCCTGTCACACCATTGTCTATGGCAACAATCAAATAATAAAGTAAGCACCTAGTTCGTAATCAATTGGAATGCTTTTTATCATCATAGAATAATCCGGCTTTATCAAGACAAATTGAAAATATAAAAAATATTAGAAAAAATAAACAATTTGTTTTGTTCATATGAAGTTTAACCTCGCCACAACAAACCCAGACCTAATTCTGCCATTGTTCTTTACTTACCAAATCTTCACTGATGTTCCGGAGTGGATCTATAAGATTAAACTCATAATTTTGGCCAAAATAACAAGCAAATCGTTATAGTTACCAGTACAATGATCAGGGTTTTCTTCATCGAAGTCGTCGGGCACCAAACAAGTGCACGGATTCACACAAGTTTTACAATGTTCAATAGGTTATATGTTTATCTTTTATCACAAAACACAAAACAATTCGCGAAGCTACTAGGACGAGCTTTCCAAAAGGCGATCAATATAATTCCAACACGCAAAAATACAATTCTGCGTGGGCGCAAGAAATTCAACGTGTCGACCCAGCGAAATTTCCAGAACAACGCAGTGAATGACAGTTCATAGTGTGACTATAATCAAAATTTACAATAGACTAAACAAAACGTTACTAACCCATATAATCGATTTGACTTATCATAAATAATATTTCTATTTCAAACAAATAGGTATTGCATAGTCCAACAAATGCCTTAATACAATGGAGCTCAGTATATTAGTTACTTAACCCTTACTTGCGTCGAGTGATATCAAGCGACGCGGTACGATGCCACGCGATACGATGCGACGCGACGCTTTACAAACATTCTCACAACTGATCGTTCGAAAACTGTAAAAGGTGCAACAATTTTATGTGTCTGTCTACTGTCAAAAGTCATGTTTGTTGGTCAGTTGATAGAAATTGGAATGATGGAATGAAACAGCTATACATGGTCTATTCGCATCGCATCCTCCTATTGACTGACATTGCTATTAGGAAATCCAGCAGTGTCCAGCTGTTTGATAATATGTGCTGGGTAAACTAAGAAGATCAAATTTGTGGAAAACCTGTGATAAACGCTACTATTTGTTTTTTTTTGTATCGTGCCAAATCGCATCGCGTTGCTTCATAAACCACCCACATGTCTTTCGAGAACATCGTGGAGAACTCTCAGATATACAGTTATCCTCACGATGTTTTCTTCACCGTTTGGCAAGCGATAATTTACATTTGAATACTTACTTGATACTTGATACTTGATGGCACGGGCTGTTTCCGCAACTCCACGTCTTGGCGTGTATTTTGCGTGCGGGTGGGAATGGTGTCGTCACTCGAGCCACCCCAGCTCTTCGAGGAAGGCCAGCAGACTCTTGATGTGGCCCACGGCCTCCCTCAGGGTGCTGTATCTGCTCAGGTACTGCTGCCTGTACTGTGCAACCTCAGGGCAGTCGAGGAGCAGGTGGGCTGCCGTCTCGTCTGCTGCCATACAGGCCCTGCACAGCGGGCTGTCGGTGATACCTATAGTAAATAGGTGTTTATTAAAGAATCCGTGTCCTGTGTAGGCGGCCGTGACTGTCCGTAGTTGTTGTTTGGACAGCCGGAGGATTTGTTTAGCTATCTTACCGTCTACTGCGGGAAGAGCCTCCTTGGCCTGCCTACATGTTTCAATACCAATCCAGGACTGGTTGTGTTTGGTCCTGGTCCTATTTCTTACCAGGTTGCGATAAAAACCAGAAGGTAGGGGAATAATGGGCTCGGGTCCCACCACCTCTAAAGTGGCCCCTCTTCTGGCAAGTACGTCGGCTGCGTCATTCCCTCTTGAGCCACTGTGGCCCTTAATCCATTGCAGTGTTAATTTGTTTAGTTTACCTACCTCTGTTAGTTTCTGGTGGCATTCAAGCGTGAGCGCCGAGGTGACAGTATGGCTTTTGAGGGCTGAGAGGACAGCCTTACTATCTGAGAGGATCCTAATGGACCGTTCCCTTACCTCACGTGCCATGATTGCTGTGGCAGCTAGGATTATGCCAAAACATTCGGCCTGGTAGACCGTGTTGTAGGCTCCCAGCGGTGCTGCGATGTTGATGTTTAGGTCCTCGGAGAATACTCCTGAACCCGTACCTGTATCTGTTTTAGACCCATCTGTGAAGATCGTGAGCTCGTTGTGGTTAACTGCTCCTTCGTGTATGTCCTCGTACAGTTGGATTTTGTATTTCTTGTCGAAAACAAATTGTTTCGGTATACGGTCGCCAATGGCTTGTGTAATAGGAACTTCTTTAAAGAGTGTATTTAAGTTGTTAGTGTGCGGCGTGTTGGTGTCTTTCCAGAGCTTCAGGGCTCTTAGCCGGACTGCCGACATCGTTGCTTCCTGTTGTATGAACAGGTGCAATGGAGGCAGGTCCAGCAACACTTCAAGTGCCGCTGTTGGCGTTGTTTTCATACAGCCCGTGGCCGCTAGGCATGCAAGTCTTTGAAGCTTCTGAAGCTTGTTGGCGGCCGTTATTAGGTTGGTCCGAGGCCACCACACTACTGCGCCGTAGCTTACCATCGGACGTATTATTGTCTTATAGAGCCATAAGACAATTTTGGGGGATAGGCCCCATCGTTTACCTATCATCTTCTTGCACTGCCAGAAGATGATGCTGGCTTTATTGAGCTTATTTTCCATGTGGCTGTTCCATGTCAATTTGCTGTCGAGAGTGACGCCCAGGTACTTGACCTCGGTAGACAGCTTAAGCTCTGTATCAAATAGCCTGGGCAATCGGTAAGTACCCAGCGCGCGCTTGTGTGTGAACATAACTAGTTCGGTCTTGGTCGGGTTTACAGATAATTCGTACTCATTACACCACCACTCTACTATGCGTAGGGCTTGTTGGGTTAGGTCGTACACTGTACTGGTTACCTTACCTGAGGTGAGTATGGTTAGATCATCTGCATAACCTATTGTAAAGAAGTATCTCGCGTTGAGTTTGTCTATGAGTTCATTGATGACTAAGTTCCACAATAGCGGGAAGAGTACACCTCCCTGCGGGCACCCTTTAGTTATCAAGGCTGTCTGAGTGTCGCCTTGCAGGCGCACTACCCTTTTGCTGAGCATGTTTTGGATCCACTGTATGAGCATCTGGTCCACACCATGCCTGGCTAGGGCGTTGCTTATGCTGGAAAAGTTTGTCTTGTTGAAGGCTCCTTCTATGTCGATGAAGGTGCCCAGGCAGATGCTTTTTTGTTGTATAGCAGCTTCTATCTGGTTCACGACCTGATGTAAGGCCGATTCCGTCGATTTCCCTGAGCTGTATGCATGTTGGTTGGCATGTAAGGGTAGGTGCTTAAGAGCCCCACTTCTTAGTTCCCTCTCGCAAAGCCTTTCCAAGGCTTTAAGCATGAAGGAGGTGAGGCTTATTGGTCTAAAGGACTTTGCATGGGTATAGTCTGTTTTGCCTGGTTTTGGTATGAAGATTAGTTTAACTTCCCTCCACCTCTTCGGTATATATCTGAGGGCCAGGCTAGCCCTCATAATTGCCAGGAGTCTTTTAAGGACAGGTTCTCCTCCCCATTGTAATAACCCTGGGAAGATGCCATCCAGTCCGGCTGCTTTGAAGGGGTGGAAGCTATCGATGGCCCATCGGAGTTTTTCTTCTGTGACCACGTTGTTTGCGTGTCTCCATTCGTGTTCGGTCGCCACTGTTGGTGTATCGTGCCACGTTATTACCGGGGTGAGGACGCAGCCTGGGAAGTGTGTTTCGAATAGGACGCGTCTTGTCTCCTCCTCCGATGTGGTGTATGTGTTATCCGGTTTACGGAGAGTACCTGGTGCAACCGTTGGTTGTTGGGCCAGTAGTTTCCTTACCCGGTTTGCTTGTTGGCAAGATTCAATGCTCCCACAGAATTTTCTCCATCCCATGGTGCGTCTGAATCTGAGGCATTTCCTGTAGTCTGATTTGGCCGCTTTATAAGCGTCCCAATCTGCGTCTGCGCTTGTGTTCATTGCCCTATTTAGAGACTTCCTTACCTTCTTGCGCTTACGTTCAAGTTCAGCGCCCCACCAGGGTTGTTTCCCCGGGGTTGAAGGCGGGGTGGTTTCCGGGCAAGCTGCATAATAGCTGTCAAGCATCGACTGCGTCAGTATACATACCTGATCGTCGATCTGTACAGTGTCACCCAGTACCGGCGGCGTGGCCGTAAGGGTAAGTTTCTCTTTAAGTAGTAGGACATACTTTGCTTTGTCAGTGTTGTGTGGTTTCCTGCGGGGCTGTGTGGGCTGTATATCGACTTTTATGGAGAAGCTGATCCATCTGTGGTCTGAGCATGATGCCTCTTTCGAGACGTGCCATCCCTTGATGCGTTCAGCCGCTCCTTCTGTTGCGAGAGTTAAGTCGATAATTGTCCGACTACGTTTAGTGACGAAGGTGGGCTCCGTACCTGTGTTTAATAGGGTAAGATTAGTGGTGAATAAGTATTCAACCAATGACATACCTCTGTTATTGTTGCAGTCCATGCCCCACATTTGGTGGTGGGCATTGGAGTCCGTTCCTATTACGACCTCCGTATTGGTTCTCTCGCACTGGTTAACCAGACGCGTGAGGTCGAACGGAGGCGGGTCTTCGGCCTCGGGCATGTAGACCGATGCGAAAACGACCGCTATACTCCTTGGCTGCTGTATTATTTCGATTTGTATTGCTGTGATGTCTCTGGAACAGAACTCCATTAAAGCTTGGGCTCTGATGTTTTTAGTTGTAAGTATGCAGGTTCTTGGATGTGTGTGGTCAGTAGAAGAGTAAATCTTACCTCCCAGACTGGAGAGGCCTCTAATGAGGCCACCCCTTATCCAAGGTTCCTGGATGAGCACGATGGCTGAATGTTGGACCTCCATCCACTTGCGCAGTTGCGCAGTGGCCGTTTGGCTATGATGGAGGTTGATTTGTAGGCAGCTGACGTCACTAGGCAGAGGGTTCATCTGTGGGTGATGTCCCCTCCCCCCCGACCCTCAGCTGCGTTAGGCCAGCCAGGATGTCGCCGGCCTCCACCCCGTCGTCCCGCCGCACCGGACTCAGGAGCAGGCTCTCATCTTCCGAGTTACCCTCGGCTGACGGGCCAGCCTCCGAGCCAGACGCGGCCGGCTCTGACGGGCCGGATTCCGCGGAGCATCCTGACTGGGTGTTTGAGACTTGCTGTGTGGAGTTGTCGCATCCCGGAGGATGGTCGACATACTTGCCTGTAGAGTCCCGGAACCGGACGTAGACTGCGCCCAGCCCCAACGCGAGGCGGCGCTCGTTCTGCACCAGGACTGGGACTTGTTCCTCCGGGACGCCCACGACCAGGAACCACCCACCTGACTGTCTCTCCGAGTGCAGCAGAGACCATTTGTCGACCGCCAACCAGGGGTTCTGGAACTCCAGAGCTCGACCTACGTCGCGCACGTCGTCCCAGACTCCCTGTTCGTTCGGAACGACAACGCCGCACCGCACTCTCTTCGGGGCCTCTTCCTGGCCCCTAACCTCCAGTTCGAAGCCCGGTGGTGGGACCAGGAGAGAGACCGCCTCCGTCAGCCAGGTACGCGTTGCCTCGTCGGCGCACCAGAGTTTGAGGACCCCGTCCGCGTACATGGGTTTCCCGGTGAACGCAGGGGCGGGGCGTTTTGGGGTTTTAGTCGACCAGGCGTCACTCAGGATCTTCCTTTGAATCTCCGTGAGTATCCGGTCCACGAACTCCTTCGGCAAGTTCCCTGTGCGCTTGCATGTTACTGCAACGCCCAGAGATGCCTTGGAGGCCTGTGCATAGGACTTACCTTTTATCGTGGAGGAGTCGAGGCGGGGCTTCTTGTGCTCCCCTCGAGGCGAGCTGGTCTCGTTGAGAGCACGTTTGGCCTCACCTCTTTCCTTGTTTCCGGCAGTTTTACCTGCCGTGTTTCCTGGTGGTGCTGGGGCTGGATGCCGTCCAGGGTGACCAGCCCGCCGCTTGGCGGCAGGCGGCTTCCCCGTACTGCCTCCGGTCTTCGTACACCCCCTACTGCTGAGCGCAGGCTGCGCGCTGGTCACATTACTGGGACCTGCGATAGCGGCCTGCTCCGCTGTTTTTGTAGAGGCAGCACCGGCTGCGGCAGCGGTTTGTGCCGCCTTCCGCCTTATTGCCAGGCGCTGTCTCTTGTTTTTGTTTGCCCTCTTTTTCTTCGCAGAGCTGGTAGCAGCGGGGCCACTCGGTTGTGTAGTGGGCGGGTGTTGGGCAGGATTGGTGGTCTTGCCCTTACCCTTGCCCTTGTGGTGGCTTACCACTTGCCAGCCTGCGAAGGAGGAGTCGTCTGCCCGCTTGATTTCAAACGGGCTGACGATTGTAAGGACGGGACCAGTACTAGCGTTAGCCAGCGCTGAAGTCTCGTCCTTGGGGGATGGTTTAACACCTGCAGCCGAGGCCACGGCGTCAACCATCTGTTTGGTTTTGGTTGATGCGGCGGGAACAGCTTTCGCTGACCCCGTCACAGTTGGGGTAATATTAGGATTTTCGGTATCCATGCAAGTTACTAAGACTTCATCCCTCTGGCTTCCCACCCTCCATGGAGCCCGCATCAGGGAACGTCATACCGGACGTTAGGATTACCAGAGGGATATAGGAACGCGGGGCTGGTTTACAGCACGACTTCGGGCGCCCGCTTGGGTCAACGGCCTGAGCCGAGTTACCAACTCTAGCCGTCATCCCTCGCTTGCGCCCTCCGTATAGCCTTCACCCACCTCATCAACAGCCGAAATAAATCCCGACTGCTGATGTGGACCCTACGTCCCTAGCCTGTGGCCCTCTGACGGGACACGATGGCCATTTCCCCCGCTGCGGCTCACAGCGGGGGCTACCGTTTAGCTTGAAATCAGGACCAAAGAGGGCGTGTTGCCTCACGGTCACATTACCGCCAGCGCCGCTCGGCTCAACCCCCCAGGACTCCGTCATCCCCGCGTACGGCGCTCGACTGCGCAGGTCCTAGCGCAGGTGGTCAGCTACTCTTACCCGTGACTTTTTACTACGAGCCCACACCCTCCCGACCACGAAGGGGCGTGATGAAGAGATGTGTTCCTGTATGTGGATGTGTGCGCGCATGTGTGTACGTGTGTGTATGTGCGTGTGTAATGTGCCTGTTGTTTGTGTTTCGGCTGGAGGTTTTGGTTGCATCCATTTCTGAAGGAACTGGACCAAGAACGGGCGGCAACCTCGAGAAGGATAGTCCACCAGCCTTGCCTAAGGGATCATCGCGACCTGCGCTACCCCTGAGACCATTCGCCACTCCCTGCACCGGACTCAGGTGCAGGGAGTAGAAGTCAGTGCAGTTCAGTGGTGTTAAATATGAGTTGACCTGCACGGACTTCCCACATTTGAATACGCACATAACTTCGAAAAGTCATTGGTCTTATACTTCTGGTAATCAGACCAGCTGTACTGTACTGTAAATGGACTCCCATTTATCAATTTGCAAACATAAAGATAAGATCTCTATATGCTGTAAGAGGGGCGCATCAAACGCAGCTATACAGTAATTTATGTTAAGATATGAATCGAGGCTCAATTGTTCCGCTTGAATCGTGGGCTGACCTATTTCGGAATTATAGTGTAAGACGTCTGGTAAACTTGAAAAGAGATATAGGCAGAAAAGATATTATGCTTGCAGCATTGTCAAGCAACGATCATGTACCAAATTTATCTGGTGGCTCAATTTTCTGTAATGCATTTTGGTTTGAATATCATGTCATCAGATTCAAGAGAATCGGAATTGAGATTGAAATTGTTCTATTTTTTTCAAAACTTGATTTTAACATGTAGATAAAGGTAAATGGGCACCTTAGTATGGAAACCATACCCATGGCGGACACAAACGAAATAAAGCAGAGTGTATTCATCTATGGCTCTCATTTACTATGCCATTAGTAGCATTAATGTGAGCCACGGGAATCTCAAAAAATTCAAGTGTTATCTATGTATATATTCATACTCTTTATCTCCGAAACTTCTGATCCGATTTGAAAAGTTCTTTTTGTGTGCAATAGCCACATTCATGAGAAAGGTTATATGCTTATTTGTATCCCGATATTCCCGCGAGATCACTGAATGAGGCCGACGAAGTCGCGGGCGTCCGCTAATTAATTGATATAGGTAAGAAAAATAAAATGCTAATTCATTAAAATATTTTTTATTCAATTTGATCCAAAGCAATCATAAGATCATTTAAAGGGAAACGGGTGCGTCTGTTGCTTCCTGGTGTATGGCACAATACAGATAATAAACAATGCTTTGACTGCACGGTTGGCGTAGTGGTTTAAGCAGCCGCTTTACCACTTGACACTGTGCCGAAGTGTTGTGGGTTCGATCCCCACACGAGACAACACTTTGTGTGATTCATAAATTGTTGTTTCGAGTCTGGGTGTTCATTGTGTCCGTTAGTTGTATGTTTGTAAAGTTCCCCGCGACACAGGATTTAGTCCTAATGCGGGAGTTGTCTTTAATATATATATATATATATATATATATATATATATATATGAATGCTACCGATATGGGCGCAGTTATTTAATGAGCGAAAAAAAAGCCTGTTCAATGTGCGAAAGAGACATCGTATACCATATCTCTAAACATTAGCTCATCCGTGCACCATGCTGTACGGTTTCGATATTATTTTTATGCCCTAAAAACCTGATGACCTGAAGATGAACTAAAAACCTTTGACACAGTTTGTTTTACATTTTTCTCCGTCAATTTTTAATCGAACTATTATATGCAATGAAAGGTTATATTATTCCCCTTTGTTTAAAACTATTTTGGTTAATGTCCGCCACTGTTCGCAAAGCGGGTCAGATATGCCCAATGACCTTTTAAGAAGATTCTGGCAGCAATTGAACGTTTTGTTTGGTGAATATTTTATTTGTTATGGCAATAAATATTCATTAATTACGGATGTTAACTTGTTTAATTACTTCACGGAGCGACTTCCGTCTAACCTCATCGAGTTTACGAAGTTTACAGACGATAGATAATATAACAACAAGGTTACAAAGGTTCAAAATACCTTAGAAAACGGACTTCTTACAAACAAGTCGTGTTTTTCAAATCATGAAAGGGCAATAATTCCCTCAACTGTTTATTAGCGCACATGTTTTTTGATCCCGTGAGAATTTCGGAAAATCCCTTCTTAGTGCCCCCACTAGGGACTTATTAAGGACCCCTAAAGATCATATATGCCATATTTCAGCTTTTTACGCCTGATAGTTTTGCCTGTAGCTTGTCTGACAGTAAGTCAGTAACGTAAGTTACGCAAGAACTTTATACATACAGATGGATTCAATCAATTAGGAACCTTTTCCCCTCCAAATTTTCTATTAAAATTTTTATAATTCAAGCATTCGACAATGATATAACCGTCACGTTCTTCTCATAAACGTTACGCGTACCACGTAATTCCGTATACATTACGCCTTAGGGAATATATAAATCTTGTTGCCGAAAATAGCCTAATTTATTAGGAATCTCGTCATTGCCGAAATTTACGTTTTAATAAGGCCGTTTGAATTAGTTTCTTCGCCATGTATTTTCGCTACGGCAAATACGCTGCGATGCCAAATTGGCAATCTACTCGAGTGCCGTGTCCACAACGAGCAAGTGTTGGAGTAACCAGTTAATTTCTGTCAACTTCCCTCTGAGAACGTTTAATAAGTAAAGATGTTCAATAAAGTCAATGGTATTAGTTGTTGCTTTAGAGTGAATGGCAAACACAAAGCTCTGGGAGATGGTATTGTATAAAGTGTTCTGTTTTGTTCCTTATTTAGTTTAAAGTTTTAAACTCATATGAAATAAAATGTAGATACAGCATGCCCATAATACACGCTCATATTTCAAAATAAGTATAATAACATATATATGACCCACAATAAAAATTTAAACAATTTTTTTATAATTTTAATAGTGGATCAAGTGTTGGCACACACAATGTTCAAGAGGAATTCCTTTTTTGCCTTTAGTGTATAAGTTTTAACCGGTCCACCAGGCACTATCACTGGGCTGGTCAAAGGATTCTTCCTATTGTTGGAGGAAAAATACCTCGTTCCTCTGAAAGAGTTTAATTTGTCCCCATTTTATAGCTATGATTCGCACCATATCGCATATCTTTCGGCCTAGGAATACCTAATATCCCAACTTTCTAGTCACAAAATTACTTGAAAACTTTCCTAATTTCAGTGTTTGTGTCTTTAATAGTATTGTTAATTGGGCTTTGCTGAAATAAAAACAAACTTTTATGTTTTAGAAATTAACAAAGTATTTAAGTCTTAACAAGCTGAAGACTGTTTCAAGTATTCGATGAGCGTGCTTTGTACATAATGATCTAGTTTTTTATTTTAAGTTTTTGTATTATTATTGACAATGTTTTTAGAATTTAAGCTTTTTGTTCTACGAATTTGTTTTAAGTGACTTTTTCTTGGAATTTACAATATATCTCAATTAGACATGAAGCACGGATAAAATAAACAACAGAGATTCTATATTTTCACTTTCGTCTGTTATGTGTGCCATGATATTGTGAGTATTTGTGAGGACGCCTAGAATTTGTGTTTTTGCTTGAAGATGGAGTCCTGCGTTTGAATCCCAAGTAACGTAATTTTAGGTTGTCTTTTCCGCTGGATATATGTTTAGGAAAATGGCCTGCCCTGCAATCTGCATTAGATCCGGTATGAGAGTCTAAGAGCATTGGTCGCAGTCTGAAGAGTAATGCACCTTTGTTGAATATACCTAACTGAGGATGCCCGCGGTTACACCCGCGTTATTTAAGGCTACTGCTCTGCTCTCGTTGCTCATAGTGTGATGTTATATAGCCTATAGCCTACCTCGATTAATGGGCTATCTAACATTGAAAGAATTTTTCAAATCGGACCAGTAGGGTAAGGTGGTGTTAGAGTGCGCGGTCGATAAGAGTACGCATCGAACTTTACGCCGACCCTGTGCGAGATTTGCGGCTACCGTTAGTTGTGCTTAGGTCCAACAGTGATAACGGTTACGCTGCCGGAAAAAAAAATTTGGTTAAAAAACGGAGACACCAGGCAAGTCAATAGATTTTTGCTCATTTTGATCAACGCGACTGCATTGCGACTTGCATGAATTTCTGCTCCTAAACTATTATTTGAATAAGAATATTGATTAATTATCCAAGTAACGTATGTACTTGGCTAACCGATTCGTACGAAAAACTTCGCACATCTTTCAATAGATGGGGCAGGTGGTTCAATATCTTCGAGAAGAGCGAGGTGTATAAGAGTGCGCATGGTGTGAATGTATAAGATTGCTCACGCACTCTTATACGACATTTATTTTCTTCATGTAGGTTGTGAGTAAAATTAAGAGTAATTTTATAAACTAAATATTTTTTGTGTATTTACAGAATTCCAGTCATAAAATGCAGACCCTTGGCTGTGGCTTTCACACTGTCCTAAAAAATACTATGCCAATTAATGTGAAAAATGGTTGCGTATCCATTCTGGCAGAGCAGTTACTGTGTTCCAAGTAGTCGGAATTTTTACACCAGCATACTTAAAAGCTGCAACACTATCATGTACAGCACAAAGTTTCAAAGTTACTGGCATTGAGCCTTACGATCCCGATGTTTTTACCGAAGCTGTTTTTTTAGCAAGTTCAGTAACAGACAGAGATCTAGAGTCGTCTGCACATGTGGTTTCAGAGCCAGACCCATAGCCACAACCACCAACGAGTGGCTCAGTTGAATTAAACTCGCCATTTATTGACACACCTACAGGATACACCTATTGATGATGCGCGCACTCTTGTACAACCCGCCGCGCACTCTTGTACGCCCGGGTGTATAAGAGTGCGCGATTTTCATTTTTAATATTTCTTCAGTTCATATTTAAACTAATGGCGTTACTGGAATTTGTTGTTTCATAATAAGCCAAAAAATATATAGAGATTATAAATAAATAATGTTGATTTTTCTAAATATGATATTTTATTTTTCATGAGACCTCAAAGTTAAAATGCGCAATCTTACACCACCTTACCCTAGTTCTTGAGATTAGCGCGTTCAACCAAACAAACAAACAAACTCTTCAGTTTTATATATTAGTGTTACGAGCTGGGGTTCGGTTATAAATTAAATTCCTATGCCACTAAAACTGCACTTTATTTTACACACTTATTCACGCTTAATTCCCAACACTAATAAAACACTATTTCACACTACTAGAAAACACTTCCGACTCTTCCTTGTCTTTCGCCGATCTTGATCGCTTCGCTTATTCAATTGAACTGTCCTGACTCGCGCGTTCACGCGGTATTTATACCGGCCGGAACACATAACTAGTCTGTTCGAGACGCTTCAGGAAAGTTCTGGTAGCGTGTGGGCGTTCTAGAGTTGTGGTATTGTTCTAGTCTAAACAGCAACGTCATCTATTAGAGAGTAGATGTAACACTGATATATCCGTTGTCTTCTAGTTCTTTCATTCACCGATAGATGGCGTTATTTTCAAATATCGCCATTCGTAACATTAGTATAAGATTATACTTCGCCCGCGCCAGTCTCAAAAGTCATACATCCTCACCTGTTGCAATTTGTAAGGAGGACAAACAAACAAATAGACTGACAAACACAATTTCGTATTAGTAGGGAAACATCTGAATAAAAAACTAAATGTAAACTTTAACTATAAAAATGGCATTAATAACGTTTAAAACAGTCTCCAGTGCCTTTTGAATGCAGTAGCATTTTCCACGCAATACTTAAGTTTCAAGTGCCAGACCTGATTTATTATTAATCTTTAGAAACGTTTTGCGTGCGCGTAATCTAGTTTAAAAAAAAACGAAGCTAGACAATTTATTGAAATTAAACTACAGGTTGCGGATTTTATCGCGTTATATTGGTCTCACTGAGTTATTACATCCAAACCGAATGATCTAGAGACTACATTTTTTAATTTCTTACTAGCCGACGTTTCGAATTGTTTACCTTTACATGATTTATGAAACCCAAGAAGGTCACGGCAGACTGAGGTGATATTTGCCTTTTTCTTGAATGTATAAGTTATCTCAAAGTACCAGAACATTTTTCAACTATTGTTGTTACTATTTACGCAGAATGAGCTCACAGTGTCTTTAGGTCTTGTGGTGATTTTGTCCTTCTTGGGTTTGATTAGCGTTATGACAGGCCAAGGAAGAACATTCCAACCATTCCGAGACAATTTAGTAACAAATGGTGAGGAAGGCGTCTTCAAGAATAGACTACAGCCTGCATTTTCATAATTCATTTATCATCAGCCTTAAACAGTCCACTGCTGGACTAGGCCTCTCGTTTGAAAGGAGGAATTGGCCTACTATGCCACGCTGGCCAAACGGGTTGGTATAGGGTTTGTATCAAAGAACAATGGCAGAATTTGGTCTGAGTTTGTTGTGGCGACCTTAAACTTCATATGAACAAAACAAATTGTTTTCTTTTTCTACGATTTTTAATGTTTTCACTTTGTCTCGTTAAAGCTGGAGTATTTTATGACGATAAAAAGCATTCCAATTGATTACGAATACTTTCTTATTTGATTGTTGCCATAGACAATGGTGTGACAGGAATAGACGTGAGTGCTATATCCGTATCGATTATTAAATAAGTAATCGATACGATCGACCTTTATAGAGTTGGTTTGGTTTAAAATGCAGTTATTTAATTTTTAATCAACATTATACCAATAAGCTAATATTTTTGAAGCAAAACAACGTTTAAATCAAATAAAAACGTCACAGCATTGTTTTAAAGTTGTATCGATTTCACATAAAATCGATTTAAAATGTGCAGCTCTGCTTTTGTCTTTGGCTGTGACAGTTAGATGCTACAAAATACTTCCGCGTTTTGATGTCAATCTGACATATGTCATTTAATAATTCAAACCTACCTACCTACATTGTTTAACTTTCATACTATAACTTTCCTTTTACCTACATTGTTCATTCTTAACTAAAAATTCAAACACCGATATCTTCTTTTTCCACCTTTCCTGAGTGAAAATAGAATCATTTATAGACTCTGTTACTTACGCCAAATTTTTTGATATATTTTTTATTACTGTTCGCTTCAATTTAATTTCAGACATTTTGATGTATGGAGATCTGCCATTGTCCTTTCCTTCTCTTATAGTGCTGTTTTTTGCATAATATGCTTCCTCTGTCGGCTCTTACGACACCCATGAGATCAAATTCCATATTCTTAATCCGTCACTACACGGACATTATCATAATAATAACTTCAAAATCGCTGGCTTCTCAGTAGTGTCTGTCTACGTCATAAAAGGTACCCACACAGTTTAGGTTCTGCCACTATATCTCAGTATAAGGTGACATGCTTTTATACAGCTTAGTGCTATTGCCGTCACGAAACATACTCCACTGCAAAATACAACTTTTATTCTAAAAACAAAGTAGGTACATCACAATCAAAGTTCACAAACCGCCGACGCCGACTAACTACTCAACAAAGCGCAACTTTAACAATGAACATGTCACAGTAGATTGGCGTAACTACTTGAATAATGATTTCCTCCACAATACTCCCACATTCAGAGCGAAAAAAATTATACCTCTTTTCTCTTGGCCAATCATAACACGCTATGACGTGATGGCGACAAAATTAGCCAATCAGCGGGCGACATTTGCATTCTTAGCTGCGCGACGTTTGTCAATGGCTTGTGTTTTGCCGTGCTTTTAAGGGTGACCAAGATTTTGAAATTTTAAGGACATTGGTTTTAACCTGTACATATCGTAGCAATTGCTTGTTATTGTCAATTATAGTCAATATAGAATTGTTTGTGAATATGCGAATGTTAGACGTTAAATATTATAGATATAAATGTATCTCAAAATAACTTGTACTTTCGTATTGCGACAGTAATGAAGAGTAGATACAATTCATATTACTAAAATAATCCTAGTTAAATCCGTTTCAATAGGGAATATGCATGTTTTTTTTTATTGCTGCTATCGTTTAGTTATGTTAATATGATACCGTAAAAAATATTAGTCGTGGAGAAGTCAACATTTATTTTAAATTAAATGTTGAAAATTGCAATGACATAACGCTGGTTTAAACACCCCCATTCTAGCGCACTTAGTGGTTACGTCATGACGTCAGCGTTCTCAATGTTTGAGTTAACTGTCAACTCTGTCAAATGTTTTGGCATCTCTGTCAAATGTTTTGACATCTCCGTTAAATATCTGGTACTGTTTTGACACTATTGACATATCCTCAGCGAACCGTGTCGTCACTTTGGGGTCTAGCCAATAGCGTTGCGTTTCGACATCATAGACGAACAAAAAGTTCGACATTTTAAATTTAGCTCGTAAATTCTTATTTTTATTCACGATTTTAGAGCGTATAAATATAAAATAATGTAAGAGGTGTCTTTCTTTACCGATAAAGAATGTCATAAAAATATATTCGCTTAATTCTGAATCACACGCATGTTCCCTATTATAATTCACTCAGATCACTCATTTTGAGATAGGATATCTCAAAACGTGGTGTTGTGTGTGTATTTCACACAAATACAAATACAAATCTAAGTTTGTGTAATCGTGCTAAGGCAAACGAAACAGATAACTTCAACAATTTTCATAACAATGGTATTAGTACAATGATGAGTATTCTATAGTCTAGTGTTATCTGTGAATAATTCAAGTAAACCTTCTATAGAACTTTATCGCAAATTATATTCTGTATGAATTATAATAACAGCTACATTTCTATTCAAATCCTTTATCAGTAAAACTTGAATGGAACTATTCTCCGAAATCATAGTCAACGTAGTTTGAATGTTAAGGCTGTAATGATTTTTTTAATGATCACATAATGATAATGACTGACAGGCGCAGACCATTATGATTTATGAAAACCACAATCTCGTGATAGGTGGGTTGGTACCTCACTGGTAGTTTCGCCCCAGTTACGTAATTATTTTCACCACCTGTAGGGCTGTCGAGTTGATGACTTGGGGGAAAAGTCACACTGTAACAGTAAGCGGAAAATATCAATAGCAATAAATCTAGGCTTTTAAAGACCAATTCTTTATTATGAATTTTGCTAAGCGCCATTTTGAAAAAAGCTCGACTCCATATTAGATATTTTTGAAGTTCTGAGATGGAGCCCACTAGATAATAATATGGAGTAGATAATCTACGGCACCTGTTTCGATCTCTTACATCAGTGAAAAAAAAAGTTCGATCGATGCAATAATCGAAGCAATTGCCAGGATAAAATCCTTTGTAAGCACTGTCTTCACTCATCCAAGATCTGTCTTAGTATTTTTGATTGCAACGTTCACACGTAAAGATTTGCCAACAGATTTATTCTAGATAGCATTTGAGTATTTAAGCCTTACAACTAACTGCACGAAGCAAAGGGTTCTTGTGACAATTTTCGAGTCTTCAATCTATTGTTCACGCAATTCCCCCTTCCAATATAGGTGGCAACCCTATCCCGAATACAGCTAGTTCATGTATAATTAATAACAAGCCGTTGTTGAAGAAAACATCATTATCCTGTTGTAAGGCGGAGTAATTAGCAGATTACTTATCACGTGCGTGATTTGTTCGTCGTGTGGGGCTACAAATAAGAACAAAGGGTGAAATTGTCGAACTTAATGATATATTTTAAGACAAATTATCAATCAAACACCGCGCCCCGCCCTTTACATACATATTATAATCCTAGTTTTATGTTTATTTTTAATCGTTAATGACTTAATGTGTTATTACTTTATTAGCGATAAGGTAGACTTGCATTGTGCCCAAATCATTCAGTTTGCTCTATACGCTTTGTGTAGGTATATAAAATTAAAACCCTTTTATCATAAACAATAGCAATTTCGCAAATACACCAAAAGGTGCTTTGACTTGATGTCACTTTTACGTCTAAAATTTTCACCAAGGTACTAACTACTTTTATAAAATTCAGTAGGAACTCGCAAAATAAAAAATGGGTAGTAGGTACGTTTTCAATTCTAGGTTTTGTATTTTTTTTATATAGTTAATTATACTTATTATAAAATGAAGTACCATTTTCGCCTTGTCCGTCTTTATGATCGTTATAAACTAAAAAACTACTGAGCGGATTTTTGGACGGTTAACGCCATAAATAATTACTATGATTCCTTAGGATGGTTTAGGTGTACAATTAAGGCAAGCGAAGCCGCTGCGCTATAATCAGACAGACCCCTACATCTGTCATCATCATATTAGCCGAAAGACGTCCACTGCTGGACATAGGCCTCCCCCAAGGCCGCACAGGCCGATCCTGAGCCACCCGCATTCATTCGCTGCCCGCGACCCCAACAAGATCGTCAGTCCACCTTGCGGGAGGCCTACCTCTGCTACGACGTCCTGTGCGTGGCTGTCCCTCCAGAACCTCTCTGCTCCAACGGCCATCGGTTCTTCTGGCTATGTGCCCTGCCACTGCCACTTCAGCCTAACTATTCGGAGAGTTATGTCGGTGACTTTGGCTCGCCTGCGGATCTCCTCATTTCTTATTCGATCCCGCAGGGAAACTCCGAGCATAGCTCTCTCCATCGTCTCTGAGTGAACCTGAGCTTTCGGATAAGGCCCATACCTAGTTAGCGACCATGTCTCGGCTCCGTAGATCATCACTGGCAACACACTGGTCAAAGACTTTCGTCTTGAAACACTGCGGGATATCGGACGTGAAGATTGCCGTAACTTCCCGAACGCCGCCCAACCGAGTTTGATTCGTCATCACATTCGTTCGATACATCTGTATCTATATATATATAATTATATCAAATTCTTGCGTTACTAACTGACTGACAGACAAGCCACAAAGATTGGGTGCAGGAAGCTGAAATTTGGCGAGTATGTTCCTTGGGGACCATAGAGTTGCACTACACTACTTGCATTTACCGAAGTTCTCACAGGGCCGAAAAGAAAAGGTTAAAAAAAAAGTGCGGTTGTAGCTATGTTTATCCGTTAGTTTTTCCATATTTTACTAACACTATTCTTTTCTTCAACAGATTTCATGTCTCTAGAACTAGTGGATGGTTACCCCGTACTGCTAGTAAACTACGGCTCTGGCACCACAAAGCTGAACAACAGCGTTGTCCACGTGGCTGACGGCAAGCCTCATCTCATAGAGATCGTTCTCATGAGGAGCTCCATCGAGATGTTCGTGGATAGGTGCAAGCTGTCGACTTGTATGAGCTTAGCTGCGCCTACGGGAACGAGGCAGATTTTGAATGGTGAGTTGAGTATTACTGTATTTTATTTTGCCTTGAAGCTAGATATATTGTAGGTGCAAGTAAATACTTGCATAAAAATAGAGGAAAATGTTACTCAACATGGTTTATTCAGTACATCAGATCTTAAGAACAACCCTAATTGCCATTAAGAAAATTTTTGTGATGATGGTGATGTTTGTGTAATAAAAAAAAAGCAACGATCCTGACATATCTCTCTTGCTTCATTCACTCCCATCAAATTCCTCATGCATGCTCTTCTGTTTAGGATACTTCCAACCTTTCCTGTTTTAAGGATGTCTCCGATCGGCAGGCCGATTCAGAATGTCACGACAAGTAATCGTACGATATGTCAAATTATTGTCCTCGTCTTTTAGCCGCCTATCAGAGATATTTTGAACAAATATTCATTGAATTCTGTTTATTTATTAATTTACTTCATACTGAATGCATAAAATTGATAGGAAATGCGATAGTTTTGACAAAAAATGAGGTAGCCCGTTCGACAATTAACGGAATCGAATGTCAAATGAGATATCGAAAGATTCTGAATCGCCCCCCAGGTCAGAGAACGTCCATCTTGATCTTCCCCTTCGTGCTGTCCCATTCTCACTTGCTTTATATATCTGCTTGGACAGTCTTTCGTCATCCATCCTCTCCATGTGTCCAAACCACCTAAGCATACCTTTCTCGATGCTTGTCACTACATCTTCTTTTACACCACAACACTCTCTTATCACACAATTCTTTACTCTGTCATTCAAAGACACACCACACATACTTCTCAGTGCTCTAATTTCTACAGCATTTATTCATGTCAGGGTCGTTGCAAATGGCGTTCCGTAGTCTCTGCCTACCCCTCCGGGAAACAGGCGTGAGTCTATGTATGTATGTATAAAAAAGCAAATAAAATAAATAGATTTGATTTCTTTCATAACTACTACGAGAATTTGATTTTTCTCTTTTTATATTTGTACTTAATGGCGAAATGTGGGTGTAACATTTACACCTCTGTCTACCCCTTCGGGGATACAGACGTGAGACTATAAAAAAAAATTGTAATGCAAATTCAATCCAGTTACAATTACTTGACTGTTGAAACTACTTGCGTAACATTAATTCAACTTTAGTTACAGTAATTCAAACTTAGTACGAGTAGCAGATATTTGACTTTAGTTACAGACATTCAACTATAGTTACAGACATACAATTTTAGTCACATAGGTATATTCAACTTTAGTCACATATATTCAACTTTAGTGACATACATTAAACTAAAGTTTTCTATAGTGTTTTAACTAAAGGTGTCTATGTATTTTTCTAACACACCACATTTTCCACAGTGAACGGTCCACTTCAACTGGGCGGCGCGAGTATAGATCTGGAGAACCTAGCGAGATCCTTTGGATGGAGCATCGCGCCAACCAACCTCAACTTTGTTGGATGCATCAGTAACTTTACGTATAACGATTATGTAAGTATACTTATTATAACATTTTTACTGTACGAGTGTAAGTTTTTTATATCTGCATATCTAGATATCCTTAGTATATTGTATTTCTGAACGGTTTATTGTAGCCAGGCAGTGGCCTAAATTAGATAGAAAATTGCTTCAATGAATTTCTGGCCAAATTCATTTCATCTTATTTATGTATTGACAAAAATTAGAAACCAAATATCACATGCATTCTTTAAAATTCACTCTTTCAGACACTCATACACACAATAAGATGTAATATCGTGTGTGGATGTTTTTGTATGAAGCATATTTATAATACACGTGTAACCATATTTGTAACTAGCTGTTTCCCGCGGTGTCACCCGCGTCCTGAGGGAACTACTTCGCGTCCCGGTCCAGCCGTTCCAGAGATTACCGAAAACAAACAGACAGACAGACAAAAAATGTCATTTCGCTATATGTACCGTGTATACAATCCAAATGAATTTGGTAAAAAGTGGTTATGTTAATATTACAAACAGACACTCCAATTTTATTTATATGTATAGATAAAGAATCGATTTGAATGAAAAGCTAAAGCTAGCTTAGGACAATTACCAAAATTTGTTCGCCCTTTGGTGCATAGTCGATGCAAATACACACTATTTGCGATGATTACATAACATTTATTACAAAGTGATACTGATAAGCTAATTTCGCCAACAGATGTACAACTTGGGTGAGCCATCACTACACAAGTCTGCTGACCCCAGCTGCCAGCGTTCAATGTTCACAGCCGTCACTTTTGGCATCGACGCCAATTTCCTCGTCGCCATACTTGTGTGCATCGTCATATTAGCCAGTAAGTATAAATTTTGTTATTTAGTTCTAAGTTTTCATGTAATTTAATTTGTTTGGACTTAGTTTATTATCGTGGACTTAAGTTCGTTTATGAGCACTTAAGTTCGTACGCACGGGCTATAGTATTTTTTTTAAATAGAAGCGTAAAGTCGTCAGCTGATTTGCTACTGAAAGCGCTAATACTATTTTTTTATAATCCAGCTTAAAATCTACCAATTTATATATTAGGTAGAATTCCACTTCTTTATTAAAACACGCAACTGCAATTTTAACGGTAACTTAACATAAACTAAGTTCCCGTTTGAACTACGAATAAAGTCTATTTCTACTAATTTATTTATTTAGAATTTTATTCTACCTCACCAACATTTTTTTTGTTTCTGTGCTTTTTTCACTCATCGCAATGACTTTACATTTTATCTGAAAGGGCTAAAGAATTTTGAAAAATTACAAAAGCTACGTGATTTTCCTCGTTCAAGAATAGTTATCTTATTTTCCACTTTTCTTTTTAAAACATGAATCAAAACATAAGTTGAGAAGAGTTCTAAAAATTCTGATGAATTATTAGTGAAACTCCATAACTTTATATAACGTCAATCATAATAAAAAATCTCAAAGGCTTGAGAATATAGAGATTCATGTCGGGTTTATTACATTTGCGACAGATATAATAATATTGATAGGATTTATTACTTTGCGATATCTTGTGTCGATTCAATGTATTATATTTAAGTACCTGTGGGCTTTAGTTATTAGAAAAAGAAATGTTTTTCGCCGTCGTTTATTCGTCTTTAATAACTTTAACTCAT
The DNA here is from genome assembly GCA_944739405.2 of Euclidia mi. Taxonomy (NCBI): domain Eukaryota; kingdom Metazoa; phylum Arthropoda; class Insecta; order Lepidoptera; family Erebidae; genus Euclidia; species Euclidia mi. Next base: position 20,156,939 of record OX123204.2, on the reverse strand, counting down.
TTTTCAAATCGCTTTCACACTCGTTATGGTGATATGTGGATTGTAATCAATAATTATTTGTAATTGAGTTTTATGTATGTACTAGCTTTAGCCCGCGGCTTCGCCCGCATGAAATTTTAATAAACAGTAGCCTTCGTACTTCCCCAGGTTTCAGACTATCCATATCAAATTTCATCACACATTAGCCGTGTAGCATACATATATTATAAACAGATAATACTTAAAATTACTTTCGTTTTTATAGTCGTCAAACTTCAGGTAAAGATTAGTATGTAGTGTATATTATTAAAGTTATTGAACAGCTTATATACCTACTGAATAGAAGAGCAGCAAAAATAAAAACTGAAAGCATTACCACAAAGTACAAAATCAGAGTGCCCCTCCGCCCCGCTGCGCTTAAGCGCGCCAACTCATAGTAAGCGGTTTAAATAACGCTGCGCTTAGGTCAATTATATCGTGATAACTATTAAACTATTCATACATACATACATACATACATATACTCACGCCTTTTTCCCGTCGGGGTAGGCAGAGACAATAGAACGCCACTTGCTCCTATCCTTACAAACCTCACGCGCTTCCTCTACACTCATTACTCTTTTCATACATGCTCGCCGGTTTCGGGTACTTCGGTCCTTTCCGTTTCTTAGGATGTCTCCAATTTGGTCGACGAATGTCCGCCGAGGTCTGCCGCGACCGACTTGCCCACACACATTTGCCTTATATATCTGATTCGTCATTCTTTCTTCACTCATTCGCTCCACGTGTCCAAAACACCTAAGCATTCCTTTCTCAATCCTTGTCACCACATCTTCTTTCAGTCCACTGCTCTTTCGTATAGTTGCATTCGGAATTCTATCAATCAGTCTTACCCCACACATACTACGCAGTGATCGCATCTCAACTGCGTTAATCCTACTTTCATGCTTTTTCTGCCAAACCCAGCTCTCACTTCCATACATCAACGTGGGGACAAGTGAGAGCATTCGTCCAAACTAATTACTGTAAAAGACAAAGTTCATCTACATTAAATAATGATCTGGCAACACATCTATCAATTTTGAAAACAATTTGATAACTACTCTAAAATGAGCATTATAAAAAACATAATTATATTTTTTTGTTATACTGTTTTATTACAATAAAAATGATGTAGTTAGGTTACTTATGTACTAAAAGCTAAAAAGTAATTCGGCTACCAGATCGCATCAATCTTCTCATCAATCTTGGGTATTGATTATACAAATATAAAATCGTTGGGCAAGTGATTTTTTTTTAATAATGTTTACTCTGGATACGTTAGGCCCAAAACAATTTTTTTTTAGTTAATTTTTTTTTTCAAGTTTTTAGTTTTGTTGTTAGTTGATACTTCTCATTCTTTTTTCATAGTGAGCCCTTTTCTACCAATCAAGTCCTGTCATTCGATACCCATATTGAGGTATTTGTGGAAAATAGGTAATCTGCCATTTTGTGGTGGCGACCATCTTGGCTTTTTCATATTAAGCTCTATTCTACTAATCAAGCCCTTTAATTTGATACCCATATTGAGGTATTTGTGGAAAATATGTAATCCGCCATTTTGTGGCGGCAGCCATCTTGGATTTTTCATAGTGAGCCCTATTTTACCAATCAAGCCCTTTCATTCGATACCCATATTGAGTTATTTGTGGAAAATATGTAATCCGCCATTTTGCGGCGACAGCCATCTTGGATTTTTCATAGTGAGCTCTATTCTACGATTCAAGCCCTTTCATTTGATACCCATATTGGAGTATTTGTGGAAAATAAATAATCCGCCATTTTGTGGCAGCGACCATTTTATGATTTTTCATAGTGAGCTCCTTTCTACCAATCAAACCCTTTCATTCGATACCCATATTGAATTATTTGTGGAAAATATGTAATCCGCCATTTTGCGGCGACAGCCATTTTGGATTTTTCATAGTGAGCTCTATTCTACGAATCAAGCCCTTTCATTAAATACCCATATTGAGGTATTTGTGGAAAATAAGTAATTCGCCATTTTGTGGCGGCGGCCATCTTGGATTTTTCATAGTGAGCTCCATTCTACCAATCAAACCCTTTCATTTCATACCCATATTGAGGTATTTGTGGAAATATGTAATCCGCCAGTTTGTGGCGACAGCCAGCTTGGAGTTTTCGTAGTGAGCCTTATTCTAACAATCAAGCCCTTTCATTCGATACCCATATTGAGGTATTTGTGGAAAGTATGGAAAACGCCATTTTGCGGCGTCAGCCATCTTGGATTTTCCATAGTGAGTTCTACGAATCAAGTCCTTTCATTTGATACCCATATTGAGGTATTCGTGGAAAAAACATAATCCGCCATTTTGTGGCAGCGGCCATCTTGGATTTTTCATAGTGAGCTCCATTCTACCAATCAAACCATATCATTTGATACCCATATTGAGGTTGTTGTGAAGTAATATGTGATCCACCATTTTGTATCGGCAGCCATCTTGGATTTTTCATAGCGAGATCTATTCTACGAATCAAGCCCTTTCATTTGATACCCATATTGAGGTATTTGTGGAAATAAATAATCCGCCATTTTGTGGCAGCGGCCATCTTGAATTTACAATCATTTAAATCTTTTAATCTCGATGACAATATGAGTGTATACCAAAATAATTATTTCAGATCAATCATCAGGAAGGGGGTTAAATTCCAATTACTTAATTTGACCCAAGCAAACAAAAAAAGATAATACAGGATTTTTGTTGAGTTAGTTGATACTTTTCCTTATAGTATGGCAACATTATTCAAAATCTTTATAAATTGTAGCCTATGTGTTATTCTGATGTATAAACTATATTACTGTAAGGTTTCATCCAAATCCGTTCAGTAGTTTTTGCGTGAAAGAGTAACAAACATCCATCCATCCATCCATACATCCATCTATACATACATCTTCACAAACTTTCACATTTATAATATTAGTAGGATTAGTAGGATTACGTAATCATAAACCATGAAAGTAATAAGTGAATACATAGACCGTTATCATATGACAGATTGGACCTTTGGTAGGTACTATTATCAGATGAATTTAATAAAATTTGGGATTATATTACGCTCATCATCATCATCATCGTTCTAGCGGCGATATTACGGTTGCATCCAAAACTTTCGCCTAGGATCCTGGGATCCGCTGTTTAGTCTAACCAGACATGACAGAATATTTTATTTACACCTCACTATAATCTCCATTTTCTTTCACAGTCCTCCTCCTAGCGGTAGTCGTCCACCGCCGCAGAGCGGATGCCTGGGCAGAGAAAGAGCTAGACGACATTCGGGAGAACATAATCGCTTACGAAGATGAAGGTGGCGGCGAAGGCGACGCGGGCTATGACCTGCATGTGCTCAGACAGATGTATGACGGCCCGCTGCCTGATACTGACGCGTTCATGCAGAGCAGAGGTGAGTCCTGTAAGTTGACGACAATCATCTTTTATTTTACTAACTTGATTTTAAGTCTTTTTACATAATATAGGAATAACTATTTTACAGATTTTGTAAGATTTTAGGGCCAGCGAGATGAGATAATCTTTTTGTACGATGAAGAACTATATTTATAGGTTTAATTAATTTAAATATTTTGGCAGTTACGCTCGATATTTTATTTTTTGGATCGTTTACGATAATGAGCCCTTCTCAGTGGCTAATAATTTTCTTTTGTATGTTTATCGCACTAGATACGCTATATTTCTATTAATATGAAGCTTTAAAGTATCTCATACAAAAAAATATCAAATATTGCTGTTCTTGTATTAGACAAAATCCGGTAAGGCTTGCATGTAACGTCATCTTACAAATCGCCCGCTGAAACCGTTCTAAGAATAGAAATCATCCTAGATACAAAATTTGAATCTATTTTATTCTGCCAAAAACTGCCTTGAGAAAGTCAAATCGTCTGAAATATAGCCAAAGCCCTCTAATTTATAAGAGCAATGTAAAACATGAACTCAAGGATCCAATATCAATATCTGACAGCCGCAAATCCTAAAAAAATAAATTACTTACGTAATAAGGAGAGGCAGTCATTTTTCAACCTGTCTCGCTCGGATCAATGGAGATCGTTATTGGAAAAAACGAGACGGCTATAAAGAATTGGTTGGTGATGTAAACGAGGACAGAGTTTATTATCTACAGATTTCTGTTGTTTATGAAATAGTTCAATAGTGCTTGAGGCTACGGAAGGATTTCTTGTTGTAATTGGATGGTATTGATAGAGAAGTTTCATTGATGCGGACTTTTTTACTTGGTAGAATTATTATTTTATGAAATAAAATTCTTGTTTGGAGTAGTCTGGAGATCATAACTGTATAATAATGCTGAAACCATACGTCTGCTGAAGAGAAGTATTTAGGAATACTTTGATAAAGTAGTAATTGCGATTTCATAGTTCAAAGAAAGTTTAGTGGAATAAATTGCGTCGATAATCTAGTGGCTTGTTTCTCACTTATACTTGACGCTAGTTTCAAGTCTCGAGTTTGATTCGCAGGCGGAAATATGAGGGTACTTACCTAATAAAACAACTTTCCTTTCCTGAAGTTACATATTTTCTGTGATCCTCAAATATATATTTCTTTAATAAAGTAGGGGAGAGTGGGTAACAGTGGATCACTTTTTTTTTCAAACAGTGCAACTGGAAAGTTTATGCCTGAATTATTAATCTCTGAAATTAAATCAAAGTATTAGTTATTAATCTTTAAAGAAAGAGTCATTTCAAGGCTTTCAGTACATAAAGTTACAAGATACAACGACTTGATTAAAAAATGAGAAATGATCCAGTGTGTCCCGGAAATGGGTCACTTTGGATCATTGCATGGGTGACAGTGAATCGACTAAGAGTGCGCAAAAATAATCCATTATATCTTTTTTCTAAGGTTACACAGATACTCAATACCTTACTTCCATGCCATTTATCTGGTACTTTTATTTTATTCGTTATCGGTACTTCATAAATTAGCCGTCGAACGTTTGCAATAGTCAGTTCATAGAACATTTGACACCACTTAAGAATATAATCGACTATATTCTTTTCTTGGTCATCGATAAATATTTTATGAACTGCATCATGATTAAAATGTATATTCTAACTCAATTGCAGTGCATTTTCCCTAAAAATAAATTACGAATGAATTTCAGTTCCGCGAGTCACAGCGGATTAGTAGTTCACTGTGACCCAAAACGAAATGATTCATTGTGACCCAATGGCGGTTATGGAATAAAAATATCATAAAAAACTACCAATCGCAAAGAAAAAATACGCAGTTTACATAAGACTTAGGATACATATAACAAGCCTACGACACAATAAAAACATTAAGATTTCTTATTCACTCAGATATAAAACAACTTTCAAAACCATGTGAAAAATACTTTTGTTACATACCTACTGAGTGGACTATAGCAGCGCGACTTCTAGCTTTGACACCGCGTTGACGATTAGTACGTTAGGGAGGGGGATGGACAAGCGGAAAGAACAAGTTTGATTGTGTTCCTAAGCGTAACACATACTGAGTTATTGTGAATTATCCACTGTACCCCGTGATCCACTGTTACCCAATCTCCCCTACCTATAGATGAAGTTCGATAAAATAACAAGTTTATATGGTACATCCGTGTTATTACAACATTAAGTGAAGCTCAGTGCGTAGGTAGCACGCCTACAGATGGCTTTGTTGAATATATATTTATATACCACTCGCTTCTGTCCGTGGTCCGCGGGTTTTCGTCCCTTTGCAGGGTTATTGCTACAACAAGTAGCACATTTGCTAGTCTCATGTGTAAGCTATATTTTTACTACAGATTCAGATTTTCTTGATCTTTGTGTGAAAGAGGGACAAACATTTATCTCTCCTAACTAACTTTTGCGTTTATTGTTTGTAACCGTTCGATGTTATTCATATATTAAATCAATGTTGATACAATTATAGGGTACCTGTACTACAGTAAATCTGTGCCACAGGCTAAGGGCACTCAAAGTAACTAAGTTACCTACTTACTCTTTGGTACTAAGTTACGAAAACAACAAAGTCTACTTATGAAACATATAAGTTATTTTTAAATCGTGGGTGTATTATTGGGCGCTGAACAATACTTCAACCTTGTAGATAATTTAAGTCAAAACAAAGTAAAATATAAATGACAGCTATCTGGGTTGCTAAACTGGGTTTTATCTTTACATTGGGCGAGAATTACATTGATCGAAACTGGAAACAATTTTTCCCTTCGTTATGTTTTTAAATTAATTACATTAAACCGCAAGTGATGCCGATGTGTACTTTAGCCTCTCTGTATATGGAAAATATTAAAAGCTTAATACTATTTTCTTTTCTTTGAGATTAATTTATCTGAACGGGGTATTTATCTACAAATAGTTCTTATTGCACATTATAAATAGTTACAAGAGTGCGACTTGTACATAAATATTAATAAGTTTTGTTCGCATTCTGCACCCACAAAGACTTCAAATCTATACATACATATAAAAAAAATTTGAGTGTCTAACATTTTAAAATAAATATGTTTTTACAATTGCATATTTACTAAGTCATAAACAAACATTTTTGCGTATCTTTGTCCGTCGTTTTGTTTGTCCCGGGTTATCTCTGCGACGGCTAAACCGATCTTAATGGGACTTTCACTGTAAGATAGATGACTTTGTATGGGTACATAATATAGGCTGCTGGCTAATATGACCTGGTTGATGGCTCTGTTGTCGAGATACCGAAAATAACGCGCGTGAAACCACGGGGAACAGCTAGTATATAATAGTTTCACTAATATAGAATCTAATGAAGTTTTCATGACCTACGCCACCTTACAACTTTGAAGGTTTGCGCCAAGGTGACTGAGATCGCTCAAACACTTACTTGGCGTGACGCTACACAATTATAAACAGTTTGGGTGTAATAATATCATGGTACAATACAATATTCGCGCACTCTAAACATGAAAAGGGCTATTCTGGTCAAGAGTAAACAAAATAATAATTGTAAATTCTCATTTCGTCGTTGTGGAGCGAAAACTCACTAAGTAACATTATTGGTGAAAATGAGTTATTGATGTCAAGCTGTCTAAAAGTACATTATCTACCTTCTGAATTAATTTTTAAGGCTGTTTTTTTAATAATTTCCGAGTTATAAAAATGCAATAACTACCTAACTACTCAGTCAATGGAAACAATCTACACGAAAAGTAATTTAAAAGACTTGGTTAAATCTCATATTAGATCGTTTAGGGAAACTAGTACCAATATTTTATTTACAATGTCACTAAACGTACTTAATTACTTTTCGTTGAAACATGTTTTGACTCGTAATTCACTAACAGCCAGCAAAAAAATAACTAAATTGCGTGAATAAATAACTAAATACAAAAAAAGGATTTTTTTACTTATGTGAAAAATCATAACTTCAAATATAATCGAATTACTAAAGCAGATGTAAATTTTATACATTTAAAATTATTTATTTAATTTTATTAACATATGATACATATTTTATTCCTAGACATCATCTTTCTAATCCTAACCATTTAAGAGTTATTTAAGTTCTAAGCTTCAAAATATGTTAGAAGCGATTATCTCAAAGTTTCTTTTTTGTTAGTTAGTGAGTTTTCGCTCCACAACGATGTTTTATTTATATCTCACCACCTTCTCCAAGGGCCTTCTTGTAATTTCTTTCAAGAAAAGGGGGAGGGGGAAAGTCGCCTTGCCAAGGGAATTAACGATACTATTATTGTTAGTTTCAGCATTTTTCGATTAGGTTTGACTATAAAGTCAAATTTTAGCAAGAACACTACTTGTTTCTTCGATTTACGACCATATTTCTTTTAATATATTGAATGCTTTAAAGTTTAAACTATGAAATTCCTATGAACGTATAAATGAAGATTGCAAAACTTGTTCATCATTGAAATGTAGAAATGTAGGCCCGAAACCATGATATCTGTTCCATAAAAGGATATTTTCATGACTTTAATTTTTTTTTCAATTACTTAAATTATAAAGATTTTTTGTTAACCAGTAAGTATACTTTTTCGAATATAATTCTGACCATTCTCTTTTCTACGCAGGTATGGTAGGCGCCGCACCGGACATCTCAGGGTTCCTAGACGACAAGAAGTCTGTGCTAGACCGGGACCCGGATATAACGCCGTACGACGACGTCCGCCATTACGCGTACGAGGGAGATGGCAACACCAGCGGATCGCTGTCTTCGTTAGCTAGCTGTGAGTGTTACCATACCTCTAATTTTGTGCTAAAATATTTTTTGTGTAAATTTTAATAAAAATCTTTAAACTTATAGTTTCCTAGACATTTCCTAGACATGTTTTGATATTTTTATTCTTAGAAACATTGCCACAGAAGGCACTTAACAAGAGATTTACCAGAAATTTTCATTTCAGTCTTTGGAGATTCCTTAAAATTTTAAATTAAAGATCCTTTTCATTAATTTTGAACATTTTCTGACAATATTTGTTTCGTATCAGTAAGAATTAGTTTTCTTATGATTATTTATTTTGTCATAGGTACTGACGACGGCGACTTAAAATTCAACTACCTTTCCACATTCGGCCCGCGATTCCGCAAACTCGCGGATATGTACGGCGATTCGGATGACGAGCGACCTCACGAAGAGTCCTGGTGCTAGCGCCACGCTTGGCTCGTGTAGCCACACCCTGACTGTACGGCTTAAGCCTTAGACTTAACCACGGTGATGTGATGTGATCAAGACCAAGCTTCGAGATGCCTTATTCAGTGACAGTGACATAACCCCACCGCGACAAAACAACCGTTTATTTTTTAATTCCTGTGATAATTCCTTTTTTTGATATTACGCTTCGAATTTAACGGCAACTTTTTGACACTTACAAAATGGAGGCAATTTTTGACAGCTGACAGTTGGCGATGAAGTTTGCGTTTTGTTATTACTGTGTGTTTTTTTATAAAGCCTATAAATAATAAAGCGTTTAGCTAGTCGTCAAAAGCCATGTACGTAATGTATTTGATTTTTACAAATTATTATTATTGCAATAGGGCAGCCAGTAATATTGTCTTTATTATAATTTGGACTAAAACAGCCAAAATTATTTGATAAAAATAATAATTTTGTAATTTTTTACATCGCAACAGTTTATAAGTCCCAAACTGAGTAAAAGTTATATTTTTATGTTTGATTAACGCTGTCGTTTTTTTAATAGTGACAGTATTAAGCGGAAATGTATGAATTTCAAAGAGTGGGTTGGAAAGCTGATTAAATGTACTATAAGGTGTAACTGGATATAAGATTTAAGTGGTGGAATGCTTCTTGTAAAGCGATGTTAAAGGCAACATACTATTATTGAAATCACATAAAAATGTTAAAACGTTTTAAGAAAATGACTGATATATAACGTTAGGCATCGTTGTAGATACGCCTAAATTATTTCTTGTATGTAATTTTTATATATAAAACTTTAGGACATGACTTTGAGTGACAACAATTGTATGTAAGAATTTTATACGTATTAATTTAGTTTTATATTACAATAACGGCCTTAGCTTAGTCAACGGTACGGGAATTTTTATCTTGCGGTCATCTTTTACTTGTGCAGTAAAAAGATTTAAAATACTATTGAGACTGACACATTTGAAGTGTTGATATACTACGAAAATTCTACCAATTTGGTAGCATATTAGCACTGCGAATGCCATTTCATTCTCAATAGAAAATTGATTAAACTGAGTATTCACGACAGATGTGCTTGAAAGCTGAGCGGTGTGCAAGCAAAACATGTATCAATATAGTCTAATAGCTCTGAGTGAGAGTATGCAAATATGTAATGTTTAACACTGCTCGGTTGCCACTCGTCTTGTCGATATCACAGTCTTACCCAGTCAACAATGACTTATACAAATTTTAACCAACTGGTTTGTACAATCGTTGTACAATTTGAGTTCAGCGCTTTTGCAAGCGTAACTTGATTTTTTTTCCATCGAGAGAAAAGAGACTCGAAAGATGGTTCCTACCTTTATCGAGAGTTTCAGAGAAGTGCCATTTTGTGGGTGAATTATTTTAAGTCATTTATTATTTATGTTTGAAAGCATTTGTACCGTAAATATGGATTATCAAAAAAAGTCTTTCTTATTTTTGTACTGTCGGAATATTTTGTATTGGATTCATTTTTTGTTACTTATTGACATGCGTTTTTATTGAAGCTATTTGATTTTATGTTTACGCCGCTGTAATGTTCACCGAAATGGTGTATTTATGAAAATTGGTATTAAACTTATGTATTCATGATTTTTGTTTTAATATGCGTCTTTTAAACATAGGTAAGTACGTAATTATAGTGTAGTCGGAACTGACAATATTCGTACACTAATCCTTTGTCGATGAGCATTCGGACAAGACTTATATTACGAATCAGATTTAAGTCGTCGACATCAATTTGCTGTCCGATTATTGTTTTCAGAATTATGACTGATATATTGTCGACAGTTTTTCCGAAACATTGTCTGGCAGTTTGTCCGAAACATTGTCCGACAGATTCACGTTTCGTTCGACAACGGATAAGAAGTACGTAAACCGTGAGTTTTGACTAAATAGGGAAATCTTATCGAAATATAGTAGGTATACATAATAAGTGTAAATATGTACAGTGATGGGTTAACATTGAGTGTGAACTTAATTATTCAGTAAATTAACTTTTATATGGTTAATATAGGTGAATATACAAGGTGTCTTATCATTATGCATATCAACGAATTGTAATATTAAAATATATCCTGTAATCAGACCGTTGTTTGGACATTGTTCTCAGTGTGACATATGCCTAACTGTAATAACCCTAGCATATAGGAAAATATATACTAATACATTATATATACATAAATATTTTTATTTCCTCCATTTCATAAATAAATAAACTAGTCCAAAATGGTTTTCGTAGCTTCCTTTTCTTGGAGTTAATATTTGTTTATTATCTGCTTTCTATTTTTATATATTTTTTATTTTTGTAGTCGGTCTCTTAATTTGTACTTTTTGTTAAATATTGACATGTTGTTGTGTGATTAGAGTAAGTAGGTAGGTTAATTTCTTTTTTAATTTTGATACGCGACCAATAAAACTCGTTATTTTAATTTTAGTTACAAGACGTATACACATATATAATTATTTTAATTATCTGTATTAAAAAAATACAGCAGTCTACCCTCACTGTATCTGTCACTGTAATTTGGAGGGAAAATATATAAAAAATAAATCGAACCAGAGTTTATTTATTTTTTGTGTTTTTATTGTTTCTTTTTTATTTGAGAAAGACAGTGTGGTGATTTCACACAGTATTTTTCATTTATAAAAGGGATTTAGCGCATGATTATAAATAGTTGTTGTAAGGCCGTTGGATGCGTCGCAGTGGCAAGCAAATGTACCTAATAGGTATTATATAACAATAGTTAAGTATTGATGTATAAAGTAACTTTGATTACATTCCAATACACCTAAAATTATAAATGTAAAGTTATTGATCAATTACTCGTACTTAGGCATTGTCGGTGAACATTTTTCGTATAGAAAAATATCAAAAATGATTACCAACAAATGAAACACTGCCATAAATAAATATAAAATTAGATTAAAAGTGCTTGTAAGCGATGAAGAGAGAAAGTTTTTTTTATTTATTGACAGAAAAGTCTGGCAACTTTTATTTTTTAATTAGAATTTTGCGCCGTCGGTGTGTGAAAGTGATGCAACATTATTTTTAATTACAACTTTAAGCTATTAAGTGCCTTTTGTTCCGTACGAACATTATATTTTATCGATGTCATACCTATTTGAATTTTATTGTATCTGTAGTAAAGAAATGTATAATTTATGTTCTTTGGTTATAGCCACTTGCAGTAATGGAAAAACATTGCAGCTCCTAATGTAATTTTTTTGGTGAAACAATTTTCGAGTTGCTGTTGATTTTTTTCAGTTGAGTAAAATTATAAATAAGCATTATTGGGAGTGGCTAGATGGGTTCTGAACTTCTGATTCATATTTTTTTAAAGAGAACCCATCGAATAGAGCAGCGTTATTGCAACTTATACGCCATGAGCCGTCTGAAGTTTTATAATAATCTATGAACAACATTAATTTAAGGAGAATGTATGATATGGTTTAAGTAATTAATAAAGAGTATGTGTACCTAATTATCTGAGTAGATGGCGAATGATATAAGTACCTAGGCGTGTGCGACTGAAGATTGTCATATTATAATAGGCTAGCTTGAAACTTTGTTACGTATAGACATTTAAGAATTCAAGGTCGATATTGGAATAAACGAAATGAAATAGAAAGCTTTTATTTTATTTCTATCCTTCTTCCTTTTCTTTGGTTTATGCCACAGATTCAGCACTATAGCTTTAAATCTTATAATATAAATCGTAACTCTTTATCCGACAGACATTATCCGACAGACATTGTCCGACAGTTTGTTCGAAAAATTGTCGGTCAGTTTGAGCGTCAGATCACGGTTCGTTCGACAACGGATAACTCCAACTCTACACTCACAACCTCAGGAACGTTAATAGCACATTCTGAAACACAGCTAGCCAAAATTTAAAGGCAAAGAAACCCTTTTATTTTATCCTCACCTTTCGGGTTTATAACATAAAATAGAAAACCAGTACCTAAGCGAAAAATAATAAGATTAATTTGCTGCATGTGGGTAGGCCAGGCGATGGCTTGGAGACATTATACTCTATATGCCTACAGCTATAATCATTGTTGATTCAGTCTCAGAACATCGATATTCTGTTATAAAGTATAACTGCAGAAAGTCAGTGCATTCATTCGGACATAATAATAAATGGTGCCAATCATCATTATCATAATTGTCTTAGTTTAGGTTGCAACCATAGCTGACAGGAATTTCACAGAGCGACTGCCGTCTGACCTTCGAAATGTTAGTGGTGTGCGCCATGTTTAAGGGTTGAGCTACACCTATCAGAACCGCATCGCACTTTCCTATACTTCTATCCTTTTCTGTCACTTAGGACCGTCATTTACTAGAGCGAGAAAGAGAGAGGGAACGCGTCAGCACGCCGCGGATCGAAAAGGCGATCGGCAACACGGAAAAAATGCGATAGCATGCTGAGAGGCGACGGAACGCTGACGCGCGCGTCAGAATGCTTACGCGCGCTATAGCATGCTATAGCATCCTTTCGCCGCCGATCGCGTGCTAACGCGCGCTGACGCACGCTGGCACGCGCGGCGGTGTGCTGCCGCGTGCTGGTGCCGATTCGTATAGATTTTTCGAATTATTTTCTTTTTACTCTTTTTATTTAGCATTTCTTGCAAAATGCACACTATTACTACTGCTCTCTCTTCAGCTGTGCTATCCATTTCGAACTTGAAACTATACTGTGACCAAAACAAATGTCAAAAGAACGCGGCGGAATGCTTCAGCACGCTATAGCACGCTGACGCGTGCGTTCGCATTCCGGAGCACACAAATACGATCGCACACTATAGTGTGCTGCAGCACGCGTCAGCACGCTATAGCGTGCGGAAGCACAGGCGGAACAAATACGATTCCGTGCTGACAGATGTAGCTCAACCCTAAATCCGATATTTTCTGCATGACAGTCTGTTGGTATCGCTAGAAGGTTATTGCTGCCCAAAAATATATGTCAGCAATAGGTATGTATTTATCGTGTAAATATAACACTGGAATGTACAAATGTATCTTAAAACAAATTATAGTTTGTTATAGGCACCTACTTATTGCTAGAACAGACATGATTTATTACAATCAACAAAAATCAATTTGTTAAAGTTTTCGCCGAAATGAATAATGTTCTTTATGGTCAATTTGATTTGATTGTCATAACAAGAAATTTACAGTTATTTATCAAAATCAAACTGCTTCGTAACAATTTAGTTAAAGGGGCGCTGAGAAATTGCTAGATTCATAGAACTTTTAATGATTTCGACTTTTGATGTAGGTGTATGTTGAGTAATAGGATTTACTGTACAAATTCCACTAGTTCTACCTAATTGAGTTATTTGTACGTTCTATCGAAATGCCCTAAGTAATCGAATTACAGAAGTAGTTCTGGGTTATTTAGGACAACCTCGTGTTAGGAACTGCCTACGGCATGGAATTAAAAAAATGTTTTGTGTTGGTATATAGTCCCGAAGGGGTTTTGTTCATCGTACGGCGCAAAGTTTTGGACCGCATTCCAAAAAAATCCTGGTTTGTCCCATAGCAGTATAGTATTCCTGCTTCGCCTGAATTCCAGTATATATCATCGACTGATGTGTCGTCGATAGATTCACCGTCCCACCGTCCCGGACTACAGGAGTGAAGAAATGGGGCCTGAAAATACACATAGGTACTTGTACATTATATCCCCTTTTCCATTGGAACTGGACGTGGTTATCTAAAATTCGGTTTGAAGACTGATATGTCTTCATTTGATTTGTTGACGACCCAGTACGAAATATACTACCTTTATTTTGATTTTCCGTAACGTGTCCATTTTCCAAGTTTCTATTTAGATGAAGCTGCATTAGGTAGTTCGTAAACTTGTCCTAGACTGTGGAACCATTAAAGTTGAAAGCTCAAAAGCCAATACCATTTGCTGATCGGTAAACGATGGATGCAATTATGTGACTTTCGTCGCGCTTTGAACAACGTGAAACTATGAAGCGTGGTCGAGTTTAAGCGAATGATTTACTTTAGTTTGTCACCTTAGTATAATTTAATATCTACTAATATAATTACAAAAGTTGAAGAGCTTGTTTATTTGTTTATCCGATTTGAAATTTTTTTTCAGTGCTTATAGCCCATTTAATCCATTTATCGAGGCAGGCTATAGGTAAGCATAGAGAGCAGACCACATTTACTAGTTTTAAAAATAATAAATGTAGTTTTTGGATACCCGACTTGACAGTTCTTCACACATCATATACTTAAAACTTTAAAAAGATAAGGTTTCTTAAAAATATACCTATGTAAACTTTGTGTGAACATGAAAGAGAAAATATACTAATATCTACGTCTTGTATTTACTCTTAGACAGTCGTAGATGTTGTTTTGAGAGCTAATGTAAATAACTAGCTGAGCCCGCGGTTATACCCGCCTTAATAAGGACTTGAAAGTTTGTATGAAAAGCCGTAAGGCGTCAACTCTCTTAAGCTCTTTAAATAGTGTCATCATCATCATTCTAGCGCCGTTCCGATTGCAATCCAAGATCTAAGATTTGGGTACGCTAAAGTCGTAATAACTTCTTAACAGTGTATTTTCTATTTCTTTTATATACACTATTGGCTTCTTAATAGTCTTTTAATCTAAATAATAGAAAAATACCTCTAATCGCAAGTTCTATTCTTAACCAAAAAGTTTTGGTTCCTTACACATTGTCCATAGCTAGAGCAATCTTCTGTACCCTAAGTAAAATATAACCAACTTTAACAGTCCAGTAAATTACCAGAACTCCTACATTTTAAGGTGTTGATCGTATACAATAGTCATTATAATAGTATATTAGAACAGCAATAGAGTGGTGCAGTAATAAAGTTTAAGCCGTTCTTAAAACCAACTTAGTTGGGCAGTAAACGGTTCAAGACAACATTGGAAGAAAGAAGTATATATTAACGTTTCGTTTTATTGGAAATGTTCGCTCGTTCTTACAATTCACACTAGACTGACACACCTGTAGAGGATTATCCAAAGATACTGTTCACGTCAGTTAAGTAAGCGATGTTTCATCACCATCATCAGCATGCGATATTCCACTGTTGGATATCTCTCTCCAATGGCACGCCACTGAGCCTGATTCGGCTCTTCGTGTCCAGCCACTGCCGGCGTATATCGTCACTCCACCTAGACGGAGAGCATCCTACACTGTTTATCGGTTTTGCGACAAATGTGAACAGCCCACTGCCACTTCAGCTTGCTAATTCTTTGAGCTATGTCGTGAATGTAGTGGGATCGATTTCAATACACTTATTAATACTTACTACAATACACATATCCTTGTAAACCTCCTCGTCATGTCCGTGTCTGAAAAACGTCTCTCATAAAAATATCTTCAAGCAATATAAAACAAAACTTCAGGGAATCTAATTTAAGCACAATAGGTAATTAATCAGTATAAAAACAGTCTCAAAAGGCCTCTAATAGAATTCTGGCTGTGCCGAGAATTTTGATCTACAACAACAAAATAAGTAATTCCTGTACAGTTAGAAGGCTATTTAATTTCCAGCAAAGCTTTCCAGAAAGAAACAATGTGCTGTTTCACGTTTTAAGACTTGTTCTATGCAGTTTTATGTTCATTTTAAAAGAATTGCTCGTTGTAAAGTGAGGGGACATTAATGGTGAAATTTTCAGGAAGGAAGACCAGTCTGTTTTTAGTACCTATGTAAGGTATATAATGAAAGAAATAATCCCGCTTCTTTACGTACTAACAAGCTGACTGTATCAAGTTCATAAATTAAGGCCGAACTTTATATTTATCTCAATTAATGTTCACAGTATGTCGCGTTAAAACTCGATAAATACCGCCAACCGTGTCACCATATTTAACGTGTATCAACGCCCGATTACCTGAACAATATAATTTATTATTCACAATGTAGATCATTCCGTTACGCTCATTTTTCCTCTAAAATCCGATGAATGTGCGATCAACAGCCACGGTATGCTTGTTACATTAAAGTTTCATGACACCGTTCCACCGAAAACAAATGTGATAAAAAACCCTTTTCACCTTTGCCAGCGATATTTTTCATTTCTTTGTGCTCTACTGGATTTACGGCTTTAAATTATGTTGAACTTTGCAAACACCTTATGGAACAGATGTGGTGTTTTAATGCGACATTAAAATTACGACTTGGTGTGTCTTTCAGGGGTTAGGCAGGTGTGTTTTATTCGTATGTTGGTTGTTGTGTGCTTGCGTCATTGTGATACACCTTAGGACAGTTTTGTGAGGCCAGATTTGATTCTAATCTAATATTTGTTAAGACCTCCCTGCCAAAGACCTTATGCCAAGTGTCAGATACGAGTAGGTCTGTAAAAACATTATAATTTCGTCCAGAAAAATGATTCAGGACGTATAGCTATATTTCATGAACTAACAAAAATACTCTACCATATTTCTCAACGATTACTAAGAGATTTATGCCGTAGGATAAATCCTTTACCATTTCTGAGACTAGATACCTTTTGTGATGTAAGTATTTGGGTAGGACAAAGTGTCGTTTACTTAGGCTGACAATTTGATTAATATGAGTTCGCCGCGAGCGTCGGTAAACAATCTTCGAATGTCAGACTTGCAACTGATGTTTTGATTGTTTTCAATATTTTCAATATTTTCGAGTATTGTATTTCCTACGGCATACCTAATAGGAAGGATTCGTTTTGAATACGTAATTTAATGTAATTGAAGATATTGTATTAATTTTTATTGGGATATTTTTAACAGTGCATCAAATATCTTAAGTAACACACTGAAGTGCGTTACGCTAAGAAACTTTATTATTTCACTAAAATACTGACTTGCACACTAAAATACTATTTGCACACCAAATATGAGGATGTTTCTACAAAATATCATTTGATATGAAGAGTCTCATCCGCTCGGGAAACTTATCCACTCAGAAAACTTAATAGGTTATATTCTCTTTTGACCCTTAACCCAAAAATAGGAGCCCTGCGAGGCAGGGCTCCGTCAACTTAGCTTATTAATTTATTTGGTTGTTAAAAGTAAAATGATATGCTTCTGTAATTGAAAGGTTTATTTTTATTATTAGTGATTTGCAACGGTCAATAAACAGGTGTTCGTTATGAAATATTTTGTGAGTATATTTTGTGATGCAATTAGTATTTTAGTGTAATCAGAGATAAATTGAGTAACAGTTAAATACAACCAATTTTTATTTAGGAAATCTCGGTAGTTATAGCCCGATTTTAATCAATCGTTTGAATTTGTTTATGGGAAGGGTATACAGAGGAATTTATAGTAGTATTTTTTCAATTGAGTTGAATTGCTAAATAAGACAACGAAAACAGACAATGCAAAAATATGCATATGAAATGCCATTCTCGATATACCTCTGCTTCTGCTGACCCTTTTAAAATGTCACGTGGCGTTGGTTATCAGAGAAAATTGGCACAAAAAATCCCCACACTATTTTTATTTTATCTTACGGAAACGCAAACGCCGTCACCTTTCACTAAAGCCTCATTTAGTTGGCCGCAAACATCCCAAATATCCATATTCTAGCTCAAACCGAGACCCGGGCTTATTTCAAATTCAGCCATCCGGCCCGGATGATCGCCCTTGAATGCCGGATTAAGACCGGTCCGTTATCTACCACGGCGCAATCATTTGCCCAAGAAGGTCCCCGTCTGTCAGCGTTTATTCATTTGCCGATAATGTACCTTAGTAAGCATAATCTGTGGGTTAGAATTTAGAACAAACGCCTAATGTGCGCGCGAAACCCGATATTTTTGGCACCAATGTTTGTTTCTTAAATTCTCGGTTCAGGTAAAGGCATGTATTATTATGCCCGAGGTTGAAATGTAATTAAATACGAGTTGAAAGTGATATTTTATTCTAATAAATGTAGAATTGAAATTAAATTTAATTTGTATTAAGTTACATCATGAGAGTAATTTATTTCATAATTATCAGGGCCGGAGATTTACATCTATCTCTGGAGTAATTTATGTACGCAAATGAGTATTTGGCTGCTATCTTACATACCTATGTACATGATCGACTATATTCTTCGAAAAGCTAATATGAATATTCTAATATTAGCGCCATTGAAGTGAATATCTCAATTCCAGCCGCGTAATTTTTATTTAATCTCTGTAACCGTCTAGACTATCTCGATAGTTCGCTCCGTTTTACGCTATCTTAACTATGTAAAGCTTATATTTTAAACTCAATTATAGCTAGTCCAAAATACTTGCTAGTACAGTGAATACTAGAATGCTACAAAGCATTTAAAATTAGGTGTCTTTTGTTAATTTTCGTCCCAAATTATTAATTTCACGTCTGCTAGCTCGCGAATCGATTTATTAAATTGAGGTCTTTCTTGAAAAACCCTTACTTTGTTGCGACTTTGGTTCTGGCATACGGTATATCTTTGAGTTTCGATAGCAGTCGTCACCCAAAGAAGCAGTCTGGCACGCAGGGACTTAGTCGCTCTTATATTCTTGGGATGGGTACTTATGTTCTTTACCACGCATTTGTGCCAAAGATCTAAAATATCATACATAAGTCAACCATAACTTATGTTCAAGCTAAACAAGAACTAAAAAGCGTAACAAGTAAAATCAAGCGTAAAAATAACTACCGATACAAGGTGTAGTTATCCCTTCATATTTTACATTCATGAATAATGTGTAAAACAAAAACATATTTTCCATAAAAATGTATCCCGAAAAATTTCAATTATCTTCTTAAGCACCGTAGTCATTTTTATTTTCATTTTATACAGGCACCTTTCAATATTGGCAATAAATCAGTACCTTCTTCAACTCACGTTTAGATTATGTTATGTAAATTTGACGCATTATTTTACTTGTGTGTTTGTGTGTCTGTCACCGAAAATCCTTTTGACGCGGGTAAGAATATAGGCTTTATCCGGACACATTTATTTTTATTTATACGTCGGACGTGGCTACTACAAAGCAGTGCGTTATCTCTTTTTCGCGTAATGTATTAAACATCTGAGGCGTACGTAAAGTATTGGAATTTAATCGTTTACCAGTCTAATCTAAGAGATGAATTTGCGATCGTATTTTGAAGGATAGGAGGATCTTTATGGTTTCAATATGAAATGCATTTGAATTGACCAGACCGCCTTAGAAATACATAAGTCATCTTTTAAATGTCGACGTAAAACTGCAGCGTCCTTCCTCTTTATTCAGTCAAAGACAGTTCGACTGACCTACTTTTTTCTATTTCAGTATATTCTAAATGAATATAAGAACCTATATAATGCCACCATATCGTTCTTTCTGCCATCGTCACGTCATCCTAGCTTTAAGCCGTTTGCTTTAGACCCTGGATATCATTTTATGGTTAAAACCAATTTGATTAAATATTAGTTTTTGGCCCCTCCAATCATATATCCCCCAAATCTCCTTACATATTCATATGGAATAGTTAGATCTACATGCCAGTAAGGCTCTCAGAAGGGTATGACTTTCTGTGGCCGGTTACTCATCTGTATCTAAAAGGTGACAAAGACGTTTCGTGCGGTGATCACTCTGCAACATTCAATACTGTTCTACAGTAAGAACAAAATATTCTTCAATATTGTGTTCAACATAGAGTAAACCGCTCTTCTTCGTGAAATCACTAAACGCTTTCCATGAACTAAATATAATACCTACTATGTGGGTGGGTCCTGTAAAGCCGTTTCGTACTAAACCATTTCCCGATTATTACAACAGATCTTTACAGATTAAATTTGTACGCGGTAAAGGTCATATTAATTGCGTTACCGAGAATGGTTTTATTACTTTTGGACATTAAAACGGGTAATACACTTATGTATGTTAATTAACAGAATAAATGTGATTATGGTAGACTTTTAGAACTTGTACGTTGGAGACTCGAAAATTAGACATGAATTACGAAAATATTATCATCGTATATACAATAATGTCAATAATATAAAATACATATAAAATTACTTGTCTTAGCTGGCTTATCATTGCAGTGTAAACTACTGAAACTAACAAAATTAAGTACTTTTTATGACGTAGAAAATCGATGGGCAGTGTTTTGTTGTTAATATTGCGCCTCTTAGACTTAGATGGTTAAATATGTAGATGGTTCTTTGTCTTCTTTCGTGTCAATGACAAATAATTTTGTTCAAGCTTCTTTATATTTTAGGCGCCCAGTACTCAGGAGGAGGCGTTCATGAATAGACGTTCAAATGGAGCTTTGGCAAAGCTACCTCCATGAAAATATCCACAATAGTATTATATAAAATTTAATCCCAAATATTAATCTCCAAATACCTCTGAATTTATATTATATTTGTCAATTGTCACATGTCAGTAAAATATAATTCTTTTAACGAAAGGCGACCTTGCTAAAGAAACTTTTTATAGACCCTCGGGCGGCAGTTACCTATTGAACCTTCCTGTCAGTCTTACAAATGAAACTGCTGATCAAATGCTCTCCACATCCCAAATCATTTCTTAATCCAACGACAGAAATAAAAAAGTAAAATGTATTTCTTTTCTCGCTCATATCACTTAAAGGTAAACTTGGCGTTGGGTAAGCCTAGTTGTCAATTTTTTATGTAAATCTATCCTAATAGTGTTCAATTTCTTATTTTGTAACGATCCTTTTCTCCTGTTTCGGGAAAGGGGTTTCTTAATTTCCATTCCGGAGATTTGAATGGCCGCCTGGAGAGCTTTGATACAGCGTAGGATGAGAGGAATGGCCATGTAACGTGGATAGAACAGTTAATGTTCCGGAATCTTCCTTGTTGATTTTGTTTGAGCGCGTGTGCGAGACGTTTTCTGACACGGAGAGTCCGAGACTGAAATCAAATATGGCGATGGTGTTTCCAATTAAAATTTCCAGTGGATTTTTTTTTACATCTTTACTCGAATGCAATTTATGGGTGTGCGGTTTTTTTTTGGTACTGTAGATAAAATTGTGGTGAAAATTCTTTTTTACATCGTTTAATTTTTATTGCATGGTATGATGCTAGCGTATTTAAAGTCCTAGGATATTTTAAAACCAAGTAGAAATTGAATGTTACTGTGGTACATAATAAAAAAATATTAAAAATTATTATCATCAGAAGTTTTAATATGATAAAACTTCTGATAAGTTTTAAATATGCTTTAAATCTACTAAAATTGGTAGGTATATTAAAGTTTTAAAGCTCAAAGTGAATCTATGTAGGTATGAAACGTGACATCATTAATAACCGAGAATTCGGCAACATAGTTGGCTAGGTTCCTTCCAGCCGCCTCTTACGATACCCGCGGGTATAACTACGGTATTTTATCTGTAGACTGGCTTTTGTCGTAAACAAACACACTGTAGTAATAGGTAGGCAGAGTCATGGCAGAGTAATATAATGTCGACACAGATTATAAACTGATTCACTGTTGAGTCTAAGGCGACCTACGCGAAGGACGAGATTTATTTCATTTTATTTATATTATGGCCTTTTTCGTGTGGTGACGGATTAAGAATACGGAAATTCACCACCCCATATCATCCCGACAGAGTGAGCATATTATGCAGAGAACAACACTGTAAGAGAAGGAAAACTTGATACAAACCCTATACTAACCCGTTTGGCCAGCGTGTTATAGTAGGCCAATTACTCCTTTAAAAGGAGAGGCCTAGTCCAGCAGTGGACTGTTAAAGGTGGATGATGATGATGATGATTTATATGGCCTAAAAACTCAACAAATAACTAATAGACTAGTGTGAAATAACCACTTAGGCACAGGTATGCACAGCTCTTACATATTTCTAGTTTTGGTGATCTAATATATGAAGTTACGCTAAAATGTCACATTGAGGTTGTGTTTTCATTTCGTTGAAGTTTATTTTTTATGGAGGGGTTCTTTTCTAGATATTATGTAGCACGTGAAACAAACGATACCTTTTAAGCACGCATTACACTAGAAAATCATAGATGCGCGTTGTGAAGTCAAGCACATGTCAAATGATTACCAGTCCAGCAGACTCCCACTTATATTGTCGCTGGTCCATATCATACTCGTATGTAGATACATATATCCATATTTTATTCATTAGGATGCTGTATTATAAAGTTACCTTACGTTATTTAGCAAAGCGCCGCCATTTTCTAATACAAAATTTTAGCGTAAGAAGTAATGTAGGAAAATTTATTCGGTCGTTTAATATTCTGGGGGTTCATAAGATATCGGAAGCATTTCTGTAATATTATGCATAAATACATAAGTATCAAGTGAGGGTGTGATAAAATTGCGGTTAGATGTCGGTCACTGGTTGATTACAATATTTCCTTTGCCTGCACGCTGTAAAAAAATATAAAATGCCTCTGATGTGCTGATGATGTAGATTTTTTATGCATAATTCGTAAGAAGTGGAAGTCAAAACTTAAGTCAAGTATTTAGTAGCTAATTAAGATCATACTAAATTCTATATGTAATATTAACATAGGTACGCGAAGCAACTGAAATCTTTACACTATCTAAAAGTCAAATACATATGTACCTAGACGATTGTCAAGAAACTTATTACAATTACATATGCAGCTCTTTAAGAACGGTTTCCTCAGAATTTACTTATTACTAATGTTATTCTAATATCCCAACAGACACAACCAGTAATTTGGTACGAGAACGAGCCGCCCGGTCAAGTGGTGATCCTGACCGCCAAGGACTACGACTCTTCAGAGAACGGACCGCCCTTCACGTTCGCACTGAACGAGTCCGCCTCCTTCGATATACGCTCCAAGTTTCATATACAAGGCAAGTATCTAACTTTTGTACCTTTCATACGAACGGAAGTAAAGCTCTTGATCGCAAAAAGTAGAAAAGCAAAAGGTATTATGGGAAAAAAGATCGTTCTAATGGTAGAATTTTGAATAATAATATAGAAGAGTTAACTGTCAAATCAATATTGACGCATTTTTTTTTCTAGTAACACTGGTAGCCAAAATGTTATGAGCTGCCAGTTATATTGACAATATGTATGTATATAGTCTTCAAATATAAAAATAACGAAATTTTCAAAAGTATTTCCTTACCTACAATTTCAAAAATATATGCTCCATTCATTCAGAGTGGATCAATTGACACAAATTCCAGTAAACTCCCCCTAGGTTCAAGTGAAAACTTTACCGATTCGTCTTCAGAGCAATTCCGTTTCAATTCAGTGGCCTCCATTCGCGACAGCCTGAAATTTTCAGAGACTCGCCAAAATCGAGTTTCGATCAATTAGTGTAGTTAACATGCAATAAATGGCGCCAAGCCTAAGTCTAACTTTGTTTGGCAAGTGCCAATTCAATTTCAGTCCCCGCCATTTCGGTTGCGATGTTGATAATTTTGTATACGACCTATTTGTTTGAGTGTATGTTTGTAGATTTCGGGCCCAATTCTCCTAAATAAATGCAGTTTCGATATAATGTCAGTATCATACTTACGTCGTCAATCGTAATCTTCTATAACTGAATGAAATAGTAACGAGATCGTAAATTGAAACAAGTGTCAAAATATGTGTCAACGACGAACTGTTTATTTCAAACTATACGATTATGACGTTAGGTTATCAGAATACAGCTTTTGATTCCATTCAAAATATAATAACAATGTCATATAAAAATACGAGAATTGGGCCATCCATTTTAGAATGTTCACCGTTTTATTACGGTGACACGTTATTATACACGTGTCTCTATTTTGCCAAAAATACTATTTGGTTGCCACCACTTTTCAAATTGATTTGTTTCAAACTAAATTCCGAACGGCTTCAATTGCTTCACGAAGTCACGCAACGACCTATAAAAATATAACTCGATATTTTTCGTACCTCCAACGACGAACGAACTTATAAATGTTTCTGCTAGGTAAATGTCATAAATAAATATCAAATTATAAAGTTATTACGAACATTTAGAACTATAACAAACGCCCTTATACATATAAGGGCGTTTGTTATAGTTCTAAATGTCAACTGCCAGGACTGTTTGACGATAAAATGAAATAACTTTGTCCTGGACTTGACTCAATTATAAGTTGTCACAAAATTAAAACTTGAATCGGTTTTGCAGGTACACGCAATTTTGGTATCTGAGTTATATTTGATTAATCACCAGTTAAGTAAATTATCAAACTGCTGTCGGTAATGGCCTACAAAGCATTTTCAATTGATCTACTACGTTGTAGTGCTGTCAAAAAGAAATATAGTTTCATTTTTCAATTGAGGTTGTTACGTCTGTGTTTTAGAAAAGTATTGTGAACATAACTTAAACGTTTTTATAATGTTAAAAGCAATAAAGTAAAACAGTAAAAGGTTGTCAAAATTTAATTTCAAATTCCAGTAGTTACTACGCTTTAATATTGCTCGTAAATTTAATATCGAGCAGTGAAGTTTTGCTTTAAAAGTGCTAACAATATATTTTTTAACAGGCAACATTCTATCAACACTCGTCTCTTTTGACCGAGAGCAAAGAAAAGAGTACAAGATTCCGGTAGCCATCACAGACTCAGGCACTCCTCGATTGACAGGCGTGTCCATCCTTCATGTGGTCATCGGAGACAAGAACGACAATCCCATGGCACCCGGCCATAGTGACATCTTTGTGTACAATTATAAGGTAAGACTTGACAGATTCATTTATAAATATTTGACATCTTAGATGTTCCTTTCTTTTTTATTTTGTAGTGTTGCCAGGTACTTATTTTGATTCCTACTATTTATTTAATTCTCAGAAGGTTAATGTCTTCAGTCATGTTTAAATAAGCCATATAATTTTCTTACCTTGCGCGCATTACGAGTCTTGTGATATTTCCTAACTACCAAATAATATTTCTGAATCTTTTCGGTCAGATGAACATTCACATAGAAGCTTACACCAAAGGATGTATGCCATTAAATTTACATAACGTAAATAGTAAATAAGCCATGAGAATGTTTAAGGATTTTGATATTTACCTACATATTTAAAGGCCTATTACATTCCGAATAAAGTGGCCCGACAAAGGCCAAAAGATTTTTCTGATCCCTTCAGGGACCATCACATTTTTCCTTTGAGCCACCAAGTAGACCTTTTAATATCGTTCGCCTTTCAGTTTCCTGGTTATGTTTAATTTAGCGTTATAGTTGCTATTTTTATGTAGACATATTTATTAATTTTGGACCATCCAGTACAGTCAGAAGGTGATATTCTCGATAGACAAAACGTTTTGTTTAAATCGAAAATCGAATTCTGTAATTCTATTTACTAATTGACATTTCATTTTAAGATGTTAATTTCCTTGTTCTGCTTTGTCGAGAATGTCACTCTCCTTTTGTTTATTAAAGTAGGAATTTAAAATTGAAAGCTTTCTTTTATTATGAATGCCCTTTTCTCTTTTTAGTTTTAAACTCTATAATATTTGGTTATTTTTTAAGTTTAATAGCTAAGTAGCTATCAGGAATGCTTGTATTATCCGGTATGATTGGTTTTCATTTACAACGGATTCTTACAAATATATGTAGATTTAAAATTTTAAAGCTAGTCATTTATTTAAGTACTGTATATGTATGTGTCTATATCAAATTTTAATATCAAAATTATTTTCTGTGCTGCATCAGCCGGAAACCTACTTCAATGAGATATTATACAGTTGGCGATATTATGTGAGTATGAATAAAATTGGCCTTATACATAGTTGTTCTGTGTTTCCTTTGCTTTCTTAAACTTTTTTTTTATCGTTTCATTCTTCTGTTCAAATTGTATTGGATGGTATGTTCGATGTTCTAATTTCAAACTAATGTTTTGTTTATTTTTTTTTTGTTGTTTATGTACTTTTCTATGTCCTAGTGTTCCGATAAATTTTTGTTCTCTATGTTGACAAACGTTTACATCGTTATATCGTAAGAATATAACATTTATTTATTTCAAAAAAGAAATATTGACTTTGCCAAAATGTTCAAAGTATATAAAATCAAGTCTATTGAGGATCGAGGATCAGTGCAAACTGAAAATATGTAGATAAGCTGCGAGCGGTCTACGAGACCGTACGTGCAAAGCGAAGGGTTAATTCTCAGTCCCGTAATTTGCCAACTTTATATATGCCTAAGCCATAAAACGAATTCCCTGTTGCTATCTAAAAATTCTCGCAGAAAATCTCAATAAACATTTCTTTTTTTCGCCGATCCGCCCCTAGCGTATGCGATAACTCACCCGCCCAAAGAGGTATCATTAAAAACGAACTTATCATTCCTTTATAAAAATTGCCACGACATTACAACCATAGAGCACAATAATCACGTTTTCTTCGTAAAGTCTCGAGCATCTATTTTATTTGTCCAACAATTCTTAGAGGTTCATTTCGTTACATCATTTGTATTCAGTGACGTGCCTTAAAACGACGTGAATTTAATCCTTACAATTTTGATATTAACATGCTTAACCAGCACTTCTCTGCTTCGTCCAATTATGACGGGACAACTAAATTGAATACAATAAATTATCTTTCATCGCTTTCAACTCCTCATTATACTCCCTTTGTCTTTAGTCAGTTTAGTGCATGTGATGTTAAGAAGAGCATTTTATCTATTAGCTCCAACGCTGTTGGTTGTGACGGTATCACCCGTAA
Source organism: Euclidia mi (assembly GCA_944739405.2). NCBI lineage: Eukaryota > Metazoa > Arthropoda > Insecta > Lepidoptera > Erebidae > Euclidia > Euclidia mi. The sequence continues at coordinate 20,129,585 of OX123204.2, read as the reverse complement.
TATGATCCTCCCCATCCTTGATATAATCCTACCTATTATCACGCACATATTTAATTCCTCAATTTCCAGTGGCGTGTTTCCTGCAGCTTGGAAGTATGCTCATGTGATTCCACTACCTAAAAAATCCAATCCTGTATCCTTCTCTGAATTCCGACCCATATCCATACTACCCTTCCTATCCAAAGTCCTTGAACGTCTCATCTATAACCAACTTAACTCATTCCTTATAAAAAAATGACATCCTCAATCCTTTTCAATCAGGTTTCCGTTCTGGTCATAGCACCACTACAGCCCTTGTGAATATTACGGATGATATCAGGTCTGGTATGGAGGACGGCAAGCTCACAATTCTCTGTCTGTTGGATTTCAGCAATGCTTTCAACACCGTTGACTTTGATGTCCTCCTTGCCATTTTAAGCTCTCTTAGCATATCTCCATCCGTGACTGACTGGTTTCGTAGTTACCTGTTTGGCCGCCGGCAGCGTGTCCATCTGGATGAAACTTATTCGTCCTGGTGCGACAATTCTGCAGGTGTACCTCAGGGCGGCGTTCTCTCTCCTCTGCTCTTCTCGATTTTTATCAATTCAATATCTAATTCTATTTCAAGTTCCTACCACCTTTATGCAGATGATCTGCAAATCTACTCACAAGCGAAGCTTGAAAATTTATCTTTAGGCATCGCCAGTATTAATCAGGACCTAGTTGCCATATCAGAATGGACTAAAACGTATGGTCTTAAGGTTAATCCTGTTAAAACCCAGGCTATAATTATTGGCAGCTCTAGACTGATATCTAGGATTAACTGGTCCGTGCTTCCCCAGGTGTCTTTTGCAGGTGTTTCTATTCCTTTTCGTAAAGATGTTAAGAATCTGGGGATATACATAGACACAACATTTTCGTGGGCCGTCCAGCTGCAATACATCAGCCGACGTCTTTTTGCTGCCATAGCATCATTGAGAAGACTGCGTAATTTCCTTCCAACTGCCACTAAAATTGCACTTGTGCAATCTATTCTTCTTCCCATTCTTGACTATGCCGATGCCAGCTATCTCGATCTCAATAATGATCAGCTTGATAAACTTGAGCGGCTCCAAAATTTCTGTATAAGATTCATATTTGGTTTACGCAAATATGATCATATCTCTGAATTTCGCACGAAGCTCAAGTGGCTGCCAATCCGCCTTCGCCGGAATACTCACATTCTCTGCCTTCTCTATAATATTCTATACAACCCTTCTTTTCCCATGTATTTGAAAACTCGCTTTGAATACCTCCATGACACACATACAAAGTGCTTAAGATCATCGGAGAATCTTAGGTTGAAAGTTCCTGCACATTCTTCAGTTTTCTACGACAAATCTTTTACTGTCCAGGCTGTCCGATTGTGGAATTTGTTGCCGGAGACAATAAGACAGGCTCAATCGTTGACATTATTTAAGAAACTTGTCACCAAACACTACTTAGCAGATTTTCCGTGACTACTCTTTTAAACTTGCACTGATATTGTATTTTTTTATGGTATCTATTTATATAGGTATTTATATCTATTGTATTTATTTATAGTATCTATTTATATATTTTATAAAGTATATATTTATGTATGTTGTAATATTAGTATGTAAGTACATAGTATTCTTATTAGTTTAGTTTTTTTTTGAGCTCTTTAGGATACACTATTCCTCTAAGTACATACCTACCCATTCTATCAGTCACTTAATTATGTATTCCATTTGGTTGTCTGGAAGAAATCGCATTTTGCGATAAGACCGCCCTTGTACCTAGTTTTAAGTTGCTTATAATTTGATCACTGTATTCTTGTATATTTTTGTTTTTCTGGTGTACAATAAAGAGTTTTCAATCAATCAATCAATCAATTATGAAAATATACGTTTTGTTAGGGTCTTGACGCATTAGACTTTGTTATGCACGTTCTGAATAACGTTATATTTAAGTATAACGTTCTGAATAACGTTATATGTATCAGTAATCTTGCGTCGCGTCGATGTCTGCATTATTTAATCAAAAGTTCTAACCTTTGATTAAATAATACAGATAAATCTTCATTTATTTATTGCATTTATAAGACAATTCTTAGGTAAATGATTACGAAATCAACCGAGGGTTTCATAAACATCTTTATTATTTACTTAAATATTGACTTTTCATTGCCCCTATTGACGCTGACGTGTTCGCAGTTAAAGAAGTGCTTAGAAAAGTTGGTTTTCTATTTTCCATGTTTGTATACTTCAATGCTATATTTTCAAAATTGTCCACGTAACAGCAATTCTCGTAGATTTTAAGTAAATGTTTTTTCAATTGCTATTTTTTAATCATTATTAAAGAAAAGGTATTTTATCGTACTCGATAATATTTGAATTTAAATCTGTTGCGTGATTTGGGAGTTCGGGAACTACCCAGAACAGCATGCTAAATACTTTTTAGCCCATAGTGTGTAAAACCTTGAAACCGTAAACCGGTTTAAGGTTTTTCATAGTACTATGTTATTACCGATTAGGATGTTTAGTGATGAAAATTATGTCTGTGATAAAGTGCCAACACTTAACCTAGATGAGAAATTTAAAGTGCGTAGGTAAGTCATGATTTAAACCCAGCTTATATTACCGTTTGTATTAATGGTTAGAACTGGTTTATTGTTATTTATTATCTAAGTACTATTTTTACTACCATTAATTTTAATATACTAGTAAGTATATGTACATTGATGTACATAGTTAATTTTATTCCATACTACTATTTTTCCGTTTTACTAATTGTAAGTAGGTACTAATTGAAAATGTTAGGGGAAGTGTAATGAGTTCTTGTTTAGTTTTTCCTTTGTAATATTTCAAACAATTTTATCCCAGAGACTGCCTCCGTGGTCCAGTGGATAGCGTATGGGACTGCTGATTCCGAGCTCCGGGTTCGATTCCCGGGTCGGGCAATGTGTTACTGGGTTTTCCCAAATTCTCAGTAGTAGCACGGAGTCTGGTGATGTGCCCGGTAACAGCAATAAGCTCGCCCCGATTACGTGGGACCTAAAAATTCATGGCTAAATGTGGGTGTAATATTACACCTCTGCCTACCCCTTCGGCGATACAGGAGTGAGTCTATTAAAAAATAATATTATCCCGTACACATATTATGTAAACTGCGCGTTGCTAGGCGCGAGACCATAGAATCATACTATATTATCTATGCGCGAGCGAGACCATGCGCTGTTCTATTCGTCAGAAAAGTTAGGTCACAATTCCCCACGCTGGCCTAATGAAAACCTCTTACACATGTAGCTTCAAATACCTCAAAACACATGGTACTTAACCATGCACATGTAGAAACTGCTATACAAACTTTGATGCATTCTGTTCAGGTTGGTAATCATGTAACTGCCACAAAATTGATTGATATGATTTTGTCAGAATGGTAGTCGTTTTTAGGGTTCCGTACCTAAAAGGTAAAAAACGGGACCCTATTACTAAGCCTCCGCTGTCCGTCTGTCCGTCTGTCTGTCTGTCACCAGACTGTATCTCATAAACTGTGATAGCTAGAAAGCTGAAATTTTCACAAATTATGTATTTCAGTTGCCTAACAAGAAATACTTAAAATAAAAAAAATGAAAATATTAAGGGGGGTCCTATACAATAAACGTGATGATTTTTGTATTTTTTGCTGTAAATTACTAAGGGTAACAGGTAGATGCTTAAAATGTTCACAAAATATGTAGTTATATATAACTTTTGAAAATAAATAATTAAATAAATAGAAAAAGTTAAACAAAGGGGGGCTCCCATACAACAAACGTGTTTTTTGCGTATTTTTGCAAAAAAATACTAACGATAACAGGTAGACCCTTAAAACTTTCACTGAATATGTAGTTGTATATTACCTTTCAAAATAAATAATTAAATTTAAAAGGAGTTAATAATAAAGGGGGGCTCCCAATACAACAAATGTAATTTTTAAGCAATTTGTTACTTACTCGATTTTAATAAACAGGTAGAAACTAAAAAAAATATTTAAGTATTTTCAACAAACGTGATTTTCTTTTATAGATGATACGGAACCCTTCGTGCGCGAGACCGACTCGCACTTGCCCAATTTTTAAGTTAATACGGCTCGTTAATATATCAAGCCGCAGATATATTTTAAAGCAACTTAATTTACGCAAAATAATTCACAAACAATTTATAGGCCAAACCGGGAACGTCCCATATAAAAAACATCAGTACTTACAAAAATACACATCAGCCGCAATAAATCAACCGGACAACCCTTACTGAGTACATTTTATTTAGCCGAATGTTTTTATTTCAGCTATAAAATGATAATATCCTTCATTTATTACTGTTTGCGTATGAATATTGTAAGAGAAGTCCTTTACGAATTATGAATAAGTCAATCGGTTCATCGATATTTGGTTAATATTCAATGCTCTCTAAAGACTGGAAAACGAGATTCATTACTCCCGTAGTAAAAATTATTTTAAAATTACGAAGTTGTTTTTAAATATAGTTAGTATATGATAAACCATAGATACAAGACCATAGTAACAGTGTTTGTTTTTCGTGTGAGTATTCAGACCGGCTTAGGGCCTCCGACAAGGCCTATCGATTCTTATCCTGAGACAAGAACCGGGACTGACAGCTTTACGTGCCCTCTGAAGCACGGTAGCCCTCTGATGTAAATGCCACACGTGGTCACCCATCCAAGTGGCGACCTGTGCAAGCGTTGCTTAACTTTGCCGATCTGTTACGAACGGCAAAGCAAGTCTCGCTATGAGCGCTACATTACATAGTAACATTTACAAATCTTTTCAGAGACACAGTGGCATTTTGGACTCAGGGTCAAACTGAATATTCCTATAATATTATCGAGCAACCCATCGACCTTTGCGCCAAACTTAAACTGGTTAGTTAGTTTCGTTCAATACAGAATTATTATTCATTCAATACAAATGTTAAACTGTACAAATTTACCATTTTTTTTCTTAACATACAATCATTATTAAAAAAGTTGATATAGTTCATCCAAAATTCAATTAAAAGGCTCTCCATTTACACACTCACGCTCACACAAACCCAACTAGCCGTCCTATTGTATCTAGATCTCTATTTCATCCTAAAACCGCTTCGCATATATCAATCGTAACCCCTAGTTGAGCATAACTTACACAAACAGTACAAAGAATCTCACGCACACACCTATTGTTTTCGTTCAATCTCGCGGTTCCACTAACACCTCAATGAATAATGAAACAGATTCGATACATATAAACCTTTACGATAATATCCTTGTTTTATAATTTAAAAATTAAAACAACTTCCCGCTTACACGAAAAAGCTGTTCTACCAAGCACGTGAGTTCGCCAAAAATAATGGTTATAAGTTTTGTTGGATCTCAAATGGAAATATTTTCCTGCGGAAAATAGAGGGCGACAAACAAATATTAATAAACACAGAAAAAAGTCTCGTAGAAGCTAAAAATATTAACATCTGACTAATATTCTATCAAAAGAAAATAATATCTTATTTTGTTTACTACTCACTATATTTTCATTCAAATCAAAATGTGATATATGTGCATAAATGTTATGATAAGCACACACATAACTTACTCACACACATTTACACGACACCATATTCCGTACACTACAATCCTAACATTTACAACAATTTTCTTTCACACTTACATGAAAATACACTTTCTTCACTCTTCAATATTATTCCTACACACGTGCGATGTATTTACAAATCGAAACATAAAGCAGCTAAAACATATAGACAAGACATTATACAAGCAGCGCTTTTAGACATTTATCATAACTAATGGCTGTAATTAATGAAATAAACAGTGAACTTGATTCACTAGTCGCAGGAAACTCTTTTACGTGTAGCTCAGATGACTGCCTAAAGTTTATAAACCACGCAGATAGCAACTTAATAGCATTACATTTAAATATACGCAGCATAAACAAAAACTTTTCTCAACTTCAGGTACTACTGTATTCAACTAAAGTTAACTTCGACATTATAATTTTGACTGAATGTTGGCTCAGTAACGTTAACAACCTACCGATCTTGACGGGATTCAACACATTTTCTACTAACATAAATTCCAATCAGAATGATGGTATCGTGATCTACGCGAAAAATGGGCTCCAAGTATCAGTATGGGAACCTATCTTCGTAGGCGGGAACTGTCTTGTATGCCATATTGACGACAAAAAACTTGCTATCGTATCCATATATCGATCTCCATCTTACAACTCAAAAGAAAACTTTGACAATTTTTTAAATAGTTTAAATTCTGTATATACTGAGCTCTCTAACTGGCAGAATATCGTACTAATGGGCGACTTAAACATTGATATAAAGCACAGTGGTAGGAACGATCGGAGTGTCGATTATCTTACTTTGAGTATAACTCATGGCTTGCTACCAACCCACCTTTTTCCCACGCGACTTGAAAATTGTCTAGACCACTCACTCGTTAAGTCAAACCTATCAACCACCACATTAGTTTTAGACTCGCATCTAACGGACCACAGGCCACTTATCCTGGCTATTACAAATGCAAATCCCGAACGAAGACAATGTAAATTTTCTACTCGTGTTAATTATGATGCAATAAAAAGGGAACTAGACGCTGCGGACTTCTCAACTCTGTTTCATACTGATGACCCTAACATATCAATAAATTTACTTATAACTTTAATAACCACAGCAATTACTAAACATACGATCCATACCAAATCACCTAGGAAAAAAAGAATTATAAAACCCTGGATAACTCCAGGGCTATTAAAGTGCATTCAAAATCGCGATAGAGTACATATACGATCAAAAAAGGAACCAGATAATATTATTCTGAAAATTACATATACGCGTTATTGTAACTTCTGTAACTCTCTGTTACGAAAACTAAAAACTGCTTTCGATAGGAGTGAGTTAGAGAAAGCCAAAAATAACCCCAAAGCCCTTTGGAAGAAAATAAAAGAAATAACAAGCACGCGTAAACAAAAAAGTAGTCCAGTAGAATTATTAAAAATAAGTGACAGCCCTCAAACGTCCATAGATGTGTCCATAGTTTGTTACCACCTTAGCAACGTAGGTAAAAATATGGCAGCTCAAATATTATCTCAGACCCCCAGGGCAACAGCCTTGCTCCAATCGGCTTCCACTGTCAGAATAAATCCAAATTATTCGCCCTGTAACTCCTTTGCTTTGCTAGAGGTGGATGAGTCTGAGATCGAATCCCTCATTCTTCAACTCCGTGACGATTGTGCGGTGGGCTGGGATAGAATCCCACCCGCAGTTCTAAAACAGTGTCGTAATACACTGATCCCGCCACTGACACACATTTTCAACAACTGTTTACGCAAGGGCGTCTTTCCGGATGCTTTAAAATGTGCCATAATTCACACAATCTATAAGGGAGGGAACAGAGACTGTGTCATCAACTATAGGCCTATCTCAGTGCTGACCGCACTCTCCAAGGTCCTTGAAAAGGTTATTGGCAACCGTCTGACGAAATTTCTAAACAAGTATCAAATTATTGCTAAAAATCAGTATGGATTTCGCACGGGTGTTTCGACTGAGGATGCGGTTTTGGATTTAACTCAGGCGATAGCTAGTAATCTCGACAGCAAGACTAAATGCCTAGCCATATTTCTGGACCTATCCAAGGCGTTTGACACGGTCTCTGTTCCCTTACTTATCTCGAAATTAGAACTTGTCGGTGTGAGAGGTATCATCCTTGAAATCTTTAAAAGCTTCCTCAATAACCGCACACAACGAGTTAAAATTGATGAATACCTTAGCAATGAAACATCAGTGTCATACGGTGTTCCTCAGGGAAGCATATTGGGTCCTGTATTGTTCCAAATTTATGTAAATGATTTGTGCAATATGCCTCTTCCAAATTGTAAGATTTACGCCTATGCTGACGATACAGCAATTTTAGTTAGTGGCCCTACGTGAGAGTGTTAAAAATAATGCGGAATCAGCACTCCGCAACATAATCTCATGGCTCAATGCAAATCTCCTTACCTTGAATGTCACAAAAACCTGTTTTATTCCTTTTGCTATTCGCCGAAACATGTTACCTGACAAATCCTTCTCCGTAGTCGCGCACACGTGCCAGCAACAATCAGCCCCTTGCTTATGTCCGAAGCTCTCAAGAACTGAAGAGGTACGATACTTGGGGGTACAAATTGACGAGGGTTTAAAATGGGACAAACAACTAAATGCTCTCACTACGAGAACTATGAGACTTCTCCATATATTTAAGTCTCTCAGAGATGTCACTAACTTTGAAACTCTTAAAATAATATTTCATTCGCTATGCCAATCAGTTATCGGATACTGCATCCCAGTTTGGGGAGGTGCAAACAAAACCAATTTTCTGAGGGTTGAGAGAGCTCAGAGGGCAATACTCAAAGTAATGACTCGAAAACCCTTTCGCTATCCTACAGCTCAGTTATACTCGGACTGTATAATTTTAACAGTCAGCTTTATGTGCTACAGTCTATACTTAGAAAACACTCTAGTGTTCTTCCTCCAGATCGGAACAAACGCACTAATTTCCCCCTGGGTACCCGTCATAAAACAACATTCGCTAAACACCAATATTACATCTTAAGCACATACATCTACAAAAAAATTCACAGTAAAGTTAACATAACTGACTTAAATAAGAAAGAACTTAGATCTAAATTGACGACATGGCTACTTCAACAGGACTATTCACAAACAGAGTCCCTTCTTATATTCATCGCATAATATTTGAACAGGCACACACACACAAACCCACGCTTGCACGCACACGCAAACCAAACACACACACACACACATGCACACACACACACACACACACACACACACACACACACACACACACACACACACACACACACACACACACACACACACAAACATGCTAGAAGGACAAAAGGACACAGTCCACTGGTTGTAAAAATCTAAACTAGTATTTAACTTCCTAGCCGACACTGTCTCTTAAGATACAGGTCATCCTAGTTTAAGAGGCAGGGTTCTATCATATTTGAAACAGATTATTTTCTTGTTTTTAACTATGTCTTGGCCCTTAAATTAGATACAATAATTCCTTCACAATGCATGTAAAAGTATTTAATCTGTAACTGGTTTTAATAAAGTTTATTATTATTATTATTCACATACATCTTTAATATATTCTCATAATAAATAAGTACATTTTTAAATATATCAATTATAAAAATACATTTAAAAATATAAAAATCATTATGGGGACCCACCAGTATCGGGAACAGGGTCCAAGCTACTGGTGGTTAGGGCTCCAGAGACAGGAACCGCCTCACTATGCGTGCCGTGTCCAAAAGTACCGCCTTCTGTATCAGACCCTTGACCCAAGGATCCAACGCGAGCCTCTTAAGATGGTGGTCGAGGCTCTTGGCTATAAGACCATTCACTGTGACGATTATCGGCACAATAATTGCTGAATCGACATCCCACATGTCGACAATCTCGTGCGCCAAGTCCAGATATTTAATCTGCTTATCTTTCTCAGCCTTCACGAGATTCTCGTCATGAGGGATGGCGACATCAACAATTATTGCGCGGCGCTCTGATCGATCTACCACCACAATATCAGGTTTGTTGGCTACAACAGTCCTGTCTGTGATGATAGATCGATCCCAGTACAATGTGATATGACCACTTTCCAGAACAGGTTCCGCCACATACCTGTAGTACGGCACCTCAACATCTACAAGCCTGTATTTCAGAGCAAGTTGCTGGTGAATGATCCTGGCTACTTGGTTAAGCCTGTGCAAGTACTCGCCGTTAGCAAGACGCGAACAGCCGGAAACTATATGTCTGAGGGATTCACCAGGCTGGTGACACGCACGACAAATGTCCGTGGTGCCATCCCTCAGAATATATTTCCGGTAGTTATTCGTCTTGATAACTTCATCAGCACAAACAAACCCTTCGGTTTCCCCAAAAAGGTCACCGAAGCGTAGCCAGTTCACCGAGGCTAAAAATTCTACATCTGGCCCATGCAGGGTCCGGTAGAACCTGCCGTGAAGCTCCTTGCTCTGCCATACAAGCCTGCGATCATCAGTGCTAAGTACTACAGGTCTGCGCCAGCTGTCCTTAGAAAGACTGAGCGGGGTAAACCCGGCGTCCACTGCTACAACATCGCGATGCACATCCACGTTCGCGTTGAAAAAATAATCTCTGAGGTTGCATACCTCGCGGTTGTGCAGGGATTTGACATTTAGAAAGCCACGACCCCCACACTTCTGCGGAATATACAACCTCATTACGGATGAGCGTGGATGATGCATCCGGTGTGCCGTCAGCAGTGTACGGACCTTTCGGTCTAAGGTGTCCAGTTCAGTCTGAGTAGTATGCCAAAGGAGTACATGAGAACCGGCATGACCCAACCGTTGCAAGCTCGAACCTTATTGCCACCTGATAAAAGACTATTCAGTACCTTTTTCAGGCGGCCAAAGAACCGCTCTTGCACCGATTGTTTCATGTCAGCCTCATTAATACTTAAAGCCTGTGACATACCCAAGTATTTGTAGGTGTCGGTTCGGAGAAGTGATCTTAGGTTAATGGAATCTGAGAGTTGAATCCCTTCAGATTCCACCATCTTTCCTTGCTTTACATGAATCACAGCACATTTATCCACACCAAATTTCATGTTGATATAATTACTAAAACTTTCAGTTATTTTTAGTAAACTTATCAATTGAGGGTTGGTGTGGGCAAAGAGTTTTAAGTCATCCATGAACAACAAGTGGGACACTACCCGACCACTTCTTCGTAACCTGTAACCTAGCCCTGAACCCTCCAGCAAGGTACTGAGAGGATTCAGTGCTAAGCAAAACCATAATGGACTCAGACTATCACCCTGGAAGATACCTCGCTCAATCTTCACAAGTTCGCCATTCCCCTGGATCCGTCGGCACCCTGGATAGCCAAGAACCGTTTTCCATTGCCCCATACATGACTTTAAGAAGGTGCGTAGAGTTGTATTTATTTTATACAACTCCATCACCCTCAAAAGCCACGTATGAGGCACAGAATCATACGCTTTCTTGTAATCTATCCAACATGCCGCCAGATCCTTTCGGTTACGACGAACTTGCTGGGTAATGGTCATATCAATAAGGAGGAGCTCCTTAGTACCACGAGCCCCCTTCCTACATCCATTCTGAGTGTCTGACATAATTGAATTCAATTCAACATGTTTTGATATTTTAGCATTCAGAATAGATGTAAGAAGTTTATAGACCGATGGCAAACATGTAATCGGTCTATAATTACCGGGCTCTGTGGTACTACCTGTCTTGTGGAGCAAGTGGGTTACTCCAGTTGTCATAAAATCTGGGATCGAACCAGATTCTAGGGATGATTGAAACTGGGATGCTAAGCAGCCATGTGAACTACGTAGCCATTTCAGCCAGAAATTTTGCAGTCCATCCGGTCCTGGAGCTTTCCAATTTGATAACGAACGGACTGCACTTGTAACATCTTCGCTTGAAATGACTACGTTTTCCATTTCTGGAATGTGCTCACATGACCGCTCAACATCCCGCATCCAACTACCCTCTGTGTGGCCAATAGGCGCCGACCATATGCTACGCCAAAATTTGTTAGTGGCGTCTGCATCCGGCAGCTGCCCATTAGCCACATCTTGGGCTGGTCGGTCCCAGTTTCTATAAACCCACTTTTGGTCCCTTTGAAATGCAGGATTCAAGGTATATCGGTCCACGCGTTTTTTATATCTGCGTATCCGGTTTGCCCATGCATAGACTTTCTGCTTTAGGAAGTCAATGCGCTCCGTGAGCCGAGATGTATAGTCATGAGGACTGATACCTGTCCCCAAGAAGGCTCGGCGCACAAAGCGCATGACCCTGGGACGTGTATTCCCAGACCTAAAGCAGATTAGCTTACCGATAAGTGCCCTTGCCTCAGCAATACGCCGTTCAATTCTGTACTGCCACGCCGGGATAGCAGATCTTTGTCGCATGCCAGTATCACGTTCATGAAACTTGACACCTGCCATACGACAAGCCGCTACGGCGGCGCAGTACAAAATTGAGTGCGTATCACCAAGATTCTCACTATTCTCTAGAAAACTAGGTAATAGCGAGTCAAGGGCACCTACCAGCGCTATATTACGCCTATGCATAGGCAACCGGGGCAGGCGCGGCCTAATTGTTGGTGACATGTACCGATATTCCCCAATCGCAAATTTCAAAGCATCCATAACCTCCTCATTGCACTGGATACTTACGTTACAAACCATATCATCCACATCCACGACGGCATTATTACCCATCCGCGATGCATCTGTGTTACCGATAGCACTAACGGGTTGGACGTGAACAGCCTGGCTCGTAGGTAAGTATTCTGAGCGTAGCCTATCAAGTACGACGTTATTCAGCTTGTTACTGCGCTGGATAACTCGCACCTGATCCGATAATCGTTGAGCCGTAACGTTGATACTTGGTTCTAAGGCCTGAAACAGAACGAGCATGCGACTGCGGTACGCAGTGAGGTTAGTTCCCCCCTCTGTAGCCCCAAAATATGCGCGCATGACATTTTCATTGATGGATTCCGTCCATCGCATGCGCTGCACATTACCACCAGCAGCGAGGACCCTGTTTGAGACCGGTGGGTCTCGTGGTCCCAGGCAGGCTGGCGGCCGGCCTCTGCCTCTCCGCCGTACAGGTGACGGTGACGACGGGGGCGAGAAGTACTCGTCGCTTGAGCTCGACGCAACTGCAGCTGCTGGCGATATCGGCGCAGGCCTCGGCGGCTGCGAGGCGGAGCTCAGCGACGGGTCCGGAGGTGTTGGGTGTGCTAGCTGTTTGTTTCTGGCCCTCGTCAACATGCTATTATTATTATTATTATTATTATAATATATGGCTATTAAAATGTTAATTTTGCGCTTTAATGAAAATGGTTTAAGTACGGTGTGGTGCGTAAACAGGGATTAGATAGGAAGGCACTTTTTACTGCCCTACCCTGATTTCTAAGTTATTACGGGCGAATGTGTACTGAGACGTGTGCGTCTAAGGTTGTTGACTTAGAATTAGCAAACAGGTTCACGGAGCTAGGCTATCGTTAATTAGATTGGTTGAGATAACACATGGGTAAAGAGAAGGGTTAAATAATGTCGATGAATAGACATGTTCCTTTTATAGCTTTGAAATCGAGCCTTGATTTCGCCTTTCGAGATAAAATTGACGTTGAAATACTTTCTACGTTCGCGGTTTTTACACACGTCTATCTATGTAGCGGATCTCAAGTGCGTAATTAGGGTGGAGGATAAGAGAGGTGCCTGTCTGATTGTCATCTATCCAATATTTATAAAAAGATAGTGATTTTGTAGGCAATTTAAAATATCTTCGTCATAATGCTACCAATTTTCTCTCGCTTGTCTTCTATATCTGTGAGCATAATGCATCTAAGTGGCCGCCGTTTGTACAAGCCATCGTCTAGTCACCTATTTCGAAGAGTAAAGAAACAGGATCGCTTAAAGTGCACAACACTTACTGCGAATCCGAAACCTCACTACATCTCAACAGCTTCGTTCAAAAACCTCCTCATAATAAAAAGTACGATAAAAATGTTCTCAATTTAATACATTTAAATTTTAGCTCGCAAAATTTAAGAATAAATTCCACGCATGCAGTACTTCGCAATCCGTTTAATTCGGGCCGAGATTCGCTTAAACCGTTCGCCTCTTAATGAAGGGCCGACTTCGCCACAAATACGATGAACCGCTCGTTTAATATGCAAGTCGGGAGGATAGCTACTGACGCGATTACTGTTGCCTGCGACGTCTGAATAACTGTTACTTTCATGTGATATTTGAAGCTAAACAGAAATGTTATCTTGTAGAGCATGAGTATGAATAAAGGATATTATAAAATGTTCTTGTCTTCTCTGACATTTAGGTCATATTTTTAAGGTGCTTCCCTTATGCATTATCAGTGAAATTAATGTAGATAACTACTTATCTGTATGTAGCTATTATTCATTTGGGAAATTGTTTCGCTTTAGTTCTTGAGGGCGAGACCCGTGGTTCAGGTAAAAGTTCTTCATCAATTTAGAACTCTTAGATATCATCGTCTTACTCCATATTGACATATTACCAGCAAGAGCTGACTGTCTTATAATATGAACTAAGAAATATTGGCTTTGTTTTCGCCATCACATGTCGTTGATTTATAATCTGATCTGCAGTGAAGCTTACCGATCCCATGATTGCCATAAGATTTCTAAACTAAGCGATCGAGTAGCTTACCTATCCAGTAATTCAGTCAAGTAATTTGCCTATCTGAACGCGGCCCCCTTTGTTCCTTATTCGTTTTAATGACAGGCTTACTCTGGTCCGTTCTAAACCGGGGATTGTGTCCGAAACTCGTACACGCAAACTTTTCACCAAAAGCTATCACCGCCATAATTGATTTGTCGCTAGCAGTTTCACTCAAACTTCACTCAATTAAGTTATTCCTAGTTAATTACAATTTGCTTAGTTTTTCGACGGCGCGATAGAAGTTGATAGTTTAGATAATACTGGTAAGTTTAGTAATTGTTGAGACAGCTTTTGAAACCGATTTATCTGACCATTTATTTAATATAGAGCTCAAGTCTCTAATCTAGTATTCAAAAGTAACTCTTATAAGTATTGTGTGCCTTGAAGATTTATTCGCCTTTATTTCGTATCTAGACAGCATACGATATAACGCTTACTTGAAAACGGCTTAATGTTTAATCTTAACCGTTATTCTTCTATAATTATGTAACTTGTTAAAACTTGAAAGAGCCAGTCTTAGCATCGAAAACATTAAAGTCAAATTGATTATTATTTATCGAAATATGTACCACAAGTACCTACCAGCATCTGAAGTATAATTTGTACATCAATTATTATTTAATTGTTTATTATTAAAATAATCATTTTACATCTCATATCGACGAAGGTTCCTCGTATTTCCCTATCCCGGATAATTACTAAATGAATCGGAAAATTAACGTTCCGTTACATTCGACCCGAATAAAATTGCTTTAATTAGTTATAGCTGGCAACATTATTATTGAACCTCTTCGGAGGGTTGAGGATATAAATACATATTTTATTATCTGTTGTATCTATTCGATTTAAACTGTAACGGATTCATTATAGATTTTGTGTTATGTAAATAGTTTGGGAGTTGGCTTTGTCTGATGAGAACGCGGAACAGAGCCTGTCAGAATGAGTGATTAGTTTCCTTAAATTACACGGGTTTATTAATCAAAATCCGAAACTATTAATAACTAATATCACTGAGCTGTATTTGATGTCAAATTTCAAGAAAACATTTTGCCGAAGCCATTAGAAATGTACTATTATTTGTTTTAACGGTGATGAAAAGTGACGAAAGAAATCAGCACTTAAATGTTATTTGATTGAACCATGAGACAGTAGGTGTTTGAAAAGTTTTGTACTGAAAAATAGATATATACCGTTTAACGCTTTGGATATACACAAGTATATAATTCCGTTTACCTATTGGTTGGACGTTACACAACTTGGTTATATCGTTTTAGTTAATTTCTTTGTTTCTTTTCGTTACTTTTGTTTGTGCTTCTTTCTGCGAGCGTAATCTATACTCGTTGTTCCAGTTTAAATATTATCATAACTTAAATAGATTAATAATGAAGGTGAAAGCAGCGCGGCCTGTTGGTCACTTGCCCAATAGGTCGTTGATTCGATTCGGTCATTCATTTTAGAACTGTTTGTTATTTACATGTTTTAAAGAACAATTATTCAGTTTACTATGACACAGGCTTTGTCTAGTTTAAAACAATATGACTCTGTGTAAATTGTCAGAAATACTTGTATTCTATCATACCTCTAATAGGGCTCTCCTGGTTTCTCTCGACAGCAAGCTAAGACAATAATTATTTCAAAGAACACCAACACATATTAATATAATGGATTTGGTTGTTAAATGTCCTCTTTTATTCCAGGGCGAAGCACCAGACACGGAAATAGGCCGTGTCTACGTAGACGATCCGGATGACTGGGACCTTGGGGACAAGAGGTTCATGTGGCTACCTTCGTACGAGCAGAGGAGCCCGTACTTCGATATACACAGCAACACTGGCATGATCACCATGAAGGAGGGCACGCCGAATGGCACTTACTTGTTGAGGTTCAATGTGAGTACCTATTGGATTCTTATTCTTTTATTAACAAAACAAATCGCTCCAGAAATAAATCTTGTGTCACGGGACGGGTCGGGGTGGGAACCTACAACCAACGGACACAATGAACGTCCACCTGTTTATTGTATTTTTGGGCGTGACGGAGGATTTTGTTGCTATTTGAAAGAAGTATCGAGTTTGGCTTGACTATTGCTTGATTATTTATCTCAAAGTTATTCAAATTGAGTATATGCATGGTTGTCGTAAAAAGCGACAAAGGAAAATAGACGAAGCAAAATTATCTTTGCAAAGAGACGGATATCTTATCATCAAACCATATACCGACGCGTCTGGCCGGCGTGATACAGCAGGCCGTCTCCAAGGCTTAAGCCCAGCAGTGGACTGCAACTTTAAAGAAAGAAGAATTTGCTTTTCTGTTTTTGGGTTAAACTAAGAAAAGAAATAATAAAATTCTTTCTGCCAATTATTTAGAACCGCTACTAATTTTCTTCCATCTTCCTCTAGGTAACAGAACAGAACGAGCCTTTGGTCCCGTTCCACTGGGTGGAGGCGACAGTGAACGTCACTATCAAGGAGATTCCCGAGGAGGCCGTAGACAAGTCTGGCTCCATCCGCTTCGTCAACATCACTGCCGAGGAGTTTATTGTTCCTGAACTTGATGTGAGTGAAAAAACAAATTATACAAGTCCCGCACTAGGAATAAAGGCTTCGTCAAACAGAATGCGTATTTACTGGTACTATGCTGTCAAACAGAGCTCCGACGCTAGCAGTAGGTAGTTAGGTACGCAACGCCAGTGTTCTGTTTGACAGTATAGTACCGTCAGGGTACAACACAGTTCGTCGCTATTGTGCTACGTCGGGTTAGCGCTTTGACGCGCGATAAGAACGCTTTCTGTCTGACAAGGGTTTAAGGCGTTTGCGTATGCGCCTTCCTCGAGCGTGCACTTGGCGTCCGCCTGGCGTGCGTTCCACGTGCACCCGGCGTTCATGACTTTGTACTACAGAGTGAACGCCAAGCGCACTCTGGGCGCCCGCTCGAGGAACGCGCGCGCCCAATGTGAGGTCTGTCTGCCTCTTTTGTCCAGGTATATAGGATACCTACGGTCAATTGTGGTCTCTGGATGTAGACTTGGTTAAGTAAATATGTAATGGTTATTGTTCTCTAAAAACGAATACGATTTTGTATTCTATTATACGCTATTTAGTAACGTGTCCAAATAGTTTAAGTGGAACTCCCTCGTGAACCCAAATGGGCAGAGAGTTAAAGTTTTCACATAGGCTCGTCTACTATTACTTACGTGGGATACTAAATTATAATACGGCAAAGTGTGGGTATAATATACTGTAAAAAGTAAGTAAATACTACATAGTGCTATAGGTATCCTATACCAAAACCCAGTGTCACTTTAGCCTAGCGGACTATTACTAGTAATCAAAAGAAATTCTTCGCGCAAACACTTCGTTAAAAAGCTGCCCATGCGAAAATCCATTAAGTACTTCTAGAGTATTTTTGGTCGGCTTTCATAGGAACTCTTTGATTGGCTTATTGAAGCTCTTAAAGTTTTGCTTACTCATTGTCTTTAACGCTCTATTAATTACAATCTACGTGTTTGTTGAATTGGATTGATGAAGCGAAAATTTTCTCAGGCAAGCGACATTTTAATGGCCCTAGCTGGCCGGATTTTGGTCAAAAGAATTTATTACAGAATTAAAATTTTTCATCTAACCATTTTAGATGTCTGATATTCTTTATGTACCTATACTTGACGTAGTTTTGTGAGGATGGATGTTTGTTACTCTTACAAGCAAAATGAAGTTGTACAGTAATTCTAGCTTATGCATCATAATAGCATACACTCTGACAAATCTGGGTAGATCAGTAAGCGGACCCAGGGCTCCAAGACAAGAAGTCTTGGATGCTATAGGGATAACGCTAGGGTGATGGTGATGGCAATACAAGGGCGTAGAACGATAAGAAAAGTCTATAATACTCTGTATACTTCTTCTCATAAAGGCAGTATCATAGTTTTCAGTCATTTTGTATTCCCTACTTTTAAACTCTTGTTTAGTAATATTAAGCATTTCAACTCAATCTTACGTCTCAACTACCTTAACAGCATTTTAAACAAGTATAAATTGCTGCAATAACAAACTACCTAATAAATAATAAATATGAATAAAATACAAGTCGCCGCTTCAGTAGTAAGTTTGCGAAGTTACCAAAATGGTCTTAAAGTGGGCGAAGTGTTTAGTGCCCAAGTCGGACTATTTATCTCGAACCTTGACCCGAATTACCTACAGTCAGAAGTTCAGAACGTAACTTAAGCGACACGCGACAGCGACGGATGATGCAATGTCTTTGTCGCACTTGATTGTCGCAGTGGCAATAGTGGGAGAGCTGAGAGCCTAGTACGAGTTTTGTCAGCCTACTTTTCTATTCGTATGAGGTAAGCTCTGCCATCGGCGCTTATATACCACCCATAAGTAGACTTGCGACATGCTCACGTTTCTTATCCTGAGACAAGTACCGGGAGTGACGGTTTTTCGTGTCATCCAAAGTATTGTATCATTAATATTTTTTTTATAGACTCACACCTGTATCCCCGAAGGGGTAGGCAGAGGTGTAATATTACACCCACATTTCGCCATGAATTTTTAGGTCCCACGTAATAGGGGGCGAACCTATTGCCGTTACTGGGCACATCACCAGACTCCGTGCTGCTACTGAGAATTTGGATAAACACAGTAGGTAACACTTATTGCCCGACCCGGGAATCGATCCCGGGACCTCCGATCAGCAGTCGCATACGCTATCCACTGGACCACGGAGGCAGTCTATTATATTGTACCACTCTGATGTTAATGCGACAAGCGGGTCACTCGTCCCAGTGGTGATCGCTGCAAATGTCGTTTCACTTTTGAAAATCTATTGCCTGTTATAAAAAGGTACGATCTTTAGGGAGGCGCCACATATTTTTTAAAGCCTAGCTCGGATTCCTCGAAGCATAGCTCTATAGCTGTGCTCTGGTGGAAAAGCACCTTAAGAATGAAGCGTGGCCGAAGCGTTACGCGAACTAAACGCTTAGGGATTCATTGGACTTAGTTAACGACTTAGTGGTTAGCAAGTAATTGTCCATGGCGGGTTACGTTTGTCATCGCAGCTTTGATGTTGCGTACCCGAGCGGAATTGGGTGCGTAGCGGGCTGACAGATGCTAAATATTATAGTTGGGTAACGGGCATTTTGTCATGGGTTTCTTGAAGTGTTAAGTGGAATTGCCGTGATAGCGTAAGTATGTGACGATTACAAGAGAGGACACTTTTTAAATCTTTGAATTTTCAGCCAGAAATATGTAGGTACTAATAGGAAATTAGAACTTTTAAGTGTCAAGAAAATATAAGAAATAATATGTTGAGGCTAGTTGTGGTATTAGACTGCCTCCGTGGTCCAGTGGATAGCGTATGCGACTGCTGATCGGAAGTCCCGGGTTCGATTCCCGGGTCGGGCAAAAGTGTTACTGGGTTTTACCGAATTCTCAGTTGCTGCACGGAGTCTGGTGATGTGCCCGGTAACGGTAATAGGCTCGCCCTCTATTACGTGAGACCTCAAATTTAATGGCGAAATGTGGGTATAATATTACACCTTTGCCTACCCCTTCGGGGATACAGGCGTGACTCTATAAAAAAAAGACTAGTATTAAGCGTATTAAGCTTTTGTCTTGTTTTCGTAATAAAATTGATTAAGATATGTAAATGGGTAGTCAATGATGAATTTTGAATCACTAGAGACAAGTCTATGTATGTATTTTACATTAGGCTATATGTATTTTTGAAATCAGACGAGCAAGTATAGTGACGTGCCAAGGTAGTCTAGTCTTAGGCATATTTGATACAAAATAAATTTAAAATGATATCAGAGAAGCCAGAACTGTGACGTGACACAATGGCCATGGCAGTAGTTGTGTACTGAATTATAAAGAAGACGTCGAAAGCACGGCGTAAAGGTTATGTACCAATTTCTGTGTCTTCATGGACCAACATTGTTACATCACAGGTCAAAAGAGGCAGACAAATTATTTATATTAGACTAAAACATTCATTAATCTAGCTTTTCCTCACAACCAAATAATTAACACAAATATTCGGGCTCACTCACTCACTCATCAGCTCGAATCTATTTAATGTGCACCCGCACCACTGCTCATTTCAACTCCTAATTCCATCTCTTTCTAACAGGGTACGAGTAAAAAGGACAAGTTGCACAGAATGCTGGCCCGATTGTACAATACATCACTGGACAACGTTGATGTTTTCACTGTGTTTACTAAGAATACTGTGAAAGATGTGTTCCTTGATGTACGGTTCTCTGCACACGGATCGCCTTATTATCCTCCGGAGAAATTGGACAGCATGGTCATTGGAATACAAGAAAAGGTTTGTTTAATTCTAGTTTTCGGATTGTTGTATATAAATTACCTGGGTTTTTTCCTTAAGGAACAAAGTATTTGAAAGCAGAATGCTATTTGTTAGGATTATTTAAGTCAAAACAATACCGTATTTGATTGGTTGTCCATTTGCACTGTATACTGCAATTTCTCGAGCTCTAAAAATAACACTTCTATAGAGCACATTTTGTGTCAGAATTTTATATTCGACAGAAATTCCAAAAATCCAAAAAGAGTACAGAGACTACAGGGGTCCCTGTATAAATTTGTAAATACAATTATATTTGCTTCGCGTTAAAATAAATTTCTGCGCCGAGTGGTGAGTCTCGGGTTCGAATCCACGGCACGCACCCATGACTTCGATGTTAAGTGCGTATTAAATTGTTAATTATCGCTTGCTTATCGGTGAAGGAAAGCATCGTGAGGAAACCTGCATGTTTGAGAGTTCTCCGTGATGTTCTCGAAAGACATGTGAAGTCTGCCAACCCGCACTTGGCCAGCGTGGTGAACTATAGCCTTATCCTTCTCATAGTGAGAAGAGGCCCGTGCCCAGCAGTGGGACAGTATAATGGGCTGATGATTATGATGATAATTATGCAGAAGTGGACTGCGTAAGATCATAATTATGATGATGACCCAGTAAACAGCACTGGCGTATGTAACATTATTAATTAATATTTCTTTCCCCCAGATCGAAGAAGAACTCCAATCAAAGATCTACATGGTGAAAATCGACGAGTGTTTAATAGAGAAGGAGCAATGTGAAGATTCCTGTCGTAATGTTCTGATGAAGAATAACGTGCCACTATCAGTGTATACTAATACTACTAGCTTTGTGGGAGTATCGGCTAGGGTGGAGTCCGAATGTACCTGTGATGTGGTGGAGCCGCTTGTGTGTTTGAATGGAGGTCAGTTATACCAAAATTGTACTTATTTATTTTAGAGTAAAGGTCAAATTTATATTTGATTTCGTCCAATTTATTCTGTGCAATGTATTCTCAACTTATAAGCATTGCCTACGAACTTAAGCCCTTAGCAAGAGTTGCGCAGTATATAACTAAAAGACTCAATGATAAGCTAATGCAAAAGTTTACTTCATAATCTGGAAAAATAAACTGGGGTACCTGAAATACAGTGTAATGATTTTGACGACTTTCACCGGATCGAATTTTAACCTTCTCCGCATTTAATGTTACTGCTCTTATCTCGGCCTACTCTACTACTCTAAATTCAATGTTTTGAACGTGGTTATAACAAATTACATATCGAGTGTACCGGAAGCACAGTGAAAGCGTGTTAGGCCCATATCCTGATGGATTATGAGCAAAATAATGCAGGATAAAAAGATTGTTTGCCAACAGTAATTAGCGCAACGAAGACAAGACGCCAAGTCGGTAGTAACCGACCAAATTACAAATCAAATACACAAAGCAAAGAGGCGCCAACAAGCGGCTTAGCGCAGTGCTAAGATAGCACACTTAAATTGTTTGGTTTTTACAATTCCAACACCAAAAATGAAAATACCTGGTCAAAAAAAAAATATTTGGACTAACATTTTGATTCTTCCCCAGGTACTCCATTCGCGGACAAATGCGAATGTCCCGAAGGTCTGTCAGGGCCGCACTGCGAGCAGACCTCCATCGGTTTCCATGGCGACGGCTGGGCCATGTACGCGTCCCCGCCGGCCTGCCAGGAAGGGCACGTCACCTTGACCGTGACCTCGCACTCTAGTAACAGCCTCATCTTCTACCTAGGACCCCTGAAGCATAATCCGTTGCTTGAAGTGCAAGGTAAGAGACATACTCTGTGCAATATATTTTTACATATAATTTTATACTAGACATCGCCCGCCGCTCCGCCTGCGTGACATTTGACCCCTTAGAGAGGGAATTTCCAAAAATCCAACATAAGATCTTAGTACACTTCCCAACGGACATACATGGTAAATTTTAGCTTCTGGCGCCCAGTACCTTCGGCTGTGCGCTGCCTGTCAGTCAGTTACGGAAGAAATTTATAATATAAGCCTGTGATATAAGTATTATATTGACGAGTTAGAAAAAACCTTGTTACTGAATTTTTTTAGGTGTCATATTGATAATCAATGGAAAAAGTGAGTCATCTTAGCCGGTATGGACATTCTTTATTCGTTTATAATTAAGTACAAGTGCTATAAAATAGACAGCAGAAAAGCCGTTTATGAAAAATAGATACATAAAGGTACACATATCCTAAACACTTTACAAACCGCCTGTACCAAAGTACAATCGCTTCCTAAAGTGGTAAGAACCAAAAACATCGAACGTCTTCACTCATGCATAAAAATGAAATATGTTCCGAAAATCAAAATCCAATAGGCGGGTCCACACAGACCGAGCAGCCTCGCGAGGAAAATGCTTCGCGAGGCTGCTCGGTCTGTGTTGACGTGGCTCGGTCGAGGAAAACGTATGTGCTGCCGCGGCCGAGCTTACCGTACGCCCTAGCTACCGAATTAGACACGTCCACACAGAGCGCGCAGCCTCGCGAGGAATTGGCGCGCGAGGCTGCGCGCTCTGTGTGGACGTGCCGCGGCCGAGGCAAGCGCCGCCGCGGGCGAGCGACCGAGCAGCCGAGCCATCGAGTTTGGTTTTTTGTTTTGCCGCGGTCCGTACGCTGTTTCGTGCCTCGCTCGAACATAATAATCCCTACTAATAATATAAATTCGCAAGTGTGTTTGTATGTTGGACATTTTTTTATAGACTCACGTCTGTATCCGCGTAAGGATAGGCAGAGTTGTAATATTATTACATCCACATTTCACCATGAAATGTTTAGGTCCCACGTAATAGGGGACGAGCCTATTGCCGTTAACAGGCACATCAGCAGACTCCGTGCTGCTTCTGAGAATTCGGGAAAACCCAGTAACACTTTTGCCCGACCCGGGAATCGAACCCGCGACCTCCACTCAGCAGTCGCATACCCTATCCACTGGTCACTGAATGACGGAGGATACATTCATCATAACATTCTCATCTTTGACGCTATTTATTGTACCAATGATAATCCTTCAGTCTGTGCTTCGGTTACAGTATCCTTGCCTACAGACATTCATTTCCTATAATTCATTCTATGTTTTTTTCCATGTCTACCTATTCCATCCTTTAGGTATAACAATAATCGACGACCGGTTGGCAAAGCGGGAGTGTAAGCGACTGCAACGCTGAAGGTCGCGGGTTCGATTCCCGCTCATGTCAAACACTTGTGTGCATGAACATGAATGTTTGTCTTGGTCTGGGTGTTTCAATGTATATATTTACAAAAAAAGTAAGTATAAGTAAATATGTATGTTATGGCTTATGGCCCATTATTACCATTGTCTAGTACCCAAAGTAGGTACATCAATTGGCGTCAGTCAGGCAGCCGGCTAGTAAAAACACATGCCACAACCGTATTGCAGTATGACCATTTCCAAGTACTATATTTATGAACAAAATTAAAAAATAAGAGAGCTAAGAGACCAACGATCTCACATTGATACGTAGACCGATAGGTGGCAAATGTACCACAGAGTACCTTTGTATATAGGAGGATAGAGACGTCACTCAAGCTATTAGCGCTACCTGGCGGTCGTTTCAAGCATTTTTTAACTATAGTAGGTATTTTATTAGATATTATTAGACAAATTTATTTTATTATGTGGTTCAATTACATATACATCCCTAAGTGAAAACCATGGTTTTCGCTTATGGATGTACATGCTACTGAACTGAAGTGTGTAACTGCGTACTGTAAAATTATATAAAATAAAACATTGGTTTAATAGCACCCTTTATTTTTCAAACGTTTTTTACAATATTCATTACATTTTTGTTGTATCTGAGATTTTTCATCATAGTCAATTCTGGACCCAGTTAAAACTTTATTGATGACTTTACACCAAGTAAAAATAAATAAATTGGTGCATACTTCTTCAAAATTTTTTAATCTTTTTTATTCAAGATGCGTAAGTTCCTAATGCAGCCCTTCTGCGTGACTCCACTCATCCGGCGCAGCATATTCATCTCATTGACACGCAGGCTGTGCGATAAAATCGCTGGCAGCTATAGTTCGGATAAAAACCTGTGTTGCACATTTTACTTTCATGTTTGATATTTTCTTTGAATTCACATGATATATTACTTTTGGCATTAAGCAAAGTCCTTGATATGCAGGATTTTCACTTTGCAGAAGCACAGTATGTTTCCTTTTGCTAAATTTTCTTGCCCATCATTAATTACTTTAAAAATTATTTTCATTATTTTCTCAAATTGATCAAATATATTGTCATTGAAGTCGGGTGTAAGGGAAGCTGTTCGAATCATTCGGCTAAGTGTTATTAGTGATGGTAATACAAAAACATTTCTGAGCACGCTCTCGGACCCTATTTCTAATAGGTCACCACTTTCTCGCCTTTTTTAAACAGACTGCCCATTTTTCAATTACCAATCTTCCTGATACTGTAGCATAGTGAAAATCATTGCAGGGGATATATACATTCAGTGTCTTTAAAAGAAATGGGTTTTCTCATAGCTTTAATCATCATCATCATCCTCCTAGTTTTCAACCTGGGGTCCGCTTACTCCTCTAACCGGATTTGGCTGAATATGAGTTTTTCCACAGAGCGACTGCCTGTCTGACCTCCGCAACCCAAAGGGATAGCACTATTCCATGGTTTAGACTAGTGACAGTTTATTTTGTAGGTACTGATTCCTTAAAATGACTGCCCATTACTTAAAGGAAACTTTACACACAAAACGATAACTTTAAGATCAGTTAGATGACTTATAAAAGTGGCTTTAGTTACTTACAAATTTTAATACAGTTTCAAACACAACATCTTCTTGTGGACATTGCTGTGAATGTTACTAAATTCCAGTGGAATGCAAAATTTCTCAAGTAAGATGGGTACCTAGGCGAAGAGTGCGGGAATCAGAGTCCAGGAAATTAAGAAACATTAATATTTAAATGTTGTTTTCAGAAAAAAATTGCTTTTTACAGAAAATTTTGAAATAAATATTATAAGAATAATTAAACGTGAGAATAAGTGATTATGTAAAAAAGTGAGTTCTAATGCCATCTAGCGCTCATTTTATCTCAATAAATGAGGTTCTATTCAACTTTGTTCTAAGTTTTAAAACCATGAAATGTACTATTTCACTGTAATTCACAAGTCGACAATTTGATACATGCATTCTGAATTCAAACTTTATGACAACTACAATTTTGTTTTTTTCTACGGTGCCGAGGCTGCCGCGCTCTAGGCCGCGTTCACATTTATCTGATGTAATCTGTCGTGACGGCGTCTGTCGTGTCGCGACAGACAATATCCCGGTCTGCGACGGAAAAGGGGGGGGGGTCTACAGCGCGAATTAAGAGATTGGACTCAGATTAATTGTAAAAAAAAATACTTTATTTAATTATAACAGCTTAACAGTATATTTAAAATATAAAGTAGTAATCGCTAATGTCAGATCTACAAAGGTATTTTAAATACGTATTTGTGTTTTTTTTTACCGGAACAACGTACAAAATATAGTACAAAGTTGTATTCAAAGCTCAGTAGTAAACGGCGACTTACTAAAATCTCAAATGCACCTTCAGTGCCACGAGATTTGAATAAATCGTCTGCCGCCATACGACTATTTTCCTCTTCTGATGATATATCATCCTCCAAGTACATTACTAAAGCTAAATCAAGGTCATCGATTTTCTATCTTGGATACTTTTCGTTTGACATTTGTTTAAAAAAATGACTGACGGTGTGTTAAAACGGCCGTGGAACTTTCCACACGTCGTTATCGTAAAGACGGCCGCCTTTTTGCGTCCGTAATATTATGGCCGCTATATGACGGCACCGCTTTCCTAGGAAACCAAAGCTTAAGGAGGGTTGGCGTCAGTCAGGCAGCCGGGTAGTGAAAACACATGCCACAACCCTATTGCAGTATGACCATTTCCAAGTACTATATGTATTTATGAACAAAATTTAAAAATAAAAGAGAGAGAGAGAGAGAGAGAGAGACCAAGGATCTCACATTGATACGTAAAACCGATAGATGGTACATGTACTATGTCACTTTAATTCACAAGTGGCAAAATACATGCACAATAATATCACATGAGTAAATAAACCGAATAGTATCATAGATTTTCAACTATATTTTCATGTTCTGAATTCAAACTTTATGACAACTACAATTTCGTTTTTACTACGGATATTTATAAACAGATGTTGCCGAGGCTGCTGCGCTTCAGGCCGCGTTCACATTTATCTGACGTGATCTGTAGTGACGGCGTCTGTCTTGTCGCGGCAGACGATATCCCGGTCTGTGACTGGGAGGGTGGGGTGTGGGGCCGGTACAGCGCGCGACACGACACGTCAGACAAATGTGTACTGTCTGTCGTAAAGCGCCAGACGCGCGTATACAATTGCGCTATGGACGACGAACTAATTGACTTCTTTTTATAATATTATTCTTATACAGTACCTATAGACGAGCTAATTGAATACAAAATAATATAATCCTATGTAAATAATTTATGGATATAATTGGATATCTACTTAATCTGAATCGGATAATTCATCAAAAACATTGCGAAAGTGTGAACTCCACGAGAGTCAAGACAGAACTAATTTAAAATTGTGTCAGATCGCGACAGACGGCGACAGACAAATGTGAACGGTAAGTAATTACGACAGAGACCGTCACGAGAGATCACGTCAGATAAATGTGAACGCAGCTTTATTCTATGGCCTCGCTCGTTCGGGGACTGTTTCCTCGCGCGGCAAATGCCTCGCGAGGCTGCTCGCTCTGTGTGGACCCACCTAATTACGAAAACCCTCGAAACAATGTCATTTCTGCGCTCTCCAATTAGAAGGAAAAAATGTCAACGTCAAGACCCTTCTAATGCGATTATATGATTTCAACTTATGTTTTGTATCAGTTCGTGCAAAATCATTAGTTTGTTTTAATGGTGATAGCTTATACGCATCGCGGTTCTGTTAAAAAATAACTAATATTGCATAGTCAAACAAATGCCTTAATACATTGGAGCACAGTCTATTAGTTACCTAACTCTTACCTTCGTCAAGTGACGACAAGCGATGCGATATGATGCGTTGCGACGCGATACGATGCGACCCGACGCTATACAAACTTCCTCATAGCTAATCGTTGGACAACCGTACAAATTTTACGTGCACTGTCAGATCTCATCGCCTCATGTTTGTTGGCCCGTTCTAGATACCAAGTTTTGGATAGTGACTTAGCGATAGAATGAGACGGTGGTATATTTTAGGAGAGACACAGCATATTTATATATTTATAATTCCCTAGACAAGGAATTATCTCTATACAACTATATAATACAGCCAAACAATTTTAGATCGTATCACTTCGGTAACAAGAGCTTCCAGACTCTCTAAGGATACTAGATTTAGACCTAAAGTATAACAGCATCAATATGATATTGTAATCTTCACGTCGTAGAAGCATTATTCTAGTTACCTCTCTAAATATCAATAACACACGTTTTATATCATCATCATCAGCCCCGTATAGAAACTGACCCACTGCTGGGCAAGAACCTCTTCTCACTAGGAGAAGGGTAAGGCCATAGTCCACCAAACTGGCCCAGTGCGGGTTGGCAGACTTCGCATGTCTTTCGAGAACATCGTGAAGAACTCTTAGATATACAGTTATCCTCACGATGTTTTCTTCACCGTTTGGCAAGCGATAAAAATTAATATTTTAATACGCACATAACTTCGAAAAGTCATTGGTCTTATACTTCTGGTAATCAGACCAGCTGTACTGTACTGTAAATGGACTTCCATTTATCAATTTGCAAACATAAAGATAAGATCTCTATATGCTGTAAGAGGGGCGCATCAAACGCAGCTATACAATAATTTATGTTAAGATATCGAGGCTCAACTGTTCGGCTTGAATCGTGGGCTGACCTATTTCGGAATTATAGTGTAAGACGTCTGGTAAACTTGAAAAAAGATATAGGCAGAAAAGATATTCTGCTTGCAGCATTGTCAAGCAACGATCATGTACCAAATTTATCTGGTGGCTCAATTTTCTGTAATACATTTTGGTTTGAATATCATGTCATCAGATTCAAGAGAATCGGAATTGAGATTGAAATTGTTCTATTTTTTTCAAAACTCTATTTTAACATGTAGATAAATTTTAAGAAGATTCTGGCAGAAATTTAACATTTTGTTTGGTGAATATTTTATTTGTTATGCCAATAAATATTCATTAATTACGGATGTTAATTTGTTTAATTACTTCACGGAGCGACTTCAGTCTCACCTCATCGAGTTAACGAAGTTTACAGACGATAGATAATATAACAACAAGGTTACAAAGGTTCAAAATACCGTAGAAAACAGACTTCTTACAAACAAGTGTGGTTGCCAAATCATGAAAGGGCAATAATTCCCTCAACCGTTTATAAGCGCATATTTTTTGACCCCGTGAGAATTTCGGAAAATCCCTTCTTAGTGCACCCCTACGGTCCCTAAAGATCATACATGCGATATTTCAGCTTTTTACGCCTGATAGTTTTGCCTGTAGCTTGTCTGACAGTCAGTCAGTAACGCAAGAATTTCATATATACAATGGTTTTATGTTGTTTTCAATCAATTGAGAACCTTCTCCTCTCCAAATTTTCTATTAAAAATGTTATAATTCAAGCATTCGACAATGATATAACCGTCACGTTCTTCTCATAAACGTTACGCGTACCACGTAATTCTGTATACATTACGCCTTAGGGAATATATAAATCTTGTTGGCGAAAATAACCTAATTTATTAGGAATCTCGTCATTGCCGAAATTTACGTTTTAATAAGGCCGTTTGAATTAGTTTCTTCGTCATGTATTTTCGCTACGGCAAATACGCTGCGATGCCAAATTGGCAATCTACTCGAGTGCCGTGTCCACAACGAGCAAGTGTTGGAGTAATCAGTTAATTTCTGTCAACTTCCCTCTGAGAACGTTTAATAAGTAAAGATGTTCAATAAATTCAATGGTGTTAGTTGTTGCTTTAGAGTGAATGACAAACACAAAGCTCTGAGAGATGGTTTATAAAGTGTTCTGTTTTGTTCGTTATTTAGTTTAAAGTTTTTAACTCATATCAAATAAAATGTAGATACAGCATGCCCATAATACACACTCATACTTCAAAATTATGACTTACAATAAACAACTTTTTTTATAACTTTAATAGTGGATCAAGTGTTGGCACGCACAAGGTTCAAGCGGAATTCCTTTTTTGCCTTTAATGTATAAGTTTTCGATGGTTAACCGGGCACTATTACTGTGCTGGTTAGAGGATCCTCCCTTTTGTTGGAGGAAGAACCCCTCGTTCCTCTGAAAACGTCCCATTTCCCATTATATAGCTATGACAGGCCTGGCGCACTTCGCATTTTAGGTACAAACTTACAAGTACCTCGGCCGCCCATGACTACATGGTTGGATTAGAGGGTTGCCGCGCGCCGCTCACATTAGACGTCACGCAACGAGTGCGACCGCTCCGTATTCTCACGCGCCGTGTTCGAACATTGTACAAATTATACACCTTTAACAAAATGAACGTAAAAATATACTGCTTCGCATTTGGCTGCTTAAATAACAACACGGATCCTAACCTGTACTCATCTGAATAAAGAAGTTAACACTTATGCGTGGCTAGGCTTTAATACATAATTATGTTAAAATTATACTGACATCGTCAAATAGTAAACTGAATAAAGTGTAAACGGTGTCCTGCTAAACCGGTCGCATCACATTGTGCACCCCGCCTGGCCCCCGGCACCCGCGTGACCCAAAATTAAAATTAGATCGCAAATCAGTAAAAATGCGAGAATTAACCTTCCAATGTCAGGTATGAAATGTCATTTGTTTTGAATAGAATATATTTTTAAAGCACAACCCTAACCGCACAGAAAAGATAAGAATGGCGTGTCGGAAACTGGAAAGAGACACACGATGTAGGTTAATATAAATTGTAGGCGCTTAGCGCTGTGCACGCTAAATTGCGCTTGATTTGGTCCCAGCTAGAATTGTTATTTATTTACACGCTAGTGCTAAGAGCGCCTTCTGTACTTTAGTACTTGTATATATTCTGTGGCTATGATTCGCATCATATCGCATATCTTTCGGTCTATGAATACCTAATATCGAAACTTTCTAGTCTCAAAATTGCTTAGAAACTTTTCCTAATTTCAGTGTTTGTTTCTTTAATAGTATTGTTAATTGGGCTTTGCTGAAATAAAAACAAACTTTTATGTTTTACAAATTAAGTAAATTTTTAAGTCTTAGACTGTTTCAAGTATTCGATGAGCGTGCTTTGTACATAATGATCTAGTTTTTTGTTTTAGGTTTTTGTATTATTGTTGACAATGTTTTTAGAATTTAAGTTTTTTGTTCTACGAATTTGTTTCTAAGTGACTTTATTTTGGGATTTACAATATATCTTATTCAATGAAGCACAGATAAAATAAACAACAGAGATTCTATATTTTCACTTTCGTCTGTTAGGTATGTGTGCCATAATATTGTGAGGACGCCTAGAATTTGTGTTTTTGCTTGAAGATGGAATCCTGGGTTTGAATCCCAAGTAGCGTAATTTTTGTTTGTCCTTTCCGCTGGATATATCTTAAGGAAAATGGCCCGTCCTGCAATTAGCAATAGACCTGGTATGAGACTAAGAGCATTGGTCGCAGTTTGAAGAGTAATGCGCCTTTGTTGAATATACGTAATTATACTTCACCCGCGTCAGTCTCAAAAATCATACATACATCCTCACTCTGTTGCAATTTGTAAGAAGGACAAATAAACAAATAGACAGACAAACACAATTTCGCATTCAAACTAAATGTAAACTTTAACTATAAAAATGGCATTAATAACGTTTAAAACAGTCTCCAGTGGCTTTTGAATGCAGTATTTGCGTCGCATTTTCCACGCAATACTTATGTTTCAAGTGCCAGACCTGTTTTATTATTAATCTTTAGAAACGTTTTGCGACTTATGAATCGTAATCTAGTTAAAAAGAAAAAAAACGAAGCTAGACAATTTATGGAAATTAAACTACAGTTTACGGATTTTATCGCGTTATATTAGTTTCACTGATTTATTACAATCAAACCGAATGATCTAGAGACTACATTTTTTAATTTCTTACTAGCCGACGTTTCGAATTCTTTACAGGATTCATTGTCACGGCAGACTGAGGTGATATTTGTCTTTTTCTTGAATTTAAAAGTTATCTCAAAGTACCCGAACATTTTTCAACTATTGTTGTTACTATTTACGCAGAATGAGCTCACAGTGTCTTTAGGTCTTGTGGTGACTTTGTCCTTCTTGGGTTTCATTAGCGTTACGACAGGCCAAGGAAGAACATTCCAACCATTCCTAGACAATTTAGTAAGAAATGGTGAGGAAGGCGTTTTCAAGAATAGGCTACAGCCTGCATTTTCATAATTCATTCATCATCAGTCTTAAACAGTCCACTGCTGGACTAGGCCTCTCGTTTGAAAGGAGGAATTGGCCTACTATGCCACGCTGGCCAAACGGGTTGGTATAGGGTTTGTATCAAATTTTCCTTCTCTTACTGTGCTGTTCTCATAATATGCTCCATCTGTCGGCTCTTACGACACCCATGGCATGATATGGGGTGGTGAAAGCCGTATTCTCAACCGTCACCACACAGACATTATCCTATTAATAACTTCAAAATCGCTGGCTTCTCAGTAGTGTCTGTCTACGTCATAAAAGGGACCCACACAGTTTAGGTTCTGCCACTTTATCTCAGTATAAGGTGACATGCTTTTATATATACAGCTTAGTGCTATTGCCGTCACGAAACATACTCCACTGCAAAATACAACTTTAATTCCAAAAACAAAGTAGTTACATCACAATCAAAGTTCACAAAACGCCGACTAACTACTCAACAAAGCGCACCTTTAACAATTTACATGTCACAGTAGATTGGCGTAACTACTTGAATAATGATTTCCTCCACAATACTCCCACATTCAGAGCAAAAAAAATATACCTCTTTTCTCTTGGCCAATCATAACACGCTATGACGTGATGGCGACAAAATTAGCCAATCAGCGAGCGACGTTTGTCAACGTCTTGTGTTTTGCCGTGCTTTTTGGGATGACCAAGATTTTTAAATTTCAAGGATATTGGTTTCAACAAGTATATATCGTAGCAGTTGCTTAGTAATGTCATTTAAAGTCAGCATATAACTGAGGCCTCTTCTCCTTATTATATTTGTTCAAAAGACAGTTTTGATCTAATGTCAGTGTCATACTCATTTCACAAATGGTATTCTCCTAAATTAACGGACATTTCAATGTTATTGGAATGTTATTGTGACTAAATCGTAAATCGAATAATGTGTCAACGTCGAATTATAGAAGTGAAATTAGACGATAATGACATTAAATTAGCAGAATACCGATTCCCAGTCAATTCGAAATATAATCTCAATTCGTTCAAAATATAATTTCAATATCATGTAAAGTACGAGAATTGGTCTTCTGTTCGTGAATATGCGAATTTACACGTTAAATATTAAAGAGATAAATGCATCCCAAAATCATTTGTCTAATCTTATTGAAATATTAATGAAGAGTACCTAGATCTTATTGAAATATGAATGAAGAGTAGATACTCTTTATATTAGTAAAATAATCCAAGATAAATCCGTTTCAATTATATTTTACACATACCACCACATTTTGAGATAGGATATCTCAAAATGTGGTGGTGTGTGAATATCTCAGGTGTTTAATTTTGTGCAGCCGTGCCAAGGCAAACGAATCAAAGAGATAAGTTAAACCATTTTCACAACAATTGTATTAGGGCAGCGTTGAATATTCTATAGTATAATGTTATCTGTAAATAATTCAAATAAACCTTCGATAGAACTTTATCGCAAATGATTTTGTATATTAATGAATAATAATACATTTCTATTCAAATCCTTTATCAGTAAAACTTGAATGGAACTATTCTCCGAAATTATAGTCAACGTAGTTTGAATGTTAAGGCTGTAATGATTTTTTAATGATCACATAATGACTGACAGGCGCAGACCATTATGATTTATGAAAACCACAATCGCGTGATAGGTGGGTTGGTACCTCACTGGTACTTTTACCCCAGTTATGTAATTATTTTCACCACCTGTAGGGCTATCGAGGTGATGACTCGGGGGACAAGTCACACTGTTACAAAGCGCAAAATATGAATAACAATAAATCTAGGCTTTTAAAGACCGATTCTTTATTATGAATTTTGCTAAGCGCCATTTTGAAAAAAGCTTCTCGACTCCATATTAGATATTTTTGAAGTTCTGAGATGGAGCCCACTAGATAGTATGGAGTATATAATCAACGGCACTTGTTTCGATCTCTTACTTCAATGAAAAAAAAATGTTCGATCGATGCAGTACATCAAAGTAATTGCCAGCATAAAATCCTTTATAGGCTCTGTCTTCATTCATCCAATATCTGTCTTAGTATCTTTGATTGCAACGTTCACACGTAAAGATTTGCCAATAGATTTATTCTATATAGCATTCGAGTGTTTGAGCCTTACAACTAATTGCACAAAGCAAAGCGTTCGTGTGCCAATTTTCGAGTCTTTTTTTCGAGATCTATTGTTTACGCGAGCAATTCCCCGTATTCCAATATAGGTGGCAACCCTATCCCCAATACAGCTAGTTCATGTATAATTAATAACAAGCGGTTGTTGAAGAAAACATCATTATCTTGTTGTAACGCGGAGTAATTAGCGGATTACTTGTCGTGCGTGATTTTTGTTCGTCGTGTGGGGCTACAAATAAGAACAAAGGGTGAAATTGTCGAACTTAATGATATATTTTAAGACATACTAAAGATGGTATACCGTGCCGCACCCTCTAAATATAAATGTCATGTCAGTTCTTAAATGTCAATGGTTTGTGATTGCCGCGGTTAAGAACTATCTAAGGTAGACTGACAGATCATTGCCTGCACAAATTATTAGGTCTGCCTCTATATGTTTTGTGTAGGTATATAAAGTAAAACGCCTATTATTATAAACGCTTTTTTATGTCAGTTACTATGCTTTTATTTTACGCCTTATTTTTTTACCAGTCTATCAAGTACTTCTATGTATTCTGAGAGGTTAACCGATCAGGTATTCTAATAATTTTAATGTCATGCAAATGTGACGATTATTAGGATAACTGTTGCAGCGCTAATGAATTGCAATTCCATTTTTTGCACTTACTTTTTATAGAAGTTTCTGTTTCATCCTGTCCGTCTGTATGAACGCGATAAACTCAAAAACTACTGCACGCATTTTTGTATGATTTTCACCAATAAATAGTGACGATTCGACACGATTCCTGAGGAAGGGTAAAGGTACAATTCGGGGCGAAGCCGCGGGCGAAGCCCAGTTACATTTTTTTTAAATTTAATTTATTTAATACAACAAACAGTAACACTGATAGCTCAAGTTACTATGTACATATAAACGACAAATGACTTACTTAAAGTGAAACCAGCGACATTGTCCGCAAATACAAGTAATTGTACCTTTACAGAAAGTACTTTCCACTCAATTACATAGTATACCTACTTAACATATAAGCAGCAAATACTCGCATCATAGACATCTTTGTAGCAAAATGTAACTTTATTCAGAAGCAATTATATTTCTTATGCGTATTTTTTTTAACTAGAGGGCAGACATGCAAATATATCAACGACAGTAAAACCAGTGTTATACACATTCATTATTCTACGCAAGGGGCAGCGGTGTCCTGCATTGGATTTACACTTTTTTGGGGGAAAAAGACATCATTTTCGTGTGCTTTGAAGTGCCGTTGAACGGTGAGGTATACGAATACTTATTTGATTTACAAGCTGATTACAGTTAAATCTATTGTGGCAGATGTCATATAAGAACATAATTAAAAACTTCTATAGTAGATTATCATAGGAGGATTTAGAGCGATAACATACTATTATAGTTATGTGCTATAGTCACACAGGCACTACAGTTGTGCCTGTTTATATAAATTTTTGCGTAAGCGACTGACAGACAAGCTACGGCCACAACTATAGGGTGCAAGAAGCAGAAATTTGGCATGTGTATTCTTTGTGGGCCGTAGGGGAACACTAAAGTGGGAATCCTCGATATTCCCACGGGGTCGGCAAGAAAAGGTTAAATTAAAAAGTAGCTGCAGCCGTCCTCTAGTTTTTCCATATATTTTACTAACGCTATTATTTTCTTCAACAGATTTCATGTCTCTAGAACTAGTTGATGGTTACCCCGTACTGCTAGTAAACTACGGCTCTGGCACCACAAAGCTGAACAACAGCGTTGTCCACGTGGCTGACGGCAAGCCTCATCTCATAGAGATCGTGCTCATGAGGAGCTCCATCGAGATGTTCGTGGATAGGTGCAAGTTGTCGACTTGTATGAGCTTAGCTGCGCCTACGGGAACGAGGCAGATTTTGAATGGTGAGTTGAGTATTACTGTATTTTATTTTGCCTTAAAGCTAGATATATTGTAGGTGCAATTTAAACCTTTAAGTATTATTTTGTTCTGAATCTTGACTAATACTTGCATAAAAATACAGGAAAATGTTACACAACATGATTTATACAGTACATCAGATCTTAAGAACAACCCTTATTGCCATTAAGGAAATTTCTGTGATGATGGTGATGTTTGTGTAATAAATAAAAAAGGAACGATCCTGACATATCTCTCTTGCTTCATTCACTCCCATCAAATTCCTCATGAATGCTCTTCTGTTTAGGGTACTCCTAACCTTTCCTGTTTTAAGTATGTCTTCGATCTGGGTCAGAGAACGTCCGTCTTGGTCTTCCCCTTCGTGCTGTCCCATTCACACTTGCTTTATATATCTGCTTGGTCAGTCTTTCGTCATCCATCCTCTCCATGTGTCCAAACCACCTAAGCATTCCTTTCTCGATGCTTGTCACTAAATCTTATTTTACACCACAACACTCTCTTATCACACAATTCTTTACTCTGTCATTCAAAGACACACCACACATACTTCTCAGTGCTCTCATTTCTACAGCATTTATTCATGTCAGGATCGTTGCAAATGGCGTTCCGTAGTCTCTGCCTACCCCTCCGGGAAACAGGCGTTAGTCTATGTTTGTATGTATAAAAAAGCAAATAAAATAAATAGATTTGATTTCCTTCATAACTACTACGAGAATTTGATTTTTCTCTTTTTATATTTGTACTTAATGGCGAAATGTGGGTGTAACATTTACACCTCTGTCTACCCCTTCGGGGATACAGGTGTGAGACTATAAAAATAAATTGTAATGCCAATTCAATCCAGTTACAATTACTTGACTGTTGAAGCTAATTGCGTAACATTAATTCAACTTTAGTTACAGTAATTCAACCTTAGTAAGAGTAGCAGATATTTGACTTTGGTTACAGACATTCATTCAACTTTAGTTACAGATATGCAATTTTAGTCACATATATTCAACTTTAGTCACATACATTAAACTAAAGTTTTCTATACTGTTTTAACTAAAGGTGTCTAAGTATTTTTCTAACACACCACATTTGCCACAGTGAACGGTCCTCTTCAGCTGGGCGGCGCGAGTATAGATCTGGAGAACCTAGCGAGATCCTTTGGATGGAGCATCGCGCCAACCAACCTCAACTTTGTAGGATGCATCAGTAACTTTACGTATAACGATTATGTAAGTATACTTATTATAACATTTTTACTGTACGAGTGTAAGTTTTTTATATCTGCATATCTTGATAT
Source organism: Euclidia mi (assembly GCA_944739405.2). NCBI lineage: Eukaryota > Metazoa > Arthropoda > Insecta > Lepidoptera > Erebidae > Euclidia > Euclidia mi. The sequence continues at coordinate 20,092,048 of OX123204.2, read as the reverse complement.
CCTTAGTATATATTGTATTTCTGAACGGTTTATTGTAGCCAGACAGTGGCCTGAATTAGATAGAAAATTGCTTCAATGAATTTCTGGCCAAATTCATTTCATCTTATTTATGTATTGACAAAAATTCACATGCATTCTTTAAAATTCACCCTTTCAGACACTCATACACACAATAAGATTTAACATCGTGTGTGGATGTTTTTGTATGAAGCATATTTATAATACACGTGTAACCATATTTGTAACTAGCTGTTTCCCGCGGTTTCACCCGCGTCCTGAGGGAACTACTTCGCGTACCCGGTCCAGCCGTTCCAGAGATTACCAAAAACAAACAGACAGACAGACAGACAAAAAATGTCATTTCGCTATATGTACCGTGTATACAATCCATATGAATTTGGTAAAAAGTGGTTATGTTAATATTACAAACAGACACTCCAATTTTATTTATATATATAGATAAAGAATCGATTTGAATGAAAAGCTAAAGCTAGCTTAGGACAATGACCAAAATTTGTTCGCCCTTTGGTGCATAGTCGATGCAAATACGCACTATTTGCGATAATTACATAAAATTTATTAGAAGGTGATACTGATAAGCTAATTTCGCCAACAGATGTACAACTTGGGTGAGCCATCACTACACAAGTCTGCTGACCCCAGTTGCCAGCGTTCCATGTTCACAGCCGTCACTTTTGGCATCGACGCCAATTTCCTCGTCGCCATACTTGTGTGCATCGTCATATTAGCCAGTGAGTATAAATTTTGTTATTTAATTCTAAGTTTTCATGTAATTTAATTTGTTTGGGCTTAGTTTATTACCGTGGACTTAAGTTCGTTTATGAGCACTTAAGTTCGTACGCACGGGCTATAGTATTTTTTTTAAATAGAAGCTGAAAGTCGTCAGCTGATTTGCCACTGAAAGCGCTAATACTATTTTTTTATACTCCAGCTTAAAATCTACCAATTTATTTATTAGGTAGAATTCCACTTCTTTATTAAAACACGAAACTGCAATTTTAACGGTAACTTAACATAAACTAAGTTCCCGTTTGAACTACGAATAAAGTCTATTTCTACTAATTTATTTATTTAGAATTTTATTCTACCTCACCAACATTTTTTTGTTTCTGTGCTTTTTTTCACTCATCGCAATGACTTTACATTTTATCTTAAAGGGCTAAAGAATTTTGAAAAATTACAAAAGCTCCGTGATTTTTCTCGTTCAAGAATAGTTATCTTATTTTCCACTTTTCTTTTTAAAACATGAATCAAAACATAAGTTGAGAAGAGTTCTAAAAATTCTGATGAATTATTAGTGAAACTCCAAAACTTTATATAACGTCAATCATAATAAAAAAGCTCAAAGGCTTGAGAATTTAGTGATTCATGGCGAGTTTATTACATTTGCGACAGATATAATAATATTGATAGGATTTATTAGTTTGCGATATCTTGTGTCGATTCAATGTCTTGATATTGATATTTAAGTACCTGTGAGCTTTATTTATTAGGAAAACAAATGTTTTTCGCCGTCATTTATTCGTCTTCAATAACCATTTTTCAATTCGCTTCCTCACTCGCTATGGTGATAATATGTGGATTGTAATCAATAATTAGTTGTCATTGAATTTAATGTATGTATTACGTAATCATAAACCATGAAAGTAATAAGTGAATACATAGGTACATTATTATTTGCCAGATTGGCCCTTTGGTAGGTACTATTATCAGATAATTTTAATAAAATTTCGGATTATATGACGCTCATCATCATCATTGTTCTAGCGGCGATATTACGGTTGCATCCAAAACTTTCGCTTAGGATCCTGGGATCCGCGGTTTAGAGTAACCAGACATGACAGAATATTTTATTTACACCTCACTATAATCCCCATTTTCTTTCACAGTCCTCCTCCTAGCGGTAGTCGTCCACCGCCGCAGAGCGGACGCCTGGGCAGAGAAAGAGCTAGACGACATTCGGGAGAACATAATCGCTTACGAAGATGAAGGTGGCGGCGAAGGCGACGCGGGATACGACCTGCATGTGCTCAGACAGATGTATGACGGCCCGCTGCCTGATACTGACGCGTTCATGCAGAGCAGAGGTGAGTCCTGTAAGTTGACGACAATCATCTTTTATTTTACTAACTTGATTTTAAGTATTTTTTACATAATATAGCAATAACTATTTTCATATTTTGTAAGATTTTAGGGCCAGCGAGATGAGATAATCTTTTTGTACGATGAAGAACTTTATTTATAGGTTTAATTAATTTAAATATTTTGGCAGTTACGGTCGATATTTTATTTTTTGGATCGTTTACGATAATGACCCCTTCTCAGTGGCTAATAATTTTCTTTTGTATGTTTATCGCACTAGATACGCTATATTTCGATTAATATGAAACTTTAAAGTATCTCATACTAAAAATATCAAATATTGCTGGTCTTGTATTAGACAAAATACGGTAAGGCTTGCATGTAACGTCATCTTACAAATCACATCTTAAAAATAGAAATCATCCTAGATACAAAATTTGAATCTATTTTATTCTGCCAAAAACTGCCTTGAGAAAGTCAAATCGTCTGAAATATAGCCAAAGCCCTCTAATTTATAAGAGCAATGTAAAACATGAACTCAAGGATCCAATATCAATATCTGACAGCCGCAAATCCTAAAAAAATAAATTACTTACGTAATAAGGAGAGGCAGTCATTTTTCAACCTGTCTCGCTCGGATCAATGGAGATCGTTATTGGAAAAAACGAGACGGCTATAAAGAATTGGTTGGTGATGTAAACGAGGACAGAGTTTATTATCTTCGTATTTCTGTTGTTTATGAAATAGTTCAATAGTGCTTGAGGCTACGGAAGGATTTCTTGTTGTAATTGGATGGTATTGATATAGAACTTTCATTGATGCGGACTTTTTTACTTGGTAGAATTATTATTTTATGAAATAATTTCTCGTCTGGAAATCAATAACTGTATAATAATGATGAAACCATACGTCCGCTGAAGAGAAGTATTTAGGATTACTTTGATAAAGTAGTAATTGTGCTCGAGTTTGATTCGCAGGCGGCAATATGAGGGTACCTAATAAAACAACTTTCCTTTCCTGAAGTCGCTTATTTTCTGTGATCCTCAAATATATATTTCTTTCATAAAGTACCTGTAGATGAAGTTCGATAAAATAACAAGTTTATATGGTCTTTAAATCCGTGTTATTACAACATTAAGTGAAGCTGAGTGCGTAGGTGTAGCACGCCTACATATAGCTTTGTTGAATATATATATATATATACCACTAGCTTCTGCCTTTCATCCCTTTGTAGGGTTATTGCTACAAAAAGCAGCACATTTGCTAGTCTCATGACTGTGTAAGCTATATTTTTACTACAGATTCAGATTTTCTTGATCTTTGTGTCAAAGAGGGACAAAAATTTATCCCTCCTAACTAACTTTTGCGTTTATTGTCACCATTCGATGTTATTCATATATTAAATCAATGTTGATACAATTATAGGGTACCTGTACTACAGTAAGTCTGTGTCACAGGCTAAGGGCACTCAAACTAACTAAGTTACCAGGCCTCCTTCACTCAGCCGTACCTACAGCGATAAGTGCCTACACTTTGGCGTGGCTTCCACGCCGCGTCGTCACCGCTCGCGCGCAGGGCTAGCTAATAACGTGAATTTTAAGAGTGAACAATAAAAATGTTCACATCACAAGTCTGGTGCAAAGTATTGCTCATTTAACGGATGTGTGTCGGAAGCAGCTTGAAATTTTGATTTTATTTATTTTACGAGAGCAACTTGAAAATTGTACTTTTTATTTGTTGACATATCTCAACGATTATGGTGTCAAATTAAAGATCTAGTTCAAAAACCATTTTATCCGTTTGAATCATGTAAATCGGTCCACGCGTTTAGGAAATAACTAAGAATTTGTATAGTAAAAATGTAAACGACCAGAATTTTTGTGCTTTTGTTCTACTAGCTCCAATAGTGGGATAGGATACTTATAGGATAATTATTAATTATTAGGTACGTGGTCAAGTAGGTAGATAGACGATGAATAAATAAAGTAGCAGCGCCAAGTCGACAACCCTAGCGCGCCACTCCGCGCCAGACAGCGACAGCGTTATGTGTTAGAAAAGAACGGGAACTGTTAGGTTAATATCGCATTAGGCACTGAGTGCTTATGCGAGCTGAATTGAACTTTATTGCTTAGTACCAAGAGTCGTAATTTCAATAAATTGGTTTGAAAAGTGAAGCTTCTGTACTATTAATTATTCTGTGGTAGTACTCAAAATGTTATGTTGACGTTTCGCTAGAGTGGCCTATATGGCGACTGCGATTTGTCTGTCAGAACCATTAGAATTTAATAAAATTCTCGACAATCAGAATTTTGCGGATATATGTTGTCGACTCGAAATCTTTATTTTTTTACGTTTTATCGTTCAGGTAAGGTTTCGATGTACTCCTTGACGAAATAATTAATATAAGATTTAACACTGCGATAGCAGCGCAGCCCGTCGGTTCCAATGTGAAACATTCCAAAATCCACAACCACAACTACTTACAAATTAAAAATTAACTAAAAATACATTTTCCAGTGGAGTAAATTGTGAATCTAAACCATTCTCAAGTCCCCAAAAAATTTTTGTGTGTGATCGGTCCATTCGTTTAGGAGGAGTTCAGTGACATACACACGCACACAAGAAATATATATAATTACTAGCTGACCCGGCAAACGTTGTTGTTTTTTTTTTTTTTTTTGAAAAATAGACTTTGGCCGATTCTCATAGATACCGGATAAGCACAAAAAATTTCATCAAAATCGGTCAAGCCGTTTCGGAGGAGTATGGGAACGAAAACTGTGACACGAGACTTTTATATATTACATATTAAGATATAAATAAAATTTGTGTCTAACATTTTAAAATAACTATGTTTTTACAATTGCATATCTTTACACGTTACTAAGTCATAAACAAACATTTTTGCGTATCTTTGCCCGTCGTTCTGTTTGTCCCGGGTTATCTCTGCGACGGCTAAACCGATTTTCATGGGACTTTCACTGTAAGATATACGACTTTGTATGGCTACATATAGGCTGCTGGCTAATATGACCTGGTTGATGGCTCTGTTGTCGAGATACCGAAAATAACGAGGGTGAAAACGCGGGGAACAGCTAGTATATAATAGTTTCATGAATATAGAATGAAGTTTTCCTGACCTACGCCACCTTACAATTTTGAAGGTTTTCGCCGAGGTGACCGCGATCGATCAAACAGTTACTTGCCGTGACGCTACACAATTATAAACAGTTTGGGTGTAATAATATTATGGTATAATACAATATTCGAACACTCTAAACATGAAAAGGGCTATTCTGGTCAAGAGTAAACAACTTTTCTTGCTGATCCACACTTTGTAAATTCTCATTTATTTATATCTCGCAACCTTCTCTAAGGGCCTTCTTGTAATTTCTTTCAAGAATAATGTGTCGTGGCAGGGAAAGTCGCCTTTCCAAGACAATTAAGGATACTATTATTGTTTCAGCATTTTCGATTAGGTTTGACTATAAAGTCAAATTTCAGCAAGAACACTACTTGTTTCTTCGATTTACGACCATATTTCTTTTAATATCTTTCTCCGGATTCTTTAAACTATGAAATTCATATGAAGGTATAAATGAAGATTTCAAAACTTGTTCATCATTGAAATTGTTGAAATGCAGGCCCAAAACCATGATTTCTGTTCCATAAAAGGATTTTTTCATGACTTTAAATTAAAAAAAAATAATTATTAAGATTTTTTGTTAACCAGTAAGTATACTTGTTCAAATATAATTCTGACCATTCTCTTTTCTACGCAGGTATGGTAGGCGCCGCACCGGACATCTCAGGGTTCCTAGACGACAAGAAGTCTGTGCTAGACCGGGACCCGGATATAACGCCGTACGACGACGTCCGCCATTATGCGTACGAGGGAGATGGCAACACCAGCGGATCGCTGTCTTCGTTAGCTAGCTGTGAGTGTTACCATATTTAATTAAGTAATTTTTTGCTAAAATATTTTTTGTGTAATATTAATACAAAACTTTAAACTTATAGTTTCCTAGACATGTTTTGATATTTTTATTCTTAGAAACATTGCCACAGAAGGCACTTAACAAGAGATTTACCAGACATTTTCATTTCAGTCTTTGAAGATTCCTTAAAATTTTAAATTAAAGATCCTTTTTATTAATTTTGAACATTTTCTGACAATATTTGTTTTGTATCAGTAAGAATAAGTTTTCTTATGATTATTTATTTTGTCATAGGTACGGACGACGGCGACTTAAAATTCAACTACCTTTCCACATTCGGCCCGCGATTCCGCAAACTAGCGGATATGTACGGCGATTCGGATGACGAGCGACCTCACGAAGAGTCCTGGTGCTAGCGCCACGCTTGGCTCGTGTAGCCACACCCTGACTGTACGGCTTAAGCCTTAGACTTAAGCCACGGTGATGTGATGTGATCAAGACCAAGCTTCGAGATGCCTTATTCAGTGACAGTGACATAACCCCACCGCGACAAAACAACCGTTTATTTTTTAATTCCTGTGATAATTTCTTTTTTGATATTACGCTTCGAATTTAACGGCAACTTTTTGACACTTACAAAATGGAGGCAATTTTTGACAGCTGACAGTTGGCGATGAAGTTTGCGTTTTGTTATTACTGTGTGTTTTTTTATAAAGCCTATAAATAATAAAGCGTTTAGCTAGTCGTCAAAAGCCATGAACGTAATGTATTTGATTTTTACAAATTATTATTATTGCAATAGGGCAGCTAGTAATATTGTCTTTATTATAATTAGGACTAAAACAGCCAACATTATTTGATAAAAATAAGTTTGTAATTTTTTACATTGCAACAGTTTATAAGTCCCAAACTGAGTAAAAGTTATATTTTTATGTTTGATTAACGCTGTCGTTTTTTTAATAGTGGCAGTATTAAGCGGAAATGTATGAATTTCAAAGAGTGGGTTGGAAAGCTGATTAAATGTACTATAAGGTGTAACTGGATATAAGATTTAAGTGGTGGAATGCTTCTTGTAAAGCGATGTTAAGGCAACATACTATTATTGAAATCACATAAAAATGTTAAAGCGTTTTAAGAAAATGACTGATATATAACGTTAGGCATCGTTGTAGATACGCCTAAATTATTTCTTGTATGTAATTTTTATATATAAAACTTTAGGACTTGACTTTGAGTGACAACAATTGTATGTAAGAATTTTATACGTATTAATTTAGTTTTATATTACAATAACGGCCTTAGCTTAGTCAACGGTACGGGATTTTTTATCTTGCGGTCATCTTTTACTTGTGCAGTAAACAGATTAAAAATACTATTGAGACTGACACATTTGAAGTGTTGATATATTACGAAAATTCTACCAATTTGGTAGCATATTAGCACTGCGAATGCTTTTTCATTCTCTATAGAAAATTGATTAAACTGAATATTCAAGACAAATGTGCTTGAAAGCTGAGCTATCAATATAGTCTAATAGCTCTGAGCGAGAGAAGACGAATATGCAATGTAAAAAACCGCTCAGTTGCCGCTCATCTTGTCGATATCGCAGTCTTAACCGGTCAACAGTGACCGTCCCGAATTTTAACCAACGGGTTTGTACAATCGCAGTAGAATTTCAGTTCCGCGCTTTTGCAAGCGTAACTTGATTTTTTCCATCGAGAGAAAAGAGACTCGAAAGATGGTTCCTACCTTTATCGAGAGTTTCAGAGAAGTGCCATTTTGTGGGTGAATTATTTTAAGTCATTTATTATTTATGTTTGAAAGCATTTGTACCGTAAATATGGATTATCAAAAAAAGTCTTTCTTATTTTTGTAGTGTCGGAATATTTTGTATTGGATTCATTTTTCGTTACTTATTGACATGCGTTTTTATTGAAGCTATTTGATTTTATGTTTACGCCGCTGTAATGTTCACCGAAATGGTGTATTTATGAAAATTGGTATTAAACTTTTGTATTCATGATTTTTGTTTTAATATGCGTCTTTTAAACTTAGGTAAGTACGTAATTATAGTGTAGTCGGAACTGACAATATTCGTACACTAATCCTTTGTCGATGAGCATTCGGACAAGACTTATATTACGAATCAGATTTAAGTCGTCGACATCAATTTGCTGTCCGATTATTGTTTTCAGAATTATGACTGATATATGGTCGACAGTTTCTCCGAAACATTGTCTGGCAGTTTGTCCGAAACATTGTCCGACAGATTCACGTTTCGTTCGACAACGGATAAGAAGTACGTAAACCGTGAGTTTTGACTAAATAGGGAAGTCTTATCGAAATATAGTAGGTATACATAATAAGTGTAAATATGTACAGTGATGGGTTGACATTGAGTGTGAACTTAATTATTCAGTAAATTAACTTTTATATGGTTAATATAGGTGAATATACAAGGTGTCTTATCATTATGCATATCAACGAATTGTAATATTAAAATATATCCTGTAATCAGACCGTTGTTTGGACATTGTTCTCAGTGTGACATATGCCTAACTGTAATAACCCTAGAATATAGGAAAATATATACTAATACATTATATATACATAAATATTTTTATTTCCTCCATTTCATAAATAAATAAACTAGTCCAAAATGGTTTTCGTAGCTTCCTTTTCTCGGAGTTAACATTTGTTTATTATCTACTTTCTATTTTTATGTATTTTTTATTTTTGTAGTCGGTCTCTTAATTTGTACTTTTTGTTAAATATTGACATGTTGTTGTGTGATTAGAGTAAGTAGGTTAATTTCTTTTTTAATTTTGATACGCGACCAATAAAACTCGTTATTTTAATTTTAGTTACAAGACGTATACACATACATAATTATTTTAATTATCTGTATTAAAAAAATACAGCAGTCTACCCTCACTGTATCTGTCACTGTAATTTGGAGGGAAAATATATAAAAAATAAATCGAACCAGAGTTTATTTATTTTTTGTGTTTTTATTGTTACTTTTTTATTTGAGAAATACAGTGTGATGATTTCACACAGTATTTTTCATTTATAAAAGGGATTTAGCGCATGATTATAAATAGTTGTTGTAAGGCCGTTGGATGCGTCGCAGTGGCAAGCAAATGTACCTAATAGGTATTATATAACAATAGTTAAGTATTGATGTATAAAGTAACTTTGATTACATTCCAATACACCTAAAGTTATAAATGTAAAGTTATTGATCAATTACTCGTACTTAGGCATTGTCGGTGAACATTTTTCGTATAGAAAAATATCAAAAATGATTACCAACAAATGAAACACTGCCATAAATAAATATAAAATTAGATTAAAAGTGCTTGTAAGCGATAAAGAGAGAAAAAGTGTTTTTTATTTATTGACAGAAAAGTCTGGCAACTTTTATTTTTTTAATTAGAATTTTGCGCCGTCGGTGTGTGAAAGTGATGCAACATTATTTTTAATTACAACTTTAAGCTATTAAGTGCCTTTTGTTCCGTACGAACATTATATTTTATCGATGTCATACCTATTTGAATTTTATTGTATCTGTAGTAAAGAAATGTATAATTTATGTTCTTTGGTTATAGCCACTCGCAGTAATGGAAAAACATTGCAGCTCCTAATGTCATTTATTTGGTGAAAAAATTTTCGAGTTGCTGTTGATTTTTTTCAGTTGAGTAAAATTATAAATAAGCATTATTGGGAGTGGCTAGATGGGTTCTGAACTTCTGATTCATATTTTTTTAAAGAGAACCCATCGAATAGAGCAGCGTCATTGCAACTTATACGCCATGAGCCGTCTGAAGTTTTATAATAATCTATGAACAACATTAATTTAAGGAGAATGTATGATATGGTTTAAGTAATTAATAAAGAGCATGTGTACCTAATTATCTGAGTTGATGGCGAATGATATAAGTACCTAGGCGTGTGCGACTGAAGATTGTCATATTATAATAGGCTAGCTTGAAACTTTGTTACGTATAGACATTTAAGAATTCAAGGTCGATATTGGAATAAACGAAATGAAATAGAAAGCTTTTATTTTATTTCTATCCTTCTTCCTTTTTTTTGATTTATGCCACAGATTCAGCACTATAGCTTTACATCTTATAATATATCTAACTCTTTATCCGACAGACATTATCCGACAGACATTGTCCGACAGTTTGTTCGAAAAATTGTCGGTCAGTTTGAGCGTCAGATCACGGTTCGTTCTACAACGGATAAGTCCAACTCTACACTCACAACCTCAGGAACGTTAATAGCACATTCTGAAACACAGATAACCAAAATTTAAAGGCAAAGAAACCCTTTTATTTTATCCTCATCCTTTCGGGTTTGTAACATAAAATAGAAAACCAGTACCTAAGCGAAAAATAATAAGATTAATTTGCTGCATGTGGGTAGGCCAGGCAATGGCTTGGAGACATTATACGCCTACAGCTATAATCATTGTTGATTCAGTCTGAACATCGATATTCTGTTATATAGAAGAACTGCAGAAAGTCAGTGCATTCATTCGGACATAATAATAAATGGTGCCAATCATCATTATCATAATCGTCTTAGCTTAGGTTGCAACCATAGCTGACAGAAATTTCACAGAGCGACTGCCGCCTGACCTTCGAAATGTCAGTGGTGTGCGCCATGTTTAAGGGTTGAGCTACACCTATCAGCACCACATCGCACTTTCCTATACTTCTATCCTTTTCTGTCACTTATGACCGTCATTTACTAGAGCAAGAAAGAGAGTGGGAACGCGTCAGCACGCCGCGGAATCGAAAAGGCGATCGGCAACACGGAAAAAATGCGATAGCATGCTGAGAGGCGACGGAACGCTGACGCGCGCGTCAGAATGCTTACGCGCGCTATAGCATGCTATGCTATCCTTCTTTATCCTTTCGCCGCCGATCGCGTGCTAACGCGCGCTGACGCACGCTGGCGTGCGCGGCGGTGTGCTGCCGCGTGCTGGTGCCGATTCGTATAGATTTTTCGAATTATTTTCTTTTTACTCTTGTTATTTTGCATTTCTTGCAAAATGCACACTATTACTACTGCTCTCTCTTCAGCTGTGCTATCTATTTTGAAGTTGAAACTATACTGTGACCAAAACAAATGTCAAAAGAACGCGGCGGAATGCTTCAGCACGCTATAGCACGCTGACGCGTGCGTTCGCATTCCGCAGAACACAAATACGATCGCACACTATAGTGTGCTGCAGCACGCGTCAGCACGCTTTAGCGTGCTGAAGCACAGGCGGAACAAATGCGATTCCGTGCTGACAGATGTAGCTCAACCCTAAATCCGATATTTTCTGCATGGCAGTCTGTTGGTATCGCTAGAAGGTTATTGCTGCCCAAAAATATATGTCAGCAATAGGTATGTATTTATCGTGTAAATATAAAACTGGAATGTACAAATGTATCTTAAAACAAATTATAGTTTGTTATAAGTACCTACTTATTGCTAGAACAGACATGATTTATTACAATCAACAAAAATCAATTTGTTAAAGTTTTCGCCGAAATGAATAATGTTCTTTATGGTCAATTTGATTTGATTGTCATAACAAGACATTTACAGTTATTTATCAAAATCAAACTGCTTCGTAACAATTTAGTTAAAAGGGCGCTGAGAAGTTGCTAGAGTCATAGAACTTTTAATGATTTCGACTTTTGATGTAGGTGTCTGTTTAGTAATAGGTATGTACCTGTTTACTGTACAAATTCCACTATCTACCTAATTGATTTATTTGTTCGTTCTATCGAAATGCCCTAAGTAATCGAATTACAGAAGTAGTTCTGGGTTATTTAGGACAACCTCGTGTTAGGAACTACCTACGGCACCGAATTAAAAAATGCTTTGTGTTGGTATATAGTCCCTAAGGGGTTTTGTTCATCGTTCGGCGCAAAGTTTTGGACCGCATTCCAAAAAAATCCTGGTTTGTCCCATAGCAGTATAGAATTCCTGCTTCGCCCGAATTCTAGTATATATCATTGACTGATGTGTCGTCGATAGATTCACCGTCCCACCGTCCCGGACTACAGGAGTTAAGAAATGGAGCCTGAAAATACGCATACTTGTACATTATATCCCCTTTTCCATTGGAACTGGACGTGGTTATCTAAAATTCGGTTTGAAGACTGATATGTCTTCATTTGATTTGTTGACGACCCAGTAGATACGAAATATACTAGGTACCTTTATTTTGGTTTTCCGTAACGTGTCCGTTTTCCAAGTTTCTATTTAGATGAAGCTGCATTAGGTAGTTCGTAAACTTGTCCTAGACTGTGGAACCATTAAAGTTGAAAGCTCAAAAGCCAATACCATTTGCTGATCGGTAAACAATGGATGCAATTAAGTGACTTCCGTCGCGCTTTGAACAACGTGAAACTATAAAACGTGGTCGAGTTTAGGGAATGATTTACTTTAGTTTGTCACCTTAATATAATTTAATATCTAATAATATAATTACAAAAGTTGAAGAGCTTGTTTATTTGTTATACAGCCCATTTAATCCATTTATCGAGGCAGGCTATAAGCATAGCATTAACCCAAAATAAAGCGGGTATCCTCGGGCTCATCTAGTAAAGTTTTAAAAATAATAAGTGTAGGTTTTGGGTACCCGACTTGACAGTTCTTCGATAGTTTGTTACCTACATCATATACTTAAAACTTTAAAAAGTTAAGGTTTCTTAAAGATATACCTAAGTAAACTTTGTGTGAACATGAAAGAGAAAATATACTAATATCTACGTCTTGTATTTACTCTTAGACAGTTGTAGATGTTGTTTTGAGAGCTAATGTAAATAACTAGCTGAGCCCGCGGTTATACCCGCCTTAATAAGGACTTGAAAGTTTGTATGAAAAGCCGTAAGGTGTCAACTCTCTTAAGAAGAAACACTACGGGCGAGAGAATTGAAAAATAGGTATTTGTAAAATCTTTTGCTGTCGCGCAGCCTCAAGCCTCCCCCCGCAGAGCGCGATAGAGCCAACGCTACTGCTGGACCAAAAATACCTATTAAATGTACACAAAATCAACGTTTCGTATACCCCTGATTCCTTCTCCAAAACTTCATCGATTTAACTAGATTTTCATGTTAAATTAAAGAAAGGCTTTGGACGTGTTCCTATGATTTCATTTTTTTAAATAATCTAGCCAAATTATTTTTTTGGATGTTTGAACACAGCGAAAATTGAACACAGCGAAAAATCTGTCCAATTTCTGAGATATTTGAAGGTTCATATATTTTTTAATATTTTATGAGAAAAAGGAAAACATAGGGACATGCCAATCGGAGCCATACATCTTTTGTGAAAAAATAATTGCTCTACTAGCATTATCCAGGGAGAAAACAGGAGACTACGTTTGTATGAAAAAACGGCCGTGGTGTTTCCTCTTAAGCGCTTTAAATAGTGTCATCATCATTCTAGCGCCGTTCCGATTGCAATCCAAGATCTAAGATTTGGATACGCTAAAGTCGTAATAACTTCTTAACAGTGCATTTTCTATTTCTTTTATAATATACACTATTGGCTTCTTAATAGTCTTTTAATCTAAATAATTGAAAAATACCTCTAATCGCAAGTTCTATTCTTAACCAAAACGTTGTAGTTCCTAAAGTCGTAATAACTTCTTAACAGTGTTTTTTCTATTTCTTTTATATACACTATTGGCTTCTTAATAGTCTTTTAATCTAAATAATAGAAAAATACCTCTAATCGCAAGTTCTATTCTTAACCAAAACATTGTAGTTCCTTACACATTGTCCTTAGCTAGCGCAATCTTCTGTACCCTAAGTAAAATATAACCAACCTTAACAGTCCAGTAAATAACCAGAACTCCTACATTTTAAGGTGTTGATCGTATATGTCGGCGATACGCCAGGGTTATGGTGTCCAGACTCCAGAATTAAAACACTCACGTAATATTACTTGGTTTATAATCAGTTGATTTCTAGCACAGAATTGCCATTAAATGTGACCTACAGTCCTTTTTATACACTAACCGTCATTTAACAACTGCCACTGCCTTTTCAACATATAATTGAAATTACTGTATAATTAATTATAAACTAATCATAAATCGACATTAATATTGTAATGAATTTTGCACAACACCAAATGATTTATTTTACACGAATAACAAATTTATTTTATTAACCAAACGCTGCTTTACAACATTGTCAACAGATGGCGCTATCAACAGGATGCAAATATAAACGCATGCTATTTATTACCGTAAAAATAAGTGTCAGAATAATGTTATTTAATACTAATTGATTTTACTTTGAAAGTTTCTGGAGTTATCTTAATAATTAAGCGATAAATTAAATACCCAATCTTTATAAAACAGTGAAGCAGTCGATACAGTGTCTAATATTCTAAAGTAGTGAAGTTCTCAGTTCTGTGTTCACAAATAGTTATTTAAATATCAATCTTAAATATTATTAATATTTTCGTAACAATATAATCATTATATATTAATTTGCGCCCATACGGCCATTCTGATCCAGCGCGCTCCTCGCGCTGATTATTTAACGGTTACAGAATAAACAGCATAACAAACAAAAAGAATGAATATAAAAATAACAAATAAGAGTTTATCACACAGAATGAACTAAAAGTTATTTACAAGGCTTCACCTAGTCATAGGATCTTAGCCTGAGGCATGCGTCACCCATCACGGGATCTAACAAACAATGCTTCACCCATGGCTAAGCCGATTACGGCATCACCGATTACGGGATCTAGCGCATACAGGCATCACCCACATAGGGATCTAGCCCACGCGGCATCACCCATCACGGGATCTAGCCCACGCGGCATCACCCATCACGGGATCTAGCCAACACACGGCATCACCCATCACGGGATCTAGCCAACACACGGCATCACCCATCACGGGATCTAGCCAACACACGGCATCACCCATCACGGGATCTAGCCAGCACACGGCATCACCCATCACGGGATCTAGCCAACACACGGCATTGCCCATCACGGGATCTAGCCAACAAGACCAGGATCAAGGATACGCATGGTGGCCAGCCAGCGTTTTGGGAAGGATGTTGGATAGGAAAAATAAAATTTTACTCAAACACATAAATGCAAAATTTGCCTCATAAACACATCAATGCTTATACATAAAATAATCATCATCGTTCGTCATGATCAGTTATATCAATACAATGTAATTACATATGTCCAACAACGACAGTGGAGGAGGTAGAGGACCCCCACGTAAATCGGTATCTGACGAATCCTCCGCCCATACGGTCAAGCTGCTCATACAGTTGTTGATGTTGATCAACAACAAAGGTTAGCAAACAATGCTCGACTCCAGCACTCGTACAGCATGTGTGCGCGTAGCCCACAGACAAAACCACCGACATCAAAAGGGTGGTCCACCGTCAACAATACATATTTAATGTATAAAGGACCGCTCCTCCATCCTCTCTTCAGACTAAGTCCGGGTCATCTGCCAGGATGTCATCATCAACCTGCAACACTCAAAAGACAGGTGGTGGGCAACATTTCCCACCCAAATATTACTTCCATGAACCTTCGTAACTGTAGATGAAATAAAATTCTACTCTTACAAAGTGGTCCGGTCTATTAAGCTATATCTATATATCAGGCATGTTCAATCTGTGCATTGGTCTATAGTTATCTTAGCTACAACAGTGTTGGAGCCCATATTTTACGCATAAGTTAAAATACAAAAGACATTGATTTTTCTCAGGTTCTGTCTGACAGTGCCATTTTAGATAATCAAATATAAAAATATTTTGCAGTTTTGATAAAACAGTTAAAACTTAATATATTCAAAATAAGTTTTATCCACATCAAACAGGAAAACAAAATGGCAAAGACAAAGAGAGGCCTATGTTTAGCCGTGAACAGTCGGACTGTTGGTGATAAATATGAAATAATTTCAAACCATGCAGATCCAAGGATTTCGAAAATACAAGTGCTATAATTATTACTCATGTAAGAACATGTTTAATCCAATATTGAATATTTTTATTCATAGTGCAAGCTGTGAAATGGTTGAACTGTTTGCCAACTGAGCCATAAAAGAGAAATTCACAAGCTACCAATATTATAAAGCAAGAGTAGTGCCGTCTTATTTCTAAAAATGATTCCACTCAGTTTGTACAGTTAATATGGTGGTGAGCTTATATCAATAGTTTTTATTTGACTATATTTCAGGGAATTTTCTAAATAATGTTAATAGAACTGTTAACATGTGGTGCTAATGTAATTTTTATTTATTCATACAGAATTAATAATTGTTTATCTGAATAAATAAATTTAAACTGACTAATCACAACTAACTTAGAAATAAAGCATGAGTAGTCCATACATTTACTTTTATTTGCCAAGAATAAATACTGCTAAATGGGAAAAGAGATGATATGGATTTTCACATCATGTTCTTTAAACCCACTGACCATTATCCTAATAATCATATTCCTAACTGTCTTGTATCCCACAAGAGCTAAACAATAAGGGTGGCACTAAATTTTATTGGTTTATCACTGGTTGTCATCTTGAATATAGATGCAACTAACTTTGCAAATGAACTCACAAATAAAATAAATTATATTTACCAAGTAAAACACTAAGGCTTGGTATTTATACAGGATAGCAGTCACCTGCCTTAAGACTTTCAACTTAAAATGCTTAGAGATGGGCTTTTATAAAACCTAAGTGATGCACTCACTTAGACACTATGTCCATAAAGAAATCTACTGTCCAGATCTCATGTTTCTAGCTTCAGTAGTTTGGGTTAAGCAAAGACTTATCATGGTCGGAACAAATAATTCTATACAGGTATAAAATTAAACGACAAATATTAAGATACATGAGCTGCAAGTTGACAGTAACAATTTCAACATAATGTTAAAATGAAATCATGCAGGCACCCACAGAGTCCACAAACTAATAAAACCTATTTTGTAACTTTACAAATATTAGCTTTAAAAATATGTATCACAAATTTATTTTTATATCTACCTTCCGAGTATATATCTGTACTAATATAATAAAACTGAAGTTTGTTTCGTTGAATGCACTTATCTGTGAAACTACTGGTTTTATGCAAATAATTATTTTTGTGGTGGATAGTCATTTATCAAGAGAGGCTTCATATAATCGCGTCGTGAGCACTAGCCATAAGTAATGCAGTTAGTTAGCCTTATGTAATGTGTAACCAAGGTCTATAAATAATGTTTTGATTCCTTTAATGTTTTACTATTGAGATAACCTATTGACTACCTATTGAATTCATATTCAGCACATCAATTAGTTTATTTAAACTGAAAGCAAATCAGGTGATTTATACAATGGAACTATATCAGAGCTTCAACTTGAAAAGGGCAGTTATACCGTTCTTTACTAATAATTATATTAGTAGAACCACATAACAACAAAGCTTTTTTTTCTCTTTCTTGTGTAGATAAGTAAGTATTACAGAGAGTTTCCGACATGGCCCAACGATTAATAAACAGAGAAGAGCCCCAGCCGACGGCATAACATGACTATAAGCACAGTAGCACTGCTATTTTTTACCAAACGTGGATAAACAGCAGTTACCTATAAGTTCTATTTGGGGTGTAACGTTCGTAATTTTGACTGTATAATGTTTATCTGGTAATCCTTACGGGAACAGTAGGTAATTGTGTAAGCACCATAATTTATAACATTAGGATGTTTCTCAAAAACTAATAAAATCAGTTCTGGATAAATACCTCTGGTCAGTGCATCAACAACCCGCATCTGCAACCTCTGGTAGCACTCCGAGCAGAACAGCGTTCACGCCACAGCACACCCCGTTGCGTGCACCCCGTCGTAGTCGCTCTGTCGCTCTCGCTCGCACGTGGCCTCACGTGAAGTGTAGACGTGCTCACCATAACTCCGACACACCGTGTGGTCTCCGATCAGGGTTTGACTAGCGCCAAACACGGCTTCCAAGCGCTTGTCGCATCAGTCTTCAGGTCATCATTGGTAATGGCGGCCAAGCCAAGAGACCCATCACTCTCGCGCCAACCGTAGATCCCGAAGTCTCTTAGGGGGCGTTTATCCAACCGCTGCTGTCGGCGATACGCCAGGGTTATGGTGTCCAGACTCCATAATTAAAACACTCACGTAATATTACTTGGTTTATAATCAGTTGATTTCTAGCACAGAATTGCCATTAAATGTGACCTACAGTCCTTTTTATACACTAACCGTCATTTAACAACTGCCACTTCCTTTTCAACATATAATTGAAACGAATCAATCGCTAATTACATTTTAAGACACAAGCCTATTATATTTGCTTCGCGTTAAAATAAAATTCCGCGCCGAGTGGTGAGTCTCGGGTTCGAATCCACGGCACGCACCACTTCGAAGTTAAGTGCGTTAAATTGTTAATTATCGCTTGCTGCATGTTTGAGAGTTCTCCATGATGTTCTCGAAAGACATGTGAAGTCTGCCAACCCGCACTTGGCCAGCGTGGTGGACTATGGCCTTATCCTTCTCATAGTGAGAAGAGGCCCGTGCCCAGCAGTGGGACAGTATAAAGGGCTGATGATTATGATGATAATTATGCAGAAGTGGACTGCGTAAGATCATAATTATGATGATGACCCAGTAAACAGCACTGGCGTATGTAACATTATTAATAAATATTTCTTTCCCCCAGATCGAAGAAGAACTCCAATCAAAGATCTACATGGTGAAAATCGACGAGTGTTTAATAGAGAAGGAGCAATGTGAAGATTCCTGTCGTAATGTTCTGATGAAGAATAACGTGCCACTATCAGTGTATACTAATACTACTAGCTTTGTGGGAGTATCGGCTAGGGTGGAGTCCGAATGTACCTGTGACGTGGTGGAGCCGCTTGTGTGTTTGAATGGAGGTAAGATGGTACTTATTATCTATGGCTAAGAGTTATATTTGCGAAATTAATTTGTTGTTATCGAACTTTTTTTATGTAAAACTAGCTTTGCCCACCGCTTCGCGCGCGTTAAATTCGGGGTAACACAAATCTACTTTCAGTCTCAAGTTGTGTGAAGACACTCCTGATTATTCTAAAGACTTCAGAAACTCTATAGGGTACAAAGCATCTCGGTCAGTATCCATGACATTATCTACCGTTATCTACCGAAAGGTACATAATAACATCACCTTGCATACAGTCAAATGTCAAGCCATGTTCTAATACATGTTCAATATATCTCTATAAACATTTTCGCATTTTTAATATTAGTAGGGAAAATCGTTTCAGCCGTTTAAGCTTATTATATAATTAGTATATTATATATGCGAACAATTTAATCAACGTGCACAATATGACATTATGTATGACGTGACAGTACTGATAGATATGCGATAGCACATGCGCAGAACTCAATTATTAACGCATGCGTTCTTACTTCCAAGAGGTAAATTTGTGCCGTACAAACTTCTAGCCTCCCTACAATCCCTCCCAGTAAAATTTGTGCAAATTATGGTAGCCTATGTCCGTCTCCATGGTCCAATGTATCTCTATATGAAATTTCAACAAAATCGGTTCAGCCGTTTTAGCGTGAAAACGGAACATACATACATACATACATACACACTTTCGAATTTATAATATTAGTAGGGATAGGGATTGAAAATATTATCGCCCAAATGGTTTTAAATGCTGTTATAAGCATTGTATAGAGCTTTAGTAAAAAAGTCGCGTAAACTAGACGCGCAATGAAAAATTAATGAAAAAGCTTACTTAATTTTTTTTAACTAGTTTTAAACACGCACCGAATTTTGAACTTCTTTTATAGTTACCAGTCATATCATGTTCCACACTAACCGACGGATTCATTATCCGATCTATCCATAGATTGGGGAGATTGTACATATCAGATACATGTTTGACATAAGCTTCATATAAAATATGTTCCAATTTTTCTGAGCAATAAAGATTATCTACTATTGCTAATATTTAGAATAAATCATTTCATTTTCATTTGTTTATTCATTTGGACTGTTTTTCCACAGGTACACCATTCGCGGACAAATGCGAATGTCCCGAGGGTCTCTCAGGGCCGCACTGCGAGCAGACCTCCATCGGTTTCCATGGCGACGGCTGGGCCATGTACGCGTCCCCGCCGGCCTGCCAGGAAGGGCACGTCACCTTGACCGTGACCTCGCACTCTAGTAACAGCCTCATCTTCTACTTGGGACCCCTGAAGCATAATCCGTTGCTTGAAGTGCAAGGTAAGAATGAATTAAATAAATGTCTAGCATTGTCCGCGGCGCCGCGTACGTGTAGCTTTTAAACTACTTTAGCGAAAGAATTTCCAAAAATCCTATTTAAGTGCTCCCCTACACTACTTAAGGAACATGTATGCTAAAGTTCAGCTTCTTGCGCCCAGTGACTAGACGACGCACAGCCAACTGTGCGTCGTCTAGTCAGTCAGTCAGTAGCGGAAGAGCTTTTTTTTAAGAAAATAGTTATAATTAAAAAAAAAATTGTTTGTGACTTTTTTAGATGTCGTATGGACTGCCTCTGTGGTCCTGTGGTAGTGTTAGCGACTGCGGACCTCATGGTCTCGGGTTCGATTCCCGGGTCGAAAGTAATATTGGGTTTTTCTGATAAGAATTATCCAATAGAAGTGCGGATGCAGGGAGTTGACCGTGATATACCCCCGTGCCTCGGAAAGCGCGTTAAGCCGTTGATCCTGCGCCCAATCTCTCTCCGGTCGTGTCGCTTGTGGCGTCCCATGAGAGTGAGGGAATAGAGAGTGCACTTGTGTATGCGCACACACTTGTGCACTATGTCCCGGGCAGTTGGCAAGTCTCATATATAGACAAGCCGCCGGCGCCGTGGCCGAAATCGGTCGGGAGGACATCACCAGGTGTCGTATTGTAAACTGTGGAAAAAACTGACAGCCAATTATAAATTAGTTTTTTTGTCATTCAGTACAAATGTTTCACAAGTACAATAGACGACAGAGAAAAGGATTTTACGAAAAAAAGTAAAATTGCGTACACATATTATCCTATACACTTTACAAAGCGGCTGTACCAAAGTACAATCGCTTCCTAAAGTGGTAAGAACCAAAAACATCGAACGTCTACACTCATGCATAAAAATGAAATATGTTCCGAAAATCAAAATCCAATTACGAAAACCCTCGAAACAATGTCATTTCTGATTTCTCCAATTAGAAGGGAAAAATGTCAACGTCAAGACCCTTCTAATACGATTTTATAATTTCAACTTATATTTTGTATCATTTCGTGCAAAATCATTATTTTGTTTTAAGAGGCCGTTCCCGTTTTTTAAGCCATTTCGGCAATTAACACGCGCGGAGATACGTGATTGTGACTCAGATATATCAACAAATTTAGAAATTAACGATGATACTATTAGATCACTTCGTTTACTATTGTATGACTGTAGTAAAAATAAGTGTTTGATTGCCTACAACAGAAAAATCAAGTTTCCGCAAAGCATGTTTTGAAGAAATCATTTTATAAGCATTACGCGATGGTCCATGACATTGAAAATAATGTGAGTAATTAACTTTTAAATACATCTACGGCATAACAAGATCCTGCCCCTTGGTATGATTGTGCCAGAATGCTAGGTTTCATTCAGAAATAAACTAAAAAATGTTACGTAAAATGTCATTAAAGTGTCAGTTTACGTCTAAATGGATTATTTTTTATCACATAAAATACACTAAGAAATAAAAAAACAAATAGTCTCTAATAAGATTTGATATAATACCTTGCTAGGAAAAAAAAATCAGCTTCTGAATGTGATTACAAATATTTTAAATTAATTTTTAAACGAAGCCAGAAATCGTTATATAAATCCTGTACGCGTCTACGGAACTTTAGACCGCGCTGAGCGCTCATCGAGGTAGGACGTGTGCCGTTTGCCGTTGTCACTGCGTCTGTGTGCGTGCCTTGTAAACACCACTGTATTTATAGCGCGACAAATCCTTCTTGATGTGAGTTATTATTGTTGAATATGTATAATAAAATAATGGTAACGAAATCGATGTTCTTATAAAATAAATACCGCAAAATTCAAAAATACTATTTTCACTTAGGTCACAAGGTGACTCTTATGAATGTCAGAAATTGTATCTAAATATATATAAAACTCAAAGGTGACTGACTGACATAGTAATCTATCATCGCACAGCCCAAACCACTGGAGGGATCGGACTGAAATTTGGCATGCAGGTAGATGTTATGACGTAGGCATCCGCTAAGAAAGGGTTTTGATAAATTCTACCGCCAACGGGATAAATAGGGGATGAAAGTTTGTATGAAACTTTGTCAATTTTAAAGTGATCGGGCTGAGACTTTGCATGCATATAGCTACTATGACGTAGGCATCCCCTAAAAAGGATTTTGATACATTCCACCCCTAAGGGGATTAAATAGGGGATGAAAGTTTGTATAAATTTTCATAGATTTTCGACTGATTGAACTGAAATTAAAGATTGGAGCTACTATGATGAAGACGTCCGCTTAAATATGATTTTGATAAATTTAACCCCCATGGGGATATACTTAGGGATGATGGAGGATGTAAATGTATTAGTTTGAACTATCAGTACTTACTGGAACGAATAAATAAAGACGAACAAAATAATTTTAGTTATAAATGTTGACAATATAATAATAATAGTAATATTCTGCCACATACACACATCACCATCTAGTCCCAAGCTAAGCAGAGCTTGTGTTATGGGTACTAGGTAATGGATAAACATACATAATATACATTTTTTTTGTAAATACATACATATTATACATAGAAACACCCAGACCAAGACAAACATCCATGTTCATGCACACAAATGTTTGACTTGAGCGGAAATTGAACCCGCGACCTTCGGCGTAGCAGTCGCTTACACTCCCGCTGCGCCAACCGGTCGTCAAATAGATAGCGTTGTGCAGTTACGTCATTTTTTTAATCGATGTGTTAAGATTTTTTGCGGATTAATGACCCTCTCCAGTTATTATTTAACGTTCATCGTCAGGTAGGTTAGTTATTATTATACGCAGTTGGTTGGATGTTGTTGGTCGTTAAATCGTTTTGGTTGCTGTATAGCACATACCATACCTAAATATTTCTAGCGGATTATATTTAACGATTTTGGCTGTTCTTTTCTTGGAATGTATTGGATTGCATTGGATTGCATTTGCTTTGTTTCGGTTAAGTAGTTTTGGTTATAGGCTCAGCTTTGTATTAGGTATTTATTTTGTTTTCGTTTAGTTTGAGCGTAGGTTTTGTCGGTTAGACTTTTTTAAAATGGCTAAAGAAAATCTGAACGTTGAGAAGTTGAAGAATGTACTGTCGTCCCTATTATTGGTGACGGTGCATGTTTGTTTCGTGCTCTCTCTTATTTAATGTACGGAAAACAAGATAGAGCGATGGTGCGTTCAGACCACAGATATAGATCTACATAGATAACGCAACTATCACGATTTGTCTTGAAACCAAGCGTGCCGACTTTTTAATACCTACTGTGACGTTGCCTGTATCACGAAGTCGAAGCGATGCGCGACAGTATCGCTTGTGCGATATTCATCGTCTCCTAATACACAATGTCAGATCAAACGTCCGAAGCAAACGCGGCAACGTAATGTGAATAAAGTTTACTTAACGGTAAAACGGACGCGCGGGGACTGAAGTTAGTGGCGACCAAGCTCGACGCTTGGTCGGAGTTCAGACACGCGAAGTGCATGCATTTGCGTTATCTATGTAGATCTATGTCTGTGGTTCAGACATTGTCACATATGTGGTTAATGACTGGAGCAAGTTTTCAATTACGACCCACGACAGGCTATTCACCCAATGGCTTGATAGTTTTAGCGCCTTATGGCAGATTAGTTAAGAATATTATGTAATCACCAAGCCGAAGTCTACTGGTTGTGTACATGACTGCCAAGTCATACTTACCAAGAATGATACCTGGGAAACGAATATTTTTAAGTTTTCACATTTTCTAAACCGTAATTAAAAGCGCGTGCGTGCTATACTCGAAATAACTACTTATCCATGGGGTCATAGGGCGTCTAAAGAACACATTGGTGGAGAAATGCATCGATTTTGTACCTAATTAGAAAAACTCCATACTAACTTTGAGCCTCAATATCTCCTGAACCAGTAATTTCCCAGGTATGGTGGCGAAGTAAAAATGTTCGTAGTGATTCGTACAACATGGGATTTCAGTTTTCGTTAAGGCAATAGGCTCGCCACCTATTACGTGGGATCAAAACACTGGCGAAAAGTGGGCGTTTATTATGCCTCTGCCTACCCCTTCGGGGAAACAGGCGTGAGTCTATGTATGTATGTATGTTAAGGGTTTTTTTTCACATACTGTATACAACGTTACTTATTTGTATACTTAGTGTAAACCTCTTAGGAATATATAGCACAGACAGCCGAAATCGCGGCAAAAAGCAGCTGTTCCATTAATTTTGACAATGTCAAAGTTCAATTTTGTATGGAACAGCTGATTTCCTTTGCAACATTTTTATAAAGTTCCAGCTAAAATGTTGTTTTTAATAATGACTCAATCACCGTCTAAGAGGTTTGTACTATAAGGTTTGATTATTAAATACTTCCTGCCAGAAAAACATTGAAATGTTGGTACGTAGGTATATGATTCTTGTGTTATAAACATCGATCACTAGTTATAAATGGTGACAGCATGGTTTTGAAAACAACATGTGACAAAACATTAAGACGTTACTTTTTAGGGTTCCGTACCTAAAAGGTAAAAATCGGAACCCTATTACTAAGTCTCCGCTGTCTGTCTGTCCGTCCGTCTGTCTGTCTATCTGTCTGTCTGTCTGTCACCAGGCTGTATCTCATAAACCGTGATAGCTAGAAAGCACAATCACAAATTATGTATTTTAGTTGCCGCTATAACAGCAAATACTAAAAATAAAAATAATGAAAATATTAAGGGGGGGTCCCATACAAAAAACGTGTTTATTTTTCGTATTTTTTGCTCAAAATTACTAACTGTAACAGGTAGACGCACACAGAGCACTCACAAAATATGTAGTTGTATATTACCTTTCAAAATAAATAATTAAATTAAAAAAAAATAATAATAAAACGGGGGCCCCCATACAACAAACGTAATTTTTAAGCAATTTGTTACTCGATCTTAATAAACAGGTAGAAACTTAAAAAGTATTTAAGTATACATACAACAAACGTGATTTTCTTTTATAAATGTTGGTACGGAACCCTTCGTGCGCGAGTCCAACTCGCACTTGCCCAATTTTTCTTATTTATTTTAGCAAACAGTACATAGCGGCGATGATGGCTATCAGTTGATTTGTAATCTTAATATATAAAATCCTTGCGTTACTGACTGACTGACAGACACGCTACAGCTGAAACTGTTGGGCGCAGGAAGCTGAAATTTGGCATGTATGTTCCTTGGGGACCGTAGGGGTGCACTAAGAAGGGATTTCCCGAAATTGCCACGGGATCGGCTAAACGGGTAAATTTAAAAAAATGCAGGCGTAGCTGCTGGCGTCCTCTAGTAGTACAATAAATGAGGAGATGGATACCCCAGAAAAATTTCGGCTACTTTTTCAGCTCAAATAACATCTCATTTATATTGTATATTAATATTTTCAACCGACTTCAACACGGAGGCGGTTCACAATTCAGTTGTATTATTTTTTCATATTTTTTATGTTTGTTACCTCACTAATGCATCATTTATGGACCGATTTGGATTTATTTTTATTTCATAGGATATAATGATATTACTTCCATATTGGTCTCATAGAAAGTTTTCCGAAATCGGTTCTGTATTTTGGATTTTATAACAGAATAACTAGAATTTATATTTATTGTAATCTAAGTAGGTAAATGAGATTGCATGTTTCTACGACTGTTTGAAGTCGGCTTTTTTTTAACAACAACAATGGAATCTACCTGGAATTATTACATTTAAACATCAAAATACGTTAGCCAAAATAATTCTGTATTACGATCATAAAATTTATTGGTCAAAGTATCAATTTGTTTTGTCTCCGTGAGTTCACTGCAAGGTAGATTTTATTGGGCTACACAGACGCACACATTGACACCTCGATCGCGTTGCCCGCACGCTTGGCGTAAAATACCTATTCACGCAGTCCGTGAATTTTGGAACGGCCTCTTAATGGTGATAGGTTATACGCATCGCGGTTCTGTTATAAAATAACAAATATTGCATAGTCAAACAAATGCCTTAATACATTGGAGCGAGCTTAGCGCATTCGTCAAGTGACGACAAGCGATGCGATATGATGCGACGCGACACGATACGATGCGACGCGACGCTATACAAACTTCCTCATAACTAATCGTTGGACAACCGCACAAATTTTGCGTGCACTGTCAGATCTCATCGCCTCATGTTTGTTGCCCCGTTCTAGAGACCAAGTTTTGGCTAGTGACTTAGCGATAGAATGAGACGGTGGTATATTTTAGGAGAGACAAAACATATTAAGTTAAATCCTCCTATTGATATTGTGATGTTGACGCAAATTACAATTAGATTACCACGACATTGCAATTCGAGGTAAAAACATAACTTTCTACCTCCAATTGAAATGTCGTGGAGCTCTGTAGTTGGCTTAGAATTAGTGTAAGGCAACTTGTAAAGTATTTGTCTAAAAGCTGTAGAGTTTCCTTAAAATAAATAAATACTTAGAAATTTAAAAAGCATCAGTAGTGTGGGACATGACGGCATTACTACCAAAATCATTAAGTCAGTGAACGAAGAAATCTGTCATCACTTAAGTCACATTTTGAATCTCACTATCTCAACAGGAACATATCCAAAAGATCTTAAGTTAAAACAATTATTGGAAAACTATAGACCTATTGCCTTAATACCCATATTTTCGAAGATTTTTGAGAAGTATCTTTATAATGAAATAAATGATTATTTTGAAAAAAAACAACTTCTTTGTAAGGAGCAAAAGGGTTTTCGTCAAAATAAAACTGTTAATATGGCCATCTACGAATTCATAAAAAATGTTATAACTCACGTCGACAAAACATCACCTGTCTGCGCTATATTCTGCGATATGTCACAAGCCTTTGACTACGTAGACGACAAAATATTAGCCAGTAAACTAGACGCGTATGGCATAAGAGGTAAAGTGCTAGATTTAATTAAATCCTATCTTTAAAACCGCCAACAAGTCACTGAAATCACTAGATTAAAGCTAAAGACTAAAACTGAGGAAACATACACCTCAATGCAGCGCTATGTGCCATACGGCGTCCCCAAGGCAGTGTACTCGGACCTCTATTGTTTATTATTTACATCAACGACTCGCCATGTGCAACGACTCAACAAATGACATTAATTGCTGATGATAGTACTGTGACAATTGCATGCAAGGACATTAATAACTATAATTTTGACATTAACAATTCTTTGACATCTATAATCTCATGGTTAAATAATAATAATTTGAAAATTAATATGAATAAAACTAATTTAATGC
Organism: Euclidia mi; assembly: GCA_944739405.2. Lineage (NCBI taxonomy): Eukaryota > Metazoa > Arthropoda > Insecta > Lepidoptera > Erebidae > Euclidia > Euclidia mi. Next base: position 20,064,442 of record OX123204.2, on the reverse strand, counting down.
ATTTTGGCCAAAGACTTCCTGATCCGACAAATATTAATTTAGCTTACGATAATTATATTGTAAATAAAGTACATACTGCCCGTTTCCTAGGCTTAATAATAGACAGTAAACTTAATTGGAAAGAACAAATTGAAACACTTTGTAAGAAAATCAGCAGGCTGTCATATGCACTTTATAAACTAGCACCCACTATCAAAACTGATACACTACTCATGGCATATTATGGTCTTGTTGAGTCTGTACTCAGATATGGCATAATTTTTTGGGGAAATTTTACTAATAAAGATATGCCATTTAAAATGCAAAAACGATGCATACGCGCTATGTTTGGGATCCAAAGCACTGAGAGTTGTAAGCCACTATTTATTTATCATAAAATTTTAACACTACCATCACTCTACATATATATTAGAAGTGGCACTGTTTGTAAAAACTAATGCACATATGTTTCCTAAATTAGCAGATACTGTTAAACGTAATCGTCGCGACAACAACAGATTTTGTATCCATGCTGCTAAAACTGCGCTGTTGCATAAAAGCATAGTTTGTATGGGTCCAGTAATTTATAATAAAATTCCTAATAGCATTAAGCAGTTAAATAAAGACTTATTTAAGAAAGCATTAAAGCTTATGTTGACACAGAAATGTTACTACAATATTCATGATTTCCTAAATGACCAATCTCTGTAACTGGATGTATTATCAATTATTATTATTAATTTTTTAAATTATTGCTGTATCTAGTCATGTATAATAGTTATGAATTTTTTTTGTAATTTGATCATCAGTTTTTCCTTTTTATATGACTGCTTGCATTTTGTACACCTGTAAAGGTCAAACATGTTGATACAAATTTATATTTAAGATATAATATGCATTTCTCACAATGTACTATTTTTTCACACATGTTTCAGCAAATAAACAAATCTTTATCTTTATCTACTTAAATAAAACTTACGAGAAGCCTGTGTCCAGCGGTAGATTCTTAAGGGCCACGTCATGTTTGATGATATATGCTGGGTAAACTAAAGAGGTCGTATTTGTTGGACAACTGTAGTAAAGACTACTAGAGATCTAATTTCACGTAAATTAGAGCAACCAGAAAATTCCCTAGACAAGGAATTGTCTCCATACAACTAAATAATCCAGCCAAACAATTTTAGATCGTATCACTTTGGTAACAAGAGCTTCCAGACTCTCTAAGGATACTAGATTAGACCTATGGCATAACAGCATCAATATGAGATTGTAATCTTCTTTCTTTCCGAAAAGACCACAGCGTCGTTGGACTTGGATATCCCCAGACAGCAACACAAAAAATGAAATAGACTTCGTTCTTGCCGGAAATCAAAATTTTATTAAAGACGTAGGCGTAATAAATAAGATTGGATTTAGTTCAGACCATAGACCAATTAGAACAAAACTTATCTTTAATTTCAAAATTAATCGCAGGAAAGCATTTTCAAGACGCACAAACGTATTAGATTACAACACACTTGCATCGAATTACGAACAATTTAATTTAGAATTAAGAAACCAATTTGCAGAGCTAGATATTGACATCGATGATGCAGAAAATCAATACAACAACATTGTTAACAGCATAACAGCAGCCAGCAAAAGAATTACTCAAAAACGGAAAAATCTAAATAAATTATCTTCTACGACTAAAGCATTGATACAAAACAGAAGCACTTTTAAACTTGGATCGCCTGAATATAGAAAAATAGACATAAAAGTTAAGCGCAGTATTAGAAAAGATATCAGAAATTTTAATACAAATCTGATAACAGTGGCCATAACAACAAACAGATCACTTAGGATAGCGAGACAGGGAATGAGTAAAGGCAAATCGTGGATCACAAACCTTAAAGATGGAAACGGAACTTTACGAAGCAATCGAGATGAAATTAATAACATATGCACAAAATATTTTTCTTCTCTCTATTCAGACAATTCCAAAATTCATAATATCGAAAATTACGCTCATAATGATACAATTACACCAATAACAGAAGACGAAGTCAATAAAGCTCTAAAAACCTTAAAGTTAGGTAAAAGTCCAGGCACCGATGGTATAAGCACAGCAACCTTAATATTTGGAAAATCAACCCTCTTGCCATATATTACACAACTTTTTAATACCGTTCTACACAAATGCCAAATTCCAACAAAATTTTGCCATTCCAATATAGTTCTTCTGCACAAAAAAGGCAAAAAATGCAACATCGGCAACTACCGACCCATAAGTTTAATCTCTCATATTTACAAAACATTTATAAAGGTTATAGAAAATCGAATCGCTGACCAATTAGACCAACATCAACCCGTCGAGCAAGCAGCATTCCGACCCGGTTTCTCCACTATAGACCACCTCCACACCGTGAACCAAATCATAGAAAAACATTACGAATTTAACAAACCTCTGTACCTAGGATTCGTGGATTATTCCAAAGCCTTTGACAGCATTACTCATAGTGCAATAGAAGATGCCTTACGGAAACAAAATATAGAAGAGCCCTACATAAACCTTATTAAAGCCATTTACAATAATAGTACAGCAGATGTCAAGCTCCAACTTTCTGGTCAGTCATTTAAAATAGAGAGAGGCGTCAAACAGGGTGACCCGTTGTCTCCTAAACTTTTTAATAGTGTCCTGCAACAGGTTTTCGGCAGTCTGACGAATTTGTGGCAATCCAGAGGCATTGTGGTCGGCGGCAAAAGATTAACAAATCTTCGGTTCGCCGACGACATTGTTCTCTTTTCCTCATCAGCCTCGGAACTCGAGCTAATGCTTAAAGACCTCAGCTCTGCAAGTCTTCAAGTTGGACTTCAGATGAACCGGGCCAAAACTCAAGTAATGACCAACAGCACGAAACGTAGGGTCACGGTAGACGGGCAGACTATACATTATGTCGACGAGTATATATACTTGGGCCAGATTGTCTCTTTCAGCAACAGGCAAGACAAAGAAGTAGGACGGCGAGTCGAAAATGCCTGGAAGAGCTTCTGGTCAATGAAAGAGCTACTGAAGGGCAACCTTCCACTGACACTCAAGCGAAAGCTCGTCGATATGTGTATATTGCCCGTCCTAACCTACGGTGCCCAAACATGGTCCTTGACGGAATTTCAGAAGTCCAGACTGAAGATTTGCCAAAAGGCTATGGAACGTAGCATTCTCGGGGTAAAAAGGACCGACCGTGTCCAAAACACCACGCTACGTTCCCAAACACGCATAGCCGATGTTGGTTTAAAATCTGCCAGGCTGAAGTGGGACTGGGCTGGTCACCTCTGCCGTATGCACCCAGAAAGGTGGGCTTATTTAATAACCAGTTGGGTGCCTCATGATAGTCGACGACGACGCGGCAGACCTAAACGGAGATGGCGGGACGACTTAGATGCATTCGACAGCGACTGGCCGAACATAGCACAGGACAGGGATGAATGGCGGTCCAAGGGAGAGGCCTTTGCCCAGCAGTGGGACACATGTACAGGCTAAAAAAAAAAAAAAAAAAAAAAAAAAAAAAAAAAAAAAAATCTTCTTTTCGTAGAAAGATTCCTTTAGATGCCTCTCTTAATATCTATAATAGCACGTGCCTTATACTTCTGGTAAGCTGACCACCTTTAAGTCCATTTATCAATTTGCATCATGAAGATAATATCTCTATATGCTGTAAGAGAGGTCCATCAAACGCAGCAATACAATAATTATTATATTATTAATTGAAAAAATAATAGACAGAATAATTTGCTTGGCAACATTTTTAGGAAAAATACCAACAACGCGATCAAGCTAAGCTCATTTCCAAAATTTATCAGCAGTCTGCACTGCTCATGGGACATGTTGACACAGGAAATGTTCCGTTATTTTAAATAATGTCTTCAGAATCAAAATAATCGGGATTGTGATTGGCATTGTTCTATTTACTTAAAAACTCCATTTAATAGTTAAGAGAAATTTTAAGAAGCTTCTGACAGTATTCTAACAGTATTTTATTTCTTATGGCAATTAATATCCATTCATAGGCTACTGATGTTAATTTGTTTAATTACTTCACGGAGCGACTTCAGTCTAACCTCATCGAGTTTACGAAGTTTACAGACGATAGATAATATAACAGCAAGGTTACAAAGCTTCAAAATAACGTAGAAAATAGACTGCTTACAAACAAGTCGTGTTTTCCAAATCATGAAAGGGCAATAATTCCCGTGCGAGTTTCGGAAAATCCCTTCTTAGTGCGCCCTACGGTCCCTAAAGATCATATATGCCATATTTCAGCTTTTTACGCCTGATAGTTTTCCCTGTAGCTTGTCTGACAGTCAGTCAGTAACGCAAGAATTTTATATATACAGATGATTTTATTTTGTTTTCAAGCAATTGAGAACCTTCTCCCCTCTAAATTTTCTATTAAAATGTTATAATTTAAGCATTCGACAATGATATAACCATCACGTTCTTCTCATAAACGTTACGCGTACCACGTAATTCTGTATACATTACGCCTTAGGGAATATATAAATCTTGTTGCCGAAAATAACCTAATTTAATAGGAATCTCGTCATTGCCGAAATTTACGTTTTAATAAGGCCGTTTGAATTAGTTTCTTCGTCATGTATTTTCGCTACGGCAAATATGCTGCGATGCCAAATTGGGAATCTACTCGAGTGCCGTGTCCACAACGGGCAAGTGTTGGAGTAACCAGTTAATTTCTGTCAACTTCCCTCTGAGAACGTTTAATAAGTAAGGATGTTCAATTAATTCAATGGTGTTAGTTGTTGCTTTAGAGTGAATGACAAACACAAAGCTCTGGGAGATGGTATTGTATAAAGCATTCTGTTTTGTTCCTTATTTAGTTTAAAGTTTTAAACTCATATGAAATAAAATGTAGATACAGCATTCCCATAATGGCCTGTCCTGCAATCTGTATTAGAGTCTGAGTCTAAGAGCATTGGTCGCAGCCTGAAGAGTGATGCACCTTTGTTGAATTTCTAGTAAAGGTAAAGTTATCTCAAAGTACCCGAACATTTTTCAACTATTGTTGTTATAATTTACGCAGAATGAGCTCACAGTGTCCTTAGGTCTTCTGGTGACTTTGTCCTTCTTGGGTTTCATTAGCGTTATGACAGGATCCCAAGCTGGAGGAATATCCCAACCATTCCTAGACAGTTTAGTAAGAAATGGTGAGGCGTTTTCAAGAATAGGCTACAGCCTGCATTTTCATAATAATAACTTCAAAATCGCTGGCTTCTCAGTAGTGTTCTTCTCGCTTCTTTACGCCATAAATGGAACCCACACAGTTTAGGTTCTGCCATTATATCTCAGTATAAGGTGACATGTTTTTATACACACTAGTGCTATTGCCGTCACGAAATATACTCTACTGCAAAATACAACTTTAATTCTAAAAACAAAGTACATCACAATCAAAGTTCACAAACCGCCGACTAACTACTCAACAAAGCGCAACTTTAACAATGAACATGTCACAGTAGATTGCCGTAACTACTTGAATAATGATTTCCTCCGCAATACTCCCACATTCAGAGCGAAAAAAATTATACCCCTTTTCTCTTGGCCAATCATAACACGCTATGACGTGATGGCGACAAAATTAGCCAATCAGCGGGCGACATTTGCATTCTTAGCTGCGGGACGTTTTTCAATGTCTTGTGTTTTGTCGTGCTTTTTGGGGTGACCAAGATTTTTAAATTTCAAGGATATTGGTTTAACCAGTATATATCGTAGCAGTTGCTTAGTAATGTCATTTGAAGTCAGCATATAACTGAGGCCCAATTCTCCTTACTATATTTGTTCAAAAGGCAGTTTCGATATAATGTCAGTGTCATACTAATTTCACAAATGGTATTCTCCTAAATTTACGGATAGTTCAATGTTATTGGAATGTTATTGTGACTAGATCGTAGATTGAATAATGTGTCAACGTCGAATTATAGAAGTGAAATTAGACGTTAATGAGAAATGACATTAAATTAGCAAAATACCGATTCCGAGTCAATTCGAAATATAATCTCAATTCGTTCAAAATATAATTTCAATGTCATGTAAAATACGAGAATTGGTCTTCTGTTCGTGAATATGCGAATTTTTACGTTAAATATTAAAGAGATAAATGCATCCCAACATAATTTGTTTAATCTTATTGCAATATTAATGAAGAGTACCTAGATCTTATTGAAATATTAATGAAGAGTACCTAGATACTCTTTATATTAGTAAAATAATCCAAGATAAATCCGTTTCAATTATATTTTACACATACCACCACATTTTCAGATAGGATATCTCAAAATGTGGTGGTGTGTGAATATCTCAGGTGTTTAATTTTGTGCAGCCGTGCTAAGGTAAACGAATCAAAGAGATAAGTTAAACCATTTTCACAACAATGGTATTAGAGTAGCGTTGAATATTCTATAGTCTAATGTTATCTGTAAATAATTCAAATAAACCTTCTATAGAACTTTATCGCAAATTATATTCTGTATGAATTATAATAATAGCTACATTTCTATTCAAATCCTTTACCAGAAAAACTTGATGGAAATTATTCTTCGAAATCATAGTCGACGTAGTTTGAATGTTAAGGCTGTTATGATTTTTTAATGATCACATAATGAGTGACAGGCGCAGACCATTATGATTTATGAAAACCACAATCGCGTGATAGGTGGGTTGGTACCTCACTGGTACTTTTACCCGAGTTATGTAATTATTTTCACCACCTGTAGGGCTGTCGAGGTGATGACATGGGGAAAAGTCACACTGTTACAAAGCGGAAAATATGAATAGCAATAAATCTAGGCTTTTTAAGACCGATTCTTTATTATGAATTTTGCTAAGCGCCATTTTGAAAAAAGCTTCTCGACTCCATATTAGATATCTTTGAAGTTCTGAGATGGAACCCTCTAGATAGTATGGAGTAGATAATCTACGGCACTTGTTTCGATCTCTTACTTCAATGAAAAAGAAAAGTTTGATCGATGCAGTACATCGAAGCAATTGCCAGCATAAAATCCTTTATAGGCACTGTCTTCACTCATCCGAGATCTGTCTTAGTATCTTTGTTTGCAACGTTCACACGTAAAGATTTGCCAACAGATTCATTCTAGATAGCATTCGAGTGCTTGAGCTTTACAACTAATTGCACAAAGCAAAGTGTTCGTGCGCCAATTTTCGAGTTTTTTTTTCGAGATCTATTGTTCACGCGAGCAATTCCCCGGATTCCAATACAGGTGGCAACCCTATCCCAATACAGCTAGTTCATGTATAATTAATAACTAGCCGTTGTTGAAGAAAACATCATTATTCTGTTGTAACGCGGAGTAATTAGCAGATTACTTGTCGTGCGTGATTTTTGTTTGTTGTGTGGGGCGGCTACAAATAAGAACAAAGGCTGAAATCGTCGAACTTAATTATATATTTTAAGACATATTATAGATTGAATACGGCGCCGCACCCTCTAACTATAAATGTCTTGTCAATTCTTAAATGTCAATGGTATGTGATTGCCGCGATTATGAACTATCTAAGGTAGACTGATGAACTAGCTATCTAAGGTGGGCTGACAGATCATTGCCTGCACAAATCATTAGGTCTGCCTCTATATGTTTTGTGTAGGTACTTATATAAAGTAAACCGCCTATTATTATAAACGCTTTTTTTGATGTCAGTCAATAATATGTTTTTATTTAACATCTTATTTTTTTTTACCAGCCTATCAAGTACTTCTATGTATTCTGAGAGGTTAACCGATTAGGTATTCTAATAATTTTAATGTGATGCAAATGTGCCGAATAGGATAACTGTTGCAGCGCTAATGTATTGCAATTCCATTTTTTGCACTAACTTTTTATAGAAGTTTCCGTTTCATCCTGTATGTCTACAAGAACACGATAAACTCAAAAACTACTGCACGCAATTTTATACGGTTTTCACCAATAAATAGTGCGATTCCTGAGGAAGGGTTAGGTGTACAATTCAGGGCGAAGTCCAGTTACTAATATAGTTATGTGCTAAAGTCACACAGGCACAACAGTTTTTTTTTTTTGCGTAACCGACTGACAGACAAGCTACAGCCAACTATAGGGTGCAAGAAGCAGAAATATGGCATGTGTATTCTTTCTAGGGGAACACTAAAATGGGATTCCTCGATATTCTCATGCGGTCGACAAGAAAAGGTTAAATTAAAAAGTAGCTGCAGCCGTCCTCTAGTTTTTCCATATATTTTACTAACACTATTCTTTTCTTCAACAGATTTCATGTCTCTAGAACTAGTGGACGGTTACCCCGTACTGCTAGTAAACTACGGCTCTGGCACCACAAAGCTGAACAACAGCGTTGTCCACGTGGCTGACGGCAAGCCTCATCTCATAGAGATCGTTCTCATGAGGAGCTCCATCGAGATGTTCGTGGATAGGTGTAAGCTGTCGACTTGTATGAGCTTAGCTGCGCCTACGGGAACAAGGCAGATTTTGAATGGTGAGTTGAGTATTACTGTATTTTATTTTGCCTTAAAGCTAGATATATTGTAGGTGCAATTAAAACCTTTAATTATTATTTTGTTCTGAATCTTGACTAATACTTGCATAAAAATACAGGAAAATGTTACGCAACATGATTTATACAGTACTTACATCAGATCTTAAGAACAACCCTAGGTAATTGCCATTAAGGAAATTTCTGTGATGATGGTGATGTTTGTGTAATAAATAAAAAAGCAACGATCCTGACATATCTTTCTTGCTTCATTCACTCCCATCAAATTCCTCATGCATGCTCTTCTGTTTAGGGTATTTCTAACCTTTCCTGTTTTAAGGATGTGTCCGATCTGGTAAGAGAACGTCCGTCTTGGTTTTCCACTTCGTGCTGTCCCATTCACATTTGCTTTACATATCTTCTTGGTCAATCTTTCGTCATCCATCCTCTCCATGTGTCCAAACCACCTAAGCATTCCTTTCTCGATGCTTGTCACTACATCTTATTTTACACCACAACACTCTATTATCACACAATTCTTTACTCTGTCATTCAAAGACACACGACACATACTTCTCAGTGCTCTCATTTCTACAGCATTTATTCATGTCAGGATCGTTGCAAATGGCGTTCCGTAGTCTCTGTCTACCCCCCGGGAAACAGGCGTGAGTCTATGTATGTATGTATAAAAAAGCAAATAAAATAAATAGATTTGATTTCTTTCATAACTACTATGAGAATTTGATTTTTCTCTTTTTATATTTGTACTTAATGGCGAAATGTGGGTGTAACATTTACACCTCTGTCTACCCCTTCGGGGATACAGGCGTAAGACTATAAAAAAATATTGTAATGCCAATTCAATCCAGTTACAATTACTTGACTGTTGAAGCTACTTGCGTAACATTAATTCAACTTTAGTTACAGTAATTCAATCTTAGTAAGAGTAGTAGATATTTGACTTTAGTTAGGTACATACATTCAACTTTAGTTACAGATATAGAATTTTAGTCACATAAGTATATTTAACTTTAGTCACATACATTAAATTAAAGTTTTCTATAGTGTTTTAACTAAAGGTGTCTATGTATTTTTCTAACACACCACATTTTCCACAGTGAACGGTCCACTTCAATTGGGCGGCGCGAGTATAGATCTGGAGAACCTAGCGAGATCCTTTGGATGGAGCATCGCGCCAACCAACCTCAACTTTGTAGGATGCATCAGTAACTTTACCTATAACGATTATGTAAGTATACTAATTATAACATTTTTACTGTACGAGTGTAATCTTTTTATATCTGCATATCTTGACATGCTCAGTATATTGTATTGCTGAACGGTTTATTGTAGCCAGACAGTGGCCTAAATTAGATGGAAAATTGTTTCCATGGAGTTCTGGCCAATTTAATTTCATCTTATTTATGTATTGACAAAAATTAGAAACCAAATATCACATGCATTCTTTAAAATTCACTCTTTCAGACACTTATACACACAATAAGATGTAACATCGTGTGTGGATGTTTTTGTATGAAGCATGTTTATAATACACGTGTAACCATATTTGTAACTAGCTGTTTCCCGCGGTTTCACCCGCGTCCTGAGGGAACTACTTCGCGTACCCGGTCCAGCCGTTCTAGGGATTACCGAAAACAAACAGACAGACAGACAGACAAAAATTTTAAAAAATGACATTTCGCTATATGTACCCTGTATACCTCCAAATGCATTTGGTAAAAAGTGGTTATGTTAATATTACAAACAGACACTCCAATTTTATTTATATGTATAGATAAAGAATCGATTTGAATGAAAGGCTAAAGCTAGCTTAGGACAATGACCAAAAGGAGATGAACAAAAATCATATGGGTCTGTGCCCCAGCTAGTACAGAGATGAAACATATATCATTTTAAACAACAAGTCTTCTAATTATGCAATAAGAAAGGCGCATTTAGCTAAGCAGCAGTGGTCAAAAGTTATTAAGGTTGGAAATAAATGATTAATGACATATTTTTTGATAATATTTCATAATGTATTGATATAATGTAGGTAATTAGTTATATAATTTATTTTAGCTTTCATGCATTTTATTGTCCTAAGATTCTATTATTTATTTTTGGTCTTCGCTTGAGGGACTCTTCATCATATAAAATATAAGTATAATACTCTCGTCTAGAAGTAAACTATAACTGAAAAGGTGCGTACGTCGAAAGATAAGACCTCCGTAGTATTACATTACTCTATGGATAAGACGATAAGTCAACGTGTCAACTATTTTGACATTAGCTTGGTGATACCACAGCTGGATTAAAATAACCCTGTTAGTCAGTGGATTTTGAACTATATTTTGAACTCATTTTTAATTTAATATTAAGTCATTTGTTTTTATATAACATATTATTATTATTATGATTTAATAATTCTTAAGATTACGCGTATTTTAACTCTTACAATAGGCTTGTGTCCTAAAATGTAATTGGCGATTGATTCGTTCCTTTATTAGATGTTAAACTGAAATACCTGATTTTTTCTTCAAAAATCGGTCAGCAAAATTACTAATTACAGCTTTTTAAACCCCTTTTTGAATTTGACACGAAAACGCTGTAAACCATCATGACGGTTGATTGATATCACAAAGTACAAAACAAAACAAATCGTGAATGAACTCTGGTCTGATGTACCCACTTTTTTTTTGTTATTTTCGATTTGACAGGTAGGAAGTTTGACGTTTTAGTTGTATTTACTATTAAACGTCAACAACATGAATGGCGGACGTAGTGTTTGACGTAATGCTCTCTGATTGGTGTTCACTGTCACAAGAATAAATACATTAATTTTAGTTTTAGAATCCTAAAAATAACATTAATCTTACCTTTTTATAATAAATTATAAACTTTATTGACATCTTAAAATCAAAATGAATCTATAGATACTACAATCAAACTGATTTATTCTTAGTGGATACAAGCCTATTCTGTTGCTATATTTTTTCCCTACACTGATATACATTGTTACGTGGCAACATTATCGGTAGATTCAAACAAAGTCCAATAAAAGGAAATCGCTTCAAATTCTTTTAAATTATTTTCTTTTCTGCGACTGCAATGGAATGTAAAAAGTACTTTAAAATTCCTTGTATGTTTTATATAACTTATCTACAACCGCTTGTTTCAGGTCAACGTGGGGCACATTTTGTCCAAGTCCTTTGTTCGCCCTTTGGTGCATAGTCGATGCAAATACACACTATTTGCGATGATTACATAACATTTATTACAAAGTGATACTGATAAGCTAATTTCGCCAACAGATGTACAACTTGGGTGAGCCATCACTACACAAGTCTGCTGACCCCAGCTGCCAGCGGTCCATGTTCACAGCCGTCACTTTTGGTATTGACGCCAATTTCCTCGTCGCCATACTTGTGTGCATCGTCATATTAGCCAGTGAGTATAAATTTAGTTATTTAGTTCTAAGTTTTCATGTAATTTAATTTGTTTGGACTTAGTTTATTACCGTGGACTTAAGTTCGTTTATGTGCACTTAAGTTCGTCCGCACGGACTATGGTATTTTTTTTAATAGAAGCGTTAAGTCGTCAGATGATTTGCTACTGAAAGCGCTAATACTGTTTTTTATACTCCAGCTTAAAATTTACCAATTTATTTATTAGGTAGCATTCCACTTTATCAAAACACGTAACTGCAATTTTAACGGTAACTTAAAATAAGCTAAGTTCCCGATTGAAATACGAATAAAGTCTATTTTTACAAATTTATTTATTTTAGAATTTTACCTCACCAATTTTATTTTTGTTTCTGTGTTTTTTTTCATTCATCTGAATAACTACATTTTACCTTAAAGTGCTAATGAATTTTGAATAAATACAAAAGATCCGTGATTTTCCTCACTCAAGAATAGTTTTCTTATTTTCCACTTTTCTTTTTAGAATATGAATTGAAACATAAGTTAAGAAGAGTTCTAAAAATTCTGATGAATTATTAGTGAAAGGCTCCAAAACTTTATATAACGTCAATCATAATAAAAAAGCTCAAAGGCTTGAGAATTAAGGGATTCTTGTCGAGTCTATTACATTTGCGACAGATATTTCGATATTTTGTGTCGATTCAATCTCTTGATATTGATATTTACCTGTGGGCTTTATTTATTAGAAAATAAATGTGTTTTCGCCGTCGTTTATTCGTCTTCAATAACTTTAACTCATTTTTCAATTCGCTTTCACACTCGTTATGGTGATATGTGGATTGTAATCAATAATTATTTGTAATTGAATTAAATGTATGTATTACGTAATCATAAACCATGAATGATGAAAGTAATAAGTGAAAACATACATTATTATTTGACACATTGCACCTTTGGTAGGTACAATTATCTGAAGGTTTTAATAAAATTTGGGATTATATGACGCTCATCATCATCATCGTTCTAGCGGCGATATTACGGTTGCATCCAAAACTTTCGCCTAGGATCCTAGGATCCGCGGTTTAGTTATTTATTTAATATTTTATTTACACCTCACTATAATCCCCATTTTCTTTTACAGTCCTCCTCCTAGCGGTAGTCGTCCACCGCCGCAGAGCGGACGCCTGGGCAGAGAAAGAGCTAGACGACATTCGGGAGAACATAATCGCTTACGAAGATGAAGGTGGCGGCGAAGGCGACGCGGGCTACGACCTGCATGTGCTCAGACAGATGTATGACGGCCCGCTGCCTTATACTGACGCGTTCATGCAGAGCAGAGGTGAGTCCTGTAAGTTACCGACAATCATCTTTTATTTTTACTAACTAGATTTTCAGTATTTTTTACATAATATAGGAATAATTATTTTACATATTTTGTAAGATTTTAGGGCCAGCGAGATGAGATAATCTTTTTGTCGATGAAGAAATTTATTTATAGGTTTAATTAATTTAAATATTTTGGCAGTTTCGGTCCATATTTTATTTTTTGGATCGTTTACGATAATTACCCATTCTCAGTGGCTAATAATTTTCTTTTGTATGTTTCTCGCACTAGATACGCTATATTTCAATTAATATGAAGCTTTAAAATATCTCATACAAAAAATATCAAATATTGTTGTTCTTGTATTAGACAAAATACGGTAAGGCTTGTATGTAACGTCATCTTACAAATCGCCCGCTGAAAACCGGTCTAAAGGTAGAATTCCGTGCATCGCGATCGATCGCAGCCGCGCGCGGCCTACGACTGTCGTCGATCGCTCGCGACAATAGTCAAAGTATGAAAATGTATGGCACCGCTGCCGAGGCCCGCGACTGACGCGCGCGCCCGTCAATCAATGTCGTGAGCCGCGCGCGGCAGTGTCTTGAAATTAGATGTTGTTCGTCAGTTCCCTCTAGACGTGTGTCTAGCGAAGTTAAAATCATGGTCGAAATGCTAATTGACATCCTTGAAGAAGAAGAGGAGAATGACGAGCTGCTGTTGCTATATTATGAAACTAGATTACCAATCGACCCTATCTTTAAAAGCAGAAATGAAAAAGGATACTAGCAAATATTGATTCAAAAGCAATTATATTGTACCTAATGAAAAAAAATGTTGGAAGTTTGGAACGATAATACAAAATTGAATTGTTTTTATACAGAGTGTCACAAGACCCATCACCAAGCCGCAGTCTACTCGTTGTGGACATCATGCCAAGTCATACTAACCAAAAAGAATACCTGGGAAACGTTTTATTTTTTTAAAGTTTTCTCATTTTTTAAACCGCAATTAAAAGCGCGCGCGTGCAATGCTCGAAAAACCTACTTATCCATCTAACATATCGCTTACAGGGAATCTAAAGAACATATTGGCGGGGTAAATTCATCGATTTTTTACCGAATTAGAAAAATTCCATACTAACTTTGAGCTTCAATATCTTCTGAACCAGTAATTGCCCTGGTATGGTGCCGAAGTAGAAAATGTTCGTAGTGATTGGTACAACATGGGATTTCAGTTTTCGTTAAGGGTCTTTTTACACCCTGTATAGTCGGCAAAACTTCCGATTTTTTTTTCATTACTACTAATTTCAAGACACTGCCGCGCGCGGCTCACGACATTCGTCGGCCGCGCGCGTCAGTCGCGGGCCTCGGCAGCGGTGCCATACATTTTCATACTTTGACTATTGTCGCGAGCGATCGACGACAGTCGTAGGCCGCGCGCGGCTGCGATCGATCGCGATGCACGGAATTCTACCTTAAGAATAGAAATCATCCTAGATACAAAATTTGAATCTATTTTATTCTGCCAAAAACTGCCTTGAGAACGTCAAATCGTCTGAAATATAGCCAAAGCCCTCTAATTTATAAGAGCAATGTAAAACATGAACTCAAGGATCCAATATCAATATCTGACAGCCGCAAATCCTAAAAAAATAAATTACTCACGTAATAAGGAGAGGCAGTCATTTTTCAACCTGTCTCGCTCGGACCAATGGAGATCGTTATTGAAAAAAACGAGACGGCTATAAAGAATTGGTTAGTGATGTAAACGAGGACAGAGTTTATTATCTTCGTATTTCTGTTGTTTATGAAATAGTTCAATAGTGCTTGAGGCTACGGAAGGATTTCTTGTTGTAATTGGATGGTATTGATAGAGAAGTTTCATTGATGCGGACTTTTTTTACTTGGTAGAATTATTATTTTATGAAATAAAATTCTTGTTTGCAGTAGTCTGCAAACTAATCTATACATATAAATAAAATTGGAGTGTCTGTTTGTAATATTAAAATAACCGCTTTTTACTAAATACATATGGTTGTATACACGGTACATAATATGCATACCGAAATGACATTTTTTTCAATTTTTGTCTGTCTGTCTGTCGGTCGGTCTGTCTGTCTGTCTGTTTGTTTGTTCTCGCTAATCTCTGGAACGGCTGGATTTTGACGGGACGTTCACTGACGGATAGCTGATGTACCAAGGAGTAACTTATGCTATAAATTAACTGGGTACGCGAAGTAGTTGCCTCAGGACGCGGCTGAAACCGCGGGAAACAGCTAGTAAATGTATAAAATTATGCAGTAAAGGATATCTCAACATGTAGGTAAATTACTAAGTTTTCGTTATGATTTTGACCAATCGATGTTGTTCCGAAATAACATAAATGTAGATAAAATTATAGATCGACCTCTACGATGCTCATGCACCTGTTAGTGCTATTAAATTAAAGCATGCGCCTTCACCCTGGCTTACTGAGGAAATAAGAGTACTGATTCAGAAAAAAGCAGCTGCTAAGTCTAAGTTAAAATCAAAACCTACACTTAGAAATCACTGCAACAGGGTGTGTAGGGATGTACAACGCCAGCATATCCATAGCTCTGTAGAAAACGGAGATCCAGCGAAAGTATGGAAATTTCTCAAATCTTTAGGGGTTGGAAGGCCAAGTCAGAATATTAATCCTTACAACTTTGATATTAATTTGCTTAACCAGCACTTCTCTGCTTCGTCCAATTTTGAAAGGACAATCAAACTGAGTACAATTAATTATCTTTCATTGCTTTCAACTCCTGATTATACTCCTTTTGTCTTTAGTCAGTTTACTGCATGTGATGTTAAGAAGAGCGTTTTATCCATTAGCTCTAACGCTGTTGGTTCTGATGGTATCACCCGTAATATGATCCTCCCCATCCTTGATGTTATCCTGCCTATTATCACGCTCATGTTCAACTTCTCAATAACTAGTGGCGTGTTTCCTACAGCTTGGAAGTATGCTCATGTGGTTCCTCTACCTAAAAAATCCAATCCTGTATCCTTCTCAGAATTCCGGCCCATATCCATACTACCCTACCTTTCCAAAGTCCTTGAACGTCTTATCCATAATCATCTCAACTCATTCCTTATTAAAAACAACATCCTCAATCCTTTTCAATCAGGTTTCAGTTCAGGTCATAGTACCACGACTGCACTTGTCAATATTACGGATGATATCAGGTCAGGCATGGAGGATGGCAAGCTCACAATTATCTGTTTGTTGGATTTCAGCAATGCTTTTAACACCGTTGACTTCGATGTTCTCCTTGCCATTCTAAGCTCTCTTGGCATATCTCCATCAGTGATTGACTGGTTTCGTAGTTACCTGTTTGGCCGCCGGCAGCGTGTCCATCTGGATGAAACTTATTCGTCCTGGTGTGACAATACTGCGGGTGTACCTCAGGGCGGCGTTCTTTCTCCTCTGCTCTTCTCAATCTTTATCAATTCAATATCTAATTCTAGTTCTAGTTCCTACCACCTCTATGCAGATGATTTGCAAATCTATACTCAAGCAAAGCTTGAAAATTTGTTGTTAGGCGTCACCAGTATTAATAAGGATCTAGTTGCTATATCTGAATGGACTGAAACGTATGGTCTTAAGGTTAATCCCCTTAAAACACAGGCTATAATTATCGGCAGCTCTAGACTTATTTCTAGGATTAACTGGTCTATGCTTCCCCAGGTGTCTTTTGCAGGTGCTTCTATACCTTTCAGTAAAGATGTTAAGAATCTGGGGATATACATAGACACAACATTTTCTTGGACCATCCAGCTACAATACATCAGTCGACGTTTGCTGCCGTGGCATCATTGAGATGACTGCGCAATTTCCTTCCGACTGCCACTAAAATTGCACTTGTGCAATCTATTCTTCTTCCCATTCTTGACTATGCCGATGCCAGCTATCTCAATCTCAACAATGATCAGCTTGATAAACTTGAGTGACTCCAAAATTTCTGTATAAGATTCAAATACGGGTTACGCAAATATGATCATATCTCCGAATTTCGCATGAAGCTCAAGTGGCTGCCTATCCGCCTTCGACGGAATACTCACATTCTCTGTCTTCTCTATAATATTCTATACAATCCTTCATCTCCCTTATATCTCAAAACACGCTTTGAATACCTTCACGACACACATACGAAGTGCTTAAGATCATCGGAGAATCTTAGATTGAAAGTTCCTTCACACACTACGGTTTTCTACGACAAATCTTTTACTGTACAGGCTGTACGATTGTGGAATTCTTTGCCTGAGACAATCCGACAGGCTCAGTCCTTAACAGTATTTAAGAAACTCGTCACCAATCACTACTTGGCAGATATTCCTTGACTGATATATATATATATATACACCGCTATTTTTTAATTAGTACAAAAAATTTAATGGGGCTCTAGGCATCTTTAACTAATCATATATATGTATGTAAAAAATAAAAATACTAAGTTCCAAAACTGTCCCAAAACTGTCCACAAAAATACGTAATGTTTGGTAAATGCATAACTAAATACTATGTTGTCGTAGTAATTTTACGCGCCACTACTCCATTGATAAATTTGTGCAAACTCGAAGCTCGCCACCCCCTGTCCCTCTGCGCGCGCGCTGCAGTGCTAAATTGAAGGCAATAGCGAGCGGATGTTTTTTCGTGGAAACAATTATTTTTTGTTTACGTTTGCCCAACGGGATGGCTTATTAGTTCACATCACGCGAGTGAAGCTATGCGTTTGTACAGGGAAATGTTTGGAAGCCAGTGGATCGGTCGAGGCGGGTCGTAGCTTGGCCTCCATGCTCACCACTGTGTACAAAAGTGAGCCGTTGTGAGTGTGAGTGTCGAATAATTTAAACAGTGCATATTGGACGCTTTTGACGCAGTGAAAAGTCAGAGAAGCTTACTTATCTCGTTAAAAAACAATTAAATAAAACGTGCTGTGTATTGACAATAGTAAAGTAAATATTACCTACTTAACTAAATAATAATTTGATGCGGGCGGCTCAAAATCGGTCTGTGTGGAGAACCTTGAGGGAGGCCTATGTCCAGCAGTGGACGTCTCTAGGCTGACGTGATGACGATTTAATAGTAATTGTAAATAGCAGCCGATTCTAACTTCATAAATACGCCAAAATTACTCTTTTCTTTTATTACAGAATACTTTCTTTTATTTTGATATGACGTGTTTGTTTTCTAATTACATGCCTACCTCCGTATTTAAATACTTGTAAAACGGTAAATTTTGCCGGTCCTAAGACAGGATGAAGTATGAAGGAGTGGGTAGAATTTAAAAAAATAAAAAATATCTACCTACACTTATTATTTTGCTTCATTTTATTGTCTACGGCTACCTGCATTATAAGTGCGACGGAAAGAATGCGTAAGAGTAGGACGGAAAGTAAGTACTATCAATGAAGTAGTGAATGGATTGTAAAATATGTCTATGATTTGGGTGAGATTTTCTACAAAAAACAAATGATTATAACTTTGTTATTTATAGATATTATGAAATTCTTACGTCACTTATATGATAATAATGTCGTCGCTAATATGTCCTTAAAGTTTTTGTACTAATTAAAAAATAACGGTGTATATATATATATTTATGGTACCTATTTATATATTTTATAATGTATGTATTTATGTATTTAGTAATTTTAGTATGTAAGTAAATAGTATTGTTATTAGTTTTGCTGAGCTCCTATGAATACACTATTCCATAAAGTACACCATAATTTACCCACTCTCTCAGTCACTAAATCATTGTATTCCATTCTTGGTTGTCTGGAAGAAATCGCATTTTGCGATAAGACCGCCCTTGTACCACTAGACTTAAGTTCTTCTTTTGATCCATGTATTCTTGTTTTTTCTGGTGTACAATAAAGAGTTACTATCTATCTATCTATCTTAGAATTTTGAAGGTTTTCGCCAAGGTGACCGCGATTGATCAAACACTTACCTGGTATGACGCAACACAATTATAAACAGTTTGGGTGTAATAATATGATGGTAAAATACTATATTCGCACACACTAAACATGCAAAGGCCAACTGTATTTTGGTCAAAATAGTTTATAGCTTTAGACCTGTCTTGTCGATACGCACTTATTAAATTCACATTTCTTTACTCTGTCAACCTTCTGTCAAGGGCCTTCTTGTAATTAATTCCAGAATTATAGCTCGCAGCTATTGGGACAGTCAGTCGGAATTTCGGGCAATCCTACACCAAAAATCAGCTTCTTACGCCCAATAGTTTATGCGTTGTCTGTCAGTCAGTCAGTATCGCAAGAATCAACCAGCGGATCCGCCCCGGTGCGACTTTCTACCTCCTTATAAGGGGAATTTCTAACCATGCGATTCGACTATTTAAGTGACAGCTAGAACTCTACTTATGTCTAACTATGATTATAATCATAGATTTATTATATACTAACGTTAGATTGGCAATAGAGTCAGTAAAGTGAGACCAAAACAAGAAAACACTAGTGTGCGTGTAATGAGCTTGTATGCAAGACAAATAGTGTTGAGCATGGCTTGCCTAAACTATGATTATCGATAATATGGGCGCGGTGTGATATAGCCCGATTTAAAGCACGATTGAAGTAGTGTCAATAACTGAGAGAAGACAATAATAAAACTACAGACAAAAAAAATTGTATTTTTTATTTTCCACCAAATAAAACTGATTTATTATAAAAATGTCGCAAACTTTCTTTGGAAGTATTCTGCAGTTTTGCTTCATATTTTATTCTAATTTTTATGTAAATTTCAATTATTGCTTTTATAAGCAAGTATTTGTGATTAAAATAATGCTGATGAGTCATACATAATAATATGATTGTTA
Source organism: Euclidia mi (assembly GCA_944739405.2). Taxonomy (NCBI): domain Eukaryota; kingdom Metazoa; phylum Arthropoda; class Insecta; order Lepidoptera; family Erebidae; genus Euclidia; species Euclidia mi. Next base: position 20,044,334 of record OX123204.2, on the reverse strand, counting down.
AGAACTTTGAAATGGTTTTTGCAAGACAAAAGGCAATCATTTACCAAAGTTTTAAACATTAATTCGGTAATATTTTTTCCTTTCATACATCTACGGAACATTCGTTCAGATTGGACACCTATTTCATAAACATCTTGAGAAGGATAAATAAAGCCACCTACATCCTTTGTATATATAAGTGAATCTATTTTAATATCACCGTAAAGTACACAAAGACAGGGTTCACATTTAATTTTCTATACATTTTTTTACCACATCTCCACAAATATATTCAACAATGGACTTGATTATATTACCCTTTCCTTCAGGCAACCACAGCATAGATGACACGAAGTCAGAATCTTCATCGATTAACTGAACTTTGCAAACAGCGACATCCTGTGGTGCTATTATTGCACTAAGCCCGGTTGTAGTATTAATCATGTCTATGTTACGTGATATCTGTGCGTTACATACATACATACATATCGTCACGCCTTTTATCTCCGAAGGGGTAGGCAGAGGTGTATTTCTACACTCACTTTTCGCCAGATATACTTTAGTCCCACGTAATAAGGGGCGAGCCTATTTCCGTACCGGGCACATTTCCAGACTCCGTGCTGCTACTGAGAATTTCGTGACAGAAAAACCCAATAACACTGCCCGACCCAGAAATCGAACCCGGGACCTCCCGATCCCACGCGCACATTTATGCCGCGAGACCAATGAGGCAGTCGTATAGGGTGTGATGTCGAGTTTTCCGTCTCTACGCAAAGATGGTATTTGCATCGTGTTATCCCTTAGTCGCCTCTTACGACACCCACGGGAAGATAGGGGGTGGTGACACTTGTATTCTATGCCGTCAATCACACGGCTAAGCGTGCGTTAAGAATACAAATTTTCTCTAAAGGCAAACAATTGGCTTTGTCGCTGATTTGCACTTCCACATGGCACATGGGTCGTTTATAGGCTGCTGTGAATTGTCGAGCAGTTGGGATTATTATAGAATCCCTCTCAAGAGCGCACTGAACTAAAAAATGTTTCCAAATGGTCCAGCTTTACTCTTTGAGAGCCCCTATTAAAAACATTTTTCTTCAAAGTGATTGCTGCATATGGATGAATATTGTTAGAAACCCAATCTTCTCTGTTTATCATTTTTAGCCATTTTAATCGGACCTCATTATTTTGTGGAAACATGAAATAAGTTTTTAATTTATTTTTATTATATTTATAACTACGACATTTGGATAGAGAACATAAAAGTAAATATTATTTATTTGTTAAGTAACAGTCTTACGTAGTATTTGTATACTCTTTGAATAACAGTATGGAAGGTATGCAACCTTTGTCAGTCAAGTTACAAATCAATATTTTCTAATCGATATGATTTGACATTACGTCAATCACTATGAAATTTAGCTTAGAAATAGTAAAAATTCACGTATTTTATATTATCTTTAATCTAATCTTTTTGCATTCAGAATCTATATGTAATAAAATGTGATATTATGACGTATGTGTTTGTACATATATTTCTTTGAAGAGTTGTAAAATATTGCAATAAGACCATTAAATCTTTCAACGGTACTTACGTATGAAATGAGTAATTCTGGGGATTTTCTCTCTTACACGAGCTACATACGGGTACTGCACAGGTTACCATAATAGTTTTTGTATGTATAACACCTGGATTTCACTAATAAACACGTTATTTTAGAAAAATAAGCGAGTGTTGTACCGTTCACAGTTAACGTTGGGCCAATACAGGCCAATAGAGTGTACGTGACGCCTATCTATCTCGCTCTAACATACTAGTTTCTATATTCTTTCTCTTTCGCATCACCGATCTATACGTTAGTATATACCATGGAAGAATAACTAAATCCAATCTCTTTGGTATATACTAAATCTATGATTATAATCGTGTAAATAAAGATAACTAATAAACTAATTCTCCTTTACGATTGTAGGAATCCAGATCCAAAAGGATGATTTCTGTTCCATAAAGGATTTTTTCATGACTGTATTGTTTTCGAAATTAAAATATACTAAAATATAAAGATATTTTCATCCAGTAGGTGTACTTGTTTGAATTATATTTTGACTATTTATTTTTTGTATGCAGGTATGGTAGGAGCGGCACCAGACATCTCAGGGTTCCTAGATGACAAGAAGTCTGTGCTAGACCGGGACCCGGACATAACGCCGTACGACGACGTTCGCCATTACGCCTACGAGGGAGATGGCAACACCAGCGGATCGCTGTCTTCGTTAGCTAGCTGTGAGTGTTACCATACTTGTAATTTTTTGCTTAAATATTTTTGTTTAAATTTAAATAAAAAACTTTAAACTTATAGTTTCCTAGACATGTTTTGATATTTTTATTCTTAGAAATATTGCCACAGAAGGCACTTAACAAGAGATTTACCAGACATTTTAATTTCAGTCTTTGAAGATTCCTTAAAATTTTAAATTAAAGATCCTCTTCATTAGTTTTGAACATTTTCTGACAATATTTGTTTTGTATCAGTAAGAATAAGTTTTCTTATGATTATTTATTTTGTCATAGGTACGGACGACGGCGACTTAAAATTCAACTACCTTTCCACATTCGGCCCGCGATTCCGCAAACTCGCGGATATGTACGGCGATTCGGATGACGAGCGACCTCACGAAGAGTCCTGGTGCTAGCGCCACGCTTGGCTCGTGTAGCCACACCCTGACTGTACGGCTTAAGCCTTAGACTTAAGCCACGGTGATGTGATGTGATCAAGACCAAGCTTCGAGATGCCTTATTCAGTGACAGTGACATAACCCCACCGCGACAAAACAACCGTTTATTTTTTAATTCCTGTGATAATTCCTTTTTTGATATTACGCTTCGAATTTAACGGCAACTTTTTGACACTTACAAAATGGAGGTAATTTTTGACAGCTGACAGTTGGCGATGACGTTTGCGTTTTGTTATTACTGTGTGTTTTTTTATAAAGCCTATAAATAATAAAGCGTTTAGCTAGTCGTCAAACGCCATTTACGTAATGTATTTGATTTTTACATATTATTATTATTGCAATAGGGCAGCTAGTAATATTGTCTTTATTATAATTAGGACTAAAACAGCCAAAATTATTTGATAAAAATAAGTTTGTAATTTTTTACATCGCAACAGTTTATAAGTCCCAAACTGAGTAAAAGTTATATTTTTATGTTTGATTAACGCTGTCGTTTTTTTTAATAGTGACAGTATTAAGCGGAAATGTATGAATTTCAAAGAGTGGGTTGGAAAGCTGATTGAATGTACTATAAGGTGTAACTGGATATAAGATTTAAGTGGTGGAATGCTTCTTGTAAAGTGATGTTAAGGCAACATACTATTATTGAAATCACATAAAAATGTTAAAGCGTTTTAAGAAAATGACTGATATATAACGTTAGGCATCGTTGTAGATACGCCTAAATTATTTCTTGTATGTAATTTTTATATATAAAACTTTAGGACTTGACTTTGAGTGACAACAATTGTATGTAAGAATTTTATACGTATTAATTTAGTTTTATATTACAATAACTGCCTTAGCTTAGTCTACGGTACGGGAATTTTTATCTTGCGGTCATCTTTTACTTGTGCAGTAAACAGATTAAAAATACTATTGAGACTGACATATTCGAAGTGTTGATATACTACGAAAATTCTACCAATTTGGTAGCATATTAGCACTGCGAATGCCATTTCATTCTCAATAGAAAATTGATTAAACTGAATATTCACGACGAATGTGCTGAGCTATCGATATAGTCTAATAGCTCTGAGCGAGAGAAGACGAATATGCAATGTTAAAAACCGCTCAGTTGCCGCTCATCTTGTCGATATCGCAGTCTTAACCGGTCAACAGTGACCGTCCCGAATTTGAACCAACTGGTTTGTACAATCGCAGTAGAATTTCAGTTCCGCGCTTTTGCAAGCGTAACTTGATTTTTTCCATCGAGAGAAAAGAGACTCGAAAGATGGTTCCTACCTTTATCGAGAGTTTCAGAGAAGTGCCATGTTGTGGGTGAATTATTTTAAGTCATTTATTATTTATGTTTGAAAGCATTTGTACCGTAAATATGGATTATCAAAATAAGTCTTTCTTATTTTTGTACTGTCGGAATATTTTGTATTGGATTCATTTTTTGTTACTTATTGACATGCATTTTATTGAAGCTATTTGATTTTATGTTTACGCCGCTGTTATGTTCACCGAAATGGTGTATTTATGAAAATTGGTATTAAACTTCTGTATTCATGATTTTTGTTTTAATATGCGTCTTTTAAACTTAGGTAAGTACGTAATTATAGTGTAGTTGGAACTGACAATATTCGTACACTAATCCTTTGTCGAGGAGCATTCGGACAAGACTTATATTACGAATCAGATTTAAGTCGTCGACATCAATTTGCTGTCCGATTATTGTTTTCAGAATTATGACTGATATATGGTCGACAGTTTCTCCGAAACATTGTCTGGCAGTTTGTCCGAAACATTGTCCGACAGATTCACGTTTCGTTCGACAACGGATAAGAAGTACGTAAACCGTGAGTTTTGACTAAATAGGGAAGTCTTATCGAAATATAGTAGGTATACATAATAAGTGTAAATATGTACAGTGATGGGTTAACATTGAGTGTGAACTTAATTATTCAGTAAAATAACTTTTATATGGTTAATATAGGTGAATATACAAGGTGTCTTATCATTATGCATATCAACGAATTGTAATATTAAAATATATCCTGTAATCAGACCGTTGTTTGGACATTGTTCTCAGTGTGACATATGCCTAACCGTAATAACCCTAGAATATTGGAAAATATATACTAATACATTATATATACATAATTATTTTTATTTCCTCCATTTCATAAATAAATAAACTAGTCCAAAATGGTTTTCGTAGCTTCCTTTTCTCGGAGTTAATATTTGTTTATTATCTACTTTCTATTTTTATATATTTTTTATTTTTGTAGTCGGTCTCTTAATTTGTACTTTTTGTTAAATATTGACATGTTGTTGTGTGATTACAGTAAGTAGGTTAATTTCTTTTTTAATTTTGACACGCGACCAATAAAACTCGTTATATTAATTTTAGTTACAAGACGTATACACATACATAATTATTTTAATTATCTGTATTAAAAAACAAACAGCAGTCTACCCTCACTGTATCTGTCACTGTAACTGTCACGTGTAATTTGGAGGGACAATATATATAAAAAATAAATCGAACCAGAGTTTATTTATTTTTTGTATTTTTATTGTTTCTTTTTTATTTGAGAAATACAGTGTGATGATTTCACACAATATTTTCATTGATAAAAGGGATTTAGCGCATGATTATAAATAGTTGTTGTAAGGCTGTTGGATGCGTCGCAGTGGCAAGCAAATGTACCTAATAGGTATTATATAACAATAGTTAAGTATTGATGTATTAAGTAACTTTGATTACATTCCAATACACCTAAAGTTATAAATGTAAAGTTATTGATCAATTACTCGTACTTAGGCATTGTCGGTGAACATTTTTCGTATAGAAAAATATCAAAAATGATTACCAACAAATGAAACACTGCCATAAATAAATATAAAATTAGATTAAAAGTGCTTGTAAGCTATGAAGAGAGAAAGTTTTTTTATTTATTGACAGAAAAGTCTGGCAACTTTTATTTTTTTAATTAGAATTTTGCGCCGTCGGTGTGTGAAAGTGATGCAACATTATTTTTAATTACAACTTTAAGCTATTAAGTGCCTTTTGTTCCGTACGAACATTATATTTTATCGATGTCATACCTATTTGAATTTTATTGTATCTGTAGTAAAGAAATGTATAATTTATGTTCTTTGGTTATAGCCACTCGCAGTAATGGAAAAACATTGCAGCTACTAATGTCATTTATTTGGTGAAACAATTTTCAAGTTGCTGTTGATTTTTTTCAGTTGAGTAAAATTATAAATAAGCATTATTGGGAGTGGCTAGATGGGTACAAATTCATAAATTTTTGAAAGAGAACCCATTGAATAGTGCAGCGTCATTGCAACTTATACGCCATGAGCCGTCTGAAGTTTTTATAATAATCTATGAACAACATTAATTTAAGGAGAATGTATGATATGGTTTAAGTAATTAATAAAGAGTATGTGTACCTAATTATCTGAGTTGATGGCGAATGATATAAGTACCTAGGCGTGTGCGACTGAAGATTGTCATATTATAATAGGCTAGCTTGAAACTTTGTTACGTATAGACATTTAAGAATTCAAGGTCGATATTGGAATAAACGAAATGAAATAGAAAGCTTTTATTTTATTTCTATCCTTCTTCCTTTTCCACAGTTTATGCCACAGATTCAGCACTATAGCTTTAGATCTTATAATATATCTAACTCTTTGTCTGACAGACATTATCCGACAGACATTATCCGACAGATATTGTCCGACATTTGTTCGAAAAATTGTCGGTCAGTTTGAGCGTCAGATTACGGTTCGTTCGACAACGGATAAGTCCAACTCTACACTCACAATCTCAGGAACGTTAATAGCACATTCTGAAACACAGTTAGCCAGAATTTAAAGGCAAAGAAACCCTTTTATTTTATCCTCATCCTTTCGGGTTTGCAACATAAAATAGAAAACCAGTACCTACCTAAGCGAGCCTAAAGCTATAATCATTGTTGATTCAGTCTCAGAACATCGATGTTCTGTTATATAGTAGAACTGCAGAAAGTCAGTGCATTCATTCGGACATAATAATCAATGGTGCATGATTGGCACCATTGATTATTGTCAGCTTAGGTTGCAACCATAGCTGACAGAAATTTCACAGAGGGACTGCCGTCTGACCTTCGAAATGTCAGTGGTGTGCGCTAGCTATGTTTTAATCCGATATCTTCTGCATGTCAGTCTATGTCGCTAGAAGGCTATTGCTGCCCAAAAATATATGTCAGCAATAGGTATCTATTTATCGTGTAAATATAAAACTGGAATGTACAAATGTATCTTAAAACAAATTATAGTTTGTTATACCTACTTATTGCTAGAACAGACATGATTTATTACAATCAACAAAAATCTATTTAAAGTTTTCGCCGAAATGAATAATGTTCTTTATGGTCAATTTGATTTGATTGTCATATCAAGACATTTACAGTTATTTATCAAAATTAAACTGTTTCGTAACAATTTAGTTAAAAGGGCGCTGAGAAATTGCTAGATTCATAAAACTTTTAATGATTTCGACTTTTGATGTACAAATGTATGTACAAATTCCACTAGTTCTACCTAATTGAGTTATTTGTTCGTTCTATCGAAATGCCCTAAGTAATCGAATTACAGAAGTAGTTCTGGGTTATTTAGGACAACCTCATGTTAGGAAGTACCTACGGCATCGAATTAAAAAATGTTTTGTGTTGGTATATAGTCCATAAGGGGTTTTGTTCATCGTTCGGCGCAAAGTTTTGGACCGCATTCCAAAAAAAACCTGGTTTGTCCCATAGTAGTATAGAATTCCTGCTTTGCCCGAATTCCAGTATATATCATTGACTGATGTGTCATCGATAGATTCACCGTCCCACCGTCCGGACTACAGGAGTGAAGAAATGGAGCCTGATCCCCTTTTACATTGGAACTAGACGTGGCTATCTAAAATTCGGTTTGAAGACTGATATGTCTTTATTTGATTTGTTGACGAACCAGTACGAAATATACTACCTTTATTTTGGTTTTCCGTACCGTGTCCATTTTCCAAGTTTCTATTTAGATGAAGCTGCATTAGGAGTTCGTAAACTTGTCCTAGACTGTGGAACCATTAAAGTTGAGAGCTCAAAAGCCAATACCATTTGCTGATCGGTAAACAATGGATGCAATTAAGTGACTTCCGTCGCGCTTTGAACAACGTGGAACTATGAAAAGTGGTCGAGTTTAAGGGAATGATTTACTTTAGTTTGTCACCTTAATATAATTTAATATCTACTAATATAATTACAAAAGTTGAAGAGCTTGTTTGTTTGTTATAGCCCATATAATCCATTTATCGAGGCAGGCTATAAGCATAGAGAGCAGTAACCCAAAATAACGCGGGTAACCTCGGGCTCATCTAGTAAAGTTTTAAAAATAATACCTAAGTGTAGGTTTTGGATACCCGACTGGACAGTTCTTCGATAGTTTGTTACCTACATCATATACATAAAACTTTAAAAAGTTAAGGTTTCTTAAAAATATACCTATGTTAACTTTGTGTGAACATGAAAGGGAAAATATACTAATATCTACGTCTTGTATTTACTCTTAGACAGTCGTAGATGTTGTTTTGAGAGCTAATGTAAAAAACTAGCTGAGCCCGCGGTTATACCCGCCTTAATAAGGACTTGAAAGTTTGTATGAAAAGCCGTAAGGCGTCAACTCTCTTAAGCGCTTTAAATAGTGTCATCATCATCATTCTAGCGCCGCTCTGATTGCAATCCAAGATCTAGGATCTGGTTACGCTAAAGTCGTAATAACTTCTTAACAGTGTATTTTCTATTTCTTTTATATACACTATTGGCTTCTTAATAGTCTATTAATCTAAATAATAGCAAAATACCTCTAATCGCAAGTTCTATTCTTAACCAAAAAGTTTTAGTTTCTTACACATAGTCCATAGCTAGAGCAATCTTCTGTACCCTAAGTAAAATATAACAACTTTAACAGTCCAGTAAATAACCAGAACTCCTACATTTTAAGGTGTTGATCACAATAGTCATTATCTTAATATATACAATCCTTGCGTTACTGACTGACTGACAGACACGCTACAGCCGAAACTATTGGGCGCAGGAAGCTGAAATTTGGCATGTATGTTCCTTGGGGACCGTAGGGGTGCATTAAGAAGGGATTTCTCGAAATTCCCACGGGATCGGCCAAAACGGGTAAATTTAAAAAAATTGCAGGCGTAGCTGCTGGCGTCGTCTAGTAATAGTATATTAGGACAGCAATAAAATGGTGCAGTAATAAAGTTAAGCCGTTCTTAAAACCAACTTAGTTGAGCAGTAATCGTTTCAAGACACTGAGGAACAAAGAAGTAGGTATATATTAACGTTTCGTTTTATTGGAAATGTTTGCTCGTTCTTACAATTCACACTAGACTCACACAGCTGTAGAGGATTATCCAAAGATACTGTTCACGTCAAGTAAGCGATGTTTGTTTCATCATCATCATCAGCCTGCGATATTCCACTGCTGGATATCTCTCTCCAATGGCACGCCACTGAGCCTGATTCGGCTCTTCGTGTCCAGCCGCTGCCAGCCACTTTGCGTATATCGTCACTCCACCTAGACGGAGGGCATCCTACACTGTTTATCGGTTTTGCGACAAATGCGAACAGCCCACTGCCACTTCAGCTTGCTAATTCTTTGAGCTATGTCGTGAATGTAGTGGGATCGATTTCAATACACTTATTTCAATACACATATCCTTGTAAACCTCCTTGTCATGAAAAAACGTCTCTTATAAAAATATCTTCAAGCAATATAAAACGAAACTTCAGTGAATCTAATTTAAGCACAATAATTAATCAGTATAAAAACAGTCTCAAAAGGCCCCTAATAGAATTCTGGCTGTGCCGAGAATTTTGATCTTCAACAACAAAATAAGTACCTAATTCCTTTACAGCTAGAAGGCTAATTAATTTCCAGCAAAGCTTTCGCTTCGTCATTTCAGTATCGAAACTACTTCATTAATTAGAAACAATGTGCTGTTTCACGTTTTGAAGCACGTTCTATGCAGTAAAACTGCATGTTACTTTTCAAATAATTGCTGGCTGTAAAGTGAGGAGACATTAGTGGTGACATATCCGGGAAGGAAGACCAGTCTTCTATTGTTAGTTGCTTAAGTACATAATGTAAGAAATAATACCGCTTTCCTAGCCAACTAACAGGCTGACTGTATCAAGTTCATAAATTAAGGCCGAACTTCATATTTATCTCAATTAATGTTCACAGTATGTCGCATTAAAACTCGATAAATACCGCCAACCGTGTCACCATATTTATCATGTTACAACGCCCGATTACCAGAACAATATACTTTATTATTCACAATGTAGATCATTCCGTTACGCTCATTTTTCCTCTAAAATCCGGTGAATGTGCGATCAACAGCCACGGTATGCTTGTTACATTAAAGTTTCATGACACCGTTCCACCGAAAACAAATGTGATAAAAAACCCTTTTCACCTTTGCCAGCGATATTTTTCATTTCTTTGTGCTCCACTGGATTTACGGCTTTAAATTATGTTGAACTTTGCACCTTATGGAACAGATGTGGTGTTTAATAGCGACGATAAAATTACGACTTGTGTCTTTGAGGGGTTAGGCAGGTGTGTTTTATTCGTTTGTTGGTGTGTTGTGCTTGCGTCATTGTGATACACCTTAGGAGAGTGCTGTGAGGCTAAATTTGATTCTAATCTAATATTTGTTAAGCCCTTCCTGACAAAGACCTTATGCCCAGATACGCGTGGGTCCGTAAAAACATTATATTTTCGTCCTGAATAAATGATTCAGAACGTATAGCTATATTTCATGAACTAACAAAAATACTCTACCATATTTCTCAACGATTACTAAGAGATTTATGCCGTAGGATAAATCCTTTACCATTTCTGAGACTAGATACCTTTTGTGATGTATTTGGGTAGGACAAAGTGTCGTTTACTTAGGTTGACAATTTGATTAATATGAGTTCGCCGCGAGCGTCGGTAAACAATCTTCGTATGTCAGACTTGCAACTGATGTTTTGATTGTTTTCAACATTTTCCTTCGAGTATTGAATTTCCTACGGCATTATAGGAAGGATTTATTTTGAATACGTAATTTAATGTGACTGAAGATATTGTATTAATTTTTAATTAGGAAATCTCAGTAGTTATAGCCTGAGTTTAATCAGTCGTTTGAATTTGTATATGGGAAGGGTATACAGAGAAATTGATAGTAGTATTTTCTTCAATTGAGTTGAATTTCCAAATAAGACTACGAACAACAGACAAAAAAAACAGACAGTGCAAAAATATGCATATGAAATGCCTTTCTCGATATACCTCTGCTTCTGCTGACCCTTTTAAAGTGTCACGTGACGTTGATTATCAGAGAAAATTGGCACAAAAAATCCCCACACTATTTTTATTTTATCTTACGGAAACGCAAACGCCGTCACCTTTCACTAAAGCCTCATTTAGTTGGCCGCAAACATCCCAAATATCCATATTCTAGCTCAAACAGAGACCCGGGCTTATTTCAAATTCAGCCATCCGGCCCGGATGATCGCCCTTGAATGCCGGATTAAGACCGGTCCGTTATCTGCCACGGCGCAATCATTTGCCCAAGAAGGTCCCCGTCTGTCAGCGTTTATTCATTTGCCGATAATGTACCTTAGTAAGCATAATCTGTGGGTTAGAATATAGAACAAACGCCTAATGTGCGCGCGAAATCCGATATTTTTGGCGCCAATGTTTGTTTCTTAAATTCTCGGTTCAGGTAAAGGCATGTATTATTATGCCCGAAGATGAAATGTAATTAAATACGAGTTGAAAGTGATATTTTATTCTAATAAATGTAGAATTGAAATTAAATTTAATTTGTATTAAGTTACATCATGAGAGTAATTTATTTCACAATTATCAGGGCCGGAGATTTAGATCCATGTCTGAAGTAATTTATGTACGCAATTGAGTATTTGTCTGCTATCTTACATAATTCTTCGAAAAGCTAATATGAATGTTCTAATATTAGCCCCGTTGAAGTGAATATCTCAATTCCAGCCGCGTAATTTTTATTTAATCTCCGTAACCGTCTAGACCATCTCGATAGTTCGCTCCGTTTTACGCTATCTTGACTATGTAAAGCTTATATTTTAAACTAAATTATAGTCCAAAATACTTGCTAGTACAGTGAACACTACAAAGCATTTAAAATTAGTTGTCTTTTGTTAATTTTCGTCCCAAATTATTAATTTTACGTCTGCTAACACGCAAATCGATTTAGTAAATTGAGGTCTTTCCTAAAAAAACCCTTACTTTGTTTCGACTTTGGTTCTGGCATACGGTATATCTTTGAGTTTCGATAGCAGTCGTCACCCAAAGAAGCAGTCTGTCACGCAGGGACTCAGTCGCTCATATATTCTTGGGATGGGTACTTATGTTATTTACCACGCATTTGTGCCAAAAATCTAAAATATCCTACATAAGTCAACCATAACTTATGTTCAAGCTTTAAAAAGCGTAACAAGTAAAATCAAGCGTAAAAATAACTACCGATACAAGGTGTAGTTATCCCTTCATATTTTACATTCATGAATAATGTGTAAAACAAAAACATATTTTCCATAAAAATGTATCCCGAAAAATTTCAATTATCTTCTTAAGCACCGTACTCATTTTTATTTTCATTTTATATAGGCACCTTTCCATATTGGCAATAAATCAGTACCTTCTTCAACTCACGGTTACATTATATTATGTAAATTTGACGCATTATTTTACTTGTGAGTTTGTGTGTCTGTCACCGAAAATCCTTTTGACGCGGGTAAGAATATAGGCTTTATCCGGACACATTTATTTTTATTTATACGTCGGACGTGGGTACTTCAAAGCAGTGCGTTATCTCTTTTTCGCGTAATGTATTAAACATCTGAGGCGTACGTAAAGTATTGGAATTTAATCGTTTACCAGTCTAATCTAAGAGATGGATTTGCGAACGTATTTTGAAGGATAGGAAGATCTTTATGGTTTCAATATGAAATGCATTTGAATTGGCCAGATCGCCTTAGAAATACATAAGTCATCTTTTAAATGTCGACGTAAAACTCCAATGTCCTTCCTTACATTTCAGTTTTTTTCAGTCAAAGGCAGTTGGACTGACCTACATTTTGCTATTTCACTATATTCAAAATGAATATAAGAACCTATATAATGCCACCATATCGTTCTTTCTGCCATTGTCACGTCATCCTATCTTTAAGCCGTTTGCTTTAGACCCTGGATATCATTTTATGGTTAGAACCAATTTGATTAAATATTAGTTTTTGGCCCCTGCAATCCAAATGGATAGCCATATCTTCTTAGATATTCATATAGAATAGTTAGATCTTCATGACAGTAGGGCCATAGGGCTCTCAGAAGAGTATGACTTTCTGTGGCCAGTTACTCATCTGTATCCAAAAGGTGACAAAGGCGCTTCACTTTGGGAAGCGTTTCGTGCGGTGATAACTCTGCAACACGCCCTACAATACCGTTCTACAGTAAGGACAGAATATTTCTCAATATTGTGTACAATATAGAGTTAATCGAAATCTTCTTCGTGAAATCACTAAACCTTTTCCACGAACTAAACATAATATTATGTGGGTGGGTCCTGTAAAGGCGTTTCGCACTAAACCATTTCCCGATAATTACAACAGATCTTTACAGATTAAATTTGTACGCGGTAAAGGTCATATTAATTGCGTTACCGAGAGTGGTTTTATTACTCCTGGACATTAAAACGGGTAATACACTTATGTATGTTAATTAACGGAATAAATGGGATTATGGTAGACTTTTAGAACTTGTACGTTGGAGACTCGAAAATTAGACATGAGTTACGAAAATATTATCATCGTATATACAATAATATAAAATACATATAAAATTACTTGTCCTCACTGGCTTATCATAGTAAACTACTGAAACTAACAAAATTAGATACTTTTTATGACGTAGAAATCTATGGGAAGTATTTTGTTGTTAATATTGCGCCTCTTAGACTTAGATGGTAAAAACGATGGTTCTTCGTCTTCTTTCGTGTCAAAGACAAATAATTTTGTTCAAGCTTATTTATATTTTAGTCGCCCAAAACTCAGAGGAGGAAGCTAGCGCTATGAAAATGCCCACAATAGTATTATATAAAATTTTATTTTACTGCGACTTCAATTTAATGTATTCCAAACATACCTTATAGTGAAAATAAATATTAATCTCCAAATACCTCTGAATTTATATTATATTTGTCAATTGTCACATGTCAGTAAAATATAATTCTTTTAACGAAAGGCGACGTTGCTAAATAAACATTTTATAGACCCTCGAGCGGCAGTTACCTATTGAACCTTCCTGTCAGTCTTACAAATGAAACTGCTGATCAAATGTTCTACACATCCCAAATCATTTCTAAATCCAACGACCAAAATAAAAAAGTAAAATGTATTTCTTTTCTCGCTCATATCACTTAAAGGTAAACTTTGCGTTGGGTAAGCCCAGTTGTCAATTTTTTAAATCTACTACCTATGGATGTTCAATTTCTTATTTTGTAACGATCCTTTTCTCCTGTTTCGGGAAAGGAGTTTCTTAATTTCCATTCCGGAGATTTGAATGGCCGCCTGGAGAGCTTTGATACAGCGAAGGATAAGAGGAATGGCCATGTAACGTGGACAGAACAGTTAATGTTCCGGAATCTTGCTTGTTGATTTTGTTTGTGCGTGCGCGTGTGCGAGACGTTTTCTGACACGGAGAGTCCGAGACTGAAATCAAATATGGCGATGGTGTTCCGAATTAAAATTTTCAGTGGAACTTTTTTTACATTTTTACTCGAATGCAATTTATGGGTTTGCGGTTTTTGGTACTGTAGGTAAAATTGTGGTGAAAATTCTTTTTTACATCGTTTACTTTTTATTGCATGGTATGATGCTAGCGTATTTAAAGTCCTAGAATATTTTAATACCAAGTAGAAATTGAATGTTACTGTGGTACATAATAAAAAATATTAAAAATAATTATCATCAGAAGTTTTAAATTTGATAAAACTTCTGATAAGTTTTAAATATGCTTTAAATCTACTAAAATTGGTAGGTAGATATATTAAAGTTTTAAAGCTCAAAGTGAATCTATGTAGGTATAAAACGTGATATCGTTATTAACAGAGAATTCGGCAACATAGTTGGCTAGGTTCCTTCCAGCTGCCTCTTACGATACCCGCGGGTATAACTAGGGTATTTTATCTGTAGACTGGCTTGTGTCGTAAACAAACACACTGTAGTAATAGGTAGGCAGAGTAATATATGTCGAAACAGATTTTAAACTGATTCACTGGTGAGTCTAAGGCGACCTACGCGAAGGACGAGATTTATTTCATTTTATTTATATTATGGCCTTTTTCGTGTGGTGACGGATTAAGAATACGGAATGTTACCACCCCATATCATTCCGACAGAGTGAGCATACTATGCAGAGAACAGCACTGTAAGAGATGGAAAACTTGATACAAACCCCATACCAACCCGTTTGGCCAGCGTGGTATAGTATGCCAATTCCTCCTTTCAAAGGAAAGGCCTAGTCCAGCAGTGGTCTGTTAAAGGCTGATGATGGTGATGATTTATATCGCCTAAAAACTCAACAAATAATTAATAGACTAGTGTGAAATAGCCACTTAGGCACAGGTGTGCACAGCTCTTACATATTTCTAGTTTTGGTGATTTAATATAATATGAAGTTACGCTGAAATGTCACATTCAGGTTGTGTTTTCATTTCGTTGAAGTTAAATTTTTATGGAAGGGTTCTTTTCGAGATACTATCTAGCACATGAAACAAACGATACCTTTTAAGCACGCATAACACTGGAAAATCATAGATGCGCGTTGTGAAGTCAAAGCACATGTCAAATGATTACCAGTCCAGCAAACTCCCACTTATATTGTCGCTGGTCCATATCATACTCTTATGTAGATACATATTTCCATATTTTATTAATCAGGATGCTGTATTATAAAGTTACCTTACGTTACTGAGCAAAGCGCCGCCATTTTCTAATACAAAATTTTAGCGTAAGAAGTAATGTAGGAAAATTTATTCGGTCGTTTAATATTCTGGGGGTTCATAAGATATCGGAAGCATTTCTATAATATTATGCATAAATACATAAGTATCAAGTGAGGGTGTGATAAAATTACGGTTAGATGTCGGTCACTGAATTAGAATATTTCCTTTGACTGCACGCTGTAAAAAAATATAAAATGCCTCTGATGATGCCTTCTTCAAGAACTGACAAGTATTTCACCAACACATAATACACTTGAAATGGAAGCATTCAAGGTCACTAATATTCTTGACATGCAATCCTATTTTGAGGACCGTATGGCCCAGTTTGAGGAAGAGCTACAAAAAAGGCCTCACAGAACACTGGCAACTTAGCAGATGACTTTGCTGCGTTCAAATCATTTGTGCTACAGGCGCTCAAGTCCTTCTCACAGCAGCTTGACTGTATTGGCCATGAAGTCGACAAAATGGAGATGCGTAGCCGCAGAAAAATGTTACTTCTTCATGGTGTGGAGGAACACAAGGATGAGGAGACAGCCCAGGTGGTGGCAGACGTTGTCAAACAGCGTCTCAAGATAGACAATTTCACACCTGCTGAGGTTCGGCGCTGTCACAGGATGGGGCGTCCAACTTCCAGCAACAAGGCGAGGCCGATTCTGATAAAACTTGAATCTGTCGCGGTGCGGGACAGCATTTGGTTTGCGAAGACAAAGCTGAAGAGTTCGGGAATCACTTTGTCGGAGTTCCTGACCCGCTCCCGACACAACGCTTTCATGGCTGCGCGTGCGAGGTTCGGGGTTGCGAAATGCTGGACAAGGGAGGGCCACATCTACATCCTGGCTCCAGACGGTAACCGCCACCGCATAACAACCGTTACTGATCTTAGCAAGATAAAGCTCCCCAGATGCAGAGAAGCCCGTTGGTAAACCGACCGCAGCCAAGGCCAGGCGAGTTGCTGCCAAGAAATAGGTTTCCCATGATCCTTGGATCATCATCAGCCTTTAACAGTCCACTGCAGGACTAGGCCTCTCCTTTGGAAGGAGGAATTGGCCTACTTTACCACGCTGGCCAAACGGGTTGGTATAGGGTTTGTATCAAGTTTTCCTTCTCTTACAGTGCTGTTCTCTGCATAATGTGCTCCCTCTGTCGGCTCTTACGACACCCATGGGATGATATGGGTTGGTGACATTCCGTATTCTTAATCCGTCACCACACGGATCCTTGGATGTCTGTGGGTATTTATATTTACTTCCAAATATACTTGTTTGCAATGCACCGTCATAACTTATCACTTGTTTATAGTTTTCTAATTACCGCAACAAGTATTTTTATTAACTTGTCAAACTCTCATCTGTCACAACTGTCAGTAATGAGACGTCGTTCTCTATGTAGTAACGTTCCTTTTCGCACTAGATTTTTACATACATACATACATAGACTCACGCCTGTGTCCCGGAGGGGTAGGCAGAGACTACGGAACGCCATTTGCAACGATCCTGACATACCTCTCTCGCTTCTAGGTTTTCATTGTTATTTATGTTTTGTTAACATTGTTTATAATTTTTAAATACCCATAGGTACTCTATATGTGTCTTAATTTTATTGTTCTGTACAATACTCTGGTGTTTATATTTGTTAGTTACATATTTCATCTTGGAAAATTTTGTTCTCTTTGCTTTGTTAATACGCAACTGGCAGGTGGACACACAGTTGAGTTTATAGGAATATTTAGATATTTTGTTTTTTACGTGTACCTATATTTACTTATTAGATATTCTTTGTATATAAATATTTATACTCATATATATATTTTTTTCATATATGTCACAAACCGACTCGAAAAGCGACGATGAAAGCTTTCATTCAGCAACTAGCTTTGATGACAGCTTTGTTAGTGTACCTTCTCTGCGAGACATTCTTCGGTCTCAGTTTTCAGACGTACCCAAGCACTTTAATGTAGTCCATATAAATGCACAGAGTATTCCTGCTCATTTCCCTGATATGCTGGCTAACTTAGACTGCCATAATATACATGCCATTCTTGTGTCCGAGTCATGGTTGAAACCATGCCTACCATCAATTTCTTATATTCTTCCAGGTTTCCAACTAATCAGGAATGATCGCTGTATCGGCGGTGGTGGCGGTGTTGCCATATATTTACGCACTTACATTCCTTATCAGATTGTCTCTACGTCATCACAACCGCCACCGTCGAATGCTGGCGAGCATCTCTTTTTAGAAGTGGAACTTCAACACACAAAACTTTTATTGGGGGTATATTATTCTTCTTCGCGTCATGTTAACTATTTTTCTTCATTTGAGCAAATCCTGGAAAATCTCACACCTTCCTATGATCATACCATTATTATGGGTGATTTTAATACTTGCCTTCTCAAGCAGGATTCAAGAACTACATCTTTACGACGTGTTACAGAATCCTGCAATTTGACTATTCTAAATCTTGATGCAACACATCACTTTCCTAATACTACTCCTTCTCTTCTCGACCTTATTCTAGTTTCTTCTTCCAATCATGTTCATAGGCATGGTCAATGTTCAGCTGACGCATTTTCTTACCATGACCTCATCTATCTCTCTTACAATATACGCCCACCTAAACTGAAGCCAAGGATCATACTGCAGCGCAAGTTTGGTGGAATGGATCATGATAAAATTCGTGAGGACGCGGCTAATATAGATTGGGAATCACTGTTCTCCTCAGATTGCGTCGACACTAAAGTCCATATTTTAACAACTCAACTAATTAAGTTGTATGACGTGCATGCGCCAGTTCGTGCAATCAGAATCAAACATTTACCTGCCCCGTGGCTGACAGAGGACATTAAAAAGCTCATGGCGAAGAAAAGTGCAGCGAAGTCAAGATTTAAGCATAAACCAACTCCAACGAACCACGAAAAATACGTGGCCATAAGAAATTACTGCAACAAGGTGTGTAGGAAAGCACAACGCCAACATATCCATAAGTCAGTTGAAAACGGTGATCCAACAAAGGTCTGGAAATTTCTCAAAACTTTGGGTGTTGGTAAGACACAGCAAAAATCTATTCCAAATAATATCAATATTGACTCTCTTAACATACATTTCTCTTCCTCGTCCAAGTTTGATGAAAATATTAAAAGCAACACTCTACAGCATCTTTCCTCTTTACCAACCCCAGATTATTCTCCTTTTATCTTCTCTCAATTCACCGCTTGTGATGTTAAGAAGAGCATTCTCGAAATCACGTCTAATGCAATCGGTAATGACTGTGTAAGCCGCAAAATGATCCTTCCCATCCTTGACCAAATCCTTCCAGTCCTATGCAATATCTTAAATCAGTCTATTTCCTGTGGCATCTTTCCCTCAGCGTGGAAAGAAGCACTGATTATTCCCCTGCCTAAAAAACCTAAACCTTGTACTTTAGCAGATTACCGTCCTATATCCATATTACCATTCCTATCAAAAGTCCTAGAACGTCTCATCCATAAACAACTTAGTTCCTTCCTTTCTGAAAATTCCCTCCTTAATCCTTACCAATCAGGTTTCCGACCTGGACACAGTACCACCACGGCTTTAGTTTGTGTTACAGATGACATTAGGCAAGGGATGGACAGTGGCAATCTAACAGTGCTCTCGTTACTTGACTTCAGTAATGCGTTTAACACTGTGGATTTCCACATCATGCTTGGCATCCTCAGCTCTCTTAACATATCTCCATCGGTAATTGACTGGTTTCAAAGTTACCTGTTTGGTCGTCGGCAACGTGTCCGCGTTGAAGATACTTATTCCACTTGGTCTAACACGAATGCAGGTGTACCACAGGGTGGCGTGCTATCCCCCTTACTCTTCGCAATATTTATTAATGCTATTTCAAACCAATTAGTTTCATCCTACCACCTTTACGCAGATGATTTACAAATTTACACGCAAGCTATCCTTTGACAAGCTAGCAGAAGCCTGTAAGACTATTAACTCGGACCTCGAGCGGATCTGCGAATGGACTCAGAAGTATGGAGTCGTAGTGAACCCTGAAAAAACCCAACTGATTGTTATTGGCAGCCCAAGAATGTTGGCTAAAATTGTCTGGTCTGATCTACCACGAATCAGTTTTAATGGCAAAGACCTATCATTTAGGAAAACCGTAAAAAATTTGGGTATCCATATAGATGAAACAATGTCTTGGCGACTTCAGATACAAGAAACAAGTCGAAAACTGTTTGCTTCAGCCGCTTCAATACGAAAATTACGCAATTTCCTCCCAACTGCAACTAAAATTGCACTTGCACAATCTTTGCTTCTGCCGATCCTTGACTACGCTGATGTCAGCTATCTTGACCCCACAGAGGAGCAACTGAACAAACTTGAGCGTCTCCAAAATTTCTGCATACGTTTTATGTTTGGTTTACACAAATATGATCATATTTCAGAATTCCGCAACAGGCTCAAGTGGCTTCCGATTCGCCTTCGCAGAAATACTCATATTCTTACATTACTGTATAATATCCTGTTTAATCCCAATAGTCCCTCATATCTTAAAGAACGTTTTAAGTTCCTTCATGACACACATTTAAGGTCCTTGAGGTCTTCTGTGAACTTGAGGCTGGAGATGCCAATGCATTCCACTAATTATTTTGACAAATCTTTTACTGTACAAGCTGTGCGCCTGTGGAATGCATTGCCTCTAGATATTCGTAGAGCAAAATCACCTAGTATATTTAAAGGTTTGTTGAAATCGCACTATCTTTCATCCATATAACATCTTTCACTATAGTTATAGTATGTATTATATATTATTTTTATATTATATATATATATTTATATGTGTCTGTCGTGTATGTATATGTAGGTATATGTATGTGTGTATGTATATATGTTTCTATATATCTATGAACTACTTGTATACAGTTCTGGTTGTCTTTAAACTACACCATTTATCGCACTAAACTTATTTACCATCTGTCCATCCTAAGGTTGCCTGGCAGAGATTGCTTTTAGCGATAAGGTCGCCATTTGTACATTCTGTTTGTGTTTTGTATATATTTTGTTCTATAATGTAACTTTTTGTAAGGTGTACAATAAAGAGTAATCAATCAATCAATCAATAAATGATGTAGATTTTTTATAGATAATTCGCAAAAACTGAAAGTCAAACATTAAGTATGTAGTAGCTAATTAAGATCATACTAAATTCTATATGTAATATTAACATAGGTACGCGAAGCAACTGAAATCTTTACACTATCTAAAAGTCAAATACATGGATACCTAGACGATTGTCAGGGAACTTATTACTATTTTCTTAATTAAGAATTACATATGCAGCTCTTTAAGAACGGTTTCCTCAGAATTTACTTATTACTAATTGCATTCTAATATCCCAACAGACACAACCAGTAATTTGGTACGAGAACGAGCCGCCCGGTCAAGTGGTGATCCTGACCGCCAAGGACTACGACTCTTCAGAGAACGGACCGCCCTTCACGTTCGCACTGAACGAATCCGCCTCCTTCGATATACGCTCCAAGTTTCATATACAAGGCAAGTATCTAACCTTTGTACCTCTCATACGAAAGAAAGTAAGCTCTTGTTCGCAAAAAGTAAAAAAGCAAATGTATTATGGGAAAAAAGACCGTTCTAATGGTAGAATTTTGAATAATAATATGGAAGAGTTAACTGTCAAGTCAATATTGACGCAGTTTTTTTCTAGCAACACTGGTAGCCAAAATGTTATGAGCTGCCAGTCATATTGACAATCTGTCTGTAGGTATATAGTCTTCAAATATAAAAATAAAGAAATTTTCAAAAGTATTTCCTTACTTACCTACAATTTAAAAAATATATCCTCCATTCATTCTGACTGGATCAATTGACACAAATTCCAGTAAACTCCTCCTAGGTTCAAGTGCAAACTTTACCGATTCGTCTTCAGAGCAATTCCGTTTCAATTCAGTGGCCTCCATTCGCGACAGCCTGAAATTTTCAGAGACTCGCCAAAATCGAGTTCCGATCAATTAGTGAAGTTAACAAGTTAACATGCAATAAATGGCGCCAAGCCTAAGTCTAACTTTGTTTGGCAAGTGCCAATTCAATTTCAGTCCCCGCCATTTCGGTTGCGATGTTGATAATTTTGTATACGACCTATTTGTTTGAGTGTATGTTTGTAGATTTCGGGCCCAATTCTCCTAAATAAATTTAGTTTCGATATAATGTCAGTGTCATACTTACGTCACAAAAATCGTATTCTTCTATAATTTAATGAAATAGTAACGAGATCGTAAATAGAAACAAGTGTAAAAATATGTGTCAACGACGAACTGTTTATTTCAAATTATACGATAATGACGTTAGGTTAACAGAATACAGCTTTTGATTCCATTCAAAATATAATAACAATGTCATATAAAAATACGAGAATTGGGCCATTCATTTTAGAATGTTCACCGTTTTATTACGGTGACACGTTATTATACACGTGTCTCTATTTTGCTAAAAATACTATTTGGTTGCCACCACTTTTTAAATTGATTTGTTACAAACTAAATTCCGAACGGCTTCAATTGCTTCACGAAGTCACGCAACGAACTATAAAAATATAACTTGATATTTTTCGTACCTCCAACGACGAACGAACTTATAAATGTTTCTGCTAGGTAAATGTCATAAATAAATATCAAATTATAAAGTTATTACGAACATGTATAAGGGCGTTTGTTATAGTTCTAACTGTCAACTGCCAGGACTGTTTGACGATAAAATGAAATAACTTTGTCCTGGATTTGACTCAATTATAAGTTGTCACAAAATTAAAACTTGAATCGGTTTTGCAGGTACACGCAATTTTGGTATCTGAGTTATATTTGATTAATCACCAGTTGAGTAAATTATCAAACTGTTGTCGGTAATGGCCTACAAATCATTTTCAATTGATCTACTACGTTATAGTGCTGTCAAAAAGAAATATAGTTTCATTTTTCAATTGAGCTTGATACGTCTGAGTTTCAGAAAAGTATTGTGAACATAACTTAAACGTTTTTATAATGTTAAAAGGAATAAAGTAAAAGAGTAAAAGGTAATCAAAATTTAATTTCAAATTCCAGTAGGTACTACGCTTTAAAATTGCTGGTAAATTTAATACCGAGCAGTGAATTTTTGCTTTTAACCTCTCAAGGACCGCCATTATTTACGTCAACTATCCGTCAAGCACCTCGGGCGGGCTCTTATCGTAAGCGTATTCTGACCCTGGTCACAAAAACTGTTATTGCTCCGTTTCTGTTGCTTCTATTCACACACTCTAAACGGTGTCGGGTTGTTCAATTATGTGGCTATGAAATACAATGTAAACAAGATTCTGATTATACCTCAAGAAACAAACATATCCTATTGAAATCGGCGTACTTGCCGAATATAGTTATATTGCTGTATTATGTTGATTTCTGACTAAAGGGTGTGATCAATTTACACGAAATTTTGGCAACTGGCTCATGAATAGACTGGTAATCTAAAGATAATGTTATTTTACGAGTTCTGTATTCGATTCCTGCAATATTCAAACTCGAACTTCATAGCGCGCGGCGCAGTTTTCAGTTGTACTAACTTCACACTATTTTTTTATATGTTGCTTACAATATTTTTAGTTTCTATCTTTGTCTATGGTTGTAAAATATTATCTGCCGTTGAGAACATTCGTTTAGAAACGATTTTAAGACTTATCTTTACTACAAATACAGTTCTAAATCGGTCGGGGTTTGGTGGCACAAATTTGTGCCAGCGGGGTTCAACGGTAATACTTGTTTACTGACACGTTTTTGTGCCGCTGGGGCTCTAGAGGTTAAAAGTGCTAACAATATATTTTTTAACAGGCAACATTCTATCAACACTCGTCTCTTTTGACCGAGAGCAAAGAAAAGAGTACAAGATTCCAGTAGCCATCACAGACTCAGGCACTCCTCGATTGACAGGCGTGTCCATCCTTCATGTGGTCATCGGAGACAAGAATGACAATCCCATGGCACCCGGCCATAGTGACATCTTTGTGTACAATTATAAGGTAAGACTTGACATATTCATTTTTAAATATTTGCATCGCTTAGTTGTTCCTTTCTTTTTTATTTTGTAGTGTTGCCAGGTACTTATTTTGATTTCTACTATTTATTTAATTCTCAAAAGGTTAATGACTTCAGTCATGTGTCACCTTAAATAAGCTATATTATTTTCTTACCTTGCGCGCATTACGAGTCTTGTGATATTTCCTAACTACCATATAATATTTCCGAATCTTTTCGGTCAGATGAACATTCACATAAAAGCTTACACCAAAGGATGTATGCCATTAAATTTACACAACGTAAATAGTAAATAAGCCATGAGAATGTTTAAGGATTTTGATATTTACCTACATATTTAAAGTCCTATTACATTCCGAATAAAGTGGCCCGACAAAGGCCAAAAGATTTTTCTGATCCCTTCAGGGACCATCACATTTTTCCTTTGAGCCACCAAGTAGACCTTTTAATATCGTTCGCCTTTCAGTTTCCTGGTTATGTTTAATTTAGCGTTATAGTTGCTATTTTTATGTAGACATACCTATTTATTAATTTTGGACCATCCAGTACAGTCAGAAGGTGATATTCTCGATAGACAAAACGTTTTGTTTAAATCGAAAATCGAATTCTGTAATTCTATTTACGAATTGACATTTGATTTTAAGAAGTGACTTTCCTTGTTCTGCTTTGTCGAGAATGTCACTCTCCTTTTGTTTTTTAAAGTAGGAATTTAAAATTGGAAGCTTTCTTTTATTATGAATGCCCTTTTCTCTTTTTAGTTTTAAACTCTATATTTGGTTATTTTTTAAGTTTAATAGCTAAGTAGCTATCAGGAATGCTTGTATTATCCAGTATGACTGATTTTCATTTACAACGGATTATTACGAATATATGTAGATTTAAAATTTTAAAGCTAGTCATTTATTTAAGTACTGTATATGTATGTGTCTATATCAAATTTTAATATCAAAATTGTTTTCTGTGCTGCATCAGCCGGAAACCTACTTCAATGAGATATTATACAGTTGGCGATATTATGTGAGTATGAATAAAATTGGCATTATACATAGTTGTTCTGTGTTTCCTTTGCTTTCTTAAACTTTTTTTCGTTTCATTCTTCTATTCAAATTGTATTGGATGGTATGTTCGATGTTCTAATTCCAAACTAATGTTTTGTTTATTTTTTTTTTGTTGTTTATGGACTTTTCTATGTCCTTGTGTTCCGATAAAATTTTGTTCTCTATGTTGACAAACGTTTACATCGTTATATCGTAAGAATATAACATTTATTTATTTCAAAAAAATAAGATTGTCAAAATGTTCAAAGCATATAAAATCAAGTCTTTTGAGTATCGAGGATCAGCGCAAACTAAAAATATGTAGATAAGCTGCGAGCGGTCTACGAGACCGTACGTGCAAAGCGAAGGGTTAATTCTCAGTCCCGTAATTTGCCAACTTTATATATGCCTAAGTCATAAAACGAATTCCCTGTTGCTACCTAAAATTTCTCACAGAAAATCTCAATAAACATTTCTTTTTCTCGCCGATCCGCCCCTAGCGTATGCGCATAACTCACCCGCCCAAAGAGGTATCATTAAAAACGAACTTATCATTCCTTTATAAAAATTGCCACGACATTACAACCATAGAGCAAAATAATCACGTTTTCTTCGTAAAGTCTCGAGCATCTATTTTATTTGTCCAACAATTCTTAGAGGTTCATTTCGTTACATCATTTGTATTCAGTGACGTGCCTTAAAACGACGTGAATTATGAAAATATACGTTTTGTGAGGGTCTTGACGCACTAGACTTTATTACGCACGTTCTGAATAACGTTATATGTATTACTGATACATATAACGTTATTCAGAACGTCTTGCGTCGCGTCGGTGTATGCATTATTTAATCTTAAGGTTAGAATCGTTGCGAGATGAATCTTTATTTACTTATTGCGCATTCTAGAGTGATTGTGAAATTGACTACTTAAATGGTTAGTGAAAGTAGTGTTTTATGTTTTAAATATAGTCTCCACTGTCACTGTGGACGAAGTCCCCGCAAATAAAGTGGATTTATAAATAATTAAGTGCAAATCTATATTGCTTTATGTATTCTTTTAAATGCTCATTTAGCTTAACAAGCAGTAGGAAAATGACATAAAGAAATAGAATTAGATAAATCTATTTAACTATTAAATTGGATATCTTTTGAATTATTATTAAAATAAAGAAAGTGCTCTTTATTTATTATGTTTACAACTATATCTGTTGTGTGCGTGCGTGCACAGCACGCTAAACTTTTTAGCTCATAGTGTGCTTAGACCTTGAAACCGTAAACCGGTTTACGGTTTTTTTATTTTACTATGTTATTACCGATTAGGATGCTTAATTATGAGAATTATGTCTGTGATAAAGTGCCAACACTTAACCAAGGCGAGAAATTTAAAGTGCGTAATTTATTATTTTAACTTGGCTTATATTATTACGTTTGAGTTCAGCTTTAGAAGTGGTTTATTATAACATATTATCTAAGATCTATATTTACTACTATTACTCTAGTACTTAGTTGCAGTGTAATGAGGTCTTGTTTAGCTTTTGCCCCAGTAATTTCACCGAGTAATGTCACCATGTTACTTAGTCGTTTTGGAGTTGATATGTCTCGTTAATATATCGAGCCCCAAATATATTTAAAAGCAACTTAATTTGCGCAAAATAATTCACAAACAATTTATAGGCCAAACCGGGAAAGTCCCATATAAAAAACATCAGTAGGTACTTACAAAAATACACATCAGCCGCAATAAAACAACCGGACAACCCTTACTGAGTACATTTTATTAAGCCGAATGTTTTTATTTCAGCTATAAAATGATAATATCCTTTATTTATTACTGTCTGCGTATGAATATTGTAAGAGAAGTCCTTTACGAATTATGGATACCTAAGTCAATCGAATCATTAATATTTGGTTAATATTCAATGCTCTCTAAAGACTGGAAAACGAGATTCATTACTCCCGTAGTAAAAAGTATTTTAAAAGGACGACGTTGTTTTTAAATATAGTTAGTATTTGATACACAACCATAGTAACAATGTTTGTTTTTTGTATGAGTATTCAGACCGCCTTAGGGCCTCCGACAAGGCCTAACGATTCTTATCCTGAGACTAGAACCGGGACCGACAGCTTTACGTGCCCTCCGAAGCACGGTAGCGCTCAGATGTAAATGCCACAGGTGGTCACCCATCCAAGTGGTGACCTGCGCAAGCGTTGCTTAACTTTACCGATCTGTGACGAACGGCAAGGCAAGTCTCGCTATGAGCGCTACATTACATGGTAACATTTAGAAAGCTTTTCAGAGACTGGCATTTTGGACTTAGGGTCAAACTGAATATTCCTATAATATTATCGATCAATCCATCGACCTTTGCGCCAAACTTAAACTATGTTAGTTCCGTTCAGTACACCACACAATACAGGTGTTAAAACTGTACGAGATTACCATTTTTTTCTTACCATACAATCATTATTAAAAAAGTTGATATGTTGCATCTGAAATTCAATTATAAGACCTCAATTTACACACTCGCGCTCACACAAACCGAACAAGCAAACACTGATGTAAAACTGTACAAAATTACCAAATTTTTCTTATCAATGGATACATACAATCATTATTAAAAAAGTTGATATACTGCATCAGAAATTCAATTACAAGACCTCCATGTACATACTTACTTTCACACAAACCGAACAAGCAGTACTATTGTATCTAAAGCTCTATTTCATCCTAAAACCGCATATATCAATCGTAACCCCTAGTTGAGCATAACTTACACAAACAGTACAAAGAATCCATTAACTCACGCACACACCTATTGTTTTCATTCAATCTCGCGGTTCCACTAGCACCTCAATGAATAATGAAACAGATTCGATACATATAAACCTTTACGATAATATCCTTGTTTTATAATAATATATGGCTATTAAAATGTTAATTTTGCGCTTTAATGAAAGTGGTTTAAGTACGGTGTGGTGCGTAAACAGGGATTAGGTACCTAGGAAGGCACTTTTTACTGCCCTGCCCTGATTTCTAAGTTATTACGGGCGAATGTGTACTGAGACGTGTGCGTCTAAGGTTGTTGACTTAGAATTAGCAAACAGGGTCACGGAGCTAGGCTATCGTTAATTAGATTGGTGGAGATAACATGTGGGTAAAGAAAAGGGTTAAATAATGTCGATGAATAGACATGTTCCTTTTATAGCTTTGAAATCTAGCCTTGATTTCGCCTTTCGAGATAAAATTGACGTTGAAATACTTTCTACGTTTGCGGTTTTTTCACATAATAATATTTATGTAACGTGACTTAATCGCGTAATTAAGTAAAAGGTGTTACACCTGAGGGTCAAGTACGCGTTTGCACACGATTGTCACAGTGACGATAGCCTAGTCGACGGGAACAATTTTCATACATTTTCTAAATGCGCCACCTAGTGGTCTCTATCGATCGCTACTCTCCGTGTGCAAACGCGTACTAGACCCTCTGGCTGATTGTCATTACAAATGGAAGGGTAAATACAAGTTAGGTAGGTATTACATCGTCATTCTCAAATAATGTGGCCATTAAAATGTCAGTCGTTACAGTGCTGGCAATTTTCTCAATAGACGCTTGTCTAGTATCTGTGAGCATAATGCATCTAAGTGGCCGCCGTTTGTACAAGCCATCGTCTAGTGCGTCACCTAGTTCGGTGAGTAAAGAAACAGGTTCGCGCAAAGTGCACAATACTTACTGCGAAACCGAACCCTCACTACATCTCAATCTCAACAGCTTCGTTCAAAACCATCCCCATGATAAAAAAGTACGAGAAAATGTGCTCAATTTAATACATTTAAATTTTAGCTCGCAAAATTTAAGAATAAATTCCACGCATGCAGTACTTCGCAATCTGTTTAATTCGGGCCGAGATTCGCTTAAACCGCTCGCCTCTTAATGAAGGGCCGACTTCGCCACAAATACGATAAACCGCTCGTTTAATATGCAAGTCGGGAGGATAGCTACTGGCGCGATTACTGTTAGCGACGTCTGAATAACTGTTAATTTCATGTGATATTTAAAGCTAAACAGAAATGTTATCTTGTAGAGCGTGAGTATGAATAAAGGATATTATAAAATGTTCTTGTCTTCTCTGGCATTTAGGTCATATTTTCAGATTCTTCCCATGTGCATTATCAGTGAAATAAATATAGATAACTATGTTTCAGTATATTGTTTCGCTTTAGTTTTAGAGGGCGTGACCCGTGGTTCAGGTAAAAGATTTTCATCGATTTTGAACTCTTAGATATCATCGTCGAACTCCATATTGACATATTACCAGCAAGAGCTGACTGTCTTTAAAATATGAACTAAAAACTATTGGCTGTGTTTTCGCCATCACATGTCGTTGATTTATAATCTTATCTGCAGTGAAGCTTACCGATCCCATGATTGCCATATGCCATAAGATTTCTAAACTAAGCGGTCGAGTAGCTTACCTATCCAGTAATCAGTCAAGTAACTTACCTATCTGAACACTCCTCCCTTTGTTCCTTATTCGTTTTAATGACAGGCTTACTCTGGTCCGTTCTAAACCGGGGATTGTGTCCGAAACTCGTACACGCAAACTTTCTACCAAAAGCTATCACCGCCATAATTGATTTGTCGCTAGCAGTTTCACTCAAACTTCACACAATTAAGTTATTCCTAGGTAATTACAATTTGCTTAGTTTTTCGACGGCGCGATAGAAGTTGATAGTTTAGATAATACTGGTAAGTTTAGTTATTGTTGAGACAGCTTTTGATATAGATTTATCTGACCATTTCGTCCCATTAGTAGAATATTGTTTTATCATCACATGTAACAAAAATGATATTATGGTAAATTCGTTATCATAATGACGTAAGCTATCCAATGATATATTTTTTTATAATTTTCATTCAATATTTTAAAAGTTATTAAGTTCGAATAAAGTTTTTGCCGCGCGGCATACCTAAAATAACGTCTCACGAACACATAACGCGATGATCTCTATCCCGCTCTGGCGCTCCCGGCTCCGTGCGTCGCGTTCCTTCATTACAACGCGCATTGTTCAACGTAGTCGCTGAGAGTGAGGTGTTGTGACAATGGATACCGACAGTGGCGATCAAAATGGTAAGAAATCAATTAAATTATTGTTATTTTGTTTACATACACAACGTTGTTCATTACTGTTGAGAATTAAACGTTTAAATTAGTGATAAGAAAATTATTTACGGAATAGTATATACATAAAATACATATTTCTTGGATTATTCTAAAATTTATACAACAACCATAAAATTAATTTAATTTAATGGAAAAAATAAACATTTTTAGTATGTTAATTACATTGTTTTGGGTCTATTACACAAAATTATTGACATTACCACAGAGACAGTATTTAAGATCACATAAAACATTTTTCTACCAAGTTGCCGCGGCTTTTTAAACTTAAGTGTAATCCGCTACAATACTTTACTGATATGTTTCTTAACATGTTAATATACAATAGAGCTTGTATTATTTGTTTCTCTAATTTTGTAGTTTCTTATGCACATATTATATTTTACTACGCATAATTGTATCTTCTTTTCGTCGGCATGTACACATGAAGCATTATTCGACCAAATTATTTTTTAAAGTGTGCGTCGTAAGCGCTTATGCTACTTTTTTCTGTTAATTAGTTTTTCGTAAAACATTATTCGAAATCTAAAAGTGTTATAAAATTGTTAAATACAGTTTTAATTGTACGCAACTATTCTTAATAACTAATTTTCAACTAAATGTACATAAATAACAATAAATTTTACAATTCTAATGTCGTTTAAAAAAAATCTAGGTTTAACTTCATAGTACACACAGCCGTGTGTACTTACTACACATAATCAGTCTAAGCTGGCCGCGCGATGGTTTCATAATACAACCAAACGCGAGACCAGCTTACACTGGTTCTGTATAGGTTGAACGGTAGCCGTGTGTACATTTGTAAACGCAAAAAAATATTTACAGGTGCTAAGAAAAGCAACGTACTACCCTTTTGGGATGATTCATCAAGTGATGTTCCTGACGTTTCTACTTGTCGTGATGGATCAGCGGATCAAACGACTCTTACTGAACTGCGTCCAGTAACTCCGTTCCAAATTCAATCTGCATCCAGTTATGAAGCATCACCTGCTATCAGTACAGCAACGATTTCAAGTATAGTATCTAAGATTTGTATACCTATGCCTATGCCATCACCACCCCCGTATCACACAAAGTGTTATAGTGATTTTTGTCCGATACATTCAGATCAGTCAATTGAATCTGACTCGAGTTATGATGAAATTATATTCCCCAGCAGTCGGCTAAAAAAGCGCCACTTGCCAGTCAAACATTCAAGACAAACGTATTTAAATAGTATTGGCAGAAAGTATTGGTTGAAACTGCAAGCTATTGAAGAATATTCTTCAGAAGAAGATCATGAACCATCCAATTCAGTGACGCAACAGAATGCACCCATCGTTGACTCTTGCTCAAGTCAGTTCAACACTGAGAGTACTGTAATGGCATTACGCGCTCTTTCTGATCAAAGTCAATCGCTTCATGGTATAGATCGCTCTGTTTCTAATACTGTCATACCACTCCAATCACAAGTGCAAGCTATCGAAGAACATTCTTCAGAAGGTCCTAATTCGTCTAATTCTGTGAAGCAACAAGATGCTCCCATATCCCCCATTGCTCAATCTTGCCCAACTCGGTCCAACACTGAGAGTACTGTGATGGCATCTCCCGCTCCATCAGCTCAAAGTCAATCATTTTATGGTACAGATAGCTCTGTTTCTGAACTTGCGATACCACGCCAATCCAAAAAACGCTCAAAATGTCGCGATAATTGGGCAGATACAATAAGGAAACGACAAAAGAACCTTGGACAGGAGTACTCTACTAAAACTGGCAAAGTGTTTAATGCAAAACAAATGGGTCCACCATGTTCCTGTAAATTTAAGTGCTTTGATAGAATTAGTTACGTACAGCGTTTAGATATATTTAAAAAGTTTTGGGAGTTGGGAGACAGAAAAAAGCAATGGGAGTATGTATTAAAGTACACTACCAAGGAGAAAAAGAAGAGATGTTTATATCAGGATACAACCAATAAACGAACTTTTACATATAAGTATTATCTTCCTTTATCTTTAGATAAAAGTAAGGAGCAAGCGTCTTCCATAAATGTTTGCAAGAAAATGTTCTTGAATACTATAAGTTTAAGCGATAGAATAATTAAAACGGCCTGGGATAAATACGACAATAGCACTATTGTAGAAGATGATTACAGAGGTCGCCATAAAAATCACAGGAAGGTCATCATTGAAGACATGATTACCAGCGTTTGCGATCATGTGAACTCGTTTGTGCCCATTGAATCACACTATTTAAGAAAAAAGACTACGAAATTGTACCTAGACGGTAGTCTTAATATTGCTCGAATGTTTAAGTTGTACATGGAATGGTTCGATACTGACAAATATACGTCTAAAGCTGAAACTGAGAGACAATATCGAGAGATAGTAAAGAAAAAGTTTAATTTATGTTTTTTTATACCGAAGAAAGACCAATGTGATGTTTGCCACGCACATCGCAACTTACAAAATCCCTCCACCGAACAAATAGAGGAGTATCAAAAACATCAAACAGCAAAAACAGTTGCTCGTAGCCTAAAAGGCGAGGATAAAAAGGAAGCTATGTCGTCCGATGGTAAAGTACTTTGCGCGGTGTTTGATTTTGAGAAGGTTTTAACTTGTCCTCATGGTCAAGTCAGTATTTTCTATTATAAAAGAAAACTGTCGTGTCTAAATTTCACAGTGTATGACATGGCATCAAAACAAGCTACGTGTTATATGTGGGATGAGACAGTGGCGAAAAGGGGTGCTAATGAAGTTAGCAGTTGTCTGTTTGATTACATAGATATCAATTGGCAAAATGGCGTTCAAGAATTTAGGTTTTGGTCCGATAATTGCGCCGGACAAAATAGAAACCGAATAAATTTCTTTTTTTATATGTATGCTGCACAAAAGTATAAAATCAATATTAAACACTCATTTTTAGAAAAAGGACACACCCAGAATGAGGGGGACAGTGTGCATTCGGTTATAGAAAACGCCTCAGCAAATAAAACCATATACACTCCAGAAGAGTGGAGTTTACTTGTGCGATGGTCTAAAAGTAATGGCCCCCCGTATGAAGTCAAGAACATGAGTCAAAACGACTTTTATGATTTTAAAAGTCATATTAAAAACAGCGCTTGGAACAAAAATAGCCGTGGTCAGAAAATAGAGTGGACTCGTATTAAAGAGGTTTTTGTTCACAAGGAAGACCCACACAAACTGAAGTACAGATACAACCTGACTGAAGAATACGAAACCTTAACTATTAAGTCCACAACTAGACGATCTCAAGGACTTCCGGTGATTGCCAAAGCTTATGATGCGCCGATTCCTTTGAATATTGATAAATATAAAGATATTGTAAGTTTATGTAACTCAGGTATTATTCCCGAACAGTATAAAGATTATTTTATGTCTTTACCTCGTCTAGGCAACGATAATACTCGGGACAATTGTGAAATTACCGATAGTGAACATTCTGACTGACTAGTGGTAGACTTTACATAGGAAAGCATATTTTTATGTTGGAGACTAATGAGTGGTTGTGATTTAAAACAAAGTTATTTTATGTTCAGCATCTAAGTATAAAAATTCTTTAGCAATCTAAATACCGAAAAAATACTACTTATTCTTGATAATTATTTTTAATATTTACATTAACAGGGTTGCAAATTGTTATTGTTGTGATCATTTAGATTCTATTTAGTTTATAAAAGACGGATCTCAGATTTAATCAGCACATCATAATTATGATCAATAATTATCATAATTACGTGTACCTTCTTATAGTCGTAATTATTTAAATTTTAATTTTTGAAGTAGCTTTATATTTTAATTATCTATAACTATACTACAAATAAAAATAATAATGATAATAAATAATAATATTACGTTAAGGAAAATAAATGTGATATTCTGAGTACGAAACTTTTTAGGCTGTGAAACACCTAAAGCTACATTTTATTGTGATTTTATAATTGTTAAAATTAGTAGCTACATTCCTCAATGTTTACTTTTTATGTTACAGCTTAATTTGTAAAATTTTATACTGATTATATTAAAGATATAACTTGCCAACTTGTTGTTTTTATTTGTTTAAAGATACCTGTACAAATAAATGGGTAAGTACGACTAAACAAGACAAGTGTGTAGAGCATTCAATACTTGTAAAATTCACGTCATTACTTACGTTAATACTTAACACGGGCGGAGCCGCGCCGAGAAGCTAGTATTATATAAAACATCTTCACGAAAGACATTGACATAATTTTAGGATTCCGTAAAATATTGTTTCACATGCAGATATAACGTGATTAATTTGGTCAAATAACGATCCATGTGTTCAAGAGACAGCTCTTGAACTGTTCTCGTTGGCAGTACAATGTTATGTATGCACATGCGACACACTATCTACGCACAGGAATAGTTTTCAGAATAAATAATTATAACAATAAAAGCTGTATTTATGTCTATGTACATTGTAAAAATATTAAATGGCTAAAGTCTTCCATAAAAGAGTTATAAGCAAAATAATGCACGCGCAAACTTCAAATCACTCTACCGAAAAGTAGACATTTTGTAGATAAAACATTGTTCTACTAATGGGACGATTTATTTAATATAGAGCTCAAGTCTCTAATCTAGTATTCACAAGTAACTCTTAAAAGCATTGTGTGCCTTGAAGATTTACTCGCCTTTATTTCGTATCTAGACAGCATACGATATAACGCTTACTTGAAAACGGCTTAATTTTTATTCTTAACCGTTATTCGTCTATAATAATTATGTAACTTGTTAAAACTTGAAAGAGCCAGTCTTTGCATCGAAAACATTAAAGTCAAATTGATTATTATTTATCGAAATATGTTCCACAAGTACTTACCAGCATCTGAAGCATAAATTGTACATCAATTATTATTTAATTGTTTATTATTAAAATAATCATTTTACATCTCATATCGACGAAGGTTCCTCGTATTTCCCTATCCCGGATAATTACTAAATGAATCGGAAAATTAACGTTCCGTTACATTCGACCCGAATAAAATTGTTTTAATTAGTTATAGCTGGCAACATTATTATTGAACCTCTTCGGAGGGTTGAGGATATAAATACATATTTTATTATCCGTTGTATCTATTCGATTTAAACTGTAACGAATTCATTAGATTTTGTGTTATGGAAATAGTTTGGGAGTTGGCTTTGTCTGATGAGAACGCGGAACAGAGCTGTCAGAATGAGTGATTAGTTTCCTTAAATTACACGGGTTTATTAATCAAAATCCGAAACTATTAATAACTAATATCATTGTGCCTGTATTTGATGTCAAATTTCAAGAAAACATTTTGCCGTAGCCATTAGAAATATACTATTATTTGTTGCAATGGTGATGAAAAGTGACGAAAGAAATTAGCACTTAAAATTACTTGATTGAACTTTGAGACAGTAGGTATTTGAAAAGTTTTGTACTGAAAATAGATATACACCTACCGTTTAACGCTTTAGGTATACACAAGTATATAATTCCGTTTACCTATTGTTTTGACGTTACACAACTTGGTTATTTTATCGTTTTAGTTAATTTTTTTGTGTCTTTTCGTTACTTTTGTTTGTGATTTTTTCTGCAAGCATATCTAATCTATACTCGTTGTTCCAGTTTAAATATTATCATAACTTAAATAGATTAATAATGAAGCTGAAAGCAGCGCGGCCTGTTGGTCACTTGCCCAAAAGGCCGTTGATTCGATTCAGTCATTCGTTTTAGGACTGATTGTTATTTACATATCACTGTGACATGTTTTAAAGAACAGTTATTCAGACACAGGATTTGTCTAGTTAAAAACAAGATGACTCTGTGTAAATTGTCAGAAATATTTGTATTTTATAAAACCTCTAATAGGGCTTTGTTTCTCCCGAGAGCAAGCTAAGACAATCATTCTTTCAAAGAA
Source organism: Euclidia mi (assembly GCA_944739405.2). Taxonomy (NCBI): domain Eukaryota; kingdom Metazoa; phylum Arthropoda; class Insecta; order Lepidoptera; family Erebidae; genus Euclidia; species Euclidia mi. The sequence continues at coordinate 20,008,310 of OX123204.2, read as the reverse complement.
CACCAACACATATTAATATAATGGATTTGGCTGTAAAATGTCCTCTTCTCTTCCAGGGCGAAGCACCAGACACGGAGATAGGCCGTGTCTACGTAGACGATCCGGATGACTGGGACCTTGGGGACAAGAGGTTCATGTGGCTGCCCTCGTACGAGCAGAGGAGCCCGTACTTCGATATACACAGCAACACTGGCATGATCACCATGAAGGAGGGCACGCCGAATGGCACTTACTTGTTGAGGTTCAATGTGAGTACCTATTGGATTCTTATTCTTTTATTAACAAAAAAATCGCTCCAGGAATGAATCTTGTGTCGCGGGACGGATCGGGATGGGAACCTACAACCAACGGACACAATGAACGACCACCTGTTTATTGTATTTTTGGGGGTGAAGGAGGATTTTGAAAGAAGTATCGAGTTTGGCTTGACTATTGCTTGATGATTTATCTAAAAGTTATTTAAATTGAGTATATGCACGGTTGTCGTAAGAAGCGACAAAGGAAAATAGACGAAGCAAAATTAACTTTGCAAAGAGACGGAAATCTCGTCATCAAACCATATACCGACCCGTCTGGCCGGCGTGATACAGTAGGCCGACTCCTCCAAGGCTTAAGGCCAGCACTGGACTGCGAGTTTAAAGAAAGAAGAATTTGTTATGTTTTTGGGTTAAACCTAGAAAAAAAATTCTGCCAATTATTTAGTACCGCTACTAACTTTCTTCCATTCTTCCTCTAGGTAACAGAACAGAACGAGCCTTTGGTCCCGTTCCACTGGGTGGAGGCGACAGTGAACGTCACTATCAAGGAGATTCCCGAGGAGGCTGTAGACAAGTCTGGCTCCATTCGCTTCGTCAACATCACTGCTGAGGAGTTTATTGTTCCTGAACTTGACGTAAGTGAAAAAAAAAACAAATTAATACTAATAACTTCCGCAATATAAATAAGCGGAGGGCTTATTTATATTGTGGAAGTTTCCCCTCACATTGGGTATGCGAGGGTCGCTCGAGGAACGCGCATCCCCATCGTGAGGTCGGCTTATTCTTGTTTCTTGATCTGTATAGGAGATCCCTGTTTGTGAAGAAAGGTTCGGTCTGCCTCTTTTGTCCAGGTTTAGTGGGTACTTTCAATCGTGGTCTCCGGGGGTAGGATTGGCTGAGTCAGTCCAAATAGTTTTCACATAGGCTCGTCTGCTATTACCTACTTACAAAGGCAAAATGTAGGTATAATATACTGTAAAAATAAGGTTAATACTATGGGAAACCGGGTATGATTGTCACACGGGTTGGTTGTCACAGAGGTCATACTAGAATATCGAGTGGTCGAATAAGTCCATTAAACGGCATGTCGGAGTACGCTGACATGAGGTACAAATGGATGTGCTGCTCCCTCACACAGTGTCACTCTAACTTAGCGGACTATAACTAGTAATCAAAAGAAATTCTTCGCGCAAACACTTCGTTAAAAAGCTGCCCACGCGAAAATCCATTAAGTACTTCTAGAGAATTTTTGGTCGGCTTTCACAGGAACTCTTTGATTGGCTTATCGAAGCTCTTAAAGTTTTGCTTACTCATTGTCTTTAACGCTCTATTAATTACAATCTACGTGTTTGTTGAAGTGGATTGATGAAGCGAGAATTTTCTCAGACAAGCGACATTTTAATGGCCCTAGCTGGCCGAAAAGCTTAGGATTTTGGTCGAAAGAATTTATTACAGAATTAAAATTTTAGATGCCTGATATTCTTTATCTTTTGTTGACATACTTTCTTGAGGTTTCGATGTTTGTTACTGTTACATGTTAAATGAAAATTAAATTTTGTAGAAATTATAGCTTACTAGATGATGCTCGCGGTTACACCCGCGTTATTTAAGGCATCTGCTCCGCTCCCGTGGCTCATAGCGTGATGTTATATAGCCTATAGCCTTCCTCCAGTCCCAGTAGGTAACACTTATTGCCCGGCCCGGGAATCGAACCCGGGACCCCCGATCAGCAGTTGCATACGCTATCCACTGCACCACGGAGGCAGTCTATTATATTGTATCACTCTGATGTTAATGCGTCAAGCGGGTCACTCGTCCCAGTGGCGATCGCTGCAAATGCCGTTTCACTTTTGAAAATCCATTGCCTGTTATAAAAAGGTACGGTCTTTAGGGAGGCGCCACATAATTTTGTAGCCTTGCTCGGACTCCTCGAAGCATAGCTCTATAGCTGTGCTCTGGTGGAAAATCACCTTAAGAATGAAGCGTGGCCGAAGCGTTACGCGTACTAGACGCTTAGGGATTCATTGGACTTAGTTAACGACTTAGTGGTTAGCAAGTAATTGTCCGTGGCGGGTTACGTTTGTCATCGCAGCTTTGATGTCGCGTACCCGAGCGGAATTGGGTGCGTAGCGGGCGGACAGATGCTAAATATTATAGTTGGGTATCGGGCATTTTGTCATGGGCTTCTTGAAGTGTTAAGTGGAATTGCCGTTAATATGACGTGATGGTGTAAGTATGTGATGATTACAAGCGAGGACACTTTTTAAATATTTGAATTTATTTTCAGCCAGAAATATGTAGGTACCTACTATTAGGAAATTAGAACTTTTAACTGTCAAGAAAATATAAGAAATAATATGCTGAGGCTAGCCTCAGCATATTATTTCTTATATTTTCGACTGGACCACGGAGGCAGTCCAATACCTACTAGTATTGGACTGTCTCCGTGGTCCAATGGATAACATATGCGACTGCTGATTGGAGGTCCTGGGTTCGATTCCCGGGTCGGGCAAAAGTGTTACTGGGTTTTTCCGAATTCTCAGTAGCAGCACGGAGTCTGGTGATGTGCCCGGTAACGGCAATTGACCTATTACGTGGGACCTTAAAATTCACGGCGAAATTTGAATGTAATATTTACACCTCTGCCTACTTACCCCTTCGGGGATACAGGCGTGAGTCTTTAAATAAATAAATAAAAAATAATATCAGAGAAGCCAGAACTGTAACGTGACACAATGGCCTTAGCAGTAGTTGTGCACTGAATTATAAAGAAGTCGTCGAAAGCACGGCGTGAGGTTATGTATCAATTTCTGTGTCTTCATGGACCAACATTGTTACATCACAGGTCAAAAGAGGCAGACAGATTATTTATATTAGCCTAAAACATTCTCATTCTTATAGTCTAGCTTTTCCTCACAACCAAATAATTAACACAAATATTCGGACCACTCATCAGCCCGAATCTATTTAATGTGCACCCGCGCCACTGCTCATTTCAACTCCTAATTCCATCTCTTTCTAACAGGGTACGAGTAAAAAGGACAAGTTGCACAGAATGCTTACCCGGCTGTACAATACATCACTGGACAACGTTGATGTTTTCACTGTGTTTACTAAGAATACTGTGAAAGATGTGTTCCTTGATGTACGGTTCTCTGCACACGGATCGCCTTATTATCCTCCGGAGAAATTGGACAGCATGGTCATTGGAATACAAGAAAAGGTTTGTTTAATTCTAGTTTTCGGATTGTTGTATATAAATTACCTGGGTTTTTTCCTTAAGGAACAAAGTATTTGAAAGCAGAATGCTACTTGTTAGGATTATTTAAGTCTTGCGGAAAACAATACTGTATTTGATTGGTTGTCCATTTGCTCTCTATACTGCAATTTCTCGAGCTCTAAAAATAACACTTCTATAGAGCACATTTTGTGCCAGAATTTTATATTCGACAGAAATTCCAAATATCCAAAAAGGGTACAAGTACGTTAGTACTATCTATTCTGTGGTACAGGGGTCCATGTATAAATTTGTAAATACAATTATATTTGCTTCGCGTTAAAATAAAGTTCCGCGCCGAGTGGTGAGTCTCGGGTTCGAATCCACGGCACGCACCAATGACTTCGAAGTTAAGTGCGTATTAAATTGTTAATTATCGCTTGCTTAGCGGTGAAGGAAAACATCGTGAGGAAACCTGCATGTCTGAGAGTTCTCCATGATGTTCTCGAAAGACATGTGAAGTCTGCCAACCCGCACTTGGCCAGAGTGGTGGACTATGGCCTTATCCTTCTCATAGTGAGAAGAGGCCCGTGCCCAGCAGTGGGACAGTATAAGGGGCTGATGATTATGATGATAATTATGCAGAAGTGGACTGCGTAAGATCATAATTATGATGATGACCCAGTAAACGGCACTGGCGTATGTGACATTATTAATTAATATTTCTTTCCCCCAGATCGAAGAAGAACTCCAATCAAAGATCTACATGGTGAAAATCGACGAGTGTTTAATAGAAAAGGAGCAATGTGAAGATTCCTGTCGTAATGTTCTGATGAAGAATAACGTACCACTATCAGTGTATACTAATACTACTAGCTTCGTGGGAGTATCAGCTAGGGTGGAGTCAGAATGCACCTGTGATGTGGTGGAGCCGCTTGTGTGTTTGAATGGAGGTAAGATATACGAAAATGGTACTTATTATCTTTAGCTAAGGGTTATATTTGCGAAATTCATTTGTTGTCATCTTTTTTTATGTAAGATTGAAAATATTATCACCCAAATTGTTTTAAATGCTTTTATGACCATTGTATAGAGCTTTTAGTAAAAAATATCGCGTAAACTAGACGCCATATTTTTTTAATTAGTTTTATACACGGACCATTTTAACATCCTTTAGGCGTACCGAATTCTAAACTTCTTTTAAAGTTACCAATCATATCATGTTCCACTCTAACCGACGGATTCAATATCCGATCTATCCATGGATTGGGGAGATTATACTCGTAGATACTTGTTTGACATAAGCTTCATCTATACATATAATAAAATGGTAGGAAAGTCAAAACTGTACATTGAATATTTTTTTTTAAGAATACTTGGGGTGTGATCTACAATCGATAACGAGGCCAAAAATATAGTTTTTAGAATTTTTGTCTGTTTGTCTGTTTGTCTGTTTATCTGTTTGTCGTTATATCCAGGATAAAGTAAAAAAGCACTGCATGGATTTACTTCAAATTTGGCACAAATATTATTAAAAAGTCGGGTCACCACATAGGCTACATATTATCACGCTATGACCTACAGGGAACGAGCAGAGAACCTTTATTTCTTCAACGCATTCTGTAACAACGTGTAATGTAACAATGCATATTTGAATGTTGTTATTATGTTAACTATGCTATAAGCTAGCTTCACACTATAAAAATCACGCAATATAAGTAACTTAGGCTGATAAACATAATTAATTGAATATAAGTAGAATCAAGATAATTTTAATGCAGCGCCATCTAAGAGAGTTCAAAAACATCAAGTCGAATTACATGTGTAAGCCCTTTTTGGATATAAATAATTTAAAACTACACCATCGCCACACTTGATTGCTTACATCATTTCTGTCAGAATAAATAATAATAGAGTTAGTACAAAATAAACATTTTGGTCACATTGGTGTAATAATTGCTTCTTAATTAATATATTTTCATGTTGCATGTAAACTTGCTTTAAATTATCTTCCGGGATATACATATAGCACGTACCTTTGTTTGGATTAACTGTTTATAAGCATTAGTGAGATGTGGAACTAGCTAGATTATTTTTACTCACACACAGCCATTTATTTATTGTTACGTCTGAACCGGTTTGGCAGATACTGGTGTTCTCTATACATGAGAAGCATCCTACCGTAATGAATTTCACGATCACCTAGAGAACGGCCAGTGCATATATTTTGATCCCGACAGCGTTGCTGAGCACTTGGAAAATCCGCGTCAAACAACTCTCTTGGCATTTTTCAGGCTTTGTAAAATCGACCAGTTTGGGAGGTCCCTTACGTATGACGAGATGCCTTCATATTACACGTACGACAAGCAAAAGGGTGTATTTAACCGACGTTGACGAGGTGGTGCTGTGGAAGGTTTTCTGGGAAGTTTCAAGGACACCGCATTTTGTAGAGTTTATACCGTACACACAAATAATGTCGAATGCTATTTTATGCGGTTGTTACTTCACACGGTCCGAGGCCCAACGTCTTTCGCCTTTTTGAGGACATTTGATGGCTTGGAGTATCCCACTTACCGCACAGCCTGAGTAGTACGTCACTTTCTCGACGGTGACCAATACTGGGATGACAACCTCGCGGAGGCGAGCGTCAGTGACAGTCCCAGCCGCATGCATCATCTCTTTGAAGTCATCTTGGTGTTTTGTGGAGTCGCAAACCCGGTAGCTTTCTGGGAGAAGTATCGCCATCACCTGTCTGAAGATTTTCTACGAGCTTTGAGGCGTGTTACTAGAGACGAAGTCGAAGTAACTGATGACCGCGTGTTGAACACCTGTCTCAGTTCACTTCAAGACGTGGTCATTTCTATCAGCGGATCCACTGATCAAATATTTGTTACTAGCTTCCCAATCATCACTGCATCAAGACCGTGAAAATTGGGAGTATAACGCTGAGACAATTTGAAACGACCACCTTACGAATTTTACGACACCGTCCTTGAAAGCGTTGGGCAAAGCCAGGCTAAAATGTTTTTCTTGGATGCTCCTGGTGGAACAGGAAAAACATTTGTTACTACTGGCATACTTGCAGAGGTCAGGAGGCAAAATTGTCATTGCTGTAGCGTCGCCGGCAATCGCTGCCACACTGCTTCCGGGTAGCAAGACAGCACATACCATGTTTAAATTTCCCATCGATTTAGAGAGCGCCGTAACACCCGTTTGTGGTGTGTCACGTAACAGTGATAAGGGACACGTGCTCAAGGATTGCTCTCTGATCGTATGGGATGAGCGTACGATGGCCAATAGGAAGGCAGTTCAGGCCATGGACAGAACCCTGCAGGATATCCGCACGAGCATTTAATGGGTGGTCAAAGTTCTGTTCAGTGACGATTCCCGACAAACGCTTCCTGTGGTGACGCGGGGATCGAGGGCTGACGAGGTGAGTCATCATCATCATCATCATCATCAGCCTTTAACAGTCCACTGCTGGACTAGGCCTCTCCTTTGAAAGGAGGATTTGGCCTACTATACCACGCTGGCCAAACGGACTGGCCAAACGGGTTGGTATAGGGTTTGTATCAAGTTTTCCTTCTCGTACAGTGCTGTTTTCTGCATAATATGCTCCCTCTGTCGGCTCTTACGACACCCATGGGATGATATGGGGTGGTGACATTCCGTATTCTTAATCCGTCACCACACGGACAAGGTGAGTGCTTCGTTGAAATTATCTTTGTTGTGGTCACGAGTTCGTATGCTGCGCTTGACCATTAATATGAGAGCTCAGCTTGGCGTCAATGCACGTGCTCAACAATTCTAAGATGTCTTTCTAAGTCTTGACGAAGACACTCTACCAGAGGAGAGAGGTGGACAGGTGGTGCTTCCAGAGTCTCTCAGTAGAGTTGTATCCAGCTTAGAATTATACAGCTGTATACCGTAATAGCAGAATTCTTGAGTGTGTGAGTGGCCTATTTTGACGCCCAAAAATGATCAGGCTGTAGCAATTAACGAAAGCATTCTCTCGGAAATTGAGAGGAATGAAGTGGTCTACATCTCTATAAACACTGTCGTCGAGCAAGAAAACGCCACACTTTATCCCGTGGAATTTCTGAACTCCCAGTCAGCAAGTGAACTTCGAGCGCATAGCATCAAGCTCAAGGTCGGTGTCCCGATTATTCTTCTTCGGAACCTATCTCCTCCAAAGTTGTGTAACGTGACCCGCCTGAAAATCATCTCACTCTACAGACACACCATTTAGGAAATTCTTACGGGTTGTGGCGTCAGCGAGGCAGTATTTATACCACGCATGCCTCTCATACCTCATAATTCAAGCACATACAGTTCCCCGTGAGTGTTCGCTTCGCGATGACCATCAATAAGTCGCAGAGGCAGACATTGCGGGCAGCGGGTGTCCTGTATGTCGCTTGCACCCGCGTCACCAGTCCTGACTCTCTTTACATTTTGGCTGCGGAGAGCCAAACCACTAATGTTGTATATCGAGAAGTCCTATAAGTATGTATTTTACCTTGTTATGTATTCCTTATTTTCTCCATCTGCTTCAGTCACAACTTATGACTTAATTCAGCAGAATCACCATAAAGTCATTTATTCAAAGCAGGCTGAAAATCAGCACTTTTTGAACGTCAATTATACAAAAGACAGTCTCCCTCTGTTACTACACTTTCTGCAGGTATAAAATATAAAGAAGAAACGGGTAAATAAATGTTATTTTAAAAACTATATCTTCTCATATCTTCACGCTTTTTATCCCGGAAGGGGTAGGCAGAGGTGTATTACACACCCACACTTCGCCAGATATGTTTCGGTCCCAATGTAATAGGGGGCGAGCCTGTTGCCATCTACCGGGCACATTGTTAAGCGAACGATAATTAATTAATATTTTTTAATACACTAAACGTAACTTCGAAAAGTCATAGGTGTGTACCCGGGGTAACTGGGGATCGAACCCAAGACCATCGTCTCGGCAGCCCGTTACATACACCACTGGGCTATCGCCACCGCGTATTTTTTTAAAGGTAAAATCGTAGGTATTTATTTAATAGTTAGGTGCTGTATAGCGTTTACGCAGATGACGTCGCGGGCAGCAGCTAGTACAAAATATGTTCCGATTTTTCTGAGCAATAAAGATTACTATTGCTATAATTTCGAGTAAATAATTTCATTCTCATCTTTATGGTTATTCATTTGGACTGTATTTCCACAGGTACTCCATTCGCGGACAAATGCGAATGTCCCGAAGGTCTGTCAGGGCCGCACTGCGAGCAGACCTCCATCGGTTTCCATGGCGACGGCTGGGCCATGTACGCGTCCCCGCCGGCCTGCCAGGAAGGTCACGTCACCTTGACCGTGACCTCGCACTCTAGTAACAGCCTCATCTTCTACCTTGGACCCCTGAAGCATAATCCGTTGCTTGAAGTGCAAGGTAAGGGACATACTCTGTGCAATATATTTTTATATATAATTTTATACTAGACATCGCCCGCCGCTCCGCCTGCGTGACATTTGACCCCTTAGAGAGGGAATTTCCAAAAATGCGACATCAGATCTTAGTACACTTCCAAACGGACATACATGGTAAATTTTAGCTTCTGGCGTCCAGTACCTTCGGCTGTGCGTTGCCTGTCAGTCAGTTACGGAAGAAATTTATAATATAAGTATTATATTGATGAGTTAGAAAAAGCCGTGTTACTGAATTTTTTTAGGTGTCATATTGATAATCTGTGGAAAAAGTGAGTCATCTTAGCCGGTATGGACATTCTTTATTCGTTTATAATTAAGTACAAGTGCTTTAAAATAGACAGCAGAAAAGCCGTTTATAAAAAATACGTACATAAAGGTACACAAATCCTAAACACTTTACAAACCGGCTGTACCAAAGTACAATCGCTTCCTAAAGTGGTAAGAACCAAAAACATCGAACGTCTACACTCATGCATAAAAATAACATGCATGCATAGAAATATGTTCCGAAAATCAAAATCCAATTACGAAAACCCTCGAAACAATGTCATTTCTGCGCTCTCCAATTAGAAGGAAAAAATGTCAACGTCAAGACCCTTCTAATGCGATTATATGATTTGAACTTATGTTTTGTATCATATCGTGCAAAATCATTAGTTTGTTTTAATGGTGATAGGTTATAAGCATCGCGGTTAAGTTATAAAATAATACATTGGAGCACAGTCTATTAGTTACCTAACTCTTACCTTCGTCAAGTGATGACAAGCGATGCGATATGATGCGACGCGATACGATGCTACGTGACGCTATACAAACTTTCTCATAACTACTTAATCGTTGGACAACCGCACAAATTTTACGTGCACTGTCAGATCTCATCGCCTCATGTTTGTTGGCCTGTTCTAGATACCAAGTTTTGGCTAGTAACTTAGCGATAGAATGAGACGGTGGTATATTTTAGGAGAGACAGAGCATATTAAGTTAAATCCTCCTGTTGATATTGTGATGTTGACGCACATTACAATTAGATTACCACTATTCAATTGGAGGTAAAAACATAACTTTCTACCTCCTATTGAAATGTCGTGGAGCTCTGTAATTGGCTTAGAATTAGTGTAAGGCAGCTTGTAAAGTATTTGTCTAAAAGCTGTAGAGTTTTCTTAAAATAAATAAATAAATAAAACTTACGAGAAGCCTGTGTCCAGCGGTGGATTCTTAAGGACCACGTCATGTTTGATGATATATGCTGGGTAAAATAAGGAGGTCGTATATATTGGACAACTGTAGTAAACGCTACTATTTGATATGTTCGTAATGTGTCAAATCGCATCGCGTTGCCTCATAGACCACCTTTGTTCTTTGGATATTCGTATTAGGTTAGGGATAGGGACATATCGACAGAATGAGACAGCACTATAATATACAGTTACAGAGATACAGAGCATAGTAGCTTTATAGAAAGCAAGCAGATCTAATTTCACGTAAATTAGAGCAACCAGAAAATTCCCTAGACAAGGAATTATCTCTATACAACTAAATAATACAGCCAAACAATTTTAGATCGTATCACTTTGGTAACAAGAGTTTCTAGACTCTCTAAGGATACTAGATTAGACCTATGGCATAACAGCATCAATATGATATTGTAATCTTCTTTCCGTAGAAGGATTCCTTTAGATGCCTCTCTTAATATCTATAATAGCACGTGCCTTATACTTCTGGTAAGCTGACCAGCTTTAAGTCCATTTATCAATTTGCAAACATCAAGATAATATCTCTATATGCTGTAAGAGTGGTCCATCAAACGCAGCAATACAATAATTATTATATTATTAATAATTCTTGTCAAGATATGAATCGAGACTCATCTGTTCAGCTTGGATCGTGGGCTGCCCTATTTCGGAAATATAATGCGAGATTGCTGGTAAACTTGAAAAAATAATAGACAGAATAATTTGCTTGGCAACATTTTTAGGAAAAATACCAACAACGCGATCAAGCTAAGCTCATTTCCAAAATTTATCAGCAGTCTGCACTGCTCATGGGACATGTTGACACAGGAAATGTTCCGTTATTTTAAATAATGTCTTCAGAATCAAGATAATCGGGATTGTGATTGGCTTTGTTCTATTTACTTAAAAACTCTATTTAATAGTTAAGAGAAATTTTAAGAAGATTCTGACAGTATTCTAACAGTATTTTATTTCTTATGGCAATGAATATCCATTCATAGGCTACTGATGTTAATTTGTTTAATTACTTCACGGAGCGACTTCAGTCTAACCTCATCGAGTTTACGAAGTTTACAGACGATAGATAATATAACAACAAGGTTACAAAGGTTCAAAATACCGTAGTCAACAGACTTCTTACAAACAAGTCGTGTTTTCCAAATCATGAAAGGCCTCAACTGTTTATAAGCGCACATTTTTTTATCCTATGAGAATTTCCGAAAATCCCTTCTTAGTGCGCCCTTACGGTTCCTAAAGATGATAAATGCCATATTTCAGCTTTTTACGCCTGATAGTTTTGCCTGTAACTTGTCTGACAGACAGTCAGTAAAGCAAGAATTTTGTATATACAGATGGTTTTATGTTGTTTTCAGTAAATTAAGAACCTTTTCCCCTCCAAATTTTCTATTAAAAATGTCATAATTCAAGCATTCGACAATGATACAACCGTCACGTTCTTCTCATAATCGTTACGCGTACCACGTAATTCTGTATACAGTACGTTAATCTTGTTGCCGAAAATAACATAATTTATTAGAAATCTCGTCATTGCCGAAATTTACGTTTTAATAAGGCCGTTTGAATTAGTTTCTTCGTCATGTATTTTCGCTACGGCAAATACGCTGCGATGCCAAATTGGCAATCTACTCGAGTGCCGTGTCCACAGCGGGCAAGTGTTGGAGTAACCAGTTAATTTCTGTCAACTTCCCTCTGAGGACGTTTTATAAGTAAAGATGTTCAATAAATTCAATGGTTTTAGTTCTTGCTTTAGAGAAATGACAAACACAAAGCTCTGGGAGATGGTATTGTATAAAGTGTTCTGTTTTGTTCGTTATTTAGTTTAAAGTTTTAAACTCATATCAAATAAAATGTAGATACAGCATGCCCATAATACACACTCATAGTATATACAGTAAAATAACATAGATCGAAAGAGGCCACGCGGCAGACCCAAGATTAGGTGGCAAAACGATTTAAAACTCTATAATGCAGAGTGGACAACAACAGCTCTCGATAGAGAGAGGTGGAAAGAGGGTAGGGAGGCCTTTGCCCTGCAGTGGGACAAGTTAGGCTGTAAATAATAATAATAATAAGATATATATGACTCACAATAAAAATTTAAACAGCTTTTTTATCATTTTAATATTGGATCAAATGTTGGCACACACAACGTTCAAGAGGAATTCCTTTTTTGCCTTTAGTTATAGGAAGAATACCTCGTTCCTCTGAAAGAGTCTAATTTATTCCCATTTTATAGCTATGATTCGCATCATATCGCATATCTTTCGGTCTATGAATACCTAATATCCAAACTTTCTGGTCTCAAAATTGCTTAGAAACGTTTCCTAATTTCAGTGTTTGTTTCTTTAATAGTATTGTTAATTGAGCTTTGCTGAAATAAAAACAAACTTTAATATTTTACAAATTAGGTAAGTTTTTAAGTCTTAACAAGCTTAAGACTGTTTCAAGTATCCGATGAGCGTGCTTTGTACATAATGATCTAGTTTTTTGTTTTAGGTTTTTGTATTATTGTTGACAATGTTTTTAGAATTTAAGTTTTTTGTTCTACGAATTTGTTTTTAAGTGACTTTATTTTGGAATTTACAATATATCTCAATTAGACAATGAAGCACAGAAAATAAACAACAGAGATTCTATATTTTCACTTTCGTCTGTTATACGCCATGATATTGCCATGACATGCCATGATATTGTAAGGACGCCTAGAATTTGTGTTTTTGCTTGAAGATGGAGTCCTGGGTTTGAAACCCAAGTAACGTAGTTTTTGTTTGCTTTTTCCGCTGGATATATCTTTAGGAAAATAGCCTGTCCTGCAATCTGCATTAGAGTCTGAGTCTAAGAGCACTGGTCGCAGTCTGAAGAGTACCTAATGTACCTTTGTTGAATATAGATACCTAATTATACTTCGCCCGCGTCAGTCTCAAAAATCATACATCCTCACTCTGTTGCAATTTGTAAGAAGGACAAACAAACAAATAGACAGACAAACACAATTTCGCATTTACATTATTAGTAGGGATACATCTGAATAAAAAACTAAATGTAAACTTTAACTATAAAAATGACATTAATAAAGTTTAAAACAGTCTCCAGTGCCTTTTGAATGCAGTATTTGCGTCGCATTTTCCTCGCAATACTTAAGTTTCAAGTGCCAGACCTGTTTTATAATTAATCTTTAGACACGTTTTGCGCGTTATGAATCGTAATCTAGTTTAAAAAAAACGAAACTAGACAATTTATTGAAATTAAACGACAGGTTGCGGATTTTATCGCATTATATTGGTTTCACTGACTTATTACATTCAAACCGAATGATCTAGAGACTACATTTTTAAATTTCTTACTAGCCGACGTTTCGAATTCTTTATAGGATTCATGGTCACGGCAGACTGAGGCGATATTTGTCTTTTTCTTGAATGTATCAGTTATCTCATAGTACCCGAACATTTTTTAACTATTGTTGTTACTATTTACGCAGAATGAGCTCACAGTGTCCTTAGGTCTTCTGGTGACTTTGTCCTTCTTGGGTTTCATTAGCGTTATGACAGGATCCCAAACTGGAGGAACATTCTAACCATTTCTAGACAATTTAGTAACTAATGGTGAGGAAGGCGCTTTCAAGAATAGGCTACAGCCTGCATTTTCATAGTAAGTAATTCAAAATCTGGCTTCTCAGTAGTGTATGTCTACGACATAAAAGATACCCACACAGTTTAGGTTCTGTCACTATATTTCAGTATAAGGTGACATGTTTTTATACAGATTAGTACTATTGCCGTCACGAAACATACTCCACTGCAATATACAACTTTTATTCTAAAAACAAAGTACATTACAATCAAAGTTCACAAACCGCCGACTAACTACTCAACAAAGCGCAATTTTAACAATGAACATGTCACAGTAGATTGGCGTAACTACTTGAATAATGATTTCCTCCACAATACTCCCACATTCAGAGGGAAAAAAAATTACCTCTTTTCTCTTGGCCAATCATAACACGCTATGACGTGATGGTGACAAAATTAGCCAATCAGCGAGCGAAATTTGCATTCTTAGCTGCTCGGGGTTTGTCAACGTCTTGTGTTTTGCCGTGCTTTTTGGGATGACCAAGATTTTTAAATTTCAAGGATATTGGTTTCAACAAGTATATATCGTAGCAGTTGCTTAGTAATGCCATTAAAAATCAGCATATAACTGAGGCCCATTTCTCCTTATTATATTTGTTCAAAAGACAGTTTTGATCTAATGTCAGTGTCATACTCATTTCACAAATGGTATTCTCCTAAATTAACGGATATTTCAATGTTATTGGAATGTTATTGTGACTAAATCGTAAATTGAATAATGTGTCAACGTCGAATTATAGAAGTGAAAATAGACGATAATGGCATTAAATTAGCAGAATACCGATTCCCAGTCAATTCGAAATATAATCTCAATTCGTTCAAAATATAATTTCAATGTCATTTAAAATACGAGAATCGGTCTTCTGTTTGTGAATATGCGAATTTACACGTTAAATATTAAAGAGATAAATGCATCCCAACATCATTTGTCTAATCTTATTGCAATATTAATGAAGAGTACCTAGATCTTATTGAAAATATGAATGAAGAGTAGATACTCTTTATATTAGTAAAATAACCCAAGATAAATCCGTTTCAATTATATTTTACACATACCACCACATTTTGAGATAGGATATCTCAAAAGGTGGTGGTGCGTCGATATCTCAGGTGTTTAATTTTGTGCAGCCGTGCCAAGGCAAACGAATCAAAGAGATAAGTTAAACCATTTTCACAACAATGGTATTAGAGCAGCGTTGAATATTCTATAGTCTAGTGTTATCTGTAAATAATTCAAATAAACCTTCGATAGAGCTTTATCGCAAATGATTTTGTATATTAATGAATAATAATAAATTTCTATTCAAATCCTTTATCAGTTAAACTTGAAAGGAACTATTCTCCGAAATCATAGTCGACGTAGTTTGAATGTTAAGGCTGTAATGATTTTTTAATGATCACATAATGACTGACAGGCGCAGACCATTATGATTTATGAAAACCACAATCGCGTGATAGGTGGGTTGGTACCTCATCGGTACTTTTGCCCCAGTTAAATATGTACTTATTTTCACCACCTGTAGGGCTGTCGAGGAGAGCTGTGATGACTTGGGGGAAAAGTCACACTGTTACTAAGCGGAAAATATAATAGCAATAATTCTAGGCTTTTTAAGACCGATTCTTTATTATGAATTTTGTTAAGCGCCATTTTGTAAAAAGCTTGTCGACTCCATATTAGATATTTTTGAAGTTCTGAGATGGAGCCCTCTAGATAGTATGGAGTAGATAATCTACGGCACCTGTTTCGATCTCTTACTTCAATGAAAAAAAAATGTTCGTTCGATGCAGTACATCGGTGCAATTGCCAGCATAAAATCCTTTATAGGCTCTGTCTTCACTCATCCAAGATCTGTCTTAGTATATTTGATTGCAACGTTCACACGTAAAGATTTGCCAACAGATTTATTCTATATAGCATTCGAGTGTTTGAGCCTTACAACCAACTGCACAAAGCAAAGCGTTCGTGTGCCAATTTTCAAGTCT
Source organism: Euclidia mi (assembly GCA_944739405.2). Lineage (NCBI taxonomy): Eukaryota > Metazoa > Arthropoda > Insecta > Lepidoptera > Erebidae > Euclidia > Euclidia mi. Next base: position 19,992,499 of record OX123204.2, on the reverse strand, counting down.
TTTTTTCGATACCTATTGTTCACGCGAGCAATTCCCCGGATTCCAATACAGGTGGCAACCCTATCCCAATACAGCTAGTTCATGTATAATTAATAACAAGCGGTTGTTGAAGAAAACATCATTATCCTGTTGTAAGGTGGAGTAATTAGCAGATTACTTGTCGTGCGTGATTTGTTCGTTATGTGGGGCTACAAATAAGAACAAAGGCTGAAATCGTCGAACTTAATTATATATTTTAAGACATATTATAGATTGAATACGGCGCCGCACCCTCTAACTATAAATGTCTTGTCAATTCTTAAATGTCAATGGTATGTGATTGCCGCGATTATGAACTATCTAAGGTAGACTGACAGATCATTGCCTGCACAAATCATTAGGTCTGGCTCTATGTTTTGTGTAGGTATATAAAGTAAAACGCCTATTTATATATATAATTTTTATTTTACGCCTTATTTTTTTTACCAGTCTATCTTCTATGTATTCTGAGAGGTTAAGTATTCTAATAATTTTAATGTCATGCAAATGAGCCGATTAATAGGATAACTGTTGCAGCGGTAATTATAGAAGAAATTATCATCCCAATACATGGTAAAAATTATGAAATTATCAACGACAATAATCGTCTATCTATAGGTCTTCGTTTCATCCTGTCTGTCTGTATCAACGCGATAAACTCAAAAACTACTGCACGCATTTTTATTCGCTTTTCACCAATAAATAGTGCGATTCCTGAGGAAGGGTAAGGTGTACAATTCAGCGCGAAGTCCATTTAGGTACTATTATAGTTATGTGCTATAGTCACACAGGCACAACTGTTTATTTTTTTTTGCGTTACCGACTGACAGACAAGCTACAGCCACAACTATAGGGTGCAAGAAGCAGAAATTTGGCATATGTATTCTTTCTAGGGGAACACTAAAATAGGATTCCTCGATATTCCCACGAGGTCGGCAAGAATAAGTTAAATTAAAAAGTAGCGGCAGCCGTCCTCTAGTTTTTCCATATATTTTACTAACCCTATTATTTTCTTCAACAGATTTCATGTCTCTAGAACTAGTGGATGGTTACCCCGTACTGCTAGTAAACTACGGCTCTGGCACCACAAAGCTGAACAACAGCGTTGTCCACGTGGCTGACGGCAAGCCTCATCTCATAGAGATCGTTCTCATGAGGAGCTCCATCGAGATGTTCGTGGATAGGTGCAAGCTCTCGACTTGTATGAGCTTAGCTGCGCCTACGGGAACGAGGCAGATTTTGAATGGTGAGTTGAGTATTACTGTATTTTATTTTGCCTTAAAGCCAGATATATTGTAGGTGCAATTAAAACCTTTAAGTATTATTTTGTTCTGAATCTTGACTAATACTTGCATAAAAAAACAGGAAAATGTTACACAACATGATTTATACAGTACATCAGATCTTAAGAAACACCCTAATTGCCATTAAGAAAATTTCTGTAACGAAAGTGATATTTGTGTAATAAATAAAAAAGTAAATAAATAAATAGATTTGATTTCTTTCATGACTACTACGAGAATTTGAATTTTAACTTTTTTATATTTGTAATGCCAATTCAATCCAGTTACAATTACTTGACTGTTGAAGTTACTTGCGTAACATTAATTCAACTTTAGTTACAGTAATTCAACCTTAGTACGCGTAGCAGATATTTGACTTTACTAACAGACATTCAACTTTAGTTACAGATATGCAAAGAACAATGGCCACTTCTCATACATTGAATGACCTGATAATGAATTACTGTGTATATAGATAAAATGTACAAAAACAAGTAGATCTATGATCAAGAAATTATACGGTAAAGACAGATTTTCTTAAAAAGGTCTAGGAATTACATAATACACCGAAATTAGTTCGTATTAATTTGACAGATTCTCCCATGTCCAATGTCACCGGCGGCGTCTTTACGTCAAAAACGTACCATTGCATCCTTATCCAATGTTTTCAACGGCAGAAATACATTTATATTTATCTTTTTATATCTTTTAACATAAAAAAATACATTCATTTATGATCAGCTTTTAACAACTTGATTCAATTTATATATAAAATTAAGTTTGTTCGAGGTTTTGACAAAACCAAATGCTAAAGATGTGGTATAAGTGAAATGGAACGTAGCTAAACAAGAAAGTATCTTCGGGCACAGATAATATAACAATGCAGAGAATAAAAAATATTTTGATAAGGATGCGTTCACGAGTTCTAGAACATCTTTACAACCCAAAACTTTACTTTTTACCTAGACTTCTATAAAATATCATTGTTAGTGAAATCATTACATAAAAAAATAACCTTAATTTTAAAATAAGTTTTATCTCTATACATGTTTAGGTCAAAAATGGCCATTCCTCTTTAGTCACATATATTCAACTTTAGTGACATACATTGAACTCAAGTTTTCTATGGTGTTTTAACTAAAGGTGTCTAAGTATTTTTCTAACACACCACATTTTCCACAGTGAACGGTCCACTTCAACTGGGCGGCGCCAGTATAGATCTGGAGAACCTAGCGAGATCCTTTGGATGGAGCATCGCGCCAACCAACCTCAACTTTGTAGGATGCATCAGTAACTTTACGTATAACCATTATGTAAGTATACTTATTATTACATTTTTACTGTACGAGTGTAAGCTTTTATCTGCATATTTTGATATGCTCAGTAGATATATTGTATTTCTGAACGGTTTATTGTAGCCGGACAGTGGCCTTAATTAGATGGAGAATTGCTTCAATGGAATTCTGGCCAATTTCATTTCATCTTATTTATGTATTGACCAAATTTAGAAGCCAAATATCACATGCATTCCTTAAAATTCACTCTTTCAGACACTTATACACACAATAAGATGTAACATCGTGCGTGGATGTTTTTGTATGAAGCATATTTATAATACACATGTAACCATATTTGTAACTAGCTGTTTCCCGCGGTGTCACCCGCGTCCTGAGGGAACTACTTCGCGTACCCGGTTAATTTAGCCTAATATACTCCTTGGTACATCAGCTATCCGCCAGTGAACGTCCCGTCAAAATCGGTCCAGCCGTCCCAGAGATTAGCGAAAACAAACAGACAGACAGACAGACAAAAATGGTAAAAAATGTCATTTCGCTATATGTACCGTGTATACATCCATATGCATTTGGTAAAAAGTGGTTATGTTAATATTACAAACAGACACTCCATTATTTATATGTATAGATAAAGAATCGATTTGAATGAAAAGCTAAAGCTAGCTTAGGACAATGACCAAAATTTGTTCGCCCTTTGGTGCAAATACGCACTATTTGCGATGATTACATAACATTTATTACAAAGTGATACTGATAAGCTAATTTCGCCAACAGATGTACAACCTGGGTGAGCCATCCCTACACAAGTCTGCTGACCCCAGCTGCCAGCGTTCCATGTTCACAGCCGTCACTTTTGGTATCGATGCCAATTTCCTCGTCGCCATACTTGTGTGCATCGTCATATTAGCCAGTGAGTATAAATTTTGTTATTTAGTTCTTAGTTTTCATGTAATTTAATTTGTTTGGACTTAGTTTATTACCGTGGACTTAAGTTCGTTTTATGTGCACTTAAGTTCGTCCGCACGGACTTTGGTATTTTTTTTAATAGAAGCGTAAAGTCGTCAGATGATTTGCTACTGAAAGCGCTAATACTATTTATTTATACTCCAGCTTAAAATCTACCAATTTATTTATTAGGTAGAATTCCACTTCTTTATTAAAACACGCAACTGCAATTTTAACGGTAACTTAACATAAACTAAGTTCCCGGTAGAACTACGAATAAAGTCTATTTCTCCTAATTTATTTATTTAGAATTTTATTCTACCTCACCAACATTTTTTTTGTTTCTGTGCTTTTTTTCACTCATCGCAATGACTTTACATTTTATCTTAAAGGGCTAAAGAATTTTGAAAAATTACAAAAGCTCCGTGATTTTCCTCGTTCAAGAATAGTTCTCTTATTTTCCACTTTTCTTTTTAAAACATGAATCAAAACATAAGTTGAGAAGAGTTCTAAAAATTCTGATGAATTATTAGTGAAACTCCAAAACTTTATATAACGTCAATCATAATAAAAAAGCTCAAAGGCTTGAGAATTTAGTGATTCATGTCGAGTTTATTACATTTGCGACAGATATAATAATATTGATAGGATTTATTAGTTTGCGATATCTTGTGTCGATTCAATGTCTTGATATTGATATTTAAGTACCTGTGAGCTTTATTTATTAGGAAAAGAAATGTTTTTCGCCGTCATTTATTCGTCTTCAATAACTTTAACTCATTTTTCAATTCGCTTCCTCACTCGCTATGGTGATAATATGTGGATTGTAATCAATAATAAGTTGTCATTGAATTTAATGTATGTATTACGTAATCATAAACCATGAAAGTAATAAGTGAATACATAGGTACATTATTATTTGCCAGATTGGCCCTTTGGTAGGTACTATTATCAGATAATTTTAATAAAATTTCGGATTATATGACGCTCATCATCATCATTGTTCTAGCGGCGATATTACGGTTGCATCCAAAACTTTCGCTTAGGATCCTAGGATCCGCGGTTTAGTCTAACCAGACATGACAGAATATTTTATTTACACCTCACATAATCCCCATTTTCTTTTACAGTCCTCCTCCTAGCGGTAGTAGTCCACCGCCGCAGAGCGGACGCCTGGGCAGAGAAAGAGCTAGACGACATTCGGGAGAACATAATCGCTTACGAAGATGAAGGTGGCGGTGAAGGCGACGCGGGCTACGACCTGCATGTGCTCAGACAGATGTATGACGGCCCGCTGCCTGATACTGACGCTTTCATGCAGAGCAGAGGTGAGTCCTGTAAGTTGACGACAATCATCTTTTATTTTACTAACTTGATTTTAAGTATTTCTTACATAATATAGGAATAACTATTTTACATATTTTGTAAGATTTTAGGGCCAGCGAGATGAGATAATCTTTTTGTACGATGAAGAACTTTATTTATTGGTTTAACTAGAGGACCCGTGCTGCTCCACAGCATATTTTAATATTATAAAAAAGCCCTTACATATAGGTATAATGAGTACATTGTAGCCTTATTTGTACCAAAACTACTATTTGTACTAACACTATAATATCTACAATTTTTTCAAAACTACCATTTCTACCAAAACCGCCGGTGCTGTCAAAAGTAACTTTTCTCTTAAAACTACTATTCTTGCCAAAATTAAAATTTCTACCATAACTACCACTTGCAATATAATTATATGACAATAGTACTATGAAGCGCTGTAATATGTTCCACATAAAAAAAAATTAAGATGCCCGAAGAAAGTCCGTAATTTAAAAACACAAAAATGTTCCTAACATCAAACGTAATTTACCCGTCTGTAGGGTTGATTTTCCCAACGTTAGGTGGAAATTTCACTACATTTGGGGAAAATTCCTCGGAATTGATGACGTCGTTACCGCTACCCCGTCATGAGGGTCGATAGAGGAACACCGCGGTGTTTTGGTTGGTATGCCCCCCCGAACATCTAGGTGGGAGAGCCGAGCCACACATACACCTCCACCTGCCCCAAACTCGGTACAGAGTTGGCGGAGGGGTCCCTTTGAGGGACAGTCCGTAACTGGATTTCATCGCGATACAAAAAAAAGGGGAAAAATTCCTCAACATCAGAGATCAGTTCACCCAACTTTCTGATAATTCACTATATTGATAATTTGACCAACATCGGGTATAATTTTACACACCACCACACTCACACCCGTATGAAAGTAAGGCAAGGTCACCTTAAGGAGGCATAACGTTTTTTTCCTGGCAGTTACCGCAAGGATCTTATTAGACGCCATAAAAATATTTTTGAATTAAGAACCGTCCATGTAGAGAGAAAGCAATGGAATCTTAAGAAATTTATAGGAAAATATTGAAAAATAAGTTCAATGTCCACACCTATCTTCCTTCAAACTTACCCAATTTAAATGAGCATACCATCAAATGAAAGAGCTCTTTTCAGCGCGTGTTTTAGGCCTATAACGAAACGCCTACCTACATGAGAACCAGATATATTGAAGCAGAAAGTCATTGACTACGGCTACGAAAACGTGAAAAATGTATGGGAGAAAACTGTTTTTGCATATAACTTGATGAATGTGCATGAATGTGAATTTAGGTAATTTCTAATGCTTGATGACAAATCTATGCAGCGAGAGCTTTCATTTAAAAAAAAATCATGCGAATCGGTTGGGTAGAACGGTCTGGCCGACTCGTATTATAAAACACAAATTCTTTTAATATATAGATTAATTTAAATATTTTGGCAGTTACGGTCGATATTTTATTTTTTGGATCGTTTACGATAATGACCCCGTCTCAGTGGCTAATAATTTTCTTTTGTATGTTTATCGCAGTAGATACGCTATATTTCGATTAATATGAAACTTTAAAGTATCTCATACAAAGAATATCAAATATTGTTGGTCTTGTATTAGACAAAATACGGTAAGGGTTGCATGTAACGTCATCTTACAAATCACATCTTAAAAATAAAAATCATCCTAGATACAAAATTTGAATCTATTTTATTCTGCCAAAAACTGCCTTGAGAAAGTCAAATCGTCTGAAATATAGCCAAAGCCCTCTAATTTATAAAAGCAATGTAAAACATGAACTCAAGGATCCAATATCAATATCTGACAGCCGCAAATCCTAAAAAAATAAATTACTTACGTAATAAGGAGAGGCAGTCATTTTTCAACCTGTCTCGCTCGGATCAATGGAGATCGTTATTGGAAAAAACGAGACGGCTATAAAGAATTGGTTGGTGATGTAAACGAGGACAGAGTTTATTATCTACGGATTTCTGTTGTTTATGAATTAGTTCAATAGTGCTTGAGGCTACGGAAGGATTTATTGTTGTAATTGGATGGCATTGATATAGAAGTTTCATTGATGCAGACTTTTTTACTTGGTAGAATTATTTTCTTGTTTGCAGTAGTCTGCAAATTAATCTTTATATATAAAATCCTTGCGTTACTGACTGACTGACAGACAAGCTACAGCCAAAACTATTGGGCGCAGGAAGCTGAAATGTGGCAAGTGTGTTCATTGGGGACCGTACGGATGCACTAAGGGATTTCCCGAAATTCCCACGGGATCAGCAAATTAAAAAATGGGCGGGCGTAGCTGCTGGCGTCCTCTAGTAACTGTATAAAATTATGCAGTACAGCAGTAAAGGATATGTCGACATGTAGGTAATAGGGTAGTTTCCAAGGTCAAAATAATTACATATTTTTTAGTCCGTATTTTAGATTTAAAAAAAATTTGGACACGTATTTTTTATTTTTTCGATTAAATAAAAAATAACAAAGATATAGCCCATTAAAGTTACGTGTGACGTCATCTAGTGCGAAAAAATGCAGCACGCTGTGACGTTATACGTAACTTTAATGAGCTATATCTTGGTCATTTTTGGTTTAATTTACAAATAAAAAAATACGTATCGCTTATCTTTGAATAATCTAAAGGACGGACTTATAAGTTTTTTTTCGTCAACTAGCCTATTTACTAAGTTTTCGTTATGATTTTGACCAATCGATGTTGTTCCGAAATAACATCAATGTAGATACAATTATAGGGTACCCGTTCTATAGTAAATCTGTGCCACAAACGTTTAGGGCACTTAAAGGCGCTTACCTACGCACTTACTCTTTAGGACTAAGTTATGAAAACAACAATATCTTCTTATGAACCATACAACTCCTTAAATAAATTGTAGAAGATAGAGGGGGGGTTGGACAATACGTGTCGTGTATTTGTTTTAGACCCACCATTATTGTAATAAATATGTACCTACCATGCTTTTTATTGGGAACATTATCTATTTGTTGAAATGTTTGATAGACTTTACCTTGTAGATAATTTAAGTCAAAACAACGTAAAATATAAATGGCAGTTATCTGGATTGCTATACTGGGTTTATTTACCCTGAGCGAAAATTTCATTGATCGAAACTCGAAACAATTTTCAACTACGCTATATTTTTAAATTAATTACATTAAACCGCACGAGATGCCGATGTGTATTACTGTATTAACACTGGTTATTTAATTAAACCACTTCCCAGAAAAACAGTATTTTAGGCTCTGTATATACGGAATATATTAAAAGCTTAACACTGTTTTATTCTCTTTGAGATCAATTTCTCAGAACGAGGTATTTACAAATAGTTAATATTTCACATTTTAAAATAATTATGCAATTGCAACCGGTACATAAATATTAATAAGGTGTGTACAGATTTGTATTTTGCACCCACAAAACATAAATAAGTAAATGTAATAAAAAAGAGTGTCGGTCTGTGATTTTAAAATATTTTTTCAAGTGCATAAGTTATACGATACCAAGTCATAAACATTATTTATTTTTTGTCTGTTGTGTGTGTTTGTACGAAGTAATCTCTGGAATGGTTAAACCGATTTTAATGGGACTTTCACTGGAAAGTAGAGGACTTTGTAGGGCGACAGATAGGCTGCTGGCAAATAATATATGACCTCTTAGGTGGCTCTGTTGATACCGAAAATAACGCGGGTGGTAACGCGGGGAGCAGCTAGTATATAATAGATTCATTAATATAGAATGTAATCAAGTTTTCATGACCTACGCCACCTTAGAATTTTGAAGGTTTTCGCCAAGCTGACCGCGATCGATCAAACACTTACTTGGCGTGACGCAACACAATTATAAACAGTTTGGGTGTAATAATATTATGGTATAATACAATATTCGCACACTCTAATCATGAAAAGGGCTATTCTGGTCAGGAGTAAACAACTTTTCCTGGCGATCCACACTTTGTAAATTCTCATTTATTTATATCTCGCAACCTTCTCCAAGGGCCTTCTTGTAATTTCTTTCAAGAATTATGTGTCATATGGCGGGGAAAGTCGCCTTGCCAAGAGAGTTAAGGATACTATTATTGTTTCAGCATTTTTCGATTAGGTTTGACTATAAAGTCAAATTTCAGCAAGAACACTAGGTACTTGTTTCTTCGATTTACGACCACATTTCTTTTAATATCTTTCTCCGCATTCTTTAAACTATGTAATTCCTATGAAGGTACAAATGAAGATTTCAAAACTTGTTGAAATGCAGGCCCAAAACCATGATTTCTGTTCCATAAAAGGATTTTTTCATGACTTTAATTTTTTTAAATTAAATTATAAAGATTTTTTGTTAACCAGTAAGTATACTTGTTCGAATATAATTCTGACCATTCTCTTTTCTACGCAGGTATGGTAGGCGCCGCACCGGACATCTCAGGGTTCTTAGACGACAAGAAGTCTGTGCTAGACCGGGACCCGGATATAACGCCGTACGACGACGTCCGCCATTACGCGTACGAGGGAGATGGCAACCCCAGCGGATCGCTGTCTTCGTTAGCTAGCTGTGAGTGTTACCATACTTGTAATTTTTTGTTAAAATATTATTGTTTAAATTTAAACAAAAGACTTTAAACTTGTAGTTTCCTAGACATTTCCTAGACATGTTTTGATATTTTTATTCTTAGAAATATTGCCACAGAAGGCACTTAACAAGTGATTTACCAGACATTTTAATTTCAGTCTTTGAAGATTCCTTAAAATTTTAAATTAAAGATCCTCTTCATTCATTTTGAACATTTTCTGACAATATTTGTTTTGTATCAGTAAGAATAAGTTATCTTATGATTATTTATTTTGTCATAGGTACGGACGACGGCGACTTAAAATTCAACTACCTTTCCACATTCGGCCCGCGATTCCGCAAACTCGCGGATATGTACGGCGATTCGGATGACGAGCGACCTCACGAAGAGTCCTGGTGCTAGCGCCACGCTTGGCTCGTGTAGCCACACCCTGACTGTACGGCTTAAGCCTTAGACTTAAGCTACGGTGATGTGATGTGATCAAGACCAAGCTTCGAGATGCCTTATTCAGTGACAGTGACATAACCCCACCGCGACAAAACAACCGTTTATTTTTTAATTCCTGTGATAATTCCTTTTTTGATATTACGCTTCGAATTTAACGGCAACTTTTTGACACTTACAAAATGGAGGCAATTTTTGACAGCTGACAGTTGGCGATGACGTTTGCGTTTTGTTATAACTGTGTGTTTTTTATTAAGCCTTTGAATAATAAAGCGTTTAGCTAGTCGTCAAAAGCCATGTACGTAATGTATTTGATTTTTACAAATTATGATTATTGGAATAGGGCAGCTAGTAATATTGTCTTTATTATAATTAGGACTAAAACAGCCAAAATTATTTGATAAAAATAAGTTTGTAATTTTTTACATCGCAACAGTTTATAAGTCCCAAACTGAGTAAAAGTTATATTTTTATGTTTGATTAACGCTGTCGTTTTTTAATAGTGACAGTATTAAGCGGAAATGTATGAATTTCAAAGAGTGGGTTGGAAAGCTGATTAAATGTACTATAAGGTGTAACTGGATATAAGATTTAAGTGGTGGAATGCTTCTTGTAAAGCGATGTTAAGGCAACATACTATTATTGAAATCACATAAAAATGTTAAAGCGTTTTAAGAAAATGACTGATATATAACGTTAGGCATCGTTGTAGATACGCCTAAATTATTTCTTGTATGTAATTTTTATATATAAAACTTTAGGACTTGACTTTGAGTGACAACAATTGTATGTAAGAATTTTATACGTATTAATTTAGTTTTATATTACAATAACGGCCTTAGCTTAGTCAACGGTACGGGAATTTTTATCTTGCGGTCATCTTTTACTTGTGCAGTAAACAGATTAAAAAGACTATTGAGACTGACACATTTGAAGTGTTGATATACTACGAAAATTCTACCAATTTGGTAGCATATTAGCACTGCGAATGCCATTTCATTCTCAATAGAAAATTGATTAAACTGAATATACACGAAAAATGTGCTTGAGAGCTGAGCTATCAATATAGTCTAATAGCTCTGAGCGAGAGAAGACGAATATGCAATGTTAAAAACCGCTCAGTTGCCGCTCATCTTGTCGATATCGCAGTCTTAACCGGTCAACAGTGACCGTCCCGAATTTTAACCAACTGGTTGGTACAATCGCAGTAGAATTTCAGTTCCGCGCTTTTGCAAGCGTAACTTGATTTTTTTCCATCGAGAGAAAAGAGACTCGAAAGATGGTTCCTACCTTTATCGAGAGTTTCAGAGAAGTGCCATTTTGTGGGTGAATTATTTTAAGTCATTAATTATTTATGTTTGAAAGCATTTGTACCGTAAATATGGATTATCAAAAAAAGTCTTTCTTATTTTTGTACTGTCGGAATATTTTGTATTGGATTCATTTTTTGTTACTTATTGACATGCATTTTATTGAAGCTATTTGATTTTATGTTTACGCCGCTGTAATGTTCACCGAAATGGTGTATTTATGAAAATTGGTATTAAAATTTGTATTCATGATTTTTGTTTTAATATGCGTCTTTTAAACTTAGGTAAGTACGTAATTGTAGTGTAGTCGGAACTGACAATATTCGTACACTAATCCTTTGTCGATGAGCATTGAGTATTCGGACAAGACTTATATTACGAAACAGATTTAAGTAGTCGACATCAATTTGCTGTCCGATTATTGTTTTCAGAATTATGACTGATATATTGTCGACAGTTTCTCCGAAACATTGTCTGGCAGTTTGTCCGAAACATTGTCCGACAGATTCACGTTTCGTTCGACAACGGATAAGAAGTACGTAAACCGTGAGTTTTGACTAAATAGGGAAGTCTTATCGAAATATAGTAGGTATACATAATAAGTGTAAATATGTACAGTGATGGGTTAACATTGAGTGTGAACTTAATTATTCAGTAAATTAACTTTTATATGGTTAATATAGGTGAATATACAAGGTGTCTTATCATTATGCATATCAACGAATTGTAATATTAAAATATATCCTGTAATCAGACCGTTGTTTGGACATTGTTCTCAGTGTGACATATGCCTAACTGTAATAACCCTAGAATATAGGAAAGTATATACTAATACATTATATTTACATAAATATTTTTATTTCCTCCATTTCATAAATAAATAAACTAGTCCAAAATGGTTTTCGTAGCTTCCTTTTCTCGGGGTTAATATTTGTTTATTATCTACTTTCTTTTTTTATATATTTTTATTTTTGTAGTCGGTCTCTTAATTTGTACTTTTTGTTAAATATTGACATGTTGTTGTGTGATTAGAGTAAGTAGGTTAATTTCTTTTTTAATTTTGATACGCGACCAATAAAACTCGTTATTTTAATTTTAGTTACAAGACGTATACACATACATAATTATTTTAATTATCTGTATTAAAAAAAAATACAGCAGTCTACCCTCACTGTATCTGTCACTGTAATTTAGAGGGAAAATATATAAAAATAAATCGAACCAGAGTTTATTTATTTTTTGTATTTTTATTGTTTCTTTTTTATTTGAGAAATACAGTGTGATGATTTCACACAATATTTTTCATTGATAAAAGGGATTTAGCGCATGATTATAAATAGTTGTTGTAAGGCCGTTGGATGCGTCGCAGTGGCAAGCAAATGTACCTAATAGGTATTATATAACAATAGTTAAGTATTGATGTATAAAATAACTTTGATTACATTCCAATACACCTAAAGTTATAAATGTAAAGTTATTGATCAATTACTCGTACTTAGGCATTGTCGGTGAACATTTTTCGTATAGAAAAATATCAAAAATGATTACCAACAAATGAAACACTGCCATAAATAAATATAAAATTAGACTAAAAGTGCTTGTAAGCGATGAAGAGAGAAAGTTTTTTTTATTTATTGACAGAAAAGTCTGGCAACTTTTATTTTTGTTTATTAGATTTTTGCGCCGTCGGTGTGTGTAAGTGATGCAACATTATTTTTAATTACAACTTTAAGCTATTAAGTGCCTTTTGTTCCGTACGAACATTATATTTTATCGATGTCATACCTATTTGAATTTTATTGTATCTGTAGTAAAGAAATTTATAATTTATGTTCTATGGTTATAGCCACTCGCAGTAATGGAAAAACATTGCAACTCCTAATGTCATTTATTTGGTGAAACAATTTTCGAGTTGCTGTTGATTTTTTTCAGTTGAGTAAAATTATAAATAAGCATTATTGGGAGTGGCTAGATGAGTTCTGAACTTCTGATTCATAATTTTTTTAAAGAGAACCCATCGAATAGAGCAGCGTCATTGCAACTTATACGCCATGAGCCGTCTGAAGTTTTATAATAATCTATGAACAACATTAATTTAAGGAGAATGTATGATATGGTTTAAGTAAATAATAAAGAGTATGTGTACCTAATTATCTGAGTTGATGGCGAATGATATAAGTACCTAGGCGTGTGCGACTGAAGATTGTCATATTATAATAGGCTAGCTTGAAACTTTGTTACGTATAGACATTTAAGAATTCAAGGTCGATATTGGAATAAACGAAATGAAATAGAAAGCTTTTATTTTATTTCTATCCTTCTTCCTTTTCTCCGGTTTATGCCACAGATTCAGCACTATAGTTTTAGATCTTATAATATATCTAACTCTTTGTCCGACAGACATTATCCGACAGACATTGTCCGACAGTTTGTTCGAAAAATTGTCGGTCAGTTTGAGCTTCAGATCACGGTTGGTTCGACAACGGATAAGTCCAACTCTACACTCACAACCTCAGGAACGCACATTCTGAAACACAGATAACCAAAATTTAAAGGTAGAGAAACCCTTTTATTTTATGCTCATCTTTTCGGGTTTGTAACATAAAATAAAAAACAAGTACCTAAGCGAAAAATAATAAGATTAATTTGTTGCATATGGGTAGGCCAGGCGATGGCTTGGAGACATTATACTCTATATGCCTACAGCTATAATCATTGTTGATTCAGTCTCAGAACATCGATATTCTGTTATCAAGTAGAACTGCAGAAAGTCAGTGCATTCATTCGGACATAATGATAAAGGTCAACGCTCATTAGAGCCACTCGGCACCCACTCCGCATGACGTCCACGAGTGGACGTCGCGCGGTCAACCAGCGGACCGCGCGCCGTCAACGAGTGAACGCCGCGCGGTCAACGCGGCGACGAGTAGTCAACGCGCAGCAAGCATGCGAGCAGCGAGTTGTGAGAGTGAGAGAGAGTGCGCGCGGACGGCGGGTGGACCACCCGCCGCCCGCGCGTTGACGGCTTACGACAGGCGAGCCGATGGCGCTACGGAGTTGATGTAGTGAGCGCATACCCATACAAATCCATATAAAGAATACTAACTGCACGAGGCGAGGCGGTGCGGAGTGGGTGCCGGGTGGCTCTAATGAGCGTTGACCTTAAATGGTGCCAATCATCATTATCATAATCGTGTTAGCTTAGGTTGCAACCATAGCTGACAGAAATTTCACAGAGCGAATGCCGTCTGACCTTCGAAATGTCAGTGTCCGTATACGCAGCAGGACCCTACGTTTAATTCGATTGAAAGTTAACTTTTTACGTGCGTGGTATTTAGTACTTTTCGAATTGTATAAGTAAAAAAATAGTACCTTCATTGCTACAGCGAAATCTTGAATTATTACCCAGGAAGCCCCTCCGCTGTTTGAACATTTTCAGACCAATAGTATGTCACCGTTTAGCAATGTATTAGTACCTTTAAAATAGCTTGGTTTCATTTTAATATAATCATTAGTTTATAAGGAAAGCGCCTGCAAAACTTTTATCATGCCAGCAGGACCCTTTTTTGTTTTGACGCTTTCGGCCCCGACAGTCATATTTCTTATTAGCATTTTAATAGTACTTTTCAAATAACCTTACGTTTAAATCAAATACTTTGTAGTTTAACAGGCAATTTGATTTAAAACTTTTGTCACGATGACCTTAAGATTAAAGATACCATTTCAATGATGCTATTATTTTTATGGCTCATAAATATTGTGTGGGTGCATAGAGTTCCCGCCAAAAACTTAGGGTCCCAAGCCAACCTCACCTGCAAGTGGTGCACCTGCCGATCAACTGACGAGGCTCTGACAAACAAAATATCCCGATAAGCGGCAATAGGCTCGCCACCTATTACGTGGGATCAAAACACTGGCGAAAAGTGGGCGTTTAATATGCCTCTGCCTACCCCTTCGGGGAAACGGGCGTGAGTCTATGTATGTATGTATGTATGTATGTATAAATATTATTAAAATTGAGGGTAGATGCAAAATAAATAATAATCATATCATAGGGTATTTTTATTAAACTGTGTTCATAAAAATAAAATATATAAGTACATCTGAAAAGACCGGTTTAAATTATTAAAAATCTCTTTGATTAACGCCACCATGCTAAAAGAAATGAAAGCTCATACATCGGCCTAACTAAACGTTAAGTCGCTGAAAAAATACTTAAAGTTTTAAAACAATTTTTCTGCTATAATACAAAATATTTGAATTACACGTAAGGTTATTTGAAAAGTATTATTAAAATGCTAAGAAGAAATATGACTGTCGCGGCCGAAAGCGTCAAAACAAAAAAGGGTCCCGCTGGCAATAAAAGTTTTGCGGGCGCTTTCCTCATCTTAATATATAAATTAATTAAGAAACTTAGATCTGGTCCTAAGTGGTCTACCAAATTGCGTCAGTATGCACAAGATAACTGTAAATTAAATAAAGAGTGTGAGTCTCTTTTATTAAAGCTTGAGGAAACAAATGAAGAATTAGTTTCTGGTAGGTTGTTATATGAACAACACACAAGTGAGTTGCAAGCACAAATATCAAATCTACAAGCTCAACTCACTAGAACTATAATGGAACACCAGAATGAGACTCATGAATACATCTTAAAATATGAAGAAATTTCAAGAGTTGGTCGAGAAAATTTAAAACAACTTATCTCATTATCCAACTCTAATAATTACTGTTCCAGTTGTACAACTAAGTGTGCGACTACACCTGCTGAATCAATAGAATTGAACGCACATGGATGTCAGTATAATACACAAAACAAACTGCATCCAGTAAAGACTGACAGTAAGAATGTAATAATTTTTTCAGACCAACTGGGAGTGGGTTTAGGGAGTTTAATTGATCATTACACTGAGCAACCAGTACAGAACTTTTGTTCACCTGGAGCTCAGTCTTGTACCCTAGTTGATAAGATTAAGAATACCGACTTGAATGCACAAACTACTGTCATCATATTGTATGGTGACAGCTCATTAGTCTCCAAAAACAGTCTCATAGAATTAACAGACTTAATGATAGATGTTAGCACAAAAATAGGATGTAGCTTTATTATTTGTGCATTGCCTTATTCATATGCTCTCACAGATGACCAAAACAGGCAGATAGGCAAATTAAATCTATTATTGTACAATAGGACATGTCATAGTGACAGTATTTTATTTTTTGACACTAATATTTTTATTAGTAATTTCTTTTTAACAAAAGATACTATGTATCTTTCTTATGTACATAGGCGACAACTTGCTAAATTATTAGCATTTAATTTATATACTGACAGGAGTACTACTAGAGTACTTAAGAATTTGGTAGATAATAGTTATACCAATAGTAGTATTGACACATCTATTAGTTTAAACTATTAGATGAGACAACAGATAGGCATTCATGTGTTTTAAACTTAGTTCATCAAAACATACAAGGCCTATCTGGCAAAGAATTAGAAATAGATTTATTTTTAAATAAACATAAGATTGATATCTTATGTATTACAGAACATTGGTTGCGAGGTGACCAATTAATATTTAACAATCAACATTACTCAGTTATAAGTGCATTCGTAAGAAAGAAGGCTATTCGTGGTGGCTCTCTAATATATGTATGTAATAGTTTGAAATGTAAAGAACGTAAGGATATAGCTAAACTTTCTATCGAGCGCACTGCTGAGATTTCTTGTGTTGAGCTTGAACAACATATTATAGTGTGTGTGTATCGACCACCACAAAGCGACTTTACTCAGTTTGAAAGCATTATTGAGGATGTCTTAAAACAATAATTTCTAGTAGGAAGTCTATAATCGTATGCGGCGATTTAAATGTCAATTTGTTAGAAAAATCACCAATTTGTACTAGGTTAGTTAGCTTATTTAGGTCATTTAATTTAAATGTTTTGTTCTCTGAACTAACTAGAATAACCTCACATTCGTCTACATGCTTAGATAATGTTTTTTGCAATTGTCTTTATTTAAGTAAGGCTGTTTTAACTGACTTGACATCGGATCACTGCGGGAAAAAGGTTGTAATTCCAACTAATACAACCCCTAAAGTACAAGAAATTACATGTAGGCCAATGACCTCTGCTCGCCTAAAACACTTTTGTAATGATGTTGCTGCCAAGATCGCCAGTATTGACTTAACCGTTGATGATCCTGATGAATTATATAAATGCTTATTTAAAATTGTTAATGATGAGTACAATAAAATTTTTAAACTGAAGACGTTTGCAAGGAGCATTAAAGTAATTTTTTGTGATTGGGCAACAGTAGGTATATACAAAAGTAGAGCTAGGTTGTATGATCTAAATGGTATGAAGAAATACAATTTTAATTCTGAATTTATTCAATATGTTAGAAATTATTCAAAGGTTTTTAAGAGGACATGTGCTTTAGCCAAATCCTTATATTTAAGCAATAAAATCAAAGAATCCAAGAACAAAATTAAAACTACTTGGAGCATTATTAACAATGAGACTGGTCGAGCTAAATTGGTAGATAACAATTATGAATTAAAATTTAATGGTGAAATTATTACTAGGAAAACTGATGTTGCTCAGACATTTAAAAATGTCTTCATAAACATACCAGTGAACACAACCAGCTGTCTAGATTCATGTCCAAACAAAGCAGAAATGTTGGTTAGGGGCAATGTGAATGAGTGTGATGTGCTTTTTAATTTTAAATATATTGACACCAGTGACATACTGAAGGTATTCAAGACGCTCAATAATAAAAAATCTGTTGACTTATGGGGCATTTCTTGCTTAGCTCCATATTTAGCTTCCTGATCTAATGAAACACAGTAAAGTAATACCATTATTCAAAAAGGGATCAAAGAGCGACCCTAGTAATTTTCGGCCGATTTCTATCTTGCCTGCTATTAGTAAAATTTTTGAAAAGATTATTTTGCATCAACTAGAGAGCCACTTTCACACAAATAATTTATTTCACAGTGAACAGTATGGCTTTACTAAGGGTCGCTCCACCGTTGATGCCGGTGTAACTTTGTTAAAGCATATTTTTAATGCTTGGGAAGACTCGAAGGATGCCATTGGTGTTTTTTGTGACCTATCAAAGGCCTTTGACTGTGTGTAACATTATACGCTTTTACTTAAATTGAAACTTTATGGTATTAGAGATACCGCACTCAATCTTGTTGCCAGCTACCTTAGTGATAGAATTCAGTATGTAGATGTTAATGGGAGTAGGTCTCTAGGTTTGCCAGTAGGAATGGGCGTTCCACAGGGCTCTATTCTCGGTCCAATTCTTTTTTTAATATATATTAATGATTTGCCGTTCTTTGTACAAAATTTATGTGATATTGTTTTGTTTGCCGACGATACGTCACTAATTTTTAAAGTTGATCGTAATTTAAGTAACTTTGATACCGTCAATAACACTCTTGCACAAGTATTAGATTGGTTTTCGACAAATAATTTGGTACTCAACTCAAGCAAAACCAAATGTGTTAAATTCTCTTTGCCTAATGTCAAAAGTGTTCCTACTAATATAATTTTAAATAAGGAAACAATTCAACTAGTCGAATCAACCGTATTCTTAGGTGTAACTTTAGATTGTAAGCTTCAGTGGGGCGCCCAAATATCCTGTCTCGCAGTAAAACTTAGTTCTGCAGCGTTTGCAGTTAGAAAAGTTAGGGAATTCACAGATATAGATACTGCTAGACTAGTTTACTTTAGTTATTTTCACAGCGTAATGTCTTACGGAATAATGTTATGGGGTACAGCTGCTGATATACAGACTATTTTTGTCATTCAAAAAAGGGCCATACGTGCAATTTATAAGTTAGGTGCTAGAGATTCTTTACGTGATAAATTTAAAGAAGTAGACATATTGACAGTTGCATCGCAATATATATATGCTAACTTAATGTACATGAAGAAAAACTTAATTCTATACCGCAAAAATAGTGATTTGCACAACGTGAACACAAGGAATAAGCATAAACTGGTGGGAACTAACTACCGTCTACATAAAGTTCAGAACTCATTTGCGGGGATTGGTATACGATTTTTCAACAAATTGCCTCTTGAAATAATGAATTTACCCATGCACAAATACAAACGGACAATTAGGAACTTTCTTTTACAAAGGGGTTATTACACTATTAAGGAATTTTTAAATGATAAGACACCGTGGGGATAGGCTTAGGCTTGTTTAACTCACGATTATTTTATTTACATGTTAAGTGGAGGTGCCTCGTGAACACATGACTTTTGCAGGATTTGGATATTTTTATGATTTGTTGAATGTAGTTTAACATTATTTATCTCTGATCATATCATTGTTCACTTGTCACCTTCACAAAATTCTTTCTACATTTGCATTCCTTCACGCGTTCCACTAACTTATGTTAATAATAACGATCTGGAAAATGGAGGTAATTGGCGGTCATGGTCAGTATACCAATAGATTGTTTCTTACTGCTGGTTCGTATACTGTTGTCGTCATGCTCACTAAAATGTCATTTCTTGTGGTGGCGTCGTGTGTCGGGTCATCCCTGTCCCTCTAATATGGCGAGAGAGATGATGGCTGGCACATGCATCATACTCGTGAACGGGTGCTACTTGCGATGACTGGTCGATGACGGTCTTGCGGGCTGGTATTAGATTTTAATATTTAACTGCATCATTTCCATCATGGTTCTGATCACTTTCGCGGATTGCCTGCATTATTAGGTATATATAATGTAAGTGGATGCTCCTGTTTCACCATGTCTATTCTGAGGAGGCTAACCAAAAGTATTATGCTTGAGTATTATGATGTACAGTAAATATATACAAGTGATATAGAAGGTGTAACAGTTGCAGCACCTTACAAAATGTAAATTGTGTACTATGCAAAACCTGGCGATGAAAGAGAGTGACCGTGAGTTTTATTACCCGTTCTTTCTCATGGTTCTACCTATTGCTTTGCGAACGTGGCGTGGCAGTAAATGTAAATGTAGAAGCATACAGTAATAATGTTTTAAATTTGAGTATAAGTAATTATTTTATAAATTTATTATTTTGACGTTCATAAGCGTCACATTGTGACCCAAATGAATAAAGGATTTTGAATTTGAATTTGAATATATAAAATCCTTATGTTACTGACTGACTGACAGACACGCTACAGCCTAAACAATTGGGCGCAGGAAGCTGAAATTTGGCATGTATGTTCCTTGGGGACCGTAGGGCTGCACTAAGAAGGGATTTCCCGAAATTCCCACGGGATCGCCCAAAACGGGTAAATTAAAAAAAATGCAGGCGTAGCTGCTGGCGTCCCCTAGTAAACTAATAATTATATTATACATTGCTAAACGGTGACAATATACTATTGGTCTGAAAACCTTCAAACAGCGGAGGGTCCTGCTGGGTAATAGCTCAAGATTTCGCTGTAGCAATGAAGATAAGTACTATTTTTTTACTTATACAATTCGAAAAGTACTAAATAACACGCACGTAAAAAGTTAACTTTCAATCGAATTAAACGTAGGGTCCTGCTGCGTATACAGACACGACTGTAAATCCGATATTTTCTGCATGGCAGTCTGTTGGTATCGCTAGAATGTTATTGCTGCCCAAAAATATATGTCAGCAATAGGTATTTATCGTGTAAATATAAAATTGGAATGTACAAATGTATCTTAAAACAAATTATAGTTTGTTATAGGTACCTACTTATTGCTAGAACAGACATGATTTATTACAATCAACAAAAATCAATTTGTTAAAGTTTTCGTCGAAATGAATAATGTTCTTTATGGTCAATTTGATTTGATTGTCATAACAAGACATTTACAGTTATTTATCAAAATCAAACTGCTTCGTAACAATTTAGTTAAAAGGGCGCTGAGAAATTGCTAGATTCATAGAACTTTAAATAATTTCGACTTTTGATGTAGGTGTCTGTTTAGTAATAGGTACCTATTTACTGTACAAATTCCACTAGTTCTACCTAATTGATTTATTTGTTCGTTCTATCGAAATGCCCTCTGTAATCGAATTACAGAAGTAGGTAGTTCTGGGTTATTTAGGACAACCTCGTGTTAGGAACTACCTTCGGCATCGAATTAAAAAATGTTTTGTGTTTGTATATAGTCCCGAAGGGGTTTTGTTCTTCGTTCGGCGCAAAGTTTTGGACCGCAATCCAAAAAAAATCCTGGTTAGTCCCATAGCAGTATACACGCTGATTTTTTATTGGTTTAGGAAAAAGAAACCTCATGTCCGAAATAAAATCCTCTACATACATACATACATATCGTCACGCCTTTTATCCCCGAAGGGGTAGGCAGAGGTGTATTTCTACACCCACTTCGCCAGATATACTTTAGTCCCACGTAATAAGGGGCGAGCCTATTGCCGTACCGGGCACATTTCCAGACTTCGTGCTGCTACTGATAATTTCGTGACAGAAAAACCCAATAACACTGCCGGCCCAGGAATCGAACCCGGGACCTCCCGATCCCACGTGCACATTTATGCCGCGAGACCAACGAGGCAGTCGCATAGGGTTTGATGTCGAGTTTTCCGTCTCTACGCAAAGATGGTATTTGCATCGTGTTATCCCTTAGTCGCCTCTTACGACACCCACGGGAAGATAGAGGGTGGTGACACGTGTATTCTATGCCGTCAACCACACGGCAAAATCAAAATCCTCTATTCATATTCAAAATCAAAATTCATATAGCACCTAAAACAAAAAAGTTATGAAAGTCAGTAACTGTTGGAAATACGTAGTAGAACATACCTAGTTAACTACCTAATTCTCTCGAGTTAGGTAGTTAACTAGGTATGTTCGAGCGCCGCGCCATAGTAAATGGCCGCGCGGTCGTGACCTCGCCGCGCGTGCCGCCCGGCGCCGTCAGCTGTTACCTTTTTTTTTTTTTTTTTTTGTTTTACGAGGTGGAAAATCCCTTCGGATCTCCGACTCTTGGGGGAAATAAGAGCCGGAGTATGTGGTGTTTCCACTAAAAACCACCTCGACTTCCGCCATGTACCCATGTGTCGGAGGGTAGGGTTTCACCAAAGCATTCCTCGCTACCCCCCGACGGGTATTGGCCCACCAGATGATCAGGCGTGCCCCGAACGAAACCCCCTTGGCGGCGGATGAAGGTGTTGGGCTCCGCCGCCAAAACACCCAGCGGCCGCAGAGGATAGGGAGGACGGCAACGCAACACCGCATCTCCTCTTCCTCTGCGGCCCCACCGCGACGCAACGATGGTGCGCCCCCATTTGGTCGCGGGAGATAGGGCGCGGGGCAACGCAACACCCACACGCCTCTCCTCCCGCGACCGCACCCGACTGCGAGGGACAGACAGAACTGTCCCCCGCACCCGCACCATGGGACGCATCCTACGCAGGCCTCTACCAAGCCCACGTGGAGCGTCCCCTCCCTGGATCCCGCTTAGCTTCACCGTGGGTGGCTTCTAACCCACGGTTACTGAGCCCCCCCACCACGACAAGGTGGAGATCCCACGGGGGGGGCCGTCAGCTGTTACCTACAGCGGTTGTAGGTAGTTAGTGCGGACCGTATCGTACCGATTTAGGTAATTACGATGCCAACAATTTTAAACACATGTTTTTTCTTCTTTTGTTCTCTTTTTAAGAATCACTCCCGCACCCTAGTGCTAAGTCTTGTGTTACTACGGACATTAAAAACCTACCACTAACGGACACAGGAGTCGAAACAAGAATTTATGAATCACACAGTGTTGTGTCAAACATCGCTTAAACCACTACGCCAACCATGAAGTGCAGTAATAAATAATTAGAACAATAAACGTATGTAACTAAATAGCTATACCTATTCAATAGTTCCTTCGTAGTTCGTACATTACTCGGACTAAAGAATCGATAATCGTTGAAATAAGCTGTGGGTTCACGTCGTTCACGAAATCATAATGAATTTTTAGAAGAAACACGATAAACTAAGAATTATTAGTTACGTTGTTTGTCATAGGTACCTACATTATCTTTTGAATAACTAGACAAAGATTTTAACAATGGAAAACTTTAGTATCTACTTGCGTATTTCTAACGTATTTCCTTTGCTGTCTGCTGCCTACATCACAATCAATTTACACCCACATTGTGTTTTATTTTCACTTGTGTTTCGTTCACCTTATCTTAACACCTATGTATTTTAACTACACTTCGAACACGTCGCTTCTTCCGTGTTCTCTCCAAACACGTAATAATTAGGTACATAGGAACCATATTACTCGACTTATTACGCAACACGGACACAAAGTGATGGGATAAAACGTGACATACAACTATCTCGCTGACCTAATTTCTTAAGACTGAAGTTCAAGGCTACGGACTACTGAGTACTGGCCCATGCCAAATGAACCCGAACACAGTCGAACGTGATTGGACACGAGTGACGCATTGCGCCCGCGTCAAGCCACCGCTATTGGCTGGCCCCGTGTTGAAATGCAGACGGGGCCTCTCATGTAAGCGAGGCGCGCGCGCAGGATTGGGGGGGGGGGTATCGCAGACACCGCAGTCACGGTAATATAATCTAACAGTATTGTAACTCGGCCGTCTTCGTGAGTTATATACCTACCAGACGCGCCGCATGCGAGCTGCGGCACGATCGCGGCTGTGGGTACTGTAGGCACAGTCCGCCCCAGTCCGCACAGTCTAATGGGTACTCTGCTCGAGGCCCGTAGGTATAACTCGAGTTTCGTGCGTTTGTATGGAGTTACAATACTGTTAGATATTATTACCGTGCCGCAGTTGAATGACCAATGCCTAGTACCTATGTGTGTATATGACACGATCGAACGGATTTCGTTTGCGCGCGGCAATGGTGATACTTCGTGCTCTCGAACTATTAAATTATTTATTTTCTCAATACTTTTTTTAGCTTATATTTCAAATATTATTAGCTGGTTAGGTTCTGTTAACGATAAGTAATAAGATGGCTTTCGCTCCAAAACCAATTAAAAATCAGCGTGTATAATTCCTGCTTCGCCCGAATTCTAGTAGGTATATATCATTGACTGATGTGTCGTCGATAGATTCACCGTCCCACCATCCCGGACTACAGGAGTTAAGAAATGGAGCCTGAAAATACACATACTTGTACATTATATCCCCTTTTCCATTGGAACTGGACGTGGTTATCTAAAATTCGGTTTGAAGACTGATATGTCTTCATTTGATTTGTTGACGACCCAGTAGATACGAAATATACTAGGTACCTTTATTTTGGTTTTCCGTAACGTGTCCATTTTCCAAGTTTCTATTTAGATGAAGCTGCATTAGGTACCTAGTTCGTAAACTTGTCCTAGACTGTGGAACCATTAAAGCACAGATATGAGAAGTATCAGATGTAACGCACGGCACAGTTGCGTGCGGCCACTAAAGCAAATACAAAATTGAAAAGCGAATACAAACTCGTCTCAGTGCGCTACGAAGCATCGTACAGTTCGCGCGTCACGATCACGTCAA
This sequence comes from Euclidia mi, assembly GCA_944739405.2. Lineage (NCBI taxonomy): Eukaryota > Metazoa > Arthropoda > Insecta > Lepidoptera > Erebidae > Euclidia > Euclidia mi. The sequence continues at coordinate 19,967,751 of OX123204.2, read as the reverse complement.
CTTTTAAATTCTCAAAATGCCGTCTTGTGTTCTTTAAACACTGTAAAAGTTGTTCCTAAAAACAAAAACAGGAAAATGGAATATCTTTTCACAGGTAACTATTGATAATTTGACTGTTTCCTAATTTAATTTCGATAAAATTCGTATTTGTGCAAGAAATATGTAAGTGTTGCCAGTTTTTGTCGACGCCGTTCTCCCTGAATTAGGGAAAATGCACTTGTCAATTGATTATGTGATAATGATTGTCATGTTAATGAAAAATACATTACCGTATTATAAAAGTATACTGTAGATATATCTTCTTTCTCATAAATATAGTAATAGAATTTCAATTTCCATTAGTATATACCTTACATAATATTGTTTTGAGTTCGATCCCCAAACGATCCAAATATTCGTGTACACCCTGCTACTCGTCAAGCTTATAAACTTTGACCTTTGCACCGTTCTTATGGCGTAAAGAATAAGTATCAAAATCGTACAGCAAATGTTTAGCTTGACTTGGCGCCGTGTGTACATACATACGTATGGCGTAGGGAATAAGTATCAAAATCGTACAGCAACTGTTTAGCTTGACTTGGCGCCCTGTGTACATACATACTAATGGCGTAGGGAATAAGTATCAAAATCGTACAGCAACTGTTTAGCTTGACTTGGTGCCGTGTGTACATACATACTTATGGCGTAGGGAATAAGTATCAAAATCGTACAGCAACTGTTTAGCTTGACTTGGTGCCGTGTGTACATACATACTTATGGCGTAGGGAATAAGTATCAAAATCGTACAGCAACTGTTTAGCTTGACTTGGTGCCGTGTGTACATACATACTATTTATTTCTCAACTAATCGACGCCAGCGGCTTCGCACGCACATATTTTCTTATTTCTCGTTTTGCCCGATCCCGTGGGAATTTCGAGAAATCCCGTCTTGGTGCACCCCTACGGTTCCCAAGAAACATACATGCTAAATTTCAGCTTCATGCGCCGAGTAGTTTCGGCTGTAGCTTGTCTGTCAGTCAGTCAGTAACGCAAGGATTTTATATATACAGATTTACGAAGTAGTTAAAACTTAACTCGGTACCTACATTTAAGAAATGTATTTATAAAAGCATTAATTAAATCCATGGTAAATTCTTCAAAACCGCAAATGAATATAAGAATATTACATAACTATATTCAAAATACTGGGAGATTATTCATAATCTGGCAACTTTTCACACATATCCGCGTGTCCGTACAGTGCCAGTCGCCAAAGGTCAGGCACACATAGCTGTCAACGTGCCACGCTTAGTTGGACGAATGTGCTCTATCTGATACTACTTCTCATATCTGTGCATTAAAGTTGAAAGCTCAAAAGCCAATACCATTTGCTGATCGGTAAACGATAGATGCAATTAAGTGACTTCCGTTGCGCTTTGAACAACGTGAAACTATGAAACGTGGTCGAGTTTAAGGGAATTATTTACTTAAGTTTGTCACCTTAATATAATTTAATATCTACTAATATAATTACAAAAGTTGAAGAGCTTGTTTATTTGTTTGTCCGATTTGAATTTTTTTTAGTGTTATATAGCCTATTTAATTCATTTATCGAGGCAGGCTATAAGCATAGAGAGCATTAACCCAAAATAAAGCGGGTAACCTCGGGCTCATCTAGTAAAGTTTTAAAAATAATAAGTGTAGGTTTTGGATACCCGACTTGACAGTTCTTCGATAGTTTGTTACCTACATCATATACTTAAAACTTTAAAAAGTTAAGGTTTCTTAAAGATATACCTAAGTAAACTTTGTGTGAACATGAAAGAGAAAATATACTAATATCTACGTCTTGTATTTACTCTTAGACAGTCGTAGATGTTGTTTTGAGAGCTAATGTAAATAACTAGCTGAGCCCGCGGTTATACCCGCCTTAATAAGGACTTGAAAGTTTGTATGAAAAGCCGTAAGGCGTCAACTCTCTTAAGAAGAAACACTACGGGCGAGAGAATTGAAAAATAGGTATTTGTAAAATCTTTTGCTGTCGCGCAGCCTTAAGCCTCCCCCCACAGAGCGCGATAGAGACAACGCTACTGCTGGACCAAAAATACCTATTAAATGTACACAAAATCAACGTTTCGTATTCCCCTGATTCCTTCTCCAAAACTTCATCGATTTAACTAGTTTTTCATATTAAATTAAAGAAAGGCTTTGGACATGTTCCTATGTTTTCATTTTTTTTAATAATTTAGCCAAATTATTTTTTTGGATGTTTGAACACAGCGAAAAATCTGTCCAATTTTAAGGATATTTGAAGGTTCATATCTTTTTTAATATTTAATTTATGAGAAAAAGGAAAACATAGGGACATGCCAATCGGGGCCATACATCTTTTGTAAAAAAATAATTGCTCTACTAGCATTATCCAGGGAGAAAACAGGAGACTACGTTTGTATGAAAAAACAGCCGTGGTGTTTCCTCTTAAGCGCTTTAAATAGTGTCATCATCATCATTCTAGCGCCGTTCCGATTGCAATCCAAGATCTAAGATTTGGGTACGCTAAAGTCGTAATAACTTCTTAACAGTGTATTTTCTATTTCTTTTATATACACTATTGGCTTCTTAATAGTCTTTTAATCTAAATAATAGAAAAATACCTCTAATCGCAAGTTCTATTCTTAACCAAAAAGTTTTAGTTCCTTTCACATTGTCCATAGCTAGAGCAATCTTCTGTACCCTAAGTAAAATATAACCAACTTTAACAGTCCAGTAAATAACCAGAACTCCTACATTTTAAGGTGTTGATCGTATACAATAGTCATTATAATAGTATATTAGAACAGCAATAAAGTGGTGTAGTAATAAAGTTTAAGCCGTTCTTAAAACCAACTTAGTTGAGCAGTAAACGTTTCAAGACAACGTGGAACAAAGAAGTAGATATATATTAACGTTTCGTTTTATTGGAAATGTCTGCTCGCTCTTAGAGTTCTTAGTAGACTATATCACACCTTGTTTTGTTTGTTTTTTTGTGAGTGCGTGGCCAATGTGGCCAACTCTGGTGTCGGAGTTTTCAGACCGGCCGAAGGCCTCCGACATGGCCCAACGATTCTTATCCTGAGACAAGAACCGGGACCGACAGCTTTAAGTGTCCTCCGAAGCACGTTAGCGCTCAGATGTAAATGCCACACGCGGTCACCCATCCAAGTGGCAACCTGTGCAAGCGTTGCTTAACTTTGCCGATCTATTAGGAACGGCAATCCAAGTCTCGCTACACATCAATCAAATAAATAAATAAATCAGCCTGACATACTCCAGTGTTGGATATCTCTCTCCAATGACACGACACTGAGCCTGATTCGGCTCTTCGTGTCCAGCCGCTGCCGGCATATATCGTCACTCCACCTAGACGGAGGGCATCCTACACTATTTTTATAGGTTTTGCAACAAATTTGACCAGCCCGCTGCCACTTCAGCTTGCCAATTCTTTGAGCTATGTCGTGAATGTAGTGGGATCGATTTCAATACACTTATGAATACTTATTTCAATACATATATCCTTGTAAACCTCCTTGTCATGAAAAAACGTCTCTCATAAAAATATCTTCAAGCAAGATAAAACGAAACTTCAGGGAATCTTATTTAAGCACAATAATTAATCAGTATAAAAACAGTCTCAAAAGGTCCCTAATAGAATTCTGGCTGTGCCGAGAATTTTGATCTACAACAACAAAATAAGTAATTCCTTTACAGTTAGAAGGCTAAATTAATTTCCAGCAAAGCTTTCGCTGCGTCATTTCAGTATCGAAACTACTTCATTAATTATAAACAATGTGCTGGTTCACGTTTTAAGACTTGTTCTATGCAGTTTTATGATCATTTTAAAAGAATTGCTCGTTGTAAAATGAGGGGACATTAATGGTGAAATTTCCGGGAAGGAAGACCAGTCTGTTGTTAGTAGGAAGGTATATTATGAAAGAATAATCCCGCTTCTTTGCTTACTAACAGGAAGACTGTATCAAGTTCATAAATGAAGGCCAAATTTATATTTATCTCAATTAATGTTTACAGTTTGTCGCGTTAAAACTCGATAAATACCGCCAACCGTGTCGCCATATTTATCATGTTACAACGCCCGATTACCTGAACAATATACTTTATAATTCACAATGTAGATCATTCCGTTACGCTCATTTTTCCTCTAAAATCCAGTGAATGTGCGATCAACAGCCACGGTATGCTTGTTACATTAAAGTTTCATGACACCGTTTCACCGAAAACAAATGTGATAAAAAACCCTTTTCACCTTTGCCAGCGATATTTTTCATTTCTTTGTGCTCCACTGGATTTACGGCTTTAAATTATGTTGAACTTTGCAAGCACCTTATGGAACAGATGTGGTGTTTTAATGCGACGATAAAATTACAACTTGGTGTGTCTTTCAGGGGTTAGGCAGGTGTGTTTTATTCGTATGTTGGTTGTTGTGTGCTTGCGTCATTGCGATACACCTTAGGACAGTGTTGTGAGCCAGATTTGATTCTAATCTAATATTTGTTAAGCCCTTACAAAAACCTTATGCCAAGTGTCAGATACGAGTAAGTCTGTAAAAACATTATAGTTTCGTCCTGAATAAATGATTCAGAACGTATAGCTATATTTCATGAACTAACAAAAATACTCTACCATATTTCTCAACGATTACTAAGAGATTTATGCCGTAGGATAAATCCTTTACCATTTCTGAGACTAGATACCTTTTGTGATGTATTTGGGTAGGACAAAGTGTCGTTTACTTAGGCTGACAATTTGATTAATATGAATTCGCCGCGAGCGTCGGTAAACATTCTTCGTATGTCAGACTTGCAACTGTCCGTATTTATGCAAAAAGGAACCATTCAGCAAAAACACACTTCTGAGATATCAATGGATTTACAAAAACATGTGCAGCTCTGTTAGATTAAGTAAAATGTTACATTTATTTTATACTAGTCGACGCCAGCGGCTTCGCACGCACATATTTTTGAATTTCCCGTTTTGCCCGATCTCGTGGGAATTTCGGAAAATCCCGTCTTAGTGCACCCCTACGGTACCCAAGGAACATACATGCTAAATTTCATCTTCTTACAACCAGTAGTTTCGGCTGTAGCGTGTCTGTCAGTCAGTCAGTAACGCAAGGATTTTATATATTAAGATAATTGTATTGATAAATTACTCATTTAAGTATGTGTTTATAAATTTGCTCTGGATACTCTTAATTTTTCTAGATAATTAAGAAAATATGCATGTGGTTCCTTTTAATATTTACTTACTAATAGCTTTCCTCATTAGCAAAATAGAACCACAACCCATGGGTTTCATGTATATTGCTAAAGCCATGGATTTACCGATATACATGAAACTAAGTATTATCGTAATAACCCTTTGATATGCAGCCTATAGCAATCCACTGCTGGACTAGGCCTCTCCCAACACGCGCCACAGTACATGGTTTTTAGCCTTTCGCATCCATTTCGTCCGAGCCTCGATTTCAGGTCGTTAGTCCACCTAACCGGGTGCCGCCCTACCTTACGCTGACCGAGTCGTGGTCTCCACTCTAGGACAAGCTTGGTCTATCGGCCAGTACTGATATGACCAGTCCACTGCCTCATAAGCTTACTTATTCTGTGAGCTATGTCGGTAATTCTGGTTCTTTGTCGGATAACTTCATTGCGGATTTTATCCTTCAAGGAGGCGCCAAGCATACTCCGTTCCATAACTGGCTGCGTGACTTTAAGTTTGGGTACTAGTCCCACTGTGAGTGTCCACGTCTCAGCACCGTACGTCATAACAAGTAGCACGCATTGGTTGTAGACTTTGGTCTTCAGGCATTGTGCTAGGGGCGAAGAGAAAACTTGACGTAGTTTGCCAAACGTTGCCCAACCCAACTGGACACTACGGTCGATTTCTTTCTCGAAGTTATTGCTACCAAGCTGGACAACAAGCTGTTGCTCATGGTCGACATACTCTTGAACAATTTTAAGCATCCATCCGTGGACATAAAGCGATCCCGACATGATGAGTTCGTCATAATATAATCTTACTATTTTAGTGTCGAGCGGAGCGGATGTCATCAGCGCGTACAGTCATGGCGAATCGCGAAGTGGATACAGGTCGAGTTATCGATGAGTCGTTCAATCGGTGGTATAGGCACGATTTGTAGGCTGCAATGGACCAGTTTATCCTGTATCTTTGCCAGTAATTTGTCAAAAGTTATATTTGACATTCGAAAGTAATTAAAGAATTTACTTTTGTCAGCCCTCAAAGTGCCATATAACAAGACAAATTCTTCTGCAACGGCTCTCTGCTCAATCAATTGATGAACATGGAGTCTTCATCGTCGCCGATTTTTAATTTTTTTGGGATAGATAGTACAAAGCAGCAATAATTAATACACTCCGCATTTTGATCATCGACTGTACAGTAAGGCGGTTAGTACGATATTAAAACGAGCCACGCTGAGCCTCAGCGCTGACTAACTACGCGCTGAGCTATGAGCGCTGACGGTGAGCGTGAGACTAAAATCAGCCTTAGTTATATAAGTTGAATGTCGCACGGTTTTTGACATGGCATGCTACCACGAAATTGTCTGAAATCTTATTTTATTCATAACTAAAGTAATCATCGTTTTAGAGACAATTGGTCTAAGCCATCCCTATTGAACTAGCTAATTGTTATAATTTGTTATTGAAATTTTATAACATAATCTTGGTTTTGTTCAGTTCATGCCAAGACAAGTTCATGTCGAGAGGCTCCGTTTAGGCTATGGAGCATCCCGTTCAACTCTTCCAGAGACTCCGCAACGATGAAGATATCGTCAGCAATCCGAAGGAAGCTTTGAGATGTAAGAAAGAAAAGAAAGAAAGAAAGAAAAACTGTTTATTTGTCACAGACACTGGAAAGGTATAACATAGGTATATAAAATAAGACATCACAAGGCATAACAGTAATCTGTGACAGATAGGTGCACACTCAGCTATACTGTTGCATTGTGGTAGTGTCCACAATACAACGCTGTTATTCTGTGTGCACCTTAAATGCCGCACGGACGTTAAAGAGCACAATAATTAATGAAAAACATAAAAGAAAAATTTAAAAATAAAATATACATAGGTACATAATCTAGCACATGAGTAGTACCTATATACTCATGTATATCTAGGCAACAAAATAATTATTATTACACAAAAACAGGATAAAAAAGTATTAAAAAAACAATATATTAAAATATAATAACATAATAACATAATACATACGCCGACTCAATTACTTCGTAATTAAGTCGACGCATGTATCATATCGAATCCATGGATTTTATTTTCAACGCATAATGTTTATGCAGCGGCGCGGTCGTGGGCGACCGGTCCGCAGGATGGCGCGTTGCGCGTCGCATATAGGTGGCATACAGCCACCGCATTAGCTCGCGCGCGGTACGCTTATGTAATCATTGTTTACAAAGCAAATACCATGTTTGCGTAGAGACGGAAAACTCGACATCAAACCCTATACGACTGCCTCGTTGGTCTCGCGGCATAAATGTGCGCGTGAGATCGGGAGGTCCCGGGTTCGATTCCTGGGTCGGGCAGTGTTATTGGGTTTTTCTGTCACGAAATTCTCAGTAGCAGCACGGAGTCTGGAAATGTGCCCGGTACGGCAATAGGCTCGCCCCTTATTACGTGGGACTAAAATATATGTGGCGAAAAGTGGGTGTAGAAGTACACCTCTGCCTACCCCTTCGGGGATAAAAGGCGTGACGATATGTATGTATGTATGTATGTTTACAAAGTACAAAGGGACAGTTTGTTATTTATAAAAGAAGTACCTACATCAGTGTTATCAGTTCCACATTCATCAACCACAAACTGTTGCATCAATAAAATTTGTCACACTTCCATCCATCAGGCCTAATTGATACAATGCTGATTAATAATAATAATTTATCGAGTAGCCGCCTCGTGACGCCCAAACGTCGACATACCTACCTCGTCCGCAGATCACAACCATTACGTAAGTAACACTGTTTTTTTATGTTTATTATGTGATTATAACTCATTGATTTGATAAAAGATATTTTTTTAAGTGAGATTTAAAACTTGTTTTTGTTTTTAGTGATCTCAATGGGGGAGGTAAATCGTTCCAGCAAGGCGTGGCGGCATATTTGATACAGCCCCGAAATGCTGTTGTTTTATACTTTGGCATTGTGAGCGGATTGGAAGTGGAACGAGTGGAGTACGAATAGTGGTCCTGTCTCCAACTTAATTTATTAAACAGGTACATCGGTTTTTGTGTGTTTACAACTCCAAATAATAGCGTAGCCAGGTGAAGCTGTCGTCGCCCCGCCATTATTAAAATATTGGCTTGATTTATGTATGGTGTGACATGGCTACGACGTGGGATATCGAAACAGAACCTGGCACAAGCATTTTGAACCCGTTGTATCAATCGGGTGGTTCTAGACAGTAGACATGGACCATACACAACATCCATATAGTTAAATTTTGCTAGTACCAGGCTGTCTACTAACCTCTTCCGCAATGCAACACTTAAATAACTTCTAAACCTATAAAGTAACTTTAACCTATAAAAACAATTTTTTGCAACATTACTTACATACGCTTCAAAGTGAAGTTCCGGGTCTATTATCAAGCCTAAGTTGCATGCCGAATCCACTCTTGATATTTCAACCCCTTTAACTTTTATAACAGGTTTAGCTAATAAAATGTCTTTTATTTGTTTTTTACTGCCCAGTATCATATAGTTAGACTTGAGTGGATTTAAAACCAGGGAATTATCCTCAGACCATCTGACCACCTCCCTCAGAACTTTATTGATCTTCAAGGCCATAGCAGTGGTGTCTTCCGATTTAAATGACACATACAGTTGTAGACCATCCGCGTACATATGGTATTGGCAATCTGTCAAACATTTTGTTATGTCAGCAGTATAGATGATGAACAGCAAAGGTCCAAGGATGGAACCTTGTGGAATTCCTCGGGATACAGATTGGGGAGGGGATGATATTGAAGAACCATCCTCCTTCTGAATCTCGACGTACTACGATCTGTTATTCAAATATCCATGGAACCATTTGACTGCGCTTTCACTAAAACCATAGTATTTTAATTTTGAAAGTAACAGTGGCACATTTATGGCGTCAAAAGCACGGGAGTAGTCCAATAATGTCAGAATAGTACCCTCCCCCCTGTCCCGCGCTTCAATTATATTACCTACCACATCCGCTAGAGCCGTTGCCGTACCGCGTCCCCGTCTGAAACCGGACTGTAATTCAGGGAGAATGTTGCTTGTTTCCAGATATTCCATTATTTGTAAATATACAACCCGCTCCAGAACTTTGGATAAGCAAGGCAATATGCTTATCGGACGCAGGTCTTTGTAAGTTCGAGGGCTGTTATTTTTAGGTAATGGCAAGACCTTTGCACAGCGCCAACGTTCTGGAAACGTATTGGTATTGATGGAAGTATTTATTATATCTGTTATTGCAGAAAGACTTTGTGGTAGTGTGAGCTTCAACATCTCTATGGAGATCCCGTCTATTCCCTGAGCATTTGTAGTAATACCATTAATTATTTTCAAAATAACCTCTTGATCTACAGTTTTAAGTGAGAACCCTGATTTTCTGTAACTATGAAATTCAAAGAAGGTTAATTGAGAAATTGACACAAGTGGACTGCCAGGAACGTCCAGGAAAGCGGTATTTATTGCATTTGGATCATGTAAATGACATGGCAAAGTAGTCCCCTGATTAGATTGATATACATGTGTCTTCAAATTATTCCACAAGCTTTTGGGATCATGTATTTTTTCATTTATATGCTTATTAAAATAGGCTGTTTTTTCGGCATGCAAGGATTACTTGACTTGACGTTTCAGTTGGAGGTAATAATTTTTGTGGCTGTCCATTTTAGAATCGTGATAACGATTACGCGCGTCATTACGCAGGCCAAACATTAATTTTATCGTGTTTGTTGTCCACGGGGTTGCAGGGCCACGGAAAACCCTAACCATTAAAGGGGCGTGTGCGTCAAAAAGATGTATAATACATTGAGTAAACACATATACCATAATATCGACATTCCCTGCCCCACATATATAATCCCATTGAATAGAATCCAGGTCGCTAGCGAAGTTCTCAAAAACTATATTTTTGAGTGGTCTATATTTCACTATTCTTGACTGGGGTTTGTCTTTTTTTATTATAAGTTCACATTTGACAAAAGAGTGATGGCCCAGCTCAACAATATGATCCACACATACATTTCTATGACGGGCATCTGTGCAAATTATGTCTATAAGTGAACAGCTTTCCTGAGTGAAATGTGTCGGCGTGGTCACTATCTGCTCAAGACCACAATAATTTATAAAATCTACCAGCTGCCTATATTGGATGTGTGCTTATCTAACATATTGACATTAAAGTCCCCTAGTAGTATAATATTGTCGTATGGGGCCAAGGTGCTAATGCTCGCTGTCATGGAGTCAATAAAACAAGTCACATCTAGCCATGGTGGCCGATACGCGGTGCCAACAAGAAGTTTCTTATTGTTTAATGTTATGCTCAACCATAATTGTTCGACCTGTGCATCCTCCGGATGAGCCAATACACGTACACGTACACCATCCTTAACATAAAACGCTACTCCCCCACCACGTCCCCCACGTACGCTCAGCGGACGAGGTACATGTTTAAGGTGGTAACCCTGCACAGCCGGAGCTCGACCCTCCTCTCCCACTCGTAGCCATGTCTCATTTATTGCCATTATATCCACCGAGTGGTAAAGCATAGCCAAAATAAATTCATCTTGTCCAGTAGCAAGAGAGCCCGCATTGAACAGACCTAACTTAAACAATTTATTTTTCGTCATTGATACATGATATGCAGTTGTAAATATTGCAATTGTAAATAACACACGAAATTATTATGTAATGTACATAAAAAACATTTTAGTAGCATAGTGCTCATACACACAGAAAAATAAAATATAAAAATTGGAATGACGATATTAAATAATAATGTACCTAATCTGAAATTATTTAGTAATATATTCTTGGCATTAATCATAATGTTAATAATGCGTATGTTCAACAAAAACCAGATATGTATGTTATTATAGTAAGTAAGAATCTGCAAATAAAAATTATACGAACTATTATTTTGTTTTATTTTGCGTTCCAGTTTCGGCGCCAAACGTGGACACAATGTCAGCCTCGCAGCGTATGGGGCAGACGTCGTCGCCGGGTGTTTTCCGGGCAAATATTCGGCCTCTGTTGGTCCAGACAAACTTCCACCCACAACGCAACCCGGCTTCCCTCGCTCGACGAAATAACGCCCTGTTTCGCTTGGTAAGGCGCTCGTTGATGTAAAATCTCTTTGGCTGTCCGGGGAGATTCAGACCAGATGTGTCAGCACCACGACGTACTCGAGCCGCTCTCAATATGGTGTTCCGCAAGTCATTCCGTACAAGTCGGACGACTACGGTACGCGGGCGGCTTTCAGTAGGACCCGATGAGTTAGTCACATTGAGATGTCGCCCGCCAGCACGATGTATACTCACTATGTCTCGGTCCTCAATAGCTACACCCAGTTTGGGAGCTATGAGACCCATAGTGTGAATAAGGTTTTCACCGTTGCTCTCTGGGATGTTTGTGATCTCAATATCGTTGGCAAGGAGTTGTTGGTCACGTTCATTGAGATCGAGCTTCAGTTGTTTTACGACCTCATCAAATTCTGTCGAACACGTCCTTGCTTGACTACTGTTTGACTGCTCCAGGAGTTCAACGCGCTTCTCCAGGCTGTCAACACGAGCGCTAAGAGTCCTCAGTTCCGCCATCTCAGCTCGGAAAGCCTGGAACTCTTCCCTTACAGAACGCAGTTCGTCTCGAAAGCGGCTCAGCTCCTGTCCGATGTCAGCGACTGCCTCCTGCGTGACAGCTTCATTTATAGACGGCGACTTAATCGACGAGACTTCGTCAGTCCGAGGTAGAACTTTTGTCCTTCTTTTGCACTCAGGACAGTACCATGTTGCAGCTGGAGTACCCGTCTGTGGCAAGGCCACACACTGACGATGGTATACAATGTTGCATTTATTGCATTTAACGCCATCTGCTGGTGTCATAAACTTACTACAAGCACCACACTTTAATCCCGGCATCGTTACAATTATTCAGATGTTGAGCGATATCGATCTCTGTTAATTTCGCGCGTAGACTAATAGATGGCGGTATTCCAGAACCTATTCAGCACTCAGTGTTATCTCAGCTGTATGAGTACAGGGCTAAACCAATAGATGTCGCTTTCACCAATATTTAAATCTATGGTGTTTACAAGTGTGTCCTATGGCGCGAGGAGACAGACAGCCCACGCAAATACTAGGGTTGGCAGTCCGCACACTTTCAACACTAGGCACTGTAAGTTTTTTTAGTATTTCCAGATTTTCACTATAACTATTTTAATTTAGGGTAGAATTAATGTCAGTTTCATTTAGTATTTAGTTTTAGTTAGTTTTTAGAATTTCCACTGCACATTAATGTTGTATAACAGTTGTTGTTATGTACTGCACTGAAACCAATGTTTTGCCGAATAAATGGGTATAAATTAAACTGTTTTTTATTTTATAAAGACAAATACACTATAAAAAGCTTATGGCTGACTTAACGTCCGTGACGTCATTCATTGTATTGTATTCGCCGTTAATGTTTATGCCAAGTCCAAGCCGGTCTAGCATCTTAAAGATGGCTTTAAGTGCGCTGGCGAAGAACTGATTAAAATATTAAGTCTCCCTGCCTCACACCTCATTGCAATAGCGTTGACGGGGCTGGAGTTGGATAGTCTTAGTGGCGATTTCATACAAACCTATCAACGCCTTGATGTAGCGCCAATCGGTACGAGACCGCTGCAGAGCAACCAGAACCACCCAGATTTCGATGGAGTCGAAGGCTTTCTCGTAGTTCACGAAAACCATACACAGCGGCTTATTGTACTCAATGGTCTTCTGTATATTCTGCCAAACAGTATGGATGTGGTCTAGTTCCTGTGGCTGGAAATCGTCAAGTTTTCTGGCGAGGCTGTTTGTTAGCACTGTCAAGAACAACTTGTAGAGGTGGCTGAAGAGTGAAATGGGTCTATATGTTTTTAGCGAGGTTTGGTCACCTTATTTGAAGAACGGGACAACCGCACTCCCGCTCCACGCCTGAGCTGTAAGGCCCTGGTAGATAACGGAATTAAAGAAGCCGCCAGCTCTTTCAGGACTACAGTCCCTCTCGCTCTTAAGAGCTCTGTGGTGATTTCGTCATCTTATGGAGACTTGTTGTTCTTAAGTTGCTCGAGACCTTCTCTTACCTCACCTTGGTTGACATCAGGGAAGTTCTCCGTATATTGGCGCGGGAGTTGGGCTCTATAGTCATCATTGCCTGGTTTCAAGAGTTTAGACTTCCATGATACGTACAGGTCTTTGTAGAAACTCTCAATTTCAGCGAGAAGTTCGAACTTTAAGTTTACGCCTTCCGCAGTACAATAAAATCACGCACTTGTGGTTCAGCTGTTTACAATATTTATTTATACATGGTAGAACCGAATGCTCGTGGTTCCATTTTGCAAAAAAAATATCAGTCATTAAAAGCTAAATTTATTTTACGCATAACGATACCACAGAAATTTGGTTCCATTTGGTATATTATAATAATTGTTAATAATAGAAATATTTTTAATGTATAATGGTACCAAGTATCTGCGGATCTGTTTTGTATAAAATGACATGGAATTTATATGGTTTGTTTGTTTGATGAAATGAGTCCCATGGTACTATGGTTCGGTTTTGCAATATGTATAATATGTGTTTTTGCTGTTGGTTCCTTTCTGCTTTTTGTATAACTTGTATCCAAGGGAAAAATCATGTGAATCTTTTTTGAATAAGAAAATAAACCACTTATAAATTAGTATTCTTCAAAAAAAGCAAAAATCGAAATTTGTCGTGTGGTTCCTTTTTGCATAAATACGGACAACTGATGTTTTGATTGTTTTCAATATTTTCCTTCGAGTATTGAATTTCCTACGGCATAATAGGAAGGATTCGTTTTGAATACGTAATTTAATGTGACTGAAGATATTGTATTATATTTAACTATGATATCTCGGTAGTTATAGCCCGATTTTAATCAGTCGTTTGAATTTGTTTATGGGAAGGGTAAGTATACAGAGAAATTGATAGTAGTATTTTCTTCAATTGAGTTGAATTGCTAAATAAGACAACGAAAACAGACAATGCAAAAATATGCATATGAAATGCCTTTCTCGATATACCTTTGCTTCTGCTGACCCTTTTAAAGTGTCACGTGGCATTGGTTATCAGAGAATATTGGCACAAAAAATCCCCACACTATTTTTATTTTATCTTACGGAAACGCAAACGCCGTCACCTTTCACTAAAGGCTCATTTAGTCGGCCGCAAACATCCCAAATATCCATATTCTAGCTCAAACCGAGACCCGGGCTCATTTCAAATTCAGCCATCCGGTCCGGATGATCGCCTTTGAATGCCGGATTAAAACCGGTCCGTTATCTGCCACGGCGCAATCATTTGCCCAAGAAGGTCCCTGTCTGTCAGCGTTTATTCATTTGCCGATAAGGTACATTACCTTAGTAAGCATAATCTGTGGGTTAGAATTTAGAACAAACGCCTAGTGTGCGCGCGAAATCCGATATTTTTTGCGCCAATGTTTGTTTCTTAAATTTTCGGTTCAGGTAGGCATGTATTAAAGGCATGTTTTGTTATGCCCGAGGTTGAAATGTAATTAAATATGAGTTGAAAGTGATATTTTATTCTAATAAATGTAGAATTGAAATTAAATTTAATTTGTATTAAGTTACATCATGAGAGTAATTTATTTCATAACTAGAGGACGCCAGCAGCTACGCCTGCATTTTTTTTTAATTTACCCGTTTTGGCCGATACCGTGGGAATTTCGGGCAATCCCTTCTTAGTGCACCCCTACGGTCCTCAAGAAACATACATGCCAAATTTCAGCTTCCTGCGTCCAATAATTTCGGCTGTAGCGTGTCTGTCAGTCAGTCAGTAACGCAAGGATTTTATATATTAAGATTATCAGGGCCGGAGATTTAGATCCATGTCTGAAGTAATTTATGTACGCAAATGAGTACCTATGAGTACCATTTGTCTGCTATCTTACATATGTAGGTACATGATCGACTATATTCTTCGAAAAGCTAATATGAATATTCTAATATTAGCCCCATTGAAGTGAATATCTCAATTTCAGCCGCGTAATTTTTATTTAATCTCCGTAACCGTCTAGACCATCTCTATATTTCGCTCCGTTTTACGCTATCTTGACTATGTAAAGCTTATATTTTAAACTAAATTATAGTCCAAAATACTTGCTAGTACAGTGAATACTAAAATGCTACAAAGCATTTAAAATTAGGTGTCTTTTGTTAATTTTCGTCCCAAATTAGGTATTAATTTTACGTCTGGTAGCACGCAAATCGATTTAGTAAATGGAGGTCTTTCCTAAAAAACCCTTACTTTGTTTCGACTTTAGTTCTGGCATACGGTATATCTTTGAGTTTCGATAGCAGTCGTCACCCAAAGAAGCAGTCTGGCACGCAGGGACTTATTCGCTCTCAGGTATATTCTTGGGATACTTATGTTCTATGTTAAAGCTTTAAAAAGCGTAACAAGTAAAATCAAGCGTAATAATAACTACCGATGCAAGGTGTATTTATCCCTTCATATTTTACATTCATGAATAATGTGTAAAACAAAAACATATTTTCCATAAAAATGTATCCCGAAAAATTTCAATTATCTTCTTAAGCACCGTACTCATTTTTATTTTCATTTTATACAGGCACCTTTCCATATTGGTAATAAATCAGTACCTTCTTCAACTCACGGTTACATTATATTATGTAAATTTGACGCATTATTTTACTTGTGTGTATGTGTGTCTGTCACCGAAAATCCTTTTGACGCGGGTAAGAATATAGGCTTTATCCGGACACATTTATTTTTATTTATACGTCGGACGTAGTTACTACAAAACAGTGCGTTATCTCTTTTTCGCGTAATGTATTAAACATCTGAGGCGTACGTAAAGCATTGGAATTTAATCGTTAACCCATTTAATCTAAGAGATGGATTGGCAATAGTATTTCGAAGGAT
The DNA here is from genome assembly GCA_944739405.2 of Euclidia mi. NCBI lineage: Eukaryota > Metazoa > Arthropoda > Insecta > Lepidoptera > Erebidae > Euclidia > Euclidia mi. Next base: position 19,951,543 of record OX123204.2, on the reverse strand, counting down.
AGGAAGGTCTTTATGGTTTCAATATGAATTGGCCAGATCGCCTTAGAAATACATAAGTCATCTTTTAAATGTCGACGTAAAACTCCAATGTCCTTCCTTACATTTCAGTTTTATTCAGTCAAAGGCAGTTGGACTGACCTACATTTTTCTATTTCACTATATTCAAAATGAATATAAGAACCTATATAACGCCACCATATCGTTTTTTCTACTATCGTCACGTCATCCTAGCTTTTAGCCGTTTGCTCTAGACCCTGGATATCATTTTATGGTTTAAACCAATTTGATAAAATATTAGCTTTTGGCCCCTGTAATCATATATCCCCCAAATCTCCTTACATATTCATATGGAATAGTTAGATCTTCATCTGTGGCCGGTTACTCATCTGTATCTAAAAGGTGACAAAGGCGTTTCGTGCGGTAATCACTCTGCAACATGCCCTTCAATACCGTTCCACAGTAGCCGAAAATGTGGTCACCACAGACCGGCTGAAATGGGCAATAGACAGCTTCCAGGCATTCAAATCCGCAGGCCTGGATGAAATCATACCAGCATTCCTACAATGGGGATGCACAACGATTGTGCCGCACCTGCTCGACATCTACTGGGCCTCAATAGCACACAGATACATACCTTGCAGGTGGAGGGCAGTTAAAGTCATATTCCTCCCAAAACCTGACAAAACTGACTACTCACAAGCGAAAGCATATAGACCCATCAGCTTGACCTCCTTCTTATTGAAAACGCTGGAGAGACTTACGGACCGATACCTCCGTGAGGGCGCATTACTGCGCAATCCACTACACCCACATCAACACGCCTACAGAAGTGGCAGGTCAACTGAGTCGGCGCTGCATTCCGTTGTGGGAACCATTGAAACAGCGCTTACCAACAAGTTAATGACACTGGGGGCCTTCATTGACATAGAAGGTGCCTTCGACAAAACTAAGTTCAACAGTATCAGCCGGGCCCTCGAAAAGTTCGGAGTTGAGCAAACCCTTAGTGGCTGGATTGATCAACTGCTGAAACAGAGGGCAATACAATTCACGGTAAACTCCACCACAAGGGGCATAGTTGCAAAAGGCTGCCCTCAGGGAGTTGTACTCTCACCCCTGTTGTGGAACATTGTGGTGGACGATCTGTTACGGAACTTAAACGACAGACGATTCTTCACGGTCGGCTATGCAGATGACATAACCATCCTGATCAAAGGTGACTCAGAAAACACGATCCGAAATCGGATGCAAGCAGCCATCAGGATCATGGAGGAATGGTGCAACCAACATGAACTGACGGTTAACCCCAACAAAACGGAGCTAGTACTTTTCACCAACAAAAGGAAAACCCATATGTGCAAAACACCAAAACTCTTTGAAACGGAGCTTACCCTATCGAATGAAGTCAAGTACTTGGGCGTAATACTTGACCATAAGCTAAACTGGGGCAAGCACATCAGCACAAAAACAACAAAAGCATGCACAATCTTCTGGCAATGTCGGAGAATCATAGGCAAAAAATGGGGTCTCAAACCATCAATTACCCTGTGGATCTACACTGCCATTATACGCCCCATGCTTACATATGGTGCAGCAGTGTGGTGGCCACGCACGCAACTAAGCACAATCACAAAAAAGCTACTGAGCCTTCAACGCCTAGCCTGCTTGGCCACAACAGGCTGCATGAAGAGCACCCCAACAGCCGCCTTGGAGATACTACTGGACCTAAGACCGCTGCACCTAATGATCCAGCAAGAAGCTGGCGCTGCAGCAATCCATCTAGGCAAGCTCGGGCTATATATATAATGGAGAAAGGATGATCGAATTACCCACGCACGCCTAAAAGGGACCTTAACCAAAGAGATCCCAATGCTAGAGGCCGCTTGCGATCTCATCCCTAAAACTTTTGTTTTTGACAAAAAATATCGCATCCAATTGCAGGAGGAACACAAAGATAGCTCTGGTATACACGAAGTCAGAGTATACACAGACGGATATTTATTTATTTTATACTTTATTGTACACTTATATAAAACATTTAAAGGAATTATAAATGAAATATAGTACAATGGGCGGCCTTATTGCTAAAAGAGATTTCTACCAGGCAACCTTTGGATGGAGATATTATTGGTAGGAAATAAATGGTAGTTGTAGAAGTGTACCAGTACCTATGTAAAAAATTGCATAGACTTAATATATATATAAATAAATATAATATTGTGATATTTATACAATAATAATATGCTTAAATACATGTATATATATATATATATATATATATATATATATATATATATATATATATATATATATATATATATATACACATACATATACCTACATAAATACTTATACATACATACACATATATAATACACAAATACATAATAGTATATAGTAGTGAAACAGAAAATTTTATAATGTTAGATAGTAGTCCTTGACTAAAGTTTTGAACCTGCTTACCGTCTGAGCCTGTCTAATATTTAATGGTAACGCATTCCATAGGCGGACAGCAGTGACAGAGAAAGATTTATCGAGAAATGACGTGGAATGTACCGGCATTTTTAGTTTCAAATTTTCTGATGACCTCAAATAACGATTATGCGTATCATGAAGGAATTCGAATCTTCCTTTAAGATAGGAGGGAGTTGAAGGGTTGAACAGTATATTGTACAGCAAAGAGAGAATATGAGCATTCCGGCGATGTCGTATGGGTAACCACTTGAGCTGTGTTCGAAATTGTGAAACATGATCGTATTTGCGTAATCCAAATATGAATCGTATACAGAGATTTTGAAGGCGCACAAGTTTGTCTAGCTGGTTTTCGGTGAGATCTAGATAGCTGACATCTGCATAATCAATAATGGGTAGAAGAAGAGAGTTAGCAAGCGCAATTTTGGTGGCAGTGGGTAGAAAGTTTCTTAATCTTCGTAGTGATCCTGCTGAAGCAAACACCTTTCGACTCACTTCCTGTATTTGCGACCGCCAAGTAAAAGAAGAGTCAATAGTTATACCCAGGTTCTTTACTTTATCCTGTATGGGGATTACAGTGCCATCGAAAGTAACGTGAGGAAGCTGGGACCAGTCGATCTTCGATATCATTCGTGAACTACCAATAACAATGACCTGGTTTTCGAGGGATTGACTTTAAGTCCAAAGGATTTGCTCCAACTACTGATCAGTACCAAGTCACTGTTAATAGTACTCACAGAAGATGACATCTGTGCCAATGGCGACTGTGTATAAATTTGGAGATCATCTGCATATAGGTGATAGGAGGAGCGAAGATTATTTGATATAGAATTTATAAAAATTGCGAAGAGTAATGGAGACAGCACGCCACCCTGGGGCACACCGATAGTTGTATCACACCAGGAAGAAGGTGAGTCTTCAATGCGTATACGCTGTCGGCGGCCACACAGGTAACTTCGAAACCAATCAATCACCGTAGGAGATATGTTTAGAGAGCAAAGACGGCTAAGTAGAATATCAAAGTCTACTGTGTTGAAGGCGTTGCTAAAATCTAGCAGAGCAAGAATTGTAAGCTGACCGCCTTCCATGCCGTTCCTGATGTCATCCGTAATATTGACTAGGGATGTAACGGTGCTATGACCCGAACGGAAACCGGATTGATACGGATTAAGCAGATTATTTTTGGAGAGGAACAAGTTCATTTGGTTGAAGACAAGGCGTTCGAGGACTTTGGAGAGGAATGGTAGGATAGAAATTGGTCGATAATCAGAAAAGGATTTAGGATGAGAAGTTTTCGGAATTGGGGTAATTAGGGCGTCCTTCCACATTGATGGAAACACACCACTGGATAGGGAATAATTAAGGATGTGGTGTGAAATGATGGGTAGGATTGTGTCGAGGATAGGAAGGATCATATTACGGCTGACACAGTCACTACCAACTGCGTTGGATGTGATTGAAATAATGCTCTTCTTAACATCACTATCGGTAAAGTGATTAAAGACGAATGGTGAATAACTAGGGGTGGGGATAGATGAAAGATAATTAATAGTGCTTGCCTTCTGTACTACAAGCTCTCGGCAGCAACTGCTTTAACAGCGGCCTCATCATGGAATGCCACCTAGAGCTGCAAAAGATGGCAGAGAAGAATCGGGTTACGCTGCAATAGATTAAAGGCCACAGCAACTCCGCAGGCAATGACGCTGCAGACCAACTGGCACGGCAAGGATCGGACACAATGATAATGGGACCCGAGCCGATTGTACCGATACCAGCAAGCCAACTCAAAACGTGGCTACGCGAGAGAACCGCACATGAACACGAAAAACAGTGGGCAAACATAAACGAATGCAGACAAACAAAAGATGCTATCCCCTGCTTGAACAAGCTGCTGCATTCTAATAGAAAAACATTTAAGCATCTGACGGGCATAATATATGAGACGGAGGATCTCAGGTAGGATGTCGGGGTTCGAGAGAAACACTGCTAGGCTGAACAGGTTCTTTATTATGTCTCACTACCGCTTACATACAGTATGACCGAACTAGGTAAGCACTGGCCTGAGCTGGCTGGAGTGTAGACTCCTGCTGCTCTCCGACGCTCGCAGGGTAGCTGCTCGAAGGGTCGCCGATGAGCTGGCCAAGGTGCGCTGCGCAGGCAGCTCTGTGGTCGATGTTCAGGCTGAGCGGGTCTCAGGCGGTGCAGCCGATGTGGGTCGAGCGGTCAGGCTCAGGCGTCCGTGGCCTGGCTGTAGGAGCTCGTAGGCAGGAACGGAGGCTTGGGTGGCAGCTGGCTAGTAGCGGCACGGCGCCAGCAGCTCGTGGCTTGTAGCCCGTAGGAAGAACGTCAGCCCGTAGGAAGAACGTCAGGTGCAGTGAGCTCGTAGGGTGAACCCCAGCGGGACAGTAGATAGGAAGTAGAATGTAGAATAATCGCGAGGTGTAGCGGCAGCGTTCCGATGTCTAGGGAAAGTGACCATTCTACGACGCGCACCCATCTTATATAGGCATAAATCTATGACTCACAACTGCCTTTGGCTAGTGAATATGACCATATTTGGTAATATTGCGAACGATGTCTGGCTAAGCTGGCGTTAAGCGCCTGCGAGATATTATAACGCAATACGTGTAGTATTACGTTACAACCCGCCACTGTCCACTCAACAAGCACCTATTCAACATAGGCGTTACGGACAGCCCACTGTGCAGGGGCTGCATGGAAACCGAAGAAACACCCGCTCACGTCATTCTGCACTGTACAAGTGTGAGCGATCAACGGGCAAAGCTGCTGAACAACCCCAGAACCATGAGTGAAGCTTTAAACGACACCAGCCAACTAATGGCTTTCTGGAAGGAACTAAGGTGGTATGAGTAGTCGGCGTCAATCAAGTCGCCACATACACACAATGGCCCAAATAAGTGGCTAAGTGCGGAAAACCCACGACCAACTATAACTATAACTATAACCGTTCTACAGTAAGAACAAAATATTCTTCAATATTGTGTACAATATAGAGTAAATCGCTCTTCTTCGTGAGATCACTAAACGTTTTCCACGAACTAAACATAATATTATGTGGGTGGGTCCTGTAAAGCCGTTTCGCACTAAAACATTTCCCGATAATTACAACAGATCTTTACAGATTAAATCGGTAAAGGTCATATTAATTCCGTTACCGAGAATGGTTTTATTACTCCTGGACATTAAAACGGGTAATACACTTATGTATGTTAATTAACAGAATAAATGGGATTATGGTAGACTTTAGAACTTGTACGTTGGAGACTCGAAAATTAGACATGAATTACGAAAATATTATCATCGTATATACAATAATATAAAATTATGTACTTGTCTTCGCTGGCTTATCATCGGAGAGAAAACTACTGAAACTAACAAAATTAGGTACTTTTTTGACGTAGAAAATCTATGGGAAGTATTTTGTTGTTAATAGATGGTAAAATAGATGGTTCTTCGTCTTCTTTCGTGTCAATGACAAATAATTTTGTTTAAACTTCTTTATATTTTAGTCGCTCAGTAGGTACTCAGAGGAGGAGGCGTTCATGAATAGGTGTTTAAATGTAGCTTTGGCAAAGCTAGCGGTATGAAAATGACTGCAATAGTATTTTAAAAAAGTTAATCCCATACTGCGACTAAAATATAACATATATAAATTAAACATACCTTATAGTGAAAAAAAATATTAATCTCCAAATACCTCTGAATTTATATTATATTTGTCAATTGTCACATGTCAGTAAAATATGATTCTTTTAACGAAAGGCGACCTTGCTAAAGAAACTTTTTATAGACCCTCGGGCGGCAGTTACCTATTGAACCTTCCTGTCAGTCTTACAAATGAAACTGCTGATCAAATGCTCTCCACATCCCAAATCATTTCTAAATCCAACGACAGAAATAAAAAAGAAAAATATATTTCTTTTCTCGCTCATATCAGTTAAAGATAAACTTGGCGTTGGGTAAGCCCAGTTGTCAATTTTTTATGCAAATCTACTACCAATTTCTTATTTTGTAACGATCCTTTTTCTCCTGTTTCGGGAAAGGGGTTTCTTAATTTCCATTCCGGAGATTTGAATGGCCGCCTGGAGAGCTTTGATACAGCGAAGGATGAGAGGAATGGCCATGTCACGTGGACAGAACAGTTAATGTTCCGGAATCTTCCTTGTTGTATTTTGTTTGAGCGCGTGTGCTGTGTTTTCTGACACGGAGAGTCCGCGACTGAAATCAAATATGGCGATGGTGTTTCGAATTAAAATTGCCAGTGGAACCTTTTTTACATCATTCCTCGAATGCAATTTATGGGTTTGCGGTTCTTGGTACTGTAGATAAAATTGTGGTGAAAATTATATTTTACGTCGTTTAATTTTTATTGCATGGTATGATGCCAGCGTATTTAAAGCACTAGGATATTTTAATACCAAGTAGAAATTGAATGTTACTGTGGTACATAATAAAAAAAATATTAAAAATAATTATCACCAGAAGTTTTAAATTTGATATAACTTCTGATGAGTTTTAAATACGCTTTGAATCTATTAAAATTGGTAGGTATATTAAAGTTTTAAGGCTCAAAGTGAATCTATGTTGGTATAAAACGTGATATCGTTATTAACAGAGAATTCGGCAACATAGTTGGCTAGGTTCCTTGCAGTCGCCTTTTACGATACCCGCGGGTATAGCTAGGGTATTTTATCTGTAGACTAACTCCTGTCGTAAACAAACACACTGTAGTAGTAATAGGTAGGCAGAGTAATATATGTCGAAACAGATTATAAACTGATTCACTGTTGAGTCTAAGGCTGCCTACGCGAAGGATGGGATTTATTTCATTTTATTTATATTATGGCCTTTTTCGTGTGGTGACGGATTAAGAATACGGAATGTCACCACCCCATATTATCCCGACAGAGTGAGCATACTATGCAGAGAACAGCACTGTAAGAGAAGGAAAACTTGATACAAACCATATACCAACCCGTTTGGCCAGCGTGGTATAATAGGCCAATTCCTCCTATCCAAGGAGAAGCCTAGTCCAGAAGTAGACTGTTAAAGGCTGATGATGATGATGATGATTTATATGGCCTATAAACTCTACTAATAATTAATAGACTAGTGTGAAATAGCCACTTAGGTATAGGTGTGCACATGCACAGCTCTTACATATTTCTAGTTTTGGTGATCTATTTATTATATAAGGTAAGTTACGCTGAAATGTCTCATTGAGGTTCTGTTTTCATATCCTTGAAGTTTATTTTTTATGGAGGGGTTCCTTTCGAGATATTATGTACCACGTGAAACAAACGATACCTTTTAAGCACGCATTACACTGGAAAATCATAGATGCGCGTTGTGAAGTCAAGCACATGTCAAATGATTACCAGTCCAGCAAACTCCCACTTATATTGTCGCTGTACTCTTATGTAGATACATATTTCTATATTTTATTAATCAGGATGCCGTATTATAAAGTTACCTTACGTTACTGAGCAAAGCGTCGCCATTTTCTAATACTAAACTTTAGCGTAAGAAGTAATGTAGGAAAATTTATTCGGTCGTTTAATATTCTGGGGGTTCATAAGATATCGGAAGCATTTCTGTAATATTATGCATAAATACATAAGTATCAAGTAAGGGTGTGATAAAATTGCGGTTAGATGTCGGTCACTGGTTGATTACAATATTTCCTTTGCCTGCACGCTGTAAAAAAATATAAAATGCCTCTGATGTGCTGATGGTGTAGATTTTTTATGGATAATTCGTAAGAAGTGGCAGTCAAAAATTAATTCAAGTATGTAGTAGCTAATTAAGATCATATTAAATTCTATATGTAATATTAACATAGGTAGGTACGCGAAGCAACTGCAATCTTTACACTATCTAAAAAAAGTCTAATACATGGGTACCTAGACGATTGTCAAGAAACTTATTACTATTTTCTTTATTAAGAATTACATATGCAGCTCTTTAAGAACGGTTTCCTCAGAATTTACTTAGTACTTATTTTATTCTAATATCCCAACAGACACAACCAGTAATTTGGTACGAGAACGAGCCGCCCGGTCAAGTGGTGATCCTGACCGCCAAGGACTACGACTCTTCAGAGAACGGACCGCCCTTCACGTTCGCACTGAACGAGTCCGCCTCCTTCGATATACGCTCCAAGTTTCATATACAAGGCAAGTATCTAACCTTTGTACCTCTCATACGAACGGAAGTAAGCTCTTGTTCACAAAAAATAGAAAAGCAAAAGGTATTATGCGAAAAAAGACCGTTCTAATGGTAGAATTTTGAATAATAATATGGAAGAGTTAACTGTCAAATCAATATTGACGCATTTTTTTTTTTAAACACTGGTAGCCAAAATGTTATGAGCTGCCAGTTAAATTGACAATCTGTATGTATATAGTCTACAAATATAAAAATTACAAAATTTTCAAAGTATTTCCTTACCTACAATTTCAAAAATATATCCTCCATTCATTCAGAGTGGATCAATTGACACAAATTCCAGTAAACTCCTCCTAGGTTCAAGTGCAAACTTTACCGATTCGTCTTCAGAGCAATTCCGTTTCAATTCAGTGGCCTCCATTCACGACAGCCTGAAATTTTCAGAGGCTCGCCAAAATCGAGTTTCCATCAATTAGTGTAGTTAACATGCAATAAATGGCGCCAAGCCTAAGTCTAACTTTGTTTGTCAAGTGCCAATTCAATTTCAGTCCCCGCCATTTCGGTTGCGATGTTGATAATTTTGTATACGACCTATTTGTTTGAGTGTATGTTTGTAGATTTCGGGCCCAATTCTCCTAAATAAATACAGTTTCGATATAATGTCAGTGTCATACTTACGTCACAAAAATCGTATTCTTCTATAATTTAATGAAATAGTAACGAGATCGTAAATTGAAACAAGTGTCAAAATATGAATGTGTCAACGACGAACTGTTTATTTCAAATTATACAATAATGACGTTAGGTTATCAGAATACAGCTTTTGATTCCATTCAAAATATAATAACAATGTCATTTTAATACGAGAATTGGGCCATTCATTTTAGAATGTTCACCGTTTTATTACGGTGACACGTTATTATACACGTGTCTCTATTTTGCTAAAAATACTATTTGGTTGCCACCACTTTTTAAATTTATTTGTTACAAACTAAATTCCGAACGGCTTCAATTGCGTCACGAAGTCACGCAACGACCTATAAAAATACAACTCGATATTTTTCGTACCTCCAACGACGAACGAACTTATAAATGTTTCATTTATAAGTTCGTTCGTCGTTGGAGGTACGAAAAATATCGAGTTGCTAGGTAAATGTCATAAATAAATATCAAATTATAAAGTTATTACGAACATGTATAAGGGCGTTTGTTATAGTTCTCAATGTCAACTGCCAGGACTGTTTGACGATAAAATGAAATAATTTTGTCCTGGACTTGACTCAATTATAAGTTGACACAAAATTAAAACTTGAATCGGTTTTGCAGGTACACGCAATTTTGGTATCTGAGTTATATTTGATTAATCACCAGTTGAGTAAATTATCAAACTGTTGTCGGTAATGGCCTACAAATCATTTTCAATTGATCTACTACGTTGTAGTGCTGTCAAAAAGAAATATAGTTTCATTTTTCAATTGAGGTTGATACGTCTGAGTTTTAGAAAAGTATTGTGAACATAACTTAAACGTTTTTATAATGTTAAAAGGAATAAAGTAAAACAGTAAAAGGTTATCAAAATTTAATTTCAAATTCCAGTAGGTACTACGCTCTAAAATTGCTGGTAAATTTCATACTGAGCAGTGAAGTTTCGCTTTTAAAAGTGCTGACAATATATTTTTTAACAGGCAACATTCTATCAACACTCGTCTCTTTTGACCGAGAGTAAAGAAAAGAGTACAAGATTCCGGTAGCCATCACAGATTCAGGCACTCCTCGATTGACAGGCGTGTCCATCCTTCATGTGGTCATCGGAGACAAGAACGACAATCCCATGGCACCCGGCCATAGTGACATCTTTGTGTACAATTATAAGGTAAGACTTGACAGATTCATTTTTAAATATTTGACATCGCTTAGTTGTTCCTTTCTTTTTTATTTTGTAGTGTTGCCAGGTACTTATTTTGATTCCTACTATTTATTTAATTCTCAGAAGGTTAATGACTTAAGTCATGTGTAACCTTAAAATAAGCCATATTATTTTCTTACCTTGCGCCCATTACGAGTCTTGTGATATTTCCTAACTACCATATAATATTTCCGAATCTTTTCGGTCAGATGAACATTCACATAAAAGCTTACACCAAAGGATGTATGCCATTAAATTTACATAACGTAAATAGTAAATAAGCCATGAGAATGTTTAAGGATTTTGATATTTACCTGCATATTTAAAGGCCTATTACATTCCGAATAAAGTGGCCCGACAAAGGCCAAAAAAAGATTTTTCTGATCCCTTCAGGGACCATCACATTTTGCCTTTGAGCCACCAAGTAGACCTTTTAATATCGTTCGCCTTTCAGTTTCCTGGTTATGTTTAATTTAGCGTTATAGTTGCTATTTTTATGTAGACATATTTATTAATTTTGGACCATCCAGTACAGTCAGAAGGTGATATTCTCGATAGACAAAACGTTTTGTTTAAATCGAAAATCGAATTCTGTAATTCTATTTACGAATTGACATTTCATTTTAAGAAGTGACTTTCCTTGTTCTGCTTTGTCGAGAATGTCACTCTCCTTTTTTTTTAAAGTAGGAATTTAAAATTGGAAGCTTTCTTTTATTATGAATGCCCTTTTCTCTTTTTAGTTTTAATCTCTATATTTGGTTATTTTTTAAGTTTAATAGCTAAGTAGCTATCAGGAATGCTTGTATTATCCAGTATGATTGATTTTCATTTACAACGGATTATTACAAATATATGTAGATTCAAAATTTTAAGGCTAATCATTTATTTAAGTACTGTATGTGTCTATATCAAATTTTAATATCAAAATTGTTTTCTGTGCTGCATCAGCCGGAAACCTACTTCAATGAGATATTATACAGTTGGCGATATTATGTGAGTATGAATAAAATTGGCATTATACATAGTTGTTCTGTGTTTCCTTTGCTTTCTTAAACATTTTTTTTCGTTTCATTCTTCTGTTCAAATTGTATTGGATGGTATGTTTGATGTTCTAATTTCAAACTAATGTTTTGTTTAATTTTTTTTGTTGTTTATGGACTTTTATATGTCCTAGTGTTTCGATAAAATTTTGTTCTCTATGTTGACAAACGTTTACATCGTTATATCGTAAGAATATAACATTTATTTATTTCAAAAAAGAAATATTGACTTTGCCAAAATGTTCAAAGTAGGTATATAAAATCAAGTCTATTGAGGATCGAGGATCAGTGCAAACTGAAAATATGTAGATAAGCTGCGAGCGGTCTGCGAGACCGTACGTGCAAAGCGAAGCGTTAATTCTCAGTCCCGTAATTTGCCAACTTTATATATGCCTAAGTCATAAAACGAATTCCCTGTTGCTATCTAAAATTTCTCGCAGAAAATCTCAATAAACAATTCTTTTTTTCGCCGATCCGCCCCTAGCGTATGCGCATAACTCACCCGCCCAAAGAGGCATCATTAAAAACGAACTTATCATTACTTTATAAAAATTGCCACGACATTACAACCATAGAGCACAATAATCACGTTTTCTTCGTAAAGTCTCGAGCATCTATTTTATTTGTCCAACAATTCTTAGAGGTTCATTTCGTTACATCATTTGTATTCAGTGACGTGCCTTAAAACGACGTGAATTATGAAAATATACGTTTTGTGAGGGTCTTGACGCACTAGACTTTGTTACGCACGTTCTGAATAACGTTATATGTATCAGTAATACGTATAACGTTATTCAGAACGTCTTGCGTCGCGTCGGTGTCTGCATTATTTAATCTTAAGGTTAGAATCGTTGCGAGATGAATCTTTATTTACTTATTGCGAATTCTAGAGTGATTGTGAAATTGACTACATAAGTGGTTAGTGAAAGTCGTTTTTTATGTTTTAAATATAGTCTCCACTGTCACTGTGGACGAAGTCCCCGCAAATAAAGTGGATTTGTAAATAGTTAAGTGCAAATCTATATTGCTTTATGTATTCTTTTAAATGCTCATTTGCTTAACAAGCAGTAGGAATATGACATAAAGAAATAAATTTATATAAATCTTTTTAACTATTAAATTGGATATCTTTTGAATTATTATTAAAATAAAGAAAGTGCTCTTTATTTATTATGTTTACAACTATATCTGTTGTGTGCGTGCGTGCGTGCACAGCACGCTAAACTTTTTTTAGCTCATAGTGTGCTTAGACCTTGAAACCGTAAACCGGTTTACGGTTTTTTATTTTACTATGTTATTACCGATTAGGATGCTTAATTATGAAAATTATGTCTGTGATAAAGTGCCAACACTTAACCAAGGCGAGCATTTTAAAGTGCGTAATTTATGATTTGAACTCTGCTTATATTACGTTTGAGTTCAGCTTTAGAAGTTGTTTATTTTGACATATTATCTAAGAACTATATTTACTACTATTCATTTTTTAATATTCTAGTACTTTTTTTTTAAATCATTTATTTACGGAGCTTCGTCATTTGTGACGATGACGCGCCATTTTTTCTATCTACTTACATTTAACACACAAAAATAATATATTGCAAGATAAAATTAGATAGTTTGTATAGATAGTGTCTTGGCGTCTCCTGACATTGGAGTGGCCAAAGCACTGTTACAAGCTCCGACATCAATATTAAAACATAGCCTCATCCGTATACTGTCGTTTCGAACACATTCCATCAAAATGTGGTATACGTCCTCGACAATTCTAGTACTTAAGTGTATAATAAAAAAAATCGTTACATTTTTTTGCCGTTTACCTATATCGCTCATATACTTACTTAACCTTTGAAAATGTTAGTTGCAGTGAAATGAGAGCTTGTTTAGTTTTGCCTCAGTAATTTCACCGATTTAATTTTACTTAGTCGTTTTGAAGTTGATATGTCTCGTTACCATATCAAGCCCCAAATATATTTAAAAGCAACTTAATTTACGCAAAATAATTCACAAACAATTTATAGGCCAAACCGGGAAAGTCCCATATAAAAAAACATCAGTACTTACAAAAATACACATCAGCCGCAATAAAACAACCGGACAACCCTTACTGAGTACATTTTATCAAGCCGAATGTTTTTATTTCAGCTATAAAATGATAATATCCTTCATTTATTACTGTTTGCGTATGAATGTTGTAAGAGAAGTCCTTTACGAATTATGGATAAGTCAATCGATTCATCAATATTTGTTTAATATTCAATGCTCTCTAAAGACTGGAAAACAAGATTAATTACTCCCGTAGTAAAAAGTATTTTGAAATTACGAAGTTGTTTTTAAATATAGTTAGTATTTGATAAACCATAGATACAAAACCATAGTAACAGTGTTTGTTTTTCGTATGAGTATTGAGACCGCCTTAGGGCCTCCGACAAGGCCTAACGATTCTTATCCTGAGACTAGAACCGGGACCGACAGCTTTACGTGCCTTCCGAAGCACGGTAGCGCTCAGATGTAAATGCCACAGGTGATCACCCATCCAAGTGATGACCTGTGCAAGCGTTGCTTAACTTTGCCGATCTGTTACGAACGGCAAGGCAAGTCTTGCTATGAGCGCTACATTACATAGTAACATTTACAAAGCTTTTCAGAGATAGTGGCATTTTGGACTCAGGGTCAACCTGAATATTCCTATAATATTATCGAGCAACCCATCGACCTTTGCGCCAAACTTAAACTGTTAAGTTAGTTTCGTTCAATACCACACAATAAAGATGTTAAACTGTACAAAATTGCAATTTTTTTCTTATCAATGGATACATACAATCATTATTAAAAAAGTTGATATACTGCATCAGAAATTCAATTATAATCCCTCCGTTTACACACTCACGTTCACACAAACCGAACAAGCAGTACTATTGTATCTAGAGCTCTATTTCATCCTAAAACCGCTTCGCATATATCAATCGTAGCCCCTAGTTGAGCATAACTTACACAAACAGTACAAAGAATCCATTAACTCACGCACACACCTATTGTTTTCGTTCAATCTCGCGGTTCCACTAGCACCTCAATGAATAATGAAACAGATTCGATTCATATAAACCTTTACGATAATATCCTTGTTTTATAATAATATATGGCTATTAAAATGTTAATTTTGCGCTTTAATGAAAGTGGTTTAAGTACGGTGTGGTGCGTAAACAGGGATTAGGTAGGAAGGCACTTTTTGCTGCCCTGATTTCTAAGTTATTACGGGCGAATGTGTACTGAGACGTGTGCGTCTAAGGTTGTTGACTTAGAATTAGCAAACAGGGTCACGGAGCTAGGCTATCGTTAATTAGATTGGTTGAGATAACACGTGGGTAAAGAAAAGGGTTAAATAATGTCGATGAATAGACATGTTCCTTTTATAGCTTTGAAATCTAGCCTTGATTTCGCCTTTCGAGATAAAATTGACGTTGAAATACTTTCTACGTTCGCGGTTTTTACAGACGTCTATTTATGTAGCGGATCTCAAATGCGCAATCAGGATGGGGGATTGGAGAGGTGCCTGTCTGATTGTCAACTATTAAATATTTATAAAAATACAGTGGTGTTGTAGGCAATTTAAAATATCTTCATCATAATGCTACCAATTTTCTCTCGCTTGTCTTGTATATCTGTGAGCATAATGCATCTAAGTGGCCGCCGTTTGTACAAGCTATCGTCTAGTCACCTATTTCGATGAGTAAAGAAACAGGATCGCTTAAAGTGCACAACACTTACTGTGAAACCGAACCCTCACTACATCTCAACAGCTTCGTTCAAAAACATCCTCATGATAAAAAAGTACGAGAAAATGTGCTCAATTTAATACATTTAAATTTGAGCTCGCAAAATTTAAGAATAAATTCCACGCATGCAGTGCTTCGCAATCTGTTTAATTCGGGCCGAGATTCGCTTAAACCGCTCGCCTCTTAATGAAGGGCCGACTTCGCCACAAATACGATGAACCGCTCGTTTAATATGCAAGTTGAAAGACGAGCTACTGGCGCAATTACTGTCGCCTGCGACGTCTGAAATAACTGTTAATGTCATGCGATATTTGAAGCTAAACAGAAATGTTATCTTGTAGAGCGTGAGTATGAATAAAGGATATAAAATGTTCTTGTATTCTCTGGTATTTAGGTCATATTACTATATCCCTTATGCATTATCTGTGAAATAAATATAGATAACTATGTTTCTGTATATTGTTTCGCTTTAGTTCTTGAGGGCGTGAACCATGGTTCACGTAAAAGTTTTTCATCGATTTTGAACTCTTAGATATTATCGTCGAACTCCATATTTACATATTACCAGCAAGAGCTGGTATAATCATATCTGCAGTGAAGCTTACCGATCCCATGATTGCCATATGCCATAAGATTTCTAAACTAAGCGGTCGAGTAGCTTACCTATCCAGTAATCAGTCAAGTAACTTGCCTATTTGAACGCGGCCTCCTTTGTTCCTTATTCGTTTTAATGACAGGCTTTCTCTGGTCCGTTCTAAACCGAGGATTGTGTCCGAAACTCGTACACGCAAACTTTCTACCAAAAGCTATCACCGCCATAATTGATTTGTCGCTAGCAGTTTCACTCAAACTTCACTCAATTAAGTTATTCCTAGTTAATTACAATTTGCTTAGTTTTTCGACGGTGCGATAGAAGTTGATAGTTTAGATAATACCTAGTGGTAAGTTTAGTTAGTGTTGAGACAGCTTTTGACATCGATTTATCTGACCATTTATTTAATATAGAGCTCAAGTCTCTAATCTAGTATTCAAAAGTAACTCTTAAAAGCATTGTGTGCCTTGAAGATCTACTCGCCTTAATTACGTATCTAGACAGCATACGATATAACGCTTACTTGAAAACGGCTTAATTTTTAATCTTAACCGTTATTCGTCTATAATTATGTAACTTGTTAAAACTTGAAAGAGCCAGTCTTTGCATCGAAAACATTAAAGTCAATTGATTATTATTTATCGAAATATGTACCACAACTACCTACCAGCATCTGAAGTATAAATTGTACATCAATTATTATTTAATTGTTTATTATTAAAATAATCATTTTACATCTCATATCGACGAAGGTTACTCGTATTTCCCTATCCCGGATAATTACTAAATGAATCGGAAAATTAACGTTCCGTTACATTCGACCCGAATAAAATTGTTTTAATTAGTTATAGCTGCCAACATTATTATTGAACCTCTTCGGAGGGTTTGAGGATATAAATACATATTTTATTATCCGTTGTATCTATTCGATTTAAACTGTAACGAATTCATTAGATTTTGTGTTATGGAAATAGTTTGGGAGTTGGCTTTGTCTGATGATAACGCGGAACAGAGCCTGTCAGAATGAGTGATTAGTTTCCTTAAATTACACGGGTTTATTAATCAAAATCCGAAACTATTAATAACTAATATCACTGAGCTGTATTTGATGTCAAATTTCAAGAAAACATTTCGCCGCGCGCCGGTGCCATTATAAATGTACTGTTATTTGTTTCAACGGTGATGAAAAGTGACGAAAGAATGGCACTTAAATTTCTTGATTGAACCATGAGACAATAGGTATTTGAAAAGTTTTGTACTGAAAAATAGGTATATACCGTTTAACGCTTTAGGCATACACAAGTATATAATTCCGTTTACCTATTGGTTGGATGTTACACAACTTGGTTATATCGTTTTAGTTCATTTCTTTGTGTCTTTTCGTTACTTTTGTGCTTCTTTCTATAAGCGTAATATATAGTCGTTGTTCCAGTTTAAATATTATCATAACTTAAATAGATTAATAATGAAGCTGAAAGCAGTGCGGCCTGTTGGTCACTTGCCCAATAGGTCGTTGATTCGATTCGGTCATTCATTTTAGAACTGATTGTTATTTACATATCTGTGACATGTTTTAAAGAATAGTTATTCAGTTTACTATGACACAGGCACAGATTGAAAACAAGATGACTCTGTGTAAATTGACAGAAATACTTGTACCTATTCTATCATACCTCTAATAGGGCTCTGCTGGTTTATCCCGACAGCAGGCTAACGGCCATTTTCAATATTCGATCCATACATGGATTTTGAGATTCGAGATTCGTGTTTGACATATTTTGTATGGAGCTTATGTCAAAAAAGAATCTAAAATCTACAGATCTATCTATAGTTCGAATATTGTATTCCGTAGTAAGACAATCATTCTTTCAAAGAACACCAACACATATTAATATAATGGATTTGGTTGTAAAATGTCCTCTTTTCTTCCAGGGCGAAGCACCAGACACGGAGATAGGCCGTGTCTACGTAGACGATCCGGATGACTGGGACCTTGGGGACAAGAGGTTCATGTGGCTACCCTCGTACGAGCAGAGGAGCCCGTACTTCGATATACACAGCAACACTGGCATGATCACCATGAAGGAGGGCACGCCGAATGGCACTTACTTGTTGAGGTTCAATGTGAGTACCTATTGAATTCTTATACTTTTATTAACAAAACAATTCGCTCCAGGAATAAATATTGTGTCGCGGGACGGGTCGGGATGGGAACCTACAACCAACGGACACAATGAACGACCACCTGTTTATTGTATTTTTGGGGTTGACAGAAGATTTTGAAAGAAGTATCGAGTTTGGCTTGACTATGGCTTGATGATTTATCTAAAAGTTATTTAAATTGAGTATATGCACGGTTGTAGTAAGAAGCGACAAAGGAAAATAGACAAGGCAAAAGTACCTTTGCAAAGAGACGGAAATCTCGTCATCAAACCCTATAACGACCCGTCAGGCCGACTCCTCCAAGGCTTAAGGCCAGCAGTGGACTGCGACTTTAAAGAAAGAATAATTTGTTGTTATGTTTTTGGGTTAAACCAAGAAAAGAAATTATAAACTTCTTTCTGCCAATTATTTAGTACCGCTACTAACTTTCTTCCATTCATCCTCTAGGTAACAGAACAGAACGAGCCTTTGGTCCCGTTCCACTGGGTGGAGGCGACAGTGAACGTCACTATCGAGGAGATTCCCGAGGAGGCCGTAGACAAGTCTGGCTCCATTCGCTTCGTCAACATCACTGCTGAGGAGTTTATTGTTCCCGAACTTGATGTGAGTGCAAAGCTAAAAACAACTTCCGCACTAGGGATAAAGGCTTCGTCAAACAGAACGCGTACTGGTACCATCCTGTCAAACAGAGCCCCGGCGCGCGACGCTAGCAGTACGGCGTTTCTGTTTGACTGTATAGTACCATCATAGTACAAGACAGTTAGACGCTATAGCGTGACGTCAGGTTGGCGCTTTGATGCGCGCTAAGAACGCGTTCGGTTTGACCAGGGCTTCAGGTACTTGGGTGTGCGCGTTCCTTGAGCGTGCGTCCGCCTGGCGGGCGTTCGGCGTGCAACCGGCGTTCACTTTGTATTTGTACTAAAGATTGAACGCCGAGTGTTCGCCGGGCGCCCGCTCGAGGAACGCGCACGGTCATTGTGAGGTCAGTCTTATTCTTGTTTTTTGATATGTATAGGAGATCTCTGTTTGTGAATGAAGTTAATAGAAAAGTAGGCTGACAAAACTCGTGCTAGACTCTCTAAAACTCTATTTCCACTGCGACAATCCAGTGCGACAAACACACGCATCATCCGTCGCTGTCGCGTGTTGCTTAAGTTATGTCCTGACTGTAGGTAATTCGGGTCAAGGTTCGAGATAAATAGTCCGACTAGGGCACTAAACACTTCGCCCACTTTGTAAGGACTTTGGTCTAACGACTCCATTTTGGAAACTTCGCAAACTTGCTACTGAAGCGGTGACTTGTATTTTATTCATATTTATTATTAATTAGTTAGTTCTTGCAACAACTTATACTTGTTTAAAATGCTATTAAGGTAGTTGAGACGTAAGATTGAGTTGAGATGCTTAATATTACTAAACGAGAGTTTAAAAGTAGGAAACACAAAATGACTAAAAACTGTGATACTTAATGGAAGGAAAGAGGCACCCACCACACACACTCGGATTGACCTCCCCAACTAGAGCAATAGAAAAAGGTTGACAATACCGAACTCCTCTGACTACGTGCGCCCTATAACGATACTAAACGCTTAGGGATTCATTGGACTTAGTTAACGACTTAGTGGTTAGCAAGTAATTGTCCATGGCGGGTTACGTTCGTCATCGCAGCTTTGATGTCGCGTACGACGCGTACCCGAGCGGAATTGGGTGCGTAGCGGGCTGACAGATGCTAAATATTATAGTTGGGTAACGGGCATTTGTCATGGGCTTCTTGAAGTGTTAAGTGTAATTGCCGTTAATATGACGTGATGGCGTAAGTATGTTATGATTACAAGCGAGTACACTTTTTAAATCTTTAAATTTTCAGCCAGAAATATGGAGGTACTAATAGGAAATTAGAACTTTTAACTGTCAAGAATATATAAGAAATAATATGCTAGTAGACTGCCTCCGTGGTCCAGTGGATAGCGTATGCGACTGCTGATCGGAGGTCCCGGGTTCGATTCCCGGGTCGGGCAAAAGTGTCACTGGGTTTTTCCGAATTCTCAGTAGCAGCACGGAGTCTGGTAACCTAAAATTTAATGGCGAAATGTGGGTGTAATATTACACTTCTGTCTACCCTTTCGGGGATACAGGCGTGAGTCTACAAAAAAAGGCTAGTATTAAGCGTGTTAAGTTCTTCGTCTTCGTTTTGTTTTCGTAATGTAAATAGGTTGTCAATGATGAATTTCGAATAACTAGAGACCTTAAGTCTATTAATGTATTTTACATTAGGCTGTATGTATTTTTGATATCAGACGAGTATAGTGACGTGCCCCGGTGTTCTTAGGCATTTTTGATACAAAATAAATTTAAAATTCTATCAGAGAAGCCAGAACTATGACGTGACACAATGGCCTTAACAGTAGTTGTGCACTGAATTATAAAGAAGACGTCGAAAGCACGGCGTAAACGTTACGTATCAATTTCTGTGTCTTCATGAACCAACATTTTTACATTAAGGTCAAAAGAGGCAGACAAATTATGTATATATTATTTGCATAAAACATTCTCATTCTTAGTCTAGCTTTCCTTCACCAAATTACTAACACAAATATTCGGACCACTCGTCAGCCCGAATCTATTTAATGTGCACCCGCACCACTGCTCATTTCAACTCCTAATTCCATCTCTTTCTAACAGGGTACGAGTAAAAAGGACAAGTTGCACAGAATGCTGGCCCGGCTGTACAATACGTCACTGGACAACGTTGATGTTTTCACTGTGTTTACTAAGAATACTGTAAAAGATGTGTTCCTTGATGTACGGTTCTCTGCACACGGATCGCCTTATTATCCTCCGGAGAAATTGGACAGCATGGTCATTGGAATACAAGAAAAGGTTTGTTTAATTCTAGTTTTTGGATTGTTGTATATAAATTACCTGGGTTTTTTTCCTTATGGAATACAGGACTTGGAAGCTAAATTCTACTTGTTAGAATTGTTTAAGTCTGACGGACAACTGTATTTGATTGGTTGTTCATTTGCTGCATAAATTGTAATTTCTTGAGTTCTTAAAATAACACTTCTATAGAGCACACTCTGTGTGCTATATAGAAGTGTTATTTTTACCAAAAGAAGAGCACATTTTGTGTGCTATATAGAAGTGTCATGCTTGACAAAAATTAAAATTTCTTTAAACAGTCTAGTGATCCATGTATAAATGTGGAAATACAATAAAATTTGCTTTGCGTGGATAAAAAACACTCATGAGATGTTTAAGAATCCTTCATAAATCAATCAAAATCTTTCAAATATTAGTCAGTCTTCAAAAGATCAATCACCTTCTTGAAATACCTTTCGATAAAAATCTGAAAAGAGATATTCAGATTCTTGGAAAATATCCAGTTGTCCTTGTGGTGACGGTTTAAGAATACCAAGTGTCATCACACCACATCATCCCGCGGGTATCGTGAGAGGCGACTAACGAAATTACACGTCGCAAGCAGTATATTTAGCAACAGACGGAAAACTCGACGGCAAAGCCTATGCCAATACATCTGGCCAGCGTGGTATACTTGGCCAAATTGTCCTTTTGACTCACAATATGATTGTGACTCGAATTGAGAGAGGCATATGTTCAGTGGTGGACTGTAAGAGACACAAAGAAAGACAAGTACAGAAAGAAAGACTGGCGTATGTCTTAGTATATGTAGTTTTATTCATAAATATTTCTTTCCCCCAGATCGAAGAAGAACTCCAATCAAAGATCTACATGGTGAAAATCGACGAGTGTTTAATAGAGAAGGAGCAATGCGAGGATTCCTGTCGTAATGTTCTGATGAAGAATAACGTGCCACTATCAGTGTATACTAATACTACTAGCTTTGTGGGAGTATCGGCTAGGGTGGAGTCCGAATGTACCTGTGACGTGGTGGAGCCGCTTGTGTGTTTGAATGGAGGTAAGATGGTACTTATTATCTATGGCTAAGAGTTATATTTGCGATATTAATTTGTTGTTCGAACTTTTTTTATGTAAAACTAGCTTTACCCACCGCTTCGCGCGCGTTAAATTCGGGGTAACACAAATTTACTTTCAGTCTCAAGTTGTGTGAAGACACTCCTGATTATTCTAATGACTTCAGAAACTCTATAGGGTACAAAGCAACTCGGTCAGTATCCATGACATTATCTACAGTTATCTACCGAAAGGTACATAATAACATCACCTTGCATACAGTCAAATGTCAAAGCCATGTTCTAAAGCCTGCAATACATGTTGGACGAGCTAAGGCCAACGCGAGCGTAGACAAATTAATACAAGGCAAGTGTTACTGCCTACACGTTCGGCAAACCAATGCAAATGGCCAATACAGACGAATTTTGAAGAGATGCCCACACGTTGGTCTCCGTCAGTTTGTATTGTGAATTGAAGCGAGATGGACGACGACGTAAAAGTTATTTCAGCTGCTGCCATTTATTTAATGAGCGCTTATAATTATTATTACAGTGTATACCGCACTAAAGTTGTAAAAAAGAAAAGACGAAAAAGAAGGTGGTGGATGTTGAGTATTCACAAAAATAGAACAAGGTACGTATGACCTTTTGTTTTGATACTTAGTATCATGTGCGTCAGAATGGCTGGTTGTCTGTGGCGTTGGTATATGAGAGTAGATTTGAAAATTGCTACATAATTGCTTATATTTTCTACATATAATAAATAATAGCTACATAAGATATATATTTAGAATTAAAATATTTTTTGGCCAGCCATCCTGACGTTTGTTTCGCTCCTATGCCTTTATTATTTTATCAGGCATTTTTCATTGGGATAATTTAAATTATTGCTTTATTATTATCCTTGATTTAACATATGATTGAAGTTAAAACTAAATTAGATAAATGAAGTAAATATGTAGGTAGCAATTATTGACGCAATAGGTACACTTCGAGAAACTGTGCATGCTTTACTTTAAACTAGGAGATGACCAGCCAACCAAACGTCAGGATGGCTGGTCAAAAAAATATATTTTATTTCTAAATATATATCCCATGTAGCAATTATTTATTATATGTAGCAAGTATAAGCAATTACGTTACAATTTTTTTACGCACTACATATAATAAATAAACTCTCATATACCAACGCCACAGACAACCAGCCATTCTGACGCAAGTAGGGATCCACTTTTTGTTTTTTTTATTTGTGCTAGCAATTTTGTTTAATTGAATTTTCTTTTTACAGGAGTAGTATGGAAAATCAGCTATCTGAGCTTCTTCAAGAACCTGAATCAAAGGAATTTCAAAATTTCGTTCGAATGTCGGATAGCGATTTTGAATATTTACTCCAGATAATCTCTCCAGCCATCAGCAAACAAGATACAGACTTCAGAGAAAGCATACCAGCTAAGATTCGACTTGCCGTGACACTCAGATATCTAGCAACTGGAGACAGTTACAGAAGTTTACATTACACCTTTAGAATATCCAGTCAATTAATATCTCAAATAATTCCTGAAGTTTGTCAACCTCTCATTGATGTTTTGAAGGATACTGTTAAGGTATGTAAAATAAACTTCACATATTAAATATAATTTTTTATTACAAAGAAATAAAGACATCGACATTTAAAAAATCTAGGTAATGATAGGCAGGTATGTACTTCAAATCAATTTATGTAATATTATATCTTCTCTCTTACTCATTGCTTTAAAAAATACTTCTTGTAAGATAAAAGTCGTGCTGGATCAATGACTTCATCAGATAAAACTTGGACTTGGGTATTTTGTGGATCAGTTGGTTGTTGTAGCTGTTCGTGTTGAGGTGAGGACAATCTCATGTTTTGACTAAGTATATTATTTTGCTCTGGCACATGTAAAATGGGATAGCTTTGAGACGAAAATGGCCGTTGTGGTATTTGTATAGGTGAATCTGGCAGAACATAAAATGTTTGAGAGGAAGAAGGACGGTGCATTTCAGCCGGTGATGTACTATCAAAAGAACCGGGAGAGCTCATTGCACTTAAGGATGAAGTAGGACGTTGTTTGAGGCTATTTCTAATTCTTGTTGTCAACAATTCATCCAATTCAAACATTACCTCCTGCTGCTCGATATCTGAGAAATATTTCTTCAGTTTGGAAGCTACCAATTTTCCATAAATATCACACATATCTTCCTTTTGAACAGATTTGTTGGTTAATACTGTATTGATAGTTTTTAATGCATCCTGCATTTGTTCGGTTGCTTTTTGAAGCTCTGGCGGGTTAGACGAACGACGCCTCAAAGCAGTTTTATTCGAGGGAGGTGGAAAACCTTCGTGCATAGTAACATCCGAATAGCACGAATACTGTTCTTGTGCATTTAGGTCTTGACTAGCGTCAAACTGCCCACCTATTGAACTACTCTCTTCAGTTGCTTGTGTCTGAAAAAAATAAGCTTATATAAATATTTTTGTTTTTCAGATTCCTACGTCTCCAGAGGAGTGGCTTTCTGTCGCGAGAGGATTCAGATTTCCGCATTGCGTAGGGGCACTAGATGGGAAACATATTAAAATACAAAGCCCCCCTAAATCGGGTTCGGAATATTAAAATTACAAAAGAGACTTTAGTATTGTTCTATTAGGTCTAGTTGACAGTAATTACTGTTTTTTATTTGCTGATATAGGTGCTCAAGGCCGAATTAGTGATGGTGGTGTTTTAAGACAGACTATATTATGGAAAAAAATTATTGATAAAAGTATTAATTTCCCTCCACCTTGCCCACTACCAGACACAGATATAGAATTTCCATATGTTATATTGGGTGATGGTGCATTTGCTCTTCATACAAATATTTTAAAACCATACCCTGGAAATCACGAGACAGGCACCCCTGAAAGAATTTTTAATCAAATACTATCTGGCTCTCGCGTCGTTGTTGAAAACACGTTCGGTATTATGGCAAGCGTATTTAGAGTATTCAAAAAGCCAATAGCTCTAGAAGTTGAAAAAGCATCTATTGTAACAATGACATGTGTTCTACTGCATAATTTTCTGAGAACTAGCAGCACATCTCGGAATATCTATACTCCAAAAAGAGCGCTGGATATATACGAAAATGGAGAGTTAGTCCAACCTGGCTCTTGGAGACAAAGAGATCATTCTGGATTATTTCCCTTACAAGATGTGCCAAGCAGAACTCCAAGAAATGCAATAGAAGTGAGATCAAATTTTATGAATTATTTGTTTCAAAACAGGAATGGATACCTTGCATAGGTACTTACTTTTTAGACCATCACAAACTAAAACAAAAAAATAAAAATAAATGTATATGTCTAACGTGATGTTACCTACGTAGTATTATTATGTGTTGTGTAATCTGTCTGAATTGTTTTATTGCTAGTAGGTACATATGAATAAACATTTCATTATTAATATTCAGGTATTTTTATTTATTGTTATACTTACTATAGTATTTAATTTACTGGAACACTCGTACACATCTCCCAGAAATGACTCCATGACATTATAAAATACCCAAATCGGTTTGTATACATCTTCTTCACCACAACCAGAAGTTATTGAATTCTTCTTTTTCTTCAAATGTTGTCTAAACGTGGCCATTAAAGCCTCTTTCTTTTTCTTAAGGTCAGGAATAGGAATTTCCATTTCATTAGAGATCCTTACCCAAGCATTGTGTACCTGAAATAGGTAAAACAAATTTATTTGCTTATAAAAAGTTGGAGAGATCTCGTGTCAGAGGCCAAGACTCACTTTGGGTCGCTGCGCCATCGCCACCACGAATGAATGAATGAATACAGATTTTTATCACACATAGCTAAAACCACCGCAACGGAACTTGCATTCAAGTTAAAAACAACCGTTAAACCGCTACGATGCCAGAGATAGACACACAGACCGACAGACATTAGCGGCAAACTTATATAACACCCTTCATTTTTGTAAGGCTGGGTTTAGAGTCACGCCGGCGAGCGACGCTGTCCAGACGCGGGCGCTTAGAAACACTAGTATAGTAGAAGCGTTTCACAATCACGCAGTTCGGCCGCGCCGCGAGTGAGACGCGCGCCGTCGGCCGGCGCTGCCGAAGCGCGCGCCGCGCCGCCCGAGCTCCTCTATGTGAAACGCGTGATACTAAAACTCGTTTCAGTGTTCCGCGTGTCATGCGGGCGCTGTTGAGACGCGCTGGCTGACGGCGCGGCCGCGCGCGTCACTCTGAAACCAGCCTTAGGGATGATGCGTATATACTGGTACAGATATAAATACCCAGTATGCACATGGCAGTACGCACACCGGGTATCACACACGGTAGAGACCCGGACCGCACCCGATAGGTATTGTACGAACTGCGTGCCGAACGAAGTCGCATGACAGTACGCCCCGTACGTACCTATACCTGATCATAAGTTGTACCCGTTCTCGGTTCGACACCGCGCCCCGAGCCGCTAGCGCTGCCTCGTTTTATCATTCTGACGATCTCCTTACGATCGCCGGAATCGGTTGCGGATGTGGGTTGCTCAAGATCGGTCTGTGTGGAAAACCTTGAGGGAGCCATATGTCCAGCATTTGGCTGATATTAAACAATAATAACAACAAAAGTCTTATGTAACACGGAACCATAATTAATATTGCAGCGCAGTGACGAGTCTACTGATTTACAATTTTTAGTATTTCTACAATAATAATAATCACACATATCGGAAGTGAGACTTTATAAGAACTTTATTGTACAATGTATGAATACGTGTGATGTGGATGTGCTTAATAAATAAATAAATAAATAAGTAGGTACCTGGTGCGACCGAGATTCGCTCGGCGATTCTTTTTTTTGTGGCGTTTTCCCGGGAAATCTAACTATGTAGCTAAACTTACTAAGCCAAAGTCTATCTAAATATATAGGTATCTAATATGTATTGCTCGTTTAAAGTAATAAAGTATAGTATGAAAACCTCAATAACTGGAATAAGCGGCCCCCCGTGTCAATTAGACCAATTTACCCAAAAGTCATCAAACTGATGAAAAAGTTTGTAAGACCCTCCAAAACGAAGCCGTTAAAGACCTGAGACGACACTGACGTGAGGCCGGGTATGGAATGTTGCAGGTATATCTCATGCCTTTTTTGTCGTAAAATCGTAAAAAATGCGCGACTTTGTGTCCATTTCAGTGGATAAAATAGGTAAACTACAAATTAGCATTTTAACCTAAAAAGTGTGTAGGTTATGTACTTACCTTTGTGTTTAGGGTTCCAGATAACTTCTTCATTCTGGTAAAACTCCAAAAATTTGAAATCTTCGTCGTTCGTTGACAGCGACATTTTGCACGCCTACACACGGCCGACGCCAACCGCGTAATGGCGCGCTGACAAACATGTCCTGGACGACACTATTGGCCGAGTGCGCGAGAGCGCCTTTGATTTGTGTTGAAAAACCGACAGCGCTTCGAACTTCGGAGCACTGTCGGTTAACTTCGGGGAACTTCCGAAACTCTTTCGTTTTGGTTAAAAATGAATGAGACAACGAATTGATGTAAAGTATTGGGTTTATCTATGAGTCGATTAATGGTGTGCCGATTCGATTATTTGACTAATCGATTTATCGATAATGCGATCTAGTGTTATCGATCATTAATAAATATCTTTCAATTATAATTATAAGTCTAGAATAAAAATTTCTTTAAATTGCCATAAATTACGATCATAAAATAAACAGAACATAAAACAACAGCACAAATAGGGTATTTGACTAAAAAAATCGAATTAGTCCGTCAGTTAGATTATCGAAAAATATTGGATACGTATTTTTTGTTTTATCGAATCAGTAAAAAATGACGTAGATAAAACGCATCAAAGATGGAGATACGTATAAGAGTGGGGGCTTGTAACGTCACTTGCCAGTAAAAAGTGTACTGGCAAGTGACGTCACACGAGTTTTCAGCGAAGTTTGTCGTCTTAATTTTTTGTTTACGCAACTAAAGAAAATATACGTGTCCAATATTTTTTGGAAATCTATCTGACGGACTAATTCGATTTTTAGTCAAATACCCTATTAATAAAAAAGAAAGTTGGACATCAAACAGAAATCAAATTCCAATACGCAGAAACGATAGAAACCTTTATGGAGAAGAAACAAATGAGGAATAAACATTTTTAAATTATATACGGCATTTTAGTATTATTTTCCCCAAAATACGGCAAATCAGAATGTCATATACGGCAACCCAAATTTTTATGATAACAACACTGCTCCGAAGTGAGGCAAGTGGTCGCGAGCGACCGCAAGTTGTGACAGGCTACGCCAAATGAGATCTATACACGTTGGCGCTTGACTTTACTCGGCTAACTAGGCGAGCGACACCGAGCGATGACAAGACAATGCAAATATACTGTCTATACGTTGGTATTGGCGTTCACTCGGCGACGCTCGGCCAACATGTATTACAGGCTTTATACATGTTCAATATATCTCTATAAACATTTTCGCATTTTTAATCTTAGTAGGGAAAATCGTTTCAGCCGTTTAAGCTTATTATATAATTATTAGTTTATATATGCGAACAATTTAATCAACGTGCACAATATGACATTATGTAGGTATGACGTGACAGTACTGATAGATATGCGATAGCACATGCGCAGAACTCAATTATTAACGCATGCGTTCTTACTTCCAAGAGGTAAATTTGTGCCGTACAAATTTCTAGCCTTCCTACAATCCCTCTCAGTAAAATTTGTGCAAATTATGGTAGCCTATGTCCGTCTCCATGATCCAATGTATCTCTATATTAAATTTCAACAAAATCGGTTCGTCTCGTATCGGTTTTAGCGTGAAAACGGAACATACATACATACATACATACACACTTTCGAATTTATAATATTAGTAGGGATAGGGATTGAAAATATTATCGCCCAAATGGTTTTAAATGCTGTTATGAGCATTGTATAGAGCTTTAGTAAAATAGTCGCGTAAACTAGACGCGCAATGAAAAATTTATGAAAAAGGTTACTTTTTTCAATTAGTTTTATACACTCACCATTTTAACATCCTTTAAGTGTACCGAATTCTAAACTTCTTTTAAAGTTACCAGTCATATCATGTTCCACTCTAACCGCCGGATTCAATATCCGATCTATCCATGGATTGGGGAGATTATAGATACATGTTTGACATAAGCTTCATACAAAATATGTTCCGATTTTTCTGAGCAATAAAGATTACTATTGCTATTATTTCGAGTACTTAAATCATTTCATTTTCATCTTTATGGTTATTCCTTTGGACTGTTTTTCCACAGGTACACCATTCGCGGACAAATGTGAATGTCCCGAAGGTCTGTCAGGGCCGCACTGCGAACAGACCTCCATCGGTTTCCATGGCGACGGCTGGGCCATGTACGCGTCCCCGCCGGCCTGCCAGGAAGGGCACGTCACCTTGACTGTGGCCTCGCACTCTAGTAACAGCCTCATCTTCTACTTGGGACCCCTGAAGCATAATCCGTTGCTTGAAGTGCAAGGTAAGGGACATACTCTGTGCAATATATTTTTACATATAATTTTATACTAGACATCGCCCGGCGCTCCGCCTGCGTGACATTTTTTTACCCCTTAGAGAGGGCATTGCCAAAAATCCGACCTTAGATCTTAGTACACTTCCCAACGGACATACATGGTAAATTTTAGCTTCTGGCGCCCAGTACCTTCGGCTGTGCGTTGCCTGTCAGTAAGCTACGGAAGAAATTTATAATATAAGTATTATATTGATGAGTTAGAAAAAACCTTGTTACTGAATTTTCTTAGGTGTCATATTGATAATCTGTGGAAAAAGGGAGTCATCTTCGTCGGTATGGACATTCTTTATTCGTTTATAATTAAGTACAAGTGCTATAAAATAGACAGCAGAAAAGCCGTTTATGAAAAATAGGTACATAAAGGTATAGGTCGGTTCACGAAAGATGACCACTGCGCAGAAATCATTTTTTAGGTCCCCGTGGAGGTGCGGGGTGAGGCGCGGGTGGAGTGCCAATGGCGTGGCTCCGTTCTTGACGCATTCCCTAAATGCGTCAAGAATGGAGCAACGCCATTGGTGCACGAATGTACATATGCGCGACGGCCGCCATTTGTGGTCAACTTTCGTGAATTTACCTATACACATATCCTAAACACTTTACAAACCGTCTGTACCAAAGTACAATCGCTTCCTAAAGTGGTAAGAATCAAAAACATCGAACGTCTACACTCATGCATAAAAATGAAATATGTTCCGAAAATCAAAATCCAATTACGAAAACCCTCGAAACAATGTCATTTCTGCGCTCTCCAATTAGAAGGGAAAAATGTCAACGTCAAGACCCTTCTAATGCGATTATATGATTTCAACTTATGTTTTGTATCATTTCGTGCAAAATCATTAGTTTGTTTTAATGGTGATAGGTTATACGCATCGCGGTTCTGGTATAAAATAACAAATATTGCATAGACAAACAAATGTCTTAACCCCTTGTATGCCGGAACGCAAATCTACGCGAGACACAATAGCTTTTTCATTGCGTCTGGCATTCCGGCATACAAGAGGTTAATACATTGGAGCACAGTCTATTAGTTACCTAACTCTTACTTTCGTCAAGTGACGACAAGCGATGCGATATGATGCGACGCGACGGGATACGAAGCGACGCGACGCTATACAAACTTCCTCATGACTAATCGTTGGACAACCGCACAAATTTTACGTGCACTGTCAGATCTCATCGCCTCATGTTTGTTGGCCCGTTCTAGATACCATGTTTTGGCTAGTAACTTAGCGATAGAATGAGACGGTGGTATATTTTAGGAGAGACAGAGCATATTAAGTTAAACCCTCCTACTGATATTGTGATGTAGACGCACATTACAATTAGATTACCACGACATTGCAATTGGAGGTAAAAACATAACATTCTACCTCCAATTGAAATGTCGTGGAGCTCTGTATTTGGCTTAGAATTAGTGTAAGGCAACTTGTAAAGTATTTGTCTAAAATCTGTAGAGTTTCCTTAAAATAAATAAACAAATAAAACTTACGAGTAGCGGTGGATTCTTAAGGACTACGTCATGTTTCATGATATATGCTGGGTAAAATAAGGAGGTCGTATTTATTGGACAACTGTAGTAAACGCTACTATTTGATATGTTCGTAATGTGTCAAATCGCATCGCGTTGCCTCATAGACCACCTTTGTTCTTTGGATATTCGTATTAGGTTAGGGATAGGGACATATCGACAGAATGAGACAGCACTATAATATACAGTTACAGAGATACAGAGCATAGTATCTTTATAGAAAGCAAGCAGATTTAATTTCACGTAAATTAGAGCAACCAGAAAATTCCCTAGACAAGGAATTATCTCTATACAACTAAATAATACAACCAAACAATTTTAGATCGTATCACTTTGGTAACAAGAGTTTCTAGACTCTCTAAGGATACTAGATTAGACCTATGGCATAACAGCATCAATATGATATTGTAATCTTCTTTCCGTAGCAGGATTCCTTTAGATGCCTCTCTAAATATCTATAATACCACGTGCCTTATACTTCTGGTAATCTGACCAGCTTTAAGTCCATTTATCAATTTGCAAACATCAAGATAATATCTCTATATGCTGTAAGAGTGGTCCATCAAACGCAGCAATACAATAATTATTATATTATTAATAATTCTTGTCAAGATATGAATCGAGACTCATCTGTTCAGCTTGGATCGTGGGCTGCCCTATTTCGGAAATATAATGCGAGATTGCTGGTAAACTTGAAAAAATAATAGACAGAATAATTTGCTTGGCAACATTTTTAGGAAAAATACCAACAACGCGATCAAGCTAAGCTCATTTCCAAAATTTATCAGCAGTCTGCACTGCTCATGGGACATGTTGACACAGGAAATGTTCCGTTATTTTAAATAATGTCTTCAGAATCAAGATAATCGGGATTGTGATTGGCTTTGTTCTATTTACTTAAAAACTCTATTTAATAGTTAAGAGAAATTTTAAGAAGATTCTGACAGTATTCTAACAGTATTTTATTTCTTATGGCAATGAATATCCATTCATAGGCTACTGATGTTAATTTGTTTAATTACTTCACGGAGCGACTTCAGTCTAACCTCATCGAGTTTACGAAGTTTACAGACGATAGATAATATAACAACAAGGTTACAAAGGTTCAAAATACCGTAGTCAACAGACTTCTTACAAACAAGTCGTGTTTTCCAAATCATGAAAGGCCTCAACTGTTTATAAGCGCACATTTTTTTATCCTATGAGAATTTCCGAAAATCCCTTCTTAGTGCGCCCTTACGGTTCCTAAAGATGATAAATGCCATATTTCAGCTTTTTACGCCTGATAGTTTTGCCTGTAACTTGTCTGACAGACAGTCAGTAAAGCAAGAATTTTGTACATACAGATGGTTTTATGTTGTTTTCAGTCAATTAAGAACCTTTTCCCCTCCAAATTTTCTATTAAAAATGTCATAATTCAAGCATTCGACAATGATATAACCGTCACGTTCTTCTCATAATCGTTACGCGTACCACGTAATTCTGTATACAGTACGTTAATCTTGTTGCCGAAAATAACATAATTTATTAGAAATCTCGTCATTGCCGAAATTTACGTTTTAATAAGGCCGTTTGAATTAGTTTCTTCGTCATGTATTTTCGCTACGGCAAATACGCTGCGATGCCAAATTGGCAATCTACTCGAGTGCCGTGTCCACAGCGGGCAAGTGTTGGAGTAACCAGTTAATTTCTGTCAACTTCCCTCTGAGGACGTTTTATAAGTAAAGATGTTCAATAAATTCAATGGTTTTAGTTCTTGCTTTAGAGAAATGACAAACACAAAGCTCTGGGAGATGGTATTGTATAAAGTGTTCTGTTTTGTTCGTTATTTAGTTTAAAGTTTTTAACTCATATCAAATAAAATGTAGATACAGCATGCCCATAATACACACTCATAGTATATACAGTAAAATAACATAGATCGAAAGAGGCCACGCGGGAGACCCAAGATTAGGTGGCAAAACGATTTAAAACTCTATAATGCAGAGTGGACAACAACAGCTCTCGATAGAGAGAGGTGGAAAGAGGGTAGGGAGGCCTTTGCCCTGCAGTGGGACAAGTTAGGCTGTAAATAATAATAATAATAAGATATATATGACTCACAATAAAAATTTAAACAGCTTTTTTATAATTTTAATATTGGATCAAATGTTGGCACACACAACGTTCAAGAGGAATTCTTTTTTTGCCTTTAGTTATAGGAAGAATACCTCGTTCCTCTGAAAGAGTCTACGAGTAATTTGTTCCCATTTTATAGCTATGATTCGCATCATATCGCATATCTTTCGGTCTATGAATACCTAATATCCAAACTTTCTAGTCTTAAAATTGCTTAGAAACGTTTCCTAATTTCAGTGTTTGTTTCTTTAATAGTATTGTTAATTGAGCTTTGCTGAAATAAAAACAAACTTTAATATTTTACAAATTAAGTAAGTTTTTAAGTCTTAACAAGCTTAAGACTGTTTCAAGTACTTATTCGATGAGCGTGCTTTGTACATAATGATCTAGTTTTTTGTTTTAGGTTTTTGTATTATTGTTGACAATGTTTTTAGAATTTAAGTTTTTTGTTCTACGAATTTGTTTTTAAGTGACTTTATTTTGGAATTTACAATATATCTCAATTAGACTATGAAGCACAGAAAATAAACAACAGAGATTCTATATTTTCACTTTCGTCTGTTATACGCCATGATATTGCCATGACATGCCATGATATTGTAAGGACGCCTAGAATTTGTGTTTTTGCTTGAAGATGGAGTCCTGGGTTTGAAACCCAAGTAACGTAGTTTTTGTTTGCTTTTTCCGCTGGATATATCTTTAGGAAAATGGCCTGTCCTGCAATCTGCATTAGAGTCTGAGTCTAAGAGCACTGGTCGCAGTCTGAAGAGTACCTAATGCACCTTTGTTGAATATAGATACCTAATTATACTTCGCCCGCGTCAGTCTCAAAAATCATACATCCTCACTCTGTTGCAATTTGTAAGAAGGACAAACAAACAAATAGACAGACAAACACAATTTCGCATTTACATTATTAGTAGGGATACATCTGAATAAAAAACTAAATGTAAACTTTAACTATAAAAATGACATTAATAAAAGCCGTAAACAGCACCGGTTTGTTTTGCTATAATATGTTATAATTATATTTTATGTATGTTAGTCTATAAGGTATATATCTATGGGTTCTTGTTACCTGAAAATAAATGATTATTATTATTATTATTATTATTATTATAAAGTTTAAAACAGTCTCCAGTGCCTTTTGAATGCAGTATTTGCGTCGCATTTTCCTCGCAATACTTAAGTTTCAAGTGCCAGACCTGTTTTATAATTAATCTTTAGACACGTTTTGCGCGTTATGAATCGTAATCTAGTTTAAAAAAAACGAAACTAGACAATTTATTGAAATTAAACGACAGGTTGCGGATTTGATCGCGTTATATTGGTTTCACTGACTTATTACATTCAAACCGAATGATCTAGAGACTACATTTTTAAATTTCTTACTAGCCGACGTTTCGAATTCTTTATAGGATTCATGGTCACGGCATACTGAGGCGATATTTGTCTTTTTCTTGAATGTATAAGTTATCTCAAAGTACCCGAACATTTTTCAAGTATTGTTGTTACTCGTACTATTTACGCAGAATGAGCTCACAGTGTCCTTACGTCTTCTGGTGACTTTGTCCTTCTTGGGTTTCATTAGCATTATGACAGGATCCCAAGCTGAAGGAATATTCCAACCATTCCTAGACAATTTAGTAAGAAATGGTGAGGAAGGCATTTTCAAGAATGGGCTACAGCCTGCATTTTCATAATTCATTCATCATCAGCCTTAAATAGTCCACTGCTGGACTAGGCCTCTCGTTTGAAAGGAGGAATTGGCCTACTATGCCACGCTGGTCAAACGGGTTGGTATAGGGTTTGTATCAAATGTTCCTTCTCTTACAGTGCTGTTCTCTCTCTGCATAATATGCTCCCTCTGTCGGCTCTTATGACACCTATGGGATGATATGGGGTGGTAAAATGCCGTATTCTCAATCCGTCACCACACGGACATTATCATAATAATAACTTCAAAATCGCTGGCTTCTCAGTAGTGTCTGACCACGCCAGGGCCGTTCCGACCCAATCCAGCGCCTGTGTGCGAAATCCATGAAGCGCCCGGAAGTTGGCGGATGACCTTTTTTTTTTTTTAGTCGATTAACATTTTTTTGTGGGCACTCGGGGCGGACCGCGCCAACGCCGCCGCCCCTTCCTACGCCACTGCGCCTGTGTGCGAAATCTGTGAAGCGCCTTTTTTGCCATCCTTTTTCGAAAATAACTGTTATGATTAACGCATATCTCGGCGCGCGGCGCCCCTGTCACCCTGGCGCCTGTGTGCGCCGCGCACATTGCACATAGGGACGGTTCGGCCCTGGACCACGCCATAAAAGGAACCCAAACAGTTTAGGTTCTGCCACTATATCTCAGTACTAGAGGACACCAGCAGCTACACCTGCATTTTTTTTAATTTACCCGTTTTGGCCAATCCCGTGGGAATTTCGGGAAATCCCTTCTTAGTGCACCCCTACGGTCCCCAAGCAATACATGCCAAATTTCAGCTTCCTGCGCCCAATAGTTTCGGCTGTAGCGTGTCTGTCAGTCAGTCAGTAACGCAAGGATTTTATATACTAGAAGATAAGGTGACATGTTTTTATACAGATTAGTGCTATTGCCGTCACGAAATATACTCCACTGCAAAATACAACTTTTATTCTAATGCTCCTGCTACACCTGCGTCTTAACGCGTTTAGCGCGTTAATTTAGGCGCTAAGTAGATGTGGCCAACGTTTTAACGCGTTAAATTACAAATTGTCAAGGCGAATCTTTAACGCGTTAGTTAACGCGTTGTTGGCCATTGCCGTTAACGCTACCGCTAACGCAGGTGTAGCAGTAGCATAAAAACAAAGTACATCACAATCAAAGTTCACAAACCGCCGACGCCGACTAACTACTCAACCAAGCGCAACTTTAACAATGAACATGTCACAGTAGATTGGCGTAACTACTTGAATAATGATTTCCTCCACAATACTCCCACATTCAGAGCGAAAAAAATTATACCTCTTTTCTCTTGGCCAATCATAACACGCTATGACGTGATGGCGACAAAATTTGCCAATCAGCGGGCGACATTTGCATTCTCAGCTGCGCGACGTTTGTCAGTGTCTTGTGTTTTGTCGTGCTTTTTGGGGTGACCAAGATTTTTAAATTTCAAGGATATTGGTTTTAACCAGTATATATCGTAGCAGTTGCTTAGTAATGTAAGTTAAAGTCAGCATATAACTGAGGCCCAATTTTTTTATTAATTATATTTGTTCAAAAGGCAGTTTCGATCTAATGCCAGTGTCATACTCATTTCACAAATGGTATTCTGCTAAATTAACGGATATTTCAATGTAATTGTGACTAGATCGTAAATTGAACAATGTGTCAACGTCGAACTATAGAAGTCAAATTAGACAATAATGACATTGAATTAGCAGAATACCGATTCTGAGTCAATTCGGAATATATTCTCAATTTGTTCAAAATATAGTTTCAATCTCATGTAAAATACGAGAAAATTGGTCTTCTGTTTTTGAATATGCGAATGTACTCGTTAAATATTAAAGAGATAAATGCATCCCAACATCATTTGTCTAATCTTATTGCAATATTAATGAATAGTACCTAGATCTTATTGCAATATTAATGAAGAGTGCCTGGCTAGATCATCATATCAGCCAAACGACGTCTACTGCTGGACATAGGCCTCCCCCAAGGTCTTGAGCCGCCCGCATCCAACCGCCTCCCGCGATCTTGACGAGATCGTCGGTCCACCTTGCGGGGGGCCTACCTCTGCTGCGTCGTCCGGTACGTGGCCGCCACCACTCCAGAACCTTTCTGCCCCAACGGCCATCGGTTCTTCGAGCTATGTGCCCTGCCCACTGCCACTTCAGCTTAGTTATCCGGAGAGCTATGTCGGCGACTTTGGTTCTACTGCCTAGCTAGAGACTCTTTATATAAATCCGTCGTCCAAGATAAATCCGTTTCAATTATATTTTACACATACCACCACATTTTGAGATAGATATATCCTATCTCAAAAGGAGGAGGTGTGTGAGTATCTCAGGTGTTTAATTTTGTGCAGCCGTGCCAAGGCAAACGAATCAAAGAGATTAGTTAAACCATTTTCACAACAATTGTATTAGAGCAGCGTTGAATATTCTATAGTCTAATGTTATCTGTAAATAATTCAAATAAACCTTCGATAGAACTTTATCGCAAATGATTTTGTATATTAATCAATAATAATACATTTCTATTCAAATCCTTTATCAGTAAAACTTGAATGGAACTATTCTCCGAAATCATAGTCAACGTAGTTTGAATGTTAAGGCTGTAATGATTTTTTAATGATCACATAATGACTGACAGGCGCAGACCATTATGATTTATGAAAACCACAATCGCGTGATAGGTGGGTTGGTACCTCACTGGTACTTTTACCCCAGTTATGTAATTATTTTCACCACCTGTAGGGCTGTCGAGGTGATGACTTGGGGGAAAAGTCACACTGTTACAAAGCGCAAAATATGAATAGCAATAAATCTAGGCTTTTAAAGACCGATTCCTTATTATGAATTTTGCTAAGCGCCATTTTGAAAAAGGCTTCTCGACTCCATATTAGATATTTTTGAAGTTCTGAGATGGAGCCCACTAGATAGTATGGAGTATAATATAATCTACGGCACTTATTTCGATCTCTTACTTCAATGAAAAAAAAGACATGTGGCACTCGGAGACTGCCGCGGTAAAGCTATTGCATAGCATTTTTTATCAACTTATGCAATTATAATTATATATTTATTTTATTTATGCAGTATTTTTTTTTCTTTGATATTAATTCAAGTTACACTTTGAGCGTGGTGACCGATAAGAAAACATTTTTTTTTCTTTTATTAAATAAATGAGAAGTTAATATTGTTGAAAATATTTT
Source organism: Euclidia mi (assembly GCA_944739405.2). Classification (NCBI taxonomy): domain Eukaryota; kingdom Metazoa; phylum Arthropoda; class Insecta; order Lepidoptera; family Erebidae; genus Euclidia; species Euclidia mi. The sequence continues at coordinate 19,913,314 of OX123204.2, read as the reverse complement.
TATAGATATAATATCATATAATTATATTTTCTCTGCGCGGCATTAATGTGTATTACCTATACATAATAAAAACATGATAAAAACATTTTTTATGAATCATGCGGTGGGTTTAATTTTGGTAGGAATGGTAACTTTGGTAGAAATGGTACTTTTGATAAAGATGGTAGTTTTGGTAGCAATCGTAAGTAACATGCTACCAAAACTACCATATATGCCAACAATACAATTTCTACCAAAACTACTATTCCTACCGAAAATACAATTCCTATCAAAATTACTATATGTACCAAAACTACTATTCGTACTAACACTATCATATTTGCCACTTTTTTTTAAACTACCATTTCTACCAAAACCGCCGGTGCTGTCAAAAGAACCATTTCTCTCTAAACTACTATTCTTACCAAAGCTACAATTTCTACCATAACTACCACTTGTAATATAATTAATAACAATAGTACCTACTATGAACCGCTGTAATATGTTCCACATAAAAAATACCAAAACTACTATTCCTACCGAAAATACAATTCCTATCAATATTACTATATGTACCAAAACTACTATTCGTACTAACACTATCATATCTACCACTTTTTCAAAACTACCATTTCTACCAAAACCGCCGGTGCTGTCAAAAGAACCATTTCTCTCAAAACTACTATTCTTACCAAAGCTACAATTTCTACCATAACTACCTCTTGTAATATAATTAATGACAATAGTATCTACCATGAACCGCTGTAATATGTTCCACATTAAAAAAAAACATTTTATTCTAAACTAAACCTTAATTAGTAAGCAGTAAAGTTCATAAATTCATAATTCATATTATCAACTTGGCGGTTACGCCAAGTTGATTAATATGTGAAGGGTGTTAGGTTTTTTCGTTACGGAATTTCTGGATTCGGTCGCCGCGCTCGAGCCAAGCCCGCGATAAAAGCTATGCAATAGCTTAAAAAAATTCGTATAATCCTTTATAGGCTCTGTCTTCACTCATCCAAGATCTGTCTTAGTATCTTCGTTTGCAACGTCCACACGTAAAGATTTGCCAACAGATTTATTCTAGATAGCATTCCAGTATTTGAGCCTTACAACTAACTGCACAAAGCAACGGGTTCCTGTGCCAATTTTCGAGTTTTCAATCTATTGTTCACGCAAGCAATTCCCCGTATTCCAATACAGGTGGCAACCCTATCCCCAATACAGCTAGTTCATGAATAATTAATAACAAGCCGTTGCGTTGTTGAAGAAAACATCATTATCCTGTTGTAAGGCGGAGTAATTAGCAGATAACTTGTCGTGCGTGATTTTTGTTCGTTGTGTGGGGCTACAAATAAGAACAAAGGGTGAAATTGTCGAACTTCATGATATATTTTAAGACAAATTATCAATCAAACACCGCGCCGCGCCCTTTACATAGGTACATATTATAATCCTAGTTTTATGTTTATTCTTAAGGCGCTGTTATACCTCAGAAGCCGTGAAACACCTAATTTTTCGTCGCGCATCTAGCCATAACGGTACATATTACAAACTAGCAAAAATTACAGCTTAAAGTCAAAAGTCTGAACAAAAGACTTTTGAAAGAATTTTTCATGTATGTAAAATAGAATCACGGTAAAAAAATCACAAAATCGAGGCAGAAAATAATCTTTCGTCTCACTGTTTGCAATATTTTGATCGTAAGCTGTCATATTTTTTTTGATAATATTGTAGGAAATCTAATGAACTAAAGAATTACCCTATTTATTTTCATATTATACGTGTATATTTTGTAAAATTAAATAAAATCTGCCAAACGTCTATGATTTTGACGCTCGGTAGATCCCATCAATATCAAACGCTTCAGCAATTTAAACCTTATTAGCATAAGCGGTGTACTGAGTGTCAGTTGCTAATTTACGCCCCGCCCAGACCTCATCATTCGGCTATGAGCCCTGCGAGAGATAGGTCATGTCGCTTGCGTCTCCGCTGCACGAAATTTTACGTAAACCTGTTTGTTATTATAATTCGCCGATTTGAGTTCGTAATTTCATGTTTTATGTTATAGACTGAATACTTTGAATCAAATAGGCTTTTCATGTAACTATGGGCACATATAATTAGGACCTAAGTTTATACTCTTGTTGCGTTTAATGTGTTATTGTTTCTGTGCTTATAAATATATAATTAGAAGAATAAAATATGGACAATTAGAGAAATGAAGTTCTACGAAGGATTTGTAAAAGAAAGCGTCGTAATAAAATAGAAATTCATCCATGGCCAAGTGATTATGAAATATGTAACATTTTTACACAAATTATTTTCATAAGAGTCTTTTATGACTAACTATGTTACTTATATATTATCGATTATGCATAATATAATTATATAAATTATTCTCACAATACATAGCTGCCACAGTTTTCAATTTTTGAAAGAGTAATAACATAAAATCGAATCATTTTATGTACCTATATTTCAAATTCATTCGCTTGTCAGAGCGCCTGGAGCGCTAAGATGCCGCCACGGCGAACAATAATGATGACAGCGCTAATATGGCGCTCCGCAATCCGCACACAAGCGGTAACGAATGTTGTATTATTGTGTTTTGAACATAAACCTTTTTAGGTACATCGGGTAAAACTTTGATTATTCATAAACTATTAGGTGTGTCTCAGTACATCTAATATCTTTTTAATTTCTAAAATCAATCATTTATAAGTAAGAAGGTGACTTCTCTGTTTGCTATAACACAAGATATAGTATTTTTTTTAATAATAAAGTACGTAACTCATTATCGTTATTGTAATTACAGTGAAGTTAATGATAACAGTTCTGCAACGTCTTACACACATTTGACTTCAGTCATTCCTAACACGATCTGTTCAAGAGCTAGCCAAGAAATGCCAAACAATTTTTTAACAAATTTGACCCAAATTCCGTAGTGATAAGCAAAAATTACAAAAGGGATAGCAGTGACTGGTTCGAATTGCGTAAGAATATGTTGACAGATTGAAATTTTTGTATAGAGGTAAAAAGAAGAGATAACAACAGTAAAGCCAACTTAGTAAAAAATATTTTGTATAAATAAAATATTTGCAATGTAAAATCAGTTGCGCATGGAATCTAAAATGAACAACTGGCTTTGCAAAAACTGGTGAAGCAAGAAAATGTAACAATCGAGCCTTGTGGATTATTCGATTATTGGTGCCACGCCAGATGGATTAATAGGTAAAAACACGATTGTGGAAATTTAATGTTCTAAAGTTGCCTATAAGAATGGCTGGGAGAATAGTATAAGAGCAAATAAAATACAAATATGGAAACATGATAAGAAAGTGAGCTGACTAGTCTAAACAAATATTGTAATTTTTACTACCAAATTCAGGGGCAACGCCACGTTACACGCAAACAAAAGTGTTTATTTGCTGTTTGGAGTGGCGAAAGTATACCACTAAAAATAGAAATTATAGAAAGAGATGATGTTTTCTGGGAGAAGATTGTGGCGTTTTATATGAATTGGCAGTTGCCTAAAATTGTTGATTCTCGTCAAGCTCAAGGGATGGCATTGCGAGATCACGGAGAGGAAAATGTTTCATCAGTGCTTGAAATTTCTACAATACCAAGCCGTGAAAGGAAAGTAAATGAAACTGTACCTCGTGAACAACAGCAAATAATAAGTACTGAAGCCTTATCACCTCACACACTGCCTTTAACATTCGATGAGAATAAAGAAAACCTGCCGGGTTGTAGCAGACGGCTAACTTTTGATGAGCTGTAAACTCTGTATTTCGTTAATAAATTATAAATGAATATAAATAAATATCTTTTAATATTTATTTTCTTTGGAACAACACATATTTGAAGCGAAAGATTTTTTTTATATTTTTCCATACAAACATGTATGACGAGAGCTAACGAAAAAGCAGTAACTCAAATTCTAATTCTATAATTTTCTAAGCGACATAGCAGTATCTCATGAATAAGGTATACCCACATATATTTTTGATGTTTCATCTATTTTGAAAAATAGTAATGGGTTGGGTTTCGAAACGAGTCGCCTGAATTTGAGGGTATTGGTAGTGTAGGGGGCTTAAGGTAGTTCGTTTTGATCCCCTAAAAGTAATTTAGGCTGCCGGAGTTGCGTCTAAATATTTTTAAACAATTTCCAAAATTTCATAAATACTTCGGCAATTATGCAAAACGGAACATAGTTTTTATACTTTAGTACAGTTTTACAAATGTAATTTTTAGGTTTTATGTGAAAAACGTGAAACGAAACGCAAAACTGCCATCTTGGAATTATCATATTGACAGCGAATGTCAAATTTGTGCGTCATTGCTTTCGAGTGCCTTGGGTTAGGTGCGACTGTAATAAGTAAATAAATAGGTTATGTTAGGTTCTCTTTTGACAATTAATCCGAAAATAGGAGCCCTTCGCAGGGCTCCGACAACCTTAGTTTATTAAACTAGTGTGATGAATGTGGAAGTTGGCAGTGCCATACACACCGATGTTTGGAGATTTTTTTTTCAGAGGAAACCAAGTATTTCCGGCAAGTGAAAATAGTGAGGGGGGTTTCAAGACCTCCCCTGCTCCCTCCCCAATCACTCACAACCCCTAAAAACGGCGACGTATTTCGAAACCTTTGCCATAATAATTATAACTATAATAACAATAAACATCCTTAATAAATAAAAGAAATCAACTTTTACTAAACTTCAATTATCTCGTAACTCGCTTTAGTAGAGATACGGCTTTTGCGCTTAGTAGAGCAGTATTGTGTATTTTAGGGTACCGTAGCCAAAAATTGTAAAAACGGAACCCTTATAGATTCGCAATGTATGTCTGTCTGTCCGCCTGTATGTCACAGCCAATTTATTGCAAAACAGATTTGAAAACTGCCAGGCATGGAATTAGATGTAGGTATTCTATGAACTGCTTCACTATTTTTATACAAAAACAAAACAAACATAATAATGGCCTCTCCATACATGGAACTGACTTAATTATTTTTATCATCTTACGGCACGTAGGTATTTACCTACTTTCGTCAACATTTAATACCTATAACGTCTAATGTAATCCAGTTTTGCTCATGGCTGCACTGAGAACAAAAATTGCGCTATGCCTATATTGTACAAACAGATTGATGTATGTAATATAAATTTTATTATCACTATCTCAATTCAATATGCTAAAACGTTTTGCTTGCGATTTTGAAATATTGGAATACGGATGTCGCCAGAATACGGCCGCACGCGACGAGAATGAAGGGGGGCGCCCCGCAGTGGCCGGAGCTAAGCTCCCTTCACCTCCCCTGCTTCACCCCCTCATTTACCAAAACAGTCGCTTAGGACAGCGCCTTAATCGTTAATGACATAATGTGTTATTAGCGATAAGGTAGACTGGCATTGTGCCCAAATTATTACGTTTGTCTCTATACGCTTCGTGTAGGTATATTAAGTAAAACCCCTTTTATCATAGCGCGCACTAAAAAGTGCGTTGACTTGAGGTCACTTTTACGTGTTAAATTTTCATCAAGGTACTAACTTACTACTTTTAATTCAGTAGGAACTCGCAAATTAAAAAGTCGGTAGAAGGCACGATTTCAATTCTAGGTTTTGTATTTTATTTTCAAATACTTAGTTAATTATCTTTTTATATAGTTAATTATACTTATTATAAAATGAAGTACCCTTTTCGCCTTGTCCGTCTTTATGATCGTTATAAACTCAAAAACTACCGAACGAATTTTTGGACGGTGAACACCATAAATACTTACTATGATTCCTTAGGAAGGTTTAGGTGTACAATTAAGGCAAGCGAAGCCGCAGGCCAAGTCTAGTTACTATTATAGACCTGCGCTATAATCCTACATCTGTCATCATTATATCAGCCGAAAGACGACCACTGCTGGACATGGCCTCCCCAAAGGCTTTCCACATAGGTCGATCCTGAGCCACCCGCATCAATTCGCTGCCCGCGACCCAACAAGATCGTCAGTCCACCTTGCGGGAGGCCTATCTCTGCAACGACGTCCTGTGCGTGGCTGCCACTCCAGAACCTTTCTGCTTCAACGGCTATCGGTTCTTCTGGATATGTGCCCTGCCACTGCCACTTCAGCCCGACTATTCGAAGAGTTATGTCGGTGACTTTGGTTCGCCTGCGAAACTCCTCATTTCTGATTCGATCCCGCAGGGAAACTCCGAGCATAGCTCTCTCCATCGTCTCTGAGTGACCCTGAGCTTCCGGATAAGGCCCATAGTAGCGACCATGTCTCGGCTCCGTAGATCATCACTGGCAACACACTGGTCAAAGACTTTCGTCTTGAGACACTACGGGATATCGGACGTGAAGATATGCCGTAACTTCCCGAACGCCGCCCAACCGAGTTGGATTCGTCATCACATTCGTTCGATACATCTGTATCTATATATATATAATTATATAAAATTCTTGCGTTACTAACTGACTGATAGACAAGCCACAACTATTGGGTGCAGGAAGCTGAAATTTGGCGAGTATGTTCCTTGGGGACCGTAGGGTTGCATTAAGAAGGCATTTACCGAAGTTCCCACAGGGTCGAAAAGAAAAGGTTAAAATAAAAAATGTGCGGTTGTAGCAATGTTTATCCTTTAGATTTCCATATTTTACTAACACTATTATTTTCTTCAACAGATTTCATGTCCCTAGAACTAGTGGATGGTTACCCCGTACTGCTAGTAAACTACGGCTCTGGCACCACAAAGCTGAACAACAGCGTTGTCCACGTGGCTGACGGCAAGCCTCATCTCATAGAGATCGTTCTCATGAGGAGCTCCATCGAGATGTTCGTGGATAGGTGCAAGCTGTCGACTTGTATGAGCTTAGCTGCGCCTACGGGAACGAGGCAGATTTTGAACGGTGAGTTGAGTATTACTGTATTTAATTTTGCCTTGAAGCTAGATATATTGTAGGTGCAATTAAAACCTTTAAGTATTATTTTGTTCTGAATCTTGACTACTTGCATAAAAATAAAGGAAAATGTTACACAACATGATTTATACAGTAGTACTACCGAAGGGGTAGCTTCGGGGATACAGGCGTGAGACTATAAAAAAAATTGTAATGCCAATTCAATCCAGTTACAATTACTTGACTGTTGAAGCTACTTGCGTAACATTAATTCAACTTTAGTTACAGTAATTCAACCTTAGTACGAGTAGCAGATATTTGACTTTAGTTACAGACATTCATCTTTAGTTACAGATATGCAAATTTAGTCACATATATTGAACTTTAGTGACATACATGAAACTCAAGTTTTCTATAGTGTTTTAACTAAAGATGACTATGTATTTTTCTAACACGCCACATTTTCCACAGTGAACGGTCCACTTCAACTGGGCGGCGCGAGTATAGATCTGGAGAACCTAGCGAGATCCTTTGGATGGAGCATCGCGCCAACCAACCTCAACTTTGTAGGATGCATCAGTAACTTTACGTATAACGATTATGTAAGTAAAATTATATTTAACACTTTTTTACTGTAAGAGTATAGGGAAGCGTTTTATATCTGTATATCTTGATAATGCTCAGAATATTGTGTTGTTAAGTGATTTATAGTAGCTCGACGGTGACCTGAATAGATAGAAGATTACTTCAATCGAATTCTGGCCAATTTCATTGCATCTTATATTTATTGTCAGAATTAGAAACCAAATATCATATGCATTCTTTCAAATCCACTCTTTCACACACTCAGACACACAATACGATGTTACAACGAGTGTGGGTGTGTTTCTATGAGGCATATTTATAGTATAAGTACATATATTATCTTAAAATGTACCCATAAGTGCTATAATAAACTGATTTGATTAGAGAGTGATTCATAATCACGATACTTTCCTTTTTACTTTAGGACGATGGCCAAAATTTGTTTTTATGCATTAAAAGATTTTTGAAAAAGTTATACACCGACAATTGAATGCGGCGTTAAAAAACAGTTTTAGCAGCGTTCAACATGGCTTTCTTAAAGATCGTTCGACAACTTCTAATTTAATACTTTTTAATGATTTCATAACAAACGCCATGAGTAATGGGAACCAGGTTGACGTGGTATACACTGACTATCGGAAATGCTTTGACAGAATTAATCACAAATTGCTAATTCATAAGATGGAACTAATTGGCATACGGGGAGATCTTCTTAGATGGCTATCGTCATACATATCCAACAGGTCCCAAGCAGTGGTGATTAACAACTACATTTCTAGTTGGGTCATAGTGCCGAGCGGAGTTCCCCAAGGATCTTTGCTCGGTCCTCTTTTGTTTTTAATATTTGTTAACGATGTCACTAGCTGCTTTCGCCACTCTAATTTATTAGCCTTCGCAGATGATATGAAAATATTTAAAAATATATCAACGTTAGCAGATGTTCATGCATTGCAAGCAGACCTGGATAGGCTCCAAGATTACTGTAAAAACAATATGCTCGATTTAAACCCCTCTAAGTGCTCTGTTATTACTTTCAGCAGAAAAACAAAAACTATTATAGCAGATTATTACTTAGAAGCTCAAAAACTAACTAGGTGTCAAAAAATACGCGATCTTGGTATTATTCAAGACTCGAAGCTACTGTATGATGACCACATTGAGACTATCGTAGCGAAAGCTTCTAAAGCACTGGGATTTGTAATACGCACATCAAATAGTTTTAAAGACGCAAAAACGTACAAAATTCTATACTGTACATATGTGCGCAGTATTTTGGAATATGCCAGTCAAATATGGAACCCACGCTATGATATTTACATCTCTCGTATTGAAAACATTCAAAAAAGATTTATTAGATACTTGTGTTACCGGACATGATGTACTTATAGTTCTGATGCATATTTAAATATTTGTTCAAAGTTCCATTTCTTACCATTGATCAAGCGTCGAGAAATAAGTGACATAATATATTTACTGAAAATAATTAATGCTAAGATTGATTGCCCTTCCTTAATATCTAGAATATCTTTAGATGTACCAGCTAAGGTCGTTAGACATTACACGCCTATTCACGTGCCCGTAGTGTCTACAAATTATCGACAAAACTCATTCCTGTGGCGAGCTAGCAATACCGTGAATAAATGTTGCAAATTTCATGAAATTGATATATTTAATGTAAAATTGGAATCGGTGAGGCGGATGCTCAGTCTTGAATTCTTCAATAGATTTAAGTAATATTTTTCTTATACTTGTAAAAATTGTAAGTTTTAGGTTTATGGCGTTATTCTTACAGTGTTTCTTTATACGATGGTCCACATATTGATTTTAGAGAATTGTATATTAGTGAAAACCTATTATTGGCAAACTGTTGCTATAATTTCATTTTATACTTATATTTTTTTTACTTGCTGTTGGTTTTCCAAACATTAAATAAATAAATAAAAGTCGATGGAAATACGCACTATTTGCGATGATAACATAATATTGATTACAAAGTGATATTAACATGCACAATTTGCCCAACAGATGTACAACTTGGGTGAGCCATCACTACACAAGTCTGCTGACCCCAGCTGCCAGCGGTCCATGTTCACAGCCGTCACTTTTGGCATCGACGCCAATTTCCTCGTCTTTTGTTATTTAGTTGTAAGTTTTCGTGGAATTTAGTTGGAATGGACTACGTTCACTTTTGTGGACTAAAGTTCGTCCGCACGGACTAAAGTCAAATTTAATTTCTAAGAAACTTAAAATTATTTGAAAGATTGATTTTGAAAGCGCTAAGATTGTTAGATTTTTATACTCTAGCTTAAATTTTCCTATTTAGTTATAAATATTAGTTTGAATTCCACTTCACTCAAAAAGGTGCGAAACTGCAACTTTGACGGTAATTTTAAATAAATAATGTTCCTTCTAAAACTACCAATTTACTTCTAGAATTAACCCTCACCAAAATAGTGCCACTTCAATGGTAACTTGATAAAATATGTTTCTGTCGTCGATATAATATAATACTACTAGGTTTCTGTGCTGTTTTTCATTCACTTCATCTTAAAGTGCTTATGAATGTTGAAAATTACAAAAGATATCTCATCATCTCTGACATACCTCATTCAAGAATATTCTTATAAAAAGATATATAATTATATTTTATATATTTTATTCATATTTTTAAAAGATAAGATTTTTTTTTTAAGAATATGAATAAAAACATAAGTTGAGAAGTGAATTGTAGAAATTCAGATGAATTATTAGTGAAAAGCTCCAAAACTTTATATAACGTCAATCATAATAAAAAAGCTCAAAGGCTTGAGAATTTAGGGATTCTTGTCGAGTCTATTACATTTGCGACAGATATCTTAATATTAATAGGATTTATCAGATTTCGATATTTTGTGTCGATTCAATCTCTTGATATTGATATTTAAGTACCTGTAGGCTTTATTTATTAGAAAATAAATGTGTTTTCGCCGTCGTTTATTCGTCTTCAATAACTTTAACTCATTTTTCAATTCGCTTTCACACTCGTTATGGTGATATGTGGATTGTAATCAATAATTATTTGTAATTGAATTTAATGTATGTATTACGTAATCATAAACCATGAAAGTAATAAGTGAATACATAGATACATTATTATTTGACAGATTGGATCTTTGGTAGGTACTATTATCAGATGATTTTAATAAAATTTGGGATTATATGACGCTCATCATCATCACCGTTCTAGCGGCGATATTACGGTTGCATCCAAAACTTTCGCATAGGATCCTGGGATCCGCGGTTTAGTCTAACCACACATGACTGAATATTTTATTTACACCTCACTATAATCCCCATTTTCTTTCACAGTCCTCCTCCTAGCGGTAGTAGTCCACCGCCGCAGAGCGGACGCCTGGGCAGAGAAAGAGCTAGACGACATTCGGGAGAACATAATCGCTTACGAAGATGAAGGTGGCGGCGAAGGCGACGCGGGATACGACCTGCATGTGCTCAGACAGATGTATGACGGTCCCCTACCTGATACTGACGCGTTCATGCAGAGCAGAGGTGAGTCCTGTAAGTTGACGACAATCATCTTTTATTTTTACTAACTTGATTTTAAGTCTTTTTTACATAATATAGCAATAACTATTTTACATATTTTGTAAGATTTTAGGGCCAGCGAGATGAGATAATCTTTTTGTACGATTAAGAACTTTATTTATAGGTTTAATTAATTTAAATATTTTGGCAGTTACGGTCGATATTTTATTTTTTGGATCGTTTACGATAATGACCCCTTCTCAGTGGCTAATAATTTTCTTTTGTATGTTTATCACACTAGATACGCTATATTTCGATTAATATGAAACTTTAAAGTATCTCATACTAAAAATATCAAATATTGCTGGTCTTGTATTAGACAAAATACGGTAAGGCTTGCATGTAACGTCATCTTACAAATCACATCTTAAAAATAGAAATCATCCTAGATACAAAATTTGAATCTATTTTATTCTGCCAAAAACTGCCTTGAGAAAGTCAAATCGTCTAAAATATAGCCAAAACCCTCTAATTTATAAGAGCAATGTAAAACATGAACTCAAGGGTCCAATATCAATATCTGACAGCCGCAAATCCTAAAAAAATAAATTACTTACGTAATAAGGAGAGGCAGTCATTTTTCAACGTCTCGCTCGGATCAATGGAGATCGTTATTGGAAAAAACGAGACGGCTATAAAGAACTGGTTGGTGATGTAAACGAGGACAGAGTTTATTATCTTCGTATTTCTGTTGTTTATGAAATAGTTCAATAGTGCTTGAGGCTACGGAAGGATTTCTTGTTGTAATTGGATGGTATTGATAGAGAAGTTTCATCGATGCGGACTTTTTTACTTGGTAGAATTATCATTTTATGAAATAAAATTCTTGTTTGCAGTAGTCTGCAAATTATTAACTGTATAAAATTATGCAGTAAAGGATATGTTGACATGTAGGTAATTTACTAAGTTTTTGTTACGATTTTGACCAATCGATGTTGTTCCGAAATAACATCAATGTAGATACAATTATAGGGTAGCTGTTCTACAGTAAATCTGTGCCACAAACGTTTAGGGCACTTAAAGGCCCTCACCTACGTACTTACTCTCTAGGACTAAGTTATGAAAACAACAATATCTTCTTATGAACCATACAACTCCTTCGCTATCGCTGCCTTCACCCACAAAACATAAATAAGTAAATATAATAAAAAAGAGTGTCGGTCTGTGATTTTAAAATATTTTTCAAGTGCATTAGTTATACGATACCAAGTCATAAACATTATTTATTTTTTGTTTGTTGTGTCTGTTTGTACGAAGTAATCTCTGGAATGGTTAAACCGATTTTAATGGGACTTTCACTGGAAAGTAGAGGACTTTGTAGGGCGACAGATAGGCTGCTGGCAAATAATATATGACCCCTTAGGTAGCTCTGTTGATACCGAAAATAACGCGGGTGGAAACGCGGGGAGCAGCTAGTATATAATAGTTTCGTTAATATAGAATGTAATCAAGTTTTCATGACCTATGCCACCTTAGAATTTTTAAGGTTTTCGCCAAGGTGACCGCGATCGATCAACCTCTTACCTGGACGTGAACACAATTATAAACGGGTGTAATAATATTATGGTACAATACTATATTCGCACACTCTAAACATGAAAAGGGCTATTCTGGTCAAGAGTAACCAGCTTTTCTTGCTGATCCACAATTGGTAAATCCTCATTTATTTATATCTCGCAACCTTCTCCAAGGGCCTTGTAATTTCTTTCAAGAATTATGTGTCATAATGACGGGGAAAGTCGCCTTGCCAAGAGAATTAAATATACTATTATTGTTTCAGCTTTTTTCGATTAGGTTTGACTATAAAGTCAAATTTCAGCAAGAACACTACTTGTTTCTTCGATTTACGACCATATTTCTTTTAATATCTTTCTCCGGATTCTTTAAACTATGAAATTCCTATGAAGGTATAAATGAAGATTTCAAAACTTGTTCATCATTGAAATTGTAGAAATGCAGGCCCAAAACCATGGTTTCTGTTCCATAAAAGGATTTATTCATGACTTTTAAAATTAAATTATAAAGATTTTTTGTTAACCAGTAAGTATACTTGTTCGAATATAATTCTGACCATTCTTTTTTCTACGCAGGTATGGTAGGCGCCGCACCGGACATCTCAGGGTTCCTTGACGACAAGAAGTCTGTGCTAGACCGGGACCCGGATATAACGCCGTACGACGACGTCCGCCACTACGCGTACGAGGGAGATGGCAACACCAGCGGATCGCTGTCTTCGTTAGCTAGCTGTGAGTGGTACCATACTTGTGATTTTTTGCTAAAATATTTTTGTTTAAATTTAAACAAAAAACTTTAAACTTATAGTTTCCTAGACATTTGCTAGACATGTAATGATTTTTTATTCTTAGAAATATTGCCACAGAAGGCACTTAACAAGAGATTTACCAGACATTTTAATTTCAGTCTTTGAAGATTCCTTAAAATTTTAAATTAAAGATCCTTTTCATTAATTTTGAACATTTTCTAACAATATTTGTTTTGTATCAGTAAGAATAAGTTATCTTATGATTATTTATTTTGTCATAGGTACGGACGACGGCGACTTAAAATTCAATTACCTTTCCACATTCGGCCCGCGATTCCGCAAACTCGCGGATATGTACGGCGATTCGGATGACGAGCGACCTCACGAAGAGTCCTGGTGCTAGCGCCACGCTTGGCTCGTGTAGCCACACCCTGACTGTACGGCTTAAGCCTTAGACTTAAGCCACGGTGATGTGATGTGATCAAGACCAAGCTTCGAGATGCCTTATTCAGTGACAGTGACATAACCCCACCGCGACAAAACAACAGTTTATTTTTTAATTCCTGTGATAATTCCTTTTTTGATATTACGCTTCGAATTTAACGGCAACTTTTTGACACTTACAAAATGGAGGCAATTTTTGACAGCTGACAGTTGGCGATGACGTTTGCGTTTTGTTATTACTGTGTGTTTTTTTATAAAGCCTATAAATAATAAAGCGTTTAGCTAGTCGTCAAAAGCCATGTACGTAATGTATTTGATTTTTACAAATTATTATTATTGCAATAGGGCAGCTAGTAATATTGTCTTTATTATAATTAGGACTAAAACAGCCAAAATTATTTGATAAAAATAAGATTGTAATTTTTTACATCGCAACAGTTTATAAGTCCCAAACTGAGTAAAAGTTCTATTTTTATGTTTGATTAACGCTGTCGTTTTTTTTAATAGTGACAGTATTAAGCGGAAATGTATGAATTTCAAAGAGTGGGTTTGAAAGCTGATTAAATGTACTATAAGGTGTAACTGGATATAAGATTTAAGTGGTGGAATGCTTCTTGTAAAGCGATGTTAAGGCAACATACTATTATTGAAATCACATAAAAATATTAAAGCGTTTTAAGAAAATGACTGATATATAACGTTAGGCATCGTTGTAGATACGCCTAAATTATTTCTTGTATGTAATTTTTATATATAAAACTTTAGGACTTGACTTTGAGTGACAACAATTGTATGTAAGAATTTTATACGTATTAATTTAGTTTTATATTACAATAACGGCCTTAGCTTAGTCAACGGTACGGGATTTTTTATCTTGCGGTCATCTTTTACTTGTGCTGTAAACAGATTAAAAATACTATTGAGACTGACACATTTGAAGTGTTGATATACTACGAAAATTCTACCAATTTGGTAGCATACTAGCACTGCGAATGCCATTTCATTTTCAATAGAAAATTGATTAAACTGAATATTCACGACAAATGTGCTGAGCTATCGATATAGTCTAATAGCTCTGAGCGAGAGAAGACGAATATGCAATGTTAAAAACCGCTCAGTTGCCGCTCATCTTGTCGATATCGCAGTCTTAACCGGTCAACAGTGACCGTCCCGAATTTTAACCAACTGGTTTGTACAATCGCAGTAGAATTTCAGTTCCGCGCTTTTGTAAGCGTAACTTGATTTTTTTCCATCGAGAGAAAAGAGACTCGAAAGATGGTTCCTACCTTTATCGAGAGTTTCAGAGAAGTGCCATTTTGTGGGTGAATTATTTTAAGTCATTTATTATTTATGTTTGAAAGCATTTGTACCGTAAATATGGATTATCAAAAAAAGTCTTTCTTATATTTGTACTGTCGGAATATTTTTTATTGGATTCATTTTTTGTTACTAATTGACATGCATTTTATTGAAACTATTTGATTTTATGTTTACGCCGCTGTAATGTTCACCGAAATGGTGTATTTATGAAAATTGGTATTAAACTTTTGTATTCATGATTTTTGTTTTAATATGCGTCTTTTAAACTTAGGTAAGTACGTAATTATAGTGTAGTCGGAACTGACAATATTCGTACACTAATCCTTTGTCGATGAGCATTCGGACAAGACTTATATTACGAATCAGATTTAAGTAGTCAACATCAATTTGCTGTCCGATTATTGTTTTCAGAATTATGACTGATATATTGTCGACAGTTTCTCCGAAACATTGTCTGGCAGTTAGTCCGAAACATTGTCCGACAGATTCACGTTTCGTTCGACAACGGATAAGAAGTACGTAAACCGTGAGTTTTGACTAAATAGGGAAGTCTTATCGAAATGTAGTAGGTATACATAATAAGTGTAAATATGTACAGTGATGGGTTAACATTGAGTGTGAACTTAATTATTCAGTAAATTAACTTTTATATGGTTAATATAGGTGAATATACAAGGTGTCTTATCATTATGCATATCAACGAATTGTAATATTAAAATATATCCTGTAATCAGACCGTTGTTTGGACATTGTTCTCAGTGTGACATATGCCTAACTGTAATTACCCTAGAATATAGGAAAATATATACTAATACATTATATATACATAAATATTTTTATTTTTTCCATTTCATAAATAAATAAACTAGTCCAAAATGGTTTTCGTAGCTTCCTTTTCTCGGAGTTAATATTTGTTTATTATCTACTTTCTATTTTTATATACTTTTTATTTTTGTAGTCGGTCTCTTAATTTGTACTTTTTGTTAAATATTTACATGTTGTTGTGTGATTAGAGTAAGTAGGTTAATTTCTTTTTTAATTTTGATACGCGACCAATAAAACTCGTTATTTTAATTTTAGTTACAAGACGTATACACATACATAATTATTTTAATTATCTGTATTAAAAAAAATATAGCAGTCTACCCTCACTGTATCTGTCACTGTAATTTTGAGGAAAATATATAAAAAATAAATCGAACCAGAGTTTATTTATTTTTTGTATTTTTATTGTTTCTTTTTTATTTGAGAAATACAGTGTGATGATTTCACACAGTATTTTTCATTGATAAAAGGGATTTAGCGCATGATTATAAATAGTTGTTGTAAGGCCGTTGGATGCGTCGCAGTGGCAAGCAAATGTACCTAATAGGTATTATATAACAATAGTTAAGTATTGATGTATAAAGTAACTTTGATTACATTCCAATACACCTAAAGTTATAAATGTAAAGTTATTGATCAATTACTCGTACTTAGGCATTGTCGGTGAACATTTTTCGTATAGAAAAATATCAAAAATGATTACCAACAAATGAAACACTGCCATAAATAAATATAAAATTAGATTAAAAGTGCTTGTAAGCGATGAAGAGAGAAAGTTTTTTTTATTTATTGACAGAAAAGTCTGGCAACTTTTATTTTTTTAATTAGAATTTTGCGCCGTCGGTGTGTGAAAGTGATGCAACTTTATTTTTAATTACAACTTTAAGCTATTAAGTGCCTTTTGTTCCGTACGAACATTATATTTTAACGATGTCATACCTATTTGAATTTTATTGTAACTGTAGTAAAGAAATGTATAATTTATGTTCTTTGGTTATAGCCACTCGCAGTAATTGAAAAATATTGCAGCTCTTAATGTCATTTATTTGGTGAAACAATTTTCGAGTTGCTATTGATTTCTTTCAGTTGAATAAAAAGTTAGGTAAACATTATTGGGAGTGGCTAGATGGGTTCTAATTCATATAATTTTGAAAGAGGACCTATCAAATAGTGCAGCGTCATTGCAGCTTATACGCCATGAGCCGTCTGAAGTTTTATAATAATCTATGAACAACATTAATTTAAGGAGAATGTATGATATGGTTTAAGTAATTAATAAAGAGTATGTGTACCTAATTATCTGAGTTGATGGCGAATGATATAAGTACCTAGGCGTGTGCGACTGAAGATTGTCATATTATAATAGGCTAGCTTGAAACTTTGTTACGTATAGACATTTAAGAATTCAAGGTCGATATTGGAATAAACGAAATGAAATAGAAAGCTTTTATTTTATTTCTATCCTTCTTCCTTTTCTTTAGTTTATGCCACAGATTCAGCACTATAGCTTTAGATCTTATAATATATCTAACTCTTTGTCCAACAGACATTGTCCCCATAGTCCGACAGACATTGTCCGACAGTTTGTTCGAAAAATTGTCGGTCAGTTTGAGCGTCAGATCACGGTTTGTTCGACAACGGATAAGTCCAACTCTACCCTCACAATCTCAGGAACGTTAATAGCACATTCTAAAACACAGATAGCCTGTTATTTTACCCTCATCCTTTCGGGTTTGTAACATAATAATGTAACAAATAACATAATAATAGAAAACCAGTACCTAAGCGAAAAATAATAAGATTAATTTGCTGCATATGGTTAGGCCAGGCGATGACTTGGAGACATTATACTCTATATGCCTTCAGCTATAATCACTGTTGATTCAGTCTCAGAACATCGATGTTCTGTTATATAGTAGAACCACAGTCAAATAATCCATGTCTTTATACTGTGGTAGAACTGCAGAAAGTCAGTGCATTCATTCGGACATAATAATCAATGGTGCCAATCATCATTATCATAATCGTCTTAGCTTAGGTTGCAACTATAGCTGACAGAAATTTCACAGAGCGACTGCCGTCTGACCTTCGAAATGTCAGTGGTGTGCGCTATGTTTAAATCCGATATCTTCTGCATGTCAGTCTGTTGGTATCGCTAGAAGGCTATTGCTGCCCAAAAATAAATGACAGCAATATGTATTTATCGTGTAAATATAAAACTGGAATGTACAAATATATCTTTAAACAAATTATAGTTTATTATACTTATTTCTAGAACAGACATGATTTATTACAATCAACAAAAATCAATTTGTTAAAGTTTTCGCCGAAATGAATACCTACCTAATGTTCTTTATGGTCAATTTGATTTGATTGTCATAACAAGACATTTGCAGTTATTTATCAAAATCAAACTGCTTCGTAACAATTTAGGTAAAAGGGCGCTGAGAAATTGCTAGATTCATAGAACTTTTAATGATTTCGACTATTGTGATGTTGATGTCTGTTTAGTAATAGGTACCTATTTACTGTACAAATTCCACTAGGTCTACCTAATTGAGTTATTTGTTCGTTCTATCGAAATGCCCTAAGTAATCGAATTACAGAAGTAGTTCTGGGTTATTTAGGACAACCTCGTGTTAGGAACTACCTACGGCATCGAATTAAAAAATGTTTTGTGTTGGTATATAGTCCCGAAGGGGTTTTGTTCATCGTACGGCACAAAGTTTTGGACCGCATTCCAAAAAAATCCTGGTTTGTCCCATAGCAGTATAGAATTCCTGCTTCGCCTGAATTCCAGTATATATCATCGACCGATGTGTCGTCGATAGATACACCGTCCCACCGTCCCGGACTAGAGGAGTGAAGAAATGGAGCCTGAAAATACACATACTTGTACATTATATCCCCTTTTCCATTGGAACTGGACGTGGTTATCTAAAATTCGGTTTGAAGACTGATAATGTCTTCATTTGATTTGTTGACGACCCAGTACGAAATATACTACCTTTATTTTGGTTTTCCGTAACGTGTCCATTTTCCAAGTTTCTATTTAGATGAAGCTGCATTAGGTAGTTCGTAAACTTGTCCTAGACTTTGGAACCATTAAAGTTGAAAGCTCAAAAGCCAATACCATTTGCTGATCGGTAAACGATGGATGCAATTAAGTGACTTCCGTTGCGCTTTGAACAACTTGAAACTATGAAACGTGGTCGAGTTTAAGGGAATGATTTACTTTAGTTTGTGACCTTAATATAATTTACATACATACATACATAGACTCACACCTGTTTCCCCGAAGGGGTAGGCAGAGGCATATTAAACGCCCACTTTTCGCCAGTGTTTTGATCCCACGTAATAGGTGGCGAGCCTATTGCCGCTTATTGGGACATTTTGTTTGCCAGAGCCTCGTCCGTTGATCGGCAGGTGCACCACTTGCAGGTGAGGTTGGCTTGGGACCCTAAGTTCTTGGTGGGAACCCTATGCACCCTAATATAATTTAATATCTACTAATATAATTACAAAAGTTGAAGAGCTTGTTTATTTGTTATATAGCCCATTTAATCCATTTGTCGAGGCAGGCTATAAGCATAGAGAGCATTAACCCAAAATAAAGCGGGTAACCTCGGGCTCATCTAGTAAAGTTTTAAAAATAATAAGTGTAGGTTTTGGATACCCGACTTGACAGTTCTTCGATAGTTTGTTACCTACATCATATACTTAAAACTTTAAAAAGTTAAGGTTTCTTAAAGATATACCTATGTAAACTTTGTGTGAACATGAAAGAGAAAATATACTAATATCTCCGTCTTGTATTTACTCTTAGACAGTCGTAGATGTTGTTTTGAGAGCTAATGTAAATAACTAGCTGAGCCCGCGGTTATACCCGCCTTAATAAGGACTTGAAAGTTTGTATGAAAAGCCGTAAGGCGTCAACTCTCTTAAGCGCTTTAAATAGTGTCATCATCATCATTCTAGCGCCGTTCCGATTGCAATCCAAGATCTAGAATTTGGGTACGCTAAAGTCATAATAACTTCTTAACAGTGTATTTTCTATTTCTTTTAATAGGTACACTATCTATTGGCTTCTTAATAGTCTATTAATCTAAATAATAGAAAAATACCTCTAATCGCAAGTTCTATTCTTAACCAAAATGTTTTAGTACCTTACACATTGTCCTTAGCTAGAGCAATCTTCTGTACCCTAAGTAAAATATAACCAACTTTAACAGTCCAGTAAATAACCAGAACTCCTACATTTTAAGGTGTTGATGGTATGATGGTAATAGTCATTATAATAGTATACTAGAACAGCAATAAAGTGGTGCAGTAATAAAGTTTAAGCCGTTCTTAAAACCAACTTAGTTGAGCAGTAAACGTTTCAAGACACTGTGGAACAAAGAAGTATATATTAACGTTCCGTTTTATTGGAAATGTTCGCTCGTTCTTACAATTCACACTAGACTGACACAGCTGTAGAGGATTATCCAAAGAAACTGTTCACGTCAGTTAAGTAAGCGATGTTTCATCAACATCATCAGCCTGCGATATTCCACTGCTGGATATCTCTTTCCAATGGCACGCCACTGAGCCTGATTCGGTTCTTCGTGTCCAGCCGCTGCCAGCCACTTTGCGTATATCGTCACTCTACCTAGACGGAGGGCATCCTACACTGTTTATCGGTTTTGCGACAAATGTGAACAGCCCACTGCCACTACAGCTTGCTAATTCTTTGAGCTATGTCGTGAATGTAGTGGGATCGATTTCAATACACTTATTAATACTTACTTCAATACACATATCCTTGTAAACCTCCTTGTCATGAAAAAACGTCTCTCATAAAAATATCTTCAAGCAATATAAAACGAAACTTCAGGGAATCTAATTTAAGCACAATAATTAATCAGTATAAAAACAGTATCAAAAGGCCTCTAATAGAATTCTGACTGTGCCGAGAATTTTGATCTACAACAACAAAATAAGTAAGTCCTTTACAGTTAGAATGCTAATTAATTTCCAGCAAAGCTTTCGCTCCGTCATTTCAGTATCGAAACTACTTCATTAATTAGAAACAATGTGCTGGTTCACGTTATAAGACTTGTTCTATGCAGTTTTATGTTCATTTTAAAAGAATTGCTCGTTGTAAAGTGAGGGGACATTAATGGTGAAATTTCCGGGAAGGAAGACCAGTCGGTTTTTAGTACCTATGTGAGGTATATAATGAAAGAAATAAGCCCGATTCTTTGATTACTAACAGGCAGACTGTATCAAGTTCATAAATTAAGGCCGAACTTCATATTTATCTCAATTAATGTTTACAATTTGTCGTGTTAACACTCGATAAATAACTACCGCCAACCGTGTCGCCATATTTAACGTGTATCAACGCCCGATTACCTGAACAATATACTTTATTATTCACAATGTAGATCATTCCGTTACGCTCATTTTTCCTCTAAAATCCGATGAATGTACGATCAACTCCCACGGTATGCTTGTTACATTAAAGTTTCATGACACCGTTTCAACGAAAACAAATGTGATAAAAAACCCTTTTCACCTTTGCCAGCGATATTTTTCATTTCTTTGTGCTCCACTGGATTTACGGCTTTAAATTATGTTGAACTTTGCAAGCACCTTATAGAACAGATGTGGTGTTTTAATGGCGACAGTAAAATTACGACTTGGTGTGTCTTTCAGGGGTTAGGCAGGTGTGTTTTATTTGTATGTTGGTTGTTGTGTGCTTGCGTCATTGTGATACACATTAGGACAGTGTTGTGAGCCAGATTTGATTCTAATCTAATATTTGTTAAGCACTCCCTGACAAAGATCTTATGCCAAGTGTCAGATACGAGTAGGTTTGTAAAAACATTATATTTTCGTCTTGAATAAATGATTCAGAACGTATAGCTATATTTCATGAACTAACAAAAATACTCTACCATATTTCTCAACGATTACTAAGAGATTTATGCCGTAGGATAAATCCTTTACCATTTCTGAGACTAGATACCTTTTGTAGTGTATTTGGGTAGGACAAAGTGTCGTTTACTTAGGCTGACAATTTGATTAATATGAGTTCGCCGCGAGCGTCGGTAAACAATCTTCGTATGTCAGACTTGCAACTGATGTTTTGATTGTTTTTGAATATTTTCCTTCGCGTATTGTATTTCCTACGGCATAATAGGAAGGATTCGTTTTGAATACGTAATTTAATGTGACTGAAGATATTGTATTAATTTTTATTTAGGAAATCCTTATTTAGGAAATAGCTCGATTTTTTTTTATTGGAATTTGTTTATGGGAAGGGTATAGCAGAGAAATTGATAGTAGTATTTTCTTCAATTGAGTTGAATTGCTAAATAACACAACGAAAACAGACAATGCAAAAATATGCATATGAAATGCCTTTCTCGATATACCTCTGCTTCTGCTGACCCTTTTAAAGTGTCACGTGGCGTTGGTTATCAGAGAAAATTGGCACAAAAAATCCCCACACTATTTTTATTTTATCTTCCGGAAACGCAAACGCCGTCACCTTTCACTAAAGGCTCATTTAGTCGGCCGCAAACATCCCAAATATCCATATTCTAGCTCAAACAGAGACCCGGGCTTATTTCAAATTCAGCCATCCGGCCCGGATGATCGCCCTTGAATGCCAGATTAAGACCGGTCCGTTATCTGCCACGGAGCAATCATTTGCCCAAGAAGGTCCCCGTCTGTCAGCGTTTATTCATTTGCCGATAATGTACCTTAGTAAGCATAATCTGTGGGTTAGAATTTAGAACAAACGCCTAATGTGCGCGCGAAATCCGATATTTTTGGCGCCAATGTTTGTTTCTTAAATTCTCGGTTCAGGTAAAGACACGTATTATTATGCCCGAGGTTCAATGTAATTAAATACGAGTCGAAAGTGATATTTTATTCAAATAAATGTATACGTGGAATTGAAATTAAATTTAATTTGTATTAAGTTACATCAGGAGAGTAATTTATTTCATAATTATCAGGGCCGGAGATTTAGATCCATGTCTGAAGTAATTTATGTACGCAAATGAGTATTTGTCTGCTATCTTACATATGTACATGATCGACTATATTCTTCGAAAAGCTAATATGAATATGAATATTCTAATATTAGCCCCATTGAAGTAAATATCTCAATTCCAGCCGCGTAATTTTTATTTAATCTCCGTAACCGTCTAGACCATCTCGATAGTTCGCTCTGTTTTACGCTATCTTGACTATGTAAATTATTATAAACTAAATTATAGTCGAAAATACTTGCTAGTACAGTGAATACTACAAAGCATTTAAAATTAGGTGTCTTTTGTTAATTTTCGTCCCAAATTATAAATTTCACGTCTGTTAGCACGCAAATCGATTTACGGTCATTTTCAATATTCGAGCTATAGATAGATCTGTAGATTTAAGATTTATGTTTGACATATTGTGTATGGAGCTTATGTCAAAAACTGTCAAAAACTAATCTAAAATCTACAGATCTATCTATAATTCGAATATTGAATTCCGTAGTTTGTAAATGGAGGTCTTTCCTAAAAAACCCTTACTTTGTTTCAACTTTGGTTCTGGCATACGGTATATCTTTGAGTTTCGATAGCAGTCGTCACCCAAAGAAGAAGTCTGGCACGCAGGGACTTAGTCGCTCTTATATTCTTGGGACACTTATGTGCTTTACCACGCATTTGTGCCAAAGATCTAAAATATCATACATAAGTCAACCATAACTTATGTTAAAGCTTTAAAAAGCGTAACAAGTAAAATTAAGCGTAAAAATAACTACCGATACAAGGTGTAGTTATCCCTCCATATTTTACATTCATGAATAATGTGTAAAACTAAAACATATTTTCCATATAGTGTATGCCGAAAAATTTCAATTATCTTCTTAAGCACCGTACTCATTTTTATTTTCATTTTATACAGGCACCTTTCCATATTGGCAATAAATCAGTACCTTCTTCAACTCACGGTTACATTATATTATGTAAATTTGACGCATTATTTTACTTGTGTGTTTGTGTGTCTGTCACCGAAAATTCTTTTGACGCGGGTAAGAATATAGGCTTTCTCCGGACACATTTATTTTTATTTTACGACGGACGTGGGTACTACAAAGCAGTGCGTTATCTCTTTTTCGCGTAATGTAATAAACATCTGAGGCGTACGTAAAGTATTGGAATTTAATCGTTTACCAGTCTAATCTAAGAGATGGATTTGCGATCGTATTTTGAAGGATAGGAAGATCTTTATGGTTTCAATATGAAATGCATTTGAATTGGCCAGACCGCCTTAGAAATACATAAGTCATCTTTTAAATGTCGACGTAAAACTGCAGCGTCCTTCCTCTTTATTCAGTCAAAGGCAGTTGGACTGACCTACATTTTTCTATTTCACTATATTCAAAATGAATATAAGAACTTATATAATGCCACCATTTCGTTATTTCTGCCATCGTCACGTCATCCTATCTTTAAGCCGTTTGCTTTAGACCCTGGATATCATTTTATGGTTAGAACCAATTTGATGAAATATTAGTTTTTGGCCCCTGCAATCCAAATGGATAGCCATATCTTCTTAGATATTCATATAGAATAGTTAGATCTTCATGACAGTAGGGCCATAGGGCTCTCAGAAGAGTATGACTTTCTGTGACCAGTTACTCATCTGTATCCAAAAGGTGACAAAGGCGCTTCACTTTGGGAAGCGTTTCGTGCGGTGATAACTCTGCAACACGCCCTACAATACCGTTCTACAGTAAGAACAGAATATTTCTCAATATTGTGTACAATATAGAGTTAATCGAAATCTTCTTCGTGAAATCACTAAACGTTTTCCACGAACTAAACATAATATTATGTGGGTGGGTCTTGTAAAGGCGTTTCGCACTAAACCATTTCCCGATAATTACAACAGATCTTTACAGATTAAATTTGTACGCGGTAAAGGTCATATTAATTGCGTTACCGAGAATGGTTTTATTACCCCTGGACATTAAAACGGGTAATACACTTATGTATGTTAATTAACAGAATAAATGTGATTATGGTAGACTTTTAGAACTTGAACGTTGAAGACTCGAAAAGTTAGACATGAATTACGATAATATTATCATCGTATATACAATAATATAAAATACATATAAAATACTGCCTCGTTGGTCTCGCGGCATAAATGTGCGCGTGGGATTGGGAGGTCTCAGGTTCGATTCCCGGGTCGGGCAAAAGTGTTACTGGGTTTTTCCGAATACTCAGTAGCAGCCCGGAGTCTGGTGACGTGCCCGATAACGGCAATAGGCTCGCCTCCTATTACGTGGGACTAAAATAAATCTGGCGAAATGTGGTTGTAATATTTACACCTCTGCCTACCCCTTCGGGGATACAGGCGTGAGACTATAAATAAAAATAAAAAAACATATAAAATTACTTGTCTTCGCTGGCTTATCATCGCAGAGTAAACTTCTGAAACTAACAAAATTAGGTACTTTTTTTTTGATGTAGAAAATCTACGGGAAGTATTTTGTTGTTAATAGATGGTAAAATAGATGGTTCTTCGTCTTCTTTCGTGTCAATGACAAATAATTTTGTTTAAACTTCTTTATATTTTAGTCGCTCAGTAGGTACTCAGAAGAGGAGGCGTTCATGAATAGGTGTTAGCTTTGGCAAAGCTAGCGGTATGAAAATGTCCACAATAGTATTATATAAAATTTAATCCAATACTGCGACTTCAATTTTTCATATTCCAAACATACCTTAAAGGGAAAATAAATATTAATCTCCAAATACCCTTGCATTTATATTATATTTGTCAATTGTCACATGTCAGTAAAATAATATATTATTCTTTTAACGGAAGGCGACCTTGCTAAAGGAACTGTTTATAGACCCTCGGGCGGCAGGTACTACCTATTGAACCTTCCTGTCAGTCTTACAAATGAAACTGCTGATCAAATGCTCTCCACATCCCAAATCATTTCTAAATCCAACGACCAAAATAAAAAAGTAAAATGTATTTCTTTTCTCGCTCATATCACTTAAAGGTAAACTTGGCGTTGGGTAAGCCCAGTTGTCAATTTTTTATGCAAATCTACCTATGGGTGTTCAATTTCTTATTTTTTAACGATCCTTTTTCTCCTGTTTCGGGAAAGGGGTTTCTTAATTTCCATTCCGGAGATTTGAACGGCCGCCTGGAGAGCTTTGATACAGCAAAGGATGAGAGGAATGGCAATGTAACGTGGACAGAACAGTTAATGTTCCGGAATCTTCCTTGTTGATTTTGTTTGAGCGCGTGTGCGAGACGTTTTCTGACAAGGAGAGTCCGAGACTGAAATCAAATATGGCGATGGTGTTTCGAATTAAAATTTTCAGTGAAACTTTTTTACACCTTTACTCGAATGCAATTTATGGGTTTGCGGTTTTTGGTACTGTAGATAAAATTATGGTGAAAATTATGTTTTACGTCGTTTAATTTTTATTGCATGGTATGATGCCAGCGTATTTAAAGCACTAGAATATTTTAATACCAAGTAGAAATTGTATGTTGCTGTGGTATATAATCAAAAGATATTCAAAATAATTATCATCAGAAGTTTTAAATTTGATAAAACTTCTGATGAGTTTTAAATATGCTTTAAATCTACTAAAATTGGTAGGCATATTAAAGTTTGACTGCCTCGTTGGTCTCGCGGCATAAATGTGCGCGTGGGCTTGGGAGGTCTCGGGTTCGATTCCCGGGTCGGGCAAAGTGTTATTGGGTTTTTCCGTTAGGACATACTCAGTAGCAGCACGGAGTCTGGTAATGTGCCCGGTACGGCAATAGGCTCGCCCCCTATTACGTGGGACCTAAAAATTTATGGCAAAATGTGGGCGTAATAATGTGGGTGTAATATTACCTACACCTCTGCCTACCCCTTCGGGAATACAGGCGTGAGTCTATAAATAAATAAATATTAAAGTATTAAAGCTCAAAGTGAATCTATGTAGGTCTAAAACGTGATATCGTTATTAACAGAGAATTCGGCAACATAGTTGGCTAGGTTCCTTCCAGCTGCCTCTTGCTCGCGGGTATAACTAGGGTATTTTATCTGTAGACTGGCTTCTGTCGTAAACAAACACACTGTAGTAATAGGTAGGCAGAGTAGTATATGTCGACACAGATTATAAACTGATTCACTGTTGATTCTAAGGCTGCCTACGCGAAGGACGGGCTTTATTTCATTTTATTTATATGGCCTAAAAACTCAACAAATAATTAATAGACTAGTGTGAAATAGCCACTTAGGCACAGGTGTGCACAGCTCTTACATATTTCTAGTTTTGGGTTATGATATATTGACGTTGTGTTTTCATTTCGTTGAAGTGTATTTTTTATGGAGGGGTTCTTTTCGATGTAGCCCGTGAAACAAACGATACCTTTTAAGCACACATTACACTGGAAAATCATAGATGCGCGTTGTGAAGTCAAGCACATGTCAAATGATTACCAGTCCAGCAGACTCCCACTTATATTATCGCTGGTCCATATCATACTCGTATGTAGATACATATTTCCATATTTTATTAATCAGGATGCCGTATTATAAAGTTACCTTACGTTACTGAGCAAAGCGTCGCCATTTTCTAATACAAAATTTTAGCGTAAGAAGTAATGTAGGAAAATTTATTCGGTCGTTTAATATTCCGGGGGTTCATAAGATATCGGAAGCATTTCTGTAATATTATGCATAAATACATAAGTATCAAGTGAGGGTGTGATAAAATTGCGGTTAGATGTCGGTCACTGGCTGATTACAATATTTCCTTTGCCTGCACGCTGTAAAAAAATATAAAATGCCTCTGATGTGCTGATGATGTAGATTTTTTATGGATAATTCGTAAGAAGTGGAAGTCAAGAATTAAGTCAAGTATGTAGTAGCTAATTAAGATCATACTAAATTCTATATGTAATATTAACATAGGTACGCGAAGCAACTGAAATCTTTACACTATCTAAAAGTCAAATACATGGGTACCTAGACGATTGTCAAGAAACTTATTACTATTTTTTTAATTAAGAACTACATATGCAGCTCTTTAAGAACGGTTTCCTCAGAATTTACTTATTACTTATTTAATTTTAATATCCCAACAGACACAACCAGTAATTTGGTACGAGAACGAGCCGCCCGGTCAAGTGGTGATCCTGACCGCCAAGGACTACGACTCTTCAGAGAACGGACCGCCCTTCACGTTCGCACTGAACGAGTCCGCCTCCTTCGATATACGCTCCAAGTTCCATATACAAGGCAAGAATCTAACCTTTGTACCTCTCATACGAACGGAAGTAAAGCTCTTGTTCGCAAAAAGTAGAAAAGCAAAAGGTATTATGTGAAAAAAGACCGTTCTAATGGTAGAATTTTGAATAATACCTAAAATGGAAGAGTTAACTGTCAAATCAATATTGATGATTTTTTTTTCTAGTAACACTGGTAGCCAAAATGTTATGAGCTGCCAGTTATATTGACAATTTGTATGTATATAGTCTTCAAATATAAAAATAACGAAATTTTCAGAAGTATTTCCTTACCTACAATTTCAAAAATATATCCTCCATTCATTCAGAGTGGATCAATTGACACAAATTTCAGTAAACTCCTCCTAGGTTCAAGTGAAAACTTTACCGATTCGTCTTCAGAGCAATTCCGTTTCCATTCAGTGGCCTCCATTCGCGACAGCCTGAAATTTTCAGAGACTCGCCAAAATCGAGTTTCGATCAATTAGTGTAGTTAACATGCAGTAAATGGCGCCAAGCCTAAGTCTAACTTTGTTTGTCAAGTGCCAATTCAATTTCAGTCCCCGCCATTTCGGTTGCGATGTTGATAATTTTGTATACGACCTATTTGTTTGAGTGTATGTTTGTAGATTTCGGGCCCAATTCTCCTAAATAAATACAGTTTCGATATAATGTCAGTGTCATACTTACGTCACAAAAATCGTATTCTTCTATAATTTAATGAAATAGTAACGAGATCGTAAATTGAAACAAGTGTCAAAATATGTATGTGTCAACGACGAACTGTTTATTTCAAATTATACGATAATGACGTTAGGTTATCAGAATACAGATTTTGATTCCATTCAAAATATAATAACAATGTCATATAAAAATACGAGAATTGGGCCATTCATTTTAGAATGTTCACCGTTTTATTACGGTGACACGTTATTATACACGTGTCTCTACTTTGCTTAAAATACTATTTGGTTGCCACCACTTTTTAAATTGATTTGTTACAAACTAAATTCCGAACGGCTTCAATTGCTTCACGAAGTCACGCAACGACCTATAAAAATATAACTCGATGTTTTTCGTACCTCCACGGTACGAACTTATAAATGTTTCTGCTAGGTAAATGTCATAAATAAATATCAAATTATAAAGTTATTACGAACATGTATAAGGGCGTTTGTTATAGTTCTAAATGTCAACTGCCAGGACTGTTTGACGATAAAATGAAATAACTTTGTCCTGGACTTGACTCAATTATAAGTTGTCACAAAATTAAAACTTGATTCGGTTTTGCAGGTACACGCAATTTTGGTATCTGAGTTATATTTGATTAATGACCAGTTGAGTAAATTATCAAACTGTTGTCGGATCGATGACCTACAAATCATTTTCAATTGATCTACTACGTAATAGTGCTGTCAAAAAGAAATATAGTTTCATTTTTCAATTGAGCTTACTACGTCTGAGTTTTAGAAAAGTATTGTGAACATAACTTAAACGTTTTTATAATGTTAAAAGGAATAAAGTAAAAGAGTCAAAGGTAATCAAAATTTAATTTCAAATTCCAGCAGGTACTACGCTTTAAAATTGCTGGTAAATTTAATACCGAGCAGTGAAGTTTTGCTTTTAAAAGTGCTAACAATATATTTTTTAACAGGCAACATTCTATCAACACTCGTCTCTTTTGACCGAGAGCAAAGAAAAGAGTACAAGATTCCGGTAGCCATCACAGACTCAGGCACTCCTCGATTGACAGGCGTGTCCATCCTTCATGTGGTCATCGGAGACAAGAACGACAATCCCATGGCACCCGGCCATAGTGACATCTTTGTGTACAATTATAAGGTAAGACTTGACAGATTCATTTTTAAATATTTGACATCGCTTAGTTGTTCCTTTCTTTTTAATTTTGTAGTGTTGCCAGGTACTTATTTTGATTCCTACTATTTATTTAATTCTTAGAAGGTTAATGACTTCAGTCATAACCTTAAATAAGCCGTTTTATTTTTTTACCTTGCGCGCATTACGAGTCTTGTGATATTTCCTAACTACCATATAATATTTCCGAATCTTTTCGGTCAGATGAACATTCACACAAAAGCTTACACCAAAGGATGTATGCCATTAAATTTACATAACGTAAATAGTAAATAAGCTATGAGAATGTTTAAGGATTTTGATATTTACCTACATATTTAAAGGCCTATTACATTCCGAATAAAGTGGCCCGACAAAGGCCAAAAGATTTTTCTGATCCCTTCAGGGACCATCACATTTTTCCTTTGAGCCACCAAGTAGACTTTTTAATATCGTTCGCCTTTCAGTGTCCTGGTTATGTTTAATTTAGCGTTATAGTTGCTATTTTTATGTAGACATATTTATTAATTTTGGACCATCCAGTACAGTCAGAAGGTGATATTCTCGATAGACAAGAAGTTTTGTTTAAATCGAAAATCGAAGTCTTGAATTCTATTTACGAATTGACATTTCATTTTTAGAAGTTATTTTCCTTGTTCTGCTTTGTCGAGAATGTCATTCTCCTTTTGTTTTTTAAAGTAGGAATTTAAAATTGGAAGCTTTCTTTTATTATGAATGCCCTTTTCCCTTTTTAGTTGTAAACTCTATAATATTTGGTTATTTTTTAAGTTTAATAGCTAAGTACCCATCAGGAGTGCTTGTATTATCCAGTATGATTGATTTTCATTTACAACGGATTATTACAAATATATGTAGATTTAAAATTTTAAAGCTAGTCATTTATTTAAGTACTGTATATGTATGTGTCTATATCAAATTTTTATATCAAAATTGTTTTCTGTGCTGCATCAGCCGGAAACCTACTTGAATGAGATATTATACAGTTGGCGATATTATGTGAGTATGAATAAAATTGGCATATATAGTTGTTCTGTGTTTCCTTTGCTTACTTAAACAATTTTTTTTCTTTCGTTTCATTCTTCTGTTCAAATTGTATTGGATGGTATGTTCGATGTTCTAATTTCAAACGAATGTTTCGTTTAATTATTTTTTGTTGTTTTTGGACTTTTCTATGTCCTAGTGTTCCGATAAAAGTTTGTTCTCTATGTTGACAAACGTTTACATCGTTATATCGTAAGCATATAACATTTATTTATTTCAAAAAAGAAATATTGACTTCGCCAAAATGGTCAAAGTATATAAAATCAAGTCTATTGAGGATCGAGGATCAGTGAAAACTGAAAATATGTAGATAAGCTGCGAGCGGTCTACGAGACCGTACGTGCAAAGCGAAGGGTTAATTCTCAGTCCCGTAATTTGCCAACTTTATATATGCCTAAGTCATAAAACGAATTCCCTGTTGCTATCTAAAATTTCTCGCAGAAAATCTCAATAAACATTTCTTTTTTTCGCCGATCCGCCCCTAGCGTATGCGCATAACTCACCCGCCCATAGAGGTATCATTAAAAACGAACTTATCATTCCTTTATAAAAATTGCCGCGACATTACAACCATAGAGCACAATAATCACGTTTTCTTCGTAAAGTCTCGAGCATCTATTTTATTTGTCTAACAATTCTTAGAGGTTCATTTCGTTACATCATTTGTATTCAGTGACGTGCCTTAAAACGACGTGAATTATGAAAATATACGTTTTGTGAGGGTCTTTACGCACTAGACTTTGTTACGCACGTTCTGAATAACGTTATATGTATTACTGATACATATAACGTTATTCAGAACGTCTAGCGTCGCGTCGGTGTCTGCATTATTTAATCTTAAGGTTAGAATCGTTGCGAGATGAATCTTAATTTACTTATTGCGCATTCTAGAGTGATTGTGAAATTGACTACATAAGTGGTTAGTGAAAGTCGTTTTTTATGTTTTAAAATATATAGTCTCCACAGTCACTGTGGACGAAGTCCCCGCAAATAAAGTGGATTTATAAATAATTAAGTGCAAATCTATATTGCTTTATGTATTCTTTTAAATGCTCATTTGCTTAACAAGCAGTAGGAAAATGACATAAAGAAATACATACATACATAGACTCACGCCTGTTTCCCCGAAGGGGTAGGCAGAGGCATATTAGACGCCCACTTTTCGCCAGTGTTTTGATCCCACGTAATAGGTGGCGAGCCGATTGCCGCTTATCGGGATATTTTGTTTGCCAGAGCCTCTTCCGTTGTTCGGCAGGTGAACCACTTGCAGGTGAGGTTGGCTTGGGACCCTAAGTTCTTGGTGGGAACCCTATGCACCCTAAAGAAATAGAATTAGATAAATCTTTTTAACTATTAAATTGGATGTCTTTTGAATTATTATTAAAATAAAGAAAGTGCTCTTTATTTATTATGTTTACAACTATATCTGTTGTGTGCGTGCGTGCACAGCACGCTAAACTTTTTTAGCTCATAGTGTGCTTAGACCTTGAAACCGTAAACCGGTTTACGGTTTTTCGTTATACTATGTTATTACCGATTAGGATGTTTAATGATGAAAATTATGTCTGTGATAAAGTGCCAACACTTAACCAAGATGAGAAATTTAAAGTGCGTAAGTAATTCATGATTTAAACTCAGCTTATATAAACCGTTTGTATTAAGGTTTAGAACTGGTTTTTTTGATTTATTACTAAGTATTATATTTACTACCATTATTTTTAATATACTAGTAAGTATATGTACATCGTTAATTTTATTCCATGCTACTATTTTTCCGTTTTACTAATTGTACTAATTGAAAATGTTAGTGGAAGTATAATGAGTTTTTGTTTAGTTTTTCCTTTGTAATATTTCAAACAATTTTATCCCGTACACATTATGTAAACTGTGCGTTGCTAGGCGCGACCATAGTAATCATATTATATTATCTATGCGCGAGACCATGCGTTGTTCTACTGTCAGAAAAGTTAGCTTACAATTCCCCACGCTGGCCTAGTGCCACCAGGCATAATATTATGTGCCTCACATGTTCGAGAACATTATGAAAACCTCTTACACATGCAGCTTCCAATACCTCAAACCACATGGTACTGAACCATGCACATGTAGAAACTGCTATACAAGCTTTTATGCATTCTGTTCAGTTAGGTAATCATGTAACTGCCACTAAATTGTTTGAAATAATTGTGTCAGAATGGTAGTCGTTTTTAAGTTGATACGTCTCGTTAATACATCAAGCCCCAAATATATTTAAAAGCAACTTAATTTACGCAAAATAATTCACAAACAATTTATAGGCCAAACCGGGTGAGTCCCATATAGAAAAACATCAGTAGGTACTTACAAAAATACACATCAGCCGCAATAAAACAACCGGACAACCCTTACTGAGTACATTTTATTAAGCCGAATGTTTTTATTTCAGCTATAAAATGATAATATCCTTCATTTATTACTGTTTGCGTATGAATATTGTAAGAGAAGTCCTTAACGAATTATGAATAAGTCAATCGATTCATCAGTCATCATCATCATCATCATCAGCCTTTAACAGTCCACTGCTAGACTAGGCCTCTCCTTTGAAAGGAGGAATTGGCCTACTATACCACGCTGGCCAAACGGGTTGGTATCGGGTTTGTGTCAAGTTTTCCTTCTCTTACAGTGCTGTTCTCTGCATAATATGCTCCCTCTGTCGGCTCTTACGACACCCATGGGATGATATGGGGTGGTGACAATCCGTATTCTTAATCCGTCACCACACGGACAATTCATCAATATTAGGTTAATATTCAATGCTCACTAAAGACTAAAAAACGACGTTGTTTTAAAATACAGTAAGTATCTTATAAACCATAGATACAAAACCATAGTAACATTTACAAAACTTTTCAGAGACACAGTGGCATTTTGGACTCAGGGTCAAACTGAATATTACTATAATACTATCGACCAACACATCGACCTTTGCGCCAAACTTAAACTTTTAAGTTAGTACCGATCAGTAGCACACAATAGAGATGTTTAAACTGTAAGAAATTACGATTTCTTATCGATGGATATGTTACTGAAAAAGCCCGCAGTACGGTAAATCTTAAGATTTACCAGTAAATCCTCAGATTTACCAGCGTAAGTTGGTAAATGTCAGAATTTTTTGATTAAAAAAATAACAAGTCCACGGAGCCCTGCTTTGCAGGGCTCCTATTTTTGGGTTGAAGGTCATAAGAGAACCTAACATGGTATGTTTGGCAATTTGTCTCTTTTTATGCACAATGTATCAAATATTAGAATAATTATCGTATATATGTTTTTGTAAAATCTCGTAAGGTTGGATGAACTGTATCTCTAGTAACTAGGTTATGTTAGGTTCTCTTGTGACCCTCAACGCAAAAATAGGAGCCCTGCGAAGCAGGGCTCCGTCAACTTAATGTTTTTTTTTTTAAAT
This sequence comes from Euclidia mi, assembly GCA_944739405.2. NCBI lineage: Eukaryota > Metazoa > Arthropoda > Insecta > Lepidoptera > Erebidae > Euclidia > Euclidia mi. The sequence goes on along the minus strand of OX123204.2, from coordinate 19,878,766 downwards.
TCGGACATTTACCAACTCATGCTGCTATATCTTAGAATTTACTGGTAAATCTTAAGATCTACCGTATTTCGCGCTTTTACAGTATCAGATACATACAATCATTATCAAAAAAGTTGACACACTGCATCCGAAATTCAATTATAATCCCTCCATTTACACACTCACGTTCACACAAACCCAACAGTCCTATTGTATCTAGAGCTCTATTTCATCCTAAAATATATCAATCGTAACCCCTAGTTGAGCATAACTTACACAAACAGTACAAAGAATTCATTAACTCACGCACACACCTATTGTTTTCGTTCAATCTCGCGGTAGCACCTCAATGAATAACGAAACAGATTCGATACATATAAACCTTTACGATAATCTCCTTGTTTTATAATAATATATGGCTATTAATTTTGCGCTTTAATGAAAGTGGTTTAAGTACGGTGTGGTGCGTAAACAGGGATTAGGTAGGAAGGCACTTTTTACTGTCCTGCCCTGATTTCTAAGTTATTACGGGCGAATGTGTACTGAGACGTGTGCGTCTAAGGTTGTTGACTTAGAATTAGCAAACAGGGTCACGGAGCTAGGCTATCGTTAATTAGATTGGTTGAGATAACATGTGCGTAAAGAAAAGGGTTAAATAATGTCTATGAATAGACATGTTCCTTTTATAGCTTTGAAATCTAGCCTTGATTTCGCCTTTCGAGATAAAATTGACTTTGAAATACTTTCTACGTTCGCGGTTTTTACACACGTCTATTTATGTAATGAGTCTCAATCGCGTAATTTAAGTAAAAGGTGTTACACCTGGCTGATTATCATTACAAATGGAAGGGTAAATGGAAGGTAGGTAGGTTACATGGACATTTTTCAAATAATGTGGCCATTAAAATATCAGTCGTTACAGTGCTGGCAATTTTCTTAATAGACGCTTGTCTAGTATCTTTAAGCACAATGCATCTAAGTGGCCGCCGTTTGTACAAGCCATCGTCTAGTGCGTCACCTAGTTCGATGAGTAAAGAAACAGGTTCGCGCAAAGTGCACAATACCTACTTACTGCGAAACCGAACCCTCACTACATCTCAACAGCTTCGTTCAAAAACATCCTCATGATAAAAAAGTACGAGAAAATGTGCTCAATTTAATACATTTAAATTTTAGCTCGCAAAATTTAAGAATAAATTCCACGCATGCAGTACTTCGCAATCTGTTTAATTCGGGCCGAGATTCGCTTAAACCGCTCGCCTCTTAATGAAGGGCCGACTTCGCCACAAATACGATGAACCGCTCGTTTAATATGCAAGTCGGGAGGATAGCTACTGGCGCGATTACTGTTGCCTCCGACGTCTGAATAACTGTTAATGTCATGTGATATTTAAAGCTAAACAGAAATGTTATCTTGTAGAGCGTGAGTATGAATAAAGGTTATTATAAAATGTTCTTGTCTTCTCTGGCATTTAGGTCATATTTTCAGATTCTTCCCATATGCATTATTAGTGAAATAAATATAGATAACTATGTTTCAGTATATTGTTTCGCTTTAGTTTTAGAGGGCGTGACCCGTGGTTCAGGTAAAAGATTTTCATCGATTTTGAACTCTTAGATATCATCGTCGAACTCCATATTGACATATTACCAGCAAGAGCTGACTGTCTTTAAAATATGAACTAAAAACTATTGGCTGTGTTTTCGCCATCACATGTCGTTGATTTATAATCTTATCTGCAGTGAAGCTTACCGATCCCATGATTGCCATATGCCATAAGATTTCTAAACTAAGCGGTCGAGTAGCTTACCTATCCAGTAATCAGTCAAGTAACTTGCCTATTTGAACGCGGCCCCCTTTGTTCCTTATTCGTTTTAATGACAGGCTTACTCTGGTCCGTTCTAAACCGGGGATTGTGTCCGAAACTCGTACACGCAAACTTTCAACCAAAAGCTATCACCGCCATAATTGATTTGTCGCTAGCAGTTTCACTCAAACTTAACTAAATTAAGTTATTCCTAGTTAATTACAATTGGCTTAGTTTTTCGACGGCGCGATAGAAGTTGATAGTTTACATATTATTGGTTCAAAAGTTTGGTTATTGCTGAAATCGTTTTTGACATTGATTTCTCTGACCATTTATTTATAAAATAGAGTTTAAGTAGCAGTAACTCTTATAAGTATTGTGTGCCTTGAAGTCTCTTCGTATCTAGACAGCATACGATATACTTAACGATTACTTGAAAAAGGCCTACAATTTTGAATCTAAACCGTTATTTGTCTATAATTATGTAACTTGTTAAAACTTGAAAGAGCCAGTCTTTGCATCGAAAACATTAAAGTCAAATTGATTATTATTTATCGAAATATGTACCACAAGTACCTACCAGCATCTGAAGTATAAATTGTACATCAATTATTATTTAATTGTTTATTATTAAAATAATCATTTTACATCTCATATCGTCGAAGGTTCCTCGTATTTCCCTATCCCGAATAATTACTAAATGAATCGGAAAATTAACGTTCCGTTACATTCGACCCGAATAAAATTGTTTTAATTAGTTATAGCTGGCAACATTATTATTGAACCTCTTCGGAGGGTTGAAGATATAAATACATATTTTATTACACGTTGTATCTATTCGATTTAAACTGTAACGAATTCATTAGATTTTGTGTTATGGAAATAGTTTGGGAGTTGGCTTTGTCTGATGAGAACGCGGAACAGAGCTGTCAGAATGAGTGATTAGTTTCCTTAAATTACACGGGTTTATTAATCAAAATCCGAAACTATTAATAACTAATACCACTGTGCCTGTATTTGATGTCAAATTTCAAGAAAACATTTGCTGGAGCCATTAGAAATGCACTATTATTTGTTTTAACGGTGATGAAAAGTGACGAAAGAAATCAGCACTTAAAATAACTTGATTGAACCATGAGACAGTAGGTGTTTGAAAAGTTTTGTACTGAAAATAGATATATACCGTTTAACCCTTTAGGTATACACAACTATATAATTCCGTTTACCTATTGGTTGGACGTTACACAACTTGGTTATATCGTTTTAGTTAATTTCTTTGTTTCTTTTCGTTACTTTAGTTTGTGCTTCTTTCTGCAAGCGTAATCTATACTCGTTGTTCCAGTTTAAATATTATCATAACTTAAATAGATTAATAATAAAGCTGAAAGCAGCGCGGCCTGTTGGTCACTTGCCCAATAGGTCGTTGATTCGATTCGGTCATTCATTTTAGAAGTGATTGTTATTTACATATCTTTGACATGTTTTAAAGAAAACTTATTTAGTTTACTATGCCACAGGCACAGGTTTAAAACAAGATGACTCTGTGTATATTGTCAGAAATACTTATATTCTATCATTACCTATAATAGGGCTCGCCTTGTTTCTCCCGACAGCAAGCTAAGACAATCATTCTTTCAAAGAACACCAACACATATTAATATAATGGATTTGGTTGTGAAATGTCCTCTTTTCTTCCAGGGCGAAGCACCAGACACGGAGATAGGCCGTGTATACGTAGACGATCCGGATGACTGGGACCTTGGAGACAAGAGGTTCATCTGGCTGTCCCCGTACGAGCAGAGGAGCCCGTACTTCGATATACACAGCAACACGGGCATGATCACCATGAAGGAGGGCACGCCGAATGGCACTTACTTGTTGAGGTTCAATGTGAGTACCTATTGGATTCTTATTATTTTATTAACAAAAAAAATCGCTGCAGGAATTAATCTTGTGTCATGGGACGGGTCGGGATTCCGATCCCGACCCGTCCCATGACACAAGATTAATTCCTGTAGTGTTGTTTGTAGGTTCCCACCTACAACCAACGGACACAATGAACGTCCACCTGTTTATTGTGTTTTTGGGGGTGGCGGAGGATGTTGCTATTTGAAAGAAGTATCGAGTTTGGCTTGACTATTGCTTGATGATTTATCTAAAATTATTGAACTTGAGTACACACATCAACAAAGTCTAGGGATATCTTAATCCTAAATTATTTACGAGTTTATAGTTTAGAACCTTGTTAGTTTCCACAAAAAGTTTATATACAGATTAAAACCTCTTTTATTCTATTTTCAAAATTTGAACATGGAAAGAAAAAAAACAAAATAATAAACAAAATATGGCGGCAAATTTGCTAGTAATTCGTTACATTAAAGAAAGTTAAAACTGTTTTATTATAATTATTAATGAAAAGGGTTTTTAATTGTTTTTCTTTTTTAATTTAACGTGACGTACGAACTTTAAAAGTCATGTCACGTCGTCATTTGAGTCGAGATTAAATGTTACGAGCCGTGGGCATGTTAGAAAATGGTGCAATTCAACGCGTCGTTGCTGAGGCCCTACATACCAGTCAAAATGTGATATCAAGGTTGTGGTCACGTTATCGCAGTACTGGAGATGTGGCCGAACAGCACACAGGTAGATATCGTGTTACTACGCAGAGACAGGATCGATTTCTCCAAATGACCGCCAGAAGACAACCCAATATCACAGCGCTGCAACTAGTAAAGGCTCCAGGAGGACCACCAGCTGCTGGTAAGCGACCAAACCGTGCGAAGAAGGTTACATGAAGTTGATCTTCATGCTCGAAGACCATTGCGTGTTCCAGCATTGCGACGTGGCAATCGCGGTCGGCGGCTTTCGTGGGCTCGGGAGCATTTACCATGGAGTGACGAACAATGGTCTTTGGTGCTGTTCACCGATGAGTCCCGGTTTGGGTTTCACCCGGATTCACGAAGAACACGCGTTTGGAGAGCTCCAGGGAGAGTTAGCCGTCTACGGCACCCTCAGGAGGTCCACCCATACCAAGGCGGGACAATCATGGTGTGGGCAGGAATTCGTCTTGGCGGACGAACCCAACTCGTTTGGATTCAAGGCAGCATGACTGCACAAAAATACCACGAGGAGGTAGTAGAGCCCGTTATTGTCCCACACAGAACTCAAATAGGCCATGAATTTCTACTCATGCACGATAATGCTCCTTGCCATACGGCGCGGCTGGTATCGACCGCTCTCCGAGAGCACGATATTCAAGTTTTGGATTGGCCTGCACAGTCGCCCGACTTAAATCCTATCGAGCATGCCTGGGACATGTTACAACGAAAAGCTTTGAGAGATTTTCCACCAAATTTGACGACTGAACAACAACTTTACGAACACTTGCAAAGGACATGGGACCTCATACCGCAGCAAGACATTGACAATTTAATTTTAAGTATTAACAATCGATGTCGATGTGTAATCAATGTAAGAGGTGGCAACACTGATTATTAATGATTAGATTTTACAAGATTTTTTCCATTTTTATTAAAATTAATAGTTTTTAAGAAGAAATGTTTGTTGTTATCATACTAATTTTCCATGATGATTAAAAAAATTATTTTTTTTTATTTAAAACAAAAAAAAACACGAAATGTTTTTTATTTTTATTAAAGACCTTAAAATAATCTATGATTCCTCAATTTACTGTATCAGAAAATTCTTCATAGATTTTTAGATATTTGATGAAATATATAATATCCCTAGACTTTGTTGATGTGTGTATATGCATGGTTGTCGTAAGAAGCGACAAAGGAAAATAGACGAAGGTAATAGGTAAAAGGTATATAATAGGTATATAGGTAATAAAGTAATAGGTAAAAGAACGAAAAGTATCTTTGCAAAGAGACGGAAATCTCGTCATCAAACCATATACCGACCCGTCAGGCCGACTCCTCCAAGGCTTAAGCCCAGCAGTGGACTGCGACTTTAAAGAAAGAAGAATTAGTTGTTATGTTTTTGGGTTAAATCAAGAAAATAAATTATAAACTTCTTTCTGCCAATTATTTAGTACCGCTACTAAGTTTCTTCCATTCTTCCTCTAGGTAACAGAACAGAACGAGCCTTTGGTCCCGTTCCACTGGGTGGAGGCGACAGTGAACGTCACCATCAAGGAGATTCCCGAGGAGGCCGTAGACAAGTCTGGCTCCATTCGCTTCGTCAACATCACTGCTGAGGAGTTTATTGTTCCTGAACTTGACGTAAGTGAAAAAAAAACAAATTAATACTAACAACTTCCGCAATATAAATAAGCGCGAGGCTTATTTATATGGTGGAAGTTTCCCCGCACATTGGATATGCGAGGGTCGCGCGAGGAACGCATCCCCAGCCGTGACGTCGGCTTATTCTTGTTTCTTGATCTGTATAGGAGATCCCTGTTTGTGAAGAAAGGTTCGGTCTGCCTCTTTTGTCCAGGTTTAGTGGGTACTTTCAATCGTGGTCTTCGGGGGTAGGATTGGCTGAGTCAGTCCAAATAGTTTTAGTTCAACTCCCTCATGAGCCTAAATGGGCAGAGAGGTAAAGTTTTCACATAGGCTCGTCTGCTATTACCTACTTACGTAGCACGAGGGGAAACCAATTCATAATACAGCAAAATGTGGGTATAATGCACTGTAAAAATCAGGTAAATACTACATAGTGCTATAGGTATCCTGTACCAAAACCCAGTGTCACTCTAACCTAGTGGACTTAGTAATCAAAAGAAATTCTTCGCGCAAACACTTCGTTAAAAAGCTGCCCACGCGAAAATCCATTAACTACTTCTAGAGAATTTTTGGTCGGCTTTCATAGGAACTCTTTGATTGGCTTATCGAAGCTCTTAAAGTTTTGCTTACTCATTGTCTTTAACGCTCTATTAATTACAATCTACGTGTTTGTTGAAGTGGATTGATGAAGCGAGAATTTTCTCAGACAAGCGACATTTTAATGGCCCTAGCTGGCCGAAAAGCTTAGGATTTTGGTCCAAAGAATTTATTACAGAATTAAAATTTTAGATGCCTGATATTCTTTATCTTTTGTTGACATACTTTCTTGAGGTTTTGATGTTTGTTACTGTAACATGTAAAATGAAAATTAAATTTTGTAGAAATTATAGCTTACTAGATGATGCCCGCGGTTACACCCGCGTTATTTAAGGCATCTGCTCCGCTTCCGAGGCTCATAGCGTGATGTTATATAGCCTATAGCCTTCCTCGATACATGACCGACGAAGACTTTGTTTGTTTGTTTGGTGGAACGCGCTAATCTCAGGAACTGCTGGTCCGATTTGAAAAATTCTTTCAGTGTTAGATAGCCCATTTATCGAGGAAGGCTATAGGCTATATAACATTGCGATATGGGCGACGGGAGCGGAGCAGAAGCCTTAAATAACGCGGGTGTAACCGCCGGCATCATCTAGTTAATAATAGATATGAATAAAGTACAAGTAGCTTCAGTGGCAAGTTTGCGAAATTTCCCAAATGGAGTCGTTAGACCAAAGTCCTTACAAAGTGGGCGAAGTGTTAAGTGCCCTAGTCGGACTATTTATCTCGAACCTTGACCCGAATTACCTACAGTCAGGGCATAACTTAAGCGACAGGCGACAGAGACGGATGATGCGATGTCTTTGTCGCACTGGATTGTCGCAGTGGAAATAGAGTTCAGACAGTCTAGTACGAGTTTTGTCAGCCTACTTTTCTATTCGTGTGAGGTGAGCTCTGCTGTCGGCGCTTATATACCACCCGTAAGTAGACCTCCGACATGTTCATGTTTCTTATCCTAAACAAGAACCGGGTGTGACGACTTTTCGTGCCATCAAAAGTACTGTACTGCCGTCGTAATTAGAAAAGGCACAACTAACATTTTACAAATGTTGAGAAAATCGAGATTAAAATATTTTTTGATTTAAAAAAAAAAACACGTTTAAAATGTGTTTTTCGAAATTAAGTAAATGTAAAAAATTGCGTTATTTTAGTATGTATACAACGATAGCATTATTATATTTTTAAGTTTAATGGAAATATTTAATAATTAGCATATTTCTTTTTAACTTAACATAAAAAATAACATGAAAAGATCAGTTTTATGTTTAAAAGGCACATATAACCAAATATGCCTTTTCAATGTAAAATTTTGAGTAAAAATTTAAAATGTTACGATAAAAAGGCATATTTACTCCGTTGTGCCTTTTCACTGTAAATTATTAAAATAAATACATAGGTACAGTAAATATTAGAATTAATTCCTAATATTTATATTTTATACTTTGTGAGTGTATTTTATTGTGTCTCCACAGTGGGATTATATATTTTAAAAGAGGCTGATAAATGTCATTATATAAGAAATAAAATAAGGCAGTTGTAAGAAAATAAAACATTTATTTCAAAAAGTTTACCCAAACAAATTTTCAAAAGTACTATCAATTATTAATTATATCAATAATTAAAGGACTCAACAAAACAAAAACAGAATTGTTTACTAAAAATGACACTTCAAAATCTCTCTTAGTTAAAAATTAGGTAACACAACCAGTTAGGAACTTAATGGTAAAGAAATGCTATCTGTATATCTATTAAAAAAACATGTAATTATCCAGCCTTTAGAGACAAAGAAAATCACGTTAATGTTTTTAAACTTACACGTTTTTTTTATTAAACATGATTGTTTATACCAATGTTGCCGAAACCCGCTCTTCACGAAGGCGCTGCTAAGCTGACATCAGTCTACCTGTGACCACGGCCGATGTAATTCGGTCGAAATGTCGGGAAACATTAAGGTATTTATGCCTTTAAAATATTAATACGATTCAGACCCGGTATAAACAATCATGTCTAAAGAAACTTACGTATCTATAATATAAAAATTAATCGCTGAATGTGTTGCTAAGCGCAAATCTCAAGAACTCCTGAACCGATTTTCTAATTCTTTTAGAATATTCCTTGAAGTACGAGGATGGTCACTTTGCGGGTGAAACCGTAGGCGCAGCTAGTTATTAATAAAATTCGAAAATACTTAATTGATAGATAACTGAATAAAATTATTATCCACATATGTGGTTAAGTATTTTATGATCAATAATTTACACACGTACTCATAATAAAATTAATACATAGACCATACGTTATACGACCATATTTTTTTGACAGACATATTTTTTGTAACTTAATAAAACACTAATTAACAAATGCGTGGACATAACAATAATAAACTTTGAGTAAGCATATAAAGGTGTGTTATTCTATGTTTTAGTAACAAAAACTCTATCAAAAAGCAAATCGTTAACACACGATCGAAACATTAATACCAATTACATTTTTGTAACGAGATTTGTTGTACAGTGCTGCTACCTGATGTTCGCTATAATTACCTACCAAAATGTTTTAATAACAATGTAACCCTTTTAATGCTAATCAAATTAAAAATACATATCAATTTAAATTACTAGTCTTATAATAAGTAATTATGGTAAGCCACGGAAATAAGTAATAAAAACAATATTTACCAGAGCGCTGCACCGACAAGCCTGGACTCGCCTCGACTCATCAGGCACAACTGACGGCATTCCCTGCATACCTTGCCCTCCTCACTTCATCTCCGTTCAGAAATGTTTAGTAGTAAAGGCACAAACGCCAATGTGCCTTTTTATATAACATTTATAAGCCTAGGGGTAAATAGAAAGGGCATAACTGCCAGTTGTGACTTTTCTTTCTACATTAATTGCTAAAGTGATAATATAAAAAATAAGCACAATTGCCACATAAGCCTTTTATATTTGACGTACGTCTGTTATGCCCTTTCCATTTAATATATCAATAATAAAAAGGTGAAATAAAAGTCATATCTCACAATATGCCTTTTTATTGTAATAAAACTTAAAAAATGATGCAGTTGTGCCCTTTAAGCTTATGCTATCTCTGTTTATTTTGTAGCTAAAAATCCACAAAAAATTAGGCAGATAGGCCTTTTTTTCCTGATTCCGAATATATATTTAACTCATTTTGACAAAAAGTGTTAGTTGTACCCTTTTTCGGTAACACGGCAGTGTAGCACTCTGATGTTCATGCGACAAACGGGTCACTTTTGAAAATGTCAAATGTCGTTTCACTTTTGAAAATCCATTGCCTGTTATAAAAAGGTACGGTCTTTAGGGAGGCGCCACATAATTTTTTAGCCTAGCTCGGACTCCTCGAAGCATAGCTCTATAGCTGTGCTCTGGTGGAAAATCACCTTTTAAGAATGAAGCGTGGCCGAAGCTTTACGCGAACTAAACGCTTAGGGATTCATTGGACGTAGTTAACAACTTAGTGGTTAGCAAGTAATTATCCATGGCGGGTTACGTTTGTCATCGCAGCTTTGATGTCGCGTACCCGAGTGGAATTGGGTGTGTAGCGGGCTGACAGATGCTAAATATTATAGTTGGGTAGCGGGCATTTTGTCATGGGCTTCTTGAAGTGTTAAGTGGAATTGCCGTTAATATGACGTGATGGTGTAAGTATGTGATGATTACAAGCGAGGACACTTTTTAAATCTTTGAATTTATTTTCAACCAGAAATATATAGGTAGGTGCTATTAGGAAATAAGATCTTTTAACTGTCAAGAAAATATAAGAAATAATATGCTGGGGCTAGCCTCAGCATATTATTTCTTATATTTTATACTTATACTAGAGGACGCCAGCAGCTACGCCTGCCTTTTTTTTTAATTTACCCGTTTTGGCCGATCCCGTGGAAATTTCGGGAAATCCCTTATTAGTGCACCCCCACGGTCCCCAAGGAACATACATGCCAAATTTCAGCTTCCTGTGCCCAATAGTTTCGGTTGTAGCGTGTATGTCAGTCAATCAGTAACGCAAGGATTTTATATATTAAGATTTTACACAAATATTTTCGACTGGACCACGGAGGCAGTCCAATACCTACTAGTATTGGACTGCCTCCGTGGTCCAGTGGATAGCATATGCGACTGCTGATCGGAGGTCCCGGGTTCGATTCCCGGGCCGGGCAAAAGTGTTACTGGGTTTTTCCGAATTCTCAGTAGCAGCACGGAGTCTGGTGATGTGCCCGGTAACGGCAATAGGCCTATTACGTGGGATCTAAAAACTCACAGCGAAATGTGAGTGTAATATTTACACCTCAGCTTACCCCTTTGGGGATACAGGCGTAACTCTTTAAATAAATAAATTAAAAATAATATCAGAGAAGTCAGAACTGTGACGAGACACAATAGCCTTAGCAGTAGCACTGAATTATAAAGAAGACGTTGAAAGCATGGCGTAAGGTTATGTATCAATTTCTGTGTCTTCATGGACCAACATTTTTACATCACAGGTCAAAAGAGGCAGACAAATTATTTATATTAGCCTAAAACATTCTCATTCTTAGTCTAGCTTTTCCTCACAACCAAATGATTAAAACAAATATTCGGACCACTCATCAGCACGAATCTATTTAATGTGCACTCGCACCGTTGCTTATTTCAACTCGTAATTCCATCTCTTTCTAACAGGGTACGAGTAAAAAGGACAGGCTGCACAGAATGCTTGCCCGGTTGTACAATACATCACTGGACAACGTTGATGTTTTCACTGTGTTTACTAAGAATACTGTGAAAGATGTGTTCCTTGATGTACGGTTCTCTGCACACGGATCGCCTTATTATCCTCCGGAGAAATTGGACAGCATGGTCATTGGAATACAAGAAAAGGTTTGTTTAATTCTAGTTTTCGGATTGTTGTATATAAATTACCTGGGTTTTTTCCTTAAGGAACAAAGTATTTGAAAGCAGAATGCTACTTGTTAGGATTATTTAAGTCTTACGGAAAACAATACTGTATTTGATTGGTTGTCCATTTGCTCTCTATACTGCCATTTCTCAAAAATAACCCTTCTATAGAGCATATTTTGTGTCAGAATTTTATATCCGACAGAAATTCCAAATATCCAAAAAGAGTACAGGGGTCCATGTATAAATTTGTAAATACAATTATATTTGCTTCGCGTTAAAATAAAATTCCGCGCTGAGTGGTGAGTCTCGGGTTCGAATCCACGGCACACACCAATGACTTCGAAGTTATGTGCGTATTAAATTGTTAATTATCGCTTGCTTATCGGTGAAGGAAAACATCGTGAGGAAACCTGCATGTTTGAGAGTTCTCCATGATGTTCCCGAAAGACATGTGAAGTCTGCCAACCCGCACTTGGCCAGCGTGGTGGACTATGGCCTTATCCTTCTCATCGTGAGAAGAGGCCCGTTCCCAGCAGTGGGACAGTATAAAGGGCTGATGATTATGATGATAATTATGCAGAAGTGGACTGCGTAAGATCATAATTATGATGATGACCCAGTAAACAGCACTGGCGTATGTAACATTATTACTTAATTAATATTTCTTTCCCCCAGATCGAAGAAGAACTCCAATCAAAGATCTACATGGTGAAAATCGACGAGTGTTTAATAGAGAAGGAGCAATGCGAAGATTCCTGTCGTAATGTTCTGATGAAGAATAACGTGCCACTATCAGTGTATACCAATACTACTAGCTTTGTGGGAGTATCGGCTAGGGTGGAGTCAGAATGTACCTGTGACGTGGTGGAGCCGCTTGTGTGTTTGAATGGAGGTGAGTTATACCAAAATGGCATTTATAATTTGTATAGTTAAGGTTAAATTTGCATAAATACATTGATATGGTCTAATTTTTATTTTCTATTTATTGAAAAGTGTCTGGCAAGTTTTCTTATTAAAATGACAACTTGCGTAGGTACTATAAGTACATACATACATACATATCGTCACGCCATTTATCCCCGAAGGGGTAGGCAGAGGTGTATTTCTACACCCACTTTTCGCCAGATATACTTTAGTCCCACGTAATAAGGGGCGAGCCTATTGCCGTACCGGTCACATTTCCAGACTCCGTGCTGCTACTGAGAATTTCTTGACAGAAAAACCCAATAACACCGCCCGACCCAGGAATCGAACCCGGGACCTCCCGATCCCACGCGCATATTTATGCCGCGAGACCAACGAGGCAGTCGTATAGGGTTTGATGTCGAGTTTTCCGTCTCTACGCAAAGATGGTATTTGCATCGTGTACTATAAGTAAATCCACAAAATACATCTACACTTGAATTTTTGGGTCATACAAAGTGTTATCACGTGTTATGTTCGACCCCATAACGCTTTGCGCAGTTCTAAACGGCGAAGCAAATGCTTTAATCATTACGCCATACGTGCAGTCAAAACAATCTTTATACGTTTTTTTACGCATTGGTTGTAGCACTGAATTTGAGCGCTAAGCTAAAGGCGCTAAAGCTATTGCCAAATATAATTACAGATAATAAAGAAGTTAACATCAAACTAATTGGCCAATAGTAGCACTATAAATTTACGCAAAATGTTGACATCCTTTACCCGGATCGAGGTTTGACTTTTGCGCATTTAATATTATAGCTTATATCACATCGCACGTTATTCATGTTTTCGCATTGGGACTTACTGTTTGGTTTGCCCCCAGGTACTCCATTCGCGGACAAATGCGAATGTCCCGAAGGACTCTCAGGGCCGCACTGCGAGCAGACCTCCATCGGTTTCCATGGCGACGGCTGGGCCATGTACGCGTCCCCGCCGGCCTGCCAGGAAGGTCACGTCACCTTAACCGTGACCTCGCACTCTAGTAACAGCCTCATCTTCTATCTGGGACCCCTGAAGCATAATCCGTTGCTTGAAGTGCAACGTAAGAAAGATACGTTGTTAAATAACACCGGCACTCTCTAACACCTTTGGGAGAGCTTTTTTTTTAAAATAAATGTCTAGCATTGCCCGCGGCGCCGCGTGCGTGCAGCTTTTAAACCACTATAGCGAACGAAGTTCCAAAAATCCTATATCTGTGCTCCCCTACACTACTTAAGGAAAATACATGTTAAATTTCAGCTTCTTGCGCCCAGTAGTCGGCTGTGCGTTGTCTGTCAGTCAGTCATTAACGGAAGAGCTTTTTGTAAGAAAATAGTTATTGTTAAAAAAAAATTGTGACTATTTTAGGTGCCGTATAGACTGCCTCTGTGGTCCTGTGGTAGTGTTAGGAACTGCGGATCAGGTGTCGTATTGTAAACTGTGGAAAAAACTGACAGCCAATTATTCATTACTTTTTTTTTGTACAAATGTTTCACAATAACAATAGACGATAGAGAAAAGGATTTTACGAAAAAATTAAAATTACGTACACATGTCCTAAACACTTTACAAAGCGACTGTACCAAAGAGTACCATCCCTTCCTAAAGTGGTAAGAACCAAAAACATCGAACGTCTACACTCATGCATAAAAATGAAATATGTTCCGAAAATCTAAATCCAATTACGACAACCCTCGAAACAATGTCATTTCTGTGCTCACCAATTAGAAGGGAAAAATGTCAACGTCAAGACCCTTCTAATGCGATTATATGATTTCAACTTATGTTTTGTATCATTTCGTGCAAAATCATTAGTTTGTTTTAATGGTGATAGGTTATACGCATCGCGGTTCTGGTATAAAATAACAAATATTGCAGTCAAACAAATGCCTTAATACATTGGAGCACAGTCAGTATTAGTTACCTAACTCTTACCTTCGTCAAGTGATGACAAGCGATGCGATATGATGCGACGCGACGCGATACGATGCTACGTGACGCTATACAAACTTCCTCATAACTAATCGTTGGACAACCGCACAAAGTTTACGTGCACTGTCAGATCTCATCGCCTTATGTTTGTTGGCCCGTTCTAGATACCAAGTTTTGGATAGTGACTTAGCGATAGAATGAGGCGGTGGTATATTTTAGGAGAGACAGAGCATATTTATATATTTATAATTCCCTAGACAAGGAATTATCTCTATACAACTATATAATACAGCCAAACAATTTTAGATCGTATCACTTTGGTAACAAGAGCTTCCAGACTCTCTAAGGATACTAGATTTAGACCTATAGCATAACAGCATCAATATGATATTGTAATCTTCTTTCCGTAGAAGGATTATTCTAGTTCCCTCTCTAAATATCAATAACACACGTTTTATATCATCATCATCAGCCCCGTATAAAAACTGACCCACTGCTGGGCAAGGACCTCTTCTCACTAGGAGAAGGGTAAGGCCATAGTCCACCAAGCTGGCCAAGTGCGGGTTGGCAGACTTCGCATGTCTTTCAAGAACATCGTGGAGAACTCTCAGATATACAGTTATCCTCACGATATTTTCTTCGCCGTTTGGCAAGCGATAATGAATATTTTAATATGCACATAACTTCGAAAAGTCATTGGTCTTATACTTCTGGTAATCAGTCCAGATGTACTTACATCTCAAATGGACTCCCATTTATCAATTTGCAAACATAAAGATAAGATCTCTATATGCTGTAAGAGGGGCGCATCAAACGCAGCTATACAATAATTTATGTTAAGATATGAATCGAGGCTCAACTGTTCGGCTTGAATCGTGGGCTGACCTATTTCGGAATTATAGTGTAAGACGTCTGGTAAACTTGAAAAAAGATATAGGCAGAAAAGATATTCTGCTTGCAGCATTGTCAAGCAACGATCATGTACCAAATTTATCTGGTGGCTCAATTTTCTGTAATACATTTTGGTTTGAATATCATGTCATCAAATTCAAGAAAATCGGAATTGAGATTGAAATTGTTCTATTTTTTTCAAAACTCTATTTTAACATGTACCTAGATAAATTTTAAGAAGATTCTGGCAGCAATTTAACGTTTTGTTTGGTGAATATTTTATTTCTTATGCCAATAAATATTCATTAATTACGGATGTTAATTTGTTTAATTACTTCACGCAGCGACTTCAGTCTAACCTCATCGAGTTTACGAACTTTACAGACGATAGGTAATATGACAACAAGGTTACAAAGGTTCAAAATACCGTAGCAAAACAGACTTCTTACAAACAAGTGTAGTTTCCAAATCATGAAAGGGCAATAATTCCCTCAACTGTTTATAAGCGCACATTTTTGATCCCGTGAGAATTTCGGAAAATCCCTTCTTAGTGCGCCCCTACGGTCCCTAAAGATCATACATGCGATATTTCAGCTTTTTACGCCTGATAGTTTTGCCTGTAGCTTGTCTGACAGTCAGTCAGTAACGCAAGAATTTCATATATACAGATGGTGTTATGTTGTTTTCAATCAATTGAGAACCTTCTCCCCTCCAAATTTTCTATTAAAATGTTATAATTCAAGCATTCGACAATGATATAACCATCACGTTCTTCTCATAAACGTTACGCGTACCACGTAATTTTGTATACATTACGCCTTAGGGAATATATAAATCTTGTTGCCGAAAATAACCTAATTTATTAGGAATCTCGTCATTGCCGAAATTTACGTTTTAATAAGGCCGTTTGAATTAGTTTCTTCGTCATGTATTTTCGCTACGGCAAATACGCTGCGATGCCAAATTGGCAATCTACTCGAGTGCCGTGTCCACAACGAGCAAGTGTTGGAGTAACCAGTTAATTTCTGTCGACTTCTCTCTGAGAACGTTTAATAAGTAAAGATGATCAATAAATTCAATGGTGTTAGTTGTTGCTTTAGAGTGAATGACAAACACAAAGCTCTGGGAGATGGTATTGTATAAAGTGTTCTGTTTTGTTCGTTACTTAGTTTAAAGTTTTAAACGCATATCAAATAAAATGTAGATACAGCATGTCCATAATACACACTCATACTTCAAAATAAGTAAAATAAGATATGTATGAGTCATAATAAACAACTTTTTTTATAATTTTAATAGTGGATCAAGTGTTGGCACGCACAAGGTTCAAGAGGAATTCCTTTTTTTCCTTTAATGTATAAGTTTTCGATGGTTCACCGGGCACTATTACTGTGCTGGTTAGAGGCTCCTCCCTTTTGTTGGAGGAAGAACCCCTCGTTCCTCTGAAAAAGTCCCATTTCCCATTTTATAGCTATGATTCGCATCATATCGCATATCTTTCGGTCTATGAATACCTAATATCCAAACTTTCTAGTCTCAAAATTGCTTAGAAACTTTTCCTAATTTCAGTGTTTGTTTCTTTAATAGTATTGTTAATTGAGCTTTGCTGAAATAAAAACAAACTTTTATGTTTTAGAAATTAACAAAGTTTTTAAGTCTTAACAAGCTTAAGACTGTTTCAAGTATTCGATGAGCGCGCTTTGTACATAATGATCTAGTTTTTTGTTTTAGGTTTTTGTATTATTGTTGACAATGTTTTTAGAATTTAAGCTTTTTGTTCTGTGAATTTGTTTTTAAGTGACTTTTTCTTGGAATTTACAAGATTTCTAAATTTAACAATGAAGCACAGACAAAATAAACAACTGAAATTCTATTTTTCTCTTTCGTATGTTATGTGTGCCATGATATAGTGAGGACGGACGCCTAGAATTTGTGTTTTTGATTGAAGATGGAGTCCTGGGTTTGAATCCCAAGTAGCGTAATTTTTGTTTGTCCTTTCCGCTGGATATATCTTTAGAAAAATGGCCTGCCCTGCAATCTGCATTAGATCCGGTATGAGTCTAAGAGCATTCGTCGCAGTCTGAAGAGTAATGCACCTTTGTTGAATATACCTAGCTAGAGGATGCCCGCGGTTACACCCGCGTTATTTAAGGCTAATGCTCTGCTCCCGTCGCTCATAGCGTGATGTTATATAGCCCTTAGCCTACCTCGATAAATGGCCTATCTAATACTGAAAGCATTTTTCAAATTGAGCCAGTAGTTCTTGAGATTAGCGCGTTCAACCAAACAAACAAACTCTTCAGCTTTATATATTAAAGTATAAGATTATACTTCGCCCGATCCAGTCTCAAAAATCATACATCCTCACTCTGTTGCAATTTGTAAGAAGGACAAACAAACAAGTCGACAGACAAACACAATTTCGCATTAGTAGGGAATCATCTGAATAAAAAACTAAATGTAAACTTTAACTATAAAAATGGCATTGGGTAATAACGTTTAAAACAGTCCCCAGTGCCCTTTGAATGCAGTATTTGCGTCGCATTTTCCTCGCAATACTTAAGTTTCAAGTGCCAGACTTGTTTTATTATTAATCTTTAGAATCGTTTTGCGAGTTATGGATCGTAATCTAGTTTAAAAAAAAAAGAAAAACGAAGCTTTTTTTTTATTGCTGCTAGAGGCAGACGAGCGAACGGCCCATCTGATGGTAAACGGTAGGTAACCGCTGCTCATGGACTTCGCTAATGTCAGGGTATATACAGCAAAGCCGCTGCCTACCGTGAAAGTAATGCTCTCTTTAAACCTTGTTTGAAGAAGGACAAGTCATAGTGCTCGGGAAACACCGCAGCAGGTAGTTCATTCCAGAGCCTACACGTACGTCACGTACGTGGTAGAAAAGATCACTGGAAGCGCACCGTACTAGATGAGAACGCTTCCAGGTAGTACGGGTGAACTCTACTGCGTCGGCGAGTGGTACGTTTGTAGAAGGGTGACCCTGGTACCAAATTAAACAATTCTTCGGAACACTCCCCGTGAAAAAGTCGGTAAAATACGCAGAGAGAACCAAAGTCTCTCCGTTGCTCCAGCGACTCTAGTCTAGCCGTGAGATCGGGATCATCGACGATTCGAACAGCTCGTCTCTGTAGGGAGTCAAGTGGATCAAGCTGATATTTTGGCGCTCCGGCCCAGAGATGTGAGCAGTACTCCACATGTGGCCGGACTTGCGCTTTATAAAGCATAAGCGGTTGGCTAGCCAAATAGCTAGCCAATTTATTGAAATTAAACTACAGTTTAAGGATTTTATCGCGTTATATTAGTTTCACCGAGTTATTACATTCAAACCGAATGATCTAGAGACTACATTTTTTAATTTCTTACTAGCCGACGTTTTAGCTCAAAAGGTGGTGGTATGTAAATATCTCAGGTGTTTAATTTTGGGCAGGCGTGCTAAGGCAAACGAATCAAAGAGATTAGTTAAACCATTTTCACAACAATTGTATTAGAGCAGCATTGAATATTATATAGTCTAGTGTTATCTGTAAATAATTTAAATAAACCTTCGATAGAACTTTATCGCAAATGATTTTGTATATTAATGAATAATAATACATTTCTATTCAAATCCTTTATCAGTTAAACTTGAAAGGAACTATTCTCCGAAATCATAGTCGACGTAGTTTGAATGTTAAGGCTGTAATGATTTTTTAATGATCACATAATGACTGACAGGCGCAGACCATTATGATTTATGAAAACCACAATCGCGTGATAGGTGGGTTGGTACCTCACTGGTACTTTTGCCCCAGTTATGTAATTATTTTCACCACCTGTAGGGCTGTCGAGGTGTTGACTTGGGGGAAAAGTCACACTGTTACAAAGCGGAAAATATGAATAGCAAAAAATCTAGGCTTTTTAAGACCGATTCTTTATTATGAATTATGCTAAGCGCCATTTTAAAAAAGGCTTGTCGACTCTATATTAGATATTTTTGAAGTTCTGAGATGGAACCCTCTAGATAGTATGGAGTAGATAATCTACGGCATTTGTTTCGATCTCTTACTTCAATGAAAAAGAAAAGTTTGATCGATGCAGTACATCGAAGCAATTGCCAGCATAAAATCCTTTATAGGCACTGTCTTCACTCATCCGAGATCTGTCTTAGTATCTTTGTTTGCAACGTTCACACGTAAAGATTTGCCAACAGATTCATTCTAGATAGCATTCGAGTGCTTGAGCTTTACAACTAATTGCACAAAGCAAAGTGTTCGTGCGCCAATTTTCGAGTTTTTTTTTCGAGATCTATTGTTCACGCGAGCAATTCCCCGGATTCCAATACAGGTGGCAACCCTATCCCAATACAGCTAGTTCATGTATAATTAATAACTAGCCGTTGTTGAAGAAAACATCATTATTCTGTTGTAACGCGGAGTAATTAGCAGATTACTTGTCGTGCGTGATTTTTGTTCGTTGTGTGGGGCGGCTACAAATAAGAACAAAGGCTGAAATCGTCGAACTTAATTATATATTTTAAGACATATTATAGATTGAATACGGCGCCGCACCCTCTAACTATAAATGTCTTGTCAATTCTTAAATGTCAATGGTATGTGATTGCCGCGATTATGAACTATCTAAGGTAGACTGATGAACTAGCTATCTAAGGTGGGCTGACAGATCATTGCCTGCACAAATCATTAGGTCTGCCTCTATATGTTTTGTGTAGGTACTTATATAAAGTAAACCGCCTATTATTATAAACGCTTTTTTTGATGTCAGTCAATAATATGTTTTTATTTAACATCTTATTTTTTTTTACCAGCCTATCAAGTACTTCTATGTATTCTGAGAGGTTAACCGATTAGGTATTCTAATAATTTTAATGTGATGCAAATGTGCCGAATAGGATAACTGTTGCAGCGCTAATGTATTGCAATTCCATTTTTTGCACTAACTTTTTATAGAAGTTTCCGTTTCATCCTGTATGTCTACAAGAACACGATAAACTCAAAAACTACTGCACGCAATTTTATACGGTTTTCACCAATAAATAGTGCGATTCCTGAGGAAGGGTTAGGTGTACAATTCAGGGCGAAGTCCAGTTACTAATATAGTTATGTGCTAAAGTCACACAGGCACAACTGTTTTTTTTTTTTTTTGCGTAACCGACTGACAGACAAGCTACAGCCAACTATAGGGTGCAAGAAGCAGAAATATGGCATGTGTATTCTTTCTAGGGGAACACTAAAATGGGATTCCTCGATATTCTCATGCGGTCGACAAGAAAAGGTTAAATTAAAAAGTAGCTGCAGCCGTCCTCTAGTTTTTCCATATATTTTACTAACACTATTCTTTTCTTCAACAGATTTCATGTCTCTAGAACTAGTGGACGGTTACCCCGTACTGCTAGTAAACTACGGCTCTGGCACCACAAAGCTGAACAACAGCGTTGTCCACGTGGCTGACGGCAAGCCTCATCTCATAGAGATCGTTCTCATGAGGAGCTCCATCGAGATGTTCGTGGATAGGTGTAAGCTGTCGACTTGTATGAGCTTAGCTGCGCCTACGGGAACAAGGCAGATTTTGAATGGTGAGTTGAGTATTACTGTATTTTATTTTGCCTTAAAGCTAGATATATTGTAGGTGCAATT
The DNA here is from genome assembly GCA_944739405.2 of Euclidia mi. Taxonomy (NCBI): domain Eukaryota; kingdom Metazoa; phylum Arthropoda; class Insecta; order Lepidoptera; family Erebidae; genus Euclidia; species Euclidia mi. The sequence goes on along the minus strand of OX123204.2, from coordinate 19,857,818 downwards.
AAAACCTTTAATTATTATTTTGTTCTGAATCTTGACTAATACTTGCATAAAAATACAGGAAAATGTTACGCAACATGATTTATACAGTACTTACATCAGATCTTAAGAACAACCCTAGGTAATTGCCATTAAGGAAATTTCTGTGATGATGGTGATGTTTGTGTAATAAATAAAAAAGCAACGATCCTGACATATCTTTCTTGCTTCATTCACTCCCATCAAATTCCTCATGCATGCTCTTCTGTTTAGGGTATTTCTAACCTTTCCTGTTTTAAGGATGTGTCCGATCTGGTAAGAGAACGTCCGTCTTGGTTTTCCACTTCGTGCTGTCCCATTCACATTTGCTTTACATATTTTCTTGGTCAATCTTTCGTCATCCATCCTCTCCATGTGTCCAAACCACCTAAGCATTCCTTTCTCGATGCTTGTCACTACATCTTATTTTACACCACAACACTCTATTATCACACAATTCTTTACTCTGTCATTCAAAGACACACGACACATACTTCTCAGTGCTCTCATTTCTACAGCATTTATTCATGTCAGGATCGTTGCAAATGGCGTTCCGTAGTCTCTGTCTACCCCCCGGGAAACAGGCGTGAGTCTATGTATGTATGTATAAAAAAGCAAATAAAATAAATAGATTTGATTTCTTTCATAACTACTATGAGAATTTGATTTTTCTCTTTTTATATTTGTACTTAATGGCGAAATGTGGGTGTAACATTTACACCTCTGTCTACCCCTTCGGGGATACAGGCGTGAGACTATAAAAAAATATTGTAATGCCAATTCAATCCAGTTACAATTACTTGACTGTTGAAGCTACTTGCGTAACATTAATTCAACTTTAGTTACAGTAATTCAATCTTAGTAAGAGTAGTAGATATTTGACTTTAGTTAGGTACATACATTCAACTTTAGTTACAGATATAGAATTTTAGTCACATAAGTATATTTAACTTTAGTCACATACATTAAATTAAAGTTTTCTATAGTGTTTTAACTAAAGGTGTCTATGTATTTTTCTAACACACTACATTTTCCACAGTGAACGGTCCACTTCAATTGGGCGGCGCGAGTATAGATCTGGAGAACCTAGCGAGATCCTTTGGATGGAGCATCGCGCCAACCAACCTCAACTTTGTAGGATGCATCAGTAACTTTACCTATAACGATTATGTAAGTATACTTATTATAACATTTTTACTGTACGAGTGTAATCTTTTTATATCTGCATATCTTGACATGCTCAGTATATTGTATTGCTGAACGGTTTATTGTAGCCAGACAGTGGCCTAAATTAGATGGAAAATTGTTTCCATGGAGTTCTGGCCAATTTAATTTCATCTTATTTATGTATTGACAATAATTAGAAACCAAATATCACATGCATTCTTTAAAATTCACTCTTTCAGACACTTATACACACAATAAGATGTAACATCGTGTGTGGATGTTTTTGTATGAAGCATGTTTATAATACACGTGTAACCATATTTGTAACTAGCTGTTTCCCGCGGTTTCACCCGCGTCCTGAGGGAACTACTTCGCGTACCCGGTCCAGCCGTTCTAGGGATTACCGAAAACAAACAGACAGACAGACAGACAAAAATTTTAAAAAATGACATTTCGCTATATGTACCCTGTATACCTCCAAATGCATTTGGTAAAAAGTGGTTATGTTAATATTACAAACAGACACTCCAATTTTATTTATATGTATAGATAAAGAATCGATTTGAATGAAAAGCTAAAGCTAGCTTAGGACAATGACCAAAATTTGTTCGCCCTTTGGTGCATAGTCGATGCAAATACACACTATTTGCGATGATTACATAACATTTATTACAAAGTGATACTGATAAGCTAATTTCGCCAACAGATGTACAACTTGGGTGAGCCATCACTACACAAGTCTGCTGACCCCAGCTGCCAGCGGTCCATGTTCACAGCCGTCACTTTTGGTATTGACGCCAATTTCCTCGTCGCCATACTTGTGTGCATCGTCATATTAGCCAGTGAGTATAAATTTAGTTATTTAGTTCTAAGTTTTCATGTAATTTAATTTGTTTGGACTTAGTTTATTACCGTGGACTTAAGTTCGTTTATGTGCACTTAAGTTCGTCCGCACGGACTATGGTATTTTTTTTAATAGAAGCGTTAAGTCGTCAGATGATTTGCTACTGAAAGCGCTAATACTGTTTTTTATACTCCAGCTTAAAATTTACCAATTTATTTATTAGGTAGCATTCCACTTTATCAAAACACGTAACTGCAATTTTAACGGTAACTTAAAATAAGCTAAGTTCCCGATTGAAATACGAATAAAGTCTATTTTTACTAATTTATTTATTTTAGAATTTTACCTCACCAATTTTATTTTTGTTTCTGTGTTTTTTTTCATTCATCCGAATAACTACATTTTACCTTAAAGTGCTAATGAATTTTGAATAAATACAAAAGATCCGTGATTTTCCTCACTCAAGAATAGTTTTCTTATTTTCCACTTTTCTTTTTAGAATATGAATTGAAACATAAGTTAAGAAGAGTTCTAAAAATTCTGATGAATTATTAGTGAAAGGCTCCAAAACTTTATATAACGTCAATCATAATAAAAAAGCTCAAAGGCTTGAGAATTAAGGGATTCTTGTCGAGTCTATTACATTTGCGACAGATATCTTAATATTAATAGGATTTATCAGATTTCGATATTTTGTGTCGATTCAATCTCTTGATATTGATATTTACCTGTGGGCTTTATTTATTAGAAAATAAATGTGTTTTCGCCGTCGTTTATTCGTCTTCAATAACTTTAACTCATTTTTCAATTCGCTTTCACACTCGTTATGGTGATATGTGGATTGTAATCAATAATTATTTGTAATTGAATTAAATGTATGTATTACGTAATCATAAACCATGAATGATGAAAGTAATAAGTGAAAACATACATTATTATTTGACACATTGCACCTTTGGTAGGTACAATTATCTGAAGGTTTTAATAAAATTTGGGATTATATGACGCTCATCATCATCATCGTTCTAGCGGCGATATTACGGTTGCATCCAAAACTTTCGCCTAGGATCCTAGGATCCGCGGTTTAGTTATTTATTTAATATTTTATTTACACCTCACTATAATCCCCATTTTCTTTTACAGTCCTCCTCCTAGCGGTAGTCGTCCACCGCCGCAGAGCGGACGCCTGGGCAGAGAAAGAGCTAGACGACATTCGGGAGAACATAATCGCTTACGAAGATGAAGGTGGCGGCGAAGGCGACGCGGGCTACGACCTGCATGTGCTCAGACAGATGTATGACGGCCCGCTGCCTGATACTGACGCGTTCATGCAGAGCAGAGGTGAGTCCTGTAAGTTACCGACAATCATCTTTTATTTTTACTAACTAGATTTTCAGTATTTTTTACATAATATAGGAATAATTATTTTACATATTTTGTAAGATTTTAGGGCCAGCGAGATGAGATAATCTTTTTGTCGATGAAGAAATTTATTTATAGGTTTAATTAATTTAAATATTTTGGCAGTTTCGGTCCATATTTTATTTTTTGGATCGTTTACGATAATTACCCATTCTCAGTGGCTAATAATTTTCTTTTGTATGTTTCTCGCACTAGATACGCTATATTTCAATTAATATGAAGCTTTAAAATATCTCATACAAAAAATATCAAATATTGTTGTTCTTGTATTAGACAAAATACGGTAAGGCTTGTATGTAACGTCATCTTACAAATCGCCCGCTGAAAACTGTTCTAAAGGTAGAATTCCGTGCATCGCGATCGATCGCAGCCGCGCGCGGCCTACGACTGTCGTCGATCGCTCGCCTCGCGACAATAGTCAAAGTATGAAAATGTATGGCACCGCTGCCGAGGCCCGCGACTGACGCGCGCGCCCGTCAATCAATGTCGTGAGCCGCGCGCGGCAGTGTCTTGAAATTAGATGTTGTTCGTCAGTTCCCTCTAGACGTGTGTCTAGCGAAGTTAAAATCATGGTCGAAATGCTAATTGACATCCTTGAAGAAGAAGAGGAGAATGACGAGCTGCTGTTGCTATATTATGAAACTAGATTACCAATCGACCCTATCTTTAAAAGCAGAAATGAAAAAGGATACTAGCAAATATTGATTCAAAAGCAATTATATTGTACCTAATGAAAAAAAATGTTGGAAGTTTGGAACGATAATACAAAATTGAATTGTTTTTATACAGAGTGTCACAAGACCCATCAGCAAGCCGCAGTCTACTCGTTGTGGACATCATGCCAAGTCATACTAACCAAAAAGAATACCTGGGAAACGTTTTATTTTTTTAAAGTTTTCTCATTTTTTAAACCGCAATTAAAAGCGCGCGCGTGCAATGCTCGAAACACCTACTTATCCATCTAACATATCGCTTACAGGGAATCTAAAGAACATATTGGCGGGGTAAATTCATCGATTTTTTACCGAATTAGAAAAATTCCATACTAACTTTGAGCTTCAATATCTTCTGAACCAGTAATTGCCCTGGTATGGTGCCGAAGTAGAAAATGTTCGTAGTGATTGGTACAACATGGGATTTCAGTTTTCGTTAAGGGTCTTTTTACACCCTGTATAGTCGGCAAAACTTCCGATTTTTTTTTCATTACTACTAATTTCAAGACACTGCCGCGCGCGGCTCACGACATTCGTCGGCCGCGCGCGTCAGTCGCGGGCCTCGGCAGCGGTGCCATACATTTTCATACTTTGACTATTGTCGCGAGCGATCGACGACAGTCGTAGGCCGCGCGCGGCTGCGATCGATCGCGGTGCACGGAATTCTACCTTAAGAATAGAAATCATCCTAGATACAAAATTTGAATCTATTTTATTCTGCCAAAAACTGCCTTGAGAACGTCAAATCGTCTGAAATATAGCCAAAGCCCTCTAATTTATAAGAGCAATGTAAAACATGAACTCAAGGATCCAATATCAATATCTGACAGCCGCAAATCCTAAAAAAATAAATTACTCACGTAATAAGGAGAGGCAGTCATTTTTCAACCTGTCTCGCTCGGACCAATGGAGATCGTTATTGAAAAAAACGAGACGGCTATAAAGAATTGGTTAGTGATGTAAACGAGGACAGAGTTTATTATCTTCGTATTTCTGTTGTTTATGAAATAGTTCAATAGTGCTTGAGGCTACGGAAGGATTTCTTGTTGTAATTGGATGGTATTGATAGAGAAGTTTCATTGATGCGGACTTTTTTACTTGGTAGAATTATTATTTTATGAAATAAAATTCTTGTTTGCAGTAGTCTGCAAACTAATCTATACATATAAATAAAATTGGAGTGTCTGTTTGTAATATTAAAATAACCGCTTTTTACTAAATACATATGGTTGTATACACGGTACATAATATGCATACCGAAATGACATTTTTTTCAATTTTTGTCTGTCTATCTGTCGGTCGGTCTGTCTGTCTGTCTGTTTGTTTGTTCTCGCTAATCTCTGGAACGGCTGGATTTTGACGGGACGTTCACTGACGGATAGCTGATGTACCAAGGAGTAACTTATGCTATAAATTAACTGGGTACGCGAAGTAGTTCCCTCAGGACGCGGCTGAAACCGCGGGAAACAGCTAGTAAATGTATAAAATTATGCAGTAAAGGATATCTCAACATGTAGGTAAATTACTAAGTTTTCGTTATGATTTTGACCAATCGATGTTGTTCCGAAATAACATAAATGTAGATAAAATTATAGATCGACCTCTACGATGCTCATGCACCTGTTAGTGCTATTAAATTAAAGCATGCGCCTTCACCCTGGCTTACTGAGGAAATAAGAGTACTGATTCAGAAAAAAGCAGCTGCTAAGTCTAAGTTAAAATCAAAACCTACACTTAGAAATCACTGCAACAGGGTGTGTAGGGATGTACAACGCCAGCATATCCATAGCTCTGTAGAAAACGGAGATCCAGCGAAAGTATGGAAATTTCTCAAATCTTTAGGGGTTGGAAGGCCAAGTCAGAATATTAATCCTTACAACTTTGATATTAATTTGCTTAACCAGCACTTCTCTGCTTCGTCCAATTTTGAAAGGACAATCAAACTGAGTACAATTAATTATCTTTCATTGCTTTCAACTCCTGATTATACTCCTTTTGTCTTTAGTCAGTTTACTGCATGTGATGTTAAGAAGAGCGTTTTATCCATTAGCTCTAACGCTGTTGGTTCTGATGGTATCACCCGTAATATGATCCTCCCCATCCTTGATGTTATCCTGCCTATTATCACGCTCATGTTCAACTTCTCAATAACTAGTGGCGTGTTTCCTACAGCTTGGAAGTATGCTCATGTGGTTCCTCTACCTAAAAAATCCAATCCTGTATCCTTCTCAGAATTCCGGCCCATATCCATACTACCCTACCTTTCCAAAGTCCTTGAACGTCTTATCCATAATCAACTCAACTCATTCCTTATTAAAAACAACATCCTCAATCCTTTTCAATCAGGTTTCAGTTCAGGTCATAGTACCACGACTGCACTTGTCAATATTACGGATGATATCAGGTCAGGCATGGAGGATGGCAAGCTCACAATTATCTGTTTGTTGGATTTCAGCAATGCTTTTAACACCGTTGACTTCGATGTTCTCCTTGCCATTCTAAGCTCTCTTGGCATATCTCCATCAGTGATTGACTGGTTTCGTAGTTACCTGTTTGGCCGCCGGCAGCGTGTCCATCTGGATGAAACTTATTCGTCCTGGTGTGACAATACTGCGGGTGTACCTCAGGGCGGCGTTCTTTCTCCTCTGCTCTTCTCAATCTTTATCAATTCAATATCTAATTCTAGTTCTAGTTCCTACCACCTCTATGCAGATGATTTGCAAATCTACACTCAAGCAAAGCTTGAAAATTTGTTGTTAGGCGTCACCAGTATTAATAAGGATCTAGTTGCTATATCTGAATGGACTGAAACGTATGGTCTTAAGGTTAATCCCCTTAAAACACAGGCTATAATTATCGGCAGCTCTAGACTTATTTCTAGGATTAACTGGTCTATGCTTCCCCAGGTGTCTTTTGCAGGTGCTTCTATACCTTTCAGTAAAGATGTTAAGAATCTGGGGATATACATAGACACAACATTTTCTTGGACCATCCAGCTACAATACATCAGTCGACGTCTTTTTGCTGCCGTGGCATCATTGAGATGACTGCGCAATTTCCTTCCGACTGCCACTAAAATTGCACTTGTGCAATCTATTCTTCTTCCCATTCTTGACTATGCCGATGCCAGCTATCTCAATCTCAACAATGATCAGCTTGATAAACTTGAGCGACTCCAAAATTTCTGTATAAGATTCAAATACGGGTTACGCAAATATGATCATATCTCCGAATTTCGCATGAAGCTCAAGTGGCTGCCTATCCGCCTTCGACGGAATACTCACATTCTCTGTCTTCTCTATAATATTCTATACAATCCTTCATCTCCCTTATATCTCAAAACACGCTTTGAATACCTTCACGACACACATACGAAGTGCTTAAGATCATCGGAGAATCTTAGATTGAAAGTTCCTTCACACACTACGGTTTTCTACGACAAATCTTTTACTGTACAGGCTGTACGATTGTGGAATTCTTTGCCTGAGACAATCCGACAGGCTCAGTCCTTAACAGTATTTAAGAAACTCGTCACCAATCACTACTTGGCAGATATTCCTTGACTGATATATATATATGCTGAGCTCCTATGAATACACTATTCCATAAAGTACACCATAATTTACCCACTCTCTCAGTCACTAAATCATTGTATTCCATTCTTGGTTGTCTGGAAGAAATCGCATTTTGCGATAAGACCGCCCTTGTACCACTAGACTTAAGTTCTTCTTTTGATCCATGTATTCTTGTTTTTTCTGGTGTACAATAAAGAGTTACTATCTATCTATCTATCTTAGAATTTTGAAGGTTTTCGCCAAGGTGACCGCGATTGATCAAACACTTACCTGGTATGACGCAACACAATTATAAACAGTTTGGGTGTAATAATATGATGGTAAAATACTATATTCGCACACACTAAACATGCAAAGGCCAACTGTATTTTGGTCAAAATAGTTTATAGCTTTAGACCTGTCTTGTCGATACGCACTTATTAAATTCACATTTCTTTACTCTGTCAACCTTCTGTCAAGGGCCTTCTTGTAATTAATTCCAGAATTATAGCTCGCAGCTATTGGGACAGTCAGTCGGAATTTCGGGCAATCCTACACCAAAAATCAGCTTCTTACGCCCAATAGTTTATGCGTTGTCTGTCAGTCAGTCAGTATCGCAAGAATCAACCAGCGGATCCGCCCCGGTGCGACTTTCTACCTCCTTATAAGGGGAATTTCTAACCATGCGATTCGACTATTTAAGTGACAGCTAGAACTCTACTTATGTCTAACTATGATTATAATCATAGATTTATTATATACTAACGTTAGATTGGCAATAGAGTCAGTAAAGTGAGACCAAAACAAGAAAACACTAGTGTGCGTGTAATGAGCTTGTATGCAAGACAAATAGTGTTGAGCATGGCTTGCCTAAACTATGATTATCGATAATATGGGCGCGGTGTGATATAGCCCGATTTAAAGCACGATTGAAGTAGTGTCAATAACTGAGAGAAGACAATAATAAAACTACAGACAAAAAAAATTGTATTTTTTATTTTCCACCAAATAAAACTGATTTATTATAAAAATGTCGCAAACTTTCTTTGGAAGTATTCTGCAGTTTTGCTTCATATTTTATTCTAATTTTTATGTAAATTTCAATTATTGCTTTTATAAGCAAGTATTTGTGATTAAAATAATGCTGATGAGTCATACATAATAATATGATTGTTAAGAACTTTGAAATGGTTTTTGCAAGACAAAAGGCAATCATTTACCAAAGTTTTAAACATTAATTCGGTAATATTTTTTCCTTTCATACATCTACGGAACATTCGTTCAGATTGGACACCTATTTCATAAACATCTTGAGAAGGATAAATAAAGCCACCTACATCCTTTGTATATATAAGTGAATCTATTTTAATATCACCGTAAAGTACACAAAGACAGGGTTCACATTTAATTTTCTATACATTTTTTTACCACATCTCCACAAATATATTCAACAATGGACTTGATTATATTACCCTTTCCTTCAGGCAACCACAGCATAGATGACACGAAGTCAGAATCTTCATCGATTAACTGAACTTTGCAAACAGCGACATCCTGTGGTGCTATTATTGCACTAAGCCCGGTTGTAGTATTAATCATGTCTATGTTACGTGATATCTGTGCGTTACATACATACATACATATCGTCACGCCTTTTATCTCCGAAGGGGTAGGCAGAGGTGTATTTCTACACTCACTTTTCGCCAGATATACTTTAGTCCCACGTAATAAGGGGCGAGCCTATTTCCGTACCGGGCACATTTCCAGACTCCGTGCTGCTACTGAGAATTTCGTGACAGAAAAACCCAATAACACTGCCCGACCCAGAAATCGAACCCGGGACCTCCCGATCCCACGCGCACATTTATGCCGCGAGACCAATGAGGCAGTCGTATAGGGTGTGATGTCGAGTTTTCCGTCTCTACGCAAAGATGGTATTTGCATCGTGTTATCCCTTAGTCGCCTCTTACGACACCCACGGGAAGATAGGGGGTGGTGACACTTGTATTCTATGCCGTCAATCACACGGCTAAGCGTGCGTTAAGAATACAAATTTTCTCTAAAGGCAAACAATTGGCTTTGTCGCTGATTTGCACTTCCACATGGCACATGGGTCGTTTATAGGCTGCTGTGAATTGTCGAGCAGTTGGGATTATTATAGAATCCCTCTCAAGAGCGCACTGAACTAAAAAATGTTTCCAAATGGTCCAGCTTTACTCTTTGAGAGCCCCTATTAAAAACATTTTTCTTCAAAGTGATTGCTGCATATGGATGAATATTGTTAGAAACCCAATCTTCTCTGTTTATCATTTTTAGCCATTTTAATCGGACCTCATTATTTTGTGGAAACATGAAATAAGTTTTTAATTTATTTTTATTATATTTATAACTACGACATTTGGATAGAGAACATAAAAGTAAATATTATTTATTTGTTAAGTAACAGTCTTACGTAGTATTTGTATACTCTTTGAATAACAGTATGGAAGGTATGCAACCTTTGTCAGTCAAGTTACAAATCAATATTTTCTAATCGATATGATTTGACATTACGTCAATCACTATGAAATTTAGCTTAGAAATAGTAAAAATTCACGTATTTTATATTATCTTTAATCTAATCTTTTTGCATTCAGAATCTATATGTAATAAAATGTGATATTATGACGTATGTGTTTGTACATATATTTCTTTGAAGAGTTGTAAAATATTGCAATAAGACCATTAAATCTTTCAACGGTACTTACGTATGAAATGAGTAATTCTGGGGATTTTCTCTCTTACACGAGCTACATACGGGTACTGCACAGGTTACCATAATAGTTTTTGTATGTATAACACCTGGATTTCACTAATAAACACGTTATTTTAGAAAAATAAGCGAGTGTTGTACCGTTCACAGTTAACGTTGGGCCAATACAGGCCAATAGAGTGTACGTGACGCCTATCTATCTCGCTCTAACATACTAGTTTCTATATTCTTTCTCTTTCGCATCACCGATCTATACGTTAGTATATACCATGGAAGAATAACTAAATCCAATCTCTTTGGTATATACTAAATCTATGATTATAATCGTGTAAATAAAGATAACTAATAAACTAATTCTCCTTTACGATTGTAGGAATCCAGATCCAAAAGGATGATTTCTGTTCCATAAAGGATTTTTTCATGACTGTATTGTTTTCGAAATTAAAATATACTAAAATATAAAGATATTTTCATCCAGTAGGTGTACTTGTTTGAATTATATTTTGACTATTTATTTTTTGTATGCAGGTATGGTAGGAGCGGCACCAGACATCTCAGGGTTCCTAGATGACAAGAAGTCTGTGCTAGACCGGGACCCGGACATAACGCCGTACGACGACGTTCGCCATTACGCCTACGAGGGAGATGGCAACACCAGCGGATCGCTGTCTTCGTTAGCTAGCTGTGAGTGTTACCATACTTGTAATTTTTTGCTTAAATATTTTTGTTTAAATTTAAATAAAAAACTTTAAACTTATAGTTTCCTAGACATGTTTTGATATTTTTATTCTTAGAAATATTGCCACAGAAGGCACTTAACAAGAGATTTACCAGACATTTTAATTTCAGTCTTTGAAGATTCCTTAAAATTTTAAATTAAAGATCCTCTTCATTAGTTTTGAACATTTTCTGACAATATTTGTTTTGTATCAGTAAGAATAAGTTTTCTTATGATTATTTATTTTGTCATAGGTACGGACGACGGCGACTTAAAATTCAACTACCTTTCCACATTCGGCCCGCGATTCCGCAAACTCGCGGATATGTACGGCGATTCGGATGACGAGCGACCTCACGAAGAGTCCTGGTGCTAGCGCCACGCTTGGCTCGTGTAGCCACACCCTGACTGTACGGCTTAAGCCTTAGACTTAAGCCACGGTGATGTGATGTGATCAAGACCAAGCTTCGAGATGCCTTATTCAGTGACAGTGACATAACCCCACCGCGACAAAACAACCGTTTATTTTTTAATTCCTGTGATAATTCCTTTTTTGATATTACGCTTCGAATTTAACGGCAACTTTTTGACACTTACAAAATGGAGGTAATTTTTGACAGCTGACAGTTGGCGATGACGTTTGCGTTTTGTTATTACTGTGTGTTTTTTTATAAAGCCTATAAATAATAAAGCGTTTAGCTAGTCGTCAAACGCCATTTACGTAATGTATTTGATTTTTACATATTATTATTATTGCAATAGGGCAGCTAGTAATATTGTCTTTATTATAATTAGGACTAAAACAGCCAAAATTATTTGATAAAAATAAGTTTGTAATTTTTTACATCGCAACAGTTTATAAGTCCCAAACTGAGTAAAAGTTATATTTTTATGTTTGATTAACGCTGTCGTTTTTTTTAATAGTGACAGTATTAAGCGGAAATGTATGAATTTCAAAGAGTGGGTTGGAAAGCTGATTGAATGTACTATAAGGTGTAACTGGATATAAGATTTAAGTGGTGGAATGCTTCTTGTAAAGTGATGTTAAGGCAACATACTATTATTGAAATCACATAAAAATGTTAAAGCGTTTTAAGAAAATGACTGATATATAACGTTAGGCATCGTTGTAGATACGCCTAAATTATTTCTTGTATGTAATTTTTATATATAAAACTTTAGGACTTGACTTTGAGTGACAACAATTGTATGTAAGAATTTTATACGTATTAATTTAGTTTTATATTACAATAACTGCCTTAGCTTAGTCTACGGTACGGGAATTTTTATCTTGCGGTCATCTTTTACTTGTGCAGTAAACAGATTAAAAATACTATTGAGACTGACATATTCGAAGTGTTGATATACTACGAAAATTCTACCAATTTGGTAGCATATTAGCACTGCGAATGCCATTTCATTCTCAATAGAAAATTGATTAAACTGAATATTCACGACGAATGTGCTGAGCTATCGATATAGTCTAATAGCTCTGAGCGAGAGAAGACGAATATGCAATGTTAAAAACCGCTCAGTTGCCGCTCATCTTGTCGATATCGCAGTCTTAACCGGTCAACAGTGACCGTCCCGAATTTGAACCAACTGGTTTGTACAATCGCAGTAGAATTTCAGTTCCGCGCTTTTGCAAGCGTAACTTGATTTTTTCCATCGAGAGAAAAGAGACTCGAAAGATGGTTCCTACCTTTATCGAGAGTTTCAGAGAAGTGCCATTTTGTGGGTGAATTATTTTAAGTCATTTATTATTTATGTTTGAAAGCATTTGTACCGTAAATATGGATTATCAAAATAAGTCTTTCTTATTTTTGTACTGTCGGAATATTTTGTATTGGATTCATTTTTTGTTACTTATTGACATGCATTTTATTGAAGCTATTTGATTTTATGTTTACGCCGCTGTTATGTTCACCGAAATGGTGTATTTATGAAAATTGGTATTAAACTTCTGTATTCATGATTTTTGTTTTAATATGCGTCTTTTAAACTTAGGTAAGTACGTAATTATAGTGTAGTTGGAACTGACAATATTCGTACACTAATCCTTTGTCGAGGAGCATTCGGACAAGACTTATATTACGAATCAGATTTAAGTCGTCGACATCAATTTGCTGTCCGATTATTGTTTTCAGAATTATGACTGATATATGGTCGACAGTTTCTCCGAAACATTGTCTGGCAGTTTGTCCGAAACATTGTCCGACAGATTCACGTTTCGTTCGACAACGGATAAGAAGTACGTAAACCGTGAGTTTTGACTAAATAGGGAAGTCTTATCGAAATATAGTAGGTATACATAATAAGTGTAAATATGTACAGTGATGGGTTAACATTGAGTGTGAACTTAATTATTCAGTAAAATAACTTTTATATGGTTAATATAGGTGAATATACAAGGTGTCTTATCATTATGCATATCAACGAATTGTAATATTAAAATATATCCTGTAATCAGACCGTTGTTTGGACATTGTTCTCAGTGTGACATATGCCTAACCGTAATAACCCTAGAATATAGGAAAATATATACTAATACATTATATTTACATAATTATTTTTATTTCCTCCATTTCATAAATAAATAAACTAGTCGAAAATGGTTTTCGTAGCTTCCTTTTCTCGGAGTTAATATTTGTTTATTATCTACTTTCTATTTTTATATATTTTTTATTTTTGTAGTCGGTCTCTTAATTTGTACTTTTTGTTAAATATTGACATGTTGTTGTGTGATTACAGTAAGTAGGTTAATTTCTTTTTTAATTTTGACACGCGACCAATAAAACTCGTTATATTAATTTTAGTTACAAGACGTATACACATACATAATTATTTTAATTATCTGTATTAAAAAACAAACAGCAGTCTACCCTCACTGTATCTGTCACTGTAACTGTCACGTGTAATTTGGAGGGACAATATATATAAAAAATAAATCGAACCAGAGTTTATTTATTTTTTGTATTTTTATTGTTTCTTTTTTATTTGAGAAATACAGTGTGATGATTTCACACAATATTTTCATTGATAAAAGGGATTTAGCGCATGATTATAAATAGTTGTTGTAAGGCTGTTGGATGCGTCGCAGTGGCAAGCAAATGTACCTAATAGGTATTATATAACAATAGTTAAGTATTGATGTATTAAGTAACTTTGATTACATTCCAATACACCTAAAGTTATAAATGTAAAGTTATTGATCAATTACTCGTACTTAGGCATTGTCGGTGAACATTTTTCGTATAGAAAAATATCAAAAATGATTACCAACAAATGAAACACTGCCATAAATAAATATAAAATTAGATTAAAAGTGCTTGTAAGCTATGAAGAGAGAAAGTTTTTTTATTTATTGACAGAAAAGTCTGGCAACTTTTATTTTTTTAATTAGAATTTTGCGCCGTCGGTGTGTGAAAGTGATGCAACATTATTTTTAATTACAACTTTAAGCTATTAAGTGCCTTTTGTTCCGTACGAACATTATATTTTATCGATGTCATACCTATTTGAATTTTATTGTATCTGTAGTAAAGAAATGTATAATTTATGTTCTTTGGTTATAGCCACTCGCAGTAATGGAAAAACATTGCAGCTACTAATGTCATTTATTTGGTGAAACAATTTTCAAGTTGCTGTTGATTTTTTTCAGTTGAGTAAAATTATAAATAAGCATTATTGGGAGTGGCTAGATGGGTACAAATTCATAAATTTTTGAAAGAGAACCCATTGAATAGTGCAGCGTCATTGCAACTTATACGCCATGAGCCGTCTGAAGTTTTTATAATAATCTATGAACAACATTAATTTAAGGAGAATGTATGATATGGTTTAAGTAATTAATAAAGAGTATGTGTACCTAATTATCTGAGTTGATGGCGAATGATATAAGTACCTAGGCGTGTGCGACTGAAGATTGTCATATTATAATAGGCTAGCTTGAAACTTTGTTACGTATAGACATTTAAGAATTCAAGGTCGATATTGGAATAAACGAAATGAAATAGAAAGCTTTTATTTTATTTATATCCTTCTTCCTTTTCCACAGTTTATGCCACAGATTCAGCACTATAGCTTTAGATCTTATAATATATCTAACTCTTTGTCTGACAGACATTATCCGACAGACATTATCCGACAGATATTGTCCGACATTTGTTCGAAAAATTGTCGGTCAGTTTGAGCGTCAGATTACGGTTCGTTCGACAACGGATAAGTCCAACTCTACACTCACAATCTCAGGAACGTTAATAGCACATTCTGAAACACAGTTAGCCAGAATTTAAAGGCAAAGAAACCCTTTTATTTTATCCTCATCCTTTCGGGTTTGCAACATAAAATAGAAAACCAGTACCTACCTAAGCGAGCCTAAAGCTATAATCATTGTTGATTCAGTCTCAGAACATCGATGTTCTGTTATATAGTAGAACTGCAGAAAGTCAGTGCATTCATTCGGACATAATAATCAATGGTGCATGATTGGCACCATTGATTATTGTCAGCTTAGGTTGCAACCATAGCTGACAGAAATTTCACAGAGGGACTGCCGTCTGACCTTCGAAATGTCAGTGGTGTGCGCTAGCTATGTTTTAATCCGATATCTTCTGCATGTCAGTCTATGTCGCTAGAAGGCTATTGCTGCCCAAAAATATATGTCAGCAATAGGTATCTATTTATCGTGTAAATATAAAACTGGAATGTACAAATGTATCTTAAAACAAATTATAGTTTGTTATACCTACTTATTGCTAGAACAGACATGATTTATTACAATCAACAAAAATCTATTTAAAGTTTTCGCCGAAATGAATAATGTTCTTTATGGTCAATTTGATTTGATTGTCATAACAAGACATTTACAGTTATTTATCAAAATTAAACTGTTTCGTAACAATTTAGTTAAAAGGGCGCTGAGAAATTGCTAGATTCATAAAACTTTTAATGATTTCGACTTTTGATGTACAAATGTATGTACAAATTCCACTAGTTCTACCTAATTGAGTTATTTGTTCGTTCTATCGAAATGCCCTAAGTAATCGAATTACAGAAGTAGTTCTGGGTTATTTAGGACAACCTCATGTTAGGAACTACCTACGGCATCGAATTAAAAAATGTTTTGTGTTGGTATATAGTCCATAAGGGGTTTTGTTCATCGTTCGGCGCAAAGTTTTGGACCGCATTCCAAAAAAAACCTGGTTTGTCCCATAGTAGTATAGAATTCCTGCTTTGCCCGAATTCCAGTATATATCATTGACTGATGTGTCGTCGATAGATTCACCGTCCCACCGTCCGGACTACAGGAGTGAAGAAATGGAGCCTGATCCCCTTTTACATTGGAACTAGACGTGGCTATCTAAAATTCGGTTTGAAGACTGATATGTCTTTATTTGATTTGTTGACGAACCAGTACGAAATATACTACCTTTATTTTGGTTTTCCGTACCGTGTCCATTTTCCAAGTTTCTATTTAGATGAAGCTGCATTAGGAGTTCGTAAACTTGTCCTAGACTGTGGAACCATTAAAGTTGAGAGCCCAAAAGCCAATACCATTTGCTGATCGGTAAACAATGGATGCAATTAAGTGACTTCCGTCGCGCTTTGAACAACGTGGAACTATGAAAAGTGGTCGAGTTTAAGGGAATGATTTACTTTAGTTTGTCACCTTAATATAATTTAATATCTACTAATATAATTACAAGAGTTGAAGAGCTTGTTTGTTTGTTATAGCCCATATAATCCATTTATCGAGGCAGGCTATAAGCATAGAGAGCAGTAACCCAAAATAACGCGGGTAACCTCAGGCTCATCTAGTAAAGTTTTAAAAATAATACCTAAGTGTAGGTTTTGGATACCCGACTGGACAGTTCTTCGATAGTTTGTTACCTACATCATATACATAAAACTTTAAAAAGTTAAGGTTTCTTAAAAATATACCTATGTTAACTTTGTGTGAACATGAAAGGGAAAATATACTAATATCTACGTCTTGTATTTACTCTTAGACAGTCGTAGATGTTGTTTTGAGAGCTAATGTAAAAAACTAGCTGAGCCCGCGGTTATACCCGCCTTAATAAGGACTTGAAAGTTTGTATGAAAAGCCGTAAGGCGTCAACTCTCTTAAGCGTTTTAAATAGTGTCATCATCATCATTCTAGCGCCGCTCTGATTGCAATCCAAGATCTAGGATCTGGTTACGCTAAAGTCGTAATAACTTCTTAACAGTGTATTTTCTATTTCTTTTATATACACTATTGGCTTCTTAATAGTCTATTAATCTAAATAATAGCAAAATACCTCTAATCGCAAGTTCTATTCTTAACCAAAAAGTTTTAGTTTCTTACACATAGTCCATAGCTAGAGCAATCTTCTGTACCCTAAGTAAAATATAACAACTTTAACAGTCCAGTAAATAACCTATAACCAGTAAGTAGAACTCCTACATTTTAAGGTGTTGATCACAATAGTCATTATCTTAATATATAAAATCCTTGCGTTACTGACTGACTGACAGACACGCTACAGCCGAAACTATTGGGCGCAGGAAGCTGAAATTTGGCATGTATGTTCCTTGGGGACCGTAGGGGTGCATTAAGAAGGGATTTCTCGAAATTCCCACGGGATCGGCCAAAACGGGTAAATTTAAAAAAATTGCAGGCGTAGCTGCTGGCGTCGTCTAGTAATAGTATATTAGGACAGCAATAAAATGGTGCAGTAATAAAGTTAAGCCGTTCTTAAAACCAACTTAGTTGAGCAGTAATCGTTTCAAGACACTGAGGAACAAAGAAGTAGGTATATATTAACGTTTCGTTTTATTGGAAATGTTTGCTCGTTCTTACAATTCACACTAGACTGACACAGCTGTAGAGGATTATCCAAAGATACTGTTCACGTCAAGTAAGCGATGTTTGTTTCATCATCATCATCAGCCTGCGATATTCCACTGCTGGATATCTCTCTCCAATGGCACGCCACTGAGCCTGATTCGGCTCTTCGTGTCCAGCCGCTGCCAGCCACTTTGCGTATATCGTCACTCCACCTAGACGGAGGGCATCCTACACTGTTTATCGGTTTTGCGACAAATGCGAACAGCCCACTGCCACTTCAGCTTGCTAATTCTTTGAGCTATGTCGTGAATGTAGTGGGATCGATTTCAATACACTTATTTCAATACACATATCCTTGTAAACCTCCTTGTCATGAAAAAACGTCTCTTATAAAAATATCTTCAAGCAATATAAAACGAAACTTCAGTGAATCTAATTTAAGCACAATAATTAATCAGTATAAAAACAGTCTCAAAAGGCCCCTAATAGAATTCTGGCTGTGCCGAGAATTTTGATCTTCAACAACAAAATAAGTACCTAATTCCTTTACAGCTAGAAGGCTAATTAATTTCCAGCAAAGCTTTCGCTTCGTCATTTCAGTATCGAAACTACTTCATTAATTAGAAACAATGTGCTGTTTCACGTTTTAAAGCACGTTCTATGCAGTAAAACTGCATGTTACTTTTCAAATAATTGCTGGCTGTAAAGTGAGGAGACATTAGTGGTGACATTTCCGGGAAGGAAGACCAGTCTGCTATTGTTAGTTGCTTAAGTACATAATGTAAGAAATAATACCGCTTTCCTAGCCAACTAACAGGCTGACTGTATCAAGTTCATAAATTAAGGCCGAACTTCATATTTATCTCAATTAATGTTCACAGTATGTCGCATTAAAACTCGATAAATACCGCCAACCGTGTCACCATATTTATCATGTTACAACGCCCGATTACCAGAACAATATACTTTATTATTCACAATGTAGATCATTCCGTTACGCTCATTTTTCCTCTAAAATCCGGTGAATGTGCGATCAACAGCCACGGTATGCTTGTTACATTAAAGTTTCATGACACCGTTCCACCGAAAACAAATGTGATAAAAAACCCTTTTCACCTTTGCCAGCGATATTTTTCATTTCTTTGTGCTCCACTGGATTTACGGCTTTAAATTATGTTGAACTTTGCACCTTATGGAACAGATGTGGTGTTTAATAGCGACGATAAAATTACGACTTGTGTCTTTGAGGGGTTAGGCAGGTGTGTTTTATTCGTTTGTTGGTGTGTTGTGCTTGCGTCATTGTGATACACCTTAGGAGAGTGCTGTGAGGCTAAATTTGATTCTAATCTAATATTTGTTAAGCCCTTCCTGACAAAGACCTTATGCCCAGATACGCGTGGGTCCGTAAAAACATTATATTTTCGTCCTGAATAAATGATTCAGAACGTATAGCTATATTTCATGAACTAACAAAAATACTCTACCATATTTCTCAACGATTACTAAGAGATTTATGCCGTAGGATAAATCCTTTACCATTTCTGAGACTAGATACCTTTTGTGATGTATTTGGGTAGGACAAAGTGTCGTTTACTTAGGCTGACAATTTGATTAATATGAGTTCGCCGCGAGCGTCGGTAAACAATCTTCGTATGTCAGACTTGCAACTGATGTTTTGATTGTTTTCAACATTTTCCTTCGAGTATTGAATTTCCTACGGCATAATAGGAAGGATTTGTTTTGAATACGTAATTTAATGTGACTGAAGATATTGTATTAATTTTTAATTAGGAAATCTCAGTAGTTATAGCCTGAGTTTAATCAGTCGTTTGAATTTGTATATGGGAAGGGTATACAGAGAAATTGATAGTAGTATTTTCTTCAATTGAGTTGAATTTCCAAATAAGACTACGAACAACAGACAAAAAAAACAGACAGTGCAAAAATATGCATATGAAATGCCTTTCTCGATATACCTCTGCTTCTGCTGACCCTTTTAAAGTGTCACGTGACGTTGATTATCAGAGAAAATTGGCACAAAAAATCCCCACACTATTTTTATTTTATCTTACGGAAACGCAAACGCCGTCACCTTTCACTAAAGCCTCATTTAGTTGGCCGCAAACATCCCAAATATCCATATTCTAGCTCAAACAGAGACCCGGGCTTATTTCAAATTCAGCCATCCGGCCCGGATGATCGCCCTTGAATGCCGGATTAAGACCGGTCCGTTATCTGCCACGGCGCAATCATTTGCCCAAGAAGGTCCCCGTCTGTCAGCGTTTATTCATTTGCCGATAATGTACCTTAGTAAGCATAATCTGTGGGTTAGAATATAGAACAAACGCCTAATGTGCGCGCGAAATCCGATATTTTTGGCGCCAATGTTTGTTTCTTAAATTCTCGGTTCAGGTAAAGGCATGTATTATTATGCCCGAAGATGAAATGTAATTAAATACGAGTTGAAAGTGATATTTTATTCTAATAAATGTAGAATTGAAATTAAATTTAATTTGTATTAAGTTACATCATGAGAGTAATTTATTTCACAATTATCAGGGCCGGAGATTTAGATCCATGTCTGAAGTAATTTATGTACGCAATTGAGTATTTGTCTGCTATCTTACATAATTCTTCGAAAAGCTAATATGAATGTTCTAATATTAGCCCCGTTGAAGTGAATATCTCAATTCCAGCCGCGTAATTTTTATTTAATCTCCGTAACCGTCTAGACCATCTCGATAGTTCGCTCCGTTTTACGCTATCTTGACTATGTAAAGCTTATATTTTAAACTAAATTATAGTCCAAAATACTTGCTAGTACAGTGAACACTACAAAGCATTTAAAATTAGTTGTCTTTTGTTAATTTTCGTCCCAAATTATTAATTTTACGTCTGCTAACACGCAAATCGATTTAGTAAATTGAGGTCTTTCCTAAAAAAACCCTTACTTTGTTTCGACTTTGGTTCTGGCATACGGTATATCTTTGAGTTTCGATAGCAGTCGTCACCCAAAGAAGCAGTCTGTCACGCAGGGACTTAGTCGCTCATATATTCTTGGGATGGGTACTTATGTTATTTACCACGCATTTGTGCCAAAAATCTAAAATATCCTACATAAGTCAACCATAACTTATGTTCAAGCTTTAAAAAGCGTAACAAGTAAAATCAAGCGTAAAAATAACTACCGATACAAGGTGTAGTTATCCCTTCATATTTTACATTCATGAATAATGTGTAAAACAAAAACATATTTTCCATAAAAATGTATCCCGAAAAATTTCAATTATCTTCTTAAGCACCGTACTCATTTTTATTTTCATTTTATATAGGCACCTTTCCATATTGGCAATAAATCAGTACCTTCTTCAACTCACGGTTACATTATATTATGTAAATTTGACGCATTATTTTACTTGTGAGTTTGTGTGTCTGTCACCGAAAATCCTTTTGACGCGGGTAAGAATATAGGCTTTATCCGGACACATTTATTTTTATTTATACGTCGGACGTGGGTACTTCAAAGCAGTGCGTTATCTCTTTTTCGCGTAATGTATTAAACATCTGAGGCGTACGTAAAGTATTGGAATTTAATCGTTTACCAGTCTAATCTAAGAGATGGATTTGCGAACGTATTTTGAAGGATAGGAAGATCTTTATGGTTTCAATATGAAATGCATTTGAATTGGCCAGATCGCCTTAGAAATACATAAGTCATCTTTTAAATGTCGACGTAAAACTCCAATGTCCTTCCTTACATTTCAGTTTTTTTCAGTCAAAGGCAGTTGGACTGACCTACATTTTGCTATTTCACTATATTCAAAATGAATATAAGAACCTATATAATGCCACCATATCGTTCTTTCTGCCATTGTCACGTCATCCTATCTTTAAGCCGTTTGCTTTAGACCCTGGATATCATTTTATGGTTAGAACCAATTTGATTAAATATTAGTTTTTGGCCCCTGCAATCCAAATGGATAGCCATATCTTCTTAGATATTCATATAGAATAGTTAGATCTTCATGACAGTAGGGCCATAGGGCTCTCAGAAGAGTATGACTTTCTGTGGCCAGTTACTCATCTGTATCCAAAAGGTGACAAAGGCGCTTCACTTTGGGAAGCGTTTCGTGCGGTGATAACTCTGCAACACGCCCTACAATACCGTTCTACAGTAAGGACAGAATATTTCTCAATATTGTGTACAATATAGAGTTAATCGAAATCTTCTTCGTGAAATCACTAAACCTTTTCCACGAACTAAACATAATATTATGTGGGTGGGTCCTGTAAAGCCGTTTCGCACTAAACCATTTCCCGATAATTACAACAGATCTTTACATATTAAATTTGTACGCGGTAAAGGTCATATTAATTGCGTTACCGAGAGTGGTTTTATTACTCCTGGACATTAAAACGGGTAATACACTTATGTATGTTAATTAACGGAATAAATGGGATTATGGTAGACTTTTAGAACTTGTACGTTGGAGACTCGAAAATTAGACATGAGTTACGAAAATATTATCATCGTATATACAATAATATAAAATACATATAAAATTACTTGTCCTCACTGGCTTATCATAGTAAACTACTGAAACTAACAAAATTAGATACTTTTTATGACGTAGAAATCTATGGGAAGTATTTTGTTGTTAATATTGCGCCTCTTAGACTTAGATGGTAAAAACGATGGTTCTTCGTCTTCTTTCGTGTCAAAGACAAATAATTTTGTTCAAGCTTCTTTATATTTTAGTCACCCAAAACTCAGAGGAGGAAGCTAGCGCTATGAAAATGCCCACAATAGTATTATATAAAATTTTATTTTACTGCGACTTCAATTTAATGTATTCCAAACATACCTTATAGTGAAAATAAATATTAATCTCCAAATACCTCTGAATTTATATTATATTTGTCAATTGTCACATGTCAGTAAAATATAATTCTTTTAACGAAAGGCGACGTTGCTAAATAAACTTTTTATAGACCCTCGAGCGGCAGTTACCTATTGAACCTTCCTGTCAGTCTTACAAATGAAACTGCTGATCAAATGCTCTACACATCCCAAATCATTTCTAAATCCAACGACCAAAATAAAAAAGTAAAATGTATTTCTTTTCTCGCTCATATCACTTAAAGGTAAACTTTGCGTTGGGTAAGCCCAGTTGTCAATTTTTTAAATCTACTACCTATGGATGTTCAATTTCTTATTTTGTAACGATCCTTTTCTCCTGTTTCGGGAAAGGAGTTTCTTAATTTCCATTCCGGAGATTTGAATGGCCGCCTGGAGAGCTTTGATACAGCGAAGGATAAGAGGAATGGCCATGTAACGTGGACAGAACAGTTAATGTTCCGGAATCTTGCTTGTTGATTTTGTTTGTGCGTGCGCGTGTGCGAGACGTTTTCTGACACGGAGAGTCCGAGACTGAAATCAAATATGGCGATGGTGTTCCGAATTAAAATTTTCAGTGGAACTTTTTTTACATTTTTACTCGAATGCAATTTATGGGTTTGCGGTTTTTGGTACTGTAGGTAAAATTGTGGTGAAAATTCTTTTTTACATCGTTTACTTTTTATTGCATGGTATGATGCTAGCGTATTTAAAGTCCTAGAATATTTTAATACCAAGTAGAAATTGAATGTTACTGTGGTACATAATAAAAAATATTAAAAATAATTATCATCAGAAGTTTTAAATTTGATAAAACTTCTGATAAGTTTTAAATATGCTTTAAATCTACTAAAATTGGTAGGTAGATATATTAAAGTTTTAAAGCTCAAAGTGAATCTATGTAGGTATAAAACGTGATATCGTTATTAACAGAGAATTCGGCAACATAGTTGGCTAGGTTCCTTCCAGCCGCCTCTTACGATACCCGCGGGTATAACTAGGGTATTTTATCTGTAGACTGGCTTGTGTCGTAAACAAACACACTGTAGTAATAGGTAGGCAGAGTAATATATATGTCGAAACAGATTTTAAACTGATTCACTGGTGAGTCTAAGGCGACCTACGCGAAGGACGAGATTTATTTCATTTTATTTATATTATGGCCTTTTTCGTGTGGTGACGGATTAAGAATACGGAATGTTACCACCCCATATCATTCCGACAGAGTGAGCATACTATGCAGAGAACAGCACTGTAAGAGATGGAAAACTTGATACAAACCCCATACCAACCCGTTTGGCCAGCGTGGTATAGTATGCCAATTCCTCCTTTCAAAGGAAAGGCCTAGTCCAGCAGTGGTCTGTTAAAGGCTGATGATGGTGATGATTTATATCGCCTAAAAACTCAACAAATAATTAATAGACTAGTGTGAAATAGCCACTTAGGCACAGGTGTGCACAGCTCTTACATATTTCTAGTTTTGGTGATTTAATATAATATGAAGTTACGCTGAAATGTCACATTCAGGTTGTGTTTTCATTTCGTTGAAGTTAAATTTTTATGGAAGGGTTCTTTTCGAGATACTATCTAGCACATGAAACAAACGATACCTTTTAAGCACGCATAACACTGGAAAATCATAGATGCGCGTTGTGAAGTCAAAGCACATGTCAAATGATTACCAGTCCAGCAAACTCCCACTTATATTGTCGCTATATCGGAAGCATTTCTGTAATATTATGCATAAATACATAAGTATCAAGTGAGGGTGTGATAAAATTACGGTTAGATGTCGGTCACTGGATTAGAATATTTCCTTTGACTGCACGCTGTAAAAAAATATAAAATGCCTCTGATGATGCCTTCTTCAAGAACTGACAAGTATTTCACCAACACATAATACACTTGAAATGGAAGCATTCAAGGTCACTAATATTCTTGACATGCAATCCTATTTTGAGGACCGTATGGCCCAGTTTGAGGAAGAGCTACAAAAAAGGCCTCACAGAACACTGGCAACTTAGCAGATGACTTTGCTGCGTTCAAATCATTTGTGCTACAGGCGCTCAAGTCCTTCTCACAGCAGCTTGACTGTATTGGCCATGAAGTCGACAAAATGGAGATGCGTAGCCGCAGAAAAATGTTACTTCTTCATGGTGTGGAGGAACACAAGGATGAGGAGACAGCCCAGGTGGTGGCAGACGTTGTCAAACAGCGTCTCAAGATAGACAATTTCACACCTGCTGAGGTTCGGCGCTGTCACAGGATGGGGCGTCCAACTTCCAGCAACAAGGCGAGGCCGATTCTGATAAAACTTGAATCTGTCGCGGTGCGGGACAGCATTTGGTTTGCGAAGACAAAGCTGAAGAGTTCGGGAATCACTTTGTCGGAGTTCCTGACCCGCTCCCGACACAACGCTTTCATGGCTGCGCGTGCGAGGTTCGGGGTTGCGAAATGCTGGACAAGGGAGGGCCACATCTACATCCTGGCTCCAGACGGTAACCGCCACCGCATAACAACCGTTACTGATCTTAGCAAGATAAAGCTCCCCAGATGCAGAGAAGCCCGTTGGTAAACCGACCGCAGCCAAGGCCAGGCGAGTTGCTGCCAAGAAATAGGTTTCCCATGATCCTTGGATCATCATCAGCCTTTAACAGTCCACTGCAGGACTAGGCCTCTCCTTTGGAAGGAGGAATTGGCCTACTTTACCACGCTGGCCAAACGGGTTGGTATAGGGTTTGTATCAAGTTTTCCTTCTCTTACAGTGCTGTTCTCTGCATAATGTGCTCCCTCTGTCGGCTCTTACGACACCCATGGGATGATATGGGTTGGTGACATTCCGTATTCTTAATCCGTCACCACACGGATCCTTGGATGTCTGTGGGTATTTATATTTACTTCCAAATATACTTGTTTGCAATGCACCGTCATAACTTATCACTTGTTTATAGTTTTCTAATTACCGCAACAAGTATTTTTATTAACTTGTCAAACTCTCATCTGTCACAACTGTCAGTAATGAGACGTCGTTCTCTATGTAGTAACGTTCCTTTTCGCACTAGATTTTTACATACATACATACATAGACTCACGCCTGTGTCCCGGAGGGGTAGGCAGAGACTACGGAACGCCATTTGCAACGATCCTGACATACCTCTCTCGCTTCTAGGTTTTTATTGTTATTTATGTTTTGTTAACATTGTTTATAATTTTTAAATACCCATAGGTACTCTATATGTGTCTTAATTTTATTGTTCTGTACAATACTCTGGTGTTTATATTTGTTAGTTACATATTTCATCTTGGAAAATTTTGTTCTCTTTGCTTTGTTAATACGCAACTGGCAGGTGGACACACAGTTGAGTTTATAGGAATATTTAGATATTTTGTTTTTTACGTGTACCTATATTTACTTATTAGATATTCTTTGTATATAAATATTTATACTCATATATATATTTTTTTCATATATGTCACAAACCGACTCGAAAAGCGACGATGAAAGCTTTCATTCAGCAACTAGCTTTGATGACAGCTTTGTTAGTGTACCTTCTCTGCGAGACATTCTTCGGTCTCAGTTTTCAGACGTACCCAAGCACTTTAATGTAGTCCATATAAATGCACAGAGTATTCCTGCTCATTTCCCTGATATGCTGGCTAACTTAGACTGCCATAATATACATGCCATTCTTGTGTCCGAGTCATGGTTGAAACCATGCCTACCATCAATTTCTTATATTCTTCCAGGTTTCCAACTAATCAGGAATGATCGCTGTATCGGCGGTGGTGGCGGTGTTGCCATATATTTACGCACTTACATTCCTTATCAGATTGTCTCTACGTCATCACAACCGCCACCGTCGAATGCTGGCGAGCATCTCTTTTTAGAAGTGGAACTTCAACACACAAAACTTTTATTGGGGGTATATTATTCTTCTTCGCGTCATGTTAACTATTTTTCTTCATTTGAGCAAATCCTGGAAAATCTCACACCTTCCTATGATCATACCATTATTATGGGTGATTTTAATACTTGCCTTCTCAAGCAGGATTCAAGAACTACATCTTTACGACGTGTTACAGAATCCTGCAATTTGACTATTCTAAATCTCGATGCAACACATCACTTTCCTAATACTACTCCTTCTCTTCTCGACCTTATTCTAGTTTCTTCTTCCAATCATGTTCATAGGCATGGTCAATGTTCAGCTGACGCATTTTCTTACCATGACCTCATCTATCTCTCTTACAATATACGCCCACCTAAACTGAAGCCAAGGATCATACTGCAGCGCAAGTTTGGTGGAATGGATCATGATAAAATTCGTGAGGACGCGGCTAATATAGATTGGGAATCACTGTTCTCCTCAGATTGCGTCGACATAAAAGTCCATATTTTAACAACTCAACTAATTAAGTTGTATGACGTGCATGCGCCAGTTCGTGCAATCAGAATCAAACATTTACCTGCCCCGTGGCTGACAGAGGACATTAAAAAGCTCATGGCGAAGAAAAGTGCAGCGAAGTCAAGATTTAAGCATAAACCAACTCCAACGAACCACGAAAAATACGTGGCCATAAGAAATTACTGCAACAAGGTGTGTAGGAAAGCACAACGCCAACATATCCATAAGTCAGTTGAAAACGGTGATCCAACAAAGGTCTGGAAATTTCTCAAAACTTTGGGTGTTGGTAAGACACAGCAAAAATCTATTCCAAATAATATCAATATTGACTCTCTTAACATACATTTCTCTTCCTCGTCCAAGTTTGATGAAAATATTAAAAGCAACACTCTACAGCATCTTTCCTCTTTACCAACCCCAGATTATTCTCCTTTTATCTTCTCTCAATTCACCGCTTGTGATGTTAAGAAGAGCATTCTCGAAATCACGTCTAATGCAATCGGTAATGACTGTGTAAGCCGCAAAATGATCCTTCCCATCCTTGACCAAATCCTTCCAGTCCTATGCAATATCTTAAATCAGTCTATTTCCTGTGGCATCTTTCCCTCAGCGTGGAAAGAAGCACTGATTATTCCCCTGCCTAAAAAACCTAAACCTTGTACTTTAGCAGATTACCGTCCTATATCCATATTACCATTCCTATCAAAAGTCCTAGAACGTCTCATCCATAAACAACTTAGTTCCTTCCTTTCTGAAAATTCCCTCCTTAATCCTTACCAATCAGGTTTCCGACCTGGACACAGTACCACCACGGCTTTAGTTTGTGTTACAGATGACATTAGGCAAGGGATGGACAGTGGCAATCTAACAGTGCTCTCGTTACTTGACTTCAGTAATGCGTTTAACACTGTGGATTTCCACATCATGCTTGGCATCCTCGGCTCTCTTAACATATCTCCATCGGTAATTGACTGGTTTCAAAGTTACCTGTTTGGTCGTCGGCAACGTGTCCGCGTTGAAGATACTTATTCCACTTGGTCTAACACGAATGCAGGTGTACCACAGGGTGGCGTGCTATCCCCCTTACTCTTCGCAATATTTATTAATGCTATTTCAAACCAATTAGTTTCATCCTACCACCTTTACGCAGATGATTTACAAATTTACACGCAAGCTATCCTTTGACAAGCTAGCAGAAGCCTGTAAGACTATTAACTCGGACCTCGAGCGGATCTGCGAATGGACTCAGAAGTATGGACTCGTAGTGAACCCTGAAAAAACCCAACTGATTGTTATTGGCAGCCCAAGAATGTTGGCTAAAATTGTCTGGTCTGATCTACCACGAATCAGTTTTAATGGCAAAGACCTATCATTTAGGAAAACCGTTAAAAATTTGGGTATCCATATAGATGAAACAATGTCTTGGCGACTTCAGATACAAGAAACAAGTCGAAAACTGTTTGCTTCAGCCGCTTCAATACGAAAATTACGCAATTTCCTCCCAACTGCAACTAAAATTGCACTTGCACAATCTTTGCTTCTGCCGATCCTTGACTACGCTGATGTCAGCTATCTTGACCCCACAGAGGAGCAACTGAACAAACTTGAGCGTCTCCAAAATTTCTGCATACGTTTTATGTTTGGTTTACACAAATATGATCATATTTCAGAATTCCGCAACAGGCTCAAGTGGCTTCCGATTCGCCTTCGCAGAAATACTCATATTCTTACATTACTGTATAATATCCTGTTTAATCCCAATAGTCCCTCATATCTTAAAGAACGTTTTAAGTTCCTTCATGACACACATTTAAGGTCCTTGAGGTCGTCTGTGAACTTGAGGCTGGAGATGCCAATGCATTCCACTAATTATTTTGACAAATCTTTTTCTCTAGATATTCGTAGAGCAAAATCACCTAGTATATTTAAAGGTTTGTTGAAATCGCACTATCTTTCATCCATATAACATCTTTCACTATAGTTATAGTATGTATTATATATTATTTTTATATTATATATATATATATATTTATATGTGTATGTCGTGTATGTATATGTAGGTATATGTATGTGTGTATGTATATATGTTTCTATATATCTATGAACTACTTGTATACAGTTCTGGTTGTCTTTAAACTACACCATTTATCGCACTAAACTTATTTACCATCTGTCCATCCTAAGGTTGCCTGGCAGAGATTGCTTTTAGCGATAAGGTCGCCATTTGTACATTCTGTTTGTGTTTTGTATATATTTTGTTCTATAATGTAACTTTTTGTAAGGTGTACAATAAAGAGTAATCAATCAATCAATCAATAAATGATGTAGATTTTTTATAGATAATTCGCAAAAACTGAAAGTCAAACATTAAGTATGTAGTAGCTAATTAAGATCATACTAAATTCTATATGTAATATTAACATAGGTACGCGAAGCAACTGAAATCTTTACACTATCTAAAAGTCAAATACATGGATACCTAGACGATTGTCAGGGAACTTATTACTATTTTCTTAATTAAGAATTACATATGCAGCTCTTTAAGAACGGTTTCCTCAGAATTTACTTATTACTAATTGCATTCTAATATCCCAACAGACACAACCAGTAATTTGGTACGAGAACGAGCCGCCCGGTCAAGTGGTGATCCTGACCGCCAAGGACTACGACTCTTCAGAGAACGGACCGCCCTTCACGTTCGCACTGAACGAATCCGCCTCCTTCGATATACGCTCCAAGTTTCATATACAAGGCAAGTATCTAACCTTTGTACCTCTCATACGAACGGAAGTAAAGCTTTTGTTCGCACAAAGTGGAAAAGCAAACGGTATTATGGGAAAAAAGACCGTTCTAATGGTAGAATTTTGAATAATAATATGGAAGAGTTAACTGTCAAATCAATATTGATGATTTTTTTTCTAGTAACACTGGTAGCCAAAATGTTATGAGCTGCCAGTTATATTGACAATTTGTATGTATATAGTCTTCAAATATAAAAATAACGAAATTTTCAGAAGTATTTCCTTACCTACAATTTCAAAAATATATCCTCCATTCATTCAGAGTGGATCAATTGACACAAATTTCAGTAAACTCCTCCTAGGTTCAAGTGAAAACTTTACCGATTCGTCTTCAGAGCAATTCCGTTTCAATTCAGTGGCCTCCATTCGCGACAGCCTGAAATTTTCAGAGACTCGCCAAAATCGAGTTTCGATCAATTAGTGTAGTTAACATGCAGTAAATGGCGCCAAGCCTAAGTCTAACTTTGTTTGTCAAGTGCCAATTCAATTTCAGTCCCCGCCATTTCGGTTGCGATGTTGATAATTTTGTGTACGACCTATTTGTTTGAGTGTATGTTTGTAGATTTCGGGCCCAATTCTCCTAAATAAATACAGTTTCGATATAATGTCAGTGTCATACTTACGTCACAAAAATCGTATTCTTCTATAATTGAATGAAATAGTAACGAAATCGTAAATTGAAACAAGTGTCAAAATATGTATGTGTCAACGACGAACTGTTTATTTCAAATTATACGATAATGACGTTAGGTTATCAGAAAACAGATTTTGATTCCATTCAAAATATAATAACAATGTCATATAAAAATACGAGAATTGGGCCATTCATTTTAGAATGTTCACCGTTTTATTACGGTGACACGTTATTATACACGTGTCTCTATTTTGCTAAAAATACTATTTGGTTGCCACCACTTTTTAAATTGATTTGTTACAAACTAAATTCCGAACGGCTTCAATTGCTTCACGAAGTCACGCAACGACTTATAAAAATATAACTCGATGTTTTTCGTACCTCCACGGTACGAACTTATAAATGTTTCTGCTAGGTAAATGTCATAAATAAATATCTAATTATAAAGTTATTCCGAACATGTATAAGGGCGTTTGTTATAGTTCTAAATGTCAACTGCCAGGACTGTTTGACGATAAAATGAAATAACTTTGTCCTGGACTTGACTCAATTATAAGTTGTCACAAAATTAAAACTTGAATCGGTTTTGCAGGTACACGCAATTTTGGTATCTGAGTTATATTTGATTAATGACCAGTTGAGTAAATTATCAAACTGTTGTCGGATTAATGAACTACAAATCATTTTCAATTGATCTACTACGTTGTAGTGCTGTCAAAAAGAAATATAGTTTCATTTTTCAATTGAGCTTGATACGTCTGAGTTTTAGAAAAGTATTGTGAACATAACTTAAACGTTTTTATAATGTTAAAAGGAATAAAGTAAAAGAGTAAAAGGTAATCAAAATTTAATTTCAAATTCCAGTAGGTACTACGCTTTAAAATTGCTTGTAAATTTAATACCCAGCAGTGAAGTATTGCTTTTAAAAGTGCTAACAATATATTTTTTAACAGGCAACATTCTATCAACACTCGTCTCTTTTGACCGAGAGCAAAGAAAAGAGTACAAGATTCCGGTAGCCATCACAGACTCAGGCACTCCTCGATTGACAGGCGTGTCCATCCTTCATGTGGTCATCGGAGACAAGAACGACAATCCCATGGCACCCGGCCATAGCGACATCTTTGTGTACAATTATAAGGTAAGACTTGACAGATTCATTTTTAAATATTTGACATCGCTTAGTTGTTCCTTTCTTTTTTATTTTGTAGTGTTGCCAGGTACTTATTTTGATTCCTACTATTTATTTAATTCTCAGAAGGTTAATAACTTCAGTCATGTGTAACCTTAAATAAGCCATATTATTTTCTTACCTTGCGCGCATTACGAGTCTTGTGATATTTCCTAACTACCACATAATATTTCCAAATCTTTTCGGTCAGATGAACATTCACATAAAAGCTTACACCAAAGGATGTATGCCATTAAATTTATATAACGTAAATAGTAAATAAGCCATGAGAATGTTAAAGGATTTTGATATTTACCTACATATTTAAAGGACTATTACATTCCGAATAAAGTGGCCCGACAAAGGCCAAAAAAGATTTTTCTGATCCCTTCAGGGACCATCACATTTTTCCTTTGAGCCACCAAGTAGACCTTTTAATATCGTTCGCCTTTCAGTTTCCTGGTTATGTTTAATTTAGCGTTATAGTTGCTATTTTTATGTAGACATATTTATTAATTTTGGACCATCCAGTACAGTCAGAAGGTGATATTCTCGATAGACAAGACGTTTTGTTTAAATCGAAAATCGAATTCTGTAATTCTATTTACGAATTGACATTTCATTTTAAGAAGTGACTTTCCTTGTTCTGCTTTGTCGAGAATGTCACTCTCCTTTTGTTTTTTAAAGTAGGAATTTAAAATTGGAAGCTTTCTTTTATTATGAATGCCCTCTTCTCTTTTTAGTTTTAAACTCTATAATATTTGGTTATTATTTAAGTTTAATAGCTAAGTAGCTATCAGGAATGCTTGTATTATCCAGTATGATTGATTTTCATTTACGACGGATTATTACAAATATATGTAGATTTAAAATTTTAAAGCTAGTCACTTATTTAAGTACTGCATATGTATGTGTCTATATCAAATTTTAATATCAAAATTGTTTTCTGTGCTGCATCAGCCGGAAACCTACTTCAATGAGATATTATACAGTTGGCGATATTATGTGAGTATGAATAAAATTGGCATTATACATAGTTGTTCTGTGTTTCCTTTGCTTTCTTAAACTTTTTTTTTCGTTTCATTCTTCTGTTCAAATTGTATTGGATGGTATGTTCGATGTTCTAATTTCAAACTAATGTTTTGTTTATTTTTTTTGTTGTTTATGGACTTTTCTATGTCCTACTGTTCCGATAAAATTTTGTTCTCTATGTTGACAAACGTTTACATCGTAAGAATATAACATTTATTTATTTCAAAAAAAGAAATATTGACTTTGCCAAAATGTTCAAAGTATATAAAATCAAATCTTGAAGACCGTACGTGCAAAGCGAAGGGTTAATTCTCAGTCCCGTAATTTGCCAACTTTATATATGCCTAAGTCGTAAAACGAATTCCCTGTTGCTATCTAAAATTTCTCGCAGAAAATCTCAATAAACATTTCTTTTTTTTCGCCGATCCGCCTCTAGCGTATGCGCATAACTCACCCACCCAAAGAGGCATCATTAAAAACGAACTTATCATTCCTTTATAAAAATTGCCACGACATTACAACCATAGAGCACAATAATCACGTTTTCTTCGTAAAGTCTCGAGCATCTATTTTATTTGTCTAACAATTCTTAGAGGTTCATTTCGTTACATCATTTGTATTCAGTGACGTGCCTTAAAACGACGATGTGAATTATGAAAATATACGTTTTGTGAGGGTCTTGACGCACTAGACTTTGTTACGCACGTTCTGAATAACGTTATATGTATTACTGATACATATAACGTTATTCAGAACGTCTTGCGTCGCGTCGGTGTCTGCATTATTTAATCTAAGGTTAGAATCGTTGCGAGATGAATCTTTATTTACTTATTGCGCATTCTAGAGTGATTGTGAAATTGACTACTTAAATGGTTAGTGAAAGTCGTTTTTTATGTTTTAAATATAGTCTCCACTGTCACTGTGGACGAAGTCCCTGCAAATAAAGTGGATTTATAAATAATTAAGTGCAAATCTATATTGCTTTATGTATTCTTTTAAATGCTCATTTGCTTAACAAGCAGTAGGAAAATGACATAAAGAAATAGAATTAGATAAATCTTTTTAACTATTAAATTGGATATCTTTTGCATTATTATTAAAATAAAGAAAGTGCTCTTTATTTATTATGTTTACAACTATATCTGTTGTGTGCGTTTTAGCTCATAGTGTGCTTAGACCTTGAAACCGTAAACCGGTTTACGGTTTTTTTATTTTACTATGTTATTACCGATTAGGATGCTTAATTATGAGAATTATGTCTGTGATAAAGTGCCAACACTTAACCAAGGCGAGAAATTTAAAGTGCGTAATTTATGATTTTAACTTGGCTTATATTACGTTTGAGTTCAGCTTTAGAAGTGGTTTATTATGACATATTATCTAAGAACTATATTTACTACTATTATTTTTTTAATATTCTAGTACTTAAGTGTATAATAAAAAAAAATCGTTACTTTTTTTGCCGTTTTCCTATATCGCTCATATACTTACTTAACCTTTGAAAATGTTATTTGCAGTGAAATGAGGTCTTGTTTAGCTTTTGCCCCAGTAATATCACCGAGTAATGTCACCATGTTACTTAGTCGTTTTGAAGTTGATATGTCTCGTTACCATATCAAGCCCCAAATATATTTAAAAGCAACTTAATTTGCGCAAAATAATTCACAAACAATTTATAGGCCAAACCGGGAAAGTCCCATATAAAAAACATCAGTACTTACAAAAATACACATCAGCCGCAATAAAACAACCGGACAACCCTTACTGAGTACATTTTATTAAGCCGAATGTTTTTATTTCAGCTATAAAAGGATAATATCCTTCATTTATTACTGTCTGCGTATGAATATTGTAAGAGAAGTCCTTTACGAATTATGGATAAGTCAATTGATTCATCAATATTTGGTTAATATTCAATGCTCTCTAAAGACTGGAAAACGAGATTCATTACACCCGTAGTAAAAAGTATTTTAAAATGACGACGTTGTTTTTAAATATAGTTAGTAATTTATAAACCATAGATACAAAACCATTGCAACATTTACAAAGCTTTTCAGAGACACAGTGGCATTTTAGACTCAGGGTCAAATTGAATATTCCTATGACATTATAATCGACCAACCCATTGACTTTTGCGCTAAACTAAAAGTATTAAGTTACGTACCACACAACACAGATGTTAAAACTATACGAAATTACCATTTTTTTCTTACCATACAATCATTATTAAAAAAGTTGATATACTGCATCCAAAATTCCATTATAAGACCTCAATTTACACACTCACACTCACACAAACCCAACAAGCAGTCCTATTGTATCTAGAGCGCTATTTCATCCTAAAACCGCTTCGCATATATCAATCGTAACCCCTAGTTGAGCATAACTTACACAAACAGTACAAAGAATCCATTAGCTCACGCACACACCTATTGTTTTCGTTCAATCTCGCGGTTCCACTAGCACCTCAATGAATAATGAAATAGATTCGATACATATAAACTTTTACGATAATATCCTTGTTTTATAATATATGGCTATTAAAATGTTAATTTTGCGCTTTAATGAAAGTGGTTTAAGTACGGTGTGGTGCGTAAACAGGGATTAGGTAGGAAGGCACTTTTTACTGCCCTGCCCTGATTTCTAAGTTATTACGGGCGAATGTGTACTGAGACGTGTGCGTCTAAGGTTGTTGACTTAGAATTAGCAAACAGGGTCACGGAGCTAGGCTATCGTTAATTAGATTGGTTTAGATAATTCGTGGCTAAAGAAAAG
Source organism: Euclidia mi (assembly GCA_944739405.2). Taxonomy (NCBI): domain Eukaryota; kingdom Metazoa; phylum Arthropoda; class Insecta; order Lepidoptera; family Erebidae; genus Euclidia; species Euclidia mi. Next base: position 19,822,085 of record OX123204.2, on the reverse strand, counting down.
GGTTAAATAATGTCGATGAATAGACATGTTCCTTTTATAGCTTTGAAATCTAGCCCTTAGAGATAAAATTGACGTCGAAGTACTTTCTACGTTCGCGGTTTTTACACAAGTCTATTTATGTAGCGGATCTCAATTGCGTAATTAGAGTGGGGGATTAGAGAGGTGCCTATCTGATTGTCATCCATCCAATATTTATAAAAACACTAGAGGACGCCAGCAGCTACGCTAGCATTTTTTTAATTTACCCGTTTTGGCCGATCCAGTGGGAATTTCGAGAAATCCCTTCTTAGTGCACCTCTACGGTCCCCAAGGAACATACATGCCAAATTTCAGCTTCCTGCGCCCAATAGTTTCGGCAGTAGCGTGTCTGTCAGTCAGTCAGTAACGCAAGGATTTTATATATTAAGAAGATAGTGGTGTTGTAGGCAATTTAAAATATCTTCGTCACAACGCTACTAATATTATCTCTCGCTTGTCTCGTATATCTGTGAGCATACGCCGTTTGTACAATCGTCTAGTCACCTATTTCGATGAGTAAAGAAACAGGACCGCGCAAAGTGCACAACACTTACCTACTGTGAAACCGAACCCTCACTACATCTTAACAGCTTCCTTTAAAAACCTCCTCATAATAAAAAAGTACGAGCAAAATATGCTCAATTTAATACATTTAAATTTTAGCTCGCAAAATTTAAGAATAAATTCCACGCATGCAGTACTTCGCAATCTGTTTAATTCGGGCCGAGATTCGCTTAAACCGCTCGCCTCTTAATGAAGGGCCGACTTCGCCACAAATACGATGAACCGCTCGTTTAATATGCAAGTCGGGAGGCGAGCTACTGGCGCGATTACTGTTGGCGACGTCTGAATTACTGTTAATTTCATGTGATATTTAAAGCTACACAGAAATTTTATCTTGTAGAGCGTGAGTATGAACAAAGGATATTATAAAATGTTCTTATCTTCTCTGGCATTTAGGTCATATTTTAAGATTCTTCCCATATGCATTATCAGTGAAATAAATATAGATAACTATTTTTCTGTAGGTAGCTATTATTTATTTGCGAAATTGTTTCGCTTTAGTTCTTGAGGGCGTGACCCGTGGTTCAGGTAAAAGTTTTTCATCGATTTTGAACTCTTAGATATCATCGTCGAACTCCATATTGACATATTACCAGCAAGAGCTGACTGTCTTAAAAATATGAAATAAGAAATATTGGCTGTGTTTTCGCCATCACACAACGTCGTTGATTTATAATCTGATCTGCAGTGCAGCTTATTGATCCCATGATTGCCATATGTTATAAGATTTCTAAACTAAACGGTCGAGTAGCTTACCTATCCAGTAATCAGTCAAGTAACTTACTTATCTGAACACTCTCCCTTTGTTCCTTATTCGTTTTAATGACAGGCTTACTCTGGTCCGTTCTAAACCGGGGATTGTGTCCGAAACTCGTACACGCAAACTTTCCACCAAAAGCTATCACCGCCATAATTGATTTGTTGCTAGCAGTTTCACTCAAACTTCACTCAATTAAGTTATTCCTAGTTTATTATCTTTATAATTATAATATATGTTTACAATTAACAATATAATTAAATTAAATTAAATCTTAAATTCCTAGTTAATTACAATTGGCTTAGTTTTTCGACGGCGTGATAGAAGATCAACTTATATCATGCCGTTTACATAATTATTATTGGTTCAAAAGTTTGGTTATTACTGAAATTGTTTTTGAGTTTAAGTCTCTAATCTAGTATTCAAAAGTAACTCTTATAAGTATTGTGTGCCATGAAGGTTGACCCGCCTTAATTTCGTATCTAGACAGCATACGATATAACGCTTACTTGAAAACGGTTTAATTTTGAATCTTAACCGTTATTCGTCTATAATTATGTAACTTGTTAAAACTTGAAAGAGCCAGTCTTTGCATCGAAAGCATTAAAGTTAAATTGATTATTATTTATCGAAATATGTACCACAATTACCTACCAGCATCTGAAGTATAAATTGTACATTAATTATTATTTAATTGTTTATTATTAAAATAATCATTTTACATCTCATATCGACGAAGGTTCCTCGTATTTCCCTATGCCGGATAATTACTAAATGAATCGGAGAATTAACGTTCCGTTACATTCGACCCGAATAAAATTGTTTTAATTAGTGTATTAGTAACTGGCAACATTATTATTGAACCTCTTCGGAGGGTTGAGGATATAAATACATATTTTATTACCCGTTGTATCTATTCGATTTAAACTGTAACGAATTCATTAGATTTTGTGTTATGGAAATAGTTTGGGAGTTGGCTTTGTCTGATGAGAACGCGGAACAGAGCTGTCAGAATGAGTGATTAGTTTCCATAAATTACACGGGTTTATTAATCAAAATCCGAAACTATTAATAACTAATACCACTGTGCCTGTATTTGATGTCAAATTTCAAGAAAACATTTGCCGGAGCCATTAGAAATGCACTATTATTTGTTTTAACGGTGATGAAAAGTGACGAAAGAAATCAGCACTTAAAATAACTTGATTGAACCATGAGACAGTAGGTGTTTGAAAAGTTTTGTACTGAAAATAGATATATACCGTTTAACCCTTTAGGTATACACAACTATATAATTCCGTTTACCTATTGGTTGGACGTTACACAACTTGGTTATATCGTTTTAGTTAATTTCTTTGTTTCTTTTCGTTCCTTTAGTGTGTGCTTCTTTCTGCAAGCGTACCTAATCTATACTCGTTGTTCCAGTTTAAATATTATCATAACTTAAATAGATTAATAATGAAGCTGAAAGCAGCGCGGCCTGTTGGTCACATTCTTTTACAAAGGGGTTATTACACTATTAAGGAATTTTTAAATGATAAGACACCGTGGGGATAGGCTTAGGCTTGTTTAAATCACGATTATTTTATTTACATGTTAAGTGGAGGTGCCTCGTGAACACACGATTTTTGCAGGTTTTGGATATTTTTATGATTTGTTGAATGTAGTTTAACATTATTTATCTCTGATCATATCATTGTTCACTTGTCACCTTCACAAAATTCTTTCTACATTTGCATTCCTTCACGCGTTCCACTAACTTATGTTAATAATAACGATCTGGAATGTGGAGGTAATTGGCGGTCATGGTCAGTATACCAATAGATTGTTTCTTACTGCTAGTTCGTATACCGTTGTCGTCATGCTCACTAAAATGTCATTTCTTGTGGTGGCGTCGTGTGTCGGGTCATCCCTGTTCCTCTAATATGGCGAGAGGGATGATGGCTGGCACATGCGTCATACTCGTGAACGGGTGCTACTTGCGATGACTGGTCGATGTCTTGCGGGCTGGTATTAGATTTTAATATTTAACTGCATCATTTCCATCATGGTTCTGATCACTTTCGCGGATTGCCTGCATTATTAGGTATATATAATGTAAGTGGATGCTCCTGTTTCACCATGTCTATTCTGAGGAGGCTAACCAAAAGTATTATGCTTGAGTATTATGATGTACAGTAAATATATACAAGTGATATAGAAGGTGTAACAGTTGCAGCACCATACAAAATGTAAATTGTGTATTATGCAAAACCTGGCGATGAAAAAGAGTGACCGTGAGTTTTATTGCCCGTTCTTTCTCATGGTTCTACCTATTGCTTTGCGAACGTGGCAGTAAATGTAAATGTAGAAGCATACAGTAATAATGTTTTAAATTTGAGTATAAGTAATTATTTTATAAATTTATTATTTTGACGTTCATAAGCGTCACACTGTGACCCAAATGAATAAAGGAATTTGAATTTGAATTTGCCCAATAGGTCGTTGATTCGATTCGGTCATTCATTTTAGAAGTGATTGTTATTTACATATCTTTGACATGTTTTAAAGAAAACTTATTCAGTTTACTATGCCACAGGCACAGGTTTAAAACAAGATGATTCTGTGCATATTGTCAGAAATACTTATATTCTATCATTACCTATAATAGGGCTCGCCTTGTTTCTCCCGACAGCAAGCTAAGACAATCATTCTTTCAAAGAACACCAACACATATTGATATAATGGATTTGGTTGTAAAATGTCCTCTTTTCTTCCAGGGCGAAGCACCAGATACGGAGATAGGCCGTGTCTACGTAGACGATCCGGATGACTGGGACCTTGGGGACAAGAGGTTCATGTGGCTGCCCTCGTATGAGCAGAGGAGCCCGTACTTCGATATACACAGCAACACCGGCATGATCACCATGAAGGAGGGCACGCCGAATGGCACTTACTTGTTGAGGTTCAATGCGAGTACCTATTGGATTCTTATTCTTTTATTAAAAAAAAAATCGCTCCAGGAATGAATCTTGTGTCGCGGGACGGGTCGGGGTGGGAACCTACAACCAACGGACACAATGAACGTCCACCTGTTTATTGTATTTTTGGGGGTGACGGAGGATTTTGAAAGAAGTATCGAGTTTGGCTTGACTATTGCTTGATGATTTATCTCAAAGTTAATTAAATTGAGTATATGCATGGTTGTTGTAAGATGCGACGAAGGAAAATAGACGAAGCAAAAGTATCTTTGCAAAGAAACGGAAATCTCGTCATCAAACCATGTACCGACCCGTCTGGCCGGCGTGATAAACTTCTTTCTGCCAATTATTTAGTACCGCTACTAACTTTCTTCCATTCTTCCTCTAGGTAACAGAACAGAACGAGCCTTTGGTCCCGTTCCACTGGGTGGAGGCGACAGTGAACGTCACTATCAAGGAGATTCCCGAGGAGGCGGTGGACAAGTCTGGCTCCATTCGCTTCGTCAACATCACTGCTGAGGAGTTTATTTTTCCTGAACTTGATGTGAGTGAAAAAAACAAATTATACAAGTCCCGCACTAGGAAAAAAGGCTTCGTCAAACAGAATGCGTATTTACTGGTACTATGCTGTCAAACGGAGCTCCGACGCTAGCAGTAGGTATGCAACGCCAGTGTTCTGTTTGACAGTATAGTACCGTCAGGGTATAACACAGTTCGTCGCTATGGTGCTACGTCAGGTTAGCGCTTTGACGTGCGCTAAGAACGCGTTATGTCTGACAAGGGCTTAAGGCGTTTGCATATGCGCGTTCCTCGAGCGTGCACTTGGCGTCCGCCTGGCGTGCGTTCGACGTGCGCCCGGCGTTCATGACTTTGTACTACAGAGTCAACGCCGAGCGCCCGCTGGGCGCCCGCTTGAGGAACGCGCACGCCCAATGTGAGGTCTGTCTGCCTTTTTTGTCCATGTATATAGGATGGGATCCTGCCGTTTTGCCGAAAAGATTTTGACAAAATTTCATTAACCAAACAAATTTTAGCAACCTTTTTTATACTATTGCAATATTTCGAATGATTTTAGTACGCATATTTTTATTTTGTCAAATTTTTACCTGGCAAAATATTACCAAGTATAATGTCATTATGGCATTTGGTCTTTAATCAAATGATTTATTACAGCAAACAATCTTCAGTCAAACTTTTGGTGATATTAGTTTAATTATGGAAGTAGTTAGAGTAGGTTAATTATTAAAAAAATGGTTAGGTTAGGTTAGAACTGTGACCACCTACGCACGAGCCGAGCGAGCGAAGCGAGCGGTGCCGCGGCAGCGGCCGGCGAGTGCCAGAAACGACTTGCATTTATAGAAAAAAGAGATTGTTTTTAGTAGGTTTGCCGGAACAGAACTATTTAGATTAGGATAATTATTGATTTTGCGTAAAAACTGTTATTCCAACTGAAATATTTTTCTAAATAAAAAATGTTAAAAGTACTAGTTGGTAAACAAGTTATAGTTTAAACGTTCATTTCCCAAATATTAGGTTTACGTTACAATATTTTGTGAATAGATTTTTTGCTAAGTAATAGGTAATTTAGCAAATGAAATTATGTGAACATTTTTTTGGGAAGTGAAAATTTGTCAAATACCATTCGGTCAAACAAGGGAGACCCATATAGGATACCTACGGTCAATTGTGGTCTCTGGATGTAGACTTGGTTAAGTAAATATGTAATGGTTATTGTTCTCTAAAAACGAATGCGATTTTGTATTCTTTTATACGCTATTTAGTAACGTGTCCAAATAGGTTAAGTGGAACTCCCTCGTGAACGTGAATGGGCAGAGAGTTAAAGGTTTCACATAGGTTCGCCTCCTATTACGTACGTGGGACCTACAAATTCATAATACAGCAAAATGTGGGTGTTATATACTGTAAAAAATTAGATACATACCTACTACATACCTACTGCTATATCTTGAACCAAAACCCAGTGTCACTCTAACTTAGCGGACTATTACTAGTAATCAAAAGAAATTCATCGTGCAAACACTTCGTTAAAAAGCTGCCCACGCAAAAATCCATTAAGTACTTCTAGAGCATTTTTGGTCGGCTTTCATAGGAACTCTTTGATTGGCTTATCGAAGCTCTTAAAGTTTTGCTTACTCATTGTCTTTAACGCTCTATTAATTACAATCTACGTGTTTGTTGAAGTGGATTGATGAAGCGAGAATTTTCTTAGGCAAGCGACATTTTGATGGCCCTAGCTGGCCGCATTTTGGTCGAAAGAATTTATTACAGAATTAAAAATTTTCATCAAACCATTTTAGATGCCTGATATTCTTTATGTATACTTGACGTAGTTTTGTGAGGATAGATGTTTGTTACTCTTACATGCAAAATGAAGTTGTACAGTAATTGTGGCTTATGCATCATAATAGCATACTCTCTGACAAATCTGGGTTGATCAGTAAGCGGACCCAGGGCGCCAAGACAAGAAGTCTTGGATGCTATAGGGATAACGCTAGGGTGATGGTGATGGCAATGCAAGGGCGTAGAACGATAAGAAAAGTCTATAATACTGTGTATACTTCTTCTCATAAAGGCAGTATCACAGTTATAGTTGATTGAATCAGGCGTTACTTGGCGGAACTCCATTGTACCTAATGGAAGGAAAGAGGAACCCACCACGCCTCGGATTGCCCACCCCAACTATTGCAATAGAAAAAGGTTGACGATACCGAACTCCTCTAAAGGCACACGATAAGGGATACATGGAATAATGCGGAAATGGGTTCCAGGAAATCGCCTGACGTGCAGTATCCCGCTCTATGCGCCGACTATGCTTCGACACGTGTTTCGCCTCTCCACGAGGCATCCCCAGGACCGATGGGCAAGGACTGAGCCCTATAACGATGAGCTCAGTCGTTGCCCATCGTCATAGACAGAGGAGTTCGGTATTGTCAACCTTTTTCTATTGCAATAGTTGGGGTGGTCAATCCGAGGGTGCGTGGTGGGTTCCTCTTTCCTTCCATTAAGTATCACAGATTTTAGTCATTTTGAATTTCTTACTTTTAAACTCTCGTTTAGTAATATTAAGCATCTTAACTCAATCTTACGTCTCATCTACCTTAATAGCATTTTAAACAAGTATAAGTTGCTGCAAGAACTAACTAATTAATAATAAATATGAATAAAATACAAGTTGTCGCTTCAGTCGTAAGTTTGCGAAGTTTCCAAAAGTCGGACTTACATAAGCGACACGCGACAGCGACGGATTATGCGATGTCTTCGTCGCGCTGGATTGTCGCAGTGGAAATAGAGTTCAGAGAGTTTTGTCAGCCTACTTTTCTATTCGTGTGAGGTCAGCTCTGCTGTCGGCGCTTATAGACCACCCGTAAGTAGACCTCCGACATGTTCATGTTTCTTATCCTAAACAAGAACCGGGTGTGACGGTTTTTCGTGCCATCAAAAGTACTGTAGCAGTCTGATGTTCATGCGACAAACGGGTCACTTTTGAAAATGTCAAATGTCGTTTCATTTTTGAAAATCCATTGCCTGTTATAAAAAGGTACGGTCTTTAGGGAGGCGCCACATAATTTTTTAGCCTAGCTCGGACTCCTCGAAGCATAGCTCTATAGATGTGCTCTGGTGGACATGCACCTTAAGAATGAAACGTGGCCGAAGCGTTACGCGAACTAAACGCTTGGGGATTCATTGGACTTAGTTAACGACTTAGTGGTTAGCAAGTAATTGTCCATGGCGGGTTACGTTTGTCATCGCAGCTTTGATGTTGCGTACCCGAGCGGAATTGGGTGCGTAGCGGGCGGACAGATGCTAAATATTATAGTTGGGTAACGGGCATTTGTCATGGGCTTCTTGAAGTGTTAAGTGGAATTGCCGTGATGGCGTAAGTATGTGATGATTACAAGCGAGTACACTTTTTAAATCTTTGAATTTTCAGCCATTATGTAGGTACCTACTTATAGGAAATTAGAACTTTTAACATAAAAACATATCTTCACGCCTTTTATCCCCGAAGGGGTAGGCAGAGGTGTATTACACACCCACACTTCGCCAAAAATTAGAACTTTTAACTGTCAAGAAAATATAAGAAATAATAATATCTTGAGGCTAGTTGTGGTATTAGATTGCCTCCGTGGTCCAGTGGATAGCGTATTCGACTGCTGAGCGAAGGTCCCGGGTTCGATTACCGGGTCGGTCAAAAGTGTTACTGGGTTTTTCCGAATTCTCAGTAGTAGCACGGAGTCTGGTGCTGTGCCCGGTAACGGCAATAGGTTCGCCGCCTATTACGTGGGACCTAAAATTTAATAGCGAAATATGGGTGTAATATTACACCTCTGCCTACCCCTTCGGGGATACAGTGCGTGAGTCTATAAAAAGAGGCTAGTATTAAGCTTATTAAGCTCTTGTCTTGTTTTCGTAATAAAATTGATTAAGATATGTAAATAGGTAGTCAATGATTAATTTTGAATAACTAGAGACTTTAAGTCTATGAATGTATTTTACATAAGGCTGTATGTATTTTTGATATCAGACGAGCTAATATAGTGACGTGCCACGGTGTTTTTAGGCATTTTTGATACAAAATTAATTTAACATTAAGTATATCAGAGAAGCCAGAACTGAGACGTGACACAATGGCCATAGCAGTAGTTGCTGTGCACTGAAATATAAAGAAGACGTCGAAAGCACGGCGTGAAGTTATGTATCAATTTCTGTGTCTTTATGGACCAACATTGTTACATCACAGGTCAAAAGAGGCAGACAGATTATTTATATTAGCCTAAAACATTCTCATTCTTAGTCTAGCTTTTCCTCACAACCAAATAATTAACACAAATATTCGGACCACTCATCAGCCCGAATCTATTTAATGTGCACCCGCACCACTGCTCATTTCAACTTCTAATTCCATCTCTTTCTAACAGGGTACGAGTAAAAAGGACAAGTTGCACAGAATGCTTGCCCGGCTGTACAATACATCACTGGACAACGTTGATGTTTTCACTGTGTTTACTAAGAATACTGTGAAAGATGAGTTCCTTGATGTACGGTTCTCTGCACACGGATCGCCTTATTATCCTCCGGAGAAATTGGACAGCATGGTCATTGGAATACAAGAAAAGGTTTGTTTAATTCTAGTTTTCGGATTGTTGTATATAAATTACCTGGGTTTTTTTCCTTAAGGAATACAGGACTTGGAAGCAAAATGCTACTTGTTAGAATTGTATAAGTCTGACGGACAACTGTATTTGATTGGTTGTTCATTTGCTGCATAAACTGTAATTTCTTGAGTTCTAAAAATAACACTTCTATAGAGCACATTTTGTGTGCTATATAGAAGTGTTATTTTTACCAAAAGAAGAGCACTTTTTGTGTGCTATGTAGAAGTGTTATACTTGACAAAAATTAAAATTTCTTTGAACAGTCTAGTGATCCATGTATAAATGTGGAAATACAATAAAATTTGCTTTCATCTGATGATGAAAGCAAATTTTATCGTTTGGCTGATATGATGATTCATATCAGCCAAACGACGTCCACTGCTGGACATAGGCCTCCCCCAAGGTTCTCCACACAGACCGGTCTTGAGCCACCCGCATCCAACCGCCTCCCGCGATCTTGACGAGATCGTCGGTCCACCTTGCGGGGGGCCTACCTCTGCTGCGTCGTCCGGTAGGTGGCCGCCACTCCAGAACCTTTCTGCCCCAACGGCCATCGGTTCTTCGAGCTATGTGCCCTGCCCACTGCCACTTCAGCTTGGCTCTTCGGAGAGCTATGTCGGCGACTTTGGTTCTACTGCGGATCTCCTCATTTCTGATTCGATCTCGCAGGGAAACTCCAAGCATAGCTCTCTCCATCGCCCTCTGAGTGACATTGAGCCTTCTGATAAGGCCCATAGTGAGCGACCACGACTCTGAGCCGTAAGTCATCACTGGCAACACACACTGGTCAAAGACTTTCGTCTTGAGACACTGCGGGATATCGGACGAGAAGATATGTCGTAGCTTCCCGAACGCTGTCCAACCGAGTTGGATTCGACGATTGACCTCCTTCTCGAAGTTGGACCTACCTAATTGGACTACTTGTCCCAGGTAGATATACTTGTCGACAACTTCGAGCTTAGAGTTCCCAACCTGAATAGGAGCAGGTACAACATGGACTTTCGACATGATTTTCGTCTTGTCCATGTTCATCTTAAGACCTACTTGTTGGGAGACTCTACAGAGGCCGTCGAGCATTGTGCCTAGGTCTTCCATGGTCTCAGCCATGACTACGATATCGTCTGCGAATCGAAGGTCAGTGATGTACTCGCCGTTGATGTTGATGCCGAGTCCATTCCAGTCCAAAAGCTTGAAAACATGTTCCAGCGCAGTGGTAAACAGTTTCGGGGATATGACATCCCCCTGTCTCATCCCTCGCTGGCTTTGCATTTGCTTTGCATGGATAAAAATCACTCATGAGATGTTTAAGAATCCTTCATAAATCAATCAAAATCTTTCAAATATTAGTCTGTCTTCAAAAGATCAATCACCTTCTTGAAATACCTTTCGATAAAAATCTGAAAAGTGATATTCAGATTCATGGAAAATATCCAGTTGTCCTTGTGGTGACGGTTTAAGAATACCAAGTGTCATCACACCACATCATCCCGCGGGTATCGTGAGAGGCGACTAAGGAAATTACACGTCGCAAGCAGTATATTTGGCAACAGACCGAAAACTCGACGTCAAAGCCTATGCCAATACATCTGGCCAGTGTGGTATACTTGGCCAAATTGTCCTTTTGAGAGAGATATTTGTATTATATGTATGATAATTGAGAGAGGCATATGTTCAGTGGTGGACTGTAAGAGACACAAAGAAAGACAAGTACAGAAAGAAAGACTGGCGTATGTCTTAGTATATTTAGTTTTATTCATAAATATTTCTTTTCCCCAGATCGAAGAAGAACTCTAATCAAAGATCTACATGGTGAAAATCGACGAGTGTTTAATAGAGAAGGAGCAATGTGAAGATTCCTGTCGTAATGTTCTGATGAAGAATAACGTGCCACTATCAGTGTATACTAATACTACTAGCTTCGTGGGAGTATCGGCTAGGGTGGAGTCAGAATGCACCTGTGATGTGGTGGAACCGCTTGTGTGTTTGAATGGAGGTGAGTTATACCAAAATTGTACTTATTTATTTTAGAGTAAAGGTCAAATTTTCATTTGATTTCATACAATTTCTTTCCGTGCATTCGCACCTTTTAAGCATTTCCAACGTCCTCAAACTCTAAGCAAGAGTTGCGCAAGCATGTTACTCAATCACTGAATGATAAACTAATGCAAAGGTTTACTTCAGTATCCGAAAAAATAAACTGGGGTATTTAAAATGAGTGTTATGAATTGATTTTGACGTCTTTCACCGAATTGAATTTTAAACTTCTGCGCATTTAATGTTACCGCACATATCACGTCCCACTCTAAATTCAATATATTGAAAGTGGTAATAACATTGCATACTGAGTATACCAGTTCACAGTGGAAGCGTGCTGGGCCTGAACCTGATGGATTATGAGCAATGTAACGCAGGATTGAAATAATAGAAAAATATTGGTTGCAAACAGTAATTACCGCATCGAAGACAAGATGCCAAGTAGGTAGTAACCGACCAAATTACATATCAAATACACAAAGAAAAGTGACGCCAACAAGCGGCTCAGCTCAGTGCTAAGATAGCACACTTAAATTGTTTGGTATACACAAATCCAACACCAAAAATAAAATACCTGGCCAAAAAACTGTAGAAAAGAATTTCATCTTAATTTCCTTATTTGGACTAACATTTTGATTCTTCCCCAGGTACTCCATTCGCGGACAAATGCGAATGTCCCGAAGGACTCTCAGGGCCGCACTGCGAGCAAACCTCCATCGGTTTCCATGGCGACGGCTGGGCCATGTACGCGTCCCCGCCGGCCTGCCAGGAAGGTCACGTCACCTTGACCGTGACCTCGCACTCTAGTAACAGCCTCATCTTCTACCTAGGACCCCTGAAGCATAATCCGTTGCTTGAAGTGCAAGGTAAGAAAGATACGTTGTTAAATCACACCGGCACTCTCTAACACCCTTGAGAGAGCTTTTTTTTTTAAATACATGTCTAGCATTGCCTGCGGCGCCGCGTGCGTGCAGCTTTTAAACCACTTTAGCGAAAGAGTTTCCAAAAATCCTTTCTAAGTGCTCCCCTACACTACTTAAGAACATGCATGCTAAATTTCAGCTTCTTGCGCCCAGTAGTTGGCTAGGCGACGTGTCAGTCAGTCAGTAACGGAAGAGCTTCTTTTAATATAATAGTTATAATTAAAAAACTATTTTAGGTGTCGTATGGACTGCCTCTGTGGTCCTGTGGTAATGTTAGCGACTGCGTATCATGAGGTCTCGGGTTCGATTCCCGGGTCGAAAGTAATATTGGGTTTTTCTGTTAAGAATTATCCAATAGAAGTTCGGATGCACGGAGTTGACGGTGTTACACCCCCGTGCCTCGGAAAGCACGTTAAGCCGTTGATCCTGCGCCCAATCTCTCTCCGGTCGTGTCGCTTGTGGCGTCCCATGAGAGTGAGGGAATAGAGAGTGCACTTGTGTATGCGCACACACTTGTGCACTATGTCCCGGGCAGTTGGCAAGTCTCATACATAGACAAGCCGCCGTCGCCGTGGCCGAAATCGGTCGGGAGGACATCATCAGGTGTCGTATTGTAAACTGTGGAAAAAACTGACAGCCAATTATTAATTTATTTTTTTTGTCATTCAGTACAAATGTTTCACAATTACAATAGACGACAGAGAAAAGGATTTTAGAAAAAAAGTAAAGTTACGTACACATATTCTAAGCACTTTACAAAGCGACTGTACCAAAGAGTACAATCCCTTCCTAAAGTGGTAAGAACCAGAAACACCGAACGTCTACACTCATGCATAAAAATCAAATATGTGCCGAAAATCAAAATCCAATTACGAAACCCTCGAAACAATGTAATTTCTGCGCTCTCCAATTAGGAGGGAAAAATGTCAACTTTAAGACCCTTCTAATACGATGTTATAATTTCAACTTATATTTTCGTATCATTTCGTGCAAAATCATTATTTTGTTTTAATGGTGATAGGTTATGGGTTATACGGGTTGCGTTTTGATATCAAATAATAAATATTGCATAGTCAAACAAATACCTTAATACAATGGAGTAAAGTATATTAGTTACTTCGGTTTTAAAGAATATTTATTCTCAAAAAAGACATAAAGTCACTTACATGAGAACTTAAATATTACATTGTAGGGTGATATCACCATCGTTCACATTCGTCACAGTTTACTGTTACTTAACCCTTACCTGCGTAGAATGATATCAAGTGACGCGATACGATGCCACGCGATACGATGCGACGCGACGCTTTACAAACATTCTCACGACTGATCGTTCGAAAACTGTAAAAGCTGCAACAATTTCATGTGTCTGTCTACTGTCAAAACTCATGTTAGTTGGCCAGTTGATTGAAACTGGAGTTTGATGGAATGAAACAGTTCAAACAGTTGCTATACATGGTCTATTCGCAACACATCCTCTTATTGACTGACATTGCTATTGAGAAATCCAGCAGTGTCCAGCTGTTTGATAATATGTGCTGGGTAAACGAAGGAGATCACATTTGTGGAACAACTGTAATAAACGCTACTATTTGTTTTTTTTTCGTAACGTGCCAAATCGCATCGCTTTGCTTAATAAGCCTCCTTTGTTCTTCGGATATTCGTGTTAGGTTACGGATAGTGACATAGCGACAGAATGAGATAGTGTTATTCACAGTACATTTATAGGGAGATAGAGCATAGCACCTATAGAAAGTAAGCAGATCTAATTCCACTTGAATAAGAGCAGCAAGATAAGGACAAGGAATTTCCTCTATACATTTTAAATTGTCTTTCGGGATATATACCACGTACCTTTGTTTGGAGTAACCGATATTTCGGCACTGTTGCAAGCGCCATGTTCACGGATGTAAATTCATATATTCCTCTATACAACTGAATAATGCTGGCAAATAATTTTGGATCGTATTAATATGGTAACAAGAGCTTTCATACTCTCCAAGGATACCAGATTTGGCCTAGCACAGCAGCATCAACATGATATTGTAATTTTCTTGCCTTAGGAGAATTCCTTTAGATGTCTCTCTAAACATCAACAGCACACGCCTTATTATCATCATCATCAGCCCCGTATATAAACTGTCCCACTACAAGGTACGGGCTTCTTCTTTCTAGGAGAAGGGTAAACCCATAGTTCGCCACGCTGGCCAGTTGGCAGACTTCGCATGTCTTTCGAGATCATCGTGGAGAACTCTCAGATATACAGTTATCCTCGCGATGTTTTCTTCACCGTTTGGCAAGCGATAATTAATATTTTAATACGCACACAACTTCGAAAAGTCATTGGTCTTATACTTCTGGTAATCAGACCAGCTGTACTGTACTGTAAATGGACTTCCATTTATCAATTTGCAAACATAAAGATAAGATCTCTATATGCTGTAAGAGGGGCGCATCAAACGCAGCTATACAATAATTTATGTTAAGATATGAAGCGAGGCTCATCTGTTCGGCTTGAATCGTGGGCTGACCTATTTCGGAATTATAGTGTAAGACGTCTGGTAAACTTGAAAAAAGATATAGGCAGATAAGATATTCTTCTTGCAGCATTGTCAAGCAACGATCATGTACCAAAATCTGGTGGCTCAATTTTCTGTAATACATTTTGGTTTGCATATCTTGTCATCAGATTCAAGAGAATCGGAATTGAGATTGAAATTGTTCTATTTCTTTCAAAACCCTATTTTAACATGTAGATAAATTTTAAGAAGATTCTGGCAGCAATTTAACGTTTTGTTTGGTGAATATTTTATTTGTTATGCCAATAAATATTCATTAATTACGGATGTTAATTTGTTTAATTACTTCACGGAGCGACTTCAGTCTCACCTCATCGAGTTAACGAAGTTTACAGACGATAGATAATATAACAACAAGGTTACAAAGGTTCAAAATACCGTAGAAAACAGACTTCTTACAAACAAGTGTAGTTTCCAAATCATGAAAGGGCAATAATTCCCTCAACTGTTTATAAGCGCACATTTTTTATCCCATGAGAATTTCCGAAAATCCCTTCGTAGTGCGCTCCTACGGTCCCTAAAGATCATACATTCATTTCATTAATTATTTCAGCTTTTTACGCTTGATAGTTTTGCCTGTAGCTTGACTGACAGTCAGTCAGTAACGCAAGAATTTCATATATACAGACGGTTTAATGTTGTTTTCAATCAATTGAGAACCTTCTCCCCTCCAAATGTTCTATAAAAAATGTTATAATTCAAACATTCGACAATGATATAACCGTCACGTTCTTCTCATAAACGTTACGAGTACCACGTAATTCTGTATACATTACGCCTTAGGGAATATATAAACCTTGTTGCCGAAAATAACCTAATTTATTAGGAATCTCGTCATTGCCGAAATTTACGTTTTAATAAGGCCGTTTGAATTAGTTTCTTCGTCATGTATTTTCGCTACGGCAAATACGCTGCGATGCCAAATTGGCAATCTACTCGAGTGCCGTGTCCACAACGAGCAAGTGTTGGAGTAACCAGTTAATTTCTGTCAACTTCCTTCTCAGAACGTTTAATAAGTAAAGATGTTCAATAAAATCAATGGTTTTAGTTGTTGCTTTAGAGTGAAGTGAGAAACACGGAGAAGAAACACTTTAGAAACACGGAAGCTCTGAGAGATGGTTTATAAACCGTTCTGTTTTGTTCGTTATTTAATTTAAAGTTTTAAACTCAGATAAAATAAAAATTTAGATACATTACGCCATATTGTTAGTAAAGTCAAAAAAAGAAAAACCTCAAGTAAATAAGTGCACGCACATACCTCAAGATAAACAAAATGAAGTATATGACTCACTGTAAATTAAACGTTAGGCCACTTTTAAATAGTATAAATAGTGGATCAAGTGTTGGCACGCACAAGGTTCAAGAGGAGTTCCTTTTTTGCCTTTAGTGTATAAGTTTTAAACGGTCCACAGCACAGGCACTATCACTGTGTTCGTCAAAGGATCCTTCCTATTGTTGGAGGAAGAATACCTCGTTCCTCTGAAAGAGTTCAATTTGTTCCGATTTTATAGCTATGATTCGCATCATATTGCATATCTTTCGATATATGAATACCTAATATCCAAACTTTCTAGTCACAAAATTAGGTACTTACTTGAAAACTTTTCCTAATTTCAGTGTTTTTTTATAGTATTGTTAATTGGGCTTTGCTGAAATAAAAACAAACTTTTATATTTTACAAATTAACTCAGTTTTTAAGTCTTAACAAGCTTAAGACTGTTTCAGTTTTTGTTTTAGGTTTTTGTATTATTGTTGACAAAGTTTTTAGAATTTAAGTCTTTTGTTCTGCGAATTTGTTTTTAAGTGACTTTATTTTGGAATTTACAATATATCTCAATAAGACAATGAAGCACAGATAAAATAAACAACAGAGATTCTATATTTTCACTTTCGTGTGTTATGTGTGCCATGATATTGTGAGGACGCCTAGAATTAGTTTTTCTGCTTGTAGATGGAGCCCTGGGTTTGAATCCCAAGTAACGTAATTTAAGTTCTTTTCCGCTGGATATAGGAAAATGGGAAAATGGAAAATGGCCTGCCCTGCAATCGGCATTAGATCCGGTATGAGTCTAATAGCATTGGTCGCAGTCTGAAGAGTAATGTACCTTTGTTGAATATAACCAATTATACTTTTCTCGCGCCAGTCTCAAAAATAATACATCCTCATTCTGTGGCAATTTGTAATAAGGACAAGAAACAAATAGACAGACTAACACAATTTCGCATTTACAATATTAGTATGGATACATCTGAATATAAAACTAAATGTAAACTTGAACTATAAAAATGACATTAATAACGTTTAAAACAGTCTCCAGTGCCTTTTGAATGCAGTATTTGCGTCGCATTTTCCTCGCAATACTTAAGTTTCAAGTGCTAGACCTGTTTTATTATTAATCTTTATCGAATATGAATCGCCGTGTGGTTGACGGCAGAGAATACAAGTGTCACCACCCCCTATCTTCCCGTGGGTGTCGTAAGAGGCGACTAAGGGATAACACGATGCAAATACCATCTTTGCGTAGAGATGGAAAACTCGACATCAAACCCTATACGACTGCCTCGTTGGTCTCGCGGCATAAATGTGCGCGTGGGATCGGGAGGTCCCGGGTTCGATTCCTGGGTCGGGCAGTGTTATTGGGTTTTTCTGTCACGAAATTCTCAGTAGCCGCACGGAGTCTGGAAATGTGCCCGGTACGGCAATAGGCTCGCCCCTTATTACGTGGGACTAAAGTATGTCTGGCGAAAAGTGGGTGTAGAAATACACCTCTGCCTACTCCTTCGGGGATAAAAGGCGTGACGTTATGTATGTATGTACGTTTTGCGCGTTATGAATCGTAATCTAGTTTTAAAAAAAAACGAAACTAGACAATTTATTGAAATTAAACTGCAGGTTGCGAATTTTATCGCGTTATATTGGTTTCACTGACTTATTACATTCAAACCGAATGATCTAGAAACTACATTTTTAAATTTCTTACTAGCCGACGTTTCGAATTCTTTACAGGATTCTTGGTCACGGCAGACTGAGGCGATATTTGTCTTTTTCTTGAATGTATAAGTTATCTCAAAGTACCCGAACATTTTTCAACTATTGTTGTTACTATTTACGCAGAATGAGCTCACAGTGTCTTTAGGTCTTGTGGTGACTTTGTCCTTCTTGGGTTTCATTAGCGTTATGACAGGATCCCAAACTGGAGGAACATTCCAACCATTCCTAGACAATTTAGTAACTAATGGTGAGGAAGGCGTTTTCAAGAATAGGCTACAGCCTGCATTTTCATAGTAAGTAATTCAAAATCGCTGGCTTCTCAGTAGTGTCTGTCTACGACATAAAAGATACCCACACAGTTTAGGTTCTGCCACTATATCTCAGTATAAGGTGAGATGTTTTTATACAGCTTAGTGCTATTGCCGTCACGAAACATACTCCACTGCAAAATACAACTTTTATTCTAAAAACAAAATACATCACAATCAAAGTTCACAAACCGCCGACTAACTACTCAACAAAGCGCAACTTTAACAATGAACATGTCACAATAGATTGGCGTAACTACTTGAATAATGATTTCCTCCACAATACTCCCACATTCAGAGCGAAAAAAATTATACCTCTTTTCTCTTGGCCAATCATAACCCGCTATGACGTGATGGCGACAAAATTAGCCAATCAGTTGGTGACATTTTCTTAGCTGCGCGACGTTTGTCAATGTCTTGTGTTTTGTCGTGCCTTTTGGGGTGACCAAGATTTTTAAATTTCAAGGATATTGGTTTTAACCAGTAAGTATATATCGTAGCAGTTGCTTAGTAATGTAAGTTAAAGTCAGCATATAAGTGAGGCCCAATTTTTTTATTTTTTTTATTTGTTCAAAAGGCAGTTTCGATCTAATGTCAGTGTCATACTCATTTCACAAATGGTATTCTCCTAAATTAACGGATATTTCAATGTTAAGGGAATGTTATTGTGACTAGATCTTAAATTGAATAATGTGTCAACGTCGAATTATAGAAGAGAAATTAGACGAGAATGACATTAAATTAGCAGAATACCGATTCCCAGTCAATTCAAAATATAATCTCAATTCGTTCAAAATATAATTTCAATGTCATGTAAAATACGAGAATCGGTCTGCTGTTTGTGAATATGCGAATTTACACGTAAAATATTAAATAGATAAATGCATCCCAACATCATTTGTCTAATCTTATTGCAATATTAATGAAGAGTACCTAGATCTTATTGAAATATTAATGAAGAGTACCTAGATACTCTTTATATTAGTAAAATAATCCAAGATAAATCCGTTTCAATTATATTTTACACATACCACCACATTTTGAGATAGGATATCTCGAAAGGTGGTGGTGCATCGATATCTCAGGTGTTTAATTTTGTGCAGCCGTGCTAAGGCAAACGAATCAAAGAGATAAGTTAAACCATTTTCACAACAATGGTATTTGAGAGCAGTGTTGAATATTCTATAGTCTAATGTTATCTGTAAATAATTCAAATAAACCTTCGATAGAACTTTATCGTAAATGATTTTGTATATTAATGAATAATAATACATTTCTATTCAAATCCTTTATCAGTAAAACTTGAATGGAACTATTCGCCGAAATCATAGTCAACGTAGTTTGAATGTTAAGGCTGTAATGATTTTTTAATGATCACATAATGACTGACAGGCGCAGACCATTATGATTTATGAAAACCACAATCGCGTGATAGGTGGGTTGGTACCTCACTGGTACTTTTACCCCAGTTATGTAATTATTTTCACCACCTGTAGGGCTGTCGAGGTTATGACTTGGGGGAAAAGTCACACTGTTACAAAGCGCAAAATATGAATAGCAATAAATCTAGGCTTTTAAAGACCGATTCTTTATTATGAATTTTGCTAAGCGCCATTTTGAAAAAAGCTTCTCGACTCCATATTAGATTTTTTTGAAGTTCTGAGATGGAGCCCACTAGATAGTATGGAGTAGATAATCTACGGCACTTGTTTCGATCTCTTACTTCAATGAAAAAGAAAAGTTTGATCGATGCAGTACATCGAAGCAATTGCCAGCATAAAATCCTTTATAGGCTCTGTCTTTACTCATCCAAGATCTGTCTTAGTATCTTTGATTGCAACGTTCACACGTAAAGATTTGCCAACAGATTTATTCTAGATAGCGTTTAGTGTTTTAGTGTTTGAGCCTTACAACTAACTGCACAAAGCAAAGGGTTCTTGTGCTAATTTTCGAATCTTCAATCTATTGTTCACGCGAGCAATTCCCCGTATTCCAATACAGGTGGCAACCCTATCCCCAATACAGCTAGTTCATGTATAATTAATAACAAGCGGTTGTTGAAGAAAACATCATTATCCTGTTGTAACGCGGAGTAATTAGCAGATTACTTGTCGTGCGTGATTTGTTCGTTATGTGGGGCTACAAATAAAAACAAAGGGAAATTGTCGAACTTAATGATATATTTTAAGATATATAAAAGATTGTATACCGCGCCGCACCCTCTAAATATAAATGTCATGTCAATACTTAAATGTCAATGGTATAATGTTATTGCCGCGGTTAAGAACTATCTAAGGTAGACTGACAGATCATTGCCTGCGCAAATCATTAGGTCTGCCTCTATATGTTTTGGTATATAAAGTAAAACGCATATTATAATAAACGCTTTTTTATGTCAGTTACTATGTTTTTATTTTACGCCTTATTTTTTTACCAGTCTATCAAGTACTTCTATGTATTCTGAGAGTTTAAGTATTCTAATAATTTTAATGTCATGCAAATGAGCCGATTAATAGGATAACTGTTGCAGCGGTAATGAATTGCAATTCCATTTTTTGCACTAACTTTTAATAGAAGTTTCCGTTTTATCCTGTCTGTCTGTATCAACGCGATAAACTCAAAAACTACTGCACGCAATTTTATACGGTTTTCACCAATAAATAGTGCGATTCCTGAGGAAGGGTTAGGTGTACAATTGAGGGCGAAGTCCAGTTACTAATATAGTTATGTGCTAAAGTCACACAGGCACAACTGTTTTTTTTTTTTTTTTGCGTAACCGACTGACAGACAAGCTACGGCCACAACTATAGGGTGCAAGAAGCAGAAATATGGCATGTTTATTCTTTGTGGACCGTAGGGGAACACTAAAGTGGGAATCCTCGATATTCCTACGGGGTCGGCAAGAAAAGGTTAAATTAAAAAGTAGCTGCAGCCGTCCTCTAGTTTTCCATATATTTTACTAACACTATTATTTTCTTCAACAGATTTCATGTCTCTAGAACTAGTGGATGGTTACCCCGTGCTGCTAGTAAACTACGGCTCTGGCACCACAAAGCTGAACAACAGCGTTGTCCACGTGGCTGACGGCAAGCCTCATCTCATAGAGATCGTTCTCATGAGGAGCTCCATCGAGATGTTCGTGGATAGGTGCAAGCTGTCGACTTGTATGAGCTTAGCTGCGCCTACGGGAACGAGGCAGATTTTGAATGGTGAGTTGAGTATTACTGTATTTTATTTTGCCTTGAAGCTAGATATATTGTAGGTGCAATTAAAACCTTTAAGTATTATTTTGTTCTGAATCTTGACTACTTGCATAAAAATAAAGGAAAATGTTACACAACATGATTTATACAGTACATCAGATCTTAAGAACAACCCTAATTGCCATTAAGGAAATTTCTGTAATGATGGTGATGTTTGTGTAATAAACAAAAAAAGCAAGGATCCTGACATATCTCTCTTGCTTCATTCACTCCCATCAAATTCCTCATGCATGCTCTTCTGTTTAGGGTACTTCTAACCTTTCCTGTTTTAAGGATGTCTCCGATCTGGTCAGAGAACGTCCGTCTTCGCCTTCCCCTTTGTGCTGTCCCATTCACACTTGCTTTATATATCTGCTTGGTCAGTCTTTCGTCATCCATCCTCTCCATGTGTCCAAACCACCTAAGCATTCCTTTCTCGATGCTTGTCACTACATCTTCTTTTACACCACAACACTCTATTATCACACAATTCTTTACTCTGTCATTCAAAGACACACGACACATACTTCTCAGTGCTCTCATTTCTACAGCATTTATTCATGTCAGGATCGTGGCAAATGGCGTTCCGTAGTCTCTGCCTACCCCTCCGGGACACAGGCGTGAGTCTAAGTATGTATGTATAAAAAAGCAAATAAAATAAATAGATTTGATTTCTTTCATAACTACTACGAGAATTAGATTTTTCTCTTTTTATATTTGTACTTAATGGCGAAATGTGGGTGTAACATTTACACCTCTGTCTACCCCTTCGGGGATACAGGCGTGAGACTATAAAAAAAAATTTAATGCCAATTCAATCCAGTTACAATTACTTGACTGTTGAAGCTACTTGCGTAACATTAATTCAACTTTAGTTACAGTAATTCAACCTTAGTACGATTACAGGTATTTGACTTTAGTTACAGACATTCATCTTTAGTTACAGATATGCAAATTTAGTCACATATATTCAACTTTAGTGACATACATGAAACTCAAGTTTTCTATAGTCTTTTAGCTAAAGGTGACTATGTATTTTTCTAACACGCCACATTTTCCACAGTGAACGGTCCACTTCAACTGGGCGGCGCGAGTATAGATCTGGAGAACCTAGCGAGATCCTTTGGATGGAGCATCGCGCCAACCAACCTCAACTTTGTAGGATGCATCAGTAACTTTACGTATAACGATTATGTAAGTAAAATTATATTTAACACTTTTTTACTGTAAGAGTATAGGGAAGCGTTTTATATTTGTATATCTTGATAATGCTCAGAATATTGTGTTGTTAAGCGATTTATAGTAGCTCGACGGTGACCTGAATAGATAGAAGATTACTTCAATCGAATTCTGGCCAATTTCATTGCATCTTATATTTATTGTCAGAATTAGAAACCAAATATCATATGCATTCTTTCAAATCCACTCTTTCACACACTCAGACACACAATACGATGATACAACAAGTATGGGTGTGTTTCTATGAGGCAAATTTATAGTATAAGTACATATATTATCTTAAAATGTACCCATAAGTGCTATAATAAACTGATTTGATTAGAGAGTGATTCATAATCACGATACTTTCCTTTTTACTTTAGGACGATGGCCAAAATTTGTTTTTATGCATTAAAAGTCGATGGAAATACGCACTATTTGCGATGATAACATAATATTGATTACAAAGTGATATTAACATGCACAATTTGCCCAACAGATGTACAACTTGGGTGAGCCATCACTACACAAGTCTGCTGACCCCAGCTGCCAGCGTTCCATGTTCACAGCCGTCACTTTTGGCATCGACGCCAATTTCCTCGTCGCCCTACTTGTGTGCATCGTCATATTAGCCAGTGAGTATACCTATCTTTTGTTATTTAGTTGTAAGTTTTCGTGGAATTTAGTTGGAATGGACTACGTTCACTTTTGTGGACTAAAGTTCGTCCGCACGGACTAAAGTCAAATTTAATTTCTAAGAAACTTAAAATAATTAGAAAGATTGATTTTGAAAGCGCTAAGATTGTTAGATTTTTATACTCTAGCTTAAATTTTCCTATTTAGTTATAAATATTAGTTAGAATTCCACTTCACTCAAAAAGGTGCGAAACTGCAACTTTGACGGTAATTTTAAATAAAAAATGTTCCTTCTAAAACTACCAATTGACTTCTAGAATTAACCCTCACCAAAATAGTGCCACTTCAATGGTAACTTGATAAAATATGTTTCTGTCATCGATATAATATAATACTACTAGGTTTCTGTGCTGTTTTTCATTTACTTCATCTTAAAGTGCTTATGAATGTTGAAAATTACAAAAGATATCTCATCATCTCTGACATACCTCATTCAAGAATATTCTTATAAAAAGATATATAATTATATTTTATATATTTTATTCATATTTTTAAAAGATAAGATTTTTCTTTTAAAAATATGAATAAAAACATAAGTTGAGAAGTGAATTGTAGAAATTCAGATAAATTATTAGTGAAAAGCTCCAAAACTTTATATAACGTCAATCATAATAAAAAAGCTCAAAGGCTTGAGAATTTAGGGATTCTTGTCGAGTCTATTACATTTGCGACAGATATCTTAATATTAATAGGATTTATCAGATTTCGATATTTTGTGTCGATTCAATCTCTTGATATTGATATTTAAGTACCTGTGGGCTTTATTTATTAGAAAATAAATGTGTTTTCGCCGTCGTTTATTCGTCTTCAATAACTTTAACTCATTTTTCAATTCGCTTTCACACTCGTTATGGTGATATGTGGATTGTAATCAATAATTATTTGTAATTGAATTTAATGTATGTATTATGAAAGTAATAAGTGAATACATAGGTACATTATTATTTGACAGACTGGACCTTTGGTAGGTACTATTATCAGATGAATTTAATAAAATTTGGGATTACATGACGCTCATCATCATCATCATTGTTCTAGCGGCGATATTACGGTTGCATCCAAAACTTTCGCCTAGGATCCTAGGATCCGCGGTTTAGTCTAACCGGACATGACAGAATATTTTATTTACACCCCACTATAATCCCCATTTTCTTTCACAGTCCTCCTCCTAGCGGTAGTAGTCCACCGCCGCAGAGCGGGCGCCTGGGCAGAGAAAGAGCTAGACGACATTCGAGAGGACATAATCGCTTACGAAGATGAAGGTGGCGGCGAAGGCGACGCGGGCTATGACCTGCATGTGCTCAGACAGATGTATGACGGTCCCCTGCCTGACACTGACGCGTTCATGCAGAGCAGAGGTGAGTCCTGTAAGTTGACAACAATCATTATTTATTTTTACTAACTAGATTTTAAGTATTTTTTACAAAATATAGGAATAACTATTTTACATACAGGGTGTCATAAGACCCATCACCAAGCCGAAGTCTACTCGTTGTGGACATCATGCCAAGCCATACTAACCTAAAATAATACCTGGGAAACGATTTTTTTTTAAGTTTTCACATTTTTTAAACTGCAATTAAAAGCGCGCGCGTGCAATGTTCGAAATACCTACTTATCCATGGGGTCATAGGGCATCTAAAGAACATATTGGCGGGGTAAATGCATCGATTTTGTACCTAATTAGAAAAATTCCATACTAACTTTGAGCCTCAATATCTCCTGAACCAGTAATTTCCCAGGTATGGTGCCGAAGTAAAAAATGTCCGTAGTGATTGGTACAACATGGGATTTCAGTTTTCGTTAAAGGTCTTGTTACATCCTGTATTTTGTAAGATTTTAGGGCCAGCGAGATGAGATAATTTTTTTGTACGATGAAGAACTTTATTTAGGTATAGGTTTAATTAATTGAAATATTTTGGCAGTTACGGTCGATATTTTATTTTTTGGATCGTTTACGATAATTACCCCTTCTCAGTGGCTAATAATTTTCTTTTGTATGTTTATCGCACTAGATACGCTATATTTCGATTAATATGAAACTTTAAAGTATCTCATACAAAAAATATCAAATATTGCTGTTCTTGTATTAGACAAAATACGGTAAGGCTTGCATGTAACGTCATCTTACAAATCACCCGCTGAAAACCGTTCTAAGAATAGAAATCATCCTAGATACAAAATTTGAATCTATTTTATTCTGCCAAAAACTGCCTTGAGAAAGTCAAATCGTCTAAAATATAGCCAAAGCCCTCTAATTTATAAGAGCAATGTAAAACATGAACTCAAGGATCCAATATCAATATCTGACAGCCGCAAATCCTAAAAAAATAAATTACTCACGTAATAAGGAGAGGCAGTCATTTTTCAACCTGTCTCGCTCGGATCAATGGAGATCGTTATTGGAAAAAACGAGACGGCTATAAAGAATTGGTTGGTGATGTAAACGAGGACAGAGTTTATTATCTTCGTATTTCTGTTGTTTATGAAATAGTTCAATAGTGCTTGAGGCTACGGAAGGATTTCTTGTTGTAATTGGATGGTATTGATAGAGAAGTTTCATTGATGCGGACTTTTTTACTTGGTAGAATTATTATTTTATGGAATAAAATTCTTGTTTGGAGTAGTCTGGAAATCAATAACTGTATAATAATGCTGAAACCATACGTCCGCTGCAGAGCAGTATTTAGGAATACTTTGATAATGTAGTAATTACGATTTCATAGTTCAAAGAAAGTTTAGTGGAATAAATTGCGTCGATAATCTAGTGGCTTGTTTCTCACTTATACTTGACGCTAGTTTCAAGTATCGAGTTTGATTCGCAGGCGGAAATATGAGGGTACCTAATAAAACAACTTTTCCTTTCTTGAAGTCGCTTATTTTCTGTGATCCTCAAATATATATTTTCTTAATAAAATACCTATAGATGAAGTTCGATAAAATAACAAGTTTATATGGTCTATACATCCGTGCTATTACAACATTAAGTGAAGCTCAGTGCGTAGGTAGCACGCCTACAGATGGCTTTGTTGAATATATATTTATATACCACTAGCTTCTGTCCGTGGCCCGCGGGTTTTCATCCCTTTGTAGGGTTATTGCTACAACAAGAAGCACATTTGCTAGTCTCATGTGTAAGCTTTTACTACAAATTCAGATTTTCTTGATCTTTGTGTGAAAGAGGGACAAAAATTTATCCCTCCTAACTAACTTTTGCGTTTATTGTCACCATTTGATGTTATTCATATATTAAATCAATGTTGATACAATTATAGGGTACCTGTACTACAGTAAATCTGTGCCACAGGCTAAGGGCACTCAAACTAACCAAGTTACCTACTTACTCTTTGGTACTAAGTTACGAAAACAACAAAGTCTACTTGTGGAACATACAAGTTAGTTTTAAACTGTGGGTGTACCTATTATTGGGCACTGAACAATACTTTAACCTTGTAGATAATTTAAGTCAAAACAAAGTAAAATATAAATGGCAGCTATCTAAATTAATAACATTAAACCGCAAGAGATGCCGATGTGTATGTATTTCTGTATTAACACTGATTATTTAATTAACCACTTTAGCCTCTCTGTATCATCCTCTTAGCGTTATCCCAGTTTCAATCTGGGGTCCGCTTTCTTGTAATATTAGCTTTTCCACGGAGCGACTGCCTGTCTGACCTCCGCAACCCGAAGGGATATCGATATTCCATGGTTTAGACTAGTGTCAGTTTATTTAGAAGGTACTGACGTCCTGTAACGACTGTCAAAGATCTTCATGACAACCGGGACCAACGGCTTAACGTGCTCTCCGAGGCACGGGACAAGCGATAATGAACAATTCAATACGCACATAATTCCGAAAAGTCATTGGTGCGCGCCGTGGATTCGAACCCGATACCATCTGCATGGCAGTCTGTTGGTATCTCCACTCGGCTATCGCTGCCCTCTCTGTATATGGAAAATATTAAAAGCTTAACACTATTTTATTCTCTTTGAGCTTAATTTATCTGAATGGGGTATTTACAAATAGTTCTTATTGCACATTTTAAAATAATTACGAGAGTGCGACTTGTAAATATTAATAAGTTTTGTTCGCATTCTGCACCCACAAGACAGACTTCAAATCTTTTCATACATATAAATAAAATTTGTGTGTCTAACATTTTAAAATAACTATCTTTTTACAATTGCATATCTTTACACGTTACTAAGTCATAAACAAAACATTTTTTCTTATCTTTGTCCGTCGTTCTGTGTGTCCCGGGCTATCTCTGCGACGGCTTAATCGACTTTAATAGGACTTTCACTGTACGATAGACGACTTTGTTTGGCTACATATAGGCTGCTGGTTGATGGCTCTGTTGTCGAGATAACAAAAATAACGCGGGTGAAAACGCGGGGTACAGCTAGTATATAATAGTTTCCTGAATATAGAATGAAGTTTTCATGACCTACGCCACCTTACAACTTTGAAGGTTTTCGCCATGGTGACCGCGTTCGATCAAACACTTACTTGGCGTGACGCAACACAATTATAAACAGTTTGGGTGTAATAATATTATGGTATAATACAATATTCGCACACTCTAAACATGCAAAGGGCTATTCTGGTCAAGAGTAAACAACTTTTCTTGGCGATCCACATTTTGTAAATTTTTATTTATTTTTATTTATTTAATAAATGTAGCATTATATTTATTTTCTAAAAAATATATTTCACTTATGCTTAACTTTTCACAAAGTGTTACCAGCTCTCTCACAAAAGCGCCTGGCGTCAATTGCGATTGAGAAACCGGTTTAATATATATTATCATTTCTTTTGGTACAAATAAAAGTGACTGACTTTCTTCACCTATCATATTTTCTTTTTGTAATTTGTATAAAGTGTTATTATTAATAAATCTCAGCTCAATAGACCTTTTCGGTTTACTATGAGTTTCCACAACGCTTGGCTGATCAGACCAGTCGTCAGTAGTAACTATAGCATCCGAATTGTCCTGTCTAGTACCTTGTTTTTTTTTCTGTGCCCTTGTAAGCACGTGTAACATAGATTCATGCATCTCTTTTAACTCAGTCAACGTGACAACCATTCGAGATAATGCATCTGCAGCTGCATTATCCGATCCTTTCACATATTCCACACAAAAGTTATATTCTTCTAACAAAATTCTATATTTTAATAACCTACTAGATGGGTCCTTGATATTAAATAAGTACATTAAAGGTTTATGATCTGTTAAAATCTTAAACTCGCGACCATATAAATATGGTCTAAAATGTTTAATTCCCCAGACAATGGCAAGCAACTCTTTTTCGATAATTGGATAATTTTTTTCCGCTTTATTAAGTGTTCTACTCGCATATGCAATAGGTTTCCCATTTCCATTAGCTAATACCGCTCCGAGGGCAAACCCCGATGCGTCAGTTTGAAGAATAAACTTATTGTTATTTGAAAAATCCGGATATTGTAATACCGGTGGACTCACTAATAATTGTTTCAAGAGTTCAAATGACTGTTGACAATTTTGTGTCCATTCAAATTTGGTATTTTTCTTTGAAAGGTTATTTAAAGGTTGCGCTATTTGTGCAAAGTTCTTAATAAATTTTCTATAATAATTAGCGAACGCAACGAACCGTTTTACTTCATCTGAATTTTGAGGAATAGGGTAATTTTTTACTACATTTAATTTCGATGGGTCTGGTAAAACACCCTCTGATGATATTACATGACCTAAATACAGCATCTCTTTTCTCAAAAAATCACATTTGATAGGATTTAATTTTAAGTTTGTTTTACGCAATCTTTCAAAAACATCTAATAAGTTTTTAATAGCAGAATTTAAACATTTTCCGTAAACAATTAAATCATCTAAATACACTAGACATTTTTCATATGTTAACCCAGACATTGCTATGTTCATCATCCTGGAGAAAGAATTAGGGCTTGTTTTAAGTCCCATTGGCATTCTGGTCATCTGGTATTGACCAGAACAAAAAGCTGTATATTTCCTACTGTCCTTATCGAGATTTACATTAAAAAAACCTTGGTATAAATCAAGATGGGTAAAATAAATACAATCGGAAAGAGAATCAAGGATATCCGCAATGTTTGGCAGTGGAAACTTGTCATCTCTAATGCAATTATTTAATTTTCTATAGTCAACCACTAAACGCCATTTCTTTTGTCCGGTAGAATCAACCTTTTTCGGAACCAAAAGTACAGGGCTTGACCACTCGCTTGCGCATGGCTCTATAATTCCTTGAGATAACATGTCATTAATTTGCTTATTAATTTCAGTTTTCTGGGAAAATGGCAATCTGTAGGGCTTTACATAGACCGGGTCGGTATTTTCTTTTAATTGTATTCTGTGACTATATATGGGCGTAGTTGTTAAAGTATCGCCCTTCAAATAAAAAATGTCAGCATATTTAGCACATAAGTTTTGTATTGAAATCTTTTCCTCTAAATTCAGATGGTTTAAGTTGAGGTTTGATAACAGTGTTTTAACTCGTTCCGCGCCTCGAGGACAACTATTAAATGAACATAAATTATAATCGCTTAACCTGTGTATCACTGGCTTAATTTCTTTAAAGGTTAAGTTATTTTCTGTTGTATTCAATATTCGAATGGGAATCTTGCCATTGACTGGTTTAACTAAAGTACTAGCCAAAAAAATTCCTTCGCCCAACTCCTGTGCACAAACTACACATTCTTCGTTAATATTTGTCTGTAAATAATGTAGAGATTCTGACCTAGAAGGAATATTAAACAATTGTTTTTCTTGATTGTTTAATTGTAATGTAATCTTGTTATTAAGTGAATTATACAAAGTAATTTGTTTACATTCTAAATCTATGCATGATCTAAATCTATGTAAGAAATCATATCCGATGATGCCGTCCGCCTTACATGGCAATGAATTAAAAACATAAAACTTGTGACTAAAAGTATGTCCCTGTGTCATCAACCTTAAACACGCGTATCCTATGGCTTCTACTTTGCCCCCAATACCATTTATTGTAGTTTTCCATTTATGTATTGGAATATTTTGCTTGATGACGCAATCGTACTTTACAGCTGAAATTGAAGCGCCAGTATCGATAAGCCATGTATAATTTTCACTATTTAACGATAGATTAGCCACTAATGAATTGTCATATGAAAAAATAAACTTATTAGGAGGTACGAAAAAACTGCTGAACGTTATCATTAGCTATGTTTTCGTTACGCACTTCAGGATTGTTATCCCTGGCTATGACTTGTACCTGTCCACCCATTTGAGATGGTCTATTACGACGATAATAGTTATTATAAGACCTACCTCGAAAACTGCGTCCCGGGGAACGGCCTCGAACCGTACGCGTCCAACTCTGTGAAGCGCCCCGCTGCTGGGAATGCCCACCTTGGTAGCTGCCTCTCGTCCTTGGAACCCAATACTTACCTCTCTGATTACCCCTGTAATTACTAAAGTTTGGCCTATTTTGTTTTCTCATTGTCATAACATTAGATAAATCAAAAGATGATGAAACCTCTTCATCCACAGCGGCCTGTATGGCATCATTTAGTGAGTCAAAATTCCTAGCTGCTATTATTGTGCTCAACCTACGGTTCCGCAACCCGTCAGCAAAGCGCTTGATAGCAAGTTTTTCGTTAACGCGTTTTAATGCGGTATAACTCTCTGAATGGCCTTCGGATTGGGAAATCGTAAGATCAACAAATAAGTTTGATATTTCTTGGCCGAAATCTGACACTGACTTGTCATTTTGTCTAACAGACTGCAGTTTGCTCTGAATAGCCGTGTAAGACTTTTTTGGTAATAAAAGTAATTTCATGTCTTTAATTAATTCTGATATATCACTATATTTTTCACGAAGCCTCAGTTTTGCGAAATGCGACAGCCGGCTTTTGAAAACAAACTGTAACAAATTAGTTTTGGAAGCATCCTCTAATATAGAATCGTAATATTCAATACCTTCTATTAACTGCCTTGTGTTTGATTCTGTGTCATTCATCACTGGTAATAAGTTAAGTGCAATTTTTAAATCGAATTTAGCCATTGTAGAAACTTTACATAAATCAGTAATAATTAAATACAATTGGTCAATTTTCATACACAAATTGTCAATCAATTCAATTTCAGATATATCTTTAAACTTTTTTCTTCTACCAATTTCCTCTAAATAACTACTATATTGCTGGTACAAAATTTCAGCTTCACTGAGTTTTTTCTTACATATGTTTTCCTGTCGCCTACTAGGGCCGATTTTTACTAAGTAAGTTTTTACAATAACTCATTATACAAATCCTCTAAAAACTGTGCCATTAACAGAAATGTCACCTTAATCTAAATCTAACAGGATAATAAAATTGAATAATACATACCAATATCAGCGAGCATGTTAAAATTACTAAACTAAAGTTCCATACACTGATCGAACGGGAAGACGCGCTTTTGTTATTTATTACGTTCCGCACCTGGTATTTTACGTACGTGGAATATCGCACTTTCTTTACGTGACGCACTCTATATTTAATTTTTACGACGGAAACCGCACTTTTATATTTCCACGATGGAAAACGCACTTAAACGCACTTTCTTTGATTTTACGTGACGCACTCTATATTTAATATTTACGACGGAAACCGCACTTTCATATTTCCACGATGGAAAACGCACTTAAACGCACTTTATATTTTAGCTACGAAAACGCACTTTAATCACCTTTTCCGTTACGCATATTTTTGGACGGTCGTGCTTTTTTCACGTTAATTGCCACGTTCACCATACTTTACACGCGTTTTGTCGTTCTGATAACCGCCCTCTTCTGGATCTCCCTGTCTGCGCCGTCCCCGAAGAATACTCGCATATCTCCTCAGGATGATCTCATTAGCCTGTCTTTCTGCTATTCTTTTGTGACACCTCCGGTACATCCGATAGGCTATAACAGCGCCTCCAACGGCCAACAGCAAAGCAATCACCATCAAAATAATACTGATATTGTTGGTATGGTACGTCAGCTGGTCATTACGAGCAGAATTTTGTCCCCCGGCCGAATTCTGAGCCACCACGATTGCCTCCTTATTGTTTTGCGAATTACCCATTTTAGACTTTCGTAAAACAAAGAACTAACCGATACGTCTGCGTATTACAGAAATAGACTTTGTAATATTCCATTGCGCAAAACAATAATTAGTCACGTTGATCAAAAACTGTTTGTGCTGCACTTTCTTAATATGGAAATGGAACCGCGGCGCGTGCGCGAGATTGACCTCAGTTGAACTGGCAGGGTCGCCATATAATGTTGGGATAGATGTTTTGAATGAAACTGAAGAATGATGATTAAATACTGAATGTTTATTAAAGATTACTTTGATTTATAAGTGATTACACACACAGATATAATGATGTGAATACACGAGTACATAACACACTACAATATCTCGCAACCTTCTCCAAGGGCCTTCTTGTAATTTCTTTCAAGAATTATATGTCATATGACGGGGAAAGTCGCCTTGCCAAGAGAATTAACGATACTATTATTGTTAGTTTCAGCATTTTCGATTAGGTTTGACTATAAAGTCAAATTTCAACAAGAACACTACTTGTTTCTTCGATTTACGACCATATTTCTTTTAATATCTTTCTCCGCATTCTTTAAAGTTTAAACTATGAAATTCCTATGAAGTTATAAATAAAGATTTTAAAACTTGTTCATCATTGCAATTGTAGAAATGCAGGCCCAAAACCATGATTTCTGTTCCATAAAAGGACTTTTTCATGACTTTAAATTTTTAAAATTAAATTATAAACATTTTTTGTTAACCAGTAAGTATACTTGTTCGAATATAATTCTGACCATTCTCTTTTCTACGCAGGTATGGTGGGCGCCGCACTGGACATCTCAGGGTTTCTAGACGACAAGAAGTCTGTGCTAGACCGGGACCCGGATATAACGCCGTACGATGACGTCCGCCATTACGCGTACGAGGGAGATGGCAACACCAGCGGATCGCTGTCTTCGTTAGCTAGCTGTGAGTGTTACATACTTGTAATTTTTTGCTAAAATATTTTTAGTGTAATATTAATACAAAACTTTAACCTTATAGTTTCCTAGACATGTTTTGATATTTTTATTCTTAGAAACATTGCCACAGAAGGCACTTAACAAGAGATTTACCAGACATTTTAATTTCAGACTTTGAAGATTCCTTAAAATTTTAAATTAAAGATCCTTTTCATTAATTTTGAACATTTTCTGAAGGCCTTGCCACACGGCACAATTTTATCACTGATCAAATTTTCAATCGAATTGGCTTTGCCCGTCTACACGACACAATCAAATCACTGATTTGCATTCCGTCCACCCGATTGATTAAAATCTGATGGTACCGCCCACCCGATGAACTTGATTTGGACGACTGGCGTCTACACGTCACGATTTCATCAAGTGATTTAGTCAAGTTGGACGTAAAATTGTGCCGTGTGGCAAGGCCTTGACAATATTTGTTTTGTAGGTATCAGTAAGAATAAGTTATCTTATGATTATTTATTTTGTCATAGGTACGGACGACGGCGACTTAAAATTCAACTACCTTTCCACATTCGGCCCGCGATTCCGCAAACTCGCGGATATGTACGGCGATTCGGATGACGAGCGACCTCACGAAGAGTCCTGGTGCTGGCGCCACGCTTGGCTCGTGTAGCCACACCCTGACTGTACGGCTTAACCTCTCGTATGCCGGAATACCAGACACAATTAAAAAGCTATTGTGTCTCGCGTAGATCTGCGTTCCGGCATACAAGGGGTTAAGCCTTAGACTTAAGCCACGGTGATGTGATGTGATCAAGACCAAGCTTCGAGATGACATGATGATGATGATTCAGTGACAGTGACATAACCCCACCGCGACAAAACAACCGTTTATTTTTTAATTCCTGTGATAATTCCTTTTTTGATATTACGCTTCGAATTTAACGGCAACTTTTTGACACTTACAAAATGGAGGCAATTTTTGACAGCTGACAGTTGGCGATGACGTTTGCGTTTTGTTATTACTGTGTGTTTTTTTATAAAGCCTATAAATAATAAAGCGTTTAGCTAGTCGTCAAAAGCCATGTACGTAATGTATTTGATTTTTACAAATTATTATTATTGCAATAGGGCAGCTAGTAATATTGTCTTTATTATAATTAGGACTAAAACAGCCAAAATTATTTGATAAAAATAAGTTTGTAATTTTTTACATCGCAACAGTTTATAAGTCCCAAACTGAGTAAAAGTTATATTTTTATGTTTGATTAACGCTGTCGTTTTTTTAATAGTGACAGTATTAAGCGGAAATGTATGAATTTCAAAGAGTGGGTTGGAAAGCTGATTAAATGTACTATAAGGTGTAACTGGATATAAGATTTAAGTGGTGGAATGCTTCTTGTAAAGCGATGTTAAGTCAACATACTATTATTGAAATCACATAAAAACGTTAAAGCGTTTTAAGAAAATGACTGATATATAACGTTAGGCATCGTTGTAGATACGCCTAAATTATTTCTTGTATGTAATTTTTATATATAAAACTTTAGGACTTGACTTTGAGTGACAACAATTGTATGTAAGAATTTTATACGTATTAATTTAGTTTTATATTACAATAACGGCCTTAGCTTAGTCAACGGTACGGGATTTTTTTTATCTTGCGGTCATATTTTACTTGTGCAGTAAACAGATTAAAAATACTATTGAGACTGACACATTTGAAGTGTTGATATACTACGAAAATTCTACCAATTTGGTAGCATATTAGCACTGCGAATGCCATTTCATTTTCAATAGAAAATTGATTAAACTGAATATTCACGACAAATGTGCTGAGCTATCGATATAGTCTAATAGCTCTGAGCGAGAGAAGACAAATATGCAATGTTAAAAACCGCTCAGTTGCCGCTCATCTTGTCGATATCGCAGTCTTAACCGGTCAACAGTGACCATCCCGAATTTTAACCAACTGGTTTGTACAATCGCAGTAGAATTTCAGTTCCGCGCTTTTGCAAGTGTAACTTGATTTTTTTCCATTGAGAGAAAAGGGACTCGAAAGATGGTTCCTACCTTTATCGAGAGTTTCAGAGAAGTGCCATTTTGTGGGTGAATTATTTTAAGTCATTAATTATTTATGTTTGAAAGCATTTTTACCGTAAATATGGATTATCAAAAAAAGTCTTTCTTATTTTTGTACTGTCGGAATATTTTGTATTGGATTCATTTTTGGTTACTTATTGACATGCATTTTATTGAAGCTATTTGATTTTATGTTTACGCCGCTGTAATGTTCACCGAAATGGTGTATTTATGAAAATTGGTATTAAACTTTTGTATTCATGATTTTTGTTTTAATATGCGTCTTTTAAACTTAGGTAAGTACGTAATTATAGTGTAGTCGGAACTGACAATATTCGTACACTAATCCTTTGTCGATGAGCATTCGGACAAGACTTATATTACGAATCAGATTTAAGTCGTCCACATCAATTTGCTGTCCGATTATTGTTTTCAGAATTATGACTGATATATTCTCGACAGTTTCTCCGAAACATTGTCTGGCAGTTTGTCCGAAACATTGTCCGACAGATTCACGTTTCGTTCGACAACGGATAAGAAGTACGTAAACCGTGAGTTTTGACTAAATAGGGAAGTCTTATCGAAATATAGTAGGTATACATAATAAGTGGAAATATGTACAGTGATGGGTTAACATTGAGTGTGAACTTAATTATTCAGTAAATTAACTTTTATATGGTTAATATAGGTGAATATACAAGGTGTCTTATCATTATGCATATCAACGAATTGTAATATTAAAATATATCCTGTAATCAGACCGTTGTTTGGACATTGTTCTCAGTGTGACATATGCCTAACTGTAATAACCCTAGAATATAGGAAAATATATACTAATACATTATTTATACATAAATATTTTTATTTCCTCCATTCATAAATAAATAAACTAGTCCAAAATGGTTTTCGTAGCTTCCTTTTCTCGGAATTAATATTCGTTTATTATCTACTTTCTATTTTTATATATTTTAATTTTGTAGTCGGTCTCTTAATTTGTACTTTTTGTTAAATATTGACATGTTGTTGTGTGATTAGAGTAAGTAGGTTAATTTCTTTTTTAATTTTGATACGCGACCAATAAAACTCGTTATTTTAATTTTAGTTACAAGACGTATACACATACATAATTATTTTAATTATCTGTATTAAAAAAATACAGCAGTCTACCCTCACTGTATCTGTCACTGTAGTTTGGAGTGAAACTATATAAAAAATAAATCGAACCAGAGTTTATTTATTTTTTGTATTTTTATTGTTTCTTTTTTATTTGAGAAATACAGTGTGATGATTTCATACAATATTTTTCATTGATAAAAAGGATTTAGCGCATGATTATAAATAGTTGTTGTAAGGCCGTTGGATGCGTCGCAGTGGCAAGCAAATGTACCTAATAGGTATTATATAACAATAGTTAAGTATTGATGTATAAAGTAACTTTGATTACATTCCAATACACCTAAAGTTATAAATATAAATTTATTGATCAATTACTCGTACTTAGGCATTGTCGGTGAACATTTTTCGTATAGAAAAATATCAAAAATGATTACCAACAAATGAAACACTGCCATAAATAAATATAAAATTAGATTAAAAGTGCTTGTAAGCGATGAAGAGAGAAAGTTTTTTTATTTATTGACAGAAAAGTCTGGCAACTTTTATTTTTTTAATTAGAATTTTGCGCCGTCGTAAAAATAATGTTGCATCACTTTCACACACCGACGCGTCGGTGTGTGAAAGTGATGCAACATTATTTTTAATTACAACTTTAAGCTTTTAAGTGCCTTTTGTTCCGTACGAACATTATATTTTATCGAT
The DNA here is from genome assembly GCA_944739405.2 of Euclidia mi. Taxonomy (NCBI): domain Eukaryota; kingdom Metazoa; phylum Arthropoda; class Insecta; order Lepidoptera; family Erebidae; genus Euclidia; species Euclidia mi. Next base: position 19,784,685 of record OX123204.2, on the reverse strand, counting down.
GTCATACCTATTTGAATTTTATTGTATCTGTAGTAAAGAAATGTATAATTTATGTTCTTTGGTTATAGCCACTCGCAGTAATGGAAAAACATTGCAGCTCCTAATGTCATTTATTTGGTGAAACAATTTTCAAGTTGCTGTTGATTTTTTTCAGTTGAATAAAATTATAAATAAGCATTATTGGGAGTGACTAGATGGGTTCTGAACTTCTGATTCATAATTTTTTAAAGAGAACCCATCGAATAGAGCAGCGTCATTGCAACTTATACGCCATGAGCCGTCTGAAGTTTTATAATAATCTATGAACAACATTAATTTAAGGAGAATGTATGATATGGTTTAAGTAACTAATAAAGAGTATGTGTACCTAATTATCTGAGTTGATATCGAATGATATAAGTACCTAGGCGTGTGCGACTGAAGATTGTCATATTATAATAGGCTAGCTTGAAACTTTGTTACGTATAGACATTTAAGAATTCAAGGTCGATATTGGAATAAACGAAATGAAATAGAAAGCTTTTATTTTATTTTTATCCTTCTTCCTTTTCTTTGGTTTATGCCACAGATTCAGCACTATAGCTTTAGATCTTATAGTATATCTAACTCTTTGTCCGACAGACATTGTCCGACAGTTTGTTCGAAAAATTGTCGGTCAGTTTGAGCGTCAGATTACGGTTCGTTCGACAACGGATAAGTCCAACTCTACACTCACAATCTCAGGAACGTTAATAGCACATTCTGAAACACAGATAGCCAAAATTTAAAGGCAATGAAACCCTTTTATTTTATCCTCATCCTTTCGGGTTTGCAACATAAAATAGAAAGCCAATACCTACCTAAGCGAGCCTACAGCTATAATCATTGTTGATTCAGTCTCAGAACATCGATGTTCTGTTATATAGTAGAACTGCAGAAAGTCAGTGCATTCATTCGGACATAATAATCAATGGTGCCAATTATCATTATCGTCTTAAGGGCCGATTTTTCAATCCTCAGATAAACAACCAGATAGTATTTATTCTGAGGATAACGTAATATTGCGTTTTTCAATGGTCAGATAGGGTTTATTCGTCGAATTAATCACCAAACTAAGGAATAAATTTAACTGCCCGATCCTCGGTCAGATAACCGCTTATTTGACTGTTATGTTGTCGTTGAGATACATTTGGTTGGATTTTGGGCGTGGTATATATTACGAAATATGGAAAATATAGTAATTTTTCATAATTTTGACGACGCAACAATTGAAGAGGCGGCTATTATACACGAATAGGTATATTAAACGACCTAGAAGGTGATAAAGAATTGTAAGACCACAAGGCGATCATTTTAATACCTATATTGGATTCAATGGAGAGCTGATATTATGAAATAGTGAAACAAATTAGATAGCATGTATTTCAAACATTTATTACACCTAATACACACATTTATGGCATAAAAATACAGACTTATATTTTCAAAAACTAATTACAACTTAAATACCTAGGTACTAACTCACTATTTCACTAAAGACTAATTTACAATTATTCAACTACCAAAATTTACATCACAGAATACTATTTAACAGTAATAGGTATATTATTATGTTCATAAGTCTTGAATGGTACTTAAATGTAAAGGTGTCCTGTTATGTTAAAATAGATGCCCAAAATTCTTTCTTTGGTCATGCTGGGAGCGTTGGCTCGTTTTTGAAGAGACGATTTCTTAGACTCTCGTATTTAAGCTTTAATTTTTGTCACTAACGGTTATTTGTATAGACACCACATGAATTAGAAGCACTTTTTATCTTGCCACGCACATTCGTTGTCCTAATTAGTTACCGCATCAGTCGTTTTAATTTCTATAATATACTTGTATTTTTCTATGAAACTTACTAGTAGTTGAATGTCTTTAATCTCGCATTCAAATTTGAGGAACGCTGGCATTGTTATTAGAATATAAGTTGATTGAAAACGAACAACACAACACTCACAAATTCTGCGAAAATATCACAGTCCAAACATACATAAACAAACAAGAACCCTTAAATAATGACAACCATCGTTTTGACAGTTAGAGCAGGACAGGCAATAAAGCTTCTGTTACCTGTCCTGCTCTAATTTCCTGTTCTGCTCTTACATGCACTTTTCTCATATATTTGTTTCACCTCTCTGAAGTTAGTGACTAGTGACAGGTAGATACGATGATGTTATTCGGTCAGATAGTTGCCCACGGAATAAAAGACTATTGAAAAATTGACACAAGTTTAACGGACTGTTATACAGCTCAATAAATTCATCAGTGGAATAGTTATTCATCTCTTTATCTGAGGTTTGAAAAATCGGCCCTTAGCTTAGGTTGCAACCATAGCTGACAGAAATTTCACAGAGGGACTGCCGTCTGACCTTCGAAATGTCAGTGGTGTGCGCTATGTTTTAATCCGATATCTTCTGCATGTCAGTCTGTTGGTATCGCTAGAAGGCTATGGCTGCCCAAAAATAAATGACAGCAATATGTATTTATCGTGTAAATATAAAACTGGCATGAAAAAATTTATCATAAAACAAATTATAGGTAGTTTATTATATTTATTTGTAGAACAGACATGATTTATTACAATCAACAAAAATCAATTTGTTAAAGTTTTCGCCGAAATGAATAATGTTCTTTATGGTCAATTTGATTTGATTCTCATAACAAAACATTTGCAATGATTTATCAAATCAAACTGCCTCGTAACAATTTAGTTAAAAGGGAGCTGAGAAATGCTAGATTCATAGAACTTTTAATGATTTCGACTTTTGATGTAGGTGTCTGTTTAGTAATAGGATTTACTGTACAAATTCCACCAGTTCTACCTAATTGAGTTATTTGTTCGATCTATCGAAATGCCCTAAGTAATTGAATTACAGAAGTAGTTCTGGGTTATTTTGCCTTTTGCAATGACAGCACTTAGGTACTGGGAATATTTCTGTTCCGCTAATTTTATACACCAGGAACGAAATCTGGTTCACTTAAACATGATATTATGTAAGAAATAGACTTTATTGAAATGTTGTATTCGCTAAAATTTTCAGACTCAGGCAGCATAGAATCCCTGCTTCGGCCCGAATTCCAATATATATCATCGATCGATATGTCGTCGATAGATCCACCGTCCCATCGGAGTACAGGAGTGAAGAAATGGAGCCTGAAAACAAAAGTGCTTGCGCACATATTTGTTCATTGTGCCCCTTTTCCATTGGAACTAGACGCGGTTATCTAGAATTCGGTTTGAAGACTGATATGTCTTCATTTGATTTGTTGAGGACCCAGTACGAAATATACTACATTTATTTTGGTTTTCAGTAAGGAGTTCATTTTCCAAGTTTCTATGTAGATGAAGCTGCATTCGGTAGTTCGTAAACTTGTACTAGACTGTGGAACCATTAAAGTTGAGAGCTCAAAAGCCAATACCATTTGCTGATCGGTAAACAATGGTTGCAATTAGTAAGTGACTTCCGTCGCGCTTTGAACAACGTGGAACTATAAAACGTGGTCGAGTTTAACAGAACGATTTATTTTAGTTTGTCACCTTAATAATAAAAACAATGAGTTTCGGTTTGGCACCCGCTTTGACAGGTCTTCGATAGTTTGTTACATACATCATATACTACTCAAACCTTCTAAAAGTTGAGGGTTCTTAAAATGTTACCTATGTACTTGTATAAACTAAATGTGAACAAAATAGAGAAAATAGACTAATACGCTACCTCTTGTATGTATTCTTAGACAGTCGTAGGTGTGGTTGGAAGTGGTGAAATAAGTAATAGGTAGGTATTGTTACGGTAACTTAATCGTAAGTAGAAACTGCATTTTGGATTCTTGGCATGTTGAGTACCTACTTGATAACTGGGACCTTTGTTATCCAACAGAAAAACTACATTAATAGGGACTACGTTTTCATTATTCCGTTTCTATTAAGGCTAAATGAAATGTATTAACTTCCATAAGCCTTAAAATGTGTAGGCAGTTAGGCACAAATACAAAAAGCTACAATATATTTATAACTTACAGAGTCCAAGTTAATCTTAGAGACATAGTTTCAGTGTGAATGTCTCAACAATTTATATTAAAGGAAAATTTCCCAAGTTTACCGCGCCGGTGTCACGTTATTAATTTTCGTCCTTGAAAACTTAGCCAGAAATAAATATCAGCTTATTATTTTATATATTTTAAGGCTGTTGTAAGCCCTGATACTGTTTCGGAATAATACTGATGTCGGCGAAATAAAATTATGCCTCATTCACTAGCCTACTTTTGATTTTTAGTGTCTACTTTATTCTAGGTAATACGTGTTCTTGAAAGTCCTTATAACGAGAACGGAAAATTACGTAAGTATAATTTTGTATTACTTATTTTATGGCTCACAGTGGTAATTAAAATGACAAATGAGGGAATGGCTGTATCTTTTTTCATACAATTTACGTGTTACAAATCATTCATGTCAAGTAGGTGTGTGAATGCATTGAAAGTTACTCACTCTCTTAACATTATATTGCTCGGTCTCTTTTCTTCGTTTGTACAGGCAGAGGCTTAGGTACGCAGAGATCAGAAGTGGAAGAGGACCAGAACTGCCTATTTTAACTTTAAGATTAGATTATAATAATATACATACACAAAAAAATCTTAATCGAAGATTTTTTGAATCATTAGTAGTGTGCTTGAGAGCTTAAGTGCTGGGATGCTAAGAGAATCATCAATCATCATCATACAGCCTTTTGCAGTGCACTGCTGGACATAGAGCTCTCCGTATTTATTTTTTATTTATAGACTCACGCCTGTGTCCCGACGGGGTAGGCAGAGGTGTAATATTACACCCACATTTCGCGACGAATTTTTAGGTCCCACGTGATAGGGGGCGAGCCTATTGCCGTTACCAGGCACATCACCCGACTCCGTGCTGCTACTGAGAATTTGGCAAAACCCAGTAACACTTTTGCGCCACCCGGGAATCGAACCCGGGACCTCCGATCAGCAGTCGCATATGCTATCCACTGGACCACGGAGGCAGTCAAAATATTTATTTTGTGCCAAATATTATTGTAAGACAATGTGGTGACGGGATTGGTTACATACGTAATACTTAGTATTTAACCTGCCAAACGCTTATGGCATCACTATGAGGTAGTGTTTGTTTCAAATATCAAAGGTCATATAACACTCGATAGTCAGTTCTCTTGAATAGATATCAATAACTAGTTCACCGCGTATCAATCGTCACAATCCTTTGACTGCTGTAAGATTAGCTACTGACTTCTCAGTTGAAACATGATTCTAATGAGACGTATCTACATAATTATGTCTATTAAGTATCTAGAAATGTTATTATGAACGTGTGTATTATGAGTCTATTAATATCATTGCCAGCGTAAGTATCTTTTGGTTCGATATATTATTATATCCATAGATATAATAAACAAGTTATACTCTATAACACTTGGTTATATTTCTTTGATTATGTCCCACTCAAACGGGGCATTTGACAACTTACATGCGTTCATCTGGTGCCAAACTAGCCAGAGCTTTTACTGTGTACATTACACAATCGATCTTTCATATTGGACAGTTATCTGATGTAGATGCTCGATGGAATGTATGCGCTTCAACCTTAATCATTCGCGATTACAGAGTGAAATTTTTATATGGCGACATGGTGTTTGATTTAGGTATGAAAAAGTTACTGGGCTTTGTCTTGAAAATCCTATCTGGCTGGAGGTATGATGGGCTCAACTATACAATTTACCTGATAAATTGGTATGGGTATCTATGGGTATGCGTCTATACAACTGTATTCTTGACTAAGTAAAGCGATTCAAAATATCATGATGGTAGGTAAGTACACACCTGAACATTTCTGAGTAATGTAACATTCTCACGAATGCAGTAATGATAGGTAGAATACGGGTGAAAGTTTAATTTAAAAAGGCATTTTCATTATGGCGTAAGGTTCCTGTAAATGCTTGGTGCTATATTTCATGTCTTCGTCAGCCAGTGTGGGTAAGTATATTCAACTCCTCATAACGACTCTCAAATAGCAGCTGGGACTGACGGCTTAACGGCCCTGTCACGACCTACAGCGGCGGGCGGCAGCGGCGAGCGTTTTCGATGTACATGGCGCGCGTTACTCCGATGCTGCCACGCGCCGCGAGAATAAACGCGCCATGTACATCGCCCCTGCCGCGCCGCTCGCCACTTAGACCGATCTAGTGAACAGGCCCTAGAACGTGCTCTCCGAAGCACGAGGAAACCGATAGGTAATTAAGACTTTATAACTTCTAAATAACAATGCTGTGCGCAATGGGTTTAAATCCGATACCTTCTGCATGGCAGTCTGTTGGTATCGCCTGTAGGCTATTGCTGCCCAAAAATAAATGCCACCAATATGTATTTATCGTGTAAATATAAAACTGGCATGAAAAAATTTATCATAAAACAAATTATAGGTAGTTTATTATATTTATTTGTAGAACAGACATGATTTATTACAATCAACAAAAATCAATTTGTTAAAGTTTTCGCCGAAATGAATAATGTTCTTTATGGTCAATTTGATTTGATTCTCATAACAAAACATTTGCAATGATTTATCAAATCAAACTGCCTCGTAACAATTTAGTTAAAAGGGAGCTGAGAAATGCTAGATTCATAGAACTTTTAATGATTTCGACTTTTGATGTAGGTGTCTGTTTAGTAATAGGATTTACTGTACAAATTCCACCAGTTCTACCTAATTGAGTTATTTGTTCGATCTATCGAAATGCCCTAAGTAATTGAATTACAGAAGTAGTTCTGGGTTATTTTGCCTTTTGCAATGACAGCACTTAGGTACTGGGAATATTTCTGTTCCGCTAATTTTATACAACAGGAACGAAATCTGGTTCACTTGAACATGATATTATGTAAGAAATAGACTTTATTGAAATTTTGTATTCGCCTGAAGTACATAATATTAAAATTAAGAAGTTAATACATAGTTTTAAAATTTTCAGACTCAGGCAGTATAGAATCGCTGCTTCGGCCCGAATTCCAATATATATCATCGATCGATTATGTCGTCGATAGATTCACCGTCCCATCGGACTACAGGAGTGAAGAAATGGAGCCTGAAAACACAAGTGCTTGCGCACATACTTGTTCATTGTATCCCCTTTTCCATTGGATCTGGACGTGGTTATCTAAAATTCGGTTTGAAGACTGATATGTCTTCATTTGATTCGTTGACGACCCAGTAGATACAAAATATACCACCTTTATTTTGGGTTTCCGTAACGAGTTCATTTTCCAAGTTTCTATGTAGATGAAGCTGCATGAGGTAGTTCGTAAACTTGTCCTAGACTGTGGAACCATTAAAGTTGAGAGCTCAAAAGCCAATACCATTTGCTGATCGGTAAACAATGGATGCAATTAAGTGACTTCCGTCGCGCTTTGAACAACGTGAAACTATGAAACGTGGTCGAGTTTAGGGAATGATTTACTTTAGTTTGTCACCTTAATATAATTTAATATCTACAAATATAATTACAAAAGTTGAAGAGCTTGTTTATTTGTTATATAGCCCATTTAATCCATTTTCGAGGCAGGCTATAAGCATAGAGAGCAGTAAAGGCCGGCGCGCACTGACGTCGCGGCATGGCACGGCATGGCAAAGGACTTTATTACTGATCAAGTCTTTTTTATTCTTATTTCAATGAGTTTAGGATTCATATTACTTTGTTTCGATACAATCGTACCGCAGCCCACCGCGGCGCGTCGCGTCATGCCGCTGCACGTCGCGGCATGCCGCGGCATACTTCGGGACGCCGTGGCATGCCGCGTTTCCACATTCCTGAATTCACTTTTAGTAAATCTTGTTCTCTCAAATAATGTACCTATCTAGAATTGTTTTCTCTTCGACATATCAGCTTGTATTTGTCGTTCTTCATCTTCAGCAAGAAGTGCTATTGATTCTAAATTCCAGTCCATTGGACGCCTTGGTATGACGCGACGCGCCGCGGCGTCCCGCGGCATGCCGTGCCGTCAGTCGGCGCCGGCCATAACCCAAAATAATGCGGATAGGTAACCTCGAGTTCATCTAGTAAAGTTTTAAAAATAATAAGTGTAGGTTTTGGATACCCGACTTGACAGTTCTTCGATAGTTTGTTTCCTACATCATAGACTTAAACTTTAAAAAGTTAAGGTTTCTTAAAAATATAGGTACCTATGTAAACTTTGTGTGGACATGAAAGAGAAAATATGCTTACCTACTAATATCTATGTCTTGTATTTACTCTTAGACAGTCGTCGATGTTGTTTTGAGAGCTAATGTAAATAACTAGCGGTTATACCCGCGTTATTTGAAGCTACTGCTCAGCTCCTATCGCTCCTAGTGTGATGTTATATAGCCTTCCTCGATAAATGGGACACATGACATGTTAAGGTACCTACCTACCTGGTAACTGCGACTTTGGTAATCAAACAGAAAAACTAAATAGGGACCACTTATTCATTACCCCGTTTATATTAATTTCATTTATTTTTAGCCTGTAGCGTTCCACTGCAGCCAAAGGCCTCCATCTCCTTTTTCCACAGATCTCTACTTTGTGCCAAATACAGATTTGTGCTATACGCGTCCAGTTCGTCCCGCCATCGTCGTCTCGGCTATCCACGTTGTGACCGGGGACCCAATTAGTGGCGAATTTGGCAGTTTATATTAAGGCTAAATTATATTTATTTTAAAATTTATGAACCCGCATAAGTCTTAAAGCAGTTAGGCACACAACAAAAAGGTACAAAATATTTATAACCTACAAACAGAGTACAAGTTAATCTTAGCGACATAGTTTCAGTGCGAATGTCTAAACAATTTATATTAAAGGAAAATTTCCCAAGTTTACCGCGCCAGTGTCACGTTATTAATTTTCGTCGTTGAAAACTTAGCCAGAAATAAATATCAGCTTATTATTTTATGGCTGCTGTAAGTCCTGATACTGTTTCGGAAAAATACTGATGTCGGCGAAATAAAATTATGCCTCATTCACTAGCCTACTTTTGCTTTTTAGTGTCTGCGTTTTTTAGGTAGATACCTAATACGTGTTCTTGAAAGTCCTTATAACGAGAACGGAAAATTACGTAAGTATAATTTTGTATTACTTATTTTATGGCTCACAGTGGTAATTAAAATGACAAATGAGGGAATGGTGGTATCTTGTTTCATACAATTTACGTGTTATACTTAAATCATTGATGGTTTCAATACAAGTAGGTATGTGAATATTTCTTTTCTACCACATTCACACAACAACACCACTTAGTTAGTCCCAAACTAAGCAGAGCTTGTACTATGGGCACTAGACAATGGATAAACATACATATATACTTTTTTTTCTAAATACATACATATTATACATAGAAAAACCCAGACCAAGACAAACCTCCATGTTCATGCACACAAATGTTTGACTTGAGCGGGAATCGAACCCGCGACCTTCGGCGTAGCAGTCGCTTACACTCCCACTGTACCAACCGGTCGTCTAAATGAATCTAAATGAGACTGAATGCATTGAAAGCTACTCACTCTCTTAACATTATATTGCTCGGTCTCTTTTCTTCGTTTGTACCGGCAGAGGCTTAGGTACGCAGAGAACAGAAGTGGAAGAGGACCGTAACTGCGAGTTTTAACTTTAAGTTTTTTTTTTGTAGACTCACGCCTGTATCCCCGAAGGGGTAGGCAGAGGTGTAATATTACACCCACATGTCGCCAGGAATTTTAGGTCCCACGTAATAGGGGGCGAGCCTATTGCCGTACCGGGCACATTACCAGACTCCGAGCTGTTACTGAGAATTTCCTAACGGAAAATCCAATAACACTTTGCCCGACCCGGGAATCGAACCCGAGACCTCCCAATCCCACGCGCACATTTATTCCGCGAGACCAACGAGGCAACTTTAAGATTTGATTATAATAATATAGATACACAAGAGTATCTTATGAAGATGTTTTGAATCAGTAGTAGTGTGCTTGAGAGCTTAAGTGCTGGGATGCTAAGAGAATCATCAATCATCATCATACAGCCTTTTGCAGTGCACTGCTGGACATAGAGCTCTCCGTATTTATATTTTATTTATAGACTCACGCCTGTGTCCCTGACGGGGTAGGCAGAGGAGTAATATTACACTCACATTTCGCGACGAATTTTTAGGTCCCACGTAATAGGTGGCGAGCATATTGCCGTTACCGGGCCCATCACCAGACTCCGTGCTGCTACTGAGAATTCTGAAAAACCCAGTAACACTTTTGCGCCACCCGGGAATCGAACCCGGGACCTCCGATCAGCAGTCGCATATGCTATCCACTGGACCACGGAGGCAGTCAAAGTATTTATTTTGTGCCAAATATTATCGTAAGACAATGTGGTGACGGGATTGGTTACATACGTAATAGAACGCTAATGGCATCACTATGAGGTAGTCTTTGTTTCAAATATCAAAGATCATATATTATAACACTCGATAATCAGTTCTCTTGAATATGTATCAATAACTAGTTAACGCGTATCAATGCTTTGACTGTTGCAAGATTAGCTACTGGCTTCTCAGTTGAAACATGATTCTAATGAGACGTATCTACATAATTATGTCTATTAAGTATCTAGAAATGTTATTATGAACGTGTGTATTATGTGTCTATTAAATATTAATATCATTGTAAGCGCGTCTTATGGTTCATTTTGTATGAAGGTATGTCAAACGGGGCATTGGACAACTTACAAATGGTCATTTGGTCTCAAACTAGGCAGAGCTGGTACTGTAGACATCAGACAACCGATCTATCATTTTGGAAAGTCAGGCTTAAAGGAAATATTATTGAATAACGTCACAGGTCGATACTAAAAGATTGCAGTGAATCCGCTAATTCTGTAGAGTGAATAATAATAATAATAATATTTATTTGCATAAAAACATGGTATTTCAGATGGTAAAATATATAGAAGTCCTTACATGTTTAGCTACATATATAGCATGCAAAATTTTACAGGTGATCAATGTGTACATTCTAAAAATTCTTTAAAAATTGTGTTCATTCAACCAGGCTTACGTTTGAATAAATTTATATTTAATTGTTTTATCGAGTGAGGAATTTTGTTATAAATACGTACACACATAGCTAGGCAATTCTTATTATATTTAGTTGATCTAGGGATATCATTAAATACAAGCCTATTTGGATCACGCCGCCTTCTACAGCTTACATCATTTACCGTCTTAAAGTATTCTTTGTGTTTTTTTATGAACATACAAGTTTCGTATATATAAAGCGATGGCAGTGGTAACAAACCAGTTTTTCCAAATATTGGCCTACAAGATTGATCAGGTTGGATCCCATATATAGCCCTAAGACACTTCTTTTGCGCCACGAAAGCTCTAATGGAATCAGTACTATTTCCCCACATAATAAGTCCATAACGAAGAACAGATTCTACATATGCCCGGTACGATACAACAGCTGTGTTTGTATTAGTGACTTTTGTGATATGTTTTAGAGCATATACAAATTTATTAATTCTGTTGGATACATTTTCTAGGTTGGCTTTCCAGTTTAAATCCTCATCCATCGTTACTCCTAAAAATTGTGTGTGTGTGTTGCTTGCTTAATTTTTGTTATATTTAATGTTAGATTATATTTATTATTATAGCATTTATTAAATTGAATATAAAGTGATTTGTCCAAATTTAAATTTAAATTATGTTATGTCAACCAGTCTTTAAGTATGTCAATAGTATTATTAATATTTAATTCATGATCATGTGCGGTATTTATTTTTTTGTTTGTAGTCACCACAATAGATATGTCATCGGCGAATAAGATACACTTGTGATTTGTTAAATTTATTATGTCGTTCATACATAGTTCAAATAGATTTGGGCCGAGAACGCTTCCTTGCGGTATACCATGTTTGTTAATTTGGTATTCAGAGAGATATGGTATCATATTGCGATTTTTGACAATTTAATTAACAATAACCCTTTGTTGTCTATTGCTAAGGTACGAGTTTATCCATTCTAGGGCACGTTTTAACAGAAGAATGTTGTGGGAAACGAGATCAAAGGCTTATGACAAATCAAAGAAAAGTCCTGTTGTGAAGTGGTTATTGTTAACACCTGTTAGGATTTCCTTCACAAGTGTAAATATTGCAAGTGTTGTGGATTTGTGTTTTTGAAAACCATACTGGTCTGTATTGATTATATTAAATTTATTGCAGTAACTTATTCGCCTTTTAAGCATGCACTTTTCATATATTTTCGATATGATTGGTATTAATGTTATAGGACGATAAGTATCTATTTTATTTCTCTCTCCCTTTTTGAAACGGGGTTTAATAATTGACGATTTTAAGGCGTCTTGGAACGTTCCAGTCGAGAATGATAAACTTATCAGATATGTCAGCACTTTAATCAGTTCTTCGGGGCATGCTTTCAATATTTTGGTATTAATTTTGTCATAGCCTTCAGAATTTGTATTTTTAATGAATTTATTTCTTTTTTTATTTCACTTTCTGACATTGGCGAAATGAACATTGAATGAACGTTATGGCTCTTATTACTACTACGAGTTTGCATATTGTTCTGTATCGCTCCTTGAACCAAATTAATGTAATGATTATTAAATGCTGATGCTTTATCAACGGGTTTTGTTAGTGTTAAGTCGTTAATTTGTATGTCATCAATACTGTATCTTGGATTATAATAATTTATTGCGTTTTTATTACTTATCGCTCTTAGCTATGATTTTTATATTTGAGTTCCATTTTGAGTTGTAAATACATTGTTTTAATATTTTAGAATATCGAATATATTTATTCTTGTTGTAAGCATTTTTATCTTTGTAATATCTGTATCGCAGATTACGTTTTGTGTTGCAGCTTAGTTTAAGGTCCTTGCTAATCCATTTTTGTTTTCCTTTGCTGTTAATATTTATTTTTATTCGAATTTTTGGAAAACACTGAAACTTCTAAGGTTGAATCACGTAGCGTAGCTACATACCACTGAGGCCATCTATCGTACAACAATTCAAACGACGACATCTAACGCACCCAACGAAACTAAAAGTCCCGAATCGCGCTAACAAAGTTCTGACACGGGAGTAGCGAGGTCCAAAGTACTTACGTCGGACTGCAGTCCACCTGACTCGATCACCCAGCCTGCTCAGAGGGTCTTCCGTCTAGCTGGAGGAACAGCACACCTTATTCTTTCAAAAGGTCTTGTTATGGGTATAAAGAAGTTACTGCGTTTGTCCTGAAAATCCTAACTGGCTAGAAGTATGATTGGGCCTTAAGGTTCTCATTCAATACAGTTTACCTGTTACATTGGTAGGGGGATGCGTCTATGTAACTTTATTCTTTACTTAATTAATAAAGCGAAAAGACTATTATATTGGGCACACAGCTGAACATTTCCGAGTAACGTAACATTCTAACGAATGCAGTAATGGTAGGTACTTACAAAACAGGCGAAGGTTTAATTTAAAAAAGCGTTTGCATTGTGGTGTAACTTTCCTGTGAATGCTTGGTGCTATGAGAGTTTGTGACGAGAGCTGTGGTATATAAACATATTTTTATTATTTCAAATTCAATTTCATTTATTCACATAGGTTGCAGAGTAACACTTATAAACATCTTTTTTTTACAAGTTTGGAAATTCAGGCACGTCTGCAGTACAAACTTTACAAAAAATACTCGTTAGCTTATATCATCAGGTTATAATAAACTCCAAGACTGGACGGTGTCCTTTGTGTTCGTTGGTTGAATGTTTGTTAAGTATGCCGCGTCAGTGTGGAGTCGACTTTTATGAAGACAAGAAATAAAAAGGAAAGTGCAGAAGTGTGTACCCACCATTAGTTGCATTATGATAGTAACTGAAAAACTTTAAGAGAATCGGTCGTGACAGCTAGGCGTTACAGTTGACTTTGTATTTTTATGTCTGTCTGACACGCCAACTGTTTAGGCTGTTTAGGTTAAGCACACACAAAACTTACGATTATTACAGTTTTTGGACATACAACATAAACGTGCACTAGGTAAAAAAGTTAGTAAAGATCGTTGGAATGTGTTTGCGGACTCATTTTGTTTTTTGTACTAGTGTATTACATGCTTTCTGTGCAAATAAAGTAAAACTATTTCATAACATAAAATTTTGATCATTTTCCATAACGTACTTAACACGAGACAAGGTTGCATGGCGGTACAAGGGAGTGAGCCTTTGACTATCAGTGGGACCCATTAACCGGCTTTTTAGAAACAACATAGTTGTCATCATCATCATCAGCCCTGTATATTTACTGTCCCACTGCTGGGCTCGGGCCTCTTCTCACTATGAGAAGGGTAAGGCCATAGTCCACCACGCTGGCCAAGTGCAGGTTGCCAGACTTCACATGTCTTTCGAAAACATTATGGAGAACTCTCAGAAATGCAGGTTTCCTTACAATGTTTTCCTTCACCGCTAAGCAAGCGATAATTAACAATACACAATTAGGTAACTTCGAAAAGTCATTGGTGTGCACCGAAGATTTGAACCCGAGACCCTCTGCGTAGCAATCTGTCGGTCTCTCCAGTAGGCTATCTTTACTAGTCTTGTATTAATATTGAATTTAGACAATCTGTACTGTGCGAACGTATTGAATCAGCACAATCAAGGTGTGATGTAATATGGCTAAAATCTTACTACGACCAGTATACATTGCGGTTCGTCTTGTGAGTGTCACATGCGGTAGTCCAGTCACTTTCTCGTAATTTTGTCCTCATTTCCGTAGATTCCACCCGTCAGTAAGCGAGTTTGATGAGCTGTTTTGGAATTACTTCTATAAATGAAGTCCTTAATATAAGAAAACAGCACGATACCTACAACTATCTATACGCTTATCAAGCTCATGTGCCACCAACGAAGCAATAAAAAAGATATACATCGTGTTTGTGTGTCCCCAACTTAACAGTCCTTGTATTCCTTAAAAGAGTTGTACAACGATTTACGTTCACATTTAAAACATGTTTTTCTCTTCATCGCGCGTTTTTATAACTGAATTATCTGATTCCACTACGTTACTGTCACCTTAAGCCTTTATAAGTGTTAAGAGACCCAGATTAAGCTGTTTCCGCTTTAAGAATTTGCATTTTACATGGAAGTGATATCTAGACAATTAAAACGAGCCAAAGCGACACTTTAGAAAATTAAATGTCACATAAAAACTAAGATACCTTTGCCCACTTTTGATTATAAAAAGTAAAAACGCAAGTGATACTTACTTTTTTAATTTATATAGCGCTTTTTTAAACGCAGCCTTCTATAGATAATGTAAGGAATTGGTAGCAGTGCCGTTACGAATCTTTTACATTCGATTTACTGCACTTTTGTTTGAACTTATTAACCTTATAAACTGTCATAACTCCAGAGCCAATTCTAAATTCATGAAGGGTTAAGCCATAATCCACTCTACCGGTCATGTGCGTGTTGCCAGTCACCCCATTTCTTTGAGGACACTGTCAAGATCTCTTTGAGGTATAGGTACAGGTCACTGCTGATGTTTTCTTGCCACTGTTTAGCAAGTGATCATAAACATTTTATATACACATGTCGTAATTTCGAAACGTCAGTGGTTCGCGCCGGTTTTAACCCCAGAATGTCTGCGTAAATATCTATTAGTCTTCTCACTAGCCTATCGTTGCCTATGCTACTACATAGGATAACAATGTTTTATATGAGTAAAAATCTCGCCTTATACCCTCAGCTTTAGCCAGTACCCAGGCGTAATCCTGTATTATGCTCATTTCTTTTTTTTTTGGCTTTCGTGGACCAGGTAATAATAATAATAATAACTTTATTGGTACCAAAAACAAAACAATAATACAATGTTTTCTTATTATATAGTACATTAACTGCTTATTTATATTATTCAGTGAAATCTGACGTCTAAACAAGGCCGAGCCTGTGTCTTAGACGCCAGAAACCTTCCAGAAACAACATAATCAAACAGACGTAGTACTACAAATCTTAAATCACTACAAACAAAAAGTAAATATTAGTTTATATTATTAGCGGTCTAAACAGTCTTAGAACCACTAGAAACTAAATTATATTAATATATGAGAATTAAACACAGCATGTGGTTATTAAACCGCCTTGAAAGCTAGCCGACCTGATTATGAATTTCACATACTTACATACATACGTACTTAATACCTGATTAAAAATATTTAACACGCAATGACCTAGGGCTTTCTGTGGACATGGAGCATGGAAACCTATTTGATGGATACGGTTATATTTAAGTGGGTATAGTTTCAGATCAAAGGCTTTTGGTATAGTTAATTGCCCAGTCGTTGGCCAGCGGTCCTGAAGATACCTGAAACACGTGTCGACGCATAGTCGGCACATACAGCAGGATACTGCAAGTCAGGTATGTTCCTGGAACCCATACCAATCCTATATATCTCTTAACCTTTCAGAGGAGTTCGGTATTGTCAACCTTTTTCTATTGCAATGGTTGGGCGGTGGAGAATCCGAGGGTGCGTAGTGGGTTCCTCTTTCGTTCCATTAGGTTATAAAGTCATTTCGCTTTCCTTGGGTTGCCTCAAATTTGACCTTGTACAACGTAAATGGGTGTCAATAATTACTCATATCATTTCAGGGTATGAGCAGGTCGTTATAAGGTTGTCTGTTTCGATGGCGTCAATGGCTTCGATGGCTCAAACCAATAGGTTTGAGCGGCCGTCATCATCCCCATCTTCCTAAGTATTGATAGGTCGGTCCACACATGGAAGGTAATTTCTAAGGCCGCTGGTAGTTTCATGTAAAGTGTCACGCACACCACGATTATGGGAGAACTTATTTCTTTAAGCTAAAATATCAATACATCTTGTGTGGTACTCTGTTAGGCCCTTTAAGAGTAATAATTAATAATTAACTTTTCTACTGTGCGTGTTCAAGAAGACCAATGACGAACGGTCTTTTTACTTTCTAGTAAATTGTTTGAGGGATGGTCAGTGAGAGGAACATCAAAAAGGTATTTCCAGTTAATTTTGCACCTAACATAATATAACTTCACGCCTTTATCTCCGAAGGGGTAGGCAGAGGTGTATTACACACTCCGCCACTTATATTTCAGTCGCAATGTAATAGGATGCAAGCCTGTTGTGATCTACCGGGCACTTATCCGGGCTAATACCGGGCTCTAATTTTGCAACGAAAAATGTTTATTGTATAAAAACCTATATTGATATAACAAAAGTTGAAGAAGAAAAGACACAAAATTGGTTGAGTGTAGAATTAGACTCTATGACCACAATTATGATACGCATAACATAGTTTAGTGCCACATCCTCGTTTACTTCTGCCTGCCCACATCTACGGCAGAAAGGCTTAATGATATAGTGGTGTGCTCGAACTGTTAATCATGCGAATATAATGAAGTTATACACAGGATTTTGTAATACGCTGTTAATATTAAAACATGGCGTGTTTAAAAGTAAAAAGAAGCCAATGTTTCATGTACTTATGGTATTTTATTTAAAGTAATGTTTCACGGATTAGGAATACAAAATGTCAGTAAGATGCGGCAATGGAAAACACGAAGCAAATAGCAAATCCTCATATTGAGTTACAATGCGACTGTGACGGAAATTTGGCGATTCCCAAGTCGAGTAGTGATCTGCGAAAAACTGTATAGTAAAGACGTGATAAGCAATTTTTTATTTCTTTTATTTTTAGTCTCACGCCTGTATCCCCATAGGGGTAGGCAGAGGTGTAAATATTACACCCACATTTTGCTATGAATTTTTAGGTCCCACGTAATAGGGGGCGAGCCTATTGCCGTCGCCGGGCACATTACCAGACTCCGGGCTGCTACTGAGTATTCGGAAAGCCCAGTAACACTTTTGCCCGACCTGGGAATCGAACCCGGGACCTCCGATCAGCAGTCGCATACGCTATCCACTGGACCACGGAGCCAGACGCTATTTTTTATACACTGAACATATTTATTTATGGCACATACATACATATTTATTATTTTATTTACTCTAAGAATAACATAAAAGTGTTATGCAAAGCGTTATTTTACGTGTGCACGATTACGTTACACGAGTTTCTTTGGTCCACCAAAGAAAGTATTCTTAAAAGTATATTTCTGGAAAATGTTGGAAAAACAACAAAGAAATGATAGACTTGAAATACTACCTGTAGGTCATTGATTTAATTTATGTCCCCTATGCACATCAATGTGAATGTAACAATATAACGGCTGCTTTAAACAAATTTTTAATTATCAACTCGTTACAGATTGGACAGCGAAAGCAACCTACCCTATTAGCCTAAACGAAAGCCAGACGTGATATCAAAATAGCGTATTTTTTCTGCGTAGGTATACGGTCGTTTCGGCATAAGCGTTTATACGCACTCAACGTGCTACGCGCGCGTGGTTGTGTGTCAGAATGAACATGATTACACGAGCTTTTAAAATGCTTCAACGTTTGTCCGTGGTAAAACATGCGCCTATGTGCGCTTACGCACGCTTCCAGTAACGAACGTATACGCACTTCTAAAGCGCTAGTCTGAAACCGCTCTTAAGTGGAAGTAGAAATTCAATTAAGATTAAAAACAGCCATGTTGCGTCGTCAAAACGCGCAAATTATCGAAATTTCCTCATCGATATCACCAAAACAGGCTATTTAACCCCTAATAACGTAATTCCTGAATAATACGCTATCTACATATATCAATAGCCATTTATGAAACGTTATTAGGTATACATTGTGCTATCGGTATAATGTAAATCCAAAATAGTATGGTTAATATCGTTAATACTATCTGTTAAACTGTTTTATGTACACATAATGTATTAAATGTTTTAGATAAATAGGTACCTAAACATTTAATTTTGTACCCGAAATTTTGGCCAGGTTGCATCGATCGCGGGTTGACATAGTATGCGTTTAAGTAAATTTTTATGAATAATGAGCTAGTTGGTTAAAGGAAAACAACATAATAAGATATAATCTACTTTGTGTCTATAGATGATAAGCCGTATTTATTAGGTTTGGTAAGGCAAATCTGAATTTTTGAGTTCAGGATAAAGAAATTTCGACTTTTGTATCCAAGTCCTAAATCACTTGAGATACCTACGAACTCCTATCTGCCAAAATATTTTATTAAAATCCGTTTAGCTATTTTGGAGGTTACCTCAGAAAAACGGCAAGACAAACAAACAAAGACAATTTATTTGGTAGCAAGTAAATATTAGAAAACACGGCAATTTTACTTAGGAATATGTACAAATGTGTTCTATGTTTTGCTTATCTAACTTGTATTCGCCCTCTTACTGGCTATCAGTTCCTATCAGTGCTCCTATGTACAATGTTGCTTATATCTCCCTTAAGGCTATCGCCACGTTACATATAGTTGCATTAGTACACAACTCTAGCGTCTAGCCCTCTCCAGCGTCCAAACTTAGCGAATTTAAACTAATGTTATATCTGTTCCACAGAATATGTTCTATACAATAAAATTACGTGTAACTGAATGACTTACATATTTGAAAATATATTTAGGTTGTATTACATGAAATGTGACCGTGTGGTGACGGATTAAGAAAACAATGTGTCACTACTCAATTTTATATAGTGAATGTGGTAACAGCGACTAAGACAAAAATACGAAGCAAATAGTACCTTTGCCAAGCAACGGAAAACTGGACATGAAGCCCGACCCGTCTGGTCAACGCGGTACAGCAGGCCAAATTCTGATATTGAATCATAAAACTATTGAGACGCAAATTGGGTAAGGCCAAGGCAACTGCAAAAAGCTGTATGTCATACTGTCGTGTTTTGTAAGTATAAATTAATTGTACGTGACCTTTTAATAGACTATCTCACTATGTTCTACGGGCCTTTTCTTACTATAGTAAGATTAAGGCCAAAGTATTCCAAACTGGCCAAGTGAGTTGGCAGACTTTCAAACGCACATAAACTAACGCTTAACGACAAGTCAGCAGAGCACGCCTTAGATTTGAACCCTTGTCTATCTCGAAATACTCGTCTCTGCGTAGCAGTCTGTTACTTTCACCACTAGGCTATGCCTCCCGTAATTAGCTCTCGTACTCATATATGTAACTGGAAAAGATATATGAAAGAATAAGTTAAGCTTCCTTTCTATTTGATCCGACGTTTCGATCTGGGTTCCAGCAACCTTGGACTGTTGGTGCGTGGAAGTATCGACTCCGTGGAGCTCTTGTTTGGATGCCTCCCTTCACTTGGTCTTTAAATTTTGGGCTGCTTTGATAGTCGAGCAGTATTGTACGTGACTGAGCATCATTATATCTCGGATACAATTCCTGTATCGATCAAAAAGTGGTACTTACATTTTTAAACGAAATATAAATTTCGAGGAAAGGCAACTTTCAATATGAAAGATATTGCAGCTTATTTTTATATATTGTCGCGATTCAGACCCGCTACATAAATATTTATACTCCAGATCCATATTTTCACATTTATGGATTTCTGCGTAGCAATATGCAGTTGTATGTTGCAGACATATTTTTGTCGTTGTAAATGTATTAATTACTAGGGATATTTTGGTACTATGAAGGTATATTAATTACATACTAACTTTTTGTAAAAAACAGAAATAATCTCAACTCAAAATTTCAATCATCATCATTATAAAGGTATGTATATGAAATCACTTGCCCGGTTGACATATCATCGCATAGTTTAAATAACTGTAACTATATACATGCAATTTGAACAGTGGGTACCTTTTATTGTAAACAATTATACAACAGACTATACAATATGTTGTTCTGCATTTCTATAATATTGTAATAATACAACATAGACAGCATACTTGTTAACCTAAAATTATTTCAAACAGTGTGCGATGATGTAAGAACCTATTTTAAGTAAATGTTAATTAGATATTCAATCAGAATATACTGTTGAATCGTGCAAAATAAGACTGTATCTCGCAATCACTGAAGGTACGTGTCCTTGTGTATGTTAGGCACTTGCAATGGCTATCAGCTGAGCGACGTTCAATATACCGTGTTAATTTACAAAGTGTATGATGACAAAATGTGTTTTAACTTGAAGTGACTTATTTCTTCATGTATTTGTATTCAGTATTTACATAGTAGTATATTCACCCCTTAAAATATTTTGCAAATGTAAATCAACATCCTGTATAGTCCTATATCTACTAGCAACGATCTGAAAGCTAATACACCTACAAAGAAAGGTTTGCCTTGAATTTTTAACACTTTCCTCGCAAAATACTGTTCTAAAGGCACTCAAGTCTAAGAACTTAGATAAAAAGATAGCTGTTTCCTATAAATAAGCTTAGTTATTTGAAGTTAAACAAGTTTCGTTTGAGATAAAACAAGTAAGTGTATTGAAACTATTTTTCATTGATGCGGGGCCTCCATTTTAGCCAATGAGCTGTGAAAGCGACCACTCTTGAATCTGCCGAAGACTTTAAACTGAATTTGGCGAGGTGCCAGACTCCTTATTCTGGGACAATGGGATTATGGCGATAAAAAGTATTGTCTATTGCATGCACAGACCACCTGGTCTGTGATTGCATGTGACGGGTGGATAATTATGAATACCACAAACATATAGAACATCAACCCGCATTTGGCCAGAGTGGTGGACTATGACTTTACCACTACCATAGTGAGAAGAGGCTCGTACCCAGTAGTTTATAATAGAAGGAATAAATACATATATTCATCTTGAAGGATTGGCCAGAGGTAGGATTATATATTAACATTCATATTGAATAAAATTTCGTCATAAGAGAGATATTTAATGTTTAGACCAGTGATAAAGAAAATTTTAAGAAAATTTTACATGCTACAACAACAATTGTTTCATAAATTATATCCATTATTATATTTGTTGCAAGGCTTTTATAACGCTTCGGTATTGCTTTCGTCGAATTCAATAAAAAAATAAATTGCATTCATGACGCTTTAAATGTAATAGAATGTATTGACCTTAGACTTTAGAGAAACGATCGAACCTTTCCGGCACTTCAATAAATTAAGAACAAAACAATACTTGACCTATTGGCCAATAATGAAAGGTCAATGACACTCTGATAAAATGCCGAGAGCTTTTCAAACGTTATTAAAATTGTAGCAATTTCCCGAATAAGGATGCGGCTAGACACTCCTAAAGGTTCAAGTTTATAACACTGCTAAATAGTTGGTTAGTTGCCTTCTGTATTTATGTGTTAGTTAAATACTAAGTAAGTATTGCTACTGACTGCCTTCGTGGTCTGGTGGGTGACGAATGCGTCTGCTGATCGGGTCGCAGGTTCGATTCCCGGGTCGGTCAAAAGTGTTACTAAGATTTGCCGAATTCTCAGCGCCTAAAATTCATAAGACAAAATGTGGGTGTAATATTACACCTCTACCTACTTTATAAAAATATTATGAAGCAAGATATATATATGCCTAAAATTGTGTGTTTAGAATTAATAAATAGGAATTCAGTTTTTATGGGCCGGAACTGATAGTTAGCAGGGTGTGAGTTAAGTTCAAGGCAGTTCCAAATAAAAGATGTTCTGCAGTGGACTGTATATTATATATTCGTAGTATACTGGTTCGATACAAAAGTGAATGCCCGACAATATTCAGCGCAAGCGAAATTTGAATATACGTGTGTGTCGTTGGGCTTCTGATCGTTGACCGCTTGACGGCGCGCGCTCCCGTGCGCAGGCGCCGTAGTGTTGTGACACGATTGTAGTGATGTGAAAAAGGTTGTTACTAATTAATATTAGTAACGTGTCTACGACAATGTGTCGTAGACAGCTTCGGGAAGGAGGTCTATTCTTGAAGTAACTTATTCCTTGACCAAGAAAAAAGGTAAACTATAGTCTATAGACTAATTAAGAAACGCACGCGGGCCGTACAATATATAAACAAATAGTTCACTTTAAATCATCATATCAGCCAAACGACGTCCCCTGCTGGACATAGGCCTCCCCCAAGGTTCTCCACACAGACCGGTCTTGAGCCGCCCGCATCCAACCGCCTCCCGCGATCTTCACGAGATCGTCGGTCCATCTTGCGGGGGGCCTACCTCTGCTGCGTCGTGCGGTACGTGGCCGCCACTCCAGAACCTTTCTGCCCCAACGGCCATCGGTTCTTCGAGCTATGTGCCCTGCCCACTGCCACTTCATCTTGGCTATCCGGAGAGCTATGTCGGCGACTTTGGTTCTACTGCGGATCTCCTCATTTCTGATTCGATCTCGCAGGGAAACTCCAAGCATAGCTCTCTCCATCGCCCTCTGAGTGACCTTGAGCCTTCTGATAAGGCCCATAGTGAGCGACCACGTCTCTGATCCGTAAGTCATCACTGGCAACACACACTGGTCAAAGGCTTTCGTCTTGAGACACTGCGGGATATCGGATGAGAAGATATGTCGTAGCTTCCCGAACGCTGCCCAACCGAGTTGGATTCGACGATTGACCTCCTTCTCGAAGTTGGACCTACCTAATAAGACTACTTGTCCCAGGTAGCTATACTTGTCGACAACTTCGAGCGTAGAGTTCCCAACCTGAATAGGAGCAGGTACAACATGGACGTTCGACATGATTTTCGTCTTGTCCATGTTCATCTTAAGACCTACTTGTTGGGAGACTCTACAGAGGCCATCGAGCATTGTGCCTAGGTCTTCCATGGTCTCAGCCATGACTACGATATCGTCTGCGAATCGAAGGTGAGTGATGTACTCGCCGTTGATGTTGATGACGAGTCCATTCCAGTCCAGAAGCTTGAAAACATCCTCCAGCGCAGTGGTAAACAGTTTCGGGGATTTGACATTCCCCTGTCTCACCCCTCGCTGGAGTTGAATAGGTTTCGAACTGTGGTCCTGGAGGCGGACTGACATAGTGGCGTTTTCATACAAACACTTCAGCACTTCGATATATCGGTAGTCAATCCGGCACCGTTGGAGAGACTGTAGCACCGCCCAGGTTTCGATCGAATCGAAGGCTTTCTCATAGTCCACAAACGCCAAGCATAGGGACTGGTTATACTTCTCGGACTTCTGTATAACCTGCCGCAGCGTATGTATGTGGTCTATGGTACTATAGCCTTTACGCAAACCGGCGTGTTCGGGAGGCTGGAAGTCGTCTAGCTTGCTCTCGAGACGATTCGTGATGACCCTCGAAAACAGCTTGTAGACGTGGCTCAGAAGTGTGATGGGTCTGTAGTTCTTTAAGAGGGTTTTATCCCCTTTCTTAAAGAAAAGCACCAGCACACCTCTGTGCCACGCCTGTGGCGTTTTACCCTCGAGAATGACGGAATTAAATAGCTTCCGGATTGCTTCTCTAGCGGGTGCACCGCCGGCCTTCAGAAGCTCGCTCGTAATTCCGTCATCACCCGGCGCCTTGTTGTTTTTGAGCTGTTTGAGAGCCACACTAATCTCGTGCATGCTGACGTCCGGGATATCTTCGGTATAGTGTCGGGTCAATCCAGCTCTAGGGTCTGACGCTGGAGTGCTTGCGGGTTGTTGCGTTGTCGTGTATAGCTGTCCATAGAACCTTTCGATCTCCTCCAAGAGCTCAGGCTTGGACGATACGATTCTGCCATCTTCCGTCTTCAGCTTTGTCAGCTGACTCTTCCCAACAGACAGCCTATAACTTGTTTATAGTTAAGGATCAATTTTGATAAAACAGGAATAAAAACAATTTTATAAACTATTTATGATGAAAACCTTATCTTAATTCTGGTTAGACGACCATAACGGTATTTTTGCCAAGTAATCAATATTGCGATTTGCTCAAAACAATTCATTAAAAAAGCGTTATTTACTTCTAACATGGAATTTGTTCAAAAAAATATTAGTAATTCTTAACTTAATAACGGCTAGCCCACGTTTCCTGACTAGAAACACGTTATCCGTTTCTCGCGCTTCATTAATTCCAGGCGTGTTCGGGGATGCCTTATGCGTGCGAAGATGGGATATGCGCGCAGGGACCTTTACCATTCCGCTCGGAGAGCTTATAGCGTGCAAGCGTGCGTCATCGCATCGTGTTCCCGCAAAAACTCAAATATGTCGGGGAACATTAAGAGGTTAAATTCGATTTTTTTTGTGTAATACTTTATTGCATTAACATTATCTTCCTTAATATCTTCACCAAGTTTGAGGGAAGAATAGCTGACCAACGAATTAGTCATATTTATAAAATTATTATGACTGCCTTGTTGGTTTGCTATTATCCCTCAGACTAACTAGGTGTAGTGACTACCTTTGACGGGCAGGAACTGGATGAGAGTAGCCTTGGATCCACCACTGCAGTCAGCCAACTGGAAGATGGCGGTCAAACCAACCAAAGTAAGGCGAAAGCAAAAGGCAAGATACTATATAGGCAGCAGCATTAAGTATCAAAGACTTCCGCCTCTACGATCGCCAATCCGTCTGCCAAGCGTGGCGATCAAAGCAAAATCTCCCAAAAATGAGCCACACACGATAAAAACGGCCTCTATTCCCCGGCGGCCCCGCTATTCCTGACTCAAATAGCGGCCATGGTAACGGTAAGGCAAGGGGTGCGATAAACCTCCGGCAGAGATTTGTCGTAATATTTTATTTATTTAATTTCATTCATCACACTCCGATGAGAATGCAGAAGCTATGTATGAGGACATATCTCAGGCTATACATAGCTTCAAAACCCATTACACCGTTGTCATGGGAGATTTTAACGCGAAACTAGGCAAACGAGTGGTGATGAGCTGAGGGTGGAGCGATTTGGATATGGACACCGGAACTCGCGGGGCCAGTTGCTGGCTAGCTTCATGGAGAAGGCAGGACTCTTCTTGATGAATTCCTTTTTCAAAAAGCTAGAATGCCGCAAGTGGACCTGGATAAGTCCATATGGTGCCACCAAAAATGAGATCGATTTCATAATGTCAATGATGAGGTTAATATTTAATGATGTCTCTGTGATCAGTTCGCATAAAGCGGGCCGCGGTCACCGAATGGTAAGAGGCACATTGAATATTAGTCCCAGCCTCAAACGGTCGAGATTGATGAAGTCTACGCTCCTACCAGCGCCAGTTCAAATCTAAAACCCCGAGAGCTTTCAGCCTGGGAGAATGCGTAGATGTGGACGACTTTAGTGACAGGTTAATGAATGCTGTCCATACAACAGGCTTAAAGTTTTTAAAGCCCATGACGATTAAAAGAGCCCATAAAATCTTTGGTCCGATCCTCGAGCTTAAACTTATAAGGAAAGGCGTAAGATGCTTCTCCATGCTTCCGACGATATGCCAAAGTATCGGTGGCTTAATAAACAGACCTCTAAGTCTCTGATTCGCGATCTTCGCCAATACAACACTAAGTGTGTTCAAGACGAATGGTGACAGAATTATCTCATCCAGACTGAGGTCTGGACGAGATAATTCTGTCACCATTCGTCTTCAGCCTTGTCAGCTGACCTGCCCGATAGACAGATCACTTTTGAACACTTTGGCACCGTAATCTGCTCAATTGCTTCTTGAACACACTTAGTGTTCTATTTTCGGAGATCGCGAATCAGAGACTTAGATATCTGTTTATTAAGCTGAGGCAGAGGAGCTGAGGCTCCTGGAAGAGATCAAACTGAACAGCTATACACGACTACACGACCACCTGTTATTACTCCAGTCACTGACCCTAGAGCTGAATCGACCCGACACTATACCGAAGATATCCCGGACATGACATCCCGTCAACATGCACGGGATAAGAGCGGCCCTTAATCAACTCAAAATCAACTAGGCTTGACCGGGTGATGACGGAATTACGTCAGAGCTTTTGAAAGCTGTTAGCGCACCTGCCGTGGAAAACTTCGAAAGTTATTAAATTCTGTCATACTCGAGGGCAAAACGCCACAGGCATGGCACAGTGGGGTGGTGCTTTTCGTCAAAAAAGGCGATAAAACCCTTTTAAAGAACTACAAACCCATCTCACTCCTGAGTCACGTTTATAAGTTGTTTTCAGGGGTCGTCACAAATCATCTCGATACCAAGCTAGACGACTTCCAGCCTCCCGAACAAGCGGGTTTCCGTAAAGGCTATAGTATAATAGACCACATACATACGCTGCGGCAGGTTAAGTCTGAGGAGTATAACCAGCCTCTATACTTGGCGTTTGTGGACTATGAGCAAGCCTTCGATTCGATCAAAACCTGGGCGGTACTGCAGTCTTGCCAACTGTGCCATCGACGACTATCGATACGTCGAATTGCCGAAGTGTTTGTTCGAAAACGCCACCATGTCAGTCCGCCTCCAGGACCAGAGTCTAAAACCTATTCAACTATAGCGAAGGGTGAGGCAGGGAGATGTTATATCTCCGAAACGTTCAACGCTGCGCTGGAAGACGTTTTCAAGGTTCTGGACTGTGAAGGACTCGGCATCAAATAAACGGCGACTACTTACCTTCTATTTGCTGATTATATCGTAGTCATGGCTCAGACCATGGAAGACCTCAGCACAATGCTCGATGGCCTCCGTAGAGTCTCCCAACAAGTAGGTCTTAAAATGAACATGGACAAGACGAAAATCACGTCTGACTTCCATGTCGTACCTGCTTCTATTCAGGTTGGGAACTCTACACTCGAGGTTGTCGACAAGTACGTATAGCTGGGAAAATGAGCCGATTTAGGTAGGTCCAACTTCGAGAAAGAGGTCATTCGTCGAATCTAATATGGTTGGGAGGCGTTCGGGAAGTCACGCCATATCTTCACGTCTGATATCCCGCAGTGTCTCAAGACGAAAGTCCTTGACTAGTGTATGTTGCAAGCAAGATGATCTATGGAGCTGATACGTGGTCACTTACTTTGGGCCCTATCCGGAAGGTCCGGGTTACTCAGAGGGCAATGGAAAGAGCTATGTTCGGTGTTTTCTTGCGAGATCGAAAAAGAAATAAGGAGATCCGCAGGAGAACCAAAGTCACCGACATAGCTCTCCGAATAGCCAGGCTAAAATGGCAATGGGCAGGGAACATAGCTCGAAGAACCGATGGCCGCTGGGGCAGGAGGGCTCTGGAGTGGCGACCACGCACCGAACGACGCAGCAGGAGTATTCCTTCCACAAGGTGGGCCGACGATCTATATAAGATTGCGGGAAGCGGTTGGATGCGGGCGGCTCGAAATCGAGTCTGTGTGGAAAACTTTGGGGGAGACTTATGTCCACCAGTTGACGTTTCTAGGCTGACATGATGATGACTATGTGATTGAAAATATTGTTACTGTCTATTATACGCAAATTTATTATATTAAATTGCCACTATGGAAATAGGGTTTTAAATATACTTTTTTAGCTATTAATTGCTTAAGATTAGAAAAATAATCAAGGCTGTGCATATAAATTATACAAATTGCTGCATATATTGATGATAAGTGAAATATATAATATGTTGATGATAAGGATATTTATTTAATTAAAACTTTTTAATTTAATTGATTCAATTTTCATACTGCATTTTATTTCATTATCCAGTTTTTTGATATGTGATGCTTAGCTATATAGACGTTAGTAACAATTGAAGTAAGAAAAACCTGTTTTTAGCTTAGTAAGCAAGCATATATTTTTCATTTCTTTTTTATTTTTCGCTAAAACTTAGCTTAAAAGAGTCATAGGTACTTTAGCCTCTTTTTACGTATGGTACTAATGTATAAATATTAAGAAAGGTCTTAGCTACAAAACAGTTAATAGACTTAGCGCGTTTATAGTTAAGCATTTTAGGGTAAATTTATTGAAAATAGAAACCTCATAAATATAAAGAAAACGCTTAGCTAAAAGATCTCTAAGTGTAGGTTAACGAGGCTTTAGTGCGGCAAACAATGTCAAAAAAAATGTGTATTGCTTAACTAAACCAAACAATTCTGTTTTTTTATTTAATTTTAAGTACATTTCTGAGCAGGAAATATCCTAAATGACGCTGGCAAATATTTGTTTAAATAATATTTAACAATCACTGATTTATGTATAATAGTTTTCTAGAAACAACGATTCCCACGTTTTTTACGTTTTTCTCCAAAATCACTCTTTGGGGTTAACGTGGTTTTAGTTAACGGACGGCAGTATAATTGACTTTTGTTAAGTACTTTTTAAGCTTGTACGCAGATAAATTATTATATAAAAGCATTTCATAAAGGGATTTATGTATAATTCCTTGAGTTATATATACTTCTTAGTTCTTGCATATATTTTGTTATAAACAGATACAGTGGTAGCGATGAAAACACGAAGTAATGTTACCCGGGAAGTCCGAGGGAAAGTTAAACAGACTGTGAACACTGAACCCGCAGCGAATTTAATCAAAACTAAGTTGAATAAGCTGTAAAAATTTGGAGTTGAAGTGCATTCATTTGTCTGTGATGTATATATTTAAACATAATTATCGCGGTTAAGGCATATTAAAATATATGTATAGGGATTTTGTAAGTTCTTCGGATTCGGTTTTCTTCTATACCACATACCCAATTTTAGGGCGCTATTTCAAGAGGTCAAGGATGTGAAATGGAAATATTTCGGGAGGGTGAAGATAACAAAAAAGTAAATCGGTTGGTTAACCGTGAGTAAAGGGTATATAAAAACCACCATGTTGATCATCTGCCTCTGGTTATGCCGGTTGGATCCAAGCCAAGACTCTCTACTCAGATATTACAGAATAATAGCTTTTCCACAGAGCGACTACTACCTTACCTACGCAACCAAAAGGGATAACGATATTCCAAAGCTTAGACCAGTGTCATTTTAGTGAGAGACTTCCCACAACGACCCAAAGATCTTCATGACAGTCAGGACCAAGCGACTGGTTAACGTGCTCTCCGAGACACCGGTCAAGTGATAATGAATGATTCAAAACTATCTACGCCTCTTTAAAAAAAAACCGTCACGATTTCCCTACGAAGGTCAAAATACATATTTCTCTGGGTTTATATCTACTTCGATTCGATTATTTCATTTCATAAACAGGGACGCAGCAGAGCTCTTGCTCAAAAAAGAAAGTCATAAATATATTTAGAATTTGCTGCTTTACGACGTCGCACAATTTTACTGGTTTTCATTTTATTATTTATTTCGTACTAAAATCTAATATTTATTGGTTCTTATTTCCTTGTTTGCAAGCTATTAAAATTATGTATAAGCAGAGGCAAACGTTGCACTAGTTGCGTTTAACCGTAATAAGCTCACAAGTTTTAATTTATGTTGAAGCACAAATTTATATAATAAACAAGATTAAAACCGGTATTCGTTTTAGACTTCGCCCCATTTCTGATATCTCCGGTGTTAGTAATCGTGGTAAAAAGTAACCTATGTCACTTTCCAAACTCTAGAGTATCTCTACACACAAAAAATATACCATCCCGCTCAGGTGCGATGCGAAAAAAGGATAAATAAACTAATAAACACACTACCGTATTGTATATATTAGTACGGATTAATTAATGTACAATATAGCTAAATAACATTACATTAAAATATTTGTTCGTAGATTTGAAAGATCAAGTAAAATATTAAATATTCCAATTTATATCGACTGACATAATTTATTTTAACAAGACAAAAATAAAGCTTTTCATATTTTCAATAGGAAAAACTCCTTCGAGTTGAAATCTCAGTCAATTTTTGCATGGTAATGCAACGAAATATTACATATTCATTTATTCAGTTTCATGTCGACGTCAAATAAAATGGCGGGAACTTTGGCCGGACTAAATTTAAATAGCTGAAAATATTTGCAGTGTGGAACTATTTTTCTTATGCTGAAATTCTCTGTGATATTTTATATGTTTTACTAGAGTAACTTACAATATGTGCAGAACGGAATGTCGTAAGTGAGGATTCTTATAGAGAATTATGGTTAGATTGTTTATATTTAGTAGCGCTGTGTATAGTGTACAGTCAGTATCCACTTATCATCATGTTCTCGACAAGGTCAAGGATTTGCACACCATCATATTTACCACTTTAATCATATCAAGACCATGGTTGGTGTAAACGTCGGGACAAATAATAAGTTTGCGTTTTGTTTTAATAAATTGCGCTGATGTATCTTTCTTTCAGTCAGTGCGCTGCATTGCTTGTCCATTCTTCAATACTCATATTCTTCCCAGCGTACACATTTCTTAGTTACCTAGCACAGAGGCATATAGCATAACATACACTACCCGATATACCTTTCTTTCATCTCAATACGCTGCATTGCTTGTCCATTCTCCAATACTCGTATCGTAGCGTACATTTTATAAGTACCTAACACTCAGGCATATTTCTACATAGAACAACATACACAGGCAGCCTAGGTGAACTAGAGCACGATATTTTAACAAGCACCGTGCACACTGGACTGTGATTTGAGGTGGATTAACAATCTGCGCTCGACCACTTCACTCTGGGACCCGTTGTTTGGTTGACCTTTACGGTTTAATATTGGATTGTTTGCATTATAATTATATTGGTAAACTAGAGGACGCCAGCAGCTACGCCTGCAATTATTTTAAATTAACCCGTTTTGGCCGATCCCGTGGGCATTTCGGGAAATCCCTTCTTAGTGCACCCCTACGGTCCTCAAGGAACATACATGCCAAATTTCAGCTTCCTGCGCACAATAGTTTCGGCGGTAGCGTGTCTGTCAGTCAGTCAGTAACGCAAGGATTTTATATATTAAGATTTTATTTTTTATTTCATGTTAATAGGAAAACAAACAGTATGCTATAACTAAATTATAAGCTATTACTATACCACGGTGGTCAGACACTTTGGTAGGTGTATGATTTGATGTTGAGTTGTTCGTCTCTTCTCAAAGATACTATTTGCTTTGTGTGTTTTCCTTAGTCGCCTCTTACAGTACCAGTGGGATGCCTTAGGGCGGTGACACACACTAATCTTATCTATATATACTATCTTTTTTTTTATAGACTTACGCCTGTTTCCCCGAAAGGCAGACGTGTTATAATATTACACCCACATTTCGCCATGAATTTTGAGGTCCCATGTAATAGGGGGCGAATCTATTGCCGTTACCGGGCACATCACCAGACTCCATGCTGCTACTGAGAATTTGGAAAAACCCAGTAACACTTTTGCCCGACCCAGGAATCGAACCCGGGACCTCCGATCAGCAGTCGCATACGCTATCCACTGGGCCACAGAGGCAGCCAGTGCATAGCCGAAAAATTCTTGGCCAAAAGTCAAAAGGTCTATTGCGCATTCGTGGATTTGGAAAAGGCTTATGATAAAGTGGTGAGGAATGAAATGTGGTCGGTACTGTCGATGTATGGGGTGAACAGCAGCCTCATACGAGCTCTGAAATCCCTTTATGAATATTCTAGAGCTTGTGTGAGGATAAATGGGTCGTACACGGATTGGTTTACCATCGAGACAGGTGTTAGACAGGGAGCATCGCCGTGGCTGTTCAACCTCTTCATTGACAGTTGTTTGCAAGATTGGAAAAATAGTGACTGTGGATTAAGGATGAATGAGTTACTTGTCAAATGCCTCCTTTATGCTGATGATCAGGTTATACTTGCGTCTTCAGCGGAGGAATTGCAGGACATGGTAACAATCATGCATCGTGCGTTAGAGAGGAAAGGAATGAAGTGAATGTAAGTAAAACGAAAGTTATGGTTTTTGAAAAGGAATTACGGCCGTTACGGCTTGTAATGTTATGGTCGATGGACAGCGAGTGGAGCAAGTGAATGAGTTTCTATATTTAGGTACGCTGTTTACAAGAGATGGTAAGAATGTAGAAGATATTGAAAGAAGAGTTAATGCAGGTAATAGAGTGAATGGAGCTCTGAAGGCGTTTATGAAAAGCCAAAACGTGTCCAAAAAAGCACATTTGACTGTCCATAGAGGGGTGTTAGTACCTACTCTTATGTATGGTAGTGATAGTTGGGTATGGCAGAAGAGTCATAAAAGTAGAATAAATGCTGTAGAAATGAGAGTACTGAGAAGTATGTGTGGTATTTCTTTGACTGACAGAGTAAAGAATTGTGTGATAAGAGAGTGTTGTGGGGTAAAACAAGATGTAGTGACAAGCATCGAAAAAGGTATGCTAAGATCGTTTGGGCACGTGGAGAGGATGGATGACGAAAGACTGACCAAGCAGATATATAAGGCAAGTGTGGAAGGGACAGGACGAAGGGGAAGACCTAGGTGGACGTTCTCTGACCAAATTGGAGACATCCTAAAACAGGACAGGTTAGAAGCACCCTGAACAGAAGAGCATGCATGAGGAATCTGATGGGAGTGAATGAAGCAAGAGAGATATGTCAGGATCGTTGCAAATGGCGTTCCGTAGTCTCTGCCTACCCCTTCGGGAAATAGGCTTGAGTCTATGTATGTATGTTTATCTTTTAAATCTTACCTACTGCTGAACTAAAGTTTCTATGTATAAAACAAAATAATATCAGGTACAAGTACCTTTCAAAAGGGCGTGCACCGGTCTTCGGGTACGTAAGTAAGTAGGGTAACTTAGGTTGGGTTTTATTCATAAGTTTTAGGTTTAAAAAACAACTAATTGATTGAACAGGGACAAAAATCATTGAAGGCTCTACTTCTTGAACAGGCATTTATTTTTCAAAACTTAGTTGTCAATATTATTTTAAGTTATACCTATTTCTTATACATACATACATAGACTCACGCCTGCTTCCCCGAAGGGGTAGGCAGAGGCATATTGAACGCCCACGTTTCGCCAGTGTTTTGATTATCGGGATATTTTGTTTGCCAGAGTCTCGTCCGTTGATCGGCAGGTGCACCACTTGCAGGTGAGGTTGGCTTGGGACCCTAAGTTCTTGGCGGGAACCCTATGCACCCTATTTCTTATAATATTCCAAAAAGTGAAACTGTCATAAATATTTGTTAACAAATATATTTTGAATCTGAGTTTGTTTTGTTTTTAAGCAATTCAAAATTACACAAAGTTTTGGAGAAGAATTACTTCGTCAAACAAACGTTAAGTTTTAGTTACGAGAAACCTTGTATGTTTGCCTAAATTGCCGTAAATCCTGTACTAAATATCGTGGTAATGAGCCATGAGTAGCTTCCATAGTTACAGTTAATGCTCATAAAATCTGTATTTCCTCGTAATGCTGCCCAGCATTACGAGGAAATACAGATATTATGCCACTTCAATTAACTGTGTGTTATAATGAGGCAGTACTTGGTTTTCGGTTTATTACTCCAAGTTATTTTAGGCTAATCAAGATTTATAGGATAGAATTATTGCTTAAAATAAATTAAGTCATACATAGATAACAGAGTAAAGCAGGCCGCACACCAGCGGCACATGCTACACGCATCGAACATTTACGTCGCCACAATCATTGCGCTACTATTCAGCTTACTACAAATGTATTGTATATGCGCACATTGGAAGCACAGTTGTAGCGTGGCACCGCTTTGAGAATGTCGACATCATCGTCTGATGACGACGATTTCTTGATGTGGCGATTAATGAGAAAAGAAAGACGTTATTAGGTTCATCCATTTAATCAACACTGTACCTACAATTTACGGGAATTTCAAAATTCCCATGAATTACAATCCGCTGAAGATAAGTTCCACTTATGTTATCGAATGTCTGAAAACACATACAAGCTATTATTAAATTTAGTTAAGTTTACCAAAATAAAATACATATAATATACTTCAGAGAGTGTATTTCAGCTAACCTAATACCTAACCTAGATATATATAGCTAACCCCACTACCAATCATATAAATCAAGGGAGACCGAATAACGATGCTACAGAAAATCGAGAATATTTGTGTTTCTTACTTCTTAAAACCATACGGGCTGGTGTCATGGCAAAATAATTACACAATGTAGCACGATTTTAAATGTACAAAGAAAGGTACATACTCTTTTCATTGAATTTTCGCCAATCTTAGTCCAAAGGTGCATAGGGTTCCCACCAAGAACTTAGGGTCCCAAGCCAACCTCACCTGCAAGTGGTGCACCTGCCGATCAACGGATGAGGCTCTGGCAAACAAAATATCCCGATAAGCGGCAATAGGCTCGCCACCTATTACGTGGGATCAAAACACTGGCGAAAAGTGCGTTTAATATGCCTCAGCCTACCCTTTCGGGGAAACAGGCGTGAGTCTATGTACATATGTATGTATGCTTATTCCAAATAATTTCTGTAATCCGTCTGTTACTATAATCATTGAGCGTATGATAGTATAGTATAGGGGTTTTTTTCAACCTCTGCAATAAACTCAACGTAAAATTCTATGTTGTCTCTCATTTTTGCAAACCAACGCGACACAAAAAACGAACGTGTTCGATCTTGGATTCGTGTAGCGCGGACATCGTCTCGCTACAAAGTACGCCCGCTACAAATGTTTCCTCGGTGTGCGTGCTCACGTACAAATATATGGGGGCGTTAAATGTGTCGCGTTTCAAATGTGGCGCTACAATTATCGAGTTACAAATGTATGTCTGGTGTGCGGCCTGCTTAAAACTCCGGTCGTATCAAGAGCTTAAAAAAGGGCAGGCAACCGAAAGCAATGGCAATTGCTCAAGAGCTAGGCTCTGAAATGAAAGAAGGAGAATAGTAAAACTAAAGGTGCCGACTAGATATGCTTTCATAGACACGTGTTCCGAAAAGGGTAGATCGAGACTACGGACCTCCATTTGGTACGATCCTGACTTGTCTTCTTGCTTCAACGATAATTAAAATTTTTATATTGTTATGTATCTAAATTACTACAAAGATACATTAAATATACATACAAGTAGAAAACGTAGGTATATAGTGGAAACTATAATCCTACTCCTACTAATATTATAAATGTGAAAGTTTGTGAAGATGTATGTATAGATGGATGGATGGATGGATGTATGGATGTTTGTTACTCTTTCACGCAAAAACTACTGAACGGATTTGGATGAAACTTTACAGTTATATAGTTTATACATCAGAATAACACATAGGCTACAATTTATAAAGATTTTGTATAATGTTGCCATAATATAAGGAAAATTATGAACTAAGTCGGGAAAAATCCTGAGCTCTGAAAGCTGTCTTCGCGTGCGTTGCCTAAACAGTTAAAGTTACTTGAAGATAATGTACGGTGAAATTGTTTATCATAAAAAGTTCACTATGAAAAATTCAAGATGGCCGCCGTCACAAAATGGCGGATTACTTATTTTCCACAAATACCTCAATACGGGTATCAAATGAAAGAGCTTGATTCGTAGAATAGAGCTCACTATAAAAAATCCAAGATGGCTGTCGCCGCAAAATGGCGGATTACATATTTGCCAAAAATACCTCAATATGCGTATCGAATGAAAGGGCTTGATTGGTAGAATAGGCTTACTATGAAAAATCCAAGATGGCTGCCGCCACAAAATGGCTGATTACATTTTTTCCACAAATACCTCAATATGGGTATCAAATGAAAGGGCTTGATTGGTAAAATATACCTCACTATGAAAAATCCAAGATGTCCGGCGCCACAAAATGGCGGATCACTTATTTTCCACAAATACCTCAATATGGGTTTCAAATGAAAGGGCTTGATTAGTAGAATAGGGCTCATTATGAAAAATCCAAGATGGCTGCCGCCACAAAATGGCTGATCACATATTTTACACAAATACCTCGATATGGGTATCAAATGAACGGGCTTGATTGGTAGAATAGATCTCACTATAAAAAAACCAAGATGGCTACCGCCACAAAATGCCGGAATACTCATTTTTCTGAAATACCTCAATATGGGTATCAAATGAAAAGGCTTGATTGGTAGAATAGAGCTCACCACGAAAAATCCAAGATGGCCGCCGCCACAAAATGGCGGATTTCTTATTTTCCACAAATACCTCAATATGGGTATCAAATGAAGGGGCTTGATTCGTAGAATAGAGCTCACTATGAAAAATCCAAGATGGCTGTCGCTGCAAAATGGCGGATGACATATTTTCCACAAATACCTCAATATGGGTAAAGAATGAAAGGGCTTGATTGGTAGAATAAGGCTCACTATGAAAAATCCAAGATGGCTGCCGACACAAAATGGCGGATTACATATTTTCCACAAATACCTCAATATAGGTATCAAATGAAAAGGCTTGATTGATAGAATAGAGCTCACTATGAAAAATCCAAGGTGGCTGCCGTCAAAAAATGGCGGATTACTTATTTTCCACAAATACCTCAATATGGGTATCGAATGAAAGGGCTTGATACGTAGAATAGAGCTCACTATGAAAAATCCAAGATGGCTGTCGCTACAAAATGGTGGATTACCTATTTGCCACAAATACCTCAATATGGGTATCGAATGAAAGGGCTTGATTCGTAGAATAGAGCTCACTATGAAAAATCCAAGATGGCTGTCGCCACAAAATGGCGGATTACATATTTTCCACGAATACCTCAATATGGGTATCAAATGAACGGGCTTGATTGGTAGAATAGACCTCACTATAAAAAAACCAAGATGGCTACCGCCACAAAATGCCGGATTACTTATTATTCAGAAATACCTTTATAAGGGTATCAAATGAAAAGGCTTGATTGGTAGAATAGAGCTCACTTTGAAAAATCCAAGATGGCTGTCGCTGCAAAATGGCGGTTTACATATTTTCCACAAATAACTCAATATGGGTATCGAATCAAAGGGCTTGATTCGTAGAATAGAGCTCACTATGAAAAATCCAAGGTGGCTGTCACCGCAAAATGGCGGATTACATATTTTCCACAAATACCTCAATATGGGTATCAAATGAAAGGGCTTGATTGGTAAAATAGAGCTCACTATGAAAAATCTAAGATGGCTGCCGCCAAAAAAAGGCGGATTACTTATTTTCCACAAATACCTCAATATGGGTATCAAATGAAAGGGCTTGATTCGTAGAATAGAGCTCACTATGAAAAATCCAAGATGGCTGACGCTGCAAAATGGCGGATTACCTATTTTCCACAAATACCTCAATATGGGTATCGAATGAAAGGGCTTGATTGGTAGAATAGGGCTCACTATGAAAAATCCAAGATGGCTGCCGCCAAAAAATGGCGGATTACTTATTTTCCACAAATACCTCAATATGGGTATCGCATGACAGGGCTTGATTGGCAGAAAAGGGCTCACTATGAAAAATGCAAGATGGCTGACGCTGTAAAATGGCGGATTACCTATTTTCCACAAATACCTCAATATGGGTATCGAATGAAAGGGCTTGGTTGGTAGAATAGGGCTCACTATGAAAAATCCAAGATGGCTGCCGCCACAAAATGGTGGATTACCTATTTTCCACAAATACCTCAATATGGGTATCGAATGACAGGGCTTGATTGGCAGAAAAGGGCTCACTATAAAAATAGAATGAGAAGTACCAACTAACAACAAAACTAAAAACATGAAATAATTACTAACTGAAAAAAATAATTTTGGGCGTAGCGTATCCAGAGTAAACATTATGATAGAAATTTCACTTGCCTAACGATTTTATATTTGACTGATCAATACCCCAGATTGATGAGAAGATTGGTGCGATCTGCTGGCTAGAACTTACCGAATTACTTTTAAGCTTTTAGTACATACTCGTAACGTAACTACATCATTTTTATTGTAATAAAACAGTATAAGATCAAAAAATATATATTTTTTTTTACAATGCTCATTCTAGAGTAGTTATAAAATTGATTACAAAATTGATAGATTTGACTTCAGTATTTAATGTAGATTAACTTTGTCTTTTACAGTAAGTAGTTTGGACGAATAGTTAAAAGTTATCACGATATATCTGGCCTAAGCGTAGCGTCAATAAAAGAGCTTTCTATGAATTAGTGCGCTTAAGCACAGCGAGGCGGATGGACGGTCTGATTGTCTGATATGTACTTTGAGGTACCTAATGCTTTCAGATTTTATTTATGCTGCTGTTATATTCAGTATTATTTAAGCTCTTCATACTTTTAATAATATACCTACATACTAATCTTTACCTGAAGTTCGTTTGTGAAAACAAAAGTATTTTTTCAGAATAATCTGTTTATATGTATACCACACGGCTAATCTACAGAGCCGTTTGTGATGAAATTTGACATGGATAGTCTGAAACCCGGGGAAGTACATGGGCCACTTTTTATTAAAATATTATGCTGGCGAAGCCGCGGGCGAAAGCTAGTCTCCAATAAGCATGAGTCCTGAATATTATTATATAACAACACAAACCCTTTCTGAATACGTGTGTATGCATTTATTATTTTGCTTGAAATATTCAAACGGGCCATGTAATCTGATTATAAGTTATAACTTAACTAAATTGTGGCGGGAAGGTTAGCCCCCTAATACGAGGGGAGTTCAATGTATTCTCGGTATCGAGGTGATATACTAATGATAAGGGTAATTTAATTATCTCATTAGTTAATGACACTCTTTGAGGATATATAAATACAAAATTTCATTTAATTGCCACCATAAGTATTCAAGATATCATAGCGAAAAGACAACTATGATGACTGATTCGACAATGATGAAAAAAATCGAGCATCGTGATAGTAGTGATAAAATTCCTCACAAAACAAGCAAAAACTCAAAAAATTATCCATAAAGAAATGGTGGCTGTTTACCAAGATTCTGCGCCTTCATTATCTACAATTCAGAAGTGGTCAAGTGAATTCAAACGGGGTAGAGAGAGCATTGAAGACGACCCCCGCGCTGGTGGGCCAATTTGTGCCGCTACTGAAGAAAACGTCAAATTACTCGAAAAACTTGTACTTGAAGATGCCCGTGTAAGAGTGAAAACATTAGCAGAAATGACTAAGCTATCCGTGGGTACCATTCACACAATCCTTCATGAGCGCCTGAATTTGTCAAAGGTCAGTGCAAGATGGGTGCCGCGAATGCTCACCGCGCTACAGAAACAAGTGCGAGTTGACTGTTGTAAGGAGTTTTTGGACCTCTGTGGTGAAAATCCGCAAAGTATTTTCGATCGGATTGTTACTGGTGATGAAACGTGGGTTCATCACTATGACCCTGAGAGCAAGCAAGAGTCTATGCAGTGGCACAAAAAAGGATCAGACCCGCCGAAGAAGTTCAAAGTCACTCCGTTCGCAGGAAAGCTCATGGCCACGGCGTTTTGGGATTCTAAGGGAATCTTGCTAATCGAGTACACAAAAAAAGGTCAAAAGTATTACTGCTGCATCATACGCAACCACCCTGCGTAATTTAAAGGAGGCAATTAAAGAAAAAAGACGTGGAAATTTGACCGCAGGTGTGTTGCTGCTTCACGACAACGCGCCGGTTCACAAGGCGCGCTTTGCCCAGGCTGCTGTGCGGGTGTACGGATTTGAAGAAATCAATAATCCACCCTACAGTCCGGAACTGGCCCCGAGTGATTATTATCTATTGCCTAATCTTAAAAAAGACCTTCGTGGAAAGCATTTTTCGGACGATGAAGAGTTGAAGGGAGCAATAAACGAACATTTTTCGGGCCATGAAGAAAAATATTTTTCAGAGGGAATTGAAAAGTTACTTTCACGAACTAATAAATGTATTGAGATGTTAGGGGAGTATATTGAAAAATAAAATTTATTCAGAATTTTCCGCCTTTTCCTTCATACCTATACCGAGAATACATTGAACTCCCCTCGTATAACCCTTCCAATTATCAACTTACGAGGTGACTAGAACTGTAGTTTTACCTGAATTTATGTTTAATAGACGGTCGAGAGGCAGACAATTGGACGGTTTTAATTGTCATTTGTGATCCGAGTGAAACAATTTGTGTCTGGAATTTGGTTTATAATATTACTGCTTCAAATGATATCAAATTGATTCAGAGGATTATAAATGGTAGTCTATAAAGGAGTGAACATTAATAACGTGTGCATGAATACGTTTAGGACGTTTCATTTATTTGATGGACACAAAGATTGTACATTATTCGAATAGTTTTTAGTGAACAGTAAAGACTCGTCACAAATATCGCTTATAAAGACCATTTATCTTTATTTAGAAACCATGAGACTGCCATGCAAAGGTTATCGGGGTCGGACCCACTGATCGCACCATTAACATTTCGAAGTCATTTGTGTATTAAATTGTCTTCAATCGCTTGTGCGATGCCTCAGAGAGCACGTTAAGCCATCGATCCTGGCTATCATGAATCTCCATAATGGCAATCGTTATGGAGACTCAGCACCTCTGAATGTACTGACACTAGTCTAAGCCATAGAAATTCGTAATCCCTTTTGGTTGCGGCGGTCAGACTTGAGTCACTTCGTGAAGTTCCAATATTCTGTCATGTCTGGTTAGACAAAAAGGCGGACCCCGGGCTTCAAGGTGAAAGAGCTGGATGCAGTTGAGATAATGCTAGGACAATGTAGCCTTCGATGGAACTAGAAATGTATAGCAGCGGATTTTGAATCTGATGTAGAAGAACCAGACATA
Organism: Euclidia mi; assembly: GCA_944739405.2. NCBI lineage: Eukaryota > Metazoa > Arthropoda > Insecta > Lepidoptera > Erebidae > Euclidia > Euclidia mi. The sequence continues at coordinate 19,743,217 of OX123204.2, read as the reverse complement.
ATATCAGTCGGGTCTGTACCGAATCATAGGCAGACTAAAGGTCTCTATTCACACGCTGACTTGTTGCAAACGACAAGTCCTCGTACAAACACCCCATGTCCATACACGTGGAGATTTCGACCTGCTTCGTACAAATCCGTGTATGCATGGATTATGGCTTACGGTTTACACTTAGCTTACGGATTTCACGGAGACCTTGCACGGCCCAGATTGTTGCTCGAACTCTAGGTTCCTGTCAGTCTGCCATACAAGTTTTGAGACAATATTATTTATATCTGGCAGTTGTCGAACATTCAGTTAGAAAAATTAATCAAATAAAACAAGTTGGACAGTGCTCGAACTTGCCAACAATGGGCTTAAAGCGCAAACTTTCAACAAATTTCTATTAAAATGAACATCTGAACTTTGATGAGTCATTCGCATGTTGTAAGTTGACCACTTCATTTGGACTGCGTGGAGTGCAAAGACTATTACTTTTTATTTGCCTTGTAAAAATATAATGTTTTTTTGTAGTAGCAACCAAAAATACCAACGTAAGTCAAAGCACCAATACCCAAGTTCTTAGAATTCATTGTATTATAATATATTCATACGCGAATATACATAAATTTGAGATCGGGTATTTGAGTAAAATATATTGGATGGAAAAGGTGTCGCTGGCAGTTTTATTGTGCTAACTTCAATAAACAAAATTTCAAATTATTATTTTAAATGCTTCGGGGCGGCACATTAAAAATACTTTCCTTATTTTCCACAAGGAAATAATGTTTAATAGGTACCTAGGTAATAAAAGAAACCCACTGTCTAAATTGAATGTCTTTCTTAGTTTAGCTTCAGTAGTTTAGGATCTGGTCTCCAGAATAACATAATAGGATGGAATTAAACTATTTACCAAACTTCTATAATTTTAAGTCAGACAAACACTATACCTACCTACACACATCAAAAAAGACTAAGCAACACATACTATTTCAAATTATTAATCAATTATTATATCATTTCTTACCAAGTAGGTAATACCAATGTAAACTTTTTTGAGCTAGAGGACATACTGGCTGGTTGTAAAAAAAAAATTCAAGTGTCATATTTGTTTTTTTTTCACAAATTCAAAAGCGAATGCATTTGTTCGAATTTCATAGCGTTTTCTTTGCTTATTGAAATTTAGTATTCTGTATCAATTTTATGATTTAAACAATAATTTGAAAAAGTTTTGAACAAATTTGGATTTGGAGACATTTTTTAAGTCATGGAGCGACGTCATTTGAACGCAGATGAAATGCAAAGAGCTGTAGGGATGTTGCAAGCGGGAAGAAGTCAATCTCAGGTATCTTGGTATTTTGGGATCAACAGAAGCGTTATTTGCCGTCTTCATCAGCGTTACACTAACACGGGAGATCCTGCTGAGCAGCACCCAGGTCGAGGTAGGTGTACAACCACACGGCAAGATCGTACAACTGACTGCAAGACGCCAGCCGATGTTAACCGCCCTTGAGATAGGTTAAGGTTAAGGCTACAAAATTCAAGTGGTGTTGTTGTTTGCTGCCAAACTGTGCGAAATCGACTGCATGAGTATGGCCTACGAGCGCGACGGCCAATTAGATGCCCACCGATACGTCACGGGAATCGCGCTCGTCGAAATGAATGGTGTAGGGAACACATTACATGGACCCGGGAACAATGGGATAAAATTTTATCTTGCGATGAGTCTCGATTTGGGTTCAAGCCTGATACTAGAAGGGTAAGAGTGTACCGTCGTCCTGAAAATACTGAAAGACTGAGGTGTGTTCAGGAAGTACATCTATACAACGGCTCAACAGTTATGGTATGGGCGGGAATTATGAAGAACAGGCGAACTGAGCTCGTTTTTTTAAATGGTAACATGAACGCTGTAAATTACGTTCAGTGTTCTAAGGCCTTATGTCCGTCCATTCGCACAAACGCTTGGCTCCGATTTCATGTTGATGCATGACAATGCGCGTTCGCATAGCATACATGGGGCATGCTCCAGAGACGTGTTTTAAAGGACTTGAATGGAGTGACAACAACCCAACAACTGATGGACTTACTAAAATTTCATAATCTCATCGATTCTATGAATAATCGGTGCCAGCAAGTTCTCAATAACAGAGGAGGCCACACTTTGTATTAAATTATGCAAATTTTGTACAACCATTTAATTTTAGTTTAAGTTTAGTTGATTAGGCACCTTACTTTGTACTACGTACATACAGTACTTACTCGTAATTATTGTTAATTAAGTATAAGTATAATTATTACAAAAAAAAATAAAAACTAATTGTTGTTTAATATCAAAAAAGCAATAAAAATAATATAAATAAGAAAATACTAAGGATTTAATGCGAAAACACATTGTAAAATTGAAATATGTATGTGTTGCTTAGACTTTTTTGATATGTATATAAACCTCTACATAGAAGAATAACCGATTGTCATACAGAACCGAATGGAATTTTATCTACTCAAAAAAAAGCTCTTTGCCCAAATAAATAATAAAACTTCAGAGCAAATATTTCGCTTTTAGTTTCTTTACGTGACAATGAATATCGGAAACCCTATTGTGTAAGTCTCTCTCTGTATTATATAATACACTACACCCAAACCTATTACAGTCCTTTGTAATGGACAAAATTTGGTATGGGTTTAATTCTAATAGAAAATAGATCAAACTGAATAACGTTTATGCGATATCATAAATCATTATATTCAGAATATAATTCGCGTTCTCTTAATATTAAAATATTATACTAAAAAGTAAAATTTGATCAATGCTTCTTTCTATATTAATTGATGATAAATTTAAATAGATTTTTACAAATAACATTACTCTTCGCAGGCGACTACATATGTATAATTCGATTTTAAATGTTTCGCAGACCCAAACTGTAATAAGTGATATTTTCGGTATATATTTTTTTCAGAACGGGATACTTGAATGTATCCTACATTTTGTTATATTTCGTCTTAACCTATAAGATTTATATTTATAGAACCGATCCTTTTCTATTTGCACCACCCTAACAATGATGTATTAATGCCGCTTATAATGTGGATAATTTTAATCAATTTAATTATAATCACTTTAAATAAATAAATAACATGAAACACAGGGGATAAAATATAACATGGTGTAACCGAGGGCCGCGTCTAAAGTAGTCATGTTACAGCGACTGGTCAGTACAGTTCCTTGGGGATTAAACTTTTAATTAGAGGATTTTCTGTGCGGTAATCATTGTCGCCAGTAGTCGGCGTAATGGAGAAAAAAAGGACTTTTTTATTAAGGCGCTGTCCTAAGCGACTGTTTTGGTAAATGAGGGGGTGAAGCAGGGGAGGTGAAGGGAGCTTAGCTCCGTCTACTGCGGGGCGCCCCCCTTCATTCTCGTCGCGTGCAGCCGTATTCTGGCGACATCCGTATTCCAGTATTTCAAAATCGCAAGCAAAACGTTTTAGCATATTGAATTGAGATACTGGTATTAAAATTTATATTACATACATCAATCTGTTTGTACAATATAGGCATAGCGCAATTTTTGTTCTCAGTGCAGCCATAAGCAAAATTGATTTACATTAGACGTTATAGGTATTAAATGTTGACGAAAGTAGGTAAATACCTACGTGCCGTAAGATGATAAAAATAATTAAGTCAGTTCCATGTATGGATAGGCCATTATTATGTTTGTTTTGTTTTTGTATAAAAATAGTGAAGCATTTCATAGAATACCTACATCTAATTCCAATCCTGCCAGTTTTCAAATCTGTTTTGCAATAAATTGGCTGTGACATACGGGCGGACAGACAGACAGACATTGCGAATCTATAAGGGTTCCGTTTTTACAATTTTTGGCTACGGTACCCTAAAAAACACAATACTGCTCTACTAAGCGCAAAAGCCGTATCTCAACTAAAGCGAGTTACGAGATATTTATTATTTATTTATTTATTAAATACTTTATTGTACACTATAAAAGGACATTTCACAAAAAAACGTTTTACAAACACAGTACAATGGGCGGCCTTATCGCTAACAGCGATTTCTACCAGGCAACCTTTGGATGGAGATTATTGGTAGGAAAGAAATGGTAGTTGCAAGTGTACCAGTAAATTATGATTATAATTTAATTATATACATTGATATATAATAATCTACTCATACATAAATAACTATACATACACATACATAAATAATATATATTAAATACATATAATTATATATAAGGAGTGTTATAATGATAGGTAGTGATCCTTGACAAGAGATTTGAACCTCGTTACCGTCTGAGCCTGCCTTATATGAAAAGGTAATGCATTCCATAGCCGAACAGCAGTGACACAAAACGATTTATCATAAAATCCAGTTGAATGTGCTGGCATCTTCAGTTTCAAATTTTCTGATGACCTTAAATAACGGTTATGCGTATCATGAAGGAATTCGAATCGTCCTTTAAGATAGGAAGGAGTTGAAGGGTTAAACAGTATATTGTACAGCAGAGATAGAATGTGAGCATTCCGGCGATATCGTATGGGTAACCACTTGAGTTGTGTTCGAAATTGTGAGACATGGTCGTATTTGCGTAATCCAAATATGAATCGTATACAGAGATTTTGAAGTCGCTCAAGTTTTTCAAGCTGGTTTTCGGCAAGATCTGGATAGCTGACATCTGCGTAATCAATAATGGGTAATAGAAGAGAGTTTGCAAGCGCAATTTTGGTGGCAGTAGGAAGGAAATTCCTAAGTCTTCTTAACGAACCTGCCGAAGCAAACACCTTACGACTTACTTCTTGGACCTGCGCGCGCCAAGAAAAAGTAGAATCGATAGTTAAGCCAAGGTTCTTCACTTTATCCTGAATGGGAATAACAGTGCCATTGAAAATAATGTCAGGAATTTGTGACCAGTCGATCTTCGTTATCATTCTCGAACTACCAACAACGATAACCTGAGTTTTCGAGGGATTCACTTTAAGTCCATAGGATTTACTCCAGCTGCTAATCTGTGCAAGATCACTGTTGATGGTATCTACAGAATGTGATAACCGTGCGAATGGCGACTGCGTGTAGATTTGGAGATCATCTGCATAAAGGTGATAGGAAGAGCGAAGATTATTTGATATAGAATTTATAAAAATTGCGAAGAGTAAAGGAGACAACACGCCACCCTGGGGCACGCCAACAGTAGTGTTACACCAAGACGAAAGTGAATTTTCAATGCGTACACGTTGTCGGCGGCCACACAGGTAACTCCGAAACCAATCAATCACCGTAGGAGATATGTTAAGAGAGCTAAGACGGCTAAGTAGAATGTCAAAATCCACTGTATTGAAGGCGTTGCTAAAATCTAGCAGAGCAAGGATTGTGAGCTGTCCGCCTTCCATACCAGCCCTTATGTCATCCGTAATATTGACAAGGGTTGTAGCGGTGCTATGACCTGAACGGAAACCGGATTGAAATGGATTAAGGAGATTATTTTTAGTTAGGAATGAGTTGACTTGACTGTGGACGAGACGTTCGAGGACTTTGGAGAGGAATGGTAAGATAGAAATAGGTCGATAGTCAGAGAAGGATGAAGGATGAAGAGTTTTCGGGATGGGAGTTATCAGAGCATCCTTCCACATTGATGGGAATTGACCACTGGACAGGGAGTAATTAAGGATGTGAGTAATTATGGGCAGGATTAAGTCGAGGATTGGAAGGAGCATATTACGGCTGACACAGTCGCTACCAACTGCGTTGGAAGTGATTGACATTATGCTCTTCTTAACATCACTATCGGTGAAATGATTAAAGACAAATGATGAATAACTAGGGGTTGGCAGGGATGAAAGATAATTTATAGTGCTTTCTTTAGTAGTCCTATCAATATTGGACAAGGCAGAGAAATGTTGATTAAGCATATCAAAATTGAAGTCATTGGGGTTAACGTGTTGACGTGGTTTGCCGACCCCCAGGGTTTTAAGAAATTTCCAGACCTTCGCTGGATCTCCGTTCTTCACAGAATTATGGATGTGTTGGCGTTGTGCGTCCCTACACACCCTATTGCAGTGATTCCTGATCGCAACATATTTTTGAAGATTGTGATCATCAGGCTTAATTTTGAATTTAAATTTTGCTGCAGCTTTTTTGTTTATAAGCTGTTTGATGCTTTCAGTGAGCCACGGTGAGGGAGGATGTTTTATTTTTACAGGTCGAATTGGTGCATGCTTATCATATAGATCTGTGATATTAGATGTAAAGATGCTGACCTTTTCATCAACAGATTTGGCATTGAAAAGTGAAGTCCAGTCAATATCACTGACATCTTCACAAAGAGCATCGGTGTTCATGCCACCAAAATTACGCTGCATTTGGACGTTACGCTTAATTTTAGGTGGACGGATTTTGTAGGAGACATAGATCAAGTCGTGGTAAGAGAACATGTCTGCTGGGTATTGCCCGTGCATGGTGACATGTTCCTTAGAGGAAACCATGATTATATCAAGAAGGGAAGGTGTAGAGTTTGGAAAGTGATGAGTTGCGCTTAAGGGTAGTATAGACAAGTTACAGGCTATAGAAGTAGAACGAAGAGAAGAAGAGCGAGAATCATTTTTTTAGCAGACAAGTATTAAAATCACCCATTATGATAACGTGACTGTAAGAAGGAACAAGATTAACCAGTACGGTTTCAAAGGTCGAAAAATAATCAATACGTAGTGAAGGACAGTAGAAAACGCCGAGAAGGACTTTAGTGTGGTTTAGTGCAACTTCCAGAAATAAATGTTCGCCGGCATTTGGTGGCGGTGGTTGTGCAGACATACTTACAACTGTATATGGGATATGTGAGCGAAGATATATGGCAACACCCCCACCGCCCCCGAACGCCCGATCATTTCTGATAAGTTGAAAACCAGGCAGGGAGTATAATGAAGAAGGCAGACAGGGCTTAAGCCATGACTCAGAAACAAGGATAGCATGAAGGTTCTTACAGTCTAGATTGGCCAGCATATCAGGAAAATGTGCCGGAATGCTTTGGGCATTGATATGAACGGCATTGAAATTTTTAGGTACATCGGAAAATTGAGAATTAAGACTGTCGGCAAGTGACGGTATACTGGTAAAGCTGTCATCTATACTACATAACGAGTAGAAACTTTCATCATCACTGTTGCTATTAGTATCAATGGCTGCAAATATTATGCTTAAATATAATACAAATTATCTAAAGAAAAAAATATATATACAAAGAAAAAAATATATATATATTATGAAAAGATAAATAAATAAAAAAAAAAGAATATTTTATATATAAACTACTACTAAAAAACTGAATATTGATTCAAAACTACCAATAATGCACCACCTGCCAGTAGTGCCAAGAGTAGAAAATGACGTTGTTCATGAGATACATAGTCATTATCACAGTCATTATTACGTGGGCATAAAAAAATAATTTATATAACAATAGAAATAAGAATTGGTCCGGAAAGTAACAAGAACATTACGAGATATTATTAATAATTGAAGTTTAGTAAAAGTTGATTTCTTTTATTTATTTATGGATGTTTATTGTTATTATAGGTATAATTATTATGGCAAAGGTTTCGAAATACGTCGCCGTTTTAAGGGGTTGTGAGTGATTGGAGAGGGAGCAGGGGAGGTCTTGAAACCCCCCTCATCATTTTCACTTGTCGGAAATACTTAGTTTCCTCGGAAAAAAAAAGTCTCCAAACATCGGTGTGTATGGCACTGCCAACTTCCACATTCATCACACTAGTTTAATAAACTAAGTTTGTCGGAGCCCTGCGAAGGGCTCCTATTTTCGGATTAAGGGTCAAAAGAGAACCTAACATAACCTATTTATTTACTTATTACTGTCGCACCTAACCCAAAGCACTCGAAAGCAATGGACGCACAAATTTGACATTAGCTGTCAATATGATCATTCCAAGATGGCAGTTTTGCGTTTCGTTTCACGTTTTTCACATAAAACCTAAAAATTACATTTGTAAAACTGTACTAAAGTATAAAAACTATGTTCCGTTTTGCATAATTGCCGAAGTATTTATGAAATATTGGAAATTGTTTAAAAATATTTAGACGCAACTCCGGCAGCCAAAATTACTTTTAGGGGATTAAAACGAACTGCCTTAAGCCCCCTACACTACCAATACCCTCAAATTCAGGCGACTCGTTTCGAAACCCAACCCATTATTATTTTTCAAAATAGATAAAACATCAAAAATATATATGTGGATATCCCTTATTCATGAGATACTGCTATGTCGCTTAGAAAATTATAGAATTAGAATTTGAGTTACTGCTTTTTCGTTAGCTCTCGTCATACATGTTTGTATAGAAAAATATAAAAAATTTCTTTCGCTTCAAATATGTGTTGTTTCAAAGAAAATAAATATTAAAAGATATTTATTTATATTCATTTATAATTTATTAACGAAATACAGAGTTTACAGCTCATCAAAAGTTAGCTGTCTGCTACAACCTGGCAGGTTTTCTTTATTCTCATCGAATGTTAAAGGCAGTGTGTGAGGTGATAAGGCTTCAATACTTATTATTTGCTGTTGTTCACGAGGCACAGTTTCATTTACTTTCCTTTAACGGCTTGGTATTGTAGAAATTTCAAGCACTGATGAAACATTTTCCTCTCCATGATCTCGCAATGCCATCCCTTGAGCTTGACGAGAATCAACAATTTCAGGCAACTGCCAATTCATATAAAACGCCACAAGCTTCTCCCAGAAAACATCATCTCTTTCTATAATTTCTATTTTAGTGGTATACTTTCGCCACTCCACACAACAAATAAACACTTTTGTTTGCGTGTAACGTGGCGTTGCCCCTGAATTTGGTAATAACAATTACAATATTTGTTTAGACTAGTCAGTTCACTTTTTTATCATGTTCCATATTTGTATTTTATTTGCTCTTATACTATTCTCCAGGCCATTCTTATAGGCAACTTTAGAACATTAAATTTCCACAATCGTGTTTCGACCTATTAATCCATCTGGCGTGGCACCAATAATCGAATAATCCACAAGGCTCGATTGTTACATTTTCTTGCTTTGCCAGTTGTTGCAAAGCCAGTTGTTCATTTTAGATTCCATGCGCAACTGATTTTACATTGCAAATATTTTATTTGTATAAAATATTTTTTACTAAGTTGGCTTTACTGCTGTTATCTCTTCTTTTTACCACTGCACAAAAATTTCAATCTGTCAACATATTCTTACGCAATTCGAACCAGTCACTGCTATCCCTCTTGTAATTTTTGCTTATCACTACGGAATTTGAGTCAAATTTGTTAAAAAAAATTGTTTGGCATTTCCTGGCTAGCTCTTGAACAGATCGTGTTAGGAATGACTGAAGTCAAATGTGTGTAAGACGTTGCAGAACTGTTATCTTTAACTTCACTGTAATTACAATAATGATAATTAGTTACGTACTTTATTATTAAAAAAATACTATATCTTGTGTTATAGCAAACAGAGAAGTTACCTTCTTACTTATAAATGATTGATTTTAGAAATTAAAAAGATTTTAGTTGTACTGAGACATACCTAATAGTTTATGAATAATCAAAGTTTTACCCGATGTACCTAAAAAGGTTTATGTTCAAAACACAATAATACAACATTCGTTACCGCTTGTGTGCGGATTGCGGAGCGCCATATTAGCGCTGTCATCATTATTGTTCGCCGTGGCGGCATCTTAGCGCTCCAGGCGCTCTGACAAGCTAATGAATTTGAAATATAGGTACCTACATAAAATGATTCGATTTTATGTTATTACTCTTTCAAAAATTGAAAACTGTGGCAGCTATGTATTGTGAGAATAATTTATATAATTATATTATGCATAATCGATAATATATAAGTAACATAGTTAGTCATAAAAGACTCTTATGAAAATAATTTTAGTAAAAATGTTACATATTTCATAATCACTTGGCCATGGATGAATTTCTATTTTATTACGACGCTTTCTTGTACAAATCCTTCGTAGAACTTCATTTCTCTAATTGTCCATATTTTATTCTTCTAGTTATATATTTATAAACACAGAAACAATAACACATTAAACGCAACAAGAGTATAAACTTAGGTCCTAATTATATGTGCCCATAGTTACATGAAAAGCCTATTTGATTCAAAGTATTCAGTCTATAACATAAAACATGAAATTACGAACTCAAATCGGCGTATTATAATAACAAACAGGTTTACGTAAAATTTCGTGCAGCGGAGACGCAAGCGACATGACCTATCTCTCACAGGGCTCATAGCCGAATGATGAGGTCTGGGCAGGGCGTAAACTAGCAACTGACACTCAGTACACCGCTTATGCTAATAAGGTTTAAATTGCTGAAGCGTTTGATATTGATGGGATCTACCGAGCGTCAAAATCATAGACGTTTGGCAGATTTTATTTAATTTTACAAAATATACACGTATAATATGAAAATAAATAGGGTAATTCTTTAGTTCATTAGATTTCCTACAATATTATCAAAAAAAATATGACAGCTTACGATCAAAATATTGCAAACAGTGAGACGAAAGATTATTTTCTGCCTCGATTTTGTGATTTTTTTACCGTGATTCTATTTTACGTACATGAAAAATTCTTTCAAAAGTCTTTTGTTCAGATTTTTGACTTTGAGCTCTAATTTTTGCTAGTTTGTAATATGTACCGTTATGGCTAGATGCGCGACGAAAAATTAGGTGTTTCACGGCTTCTGAGGTATAACAGCGCCTTAAAGCCGTGCTGTCCTGCTGACGGCCATATAACGCGAAATAAAAGTAGACTCGGGTTACATGGTTTGTCATCCTAGGTAAGTAATTCTCGATTTCCTCGATTTCGTGTTTAGCATTAATCATTTTTTAAGAAACGAGTAATGAGTGTAGAGGAAGCGCGTGAGGTTTGTAAAGATAGAAGCAAGTGGCGTTCTGTCTTGTATATGTATGAATTTTTTAAGGAAAAGCCGTGCTACTGTGATTCTGACGTATCGACAAACCTCACAGAAGACTAATAAGTACTAAATCTAGTGAAAGCATGAATTTAAGGACAGAACCAAACAGGTGGCATTCGATTAGCGACACCGCTATTCGCTAAATGTTAAAATGTATGGATTCAGCGTTTTTAGGAAGGACTTGGATAGTTCTTAGTTTATACGGAATTAATTGGTCAATTTCAATTAATAGAAGAAATGTCGTCAATACGACATTCCTTCCATCGACGACTTTCTCGAAAAAGGCCTCTTTAAAAGTACGGTTAATAGTAGCTAAACTGGCTCCAGGCTTGTTAGGCTTCAGTCAGTACGACTCGGTCTGGCGCTAGGTGTCAGTCCTTATAGTTTTTCATAGGTGAATATTGAAGTCCTGTATTTTCTATGGTAAACTTAAACTAAGAAAACATAGGTAAATGTAATACTTCTTCTTGTATGCCATTGTCAATGAACAATATTAATCACAATTCCTGCCACGGAAGTTTTAAAAGCTACCAATTTTAAGTGGCCTCTAGTGCTGTTTAGGGTCCTAAACTAACACCACTTATTTGTGTTATTTGTTAGGGACAGTGACGGAAAAGGGTCGCCATCGAAACGTTTATTTTGCAAGTGGTAGAAATTGTGAAATAGATGCGCGAGGGCGGTTCAGGCGGTGTACACTTTCATATATCAAGTTCAAATAGCTTAAGGTTTCTTGATTGCAGTTTTGTAATATTTCTATAGGTGAGTTTGTGGATGAATTGAGACAAATGTTAAAACAAGATTTGCTTTTGAAGTGCTTGTTTTAGGTTAGGAACTTAAACAGCCAGAAGCAATCGTAATGATGTTTGGTACTTGGTTCTATAATTACAAATAGGTTTATCGAATGTTTATCTTGCTTTACCGACACGACATCAACTGCCAATACAACCTAATATGAACGGTTTTATAATGATACAATCAATATAACGTAAGCGCTTTAAAAACATATTTAATATTTATTCAGTTAGAACGTTGAAAGAGGTTGTTATAAACTTGAAGCAGTTATTGTTTATATATTTTATCTGCATTTTAAAACTTACAATAATTTAAACAAAATACACAGAAGCCCTCAAAGCAAACAATAAATAACTTTTTATCTTGACTTAGGCAACTTTTGTAAGCAATTGCCTACAAACAATCAATCTGTCTTTCTCAACTATTATCACATACACACTACATACAAGCCATTCTATAAATCCGTTAGAATATGCAAATGACTGAGCGACGCAGCTGCTATAAGTCGCCACAACGGTATGGCCGGGGTTCTACTCCGTGTAGCGTATTGCTCTTGATTACTATTGGGTATGGTAATTGTTTCTGCGTTGCGCTGTGAAATATTTTGTGATATTGCTGTAAATATAGCAGCATGCTATAGGTTTTAATGGGCATTTATTAGTCTGAAACATTGGCAGGGATGTGTCTTTATAATGCGCCAGCTATATTTGCAGATGCACCGCTTACATCATACGTCGAAAGTGTAATGAGGATATCTGCCTCTCTTTCAATTAATTTTGTGTGTAGGTACTGGTTTTCATTTTCAGGTGCGATATTTTGCGCATGCTTCGCTAAATAATTCATTTTAATTTTGACATCAAATTTCAGACCTACAATTTTGACCAGTCTAAAGAAGTCATCGAAACAAATAAGAATTTCTAAGATTAGTTAATAAATTACGAAATTTTGAAATATAAACTGCAGCAGAAAAAGAAATTCTTTTTTGAAATCGGTTATAAAGTCGGATTGTCTATAAATTGGATTGATATACAGTATTAACACAACACCAATTGACGTCTATCTATTTTGTAAGAAGTTAATTATGCGTAAAGACTAAAGAATGAAAAGAAAGCAACAAAGAATAAAGTGATTAATTAAATAATGTTGTTAACAGACAGATGTATATTGTTTGTTTTTATTAACTTAAATGTTTCAAAGTAAAATTGATGATCAAAGTTTCGGTCACTAATTTTTTATTAAAATACGCATTGGTGAATAAAAAAAGTAGCTTGTTTATTGGATTAGATGGAAATAAAGTTGTTTGTTGTTTCTATACATGCAACAAGCCATTGCTATTATTAAATAGCGAAATAAATAAGAAATAGATAAATAACTATACTTTGCCCGCCGCTCCGCGCACGTAAATTATTCGCCTAAATGTTCATCAGGAATCACCCTACTTATTGGTGAGAACCGGATATCTTTTGGTAGTTTTTGAGTTTATTCTAATTATACCGATAGACAGGAAGAACATAGGCATTAATTTTTTATGTGTCTGAATTTTATAGTCTATTGCTGATGTATATAATTATTACGATTGGTAAATTATTTGTTTTAGTTTCTTAAAAAAAGGTTTCGGTGTAGTATTTATATATCATGACTCTTTTTACTGTCCTTGGTATCTTTATTCTTCATCTAATCCAAGCTGAAAAGTTTCTTTAAAAGATAGTTGGCAACATGAGTTAAAAATGTCTACAATAATTTTCTTGACAGTTACTCCAGCCCAGCTGTAAAGTTATCCTCTAAGTTTATTTCATGCTCGAACTAAATAACGGATTGGAAAGCGTTTTACAATTAAGTCCTTAATGTAAAATGCATTAAACTTATCCGCCTCAAGGCCTGTCGCCATGTACAAACATGATTAAGCCTTAGCAAAGAGTAACGTTATCTCAAATTGCGAGAAGACGTACCTTCGGAACGGATTGCCGTTCCTCTCGCCAGAATAAACAGCTGATTTACATCTTGAGATAAATAGCACACATTCAGAGGAAAATCACCTGAATTTTTATTCAGTATAAATTATGGCATGTTACTGGTTTTTCGCCCAAGGATTGTGATGGGTATGTAAAGTTCACAGTTTATTTGGAGTGTTTTCTTCGAACTTGCATTTGCAAACGCGCAATTGGATGTAGCTAAATTTAATCCGGATGGGCTATTCCTATATCTTCGAAAAAACAAGCAAACATATTAGACTGATTAAACGAAAGATTAATTGTGAATATCCTTTTTGATTTAAAAGTTAAATATTTCTTATAATTCACAAAGTAACAATTTTGTTACTTTAAAAATAAATAAGACCAGACGGCCTCGGAATCTTATTCTATTATTTTTTACGCAGATCACGATTTTATTAGTAGTTATAACTAATTAAAAACAAAGATGCATTTTATATACTATTTTGCCATAAAAAAGGCTGTTTTTATACCATCGTCTTGTCGACATAACTTGTAGTTTCAGTATTTTATTTTCACAACAACACCGAAAGTTATAAAACCCCTTTGAAGTCCTTTGCACAAATAACAAGGAGCTAAATGAAGGAATAATGTAGCGTTTACAATACCGCATTATTTTATGTAAAATTGCTTTTGTTGTATAGCTTGACCTGTTATTAGAAGTTATAAAAATCTTAGTGGCTGTTTTGGACTGTCGTGATAGCATTTGCATAAGCGTAATTCTAACAGTCTGAACAAATTTTTATGTCCGTAAAAACTATTTAATCAGATTCGCTTGTACTTTGTCAGAGATTTAATAAGGGCTAAAACTGGGTGAGTTTAATGGAAACTCTTGCTCAATTTGTAAAGACAAGTGATATAGTGATGGTAGTGTGCGTGACAATTAATCTTGAAAATCGGAAATATTTTTACATCCAATCGTGAGAGCCCACTTATGAAGAATTGTGTAAAAACAACTGAGAGAACTATTTGGTGTGAACTATAGTCTAAAAAGAGAAGAGACCGTTTAAGCCATTACGCCATAAGTGCAGACAATGCTCAAGACGAAAGGGGGGAATGTAACCCTTACACCATCAGGTTAAATCCACTGACCACTATCAAACAATATGCCATCTTTAATTTTCATTACATCGATATATTCTCTTTGGCCATTAAATCTCTAAGCACATTGGCAATGCATAATCAAGCCGTTATTAAATGCTCTGGGAGTGTGTTCGTATACGCAGTATGTTCATAATGGCCGACTTAATATTATTAATGCAGAATTATGACTCATAAATCTGTGGCCCACTTCCATCGCACGTAATTACAAAGTGTTCCTTCAGTGATTAAAAGTATTAGTTGCTTTTAAGTTATGTTACAATTACTTGGCATCATGAAACCTGTAAATACGGCTGAAAATTGCAATGCATTTGTTGAAAAAGTAAATTAGAACTTACATTGGTGACACCACTATTTATTATATACATCATTAATTCTATGTTTATCTGTGCTTTGTGTGTCATTCTATCTGTCGAATCTCTCATATTAATACTAGACATAAACACGTTATGCAATTTTTCATTTTCATTACCAATCTCATCAGCATTGATCATTTATTTTGTGTGGATCTGTAAATACGCGTGAAGGATTGCTTTAAATAGCCTAGTGGAGAGACCGACAGACAGCTACGCAGAGAGTCCCGACTTTTAGAAGTTACGTGCTTATTTAATTGTTAATTAGCGCTTAATAATCATTGCGCGGTGGACGAAATCATTGTGAAGAATCCTGCGTGTCTGAGAGTCCTCCATAATATTCGAAATATATAAGTACGAAGTCTGCCAACCCGCACTTGGCCAGCGTGGTAGACTATGGCCTGACCCTTCTCACAGTCAGAAGTGGCCCGTGCTTAGCAGTGAGACAGTATATATACAGGGCTGATGATGATGATTGATTTTATTAATTAAGAGCCGAAGCACAAACGCCGCTTTTACCATCGGCATCCGACAGTTTATATAATTTTAGGCGCTCGACAACTTCCGAATGCTTTTTCCAGCATACTCAGAAATAATTCTCGAGGTTTTAAATTTTCTAATTTTTGTTTGAGGTGTATTGACTTTATCATCAACAAAATTTGGAGTCTGGAGTTTTGTTACTAGAATCAGTCACTAGATATAAGAAACGTCGAATGGAAAAATCTATTCTTATCATAAATGTTAAAGTTCAAGGGACTGGATTTTTCCTACTACTAGTATTCAAGTATTATATTCAGTAGTTATCCGAATCGTTCAAGAGATTGTGATGAAGTTCCGATCACTGGTAACAAGATTATGCGAACAATCTGTATGCTTCGCTCCGTCCTACGTACAAATGTCGTAATTTTTTAGTTGAAAATGATCTATTCTTAAACTATAAAGCTCATGGTTCTCTGAATGTAAACTAAGTGTCAAAAGAGATCTACTAAACCTACAAGATATGTAGATATATTGCATTAAAATAATAAAATATCTAGAAATGTCTTTGTATTTATTCTCATACGTACATTTTTGCCTTGCTTCTTGCCACATTTTACGAATCATGGTTGCCTGTATTTTTTGTTAATTTGATTTTCAAAACAAAGAGGACCTTGACAGAATGACTCACAGACTTACATCCAAGTACGTTTCTACGATTACCTTTTGAGGTAAATACCAGAGGTATAAAGAATTTTGCTTTATGAAAAAACGAAATGTTATTATTTCACCCTTTGCATGGCAGTCTCTGGAATCCACTATCGCTGCCTCAATTTGTACTAAGCATGAGGAAATATTGCTTCCCTCCAAACAATGTAATTCCGCATGCATCTTCATCTAACGTAAGTAGACTTGCATCATCCGATGTAAATATGGACTAGACGTCCGGTGGCTGTGAGATGTCAAGTGAGAATGCTGGCTCTCTGTCTGAATTGTGCCAATCCTGAATGCAAATTACTAGTTCCACGTGTACTAATGGATGCACGCTGGCCACTTTCGGGGACGGGCTATGAATACCGCGGGATGCAAGGAGCGATTTATTCTGCTTATGATATTAAGGTATGGGGGAAATGAAGTTCATGGGTTTTAAGATGTGTTGTTGTACTCCTATAACATAATAAATGAGTTATATTGTGGGAATTTATATAATAATATGGTTGTTTCTAATTCGTAAACGCAAGAAGTATTTTCTAAAGGGCTCAATACGAATGAATTTGTCAATATACATATGTACGTGCACTTTATAATAAGTACCTACTACCAGCAAAGCAATTGAAATTAAGGTTGCAGTAACCAACAGCTCCACCGCTTACCATTCCTATCCATAATACCATATATATAAGCACATGTTTTTTATAAATAAATCAAATAAAGCTGCAACATTTGATTAGGTTTTCGTGGGCTGACAGTCGCCAGGCAGGTATCTTTGAACATGCTCAGGATCTTTATTACTGCCCAAATAGACTTAACCTGCACTGTGTTTCGTTGCACTAATTAAATTTTAGTTATAGTGTATTAAGTATGTATTAATTTATAAATTTTCACAAGATTGGCTCATATTTATAAAAGCAAATTTTTTAAAGAACTTTTAATACAGGTTTAATACAGGTACAGGAATTTGATCAAAATTACCAAGACAATATTTGGTGTTTGCTTGCAATTCATATATACCGCTGATAATAAGTTATATGTACTATATCAAATGAAATTGTTTATATCCCAGACAATCATACTAAATACTGGTAAATTCATAACTGGTAATCCCGGAGGTATTGCTGAATTTAGGATTCCAGGATTTGATACCTATTCGTAATGGATAATAATGTCGTTCAGTCGGTTGCCCGTCTAGTATTCCCAAAAAATTCCGTATAATTATCCTAGCACAGTCTCACTGACAAGCGGCGAACATTCGTTATGCAAGAGCATAGAGTGGGCTCTGTAATTGCCGTCTGACGTCGTGTACTCAGAGCACTTTCATAGCCTTACGGTCAGGCGGCTATTTGAATATACTAACTTAAAGGTGTCTCATCTGTGGGACAAAGAGGCCGCGTTTGTAATAAGCTTTATTATTATGTTCGTGTGGTTTCTAAAAATTAGCAATCTACAGGCACATAGTCATCCGATCCCAAAATAAGCAGAGTATTCCTTCGCGACACACAAAATCTGGACAGATGATTGTTGCAGTGTTGATAGTTGCTACGAATGCATTTTCATCTATGGCTAAATAAGCTTATGCCAACTCGGCACCTTTTACCACATATGTCGCATACTAATCTTGATTCCTCGGGCAGTGTATCAGTGGCTCGTGGCTTTTGGTTGAATGTTTGGCAAGTACTTCGCTACACAAAATACACTTCGTACACATGTAGTATTAGTGGCGATTGAAAACGAATAACCGTTACGCAGGGATTTTCTGAAGTGGGGGCCACGACTTTATTGCGATCGTAGAAAGCAGTTGGATGCTGGCGACTGAAGATCTGTTCACGTAGATAGTTTTGGGAGAGTAAACTACTATACTATGTCCAACAGTGGACGTCTTGCGGCTGTTACGATTCTGACAAAAGAAATCCTCCTAATACTTAGAAATTATAAAAAAAAAAAACAAAAACTTGTGCAACATCATCTTGTAAATGCATTCTTGTTTACCACGGAGGGAACACGAAGCCTTAAATGTAAAATTTAATTCTGTTGGAGGCAAGATTGTAATTACTTGTGTTTAGCGGCTACTCCTACGCTAAGGCTAGTAACCACAGCGCGCTAACTACATATAAATATAGAATAACGTTGAGATAATTCTGGATTTCGTGTTTTGCATTAATCATTTTTTAGGGAAAAGCCGCGCTACTATGACTTTGGTGTATCGGCAAACTTCACAGACAACTGATAAGAACTAAACCTAGTGAAAACACCAAAAAGGGCAGAACCACACTGGTGGTATTTGATTAGCGACACCGCTATTCGCTAAAGGTAAAGATGTATAAATTCAGCGTTTTTAGGAAGGACTTGGATAGTTCGAAGTTTATACAGGGTTAATTAGTTAATTTAAATTGATGGAAGAAATGACGTCAATTCGACATTTGTTCCATCGTTGATTGTCAAAAAATCCCTTTAAAAGTATGTTTATTAGCAGCAGAACAGGCTGTGGCTTGTTAGGCTACAGTCGTACTTCAGCCATTTTCAATATTCCAACCATACATGGATTTTGAGATTCGAGATTCGTGTTTTACATATTTTGTATGGAGCTTATGTCAAAAACGAATCTAAAATCTACAGATCCATCTACAGATCGAATATTGAATTCCGTAGTTGGTCTGGCGCTAAGCTTAGGCCTTATTTTGTATTATAGGGCCTTAGAAGATTTTCATAGGTGAATATTGAACTCGCGCATTTTCTATGGCATCAAAATCATAAATGTAATACTTCTTTATACCATACTTTATACAATGAACAAAATTAATCACAATTCCTGCTACGGAAGTTTTAAAAGCCACCAATTTTAAGTGGCCTCTAGTGCTGTTTAGGGTCCTAAACTAACACCACTTATTTGTGTTATTATTTGTTAGGGACAGTGACGGAAAAGGGTCGTCATCGAAACGTTTATTTTGTAAGTGGTGAAAATTGTGAAATAGGTGCGTGAGGATGGCAAGACCAGTGTACACTTTCATATATCAAGTTAGGATAGCTTAAGGTTTCTTGATTGCGGTTTTGTTAAGTATATGTATATTGCCATAGGCGAGTCTGTGGATGGGTTAAGACGAATGTTAAAAAAGATTTGCTTTTGAAGGGCTTGTTTTAGGTTAGGAACTTAAACAGCCAGAAGCAATTGTAATGATGTTTGGTACTTGGTTCTATAAACACAAATAGTTTTATCGAATGTTTATCTTGCTTTACCGACACGACATCAACTGCCAATACAACCTAATATGAACGGTTTTATATCATTATAATTGTATCATTACAATCAATATAACGTAAGCGCTTTAAAAAAATATTTATTCAGGTAGAACGTTGAAAGAGGTTGTTATAAACTAGAAGCAGTTATTGTTTACATATTTATCTGCATTTTAAAACTTACAATAATTTAGACAAAATACACAGAAGCCCTCAAAGTAAACAATAAATAACTTTTTATCTTGACTTAGGCAACTTTTGTAAGCAATTGCCTACAAACAATCAATCTGTCTTTCTCAACTATTATCACATACACACTGCATACAAGCCATACTATGAATCTGTTAGCGAATGAGCGACGCAGCTGCTATAAGACGCCACAACGGTATGGCCGGGGTTCTACTCCGTGTAGCGTATTGCTCTTGATTACTATTGGATATGGTAATTGTTTCTGCGTTTTGCTGTGGAATATTTTGTGATATTACTGTAAATGTTGCATCTTGCTATAGGTTTTCATGGGCGTTTATTTGTCTGAAACATTGGCAGGGATGTGTCTTTATAATGCGCCAGCTATATTTGAAGATGCACCGCTTACATCATATTGGGGTACATTATTCAAGACGTCGAAAGTGGAATGAGGATGTCTGCCTCTCCTTCGAATAATTTTGTGTATAGATACTGGTTTTCATTTTCAGTTGCGCGATTTTGCGCATGCTTCGCTAAATAATTAATTTTAATTTTGACATCAAACAGACTTACAATTTGGACCAGTCTAAACAAGTCATCGAAACAAATAAGAATTTCTAAAATTTGTTTAAATTACGAAATTTTGACATAAAAAAATTAACATTAACTGCAGCAGAATAAGAAACCCCTTATTTTTTTAAATCGGTTATAAAGTCGGATTGTCTATAAATTGGATTGATATACAGTATTAACACAACACAAATTGTCGTCTATCTATTTTGTAAGAAGTTAATTATGCGTAAAGACTAAAGAATGAAAAGAAAGCAACAAAGAATAAAGTAATTAATTAAATAATGTTGTTAACAGACAGATGTGTATTGTTTGTTTTTATTAACTTAAATGTTTCAAAGTAAAATTGATGATCAAAGTTTCAGTCACTTAATGTTTTATTACAATACGCATTGGTGAATTAAAAAAGTAGCTTGTTTATTGGATTAGATGGAAATAAAGTTGTTTGTTGTTTCTGTACATGCAGCAGGCCTTTGCTATTATTAAATATCGAAATAAATAACAAAATAGATAAATACCTATACTTTGCCCGCAGCTCCGCGCACGTAAATTATACGCCTAAATGTTCATCAGGAATCACTTTATTTATTGGTGAAAACCGGATATCGTTTGGTAGTTTTTGAGTTTATTGCGTTTATACCGATAGACAGGAAGAACATAGGCCTTCATTTTATATGTGTCTGGATATTATAGTCTATTGCTGCTTTATATAATTATTACGATTGATAAATTATTTGTTTTCATTTGTTACAAAAAGGTTTTGGTGTAGTATTTATATATCATAGCTCTTATTACTGTCTTTGGTATCTTTATTCTTCATCTAATCCAAGCTGAACAATTTCTTTAAAAGATAGTTGGCAACATGAGTTAAAAATGACTACAATAATTTTCTTGACAGTTACTCCAGCCAAGCTGTAAAGATATTCTCTAAGTTTATTTCATGCTCGAACTAAATAACGGATTGGAAAGCGTTTAACAATTAAGTCCTTAATGCAAAATGCATTAAACTTATCCGCTTCAAGGCCGGTCGCCATGTACAAACATGATTAAGCCTTAGCAAAGAGTAACGTTATCTTAAATTGCGAGAAGACGTACCTTCGGAACGGATTGCCGTTCCTCTCGCCAGAATAAACAGCTGATTTACATCTTGAGATAAATAGCACACATTCAGGGGAAAACCACCTGAATTTTTATTCAGTATAAATCATGGCAGGTTACTGGTTTTGCGCCCAAGGATTCTGATGGGTATGTAAAGTTCACAGTTTATTTGGAGTGTTTTCTTTTTCGAACTCGCATTTGCAAACGCGCAATTGGATGTAGCTAAATTTAAACCGGATAGACTATTCCTATATCTTCGAAAAAACAAGCAAACATATTAGACTGATTCAACGAAAGATGAATTGTGAATATCCGTTTTGTTTTTAAAGTTAATTATTTCTTTTAATTCACAAAGCAACTCAAACTCAAACTCAAAATCATTTATTCATTTAGGTCACAAAGTGACGCTTATGAACGTCAAAGATTAAAGTTAATTACTAGATGATTCTACATTTACATTTACTGCCACGTTCGCAATGCAATAGGTAGAACCACGAGAAAGAACGGGCAATAAAACTCGTGGCCACTCTTTTTAGCTGCCAGTATAATTCTTTTACATGTTATATATGTAAGGAGCTGCAACTGTTTTACATTGTGAGTTATCTACTATTGCAAAAGTTAATAGTAATTGATATCATACTCAAGCAATAAATTATGTTCATTTAGTAAGCCTCCCAAAGTGAATATGGTGAAACAGGAGCAACCACTTACAGTACTCGCCAATCTTTATAGCCGCTCTGAATGTAGCCATCGGTACGAACTTGCGCATGGTACAGTCGGGTGGACATGTCATAACCAAGAAAATATATTTGTAATTATTGATCATTAAAATCTTCAGTTACGTTGTTAGATTTGCTATATTATATTGTTTAATTACATATTCAATCAAATTCGAGTAATGTAAATTCAGTTAGGTGAAGGGACTTTTAAGCCTAGACTTCTTTCCTTCTTCATAAACGTTAATACGTCATACACTATTTTCCGTGTTTGGCGACGTAAAACATTAAACGACCGCAAGGCATGATCAATGATAATGGTAACTATATCAGTACAAATAACAACAAGAAACAACGATAGCAACGAGAAACAATAAATAAGTAACACTACGAAACTATTTTAAACGCGACGATACTGTCAGAGCTCAGCGATTATGTGAGTTGTGTACGAACGTAGCACACTCACACTAACGCGCGGGAGGCGAGGACGCTAGCGGGTGGAAGACAGCGCGCGCGGGCGTGCCCTGCCTCCACGCCCCGCGTACGTCCCGCTGATACCTGATTTTGTGTTCTGCGCAGCGCAATGCGGCTAGGTTCGGAGCGGCCATAAAGTTTGGCGAGTACTGTACGTCTTTTGATGTAAGCAACTCGCGAACATGACTGTTCTTATCTATGGTGGAACAGTATAACAATTTTGTTACTTTAAAAATAAGTAAGACCGGACGTCCCCGGAAACTTATTCTATTATTTTTTTACGCAGATTACGATTTTATTAGTATACAGGGTGTCACAAGACTCATCACTAAGCCGAAGTCTACTCATAGTGGACATCATGCCATACTAACCTAAAAATAATACCTGGGAAACGATTTTTTTTTGAAGATTTCGCATTTTTAAACCGCAATTAAAAGCGCGCGCGTGCAATGCTCGAAATACCTACATATCCATGGAGTTATAGGGCATCTAAAGAACATATTGGCGGGGATTTTTTTAAATGCAACGATTTTGTACCTAATTAGAAAAATGCCATACTAACTTTGAGCCTCAATATCTCCTGAACCAGAAATTTCCCAGTTATGGTGCCGAAGTAAAAAATGTTCGTAGTGATTTGTACAACATGTGATTTCAGTTTTCGTTTAGGGTCTTTTTACTATACTATTTAAAAACAAAGATGCATTTTGTATACTATTTTGCCATAAAAAGGCAGTTCTTATATGTACCAACTTCTTGTCGACAAAACTTGTAGTTTCAGCATTTTTTATTTTCACAACAACACCGAGAATTATAAAACCTTTTTGAAGTCCTTTAGTTAGCAGCCAGCTTATTAAGGCAGTGTTGCTCTAAACACTATTAAGAAACTGTCACTTGCACAAATAACAAGGAGTTAAATGAAGGAATAATCTAGCGTTTACAATACCGCATTATTTTATGTAAAATTGCTTTTATTGTATAGCTTTACCTGTTATTAGAAGTTATAAGAAGCTTGGTGGCTGTTTTGGACTGTCGTGACTGCATTTGCATGAGTGTAGTTCTAAGAGACTAAACAAATTTTTAGGTCCCTAAAAACGATTTAATCAGATTCGCTTGTACTATGCCAGAGATATAATGAGTGATAAAACCGGGTGATTTCAATGGCAACTCTAGCTTAAGTTGTATAGACAAGTGATATGTGACATGGTGCGTAACAATAGATCTTGAAAATCGGCATCATTCTTACATCCAATCGCGCGAGCCCACTTATGGAGAATTGTGTAAAAGCAACTGCGAGAACTATTTGGTGTGAACTATAGTCTAAAAAGAGAAGAAACCGTTCAAACCATTACGCCATAAGTGCAGACAATGATCAGGACGATAGGGGGGAAATGTTACACTTACACCATCAGTTTAAATGCACTGTCCACCAGCAAACAATATGCCACCTTTAATTCTCATTACATCGATAGATTCTCTTTGGCCATTAAATCTCTAAGCACATTGGCAATGCATAATCAAGCCGTTATTAAGTGCTCTGGGAGTGTGTGTGTCCTATACGCAGTATGTTCATAATGGCCGACTTAATATTATTAATGCAGAATTGTGACTCATAAATCTGTGGCCCACTTCCATCGCACGTAATTACAGAGTGTCCCTTCAGGAAAATATTGTTTTTGTGATGGAATTGTTGTCAAAAATTATGTATGATGCGTTCCTGGTGGTTGATGAATTAGATCGGTTATTTAATTATGAAATGAAAAATAAATAGTAGGTATTACGATGCTTTGGCTTAAGTTTGCAAGTGATTAATAGTGTTAGTTATTTTTAAGTTATGTTACAGTTACTTGGCGTCAGGAAACCTGTAAATACGGCTGAAAATTGCAATTTGCTAAATACGCGTGAAGACTGACAGACTGCTTCGCAGAGGGTCCCGGGTTCAAAACCAGGGCATGCACGAATGACTTTTAGAAGACAAGTGTTTATTAAATTGTTAAATCGCGCTTAATAATCGTTGCGCGGTGGAGGAAAACATTGTGAAGAAACCTGCGTGTCTGAGAGTTCTCCTTAATGTTCTCGAAATACATATTATTATGAACTCTGTCAACCCACACTTGACCAGCGTATGGCCTGATCTTTCTCACAGTGAGAAGTGGCCCCTGCTTAGCAGTGAGACAGTATATATACAGGGCTGATAATTATGATGATTGCCTTATATATTTTATTGATTAGGAACCGAAGCACAAACGTCGCTTTTACCATCAGCAACCGACAGCTTTTTTCTTTTTGGACGCTCAATAACTTCCGAATGATTTATCCAGCATATCTACTCAGAAATATCGTGGTGTTATTTTTTCTGTTTTTTATTTGAGGTGTGTTGATGTTATCATCAACAATAATTATTTGGAGTCTGGAATTGTATAAATAGAGTAAATATAAGAAACGTCGAATGGAAAAAAATCTATTCTTATCTTCAAAGTCCAAGGGTCTGGATTTTTCTTACTCAGTATTCCAATATTATTTCCAGTAGTTATTCGAATCGTTCAAGAGATTGTGATAATTTCCGATTGCTGGTAACAAGATTATGTGACCAATCTATATATTTCGCCCCTTCCTCCGTACAAATCTCGTAACTTTTTAGTTGAAAATGATCTGTTCCTAAACGATAAAACTGTTGATTATCTGATTGCAAATTTAGTATCAAGACACATCCACTGAATGAACACTTTTAGTGTCAATACAATAAGAGTGTATCAGTGTTTACAGATCTCTTTTTAGAGACCTCGCAAAGAGGCTGGTCGACGCCTCGCGTGACCAGAAGGCTGGGTTGTATTTGGCCCAGAAGTTCAGTATCGCCATACAACGTGGCAATGCTGCCAGTTGACGGCGATGTGTATGAATTTCATGATGATGCCCTCTAAATTATTTTCTTTTCTTTCTGTATATATTTATTTTTATGTTCTGTATATATTTATTTGTATAGTATTTTAAGAACTTGTTACTTTTTCTTTAAACTTATTTTAATTTTAAGACATACTTAAGTTGCTTGGCATATTTAAGTTATTATAAAATAAATAAATGAAGTTTGAAATAAATAAACATTTCCAATTATTATAAAAAGAAAATATGTGTTATGTATGTTATGTAATATATCTAGATATACATAATTACATATTGCATTAAAAGTATAAAATATTTTGAGATGTCTTTGTGACTAGCTCCGCCTGTACTAATGGATGCACGCTGGCCTCTTTCGGGGACGGGCTATGAATACCGCAGGATGAGAGAAGGAGCGATTTATTGCTCTTATTATAACAACCAACACCGCTGCACCTAAATTGGTGTGGAGTTGTGGGGATTGAAGATATGTTATTGTACTCTTACTACATAATAAGAGGGCATGTGCGTGGGGATGCATATATGGATGTTTCTTATTCGTAAACGCAAGAATTACTTGACTGATTATTATGGTCGAATTTGTCAATTTACGCACGTACACTTTATAAGTCGGTACTAACGGTAGAGCAATTGAACTTGAGGTCTCAGCAACCTCTCCACCGCTTACCATTCCTCCTCTTATTAATATAACAAGCCCAAAAGTTTTTATAGATAAATGAAGAAATCAAAATAAAACTGCAACATTTGATTAGGTTTTCGTGGGCCGACAGTCACCAGGCAGGTATCTTTGAATATGCTCAGGACCTTTATTACTGCACTATATTACGTAGCACTAATTAAATTTTAGCTGTAGTGCATTAATTTATAATAAAATTAAATT
This sequence comes from Euclidia mi, assembly GCA_944739405.2. Taxonomy (NCBI): domain Eukaryota; kingdom Metazoa; phylum Arthropoda; class Insecta; order Lepidoptera; family Erebidae; genus Euclidia; species Euclidia mi. The sequence continues at coordinate 19,716,757 of OX123204.2, read as the reverse complement.
TTCATAAGATTTTCTTCTTCTTTCTCTTAGCGTTATCCCAGTTTCAGTCTGGGGTCCGCTTTCTAGTCTAGCCGGATTTGGCTGAATATTAGCTTTTCCACGGAGCGACTGCCTGTCTGACCTCCGCAAACCGAAGGGATAGCGATATTCCAAGGTTTAGACTAGTGTCAGTTTATTTAGAAGGTACTGACGCCCTGTAACGACTGTCAAAGTTCTTCATGACAACCGGGACCGACGGCTTAACGTGCTCTCCGAGGCACGGGACAAGCGATAATTAACAATTCAATACGCACATAACTCTGAAAAGTCATTGGTGCGCGCCGTGGATTCGAACCTGATACCCTCTGCATGGCAGTCTGTTGGTATATCCACTCGGCTATCGCTGCCTTTTCCACTCGGCTATCGCTGCCTTTTTCATAAGATTTGCTCATATTTATAAAAGCAATTTCTTTAAAGAACTTTTAATACAGGTAATGAATTTGATCAAAATTACCAAGACAATATTTGGTGTTAGCTTGCAATTCATATATACCGTTGATTATATGTTATATGTCCTATATGATATGATTTTTTTTATTTCCCAGTCAATCAAATCGAAATAAGTTTTCATTACTGGTAATCCCGGAGGTATTGCTGAATTTAGGATTCCAGGATTTGATACCTATTCGTAATGGATAATAATGTCGTTCAGTCGGTTGACCGTCTAGTATTCCCAAAAAAATCCGTATAATTATCCTAGCACAGTCTCACTGACAAGCGGCGAACATTCGTTATGCAAGAGCATAGAGTGGGCTCTGTAATTGCCGTCTGACGTCGTGTACTCAGAGCACTTTCATAGCCTTACGGTCAGGCGGCTATTTGAATATACTAACTTAAAGGTGTCTCATCTGTGGGACAAAGAGGCCGCGTTTGTAATAAGCTTTATTATTATGTTCGTGTGGTTTCTAAAAATTAGCAATCTACAGGCACATAGTCATCCGATCCCAAAATAAGCAGAGTATTCCTTCGCGACACACAAAATCTGGACAGATGATTGTTGCAGTGTTGATAGTTGCTACGAATTCATTTTTATCTATGGCTAAATAAGCTTATGCCAACTCGGCACCTTTTACCACATATGTCGCATACTAATCTTGATTCCTCGGGCAGTGTATCAGTGGCTCGTAGCTTTTGGTTGAATGTTTGGCAAGTACTTCGCTACACAAAATGTATTATTCGTACACATGTAGTATTAGTGGCGATTGAAAACGAATAACCGTTACGCAGGGATTTTCTGAATTGGGGGCCACGACATTATTGTGATCGTAGAAAGCAGTTGGATGCTGGCGACTGAAGATCTGTTCACGTAGATAGTTTTGGGAGAGTAAACTACTATACTATGTCCAACAGTGGACGTCTTGCAGCTGTTACGATTCTGACAAAAGAAATCCTCCTAATACTTAGAAATTATACAAAAAATTCAAAAACTTGTGCAACATCATCTTGTAAATGCATTCTTGTTTACCACGGCGGGAACACGAAGCCTTAAGTGTAAAATTTAATTCTGTTGGAGGCAAGATTGTAATTACTTGTGTTTAGTGGCTACTCCTGCGCTAAGGCTAGTAACCACAGCGCGCTAACTATAAGTATAGAATAACGTTGAGATAATTCTGGATTTCGTGTTTTGCTTTAATCATTTTTTTAGGGAAAAGCCGCGCTACTATGGCTTTGGTGTATCGGCAAACTTCACAGACAACTGATAAGAACTAAACCCAGTGAAAACACCAAAAAGGGCAGAACTACACTGGTGGTATTTGATTAGCGACACCGCTATTCGCTAATTGTAAAGATGTATAGATTCAGAGTTTTTAGGAAGGACTTGGATAGTTCGAAGTTTATGCAGGGTTAATTAGTTAATTTAAATTGATGGAAGAAATGACGTCAATTCGACATTTGTTCCATCGTTGACTGCCAAAAATTCCCTTTAAAATTATGTTTATTAGTAGCAGAACAGGCTGTGGCTTGTTAGGCTTCAGTCGTACTTATTTACGGCCATTTTCAATATTCGAACTATACATGGATTTTGAGATTCGAGAATCGTGTTTGACATATTTTGTATGGAGCTTATGTCAAAAACGAATCTAAAATCTACAGATCCATCTACAGATCGAATATTGAATTCCGTAGTTAGTCTGGCGCTAAGCTTAGGCCTTATTTTGTATTATAGGGCCTTAGAAGATTTTCATAGGTGAATATTGAACTCGCGCATTCAAATTCAAATTCAAATTCAAAATCGTTTATTCATTTGGGTCACAATGTGACGCTTATGAACGTCAAAATAATAAATTTATAAAATAATTACTTAAAGACTCTACATTTACATTTACTGCCACGTTCGCAAAGCAATAGGTAGAACCATGAGAAAGAACGGGCAATAAAACTCACGGTCACTCTTTTTCTTCGCCAGGTTTTGCATAATACACATAATTTACATTTTGTAAGGTGCTGCAACTGTTACACCTTCTATATCACTTGTATTTACTGTACATAATAATACTCAAGCATAATACTTTTGATGTTCATTTGGTTAGTCTCCTCAGAATAGACATGGTGAAACAGGAGCATCCACTTACATTATATATACCTAACAATGCAGGCAATCCGCGAAAGTGATCAGACCCATGATGGAAATGATGCAGTTAAATATTGAAATCTAATACCAGCCCGCAAGACCGTCATCGACCAGTCATCGCAAGTAGCACCCGTTCACGAGTATGACGCATGTGCCAGCCATCATCCCTCTCGCCATATTAGAGGGACAGGGATGACCCGACACACGACGCCACCACAAGAAATGACATTTTAGTGAGCATGACGATAACGGTATACGAACCGGCAGTAAGAAACAATCTATTGGTATACTGACCATGACCGCCAATTACCTCCATTTTCCAGATCGTTATTATGAACATAAATCAGTGGACCGCGTGAAGGAATGCAAATGTAGAAAGAATTTTGTGAAGGTGACAAGTGAACGACGATATGATCAGGAATAAATAATGTTAAACTACATTCAACAAATCGTAATAATATCCAAATCCTGTAAAAATCATGTGTTCACGAGGCACCTCCACTTAACATGTTACTAATTAAGAAGAGAGTATTTTACACAGTCATAAAAATAACAATACCTAATGGTGAATTAAAAAAAAAGCAACTAGACCCATGATGTCTTGTCATCTAGAAATTCTTTAATAGTGTAATAACCCCTTTTTAAAAGAAAATTCCTAGTAGTGGTTTTAAATTTGTGCAGAGGTAAATTCATTATTTCCAGAGGTAATTTGTTGAAGAATTGAATACCGAGTCCCGCAAATGAGTTATGAACTTTATGTAGACGGTAGTTAGTGCCCACTAGTTTATGCTTATTCCTTGTGTTCACTTTGTGCACGTCACTATTTTTACGGTAAAGAGTTAAGTTTTTCTTAACGTACATTAAATTAGCAAATATATACTGCGATGCAACTGTAAATATTTCTACGTCTTTAAATTTATCTCGTAAAGAATCTCTAGCACCTAACTTATATATTGCACGTATGGCCCTCTTTTGAATAACAAAAATTGTCTGAATATCGGCCGCCGTACCCCATAATAGTATCCCGTAAGACATTACACTGTGAAAGTAACTAAAGTAAACTAGTCTAGCAGTATCTACGTCTGTGAATTGGCGAACTTTCCTAACTGCAAATGCTGCAGAACTAAGTTTGACTGCCAGACAGGATATTTGGGCACCCCACTGAAGCTTACAATCTAAAGTTAAACCTAAAAATACAGTTGAATCAACTAGGTTAATTGTTTCGTTATTTAAAATTATATTAGTAAGAACATTTTTGACATTCGGCAAAGTGAATTTCACACATTTTGTTTTGCCAGAGTTGAGTAGCAAATTATTTGTCGTGAACCAATGTAGTACTTGCGCAAGAGAATTATTTACGCTGTCAATGTTACTTGTATTACGATCAACTTTAAAAATAAGTGAAGTATCGTCAGCAAAAAGAACAATATCACATAGATTTCTAACAAAAAATGGCAAGTCATTAATATATATTAAAAAAAGAAACGGACCAAGAATAGAGCCCTGTGGAACGCCCATTCCCACTGGCAAACCTTGAGACCTACTTCCACTAACATCTACATACTGAACTCTATCTCTAAGGTAACTGGCAACAAGATTGAGTGCGCTATCTCGAATACCATAATGGTTGAGTTTACGTAAAAGTGTATCATGTTCAACACAATCAAAAGCCTTTGACAAGTCGCAAAAAACACCAATGGCATCCTTCGAATTTTCCCAAGCGTTAAAGATATGTTTTAATAGAGCTACACCGGCATCAACGGTGGAGCGACCCTTAGTGAAGCCATACTGCTCACTGTGCAATAAATTATTTGTGAGAAAGTGGCTCTCTAACTGATGCAAAATAACCTTTTCAAAAACTTTACTGATTGCAGGCAAGATAGAAATAAATTGGCGGACAGTTACTAGGGTCGCTCTTGGATCCTTTTTTGAAAAGTGGTATCACCTTGCTGTGTTTCATTAAATCAGGAAATACCCCTTTATCCACGCATCTATTAAATATTGCAGCTAAATATGGAGCTATGCTAAAAATGATTTGGCGAACAAGACTAACTGAAATACCCCATAAGTCAATAGATTTCTTAATATTGATGGTCTTGAATGTCTTGAGGATGTCATTGGTGTCAATGTATTTAAAATTAAACAGCACATCACACTCATTCACATTGCCCCTAACTAACATCTCTGCTTTGCTTGGGCATGAGTCTAAACACTTGGTTGTTTTCACTGGTATGTTTATGAAGAAGTTGTTAAAAGCCTGAGCAACATCAATTTTCTTTGTAACTATTTCTCCATTACATTTTAATTCATAGCTATTATCTACTAACTTAGCTCGACCAGTCTCACTATTAATAATGTTCCAAGTTGTTTTTATTTTGTTCTTGGATTCTTTAATTTTATTACTTATAAATATAGACTTAGCTGAAGCACATGCTCTCTTAAAAACTTTTGAGTAATTTCTTACATATTCAATAAATGAAGGATTAAAATTGTATTGCTTCATACCATACAGATCATACAACCTAGATCTACTTTTGTATATTCCTACTGTTGCCCAATCACAAAATTTAACTTTAGAGCTCTTGGCAAATGTCTTCTGCTTAAAATTTTTATTGTACTCATTTTTAATAACATCAAATAACCACTTATATAATTCATCTGGATCATCGTGAGTTAAGTCAATGCTGGCGATCTTAGCAGCAACATCATCACTAAAGCGATTAAGGCGAGCAGAGGTCATAGGCCTACATGTGATTTTGACGTGACAACGTCTTATAAATTGGTTTGCTGGGTGACACTTCAAGAAACTGCGTTACGCTCCGCTCACGTTATGCGCTCACAATGAGAGCGAGTGAGAGGCACGCGTCCCGCCTAAGAGCGAGAGAGACAGACATAAAAAGTGAAAGGCACGCGTCTTTCATCCTTCTTCCTACTATACGAATGAATATTCACATTAAAATTATTTTACCACTCAAAGTCGTTGTCACGTAAAACTTTCGCCCGTATACCGACTTTACAGGCAACCAAATTTTTTTGTACTGTAGGGGTTGTATTAGTTGGAATTACAACCTTTTGTCCACAGTGATCCGATGTCAAGTCACTCAAAACAGCTTTACTTAAGTACAAACAATTGCAAAAAATATTATCTAAGCATGTAGAAGAATGTGAGGTAGTTCTGTTTGGTTCAGAAAATAAAACATTCAAATTAAATGACATAAATAAACTAACTAACCTAGTACAAGTTGGTGATTGTTCTAACAAGTTAACATTAAAATCACCACATACGATTATTGACTTCCTGCTGGAACTTAAGTGTTTTAAGACGTCCTCCATGATGCTTTCAAATTGGCTAAAGTCACTTTGCGGTGGTCGGTATACACAGACTATGACGTGTTGCTCAAGTTCAACACAAGATATCTCAGCGGTGCGCTCGATAGAAAGTTCGGCTATGTCCTTTCGTTCTTTACATTTAATACTATTACAAATATATATGAGAGAGCCACCACGAATAGCGTTCTTTCTTACGAATGCACTAATCACTGTATAAAATTCATTATTGAATATTAATTGGTCACCTCTTAACCAATGTTCCGTAATGCATAATACATGCAACTTATGTTTCTTTAAAAATAAATCTATCTCTAATTCTTTGCTAGATAGGCCTTGTATGTTTTGATGAGCTAAGTTTAAAACACATGAATGCCTATCTGTTGTCTCATCTAGTAGTTTAAACTAATAGATTTGTCAATACTACTATTGGTATAACTATTATCTACCAAATTCCTAAGTACTCTAGTAGTACTGCGTTCACTATGTAAATTAAATGCTAATAATTTAGCAAGTTGTCGCCTATATATAAAAGAGAGATACATAGTTTTTTTTGTTAAAAAGAAATTACTAATAAAAATATTAGAGTCAAAAAATAAAATATGGTCACTATGACTACAAGTGCTATTATATAATAATAGATTCAATTTACCTATCTGGCTATTTTCTTTATAAGATAAGTTATTGGAATATGGTAATGCACAGACAATAAAGTTGCACCCCACTTTAGAACTTTGTTCTATCATAATATCTGATAAAGCTAATATTTCTTTCTTGGTAACTAGTAGGCTATCCCCATATAAAATTATAACTGTAGAATGTTTATTTAGTCTAGCATACTTTAATTTATTAATTAACATAGACATTCCTTGTCCTGGTGAACAAATATTTTGTATTGACCGATCAGTATAACTATTAATCAGGCTACCCATACCAATTCCTAATTGTCAGAAAAAATTAAAACATTGTTATCTAAAACCTTATTATTTTCATTATGTAACAATGTGTCAGAACCATGACATGTTTTCGAAGGATAGGAAGTCACTATATAACTTGGTTGTACAATTAGGTGAAGCCTCTAACTTATGATTTGAACAATTTAAACAGTTACCGTTGTTGGTCATAGAGAGCAGTTGTTTTAGATTTTCTCTACCAACTCTGCTAATTTCATCATATTTCAATATATATTCCTGTGTTTCACTTTGATGATCTATTATCAATTTGTTGAGCTGTGCATTTAATGATGTGATTTGTGTTTGCAGCTCACATGTGTGTTGTTCATATTGTAATCGGCTACAGGCTAATTGCTCACTACTATCCTTAAGCTTAGAAACTAATAACTCACTCTCTTTAACTAAATCATGGTTAATTTGTGTTAAATCTACAATTTTCTTTGACCTCTTATAGCCTAACTCAAGTCGCTTTATTAATTTATTTAATTTTGTCAATTTCCTAAATTTACCATTTGACACCTTATATGTAAAGTTACAATTACATTTTACAGATTTAAAAATATTTGCCTTTCCACCAATGACTTCAGAGAACAGGTCCTGGTTTGCTGCGCTGCTTAGTGACTGAATGGAATTCTCCAAGGTTGTTATTTTGGATTGAGCTTCACTCAAGCTTGTTTCCAACTCCATGATGCGACTGAGCTGCCTCATATATGTATCATCGCAGCTACTATATGATCTGACTTCTTCCTGCAGTCTGTCCCGCTGGTCCAGAATGTCCATATGTTCTATGTGGAGTTCCGTCAATTGTGCTTTCAGTTGTGAGACTTTGTCATTAACATACTTAATTTCCTCTTCACTGTCAATTCGTTCCTTCAACAGTTGACTATGATCTTCCTTATATTTCTTGAGTTCCAATAGTGCAATCTTCAACTTGTGCTCCGTTTCCTTTGCCAAAGCCTTACGGGTCATCAAAGTGTGTGTAGACATATTTTGTACCCAAATTACCTTAAAAGAAGAAAAATAAAACAGCTGAATTATTTGAAAAATATTATAGGGTATGGGGAAAGGGATGTTAATATATAAATATAACAAATACTCAGAAAAAGTTGAAAGACAGAAATATTTTAAGAAAGTACAGTGATGTAGGTATGTTACAAAAAAAATAATAATAAGAAAAGTTATACAAATTGAACAGAAAAAGAATAACAAAGGAACTAGAAAGGTAATTTGATTATTAGATACCTATATTACTTATAATATCTTAGTTTCTTGGACAATCTTAAGTACACTAGGTAAGATAGCTGTAGGCTGTAGCTATTATTATACTAGGTACTAATTATATTCAAATAAATCAACTGAAAATTAATGCATATACACTTAAAATAATAATTGTGAAGTGTGATTAGTGTAGTGGGTGTTTGTATGCGGCATTTGTTCAGTCCTCGATTTTGCTTCCACTTTTGTCAAGCAAAAGGAGACAGAAACTGTGCCAGTGTGTGATGGACGAAGCTCACGTTATGTGAGCCGAGTAAATATGTGATGAGAAGTGTAAGTTAATAAGTAAAATACTCCCCGGGTTTCAGGATGATGATTTGAAATCCGTCCGTTGACACTGGGTAGTTGATCTGTCCGCCAAGAACTGTCGGCAGCGAGGTTTCAATCCTTTTCAAACACCAAACTCAATGTCTTTCACACTTCTTTTGGCATAAATACAACTTTAGTGAAACATAAATGTTTAATATTGATTTAAACTTTATTAAAAATTTTAAAAGCACGGAGCTACGTAATTTTACGTCTGACGTTTTCAGTGATGCCAGCAAAAAAAAAAATTCATTTTCAATGGCATCAAAATCATAAATGTAATACTTCTTTATACCATATTTTATACAATGAACAAAATTAATCACAACTCCTGGTACGGAAGTTTTAAAAGCCACCAATTTTAAGTGGCCTCTAGTGCTGTTTAGGGTCCTAAACTAACACCACTTATTTGTGTTATTATTTGTTAGGGACAGTGACGGAAAAGGGTCGCCATCGAAACGTTTATTTTGTAAGTGGTGGAAATTGTGAAACAGGTGCGTGAAGACGGCACGGGCGGTATACACTTTCATATATCAAGTTAGGATAGCTTAAGGTTTCTTGATTGCGGTTTTGTTATGTATTTGTTTATTGCCATAGGAGTCTGTGGATGGGTTAAGACGAATGTTAAAAAAGATTTGCTTTTGAAGTGCTTGTTTTAGGTTAGGAACTTAAACAGCCAGAAGCAATTGTAATGATGTTTGGTACTTGGTTCTATAAATACAAATAGGTTTATCGAATGTTTATCTTGCTTTGCCGACACGACATCAACTGCCAATACAACCTAATATGAACGGTTTTATAATGATACAATCAATATAACGTAAGCGCTTTAAAAAAATATTTATTCAGGTAGAACGTTGAAAGAGGTTGTTATAAACTTGAAGCAGTTATTGTTTACATATTTATCTGCATTTTAAAACTTACAATAATTTAAACAAAATACACAGAAGCCCTCAAAACAAACAATAAATAACTTTTTATCTTGACTTAGGCAACTTTTGTAAGCAATTGCCTACAAACAATCAATCTGTCTTTATCAACTATTATCACATACACACTACATACAAGCCATACTATGAATCTGTTAGAATATGCAAATGACTGAGCGACGCAGCTGCTATAAGACGCCACAACGGTATGGCCGGGGTTCTACTCCGTGTAGCGTGTTGCTCTTGATTACTACTGGATATGGTAATTGTTTCTGCGTTGCGCTGTGGCATATTTTGTGATATTGCTGTAAATATAGCAGCTTGCTATAGGTTTTCATGGGCATTTATTTGTCTGAAACATTGGCAGGGACGTGTCTTTATAATGCGCCAGCTATATTTGAAGATGCACCGCTTACGATGGGGTATGCATATTGGGGCACACTATTCAAGACCTCGAAAGTGGAATGAGGATGTCTGCCTCTCCTTCGAATATTTGTGTGTAGGTACTGGTTTTCATTTTCAGATTCACGATTTTGCGCATGCTTCGCTAAATAATTCATTTTAATTTTGTCATCAAATTTCAGACCTACAATTTGGACCAGTCTAAACAAGTCATCGCAAGAAATAATAATTTCTAAAATTAGTTAATAAATTTCGAAATTTTGAAATAACAAATATAACATTAACTGCAGCAGAATTAGAACCCCCTTCTTTTTTAAATCGGTTAAAAGTGGGTTTGTCTATAAATTGGATTAATATCCATTACTAACACAACACATATCTATTTTGTAAGATCTTCGATCTTCGATCTTCTTAGATTCTTTTGTAAGGTCTATCTATTTTGTAAGAAGTTAATTATGCGTAGAGACGAATAAAAAGAAAGCAACAAAGAACAAAGTAATTAATTAAATAATGTTGTTAACAGACAGATGTGTATTGTTTGTTTTTATTAACTTAAATGTTTCAAAGTAAAATTGATGATCAAAGTTTCGGTCACTTAATGTTTTATTACAATACGCATTGTTGAATTAAAAAATAGCTTGTTTATTGGATTAGATGGAAATAAAGTTGTTTGACGTTTCTGTACATGCAGCAAGCCATTACTATTATTAAATAGTGAAATAAATAAAAAAATAGACAAATACCTATACTTTGCCCGCAGCTCCGCGCACGTAAATTATTCGCCTAAATGTTCATCAGGAATCACTCTATTTATTGGTGAAAACCGGATATCGTTTGGTAGTTTTTGAGTTTATTGCGTTTATACCGATAGACCGGAAGAACATAGGCCTTCATTTTATACAAAAGGAATAATTTAGTCGATCGAAACAGGCTAACTAAACGTTTTCCATAATAAAATGAGCGAATGCACTACTGGAAACGAATCGTCAATAATTGACAATTTTGACAATTAAATTTGACATTGAGAGATTTGAGTGAGAGACCTCTTATAAATAGATTAACAAATCACAATAACAAAACGAGCTATAAGCAAGGATAATGTGATTGTAAATACTATTGTTTAAACGTAGGGTGACAAATTATCAATTAACATTAAATTGGTAGGACAGTTAATACTCAAGTGATGCTTCAGTTTTTCCTTGGGGCAGTTTTGGAATTACCACCTGTTGCTCCTTTGTTGGCTGCATTCAGCGACGGGGCGACAGCACTTTTGGGGCATTTCACCATCAACGTGTTGAGCTCGTCTATACAAGTGATCTTCGAGCGGGAACCGTCCGGGGTTTTGACGATGATTACTCCGTCCTGCGTCCAACACGATCGCATCCCGAAGTGCAGTCTCGCTTTGCCGAAGATAGACTGTCGCGACTTCGTTAAGAATTCCTTGATGGACACAGAGGATCCCTTGAGTGACGTTTTGGCTTTCCAGACTGCTGCTTTTGTAGCAGTGTCACGAAAATGAACAAGGATTGGCCGGTGGCGATTCTTGGTGACATTACCTAATCTGTGGCTTGATTTAATAGAAGCAGCCGTGATGTCTTTTAAAGCCAGCTTATTCCCGAAGATGTCAAGGATAACAGCCATGCAATCCTCCTTGTCTGATTCAGCAACACCGAAGATGACAAGAAACTTACGGCGGTGTCTAGTTTCCATTCCATCATACATTTTGGAGCACTCATCGATCTGTTTTCGCAATAAGCCAAGGATGTTGAATATAAGCTCTCTGAATGATCTGAATTCATCCGCAACCTTTGCCACAGTGTCTTTCGCCGGTCCACTGTTCTGTATCTGCGCCTCCAGGTCGTCCATTCCTTTAGCAAAGCTCTCCTCTAAAGTCTTCTGGACTGATGCAATCTCGGATAGTTGAGGCATTATGAAGTATATTGTGTGGCCAAATTTATTGTTTTATGAAAAGTGAAAAGAGGTGTCAGCTGGCAGGTGGTGTGCAATAAAATATTTTGTCACATAAATCTTCACAAATGTAAGTACTAATACCAGATTAGCGTATAGAGTTGTATGTGGAAGATTAATCACTTAATTGAATTTAAATAGTATTTTTAAATCACTATTGCCAAAAACGATGTTGTCTTTTTCACACCTACCCACGAACCAGACCTAGAATTGAATTATCAAGTATATGTTTAGATAATTTCGTTCTCAAAATGGATGTAAGAAGTTTGTATAAAGTTGGTAGGCATGTAATTGGCCTATAATTCTTGGGGTCCGTGGTACTACCAGACTTATAAAGCAGGTGGGTAACGCCGGATGTTAAAAAATCAGGCAGCGACCCTGATTCCAAAGACGATTGAAATTGAGATGCTAAGCAAGCATGCGAACTTCGGAGCCACTTAAGCCAAAAATTGTGCAGCCCGTGCGGTCCCGCAGACTTCCAGTTCTGTAACGGACGGACTGCGCTGACTATGTTGTCGATAGTAATATTTATAGGCTCCATTATTGGAATTCGTTCACATGCTCGCTCAACATCCCCAATCCAATCACCCTCCGCATGGCTGACGGGTGTCGACCAAATGCTGCGCCAAAATGTAACAGTGGCATTATCATTCGGTCGACACCCATCGCCATTACTCGTCGAGGAATCAGGGTGCTCCCATGCTCTATACACCCGCTTTTCGTCTCTCTGGAATGTGCGATTAAGGCAATACCGGTCCACCCTTTTTTTATATCGCCTAATACGGTTTGCCCATGCACAAAGTTTTTGTTTCAGAAAGTCGATGCGCTCTGTAACTCGAGATAAATAATCTTGGGAACTGATACCAGTTCCCACGAAGGCCCGAGTCACAAAGCGCATCACTCTCGGTCGCGTATTACCGGTCCTAAAAGAACATAGCTTGCCAATGAGTGCCCTAGTCTCAGCGATACGACTCTCAATCCTGCGCTGCCAAGCTGGCATCGCAGCGGCCCGTCGAGTAGTAGTATTATCTCCAGGGAATTTAACTCCCGCTACTGGACATGCCGCTGCAGCCGCACAATACAGGATTGACTGTGTATCGCTGAGATTTTCACTGTTCTCAAAATAAATTGACAATAGTGAATCCAGGGCACCCACTAGCGCTATGTTTTCCTTATGCATGGGCAACCGAGGCAAAAGAGGCCGAATATTTGGATTTATGGATCGGTATTCATCAATAGCACATTCCAAAGCGCTCCTTAAACGATCATTGTACTGGGTACTTACATGAGAAGTCTCGTCATCTATCTCTTCATCGGCGACGTCGACCTGTTGTAGTTGTGCAACCGCCGTGAGTTCGCGATGGAGAAGTGATGGGGAGACTTCTCTGCAAGTCAGAGCGAAGTCTCTCAAGCACGGTATCATCCAACAGACGACACCGTTGGATGGCCCGCAGTTGATCCGATAGCCGTTGTGTTGACACGTTGACAGCTGGCTCAAGTGCCTGAAACAAAGGCAGCATACGATCACGGTAAGCACTGAGGTTAGTTCCTCCCTCTGTGGCCACAAAATATGCCCGCATGACGTTTTCATTCATTGAACTCGTCCATCTCATGCGGAGCACATCACCACCGGTAGCGGGGGCCCTGTTCGAGACCGGTGGGTCTCGGGGTCCCAAGCGTGTCGGTGGCCGGCCTCTCCCTCGCCGACGTACAGGTGGTGGCGACGTCGGCGGCGAGAAGTACTCGTCGCTCGACGAGCTCGACGCCTCTGCAATTGCCGACAACTCTGTTGTAGGTGCCGGTGGCTGCGAGGCGGAGCTGAGCGACGAGTCCGGGGGTGTAATTCGTGCAGCAGCTGCCCTAGCTCTTGTCAACATTTCATTTTCTCTTCGTATTTACATGTTTACCTTTGTTTATTTACAGTTTTCGTAGGGGATTTGTCATTGACGTAAGACGTCATCTTGAATAATGTTATTGTATTTACTTTTCATAATTAATTTAATGGTTTCTTGATATAATTATGTGTTTATGCGGTAAAGAAGTCCTTCTTGTAGTAATAAAATATATATCTGAATCCAAAACTATGTTAAATAATACAGATATAAATATTCGAGAAAAATTATATGTCGTCTTGTTGACGTGTTGCTAGGTTATTATTATTATTATTGGCCTGGTATGCACGCTGACATTATTAAGTTTATATCTTCGTGTGATACTTGTGTCGCACGTAAACACCAAAATAATGGTACTTTATATACACACACATACAACTTACTTCGTAAACCGGCTGGGTTTAACGTGGGTGATACTGTGTGGAAAAGAACCTACGACAAATCATTTGGCAAAAAACTAGCTCCTAAGTTTACCAAGTGTACTATTATTGCTAAAAAGTCACCACTAGTATACGAATTAGCGGATTCGTCGGGTAAATCTATTGGCAGTTGGTGCATTAAAGATTTAAAACTAATTAACTACACTGATTCCTAACCTAACTAGATTCTTTCATTGTACCTACCTGCAGTTTGAGTTTCATAGTCACTATCTACTTAGCACTGTCTACAGAAGTTCGGAGGACTTAGTTAGACGGATTTTTCTTGTCTAGACATGAAAAATCCTGCTGTACAGAGCGGGGTATTGTAACGTAATACTACACGTAATGCGTTATAATATCTGGCAGGCGCTTAACGCCAGCTTAGCCGTTCGCAATATTACCAAATATGGTCATGTTCACTAGCCAAAAGCAGTTGTGAGTCATAGGCCTATATCTATATAAGATGGGTGCGCGATCTAAGTCGATCACTTGCCCTACACACCGTCTCGCTGATGGTTATAGTAACTACAACTACAATCCTACTTCTCTTTCTACTATCCCGCTGGGGTTCTTCCTACGGCTCACTGCACCTGTCTTCTCTCTACGGGCTACAAGCCACGAGCTGCTGGCGCCGTGCCGCTACTAGCCAGCTGCCACCCAAGCCTCCGTTCCTGCCTACGAGCTCTTACAGCCAGGCCACGGACGCCTGAGCCTGACCGCTCGGCCCACATCGGCTGCACCGCCTGAGACCCCGCTCAGCCTGAACCTCGACCACAGAGCTGCCTGCGCAGCGCACCTTGGCCAGCTCATCGGCGACCTTACGAGCAGCTACGCTGCGAGCGTCGGAGAGCAGCAGGAGTCTACGCTCGCTGGAGCGTAGACTCCTGCTAGGTAAGCACTGGCCTGAGGGCTGCCTCAGGCCAGTGCTTACCTAGTTCGGTCATACTGTATGTAAGCGGTAGTGAGACATAATAAAGAACCTGTTCAGCCTAGCAGTGTTTCTCTCGAACCCCGACATCCTATCTGAGATCCTCCGTCTCAGTGGCCATTCCATACGAAAGTCAAAATACAAATTTATCTAGGTTTATACCTACTTTGATTTGATTATTCCTTTTCATAAACTGGGACGCAGCAGAGGTCTTGCTTTAAATAGAAAGTTATTCAAGGATCTATATTTAGAATATACTGCTTTACGACGTCGCACAATTTTACTAGTTTTCATTTTATTATTTATTTCGTACTAAAATCTGACTATTAGATTATTATTTGTCGGTTCTTAATTCTTTGTTTGCAAGCTTTTACAATTTTAAGCTATAAGCTCAGGCAGACGCTGCACCAGTTGCGTTTAAAGCTCATAAGTTCTAATGTATGTTGAAGCACAAAGTTATGTAAAAAACGCGACCAAACCGGTATTTATTTACGAGACTTCGCCCGTTTAACGACTCCCCTGGTCTCAGTACTCGTGGTGAAAAGTAACTTCTGTCGCTCACCAAACTCCTGACTGCCTCAACACACACGATTCATACCATACCGCTCCTATGCGACGTGAAAAAAGGATAAATAAATAAACAGACGCACTACCGTATTGTATATCGGCCATTTTCAATATTCTATCCATACATGGATTTTGAGATTCGAGATTCGTGTTTGACATATTTTGTATGGAGCTTATGCAAAAACGAATCTTAAATCTACAGATCTATCTATAGACCGAATATTGAATTCCGTAGTATATTAGTGCAGATTAATCTTTTTCTTCTTCTTCTTTCTCGTGTGAGTGTGTGGCTAACTCTCATGTCGGAGTTTTCAGACCGCCCGAAGGCCTCCGACGTGGCCTAACGATTCTTGTCTTGAAACAAGAACCGGAGTCGACAGCTTTACGTGCCTTCCGAAGCACGGTAGCGCTCAGATGTAAATGCCACACGTGGTCACCCATCCAAGTGGCGACCTGTGTAGCGTTGCTTAACTTTGCTGACCTATTACCATCGGCAAGCTAAGTCTTGCCATGAGCGCTACAACGGATTAATTAATTTACAATATAGTCAAATATCATCATATTGACTTATTCGCCCATAATTTTTAAAGTTCAAATAAAATACTTAATATTCTAATTTATATCGACCAACATCATTTATTTTAACAAGACAAAAATTAAGCTTTTCATATTTTCAATAGGAAAAACTCCTTCGAGTAGAAATCTCAGTCAATTTTTGCATGGTAATGCAACGAAACATTACATATTCATTTATTCAGTTTCATGTCGACGTCAAATAAAATGGCGGGAACTTTGGCCGGACTGAATTTAAATAGCTGAAAATATTTGCAATGTGGAACTATTTTTCTTATGCGGAAATTCTCTGTGATATTTTATATGTTTTACTTGAGTGACTTACAATATGTGCAGAACGGAATGTCGTAAGTGAGGATTCTTATAGAGAATTATGGTTAGATCGTTTATATTTAGTAGCCTGTGTATAGTGTACAGTCAGCATCCACTTATCATCATGTTCTCGGCAAGGTTTGATTTGCACACAATCATATTTACCACATTAATCATACCGTGACCATGGTTGGTGTAGACATTGCGACAAGTAAAAGGTAATTTTCTTTCAATGAATTACTTAATAGGTATACCTTTCTTTCAACAAGTACGCTGCATTGCTCGTCCAGTCTCCAATACTCATATCGCAGAATACATTTTCTAAGTACCTAACACACAGGCATATACGAACCGCCATTTGCTATGATCCTGACTTGTCTCTGTTGCTTCAACGATTATTAAAATTTTGATATTGTAACATCTCTCAAAGATATTAAATATACATACAAGTGGAAAACGTTTTAGCAGAAACTAAAATCTCCAATACGCATGAGTCCTGACTATTATTAAACAACAACACAAACCCTTTCTGAATACGTGTGTATGCATTTATTATTTTGCTTAAAATATTCTAACGGGCTATGTAATCTGATTATAAGTTATAACTTAACTAAATTGTGGCGGGAAGGTTAGCCCCCTAATATAACCCTTCCAATTATCAACTTACGAGTTGACTAAATCTGTAGATTTACCTGAATTTATGTTTAATAGACGGTCGAGAGGCAGTCAATTGGACGGTTTTAATAGTCATTTGTGATCCGAGCGAAACAATTAGTGTCTGGAATTTGGTTTATAATATTACTGCTTCAAATGATATCAAATTGATTCAGAGGTTTATGAATGAGGGTCTAGAAAGGAGTGAACATTAATAACGTTTGCATGAATACGCTTAGGACGTTTCATTTATTTGATGGACACAAAAATGATACATTATTCGAATAGTTTTTTAGTGAACAGTAAAGACTCCTCACAAATATCGTTTATAAAGACCATTTATCTTTATTTAGAAACCATGAGACTGCCATGCAAAGGTTATCGGGGTCGGACCTGCTGACCGCCCCATTGACATTTCGAAGTTATTTGTGTAATAAATTGTTTCCTGTGGCTTGTGCGGTGCCTCAAAGAGCACGTTAAGCCATCGATCCTGGCTATCATGAATCGCCATAATGATAATCGTTATGGAGACTTAGCATCCCTGCATGTACTGACACTAGTCTAAGCCATAGAAATTCGTAATCCCTTTTGGTTGCGGTGGTCAGACTTTAGTCACTTCGTGGAATTCCAATAGTCTGTCATGTCTAGTTAGACAAGAAAGCGGACCCCAGGCTTCAAGGTGAAAGTGGATGCAGCTGAGATAGCGCTAGGACAATGTAGCCTTCGATTAAACTAGAAATGTATAGCAGAGTATTTTGAAACTGACGTAGAAGAACCAGACATAATATCAGTCGGGTCTGTACCGAATCATAGCCTGAGTAAAGGTCTCTATTCACACGCTGACTTGTTGCAAACGACAAGTCCTCGTACAAGCACCCCATGTCCATACACGTGGAGATTTCGACCTGCTTCGTACAAATCCGTGTAAGCATGGATTATGGCTTACGGTTTACACTTAGCTTACGGATTTCTCGGCGATCTTGCACGGTCCAGATTGTTGCTCGAACTCGTCCAGTGAATTAGGTTCCTGTCAGTCTGTCATACAATTTTTGAGTCAATATTATTTATATCTGGCAGTTGTCGAACATTCAGTTAGAAAAACTAATCAAATAAAATAAGTTGGACAGTGCTCGAACTTGCCAACAATGGGCTTAAAGCGCAAACTTTCATCTACATTCTACCTGTTTAGCCAGACGTGATATCAAAGTATTGTATTTATTTGTGCGTAGGTAAACGTTCGTTTCGGCATAAGCGTTTATACGCGCGCTACGCGCTACGTGGTGTGTCAGTACGAACATGGATTACACGAGCTTTTAAGCGCGTCAACGCCTGTCTGTGTGGCAAAAGATGCGCATATTCTCGCATATGCGCGCTTCTAAAGACGAGCTTATACGCACTTCTAAAGCGCTAGTCTGAAACCGCCCTTAAGTGGAAGTAGAAATTAAATTAAGATTAAAAACAGCCATGTCGTTGAAACGCCCAAATTATCGAAATTTCCTCATCGATTGACGACCGGTTGGCGCAGCGGGAGTGTAAGCGACTGCTACTCCGATGGTCGCGGGTTCGATTCCCGCTCAAGTCAAACATTTGTGTGCATGACCATGGATGTTTGTCTTGGTCTGGGTGTTTCTATGTATAATATGTATGTATTTACAAACAATAAGTATATATGTATGTTTATCCATTGTCTAGTATCCATAGTACAAGCTCTGCTTAGTTTGGGACTAGATGGTGATGTGTGCATGTGGTAGAATATTATTATTATTTGTTTCTCTTTCTCGGGTATTATTCTAATTTGTTAGAAAAATACCCGGCCCTTTGGCAGGCGTACACGGAGACATAGGTCCAACGCGCAGAGGCCCTTTGAGAGTTTTAATCTAGAATGTAATGGAACACCTACTGAGGCGCCTCCATCATCGCACTATTAAGTACAGTCACGGGTTAGCCGCAGCAGGTGAGGGCCTATTGCTACTTATATGGAAACTAATTACTCTGGGCTATTGGGATGGGTGTTTAATGGATAGGTTTCGATGAAAACTATGGATGAATGCCGGCGTCTGCCCTAAGTACTCTTATAGTACGTCGAAAAGGGGCAGGCGGTGACTCGCCAGCTCACTAGATGGACCCTCTCTAAATAGCCGCCAAGGCAAACAAACTCTACCATAAAGGCAACAAGAGGGCAACACCGGTGTGAGCGGCTAGGGGTGTAGAGCGGTGCGGCACCGGTTTCGCCATCGCGGGTCGTGACCCGGAGCGGGTTTCCCCGTAATTACGCCCTTGACAATGACACTTCCACCCCCGAGCAAATAGCTCTTGCGATTTCGCTCTGGCCGGCCGGCTAAGGCAAGCCAGAGTCGAGAGTCCTGCGGGCGCTCTTGGAAATCCACTCCGACCAGCCAGCAAAGGCAAGCCGGAGACGAGGCCCTGACCGACTCCTTATTATTATTATTATTCTTCTGTTTCTCTTTCTCGGGTATTATTCTAATTTGTTAGAACAATACCCGGCCCTTTGGCAGGCGTACACGGAGACATAGGTCCAACGCGCAGAGGCCCTTTGAGAGTTTTAATCTAGAATGTAATGGAACACCTACTGAGGCGCCTCCATCACCACACTATTAAGTACAGTCACGGGTTAGCCGCAGCATGTGAGGGCCTATTGCTACTTATATGGAAACTAATTACTCTGGGCTATTGGGATGGGTGTTTAATGGATAGGTTTAGATGAAAACTATGGATGAATGCCGGCGTCTGCCCTAAGTACTCTTATAGTACGTCGAAAAGGGGCAGACGGTGACTCGCCAGCTTACTAGATGGACCCTCTCTAAATAGCCGCCAAGGCAAACAAACTCTACCATAAAGGCAACAAGAGGGCAACACCGGTGCGAGCGGCTAGGGGTGTAGAGCGGTGCGGCACCGGTTTCGCCATCGCGGGTCTCGTGACCCGGAGCGGGATTCCCCGTAATTACGCCCTTAACAATGACACTTCCACCCCCGAGCAAATAGCTCTTGCGACTTCCCTCTGGCCGGCCGACTAAGGCAAGGCAGAGTCGAGAGTCCTGCGGGCGCTCTTGGAAATCCACTCCGACCATCCAGTAAGGCAAGCCGGAGACGAGGCCCTGACCGACTCCCTGAAGTATTCGGGACCGCAGTGTCGCCACACACATTCAGCTCGCCACAAAGCTGCCCTGCGGTTTGTAAGCTTTCTTTCCATCCTGTAATATATATCACAAAACAAAGGTGATGTTTGAAAGCTGTTACTCTGCCCTCTGAGATTGCGTTAGTCTCATGATGAGATAACGACTGCCCCAGAGGGGCTTATTATTATTATTATTATTATCGATTTCACCCAAACAGGCTATTTAACCCCTAATAACGTAATTCCTGAATAATAACTACCTATATCAATAACAATTTATGAAACGTTATTAGGTATACATTGTGTTACCGATGTAACGTAAATCCGAAATAGAATGGTTAATACCGTTAATACTATGTAATAAACTGTTTTCACACAAATACGTATTATACATACATCTGTTTAACGGTGTAACTGGAGAGATTTTGAGATAAATAATCAGCTACTTTGGTAACGAAAATCTTAGGTGAGCAAATCGAATTTTGTCTATTTTTAAATGGATTTCAACTGTTGTGCTCAAGCCCTACATGTCTACAGATATGTTATCCTGCAAACTCTTATCTTGCCAAGGTAGTTTCATTTCAATCGGTAAACCCACGAAGATCAAATCTAAAAAACAAAATTTAAAAATATATTGTTTAGATATGTTTTGGCATGCGATACTTCAATTTTATCTAGGGATGTGCACAAATATGTACTATGTTTGCTTATCTAACTTATATTTGCCCTCTTACTGGCTATCAGTTCCTATCAGTGCTGCTATGCACAATGTTGCTTATATCTCCCTTAAGGCTATCGCCACGTTACATATAGTTGCATTAGTACACAACTCTAGCGTCTAGCCCTCTCCAGCGTCCAAACTTAGCGACTTTAAACTTATGCTATTTCTGTTCCACAAAATGTGTTCAATACAATAAAATTACATGTAACTGAATGACTTCTATATTTGAAAATGTATTTAGGTTGTATTACATGAAATGTGACCGTGTGGTGACGGATTAAGAAAACAATGTGTCACTACTCAATTATATTTAGTGGATGTCGTAAAAGCGACTAAGGCAAAAATACGAAGCAAACAGTACAAAGAAACGAAAAACTGGACATGAAGCCCTACCCGTCTGGTAAGTGCGGTACAGCAGGCCAAATTCTGATATTGAATCAAAAAACTATTGCGACGCAAATTGGGCAAAGCCAAGGCAACTGCAAAAAGCTGTATGTCACACTTTCGTGTTTTGTAAGTATAAATTAATTGTACGTGACCTGTTAAAAGACTATCCCACTATTTTCTACGGGCCTTTTCTTACTAAAGGAAGAGTAAGGCCAAAGTCTTCCAAACTGGCCAAGTGAGTTGGCAGACTTTCAAACGTACATAAACTAGCGCTTAACGAAAAGTCAGAAGAGCACGCCTTAGATTTGACTGTTACTTTCACCACTAGGCTATGCCTCCCGTAATTTCTCGTAATCATATCTATGTAACTGGAAAAGATATATGAAACAATAAGTTAAGCTACCTTTCTATTTGGTCCAACGTTTCGCTCTGGGTTTCAGCAACCTTGGACTGTTGGTGCGTGGAAGCATCGACTCCGTGGAGCTCTTGTTTGGATGCCTCCCTTCACTTGGTCTTTAAATTTTGGGCTGCTTTGATAGTCGAGCAGTATTGTACGTGACTGAGCATCATTATATCTCGGATACAATTCCTGTATCGATCAAAAAGTGGTACTTACTTACATTTTTAAACGAAATATAAATTTCGAGGAAAGGCAACTTTCAATGTGAAAGATATTGCAGCTTATTTTTATATATTGTCGCGATGCAGACCCGCTACATAAATATTTATATTCCAGAGCCATATTTACACGTTTATGGATTTCTACGTAGCAATATGCAGTTGTTTGCTGCAGACATATTTGAGTCGTTGTGTAAAATTTATATTACTGCTAGGGATATTTTGGTACCATGTAAATATCATCATTATCATCAGCCTGCCATAGTCCACTGCTGGATATAGGCATCTCCAATGGTACGCCACTGAGCCCGATATTCGGTTTTTTGTGGATGTAGATATATTAATCAAATATATTATTTTTGTATATGTTCAACAAAAAATTTCAATCATTGTCATTGTATGCACCGTGAAAAAAGATACTTAACGAAAATTGAAACCCCATATATACCAATCATTACGAACATTTTTTACTTCGGCACCATGCCTGTGAAATTATTGTTTCAGGACATATTGAGCTCAAAATATTTTTTTTTACTAGTTATTAAAATATTGATGCATTTCTTACACCATGTATTGTTCTATACATGTCCTATGTACTTATTGTTAGATAAATATCTCAAGCATTGCACGCGCGCACTTTTCATTGCAGCCTATAACATTTTTAAAGCCTAATTTTACTTTCGTTTCTCAGGTATTATCTTTGCATAATATGATTGGACACCGTGTATGTTTATGAAATCACTTGACCGGTCGACATATCATCGTAGTAAGTAACTGTAACTAGTTATATACAATTTGGGCAGTGGGTACCTTTTACTGTTAATACTTGCACAACAATATAGCCCTATGCTACATAGCAACGATTTGAAAGCTAATACACCTACAAAGAAAGGTTTGCCTTGAATTTTTAACACTTTCCTCGCAAAATGCTATTCTAAAGGAACTCAAGTCTAAGAACTTAGATAAAAATATAGCTGTTTCCTATAAATAAGCTTAGCTATTTGAAGATAAACAAGTTTCGTTTGAGATAAAGCAAGTAAGTGTATTGAAACTATTTTCATTGATGCGGGGCCTCCATTTTAGCCAATAAGCTGTGAAAGCAGCCACTCTTGAATCTGCCGAAGACTTTAAACTGAATTTGGCGAGGTGCCAGACTCCTTATTCTGGGACAATGGGATTATGGCAATAAAAAGTATTGTCTATTGCATGTGACGGGTGGATAATTATGAATACTACAAATATATAGAACATCAACCCGCATTTGGTCAGAGTGGTGGACTATGACTTTACCACTACCATAGTGAGAAGAGGCTCATGCCCAGTAGTTTATAATAGAAGAAAGAAGTACATAATATATTCATCCTGAAGGATTGGCCAGAGGTAGGATTATTTATAAACATTACACACAACATATTGAATAAAATTTCGTCATAAGAGAGATAGGTATTTAATGTTTAGACCAGTCATAAAGAAAATTTTAAGAATATTTTACATGCTACAACAACAATTGTTATTATAAACTACTCAAAACAAAATAAGGGCCACCAGTTTATTTACATCTAAGTGCACTTTAGTAAACTGAAAGTAACTGATAAGTAGCATTATTGATATTACGAACTCTTTGGTATTTAATCTCTTTTATGCTGGTGTTCTTGTTCCTAATTTGTAAAAGTATTGATCATTATTTTAAGATGGAATATTGGATGTTATTCTTATTTTCTTCTTCTATTGTCTTCTTAACTTGTTTCGGTTATTTTAGGAAAAAAGTTTTACTTTTTCAATTTTAATTGTTTCATTTATCATCTCGCGTTAATCATGACCACCAGTACGAAGGCACATGAATACAATTACAGCAACCAGAGCCATAACTCTGATTCAAGAATGACATTTTCAGCGTTAAGTGCGTTTGCAGGGTTAGATAGAATTTGACCCCTTGGTCTACAACCAACAGCAGCTGATTGACGCTTTAAAACGTGGCTGGGAGGAGATTCCAGATGAAAACGTGAGGAATGTTATCCAGAGTATGCATACGAGGCTTCAGGAGTGTATTGCTAAGAGAGGAGGACATACTCGTTACTAAAAAGAAGAAACAAAATTGATAAGAACAGTATTTTGTCTTTCTCCGGTGATTTCTTTTGTTCAAGTTTTATTCATACGATCACTGTACGTCTCGCAGAGTAAAAATATGAACACCTATGTGTTGGATACTGCCAGGGTAAGTACTAGGCTTTCATAGCTATGCAGTCGGTAGTTTCAATAACGTCGACATCAGTAGTAGGCGCACGTCACCGTATCGACGGCGGAGACGTGACGATGCGACGATGCTGTTGATACAGTCTTTAAATATAAGCAATATTTTGAAACTGTTTTTAGTATCTATACATTCCAACCATCTTGATTAAGACTGACGTGATATGATACACTGTATAATAAGACTAAGAACAAGCTGATATTCTGTCAAATCTGGTTAGACAAGTAAGCGGACCCCGGGCTCCGCGGCCTGCAAGTCTTGGATGCAAAACCGCGGATAACGCTAGGAAGTTGATGATGATTTAGTTTAGATTAGTGTCATAATCCATACGTGTGTTGTAAAATTACAATAATATCAGCCCAGATCGAATCTGGCTGTGTACTTGGTGACGGATAAGGGGATGCAAAGTGTCACTACCCCATTACTTTCCGTGGGTGTCGTAAGAGGAAAATAAACGAAGGAAATATTATTTTGCGCAAGACATCGAAAGCTCGTCATCGAATCCATACCAACCCGTCTGGCCAGCGTGATTTTTTTTATAGCCTCACGCCTGTATTCCCGAAGGGGTAGGCAGAGGTGTAATATTACACCCACATTTCGCCATGAATGTTTAGGTCCCACGTACGAGCCTATTGCCGTTACCGGGCACATCACCAGACTCCGTGCTGCTACTGAGAATTCGGAAAAATCCAGTAACACTTTTGCCCGACCCGGGAATCGAACCCGGGACCTCCGATCAGCAGTCGCATACGCTATGCACTGGACCACGAATGCAGATGGTGATATACTTAGGTGGCCTAATATACCTATTGCCTCACAATACTATTGTGACGCAAATTAGGAGCGGCCTCTGTCCAGCAGTGGACTGCACGATAGTCTAATTTGGCCTACTGCTAGGCACAGGCCTTTTATTACTCACTAGTAGCCTACCAACCTCATTAGTAGCCTAAAAACCTAAGTAGTAGTAGTAAACTACCAGGTCACGTGTACTACCAGTACCATGTTGTGTGAGTGTGTGTGAGTTCGTATATGTGAATGTGTTTATTCGTGCGTGAGTAAAGAGAAGAAGATATTTGTAGAAGTTTTATCTCTTGATTAGTGTTGTAAAAATACCGTATAATACCAAAAGGCTATATATTAAACCGGTATTTTATTATAACTTACGGTATTATTGGTATTTTATGTATTTTATATTCTGATTCAGTTTATAAGACCCTGCGATATTGCGACGAGTTCTAGTTTAAAACATTAAATATATTTTAAGTTTCGATTGTATTCTTTGTTTTAGAATTACCTACTAATTAATAATTTTGGAATTTTAACTTTTGGAAAAATTCATTGCAAAGCCCGAAATTCGTATCGTCGAAACACGTAGATAAATCACGTGTTTCTAAATTGGTCTCGATTTACACAAATCTTGGTGTTCCTGACAGCACATTCGAAGTTAAAGAAAGTGGTGATGAAGATGATTTAGCTGAAAGTATGTTGCTAGAATGCATTACTGCGTCGTCATCTACCGAGAACGTAGCAACACAAGAGGATTTAGATATGGAGGTAGAAGATCCTCTAAATCTCGGGTTTTCGAACTAGGAAGACAAAAGGCGTGGGCCACGTCTGTGCTTTTCTTATGGATCTTGTATTAAGGTTCGGGCTTTACGTGTCTCCACGCAGAGAGGAACATAATGTAATTTAGAATAAATAGAGAGATGATTCAAATAACTTTAAGGACCCCTTTGCTCTAACGTACCTTAAAATGTTACGTGTTTTTCTTTAAATCATATTTTGACCTTGTTTTTATGGTAATATTGTTGTAGCTAATAGTAATTATGGGTCGGGTTTCGAAACGCGTCGCCCGAATTTGAGGGTATTGGTGGTGTAGGGGGCTTAAGGGAGTTTTAATCCCCCAAAAGTAATTTTGGCTGCCGGAGTTGCGTCTAAATATTTTTAAATAATTTCCAAAAACTCTTCATTCAAATATGAAAAATGGAACGTAATTTTAGGTTTTATGTGAAAGTAACTAAATAGGTTGTGTTAGGTCCTATTTTGACCCTTAACCCGAAAATAGGAGCCCTGCTTCGCAGGGCTCCGTCAAACTCAGTTTATTAAACTAGTGGAATCAATAAAAGCGATATTTAGGTTTTATGTGAAAAACGTGAAACGAAACGCAACCGCCATCTTGTATAAATTATATTGACAGCTAATGTCAAATTTGTGCCTCATTGCTTTCGAGTACCTAGGGTTAGGTGCGACTGTAATAAGTAGCTAAATAGGTTATGTTAGCAGGGCTCCTCCAACCTTAGTTTATTAAAGTAGTGTGTTGAGTTTTTTTTCCAGAGGAAACCAAGTATTTCCGGCAAGTGAAAATGGTGAGGGGTGGTTCCGAGACCTTCCCCTCTCCCTCTCCAATCACTCACAACCCCTAAAAACGGCGACGTATTTCGAAACCTTAACCGTAATTATTAATAATACAAACTTAAAATATAATTTCTTGTTTAGGTAATGTGTAGTGAGTAGAAATAAAATACGTATTGCCCGTAACTCCGTGTATTTCATACTAAATATCTTAGGCGACGGACGCAGCCGTCTCTACCTCACACATACATCACCTTACATTACACACATACATCACGCAATCGTACATTAGGTAAATAGGTACATTAGTAGTAGTGTGTCCCTACAGTACTCCCCCCTTTACAAAAGAAAAAAATATATATATATTTACCCCAGTATAACTACATGAATCTTAATCCTATTTATCATCACTGACACCGACACGTAACACTGGTCGATAGACGTGGAATTTGGCGCCGATCTATGACGCGTACTGTGGCGTTGGCGCTTGCTGACGAGGGACCGCCTGCACGCTAGCCAGCGTGGCGTTACTCGCGAACACTTGCCTGCGCACCCATCCTTTCGCCGACCCTTTGCAATGTCGCCATGTCATGTATCCGGCTGCGAGACCGATGAGGATAACTATTGCGACGATAATCCAGTGCATCGTGTCCAGCTTCTGTGTTATCATAGAGTTGTTCACGGTCGCCTGCGCAATAACTTGGTCTTTGCTGGATGTACCGCCCATGTTATCGACTAGTGTTCAGTGTTACCGATGTCTTAAAAGTCTTAATATAAACTAAACGACATGGTAGTCATATTTAACTTAATACATAATTATGTTTATTACATTTCGCAATGCTCAATTGCTAAAAATGCGTCAATACGCAAAATAATGAAGTGCAATATAATCGTATTCTATATTTTAATATTTATTATAATGTAAATTTATAACCTACTTAGTTTTACTCATTATTAGTAATTATACTTAATGTAAATAACATTACAACTCAAAGTCGTATTATATCTACTTTAAATTACGCAATTCATTTAGGTACGCTTATACAATAACAATACTCATAGATTCAATTACACATAGATACTCGTGACGACACCTGCAAAAGTGTTTACGAAGCAAAACGTATTGGACGCTTAATAACGCGGCCACTGCGCGATGTTCTCGGACATAAAACTTTGCAAGAAGTGTCTGTATTATCAGGCGAAAAACTATACCTATTGTTATCATAAAAATTATTAGAACTATTACTACTACTATCACAATCTGTTGACGACTCTTCGTCGATTATATAGGCAGGTTTAAGCCTATCTATCGAAATAGTCGTTTCCTTATCGCCTATTTTTATTACGAAAGCCTTTCCTCTCCTGCTTATGACGCTGTACGGGCCATCATAAGGAGGTAGCAGAGATTTACGTAATATATCGTTCCTAACGAAAACACTTTTGCAAGTAGTCAATTCGCTTGGTATAAATAACGAACGTGTATTACTGTGGCTTGGTGGTCTAGGTTTTAACTGATTAATGGCGTCTCTTAGCTTTTGCAAATATTCCGAGTCCGACACACCTAATCTACTGTTGTCATAAAAATCACCCGGTAACCTAATTGTCTTTCCGTACGTTAACTCAGCTGCGCTCACGCCACTGTCGCTTCTAGCAGCGGCGCGTAAGCCTAACAACACAGATGGTAATTCGTCGATCCATGAACTGTTGCAATTAAGACGTGCCATAAGAGCCACTTTTAGTGCTCTATGCCAACGTTCTATCATGCCGTTGCTTTGCGGATGGTAAGGTGTCGTGCGTATTTTTTCAATACCTAAATACTTCATTAGTTGCTGAAAAACATCACTTTCAAATTGTCTGCCCTGGTCGCTCGTTAGCTTAACAGGGCAACCAAAACGGGATATCCATCCTTCGAACACCACTCTTGCTACAGTCTCTGCCGTAATATTCTGCACTGGAAAAATCTCAGGCCAACCACTAAAACGATCTATCATAGTTACACAGTATCTATAGCCATCTGCCGTCGTGCTAAGGGGACCTACTATATCTATGTGAATGTGTGAAAACTTATCAGCCCTCTCATATTCGCCTGAGCCTGATATCGTATGCCTTGTGATTTTTACTTTTTGACATTGGACGCATGATCTCGCCCAATGTGTAATGTCCCTATCCATGTCTGGCCAAAAGAATTTTTGTTTGATTAATGTCTTACTAACTTTGATGCCGGGATGACTGAGATTATGGACAGAATAAAAAGCTAATTTTCTGAATGGTTCCGGTAAATAAGGTCTTACATTTTGCGTTGATGTTTCGCAATAAATAGAGGTATTACAATCAGGCAAACAAACCTGCTTAAATTGCAAGTTGCAGTTACTAGCCGATGTTTGTAATGCCTGCTGTAGGTAAGTATCACTTGACTGTAGTTTAGCTACCTCGGCGTAATCTATAGTCGTGGGACAATGTATCGTTTCGACGCGTGAGAGCGCATCGGCGACGACATTATGCTTACCACTGACATATTGTATATCAGTGGTAAATTCACTAATATAAGAAAGTTGCCTAATCCTTCTGGGACTTTCTTTATCATTAGTACATTTTGTAAAAGAATAAATAAGGGGTTTATGATCTGTATACACAGTTAATTCGCGACCTTCCAACAGATTTTTAAAATGCTTGATGGCCATAAATACTGCCAAGAGTTCCCTGTCGTATGTCGAATATTTAGTTTCTGTTTGCGTTAATTTCTTCGAGAAATAACCGAGTGGCTGCCAGGTATTATTTGTATATTGTTGCAAGACTGCACCAACACTAGTGTTCGAAGCATCTGTCATCAGCGCTAATTTAGTATTAGGTAAAGGATAAGATAATGTAGCGGCGCTTTGCAAGCTCTCCTTACATTTCTTAAATGCCTCGTCGGCCTTATCAGTCCACTCAATAATAGTTTTATCATGCTTCTTGGTGTTATGCAAATATCCATTAAGTATTGATTGAAATTCTACAGCCCTAGGAATATGAGATCTATAGAAGTTTATCATACCTAAAAAGCGTCGCAATTGCTCGACGGTGTGCGGCCTCGGAAAATTTAACACAGCTTGGACCTTGTCGTCAAGCGGGCGAACTCCGTCCGTCGATACCTCAAAACCTAAAAACTCAAGCTTAGATTGACCGAATACACACTTAGAAATATTTATAGTAACACCATATTTGTCGAATCTTTGGAAAACGGCATTTAAATGCTTTTTATGCTGCTCGGCTGTTTCGCTCACAATGATGACGTCATCGATATAATTAAACAGAAAGTCTAAATCGCGCAGCACCACCGTATCCATAAATCTTTGGAACGATTGGGCTGCGTTACGTAATCCGAACGTCATTCTTGGAAATTCGAACAAGCCAAAAGGCGTTATAATTGCCGTTTTCTCTATGTCGTCAGGGGCCACTGGAATAAAATGGTACGAACGGTTTAGATCTAATTTACTAAAAAAACATTTTTTACCCGCTAATAAGTATTTAAAATCGTGTATACGAGGAATTGGATAACGATCCGGCTTGGTTATCGCGTTCAACCGTCTATAATCGCCACAAGGCCGAAGTTCACCGTTTTTTTTCGGTACTACGTGCAAAGGGCTTGCCCACGCACTCATAGACGGTCGACAGATACCCATTTCGGTCATTCTCCGAAATTCCTCTTTCACCTTAACGAATCTATCCGGTGGCAAGGGTCTCGCCTTCGCGTAAACCGGTGGTCCCGACGTCTCGATCACATGATATACCGAATGCTTAGGTGGGTCCCGGTACGATACCGGTTTAGTCACCTCCGGATATTTACGTAACAATTCATGCCACTCGTTATTGCAATCTAAGGTTTTAATTGACGATTCATATAAACAATCATTTACAACTGAAGTGAGAACGTTTAGACGAGTTATTTCGTCTCTCAATTTCCGCGAGCTTAAGTCAACTAACAAACGATAATGGCCTAAAAAATCGGCACCAATTATCGGTTGTTTGACGGCTGCTACAATAAACGTCCATCTAAACGCTCTCCTTAAATTTAAGTCTAAAACTAAAGTACGTGTGCCGTAAGTTTTAATCTCCGTGCCGTTTGCCGCGTACACTTTATAGCTATCACTCGCGGTATTTTTCGTAACGCACTCTTTCGACACTGGGATAACCGACACATCCGCGCCCGTATCTATTAGAAAACGAAGACCGGTTTTCCTGTCCGTCACACATAGGCGGTAATTAGGCGCACCGACACAATCCACCGCCCTAGGTTGTATCGCGTCTAGTTTTCCGCTTGCGGTGTAGGCTTCGCCTTATTCCAATTGCAAGGCTTAATGCATTTTGCAGCTTTGACTCCGTACCGGTGGTGGTAAAAACATAACCATTCTGGGTGTTTACGGCTCCTGCTAGAATCTCTAGGTCGTGACCTTGAACGGTCATATTGCCTTCCTCTATCTCCTCCCTTCTGGGGATATCGGGAACGCCGTAATTCAGCTACTTCGGTGCTTAGCTTCTGCATCATCTCCATCAGTTCTCTCGTGCTAACGTCCGCGCGGGTTGTATGGGCAGCTATCTCCGCAACTTCCGAAGTTGGTCTCGAAGCCTCCATTACCTTGTCTGCCACAATAGCAAGGTTCTCAAGGTCTTTTACTTCAGTCACCGCTAAAACAGCCTGCACTGGCGATGGGAGATGACTGTTCCACATAATTTGTAGCGTTGGATCTGGAATCTTACCTCGGGCGAGCTCTCTCATTCTACGTAACAATTACGAAGGTTTCTGGCTTCCCAATTCCATTTCTCCCAAAAGCTTCTGAAACTGCCTTGTCTCTGATTCCTCAAAAACCTGTAGTAAACGCTCCTTGAGCGAATCATATTTTTGACTATCAGGTGGGGACAACAGAAGGTCACTAACCTGTTGGATGGCGGTTTTATTGAGCTTGGTAACCACTAAGTTTTGCTTAGATGCATCACTTAGTTTTTGACTCGCCACGGCGGCCTCGAACTGGACGAACCATAGCCGTGGTTGGTCCGCCCAAAATTCCGGAATACGAGAAGAGACCGTTATGCTAGCCAACGCTGTGTCATCCGACGCACATTTTTCACTTTTTGTGTCCTGTGGTTTCGCCGGTAGATATGCACTTTGGGGATTCATTGTCCGAAATGTCAATATTTATTATAACGCGCAACTAAAATGTTCAACGGGGTCACCACTTTAGGTAATGTGTAGTGAGTAGAAATAAAATACGTATTGCCCGTAACTCCGTGTATTTCATACTAAATATCTTAGGCGACGGACGCAGCCGTCTCTACCTCACACATACATCACCTTACATTACACACATACATCACGCAATCGTACATTAGGTAAATAGGTACATTAGTAGTAGTGTGTCCCTACATCTTGCTTCATTCCTGTGCAATTCTACCGTATTCTGTATTTTTAATGATTTCTATGATCATTTACTTCAAAAATATAGAAGAATTGATTTATACATAAAATACCGTAGTAAATGGTATAATACGTACGTACGTATTATACGTTATTTTTCGTTTTATACATTTCAGTACAAATGGTATAATACCGCACTTACATCTCTACTCTTGATATAGAGCCATTGTTCCGTAGCATCGTATTTTGTTAGCCATATTGTATAACACAAAAACCGTATCAAAATATTGCTTATATTTAAGTCACTGCTTATAGTATCTTCTTGGGTTTACGCGAATGTTACACATTGAAATTAAACTGCTTATGTTTTCTTTCGACTTTTTGTATTATTTAAAAAAAGGTGGTTCAGTGGACAGGTATTAAACTTAAACATATTATAATCAAAATTGGCATGTATCTTCTTAACATTTCACGGTATTCTCTCGTTTTCCATAAATTCATTTGCACTAATATTGTTTGCCATAATCATCCCCGATCATAATATTTACTTGCACTATTATCATTTATACTAATAACGTTTGCCATAACAACTCAACAATGATAACTTTTATTTGCCATAAAATGACTTTCTATAACAACATATGTCATAATAATTAGTTTCCATAAGTAACACATCTCATAATCGACTCTTGACATAATCAAATTTTGATATAATTATGAAAATAATATATAATATTGTTAGGTCAAAATTAATTATCGTTAACACCCTGACTCAGTGCAATCCGACTCGGATAGGTTAGGTTAGGGTTCTCTTTTGACCCTTAACCCAAAAATAGGAGCCCTGCGAAGCAGGGCTCCGTCAACTTAGTCCACATTCTTCACACTAGTTTAATAAACTGAAGTTGAATTAATCATCGTTAACACCCCGACTCAGTGCAATCCGACTTTGATAGGTAAGGTTAGGTTAGGGTTCTCTTTTGACCCTTAACCCAAAAATAGGAGCCCTGCGAAGCAGGGCTCCGTCAACTTAGTCCACATTCTTCACACTAGTTTAATTTCTCTATTTTCTTCATAGATTATTGAAAACGAAAATTATAGCAAAAACATTTATGGATTTAAATTATTATGACACTAGATCGATTATGACCAATGGAATTAGTGAAAGTCATTTTATGTCATTTCACGATTATGACAACTGAAGCGTTATTTCTAATGAAATTATGGCAAATACCAGTATGGCATATGAAATTACTTCTTTGATATTCAAAGTAGAAAGAAATAAGGAACATTTTAACGAAATAAACAGTGCGCTCATTCAAGTAAATAAATGGTTTAATGTAAACAATCTAGTACTGAACGCCAAAAAAACAAAATGTATTAAGTTTGCTCTGCCTAATGTCAGAAACCTTGGTCCTAGTATAGCTCTAAATGACGATGTTCTCGAAACATCTGAATCTACATTATTTCTAGGAATAACACTTGATTCGAAATTGCAGTGGGGTGCGCACGTTACATATCTCTCAGGGAAACTTAGCTCAGCTGCTTATGCCATTAAGAAGGTTCGTAGGTTGACTGATGTCGATACGGCTAGATTGGTTTTCTTTTAGCTATTTTCATAGTGTTATGTCATATGGCATATTATTATGGGGTAGGGCCGCTGACATCGAAAATATTTTTATATTACAAAAACGAGCAGTTAGGGCCATTTACCAGTTAAAGACAAGTGTCTCACTTAAAGAAAAATTAAAAAATATTGGTATTCTTACTGTAGCATCACAATATATTTATGCCAGTGTTATGCATGTACGACTACATATAAATTCTTACAAAATGAATAGTGACATACACAATATTAATACTAGGAACAGGCACAAATTATGTGTACCATATTTCCGTTTACACAAAACGCATAGCTCTTTTATTGGGCTTAGTATAAGAATGTATAATAAGATACCAAGTAATATTTTGGACTTGCCTTTAAGGTCGTTTCAGACAATTGTTAAAAATAATCTTTTGCTGAAGGCATATTATAGTTTAAATGAGTATCTTGACGACAAGTACGCTTGGAAATAAATATTATTTTATTAGGTCAATTTCTTTTTATTATTAGGTCAATAGGCAGTTTTATAGTGTAGTTAATTACCGCATTCTCTTTTATACTACATTTGCATTCTTGTTCTACTCTTTTTATTATAATTTATCGGATTTGTAAGGTGAGGGTAACTCGTGGTCATGAACTGCTAACTAATAGATTGTAAATTGCTGCAGGTTCATATACCATTACTTTTCGGAACATACTGTTCCACCATAGATCAGAACAGTCATGTTCGCGAGTTGCTTACATCTAAAGACGTAAGTGGATGCTCCTGTTTCACCATATTCACTTTGGGAGGCTTACTAAATGAACATAATTCATTGCTTGAGTATGATATCAATAACTATTAACTTTTGCAATAGTAGATAACTCACAATGTGAAACAGTTGCAGCTCCTTACAAATATAACGTGTAAAAGAATTATACTGGCAATTAAAAAGAGTGGCCACGAGTTTTATTGCCCGTTCTTTCTCGTGGTTCTACCTATTGCATTGCGAACGTGGCAGTAAATGTAAATGTAGAATCATCTAGTAATTAACTTTAATCTTTGACGTTCATAAGCGTCACTTTGTGACCCAAATGAATAAA
Source organism: Euclidia mi (assembly GCA_944739405.2). Classification (NCBI taxonomy): domain Eukaryota; kingdom Metazoa; phylum Arthropoda; class Insecta; order Lepidoptera; family Erebidae; genus Euclidia; species Euclidia mi. Next base: position 19,682,101 of record OX123204.2, on the reverse strand, counting down.
TGATTTTGAGTTTGAGTTTGATTATGGCATTTTAAATTATGGCAAACATTAGTAAACCACATTTTACCTTAAATTTGTATATTATAAACTTAATCAAAACGGCACAAACACAAAACAAAATAGTCTCATAACTGGCTTGGCCCTTGTACAAGGGAGTCTGGATACAGAGATATTTACTGTGGCCTCAAACTCTAGGGACTGTGCAATACAGTACCTAGCTACAAACTAAAAGTGGCCTTTGTGTTTGATACGCAAACTAGATACACTGTATGGTTTTGTTTTATTTTAGAAATATATTAGGTACAAATATTTCTAGCGATACTTTCTACAGAGAAAAAATAATGAAGAATAAAAATGCGGTTCCATTTTTTACAAAAATATACCTTTACATTACTTATTTTTATATTACCTTCTTGTGTTTTATTTGATACTAGAGGATGCCAGCAGCTACGCCTGCAATTTTTTTTAATTTACCCGTTTTGGCGGATCCCGTGGGAATATCGGGAAATCCCTTTTTAGTGCACTCCTACGGTCCCCAAGGAACAAACATGCGAAATTTCAGCTTCCTGCGCCCAATACTTTCGGCTGTAGCGTGTCTATTAAGATTTAAGCGATATATTAAGATTTAAGCGGGCTCGCCTACCTCGTCTACTCTAGTCTTCAATTATTGTCGTATGGTGATGACTCATTGCTAAAGTAATCGAAATAGCTGAAAGAGTAAGCAAGCTGAAGTGGCAGTGGGCTGGTCACATTTGTGACCCCGCCTCGTCAAACGTACTCTAGGGCGCCCTCTGTTAGGTGGAATAACGATATACGCAATGTGGCATGCAGTGGCTGAATACGAGGAGCTGAAAAACTGACTCATTGGCGTGCCATTGGAAAGGCCTATATCGAGCAGTGAATTTCTGCAGACTGATGATGATAAAATTCTAAATGTTAAAAGCCTAGTTACGATGGTCAACCTGGAGCACGTAAGTAACATGGTTCACATTTACCAAGGGTACTGCATTGTTATAGCCCCATGATTTGACTGACAACAATACACAATAGTTCCAATAGTTAACATGCTGATTGTGGAACCTGGGCTCCTAGGCGTGTAAGTCTTGGATGCGACCGGATAACGCTAAGACGATGATGCTAAGTTTACAAGCTGATGTGTGAAAAAGCGTTAATTAGAGACCCATTTCACAGGGTTGTTTTCTGCTTGTAATCTTTGTGCTTATGATGCCTAATCATTACTGTCGTCGTCCAGCACACAAAATACATTCAGGATTCCCTCACATTGGTAGCGCAGGAGAGGATATATTTTTTATTTATAGACTCACGCCTGTATCCCCGAAGGGGTAGGCAGAGGTGTAATATTGCACCCACATTTCGCCATGAATTTTTAAGTCCCACGTAATAGAGGGCGAGCCTATTGCCGTTACCGAGCACATCACCAGACTCCGTGCTGCTTCTGAGAATCAGCACGGACCCCCGATCAGCAGTCGCATACGCTAACCACTGGACCACGGAGGCACTATTTTATAAGGTCAAATAACTATGATATGTGATGGTCATACCATATACTCGTACCTATGGATACCAAACGGTCCACCGTATGGTATCCATAGGTATATGGTAGGTTATAGATAAGTAATGTGAGCATACAGAATGCAGCATCATAAACATAAATTATAGCGTGCAAAATACAATGCTCATATACCTATTAGGTACTCACTAAAGTTCTAGAGCCTTATCAAAATGTGAAATATCCCTACATAGTATAAAACAATGTCTGGCTTCTGTCTATCTGTCCCTATGTATGCTTAAATCTTAAAAACTACGCAACGGATTTTAATGCGGTTTTTTCAATAGATAGAATTATTCAAGAGGAAGGTTTATTTGTATAATTGACGCGAGCGAAGCCGCTGGTGAAGTCTAGTTTATTAATAAAATACACGCTCTACTTTAATTTTATTTGTTCCATTCTTTCTAACATTGTCAAATCTCCTAATACTCAAATGATTATTTCATCGATTTTTTAATTATTATTCAAGTATTAAAATGTAGGTGATAGCCGAACATACACACAACTAATACTATTGAATACATTTGTCTAGGTAAACATAACTTCAAATTTACATTTGGTAGCAAATTTTACGAGTATTTTGTTGGACAAAGTACCCGCAGTATTTACGACCGGACAAAAATGACAGTTGAGATAATCAGTATGTTTCTGCTTGTAGATAACCAAGTTTGTTTGAACGTTATATTATGGGTACAGGGTGTGTACATAGGCACTTGTGGCTTTTGAAAGGACGGAGAAAATTTATCGTCTGCCTTATATGTATGTATAATTTATTTATTATTAAGGCTCCACATTGGCTGTTATGAATATAGAAAACACTAGATTATGCCCACGTCTTTGTTTGCACTTTGAACCCCTGATACCTACACATGCCGACACGTATATCCGTGGAGCTGTAATTTTGAAACCCATGCTTAGAGGGTTTCTTGCACCGTGAGAGTCGTACCCGGCGTTGCAAGACACCGTAGAACAAAATTTCTATTGAACACTGTGATCTTATTCGTTTTGACATAATAAAGGAATTAAACGAAAACATATTGAGACAGTATAATTTTTCCATAAAGTATTGAACCTGAAGCTACTTCATTATCTTCTCGTATGTAGCAATCTTCGGCAAAACAATTTATTTATAGGTTTAATCAATATTCATATTAGTCAGAAACTACAAGTACCGAGACCTATTAATTGAATATTCAACGATGTTTTTATTCAAAACTGCTTTACATTAATTCAAGCTTTTATTTACGAGTAGTTACGCATATTGACAGCAGAAATGCACTTGAAAGAGGAATATTTACAAAAAGTGTTTATTAAAAGCACCGCGGTAAAAAGGAACTGAGTTTATGAAATTGTCCCTGTTTATTAGTTAGCTAAGTAGTTGCTTTGATGGTAGTTTAAGTAAGGTTTTAATAATTAACCTGGTATATGAATATTGCAGTAGTCTTCTTAGGTTGTTTATTTTTCATAATCAGTTCATTTCTGTTGAAATTTCTGCAAAGGATATTAAGAGACAATATGACGTTATCAATGTGTTTACATATCAGTATTCAGTATTTAAGTGGCCGCTTCAACGCTTTACAATGCGCCCAGTGTCGTGGGTTCAATCCCTACACGAGACAACACTTTGCGTAATCCATAATTGTTGTTTCTAGTCAGAGTATTCTGTAAGTCCGTTAATTGGATGATTTTAAAGTTCCTAGAGCGTGTGTCGTTATTTCAAGAATAAAAAAGCTGGAATGACTGAGAATAATATCCACAACGATCTGAAACTTAAAAATAAATATATATTCTATAATGGGAACTGCCTCGTTGGTCTCGCGGCATAGATGTGCGCGTGGACTTGGGAGGTCTCGGGTTCGATCCCCGGGTCGGGCAAAGTGTTATTGGGTTTTTCCGTTAGGAAATTCTCAGTAGCAGCACGGAGTCTGGTAATGTGCCCGGTATGGCAATAGGCTCGCCCCCTATTACGTGGGACTAAAATCAATCTGGCGAAAAGTGGGTGTAGCAACCCACTGTTGTCCTACCTCTTCGGAGATATAGGCGTGAGACTATGTATGTATGTATAATGGGAACTCAGCTGTGAGAGTTTGTACATTTCGGACCGTAAATATGCCAATTAGTATTGTTACAGGATTTTATTATTCCATTTGGCTGTCAGTGTTGTGAATTTTATTTCCTTTCAGAACGATGAGGTTTACTATACAAATATCGTTCTGAAATGAAATGTAATTTTTTTTTATGTACCAATCGTATTGAATTATTTATTCAGAATAATTCTGAAGTTTCAATAGTATTTTGGCTTATCTATACTTATATTATAAAATTAAGGAGTTTGTTTGTTTGTTTGGGTGAATGCGTTTGAATAATTATCATTTCGTGGATAGGTCATTTATCAAGGAAGACTATATAACAGTACGCTTTGAACCTAGGGTGTCTATGGTCTTACTTACACACGGAGCAAGAAATACGTGCGTTACAAATACTGTGCCTACTGTATGCTCCATGTGTATATCAGCCAGTCTTAGTTAATAGTAAAATATAAATTCAGCATGACTGCTCGTATGCATAGTGGTATTAGTGGTTGCGTCGCTGTTTAAGACTGCACTGAGTGTTATGAGTTCGATTCTCACTCGAGACATCACTGTGTGAATTACAAATTGTTGTTTCGAGTCTGCGTGTTATTTTTTGCAGTTGATTGAACGTTTATGAAGGCATCTACGTCAACCATTTTCTACCTAGAGTGAAGGTTCTCTTTAGGAAATATAAAAAAGGATATTGCTGTGAGTTACCCGTAAAAATCCAGTCAGAAAAAACGAAAGAGTCAAAGCCCTAATTATGCATAATTAGCTATGCAAAAAAGTAATAGATCGGTCTCAACCAATTTTAAAATAAGATCAATGAGGGGAGCATCAGAATTGATAGCATTGAAATTCAAATAGCTTTCCAGAACAGCCATTTGCCTTCTGCAAATGGTATTTTATTCTTTGAAGCAATCTAATTCTGCTGATACACCCGAGCATTCACTTGTAACAGAACAGCGAGCATTCGCGGTCTTTTGTTTTGTCGACCTGAACAATGTACAGAGCCGAACATTAACAATAACATTAACATTAATATTCAACATTTTCACGATCTTTCTAGTGAACACTCTAATCAGCAAAAACGTCAAAGCAAATTTACTGTCAATTCGCTAGAATGCTCGCCAGAACCAATGAATACAGATTTACATAGAATCGCAGTTCTTAGAGATTTCGTGTGCCGATTCCAAGTGGAGACTGTCTCCAGTTTAGTTCGTAGTTGGCGCCGTTGGCGGCGCTGGCGTCATTCTCCGTCTCTCTTGCTCTCGTAGTTAAGATACACAGGAGGAACGTTCGTCTCTCTTGCTCTCGTAGAGACAGCTGTCACAGCGCGACTGCCACGCCGCCAAGCGGCAATTTGGGTCACAGAAAGTTTGTCTTCAGAGCACCCATAAGAAATGAGCTTCTATGTAAATATCTGAGCTCTTTGCTAAAACACACTCGTGTGTTTTTCTGTTTTGTTACATTCGTAAGAATGTGTCAGCACTATTAAGCAAATGCAATTAGGCATTAAGGTGCGGTACACTCAAGCTTTGGTTATTATCAAATTATAAAGTACTTTGCATAAACAGACTGCTATGCCGGTTATTTTGTTCTGTTATGAATTTGTCCAAGCTTATGTATTCGGCCATTATGACTTTATTAGGTGTAATGGGTTGATGTTTAGTTTTAAACGCTTTTTTATTTTTGACCAGTAGCGGCGACGTGTTGTGTTGCTATAGATATCATCTTTGGTTTACAACGAGATTTGTATAAATAGAAAATAAAATATGTTTTTGATTTTGTAGCTATGCCATTTTTAAATAAAATGTTCGTAGTGATTATGTAGTACAAACCCAAGTTTACCGACAGTGATATAACCGGCGATCGAAAAACCGACTGTTAACTTGCTTATTTAGTTCTGCGCGCGCATTGTCAGATTAATTTGACGGAAAAATAACCAAGATAAAGTGTCGGTGAACACCAGCCTTAGAATAACTATATTCTGTAAGTGTTAAACCGTTAATTATCGCTTGCTCGACGGTTAAGGAAACAGACATGAGGAAACTTGTATATCTGAGAGATCCCTACTACGTTCTCGAAGGATAGGTGAAATCGTGAAATTTAGTTTACATTTTGCATCCTGCATTTATGTCCGTATCTATGTTATTAAATTGTTGCGTTTCTGCCGATAAGGTTCTCAGTTAATATGGATTTTGAATATACCTAGTATAATAAACTTTTCCTAAATATCGTATGATGCAAATAAATTACGCTAAAAAAGATTTAACAAAAGGGCATATACATTTTTATTTGGCTTTGCGACATCTTAATTCTAACTCCTTGCATATATTTTGTTATAAACAGATACAGTGGTAGCGATGAAAACACGAAGTAATGTGACCCGGGAAGTCCAAGGCAAAGTTAAACAGTCTGTAAACACCGAACCCGCAGCTAATTTAATCAAAACTAAGTTGAATGAGCTGGAAAAATTTGGAGTTGAAGTGCATTCATTTGTCTGTTATGTATATATTAAAATATAATTATCACAACTAAGGCATATTGGAATATATGTATAGGGATTTTTTAATTTCTTCGGATTCTGTTTTTTTTATGCCACATATCCAATTTTACGGCGCTATGTCATGAGGTCAAGGAAGTGAAATGGAAATATTTCGGGAGGGGGAAGATTACAAAAAAGTCTGGTTATGCCGGTTGGATCCAAGGCAAGACTCTCTACTCAGATATTACAGAATAATAGCTTTTCCACAGAGCGTTGACCGCCTGACCTACTCAACCAAAAGGGATAACGATATTCCAAAGCTTAGACCAGTGCTAGTATATTGAAGAGTACTGACTTCCTATAACGACTCCTAAAGATCTTCATGACAGCCAGTACCAAGCGATAGCTTAACGTGCTCTCCGAGACACGGGGCAAGTGAAAAGAACGATTCAAAACTATCTACGCCTCTTGCAAAAAAATACAGTCGCGATTTCCCTACGAAAGTCAAAGTACAAATTTCTCAGGGTTTATAACGAATTTGATTTGATTATTCCTTTTCATAAACTGGGACGCAGCAGAGCTCTGGCTCAAAAAAGAAAATCATAACTATATTTAGAATTTGCTGCTTTACGACTTCGCACAATTTTACTGGTTTTCATTTTATTATTTATTTCGTATTAAAATATATAATTTATTGGTTCTTATTCCTTGTAAGCTATTAAAATTATGTATAAGCTGAGGCAAACGTTGCACTAGTTGCGTTTAACCGTAATAAGCTCATAAGTTTTAATTTATGTCGAAGCACAACATTATATAAAAAGGCGATTAAAAACGGCATTCGATAACTAGACTTTGCCGCATTTCTGTTACCTCCGGTGTCAGTAATTGCGGTAAAAAGTAACATATATATGACACCCTCCAAAGTCCTAACTATGATTCTTGTGTGTGTCATACCATACTGCTTCTATGCGGCGAGAAAAATTTGCAACTAAACATACAAACACACTGCCGCATTGTTAATATTAGTACAGATTAATTAATCTTAATATATAAAATCCTTGCGTTACTGACTGACTGACAGACACGCTACAGCCGAAACTATTGGGCGCAGGAAGCTGAAATTTGGCATGTATGTTCTTAGGGACTGTAGGGGTGCACTAAAAAGGGATTTCCTGAAATTCCCACGGGGTCGGCCAAAACGGGTAAACACAGTTTACAGTCCGTTTCAATATTTGATGTATCCATGAATTTGATGATCTCGACGATCGTTTGGCGCCGCGGGAGTGTAAGCGGCTGCTACGCCGAAGGTCTTGGGTTCGATTCCCGCTCAAGTCAAACATTTATGTGCGTGAACATGGATGATTGTCTTGGTCTGGGTGTTTCTTTGTATAATATGTATGTATTTACAAAAAAAAAGTATTTAAGTATGTTTATCCATTATCAAGTACCCATAGTACAAGCTTCCACTAAGTTTGGGACTAGATGGTGTTGTGTGAATGTGGTACAATATTATTATTATTATTTGGCTAGTAAAGACTTGACTCCATATTTGACATGAGCTCCTAATCAATGGATAGATCGAATAGTGAGACCGGTCCTTAGTGAATCACATGTTTAGATCGTTTATATTTAGTAGCATATGTTTTAAATTATTATAACATGTATATTTAGTAGTCCGTGTATAGCTTACAAATATAATGAGACATGTCACAATATATACTGATGATACTCTTAATTCTCGAAGATATAGACATTGCTGACGATCTTTGTCTATTCGTGACATCACGCGATCATCGCCAGTCCAAGACCAACGACCTCGCTAAGTTCGTTGCAGAAGAAGGATTGCGCATAAATTGCTCGAAAACGAAGGACATGCGCCTTAACAGCTCCGACGCAGTGCCAATATACATTAACGGCGAGGCAGTTGAAGAAGTTGAGCGGTTTACATACCTGGGTAGTGTAGTTGACCCAACAGGGGGAGCAGATGATGATGTCGAAGCGCGTATTAATAAAGCGCGAGCAGCATACGCGCAACTCCAACCTGTTTAGACGTCTAATGTAAAGTCAGTACTGCTGTACGGATGCGAGACATGGCTCGTCAAAAGAAGTATCACCAGTCGGTTACAAGTGTTTCCGACTGTCCACAAACCATCTCTAAAGCTAGACTGTGGCAAATGACAGACTAAAAGCCCATCCAAGAAGAAATCCTCCTAAGAAAATGGCATTGGATTGGACACACGCTTAGAAGACCGGAGAACCACCTATCCAAGCAAGGTCATAGACCTTGCTTCGATAGGTGGTTCTCGGCGGGCAAAAGGCAAGAGACGGCCGGGGCGCTCACTTACCACATGGAGGCGCTCAATTGACAAGGAGGCTGCTTCAACTGGTCTCGGCTGGAAATAACTGGAGGAGGCCGCCCACGACCGCCAAAAAATGGAAGACTCTTCTGCGGACCCTTATATGTCTCTAATGAGGGATAAGAGGATCACATCATCACAACATAGACAGCATACTTATTAACCTTAAATTTTTTCAAACAGTGTGCGATGATGATTAGATAGTAAATCAGAATAAACTGTTGAATCGTGCAAAATAAGACAGTATTGCGCAATCACTTTAGGTACGTGTGCTTGTGTGTGTTAGGCAATGGCAATCTGCTGAGCGGCTTTCAATACACCGTGTTAATTTTCAAAGTGTATGATAACGAAAAATAATGTTAATTTTAAGTGACTTACTTCTTCATATATTTGTATTCAGTACGTAAGTACATAGTAGTATTCACCCCTTAAAATATTTTGCAAATGTAAATCAACACCCTGTATAGTCCTATACTAGCAACGATTTGACAGCTAATACACCTGCAAAGAAAGGTTTGCCTTCAATTTTTTACAGTTTCCTCGCAAAATGCTGTTCTAAAGGAACTCAAGTCTGAGTATTTAGCTATAATTAAATCGGTAAAGCCACGAAGATCACCTAAAAAAAACAAAATTTAAAAATATATTGTTTAGATATGTTTTGGCATGCGATACATCAATTTTACCTAGGGATATGCACATATATGTACTATGTTTGCTTATCTAACTTATATTCGTCCTCTTGCTGGCTATCAGTTCCTATCAGTGCTTCTATGTATAAAGTTGCTTATATCTCTCTTAAGGCTATCGCCACGTTACATATAGTTGCATTAATACACAACTCTAGCGTCTGGCCCTCTCCAGCGTCCAAACTTAGCGAATTTAAACTTATGCTATTTATGTTCCACAGAATATGTCCTATACAATAAAATTACATGTAACTGAATGACTTCTATATTTAAAAATGTATTTAGGTTGTGTTACATGAAATGTGACCGTGTGGTGACGGATTAAGAAAACAATGTGTCACTACTCAATTTTATTTTGTGGATGTCGTAACAGCGACTAAAGCAAATAGTACCTTTGCCAAGAAACGGAAAACTGGACATGAAGCCCTACCCGTCTGGTCAGCGTGGTACAGCAGGCCAAATTCTGATATTGAATCATAAAACTATTAAGACGCAAATTGGGCAAGGACAAGGCAACTGCAAAAAGCTGTATGTCACACTGTCGTGTTTTGTAAGTTTAAATTAATTGTACGTGAGCTTTTAATAGACTATCTCACTATTTTCTACGGGCCTATTCTTACCATAGGTAGAATAAGGTCAAAGTCTTCCAAACTGGCCAAGTGAGTTGGCAGACTTTCAAATGCACATAAACTAACGCTTAACGAAAAGTCAGCAGAGAAAGCCTTAGATTCGAACCCTTGTCTATCTCGAAATTCTCGTCTCTGCGTAGCAGTCTATTACTTTCACCACTAGGCTATGCCTCCCGTAATTTCTCGTACCCACTCATATCTATGTAACTGGAAAAGATATATGAAAGAATAAGTTAAGCTACCTTTCTATTTCGTCCGACGTTTCGATCTGGGTTTCAGTAAAGTTGGACTGTTGGTGCGGGGAAGCATCAACTCCGTGGAGCTCATGTTTAGATGCCTCCTTCACTTGGTCTATAAATTTTGGGCTGGTTTGATAGTCAAGCAGTATTGTACGTGACTATGGATCATTATATCTCGGATACAATTCCTGTATATATATTTCCTATATACCCATATCAAAAAGTGGTACTTACTTACATTTTTAAACGAAATATAAATTTCGAGGAGAGGCAAGTTTCAATATGAAAGATTTTGCAGCTTATTTTTATATATTGTCGCGATGCAGACCCGCTACATAAATATTTATATTCGAAATCCATATTTAAACATTTAGGATGGATTTCTACGTAGCAATATGCAGTTGTTTGCTGCAGACATATTTGAGTCGATGTGTAAAATTTATATTACTGCTAGGGATATTTTGGTACCATGTAAATATCATCATCATCATCAGCCTGCCATAGTCCACTGCTGGATATAGGCATCTCCAATGGCACGCCACTGAGCCCGATTTTCGGATTTTTGTGGATGTAGATATATTATATTAATTACATATATTCTTTTTGTATAAGTTCAACAAAAAAATTCTATCATTGTCATTGTACGCTCGGTGAAAAAAGATTCTTAACGAAAATTTTAAACCCATATTGTACCAATCATTAAGAACATTTTTACTTCGGCACTATACCTGTAAAATTATTGTTTCAGGACATATTGAGCTCAAAATCAATTTTTTTACTGGTTATTACAATAATGATGCATTTCTTACACCAATTTGTTCAATGATGTCCTATGCACTCATGGTTAGATAATTATGCATCTCGAGCATTGCACGCGCGCACTTTTCATTGCGGCCTATAACATTTTTAAAGCCTAATTTTACTTTCGTTTCTCAGGTATTATCTTTGCATAATATGATTTGACGCCGTGTATGTATATGAAATCACTTGACCGGTCGACATATCATCTCAGTAAATAACTGTAACTAGTTATATACAATTTGGGCAGTGGGTACCTTTTACTGTTAATACTTGCACAACGATATAGCCCTATACTACATAGCAACGATTTGAAAGCTAATACACCTACAAAGAAAGGGTTGCCTTGATTTTTTTACACTTTCCTCGCAAAATGCTATTCTAAAGGATCTCAAGTCTAAGAACTTAGATAAAAAGATAGCTGTTTCCTATAAATAAACTTAGTTATTTGAAGATAAACAAGTTTCGTTTGAGATAAAGCAAGTAAGTGTATTGAAACTATTTTTCATTGATGCGGGGCCTCCATTTTAGCCAATGAGCTGTGAAAGCGGCCACTCTTGAATCTGCCGAAGACTTAAAACTGAATTTGGCGAAGTGCCAGACTCCTTATTCTGTGACAATGGGATTATGGCGATAAAAAGTAGTGTCTATTGCATATGACGGGTGGATAATTATGAATACTACAAATATATAGAACATCAACCCTCAATTGGCCTGAGTGGTGGACTATGAATTTACACACTACCATAGTAAGAAGAGGCTCGTACCCAGTAGTTTATAATAGAAGAAATAAATACATATATTCATCCTGAAGGATTAGTCAAAGGTAGGATTATTTATTAACATTCATATTGTATAAAATTTCGTCACAAGAGAGATATTTACTGTTTAGATAAAGAAAATTTTTAGAATATTTTATGTCCCACTGCTTCTTAAAATTATATCCATTATAATATTTGTTGCAAAGCTTTTTTAACGCTTCGAAATTGCTTTCGTCGAATCCAAAAAAAGTAAATTGCATTTATGCCGCTTTAAAAGTTATAGAATGTATTGACCTTAGACTTTACAGAAACGATCGAACCTTTCCGGCACTTCAATAAAATTAAGAACAAAACAATGCTTGAGCTACTGCCCAATAAAGAAAGGTCAATGACACTCTGTGATAAAATACCGAGAGCTTTCCAAACGTTATTAAATTTGTAGCAATTTCATGAATAAGGACGCGGCTAGACACTCCTAAATGTTCAAGTTTAAAACACTGCTAAATAGTTGGTTAGTTGCCTACTGTATTTATGTGTGGGTTAAATACTAAGTTAGTATCGCTACTGACTACCTCCTTGGTTCGGTGGATGACGTATGCGTCTGCTGATCCGGTCGCGGGTTCGATTCCCGGGTCGGTCAAAAGTGTTACTGAGATTTGCCGAATTCTCAGCGACTAAAATTCATAAGACAAAATGTGGGTGTAATATTACACCTCTACCTACTTTATAAAAATATGATGAAGCAAGATATATATTGCTTAAAATTGTGTGTTTAGAATTAATAAATAGGAATTTAGTTTGTATGGGCCGGAACTGATAGTTAGCAGGGTGTGAGTTAAGAGCTTCGGGAAGGAGGTCTATTCTTGAAGTTCCTTGACCAAGAAAAAGGTAAACTATAGTCGATAGATTAATTAAGACATAGATAACCCTTAAGTAACTTGGTTATTTTCGGTTACAGAATGAACACCCTGAGAGAAAAAATTACCCCAATTGGATATTAACAAGTCACAGTACCTATACAAGATAAATTAGTTTTGAAACTTATATATATTAGTAGACTTACTAAATTACACGATTGTTTAAAAAAAACATCAATCTAGCATATAGTAGTATATTTTAATCAACGTTAACAAAGACATAAATTTTTCACTTACAACTAACAGTCTTCAAAACAGTCTCCTAAAAAAATCTTGCGGAATAACAGTGGTAAAAAAACTTACATTAATTGAACATAGACTATATGTCCTAAACAAAGGAGATGTACCATTTGGCCATACATTATGGGCCTGGCACGGCCAAACACGACACCATGTGTGTTTTGAAGATATAAGTTATTTAGAATAACAGTGGTAAAAAAACTTACATTAATTGAACATAGACTATATGTCCTAAACAAGAAACTCAAAATGAAATTAAAATATAAGGTTAATAATAAATTAAAGCATGCGTAACTAACACCTTTGGGTAATTTTTACCCTACATACCTGTGCAGACCAGATGGATGATTTATTTCACGATATGCGTCTCCGAGCTTCAAGCGTGCGCGCTGCACTGAGAATACACGAAACGAAATGACATTAGATTCGCTGAGAAAAAAATACATGAAGTTTTATGCGCCTGGCGTGAAAAATTACCCCACACTGTTAACTTAAGTGTTAATAAAGAAACACACGCGGGCCATGCCGAATCTAGTACAGTATATAAACGAATAGTTCATTTTAAATAGTTGAATTTCATAAAGTTTTGAAACGTATCCTTATTTAGTTGTGAGCTGGATTGTACCTAGCAGCTAAAAGTTTGCCAGCTGACAAGTTGTGTTGACAGTTGTGCGGTTTAATGTTTGACGGGCGAATGGACTTGTGAACATGTTGGCGTTCTGCTTGCTCTTGTTTGTCTGTAAGTTATATGTGGATTAAGATATAAGCAAATGTATGATTGTAAAGAAAAGTAGTTGTAGGAATAAAATATTGAATATTTTTATTGGAACATTTATCATATATTTCTTTAAATTATCTGTCTACCAACTCCCACTTGGCCAATTGGGGTCAAAGCATACTCTTTGCATAGTGAGAAGAAGCCTCAGCCTAGCAGTGGCCTATAGGTACATTATTAAAAAGAAATCGAAATACTTATTCATTGATTGTGGTCATAAATTGCCATATCAGATATATAAACTGTCTGATCTGAAATAAATTAAAGGCAGAAACACTGCTTATATTTTCTTCTAGACAACTTAAACATGAAACAAAAATTAGACATAACAATATAACTTAAATTCGTTTTAAATTAATCAAAACGGCACAAACACAAAACAACATAGTTGTCTCATAAATGGCCTGCCGCTTGTACGAGGGAGTCTGGATACAGAGATATTTACGGTGGCCTCAAACTCTAGGGACCGTGCAATACAGTACCTAGTTACAAACTAAAAGTGGCCTTTGTGTTTGATACGCAAATTACACTGTATGGTTTTGTTCTAGAAATAGACTATAAATAATAAATATTTCTGGCGATACTTACTACTGAAGCAAAAAGAATCCTGCGGTTGGATGATCCATTTTTCACAGAAATATACTTGATATGCGGTTGGATGTCCTATTTTTCACAACAATACATGACTTATTTTTACTTTAACTTTTTGCACTACACAATTTGATATTAATGCGGATTTGTCTACCCGTCGTCAGTGTCGTAAGGTAATGACTCATTACCAAAACTATACCAAATCGACATAGCTCGCACGTTTGTCGCAGAACCGATAACAGTTGGAATAATCATGTTCTAGAGTGGAGACCGCACCTTGGCAAACATAGTGTAGGACGCCCTCCGGCTAGGTGGAGTGACGATGCACGCAAAGTGGCTGGCAGCGGCTGGACACGACGAGCCAAAAGTTGGGCACAGTGGCGTGTCATTGGAGAGGCCTAAAGCAGTAGACTATGGCAGGCCTATTATGATGATAGTATTCTTAACATGGAGCACCTGAGTCACGCAGGTCCACATTTACCTATGTGTTGTCAATTATGAGTTTGTTTCGCTTGGGTCATTGTTACAAGCCCTATGATTTGATTAACAACAATGAACAATGGTTCCAATAGTTAACGGGTTAATGCACGACAAGGCGACAGTTTGCTTTCTCCATGTAATCTTTGTGCTTAGGATGGTGATATTTGATGGTTCAGACTACTGTCTGTTTCTTCAGAGATTTTATTTATTTATTAGGTATACCAACAATTGTTACAATAATACATACATTAATATGAAAAAAGTGACAAGAGCTATTTGTACAATTACAGATAGGTATACACCGCTTGCTTACACATATTATAATTTTAAAACGGAAGATAAACTTTTACAGGCAAATAACAGGTGATTCATTTAGAGTTACTTTTTTGTCCATGGATTTTTTGACATATGAAGGGTGTATCGTGTTAACATTTTATGGGAATTTGTTCAGGGCAGTTTGAAATTTCGTCATGGAAAGAATTAGCCCCATATTATTATATATTATTATTTTTTAGCTGTACTACGATCAGCGTTCTACAAGGCATGTGTTTCGTGCACTTCGAGCAACTTATGGTCCACATAATCGGCCTACCGAACGCACGATTCGCTATACGATTGAAAAGTTTGAAAGCCAATTTACATTATTGGATCATAAACGACCAAAAAGACCACATCCAGCACTTAATGATGAAAATATTGCGGCAGTAGCTGAGAGTGAACGCGATGACCGCGAACAATCGATCCGGCGCCGTTCGCAACAGCTTGGCTTGTCGTATGCAACAACTTGGCGTATTTTACGTAAGGATCTTGGTTTAAAACCATACAAAATTCAACTTGTACAAGAGTTGAAGCCGACTGATCTACCAAATCGTCAACGATTCAGTCTTTGGTCTCTTAAAAAGCTTGAAGAAAATCCGCGCGAATAATTTCGCGCTTCGGACCGGTGAGTTGGCCGCCTAGATACTGCGACATCACACCCCTAGACTTTTTCCTTTGGGGCTATGTTAAGTCCAAAGTCTATATGGATAAGGCGGGTACGATTGAACAACTGGAAGCCAACACTATTCGCGTTATTCGGCAAATACCAACCGAAATGCTTGGTCGCGCCATTGAAAATTGGAACGGCAGAATGGACTATGTTAACCACAGTTACGGCCAACATTTGAAAGAAATAATCTTCAAAAAATAAATGTACAAAATAGTTCTTTTTTATTATATCTAAAAATAACCCGATACATTTGGTTTTATTTGATTTTTCGTGTTTTGTAAAAAGTACCTCCAAATGAATCACCCATTACAACAACAAGTTATGCATAAAAAAACAAAATTTTCTTAAAGTGCATAGTAAAGTATACAAAATATTAACTACACAGTGTAACTTAAACTTGGCAACAATTGATGACTTCAACTTAGCCAAAGACATAAAGTGTACATCAATTGATTCACTGCAATCATTGTACAGCTCACATATTCTGGACACCGGTGAGTTAGCTCCTTGAACGGTTCTACGAAATGAGCGGGAGAGAGGTTTTATAGGCTTACGAGGTATGCGGTATGGAACTCTGAAGTTAAATTTACTTAATAAGATTGGACTGTGTAATTGGTTTCTCATAATCTTGTAAAAGAAGGTCAGATCAAGTAGGTCCCTGCGGTTGCTCAGACTCTGCATTTTCAGTACTTTGAGTTGGTCTATGTATGAGTATGCGTCTTTTCTCTTGCTTTTAAAATGTGAGAACATTAAGTGCCTTACCAACCGCTTTTAAATACGTTCAATGCGTAGGATGTGAGAGGCATAATGGGGACGCCAAACCACACTGCCATACTCAACTACCGATCTAACCAGACTGTTGTATAGAACAATTTTAGAAGATGGTCGTCTAAAAACTTTAGCATTTTTTATGATGAAGCCGCCAACATCTTAGATGCCCTTGCTACAATACTATCTATGTGGGGTACAAATGTCATTTTACTGTCCATAAGCACCCCCAGATCTCTAACTACTGTAGATTCTTTTAAGTGGATTCCTTTGATAGTATAAGTAGAAGGTATAGGGTTTCTCTTTCTAGTGAACTTAATATGGACACATTTGTTGACGTTTAGCTCTATCGCGTTAATTTGACACCACTTTGCCAGTGCCTCAATATCCCTCTGCAACAATAGAACATACTCCCCCGTTTTAATAACCTTCCACAATTTCAGGTCGTCAGCAAACATTAAAGTCGAGGAATGACTAACAAAATCAGGAATATCATTAACAAATGCATTAAATAAGATCGGGCCTAAGTGAGATCCTTGTGGGACTCCAGCAGTTAAGCTATGTGGATCTGAGCTGTAACCGTTAACTACAACGTAGAATGAGCGATCCGCTAGGTATGATTTAAACCAAGCCAGTATAGATCCACCTATACCATATGCAGATAGTTTATTGAGAAGCATTTGATGGTTTACTCTGTCAAACGCCTTACTGAAGTCGGTGTACAGCGCATCAATTTGCATATTGATGTCAATGCTGTCGATTATTTCCTCTACAAATGTGCTCAAATTAGTATTTGTAGACCTCCCCTTAGTAAAGCCATGTTGGCTATCACTCAAGTACTTGGCTAAGTAATTTTGAATAATTGGGCATATCAGGGATTCAAATATCTTTGCCAGAGAAGGCAATATGGAAATTGGCCTGTAGTTATTAATGCAATTAGGTTACTACGAGATACTGATATAACGACTGTTAAAGATCTTCATGACAGCTGGGATCGATGGCTTGACGTGCTCTCCGAGGCACGGGGCAAGCGAAACACCCAGCAAATTCTATTATAAATCTAGGTAAACGTAAAGTAACTACAAATTTATATGTAGCAGCAAATTTTACGAGTATTTTGGTGAACAAACTACCCGCAGTATTTACGACCAGACAAAAATGTCAGTTTAGATAATTAGTATGTGTCTGTTTGTAGATAACCAAGTTTCTTTGAACGTTATACTATGTAGAAGTATTGGGTGTGTACATAAGTATTTGTGGCTTTTGAAAGGACGGAGAAAGTTTGTCCTCTGCTTTATATGGGTAAGTTATTTATTATTAAGGATCCACATTGGCCGTTATGAATATAGAAAACACTAGATTATGCCCACGTCTTTGTTTGCACTTTGAACCGCTGATACCTACACAAGCCTACACGTGGAGCTGTAATTTTGAAGCCCATGCTTAGAGGGTTTCTTGCACCATGAGATTCGTGCGCGGCGTTGCAAGACACCGTAGAGCAAAATTTCAATTCAACGCTGTGATCTTATTCGTTTTGATATAATACAGGTATTAAACGAAAAATAATTGCGACTATATCATTTTTCCATTAAGTATTCATTATCAATATTCATGCTAGTCGGGAACCACAAGTACCGAGACCGATTCATTGAATATACAACAATATTTTTATTCAAAACCACTTTATAATAATTCAAGCTTTTATTTAGTTACGCATATTGACAGCAGAAATGCACTTGAAGAGGAATATTCACAAAAAGTGTTAAGCACCACGGTAAAAGGGAATTTAGTTTGTGGCATTGTCGCGGTTTTATTTTTATTAGCTTGATAGTAGTTTTTGATAGATTTTATTAATTAATCTGGTATATGAATATTGCAGTAGTTTTTTATGTTGTTTATTTTTCATAATAATTTCTGTTGAAATTTCTGCAAAGGATATTAAGAGGAAAAACGACTTAACTTCTACAATTTGTTAGTTCGTTTCTAGGTATACATTCATCGTCCTAGCGTTATCCCGGTTGCATCCAAGACTTACATGCCTTGGAGCTCGAGGTACGCTTACGGGTCTAAGCAGATATGACAGAATATCAACTTTTCCACAGAGCGACTGCCGTCTGACCTCCGCAACCCAAAGGGATAGTGATATTCCAGGGTTTATACCAGTATCAGTTTATTTGAGGGTACTGACTCCCTGTAACGACTGTCAAAGGTCTTTATGACAGCCGGGAACGACGGTCTAACGTGCTCTCCGAGGCACGGGGCAAGCGATAATTAACAATTCAATATGCACATAACTGCGAGAAGTCATTGGTGTGTGTCGTGGATTCGAACCCGATACCCTCTGCATGGCAGTCCGTTGGTATCTCCACTAGGTTATTGCTGCCAGGGTGTGTCATGACTAGGTGTACATTGTGTCCGTTTACTGTACGATCGTAAAGTCCCCCGCGATACAAAATGCGTAAAAACCTAGTGCGTGAGTCGTCATTTTAAGAATAAAAAACCTTAAACTATTGAGAATATCCACAACGATACGAAACTTGAAAATAAATACTATGATGGGAACTCAGGTGTGAGAGTTTGAACATTTCGGACCGTGAATATACCAATTAGTATTGTTACAGGATTGTATTATTCAATTTGGCTGCCAGTGTTGTGAATTTTATTTCCTTCCAGAACGATGAGGTTTACTATACAAATATCGTTCTGAAATGAAATGTCATTTATTTTTTTACCAATCATATTGAATTATTTATTCAGAATAATTCTGAAGATTCAGAAGCATTTTGGCTTATCTATACTTATATTATAAAATTGAAGAGTTTGTTTGTTTGGGTGAATGCGTTTGAATAATTATCTTTTCGTTGGATAGGTCATTTATCAAGGAATACTATATAACAGTACGCTATGAACCTAGGGTGTCTATGGTCTATAATACACACGAAGCAAGAAATACATAAGTTACAAATACTGTGCCCACCTGTGTATAAGTTACAAATACTGTGCTCGTTGTATAAATCAGCCATTCTCAATGTTCTCAATGTTATGTTGTGTATCAGTCACTCTCAGTGGTTTTAGCGGTCGCTTCGCTGTTTACACTGCACTGAATGTTATGAGTTCGATTCTCACTCCAGACATCACTGTGTGAATAAAAAAATGTTGTGTCGAGTCTGCGTGTTATTTTTTGCAGTTGATTGAATGTTAATAAAGGCCTTTACGTCAACTGTTTTCTACCTAGAGTGTTTTAGAAAATATATAAAAGGATATTGCTGAGTGTTACCCGTAAAAATCCAATCAGGAAAAACGAAAGAGTCACAATCCTTATTATGCATAATTTGCTTTGCAAAAAAGTAATAGATCAGTCTCAACCAGTTTTAAAATAATATCAATGAGTGGAGCATCATAATTAATAGCATTGAAATTCAAATAGCTTTCCAGAACAGCCATTTGCTTTCTGCAAATGGTATTTTATTCTTTGAAGCAATATAATGATGCTGATACACCGGGGCCCAATTCTGCTAATTATATTTGTTCAAAATGCAGTTTCGATATGATGTCAGTGTCATATTTACGTCATAATGGTATTCTCCTAAATTAAGAGACATTGAAATGATATTGCAAATATATTGAGAGTTGAACAATACATAAACGGTATTCTGCTAAATATATTTTTGTACAAAGACAAACGTCAAACTGTAAATACATATATTCAAAACACCCATATTTTATATGTTCGATTTCAAATCGTACGTAACATTATTGATTATGTATCAAAAAATCTCTCACAATCCAACGAATAAATTCATTTACTAAAATGGTACTGGTTAGTATTATAGACTGCCATATTGCACTGCTAGGTAGTATCATCTGTATATATAAAATTCATTCACAATTCCCTGACTAACAGCAATGCACAGCCGAATCTACTGGGCACAAGATGCAAAAAATTGGCATGTACGTTCCTCGAGGACCGTATGCTGCACCCTTACGGTCCCTGACCACATGAGTAGATAAACGAAACAGAGACACAGCTTCATACAACAGCGCGAATTGGTTGCACTACTACGAGCACGCGGCTTATGTGTGCGTGACCACTGGCCGCTTGTCGTGTACGCGGCGAGAGTGGAAAGAACCGGTTTACGTAGGCACAGGCAGTTGACAATCTTAGGGTTATTACGACGCACGTTGTTTGTTTTGTACGTTGCAAGTTTTAATATTTTAATGTAAAAAAGTGGTGTTTTATTATTAATAATGGTTGTTTATTGTTCTGTGTGTATAAATAATACTAGATGAAATAATTAAATCATTATAAAGTTTTTAACAATGGTAACGTACAAATGGGTTTTTTAATTAGGTATAACTCCTGATAATTTTGTCGCATTTGTTGAATTGCTCGAGCAAAAGTTTCGCGAATATTTCGATCTTGAAATAAATATTGTCAATGTTGGCAACGAAATACTTAACAACTCATTAGTTGTGAAATTGTGTAAAAGCAATTAATGTTTACAAAACCAATGACTATCAGAAAGTGATCAGCCATCGATAGGGATTACATAAAACAGGTGCATGCGATTTTCGACCTTATTGACGTAACTCAGAATTTACAATTTTAATAACGTATCAATGTCAGGAAGCAAGAAAATACCAAATTAAAGTCTGTCATGAATTGTCAATAAGGTTGAAAATCGCATGCACCTGTTTTTTGTAAGCCCTATCGATGGTTGATCATTTTATAGTCATTTGTTTTGTAGACGTTCATTTGTCTTACACAATTTCTTTTTAAACTTATTTTAGATACCTATCCCCGTGGTAAAACTAGTGACCATAATAGCTAAAGGAGATTCCTATGTTTATTAGCAAAATAGATCATATTACCAGAAAATATTCAACACGATTAGTGGTATCGTTGGGAATGTCAAATAAATCACGTCGTCACGTCGTGTCCTTGGTAACAAGTGTATATTTTTATTCCGTGCTTTTAAAAGTTTCAGGTGCATGCCTTTTTTGGTTCCACTCGCTATTTTATTTACAACAGCTGTACTTCTGCCGTATAGCGAATCCCTCGAGTCCAAGAATCTGCCCAATCCACGAATCTGTCGAGTTGGGAATCTGCCAAATCACGAATCTGTCCAATCCAGAATCTGTCGTATACAGAACAAGCGATTTGTCTTAACCTATTGTGACAACCCTACCAAAATAGGTAACAAATTTAAAAGCTCTTAAGAAGCTGTCTCTCTGCTGACTAAGAAGAGATTTCCCGAAACATCTACCAGATCGTAAGGAACTGTTAAAGTGAAATAAAATGTGAGAGCGTACTTGCGTGCATATTACATAAAAAACAAATCATAGGCAACGCTGTAACATCAAATAACCAGCAATAAAGTTAATTATTTCATTAAGGCGAGGTTGCAGTACAGTGCGTAGCTCGACCTCACCCCCCGCAAAAACAAAAACACGGCGGTGGCGTCAGCGAGTGAGCGGGGGGAGGGGAGGCGGGGTTTCGTGTGTACGTGTGCCACAGCGCAGCGTAAAAAAAACCGTAGATGAGTTATGCGAACTTCAAAAGTGGCCACAGAACAGTAATATATCTATGAAAAGTGGCACATTAAAAACTGGCTAAATGTCTCATGTGGCTTTAGTCGCGTACGCGCTGCGGTCGGAAGCGCTCGCTCTTTACTCGCGTGTGTGTACGTTACATTTGAAAATGCCGTCGTGTGTAATGAGATTTTGCACAAACTATAGTAGGAAAATGACTAAAAGTTATGGAATCACTTCTCATTCATGGGTATTACAATATTACAACGTTTTATTTACAATTTATAATAAATATCAGTAGGTATCACAAATAATAGAGTGAATAAAAAAATTGGCATTTAGCGAGTGTAAAAGAGAAGCAGTATTGTGCGTGTTCAAAGACTAAAAAACAAAGTAACCAGATGGGACATTCGTAATAATAAGATACTGATGTGTGTTTTGTCAAGTAATAAAAGTGAGTTGAGGCTGAATCAACACAATATATTATTATTATAGAAATATAAAATCATACGTAAGTTACAAACATTGACGGATGATCAAAGTTCATTCACTTGTTCTTGTTTTTCTCCGTTTAGTATTAAACAACTAAGTAGATTGTACTGCACAGTTTTCGCTGCCGACCCACCGTACTCCTGGGGGTATGGTGGGTCTTTCAAAGCTTAACCGTACTCCCAGATAATATTTTTGTGTAATTAGTTTATTAATTTCAGTTCGTTAATTTCAAGTTCTACTATTTTGTGGGATCATTCCCAGTATAGTAGTAGTATTGAACAATTCTATGATAGAACTGTTCTAATTCTATTAGCACAACTTGATGAGGAGAAAAGAACTAATGGGATAAGTAATAGGAAATATCCCAGTCTAGTTCTATGTATGTATTTACAAGGGTATTCAATAGAACTACTGGAAATGATCCGTAGTGTCACGACATCGCGCTCATATATCCGAATGAATATGTTTTGTAGACGCTCATTTGTTTAATGTGTAAAACAAATGAACGTCTACAAAACAAATGAACGCCTACAAAACAAATGAACGTCTACAAAACAAATGACTTACAGAAAGTGATCAGCTATCGATAGTGATTGCAGAAAACAGGTGCATGCGATTTTCAACCTAATTGACATTAGCCAGAATTTATAATTTTATTACCCTAATATTGCCAGAAAGCGAGAAAAAACAAAAAAGAAAGTTTGTCATGAATTGTCAGTAAGGTCGAAAATCGCATGCACCTCTTTTTTGCAATCACTATTGATAGCAGATCACTTTCTGGTAGTCATTTGTTTTGTAGACGTTCATTTGTTTTGTAGACGTTCATTTGTTTTGTAGACGTTCAATTGTTTGGTAGACGTTCATTCGTTTAACACATTTTTATACATACATATTTATTCGGATATGTGAGCGCGATGTTGTGACACTACCCTTGTAAAACATACATATAACTAGTGGTAAACCTATAACTGTTTCCCATTAGTTCTATTCTTCTCATCAAGTTGTGCTAATAGAACTAGTGGGAAAAAAGTATCACTAGTTCTACCATAGAACTGTTCAATAGAATTAGTGGGAATGATCCGACAGCGCAAGGATGATGATGATGACGGGTCCTCAACAGTACCACAGATTATACCTATAATATATAAAGCATTATAACCATTAGCAGTAATACCTAAACGTTTTATTCTCTAATTTATCTCCTTGTTGCACTATATCATCGTACTAGCGCTTGTCTTCGCTTGTCTAAAAATTCAAAAACGTAAGTAGTAAGTCATTATCATACGAGAGATAACACTGTCCAGTTTAATGTCCACGTAGCACGTTGGTAAAACACTACGGGCATTTCAGCCAGGAGTACGGTTAAGCTTATAAAGACCCACCATACCCCTAGGGGTATTTGCCAGGGCTACGGTGGGTCTGCAGCGCACAGTTTTTATATTAACGTACTGTTTTAGGTTTCCATTGAATGAAATGAGAAGAATAAAATGTACTTTTTTAATAAATGTTATAAATAAATCACATCGACTTTTTATTTCCCTACCTTAAATGAATTAATCAAATTTACTTTGAGGCGAATTGAATTTACTCAAGACAGACAAAGTGATCATGTCGCATCTGAGTCAAATTATTGTTTGTGAAACGGTCAGCATGATGTCACAATGCGCGTCGGTCCAGAGAGTATATGTTTATCTCTATTTCGCGCTTGCGATTAGATGTGCTATCTCACTTACACTTCTTATCTAATTCTTAGTGTGTCGTTTTGACATATTTATATTAGTGTGTATACGCTTTTCGCGATGCGAGCCACTCGTAAGCTCCGTCATGTTACCTTGTCAGTAACCTGTCTACGGTTTCTTACTAGTATGTCTATGGTTTGAACGATTGAGTTTGGAATACAAATTACTTTGTACTTTTGCGAAAACGTACATGCGGGGGTGGAGGGGGATTTTGCGGAGCAACGACGTACGTCCGCCCTCAATCACGCCTAGACAGGCACTGATGAACGGCCGGCGAGCGATATAATGCCACCATTTTGACTATTTTTTTTCTTGGAGAAAAATGATAACGAAATTACAAAATCAGTTTTTACCATTTATTTTAAAATAAAGAGCTGCTTCTATTGATAATACTTTCATATAAATTAATTATGGAATGTCTAAGCTGTACACGTTTAAAATTGTGATTTAGTGCCATGTTTGACATTTTTTTTTATCGAGCCAATCATTCCAAATCGTGTTTCTATCTTTACGATTTACTAGAAGATATGTTCAACTTTTATACTTTAATTTTTATTCTTTAAAAATATCATAGTTCATGTGACTTTCAGACGTTCAAAAATCTTAAAAAGTACTGCAACCTCGCCTTAATGGCAAAACCTACTCATGTCAGGATATTTGACATTAAATTGAATATATCGAAATTAAAATAAATACCGATTTTGAGTCAATTCAAAATATAATCTCATTCCATTCAAAATATGATGTCGATGTCATCTAAAATAGCAGAATTGGGCCCCTGAGCATTCATTTGTAACAGAACAGCGAGCATTCGCCGTTTTTGTTTTATCGAACTGAACAATGTACAGAACCGAACATTTTCACAATCTTTCTAGTGAGCACTCTAATCAACAAAAATGTCAAAGCAAATTTACTGTCAATTCGCCAGAATGCTCGCCAGAACCTTCGTAAGAATGCTCGCTAAATCACACTCGTGTGTTTTTCTGTTTTGTAACATTTGTAAGAATGCTCATTACAGGTGAATGCTCAAATGTATCAGCACCATTAAGCAAATGCAATTAGGCATTAAGGTGTGGTACACGCAAGCTTTGGTTATTATCAAATTATGAAGTACTTTGCATAAACAGACTGTTGTGCCGGTTATTTTGTTGTGTTATGAATTTGTTCGAGCTTATGTAGTCAGCCATTATGACTTTATTAGGTTTAATGGGTTGATGTTTAGTTTTAAGCGCTTTTTTATTTTTGGGCCAGTAGTGGCGACGAGTTGTGTTGCTTTAGATATTAGTGTTACGTTCCTTGTTTTACAATGTGAATATAGTTAATTGCTTGCGTTAAACACGTGTCGACGCATAGTCGGCACATACAGCGGGATACTGCAAGTCAGGTATGTTCCTGAAACCCATACCATTCCTATATATCCTTTAACCTTTCAGGGGAGTTCGGTATTGTCAACCTTTTTCTGTTGCAATGTGGTCAATCCGAGGGCGCGTAGTGGGTTCCTCTTTCCTTCCATTAGGTTATAAGTCTTTTGGCTTTCCTTGGGTTGCCTCAAATTTGGCTTGTATGTACGTAGATGGGAGTCAATACTTACTAATAATTACTCATATCATTTCAGGGTATAAGAGGTCGATATAAGGTTTTCTGCTTTGATGTTGTCAATGGCTTCGATGGCTCCAAAAGGTTTGAGCGGCCTTCATCATCACCATCTTCCTAAGTACTGATAGGTTGGTATACACATGGAAGGTGATTACTATGGCCGTTGGTGGTTTCATGTAAAGTGCCACGCACACCACGATTATGGGAGGACTTATTTCTTGATAATGATAATTACGAAATGTGGGTACAAAAAGATGTTACAATAAAGTGTATTCAGTATCACCATAATCAGCTGTGTAGCATGCAAAATGATTAGGAAATATAAGAAATTTGATAATAACTATGTCAAACGAACTCAATAATTCAATAATAATTATGATAACTATGTCAAATGAACGTCAAGAATATTAGTGTAAATTACAAAAAAATAATTTAACCAAACAATTCACCTTAAATGAAATAGTAATAAAATAATATAATAATATGTCACAACTTAAAAAAATATTAAAAGCATTTGCACGTCACAAAGTTTTATCTGATAAATATTCTCTGATAGAGTAGTACCCTTTTGACAATAATAATATCTAACCTAACTTTATTTTAGAAAGTACAAAGATTTGAGATTTCTAAGATCTAAGCTGGTAGATTATTATATATCCTTGGCATTATACATAATATGCTGTTGTTAAAATACATAGATTTATTATGCGGAAACCGTATTTTTAATTGTGTCTGCGGCTGTTTAATGTTTCGAACATAGTCATATTCCTTTTTACAAATGATACAACTTCAAGGATGTATATACATGGCAGAGTGAGTAGTTTAAATTTTATAAAGTAGGGTCTACAACTATCAGTCTGGTTTAATTTGCAGATTGCTCTCACGCATCTTTTCTGTGCTACAAATGCTAATTCTTTATTGGTGGCATTGCCCCAGAACACAATACCATACCTCAATTAACGTGACTATGATATGCCATTAAAGTCGTCGACATATTTTCCGATTTAGATAAATTAAAAAGCGCATACAAAAACTGATACAGTTTTGAGCAAACCGACTCAATATGTGTCGACCATTGCATGTGAGAATCAATGTGTACGCCTAGAAACTTAGTTACATCTACTTGTTTAATATTAATGTCAGAATATTTAATTTCTATGTCAGTCAATTTGTTTAGCCTATTTCGAAATGTCATGTACTTAATTCGTTGTATCTAAATTAATTTTCAGATTATTTGATTTTAACCATTCAATCACATTGTGTAGTGTTGTATTTATCTCATGTTGCAGATGAATACTCTCATTGCCGGTGAATGTACTGTTATCAGCAAATAATATTGATCTGTGACAAGTCACTTTAGGCAGATCATTTATGTAAATAATAAAGAGAAGCAGCCCTAATACGCTTCCCTGTGGGACACCAAATATAACTTTCCTGTATCCTGATGAATATTTAGTGACAGTCTTCGGGGCCCGCCTGACCATCTGGCGGCCTGATACCCGTCGGGGGGTAGCGAGGAATGCTTCGGTGAAACCCTACCCTCCGACACATGGGTGCATGAGGAGCACGGGTTGGTTTTTAGTTAGTAAGAGTCTGACAGTCCCCTTCGTCCTTCCCCCCCAGGGCGGAGGGACTCCATGAGGATTTTCCAACACGATACCAAAAAAAAGGCTCTACTAGGCCCTTTAAGAGTAATAATTTTATTAATAATTAACTTTTTTTTTGTGCGTGTTCAAGAAGACCAATGACGAACAGTCTTTTTACTTTCCAGTAAATTTTTTGTGGGATGGTCACTGAGAGGAACATCAAAAAGGTATTTCCAGTTAATTTTGCACCTAACATATTATAACTTCACGCCTTTATCTCCAAATGGGGAGACAGAGGTGTATTACACACTCCGCCACTTATATTTCAGTCGCAATGTAATAGGGTGCAAGCCTATTGCGATCTACCGGACACTAATCCGGGATAATACCGGTCTCTAATTTTGCAACTATATTGATATAACAAAAGTTGAAGAAGAAAAGACATAAAATTGGTTGAGTGTAGAATAAAATTAGACTCTATGACCACAATTATTATGATACGCATAACATAGTTTAGTGCCACATCCTCGTTTACTTCTGCCTGCCCACATCTACGGCAGAAAGGCTTAATGATATAGTGGTGTGCTCGAACTGTTAATCATGCGAATATAATGAAGTTATACACAGGATTTTGTAATACGCTGTTAATATTAAAACACGGCCTGTTTAAAAGTAAAAAGAAGCCAATGTGTCATGTACTTATGGTATTTTATTTAAAGTAATGTTTCACGGATTAGGAATACAAAATGTCAGTAAGATGCGGCAATGGAAAACACGAAGCAAATAGCAAATCTTGGCGATTCCCAAGTCAAGTAGTGATCTGCGAAAAACTGTATAGTAAAGACGTGATAAGCAATTTTTTATTTCTTTTATTTTTAGTCTCACGCCTGTATCCCCATAGGGGTAGGCAGAGGTGTAAATATTACACCCACATTTTGCCATGAATTTTTAGGTCCCACGTAATAGGGGGCGAGCCTATTGCCGTCGCCGGGCACATTACCAGACTCCGGGCTGCTACTGAGTATTCGGAAAGCCCAGTAACACTTTTGCCCGACCCGGGAATCGAACCCGGGACCTCCGATCAGCAGTCGCATACGCTATCCACTGGACCACGGAGCCAGACGCTATTTTTATAAACTGAAAATATTTATTTATGGCACATACATACATATTTATTATTTTATTTACTCTAAGAATAACATAAAAGTGTTATGCAAAGCGTTATTTTACGTGTGCACGATTACGTTACACGAGTTTCTTTGGTCCACCAAAGAAAGTATTCTTAAAAGTATATTTCTGGAAAATGTTGGAAAAACAACAAAGAAATGATATACTTGAAATACTACATGTAGGTCATTGATTAAATTTATGTCCCCTATGCACATCAATGTGAATGTAACGATATAACGGCTGCTTTAAACAAATTTTTAATTATCAACTCGTTACAGATTGGACAGCGAAAGCAACCCTATTAGCCTAAACGAAAGCCAGACGTGATATCAAAATAGCGTATTTTTTCTGCGTAGGTATACGGTCGTTTCGGCATAAGTGTGGTTGTGTGTCAGAATAAACATGATTACACGAGCTTTTAAATGCTTCAACGTTTGTCCGTGGTAAAAGATGCGCCTATGTGCGCTTACGCACGCTTCCAGTAACAAACGTATACGCACTTCTAAAGCGCTAGTCTGAAACCGCTCTCAAGTGGAAGTAGAAATTCAACTACGATTAAAAACCATTAAAAGCCATGTCGTCAAAACGCGCAAATTATCGAAATTACCTCATCGATATCACCAAAGCAGGCTATTTAACCCCTAGTAACGTAATTCCTGAATAATAACTATCTATATCAATAGCCATTTATGAAACGTTATTAGGTAAGTAAGTAAGTAAGTAATTCTTTATTGTACACCATAAAAATGCAAATACAAGGAAAAAACAAATTTTAACAATAGATGCACAATTGGCGGCCTTATCGCAAACAGCAATTTCTTCCAGGCAACCAGTCTATGATGGACATAACCGTAGAAGAAGACAAGGTAATTTGATGGTGTAGTGACAGATGAAACATAACATTTGTTTTAACATATACATATATACAAATAAAATACAATAAATACATATACTTATAATACATATCCATATATACATATATATATTATATATTTCAATATATATAAATATAATCACATATAATCATATAGGGAATCACATTTTCAAAAATGCTCATTTTTGAAAATGTTTAGTGTTCTTGCCGAAAAAGTTAACACAACATTGCGAGTTTATAAATTCAATTTATTTTTAATTATCAGTATTTTTTACATTTTACTTCATAAAAATAGTTCATAATAGTCCCTGTTACCATAATATATATTGAGCTGTGTTGATGACACCTAATAATTGAGTGTTACTACTCACCACCTGCCAGCTGTACATATCACTCATCACTAAACGCATTGTGACTTGAATAAACCACTATGTCTCAACTACAAGACATTGAGTCCGCACAAAGAAGCCTAGAAGAGAGTTTTATGAAGAGGATGGAAACTCTTGAAGCGCAGTTACACAGTGGTGGCTCGTCCAAAGACACTGTAGCACGGGTGGCCGAGGAGTTCCGGACTTTCCGTGAGTTGGTCTTCAACATGCTGGGCTTACTTCGTCAGCAAATACAGGAATGTCAAAAGCAGCTTGACATTGTGGAGACAAGACACCGACGTAAGGACCTCCTCTTTTTAGGTGTGCCCGAGGCCGAGAATGAGAACTGTGTCGCCACCATCCTGGGTATTATGCACAATAAAATGGAGCTGAAGGACATTGCTGCCACTGACATCCGCAGTTGCCACCGAATCGGCGCTCTCAAAAAAGAAAGCAAGCGTCCTATACTAGTTCGGTTCGCCAGAGTGGACGTTAGATCTTCTGCATGGCGTGCCAAGACTGCTTTGAAGGGGTCGTCGGTTTCAGTAAGGGAATTCCTTACGAAAGCACGTCAGGCTGTATTTGGGAGGGCCCGGATACATTTTGGCTTGAGAAATTGCTGGACCCAAGATGGTAATATCGTCATAAAAGCGTCGGATGGTAGTCGCCACAAGATAGTTGCAGAGAACGAGGTCAGTGGGCTGATGCAGAGGTATCCCAAAGCTTCGAGCAGCACTTCATCAGAGACCAGGAGCGGTGCGGGGCACCCTGCATCTTCTGGCGCACCCGGGAACGCCAAGTACTTGCCGCGTAAATAGTATCTTCTGTACATATTTATGTTTTCGCTTCTCTGTTATCCTTGTGTTTACCGTTTATTAACATCATTACTTATTCCTCAACGCACCCTCAATTATTTTTATGTTAGTCTTGTTTACAAAAAGTTTTACTTTAATATTTTGACAGTTATCAACTTTACGATGACATTTGTATTGACATAAGAGAATGCGTTCGGAAACGCGCTAAAAATGTCTTTAAAATTGCCTAGTGTCATTTGCGTTTTGTTTCTACACTTCGTTTTTATTATGTTTTGTGTATGAGTCTGCTGGCAGGTGGTGCAGCAATAAAGGACAGCATATAAGCGTATGCGTGCTCTTTTCCATATAGTAGGTTTATAAACTAGTTTATTTGCATATTAGTTATATATCTATTTATATATATATATGTATTTACTATCTATTTTTATTATTTATTTAATATTATTTTTATTATATGTTATCTGATGATGATTCTTTCCTTTCAGCTCATGAATCCATTAGTTCCTCAAGTAACGATAGTTTTTGTTCAACTACAGAGTCTCTTAGTGACCTTGTCAGGCGTACATTTGATCAACCTACATCGAAGTTCTTGAATGTCTGTCATATCAATGCGCAGAGTGTACCTAGTCACTACAGTGACTTGTATGACACTTTCAGTAATGCTAACGTTCATGCCATTCTGATTTCAGTGAGCTGGCTGAAACCTCATCTTCTTTCTACCACCTACCCCCTCCCTGGTTTCGTTCTTATTCGTAATGACAGGGTAGACAGGAGAGGCGGTGGTGTGGCTATTTATCTTCGCAGCTCGCTACCTTTCAAAATTCTTCTGTCTTCTCCACTTAATTATTCTGCTTCTGCGGAGTATCTTTTTCTCGAGGTTTCAGTCAATGGAGCCAAAACCCTCCTTGGTGTCGTTTACTGTCCTCCCACTGTTAATTATTTCTCCAGTCTCGAATCGATTCTGGAATCTTTAGGGTCTGAATACGCACATCATATCATCATGGGAGAATTCAACACTGACCTCGCCCTCGATTCCCCACGTTCCCTTCGACTCCTAAAATTAATTGAGTCTGCCAGTTTTCACACTCTTCCTCTTAGCCCTACTCACCACAATATTGAAGGTGTGGACACTTGGCTAGACTTAATTATTACATTTGATCAACCTACATCGAAGTTCTTGAATGTCTGTCATATCAATGCGCAGAGTGTACCTAGTCACTACAGTGACTTGTATGGTACTTTCAGTAATGCTAACGTTCATGCCATTCTGATTTCAGAGAGCTGGCTGAAACCTCATCTTCTTTCTACCACCTACCCCCTCCCTGGTTTCGTTCTTATTCGTAATGACAGGGTAGACAGGAGAGGCGGTGGTGTGGCTATTTATCTTCGCAGCTCGCTACCTTTCAAAATTCTTCTGTCTTCTCCACTTAATTATTCTGCTTCTGCGGAGTATCTTTTTCTCGAGGTTTCAGTCAATGGAGCCAAAACCCTCCTTGGTGTCGTTTACTGTCCTCCCACTGTTAATTATTTCTCCAGTCTCGAATCGATTCTGGAATCTTTAGGGTCTGAATACGCACATCATATCATCATGGGAGATTTCAACACTGACCTCGCCCTCGATTCCCCACGTTCCCTTCGACTCCTAAAATTAATTGAGTCTGCCAGTTTTCACACTCTTCCTCTTAGCCCTACTCACCACAATATTGAAGGTGTGGACACTTGGCTAGACTTAATTATTACCTCAGACCCCTCCCTAGTCCATTCCCATGGCCAATTCCCTGCTCCCGGTTTTTCTCACCATGATCTCCTCTTCCTTTCCTATAACCTTAAACCACCTAAACCCCGTCCTAAGGTACTGCACTTGCGTTGTTTTGGAGGTATAGATCGTGACTGTTTGGAAAAGGATGCCTCTGAACTCAACTGGAATCAGGTTACGGCGGCTACCACTGTGGATGAGAAGGTAGATACGTTTAATAATATAGTCCTGAATTTATTCAACAAACATGCCCAGGAACAACAAACATGTCAGGAAAATAAAAATAAAACGTCCTCCGGCTCCATGGATGACTAGAGGTATACAGATGGCAATGAGGCGCAGGGATCGAGCATTTCGGCAGTTCCGACGGGATCGGTCTGACGAAAACTGGAACTTCTTCAAGGCTGCAAGAAATCGGTGTAACCAGATGGTGCGGAACGCTAAACGCCGCCATATTCTAGACAACATAAATTCCTCATCCCCTGCCAATATCTGGAAGTTCCTCGGGACTCTAGGTATTGGCAAGCAACGTCACACAGATTTTCAGATGACGGTTGGTTTGGAGGATTTAAACCAACATTTCTCCTCTACTATTCAATTGGATCTCCAAACCAGGCGTCGTACTATTGATTATGTGGCTGGCCTGCCTCGGCCTGACACAACTCCCTTTAGTTTTTCTCCAGTGACACCGAGTGAGATCAAGAAGATTGTCCTTTCCATCAAGTCCAACGCGGTGGGATACGATGGCATTAGCCGTCGTATGATCACCCTTATCCTTGATCACCTCACCTTTCCTATATCCCACATCGTCAACTTTTCACTAGCCAATTGTACCTTCCCTTCCTTGTGGCGCAAAGCATTTGTAATCCCATTGCCTAAAATCCAGAGTCCTTCTCTCCCAAAACACTATCGTCCTATCTCTATACTTCCCTTCCTATCCAAAGTGCTAGAAGCTAGTGTGCATAAGCAACTATCCAGTTTTGTACATCAAAACAAGCTTTTGAGTCCTTTGCAATCTGGCTTCAGACCTAGCTATAGCACTACCTCCGCCCTCCTTAAAGTGACTGGCGATATTAGGGCGGGTATGGAGGAGACGAAGGTCACTGTGTTGGCCTTGGTTGACTTCTCGAACGCCTTTAATACCGTTAGTCACGACATCCTTCTGTCAATCCTTTCCCATCTTCTGATCTCGCCTGGTTCACTGGAATGGTTCTCAACGTATCTTCAGGGACGACAGCAGGCGGTCCGCGTTGATGAAATTTCATCAAGTTGGCGTGATCTTAGCTCTGGTGTCCCTCAAGGTGGCATACTCTCTCCTTTACTTTTCTCCATTTTTATTAACCTCTTGACCCTTAGACTTCAATGTTTGTATCATCTTTACGCCGACGACTTGCAGTTGTACTCCCAGGCGAGAGTGGATAACGTGGCTTTGGCGATAGCAGAGGTGAACAGAGATTTGGACACTATTTTGGCATGGTCCAAAGATTTCGGCCTTGATGTCAATCCTGCCAAATGTCAAGCCATAATCGTAGGCAGTCAATGCATGATACGCAGACTAGACTTAACAACCCTGCCTCCGGTTACGTTTAATGGGCTAATAATTCCGTTTAGTCCTGTCGTCAAAGACCTAGGATTGCATATTGATTCCACTCTCGACTGGCAAGCCCAGGTTACTAGTGTTAGTCAGAGAGTCACCGGTACTCTCCGCGCCTTATATCGCCTTAAGAATTTTCTGCCTCCCAAAACCAAGACAATGCTTGTGCAGACCTTAATCTTTCCCTTAATCGACTATGGTGATATGTGCTATTATGACCTGAATGCAGAACATCTCAACAAATATGACCGACTTCTAAATAACTGCATTCGATTCATTTATAATCTTCGCAAGTATGATCACGTATCTGCTTTCCGTTCTGAACTCAAGTGGTTACCCATACGTCAACGCCGGAGTTTGCGTGCTCTTACTACTCTCTTTTCTATTCTTACTGTCCCTTCTCCTCCTGATTACCTAAAAACATACTTTCAATATCTCTCTTCTACTCATGAAAGGGAACTTCGTTCTTCTCACAATTTACTTCTTGCTTGTCCTACTCACACTTCTGGTTTTGTCAATTCCTCCTTCATAGTTCAAGCTGTACTGCTTTGGAATAGGCTCCCTCCTGAAGTCAGAATGTCCACCAACCGTTATGCATTCAAAATGAAAGTCCGAGAGCTCCTATTTAGTAGATTGAGGGAATCAGCACATCATTCGCATCAGTTATAGTATATTATATATATGTGTATATATATTATATAATTATGTATTTATATATGTATAGTACTTATATAGATATCTATAATATGTATTTATTATATATACTCATATGTTGCAGTATTTATCTGACTACTATAGGTATAGATATAATTATGTATTATCTAAATTAGGTATCTGGTTTATATAATATATTTCTTTTATCATTATTCGACTTTCTACACTGCTTCGAAT
The DNA here is from genome assembly GCA_944739405.2 of Euclidia mi. NCBI lineage: Eukaryota > Metazoa > Arthropoda > Insecta > Lepidoptera > Erebidae > Euclidia > Euclidia mi. The sequence continues at coordinate 19,647,329 of OX123204.2, read as the reverse complement.
GCACCTACCACATTTATTTCTGCACCACCTAAAGGTCGACTGTTAGAGAATGCCTAATGGCATTAAGTCCACCCATGTACACTTTAGTGCATAAAGATTAAAATAAATAAATAAATAAATAATTTCAACTGGCAGCGCATTCCACAAACGCACAGCCTGAACAGAGATTGATTATGATTGATTGAGAACTGATTTATCATAGAAGTTTGTGGAATGCGGTGGCATCTGCAATCTCAGATCCTCTGACAACCTCAGGCACTTTGAATGTGTGTCATGAAGGAACTTAAAATGTTCTTTGAGATACATGGGTGTGTTAGGATTGAACAATACACATTGTATAGTAAGATTAGAATATGAGTATTCCTGCGAAGACGAATCAGGAGCCACTTAAGTCTGCTACGAAATTCAGATACATGATCATATTTGCGTAAACCAAATATAAATCTTATACAAAAGTTTTGGAGGCGCTCAAGTTTATCAAGTTGCTCCTCATTAAGGTCAAGATAGCTGACATCGGCATAATCGAGTATTGGAAGAAGCAAAGATTGTGCAAGCGCAGTTTTGTTGGATATGGGAAGAAAGTTCCGCAGCCTTCGTAATGAACGTGCTGATGCAAATACTTTACGGCTTGTCCCCTGCATCTGACGGCCCCAGGATAAAGTTCTATCCAGATAAATCCCCAGATTTTTTACATTATCTGCAACTGGTAAAATGTTGCCATCGAACAGAATCTGAGGCAGTAGTGACCAATTGATCTTAGAGATCATCCTGGAACTGCCAATCAGAATGATCTGAGTTTTGGTTGGATTAACCTTAAGTCCATAATTTTTACTCCACTCACAGATTTGCGCCAAATCCGTATTAACAGTAGAAAACGCATTAGATATCGATTCTAATGGTGCCTGTGAGTATATTTGCAGGTCATCTGCGTAAAGTGGTAGGACGAAATTAAATGTTTGGAGATAGAATTTATGAAAATTGCGAAAAGTAATGGAGAGAGAACGCCACCTTGTGGTACACCGACAGTCGCATTACACCATGAAGAGTATGATTCTTCAACGCGTATACACTGACGGCGTCCAAACAAGTAACTACGAAACCAGTCAATTACCGTTGGAGATATGTTAATAGAGCGGAGTATGCTAAGCAGGATGTGGAAATCCACGGTGTTAAAAGCATTGCTAAAGTCAAGTAAGGATAGAAGCGTGAGCTTTCCACAATCCATACCCAACCTAATCTCATCGGTGATGTGAACCAATGCCGTGGTAGTACTATGACCAGGACGAAAACCGGATTGAAAGGGATTTAGGAGAGCATTTTTGGACAGGAAGGTACTTAGTTGTGTATATACAAGATGTTCGAGGACTTTGGAAAGGAATGGTAGTATGGATATAGGTTGGAAGTCGGAGAAGGAACAGGGTTTGGGTTTCTTTGGCTACGGAATTATTTGTGCATCTTTCCATGCTGATGGGAAGATACCACTAGCAACTGAATGATTTAAGATGTGACATAGGACAGAGAGGATTTCATCAAATATGGGAAGGATCATGTTTCGGCTGATACAGTCATTACCAACAGCATTGGATGAGATTGAAATTATGCTCTTTTTAACATCACAACCGGAAAATTGCTCGAAAACAAAAGGTAAATATTTGGGCGTTGGGATAAGTGAAAGATCTTTTGACGTATTCGTTTTAGTTGTCCCATCAAAGTTGGATGAAGAGGTGAAATGGGCATTGAGTGCATCAAAATTTATCTCTTTGGGGATTGCGTCATTGCGCGACTTACCAACTCCCATCGTTCTAAGAAATTTCCAGACTTTAACTGGGTCTCCTTTTTCAACAGAGTTGTGAATATGTTGGCGTTGTGCTTTTCTAAACACCTTATTGCAGAGATTTCTTGCACTTATATATTTCTCCAAATTATAAGGGGTTGGACGACACCTATACCGCGCCTTAGCTGCAGCTTGTTTAGAAATAATGTTTTTGATATCGTCAGTCAGCCAAGGCGATGGAAGATGTTTTAACTTTATGTCGTACAACTGTATTAAATTTTCTGTAAATATTTGCACTTTGGTGTCTATGCAGTCTGAGGCAAACAAAGGACTCCAATCAAGCTTACTCGCATCTTAGCAGAGCTTCGAACGATCCATCCCACCGAAACTACACTACATAATAATCCCCGGTTTAGCCTTGGGAGGGCGTATTTTATAGGAAAGATAGGTTAAGTTATGGTAGGAGAAAGCGTCGGCAGAGAATTGACCATGCTTGGAAACAAAGGTAGGAGATGATACAAAAATGAGATCGAGGAGAGAAGGAACAGAGTGTGGAAAGTGATGTGTGGCATCAAGAGGAAGAACAGATAAATTACTAGAGTTTAAAATACGCAAAAGAGTGGAAGATCTAGCATCCTGTTTTAAAATACAAGTGTTAAAATCGCCCATTATAATTGTGTGAATGTAAGAGGGAGTCAAAGTTTCTAGGAGGTGTTCAAAAGAAGGAAAGAAGTTTAAACGTGACGAAGGGGAATAATAAACTCCTAGAAGAACTTTAGTATGATGAAGTTCCACTTCTAAGAAAAGATGCTCGCCGGGTTAGCAGGTGGTGGCTGCGAAGAAGTGCTTACTACATGATATGGAATTTGGGCACGTAAGTACATAGCAACACCACCACCACAGGTATACATTGTGCTATCGGCATAATGTAAATCCAAAATAGTATGGTTAATATCGTTAATACTATCTGTTAAACTGTTTTCATGTACACATCATTTATTAAATGTTTTAGATAAATACCTAAATACTTTTACCCGAAATTTTGCCCAGGTTGCAGCGATCGTGAGTTGACATAGTATGCACTTAAGTAATTTTTTTATGAATAATGAGCTAGTTGGTTAAAGGAAAACAACATAATAAGATATAATCTCTCTTTCGTGTCTTTAGGTAATAAGCCGTATTTATTAGGTTTGGTAACGCAAATCTGAATTTTCGAGTTCAGGATAAAGAAATTTCGACTTTTGTATCCAAGTCCTAAATGATTTGAGATACCTACGAACTCCTATCTGCCAAAATATTTTATTAAAATCGCTTAAGCTATTTTTGAGGTTACCTCAGAAAAACGGCAAGACAAACAAACAAAGACAAATTATTTGATAGCAAGTAAATACGGCAATTTTACTTAGGAATATGTACAAATATGTTCTATGTTTTGCTTATCTAACTTGTATTCGCCCTCTTACTGGCTATCAGTTCCTATCAGTGCTTCTATGTACAATGTTGCTTATATCTCCCTTAAGGCTATCGCCACGTTACATACAGTAGCATTAGTACACAACTCTAGCGTTTAGCCCTCTCCAGCGTCCAAACTTAGCGAATTTAAACTTATGCTATTTCTGTTCCATAGAATATGTTGGATACTATAAAATTACGTGTATATTTCATAATGTATTTAAGTTGTATTACATGAAATGTAACCGAGTGGTGACCGTTTAAGAATACAAAGTGACACTACCCCATTTCATTCCCTGGGCGTTAAAAGGGCGACTAAGGAATATATGTAGTTCCTTTGCGAAGAAACGTTAACTCGACATAAAACCCTATACGTACCCGTCTTGTCAGCGTGGTAGCAAAGGACTGCGAAAAGCTATGCCTGATGAGATTTGCACTCGTACTATATCTATGTAACTGGATAAGCTATTTGAAACACTCATTTAAACTATCCTTCTATTTTGTCCGTGCTAGTCAACTGCGTGAAAACATCGATTTCGTGAAGCTTATGTTTTGATGCCTACCCTCACTTGGTCTTTACATTTGTATTGCTCTGATGGTCTAAAGCTGCGTATCCATTATGCGCTCCTGGCGCGCGCGCCATGAACGCCCGCGCCGAGAGCGCGTTCACGGAACGCGCTCCGAATATCTAAATGATATCAACTCTGCGCGCCATGGCGCGCGCGGCAGCTGTTCCAGTGTTCGGTCGTTCAACATGCAGGCCCGTCGTGCACGAGCAGCAGCTACGTTTGTGTTTATATTCACAGTATTATACAGAAGAAAAAACATAAACGTAAAGTGCGTTGGTGGATGAAAGAGTTGTTTCACAACTTATTTCCCTCCAAGCGTCTTCTCTGAGCGCCAACTTTGATTATTCATCACTCGGAACGTAACGAACACACAAAATAATATCACGTCCGTCTCAAATGGCGCGCGCGCCACAATTGAGTTGCCTTTGGTGCGCGGTAAAAAACCAACTCTAGATGGAACGGGGCGCTCCATGTTCGAGCGTTCCAACAAATGTTTAGATCAGTGATAAAGAATATTTTAAGAAAATTTTACATGCTACAACAACAATTGTTTCATAAATTATATCCATTATTATATTTGCTGCAAAGCTTTTATAACGCTTCGGAATTGGTTTCGTCGAATGCAAAAAAAGTAAATTGAATTTATGCCGCTTTAAAAGTAATAGAATGTATTGACCTTAGACTTTACAGAAACGATCGAAACTTTCCGGCATTTCAATAAAATTAGGAACAAAACAATGTATGACCTACTGCCCAATAAAGAAAGGTCAATGACACTCTGTGATAAAATGCCGAGAGCTTTTCAAACGTTATTAAATTTGTAGCAATTTCCTGAATAAGGACGCGGCTAGACACTCCTAAATGTTCAAGTTTAAAACACTGCTAAATAGTTGGTTAGTTGCCTACTGTATTTATGTGTGGGTTAAATACTAAGTTAGTATCGCTACTGACTACCTCCTTGGTTCGGTGGATGACGTATGCGTCTGGTGATCCGGTCGCGGGTTGGATTCCCGGTCGGTCAAAAGTGTTACTGAGATTTTGTGAATTCTCAGCGCCTAAAATACATAAGACAAAATTTGGGTGTAATATTACACCTCTACCTACTTTATAAAAATATGATGAAGCAAGATATATATTGCTTAAAAATGTGTGTTTAGAATCTAGGCTAGTTGACAAAAAAAAGTCCGTCCTTTAGATTATTCAAAAATAAGCGATACGTATTTTTTATTTGTAAATTAAACCAAAAATGACCAAGATATAGCTCATTAAAGTTACGTATAACGTCACGCCGTGCTGCATTTTTTCGCACTAGGTGACGTCACACGTAACTTTAATGGGCTATATCTTTGTTATTTTTTATTTAATCGAAAAAAGAAAAAATACGTGTCCAATATTTTTTTTATAATCTAAAATACGGACTAAATAAAATTTAATTATTTTGACCCTGGAAACTACCCTATTAATAAATAGGAATTTAGTTTGTATGGGCCGGAACTGATCGTTAGCAGGGTATGAGTTAAGTGCTTCGGGAAGGAGGTCTATTCTTGAAGTAACTTATTCCTTGACCAAGAAAAAAGGTAACCTATAGTCTAAAGATTAATTAAGATATAGATTAATTAAGAAACGCACGCGGGCCATGCCGAATCTAGTACAATACCTATAGAAACGAATAGTTCATTTCAAAATAGTTGAATTATACAATAAAGTTTTGAAATACATCCTTATTTAGTTGTGAGCTGAATTGTACCTAGGAGCTAAAAGTTTGCCAGCTGACAAGTTGTGTTGACAGTTGTGCGGTTCAATGTTTGACGGGAGAATGGACTTGTGAACATGTTGGCGTTCTGCTTGCTCTTGTTTGTCTGTATGTTATATGTCGATTAAGATAGAAGCAAATGTATGATTGTAAAGAAAAGTAATTGTAGGAAAATCATATAATTTTTTTATTATTAGAACATTTATCATAATTTTCTTTAAATTATCTGCCTACCAACTCCCACTTGGCCAATTCGGGCCAAAGCATACTCTTTTCATAGTGAGAAGAAACAGCCTAGCAGTGGCCCACAGTTTATAATCACGACAGACTATATATTATTAAAAAGATATCGAAAGACCAATTCATTCATTGTGGTCTTTAATTGCCATATCAGATATGTAAACTGTCTGATCTGAAATAAATTAAAGGCAGAAACACTGCTTATATTTTCTTCTAGACAACTTAAACATAAAACTAAAATTAGACTTATAACAATATAACTTAAATTCATATTAAACTTAATCAAAACATCACAAACACAAAACAACATAGTTGTCTCATAACTGGCTTGCCCCTTGTACAAGGGAGTCTGGAAACAGAGATATTTACTGTGGCCTCAAACTCTAGGGACCGTGCAATACAGTACCTAGTTACAAACTAAAAGTGGCCTTCGTGTTTGATACACAAACTAGATACACTGTATGGTTTTATTTAGAAATAGACTGTAAATAATAAATATTGCTAGCGATACTTTCTACTGAAGCAAAAAGTGGAATACTGTGGTTGGATGTTCTACATATTTTTCACAACAACATACTTGATATGACTTATTTTTACTTTGACTTTTTGCACTACACAATTCGATATTAATGCGGACTTGTCTACCAGTCGTTAGTGTCGCAAGGTGATGACTCATTTATAAAAATATACCAAATCGACATAGTTCGCACATTTGTTGCAGAATCGATAACCGTTGGATTACCATGTTCTAGAGTGGGGACCGCGCCTTGGCAAACGTAGCATAGTTCGCCCTCCAGCCAGGTGAAGTGACGATATACGCAAAGTGGCCGCCAGTGGCTGGACACGAAGAGCTGACAATCGAGCTCAGTTGCGTGTAATTGGTGAGGCCCCATTCAGCAGTGGTTTATAGCAGCATGATGGTGATGATGATACTATTCTAAATGTATGTTCGGATTAAGCCTACTTCTTGATGTCAGATGTCAATCTGACATTTGTCATTTGATAATTCAAACGTACCTACATTGTTCATCCTTAACTAAAAATTAAAACAACGATATCTTCTTTTTCCGGCTTGCCCGAGTGATAATAGAATCATTTATAGACTCTATACTCTGTCCGTGTGGTGACGGATTAAGAATACGAAATGTCACCACCTCATATCATCCCATGGGTGTCGTAAGAGCCGACAGAGGGAGCACATTATGCAGAGAACAACACTGTAAGAGAAGGAAAACTTTATACAAACCCTTTATCAACCCGTTTGGCCAGCATGGTATAGTAGGCCAATTCCTCCTTTCAAAGGAGAGGCCTAGTCCAGCAGTGGACTGTTAAAGGCTGATGATGATATAGACTCTATTACTTTGAACGCCGAATTTTTTGATATATTTTTTATTACTGTACGCTTCAATTTAATTTCAGACAATTTGATGTATGGAGATCTGCCATTGTCCTTTAGAAATATTAACTAAATACATACTTTTCGTTTTATTGTCCCATTCGTACTTTTCGTTTTATTGTCAAGTATCATAATATTGACTCAAATGATTTTTAATAGATGATTCATCATCCTCCTAGCATTGCCCCAGCTTCATCTCGGGGTCCACTTTCTAGTATAATTGGATTTGGTTGAATGTTCGGTTTTCTACTGTGCGACTGCCTGTAGGACCTCCGCAACCCGAAGGCTAGCGATATTCCATGATTTAGATTAGTGTCGTTTATTCAGAGGTACTGAAGCCCTATAACGACAGTCAAAAATCTTCATGACAGAGGCACGGGGCAAGCGATAAAATTGTTAATAAAGCCTTAAATTTTAGGCGATAACCGAACAAACACCCATCGAATACTATTATTAATCTAGGTAAACGTAAAGTAACTAGAAATTTACATTTGGTACCAAATACGAGTATTTTGGTGAACAAAGTACCGCAGTATTTAGGTAGATACGACCAGACAAAAATGTCAGTTGAGATAATCAGTATGTTTCTGTTTGTAGATAACCAAGTTTGTTTGAACGTTATATTATGGGCACATGGTGTGTACATAGGCACTTGTGGCTTTTGAAAGGACGGAGAAAGTTTGTCCTCGGCTTTATATGGGCAAGTTATTTACTATAAAGGCTCCACATTGGCCGTTATGAATATAGAAAACACTAGATTATGCCCACGTCTTTGTTTGCACTTTGAACCCCTGATACCTACACATCCCTACACGTATATCCGTGGAGCTGTAAAAACCCATGCTTAGAGGATTTCTTGCACCATGAGAAACGTGTGCGGCGTTACAAGACACTGTAGAACGCTGTGATTTTATTTGGTTTGACATAATCAAGGTATTAAACGAAAAAAATATTGAGACAATATAATTTTTCCATTAAGTATTGATCCTGAAGCTACTTCATTATTTTCTCGTATGTAGCAATCTTCTAAAAACAATTTATTTATAGGTTTAATCAATATTCATGCTGAGGGCAGCGATAGCCTAGTGGAGATACCAACAGACTGCCATGCAGAGGGTATCGAGTTCGGATCCACGGCGCGCACCAATGACTTTTCGGAGTTATGTGCGAATTCAATTGTTAATTATCGCTTGTCCCGTGCCTCGGAGAGCACGTTAAGCCGTCGGTCCCGGTTGTCATGAAGATCTTTGACAATCGTTACAGGACGTCAGTACCTTCTAAAATAAACTGACACTAGTCTAAACCATGGAATATCGCTATCCCTTCGGGTTGCGGAAGTCAGACAGGCAGTCGCCATGTGGAAAAGCTAATATTCAGCCAAATCCGGTTTGTCTAGTAAGCGGACCCCAGATTGAAACTGGGATAACGCTAAGAGGATGAATCAATATTCATGCTAGTCGGAACTACAAGTACCGAGACCGATTCATTGAATATTCAACAATGCTTTTATTCAAAACCACTTTACAATAATTCAAGCTTATATTTAGTTACGCATATTGACAGCTGAAATGCACTTGAAAGAGGAATATTCACAAAAAGTGTTTACTAAAAGCACCACGGTAAAAGGGAATTTAGTTTATGGCATTGTATGTAATTGCTTTGACGGTAGTTTAAGAAAGATTTTATTAATTAATCATAATATACAAAATCCTTGCGTTACTTACTAACCCACAAACACGCTACGGCCGAAACTATTGGGCGCAGGAAGCTGAAATTTGGCATGTATGTTCCTTGGGGATCGTAGGGGTGCACTAAGAAGGGATTTCCCGAAATTCATATAAAAAAAATGCCGACGTAGCTGCTAGCGACCATTAGTCTGGTATATGAATATTGCAGTAGTCTTTTTAAGTTGTTTATTTTTCATAAGTAAATATGTAGTTTATTTCTGTTGAAAATTCTGCAAAGGATATTAAGAGGAAAAACTGTGGTGACTACTAGTGCGTGAGTCGTCATTTTAAGAATAAAAAATTTGAAATTATTGAGAATATCCACAACGATACGAAACTTGAAAATAAATACTATGATGGTAACTCAGCTGTGAGAGTTTGTAAATTCCGGACCGTAAATATGCCAATTAGTATTGTTACAGGATTTTATTATTTCATTTGGCTGCCAGTGTTGTGAATTTTATTTCCTTTCAGAACGATGAGGTTTACTATACAAATATCGTTCTGAAATGAAATGTAATTTAATTTGTACCAATCAAATTGAATTATTTATTCAGAATAATTCTGAAGATTCAGAAGTATTTTGGCTTATCTATACTTATATTGTAAAGTTGAAGAGTTTGTTTGTTTGGTTGAACGCGCTAGATTTTTTTTGTTGAATGGCTCATTTATTGAGCAAGGCTTTTTGACATAACCTTATGAACCACGGGTATCCATGGTCTACATTACGTACGGAGCAAGAAATACATGCATTGTAAATACTGTACCCACTATGGCCGCTCGTATGCGTAGTGGTTTTATTGATCGCCTCGCTGTTTAACACTGCAATGCGTGTTATGGGTTCGGTTCATCGAAGAGGCACACTTTGTGGAATCCAGAAATTGTTGTTTCAAGTCTGAGTGTTACTTATGGAAGTTTTTTCAATGTTTGCAAAGTCCTTTACGACATTACGACACAGGTTCCTACCTGGTGCGAATGTTCACTTGAGAAAATATACAAAAGGATTTTACAGAGAGTTATCCGAAAAAATCCAGTCAGGAAAAACGAAAGAGTCAAACCGTAATTATGCATAATTAGCTATGCAAAAACGTAATAGATCGGTCTCAACCAGTTTTAAAAAAAGATCAATGAGTGGAGCATCATAATTAATAGCATTGAAATTCAAATAGCTTTCCAGAACAGCCATTTGCTTTCTGCAAATGGTATTTTATTGTTTGAAGCAATCTAATGCTGCTGATACACGTGAGCATTCAGTTGTACCAGAACAGCGAATATTCGCCGTTTTTGTTTTGTCGAACTGAACAACTAACAGAACGTAACATTGCTACGAACATTTTCACGATCTTTCTAGTGAACATTCTAATCAGCAAAAACGTCAAAGCAAATTTACTGTTCGCTAGAATGCTCGCCAGAACCAATGAATACAGATTTACATAGAAGCGCAGTTCTTAAAGATTTCGTGTGCCGATTCCAAGTGGAGGCTGTCTCCTGTTTAGTTCGTAGTTGGCGCCGTTGGCGGCGCTGGCGTCGTTCTCCGCCTCTCTTGCTCTCGTAGTTAAGCTACACAGGAGGAACGTTTGTCTCTCTTGCTCTCGTAGAGACAGCTGTCACAGCACGACTGCCACGCCGCCAACGCGGCAATTTGGATCACAGAAAGTTTGTCTTCAGAGCGCCAATAAGAAATGCGCCTCTATGTAAATATCTGAGCTCTTTGCGAAATCACACTCGTGTGTTTTTCTGTTCTGTAACATTCTCAAGAATGTTCATTACTGGTGAATGCTCAAATGTATCAGCACCATTAAGCAAATGCAATTAGGCATTAAGGTGCGGTACATGCAAGCTTTGGTTATTATCAAATTATAAAGTACTTTGCATAAACAGACTGTTATGCCGGATATTTTGTTTTGTTAGGAATTTGTCCGAGCATAATATGTAGTCGGCCATTATGACTTTATTAGGTTTAATGGGTTGATGTTTAGTTTTAAACGCTTTTTTATTTTGGCCTGTAGTGGCGACGTGTTGTGTTGCTTTAGATATTAGTGATACATTCTTTGTTTTACAATAAGCTTTGCTTAAATGGAAAATAAAATATTTTCTTACTCAGAAAGTGTGGTGGAGTTTTCTTGTTTGAAATATTCGTAGTGATTATGAGTTACAATATTTATATTCTTGAAGAGCTGAATGATTAATTATCACTTACTCAACGATAAAGGAAAACAACGTAAGGTAACTTCTATGTCAGAGAGATCTCGATAAAATGTTGTTCAATGATATTTGAAGTCTGCCAGCGCATGCTTGACCAGTGTTGTTAGACTATGATCACCACCTTTTTAAAGTAATAAGATGAGGCCTGTGCTAAGCAGTGGATCAGATAAAAAAAGCTGATGGTCAAAGATGAAAAAAGCTATCGGTGGTAAGTAGTTTCATGTTTTTCTCAAATTGAGTATATATTTTCGATCGCGTATTTTTCATCCGTATGTACTATGTAATAAAGTTGTTGCGTTAATGCCTATAAGGTGATTCTCAGTTCATTTAAGAAACATGCAATATAGTGTAATTAACTTTTGTTAAGTAACTGTTAAGCTTGTACGCAGATAAATTATTATATAAAAGCATTTCATAAAAGGACTTATGTATAATTATTGTACTTGAGTAATACGTACTTCTCAGTTCTTGCATATATTTTGTTATAAACAGATACAGTGGTAGCGATGAAAACACTAAGTAATGTTACCCGGGAAGTCCGAGGGAAAGTTAAACAGTCTGTAAACACTGAACCCGCAGCGAATTTAATCAAAACTAAGTTCGATGACCTGGAAAAAATTGGAGTTGAAGTGCATTCATTTGTCTGTGATGTATATATTTAAACACAATTATCGCGGCTAAGGCATATAAAAATATATGTGCAAATTTTATTAAATAAACCGTTTAAAGTTTCGCCTGGTCGTTTCGCTGTATTTTTCAATCCCCACAATTTGGGGGCTCGTCCGGGATCCGAAAAATCAGGGAACGACGACGTGCGGGAGCACGTGCCCGCGGCCGGTTATACGAGAAGGCCGGTTACAGGAAAACGCGAGCGCAGCACCTGCGACGCGGCTTGCTCTGTGGACGCGGCGGTGAATGTGGATATTACGTTGCTGGTAGTACGATTACTACGATTTTACGACGGTTACGATGGCAAAAAGACGGAGTCAATCGTGTGACAAAGAAGATGGCGTACACGACTGGCCAGCGCGTTCCACATTCCACTACGCGCAAGACGTTATAAAGAAATTCGACGGCAGGGACGAGGCGTACCCTGTCACAAAGTGGATACAAGATATCGATGACAACGGTGATATATTTGAATGGACGCAGACGCAGCGATTGTTGGTTGCGCAGCGTTCACTGGAGGGGAACGGCGGCTTTGTGGCTGAGCTCTGAAAAGGCTTTTAAGTGCTGGGAATCGCTGAAGCAAGCTATCTTAAAAGAATTTCCAGACGCAATCGATGCAAAAACCATCCACGAGATGATGAGTGCCAGGAAAAAGAGGCCAAACGAGTCATGTATTGACTATATGTTTGCTATGAAGGAGCTTGGGAAAAGAGGCAAAATGGCGGACTACGTGGCCATCAAATATATTATTGATGGAATTAGAGATCAAGAAATTAACAAGATTATGTTATATGGCGTTACGAGCTACTCAGAGTTAAAAGATAAATTGAAAATTTATGAGATGATTAAAGACAAGAGCCGGAGTCAAGAAAAAGGAAAAGATAGTAATTATAATATTCGAAAGGAAGAAGGATTTTCATCATACAGGTGCTACAATTGTGGGGAGAAAAATCCCAGGAGTGAAGATTGTCCGCACAAGAATCAGGGAAAGAAGTGTTTCAGATGCAACGGATTTGGACATATTTCCCCAAATTGCCCTGTAAAATCAAAACCGCCATCATCATCATTATCATCGGCGGCGTCGGTCCCATATTCTTCGGGTGCCAGAAGCAGTGCGGAAACCAAACGGCAACAACCGAAGCGGACATTCGTCACGACGGCGCTAGGGGGCGCGGCGAGCGACGATCGAGTTTGTGAGGTTGGCAACTCTGCGCTTGCTGCGATTGGCTCGGAACCCAACATGGAGAACGACGAGTGTCATGGCGGCGACTTTGACGTTTTAGATGTAAACAAACCCGGCATTTTTACAAAACCGATAAAGTGTGTGAAGTTATTATGCGGAAATATAACTGACGCGTTAATAGATTCTGGAAGCGACGTAAATCTTATTAGATTGGACTTCTACGAGGAGATAGGGTCTCCTGTGTGTAGTAGTGAATGTGTTATAACTCTTACCGGGCTAGGACTTTCGAAAATTACACCAATTGGACAATTTCGTACAAGTATTGAAATCGATGGATACACGTACCGTGATGTTGTGTTTTACGTTATCCCTAGAGACACTATTCCATTCAAAGTGTTAATTGGTCACGAATTTTTACAGAATGTAATTACGGTTATGAAAGGTGGATCTGTGTGGATGAAACCGAATGATTGGTTGCGTGATGTGGATTGTTGTGCATGTTCTGTTGATGTTGTAGGTCATGTGATGGACCGGAACGTGCGAGAAGAAGTGGTCAGGTTTGTAGACACATACCATCCTTAGCAGATCAAGGAGGCTCCCATCGAGTTAAAGATCATACTGAAGGATGATATACCTGTGGCTCAGCGCCCACGGCGTGTAGCACCCAGGGAACAGGCCGAGGTAGATAAGCAGATCCAAGAGTGGTTGGATCAAGGAATAATACGGGTAAGTTTCTCCGAATATGCAAGCCCACTTGTCCTAGCAAGAAAGAAGGATGGTAGTTTACGGGTATGTGTTGATTATAGGTTGATTAACAAGAAGATGGTTAAAGACGAGTACCCGTTACCCATTATTGACGAACACATTGACAAGCTGGCAGATGCAAGGGTGTTTAGCGACCTAGACCTCAAAAATGTTTTTTTTCAATCAAGTATACCTCTTTTGTTACAATGACAGCTCAGTACGAATTCTTAAGAGCTCCCTTTGGTTTATCTATCTGTCCCAAGGTTTTCACCCGTTTTATCTCTATAATATTTAGAGATTTGATTACACGGGGTGTGGTTATTATCTTCATCGACGATTTATTGATTCCAGCTCTAACAGAAGCCCAAGGTGTTGAGAGGTTACGAGAAGTGTTGCAAGTTGCTAAGGAGTATGGATTACAAATCAATTGGTCGAAGTCCCAGCTGTTGGTGCGGAAAGTGGAATATCTTGGACATGTGATTGAAGGTGGAGCAGTTTCGCCGTCGCCAGGAAAGACCGATGCGGTCCTGAAATTTCCTGAGCCTGGAAATGAAAAGCAACTGCTCAGTTTCCTGGGACTCTGTTCTTATTTTAGAAAGTATATTCAAAATTTTGCTACAATAGCAAAGCCTCTCACAGATATGTTAAGAAAAGACAAGAAATTTGAGTTTCGTGAAGAACATAGATTGGCATTCAACATACTAAAGGATAAGTTGGCAAGTAAACCTGTTTTAAATATTTATGATGCAAAAGCACACACTGAACTTCATACTGATGCATCCTGTGTGGCATATGCGGCTATTCTACTACAGAAAGATGACAAAGGTGATCTTCATCCGGTATATTACATGAGCAAGCGGACCACAGATGCTGAAAGCAGATATACAAGTTATGAGTTAGAAGCTTTGGCTATCATTGAAGGGATAAAGAAGTTTAGACACAGATAGTGTCTAAACTTCTGGGGTTATGGAAAACATTTCAAGATAGTAACGGACTGCAAGGCATTCCAGATGACACTGAATAAAAAGGATCTAGCTACATCTCCAAGGGTGGCAAGATGGATTTTGTACCTGCAAGATTATGATTTTACTGTTGAGCATCGGGATGGATCAAGAATGAAACATGCAGATGCTCTGAGTCGAAATCCGTATGTTGCAGCCATATTTTCAGACTTGCATAGTTCTCTGAGGCGCGCTCAAGAGACTGACAGTGGACTCAAGGCAATTATGGATATCCTGAAAGAAGAAAAACCTTATAATGATTTTTATTTGCATGATGGATTGTTATGTAAAGGACAAGAACGATGTTTAGTTGTACCACAGAAGATGGAGGTGGAAATAATCAAGAGAGCGCATGATAATGGTCATTTTGCGAAGAAAAAACCATTGAATTAATAAGTAAGGACTATTTCATAACTCAGTTGGATAAGAAGGTTGAAGAGTATATATCTACATGTATTCCGTGTCTACTTGCTTCACGCAAAGAAGGTAAACAAGAAGGATTTCTGAACCCCATAGAAAAGGGTGATACGCCCCTACATACACTGCACATAGATCATAAAGGACCACTTACTGAAACCCGCAAGCAGTATAATTATATTCTAACAGTTGTAGATGGATTTACTAAGTTCGTGTGGGTGTTTCCTACCAAGAGTACATCTACTCAAGAAGTATTGAGGAAGCTGGAAGTACATCAGCAAGTGTTTGGTAACCCTGCAAGGATCATCTCAGACTGAGGTACTGCCTTCACAAGCAACGATTTTGCCGAGTACTGTAAGCAAGAGGGAATAGAGCACGTGAAAATAAACACTGGAGTTCCAAGAAGTAATGGTCAAGTAGAGAGGGTGCATCGGACGATAATCTCAGTCCTGACTAAACTATCAGTGGAGCAACCCATGTTATGGTACAAGTTGGTGAGTAGGGTTCAAAGGGCACTTAACAGCACATACCACAGAAGCATAAACAATACTCCTTTCCAGTTGCTCCTGGGAACTACAATAGGGAAGGGAAGGAAGGAGGATCTTGAAATATTAGATTTATTAATGCAGGAAGAAAGAGACAGTTTCATGGAAGATAGGGAAGAACTTAGGAAGAGTGCTAAGAGACAAATATTAAAGATCCAGGAGGAAAATAAAAGAAGCTTCAATAAGAAGAGGAAGCAAAGTAGGAAGTATAAAGAGGGTGAACTTGTAGCAGTGAAGAGAACTCAGTTTGGTCCAGGCCTCAAGCTCAAGCCTAAGTTCCTTGGACCTTACAAGGTGGCAAGGGTGAAGAGAAATGATAGGTACGATGTTGAGAAGGCTGACTCACAAGCGGAAGGTCCTCACAGAACTACAGCATCAGCAGACCATATGAAACCGTGGCCTGACTATACAAGTGACACAGAGTGAAAAATGGTTGGTATGTTATATTTTAAAACATCATATTTTAAGTATAGAAGGATGAATGACTGATAACCGTAATGTTCCTATTTTCAGCATATTTAACATTTTAGCTATGTTGATTTTTTGTAAACAACAGTGTACTAAGTATAATGTAACCAGTATTGTTAGAGATGTACCACATTTGTAATGTTTTTATGGGTTTACTATTATTGTTACCATTCTCAAACATATCTCATAAGATTAACTGTGTAATTCTGTAGTATTTAAGATTTCTTTTCATGTGTTTAGTCTGAGGACAGACTAAGAGCAGGACGGCCGAATACGGGAATGGAATGTATCCGAATATTTGATAGATTGAGTGAATAATGTTTTTATGTGTATCCGAACGACGCGAGTGAGAGGACGGATGTGAGAGCGAGAAAGGAGACGAATGGCGAATTTTGCATAAATTCGCACGACGAGGATCACGAAACGCGACGCTGTAAAGACGTATTTAAAATTTTCAAGTTGTTTGCAAATTTTATTAAATAAACCGTTTAAAGTTTCGCCTGGTCGTTTCGCTGTATTTTTCAATCCCCACATATGTATAGGGCTTTTGTAAGTTCTTCGGATTCGGTTTTCTTCTATACCACATATCCAATCTTACGGCGCTATTTCAAGAGGTCAAGGATGTGAAATGGAAATATTTCGGGAGGGTGAAGATAACAAATAAGTAAATCGGTTTGTTAAACGTGAGTATAAGGTATTTAAAACCACCATATTGATCATCTGCCTCTGGTTATGCCGGTTGGATCCAAGCCAAGACTCTCTACTCAGATATTACAGAATAATAGCTTTTCTACAGAGCGACTACCACCTTACCTACGCAACCAAAAGGGATAACGATATTCCAAAGCTTAGACCAGTGTCATTATAGTGTGAGACTTCCCACAAAGACTCCCAAAGATCTTCATGACAGCCAGGACCAAGCGACAGGTTAACGTGCTCTCCGAGACACGGGGCAAGTGATAATGAACGATTCAAATCTATCTACGCCTCTTGCAAAAAAAAACCATCGCGATTTACCTACGAAATTCAAAATACAAATGTCTCTGGGTTTATACCTACTTTGATTCGAATATGCCTTTTCATAAACTGGGACGCAGCAGAGCTCTTGCTCAAAAAAGAAAATCATAACTATATTTAGAATTTGCTGCTTTACGACGTCGCACAATTTTACTGGTTTTCATTTCATTATTTATTTCCTACTAAAATCTATTATTTATTGGTTCTTACTTCCTTGTTTGCAAGCTATTAAAATTATGTATAAGCTGAGGCAAACTTTGCACTAGTTGCGTTTAACCGTAATAAGCTCACGAGTTTTAATTTATGTTGAAGCACAAATTTATATAATAAACACGATCAAAACCGGTATTCGTTTTAGACTTCGCCCCATTTCTGATATCTCCGGTGTAAGTAATCGCGGTAAAAAGTAACCTATGTCACTCTCTAAACTCTAGAGTATCTCTACACACAAAAATTATACCATCTCGCTCAGGTGCGATGCGAAAAAAGGAAAAATAAACAAACAAACACACTGCCGAATTGTTAATATTAGTACGGATTAATTAATGTATAATATAGCTAAATAACATTACATTAAAATATTTGATCGTAGCTTTGAAAGATCAAGTAAAATACTAAATATTCCAATTTATATCGACTGACATAATTTATTTTAACTAGACAGAAATAAAGCTTTTTATATTTTCAATAGGAAAAACTCCTTCTAGTTGAAATCTCAGTCAATTTTTGCATGGTAATGCAACGAAACATTACATATTCATTTATTCAGTTTCATGTCGACGTCAAATAAAATGGCGGGAACTTTGGCCGGACTAAATTTGAATAGCTGAAAATATTTGCAATGTGGAACTATTTTTCTTATGCGGAAATTCTCTGTGATATTTTATATGTTTTACTAGAGTGAGTTACAATATGTGCAGAACGGAATGTCGTAAGTGAGGATTCCTATAGAGAATTATGAATAGATCTTTTATGTTTAGCAGCCTGTGTATAGTGTACGGTCAGCATCCACTTATCATCATGTTCTCGACAAGGTTAAGGATTTGCACACAATAATATTTACCAGATTAATTATACCGTGACCATGGTTGGTCAATAAGTACGCTGCATTGCTCGTCCAGTCTCCAATAGTCATATCGCAGAATACATTTTCTAAGTATCTAACACACCGGCATAAACTTTTACATAGAACAACATACACAGGCAGCCTAGGTTAACTAGAGCACGATATTTTAACAAGCACCGTGCACAACGGACTGTGATTTGAGATGGATTAACAACCTGCGCTCGACCACTTGACTCTGGGACCCGTTGTTTGGTTGACCTTTACGGTTTTATATTGGATTGTTTGCATTATAATAATATTAGTAAATGAGTGGATAGATGGCTTTTTATTTAGCTTGAGAAATATAGGTATATTTCTATTAACTGTATCTTTATAATAACTGCACCTGGGTATAAATTATTTTATGCGTTTGCTCAGCACCCGTGGCTCAGCCTAGGAGCTGCGATGTTATATAATCTTATAGCCTTTCTCAATAAATGGGCTCTTCAACAAAAAAAATATGTTTTAATTCGAACTAGTATTCCTGAATAGTTCCAGCGCTCAACCAAACAAAGAACAAACTCTCTAGCTTCGTAATATTAGTATAGATTAAAATGAATACTTCCGTACTTTCATTATTTGTACCTACTAGCTATTTAACTCGATATTTTGGCGTTTGTTACATCTCAGACATCATGGTGCAACGCGTTACAGCAGCCGTAGACCATGGTGCTAAAAGCAAAAAGTAGGTATCTTTCATCATACAGTCCTTCCCAGTTCACTGCTAGATATCATAAGCCTTTCCTAATTTGCGTCACAGTAATATTGTCAGTCAATGGGAGCATTTGACCTAATATACCACGGTGGTCAGACACTTTGGTAGGTGTATGATTTGATGTTGAGTTGTTCGTCTCTTCTCAAAGATACTATTTGCTTTGTGTGTTTTCCTTAGTCGCCTCTTACGGTACCAGTGGGATGCCTTAGGGCGGTGACACACACTAATCTTCTTTTACCTTTTTTTTTATAGACTCGCGCCTGTTTCCCCGAAAGGCACAGGTGTTATAATATTACACCCACATTTTGCCATGAATTTTGAGGTCCCATGTAATAGGGGGCGAATCTATTGCCGTTACCGGGCACATCACCAGACTCCATGCTGCTACTGAGAATTTGGCAAAACCCAGTAACACTTTTGCCCGACCCAGGAATCGAACCCGGGACCTCCGATCAGCAGTCGCATACGCTATCCACTGGACCACAAAGGCAGCCAGTTTTTTTATCTCATCTATTCTTTTGAATAATTACGCAATAGAGACATCCGTTACATACATATTAAAGTTATATTATTACGTAGCTTCATCATAATATGTAATGTTCCCTTGAGACCTGTTTATTTAGCAAACATAAAAAGATTTTGTAATATAAGTACTTTATAGCTATCTAGTAGGTCCATAAGTGTATGCGAAGGTACTTATTGAAAGAGTTATGGAAGTAACCGACAAGAAAATATGGGATGTACAAGCAGGATTCCGACAGGGTATGGGGTGCACGGATCAAGTCTTTTCCTTGCGGTGCATAGCCGAAAATTTCTTGGCCAAAGGTCAAAAGGTCTATTGCGCATTCGTGGATTTGGAAAAGGCTTACAATAAAGTGGTGAGGAATGAAATATGGTCGGTACTGTCGGTCAGTAATGTATGGTCGGTATATGTATGGGGTGAACAGCAGCCTCATACGAGCTCTGAAATCTCTTTATGAAGATTCTAGAGCTTGTGTGAGGATAAATGGGTCGTACACGGATTGGTTTACCATTGAGACAGGTGTTAGACAGGGATGTGTAGCATCGCCGTGGCTGTTCAACCTCTTCATTGACAGTTGTTTGCAAGATTGGAAAAATAGTGACTGTGGATTAAGGATGAATGAGTTACTTGCCAAATGCCTCCTTTATGCTGATGATCAGGTTATACTTGCGTCTTCAGCGGAGGAGTTGCAGGAGATGGTAACAATCATGCATCGTGCTTTAGAGAGGAAAGGAATGAAGTGAATGTAAGTAAAACGAAAGTTATGGTTTTTGAAAAGGAGGAATGCGTTACGGCTTGTAATGTTATGGTCGATGGACAGCGAGTGGAGCAAGTGAATGAGTTTGTATATTTAGGTACGCTGTTTACAAGAGATGGTAAGAATGTAGAAGATATTGAAAGAAGAGTTAATGCAGGTAATAGAGTGAATGGAGCTCTGAAGGCGTTTATGAATAGCCAAAACGTGTCCAAAAAGGCACGTTTGGCTGTCCATAGAGGGGTGTTAGTACCTACTCTTATGTATGGTAGTGATAGTTGGGTATGGTAGAAGAGTCATGAAAGTAGAAAAAATGCTGTAGAAATGAGAGCACTGAGAAGTATGTGTGGTATTTCTTTGACTGACGGAGTAAAGAATTGTATGATAAGAGAGTGTTGTGGGGTAAAACAAGATGTAGTGACAAGCATCGAGAAAGGTATGCTAAGATGGTTTGGGCACGTGGAGAGGATGGATGACGAAAATCTGACCAAGCAGATATATAAGGCAAGTGTGGAAGGGACAGGACGAAGGGGAAGACCTAGGTGGACGTTCTCTGACCAAATTGGAGACATCCTAAAAACAGGACAGGTTAGAAGCACCCTGAACATGCTCTTCTGTTCAGGGTGCTTCTAACCTGTCCTGTTTTTAGGATAAGGAATCTGATGGGAGTGAATGAAGCAAGAGAGATATGTCAGGATCGTTGCAAATGGCGTTCCGTAGTCTCTGCCTACCCCTTCGGGAAACAGGCTTGAGTGTATCTAGTGTATCTATGTATGTATATCTTTTAAATCTTACCTACTGCTGAACTAAAGTTTCTATGTATAAAACAAAATAATATTAGGTACCTACAAGTACCTTTCAAAAGGGCGTGCACCGGTCTTCGGGTACGTAAGTAAGTAGGGTAACTTAGGTTGGGTTTTATTCATAAGTTTTAGTTTAAAAAACAACTAATTGATTGAACAGGTACAAAAATCATTGAAGGCTCTACTTCTTGAACAGGCATTTATTTTTCAAAACTTAGTTGTCAATATTATTTTAAGATATACCTATTTCTGATATAGAACGGCAGAGGCATATAGAACGCCCACTTTTCGCCAGTGTTTTGATCCCACGTAATAGGTGGCGAGCCTATTGCCGCTTATCGGGATATTTTGTTTGCCAGAGCCTCGTCCGTTGATCGGCAGGTGCACCACTTGCAGGTGAGGTTGGCTTGGGACCCTAAGTTCTTGGTGGGAACCCTATGCACTCTATTTCTTATAATATTCCAATAAATGAAACTGTCATAAATATTTGTTAACAAATATATTTTGTCAAACAAACGTCAAGTTTTAGTTGAGAGAAACCTTGTATGTTTGCCTAAATTGCCGTAAATCCTCAACTAAATATCGTGGTAATGAGCCATGAGTAGCTTCCATAGTTACAGTTAGTGCTCATAATATCTGTATTTCCTCGTAATGCTGGGCACTTCAATTAACTGTGTGTTATAATGAGGCAGTACTTGGTTTTCGGTTTATTACTTATTTTAGGCTAATCAAGATTTATAGGCTAGAATTATTGCTTAAAATAAATTAAGTCATAAATAGAAAGCAGAGTAAAACTCCGGTCGTATAAAGAGGTTAAAAAAGGGCAGGCAACCGAAAGCAATGGCAATTGCTCTAGAGGTAGGCTCTGAAATAAAAGAAGGAGAAGAGTAAAACTATAGGTGCCGACTAGATAGACACGTGTTCCGAAAAGGGTAGATAGAGACTACGGATCTCCATTTGGTACGATCCTGACTTGTCTTCTTGCTTCAACGATAATTAATTTTTTTATATTGTTATGTATCTAAATTACTACAAAGATACATTAAATATACATACAAGTGGAAAACGTAGGTATATAGCGAAAACTATAATCTCCAATAAGCATAAGTCCTGAATATTATTATATAACAACACAAACCCTTTCTGAATACGTGTGTATGCATTTATTATTTTGCTTGAAATATTCAAACGGGCCATGTAATCTGATTATAAGTTATAACTAAACTAAATTGTGGCGGGAAGGTTAGCCCCCTAATATAACCCTTCCAATTATGAACTTACGAGGTGACTAAAACTGTAGTTTTACCTGAATTTATGTTTAATAGACGGTCGAGAGGCAGTCAGTTGGACGGTTTTAATTGTCATTTGTGATCCGAGTGAAACAATTAGTATCTGGAATTTGGTTTATAATATTATTGCTCAAATGATATCAAATTGATTCAGAGGTTTATAAATGATAGTCTAGAAAGGAGTGAACATTAATAACGTGTGCATGAATACGTTTAGGACGTTTCATTTATTTGATGAACACAAAAATGATACATTATTCGAATAGTTTTTTAGTGAACAGTAAAGAATCCTCACAAATATCGTTTAAAAAGTCCATTTATTTTTATTTAGAAACCATAAGACTGCCATGAAAAGGTTATCGGGGTCGGACCCGCTGATCGCACCATTAACATTTCGAAGTCATTTGTGTATTAAATTGTCTTCTATCGCTTGTGCGGTGCCTCAGAGAGCACGTTAAGTCATCGATCCTGGCTATCATGAATCTCCATAATGACAATCGTTATGGAGACTCAGCACCCCTGCATGTACTGACACTAGTCTAAGCCGTAGAAATTCGTAATCCCTTTTGGTTGCGGTGGGCAGACTTGAGTCACTTCGTGGAGTTCCAATATTCTGTCATGTCTGGTTAGACAAAAAGGCGGACCCCGGGCTTCAAGGTGAAAGAGCTGGATGCAGCTGAGATAACGCTAGGACAATGTAGCTTTTGATGAAACTAGAAATGTATTGCAGCGGATTTTGAAACTGATGTAGAACAACCAGACATAATATCAGTCGGGTCTGTACCGAATCATAGGCAGATTAAAGGTCTCTATTCACAAGCTAACTTGTTGCGAGCGATTAATCCGGTGGACCAGTACGGTCAGATTTGCTGGTGACGACAAGTTCCGGGACAAATCTCCCCGTGTCCATACACGTGGAGATTTCAACCTGCATTGTACAAATCCGTGTATCTACGGATTATAGCTTACGCTTTACATTTAGCTTACAGATTTATTGCCGGTCTTGCACGGCGTAAACTGCGGCTCGAACTCGCCTAGTGAATTGGGTTCCTAACTGTTAGTCTGTCGTACAGGTTTTGAGTCAATAAATATTATTTATATCTGGCAGTTGTCGAACATTCGGTTAGAAAAACTAATCAAATAAAATAAGTTGGACAGTGCTCGAACTTGCCAACAATGGGCTTAAAGCGCAAACTTTCAACAAATTTCTATTAAAATGAACATCTGAACTTTGATGAGTCATTCGCATGTTGTAAGTTGACCACTTCATTTGGACTGCGCGGACTGCAAAGACTTTTATTTTTTATTTGCCTTGTAAAAATATCATGTTTTTTGTAGCACCATCCAAAAATATCAACGTAAGTCAAAGCACCAAACTCCAATTTCTTAGAATTCGTTACATTATAATATATTCATACGCGAATATAAATAAATTTGAGATCGGGTGTTTGAGTAAAATATATTGGACGGATAAGGTGTTGCTAGCAGTTTTATTGTGCTAACTTAAAAATCTTTCCAACAACATTTCAAACTCTTTTGGGTAATTCTTCGAAATTTCATTCTTCAACTGATTCATCTGGCCAAAATTTAATTTTACTTTCAGCTCTGTTATGCATGTTCATATGAAAATTTACTTTTCGTTTTTAAAAAGTATAATTCAAGATATCGACGTTCAAATATTTTGTGCTCAGATGAATCAGAAACAGAAATTAAAATGAAAAACTTTATTAAGAAAACAATCATATTTTAACAATTACAATAATATTTTTTTTTAAATAATTATCAGTGATCCTATCGCGTAGAAAAGCACTTTTGAAACTCTAAAAATTTTATTTTATGGGCAAGCGCGCATATTAATATTAATTATTTTATTATTAATATAACAAAAATAAAATAACTTTTTCAAATATTTGTAATACAATCAATTCTTTTAGGTACATAAATTATTATACTTAATTGCTACAATATATTATTATTATTCTCTCTGTTTGATTTTTTTCCATGTACAACTCAATAATCATATTATGATACATGTTCTGTGCTGTTTGACCATACAGACTTTAGTATTGACACTTTTCTACACGAATCTATAACTTAAAAGCGTCTCTCGAAACGCAGACTGAAGTTACAAAATAATAAAATAAAGTTTATAAAGTAGGCATTGTAATCAGCATGTCACCTGAACCAAGCACAGATGAATCAGCTATTTAACTTAGTAAAACCGGGATCTAAGCCATCCAGCCCCAGGTACACCTAGCTCATCCGTAGCACGACTGGCTTCCCCCCGTACGGGAAACCACACTCTCATAATCATTACCCGACCAAGTACGGTCAAGAATAGCTTACGCCATATTTATCAGTATTACACGCCGGACACTTCTTATTTTCTTATTTATAAACATATTAAGGTATTTATAACTAATATTTTTTTTTTGTAAGAGGGTTTTTCATTTCCTCTCGATAATATATTATTTTATATTGATTTATCAAAGGGAAAAAACAGCATCGACTACTTTATGCCGGAAATTGGCAGACGGACACGTCATATGAATCAGAAGAACGAGGTTCGAATATATTTATTTGGCATCTAGACTGCAATTAATTCAAATATATCATTTGGCCAAGATAGGGATAAAGCTAAACTGTACAACAAAAAAAAAATTCAGATCGTTTTGTTAGTTGGTTACAGAAATATTCCCATAGACATCGAAAATTTTGCCTCTAAAGAATTACCCTTTTTTATCTGTCTCGGGGCGGCACATTAAAAACTCTTTCCTTATTTTCCATAAGGAAATAATTTTAAATATCTACGCAATAAAAGAAAACCACTCTCCAAATTGAATATCTCTAGCTTCAGTTGATTAGACTGCTTTCCAGAATCACAAAATAGGATGGTATTAAACTATACACTAAACTATTATCATTTAAGTCAGACAAACACTATACCTACCAATGATATTACAATTGTAATGTCATTGATACCTACATAGAAATCTCTACATACGAGAATAGCCGATTGTCATATAAAACCGAATGGCATTTTATCTACTCAAAAATAACCTCTTTGAAAAAATAAAACTTCAGAGCAAATATATTTCGCTTTTAGTTTCTTTACGTGACATTGAATATTGGGGACCCTATTGTGTAAGTCTATTATGTAATACACTAGACCCAAACCTATTACAGTCCTTTCTAATGGACAAAATTGGTATGGGTTTAATTCTAATAGAAAATAGATCAAACTGGATAACGTTTATGCGATATCATAAATCATTACGTGTGGTTGACGGCATAGAATACAAGTGTCATCAGTCATCACCCCCTATCTTCCCGTGGATGTCGTAAGAGGCGACTAAGGGATAACACGATGCAAATACCATCTTTGCGTAGAGACGGAAAACTCTACATCAAACCCTATACGACTGCCTCGTTGGTCTCGCGGCATAAATGTACGCATGGGATCGAGAGGTCCCGGGTTCGATTTCTGGGTCGGGCAGTGTTATTGGGTTTTTCTGTCACGAAATTCTCAGTGGCTGCACGGAGTCTGGAAATGTGCCCGGTACGGCAATAGGCTCGCCCCTTATTACGTGGGACTAAAGTATATCTGGCGAAAAGTGGGTGTAGAAATACACCTCTGCCTACCCCTTCGGGGATAAAAGGCGTGACGATATGTATGTATGTATGTTATATTCAGAATATAGTTCGCGTTCTCTTAATATTAAAATATGATACTATATAGTAAAATTTGATCAGAGCTTCATTCTATATTAATTGATGATAAAGGGAAATGCCCACTTCCCATAGTGACTTTGGCCATAAGTTGCCCATATTTAAAACCAGATTTAAATGATAGTATGTGATGTCAGTAAATGATTAATCAAGGAAGTTATTAAATAAAAGATGGCATAATTGATATAAAATACTTTTTATTTGTACCGGGGACAAGATTATTGTTATGATATTTTGTCACTGTCAACAGGTACAACTATATATAATTGTAGTCGTTAATTCCAACATTTACTTCCTAGGACAATAAATAAGTTCTACAGAGATGACGTTACACGTAGTAT
The DNA here is from genome assembly GCA_944739405.2 of Euclidia mi. Classification (NCBI taxonomy): domain Eukaryota; kingdom Metazoa; phylum Arthropoda; class Insecta; order Lepidoptera; family Erebidae; genus Euclidia; species Euclidia mi. The sequence goes on along the minus strand of OX123204.2, from coordinate 19,620,910 downwards.
TTCATTAGTTACGATACAAAATACTAATTGTATTTAGGTACCTCTTGTTGTCGAACCCATCGTTGTACAATATGTTGCACTTCTGCAATTTCCAAAATGGGTTGTCGAATTCTTGTAATATTTAAACCGAAATTAATGCAGCGTAAATGTTCTCTTGAGACAGCAGATGAATCTTGAGAAGAACTCGGTCCAGAGTGAATGCCGGGGTCATCAGAAACTGCAGATATCGAGTCCAAGTTCGCGCTGGGGTTGTCGTGAAAAGCGGGTCCGGAATCCATGTTCAGGCGGTGGTCGTAAGGGTTAGAAGAATATTCGGAGTCCATTATCAAGCTTGTTCGTAAATAAAATAGCAAAGTCGCAAAAGAAACGATCACGCAAACCGAGTTTATAAACAAGATAGGTATAGGTAGTCGACTTGTGTCATGACTCATGAAGCCATGACAGTCAATTATGGGGTTGCAAATAAAAAAAAGCATAGACCTTTATCGAATCGTTACGATTATTTTGCTTATTATTGGCTTAACTATATAAAATAATACGTTTTCTTTATAATTATCACTTAATTAACATTAAAAACACCACTTTCTTATATTTTTATTTAATTTTAAAATCTCTTGTTCCGTTGAAGTTATAACGTGGCAACACTGGAATTACAACATGACGATTATATCCGTTAAGATACTTTTTTTATAAAAAAGATTTTACTATCTTCTTTCGTTAAATGGATGACATGAAGAATTATTAGAAATTACTATATATTTTTTCGTCATACGCATAATCTTGGGCGGCTGATAGCCAAAAATGAACATTTGCCTTTAAATAGATTTGACAAATAACATTACTCTTCGCAGGCGACTACATATAATTCGATTTTAAATGTTTCGCAGACCTAAACGGTAATAAGTGATATTTTCTGGATATATTTTATTCAGAACGGGATACTTGAATATATGCTACATTTTGTTATATTTCGTCTTAACCTATAAGATTTATATTTATAAAACCGATCCTTTTCTATTTACACCACCCTAACAATGATGTATTAATTCCGCTTATAATGTGTATTATTTTAATTATTTTAATTATAATCACATAGACTAATGATTGGTCTCGCTCTGCTCTACTAGACGGAGCCCTCATACTTGTAAAATGAGGCAGAAAAAACCATGCCAGCTGGCATGGTTTGCGGCTGTCACACTGACAGCCGTGTGTCAGGTTCATATATCCACCAAATTAATTATGCAAATAATTCGCTGTACAATGCCAAGTTGCGCTTTTATCCCTTGCAAAAATAAGTCAGCAAGCACTAAAAAGGACTCTGGGATCACATACCATCTGTAACATAACAATAAATTTGAAATTTCACCCTAAAATTACATTAAACTAAAAATTTCATTCAGTGTTGCTGCGCGTAGAAGAACAAGTTCCTCGTAGTTGAGATTTTTATGATAGGTATAAATGTATTGTTATTGTATTTTATAATATAATCTATTGCATTTATCTGACCTTATTATTTATTTAACATATTTATGTATTGTTTAATGTTTACATTAGTAATTTATATACATAAAGTGTTGAAGTAAATATATAAGGCAGTCATCTTGAACAAATGTGAGCTCATATTGTTTTACAAAGTTACAGTAGTGATAGGTCGCACATGCGTTTGGACTTCATTTTAAGCAATAAAGATATGATAAGATTCCTTAAAAAGTAATTAAAAATCTTTCAACACAATTTGGTACCGAGAACAATTTTATGTATTTTAATTATTAGTAAAAAATTCTAAAAAAAGTTCAACAGTTTACGCAGTATCTTCTCGTGGTTACAGAATAAATATCTTTTGGGCCTCACATTCAGCTACTTATTACACGTAGATGCTATTAGAATAATTAGGTATATTCGTTTCGCAGTCATTCATCATGATCATCGTCCTAGCGTGATCCTAGTTGCATCCAAGACCTTGCGACTTGGAGCCTGAGGTCCGCTTACATACTAGTCCAACCAGATATGACATAATATCTGCTTTTCCACAGAGCGGCTGCTGTCTGACTCCGTAATCCACAGGGATAGCGATATTCCATGGGTTTAGACCAGTATCAGTTTGTTTGAGGGGACTGACTCCCCGTAAAAAATTTCAAAGATCTTAATGAAAGCCGGGACTGACGGTTTAACCTGCTCACCGAGGCACGGGGCAAGCGATCATTAGCAATTTAATAGGCAAATATCTTTGAAAAGACAATGGTGCAAGCGGGCACGCCGTAGATTCAAACTCGAAACCGTCTACATGGCAGTCTGTTAATATTGTCTATCGTTACTTGTGAGTTTTGGTGTCTACATGACTATTAACAGTAAATTAACCTTAGTAAAACTTAAAAGGTCAAAGTGGTATACGTATTAAATAATGTGTAACTAACAATTGACGGCTAGAATGGAAATAGAATGCACTATTTTCTAAATAACTTATAACTTACAAGATTATTTTGAATACGTAATAATTTGTAAATATCATATGTAACAACCTATTTGGAAACAACCAAATCATTGGATAATATACCCACCATTTTTTCGATGATGAAACCTGCGCCAAACCCATACACGAATAAATTGATGCTTTTAAATAATTGTAAATTTTGTACCTACACTTATAACCAGTTACGTATCCAATAGACCACAGTATAAAATATTTTCCTATTAACTCGGGTAACTGTTGAGAAGCTGACAACACAATTCTTCACGCATGCGTCTTGATGCTTTTGATTGACGCACACTGTCATAATGAGTTGCCTCACTTATGGACCTATGTTTCTTAGGCAGTGCGGTGTCTAGTATAGCGAAGCGATACCAATCATTTGTCTAAGTATAATCACTTTAAATAAATAACATGAAACACAAGGAATAAAATAAAACAAGATGTAACCGAGGGCCGCGTCGAAAGTAGTCGCCTTGCAGCAACTGGTCAGTACAGTTCCTTAGGGATTAAACTTTTAATTAGAGGATTTTCCGTGCGATAATCATTGTCGCCAGTAGTCGGTGTAATGGAGAAAAAAGGACTTTTTTATTAAAGCCGTGCTGTTCTACTGACGGCCATATAACGCGAAATAAAAGTAGAGTCCGGCTCCATGGTTTGTCATCCTAGGTAAGTAATTCTGGATTTCGTGTTTTACATTAATCATTTTTTAAAGAAAAGCTGTGCTTTTTTTTTTTTTTTCTTGGGTTTACGCGAATGTTACACATTGAAATTTAACTACAGTTTAAATGTAATAAATTTGGTTTAAATGTAATAACAAGTAAAACCAATATAACGCGATAAAATCAATAAACTGTAGTTTAATTTTAATTTCAAAAGCCCTGCTACTGTGATTCTGGTGTATCGACAAACCTCACAGACGCCTGATATGAACAAAACCTAGTGAAGACACGAAATTTAAGGACAGAACCAGACAGGCGGCATTCTATTAGCGTCACCGCTATTCGCTAAGTGTAAAAATGTATGGATTCTGCGTTTTAGGAAGGATTTGGATCGTTCTAAGTTTATACGGAATTAATAGGTCAATTTATTTTAATAGAAGAAATGTCGTCAATTCGACATTCATTCAATCGACGACTTTTTCGAAAAAGGCCCCTTCAAAAGTATGTTTTTTAGTAGCTAAACAGGCTCTGCCTTGTTAGGTTCCAGTCAGTACGACTAGTCTGGCGCTGGGTGTCAGTGCTTTTAGTTTTTCATAGGTGAATATTGAAGTCCCGTATTTTCTATGGTATCCTAACTTTAACTAAGAAAACATTGGTAAATGTAATACTTCTCTATACCATTGACAACGAACAAAATTAATCACAATACCTGCCACGGAAGTTTTAAAAGGCACCAATTTTAAGTGGCCACTAGTGCTGTTTAGGGTCCTAAACTAACGCCACTTATTTTTGTTATTATTTGTTAGGGACAGTGACGGCAAAGGGTCGTCATCGAAACGTTTATTTTGTAAGTGGTGGAAATTGTGAAATAGGTGCGTGAGGACGGCACTGGCGGTGTACACTGTCATATATCAAGTTCGGATAGCTTAAGGTTTATTGATTGCGGTTTTGTAATATTTCCATAGGTGTGTCTGTGGATGAGTTGAGACAAATGTTAAAAAAGTGCTTTTGAAGTGCTTGTTTTAGTTTAGGAACTTAAACAGCTAGAAGCAATTGTAATAATGTTTGGTACTTGGTTCTATAAATACAAATGTTTATCTTGCTTTACCGACACGACATCAACTGCCAATACAACCTAACATGAACTATTATTATAATGATACAATCAATATAACGTAAGCGCTTTAAAAAAATATTTAATATTTATTCAGGTAGAACGTTGAAAGAGGTTGTTATAAACTTGAAGCAGTTATTGTTTACATATTTTATCTGCATTTTAAAACTTACAATAATTTAAACAAAATATACAGAAGCCCTCAAAGTAAACAATAAATAACTTTTTATCTTGACTTAGGCAACTTTTGTAAGCAATTGCCTACAACCTACAAACAATCAATCTGTCTTTCTCACCTATTATCACATACACACTACATACAAGCCATTCTATGAATATGTTAGAATATGCAAATGACTGAGCGACGCAGCTGCTATAAGACGCCACAACGGTATGGCCGGGGTTCTACTCCGTATAGCGTATTGCTCTTGATTACTATTGGATATGGTAATTGTTTCTGCGTTACGCTGTGGAATATTTTGTGATATTGCTGTAAATATAGCAGCTTGCTATAGGTTTTCATGGGCATTTATTTGTATGAAACATTGGCAGGGATGTGTCTTTATAATGCGCCAGCTATATTTGAAGATGCACCGCTTACATCATATTGGAGTACACTGTTCAAGACGTCGAAAGTGGAATGAGGATGTCTGCCTCTCCTTCGAATAATTTTGTGTGTAGGTACTAGTTTTCATTTTCAGCAGGTGCGCGATTTTGCGCATGCTTCGCTAAATAATTCATTTTAATTTTGACATCAAATTTCAGACCTACAATTTGGACGAGTCTAAACCAGTCATCGAAACAAATAAGAATTTCTAAAATTAGTTCACAAATTACGAAATTTTGAAATAACAAATAATTATATCATAAACAGCAGCAGAATTAGAACGCCCTTCTTTTTTTAAATCGGTTATAAAGTCGGATTGTCTGTAAATTGGATTGCTATACAGTATTAACACAACACAAATTGTCGTCTATCTATCTTGTAAGAAGTTAATTATGCGTAAAGACTAAAGAATGCGAAAAACGCAACAAAGAATACAGTAATTAATTAAATAATGTTGTTAACGGACAGGTGTGTATTGTTTGTTTTTATTAACTTAAAAGTTTCAAAGCAACATTGATGATCAAAGTTTCGGTCACTAATGTTTTATTACAATACGCATTGGTGAATTAAAAAAACCGGCCAAGTGCGTGTCGGGCCACGCGCAATGTAGGGTTCCGTAGTTGCCCATAATGACTTGCTGCAAAGGGTATTAATGTACCTTAAACAAATCCGACTGCTTATTTTGCTGAAAAAATAATTTTAATAACACTATTATAAGAACCTAAGTTTTGTTTAGAAAAATACTAGTTATGTATCCAGTTATGTATTGTAAACATAAAATGTGGTTTCCAAGATATACTACACTATACATACGTAGTACCGTAGTACATTACATACCAAAGTACGTATATCTTTAAGATTAAGCCAGCGCGCCCAATGTAAACTCACAGAAATAGGTATTTATAAGTTAACCGACGATTACTCGTAAACTAGTGATATCTACTTAGCCATGATAGTTTTCCTTCTAAATTCGTTATATGTACTACATTTGTGATTTTTTTCACCTCTTCCAAATTAATAGTTTAGGCGGCAGAGGGGGAGGACACTTGAGTCTAACAATTTTTTTCACTTCAAAGCTTGATATTTGACAAACCAATCACTTGATCGCAAAATGATTTGAACAAACTAATAATATTTTTTAAAAACCTATCCAATGATACCCCACATGATGGGGTACTCAACCAAAAAAAAATTCAAATCCACTATATATGTAGGGGAGATACCCTTAAAAAAAATATTTTCATAAATTTTATTCTACAGTTTTGTTGCAATATCTTATGTCTATATTCATGTCAAATATCAGCTTTCTAGCACCAGGCGTCTTTGAGCTAGGCTGCGGACGGACAGACGGACGGACATGACGAAACTATAAGGGTTCCTTGTGGACTACGGAACCCTAAAAAAACCGGCCAAGTGCGTGTCGGGCCACGCGCAATGTAGGGTTCCGTAGTTGCCCATAATGGCCATTATTGATAGTAACTTCTGTTTCACATGGAACTAAAACCGGGCATCTTTAAGATTAAGCCAGCGCTCCCAATGAAAACTCACAGAAATTGGTATTTATAAGTTAACCGTCGATTACTCGTAAACTAGTGATGTCTACTTAGCCGTGATAGTTTTCCTTTTAAATTCGTTATATGTACTATATTTGTGATTTTTTTCACCTCTTCCAAATTAATAGTTTAGCCGGCAGAGGGGGGGACACTTGAGTCTAACAATTTTTTTCACTTCAAAGCTTGATATTTGACAAACCAATCACTTGATCGAAAAATGATTTGAGCAAACTAATAATATTTTTCTAAAACCTATCCAATGATACCCCACACAATGGGGTACTCAACCAAAAAAAATTCAACCCCACTATATATGTAGGGGAGATACCCTTAAAAAAATATTTTCCAAAATTTTATTTTACAGTTTTGTTGCAATATCGTATGTCTATATTCATACCAAATATCAGTTTTCTAGCACCAGGCGTCTTTGAGCTAGGCTGCGGACGGACACACGGACGGACATGACGAAATTATAAGGGTTCCTTGTGGACTACGGAACCCTAAAAAGTAGCTTGTTTATTGGATTAGATGGAAATAAAGTTGTTTGTTGTTTTGTACATGCAGCAAGCCATTGCTATTATTAAATAGCGGCGAAATAAATAAGAAAATAGATAAATAACTATACCTACTTTGCCCGCAGCTCCGCGCACGTAAATTATACGCCTAAATGTTCATCAGGAATCACTCTATTTATTGGTGAAAACCGGATATCGTTTGATAGTTTTTGAGTTCATTGCGTTTATACCGATAGACAGGAAGAACATAGGCCTTCATTTTATATGTGTCTGGATATTATAGTATATCGCTACTTTATATAATTACTACGATTGATAAATTATTTGTTTTAATTCTTAAAACAAGGTTCCGGTGTAGTATTTATATACCATGACTCTTCTTACTGTCTTTGGTATCTTTATTCTTCATCTTATCTACAAGCTGAAAAGTTTCTTTAAAAGATAGTTGGCAACAGGAGTTAAAAATTACTACAATTATTTTCTTGACAGTTACTCCAGCCAAGCTGTAAAGTTATTCTCTGAGTTTATTTCATGCTCGAACTAAATAACATATTGGAAAGCGTTTTACAATTAAGTCCTTAATGCAAAATGCATTAAACTTATCCGCCTCAAGGCCTGTCGCCATGTACAAACATGATTAAGCCTTGGCAAAGAGTAACGTTATCTCAAATTTCGAGAAAACGTACCTTCGGAACGGATTGCCGTTCCTCTCGCCAGAATAAACGGCTGATTTACATCTTGAGATAAACAGCACACATTCAGAGGAAAATCACCTGAATTTTTATTCAGTATAAATTATGGCAGGTTACTGGTTTTTCGCCCAAGGATTCTGATGGGTATGTAAAGTTCACAGTTTATGTGGAGTGTTTTCTTTTTCGAACTCCCATTTGCAAACGCGCAAGTATTCAATTTAAACCGGAGGGGTTATTCCTATATCTTTGAAAAAACAAGCAAACATACCTATAAGATTAATTAAACGAAAGATTAATTGTGAATATCTTTTTTGTTTTTAAAGTTATTTTACTTTTAATTCACAAAGAAACAATTTTGCTACTTTAAAAATAAGTAAGACCGGACGGCCCCGGAATCTTATTCTATTATTTTTTACGCAGATTACGATTTTATTAGTAGTTATAACTAATTGAAAACAAAGGTGCATTTGTATACTATTTTGCCATAAAAAGGCTGTTCCTATATAGCAACGTCTTGTCGACAAAACTTGGAGTTTCAGCATTTTAATTTCACAACAACACCGAGAATTATAAAACCCCTTTGAAGTCCTTTAGTTAGCAGCTAGCTTATTAAGACAGTGTTGCTCTAAACAGGGGCTATTAAGAAAATGTCACTTGCACAAATAACAAGGAGCTAAATGAAGGAATAATCTAGCGTTTACAATACCGTATTATTTTATGTAAAATTGCTTTTATTGTATAGCTTGACCTGTTATTAGAAGTTGTAGCGACATTATACATATTGTTAACGTAAGCAAATTAGGTACGACTGACCCGCGTTCCCCCCCGACACGGGCAGTCGCCTCTGTAACTCTGTCACGCCAAGTTGTGCGAAATAAAAGACATTTGTGTGTTTCGTAAAGTATGTTTTATTTGATACGGGGTTGGTGCTGAAGACCTATACACACAGGAATACTCAACTTACATAAACATACTCATACATATACTTACCCACCAAGCTCCTCCGTACAGTGGTGACCCGACAAAGGGAACATTTCTGAAAAAGAAAAGTGATTAATTCGCGATGTCAAACCCAGTACCGCAAGTTGCAGCACCGTCAGCCATGACGCCAGTAGAAAAAAAACCGGATGGGATGGAAGAGAAACCAGATTTGCTAGCAATCTCGCTACAATCCAAGATACCGGATTTTTGGACAGACCAGCCACGAGTATGGTTCCTCCGCACCGAGGCCATACTTGCGCCGCAGAAAACTGTAGTTTTACCTGAATTTATGTTTAATAGACGGTCGAGAGGCAGTCAATTGGACGGTTTTAATTGTCATTTGTGATCCTAGTGAAACAATTAGTGTCTGGTATTTGGTTTATAATATTACTGCTTCAAATGATATCAAATTGATTAAGAGGTTTATAAATGATAGTCTAGAAAGGAGTGATCATAAATAACGTTTGCATGAATACGTTTAGGACGTTCAATTTATTTGATGGACACTAAAATGATACATTATTCATATAGTTTTTGAATTCAAAATGGAGTCGATTAATTACGCAGATTTTACTGAACAGTAAAGACTCGTTACAAATATCGTTTAAAAAGACCATTTATCTTTAGTCAGAAACCATGAGTTGGCGTGCTAAGGTTATCGGGTTCAGACCTGCGTCGCGTACCATTGACATTTCGAAGTCATTTGTGTATTAAATTGTTTCCTGTCGCTTGTGCGGTGCCTCAGAGAGCACGTTTAGCTATCGATACCGGCTATCTCGAATCTGCACCCCTGAATTTACTGGAACTAGTCTAGTATATTTTGAAATACCTACCTCGTTGGACTAGAAAGCGGACCCCGGGCTCCAAGGCGAAAGTGTTGGATGGAGCTGGGATAGCGATAGGACAATGAGCTGGAAAGCTTTCGATGAAACTGGATAATGAGAAACTGAAGAAGAAGAAACAGTCAATTCACTTATCAGTTGGCTCTGTACCAAATGGGCAGGCTAAGGGTCCCTATTCACACGCTGACTTGTTTCAAGCGATAAATCCGGTGGATCGGTACGGCTGGATTTGTCACTGACGCGTTGTTCTCGACCAGCCCACCGTGTCCATACACGTGGAGATTTCAACTTGCTTCGTACAAATCAGTGTATTCATGGATTATGGTTGACGGTTTACACTTAAGTTACGGATTTATCGGCGGTCTAACATGGCGTAGAATGCGACACGAACTCGTCTAGTGAATTGGGTTCCTAACTGTCAGTCTGTCATACAAGTTTTGAGTCAATATTATTTGTATCTGGCAGTTGTCGAACATTCAGTTAGAAAAACTAATCAAATAAAATAAGTTGGATAGTGCTCGAACTTGCCAACAATGGGCTCAAAGCGCAAAGTTTCAACAAAGTTCTATTAAAATGAACATCTGAACTTTGATGAGTCATTCGCATGTTGTACGTTGATCACTTAATTTGGACTGCGTGGAGTGCAAAGACTTTTATTTTTTATTTGTCTTGTAAAAATATCATGTTTTTTTGTAGCAGTAACCAAAAATACCAACGTAAGTCAAAGCATCAAACCCCAATTTCTTAGAATTCGTTACATTACGAGAATATATTCATACGCGAATATAAATAAATTTGAGATCAGGTATTTGAGTAAAATATATTGGATGGATAAGTTGTTGCTGGCAGTTTTATTGTGCTAACTTAAAAATCTTTCAAACAAAATTTGAATCTCTTTTTTATCTGCCTAGGGGCGGCACATTAAAAACTCTTTCCTCATTTTCCATAAGGAAATAATGTTAAATATCTACGCAATAAAAGAAAACCACTGTCCAAATTGAATATCTCAAGCTTCAGTTGTTTAGACTGCTCTCCAGAAGCACGCAATAGGATGGTATTAAACTATACATCAAACTATTATCATTTTAAGGCCCGATTTTTCAATCCTCAGATAAACAACCAGATAGTATTTATTCTAAGGATAGCGTAATATTGCGTTTTTCAATGGTCAGATAGGGTTTATTCGCCGAATAAATCACCAAACTAAGGAATAAATTTAACTGCCCGATCCTCGGTCAGATAACCGCTTATTGGACTGATATGTTGACGTTGAGATACATTTGGTTGGATTTTCTGCGTGGTATATATTACGAAATATGGAAAATATGGTCATTTTTCATATTTTTTGACGACACAACAATCGAAGAGGAGGCTATTATATACGAATCGGTATATTAATCGATCTAGAAGGTGATAAAGAGTTGTAAGGCCGCGGGGCGATCATTTTAATACCTATATTGGATTCAATGGAGAGCTGATATTATGAAATAGTGAAATAAATCAGATAGCATGTATTTCAAATATTTATTATACCTAATACACACATTTATGGCATAAAATACATACTTATATTTTCAAAAACGAATTACAACTTAAATACCTTACGATTTCTTAGACTCTCTTATTTAAGCCTTAATTTTTGGCACTAACGGTTATTTGTAGACACACCACATGAATTAGAAACACTTTCTATCTTTCCACGCACATTCCTTGTCCTGTTTAGTTACCACATCAGTCGTTTTCATTTCTATAATATACTTGTATTTTTCTATTAAACTTACTAGTAGTTGAATGTCTTTAATCTCGCATTCAAATTTGAGGTACGCTGGCATTGTTATTATAATATAATTTGATTGAAAACGAACAGAACAACACTCACAAATTCCGCGAAAATACCAGTCCAAACATATATAAACAAACAGAACCCCGAAATAATGACAACCATCATTTTGACAGTTAGAGCAGGACAAGCAATAAAGCTTCTGTTTCCTGTCCTGCTCTAATTTCCTGTTCTGCTCTTACATGCACTTTTCTGATATATTTGTTTCACCTCTCTGAAGTTAGTAACGGGTACGATGATGTTATTCGGTCAGATAGTTGCCCACGGAATAAAAGACTATTGAAAAATTGACACAAGTTTAACGGACTGTTATACAGCCCAATAAATTTATCAGTGGAATAGTTATTCATCTCTTTATCTGAGGATTGAAAAATCTGACAAACCCTATACCTACCAATGATATTACAATTGTAATGTCATTGATACCTACATAGAAACCTCTACATAGAAGAATAGCCGATTGTCATATAAAACCGAATGGCATTTTATCTACTCAAAAATAACCACTTTGCCCAAATAAATAATAAAACTTCAGAGCAAATATAATTCGTTTTTAGTTTCTTTACGTGTCATTGAATATTGGAAACCCTATTGTATAAGTCTATTATGTAATACACTAGACGCAAACCTATTACAGTCCTTTCTAATGGACAAAATTGGTATGGGTTTAATTCTAATAGAAAATAGATCCAACTGGATAACGTTTATGCGATATCATAAATCATTATATTCAGAATATAATTCGCGTTCTCTTAATATTAAAATATGATACTAAAAAGTAAAATTTTATCAATGCTCCTTCTATATTAATTGATGATAAATTTAAATAGATTTGACAAATAACATTACTCTTCGCAGGCGACTACATATAATTCGATTTTAAATGTTTCGCAGACCAAAACTGTAATAAGTGATATTTTCTGGATATATTTTATTCAGAACGGGATACTTGCATATATGCTACATTTTGTTATATTTCGTCTTAACCTATAAGATTTATATTTATAGAACCGATCCTTTTCTATTTGCAACACCCTAAGAATGATGTATTAATTCCGCTTATAATGTGAATAATTTTAATCAATTTAATTATAATCACTTTAAATAAATAAAAAACATGAAACACAGGGGATAAAATATAACATGGTGTAAGCGAGGGCTGCGTCTAAAGTAGTCATGTTACAGCGACTGGTCAGTACAGTTCTTTGGGGATTAAACTTTTAATTAGAGGATTTTCTGTGCGGTAATCATTGTCGCCAGTAGCCGGTGTAATGGAGAAAAAAAAGACTTTTTTTGAAAGTCGTACTATCCTACTGTCGGCCATATAACGCGAAATAAAAGTAGAGTCCGGTTCCATGGTTCGTCATCCTAGGTAAGTAATTCTGGATTTCGTGTTTTGCATTAATCATTATTTAAGGAAAGAGTATTGAGTGTAGAGGAAGCGCGTGAGGTTTGTAAGGATAGAAGCAAGTGGCGTTCTGTTGTCTCTGCCTACCTCGACGAGGAAACGGCGTGAGTATATGTATGTATGCATTTTTGAAGGGAAAGCCGTGCTACTGTGATTTTGGTGTATAGACAAACCTCACAGAAGACTGATATGAACAAAATCTAGTGAAGACACGAAATTTAAGGACAGAACCAGACAGGTGGCATTCGATTAGCGACACCGCTATTCGATAAGTGTTAAAATGTATGCATTCAGCGTTTTTAGGAAGGATTTGGTTAGTTCTAAGTTTATACGCGATTAATTGGTCAATTTAAATTAATAGAAGAAATGTCGTCAATTCGACATTCCATCAATCGTCGACTTTCACGAAAAAGGCCCCTCAAAGGTATGTTTAGTAGTAGCTCAACGGGCTCTGCCTTGTTAGGCTCCAGTCAGTACGACTTAGTCTGGCGCTAGGTGTCAGTGCTTATAGTTTTTCATAGGTGAATATTGAAGTCCCGTATTTTCCATGGTATCCTTACGTTAACTAAGAAAACATAGGTAAATGTAATACTTCTTCTTATATGCCACTGTCAATGAACAAAATTAATGAAATTAAGCAAGAGAGATATGTCAGGATCGTTGCAAATGGCGTCCTGTAGTCTCTGCCTACCCCTCCGGGAAACAGGTGTGAGTCTATGTATGTATGTATATAGAACTAATCACAATTCCCGCCAAGTAAGTTTTAAAAGCCACCAATTTTAAGTGGCCTCTAGTTTTTTTAAGGGTCCTAAACTAACACCGCTTATTTGTGTTATTTGTTAGGGACAGTGACGGAAAAGGGTCGCCATCGAAACGTTTATTTTGTAAGTGGTGGAAATTGTGAAATAGATGCGTGAGGTCGGTTCAGGCGGTGTATACTTTCATATATCAAGTTCAGATAGCTTAAGGTTTCTTGATTGCGGTTTTGTAATATTTCCAGAGGTGAGTCTGTGGATGAGTTGAGACAAATGTTAAACAAGATTTGCTTTTGAAGTGCTTGTTTTAGGTTAGGACCTTAAACAACCAGAAGCAATTGTAATGATGTTTGGAACTTGGTTCTATAAATACAAATAGGTTTATCGAATGTTTATCATGCTCTACGGACATTTCATCAACTTCCAATACAACCTAATAAGAACGGTTTTATAATGATACAATCAATATAAAGTAAGCGCTTTAAAAAATATTTAATATTTATTTAGGTAGAACGTTGAACCTGAGGAGGCTAGTAGGAAAGACTCAAAATAAACAATAAATAACTTTATATCTTCACTTTACCAACTTTTGTAAGCGATTGCCTACATACAATTAATCTGCCTTTCTCAACTATTATCACATACACACTACATACAAGCCATTCTATGAATCTGTTAGAATATGCAAATGACTGAGCGACGCAGCTGCTATAAGACGCCACAACGGTATGGCCGGGGTTCTACTCCGTGTAGCGTATTGCTCTTGATTACTATTGGATATGGTAATTGTTTCTGCGTTACGCTGTGGAATATTTTGTGATATTGCTGTAAATATAGCAGCTTGTTATAGGTTTTCATGGGCATTTATTTGTCTGAAACATTGACAGGGATGTATCTTTATAATGCGCCAGCTATATTTGAAGATGCACCGCTTACATCATACTGGGGTACACTATTCAAGACGTCGAAAGTGGAATGAGGATGTCTGCCTCTCCTTCGAAAGATTTTGTGTGTAGGTTTTCGTCTATCTATTTTGTAAGAAGTTAATTACCTATGCGTTAAGACAAATGAAAAGAAAGCAACAAAGAATAAAGTAATTAATTAAATAATGTTGTTAACAGACAGATGTGTATTGTTTGTTTTTATTAACTTAAATGTTTCAAAGTAAAATTGATGATCAAAGTTTCGGTCACTAATGTTTTATTACAATTCGCATTGGTGAATTAAAAAAGTAGCTTGTTTTTTGGATTAGATGGAAATAAAGTTGTTTGTTGTTTCTGTACATGCAGCAAGCCATTGCTATTATTAAAAAGCGAAATAAAAAAATAGATAAATAACTATACTTTGCCCGCAGCTCCGCGCACGTAAATTATACGCCTAAATGTTCATCAGGAATCACTCTATTTATTGGTGAAAACCGGATATCGTTTGATAGTTTTTGAGTTTATTGCGTTTATACCGATAGACAGGAAGAACATAGGCCTTCATTTTATATGTGTCTGGATATTATAGTCTATTGCTGCTTTATATAATTAGTACGATTGATAAATTATTTGTATTAATTTCTTAAAAAAAGGTTTCGGTGTAGTATTTATATATCATGACTCTTCTTACTGTCTTTGGTATCTTTATTCTTCATCTAATCCAAGCTGAAAAGTTTCTTTAAAAGATAGTTCGCAACATGAGTTAAAAATGACTACAATAATTTTCTTGACAGTTACTCCAGCCAAGCTGTAAAGTTATTCTCTAAGTTTATTTCATGCTCGAACTAAATAACGGATTTGAAAGCGTTTTACAATTAAGTCCTTAATGCAAAATGCATTAAACTTATCCGCCTCAAAGCCTGTCGCCATGTACAAACATGATTAAGCCTTAGCAAAGAGTAACGTTATCTTAAATTGCGAGAAGACGTACCTTCGGAACGGATTGCCGTTTCTCTCGCCAGAATAAACAGCTGATTTACATCTTGAGATAAATAGCACACATTCAGAGGAAAATCACCAGAATTTTTATTCAGTATAAATTATGGCAGGTTACTGGTTTTTCGACCGAGGATTCTGAAGGGTGTCTAAAGTATGCAGTTTATATGGAGTGTTTCTTTTTTAGAATTCTCAATTGCAAACGTGCAATAGCTACATCCAGCTTAAATTAAGCCGAATGAGTTATTTACATGTAATGTGACCGCATGATACAAATTGTATTATTGCTTTCTAGAATGTTTTTGACAATAATTATAATGAGGCCGGAGATTTTGACCACATCTTGAGTCTTGAATTTGAAGGCTGAATAAAAAAAATATATTAGATTGATTAAACGAAAGTTTAATTGTGAACGTGAATTATCTTATTGTTTTTAAAGTTAATTATTATATTTAGTTCACAAAGTAACACTTATGTATGTGAAAGCAAATTTTATAGCTTTGCATAGGTTGTAGTTATTACCTATCCATTTCGTTTTGTTACTTCAAAAATAAGTAAGAACCGGTGGCTCCGGAATCTTAATCTATTATCTCTTACGCAGATGATTAATTACATCGACGTCAATCGTTCTTCGCTTGCTTGTCCAATGCGAGCGATGCTTTTTGTTTCCGTCCCTTTCTATCCCATTCCTTTAGAAGGGGCACGCCATAGCAAAATTCGTCGCATGGTGCAACGACGGGCGAACAGTCTAGAAACGACGACTCGGCTGACGAGCGGTGTATGGCATACGCGTCCCGCAAACCTATACCGCCATATTTTTTACTGCTCCCGGGATATACAACGAGAACTAAACTACGCGCGAGTGTGGTGGAGTGATTTGGTGCAGCTTCAGGATTCCCGAAGACACCAGGAGGCTGCCATTTGAGAAGAAGAGGACTGATTTGCAAGGTAGGTGTGCCCTCATCCTTCCGCCTCCTACAATACTACCAATTCCACTCCCTCTCCTATCCTAGGCGATCAGAACCCATCCCTATACAGTCCACAATAATAATATTTTTTCCAAATCACCTAGGAACATACCGGTTTCGGTGTAACGCCGAACCAATGTTTCTTTTAATTATATTTAGTTCCTCTAAAAGTAAATTAAATAACCTTTCGAACCGAGTATAATACTTATATTATACCTCCCTTAATAAAAAACGACGAGAAAAAAGAATATGTCAGAAGTATAAAATCACGCTCAAAAATGGCGGGAAAATATTTCTAATTTTCACTTTATACTGCCCTTGCGTGGACTACATGTATATTATTTGGTGTTATTTGGTATCATTCGAAAGCTCATTTCATTACGCGTCTATTGATGTATAATATAGCGCAATCTGTTAAGTTTTAATAAAAGGGACATTAGTTACTTGTGCGCAGTCTACGGCTTCAGAAAAAAGGGACATTTGTCCCTTGGAGCAATCAACAGATTTGGAAAAAAGGGAGTTTTGTCCCTTGAAACAATCGACAAGTTAAGCGACTAGTTACCTGAGTCAGTTCAATACTCGGCACAACAAGACTCATTGGTTAGCCGCGAAGAGAGTCTTATAATATGTATCTAAAAGGCACTTTGGATTATTCGATTTGTTATAAAAATCAGATATGTCACTTGTTGGATTCTGCGATGCCGATTGTGCCAACTGTGATATAGATTGCCGTTCTTATACGGGTTACTGTTTTAAATTAGCAGGCAGCCCGGTTTCATAGGCCTCAAGGAAGCAGCATATCGTAGCTTTTTTTAATGCATTTTATATACCATATTTCCATAAAAATGGCTGTTCTTATATACCAACGTCTTGTCGACAAAACTTGTAGTTTCAGCATTTTATTTTCAAACAACACCGAGAATTATAAAACCCCTTTGAAGTCCTTTAGTTAGCAGCCAGCTTAGTAATGCAGTTTTGCTCTAAACAGGGGCTATTAAGAAACTGTCACTTGCACTAATAACAAGGAGTTAAATGACAGAATAATCTAGCGTTTACAATACCGCATTATTTTATGTAAAGCTTGACCTGTTATTAGAAGTTGTATGAAGGTTTTTGGACTGCTGTAACTGCGTTTGCATTAGCGTGACTCTTATAGACTAAACATATTTTTAGGTCTCCAAAAAAACTTTTAATCTAATTCGTTAGTACTAAGTTAAAGATTTCATGAGAGATAACACCGGGTAATTTCAATGGCATCTCTTGCTAAGATTGTCTAATGCAGCTGATATACCTAGTAGTATGCGTGACAATAGATTTAAGAATAGGCATTATGCTTACATCCAATCGTGAAAGCCCACTTTTCATAATTGTGTTAAAACAACTAGGGAAACCATTCAGCGATGGTTTTGTAGTGGGCAAATTGTATTTATTGTGTTCAATTTAATATTGTTACTTATTGTGTTACTTTGTTTCTATCTTAACTTAGTTCAACCATAAACATTACATAAATAATGAATTAAAATTATTGTACATGTTGACAAACCAACACTTTGATAGTAGTGAATCTACCGGCGCCTGCGGCGACGCAAGATGCTCCGTCTTTCTCTCACGCGCTCAATGGGTGCCACACCCTACCGCATACCAGAGCTCGGACGCCGGCCAGTCGTCTCCTTACTTACTTAACGAGCTTACGCGCATTTAGCTCTGCCTCATAGCTATTTATTTTATATATTTTATTTATTTATAGACTCACGCCTGTATCCCCGAAGGGGTAGGCAGAGGCGTAGTTATCATCATCAGCCTTTAACAGTCCACTGCTGGACTAGGCCTCTCCTTTGAAAGGAGGAATTGGCCTACTCTACCACGCTGGCCAAACGGGTTGGTATAGGGTTTGTATCAAGTTTTCCTTCTCTTATAGTGTTGTAGAATAAAATATGTGTTTCATCTAGTTGTTATTTTATTGAAGTAAGTGGTAATCTAGTTACATCGAATACGAAGAATTTTGAATACTTTGTAAAAACACTATAAAGCTAGTATTATTACAACACACCTCCTTAATCAAAATTCTCTAGAATAAATAAGTTATAAAAATTTACTTAAAATATAACAATTAAAAGAAAAAACAGTATGGAAATGTATACTAAGTACCAAAGCAAACGTGTAAAATATATTAACACTAAACCTAAGCCTAGTACACATCTACCATGTGCCGCACGCTGCAATCATTTAGTTAAGATGTCAGCGGGCATATCACTTGATTTGATATATTTTAAGTTTACCAAATTATCACTAATCTTTTCTCTAATAAAGTGATATTTGGCATATATATATTTCGTCCTATGGTGGTGTACCGGATTTAAAGCCAAACTCTGTGCACTCTGACTATCAGACAGAGACAAACAGTTATGGTATTAGGTAATAACTTTTGCCTTACCATAGGATCTGAAATTAATTCAGTGATAAATCTCCTTAAATAAATCGCTTCCTTCGTAGCTTCAGTTATTGCCATATACTCGGCTTCCGCTGAGGACAAAGCTACGATATGCTGCTTCCTTGAGGCCTATGAAACCGGGCTGCCTGCTAATTTAAAACAGTAACCCGTATAAGAACGGCAATCTATATCACAGTTGGCACAATCGGCATCGCAGAATCCAACAAGTGACATATCTGATTTTTATAACAAATCGAATAATCCAAAGTGCCTTTTAGATACATATTATAAGACTCTCTTCGCGGCTAACCAATGAGTCTTGTTGTGCCGAGTATTGAACTGACTCAGGTAACTAGTCGCTTAACTTGTCGATTGTTTCAAGGGACAAAACTCCCTTTTTTCCAAATCTGTTGATTGCTCCAAGGGACAAATGTCCCTTTTTTCTGAAGCCGTAGACTGCGCACAAGTAACTAATGTCCCTTTTATTAAAACTTAACAGATTGCGCTATATTATACATCAATAGACGCGTAATGAAATGAGCTTTCGAATGATACCAAATAACACCAAATAATATACATGTAGTCCACGCAAGGGCAGTATAAAGTGAAAATTAGAAATATTTTCCCGCCATTTTTGAGCGTGATTTTATACTTCTGACATATTCTTTTTTCTCGTCGTTTTTTATTAAGGGAGGTATAATATAAGTATTATACTCGGTTCGAAAGGTTATTTAATTTACTTTTAGAGGAACTAAATATAATTAAAAGAAACATTGGTTCGGCGTTACACCGAAACCGGTATGTTCCTAGGTGATTTGGAAAAAATATTATTATTGTGGACTGTATAGGGATGGGTTCTGATCGCCTAGGATAGGAGAGGGAGTGGAATTGGTAGTATTGTAGGAGGCGGAAGGATGAGGGCACACCTACCTTGCAAATCAGTCCTCTTCTTCTCAAATGGCAGCCTCCTGGTGTCTTCGGGAATCCTGAAGCTGCACCAAATCACTCCACCACACTCGCGCGTAGTTTAGTTCTCGTTGTATATCCCGGGAGCAGTAAAAAATATGGCGGTATAGGTTTGCGGGACGCGTATGCCATACACCGCTCGTCAGCCGAGTCGTCGTTTCTAGACTGTTCGCCCGTCGTTGCACCATGCGACGAATTTTGCTATGGCGTGCCCCTTCTAAAGGAATGGGATAGAAAGGGACGGAAACAAAAAGCATCGCTCGCATTGGACAAGCAAGCGAAGAACGATTGACGTCGATGTAATTAATCATCGATAGGAAGGTAGATGGCGCTACCAAACATTTTAATTTTAAACATAAAAAAATAAAACAAAGAATTGATTGTTAATTGCCGACAATTTCCGTATTTTTTTAATACCTTTTTATGTTATACAGGGTGTCCAGTAAATAGCATGACATACTGCAGGGGGTGATAGCTTGGGTCACTACTGTAACGGGTTCTGGTAGTAAAACGCAGAAAAGGTTCTATGCGATTATTTGCCGAGTTTGGCCTCGCTTCCTATGCCGAGTATGACCGGTACCTACCGAGTGTACGTCATAATACCGTCCATACGCTCGGCCAATCAGGGAAGGCCATCGTCCGCGCTCGTAAGTTTTGCCCATATTTGGTTACGCGCCGACACCAACGCTGATGGAGGGCCCGGTATATAAAGGGGCCGACAGAGAGGCCGGCACCGCTACTCTAACGTCGCTTCTGCTACCTACCTACTATAACTAAGCGTACCTACTGACCCTACGTCGTATCTACGTGTATCCTGGTCCCAGCTACGGGTAAGCACTACATTTACTGCGTTAGCGTACTGCCCATCTCTCTACCCGCTAGATGAGGCCGGCTGACGCCGCCTGCCTGACTCTATTGGTTGTGGCTCTCCTAAAGCTGCTTGCCTTCAGGTTCCAGGTTCACCTTAAGACTCCGGCTACGCTCCTAGACCGCTACACTTTCCTGCATCGCCTTCGGCGTCACCTCTGCCGAAGAGTCTGGCCTGCCCTGCGCCCGGCGCCCCACGTTGGGCGCCACTGTAACGGGTTCTGGTATTAAAACGCAGAAAAGGTTCTATGCGTTTATTTGCCGAGTATTGTCTCACTTCCCTTGCTACGAGTATGACCGACCAACAACACGACACTGGCCTGAACACTAAGGGCTGCAGTCTCCCACGCTGTTCCCTCCGGTAGTGTGTAGGCAGGCTGCTCGAAGGCTGCGCGTAGCGGTACAGGTCCTCGCTGACGTTGGCTCAGCTGGCAGGCGCCGGCGGTGCGAGTATGATGAGCAGGGCAGGCCAGACTCTTCGGCAGAGGTGACGCCGAAGGCGATGCAGGAAAGTGTAGCGGTCTAGGAGCGTAGCCGGAGTCTTAAGGTGAACCTGGAACCTGAAGGAAAGCAGCATTAGGAGAGCCACAACCAATAGAGTCAGGCAGGCGGCGTCAGCCGGCCTAATTTAGCAGGTAGAGAGATGGGCAGTACGCTAACGCAGTAAATGTAGTGCTTACCCGTAGCTGGGACCAGGATACACGTAGATACGACGTAGGGTCAGTAGGTACGCTTAGTTATAGTAGGTAGGTAGTAGAAGCGACGTTAGAGTAGCGATGCCGGCCTCTCTGTCGGCCCCTTTATATACCGGGCCCTCCATCAGTGTTGGTGTCGGCGTGTAACCAAATATGGGCAAAACTTACGAGCGCGGACGATGGCCTTCCCTGATTGGCCGAGCGTATGGACGGTATTATGACGTACACTCGGTAGATACCGATCATACGTTACACTACCTATCAATATAACACAATATATGTTCAGCAAAATCAAAAAAGGTTCAGCAAAAAGGATTTACAGTTTTACAAAATTTTCCGAAATATCGAAAAATCTCTACCTTGAAACAGATTTTTAAGCATCTCGTTATGAAAAAATCCTTTTCTAGAACTTTTTTTACATCAAATTATTCGTGAATAGGTTACTCTACTCATTATTAGATTTTTTTTGATGAAAAAACAAGAACGTTTTGAAGAAATAGTTTTTTTAGTTGAAATTTTCAAAGAACGATTTTCTTTTCGCATAACTTTAACCTACAGTGGTGAAAAAAAATTATGTGGCAGTTTTATACAACAAACTTAAAAGATAGCCTGTTTAATGGTGATTTAGGAAAGATACAATACTAGTGCATTTTCATTAAAAAAATACAAAAAAAATGCTATCTTAGTTCCAGAGAAGCCGATTTTGTTGAAAATGTAATTAACGTAATTTTGACAAAAACCACTATGAGAATAAGTAATAGCTGCTCATTTACGCGAATTATTATAAAACTAGTTGTGATACGTAAAATGCGACATGCACGCGTAATGACTAAAGGTTTTTACCTGCTCGCCGACCGACCCGACCGGTTACTGTCTAATGCTCGGGCCACACTACCTTACCGTCTACCGGGCTGTTACCGCCATAATTATGGCAATAAATTACCGTTAAATTACTACGTGAAGTCCTGTGGTTACACTAGAGTTTACCGAGATATGCCAATAAACTAGGCGGTAAAAATATCATTTTTCAAGATGGCGGATGAAGCTGCAGCTGATTGGTATTTTATGAGTGCCAATTATTTTAACATGAATCTTTTAAATTTTTAGCTTTCTGTCGGGTATCCCAGAGAGACGGTTCGGATTGCAATAACTCCAAAAATTCCTTACAACGGGTACCTTACAACGATTCGAATTCAAAGTCACATTACTTGCATTTAAAATAAAATGCTCTTATTAACTAAAATAGCTTATTTTTCGTATTTTCAAAAATTAAAATGTACTAGTATTGTATCTTTCCAAAATCACCATTAAACAAGCTATTTTTTAAGTTTGTTTTACAAAACTGCCACATACATTTTTTTTCACCACTGTAGGTTAAATTTAAGTGATAAGAAAATAGTTCTGTGCAAATTTTAACAAAAAATAGTATTTCTTGAAAACATTCTTGTCTTTGATAGAAAAAAGACTTATCAATGAGTAAAGTACCTATTCACAAATAATTTGATGTAAAAAAAAAAATACTAGAAAAGGATTTTTTCATTACGAGATGCTTAAAAATCTGTTTCAAGGTAGAGATTTTTCGGTATTACGGAAAATTTGTAAAACTGTAAATCTAGTATCTTCTTGGGTTTACGCGAATGTTACACATTGAAATTAAACTACAGTTTACGGATTTTATCGCGTTGTATTGGTTTCACTAAGTTATTACATTTGAAACTAATGATCTAGAAACTATATTTTTTATTTATTACCAGCCGACGTTTCGAATTCTATACAGAATTCATGTTCACGGCAGACTGAGGTGATATTTGTCTTTTTCTTGAATGTATATGTTATCTCAAGGTACCCGAACATTTTTCAACGACTGGTGTTACTATTTACGCAGAATGAGCTCACAGTGTCCTTAGGTCTTCTGGTGACTTTGTCCTTCTTGGGTTTCATTAGCCTTATTAAAAGGACCCAAGCTGGAGGAACATTCCAACCATCTTCCCTATTGAAATTAGGGTGTTTTTTTAATTTCAATAGCCTCTCGTATCATCCTTGGAAGAAAACGATGTTCTTTTGCGAGTATCTGTGGTTCATCAAATCGCAGGTAGTGGTTGGGTCCTTGTTCCACATGTTCACACACAGCAGACTTTGTTGAGCGTTTATGTTTTATGTCAGCTATATGTTCTTTGAGTCGAATGCCTATGCTTCTCTTGGTTTGTCCAATGTATGAGAGCCCACATTCACAGTCAATTTTGTAGACACCGGCCTCTTGCAAGGGTAACTGACACTTGACAGATGGTAATAATTGACTGATCTTCGTTGGCGGCTTGTAGTAAGTTTTGATAGAAGCTCGCTTCAAGATGTAGCCAATTTTGTCGGTCACGCCCTTGATGTATGGGAGGACAGCAGGTTGTCTTTCTACTGTGGCTGGTTTTTCTTTCTTCTGGGATCTGTGACAGTGGCGCGGCGGTCGGAGCTTGTTGTCTTGCAGAACTTACCTGACATGTTGAAGCTCAGCGTCCAGGTGTTTCTTGTCACAGATCCCGCGGGCTCTCTGAAACAGAGACATTCCTACAGTAGCTAACTGTTTAGGATGGTGGTGAGATTCACCGTTTAAGTACCTATTTGTATGGGTCTTTTTCCTATACACAGTATGGCTTAAGGAGTTGTTTTTATTCCTGATGACAACATGTCAGGTAAGTTCTGCAAGACAACAAGCTCCGACCGCCGCGCCACTGTCACAGATCCCAGAAGAAAGAAAAACCAGCCACAGTAGAAAGACAACCTGCTGTCCTCCCATACATCAAGGGCGTGACTGACAAAATTGGCTACATAGTTAGTTAGTTAGTTGGACAGGTGTTTTCCGCACTTAGCCACTTAATTGGGCCATTGTGCGTTAGCAGGGACACGGTTGTCGCCTGCTACTCATACCATGCAAGCTCCTTCCAGAAGGCCATGAGTTGACCAGTGTTGCGTATGGCTTCACTCATGGTTCTGGGGTTGTTCAGGAACCTCGTCCGTTGGTCGCTCACGCTGGTACAATGTAAGATCACATGAGCGGGTGTTTCTTCGGTCTCCATGCAGCCCCTACATAGTGGGCTGTCTGTGACGCCGATGTTGTAGAGATGCTTGTTTAGTGGACAGTGGCCGGTTATTATGCCAGTCAGATGCTTGAGTGTTTTCCTGTTGGAGTGCAACAATTTTTGCGAGAGTCATTTATCTAATTGGGGAAAGGCATCTTTAGATTGCCTACACTCTTTTAACTCTGCCCACTCTTTTTCATGTTGTTGTAGGGTTCTCTCGCGTAACCACGTTTTTAGTTGGTTAAAAGGTATCGGAACAGTTGGTTCGGGTCCCAGAGTTGTTGTGTCCGATCCTTTCCTTGCCAGTTGGTCTGCTGCGTCATTGCCCGCGGAGTCACTGTGTCCTCGTATCCACTGGAGCGTGACCCGATTCCTCGCTGCAGTTTCCTGCAGCTCTTGGTGGCACTCCATAATTAGGCCGCTGTTAAAGCAGTTGCCATCGAGAGCTTGTAGTACTGAGGCACTGTCTGTGATGATGCGTATTGACAGGTTGCTCACGTTTCTGGCCGCGATCGCCGTCGCCGCCCTTATAATCCCAACGCATTCAGCTTGGAAGATGGTGTTGAGTTTACCAAGCGATGTTGAGAGATTGATGTTCAAGTCATGGGAGAATACTCCGGCACCTGTCCCATACTTTGTTTTTGAGCCGTCTGTGTATACTCTAACTTCGTGTAGACCAGAGCTATCCTTGTGCTCTTCATGCAGTTGTATGCGGTATTTTTTGTCAAAGACAAAGGTTTTAGGTATGAGGTCGCACGTTGCATCTAGCATCGGGATCTCGTTAGTTAACGTCCTTTTCAGGCGTACATGGGTTATTCGGTCGTCTCTTCTCCAAAGGCCGAACTTATCGAGCCGAATCGCGGTGGCACCTGCTTCCTGCTGGATGATGAGGTGCAATGGTCGCAAGTCGAGAAGCACCTCCAATGCCGCCGTTGGAGTTGTTTTCATGCAGCCTGTTGTGGCCAGACAGGCGAGGCGTTGTATGCTCTGCAGCTTGCTCTTGATTGTGCTTAGTTCAGTGCGTGGCCACCACACTACTGCACCATATGTGAGCATGGGGCGTATTATGGCAGTGTAGATCCATAGGGTGATGAATGGTTTGAGACCCCATTTCTTGCCTATTATTCTCCTGCACTGCCAGAAGATTGTACATGCTTTTGTGGTTTTAGTGGTGATGTGTTTATTCCAGTTGAGCTTGTGGTCGAGTGTTACACCCAGGTACTTGACTTCACTCGATAGGTTAAGCTCCGTGCCAAAAAGTTTTGGTTTTCTGGTCATACGGGTGTTCCTTTTGTTAGTGAAAAGTACTAGCTCCGTTTTATTTGGGTTGACCGTCAGTTCATGGTGGTTGCACCATTGTTCCATGATCCTGATGGCTGCTTGCATCCGATAATGGATCATGTCTTCCGATTTCCGTTTCCTTTGATTAGGATGATTATATCATCTGCGTAGCCGACCGTGTAGAAGCATTTGTCATTCAGGCTTCTCAACAGATCGTCTACCACTATGTTCCAAAGCAGGGGTGATAGGACACCTCCCTGTGGGCAGCCTTTTGCTACTATCCCCCTTGTGGTGGTGTTAACCGTGAATTGAATAGCCCTTTGTTTCAGGAGTTGATCCATCCAGCCCCTGACGGTTTGTTCAACTCCGAACTTGTCAAGGGCTCGGCTAATGCTGGTGAATTTAGTTTTGTCGAAGGCGCCTTCTATGTCAATGAAGGCGCCTAAGGTCATTAGTTTGTCAGATAGCGCTGTCTCTATGGTCCCCACTACGCAGTGAAGTGCTGATTCCGTTGATCTACCACTTCTGTAGGCATGTTGTTGCGGGTGTAGTGGTCTGCGTAGCAGTGCGCCTTCCCGTAGGTATCTGTCAACGAGCCTCTCCAGCGTTTTCAGCAAGAAGGAGGTTAAACTGATAGGTCTGAACGATTTTGCTTGAGTGTAATCCGTTTTGCCTGGTTTTGGGAGAAATATGACTTTTACTTCCCTCCACCTTCGTGGTATGTAATTGTGCGCTATAGATGCTCTATATATGCTGAGTAGCTGTGGCACAATCGTTGTGCAGCCCCATTGTAGAAGTGCTGGTGTTATTTCGTCCAGGCCTGCAGATTTGTACGGCTGGAAGCTATCAATTGCCCATTTCAGCCGGTCCACGGTAACCATGTTGTTGGCTATCGTCCAGTCTGTTTGGGTCGGTGGTCTGTGTTCTGATTCTTCCCAGTCACAGTCGTCGGTCACAGTGCAACCTGGGAAGTATGTTTCGATTTGGCTTATTTCCATGTCTGTGATTGCGTAGGTGCCATCAGGCTTTCTGATGGAGCCTAGGGTCTTGTTGCTGTCCTGGGGTAGGATCTTTTTTACCCTGGCTGCCTCGCATGTGGAGTTAATGTTGGTGCAGAAATTTCGCCAGGACTCTCCCCTACGGAATCGTATGCGTTTCTTGTAGTGCCACTGGGCTTCTTTGTGTTTGTCCCAATCTGTGTCTTTCCTTGTGTTTTTGGCCCGGTTGAAGAGTTTCTCAGATTGCGCCTGAGCTTCTCCAGTTCCGATCCCCACCATTGCGTTTTACTACTCGTTTTCGGTAGTGTGGTGGGGCAGGCTTGTTGGTAGCTGCGTTGTATGCATTTTGTTAGTGAGTTAGTGTTGTGTTCTATGTTTGTAGTGCTTGCTGTCATGTCGTTGAAATTTGACATGGCTATTTCCTGTTCGAGCAGGGTCTTGTAGCTCGCAATGTTGGTATTGCGTGGGTTGCGTTTTGGTTGTGTGACCCTCTCTTGCACTCGTATGTCATAGCAGATACGTCTGTGGTCGGCAAAGGATGGTTCGGCGGACACATGCCAGTTCGTGACAAGTTCCGCGGCCCCATCCGATGCCAGTGTAAAGTCTACTATGGTTTGATATCTGGAGCTAACAAATGTGGGCTCTGAGCCTTTGTTGATTACCGTTAGTGTTGTTGTGTAGATGTATTCAGTTAGGATCTCACCTCGTCTATTTGCCTCGGGGCTTCCCCACAATGGATGGTGGGCGTTAGCATCTGCCGAGAGTATTATTGGCCAGCCGTGGTCCTCACAGTGCTACACTAGCTCGGCCAGCTCCTTCAATGGGATCTCCTCATCACCGGGCATGTAGACCGAAGCTAGTACTAGCATCTGATCACTGGGCCCTGTTCGTATTCCCACGGCTGTGAGATCTCTAGAACAAAAGTTAGTCAGCAGCAATGCTGGTACCGTTCGGGGAATGTATATGCATGTTCTCGGCTTAGGAGCCGAGCTCCAGTGCAATATCTTACCTCCGATGTTGTTGAGTCCACATATGGTGTCGCCTCTAATCCACGGCTCCTGGATTAGGGCTATTGTGTGGTGGTTAACCTCCAGCAGCCTGCGTAGGGTAGCCGTTGCAATTTGCTTGTGCTGGAGGTTCGTCTGTACGACTCTAGTCTGACGAAGATCCGAGAACATTGATGTCCACGGATTCCCCGTCAGACGAGTCGTGCTCGTCGTCGACGTCCGTCACAGCGATGTTTGTCGCTGCGGGCGTCGTGTGTGCTCGGGCTGTGCCCGACGTGGAAGGTTCGGCCGGTGTTGTCGCTTTTCTCTGCCTACTGGCGAGCGGCATCTCCACGGGCGCGGCAGCCGCCCCACCACCTCCCGCCCCAGCAGCGTGGAACACTACGTACACGCTGCCGGTGAAGAAGGAGACTCGGCGGTCGCGCGCCTCGATTTTCGGCATTTCCGATTCGGGGATGCCCAGAGATAGGTACAGGCCGTGTTCTTGCATGGTAGCGCTGTATAGTTGCCAAGTTTGGACAGCGTACCATGGGTTTTGGGCAGCTAGGAGTTGGTGAATCTTCGGGAGGTCCAGGCTGGTCGACCTCGGCAGCCAGAGCGATGCGCGTACGCGCTTCGCGAGATCCGTCTGCCTGATGACGGTCAGCCTGGTTCCTTCAACCGGTGATTGTAGTCCCGCTACCGTCTGTTTGATCCACGCCAGTGATTTTTCATCCTCGCACCATAACTTTAGGACACCTCCTGCTGCGAGGGGTTTGCCTCTAAAGGATGGCGCGAGTGCAGGCTCGTTGTTTGACCGAGGTGCGAAGGCTGCTTCTAGAATCCGCTCCTCTATGGAGCGTTCGAGCAGCCTTGCTTGTTCCACCGTCAGGTTTGTAGGTGGAGTGGCAACGACGGCCACCATCAGATGCGAGTTAGTCACATCGGCGTAGCTAATCGTTGCCCTCTTGGGTGTTGCGTCCACTCTTGCACGCTTCGACGTGGCGCTTGGTGGTGTGTCATCGTGACGGTTCCTCTTCGACGGTGTCGCCGAAGTGGGCCGTCCCGAGAGCGCCAGGTTGGTTGGTGCGTGCCGAGGTCCGCGTTTTCTAGGGCCGCGTTTGCGGCGTGGCCCGGTGATGCCCCATGGGGCTGCCGGCTCCGCATCTCCGACTGCCGTCGGATGGTCGCGACGGGGGTTGCCCGGTGCTGCACCGGCCGGAGCGGCGCGTGCAGCCGGCGGGAGCGAGCCCGAAGGCTCACTCTTCGCCGTCCGCGTGGCTTCCGCTTGCATGCCTGAGCTGCTGCGTCCACCACTCGCGCCGCGCCCGGCCGATTGCATCATCCTGGGCGGTTTCCTCATCGCGCTGGCTGGGGCCGGGTGTTCGCGCTGGTGCGTTGCACCAGCTGTTTGTCGTCTCGCGGGGGGTGCGTTCGCCGATGTTGTCGGTTCGCTACCTCCCGCGGGGGGTGCGTTCGCCGATGTTGTCGGTTCGCTACCTCCCGCGAGGGCTGCGTTCGCCGACGTTGTCGGTTCGCTACCTCTCGCGTGCGCTGCGTACTCGCGCTGGCGTCGATGATGACGGGAGCGCTTTCCGCGGTGTTTGCCTCTACCGGTTCCGGTTGACGCGGAGCCAACGTTCGCCTCGCGGCGTTCGTCTGCTCGACGCGGTACCACCGTCCAGGAGGTGTTGGTAATATGTTCTGCACGAGGCATGGCGCTTGCCAGGTCGTGTAGGTCTAAACTTTCTCGTGAAACATTGCTCCCCCCAGAATACGTGGGGCAGCCTGGACCCGAGGGCGCAGGGAGGGATTCTCCAGCGTCGCGGCTGGTACCCTCCTGGGGTAGTTGCTTCTTTTGTTTCACTTCCATATTGTTTGCTTCGTATGAGTGTGAGTGTGTGTGTGAGTGTGTGTGTGTGTGTGTGTGTGTGTGTGTGTGTGTGAGGGCGGCTGGAGGTTTCTGTTGTGTCTGTTTCATAGGGAACCAGACCAAAAGCGGGCGGCAACCTCGGGAAGGATAGTCCACCAGCCTTGCCTTATGGATCTACACGACTTGCGCTCTCCCCTAAGGCCATTCGCCAAACTCTGCAATGGACGCAGGTGCAGAGAGTAGAAGTCAGTGCAGTTCGATGGTGTTAAATGAGTTGAAGTGCACAGGCCTCCGCCCATTGGCTACATCTTGAAGCGAGCTTCTATCAAAACTTACTACAAGCCGCCAACGAAGATCAGTCAATTATTACCATCTGTCAAGTGTCAGTTACCCTTGCAAGAGGCCGGTGTCTACAAAATTGACTGTGAATGTGGGCTCTCATACATTGGACAAACCAAGAGAAGCATAGGCATTCGACTCAAAGAACATATAGCTGACATAAAACATAAACGCTCAACAAAGTCTGCTGTGTGTGAACATGTGGAACAAGGACCCAACCACTACCTGCGATTTGATGAACCACAGATACTCGCAAAAGAACATCGTTTTCTTCCAAGGATGATACGAGAGGCTATTGAAATTAAAAAACACCCTAATTTCAATAGGGAAGATGGTTGGAATGTTCCTCCAGCTTGGGACCCTGTCATAAGGCTAATGAAACCCAAGAAGGACAAAGTCACCAGAAGACCTAAGGACACTGTGAGCTCATTCTGCGTAAATAGTAACACCAGTAGATGAAAAATGTTCGGGTACTTTGAGATAACTTATACATTCAAGAAAAAGACAAATATCACCTCAGTCTTCCGTGAACATGAATTCTGTATAGAATTCGGAACGTCGGCTAGTAATAAATAAAATATAGTTTCTAGATCATTAGTTTCAAATGTAATAACTTAGTGAAACCAATACAACGCGATAAAATCCGTAAACTGTAGTTTAATTTCAAACTGTAAATCCGTAAGATTTTGCTGAACATATATTGTGTTGTATTGATAGGTAGTGACCCTAGCTATCACCCCCTGCAGTATGTCGTGCTATTTACTGGACACCCTGTATATCTAATTCAAACCTACATAAGTTTCTTACCAATTAGATTTTCAAGCAAAAGAACCATTTCCGATACAAATCCGATAAGAAATACTCTTACTGGAATGTGCACAGTTGTTTACTTTTTCTAGCCAAATATAACCTGAATATCCGCAAATTTTTTCGATAATCAATATCTCATGAATAATATGAGTATTATTTATCATATATATAGGTTTATTTATATACTCATAATAAAAAAATAACACAGAGCATAAATGTAGCCTTATCAACATACATATGTATTTACATTCAATAAAAAAGAAAAAAATAAATGCCGTTTTTACAATACGCCCCGCGCGCAAAATGCAAAGTCAGCGAAATAATATTTTTTTCACATGCTAATATCTAAATAACTTTTCAAGCATGTATTGCTATAATTTTATTTATTTGTTAAGATAATATCACCAGGTATATAACAAAACAAAAGGAACCAACGTTCAACTCGTAATGTTATCACGATAAACAATTGTTTCGACTAAGTCGTTAAAAGTCGTAATTGTTTACATAGCATCCGGTTCGGCCCCTCGCATAAAGTAAACACTTCATTTAAACGTAATGTATTTGGGATCATATGAAAGAATAATTCATTAAGTTGAACAAAAACATCACTTCAGCACCCTCACGCTACAAACGAATAAACAATGACTGATTTATTGAGCTCGCCCGTGAAGTGCTCGGCGGCGCGTTTAGCCGTAAGCACTTGGGATTTTTTAGGTACCTACGCGAAACGACGCAGCGGGTATGCGATGTCTGGACGAGTATTAACTCTCAGGAGCATGAGGCAACCAATAAATTCTTGATATGGATATACTTCTAGATTATGATCACTATCACTGCTGGTACTGACCTCTAGTTTTCCAGATATTGGAGCTGTACAAGTTTTACAATTCTCCATTGCAAACTTTTGTAAAAGATTATTTATATAACTTTTCTGATGTACTTTTATTTCATCATTTTTCCTGGTTATATTTAAACCAAGATAATAGCTTAAATAGCCCAAATCTTTTATTGAAAAACATTTTTTCAAGTAATTTTTGACAATGTCACACGTCTTGTCTTTTCTATAAAAAAGAATTATGTCATCGACAAAGATTGCAACTATAACCAACTCTTTTCCAAAAAGTTTGGTATTCACACATGGTTCAGATGGAGTTTTCACAAAACCAAAAGACGATAAAGTTTCATCTAACTTTATATTCCAGGCACGTGGAGCTTGTCTAAGTCCATACAGGGATTTTTGTAAGAGACACACTTTTTTCTCCATACCCTTTACTTTAAAACCTTGAGGTTGCTCCATGTAGACTTTCTCTAGTAGATTCCCATTTAAAAATGCAGTGTCAACGTCCAAAAGACGCATATTCAAACCCAATTCAGCTGCGAGAGCCAGTAGAGTACGTAAAGAGGAGTAACGCACGACAGGAGAAAATGTCTCAAAATAGTCTACATCTGGCGTCTGGGTGAATCCCTTAGCAACTTATCTTGCTTTATAGGAATTTAAACTTTTGTGGTCACTATTATTACTTTTTACTGTTCCTACGGGATATATACCACGTACCTTTGTTTTGAGTAACCGATATTTCGGCACTGTTGCAAGCGCCATGTTCACGGATGTACTGAAGTATTGCGGGTGGATGAATGTTATAAACAAGTAAACCGGTCTACCCGCTTTCTTACTCGTTTATTGCGCGCACAACCACTACCACCATTTTCACTTTCACACTGTATTCGATCGCGATACATTGTACTCACTACGTCGGCTCGTGATTTAAGTTTTTGTGGTTCACAGGTTTTGCATAGAGTAAGAAAAGAAGTAACGAGTAAGAAAGTGGGTTGACCGGTTCACTTGTTTATAACATTCATCCACCCGCAATACTTCAGTACATCCGTGAACATGGCGCTTGCAACAGTGCCGAAATATAGGTTACTCAAAACAAAGGTACGTGGTATATATCCCGTAGGAACAGTAAAAAGTAAT
The DNA here is from genome assembly GCA_944739405.2 of Euclidia mi. NCBI lineage: Eukaryota > Metazoa > Arthropoda > Insecta > Lepidoptera > Erebidae > Euclidia > Euclidia mi. The sequence continues at coordinate 19,588,295 of OX123204.2, read as the reverse complement.
CTTGCTTTGTACTTCACAACATTTTTTGCTGGATCTTTCTTTAACTTATAGACCCATTTACACGGTATAACTTTCTTGTTTTCTCTGTCAACCAATTTCTATGTCTTTAGCTTCATCAATAAATTATATATATCTGTCATTGCCATCTGCCACTTATTAACATCATCAGCCAATATAGTCTCATTATAAGTTCTAGGCTCATCAAACACTTGACTAGACACTTGGTATGAGAAGTAATTAGGAGGTTTCCGATCTCGTGATGGATATCTATGTCCATCATTTTGACTAGTAGAAACTACTTCTTCCTCAATTGCTTCAAACAATTGATCAGCTTCAGCAGTCTGATCTTCAGTGACAACAGTATGGCCTGGAGCCGGTTTAATAATGACCTCTGGAAATTGATCAAAAGACTCTAGAACTGTACTGTTTTCTTCCGGTATAGGCAGACTATTAGACAGTACTAAAGGTGCAGTAGAAGTCTTAGTATTGTTGACATTTCTATTATTTAAACTAGAAAAACAATCTTCAAAAAATGTTACGTCTCTAGACTTTTGTAAGATTCTAGGACAAGATGGTTTTCTAAAAAGATACGTATCAGGGTCTTCTGTACAGCCTACAAATACAGCTTCATTGATGAAGCTGTATTTGTTGACCTTAAGATCCAATTTCTTACGGTGACAAGAAGGTATAAATATGTATAAGAGCTCTACACCCAAAAACTCTGAGATTACCTAGGTCTGGTTTGCAACCATTCCACAACTCGTAGGGAGTTTTATAATTTAAGGCACGGTGTGGGCATCTAATCTTTAGGTATATAGCCGTTCGAACAGCATCTTCCCAAAAAAACTTTAGAAAGTTCGCTTTCAGCTATAAGAGAGCGTACCTTTTCTACAATTGAGCGATTAGTAGGCTCGGCAACACCATTCTGCTGAGGACTATATGGTACCGTAGTTTGATGCTTTATACCACAAGATCTAAGATAACTTGAGAATTCACTATTTACGAATTCCTTTCCATTATCCATCCTTATTGTTTTAATTTGAGCCCCAGTTTGTCTTTCAACCATAGACTGGTAGTGACAAAATCTATCCTTTACCTCTGTCTTTGAAGAAATTAAATATACAAAAAATATAGTTCTCGAAAAATCCTCTATAAAAACTAAAAAGTATTTATTACCCTGAAAAGAGCTAACTGACATTAATTAGTCCACAAAGGTCAGAGTGGATCAGTTCTAATATTGAAGTTGCTCTTTTATAAGTAATCGGCTTAAACGGTTTTCGAGCTTGTTTCGCTTGAACACAAGCAACTCATAGATTTTATCCACATCTTTATAATCAATAAGAAGGAGCAATCAATAAGAAGGAGCAGAGGGATTCTTCCTTTTCATGACCTTCTTTTTCTTCTAAGGACAGTTTGGTCTCTTGGGACCGGGTTCTCCACAACCATAGCACACAATTTTCTTTGCCTTTGACTCAACAGAAGTGGCATCAACTTTTGACTTCATAGCTGTTTCCAGTTTTATCGAGCTTTCCTTGGACATTTCGTTCAGTAATTTGGACTTTACCAGTTCGGTTGTAACGTTTACATTACTATTTTCAAGAGACATAATCAATGGGTCATATCTCGACGTCAGACCTCCCAATAGAATAGCAGCAATGGACGTATCATCTAATACTTTGTCTATATCCGCCAAATCTTGAGCAGTGGAAATAACAGCATTGATAAGACTCAATATTATTATCAAAATCTTCAAGTCTCAATCTGTATAATTTCCTTTCTAAGTATAAACGCCTACCACCTTTGTCCTCATAAGCATTTTGTAGAGCTTTCTATGCTTCCGCTGCAGTAGTTACATTTCGGACATGCGTAATTGCAGATGATTCCAGGGTAAGACAAATTTTTGTTAGTGCCTTTTGATCGCTCCTCATCTTTGTGACATTGGAAACGTTCATCCCTGTTGGGTAGCCACTGATAGCTTTCCACAACTCCTCATGCATAAGATAATTACGCATTTTAAACTTCCAAGTACTATACCCTTCTCTATTATGTAGGGTGAACGTTGGAATAGAGGAACTACGCATACCTCGCTCATTTGTGTCTCCATTTGGGTTCGCCATCTCAGAAGTGTATGCGAAGAACTATTATGTTTCGTAGCCAAAAAAAATCACACAAATATCACTTCAACTAATTATTATGAAAACACACATCACTTTTCTAAACAAATACAAGAATGTCGTGCTGATAACGATTTGTTGTAATTTATTTTTCTATTTGAGAATAAAAGATGTGTTTCATCTAGTTGTTATTTTATTGAAGCAAGTGGTAACCTAGTTACATCGCATAAGAAGAATTTTGAATACTTTGTAAAAACACTATAAAGCCAGTATTATTACAAAAGTTCTCTGCATAATATGCTCCCTCTGTCGGCTCTTACGACACCCATGGGATGATATGGGGTGGTGACTTTTCGTATTCTTAATCCGTCACCACACGGAGGCGTAGTATTACACCCATATTTCGCCATAAATTTTTAGGTCCCACGTAATAGGGAGCGAGCCTATTGCCGTTACCGGGCACATCACCAGACTCCGTGCCGCTACTGAGAATTCGGAAAAGCCCAGTAACTCTTTTGCCCGACCCGGGAATCGAACCCAGGACCATCTGCAGTCGCATACGCTATCCACTGGATCACGTAGGCAGTCTGCCTCACAGCTAAAGTTTTCGTATTTCTTATTCGTAATAAGCAAGCAACAGCAGATAGCCGCTGTTGCTTGCCTATTCTTCTCCTCATTTTACTGTATAAACTATAGACTGTGTACTCCTTCTCATTCTCTGCTTGTTCTACGTGTATGAATGTGAACTATTGTGTGTGGTGTAATAAACTTTAAACTCAAAACTGTGAACTATCTTTCTTTTCTATCTTCCACTACACATCTACAACCGCACAGTTTAATAATTTTGTCTCATGTACATGTCTTGGCATGAAAGAAAAGTGTCCATATAGTTTCCAGAACTGTCCTTTCATACATAATAAGTTTTGGCCATAAAAAGGCTTTAAATCATTTACACAGGACAACCGCTGCGATAGGAAAAAGTCGTACCTACATCGCGTAGGACTTTGCAAACTTTTAATCAACGAACGGAGACAAAAATAAGCAAAGTCGAAACAACAATTTGTGAATCAAAGTATTGTCTCATGTCCGAAACGAAACCACAAAACTTGGCGTAAAACCAAAGAGCGAGAATCCCGCTTACACCACCAGGACAATTTTTTTTTTCAATGTGCTAAACTTTATGCCTTCATGTCCAAACCAATGCCACTAACAAACAATATGCCACCTTTAATTCTAAGTACATCGATAGATTCTCTTTGGCCATTAAATCTCTAAGCACATTGGCAATGCATAATCAAGCCGTTATTAAGTGCTCTGGGAGTGTGTTCCTATACACAGTATGTTCATAATAGTCGACTTAATATTATTAATGCAGAATTATGACTCATAATCTGTGGCCCACTTCCATCGCACGTAATTACAGAGTGTCCCTTCAGTAAAATAATAATATTGTTTCTGTGATGGAACTGTTGTAAAAAATTATGCTTGATGCGTTCCTGGTGGTTGATGAATTAGATTGTTTTTTTTTATTACGACATGAAGACAGACATGGTTTTTACGATGCTCTAGCGTTAGTTTGCAAGTGATTAAAAGTAAAAGTTGCTTTTAAGTAATGTTACAATTACTTGGCATCATGAAACCTGTAAATACGGCTGAAAATTGCAATGCATTTGTTGAAAACGTAAATTAGAACTTACATTGGTGACACCACTATTTATTATATACATAATTCTATGTTTATCTGTGCTTTGTGTTTCATTCTATCTGTCGAATCTCTCATATTAATACTACACATACGTTATGCAATTTTTCATTTTTATTACCAATCTCATCAGCATTGATAATTTATTTTGTGTGGATCTGTAAATACGCGTGAAGGATTCCTTTATATAGCCTAGTGGAGAGACCGACTTCACAACCACGGCACGCACCAGTGACTTTTAGAAGTTAAGTGCTGATTTTAGTGTTAATTAGCGCTTAATAATCATTGCGCGGTGGAGGAAATCATTGTGAAAAATCCTGCGTATCTGAGAGTACTCCATAATGTTCGCGAAATATATAAGTATGAAGTCTGCCAATCCGCACTTGGCCAGCGTGGTAGACTATGGCCTGACCCTTCTCACAGTCAGAAGAAGTGGCCCGTGCTTAGCAGTGAGACAGTATATATACAAGGTTGCTGATGATGATTGATTGAGAAGAGCCGAAGCACAAACGCCGTTTTTACCATCAGCATCCGACAGTTTATATAATTTTAGGTGCTCGACAACTTCCGAATGCTTTTTCCAGCATACTCAGAAATAATTCTCGAAGTTTTAAATTTTCTAATTTTTGTTTGAGGTGTATTGACTTTATCATCAACAAAATTTGGAGTCTGGAGTTTTGTTACTAGAATCAGTCACTAGATATAAGAAACGTCGAATGGAAAAATCTATTCTTATCTTAAATGTTAAAGTTCAAGGAACTGGATTTTTCCTACTCAGTATTCAAGTATTATATTCAGTAGTTATCCGAATCGTTCAAGAGATTGTGATGAAGTTCTGATCACTGGTAACAAGATTATGCTAACAATCTATATACTTTGCCCCGTCCCACGTACAAATGTCGTAACTTTTTAGTTGAAAATGATCTATTCATAAACTATAAAGCTCATGGTTCTCTGAATGTAAACTAAGTGTCAAAAGAGATCAACTGAACCTACGGTTGTAGTGTCGCTACAGCAAGAGTGTTATCACAAAAATATTTAGATATATTGCATTAAAATAATAAATTATCTAGAAATGTCTTTGTATTTATTCTCATACGTACATTTTTGCCTTGCTTCATGCCACATTTTACGAATCATGGTTGCCTGTATTTTTTGTTAATTCGATTTTCAAAACAATGAGGACCTAGACAGAAAGACTCACAGACTTACATCAAAGTACGTTTCCACGTTTTCCTTTTGAGGTAAATACCTGAGGTATAAAGAATTTTGCTTTATGAAAAAACGAAATGTTATTATTTCACCCTTTGCATTCAGTCTCTGGAATCCACTAGACTATCACTGTTTCAATTTGTACCAAGCATGAGGGCATTTTGCTTCCCTCCAAACAATGTAATTCTGCATGCATCTTCATCCAACGTAAGCAGCCTTGCATCATCTAATGTAAATATGGACCAGACGTCCGGTGGCTGTGAGATGTCAAGTGAGAATGCTGGTTCTCCGTCTGAATTGTGCCGATTCTGAATGCAAATTACTAGCTCCGCCTGTACTAATGGATGCACGCTGGCCTCTTTCGGGGACGGGCTATGAATACCGCGGGATGCAAGGAGCGATTTATTCTGCTTATGATATTTAGGTACAGGGGAAATGAAGTTGATGGGTTTTAAGATATGTTGGACTCCTACTACATATCTTAATATTTTATAATAATATGGTTGTTTGATTGGTTACGCAAGAAGTATTTTCTAAAGGCATCAATACGAATGAATTTGTCAATATACATATGTACGTGCACTTTATAAGTACATACTACCAGCAAAGCAATTGAAATTAAGGTTGCAGTAACCAACGGCTCCACCGCTTACCATTCCTATCCATAATACCTAATATATAAGCACATGTTTTTTATAAATAAATCAAATAAAGCTGCAACATTAGGTTTTCGTGGGCTGACAGTCGCCAGGCAGGTATCTTTGAACATGCTCAGGACCTTTATTACTGCCCAAATAGACGTTACCTGCACTGTATTTCGTTGCTCTAATTACATTTTAGCTATAGTGTATTATGTATTAATATATAAATTTTCACAAGATTTTCTCATATTTATAAAAGCAATTTTTTTAAAGAACTTTTAATACAGGTAATGAATTTGATTAAAATTACCAAGACAATATTTGGTGTTTGCTTGCAATTTATATAATTATACCGCTGATAATATGTTATATGTACTATATATATCATATGAAATTGTTTATTTCCCAGTCAATCAAATCGAAATTAGTTTTCATTACTGGAAATCCCGGAGGTATTGCTGAATTTAGGATTCCAGGATTTGACACCTATTCGTAATGGATAATAATGTCGTTCAGTCGGTTGCCGTCTAGTATTCTCCAAAAATTCCGTATAACTATCCTAGCACAGTCTCACTGACAAGCGGCGTACATTCGTTATGCAAGAGCAAGGAGTGAGCTCTGTAGTTGCCGTCTGACGTCTTGTGCTCAGAGCACTTTCGTAGCCTTACGGTCAGGCGGCTATTTGAATATACTAACGTTAAGGTGTGTCATCTGTGGGACAAAGAGGCCTAGTTTGTAATAGGTAAGCTTTATTATTATGTTCGTGAGGTTTCTAAAAATTAGCAATCTAGAGGCGTCTGATTCCAAAATAAGCAGAGTATTCCTTCGCGACACACAAAATCTGGACAGATGATTGTTGCAGTGTTGGTAGTTGCTACGAATGCATTTTTATCTATGGCTAAATAAGCTTATGGCAATTCGGCACCTTTTAGCACATAATATGTAGCATACAACTCTTGATTCCCGGGCAGTGTATCAGTGGCTCGCGGCTTTTGGTTGAATGCTTGGCAAGTCCTTCGCTACACAAAATTCGTACATTATGTAGTATTAGTGCGATTGAAAACTAATAACCGTTGGGCAGGGACTTTCTGAAGTGGCGGCCACGACTTTATTGTGATCGTAGAGTTGGATGCTGGCGACTGAAGATCTGTTGATGTAGATAGTTTTGGGAGAGTAAAATACTATACTATGTCCAGCAGTCTTGCGGCTGATATGATTATGACAGAAGAAATCCTCCTAATACATAGAAAATTATACAAAAAATCTAAATCTTGTGCAACATAGTCTTGTAAATGCACACTGTTTACCACGGCGAGAACACGAAGCCTTAAATGTAAAATTTAATTCTGTTCGAGGCAAGATTGTAATTAATTGTGTATAGCAGCGACTCCTGCGCCAAGGCTAGTAACCGCATCGCGCTAACTATTTATATAAAATAACTTCGAAGGGAACAAGAACTTAGTACAATGAGTTAGTACATAAACTACACACCTACTACATTTTAGCTATATCATAGGGACAATAGCGTAATGGAGATACCATAAAAATGTTAAGCAGGTATTTTGTTCGAATCCACGGCGCGCACCAATAACTTTTGGTGTTATGTGCGAATTGAATTTTAAATTATCGCTTGTCCCGTGACTCGGAGAGCACCATAAGCCGTCGGCCCCGGCTGTCATGAAGATCTTTGATAGTCGTCAAAGGGAGTCAGTACCGAAAAAATTTGCTGACACTAGTTTAAAACTCTGCATGGCAGTCTGTTGGTATCTCCACTAGGCTATTACTGATTCACAATTTTCACTCAGTAATTTCTCAAATTACTGATTCAAAAATATGTATGTCATATGACCACGAAACGTCTTGCCAATTGTCATAATATAAATGAACATGAAAATTAAGTATTTCATACGATCGCTGTACGTCTCGCAGAGTAAAAAATATTAACACATATGTGTTGGATACTGCCAGGGTAGGTACTAGGCTTTGCAGTAGGCGCACGTCACCGTATCGAAGGCGGAGACGTGACGATGCCGCGCTGCGACGATGCTGTTGATACAGTCTTTAAATATAAGCAATATTTTGATACTGTTTTTTAGTATCTATACATTCCAACCATCTTGATTAAGACCGACGTGATGTGATACACTATAGAATAAGACTAAGAACAAGCTGATATTCTGTCAAATCTGGTTAGACAAGTAAGCGGACCCCGGGCGCGCGCCTGCAAGTCTTGGATGCGGATAACGCTAGGTCGTTGATGATGATTAAGATTAGTGTCATAATCCATACGTGTGTTGTAAAATTACAATAATATCAGCTCAGATCGAATCTGGCTGTGTAGTGACGGATTAGGGGATGCAAAGTGTCACTACCCCATTACTTTCCGTGGGTGTCGTAAGAGGAAAATAAACGAAGGAAATATTATTTTGCGCAAGACATGGAAAGCTCGTCATCGAACCCATACCAACCCGTCTGGCCAGCGTGATATACTATTTTTTTTATAGCCTCACGCCTGTATTCCCGAAGAGGCAGAGGTGTAATATTACACCCACATTTCGCCATGAATCTTTAGGTCCCACGTACTAGGGGGCGAGCCTATTGCCGTTACCGGGCACATCACCAGACTCCGTGCTGCTACTGAGAATTCGGAAAAACTCAGTAACACTTTTGCCCGACCCGGGAATCGAACCCGTGACCTCCAATCAGCAGTCGCATACGCTATCTACTGGACCACGGAGGCAGATGGTGATATACTTAGGTGGCTAAATCCACCTTTTGCCGCACAATACTATTTTGACGCAAATGAGGGGCGGCCTATGTCCAGCAGTGGACTGCACGATAGTCTAATTTGGCCTACTGCTAGGCACAGGCCTTTTATTACTCACGTGAAGCGTTAGGCCAGTGTTAGTTGCTAGGCTTCACATAATCATCGTTCCAGTTATCATATAGTCACATTACGAAGATATCTCAAACATGCAGGGTTCTTCCCGATGTTTTCCGTCACCCTTTTTTTTGTCCGACAATATAATACTATCGTTTTATATTTTGAGATGTAACTTATAAAAACAATATTGGTAAACTATTTTGTTATTAGCCGTGTGGTTGACGGCATAGAATACAAGTGTCACCACCCCATATCTTCCCGTGGGTGTCGTAAGAGGCGACTAAGGGATAACACGATGCAAAGACCATCTTTGCGTAGAGACGGAAAACTCGACATCAAACCCTACACGACTGCCTCGTTGGTCTCGCGGCATAAATACATATGCGCGTGGGATCGGGAGGTCCCGGGTTCGATTCCTGGGTCGGGCAGTGTTATTGGGTTTTTCTGTCACGAAATTCTCAGTAGCAGCACGGAGTCTGGAAATGTGCCCGGTACGGCAATAAGCTCGCCCCGTGGGACGTGGGACTAAAGTATATCTGGCGAAAAGTGGGTGTAGAAATATACCTCTGCCTACCTCTTCGGGGTTATAGGCGTGAGACTATGTATGTATTTTGTTATACACGTTACATAAATAAGTATCTTGCTTGATAAGTTTGCATATAGATTAAACAAATAAAATATTTATCTCTCTAAATGTTCATGCCAACTGATAGAATAAAAGGATACATCAATTGGATAAAGTTTGTGACAATTTTTATATTGACTATATTGAAGACACACTATTACTGTCAATATCAATTTTCGACCCAAAATAGGAAAAATTCTAGAATAGAAATGTACTTATTGTAAACTTCTAGTAATGTTTTTATGAATATATTTGTGCTGTAATTACTGTAGCTAAAATCTCGTATCTTTTTTTTAGAATATAGAAGGCATACGAGCAGATGGATCACCTGATGGTAAGAAATTACCCCGCCCATTGACACCTGCATCACCTAGAGGAGTTGTATTGTCGCCATTTGGGGAACTACGTACAGATCAGATACTGGAAGCTATCGCCTAAACCAGTAGGCCCTCCGTGCTGTCGGTATGTGTAATTTATATAGTACTTTTTTGTAGTAAAGTCAACTCGGAAAACAGAACTGCAACCAGAGTTAAATAAGAAATTTGAAATAGAAATATAAAGACGATTTACAAGATAAATTTTGGAATTTTCTAAAATGTATTCAAATACCCCGAAAGTCTGACGAAATATATCCTAATATAATGCAACGTGTGCAGTATTTGCCCACAAAACGTGTATGGTTTCCAGCGATAAATTACCCACTCCGGGAATACGTGATATTCCTGCCCGTACTTTTGTTCATCCACAATACTTTTATACATTTTCTGGCCTTCATTTTCTTTTCAAATCGTTTTGCTTGAAGTTCATCTTGTACTTCTATTCATATGTGAGTGTGGCTAACTCTGGTCGATCATTTTTTTATTTAAAAGCGTGTGTTTTTATAAAAATAACTATTGAGATATAACAGCTTTTAGATATACTAGGTAAAAAAGGATACATTTATTTTATTAAATTTTCGTACCTAGCTTATTGAATTCAAATACCTTTTATTTCAAGATATGTTGAGTAAATGAACAGAAAAAGTTTTGTGCAGACAAAATTCAATTGTACTTATCTGAAACTTATCAGACGAATTGGACATGTCTTGACTAAATTGTAAAGACTTAAAACTTTGATGTCTCGTGTTTACAAACTTTACATGGACATTGCATTATCTCCATTTTGTATGTTTATTGTAAAACAACTTTGACGGGACAACCATTCTATTGTATTTATGTACATGAAATGAGAGTATTGTATAGAATAAATAGAATTGAATATTCAGTTATCATCGTCCTAAAATTTGCCTTGTTTATCCAGGACCTTCTCACATTATTATTGTAATATTTTGCAGGACGGTAAAAAATATTATTTTTCTTCATCTACATTTATGAAAGTAAGTTGTGACAAAAATTGGAGTCTGCCTTACCTAAACGCAATCTTAATCAAACACGACCATAGAAAATATATCCTTTATAAAGAAATACCTCTTTTCCATTTTTTGAACTGTCTCAGAAGATAGTGGTATGGTATAATCGAGTGCCGTTAATATATCATGGAATAGTGTGTCCATGTTCCGCAGCGATATTGTGCAGTCAATGAGATATATTGAAACCATCCGTTTAAGATACCGTCCGAATGCAATTTTATATTGGATTTGAATTGAAAGACTTTCTTAAAGATATGTATATATATACAGTTTTTAATTCCAGATAATTACCGGCGCAGTGTTCCGAAGTTTACAAATACAAGTATAAAACAATGAATGATGCATATTATTATATCGCAGTTCAGCCGGATAGAGTGAAAATGGCAACAAAATCGCCAACAGCACAATTAATTATTCGTATATTATTATGCTCCTTTTAGGACTCTCAGCTATCCGATGGTTTTCCACGAGTTAGTACGGCTAGATCCCTAGGCCGTAGTAAAAACGTCTGAACTCGACTACGACATGATTGACATACGACCAACTGCTGGCACGGTCAGGTGCTGCTTACTTTAGAACTTGTTGGCGTGCTTTTTAAAAAATTTTATGAGGCGTACTCTTCGGTCAATGTTCTCACGTTGAGTTCGGTACTTTTTTCACGGCGGGTCCGGTACTTTTCTCACGGCATTCAGCTAAATCCAGTGTCTTCTGAGTGTACTAAGCTAACAAACTGTTAGCTAAGATTTTAAGTGAGCGATAAATGCAGCATTTACCTGTCACGCTCAATGTCCCTTGACAGGTTTTGTCGCATCGCATGGCGTCGCTTTCATCTCTTACTTAATTCAAGGTAAGAAGAGCTCTAGTCCACATGCCGTTAAAATTGCTGTAAAACTGCGTATTCACTAGAAGTAGCCCTGGGTTGAACAACTGTCTCGACTCGCAGCAGCGCAAAATAAAAATCGCCTCGACCTTATGCCCCGCTTCAGTTTGAGGCAGGGTTTCCTTTGCGCTACTGTAAGTCGAGGTATCCGCTCTAACCGAGGCCGCTTCTATTGGATGCAGAGCCCAAACTTGCAAAATAGTACTCTATGAACATAGAGCACTATTTGCAAATGTGTCTGTTCTGGTGACACTTTTCGTTAGACTGTACCTTGTCAATTATCAGTCCAAAATTTTATAATAACCTAAATAAAACTTTAGATATTTTCTCTAAAAATAAGTACCAGTGTAAAATGACACTTAAAAACATCCACAAAGCTTAGACTATCATAAAACAGAGGCCTTCCTCCGTGGACTATCAGATTAATCATATAAGTTAATTGAAATCCACACACATACTCACACACACACACACACACACACACACACACACACACACACACATACACACACACACACACACACACACATACCTACACAAACTGACGCACACGCACACATACACACACAAACTCACGCACGCACGCACACACACACACACACACACACACACACACACATACACACACACACACACACATACACACACATACACACACGTATACCACATACTCATAGATTAATACAAACACTTACTAAAATTGTATTGTTAAGTATAAGTTTCATTTTGTTTTTATATACCATTTTAAAAAATAAAAAAGAAACTGAGGCTAACATACGGGTAGGGGCGCTGTCGTCTGAAATACAGGGACATGCACCTCTGTCCAGAGGACAGACTTTTTTTGAAATGTGCATAATTATAAGCCTTGTTATTACTGTTTGTAAAGTGAGATATCTTTTGGAACAATAAAGATTATTATTATGTTTCTCTATCACGGGTATTATTTTAATTTGTTAGAACAATACCCGGCCCTTTAGCAGGCGTACACGGAGGCCCGCACAGGCTCTTTGAGAGTTTTAATCTAGAATGTGATGTGATACCTACTGAGGAGCCTCCATAGCTGCACTATTAAGTGCAGTCACGGATTAGCCGCAGCAGGTGCAAGACTATTGCTACTTGTATGGAAACTTAATTAATCTGAGCTATTAGGATGGGTGTTAAATGGATTGGTTTAGATGTAAACTATGGATGAATGCCAGCGTTTACCCTAAGTACTCTTATAGTACGTCGAAAAGGGGCAGACGGTGATTCGCCAGCTCACTAGATGGGCCCTCTTTAAATAGCCGCCAAGGCAAACAAACTCTACCACAAAAGGCAACAAGAGGGCAACACCGGTGTGAGCGGTTAGGGGTGTAGAGCGGTGCGGCACCGGTTTCGCCATCGCGGGTCACGTGCTCCGGAGTGGGTTTCCCCGTAATTACGCTCTTGACAATGACACTGTCACCCCCGAGCAAATAGCTCTTGCGACTTCACTCTGGCCGGCCGACTAAGGCAAGTCAGAGTTGAGAGTCCTGCGGGCGCTCTTGACATCCACTCCAACCAGCCAGTAAAGGCAAGCCGGAGACGTGGCCTTGACCGACTCCCTGAAGTATTCGGGACCGCAGTGTAGCCACATCCATTCAGCTCGCCACAAAGCTGGCCTGCGGTTTGTAAGCTTTCTTTCTATCCTGTAATATATATAACAAGACAAAGGTGATGTTTGAAAGCTGTTACTCTGCGCTCTGAGATTGACTACCCCAGAGGGGTTTATTATTATTATTATTAATTACACGACTGGCTACGATCGAATTAGTCGATACGATTGAACGCTATGAGAATGGACATCGGCTTTTGGTTGCTCCACTTCATTTAACAGATTACTTGCCATTTTGCATCGTGGCGATTGCTTGTGTTCTACTGTTGTTTTGAGCATCAAATAGCCTAAAATCCAAATCAGTGCGTAAGAGCTACCTACGTATTTGCTGCAAACCATTCCGCCGCCAAATTAATTATAAAAGTTTCTGTTGAGTGTTTTGATAGTTCTTCTCTGCAAATGCGTCCTGAATGGTAATTTGAGGAAGTTCTTCATGTAAACATTTTAAGTACATACAGTACGTTTATAAAGACAGTTCTGTTGCTAAATTATGGACGGATCATCGATTGATGAATTGCTAATAACCACCCTTTTGTTGCAGTGATCGAACTAAGTCACAAACTGATCGCTATGGACATGTAGAAAAAGTAAATTGTCGTGGTCTTAGTATTAAGTAGATGAATATTAAATAAAGACCAATTTACATAACCGACACATTTAAAAGATGTCTCAATTTCAATTTAAAAGACCTTTTTATAAGCGTAGTTCTTAAAACTGTGACTGGAGCTTTTATTAATAAACTAGAGGACGCCAGCAGCTACGCCTGCATTTTTTAAATTTACCCGTTTTGGCCGATCCCGTGGGAATTTCGGGAAATCCCTTCTTAGTGCACCCCTACAGTCCCCAAGGAACATACATGCCAAATTTCAGCTTACTGCGCCCAATAGTTTCGGCTGTAGCATGTCTGTCAGTCAGTCAGTAACGCAAGGATTTTATATATTAAGATTAGCGTGCAATTAAGATTTTACTATGAATAAGGTAGCCGGTACCTACCACAAAGGCTTCGCGGAGCTTGGGGAAACTAATCAACTCTGACGATGACGTATCGATAGTTATACCTAGCAATCCGAAATACAACCAGAAAGGCATGTTAGAAACAACATTAAAACATATATTTGACTGGCTCAGTGAAAACCACCTTAGAGTAAATTTAACAAAAACTCACTATGTTTTATTTAAAAATTATAAACAACAGACGCAAGGCTTTAATATTAGTATCGAAGGTGCCAATATAAACAGAGAGTGTATAAAGTTTCTTGGTCTTACCTTAGACGAATTCTGTAACTGGAAACAGCACATAGATATAGTATGTAAAAAGATAAATAGATTTGTATACGCTCTACGACAGCTTAGAATTATTATTGATGAAAAAACTGCAATCACTGCTTATCACGGGCATGTCGGGTCCATCCTACGGTATGGGCTTTTGTTGTGGGGTAATTCGACTGACATAGACAGAGTTTTCATAATACAGAAAAAATGTATACGAGCAATTTGTGGTGCAAGACCACTTGAATCCTGTAAGCCATTTTTCAAGAGACTGGTGTCCATGTACATTTTAGAAGTAAGAATGTTCGTCAGGAATCAGAGCCATTTATTTATCAGAGTAAGTGAAATAAGTAAATACTAGTGCAGGGATCCCACAAAACTGAAATACGTAACTTGTAAAAGCAGTTTTCACCAGAAGAATAGCCTGGTTATGACAATAAAAATAAATAATCACATCCCCAGAATTATCAGGGAACTCCCAATCTTACAATTCAAAACTAAATTAAGACGATGGCTTTTAGAAAACTGCTTTAAATACATTAAATGAATACTTCATTTGCAAATAATATAAATGCCCTTGTTCATGGATGTATAATTGTCTTTTGTGAAGAGTATGTTTCTTATAAGTTTAAACATAAGTGTGACAAAACGCATGATATTTAATTGATAATAAATTTACATTTGTCTATAATAATTGTAAAACTTCATCGTAAATGTAAACCATTTTGTCATTTGTACTTATTACCTAGCTATTTCAAATTTATCTTGACTTTTAATTTATTATTATGATGTAACAGGTGCATTTATAAAATCTTATTTAACATAATACGATCATATTAATGTAGTTACTCTAATTCCAATAATATTTTACTCAAATTGTGTGAGTTTTGGCTATGATTTTATAATGTAATTTAATATTCGTATGCCTACTGAAGGCGAGATGTGATGAACAAACTTGTGTCTTTTTTTTTATGTCTCTAAGCGAATAAATTTTCATTTCATTTCATTTCTGGCCACTGTAGCTACTACGAGATGCTATAGTTGCTTAACTGTAGAAAATATATGTACTAGAGCAACTGCCTTACGCGCTGGACATTGCCCTCTCCTAATTTGTGTCACAATACCATTGTAAGCCAGTATGCGGAGGTCAGACGACAGTCGCTATTCTGTCATATCTGGTTAGGCCAGTAAGCGGACCTCGAGCTCCAAGGCGTGTAAGTCTTGGATGCAACCGGGATAACGCTAGCTAGAGCGATGATGACCATTGTAAGCCAATAGAATGATTTGGCCTACGGGTTGATGTAGGGTTTTATGTCGAGTTTTCCTTCTCTTCACAAAGATACTGTCTGCTTCGTATATTTTTCTTAGTCGCCTCTTACGACAACCAAGCAACGAAACAGAATATTGACACTTTTTCTTTATGTCACCACATGGAAGAATGGAACATCTAGACTACCACATAGTACATATATTAGTGGTTAAAGTATGAAATTGCCGATTTGTACTGAAAATCAAAATTGTTTAGTTTTTGAATTTTTTACATATTTATTTAATCAAAATAGTTACCATTATTATCTATACATTGCTGCCATCTAATAGGAAGGTAGGCCTTTGCGACAGAACTCTGAGGATCTAGACTGCACAAACTGTGTGAAAGCTTTTGTACTGCCTCCTGGGAAGAAAACTTCTTGACACGTAGATAATTGTCCAAATCACGAAAAAAATGGTAGTCAGTTGGAGCAAGGTCTGGCGAATACGGAGGATGACGAATGGTTTCTAACTACAGTTCCTGAAGGGTCTAAACGGTTTCTCGTGCTGTATGAGGTCACGCGTTGTCATGGAGTAATAACGGTGAAGATCGATTCGTATTTTTTATTTTATTGATTTGATGCAAATGAGTCAATATTGTGGGTAAGGTAACGTTAAACCATGCTGCTAATCCTTGGTAGTTTGACCAGGATCGGCTTCCACCATCTCTCTTAATTAATCGTTATTCACCTGTGCGGGCGGAAGTTTCCATCGCGAAAGCGTTAAAACCAAAATCGCACGGTGCGTTCATTAGCAGACCCCTCTCCAAACGCAACATTGATATTGCGGGCTGTTTCTGCCACGTTAATTCCGCGACGGAACTCGTATTCAAAAATCACTCGAATTTTCACAGTATCCATCTTTCTTGTCTAAGTTGAATAAAAAACAATTGAAAGTTGATATTCAAATGTTTCACATTTTTAAAAGAAGAACATCATAGTTACCATGTTAAAAAAGTTTCATTCAAAAACCTCAAACCATGAAGATTCTATGTCAATTCAAAGTACCTATTACAATAAAACGACAATTTTATACTTTAACCCTAGACTACCGTCATAATAGATGACGGAAGTGACATAGCGTGTCTTTATAAATGTGTATGGTGTTCTTGGCACTTGTGAGAGTAAGAGAAAGTGGTACAAGATGATCCTTTCAATTCAGGCGTAAATATTTAATTCACCTAGTCATATTTTTCGGTGACATCTAGCTCTCAGTCAAATCTAAATGGCGGAGTGAGTTGTGTTTGTGGAGTAATAACTGTTTTACACCATTTAAAAATATTAAGAACTTGTGACTTAAAACTAATGTATCTAAGGTTGAGTTTAAGTAACTAAGTAAGCGGTAATAGAATAAAATAAAAATCCCTTCCCATTTAATCTTATAACTTTAAAACACCGCATACATCCATTTCATAAAAACGGCAATAAATTAAAGTCAAATATAAATTGTGTTCAAAATATTTGCGTCTAGATACAGTATGTAAATGCATACATTTACATATTGTAATTCGATTTGTTTACATAAATTCTGTAAATTGAATTTGGCGGGAGCATGTTTGCTCTAGTAAACAAAGCTATAAATATATATTTTTGTCGTTTGTGACTAGACTTCGTTTATTATTAAAGTTGAAATTTAATATAGATATTTTATTACGTTACATTTTATTTTATTACGTTTATATACGTTGCATGTATTATAAATTCCAGTTACGCTAAAATTATGTACGTGTCATTATTTATAGGATTACAAAATACTAGCTGAAATTATCGTAAGACTTCGTTTAAAATCGGACGTCCTTTAATCTTGAAACAATTTTCGGGTCTGATTGACACTTGCTTATAACATTATTTGGTTCCAGTACTTATAATACTATTAAAACGAACTCTGTACATAACACCTTTGTCCAAATTTACATAAGTTTTACACAAGAGAATTAGGTACATACAGAATAAAATCATTCGATCGTGGACGTGTGGAATTTACAAGTAATACTTTAAATACCTCTCAGATCAATTTATTTCTAAGAAGCTGACCCGGCGAACTTCGTACCTCCATATTTAGTTATTAAATATTTCCTATTATAATTTTTTCATACCAACATTTTCCTGACAATAACGACAACGTATAAAAATATAGTGTTACGAGCTGGGGTTCGGCGATAAATTAAAACTCACTATGCCACTAAACTGTACTTTATTGATCACAACACAATTAATTACACACTTACTAAAAACACCTTTCCACTCCACTATACACTTCCGACTTACTTCCCTTCGCTTGATGATTATCGCTCCGATATTCAATTGTAACTGCAACTTCTCGCCCGTCTGCGCGGTATTTATACCGGCCGGAACACATAACTAGTATTTTCGAGACGCATCACGAAAGTTCTGGTAGCTTGCGGTCATTCTAGTTTGTTCTATTTACAGCAACGCCATCTATTAGAGGATAGATGAAACAGCTTTAAACCACCGATACATCTTATCTCATCTAGTTCTCCCATTCACCGATAGATGGCGTTATTTTCAATTATTGCCATTCGTAACACGGCCTCCCTCTTAAACGTGTTCGTCTCGAACATCGTTGGACCCATAGTAACGAGCCAACCGGTCCACATGAACGATCTTCGGTGCACCTCGCGACCCCTTCTGGATTCGATAGGTGACGTCGTTCATCCTGGTAATAATGCGATATGGCCCGTCCCATCTGGCTTGTAACTTAGGCAATTTACCTTTGTTTCGTACTGGGTTATGAAGCCACACCAATGATCCCTCATCGAAGCCATTGTTGTTCGCCTTCCGGTTGTAGCAAGTCTTCATCTTCTCAGACATCTGTTATCCTGACTCCCTGATGTGCTCATATACATCGTTCATCTTATTGCGTAGCTCGGCCGCGTAATCTGTTATATTGCGTGGAGATTCTGGTGGAATACCGGTGATTAAGTCTGCTGGTAAGCGGAGTTCTCTTCCAAAATTGGCAAAAGCTGGGGTTATTCCTGTGGTTTCGTGAACCGCACTGCGATATGACAGGAGAAACGGTTGGATGTGCTTGTCCCAATCTCTTTGTTTGCTCTCCAGGACCTTCGCCAGGTACCTTTCCAGGGATTGGTTAAATCGTTCAACCATGCCATCTAATTGCGGATGATAAGCCGTGGTCCTTATGTGCACCCATTACGCGACAAGTCTCCTTGAACACCTCAGATTCGAAGTTCCGGCCTTGATCGCTGTGGATTTCCAAGGGCACCCCGAACCGACAGAAGACTTCATGCACCAGCTTATCGGCCACTGTGGTAGCTTCTTGATTTGGAATTGCAAACACTTCAGGCCACTTCGTGAAGTAATCCATCACAACCAAGAAGTATTTGTTGCCGTCCTGGCTCTCAGGAAATGGTCCAGCGACATCCAATGCTATGCGCTCCCATGGAGCTCCTACCTTGTACACCTTTAATGCACCTCTGCTACGAGTGTGTGGCCCCTTCACAGCCGCACAACTTGTGCCTTTGCGGCACCAATCCTCGACGTCATCCCGACAGTGGAGCCAATAAAACCACTCTCGGATCTTAGTAAGCGTCTTCCTTACTCCCATGTGACCTCCCGAAGCACCATTGTGATAGAGCTGCAAGACTTCCGGCACCTTAGTTTTAGGCACTACCATTTGTAAATGGCACTGGTTACCGCGAGCGTTTTCCCATTTGCGGCACAGAACTCCATCCTGGACGACCAAGCTTTCCCACTGTGCCCAAAAACTCTTGGTGATAGGGCTCATTGCTGCGATATCACTCCATTTGGGCCTAGGAGCGTCTGATTTCTTCCATTCGAGAATCGGCTGTATGTCCTTGTCGTCTTGCTGAGCACTCTGCAAAGCTTCTTTCCATTCGTCGCTCTGATCTGTCTTCAACATCCTCACTAATGCTGCCTGCTTTGCTTCCTGTTGGGTACAGTGCTTGCACTGGTCGGGACACGGCCTATGCGATCTGCGTTACCATGGGACTTGCCGCTACGATGTTGTATTACAAAATCAAACTCTTGCAGTAGTTCAATCCATCTGGCTACTTGTCCTTCTGGGTCCTTAAATTGAAGTAGCCATTTCAGCGCAGCATGGTCGGTTCACAGGTGGAATTTACGCCCCAACAAATATTTGTTGAAGTGCTGCAATGTCTTTACTACAGCCAAAAGTTCCCGCCGGGTGACGCAGTAGTTTCTTTCAGGTTTGGATAAGGCCTTGCTGAAGTATGCTATAACAACTTCTTGATCACCCTTTCTCTGTGACAGCACGCCGCCAATTCCGGTGTTACTGGCATCTGTGTCAACTATGAATTCACGCTCATTGTTAGGGTAGCCTAGAATAGGTGCAGTCAACAGATGTTCCTTGAGCTTCTGGAATGCAACGTCACAGCTCTCATTCCAACAAAACTGTACTCTGTCTTCGGTGAGCTTATGAAGAGGTCGAGCAATGTCAGCAAAGTTCTTCACAAACCGTCGATAGTAGGAGCATAATCCGAGGAATGCTCTGACCTGCGTTTTGTTCTCTGGAACTGGCCATTCCTTCACGGCAATGATCTTATCCGGGTCGGTTTGAATACCTTCCTCCGAGACCACATGTCCTAGAAAGTTCACTTGCCGTCTGAATAACGCGCATTTCTTCGGAATCAGCTTCAAATTAGCTCCTCGTATCTTAGACAGCACTTGCTCCAAGTTTCGAAGGTGATCCTGGAAGGTGCGCCCCACGATGATGATGTCATCCAAGTAGACTAGGCAGGCGTCTCCAATCAATCCCATAAGCACTCGCTCCAAAAGTAGCCGGAGCGTTGCACAATCCAAATGGCATGACGTTAAATTGCCATAATCCTTTTCCTATGGAGAATGCCGTCTTCTCCTAGACTCGAGGATCTATTTCCACCTGCCAGTAGCCACTTTTTAGGTGGAAAACCACTTCATGCCCGTCAGCGTATCCAGTGTGTCATCGATCCTTGGCAGCAGGTAGCTGTCCTTCTTCGTGATGTAATTTAATCGGCGGTAGTCTACACAGAAGCGCATGCTGCCATCCTTCTTCTTAACTAGGACAACCGGAGAGCACCACGGGCTGGACGAAGGCTCGATTACGCCTTCTTACACTATACCGTCGCTCATAGCTTCCACTTCACGTTCCCGTGCCACTGGCACACGTCTTGGTCGCTGGCGAATCGGTGCTTCACTTCCCGTGTTTATTTTGTGCTGGACTTGTGCTGTCTTCCCTATGTCGGCATCACTGGTCGAGAAAATATCGGCGAACCGGTTCAACATCTTCTGAGCCTCGGTGTTCTCTTCCTCCAACAGGGTACTTTCGCAGTCCTTTAAAAGAGTAGACACGTCGAATCGTGCACCTTGAAGCTTGGCACTGCTAGCTTGCTCTTGACATCTACGCATCCAAGCCGCTCCTTCATGGGTGCCCAATTCCGTCCCTTTCTTGAGCGACACTTCCATGTCACTTGCATTCAGTGCGCGTACTGATGAAACTTTGGTACCCCTTACCAAGGTTCTTGCAATCTTCCACGAGGCCTCTTTTTCTAGGCCTTGGATTAGTACGCAGCGGTTCCATCGACCAGAATTCCCTGGTAAACAAACTGGTACAACCGTTTCCGACCGCGGGTGAAGAATGACATTCTTCAGGCAGTATACTTTTCCTGAAGTTGCACCTTTCATGAATACTTCTTCCGAGCCACACTTCAACACTCCCTGGTTAACATCGATCTCGCAGCGATACTTCCGCATGAAGTCTAGGCCCAAGATGCAGTCGTCCACTCACTATATCGGCCACGATGACTTTGTGACGGTAAACTTTGTTGCCTAGCTTCAGATCCACCTCCATTTCACCTCGGACGGTTATGTGCTGACCGGTAGCTGTTCTCAGATTCACACTTTCATTGTTCCTGAAGCAGCCCCGAAGAACCCGTCTTGCCAGATGGAAACCGATGACTGTCCGAGAAGCACCCGTGTCCAATGTCAGCTTGGTGTTGCACGGTGTTCTGTTAATTTCGTCTTCGATGATCAGGCTGTTCCCGTCACATGATTGCGAGATCGAGATACTTGGGGCTCTTCCATTACCAGCCAGCGTTACATTACAGGGAAACGAGTAGAAGCCAGGACTGCGGGGCGGGTCCGCAGTCCTGGCTTCTACTCGTTTCCCTGCTATCGCTGCCTGGCAGGCACATCAGGCGACCCCTTTGGTGGAGACCGGGTGTCACCAGGCTGCCTACGCTTTGAGCAGCTCAAGCGGATAAGGCCTCTTTCCCCGCAGTTGTAGCACCGAGGTGACGACACAACTTCCCTGATGCGGTGACCTCGATCGTCGCGTCGCACTGCTTCTATCTCCAGAGCGTGGGCCAAGGCGTCCTTGAGGTCCTTGAAGTGCCCAAGCCTCACTGCTGCTCTTACCTCCAGGTCCCGGATCCCATCCGTAAACGCCTGTACGAGGTTCCCGTCAATAAGCGCAGGCGACGACTGGTATGCCTTCCTGACCAGCTTTTCCACCTCTAAAGCCCACTGCTGCAGAGTTTCTCCGGTGCGTTGCGTCCTGTCCTTCAGCTGAGCACGATACACATGTTCGAGGTGCGCTTCTCCGTACCTCACCTCCAGCGCCTCCAGAAGCTTCTCGTAGGTGACGTCTTGTCCGAGTGCCTCCAACACTGTCAAGGCCTGGTCGCGAAGGCCCAAGGTCAGGGCGGTTAAGGCCTGTTCTTTGGTCCACCCATTTGATCGCATCACAGCCTCGAACTGGATCTTGTACGCAGACCATGATGACGAGCCATCAAATGGTGGAACCTTAAATCCACGAGTTGAGGGCGCTACAGCCGCTGGTGTCACTTCGAGCCCACGCAATTTTTTCTCCACTTCAGCAACACAGGTCTCGTGGAGCCGTGGTGGTCATGTACACGCTTCTCTATAGAGGCGACGCGAGTCTCATGCTTGTCGTGCACGAGCATCTCTACGTCGCTGATACGGGCCTCGTGCTGCTGAAGTTCCTCCTTGACCGCCTTCAAGTCCTTCCCCACTGCGGTGCTGAGGTCTTTCATGAGCACCAGCTGTTCCTCCAGACGGTGGGCGTGCTCCTCCTTGTCGCGCTGCAGCTGTTCCTCTAGGCGGCGCGCGTGCTCCTCTTGACGGCGAGCCTGCTCCTCTTGACGGCGAGCCTGCTCCTGTTGACGGCGGTCCTACTCCCCTTGACGGCGAGCCTGCTCCTCCTTGTCGCGCTGTAGCTGTTCCTCAAGGTGGCGCGCGTGCTCCTCTTGACGGCGAGCCTGCTCCTGCATGAACGCCATCAGAGCCGCAATGTCGTGCACCGTCATGGAGTGTGTTGCGCTTGCAGGCTCCACTGCAGCCGCGGAGTCGCCTGATCCACCAGACGATGGAGAAGGAACGTCTCCGAAGCGTCTCTGGTCCAGGTCTTGCTGGCGCTGGTTCCTGGTACGCACTCTTTCAGTTCCTTCTTTCGGCATAACTGGCATAATTTATCCCTTTCTTCTGACACCAATTTGTTACGAACTGGGGTTCGGCGATAAATTCAAACTCACTATGCCACTAAACTGTACTTTATTGATCACAAAACAATTAATTACACACTTACTAAAAACACTTTTCCACTCCACTTAACACTTCCGACTTACTTCCCTTCGCTTGATGATTATCGCTCCGATATTCAATTGTAACTGTAACTTCTCGCCCGTCTGCGCGGTATTTATACCGGCCGGCACACATAACTAGAATTTTCGAGACGCATTATGAAAGTTCTGGTAGCTTGCGGTCATTCTAATTTGTTCTATTTACAGCAACGCCATCTATTAGAGGATTGATGAAACAGCTTTAAACCACCGATACATCTAATCTCGTCTAGTTCTCCCATTCACCGATAGATGGCGTTATTTTCAATTATTGCCATTCGTAACAATAGATTTATCCAATTTCACACAGTCGTTTGGATGTTAAGCGTGTACTTAAAAACATTTCGCTGATAATGAAAATATTTTATGATGGCGTGGAAGTGTGAGCATTTAAAATGATAATCTTAAGTTTTGCAACCATCACTAATATTGTCTTCAGTATAGTTGTTGACTCCATGCCACCATCTTTGTCCAGTGCACTTTGTCTTTTAAGTGACGTGAACCGAAAGCTAGAGAATTATTGGACGCTATTAGGTTTGGACGGAAGAACGGTCGCAATAGCCAGGCATTGATGAGTTTTCGCTCCCTCTGTATTGCGGAATGGGGCATATTCGATGCGGCAATATGTCGATAGCCTCTGATCTTGATATACCCAAACGATTATTTTGTGGTCCTGACTGAGAATTAGAGTTACATAAAACGCCGCAGGCAAATTCTGAATATTCGGATGACAACGTCGATCGGTAGAATATTTAGGAGGTATGGTTTCACAGATTTGACGAATAAATTGACGTGGGCTGATGTTGTCACGTTGAACGAACAGAATTCTGATTTGAATCTAGTGAAGGGCTGAACGATATTTGCAAGACTAATGTAATATCAAATTGCGTTTGATGTTATAAATTCAATGTTCATAAAACAAATGGATATTTAATACTTGAGCTGCGTGAAATATGCGATTAGCTCATAATCTGCATCATAGTCTCCGAAACCTCTCATCGCATCTAATGCGCCGGTCTTTTCTATCGTTGTAAGAGCACCAGCACAGGTGTCGAGATTTAAAGGTTTTTCTGATTCCTTTCCGGTAATTGGAATCGGGGCCACCAGCTTTATTTCGGTATTTTCTGAAAGACGACAGGATTCTGGTGTTAATGCCATAACAAGCAGACACCTAATCAGCTGAAGTCACCCAATCAAATCGCCCAACCGCTGCAACTGCTTTTTTAAATTTAAAAGAGCTCTCTTCGTAATTCAATGTATTTTATGCAATATAATAATAGAAAAATGTCAATACTAGTTGTACAGCATTCATGCTAACGTATTTATATTATCAAACCTGTCAACATTGAAGCAATCCTTTAAACCTTTCAATTACTCTAGGAGAGTAGTAGAGACTCTGTACGGCCTTAAAGGAAATACTCTATAGGACATGTTCTATCTTGTCTATTTGTGGTTCTGAGAAATGTCTATTGCAGTATGTCTTATGCCTAAGGGTTGAGCTACACCTATCAGCACCGCATCGCACTTTCATATGAAAGTGCGATGCGGTCTTAAGTGACAGAAAAGGGTAGAAGTATATACTTCTACCCTTTTCTGTCACTTAAGACCGTCATTTACTAGAGCGAGAAAGAGAGAGGGAACGCGTCAGCACGCCGCGGAATCGAAAAGGCGATCGGCAAAACGGTAAAAATGCGATAGCATGCTGAGAGGCGACGGAACGCTGACGCGCGCGTCAGAATGCTTACGCGCGCTATAGCAGCATTCTTTCGCCGCCGATCGTGTGCGAACGCGCGCTGACGCACGCTGGCGCGCGCGGCGGTGTGCTGCCGCGTGCTGGTGCCGATTCGTATAGATTTTTCGAATTATTTTCTTTTTACTCTTGTTATTTTGCATTTCTTGCAAAATGGACACTATTACTACTGCTCTCTCTTCAGCTGTGCTATCCATTTCGAACTTGAAACTATACTGTGACCAAAACAAATGTCAAAAGAACACGGCGGAATGCTTCAGCACGCTATAGCACGCTGACGCGTGCGTTCGCATTCCGCAGCACACAAATACGATCGCACACTATAGAGTGCTGCAGCACGCGTCAGCACACTATATCGTGCTGAAGCACAGGCGGAACAAATGCGATTCCGTGCTGACAGATGTAGCTCAACCCTAAGGCTCTGATGAATATTGAACGACGGCGTCATCAACATAGCTATTGAACCAGCTTCTTGAATGGCTCAGAAAATCTTTGCTGCGTTAGAACTGCAGCTGCTGTAAGTCAGCTGTGTTTGATATGACGGCCTGTCTAACTATGCTCTGAATCTGCGAGAGTGCTCAGTTATTGGTCATCGGAATATTCTGTCGCTTTATAGGGTAAACTAAGATGGCTACTTGCACTTTGAGGATGAGATTTCCATTATACTACGTAGTTACCTTTCTTTTTTAATTCTTTATTTTTTAATATAGGGGTTCTAGTCAAACAGTGACTATGTCACCCCCGTAATTCAAAAGCTTACAATTGTACTTTTATATATATCAGCCTAGGTAAGTATGTATTACATAAGATAATAAAACTAAGGTATTTTAACTTATCTATCTTCTAAGGAGGTATAATATATCTTGAGTAGCTTCTTGGCCTTATCTGACAACGGTGAGGCCAAAAAGCTATTAGAAGTTACCACATTACTATCATTAAGAAACAAACATCTGCGCCGCAGGGCAGCACTCCGAACACATTCCATCAAAACGTGGTGTACATCTTCCACTTTGTCACATAAAGAACAGTTCTGAGAGTTGGACAGCTTCATAAGAAATTTAAACTTATTTGTTGGAATATGACCAGAGCGTAACCTAAGCAACCCAACTATGTATTTCCTATCTATATTAGTCTGATAGTACCACGGGTAACGAGGAAGGTCGAACCCGTCGAACTGTATAGTTTTATACCAAATACCAATAGAACGCGACCGCTCATCGAAATATTCACACCATAATTGACGGCATGCGTTTGTTAATAGGTATAAAGCTTCACTATAATATGACAAACAGTTATAGCGAATACCGTCGTTTATTGCCAGGCGTACAGTTCGATCTGCGTCCTCATTACCCACGATACCGACATGAGAGGACACCCACTGAGTGACAATATTTTTACCCAAATTCTGAATCTCACGAATGGTTTCCAGGATAGAGTAGGCTATCGGTAGACCTCGAAAATTCGAAGATATCCGAGCCAAGTGTTGAAGCGCACTTCTGGAGTCAGAAAAATTACATATTTTTTGGTATGAGCCAGAGTTTGTAATGGTGGCAAACACAACTCACTTTGCATAATGTGAATGGGTGTTTTAATAAAACTTCCGATGACGCGCATAGCCTGGTTTTGAATCCTTTCCAGTTTCTGTAAATGGCTGTTAGTGCTACTATATCGTATAAGAATCTGCCGTAATCGAGACTACTGCAAAAAATCGAAATATATAAACGTCTAAGGTGTCTCGGGTGAATTCCCCAATTACTGCTGGCTAATACTTAACACGTAATAAGCAATACTTAAGCAATATCGCTCTGATTTCGTTGATATGTCTGCCCCATTTCAGACTCCTGTCTAACCACATACCTAAGTACTTACTACTATCCACATTCTGAATAAATATATTATTGCCTCAATCTAGATTTACGTTAGTATTCCTTCTGCCTCAGCTAAAAATATAAAATTTTGATTTCCTGTATGAAATGTTGAGCCCTATCTCCTTAATTAGAGTACAAAAACTTAAAGCCGCGCTTTGAATATTATTAATTGCTTGAGATACATTTTTGTTCGAACTATAAATTACAAAATCGTCAGCGTATTGTGAAATAAATACTTGTTGAATGCTCTGGCAAATTTTAACCGTGGCAATATTAAACAGAATCGGTGACAACGGGTCGCCTTGGGCTATTCCCGTTCCTGTATTACGATTGATAGAATCTCTGTTGATTATTTGAATAGAGAGTACCCTGTCATGTAAAACTTCCCATAGATAATTACACAAAGTAGCACCCGCACCGAGACCGTGCAACATATTAAACATGCTTATTACATCAACATTATTATAAGCTCCGTCGATATCTAAAAAGCATCCGACAGTAGGAGCTCCTTCTGTAAATCCAATTTGTATACGGGAAACCAAACGTGATAGGTTGTCCAGGCAGGATCTTGAGCGTCTGAATCCCGTCGTTTCATCGGGAAGAAGGCCGTTTCTCTCGAGGAACCACTCAAGTCTACGGGTTATTATTGTATGTAGGATTTTACACGGACAAGACAAAAGGGCAATTGGTCTGATGCCTGATGACTGCTGACCGCTCACACTATTTGGTTTCGGAACCGCAACTATATTAGCCTGTTTCCACTGTCTCGGCACGAAAGCAGACGCTAGTAATCTGTTATATAAAGAAACGAGGACCTGTTTACCTGTGTCTGAAAGATTGCTTATCATTGAATAAGAGCTGTTGTCCAAACCTGGTGCCGTATCAGACCGCTTGATACAGTTGTTCAGTTCGCTCACCGAGATTGGATCACTCAGAACATTATCAGATGATACAAAGTTAGGTTTTTGAGGTGACGCAAAGTCCGGAGCAAGACTACACAACAAAGTTTCGGATTTTTCTCTATCTACGCATGGTCTAAATTTCCTATACCCTTTAAGCCACCTCATTCGTCTCCACATTTCATTCGAAGAAGTTGTACTGTCTATATTGTTACAGAAAGACTGCCACGATTTCGCTTTGCTTCGACGAATTGCAGATCGCGCTGTATTTACTTTCCTTTGTAGCTCACTGAGGTTGTCAGGGGTTGGGTTCTGCCTGAATTTAACCAATGCTAAGCGCCTCTCTGTAACAAGTCTAGACAGGTATTGATTCCAGAATGGCTTAGGCACAAAACGTTGTGGTCTCAAAGGGTTATTACAAATCTTCGAGACAGGGATAAAATCTGTGGCTGCTTGATTCACTATATATATATAACTATCATAAGCTAATTGTAGGTCCAAAGGGAGTGTTATATCTTGCAGTCTCTGTTCTATTCTAACTTTGTATTCAGCCCAATTAGCTTTCTTAAAAAGTCTAACCACCCTATAGTGCGGTGATGATAACATTTCTATATCGAATTTAATCATTATGTGGTCACTGCCAAGGCATTCGTTTATTATCTTCCAGTCAAATTTCAATGCGACGTCAGTTGAGGCAAAAGTAATATCTGGTGCAGTCTTTTGAAGAATTCTATTAACCAGTTTAGTGCGTGTAGCACTGCCGTCATTTAGGGAGACAAAGTTATTATCAATCGCACTGTGAAATATTGCATCTCCTCGTGTGTCTGTTTTAGACGACCAATTAGAGTGGTGCCCATTAAAGTCGCCGGCTATTAGTGTTTTTGTGTTAAATTAACCAAATAAACGGTCCTAGTCCCTTGCAGATGTTCTTATATTTGGAGGGCAGTATACACTCACAATATTTTCAATGAACTCACAATTATAAATTCTGATTTGTATTATTTCGAATTGTGTGTTAGGATGTGCAATGTTTACTTCCTGGGCTTGAATTGACCAGTGCACTAATATCGCCTGTTCGCCATAACCATCGTAACGATCCCTCCTAAATACATTATACCCGCTCAGGCGAAAGTCATTGTCATCTAGCCAAGTCTCACAAATGACTGCGATATGAATTTTTTCTCGGTTTAAAATTACTTCTAGTTCGGAAACTTTTGGACGAAGATTGTGAATTCCACTGTTCCACCCATGTTGTTTGAGGAATGCAAAGCACGGTAAGTCTGACAGGTATTGCACTACAAAAGATACTACATAGTTATAAATAATTTCAACACATCCTTTTATCGCTTCTCCCCATGAAAAATTGTTTTCTGTAAATTTCTGTTGTATTTTTTCCACAATATTTTCCATGACATCTTTGCTTCATTTTCTAAACGTTCCTCTGACGAAGGATCTGCTGTGACTTGCTTTTATCCATGCTTTATTCCGAAATAGTATCTAGAATAATATCTTCGATGCTATCGCTTTTTCCTTGTTACTTTTCTTATTATTTCTTTTTTTCGTATGTTTGATAATACTGGCATATGTTTCTCTTTGCTCTGGGGGTTTGCAGACGTCTGGGGCCACGGACGAGGTTCTGTTACAATTCTCATCTTGTTTGCTTCTGGACCGTAGTTCTGGGAAGTCCTCTACTTACCGGGGTGAGGCGATCGGGGTAGGTGGCACGTATAGAGAGAGTGCTCGCTTGTACGAACAATTATACTCCTCCATTAGTTCACGTTTCTTCCTCTCTCGAGCAAAAACAGGGCTCGCCTTAGATAAAGCCATATGCTTGCCTCCACAGTTATTACAGTTAAACTTTGTAGTGTCACAATTCTCATGATTTGCCGAACACTTGGGGCAAACTATTTTATATGATGGACATACTTTCACTATGTGCCCATAACGCCAACACCGCGAGCACTGTGTTACTGGGAACACGTAAGGGTTTATATTGACTCGAACGTCAAAGACGGTGACATATGAAGGCGAAGAAGATCCTTCAAAACAAACTCTAATCGACTCCCCGTCTTGCCATTTACCATCCACCGTATTCCTTCGTTTAAGCCTTTTGACCCCTAAGATTACCGCCGAGTTACATTTTAAGCTGTCTAAAATTTCCTCCTCCGACAAGTCAAGGTCGATATTTTTCATCACCCCGTACGATTGGTTTATTTCGAATGTTTTTTGACACCTGTATCCGCTTTCATTAAATAATTTGCTGTTGCACAGAGCTTCTGCGCTTTTCTCTTTGCTAAATTGTAGTAACACCTTAAAGTGGTTAATATATTTGATATAAGAAACATTCTGTATATTTTCAGATTTTAACATTTTTGCCAGTTTAAACTGCCTAGGTAGTTTCTCGTTGCAAGTAATGCATATCTCAATTTTGTCCTCCGGGATCCTTGTAACATTGTTAGTGCCCGTCCGCTTAGTAAACACTTTTCCCTTTCTTCCCACTGTCTGCCACACCTCTTCATCATTTATTTCTCTATTCCTCTTCGATAATAAACTTCTCATCTCAGTCTGGCTATTATCTCCTTCCACGTCTTCCTCCATATCGCACTCATTCATATTACTGTTTACTCTCTCACTATAACGCTGCATTAACACCGCTAAATCATCCAAACGGTCTTGCTCAATATCATTATTTATTTTGCATCCGTTCATATAAATAAAATAAGCAGTGGACGCTATTGAAAACTTACGAGCGGACAAACCGGTTTGCTATCGATAAAACTAGCCACCGCGTCCGATAATAACAAGCGCCCGCGCGCGACTGAAGTGTGGCATTTCAACAATCAGTAAGAAGAGTCAATGTGTGCTTGAGAAAATGCCTGCAAAACTTGTTTTCATTTTGTTTAACGTTCAGAGTTAAAGTAACGACCTTTAGACGTATCTCGTTTTGCTCTATATTTATTAACAGATAATTGTCATTTGGCAATTTCTATTGATATCTCTTGCTAATTAATTGTATTATAATTAGATTATATCTGGCCCTTAGGTATAACTGCATGCTAGATTTTTAGGGTTCCGTAGTAAATGACAGGGAATCTTTATAGTATCGTCATGCCCGTCCGCAATATTTCGCAAAACTATAGGCACTAGAGAGCTGCGGCAAAATTTAAAAAATGTTGCGTTTACTGGTATTCTCCACACCTAAATGACAAAGTGAATTCTTTAATTTTGTACTGCTCTGTGGTAGGTATCGTTAGACAGGTATTTTAAAAACACTAAGAGTTTACTTTGGAAATTTTAACGACTAACTAGACTTTACTTATTAAGAAGTAATAGACAATTTACTTAAACTTCTACTTGCGAGCGATAAAATGACTATTGTGCTTGTGACCTACCCTTAGGTTTCTGGATAAGAGATAGTACTACGGAACGAGAGTGGTTATGGTTAATTATATTCAGACCTGTTAAGTTCATCAGTCAATGAGGAAAAAAGTTGTTTGCCTCATCCAGCAGAAATTTTGAAAGATTTCAGGATTTTTAGGAGCCAGGAATTGCAAGCAGATCCTCAAATAACAGATGACAAATACTTTAATTTGTAATGTAATTGTTCGATTCTAAAGAAAACCTTAGATAATTTATTTTTAAAGGACTAATCTACGATCTTTTGTGAAAGGACTTAACTATTTAAGCAGTTTCTTGAAAATACTGATCCTACGGTAGTTCACCACAAGGATGTGTAGAATAAGAATACGGATTGCCACCACCCCATATCATCCCACGGGTGTCGTAAGAACCGACAGAGGGAGCACATATGCATAGAACAGCACTGTAAGAGAAGGAAAACTTGATACAAGCCCTATACCAACCCATTTGGCCAGCGTGGTATATTAGGCCAATTCCTACTTTCAAAGGAGAGGCCAAGTCCAGCAGTGGACTGTTAAAGGCTGATGATGATCACATTTTTGTCCTATAAAGAGTACGTGCCACCGTTTTATTAAAAGCCGGAGAATAGGAACTTTACAATATTTTAGAGTAGTGTTTTCAAGTAACAAAGGTCACGAATCTTTTCAACATAGTGTGTTTTGGATAACTGGTCATCAGATACCATACAGTGAAAAGTAGCATAACTTTGCAAATTGATAGATTCCTACGTCCACCATTTTTTCAAGAGCCTCTCATGCGTATGCAGATTGAAGGTGCATCATAGTCCTTGTAACTTTAGAATCTACCAAATTCGTATTACCTAATACTTTGTATAAACTTAACCTCAAAACTCGGTCAGTAAACACAACGCTATTTCGCAGCAGTTATACAAAACGGGGCGTATTCTCTAAATGCATCTCATTTAATTCACCAGTTTAGCCGACTCGGCGCATTGCTTAACTTGGAATGCTATCAATTCACGGGGATATTAATGCTATAATAGTGCATAAGTAAATAGAATTAGAACTACTTTTGGACGGGAACGCTGAGTGGGCAAGCTGTAATTTGATTAGAGTTGATTGTTGGAACGATTTAAGCGTTGGTCTCACTGCTAGAGAGGAAGCGACTGGCGACTGACCGAGAAATGTCAATACATTTCTTTATTGAAATAACCAATCATCAAAATGATTGGTTATGAGTTATTTAAAAAAATATAAATATATATCATTTCAATAACTAAAACTTCATTTATTAACAGGCTATGTACACTTAATTCATGAATGTCGCGAATACTGAATGAACCGATTTAATATGGCTAACGCAAGTTATGTCGGTGCTAACAAAACTAAGCAAAACAAATGCGGGGTAAGCCGGGTGAAAAAACATATTATTTAAGCCTTTTATTCAGACAACATTAAATTCATCACATTACATGCATATTAATAATATCATATTCATTAATTATTATGTTCATTAGATTCCATTTTTATTATTTAATTACAATATTCTATCCCTACAATGTGTCTGTTTGCCTTTTAGCAAAGGCCTCCTCCAACTGTCTCCATTTTCTCGCTCTTTGGCTGTGCACGTCCATCTACTTCCAGCCTCTGACTTAATTTCGTCAAAAACCATATACCTACTTAATTCAGTGGTGGATAGGTGTGCTCCTGTTTATGTCCTATTTCTCCCTAATGTCTCTCGAACACACGGGTGTTCGAGAAGTGCTGGGTATAGTATAACTCTAATAACCGTCTGTTCGAGCCCTTCGAGCGGCACTTTGTGAGTCAATATTGCAAGTTGTGAAAACATTTTTTTTTTCTTACATGTAAACGTAATTTACAGCATAGTTCCACAGTATCTTCATTCATCCACCTACACAAATTCAAAGTTAGTAAAGAAGAATAGGCCACAAGAATAAGCTTGGGTCAAAAATAACACGAGAACTGGGTTATGCAACTTGCACAAAACTTCGGGAGCACAAACTTGATGCTTTATTCTTGTTATGCAATGGCGCTTGATATTCTTTGTTAATAAGAACTAGCTGACAGTACTTACTGCCAAAGTTTTTTACGGTAGTAGAGCCTTGCTGATTTCAGCATGAATGGGCCGGCTCGACCGGGGAATTACTACCCTCTCACAGAAAATCGACGTAAAGTAACAGTACCTAAACTGTTGCGTTTCGTTTGCTAAGTGAGAGTGCCGGAGGCCCTATCCCCTATTCCTTCTCCCACATCCCACTCCTCATCCTATCCCTTTTCCAAACCCCAAGTGTCGGCAACGCACTTGTGACTGTAGTGTTGCTTGTGTCCATGAGCGGCGGTAATTGCTTACCATCAGGCGATCCGTGTGCTCGTTTGCCGCCTAGTGCTATAAAAAAAAAAGTAGTTCTAGTAGTAGTACTGTCAACTATAATTATTCTTCAAGTTATGTAATGAAATGCACAAGTGGGAACGATGGGACAAACTCCCTAGGGAAACATAATATTTTGTGATTTTGTTCAGAGTCGTTTAATTTTGCTGACGATCTTATTTTATTGTAAAAGTCGGGCATTATATTTATTATAATTATTATCATTTGCCTGGTTTTGTACTTGATTCCCCAACCAAACTGCCGCAAGACCAAAACACAGTCTGAATTCAGCTTCTTCTTCCTTGTCGGTATCACTCTTGACAGAGTGGTCGTGGTCATCATTTCAGGTGTTGGTGGCTAGCTTCACAACACGCCGCCACTCCTCTCTGATAGCCGCCTTCCTCGTGCATTCGTGCAGTGATGATGAGTCATTTGCTGCCGCTTTGATCTGGTCAGTCCACCTCATAGGCGATCTTCCTCGTGGCCTGGTACCCTCAATCCTTCCCTGGACCACGAGTCGCTCAATAGCCACTTCCCCTCGGCGGCATACGTGACCAAAAAAGGTGAGAATACGAGACTGTACTATGTCTGTTTACCAAAGATGATGAACGCTGCTTGATGCCGAGTTCTCGAAGTATAGACTCGTTGGTACGGAATTCAGTCCAGGATATTCCGAGCATTCTTCTCCAGCACCA
Source organism: Euclidia mi (assembly GCA_944739405.2). Taxonomy (NCBI): domain Eukaryota; kingdom Metazoa; phylum Arthropoda; class Insecta; order Lepidoptera; family Erebidae; genus Euclidia; species Euclidia mi. The sequence goes on along the minus strand of OX123204.2, from coordinate 19,554,002 downwards.
CATCTCTAAGGCGTCTATCTTCTTCTTCTCTATTTCTCGTAAGGTCCACGTTTCTGCGGCGTACATGAATATGGGAAATACAAGTGTCCGAACTAGCCGGATTTTTGTGGCTTTATATATGTTGCGATTCCTCCATATTTTCCTCAATTTGTCCATCGCAGACCTGGAAATTGCCATACGCCTCTTAACCTCATCGATACACCCACCGTTGTTCGTGATTAAGGCTCCCAGATAAATGTATGATTGCACCACATCACTATTAGCAATTTGTGTAATTTCTGGAGAATTGTTATTCATGCGATCGACAATCATCATTTTCGTTTTATTCCGGTTTATCTTAAGTCCGAACTCAAGGCTAACGCGTTCCATCTTGCCGAGAACTTGTTCCATGTGCTGGGTACTGGTGGCGAACAAAGTGGTATCATCAGCATATCGCAGGTTGGAGATTTTCAAGCCACCAATCGAGATGCCATCTGTCCAGTGTTCTAGTACAATCCTCATTATGAGCTCTATGTACACATTGAACAGAAGTGGAGAAATAATATGACTTTTCGAAGTATGTTAAGGAAAAGTAACTCTTGACCATTCTGAAGCTGTGTAATGTCTCTTTCCCTTTGGGTTGCGGAAGTCAAACTGCAGTCGCCCTGTAGGTGAGTAGGCTTCTAGTAAAAAGAGGACCGCGCTCGAATGCAAGTGGGAAACCGCTAGGGCGAAGAAGATGATGATGATTTGTTGCCGAGCCTCCGTGTGATGCCTATTTTAAATCCAAAATGCCTCCTTATGTCACTTTTTACTAGACTTAATGTGACTATGACCAGCAATATCTAACACAACAGTATACAAAAATGTTATTTCTCAACTGTCCAGTCAATTCCATTAGGGAATTTTAAACGTTTGTCAACCGAACTAGAACAAGGTCAAGCATAACGTGACATGAAATACATCTTGAATAGTTTATGGAATGTTCATATTATACAGAGTGTCACAAGACAAATTACCAAGCTGAAGTCTACTCGTAGTGGACATCATGCCAAGTCATACTAACCAAAAATAATGCCTGGGAAACGATATATTTTTTAAGTTTTTTTTACCGCAGTTAAGAGCGCGCGTGCATTGCTCGAAATACCTTCTAATCTATGGGGTCATAGGTCATCTAAAGAACATATTGGCGGGGTAAATGCATCGATTTTGTTCCTAATTAGAAAAAATCCAAACTAACTTAGAGCCTCAATATCTCCTGAACCAGTAATTTCCCAGGTATGGTGCCCAAGTAAAAAAATTTCGTAGTGATTGGTACAACATGGCATTCACATGTTTCAACTTATCTATTAGAAAGCGGTTTCCCGCGGTTTCACCCGCGTCCTGAGGGAACTACTTCATCTAAGTTACTCCTTGGTACATCAGCTATCCGCCAGTGAACATCCTGTCAAAATCGGTCCAGCCGTTCCAGAGATTAGCGAAAACAAACAGACAGACAGACAAAAAATGTAAAAAATGTCATTTCGGTATATGTACCGATGTACCGTGTTTACATCGTTATGCATTTAGTAAAAAGCGGTTATTTTAATATTACAAACAGACACACCAATTTTATTTATATGTATAGAATAGCCTGGGTGGGCATTCAACCCTGGTTTTGTTTAGTGAATTAGGTTACTAACCACCAGACCTTGTATTCTGTCTGGTGGCAGCCAAGTACAAATCAGAAAAAATTGCAGATTCAAAGAACCTGGCCGCGTAGACCCATCTGACCAATTACCAGTAAATTAACCAAGAAAGCAGAATCATGTAACAAATCGCCTCTCTGCTTACCCCGCCAACGCCAATATCACACAGCATGTTACAACGTAATAATCAAATCACCAAAGACAAGCTCATAAAATCTTGCATAAGCACTTCTGGGCTTGTACCTCAAATAATTTGATACGTTAATATTCTCTCGAATGTATCCAAACTGGTGGGTGCCTTACACGGCATTCCGCGATAATACAAGTTTATTAATTTCTTTGAAAGCTTTAATACTACGGTAGCGAACGACTGAATATTTTTAATATTAACCTAGCTTTTGGAAAAGCTAGTGGATAATGTATTATTTACTTTAGGTACAGTAGTGGTAGCTTATGTCTTGCGTGATAATCGGTTCAGTAGTTAAAGCGTAAAACAAACAAATAAAACGACTTTAACATACATACATAGACTCACGCCTGTTTCCCGAAGGGGTAGGCAGAGCGAGGCTACGGAGCGCGATTTGCAATGATCCTGACATATCTCTCTTGCTTCATTCACTCAGAATCAGACGAAATATTTATTTGCCAGAAATGTGCTACAGGTATAGATGTTACATAGATTGTTTTTTGATCTACACATTTCGCTAAATATAGCATGCAAATAGCTCTAAGCATTTTTAAATCACTTGCAACTTTACAATAGAAATATACCAATGATAATAAAATAACAATATTCATATTTATTCAATAAGTATACACAAAATTAAATGTCAGAAAGAAAAATACAATAATAATATAATTGACACTCATTACTTCAAAATACGTGTACATGCAAAATTAAATGTCAGAAAGAAAAATACAATAATAATATAATTGACACTCATTACTTAAAAATACGTGTACATGCAAAATCAAATGTCAGAAAGAAAAATACAATAATAATATAATTGACACTCATTACTTCAAAATACGTGTACATGCAAAATTAAATGTCAAAAAGAAAAATACAATATAATATAACTGACACTTATTAAATTCAATACACAAGAACATGCTAAATTAAATGTCAAGAAGAAAAACACAATAATACCTTGACACTCATAAGCCAATTATTACTTTTCTATGAGTGGCAATTCTCGTATGGATTTTGGTACTTTATTAAATATCTTAATGCACATTATATAACAGTTATACTCTCAACAAATTTCTCATGCATGCTCTTCGTTTAAGGGTCTTCTAACCTGTCCTTTTAATTTTTATAGACTCATGCCTGTGTTTCCGAAGGGGTGTGCAAAGGTGTAATATTACACCCACATTTCGCCATGTGTATTCAATAAACACCTCATTCGTCTCCACATTTCATTCGAAGAAGTTGTACTGTCTATATTGTTACAGAAAGACTGCCACGATTTCGCTTTGCTTCGACGAATTGCAGATCGCGCTGTATTTACTTTCCTTTGTAGCTCACTGAGGTTGTCAGGGGTTGGGTTCTGCCTGAATTTAACCAATGCTAAGCGCCTCTCTGTAACAAGTCTAGACAGGTATTGATTCCAGAATGGCTTAGGCACAAAACGTTGTGGTCTCAAAGGGTTATTACAAATCTTCGAGACAGGGATAAAATCTGTGGCTGCTTGATTCACTATATATATATAACTATCATAAGCTAATTGTAGGTCCAAAGGGAGTGTTATATCTTGCAGTCTCTGTTCTATTCTAACTTTGTATTCAGCCCAATTAGCTTTCTTAAAAAGTCTAACCACCCTATAGTGCGGTGATGATAACATTTCTATATCGAATTTAATCATTATGTGGTCACTGCCAAGGCATTCGTTTATTATCTTCCAGTCAAATTTCAATGCGACGTCAGTTGAGGCAAAAGTAATATCTGGTGCAGTCTTTTGAAGAATTCTATTAACCAGTTTAGTGCGTGTAGCACTGCCGTCATTTAGGGAGACAAAGTTATTATCAATCGCACTGTGAAATATTGCATCTCCTCGTGTGTCTGTTTTAGACGACCAATTAGAGTGGTGCCCATTAAAGTCGCCGGCTATTAGTGTTTTTGTGTTAAATTAACCAAATAAACGGTCCTAGTCCCTTGCAGATGTTCTTATATTTGGAGGGCAGTATACACTCACAATATTTTCAATGAACTCACAATTATAAATTCTGATTTGTATTATTTCGAATTGTGTGTTAGGATGTGCAATGTTTACTTCCTGGGCTTGAATTGACCAGTGCACTAATATCGCCTGTTCGCCATAACCATCGTAACGATCCCTCCTAAATACATTATACCCGCTCAGGCGAAAGTCATTGTCATCTAGCCAAGTCTCACAAATGACTGCGATATGAATTTTTTCTCGGTTTAAAATTACTTCTAGTTCGGAAACTTTTGGACGAAGATTGTGAATTCCACTGTTCCACCCATGTTGTTTGAGGAATGCAAAGCACGGTAAGTCTGACAGGTATTGCACTACAAAAGATACTACATAGTTATAAATAATTTCAACACATCCTTTTATCGCTTCTCCCCATGAAAAATTGTTTTCTGTAAATTTCTGTTGTATTTTTTCCACAATATTTTCCATAACATCTTTGCTTCATTTTCTAAACGTTCCTCTGACGAAGGATCTGCTGTGACTTGCTTTTATCCATGCTTTATTCCGAAATAGTATCTAGAATAATATCTTCGATGCTATCGCTTTTTTCCTTGTTACTTTTCTTATTATTTCTTTTTTTCGTATGTTTGATAATACTGGCATATGTTTCTCTTTGCTCTGGGGGTTTGCAGACGTCTGGGGCCACGGACGAGGTTCTGTTACAATTCTCATCTTGTTTGCTTCTGGACCGTAGTTCTGGGAAGTCCTCTACTTACCGGGGTGAGGCGATCGGGGTAGGTGGCACGTATAGAGAGAGTGCTCGCTTGTACGAACAATTAAACTCCTCCATTAGTTCACGTTTCTTCCTCTCTCGAGCAAAAACAGGGCTAGCCTTAGATAAAGCCATATGCTTGCCTCCACAGTTATTACAGTTAAACTTTGTAGTGTCACAATTCTCATGATTTGCCGAACACTTGGGGCAAACTATTTTATATGATGGACATACTTTCACTATGTGCCCATAACGCCAACACCGCGAGCACTGTGTTACTGGGAACACGTAAGGGTTTATATTGACTCGAACGTCAAAGACGGTGACATATGAAGGCGAAGAAGATCCTTCAAAACAAACTCTAATCGACTCCCCGTCTTGCCATTTACCATCCACCGTATTCCTTCGTTTAAGCCTTTTGACCCCTAAGATTACCGCCGAGTTACATTTTAAGCTGTCTAAAATTTCCTCCTCCGACAAGTCAAGGTCGATATTTTTCATCACCCCGTACGATTGGTTTATTTCGAATGTTTTTTGACACCTGTATCCGCTTTCATTAAATAATTTGCTGTTGCACAGAGCTTCTGCGCTTTTCTCTTTGCTAAATTGTAGTAACACCTTAAAGTGGTTAATATATTTGATATAAGAAACATTCTGTATATTTTCAGATTTTAACATTTTTGCCAGTTTAAACTGCCTAGGTAGTTTCTCGTTGCAAGTAATGCATATCTCAATTTTGTCCTCCGGGATCCTTGTAACATTGTTAGTGCCCGTCCGCTTAGTAAACACTTTTCCCTTTCTTCCCACTGTCTGCCACACCTCTTCATCATTTATTTCTCTATTCCTCTTCGATAATAAACTTCTCATCTCAGTCTGGCTATTATCTCCTTCCACGTCTTCCTCCATATCGCACTCATTCATATTACTGTTTACTCTCTCACTATAACGCTGCATTAACACCGCTAAATCATCCAAACGGTCTTGCTCAATATCATTATTTATTTTGCATCCGTTCATATAAATAAAATAAGCAGTGGACGCTATTGAAAACTTACGAGCGGACAAACCGGTTTGCTATCGATAAAACTAGCCACCGCGTCCGATAATAACAAGCGCCCGCGCGCGACTGAAGTGTGGCATTTCAACAATCAGTAAGAAGAGTCAATGTGTGCTTGAGAAAATGCCTGCAAAACTTGTTTTCATTTTGTTTAACGTTCAGAGTTAAAGTAACGACCTTTAGACGTATCTCGTTTTGCTCTATATTTATTAACAGATAATTGTCATTTGGCAATTTCTATTGATATCTCTTGCTAATTAATTGTTTTATAATTAGATTATATCTGGCCCTTAGGTATAACTGCATGCTAGATTTTTAGGGTTCCGTAGTAAATGACAGGGAATCTTTATAGTATCGTCATGCCCGTCCGCAATATTTCGCAAAACTATAGGCACTAGAGAGCTGCGGCAAAATTTAAAAAATGTTGCGTTTACTGGTATTCTCCACACCTAAATGACAAAGTGAATTCTTTAATTTTGTACTGCTCTGTGGTAGGTATCGTTAGACAGGTATTTTAAAAACACTAAGAGTTTACTTTGGAAATTTTAACGACTAACTAGACTTTACTTATTAAGAAGTAATAGACAATTTACTTAAACTTCTACTTGCGAGCGATAAAATGACTATTGTGCTTGTGACCTACCCTTAGGTTTCTGGATAAGAGATAGTACTACGGAACGAGAGTGGTTATGGTTAATTATATTCAGACCTGTTAAGTTCATCAGTCAATGAGGAAAAAAGTTGTTTGCCTCATCCAGCAGAAATTTTGAAAGATTTCAGGATTTTTAGGAGCCAGGAATTGCAAGCAGATCCTCAAATAACAGATGACAAATACTTTAATTTGTAATGTAATTGTTCGATTCTAAAGAAAACCTTAGATAATTTATTTTTAAAGGACTAATCTACGATCTTTTGTGAAAGGACTTAACTATTTAAGCAGTTTCTTGAAAATACTGATCCTACGGTAGTTCACCACAAGGATGTGTAGAATAAGAATACGGATTGCCACCACCCCATATCATCCCACGGGTGTCGTAAGAACCGACAGAGGGAGCACATATGCATAGAACAGCACTGTAAGAGAAGGAAAACTTGATACAAGCCCTATACCAACCCATTTGGCCAGCGTGGTATATTAGGCCAATTCCTACTTTCAAAGGAGAGGCCAAGTCCAGCAGTGGACTGTTAAAGGCTGATGATGATCACATTTTTGTCCTATAAAGAGTACGTGCCACCGTTTTATTAAAAGCCGGAGAATAGGAACTTTACAATATTTTAGAGTAGTGTTTTCAAGTAACAAAGGTCACGAATCTTTTCAACATAGTGTGTTTTGGATAACTGGTCATCAGATACCATACAGTGAAAAGTAGCATAACTTTGCAAATTGATAGATTCCTACGTCCACCATTTTTTCAAGAGCCTCTCATGCGTATGCAGATTGAAGGTGCATCATAGTCCTTGTAACTTTAGAATCTACCAAATTCGTATTACCTAATACCACAGAATAAAGAATAGTACTAACGTACAGAAAATTCACTTGTCAAACCAATTTATTGAATTTGCGACTCTTGCTACTAAGCAACAAAGTGCAATTCAACTCACATAAGCACTCAGTGCCTAATGCGATATTAACCTAACCGTTCCCTTTCTTTTCTAACACATAACGCTGTCACTGTCTGGCGCGGAGTGGCGCGCTAGGGTTGTTGACTTGCCGCTGCAACTATAATATTAATTCATCGTCTATCTACCTACTTGACCACGTACCTAATAATAAATAATTATCATATAAGTATCCTATCCCACTATTTGAGCTCGTAGAACAAATACCACAAAAATTCTGGTTGTTTACATTTTTACTATACTGATTCTTAGTTATTTCCTAAACGCGAGGACCGATTTACATGATTCAAACAGATAAAATGGTTTTTGAACTAGATCTTTAATTTGACACCATAATCGTTAAGATATCTCAACAAACAAAAAATCAAATTTTCAAGTTGCTCTCGTAATATAAATAAAATAAAATCAAATTTTCAAGTCGTTTTCGACACACAGTTAATTGAGCAATACTTTGCATTAGACTTGTGATGATACATTTTCGTTGTTAAAGGCGTTTAGGTATATACTTAATCTGAACAGTGTATGAACACGGCGCGTGAGAATACGGAGCGGTCGCACTCGTTGCGTTGCGTGACGTCTAATGTGAGCGGCGCGCGGCAACCCACTAAATCCAACCACGTCGACGTGGTCGGCCGAGGTACTTGTATGTTTGTACCTAAAATGCGAAGTGCGCTAGGCCTGCTAATACTTTGTATAAACTTAACCTCAAAACTCGGTCAGTAAACACAACGCTATTTCGCAGCAGTTATACAAAACGGGGCGTATTCTCTAAATGCATCTCATTTAATTCACCAGTTTAGCCGACTCGGCGCATTGCTTAACTTGGAATGCTACCAATTCACGGGGATATTAATGCTATAATAGTGCATAAGTAAATAGAATTAGAACTACTTTTGGACGGGAACGCTGAGTGGGCAAGCTGTAATTTGATTAGAGTTGATTGTTGGAACGATTTAAGCGTTGGTCTCACTGCTAGAGAGGAAGCGACTGGCGACTGACCGAGAAATGTCAATACATTTCTTTATTGAAATAACCAATCATCAAAATGATTGGTTATGAGTTATTTAAAAAAATATAAATATATATCATTTCAATAACTAAAACTTCATTTATTAACAGGCTATGTACACTTAATTCATGAATGTCGCGAATACTGAATGAACCGATTTAATATGGCTAACGCAAGTTATGTCGGTGCTAACAAAACTAAGCAAAACAAATGCGGGGTAAGCCGGGTGAAAAAACATATTATTTAAGCCTTTTATTCAGACAACATTAAATTCATCACATTACATGCATATTAATAATATCATATTCATTAATTATTATATTCATTAGATTCCATTTTTATTATTTATTTACAATATTCTATCCCTACAATGTGTCTGTTTGCCTTTTAGCAAAGGCCTCCTCCAACTGTCTCCATTTTCTCGCTCTTTGGCTGTGCACGTCCATCTACTTCCAGCCTCTGACTTAATTTCGTCAAAAACCATATACCTACTTAATTCAGTGGTGGATAGGTGTGCTCCTGTTTATGTCCTATTTCTCCCTAATGTCTCTCGAACACACGGGTGTTCGAGAAGTGCTGGGTATAGTATAACTCTAATAACCGTCTGTTCGAGCCCTTCGAGCGGCACTTTGTGAGTCAATATTGCAAGTTGTGAAAACATTTTTTTTTTCTTACATGTAAACGTAATTTACAGCATAGTTCCACAGTATCTTCATTCATCCACCTACACAAATTCAAAGTTAGTAAAGAAGAATAGGCCACAAGAATAAGCTTGGGTCAAAAATAACACGAGAACTGGGTTATGCAACTTGCACAAAACTTCGGGAGCACAAACTTGATGCTTTATTCTTGTTATGCAATGGCGCTTGATATTCTTTGTTAATAAGAACTAGCTGACAGTACTTACTGCCAAAGTTTTTTACGGTAGTAGAGCCTTGCTGATTTCAGCATGAATGGGCCGGCTCGACCGGGGAATTACTACCCTCTCACAGAAAATCGACGTAAAGTAACAGTACCTAAACTGTTGCGTTTCGTTTGCTAAGTGAGAGTGCCGGAGGCCCTATCCCCTATTCCTTCTCCCACATCCCACTCCTCATCCTATCCCTTTTCCAAACCCCAAGGGTCGGCAACGCACTTGTGACTGTAGTGTTGCTTGTGTCCATGAGCGGCGGTAATTGCTTACCATCAGGCGATCCGTGTGCTCGTTTGCCGCCTAGTGCTATAAAAAAAAAGTAGTTCTAGTAGTAGTACTGTCAACTATAATTATTCTTCAAGTTATGTAATGAAATGCGCAAGTGGGAACGATGGGACAAACTCCCTAGGGAAACATAATATTTTGTGATTTTGTTCAGAGTCGTTTAATTTTGCTGACGATCTTATTTTATTGTAAAAGTCGGGCATTATATTTATTATAATTATTATCATTTGCCTGGTTTTGTACTTGATTCCCCAACCAAACTGCCGCAAGACCAAAACACAGTCTGAATTCAGCTTCTTCTTCCTTGTCGGTATCACTCTTGACAGAGTGGTCGTGGTCATCATTTCAGGTGTTGGTGGCTAGCTTCACAACACGCCGCCACTCCTCTCTGATGGCCGCCTTCCTCGTGCATTCGTGCAGTGATGATGAGTCATTTGCTGCCGCTTTAATCTGGTCAGTCCACCTCATAGGCGATCTTCCTCGTGGCCTGGTACCCTCAATCCTTCCCTGGACCACGAGTCGCTCAATAGCCACTTCCCCTCGGCGGCATACGTGACCAAAAAAGGTGAGAATACGAGACTGTACTATGTCTGTTTACCAAAGATGATGAACGCTGCTTGATGCCGAGTTCTCGAAGTATAGACTCGTTGGTACGGAATTCAGTCCAGGATATTCCGAGCATTCTTCTCCAGCACCACATCTCTAAGGCGTCTATCTTCTTCTTCTCTATTTCTCGTAAGGTCCACGTTTCTGCGGCGTACATGAATATGGGAAATACAAGTGTCCGAACTAGCCGGATTTTTGTGGCTTTATATATGTTGCGATTCCTCCATATTTTCCTCAATTTGTCCATCGCAGACCTGGAAATTGCCATACGCCTCTTAACCTCATCGATACACCCACCGTTGTTCGTGATTAAGGCTCCCAGATAAATGTATGATTGCACCACATCACTATTAGCAATTTGTGTAATTTCTGGAGAATTGTTATTCATGCGATCGACAATCATCATTTTCGTTTTATTCCGGTTTATCTTAAGTCCGAACTCAAGGCTAACGCGTTCCATCTTGCCGAGAACTTGTTCCATGTGCTGGGTACTGGTGGCGAACAAAGTGGTATCATCAGCATATCGCAGGTTGGAGATTTTCAAGCCACCAATCGAGATGCCATCTGTCCAGTGTTCTAGTACAATCCTCATTATGAGCTCTATGTACACATTGAACAGAAGTGGAGAAATAATATGACTTTTCAAAGTATGTTAAGGAAAAGTAACTCTTGACCATTCTGAAGCTGTGTAATGTCTCTTTCCCTTTGGGTTGCGGAAGTCAAACTGCAGTCGCCCTGTAGGTGAGTAGGCTTCTAGTAAAAAGAGGACCGCGCTCGAATGCAAGTGGGAAACCGCTAGGGCGAAGAAGATGATGATGATTTGTTGCCGAGCCTCCGTGTGATGCCTATTTTAAATCCAAAATGCCTCCTTATGTCACTTTTTACTAGACTTAATGTGACTATGACCAGCAATATCTAACACAACAGTATACAAAAATGTTATTTCTCAACTGTCCAGTCAATTCCATTAGGGAATTTTAAACGTTTGTCAACCGAACTAGAACAAGGTCAAGCATAACGTGACATGAAATACATCTTGAATAGTTTATGGAATGTTCATATTATACAGAGTGTCACAAGACAAATTACCAAGCTGAAGTCTACTCGTAGTGGACATCATGCCAAGTCATACTAACCAAAAATAATGCCTGGGAAACGATATATTTTTTAAGTTTTTTTTACCGCAGTTAAAAGCGCGCGCGTGCATTGCTCGAAATACCTTCTAATCTATGGGGTCATAGGTCATCTAAAGAACATATTGGCGGGGTAAATGCATCGATTTTGTTCCTAATTAGAAAAAATCCAAACTAACTTAGAGCCTCAATATCTCCTGAACCAGTAATTTCCCAGGTATGGTGCCCAAGTAAAAAAATTTCGTAGTGATTGGTACAACATGGCATTCACATGTTTCAACTTATCTATTAGAAAGCGGTTTCCCGTGGTTTCACCCGCGTCCTGAGGGAACTACTTCATCTAAGTTACTCCTTGGTACATCAGCTATCCGCCAGTGAACATCCTGTCAAAATCGGTCCAGCCGTTCCAGAGATTAGCGAAAACAAACAGACAGACAGACAAAAAATGTAAAAAATGTCGTTTCGGTATATGTACCGATGTACCGTGTTTACATCGTTATGCATTTAGTAAAAAGCGGTTATTTTAATATTACAAACAGACACACCAATTTTATTTATATGTATAGAATAGCCTGGGTGGGCATTCAACCCTGGTTTTGTTTAGTGAATTAGGTTACTAACCACCAGACCTTGTATTCTGTCTGGTGGCAGCCAAGTACAAATCAGAAAAAATTGCAGATTCAAAGAACCTGGCCGCGTAGACCCATCTGACCAATTACCAGTAAATTAACCAAGAAAGCAGAATCATGTAACAAATCGCCTCTCTGCTTACCCCGCCAACGCCAATATCACACAGCATGTTACAACGTAATAATCAAATCACCAAAGACAAGCTCATAAAATCTTGCATAAGCACTTCTGGGCTTGTACCTCAAATAATTTGATACGTTAATATTCTCTCGAATGTATCCAAACTGGTGGGTGCCTTACACGGCATTCCGCGATAATACAAGTTTATTAATTTCTTTGAAAGCTTTAATACTACGGTAGCGAACGACTGAATATTTTTAATATTAACCTAGCTTTTGGAAAAGCTAGTGGATAATGTATTATTTACTTTAGGTACAGTAGTGGTAGCTTATGTCTTGCGTGATAATCGGTTCAGTAGTTAAAGCGTAAAACAAACAAATAAAACGACTTTAACATACATACATAGACTCACGCCTGTTTCCCGAAGGGGTAGGCAGAGCGAGCCTACGGAGCGCGATTTGCAATGATCCTGACATATCTCTCTTGCTTCATTCACTCAGAATCAGACGAAATATTTATTTGCCAGAAATGTGCTACAGGTATAGATGTTACATAGATTGTTTTTTGATCTACACATTTCGCTAAATATAGCATGCAAATAGCTCTAAGCATTTTTAAATCACTTGCAACTTTACAATAGAAATATACCAATGATAATAAAATAACAATATTCATATTTATTCAATAAGTATACACAAAATTAAATGTCAGAAAGAAAAATACAATAATAATATAATTGACACTCATTACTTCAAAATACGTGTACATGCAAAATTAAATGTCAGAAAGAAAAATACAATAATAATATAATTGACACTCATTACTTAAAAATACGTGTACATGCAAAATCAAATGTCAGAAAGAAAAATACAATAATAATATAATTGACACTCATTACTTCAAAATACGTGTACATGCAAAATTAAATGTCAAAAAGAAAAATACAATATAATATAACTGACACTTATTAAATTCAATACACAAGAACATGCTAAATTAAATGTCAAGAAGAAAAACACAATAATACCTTGACACTCATAAGCCAATTATTACTTTTCTATGAGTGGCAATTCTCGTATGGATTTTGGTACTTTATTAAATATCTTAATGCACATTATATAACAGTTATACTCTCAACAAATTTCTCATGCATGCTCTTCGTTTAAGGGTCTTCTAACCTGTCCTTTTAATTTTTATAGACTCATGCCTGTGTTTCCGAAGGGGTGTGCAAAGGTGTAATATTACACCCACATTTCGCCATGTGTATTCAATAAACTCTTCCTTTCCTTAACTTATAATATTATTAGGAATTCGCTTAGCTGGATTGCTAGAAGGCAATGAACTGTCGACAACATTTTATCGTGCTTCTTTCAGTCATCATCATCATCATCCCAGCACTATACCAATTACATCCAAGTCCTTAAGTAAGTAGGCATATTACTACATACATTTATTTCAATGTTCACATTCCATCAGTAGCCCAGCCCAATCCTAATAACTATACAATACTATATAAACTACCAGAAAAGTGCCCTAACAAAAATAAGAAACATTAAAAACCAAAGTGCTTAAAATAAAAAACACTGTCAGTTAAACAACAGAAGCATCTAACAACGTTGAAAAATCACGTCTGCCTCTAAATCGTAGGGGTTAAATCCGTGGTAAAAGCAACATTAAAATCAAAATACGGTAGTAAAACTGTGAAATCCATGGGATAGAGCAGTTGGGTAATGCTCCCAGAGTCTTATAGTACGTGAAGGGAAAATAAACACGCTTTAGAGGCAACCTCATCCGGTAACGACAGAGAAATACTCCTTCGAGATCTTGCAGTTTAATGTTATGGCTCTCGATACTATTAAAGAAGTTTAGAAACGGTATTATGTTGAATTTTAAGTGAACTGGTTGGAAACAATCGTTGTTCTACATATTTCTGAGCTTTTATCTAAACATAAGTTAACCAAGGAAAAGATGGATGGACTGTGTGAGGATGGATATGAAAGAGAAAGGGGTAAATGATCAGATGACGGGCGACAGAAAAGACCATTCTTTTCTGTCGCCCGTCATCTACAGTACGTCCTTCACTTCCATAGTGAAGGACGTACTGCGCAGACCCCAAATAGATTGGGACCAGGGTAAGAAGAAAATCTAAACATAAGTTAACGCTTGAAGGCTACTATCGCTGTATCGTCCACTCAGATTAAGGAAAATCATTCACAGACGATTTAACGACGAAGGTAAGTACTTGCAAGTTGCATGTGATTTCTAATTGTATGATATATACATTTCTGAAACATTTAAATTATAAATAAATTTACTGTACAACATGTCGATTAATATACCAGTCGGATACCAAATAATATAATATAATAATGATATAATATTCTACCACATTCACACAACACCATCTAGTCCCAAACTAAGCAGTGCTAGTTATATGGGTACTAGACAATGGATAAACATACATTTATACTTTTTTTTCAATACATAGTATACATGGGATCCTGCCGTTTTGCCGAAAATTGGGTCGTGCGTCATGCGTCAAATTGGGCTCAATGTCCAACAGAGTTATGGCATATGCCATTGGAAAAGCAGCACCACCTTCAATTCCATTGCAGAAAAAAGATATGCACTTAAATAGATTTTGTAGAAAAATACAATTGTTAGTAATAAAACTGTTATAGTAACAATATATTCATACTTAAAAATCAGTGGCGTAGCTAGCTTGGGTGGCAGCCGGGGCGGAAGTAGGCGGTCGACCCTAACAATTACGGGCTAACTGCTCCGGAATCGTAGTGCTGAGCTAGTGCCTATGTGTTTTTAAATTTTTGTACATTGTTCTTAAAGTCGAGTTTGGGGTGGCACCCCAAAAAGGGTGACATCTGGGGCGGACCGCCCCCGCCGCCCCCTCTCCCTTCCTATGACACTGTTTAAAATAATGGTAAACAATAGATGCGCTGGCGCCCGTGTGATTTACAACACTCTCTCTCCCTCTCATACCTCTCAGACGCCTGCCCCGCGCCCGTCTGCTCTCAGTCAGTCGACTCGTGATTCTCACGGTGTTATCTGTGTGTCCTAAAAACAGGACAGGTTAGAAGTACCCAGAACCGAAGAGCATGCATGAGGAATCTGATGGGAGTGAATGAAGCAAGAGAGATATGTCAGGATCGTTGCAAATGGCGTTCCGTAGTCTCTGCCTACCCCTTCGGGAAACAGGCGTGAGTCTATGTATGTATGTATGTTATCTGTGTGTTTTCGTGTATCCTCTCGGCACATACAACTTAATCCACCGGCAGGTCGACTAAACGATATTATTATTAGTATTGATTGAAATGTTAATAACAATATTTTTAACTGTTAGCAGCTGTTTTATTTTTTATGTATGCTTTGCACATGAAATTAAAACTAGTTAAAGATGTGAAACAACAAAAAATACAAAGCCGTAACAGCATTACTTTGCAGGATTATAGTTTATTTATGGTAGGAGAACAATATTTGTAGCAAAATAACCCCATGGATTCTTTGCAAAAATGAGTTTATATCTTTTTTATTTAGTGCTTTACTGTAAGCATATTCAAAGTGGTCTCATCTCTGTTGGTGGGTGAGCCCAGGCTTCATACATTTTTGCCCATGGTCCTTTTAGCAATCTTTTTTTATACCATTGCAATATTACGAATGATTTTAGTACGCATATTTTTATTTGGTCAAATTTTTACTTGGCAAAATATTACTAAGTATAATGTCATTATGGCATTTGGTCTTTAATCAAATGATTTATTACACAAACAACCTTCGGACAATAAACGTTTGGTCATATTTGTTTCTTTATGGAAGTAGTTAGAGTAGGTTCATTATTAAAAAAAAATGGTTATGTTAGGTTAGGTTAGAACTGTGACCTCGAACCGTGGGGTTGAGGTACACCCATGGTGAAGCTAAGCGGGATCCCAGGAGGGGATGGGGATGCTCCACGTGGGCCTGGGTGAGGCCTGCGTAGAATGCGTCCAAAGTGCGGGTGCGGGGGACAGTTCTGTCTGTCCCTCGCAGTCGGGTGCGGTCGCGGGAGGAGAGGCGTGTCGGAGTTCTCCCGCGACCAAATGGGGGCGCAATATTGTTGCGTCGTGGTGGGGCCGCAGAGGAAGAGGAGATGCGATGTTGCGTTGCCATCCTCCCTCTCCTTTGCGGCCGCTGAGTGTTTTGGCGGCGGAGCCCAACACCTTCATCCGCCGCCAAGGGAGTTTTGTTCGGGGCCCACCTGACCATCTGTCAGGCCAACACCTCTCGGTTGCGACGAATGCTTGGGCGATACCCGACCCTCCGACACACGGGTACAAGAGAAAGTCGAGGTGGTTTTTAGTGGTAACACCACATACTCCGGCTCTCATTTCCCCAAGAGTCGGAGATCCGAAGGGATTTTCCACCTCGTAAAAAAAAAGAAAGATCTGTGACCTCCTACGCACGAGCCGAGCCAGCGCAGCGAGCGGTGCCGCCGTAGCGGCCGGCGAGTGCCTAAAACGACTTGCATTAATAGAAAAAAGATGTTGTTTTTAGTAGGTTACCCGGAAGTGAACTATTTAGATTAGGATAAATATGATTTTGCGTAAAAACTGTTATTCCAAGTGATATATTTGACTAAATAAAAAATGTTAAAAGTACTAGTTAGTAAACAAGTTATAGTTTAAACGTTCATTTCCCAAACAAAAAGGTTTGCGTTACAATTTTTTGTGAATAGATTTTTTGCTAAGTAATAATTTGGCAGATGAAATTAAGCGAAAATTTTTTTGGGGAGTGAAAATTTTCCAAATTCCTTACTGTGAAACAAGGGAGACCCAGTATACATGACAATAAACGGTAAATGACCACGAACATTGAAATAAACACTACGAATATTCACTTAGTACGCTAGCTGTTGAGCTTATCTCTTCTTTCTTTCTTATCGGCCCTTGACCCAAAGCCTCCCCATAGTTGCCTTTGTATTCTTCAGTGGCCATAAAAATGAAGAAAAACTTTATTTTCGTTGCAATTTTTTGTTGATGAATTCACCCATTCAACGGCAACGACTCCAGTACAAGTAGAAGGCTTTGTCTGCGTTTTTATAGATTCATTAAATTACATTGGCAGGTGGAGACAATGTAAAGGGCACAATGGGGCTTGCAAGATACTTAATTGTTTTTTTTATTGTTCGTTTTTTTTGTAAAGGTCTGATATATGCCTTTAATCCATTGTGAATAAGGGAACTATTATTTATGGTCCATGACATAACAAATGTGAGTGTCATCGTCAGCCCTGTATATAAACTGTCCCACTGCTATGCAAGGGCCTCTTCTCAATGAGAAGGGTTAGGCCATAGTCCACTACGCGGGCTAAGTGCACGTTGGCAGACTTCACATGTCCTTTGGAAACATTATGGACTGAGTTACGAAGTATTCTCAGACATGCAGGTTCCCTCACGATATTTTCCTTAACTGTTTAGCAAGCGAAACTTAACAATTTAATTTTTATATACCTAACGTTGAACGCAGGAAAATATGGATGGACTGTGTGAGGATGGATATGAAAGAGAAAGGGGTACTAACGATCGGATGACTCGTGACAGAGAAGTATGGAAGCGAAGAACATACTACGCCGATCCCGAATAAATTGGGACCAGAGCAAGACAATGATGATATGAAACATGAAAATCATAACTACTAACATATTTCTCAACTTAGACTTAGTTCAGACTACCTAAGTCTATGTTGTGACTTAGTTCTGACAACCTAGACTAGGTAGTCAGAACTAAGTCTAAGTTCGCTCTATAGATTTATACCTAGCCCTTAGTCATAAAATAGTCTTTTGCATGTGTTATATATTATTCACTTATCGTACAATAAAAACTGGTTGCTTTAATCACTACATAGTATAAAACAACGTCTGAGTTCTGTCTGTCTGTCCCTATGTATGCTAAAATCTTTAAAACTACGCAACGGATTTTAATGCAGATTTTTTTAATAGATAGAATGATTCAAGGGGAAGGTTTATATTACGTACTAGCTTTTGCCCGCTGCTTCGCACGCGTAAATTACGATTAGATAAAATACATACCCCCCTACCTACCCCTCCAAGCAACATACATGCTAAATTTAACTTTCTTGCACAAAGTAAGTTCGTTCTGTAATGTGTCTGTCAGTCAGTCTGTCAGTCATAGATTGAAGTAATTCCATTGAAAAATAAAAGATTTTACACAAACTTTGAATTCCTTTTCCACCCTCTTAGGGGAAAATTTCAAAATAAATATCTTTGTGTTCACTAACGTCATTTGCGGATCCAATAAACAAAGTATGAAGTTGAAGGCATAAAAGCTTTGAGGCCTTGCATAGAACCTTTTAGGCCTTGAAGGCATAAAAGGTTTTATGCAAATCATGACTCTCCCTTTTTATCCACTTAGGGTAAGAATTTCCAAAAAGACTTTCTTAGTGTTCACTTACTTCATTTGAGAAACCAATAGGTATACAAAGTTTGAAGTTAATCCATTGAGGGAATAAAAAGTTTCATACAAATTCTGACAACCAATTTAACCCCTTTAGTGGAGGAATTGCCAAAAATCCTCTTTTAGTGTAACCCTACACACCTCAAGGAACATACATGCTAAATTTCATCTATTTACGCTCAGTTGTTTCGGCTGTAGCATGTCTGTCAGTCAATCAGTGACGCAAGGATTTTATATACAGACAGATTATACAAATAAATAATGTTTGAGTGCCTCCGTGGTATAGTGGATAGCGTATGCGTCTGCTAAACGGAAGATCTCGGGTTCGATTCCCGGATCGGGCAAAAGTATTACTGAGTTTTGCCGAATTCTCAGTAGCAGCACGGAGTTTGCCAATGTGCCCGGTAACGGCAATAGGGTCGCCCCCTATTACGTGGGACCTAATATGCAACATGGCGAAATGTGGGTGTAATATTACCTCTGCCTACCCCTTCGGAAAAACAGGCGTGAGACCATAAAAAAAATAAACAGACTGTCTGTAATCTCAAAATAACTGTATTGCATATTGTTGCTTACCCGTTTCCAGTACCCCAATGATTTATTTAGATTGTTTTTCTGTTTGTCTTTTTATTCAGGGTAATCTTAAAAATGGCTGAATCGATATATGTACTTATTTTACTTATGGTTCATGAAAATCTCGAACAAACTATGAAAATTTCATTTAGGCGTAGCTGCTTGCAAAAGTTAGTTAAAATTAAATTAGTCAAGGATTTCGTAGCAGTATACATTTGTATATCTCAGCAATATTGTAAAAAAATCAAAATAAATTATCCAAGTTCAACAACTCTTTCTTAGTATTTTAGGTGAAAGAAATGAAAGAAGCCTTGTTCAGCAGTTGGACAAAGTAGATAACTGAATAAAGTGCTTACCTGCTTAAAAATAAATAAAAATAGCAAAATAACGGTTCTGAGTCTTTTGGCTTCTATTGGTCATATAAAGACCATCCCATATTTTAGTTTGTGAAGATGAAGAGCACTTAGATGAGAGCCAGCTGCATAAATTTAAATTAATGAAAATTAAATGCACATCAGGGACGATAAAAAAAAAATCAAGTGAAGGAATTAAAACTTTCAAACTGGGACCCCTTTTTGAACACCTCGTTTTAGTGGTGAATTCACTAACTACTTTAAGGTGCGTCCAGACTGCGGCGATGAAATGTAATACCTTACACAAAGACTATAAAGTAACTCTTCTCATAGTAAGAAGAAGCTCGTGCCTAGCAGTAGGGATGTTACAAATGATGAATCTTAAAATAACGTTAGTCTTCTTAACAAAATATGTATGTTACACTAGTTGTGATTTTATCCGTGTGTCATAAAGAATAGGGTCTCAAAAACCACTACACAGGTTAAATAGAACGATACTATATTTTGACCGTAAATATGTTATAGGAATCAGCCTAACCGATTGGTAACATAACTACGACACATAAGAATACTTAATTACATCACAATAATTAATTTCAAACCTGGATGTTAAAAACAGAAATCATGTAAAATATTTCATGATATTCAATCAAAATCAATACATTGTTTTCTGGGAGATCTGAAAATACGCTGGGTGGCGCAAAAGTACTGGCACTATAGAAATTCCTTATATTCTGTTTTATGATATCTCCTGTCATTCTGATATTGAAAATTTCATAATATTTAGAGTCTAAGGAAAATTTTGTAGTAAACAAATGTAAAATTCACTAAAAATAATCATGGACCGCTTTACTCCCCAAGAACGTGGAATAATCGTGTCAATTTTTGATAGAATGATTAATCAGTGATAAAAACACAACGTGAATTTCGTCGACGATTTCCCCACCGTCCGGCACCGGTTGGTCGCACTGTTCGACGCTTTGCCACATGCCTCGAAGCAACTGGCTCAACATTGGAAAGAAGTAAGTCTGAAAATATGAAAATATTGAAGCTGTGCGCGAAAATATGCAAAAGTGTCCAGAAACATCAAGGTGGCGACGTGCCACGCAATTGGGGATCTCCACGCGGACTTTGCAGCGTATTTTCGTCAAAGAATTGAAGATGTTGCCGTATAAAACTAAGATGACTCATCAGCTGCTGCCTACTGATCACCGAGATCGTCTAGAGTACAGCCAGCGCGTCATAAACCTCAACTTTGAAGAGGATAATATTTCTTCCAAATTGATTATGAGTGAAGAAGCGCACTTCCATCTCTCGGGGCATGTCAATGAGCAGAATACCGAGATTTCCGCGCATTTTTCAACAAATAATACCTTCATCTAATAAATAAGTAACTGTATGGTGTGGCGTCTGTGCAGAAAGAGTGATCGGACCCAATTTTTTTGAAGACGCTGCCGGCAAAGGTGTAACTGTTACTGGTGAGCACTGCAGAACCAGGTTACGTGAGTTCTTGATAAACATTTTGAATGAAGTGGGGCTGGAGCACACCTAGTTCCAACAAGACGGCGCTACGGCATACACAGCGCGTGATAATATGGACTTAATTAGGGATGCTTTTCTAGGCAGTGTTATCTTTCGTTTTGGCAATTTGCCTTGGCCTGCTAGATCACCCGATCTCACCTGTCCAGACTTCTTTCTTTAGGGTGATTTGAAATCTCGGGTTTATGTGAACAAATCACAGACTCTCGCAGCTTTAAAAGAAAACATACACCAAGAAATAAGAAACATATCGCAGAACCTGTTGCGGCTAGTGATGGAAAATGTCATAAATAGGGCTCAAATGTGCTTCAACTCTGGAGGTCAACATTTAATAGACATCATATTTAAATCATAATGCAACTAAATTTCGTGACACAAATATATAAATTAAAAAAACTAATTCTAGTTTTCTAATTTAGAAACGAAGTTGTAGCTGAACCAAATAGGGTCATTACGTTTGCGCCACCATGTACACGCTAGTGTTATATCTATTAACTAAATAAATAAATAAAAATTAAATTAAACAAATGGTTTAACATTTGTCGGTAAGCCGCAGCTTATCTTTTGCTAACTGTTGCCTGCAGTTTTGCCTACAGTTTTGCCTTCATTTGTTTTTCTCGACTATAGCATTTTGGGACACACGAAAATTTAACGACTACTTCCATAATAAAAATTACAACAAGTTTTTTAATTCGATAAGCGTCAATAATATATTATTGTACTCGCTGTTGCCCGCATTTTATGAATGTGATTGGCTTTCAAACAAAACCACGTCCCTTAGGGGTGGAAAATTAAAATCCTTCCATAGTTGATGCCTATGTTTCTGAAAGAAACCTAATGACAAATATTATAATAATATAATAATAACTATAATTATGTCTTTTCTGAATCTCGGGCTCCAGGGCGAGGACTTTGGATTGCAACCGGTATAGCGCATGAATAATAAATAATGATGTTAATGTTGAAGGTATAAATTAATGCGCCTCGGCTATATTAATATATTTTAACCCACGTAAAAAACTAGTATAATTGATAACTCTAGTGTGGCCGCAGCATTAGATATTCAATACTACAGGAGCGAAACGTAGGTAAATCATTTCAAGGTACACGTACTCTGAAAATAAGTAGATATTTTATGTTATAAACGACATAGAAACACGTGATCAGACTTAGAACTTAGCTTCGAAATATTTTTGTGAAACCATGACTTTATCCTAAGTGTTTAGGTAAGTGCAAAACCTAAATGGTGTTAAATTGCTAGGAAATTAGAGTGGACCATTTATTTTTTTTAAAGCATTAAAGAAGTAGGTTAGGTGGAACAATAAAAGGATTTCGGGACAATGTTTAAACTTATTACTTGGGACGACAGTTGGCTTTATAATGTAAGCTGTTATTACTGTACTACTGCTCAGTTGTAATTACGAGTTGTTTGTTTGTATTTAAGTGTGTTACATCTACTTTAAATTAAGTAGCAGCTTCCAGGAACTGTACTGCAGTGAGTCGTATACAAGTATAGTTATAATTCAAATTGACTTTTCCATGGGTGCAGTAGGTGGTAGATCAACTAGATAGCAATGCACTAACCTGTGTTTGAGATTCACGAATACGATTTTTTTACTCTTACTGTTACAGTAGCAACTATAAGGAAAGCAAATCAACAAGTCCAAACCATCCTTAGAAAAGTAGAAAGAACAATGAGTGTTTAAGTTTAAGTAATGGCGTAAATACACAATAAACTTACAACACTACTTTGCTGGTAATTCCAAAATAAAGTCAATCTGGATTCTGATGGTATATTTAGCCCTTGTATTCTAAGCCATATTAATGTACGTCCATATTCTGCGATATGCGATGTTACTGACACAGGTAGGTCTGTCTTTTCTAGCCGAATCTAACCAAATACCCTTAGTTCTAAGGGACATTGCCTAATTATAATCCCCCACATGAGTTGTGATGTCTCTATCCAAGCGATTCCGAATTAATAATTGTACTTGACAGGCCACGGCGCTATGATTGATGCAAACTGGCGTAGTTTTTGCCGTGGGAACTGTGATAGGGCAAATTGATCGAACTAGGTAAGTAATTACTAAACATCGGATAGTTTAGGACGCTATTTCAGTGTTTACTATGTGGATGAAAGAGGTGTGGTGTTCCTTTAACTAGAAGGTGGATCCTCTGACCAGGCTAATCGATTATATTAGACCATGGTCATGTATGACTTATAATAGCGAGATTGAGGATCTTCAATCATGTAGTGTTCGTAGTTCCATGAGTGTCCGTTAGATGTCGCTGGCGTTACTAACCTCGCCATTGTACTAAAGGTGGCACTAGTTATAGGTATGTAACGCTACCACTGCAATTTTATATAGATAAACAATATAACCCCTGTATATAAACTGCCTTACTGCTGGGCACACGCCTCTTCTCACTATAAGAAGAGTAAGGCCACAATGTTCCACACTGGCTAGAAGTTAGCAGAATTCACATGACTTTCGGAAAACATAAGAAAAGTCTCAGATCTGTAGTGTTTTCTCGCGAAATTTATCTTCAGCATTTGGCGAGCAATAACTAAATTGACTCCTCAAATTCAGAGGC
The DNA here is from genome assembly GCA_944739405.2 of Euclidia mi. NCBI lineage: Eukaryota > Metazoa > Arthropoda > Insecta > Lepidoptera > Erebidae > Euclidia > Euclidia mi. The sequence goes on along the minus strand of OX123204.2, from coordinate 19,530,508 downwards.
ACGTGCTGTAATTTGAACTTGAGACCTTTTGCGTAGCGGCCTGTGAGTGTCCTATTAGTCTATTACTACATTGACTTAGTTTACCACCACAATAATAATATATTTACAAGTAATTTGTGCAAATTAACTGCAGACACTACATAAACTGGACTAACTAGGTCACAATTGTAGCATAAATTTTCTCAATTTATACCATAATTATAAATAATTATCTCATACTGACAACTGAGGTATTAAACATGCCTTGACACACAGTCTAACTGGATATCACAGAATAGCTAATAACTTTTCTTAAGAACAATTGGCGTATACCGCCGCAGCGCAAAGCATTTTAGGGCCTGATTTTGGTTAAATCATTGTCAGATATTGTTTCATGGCTGCTGACTCCCCGCAACGACTATCGTAGATAGATATCTACATAATACTCAGTGATGTGCGCCGAAGGAAATGCGTGGCAGACTGTCACTCAAGTAAGAAGTGCATAGCACAGCGCAATAGAAATATAGGTATTCAGTATCGCGGGTACAGTACACACATGGCGAGGCCCAGTTTCACCACCTAGGCCGCCTTATCTTCCAGATACATTGAAAAGCTAAAAGATTTAAAGATTTTAAGACCGTGAAAACAATATATATATAATTTATTCTTTATATTATTGCAAGCTACAAACTAAGGCAAGAAGTAGGCTGTTCTACCGTGAACTAACCTTACAGGCATTGCCAATCGTTAATTTTGACTTATACTTTGCCTGTGGCTCTGCCCGCGTAAATTACATGCCTAAACCTTCCACAGGAGTCACAATATCTATTGGTGAAAAACGCATAAAAATTCCTTGGGTAGTTTTGGGTTTATTGCGTTCATACATACTTACAGGACGAAAGGGATTTCGTCGCTTTATTAGAAGTATTGATATCAAGTATTAATGTATCTATCTTTGAATAAATTGTTAGTGTACCTAATAAATCATTTCACCATTAATTGTTAGTATAAATAGCGATAAAACAAACGAATATTATAGCAAATGTGATAAATACGACGAATAAAATTTGTTAAAGCGAAGCAATACCATATTTATTTTATACAAATAGATACTTATTTATACAGCTTGGTTTGTTTTGTATTATTTAAATAATAATACAAAATATTTCCATACATAGCCTTTACAATAAATGATAATAGCCAAGTTTTGCACGGCTGAAATTATTTCTGCGCTAGCTCCAAAATATAGGTACAGTCAACTACAAAATCGCGACGCACTGAAAAACTTTCCCTAGATCTTTTATGAATTAAAATTACGAGAAACTTTTCGATTATTATAACAAAGGTATAAATTACTAGAGGATGCCCACATCTAAGCTAGCACATTTTATTTAATTATTATGATTAGATTTTGTAGGAATTTCGAGAAAGAAATCTCCTACAGTTTCCAAGGAACATAGGTGCCAAATTTCAGCTTGTTTCGTTCAGTAGTTACAGATGACTGAGGTAAATTTTTTTTATCTTGATTTTTAACTAATTATTATATCTTGTACGATTTTATAGATTCTAAAAAACCTACAAGATATAATAATAAGTTGGGTCAATGAAACTATTCTAAATCACGTAAATATAAATGATTTATGAACCCGACTGTACGTTTTCACTTCAAGTTTGTTACATGATCGCCGTCAAACCTCACGACAGTTGAAAGTACCTGGAGAGGCGAATTTCATAGCGGATGGACTGGAAATGACACTGTTATCGACTTGACGCTGCGCAAATTTGACTAGCTTTGGAGAATCGGCGCTTAGTCAACAGAATTGGTTTCAGGTATTCAGTAAATAGATTTTCGGGTGCGGTACGTGGTAAAATTATTTCACTTTCTTAATAGCGTTTCTAAATAAAGGTGGTAGTTGATTCAGGTTATCATAGGCGTAAATAGCAGCTTGGTTGGGTTTTCCGTGCCCATCCTAGTGTGGTCTAGAATTTTAGGTGCCTGTTCGAAATTCTATGCTGGACGCCTTATAAACTTCAAACCATTGTTTTATGAAGACCCAGGCCCACCCTGCGAAATAACCATACGCAAATGCACATATATTATGTGCAGGTTGCCAGCAATAGGCTCTTGTTACTTAAAAAGTGCGTCGTACTTACGTGCCTGTTGCGTCATGCGTATGCTACAAGTACATCTCACTCGTACGGGCTCCACGTGTCTATTATCTCTTTATTATAACACGTCCGTTATGTTACCTATGCTTCTTCGTTCCTACCAACAGTATCTCCATCCAGAAGGAATTTAGTGATAATTAGCCCCCTATGTACTGGATTCTATTGTAAGATTCAGTAAGTTGTTGTACAATAAGGTATAAATTTTTTCGAGTTGAAGATATTTTTATTAATCATTAAAATTGTGTCATTAACGGAAACGGCTCCACACCTATGGCTCGTAGTGTAATTTTATTACATAGCCTTTAGCCTTCCTCAACAAATGAGCTATCCAACACGAAAAGAGTTATCCAAATCAAACTAGTAGTTGCTGAGATAAGCGCGTTAAAATTAACAAACCCTGCAGCTTTATTATGTTATGACAATTGATTATCAAACTGTACATATTTAAAAGCCTGACAGACAGATCTCAAAACTTAAGCTATTAAAGCAAGAGACATGAAAGTTGGACTGTGCATTCCTCTTATGATGACGGCATCAACTATGAAAAGTTTTTTTACTTCACACCTCAGAGGATAAAACGAAGGACACAACTTATTTAATATTGGTACTGGATTTCTTCTCGTGATCTCTATTATTATTCATTTATATAATAAACACTTTTATATTCTGTGAAATTAGCCCTACCTCTTCGCCCCCGCTTAATAGAGGCGCAACTTAATGAAATAGATACTTAAAGTTTCAGTAATTAGAATAATTTTGTAGAAAAATGATAAGAATTTATTTTTGTATATCTTTGTTAGTTTAGTAGGCAACTGTCGACTTTTCAGGCGCCAAGCTTTGACACTGAGTGTTGATGACAGCTACTCACAATAATTTGGTGTCTGGCAGTATAATTTTACTTAATGTTTGTACTAGGTAGTAAGATCCTTGTTGATTTCGGCTATATGACAGCAAAATTGCATCTAAATAAGCTTTTGCGTCAAAGTATTAGTCCCCTTCGCCGCACTATGATTCGTATTTGGACTAACGGTGGTATGAGACTATACTCTAAAGGCCTTCAGGGCCTGCTAAAAACCACCACGCTGTCCTCAGCGACCCGTAGCGGTGAGGTCACGCGAATAGTGGTTAGCATAATTTGATTTGTTTGTCCAGCGTAGGCGTTTGATGAACGTAAGCGCAACGCAGCATTCAATGTTGATTTCGGCGTGAATGTTGGAATTCGGTGAAATTCCGGCTCGACCGAAGTAGGTACTACCCTCTCACAGAATATCGACGTAAAGTTATAGTTTTAAACTCTTGTATTTCATTCGATGAGTGAGAGTGTCGGAGGACTCATTTCCCTTTTGTGTCCCGTCATCCCACTCCTCTTCCAATTTAGCTATCCCGCTATTCTATCCAGTTCGACAACGCACTTGTGAATCCTCTGAAGTTTCGGGTGTCTATCTCTAACCATCAAGCGAACAGTCTGCTTGTCTATCTGTTATAATAAAAAAATAGACGGTTAAATGTTCTTTTATATTATATTTATCGTTATATCTTTTCAAGTCCTTCCTACTCTCTGGACTTTATGAACAGAACAACAGTTAAAAACACACCATTACTTGAAACAGCTATTAATGGATCATTTTGTGTGACCAACAAACAATAAGAATTTGGCAAAACAACAACGTAAAAATAAACATAAAATATAATTCAGTCGAAAGGTATAACGAATTCAGTTTCTCAGAATTTATTTACTCAAAACAAACACGAACCATTTCGAGTATACAAACTGTATTCCTTTTTAGTAACTCGAATACTGTAACACAGTTAGTTGGAAAGTTCTACACAAAGGCATTGGAGTCAGTAATCAACGTTCGACCACTTTCTAACCAGGTCTGTCAGGTGACAAAGTAGTCACTTAAAGCTTGTGCTGTTCCCATATCACACTGGGACGGTGTGTGAGTGCTTCGCTTTTGAGGGTACGATGCAGTATATGTGTCTTAAATTGGACATAAGGTCTAATGATTATACTGCCATAGATATCCGAATAAGAATATTTGTAATATATTTATCGTTATATCCTTTCAAGTCCTTCCTACTCTCTGGACTTTATGAACAGAACAACGGATAAAAACACACCATTACTTGAAACAGCTATATGGATCATTTTGTATGACCAACAAACAATTACAATTCGGCAAAACAACTACGTAAAAATAAACATAAAATATAATTCAGTCGAAAGGTATAACGAATTCAGTTTCTCAAAATTTATTTACTCAAAACAAACACGAACCGTTTCGAGTATACAAACTGTACTCCTTTTTAGTAACGCGAATACTATAACACAGTCTGTTGGAAAGTTCTACACAAAGGCATTGGAGCCAGAGATCAACGTTCGGCCACTTTCTAACCAGGTCTGATTAATGGGCAAGCGACGCCATGCTGTGACAAAGTGGTCACTTAATTTTTTATTTATTAAGCTTCCTGCACAATACTGTACGTAGGCGGACTTAATGCCTTAGGCATTGTCTAACAGTCTACCTTAGGGTGATGCAGAGATAGTTAAGGCAGGTATTAGGTGGAAGTACTTTATAATTGAATTTAGATATAACTAGATACTTTAATAAATAATATACATAACACACTAATACAATACACATATACATTTAATACTTAATATAATATACTATACATAATATAATATATATTAATATATTATAACATATATATTTATATATATACATATATATTCAATAAAATATTCTATATACATACATAATCCTGTGATGATTACGATGATTCAGCGAATAACCCACGTTGAATCCATTGACGAGCCTTGTTTTTAAATGTCCAGCGATTGTCTGCCGTCCTGACTTCCAGAGGGAGCGCGTTCCATAAGTGTATAGCTTAAACGTAGAAAGAAGAATGTACAAGGCCAGAGCTATGTTGAGGACATAGAAGTAAAAGGTTATGGGAAGAACGAAGGCCTTTATCATGCGAAGAGCATAGGTATTGAAAGTGAGAAGTTAGATAAGCTGGAGGAGTGGGTGAGTGAAGTAGCGAGTAGAGAGTAGTGAGAGCACGCAAGCTACGGCGTTGACGAATGGGAAGCCATCTCAGTTGAGATCGATAAGTAGACACATGGTCATACTAGCGAAGATTGAAAACGAATCGAATGCAGTTATTGAGAAGCCGATCGAGTTTGTTGAGAAGGCCTGCATTCAGGTCATAATAGCACATATCACCATAATCGATGATAGGGAACACTAAAGATTGCACTAGCATAGTCTTTGTTTTGGAGGGGAGGAAATTCTTCAGACGATAGAGACATCGCAGGGTCCCAGTGACACTTTGACATACGTTAGTAACTTGCGTTCTCCAGTTAAGGGTTTCATCTATGTGTAGTCCTAGGTCCTTAATGCTCGAAGTGATCGTAATATTTAACCCGTCAAAGATGATTGGAGGGTGAGCTGCAGTATGCACTCTGCACATCATGCGGTTACCACCCACGATATAATGGCTTGATATTTTGACGGGTTAACTGATAGTCCAAACTGATCGGACCTATGCTTTATTGCCTTTAAGTCTTTGTTTACTTCGTTGATGGCTTAATGCTTGTGCTGTTCCCATGTCACACTGGGACGGTGTGTGAGTGCTTCGCTTTTGAGGGTACGATGCAGTATATGTGTCTTAAATTGGACAAAAGGTCTAATGATTATACTGCCATAGATATCCGAATAAGAATATTTGTTTAATTTATATATATTATAGATTTAAGTCCTTATTACTCAACCGAACATTGAAAATATTTCAAGAGAGAGAAACCGCCTGTAAAATAAACCGTTATTTGATTGATTTGCTTGTTAATTTTACAAATGTAAACCTGTGATTCGATTTTGATAATTTGATAAGGAGATAAACGACATACTTACATAGTTCTTAGCTATTTCCCATCTCGAAAATATTTTATATTCCGGGCAACTATTTTTGTAATTTTACAGAATCGTTATTGTTAAGTAAAATAAACAATAACAATCTTTATCGCCAGTACAATGTCATCAACTTAGGGCTCACACCGCGTTCTCGCAAATTTGTTGAAATTATAAATAGTTCCTTCTCAATCAGAATATAGGACGTAATTTGCCTGGTAAAAGCCTTTTAATGAATTTGAAGAAGTACGGATATGTAAATAAAAATAAATTCTGCAAATATTGTATAAATATATTTGCCGAACTTCAGAACAATATTTGAACTGTGATATAATTGTACAGCGAAAAGTTTTAAGGAGTTTCAGTGATATATTTTAAATGATGAAGGCGTATATTAAAATGTTTGGTATACTAAAAATAAATCCTGGGTCGCATCGGTCGTTTTGTAACCAACAACTTTCAGAACGCTATTTATTTCGATATTTTTCAATGTCTTTACACATAATGCTAAACGTTTTACCGCCCACTGTTATTGATGGCAATCGCGCGTCTAGTTCGTTGGTGGTAAATGAAGGTGTCTGCAACTAGTGGTTGGTACCTATCACTACTGGTCGGTAGCCGTCACTAGTGGTCGATGAGCATTACTTGTGGTCAGTGTCGAACAAGTTAAGAGTGGCACAAGTGATTATATTCAAGGCTGATGATGACCTACTGCTCCGCTTGTGATGTCGGACCTAAAGTTTGACGGACCGGTGAAAATAAATTTATATGAATAGTTGAAAACTCATCAACATCGATCATACACGTTGTATATGTCTGATACGGCGTAATGCAACCATATACATATCTGGTTCTGCCGGTGTTGTCTATGACAATCGTTTTCAGGTTATTACTTTTTTAAATCCTCGTTTTTCATTTTGCGCCAATCTGCACCTTATCTAATTCGCTTACTCCGACTGCGTTCGCGACAGCGGATCATGAGGTCTCGGGTTCGATTCCCGGGTCGAACAATGAAAAGTGATATTGGGTTTTTCTGTTAGGTATCCTATAGAAGTTCGGATTCAGGGAGTTGGCGGTGTCACACTCCCGTACCTCGGAAAGCACGTTAGGCCGTTGGTCCTGCGCCAAATCTCTCTCTGGTCGTGTCGCTTGTGGCGTCCCATCGGACTATGAGAGTGAGGAAATGGTGGAGGAGAGAGTGTACTTGTGTTTGCGCACACACTTGTGCACTATAGTATGTCCCGCGCAGTTGCCAAGTCTCATATATAGACAAGCCGCTGTGGCCGGAATCGGTCGGGAGGACTTTACCCCGCAAACTATATATATATATAACACAAATTATACAGGGTTGATAAATAATGACGTTTAGACTACTAAATTGCTACCAATGATATCAGACCGAGGAGTTGACGAACCGTTGAAATTAATGTTCAACATCCATCAACATCGATCATACCCGTTGTATCTGTCGGATACGGCGTAATGTAAACACCCACATAAAAAATGTAAAGTCCTAGTGCTGCCGGCGTTTCCAGGCTTTTTAGAAGCCTTTCACAATGGGAACCTGACTATCGTTTTCAGGTTACTAATTTGTCTTTTAATACCTTTCATTTCTTTTTTTGTCTAAAAGTGCACTTTATCTAATTCCTTTACTCCACAAACTAAAAATAAATATACCAACGTATCCCTAACTACCGCTTCAAAACTGATGTGCGTTCAAATAAAAGCGATGGATAATACTAGGTTGCAGTGTCAAGCAGCTTGCGTTATCCGAGTTCATTTTTCAGTTCTGAAGTTTAATATCAGCGGCGGAGATGCCATGTGTTATTAATGGCGTTGGAACACTAGACACTAACACTACACTTTACACTTGATAGAAACTGCGGTGTTATATTGAAATTATACTTCAGTCTTAACCGTTTTATTATAACCTTCAGCACGTCTTGGGTGTTGGTTATCTCGACATAAGGTAGCAATTATGTGCTTATATAATAATAGAACGATAGCTTTCATCAGGAAAATTCTTAACCGTTTTATTATAACCTTCAGCACGTCTTGGGTTTTGGTTATCTCGACATAAGGTAGCAATTATGTGCTTATATAATAATAGAACGATAGCTTTCATTAGGATTGCGTTTGAAGACAAAGGTATTGACTAACATTTAAGAGTCTTTTGCCAAATAAACTTCAAATAAATATTATAAAAGGTTATTATTACTGTATTGTTGTTTTTTACACCTGTATTTGGAAATTAAATCCAAAGTACCTACTATTCACTGATAATTAAATAACTTCCAGCATAAAAATCAAAAGTAAATAAACACAAAACAAACCACGCAACAGACAAAACCAAAACCTTTTAAGCTCATTTAAAAAAGGAAATATTCATTCGACTTTTTTCGTCAACCAAAACAGAAACAACTAGAAACACTGAAGTCTATAATCTATTTCAACGGAAAATTTTAAAATCCGAGCAATCCAATGATTAAAGATACTGTGCAACTAGAGCACTTCAATTACTAAGGGAGTCGTAAAAAGATGTCCGCTAACCCAACCCCTGAACAAGCTATTATTTTAGTTTTCACTCCTGACTTTAAAAGAAAAGTATTTCATTTCATTCTGGTTTCCATTAATTAAGTGCTTCTGAAACGAGAGCCCTGTTGAACTACATTTTATTTTAGAAACTTTAGCTGTGTGAATAAGGGAGACTGGGTGAATTATGTTTTCAAGTTTGTGACTTCAAGGTTTTTCACAATACCTATTGTGTTATAATATAACCTGAACCTTGTCCTAAGATAGTTTTATCTGGTTATCAGTAATATGGCTGTCTGCACTTGCAAGTCGTAATCCGGATGATGCCGTGTTTGAGCAACAATCTGCGCGTGGAAATGTTCAAACTTCTTGTGTTGCAAACGTGTTTTGTGAAGAATAATTCGTTGTTTGTACCGACTTGTGACTAAAGTCTTTAGGCCTGTTATAATAATTAAGATAAGTCATGAAAGAAGCAGACAAACACACAAGCATTAATAAGCAAGTCTCTTGTTTCGTGTCTTGCACTAATAAGCCCACGGATTTGGCGTATTTGTTTAGTTTCCTTAGGTCTCTGGAGTTCATAAAATCGGACATCAGACGAATATTTGTAGCACATCGTAACGAAAAAGCGAAGGCAATAATATATCTTTGGTATTACCAAATACAATATGGTACACAATTCTGTTATATGATAAGATGATACAGCCGTTTTAATCAATATGTGCTCTGCTAGTCTTTTGGTAATTATACAGAAATAATATATAGGTAGGTAAATATTACAAAAATGTAATGTCGCATATATTCAATAAAATTTCTATTACTCAAAAAACCACTCGCCAATTTAGCAACGTACAGTGGTTTTAATATTAATATATTTAATAAAAAACCGGTCAAGTGCGAGGCGGACTCGCGCACCGAGGGTTCCGTACAAACCTGAAGGTATATAAGTAAAAGTTCACCAGTCATAGTTATGGTATTCTTATTGCCAAATGAAATCCATAACATTACAGTATGGAAAGCTGGAGGAACATAAATTAAAGACAAAGGGGTCTTTGTCGTTTGTAATCAGATTCTTTATTTTATATTAACATATATCGCTTATTTTATAATATACTTAACTTAAATTGCCTCCGTGGTCCAGTGGATAGCGTATGCGACTGCTGATCGGAGGTCCCGGGTTCGATTCCCGGGTCGGGCAAAAGTGTTACTGGGTTTTTCCGAATACTCAGTAGCAGCCCGGAGTCAGGTGATGTGCCCGGTAACGGCAATAGGCTCGCCCCCTATTACGTGGGCCTAAAATTTCATGGCGAAATGTAGGTGTAATATTTACACCTCTGCCTACCCCTGGGGATACAGGCGTGAGACTATAAATAAATAAAATAAAAAATAAAATATAACTTAAATACCTATACCAGCCTTACAGCAGCTTTGCAAAAGTCTGCTGATGAAGGATGGTAAGATTTTTTTATCGAAGTTATTGATTTACAAAGTTTTTAGTGACTATTAGAAATCTGTTACAAAAATACTTATAAAGTACAGAATAATTAGCAAAAAGGTTTGAAGACTATGTAATTATTTGAAATCTCAATCTCAATCAGCCTATCGCAGTCCACTGCTGGACATAGGCCTCTCCCAACACGCACCACAGCACACGGTCCTCAGCCTTCCGCATCCTTTATCTGGGCTATAAGACGTTGCTTTGTACCAAATTTCAAGATTTTGAGTTCACGGAAACAACCCTGTAGGTTTTGATTTCCTTGCGAGTAGTCACGAGTTTGAAAATTTGATTAAATTGCTCTTACTTTTGATTGCGTAGACATAGAACTTTGATTTTGTTACAGCCTAACGGTGTTATAAACCTGAGTATTTGCTATGAATTTCAATTTAATACCTCTACGCGTTCAAGAGTAAGGGGTAGTAACTTTAAAGGACAATGGCAGATCTGCATACATCAAAATGTCTGAAATTAAATTGAAGCGCTCAGTAATAAAAAATATATCAAAAAATTCGGCGTAAGTAACAGAGTCTATAAATTATTCTATTTTCACTCGGGAAAGCCGGAAAAAGAAGATATCGGTGTTTAATGTTTAGTTAAGAATGAACAATGTGGGTACGTTTGAATTATCAAAGGCATTATGTCAGATTGACATCTAAACGCAGAACTATTCTGTAGCATCTACCTGTCACAGCCAAATACAAAAGCAGAGCTGCACATTTTAAATCGATTTTATGTGAAATCGATATAACGTTTAAACGATGCTGTGACGTTTTTATTTGATTTAAAAGTTGTTTTGCTACAAAAGAATTAGCTTATTGATATAATGTTGATTAAAAATTAATTAACTGCATTTTATTTGTTATATTTTAAACCAAACCAACCCTATAAAGGTCGATCATATCGATTACTTTGAGACGGAGGGTCTCAGGTAGGGTGTCGGGGTTCGAGAGAAACACTGCTAGGCTGAACAGGTTCTTTATTATGTCTCACTACCGCTTACATACAGTATGACCGAACTAGGTAAGCACTGGCCTGAGCTGGCTGGAGTGTAGACTCCTGCTGCTCTCCGACGCTCGCAGGGTAGCTGCTCGTAGGATCGCCGATGAGCTGGCCAAGGTGCGCTGCGCAGGCAGCTCTGTGGTCGACGTTCAGGCTGAGCGGGTCTCAGGCGGTGCAGCCGATGTGGGTCGAGCGGTCAGGCTCAGGCGTCCGTGGCCTGGCTGTAGGAGCTCGTAGGCAGGAACGGAGGCTTGGGTGGCAGCTGGCTAGTAGCGGCACGGCGCCAGCAGCTCGTGGCTTGTAGACCGTAGGAAGAACGTCAGCCCGTCGGAAGAACGTCAGGTGCAGTGAGCTCGTAGGGTGAACGTAGCCCGTAGGGTGAACGTAGCCCGTAGGGTGAACGTAGCCCGTAGGGTGAACTGGAAACAGCATAGAGAATACACAACAACCGGTCAGGAACAGGCGGTCCCTAGATCGGCTGTTATGCTTAGGAGACACAGATACTACAGACAGAACATATAGGCACACAGACAACTAGAATATGCTTACCCCCAGCGGGACAGTAGATAGGAAGTAGAATGTAGAATAATCGCGAGGTGTAGCGGCAGCGTTCCGATGTCTAGGGAAAGTGACCATTCTACGACGCGCACCCATCTTATATAGGCATAAATCTATGAGTCACAACTGCCTTTGGCTAGTGAATATGACCATATTTGGTAATATTGCGAACGATGTCTGGCTAAGCTGGCGTTAAGCGCCTGCGAGATATTATAACGCAATACGTGTAGTATTACGTTACAACTTATTTAATAATCGTTACGCATCAATGTCAAACGTCTATTCCTGTCACACCATTGTCTATGGCAACAATCAAATAATAAAGTAAGCACCTAGTTCGTAATCAATTGGAATGCTTTTTATCATCATAAAATAATCCGGCTTTATCGAGACAAAGTGAAAATATAAAAAATATTAGAAAAAATAAACAATTTGTTTTGTTCATATGAAGTTTAAGCTCGCCACAACAAACCCAGACCTAATTCTGCCATTGTTCTTTATTAAAAATATTTTTCTTATATGTTTAACTAAAAATTTACGGTTTTCACAATTTTTCCTTTATAAGTGATTTAAGAAGTTGCTTTGTACCAAATTTCAAAATTTTGAGTTCACGGGAAGTACCCTGTAGGTTTTGATTTCCTTGCGAGTAGTCGCGAGTTTGAAAATATGCTTATATTGCTCTTTCTTTTGATTGCTTTGACATATAAGCTTGATTTTGTTGCAGCCTGACGGTGTTATATACCTGAGTATTTGATATGAATTTCAATTTAATACCTCCACGCGTTCAAGAGAAAGGGGTAGTAACTTTAAATTTATTAAACAATTTTTTTTATATGCTGTCATTAAAAAAATACGGTTTACGCAATTTTTCCTTTATGAGTGATATAAGACGTTGCTTCGTACCAAATATAAAGATTCTGAGTTCACGGGAAGTACCCTGTAGGTTTTGATTCCAATGCGAGTTTGATGATGATGCAAGAAATATGCTGCAATTTGCAGCATATACAGCTGCATCTTTTGATTGCGTTGGATTAGAAGTTTGATTTTTTTTACAGCTCTATGGAACTGTAGATTCGAGTATTTAGTATAAATTTCAGTTTTATACCTCCACGCATTCCTGAGAAAAAGGGTCTTGACAGACGGACGGACAACAAAGTGATCCTATAAGGGTTCCGATTTTTCCTTTCGAGGTACGGAACCCTAAAAAGAACTTTTAATCATATTTTATTTACCACGCTATAGAAAACCCACAAAACTGACTAATCAACCTTAAAATATGCAATGCAATCCTAAATAGAACATACAAAATAAATGCTGCGGCTTAACGATGCCCCAAAAGCTCACCATATTTCCGAACGGCTTTAAAAATTCAAATCCAACAGTATCGATAAGTTTCATTTTACCAAACCCACACAATAAAGGCAAACAAAAGCAAATATCATTCTTATCGCAAAACAATTGGCATACGGGATCTTCCTGAATTGGAATTCAAGAAACCAGTAAAATTTGGAGGCGATAGAGCCACTGTATTTCCATGATGTGACAAATATGAAACAAATAAAAATAAAACGGAATATCGAAATATCTCCTACAGATGCAGACGCGATCAGTAAAATATTCATAGCCCGTACACCGCGCAAAATGTTTTTAGGTCCTATAGAATCGAATTGGGGAACTGAAATTGAACATGGAAGAATTCCATATACGGTTTTAATTTTAGATAAACCTCTTTTTGTATTACTGTTTGGGGTACGCAACAGAGCAGTGTTTTTCTGTTAGATATATTTTGTATTAGCGTTTATTGTAGCTGATAGTGTCTGTGAAAATCATATTTAAGCGAATGATTTAAATAACTAATTTTTCTCTCTAAGCCTAGGTTTAATTTAATAACTAATGAAAATGTATTAATTAAATTTAAATAACGTAGCTACTGTCGTTTCTGGCATGAGCGATTAAGTACTAGCATAAGATAAGTGTACGCATTTTTTCTGTCGGCGGGCCTTTCTACGTGAAGAGCTTTTCCTAATTTCTATGGAATCTCTCGTAATGATTTCTTGTTCTGGGAAATAAACGCTTTCAAGCGATTATTTTTTCAACCGGTTAGAATGTTTTTTAGGAAGCAAGAAACACTTAAAAATACGCAAGCAAATCGAGAACCATCGGTTTTTCTGATGTCGATTTAAAATAAAGGTTAGGAAATGTGGAAGTAATACAATCCATATACATTTTCGGTGCCAGAAAGGCAACTACATAATTATGTAGTATTAATAAATAATCGAAAACTCATCCTCAAATTGTAGCTATCCCACAACTACAAGGTAAACGAAGATGACTATCTTCGTTTACCCTATAAAGCGACAGAATATTCCGATAACCAATAACTAAGCACTATCACAGATTCAGAGCACAGTTCAGACAGGCCGTCAAATCAAACACAGCTCTCTTACAGCAGCTGCAGTTCTAACGTATCAAAGAGATTTTCTGAGCCATTCAAGAAGCTCGTTCAATAGCTATGTTGATGACGCCGTCGTTCAATATTCATCAGAGCCTTAGGCATAAGACATACTGCGATGGAAATTTCTCAGAACCTCAAATAGACAAGATTGAACATGTCTTATAGAGTATTTCCTTTAAGGACCTTTACTGCCTCCTAAAGTAATTGAAAGGCTTTAAAGGATTGCTCCAATGTTGACAGGTTTGATGATATAGATACGTTAACATGAATACTATACAACTAGTATTAACGTTTTTCGATTACTAGATTGCATCAAATACATTGAATTACTAAGAGAGCTATTACGGAAATTATAGAAGCAGTAAATAATGCACTGCCTGTTGTGGCATTCATTAATACTAGAGCGTTGTAATCTTTCAGAGGCTACCTAGCTAAAGCCGTTAGCCACAATTCTTTCACCGGACAGGAATCGTTATGGCTTCAAATACCGACAACAGAGTCAGCCACTCACTCTTATGACGATAGAAAAATAACGGCGTACTAGGTGTGATGACACGTTTAGAAGACTCATGAGCAAATTACATGTTTTACCTAGCTCAATTATTAAATATACATGTGTTATATTATTATTTAAAATATAATAACAAACGGAATTTGATGTAACATTAATATTTATTACTTAAATGTTTATTCTAAATGCCCTCTTGCCAATATCATTCAGTCCTTCACTAGATTCGAATCAGAATTCCGTTCAACGTTGTATCAGTCCAAAATCAGTTTATTCGTCAAATCTGTGAAACCAAAGCGCCCAAATACTCTACCGTTGTCATCCGAATATTCAGAATTTGCCTGCGGCGTTTTATGTAACTCTAATTCTCAGTCCGGACCACAAAATAATCGTCCGGGTATATCAAGATCAGAGGCTATCGACATATTGCCGCATCAAATATTCCCCATTCCGCAATACAGAAGGAGCGAAACCTCATCAAAGCCTGGCTATTGCGACCGTTCTTCCGTCCAAACCTAATAGCGTCCAATAATTCTCTAGCTTTCGGTTCACGTCACTTCAAAGACAAAGATAGTGCACTACTATGGTGGCATGGAGTCAACAATTACACTGAACACAATATTAGGTGCAATAATCAATAATTTCGCAGTAAAAACAGACACATTTAAATTTTTTTCATTCAGAGTTCCGCCTTTAAAAATCATTAAATATTTTTTCTCTCGACATAAAGTTCTGGACATACTTATGTGAAAAGATTATTCAGGTTGAAAAACAAATATCATGTATGGAGTAAATTTTTACTTGTATAATAAATGCTGAACTAAATTTTATTTAGGTTGTAAGCAAGTGCCAATTGGATCTTATGAAAATTGTTTCAAGATTGAAGTTACGTAATATTTTACGTCTTGCAATAATTTTCTGTTAGTATTTAGTAATCCCTATAACAAATAACACAATAAATACTGAACTAAATTTTATTTAGGTTGTAAGCAAGTGCCAATTGGATCTTATGAAAATTGTTTCAAGATTGAAGTTACGTAATATTTTACGTCTTGCAATAATTTTCTGTTAGTATTTAGTAATCCCTATAACAAATAACACGCGCATAATTTAAAGCACAACTTATCAAAAGGTATATTTATCTATGCGGTATTTTAAAGTTATATGATTAAATGGGACGAGACTATTACCGGTTACCAATTTTAGTTAGGTACCTTCTTAAAATCAGTCTTATCTTAGTTCGAAGGTAGTAAAAAACAGATATTTCTCCATAAACAGTACTCACTCCACCATTTCGATTTGACTGAATTACTTAACTGCGATGTTAAGAGCTTCATATCACCGAAAAATATGACTAGATGAGGTCAATATTTTCGCTGGATTTGGAAGAATCATCTCGTACCCCTTTCCCTTACTCTCACTAGTACCAAGAAGAAGGTCACATTACACACATGTATAAAAAAGATACGCTATGTCACTCCCGTTACATACTTATGTAATATAGTCGTCTAGGTGTTCCATTCGTCCGTGGTGACGGATAAATATTAAAGTGTCAATACTCTATTTCGTCTCTTTGGTGTCGTAAGAGGCGACTAATGCTTAGTACTGACAGAAGGTTTTAGTCGATAGTTTTACTCCAAAACAAGTAAAAATCAACGTTTGGACTGCAAAACTCACAGTTCGATGACATCAAATACACTGTAATTTTACTCTAAGCGAGCCTTCGAGTCTGGCTCGATCGAGTAAAACTGTATGTGAGTACGGCGCTTAAGTAAAACAACAAAACCTATATCAACCCGTCTGGCCTACGTGGTATTGTAGGCCAAATACTTCTATTGGCTAACAATGGTATTGTGACACAAATTAGAAGAGGCCAATGTCCAGCAGTGGATCGCGTAAGGCTGTTGCTCCAAGACATATATTTTCTACAAGTACTACAGTTAACAAACTATTGCATCTCGTAGTAGCTACAGTGGCCAGAGTTGATTAGTTTCCCCAAGCTCCGCGAAGCCTTTATAGTAGGTACCGGCTACCTTATCTTAATATATAAAATCCTTGCGTTACTGACTGACTGACAGACACGCTACAGCCGAAACTATTGGGTGCAGGAAGCTGAAATTTGGCATGTATGTTCCTTGGGGACCGTAGGGGTGCACTAAGAAGGGATTTCCCGAAATTCCCACGGGATCGGCCAAAACGGGTAAAGTTAAAAAAAGCAGGCGTAGCTGCTGGCGTCCTCTAGTTCATTGTAAAATCTTAATTGCACGCTAATTTATTAATAAAAGCTCCAGTCACAGTTTTAAGAACTACGCTTATAAAAAGGTCTTTTAATTTTAAATTGAGATTGTGACATCTTTTTGAGGTAAACGATTGTGTAAAATGGTGTTTATTCATTATTTACCTATTCTAAGACCACGACAATTTTATTTACCTTTTTTCAGTGTCAATGACAATCAGTAATTTTGCGACTTCATCCGATCACTCCAGCAATATGGTGGCATTAGCAATTTATCAATCGATACTTTGTCCATAATTTAGCTTACAGCTTTCTAGTCCTTTTAAACGTACCGTATGTAATTAAAATGTTTACATGAAGTACTTCCTCAAATTACCATTCAGGACGCATTTGCAGAGAAGAACTAGCAAAACACTCAACAAAAACTTCTTTGTAATTAATTTGGCGGTGGAATGCTTTTCAGTAAAAACGAGAGTGAACGCGCTACCGCGGTTATTTGAATTTCAGATTACTTGATGTCCAAAACAACAGTAGAACACAAGCAATCGTCACGTAGCAATATGACAACTAATCTGTCAAATGAAGTGGAGCAACCAAAAGCCGAACTCCATTCCCATAAAACAGTTCCATCGTATCGACTGTTTCGATCGTATCCAGGCGTGTAATTGACAAGCTACAGTCTAACGAAACATGTCACCAGAACAGATGCATATGCATCTGCAAAATATTGAGCTTTATAGATTATTAAGCTGTGTTTCCTCTAGAGAATTTATTTTTATTGTTGCACTACCTCAGAAGAAAGGTAGTAGCAGTGGTGGACTAACCTAAAGGCAAACTAGGCGCGTGCCTATGGGCGCAGTAGTAAAAATGGACGCAATAGGGGCGCAAAAGAAATAGTATATAGCCTGTCGACCTTTAACTCGCCACTTGGTTGTAGAGTCAAACTATGAATATTTTGGGAGTCAAGTAAGAACACACTTGAAAAGGCCTATGCAAATGGATGATGCAAGGCTGGTAGGGACATAAGCGTGAAGGGTAAATGCTACATTGCTCGCTCACGTAAAACCTTAGCTGACAGCTTGTTAGCTTAGTATTGTATGTATCACAAGACACTGGATTTGGCTGAATGCCAAAGAGAAAACTAACGAACTTACCGTGATTAGATTGACAGAAGAGTATGCCTCATCATAGATTTTAGGAAGCACGCCATGTGATCAAGATGTGCCAAGTAGTCGAGAAACCGTTCGATGGCTAGGAGTCCTAAAAGGAGAATATATTTTGCGAATCATTAATTGTGCGGTTCGCGTTTATGTTGTCATTATCACTATATGTTGACTCAACGGCAGTATAATAATATGCACTATAGATAACACGGATCTTTAAATATAAATCTTTAAGACAGTAAATACCGTTTAATATATCGTCATTTCTAAGTCGATAATATTTCAAGCGCAATTCACATCAAATATAAAATTGCATTTGGACGGTATCTCAAACGGATGGTTTCAATATATCTCATTGACTGCACAATATCGCTCCGGAACATGGACACTATTCCATGATATATTAACGGTTCTCGATTGTACCATACCACTATCTTGTGAAACAGTTCAAGAAGTGGAAAAGCGGTATTTCTTTATAAAGGATATATTTTCTATGGTCGTGTTTGATTAAGATTGCGTATAGGTAAGGCAGACACTCATTTTTGTCACAACTTACTTTTATAAATGTAGATGAAGAAAAATTATAAATTTTACCGTGCTTTAAAATATTACAATAATAATGTGAGAAGGTCCTGGATGAACAGGGAACATTTTAGGACGATGATAACTGAATATTCAATTCTATTCTATACAATACTCTCATTTCATGTAGGTACATAGATACAATGGAATGGTTTCCCTTCAAGGTTTAATGCAATGTCCATGTAAAGTTTGTAAACACGAGACATCAAAGTTTTAAGTCTTTACAATTTAGTCAAGACATGTCCAATTCGTCTAATAAGTTTCAGATAAGTACAATTGAATTTTGTCTGCACAAAACTTTTTCTGTTCATTTACTCAACATATCTTGAAATAAAAAGTATTTGAATTCAGTAAGCTAGGTACGAAAATGTAATAAAAGAAATGTATCTTATTTTACCCAGTATATCTAAAAGCTGTTATATCTCAATAGTTATTTTTATAAAAACACATTCTTTTAAATAAAAAACGATCGACCAGAGTTAGCCACACTCACATATGAATAGAAGTACAAAATGAACTTCAAGCAAAAAGATTTGAAAAGAAAATGAAGGCCAGAAAATGTATAAAAGTATTGTGGATGCACAAAATGACGGACAGGAATATCACGTATTCTCGGAGTGGGTGGTTTATCGCTGGAATGCAACCAGAGTTAAATAAGAAATTTTAATTAGAAATATAATGACGATTTACAAGATAAATTTTGGAATTTACTAAAATGTATTCAAATACCCCGAAAGTCTGACGAAATATATTCTAACAGAGGAATAAATAAAATAAACAATTCTTCCATAATGCAACGTGTGCAGTATTTGCCCACAAAACGTGTATGGTTTCCAGTGGAAATTTATCTTGTAAATCGTCTTTATATTTCTAATTAAAATTTCTTATTTAACTCTGGTTGCAGTTCTGTTTTCCGAGTTGACTTTAGTACAAAAAAGTACTACATAAATTACACATACCTACAGCACGGAGGGCCTAGTGGTTTAGGCGATAGCTTCCATTATCTGATCTGTACGTAGTTCCCCAAAAGCTGACAATACAACTCCTGTAGGTGATGCAGGTGTCAATGGGCGGGGTAATTTCTTACCATCAGGCGATCCGTCTGCTCATTTGCCTTCTATATTATAAAAAAAAGATACGAGATTTTAGCTACAATAATTACAGCACAAATATATTCATAGAAACATTACTAGAAGTTTCCAATAAGTACATTTCTATTCTAGAATTATTCCTATTTTGTGTCGAAAATTGATATTGACAGTAATAGTGTGTCTTCAATAAAGTTGATATAAAAATTGTCACAAAAGTTATTTCGTTCCTTAAGAAAACTTTATCCAATTGATTTATCCTTTTATTCTATCAGTTGGCACGAACATTTAGAGAGATAAATATTTTATTTGTTTAATCTATATGCAAACTTATCAAGCAAGATACTTATTTATGTAACGTGTTTAACAAAATAGTTTACCAATATGGTTTTTTTGTTTCGATTAGAAGTGGAAGAGAGTACGAAGTATTATACTGTCGGACAAAAAGAAGGGTGACGGAAAACATCATGAGGAAACCTGCATGTTGGAGATATCTTCGTAATGTGATAATTTGATAACTCGAAAGATGATGCAGCAACTAATACTGGCACAACGCTTCAGGTGAGTAATAAAAGGCCTGTGCCTTGCGGTAGGCCAAATTAGACTATCGTGCAGTCCACTGCTGGACAGAGGCCGCTCCTAATTTGCGTCACAATAGTATTGTGAGGCAATAGGTGGATTTGGCCACCTAAGTATCATCTGCCTCCGTGGTCCAGTGGATAGCGTGTGCGACTGCCGATCAGCATTGGAGGTTCGATTCCCGGGTCGGGCAAAAGTGTTACTGAGTTTTTCCGAATTCTCAGTAGCAGCACGGAGTCTGGTGATGTGCCCGGCAATAGGCTCGCCCCCTAGTACGTGGGACCTAAAAATTCATGGCGAAATGTGGGTGTAATATTACACCTCTGCCTACCCCTTCAGGAATACAGGCGTAAGGCTATGAAAAAAATAGTATATCACGCTGGTCAGACGGGTTGGTATGGGTTCGATGACGAGCTTTCCATGACTTGCGCAAAATAATATTTCCTTCGTTTATTTTCCTCTTACGACACCCACGGAAAGTAAAGAGGTAGTGACACTTTGCATCCCCTAATCCGTCACTACACAGCCAGATTCGATCTGGGCTGATATTATTGTAATTTTACAACACACGTATGGATTATGACACTAATCTTAACTTAATATATATTGGTTAAGATATATTTAGAGCATAAAATCCTTAATTTATCAATACAACCTATACCCTATCATTTTGAATACTGTGTGGTTGAAATTATCTCACTCAAACTTATAATAATTTGCATATATAGGATACCAAACCACAATGCCAAGATATTTCTTGAAAACTTAACGCTTCTTCTTAGTATAGTATGCAAACAGACAACGAAGAACATAGTTTTGTGTGGAGACTGGAATATTGACATCCTAAAAAATAATGAAAATTCAAGAGAATTACAATCAATTTTATATAATTATAATATGAAACATCATATCTACAGTCCAACTCGTCAAAAATCATGCATTGATATAATCGCTAGCAACTTACACAATGTCACGTCCAATTTATACAAATTAGCACTATCGGACCACGAAACAGCTCAAACTATATCCTTCGACAGAACATATACCTCTCTTAAAAGGCAATATTGGTTTGAGAAAAAAAGAGACTTTGCTAAAACTAACATTAAAAAAATTATTTTGTGTTTATCTGCTCTCTCGTTTAATGATGTATTTGAATGTGCAGACACCGAGACGGCTTTTAATATACTTCATGATATTGTCACCTTATTTTATGGCCTATGTTTTCCAATAATAAACGTTAAAGTAATAAAGAAACCGACCAAATGCAAGTGGATTTCTAAAGGCTTAATTAAATCAAGCAAGCATAAACGTTTGTTATATCTGCGGTATAAAGTTTCTCGTACAAACAAAACTAAACAGACATATGTTCATTATAACAAGATCTTCAAAAAATGTATGACCAAGCTCAAAAAATTGAAAGCTCTAAATATATCAGCAAAGCGAATAATAAATGCAGAGCGGTTTGGAACATAATAAAAAATAATATATCAGAAAAACGAAACACTAATTATATTGAAATTATAAAAGTACATGACACTGAATACACAAATCCAAAACAAATAACTGAGCAGTACAACAATTTTTTTATAAACTTGACATCCTCTATTAGCAATGACAATTTTAATCTAAACATGACTAACTACCCGTTTATAATCCCTAATAATTCTGACTCAATATTTTTGACGTCTGTAAGTAATTATGACATTTTGACAATTATTAAATCATTAAATAACACTCATTCTACGGGATATGACCATATTAGAACTGGCATCTTAAAATTATGCGCTAAATCCTAAATTATGATCTCATTGTGCCACATTATTAATCTGTCACTTTTGCAAGGACACTTTCCGGCAAGATTCATCGTGTACATTAATGACATTAGTGACTGTTTTCATAATAGTAAGTACTTATTATATGCAGACGATCTCAAAATTTATAAAACTATCAAGTCTCCTACTGACTGTTTACTTCTTCAGGAGGACTTAAACAGATTAACAATTTATTGCAATATACATAAACTTGCCCTTAGTATTCCAAAATGTAAACATATTAGCTTTACTAAAAATAAAAACATAATAAACTTTAATTACACCCTGTGTGACGAAAGAATAGCTAAGGAAATGCATATCTCAGATCTCGGAGTAATACTAGATAGCAAGCTTCATTTTAATTTACACATAGATAAAATTATGTCTAAAGCTTCTCAAATGTACCATCTTGTAATGCGAGCAACAAATGATTTCAAAAGTCTAAAGACCTTTTTCTATCTTTTTAATTCAATTGTTAGGCCCCAAGTAGAGTACGCGTGTATGATATGGAACCCTTTCTACTCTAAGTATAACGAGGAAATTGAAAGAATCCAACGCAAATATTTAAGAGCAGTATAGTACCGATGTAACTTAGGCCGTTTGAGTTACGAGGAGTCACTGAATAAACTTAATTTACTTACTTTGCAGTCAAGACGTCTCTTACTTCATGCTGTGATGCTTCATGGACTGGTACATAACAAATTCGATTGCCCAGAACTTGTCAATAATATATTTTATGTAGTGCCTAGAACTATTATAAGAAGGGAGTCACGCACTTGCCCGCTCTTTGCCACGACAACATGTCGTACAAATGCGGGTGAGCGAGCGCCTCTACGTAGAATAGTTAAATTGTTAGTTAAATGTTTAATCAACATTTCCATAATGTGGATATTTTTGTATTAACAAAAGCAAAATTTCGAAAAGCGATTATTAGTAGTCTAAAATAGCATACACCTAGTACTTAAGCTTCACTGTATTTTTATTATTATATAGAGTAATTCGTGGAAACGTCGTGGATTGTACAATAATTTGTAATGAATTGTAAATTTGATGTAAGTAATACCCATTGTACAATTGTTTGTTTTCCCCAATAAAGAGAAAAAAAAAAAAAAAAGATTGAAACTATTTGTCGTCAAACCGCTGCACAAAAAGGGCGATGGCAAGAATATGAATAATTATAGACCCATTACGCTAATTCCGATACTGTCAAAAAATTTTGAAAAAGTAATGTATGGCAAATTATATGGCTTTTTAGAAAAACATAGTATCCTTAAACCCGAACAAAACGGTTTTAGGAAGAACTACTCCACTACATTGGCATGTTTTACGCTAACTAAAATGATAACTGAGAGTCTCAACAACAAGGATAAGATAGTCTCAATATTTCTAGACATGTCCAAGGCTTTCGATTTTGTGAACCATAAATTATTGCTGTATAAGCTTGAAAAATATGGAATTAGAGGAATAGCCCTAGATTGGCTTAAGAGTTACTTAGAAAATCGTTACCAATGCGTGGAAATACAATGCTCGTCTGGCAAAAATAATGCAATTATGAGATCAAAATTCAAGGTACAAAATACATCTGGAGTTCCGCAAGGAAGCATCCTTGGACCACTGATGTTTATATTATATATAAATGACTTGCCCAACATAACTAACCATAAATGTGTACTTTACGCTGACGGCACAACTTTAATTATAAATGACAGGAATAAACATAATTTAGGAAAAGAGACAAATATGACATTAGATAGAGTAATAAATTGGTTAGAATGCAATTATTTACAAATAAATGTTAACAAAACTAAAATGATTCAATTTCAAACTTACAACAGCAAAGCTTTAAAGCTTGACATAAAATATAATAATAACGTAGTTGAAGAAGATAACTCCACATCCTTTCTAGGCATTACCATTGACAAATACTGTAATTGGAAACAGCATATCGAAAACCTTTGCTTGAGTCTAGACAAATTTGTTTACGCTTTGTATCGCTTAAGACAAGTATCGACCATAGAAACGGCACTAAGTACATATCACGGATATGTCTCGTCAAAACTAAGATATGCTCTTATAATATGGGGAAACTCGGTAGACGCAAACAGAGCATTTCTTGTGCAAAAAAAATGTATCCGAGCAATCTTTGGCAAACATCAAACAGAGAGCTGCACCACCTATTTTAAAAGGCATCATATATTACCGCTACCTAGCCTGTACATTTTTGAAATTTGTGTTTTTGTGCGTAGTCAGCTATATTTATTCCCTAAGCACAATAATGCCGTGAAAAGACCTGAAAGACATGTTTACAAATTGTTAATACCAAAACAAAGGGTAAATGTATTTAATAAGACTGTTTACTGCATGTCAATACACATTTATAATAAATTACCTAATAGTTTTAAGGAGATTAATACTTTGAATGTTTTTAAATCAAATTGATATAAATTACTAATTGACAAATGTTATTATAGCATAAAGGACTTTTTAGATGACAAAACATTGTGACATATTAAGTATTATTGACATAAAAGCATGCAAACATAATATTATGAATTAAACAATTTGAATGATAAATATTAATGTGATGTGACTTGTTATAAAAGACCCAAATCTCACTACACTTAACATTTGTACGCCATATAATGGTAGAATATGGCTAGCACTATAATATGTACACCCAGATCTTTTGTAATACCCATATTCTGACAAATAAATGTTTTATTATTATTATATTATTATTATATTAATCATCATCAACGTCCTAGCGTTATCCGCAGTTTTGCATCCAAGACTTGCAGGCCGCGGAGCCCGGGGTCCGCTTACTTGTCTAACCAGGGGGGCGATTCAGAATCGTTCGATATCTCATTTGACATTCGATTCCGTTAATTGTCAAACGGGCTCCCTCATTTTTTGTCAAAACTATCGCATTTCCTATCAATTTTATGCATTCAGTATGAAGTAAATTAATAAATAAACCGAATTCAATGAATATTTGTTCAAAATATCTCTGATAGGCGGCTAAAAGATGAGGACAATAATTTGACATATCGTACGATTACTTGTCGTGACATTCTGAATCGGCCTGCAGATTTGACAGAATATCAGCTTGTTCTTAGTCTTATTGTATAGTGTATCATATCACGTCAGTCTTAATAAAGATGGTTGGAATGTAATAGATACTAAAAACAGTATCAAAATATTGCTTATATTTAAAGACTGTATCAAAAGCATCGTCGCATCGCGGCATCGTCACGTCTCCGCCTTCGATACGGTGACGTGCGCCTACTGCTGATTTCGACGTTATTGAAACTACCTACTGCATAGCTATGAGAGCCTGGTACTTAGCAGTGTGCAACACATAGGTATTCATATATTTTTAATCTCCACGACGTACTACGTAGTTTATACATATAAATATCGTACTTAGTACAAAGTCTTCTTAGATTGGGACTAGAAGGTGTTGCGTGTAAGTAATATAAAAATATGCATTTTTGGTCAGAATCATAACTCACCCATTTTTCTAAATACCAATTAGTAGATAGATTTTGGTACCTTGTCAGATCAAAATATGAAATAAATGGGTCGCTTAATCTATGTAGTACTACACCATCACAGGAAATCGACTTGACACACCAAACAATTTGGTTTATTTCGATAACTGAGCCATTTTTCATCGATATTTCGTGTGCTTATTGCACGCAACTTATGTTTTTTTTTCACTTGAAAACTACAGCACTTCCTGTGTCTCCACACCACGTTGATATGATGAATTCATCACTACTATCATTATCATTGTCTTAGCGTTATACCAGTTTTAGCCTGATACGCAGTAAGAACTAGTCAAACCAGATGTGACTGTTTGTGTTTACTATCCACAGGACAACCGCCGTATGACCTCCGGAATCCAAAGGGATAGCGATACTCCATGTTTTAGACCAGTATCCGTTTATTCAGTGGTACTGTGCTCATACCTACTGGCAAATATTCCATGACAGCCGGGGCCGAGGCCTTAACGTGTTCTCCAAGGCACAGGGCAAGCGATAATTTACAATTCAATTCGCACATACCTCCGAAAAGTCAGTGGTGCGCGCCGTGGATTTGGACACAATACTTGCTGCTTAACATTCTGTTTGTATGTCCATTTAACTATTGTCACTGTGACATGACTTAAAACTTAAAAGTATGTACAAACTCGTTGTGGGGATGTTCTTGTTTCCTTCAAAGTTATTTTATATTTATAGTTAGCGGGATGTGGTTACTAGCCTTAATGCAGGAGTAGCCGCTAAACACAATTAATTACAATCTTGCCTCGAACAAAATTAAATTTTACATTTGAGGCTTCGTATTCCCGCCATGGTAAACAAGAATGCATTTACAAGGTTGTGTTGCACATGTTTTTGAATATTTTGTGTTATATTCTAAGTAGGATTCTTCGTCCACTGCTGAACATAATATAGGTAGTCGTTTGCTCTCCCAAGGCTATCTACGTAAACCTATCTTCAGTCGCCCGCGGCCATGACCGCATCACACTGAGGTCATGGCCGCCTCCTCAAAACGTCCCTGACCATCAGTTATTCATCTTCATTAGCTTCTTATACAATAATCATAAATTCCGTGTCGCGAAGGCCTTGTAAACTATCAAGCAACGAATACAAAAATCTCAGACAGAAGACTTAATTAATTATGTATATTATTAACTGTTAGTAATCTATCTTCTTAAATATATATTTTCATGTATATATATTATACACCGTTATTTTTTAATTAGTACAAAAACTTTAAGGACGTATTAGCGAAGACATTATTATCATATAAGTGACGTAAGAATTTCATAATATCTATAAATAACAAAGTTATAATCATTTGTTTTTTGTAGAAAATCTCATCCAAATCATAGACATATTTTACAATCCATTCACTACTTCATTGATAGTACTTACTTTCCGTCCTACTCTTACGCATTCTTTCCGTCGCACTTATAATGCAGGTAGCCGTAGACAATAAAATGAAGCAAAATAATAAGTGTAGGTAGATATTTTTTATTTTTTTAAATTCTACCCACTCCTTCATACTTCATCCTGTCTTAGGCCCGGCAAAATTTACCGTTTTACAAGTAATTAAATACGGAGGTAGGTATGTAATTAGAAAGCAAACACGTCATATCAAAATAAAAGAAAGTATTCTGTAATAAAAGAAAAGAGTAATTTTGGCGTATTTATGAAGTTAGAATCGGCTGCTATTTACAATTACTATTAAATCGTCATCACGTCAGCCTAGAGACGTCCACTGCTGGACATGGGCCTCCCTCAAGGTTCTCCACACAGACCGATTTTGAGCCGCCCGCATCAAATTATTATTTAGTTAAGTAGGTAATATTTACTTTACTTACAAGTATTTCAATTGTTCTTCGAAATATCCATCACTATTGTCAATACACAGCACGTTTTATTTAATTGTTTTTTAACGAGATAAGTAAGCTTCTCTGACTTTTCATTGCATCAAAAGCGTCCCATATGCACTGTTTAAATTATTCGACACTCACACTCACAACGGCTCACTTTTGTACACAGTGGTGAGCATGGAGGCCAAGCTACGACCCGCCTCGACCGATCCACTGGCTTCCAAACACTTCCCTGTACAAACGCATAGCTGCACTCGCGTGATGTGAACTAATAAGCCATCCCGTTGGGCAAACGTAAACAAAAAATAATTGTTTCCACGAAAAAACACCCGCTCGCTATCGCCTTCAATTTAGCACTGCGGCGCGCGCGCAGAGGGACAGGGGGTGGCGAGCTTCGAGTTTGCACAAATTTATCAATGGAGTAGTGGCGCGTAAAATTACTACGACAACATAGTATTTAGTTATGCATTTACCAAACATTACGTATTTTTGTGGACAGTTTTGGGACAGTTTTGGAACTTAGTATTTTTATTTTTTACATACATATATATGATTAGTTAAAGATGCCTAGAGCCCCATTAAATTTTTTGTACTAATTAAAAAATAGCGGTGTATATGTATTTATATATTTATTTATTTATATGTATGTATGTATTTTGTTATGTATTTATATTTAAATTATATGTATGTATTATGTTGCGTATTCTCTTTAAGTTTTCTCTTTATGTGTAGTACACACCTGCCATGATCTTCTCTACATTACCTAAAGGTTGACTGGGAGAAAATGCCTATAGGCATTAAGTCCGCCTTGTGCAATGTATTTTGCAGGAAGTTTTTTAAATAAATAAATAAATATAAAATAAAATTAAAACTTTTAAAACAACAGTTTGCAAAAAGACACATAGTTTTGTGTCCCCATATATCAAAACTATGGCATTTGGCGCAGATTTAAACCACCTGGCTTATTAGACCACTACGCTACTTAGGCAAAAATCAACATTGGACAGCTAGAGGATTGACGCTGAACGCCCTATTAAGGGGATAGTAGACATTTTCGAAGCCAGCCCTTTTGGGGAGAGTATGGCTCGAGACATTACAGATTTGTTGGGAGTCAAGAAAGGCATAAATTAACATTCAATATCAACCTGGAAGTCCTTAAATTGGCTACGAACACAGGTAAGGCGTTGTAGGTAATGCCTCCACAGATGGGGCTTTGCGGCCGAGGACTGCTTGCGGTGCGGATGCAGGGTTACAAAGCAGGACATGCCACACTTGCTGTTCTGTCCCTCCTATCCAGCTAAGTGATCTTTGGCCGAGCTGTAGTATGGGCTATAAACAACGCCATAGACGTGGCAGATTACTCGTCGTATATAATATATATCGCCATTAACACGACAAGAAGAAGAATCAATTTGACCCTTCTTCAATTTTATCTTTACTTATATTATAAAGAGGAAATATTTGATTGTGTTTTTGTTTGCATTGAATAGGCTACGAAACTACTAAACCTATATGAAAAATTCTTTCAACTACACTATCTCCAGGTGTCATAGGCTATATTATTTTTATTTTTGTTAAATAGCCAGGGTGAACTGCTAGTTTACTATATATCGACTGGCCTTTTGATCTAGTGCTTAGTGACCTAAGCTAAGCCAAAGTTCATGGGTTCGGTTCCCATACATGGATACGATATTTTATATCTATATATTTACCTCTTGATTTACTCATTTTTAGAAACCCAACGAATGAAGCTTATTACAAGCTGGGCATCTTTGTCCCGCAGTCGAGACACCTTTACGTTAGAATATTCAAATGGGCGCCTGACAGATAAGGCTGTGACAGTGCTCTGAGTACACGACGTCAGACGGCAGCTACAGAGCTCACTCCTAGCTCTTGCATAACGAATGTACGCTTGTTGTCAGAGAGACAGTGCTGGGATAATTATTCGCTATGTGCGAAGTACATGGTGGGGGTATAGTAAAGCGATCGCAGCGCTTGCCGGGGCAGAAATACGCAAAAAATCGGGCAAGTAAAGTCAATTTGGACCAAGTTCGTAAAAAAAAGCTTAATAATAGATATTGTTGTGTTGTGAACTGCAAAAATAACGGCAAAAATAGTAATAAGTTCTATATATGTATGTCCTACATCGGACTGGCAATTATATCAAAGAAATAAATGGATAGATTCTATAAAAAGGAATAAGTAAGCGAAATAACCTTTAATTATGATAATTTTTATTTGCGCTGTATTTTATGTGATATTTATTATTTTAGTGTTGATGGGTCGCCGTGGTATCCCAAACCTGACGACACCATTTGTCGTGAACATTTTATGAGAAACAAAAAATCAGACGAGGAAGAAAATCCGAAGTCAAGCTCCCACGATATTCCCTGAAATATATCGAAAGAGGAAGGTTAATGATTCACAGGTGCTAGCTAGATAAATACACGCTTGACACAACGAAGAACCACAAAAGTCTCAGATACCACATCAAGTCAAATAATAATTGAAGAAGGAAGTGTTAAATCAATCTCAACTTCTTGTGGTCGATCAAGGATGTCAAGTCAATATGTTTTATGAATCGAAATTAAGAGATACAACCTTTATTTGTCATACAAAATAATTTAGCGGGTCTAAATCGCGTATAAATACCTATTTGTCTAATAATAATCGCTAATATACCGCTAAATTATTTTGTATGATGTATACAAATCGCGAAAGTTTAAAACCTTTATTTGTCTTAGATTCATTTACAGTGATCACTGTGATGCTGAAATCCAAGTGGATATGACAACAACATCAAAAACTGTAATGACAAATAATTCAAGAAAGAAAGATAAAAGCTGTTGCACTGACAAAAATCGTATGAGGATCAATCTACCGAAACAAAAAGCCAATCATTTGTTGGTATTTCATCAGTAAAAAAGATCAAGAACTTCTAGATCTTGCTGGTGTGTCATTTAGCAATTTTGATTTTTAATTAACAAGATTAACTAAGTATGTAAAAATTTACAGTTTTCATTAAAGACCAACTTCTTATATTTTTGATAAAAATGAAAACTGGCTTGACATTTTTAGCATTGAGTGTATTATTTGGTGTACACAGAACCACAAACTCACGAATATTTCATTTGATCTTACATATCTAGCTTGTGCAACTACTAATTGAATCTTTTGGCCGAATGGAGCCAACGTAAAAGCAACAATGACCAAGTGTTTCAGTCCAGATAACATCAATACAAGAGTTATAATTGACTGTACTGAATTCCGAATTGAAATACCGACAGCAGTGGATGAGCGTTCATAGTAAAAATACCACTTGTCGTCTTTTTATTTATCTTTAATTTACTATATTTACTAGATAGCAATAAAATACTGACATGTCATTATTCGGCATAATCCCGGATAGTTGCGCATGCTAGGTGGCGCTACTGTCGTGCACATAGCGAATACAGAGTTTTTGGAGAATACTAGGTGACAAGCAAACTACCAACCGACGTTTTTATCCATTTCAAATAGGTAGGTACATCTTTGTCATATCCTAGTATCCTGAATTCAGCAACACCTCCGGCATTAACAGTAACCAAGTCAAGTCTGAATAAACAATCAAAAAACTTATTTCCAATTACTTAAATTAGATTGTCTTCAAAAAAAAAACAATTTCGTATGATAAAAGGCATAATATAGCATATTATCAGCGGTTTATATTAATTGCAAGCAAAGATCTAACATTGACTTGGTATATTTTACCTAATTAATTTCTCTGTAATAAAAGTCCTTGAGAAAATTTCATTCATTTATTAATATGAGCAAAACGCATGATAATTTGTAAACTTATATACATAATACACTATAGCTAAAATTTAATTAGTGCAACGAAATACAGTGCAGGTTACGTCTAGGTATTTGGGCAGTAATAAAGGTCCTGAACATGTTTAAGGATACCTGCCTGGCGACTGTCGGCCCACGAAAACCTAATCAAATGTTGCAACTTTATTTGATTTATTTATAAAAAAACATGTGCTTATATATTATTATGGGTAGGAATTGTAAGCGGTGGAGCTGTTGGTTACTGCAACCTTAATTGCAATTGTTTTGCTGGTAGTAGGTACTTATAAAGTGCACGTACATAATGTATATTGACAAATTCATTCGTATTGACCCCTTTTGAATATAGTTCTTGAGTTTACGAATTAGAAACAATCATATTATTATATAAATTCTCACAATATAACTCATTTATTATGTTATAGGAGAACAACAACATACCTATCTTCAAACCCTACAACTCCACACTACACCCATATAGGTGAGGAGTTGTTGGTTTTTGATGTTTTTATAAGCGAAATAAATCGCTCCTTCTCCTATTCCGCGGTATTCATAGCCCGTCCCCGAAAGAGGCCAGCGTGCATCCATTAGTACAGGCGGAGATAGTAATTTGCATTCAGGATCGGCACAATTCAGACGGAGAGCCAGTATTCTCACTTGACATCTCACAGCCACCGGACGTCTGGTCCATATTTACATTGGATGATGCAAGGCTACTTACGCTGGATGAAGATGCATGCGGAATTACATTGTTTGGAGGGAAGCAAAATACCCTCATGCTTGGTACAAATTGAGGCAGCGATAGTCTAGTGGATTGCAGGAGACTGCCGTGCAAAGGGTGAAATAATAACATCTTGTTTTTTCATAAAGCAATATTCTTTATACATACATATATAGTTTAGTCTGTTTCCCCGAAGGGATAGGCAGAGCCATATTAAACGCCCACATTTCGCCAGTGTTTTGATCCTACGTAATAGGTGGCGAGCCTATTGCTGCTTATCGGGATATTTTGTTTGCCAGAGCCGTTGATCGGCAGGTGCACCACCTGCAGGTGAGGTCGGCTTAGGACCCTTAGTTCTTAGTGGGAACCCTATGCACCCAAAAAATTCTTTATACCTCAGGTATTTACCTTAAAAGGAAAACGTACTTTGATGTAAGTCTGTGAGTCTTTCTGTCAAGATCCTATATGTTTTGAAACTGAAGTTAACAGAAACAGGCAACCATGATTCGTAAATTTGTGGCAAGATGCAAGGCAAAAATGTACGTATGGGAATAAATACAAAGACATTTCTACATATTTTATAATTTTAATGCAATATATCTACATATTTTTGTGATAACACTCTTACTGTAGCGACACTACAACCGTAGGTTCAGTTGATCTCTTTTGACACTTAGTTTACATTCAGAGAACCATGAGCTTTATACATACATACACATACATATCGTCACGCCTTTTATCCCCGAAGGGGTAGGCAGAGGTGTATTTCTACAACCACTTTTCGCCAGATATACTTTAGTCCCACGTAATAAGGGGCGAGCCTATTGCCGTACCGGGCACATTTCCAGACTCCGTGCTGGTACTGAGAATTTCGTGACAGAAAAACCCAATAACACTGCCCGACCCAGGAATCGAACCCGGGACCTCCCGATCCCACGCGCACATTTATGCCGCGAGACCAACGAGGCAGTCGTATAGGGTTTGATGTCGAGTTTTCCGTCTCTACGCAAAGATGGTATTTGCATCGTGTTATCCCTTAGTCGCCTCTTACGACACCCACGGGGAGATAGGGGGTGGTGATACTTGTATTCTATGCCGTCAACCACACGGCATAGAAAACAAGTTTAAGAATAGATCATTTTCAACTAAAAAGTTACGACATTTGTACGTAGGACGGGGCGAAGTATATAGATTGTTGAAATGAAATGAAATGAAATACTTCTTTATTTCGTGTAAACTTTGCAAGTACTTACGAAACGTCATTAAAAAATAAAATCATTATATACAATTATTTTTGTGTGTCGAATTAGAACAGCTCAGTCCCAAGCGTTTTGGTCGTCTTTATATTCAGATATTTTATAATATGCCTTTGAACACAATTTCGCTTTTACAATAATTTTGAACTTATTTATAGATAGGTCTCTTATACTATAAGGGAGCTTGTTATAAAAGCGTATACATTGCCTCATAAAACAGCTACTTATTTTGTGGAGACGAGTGCTATGAACTACGAGATTATTCCTGTGTCTTGTATTTACAGAATGTATATCACATTTTTTACAAAATTTGTCAATATTTTTATGTACGTATACTTAGCAAATTTTCATAAATATACTAGCTTTTGCCCGCGGCTTCGCTCACGTTGAACGGGTGCCGTCTGCCGGGACTGGTCGGCTCTGAACTGCTGCTGCAATTCTATCAAAAGATAACTAGGTATTTTGTATTCTCTTACTCGTATAGTCGTCTCACATTGTACTCACATATTTATACTTTTATTTTATTTTATTTTATTTATTATGGGATAAAAAACAGCTACAAAATACAATTTTAAATTAAAAATACAGAAATAGGATATACAATATTGCAGCCCACAACATTATCCACGAATTACAATAACAGAATAATACAAATAGGGACACTACAAAGCATTAAATTAATGGTACATTTAAAAATATTAATTGCAAATAGAATAAGATTAGGAATTTACAAAATATAGAAAAAAGGAATAGTAAAGAATATAAAATAAAATAATGGGATCATGCCTACTAATGGAGCTGTAACATTCAGGAATAATAATATATGATGTATTAAATAACATTAGAGTTTGCAATTACATATTGAATATTATATTAATTAATCTTCAAGTATTTAATAACATTTTGCGTGAATTTATACTTAGAATATATAAAAATGTCAATGTCAATGAAATAGCGATTATAAGAATCTACCATTCGTCGGATAGGGCAGCGCAATCCAGAGTTGGTTCGACAAGAATTGACAGCAAAGAGGGTACCTGCACGGACACTTCGCTTATTTACGGTTTGCGGGACAGTGTAACATAAAGTATTAGTAAGATCTGTGGAATCGAATTTATTATGCACAATGTTGTGTAACACATTAGCTTCCAATAACTTGCGCCTAGACTCTAGTGTCAGCAGATTGTACTTATGGAGTAATTGAGCATATGTAAGATACGATCTGTAACACCTGTAGTGCATAGCACGTAGGAATTTATACTGCACCCTCTCAATTGTATCTATGTACTTCCGATAAAATGGGTTCCATATTGGCACGGCATATTCCAACTGCGATCTTACAAGTGTCTTGAATAAATAAAGATAAGTGGATGGCCGCTTGAACTCAGTAGATGACCTCATGAGAAAACCGTACATTTTAAAAGAGTTACTTACAATTTTGTCTACATGATCATTCAAGGATAACTTGTCATCAATTAGTACGCCTAGATCTTTGATCAATGAAACATTATTCAGCACGGTATTATTCAGATTGTAGTTGACTCTGACAATGTTCTTATTTTTGGTGAAATGAACATTATGACATTTCGGGATGCTGAGATGCAGTTTGTAAGTATTGCAATATGCCGTGAGCCTATCTAGGTCTTCTTGGAACAATCGGCAGTCGTCAACATTGCGAATAGTTTTGAAGGCTTTCAAGTCGTCGGCGTATAACAGGAATTTTGAGTACTTGAAACAGCTGTTGATATCGTTTATGTACAAGTTAAATAAGAGGGGGCCCAGAATTGAGCCTTGTGGGACCCCAGAAGTTATAAGTACCGATTTAGACTGAAAGCCATTCACAACAACCTTTTGTGTTCGGTTTGTTATATATGATGAGAACCAGCGAAGCAGGTTTCCCCGTATGCCATTAAATGCGATTTTACTCAGAAGAATTTCATGATCAACCTTGTCAAAAGCCTTCTTGAAGTCTGTATATAAGGCGTCCACCTGTAGTCGTCTGTCAATATTTTCAAAGAGAAAGTTTGTAAAAATCAGAAGGTTTGACGTTGTGGAGCGCCGTTGAACGAATCCATGCTGTTCAGGAATTATAACGTTATGTAAGATGGGATATATTGCATTATGAACAAGGCGTTCAAAAAGTTTTGACAAGGTCGACAGAATAGAGATGGGCCGATACTGCTCAACATTATGTTTAGAACCGGTTTTATACACGGGCGTGATATTAGCCCGCTTCCACATTTCAGGGAAGAAGCCGTCACTTAAACATTTATTATAAATGATGTAGAGTGGTTTACAAATAGTATCGGCGGTGGTCTTAAAGAATATGGCGGGGTAGCCATCGGGGCCGGCCCCTTTACATGGGTCGAGCAGTTTCAGCTCTCGAAGTATTTTATCTTCCTCAATATGTAATTTGTCAATTAAGTTGACGTTGGCGGAACTTTCCGATGGCGGGATTCAGAAAACATATTGCAGATAACTTCAGGAGCACTTGACTTTACGTTTTGATACTGCATCATGGATGGGATACTAGATTTGTCTTTCCGATTTGAGATGTATCGCCAAAAATGCTTAATATTAGTAGTCATATTGTCTTCTACGGATTTGATGTATGACGAATAGCAAGATCTACACATCTCTTTAAATACCTTGCGGCAGTCAGCAAATCCATTGTAATCTTTAATATTGTTGAATTTTTTCCACTTAACCCAAAACCGCTGTTTCTTTTTGATAATTTTAATTAATTGCGGAGAGAACCAAATGGGAAAGTCAAGTGCTCGTGATTTAACACGTGGGACGTTGGGTCTGACTATGTTGTCAAGCGATTCGTAAAATACTCCAACTGCTTCTTCTGAGGAAAGGTGGTCCAACAGACTGGACCATTTCACTTCATCAATTTGCTTGTTAATTATGTCAAAGTTGGCTTTGCGAAAATTATATTTATTGATTGAATTTCTTTTGAGAGCCTGTGGAGCAAGGTTAATGGGGATTGTTGCAACGAAGGGGGGATGATGAGGGTCGACCGGTAATAATGAGTCTAACGGAGGGTTTACAATAGAGGTGATATTAGAGATAAACAAGTCAAGAATCTTTCCTTTGCCGTTGAATATATTGTTATATTGATATGCATTTAAAATAGACATTAAATTAAGCAACTGTAAGGATTTCTCGGATGTTCCAGTGCATGACAAGCCGGGCATACTATTTGAAACATTTGGGTGACCAATTGTCCAAGATATCTCAGGAATATTGTTATCTCCAACCATAAATAAGTTCGATATCCCAGGTTCAACTAAAAGGTCCTGCAGTTCATCGAAATGAGAGCTGTATACCTCGGCGGAGACCCACGGTGGAATATATGCAGCACTAAGAATATGCATTCTGGAATTATCATTTTTGCATGGGAGTCCGACTAGGAGATGCTCAAAATGCGCGGTTGTGTTATTACCTCGCGAGTTCTTAGAGGAATCGAGAACACAAGACCGATGTTCACGCAGCACAGCGACAAGAACTCCGCCACCGTCATGTTTCATCGTTGCATTACGGTCCCGGTCACAACGATACACAACGTACCGGGAGTCCATAAATTCGGAGTTGGAGATATCAGGCACGAGCCACGTTTCCGTTAGGACTATTATGTCATATGAGAAAGATAGAACATTCAATAGCAGTGACTGTAGTTTGGTTCTTATGCCCCTGCAATTTTGATAGTAAATAGTTATATTAGTACTATCCATTGGGCGTATTTAGCGGCACAAATCCATGCAAATCGATATACAATGAGTACATAAGGAATTTACGTATCATATAACAACACCGAGCTGAACGACAATTTGTGATAGAATCGTGATTGCGCTCCCAAGTATTCATTTTACATACATAATAATATATCGTGGTAAATACGCATATAAATGCCAGTATAATCAATTTAAAAAAATACTTTACCCAAACAAGATATGACAGACAAATACAATTATGGATTATGCCCCATTGTAAGGAATATACAACAAACTCATTAGAAAAACAAATTGTAAATATTAAAATTATGAAAGTTATAGGACCATGCAACATAAAATAATTTTTAATATTCAGTACACAGCAATAGGGTATGGCAGCAGCAAGGAAGAACCAGTTATTCCGCAGGCTTGGTCGGTCTAATTTTATCAAGGTCACCATTACCACGTATTGCAAACGCAGTTGCCCCCTCTCGCTCACGTACCAGTATAGTTCCATTACGAATCCAAACATATTTATAATTACGATTATGTGCAACTTCACGAGCTTTACGAAACAACTGTTTCTTCGATATAGTTAAATGTTCATTGATAAAAAGCGACGCAGACTTGCCAGTGATACCAAGCTGTTCGGTGTTCAACGAACGAGCTTTACGAAATGCGCTTAATAAATTGTCTCTCTGTAGCCGCGACGGGAATTTTAGTATAACATTCTTCGGTCTTGTGGTTTGCTGATTGGCATGAGGAACTCTGTGCACTGCGACGATATCTTTTTGATTGATAGGACATTTCAGAACATTTCCCATTGCTTCAATGATAGCTGGTAAGTTTTCATTGCGTCTTTCTGGTAAGTTACATATCTCCACATTACACTGCCTTGCCTGCTGTTCTAGAACTTCTATCTTAGTCTCCAGGTTATCGATAGTTGATTGGAGCATGGTTGATGTGGATGTACAGTTATTAAAGTCGTCGATTCTCTTCTTGAGAATGTCATGTTCAATAGACTGACTTTGGCAAGTAGTTTGGAGTATAGTAATGTTATCCTGAATGTCAGAGACTCGTCGCTTCAAGACATCTTGCTCACTACGCAAACTATGCATTTCCTTCCGTATGTCTGATAAGGCAGATTTAATATCATCACGCATATTATGCATATCTCTGTTCATATCGTCACGCCACTGACTAAGAGTGCTTTCCAGTTTTGTAGTGAATGATTCGAAGTCAGTGCTGGTTATAGTGTTAAGTGTCTGTTCCGAGGGCGAGGCCTTACTGTCTTCCAGATGGCTAGATGGGATGTGCAGGCTGTTCTCTAGATCGTAGGATATATCCATAGGGCGGTCATCGGCTGGGAGCTGCGTATAGCTGCGCACGGGAGTGTTTAAGTTAGACTTGGTCCGTCTAGTAACATTTGTGCAAGATGGACACTGCCAGACCGCCTTATATTCTTTGCTTAGAGCAGAGAATTGATTGGAGCTCATGTTTAAGCATTCATAGTGATAGTTTCCACAGCATGCCGAACATCTTAGAATTCGGTTACCCGAAGCCGAAGTGTCCTTGCAACATTGCATCTTTGAGATGTGTACTTATGCCGTTGTAAAGTAAGTAAGATGTAAACAAGAACAGGTATGTAGGCGCGTCGCTCGGTCCAAAGAGTGCTTTTACCGCCCTCTATAAATCCTCAATATAAACAGATTCGATATTACGGATTGTCGCGATCAGCTGCCGCACTCGCCGCACGCCGCAGATCGTAGGTCTAGTGAAAGTTTATTAAGTTTCAACGTCCACCTGAGGTCGTAGTTCAAGGGTGCGCTAACAGATGGCGCTGCAAAGTGTCAACAAGATATGACTTTGCAAATTTGATTGATCAGCTGTTCTTGAAAACAATACAAAATCTTTGACAGAACACTCAACTCATATCGTTAATGCACTGTGTGGTCCCAAAAACGGTATTCACGTTCATCAATACACGCACAGTCTATAAATTGTTAAGTAGAAGACTTTTTTCAACAGTTTTCACTTCACGATTCAAACTCACTTTTTCGGTCCGTAAACTCACTGATAACGATTGTGCTGAGTCACAATGTGTCACTGGTTATAGTTGAAGCAAAAAATCTAGTAAAATTTACGTACTTTTATTTTTAAATGCACTTCGATAACAGAACGATGTAAAAAGTAAACATTACAGTAGCGCCCTCTAGTTGGCATCTCTCTGGAATCATCTGGAATACTTTATGTTGTATACTTATTTTTTTTTAAATAATTGTCTGGACTTTAAAAGAGACTATGACCTCTGAGTTTGTTTCCGATGTTTCTTCTCAGGGCAGTCACTTAGGAAACACCGGTCTCATCCAGCTTAATTTTAAAAAAAAGTATGACTGTGTTTAAGTGTTTATAATAATGAACCTATGAACAAATAAATGATTTATATTTGAAATTTAAAAAAAGTAAATTTAAATTCGGGGTACCTAACACAAAACTCCTTCATCGTTCGATAGTAATTGTTTGAAATAGAATTAGTTTTTATGATGTGTCTTGAAAACGTCGCGTTTGCAGCCAGCTAAGTATAAGATACTTCATTCATTTATTTTGGCCAATATACTTGTATGAATGTGTCTAATTTAGCAGAAGCCTCAGTAAGATTTGGTAAGACATTTTATTAATATTATATTTTATATTCATTCACTGTGCAATCACAGTAATAGTGTTTAGATCCTTTGCCTTGGGCTGAGACTGGATGAATTAATCGCTTCCACTGAACTCTGTAAAACTTACCCAATCTTAGCCCAAACTCTAGACATAATTTTTGGTAGCAGAGTGTAGTTGTATCTTAGCCGCTGTTGATTGTACAGATTGGTATTGTATAGGCTTGTATCTGAGCTATATATTCATTGTTAACAGTAATTTTCGTTTTAATTCTGTTCATAGGGACTAATAAGAAATATAACCGCAAGAAGTATTTAAAACATTTCTGTAAACAGTATTTTTAGAGTTCCGTAGTCAAAAATGGCTAAGCACGGAATCCTTATAGACGCGCTATGTCTGTCAGTCTATCCGTATATCATAGAACTTATGCCGAAACTTTTCAGTTTACGTATTTGAAAATTGGTAGGTGTAAATGTATTCTGTGAACCGCTTTACGACGTTATAGAAAATAAAAAATATTGAATATTAAGTAAGGGGGGCTCTTCATATCTGGAACTGATGTGGAAAATGGGTTGTTAAAAATTACTTTAAGGTTCCTAAAATCATTGTTTCTCAAAGTCAATCGTTTGAAAGCTATACGCCATATAGGTAGATATACGCTATATTCCAAAGTGGTAAAATGGTTGTGTGTGTCCCATGTCGCTCTAACTTTTAAAGTAAGAGAGTGACAAATCTAAAAAAAATATATGCTGTAGATCGTTATATAAACTTCCAACGAAAATTGGTTTGCACGATATATAGTCAGCAGTTTTTGAAATAAAGCTCATCTTAAAAACCGCAAATATAGCTTTATCGTGTCTACAAATACTATTATTAGTTAGTCGAAGATAATGGCTACGGTACGTAGATACCGCCACTACGGACCCCTTCATCGCGAATAGCTTTTATAATGTTTCGTCCTAGGTGTTACTTGTAGCCGTGTTTGCCATTACAGAGCTTTGGTGCATTAAGATTCCGCATTAACAGTACTGGAACACCAACGTTCAGTCTCAAGTTGCGTGAAGGTACTCCTGATAATTGTAAGGAGTTCAGAAACTCTATAGGGTACGAAGAAATTAGGTCAGTATTCATAACATTATCTGCCGAAAGGTGCTCAACAACATCACTACAGTCACGTACATCTTCCATACAGTCAAATGTCAAAGCCATGGTCCGTTATATCTCTATACACACTTTCGCATTTATGAGTAGAGAATATTGGTCCAACCGGTTTAGCGTGAAATTGGTACATACTTACATACATACACATTTTCGCATTATAATCTCTAATAATACACCTAATATTAGTAGGGATTAGCCAAGGCTGTTACAATAATTTTTATTTATATAA
Source organism: Euclidia mi (assembly GCA_944739405.2). Taxonomy (NCBI): domain Eukaryota; kingdom Metazoa; phylum Arthropoda; class Insecta; order Lepidoptera; family Erebidae; genus Euclidia; species Euclidia mi. The sequence continues at coordinate 19,489,464 of OX123204.2, read as the reverse complement.
GTAAGCGAACGAAGTAATGACAGTGCACCATATGATAATGTATAATGTGACAGTACTGACAGCTAGCACATGCGCAGCACTCAATTATTACAGCGCATGCGATCTTACTGTCAATAGGTAGGAGGTTTGTCCCTACAAACTTCGACCCTCTCTAAAATCCCTCCCAGATTATTTTTTGCATTTTATTATATCCTATGTGTTTTTCCGGGTTCTAAGCTACCTCCCGACCAATTTTCAGTCAAATTGGTTCAGCCGTTCTTGAGTTATAAATAGTGTAACTAACACGACTTTCTTTTATATATATAAGATTGTGATACAACAGTTAGAATGTTTATTTCTTTGAACTTTTCTCTTAGAGAAACTCTTGGACCGAGGTTATAAATTCCCCTTACAGCTCTTTTCTGCAGAACGAATATTGTATTTAGGTCTGCAGCATTCCCCCAGAGAAGAATCCCATACGACATTAAGCTATGAAAGTAACTGAAATAAACCATTCTAGCTGTTTCTAAATCTGTGAGGCGTCTAATTGTCTTAACTGCATAAGCTGCAGAACTGAGTTTGCCCGATAGCCTTTCTATATGTGGACCCCATTGTAGTTTGGTGTCCAGCATAATACCTAAAACATAGTTGTCTCGACGGATTCAATCCTAGATTCATTAAGTTGTACATGGGTTGTCATATGTTTAACATTGGGCATTGAAAATTTTAAAAGTTTAGTTTTCTTATTATTAAGTAATAGAAATATCCTGTCTCGCAGTAAAACTTAGTTCTGCAGCGTTTGCAGTTAGAAAAGTTAGGGAATTCATAGATATAGATACTGCTAGACTAGTTTACTTTAGTTATTTTCACAGCGTAATGTCTTACGGAATAATGTTATGGGGTACAGCTGCTGATATACAGACTATTTTTATCATTCAAAAGAGGGCTATACGTGCAATTTATAAGTTAGGTGCTAGAGATTCTTTATGTGATAAATTTAAAGAAGTAGATATATTGACAGTTGCATCGCAATATATATATATATATATATATATGCTAACTTAATGTACATTAAGAAAAACTTAATTCTATACCGCAAAAATAGTGATTTACACAAAGTGAACACAAGGAATAAGAATAAACTAGTGGGAACTAACTACCGTATACATAAAGTTCAGAACTCATTTGCGGGGATTGGTATACGATTTTTCAACAAATTGCCTCTTGAAATAATGAATTTACCCATGCACAAATATAAACGGACAATTAGGAACTTTCTTTTACAAAGGGGTTATTACACTAATATGGAATTTTTAAATCATAAGACACCGTGGGGATAGGCCTAAGCCTATCCTAGCCAAAGCTAGCCTAGCTAGCCTAAGCCTATACAAGCCTAAGCTTGTTTAACTCACGATTATTTTATTTACATGTTAAGTGGAGTTGCCTCGTGAACACATGATTTTTGCAGGATTTGGATATTTTTATGATTTGTTGAATGTAGTTTAACATTATTTATCCCTGATCATATCATTGTTCACTTGTCACCTTCACAAAATTCTTTCTACATTTGCATTCCTTCACGCGTTCCACTAACTTATGTTAATAATAACGATCTGGAAAATGGAGGTAATTGGCGGTCATCGTCAGTATACCAATAGATTGTTTCTTACTGCTGGTTCGTATACCGTTGTCGTCATGCTCACTAAAATGTCATTTCTTGTGGTGGCGTCGTGTGTCGGGTCATCCCTGTCCCTCTAATATGGCGAGAGGGATGATGGCTGGCACATGCGTCATACTCGTGAACGGGTGCTACTTGCGATGACTGGTCGATGACGGTCTTGCGGGCTGGTATTAGATTTTAATATTTAACTGCATCATTTCCATCATGGTTCTGATCACTTTCGCGGATTGCCTGCATTATTAGGTATATATAATGTAAGTGGATGCTCCTGTTTCACCATGTCTATTCTGAGGAGGCTAACCAAAACTATTATGCTCGAGTATTATTATGTATAGTAAATATATACAAGTGATATAGAAGGTGTAACAATTGCAGCACCTTACAAAATGTAAATTGTGTATTATGCAAAACCTGGCGCTGAAAAAGAGTGACCGTGAGTTTTATTGCCCGTTCTTTCTCATGGTTCTACCTATTGCTTTGCGAACGTGGCAGTAAATGTAAATGTAGAAGCATACAGTAATAATGTTTTAAATTTGAGTATAAGTAATTATTTTATAAATTTATTATTTTAACGTTCATAAGCGTCACATTTGTTTTTGCAGCATAACAAGCTTGTCTAAATGTTTTTGAGTATTTTTTTACATTATTTATTAAAGGCTGGACTATTATTAAAAGTTTTTTAATTATAAAGTTCATATAACCTAATCCGACTTTTATGAATGCCTTCAGTTGCCCAATCACTAAACATCAGACAGTCAGTTACATTTATTTTTTTAGGTTTAAATACAGAAGAATATTCATCATGAATCAATTTAAATAACGAATTATATAACTGATCCGGATGGTCATGAATAGGCAACCAACGCATTTTATTTGATAAATTATTTTTAAAAACTTCTAATCGGTTTTCATTTATAGGTATAAAATTAATAATTTTAGTCTGAATCTTAGGGCTTTTTCTTGGACAACAGAGTAACTGCCCACAGTGATCAGACTGTAACATATTAATTAAGGATTTTTGTAAAGGCTTAGTGTTAATAAATATATTATCAATACAGGTAGCACTTGTGGCAGTCACTCTAGTTGGTTCTAAAAAAGTATGACTTAAATTGTAAAATTTAAATAGATTTAAGAAGTCAATTGATAAAGAACATTTCTCTAAAATGTTAATGTTGAAGTCACCACAAATAGCAATCGTTTTATGGCAATTAGTAACTTTGCTTAGGGCTTCCTCCATAATTACTATAAAACTTTCAAAAAGTGCACATGGAGGCTTGCATACACTCATAACAATGAACTGATCAAATTCGACACAAGATATCTCTATAACTCGCTCAACAGAGAGGCTCACAATATCAGACCTATCTTTCAATTTTAAAAGTTTATTTATTCTAATTAACGAGCCTCCTCGAATAAATTTTCTCTGCTGAATGAGCTTGCAACCTGGTGGTTGTTGAAATTGAAAATGAACTGGTGGCTTTTTAGCCAATGTTCTGTAATACATAAAATGTCAATATTGTTACTGTTCATGAACAATTCCAACTCTAACTCCTTACCCATCAACCCTTGTATATTTTGATGCACCAGGTTAATACAATTTTTTAAATTATTTTTTGTACAATGTGTGGTTGATGAAAGTGTGTTTTTCTTACTTATATTTAAATTTATCAATGTCTTGTCTATGTTATTGCCAGAGATTGACTCTATTGTCTCATAACTTAATTTAAAGGATTTGGAATGGATTCCAAGCTTAAATTCAATGTCAAGTTAGACTGCTCAATAAAAGCAGTGTTATTAGCCAAATTTTTGGTTGTGTTATTAATATAATATGCTAGCGATGATGCTATTTGTCTTTGAATATATTGAGATAGATAACAACTATCACATGTCAACTTCTAATGAAAGCATTAGAGTCAATAAAGTCAATAAAATCATTGTATAATGTCAATGTATGTAATTTACAATTTAATTTATATCTATAGTCATTTTCGGCCTGTGGCAACAACTTACTGTAGGAAAATGCAAGTAAAATAATTTTCCTAACTTTTAAGTGTAATAATTGGTCCAAATACCTTTTTATATGTATTTTCTTATGTATTAAGATTTGCATTACCCCTTCTCCCAATAAATATGATTATTGTTGAATGATGACAGTATGTTTTACTCAAGATGTTTTGTAAAATATGTGAAAAGCTTGCTCCAGGCATACAAAAGTTGGTTACTGTTTGACCTGTCCTTTGTCTCAACAATTAGCTCATGTTCCTACCTATCTCATCACTAAACATTACTAAATTGTTGGTGTTTGTATTTGTATTGTGACGTGAGAAGGAGGTGCTAGCATTAATGAAGCTGTTACTTATCACCGCTGACTGAGATGACAATGCAGAACTATCATTCAAAATGGTAGGCTGAAAACAACTTTGTGGTTTCAAGCTAGGTTCACTGACCTGATTATTATTAGTAAGTGATAGGAGTCTTTGCTCATTGTATTAACACAAATCCACTAAGTCATCCATCACCAAGATATGTTCATTAATTTGACTTTGTGATAATTGATATTTCTTTGTCATGTTAAGTAAAGAATCCTGTAAGTGATCAATCTCTGTCTGCAGGCAATGAATATCAGTATCATATTTTAAAAGATTATTATCTAGTCGAGTCATGCAAATAGACATATCTCCCTTTAGAGCTATATACTTGCGGTAATAATTGACATTTGATTTTGAATTTCTAAATTTTCTTAACATCTTTTCCTTTTCCCTAATTTGTTGTGTTAGCATAATCTTGTTACCAGTAATCGGAACTTCATCACAATCTCTTGAACGATTCGGATAACTACTGAATATAATACTTGAATACTGAGTAGGAAAAATCCCGTCCCTTGAACTTTGACATTTAAGATAAGAATAGATTTTTCCATTCGACGTTTCTTATATCTAGTGGCTGACTCTATTTACAAAACTCCAGACTCCAAATTTTGTTGATGATAAAGTACCTCAAACAAAAATTAGAAAAATATAAAACCTCGAGAATTATTTCCGAGTTTGCTGGAAAAAGCATTCGGAAGTTGTCGAACGCCTAAAAATATATAAAAATTCTGATGGTAAAAGCGGCGTTTGTGCTTCGGCTCTTAATTAATAAAATATCTAAATCAATCATTATCATCAGCTCTGTATATATACTGTCTCACTGATAAGCACGAGCCACTTCTGACTGTGAGAAGGGTCAGGCCATAGTCTACTACGCTGGCCAAGTGCGGGTTGGCAGACGTCATACTTATATATTTCAAGAACATTATGGAGGACTCTCAGACACGCAGGATTCTTCACAATGTTTTCCTCCACCGCGCTATGATTATTAAGCGCTAATTAACAATTAAATAAGTACTTAACTTCCAAAAGTCACACGTGCGTGCCGTGATTTTGAACCCGGGATCCTCTGCGTAGCAGTCTGTCTTAACGCGTATTTACAGATCCACACAAAATAAATGATCAATGCATTGCAATTTTCAGCCGTACTTACAGGTTTCATGACGCCAAGTAACTGTAACATAACTTAAAAACAACTTACACTTATTAATCACTTGCAAACTTACGCCAAAGCATCGTAATACCTACCGTTTATTTTTCTTTATTTTTATTTTTTTTATTTATAGTCTCACGCCTGTATCCCCGAGGGGGTAGGCAGAGGTGTAATATTACACCCACATTTCGCCATGAATTTTTAGGTCCCACGTAATAGGGGGCTAGCCTATTGCCGTACCGGGCACAGTACCAGACTCCTTGCTGCTGCTGAGAATTTCCTAACGGAAAAACCCAATAACACTTTGCCCGACCCGGGAATCGAACCCGAGACCTCCCAATCCCACGCGCACATTTATGCCGCGAGACCAACGAGGCATTTATTTTTCATTTCGTTATATAGTAACAAATCTAATTCATCAGCCACCAGGAACGCATCAAACATAATGTTTGACAACAGTTCCATCACAAAAACAATATTTTACTAAAGGGACACTCTGTAATTACGTGCGATGGAAGTGGGCCACAGATTTATCTGTATATATAAAATCCTTGCGTTACTGACTGACTGACAGACAAGCTACAGCCGAAACTGCTCGGCGCAAGAAGCTGAAATTTAGCATGTATATTCCTTGAGCACCGTAGGGGTGCACTAAGATGGGATTTCGCGAAATTCCCACGGGATCGGGCAAAACGGGCAATTCGAATATATGTGCGTGCGAAGCCGCTGGCGTCGACTAGCAGTGGCGGCTCGTGAAAGATTATATTGGGTGTTCACTAAAAAAAAAAGATGAAACTGCTTACCATTTATTTTGTGAATGCTTTTATAATTAATACCTAGTAAGATGACGTGCTAAATTATCGATACCTACCTGAACCGTCCACGCAGTATCAACTCCGGCGCCACTAAACAAAATACACGGAAAACAAAATAGCTTCTTACTTCCTTCGCAATTTTGCAACCACATAACCAAAGCGTTTTATCATATTGGTCGTTTTTATAAGTTTTTCACAGATTTTTATAAAGTTTACGCTGTTATATTCCATATTAGTTACACAATTTAACTGTCTTTCTTAAACATATACACACAATCACACATACAATTAACTATATTTTAAACACCAATCCTTTTCTAATTACCAACGCACTTGCAGAGAGATGTTTTGCTTTTGTTTACATTCAAAATGATACCGGCAAAACACTATTAAAAATAAACGGCGCACTCGTTTTAATTTTTCTTCGTGACAAATGGTCATATCATTTAGTCGGGTAACATATTCGCGCATGCGCACCTCGTCAAGCTAGCGAGGAGCGCCGCTCCGTATTTGGCTTATTTCTCATACAAATCTTTTGTCTCATGCGCCCAGCGCATGGAACGCTCTCTCTTTCGCAATCATTACATTTCAGTATTAAGCGTTGTACTAAGCTTTCGTCAACGAAGAGCGCTGTTTTGAGCGCTCCACTCAACAAAAATACCTATGTAGATATGTTTCAAAACTGTTGACAAAATTATGATAAGCTGCTTAGTAGTCAAATAATTATTTGTGGATATGCATTATAGAAAAGAGAATAGGTGTGTATTAAAATATTGAGTATGTTTATAGAAAAAGTTTATATGCGTTGTACCTACATACTAGTCGACCAAGCCAACTAGACGAATGTCAACGTGACAAAATTCAACATAATTCAACAATTATAATCCAGAAATCATTTATCGTAACGTGCGAACGCGGCGTGTGAACGTACAATGCGCCTGCAATCGGTACTAGGAAGTTCTGGATTATAATTATTGAATTATGTTGAATTTTGTCACGTTGACATTCGTCTAGTTGGCTTGGTCGACTAGTATATTTTATAATTTTGGGAGTTCACTGCTCCAGCGCTCCTTTGAACGAGCCGCCACTGTCGACTAGTGAGTCATAATTCTGCATAAATAATATTAAGTCGGCCGTAAAGAGCATACTGCGTATAGGAACACACTCCCAGAGCACTAAATAACGGCTTGATTATGCATTGCCAATGTGCTTAGAGATTTAATGGCCAAAGAGAATCTATCGTTGTAATGAGAATTAGAGGTGGCATATTGTTTGATAGTGGACAGTGGTTTTAAACCGATGGTGTAAGGGATATATTTCTCCCCTTTCATCCCGAACATTGTCTACACTTATGGCGTATTGGTTTAAACGATCTCATCTCTTTTTTCTTGCAGTTGTTTTAACACAATTTTTATAAGTGGGCTCTCATGATTGGATGTTAGAATAATACAGATTTTCAAGATCTATTGTCACGCACCATGTCACATATCACTTGTCTATACAACGTAAGCTAGAGTTGCCATTGAAATCACCCGGTTTTATCACTCATTAAATCTCTGGCAAAGTACAAGCGAATCTGATTAAATAGTTTTAGGGACCTAAAATTTGTTTAGGCTGTTAGAATTACGCTCATGCAAATGCAGTCGACAGTCCAAAACAGCCACCAAGCTTCTTATAACTTCTAATAACAGGTCAAGCTATACCATAAAAGCAATTTTACATAAAATAATGCGGTATTGTAAACGCTAGATTATTCCTTCATTTAACTCCTTGTTATTTGTGCAAGTGACAGTTTCTTAATAGCCCCTGTTTAGAGCAACACTGCCTTAATAACCTGGCTGTTAACTAAAGGACTTCAAAGGGGTTTTATAATTCTCGGTGTTGTTGTGAAAATAAAATACTGAAACTACAAGTTTTGTCGACAAGACGTTGGTACATATAAGAACTGCCTTTTTGTGGCAACGTAGTATACAAAATGCATCTTTGTTTTTAATTAGTTATAACTAATAAAACCGTAATCTGCGTAAAAAATAATAGAATAAGATTCCGGGGCCGTCCGGTCTTACTAATTTTTAAAGTAACAAAATTGTTACTTTGTGAATTTAAATAAATAATTGACTTTAAGAACAAAAAGGATATTCACAATTAATCTTTCGTTTAACCAATCTAATATGTTTGCCTGTTCTTTCGAAGGTTTTATAGGAATAACCCACCCGGTTTAAATTTAGCTACATCCAATTGCGCGTTTGCAAATGCGAGTTCGAAAAAGAAAACACTCCACATAAACTGTGAACTATACATACCCATCAGAATCCTTGGGCGAAAAATCAGTAACCAGCCATAATTTATACTGAATAAAAATTCAGGTGATTTTCCTCTGTATGTGTGCTATTTATCTCAAGATGTAAATCAGCTGTTTATTCTGGCGAGAGTAACGGCAATCCATTCCGAAGGTACGTCTTCTCGCAATTTAAGATAACGTTACTTTTTGCTAAGGCTTAATCATGTTTGTACATGGCGACAAGCCCTGAGGTGGATAAATTTAATGCATTTTGCATTTAGGACTTAATTGCAAAACGCTTTCCAATCCGTTATTTAGTTCGAGCATGAAATAAACTTAGAGAATAGCTCTACAGCTTGGCTGGAGTAACTGTCAAGAAAATAATTGTAGTAATTTTTAACTCATGTTGCTAACAATCTTTTAAATAAACTTTTCAGCTTAAATTAAATGAAGATACCAAAGAAATTAAGGAAAGTCATTATATAAACATACTATACTCTATTCTACCACATACACACATCACCATCTAGTCCCAAACTAAGCTGAGCTTGTACTATGGGTAATAGATAATGGATAAACATACATAATTATATACTTTTTCTTGTAAATACATACATATTATACATAGAAACACCCAGACCAAGACAAAAATCCATGTTCATGCACACAAATGTTTGACTTGAGCGGGAATCGAACCCGCGGCCTTCGGCGTAGCAGTCGCTTACACTTCCGCGGCGTCAAGCGTTTTTAAGAAATGAAAACAAATCATTCATAAATCATAATAATTAAATGAAGCAGTGATAAACTAGTGCAGACAGACTGCTAAGCAGAGGGGCTCAGGTTTGATTCCACCAATGACTTTCTGAAGTTACATGCGTATTAAATTGTTAATTATGGCTTGGTAAACGGTGAGGGAAAAACATCGTGAAGAAAGCTGCACGTCAGAGAGTTCTCCATTATGTTCTCGAAAAACAAATGACGTCTGCAAACCCATACTTGTCCAGCGTGGTGGACTACGGCCTTATTTTTCTCATATAGATTTGATTTTATTCTCTGATTTCTTATATTTGTGGTACTGATAACCTAGTAGTGCTACCTGCAAATTAACGATGAAACCAAAGGAAACATGCTGACAATTTTATCATCGTTGTCTTAGCCGTTAGCGTAATCCCAGTTACTTCCAAGAGTTCTTTTATCATCTTGGCGCGCGGAGTTCTCTTTTTTGTGTAACCAGATTTGACGGCATAATTTGTCACCGCAACCGAAAGATATAGCAATAATCTTATAAAATAATATAAGTGTTGCATAATAGCTAGGTATATATATTAAAATGAAGTCCCGTTTTCTGCCTGTCTGTCTATACGAACGTGATAAGATTATCACAAATAGATAGGGTGATCCCTGATGAAGACATAATTGTGTAATTTACGTGGGCGGCACCGCGGGTGAAGTAAAGCAATTTAACTATAAATAAAAGCTTATAAATGATTAGTGCCTCTTTATTTCTATATCTATCCATTCTTAATCCATGGGCTGCTGCATATATAATAAATTATGGACGTAAGAGACTAGCATCCACGACACAGGGAATCCTAGTGTGGAGGCTAGTGCCAATTGTATCTAGTTCTAAGTGTCTGAACAATAAATTATTATTATTATTATATACACAAACAACAAACAACTTTATTTTCATATAATCCAATGAGCAAGCTACTTTTTTAATTCACCAATGCGTATTGTAATAAAACATTAAGTGACCGAAACTTTGATCATCAATTTTACTTTGAAACATTTAAGTTAATAAAAACAAACAATACACATATGTCTGTTAACGACATTATTTAATCAATTACTTTATTCTTTGTTGCTTTCTATTCATTCTTTAGTCTATACGCATAATTAACTTCTTACAAAATAAATAGACGACAATATGTTTTGTGTTAATCCTGTATAGCAATCCAATCCATAGACAATCTCACTTTATAACGGACTTTAAAAAAGAAGGAGTCTCTCAATTTTGCGACTGTTTATGTTTTATTTGTTATCTCAAAATTTCTTCACAATCTTCACATAATAACCGATTTTAGAAATTTATATTTGATTCGACTATTTGTACCCAACCAAGTTTGAGGTATAAAATTTTTATTCGATATTTCTATCAAAATTCATATTAGTCGCCTAACATACGTAAGAAAACCTCCCGAAAAATTAATCCAGTACTCTGACAATTGGTCCAGAGAAAGGCATCATAATTCCACTTTCAACGTCTTGAAAAGTATACATAAAAAATTATGTGAACAGTGCATCTTCAAATGCAGCTGGCGAAATATAAAGCAACATTTTCAGACGGATAAAGCTCCATGAAAACCTAGAGCAAGCTGCTATATGTATAGCAATAGCGCAAAATATTCGTCAGCTTAACGCAGAAACAATTACCATATCAAATAAATAGTAATGAAGAGCAATACGCTAAATAGGTATAAATATTATTTAAAAGCGCTTACGTTATATTTGTTTTATCCTTATAAAACCGTTCTTAGTAGGTTGTACTGGAAGTTGATTCATGTCCGTAGAGCAAGATAAACATTCGATATATGTACCTATTTGTATTTATAGAACCAAACATCATTACAATTGCATTAGGTACTAAAGCCAGCCAGTATTTAACCTCAAACAAGCATTTCAAAAGCAAATCTTTTTTAACATTTGTCTCAACTCATCCACAGACTCACCTATGGAAATATTACAAAACCACAATCAAGAAACCTTAAGCTATCCGAACTTGATATATGAAAGTGTACCCCACCTGAACCGTCCACACGCACCTATTTCACAATTTCCACCACTTACAAAATAAACGTTTCGATGGCGACCCTTTTCCGTCACTGTCCCTAACAAATAATGACACAAATAAGTGGTGTTAGTTTAGGACCCTAAACAGCACTAGAAGCCACTTAAAATTGGTGGCTTTTAAAACTTCCGTACCAGGAATTGTGATTAATTTTGTTCATTGTCAATAGTGTAGAGAAGTATTACATTTACATATGTTTTCTTAGGTATAGTAAGGATACCATAGAAAATACGGGACTTCAATATTCACCTATGAAAAACTAAAAGGACTGACACCTAGCGCCAGACTAAGTCGTACTGACTGGAGCCTAACAAGCCTGTTTAGCTACTATTAAACATACTTTTGAAGGGGCATTTTTCGAGAAAGTTGTCTATTGAAGGAATGTCGAATTGACGAAATTTCTTCTAGTAATTTAAATTGACCCCCTCAAACGGCAGACGACATCGCGACAGGCCAAGACGGCGATGGCGGGATGAACTAGACTCCTTCAAAAAGGATTGGTTCCAGGAGGGAGAAGATAGGGACTTGTGGAAGAAGAATGGGGAGGCCTTTGCCCTGCAGTGAGACGTTACAGGCTCATAAAAAAAAATAAAAAAAAAATTACCAATTAATTCCTTATAAACTTATAACTATCCAAATCCTTCCTAAAAACGCTGAATCTATACATTTTAACACTTAGCGAATAGCGGTGTCGCTAATCAAATGCCATGCTGTCTGGTTCTGTCCTTAAATTCCGTGTCTTCACTAGGTTTTTTTTCATATCAGTCTTCTGTGAGATTTGTCGATACACCAGAATCACAGTAGCACGGCTTTTCCTTAAAAAATGCATACATACATGTACTCACGCCTTTTTCCCGTCGGGGTAGGCAGAGACAACAGAACGCCACTTGCTTCTATCCTTACAAACCTCACGCGCTTTCTGTACACTCGTTACTCTTTTCTCAAAAAAATATTAATGCGAAACACGAAACCCAGAATAACTTACCTAGGATGACGAAACATGGAACCAGACTCTACTTTTATTTCGCGTTATATGGCCGACAGCAGGACAGCATGACTTTCATAAAAAATGTCCTTTTTTTCTCCATTACACCGACTACTGGCGACAATGATTACCGCACAGAAAATCCTCTAGTTAAAAGTTTAATCCCTAAGGAACTGTACTGACCAGTTGCTGTAAGGCGACTACTTTAGAGGCGGCCCTCGGTTACATCTTGCTTTATTTTTTCCTTGTGTTTCATGTTATTTATTTATTTAATGTGATTATAATTAAATGTGATTATAAAAAAATTATACACATTATATTTATTAATACATCATTCTTAAGTTGGTGTAAATAGAAAAGGATCGGTTCTATAAATATAAATCTTAAGTCGGTTAAGACGAAATGTAACAAAATGTAGCAAATATTCAAGTATCCCGTTCTGAATAACATACATCCAGAAAATATCACTTATTACCGTTTGGGTCTGCGAAACATTTACAATGGAACTATATGTAGTCGCCTGCGAAGAGTAATGTTATTTGTACATACATACTATATATAAGAGCTTTTAACATTCATACGCAGATCAATGATGATATTAAATTCATTGATACACAACGGTGTCGTAAAATTTCTTTTTTTTCTTTTTTTTTATACTAATAGGCGGCAAACGAGCAGACGGATTGCCTGATGGTAAGCAATTACCGCCGCCCATGGACGCAAGCAACACCACAGGAGTCACAAGTGCGTTGCCGCCCCTTGGGGTTGGGAAAAGGGATAGGATAAGGAGTTGGATGAGGGAGAAGGAATAGGGGATAGGGCCTCCAGAACTTTCACTCACCGAACGAAACGCAACAGTTTAGGTACTGTTACTTTACGTCGATTTTCTGTGAGAGGGTAGTACTTCCCCGGTCGAGCCGGCCCATTCATGCTGAAATCAGCAAGGCTCTACTAACAAAAAAAAAACCAAAAGACACAAACACAAAAAAACACAAAAAAACACAAAAAATACAAAAGTTTCACGTTATTTTTCGTACTTTGGATATGTTTTACTTTCATCTACTTTGAAAAAAACATAGCCTTGAATTTAGTTCTAATCTTTAAAATTGTATCTGAGTTTCATAAAATATAAAATTTTTGGGGTGAAAAGATTATAAACATACATATATACATAGTCTCACGCCTTTTATCCCCGAAGGGGTAGGCAGAGGTGTATTTCTACACCCACTTTTCGCCAGATATACTTTAGTCCCACGTAATAAGGGGCGAGCCTATTGCCGTACCGGGCACATTTCCAGACTCCGTGCTGCTACTGAGAATTTCGTGACAGAAAAACCCAATAACACTGCCCGACCCAGGAATCGAACCCGGGAGCTCCCGATCCCACGCGCACATTTATGCCGCGAGACCAACGAGGCAGTCGTATAGGGTTTGATGTCGAGTTTTCCGTCTCTACGCAAAGATGGTATTTGCATCGTGTTATCCCTTAGTCGCCTCTTACGACACCCACGGGAAGATAGGGGGTGGTGACACTTGTATTCTATGCCGTGAACCACACGGCTTTGTCAAATCAATTTAAATTTATCATCAATTAATATAGAAAGAAGCATTGATCAAATTTTACTTCTTAGAATTAAATATTAAGAGAACGCTAATTATATTCTGAATATAATAATTTATGATACCGCATAAACGTTATCCAGTTTGATCTATTTTCTATTAGAAATAAACCCATACCAATTTTGTCCATTAGAAAGGACTATAATAGGTTTGGGTCTAGCGTATTACATAATAGACTGACACAATAGGGTTTCCAATATTTAATGTCACGTAAAGAAACTAAAAGCGAAATATTTGCTCTGAAGTTTTATTATTTATTTGGGCAAAGAGCTTATTTTTGAGTAGATAAAATTTCATTCGGTTTTATTTGACAATCGATTATTCTTCTATGTAGAGGTTTATAGGTAGGTATAGTGTTTCTCTTAGTTAAAATTATAAAAGTTTGGTGAATAGTTTAATTCCATCTAAATCCATACTAGTTACCAAGAAAGAAATATTAGCTTTATCAGATATTATGATAGAACAAAGTTCTAAAGTGGGGTGCAACTTTATTGTCTGTGCATTACCATATTCCAATAACTTATCTTATAAAGAAAATAACCAGATAGGTAAATTGAATCTATTATTATATAATAGCACTTGTAGTCATAGTGACCATATTTTATTTTTTGACTCTAATATTTTTATTAGTAATTTCTTTTTAACAAAAGATACTATGTCTCTCTCTTTTATATATAGGCGACAACTTGCTAAATTATTAGCATTTAATTTACATAGTGAACGCAGTACTACTAGAGTACTTAGGAATTTGGTAGATAATAGTTATACCAATAGTAGTATTGACAAATCTATTAGTTTAAACTACTAGATGAGACAACAGATAGGCATTCATGTGTTTTAAACTTAGCTCATCAAAACATACAAGGCCTATCTAGCAAAGAATAAGAGATAGATTTATTTTTAAAGAAACATAAGTTGCATGTATTATGCATTACGGTACATTGGTTAAGAGGTGACCAATTAATATTCAATAATGAATTTTATACAGTGATTAGTGCATTCGTAAGAAAGAACGCTATTCGTGGTGGCTCTCTCATATATGTTTGTAATAGTATTAAATGTAAAGAACGAAAGGACATAGCCGAACTTTCTATCGAGCGCACCGCTGAGATATCTTGTGTTGAACTTGAGCAACACGTCATAGTCTGTGTATACCGACCACCGCAAAGTGACTTTAGCCAATTTGAAAGCATCATGGAGGACGTCTTAAAACACTTAAGTTCCAGCAGGAAGTCAATAATCGTATGTGGTGATTTTAATGTTAACTTGTTAGAACAATCACCAACTTGTACTAGGTTAGTTAGTTTATTTATGTCATTTAATTTGAATGCTTTATTTTCTGAACCAACCAGAACTACCTCACATTCTTCTACATGCTTAGATAATATTTTTTGCAATTGTTTATACTTAAGTAAAGCTGTTTTGAGTGACTTGACATCAGATCACTGTGGACAAAAGGTTGTAATTCCAACTAATACAACCCCTACAGTACAAAAAATCACATGTAGGCCTATGACCTCTGCTCGCCTTAATCGCTTTAGTGATGATGTTGCTGCTAAGATCGCCAGCATTGACTTAACTCACGATGATCCAGATGAATTATATAAGTGGTTATTTGATGTTATTAAAAATGAGTACAATACAATTTTTAAGCAGAAGACATTTGCCAAGAGCTCTAAAGTTAAATTTTGTGATTGGGCAACAGTAGGAATATACAAAAGTAGATCTAGGTTGTATGATCTGTATGGTATGAAGCAATACAATTTTAATCCTTCATTTATTGAATATGTAAGAAATTACTCAAAAGTTTTTAAGAGAGCATGTGCTTCAGCTAAGTCTATATTTATAAGTAATAAAATTAAAGAATCCAAGAACAAAATAAAAACAACTTGGAACATTATTAACAGTGAGACTGGTCGAGCTAAGTAGTAGATAATAGCTATGAATTAAAATGTAATGGAGAAATAGTTACAAAGAAAATTGATGTTGCTCAGGCTTTTAACAACTTCTTCATAAACATACCAGTGAAAACAACCAAGTGTTTAGACTCATGCCCAAGCAAAGCAGAGATGTTAGTTAGGGGCAATGTGAATGAGTGTGATGTGCTGTTTAATTTTAAATACATTGACACCAATGACATCCTCAAGACATTCAAGACCATATTAAGAAATCTATTGACTTATGGGGTATTTCAGTTAGTCTTGTTCGCCAAATCATTTTTAGCATAGCTCCATATTTAGCTGCAATATTTAATAGATGCGTGGATAAAGGGGTATTTCCTGATTTAATGAAACACAGCAAGGTGATACCACTTTTCAAAAAAGGATCCAAGAGCGACCCTAGTAACTTTCGGCCAATTTCTATCTTGCCTGCAATCAGTAAAATTTTTGAAAAGGTTATTTTGCATCAGTTAGAGAGCCACTTTCTCACAAATAATTTATTGCACAGTGAGCAGTATGGCTTCACTAAGGGTCGCTCCACCGTTGATGCCGGTGTAGCTCTATTAAAACATATCTTTAACGCTTGGGAAAATTCGAAGGATGCCATTGGTGTTTTTTGCGACTTGTCAAAGGCTTTTGATTGTGTTGAACATGATACACTTTTACGTAAACTCAACCATAATGGTATTCGAGATAGCGCACTCAATCTTGTTGCCAGTTACCTTAGAGATAGAGTTCAGTATGTAGATGTTAGTGGAAGTAGGTCTCAAGGTTTGCCAGTGGGAATGGGCGTTCCACAGGGCTCTATTCTTGGTCCGTTTCTTTTTTTAATATATATTAATGACTTGCCATTCTTTGTTAGAAATTTATGTGATATTGTTCTTTTTGCTGACGATACTTCACTTATTTTTAAAGTTGATCGTAATACAAGTAACATTGACAGCGTAAATAATTCTCTTGCGCAAGTACTACATTGGTTCACGACAAATAATTTGCTACTCAACTCTGGCAAAACAAAATGTGTGAAATTCACTTTGCCGAATGTCAAAAATGTTCTTACTAATATAATTTTAAATAACGAAACAATTAACCTAGTTGATTCAACTGTATTTTTAGGTTTAACTTTAGATTGTAAGCTTCAGTGAGGTGCCCAAATATCCTGTCTGGCAGTCAAACTAAGTTCTGCAGCATTTGCAGTTAGGCAAGTTCGCCAATTCACAGACGTAGATACTGCTAGACTAGTTACTTTAGTTACTTTCACAGTGTAATGTCTTACGGGATACTATTATGGGGTATGGCGGCCGATATTCAGACAATTTTTGTTATTCAAAAGAGGGCCATACGTGCAATATATAAGTTAGGTGCTAGAGATTCTTTACGAGATAAATTTAAAGAAGTAGAAATATTTACAGTTGCATCGCAGTATATATTTGCTAATTTAATGTACGTTAAGAAAAACTTAACTCTTTACCGTAAAAATAGTGACGTGCACAAAGTGAACACAAGGAATAAGCATAAACTAGTGGGCACTAACTACCGTCTACATAAAGTTCATAACTCATTTGCGGGACTCGGTATACAATTCTTCAACAAATTACCTCTGGAAATAATGAATTTACCTCTGCACAAATTTAAAACCACTACTAGGAATTTTCTTTTAAAAAGGGGTTATTACACTATTAAAGAATTTCTAGATGACAAGACATCATGGGTCTAGTTGCTTTTTTTTTAAATTCACCATTATTGTTATTTTTATGACTGTGTAAAATACTCTCTTCTTAATTAGTAACATGTTAAGTGGAGGTGCCTCGTGAACACATGATTTTTGCAGGATTTAGATATTATTACGATTTGTTGAATGTAGTTTAACATTATTTATTCCTGATCATATCGTTGTTCACTTGTCACCTTCACAAAATTCTTTCTACATTTGCATTCCTTCACGCGGTCCACTGATTTATGTTCATAATAACGATCTGGAAAATGGAGGTAATTGGCGGTCATGGTCAGTATACCAATAGATTGTTTTTTACTGCCGGTTCGTATACCGTTATCGTCATGCTCACTAAAATGTCATTTCTTGTGGTGGCGTCGTGTGTCGGGTCATCCCTGTCCCTCTAATATAGCGAGAGGGATGATGGCTGGCACATGCGTCATACTCGTGAACGGGTGCCACTTGCGATGACTGGTCGATGACGGTCTTGCGGGCTGGTATTAGATTTTAATATTTAACTGCATCATTTCCATCATGGGTCTGATCACTTTCGCGGATTGCCTGCATTATTAGGTATATATAATGTAAGTGGATGCTCCTGTTTCACCATGTCTATTCTGAGGAAACTAACCAAATGAACATCAAAAGTATTATGCTTGAGTATTATTATGTACAGTAAATATATACAAGTGATATAGAAGGTGTAACAGTTGCAGCACCTTACAAAATGTAAATTATGTGTATTATGCAAAACCTGGCGAAGAAAGAGAGTGACCGTGAGTTTTATTGCCCGTTCTTTCTCATGGTTCTACCTATTGCTTTGCGAACGTGGCAGTAAATGTAAATGTAGAGTCTTTAAGTAATTATTTTATAAATTTATTATTTTGACGTTCATAAGCGTCACATTGTGACCCAAATGAATAAACGATTTTGAATTTGAATTTGAATTTGAACATCCTATTATGTTACTCTGGTGACCAGACCCTAAACTACTGAAGCTAGAGACATTCAATTTAGACAGTGGTTTTCTTTTATTAACTAGGTACCTATTAAACATTATTTTCTTATGGAGAATAAGGAAAGTATTTTTAATGTGCCGCCCCGAGGCATTGAAATTTTGTTTTTTTAGGTTAGCACAATAAAACTGCCAGCGACACCTTATCCATCCAATATATTTTACTCAAATACCCGATCTCAAATTTATTTATATTCGCGTATGAATATATTTTAATGTAACGAATTCTAAGAAATTGGGGATTTGTGCTTTAACTTACGTTGGTATTTTTGGTTGCTGCTACAAAAAAACACGATATTTTTACAAGGCAAATAAAAAAATAAAGTCTTTGTACTCCACGCAGTCCAAATGAAGTGGTCAACTTACAACATGCGAATGACTCATCAAAGTTCAGATGTTCATTTTAATAGAAATTTGTTGAAAGTTTGCGCTTTAAGCGCATTGTTGGCAAGTTCGAGTACTGTTAAACTTATCTATATATTAAAAGAATTTGTGTTTTATAATACGAGTCGGCCAGCCCGTTCTACGCAACCGATTTGCATGATCTATATATTAAAAGAATTTGTGTTTTATAATACGAGTCGGCCAGCCCGTTCTACGCAACCGATTTGCATGATTTTTTTTTAAATGAAAGCTCTCGCTGCATAGATTTGTCATCAAGCATTAGAAATTACCTAACTTGCACATTCATCAAGTTATATGCAAAAACAGTTTTCTCCCATAAATTTTTTACGTTTTCGTAGCCGTAGTCAATGACTTTCTGCTTCTATATATCTGGTTCTCAATGAGGTAGGCGTTTCGTTATAGGCCTAAAACACGCGCTGAAAAGAGCTCTTTCATTTGATGGTATGCTCATTTAAATTGGGTAAGTTTGAAGGAAGATAGGTGTGGACATTGAACTTATTTTTCAATATTTTCCTATAAATTTCTTAAGATTCCATTGCTTTCTCTCTACATGGACGGTTCTTAATTCAAAAATATTTTTATGACATCTAATAAGTTCCTTGCGGTAACTGCCAGGTAAAACGTTATGCCTCCTTAAGGTGACCTTGCCTTACTTTCATACGGGTGTGAGTGTGGTGGTGTGGTGTGTAAAATTATACTCGATGTTGGTCAAATTATCACTATAGTGAATTATCGCTGATGGCAGGTAATATTCCCCGAATGTTAGCAGTTAACCCTTAATGTTGGGTGAACTGATCTCTGATGTTGAGGAATTTTCCGTACGTTTTATGTTAGGAAAATTTTTGTGTTTTTAAATTACGGACTTTCTTCGGGCATCTTATTTTTTTTTTATGTGGAACATATTACAGCGGTTCATAGTACTATTGTCATATAATTATATTATTACAAGTGGTAGTTATGGAAGAAATTGTAGCTTTGGTAAGAATTGTAGTTTTGAGAGAAAAGGTGGGTACTTTTGACAGCACCGGCGGTTTTGGTAGAAATGGTAGTTTAAAAAAAAGGTTGATATGATAGTGTTAGTACGAATAGTAGTTTCAGTACAAATAGTAGTTTTGATAGGAATAGTATTTTTGGTAGGAATAGTAGTTTTGGTAGAAATTGTATTTTGGCATGTATTGTAGTTTTGGTAGCAATGTTACTTACGATTGCGACCAAAGTTACCATTCCTACCAAAAGTACAATTTCGACCAAAACTATAAACGTCATTATTACATTTCTAAATTATGATGGATTAGTCACACCCATACGCAAAACAAAATAAATCGTGATTCTCACAGAAATATTTAGCTGGATAACAGAAATAAAACCTATTTTCTTACTAATAAACAAAAGATTTTATCTATATTTTTAATTTTGATACTAAAATATTGACAGATAAAGAAAAAGTGAAGTTAGCGTAAGTTAGTTACTTAAGTTTCTGATTTAATAACGTATTTTTTGTGAGTAGTTGTGTTTTCAATTAGGTATAATGATGGTTCTTGGAAGGAAATTGAAAAATGCTCAGAGAAAGTTTTAACAAAGAATCTTGGTCAATGACGGCCCTGTTGGAGATGTGGTACCGGATGGTCCTCCTACTGCAAAAAAAATACGGGTGGAAACGGGTTCAGATTTGATTAATTCTACCATCAACAATTTTCAAGTGATTTCCATTCTTGGTGACGGTAATTGCTTATTCCGCGCAATTTCTTATTGTTTAGGTATATGGAAGTGAGAATAAACATTATGAAACTCGTTTGGCCACTGTTGATAACATTGTTAACAAGTGAGATGTATATAGTAACTTCACTGTTGGGAACGAAGCATATGGCCAGACCATTACAAATGCAACAGATTACAAACGTGTGATGGGTGCCAATGGACAGTACGCAGGGCATGCTGAACTTCAGAGTGTAAGTGAGCTATATGCCGAGTGTCAATTCAGAGTTCACCTGGAAAACAGCAATACGATTACTGACTATGGTACTGGCGAAATTGTTCATAACTTGCTATGTTCATATCTTGCTAATGGAAAGAATGGTAGGGCAGCACAGTCATATTGAAGAACTTTCTTTCGTCAATGTTCAGTTAAACATATTATAATTATATATCTCTATTGCGTGGCAAACCATTCAGTAATGCCAAGGTGGAAATTTCACGATACCTAAGGTGCTACGCAAAGCTAATGTTGTGAGAAAAGAACTTTTGTGATATACCTATTATATTTTTGGTAAGAATATCATCTTTTTACTTATTAGATAAGGCCACAATGTACTCATCATACCTATATGTAAGAGCTTTTTTATAATATTAAAATATGCTGTGGAGCAGCACGGGTCCTCTAGTTTTATTTGATTAGTTTTTCTAACTGAATGTTCGACAACTGCCAGATATAAATAATATTGTCTAAAAACTTGTATGACAGACTGACAGGAAGCTAATTCACTGGACGAGTTCGAGCAACAATCTGGGCCGTGCAAGGTCGCCGAGAAATCCGTAAGCTAAGTGTAAACCGTAAGCCATAATCCATGTATACACGGATTTGTACAATGCAGGTTGAAATCTGCTCGTGTATGGACACGGGGAGATTTGTCCGGGAACTTCTCGTCATCAGCAAATCCGACCGTACCGGTCCACCGGATTAATCGCTCGCAACAAGTCACCGTGTGAATAGAGACCTTTAGTCTGCCTATGATTCGGTACAGACCCGACTGATATTATGTCTGGTTCTTCTACGTCAGTTTCAAAATACTCTGCTATACATTTCTAGTTTCATCGAAGGCTACTTTGTCTTAGCGTTATCTCAGCTGCATCCAACACTTTCACCTTGAAGCCTGGGGTCCACTTTCTTGTCTAACCAGACATGACAGAATATTGGAATTCCACGAAATGACTAAAGTCTGACCACCGCAACCAATAGGGATTACGAATTTCTATGGCTTAGTCAGTATACTGAGGGGTGTCTCTATCGGCATAATTCAATATTCGAACTATAGATAGATTTGTAGATTTTAGATTCATTTTTGACATAAGCTCCATACAAAATATGTAAAATACGAATCAAAAATCTACAGATCTAGTTCGAAAATTGAAAATGGCCGTAAAACGATTGTCACTATGGAGATTCATGATAGCCTGTATCGATGATTAAAAACGAGCTCTCCGAGACACCGCACAAGCGAAGATTAACAATTTAATACATACTTGATCTTGAAATGTCCACGTCGTGGGTCTGAACCCGATAACCTTTGCATGGCAAACTCATTGTTTCTAACTAAAGATAAATGGTCTTTATAAAGTATATTTGTAATGAATCTTTACTGTTCACTAAAATCTACATAATTAATCGACTCCATTTTGAATTCAAAAACTATTCAAATAATGTATCACTTTCGTGTCCATAAAATAAATTAAACGTCCTAAACGTTTTCATGCAAGCGTTATTAATGTTCACTCCTTTTTAGACTATCATTTATAAACCTCTGAATCAATTTGATATCATTTGAAGCGGTAATATTATAAACCAAATTCCAGACACAAATTGTTTCACTCGGATGACAAACGACGATTAAAACCGTCCAATTGACTGCCTCTCGACCGTCTATTAAACATAAATTCAGGTAAAACTACAGTTTTAGTCACCTCGTAAGTTGATAATTGGAAGGGTTATATTAGGGGGCTAACCTTCCCGCCACAATTTAGTTAGGTTATAACTTATAATCAGATTACATGGCCCGTTTGAATATTTCAAGCAAAATAATAAATGCATACACACGTATTCAGAAAGGGTTTGTTATTTAATAATATTCAGGACTCATGCGTATTGGAGATTATAGTTTCCGCTATATACCTACGTTGTCCACTTGTATGTATATTTAATGTATCTTTGTAGTAATTTAGATACATAACAATATCAAAATTTTAATTATCGTTGAAGCAAGAATGACAAGTCAGGATCATACCAAATCGAGGTCCGTGGTCTCTATCTACCCTTTTCGGAACACGTGTCTATGAAAGTATATCTAGTCGCCACCTATAGTTTTACTATTCTCCTTGTTTCGTTTCAGAGCCTAGCTCTTGAGCAATTGCCATTGCTTTCAGTTTCCTGTCCTTTTTTAACCACTTGATACGACCAAATTTTTTCTCTGTTTTCTATTTATGACTTAATTTATTTTTAGCAATAATTCTATCGTATTAATCTCGATTAGTCTAAAATAACTTGAAGTAATAAACCGAAAACCAAGTACTGCCTCATTATAGCTCACAGTTAACTGCACCACAACCAGCATTACGAGGAAATACAGATATTATGAGCATTAACTGTTTGGAAGCTAGTCATGGCTCACTACCACAATATTTAGTAGAGGTTTTACGGAAATTTAGGCATTTTAGTAACAACAACAGTTTTAATAACAAGAAACATTTTGTGAACATGTTTCTTGTTGCTAAAACTAAACGTTTGCTTTACGAACTTATTGGTCTCCAAAAATTTGCTTAATTTTATTAACGAAATGTATCTTTGTTTACTTAATATATATGTTATATATGATAATAGTTTGATTTTTTTGGAATGTAACAAAACATATTACTTAAAGTAATATTGACAACCGAGTTTTGAAAAATAAATAACTGCTCAAGAAGAGCCTTGACTGATTTTTGTCCCTGTCCAATTAATTAGTTGTTTTATAAACCTAAAACATATGAATAAAACACAACCTAACTTACCCTACTTACTTACATACCCGAAGACCGGTGCACGCCGTTTTGAAAGGTACTAGTACCTAATATAATTTATTTTTATACATAGAAACTTGTTCAGCAGCAGGTAAGATTTAAAAGATATGGACCTACTAGATACCTATAAAGTACTTTTATTACAAAACCTTTTTATGTTTGCTAAATAAATAGGTCTCAAGGGAACATTACATATTATGATGAAGCTACATATAACTTTAATATTTATGTAACGGATGTCTCTATTGCGTAATTATTCAAAAGAATAGATGAGATAAAAAAGCTGGCTGCCTCCGTGGTCCAGTGGATATATAGCGTATGTGACTGCTGATCGGAGGTCCCGGGTTCGATTCCTGGGTCGGGCAATAGTGCTACTGGGTTTTTTCAAATTCTGAGTAGCAGCAGGGAGTCTGGTGATGTGCCCGGTAACGGCAATAGATTCGCCCCCTATTACGTGGGACCTCAAAATTTATGGCGAAATGTGGGTGTAATATTATAACACCTCTGCCTACCCCTTCGGGGATACAGGCGTGAGTCTAGAAAAAAAAGATAAAAAAACGATTAGTGTGTGTCACCGCCCTATGGCATTCCGCTGATGCTGTAAGAGGCGACTAAGGAAAACACACAAAGCAAATGGTATCTTTGAGAAGAGACGAACAACTCAACATCAAATCATACACCTACCAAAGTTTCTGGCCAGTATGGTATAATCTACCAAATCCTCCAATTGATTCACAATGCTACTGTGACGCAAATTGGGAGAGGCATGTGAAACTTGTGAGAAGAGTTTTTGCTCTTTAGCACTATGGTCCACAGCTGCTGTAACGCCTTGCACTATGACGACTACCGCAGATGTAACAAACGCAAGAATATCGGGTTAAATAGCTAGTAGGTACAAATAGTGGAAGTACGGAAGTATTCATTTTAATCTATACTAACATTACGAAGCTAGAGAGTTTGTTCTTTGTTTGGTTGAGCGATGGAACTATTCAGGAATACTGGTTCGAATGAAAACATATTTTTTTGTTGAATAGCCCATTTATTGAGAAAGGCTATGAGATTATATAACATCGCAGCTCCTAGGCAGAGCCACGGGTGATGAGCAAAAGCATAAAATAATTAATACCCAGATGCAGTTTATTATAGATTATAAAGATGTAGTTATTAAAAATATACCTATATTTCTCAAGCTAAATAAAAAAGTCATCTATCTAGTCATGTACCAATATAATTATAATGCAAACAATCCAATATAAAACCGTAAAGGTCAACCAAACAACGGGTCCCAGAGCCGAGTGGTCGAGCGCAGATTGTTAATCCACCTCAAATCACAGTCCGTTGTGCACGGTGCTTGTTAAAATATCGTGCTCTAGTTCACCTAGGTTGCCTGTGTATGTTGTGCTATGTAGAAATATGCCTGTGTGTTAGGTACTTAGGAAATGTACGCTACGATATGAGTATTGGAGAATGGACAAGCAATGCAGCGTACTGATTGAAAAGAAAGGTACATAGCGTAATTTATTGACAAATCCCAAATTTATTTTTTACTCTGACGTTTACACCAACCGTGGTCATGGTATGATTAATGTAGTAAATATGTGTGCAAATCCTTAACCTTGTTGAGAATATGACGATAAGTGGATGCTGACTATAAATTATACACAGGCTACTAAATATAAACGATCTAACCATAATTCTCTATAAGAATCCTCACTTACGACATTCCGTTCTGCACATATTGTAAGTCACTCTAGTAAAACATATAAAATATCACAGAAAATTTCCGCATAAGAAAAATAGTTCCACATTTCAAATATTTTTAGCTATTTAAATTTAGTCCGGTCAAAGTTCCCGCCATTTTATTTGACGTCGACATGAAACTGAATAAATGAATATGTAATGTTTCGTTGCATTACCATGCAAAAATTGACTGAGATTTCAACTCGAAGGAGTTTTTCCTATTGAAAATATGATAAGCTTTATTTTTGTCTTGTTAAAATAAATTATGTCAGTCGATATAAATTGGAATATTTAGTATTTTACTTGATCTTTCAAAGGTACTAACAAATATTTTAATGTAATGTTATTTAGCTATATTGTACATTAATTAATCCGTACTAATATTAACAATTCGGCAGTATGTTTGTTAGTTTGGAGAGTGACATTGGTTACATTTTACCGCGATTCTTCTTTCTCTTAGCGATATCCCAGTTTCAATCTGGGGTCCGCTTTCTAGTCTAACCGGATTTGGCTGAATATTAGCTTTTCCACGGGGCGACTGCCTGTCTGACCTCCGCAACCCGAAGGGATAGCGATATTCCATGGTTTCGACTAGTGTCAGTTTATTTAGAAGGTACTGACGCCCTGTAACGACTGTCAAAGATCTTCATGACAACCGGGAGCGACGGCTTAACGTGCTCTCCGAGGCACGGGACAAGCGATAATTAACAATTCAATACGCACATAACTCCGAAAAGTCATTGGTGCGCACTGTGGATTCGAACCCGATACCCTCTGCATGGCAGTCTGTTGGTATATCCACTCGGCTATCGCTGCCTCTACTTTTAACCGCGATTACTGACGTCTAAAACAATTACCGGTTTTGATCGTATTTATTATATAAATTTGTGCTTCAACATAAATTAAAACTCGTAAGCTTATTACGGTTAAACGCAACTAGTGCCACGTTTGCTTCAGCTTATACATAATTTTAATTTTAATAGCTTGCAAACAAGGAAGTAAGAACCAATAAATAATAGATTTTAGTACGAAATAAATAATAAAATGAAAACCAGTAAAATTGTGCGACGTCGCTGCGTCGTAAAGCAGCAAATTCTAAATATAGTTATGATTTTCTTTTTTGAACAAGAGCTCTGCTGCGTCCCAGTTTATGAAAAGGAATAATCGAATCGAAGTAGGTATAAACACATGGAAATTTGTATTTTGACTTTCGTAGGGAAATCGTGACGTTTTTTTTTGCAAGAGGCGTAGATAGTTTTGAATCGTTCATTATCACTTGCCCCGTGTCTCGGAGAGCACGTTAACCTGTCGGTTGGTCCTGGCTGTCATGAAGATTTTTGGGTCGTTGTGGGAAGTCTCTCACTAAAATGACACTGGTCTAAGCTTTGGAATATCGTTATCCCTTTTGGTTGCGTAGGTAAGGTGGTAGTCGCTCTGTGGCAAAGCTATTATTCTGTAATATCTGAGTAGAGAGTCTTGGCTTGGATCCAACCGGCATAACCAGAGGCAGATGATCAATATGGTGGTTTTAAATAAC
This sequence comes from Euclidia mi, assembly GCA_944739405.2. Taxonomy (NCBI): domain Eukaryota; kingdom Metazoa; phylum Arthropoda; class Insecta; order Lepidoptera; family Erebidae; genus Euclidia; species Euclidia mi. The sequence continues at coordinate 19,462,609 of OX123204.2, read as the reverse complement.
TTATACTCACGGTTAACAAACCGATTTACTTTTTTGTTATCTTCACCCTCCCGAAATATTTCCATTTCACATATTTGACCTCTTGAAATAGCGCAGTAAAATTGGATATGAGGTATAGAAGAAAACCGAATCCGAAGAACTTACAAAATCCCTATACATATATTTTAATATGCCTTAGCTGCGATAATTATGTTTAAGTATATACATCACAGACAAATGAATGCACTTCAACTCCAAATTTTTCCAGCTCATCCAATTTAGTTTTGATTAAATTCGCTGCGGGTTTAGTGTTTACAGAATGTTTAACTTTCCCTCGGACTTCCCGGGTAACATTACTTCGTGTTTTCATCGCTGCCACTGTAGCTACCTATCTGTTTATAACAAAATATATGCAAGAACTAAGAAGAACATATTACTCAAGGAATTATACATAAATCCTTTTATGAAATGCTTTTATATAATAATTTATCTGCGTACAAGCTTAAAAGGTACTTAACAAAAGTTAATTATACTATATTGCATGTTTCTTAAATGAACTGAGAACCACCTTATAGGCATTAACGCAACAACTTTATTACATAGTACATACGGATGCAAAATACGGGATCGAAAATATATACTCAATTTAAGCCAAACATGAAACTATTTATCACCGATAGCTTTTTCTATCTTTGACCATCAGCTTTTTTATCTGATCCACTGCTTAGCACAGGCCTCATCTCATTAATAAAAAGGTGGTGATCATAGTCTAACAACACTGGTCAAACATGCGCTGGCAGACTTCACATATCATTGAACAATAATATATCGAGAACTCTCAGACATAGAAGTTTCCTTACGTTGTTTTCCTTTATCGTTGAGTAAGTGATAATTAATGATTCACCTCTTCAAGAATATAAATATTGTAACTCATAATCACTAAGAATATTTCAAACAAGAAAAATCCACCACACTTTCTGAGTCAGAAAATATTTAATTTTCCATTTACACAAAGCTCATTGTAAAACAAAGAATGTGACACTAATATTTAAAGCAACACAACACGTCGCCACTACTGGCCAAAAATAAAAAAAGCGTTTAAAACTAAACATCAACCCATTAAACCTAATAAAGTCATGATGGCTGACTACATAAGCTCTGACAAATTCATAACACAACAAAATAACCGGCACAACAGTCTGTTTATGCAAAGTACTTTATAATTTGATAATAACCAAAGCTTGCGTGTACCACACCTTAATGCCTAATTGCATTTGCTTAATGGTGCCGATACATTTGAGCATTCACATGTAATGAGCATTCTTGCAAATGTTACCAAACAGAATAATAAACCAGTGTGATTTAGCGAGCATTCTTACGAACGTTCTGGCGAGCATTCTAGCGAATTGACAGTAAATTTGCTTTGACGTTTTTGCTGCTCAGAGTATTCACTAGAAATTGAATTGTTAATTAGCGCTTGTCCCGTGCGTCGGAGAGCACGTTAAGCCGTCGCTTCCGGTTGTCATGAAGATCTTTGACAATCGTTACAGGGCGTCAGTACCTTCTAAAAATAAACTGACACTAGTCTAAACCATGGAATATCGCTATCCCTTCGGGTTGCGGAGGTCAGACAGGCAGTCGCTCCGTGGAAAAGCTAATATTCAGTCAAATCCAGTTAGACTAGTAAGCGGACCCCAGATTGAAACTGGGATAACGCTTAGAGGATGATGATGATGATGGATTGTTCACTAGAAAGATCGTGAAAATGTTCCTATCAATATTCGCCTCTGTCCGTTGTTCAGTTCGACAAAACAAAAGACGGCGAATGCTCGCTGTTCCGTTACAACTGTTACAAGTGTATGCTCAGGTGTATCAGCAGCATTAGATTGCTTCAAAGAATAAAATACAATTTGCAGAAAACAAATCGCTGTTCTGGAAAGCTATTTGAATTTCAATGCTATTAATTATGATGCTCCCCTCATTGATCTTTTTTTAAAACTGGTTGAGACCGATCTATTACTTTTATGCATAGCTAAATGCATAATTAGGGTTTTGACTCTTTCGTTTTTCCTGACTGGATTTTGTCGGGTAACTCTCTGCAATATCCTTTTTATATTTTCAAGACACACATTTCGTACTAGATAGAATACCTATGTCGTAGGCCTTTACAAACATTCAATCAATAATACACAACATAAATAACACTCAGACTCGTAACAACAATTTTTAGTTCAAACAAAGTGATGCTACGAGTGGGAATCGAACCCATAACACTAAGCGCAGTGATAAACAGCGAAGCTACCGCTAAAACCACTAAGCATACGAGCAGTCATGTTGAACTTATGTTTTACTAATTGAGAATGACTGATTTTTACAACGAGCTTATGGTGGGCACAGTATTTGTAACTTATGTATTTCTTGCTTCATGTGCATTGTAGACCATAGACACCCTAGGTTCATAGCGTACTGTAATGTAGTTTTCCTTGATAAATGACTTATCCAACGAAAAGATAATAATTATTCAAACGCATTCATCCAAACAAACAAACAAACTCTTCAATTTTATGATATAAGTATAGATAAGCCAAAATACTTCTGAATCTTCAGAATCATTCTGAATAGGTAAATAATTCAATATAATTGGTACAAAATAAATTACATTTCATTTCAGACCGATATTTGTATAGTTTACTATACTAGGTTTACCTCATCGTTCTGAAAGGAAATAAAATTCACAACACTGGCAGCCAAATGCAATAATACAATCCTGTAACAATACTAATTGGCATATTCACGGGCCGAAATTTACAAACTCTCACAGCTGAGTTCCCATCACAGTATTTATTTTCAAGCCCCGTATCGTTGTGGATATTCTTAATAATTTCAGATTTTTTATTCTTGAAATGACGACACACGCACTAAGAACTTTAAAATCATCAAATTAACGGACTTACAAAACACTCCGACTAGAAACAACCATTTATGGATTACGCAAAGTATTGTCTCGTGTAGGGATTGAACCTACGACACTTGGAGCAGTGTAAAGTGTTGAAGCGGCCACTTAAATACTGACATGCAACCACATTGATAAAGTCATATTGCCTCTTAATGTCATTTGCAGAAATTTCAACAGAAATGAACTGATTATGAAAAATAAACAACCTAAGAAGACTACTGCAATATTCATATACCAGATGAATTAATAAAACCTATCTTAAACTACCATCGTATCCAGTAACCGTAGTTCCATAAAATAAATTCCCTTTTACCGTGGTGCTTTTAATTAACACTTTTTGTGAATATTCCTCTTTCAAGTGCATTTCTGCTGTCAATGTGCGTAACTAAATAAAAGCTTGAATTATTGTAAAGCGGTTTTGAATAAAAACATTGTTGAATATTCAATTAATCGGTCTCGGCATTTGTGGTTCCTGACTGACATGGATATTGATTAAGCCTATAAATAAATTGTTTTTCCGAAGATTGCTGCATACGAGAAGATAATGAAGTAGCTTCAGGCTCAATACTTAATGGAAAAATTATATTGTCTCAATATTTTTTTCGTTTAATACCTTTATTACGACAAAACGAATAAGATCACAGTGTTAAATTGAAATTTTGTTCTACGGTGTCTTGCAACGCCGGACACGACTCACATGGTGCAAGAAAACCTCTAAGCATGGGTTTCAAAATTACAGCTCCACGGATATACGTGTAGGCATGTGTAGGTATCAGGGGTGACTTGGTTGTCTATAAACAGAAACATACTGACTGTCTCAACTGACATTTTTGTACGGTCGTAAATACTGCGGATAGTTTGTTCAACAAAATACTCGTATTTGGTACCAAATGTAAATTTCTAGTTACTTTACGTTTACCTAGATTCATACTAGTATTTGGTAGGTGTTTGTTAGGTTATCGCCTAAAGTTTAATGCTTTAATAACAATTTTATCGCTTGCCCCGTGCCTCTGTAATGAAGATTTTTGAATGTCGTTATAGGGTGTCAGTACCTCTGAATAAACGACACTAGACTAAATCATGGAATATCGCTAGCCTTCGGGTTGCGGAGGTCATACAGGCAGTCGGTCAGTGGAGAAGCTAATATTCAACCAAATCCGATTATACTAGAACGCGGACCTCGGGATGAAGCTGGGACAACGCCAGGAAGATGATGAATCATCTATGAAAAATTATTTGAGTCAGTATTATGATACTTGACAATATTAGTACGAATGGGACTATTAAACGAAAAGAAGAGCATGCATGAACATAAGCATAAAGACAACAGGTCGATTACAAGAAGTAGAAGGTACCGGAAAGGACAAAAGTAGACTATCTACAAAAAGACATGCGATCCCATAAAAACAATACTTGTCAAAAATACCAAGTCTCGGGACCGTAAAAAGTTGTGAGATCCATGTAATACCAAGTCGGTTAATTAAACATCTTTAGTGTTTTCAATAAATATATTGACTTGGCAATCGCATTAAACAATATAATTTATGTATGTATTACTTATGAGATATATTGTGCTTTCATGCGATGGCCGAGTCAATATATTTATTTAAAACATTAAAGATTTTTAACTAACCGACTTGGTATTACATGGATCTCACAACTTTTAACGGTCGCGAGACTTTGTATTTTTGACAAGTATTGTTTTTATTGGATTAAAATATATTCCTGTGTGCATTACGAACTTTCTACGGAATTCAATATTCGATCTATAGATAGATCTGTAGATTTTCGATTCGTTTTTGACATAAGCTCCATAGAAAATATGTCAAACACGAATCTCGAATCTCGAAATCAATGTATGGATCGAATATTGAAAATGGCCGTTAGTAAATGTGTACGAGGCAAGGATATGGGTATTGAAGAATTGACGAGCAATGCAGCTTACTGATTAAAAGAAAGGTACATACTAAATAGAGTAATTTATTGAAAAAATCGCAAATTTATTATTTGTCCCGACGTTAACACCAACCATGGTCACGGTATGATTAATGTAGTAAATATTATTGTGTGCAAATCCTTAACCTTGTCGAGAACATGATGATAAGTGGATGCTGACTGTACACTATACACAGGCTACTAAATATAAACGATCTAACCATAATTTGTCCGTGTGGTGACGGATTAAGAATACGGAATGTCACCACCCCATATCATCCCATGGGTGTCGTAAGAGCCGACAGAGGGAGCATAGGTATTATGCAGAGAACAGCAAGAGAAGGAAAACTTGAAACAAACCCTATACCAAACCGTTTGGCCAGCGTGGTATAGTAGGCCAATTCCTCCTTTCAAAGTAGAGGCCTAGTCTAGCAGTGGACTATTAAAGGCTACGATGATGATGATGATGATGAACCATAATTCTCTATAAGAATCCTCACTTACGACATTCCGTTCTGTACATATAATAAGTCACTCTAGTAAAACATATAAAATATCACAGAGAATTTCCGCATAAGAAAAATAGTTCCACATTGCAAATATTTTCAGCTTAAATAGCTGAAAATATTTGCAATGTGGAACTAAACTCCTCTTGAATCATACTATATATTAAAAAAACCGCATTAAATCCGTTGCGTAGTTTTTAAGATTTAAGTGTACATAGATACAGACAGAAGCCAGACTTTGTTTTATACTATGTAGTGATATTTCACTTTTTGATAAGGCACTAGAACTTTAGTGAGTATCTAATAGGTATATGAGCATTGAATCTTGAAAGCTATAATTTATTTTTTATGATGCTGCATCCTGTATGCTCACATTACTTATGTATAATCTACCATATACCTATAGATACCATACGGACCATGTGACCATCACCTATCATAATTATTTGACCTTATAAAATAGTGCCTCCGTGGTCCAGTGGTTGGCGTATGCGACTGCTGATTGGAGGTCCCAGGTTCGATACCCGGGTCGGTCAAAAGTGTTACAGGGTTTTTTTTTAATTCTCAGTAGCAGCACGGAGTCTGGTGATGTCCGGTAACGGCAATAGGCTCGCCCCCTATTACGTGGGACTTAAAAATTCATGGCGAAATGTCTGTGTAATATTACACCTCTGCCTACCCCTTCGGGGATACAGACGTGAGTCTATAAATAAAAACATATATATATATATATATATATATATATATATATATATATATATATATATAACATAGTGAATGCCAGCGTTCCTCTCCTGCGCTACCAATGTGAGGGAATCCTGAAAGTATTTTGTGTGTTGGACGACGACAGTAATGATTAGGCATCATAAGCACAAAGATTACAAGCAGAAAACAACCGTGTGAAACGGGTCTCTAATTAACGGTTTTTCTCACATCAGCTTGTAAACTTATCATCATCGTCTTAGCGTTATCCGGTTGCATCCAAGATTTTCACGCCTAGGAGCCCAGGTACCACAATCAGCATGTTAACTATTGGAACTATTGTGTATTGTTGTCAATCAAATCTTGTGACTATAAAAATGTAGCACCCTTGGTATATGTGGACCTCCGTTACTGACGTGCTCCATGTTGACCATCGTAACTAGTCATTTTACATTTAAAATACTATCATCATCATCAGTCTGCAGAAATTCACAGCTCGATATAGGCCTTTCCAATGGCAAGCCACTGAGTCAGTTTTTCAGCTCCTCGTATTTAGCCACTGCATGCCACATTGTGTATATCGCCATTCCACCTAACAGAGGGCGCCCTAGAGTACGTTTGCCCAGGCGGGGTCACAAATGTGACCAGCCCACTGCCACTTCAGCTTGCTTATTCTTTCAGTTATGTCGATTACCTTACGACAATAATTGAAGACTAGTGTAGAAGAGGTAGGCGAGCCCGCTTAAATATCAAATAAAATACAAGAAGGTAAAATAAAAATGAGTAATGTAAAGGTATATTTTTGTAAAAAATTGAACATCCAACCGCATTTTTATTCTTCATTATTTTTGCTCTGTAGAAAGTATCGCTAGAAATATTTGTACCTAGTATATTTCTAAAATAAAACAAAACCATACAGTGTATATAGTTTGCGTATCAAACACAAAGGCCACTTTTAGTTTGTAACTAGGTACTGTATTGCACGGTCCCTAGAGTTTGAAGCCACAGTAAATATCTCTGTATCCAGACTCCCTCGTACAAGGGGCAAACCAGTTATGAGACAACTATGTTGTTTTGTGTTTGTGCCATTTTGATTAAGTTTAATACGAATTTAAGGTGAAATGTTAAGAAGATAGAGACCAATTTTGCTTATATGTTTAAGTTTAATATCTGTCCACTCAACCACTGCCTTCGTGGTCCAGTGGCTATCGTATGCGTCTGCTGATCGAACGATCCCGGGTCGGACAAAAGTGTTACTGGGTTTGCCCGAAATCTCAGTAGCAGCAAGAGTCTGGCAAAGTGCCCGATAACGGCAATAGGCTCGTCTTCTATTTCGTGGGAGTTGGGACCTACATATTCATAACATGGCGAAATGTGAACGTAATTTCAGACACAAAACGAGACTTACTAGAAGTCACTGCTTATTAGTGCTTATGTTTTCTTTCGACCTTTTTTTTCTATCGGCTTTACGCCTGTATCCCGAAAGGGGTAGGCAGAGGTGTAATATTACACTCATAATTCGCCTTATGATTTTTTAGGTCCCATGTAATAGAGGGCGAGCCTATTGCCGTTACCGGGCACATTGCCAGACTTTGTGCTGCTACTGAGAATTCGGAAATACACTTTTACCAAATTAGTGTCTTTAATGTACTTGTAGACTATAGTTTGCCTAATAAAGGTATTTTCTTAGTCAAGGAATAATTAGTTCGAGAACGGATTAGCGTCCTTTCCCGAAGTAGGTACTTTACTCACACCCCGCTAACAAATTAATTCCAAACACACAATTATTAAGCAATATTAACTTAGTATTTAACGCACACATAAATACAGTAGGCAAGTAACCAACTATTTAGCTTTAAACATTTAGTAGTCTTTAGTCGCGTCCATATTCGGGAAATTGCTTAAATTTTAATAATGTTTGACCAGCTTTTGGCCTTTATCACTAGATGTAATTGACCTTCCTACTTCCTTCCTTCCTTCCTAGCATTGATTTGTTCTTAATTTTATTGAAGTGTCGGAAAGGTTCCGCAAGACGAATTCCACGCTATTTTGGGAGTTGCCAGGGGGTCACGTGCTGACTTGCTGATTCTAGAATGCTGATTCTAGCCTAGCGCCCCGGCGGATAGCCCGAAGGCCACAACCTCCTTGGCGGTGGATGAAGTTGTTGGGCTCCGCCGCCAAAACACCCAGCGGCCGCAGAGCTTAGTGAGGACGGCAACCTGACAACACCGCATCTCCTCTTCCTCTGCGGCCCCACCGCAACGCAACAAAGGTGCGCATAGGGCGCGCGGTAACGCAACACCGACACGCCTCTCCTCCCGTGACCGCGCCCGACTGCGAGGGACAGGCAGAACTGTCCCCCGCATCCGCACCTTTATACGCATCCTGCGCAGGCTCCCTCCAAGCCCAAGTGGAGCTCCACTCCCGGGATCTCTCTTAGCTTCACCGCGGGTGTCCAAGCCACGGTTACTTAGCCCCCCCACTACGACAAGGTGGAGATCCCCCAGGGGGATGCCCACCTGTGGGATCTCAATTACCTACGCATATTTTGGATTCGTCGAATGCAATTCCAAAGCGTTAAAAAAAGCTTCGCAACAAATATTGTAATTATGGATACAATTTAACAGCAATCGTTGTTGTAGCTTGAGGTTAGTATCGGTATCTTACGGTCATGTATTAGATTCCCGAGTCGGGTAAAGTATTCTTAAAAGAGACTATTTTCTTTCTCACTGGTCTAAAAATTAAATATGCCTGTTATGAATAAATTTTATTCAATAAAATTTATTCATAACAGGCATAATAAAATGTTTCGCGCGTTAGCTGGCTGTTGGTGGACGTGTTTTTGTTCGGTGTACTTAGTCGAAGTTAATTATTTGTCTGATTTGTTGTCGTGATATTTTTTCGGTCCCTCTCGTACTATCTTGTGGAAAGTGCCATATACTGTGTGTGCCATATTGGAAGTTGTAGTGCGGTGTCCCTCTCGCACAGTGTGGAGAAACAATATTTTTATAATCTTGGAAAAAGTCGCGCCGATCGTGGGGCGCGAACCGGCGGCGCATGCGCGATTCATCGGTGAGCGGAGGCAGCGAGTTAAACCACTGGGCTAACCGTGCATGTCGGCGCTGCGGCGAAATACTGTATTGCTATCTACACTGCCACTTCCCGTGTCAAGATAATATAGTCAAAGATTTGTTTATCTTTTTTATACGTAATGATGTCGCAGTCTACGGAAAATAAAAGCAAGTCCAATCCAGACTTGCACTTGAGTAATGAACCTACTACCAAAGCTACTCAAAGAAAACGGAAGCAACCGGAATGCGAACTAACACAGGCTATGAAAACATTGTCTGAGGAGTTGAAACAGGCTATTTCGGATCTCCGTTCTGACATAAACAACCAGTTTTCGACTGTAAATACATGCATCACAAACCTCAGGGAGGAATTAACTACTTTATCATCTACTTCCTTACTCATTCAAAATGATATTAAGGAATTACGTGTAGAATACGGTAATATAAAAAGGGAATTATCGGACTTAAATACAAAACATTCCGAACTTGAAAGGGAAGTGAACTGTTTGAAATCTACAGTTAACTTTAATTCTGAAAACAACGTTGAATGTACAAAACATCTGAAAGAGTTGGAGTTGAAGATGAGCAGTTCTGCCACCTCAACAATTGCATTACTGGAAAGAAAAATAGATACCCTAGAACAGCAAGCAAGACAGTGCAATATTGAAATAGCGAATTTGCCTGAAAAACGCGGAGAAAACTTGATTACTATATTGGAGTCAATTGGTTCGGCAATTTACATATCTATAGCACAGAAAGACATCATCTCTATTCATCGTGTTCCGCACGCACATACACAGAACAGCCTTCCGAAGAATGTAATAGTTAAGTTTTGTTCCCGAATATTGCGTGATAATGTTTTAACTGCATACCGGCTGTCTAAAGGACTGACATCTGACCGGATTGGACTCTCAGGAACTTCAAATCGTTTATATATTAATGAACATTTGACATTGCGTAATAAGGAGTTATTTCGGAAGAGTCGTCAAGCCGCCAATGCTAAGAAATTCAAGTTCGTGTGGGTCAGAAACGCGACTGTCCTGGTCAAGGAATCTGAGGAATCCCCTACATACGCTATTCACTCGGAGGACGACATATCCACCAAGATTAAGTCAAGTGTTCGGCCCTCTATTGCACATGAAGATAGTAAATGATGTTTGGTTTAATGTACCGTTACTTTTCGGATTCAAGGTCTATGTAATATTAGGCTATATAGCACCAGGCATGGGGGGGGGCTTTATTCTTAATATTTTGAGCTTTGAGCTAGAAAAAAAACTATATACTGTCATCATCTTACATACTGGTACAGGCTTCTCAGCTCTTTATTTCTTCTTGAGCATGTTAATAGATTTTAAAAACCTATTCTTGTATATGAATGATTATAAACGTACATACTTGGCTTTTATTATATGTGTGGTTGCATCATACTCAGTTATAATACATAGATTTACTTCTGATTTTATTTGCTTTAACAATGGCTAATAAGTTGAGTATATACTATCAGAATTGCCGGGGGATCAGGACCAAATTGAATACATTATATATTAACATCCTGTCCCATACATATGACATTGTTATCTTGACCGAAACATGGTTGACGCCGAATATATCTGATAATGAATTTATTGACCAACGTCACGCAGTATTCAGAAGCGACCGTAATCGGTCTTGCACTAATAAAAAGGATGGTGGAGGCGTTCTAATAGCAGTTTCTAAGGACATCAAACCAACAAGTGTAACACTATTACCTCCTTTAATTTTACCAGAACATGTAATAATTAGAATTCCATCTCATGATAATAAGTACTTACTTGTCTGTGCTACCTACATACCACCCAATACAACTGAAGATATTTATACAAAATTTATCAATTCTTTAACTGTTTTGTCTGATGACCCTTCCATAGATAATATTATTTTAGCAGGTGATTTCAACTTTCCGGAGCTAAATTGGACCGCATCATCTTCTCACATGATCTGTGCCTCAAATAGTTCTTATTCTAACAGTAGTCGTAAATTACTAAACTTTTGCTCTCAACTAAACATGAACCAATTTAACAGTTTTTATAATAGCAATGGTCGTATACTTGATCTGTTTTTTAGTAACACACATGTAGATGTTTTTAGACCTAATACTTCACTCTTACCTATTGATATACACCATCCAGCCTTATATGTTCAAATCTTATTTATCAAACCACCACTACTACCGAAACATAAAAAACTTAATCCATTAAATTATTACAAATCCAATTATACAAATATAAATACTGACATTGAATCAATAGACTGGCACGTTTTACTAGATACACTGTCCCCCGATGAAGCAGTTTCAAGCTTTTACGAAAAAATATATGAGATAATTAAACATCATACTCCTTTGCACAAGCCTAAAAAAGGTAATTTTCCTAACTGGTTTTCTAAATATTTATTGAATTTATATACTAAGAAAAGTCGAGCATGGATAAAGTGGAAAAGATATGGAAATGTTAATGACTACGAAATTTTCTCCAGTTACAGGGCGAGATTTAAAAAAGAGGTTGATTTATGTTATAAGAAATATATGATTATGATAGAAGATAACGTAGCTACTAATATCAAGGCATTTTGGTCGTACGTCTCCAGTCGCAAGGCTACCAATTCCGTTCCCTCTACGGTATACTATCAACAACAATATTCCAATGACCCTATTTCAACTTGCAATTTATTTTCAAAATTTTTTCACTCAATTTATGAGCCCTCTTCATTCGATCCAACTACATGGACGCCTCCACTTTCTACTGTAGACACAGATATTAATCTATGTAATCTGCATTTTTCGCTGCATAAGATACGTAAAGAGTTGAAGTCATTGGATGCGTCCAAGGGGCCTGGGCCAGACGGTATTCCCTCAGTCTTTTTGAAAAATACCTGTGATACAATCTGCCTTCCTCTGTTCATTTTATTTAATAAATGTGTCTCTAAGGGTGTATTCCCTGAGGTTTGGAAACGTGCGAACATTGTCCCGATCCACAAAAGCGGATCGAAAAGTGATGTGTCAACATACCGTCCAATTTCTTTACTGTCAACCCTCGCTAAACTTTTTGAGAAATTAGTACACAATGAGATCTACCCCGTCCTGCGCCGTGTGATACTCAGTGAACAACACGGGTTTGTAAAAGATAGATCCTGTGTTAGTAACCTGCTTATTTTTACATCTCAGCTATTTGAAGGTATGGACAATAAACAACAAATTGATGTCGTATACACGGACTTCCAAAAGGCATTCGATAAAGTTGACCACGAGCTCTTACTTCATAAAATAGCTTACAATGGCATAAGGGGAGATCTCATGCGGTGGTTTATATCCTATGTTACTAATAGGACACAAAAGGTGGTGATTAACGGCTACGAATCCAGTTCCATTAAGGTTACTTCAGGAGTCCCTCAAGGATCAATTTTAGGCCCACTACTATTCATTCTATTCATTAACGACATAAAAAACTGTTTCCAAAATTCAAAATTTCTGCTATACGCGGATGACTTAAAAATTTATAAAAATATTGCCAGTATTTCTGACTGTATTGATTTCCAAAATGACCTTGATCGCTTTTTTAATTATTGCACTACTAATAAACTTCATCTTAATCTTTCCAAATGCCATAGCATCACTTTTACTAAAAAGAAAAATGTTATCAAATTTACATACTGCTTTGGTAATAGCTCTCTTGATAATGTTTCGTGTCTTCGTGATCTTGGTGTTACGTTGGACTCAAAACTACACCTTGATGCTCACGTGGATAATATTGTTAATAAAGCGTACCAAATGTATGGTTTCGTAATGAGAGCAACTAGGGAATTCCGCCGACCCTCTACTTACTTATATTTATACAAATCCATAGTCCGGCCTCAATTGGAATACGCCGTTGCCATTTGGAATCCATTCTATAATAAATATAAAGAAATCATAGAAAGGGTGCAACGAAAATATCTACGTGCCATGCACTATAGATGCTTTCGCAAAAAACTGTCCTACGAATCTTTAATGCAAAAATATAACCTCATTACCCTACAATCTAGACGCACTGTTCTCGAGATGATGACTCTCTTTAGTATATGTCGTAACCAGCTTAACTGCGTCGAACTTGTGAACAATTTGTGTTATCTGGTCCCTCGCACTGTACATGGTCGTGAAACACGCTCAAAATGTTTATTTGCAACCAATTTCTGTCGTACCAACTCTGGTGAGCGCTCACCACTACACCGACTTGTTGACACATATAATAAACAGTTCTGTTCAATTGACATCATGTTTCTTGCCAAGAATGTATTTAAAAAAGAAATTACATCTAGTTTAAGATAGACCTTGAACCTTCATCTTACTAATTAATATATAGATATAAGCTCTAATTTTTGATATTTAAAAGATAAGTTTATCAACAGCTAGCTATTTTTATTGTAATCTGTGAATAACGCCGTGAGTAGTATATTTGTTACTTTTATTCTGTACTGCAATGTGTCTAATATTTAATATACTGCTGTTTGTTATTCCTAATAAATAAAATAAAATAAAAATAAAATACAAATGTTATTAAATAATCCAATCTCCGGCCAATGCCTTGGGATGAAGATATTTACTTATTTCTTTCATTGTAATTTTCTGGGCACGAGCCTCTTCTCACTATGGTAGTGGTAAAGTCATAGTCCACCACTCTGGCCAAATGCGGGTTGATGTTCTATATGACGACGGGTTCGTCACACTAGACTCTGTCGAAGCGCGCCATCTTCACACTTCCGTTTCGTAGTCAGTTGACGTCCCCTACTCATGACCATTGCGATATGTATATTTGTAGTATTCATAATTATCCATCCGTCACAAGCAATAGATAATATTTTTTATCATTATAATCCTATTGTCCCAGAATAAGGAGTCTGACACCGCTAATTTAAGAGTGGCCGCTTTCACAGCTCATTGGCTAAAAAGGCCCCGCGTCAATGAAAAATAGTTTCAATACACTTACTTGCTTTATTTCAAACGAAACTTGTTTAACTTCAAATAGCTTAGTTTATTTATAGGAAACGGCTATCTTTTTATCTAAGTTGTTAGACTTGAGTTCCTTTAGAATAGCATTTTGCGAGGAAAGTGCAAAAAATTCAAGGCAAACCTTTCTTTGTAGGTATATTATGTTTCAAATCATTACTATGTAGTATAGGGCTATATTGTGTGCAAGTATTAACAGTAAAAGGTACCCACTGTCCAAATTGTATATAACTATAGTCCGTGCCACGAGACCGTAGACTTTTTGTAAACAAGGTACACTTATATGTGTCATTGCAAAGTAATATGTCAATTGATCGGGTTTTTATCGATGTATGCGCTGTCAACAGTGTTTTGTGGTACTGGAACATGTCAGAAGCCTGAAACGTCAACATTTTGCGCGAGTCCATTGAAATGTTACATTCTTGGGCTTAGCGGGTATTTATCAGAGGATTAAAAATATTTCTTGGACGTCAAGAAGAGGTTAGTTTCAAGTTAAATGCAAGTTTATGGTGTCACAACGCTCGTCCTGGGACTGGCATCTCGTAAAAGCGGGTGCAGAATTGCAGATGGCAAACAATTAGTCGCACTGAAGATACTTTACACCTAATAAAAATAAATAGCGTCTTCGGACGAAAGTAACCCCAAATTTTATTTTACCGTAACTTTTTAATGGATTTTGTTTAGGTTCATTCTTAGGTTTTTATCATACAATGTAAAATCTCCATGCCTAGAAATTTTATTGCTTGTGGTCTGTAATATTATTCATTTGTGGTATTTTTTTTAATATTTTAGGATAGCTCAGCTATTTTTAGCAAATTATTTATTGCCTATAATAATAGAGTACTTACCATGTTTGTACTCATTGACATACATGATGTATTATTGACATACATGGTTCTCTATTATTGTCTTGCATTTACAGAATTAGTTACGTGTAAAAATGTACAAAAATCGGCAATACATGAAAATATTTCCGGGAAATTCGACCACCCAAACACAAAATCAAATATGTTTATTTATGTAAAATAGGAAATTTTTGGACACGACAGAAAGTCATAAGTAATAAATTATTAATTCAAATACATAGAAACATAATAGAGCATTAGACAAAAAAATCTGTTCAAAAAGTATAAAAGTTCACTGCTTTAGTAAATTTTTATAAAATTTCAATCACAACTGTTTGCAACAAAGGTTGTCAAGCCCTGAATATGTGTTTACAAAAAGTCTATCTTCTCGTGGCACCGACTTTAGTTACAATTGTTTACTGCGATGATACGTCGACCGGTCAAGTGATTTCATATACATACACGGTGTCAAATCATATTATGCAAAAATAATACCGGGGAAACGAAAAAAAATTTGGCTTTAAAAATGTTATAGGCTGCAATGAAAAGTGTGCGCGTGCATTGCTCGAGATATGTACATATCTAACCATGAGTGCATAGGACATCTATAGATTAAATTGGTGTAAGAAATGCATCAATATTGTAATAACTAATAAAATAATGTGAGTTTGAGCTCAATATGTCCTGAAACAATAATTTCACAGGTATGGTGTCGAAGTAAAAAATGTTCATAATGATTGGTACGATATGGGATTTCAATTTTCGTAAAGAATCTTTTTTCACGGTGCATAATATAATGGCAATGATTGAAATTTCGTGTAGAACTTATACAAAAAGAATATATGTAATTAATATATCTACATCAACGAAAAGCCGAAAATCGGACTCAGTGGCGTGCCCTTGGAGAGAATATCCAAAAGTGGTCTAGGACAGGCTGATGATGATGTGATGATGATCATATCTACATAGTCCCGAAATATCCCAAGTAATTAATACATTTTCCACAACGACAAAAATATGTGTGCAACATACAACTGCATATAGCTACGTAGAAATCCATGAATGTGTAAATATGGATCTGGAATATAAATATTTGTGTAGCGGGTCTGAATCGCGACAGTATATATAAATAAGCTGCAATATTTTTCATATTGAAACTTGCCTCTCCTCAACCAAAGAGCTAGATATTTACATAGAGGCGCATTTCTTATGAGCGCTCTGAAGACAAACTTTCTGTGACCCAAATTGCCGCTTGGTGGCGTGGCAGTCACGCTGTGACAGCTGTCTCTACGAGAACAAGAGAGACGAACGTTCCTCGAGTGTATCTTAACTGCGAGAGAGACGGAGAACGACGCCGGCGCCGGCAACGGCGCCAACTACAGACTAAACTAGAGACAGTCCCCACTTGGAATCGGCACACAAAATCCTTAAGAACTGTGCTTCTATGTAAATCTGTATTCAATGCCTCAACGTTTATTTTTGCTTTTTTTTTTTTTTTAAATGTAAGTTATACCACTTTTTGATCGATACAGAAATTGTATCCGAGATATTATAATCCGCAGTCACGTACACTACGTTTCGACCATTAGAAGAGGCTTACAAAAAGCCTACTTCTGTGTTTATTTGTTTTGTCATGTATTGTATTTCTTTATTGTTTTCTTGACTGGAAAGTTTTTGTTTGATTTATTTTTCTTATTTTTACATTTATCTTACTTTATATAAATTGTTTCCCTTTATGTTCATTTTTATTTCTTTTACGTGTGTGCCAAAAAATAAATACATATTTTATCTTATCTTTATCTTAAATTATCTTAGAACACAGACCGATTTTGAGGCGCCTGCATCAAATTATTATTTACTTAAGTACGTATTATTTACTAAACTTACAAGTATTTCCATTGTCCTTCAAAATGTCCACCACCGTTGTCAAAAGCATCCAATATGCACTGTTTTAATTGTTTGACACTGACCCGGTCACTTTTGTACACTCACAATACGATGTCCATAGGTACACAGCTGCACTCGCGATTTTTCCACTCAAAAAGTACGAACGAAGCATAGCTACATACTCTCGTGATATGAACTGATATGATAGGCCATCGCGTCGGGCAAACGTAGACAAACAATTAAGTTTTGCAACGAAATTAGATACGCTGACTTTCACTAGTAATTTAGTACTGTTTGTCGCATCGTCGGGGCGTGGCGCAGGCGCAGAGGGGCGGGGGGGGGGCTAATTTATCAATGGTATGATAGTACGCGGGTCGGTCATAGTATTAGTATTGCATTTACCAATTATCACGTATTTTTGTGGACAGTTTTGAGACAGTTTTGGGACTTAGTGTTTTTATTTTTCAACTATATAATTATGATCAGTTAAAGATACTTAGTGCCCTGTTAAATTTTTTGTACTAATTAAAAAATAGCGGTGTATATATATATATATATATATATATATCGGACACTGACAAAACTAATCAGAACCGATAAATTAATGTTCTCGCGCGGAATTTAACTATAATAATAAACTATTGGATACTTCTTTAGGTTCGCGGTCTACCAAATAAGATCATCCAGTTTGGTCAGAGGTTCCTCTTGGAAGAACGTAATACCCACTTTTCTCCAAACGTGTCAATCGAGTTCGCGTAAGAAACGTAATGGGTAGCAATGACTATGTATGATGATGTTATGCTGTATGCCAACAAACTGTGTGTACAATTTTGGCCTTTTCGTTTTTTGTTCAAGTGTGTGTGTTTTAATAAAAATAACCATTGAGTATTCCCGCTTTTGTCAAACCTATTAGATCGGTATATTTATTTTATTATATCATAGCTAGCTATACATAGCTTAAAATAATATTGATTTTAAATATTTCAAGAAAGAAATGTTGAAAAAAAAATAGAAAAGTATTGTGCAGACATAAAATTCAATTGTACTTAAGTGAAAGTTATCAGACGAATTGGACATATGGACATGTCTTGACTAAATTGTAAAGACTTAAAACTTTGATGTCTCGTGTTTACATGGACATTGCATTATCTCTATTTTGTATGTTTATTGTAAAACAACCTGGAAGGGAAACCATTCTATTATATCTATGTACATGAAATGAGAGTATTGTAAAGAATAGAATTGAATATTCAGTTAACATCGTCTTAAAATTTACCTTGTTCATCCAGGACCTTCTTACATTATTATTGTAATATTTTTAGCACGGTAAATACTTTTATTGTTCTTCATCTACATTTATAAAAGTAAGTTGTGACAAAAATGAGAGTCTGCCTTACCAATACGTAATCTTAATCAAACACGACCATAGAAAATATATTCTTTATAAAGAAATACCACTTTTCCACTTCTTGAACTGTGTCACAAGATAGTGGTATGGTATAATCGAGAGACGTTAATATATCATGGAATAGTGTCAATGTTCCGCAGCGATATTGTGCAGTCAATGAGATATATTGAAACCATCCGTTTAAGATACCGTCCAAATGCAATTTTATATTGGATGTGAATTGCGCTTGAAATATTATCGACTTAGAAATGACGATATATTAAACGGTTCTTACTTAGATACATAGAAACATGTAATCATTTTCCTTTTATTTCTGATAATGTACCGATGCAGTGTACCGATGATTATGTATATAATATTATATACATATTATTGAAGTAACATAGTACAAGTAATATTTGAAATATTGTAAATAGTCATCGCTGATGTAAATCCTGCTTACAAAGATTGCAACAGTGTACGCGCGATGGAAACTTAACTGAACTGGGTCCGTGTACAAGTTCGATAATGTGCCCTCGGTCAATTTTATCACGTAGGATTCGGAATGTTTTCTCATGGCATGCGTAAAAACAGTGTTTAGTTTAGATGATATCTGCATATACCAAATACGCAAATGCATCTGCTTTGGTGACATGTTTCGTTAGACTGTAACTTGTCAATTACACGACTTGATACGATTGAAACAGTCGATACGATGGAACTGTGTTATGAGAATGGAGTTCGGCTTTTAGTTGCTCCACTTCATTTAATAGATTAGTTGCCATATTGCATGGTGACGAATGTGACGATTGCTTGTGTTCTACTGTTGTTGTGGACATCAAGTTATCTGAAATTCAAATAACCGCGGTAGTGCGTTCACCCTCGTTTTTACTGAAAAGCATTCTGCCGCCAGATTAATTTCAAAGGAGTTTCTGTTGCGTTTTTTGATAGTTCTTCTCTGCAATTGCGTCCTAAATGGTAATTTGAGGCAGTTCTTCATGTAAACATTATAAGTACATACGTTTAAAAGGACAGTAAAGCTGTATGCTAAATTATGGACAAAGTATCGATTGATGAATTGCTAAAGCCGCCATATCGTTGGACCTACGTTGAAAAAGGTAAATAAAATTGTCGTGGTCTTAGAATTAAGTACGTGTTTAGTTTTTATTAGTTTACCTTTTACAAGATGTCATAATCTCAATTTAAAATTTAAAGACCTTTTTATAAGCGTATTTCTTAAAACTGCGACTGTAGCTTTTATTAATAAACTAGACGACGCGCAACGCCAGCAGCTACGCCTGCAATTTTTTATTTACCCGTTTTGGCCGATCCCGTATTAATTTCGAGAAATCTCTTCTTAGTGCACACCTACGGTCCCCAAGGAACATACATGCCAAATTTCAGCTTCCTGCGCCCAATAGTTTCGGCTGTAGCGTGTCCGTCAGTCAGTCAGTAAAGGATTTTATATATTAAGATTAGCGTGCAATTAAGATTTTACTATGAATAAGGTATCCGGTACCTACCACAAAGGCTTCGCGGAGCTTGGGGAAACTAATCAACTCTGGCCACTGTAGCTACTACAAAATGCGATAGTTTCTTTACTATACTGCATGTAGAAAGAAAGGCAGCGATAGCCGAGTGAATATACCAACAGACTGCCATGCAGAGGGTATCGGGTTCGAATCCACGGCGCGCACCAATGACTTTTCGGAGTTACGTGCGTATTAAATTGTTAATGCCTCGTTAGTATCGCGGCATAAATGTGCGCGTGGGATTGGGAGGTATCGGGTTCGATTCCCGGGTCGGGCAAAGTGTTATTGGGTTTTCCCGTTAAGAAATTCTCAGAAGCAGCACGGAGTCTGGTAATGTGCTCGGTACGGCAATAGGCTCGCCCCCTATTACGTGGGACCTAAAAAATTACTGGCGAAATGTGGGTGTAATATTACACCTCTGCCTACCCCTTCGGGGATACAGGGGTGAGTCTATAAAAAAAATTGCTAATTATCGCTTGTCCCGTGCCTCGGAGAGCACGTTAAGCCGTCTGGCCCGGTTGTCATGAAGATCTTTGACAGTCGTTACAGGGCGTCAGTACCTTCTAAATAAACTGACACTAGTCTAAACCATGGAATATCGCTATACTTTCGGGTTGCGGAGGTCAGACAGGCAGTCGCTCTGTGGAAGAGCTAATATTCAGCCAAATCCGGTTAGACTAGAAAGCGGACCCCAGATTGAAACTGGGATAACGCTAAGAAGATGATGATGATGTAGAAAATATATGTAACTGCCTGACGCGGTCCACTGCTGGACAATGGTTTGCTCTAGTACATATATTTTCTACATCTCTACCTCTCCTACTTTGTGGCACATTACCATTGTGAGCCAATATAATGATTTGGCCTACGCTGCCCTCCCGAACCTAAAGTAGAATTTAAACTTTAACACGAAAGTTTAAATTCCTATTTATCATGTTTTTGCTGCTGTTGATTTAGGGTTTGATGTCGAGTTTGCTTCTATATTTTTCTTAGTCGCCTCTTACAACACCTAAAGAACGGAACATAATATTGACACTTTTTTCTTCATGTCACCACACGGAAGAATGGAAGTCCTAGACTACTACATAATTATTACATAATATGACGTGAGTAACATAGCGTGTCTTTAAAAATGTGTCTGATGTTGCCTTCTTCTTGGCACTAGTGGGAGTAAGGAAAGGGTACGAGATGATTCTTTTCATTCCAGCGAAGGCATTTACGTCGTCGCCTAGTTATATTTTTCGGTGATATAAATCTTAAGTGCTTTAGTCAAATCGAAATTGCGGAGTGTATGTGGAGCAATATCTGTTTTTCAGCATAAACAAATCAAGAATTTGTTACTTCAAACTAAAATAAGGTTGATTTTAAGTAACTAAGAAGGCGGTTATAGTCACGTAAAACTAGATGATATAACTTTAAAATACCGCATAGATAAACATCCATTTTATAAAAACGTCAATAAATTAAAGTCAAATATAAATTGTGTTCAAAATATTTGCATCTAGATACAGTATGTAAATGCATACATTTACATATTGTAATTCGATTTGTTTACATAAGTTCTGTAAATTGAATTTGGCGGGAGCATGTTTGCTCTAGTAAACAAAGCTATAAATATATATTTTTGCCGTTGGTGACTAGACTTCGTTGATTATTAAAATTTAAATTTAATATAGATATTTTATTATAGATATGTATGCTGCATGTATAAAAAAATTGTTGTGCTTTAAATTATGCGCGTGTTATTTGTTATAGGGATTACTAAATACTAATAGAAAATTGTTGCAAGACTTTTGTAAAAAATAGTACGTACCTTCAATCTTGAAACAATTTTCATAAGATCCAATTGGCACTTGCTTACAACATAAATAAAATTAAGTTCAGTATTTATTATACAAGTAAAAATGTACTACATACATGACATATTTTGTTTTTCCACCTGAATAATTTTTTACATATCCTATGTATGTCCAGAACTGTATGTCGAGAGAAAAATATTTTATGATTTTTTAAAAGCGGAACTCTGAATGAAAAAAATTCAAATGTTGCTTTTACTGCAAAATAATTGATTATTGCACCTAATATTGTCTTCAGTGTAGTTGTTGACTCCATGCCTCCATAGTAGTGCACTATCTTTGTCTTTGAAGTGACGTGAACCGAAAGCTAGAGAATTATTGGACGCTATTAGGTTTGGACGGAAGAACGGTCGCAATAGCCAGGCATTGATGAGGTTTCGCTCCCTCTGTATTGCGGGATGGGGAATATTCGATGCGGCAATATGTCGATAGCCTCTGATCTTGATATACCCGGACGATTATTTTGTGGGCTAGACTGTGTGTTAGAGTTACATAAAACGCCGCAGGCAAATTCTGAATATTCGGATGACAACGTCGATCGGTAGAGTATTTGGGAGGTTTGGTTTCACAGATTTATCGAATAAATTGATTTTGGACTGATGTTGTCACGTTGAACGAACAGAATTCTGATTTGAATCTAGTGAAGGACTTAATGATAAGTGGGCATTTAGAATAAACATTTAACCGCTTGACCGCGCACAAGTGACTATTCCCTCTTTTTCGAAATGCCGTAGACCGCGCACAAGTGACTATTTTCCCTTTTTGGTTACAGCGCTATACTCGGTCTGAATTTACTGTTTCTTTCTATTACGTAATGTTTTAAATTATCAAGCGGTTAAGCGACTTGTTTAGAGTTACCGTAGGCAGGTAGGAAATTGTTCAGGGTGCGCAGTGGAAGTTTGTTATACATCCACCTGATCACGGTAAGGCAAAGACCTAAACACAATGCACTGCGTTGCACAGTGAATTCCAACTAATAAATAAGGGTTACTTACCAAGGATCTCCTGGTGTTCCTGATGATGTTCTTGAGTGGACCTATAAGATTAATTCATAATTTTGGCCAAAATAACAAGAAAATCGTTATGAATACCACACTCGAGGTCCAGATCGGCGTCCTTCTTCAACGAAGTCGTCGAGCACCAAGCACGTGCATCGGATTCACACAAGTTTTACAATATTCATTAAGATACTATTTTTATCACAAATAAACCGGTGCCAGTTATTGATCAAGGAAGCGGCAATCAAACGGGTTCCAAATATTATTTTATAGCACAAGGGCACGCGAGATTACAAGATACGGCGTGGTCAAGCTCAAACTTTTATTACCGGGAAACGGACAAAGCCAAAGTGATTGAATGACAGTTCAGTGTGACCATAGTCAAAATTTACAATAGACTAAACTAAACGTTACTAAATCGATATAATCGACTTGACTCATCATAAAAACTATTTCTATTTCAAACACGACTACTCCTAATGTTATATCAAATTGTGTTTGTTATTATATTTTTAATTATAATATAACACATGGCGATTACTTGAGCTGCGTGAAATGTGTGATTAGCTCATTATTATTGTCTCCGAAACGTCTCATCACATCAAATGCGCCGGGAGTTTTCTATCGTCTCGTAAGAGTGTGTGGCCAACTCTGGGATTTCAAGGCTTAACGAGTCCTGTCTGGTAACAAGAATCGGGACCAAAAGCTTTTATCTTTTTTACACTTATTCAAGTGATGATGCCAAATCAAGTCACCCAATCGCTACAACTGCTTCTTTAATTTCCGTAAAAGCGTTCCAATCTGTATTTTATGCAATATAGTAATCGAAAAACGTCAATACTAGTTGCACAGTATTCATGGTGACGTATCTATACCAGTAAACCTGTCAACATTGAAGCAATTCTTTAAAACCTTTCAATTACTCCAAAATGATGACGCCAAGTCAAGTTATCCAATTGCTATAGTTATAGAAATTGGATACTTTGACTTGGCGTCAACATTTATAGCGCAAGCAACAGCTTGCGCTATAAATTTCGTACTAGCTCTCTAAGTAATGCAATGTATTTGATGCAATCCAGTAAACGAAATCATAAATTGTTGAGGTGGTCTGTAATTTTTCTTTCTTCTAAAATAATTACTTATCAAAAGCGACGACATGAAGAGTAATTAAATTCATGCTAACGTATCTGGACTAGACTGTAGGACCTTAAAGGAAATACTCTATAAGACATGTTCTATCTTGTCTATTTGTGGTTCTGATCATCGCGTATATCTTATGCCTAAAGCTCTGATGAATATTGAACGAAAGCGTCATCAACATAGCTATTGAACGAGCTTCTTGAATGGCTCAGAAAATCTTTGGTGCGTTAGAACTGCAGCTGCTGTAAGTGAGCTGTGTTTGATATGACGGCCTGTCTCAACTGTGCTCTGAATCTGTGAGAGTGCTCAGTTATTGGTTATTGAAATCTTCTGTACCTTTATATGGTAAACTAAGATAGCTTCTTTTAAGGCAGTTTGAGGATGAGTTTTCCATTTCACTATGTAGTTGCCTTTCGGTGAACGAATTTTTTTATGGATTGTTTTACTTCCACATTCATCAAAAAAAGCGATGGTTCTCGGTTTGCTTGCGTATTTTTAAGTGTTTCTTGCTTACTAGGAAACATTCTAACCGTTCAGAAAATATATTCGCTTAAAAGCGTTCATTTCCCAGAAAAAGAAATCATTACGAGGGATTCTATAGAAATCAGGAAAAGCTGTTCACGTATAAAGGCACGCCTACAGAATATATGCACATATACACTTATCTTATGCTAGTACTTAATTGCTCAACCCAGAAACGACAGTAGCTATGTTATTTAAATTAAATAAATACATTTTAATTAGTTATTAAATTAAATCTAGGCTTAGAGAGCAAAATAAGTTATTTAAATCATTCGCTTAAATATAATTTTCACAGACACTATCAGCTACAATAAACGCTAATACAAAATATATCTAACAGAAAAAACACTGCTCTGTTGCGTACCCCACACAGTAATACAAAAAGAGGTTTATCTAAAATTAAAACCGTATATGGAATTCTTCCATGTTCAATTTCAGTTCCCCAATTCGATTCTATAGGACCTAAAAACATTTTGCGCGGTGTACGGGCTATGAATATTTTACTGATCGCGTCTGCATCTGTAGGAGATATTTTGATATTCCGTTTTATTTTTATTTGTTTCATATTTGTCACATCATGGAAATACAAAATTTAGCGGTTTCTTGAATTCCAATTCAGGAAGATCCCGTATGCCTATTGTTTTGCGATAAGAATGATATTTGCTTTTGTTTGCCGTTATTGGGTGGGTTTGGTAAAATTAAACTTATCGATACTGTTGGATTTGAATTTTTAAAGCCGTTCGGAAATATGGTAAGCTTTTGGGGCATCGTTAGGCCGCAGCATTTATTTTGTATGTTCCATTTAGGATTCCATTCAATATATTAAGGTTGATTCAGTCAGTTTTGTGGGATTATCTTTAGCGTGGTAAACAAAATATGATTTAAAGTTCTTTTCTACAGTGGTTGCTATATTGGCGAGTGGTTTTTTGGGAAATAGAAATTTTATTGAATGTATGCGACATTACATTTTTGTAATATTCACGTATAAATTATTTCTGTATATTTACCAAACGACTAGCAGAGCACATAATATTAAACAAATAAATAAAATTAACTAAAAAAGCCTTTTATTTCACACCCTTTCAAAATAACAGTGAATAGTAACAATTATTTTTTCTTTTCATGCAGTAATAAGTTAATATAAGTATAATTGAAAAGTTATATAATATATTGAATTAGTATAAAAAATCAATTAATGTTGAATTAGAATTTAAGATATAAAAATTACATTATTCAAAATTTTATTGATTTGATATTATTATATAAATATAATTAATTAGGGATATTTAATATAATATTTGGCTATATCACCATTTTAAATCTTAATATAAAAAAGCCTTGCGTTACTGACTGACTGACAGACACGCTACAGCCGAAACTATTGGGCGCATGAAGCTGACATTTGGCTTGTATGTTCGTTGGGACCGTAGGGGTGCACTAAGAAGGGATTTGCCGAAATTCCCACGGGATCGGCCAAAACGGGTAAATTAAAAAAAATGCAGGTGAAGCTGCTGGCGTCCTCTAGTTAAATGATAAAATTTGAATGCAATTTAAATAATATACAAAATAAATGTCTTTTAAGCGTGAGATGCCCAGTAATCCTATCCGCAGCTTGTGTCATCCATATTCTTCCAGCAGTTCCTGTGATGTGAGCACATATTAATTTAATTAAAACGGCTTTATCGTCTTATTATATAACAGAATTGTGTACCATATTGTATTCGGTAATACCAAAGATATATTATTGCGTTCGCTTTTTCATTATGGTGTGCTACAAATATTCGTCAGATGTCCGATTTTATGAACTCTTAAATCTTTAACCTTAAATCTAAAAGGAAACAAAACAAATTCGCCAGATCCGTGGCCTTATTAGTGCAAGACACGAAACAAGAGACTTGCTTATTAATACTTGTGTGTCTGTCTGCTTCTTTTATGACTTATGTTAATTAATATAACAGGCCTAAAGACTTTGGTCACGAGTCGGTACAAACAACGAATTATTCTTCACATAACACGTTTCCAACACAAGAAGTTTGAACGTTTCCACGCGCAGATTGTCGCTCGAACACGGCATCATCCGGATGACGACTTACAAGTGCGCTTACCTTCGCAGACAGCCACATTACTGATAAGCAGATAAAACTATCTAATGACAAAGTTCAGGTTATATTATAACACAATAGGTATCGTGAAAAACCTTGAAGTCACAAACTTGAAAACATAATTCACCCAGTCTCCCTTATTCACACAGCTAAAGTTTCTAAAATAAAATGTAGTTCAATAGGGCTCACATTTCAGAAGCACTTAATTAATGGAGACCAGAATGAAATGAAATACTTTTCCTTTAAAGTCAGGAGGAAAAACTAAGATACTAGTTTGTTCAGGGCTCGGGTTAGCGGACATCTTTTTACGACTCCCTTAGTAATTGAAGTGCTCTGGTTGCACAGTCTCTTTAATCATTGGATTGCTCGGATTTTAAAATTTACTGTTGAAATAGATTATAGATTTCAGTGTTCCTGGTTGTTTCTGTTTTGGTTGACGAAAAAGGTCGAATTAATATTTCCTTTTTTAAATGAGCTTAAAAGGTTTTGGCTTTGTCTGTTACGTGGTTTTGTGTTTATTTACTTTGATGTTTTTACAGTTCTAGACTACTAGCGAAACATTTTTCATTTGTTTTTGAAACTAAATTGAATTGTTTCAAGGAAATATTTGCTTGTTTCTTTTGTTAACGCTCGCTCCTGAAATAATGTAAAATTAAATAGTGGAATTGGGTGGATATTTTTTGGAACAGTTGAGTAGGGAATTGTTGTTACTCTGGATCTAAGAAGATCTGGAAAAAAGTGTAAAAAACAACAATACAGTAATGTGGAAATTATGCAATCATTATTTGAAGTTTGTTTGGCAAAAGACTCTAAAATTTTCGTCAATATCTTTGTCTTCCAACGCAAATTTTCGCAATGGAAACTATCGTACTATTATTACATTAGTACATAGGTTTCCGTTTGTCAAGATAATCAACACCCGTAATATAACTGTCATGTGGGTAGAAGCTTGTGTATAAAACGGTTAAGACTGAAGTATAATTTCAATATAAAACCGCAGTTTCTATCAAGTGTGTAAAGTGTAGTGTTAGTGTCTAGTGTTCCAATGCCATTAATAACACATGGCATCTCCGCCGCTGATATTAAACTTCAGAGAATCGGGGTGAAAAATGAACTCGGATAACGCAAGCTGCTTGACACTGCCACCTAGTATTATACATCGCTTTTATTTGAGCACTCATCAATTTTGAAGCGATAGTTAGGGCGTTGATATATTTATTTATAGTTCGTGGCGTATGCGCATATGATAAGGTAGGCACATTGACGCAAAATAAAAAACGAGGATTTAAAAAGAATGTAAACCTGAAAACGATTGTCATAGGCAACACCGGCAGAACCTGAACCTGACCAGAATGTATATGGTTGCATTACGCCGCATCCGACATATACAACATGTATGATCGATGTTGACCTATTACGTCCTATATTCTGTTTGAGAAGGAACTATTTATAATTTCAACAAATTTGCGAGAACGCGGTGTGAGCCCTAAGTTAATGACATTGTACTGGCGCTAAAAACTGTTATTGTTTATTTTACGTAACAATAACGATTGTGTAAAATTACAAAAATAGTTATCCAGAATATAAAATATTTTCGAGATGGGAAATAGCTAAGAACTCTGTAAGTATGTAGTTGATCTCCTTACCAAATTATCAAAATCGAATCACAGGTTTACATTTGTAAAATCAACAAGCAAATCAATCAAATAACGGTTTATTTTACGGGCGCTTTCTCTCTCTTGAAATATTTCCAATGTTCGATTGGGTAATAAGGACGGAAATCTGTAATCTATATAAATTAGACACATATTCTTATTCAGATTCGTATGGCGCTATAACCATTATACCTGGTGGTCATCACATTATAATGGTCCAATTTATGACACACATACTGCAGCCCCTCAAAAGTGAAGCACTCACACACCGTCACAGTGCGACATGGGAACAGCACAAGCATTAAGTGACCACTTTGTCACGGCATGGCGTTGCTGCCCATTAATCAGACCTGGTTAGACAGTGGCCGAACGTTGATTACTGACTCCGAGGCCTTTGTGTAGAACTTGCCAACTAGCACTGTGTTACAGTATTCGAGTTAGTAAAAATAAGTACAGTTTGTATACTCGAAACGGCACGTGTTTGTTTTGAGTAAATAAATTCTGAGAAACTGAATTCATTATACCTTACGACTGAATTATATTTTATGGTTATTTTTACGTTGTTGTTTTGCCAAATTGTTATTGTTTGTTGGTCACACAAAATTATCCATTAATAGCCGTTCCAAGTAAAAGGGCGTTTTTATCTGTTGTTCTGTTCATAAAGTCCTGAGGGTAGGAAGGAGCTTGAAAGGATATAAATATGAAAATATATGAAAATCCATTTAATGGTCCTTAATGTTTTTTTTTATTGTAAGAGGGAGACAACAGACTATTCGCCTGTAAGCGATTGCTGCCCGTTGTGGACAGTATAGACGCCGACAATCCTAGACGAGTCACAAGGGCATTGTCGACCTGGATGGTAAAAGGAATTGGAGGAGGACGACTCTCACTTATCCAATAAAACGCATCAGTATAAAACTGTTACGTCAATATTCTGTAAGAGGGCAGTACATATATATTCACGGCGAAATCAGCAAGGCTCTTCTGCCTAGTAAATCATTCAGTAAATTTCTACCGTCAGATACCGAATGATTATGAGTAGCTATCATGTTGATGATAGCTTCTTCAGTCTTTACATAGACTGAGTGTTGACTCAGTGTCAAAACAAACCTTGGCGCCTGAACTTAAGAAAATCCTCAAACTAATAAAAATAAAACATAAATAAATTCTTATCATTTTTTAACCGACTTCAAAAAAAGGAGGAGGTTCTTAATTCGTCGGAATCTTTTTTTTTTATGTATGTTCCCCGATTTCTCTAAGACGTCTGGACCGATTTCAAAATTTCTTGTTTTGATTGAAAGAATATACCTCCTAGTTGGTCCCATGATCATCAGGTCAGGATCTGATAATGGAATCCTGAAAAAATCGAAGGAACTCTTCAAATTTTGTAAGCACACTTGAAGCGATTTGACGATAACAACCCAATGCCGTCGAGGTTGGGCTCGTTTGAGTCGTCTTTACATATACTTTAATGCTGGATGATTTCTATGGTCTGGTGATAGAGTTGGAAGATAACCATGAGATCTTTGTGATACAATAACCCAATCTCATCGAGATTAGGGTCGTTTGATTCGTCTTTACATGGAATTTGGTACTGGATGTTTTGCAGGGTCTGATGATGGAGCAGGAAGGTGGCCATGGGATCTTTGTAATACAAAGACGCAATCCCATTGAGTTTGGGCTCGTTTGATCCGTCTTTACATGGACTTTAGTGCTGAAGGTTTACCAAACTCTGATGATGGAGCAGGAAGGTAGCCATGGGATATTTGTAATACAATTACGCAATCCCATCGAGTTTGGGCTTGTTTGAGTCGTCTTTACATAGACTTTGATGCTGGATGATTTTCATAGTCTGATGATAGAGCCGGAAGGTAAGCCAATCTCATCGAGTTTAGGGTTGTTTGATTGGTCTTTACATGGACTTTGGTACTGGGTGTTTTCCAGGGTCTGATGATGGAGCAGGAAGGTGGCCATGGGATCTTTGTAATACAAAGACGCAATCCCATTGAGTTTGGGCTCGTTGGATTCGTCTTTACATGGACTTTAGTGCTGGATGTTTACCAAACTCTGATGATAGAGGAGGAAGGTGGCCATAGGATCTTTGTAATACAATAACGCAATCTCATCGTGTTTAGGCTCGTTTGTTTTGTCTTGGTAAACACTCTGGTATTGGATTATTTCCGTGATCTGATGATGGAATTGAAACGAATGTGTTTAGGCTAGTTAGTTGAAACCAAAAAAAATCTTGAAATTGCCAGAAAGGTACAAGTCTACATTTCAGAATTGAGGCACGTAAGGAAGGCCTCCCCATCATGTACCACCTACACTATCCTATGTACCTGCTTACCACCTATTACCATTTTTTAATAGTAAGTATACCACTAAAAAGCAAAAAATAAAAATAATTTTTAAATAAAAAAAACCGACTTCAAAAAACACTAAGGAACTAAAAAACAAGAAATAATTGGTTTTGGAGCAAAAATTTTTGGAGTCGGTGCCAAGCCCTTACCCAAAAAGTTACTAAATCACAAAATACCTAATCTATCAACAACGAAAGTTATATAAAAATGTGTAGAGATTTTATAGTCCGATCAGAAATTCTTGGCTTGGCCTCGACTCCAAAAATTTTTGCTCCAAAACCAATTATTTCTTGTTTTTTAGTTCCTTTGTGTTTTTTGAAGTCGGTTTTTTTTTATTTAAAAATTATTTTTATCTACAAAATTATTCTTATTACTGAAACGTTAAGTATCTATTTAATTAAGTTGCCCCTTCATTAAGTGTGGGCGAAGAGGTAAGCGGGCTAATTCCACAGAATATAAACGTGTTTATAATATAAATGAGTAAAAATAAAGATCACGAGAAGAAATCGAGTTTAAGTATAGTAAATAAGCAGGGCTCATGGTTTGGTCCTGTGTGGGGTGAAATAAGAAAAATCTTTCCATAGTGGATGTCTTCATCATAAGAGGTATGCACTGTCAAAAACGCGACAGCATTTCCATCCCCATCATTTAGATGGTTGGCAATCCACAACGGTGCGTTTCTCTAGAAATTTCTGCCTCGTACATCTAAACTGTGGAATGATCTGTCGCCTGCGGTTTTTCCGAACCAATACGACCTTCAAACCTTCAAGAAAAGAGCGTATTCCTTTTTAAATGGCCGGCAACGCACTTGTGACACCTCTGGTGTTACGGGTGTCCATGGGCGGCGGTAATCGCTTAACATCAGGCGATACGTCTACTCGTTTGCCCCCTATCTCATAAAAAAAATTTCGTGTTATATAGATATTTTATTATACATATGTTGCAGGTATAAATTTAAGTTATGCTTTAAATTACTTCCATGTCATTTTTTTATCTGAATCACCAAGTAGTAACAGAAAATTATTGCAAGATTATTAATCTTGAAACAATTTTCATAAGTCTAATTGGCACTTGCTTACAACATAATTTAGTTCAGTTCATAATTAGTGCAAATAAAAACGTACTCCATACATGACATTTGTTTTACCACCTGAATAATCTTTTCACATATGTCCAAAACTCTATGTCGTGAGAAATTAAAATGTTTCTGCTTTTACTGCCAAATTATTGATTATTGCATCCAGCACTGATATTGTCTTTAGCATAGTTGTTATCTCCATGCCACCATAGTAGTGGACTATCTTTGTCCTTGAAGTGACGTGAACCGAAAGCTAGAGAATTATTGGACGCGAATATTCGATGCAGCAATATGTCAATAGCCTCTGATCTTGATATACCCGGAATATTATTTTGTGGGCGTATTAGAGTAACATAAAACGCCGCAGGAACATTTTGAATATTTGAGTGACAAACTCGATCGGTAGAGTATTTGGGAGGTTTGTTTTCACAGATTTGACGAATAAATTGATTTTGGACTGATGTTGTCACGTTGAACGGAATTCTGATTCAAATCTAGTGAAGAACTGAATGATATTCGCAAGAGGGCATTTAGAATAAACATGGAATTGAATATAACACTTGGATATTACTTGAGCTGCGTGATATATGTGACTAACTGATTATTATAGTGTCCGAAACGTCTCCTCATACCTAATGCGCCGTGTTTTTTCTATCGCCGTAAGAGTGTGTGGTTGATCTGGTGTCGGAATTTGAAGGCAAAACGATTCCTGTCTAGTGACAACAATCGGGGCAAACAGCTTTAGCTCGGTGTCCCCCAAAAAACGACAACGCTCTAGTATTAATGAATGCCACGACAAGCAGTCACTTATCCAAAATGATGACGCTAAGTCAAGTTATCCAATTGCTACAACTGCTTGCGCTACAAATTTCTTAATAGCTCTCCAAGTTATGCAATGTATTTGATGCAATCCAGTAATAGAAAAACATCAATAATAATTAAATTCATGCTAATATATCTGGAATAGATTATAGGGCCTTAAAGGCAATACTCTATGAGACATGTTCAATCTTGTCTATTTGAGGTTCTGAGAAATGTCCATCGCAGTTTGTCTTACGCCTAAGGCTCTGATGAATATTGAACGACGGCGTCATCAACATAGCTATTGAACGAGCTTCTTGAATGGCTCAGAAAATCTTTGGTGCGTTAGAACTGCAGCTGCTTTAAGTGAGCTGTGTTTTATATGACGGGCTGTCTGAACTGTGCTCTGAATCTGTGAGAGTGCTTAGTTATTGGAATATTCTGTCGCTTTATAGGGTAAACTAAGATGGCTTCTTTTGAGGCAGTTTGAGGATGAGTCTTCCATTATACTATGTAGTTGCCTTTCTGTCACCGAAAATTTATATGGATTGTATTACTTCCACATTTCCTAAGCTTTATTTTAAATCGACATCAGAAAAACCGATGGTTCTCGGTTTGGTTGCGTATTTTTAAGTGCTTCTTGCTTACTAGGAAACATTGTAACCGTTTGGAAAAATATATTCGCTTGAAAGAGTTTATTTCCCAGAACAAGAAATCATTACGAGGGATGTCATAGAAATCAGGAAAAGCTCTTCACGTATGAAGGCATGCCTTTAGAATATATGCGTACACTTATGCTAGTACTTAGTCGCTCATCCCAGAAATGACAGTTGCTACGTTATTAAAATTAAATTAATACATTTAAATTAATTATTTAATTAAATCTAGGCTTAGAGAGAAAAATAAGTTATTTAAATCATTCGCTTAAATATAATTTTCACAGACACTATCAGCTACAATAAACGCTAATACAAAATATATCTAACAGAAAAAACACTGCTCTGTTGCGTACCCCACACAGCAATACAAAAAAAGGTTTATCTAAAATTAAAACCGTATATGGAATTCTTCCATGTTCAATTTCAGTTCCCCAATTCGATTCTATAGGACCTAAAAACATTTTGTACGGGCTATGAATATTTTACTGATCGCATCTGCATCTGTAGGAGATATTTCGATATTCCGGTTTATTTTTATTTGTTTCATATTTGTCACATCATGGAAATACAGTGGCTCTATCGCCTCCAAATTTTACTGGTTTCTTGAATTCCAATTCAGAAAGATCCCGTATGCCTATTGTTTTGCGATAAGAATGATATTTGCTTTTGTTTGCCTTTATTGTGTTGGTTTGGTAAAATGAAACTTATCGATACTGTTGGATTTGAATATTTAACGCCGTTCGGAAGTATGGTGAGCTTTAGGGGCATCGTTAAGCATTTGTATGTTCCATTTAGGATTCCATTCAATATATTAAGGTTGATTAGTCAGTTTTGGGATTATCTTTAGCGTGGTAAACAAAATATGATTAAAAGTTCTTTTCTACAGTGGTTTTTATATTGGCGAGTGTTTTTTTAGGAAATAGAATTGCAAGAGATGATAACAATCATGCATGGTGCGTTAGAGAGGAAAGGAATGAAAGTGAATGTAAATAAAACGAAAGTTATCGTTTATGAAAAGGAGGAATGCGTTATGGCTTCTAATGTTTTGATCGATGGACAACAAGCGGAGCAAATGAATGAGTTTGTATACTTAGGTACGTTGTTTACAAGAGATGGTAAGAATGAAGAAGATAGGTATTGAAAGAAGAGTTAATGCAGGTAATACAGTAAATGGAGCTCTGAAGGCGTTTATGAATAGCCAAAACGTGTCCAAAGAGGCACGTTTGGCTGTGCATAGAGGGCCTACCCTTATGTACGGTAGTGAAAGTTGGGTATGGCAGAAGAGATTTGAAAGTAGAATAAATGCTGTAGAAATGAGAGCACTGAGAAGTATGTGTGGTGTATCTTTGACCGACAGAGTAAAGAATTGTGTGATAAGAGAGTGTTGTGGGGTAAAAGAAGATGTAGTGACAAGCATTGAGAAAAGCATGTTAAGATGGTTTGGGCACATGGAGAGGATGGATGATGATAGACTGACAAAGAAGATATATAAGGCAAGTGTGAATGGGTCAGGACAAAGAGGAAGACTCTTGAAAAAAGGACAGGTCAGAAGTACCCTTAACAGAAGAGCATGCCTGAGAAACTTGATGGTATTAAATGAAGCAAGAGAGGTTTGTCAGGATCGTTGCGAATGGCGTTCCGTAGTCTCTGCCTACCCCTCCGGGAAACAGGCGTGAGTCTATATATGTATGTAGAAATTTTATTGAATGTATATTGTTGTATGTATATTTACCAAATGATTAGCAGAGCACATATTAATTAAAACGGCTGTATCATCTTATCATGTAACAGAATTGTGTACCATATTGTATTTGGTAATGATATATTATTGCGTTCGCTATTTCGTTCCGGTGCGCTACAAATATTCGTCAGGTGTCTGATTTTATGAACTCTAGAGACCTTAAATCTAAAAGTGAAGTAAAACTTATTAGTGCAAGACACGAAACAAGAGACTTGCTTATTAATGCTTGTGTGTCTGTCTGCTTCTTTTATGACTTATCTTAACTAATATAACAGGCCTAAAGACTTTAGTCACGAGTAGTATAAACAACGAATTATTCCTCACAAAACACGTTTACAACACAAGAAGTTTGAACATCTCCACGCGCAGATTGTCGCTCGAACACGGCATCATCCGGATCACGACTTGCAAGTGCGCTTACCTTTGCAGACAGCCATATTACTGATAACTAGAGGCCCTAGCCAAACAGCATTCGCTCTGATATCTACTTTCGTTACCGCTTGGTTGCCATGGCAACATAAGGAATTCCTTCTTCGTTGACCACGTGATATAATAATATAATTATAAGCCTTTATTCAGACCACGAGATAACAATAGTAAACAATAAAATTAAAATAAAAGTTACTTAATCTAACAACTCTGACGAGTTGGTGACACCAACAACATGGTCTGTTTGCCCCACTTTGGCAAAGGCCTCTTCCATTTCCTTCCACTCTATTCTATTTTGAGCTCTCCTAGTCCATGTTTTTCCTGCTGTGCATTTAATTTCGTCTTCCCATTTTCGAAACTGTCTACCTCGATTTCTTTTCTTATTTCTAGGGTACCAAAATATAATATTTTTATTCTACTTTTCGATGCCTCTGACTATATGGCCAGTCCATTTCCATTTTAATTTCCTTATTCGAATTGCAACATTTTCAATTTTCGTGCCTCTTCGGATAGTGATATTTTTGATTCTATCAGATTTTCTTATGTTCAGCATGCTTCTTTCCATTGCTGTCTGACATGTTTTCAGTTTTTTATATTGCGCTTTGGTGAGGGCCCAAGTCTGGCAGCCGTATGTTAAGACTGGAAGTATACAGCTGTTATACAGTTTTGTTTTGATGTACGTCTTAGTTTCTGTATTCTTCATTATTTCTTTGAACCCCCAGTAAAGTTTCCATGCATTTCCGATTCTTGTGTCTATTTCTTTTGACATTATATCAGTGGTGGAGATTAGTTGACCCAAATATGTATACTCTTTCACATACTCTAATGGCTCGCCGTTTAGAAGGATAGTGTCTTCATGTGCGTTTGTCATGGCTTTAGTTTTAGATGTATTCATTGTCAGACCTACCTTGCGACTTTCTTTATCCAGGTCAATGAGCATGCATTGTAGTTTGTCTTTTGTAGTTGCCAGCAATATTATGTCATCAGCGAATCGCAGATGTGAAAGATTTTCGCCGTTTATGTTAAGTTCGTACTCATCCCATTTCAGCTTTTGAAAGATTTCTTCCAGCAGCGTTAATATAATTATGATCTAATGTTGAATAGCCTGCCCGGAAGCCTGCCTGTTCTTTGGGCTGGTTCTCATCCAGAGTTCTGTTTATTCGCCATAGAATAATTTTAGCAAAAATTTTGTAGATATTTGACATTAGACTAATTGGCCTATAGTTGTTCATTTCCCCTCTGTCACCCTTTTTATGAAGTAGGATGATCATTGATGTGGTCCATTGTGTAGGAATTTCCTCGGTGTGTAATATATCGTTGAAAATGTATTTTAGTAGGGGTGCTATCTCGTTCTTGCAATCTGCGAGCAATCCGTTGCTAATGTCGTCAGGACCGGGCGCTTTATCTTTCTTCTGTGTTTCTATCGCTTTATTTATTTCATTTATTAGTATTGGTGGTACATCGTCGTTGTTATTTAACTCAGTGTTATCTATTTGGTTCTTGCTGGAATAAAGGTTTTCGTAGAACGAAGTTGCTATTGATAATATGTCAAATCTATTTGTTTTTGTTTTGGAAAATTGGTCTTTCATTTTGGGTACCCAGTTTGTCTTTTCTGATAAGAATTGAAAAGCTTTTTTAATGCCTCCAGTCTTGCTGATGTGTTTTTCAAAAGTTTCACTTCTAAACCGCTCTCTATCTTTCCTCATTTGGGTTTTGATCTATTTACTTATTTCGCCTATTTGAGTTCTGATATTTTTTGTTTTGTTTGCCGTATTTATTAGTTTAGATATTTTTTCTAAGAGTTTGGTAACTTTATCTGATAAGTGTTTTTTGTCCTTCGTACTATTTTCAATGGCAGCTTCTGGTCTGATATGATAGATGGTCTCCCCCACGTGA
The DNA here is from genome assembly GCA_944739405.2 of Euclidia mi. Taxonomy (NCBI): domain Eukaryota; kingdom Metazoa; phylum Arthropoda; class Insecta; order Lepidoptera; family Erebidae; genus Euclidia; species Euclidia mi. The sequence continues at coordinate 19,425,552 of OX123204.2, read as the reverse complement.
TATAACGAAGGCTTATGTCATTTCCATACATTTTTGCACTTAGCGATATCGTTAATCGAATGCCATTTGCCTAAGGGTGCTGATAAAACTATCTTAGAGCAAAGTTCAGGTTATATTATAACACAATAGGTATTGTGAAAAACCTTGAAGTCACTAACTTGAAAACATAATTCACCCAGTCTTCCTTATTCACACAGCTAAAGTTCCTAAAATAAAATGTAGTTCAACAGGGCTCACATTTCAGAAGCACTTAATTAATGGAGACCAGAATGAAATGAAATACTTTTCTTTTAAAGTCAGGAGGAAAAACTAAGATAATAGTTTGTTCAGGGGTCGGGTTAGCGGACATCTTTTTACGACTCCCTTAGTAATTGAAGTGCTCTGGTTGCACAGTCTCTTTAATCATTGGATTGTTCGGATCTTTACATTTTCCTTTGAAATAGATTATAGACTTCAGTGTTTCGGGTTGTTTCTGTTTTTGGTAGATGAAAGACTTTTTTAAATGAGCTTAAAAGGTTTTGGTTTTGTCTGTTACGTGGTTTGTTTTGTGTCTATTTACTTTAGATTTTTTGCTATTCTAGTCTACTCGTGCAACGGGTTTTATTTGTTTTTGAAACTTAATTGAAGTGTGTCAAAGAAAGATTTATTTGTTATTTTGGCTTTTACGCTCGCTCTTAAATTAATGTAAGAAGTAATAGTGAAATAGTGAGCATAATGTTTGGGAAGTTATTTAATGATCAGTGAACAGTAGGTACTCTGGCTTTAATTTCGAAATACAAAAGAGTAATTTATTGTAAGTTTGTTTGGCAAAAGACTCTTAAATTTTAGTCAATACCTTTGTCTTCCAACGCAACTTTTCCCAATGAAAGGTATCGTTCTATTATTATAAAGCACATAATTGCTACCTTATGTCGAGATAACCAATACCCATGACGTGCAGAAGCTTATAATATAACGGTTGAGACTAAAGTATAATTTCAATATAACACCGCAGTTTCTATCAAGTGTAAAGGTTAGTGTTAGGCCCTTCTCTCACGAAGCGACTCTCAAACGATTTGTGTTTTGTACCCGTATCCTACGCGTCGCTTGTGAGTAGCCGCCATACATATTGAGCTAATTTCGCACACGACGAGATGCTATGACGACGCGTTTGATGTCAGTCGCACGCTACCGTCTTGCTGGTCGCATGCTACCCGAGTAGTATATGCGTCGCATTACGTACGTATTAATGCATTGCGGAGTAATGTCGTCCCGACCGATTCCGGCCACGGCGGCTTGTCTTTATATGAGACTCGCCAACTGCGCGGGACATACTACATACAGTGCACAAGTGTGTGCGCAAACACAAGAGCACTCTCATAGTCCGATGGGACGCCACAAGCGACACGACCAGAGGGCGCAGGACCAACGGCTTAACGTGCTTTCCGAGGTACGGGAGTGCGATACCGCCAACTCCCTGACTCCGAACTTCTGTTGGATACCTAACAGAATAACCCAATTTAAATTTTTGTTCGACCGGGAAATGAACCCGAGACCTCATGATCCGCAGTCGCTAACGCTACCGCAGGACCACAGAGGCAGTCGGAGTAAGCGAATTAGATAAAACACAAGTGCACCCTCTATTTCCTCACTCTCATAGTCCGATGGGACGCCATAAGTGACACGACCAGAGAGAGATTGGGCGCAGGACCAACGGCTTAACGTGCTTTCCGAGGCACGGGGGTGTGACACCGCCAACTCCCTGACTCCGAACTTCTGTTGGATACCTAACAGAAAAACCCAACATCACTTTTTGTTCGACCGGGAAACGAACCCGAGACCTCATGATCCGCAGTCTCTAATGCTACCGCAGGACCACAGAGGCAGTCGGAGTAAGCGAATTAGATAAGGTGCACATTGACGCAAAATGAAAAACGAGGATTAAAAAATAAAAATAAACTTGAAAACGATTGTCATAGGCAACATCGGCAGAACCAGATATGTATATGGTTGCATTACGTCGTATCCGATATATGGGTTTTCAACTATTCATATAAATTTATTTTCACCGGTCCTTCAACCTTTAGGTCCGACATCACAAGCGGAGCAGTAGGTCATCATCAGCCTTGAATATAATCACTTGTTCCACTCTTAACTTGTTCGACACTGATAACAAGTAATGCCCATGGACCACTATTGACGGCTACAGACCAGTAGTGATAGGTACCGACTACTAGTGGCAGCCACCTTCATTTACCACCAACAAACTAGGCGCGCGATTGCCAACAATAACAGTGGTCGGTAAACCGTTATGTGTAAAGACATTGATAAATATCGAAATAAATAGCGTTCTGATAGTTGTTGGTTAGAAACGACCGATGCGACCCAGGATTTATTTTTAGTATACCAAACATTTAAATCTACGCCTTCAGCAGTTAAAATATATCACTCATCATTGTCTTGCCCTGGTCCCAATTTATTTGGGTCGGGGCAGTATGTCCTTCGCTTCCATACTTCTCTTTCACCAGTCATCCGATCACTTACCCCTCTCTCTTTCATATCCATCCTCACACAGTCCATCCGTCTTTTCCTTGGCCATCCTCTCCCTTTTCGTCCTTCTACATGCATATTCATCACTTTTTTACCTACATACATCTCATCTCTTCGCATTACATGTCTATACCAGGCCAATCGAACCCCTTTTACCTTTTCATCTATGGGCGCCACTTTCATACTACCATTATCTTACGTAATCATTCTTAATTCTGTCCATTCTTGTCACTCCACACATCCACCGTAACATTCTCATCTTTGCCACATGCAATCGTTTCTCATCCATCTTCTTTGTAGCCCAACATTCAGCTCCATACAGTACGACAGGCCTTATAACCGACTTATACAGGCGGCCCTTTAATTTCACAGGCATTTTGCGATGATTCTTTGCCTAACATCCCGATCAATTTCGCCGTCATCTTGCAGGAGTGAACCGAGGCAGCGAAAATCGGAGCATACTGGTAGAAGTGTACCGCGGAGTGTAACCGGTATAGGACTGGAGAGACCGCCAAAGTCACAGAACATAATATTCCGTTTTGGTTCTGCTTATTCTCAGGCCTACATTCTCCAATCTCTGCCGCCTCTCCTCCAGCTTGCTCTGCACCTTCTGTCCACTCTCTGCTACCAGAACGATGTCATCGGCAAACAGAATGCACCAGGGTGCCTCTTCCTGTATGTCCGATAGATAGATAGATAGATAGATAATTCTTTATTGTACACCACAAGTCACATTACAGAGTTAGAAGAGAACAATGTCCGATGTTATAGCATCCATAATTAACAGGAAGAGGTAGGGGCTAAGGGCCGACCCTTGGTGCAAGCCTACGGCCACATCGAATCTGGCTGTGATACCAGCTGCGGATCGGACTTGCGTTCGGCATTCAGCGTACATGGCTTGAATCAACGTCAGGTATTTCCCAGGCACTCCTTTCTTTTTCAGGGCCCACCACAAGACTTCACGAGGTACTCGGTCATATGCCTTTTCAAGGTCGACGAACACCATGTGCAAGTTTTTATGCGCCTCCCTGTATTTTTCGTACATTTGGCGAAGTGCAAAAATGGCATCCACCGTACCTCGACCAGGCATAAAACCGAATTGGTTTCGTGAAATCTCACTTTCGTCACGCAGGCGTCGCTCAATTACTCTCTCCCATACTTTCATACTATGAGTCATTAACTATATTCCCCGATAATTGTTGCACTCTTGGATATCGCCCTTACTTAAAAATGGGCACCAGGTAAATGTTGCACCATTCTTCGGGTATGGTCTCCTCGTGCAACAGCTTATTGAAGAATAAAGTTAGCCACGCCCATCCATCATCTCCTAACGCTTTCAATGCTTCTACTGGTATTCCATCTGGTCCTAACGCTTTTCCATTCTTCATTCCACTAACAGCCTTTTTTACCTCGTCCTTATTTATTTCCTTCACTAAACCAATATTCATCATCTCATTCTCAAGTTTTCTGCTCCAATCGTTCTCCTCGTTCATTAACTTCTCAAGGTATGTCCTCCATCTACCTTTTAATCTATCGTCGTCCATGAGAATTGCTCCTGTTTCGTCTTTCATGCACTTAGTTAAAATATATCACTAAAAACTTTTCGCTATACTGATTTTATCGCAGTTCAAATATTGTTCTGAAGTTTGGAAAATATATTTATTTATTTATTTATTTATAGACTCACGCCTGTATCCCTGAAGGGGTAGGCAGTGGTGTAATATTACACCCACATTTCGCCTTGAATTTTCAGGACCCACGCAATAGGGGGCGAGCCTATTACCGTTACCGGGCACATCACCAGACTCCGTGCTGCTACTGAGAATTCGGAAAAACCCAGTTACACTATTGCCCGACCGGGAATCGAACCCAGGACCTCCGATCAGCAGTCGCATACGCTATCCACTGGATCACGGAGGCATAGTAGTTGGAAAATATATTTATACAAATTTGCAGAATTTATTTTTATTTTTACTGGTCGCCTACCGATTTGCAAAAGTCACGACTTCCGGTCAGCCAAAGAGCTATGGAGTGCAGCATCCTTGGTATTACACTCAAAGATAGGAAACGAAATACTGAGTTGCGCTCAAAAACTAAAGTTGAAGATGTGGGAAAAAGGCTGCTACCACCTGTAAAATTACAAAAAATAGTTGTCCAGTATATAAAATATTTTCGAGATGGGAAATAGCTAAGAACTATATAAGTATGTAGTTTATCTTCTTACTAAATTATCAAAATCGAATCAGAGGTTTACATTTGTAAAATTAAGAAGCAAATCAACAAAGATATTATGGGCAGAAAACCAAACTTTCTGTTGCATTAATAACAATTTATTTTACGGGCGGTTTCCCTTTCTTGAAATATTTCCAATGTTCGATTGAGTAATAAGGACGTAAATCTGAAATATATGTAAATTAAACTCATATTCTTATTCGAATATCTATGGCAGTATAACCATTAGATCCTATGTCCAATTTAAGACACATATACTTACTGCATCATACCCTCAAAGCGAAGCACTCACACACCGTCACAGTGTGACATGGGAAAAGCACAAGCATTAAGTGACCACTTTGTCACGGCATGGTGTTGCTGCCCATTAATCAGACCTGGTTAGAAAGTGGCCGAACGTTAATAACTGAATCCAATGCCTTTGTGTAGAACTTTCCTATAGACTGTGTCACAGTATTCGAGTTACTAAAAAGAAGTACAGTACAGTAATACTCGAAACGGCTCATGTTTGTTTTGAGTAAATAAATTCTGAGAAACTGAATTCGTTATACCTTTCGGCTGAATTATATTTTATGTTTATTTTTACGTTTTTGTTTTGCCAAATTGTTATTGTTTGTTGGTCACACAAAATGATCCATTAAAAGCCGTTTCAAGTAAAAAAGCGTTTTTATCTGTTGTTCTGTTCATATAGTCCAGATGGTAGGAAGGAACTTGAAAGGATATAGGTAAATATGAGAATATATGAAAATCCATTCAATTGTCCATGATGTATTTTTATATTATAACAGGCAGAATAGCAGACTTTTCGCCTGTAAGCGATTGCTGCCACTTGTGGACAGTATAGACACCGGCAATGCTAGACAAGTCACAAGTGCACTGTCGACCTAGATGGTGAAAGGAATTGAAGGAGGACGACTCTCACTTATCCAATAAAACGCATCAGTACAAAACTGTTACATCAATATACTGTAAGAAGATAGTACATACATTCACGGCGAAATCAGCAATGCTGTTCTGCCTAGTAAATCATTTAGTAAAATTCTACTGTCAGATACCAAATGATTGTGAGTAACTATCATCATCACCTTGGCGCCTGAACTCGACAATTTCGTCGAACTAATAAAAATAAAACAAAAATAAATTCTTATAATTTTTCTAATAAATTATTCTAATTCCTGAAACGTTAAGTATCTATTTAATTAAGTTGCGCCTGTACTAAGTGTGGGCGAAGAGGTAGGCGGGCTAATTTCACAGAATATAAAAGTGTTTATAATATAAATGAGTAAAAATAGAGATCACGAGAAGAAATCAAGTAACAATACCAAATAAGTTGTGCCCTTCGTTTAATCCTTTGAAGTGTGAAATAAAAAATCTTTCCATTGTGGATGCGGTCATCATAATAGGAATGCACAGTCCAACTTTCATGTTTCTAGCTTTAATAGTTTAAGTTTTTGAGATGATCTGTTTGTCAGGGTTTTAAATACAGTTTGATAATCTATTGCCATAACATGATAAAGCTGCAATGTTTGTTAGTTTTAACGCGTTTATCTCAGCAACTACTAGTTTGATTTGGATAAATCTTTTTGTGTTGGATAGCTTATTTGTTGAGGAAGGCTATGTAATAAAATTACACTACGAGCCATATGTGTGGAGCCGTTTCCGTTAATGACTCAATTTTAATCTTCTTATTATATAAAATCCTTGCGTTACTGACTGACTGACAGACACGCTACAGCCGAAACTATTTGGCGCAGGAAGCTGAAATTTGGCATGTGTGTTCCTTGGGGACCGTTGGGTGCACTAAGAAGGGATTTCCCGAAATCCTCACGGGATCGGCCAAAATGGGTAAATAAAAAAAAATTGCAGGCGTATCTGCTGGCGTCCTCTAGTGATTAATAAAAATATCTTCAACCCAAAAAAATTATACCTTATTGTACAACAACTTACCGAATCTTACAATAAAGTCCAGTACTTAGGGGGCTAATTATCACTAAATTCCTTCTGGATGGAGATACTGTTGGTAGGAACGAAGAAGCATAGAACATTTCGGATGTATTAAAAAGATAATAGACACATGGAGCCCGTACGAGTGGGATGTACTTGTAGCATACGCATGACGCAACAGGCACGTAAGTACGACGCACTTTTTAAGTAACAGGAGCCTATTGCTGGCAACCTGCACATAACATAATATGTGCATTTGCATATGGTTATTTTGCAGGGCGGGCCTGGGTCTTCATAAAACAATGATTTGAAGTTTATTAGGCGTCTAGCAAAGAAATTCGAACAGGCAACTAAAATTCTAAGGTGTGCACTAGACCATGCTAGAGTGGGCACGAAAAACCCGACCAAACTGCTATTTACGCATACGATAACCTGAATCAACTTCCACCCTTATTTAGAAAAACTATTTAGAAAGTGAAATAATTTTACCACGTACCGCAAACGAAAATCTATTTACTGAATACCTGAAACCAATTCTGTTGACTAAGCGTCGATTCTCCAAAGCAAGTCAAATGTGCGCAGCGTCAAGTCGATAACAGTGTAATTTCCAGTCCATCTGCTATGAAATCGCCTCTCCAGGTACTTTCAACTGTCGTGAGGTTTGACGACGATTTTCATGTAACAGACTTGAAGTGGAAACGTACAGTCAGGTTCATAAGTCATTTATATTTACGTGATTTAGAATAGTTTCATTGACCCAACTTATTATATCTTGTAGTTTTTTTAGAATCTAGAAAATCTTACAAGATAATATATAATAATTAGTTAAGAATCAAGAAAAAAAACATTTATCTCAGTCATCTGTAACTACTGGACGCAACAAGCTGAAATTTGGCATGTATGTTCCTTGGAAACTGTAGGAGATTTTTTTCTGTAAATTCCTACAAAATCTAATCATTATTAAATAAAATGTGCTAGCTTAGATGTGAGCATCCTCTAGTAATTTATAACTTTGTTATAATTATCGAAAAGTTTCTAGTTATTTGAATTCATAAAAGATCTAGGGAAAGTTTTTTAGTGCGTAGCGATTTTTGTAGTTTACTGTACCTATCTTTTGGAGCTAGCGAAGAAATAATTTCGGCTGTGCGAAATTTGGCTATTATCATTTATTGTAAAGCCTATGTATGGAAATATTTCGTATTAATATTAAATAATACACAACAAACCTAGCTGTATAAATAAGTATCTATTTGTATCAAATAAATATGGTATTGCTTCTCTTTAACAAATTTTATTCGTCGTATTTATCATATTTGCTGTAATATTCGTTTGTTTTATCGCTATTTATACTAACAATGAATGGTGAAATGATTTATTAGGTACACTAACAATTTATTCAAACATAGATACATTAATACTTGATATCAATACTTTTAATAAAGCGACGAAATCCCTTTCGTCCTGTAGGTATGTATGAACGCAATAAACCCAAAACTACCCAAGGAATTTTTATACGTTTTCACCAATAGATAGTGTGACTCCGGCGGAAGGTTTAGGCATGTAATTTACGCGGGCAGACCCACAGGCAAAGTCTAAGTCAAAATTAACGATTGGCAAAGCCTGTAAGGTTACTTCACGGTAGAACAGCCTACTTCTTGCCTTAGTTTGTAGCTTAGAATAATATGAAGAATAAATTAATGTCTTCACGATTGACGTTTCAGCGTTTAACACAACGCCGAGTGTTGTGAGTTTGATTTCAAATAATACAATATGAGCCAAGACATACTTTGTGTGATCAACGAATTATTTAGACTTTTGGAGCTCCGCCTGCGTGGTCCAGTGGATAGCGTATGCGACTGCTGATCGAAGGGACGGGTTTGATTCCCGGGTCGGGCAAAAGTGTTACCGGGTATTTCCAAATTCTCAATAGCAGCACGGAGTCTAGTGATGTGCCTGGTGACGGCAATAGACTCGCCCCCTATTACGTGGGACCTAAAACTTCATGGCGAAATGTGGGTGTAATATTTCACCTCTGCTTACCCCTTTGGGGATACAGACGTGAGACTAAAAAAAAAGTTGAGAGCTCTTAGGGTCAGTTTTACCGTTTTCTGATGAGTTGCTGTTAAATAAATTTGTTAGATAACTCATAAAAAATCTTTTAGCTTTTCATTGTATCTGGAAGATAAGGCGGCCTATCCAGAGGTGGTGAAACTGGGCCTTGGTGTCCGATGTGTGTAATGTACCCGCGATACTGAATATATTTCTAGTGCGCTGTGCTATGCACTTCTTACTTGAGTGACAGTCTGCCACGCATTTCCTTCGGCGCACATCACTGACTTTTATGTAGATATCTACGACAGTCGTTGCGGGGAGACAGCAGCCATAAAACAGTATCTGACAATGATTTAACCGAAAACAGGCCCAAAATGCTTTTGGCTGCGGTGGTATAGGCCAATTGTTCTTTAGAAAAGTTATTAGCTATTCTGATATATCCAGTTAGGGTCAGCGCAGACAGAACGGAGCGCAGCGGAGAGGATTTTATAAACGCACTTGAAAATAAACTTTAAAATTATTACAAGAAAGTGCATGGCATTCATGGGGTGCACGGATCAAGTCTTTTCCTTGCGGTGCGTAGCCGATAAATTCTTGGCCAAAGGTCAAAAGGTCTATTGCGCATTCGTGGATTTGGAAAAGGCTTACGATAAAGTGGTGAGGAATGAAATGTGGTCGGTACTGTCGATGTATGGGGTGAACAGCAGCCTCATACGAGCTCTGAAATCCCTATATGAAGATTCTAGAGCTTGTGTGAGGATAAAAGGGTCGTAAACGGATTGGTTTACCATCGAAACAGGTGTTAGACAGGGATGTGTAGCGTCGCCGTGGCTGTTCAACCTCTTCATGGACAGTTGTTTGCAAGATTAAAAAAATAGTGACTGTGGATTAAGGATGAATGAGTTACTTGTCAAATGCCTCCTTTATGCTGATCATCAGGTTATACTTGCGTCTTCAGCGGAGGAGTTGCAGGAGATGGTAACAATCATGCATGGTGCGTTAGAGAGGAAAGGAATGAAAGTAAATGTAAGTAAAACGAAAGTTATGGTTTTTGAAAAGGAGGAATGCGTTACGGCTTGTAATGTTATGATCGATGGACAGCGAGTGAAGCAAGTGAATGAGTTTGTATATTTAGGTACGCTGTTTACAAGAGATGGTAAGAATGTAGAAGATATTGAAAGAAGAGTTAATGCAGGTAATAGAGTGAATGGAGCTCTAAAGGCGTTTATGAATAGCCAAAACGTGTCCAAAAAGGCACGTTTGGCTGTCCATAGAGGGGTGTTAGTACCTACTCTTATATATGGTAGTGATAGTTGGGTATGGCAGAAGAGTCATGAAAGTAGAATAAATGCTGTAGAAATGAGAGCACTGCGAAGTATGTGTAGTGTTTCTTTGACTGACAGAGTAAATAATTGTGTGATAAGAGAGTGTTGTGGGGTAAAAGAAGATGTAGTGACAAGCATCGAGAAAGGTATGCTAAGATGGTTTGGACACGTGGAGAGGATGGATGACGAAAGACTGACCAAGCAGATATATAAGGCAAGTGTGGAAGGGACAGGACGAAGGGGAAGACCTAGGCGGACGTTCTCTGACCAGATTGGAGACATCCTAAAAACAGGACAGGTTAGAAGCACCCGGAACAGAAGAGCATGCATGAGGAATCTGATGGGAGTGAATGAAGCAAGAGAGATATGTCAAGATCGTTGCAAATGGCGCTCCGTAGTCTCTGCCTACCCCTCCGGGAAACAGGCGAGAGTCTATGTATGTATGTATCTTGATTCTTAACTAATTATTATATCTCGTACGATTTTCTAGATTCTAAAAAACCTACAAGATATAATAATAAGTTGGGTCAATGAAACTATTCTAAATCACGTAAATATAAATGACTTATACGTGGTAAAATTAATTAGCTTTCTAAATAGCGTTTCTAAATAAGGGTGGTAGTTGATTCAGATTATCTTAGGCGTAAATAGCAGCTTGGTCGGGATTGCCGTGCCCACCCTAGCATGGTCTAGTGCACACCCTAGAATTTTAGTTGCCTGTTCGAAATTCTATGCTGGACGCCTAATAAACTTCAAACCATTGTTGTTTGTTTAGATCGAAAGGTTCTATGGACAGCTATACACGACAACACAACAACCCCCAAGTACTCCAGCGTCAGACCCTAGAGCTGGATTGACCCGACACTATACCGAAGTTGTCAGGTTCAAGCATTTATGCACTTTATTGTAATAATTTTAAAGTTTATTTTCAAGTGCGTTTATAAAATCCTCTCCGCTGCGCTCCGTTCTGTCTACGCTGACCCTTAGACTGTAACGCGGTTTCCAAGCTGCATGCAACCGGAATAACTCTGGGATGATGGTTGTAAACCACTGCCACTTAGAAATAGAAGTTGTAAGTCTAATAGGGATTATCCACGCTCTATTGATTAAGACTCTGGTGTTATTAGAGAAGTGTCAAGGCATGTTTAATACCTCAGTTGTCAGTATTATATAAATATTTATAATTAAAGCATACATTGAAACAATTTATTCTACAATTGTGACCTAGTTAGTTCAGTTTATGTAGTGTCTGCAGTTAATTTGCACAAATTACTTATAAATATATTGTGGTGGTAAACTAAATCAATGTAGTCATAACTACTAACTAGTAGGACGCTAACAGGCTGCTACGCAAAGGGTCTCAGGTTCAAATTACGGCACGTGCCTCTGGATTTGAGAAGTAAATTTAGTTATTGTTTGCCAAATGCTGAAGTTAAAGTTCGCGAGAAAACCTCTGTAGGTTTTCTCGCGAACTTTAACTTCAGCATTCTTTCTTTCCAACAATAATGTTGTTGGGTGAAAAGTCTCAGATCTGTATCTATTGTATATTACGAGTATACTTTTCTAATGTTGTTGGAAAGCCTTGTGGATTCTGCCAACCTGTGACTAGCGTGGAATATTGTGGCCTAGCCCTTCTCTTAGTGAGAAGAGGTGCGCGCCAGGCAGTAGGACAGTTTATATGCATCATCATCATCATCTCACCCTAGAAACGTCTACTGCTGGACATAGGCCTCCCGCAAGGTTCTCCACACAGACCGCAATTTAGCCGCCCGCATCAAATAATTTATATGTATACCTACAGGGGCAATATTACTCATCTTTATAAATATACACTGGTAGCTCTACATACTAGTGCCATCTATTGTACAATGGTGAGGTTAGTATTGCCAGCGACATCTAACGGACACCGACGGAACTACGAGGACACGATTGAAGATCTAAATAAAGAAATCTAGCTATTAAAAGATTCACACATGACCGTGGTCTAATATAATCGATTAGCCTGGTCAGAGGATCAACCTTCAATTTGAAGGAGCACCACAACTCTTTCATTCACATAGTAAGCACATAAATAGCGTCGTAAACTAGCCGATGTTTACTACGATGACCGCATTAGTAATTACTTACCTAGTTCGATCGATTTGCCCCATCGCAGTTCCCACGGCAAAAACTACACAGTTTGCATCAATCATAGCGCCATGGCCTGTCATACACAATTGGACGCACTTAAACGGAAAGGATCCAACCCTCACAGACTTAGTTTCGAGATATTCAAGTTTGAAGTTCAAATCGTATTTCGTCTTTGATTCTCCACTTTAACATTATGGTGTTGGTTTTAAGTAAAGGATAAATACATAAATTTTAATTTTATTAATTTAAAGTCCAACATTATGATGTATTTGCCGAGATAATAATAAAATATGACGATGGATCCTTTCCGTTAAAATACTATTTCAAAAGAGCAGAGTAATAAACATATTTAGCCTTAAGGATCCAAGCTTTAAAATGGGACAAAAATACTGAAATTTATAAGGAGTTATGACAGATTTCTATGTTTTAGAAAATAAAACTTCATTGTAGTATAATATATCAGTAATTTTTAATCACTACCATACCACTAATAATACCACAAATTACAAGCCTAGGTAAACTCTTCACTCCTGAAACTCTTCACTCTCTGTTGTTTTCATAAATATTGGTATTTATATTGGTATTTCTTTTTCGATCCAAAACCAAAGATATACTTCTTTGGTTTTTAGCCAGTTGACTTTATCCTTAGTAATAAAATGTTTTCTGTTTCAGGAGCTAAATATGGAAAAAAGAGTTAAAAGAAAATCTTTAAAATGTTTGGAAAATGATTTAAGTTTATTATGGCCAAATGGAAAAGAGATTCCGCAGGCTAAATTGGACGACCTTAAATCAATGTTTAATTTAATACCAAAAGATTGCTTACCTTTTTATGAATCGCTGATAGGAAATGAAAAAAATATTGATGATGTTGATGGTTAGGGGGATGGGATGATTTCTCCCTTGAATATGATAATGATGATTAACTTTAAGCAATAAATTATATAGAATTTACTTAAGTTTGAAGATATATAATTTGATATTTAATAAGGTTATTTTTATGTGTCTTAATAAAAATGTTCATTCAAGTATTTTGATATAACTAAACTCGACATACTTACCTAGGCTTGTAATTTGTGGTATTTTAAGTGGTATGGTAGTGATTGAAAATTACAGATATATTAGACTATAATGATTTTTTATTTTCTAAAACATAGAAATCTGTCATAATTCCTTATAAATTTCAGTATTTTTGTCCCATTTCAAAGCTTGGATGCTTAAGGCTAAATATGTTTATTACTCTGCTCTTTTGAAATAGTGTTTTAACGAAAAAGATCCATCATCATATTTTTATTATTATCTCGGCAAATACATCATAATGTTGGACTTTAAATTAATAAAATTAAAATGTATGTATATATCCTTTACTTAAAACCAACACCATAATGTTAAAGTGGAGAATCAAAGACGAAATACGATTTGAACTTCAAACTTAAATATCTCGAAACTAAATCTATGAGGGTTGGATCCTTTCCGTTTAAATGCATCCAATTTATCATTAAAAAAAGCCTAGACCACAATTTTAATCACACGCAGGCAAGAAAACGAATGTGTACGAACTTGAATGACATAAAGGAAATCAATGTTGCAAAGGTATAGACATCCCATTCCCACAACAAAATCTTCATAATTATTTATTAATCAGTATTATTATTCCTACATCACGAATAATCGTTTTACCCACAAATAATCAGTTAGTAATATTATATTTTTCTGCATCTACTCTTTAATGAATAAGGTATTATTAAAAAATTCTACAACAATCTCCAGCTTTTTAATTAATTCCAATAATTCAATATTTTAATCTAGTTACACAATGAACTAGGTACAATAAAGGGGCCCACGTTACATGGATCGTTATTGATGTTTACGTCAGTTATTTAAAATAAAGCTGTTGAATTAAGAGATAACGATCCATGTAAGTTGGATTGTTTTCGATTTTTCACTTAGTCAATTTAAGTAATTAAATTGAATAATACGAAAACAATCCATGTCACATGAATTGTTTTCGTTTAATTATGTCTTTAGAATAATAATTATCCAAGTAGTTTGGATCGTTTTAGTAATATGTGATTTGAAATATTCTCGTAAATGTGAATTTCTCAATAACGAACTAAGTAGCTTGGAGCGATGTCAATATAAAAATGAATGACCTGCCATACATGTGGGTTGGTAACGTACGGTCATTATAACATGATCCGTTGGAATTTTACTGGACTGTTTTTGTGATATTAAAGTATTAACTACAAGGAGTATTTTGGTATATATAACTCATTTTCGCTCAAAGTGTGGGTTGGATCCTTTCCGTTTAAGTGCGTCCAATTATCGCTTTGGAATCTCTTGAGTATTAACGTCATGTCAGACATGTGCAGGTTCTTTTTTTTAGCAGACGGATCGCCTCATGGTAAGCAATTACCTCCACCCATTGACACAAGCAACACCACAGGAGTCACAAGTGCGTTGCCTCCCCTTGGGGATGGGAAAAGGGATAGGATGAGGAGTGGGATGAGCGAGAAGGAATAGGGGATAGGGCCTCCGGCACTCTCACTCACCGAAGGAAACGCAACAGTTTAAGTACTGTTACTTTACGTCGATTTATACTGCCACAATATCTGTGATCTTTACTCTTTTCTTTATCGTGTGAGTGTGTGATCTACTCTGGTGCCAAAGTTTTTAGACCGCCCCTAGGCCTCCGACCGAACAAGAACCGGGACGGTACGTAAAGCTATCAGCTTTACGTGACATTTCAAAGTAAAATGCCACACGCGATAACCCATCCAAGTGGCGGCCTATGCAATAGTTGCTTAACTTTGACGACCAATTCGGCAAGCCAAGTCTCGCTATGAGAGCTACATTTATCTGATAATGAATAGTATAAACTTCTTTTACGTTCAGTTCTCAAGATAATAGTTACGTACACCTGACCCAGATTGACCTTATTTTGGAATATCTGTCTCTTGCGTTTTCTGATACACAGATAGAGGGAAGAGGAGACAGAAGATTTAAAATTATTATTTTGCATTAGGAAACATACCTACTTGAAAAGGGTAAAGAGTGAACTTTCAATTCATGTTTACTACATTCAATTCATGTTTTATGATCAGACTTACTGTGTTATCTTCGATGAGGGAGAACGCCGAGAACCTTATCTATTGCTCTCTCTCTTTTCCTAAGGTCGGTTTTGATTGGTTGCTTTGCTCTCCTTATGGTTGCTACTATAACAATAAGAGATCAAAAAATCGTATTTGTGAATCTTAAACATAGCTTAGTGCATTACTATATAGAAGCTCTAACACCTCTCAGCCATAGAAAAGTAAATTTGATTTTTGATAATACTTGTAGGTATACGACTCATTTCAGTACAGTTCCTGGAAGCTGCTACTTAATTTAAAGTAGATGTAATACACTTAAATACTACACAAACAACTCGTAATTACAACTGAGCAGTAGTGCAGTAATAACAGCTTACATTATAAAGCCAACTGTCGTCCCAAGTATTAAGTTTAAACATTGTCCCGAAATCCTTTTATTGCTCCACCTAACCTTTTTTTTTAATGCTTTTACAAAAATAAATGGTCTACTCTAATTTCCTAGCAATTTAACACCATTTAGGTTTTGCACTTACCTAAACATTTAGGATAAAGGAATGGTTTCATAAAAATATTTCGAAGCTAAGTTCTAAGTCTGGTCACGTATTTCTATGTCGTTTATAACATAAAATATCTACTCATTTTCAGAGTACGTGTACCTTAAAGTGATTTACCTACGTTTCGCTCCTGTAGTGTTGAATATCTAATGCTGCGGCCACACTAGAGTTATCAATTATACAAGCTATTTATGTGATAACATCAGTCCCGCCGTGACCACGACCGTAGTAAGGCGGCCGAAATAAAACAGGTGTTTATACCTTTTTTTTTTGTGTTGGGTCGGAAAATCCTCATGGAGTCCCTCCGCCCTGGGGGAAGGGCAAAGGGGTCTGTCAGACTCTTACTGACTAAAAACCAACCGGTGTTCCTCATCTACCCGTGTGTCGGAGGGTTGGGAGATAGGGCGCGGCAATGCAACACCGACACTCCTCTCCTCCCGCGACCATGCCTGACTGCGAGGGACAGACAGAACTGTCCGCCGCACCCACACCTTTGGACGCGTCCTGCGCAGGCCCCTTCAGGACCACACAGAGCGTCCACTCCCGGGATTTCTCTTAGCTTCACCGCGGGTGTCCAAGCCATGGTTACTGAGCCCCCCCACCACGACAAGGTGGAGATCCCACGGGGGAGAGGTGTGTTTGTTATACCTAAAATTTATTAAATATCGCGAGTAAGTCCCGTTTCAATTAAATTTATAAACAATTATTTTATTTTAAATAAATAAATATTTTACATAATTTCTCTTTTTAACATCCATGTTCAAAATGTTTTGTTTTGATGTGATTAAGTATGTGTTTTAGCTACATTACCACTAAGCAGCTTGGCTGATTTCAATGACACCTTTACGGTCATAATATAGTATTTATCTGTTTAGCCACGTTTAGGTGGTTTTTAGCCTCTCTTCTTTTTGTAACTAGAATAAAATCACAACTAGTGAATACATCTGTTATGAAGACTAACGTAATTTTAAGATTCATTATTATCATCAGTTTCACTGATAGGCATCCAACTATGAGAAGAGTTACTCCATTGTCTTTTCATAAGGAATAACGTTTCATCGCCGTGTGGACGCACCTTAAAGAACTGGAGAATCACATGATATAATATAATTAACTATGCACTTATTCGCTTGCTTTTAATTAAGTATGCCTGCGGAGCAAAGAGTCGGTGAGGCAGATAGGTAATTCATGCTCCGCACTTCATTTTATCTTACAGATTCTTTGAAATGGACGGTTGGGAGAAGCATGTATCTTACTACTATGCTACATTATGTCTGTGCCTACCTAATATTATCAAATTTAAAACTGGATGACTTGCTATAAAAAATGTTAGTTATTACTAATGTCACGAAGTCCTTTCTCAGTTTTTACGGATAAGTAGAACAGTATTTACGGATTGTAACTACTCTGAAATTTTTCTTCCACTGGTCTAACCTGTGAATATTGCTATTCTATTTGTCACTGAAGATCAAATTTCAGTGGTTTTGTAGAAAAGCTAATATTACGAGTATAGTGCATATGAAGACTGAAAGGCCTATATATATTCTGCGGCAATTTAGACCTATCAACGTCATCAAATTCGATAAAGAACTCACCGATAATTGAAAAAAATGTGGTAGTAAATTTTTGAAAAATAAAAATTTGGCGCTCCACGAAATAAGTGCGCTATTTTTAAGCACAACGGGAAAGGCTTAAACTGACATATTTACCAGGTACAATTACTAAATAATTTCACTTATATAAAATAATGAATTAATAGAAATCCCCAAAGAATTTTCAATAAAATATGTGAATATTCATCTGCAAAATAATCTCAACGATATTTCAAAACTTAATTCTCTCTCTGCAAACTAATGTCCTCTTTGTCAAGATGCAAATTAGGTAAGACCGTCGGGACAGACCTGTAGAGGTAGTGCTGGCTATTATCAACGCCATCTAGTTGTGCAACCGTGCACTATTTGTATCAACCACGTAATTTAACAGGGTTATATACAATTATCTCTTCACAATGCAAGGCGATAATCGTAGACCAATCTAAGGTATTGTTAACTCAGGCTTATATTTTTTATGAGGATATGAGTATATTCTTAGTGAGTAAGTATATGCAAGTAGAACTCTGCTAGCATAGCCAAGTGACTGAATATAAGCTTCCAACACAGCGACTGCCTGTCTGATCTACACAACCCAAAGAGATGGCGATATTCCATGGTTCAGACCCTTCCCCTATAACGACTGTGAAAAAACTTCATGATAGCCGGGACGGCTTAACGTGTTCTCCGAGGCACATAACTCCGAAAAGTCATAGGTTGATTCGAGCCGTTGATTCGAACCCGATACGCACTGCATAACAGTCTATTGGTAGTCCCCTAGGCTATCGCAGCCCCAACCTTAGTCATACAATTTATGTGATTTTAAAGTGTTATATATGTGTGCCTGTGTAAATGTGTGTGTGAGAGCACCCTCCGCCAACAAATTTAATACAAATTACAAACCTAGTGACATGCCCACCTTGCATGAGATTCGAAACATTACAAGTGTGTGGTTAGTCGGTCGACATTTAATTGTTGCGGTGTCCCCAACTACCAAGTAATAAGACAAGTTGCTGTCAAACTGAGGGTGTGTGACCGACGTGAAATTAACCTTTAGACAAAGAGTTAATGAGATTTTATACGTTGAGCGAAAAATGGGGATGAATATGATTTCTTAGAAGATATTTTAACAAACCAGTGTTAGTGTATGAGTAGGTAAATTTATTAATTTGTTTCTGCATTTCAACGCCTTAACTACTCAACGATTTATCATGCATATGCATAGACGTTCTCAACGGTACGGGCAAAGATATTAATAATAAGTCTAGTTTTCTGATATGCTGAAGTCAGGAGATTTAGTTTCACTATAAGAACGAACCAATTATTTCAAATAACCAAAGTAAAGTGCAAACCGAATGAACAGTAAATTCAAAGTATCATTTTTCAAAAGTCTATAGGGCCTTTTCTTTTTTACATGTGCTCAAAGACTTTATGAAGACAATTTTACATGATTGCAATATATTATGTCCACAGCGATACTTGGCTTGCTGTTCGTAATAGATCGGCAAAGTTAAGCAACGCTTGCACAGGTCGCCACTTAGATGGGTGACCAAGTGTGGCTATACATCTGAGCGCTATCGTGCTTCGGAGGGCACGTAAAGCTGTTGGTCCCGGTTCTTGTCTCAGGATAGAATCGTTAGGCCATGTCGGAGGCCTTCAGGCGGTCTAAAAACTCCGACACTAGAGTTGACCACACACACACACACGAAAAACGAAAAAAAAGGCGATATCTCTCTAATATATAGTCGAGAAGAATTATCCACCTTAGGCCTCCTTAGGAATCATACACTGTCTATGGGTGAAAACCTGCAGGTTTTGAATTTATCACGATTATACAGTCAGATACGACGGTGGGTTAATTTTATAATATGTATGGATGGAAATAATAGCAACCATTTTAACGGTCGATTGAAGGAGAGTCCCTAATTTTGTGCAAATTAGTTACAGGGCGTGAATTGTCTGGGCACCGATTTAAGCTTCGAGAATTTGTAAAGGATTTGCTCCAGGCAAACACCTTATTGACAGAATATTATAATACCTACAGCTTGTATACAGCAGAATGGTTTATGATCGGCCTTAAAGTGTGACTCGAAGTAAAATTTCTTCTCTGAACGAACAAAAAGTAAATAGATTGATGGGCTGGTCGCAAAACGAATTGAAAATAGAAGATGTTTTGAAATAACATAAGAGATCAATGTATAAGGTACTCTAAAATATCTACACATTACAAACGCTATCAATAATCATGATTCATAATTAAATCTCAAAGGTAGGTCTTTAATTACTTAGTCTAATCTATACATATAAATAAAATTTTATTGGAGTGTCTGTTTGAAATATTAAAATAACCGCTTTTTACTAAATTCATGTGGATGTATACACGGTACACATACTGAAATGTCATTATTTACAATTTTTGTCTATCTGTCTGTTTGTGATCGCTAATCTCTGGAACGGCTGGGCCGAATTTGATGGGACGTTCACTGGCGGATAGCTGATGTACCAAGGAGTAACTTAAGCTATAAATTAACCGGGTACCTACGCGAAGTAGTTCCCTCAGGACGCGGGTGAAACCGCGGGAAACAGCTAGTAAAGAAATATACCAAGTTACTGCTTGTAATACTATTGAAATTGAGGCTAGGTTTCTTTTTCTTGTCTAATTATAAAGTAACATGCACACACATTAATTTCACTATTCTAACCTTTCAAGCGATGTCACGAGCAAGAGTGATACCGTTTGTCAGTCAAATATTTGGCGCTTCAAATGTTTGATTACCGCAGAAGCTTTACTTGTCCTTTTTGATTGATTGCTTTTATCAAACAAAATTGACGATATAACGAACAACATAAAAGCTCAAAATATCTGAGAGTAACAGGAAATTGAAATAAATAATAATTTATAATGAAAACAAGCAAAATATTATGTTTCTACAAAATATGAAATTTTCACAACAGCGAACTGTAAAGGAATGATAGATTTATTTGTCGGACAGGAACGAATTCTTTCAATATTTTCAACATTTTAATATTGTAGTGCACCTTTTAGATTTATCAAAGCAAATAAATATACTTCTAGCTTTGAAAGGTAAACAAGAAAAATATGCTATCCGCGAATCGCGTGACCCCGCCACTGCACGGGAGCCGTAGGGACACCGCGGTGGTTTTAGTGAGTATGCCCCGTTATAGGGGAGAGCCTCCACACACCTCCTCCGCCAGTCCCAAGCCCGTGATTGACACACTCACGGTCGGGTTGGCGTCGAGTTGAGATGGCTCATAAGGAGCGTTTCCTCTGTAGTTAACAAAAAAAAAAGGGTACAATGAACTCTTTCGGTACAACATTAAAATTATAAATAAATAAATTTAAGTATATACACTCGAGGCGGGTATAACTCGAGTTTTGTGCGTATGTATAGAGTTAGAATACTGTTAGATATTATTACCGTGCCTAAGTTGATGACATTACACTGGCGATAAAGATTGTTATTGTTTTTTTTTTACTTAACAATAACGATTGTGTAAAATTACAAAAATAGTTGACCAGAATAAAAAATTTTCCAGATGGGAAATAGCTAAGAACTATGTAAGTATCTAGTTTATCTCCTTACCAAATAATCAAAATCAAATCACAGGTTTACATATGTAAAATTAACAAGCAAATCAAAGATATTATGGGCAGAAAACCAAACTTTCTTTTGCATTAATAACGGTTTTATTTTACGGGCGGTTTTCCACTCTTGTAATACTTCCAATGTTCGCTTGAGTAATAAAGTCTTAAATTTATAATATATATAAATGACGGGCAAAAGCTAGTAATATATATAATTTAAACACATATTCATATTCGGGTTCGTATGGCTGTATAGCCAATTTAAGACACATATACTGCATCATACCCTCAAAAGCGAAGCACTCACACACCGTCCCAGTGTGACATGGGAACAACACAAGCATTAAGTGACCACTTTGTCACGGCTGGCGTTGTTGCCTATTAATCAGACCCGGTTAGAAAGTGGCCGAACGTTGATTACGGACTCCAATGCCTTTGTGTAGAATTTTCCAATAAGCACTGTGTATTCGAGTTACTAAAAAGAAGTACTGTTTGTATACTCGAAACTGTTTGTTTTGAGCGAATCAATTCTGAGGAACTGGATTCGTTATACCTTTCGACTGAATTATATTTTACGTCTATTTTAACGTTGTTGTTTTGCCAAACTGTTATTGTTTCTTGGTCACACAAAATGATTCATTAATAGTCGTTCCAAGTAAAAGGGCGTTTTTATCTGTTATCCTGTTCATAAAGTCCTGAGAGTAGAAAGTACTTGAAAGCATAGAACGATAAATATAATGAAAAATGAAATTAAATTTAATTGTCCATAAGGTTAAACCACTTGGCGAATCTTTATAATTATTATTATTTTAAACGTAACTAAGTCTTAAAATACTATACAAAGAAATATATACAGAACATGCAAAAAATATATACAGAAAAAGAAAAAAAAAAATTTAGAGCGCGTCATGAAATTCATCCACATCGCCGTCAACTGGCAGCGTGCCCAGAACGCTGGCAGCGTTGCCACGTTGTATGGCGATACTTACCTTCTGGGCCAAATACAACCCAGCCTTCTGGTCACGCGAGGCGTCGACAAGTCTCTTTGCGATGTCTGACATGACCCCATGGCCCCAACGTTTCGACCCCAAACGGCTCAAATACGTAATCCCCTACTAGGTTTACGTATTTGCGCCGTTTGAGGGTCTCTGCTGTAGCAGCAGCAGCGCCCGCACAACCGGCTGTGCTAGGAAGATGTGATGGCGCGAGGGTATCGACACACGTTGCGTCCCATACCAAAGGCCTACCCAACTTCCATGGCAGTAAAGACATACCGTCTGGTCTTTTGCCGTCGTTGCGTACCAAGCCCTGAGGTTCAAGGTGGGCTGGAACGCCAGCGGAGACAAGAGCCCGACGGAGAATGTCATTAAGGTTGCCGTGTCGTGAAATACAACCTGCGCTCCTGGTGCATGAAAGGCCATGGTGACCAAGGCTGTCGACAGCCTCTCCACAGTGACAGCGATGTGGAGTAACACATGGCGCACCTAAACGGAGGCAAGACGCGATGCGGAAGGCGATCGTCCAGCATGGTACCGATGTTGGACGATGGCAGTGCTTGAAGCCAGAGGCCCGACTCCCACTCTCCCACAGCCAGTAGGCGAGCACGCTCTGCAGCATTAGACGATGTGCTAAGAAGGTTTTCTCGTATTCTGCTGCAAAGCGGCCCATCCCACTGCCTCTGAGAGGATAGGTTTCGGGGTAACTCAGTGCTTGGACAAGCTCTTCTCCAAGCATTCGTGGCATCGGTCTTACACGGCACCTCAGAATCGACCAGTGTTGGTGCTAAGATTTTCCTGGTCAATTCTGCAGTGCTGTGGACCGAGGACAGGAATGCTGGTAGGCTAACATCAGAAATTTTTCGAATACCGAGGCCGCCAAAACGTACAGGTAAGGACGCCTGTAGCCACAATCGGTCATTCAGTGCTATATTCAAAATTTTACTAAGAGTAGTTTGTATAATTTTGTCCATTTCAATGAGTAGGCTCGAATTTTTCCAAAAAGGCGAAGCTCGAATAGCGTGAGTAAATTTAGGCACGAAAAGACAATACCGAATTATAGTGAAAGCCGAATGAATGTTAATTTTGAGGAGCCTGTCCGAAATTTCACTAAAATTTTGAATTTTTTCACGAATAAATGTATCGAAACCTTCGTCTAAAATCGGGGACCCAAGGAGGCGAAGAGAACTTTTTTCAATGTGGGTTATATTGGGAGTCAGAAATTGAAATTTGGAAAGTATAGAGGATTTATTTAAATTGTCATTTATGAAAATTTCACATTTAGTTAGATTTAGGTCTAAGCCTATGGATGAAAATTTAGATTTCAAGAAAGCCAGATCTTGATAAACAGTCTGTACGTCGCCGTCGCCTGCCAGGGTTCCGTCATCTAGGTACCAGATATTGAATTTTGAATTTAACTGGCTGATGATTGGGTGAATAGCTAGGCTTAAAATGAGTGGTCCAAGAGGGTCACCTTGTTGACAGCCAACGGCGGATTCCAGAAGATTTTCCTTGAAGATCAATTTTGAAGGGTTTCTGTAACACTGCCAAAGAAAGTTGTAAATTTTGGGTGTTTCAATTTTAACTTGTGTCAACAAGGTGTCCCGGTTCACTGAGTTAAAGGCGTTCTTTAAATCAACCTTCAAGATAACCTCGCCCCCATTACAGCCAAGGTACGTTGACATTGCATGTATGGCAGCCTCGCAACCACCCTTGGATCCAAATCCGAGCTGCAGGGGTTGGAATTTATTACCTAAGTTTGTATAATAATAACGACAGCATATCTTGGCTGCCATACGCCTGTACGTACACCCCACGGCAATGGGACGAATGCCACCGTCCTTCTTTCGCAAGGCACAGAGATTGGCGCCGTACAAAATAGGGACGATGTCATCGTTCACATTGCCGGAGAGCATAAGGTTGATTAGGGCCGTTAGCTCCCTTAAAAGCGCGTCCCCAGCAGCCCCGGCGCTCGCACACACGAGATCCTTAAGGTGCTGTGGTGTTAAGCCGTCGAGACCACCGGCAGACCCGCTTTGGAAAGAGCAAACGGCAGCAACCACGTCCTTGGCTGTAACGTTGAGACAATCTGAGTTTGTGTCAGGTGGGTCAGGAAAGGAGAGGTTATCCCATGGCGCTGGATGCTTGCTTTGCAGACTCGCGAGTGTGTCGGCAGAGCAAGGCGCCACCACATCGCTACTAAACAAGAGCCTGGAGGCTCCCCTGATATCACCTTCCCTTAGTTTTGATTCTACATAATGGTAAATGGGGCTATTACGGTATGGTTTAGGAGGATGGGGGTTTAAATGGGATGCCGAATTATTACAGTTTTCTTTAATTTTTGATGTAAGTGTTTTTTTGTTATACGGTCTGTCTGTGCATGCAAAATTCTATAAGGAAAGGTGATTAACTGTTCCCAAGCTGTTATAGAATTTTCCCGGGTGACAAGACCTATGCACTGCGCTAGATTTTGGGCCACTGAAGGTCTTGCACTACCATAAGGTTATATTTGTATTATAGGAGGTAGACAAGCAGACTGCGTTCGCTTGATGGTAAACGATTACCGCCATTGGAATGTATAGACACCCGCAACTCTAGAGGAGTCACAAGGGCGTTGGTGTCTTGGATGGGCAAAAGAATTGTAGGAGCGGTGGCATGAAGGAGAAGAAAACGGGAAATAGTGCCGCCGGCAGTTTCATTCATCGAATAAAATACAACAGTATAAAACTGTTAGTTTACGTCGATATTCGCCGAATTCTAGCATTTACGCCGAAATTAGTGAGGCTCTGCTACCTAGTAAATCATTTAGTAAAATTCTACTGCCAGATACCAAATTATTGTGATTATCTATCATCAACACTCAGTGTCAAAACAAACCTTGGCGCCTGAACTTGACAATTTCCTCGAACTAATAAAAATAAAACAAAAATGAAAGTATATAAACAATAATAAAAGCCAATAATTTGTTGGTATTTCATCAATAAAAATGATCAAGAACTCCTAGATCTTGCTGGTGAGTCATTTAGCAATTTGCAGTTTTTAGTAACAAGATTAACTACATATTATTATGTAAAAATGTACAGTTTCCATTAAATACCGACTTGTTATTTTTTTATAAAAATGAAAACTGGCTTGACATTTTCAGCATTGAGTGTATTATTTGGTGTCCAGCAGAACCACAATCTCACGAATATTTCATTTGATCTTACAAAATATAGCTTGTGCAACTACTTACTAATTTAATTTTTTGGCCCAATAGAGCCACCGTAGAAGCAACAATGACCAAGTGTTTCAGTCCAGATTACATCAATACAAGAGTTATTATTGACTGTACTGAATTCCGAATTGAAATACCGACAGCAGTGGATGACCGTTGATAGTAAAAATACCACTTTGTCTTTTTATTCTATTTACTTTACTATCATATCTTTAATTTACTATAATTACATACTAGAAAGCAATAAAATACTGATATGTCATTATTTGGCATAATCCCGAATAGTTGCGCATGCTAGGTGGCGCAACTGTCGTGCACGGTCTCAATACATGACATTTGTTTTGCCACCTAAATAATCTTTTCTAAAAAAATAAAAAGCAATTCTATCCAAATTACAAACCCTCGCACCCAGTATAACCCATATTCAAAAAAGTTCTCTTCGCCTTCTTGGGTCCCTAATACTACACGAAGGTTTTGATTCGCTTATTCATGAAAAATAAAAATAAAAAATAGTGAAATTTCGGACCGCCTGCTCAAAATTAATATACATTCGGCTTTCACTATTATTCGATACTGTCTTTTTGTGCCTAAGTTCACACACGCTTTACGTTCTTCGCCTTTTTGGAAAAACCCAAGCCCACTAGTCAATATTGACAAAATTTTACAAAACACCCTAAGCAACATTTTAAATGTGGCTCTGAACGACCGAGCATGGCTACAGGCGACATTACCTGTTCGCCTGGGTGGGCTTGGCGTACGCAAAATTTCCGACGTGAGCTTACCAGCATTTCTGTCATCGGTCCACAGCACTGCAGACTTAACCAGGAAAATCTTAGCACCCACACTGGTCGATTCTGAGGTGCCGTGTAAGATCGATGCCATTAATGCTTGGAAAATGGCTTGTCCAAGCACTGAGTTGCCCCGAAATTTATCCTCTCAGAGGCAGTGGGACGGGCCGCTTTGCAGCGCAGTACGAGAAAATCTCCTCCGTACATCGTACAATGCTGCAGAGCGTGCTCGTTTGCTGGCTGTGGGAGAGTGGGAGTCAGGGCTCTGGCTTCAAGCACTGCCATCGTCCAACATAAGTACGATACGACCTTTCGCATCGCTTCTTGCCTCCGGTTAGGTACGCCATGTGTCGCTCCACATCGTTGTCACTGTGGGGAGGCTGTCGACAGCCTTGGTCACCATGGCCTATCATGCAGCAGGAGCGCAGGTCGTATTTCACGACACAGCAATTCTCCGTCGGGCTCTTGTCACCGCTGGCGTTCCAGCCCAACTTGAACCTCAGGGTTTGGCACGCAACGATGGTAAAAGACCAGATGGAATGTCTCTACTGCCTTGGAAGTTGGGTAGGCCTTTGGTGTGGGACGCAACGTGTGTCGATACCCTTGCGCCATCTCATCTTCCTAGCACAGCGGGTTGTGCGGGCGCTGCTGCTGCCACAGCGGAAACTCTAAAACGGCGCAAATACGTAAATCTCGTAGGGGATTACGTATTTGAGCCGTTTGGAGTTGAAACGTTGGGTTCATGGGGCCCAAGTGCTAGATCTCTATATAGAGAACTTGCGAAGAGACTTGTCGACGCCTCGCGTGACCAGAAGGCTGGTATGTATCTAGCTCAAAAAATAAGCATTGCCATACAGCGTGGCAATGCTGCCAGTCTCCTGGGCACGTTCCCAATAGACGGCGATGTGGAGGACTTTCACGACGCCCTTTAATTTTTTTATTTTTTTTTTCTGTTTTATTGTATTGTACCATATTTTAATATTTTAATTTAATTTTAGCAGTAAGTAGTATATAAGTAGTTATAATTGTTTTATGTTAAAATTAATTTAATTTTGTGGTCTTTAATAAATAAAAATATTTAAAGAATTTAAAGAATGAAGATAAAATCTCTTCACATATGTTCAGATGTATCTGCTTTTACTGCCAAATTATTGATTATTGCATCCAGCACTGATATCGTCTTTAGTATAGTTGATCTCTCCATGCCACTATAGTAGTGCACTATCTTTGTCTTTGAAGTGACGTGAACCGAAAGCAAAAAAATTTTTGGACGCTATTAAGTTTGGACGGAAGAACATTCGCAATTGCCAGGTATTGATGAGGTTTCGCTCCCTCTGTATTGCGGAAAGGGGAATATTCGATGCGGCAATATGTCGATATCCACTGATCTTGATATACCCGGACGATTATTTTGCGGGCCGGACTGAGTATTAGAGTATGTAACTCTAATACTACTCTAAACGCCGCAGGGAAATTCTGAATATTCAGATGACAACGGTGATCGGTGGAGTATTTGGGAGGTTTGGTTTCACATATTTAACGACTAAATTGATTTTGGACTGATGTTGTCACGTTGAACAGAATTCTGATTCAAATCTAGTGAAGGACTGAATGATATTCGCAAAAGGGCATTTAGAATAAACATAATATACTATAAATAATAAATACTTGAGTTGCCAGAAATATGTGATTAGCTCATCATTATAGTCTCCGAAACGTCTCATCACATCAGATGCGCCGGGATTGTTCTATCGTCGTAAGAGTGTGTGCCAATCTCCATCATCTATCCAATCCTGGCCGGTGACAAAAATTGGGGCAAACGACTTTACCTAGGTATCCTCCAACAGATTACAACGCTCTAGTATTAAGAGGCCGTTCCCGTTTTTTAAGCCATTTTGGCGATTAACACGCGCGGAGATACGTGATTGTGACTCAGATATATCAACAAATTAAGAAATTAACGATGATACTATTAGATCACTTCGTTAACTATTGTATGATTGTAGTAAAAATAAGTGTTTAATTACCTACAACAGAAAAATCAAGTTTCCGCAAAGCATGTTTTGAAGAAATCATTTTATGAGCATTACGCGATGGTCCATGACATCGAAAATAATGTGAGTAATTAACTTATAAATGCATCTATGACATAACAAGATCTTGCCCCTTGGTATGATTGTGCCAGAATGTTAGGTTTCATTCAGAAATAAACCAAAAAATGTTACGTAAAATGTCATTAAATTGTCAGTTTACGTCTAAATGGATTATTTTTTATCGCATAAAATACACTAAGAAATAAAAAAACAAATAGTCTCTAATAAGATTTGATATAATACCTTGCTAGGATAAAAAAATCAGCTTCTGAATGTGATTACAAATATTTTAAATTAATTTTTAAACGAAGCTAGAAATCGTTATATAAATCCTGTACGAGTCAACAGAACTTTAGACCGCGCTGAGCGCTCATCGAGGTAGGACGTGTGCCGTTTGCCGTTGTCACTGCGTCTGTGTGCGTGCCTTGTAAACACCACTGTATTTATAGCGCGACAAACCCTTCTTGATGTGAGTTATTATTGTTGAATGGTAACGAAATCGATGCTCTTATAAAATAAATACCGCAAAATTCAAAAATACTACATTCACTTAGGTCACAAGGTGACTCTTATGAATGTCAGAAATTGTATCTAAATATATATAAAACTCAAAATTGACTGACTGACATAGTGATCTATCATCAAACAGCCCAAACCACTGGAGGGATCGGACTGAAATTTGGCATGCAGGTAGACGTTATGACGTAGGCATCCGCTAAGAAAGGGTTTTGATCAATTCTACCGCCAAGGGGATAAAATGGGGGATGAAAGTTTGGATGAAACTTTGTCAATTTTAAACTGATCGGGCTGAGACTTTGCATGCATATAGTTATTATGACGTAGGCATTCCCTAAAAAAGGATTTTGATACATTCCACCCCTAAGGGGATAAAATAGGGGATGAAAGTTTGTATACATTTTCATAGATTTTCGACTGATTGAACTGAAGATTGGAGCTACTATGATGAAGACGTCCGCTTAAATATGATTTTGTTAAATTCAGCCACCATGGGGATATACTAAGGGATGATGGTGGATGTAAATGCATTAGTTTGAACTATCAGTACCTAGTGGAATGAATAAATTAAGACGAATAAAATAATTTTAGTTATAAATGTTGACAATAGATAACGTTGTGCAGTTACGTCATTTTTTTAATAGAGGTGTTAAGATTTTTTGCGGATTAATGACTCTCTCCAGTTATTACTTAACGTTCATCGTCAGGTAGGTTAGTTGTACAATGTACGCAGTTGGTTGGATGTTGTTGGTCGTTAAATCGTTTTGGTTGCTGTATAGCACATACCATACCTAAATATTTCTAGCGGATTATATTTGACGATTCTGGCTATTCTTTACTTGGAATGTATTGGATTGCATTTGCTTTGTTTCGTTTAAGTAGTTTTGGTTATAGACTCAGCTTTGTATTTGGTATTTATTTTGTTTTCGTTTAGTTTGAGCGTAGGTTTTGTCGGTTAGACTTTTTTAAAATGGCTAAAGAAAATCTGAACGTTAATGGAGAAGTTCAAGAATGTACTGTCGTCCCTATTGTTGGTGACGGTGCATGTTTGTTTCGTGCTCTCTCTTATTTAATGTACGGAACACAAGATAGAGCGATGGTGCGTTCAGACATTGTCACATATGTGGTTAATGACTGGAGCAAGTTTTCAATTACGACCCACTATTCACCCAATGGCTTGATAGTTTTAGCGCCTTATGGCAGACTAGAGGAAGCCAGCAGCTACGCCTACATTTTTTTTTAAATTTACCCGTTTTGGCCGATCCCGTGGGATTTTTGGGAAATCCCTTCTTAGTGCACCCCTACGGTCCCCAAGGAACATACATGCCAAATTTCAGCTTCCTGCGCCCAATAGTTTCGGCTGTAGCGTGTCTGTCAGTCAGTCAGTAACGCAAGGATTTTATATATTAAGATTAGTTAAGAATATTGTGTAATCACCAAGCCGAAGTCTACTGGTTGTGTACATGACTGCCAAGTCATACTTACAAAGAATGGTACCTCAACCTGGGAAACGAATGTTTTTAAGTTTTCACGTTTTCTAAACCGTAATTAAAAGCGCGTGCGTGCTGTGCTCGAAATACCTACTTATCCATATGGGGTCATAAGTCGTCTAAAGAACATATTGGTGGAGTAAATGCATCGATTTTGTACCTAATTAGAAAAAATCCATACTAACTTTGAGCCTCAATTTCTCCTGAACCAGTAATTTCCCAGGTATGGTGCCGAAGTAAAAATGTTCGTAGTGATTGGTACAATATGGGATTTCAGTTTTCGTTAAGGATCTTTTTACATACTGTATACAACGTTACTTATTTGTATACTTAGTGTAAAGGATGATTCACGTTACACCGGGCCGTGTCCGGGCCGGGTCCCGGCCGGGGCACGGCCGTGGCACGGTCAAATATTCATAGTATTGATTTGTATGAAGTAATTCACGTTAGGCCGTGGCACGGCCGTGCCACGTCCGGAGCACGGCTGGGCCACGCCTGTGCTCTGGCCGTGGGTATTGTTTCCCGGCCGGAGGGCAGTTAATGATTTAGGCCGGAACACACGGATCCATAATTATAAATTAATATTAATCATAGGTCGGTATATTACGGTATGTTTTTTTTAGAAATCGGCGAGTGACCACACGTACGCAGCTATAAATTATATTTTTACTACGTCACCAAAGTATGTCGACAGATATCGGACAATATATTTTGGTATAGCACGATACATGTTCGTATAGCAAGACATATTAACGCATATTTTGATATATTTTTAGAACACAGGGTGTTATTTTTCATCTGTTATTTGTGTGCATGTTGAACACAGTAATATCCTCTGCGCCCGCGACTCAGCCTTGACGCCCCCTTGTAGTAAAGGTACTCTGTGCGCCCTCTGCCTGTTTCCCGTCGTCAATGGCAATGGCGATAGCTGCCAACTCAATTTGTGAGAATTGCATTTTAATTAGTAATAATTACAAACTATCACCTCGTGTGACGCTATTCCAACAAGTACCGACAGGCACGGCCGTGCAATGAATGCTCGGAAACAGCCCGGTGTAGCATGAATGCCTAGCCCGGCCGGAGCATGCTGGATTCGACACGGCCGGGCCCCGGCCCGGCCGCGGCCCGGTGTAACGTGAATCATCGAGCATTGATTGCACGGCCGTGTCTGTCTGTTCAAGTAGGGATTGCGACAAACGAAAGAGAAACAATACCCATCGACATTACGACGCCGTGGCCCGGCCGTGGCACGGCCGGGGCACGGCCCGGCCACGGCCTAACGTGAATTACTTCATACAAATCAATACAATGAATATCTGACCGTGCCACGGCCGTGCCCCGGACGGGGCCCGGCCCGGACACGACACGGTGTAACGTGAATCATCCTTACCGTGTCCCGGCTGTGGTCCGGCCGGGCCCGGCCCGGCCCGGCCCCGGCACGGTGTAACTAGAATCATCCTTAAACCTATTAGGAATATATAGCACAGACAGCCGAAATCGCGGCAAAATGCAGCTGTTCCATTCATTTTGTCAATGTCAAAGTTCAATTTTGTATGGAACAGCTGATTTCCTTTGCAACATTTTTATAAAGTACCAGCAAAAAATTATTTTTTAATAATGACTCAATCACCGTCTAAGCGGTTTGTTCTATAAGGTTTGATTATTAAATACTTCCTGCCAGAAAAAAATTTTAATGTTGGTATGTAGGTATATGATTCTTGTGTTATAAACATCGATCACTAATCACTAGTTATAAATGGTGACAGCATGGTATTGAAAACAACATGTGACAAAACATTAAGACGTTACTTTTTAGGGTTCCTTACCTAAAAGGTAAAAATCGGCACCCTATTACTAAGCCTTCGCTGTCTGTATGTCCGTCCGTCTGTCTGTCTGTCTGTCACCAGGCTGTATCTCATAAACCGTGATAGCTAGAAAGCTGAAATTTTCACAAATTATGTATTTTAGTTGCCGCTATAACAACAAATACTAAAAATAATGAAAATATTAAGGGGGGACCCATACAAAAAACGTGTTTTTTTTTCGTATTTTTCCTCAAAATTACTAACTGTAACAGGTAGACGCTTTTAATTTTCACAGAATATGTAGTTTTATATTACCTTTCAAAATAAATAATTAAATTTAAAAAAAGTAAATAATAAAGGGGGGCTCCCATACAACAAACGTAATTTTAAAGCAATTTGTTACTCGATCTTAATAAACAGGTAGAAACTTAAAAAGTATTTAAGTATACTTACAACAAACGTGATTTTCTGTGTGATAAATGTGAATGTTGGTACGGAACCCTTCGTGCGGGAGTCCGACTCGCACTTGCCCAATTTTTCTTATTTATTTTAGCAAACGGTACATAGCGGCGATGATGGCTATCAGTTGATTTGTAATAGTACAATAAATGAGGAGATGGATACCCCAGAAAAATTTCGGCTACTTTTTCAGCTCAAGTAACATCTCATTTATATTGTATATTAATATTTTCAACCGACTTCAAAACGGAGGCGGTTCACAATTCAGTTGTATTATTTTTTCATATTTTTTAATGTTTGTTACCTCACTAATGCATCATTTATGGACCGATTTGGATTTATTTTTATTTCATAGGATATAATGATATTACTTCCAGCTTGGTCTCATAGAAAGTTTTCCGAAATCGATTCTGTATTTTGGATTTTATAACAGAATAACTAGAATTTGTATTTATTGTAATCTAAGTAGGTAAATGAGATTGCATGTTTCTACGACTGTTTGAAGTCGGCTTTTTTTTAACAACAACAATGGAATCTACCTGGAATTATTACATTCAAACATCAAAATACGTTAGTCAAAATAATTCTGTATTACGATCATAAAATGTATTGGTCAAAGTATCAATTTGTTTTGTCTCCGTGAGTTCACTGCAAGGTAGATTTTGTTGGGCTACACAGACGCACACATTGACACCTCGATCGCGTTGCCCGCGCGCTTGGCGTAAAATACCTATATACGCAGTCCGTGAATTTGGGAACGGCCTCTTAATGTATGCCGCAACCGCAGTCACTCATTCAAGTGGTGACGTCAAATCAAGTCATCCAATCACTACAACTACTTGGTTAAATTCCGTCAGAGTTCTCTTAGTAATGCAATGTGTTTTGTGCAATCCTGTAATAGAAAAACGTCAATACTAGTTGTATTCATGCTAACGTATCTATATCATCAAACCTGTCAACATTGGCGCAATCCTTTAAAGTCTTTCAATTACTTTAGGAGGCAGTAAAGGTCCTCAAAGGAAATACTCTACAAGGCATGGTCTATCTTGTCTATTTGAGGTTCTGAGAAATGTCCATCGCAGTATGTCTTATGCCTAAGGCTCTGATGAATATTGAACGACGGCGTCATCAACATAGCTATTGAACGAGCTTCTTGAATGGCTCAAAAAATCTTTGGTGCGTTAGAACTGCAGCTGCTGTAAGTGAGCTGTGTTTGATATGACGGGCTGTCTGAACTGTGCTCTGAATCTGTGAGAGTGCTTAGTTATTGGAATATTCTGTTGCTTTATAGGGTAAACTAAGATGGCTTCTTTTGAGGCAGTTTGAGGATGAGTTTTCCATTACACTATGTAGTTGCCTTTCTGTCACCGAAAATTTATATGGATTGTATTACTTCCACAGTTCCTAAGCTTCTTTTGAAATCGACATCAGAAAAACCGATGGTTCCCGGTTTGCTTGCTTGTAAGTTGTTTAAGTTCGTTTTAAGTGTTTCTTGCTTACTAGAAAACATTCAAACCGTTTGGAACAATATATTCACTTGAAAGCTTTTATGTCTAAGATCAAGAAATCATTACGAGGGATTCTATAGAAATCAGGAAGAGCTATTTATTTATATATGCATACACTAAGAATATATATATAGACTCGAATTAACGCGAACATGCAGAGGTGTTACGGATAAAATAGGAGACAAGTTAAAAAACTACTCCATTCCGACGTATTTACACCAGGGGCCAAAGTATACAACATGGTGGGCACACCAAAGGATGTTCTACCGCTACAAAGCCCAGGTGTCTATAAAATCAACTGCAGCTGCGGAAGCTCTTACATAGGGCAAACGAAGCGGACTATCGCTGAACGTATAAAGGAGCATATCGCAGCTGTAAAGAACCGTCAAACGAACAAACCAGCGATTGCGGAACATTTACTTCAATCGGGCACCAATCACTGGATTGAATTTCATCGTCCCCAAGTCCTCTCCACGGAACGCCACTTTTACCCAAGAGTTGCGTGAAGCGATCGAAATCAGAAAACATAAAAATTTAAATCGGGAAGTGGGCTTCAAATTGTCATCGGCGTGGAATCCAGTGATTCGGCTAACAACACCCCACTTTAATGCGCAGTCGGCGAATGTTCAATATACAGATACGGTTAGTGTGCTTTACGCCGGTACTTCATAAATCAACGACCCGGGGGTAGAAATAGAATCTTCTACCTCGCACTCGGAGACGTGACATCGCTACACCAGTCAGCTTGCGAACACGGGACGTGCAACCGTCTCGAAACGTCAAGCAAAATAAGGTATGTAAGTTTCTATGCGTACACTTATGTTATGCTAGTACTTAATCGCTCATCCCAGAAACGATAGTAGTAGAATTAAATCTAGGCTTAGAGAGAAAAATAAGTTATTTAAATAATTCGCTTATATATCATTTTCACAGACACTATCAGCTACAATAAATGCTAATACAAAATATATCTAACAGAAAAAAAAACTGCTCTATTGCGTATCCTAAACAGTAATACAAAAAGACGTTTATCTAAAACTAGAGGACGCCAGCAGCTATGCCTGCATTTTTTTTAATTTACCCGTTTTGGCCGATCCCGTGGGAATTTCGGGAAATCCCTTCTTAGTGCACCCCTTCGGTCCCCAAGGAACATACATGCCAAATTTCAGCTTCCTGCGCCCAATAGTTTCGGCTGTAGCGTGTCTGTCAGTCAGTCAGTAACGCAAGGATTTTATATATTAAGAAGATTAAAACCGTATATGAAATTCTTCCATGTTCAATTTCAGTTCCCCAATTCGATTCTATAGGACCTAAAACATTTTGCGCGGTGTACGGGCTATGAATATTTTACTGATCGCGTCTGCATCTGTAGGAGATATTTCGATATTCCGTTTTATTTTTATTTGTTTCATATTTGTCACATCATGGAAATACAGTGGCTCTATCGCCTCCAAATTTTACTGGTTTCTTGAATTCCAATTCAGAATGATCCCGTATGCCTATTGTTTTGCGATAAGAATGATATTTGCTTTTGTTTGCCTTTATTGTGTTGGTTTGGTAAAATTAAACTTATCGATACTGTTGGATTTGAATTTTTAAAGCCGTTCGGAAATATGGTGAGCTTTTGGGCCATCGTTAGGCCGCAGCATTTATTTTGTATGTTCCATTTAGGATTCCATTCAATATATTAAGGTTGATTAGTCAGTTTTGGGATTATCTTTAGCGTGGTAAACAAAATATGACTTAAAGTTCTTTTCTACAGTGGTTGCTATATGTGCGAGTGGTTTTTTGGGAAATAGAAATTTTATTGAATGTATGCGACATTACATTTTTGTAATATTCACATTTAAATTATTTCTGTATATTTACCAAACGACTAGCATAGCACATATTAAACAAATAAACAAAATAAACTAAAAAGCCTTTTATTTCACACCCTTTCAAAATAACAGTGAATAGTAACAATTATTTTTCTTTTCATGCAGTAATAAGTTAATATAATTATAATTATAATTGAGAAGTTATATAATATATTGAATTAGTATAAAAAACCAATTAATGTTGAATTAGAATTTAAGATAAAAAAATTACATTATTTAAAATTTGATTGATTCGATATTATTATATAAAAATAATTAATTGGGGATATTTAATATAATATTTGGCTATATCACAATTTTAAAACTTAATATAAAAAAGACTTGCGTTCTGATTGACTGACAGACACGCTAAAGCCGAAACTATTGGGCGCAGGAAGCTGAAATTTGGCGTGTATGTTCGTTGGGGACCGTAGGGGTGCACTAGGAAGGGATTTGCTGAAATTCCCACGGGATCGGCCAAAACGGGTAAATTTAAAAAAATGCAGGTGTAGCTGCTGGCGTCCTCTAGTTAAATGATAAAATTTGAATGCAATTTAAATAATATACAAAATAAATGTCTTTTAAGCGAGAGATGCCCAGTAATCTCATGGTCATCCATATTCTTCCAGCAGTTCCTGTGATGTGAGCACATATTAATTTAATTAAAACGGCTTTATCACCTTATCATATAACAGAATTGTGTACCATATTGTATTTAGTAATACCAAAGATATATTATTGCGTTCGCTTTTTCGTTACGGTGTGCTACAAATATTCGTCAGATGTCCGATTTTATGAACTCTAGAGCCCTTAAATCTAAAAGGAAACAAAACAAATTCACCAGATCCGTGGACTTATTAGTAGACACGAAACAAGAGACTTACTTATTAATACTTGTGTGTCTGTCTGCTTCTTTTATAACTTATGTTAATTAATATAACAGGAAGACTTTTGTCACGAGTCGGTACAAACAACGAATTATTCTTCACAAAACACGTTTCCAACACAAGAAGTTTGAACATTTCCACGCGCACGCACGGCATCATCCGGATTACGACTTACAAGTGCGCTTACCTTCGCGGACAGCCACATTACTGATAAGCAGATAAAATTATCTAAGGACAAAGTTCAGGTTAAATTATAACACAATAGGTATTGTGAAAAACCTTGAAGTCACAAACTTGAAAACATAATTCACCCAGTCTCCCTTATTCACACAGCTAAAGTTTCAAAAATAAAATGTAGTTCAACAGGGCTCACATTTCTGAAGCACTTAATTAATGGAGACCAGAATGGAGTGAAATACTTTTCCTTTAAAGTCAGGAGAAAAACTAAGATAATAGTTTGTTCAGGGCTCGGGTTAGCGGACATCTTTTTACGACTCCCTTAGTAATTGAATTGCTCTGGTTGCACAGTCTCTTTAATCATTGGATTGTTCGGATTTTAAAATTTTCCGTCGAAATAGATTATAGACTTCAGTGTTTCTGTTTTTGGTTGACGAAAATGGTCGAATGAATGTTTCCTTTTTTAAATGAGCTTAAAAGGTTTTGGTTTTGTCTGTTGCGTGGTTTGTTTTGTGTTTATTTACTTTTGATTTTTTTGCTGGAAGTTATTTAATGATCAGTGAATAGTAGGTACTCTGGATTTAACTTCCAAATACAAGTGTAAAAAACAACAATACAGTAATAAGAACCTTTTGTAATATTTATTTGAAGTTTATTTGGCAAAAGACTCTCAAATTTTAGTCAATACGTCGTCAGTCTTCCAACGCAACTTTTCCTAATGAAAACTATCGTTCTATTATTATATAAGCACATAATTGCTACCTTATGTCGAGATGACCAACACCCATGACGTGCAGAAGCTTATAATGTAACGGTTGAGACTGAAGTATAATTTCAATATAACACCGCAGTTTCTATCAAGTGTAAAGTGTAGTGTCTAGTGTTCCAATGCCATTAATAACACGTGGCATCTCCGCTGCTGATATTAAACTTCAGAGAGTCGGGGTGAAAATGAACTCGGATAACGCAAGCAGCTTGACACTGCCATCTAGTATTATACATCGCTTTTATTTGAACGCTCATCAGTTTTGAAGCAGTAGTTAGGGCGTTGATATATTTATTTATAGTTTGTAAGCGAATTAGATAATGTGCACTTTGAGACAAAAACAAATGAAAGGTATTAAAAAACAAATTAGAAACCTGAAAACAATAGTCAGGTTCCCACTGTGAAAGGCTTCTAAAAAGACTGGAAACGCCGGCAGCACTAGAGACGGCACATTTTTCATTCAACGGATATGATTGATATATATATACTGGATTGCTTGATTGCCTCGTTGGTCGGTCGTTACTGGATTGCTTGATTGCCTCGTTGGTCGGTCGTTAGGAAATTCCCAGTAGCAACGGAGTCTGGTAATGTGCCCGGTACGGCAATAGGCTCGCCCCCTATTACGTGGGACCTAAAAATTCATGGCGAAATGTGGGTGTAATATTACACCTCTGCCTACCTCTTCGGGGATACCTCCAGCTCCTTACAAAAATAAAAATATGTACCATAATATTGGCGATTTAAAAGAGTCGCCTCGAGTTTTATTGCCCGTTCTTTCTCGTGGCTCTACCTATTGCTTTGCGAACGAGGCAGTAAATGTAAATGTAGAAGCATTAAGTAATTTAATTTTAAAATTGACGTTCATAAGCGTCACCTTGTGACCTAGATGAATAAATGATTTTGACTTTGACTTTGACTTTGATACAGGCGTGAGTCTATAAAAAAAATATAATCTATAAAAAAATATATATAGGTATATATGCGGGAGTAATGTCCTACCGACCGATTCCGGCCACGGCGGCTTGTCTATATATGAGACTTGCCAACTGCGCGGGACACACTATAGTGCACAAGTGTGTACGCAAACACAAGTGCACTCTCTTTTTCCTCACTCTCATAGTCCGATGGGACGCAACAAGCGACACGACCAGAGAGAGATTGGGCGCAGGACCAACGGCTTAACGTGCTTTCTGAGGCACGGGGGTGTGACACGGCCAACTCTCTGACACCGAACTTCTATGGCATTCCTAACAGAAACACCCAATATCACTTTTTGCTCGACTCGGGCATCGAACTCGAGACCTCATGCCCCATCCGCAGTCGCTAACGCTACCGTAGGACCACAGAGGCAGTCGGAGTAAGCGAATTAGATAAGGTGCACATTGACGCAAAATAAAAAACGAGGATTAAAAAAAAATATACCTGAAAACGATTGTCATAGGCAACACCGGCAGAACCAGATATGTATTTGGGTGCATTACGCCGCATCCGACATATACAACGTGTATGATCGATGTTGATGGGTTTTCAACTATTCATATAAATTTATTTTCACCGGTCCGTCAACCTTTAGGTCCGACATCACAAGCGGAGCAGTAGGTCATCCTCAGCCTTGAATATGATCACTTGTTCCACTCTTAACTTGTTCGACACTGATCACAAGTAATGCCCATCGACCACTTGTGACGGCTACCGACCAATAGTGATAGGTACTGACCACTAGTAGCAGCCATCCTCATTTACCACCAACGAACTAGGCGCGCGATTGCCATCAATAACACTATGGGCATCAATAACCATGACTACACGGTTGGCGGAGTGGTTTAAGTGGCCGCCTCGCCGCTTGACACTGCGCCGAGTGTTGTGGGTTCGATTCCAACATGAGACAACACTTTGTATAATTCACAAATTGTTGTTTCGAGTCTGGGTGTTCATTGTGTCCGTTAGTTGTATGTTTGTAAAGTCCCCCACGACACAGGATTTAGTCCTAATGCGGGAGTTGGCTTTAAAAAAAAAAAGAATAACAGTCGTCGGTTAACCGTTTAGCATTATGTGTAGACATTAAAAAATATCGCAATAAATAGCGTTCTGATACCTCCCTCCCGTGGGATCTCCACCTTGTCGTGGTGGGGGTTCAGTAACCGTGGGTTTGAGGTATACCCACGGTGAACTAAGCGGGATCCCGGGAGGAACGCTCCACGTGGGCCTGCGTGAGGCCTGCGTAGGATGCGTCCCAAGGTGCGGGTGCGGTGGACAGTTCTGTCTGTCCCTCACAGTCGGGTGCGGTCGTGGGAGAAGAGGCATGTCGGTGTTGCGTTGCCACGCACCCTATCTCCCGCGACCAAATGGGGGCGCACCATCGTTGCGTCGCGGTGGGACCACAGAGGAAGAGGAGATGCGGTGTTGCGTTGCCATCCTCCCTCTCCTCTGCGGCCGCTGGGTGTTATGGCGGCGGAGCCCAACACCTTCATCCGCCGCCAAGGGGATTTCGTTCGGGGCCCGCCTGACCATCTGGCGGGCCAATACCCGTCGGGGGTAGCGAGGACTGCTTCGGTGAAATCCTACCCTCCGACACATGGGTACATGCGGAGCACGGGTTTTTTTTTAGTCAGTAAGA
Source organism: Euclidia mi (assembly GCA_944739405.2). NCBI lineage: Eukaryota > Metazoa > Arthropoda > Insecta > Lepidoptera > Erebidae > Euclidia > Euclidia mi. Next base: position 19,385,324 of record OX123204.2, on the reverse strand, counting down.
GTCTGACAGTCCTCTTCGTCCTTCCCCCTAGGGCGGAGGGACTCCAACTCCATTCCAACCCGACACCAAAAAAAAAACGTCACTAAAACTCCTTTAATCTTTTCGCTGTACTGATTATATCATACAGTTCAAAGATTGTTCTGAAGTTCCGAAAATATATTTAAACAATATTTGCAGAATTTATTTTTATTTACATATCCGTAATTCTTCAAATTCATTTTCAAGTCTTTTGCTAGGTAAATTACGTCCTATATTCTGTTTGAGAAGGAACTATTTATAATTTCAACAAATTTGCGAGAACGCGGTGTGAGCCCTAAGTTGATGATGACCATAGACAAATGATTGGTCTCGCTCTGAGCGAAGCGAAACCAATCATTTGTCTTGGTTGATGTCATTATACGAGCGATAAAGATTGTTATTGTTTATTTTATTTAACCATAACGACTGTGTAAAATTACAAAAATAGCTGTCCAGAATTTAAAATATCGAGATGGGAAATAGCTAAGAACTATATAAGTATGTAGTTTATCTCCTTACCAATTTATCAAAATCGAATCACAGGTTTACATTTGTAAAACTAACACGCAAATCAACAAAGCTATTATGGACAGAAAAACAAACTTTCTTTTGCATTAATAACGGTTTATTTACGGGTGGTTTCCCTCTCTTGAAATATTTCCAATGTTCGATTGAGTAATAACGACGTAAATCTATAATATATGTAAATTAAACAAAACAAACAATATAATCTAATACGGATTTATATGTTTGTTTAATCCTTACACCTATGGTCCAATTTATGACATACATACTGCATATCCTCAAAAGTGAAGCACTCACACACCGTCCCAGTGTGAAATGGCAACAGCACATGCATTAAGTGACCACTTTGTCACAGCATGGCGTTGCTGCCCATTAATCAGACCTGGTTAGAAAGTGGCCGAACGTTGATTACTGACTCCAATGCCTTTGTGAAGAACTTTCCAACAGACTGTGTTACAGTATTCGAGTTACTAAAAAGAAGTACAGTTTGTATAGTCAAAACGGTTCGTGTTTGTTTTAAGTAAATCAAATCTGAGAAACTGAATTTGTTATACTTTTCAGCTGAATTATATTTTATGTTTATTTTTACGTTGTTGTTTTGCCAAATTGTTATTGTTTGTTGGTCACACAAAATGATCCATTAAAAGCCGTTCCAAGTAAAAAGGCGTTTTTATCTGTTGTTCTGTTCATATAGTCCTGATGGTAGGAAGGAACTTGAAAGGATATAGGTAAATATGAGAATTTATGAAAATCCATTGAATTGTCCATAATGTATTTTCTTTATTATAAGAGGCAGACAAGCAGACTATTCGCCTGTAAGCGATTGCTGCCACTTGTGAATAGTATAGACACCGGAAACCCTAGACAAGTCACAAGTGCATTGTCGACCTGGATGGTAAAAGGAATTGGAGGAGGACGACTCTCACATATCCAATAGAACGCATCAGTATAAAACTGTTACGTCAATATTCTGTAAGAGGGTAGTACATACATTCAAGGCGAAATCAGCAATGCTGTTCTGCCTAGTAAATCATTTAGTAAAATTCTACTGTCAGATACCAAATGATTGTGAGTAACTATCATCATCACTCAGTGTCAAAACAAACCTTGGCGCCTGAACTCGACAATTTCGTCGAACTAATAAAAATAAAACAAAAATAAATTATTTTCATTTTTCTACTAAATTATTCTAATTCCTGAAACGTTAAGTATCTATTTAATTAAGTTGCGCCTCTACTAAGTGTCGGCGAAGAGGTAGGCGGGCTAATTTCACAGAATAAAAATGTTTTTATAATATTAATGAGTAAAAATAGAGATCACGAGAAGAAATCAAGTACCAATACTAAATAAGTTGTGCCCTTCGTTTAATCTCTGAGGTGTGAAATAAAAAATCTTTCCATAGTGGATGCGGTCATCATAATAGGAATGCACAGTCCAACTTTCATGCTTCTAGCTTTAATAGTTTTAGTTTTGAGATGATCTGTTTGTCAGGCTTTAAATACAGTTTGATAATATCTATTGCCATAACATAATAAAGATGCATGTCACCACCCCATATCATCCCTTGGGTGTCGTAAGAGCCGACAGAGGGAGCATATTGTGCAGAGAACAGCACTGTAAGAGAAGGAAAACTTGATACAAACCCTATACCAACCCGTTTGGCCAGCGTGGTATAGTAGGCTAATTCATCCTTTCAAAGGAGAGGCCTAGTCCAGCAGTGGACTGTTAAAGGCTGATGATGATGAATAAAGATGCAGGGTTTGTTAGTTTTAACACGCTTATCTTAGCAACTACTAGTTTGATTTGGATAACTCTTTTCGTGTTGGATAGCTCATTTGTCGAGGAAGGCTAAAGGCTATGTATTAAAATTACATTACGAGCCATATGTGTGGAGCCGTTTCCGTTAATGGCACAATTTTAATGATTAATAAAAATATCTTCAACCCGAAAAAATGTATACCTTATTCTACAACGACTTGCCGAATCTTACAATGAAGTCCAGTACATAGGGGGCTAATTATCACTAAATTCCTTCTGGACGGAGATGCTGTTGGTAGGAACGAAGAAGCATAGGTATCATACCGGACGTATTAAAAAGATAATAGGCACATGGAGCCCGTACGTGTGAGATGTACTTGTAGCATACGCATGACGCAACAGGCACGTAAGTACGACGCACTTTTTAAGTAACTAGATCCTATTGCTGGCAACCTGCACATAACCTGCATTTGCGTATGGTTATTTTGCAGGGTGGGCCTGGGTCTTCATAAAACAATGGTTTGAAGTTGGCGTCCAGAATAGAATTTCGTACAGGCAACTATAATTCTAGGGTGTGCACTAGACCATGCTAGGGGGGCACGGAAAACCCGACCAAGCTGCTATTTACGCCTAAGATAACCTGAATCAACTACCATCCTTATTTAGAAACAATATTTAGAAAGTGAAATAATTTTACCACGTTCCGCACCCGAAAATCTATTTACCGAATACCTGAAACCAATTCTGTTGACTAAGCGTCGATTCTCCAAAGCTAGTCAAATGTGCGCAGCGTCAAGTCGATAACAGTGTCATTTCCAGTCCAACCGCTATGAAATTCGCTTCTCCAGGTACTTTCAATTGTTGTGAGGTTTGACGACGATTCTCATGTAACAGACTTGAAGTGGAAACGTACAGTCAGGTTCATAAGTCATTTATATTTACGTAATTAAGAATAGTTTCATTGATCCAACTTATTATTATATCTTGTAGGTTTTTTAGAATCTACAAAATCGTATAAGATATAATAATTAGTTATGAATCAAGATGAAGAAAATTTACCTGAGTCACCTATAGCTACCGGACGCAACAAGCTGAAATTTGGGAATATATTCCTTGGAAACTGGAGTAGATTTTTTTTCGAAATTCCTACAGTAGGTATCGAACAGAAATGGTTAAATAAAAAATGTGCTGTCTTAGATGTGGCCTTAGACGTCCGTGTGGTGACAGATTAAGAATACGGAATGTCACCATATCATCCCATGGGTGTCGTAAGAGCCGACAGAGGGAGCATATTTTGCATAGAACAGCACTGTAAGCGAAGGAAAACTTGATACAAACCCTATACCAACCCGTTTGGCCAGCATGGTATAGTAGGCCAATTCCTCCTTTCTAAAGAGAGACCTAGTCCTTGTCCAGCAGTGGACTGTTAAATCCTCTAGTCATTTATAACTTTGTTATAATAATCGAAAAGTCTCTCGTAATTTTAATTCATAAAAGATCTAGGGAAAGTTTTTAAGTGCGTAGTGATTTTTGTAGTTGACTGTACCTACCTATCTTTTGAAGCTTGCGAAGAAATAATTACAGCCGTGCGAAATTAGGCTATTATAATTTATTGTACCTAAAGCCTATGTATGGCAACATTTCGTATTATTATTTAAATAATACAAAACAAACCTAGTTGTATAAATAGGTGTCTATTTGTATCAAATAAATATGGCATTGCTTCGCTTTAACAAATTTTATTTGTCGTATTTATCATGTTTGCTATTCGTTTGTTTTATCGCTATTTATACGAACAATGAATGGTGTAATGATTTATTAGGTACACTAACAATTTATTCAAACATAGATACATTAATACGTAATATCTACACCTACTTCTAATGGCAGCGATAGCCTAGTGGAGATACCAACAGACTGCCATGCAGAGGGTATCGAGTTCGAATCCACGGCGTGCACCAATGACTTTTCGGAGTTATGTGCGTATTGAATTGGTAATTATCGCTTGTCCCGTGCCTCGGAGAGCACGTTAAGCCGTCGGTCCCGGTTGTCATGTAGATCTTTGACAGTCGTTACAGGGCGTCAGTACCTTCTAAATAAACTGACACTAGTCTAAACCATAGAATATCGCTATCCCTTCGGGTTGCGGAGGTCAGACAGGCAGTCGCTCTGCGGAAAAGCTAATATTCAGCCAAATCCGGTTAGATTAGTAAGCGGACCCCAGATTGAAACTGGGATAACGCTAAGAGGATGATGATCTACACCTTCTTTTTTTTTTTTTTTTTGTTTTACGAGGTGGAAAATCCCTTCGGATCTCCGACCCTTGGGGGAAATAAGAGCCGGAGTATGTGGTGTTTCCACTAAAAACCACCTCGACTGCCGCCATGTACCTGTGTGTCGGAGGGTGGGGCATCACCTAAGCACTCGTCGCCACCCTCCGACGGGTATTGGCCCGCCAGATGGTCAGGCGGGCCCCGAACAAAACCCCCTTGGCGACGGATTAAGGTGTTGGACTCCGCCGCCAAAACGCCCAGCGGCCGCAGAGGATAGGGAGGACGGCAACGCAACACCGCATCTCCTCTTCCTCTGCGGCCCCACCGCGACGCATCGAATGGTGCGCCCCCATTTGGTCGCGGGAGATAGGGCGCGCGGCAACGCAACACCGACACGCCTCTCCTCCCGCGACCGCACCCGACTGCGAGGGACAGACAGAACTGTCCCCCGCACCCGCACCGTTGGACGCATCCTGCGCAGGCCCCTCCAAGCCCACGCGGAGCGTCCCCTCCTGGATCCCTCTTAGCTTCACCGCGGGTGACCAATCCACGGTTACTGAGCCCCCCCACCACGACAAGGTGGAGATCCCACGGGGGGGATGATGATCTACACCTACTTCTAATAAAGCGACGAAATCCCTTTCGTCCTGTAGGTATGTATGAACGCTATAAACCCAAAACTACCCAAGGATTTTTTATATGTCTTTTACTAATAGATAGTGTGACTCCTGCGGAAGGTTTAGGCATGTAATTTACGCGGGCAGAGCCACAGGCAAAGTCTAAGTCAAAATTAACGATTGTCAAAGCCTGTAAGGTTACTTCACGGTAGAACAGACTACTTCTTGCCTTAGTTTGTAGCATAGAATAATATGAAGAATAAATTAATGTCTTCACGGTTGACGTTTCAGCGTTTAACACCACGCCGAGTGTTGTGAATTTGATTTCAATGTGAGACAAGACATACTTTGTGTGATCAACGAATTATTTAGACTTTGAGAGCTCTGCCTGCGTGGTCCAGTGGATAGCGTATGCGACTGCTAATCGAAGGGAAGGGTCTGATTCCCGAGTCGGGAAAAAGTGTTACTGGGTATTTCCAAATTCTCAGTAGCAGCACGGAGTCTAGTGATGTGCCCGGTGACGGCAACAGGCTCGCCCCCTATTACGTGGGCCCTAAATATTCATGGCAAAATATGGGAGTAATATTATACCTCTGCCTACCCCTTCGGGGATACAGGCGTGAGACTATTAAAAAAAAGTTGAGAGCTCTTAGGGTTAGTTTTACCATTGTCTGATGAGTTGCTGTTAAATTAATTTGTCAGATAACTTATAAAAAAATCTTTTAGCTTTTCAATGTATCTGGATCGGCCTATCCTATTGCCTAAGACTACTCTTAAATCTGTGCCAATTGCTGGTATAATATCCTATTTCGGTGGTGAAACTGGGCCTTGGTGTCCGATGTGTGTAATATACCCGCGATACTGAATATATTTCTAGTGCGTTGTGCTATGCACTTCTTACTTGAGTGACAGTCTGCCACGCATTTCCTTCGGCGCACATCATTGACTTTTATGTAGATATCTACAATAGTCGCTGCGGGAAGTCAGCAGCCATGAAACAGTATCTGACAATGATTTAACCAAAAAAAGGCCCAAAAATGCTTTGGGCTGCGGCGGTATACGCCAATTGTTCTAAAGAAAAGTTATTAGCTATTCTGTCATATCCAGTTAGACTGTAAAGCGGTTTCCAGGCTTCATGCAACCGGAATAACGCTGAGATGATGATTGTAAATTACTGCCACTTAGATATTGAAGTTGTAAGTCTAATGGGAATTGTCCACGCTCTATTGATTAAGACTCTGGTGTAACTAGAGAAGTGTCAAGGCATGTTTATTACATCAGTTGTCAGTGTATTAGATAATTATTTATAATTATAGTATAAATTGAGACACTGTATGCTACAATTGTGAACTAGTTAGTCCAGTTTATGTAGTGTCTGCAGTTAATTTGCACAAATTACTTGTAAATATTATTACACAAATTACTTGTGGTGGTAAACTAAGTCAATGTAGTAATAGACTAGTAGGTCGCTCACAGGCCGCTACGCAAAGGGTCTCAGGTTCAAATTACGGCACGTGCCTATACTGAAGCCTAATACCGAAGATAAACTTCGCGAGAAAACACTACAGATCTGAGACTTTTCTAATGTTTTCCGAAAGTCATGTGAATTCTGCTAACTTCTAGCCAGTGTGGAACATTGTGGCCTAACTCTTCTTATAGTGAGAAGAGGCGTGTGCCTAGCAGTAACGCAGTTTATATACAGGGGTTATATTGTTTATCTATATAAAATTGCAGTGGTAGCGTTACATACCTATAACTAGTGCCACCTATAGTACAATGGTGAGGTAAGTAACGCCAGCGACATCTAACAGACACTCATGGAACTACGAACACTACATGATTGAAGATCCTCAATCTCGCTATTATAAGTCATACATGACCATGGTCTAATATAATCGATTAGCCTGGTCAGAGGATCCACCTTCTAGTTAAAGGAACACCACACCTTTTTCATCCACATAGTAAGCACTGAAATAGCGTCCTAAACTATCCGATGTTTACTACGATGACCTCATTAGTAATTACTTACCTAGTTCGATTGATTTGCCCTATCGCAGTGCCCACGGTAAAAACTATACAGTTTTCATCAATCATAACGCCGTGGCCTGTCAAGTACAATTATTAATTCAGAATCGCTTGAATAGAGACATCACAACTCTTGTGGGGGATTATGATTAGGCAATGTCCCTGAGAACTAAGGTTATAAATTTGTTTAGATTCGGCTAGAAAAGACAGACCTACCTGTATCAGTAACATAGCATATCGCAGAATATGGAATTGCATTAATATGGCTTAGAATACAAGGGCTAAATATACCATCAGAACTGTTCCCAGATTCACTTTATTTTGGAATTACCAGCAAAGTAGTGTTGAAAGTTTATTGTGTATTTACGCCATTAACTTAAACACTCATTGTTCTTTCTACTTTCCTAAGGATGGTTTGGACTTGTTGATTTGCTTTCCTTATGGTTGCTACTGTAACAGTACGAGTAAAAAATCGTATTCGTAAAAATCTCAAACACAGGTTAGTGCATTGCTATCTAGGTGACCTACCACCTACTGCACCCATGGAAAAGTAAATTTGAATTATAACAATACTTGTATACGACGCACTTCAGTACAGTAATTAGAAGCTGCTACTTAATTTAAAGTAGATGTAACACACTTAAATACTACTCAAACAACTCGTAATTGCAACTGAGCAGTAGTACAGTAATGACAGCTTACATTATAAAGCCAACTGTCTTCCCAAGTAATAAGTTTAAACATTGTCCCGAAATCCTTTTATTGTTCCACCTAACCTATTTCTTTAATGCTTTTACAAAAATAAATGTTCCACTCTAATTTCCTAGCAATTTAACACCATTTAGGTTTTGCACTTACCTAAACACTTAGGATAAAGGAATGGTTTCATAAAAATATTTCGAAGCTAAGTTCTAAGTCTGATCACGTATTTCTATGTCGTTTATAACATAAAATATGTACTCATTTTCAGAGTACGCGTACCTTGAAATGATTTACCTACATTTCGCTCTTGTACAGTTGAATATCTAATGCTGCGGCCACACTAGAGATATCAATTAGGTATTATATTAGCTTTTTATGTGGGTAAAAATATATTCGTATGGCTGGGGCTTATTAATCTATATCTATATCCAAACTGAATGAAATGAAAAACTACATCCTGAAGCCCGAGATTCGATCATACCTACATATATGAAAATATAATAATATATAGTTACTGATATGCCACCGGAAAACCTAAATGAATACTAATATGAATATTCGTCAGTGGGTTTCTTTGAGAACATAGGCATAAACTATGGAAGGATTTTTAATATTCAGAAAAATGCAAATGGTTTTGTGCATTTGTCAGCGGATGCAATTTTACTTTATATATGTCAAGATTACGAGTATTTTATAAGTGTAAAGTTAAACCAAGATTTATGGAATCGCAGCTCTTGTTGTGTGGCCGCCATCTTGAAATACGTCAGCTATATACTAGAGAATCACATGATATAATATAATTAACTATGCACTTATTCGCTTGCTTTTAATTAAGTATGCCTGTGGAGCAAAGAGTCGGTGAGGCAGATAGGTAATTTATGCTCAGCACTGCTCCAAGAATTAGTCATTTATATTTCATTTTATCTTATATGTATTGCAAAAAGGGTATTACAGCGTAGATGAATATAGAAACGACAAAAATGTTTTAATTTAATAATAATAAAAATTATTCTGTTAGTTGATTCATATTTTATTATTGTTCTTATTGTTTTTATTTGTAATAATTTATAATGGTATTCAATGAATAATGTAATTAATGTATTTATCTTTTAGTGTGTAATAATTGTGTGTGTAAATGTGTATTAGTTTAAGAATCTTGTAACTATATTTTCAAAAAAATGTTTCGGCGAACCGAATGTTCCTAGTCGATTTGGGAAAACTATTAATATTGTGGACTGTAGGATTTCGGTTCTTATCGACTAGGAAATGAGGAAGTGAAAAGGTGAAGTTGATAGGAGCCCCTTACCTTGCTCGGCAGTCTTTTTCTTTGCAAATGGCAGCCTCCTGATGTCTTCGAGAATCCTGAAGCTGCTTGAATCACTCCACTACACAAATCACTTTCACTCGCGGGCGGTTTTGTTAGGTTTTGGTATAAGCGGGAGTGGTAAAAAATATGGCGGTGCGGTTTGCGTTATACGACGGACATGAGTTTTTTTTTTACCTAAGTAGGCAACACTTTAAAGCGGTGGAATTAAAAGTTGCTTGAAATATGAGATTTACAAGACAACTATGATAGTTCCAGAAATAATGTATATTTGTTAAGAAATAAAATGACTTATGACTTATGACTATTTGTATCAACCACGTAATTAAGCTGGGTTGTATGCAATTATCTCTTCACAATGTAAGGTGATAATCGAAGACCAATTTAAGGTATTGTTAACTTAGGGCTGTATTATTTCTGAGGATATGAGTATATTCTCGGCAAACGTAGCGTAGGACTCCCTCCTCCGTGGACTGACTGACATAGTCACTACACGATACTACTTAGTCACTACATCCAAACTGGTTTCTAACGGCTAGAGATGAAGAATCAAAAATAGAGCTCAAAAGGCGTGTTATTATAGAAGTCTCTATGCATTAGTGGATTACAGCTGTCTAATAAATGGTCTAATGAAGTGGAAAGTATTTAACACTAGAAAGACTCATCATACTCCTAGCGTTATACCAGTTGCAATCCGGGGTTCGCTTACTAGACTAACTGGATTTGACAAAATATCAGTTAATTAACTATTTAAAACGCACCTAACTCCGAAAGGTCATTGGTCTGCACCGTGGATTTGAAACCGATAGCCTATGCATAGCTGTCTGTTGGTGTCTGCCCTAAAGCCCTAGCCAAACAATTTAAGAAACTTTAAAGTGTTATATAATTATGTGTGATTTTGTAAATGTGTATGTGTGGGAGCACCCTCCGCTAACAAATTTCGTACAAATTACGCACCTAGTGACATACCACATCCTGCATGAGATTCGAAACATTACAAGTGTGTGGTTAGTCGGTCGACATTTAATTGCTGCGGTGGCCCCAACTACCAAGTAATAAGACAAGTTGCTGTCAAACTGAGGGTGTGTGACCGATGTGAAATTAATCTTTAGACAAAGAGTTAATGAGATTTTATACGTTGAGCGAAAAATAGGGATGAATGCGATTCATTTGAAGCCATTTTTAACAAACCAGTGTAAGTGTATGAGTAGGTAAATTTATTAATTTATTTGTGCCCTTCAACGCCTTAACTACTCCACGATTTATCATGCATATTGCATAAACGTTCTCAAGGGTACGGGCAAAGATATTAATAATAAGTCTAGTTTTCCCAATATGCTGAAGTAAGAAGATTTAGTTTCACTATAAGAACGAGCCAATTATTTCAAATAACCAAGGAAAAGCGCAAACCAGGACAGTTCTGTCTGTCCTTCGCAGTCGGGTGTGGTCGCGGGTGGAGAAGCGTGTCGGTGTTGCGTTGCCATGCGCCCTATCTCCCGCGACCAAATGGGGGCGCACCATTGTTGCGTCGCGCTGGGGCCGCAGAAGAAGAGGAGATGGGGTGTTGCGTTGCCGTCCTCCCTATCCTCTGCGGCCGCTGGGTGTTTTGGCGGCGGAGCCCAATACCTTCATCCGCCGCCAAAGGGGTTTTGTTCGGCACCATCTGGCGGGCCAATACCCGTCAGGGGGTTGCAACGAATGATTCGGCGATACCCGACCCTCCGACACACGGGTACATGTGAAGGAAAGTCGATGTGGTTTTTAGTGGTAACACCACATAATCTGGCTCTCATGTCCCCAAATGTCGGAGATCCGAAGGGATTTTCCACCAAAAACAAAAAAAAATAAAGGTAAAGCGCAAACCGAATGAACAGTAAATTCAAAGGATTATTTTTCAAAAGTCTGAATGGTCTTTAATTTATTTTTATGTGCGCAATGATTTTATGAGTCAATTTTGCATGCATGCAATATAATAAGCCCACAGCGATACTTCTCTAATATAATATAGTCGAGTAGAATTATCCACCTTAGACCTCCTCCGGAATCATACACTGTTTATAGGTGACTGCCCGTGCGTGGTCCAGTCGATAGCGTCTATGACTGCTGATCGGAGGTCCCGGGTTCGTTGCCCGGGTCGGGCAAAAGAGTTACTGAGTTTTTCCGAATTCTCAGTAGCAGCACGGAGTCTGGTGATGTGCCCGGTAACGGCAATAGGCTCGCCTACATAAAAAATCACGGCGAAGTTTGGGTGTAATATGATACCGCTGCCTACCCCTTCGGAGATTCAGGCGTGAGTCTATAAAAAGATAGAAGTCTATAGAGACTATAGGTGAAACCCTGCAGTTTTTGAGTTTATCACGATTATACAGTCAGATGGGTGAGTTAATGTTATATATGTATAGATGGAAATAATAGCAACCATTTTAACGGTCCATTGAAGGAGAGTCCCTAATTTTGTGCAAATTAGTTATAGGGCGTGAATTGTCTCGGCAGCGCTTTAAGCTTCGAGAATTTGTAAAGGATTTGCTCTGGCAAACACCTTATTGACAGAATATTATATTTTATAATACCTACAGCTTGTATACAGCAAAATGGTTTATGATCGGCCTTAAAGTGTGACTCGAAGTAAAATTTATTTTCTGAACGAACATAATGTAAATAGAATGATGGGCTGCTCGCAAAACGATTTGAAAATCTTAATATATAAAATCCTTGCGTTACTGACTGACTGACAGACACGCTACAGCCGAAACTAATGGGAGCAGGAAGCTGAAATTTGGCATGTATGTTCCTTGGGGACCGTAGGGGTGCACTAAGAAGGGACTTCCCGACATTCCCACGGGATCGGCCAAAACGGGTAAATTTAAAAAAAATGCAGGCGTAGCTGCTGACGTCCTCTAGTAGAAGATAAGTATTTTGAAATAACATAAAAGATCAAAAGAAGATACTCTGAAATAACTTCACACTACAAACGCCACAATAATCATGATTCATAATTAAATCTCAAAGGTAGGTCTTTAATTACTTAGTCTCTAATAAAAAAAATATACACCAAGATACCGCTTGTAATACTATTGAAATTGAGGCTAGGTTTATTTTTTTTGTCTAATTATAAAGTGACATGCAGAGTTTAAAGCAAATAAACTAGAAAACTCTTGGATTATGATGACATTGCATTAATATCACTATTCTAACCTTTCAAGCGATGTCACGAGCAAGAGTGATACCGTTTGCCAGTCAAATATTTGTCTCCTCAAATGTTTGATTTCCGCAGAAGGTTTACTTGTCCTTTTTGATTGATTGCTTTTTATCAAACAAAATTGACGATATAACGAACAACAAAAAAATGTCTTAGCGTAACAGGAAATTGAAATAAATAACAATTTATTATGAAAACAAGCAAAATATTATGTTTCTGCAAAATATGAAATATTTTCACAACAGCGAACTGTAGAGGAATGATAGATTTATTTGTCGGACAGGAACGAATTCTTTCAATGTTTTCAACATTTTAATGTTGTGTTCCTTTTAGATTAATTAAAGCTGTAAAGTATAGTTCTAGCTTTGAAAGGTAAACAAAAAAGTATGCTATCTGCGAATCGCGTGACCCCGCTACTACATGGGACCCGTAGTGACACCGCGGAGGTTTTAGTGAGTATGCCCCGTTATAGGGGAGAGCCTCCAAACACCTCTTCCGCCAGTCCCAAGCCCGGTCGAACACACTCAGCTCACGCAGTGACAGCGATGCGGAGAAACGCACACAGCTCCCAAGCGTAGGCAAGAAGCGATGCGGAAAGTTGTATTGTCCAACATAGTTCATTTGTTGGACGATGGAAGTGCTTGAATAATAATATACTTATTTTTTTTATTTATTCTTCTTTTAATATATTTATTTTAGGAATGGTGTTTAATTTTTTCAGTGCACATTAGCAGTGAAAAATCTCTTACTTTATCCCCTATACAGGAGGCATTAAAAAGTATAGATGCGAGGTTGTACGTATATTTTCGAGGTAAAATCGGGTGGGTTCCATAATTATTGGTTTTCCAAAAGATAATAGCTTAAAAATATATATAACTAGCTGACCCGTCGAACTTCGTACCGCCTTATATGTATTATACATATAAACCTTCCTCTTGAATCATTATATCTATTAAAAAAACCGCATTAAAATCCGTTGCGTAGTTTTAAAAATTTAATCATACCTAGGGACAGACAGACAGAAGACAGACTTTGTTTATACTATGTAGTGTAGTGAATAAAGCAACCGGCCTTTAATGTACGATAAGTGAATAATATATAACACATACAAAAGATTATTTTATGACTAAGGGCTATCTATGGAGCGAACTCAGACTTAGTTCTGACTACCTAAGTCTAAGTTGTCAGAACTAAGTCACAATCTAGACTTCGGTCTTAGTCAGAACTAAGTCTAAGTTGAGAAATATGTTAGTTAATTGTTATGATTTTTATGTTTCATATCATCATTGTCTTGCTTTGGCCCCAATTTATTTGGGGTCAGCGTAGTACGTCCTTCGCTTCCATACTTCTCTGTCACGAGTCATCCGACCGTTAGTAGGTACCCCTTTCTCTTTCATATTCATCCTCACACAGTCCATCCATATTTTCCTGTGTTCAACGTTATATAAAAATTAAATTGTTAAGTATCGCTTGCTAAACAGTGAAGAAAAACATCGTGAGGGAACCTGCATGTCTGAGAATTCTTCATAACTCAGTCCATAATGTTCCCAAAAGACATGTGAAGTCTGCCAACGTGCACTTAGCCAGCGTGGTGGACTATGGCCTAACCCTTCTCATAGTGAGAAGAGGCCCTTGCATAGCAGTGGGACAGTTTATATACAGGGCTGATGATGACACTCACATTTATTATGTCAAGGACCATAAATATTAGTTTCCTTATTCACAATGGATTAAGAGCACATATCAGGCCTTTACAAAAAAAAAACGAACAATAAAAAAACAATAAAGTATCCTGCAAGCCTCATTGTGCCCTTTACATTGTCTCCACCTGCCAATGTAATTTAATGAATCTATTAAACGCAGACAAAGCCTTCTACTTGTACTGGATTCGTTGGCGTTGAATGGGTGTATTCATCAACAAAAAATTGCAACGAAAATAAAGCTTTTCTTCATTTTTATGGCCACTGAAGAATACAAAGCCAACTATGGGGAGGCTTTGGGTCAAGGGCCGATAAGAATGAAAGAAGAGATAAGCTCAACATCTAGTGTACTAAGTGAATATTCGTAGTATTTATTTCAATTTTCGTGGTCATATACCGTTTATTGGCATGTATACTCATCATCATCATCATCATCCTAGCGCTGTCCCGGTTGCACTCCAAAACCCACGCCTTGGAGCCCGGGGTCCGCTTTCCGGCTGTGTCTCCTCCATTTCGCACGGTCTTCAGCATCCCTGGTGGTTAGTTGGTATATAATTATTGGCATGTATACTATGTACTGAAAAAAAAGTATATAATATATGTAAGTTTATCCATTGCCCAGTACCCATATTACTAGCTCTACTTAGTTTGGGACTAGATGGTGTTGTGTGAATGTGGTAGAATATTATATTATTACTAGCTTTTGCCCGCGGCTTCGCTCGCGTAAATTCGAGGTTCTCTAGTTATTGTATAAATCATCTATGTTCGAGGTAGCACGAATCTCCTTTATTGGGCGGATACTTCTATATTTGTCGTTTTAAGTGTTTTATGAAATATAACTGCAAAAAGTATTTACATATACAAACTACTTAGTACTAAGACTTAGTACTTAGTACTCAAAATGTTATCCGGTATCTGTGACGTTTTCCTAGAGTGGCCAATAAAGCGACTGCGATTTGTCAGTCAGAACCATTAGAATTTGACAAAATACTCGACAATCTGAATTTTACGGATATATGTTGTCGACTCAAAATCTTTATTTTTAAATGTTTTATTATTCAGGTAAGGTTTCGAAGTACTCCTTGACGAAATTATTATTATAAGATTTGACACTGCGATAGCAGCGCAGTCCCTCGGTTCCAATGTGAAACATTCCAAAATCCACAACTACTTACAAATTAAAATTAAGTAAAAATACATTTTCCAGTGGACTAAATTGTGAATCTAAACCATTCTCAAGTCCCCTAGAACACACACAAAACTTTTCATCAAGATCGGTCCACTCGTTTAGGAGGAGTTCAGTGACATACACACGCACACAAGAAATATATATATTAAGCATTGACATATATATTACTGCGTAAGGACTGGGCGGACCGCATGTTACAATGACGCCTCGAAGTTGGTCCTAAAATGGTCTTCTCTTTAACGAAGTGAACTAGAACGCGATCAGCTGTCATTGGAAGCGGTCGGAAATTTTGCGAACAAAAATGCCAATTGTGCCGTGAAAGGTTGCGTGAACTACGACAAAAAACATAATAAAAAATATGATAACATTTCATGTCACCGGTAACTTAAAAATATGTCATTAAATCAACTTCTAACATTATTTAAAGCAATTTTCTTTCATATTGGTAAAAACGGCGTGAAGCCGCGTAAAAGTGCGACATAACTTTGAAGCGGCGGGCGTTGTACCCGATGAAATGAAAAGATTTATTATTATTACTATAAGATTAAATTTTAATGTTCTAACAAAATTATTTTTAATTGATTCTTAAAATTTGAAGATACACCAACGTCAAAAAACATTAGGTACGAATCCAAAATGAAAAAATATATATTTTTTGTACCTCGAAAAATACCTCACCCCGCTCTTACAAGGTTATGTCTAGGAGCAGACCATGCCGATTTACATCGTAGTTCATACAAGATGGCGTTATTTTTTTTTGTAAGGTGACTCCGTCTGTCAAATGTTCGGTCGCACGTATCTTTAGCATTTAAATCAATGATATTAAGATTATATTATATTATTTGGTATCCGACTGGTATATTAATCCACATATACAGTAAATTTATTTATAATTGTAATGTTTCAGAAATATATATATTATACAATTAGAAATCACATGCAACTTGCATGTACTTACCGTCTGTGAATGATTTTTCTTAATCTGAGCGGAAGATACAGCGATAGTAGCCTTCAAGCGTTAGTTTATGTTTAAATAAAAGCTCAGAAATATGTAGAACAACGATTGTCTCCAACCAGTTCACTTAAAATTCAACATAATACCGTTTCTAAACCTCTTTAATAGTATCGAGAGTATTCGAGAGCCATAAAATTAAACTGCAAGATCTCGAAGGAGTATTTCTCTGTCGTTACCGGATGAGGTAACCTCAGTACGTTTTCAAAACGTGTTTATTTTCCTTTCACGTACTATAAGACTCTGAGAGCGTTACCCAACTGCTCTATCCCATGGATTTCACAGTTTTACTACCGTATTTTGATTTTAATGTTGCTTTTACCACCGATTTAACCCCTCAGATTTAGAGGTAGACGTGATTTTTGAACGTTGTTAGCTGCTCGTGCTGTTTAACTGACAGTGTTTTTTATTTTAAGCCCTTAGGTTTTTAATGTTTCATAAATTTGTTATGGCACTTTTTTGGTAGTATATATAGTACTAGCTTTTTCCCGCTGCTTCGCACGCGTAAATTACGATTAGATAAAATATTTTGTACAAACACCCCTACCCTCCTCAAGGAACTCAAATCTCACCTCAATACATGCTAAATTTAACCTTCTTGCGCCCAGTAATTTCAGCTGAAATGTGTCTGTCAGTCAGTCAGTAACGAAAAGATTTTATATACACAGATTGAAGTGATTCCACTAAAAAAATAAAAGTTTTTACACAAAATCTGAATCCCTTTTCCACCCTCTTAGGGAGAAATTTCCAAAAAAATGTCTTTGTGTTCGCTAACGTCATTTGTGGATCCAATAAACAAAGTATGATGTTAATCCCTTGAAGGCATAACAGGTTCTATGCAAATTTTGACTCTCCTTTTTATCCACTTAGGGAAAGAATATCCAAAAAGACTTTCTTAGTGTTCAGTAACTTCATTTGAGGAACCACCTATTGGTTCCTGTAACATATATACAAAGTTTGAAGTTAATCCATTGAGGGAATTAAAAGTTTCATACAAATTCTGACAACCAGTTTAACCCCTTTAGGGGAGGAATTTCCAAAAATCCTCTCTTAGTGTGCCCCTACACACCTCAAAAGGAACATACATGCTAAATTTCACCTAGGTACTTGCGCTCAGTTCTTTCGGCTGTAGCATGTCTGTCAGTCAATCAGTAACGCAAGGATTTTATATACAGACAGATTAAACAAATAAATAATATTTGACTGCCTCCGTGGTACAGTGGATAGCGTATGCGTCTGCTGAACGGGAGGTCTCGGGTTCGATTCCTGGGTTGGGCAAAAGTATTACTGAGTTTTGCCGAATTCTCAGTACCAGCACGGAGTCGCCTCCTATAACGTAGGACCCAATATTCAACATGGCGAAATGTGTGTTTAATATTACACCTATGCCTACCTCTTCGGGGATACAGGCGTAAGACTTATCTATTCAGAGTAATCTTAAAAATGGCTGAATCGATTTAGATGTGTATTTTACTAATGGTTCATGAATACTCTCGAACAAACTATGAAAATTTCATTTAAGCGTAGCTGCTTGCAAAATCTAGTTAAAATTAAATTAGTCAAGGATTCCGTAGCAGTACCTATAGATTTGTATATCTCAGCGACATTGTAAAAGAATGTAAAATAAATTATCGAAGTTCAAAAACACTTTCTTAGTATTTTAGGTTAAAGAAATGAGAGAAGCCTTGCCTATATCAGCAGTTGGACAAAGCAGATAACTGATAAAAAGTGCTTACCTGCTTAAAAATGAATCAAAATAGCAAAATAACGTTTCTAAGTATTTTGGCTTCTATTGGTCATATAAAGAACCACCCTACATTTTAGTTAGTGAAGATGAAGAGCGCTTAGATGAGAGCCAGCCGCATAAATTTAAATGAATGAAAATTAAATACACATCAGGAACGCTGAAAAAAATCAAGTGAAGGCATTAATAGTTTCATACAAACTGGGACCCCTTTTTGAACTCCCTGTTTTAGTAATTAATTCACTAACGTTACTTAAGGAACCGATATACAAAGTTTAAAGTGAATCCATTAAAGTTTTTTTTTATAATACAAAATGGGACACCCTTTCTTAAGCCCCATAGGGGAGTGACTTTGAAAACTCATTTCTTGGTGTTTACTAACATCATTTGAGGAACCTATATACAAAGTCTGAATTTAATCCAATGAAGGAATAAAAACGTTTTATACAAACTCTGGCTCCCCTTTTTAACCCTTTAGGATAAGAAATTGCAAAAAGATTTTCTAAATGTTTACTAAGGTCATTAGAGAAACCAATATACATGGTTTTAAGTCAATCCATTGAAGGAATTATAAGTTTCATACACATTTTGACCCCTATCTGACCCCCTGGGGATAGAAATTAAAATAAAACTAATTCTTAGTGTTCACTATCGTCATTTGAGGAACCAATATACAAAGTTTGAAGTCAATCCACTGAAGGAATAATAAGTTTCGTTTAATACATTCTTTGAACCCCAATCTAACCCCCTGAGGGTAGGAATAAAAAAAAATCTTAGTCTTCACTATCGTCGTTTAAGGAACCAATATACAAAGTTTGAAGTCAAACCATTAGAGAAATAAAAAGTTACATACAAACTTTGACCGCCTATCTTACCCCCTTAGGGGAGGAATTTCCAGAAAAAATATTCTTAGTGTTCACTATCGTCGTTTGAGGAACTAATATACAAAGTTTGGAGTCAATCCATTGAAGTAATAAAAAGTTTCATACAAACTTTGACTCCCAGTTTTACCCCCTTAGGGTGGAATTTCCAAAAATCCTCTCTTAGTGCTATCCTACACTCCTCAAGGAACATACATGCTAAATTTCATCTTCTTGTGACCAGTAGGTAGTTTCGGTTATAGCGTGTCTGTCAGTCAGTCAGTAACGCAAGGATTTTATAGGTATATTAAGATTGTATATTTATTATAATATAGGATTATGCTGGGCTACTGATGGAATGTGTACATTGAAATATATGTAAGTGAAGTAATATTCCTACGTACTTATTAGGTCTTGGATGTAATTGTTATAGTGCTGGGATGATGATAATGAAGACTAAAAGAAACACGATAAAATGTAATGGACAGTCCATTGCGTTTTAGGAATCCAGCTTAGCGAATTCCTAATTATATTATTAGTTAAAGAAAGGAAGGGTTTATTCATGGCCAAATGTGGGTGTAATATTACACCTCTGCCTACCCCGGGAATACAGGCGTGAGTCTATAAAAATAAAAAGGACAGGTTAGAAGACCCTTAAACGAAGAGCATGCATGAGAAATTTGTTGAGATTGAATGAAGCAAGAGAGATGTGTCAGGATCGTTGCAAATGGCGTTCCGTCGGCTGCCTCTGCCTACCCCTTCGGGAAACAGGCGTGAGTCTATGTATGTATGTGTGTTAAAGTCGTTTTATTTGTTTGTTTTACGCTTTAACTACTGAACCGATTATTATGCAAGACATAAGCTACCACTACTGTACCTAAAGTAAAGCATACATCATCCACTAGCTTTTTCAAAAGCTAGTTTAATATTAAAATATTCAACCGTTCGCTACCGTAGTACTAAAGCTTTCAGAGAAATTAATAAACGTGTATTATCGCGGAATGCCGTGTAAGGCGCCCGCGAGTTTGGATACATTCCAGAGGATATTAACGTATCAAATTATTTGCGGTACAAGCCCAGAAATGCTTATGCAAGATTTTATGAGCTTGTCTTAGGTGATTTGATTATAACGTTGTGACATGCTATGTGATATTGGCGTTGACGTGAGAGAGGCGAGTACATGATTCTTCTTTCTTGGTTAATTTACTCGTAATTGGTCAGATTGGTCTACGCGGCCAGGTTCTTTAAATCTGCAATTTTTTCTGATTTGTAATTGGCTGCCACCAGACAGAAAACAAGGTCTGGTAGTTCGTAACCTGATTCGCTAAACAAAACCAGGTTTGAATTCCCACCCACCCAGGCTATTCTATACATAAGAATAAAATTGGAGTGTCTGTTTGTAATATTAAAATAACCGCTTTTTACTAAATGCATAACGTTGTAAACACGGTACATCGGTACATATACCGAAATGGCATTTTTTACAATTTTTGTCTGTCTGTCTGTTTGTTTTCGCTAATCTCTGGAACGGCTGGACCGATTTTGACAGGATGTTCACTGGCAGATAGCTGATGTACCAAGGAGTAACGTAGACGAAGTTCTTCCCTCAGGACGCGGGTGAAACCGCGGGAAACAACTTTCTAATAGATAAGTTGAAACATGTAAATGCCTAAAAAGACCCTTAACAAAAACTGAAATTCCATGTTGTACCAATCACTACGAACATTTTTTACTTCGGCACCATACCTGGAAAATTACTGGTTCAGGAGATATTGAGGCTCCAAGTTAGTATGGAATTTTTCTAATTAGGTACAAAATCCATGCATTTACCCCGCCAACATGTCCTTTAGATGACCTATGACCCCATAGATTAGAAGGTATTTCGAGCAATGCACGCGCGCTTTTAATTGCGGTTAAAAAGTCTTAAAAGATATATCGTTTCCCAGGCATTATTTTTGGTTAGTATGACTCGGCATGATGTCCACAACGAGTAGACTTCGGCTTGGTGATAGGTCTTGTGACATTCTGTATATGAACATTCCATAACATATTCAAGATATATTTCATGTCACGTTATGCTTGGCCTTGTTCTAGATCAGTTGACAAACGCTTAAAATTCCCTAATGGAATTGACTGGACAGTTGAGAAATAACATTTTTGTATACTGTTGTGTTAGATATTGTTGGTCATAGTCACATAAAGTCTCGTAAAAAGTGGCATAAGGAGGCATTTTGGATTTAAAACAGGCATCCCACGAAGGTTCGGCAACAAATCATCATCTTCGTCCTAGCGGTTTCCCACTTGCATTCGAGCGCGGTCCTCTTTTTACTAGAAGCCTACTCACCTACAGGGCGACTGCAGTCTGACTTCCGGAACCCAAAGGGAAATGGTTCAAGCCCCATTGGGCTCCTCCGACCACTGTTTGGTCTGCACTTCAGTGCCAACCGCTGCGCCTTCAAAACATGTGGACGTAAAGCGACGCATATGGCACTACGCGTCAGCAGATTGGGATGGCCTGCGCAGTTATTACGCGTCCATTCCGTGGTCTCAGCGTTGCTTTGGTGGGAGGGATCCTTCGGAGAGTGCATCTGCTGTTGCTGGGGAAATTCTGTTAGGTATGGAATATTATATTCCATCCACTTTTGTCACCAGCAACAGCAGACTCCGGCCCTGGGTCGATCGCGAGTGCGCCGATGCTGTTAAACAAAAACAGTCGGCGTACCGTGCTTGGATCAGGGCTCGGTCTCGTCGCGATCTGAGTGTCCATCTCATCAAAGCGTCCTATAACAGAGCCACTAAGGTCTGCAAGAGGGCATACATCAGAGCGGATGCACAGCGTGTTGCACGGTTTGGCCAAGAACTTCTGTCGCACCCTACGGGAAGCCGTGGATATTGGCGGCTGGCCAAAGCCGTGCAATCCAATTTCTGCCAGTCTTCGCTGCCACCGTTGCGATGTTCTGATGGATCACTGGCTCATGGGCCGCAAGAGAAAGCTGACTTGCTTGTCAATCTCTTTGCGGCCAACTCCCGAATCGATGACCGTGGTTCGCAGCCGCCATCTATAAACCACTGCGGCCACTCCATGGCTGATGTTCGCATCAGGCAATGCGATGTTCGCGCGATACTGCGGTCTCTCGATGTCCGGAAAGCCAGTGGTCCCGACGGTATCCCAGCGGTTGTTCTTAAGAAATGTGCAGCCGAGTTGTCTCCAACGCTTACACGCCTGTATGCCAGAGGAGTAAGACAGGCGTCTTACTCCTCTGGCGTCGTGCCGCAGGCTTGAAAGGAGGCGAACGTACAACCGATTCCCAAAAAGAGGGATCGTTCTGATTTAGCTAACTATCGACCCATAGCCATCACCCCTATTCTCTGCAAGGTTATTTGCGAAGGTCTAAATCCAAAGCTTATGCAGGTAAATGCTGGTGTGCCCCAGGGATCCATCTTATCGCCCACACTTTTTCTTCTGCATATCAATGATATGCTCACTTTTGGGAGCATACATTGCTATTCAGATGACAGTACCGTGCATGGGCGGAATCTCGGCCATCCTGCGGCTAAGCAGGCCGACATTGAGGAAAATAGGCGAAAACTTGTCGCTGAGCTTGACCAGGTTTTGAACAGCATCTCGAATTGGGGTGCTGAAAACATGGTCAAGTTCAACGCCAAGAAGACACAGGTGTGCGCATTTTCAGCAAAGTTATCACCATTCCTTCTCCAACCTTCTCTTCTGGACACTCCACTACCGATACAGGACAGTCTAAATATACTTGGTATGGATATGCAATTATCTCTTCACAATGTAAGGTGATAATCGAAGACCAATTTAAGGTATTGTTAACTTAGGGCTGTATTATTTCTGAGGATATGAGTATATTCTCGGCAAACGTAGCGTAGGACTCCCTCCTCCGTGGACTGACTGACATAGTCACTACACGATACTACTTAGTCACTACATCCAAACTGGTTTCTAACGGCTAGAGATGAAGAATCAAAAATAGAGCTCAAAAGGCGTGTTATTATAGAAGTCTCTATGCATTAGTGGATTACAGCTGTCTAATAAATGGTCTAATGAAGTGGAAAGTATTTAACACTAGAAAGACTCATCATACTCCTAGCGTTATACCAGTTGCAATCCGGGGTTCGCTTACTAGACTAACTGGATTTGACAAAATATCAGTTAATTAACTATTTAAAACGCACCTAACTCCGAAAGGTCATTGGTCTGCACCGTGGATTTGAAACCGATAGCCTATGCATAGCTGTCTGTTGGTGTCTGCCCTAAAGCCCTAGCCAAACAATTTAAGAAACTTTAAAGTGTTATATAATTATGTGTGATTTTGTAAATGTGTATGTGTGGGAGCACCCTCCGCTAACAAATTTCGTACAAATTACGTACCTAGTGACATACCACATCCTGCATGAGATTCGAAACATTACAAGTGTGTGGTTAGTCGGTCGACATTTAATTGCTGCGGTGGCCCCAACTACCAAGTAATAAGACAAGTTGCTGTCAAACTGAGGGTGTGTGACCGATGTGAAATTAATCTTTAGACAAAGAGTTAATGAGATTTTATACGTTGAGCGAAAAATAGGGATGAATGCGATTCATTTGAAGCCATTTTTAACAAACCAGTGTAAGTGTATGAGTAGGTAAATTTATTAATTTATTTGTGCCCTTCAACGCCTTAACTACTCCACGATTTATCATGCATATTGCATAAACGTTCTCAAGGGTACGGGCAAAGATATTAATAATAAGTCTAGTTTTCCCAATATGCTGAAGTAAGAAGATTTAGTTTCACTATAAGAACGAGCCAATTATTTCAAATAACCAAGGAAAAGCGCAAACCAGGACAGTTCTGTCTGTCCTTCGCAGTCGGGTGTGGTCGCGGGTGGAGAAGCGTGTCGGTGTTGCGTTGCCATGCGCCCTATCTCCCGCGACCAAATGGGGGCGCACCATTGTTGCGTCGCGCTGGGGCCGCAGAAGAAGAGGAGATGGCGTGTTGCGTTGCCGTCCTCCCTATCCTCTGCGGCCGCTGGGTGTTTTGGCGGCGGAGCCCAATACCTTCATCCGCCGCCAAAGGGGTTTTGTTCGGCACCATCTGGCGGGCCAATACCCGTCAGGGGGTTGCAACGAATGATTCGGCGATACCCGACCCTCCGACACACGGGTACATGTGAAGGAAAGTCGATGTGGTTTTTAGTGGTAACACCACATAATCTGGCTCTCATGTCCCCAAGAGTCGGAGATCCGAAGGGATTTTCCACCAAAAACAAAAAAAAATAAAGGTAAAGCGCAAACCGAATGAACAGTAAATTCAAAGGATTATTTTTCAAAAGTCTGAATGGTCTTTAATTTATTTTTATGTGCGCAATGATTTTATGAGTCAATTTTGCATGCATGCAATATAATAAGCCCACAGCGATACTTCTCTAATATAATATAGTCGAGTAGAATTATCCACCTTAGACCTCCTCCGGAATCATACACTGTTTATAGGTGACTGCCCGTGCGTGGTCCAGTCGATAGCGTCTATGACTGCTGATCGGAGGTCCCGGGTTCGTTGCCCGGGTCGGGCAAAAGAGTTACTGAGTTTTTCCGAATTCTCAGTAGCAGCACGGAGTCTGGTGATGTGCCCGGTAACGGCAATAGGCTCGCCTACATAAAAAAATCACGGCGAAGTTTGGGTGTAATATGATACCGCTGCCTACCCCTTCGGAGATTCAGGCGTGAGTCTATAAAAAGATAGAAGTCTATAGAGAACCCTGCAGTTTTTGAGTTTATCACGATTATACAGTCAGATGGGTGAGTTAATTTTATAATATGTATAGATGGAAATAATAGCAACCATTTTAACGGTCCATTGAAGGAGAGTCCCTAATTTTGTGCAAATTAGTTATAGGGCGTGAATTGTCTCGGCAGCGCTTTAAGCTTCGAGAATTTGTAAAGGATTTGCTCTGGCAAACACCTTATTGACAGAATATTATATTTTATAATACCTACAGCTTGTATACAGCAAAATGGTTTATGATCGGCCTTAAAGTGTGACTCGAAGTAAAATTTATTTTCTGAACGAACATAATGTAAATAGAATGATGGGCTGCTCGCAAAACGATTTGAAAATCTTAATATATAAAATCCTTGCGTTACTGACTGACTGACAGACACGCTACAGCCGAAACTAATGGGAGCAGGAAGCTGAAATTTGGCATGTATGTTCCTTGGGGACCGTAGGGGTGCACTAAGAAGGGACTTCCCGACATTCCCACGGGATCGGCCAAAACGGGTAAATTTAAAAAAAATGCAGGCGTAGCTGCTGACGTCCTCTAGTAGAAGATAAGTATTTTGAAATAACATAAAAGATCAAAAGAAGATACTCTGAAATAACTTCACACTACAAACGCCACAATAATCATGATTCATAATTAAATCTCAAAGGTAGGTCTTTAATTACTTAGTCTCTAATAAAAAAAATATACACCAAGATACCGCTTGTAATACTATTGAAATTGAGGCTAGGTTTATTTTTTTTGTCTAATTATAAAGTGACATGCAGAGTTTAAAGCAAATAAACTAGAAAACTCTTGGATTATGATGACATTGCATTAATATCACTATTCTAACCTTTCAAGCGATGTCACGAGCAAGAGTGATACCGTTTGCCAGTCAAATATTTGTCTCCTCAAATGTTTGATTTCCGCAGAAGGTTTACTTGTCCTTTTTGATTGATTGCTTTTTATCAAACAAAATTGACGATATAACGAACAACAAAAAAATGTCTTAGCGTAACAGGAAATTGAAATAAATAACAATTTATTATGAAAACAAGCAAAATATTATGTTTCTGCAAAATATGAAATATTTTCACAACAGCGAACTGTAGAGGAATGATAGATTTATTTGTCGGACAGGAACGAATTCTTTCAATGTTTTCAACATTTTAATGTTGTGTTCCTTTTAGATTAATTAAAGCTGTAAAGTATAGTTCTAGCTTTGAAAGGTAAACAAAAAAGTATGCTATCTGCGAATCGCGTGACCCCGCTACTACATGGGACCCGTAGTGACACCGCGGAGGTTTTAGTGAGTATGCCCCGTTATAGGGGAGAGCCTCCAAACACCTCTTCCGCCAGTCCCAAGCCCGGTCGAACACACTCAGCTCACGCAGTGACAGCGATGCGGAGAAACGCACACAGCTCCCAAGCGTAGGCAAGAAGCGATGCGGAAAGTTGTATTGTCCAACATAGTTCATTTGTTGGACGATGGAAGTGCTTGAATAATAATATACTTATTTTTTTTATTTATTCTTCTTTTAATATATTTATTTTAGGAATGGTGTTTAATTTTTTCAGTGCACATTAGCAGTGAAAAATCTCTTACTTTATCCCCTATACAGGAGGCATTAAAAAGTATAGATGCGAGGTTGTACGTATATTTTCGAGGTAAAATCGGGTGGGTTCCATAATTATTGGTTTTCCAAAAGATAATAGCTTAAAAATATATATAACTAGCTGACCCGTCGAACTTCGTACCGCCTTATATGTATTATACATATAAACCTTCCTCTTGAATCATTATATCTATTAAAAAAACCGCATTAAAATCCGTTGCGTAGTTTTAAAAATTTAATCATACCTAGGGACAGACAGACAGAAGACAGACTTTGTTTATACTATGTAGTGTAGTGAATAAAGCAACCGGCCTTTAATGTACGATAAGTGAATAATATATAACACATACAAAAGATTATTTTATGACTAAGGGCTATCTATGGAGCGAACTCAGACTTAGTTCTGACTACCTAAGTCTAAGTTGTCAGAACTAAGTCACAATCTAGACTTCGGTCTTAGTCAGAACTAAGTCTAAGTTGAGAAATATGTTAGTTAATTGTTATGATTTTTATGTTTCATATCATCATTGTCTTGCTTTGGCCCCAATTTATTTGGGGTCAGCGTAGTACGTCCTTCGCTTCCATACTTCTCTGTCACGAGTCATCCGACCGTTAGTAGGTACCCCTTTCTCTTTCATATTCATCCTCACACAGTCCATCCATATTTTCCTGTGTTCAACGTTATATAAAAATTAAATTGTTAAGTATCGCTTGCTAAACAGTGAAGAAAAACATCGTGAGGGAACCTGCATGTCTGAGAATTCTTCATAACTCAGTCCATAATGTTCCCAAAAGACATGTGAAGTCTGCCAACGTGCACTTAGCCAGCGTGGTGGACTATGGCCTAACCCTTCTCATAGTGAGAAGAGGCCCTTGCATAGCAGTGGGACAGTTTATATACAGGGCTGATGATGACACTCACATTTATTATGTCAAGGACCATAAATATTAGTTTCCTTATTCACAATGGATTAAGAGCACATATCAGGCCTTTACAAAAAAAAAACGAACAATAAAAAAACAATAAAGTATCCTGCAAGCCTCATTGTGCCCTTTACATTGTCTCCACCTGCCAATGTAATTTAATGAATCTATTAAACGCAGACAAAGCCTTCTACTTGTACTGGATTCGTTGGCGTTGAATGGGTGTATTCATCAACAAAAAATTGCAACGAAAATAAAGCTTTTCTTCATTTTTATGGCCACTGAAGAATACAAAGCCAACTATGGGGAGGCTTTGGGTCAAGGGCCGATAAGAATGAAAGAAGAGATAAGCTCAACATCTAGTGTACTAAGTGAATATTCGTAGTATTTATTTCAATTTTCGTGGTCATATACCGTTTATTGGCATGTATACTCATCATCATCATCCTAGCGCTGTCCCGGTTGCACTCCAAAACCCACGCCTTGGAGCCCGGGGTCCGCTTTCCGGCTGTGTCTCCTCCATTTCGCACGGTCTTCAGCATCCCTGGTGGTTAGTTGGTATATAATTATTGGCATATATACTATGTACTGAAAAAAAAGTATATAATATATGTAAGTTTATCCATTGCCCAGTACCCATATTACTAGCTCTACTTAGTTTGGGACTAGATGGTGTTGTGTGAATGTGGTAGAATATTATATTATTACTAGCTTTTGCCCGCGGCTTCGCTCGCGTAAATTCGAGGTTCTCTAGTTATTGTATAAATCATCTATGTTCGAGGTAGCACGAATCTCCTTTATTGGGCGGATACTTCTATATTTGTCGTTTTAAGTGTTTTATGAAATATAACTGCAAAAAGTATTTACATATACAAACTACTTAGTACTAAGACTTAGTACTCAAAATGTTATCCGGTATCTGTGACGTTTTCCTAGAGTGGCCAATAAAGCGACTGCGATTTGTCAGTCAGAACCATTAGAATTTGACAAAATACTCGACAATCTGAATTTTACGGATATATGTTGTCGACTCAAAATCTTTATTTTTAAATGTTTTATTATTCAGGTAAGGTTTCGAAGTACTCCTTGACGAAATTATTAATATAAGATTTGACACTGCGATAGCAGCGCAGTCCCTCGGTTCCAATGTGAAACATTCCAAAATCCACAACTACTTACAAATTAAAATTAAGTAAAAAAACATTTTCCAGTGGACTAAATTGTGAATCTAAACCATTCTCAAGTCCCCTAGAACACACACAAAACTTTTCATCAAGATCGGTCCACTCGTTTAGGAGGAGTTCAGTGACATACACACGCACACAAGAAATATATATATTAAGCATTGACATATATATTACTGCGTAAGGACTGGGCGGACCGCATGTTACAATGACGCCTCGAAGTTGGTCCTAAAATGGTCTTCTCTTTAACGAAGTGAACTAGAACGCGATCAGCTGTCATTGGAAGCGGTCGGAAATTTTGCGAACAAAAATGCCAATTGTGCCGTGAAAGGTTGCGTGAACTACGACAAAAAACATAATAAAAAATATGATAACATTTCATGTCACCGGTAACTTAAAAATATGTCATTAAATCAACTTCTAACATTATTTAAAGCAATTTTCTTTTATATTGGTAAAAACGGCGCGAAGCCGCGTAAAAGTGCGACATAACTTTGAAGCGGCGGGCGTTGTACCCGATGAAATGAAAAGATTTATTATTATTACTATAAGATTAAATTTTAATGTTCTAACAAAATTATTTTTAATTGATTCTTAAAATTTGAAGATACACCAACGTCAAAAAACATTAGGTACGAATCCAAAATGAAAAAAAATATATTTTTTGTACCTCGAAAAATACCTCACCCCGCTCTTACAAGGTTATGTCTAGGAGCAGACCATGCCGATTTACATCGTAGTTCATACAAGATGGCGTTATTTTTTTTTGTAAGGTGACTCCGTCTGTCAAATGTTCGGTCGCACGTATCTTTAGCATTTAAATCAATGATATTAAGATTATATTATATTATTTGGTATCCGACTGGTATATTAATCCACATATACAGTAAATTTATTTATAATTGTAATGTTTCAGAAATATATATATTATACAATTAGAAATCACATGCAACTTGCATGTACTTACCGTCTGTGAATGATTTTTCTTAATCTGAGCGGAAGATACAGCGATAGTAGCCTTCAAGCGTTAGTTTATGTTTAAATAAAAGCTCAGAAATATGTAGAACAACGATTGTCTCCAACCAGTTCACTTAAAATTCAACATAATACCGTTTCTAAACCTCTTTAATAGTATCGAGAGTATTCGAGAGCCATAAAATTAAACTGCAAGATCTCGAAGGAGTATTTCTCTGTCGTTACCGGATGAGGTAACCTCAGTACGTTTTCAAAACGTGTTTATTTTCCTTTCACGTACTATAAGACTCTGGGAGCGTTACCCAACTGCTCTATCCCATGGATTTCACAGTTTTACTACCGTATTTTGATTTTAATGTTGCTTTTACCACCGATTTAACCCCTCAGATTTAGAGGTAGACGTGATTTTTGAACGTTGTTAGCTGCTTGTGCTGTTTAACTGACAGTGTTTTTTATTTTAAGCCCTTAGGTTTTTAATGTTTCATAAATTTGTTATGGCACTTTTTTGGTAGTATATATAGTACTAGCTTTTTCCCGCTGCTTCGCACGCGTAAATTACGATTAGATAAAATATTTTGTACAAACACCCCTACCCTCCTCAAGGAACTCAAATCTCACCTCAATACATGCTAAATTTAACCTTCTTGCGCCCAGTAATTTCAGCTGAAATGTGTCTGTCAGTCAGTCAGTAACGAAAAGATTTTATATACACAGATTGAAGTGATTCCACTAAAAAAATAAAAGTTTTTACACAAAATCTGAATCCCTTTTCCACCCTCTTAGGGGAAAATTTCCAAAAAAATGTCTTTGTGTTCGCTAACGTCATTTGTGGATCCAATAAACAAAGTATGATGTTAATCCCTTGAAGGCATAACAGGTTCTATGCAAATTTTGACTCTCCTTTTTATCCACTTAGGGAAAGAATATCCAAAAAGACTTTCTTAGTGTTCAGTAACTTCATTTGAGGAACCACCTATTGGTTCCTGTAACATATATACAAAGTTTGAAGTTAATCCATTGAGGGAATTAAAAGTTTCATACAAATTCTGACAACCAGTTTAACCCCTTTAGGGGAGGAATTTCCAAAAATCCTCTCTTAGTGTGCCCCTACACACCTCAAAAGGAACATACATGCTAAATTTCACCTAGGTACTTGCGCTCAGTTCTTTCGGCTGTAGCATGTCTGTCAGTCAATCAGTAACGCAAGGATTTTATATACAGACAGATTAAACAAATAAATAATATTTGACTGCCTCCGTGGTACAGTGGATAGCGTATGCGTCTGCTGAACGGGAGGTCTCGGGTTCGATTCCTGGGTTGGGCAAAAGTATTACTGAGTTTTGCCGAATTCTCAGTACCAGCACGGAGTCGCCTCCTATAACGTAGGACCCAATATTCAACATGGCGAAATGTGTGTTTAATATTACACCTATGCCTACCTCTTCGGGGATACAGGCGTAAGACTTATCTATTCAGAGTAATCTTAAAAATGGCTGAATCGATTTAGATGTGTATTTTACTAATGGTTCATGAATACTCTCGAACAAGCTATGAAAATTTCATTTAAGCGTAGCTGCTTGCAAAAGCTAGTTAAAATTAAATTAGTCAAGGATTCCGTAGCAGTACCTATAGATTTGTATATCTCAGCGACATTGTAAAAGAATGTAAAATAAATTATCGAAGTTCAAAAACACTTTCTTAGTATTTTAGGTTAAAGAAATGAGAGAAGCCTTGCCTATATCAGCAGTTGGACAAAGCAGATAACTGATAAAAAGTGCTTACCTGCTTAAAAATGAATCAAAGTAGCAAAATAACGTTTCTAAGTATTTTGGCTTCTATTGGTCATATAAAGAACCACCCTACATTTTAGTTAGTGAAGATGAAGAGCGCTTAGATGAGAGCCAGCCGCATAAATTTAAATGAATGAAAATTAAATACACATCAGGAACGCTGAAAAAAATCAAGTGAAGGCATTAATAGTTTCATACAAACTGGGACCCCTTTTTGAACTCCCTGTTTTAGTAATTAATTCACCAACGTTACTTAAGGAACCGATATACAAAGTTTAAAGTGAATCCATTAAAGTTTTTTTTTATAATACAAAATGGGACACCCTTTCTTAAGCCCCATAGGGGAGTGACTTTGAAAACTCATTTCTTGGTGTTTACTAACATCATTTGAGGAACCTATATACAAAGTCTGAATTTAATCCAATGAAGGAATAAAAACGTTTTATACAAACTCTGGCTCCCCTTTTTAACCCTTTAGGATAAGAAATTGCAAAAAGATTTTCTAAATGTTTACTAAGGTCATTAGAGAAACCAATATACATGGTTTTAAGTCAATCCATTGAAGGAATTATAAGTTTCATACACATTTTGACCCCTATCTGACCCCCTGGGGATAGAAATTAAAATAAAACTAATTCTTAGTGTTCACTATCGTCATTTGAGGAACCAATATACAAAGTTTGAAGTCAATCCACTGAAGGAATAATAAGTTTCGTTTAATACATTCTTTGAACCCCAATCTAACCCCCTGAGGGTAGGAATAAAAAAAAATCTTAGTCTTCACTATCGTCGTTTAAGGAACCAATATACAAAGTTTGAAGTCAAACCATTAGAGAAATAAAAAGTTACATACAAACTTTGACCGCCTATCTTACCCCCTTAGGGGAGGAATTTCCAGAAAAAATATTCTTAGTGTTCACTATCGTCGTTTGAGGAACTAATATACAAAGTTTGGAGTCAATCCATTGAAGTAATAAAAAGTTTCATACAAACTTTGACTCCCAGTTTTACCCCCTTAGGGTGGAATTTCCAAAAATCCTCTCTTAGTGCTATCCTACACTCCTCAAGGAACATACATGCTAAATTTCATCTTCTTGTGACCAGTAGGTAGTTTCGGTTATAGCGTGTCTGTCAGTCAGTCAGTAACGCAAGGATTTTATAGGTATATTAAGATTGTATATTTATTATAATATAGGATTATGCTGGGCTACTGATGGAATGTGTACATTGAAATATATGTAAGTGAAGTAATATTCCTACGTACTTATTAGGTCTTGGATGTAATTGTTATAGTGCTGGGATGATGATAATGAAGACTAAAAGAAACACGATAAAATGTAATGGACAGTCCATTGCGTTTTAGGAATCCAGCTTAGCGAATTCCTAATTATATTATTAGTTAAAGAAAGGAAGGGTTTATTCATGGCCAAATGTGGGTGTAATATTACACCTCTGCCTACCCCGGGAATACAGGCGTGAGTCTATAAAAATAAAAAGGACAGGTTAGAAGACCCTTAAACGAAGAGCATGCATGAGAAATTTGTTGAGATTGAATGAAGCAAGAGAGATGTGTCAGGATCGTTGCAAATGGCGTTCCGTCGGCTGCCTCTGCCTACCCCTTCGGGAAACAGGCGTGAGTCTATGTATGTATGTGTGTTAAAGTCGTTTTATTTGTTTGTTTTACGCTTTAACTACTGAACCGATTATTACGCAAGACATAAGCTACCACTACTGTACCTAAAGTAAAGCATACATCATCCACTAGCTTTTTCAAAAGCTAGTTTAATATTAAAATATTCAACCGTTCGCTACCGTAGTACTAAAGCTTTCAGAGAAATTAATAAACGTGTATTATCGCGGAATGCCGTGTAAGGCGCCCGCGAGTTTGGATACATTCCAGAGGATATTAACGTATCAAATTATTTGCGGTACAAGCCCAGAAATGCTTATGCAAGATTTTATGAGCTTGTCTTAGGTGATTTGATTATAACGTTGTGACATGCTATGTGATATTGGCGTTGACGTGAGAGAGGCGAGTACATGATTCTTCTTTCTTGGTTAATTTACTCGTAATTGGTCAGATTGGTCTACGCGGCCAGGTTCTTTAAATCTGCAATTTTTTCTGATTTGTAATTGGCTGCCACCAGACAGAAAACAAGGTCTGGTAGTTCGTAACCTGATTCGCTAAACAAAACCAGGTTTGAATTCCCACCCACCCAGGCTATTCTATACATAAGAATAAAATTGGAGTGTCTGTTTGTAATATTAAAATAACCGCTTTTTACTAAATGCATAACGTTGTAAACACGGTACATCGGTACATATACCGAAATGGCATTTTTTACAATTTTTGTCTGTCTGTCTGTTTGTTTTCGCTAATCTCTGGAACGGCTGGACCGATTTTGACAGGATGTTCACTGGCAGATAGCTGATGTACCAAGGAGTAACGTAGACGAAGTTCTTCCCTCAGGACGCGGGTGAAACCGCGGGAAACAACTTTCTAATAGATAAGATGAAACATGTAAATGCCTAAAAAGACCCTTAACAAAAACTGAAATTCCATGTTGTACCAATCACTACGAACATTTTTTACTTCGGCACCATACCTGGAAAATTACTGGTTCAGGAGATATTGAGGCTCCAAGTTAGTATGGAATTTTTCTAATTAGGTACAAAATCCATGCATTTACCCCGCCAACATGTCCTTTAGATGACCTATGACCCCATAGATTAGAAGGTATTTCGAGCAATGCACGCGCGCTTTTAATTGCGGTTAAAAAGTCTTAAAAGATATATCGTTTCCCAGGCATTATTTTTGGTTAGTATGACTCGGCATGATGTCCACAACGAGTAGACTTCGGCTTGGTGATGGGTCTTGTGACATTCTGTATATGAACATTCCATCACATATTCAAGATATATTTCATGTCACGTTATGCTTGGCCTTGTTCTAGATCAGTTGACAAACGCTTAAAATTCCCTAATGGAATTGACTGGACAGTTGAGAAATAACATTTTTGTATACTGTTGTGTTAGATATTGTTGGTCATAGTCACATAAAGTCTCGTAAAAAGTGGCATAAGGAGGCATTTTGGATTTAAAACAGGCATCCCACGAAGGTTCGGCAACAAATCATCATCTTCGTCCTAGCGGTTTCCCACTTGCATTCGAGCGCGGTCCTCTTTTTACTAGAAGCCTACTCACCTACAGGGCGACTGCAGTCTGACTTCCGGAACCCAAAGGGAAATGGTTCAAGCCCCATTGGGCTCCTCCGACCACTGTTTGGTCTGCACTTCAGTGCCAACCGCTGCGCCTTCAAAACATGTGGACGTAAAGCGACGCATATGGCACTACGCGTCAGCAGATTGGGATGGCCTGCGCAGTTATTACGCGTCCATTCCGTGGTCTCAGCGTTGCTTTGGTGGGAGGGATCCTTCGGAGAGTGCATCTGCTGTTGCTGGGGAAATTCTGTTAGGTATGGAATATTATATTCCATCCACTTTTGTCACCAGCAACAGCAGACTCCGGCCCTGGGTCGATCGCGAGTGCGCCGATGCTGTTAAACAAAAACAGTCGGCGTACCGTGCTTGGATCAGGGCTCGGTCTCGTCGCGATCTGAGTGTCCATCTCATCAAAGCGTCCTATAACAGAGCCACTAAGGTCTGCAAGAGGGCATACATCAGAGCGGATGCACAGCGTGTTGCACGGTTTGGCCAAGAACTTCTGTCGCACCCTACGGGAAGCCGTGGATATTGGCGGCTGGCCAAAGCCGTGCAATCTAATTTCTGCCAGTCTTCGCTGCCACCGTTGCGATGTTCTGATGGATCACTGGCTCATGGGCCGCAAGAGAAAGCTGACTTGCTTGTCAATCTCTTTGCGGCCAACTCCCGAATCGATGACCGTGGTTCGCAGCCGCCATCTATAAACCACTGCGGCCACTCCATGGCTGATGTTCGCATCAGGCAATGCGATGTTCGCGCGATACTGCGGTCTCTCGATGTCCGGAAAGCCAGTGGTCCCGACGGTATCCCAGCGGTTGTTCTTAAGAAATGTGCAGCCGAGTTGTCTCCAACGCTTACACGCCTGTATGCCAGAGGAGTAAGACAGGCGTCTTACTCCTCTGGCGTCGTGCCGCAGGCTTGAAAGGAGGCGAACGTACAACCGATTCCCAAAAAGAGGGATCGTTCTGATTTAGCTAACTATCGACCCATAGCCATCACCCCTATTCTCTGCAAGGTTATTTGCGAAGGTCTAAATCCAAAGCTTATGCAGGTAAATGCTGGTGTGCCCCAGGGATCCATCTTATCGCCCACACTTTTTCTTCTGCATATCAATGATATGCTCACTTTTGGGAGCATACATTGCTATTCAGATGACAGTACCGTGCATGGGCGGAATCTCGGCCATCCTGCGGCTAAGCAGGCCGACATTGAGGAAAATAGGCGAAAACTTGTCGCTGAGCTTGACCAGGTTTTGAACAGCATCTCGAATTGGGGTGCTGAAAACATGGTCAAGTTCAACGCCAAGAAGACACAGGTGTGCGCATTTTCAGCAAAGTTATCACCATTCCTTCTCCAACCTTCTCTTCTGGACACTCCACTACCGATACAGGACAGTCTAAATATACTTGGTATGGACATACGGCGCAATCTCAACCAGAGAAACTACATTGAGGGTGTCATTAAATCGGCATCTCGAAAACTCGGAGTCCTGAACAGAGTGAGGAGGTTTTTCACGGCGGAGCAGCTGTGTCTATTATACAAGACTCAGGTTCGCCCCTGCGTGGAATACTGCTCTCATCTCTGGAACGGCTCCGCTCAGTACCTGCTAGATGCCCTTGATAGGTTGCAGCGGCGTGCTGTCCGTATCATAGGTGACCTTGCTACTAAGACCCTTGAATCTCTGCAATTACGCAGGGACGTAGCCTCAATGGCTGTCTTTTACCGATTATATCACGGTGAGTGTTCAGAAGAACTCTTTCAACTCATCCCACCCTCTCCTTTCCTATCCCGAACAACACGTGCCGGGTTAAGGTGTCACCCTTATACGGTAGATCAGATACCGTCACGTACGAAAAGGTTCGGTACATCTTATCTTTACCGTACCATAAAGATGTGGAACTCACTGCCAGCTCACGTGTTTCCTTCCTCCCTTGATCCTGGGTCCTTTAAGCGGGGCGTGAAAAAGCTACATTGCTTAACCAGCAATTGGGGATGGTGGCCAATAGGACTTCACTGTCAGCTTACCATCACGCAGCGTGAAGTCAATTTAACAGGTGTTTTTTAATAAAAAAAAACATTACACGGCTTCAGAATGGTCAAGAGTTACTTTTCCTTAACATACATACATACATACATAGACTCACGCCTGTTTCCCCGAAGGGGTAGGCAGAGGCATATTAAACGCCCACTTTTCGCCAGTGTTTTGATCCCACGTAATAGGTGGCGAGCCTATTGCCGCTTATCGGGATATTTTGTTTGCCAGAGCCTCGTCCGTTGATCGGCAGGTGCACCACTTGCAGGTGAGGTTGGCTTGGGACCCTAAGTTCTTGGTGGGAACCCTAAGCACCTTTTTCTTAACATACTTCGAAAAGTCATTGGTGCCCGCTGGGAGTTTCAACCAGATACTTTCTGCATGGCGGTCTGTCGGTATTTCCACTATGTTTACTCCTTCAAAAGCCCGCCAGCAAATATTTTATGATAATCTTGCGTGACATGCATATATTTATGTCTGTTAAACTTTAAAACCACTTTGCTAAATTCAGACTGTGACTAATATCTACCTGCCTTTTGCTCTTGCGGCAGTTTGTTTCGGGAATCAAGCACAAAACCAGGCAATTAATAATAATTATAATGAATGTAATCCCCGACTTTTACAATAAAATAAGGTCGTCAGCAAAATTAAACGACTGAATAAAATCACAAAATATTATGCTCAGCTAAGGCGTTTGTCCCATCGTTTCCACTTGAAGAATAATCACTCCCACATTTCATTACATCACTTGAAGAATAATTATAGTTGCCAGTACTACTACTAGAACTACTTTGGCAGTAAGTACTGTCAGCTAGTTCTTATTTACAAAGAATATCAAGCGCCATGGCATAACAAGAAAAAAAATGTAATAAAGCATCAAGTTTGTGCTCCCGAACCAAGCTTATTCTTGTGGCCTTTTCTTCTTTCGTAATTTTGAATTTGTGTAGGTGGATGAATGAAGATACTGTGGAACTATGCTGTAAATTACGTTTACCTGTAAGAAAAAAATAATTTGTTTTCACAACTTGCAATGTTGACTCGCAAAGTGTACCCGAACAGACGGTTATTAGAGTTATACTATACCCAGCACTTCTCGAACACCCGTGTGTTCGAGGGACATTTGGGAGAAATAGGACATAAACAGGAGCATACCTATCCACCACTGAATTATGGTTTAATTAATTAGTATGGTTTTTCACCCCGCTTACCCCGCATTTGTTTTGCTTAGTTTTATTAGCACCGACATAACTTGCGTTAGCCATATTAAATCAGTTCATTCAGTATTCACGACATTCATGAATTAAGTATACATAGCCTGTTAATAAATGAAGTTTTGGATTATTGAAATAATTTTATTTGTTAAAATAACTCAAAACCAATCATTTTGAAGATTGGTTATTTCAATAATGTAATGTATTGACATATCGGTCAATCGGCAGTCGCTTCCTCTCTAGCAGTGAGACTAACGCCAGAATCGTTTCAACAAACGACTCTAATCAAATTACAGCTTGCCCACTCAGCGTTCCCGTCCAAAAGTAGTCCTAATTCTATTTATTTATGCACTATTATGGCATTAATATCACCGTGAATTGGTAGCATTCCAAGTTAAGCGATGCGCCGAGTCGGCTAAACTGGTGAATTAAATGAGATGCATTTAGAGAATACGCCCCGTTTTGGATTACTGCTGCGAAATAGTGTTGTGTTTACTGACCGAGTTTTGAGGTTTAGTTTATACAAAGTATTAGGTAATACGAATTTGGTAGATTCTAAAGTTACAAGGACTATGATGCACCTTCAATCTGCATATGCATGAGAGGCTCTTGAAAAAATGGTGGACGTAGGAATCTATCAATTTGCAAAGCTATGCAATAGAATAGCTTTTCAAATTGATAGCATTGAATTGAATTGATAGCAGTGAAAAATATTTCACTGTATGGTTTCCGGTGAGCAGTCATCCAAAACACACTATGATGAAAAGATTCGTGACCTATGTTACTTGGAAACACTGCTCTAAAATATTGTAAAGTTCCTTTTATCCGGCTTTTAAATGTGATCGGTAAGCTGTATTACCAAGAATTACTCTCAGCTCACAGATTTTTACCATCGTACGAGCAGTATTTTCAAGAAACTGCTTAAATAATTAAGTCCTTTCACAAAATATTGTAGGTAAGTCCTTTAAAAATGAATTATCTAAGTTTCATTTCATGTCATCCTTTACAATTAAAGTATTTTTCATCTGTCATTTGAGGATTTGCTTGCAATTCCTGGCTACTAAAAATCCTAAAATCTTTCAAAATTTCTGCTGGTTGAGGCAACATTTTTTTTTCCTCATTGACTGATGAACATAACAGGTCTGAATATAATTAACCATTACCATTCTCGTTACGTAGTACTATCTCTTGTCCAGAAACCTAAGGGTTAGGATACAAGCACAATAGTCATTTTATCGCTCGCAAGTGGAAGTTTAAGTAAATTGTCTATTACTTCTTAATAAGTAAAGTCTAGTTAGTCGTTAAAATTTCCAAAGTAAACTCTTAGTGTTTTTAAAATACCTGTCTAACGATACCTACCACAGAGCAGTACAAAATTAAAGAAATCGCTTTGTCATTTAGGTGTGGGGAATACCAGTAAACGCAACATTTTTAAATTTTGCCGCAGCTCTCTAGTGCCTATAGTTTTGCGAAATATTGCGGACGTGCATGACGATACTATAAGGGTTCCTTGTAATTTACTACGGAACCCTAAAAATCTAGAATGCAGTTATACCTAAGGGCCAGATATAATCTAATTATAATACAATTAATTATCAGGAGATATCAATAGAAATTGCCAAATGACAATTATCTGTTAATAAATATAGAGCAAAACGAGATACGTCTAAAGGTCGTTACTTTTACTCTGAACGTTAAACAAAATGAAAACAAGTTTTGCAGGCATTTTGTCAAGCAAACATTGACTCTTCTTACTGATTGTTGAAATGCCACTAACACCTTACACGAGGCTCTGATACTAATGAAAATCTTTATATAAATATATAAAATGGCTGTGACATAGGTACGGACGGACAGACAGACATGGCGAATCTTTAAGGGTTCCGTTTTTTGCCATTTTTGGCTACGGAACTCTAAGATCTAGAGCATGTCCCTAGCATTTGCACTCACATCATAGCATGCCCGCACATTTTTTTAACGTAACCGTTTTTGTGCGGGCGTGCATTCATACATGTTCCTTGGGTGCGCTAAAGAGGGATTTCCTGAAATGCCAACGAGATCAGGCAGAAAGAGTTAAATTAAAAAGTGTGGGCTTCCTCTATTGATATATAAATTTCTGCTTTACTGGCCGACTAACAGATAACGCACAGCCGAAAATACCGTGCGAAAGAAGCAGTTTGGTATATACCTATGTTTCTCGTTAAGTGTGTGGGGCGATAAGAGAGGATTTTAGAAATTCTTACTCTGAGGGTGTTTAACAGTCTCACGCGGACGGAGCCGTGGCTAAAATCGAGTGATGTATACTTATGTCGCAAAAACCTAGTAGCGCAAGAGTTGCAGTCAGGTCAATGCATTGCAAAACGCGACTTGCCTGTCTCTATGGGCGTAGCATACGGCATAAACGAACTTAACATTCTGTTTCTTCTTAGTAGTTAGACTCTTGACAGAGTCGTCGTGGTCGTCAAGTCCGGTCTGGTGGCAAGCTTGACGATCCGTCTCCACTCGTCCCTCATGGCAGCCTTTCTTGTGCACAGATGCAGATGCGTCCACTGCTGCCTTGATTTGGTCAGTCCATCTTGTGGGTGATCTGCCGCGCGCTCTTTTCCCTTCAACCCCGCCTTACACCACAAGACGCTCGATAGAATCGTCGCTACGCCGCGATATGTGGCCGAAGAAAGTTAGGATGCGGCCTTTGACAAGGGAGGATAACATTCTGTAATGTGTCACAAATCTAAAAGCGGCGATAGCCCAGTGGTGTACGTAACGGGCTGCCGAGACGATGGTCACGGGTTCGAACCCCAGGTACCTACCCCGGGCACACACCTCTGACTTTTCGAAGTTATGTGTGCATTAAAAATGTTAATTATCGCTCGCTTACTAATGTGCCCGGTAGGTGGCAAAAGGCTCGCCCCCAATTATATTAGGACCGAATCATAACATAAATCATAAGTGTGGGTCTGTAATACACCTCTGCCTACCCCTTAGGGGATAAAAGACGTGAAGTTATGTTGTTATGTTAATGTGTCCACCTTCTTGAAAAGCGTGAAGACTATTGTGTAGTGATCGATCCCCGCGGACACAGCGCTCAACAAGTATTGGCAACGCTTATACAAGAAACATCTATAAACCTAACTAAAATATGAGTAAAATATTGAATGTGGCCCTGAACGACCGGGTGTGGCTACAGGCGTCCTTACCTGTGCGCTTGGGCGGCCTCGGCGTTCGAAAAATTACCGACGTAAGCCTGCCAGCGTTCTTGTCATCGGTCCACAGCACTGCAGAATTGACTAGGAAAATTTTAGCTCCCACACTGGTTGATTCTGAAGTGCCGTGTAAGACCGATGCCTTGAACGCTTGGAGAAATGCTTGTCCAGGAACTGAGTTACCCCGAAACTTATCCTCCCAGAGGCAATGGGATGGGCCGCTTTGCAGCGTGGTACGAGAAAACCTTCTCAATACATCATCCAACGCTGCGGAGCGTGCTCGCCTGCTGGCTGTGGGAGAATGGGAATCGGGCCTCTGGCTTCAGGCACTGCCATCGTCCAATATAGGTCCCATGTTGGACGATACGACCTTCCGCTTCACTACTTGCCTCCGTTTAGGTGCGTCATGTGTCTCTCCGCATCGTTGTCACTGTGGAGAGGCTGTCGATAGCCTTGGTCACCATGGCCTGTCATGCAGCAGGAGCGCGGGTCGTATTTCTCGACACGCCAACCTCAATGACATACTGCGCCGTACTCTTGCCACCGCTGGCGTTCCAGCCCAACTTGAACCTCAAGGCTTGGCACGCGACGATGGCAAAAGACCAGACGGGATGTCGTTACTGCCGTGGAAGCTGGGTAGGCCTTTGGTATGGGACGCAACATGTGTCGATACCCTTGCGCCATTTCATCTTCCCAGCACAGCAGGTTGTGCGAGCGCTGCTGCTGCTACAGCGGAGACACTCAAACGGCGCAAATATGTAAATCTAATAGGAGATTATGTATTTGAGCCGTTTGGGGTCGAAACATTGGGGCCATGGGGTCCAAGTGCGCGATCACTTTTTAGAGATCTCGCAAAGAGACTTATAGATGCCTCGCGTGACCAGAGGGCTGGCGCGTATTTGGCTCAAAAAATAAGTATAGCCATCCAACGAGGCAATGCTGCCAGTCTTCTGGGCACGCTTCCAATTGACTGTGATGCGGATGAGTCTCATGACGCCTTCTAAATTTTAATTTTTAATTTTTTGAATTTTCCCTTGTTCATCATTAATTAGTTTTTTTATTATTTTAAGATTTAATTTAATTATATTGTTAACTGTAAACAAATATTAAAATTATAAAGATAATAAAAATTTCTTTTATCTTAAACCTAACTTCAGCATGATTGGCTCCACCAGGGAAGTACTACTCTCTCACGGAATCTTGACATATAGTAGAAGTAGTTTAAGTTTTTTTTATTTATTGTCGAGAAACGAGCTGCAAGCCGATCAAACTCAAATAAGACATCCTTAGTCCTCATACAAAGCGGACTAGTCAACCATAAATTGACCCAATCATATTGCCACTTCCACCATTTGCAGCGAATATGTGACCTCTTCGCAAATCGATAGCATATATGGCGTAGCGGCTTAGACCCCATCACTCAACACTGCTCTGAATGTTATGGGTACCACAAGAGACAATTCTTTGCGATCTACTTTTTGCTTCGAATCTGGGTGTTTAATGTTTGTATGTTTGGAAAGTCCTCTGTGATAAACAGCTATCGGGCACCCATCCAAGTGGTGACCTGTGCGGCTGCTGCTTTACTTCGTCGATCTATAACGAAGGCACGTCTATAGTCGTATTTTTTATTAGACGAAGTCAACTGACGTTTACTGTGTTGTCAGTTTATCTATACTAATATAATAAAGCGGAAGAGTTTGTTTGTTTGTTTGTTTGTTTGTTTGTTTGTTTGAACGCGCTAATCTCAGGAACTACCGGTCGGATCTGAAAAATTCTTTTTGTATACGATAGTCCAGTTATTCCGGAAGGCTATAGGCTATATAACATAACGCTTCGACCCTTTGGGGCCGGGCAAAAGGCTAAAAAGGCTAAAACATAATGTCGGCTAATCTCAGGAACTAGCAGTCGGATTTTAAAAATTGTTATTGCCTGTGATAGCCCAATTATTCTGAAAGGCTATAGACTATATAAAATTACGCCAGAACTTTTAGGGGCCAGACAAAAATAATAAAATGGTCAAACGAGAAGGGGGAGGGTTGGGTCAAAGGCAATAAAAGGCTAAACGAATAGGATACAATCTATATGGGTATCGTTTTCGAGATTTTCGGGACGCTGATTAATAATATGAAATTTATTTAGTGATCCAAGATGGCGGACGGGAAATCAAAGATGGCGGATGAGAAAATTTTAAATATCAATATGGGTATCGCCTTCGATATTTTAAGGGGTGGAGAATCGAAATACAACATCTATTTCGTGATCAAAGATGGCGGATGGGCAATCAAAGATGGCGGATGGGAAAATTTTAAAAAAACAATATTGGTATCGTCTGCGATGTTAAAAGGGATGGGGAATCCTAATACAACATCTATTTCGTGATTCAAGATGGCGGATGGGAAATCAAAAATGGCGGATGGGAAAATTTTTAAATATCAATATGGGTATCGTCTCTGATGATTTAAGGGATGGTGAATCCAAATACAACATCTATTTCGTGATCAAAGATGGTGGATAGGAAATCAAAGATGGCGGACGGGATTTTTTTTTAAAGTCGATATGGGTATCGTCGCCGATATTTAAGGGGATGGGGAATCCAAATCCGACATCTATTTCGTGATCAAAGATGGCGGATGAGAAATCAAAGATGGCGGATGAGAAAGTTTAAAAAAATCAATATGGTTATCGTCTCCGATGTTTTAAGGGATGGCGAATCTAAATACAACATCTATTTCGTGATCAAAGATGGCGGATAGGAAATCAAAGATGGCGGACGGGATTTTTTTAAAGTCGATATGGGTATCGTCTCCGATATTTTAAGGAATGAGGAATTCAAATCACCATCTATTTCGTGATCAAAGATGGCGGATGGGATTTTTTTTTAAATCAATATGGGTATCGTCTCCGATGTTTGAAGGGATGGAGAATCCAAATACAACATCTATTTCGTGATTCAAGATGGCGGATGGTAAATCAAAGATGGCGGATGGGAAAATTTTTAAAATCAATATGGGGATCGTCTCTGATGATTTAAGGGATGGTGAATCCAAATACAACATCTATTTCATGATCAAAGATGGCGGATAGGAAATTAAAGATGGCGGACGGGATTATTTTTTTAGTCGATATGGGTATCGTCTCCGATATTTTAAGGAATAAGGAATTCAATATTATATAAAAATCTATGTTTGTTTTTGCATCATTTATAGACCCTGGAAAGATAAGAGACTAAGCGCTAAGTCAATGGTAACTTTGGAAAAGGGGCTTGGAAAAAAGGAAATTAAATAAAAACTCTTAAAAAGGCGATACGGAGTTCGCTGGGTCAGCTAGTGATGAAATAAAAATAGTGTTGTGACAAAGTGAATGATTGAAAAATCTCTTGAATGAATGAAATTGCATCGATTGTCTAGTGAATAGTTAGTGTGCCGAACGGCCGATATCGGGTACGGTGTTCGAGTTTTCGAAGACTATGTTCCTATAGTATTTACCTATACTGAATACCGAGTGTTTTAAACATTAAGGAAAACATTGCGAGAAAACCTGTAAGACGGTTCTATTTTCAATACATCATGTACTTGAAACTATGCAGGGTGTCACAAGACCCATCACCAAGCCGAAGTTTACTCGTTGTGGACATCATGCCAAGTCATACTAACCAAAAATAATACCTGGGAAACGAATTTTTTTTAAGTT
Source organism: Euclidia mi (assembly GCA_944739405.2). Lineage (NCBI taxonomy): Eukaryota > Metazoa > Arthropoda > Insecta > Lepidoptera > Erebidae > Euclidia > Euclidia mi. The sequence continues at coordinate 19,340,760 of OX123204.2, read as the reverse complement.
TTCACATTTTTAAACCGCAATTTAAAGCGCGCGCGTTCAATGTTCGAAATATCTACCCATCCATGGGGTCATGGGGCATCTAGCGAACATCTTGACCAAAATTCCATACTAACTTTGAGCCTCAATATCTCCTGAACCAGTAATTTCTCGGGTATGGTGCCGAAGTAAAGGTTAAGGATGATGTGTTGGATCTTGTGGATAGCACCAAATTTTTAGGCATTACACTAGATTCTAAGCTGCAATGGGGACCACATATTAGTAAATTGTCGAATAGACTCAGCTCTGCAGCATACGCAGTCAGGAAAATTCACCAGTTAACTGACATTGACACTGCCAGGCTTGTATATCATAGCTATTTTCATAGTATAATGTCATACGGTATTCTCCTGTGGGGAAATGCTGCCGACATTCAGACCATCTTTGTGCTGCAGAAAAGAGCTATTCGAGCAATTTATAATTTGGATTATGGGGCTTCGTTAAGGAATAAATTCAAGGAAATAAACATTTTAACAGTTGCAAGCCAGTACATTTATTCCAACCTAATATATTTATTCCAAAACAAGGCCTCATACTCAAAGAAAAGTGATATCCACAATTTGAATACTAGAAATAAGAGTAAGCTAGTAGTGCCGGCTACCCGGCTAGAGAAAATAAAAAAATCTTTTCAAGGCCAATGTGTGCGCTTTTACAATAAAGTGCCAAGCAATATTCAAAATTTAAGTTATAATAAATTCAAAAAGATTATAAAACGTAAACTTTGTCAAAAAGGGTACTATTCAGTGCTAGATTATATTGAAGATAAAAATGCTTGGGATTAATTTGCTCGGTCCCACAGGCTACTTATGTTTGATTAGTGTTAAGTTTCATGTGAGTGTGAGTTATTGTGTCTATAGTCTATACTATGCTAGTAAGTACTTTTATATTATTATTTAAAAAGCCTTATTAATTGACAACAACATTATAGACACACCAGTTCATAAACTTATGAAAAATTCAATGTAGTTACTAAGTTTTTAAATTGTATAGAATCAAGACGTAGAAAAGAGTGGCCCGGAGTTTCTTGCCTGATTCTTCTCACGAGGCTCTACTTTCTGAACAGGCATTTTTTTCAATGCTCAACTATGTTAATATGCATTTAAAGTTACTTTTTATTTTTTTTATTTGTATGACTTTCTGACGTGTCCAAAAAATTTAAACATTTTTATGGAAATAAACATATTTGAGTTTGAGTTTGAGTTTGTAAAAAATGTTCGTAGTGATTGGTACAACATGGGATTTCAGTTTTCGTAAAGGGTCTTTTTACATCCTGTAGATGTATAAAATATAACAATTTATACTACTTACATAACTACAAGTAACTTATATCAGAGCACTTTTATTGTAATATAGAAATAATATTATTTTATAGTCTGAAATGATTAACTATTCACACTCAATGTTCGTTCATCTGATTGAACGAGAACTAAACGCATCACTATTACTTTAAATATGACAACATTATTTTACAAAGTGACATTAGCTACTGTCAGTTGGCTTCGTCTAATTAAAAATATGACTATAGTCACGCAATGAGCGCTACACTACTTAGACTATCAGCACTCAAATGCCACACTGCGATCTTTGACTTTAGTTCTCAATTTAATTGAAATCAAGAAGCACTTTAACGAGAAACCATATTGATTCTATTTCTGATGTAACTATTTCTAACTTCCATTGGGATATGAATATGTATAACATTGCGTCAACTATTTGAATCTAAAAATAAAAGTTGTATTTATGCCAGCATATTTATTAATTAAGAAATATCCAGTAATTACCAGAATATTTGAAAACATTGTTTCATTTTTAATGCACATAATAATGCAACATAAAATATTAATTCGGATTTTCACCAAGATCTGATTGGTCTATCATTTTAATTATCTATACAATACCTACAAGATAGGCACTTAAAACTATAAGGAATACATTTCATTATCACTACTCTTGATAAAATGAACGCATCATCGAATGACGCCACACATATAATCTGGTTTGTTTCAGATCTAAGCGGCCATTATGACGCTGGTTCAAGTCCAATTAAATGGCAATCTGCAGTACAATGACTTATACGTGACTTGCCAATAACTTATAACACATAAAAGCATCATCTCAATATTCATATAATTGGTATTGGTGCTTTTTGAGATAAATAATAAAAAAGATAACAAAAATATCATAGTTGCCGTAGTAATTACTGCAATGTAAAAAAAAACTTAATACAAACACGTAATTAGATAATTTATAATGAATTAAATAAAAATAAATTCACAAATGCTTCCGCCCAATTTTTTTATTTCACCACTCAAATACTATAAAACAATAATACCAAGAGTGAATAATAATAAAAATAATCAAATAAACCATACCAATACCAAACACAAGTCAGCCAAGTTAATATAATAATGTCAAGAGACCAACACACATGATCAGATCCGAAAATAGACAGAGCCTTTAAACCAGACAATTAATAGACACACATGCTAAATACATACACAATTATTATAAATAAATTACACTCAGACACACAAATAATTGAGTTCATCACATCAATATTTTTGTGGGTTGCTACCGAGTCCTTCGGCTTGATTAAACAGTCATGGTTACTACTAAAGTTAAACCAACAGGCCAGAAATTTTAAGCAACGACGACATATTTCGCTGTATTTATCTTAATCTACATTCAGAATTGTATCGATGAGACTCAAACAGACTCTTCAGCGTTACATAGTACATAAATATAAGAAAATTACCTAACAAAATATTTGAACCGACTTCATATTTTAGTATAGAATCAGGGCCTTGTCACTGTTTCTTGTCCTTGTCCATCCATGTTCTTCTTCTCTACATCTACAATATGAACCTCTTCTTTTGGTTCATATACAGGAGGACGCATTGGTGAATTGATCAGGCACTCAATGTATGATGGAGGCTTTTCGATATTCTGCTTCGCTGCCTGCTCCATTCGGAGGAATCTCGCGTATCTCTGGACTACCACCAGGCATATTATGGCGATAACTGAAAACGATTAGATCAGTTAATATTTATTTTCAAGTTACGATATAAAGGTTGAGTAAGGTTGTTGAGGTGGGTTCAGGAGAGGTGTCGATAAGTAAAATCAATTAATGATAGCAAAAACTGGTGGAAATAATTAATTTCAACAGCAATCTACAACTGATTGCTAATTCTGATAATTACTAATTTAGTATTAAATTTGACTGCAAAAATCATGCGAACTTACATTAATTTAATTCCCACAAATTATCTAACTGTCGATTAATAAATAAGGAAAACGAAAATATACTACAAACTAAGGCAGATGTTCATAGGTTTTATCATAATACTCACATATGTCAGATAATTTCAAGAACCAGACGGTTTCCACGGAGTATACATCGTAGAAGAAAGGCTGATAACCGAAGTACATAGCTAGCATTGCCAGTTTCACGACAGATAAGCTGAAGAATAGCCGCATGGGCTCAGGGTTTTTCTGAAATTAGCAATAAAGATTAAGTTTACAAAAATGTATAAATTTATAAACGTTGATTTTTTTCAATATTTACAAAAGGTAATAATTTTTTGAAACATGCACCGAGTATGTAAACATCCGAGAAAAATATATAATTATTAGGCATCTACAAAACATTCAATCTAAAACAAACCATGCTACGTCCATTTAATTGTTTGATGAACGTTAAATTTAAATATTGTTTACTATCATTATATAATCTTTATTTATTTTAGATATATATATACAAGGAATTTAAAGAAAGAAATGTGGTATGGAAGTATCTTATTTGATATAATACAAATATTTAAGATGATGATGAAAAAAAATCACAGTTTAACAACCGAAAAGAATCACAGGTAGATATAAATAATTACCTTGTGTACAGCCCCGACATAAGAGATGACGATCCTTAACCAAATCATGTTGATCATGAAATTGAGGACGTCAATTAAGTAGATATGCAGCATGCCGGGATAGCACCTGGGCTCGGCGACGATAGACATCTGTTCCACGTAGATGTGATACTGGTTGCGGAAGACCCGAGGGTACGGATAGAAGCCATGGGTACCAAGGTTCAGAACGATGAGAATCGGCTCCAGCCATGGCAGAGTAGTAGCCTGCAACTGCAATAAATAAAGACCATGATTAAATAAAAGTGTATATGCCACGAGAAGCGATAGAATCCGTAAACGCTTAGTTTGATTTCAAAAAGGTATCCTGAATAATCTACTACAGATTTGGTACAAAAAACTATGTATGAGTTATCTGAATTATAAACTTGTTTTCCTTGATCATTCGCTGCAATGTATTCAGTATCGATATTATTCCTATTTACATCATGCTGCCGGTTGAAAGTGTTGCGGAGGAATTTTTCCTGTTTTCTATAAAGGTAAAAGTGATTTCGTTTTATCATTTTTATTCATATTTTACAATCGGACAATTTTTTAAGAAGTTGAATTACATTTATATTATAGCCACCGCTAATATTGTATCAAAAGTGTGTATGTTGTAATATCCCGCAGAAATAAAAAAAACTTCAACCCTAGATTCCTTAACGATATCTTTATTTGCTTTTGCCGAATCAGTATTAACAATTCTTATCGCAATATTTATGTCAACAAACGTATTTCATTATGTTAAGTTCTACTTACATTTTATAAAATGAGACTTTAATTTATAAATGTGTTTAGTCACTTTATAGGTCGGCCTATATCTAACGGCCCTTCTTAGAAAGGTCATCATTTAACTGCATTACTATGAACATTGCGGGGAACATCTTTCCTTGTTCAGTTTTCCTGTCCAGTTAAAGCTGATATACGTCAAATAAAAACATGATTCCAGAAATCTATAGCATGTGGTTCAGATTCCATATAATGCCTAAGGCGGTAACAAACTTATGTAGATTTTGAATTTCATAATGATTTGTAATTTTCTAAGATGATCACTTCGCTCGCTTGTCTGTAATTTTTTCTGACTGGGCGATTGGATTCTCATATCTACATAACGCACTTGAATGCACCTTTCACTTTCAATTCTAGAATATGTTATATGCATTTTATATTACATATCATAGCTTTCACCCGCGGTATTTTTGTGTGGATGGCGCATATTAATCATAACCATTGATACCTTTTGGATATATTATAAAATATAAACGTCAAAAAGTCATATTGAGTCGACTCAACATGACTTTTTATCAGGAAACAAATGTATTTAGAAAAAATATCTTGGATCTGTAAGCTGGTTGAGGGTGAGTACTCTATTTTTTATATGTGTTACCTCAGATTTTTCTCCTAGGTGGATCCCCGTTGATTGTAATTATTTTTCCATTTCAATCCTCGTCTTCTCTTCCATTTAAATTTGAACAAGATCTAACGAGTCATATAGCGATAGCCTAGTGGAGATACCAACAGACTGCCAAGCAGAGGGTATCGGGTTTGAATCCACGGTGCGCACCACTGACTTTTCGGAGCTATGTGCGTATTGAATTGTTAATAATTATCGCTTGCCCCGTGCCTCGGAGAGCACGTTAAGCCATCTGTTATGAGGATCATTGACAGTCGTCATAGGGCAACAGTACCTTCTAAAATAATCTGACACTAGTCTAAACCATGGAATATCGCTATGCAGTTGCGGAGGTCAGACAGGCAGTCGCTCTGCGGAAAAGCGAATATTCAGCCAAATTTGGTTAGACTAGTAAGCGGACCCCAGATTGAAACTGGGATAACGCTAGGAGGATAATGATGATCTAACGATTCATTTTTGAGTTATTCCTAATTTTTTTCAGTTTTGAAGTCGTTATTAAATTTTTTAAATATCGTTTTGTTATCAGTTTACAAACGGACTGACTCTGTAATTAGAGTAAGGTCACAATTTAAATGCATTACGTGATCGTTTTTAGGGTTCCGTACCTAAAAGGTAAAAAACGGAACCCTATTACTAAGCCTCCGCTGTCTGTCTGTCTGTCTGTCCGTCTGTCCGTCTGTCTGTCACCAGGCTGTATCTCATAAACCGTGATAGCTAGAAAGCTGAAATTTTCACAAATTATGTATTTTGGTTGCCGCTATAACAACAAATACTAAACATTAAAAAATTGAAAATATTAAGGGGGGTCCCATACAAAAAACGTGTTATTTTTTGTATTTTTTGCTCAAAATTACTAACTGTAACAGGTAGACGCTTTAAATTTTTAAAGTATATGTAGTTTTATATTACCTTTCAAAATAAATAATTAAATTTAAAAAAAGTAAATAATAAAGGGGAGCTCCCATACAACAAACGTAATTTTAAGCAATTTGTTACTCAATCTTAATAAACAGGTAGAAACTTCAAAAGTATTTAAGTATACATACAACGAACGTGATTTCCTTTTATAGATGATGGTACGGAACCCTTCGTGTGCGAGTCCGACCCGCACTTGCCCAATTTTTTGATATATTTATGCAATGTAACCTACTTTGCCAGAATTTAACAAGTTCAATTTAGTTTAGATAGAAAACTAAATCAAAGCCAAGGTGGGTTGCTAGTTGAATCATAGAATAGAGTGTAAGTGGCATGGTCATAATAATGGAATGACATTCGTATGATACAAGTATTTATGTCGCGTCTGTGGTAGGGCTTAGCATTCACGAAGGCTTCTTGGAAATTTTCTAAATAAGGTTGACAGGTTTTATAAGGAAAAAGTGATACTCAGATTGTAACTACGGTTCGTAACTTTGCTATTGTTTTTAATATGTGAAGACAATTGTTGATTGTTGGTGATGAGAATCTAGTAATTTAGCTGTCATGGCGTGACTTGAGTTCTCTTTCGCATTAAATTGGCAATGTAAAGCAACGATAACAAATGTCACTTGGATGGGTGAATGCTTGTTGTGGAATTTACATATAACATAACATAACTTCACGCCTTTTAACCCCGAAGGGGTAGGCAGAGACATATTACACATCCACATTTCGCCAGTTATGTTTAGGTCCCAATGTAATAGGGAGAGAGCCTATTGCCATCTACCAGGCACATTATTAAGCGAGCAATAATTAACATTTTTAATAAACACATAACTTTGAAAAGTCAGAGGTGTGTGCCCGCGGTACCTGGGGATCGAATCCGAGACCATCGTCTCGGCAGTCCGTTACGTATACCACTGGGCTATCGCCGCTTTACAACAGTGCATTAACTTCGGGTTTAAAACTCTGACACCAGAGTTGGCAATCCTCTCACACGAAAAGAAGAATTGTTGTTAGTGAATGTAGTATTGTTAGTTCGACTATGGTAATCAATTTAGAGTTTTGTTGAAAATTCAGGTTGCATAAATCCAATTGTAAATGTTTATTATAAATAAACGGTCACGATTGCACAAGAATAGCAACTAAAGGATCTAAATTCTACTTACTACGCATTTATGGACGTAATACATGATAGTTATGATTTGTTTACTGTTTATCTTTGGTATATGTCCGTATGATCTAAGTCATATGTCAGATTATAGAATTGCACAATAATAACGTCATCTAAACAATCGCTCTTTCAGTAAATACTGTATGACTAGTCATAGAATCGGCTCTGCCCACATACTTATTACATTATGAAAGAAACTGCAAAGTTGAAAGTGAATTTTCTTAATAAATTGTTGTTTCGTGTCTGGATGTACTTTGCGTCCATTGGAAGTCCCCCGCAACACAGGTTATTTTTTTTAAAGACAACTCCCGCACTAGGACTAAATCCTGTATCGCGGGGGACTTTACAAACATACAACTAACGGACACAATGAACACCCAGACTCGAAACAACAATTTATGAATCATACAAGTGTCGTCTCGTGTGAGGATCGAACCCACAACACTTGGTGCAATGTCAAGCGGCGAGGCGGCCGCTTAAACCACTACGCCAACCGTGCAGTCAATTTTCAATTGTTTGATTGATTCCTAATGCGGGAGTTGTCTAGAACAGAACGTTGCAAGGAACCCTAATAGTTCCCATCGAAATCGGTTCAGCCGTTACGAAAATTTGCCGATATAAAAAGGCAGACATACTGACATGGGAGTAGAACATACTATGTAATTGTGTACATTGTACTTATCAGGTTGTAAGTAATTCCCAGTACTCATATAGTTTTAGTTACAACCATTATCGTAACATGCAGATAATGTTCTGAATAATTGTCCATGAATCATCATCATCGTCATACTTCATACATAACAAACAGAAAAACATTATTGCTGCTGATGTATGTTTTAAGTTAGAATACATAGGTCTTTATTGAGAGAAAAAAAGAGAAGAGAATCTCTTCTCTTTTCTATTATAAATATAATATGCAAAGAATTATCATAATTATGGTTCTAAAACATTTTTTTTTAATATTTTGTTTAGAATTTGGAATCGTAATGTGCTTAGTCAGGCTAAAAACCTGATCATCAGCTTGGCATTTTAAGTAAAGAAACCTTTGTGTGTTTGACATAATGTTGACAGTCGTGGATAACACAACCAACCAGCAAAAAAGAAAATATAAAAAAAATGTAAGATAAATTAAACTGATTTATGTTGTTCTGTTGCATCGGTAGATTCTTTCACGTGGTCGAAGGAATTACCCGACTCATGAATCACTGTATATTTGTGATGCATAAAGTGCTGATAGGTATAGTACCTAAGAGGTTATCGCAGTTCGAAAATCTTTCTTTGTAAATAAACAATGTCAGCACTAGGAAATTCTATCTTATGGAGACTTTACAAACATTCAGCATTATTCACCAGCACAGAGCGGCAGCGGTTCATTCAGACAGCCAAGACATTTTATAATATCACATCATCATCATATCAGCCGAAAGACGTCCACTGCTGGACATAGGCCTCCCTAAGGCTCTCCACACGGACCGATCTTATAATAAGTACCTGTAGATAAACTTTACACCAATATTTAAAACGTTTTCAGGACTTTTCTCGAACTATGAAATTTAGCTAATGAAAAAACCATTTACGAATTGTAAAAAAAAATAAGGCGTAATTAGTCAAATATCGTTAGCTTGTTTCATACACAGCAAAAATGCGTGTCAAATAGTCGCCATTTTATTTTTCTTGTTTACGATAACCTTGGAATGTATATGAACAGTTATTGCAATGGAGGTATGTATTTACTATTTAGTAGAATAAGCCCGTGGATTCGTACGTGCATATCAAAGAACCTAATAAAAAAAATAAGTAAAAATTACTCAGAAACCACATTATTATTTGAAAACCATGTGAAAATCCATTCGGTAGTTTTTGAGTTTCTAGCGTTCATACAGATAGAAAAAAATAAAAGAGGACTTTTATAACATCTAAAGAAGTAGGAATACTTATTAAACTTTTGTGATTGGCACCTATTTTAGCCTCCTTTGATGGTAGTTGATTTTCTTGGTTAATTAACAAGCTATTAATCTATTGAGTCTCAATTAGTCGAATTGATATTGGATTAGCTAAAATACTCTGTGGTTATAAAGATGTCTGAAGTCCAACAGTCATGTAAGAACTCAAGGCTATTTTGATTTAAAAGGTAATCTGAGATAAATATTCAATGTCGGATAAATCTGAACAAGTTTCTTATCGTAAATCAATGGAATATGTGACTTATCGCAGATTTGCTTATCGGTCATAACCGTTTATTATGGTGATTGTTTATTTAAACACAAAGATTATAACCAAAGTTTTAACATGTCGCTATCCTATTTAAGCATAATGACTCCAAATAAATCATTGTCAACCCAAAAGTAGTAAATGATCAAAAAAATTAAACCAGCATTTTAATGTAAAATTATAACGAACGTTTTTTTTGTTAGTTGTATGAAATACCAAAACGTAAATTGGATTTGGTTACACAACCTACTTTAATAAACTAAGTTAACGGAGCCCTGCTTCACAGGACTCCTATTTTTGAATGAAGCGTCGCAAGAGTACCTAACATAACGAATTTATTTGGTGATCATTTACTACATTTGGTGTTCGAATACCATTTGAAGTGCAGTCGTGACTAAAATAGCTAGAACTATTGTAATTTTAGACTTTATTTTTATGGTGTTAAGTATATATTTTAGGTTAAAGAACTAAGGGTATCAAAGCATTTTATGGTGGTCATTATATTTAACTCCGTTCATTTTCTCTAACCGCTTTCAATACACGGAAGTATGACATAAATATGCGCTGATGAATACCGGTGTAAACATATTCCGACTTAAAGAAGCCGTAGGCATAGAGTTCCCAGTTCACATTTACGAGTGAACAGCACTGTGAAATATTTTTAAAACAAGTTCAGATTACTCACACTCTCGTTGTTTACGTCACACTGGAAGCCGTTGGTCACAATGGCCACCGTCAATAGGTGGCAGACGACGTCAACCACGCTTGATACCTGTGAATGTAAACAAATGTTATTGTACAGAAGAAACACGGTAGGACAATAAGGCATTGAAGTCTTTGTCAGTTGAGACATGTTTACGATGTTAAAGCCTTGTAAGAAACTCATCTAATGCATTCTTGTTGTACCAAGGATAATTTCCATTGAAATTAGTGTTATTTATTTATTTTCCTATACAAAAGAATATCATTCTGTGCTCTACGGTCCTTGAGCGCAGGATCTGTGTCTAAAAATATGATATATCTCAGTCTATTTTAGTCTACAGTACAGGAAATGATTCATACATCGCGGAAACTTTGACACACAATTACATTTTACAATGTGTAACTCCTAGAATTGATAGTGGTTTGTGGAACAAACAATTAGATAACTACTTGTCCTAGAAACCTAATGTTTCATCGATACATTTTACCCGATTTAAAACGTATTTGCATTATTTGCATGTTTCCAGTATTATACTGCATGAAAAGCCCAAGCAATTTCTGTAGGAAGTGCATCTGGCTTTGGAATCATATCAGTATTTTTGTGGTTCGCAAAAATTTTCATGCATTAAAAATCCTATAGGTAAGTGAAAATGCCGACAAGTGGTTACTTATGGGATCGGTTCAGAATTCTTTATGTGCAAATGCTGCCAAGTTTAGACCATCGCACCATTTACAGTATATACTTAAAAACCCCATCAATCTACTGCACAACTGCGATATCATTCCATTACCCGCTTGATTCGCCGGCAATGCCGTTGTAAAGGCCTTGACGATATACCTACATACATACAGTCATGCTATGAGTGTCCGATAAGCTGATTCCACATAACACGACGCTATCGTGTGGCGTCTGACATTGTTGTAACATGTTATATGAAACCTTTGGTAAACAATAACACGTCCGGGCTTTGTGTTTGCAATAGAAGATATGAATATTATCTTGTATTAAATAAGAAAATTCTATGATGAGACTAACACATTTCTTGAATATTTAAAACAAATGCAGATTTCAATACATTTGCATGTGGTTCAAACTTCATCCTTAAAACACTTATTGATTTAACAAACTTCTTTGTCATTCGGTTTTGTTCCATATTGAAGAGGCAATAAATTATAATGTATTATAATCATATTTAAAAAAATCACGATATAGAATATTTTTTATGAATAATTGGAGTATCATGGAACACATAACATATTTCGGGTAAAAAAAATTGGTATTGTCATCTACCAGGGCTACATTTTCACACAGATTATGAAATAAAACAAACATTATATTGTACATCTCAAATTCAAGATTAAATTTATGCAATGTCACTGTGTTATTGTAGTAACTGTGGTTGATATGATGACTCTTCAAATTGAACAGCTGCAACGTATTTATTTGTTTGCATGGCTATGGATGGTAACAATAGCGCAACCAGCTCTAGCCAGGACTCGAATTCTTAACCTCGCTGTTAATCTACAGCGAGAATGACAATTGATCACTGTCATTTGCTGTATATTTTACAATCGCAAAATATACGGCAAATACGACAGTGATTAGTCGCGCCAAAGAGTAGCCCATGAGCTTTTCTAATTTTGCTTTATTCCTTAACATTATTTATATCAAAATCAGTTCAATAATCTTGCGTCAAAGAGTTACAAACATCCATCCTTACAAAGTTTCGTTCGTTTATAATTAGTAAGATACATATTTGTTCACCGCTCTATACAAGCGTAATGTTATTATGTATACAGTTATAATCTGGGGGCACGGCAGTGCCCCCACCAAGTCGAGCAAAAAAGCGGCACGGCCGTACCATCCTTTTCTCGAAGCAATTCAGGCCATTTTCGATAACTTTGTTGTGGATAAAACTAGAAACCTGATTTTTTAAGTAACCATGCTGGCATTATATAAACATGGTGAATTTCAAATTTCATACAGTTTTGACTAGTAGTTCAAGAATTATACATACATACATACATAGACTCACGCCTGTTTCCCCGAAGGGGTAGGCAGGCATATTAAACGCCCACTTTTCGCCAGTGTTTTCATCCCACGTAATAGGTGGCGAGCCTAGTGCCGCTTATCGGGATATTTTGTTTGCCAGAGCCTCGTCCGATGATCGGCAGGTGCACCACTTGCAGGTGAGGTTGGCTTGGGACCCTAAGTTCTTGGTGGGAACCCTATGCCTATGCACCCTATGCACAAGAATTATAACGAGTCAATTTTGTCAATTTTGTCACTCACTGACCGATCATCAAAAGTCTAAGGCACTTCTAGCAGACATAGAAGCTTCAAATTTAGAATACAATTAGTGTTTAGTGTATGAATCAAGGAAAAACTAAAACATTTTTCAATTTCAGCCCAGTTTTCGACATACATCAACTGCATAAATATTTTGTAATCCCATGTAAACATATAAGATTACAAAATTACGTTTGCAGTTAGGGCTTTAATTAAGAAAATTCGTTATTGGTGTACAAGAAGTAGAAGGTACCGGAAAGGACAAAAGTAAGACTATCTACAAAAAGAAATAAGATCCCATAAAAACAATACTTGTCAAAAATAGCAAGTCTCGCGACCGTAAAAAGTTGTGCGATCCATGTAATACCAAGTCAGTTATTTAAAAATCTTGAATGTTTTAAATAAATATATTGACTTGGCAATCGCATTAAACAATTTAATTTATACATATATTTCTTATGAGGTGAGATAAATTGTGTTTTCATGCGATGGCCAACTCAATATATTTATTTAAAACATTAAAGATTTTTAAATAACTGACTTGGTATTACATGGATCTCACAACTTTTTACGGTCGCGAGACTTGGTATTTTTGACAAGTATTGTTTTTATGGGATTAACTTTATTCTTAGCCCCTAGTGACCGATATATCAGGTGTCATTTTAACAAGCAATTCTGTTACAATTTTTGACAATTATTATTAATTAATTTTGTTTTTCGATGCTTCAATTTTAAAAGCTTTATTTAACGAAGCTCGAAGTGAAAAGGAAATTATTTTTATTTTCGTTATTGTAGAAGCACGAATATAAACCATAGTTTTGTAAAAATTTAGTTAGTCTCCACTCTTCTTTAACCCTTGTTAAAGGAATAGTCAAACTATTCTTGACACCATACTGAGAAGTTTATAACAGAAATAACAAAAAACATAGCAGACAGCTGCGACAAACAAAACCATCTAGAGTAAAAGGCAACTAATGGTATAAAATAAAACAAACATATCAACTATCCCAGTTATCACACACACAAATGCCATCGATTTAATGTCATCGAACAACTAAAATTAGTTTAGTTTTCATAGACAAACATGTAATCAAAAACCCTATTAATCCGATCAAACTATGATATTCTGCTTCGACGAATTTAATGTGCTTACATTTGAATCGTATATGATTATTGATGAATTTGACTGACCAATCTGTCCGGGGTAATAGCCGTAGTATACAGTCGATTGAGCGGGTCAATTGGGCTTCAATAGAGCCTGAAAGTGTTCATCTCAACGTGTTGCAACTTTATGACTTAAGGTTTATAGATATAGAGACGTGGTAGTGATGCCTTCACAAATTTGAGCGTTCTGTAGAAATATACCAAAGCAGAAATTGGGCATGATGTCTCATTTTGTTCTATCATTGTCATAATTCTAAAAAATGATCACAGTGTCAACCTGTAAAATATTCCAACTTCATCTTAAATTAAACTTTGACCCCGGCAAATGTATGGATTAACTGATAAATTTTCGCGATTTCAAAATACCTACGTCCCAGAACAAAAGTTGGTAATGTATCCGGCTCATTATCAATCCATGCTGCTGATTGTGCGGGACAAATCTAAATCTAATCGTTACTTTGGTTTTCACAAAATTTTGCCTCTCACCTTACTCTTTGCCTGCATATCCAGACGTTAGCTTATGATATATGCAAATAATAAAGTACATGAATATACAATCGCTCACACGCAATTCTATCTGAGCATATACAGGAAGATATTATGGTACAATTTTATTCTTAGCCGGAACTCTCACGGTCATACCGTGTAGCATAAAACGACAACGACGATTTAATACTATCAATATTATGTCTTGAGATTTGCGTAAATAAACGATGCTTTTTGTTTAAGTTTTTGACTTATTGCAGAATAACAGGGGTTCGTGAGTAGACTTAATGCCTTAGGCATTCTCTACCTAGGGAGGTGCAAAGATCATTTGACAGTAGGTGCGCTATTATTAGCATTTGCTACCTGCATGATTTTTTATATTAGAACTATCACATAATGTTATTTTCTTTATACATATCTTGCATGTATAGGTACTATAATGAATTGCAAGTAAAGACGTACGAAGAGAAAATGAATGTAAATGTGTAAATCGTGAGAAACTTGGTTAATGTGTTTCTAGAGATATTTCAACTCATCATTGCATAGGCATATCTGTATTCGTACAAAAAATGAGAGATTGCAACACAGAGTAGCGAGTTGGAACTGTAGACTATTCTTTAGTTAGACAAATGCAAGCTCTATCTACTTAAATGACGCACTTTCCGTTGCAAGTCATTTTCATATAATAATATGATGATTTTGTGTTTGTTGTTGACAAAGCAACATCATTTCAGATTGTTTAACGGGGATATTTCAATTTCGGAACGTATTTAAAATAATAATCGTCATTTGGACCAAAATACACATTTTTTATGAGATAAAAATGAATTATAATATGAATATAGCTTACCAAATGTAGGTAACCAATAAGGAAGCAAAGACCTCGCAGACTGACTCCACAGAAACGGGCTTCTTTCGGGATCATGGTGTAACTGGAAAGAGGAAAAACTATTATTTTATATTTTTTTTTTATTATAGACTCACGCCTGTATCCCCGAAGGGGTAGGCAGAGGTGTGATATAACACCCACATTTCGCCATGAATTTTTAGGTCCCACGTACTAGGGGGCGAGCCTATTGCCGTACCGGACACATAACCAGACTCCGAGCCGCTACTGAGAATTTCCTAACGAAAAAACCCAATAACACTTTGCCCGACCCGGGAATCGAACCCGAGACCTCCCAATTCCACGCGCACATTCATGCCGCGAGACCAACGAGGCAGAGGAAAAACATTAATAAAATAACGATTTAAGTATACATATTTTGTATATTTTATAAAATGCTTACGTTACGGACAGACAACGTACAGCCAAAACTGTTGGACGCAAGAAGCTACAATTTGGCCTATATGTTCCTTGGCCTACGAAGGAATTGCCCGAAATTCACACGAGATTGGGCACAAACGGCTTATTTGACAAAAATATGCGGGCGGAGCTGCGATGATCCTCTAGTCTGCTAAAAAACCTTCTAGGTATTTGGGAGTTCCATTATGGTAGTAACGTGGTATTTTATTTCGCTTCGATTGACGTCAAATGGTTTACTTATGCGGTTTTTGGTATCCGTTTCTCGGTATTGGGACGGGTTGTGGCATGGTATTTTATATCAGGTAAAAGTTGTTATTTTATAGGTATGTTTGACAATAGTCACGACCTCACGACTAAAGTGTGGCTGAAGTACTATATTGTTGTTGGCTTATTAATAGGTTTTGCTATAATGTATAAAGCAGCAAACCGTGATACAGTAGTAAAATCTTAAAAAGTATATTGATTTTATGTGTAATATTCGTGAAGACATTAAAATATTCCGATAACATGCAAATAAAATAATTGAACTCGTGTATAAATAGGGTTGTTTAAGAAAGGCATAATAAACGAATAAATTGTGTATTAACATTTGAAGTCGTTTATAGCAGCTTCATAATAATAAACAGAAGCCTGAGATCAGATATGAAGTGATTCCATGCGTTGCGCGATTTAATAGTTTATATCAACAAATTGACCACGTTTACACCATTATAGTACCACTGACAGCAAAGCGACCACTTCACGACAGCACCTAATTATTATTTTTTTATTTAAGAAGACATTTGCTCTAAGGGATAGCGTATGCGACTATTGATCGGAGGTCCCGGGTTCGATGCCCGGGTCGGGCAAAAGTGTTACTGGGTTTTCCGAATTCTCAGTAGCAGCACGGAGTCTGGTGATGTGCCCGGTAACGGCAATAGGCTCGCCCCCTATTACATGGGACCTAAAAATTCATGGCGAAATGTGGGTGTAATTTTACGTCTCTGCCTACCCCTTCAGGGATATAGGCGTGAGACTATAACAATTTGCACTAAGACTAAATCCTGTATCTCTGGGGACTTTACAAATATACAATCACCGGAGAGAAAGGACACTCAGACTCGAAGCACCAATTAACGAATCACACCAAGCGTGGTCTCATGTGGGAATCGTACCCACAACACTCGCCGCAGAGAAAACCGAGACGGCCGCTTAAACCACTACGCCAATCGTACAGTCAATAAATTAACTAATAAACTTTAATAACAGCAATTGAAACGGCATTCCATGTCATAAACATTACTGCTTAACAGAAAGAGACCAGTAAATTACATTTACAAATGGAATTTTAATTTTACAATTGCAGTGGCCATTCTGAATTTAACCGTTGTTGCTAGAAACGTCGTGTCTACACTGTTGGCAGCGTTTATTTCTCTTAAGTTTATTTTTTTTAATATTTAGACTCACGCCTGTATTCTCGAAGGGATAGGAAGATGCGTAATATTACACCCTCATTTCGCCATGAATTTTTAGGTCCCACGTAATAGGGGGCGAGCCTATTGCCGTTACCGGGCACATCACCAGACTCTGTGCTGCTACTGAGAATTCGGATATTCGGGTATATACTTAGATTCGGGTTTTTGTGATCCTAATATGTAATTAAGGTTTAGTTGCTGATTAACTAAGGTCTAGTGGTTACTGAATTTGACTGATAAGTCAGAGGTTGTGACTTTATTTATTTAATCACACATGACAGAATCTAGCACATTTGAGGCAAACATATATAAGCAATAGAATTATAAACTTAACTAAGTTCCTAAATATGTGTATACATCATGATCAGTAATAATAACCACCTAGGTCAAATCTTTAAGTGATGAGAACAATTATTTGTGCCGCGTCTGGGATTTACCTTGTTGTCACAACAGAGAAGATCAGTCAGGTAACTGCATATTGTATTTGATATTGTTAGCGCTAAGAAACTCAGTCCAATATATGTCAGACTTCTTGTTTTCTCTAGTCAGGTGGATGTAATACAAGCTTCCACTGCCTTCTGCAGCAATTCCCACCTGCCTAGGGCAACTTCTGAACATATTTTTTATAAGCGCTGCTTTTTTGGGATCAGATGACCGTGTATGAGTTGCCCTAATATTATAATTATAAAACTAGACTACGCCCGCCGGTTATCACAGTACATGACTCTCATGATCATCATCAGTCCTTTATACCGTCCCACTGCTGGGCAACGGCCTCTTGTCACTATGAGAAGGGTCAGGCCATAGTCCACCACGCTGGCCAAGTGCGGGTTGGCAGACTTTAGATGTCTTTCGAGAACGTTATGGAGAACCCTCAGACATCCAGGTTTCCTCACGAATGTTTTCCTTCACCGATAAGCAAGTGATAATTAACAATTTAATACGCACTTAACTTCGAAAAGTCATTGGTGCGTGCCGTGGATTCGAACCCGAGACCTTTTGCTTGGCAGTCTGTCAGTCTCTCCACTCGGCTATCGCTGCTAATTGTACATTACTCTACTGTCTCTTAAATAATAAAATTATACTAAGTTTATAAGTTGCGGCGCGCGGCGTGATAGAAGGACAAACAGACCAATACACTTTAGCATGTGTAATGATATTAGACAAGAACAGTTTTTTTTTCCGAAAATAAACCTAGATCTTGACTATGTTTTTCGTTTAAAAATACGAACGTCGTCCATATAAACGTGGTATAGTTCAACACAGCTTATGTAATTAGGTACAAATGTGTGTAAAAACATAAGCTTTTTGAACAGCGTTTTCCTTAAACAAGACTTGAATGAATGACAAAGCCATTACTCATAGCAACGAGGTAAAGACTTGCCGCTAAATATACGTGAGACTTGTTTTCAAATGCGGTTTTTGAGTTAATTGTCGCATTTGACGTCATAAGATACTATGAATTTTGAATGCGTTGGATGTCAACTAGTAATTATTATTTGCGTATTCATGTTTATAGAAACATGCGTCAGGAAATAAGTCATAACAAAGGGCGATAGAGGGTTCGGAAACGTCATATATTGTCAAGTGTAGTTTGTTGAATCATATCCTTGATTTATTAAAATGAAAAATATTTTTAAGGCTTACACAGTTCTCAACCACCTCATATAACATATACCACCTATCATATATACCATCTCATATAGGTGTGGTATATACCATTCTGGTCTAAACCAAGGAATATCGTTATCCCTTTGGGTTGCGGAGGTCAGACGGCAGTCGCTTAGTGGAAAAGTTGATATTCTGTCATATATGTATGGCAAGACCAGTGAACGATTACCACCTCGGGCTCCAAGGTGTGTGAGTCTTGGATGGAATGACTGTGTGTTATATGATTCCAAAACATCATCACCATGCCAAGTGCCACGTCCACTGCTCGATATAGGCCTCTCCATTGGCACGCCTTTGAGCCCGATTATCGAGCCAGTAACATCATTAACATATATTTTAGATTTTGAACACTTACTTAGTCTGAATATTCAAAATAGAGAGTTCAAGAGTGTTAGTAAGTCTTTTTTAAAGATATTCAAGAGTGCAATTTTCGGACCTTTCGATATGAAGGGTTTTTAATGTTCTTATCGAAAGTACTACACTCATAGTATGTGTAAGAGTCCGCGCTATTTATTTTCACCTTTTTTGTGATCATCATTATTGGTCGTTAGCCCTGTTTTATCCGAAACTTTTAAATTTCACGTTAGAGCTCGAGGTACGCTTTCTATTCTAACCAAATATGTCATAATCTTAGCTCTGGCACAGAACAGCTGCCATCTGACCTCTGCAGCTTTTGTGTAAGAACGATGTGACACTTTATTACCATCGGCATTTCATCGTCAACATCACATCAGTAACACTTACGTTGACGTAGGTATTCCGTAAAACATTTACATTTGCCTACTTACATAAAATAATCTAAACACTTTTAAAGAAAGAAAGACAAAAACCAAAACTGAGCGGACGTAGCCGTGGGCTTCCACTAGTGTTCAATTTAAATAATCTGCGCGCATCCTCTATTTGTTTATAAATGCTTTGTCGTTCTATCTCTTTATTCGCTTATCTATACGTACTATATTGATGTAATCAATTAATTATCGTTGAAATATTAGAAATACTAGCTGTTTCCCGCGGTTTCACCCGCGTTCTGAGGGAACTACTTTGCGAACCCGGTTAATTTATAGCCTACGTTACTCCTGTTACTCCTTGGTACGTCAGCTATCCGCCAGTGAAAATTTTGGTCCAGCCGTTCCAGAGATTAGCGAGAACAAACAGACAGACAAAAACTGTAAAAGAAATCATTTCGGTTTATATACCGTGTTTACTGTATTTAGTAAAAAGCGGTTATTATAATATTACAAACAGACACTCCAATTTTATTTATAATATATGTATAGATAATATAACGAATTATATAGCTCTAGTTGTTATTAAATGGAAGCACAGCTATTTACGATTCTTTGGTAAGTCATCGCATTTAATGAGTGTTACTTAGAAGGGATTTCAAAGTGCATAACCTATAAATGCACTATCAATAGCATCAATATTGAGTTCAAACATAATCTCTAGGTTATGACTTGTTTATCTATTTGCTGATATTTCTATCGAATGTGTTCTTAAGTGCATTTAGAGCCCTCATGACATATTTTGTATGATTTGCCTTTTCTTGGAAAGGAAGGGCTAGTTCACATTACTCTCTCTCTAACAACATCAGACTCAGTATTTACCTGAGGTACTTCAAAGTAATGAGACAGTCGGCCGGTCTCTGAATTGAGAATTTCACATTGAAAACAATTTAAACACAAATTATCTCATACTCAATCAATTTTCTGTTTCACAAAAAATAGTTGACCACATTTTGAATATTTGTGCTTGTTAAATCTCAAATTTGACATAACATATGATCAAACTCCATCTCAACTCTATATTCGCGTTTCTGAAAACATTTGACATTTGTCATACCTTACTTAGCACTCATAAATTGAGAAATATTTTATTATACTACTTTGGCCTTTTAACCCGTGATCACGAGTAATATGACGGCCTGTATGTCAAACTGTCCACACAACGGTTGTCAAGCAGAGGCTACGTCGTACTGATTGATGTCTACACAACAAGAAGGTCGTCAAACAGAATTAATAGAAAAAAATTGGGCAAGTGCGAGTCGGACTCGCGCACGAAGGGTTCCGTACCATGTATAAAAGAAAATCACGTTCGTTGTATGTATACTTAAATACTTTATAAGTTTCTACCTGTTTATTAAGATCGAGTAACAAATTGCTTAAAAATTACGTTTGTTGTATGGGAGCCCCCCTTTATTATTTACTTTTTTTAAATTTAATTATTTATTTTGAAAGGTAATATACAACTACATATTCTGCGAAAATTTAAAGCGTCTACTTGTTACAGTTAGTAATTTTGAGCAAAAAATACGAAAAAAAACACGTTTTTTGTATGGGACCCCCCCTTAATATTTTCGTTTTTTTATTTTTAGTATTTGTTGTTATAGCGGCAACCAAAATACATAATTTGTGAAAATTTCAGCTTTCTAGCTATCATGGTTTATGAGATACAGCCTGGTGACAGACAGACAGACAGACGGACAGACAGACAGACAGCGGAGGCTTAGTAATAGGGTTCCGTTTTTTACCTCTTAGGTACGGAACCCTAAAAAGGTTCAAAGACTATTAAATATTTGGAACTACGATTAAAATTCTAGTCATTTCAGTTCAGGAACAAAAAGAAGGGATAGAAAATTAATCAAACTTTTGCCTTTAGGGCAACAATTGTAGAAAACTCTTTTAAATTTTATTTTTAATAAATGTATGTCGTCGTTTAGCTTTGCATCTGGTCTGATTTGATCATTTATTAGATCAGTATCGAAAAGTGTTGGAGCAAATGAACCAGCCACCAGCTTTTTTTAATTTTTCGGTTTCTCATCTTGAGTGTAATTGGAAGATATCTTCTTCACCTTTGCCATTATAATTTAAATAAGAGATTTCCGTGTTAAATCAATCCAAATAATTTCGCTGGGGCCTCTATGGAGGTATAATTCTATATACCTCCATGGTGGCCGCCATGTAGGTATATAGCATTATATCTCAAATATACCTGGCCACAAATATTTTGTATTAAAAAAAAAAACAAAATGACTTTGACATAACATACAGGTTCCGTTTTCACTATTCCGAATTGAACAAATTCAACAAACTGTTCATTAAAAATTAAATAATCGTTGAACTAATTTTAAATATCACTTTATTTCGACTTTTTATTTGTTCCCGCATAAAAATAATTAACTGACAAGTGTGCTTCTTAGTAAAATGTTAATTTATACGAATTTATGGTTAGTACCGGTTTTTTTACTTCTATCGGAACGTACTAGTGTTGTTCGGATTGAGTTATTCATGATTTGAAGAATACTCAGTTAAAAGTGCTTTGAAAAGATCTCACTCTGACCTGTGAAACAGAAAAAACTTAAGTTGACTTCAACTAGTTGAAATATTTTCAACTGATTAAAGCTGAAATTCTCAATTCAGAAACCGGCCGAGTGCCGTAAATAAGAAGATAAATATAAGATAAACAGTTATTGCTAATCTTAGCAATCTTTCAATCTAAAAACGGTATTTTTATAATGAAACTCCTCATATGGCCGACCGTTGGTCTCCTACGCATGCCCTAGTTTTAATGTTGGTCATAGCTGTCTTTAATTAAATCTCAACATTAGGTTAAGGTCAATCTTTGCCACATTATGATTTTAAGGAAAGTTTGGATCATTTATTAATTTTTATAAAATGTTCTGCTTTACCGGTGATGTTTGAGCATACCTAGTTACATGCATATATCTAAAATTCTTGCGTTAGACACGCAACGCACAGCCAAAATTATTAGACGCACGAAGCTGAAGTTTGGCATAATATGTTCCTCGGGGACCGTAGGGGGGGTACTTAAAAATAATTAGCCAAAATTTCTAGATCTTGCTGAAACGGTCGAATTAAAATGACATGTGCAGACGTAGCTGCGGCTTTCCTCTAGTACATTAAATATAAGTGAACTATATTCTTCGTAGTGGGTAAATACGTCTTCATACAAATAAACAGTAACTGTTGCTATTTATTCGTTGTTTGACCTCAATTATTACGCAACTCAAATGTCGTAGGGTCACCATTAATTAGTTGTTAAAACATACAAGGCCGAGTAATTATAAACCGATTAAGTAGGTAACATATCGGACTATATCTTTAAAACTGCAGTATCGATTTCGATGAAACTTGCACGGTATATTAAAATGAAGGGAAGATAATTAAATAATATATATTTTGGAATGCAAAAACTAGATGCTGATGCCCATACGAGGATTTTATGTAAACAAAATAATAGGAATATTCGGATATTTCATCAACCGTTTGAGTGTGTTCATCCAAGTGTGTGAGGATGGATAGGTATTTAGATGTTGGCTACTCTCTCATGCACAAAACTATTAAATGGATTTGCAATCATATAAGCATGTACATCAGAATAGCTCATGGTCTACATTTTCTAGCGATTAAAAGCTAGTATCATAAACATACTTCAATGAATCAATAAAAAAGCGAGACTTATTTAGAAACCTGTTATTGGATATTATTAACTAATAATCCTGTTTAGTTTTATCAAATCACGTAATTTGGGTAATACCCTCAACTTCATTTGTTTACTGTTTTATAATGACTGGGAATGTAAATTACGTCAGTAATTAAGTATTTGTTATTAATTATTTATTCATTTCAGACATGCCGGTTTCTTCACGGTGTTTTCTGTCACCGTTCACCGTTTAGCAAGCAAAAATTGCCATTATAAAGCACAGTAACGTCAAAAGATGTTCTAGATTAGATAGCTTAATTATTGTTTGTTTTGTTAGTATGCATGTTTATTATATGTATACAAGAGGAAGCCCGTAGGTACGCCCGCACATTTCTTTTTAATGTAACCTTTTCTACCCGACCCCGTGGTAATTTCGGGCAGTCTCTTTTCAGTGCATCCCTAAGGTCTCCAAGGAACAGACATGCCAAATACCCAAATTCTTGTGCCCAATAGCACAACCAATTATATATATATACCCTTGGCTGTGCGTTGTCTTTCAATCAGCTAGTAGTGCAAAAATTTTATATACTTATATACAGATTTTATTTCAGACACTGCATTTATGTAGACACATACATTTTAATTGTAGTATATTGTAAGACATTTGTGTGAACATTAAGAAACTCTTAAAGGAACCGTATATACGTGTAATACGTATATCAACGTATGTATCATGGTTCATTACCTATTGTCAATACGATTGATATTATGCTCCTCAAGAAAAACAATCGGACATGATTACAAACAAAAATAAATTACAAGAGTAAGTAGGTACTTTCTAATCATCTTGCTGCATGAAAACGCTAACTTCCAACCGACTTCATAAAAGTACTACTTTATTTTTTATACATACATAAATATACTCACGCCTTTTTCCCGTCGGGGTAGGCAGAGACAACGATAAGCCACTTGCTTCTATCCTTACAAACCTCACGCGCTTCCTCTACATTCATTATTCTTTTTTTACATGCTCGTCGGTTCCCGGTGCTGCGGACCTTTCCGTTTATCAGAACGTCACCAATTATACCTTTATTTTTTATTTTATACAGATTTCAATTTTATTTGTAACTTTGCAATTATGTTGTACCTACTTCTCGTCTAGTCCTAGCAATGTTTGAGTAATTAAATTGGGAGTCGATCTTTTTGTTAAAACTTTATTTGAGTATTGTATACTAAAGGTTATCGAAGGGAGAGAGGAAGTCAGCACCCTCAAATAAACTGTTACTATTCTAAATCATTGAATATCGCTATCCCTTAGGGTTGCGGAGGTCAAACGTCAGTCGCTTTGTAGCAAGGCTGATATTCGTTCATATCAAATAAGACTAGTAAGCGGATCCTGAGCTCTAAGGCGTTTATGTCTTGGATGCATGACGGGGTATCCCTAGAATGGTGATAATGGTGATGTTGTTGTTGAAAAAGGACTTATAAGATAGGTAGGTACCCGGCGCCTTGCCACTGCAATCTATCAAATGCTATCCTGGAGTCCTAATTGTCGGAACTGTGGGTCACATGTGTTCTTTTTGCATTATTTTTTACAGTGTTTGTTGATCTAGTGGTTTATTATATTTTTGATTTCTAAACCATTTCAAGCATTTTCATTCTAACAATTTTACTTATTTTTGATATAACTGTTTTGTCATTGTACCTCCTCGTGTGTGGCATTGCATTAAAAAAAACTGTCTTCCTTCTTGCATATATTAGACATTGACCCTCGGTTTCAGCCTCTATAAATAAACTTTATACCATTTTTACACACTTGTCTGTATTTAAATTGAACAAACCTGATTTAAAAGTATTAGCATTTAATTGTGTTTACAAACACAAACCGAAAGAGCCAGAATTATTCCCTATAAAGTATGGCAATACCAATAAAAATCATAGAAAGTAATGTTTTATAATCTGTAGAATATCTTGATAAACAGTCTGCACAGAAATATTTAATTAAGCAGATTGACTGTACTTGAGATATGCGTTACTCTCACATCTATAATCAGGAGTAGGTAAATTAAAATATGGGTAATAATTACGATAGATAATATGTTATCTGAGCGTATACATGTATGTATAAACAAACACGAAGTGTCTGTCTGTATGCTAACAAAATAAATGTGTTTACTTATAAATTAGAATTTGAACGCTATAAAATGGATAAGTAAAATGACGCTAGC
Source organism: Euclidia mi (assembly GCA_944739405.2). NCBI lineage: Eukaryota > Metazoa > Arthropoda > Insecta > Lepidoptera > Erebidae > Euclidia > Euclidia mi. The sequence continues at coordinate 19,315,361 of OX123204.2, read as the reverse complement.
GTTACTCTTTAGATATTAAAGAATGTTAATAATGAAGGGTAAAAAAGAATACACTTCAAGAATGAAAAGAAATGTGGACACTTGAATATGAAATTCAAAATGTGTACAGGCGTGTTCATACGCTACTAGTGCAACAGGGTAGGTAGGTACTAGGTACGGATAATAATTGTAAACAATTAAACATTTAAGCAGGTGGTGCCGCGTGCAAAACTTAGTTTAATAATTACAACGAAGACAGAAATGCGAACATCAACAAAACGTAATAATTTTCATAGCAAAAAGGGATCATCTATACATATACCACGTCATAATCTAATAAACATGAAAGATACATATCTACAACGTCACTTTATCACTGAGTTCATTAGGGCATATCACTAACTTCGTTCTTGTTCATAACAGCAATAACAAAACACTCTCTATAACGAATACAGCATCAGAACACGTGATCACACAATATAACTATTACAATCAACTAACTGCCTCTTTCTCAACAAATTAGATGTAAACAACACTCTTTAGATAAAGTAATGTGTAGTTTGGCTTACCGTGTATCCAAGTTTGTATAAAAACACACAGAAATGTAACTAAAACTTATTTAAAATACACCACGCTACAATGGCGCACAAAACGTCGCTTTTGATGCCAGTTCAATCAAATACTGGCTCGGGACGGCTCGTATTAGCGCGCTGCGCGGGCGCAGACAATTGCACCACGGGCACTTCTATGTGTGCGTGTCGCGTTGTATATGTATACATGAGTACCGTCTTGGAAAGCCCCGAGATTGAAACAAACTCTCGACGCAGTATGAGGAAACTAAACAACTCGTTTTTTGCTGGCTTGCTCAGTTTTTAGGTGGTTACGCAATATTTTTGTAGTAAAAATAAATGCAACTGTAACCTATTTTAGAATTGATACATCAGAATTTATACTTTATTGTACTTTTAGTTCGAATGTCAGTATTTAATATGCAACAAATGTTGGTCGAACGTTTGGTCCATTGTTTGGCCAAAAGTTGGCAATGTTCTGTCTCTCTCTATCGCGAATATTATGAGCGTGGTATATTTGTGATAATAGAGTTTTTTTATTGAGTCTCGGAGCCGTAAATAGTTATTACTGTGATTGATTGATATGCTGTGATAAGTTTTATTTATGAAGAGTTATTTTTAAAATACTATATTTGGAATTGCGATATTAGAAAATCGTTGCACTATGAGTGACAAGTGACAGCGGCGCAATTTTCTGGCATTTATTATAAGTGAGCCCCAAATTAAATTTGCTTACTAACGTTTGTGTTGTTTGTTTTCCCGAAAGTCAGCCTCCAAAGAGAAACCACTGCTACTCCGACCGATCAATAGGCTATTCTTACTCAAAATATACTATAACTATCTGAGCTCCTCTTCCATCTTGACATTGGCAAAATCATCAATAAACGATGGAGCCATAATAATAAAAAAACAAAAAATATCAGTGATTAAAATTTTATACGTTTATTTTTCCGCAATTTCTGAAAATAGAAATATGATTAAAAGTGGGGATATTTATTCAATTCAGTCTAAGTATAAAATGACTGTCTAGTACATTATAATACATCTTAATAATTTACAATATATATTTCTTATACACATTATATTTTTTCATAATTAACATACAATAAGATAAATACTAATTAATAGTAATTTATTAATTACTTTGTATAACAATCCGCTACATTTGTTTTCATTCAAGTAACCAGATTGATAAGGTGTTGGTAATATAGAATGCTTATCAATTAATATAAGTAATTAGCCTTATGTAAAACACTGAAACCTACCACTATGCGCAGTTAAATAATAATAAATACAGCAAGATTAGCCTAGTAGAGGTAAGTACCAGCATACTGCTATGCAGAGGGTATCCGGTTCAAATCCATGGCCACCAATGACTTTTCTGAGTTAAGTGCGTATTCAATTGCTAATTATCGTTAGAGCACGTTAAGCCATCAGTCAGTTCCGGCTGTCATGAATACCTTTGACAGTCGTTATAGGCAGTCAGTACCTACCTCTGAATAAACTGACACTAAACTTAACCATGGAATAACGCTATCCCCTTAGATGACAGAGGACAGACAGGCAGTCGCTCTGTGGGAAAGCAATTTTTTTTATAGACTCACGCCTGAATACCCGGAGGGGTAGGGAGAGGTGTAATATTAAACCCACATTTCGCCATAAATTTTTAGGTACCACGTAATAGGGGGTTTTTTATTAATTTACTTCATACTGAATGCATAAAATTGATAGAAAAGGCGATAGTTTTGACCAATTATGAGGTAGCCCGTTTGACAATTAACGGAATCGAATGTCAAATGAGATATCGAAAGATTCTGAATCGCCCCCCTGGTGTCTAACCAGGGGGGCGATTCGATATTAAGCGGACTCCGAATTGCACCTGGGATAATGCTAGGAGAACGACGACTTTTGCAAAGACTGAATAAAAATAATAAAGCTGTAACATTTTGACAGTTAAATGCGATGTTGCCGCTCTAATAAGCATTTTAAATTATGTATAGTGAGATACAAAAATTTTACAAGTTTATGCAGCAGGCTTTTATGGTGAATTTACCGAACTTTCTTGCAATATGCTGTTGTCACTGACTTGATATTAATGCTGGTGATTAAGTTTAATTACTATATACGTAATTCACGTACCTACATTAAACAGAAATGGTTTTTTTTATAGGTGACTCGTTCTTACTTGTTCTATTATTACGAAAATATCATTAAATTTGTATTGAGTCGCAATCCCACGTCTAACATCTAAATACGGGAATACCGAGGTTCTCAGAAAATCCACAATAGCAAAATACCACAGGACCAATGCCGTCAACAACTTGATTATATTTTTATTTTAACGACTGGATTATTGGTCTTCTTCGACTCGAAATTATAATTTAATATATATAGTGATATTATATTGTTTAAATAGTACTCGTCAAATCATACGTGTGATTTTGTGTCGCTTGCGCAAATATATGATGATGATAATGTGTTAAAGCATGGCATGGGATCTTACTAACAGATGTCCATGTCAGCCTAGAGATACGTCCACTGCTAGACATAGGCCTCCACACAGCTTGAGCCGCCCGCATCCAACCGCTTCCCGCGATCTTAACCAAATCGTTGGTGCACTTTGGGTGAGGCCTGGCCCTGCTGCGCCGTCCGGTACGTGGTCGCCACTCAAGAAGCCTCCTACCCCAACGGCCATCGGTTCTTCCAGCTATGTGTCTCGCCCATTGGCACTCCAGCCGGGCTACACGGAGAGCTATGTCGGTGACGACTTTTAAAATAAAATTTATATCAAGGCGTGAGCAACGGCCGACGTGTGTGGTCCCTTAAGCCGTTCAAAGTCCGTTCTAAGCTATATTACTCATCAAAAGTGAGTAATATTTGAAGCACTTTATGGTATTATCTACGACTTTGCTCGCGTGAGAATTCTTTTTTTTATACGATTATCCTCCCTTTGACACGTAAAAATAAACTCTTTTAATTGATGCCTACTCGTAAAGAAAGCTTCAAGTAACTCATATGCGGTTTAGTCAGTGCTTTGATAATTCAATAAAATAAGCCAATCGGCCAGTTAAACTGATTGCTCTTGACCGGTTTTGTTTTTTTTATTTTATCATTTAAATTCTTTAATTTGCGTCTGGCCAGATATTTGAGGCTGACTGGCCAGAGATTGTAAAGTACTGAGATTTATGGATATCCAGGGAAGAGGCCTCTGCTTAGCTTTGGGATAACATAGGCTAACAAAAAAAAATTAAATTTGTATCTTGAGAGGTCTTGAGTTTGATCCTGATACGTTCTGCACGGCAGTCTGTTGGAACCTCCACAAATACAGAACCTTTTAAGACCAGAACAACCGCCACATGTAACTTGGAGGGAAGTGTGAGTAACGTATTGCAAAATTACGATGTTACAACATCTTATCAAAAGAGCCTGTACTCAATTCAATTCTTAATTGTATCAGTTACAAATATTTTTAAAGTGATTTAGTTTTGAAGTTAAATATAAAGAAATTACAAACAATACTGCACTGTTGAAAACAAACTAAAAAGCAAAAACGAAGCTGTTATTGCTGTCGGGAGACCTCTTAGTTTAAAAAGTATTCTACAGAATGTTTTGTTCGTTCGCATTTGTTGTTTTAGTTGTTTAAATAGTCCTGTGAAGTGTGAAGCAGTTTTAAATTTATGAAGTTTATCGAATTCATAACTTTATTATTAAAAGATATAGTGAGTGGCATACGCTCAATATGTTCACCGTGCTTTCAATTTTATACTCATATTCTAACATTTGAAGAAACATATAAGATTATAAGTGAACACAGAAACTACCTTTTGGGCACTCGTATAAATAGTAGTAAAGCTAAACTTTACAGGATTTTTACATCAGAGATGTCGAAAGCTTTAACATGTACAAAAAAATAATATTACTTTGTTACATTGCAACGATCTATCAGTATATTTATATAAAATGTGCGTGTGAACTGAGGGACCACACTGGCATTTTGTGAAATAAAGACAAGATTTAGTAGTACCTAGGTTTAAAAGAATTGTAGAATAAATCTGGGAATTTGTAAATAGTTATTTTCGAAACTACAGCCCTTAAAGTGTGGTCCCTCAGTCCTCACACACCATTAGCTAGATCGCGGGTAGGTAGTATTAGTAGTCTTCTCATCAGCCTTTAATAGTCCACTGCTGGACTAGGCCTCTCCTTTGAAAGGAGGAATTGGCCTACTATACCACGCTGGCCAAACGGGTTGGTATAGGGTTTGTATCAAGTTTTCCTTCTCTTACAGTGCTGTTCTCTGCATAATATGCTCCCTCTGCCGGCTCTTACGACACCCATGGGATGATATGGGGTGGTGACAATTCGTATTCTTAATCCGTCAGTCCGTTAATCCGTAGTAGTACAGTGTTGATATTTCGTGTTTGTTAATAAAAAATATTTAATAGTAAATTCAGAATCGGCGGATTTTAAAACAAAGTTTAAAAGCTTGCTGTGATCCGTGGGTGGCATTTAAAAAAGTTAACCCAATAAAAAAAAATGAGAAAAAGAGTATCATTTTCAAATATAGGTATATCCTTGGATAAATCACAGATCTTTAACCAAATTGTTTATCTAAGATTACGTAAGTAATACACTTTATTCAAAATAAGCTTGTGTATATATTAATAAGCACTTGAGAATTTCCTGACATAAAAACTTCCACTGAAGTCTGAGCAGAAACATAGGCCGTAGGTAAACTAGACCATCTTCAACTGAATAGTCATCAACATTACACCTTTTCAATCAATTTAAAGCAATAATCATAAACGAAACTGTCCTGTGACAACAAACACGTCTCATACCAATACCGCAACGTTGCCAATATGAATCGAAAGTAATCAAAATAGAAGTGATGGGACACATTGTCGATATCGATATTTTTACTCGACGGATTTGAACGACAGCCGTCCGATGACCCAGTTCCGTACGTTCCGTGTCACTGCAAATTGCATCCACCTAACGACGACTATCATTGTAGTAATTATAAACATCGTTTATATTATGGCTTCACCTGGCATATTCCGTAAATCAATTTATTTTACAATATTTTTTTCTTTACAAAATGTACTTCAAACTTATATTTGCGATTTTAACAAAGAGTTAAAACATTATTGATGGTTGTTTCTCAAGTCATTAGGCCTCACCTAATTGGGGGCGAGTCCGCAACGATTTTTTCCTCAAATGTTCATAAATGTATATATATAAAAAGCCACAAACAACAAGAGTGTTGTGACTTTCATATATTTTTTAATAATCATGTGTTCAATTATAATTTTATGCTAATGAATTCTATGTAACCTTTAATTTTAATATAACTAATATTGGATTCATGTAGGTTGAGGTAAAAATGATAATGATTGAATAAAAGACATTCGTTTTCGGTATGCATTGAGACAAAGTGGATAAACTGTAACTGTCTCATAATCGTATGCTGAATCATCTCGTAATTAATCTGTACTAATTTTTATGCTATACTCGTGAATGAAATTATAAATAGTATTTATTTAATTTGTAATCATATTAAATTTGATTTGACGTAGTTTGATGCTGAACTCATTTCCATACACAACGAGGTCGAGAGCGATGACTCATACTTAATGAATATAGTTATAGATACCACTATAATATACAAGTTTTATTCATAAACTAAATCATTGTATGCTCAGCTTACATATTATTTACATCATCATCATCTTCTTAGCGTTATCTCGGATGCATCTAAGACGTACGCACCTTTGAGCTCGTGGTCCGCTTTCTAGTCTAACAAGATTGGATAGTATATTATATTATCTTTACTCACCGCATTATATTTTCGATTTCCAATTCACTATGTGTTTACACTACGACACAATTTTCGACTTTAAAGAATTCAGCTACTGAACTAAAGTATTTATATATGAGCATTGTTTTTTTCACTTGAACAGAAGTGAATAAATTAAATATTAAAACAAATTAGGCACTCAAAGCTATATCTATTTTGATTTTCCTGTTATATTATATCAAATTATGTATATTGTATTTAGCTACCAAGTTTCAGGTATTCACATTTTAGTCGAGTATTAACCTAGTGAATTTATTTTGTAGTTGTCGCTGCAAAAGTAAGCAGGAAAACGGAAAATGTCAGAATAATCTATTATCCTCCACTGTCACTAGATCAACAGGAAAATGTTCCAACATAAACATGCAAGTAAAAGTTAGAAAATTATTGTTTGGTTTTACCATTTCTTTATTGCTGTTGATGGTAGTCAATCCACTTAGTACTCTATACGATACGCAAGAAAACACAACAGCGAATCTGATCAAAACAAGCTCAGTCGAAATCAGGTTGGTGATTAAAAAAGTCATGGTACTAAAAGAAAGTGTCAAAAGAATAAAGACATAGTAGGCCTTCCCAATTCTTACAGGAACAATAAAAGGCAAGGGGGAAGGATAAAAGATACGCTTTATTTTAAATAAATCAAACAAAAATTCCTGCTTATTTAAGGTTCTAGAATTTCAGTGTCAAGTCCGAGTCATTTCTTTTACAGAGTAAATCCGCTGACTTAGCTTCATCATCATCAAATAGCTTTCGCAGTCCACTGTTGGACAAAGGCATGTCCTAATGTAGTGAACATTGTGCTTCGAAAGGGAGATTTGACATACTTCTTTACAGTCAGGTCGTAGACTCTGAGTCATACGGTCGTTTCTGAGATTGTACCTATCGCTTTTACCTACTTTCCCAGTGTTTCTCAAAGTTTTTCGAACTTGAAGCAGTCTTATTTTAATTTTATTTTTTACTAATTTAATCATGAAGCATTGTGCGGCTTGCGAGGAAACTCTAACCGACGGCGCCTATTGCACAGTTTGCAACCGAGATCTACACTTCCAATGTGCAGGGATTACGGAGACTGGATACAGGAAGCTGGGCGACAGGAAAAATACGTGGCGTTGCGGCAAATGCAAATCGTCATGTGTCAGTCAGCCCCCCTTATCACCCAGGATCGAATCCGATATGATGAGAGAGATTAGAACCATCTCGGAGAAACTAGCGCCTCTCGAAAGCTTAAGAGATGAAATTATGGTGCTGCGGACGGAATTCACAGAACTCAAAACATCTTTAAAGGACACGAATAAGGAGCTAAAAGAATTCAACTCTAAACTTAAAGATATAGAGTTGCGTCTTAAACAGGCCGAGAATGTACAAGAACAGGTGAACTGCATCCAAGAGCGCATGGAAAAGCTGGACCGGGAGGCTGACGCTAGGGATCAATGGAATAGAATGAATAACGTCGAGATAAAAGGTGTCCCCCTATCGAATCACGAGAACTTATTTGAAGTGATTAATAAAATCGGAAGCAGAATTAACTACAGTGTTCAGAAGACACAAATAAATTTTGTGACTCGCGTTCCAAGCCGAGATAAAAGCCAGAATAAGCCTATAATACTAAGTTTTTGTAACCGATATGTCAAAGAGGATTTTATTGCTGCGGCTAGACTATCTAACAAAACTGCCCCGCTGACTGCTGCTCAGATTGGCCTGCAGGGAAACCAAAGAATATTTGTCAATGATCACCTCACAATGCAAAATAAACTATTGTTAGCGAACACCAAGAAGGCCGCCTCGGAATTGGATTTTCGCTATGTATGGGTAAAACATGCAACCATTCATGCCAGAAAAAACGACACGTCCCATATCATTGTAGTGAAGACCGAAAAAGACATCGAGAAACTGAAATAAAATCATTATTTCATTCAACTATTATGTCACCTGTCACGAACACAATAGACCAATTAGTTTTAAGATTTATTGCCACTTCCAATACAAAGAACTCACACTTTGAGAATCATAGAATAAGTTGTGCTACCTACGTATTTCATTTGTTTCTGTGTCATAGTTTGAATCTACCTAGTAAGTTGACTCTGAACATAACATATTCCAATACCTACTTTATATTCTGCCTTTTACGGTTTGTTTTTCAATGCGTTTGCTCTGTACTTACGACTATTAGAAAACGTTTGCCATTATCCCTGCCTTTTGTTCACATTCATAAATGGATTCGAAGTATAATTTTTGTGATACACTGTGCATTGCTGTGCCTACTGAACTGCGACTGGTTAATGCCAACTACCCACTTATTATATCGTATTCGTTGTATTTTTTGCTTAAAGTTAGCGTATAAATGGTATATTATGTGCTTACTGTATTTAACTTATAGTTTATGTGTAACCAATGGCTCTTAAAATATATTATCAGAATGTGCGCGGCTTACGTACTAAAACTATCAATCTGTTTCGTAGTGTATCCCTATGCTCATACGATGTAATTGTTTTCACGGAGACCTGGTTGGACGATAGTTTTTATGACAGTGAATTTTTTGATAGTCGTTATTTAGTGTGGAGGCGAGACCGAAACTATTCTCGTACTAAACAAACTCGGGGTGGTGGAGTTTTGATCGCAGTGCGTAAAGAATTTACAGTGGTACATAGAAGTGACTGGTGCAGTTCCGCCGAGGATATGTGGGTGACGCTGATGCTGCGGCGATCTAAGCCTAAGGTATCGTACAATTTGCATATATGTGCTCTATATCTTTGTAGGGAACAGTTAGGCAACTCGTACAAAACGCAGCTCCAAAACTTTACAAATAATCTTAGTCGATTGGTTATTGCGCATCCACTAGATACATTTCTGGTTCTCGGAGACTTCAACTTTGGAAGCGAAGTACATTGGTCTAACGTGGATAGCGAGGGCACCGAGTTAACTGCACACAGTTGTAATTGCTCATATATAACCGAATTCCTTGATGTCGTTCAACTGGCAAACCTAAAGCAGTACAATAGCGTTAGAAATATAAACGACAGACTGTTGGACTTGGTATTTTCCAACGCCAGTGCAACTGTAGGGGCGTGCAGTAGCCCCTTAGCGCAGCCAATAGACAACCATCACAAACCCCTAATTGTTGAGACGGGCTTTGTAGAATACCATAAACTACCCGTGAAAATAAATAAAAAGTATATATATGCTAAAGGTAATTATGACGCAATAATTTCTGAGCTTGATCAAATCAATTGGACTGAGTTATTGTCTACGAGTTCACTGGATAATGCTTTAACACTTTTCTACAATAAGCTATATGAATTGAGAGATAAGCACATTCCGTTGAAACCGGTTAGGCAAGCGTCGTGCCCTCCGTGGTACACAGCAGCATTGCAAAAGATGCTCAAAGAAAAACATAAATTCCATCGCAAATACAAGACATATGGTAATATGTCTGATTATCTCTCGTTCTCACTTCTCCGGAATAGAGTAATCAATGAGGAAAGAAGATGTTTTGATAGGTACATGGACAAAATAGAATCTGCAATTGTAAGTAACCCGAGATCGTTTTGGTCTTATGTTAAAAGTAAGAAAACCACTGGTACGCTTCCAAATTTAATGAGATACCATGATACATCAGCGGATACAGGCGAAGCGATTAGTGAATTATTTGCTTCCTTTTTTCAGTCTACGTTTCAACATCCTGACTCCAATGATACTTTGCACACATCCAGTGATACAATTACAGATATTAGGACAATCAGTTCAATAGAAATATGTCAAGAGCGAGTGTTAGGTTTGCTGAAATCTTTGGACCTCACTAAATCAGGTGGCCCTGATCAGATACCACCTGTATTTGTAGTCAAGCTTGCCGAGAGTATAGTTAAGCCTATCTGCATACTATTCAAAAGGTCTATCTCCGAAGGTACTGTCCCTCAGATCTGGAAGTCTGCGTTCGTCACACCTATTTTCAAAAAAGGAGATAAATCGGATGTAGAGAATTACAGGCCCATATCTAAAATATGTTTATTCTCAAAAATACTAGAGAAAATTGTACATACACAAGTGTATTCAGCACTAAAGAGCAATATAAGTGATCAGCAACATGGCTTTCTCTTGGGTCGCTCCACTACATCTAACTTGATCCTATCACACGAATTTATATCACAAGGTATGGAACAGCATGGTCAAGTAGATGTGGTTTATACTGATTATCGAAAATGTTTCGATCGTATAGACCACAGAGTGCTATTGCAAAAGTTATTAGCAGCAGGAATACACGGCGACTTGTTTCGGTGGCTGTCTTCCTATGTCGAGAATCGTACACAGGCAGTGGTACTTCAAGGCTACTCCTCTAAATGGTATAATGTCCCTTCCGGTGTCCCTCAAGGTTCGATTCTAGGGCCATTACTGTTCACTTTATTCATCTCAGACATAAGTACCTGTTTTCGGCATTCATATACACTTCTATACGCTGATGACATGAAGGTGCATAAGGTGATACGTAAACATTCTGATACTGTAGAATTACAAGCTGACTTAAACAGATTAGAAAATTACTGTAAAACACATAAGCTCGAACTTAATGTATCTAAATGTTATCACATAACTTACACGCGAAGGAAAACTACCATTGATTCAGTATATAACTTGTACAATCAAAACATTGCGAAAACTGATAGAATTAGGGATCTAGGCATTGTACTGGACAACAAACTTCTGTTTGCACAGCACATAGAAGCGATAGTAAACAGGGCATCCAAAGCACTAGGGTTTATTATAAGATCCTCTTCTAATTTCAAATCTTTAAAACCGATTAAGATACTATACTGCTCTTTTGTAAGAAGCCATTTGGAATATGCCTCGCAGGTATGGAACCCTCAATATGACATATATAAATCACGTATTGAGAGTGTTCAAAAAAAGTTCCTGCGATATCTTGACTTCAGAGCGCAGCAATGCTCAGTTGACTACAAACATCGTTGTAAAAGATACCATTTCTTACCACTTGAAGACAGGCGACAAATAAGTGATATTTGCTTTCTACTCAAGATTGCTAATGGCTCGGTGGACAGTCCAGAGCTTCTTGCTAATGTATGTTTACGTACCAATCCGACAAGATTCCGACAGAGACCATTGCTTAATTTGCCGTTCACGACAGTTAATTATAGGCGTAACGCATTTTTTCTGCGTAGTGCAACTACTTTTAATAACCTTCCCGTAGACTGGAACACTGACCTTTTTTGCACCAAACCAGGTGCAATTAGGCAGCGCTTGGCAAATTTATTTTTTGCGTCATAAATTCATAACTTACTGGGTAGATAACGATTATGTAACTTGACATTAGACCCATATATAACTTTATTTTATTCCCTTAACTTGTATTTTTGTTTATTATTTTTGTGTTAATATTTCATGTGATTTATTTTTGCTTATTATTTGTGTGTTAAAAGTGTTGATGGCACAATGTTAAATAAATAGTTATGTTTATTTATGTGAGTAGGTTCTATAATGCTATGTATGTTTTTGATTCCTGTTTCTTGCTTAGTTTCCTTTTTGATTGATTTATTGTAATTATTAAACATCATGTGTGGAGGCTTGTCATAAGCAATATTTATAAAATATGTATTTATTATATATTTTTTATTAGTCTGTAAGCCTTCTGTAATAATAAATAAATAAATAAATAAATAAATAATTCTTCAAACTGGAACAAGTGTTCGTGTCGAGTATTTTTTCCTTTTCTTCACAAATATTTGTTCGTGTATTTGCCTTAGCCACTTTGACAAATGGAGTATAACATTTTGTATTCTTAATCGGTCACCATACAGGCCAGTAATACAATCATAGAAAATTGGTTACTAGGCTTACCTATTTTACAATATAAAGATTTGTTTCTAGCAAGAAATATTAGGTACCAACAGTTGCTTGACGTTAGTGTCTTATAATTTTGATTTTTTTAAAGATAAAGCACGATACTGGCTTGAGTTCTCAATTTTGTATTACTATTGTGTGAGAAGTGGTAGATAAGTTAGCAGATTTGCCATCTTCTTCTCGATAATTTCAATTTCGTAGCTGAGATATACCTATATTAATTCTGATTCTGCCATCAAATTAGGTGAGGACAGTAGTTTATATCGACGGTAACGTAGGTTTTGCCCAGCGCTGAATATTGATTGTAATATTGAAACAATCATATTTGGTTTATGTCATCCTTTGTTATCCTGCTGTTGTTTATGTGTCTCATTTATTTTTCGTATATAAATATGTTATTGGGATTCTGGTTCATGACGACGTTAATGAAGGGTGATCTGTCGATTTCCCTGCAGCGAAAATTACGGCCCTTAAACCTGGTCACTTCCGAGTTAGGTACAAAGATCAGGCCTCGGGTCTGAAATCTAAATATACTCTGTGTATCATATCTCAATGTCACTATCCGACCTATTTTGAAAAGAGTCACTGAGCTGTCCATTAAAAAAATATACATCTTTAGGTACTGGGTTTTCTAATAGTACTGCATCTTATCAACGAGTAGTGTAAAGGTAAATAACTGTTTGTCGCTCGTCACTCAACTGCGCTACACATGAATATTTTTGCTTGCTTGGGAGCGCAACAAGAATGCATTGAATAAAAATGCATCCAATTTTGTCTTCCATGCCGATATTCCTATAAATGCCGAGATAAGTGCATTACAATTAATTCTACTTTTGAACGCATTACTTCTTTCTTACACAGTGGTTTATTGGAGTTCTACTGATGTCTTTAAATAAAACAACTAATTTTCCAGTGACTCTTATAGTATCTTAAAAAAACTTATCACAGATATGTCTTTTTAAATGATCTTACATACATAAAATAATTGTAAGTTATTGTTTTGGTCTATTAAGACCAATTTTATTGCAACTATTGCAGTTGTTGGTACGAGATGCCAAGAGCTTGAAGCTGGTGGTAAGTAAATTATTATCAGTCTATAAATCAATCCCAAAGTTAAAATAATGCAACACAGGCAATTTTGCGACACCCTGTCATCACATTTACGTCATTTACCAAAATTAAACATATATGTTATAAAATCATTATACATGAGCAAGCAACTTCCTCATACTAGCTCATTATCTAGATAATTGACGCAATTGGAAATTATTTAAAATGAATACAAAAACAGACTACTCAGTGGCGTAGCGTGGGTTTCTGCCACCCGGGGCCGTTCGGCAATTTGCCGCCCCCTTTTTACCCCAATGTTTTTGCAGAAGTGTAACGTTTTTTCCGGTTTTGGTATGATTGCATGTTTATAAGTATGTCCTTTAGTTTGGCTCTACACCCTAAACGGCGTAAATAATAAAAAAATAATGTTGTCGTTTGATTCAATATCATAATGATAGAGCATAGGAGCATAATAATTTTACGACAAAAAGTGGCAACTCTCAGTGGTGTTAATGGGTCGCGCATGGCAGCGGACGTTTCTTTGCTGCAATATATAGCTTAGTCTAGGCCTAGACGACTTAAAGGATTTTAATAAGTTAAATTTTGATATCCGTTATATAGTTTTGTTGTTTTTAAGAGGCATGGCTTCTGTATAGTGGTGCGTCAGTAGGGCACTGTGGTCGTCGTTACTAAGTCTAATTGTTCTGAACAAGAGTCGATAAAACCTTGCAACGTCTTCGAGAATCTCGAACTTTGATTTGACGGTGCGGCCATCCGCCGTCGTAGTGTCGTTTGATTGTGTCGCCTCAACTGCAGAACGAAATCTTATGATCCCCGGGGTTTTGTCGATTGCAGGCTCGATGGCCCGAGTGTTAGAGCGTCCGAGGTCTCGTCACGTAAGCTTTCGTATTTGTCGTTTTACGGCCCGTCCTTCCGGCGAAGACAGCCGACGCCTGACAGTATGGCATCTCGCGTCTTTTCCTCATCAATTCGAGAATCTCGGCTGGCAGTTTAGACTCCTTGCTTTTTTCTCTATGCGGAGCAGATCTTTCGAGACGAATCTCCAAGTATCGTGACCACTGTGGCCGTCAGCTCCGATTTTCGTTTCGCCGTATTCTTGTACTTCCACTTTCGCGGTGAAGTACTGAGCCTTAGTCTTACTAGGTATTGCCATAACAGTGTCCTGGTACCTGGCCTTAGCCATTTCGTCAGGGTAAGTTGAGTTCGGCCCATAAAATTGTATCATCACCTTTAGGCCGCTCCTATTGGTGAGTTCCAACACACTACAGACTTCCCAAACTGTTCCTCCTGACCAGGAAATCGACGCCACCCCAAAAGTAGGCCGTCTTCTCGATGGTATCAAAAGTCACCCGACTCTAGAGTTACCAAGTCCTCCCCCTGTCTTCGGACTTCTGATAACCCCAGGATGTGCCACTTTGTGTGACTTAATTCTACATCGAGCTCGGCGAAGTGTTCTTTTGCCGTAGATTACGTTAGTTATAGGTCGCAAGGTATACCGTATAATTGATTTTGATAGCCTGCCGAAGCCCGGTAGTCTTGATGAATTATTATTTTTTATTATTATACAGATCTGTAAGTTTATTGACAAAACCTGCGTCACGTCCCACCTGGTTGTTCAATAATTCGCAGAAGGCGTTTGTAATATGTGAAATAATTGGCTTACATTTTAACGCAAAGCTCATAAACATTGGAGTCCAAATTCAAGTGCTTAGCTTAAAGTTAAACTGCAGGTGTGAATATTGTCATGGCTGATTTGTACCTGCCTTCTTCCCTAACCAACAATAAAGATTGTGTAGTAGTTAGAAGCAAATCAAAAATAATGTCAATAAAAAAAAATAACGCTGGCATTTCATCGGCACGCGGCGCCCTTATTGCCCTGGCGCCTGTGTACGCCGCACACATCGCACACAGGGGTGGCTCGGCCCTGATATGGATTAATAAATTTAAATTACTCATAACACGCTCGCAGATCACCGGAATATTACAACCCATTAAAGAATTGATAAGCAAAAACTACGGATTACCGTGACAAAATAAAAAAAATACACCCATATCCTAAACAAGTCTTCACGTAATAAAAATCCCACCAAATACATTCTGTAAAAAATAGCTAAGTCTCGATGAAGCTGCTTGTTTATCTCTAAAAAGTAATGAAATCTCTAGACAAAGTTTAACCAAGTCTAAGGTTCCTTACTGCAATTTCTTTATTATGATATTTAAAGTTATATGACTTGGCCATGGACCTGTACCGTAGAAATAATGCCAAGTATAGTCTCAAATAGGGGCCTGAAAATGCGGCGAAATGGTTCCAGAAAAGGATGGTACGGCAGTGTTGCTTAGCGCTCGACTTGGCGGGGGCACTCCCGTGTCCCCAGATGTAGTCGCGGATTTCCCTATAGGCCAAGTAGGCTCGGGCCTAGGGCGGCAAAATTTTGTCGATTTTTTTTAATGTAGTTGCCTACGCGCCTGCGCCTACGAGTCAGCATCATCATGTCAGCCTAGAGACGTCAACTGCTGGACATAGGCCTCCCCTAAGGTTCTCCACACCACAAAGACTGATTTTGAGCCGCCCGCATCCAACCGCTTCCGGCGATCTTAACCAGATCGTCGGTCCACCTTGCTGGAGGCCTACCCCTGCTGCGTCGTCCGGTACGTGGTCGCCGGACGTGGTGCGCCTACGTGTAAGAACTCAAAAATGTGTCCATATAGCATCCCTCAAAAAAATTAAATGTTACGCACGTAATAATGATTTTTAGAAGTATTGCTTATCCAACTGATCTTTGCTTACCTACTAGTTGATTTCAAGGTCATATTTGCTGTCACTAACAATCGTTCCCAGGATCCGTCATACTCCCAACGCCCGGCCCCCACCGCACGCAGGCTTCATAAAAAAACCCTACCATTTTTTATAAATTCAGCACATAGGGGGGGGGGCGGCAATCTTTCGGAGGCCTAGGGCGGTCAACGTATGAAATCCGCCCCTGCCCAGATGAGGATGATTTTGTTTTCGATTATTGTTCTGTTCGACAAGACTCAAATTCAGCCGCGCCCCTGCCTAGTTCCTATAGCGCCCGCGCTGCCGCGCGGTCGTACTTGGATCGAGTGCGCGCGCTTAGTATACCTATATATTTTATTTTCGCGGCCTCTTTTGCCGCCCCCTTAAATGTGCCGCCCGGGGCCATGGCCCCCCCGGCCCCCCCCACGCTACGCCACTGAGACTACTATTTTGTTATGCTAGTCGTGCTTGTTTGATTTATGCGTTGTTGATTTTTGTTGTGTCGCTTCAAAATCACGTTGGCTGCGGCATCGCTACTACATTTACATTTGAACTTTACCTAAATAGTCGATTTCAGTCAGCTGATGTATACAGAAAAGCATATCCAAGTGTTTATTAAACTTTATTTTAGTCACGCGGCATTATCGAATTCATATTAACATGCCTGAGTTCAGAACCATGCTTAATTACCTATTGACAAGTAAATATTACTAAACTTTATGCACATTTTCAGGTACTTTAAGTTCCTTAAAACCTTAGTTATTTTATAAATTTATATACTTCTTTGATAGATTTCCTATGTTAACCATATAGTACTTCTACATTCCTTTTCTGATTATTCTCTATTATTTTAGGATTGGAAACAGCATCATGCTTACTATTAATAGTCTTGTTAAATATACAAAATCTTAAATGCAAATTATTTATGCTCATTTATATAATATGATGTGTTACTAAAATTGACGTAAAAATAAAGAGTTTTTGTTTTAAAGTCTTTAAATATTTCGCTACCGTTTCCTTGAATAGAAGCGATTATAAAATTCAATTCTAGAAGTGATGTCATAATGTCACACATTTTGATGACATTAATTATATAATTATCTACCTCGTTAAAATTATTTCACTCTTTTCATTCAACATAAGTTGACCTCATTCACGATCATGACCAACATATTATGCTTATCGAAATATAGAATTACTCCTATATTTCGATAAGCATATGTTGGTCATCATCGTTACAGGGTTACAGAAGTATATCCTCACTTCCTATATATGTTACTGCAATCAAAAACCGTTGAATAAAGAATGATGAAAACAAATCGTACAAGATTTAAATGGTTTATTTTGATACAGCGAAATGCAGTTTGATTTTGAATTGACTTAATATTATTATCGTCTAATTTGACATAATATAGTTCGACGTTGACACATAGTTTGATACTAAATTCAATTTAAAATCTAGTCATTATGCCATTCAAATAACTTAAACATGTAATTTAGGAGTATACAATTTATGACATAAGAACAGTTTCTTCTGTCTCGTATCTAATGTCAGTACATTACATTGAAACTTCATTTTGTATGCAGGTTTTCTCGCGATGTTTTCCTTCACCGTTACACAGGCGATAATTAACAATTCAATACGGACTTGCCTTCGAAAAGTCATTGGTGCTTGAGTTCGAAACAGAGACGCACTGCATAGCAACTTTAACAAAATTATTTTAAAATTTAACATCTAGGCACAAACATAATCTTCTATAACCTATAATGTTATGTAGTCTATGCATAAAAAAATAAAAGTCATTAGTATTGTATTGGTTTGACTGAATGAATTTATTTTAGGAACAAAATCAACAAGTTCAGAATTGAACTGAAAAAGTCGAGCAATTACATGCATTTGAATTTCATTTCACGTTATAAATTTTATAATATGAGTATTTATAAAAAAAAACTTTGGTTTATTCATTCAACCTTTGACGTTGGTCAAATGTTCGGATTCGATGAAAAGCGCACAAATATATTTATATGCACGAAATAAATACAAATTTTTGTCAGCCGGTAAAATGAATTTCTTTTTGGAAACAATTGTATCAATTTCAGTTGATTGTTGTTTATTTATTTAATGAGAATTTATTTCTTATATAGGCAACATTTAGGATTGCTTTTATGTTTTATTGTGCAATTTTAGTCAATACTGACTAATGATTGCTAGTTCCAATATGACATTTAAACTAATTTATTCAAACTTGCTGAGCCCGCGGTTACATATGCGTTGTTTAGCTCTAGCGTTCACTACTCTGGTTTATCTCACTTCTTCTCTTTCTCTTCGTAGGCAGTGATTTGGATGTCTTGAAAACTCTTCTTGCTTCTGTAATGCTTAGATAACAAAGTCTAGTATATATCCGCAGTTTCCAATATAAGGTCAACTTTAAATTGTAAATTATCGCTTGCTAGGCGAAGGAAAGCTTAATAATACTATACTGCACAATGTTCTTGACAGACATGTGAAGTATACCAGCGCGGTAGACTATGGCCTTACCCTTCTCATTGCCAGGATAGGCCCATGCCCAGCAGTGGGACAGTATTTAGGGCTGATGATGATAATTCGAACCTTTTGTGCTTCTTATGAAAGAGAAAAAAATACACACCAGCTCTCCAGAAAACCTTTGTGAGATTTACTGTTAAAGCGTTCTATACCACGGTACACTCAAATGTTTATCAGTAAAACACAACCAACATATATCACATACATAAGTGTCTTTATTAGTGGTAGACCACTACCAATTAACATAACACTAGCAACAAAACTTATTTATATATTAGTGTAACCCGCATTTTCAGTGATAGCTGATTTACTTATTGCAATACAAACTTTCTAGTCCTATATTCTTCCTTGAAGTCCTATATTAGGTGTGTCAATGAAGATGATGACTTTATCATCAGCCTGTCATTCGGCTCTTCATCTCCTCCAGTTGTGCAATATTGATAAATAATTAATCTTTCCTAAGAGAATGCTTGTGTAATAAATGGAACCCACTGACCAGATTTTACATTTCCAGTTTCAGTAGATTCGGTTTGTCCATGATATGCCAGTCAAGATAAAGGTATAAAGATAAAGTAATTATAAAGATAAAGCCAAGTCATTAATAAAGATTGTACTGTGTGTGTGATCCGTATATTTTTTGACGTAGTTCTATCACTGAAAGTCACTTAATATGAACGAACGGCTAGCAAACCATAGGACATTAGTGTGAATGTAAGAATCGATATTGACCAGGTGGTATGGGCGCTGCATTATGTATTATACCGGCACAGATGCCGACTGGCTTCTGAATATTATATGTGAGGCCAAATGACCGCCTTGCAGCCAACCACCTCAGGCTTTTATGCCAGCACTGAACAGGTGGTAAGCGTTCAGCAGCATTTATTATTTATTAATTCAATTAAATAAAGACAATTTTTGTACTTGCGGCGATAGCCTATTGGAGATACCAACACTGCCATGAAGAGGGTATCGGGTACGATTCCATAGTGCGCGCCACTGACTTAATTTCCTCGTTACTCGTATGTGCGTATTGAATTGTTAAATATTGCTTGCCACGTGCTTTGAAGAGCAAATTAAGCCATTGGCACCGACTATCACGAAAATCTTTGACAGTCCTTATAGGAAGTCAGTACCTCTGAATAAACTGACACTAGTCGAAACCATGGCAGTCCACCACAGTTTCATATTATTTTATCCCTAGGTAATCTGTGAGCTTACTTAAAAATTATACAACGCTCCGCAGGTCACTCCATTTTTATTACTTCGGATTATCTCCGAAGCGCAGTCGAGGTCAGCCAGTCAGTCGCTGGCAAAGCCAAAATATTCGGCCAAATCCGGTTACAGTACTAGTTAGCGGACCCTAGGTTGCAACTGGAATAGTGCTTAGAGATATATACCATATATAAAAGGTGCGCGGCTCCTTTATTTTTTCGGCTCCGGCTGCAAAGTAGTACGGTATATGTCTACAATCATTCAAACTACGGACGCAGAGGATTTGCAGATTCGGGTCACCAATTTTTGCATCAGACGAAATGACACGACGCCCTGAAGGGACCACTCGACGTCATCACTACGTCATACGTGTAGAAATGAAATAAAACACCTGGTATGTCAGCAGATGTTCCAACGGTTATTAAGGTTGGTAACAGGTGATCGCATTTAGTGGTTGCACTGGGCAACTGCTATGTAAGCTTTCGGTTATGTAAGTATTTCCCAGTCCAAAACGGACGTATGTCAACTATATAGGTTACGTATTGAAAAGGCCAAAATTAAAAGTACTCATAACCAATGAGCAGGCATGATGAGGTTAATGAATGACGAGGAAGTGGTAAAGGTGCGTTTGAACAATAGCATTTGGCGTTCCATAGTCTCTGCCTACCCCAATGGGAGACAAGCGTGAATATATGTACCTAGATAGAAGTGTTTTCGCTTCCGTTATAGTTAAGTACAACATTTGGGGTTTTATAAAGTTGAAAAATCAACGAAATTTCAAAAATTTGAATAGGCTTCTTATTGTACCTTATTGAAACAGTTATGAATGCCTATAAATAATTATGTTTATACATTTTTATAATAAATATGTTTTGCTAGTGTCAACGCAGTCGTGTTTGTTTGCTCAGGTGTCTACGCATCGCAAACAATATATTGTTGGTCTTTAAATTGTTTTGAGGCCGTTTCGTGGAAATGTGTAGAGGAAAAACAAAATTTCGACCTAGAATATATAGACGCTTCAGACCATCATTATAAATATCTATTGTAATTGGGCGGTGTTAGAAAAAGGTTATATCGAGAATTAATTTATTGTTCTTGTCTTGTCATTCCAATGAAGTTGCTGTGAAATACGGCCGGACAGAAATACAGGAATGCCGAATCTATAAGGGTTCCCTTTTTTGCAAATTTTGGCTGGGGAACCCTTAAAATTAGCATAGTGCAAAATAATATTATTCTGTGAATAGATCCGAAAGACATAGATACCAAGTGTTCAGCTAATGTTCGCTACGTTGTAATGTTTTAGGTATTATCTTGATACGTGCCCATCAATATGTGATTCCTTAGATTAGATATCCCTTTTGGGATAATTATAAAACATGGACTGTCGATTTCGCAGTTTAGATATGATGATATGTGTGAAAAAGTAATGCTATATAAGTACATACTAATGCGACCCTTCTACACATTTGTTTCTAAAAGCACCACCAAATTTAGAACCAAGTCTGGTGTTATGTTAGTTCTCCTTTTGTAAAACACTAACTAGTCTAATAGTAGGTAGTCGTCTACAAAAAGCTTTAAACCAAATCTAATATATGTATTATGACCTATTTCCACCCACGTTCCACGTTAGCAGATAAATAAATTTCCTTGTAAACACGTTAGTTAGACGCTGATTCGAATCCGATACTGATTGTGTATAGCTGAATAAATGCTCGTTATTCGCAAGGTGCTGCCAACGCCGATAATCTCATTAGGGTTGCCGGTGTTACCGTGGAGAAAATTTATTATCAGCTTGTAGGTGATGTAGGCATGTTTGTGTGGGGGAAAATCAAAATGGGATATATTGTATCAGTTATCGGTTTCGGCCTATTTTATAATAATATATAGAAACGTTATTTTAATCATTAATGTTTTTTATATAATTTTAATTTACATGCTTCTTCTTTTTTGGTATCCTTTCATCTTCTTTTTCAACTTACCTATGCCCGTCAAGATACATATTTGGTATTTTATACATACATACATACATAGACTCACGCCTGTTTCTCGGAGGGGAAGGCAGAGACTACGGAACGCCCTTTGCAACGATCCTGATATACCTCACTTGCTTCACTCACTCCCATCAAGTTTCTCATGCATGCTCTTCTGTTAAGGGTACTTCTGACTTGTCCTTTTTTCAGGATGTCTCCAATCTGGTCAGAGAACGTCCGCCTAGGTCTTCCCCTTTGTCCTGTTCCATTCACACTTGCCTTATATATCTTCTTTGTCAGTCTATCGTCATCCATCCTCTCCATGTGCCCAAACCATCTTAACATGCCTTTCTCAATGCTTGTCACTACATCTTCTTTTACCCCACACCACTC
Source organism: Euclidia mi (assembly GCA_944739405.2). NCBI lineage: Eukaryota > Metazoa > Arthropoda > Insecta > Lepidoptera > Erebidae > Euclidia > Euclidia mi. The sequence continues at coordinate 19,293,142 of OX123204.2, read as the reverse complement.
TCGTATCACACAATTCTTTACTCTGTCGGTCAAAGACACACCACACATACTTCTCAGTGCTCTCATTTCCACAGCATTTATTTTACTTTCAAATCTCTTCTGCCATGCCCAACTTTCACTACCATACATAAGGGTAGGCACTGACACACCTCTATGTACAGCCAAACGTGCCTTTTTGGACACGTTTTGACTGTTCATAAACGCTTTCAGAGCTCCATTCACACGATGACCTGCATTAACTCTCCTTTGGTATTTTATGTATGGTACAATATGCAAAGCATGTGGAGAGCAACATTTGAATTTAAATATGAATGGGAAAAATTGAAAATAATTTAAAGGATTTTTTTTGTGATTATTTTTACGTTTTTATTGATGTAGCCCTTGTTGGCATAATATTTATTGCCCTAAGTATACAGACTATTTTAACTTTTTTGTGTTTGTGTAATTTGCGTATCACAAACAGAACATGAAGGGCAGGACTTGTATTCCGCCTTAGTTAATGACATGAATGAAATACACCAATCTAATGCCAAATATATTTATCTCATTGTGGATCATAATTATCAGTTTCCTGTAGTCCACTGCTAAATAAATGCCTGTTTTATAGCACGCCAACGAGCTCGATTTTCGGCTCCTTGAGTCCAGTCGCCATTGTGGATACCAGTTTAAATTCTCCGATTAATTTGAATCCATCTGCGAGCTTATGAGATAGATACGTTGCAAATAAATTTAGTAACAATAATTGTGTGCATTGCACTCCACAACCCTAGTGAAATAAGGTGGCATAGACACAAGTTCTACTAAGCCTTCTGTTTGCTACACACTCGTGTACTAGTCTTAGTTCACTCTTACCGCTTCTAAGGAATCGTATCGAGGTGTACACTTCTACGAATGTTGTTATTTTGTTGAATAAACTCTGAACAGGGTTAAGGAGTTTGATGCTTATTTAATGTAGCCGAGAACCAAAGAGACGCAATTATAGGAGTTAACATATTTAGACTTGTGTCTATACACTTAAAGGAGTAAGCAGAACAGGATTTAGGTTTACGTATAGTACTTACGTATTACTTAAGTACTATACTCGCACAATAAATCGACGTTAAGTAACAGTACCTATGTATATTGTTGCTTTTCTTCGGTGCGTGAGAGTTCCGGAGGTCCCGTCCCCCGTATTACTTCTCCTTCATCCCACTCCTCTTCCTTTCCCCACCCAAAGGACGGTAAAGCACTTGTGACTCCTCTGGTGTTGCTCGAGTCCATGGGCGGCAGTAATCGCTTACCATCAGACGATCTTTCAGCTCGTTTGCCACCTATAACATAAAAAAACGTTCGTTTTGTCTTGATAGATACCAGCCTGAGTCATCTACAAGTATCAATAATATATATGAAATTCTTGCGTTAGTGACTGATTCACTGACAATGCACAACTGAAACTACGGGGCAAAAGATGCTGAAATTTGGCAGGTATCTTGGATGATGTTGATGTTTTTATGGCTGAAACGAACGAATTTTTAATTTTTTATTGCAGTAATTAAACTTAAATAGAGTTTATCTTTCTCTCACTCAAACACATGTTCGAAAAAGATATGAATTCTGCCAACCCGCACTTGGTCAGCGAGTTGGACGGTGCCTAACCTTTCTCATAGTGAGAGGCCCATGCCCAACAGTGGCCCCATACATGGCTTTTGATGATGACCAAGTGGGTGGGTAACGTGTCCGTTGTATTTTATGTCGAGCATGTGAGATGACACATTTAATTAGATATCAGTGTGAGTTACTCGAGCGTACAATACACGTTCTATTGACACGTTCAATTTGAACTATGTAATTTATGATTGTCCAAGGGAGTGGACACAGTTATGGCGTATTCCGATTCAGTATTTAATATCAAGATTTTCAAAATGTATTAAAAATAGACCAAAAATTGTGAAAATATGCTATATTGGGTCTCAAATTAAAGATAAGCGCATTTTAAAAGCAAATTATTAAAATACTCGAGTATATTCGCAGCCAGTTATTTAATGGACTCACGTCTGTACCCCCGTAAGCAGACGTGTAAATATTACACCCACACTTCGCCATGAATTTTTAGGTCCTACGTAATAGGGGGCGAACCTATTGCCGTTACCGGGCACATCACCAGACTCCGTGCTACTACTGAGAATTGGGAAAACCCAGTAACACGTTTGCCCCATCCGGAAACTCCGATCAGCAGTCGCATACGCTATCCACTGGACCACGGAGGCTTTTTCTTGTTTATTTTTTAGATAAAGTACATTTTTCCCTACAGACAATTACTAATTGTTGATTTTCACAAAATAAATAGCATTGTCTTTTCAGATAATATTTTGACTAAAGATATTATGTATCTTTCTTTTAGTTTTAAGCGACAGATTGCTAAGTTATTAGCATATAATATTTACTGTGTTTTATATACACATAGTGTAACTACTGCAGTTACAGACATTAGTATTTCTACTAATCAGTATATTGAATCAACCTGTAATTTAAACTACAAGTTGAGACAACTGGCAGGCCACACTTTTTGAATGTTGTACATCAGAACATTCAGGGCCTTTCAGGCAAAGAGTTAGAGTTAGATTTATTTTTAGACTTTAGAAATGTTCATATCATGTGCATAACTGAACACTGGAAAAAATGTAATGAATTAGTTTTGTTAAATAATTACAATTTTACTGTTAAAAGTGCATTCACAAGGAAGGAAGCTATACATGGTGGCTCGTTAATTTTGGTTCATAATACTCTAAAGTGTAAAGAACGTAATGACTTAGTTAAACTTTCTGTGGAGCGCAGTGTTGAACTATCATGTATTGAACTTGATTATTTTGTTATAATTTGCGTATACCGCCCCCCCGCAGGTGACTTTAATATTTTTGAACTGACTATGGAAGACGTTTTACAGCGTATAAAATGTAATAGTAAAAAAATAGTAGTATGTGGTGACTTTAATGTCAATTTATTGGAAGTATCGCCTTTAAGTGGAAGATTGATAAATTTATTTAAATCTTTTAATTTAAACTATTTATTTTTTGAACCAACTAGAGTAACCGCTACTTCTTCAACTTGTCTAGATAATATTTTTAGTGATGTTACTGCGTCAAGCACTGTAATCCTTGACGAGCTCTCGTCTGATCACTGTGGACAGTTAGCCAAGTTTGTTAGTTACTCCAAAAAGATCTCGTCACAAATCACCTGCAGACCTATCACAAACGCTCGTTGTAATTCGTTCAAAAACAAAATACTATCCAGTGTGAACTCCTCAATTTTAAAATACACCAACCCCGATGTTTTATATGAGTCGCTTTTTACAGTTGTCAAGGACGCTTTCAAAAATGTATTTAAAGAAAAAACTGTAGAAATAGGTAGCAATAAAAGATTTAATGTGTGGGCCACTACTGGTATACATGTGAGTAGAGCTAAATTATATGAATTATATGCTATAAAATCCTACAATTTTAATCCACAGTTTATTGAATACGTTAAAAAATATTCAAAATTATTTAAGAAAGTCTGTTTTATAGCAAAATCCATGTTTTTGAGTAACAAAATAAAGCAATCGGATAACAAAGTTAAAACTACTTGGAAAGTTATTAACGAACAAACTGGCAAAATTAGAATTAATAACAATAAGTTTGAATTGAAGTTTGACACTAAAATTGTACGCGAAGATGAAGATGTAGCTCAAGAATTTAATAATTATTTTTCGCACATACCGTTATCCGTTACGAAGGGTTTAGATGCTTCTTCTAGTGTAGCTGCAACATATTTGATTAATAATATGCCAGACATAACGTGTACTTTTAGATTTCAGCCTATTAATTCAACTGACATTTTAAATACCTTCAAGTCTCTTAAGCCTAAAAAGACAGGTGACTTATGGGGCATCTCTGTAACAGTTTTGCAAACAATTATTGACCTAGTAGCTCCGTATTTAACTGTAGTATTCAACCACTGTCTTAATTCAGGAACTTTCCCAGATCTTATGAAATACAGCAAAATTATTCCACTTTTTAAATCTGGCAGCAAAGCTGATATTGGTAACTACAGACCCATTTCAGTGTTACCAGCGTTCAGTAAAATTTTTGAAAAACTCCTACTTAAGCAATTACTACAATATTTTAATCTTAACAGCCTCCTACATACTGAACAGTACGGATTTACTAAGGGTCGATCTACGACTGATGCAGGAGTAGCTTTACTTAAGCATGTGTACAATGCTTGGGAACAGTCGCAAAATGCTATAGGTATCTTCTGTGACCTTTCTAAGGCTTTTGATTGCGTAAATCATGATACACTTTTACGCAAACTGAAACATTACGGTATCAGAGATTTGGCACTTAGAGTCATTCATTCTTATCTGAAAGGTAGAGTACAACATGTAGATGTAAATGGAGCTCATTCTTCCGGGTTACCAGTGCAATTAGGTGTTCCCCAGGGGTCCATTCTGGGACCATTTTTGTTCTTAATTTATATAAATGATTTGCCTTATTACATGAATAACTTGTGTGACGTTGTTCTTTTTGCAGATGATACGTCTTTAATTTTCAAGGTTGATAGAAATAAGGAAAACTTTGACGAAGTAAATCGAGCGCTAACTAAAGTCACACACTGGTTTACAGCTAATAACTTAGTTTTAAATTCTAAGAAAACTAAATGTGTTAAATTTGTATTGCCAAACGTAAAGAATCTGGGACCTAACTTAGCACTTAACGAGGAGATTATAGAACCAGTAAATAACACTGTTTTCTTAGGTATAACAGTAGATAATAAATTGCAATGGGGAGCACACATATTGGCTCTTACTGGGAAACTTAGCTCGGCTGCATACGCTATTAGAAAAATTAGACAGTTAACCGACGTCGATACGGCTCGTCTAGTTTATTTTAGTTACTTTCATAGTATTATGTCCTATGGTATTCTTCTATGGGGAAAAGCTGCAGATATTGACAGTGTATTTATTTTGCAAAAAAGGGCAGTCCGTGCTATTTATCAGCTAGGGCCGAGGGTGTCACTTAGGGATCGATTTAAAGAAATTGAAATCCTGACTGTACCTTCCCAATATATATTTGCCAATTTAATGTACATTAAACAAAATATTGAGTCGTATAGTAAAAATAGTGATGTCCATAATATAAACACTAGAAATAAACACAAATTGTGCGTGCCTCATCTTCGATTACATAAAGTTCATAATACATTCATGGGGCTAGGTGTACGTATGTATAATAAATTACCAACTCATTTTTGTCAGTTACCTTTAAATTCCTTTAAAACTGAAGTTAAAACTTGTTTGTTAAAAAAAGCATATTACTCAATAGATGATTATTTCAAGGACAAGAATGCTTGGTAGACAAGTTCAATACTTACTGTTCCAGTTGTTGTGTACAGCTTTATATTTAATTGTTGTTATATACATACTGTTTGACATGTTTGAATTTTGATTAACTTTATTTTTGACATAAGATTCTCTGTTTGACATGTATATTTGTTTGCGTCATTATTTTATTTGACATTTAATTTTTATATACACTTTGACATTTTTTAATTCAATTATGCGTTTATTTGTTGACGTTCTGCTCTTTTAGATGTGTTATAGTGCGTTAATAATGTCGGATAGATTTATTTTAGTCTAATGTAAGTTCAAATGGCTTGTCTTGGAAAGTAGGTTCGTCATGCTCACTGTACTGTCACTGCAGGCGGTAGCGTCGGTGGTCGGGTCACCCACTTCCCTCTAATATGGTTGAGGAGGGTGATGGCTGATCATTGCGTTATACTCGTGAACGGGTGCTGCCTGTGGTGACTGGTCGATCTGCTGGACAGGATACAGCTTTTGACTTGCTGATTTATGAGTTTATTTGCAATTTGTTCCAATTGTTTTGGTACCTACCTAATTAATGCATTGTAACGTGATTTGACTGAGCAGTGATTACATATCAACATGATATTTAACATGTGTGCGGTTACACCCTACTTGTCATTTTGTTTTGGAGGCTAAGTGTTAGTCATTATTCTCAATTTTCAAGTCTTAAGTAGGTACGTAACTAAATAAATGGCAATAGGTTGTGTGATAGCTATCATGTTAACTGAAATGTGATATTATTATTTTTTGATTATAATGTATAACTTCTTATTTAAATACGCAGACAGTACTGTGTTGCTAGGGAGTTTGTTGCGCTGCTTCTTCTTCCTAGCGAAAACACATAGGAAGCAGTGAAGGGTTGGGCTTTTTGGGGGACTGTCTATTGTAAAATTTAACGTTCAGAAAGAGCTGTTTACCAGCCAATTTTGAATAAAAGATTTTGATTTTGATTTTTTTGATTTTAGATCATTGTTATTCTGAGCATGCTTTTATAAGACAATAGGTTAGGGCATCCTAGGAATCCATTGAATTTAAAATCAGTAATAAACGGTCACTTTATTAATAATCTTATCATTTTAAATATAAGGCAGTAAGCTGACTGCTGGTCTCGTAGTATAATTGAGCAGTCAACCTGGGTATATATATACATACCTGGCTTTGCTATTCATGCGTCAAATGATTAAGAAATTTTCAGTCAGGGTACCGAGTCTTAAAATAGGTATGCTCTACATCTGATGGTCTTTTTAGGAAAGTTGAAGATGTTGCCGGCAGATAATTTGATTTATTCTGTCAATGTATGAATATTATCGCTTTCTGCTAATACTAGTAAAGTTCTTAATACTGTTTCTCATACCCGGTTTTTCACCGTAAAAATCACAGGGAATTCGTCGTAAACAGTTTACAGTCGACCAAAGGGTGTGAACTTGTAGTGTTATATAACCTTGTAAAGGTATATGGTTTCGTTACAGTTCGGCTTATGCCTGCTAAGATCACTATAGCACCAGTATAGTTACACTGCGATATGGGATCTCTAAAGTAAACCATTGCAATAGAATTGCAATAATCGCCATCAATCAAAACGCACCCCGCTTGGTTCATTGAGAGTTCAGATTAATGTGTTTGAATAGGGCCAGTTATAATTAGCAATCAGTAAGTAAGTACCGCATATCGACATTGCTAAATAATGCCGATGCATAATGTATTGAACTAATTTTGATAGCTGTGCGTACTGATAGAGCTATTTCTGTTTGATATCGTCTATCTGTTGGATATTACAAGGCTGAAGAGTCTGTTGTTCTAGTTTATTTGTGATATGAATTGGTTGGGTTTTGGTTGAAGTTAAACTGCAGTTTACGGATTTTATAGCGATACTAGTCGACGCCAGCGGCTTCGCACGCACATATTTTAGAATTTCCCGTTTTGCTCGATCCCGTGGGATTTTCGGGAAATCCCTTCTTAGTGCACCCCTACGGTCCCCAAGGAACATACTTGCCAAATTTCAGCTTCCTGCGCCCAATAGTTTCGGCTTTAGCGTGTCTGTCAGTCAGTCAGTAACGCAAGGATTTTATATATTAAGATATTACTTTTGCTGAGTCACTGAAGTCAGTCGCTCTGTGCAAAAGCTGATATTTTGTCAATTTTGGTAGGACTAGTAGGCGGACTCCAGGCTTCTAGGCGTGTAAGTCTTGGATGCCACCAGGATAACGCTAGGACGATGATGATGATATTAGTTTTACTGAGATTACGTTTCAACCGCATGATCAAATTTTTCTTGCTTTACTTGGTTTCTCGCTCGATAAAAAAATCCTTCTGCTGCTATGGATGACAAAGCTTTCAAGTAGACATGCGGCCATTTTCAATATTCGATCCATACATGGATTTTGAGATTCTAAATTTGTGTTTGACATATTTTGTATGGAGCTTATGTCAAAAACGAATCCAAAATCTACAGATCTATAGATCTATCTATAGTTCGAATATTGAATTCCAGAGATGTAGAACAGAAATGATGTTTATCGACGTTTTTGGGTTTTACAGATTAAACATAATTATCACAGATACTACCTTTAACCTAAGAGATTGAAGTCTCTGTTATCTTTAGAAGATTTTCCCTGTCTACCAAACAATGGAGGTTATTAATTAATTGTTTTGCTATAGCAAAACATTGAAAATAAAACACTCATTACGCGTATGAATAGTAACACCAGTTATGTTACCATTTTCCTTATCTATTTATTTGTTATAAAAAACAAATTACAATCAAGATAAAAGTGAGAATCAAAATGATAAGTATTTTTTTATGTGACAGGAGGTAAACAAACAGACGGAACACCTGATGGTAAAAAATTGCGGCCACCTAGTGACACATGCAACCCGAGAGGAGTGACTTCTCTGGGGTTGTGGGTTTGTTACTTACTGGGCTGGATGGGCAAAGAAAATGGAGGATCCACATACATACATATATACATTCACGCCTGTTTCCCGGAGGGGTAGGCAGAGACTACGGAACGAAAGAAGTAGACTACACAAAATTTCTAGGTATTATAATCGATAAGAAAATAACATGGAAACCACATATAGAACAGTTATGTCACAGGGTTAGCAAGTCAGTATATGCATAACATGAACTCGCTCAAATAGTAGACACCAATGCCCTTCTAATTGCATATCACGGTCTAGTAGAGTCGGTGCTCAGATATGGAGTCATTTTCTGGGGGAACTCTGTAGATAAAGAAATTATTTTTAAGAGTCAGAAAAGCACCCTAAGGCCTATGTTCTCTTTGCAAGTGACTGATAGCTGCTAGCCTTTCTTTAGAAAATATAATATTTTGACATTGCCATCTACATAAATATGAAGTAGCAGTTTTTGTTAAAGTCAATCCGCACTTATTTATATTCGCAGCGGATGGGTCAAGTCGAGCACAAAGAGACAAAAGCCGATTATGCTTATGCAAGACAAACACCACTCTGATGCACAGAAGTGTTTTCGCCATGGCTCCAAAGATATTTAATAAGTTACCGAATGACATTATGGATATAAATTTGAATTTATTCAAAATGAAATTAAAAAAACTTTTTATTGAAAAATGTTATTATAATGTTTATGACTATTTATCAGACAAAATGTAGCACACATGTATTTTCAATGTATAATTTTTGAGAATTGTAATAACTATTGACATTTTTATTTCTTTTGACTTTTAGCATGACTTATTTTTTTATTTCTTTGACATTTAGATTACTTTTTATACTGTATGACATCTGGAATTCTTTTATTTTTAAATGATGATAAAACCAGTGACAGTTGTTAATAAAATAATTATTGTATACTATAATTTGTTGCACTCTGAGGCATGCTATTAGTATTTTTATTTTACCTCAAAATTTGCACACCTATTCTGGGTTATAAATCAGCGCACTTATATTTAAATTTATGTACTTACCAACTATGTAAACCTGTTTTATGCAAATAAACTAATTTGAATTTGAACGCAATTTTCAATGATCCTGACATATCTCTCTTGCTTCATTCACTCCCATCAAGTTTCCCATGCATGCTCTTCACTTTTTCTTCTCAATGAGGAGCAAAAGGATGAGGAAAAGATGAAAAGGGACACCGATTGATGTACATAGAATATTTATAAATACCTTTATTTGTAAGTGACATTAGTTCGAGAACACATAAATGACACATAGCAGTCATGATACACAATTTATTTATAATATTATGTTTGTGACGGATTTTTGTCGTCAGTAATGAGCAAATTGTATTGTTTTTTTTTATTTAACCTGTGTTGTCCCACTGCTGGGCAATCAGGTCTCCCTTACACTCCTCCAAGCATCCCTATCTTCTACCAAGTTGGGCCAGTCTCTGTCAAAATGGTCTAGATCGTCACGCCATCGTTTTCGGGGTCTGCCTCTTTTCCGCCACCCGTCTTGCGGCACCCATTGCGTTACGATCTTCGCCCATCGGCTAGGATGCATCCGATAACACTTCCGATAACACAATTGTATTGTTAATATAGGTAAATGAACTTTTGCTTTCTTGGTATAAATTAATGTGCATAAATTTGTTGACATCTCACGTGGACTCGCGTCATTTGCTCGATTAGGGACAACCGTTTGGATTTTCCTATTAGAAAAGTAATAGCAACATGCAGTTAAGAAATGTTTGATGTAATTATGAAAGTCAACACTATATTAGAGTTCATTTCGTTTTAAGAAATAACAACACTATCAATACATATTAATACAATTAGATTAGACTGGCGGAATTTGGAAAGGTAGCCAGATACTCACAAAATTAGAATAAATAAATTTTATATTTCATTATCTTGTTGTTTACTTAGTGTTCTAATTTTGCTTTGTATATGTACATATGTTTGTAACAATGTAAATCTCATTGGGTGAAATCTGTTATGATTGTGTTGTCTTGAATAAATAAATATTATAAAATGGAGTTGCTGTCTGTATGAAGTTGAACTCGATAAACTCAAAACCTACCAAAGGAAACTTTGCACAGTTTTAGATGCATAGGTACTTCACGTGGACAAAGCCACGGGCAAAGTCTAGATCATATTAATAACATTAGGATATAAAATATCATAGATTTTATTTGATTTCCATTTAATTTACATAATTTAGTGAATAGTCATTTTTCATTTTAAAAGACAACTCCTGCACTAGGAAGAAATTCCTGTGTCGCGGGGGATATTTACAAACATATAACCAACGGACACAATGAACACCCAGAATCGAGACAACAATTTAGATCACACAAAGTGTTGTCTCGTGTATAATAATAGTATTCGCAAATATCAAATGCATGTATTTAAAAATAATGTTTCATACTCGAGGATGCCAAAAGCGACGCACGCACATTTTACTTAAACAGGTTCTTACCGACCCCGTGGCAATTTGTGCCAATCCCTTCTTAATGCACCCCTGCGGTCCGCAAGAAACATAGTGCATGCCTTATTCGCAATTCAAGTAACTTTGATACCGTCAATAAAACTCTTGCACAAGTATTAGATTGGTTTTCGACAAATAATTTGGTACTCAACCCTAGCAAAACCTAATGTGTTAAATTCTCTTTGCCTTATGTCAAAAGTGTTCCTACTAATATAATTTTAAATAAGGGAACCTTAGACTATATATATTAAGTTATAGACGGAAGGATCCCATCACTCAAAGGTCTGACATAGGTCACCGTGTTGGGCCCCATTACCCGTCAAAATTTAATAGAACTTCATTTGAAACTTTGATACTTCGTTCATAGACATTTTGATTTATTCGTATAAAGATTGTGACGCATAAACATAGTGACGTTATAACTTTATCGATACTTTTATTTTACAAACTAGCAAAAAAAGGTAGCTTTTGCACTATCACAATATGATGTAGAAGCTATACTGCAATATTTCTTTGAAAATAAGTATACTTGAATACAATTATATATCTCTAGAAAAGTGTATTCATCGATCATCACAAACTTTCAGCTATTGCACACAGGCTATCGCTGCCTTCACGTACAACCTTTACTGTAACTTTAAAAATATGTAATACATATTTTGATGGTTAGACTAATCCTTCTCTGTCTTTTACTTTTATAAAATTGTGTAATAATTTTTATTAATATTCAATTATTTTATTTCTGTTATTCTCTTCGGTGAAATCAAAGGTTTTGTCTTCATAACTATGGACGAAGTTGTCATGACAAAAAACTACCGATAGTATATACTGAGGGACGGTGCGATTGACATATGGCGGGCATGTCACCAGCCTGGGGAATCTCTCAGACATATAGTATCCGGTTTTTCAAGTCTTGCCAAAGGCCAGTATTTGCACAGACACAATCAAGTGGCCAAAATAATCCATCAGCAACTAGTCCTTAAAATATAGTCTCATTGGTTCACCGTACTACAGATACAGATTGTGCCCGACCCAGTTCTCGAAAGAAAAAAAAACGAAAATGAAAACTTAAAAATCGCAACAAAAATGTTAACTAATTACGTATTTAGTTTCTTTTTAAAAAAAAGAGAACCGCCTTCAAAAAATCGACCCACTGAAAAGTGCGAAATAAATTTTTACATACGCTACCCCTAATCCTCTCAAATTTCCTTTCGAATTTCTCCCAAAAACTAATTACTAAATTAAACTAAATATTTAGTTTTTGAAGTCGGTGCCAAACCAAATCCCTCTAAAATCCTATTGTTTGGCGTCATCCTTTCCAAACCAGCGCATTTTTTGAGATTCTTTATTGATTTGATACATTCGTCGTATTTTTTTCTCTGTTTGCCAGTATTCTTTTTGTGTTTGTTGGTTTGGCACCGACTTCAAAAAGTAAGTATTTAGTTTAATTTAGTAATTAGTTTTTGGGAGAAATTCGAAAGGAAATTTGAGAGGATTAGGGGTAGCGTATGTAAAAATTTATTTCGCACTTTTCAGTGGGTCGATTTTTTGAAGGCGGTTCTCTTTTTTTTAAAAAGAAACTAAATACGTAATTAGTTAACATTTTTGTTGCGATTTTTAAGTTTTCATTTTCGTTTTTTTTTCTTATTATTTTTATTTCATACTTTTTAGTGTTAGGTACTTCGTTCGTTTACTTCAGGTTTTGTTTTAACTACTCTTTTATTTATTTCATACTTTTTAGTGATAGATACTCCATTTACTTTAAGTTTTGAGCTAATTAATAGTTTGTTTATAGATAGATTCTTTAATTATTTTAGTGAAAAGTTTTCTGCTGGTATCAGTCTAGTCTAGTAGGTACTTTTATTCTGTGTGCCTTTGAGCTTAGGCTTGATGTGCAAGAGAGAGATGAGTCTAGGAAATTAGCCACATACGGAAGGACGCCCTCCGCAAATGCTGCTCCGGCTGATCCAAACAAATGCGGCGGATTTGTACATGCTATTGAATTGGCTGTGAGCTCTCGTATCATGCTCCGGAGAAATATGTCAATAACGGATGGCTTAGCGAATTGGGCAATGGGTGTTCCTAAAGGATTTCAATGTCCGACACTAAGAAGAGATCAACTTGAGTCAGGTGAACTGCCTGATGCCATTTTGATTTTATTTGATGATCCATCAATAGCATTCCGTCTTAAAGATGATGATGGATACATTTCCATAGCTCCAGTGACAGCGACCTATCAAGGCAACCGCGGTTATGGTGATATCGAGAGGCGGATTTTGCCAGTCATATTGAGTTGGGCTGTGACGGTACCTACACAAGTTGCAAGGATGTACACTTAGTGCCGCTGTAATCGACCTAGGGCCTAAAATATTTGCTAAAGGCCAATGTTATGTTGCCTTGAGTCGGGTTAAATCCCTAAAAGGCATGGCTTTAAGTGATATTGTCTAGAACAAATTACTCAACCATCCCACGACAGCAGAGCCTTAATTCTTTCACCAACTTTCTTTGTTTTTAATCGCAGATACATAGACACGTAAACACTCACACACACACTCGTACACACACACACACACACACACACACACATACACATACAAATACAAAAACGCGCGAGCGCGCGCACACACACGTACACACGTACAAACACGCACACATAATACATACAAACATACTAAGAACCAATATACCTATGTATACGTGTCAAACTGAGAACCTTCTTTTTTGAAGTCGGTTAAAATACTAAAACTTTCTCCTAAGTGTAACAAATACTTTTCAGCCAAACTCGAGTTAATCGTGGGCAAACTTACATATATACGGGTCAAACTCAGAACCTTCTTTTTTTGAAGTCGGTTAAGGGCTTAAAACCTTCTCCTAAGTGTAACAAATACTTTTCTGAAAACCGCATCAAAATCGGTTCAGCCAAACGCGAGATAATCGCGGACAAACAAACATACATACATACATACATACAGGTCAAACTGAGAACCTCCTTTTTTGAAGTCGGTTAAAAAATGGTCGTACGTTGTTGACCTGGTATAGGTCTATCATTACAGACAGGTTTATTGTAGCCAATAAGCGTAATATTGTAGTGATTGATCGAGCAGAGCGACTCGCATTGATAGACGTTATTACCATATCGCATGACAGCAATCTCGTAAAAGCAGAGAAAGAGACAGAGTTCAAATATTTGTGCCCAGCTCATGAGATTGTCGATATGTGGGATGTGAACTCGGCGATCATTGTGCCGATAGTTGTGTCAGAAAATGGACTAATCGCCAAGAGCCTTTACCAACATCTAAAGATGCTCGCACTAGGCAGCAGAAAAACTAATATTTTTAACAACAACACTTTTTGAGTTCGGTGCCAATTAGAAGTACGCACACAATTTTATTTTCTTTCTTACTCACCATGCGGGCTCCTGGTTTAATTATTTTAAATTATTTTATTTCTCACTTATTAAAGACCTAGGCGTATCTATAAGGGCGTAATTAATTTGACTTGTATATATAATATGATTTTGTAAAGATTTGAGTTTTTTTTTCTAACTAAGCCAATGACACTGTCAGTGACTTTTTCTATTTTACCTTAAATAAATGTGATTCATTATGTGTAAATTTATGTTATTCAAAATTGACGATGAAGTTAAATTTTATATCTAATCTATTAGTTAACTCACTTATTACTGCAGCCTGCTCTCGATTAGTGATTTAATATAATTATGTAATTGAGCATACTGGGCTCGTGCCTCCCTTCAATTTGAGAAGGCCTAATTTAGTTTGGAAGATTTTAGACAAACACTTGACGATTGTGATAATTTTCTAAATAATAAGCATATAACTTCCAAAAGTCTGAAATACGTAACGTGGTTTTGTATTCGAAAACCATTACGTGGTAATGATCTCGTCATTGACCCTATCATTGCATATAGGTAGTGATTATTAGTGATGTTATGAATATCAATTGCTTTATTCAGCTTAAAAAGGTAATTTAAAAATATATTTTTATCGTTACTTATTTACTAGTGTTTAAATATAAGCTGGATTTATTCACATATTTTACTTTATTTGAGGATTTATCAAAATTCAATTGATATTCATTCTGAGTAAACCAAATCTAAGGATTTATTGCAAACATTATCGATATTTTATCGAAATTCATTTTGAGTAAGCACATCACTAGTCTAGTTTAAATTTACGACAATTTCGAAGATTCGAAATGACATTTGTTTAATTATTTTTTTCTTACATGAGAAAAAAATCATAAGTCAGAGTGAAGTGAATATATTGGGTAAGTTTGCTATTTTAATGCGGTCTCTATTACTTCCTTACTTTATGAAGGAAACAATTCAACTAGTCGAATCAACCGTATTCTTAGGTCTAACTTTAGATTGTAAGCTTCAGTGGGGCACCCAAATATCCTGTCTCGCAGCAAAACTTAGTTCTGCAGCGTTTGCAATTAGAAAAGTTAGGGAATTCACAGATATAGATACTGCTAGACTAGTTTACTTTGGTTATTTCACACACAACGTAATGTCTTACGGTATAATGTTATGGGGTACAGCTGCTGATATCTTCTTTCTCTTAGCGTCATCCCAGTTTCAGTCTGGGGTCCGCTTTCTAGTCTAACCGGATTTGGCTGAATATTAGCTTTTCCACGGAGCGACTGCCTGTCTGATCTCCGCAACCCGAAGGGATAGCGATATTCCATGGTTTAGACTAGTGTCAGTTTATTTAGAAGGTACTGACGCCCTGTAACGACTGTCAAAGATCTTCATGACAACCGGGACCGACGGCTTAACGTGCTCTCCGAGGCACGGGACAAGCGATAATTAACAATTCAATACGCACATAACTCCGAAAAGTCATTGGTGCGCGCCGTGGATTCGAACCTGATACCCTCTGCATGGCAGTCTGTTGGTATATCCACTCGGCTATCGCTGCCTTGTACAGCTGCTGATATACAGACCATTTTTGTAATTCAAAAGAGGGCCATACTTGCAATTTATAAGTTAGGTGCTAAAGATTCTTTACGTGATAAATATAAAGAAGTAGATATATTGACAGTTGCATCTGCTAACTTAATTTACATTAAGAAAAACTTAATTATATTCCGCAAAAATAGTGATTTGCACAAAGTGAACACAAGGAATAAGCATAAACTAGTGGGAACTAACTACCGTTTACATAAAGTTCAGAACTCATTTGCGGGGAATGGTATACGTTTTTTCAACAAATTGCCTCTTGAAATAATGAATTCACCCACGCACAAAAACAAACAGAAAATTAGGAACTTTCTTTTACAAAAGGGTTATTACACTATTAAGGAATTTTTAAATTATAAGACACGATGGGGATAGGCTTAGGCTTTTTTAACTCACGATTATTTTCTTTTCTGAACGTTTAATATAATCTTAATATATAAAATCCTTGCGTTACTGACTGACTGACAGACACGCTACAGCCGAAACTATTGGGCGCAGGAAGCTGAAATTTGGCATGTATGTTCCTTGGGGACCGTAGGGGTGCACTAAGAAGGGATTTTCCGAAATTCCCACGGGATCGGCCAAAACGGGTAAATTATAAAAAAATGCAGGTGTAGCTGCTGGCGTCCTCTAGTAGTTATATAATCATTTCATAATTATTTATTTTAAATGATAAATACAATGACTATAGATCCTTTTTTCAATAAATTTTCGATTAGTCCATAATTATTATTTTCTATCTCGGTCGGTTTGTATATGTAAACATAGATGGCGTTGACAAATGACGTCATTTTCTAAATGGTGGTGTTAAGATTCGTCGAGGATTGATCAGATTCTTGGATTATTTGCTTTCATCGTCGTTGGAATACTTGGATTGGATATTTGACTTTACTTATGAGTTTATGATTGTTGAATGTTATCGAGTTTCTTTGATTTCTTTCGTTCGTTCGTGTTCTGTTCTTATACAGGTGTCTCATTATTCCCAATTTCCCACTCCTCACGTCACGTACGTGGGAATCGCTGAGCGGGAGACTGCGCCCTGAATTCACATACCTCTTGAATTACTCAACGGGGCTATCTTACTTTCGGCAGGGCTGGATAGTCGTAGTTACTGTGTGTATTTTCTAAATGAATCGCAGGGACAGACACTTGAAACAACTGGAATCGACATCCAAACATGTTACTTTTCACATGATCGGTAAAAATTATGTTCTATGTATGGTAATGAAAGTTGGGCATGGCAGAAGAGTCATGAATGTAGAATAAATGCTGTAGAAATGAGAGCACTGAGAAGTATGTGTGGTGTGTCTATGACCGGCAGAGTAAAGAATTGTGTGATACGAGAGTGGTGTGCGGTAAAAGAAGATGTAGTGACAAGCATCGGGCAAGGCATTGTCGGTAGTATATACGCATACTGCTGACATGTATGATAATGATATAAAAATGATATAAATGATATAGGGTCGATCAGGAATGATAAAAAAAACATAGATGGCGTTGACAAATGACGTCATTTTCTAAATGGTGGTGTTAAGATTCGCCGAGGATTGATCAGATTCTCGGATAATTTGCTTTCATCGGTACGCATCACTTGGTACGCACTCTATTGGCCTGATCATTTCATTCACAGTTTCACAAATTGCACTATCACTTTTCTTGTACTGCTGTAGAGGGGCACGCCTGCCTCGCAGCATGCCTCCCGCGGCACGGCTGCGTCTGGGCAAGGTGTGCGGCCGCAAGGTCCTCTCCTCAACTTTACTTTTATTATTCGTAATAAAATGATAGGTACTACACCGATGCAACGGTGTCGCGCATATAATGTAAATGCCGAGTAAGCATTTTGTACAGGTAAACTGTACAGGCATCTTCTTGGGTTTACGCGAATGTTACACATTGAAATTAAACTACAGTTTACGGATTTTATCGCGTTGTATTGGTTTCACTAAGTTATTACATTTGAAACTAAAGATCTAGAAACTATATTTTTAATTTATTACTAGCCGGCGTTTCGAATTCTTTACAGAATTCATGTTCACGGCAGACTGATTAATATTATAATTAAAAATATAGTTTCTAGATCTTTAGTTTCAAATGTAATAACTTAGTGAAACCAATACAACGCGATAAAATCCGTAAACTGTAGTTTAATTTCAATGTACAGGCATGTTGAGATGGTTTGGATACATGGAGAGGATGGATGACGAAAGACTGATAAAGAAGATATATAAGGCAAGTGTTAATGAGACAGGACGAAGGGGAAGACCTAGGCGGACGTTCTCTGATCAGATTGGAGACATCCTAAAAGAAAGGACAGGTTAGAAGTACCCTAAACAGAAGAGCATGCATGAGAAACTTGATGGGAGTGAATGAAGCAAGAGAGGTATGTCAGGATCGTTGCAAATGGCGTTCCATGGTCTCTGCCTACCCCTCCGGGAAACAGGCGTGGGTCTATGTATGTATGGATGTATGTTCTATGTGAAGGTGATAAAACAGTTAATGTTGTGTATAAAGAAATTCTCTAAAGATATATATAATAAAGGTATATAATATACATATAAAAGTTATAAATAATATATACTCTTAGCATAAATGTCATGCTAATTAAATTCAAACATTTACGCGGACGAAGTAGCGGGCACAGCTAGTTGTTATATAATTGTGTTAAATTCTCGTTTTGATAAGTGACATGTTAAGTGGCGGTGACTATGATTTTAGCAGGATTTGGATATTTTTATGATTTGTTGACATTCAACATCAATAACATCATTAATTTTATCCCTGATCATATCATTGTTCACTTGTCACCTTCACAAAAGTCTTTCTGCATTTGCATTCCTTCACGCGTTCCACTAATTTATGTTAATAATAACGATCTGGAAAATGGAGGTAATTGGCGGTCATGGTCAATATACCAATAGATTATTTCTAACTGCCGGTTCGTATACCGTTGTCGTCATGCTCACTAAAATGTCATTTCTTGTGGTGGCGTCGTGTGTCGGTTCATCCCTGTCCCTCTAATATGGCGAGAGGGATGACCACGGTGTTTGCGTGTCTCCACTCGTGTTCGGTCGCCACTGTTGGTGTATCGTGCCACGTTATTACCGGGGTGAGGACGCAGCCTGGGAAGTGTGTTTCTAGTAGGACGCGTCTTGTCTCCTCCTCCGATGTGGTGTATGTGTTATCCGGTTTACGGAGAATTTTATTTTATTTACCTTGTGCAACCATCGGTTGCTGAGCCAGTAGTTTCCTTACCCGGTTTGCTTGTTGGCAAGATTCAATGCTCCCACAGAATTTCCGCCATCCCATGGTGCGTCTGAATCTGAGGCATTTCTTGTAGCTTGATTTGGCCGCTTTATAGGCGTCCCAATCTACGTCCGCGCTTGTGTTCATTGCCCTGTTTAGGGCCCTTCTTACCTTCTTGCGCTTGCGTTCAAGCTCAGCGCCCCACCAGGCTTGTTTACCTGGGGTTGAGGGTAGAGTGGTTTCTGGGCATGCTGCGTGGTAGCTGTCTAGCATCGACTGCGTCAGTGTACATACCTGCTCGTCGATCTGTTCATTGTCACCCAGTACCGTCGGCGTAGCAGTAAGGGTAAGTTTCTCTCTACTTGCGATGACTGGTCGATGACGGTCTTATGGGCTGGTATTAAATTTTTATATTTAACTGCATCATTTCCATTGATGCAGTTAAATATTAAAATTTAAGACAGCGATAGCCTAAAGGAGATACCAACAAACTGCCATGCAGAGGGTATCAGGTTCGAATCCACGGCGTGCACCAATGACTTTTCGGAGTTATGTGCGTATTGAATTGTTAATTATCGCTTTTCCCGTGCCTCGGAGAGCACGTTAAGCCGTCGGTCCCGTTTGTCATGAAGATCTTTGACAGTCGTTATAGGGCGTCAGTACCTTCTAAATAAACTGACACCAGTCTAAACCATGGAATATCGCTATCCCTTCGGGTTGCGGAGGGCAGGCAGGCAGTCGCTCCGTGGAATAGCTAATATTCAGCCAAATCCGGTTAGACTAGTAAGCGGACCCCAGATTGAAACTGGGATAACGCTAAGAGGATGATGAACTGCATCATTTCCATTATGGTTCTGATCACTTTCGCGGATTGCCTGCATTATTAGGAATATATAATATAAGTGAATGCTCCTGTTTCACCATGTCTATTCTGAGGAGGCTAACTAAATGAACATCAAAATTAAAATTAAGGGTTATGCTTGAGTATTATTATGTACAGTAAATATATACAAGTGATATAGAAGGTGTAACAGTTGCAGCACCTTACAAAATGTAAATTATGTGTATTATGCAAAACCTCGCGATGAAAAAGAGTGACCGTGAGTTTTATTGCCCGTTCTTTCTCATGGTTCTACGCCCTTGCTTTGCGAACGTGGCAGTAAATGTAAATGTAGAATCTTTAAGTAATTATTTTATCAATTTATTATTTTGACGTTCATAAGCGTCACATTATGACCCAAATGAATAAAGGATTTTGACTTTGACTATTTTAGCTTCCTGCACCCGATACCTAGTCTTGGCTGTGCGTTGTCTGTCAGACAGTAGTAGGTCCTAAAGCAAGAATTTTATATAAATAGATGAGTTTTCGAGTAACACTTATGCAATAACTGTGAAGTTATTTTAGTATACACTCTTGATTTTTTATAGGTAAGTTATTACTTGAAGAATACCTAATTTACTCAATACTCAATGTTTTATTGCACTCCATAAGATACATAAGGTGTTACAATATGACAATATAAGATACATTATGGACCCTGTAGGGCACGGCAACATAAAATATAATAATGTAGAAGAGAGGAGGATGCTATTTTTCAACTTTATTATTAAAAAATCTATTTAAATTTATTATTGCACTATTTCATCAATAGGAAATCTGCTCTGTACGTGATAAAACTATTGCAATATACCTGATTCTGATAAAATTCTTCGTGTTTTTCCACTAGTCTCACGATTTCCTGGATTTTTATGGCCAGTTTCTGTAACTAAGTTTGCAGCTACATGATTTTTGCGGCACATAGCGTGTACATTTGATGATAAAATGTACTAATAGCTATCAATCTAACTGTAGTTTAGATTGATAGCTATTAGTAAAGGGTATCTCAGTAAGAGTGCACTTTTTCATTTTAAAATAAAAGCAAGTATTTTATGACAGAGTTGTTTGGATTGTTTGGATATTTTTATTGTATTGTAAAGAAGACATGTTCCGATTAAGTATGGAATAAGATATCCAGCAAATGACCCCCACGGCTCCGATGACAGACCATTACTCTTTTCATGAAATTTTCCATGACTTTTGCACAAAGATGTGGCTGTATCTCACCGATGACGCGTTAGATTTCCGATTTGAGCTCAGGAATTGTTTCACAAAACCCCACAGAAAAAAATCGCACGGCGTTAAATCGCACGATCTTGGTGACCAGTTGACAACAGAATTTCGTGAGATAATGTATTCTGGTAATCGTTGCTGCAATAAGTCGATTGTTTCATGCGCGGTGTGGCAGGTTGCGCCGTTCTGCTGAAATCACATGTTGTCCTAATTCATGCTGTCCAGTTGAGGCCACAAGAAGTCCGTTATCATATTTCTGTAACGAATGCCGTTCACAGTCATTGCAATTTCGCCCTCATTTTCAAAAAAGTAAGGTCCAATCACGCCGTTACTCGCACCAGACAGTTACTCGTTGTTGGTGCATTTGTTTCTCATGGATTGCATGAGGATTTTCTGCGTCCCAAATTCGACAATTTTGTGTATTAACGAAGCCATATGGAAATGCGCCTTATCGGAGAAAATGACTTTTGTTTTAATTGGCATAGACTTCACTTTCTCCATTACCCATTGAACGAATTGCCGGCGCTTTCCGTGGTCTGCTGGTTTGAGCTCCTGAGTTAACTGAATCTTTTACGCATTAAGGTGGAGGTCTTTAGTCAAATTTCTCTGCGTAGTGCTTCGTGAAATCTCTCGTTTACAGCAGCAATGTTTTCAAGAGACCGACCGGTACGTTGACGCAAAGGATTCTTACTATCCATACTTGACCCAGTTTCTCCAAATTTTTGGACCATTCTTCGAATGGTTGGCACATTAGGTGTACTTTCACGGCTGAAAATTTGCGAGTGGTTTCAGCGTAACTTTCCCCATTTTTTTAATGAGTTTTCACAATTATAATGCGTTGTTCTTTCGAAAAGCGCTCCATTTTTAATAATTGGAATAAACAGAGGTAACAGCTGTAAATTTCCGAGTTGCCACTAGCATGAAAAAAAAATATTCCAATTTTAAAAAGTGCACTCTTACTGAGACACCCGTTACATTGAATTCAACGGAATTATGAAATATGAATTATTTCGCTGAAATGAAGATTTGATTGAAATTTATAGGAGCGTATGGGTCAAAAGCTTTTATTAAATAAGTCGCCATTGATTAGTTATTTAAGCAGTGCTTTTTGTATTTTAAGTTTTAAAGCAATATTAATTTGCCGCGACATTTAGAGAGAGAAGAACAGAACTCGTACATAATATTTTGCTCAGCCTTAAAGACACGTGCGACACTCGAAACACCACAGGTGGCAGCGCCATCTACCTTCCTATCTATAACTAATCGCATCAACGTCAATCGTTCCACGCTTGCTTGTCTAGTGCGAGCGATACCATATTGCCGTCCCTGTCTCCCATTCCCTAGGAGGGGCACTTTCGCGGATTGGTCGCCGCGAAACGTCGACGCGAGAGACAGTCCAGAACTTTCGAGAACATTGGATTCGCTAAAATACGCGTCCGCCATACCGTATCGCACCGCGCCGCTCCCGCTATAATTATTACCGCTTATACAAAACCGCTCGCAAGTGAAAGTGATTTGTGTAGTGGAGTGAATCAAGCAGCTTCATCCCGAAAACACTAGGAGGCTGCCAATGCAAGGAAGGAGGACTGACGTACAAGGTAAGTGCCCCTCATCATTAGAATATCCTATACCCACTCACAATCCTTTTCCACATCCTCTTCCCTTATCCAATCCTAGGCGTCTAAAACCCGCTATCCTTTGTATACAGTCCATTTCCTTCTCCAAGTCGCCTAGAACCTACGGTTTCGGTGTATCGCCGAACCATTTTTTTGGTCCATACGAGTCGGATCATTTACGTTTTTATACGTTATATCGCTATACCTAGGCAGTTATAGCACCTAGCTATACTCCTAATATATTCACATAACCGTCACATGGTTGTTTCCGCCCGCATCAGTAGGTAAACTTTTATGTAGCTACCTACTTACTCAATTATTATTTCTGGAACTATCAAAGTTGTCTTGTAAATCTCATATTTCGAGCAACTTTTAATTCCACAGCTCTAAAGTGTTGCCTACTTAGCCTACTTAGGTAAAATAATAGGTACATTAGATATTTTTATTTTGTTTCGGTCTCATTAGCTTATACTTACGTAAGCATGTCACAACAAAAGAAGTCACCCGTGTCGGAAGACAAAGAGATGACAATCTTAGAAGCAAAACGCAATATTTTATTTGAGCGTATTCAAAACATCTATGAACTCTCAAAAACCGCATCTATTTCCGACAGTAATAGCGAAGCATTTCTCAGTTATTGTATGACAGTAGATGTATTCGAACAGATTTTCATAAGTTGTTAGACGATTATAACGCAAGATTACTTTCTATCAATCCTGATGGAAAACCGAACTATCAGGCGTACACCTCATTCGAAGATCTTTATTGTATTTTTAAGCGTATACAATCGCAATTAGAGGGTAAATGTTCAGCAGAGCCCTTTGCCCGCAAACCGAGATTACCGCCAATCGAGATTATGTCGTTTGACGGAGATATACGAAATTGCCCGTTATTCTAAGCGAGCTTTAAGTCTACAGTGCACGATAATGGTTCTCTGACAGATGCTGACAGGTTGTACTATTTGATAGGTAAACTTTCACCGAAGGCCCAGTCCGTATTTGCAGGTGTCACACCCAGTGCTGAGAATTATCAGGTCATATTTCAGTCACTACTTGACAGATATCAAGACACGCGCTTCCTAGCGTCTACCTACTTTGACCAAGCTTTAAATCTTTAACTGTCCGGTGCCGCATCTGTCTCGAATTTCCAGCTGTTTATTGATAACTTCGTAACCGCAGTTAATTCTCTTAGGAACTTAAAATTAGAAGATCTTTCCGACTTTATGTTGCTTCAACTCGCTTTAAAAAAGTTTGACACTGATACAATTCGCGCATTCGAGATGACGGGACGCAATAATAAAATACCTACACTAGATAGTTTTATTTCGTTCATCAAAGATCAGTGTCGAATATTTCATAATACGCAGTCTGGTTCACCTGGCCCGTCTAACACTAACAGCAACAAACAAAGGTTGAATAAATCGCGAAATAGTAATAATAACTCGGTCCCTAATCCACAATCTTACGTAACATGCTCGGAATCTAATAAAATTAATCCACAGAAGTGTCTGTGCACTAATATAGTGCACGACCATTTATACAAGTGTCTCGCCTTCGATAATTTGAATCCAACCGCTCGTTTTAAATGCGTAAAAGATAACAAAGCTTGCATTAATTGCTTAAGCATAAAACAAAAAACAAGTAATTGTTCTAGTAAGACAAAGTGTCGCTTATGCAATCAAAAACATCATTCTCTGCTTCCCTTCGATAAAGGTAACCCGTTGTCAAGCCAAGCCGCTAACCTTGACACACTTACGTCGCAGGTGCAGGCTACGATAACTGCGCCCCCGACGATTCAGAACGAGATATCGTTGTGTACGACATCCATTGCGCGGGCGGCACGCACGCGCGGACGGCCTTCGCGCGCGGACGGCCTTCGCGCGCTTGTAGTGATCAGAGCAGTGCTGGGCCGCGATGTATGGCGTCTAAGACTGTTCTGTTAGCGACAGCGCAAGTTATCGTATATGATGTTAATGGGTCGCCGCACATGGTACGTTGTCTGCTAGATAGCGCGTCTCAGACCAATCTAATAACATCGGAATGCTTCAAACGCCTCGGATTATGGAATAACTTTCAAAATACGAACTCAATAGTCCGAGGGATCGGCGGTTCAGAAAAACATTGCAAGGGTTCCGTAGATATTAAAATACATTTTATTGATGTAGCCCTTGTTGGCATAATATTTATTGCCCTAAGTATACAGACTATTTTAACTTTTTTGTGTTTGTGCAATTTGCGTATCACAAACAGAACATGAAGGGCAGGACTAAAATTCCGCCTTAGTTAATGACATGAATGAAATACACCAATCTAATGCCAAATATAATTATCTCATAGTGGATGATAATTATCAGTTTCCTGTAGTCCACTGCTAAATAAATGCCTGTTTTATAGCACGCCAACGAGCTCGATTTTCGGCTCCTCGAGTCTAGTCGCCATTGTGGATACCAGTTTAAATTCTCCGATTAATTTGAATCCATCTGCGAGCTTATGAGATAGATACGTTGCAAATAAATTTAGTAACAATAATTGTGTGCATTGCACTCCACAACCCTAGTGAAATAAGGTGGCATAGACACAAGTTCTGCTAAGCCTTCTGTTTGCTACACACTCGTGTACTAGTTTTAGTTCACTCTTACCGCTTCTAAACAATCGTATCGAGGTGTACACTTCTACGAATGTTGTTATTTTGTTGAATAAACTCTAAACACACGGTTAAGGAGTTTGATGCTCTAGCCGAGAACCGAGAGTGACGCAATGATTTAACATATTTAGACTTGTGTCTATACACTTAAAGGAGTAAGCAGAACAGGACTTAGACTTATGTATATAGGTAGAGCATTGCTGATTACAGTATGAATGGGCCAGCTCGACCGGGGAAGTACTATACTCGCTCAATAAATCGACGTTAAGTAACAGTACCTATGTATATTGTTGCTTTTCTTCGGTGCGTGAGAGTTCCGGAGGTCCCGTTCCCCGTATTACTTCTCCCTCATCCTACTCCTCTTCCTTTCCCAACCCAAAGGACGGCAAAGCACTTGTGACTCCTCTGGTGTTGCTCGAGTCCATGGGCAGCAGTAATCGCTTACCATCAGACGATCTTTCAGCTCGTTTGCCACCTATAACATAAAAAAACGTTCGTTTTGTCTTGATAGATACCAGCCTGAATCATCTAGGAGTATCAATAAAATATATAAAATTCTTGCGTTAGTGGCTGATTCACAGACAATGCACAACTGAAACTACTGGGCACAAGATGCTAAAATTTGGCAAGTATCTTGGATGATGCTGATGTTTTTATGGCTGAAACAAATGATTTTTTATTTTTTATTGCAGTAATTAAACTAAAATAGAGTTTATCTTTCTCTCACTCAAACACATGTTCGAAAGATATATGAATTCTGCCAACCCGCACTTGGTCAGCGATGTGGACGGTGCCTAACCTTTCTCATAGTGAGAGGCCCATGCCCAACAGTGGCCCCATACATGGCTTTTGATGATGACCAAGTGGGTGGGTAACGTGTCCGTTGTATTTTATGTCGAGCATGTGAGATGACACATTTAATTCGATATCAGTGTGAGTTACTCAAGCGTACAATACACGTTCAATTTGAACTATGTAATTTATGATTGTCCAAGGGAGTGGACACAGTTATGGCGTATTCCGATTCAGTATTTAATATGAAGATTTTCAAAATGTATTAAAAATAGACAAAAAATTGTGAAAATATGCTATTTAATGGACTCGCGTCTGTACCCCCGTAAGCAGACGTGTAAATATTACACCCACACTTCGCCATGAATTTTTAGGTCCTACGTAATAAGGGGCGAAACTATTGCCGTTACCGGGCACATCACCAGACTCCGTGCTACTACAGAGAATTGGGAAAACCCAGTAACACGTTTGCCCGATCCGGGACCTCCGATCAGCAGTCGCATACGCTATCCACTGGACCACGGAGGCTTTTTCTTGTTTATTTATTAGATAAAGTACATTTTTCCCTACAGACAATTACTAACTTGATTTTCACAAAATAAATAGCATTGTCTTTTCAGATTATTGTTATTCTGAGCATGCTTTTATAAGACAATATGTTAGGGCATCCTAGGAATCCATTGAATTTAAAATCAGTAATAAACGGTCACTTTAATAATTATCTTATCATTTTAAATATAAGGCAGTAAGCTGACTGCTGGAATTGAGCAGTCAACCTGGGTATATATATATATATATATATATATTTATATATATATATATATATATACCTGCCTTTGCTATTCATTGCGTCAAATGGTTAAGAAATTTTCAGTCAGGGTACCGAGTCTTAAAATAGGTATGCTCTACATCTGATGGTCTTTTTAGGAAAGTTGAAGATGTTGCCGGCAGATAATTTGATTTATTCTGTCAATGTATGAATATTATCGCTTTCTGCTAATACTAGTAAAGTTCTTAATACTGTTTCTCATACCCGGTTTTTCACCGTAAAAATCACAGGGAATTCGTCGTAAACAGTTTACGGTCGACCAAAGGGTGTGAACTTGTAGTGTTATATAACCCTGTAAAGGTATATGGTTTCGTTACAGTTCGGCTTACGCCTGCTAAGATCACTATAGCGCTCATAGCGAGACTTGGCTTGCCGTTCGTAACAGATCGGCAAAGTCAAGCAACGCTTGCACAGGTCGCCACTTGGATGGGTGACCGTGTGTGGCATTTACATCTGAGCGCTACCGTGCTTCGGAGGGCACGTAAAGCTGTCGGTCCCGGTTCTTGTCTAAGGATAAGGATCGTTAGGCCATGTCGGAGGCCTTCGGGCGGTCTGAAAACTCCGACACCAGAGTTGGCCACACACTCACACGAAAAACAAACAAACAAACCAGAATAGTTACACTGCGCTATGGGATCTCTAAAGTAAACCATTGCAATAGAATTGCAATAATCGCCATCAATCAAAACGCACCCCGCTTGATTCATTGAGAGTTCAGATTAATGTGTTTGAATAGGGCCAGTTATAATTAGCAATCAGTAAGTAAGTACCGCATATCGACATCGCTAAATAATACCGATGCATTATGTATTGAACTAATTTTGATTGTGCGTACTGATAGAGCTATTTCTGTTTGATATCGTCTATCTGTTGGATATTACAAGGCTGAAGAGTCTGTTGTTCTAGTTTGTTTGTGATATGAATTGGTTGGGTTTTGGTTGAAGTTAAACTGCAGTTTACGGATTTTATAGCGATATATTACTTTTGCTGAGTCACTGAAGTCAGTCGCTCTGTAGAAAAGTTGACATTTTGTCAATTCTGGTAAGACTAGTAGGCGGACTCCGGGCTTCTAGGCGTGTAAGTCTTGGATGCCAACGGGATAACGCTAGGACGATGATGATGATATTAGTTTTACTGAGATTACGTTTCAACCGAATGATCCAATTTTTCTTGCTTTACTTGGTTTCTCGCTCGATAAAAAAATCCTTCTGCTGCTATGGATGACAAAGCTTTCAAGTAGACATGCGGTCATTTTCAATATTCGATCCATACATGGATTTTGAGATTCTCAATTTGTGTTTGCCATATTTTGTATGGAGCTTATGTCAAAAACGAATCTAAAATCTACATCTCTGGAATTCAATATTCGAATTATAGATAGATCTGTAGTTCGAATATTGAATTCCAGAGATGTAGAACAGAAATGATGTTTATCGACGTTTTTGGGTTTTACAGATTAAACATAATTATCACAGATACTACCTTTAACCTAAGAGATTGAAGTCTCTGTTATCTTTAGAAGATTTTCCCTGTCTACCGAACAATGGAGTTTATTAATTAATTGTTTTGCTGTGGCAAAACATTGAAAATAAAACACTCATTACGCGTATGAATAGTAACACCAGTTATGTTATCATTTTCCTTATCTATTTATTTGTTATAAAAACAAATTACAATCAAGATAAAAGTGAGAATCAAAATGATAAGTATTTTTTTATGTGACAGGAGGTAAACAAACAGACGGAACACCTGATGGTAAAAAATTGCGGCCACCTAGTGACACATGCAACCCGAGAGGAGTGACTTCTCTGGGGTTGTGGGTGTGTTACTTTCTGGGCTAGTGGGCAAAGAAAATGGAGGATCCACATACATACATACATACATACATAATATACATTCACGCCTGTTTCCCGGAGGGGTAGGCAGAGACTACGGAACGCTATTTTCAATGATCCTGACATATCTCTCTTGCTTCATTCACTCCCATCAAGTTTCCCATCCATCCTCTTCTCTTTTTTTTCTCCATGAGGAGCAACAGGATGCAAAGCAAAGCAAAGCAAATCAAAGCAATCTTTATTGCAAACCAAGTGTATAAATAGGTCTTATGGTATGTTACATTAGTGTCAACTTAGTTGTCTTTTACAGACATTGCACATGGTACTTATCTCTAAATATACAAAAAAAATAATTAACAAACATTTTAGACATCTTACACTTTCACTAAGACATAAAAATAAAATATACAACATAAAAATAAATAAGATTGACATTGTATTGTTTCATAATATAATGTTAGGCAGGCAGTAAACAATGGAATTATTAATATTTTATAATAATGATTATTAATAACATTAATACCTACTACTTATATTATACATTAATATCTAAAATTTATTTTCAAAAAATTCTTTAGTTGAATAAAAGCATTTCTGGACTAAGAATTCTTTTAATTTTTTATTGAATGCTGGCAGTTTGCTCTCTTTTTTAATGTTTTTAGGTAAATGATTAAATATCTTGACTGCCATGTAATACGGGCTCTGGTTCAGCATTTTAATTCTAGATGGTGGTAAGTATAACCTATCTCTATGGCGTGTATTTATATGATGGGTATCTTTCACCTGTGGAAAATGTGACCTATTCTTGAATACAAATAAACTTATGTCATGTATATATATTGATGGTAGTGTCAACAAATCAAATTTAATGAAAAAGGGTCTGCAGCTTTCCTGGTTGTCTATTTGTGCAATTATTCTGACGCATTTTTTTTGAAGGACAAATACATCGTTAATATTTACACTATTCCCCCACAACATGATACCATATCTCAGCCATGAGTAAGCATAAGCATAGTATGCCGATAATGCTGCTTCAGCGTTTGTGCTGCATTTCAGTTGGAAAAGGGCATATGAAAATTTTGAGAGTTTTGATTTCACGTGTCCTATATGAGTCTTCCAGTTTATATGGGTATCTATATTTATGCCTAGTAAATTAAATGTTTCTACTGATTCTAGGGTTATATTTTGAAAAGTTGTGTCTATATTTAACGGTGGGGTTTTGTAAGATCTGAATTGAATGGTCTTTGTTTTATTATAATTGATTTCTAAGTTATGGTCGTTTAGCCAGTGTGTTACATTTTGAAGAGTTTCCTGAAGTATGGGTTCGGAGTTGTTAATTTTATTATATTTAATTAATATCGATATATCATCAGCAAATAAAACGGGTAATGCAACTTCTTTATTTAGAATCTTTGGTAAATCGTTTATATATAGTAGAAATAATACACATCCCAGCACGCTGCCTTGTGGTATTGAACACGACAGTTTTCTTGTTTGAGATCGTACTGTTTTTATTTCTTTTGTCACTATGTCATAATTTTCTATTTGCACTATTTGAGATCTGTTTTCTAAATAAGACTTAAACCATGAGTAGGACGGGCCACGAATGCCTGAACCGTATAATTTGTTAAGTAGAATATTATATAGAACCTTATCATATGCTTTTGTCATGTCGAGTAAAATACCTAATACATGTTTTTTGTCATTTAGATGTTGGAGAGCCGTTTGCACATATTTATATACCGCTAGGGTGGTAGATCTCGACTTTCTAAATCCGTTTTGGCAATCATCTAGAATATTATATTTTTCTAAAAAGCTATATAATCTGTTGCACATTGCTTTTTCGAAGACTTTTGAGAACGTGGGTAATATGGCTATGGGTCTGTAATTGCTTGGGGTTTTTGTATCTCCTTTCTTATGTATCGGTTTCACCAATGAAATTTTAAGCTGATCCGGGACCTTTCCCTCTTTGAAGCTTTGATTGATGATGATTGATTTGATGAGGAAAAGATGAAAAGGGACACCGATTGATGTACATAGAATATTTATAAATACCTTTATTTGTAAGTGACATTAGTTCGAGAACACATAAATGAAACAGCATGTCAGAATACACAATTTATTTATATGTTTGTGACGGATTATATTCATCGGTAAAGAGCAATTGTATTGTTAATAAAGGTAAATGAACTTTTGCTTTCTTGATATGAATTAATGTGCATTAATTTGTTGACAACTCACGTGGACTCACGTCATTTGCTTGATTAGGGGAAAACCGTTTGGATTTTCCTATTAGAAAAGTAATAGCAACATGCGGTTAAGAAATGTTTGATGTAATTATGAAAGTCAACACTTTAATAAAGTTTATTTCGTTTTATTTATTTATTTATTAGGGATAATAAACAACTACAATATATAATATAACGTAATGTTAATAAAAACTTAGTAGTAATGTTGCAGTCCACTACTAGTTTTACTACTAGTTTTAAGAAATAACAACACTATCAATACATATTAATACAATTAGATTAGACTGGTGGGATTTGTAAAGGTAGCTATTGAGATACTCACAAAATTGGAATAGATAAATTTAATATTTCATTTCATTATCTTGTTGTTTATTTAGATTTTTAATATCATCTTATTATATAAAATCCTTGCGTTACTGACTGACTGACAGACACGCTACAGCCGAAACTATTGGTCGTAAGAAGATGAAATTTAGCATGTATGTTCCTTGGGCACCGTAAGGGTGCACTAAGACGGGATTTCCCGAAATTCCCACGGGATCGGGCAAAACGAGAAATTCGAAAATATGTGCGTGCGAAGCCGCTGGCGTCGACTAGTTAGGATATAAATATCATAGATTTTATTTGATTTGGATAGGTAATGAGTAGTAGGTACCTATTCACAAGTATCAAATCAAATTTTAGATTTTTTTTACATACGGGACTTTAATTGTCTTTTTTTGATGACCGGTTGGCGCCGCGGGAGTGTAAATGACTGCTACGCCTAAAGTCGCGGGTTCGATTCCCACTCAAGTCCAACATTTGTGTGCATGAACATGGAAATTGTCTTGGTCTGCGTGTTTCTATGTATAATATGTATGTATTTATTCAAAAAAAAGTATATGTGTATGTTTATCCATTGTCTAGTACCCATAGTACAAGCTCTGCTTAGTTTGAGACTAGATGGTGTTTATTATTATTTATTTATTACGGAGCAACACTTATGAAATTACATAATAGACTATTAAGTTATTCTATAGCAAACTTAGCGAAATTTTCAACGTTCTCTGACCAGATTGAAACCATCCTAAAAAAGGACAGGCTAGAAGTACCCTTAACCGAAGAGCATGCATGAGAAATTTGATGAAAGTGTATGAAGCAAGAGAGATATGTCAGGATCGTTGCAAATGGCGTTCCGTAGTCCCTGCCTATCCCTTCGGGTACAGGCGTGAGGCTATGTATGTATGTATAGAACACTTTAAAAATGTTATACTTATGAATATCTAATTTGTTTTAATAAGTATATCAAGTTTATATTGCATACTTCTACGTATGCGCTAATCTTAACTTAGCTACTACGAATCTCAGCGATCGTCTTCAAGTAATAATTAAAAAGGTATTCCAAGTATGCGTTTTCTCAATTTTTCAGAGTATGCTGTTAATGGGATTTTGTGGTAACTAATTACTCGGCGTGTGTGTCGCATCCAAAGAGAATTAGGCACTGACTCTCCAGTGGCGTATAATTGCTCCGACATCTGTATTACGTGTAGGGAAAGAGTTTGATGCTAAATACAGTTGCTATTGAGTTATTATTGTGAACTAGTTCGCTTACAACGTCACCTGTTTGTGTTCAGTTGTTGCAACAAAATGTACCATTGGTGCTTTTTTTATTCTTATATTATTTTTCTGCGAAAAAACCCTTTCAGTAGTTTTGCATGAAGGAGTAAAAAATTGCATGTCTTCTCAAACATACGTGTTTATATAAAAATCGTAGTAGGTATAGGATAAGGTGCTCGTAACACAGTACGTATTCTTTGGATGAACAGGTGATGGATTGCCGTTGAAAATGGATGAAATCTTTGCTGTGACATGCGTGGTGGTTTAAGCTGCCTCTTCACTGTTTAGGTCTGCATGGGTTCGATCACCATACGAAACAACACTTTATGTGTCGCACAATTTTTGTTTCGAGTCTGGATGTCATTTGTGTATATTTTTGAGTGTTTTTAAAGCCCTCAGTACTACAGTTTTGTTCCTTTAGCAGATGCTGCTTCATACAAAATGCTTGTTATAAGTTTTAACATGAGGCGATGCTGGGCATGTGCAGTCAAACAAGTCGGCGGTGGACCAGTCTGAAAAAAAATCCCTTGGCTCGCTCATAGAGTCGAGACAAACTGATTTTGTATACGAGTGTCAATGTGTGTGTAAAGTAGCGCTGGAAGCGACATTGTGCAGTATTTGTACAAGCTTTTGGACTCAAGAATAAAAGCGATGCTTCTTTCCACCTGTTAAAAGATCTTCTAACAGATATGTAATTAAATATAACAGGAAATTGTGAAAATCTTTGTCTAACAAGTATAAAGATTTTGAATAATATAATTGTATGTAACCTGTAGAAGACAGAAATAACGTTTTACGACGATGAAATTTGAAACAATTTTAATTGGCTTATGAATATTCATTCTCGCATACTTGTATTATTAAGGTTCGCGAGGTCATGATACAAGATTTCCCATTAACGAGGGGAGGTTATGGGAAATCTTCTAAATGCGTGTTGCGAAACATTACTATGTCTACTTATGAATATAATTTTAGTTCAAACATACATACATAGACTCACGCCTGTTTCCCCGAAGGGGTAGGCAGAGGCATATTAAACGCCCACTTTTCGCCAGTGTTTTGATCCCACGTAATAGGTGGCGAGCCTATTGCCGCTTATCGGGATATTTTGTTTGCCAGAGCCTCGTCCGTTGATCGGCAGGTGCACCACTTGCAGGTGAGGTTGGCTTGGAACCCTAAGTGCTAAACTATTGGCTCACAAATTCTCACTTTTGCTCACAAATTTGCCGGAAAGGTGAGTATTTAGTACTTATTTATTTTATTTAAATAGGAGGTAATTTTATGACCAACACAATGATATGCACATTATGAGATATAATTATATTAAGGTGTCATAATTATTTTTTTCCGTTAACCTATGCCTCCACCTCAAGGGTTAAATTGAACTGGTTCTTACTGATCCCGTGGAAATTTGTGCCAATCCCTTCTTAAGGCACCCCGCCGTACGGAGAAACATAGTGCATGCGTAATTTTAGCTTCCTGCACCCGATACCTAGTCTTGGCTGTGCGTTGTCTGTCAGTGGGTTGTAGGTCCTAAAGCAAGAATTTTATATAAACAGATGAGTTTTAGAGTAATACTTATAGAATTACTGTGAAGTTATTTTAGTGTACACTTTTATTTTTTTATACTTGAAGAATATCTCATTTATTTTAATACTAGATGAGCTTGGTTACACACGCGTTATTTAAGGCTACTGCTCCGCTCCCTTAGCTCATAGCGTGATGGTATATAGCTTATAGCTTTCCTCAATAAATGGGCACAGAATTTTTTTTTTGAAATCGGTCCAGTAGTTCCTGAGATTAGCGCGTCCAACCAAACAAACAAACAAACTCTTCAGCTTTATATATTAGTATAAGAAGTATATCAAGTTTATGTTGCACACTTACATGTGCGATAATTTTAACTTAGCTATCACGAATCTCAGAAATCTTCTTCAAGTAATAATTAAAAAATGTATTCCAAGTACGTGCTTTCTCAATTTTTCAGAGTATGCGGGTAACGGGATTTTGTAGTAACTAATTACTCGGCGTGGACTGTGTGTCGCATCCAAAGAGAATTAGGCACTGACTCTCCAGTGGCGTATAATTGCTCCGACACCTGTATTACGTGTAGGGAAAGAGTTTAATGGTATTAAATACAGTTGCTATTGAGTTCTTTTTCTAACTAGTACGCTTTTGACTCAACCCATCTGTGTTCAGTTATCGCGACAGTGTATACCATGAGTACTTTATTTTGCTGTTTGAACTATTGTACTACAAATTTTCATCACAATTCTTTCAGTACTTTTGAATGAAGGAATAAAAACACGCTTATATTAAAATCGTAGGACAAAATCGTATTCCATGGATGTACATGTTATGGATTGCCGTTGGAAACGGATGTTGGCATCAAAAAACATACATACACAGTGGTTTAACTTGTCGGTTCACTGTTTGGCTCTGCATGGGATCGATCGCCATACGAAACAACACTTTATGTGACCCACAATTTTTGTCTGGATGTGATTTGTGTATATTATTTGAGTGTTTTGACAGCCCTCAGCACAACAGTTTTGTTCCTAGAGCAGATGTTGCTTCATAAAAAATGCTTGTTATAACATGAGGCAATGCTTGGCATGTTACATTGTGCAGTATTTGTACAAGCTCTTGGAGCCAAGAATAAAAGCAATGCTTCTTTCCACCTGTTAAAAGATCTTCTAACAGATATGTAATTAAATATAACAGGAAATTGTGAAAATCTGTGTCTAACAAGTATAAAGATATTGAATAATATAATTGTATGTAACCTGTAGAAGACAGAAATAACGTTTTACGACGATGAAATTTGAAACAATTTTAATTGGCTTATGAATATTCATTCTCGCATACTTGTATTATTAAGGTTCGCGAGGTCATGATACAAGATTTCCCATTAACGAGGGGAGGTAATGGGAAATCTTCTAAATACGTGTTGCGAAACATTACTATATCTACTTATGAATATTATTTTAGTTGTAGATTGAGTCTGTATCTCTATAGCAGTGGATAGGCTCTTCAAGAAGCATATACTACTAGTGAGGTAAAGAAAAACAGCCTTCAGTTTACTAAATTCCCTAGAAAATGTAGGGGCGAGAGCACATACGCCCCTTAAAATTCGCCCCTTCATCCAATGTAGCATAGTTATAATAAACCACTTTTTGCTCGCGTCTTTAACGGTATGGCGATAAGTATTTGTAACACCAGGTAACATAACTGGTTATGTAGGTGCCAAAATAATATTCCTTATTTTAACCTTTTTAGGGTTGATCTTTTAAATAAAAATTATTCATACTCTAACGAACTCCATGCCAAATTGCATCACGAAAAGCGTAACAAACAGACTTTCGCACTTATATGATTACCATGAAAAACACAAATTTCAAATATGTACCTAAGACCTGTCTGGACCTATCGGTTATTGTAAGTTTCTTGTTTGACCAAGGGAAGTGTAAGCAGACCCGGAAGATTGCTATGAAGCATGGCAAAACGAATGCTGCCCAGATCTAGTGCGGATATCCCGTGGTCCTCGTTTTATGCATCGAAAATAGCAGCTGAGGCGGTTTGAGAGTATTAAAATTCAATGTTAACTTAGCTAACAGCGGCTGGATACGAAGAGCCGACGAACAAGCACAGTGGTAGCACACCACTGTGCTTGTTCGTCGGCTCTTCGTCATTGCTATCAGGGAGAGGTTTTACTGATACTATGTTGCTGCTTGATTCCAAAATTTGCTATCCAGCATTGGCTGATGATTAATTTAATTTATATATCTTAATACTAGATGAGCCCGCGGTTACACTCGCATTATTTAAGGCTACTGTTTCGCTCCCGTGGCTCATAGCCTTATAGCATATAGCGTTTCTCGTTAAATAATGATGAAAAAGATGAGTGACCTATCTAACACTGAAAGAACTTTTCAAATCGGACCAGAAGTTCCTGAGATTAGCGCGTTCAAACAAACAAACTCTTCACTTTTATATATTAGTAGCATCTAGACTTTTACAGGACTGCCTCCGTGGTCCAGTGGATAGCCTAGGCGACTGCTAATCGGAGATCCCGGGTTCGATTCCCGGGTCGGGAAAAGTGTTAGGTACTGGGTTTTTCCGAATACTCAGTAGCAGCCCGGAGTCTGGTGATGTGCCCGGTAACGGCAATAAGCTCGCCCCCTATTACGTGGGACCTAAAAAATTCATGGCGAAATGTGGGTGTAATAATTACACCTCTGTCTACCCCTTCGGGGATACAGGCAAGAGACTATAAATTAAAAAAAAATATAGTACGTTATAGAAACTGGTCCGCATAGCCAGTACTTATAAACAACTTCCAAGAATGTCTATTACAACACGTGATAAGGTTCGACTACTCTAGAGAAATTAGACCGTAAATGCATTAGTGTTAGCTATAATAAAATTGCCAACAGAAACATTGTGACACTCCGCACTAGGTCCGACAGAACGAAGTTATTACTTGTAAGGAGTTAAATTGCTTGTTGCTCTTGAAGCCTTAATATATACTTTATAAACAAAAATTAGCTCTGCGTCTTCATTTTTGTCTAATAGGTTAAAAGCGTTTTTGTGCAAAATGGTTTAAAGGTGATGTATAGTTGTAGCCTAGTTTCAACTCATAAGCTGGTAAAGAGATACCCAATAACAATAATATGATATTCATAATTATTCGCCGTTCCAAGACTCAGCTTGTTTCGGGCAGCCTAAGAGCGGACTCCATAATTGTGTCTTAGCAGATCTTACTTGGTCGATTTTGAATGATTATTTAAAACGCTTTCTTTTAAACCACAGAATTAATACCGTCAGTAAACATGTGTGCCTTTTATGCACTGACTTTAGTTTCCATTTTAGATGTCGCTGAGTCAGCAGCGGAATAGAGATTTTATCTGCACCCTAGAAACACCGTCATTGCTTTTTTTGAAAATTATCATTCCGACCCAGAATAGTATCCTACAAAATTCCGACTTATGCTAATTGTTCACCATTGGTCTTATTTTTATTAATAGCCTCACGCCTGTTTTCCCGAAGGGGTAGGCAGAGGTATAATATTGCAACCACATTTCACACAGGGACGAATTTTAAGACCCACGTATTTGGGGGCAAGCCTATTGTTGTTACCGTACAAATTACCCGACTCCGTGCTGCTACTGAGAATTCGGAAAAACTCAGTAACACTTTTGCCTGATCCAAGAATTGAACCCGGTTCCTCCCGAGTAGCAGACGAATGGGCTATCCACTGGACCGTGGAAGCACACATGTTCATCTGAACCCAAACTAAAAAGAGCTAGTGTTCAAACCCTTTACTGGTAAGCATACTTAAATATGCATTAAATACACCCAGATAGATACATAACAAATCATACAAAGATTTGTCCTTGGTAGGAATCGAACCCACGACCTCCGGTTAACCTGTGAGGGTTGCCAACCACTCGATCAACAGGCTAGTCTCCTGTGAGTTCTTAAGTTGCAAATATTAGCTTAACTTTATAAAAACTAACAGCTCAAAACCAATATAAGTAAATTAAAATATTTTAATACCCACTTACTTTTAAAACTGAAAATATAAAGCCACGAAAAATTAATTGAATTTATTTCAAAAATAACAGTAGATAACAATTAAAAAAATTAAATTTTCATCCAAGTGTATATCGAAAATATTTTAGTCTGAGTTTTCAGAACTTATTACTTGAGTAGCTTCACGTATATAAGTAATAAACAAAGTTTTTAACTTTATAAAAAGTTGGTTCACGTCGTTCAAATCGTTGGTACATACCTTAACGAAAACTGAAATCAACACTTCGACACCATACCCGGGAAATTACGGGTTCAGGAGATATTGAGGCTCAAAGTTAGTATGGAATTTTTCTAATTAGGTACAAAATCAATAATAATAGGCCATGAACCAATTCCAAGCAAAAAAAATTATAAGTTTTTGGAAGCCTTACATTTAAATCCCTGTATCTACCTCAAAAAGTGGGCAGCACTCAGACGTAACTTGATCAATGCACTCTAAAATGCTCTTAAAATGGCGGCTACAGATATTTTGTACCGTCGCTTGAGAGACATATTCAGGTTAGAACTATAACGCAAGGAAATCTGCTCTCTACGTGATAAAACATACATACATACATAGACTCACGCCTGTTTCCCCGAAGGGGTAGGCAGAGGCATATTAAACGCCCACTTTTCGCCAGGGTTTTGATCCCACGTAATAGGTGGCGAGCCTATTGCCGCTTATCGGGATATTTTCTTTGCCAGAGCCTCGTCCGTTGATCGGCAGGTGCACCACTTGCAGGTGAGGTTGGCTTGGGACCCTAAGATCTTGGTGGGAACCCTATGCACCTCAATGGTATATTGCAATAGTTTTATCACGTGATAAAACTATTGCAATATACCTAGTTCTGATAAAATTCTTCGCGTTTTTCCACTAGTCTTACGATTTCCTGGATTTTTATGGCCAGTTTCTGTATCTAAGTTTGCAGCTACATGATTTTTTGCATTGATACAATTAGTTGAACAAGAGTAGATTGATACAATCTAACTGTAGTTTAGATTGATAGCTATTAGTAAAGGGTGTCTCAGTAAGAGTGCACTTTTTCATTTTAAAATAAAAGCAAGTATTTTATGACAGAGTTGTTTGGATTGTTTGGATATTTTTATTGTATTGTAAAGAAGACATGTTCCAATTAAGTATGGAATAAGATATCCGACAAATGACCCCCGCGGCTCCGATGACAGACCATTACTCTTTTCATGAAATTTTCCATGACTTTTGCACAAAGATGTGGCTGTATCTCACCGATGACGCGTTATATTTCCGATTTGAGCTCAGGAATTGTTTCACAAAACCCCAAAGAAAAAAATCGCACGGTGTTAAATCGCACGATCTTGGTGGCCAGTTGACAACAGAATTTCGTGAGATAATGTGTTCTGGAAATCGTTGCTGCAATAAGTCGATTGTTTCATGCGCGGTGTGGCATCACATGTTGTCCTAATTCATGCTGTCCAGTTGAGGCCACAAGAAGTCCGTTATCATATTTCTGTAACGAATGCCGTTCACAGTCACTGCAATTTCACCCTCATTTTCAAAAAAGTAATGTCCAATCACGCCGCCTGACCAATATCCGCACCAGACAGTTACTCGTTGTGGGCGCATTTGTTTCTCATGGATTGCATGAGGATTTTCTGCGTCCCAAATTCGACAATTTTGTGTATTAACGAAGCCATATGGAAATGAGCCTTATCGGAGAAAGTGACTTTTTTTTAAATTGGCATAGACTTCACTTTCTCCATTACCCATTGAACGAATTGCCGGCGCTTTCCGTGGTCTGCTGGTTTGAGCTCCTGAGTTAACTGAATCTTTTACGCATGAAGGTGGAGGCCTTTAGTCAAATTTCTCTGCGTAGTGCTTCGTGAAATCTCTCGTTTACTGCAGTAATGTTTTCGAGAATCCTTTGCGTCAACGTACCGGACGTTGACGCAAAGGATTCTTACTATCCATACTTGACCCAGTTTCTCCAAATTTTTGGACCACTCTTCAAATGATTGGCACATTAGGTGCACTTTCTCGGCTGAAAATTTGCGAGTGGTTTTAGCGTAACTTTCCCCATTTTTGTAATGACTTTTCACAATTATAATGCGTTGTTCTTTCGAAAAGCGCTCCATTTTTAATAATCGGAATAATCAGAGGTGACAGTTGTCAAATTTCAGAAGTGCCACTTGCATGAAAAAAAAAATTCCAATTTTAAAAAGTGCACTCTTACTGAGACACCCGTTACATTGAATTCAACAGAATTATGAAATATGAATTATTTCGCTGAAATGAAGATTTGATTGAAATTTATAGGAGCGTATGGGTCAAAAGCTTTTATTAAAGTAGTCGCCATTGATTAGTTATTTAAGCAGTGCTTTTTGTATTTTAAGTTTTAAAGCAATATTAATTTGCCGCCCAATATGTGACATTTAGAGAGAGAAGAACAGAACTAGTACATAATATTTTGCTCAGCCTTAAAGACACGTGCGACACTCGAAACACCACAGGGGTCACAAGTGCGTTGCTAGTCTGGACGGGAAAAGGAATAGGAGAGGAGCGGGATGAGGTAGAAGCAAATGAAAATGGAGTCTCTAGCATTCTTATTTACCGCACGAAACGTAACTGCATAGACAACCATAGTTTACATCGATATTGTGTGAGAGGCATGTAGTTCCGCAATCGAGCCGACTGGCGCTGAAATCTCTGAAATCAGTAAGGCTCTACTACCTCACAGTATTTCTTCTTTTTCTCTTCTAAGTGTGTAATGTGACTTGTGGTATACAATAAAGAATTATCTTATCTTATCTCACAAAATAGGGATATCAGCCATGGAGCGACGAGCCACGCGCTTAATAATATGTTATTTTTTTCTTACGTGACTAGATAAATTAATAGCCATTGATATCTATTATTATAATGTTTTTAAAATAGCAATTTCCGCCATAAAAATAAATCGTGTGTAACTGAATGCTTTACACATAATACCCAGAATCGACTTGAACAACAAATTGTAAATTACACAAAGTGTTGTCTCGTGTGCGACGCAGTGCTAAACGGTGGCCATTAAATTACTACGCCATACGTGCAGTCAACTATTCGTCGCATCAAATATAGGTATACACGTAAACTCAGGAATGCGACAGACGAATTTACGCCTCGTCATCGAAGCGCGAGTCTCTACTTACGTTATGTTTACGCTCAGAGTAGCGTGGCGTCTCCAAACCTTTGCTAACTACCATACTTCTGGCTAAACGTAATACCTACTTTTTAACGGATTTATTATGTACTAGTTAAACGGAGATTACTGCCAGGCAGGTGGTCCTGAGCATGAATTCACATTTCATTGTTATGCTGCTAAATTGTTGATTACCGCTTGCTAAACGGTAAAGGAAAATCGTGTGATAAAACTGTCTGAGAGTTTCACAATATTCTCGAAAGACACGTGAAGTCTGCCGACCTACACTAGGATACCGTGGCGAACTATTATAACCGTTATTTTGGCGAGAAGAGGACCGTACCTGTGTAAGGTCCACTTCTTGCCAAAAGATGTGCCCTGTGGCAGACAGGAAAATTTCAAAACAGGAACGTAATTTCGATGAGGTATGTATACATAGTTTTAGTCAACCTATGCGGTTCTGTGGTACTTATTATCTTTATTAACCGACTTCAAAAAAGGAGGAGGTTCTTAATTCGTCGGAATCTTTTTTTTTTTTATTTCGAAAATTCTTGTTTTGATTGAAAGAGTATACCTCCTAGTTGGTCCCATGATCATCAGGTCAGGATCTGATCATGCAATCCTGAAAAATCGAAGGAACCTTTCAAATTTTGTAAGCACACTTGAAGCGATTTGACGATAACAACCCAATGCCGTCAAGTTTGGGCTGGTTTGAGTCGTCTTTACATAGACTTTGATGCTGGATGATTTCCATGCTCTGATGATAGAGTTGGAAGGTAACCATGAGATATTTGTGATACAATAACCCAATCTCATCGAGTTTAGGGTCGTTTGATTCGCTTTGCATGGACTTTGGTACTGGGTGTATTCCAGGGTCTGATGATTGAGCAGGAAGGTGGCCATGGGATCTTTGTAGTACAAAGACGCAACCCCATTGAGTTTGGGCTCGTTTGATTCGTCTTTACATGGAGTTTAGTGCTGAATGTTTTCCAAACTCTGATGATGGAACAGGAAGGTGGCCATGGGCTTCTTGTAGTACAAAGACGCAATCCCATTGAGTTTGGGCTCGTTTGATTCGTCTTTACATGGACTTTAGTGCTGAATGTCTACCAAGCTCTGATCAAAGAGCAGGAAGGTGGCCATGGGATCTTTGTAATACAATAACGCAATCTCATCATGTTTAGGCTCGTTTGTTTTGTCTTGGCAAACACTTTGGTATTGGATGATTTTCGGGGTCTGATGTTTAGGCTAGTTAGCTGAAAACAAAAAAAACTACTCGAAATTGGCAGAAAGGTACAGGTCTACATTTCAGAATTGAAATCAAGTTGAATCCCCATCATGTACCACCTACACTATCCTATGTACCTACTTACCACCTATTACTATTTTTTACCCGACTGCGCGACGCAAAGGAGGGTAATGTGTTTATCAGTCTATGTATGTATGTATGTATGTATGTTTGTTTCTATGT
Source organism: Euclidia mi (assembly GCA_944739405.2). Taxonomy (NCBI): domain Eukaryota; kingdom Metazoa; phylum Arthropoda; class Insecta; order Lepidoptera; family Erebidae; genus Euclidia; species Euclidia mi. The sequence continues at coordinate 19,250,256 of OX123204.2, read as the reverse complement.
GGCGTTCTAGAGACCAAATGCGTAAGCCGATTTTGATGATTCTTACGTCAATCGATTCGTCTTAACCTTGCGAGTGTCACTAAAGACATGACAGTAATCAAAATTCACCACAGCGACAGCCAGACGCCATATTGTCAAGATGAAAAAAATTAAAGTCGATGAACTATGTCAAGTGGGGTGTCGTTGAATAGGTATTGTAAAATCATCTTTAGGTTTCTTTTATCATTTTTCATTTTAAATATTAGTTTAGGATATATAACGATTTAAAGATGTTTAACAAAAAAAAAATCTCGCTAATTTTCATACTTATTGATTTAAGTTTTTATTTCAAGTATAAATGATATACAAACACTCGTTTGCGAAATTTACCATCTTATAACGAAGTCAATGAATCGTAACTAAAAAGTATAAAAGAAAAAAAATAATTTAAAGAAAAACAAAAAACCCGACTGCATAAAAACTAATTTTAAAAAATACGTGAAAATATTAACTTAAATAAAAACTAAAAAGAAAGAAACAAGCCCAGAAGTTTAGAAGTAATATGCAGAACAGAACGACTCACAGTCGGGGCCCATTCAAATTTTACCAATCAAATCTTCCCAAGGGGCACCGACTGTGAGTCGTTCTGTTCTGCATATTACTTCTAAACTTCTGGGCTTGTTTCTTTCTTTTTAGTTTTTATTTAAGTTAATATTTTCACGTATTTTTTAAAATTAGTTTTTATGCAGTCGGGTTTTTTGTTTTTCTTTAAATTTTTTTTTTATTAGTATACCACTAAAAAGCAAAACATTTTAAATAAAAAGAAACCAACTTCAAAAAACACTAAGGAACTAAAAAACAAAAAATAATTAGTTTTGGACCAAACATTTTTGGAGTCGGCGTCAGGCCCTTACGCAAAAGTTACTAAATTACAAACTACCTATTCTATCAACAACGAAAGTTATATAAAAATGTGTAGAGGTTTTATAGTCAGATCAGAAATACTTGTCTTGGCACCGACTCAAAAAATGTTTGCTCCAAAACCAATTATTTTTTATTTTTTAGTTCCTTAGTGTTTTTTGAAGTCGGTTTCTTTTTATTTAAAAATATTTTTAATTTTATTGACTACTACTTTCTGAGTGCCACTCTCATGTTAGTGTCGGTTATGGCATAGAAGGTATCCTATATGCCAAATTAATGTAGCTAGGTAGGTAGGTAGTTGTATACGCTATTTTTATGACTGACGAGTGTCAGTTATCTGGATGGCAAGCGGCAATCACCACCCATAGACTTTAGACATGTCGGGACATTGCTGAGATTTTAAAATACACCAGTTCACGTCTTTCTAGCCCTTGAAGTTTCGACTGTAAATATAAACTGGACAAATAATTTTATAAGTGTAGGCATTGAGCAACGTGTGTTGGCTATACAAAAACTTGAGGAGAAAAATAAACACAGCCATATTCTCTGTTTGATTATTAAAATATTCAACGAAATACGATCCAATAATAAATTTTGCATTTGTCTATTTTCATGATAAACACTTTTTATTTTAGGGTTTATAAAGGTAAAGGGCAAATAAATATCAGAAGAATATGATGTTGTAAACTAGCTTCATTGGTTGTTCGAGTTTCTATACAAACTTACAACTTCTCAAATTTTAATGAAATTTTATAGATATGAATATAATATCAAGGTAATAAAACATATTACAAACTTTAGGAAAATATTAGTTCTAAAATACATGTTAGGTAACTATTACATACCCACAAACATTTTCGTAATGTTCAATTTAGAAAATATTAGGAAAGCATTTTCAAGAAATTTTTTTATCACTCCTGACATTTCAGAAATCTTTACCTGATATGACTGTAATACATTTTTATAACTTTGTTACAAACAATAAAATTATTAGTGAGAGAGCCTTTTTTACACACTACAAATTGTAATCACCCTACCAATAAAAAAATAACCAAAGCATGTTAATTACCCGGCAGTCAATTTGAACTATTCACAATAAAAAAATTTTTAAATATTCCACATTACCAATGTAAGAGTACCGAAATACAGATTTTACATATAAATAAATTTATATTAAGTCTAGATATTTCACGCATATTTAGACGGTAATCAGGCTTCGTTTTCCCCAAATATGTACCTACAAGAAGCTGAGCGGTGTGCGAAGGAAACATCTACAAATATGCTACGGCAAATAAAACCAATGAAGACAAGAACACTGGCGACATCTAATGGACACAGACGGAACTACGACGAGCTATTAAAGATCCCGAATTGCGCTATAAGACGTTAAAATATTAATAAAAATAAATATTTCTACGACATACACCCAACACCATCTAGTCCCAAACTAAGCAGAGCTTGTAGTATGGGTACTAGACAATACGATTAAAGAAAGGTGAAAGGAAGCTCGCAAAACATCATCGGGCTAGGGCCCACCAGGCGCGATCACCTGTGATCCTTTTTCTACTCGTTTGCAAAAAACCACACCTTAATCCTTTTGTCGCTCATCTCTAATGAAAACGCTACCTCAGATTGGGTTCAGAGTAAGTACGGTCACCCATTAGTATTGCAAATATAAGGTCCAGATTACTCCAGATTATATTGACGATAAAAAATGTCACTCGAGAATTTTCAGTATATAATTTTCATATTCCGAGAGAAATGTTAAGTAAGTAAGGTCTTTATTTCCATTTATTTGCTCCGTAAACTTTAAGCGTGATAACCTAAAAAAGTAGCGTTCGAAACAATTTTGACATTTATATAAAACTTTATTTTGCCTTTTATAAGAGACGGAGGTTTCATGAATATTAAATAAATTGTAAGCAATTTGTGGCTATATATTCTTTACGAGATTGAAATACATAGATAGAATATTTAAAGATTAGAAGTTTTATTCAAAGTGGATCATTTAAGCGAATTCCGTGGCGTAACATACACACTCGCTGAGTTCGCGGCTGCACCCGCGCTATTTAGGATCACTGCTCCGCACCCGTGGCTCATTGCGTGATATTTACCGTTATATAGGCCTTCCTCGATAAATGGCTATCCAACACATAATTATTCAAATCTCCCTAGTAGTTCTTGTTCTGTCCGTGTGGTGACGGATTAAGAATACGAATTATCACCATCCCATATCATCCCATGGGTGTCGTAAGAGCCGACAGAGGGAGCATATTATGCAGAGAACAGCACTGTAAGAGAAGGAAAACTTGATACAAACCCTATACCAACCCGCTTGGCCAGCGTGGTATAGTAGGCCAATTCCTCCTTTCAAAGGAGAGGCCTAGTCCAGCAGTGGACTATTAAAGGTTGACGATGATGAGTAGTTGTTGGGATTAGCTGTTTGTTTTTTTATGTAATAGGCGGCAAACGAGCAGACGGATCGCCTGATAGTAAGACACAAGCAACACCAGAGGAGTCACAAGTCTGTTGCCGCCTTGTGGGTTAGGAAGATGGATAGGAGATGAGGGAGACGGAATTGGGGATAGGGCCTCCGGCACTCCCACTCGCCCAATGAAACACAACAGTATAGGTACTGATACTTAAATCGATTTTCTGTGAGAATGAAAAGGTCGCGTCTTCCCCGGTCGAGCATTCATACTACCTATTATATTTGTTTTGTTGAAAAAACAAACTCTTCAGATTTACAATATTATGTGTCTCTTTTTTACGGCTATTCTTCTAACATGTGGTGTTAGAAGAATAACCGTTCCTTTGGGAGGCTTACACGGGGATATGGATCCAACGTGCAGAGGCTCGTAGAGAACTTTAATCTAAAATGGGATGGTACACATGTCGCGGAGCCTTCCCAACTGACCGACTGAACTTATTGAATACAGCTGTGGACTAGCCGAAGCACGGGTAGGACTACTGTTTTCTAGTGGATCTAATGAAATCGGGTTATGAGGATGGCTGTTTAGTGTACCGGTAATTAATGCTATGGATGAAAAACGGCACCTGCCTGTAATTCTATAATAGTATCCGTCTGCATGGCAGGTGGTGACTCGGGCCCATGGGCCCTATCTAAACAGCCGCCCAAAGCAGAAACACTCTGCCATAAAAGCAGCCAGAGGGCAACAACGTTGCGAGTGACTGGGGGTGTCGAGCGGTCCGGTACCGGTTTCGCTATCGCGGGTCTCGTGACAACGGAGACACGGAGCGGGTTTCCCCGTTGTTACGCCCTTGAGAATGACACTTCCACCCCCGAGCTAATAACTCTTGCGGCTTCCCTCTGGCCGGCCGACCAAGGCAAGCCAGAGTTGAGAGTCCTGCGGGCGCTCTTGGAAATCCACTCCGACCAGCCAGTAAAGGCAAGCCGGCGACGAGGCCCTGACCGACTCTCTGGAGCATTCGGGACTGCAGTGTCGCCACACACATTCAGCTCGCCACAAAGCTGCACTGCGGTTGTTAGCTTTCTTTTCATCTTGTAATACATTTGTTGGGTATATCACGAGATGAAATTCTTCAGAATAGCACATGTATAACTTTTTATTTCTTAAAACTACTCCCATGTGGGCGAAACCAGTTATATACATACATGTACACACATATTACACGTAAATAACATTGTTAACATTATCCTTATTTTTTGCTTGCTGCCTGCTTATTTTATCCGTATTATGACTTCCGGCTTCTGTATCAACCACGAAAACTCTAGATATATCTTTCTTTTCTTTTACCTGACTTCATATTCTTACGTCTGAAAGCCACAACAAGCACAATCACACCTAATTTCGCAAAAAATATTTTGTGTTTTGAAGTAGCCACGTCCTCATTTTTTTTCGCTAAGTAATATTTTCATACTTTCATATGAGCACTTTCGTGCTATAATATATAGATAAGTGTTATGCAAAACGCATATAACGCAAGAGTGCCAAGTAGTGTTCTAGTGTGAGTACAGTCGGGCGGAAAAGTGTTGAGCTGAATATAAATAATTATTATATTACGTGAATGCCCAATAGCAGGAAAAGACAACGGGGAAGACCAAGGAGGAGATGGCGGGACCGCCGCGGGATGAATTGGACGTTTTTGGAAGGATTGGCTCGCGTGTGATCGTGACAAATGGAAGATGGGAGGGGAAGTCTTTGCCCAGCAGTAGGACATTATTATTAAATTAGGCATTTAATAATAAAAATAAAATAATTATATTAGGTACAACACTACTTGTGTACCTAAGCTTCTTCTGTACCTTGGTATACGTGAATATAACATTTCAAGAGATCATCAAGCAGTAGTGTTAGTACCTACTCTTATGTATGGTAGTGATAGTTGGATATGGCAGAAGAGTCATAAAAGTAAAATAAATGCTGTAGAAATGAGAGCACTGAGAAGTATGTGTGGTGTTTCTTTGACTGACAGAGTAAAGAATTGTGTGATGAGAGAGTGTTGTGGGGTAAAAGAAGATGCAGTGACAAGCATCGAGAAAAGTATGCTAAGATGGTTTGGGCACGTGGAGAGGATGGATGACGAAAGACTGACCAAGCAGATATATAAGGCAAGTGTGGAAGGGACAGGACGAAGGGCAAGACCTAGGCGGACGTTCTCTGACCAGATTGGAGACATCCTAAAAACAGGACAGGTTAGAAGCACCCTGAACAGAAGAGCATGCATGAGGAATCTGATGGGAGTGAATGAAGCAAGGGAGATATGTCAGGATCGTTGCAAATGGCGTTTCGTAGTCTCTGCCTACCCCTCCGGGAAACAGGCGTGAGTCTATGTATGTATGTATCAAGCAGTAAAAACGTAACAAGGAAAACCATTGCTCAAAAGGATTATCACATGGTTGGCCATGTGGTAAGCCTTTTGAGCAAATTAAATTATTAAATCTATTGCTATCTCCTTCTCCTAAGTAATACAACAAAGATATTATGCATAAAAATCATATCTATCATATTTTATTGCACTGAATTTTGAACAAGATAGTAAAGAAAAGTCTCAAAAAAAGTCCCGTCAAAATCGATACAGATTCCAAAGATTAGCGAAAACAAACAGACAGACATAAATTACAAAAAATGTCATTTCGGTATATGCACTGGGTATACATCTATATGCATTAAAAAAGGAAAGTAAAAAGGAGTTATTTTAATATTACAAACAGACACTCCAATTTTATTTATCTGTACTTACAGACATTGTCTGATATCGGTAGTTGTTGTTTAATTTTATATCAATGACAACTTTTGTGATATGAAATTAGAATATAGCGCTTACGGATATCACTAAATAGACAAAATGTGGAAACTTCAACGTGTAATTTAATTTCAACGATTTAAATAGGTGCCTATAAGATAACATTGTATGGATACAAAATTTGTATTAATTAAAACTATTATAAAAAATTTAAGAAGATTAAATAAATAGCCTGTGATCGTAAGAAATTCCAACCATGGCTGGTGACCGTTTTACACAGCTGTGCAAGGATTTAAAATAAGGATAATGAATAATTATTCTCATTAAATAATTTTACTTTATTTTTTGCTCAACGAAAATGATTATGAAAAGGAATACACCCTTATAACAGCACTTTAAAATACAGCTTAGTACACTAAAAACGATCCGGTCTCAAATGCCACCATCTGGCAAGTCACACGTATTGATTTATCAAAGTCGCAATACAAGCCAAAATAACCGAGTGCTGACGCGGATACCCTGCGGATACTGTCCTCACAGTCGGGGCAGCGGATATTGTATGCGCATATTAACGCTTGTGTGAGCGAGCGTCCGTTTGCAGTGCATATGGGTTAAAGTTCTGCGTTCGTACAACATTGTCGCGGGAATTCTTACGAGCAAACCTAACAGTTGAAAAATGTAACCTTGTTTCTACTCACCTAGATTTGATGAAGAAATGGGTGACATGCTTTTTGAACCCGGCATAATGGTGTTCTTTTTTAAACTGACGAATCTTTTTGTGCGCCGTGTGACACTCCACTGGTTTTTGCCCGTCACAAGACCGGTTGCAGTTTATAACCGACGACCGACAAAAGGAAAACGTCTCGTAACTTTCTGCATACTAGGTACATTACTCTAAAGTACAGCAATGTTAGTAGACCTTTAAGTTTGAAGTTATTACTAAAATATTTGTGTTGATGTTCTCCATTATATGCATTCCATGTGCAATTCGTGCAGAACCTTGTTTATCGGACGGAATGCTTAGTGAACACTGAGACAACTTTTATATGAAGAAGTCCGAAGATAGTTTCATTGAATTTATTTTTGTGAAAAGCTAACTCAGCTTCACTGAAATTCAAACAACATACAAAAAGTTCACCTAGACTCGAAACAAGTTGGTGTCAGACGCCAGAAGTGTTTTTTATCCAGCAAGGTTGTTGTTATCGGACCCCAAAGGCTACAATGGTAAATAATTACAAAGAAACAAGGGTCCACGAGGCAAACAATAAGTAAAATAAATAATAAGTAACACAATTTACTTCAATCGGAAGACAACATAGTTTCACCTTCCGCAATTGGCTTACAAACTGAATAAACTTTACTAATAACCAGCATATCAACATAATTAATTTACAAAATGTCCCTCACTTGCCAATGTATCACCCCATTAAAATCGTCTAAGTTACCTTTAAAGGCCCTATTATATGAGACGATTGGTGCCGGAATGGAGCCGGATTACTATCACTCAACAGTAGGCCGGGAATCTCTCAATTATATATTCATACTCGTACATGACTATTTGATGCATGGTCATGCACAAGCGCTCCACTTACGAACTAACGCCACATTGATCACACACGATCGCTTTTATATGGCAAAGCCTATACCGTTCGGCATCGCAGAGCTCTCAGCCATTTATCAGTTGAAGCATTTGATCTTACTCTACTACCTTATTTAAATTTTGAAACAGGTGACGTTTTTGAAGCTGAAATGAAGTGTTTTCGAAAGAAAAATTCTAAAAGTCTTTCACCGTACACGCCGCCGGTTATCTAATCTAAAGGCACCGTAAGTGTCAAGCAGCCTCGTGACACTAAATTACAGTTCGCAACTAGCGCCCTCTAGTCTACCATCAGCGGGTGTAACAGCAAGTTTTAATTAGTTACAAAGGTACCTACCTGATATAAGCCCGTACAAGTTTAACCCAGTCGCGGTAACTCAAAACTTATCATTTTACACCAATATTGTTATTTGTTTTATGTTTCGTATTTCATGTATGATTGTAGAATTGCTTTCTAATTTTAATTATGAATGTGCGTCGTTTCTAATTTTAATTTTTATGTGTCGTGTTGAAGACAAACTGATCTGTACGATCTCTCTTTTTGCTATTTACAGGCTCAATCGTTGCCAATCGGTGCAGAAGTGAAATACTTGTCAAGCATAATCGGTGCATAGAGCGAGATACTGCATGTCAGATATATTCCTGGAACCCTTTTCTGCATGATTTCAGATACCTATCTCTTTTCTTCAGAGGAGTTCGGTATTGTCAACCTTTTTATTCCAATACTTAGGATGGTCAATCCGAGGGTATGTGATGGGCTTTCCATAAGTATTTTATCATCATCAGCCCTGTATATAAACTGCCCCACTGCTGGGCACGGCCCTCTTCTCATTATGAGAAGGGTAAGGCCTTAAGTATTTTATATTTAAGTTAAATTGAGCCTCTTTAGATTTTGCTCAATGCGACTCTGTCCACGTAATGTGTGACATGTTTTTCAGTGTGTGTCCAACTTTGGTTATGGAGTGTATAAACCTCCCGATAACATAGCCTTTGTTTTGAGATAAGAACCGGGACCAATAGCTTGACTAGGCCGGGACCAATAGCTAGACTTGGCCGTCAGAGTGTACTTAGGTAGTTGGATCTGTTAGTAACGGAAAAATATATTATATATTCTTGCTTTATAAAAGTAAGAAAGGCCTATCACATTAATTCGATTTTAAGAGACCTATGACATTTATATTACTATGGTTTGTTAACCTGAATTTAATTTCCATCATTTTATTTTGATCTTTGCGTCACTTCTATGACTTAAAACCACCTTACAATATTGCGACGTATTTGTGGAAACCCAATTTATGAAAATTTAGTTACCTGTGACGACTGACAATTCTACATTTTTGAATTAAATGTAAGTAATTTAAATAGGTTTGAATATCATATTTTTGGTAATTGCTATTCGTGACTGTCACTTGCTCATTGATTAGTCAAGCGTAATTCATTCTCGTTTATTATTCTGTTTAATTATCGTGTTCAAAAGGATTTGAAAGATTAAATAAAATTGGGCAAGTGCGAGTAGGATTCGCGCACGAAGCTTTCCGTACTATCATCTATAGAAGAAAATCACGTTCGTTGTATGTATAATTAAATACATTTTAAGTTTCTACCTGTTTATTAAGATCGAGTAAAAAATTGCTTAAAAATTACATTTGTTGTATGGGAGCCCCCCTTTATTATTTACGTTTTTATTTAATTATTTATTTTGAAAGGTAATATACAACTACATATTCTGTGAAAATTTAAACGTCTACCTGTTACAGTTAGTAATTTTGAGCGAAAATACGAAAAAATACACGTTTTTCGTACAGGACCCCTCCTTAATATTTTCATTTTTTTATTTTTAGTATTTTTTGTTATAGCGGCAACCGAAAAACATAATTCGGGGCCACGTTAACCCTAAAAAATGGCACAGACAGACACTGCAATTTTATTAAAATGTAGGTTTATAGATGGTACCGGTGCCATCTGCTGAGAATAGGTATTTATTCAGTTGAAAAAAATTAACAATATGTAGACATTTATCGCTACCGTTTTCGATAAGTTCATATCCTTTTCCATGATTGTCACTGGACTCATTCGTCATCAAAACTCTTTTGTTTTTTTTTTTGTGTCGGGTTGGAAAATCCTCATGGAGTCCCTCCGCCCTGGGGGAAGGCCGAAGGGGACTGTCAGACTCTTACCGACTAAAAACCAACCCGTGTTCCGCATGTACCCATGTGTCGGAGGGTCGGGTATCACCGAAGCATTCCTCCCCCATCCCCCCGCCCCCCCGACGGGTATTGGCCCGCCAGATGGTCAGGCGGGCCCCGAACAAAACCCTCTTGGCGGCTGATGAAGGTGTTGGGCTCCGCCGCCAAAACATCCAGCGGCCGCAGAGGACAACGCAACACCGCATCTCCTCTTTCTCTACGGCCCCACCGCGACGCAACGATGGTGCGCCCCCATTTGGTCGCGGGAGATAGGGTGCGCGGCAACGCAACACCGACACGCCTCTCCTCACGCGACCGCACCCGACTGCGAGGGACAGACAGACTGTCCCCCGCACCCTCACCTTGGGACGCATCCTACGCAGGCCTCACTCAAGCCCACGTGGAGCGTCCCCTCCCGGGATCCCGCTTAGCTTAACCGTGGGTGTACCTCAAACCCACGGTTCCTGAGCCCCCCCACCACGTCAAGGTGGAGATCCCACTTGATCAAAACTCCTAAACTTTTCACGGAAAATTGCTTTTCATAATAGATTCTTCGAATATGACTCCAGGAACCCAGTTGCTCTGAGCATTTTATAAATTCTTTTTACCTGTGATGTTTGACTTGATTACTGCGTAAGTATATTTTTAAAAGTGTTACTGAGTCTTCTGAATTTTCATTTGCAGCACAGGAGAAGGCAGCAGGAGTCTCTCTATTACGTGGCACTTACATCGCTGCCTATCTCTTTGGGGAAACAGGGGTGAGCCTATATTTTTTTATTAATTTCCAATTGTAACCGTTATACAAAGTAAAAATTTTCTTAACGTTGACCTTTGTTTAAAAATCCGGCATCGAAAAAACATGGTGACGGTTATGGGACAAATTTGTTGTGCTTATTAACTTTGTTGTGCTCAGTTTCAGACAGATCATCATCTTCTTGCCCTGGTCCCAATCTATTTGGGGTCGGCGCAGTACGTCCTTCGCTTCCATTCTTTTCTGTCGCCCGTCATCTGATCATTTACTCCTTTCTCTTTCATATTATCCATCCTCACACAGTCCATCCATCTTTTCCTTGGCCTCCTTCTCCCTTTCCATCCCTCTACCTTCATATTCATCACTTGTTTACCTACATACATATCATCTCTTCGCATAATATGTCCATACCAAGCCAAACGACTTCCTTTCACTTTCTCGTCTATAGGCGCCACTTTCAGACTACCTCTCACGTATTCATTCCTAATCCTATCCATTCTCGTAACTCCACACATCCATCGCAACATTCTCATCTCTGCCACATGTAATCGTTTTTCATCCATCTTCTTAGTAGCCCAACACTCAGCTCCATACAATACGACAGGCCTTATAACCGCCTTATATATGCGTCCCTTGAATTTCAAAGGCATTTTAGGATCGCATATTGTGCCCGAGACCTGTCGCCATTTGATACATTCTGAGTTGATCCTTTCCCGAACATCTCGGTCAATTTCGCCGTCGTGTTGCAGGAGTGAACCGAGGTAGCGAAAGTCGGAGCATACTGGTAGGGGTATACCGCCGAGTGTAACCGGGCTTGGACTAGAGAGGCCGCCAAAGTCACAGAACATGTATTAAGTTTTGGTTCTGCTTATCCTAAGGCCTACGTTCTCCAGTCTCTGCCGCCACTCCTCCAGCTTGCTCTGCACCTCCTGTCCACTTTCTGCTACCAGGACGATGTCTTCGGCAAACAGCATGCACCATGGTGCCTCTTCCTGTATGTCCGATGATATGGCATCCATAATCAACAAGAAGAGGTAAGGACTAAGAGCCGACCCTTGATGCAAGCCTACAGCCACATCGAATCTGGCTGTGATTCCAGCTGCGGACCGGACTTGCGTGTGGCATTCAGCATACATAGCTTGGATCAACTTCAGGTACTTTTCAGGCACTCCTTTCCTCTTGAGGGCCCACCACAAGACTTCACGCGGTACCCGGTCATATGCCTTTTCGAGGTCAACGAATACCATATGCAGATTTTTATGCGCCTCCCTGTATTTTTCACAAATTTGGCGAAGTGCAAAAATGGCATCCACCGTACCTCGACCAGGCATAAAACCGAATTGGTTACGTGAAATCTCACTCTCTGCTCGCAAACGTCGCTCAATTACTCTCTCCCATACTTTCATACTATGAGGCATTAACTTTATTCCCCGATAATTGTTGCATTCTTGGACATCTCCCTTATTTTTAAAAATGGGCACTAGGTAACTGCTGCACCATTCCTTGGGTACTGTCTCCTCATGCAACATCTTATTGAAGAATAAAGTCAGCCACGCCCATCCATCCTCCCCTAACACCTTCCATGCTTCTACTGGTATTCCATCTGGTCCTAATGCTTTCCCATTCTTCATTCCACTCACAGCCCGTCTTACCTCATCCTTACTTATTACATTCACTAGTCCAATATTCTTCGCCTTGTCCTCAAGGATTTTGCACCAATCATTCTCTTCATTCTCTAATTTTTTAAAATATGTTCTCCATCTTTCTTTAATCCTATCATCATCCGTAAGAACCACTCCTGTTTCATCTTTCATACACTTGATATGGGATACATCCCTCGCCTTTCTCTCTCTAGCCTTAGCCAGTCGGTATAAATACTTTTGGCCCTCCGGCTTCTCAATTATTCCGTATATATCGTTAAGGGCTTTTGCTCTAACTAAGGCAACGGCTTTTTTGGCTCTTTTCTTACATTCATCATACTTCTTTTTCTTACTCTCTTTCAACGAGTCATTACCTTCTTTCATCAGCTGCCATTCCTTAAACCTTGCTTTCTTTTCCTTGAGCACACTCTGTACTTCCTCTATCCACCACCAGGTATCCTTATCTTTCATACGTTTTCCTTTCGATTCTCCTAAAACATCTTTTGCCACGCACTTCATACATTTACTCATCTCCTCCCAACTCTCATTCACGCTGCAATCCTTCATATCGCCCATCTCAATCATTTTATCTACCACTCTATTTCTGAACTCTACTGCACATTCATTCTTCTCTAACATATGCCATTTTACTTTTGGGGGTAGCTGCTCCTTGGTTCTTTTCGAGCTCAGCCGAATTTTTAATTCGACCACCAGGAGTCTGTGCTGTGAGACTAAGTCTTCTCCCGGTACCACCTTACAGTCTTTGACCCAGTTGATACGTTTACGCCTTAGCAGAAAATAATCAATCTGGGTCATATGGTGGCCACTGTTGTAGGTTACCAGGTGCTGCTCTTTTTTTTGGAACCTAGTGTTAGCCACTACAAGATCGAAAGCGGCAGCAGCTTGGAGAATTGCTTCTCCCTCGTTATTTCGGCTGCCGAAACCCTAGCCTCCATGTACTCTTCCATACTCCCCACTTGTTCGTCCCACATGACCATTAAAATCACCTCCCACAATTATCTCTTCATTCTCCGGAATATCCGTCATCTCCGGATTTCGATTGCGAAATCCATCCAAAACTTCTCTTTCTCACAATCATCACATCCTACCTGAGGAGCATACACACTTATCACATTCAGAATAATATCTTGCAATATCACTTTCACAGCAATCAATCTGTCATTAATTCTATTTACACATGTCACACCATCTTTCAGATTTTCGTCTAACACAATTCCTACACCATTTCTTTTCCCATCACTTCCACAATAATAAAACTTGTATCCTTCTCCGATCTCCCTAGCTTTCGTACCTTTCCATCTTGTTTCCTGCAGAAATGCCACATTTATTCTTCTTCTTTTCAAAACATCAGCTAACTCTCTAGCCCTTCCAGTCATCGTACCTACATTCAAACTTGCATACCTCACCCTTACGTCACAGGCTCGCTTCTTACGTTGCACTCGCCCGGAGTAGTGCAACAACCCTTGCATACTTCTCGCAGGTGCCGGGTGCTGCCCCTGCGCGTCGCCTGCGGGGAACGCCCTAACCCTATCGCACTTCTTAACATATGTGGCCATACTGCAAATATGTTTTAGCATGGATTTTACTAGCCGGCCGCCTGCCTGACGCCAACCCTCCTTGGGAATGTTATCGTTATAAAGGCCCCTCCTTTATAACATCCCTAGAGGATAGGAGAAACGGGGTAAATGGATAGGATGTATGGTGAGGAATAAAGGGTTTGTAGGTGGGGGTACTGTAGTCACTGGAAGGATATAGGGTAGTGACTACAGTAGCTCGGAGAGCCGGGAGCGCGTACCCGAAGCCCTGTCTAATGGTCGGACAGACCAATAGACAGAAGCACCCCCTGACTTATGTATATATATTATGCTCAGTTTCAGACAGATGGGGTATGAAAAAGCCTGAAAGGAATTGACGAAATAAATGTTAATTAAGAGTTTCGCAATATGAACAGGGCTTCCATCGGCCAGGTGGCTCCCAGCCTTAAATAATTGACGACCAGCCTGAAGACGGACGGTCGATAGCGTTTTGAATAAATTGCAGCCATTGTTGATACCCGATAAGTCGACGAGTGAACTTAAGTAACCCTTGCAGTACGGTTACTAGGTAAGTTATTAATGTTTAAGCTTTTGTTGTCTCTATTTATTTCTGTGCAATTCATTTTATTTTCTAGTGTTTTCCATTTATAATTTGGCATTGAGCTTTCAATAAACTCCGTGGAATACGCTTTACCCAGAAGTACAATATATACTTAATTTTGGAAAAATAATTATAGAGCTCATGATCTTTAAGAGATTTGTCGTTTATAGGGATCGCTAATGAGGAAAATAAGAATGATGATGGGCTATCTCTGGACTAGACACCCTAGCTACTAAAACAGAGAGTTTTGTTACTAGAAACATCCTATGGTACGAACACTGCAGATATTTGCTCGAATGACTTTGTAAGTACACCCTTCAATAGATCAACAACCAACGTCCTACTATGATAAAAGGAATTAAAATATTAAATATTATTAAATTCATGTGTAGTACAGGCAAGGCAGCGATAGGAGTAAGTAAGAATCGATGGCGTGCACCCCTGCACCATTTAACACGTAATTTTTGGGTTCAACTTCGTTGCATACATCTGATGGTTTACAAATGTCGCCTACATTACCTTTACCGCATATGTTCCCCGATAGGTTCCAACAATGACCTGGCAAAATAAATTATACTAGCTGAGCCTGCGGTTGCACCCATCGCTCATAGCGTGATGTTATGTCACCCTACTTGATAAATGGGTTATCCAACACAAAAAAAAATCCAAATCGAACCAGAAGTCCTTAAGCTTAGCGCGCATAACCAAACAAATAAACTCTTTCGCTGCTCTTACTTAACGAACATGTATAAAATTACCCATGTTGTAACTTATTCGGTTAATATGCACAATGAAACTAGAAAAAATAAAAAAAATTGTGCCTCAATGTAGTTTAACAAGCTATTTGAGGTGGGCAATCTAAAGCTGCATTGTGATAAGTCTTTTCGCCATTATTTCCAAATAGCGTCGAGGTTTACATTTCCAAATAAAATTTTCTCTACTTGTCACCTTTTTTTAATTAAACATTTTAACAAAGAAACTGTGATTTTTCCTGTTTTAATTGTTTTTATATTTGACAGATTAATAGCACTAACATAATAAATTAATTTTAATCGCATTATCTGTTAACTTGATATGTCACTGAAAAAAGTGAGTGAAGAATGAATTTTTTATCCGCTGTTTGTCGCGTTTTCATGACAGTTACATGAGTAAATTGTGATTGATTAAATTATATGAGGAAACAAGTAATTCGTTTACGAAGAGTAATGGAAATTTTCGAGAATCGTGATCTTAATATTTTCTTGATTGGTTGGCTGATGTGAAACTTTGATTTTTAATCTCTTAATATTGGATTAAAATGAGATTTTTTATGAACAATCGCCGGTTCAAATTTATATCTATAACATAGATGTATTTTTATATCTTCAAGTAGTTATATTGAAATCCAGTTAAAATTTCCCCGTCGCTATGGAGAACATTTTTACCGATAAATTGACAGCCTGTACTTCGCACATTTGGAAACTTATTTACATCGTTCCGATCGAGTAAGTGAGGCTCTAAAAAGAGATTCATGGCAACTAAATTTGGAACTTCGTATATTATTATTATTAATATTATTATTAATATCGAATTTAATGTAATGTACTTACAGTTTTAAGAAATTCAGAAACAATGTAAAATTGTTATTGAATAAATTAAATTAAAATTGAAACCTTAAATTGAGATTGATACCTAAATTGTGAAAGGCAATCCTTAGCCCATTTCAGCAAGACAAAGACAAAAAAAAACCTATCTCCTTCTCACCGCAGCATCGCCAACTCTCATACACAAATAAATACAAGTAAAACCATTTATCCTTATCTATTTCCACACGTACAGGCTGTATACAATGTCGCGTGCAGCGTGCAAGCCTCCGCAAGCGGAAATGACAAGCCACGTCCGCCGGATGTGGTGCGAGCGTCCGTCTGACACTGCAGTTGAATACGTCAATAGTGTGCAATGGACAGTGACTGTGGACATCCATACATTTAAACTCAAACTCAAATATGTTTATTTCCATAAAAATGTTTAAAGTTCGCTTTTTAATTATGTCTGAGTACTTTTGTAGAAGTGTTTGTATGAAAACGCCACTATGTCAGTCCGCCTCCAGGACCAGAGTTCGAAACCTATTCAACTCCAGCGATGAGTGAGACAGGGGGATGTAATATCCCCGAAACTGTTTACCACTGCGCTGGAGGATGTTTTCAAGCTTCTGGACTGGAATGGACTCGGCATCAACATCAACGGCGAGTACATCACTCACCTTCGATTCGCAGACGATATCGTAGTCATGGCTGAGACCATGGAAGACCTAGGCACAATGCTCGATGGCCTCTGTAGAGTCTCTCAACAAGTAGGTCTTAAGATGAACATGGACAAGACGAAAATCATGTCGAACGTCCATGTTGTTGAACGTCCTGCTCCTATTCAGGTTGGGAACTCTACGCTCGAAGTTGTCGACAAGTATATCTACCTGGGACAAGTAGTCCAATTAGGTAGGTCCAACTTCGAGAAGGAGGTCAATCGTCGAATCCAACTCGGTTGGGCAGCGTTCGGGAAGCTACGACATATCTTCTCGTCCGATATCCCGCAGTGTCTCAAGAAGTCTTTGACCAGTGTATGTTGCCAGTGATGGCGTACGGATCAGAGACGTGGTTGCTCACTATGGGCCTTATCAGAAGGCTCAAGGTCACTCAGAGGGCGATGGAGAGAGCTATGCTTGGAGTTTCCCTGCGAGATCGAATCAGAAATGAGGAGATCCGCAGTAGAACCAAAGTCGCCGACATAGCTCTCCGGATAGCCAAGCTGAAGTGGCAGTGGGCAGGGCACATAGCTCGAAGAACCGATGGCCGTTGGGGCAGAAAGGTTCTGGAGTGGCGGCCACGTACCGGACGACGCAGCAGAGGTAGGCCACCCGCAAGGTGGACCGACGATCTCGTCACGATCGCGGGAGGCGGTTGCATACGGGCGGCTCAAGGCCGGTCTGTGTGGAGAACCTTGGGGGAGGCCTATGTCCAGCAGTGGACGTCGTTTGGCTGATATATATATATATACTTTTGTAGAGCTTGTGTATAGTCGACAGATTTGTTATATTTTTTTAGGGTTACACGCTCGTATTCCCGAAGGGGTAGGTAGAGGTGTGTTATATTATACCCCTATTGCGTCATGTTATGAATTTGTAGGTCCCACGTAATAGGTGGCCAGCATATTGCCGTTACCAGGCACTTTGTCAAACTCCGTACTGCTACTCAGAATAAGGCAGGCAAGCTCAGTAACACTTTTACCTGAACCGGAATTGAATCAGGAACCCGATCAGCAGGCGCATACGCTATCCACTGGACCAGAGTTAGTCAATATAATTTAGTGTTTTGACCTGGGTGTAAACTACGAGTTTATAGCAGTTTGTAATAGTCGTAGAAAACTCGTTAAAATAATTTCACATGGAATTACAAATAATGTTTCTGATAGCAAATTTCAGTATATAAAGTAGCAAAAAGTATGAAGTAAAGTGAGACACGCTACGATAGAACATGTAAATTGTCCCGATATCCAGATAGGACCTAGTTTCAAAAAGTAATGTCATCATCATCGTCCTAGCGTTATCGTCAAATACGTTGTATCCAAGACTTTCATCCTGGGGCCCGACGCGCGACGTCCGCTTGCAAATCTTACCACATTTGTTAGAATATTACCTTTATAGAAAAAAAGCAAAAAATGCGGCGATAGCCTAGTGGTTAACGTAACGGTCTGCCAAGACGTGTTCGATCCCAAGGTCCCCGGGCAAGGACCCCGGGCACACACCTCCAACTTTTCGCGTTTATGTGTGTATTAAAAATGTTAATTATCGCTCGCTTAATAATGTGCCCGGTAGATGGCAATAGGTTCGCCCTTATTACATTGGGACCGAAAGATAACTGGTAAAGTGTGGATATGTGATACACCGCTGCCTACCCCTTCGGGGATAAAGGCGTGAAGTTATGTTATGTCTATAGAGCAATTGCAGTCTGACTTCTGCAACCCAAAGAGACAGCAAACAACTTTACAGAGATTGAATAGATTTAGTCTTCAATATATTGTTAACTTTAGTCTCGTTGACGTTGTCAAGGTGAAATTTATATTATCAGCTATTGTTACTTTTTATATTCACACCTATCTATAGTATTAAATATAGTATAAGCAGGTATGAATACAAAAACAGTCTCGAAACATGCCTGCTACTAAAAATGTTCTTTGATACTTTTATATTGCGATAAAAAGACTTCTCCGTGTTATGACGGATATTGTTGGCGTATTCTAGTATTAACCGAAAATGTTCCAGTGAAAGTACAGTGGGTTTTGATTGGCGCAAAAGGATACGCTGGGTGCATTGTGTGAGTAAAGATAAGCGGATCAGCTGCACTACTGTGTGTGGCCTCAACTGCAGTTTTGTGCATATGACTGCATGGGTAATATGGGCGCCGACGGCAATTATATATAGCAATATGTATGTAGGTATGCTTTTGCTGGCTACGCTCGCATAGTTAGTTTATTTAGTTATTTTGATTCATGAACTTGTTTTACAATAATAAAATAACAGATAGTACCTTATTTCATCTCTTGTTAACATTGACATAATTATGTTAGTAAATATATATCGATGCTTGCTAATTGCATTGATTCAGCTAAATAGTAAGCGAAACAAATATTTTGCCATCTATTTAATATTTTAATAATCAATGCCATCATGTAAGTTAAAAAATTCAGTTACGGTTTCAATATTCGATCTATCCGTGTATTTGGAGATTTTAATGATAAAATCGTTTATTGAGATACATATTTGACATATATTGTACTAGCTGTTTCCTGCGGTTTTAACCGCGTCCTGAGGGAACTACTTCGCGTACCCGGTTAATTTATAGCCTAAGTTACTCCTTGGTACGTCAGCTATCCGTCAGTAAAAGTCCCGTAAAATCGGTCTAGCCGTAACAGAGATTAGCGAGAACAAACAGATAAAAATGGACAGACAGACAAAAATGGTAAAATATGTCATTTCGGTATATGTACCGTGTACACATTCATAATTATGCATTTAGTAAGTGGTTATTTTAATATTACAAACAGACACTCCAATCTTATTTATGTGTATAGATAGAGAATCGAATATTGAATTCAGCGGTTAAACACAATCAATGTCATATCTCACGCGCTTGAAATGTTTCTCATAAATATTTCAACTTACCCGGTTCGGATTGCAAACCAAGCACTTTAAAAGATAGAATTAAACTGTTAGCAAACTTGCGTCACAATACCAACGGGTAGCCCCAGGCCATCTTACACTTTAATTGAATTCAGTAGTCCTCACACTTGTATAGGCATTATGTGCCCACTGAAATCCATCATAGATATCGGGACGGTCCCCCTGGGAGGAAATGGGACCTCACTGATGTCTTCCTGACAGCCATTGTGAGTGGCACCCTCAGTGGGGAATATACCCCATTATCAACACTATGACTGTCAAGTTTATACAAGTATAACACTCCATTTTGTATAGGAATAGTGCTAGAGTACATTGAAATATATGTCTGTAGGTACTTATTCTTGTATTGAAATAAAATTGAAGCAAAATAAAGAGAGCTGGTATTGATATATAAGTATTTACACATAAGACTATATACTGCATTCGCTGTATTCTACCGTGAGACTTTGCTTGCCGTTCATAACAGGAAAAGTTAAGCAATCCTTGCACAGGCCACCACTTGGATGGGTCACCGCGTGTGGCATTTAAATCAGAGCGCTATCGTGCTTCAGAGGGCACATAAATCAGTCCATCCCGGTTCTTGTCTGAAGACTAGATTCGTTAGACCATGTTGGAGGTCTTCGAGCTGTTTGACGAACTCCAGGACGAACTGCTTTATGTGCCCCGGATGTTGGCCATGCACTCACACAAAAACTATATACATTAGAACTATTAACCACTCGCGAATTATAGATACCTTAAAACAAATATCAAAATACACTCACGAATAAAATTGTCTCCATCGCAATTAGTTGAATAAAATCTTAAATTATAAACCAAATTATTCCTCCTGGTTATGACTTTTAAGTAAATTAAAATGCAATGACTGCATTGCAGGCTGCCGTCATTTACTCTTATAAGAAGACGTTTTAGGAGATTATCCTCATTTAGACGATTTTACTACCAAGTAGTCGCCATTAAATTTTATTACGCATCTTGTTATAAAGTTTGGGTCTCTTAGTTAGATTGTAAATGGTTTGTATTATGTTATGAAAGATATTTATTCTTAGCTGAATTGTACTAAATACCGATGTACATATAACCGAGACTCGTCGACATTGTCGACTTTAAAAACAGAAATCATCAGTTGTGTTTCTAAACTGTCCCACTGCTGGACACGGGGCTTTGCTCACTATGAGAAGGGTAAGTCCATAATACACCATGGTGGCCAAGTGAGAAGATGTGTGTGTGCTATCCACACACACACGTTTTTCCGCATATCTTTCGAAATGTCGAAAACATGTAGGTTTCCTTACGATGTTTTTCTTCACAGTTAATCATGCGACCCCCCACACTTTTAATACGCACAAAACTTTCAAAAGTCATTGGTACACATTGTATAAGCCACGCAAATTAATTATGTGAATTTAGAAATAAGTTTTATGGGTCCTAAAAATCACGAGTTTATATAAGTAAAAACAAATGATCACTACGATCTTTTGTAGGGCAAATTATTCTTACCAAATCCATGATGTTCATATTTTAAAAAATACACTATCGAAGTCGGAACTGCTACTAGTACAGCTAACAGTTGTATTTATTTTTGTATGGTTTTTGAAGCATAATCCTCGTAGTTTTTATTACGTGTAACTTTTCCTACGTGCTCTCTTTTCGTTTCACGATATTCAGCGACTGAACATAACAAAAATCCTCTCAATAAAAAATATCCTCTTAATAAAAAAATCCTCTAATATCTGTAAATGTTAAATAGTACTAAAAGATTTTCCTTATCCATGGCAAATATGAAAGAAAAGTAAGACGGATCATTAAAAATGTATAAGGATAACAGTCTCAAAAAGATGAAATCACTTAAAAGTCTTGCATTACCTAATCTCATAATAATAAATAATTATTCGTTAAATGGCTAAGACTCATTTGAATGAGAAACGGAATTGTTTATAAGGCCGATAAAATTGAGTAGAGCTTTGGTGAATTTTAATTCGGACAATCTCCCATTCTTATAAGAAGATTAAAGAACCGGAGAGATGGCTCTTTGCTAATTAAAAAGTCAAATTTAAAGAAGAGAAAAATTATTTAGGCCTCGCGCGCACTAGCGATTAAAGTTGGCCGATAGTTTGATCCGACTGACCGATCAAACTATCGGCCAACTTTAATCGCTAGTGCGCGCGAGGCCTCACAAACATTGCTTAGCTAAGTGACCCTAACACGAAGGTGTATGATACTTTATAAAAAAACATTATCTCCAAAGCGATGATCGAGATAAATGAAAGATGAATTCGTGCCGTAGAAATATTTTTCGTTGCCTCCACTGTAAGTTTTGATAAACAGAATAATCTGGGATAAGTTGTCTTCATTTTATCACATTGTCAGTACAATGTGACACGTACGTATCAGTATACGTTACGGACGCATTGCAAAGCAACGTGTTATGTACGTGTGTGAAGTACCTATACGTATACTTCGCACATACTTATAACACTTTCTTTAATAATGTAGTTTTTTATAACTTTTTTAACTTTTTTGAAAAAGACAACTCCCGCATTAGGACTAAATCCTGTGTCGCGGGGAACTTTACAAACATACAACTAACGGGCACAATGAACACCCAGACTCGAAACAACAATTTATGAATCACACAAAGTGTTGTCTCGTGTGGGGATCGAACCCACAACACTTCGGCACAGTGTCAAGCGGTGAGGCGGCTGCTTAAACCACTACGCCAACCGTGCAGTCGCAGAAAAACAGAAATTGAATTCTTAGACGTAAATCTTACATTTAAATTTTAAATATTTAGAACTTCAGAACTACATATTGAAGATCAAATCAAAACTATTACTTTTATAAAGCACTTTATAAGTATCTAGACTAGACTATTAGCGAAGTCGTTTAAAATACATCTACTTGCAAGTGTTTGTTGCAAAAGCCATTTTGATGATAATTTTAGTGCAAAGAGGGCCAGTAAAGATCGCATAAGTTGTTACATTAGGAGAGCTATGTTGCAGATAGTTGAAACATTTTAATGTCTAGTAAGCGCTTGTAGTTGGGTCTAAGAGGAAGGTAGGTTGCTTAGATGTTATGGTACACTCGTTTCTTCATTATAAAAAAATTACATCTTCAGAGTGCTACATTTTAAATAGGTGGAGTTTCAAACTCTATTTTAAATCCTTAGGGGTAAGATATTAAATATAAAGGCAGCGTTAGCTTAGTGCCGAGACCAACAGACTGCTACACAGCGGGTCTCGGGTTCAAATTCATGATACGCACCACCCAGGATCCAAGACGGATCGATGCAACCGGAATTAAGATAAGAAGCTGATGTAGAGACAGCTCTTCCTGGGCGAGAATCGTATCAAAAACAGCCCCTTGCTGCATGGCAATTAAGCGGCAATAGGCTCGCCACGTATTACGTGGGATCAAAACACTGGCGAAAAGTGGGCGTTTAATATGCCTCTGCCTACCCCTTCGGAGAAACAGGCGTGAGTCTATGTATGAAAAACGTGAAACGAAACGCAACCGCCATCTTGTATGAATGATTTAGACAGCTAATGTCAAATTTGTGCGTCATTGCTTTCGAGTAGGTACCTAGGGTTCGGTGCGACTGTAATAAGTAACTAAATAGGTTATGTTAGATTCTCTTTTGAACCTTAATCCGAAAATAGGAGCCCTGCGGAGCAGGGCTCCGTCAACCTTAGTTTATTAAACTAGTGTGAAGAATGTTGAAGTTGGTAGTGCCACACACCGATGTTTGGAGGAAATTTTTTTTCAGAGGAAACCAAGTATTTCCGGCAAGTGAAAATGGTGAGAGGGGGATTCCGAGACCTCCCCCCCTCTCCCCCAATCACTCATAACCCCTTAAAACGGCGACGTATTTCAAAACCTTTACCAAAATCTGTGTTGTATAATCATTTATTAATCAACATAATTCAAGTATAACATATTAACTTACTCATTAACATAAAAATACCAATATCCACAGGGCGGTATTTTATCTCCTCTTCTGTTCGCTCTGTTCATCAATCTCATAACCCATGAACTTCGGTGTACCTACCATCTATATGCCGATGACTTGCAGTTGTATGCTCAGGCCATGGTCGAAAATCTGTCTGAGGCTATTGACGCGGTAAATATTGACTTAGCAGCTATAAAACATTGGTCCGATAGGTTTGGCTTACATGTACACCCTTCAAAGTGTCAGGCAATTATAATAGGAGGGAGCCGCATGATGTGCCGTGTAAATGTGGCATCTCTTCCATCAATTGTTTTTGATGGAACTACTATCGAAGTCACATCTATTGTAAAAAATTTAGGGTTACATATTGATGACACACTTACTTGGCGAACTCAGATTACGAACGTGAGCAAGCGAGTTACCGGGACCCTGCGATCTCTCTATCGGCTTAAACATTTTCTTCCCGTGAAGACAAAGATAACGTTAGTGCAAACTTTACTATTCCCGGTCATCGATTATGGTGATGTTTGTTATTTTGACCTGAATGCAGATCTTCTTGATAAACTTGACCGCCTTCTTAATAACTGCATTCGATTTATTTATAATCTTTGCAAGTATGACCATGTGTCTGCTTTTCGTTCGGAACTACGCTGGTTCCCCATTCGTCAGCGCCGGAGTTTGCGCGCTCTCACAACGCTCTTCTCTATTTTTCATTCTTCATCTCCCCCTGCATACCTTCAATCTAATTTTCAATATTTAAGCTCCAATCACGCAAAAGATCTCCGCTCCACTAATAATCTACTACTTTTATGCCCATCACACACTTCTGGACTTGTACACTCTTCTTTCACAGTCCAATCAGTCCTACTCTGGAACCGCTGGACGTTTAAATCGAAGGTGCGTGAACATATTCGTAAGGGACTACTGGCACAATCATCCTAATCATTATTTACATATTATATATATATATATATATATAAATAAAATTGCAGGCACTTGTACTAAATTATCTTTATTTATATTATGGTGAATAAAAGTTATGGTAAATGGCATTATTGAAAACGAAAATTATAGCAAATACATTTATGCATTTAAATTATTATGACACTTGATCGATTATGGCCAATGGAATTAGTGAAAGTCATTTTATGTCATTTCACGGTTATGGCAAACTGAAGCGTTATTTCTAATGAAATTATGGCAAATACCAGTATGGCATATGAAATTATGGCATTTTAAATTAAGGCAAACATTAGTAAACCCTAAATATAAGACTAACAGGGCTATAAAATAAAAATAAAGAATCCTTAGCTTCCCACCTCAAAATCTTTTTCAGTATGCGCTTACTTATCTCGTGAAAATGCAACATCATTATCCCCAAAGAAAAAGCTGAAACAAACATAAACGCTAAACGAAGGCAACGTTTCTCTCCGAACTAAAACAAGCAACGGACTAAAAACTCTAAATTCTAATTTGCAATAGTACAAGTAGTCTAAATATTGATATTTATACTACAAAGTACGCAATGCTGAGTGCACGCTAGCCGAGCGGGATGGTCTACAAATATAATTAATAAAATAAAAGTTTAAATATAATTTATACTTGCAAACTGTTATCATGCTGACTTAGATCTAAGTTAATATATTATGGAATAAATTAATGTTAGAGAATTTGTTTCGTAGTTCATGTAGCAATATGAAAGCTATTTTAAGTTAAATACTTATTGCTTTAGTCTTCAGATACTATCTGAACTTGTGCATAATGAGCCAAAAATAAAATGGGTCTCAAATTCGTAACAGATACATTTGATTGTTTAATAACATAATCGGTAACCTTACTAGCATCACAACGAGACTCACTTGATATTATAATTTACTGTTGATTAAACTGATAGCCATCTTGGTTTTCCATTCTGGCTGCTGATGGTGCGCACCGCCTTTTCATACAAATATCACTTGTATATAAACAAGGCTTAAATCATGGTTCTATTAAAAACAAATAATATATATTTTTATTTTAAAGTGTCTTCATAAACAACAATTTATCATAAATAAATAAAATGAGAGAAGCTCACTCTACCACAGATTACTAAATAGTTACTACGTACTCTACTGCCAAACATAAAATAATTATAAGATCCTATCGTTATAACTTTTAATAAAGAATATTATGAAAGGACCCTTGTCAATTAGATAACAGGCTCTATCAATTTATTTATCCTCTAGCGTCAAACGTAAGTTGGTCCTTCACTTCTATAAGTTTCACTTAATGTGTATAGAAATAGAGGTGTCACGTTACGTTGGTGGTCCGGATCGGTTCATAAGTCTTCGCCAATGGTGAGGGGTTGTCAACCTGTGCAAAATATTGCAAACGACCTGTACAGAACGGTCTATTTTATTGTTTTCCAGTACTATATTACCTTACTTTGTCATGGTGTAGTAATTGTACCACTGTGCTTAAGTATAGTCGAAAAATTTTCAATTTTCTTAAAGCCTTTCATACTATTTAATTTATTCTGTCGTTAATATTTTAGTGCATTTTCTCATTTGGAAAAGTGAGCAGTTTCGGAACATCTGATTTCACGTAAACCAAATTAGGTTGAATACTTTGCTGAGTAAGTTGAATGTCTGCTAACATTGTTGATAGGTAGTTGTTATAACTAGACTTTGCAGGCGAGGGTCTGGACTTCTGATGAGTTGTTAACGCTATCTGTTGGTGGGAGTTTGTGAGACTGCATGTACGATACAAGTTTGTGAATATTATTCACAGGAATTAGATAGTACATATCGATGCCTTACGGCCAAAAGAGGCTAACTGCCACTTAACAAACTTTACAGGAGAGTAGTTTAAAGTTCAGAATAAGTGAAAAAAATCATAGAAAATTTTCTGTACGTTCCAAAAGTTTCAAAATTTAACCATATAGTTTTTGATTAGGTCTCTACGAAATGACATTGTTAATTAAAACAAATCACACTCCTAACACTATTTACTGTCACTTACCCTCAAATGGTCCTAATCATACTAACAGGAAAAAACGTCGTAAATGAAAACAACCCAATTAATGAGTTCCAACCCAAATGATTTAACTGCACCATTTATTTTATTTCTGTTGAAGAAAAAGAGCGTACCTGTGCTTTTTCTGTTCATCAAGTGGAGCCAATATGACATAACCGGCTATTGGTTAATGTCAGAAGAACAAGAAAATTGTTATAAGTTAATTATCTATAAAAAATACTATAAGCTCTTTTATGCAACGTGAAAGCACATTGTGATTAATTCTTATAAAATTATACATACATACTTACATACATACATTAGACTTTTGTAAGTTTTTAAACAGGCTAACCGACTAAGGTATGAATTTAAAAAAAGAGAAATTGTGCTCAATCAGTCTATATTTTAGAAAATTAAGCAAAACAATTGTTACCCATTGTAAGTTAGTCTTGCATTATACATTTATGCTGACATTCTAGGTATGACAAAAAAATATAAACTTAAAATTTCGTACCTAAGGACCATTTTTAGGTATGACGGTAGGCGTTTGGTCCTCGTCGTCCGCATGTCCGCGTCTACAGTTGCCGTAAATCGCCTAGCAACGTCCGTTGCCGGGGGAGTCCTCCACAGCAAAGAAACTACCCAAAACAACCGTGTCCAATGAAGACATGCGTCAGGCGGAAGGTGAGGACACCGTGGCGGCCTTCAGCCACTCCAAAAAGAGGGTTCTTACTATCGCTTTTGCCGTCTATCCATTCATTCACACTCACCCATCCATTCACTCAATCGATAAAACAATGATGATGACACATGTTAAATCAGTCACGGTGACAAATCTTGAGGCAGAATACAATTTGCAAAAGAGGGACCTACTAACGCTAATATATGTGCAAAACAAACGTGCAGTTTTTATTCTCGCACTCTTATAGTCCCATAGGCAATTCGACACAACAGAGTCATATCAGTCGCAGGATTAACTCTTGACTGTTACTAAGAATTCATCAAAAAATCCAATAATTCCATGCTGGCCCAACTTGTGATTCGAACCCTTGATTATGATCCTAAGCCAGGCCAGCCAACAAAAACTCTGTAGGTAATTATTTAACCATTCAGTATGGCAGCGGAAGCCGAGTGGATATACCTACCAACAGACTGCTATGCAGAGGGTGTCGGGTTCGAATCCACGGTGCGCACCAATGACTTTTCGAAGTTATGTGCGTATTGAATTATTAATTATCGCTTGTCCCGTGCCTCGGAGAGCACGTTAAGCCGTCGGTCCCGGTTGTCATGAAGATCTTTGATAGTCGTTACAGGGCGTCAGTACCTTCTTGTTAAACTGACACTAGTCTAAACCATGGAATATCGCTATTCCTTCGGGTGCGGAGGTCAGACAGGCAGTCGCTCCGTGGAAAAGCTAATATTCAGCCAAATCCGGTTAGACTAGTAAGCGGACCCCAAATTGAAACTGGGATAACGCTAAGAGAAAGAAGTATTGTCTGAACAAGATATCAAAAGAATGCCTTCTTACCTATAAAACAGAAAATAACAACTTTTTTATATTTTTTGTTTATTGACCAAAATTTTCAATTTACAATATTCTCACTTATACCATTCGTTTAAACCACTAGAGTTTTTTTGCGAATGGGAGTTCATATTTATCATGACTACAATATTAACAACGAAATGAGTACCTTATCTATGTTGTTGACGAAATACCTTGTAACGTATGACCGGTACCTACCGAGTGTACGTCATAATACCGTCCATACGCTCGGCCAATCAGGGAAGGCCATCGTCCGCGCTCGTAAGTTTTGCCCATATTTGGTTACGCGCCGACACGAATCCTGATGGAGGGCCCGGTATATAAAGGGGCCGACAGAGAGGCCGGCACCGCTACTCTAACGTCGCTTCTACTACCTACCTACTATAACTAAGCGTACCTACTGACCCTACGTCGTATCTACGTGTATCCTGGTCCCAGCTACGGGTAAGCACTACATTTACTGCGTTAGCGTACTGCCCATCTCTCTACCTGCTAGCTGAGGCCGGCTGACGCCGCCTGCCTGACTCTATTGGTTGTGGCTCTCCTAATGCTGCTTTCCTTCAGGTTCCAGGTTTACCTTAAGCTCCGGGCTACGCTACCTAGACCGCTACACCTGCTGCACCGCCTTCGGCGTCACCTCTGCCGAAGAGTCTGGCCTGCCCCGCTCATCGCACACACACCGCCGGCACCTACCAGCTGAGCCAACGGCCTGCGAGGATCTACTGCTACGCGCAGCCTTCGAGCAGCCTGCCTACACACTACCAGAGGGAATAGCGTGGGAGACTGCAGCCCTTAGTGTTCAGGCCAGTGTCGTGTTGTTGGTCGGTCATACTCGGCATAGGAAGTGAGACAATGCTCTGCAATAAACGCATCTAGAACCTCTACTGCGTTTTTACTACCAGAACCCGTTACAGTGGCGCCTACGTGAGTTATTGTCTCGCTTTCCGTGCTCGAGTTCTCTTCTAGCAGGTTTCCATTATTGTAAGCGAGGAGGTGCGGCTACAGTGAACCGGTACGTATTGTTGTACTAATCGTCTACCTTTTAGTGTAACTACCTACTACGTACTAGTTCGCAATTTTGAATTCTAACGTTTTTCTAATTAGTCCTAACGGTCGAACTTTTACGCCTAATCGTAAAGTAGGCCATTTGTAAGGGCGGAACGCTTGCGCACTAAGTGTAGTGTGTAGTGTATACTTACGCGGTTATTCATACACCATGGGCTCACACCCCATAAAATACTTCCTGCTAAACAAGAACGAGTTAGCTTACGAGGTCGCGATTAGAGGTGAGGAGCCGGCTACCTCTGTCCTAGGTCTGCGGAAGCAGCTCCCTAAATTACTGGAAGCCATTCCAAATGATGACATTTTGGAGTCGGGTCTAGCCATAGCGGTGGACTTCGAGGGCGCTAGCGAGGCCGTCTCTGAGCTAGCCAAGCGAGTGAATTTATTAACCATTTCTTACGACGCGAACCTAGCTAGGAGGTCTACCGCACTGCACAACCACATATTCCACAGACTCCGTAGGATGGAACGTCCTACGGCGTATTCAAAACGAATTACCGAATTGTGCAGCCGGTTCGACAAGCTGTCGGCGGAGCTGTCCGCCATTGAGCAATCAGCTGTTCGCTCAGCTGATGCTGTGGCAGAGGTCCAACCTGCGCCGTCTACCTCGACGCAGGCAGGGTTTGCCCCAGTATTGCATTGCGAGCATTTGAGAGTTAGCGAACTGTCTAAGCTAAAATACGACGGTACGGGATGCGTCCGAGCGTTCCTACAACGCGTAACCGAATTCCAAACCGCGCGTAATCTACTTTCCACTAAAATTTTATCATATGCCTCCGAAATTTTCACCGGTAACGCACTTCACTGGTACCGCGGCCTAAAATAATACTTCACTACATGGGAAGAACTCACCACTAAATTAATAGACGATTTCACACCGTACGATTATGACTACCGGTTATTAAATGAAATCCGCCGACGTACTCAAGGTGCTACCGAAACTATAATTATTTATCTCTCGATAATGAATCAGCTGTTCGCTAGGCTGTCACCGTCAAAGCGATTGTCCGAACGCGAAAAGTTAGACATTCTATTGCATAACATACGTCCATGCTACTCGCTAGTGCTAGCTCCGTCAATATCTTCAATAGACAGTATAGCAACACTGCAGACGTTATGTTTAAACTACGAACGGATGAAATGTTTGAACTCTCAATTCCGCGAACCGTATTACAGTAACGACACGTTGGCACCAGACCTAGCTTACAGTCACAAACCTAATAACCGAGCGCGTAATAATTCCTACAATAATTATCCCGTTGCTACTACAGAGGGTATGTTAAAACCCGAATACACTGAGAACAACGAACCTAGCAAACCTAAGTCTAATCCTAGCTCTGTCGCTCTAGTCACGTCCAAGTACTGCCCGCGCTGCCGTATCAATGATCACAATTTGAATGAGTGCAAACGCGATCGGTTTGCAATTTGCTTCAAGTGCGGCCGTAGGGATGTAACATTCCCTAACTGCCCGAACTGTAAATCTACGAAACCAAAAAACTAGTTGGTCAGGGTCGGGGCGTGTCAAAGCCTAAATTAGGTTCTACAACCTATTTAACCAATTTTGACAAAGATGATTGGAGAAATTGGCTAAACACTCTAAAAGTGTATTTTTCTAGTTATTCCGTCGCCTCGATCCTGGATAATAAACCTAAAAATGACCTAGGCCCTATGTTAACGTAACGATTAACAGTTTACCTATTTGTGGATTGCTCGATTCCGGTTCAGCCATTACAATTTTAGGTAACAACTCCCATCTGGAGGTAATTACTAAAACCGGGTTAGAATTACAGCAGTGTCACAACACTAATTCCATTCGGACCGCGAATGGAAATATATTGTTGCCGCGCGGTTTTATCAACTTACCCACTACTTTTAATAAGCAAACCCACTTATTGAAAGCTTATATTATTCCAGAAGTTACAAGTAATTTAATTTTAGGCATCGATTTCTGGAAACTATTTAAATTACTGCCTAACCATATCGCATCCGTATGGATGTCTAAAACATTGCCGTGTAGTGTGTTAAGTGAAAATAAGCCGAGTAACACGAACGTATTACAATCTTTTAGTGAGTTGAGTGAGTCACAACAAAGAACGGCTAAGTTAATTATAAAGCAATACGAGTCGATTTCTACTGAAAAAACCGGTTTAGGACGAACTCACTTAATAGAACATTCAATAGACACTGGCGATTCTGCGCCGATACGCCAAAGATATTATAGGTTACCGCCGGCGAAATTAAAAATAATTATTGACGAATTAGACGAAATGCTTGCATTGGGAGTGGTAGAAAAATGCGAAAGTCCGTGGTCGTCACCAATTTTACTAACGCCTAAGAAGGACGGTAAACTAAGGTTTTGTTTAGATAGTCGGCAACTTAATTCTATTACTAAAAAACACGCGTACAAACTACCTTACGTATCCGAAATTTTAGACAACCTTAGGAACGCTAGATATCTAAGTAGTATAGACTTATCTAAGTCCTTTTGGCAGACGCCTCTTCGCGAATGTGATCGTGATAAGACTGCGTTCTATGTACCTACTAGAGGAACATTTAGATTTTTGACTATGCCGTTTGGTTTAACGAATGCGCCTGCGACACAACAGCATTTGGTGGATCACTTGTTTACGAACAGTCCTGAGTTCGAAAAGTCTGTATTCGTTTTTTTAGATGATATCGTGCTTATATCGCCATCTTTTAATGCTCATGTGTCACTATTAAATAAAGTATACGAAAAATTAAAATAGGCCAACCTTACCATTAACTTAGAAAAATAAGATAAGATAAAATAAGATAAGATAAAATAATTTTTATTCTTACACCCACACAAATAACGAATAACAATGAAAAAACAGTACAAGAAAACAATAACAAAGACAAATGTGTGGCGTGTCAGAACAGGGCATAGTTCAGCATTTGTCAGGCAGAGCAGATGCCTGACGCTGATTTTCAACTATGCCCTAGAGTGACTCACGCAAACATCAAACTTAACACTACAAAATAATACAGTAAAATAAACATAATAGTTAGGATACTTATATAAATAATATACTTATGTATAAATAATTATCAAACAAATAAATAAACATATCGTATTACTACATACATGCTATAAATATATTACTATAAACTGTACGTATACATACACAAAAAACATATCATATTACATTACGCGGCTGCGCACCTCTCGCACAGTGACTGCGCCGGCATCGACGCGACTACACGCCGTCGAGTGCACAGCGCACCACACAGCGGACGCATGCAATAAGCCCCGCGCCGCGTGTTTCGAGCACACAAACAGTTCACAAGCGAATTATATTATTATCTAAATTCTTCCGTGATGAATTGAAGTACTTGGGCTACGTAGTAAACTCTAAAGGATTACCAGTAGACCCATGTAAGGTGGAAGCCATTCTTCAATATGCTACGCCTAAGAATAAAAAAGAAGTCAAAAGGTTCTTAGGCATTGCATCATGGTATCGGCGATTTATACCTAATTTTAGTACTATTGCCGGTCCTTTGAACAAACTTACCTCAGTGGTCGGTGGAAGCTGATGACTCGTTTTGTAAACTAAAACAATTGTTGAGCTCCGCACCAATATTATCGTGTCCCGATTACGAGAAACCCTTTCAAGTTCACACAGATGCGAGTGCGAGTGGCATCGGTGGGTTGCTTACACAAGAAATAGATGGCGTGGAACTACCAATCACTTACATGAGTAGGTCACTAAATGCACAGGAACAAAACTACAGTATAACAGAACGGGAGACATTAGCAGTTCTAACAGCCCTCGAATATTGGCGCTGTTATTTAGATAACGGGTTAAAGTTTGTTGTGTATACTGACCATTCCGCACTGAAATGGTTCCTAAACTTGAGCAACCCGACTGTTAGATTAGCTCGGTGGTCAGTTCGTCTGTCAGCCTTTAACTTCGAAATAAAGCATCGGCGCGGCGCAGATAATATTATAGCCGATGCGTTATCACGATCCCTACCTGTAAATATAATTAACGCGAATAATAATAACGTGAATGACCCTAATGTTGACACTGATCAATGGTATTCAGCCACCTACAATGGTTGTTTATCTTCGCCTAATGACTATCCAGACTATTCTACGAGTATTAAAAATAATAAATTGTATCGTTTGATTAAATCCAGGTATATGCTACGTAAGGAGTTCGAATGGAAAGAAGTACTACCTTCTTCTGATCGAAATAATGCCATATTAGAGAACCATGCCGAACCCACTTCGGGGCATTTCGGTATATTTAAAACTTACAAGCGCTTAGCACTGCGTTACTATTGGCCCAAAATGCGCGATGACGTAGTTAAGTTCATAAATTCTTGCGACACTTGTATCGCGCACAAACATCAGAACCATGCACCATTAGGAACCATGGGATGACCCAAAGTGTGTTCACGACCCTTCCAAACCATTAGTGTAGATTTGGTGGGGCCATTACCCGTCACAAGAAAACCAAACGCCTACATCTTCGTAGTAACTTGTTGTTTTAGTAAATAATGTCTTCTTTTTCCTATCAGGCACGCAACTGCTGAAATAATAACTAACATTTTGGAAGAAAAAATATTTTTAGTTCATGGTATACCATCTACAATTATATTGGACAATGGTAAACAGTTTGTAAGTGCTACTTTAAAAGCTATGTTGCAGAAGTACAAAATCCCTAATCTTCATTATACTCCAAAATATTCCCCACATGTGAATACGGTCGAACGCTATAATAAAACCATTGGTTCTACCTTAGCGGCGTTTGTAGGAAATTACCAGAGATTATGGGACACTCTCCTACCTAAGGTGCAGTTTGCATTAAATACTGCAGTTAATGAAGTCACGGGCTATACACCTAGTTTTTTAGTCTATGGACGTGAATTAGTTCCATGCGGCTCACACTATGTCGACACGGACGCTGATGATATAGTATACATACCTAGGGACGATTACGCAGAAAACATAGGTCACTTATCAGGCATATTTGACAAAGTTCAGGCACTCCTCATTCAAGCTCATGCTAGGAATTCCCAAACGTATAATTTACGCCGTAAACCAGCTGAGTTTAATTTGGGAGACACTGTGTGGAAAAGGACTTTTTATCAGAGCGACAAGGATAAGTCCTTCTGTAAAAAACTAGCCCCTAAATTCGTGAAGTGCACAGTGATTAATAAAAAGTCACCTCTCATTTACGAGTTGTCGGACGCGTCTGGAAATTCTATTGGGTTTTGGCACATTAAGGACCTAAAACTTATACACTATGGTGCCTAACTATTTGTTACAAACCGTATAAGACTTTCCCTTATTTCTTCTATATGCCGTCTTAGCTTGGACAGTAGCGGACTCATAGACCTAACGCAGCTAGTCGGATTTTCCTTGTTAGCCACGTAAAATCCTCTCCTAAGGCGGGCGGTATTGTAACGTATGACCGGTACCTACCGAGTGTACGTCATAATACCGTCCATACGCTCGGCCAATCAGGGAAGGCCATCGTCCGCGCTCGTAAGTTTTGCCCATATTTGGTTACGCGCCGACACGAATCCTGATGGAGGGCCCGGTATATAAACTACTCTAACGTCGCTTCTACTACCTACCTACTATAACTAAGCGTACCTACTGACCCTACGTCGTATCTACGTGTATCCTGGTCCCAGCTACGGGTAAGCACTACATTTACTACGTTAGCGTACTGCCCATCTCTCTACCTGCTAACTGAGGCCGGCTGACGCCGCCTGCCTGACTCTATTGGTTGTGGCTCTCCTAATGCTGCTTTCCTTCAGGTTCCAGGTTTACCTTAAGCTCCGGGCTACGCTACCTAGACCGCTACACCTGCTGCACCGCCTTCGGCGTCACCTCTGCCGAAGAGTCTGGCCTGCCCCGCTCATCGCACACACACCGCCGGCACCTAGCAGCTGAGTCAACGGCCTGCGAGGATCTCCCGCTACGCGCAGCCTTCGAGCAGCCTGCCTACACACTACCAGAGGGAACAGCGTGGGAGACTGCAGCCCTTAGTGTTCAGGCCAGTGTCGTGTTGTTGGTCGGTCATACTCGGCATAGGAAGTGAGACAATACTCTGCAATAAACGCATCTAGAACCTCTACTGCGTTTTTACTACCAGAACCCGTTACAACCTTTTTAACATGTTTTTATACGGCTGTTTTGTTACATATTTATTAGCTATAACTTCTGGTAAACTATTTAATATCTTTGGAAGTATGTATCGACATATTTTAGTTCCATACAGATTATTACATTTTGGTAAAACATATTTCTATGCGTTTAGCACCTGTCTTAGAGTACTGTAGCGGTTGTACTTACTAAGTAGGTCTGTGTTTACAAGTTCTTTCATAACGGCCATTTGGATTTTAAATTGCACTGGTTACACGTTACAGTATTTGAATAGCTCGTTATAATTTTCTTTTAATTAGAATACACAATTATAGATGAATATAAAAGTATATTTAAATAATCTTACCGTTTTATTTCCTTCGAAAAACTTCGCGCCAAACGGACTCGCAAGCACGGAGGTGCTTATGCCCGCGGTGAATGTTCGCTGTGCATCGCTAACGACATTTTGTTCGAACGAAAGAGTGAGATAACCGACGCTGTTTGTCATTCTTCTGTAAGCTAACCGCCAAACCTTTGATTTACCTTGTTAGCTAACCACCATACCAGATAGTTTTTTTGGGAGGGAAAAAAAAGGGTAAGCGACAATGCAAGGTGACATTCGTTTTGATGAATTATCCTAAGCGCCTTCGATGATTGATTTGGTGACTAGGGAAAATAAAAATAAACGCCAAATAAAGTCACGGAAATGAGACCTAAATGTAATAAATGACATATATTTTATCCAAAGGAACTGCCCTAATATCCTAACCGAAAGTTTGGTACACAAAGATTCAAGTAAAATTTGACTAATGTGTTTTTTACAAAAAAGTATTTACAGCCCAAACTACTTAACGTTCAAGTAAAGAAAAAAATATTCAAAGCCAAAAATGCTTATCTCACAGTTTTGATATATTATTTTTATCCAACCACCATAATACAAAATACACTAAAAATAACTGTCGTTTATGACGAAAAATTTAGTGTTAGAACCTCAATTCCTTTACTGCCTAAGCGACAAAAAGTTTGTCCTAGAGCTACGAAACTTAGACCATTAGACGCAGAAAAAAAAGCCGATTCTAACCATATATATAACTCAATTTCGCAAAAAATGTCGCTTACCCCCTTTTGGCCGGAAGGCATCGATATAAAAAATCGAAACTATGTATTAATTTTGGTCACAACGTGATGTTTATAAACATAAGCATGTTAAATTGCCGAGAGGATATTTAAATGCAGCGGTATGAAAGTTGCATGTATATTTGTATACCGCTGAGAAAAACGTGAATAAGAGAAAATGCATAATACAAGCAATAAATAGCATTAAAGAAGTAGGTCACAATTTAACGCTACCGTTATTGGCCTAGTAACAATTTAACCCTAATGTTACTTGCCAAGATAAGCTTAAATTCATACACGATTGACTGTCGGTAACTACATAAATTATATTATTATTATATTAAAAGTATATTATAATTGTTGCCCAAATTTTCGATATCAGAATTGCGCGGTCATTATTTGCGTAGTAGTATTTCTTGCTTGAAGTCCAATGGACATGTCCAATCTAAGTATCGAACCATCAACGAAATTATATGGTTCATATAATTCGTATACAATATGTTTTTTTTTCTTTTTAATAGTAATAGGCGGCAAACAAGCAGACGGATTGCCTGATGGTAAGCAATTATCGCCGCCCATGGACACAAGCAACAACACAGGAGTCACAAGTGCGTTGCCGCCCCTTGGGGTTGGGAAAAGGGATAGGATGAGGAGTGGGATGAGGGAGAGTGAATAGGGGATAGGGCCTCCGGCACTCTCACTCACCGAACGAAACGCAACAGTTTAAGTACTGTTACTTTATGTCGATCTTTAGTATTTTATAATTTTTGCACAAATTTGCGATATCAAAATTGCGCGGTAATTATTTGCGTAGTAGTATTTTTTACTCCAGGTCTAATTAACATGTCCACGCCACCTATCGACGAACGCGTATGGTGCATATCAACACAGTTCATTGTTGTTAGTTAGAGACCGTAGAAACGTGCTGGTGACTGCGGTCCGGCGGATTTGGTCTCGCGCTGAAGGATAATGACGAGTATAAGTGATGCTCCTAGCTGACCATGCCCGTTAATGTTTGCTGTTTAGAGGCTGGAACACACGTTATGTAAATTTAAACTTTCGTGGTATTTTATATTACTTATACATTTTCTTACGCGATATTATACCACCTACCTTTTCGAGTAACCGATATTTAGATACTGTTGCAAATTTCAAATTAAGAGCAAAATAATATTGCTGTTCTCTGAAAGTGACGTCTTACGACCGGCAATTTTTGAGCAATTTTTGGGACCCCATGACTGGTTGACTGTTAAGTACTGACCGTGCGCACTTCAGATTTACAGTTAGCTGTAACTGCAACATAAGCGAACGAGCGAACGGTCTGTCTGATGGTAAGTGGTTAAACATTGTAGATGCTAGTCACACTAACTAAGAATCACTAGAGTATAGCTAGAACTAGGAAACCCGATTGAAAATGAATTAACCGTCAAACGTTTTGTGTCCAAACCAGCTTTATCTTTGCTGTATCCATTCTGAAAAAAACAGAATTATATGTTTATTTAGTACTAGAGGATGTCCAATCTCATGGAAATTTTGGGTAAACGCTTCTTATTGCAGCTCTATGGTACCTAAGGAACATACATGCAAAATTTCAGCTTCTTGCATCTGTCAGTCAGTCAGTAGCGGAAGAATTATCTACTTATATAATAAAATTGATGATGAGCTGCAGTATCACAACCACCACCAATGATCCAGTACTAGCACGTTACGTTAGTCATTATGATATCGGGTTAAATTTAACATAAAATCAACTTAATTAAAAGCAGATGCTATGATTTGCACCAAAACGGTACAAACCCAATGTCCTATCCGCGAATGCTAACAAAACTGTCGTGATTTTATCTGTTATAAAGCGGTGGCTTACGGGCGACCCGTGCGCTCAAATCCTGCGGTCTCGCCATTGACCACGGACGGTTGACGGGCGCTATGCAAACCTGGCTAGCGTTCGAATAAACTTGAGTTACGGCTTGTGGCTTAATGAGGGTTATCAAGTAATCTGGTAATCGTTGCTACTGCAGGTCAATTTAATGTTTTTTTAAAGTACATTTTAAGGGTTTGAATACTTTGTAATTGGCGGACTTATGGCCTATAGGTAAAATTATCCGTGAATATTCACACTAAAAGTCCCCTTTTAGTGTGAAAATTGTGCATACAATAAAAAATTGGTTTAAAAAGCTTACAAATAATTCTGACTGTATGTAATCTCATCTGTTTATTGTGAAGCCTAAAATCAATTTGTATTTAACATTGCATGCCTACGTTGGTAAACATAGTTTAACTACTCATTCACCTAACAACTTGTAATGTACCTCTATACTATGTTGAGCAATAAAGATTTGACTTGATTTGATTTGATTTATAAATTGGTCATCTTGCCCTGTGATGGATTACACCCTAGTTACGCGCTGTTATAAATATCAGCAGTATGGTCATGCGGCAAAGTCTTGCAGAGAGTCTCAACACACATGCGGTCATTGCGGCAACCAAGGACACTCAATAAAGGCCTGCACTAGGAAATCCGAAGACCCAAAATGCACGACCTGCTTGCACATCAAGAAGCCCAGTAACCACAATATCGGTTCTACTGACTGCCCAGCAAGAACAATAGCGGAAAAGAGGTACGTAAACTCAGTTGATTATGAAGGCGCCTAAGAGTGACGTTGTACTCTGGTATTTCCGACTTTTAAACTTACTATTCTTCAACTTTATTATTTAAGAATTGATATTTCATTTTGTGATTCATAAACACTTAACGCACCTCATTATTTTGACCAACTAACATTATACTGTAAAATCATCTAGTTACATAAAATGCACACAAGAATTATGTACACAGTTATTAATAACATTGACATCATTCATGATTCGGCTGACACAGTTTTATAAATTTCGCTTGTGTGTTCATTAAAATGCTCGACACGCGATTATATTATATATTTCATGATCATCTTAATTATATAATATAGATATTAATAACGTAGTAAATAAGTTTTATATTCACCATTTCGTTTATTATTAACTACGTATTATTATGGCTATATTCTAAAATACAAACCTCAAATTTGTAAAGAGAGACCCAACCACCTGTGATACAGTTTTTAACTAGTACAGGGGTATGGTGTTCTTTCCAACTCATTGAAAATCTATTGCATTAAGAGTAATATTATTAGAACAATGTTTATATATTTATGCCTTCTGTATTTCTGTGAATAAATTTGATTATTGATTATTATCCTGATTATCCTCACCCTGAATTTCATCACAAAATTAAACCCCTTAAATATTTGCATTTTGATATTTTGGTACGAATGAGCTTGTGTTGACGATGGACATATTCTTGACAAAGGATCGACTACTTCATACTAATGCTCATCAATATTACCAAATAATCCATCATAACGTGCCTAATTTTCTGACGCCCACCACGGGTCTTCTCCTAAACAGCTATAAATAAAAATCAATTAATGTCGTCTTATAGATACCCACCCACTACCCATTGGGCTATATAAATACTTGTGGCGTTATAAATAATTAAGGTGTTTTATTAACACTGACAATTTATTAATTTCCAATTTTGTAGTAAGGTTTTAGTTATAGCATTTAGTTACAAGGTATGAGGTAAGCATAACTTGCGGGAAGTCATCCACAGACAAAGGCAGCAGAATACTAAGGCTAGCTGTTAACTAGAGTAGAGATGAGTGGAGCAGAGTCTTTTCAAAAAATATTCATTTTATAAATTTGTTTAAAAAAGATATTCTATTGATTGTATTAGATCTAGCTCCAATCCTTTACGCTCCAGTGCAAGCCAGCTTAAAATATCACGCCTTGTTCATCTGGTTTTCAATGTTAAAGAAGAGGGGGACCTCTTCAATAATATTGGAAAAGAGCATGTCACAGCCATTTGTGGAAACTTTTAATTAGCCTTTAGATATTTTATAAGCATTTTGTTTTTTTTAAGACAGATGTTAGTTTTTCGAAAATTTAAAATAATATAAAATACGAGCTGGGTTCCAGCGCTCTCACTCACCAATCGAAATACGTAGTGAAGTAAAGTGTTGATGTATTGCTTGCAGATAAAAAATATTTTATTTGAACCACATTTATTCAGAGATAGTCTATTTGTAAACCACAGAGAATAACTAATAACTAGTAACTCTGCACAGTAACATTTACAGCCTACGCGTCGTGTATTACAAAAAATCTATAAAGTAGACTCAATGAACATTTAAAGTTCAAGAGCGTCAAAACGTGGAGGCTTATGGATTTTTACAGCCATGGCAGTTAAAACGTAGTTTTGGTGTGATAATTGTAATACCGACAGTGTAAGCTTCGCTATCTATCATGACGATCCCAAGCATTTTAAACATAAATTATTGAAAATGCAGATATACACAACTCGTTTTTAGCTTACTATTGTCAGTAACTGTGTATTTTTGTTATACTGATAGGCAGATGCAATGCTAAAAATGAAAGAAAAATTGAACAACGTCTATAACAACTTGGCTATTTTCAGAGTTAAGTCGACTTTCTTTTTGGTTTGCTCGGCATAGTGGGTTCAAGCAGTAGCCACGAGACTTTTCAGGGTTCATTCTCATTTTAAGGATGCCTACATGACAGAATTTGTTGCTTAAATTTTTTCAAAGATTGATAATCTATTCTGAATATCCTAATAGCGTGCGTACTATTTGCTTACCCGATAATTAGTTCTCACGTCATGACCTTGCACAGCTTTAGTACTGCATAAGTAAACCATAAAAGACGTGTCTTTATTACTGCTCATCGTAAATCCATAATATAAGTATAGAAGAGATACGGTATGCAACGAAAAGTATGAAAATGGGTAAAACTGCGAGATATGACAGGATATCTGCTGAAATGCTTAAGGTAGGCGAAGGCGTCACAGCAAGCCTGCTGTATCTGCTTTTCAATGAATGTTGGCGGTCCGGTCGTGTACCAGGTGACTGGAACAAGGCCGTAATTGTGCCACTGTACAAGGGAAAAGGGTCACAACAGGAATGCAAAAGTTATCGCGGTATAAGCCTCCTGAGTGTTGTTGGCAAATTGTATGCAAAGATACTGATTGAAAGAGTGATCTCTGAAACGGACAGTAAGATTTGGGATGTGCAAGCGGGATTTAGAAAGGGAATGGGATGTACGGATCAAGTCTCTCCTTAAGGTGCATTTCA
The DNA here is from genome assembly GCA_944739405.2 of Euclidia mi. NCBI lineage: Eukaryota > Metazoa > Arthropoda > Insecta > Lepidoptera > Erebidae > Euclidia > Euclidia mi. The sequence continues at coordinate 19,208,610 of OX123204.2, read as the reverse complement.
GAGAAAATTTTAAGTAAACACCAGAAGGTTTTCTGCGCCTTTATTGACCTGGAAAAGGCTTACGATCGAGTGGTGAGGGATGAACTTTGGTCAACACTTTCTGTGTATGGAGTGAGCAGCAGTCTGATACGGGCACTTGAATCCTTATACAGGGATTCAAGTGATAGATTGATTGATTGATAATTCTTTATTGTGCACTACACTGTTGATACAAATCTGGTATAAATAAATTAAATGTAAATACATAGCAAATGCACAAGGGCGGCCTTATCGCAAAGTGGGATTTCTTACAGGCAACCTTAGGATGGACAGACTGTAAGAGAGAAAACGTTTTGATGTGTAGTGATTACATTTGTTTGGACACAATAATGGTTTTAATAAAATCTACATTCATACATACAATGTTATACATACATACATACATACATAAGGTAGGTATGCATATACCTACACATATAAATAAATACAATACTATACAATACTTACTAACTACATAATATACAATACTTTAAAATACATATAATTATAGTTACATACCATATATACCTATACTAACATAAACACAAAAATAAAGTGATAAAATAAAGCTTACAATGACAAATAATGTTTGTTTAATGCATTTTTAAATATGTTCGCTGTTTTTGCTTGCCTGTGTGATCTGCAGTCTCAAATCCACCGACGACCTCAAGGTCCTCAAATGTGTGTAATGGAGGAACTTGAAACGTTCTTTGAGATACAAGGGGGTATTAGGATTAAACAACACATTATACAGTAACATAAGAATATGAGTATTCCGGTGAAGCCGAATTGGGAGCCACTTGAGTCTAGATCGAAATTCAGATACGTGATCATATTTGCGTAAACCAAAAATGAATCTAATACAGAAATTTTGGAGACGCTCAAGTTTATCAAGTTGGTACTTATTAAGATCAAGATAGCTGATATCGGCATAATCGAGTATTGGGAGAAGCAAGGATTGTGGAAGTGCAATCTTGGTGGTTGTGGGTAGAAAGTTCCGGAGCCTACGCAACGACCCAGCAGAAGCAAACAGTTTACGACTGGTCTCCTGTACTTGAGTACCCCAAGATAACGTTTTATCCATATGGATACCCAAGTTCTTCACACTATCTGAGATTGGTAAGATGTTACTATCGAACTGAATCTGAGGCAGCTGAGACCAGTTGATTTTGGAAATCATCCTGGAACTGCCAATAAGAATTATCTGTGTTTTTGATGGATTTACTTTAAGGCCATATTTTTTGCTCCATGCACAGATATGCGCCAAATCCGAGTTAATGTTAGAAAACGCTTTTGAAATAGACTCAAGTGGCGCCTGTGAGTATATCTGCAAATCGTCTGCGTAAAGGTGGTAGGATGAAAGTAACGGTTTGGAGATAGAATTTATGAAAATTGCGAAAAGTAACGGAGATAGCACGCCACCCTGCGGTACACCGACAGTTGTATTACACCATGAAGAGTACGACTCATCAACACGTATACGCTGTCGGCGTCCAAACAGGTAACTGTGAAACCAGTCAATTACCGTTGGAGATATGTTAATAGTGTATGGCAAGCAGGATGTGGAAATCCACGGTGTTAAATGTGTTGCTTAAATCAAGTAAGGACAAAAGCGTGAGATTTCCACCATCCATGCCTAGCCTTATCTCATCAGTAATATGAACCAATGCTGTGGTAGTACTATGACCAGTACGAAAACCTGATTGGTAAGGATTCAGGAGAGCATTGTTGGAAAGGAAAGTACAGAGTTGTGTATGTACAAGACGCTCAAGAACTTTGGAAAGGAAATGGACAAGTGCCTGTGTCAGAATAAACGGGGCCTACACGGACTGGTTTAACATTGATCGTGGTGTTAGACAGGGATGTGTAGCGCCTCCTTGGCTGTTCAATGTATTCATTGACAGTTGTTTGACCGATCTGAAAGAGTCTGAATGTGGATTAAGAATGGGTGAATCTGTGTTTAAGACCCTGTTATACGCTGACGATCAGGTTCTTTTTGCGTCGTCAGCGTCTGATTTACAGCAGATGGTCACCGTAATGAATGAGGCGTATAAGAAAAAGGGCATGAAAGTGAATGTAAGCAAGACTAAGGTCATGGTCATAGAGAGGGAAGAGAGTATAACTGAATGTAACATAATGATAGGAGATGAAAAAGTGGAACAAGTGAATGAGTTTGTGTATTTAGGGTCTATGTTTACGAGAGATGGCAAATGTGAGGGAGATGTTGAAAGGAGAGTGAAGGCAGGAAATAGTGTGAATGGCGCCTTGCAGTCCATCATCAGTAACGAAATTGTCCCAAGTAAGGCTCGCCTTGCTGTACTGCAGGGAGTTTTGGCGCCAACGCTGATGTATGGTAGCGAATCATGGGTATGGCAGAAGAAGCATGAAAGTAGAATCAATGCTGTGGAGATGAGAGCTTTGAGGAGTATGTGCGGAGTAAGGCTGATAGATAAAGTGAAAAACAGTGTGATACGAGAGAAGTTTGGTCTGAAAGAAGTTATAGTGATAAAGATTGAGAAAGGAATGTTGCGATGGTTTGGACATTTGGAACGGATGGATGAAAGAAGAAATACGAAAGAAGTGTATCGTGTAAGAATGAATGGAGATGTCGGTAGGAGACGCCCAAGACGGACGTACGCCGACCAAATAGGTGACGTACTAAAAAAGGGCCAAATTAAAAGTACCCATTACCGGCGAGCATGTATGATGAGGTTAATGAATGTCGAAGAAGCGAAAGAGGTGTGTTTGAACCGGAGCATTTGGCGTTCCATAGTCTCTGCCTACCCCAATGGGAGACAAGCGTGACGATAGATAGATAGTAAATCCATTAAGATATGCATTAGAATATATCGCAATGAACAAACAAAACAATTCGGGAACCTACCTAAATGTTTATATCAGTACAAAAACCATTTTTATCATAACCAGAAATAGGCCTAGAGATAAGTGTTCACATTATGTACTAACGTTTTCATACAGTACAAGTCTCTTAGAAGTGCACTATTTGCGCATTATTTGCCCTTTCCATTAGTCGGTGAGGCTTCGCAATTTCGACAATGGGCTCTAATAGAAATCCTACATAATGGACCTCCACAACCTTGTGGCTTTCAAATGTGTAGTCGGTACGTGCTGTTTTGTGTAAGCCTATGCTGAGTTTGCATTATGTTTATTACATACTTCTATCCCAGTATTTGTTGTATAGTTTGGTGTTGTAAGTACATATATTGGTGGGATTATATTCATGAGGCAAATGGTTCGATCGCTGAAAGGAACTAGCAGTTGTATTATAAGCGAGTTTATTTCTTCGCGAGACTTTTTATCGTAAGTGTCACGTAGAAATATAGATGTAGGTATCTGTTATTTCAGCAAATTGTAAAAAGTATACCAAGCAATGCCAAATATTTTGATGATAACCTGAGGCGAGCCTTTAATTATGTATCATCATCATCATCCTCTTCGCGTTATCCCAGTTTCAATCTGGGGTCCGCTTACTACTCTAACCGGATTTGGCTAAATATTAGTTTTTCCACAGAGCGACTGCCTGTCTAACCTCCGCAACCCGAAGGGATAGCGATTTTCCATAGTTTAGACTAGTGTCAGTTTATTTAGAAGGTACTGACGCCCTGTAACGACTGTCAAAGATCTTCATGCCTTTAATTATGTATAGTAAAAAATAATAATTATGATTGTTATATTGTATACGCATTTTCTGACAGCTTTCCCAAATATCGCAATATGATTTGATATGGCCCTGAAATGTTTGTTAAATTGCTTTATTGAAAAATGGCTGATCATACTAATGTCCTATTAGACTTGTAAACTAAACCTTACTCAGGGACAATAAACCTAAAATTAAGTAAAGGTAATCACTGAAAACAAAACACCGCATCTACTATAGCGTACAAACAAAACAACAAATAAAGAAACAAGAATGGCCAGACAATAAATGAAACCTAACCGTTACCTATGACGTCTACTTTTGACGAACTGTTGGATAACTACATGTGACAGAACGTTGTGGTCATGTTTTATATTTCCATAGAAGTGAGTAATATAGTTTCTGAATATCACGACTTGCTTGAGTTGATATTTATTGTGAACATAGGTATATCGACTGTTATCGTAATGAATATTTACGTCTTAAATGATAAATACTGATGATATGATTACTAATACTGTATTTTGTCATGGATTTGTTTGTGAAATAAATGTGTTACTGAAATATTTTCACAGTTTGGTGATAATTTTTGGGTGCGGCATTGGCACCTTAAGTAATTTATAATACTCATGCCTACATTAATATTTCCTTTTTTAGAAATGACTAGAGGACGCTCGCAGCTACGCCCGCACATTTTTATTATTGAACCATTTCTGCCCGAACCCGTGAGAATTTCGGGAAATCTCTTCTTAGTGCACCCCTTATGCCTCCAAGGAACATACATGCCATGCATAAATTTCAGCTTCTTACAACTTATAGTTTTAGCTGTAGCTTGCCTGTCAGTCAGTCAGTAACGCAAGAATTTTATATATACAGATAACTGGTTAGAAATTATAACTGGAGATATATGATTTTTATGTAATGAGTTTTCTAATTCAGATATTTTGACATAAACAACATAATATAGTAATGTATTTTATTTGTCGACAAAATGTCGTTGTATTAAATATGCAAATTGTAAATCAGTTAAGTGTAAAAATTTGTCGATTAAAGAGAGTGTCATGAGTTTTGACAGGTTCTTCTTTCTCATTGTCATACTATTTATCCGAACATGGATATAATACAGGTACAACATAATATTTTGAAGTCCAGAAATGTCCAAATATGACCTAAATACAATATGTAAATAAGTATCATTCTGGTCGTTCCCTCAATGCTGAGGATCGTGACTGTATGTCAATTTTCTCCACTCGGTCCGGTTCTGCGCCATATGTACCGCACCCTGTATCCGGCCTCCAGTCACCTCTTTGAGTTGGTCCACCCATCTAGCTGGCGCTATTCCTCTAGTATAAGTATATTTAAATAAGTATATTCGATTTGAAATTGTAGTTCCAGAAACGAACAGAAATAAAAATAAACATTTAAAAGTAAGAAAAATTGTAACCGGTGAATATTCTGTAGAGCGGCGGTGATTTCGGCAATTAGTCTATATTGACTAGGAGTTATCCGTGCTTTGCATTGTAAATGCTCGCTTATACACCTTCCTGCTGTTTAATATTATAACGCGTTTATAATTACCGTATTGTTTTTTTCATTTCTTTCGAAAAACTCATCCCTTTTTTTAAGAACTCTTCCTGATTTTGCTACGGGAAATGATTCGGTAAGGGATTCTAATTGTTTAAGGACGTGACTGTTTTACGTGAATTTGTAAAAGGATAAGGTTTCGGAAAATTGTTGATAGATAGCGTAAGTTTTACTTTTTACTGTGAGATTTATTAGAATAGGTCTCAGCATAATCTTTGAGAGATCGTAATGGAGTATATTGAATTTGCAAGATATACTGTGTGGACCTAATTTCAGAAAAACTTTGTGATGTTTTCATAGTATTTGATGACAGAAATGGCACTAGCTTGTCAGTATGTAAAAAGGGCCTTATATTTCCAATAGAATAACTTACGGGACACTTAAATGCAATATATTACAAGCGTCCATAATAAGGTACAGTACACTGTACCTTAAAAATATTATTTGTAACCATGCTACAGCATGGTAACAAATAATATTTTTACAAAAATGTTGTTGTAGAGTTTTATTTATATTCACTAATTGCAAGTCGTATTATTTGGGCCGTCAATAATCAAACATTTGAATAAACCATACCGTACGTACAGTACTTTATTACACAAATCAAAGCAATTTAAATTGCTAAACAAAAATGAACAGGTTAAAATTCATGCAGATGCGACAATTTGCAACTTTTAGACATTTAAAGTTAAAAATAGCAGATGTCATTACAGCCATATCACGACGCAACGTTCCGGTGTACTGCCGAGTTTAAAAACTCATTTAAAATAACCAGGCCAACTATAGGTATAAACAGGCTAGGGAGACAAGGCGATGAGTGAAATATTGGACAAGATGTATGAAATGACAGGATTTAAATAAAATCACACCGATAAGATAGATAAACACTTTATTGTACACCAGTAAATAAACAATATTACAATTAACTACATTGAAAATCTTAAAACTAGTGGTACAAGGGCCGTCTTATCGCACATTGCGATTTCTTCCAGACAACCTAGTTTGGAATAAATTATAAGAATAAAAAGTAAAATAGTGGGTAATGGTGTACCTTGTGAAAAAGAGATAGAAGATAAAGTTCTGTGAAAACTAAACTTATAAATACATAAATAAATAATTTTCTGTTAAAATTGGTCAAACAAATTTTGTTCTAATTTGCAGTCAGAACTACTAATGCCAAAGTGACCCGAATCACACGAGCCATTGTTACCTCTAATAAATGACTAAATAAATATATAGCCAAAAGAAATAATACCGCAAATACATCTACAATATTTGATTAATACAAATTTTGGGCCATTCTGGTTTTAAAATATAAGGTAATGTATATCTAATTTAGCTATAAAATTAAAAATCCAAAAGTATCAGTTGGGCTACTTTAGTTCTGGTGGCCTCAAATATGAATGAAATAGTATAGTTTTTGTTATGAGTACCTAGTTATTTATTATTATAGAATATATTTTTATAGAAATAAAAAAGTGGTAAGATAAGATACTAAGGCCCACTTGCGTAACGTTTGATTTAAGTCACTCCTTAATTTAAATTTTTTGAACAGAATTAACAGCATAAAATAATTTAACTTAAAAGTATTTAGCGTCCTCTTGCACAACGACAACAACGCTTAGATTTAGTTAAACATTTTATGAGGTCGGTAAAGTAGATTCTACGTTTTGTTTCATGGCATGAAGCCTTTTTGTTACGATTTTAACGATGTTATGCGTATGGTTTCGCATAAAACCTTAGACTATATCGACGCCTCCCACGCATAAGGTCGTAAGGCTAAAAAATCATTTTTTCAGGAGAGCACTTTTGATATACGTTAATGATAAAATTTATTGTGAAAGATTTTCAACAGATATTTTTGCACTAACCTGTCAATTATTAGTTAAATAATGTATCCCTAAGCACTGGATATTACAAGGCATTATAGTTACCGAAAAAAAACTAGGTTTACTTACTTACGACCATATACTTATTAAAAAAAGTCGTATCTTATTGTTACGACTGTATGCGATCACAAACGTGATGTAAACACCACGAATAAAGTCGTAAGTTTAAATTACGGCTATATGCACCGTGCTTACTACCGTATCTTTCTTAAAGGGGGTCGTAATAAAGTACTTGATGAATAAAAACGATCGTTTTTTTTTTATTTGTTTAGCTTAAATCAATTTTATTACAATAACTCTCATCATAGGAACATAATTCAGTCTTCTTAATTACAAACTTTCATTATAAAAAAAACAAACACAGTTAAAACTGGCAGTGTAGCTCTTCAAAACTTAATAAAAAAAGCATATAATATCATCGACATAATATTATAATAAAATCAACTTAAAAGGAAATTAAATTATAATGAAATAATAATTATCTTCTAAATTAAATGAAAATCGCTTAAAATTTAGAATTGAAAACTCTTGTACGTAACATAATAATTATAAGAGAAGTTAGGATATATGAGACAAAATAACAACTTTGTACATAATATGTATAAGTAATTGATGATTAGTCAGAGGAATCACTACTGTTCTCTTCAGTAACAGGACCACTGTGTGACAACTGTTGATAAAAACTATTTCTTGACATAGACTTAGTAAATCATTAAATTTTGACAATGTAATACTTATGTGAATTATAAGAGTAACATGGTTCCAATAAAACTATAATTTTTTTCTTGATGAATAGGCTTTTTTGTTATCAAACTCATGACATTTTCTTCTTCAAAATTATAACAATAGTTCAAAATATAAGGTTTGCTTCACAGTACTTGAACTTCTTTGATTTTGGTCCATGATACTTTTTGTTTTTTGGTATTTCTAATCCAGTTTTTACCATCTAGTAATATTTTGTCGTTGTAAAAATCTGTAACACTCATTTCAAATGTCATCGATATAATTTAGGGGGCTTACTTTTGACCATCTGACTAAGCCAAACCATTGTGCAGGGGTATACATAAGCTATTTTTTGCATTTCTCTCGATGAGAGCATGGACTGAATCAGCTTCATTTTGTGGGCATACACAAAATGAAGCTTTCGCTCTAAAAACCTAACCTGGACTATCGTTATACCATACTTTTTTGCGTATGTGTAAAAAACGAACACATTACGATTTTGATCGGCACAGTTGTCCGACCAAAATCTGAATACTTTGGCGCTGTCTAAAACTTTACCATTAAATGAATTTGGATAAGCAACTTGCTACTTCGCAGGCCCCGTGTTTTCCATTAATTTTATGCCATATGTAACATTTAAGACGACAAGTAGGTACCCGGACATGATTGTTTTAAAATCTTTTCATCTCTCTGAACTCCATTCCTACTCAAATACGATTGTCCTAATTTTTTTTAACATTTTCGTTTAATATCTTTCCACTCATCACGGCGACGGTGACGTCTTCTTGCAACTCTTGCTGACGGTGTATTTTCACTTGACGAGCAGACAGAAGAGTCCTGACTTGAAGCGTTTTTGAGGGGCGGTGTATTCTCAGCATCAAAAATTTATACATTTCTGAAAAGTGGAGTCGAAATGGCCATCAAAAATCGTTATTTGGGGAGGGCATTGGTGTTATGCCCAGTGGAGGTTCAATTATATCAGCTGATTCGTGTGAAAATTCTTCAACACATGGCTGGTATTGGGGATGAAGTTGAGGGTAAAATTGCTGATGGATTATTTATTACCTTGGTAATACTTGGTATAAAACTGTTGTCAATACTTGTTGTACTATTAATAAAAGATTGCCTGAACATCGTCTTGTACTGAGCCCACTGGTATTTAGCTTAAAGTGGTACCGCCGATTCTAAAAATACAAGTTTTCAATTAGTTAAATACGGTGAAACGTCGGAAACAAATAGGTATTTATACCTTAAATAAATTAATTGTACGCGATTAAGACCCGTTAATCTATTTTGTATCATGTATACAAATCGCGAAAGTTTAAAATCGCTTAGTTAAAAACCATACACAAGTAACAAATACATATATAGAGAGTTAGACAATTAACATAAATCAAACATAACATCACGGCTTTTATTCCCCAAAGCGATAGACAGAGTTAAGAGAGGTTAAAGATAGGGGAACATTATAGTCTATACACTTTTCGCCAAATATTAGTCCTATTGTAATGCCTATTGTCAAACACTAGGCGCTATTCTAGACTCCGTGTTGGGAGAATTTCGAAATTGAAAACCCAATAATATATTGCCCGACCCGGGAATCGAAACCGACACCTCGTAGCCAGCAGTCATTATCGCGGCCACTAGACCAACGAAGCAGTTAGAAAGTTAATTTTAATGATATTTCAACAATAATTTGAAAAGCAGAGAATCGTATCTTATTTTTTTAACGGAGCATAAAGCCGTATTTCTACAATACGTCTTCATACGTTTATTCATTGTTATATCTATACATCGCAAATGGTCGTAAATATAAGTTACAACTCTTAGAATTCAATTTTCATCTAGTATAAAGTCGTAACTGACCACTGTTAACGTTTTATTACAGCGCATATAGTCGTAACATAAACATTTCGACGTTATGCGTCGGAATGGTCGTAATCGTTGTTTTTTTTGTTGAGACCTATTAAACACTATCACATTCTAACTATTATATTCGTAACACACACATAAACATGTAAAACAAATATAATATAAGACAAATCAGTAAAACTTACCATTTCCAAAATTGTCATCGACCGTTACTTCACAATTTTGGTTTATTTGTTAATTTAACACTAGTTTCGGAGCAAACCGTCGCAACTATCCGTGCGACTTTATGCGCGGGAGCATTTAAATGTTAAGACTATTATCCATTAAAAATCTCATTATTCATATAAGATATTAAAATTTGGATTTTAGTAATACATACTACTATTCAAGATTGTTGTAATGGCACAAAAAAACGATTTTAGTTAAAAATAATGTTCCGACCTTCTGCGTGGGAGCCATCGATATATACTTTGAGCATAAAACGAAACGCATTGTCGTCGCCTAGCAACGAAATGACAATTGACAAATAATAACTAGAAACTTTTAAGCATTAACCGTAGAACCCTACATGGGGTGCAGGTGCACCCCACACTGATTTGTTTTCTAAATATCTCAATTTCTTTAATATCCACGAATTCGCGCGTCGGTGTATTTTAGTTTGGTGTCAACCGCTCGCGTTACGTCAATACCGTGACGAGGGACCGCGTTGTGTGGTCGCCTGTATAACTTTATAAGTGCTGTGGGGTACGCTAGTACCCCAGTGTAGTAAAATCGTAAGATTATTTATTTATAACGATTGATGCATTTATATGTAATAATTTATTAAATTTGATTATTTATTAAACCATAGTCTTATATGAATTAAATACAGATATTTTTAGATATTATGAAGGTAAAATTCAATGAATTTTATTTATTTTGTTTCGGATGGCTGTCAGAGGTTTGAATTACGAAGAAATAAGCTCTATTCTAGACCACAAATCTGGCGAGGAAGAAATAGAAGTTGGGACCAGTTGTAATTCCTGGGTTCTTTACAAGTGTTCAAGATCAAATAATAAGCCAAATATAAAGTTTCAGCAGACAGTTTTGAAATTAGGTTTGGAACTGATACATGAACATTTGGAGGACCGTCACCGGATGCCAACTTAGTCCATTGCAGTGATCCTCAAAAAAGGACCAAATCCTACAAGCGCTGTTGCTCAAACTACATTTAGCTTTGTATAATAAGGCTGATTTGTGATCTCAAGTTACCGATTCTGTTTAGTAAAACGTATTTTCATGAATTGTTTTTTTTATTTTAAGGATTACAGTCATTTTAGTATGGGGTGTTCCAGCACCCCAGTGTAGGAATAACATGTGCGCCAAATAGTGTAGAATTCTAGGGTTAACAATAACACAAGTAGGTACATTGTTATCAGTTATATCATCATCATCATCATGTCAGCCTAGGGACGTCCACTGCTGGACATAGGCCTCCCCCTGCTGCGTCGTCCGGTCCAGTTATATAATTGTTGATAACTTTCGTCGCTAATGACAAGATGCAAACATCAGTGTGACAGTTCTTAAATGAAATTAGCCACTAAACAGCCGATTTTCGGTGATTAATTTTGACAGTTCTTAAATCATATTACTCGACAAATTTTTCGTTGTGCAAGACGCTAGTGGTGTTTAATATTTTTTTTCTCGTTAAATACATCTTAATTCAATTTAAGAATCGTTGTGCAAGTGGGCCTTAATTTACCAGAAACTTGGTAACAAAGGTCTTACAGAAAATTAGAGTACTACGTGTCACTCTTTATCGGCATTCAAAAATGATAAGTAGCTAGATAACTAGTTATCTACTCATTTATACATAAAATTATGTTATATAACAGTTAGTGCAACTGCATTATGTTACAGTTTTTACTACACAATTCATACATCAATTTCGATTAAAAACCAGTAAAAAAATACGTCTAAGATTAAATTACATTCCTTCATCATTGCCACTCCTAAATATACACACTATATATATATTATATACTAGCCGTTTCCCGCGGTTTCTGCGGTCCTGAGGGAACTACTTCGCGTACCCGAAAAACCCAAATATCTCACAGACCCCTATTTTTCTAAAATAAAATATAGCCTATGTTACTCGCAGATAATGTAGCTTTCTAATGGTGAAAGAATTTTTAAAATCGGTCCAGTAGTTTTTGAGTTTATCCATTATAAACAGACAAACAAACAAAAATACAAAATTTTCCTCTTTATAATATTACTAGACGACGCCAGCAGCTACGCCTGCAATTTTTTTAATTTACTCGTTTTGGCCGATCCCGTGGGAATTTCGGGAAATCCCGCCTTAGTGCACCTCTACGGTCCCCAAGGAACATACATGCCAAATTTCAGCTTCCTGCGCCCAATAGTTTCGGCTGTAGCGTGTCTGTCAGTCAGTCAGTAACGCAAGGATTTAATATATTAAGATTATAATTATAAAATAGTGTAGACAACATAATTAAATAAAAATAATATAATTACAACTACAATATAAATATTATATATTATAATTATAATTTAAAGGGCAACTTTTAAGAGTCTCAGAAAACCGTACCGATATGGTAACCTTTCGAAGAGTGTACAAGTTTACCCGTATTCTGGGGAGAGTGAGGCTGAACTTCACAGGTGCGCCGCTCGTTAAGTACCCAACATCGAGACACTTCACAACTTCTGTCACATCCCGCTATTATAAAAGTGGCTATCAGATGTTTGTGTTACGGAACGTGTTTCGGTAAACATCTTGAAGATTGATTGGGATTTAATTTTTATCTATTAACTGCACTAAAGTTGTATTAGTTTAAGCGCCTTGCTGTTTATTAATACTACATTGAGTGTCATTGGTTCGATTGCCCGACGAAACAATTCTTTTTGTGGTTCATTTTCAATCCTCCTCCGTACATCCGTGGTCCAGTGGATAGCGTATGCGACTGCTAATCGGAGGTCCCGGGTTCGATTCCCGGGTCGGGCAAAAGTGTTACTGGGTTTTGCCGAATTCTCAGTATCAGCACGGAGTCTGGTGATATGACCGGGAACGGCAATAGGCTCGCCCCCTATTACTAGGGACCTAAAAAAAAACATGGCGAAATGTGGGTGTAAAATTTATACCTCTGCCGACCCCTTCGGGATACAGGCGTGAGTCTATAAAATAAAATATCCTTATATTGGGGTTGCCTTTTTTATTAATATAACTATTAAATACTAGAGCGTTAATGGAGCGAACGGCTCGGTACACCGAAAGTACTTAAAAGGTTACATATTATTGATTTTCTGAATTTACTAAACACCATATTGTTACTGAAGTATATCAAAACGTTAATAGCAAATTCTAGGAAAAATCATTTAAATTTCTCTATAATAGATAGTGGACTGGACATAGAGCGACCCTTATTTTAATGTTAACACCAAACTCATTAAGCATTAATTTTCTTTGGTGAGCTGTGGTTTTTGTCAAAACAGAAATAAGTGTTTTATAAAGCGTTTGAAATCTGGTTAAGTTTAAAATACATTCATAATTTACGTAGTGGTAATTGGCAATGTTGGCCCATTAGTGCTAACTTAGGGTTATGAATTTTCGATAGACCAAAAAATATAAAAAGATCGTTGATTCAACTTTACTCTTGTTCCATCATTATTTTCACACTTTCTGATCAAGAATTAATGAAATGAAGATAAAGCATAATTTTATTATTGTAGAGCAGATAACCGTCAATAATCTTCGTAACGTATAATGTTAATTAATAAAGTAGTGCAGTTTAATTGTATTCAAGCATACAACACCGCTTCAAGCTGATTAATATTAATTCTCAAATAAACTAATTGTCCTTACACCCGCCTGGGATCGCTTGAAAGATACAGTAACAACAGAGATGTTGTACTGCTCAGTCTTTATACTAATATATATTATGTACAGTCGAACAACTTCCCACTAGACCACCATAAGGGCGAGAATCGCTCAGCAAGACATCGTCGCTTCCAGTGCTACTTTACACGCACATTGACACTCGTATACAAAAGCAGTTTCTAGCGTGTCTCGACTCTATGAGCGAGCCAAGAGATTTTTTTACAAACTTGTCTAGCGCCGACTTGTTTTATTTTACCTCTTAGTTTTATCTGTTAAAAGCAACTGATGTTATAGTACACCCAGATACTCGTCAAGCTAGACACTTTGACCTGTGTACCGTTCTTATGGCGTAGGAAATAAGTGTCAAATGTACTGCGACTGTCAAGCTTGACTTTGAGCCGTATGCAGAAAGGCTAAGTCAATAACATTGGTGACATCTATCTATGGCAAGAAACGATTGAAAATTGTATTATTGGTAGTTAATTGAAGTTTCTCACGCAATAACAATTTAAGTTCAAGGCGCGATTTACCTGGCAAGATCACTTAACCAGATCAGAGGATCTGCCCTCTAGTTGGATTGACACCACAAAACGTTCCTCTTCATTATAATTTTTATTATTATACCATCGTTCTAGCGTAATGTCGGTTGCATATAAAACTTTCGCCTTAAGTCTATAGTGCGCGTCTATGATACGAAGCCTTTGCATGGCAGTCTGCTGGTATCTCCACTAGGCTATCTGTATTTTTACTTCAATTTAGTAATAAGATCGATAATAATATAAGGTGAAAATTGCAATCTCTCACTTCGTGGTCAGAACCATGGTTAATGGGGATACCTTTCCTCAAATACTTAAATAAAATCATTGAAGCCATAAAAAATTAAAACAGAGATTATTAAAAATGCTTGCAAAATCCGTAAAACGCTGCTTTTTACCTTATGAATATTATCTTATGGCTGCCTATCCAGACATTATTAACACCTATGAAATAAAAAAATAAGTAAGTAGGTTTCTATCTAGCTAGTTTTTTGATTAACTTATGCACAATTAAAGGAAAGTAGATTCGTACTGAAAGATCGGTGTAGTGCCGGATTAATAATAAGTGTCACTCGACATCAAACCAGCCAACCCGTCTGGCCTGCGTGGTATAGTAGGCCAAATCTCCTATTAACGGACAATGTTATTGAGACTACAAATTAGGAGGGGTTCACGTCCAGCAGTGGATAGATAACATTTTAATATATTTAACTAATACCTGAGGGTACGCCTAATGGATTAAAAGAATTATGTTTGTTACCAGCAGCTACGCCTGCACATTTTTTTAAATTTATCTGTTTTGACCGATCCCGTGGATATTTCAGGAAATCCCTTCTTAGTGCGTCCCTATGGTCCCCAAGGAACACACATGCCAAATTTCAGCTTCCTGCGCCCAATAGTTTCGGCTGTAGCTTGTCTGTCAGTCAGTCAGTAACGCAAGGATTTTATATATTATTTAAATTTACCCGTTTTGGCCGATCCCGTGGGAATTTCGGGAAATCCCTTCTTAGTGCACCCCTACGGTCCCCAAGGAACATACATGCCAAATTTCAGCTTCCTGCACCCAATAGTTTCGGCTGTAGCGTGTCTGTCAGTCAGTCAGTAACACAAGGATTTTATATATTAAGATGATTGTCCTTTGTATACAGCCTAGTCCAAATACACATTAGACGATGTTTCAGGCCTAGAACTTGAATTGTGGCTCAAAGTGGAATTTGAAAACAGTTATAGGTACTCTACGGATCAGGCAAGTAATTTATGTTTAATGACTTGTAGCGATTGTCATAGATCTTCATGACTGCCGGGACCTTCAGCTTTATAAGCTCTTCAAGGCACAGAAAAATGTCTTCTTGCCGGGTCACCTATCAGCATAGTGGACTGTAACGAATGTGCTTAACCTCGCGGGACGATAGTTGTATTTTGCTACGATACCCTTACATATATTGATTCACTATCATTCTGTACTCATGTAATGACTCAAAGTACCACACATTTAGAGAGCGTTAAGCACCTATCTAGTGTAAGCAATTTTTCCCGTCCATCGCTTAATCTCTTCATTCTTGAACGAGGATTGGAAATCAATGAACTTAAAAAATACGCATCCATTAATCACTGGCTGATAACCTAGTTTGTGAAGGCGGCCAAGCGTGAATGGAACTTGAACACCGATGACTCTCAATACAGGTATATTAATTAATATTTCATCGAACTAAAATTTTATGTAATGTGCTAGTAATATTGATGTATCTTTACCTACTTATACTTGAGTTGAATTTTATCATACTTGAATTTTAGTAGCCCTTTTGACTACAGCACATAGTAGGTAGCACAAATTTTAAGTACTACTAGTACGAAGCTGCTACCGTTGTTATTGCTTTTATTGGTCAACACAAACAAAGGACAGTTTATGATTGGCATATTGTTGCAGTGTTTAGTGACCCTGACTTAAGCTGGAGGTTGTGAATTTGATTTATTGTTTTTTATAAGTTTTGAGGGCATTCACATAAATAGTATCAAATAAATGACACGAAACGAGTTAGCCATGATTCATTCAAGTCACCTCCAACACCAGCATATTTCAATATCCAGAAAATAGTAAAATTATATTTTCGTTCAGACCTATAAGACAACAAACCGTCTCAAATGGTCAAAGAGTCATTTGGTTTTACTTAATTCATACTTTAAAAAAAGCCGTATATAAAATCGATAAATACGGAAAAAACATTGATTTTCGAGTTTTACAAGACAAACAAACCGCAATTAATTCTTAAGCTTTTAGCATATTATTATGTCATAGGTTTTTAGCTCTTTTCATTTTACTACGGACTCCTGAAGCAGTAGTGAACTCTAAGAGTAATGCTTTAATCGTGAAATCCTGATGAATCGGGCACTGTGATGCGTATATTAAATTTTGATGTGATTTATACTCGCCTACAGCACATACACTAATTGTACTTATGTAGGTATTTAGGCAGCGATAGCTGAGTGGCGAGACTGACGGAATGCCAGGCAGAGGATCTCGGCCTCAAATCCACGGCGTGCACCAATGACTTTTCGAAGTTATGTGAGCATTCAATTGTTAATTATCGCTTGCTAAACGGTGAAGAAAAACATCGTGAGGAAACCTGCATGTCTGAGAGTTCTCCATAATGTTCTCGAAAGACATGTGAAGTCTGACAACCCGCACTAGGCCAGCGTGGTGGACTATAGCCTTATCCTTCTCATAGTGAGAAGAGGCCCGTGCCCAGCAGTGGGACAGTACATAGTGGGAGGTATTTAGGTCTGTGGATAAATTGACGTATGCATGCGGTGTAGATGTCTATGGATGAAGGAGTGAGAGGTTCAGAAATTCTCATAAGTTCAGTTTTGAGATTATGAAGTAGGTATGTACAAGTTTGGAAAATTCATAAAAAGGAAGTAAAATTATTAGGCTCACACAAATGCATCGCCTGTATTGTAATTAGTAGACGACAATTATAACTGTCAAGTGGTTGGATTGGTGACCGCGAGTGGCCTTAACATTAGCGCTAGTATGCTTCGGAGGGCAAATGAAGCAGTCGGACCCGGTTCTTCGCTGAGGACAATAATCATTAGGCCATGACAGAGGTCTTTGGGCGGTCTGAAAACTCTAACGCCAGAGTTGGCCACACGTTCACACAAAAAAGGAACATAGTAGTTTTTGAGATCCACCTATTGTTGTTTCGCGTTTAGTTGTTCTTTATGTACTACGTTGATTGATTATCTTAATATATAAAATCCTTGCGTTACTGACTGACTGACAGACACGCTACAGCCGAAACTATTGGGCGCAGGAGGCTGAAATTTGGCATGTATGTTCCTTGGTGACCGTAGGGGTGCACTAAGAAGGGATTTCCCGAAATTCCCACAGGATCGGCCAAAACGAGTAAATAAAAAAAAAATGCAGGCGTAGCTGCTGGCGTCCTCTAGTTTGCTTATAAAGCTATTACTTTAGATACTGAATGAATTTCCAACTCAGCAAATTTCCTTTTGCTAATATTAAACGTTTTAAACATTACCATGAAGATCCAAATAACCACATAGTTTTGACTGCACGGTTGGCGTAGTTGTTTAATCCGCCGCGTCTTAGCTTGACTCTACGCAGAGTGTTGGAGGTTCGATCCTCACATAAGACAATACTTTTTGAGATCCAAATGTGTTGTTTCGAGTCTGGGTTCATATTTTATTGCGAGTAAAGTACGACGCGACGCAAAAATGAATACTATCTATTTCCGCGTACACAAACTTTTGTCTCCTCTAAGCTTTGAAGGCACTTAAGCAGAAGCAAGACAATCTTTCAACCACCGCCCAATATCTACACCCAATCTGTCCCATTTACCAAAATTTGTACCCACGACTATTTCCAATCAAATTTAAATGAAACTGTTTTGATAACCTGTAAGGTCAAGATTTCGATTGGGATCGCCCCCTAAGGATCACCAAGGGTCATCGCCGGTTATATTAATTTAAACAAATCCCCGAAGATTACAGTCGATTATTAAGTTAATTTCAAGTGCGAAATGCTATTAAAAGTTAGGTCGAAATGAGGTCTGTAGCAAATTTAGTGTAATAAAAGTACCTATAAATGTAATCAAACATTTAATGTTGGCGTGTAATTATTTTTTCATTTATCGAATTTGATTTATAAGTTTTCTGATGGATAGCGCTGCTGTCTGGCCGTTTAGCACTGCTTCTAGTGTTGGTGGTTCGATTTGCAACGGTCAGTGTACCTAATCTACTAATTATTGTTTCCATTATTATTTGTATTTTCGCAAGCTCGCGCAAGTGTTTTAAACTTACACAGGGATATGTCTGTGTTTTTCAATACAAAAGTACCTCGAAAAGAAACACAGACATATTATAACGAAAAAAGTATTTCACAAATACAATATAAAACGTGCGTTCCTCATCGAACCTTAACGTTGTCAAACTATATTAAGTAAACACGACGCACAGCATATAAGTTATACCTACTTGATACGATAAACCAATTTGACATTTATTTGTCCAGACGACCCGTATGATTCAAATTTATGATACGAACGCACATATTCGTATTGAACGTCAGACAATTGGACTGTGTGTATGATATATGGTGGATGTATGCAGGTGGTTCTGATAAAGTTCTGGAAAGATCGATGGATAGTTGATGCAGTTATGAGTCATTTTGAACTTGAGAGCAGAGGCGGCTCGTGAAAGATCATATCAACACCCAGTTCACAAAAAAAAAGATGAAACTGCTTACCATTTATTTTGTGAATGCTTTTGCAATTAACAGTAAGATGATATCATCGATACCTACCTGAACCGTCCACGCAGTATCAACTCCGGCGCCACTAAACAAAATACACGGAAAACAAAACAGCTTCTTACTTCCTTCGCATTTTCGCAACCACACCATTGACATATATATTACTGCGTATTTTTAAATCAATACTATTTAAATCAATGAACCACACACATATAACCAAAGCGTTTGATCATATTGGCCGTTTTTTTTAAGTTTTTTTAGTTTTTTATAAAGTTTACGCTGTTATATTCCATATTAGTTACACAATTTAACCGTCTTTCTTAAATATATATACACACGATCACACAAACAATTAACTATATTTTAAACACCAATCCTTTTCTAATTACCAACGCACTTGCAGAGAAATGTTTTGCTTTTGTTTAAATGTTTACATTCAAATGATACCGGCAAAACACTTTAATAAAAAAAAACGGCGCACACGTTTTAATTTTTCTTCGTGACAAATGGTCATATCATTTAGTCGGGTAATAATATTCGCGCATGCGCACCTCGTCAAGCTAGCCAGGAGCGCCGCTCCGTATTTGGCTTATTTCTCATACAAATCCTTTGTCTCACGCGCCCAGCGCATAGAACGCTCTCTCTTTCGCACTCATTACATTTCAGTATTAAGCGTTGTACTAAGCTTTCGTCAACCAAGAGCGCTGTTATGAGCGCTCCACTCAACAAAAATACCTATGTATGTTTCAAGAGTGTTGACAAAATTATGATAAACAGCTTAGTAGTCAAATACTTATTTGTGGATATGTATTATAGAAAAGAGAATAGATGTGTATTAAAATATTGAGTATGTTTATAGAAAAAGTTTATATGAGTTGTATAAATATATTTTATAATTTTGGGAGTTCACTGCTCCAGCGCTCCTTTGAACAAGCCGCCACTGCTTGAGAGTCCATTCTATAGGCTGAAATGAACCTTGTAGGTCTGAATAAGCTAACTAGATGTGTCTCGTTATGTAGTGACATTCACTATTATTGAAATCACATTTATAAGAGACTAGAGGACGCCCGCAGCTACGCCCGCATTTTATTTTATTTTACCCGTTTTGCCCGATCCCGTGGGAATTTCGGGAAATCCCTTCTTAGTGCACCCCTACGGTCCCCAAGGAACATACATGCCAAATTTCAGCTTCCTGCGCCCAATAGTTTCGGCTGTAGCGTGTCTGTCAGTCAGTCAGTAACGCAAGGATTTTATATATTAAGATGATATTCTGTCAAATCTGGTTAGAGTAGTAAGCGCAGGCCAGGTTCCATGGAGAAAAGTCTTGGCTGCAACTGGGATAAAGCTAAGACAATGGTGATGATTCACTATTATTTTAGAAATCCATTTTGAGCTTGGGGATTTATTGTGTAGGCTGAAATGAACCTTGCAGGTCTGAAAAAGTTAACTAAAAGTGTCTGGTTATGTAGTGACATTTACTGTTGAGGAATCCATTTACTACCACACTTGAAATTAGGGGTGGTCTGTAACAGGTGAAAGGCGAAACCTGTTCCACTTGTTCCTGTTCCACTCAAATAACAGGTCCAATAATCTGTTCCAAAATAACAGACTGTTCCAATGGAATAACTTCAAAGTAAAGATGCAGTTTCGGAAGTAAAAACCATCCTTCAATAAAAACAGCTGTATTCCACAGATAATACACATTAAAGCAAGTAGTGAGCCGCGTTCGGATACACACACTAAAAAAAATTAAAATCGTATTAGAAAATCTCAGTTTCTCTACCTAATTTTTCATATTTAAATTTTATTATTGAGATTTATTATTGTATAAATGTGAAATCTCAATAATTAATTTCAAATGTAATTTAAGCCACTTTTGGTTACAACGACATAGTCGTACTGGATGTATGTAAGTATCCGGACGCACTACAGCATAGAAAACAGGTGGAACAGTGGCACGCACAAGACTCGTACTATCTCTATCTTTGTCCAACACCATAAGCTAAAATAGGAACGTAGATATCAAACTAGTAGTGTCTAGTACTACTAGTAGTTTTGTACATAGTCTGTTGTTGGAACTGGAACAGGTGAAATAGTTTTATGAGAACAGGTTTACACTGTTTCGTTCGGAAACCTGTTACGTATACCTATTCCGATATATACGACTCACTCCTACTTGAAATATACTCTAACGGAACAGTTTAGTTTGAAAACTTCAAAATATGCAACCTACAGTCCATCATACTCTTAATAACATTTACAGGAAAATGGTCTTCAAATATTGGCCGGCAGCAAACGCTTGACTTTTTATTTACAATTTTTTACGTGAAAATCGAGAAAGGTTTTATATGGTCGGTCACTCTCCGGCCACTGAAATGTAAGGGGCCATTACGGAGACCATTTTGTGGTGTAAACAAGTGGCTTCTAAACCCTCGAACGGGCTCAGATCACAGCGAACCTTCACATGAGCGATATGTGAAGTACTTGGTCACATGTTATAAAAAATGCACTTTATTTATGACAACAAAGAAATTGTCGAGCCTCTGTAATTACGTGGCCCGTAGGTCTAAAACTGTTGATATTAATTTGAATGCGGTCTTAACCTATATTTCGTGCCAATGTTGGTAGATATCCTATATACGTACTGAATAATATGTTTCAGCAGTCCTGTACTTAGTATATACAATTACAGTACCGTAAAATAATAATTACGCCAGTGGCTACTCCCGTTCTTATTGCGGTGCCAGTCAGGATTTTTTTTGGTCAATTCACACTATATAATATTGCATGTAACAACATGCAAAACATATGGCAAAGAAAAAACCATAGAATTAAATTTAATCTAATATCACTAAAGAGCTTATCTCTCAAGAAAATGAAATCAAGTTTACAAAACTACATACCGCAGATTTCTTTAATAAAACTCGCCGCAAGCAATTTCACTTCAACTAAAACAAAGTCAAAATGAAACAAATTACACCAAAACACTTTTCAATAGAAAGGATTTTCGTAGAAAGATTTTAAGGAATCAGGTGGGCAAAATTAACGATGATGGAAACAAAAGCACGGTTGGCCGAATATCTCAGATTTAGCTTCCAATTAAAAGTTGATCCTTTGTTAGACTAACCAACCGGGGTGATAATTCCACCACCCTTTTATTACAAATCCCGTTCGAGGGGAAATCTTTTCGACCATTTTTTAAGCAAACGACAAAGAAATCTTAGACAAGAGATTTGTCAAAAGTATCGATGGCAAATAAAGTTGAATGTATTTTGTTGGAAGTGATTTTGACGGAAACGTAGGCTGACTGAGCGATTAGAACTAAAATAAATCTATGATTCTTTGTAACGGATTCAAGGAATTTAAAAACAAAGGATGCCGCTTATCAATTTAAATAAAGCTTTTTAAGAGATATGCCTGTCCTAAAATACAAATATTTTATACGTCATTTCATTCAAGAATATTAAACACAGGTGAAAAATATTACGACATTTAGTTAGATATTCGCCATTTTGCATGTTAGTCGGTACTTCCTTAAATGTGACTTCATTTTACACTGCGTGGCAAAAGCCCGTATCCTCCCCGACCGTTTTTTATTCACCGTACCATACTTCGTCCGTTATAGCTGCGCTAAAAATGCATGCAATATTCTGAAATTAAATCGAAATAAAAAGTAAAACTAAAGATTGGTGGCCAGCGGTTGGACTGCCTAATTGCTTGAGCGCGACCGCCAAAATTGTGGCTTTCGTTCGATTCTCGGATCTCGTAAAAATTTATTGAGTTGTTATGTCAGGATTTTTAGGTGATTTCGCTATTAAGTTGTATGATTTAGGAGTGCTGAGGTCTCGTGTATTATGTTTTTATAACGTGGACACGGTTTGGATAACAAGGCGCAAATAATAACATTATCTACAAACAGTTGTTCTGATTTTAGTTATGCAACCGCAGAGGTCTGTTATAAAATATACAATATCACACCACAATAATAAATAACTACTAATTGAAAAATTAAGATCTATGACCATAAAATATGCAATTAATATTAATAAAATTTAATATAGTGTAATTATTTTATTATGGAATAATTGTTTAATTAATATTAGTAATAATGGGATTTTTTTAATGTATGCAATTTTATGAATGTATGCAATTTTATGAATGGTGTTTACCTGAAATAAAAATGTTTTATTATTATTATTTATTTATATCTTGGTCATCTACCTGTTTCTGTGCCGTTACAAAGATTTTATTTTGAAGTCTGGGTCTGTTTTCTGCTACCATAAGTCCGTTACGCCCTTGCCGATTCAACTAATAATAATAATAATAAATTAATAAATTAATTTTTAGTGCCGTTTTTCATCTATAGCATTAATTACCAGTTCACTAAACACCCATCCCCATAACCCGTATTCATTAGATCCACTAAAAACAATAGCCCTACACGTGATGCGGCTAGTCCATAGCTGTACTCAGTAGTGCAGTTGTGGAGGCTCCGCAGCATGTGTCCCATCCCATTTTAGATTAAAACTCTCTACGGGCCTCTGCACGTTGGATCCATATCCCCGTGTAAGCCTCCCAAAGGACCGGTTATTCTTCTAACACCAAATGTTAGAAGAATAGCCGTGAAAAAGAGAAACATAATAATAATAATGCGCTCACAAATAATACTTCCTGCTGCGAAATCGCACGCATTATTTTGTGTCAGATTGGCATCTGAACAAAAAATGAAATCAATACGATAGCATCCTGCAATAAATAAAATAATTATCAAAACAATATTCGAAATTATCAAGTAGCTAAGAACCAAATGTTCCTAGCATACTGAATTACGGCATTGTTATCTCGATACAGTGCTAGAGATGTCTGTTCAGTGTTCGAGCGCTATGTTTGTCCTGACGATCGGTACGCAGTGCACGTTTCGATCCGGTTCTTTATCACGATTCATTGCCTAAAGATTGCCATTACCAATATACTCACAGATTGCTCCAGTATTCCCTGGGTGAAATTAAATATTTTTTGTTATATTATTTTCTATGCGGGTAATAAACATTTTACAATATATAATACGCTTAAAGTTATATATTTATAGTTATCTTAAGACCATTTTGAGAACATTTCTCATTAGATCTATAGATAGTATAGATCAGCCCTGTATACCTATAATATACTGTTTCTCTGTTTAGAACGGGCCTGTATAGGAAGGGTGAGACCGTAGTCCACCACGCCGGCCATGTGCAGGTTGGCAGACTTCATATGTCTTTCCAGAACATTATGGAGAATCCATCGACATGCAGGCTTCTACAACATGTAACAAGTTTAAATGCACATCCTGAAAGTACTTTGTTCAGAATCGGCAACTGAATCCATATCCGTCATTTTTAATATTGTTTATTTTTAGTCTTAAAATAATTAAAATAAAGTAAATTGTAGTCACACATTTAAAAAAAAAAGAGCTATTCGAAAATAAACCTTAAATCAAAGCAGAACGGCTTATTTTTAAATGCATTTGTTAGGAATTGAGCAAGTAAAGGAATTTGTATATTTGGGTAGCGTATTTACAAGGGACGGAAGATGTGAGGGAGACATTGAAAGGAGAGTGACTGCGGGAAATCGTGTAAATGGAGCACTGTGGGCGTTTATGAACGGTCAGACGGTGCCAAAAGAGGCACGATTGGCGGTTCACAATGGAGTGCTTGTCCCCACGTTGATGTATGGAAGTGAGAGCTGGGTTTGGCAGAAAAAGCATGAAAGTAGAATTAACGCAGTTGAGATGCGATCACTGCGTAGTATGTGTGGGGTAAGACAGATTGATAGGATTCCGAATGCAACTATACGAAAGAGCAGTGGACTGAAAGAAGATGTGGTGACAAGGATTGAGAAAGGAATGCTTAGGTGGTTTGGACACGTGGAGCGAATGAGTGAAGAAAGAATGACGAATCAGATATATAAGGCAAATGTGTGTGGGCAAGTCGGTCGCGGCAGACCTCGGCGGACATTCTTCGACCAAATTGGAGACATCCTAAGAAACGGAAAGGTCCGAAGTACCCGCAACCGGCGAGCATGTATGAAAAGAGTAATGAGTGTAGAGGAAGCGCGTGAGGTTTGTAAGGATAGGAGCAAGTGGCGTTCTGTTGTCTCTGCCTACCCCGACGGGAAAAAGGCGTGAGTATATGTATGTATGTATGTATGCATTTGTTAAATGGTTCCACGTTGACTTACACAAACGCACACATTAATACAACACAATAGACGGCAAAAGACAATAGCACACAATTGACCACCAAAATGTCTATCATGTATCTTTCACTAACGTAGGTAATAAACAACGGGAAAGAGCGAGACGTAATGTCTTGCTCGCGCTGGCGCATGACAAGCGCAGCTGGCGATGCGCTTGTTGACAGACAGACATGTTATGAAAAGTACAACCGGGAATATCTATCTATGAGTGAGTGCTGTGAAAACCTTTTTAAAAGTTCACTTGTTTACAAAATGTGTAATGGTGTTTAATTTAATAATTATCAACAAGACGGTGTCGGTGTGGAATGTTCAACATCATCTTGATGTTGACTTGACACTCCTGGACTTTCTCATTGTGGAGAAATATTAAATCACTAGTTTATTGTGACAAGAGAAAAAGTGCCGAGTAGTTAATTAATTAAGATACTAGCTGCTTTTGAAACAGTGAAAAGATGTGATTTGTGAGGAAATAGTGAAGTGCTACGTAGACTAAAGAAATGTGATTAAGTAAGCTATTTTATTATTCTATTATTGTAACTATTTAGATTCACAAGACAACTTTAAACACGCCGTTCTTGTTTATTTCTCTCATTGATATTCTTTTACTTTATCGATCAATAATGCTAACTAGGTATGATTAAGTTCAGATAGTCACAATAGTCACTACGATGTTAAGAAATAATAGATCGTGCATATTAATAACAAACAATAAATAATTCGACTGTCCACTCCATAGCCTAAAAGTGTGATGGAAAGAAATACTCATTATATCTTTGGTAATATCAACAGTGGCCGACAAATTGTTCAAACATCATTTATGTAAACCCCTCTCTATCAGAGTGTGGTTTACAGACTGAATTTCATACATTTTGTTATATCGTATCGTGTTTCGTTGCTATCAGATGGCTGTTGTTTGTTTACCATAGCAACCGTTTCGTTTGTGTGCGTGCGCAGATTTACAGTGATCAGGATTTTCACTTTTAATTGAGGTAATACTTTCTTTAAAAAACATTATTTACGCAAATAAAAAAAATATTTCAATGCATGCATTATGATTGTAATAAGGTTTTCTAATTGGGGTGTCTGAGGATGTGCATTATTTCCATTACACATATACAAAGTTTTTCTTCACAGTTGAGCAAGCTATCATTTACAATTTAATGTGCTTTCAAACCTGAGACCCTCTGCGTAACAGTCTATCAGTCGCCTGATTAGGCTATCACTGCATATGACAATAATTAGCTAAAATTTAAACGTAATATACCTATCCTTCATAAATATACACAAGAGTCAATATGCATACTGGTTAATCAACGCTAATAATGTTCTCTACAAAATCCCACTAATAAAGGACAATGCCAGATCCTGCCCCACCCTTTCATTAATTTACAAGAAATGTAAATTAATGAAAATTATCCTATCAAAATAAGACTCTTGGTTACTTAATTGTTACTCTGTTACACTTGCGGATAAAAAGTAAGTAATAAAAGGAATTTTAAAACCCAACGTCTATTTCCTGTTTTTATCGCGACCACTTGCGTTACTTAGTACGCATGATACACGAGAACAAAACGAGTAATTTAATAAAAAAAATGACATGTATAAATGTATTATGTACAGATTTTAATATGTATTCGGTTTAAATATACACAGTTATATATGTGCATAGGGTTCCCACCAAGAACTTAGGGTCCCAAGCCAACCTCACCTGCAAGTGGTGCACCTGCCGATCAACGGACGAGGCTCTGGCAAACAAAATGTCCCAATAAGCGGCAATGGGCTCGCCACCTATTACGTGGGATCAAAACACTGGCGAAAAGTGGGCGTTTAATATGCCTCTGCCTACCCCTTCGGGGAAACAGGCGTGAGTCTATGTATGTATGTATGTATATACACAGTTAATGAAAATAATGTTTTTATGAATGTTTATTCTAATAATTATTAGGCAATATGAGCGTTAGTGATTACGTGTAACGAAACCTCCTTGGCGCGCCAATGCTTATGTCAAGATCAGTCAAGATTGAAGATGACAATCATTGACATTCGCTTTGTTGTTTGTGTTTGTTACTCCGTAATCTCTCTCTGTGATTTAATATTATATTTTCACGACGATTTTGCTTTTGTATACGAACTCAATCTCGCCTACTCGCCGATTTTGTGCTATTTGCGAGGGATTCTGATCATTGCATGTGACTTGGGTAACGATGTTGAGGTGCATAAATTGTCACTTGTGCGTCGACAGAATGCTAAGACATGTAGTGTCTTCAATACAATCTGAACTGCAAACTCTTCTCGCTAGATGGAAATCGTTGCAACAGGTATGTAGATACTACGTTATTTATTGATCATATTTGACCGTAGCGAAAAATCCTTATAATGATGATTGTACCACCTGCGGTTTTGCTTGGCTTGTAATTAATGCAACAAAATATGTATAAAATAGTAAACCTACCTACCTAAAAGTATCCTAAATAACTAGTATAATAGGCTAAATATTCAAGTTTGTCTTTTGGGGATTGTGTGGATATAATTATGAACTTGTCTATCTCCACTCCACCATATACTCATATATGTTTCTTACCTTACAGCTTCCACCAGAAGCTGTTATCTGTCAAGAGTGCTTTTTGCGGCTAGACCAGCACTGTAGAAATGGGAATCTGAATGCTGAAAGAGATCTAGGTCACGACAATATTGATCAGCCCGCAGGTTTTCTTGATAATGTTTTAATAACGTTTGAAGATGAATAAATCAATCACTTTTATAACTTGTTTTATTTTGTTACCGATGAACAGTCAGGATCATCATCATCCTCTTAGCGTTATCCCAGTTTCAATCTGGGGTCCGCTTTTTAGTCTAACCGGATTTGGCTGAATATTAGCTTTTCCACGGAGCGACTGCCTGTCTGACCTCTGTAACCCGAAGGGATAGCGATATTCCATGGTTTAGACTAGTGTCAGTTTATTTAGAAGGTACTGACGCCCTGTAACGATTGTCAAAGATCTTCATGACAACCGGAACCGACGGCTTAACGTGCTCTCCGAGGCACGGGACAAGCGATAATTAACCATTCAATACGCATATAACTTCGAAAAGTCATTGGTGCGCGCCGTGGATTTTAACCCGATACCCTCTGCATGGCAGTCTGTTGGTATAACCACTCGGCTATCGCCGCCTTACATGAACAGTCAGGATGTTATGACCTAAGTCAAAAGTATTACTAAGATTGATGTTATGTAATTCCTTCCTTTCATAGTCAAACATCCTAGGATAGCATTTTAACAAAATACAACACTTATTTAATAATTTCTACAATAATAACTGCAACTAACCTAAACTTCAGGTACCTAACCTAAAAGTCATATTTTTTAAGATTTAAAAGAAACCGCAAGTTCTAAAGGGATTTTAAAATGTTTGTAGGTAACACTAATATAGCACCAGTAGAATGCTACATTTGGCATGCTTGTATACCAACTTTTATTAGTGGGTCAAAGCTCTATAGAGTTTCTGGCATTGTCCTTTAATACACCCATGAAGTTTTATCGTACATTGCGGGACAACTATGAGCTGCCCTCGCATTGAACCGAACAGCTTTCAATGTAATTGGCTTTTTGTGTGTGTGTCACCAGTGCATAGCACTAATTGCTATCTATGTTATTGCGTGGGTAGCGTGCACATCGCGTTGCCCTGTAAATCTAGCCTCGGTGTAATTAATATTTATACTAAAAGTAATTACGCTAAGAACTAAGAAACGTTCGTAGCCATTACGCTAATGTGTTATGTGAATGTTTTGGAAGAGAGCAAATTTTATGCGGAGGATGATATTGTGTGTATTTTGTATTGATTTTAATTTTATTTCAAGTTGATGCTAAAAAGGAAGTTATTTTTGAGTTAAGAGGTTATCTAAATGAGTTGCTAAAATATTCATCGATATTTATGTTTCATAAACAGGGTTGGCTATAAACAGGCTGCTTAGAAGGTTTAGAAATAAAGGAATTTTTAACTGATGGGCAGTATATTGAAATGGCAGTATAACTTTCGGTACGCTGAACTCATTTTAATCGTTAAAATTAAAATAACAATAATATTATTTGCATGAAGGAAATTCTGCAGAACATGTTAAACTAACATATACCTATTTTAGGTAACATCGTGTTCCAATTTTCAAAGCATTAATTTGTACAATAAGCACACAGCTACAAAGCTATAATTGAATATTATAATTAAATAAGCAGGTTCACTTCGTTCAGCTTACACTCTAAAGCATTCAAATATATAAACACACAAAATGGGTCGATTGTTATTAAGGAAATAATAAGTTTATAAAAATCTGGTCACTCGATAAGTTTACAAAGAGACTTCTGTCCAACGTGCAACGGTTTTTTTACTAAACTACGATTGGAGACCTATCGTCGATTCTCAAAGGAAAATCCAGCAGTAGCTGCAGCAAGTGTAAAGCTATTGGTAAGCATAGAGCCCTATTATATGGGCTTTCTCCAAGGGTCGTCGGCCTTCTTCATGTCTTAATTCAGTCTGGTAAATAGTAGCTTATGGTGGCAGTATATGTATAGTCGAATACTATTATTGATGTGCTCATCAATATTCTATTATCTGAAGAGTTTACACTTTACAGTCATATTTGCAGATGGATGCTGCTATTGCCCGAACACTGTTAGACACTACCGGACCGATGGCACTTCTGCCACCAACTGCGAGGAAAAACCAAATCAACACATTAGCAGTACAATACGTTACATTAAAACTACTAAATTAATAAAAAAATGTCATAAATCTTTTAGGAAATATAATGTGCATAGAGTTAATTTAAATCTTAGAAAGGAGCGCATAAACTTAGTTCATCAACTTTCTGAGTACTCTAGAAATTTGGAACATAGCAGATCAGTGTATGATATGAACACTCATCGCTTAAGGGAAGAGATATTACTTAGGGAAAGAACCTTATGAGCTCGTAGACTTGGTGAGATGTAATGCAGAAATGTATGAGTCTCTGACCAATAAGCTCTCGAGTTCTTGTACTCATACTCTTGTACCAGCAGAGCCATTGAGTACCGTACTACCTGAGAATTTTTCTAACAATCCACAAAACTCACACTCATTACAATCAAATTTAAATAAATCTAGGCTTCCAACATCTATTAATAAAACTTTTATTTTTTCTGATAGGCTAGGTCACAATTTTGGTAGTCTTTCAGTGAATATACAAATCAGTGTGTTATAAATTATTGTAGGCCAGGGGATAGTTACTGTAGTTTAGTTAATCAGATTAAGTTACACCCCTTAGATGAGAGTAGTACTGCAATATTATTGTTTGGTAACAGTTTAACTGTAAAGAGACAGGATATCATAGAATGTGTTGAATTGTTGATAGAACTTAATTCTAAATTTAGTTGAAAATTTATTTTAGGTGCTTTACCTTACTCAAACAACTTAACACACACACAAAATATGCACATACACTCATTAAACATGTTATTGTATAACATAACTTGTCGTCATAGTGACGCAATATTGTTTTTTGACGCAAATAAATTTATTAGTAAATTTATTTTAACTAAAGATACAATGTATCTGCCATTTTATATTAAGCGACAAATTGCTAAGTTATTAGCATACAATTTACAGCAAGGCAGTGAGCCTTGTGTTGACAATTTATTTGATAGGGTTAGTACATGTACTAACAACGTTTTTATTGACACATCTTGTGATTTAAACTCCAAGATAGGACAACAGTTAGGCTGCAGTATTTGAATATAGTACATCAAAACATGCAGGGCCTATCTGGCAAAGAGTTAGAGTTAAGTTTATTTCTAGAAAAATATGACGTTAAGGTTTTGTGCTTAACTGAACATTGGTTAAGCACCCATGAGGTTATTGTTATAAATGAATATTACACAATGCAGAGTTCGTATATAAGAAAGCAGGCTATTAGAGGCGGTTCTCTCATAATGACTTCAAATTTATTAAAATGCAAAGAACGTAAGGATATTGTAAATTTATCTATTGAGCGCACTATTGAGTTGTCCTGTGTGGAACTAGACTTATATATTATAATTTGTGTATATCGACCCTCTTCTGGTGATTATAATTTATTTGAGACTGTTATGGAAGATGCTCTTAATAAAATTATAGGTAGTCATAAGAATATTATAGTATGTGGTGATTTTAATATTAATATTTTAGAGAATTCTTCACAGTGTACTAGATTTCTGAATCTTTTTAAGTCATTTAATTTAAGTAATTTATTCTGTGAACCTACTAGAGTCTCTGAAACATCTTCTACTTGTTTGGATAACATATTTAGTTCTTGTGTTGCTAAAAACCCAGTAGTTATTAGTTCTCTTCCTTCTGATCACCGTGGACAGATAGCTAGTTTTTCATGTACAGCATATGATAAATCACATACAGTAAAATGTAGGCCTCAAACTACCAATCGTCTTATACGTTTTAAAAACAATATTATCGCTAAACTCAATCCCTCAATTTTGAACTCAGAAAATCCAAATACAATTTATAATTCACTTTTTGGAATAGTAAATAATGAGTTTCAAGATACTTTCAAGAGTAAAACTGTCACATTAAAGGGTACTACCGGATCTTTTAACCAGTGGGCCACTATAGGTATATACAGAAGTAGAGCCAAATTGTTTGAATTATATGGTATGAAACAACATAGATTTGACACACCTTTTCTAAATTATGTAAAATACTACTCAAAAATTTTTAAACAAGTTTGTGTTATGGCAAAATCTTAATTTATTAGTAGGAAAATTAAGCATTCAACAAATGTAATTAAAGAATCTTGGAGAATTATAAATAATGAAACAGGAAGAGCACGACCACGGGAAAACCAATTTGAACTAAAAGAAAACAATTTATTAGTCACCAATCAAACTCAAGTAGCGCATATGTTCAATAGTTTCTTTGCAAGCATACCTTTAACAACCACTAGCTCTTTACAATCATCATCTTTAGACGCTGGAAATTTTTTGCTTAGCAGTGTACCTGAATGCAAGAGCGTGTTTAGATTCGAGCACGTTACCCCGCAAGATATATTGATCGCATATAATTCAATTAATATTAAAAATACCGGCGATTTTTGGGGCATTTCAATTAAAATTTTAGGTACTATAGTTGAGACTGTTGCGCCTTACCTCTCTATAATTTTTAATCAATGTTTTGACTTAGGCGTATTTCCGGATTTGATGAAATTAAGTTAAATCATACCTTTATTCAAATCTGGCAGTAAAAATGACGTAAATAACTTCAGGCCCATCTCTATCTTGCCGGCATTTAGTAAAATATTTGAAAAGATTTTATTAAAGCAGCTACTAAGACACTTTAATTTAAATAGTCTGCTTCATAAAGATCAATACGGATTTACTAAAGGTAGACCCACTACTGATGCGGGTATTGCTCTCATAAAACACGTTTATAATGCTTGGGAGTCATCTAAACATGCTATCGGAGTATTCTGTGACCTCTCAAAAGCATTTGATTGCGTTCATCACGACACACTATTGCGTAAGCTCCACCACTACGGCGTAGAGAAAACCGCACTTTGTGTTGTCGAGTCGTACCTGCGGCAAAGATTTCAGTGCGTCGATGTAAATGGGACTACATCCTCTAAATTGCCTATACAGTTAGGCGTTCCACAAGGCTCTATTTTAGGTCCTTTTCTATTCCTTGTATATATTAATGACTTACCTTTTTATTTAAAAAACGTCTGTGATGTCGTACTTTTTGCAGATGATACGTCACTTATTTTTAAAGTAGATAGGAATAGGAATCAATTTGATGATGTAAATAATGCACTTATACAGGTTACACAATGGTTTACAGCAAACAACCTAGTGCTTAATCCCAAAAAAAACTAAATGCGTTAAATTTGCTTTACCTAACGTTAGACAACTGGGACCTAATATAAGGCTAGATAGGGAGAAACTTGACACAGTTGACTCGACAGTGTTTCTAGGCATTACACTAGATAATAAGTTACAATGGGGTGCACATATAGCATGTCTTGCAGGTAAGCTCAGCTCTGCTGCGTATGCTGTCAAAAAAGTTAGACAACTTACTGATGTTGACACAGCTCGTCTAGTTTATTTTAGCTATTTTCATAGTGTCATGTCCTACGGTATTTTGTTATGGGGCAAAGCTTAATAATAAATAAATATTAAGAATATCTTCGTTCTACAGAAACGAGCGGTACGAGCAATATACATGTTAGGTGCAAAAGATACTCTTAGGGAACGCTTTAAGTCTATAGGGATTCTTACAGTAGCCTCGCAATTTTTATTTGCTAATATATTGTATATTAGGCAAAATATAGGTTTATTTACTACAAAAAGTGATGTACATAACATAAATACTCGAAACAGGCATAAGTTATATGCCCTTTATCATCGTTTACATAAAGTTAATAATTCTTTTGTAGGGCTAGGTATTCGTATATACAATAAAATACCAATTAGTCTTTTAGAATTGCCATGTAGTACGTTCAAAAGTAAAATAAAAGACTGCCTTATTAGGAAAGGTTATTATACCATTAATGATTATTTCAGTGATAAGGATAGATGGTCACTTACACTAGCCAACTCTTGATTTTTTTAATTTATATAGATGCCTTACTTATCAGTTTTTTTATATAATATCTCTAGTTCTATTAATTTAATATTCATGCATTATTAGGTCATTGAACTTACTACATTTACATTTTCATTGTTGTTCCACAAATTTTATTAAAATTTGCTACAGTGTTAGATGAAGGTAACTCGTTATCATGGGCTGGATACTAACGTTTTTGTTATTTTCGTGTATTCATATACCGTCACTTTCTGAAACATACTTTTCCACCATAGTTCTGAACATGATCGCGAGTTGCCTACATTATAAGGCGTAAGTGGATGCTCCTGTTCACATTTGAAGAGTACTACAGCACTTAATTTAGTAACTACATATTTATTTAAGTATTATGTATGTTCCTATTTAATATTTACAAGTAATTAATTACAATGTGAAACAGTTGCAGCTCCTTACAAAAACAAAATATGTACCATAACACTGGCGATTAAAAAGAGTGGCCACGAGTTTTATTGCCCGTTCTTTCTCGTGGTTCTACCTATTGCTCTGCGAATGGGCAGTAAATGTGAATGTAGAAGCATTATTAATTTACTTTAAAAATTTGACGTTCATAAGCGTCACGTTGTGACCTAGATGAATAAATGATTTTTGACTTTGACTTTGAATACAACACATCTACCCTTAAACGACCTAACGCGCTCATAAGTTTGATCCAACGTACAACAAACGTTGGCCGTAGGCACCGATACACAGTGCCTATAACACGGTCCGTTTATTTCGCTCGTATTGTATGTTGTGATAAAATTAGTCACTAGTCCCGCGCAACTGGTCGATATTCATAGCGATACAAAACTCACGGGTGGCGGGTTTTACAAGTTAGAAGATGTCAGCGAATAAAGCTGAGAATAAATATGCACACTACTATTATGAACGGGGTTTTGTGAGGATAGGTGAAAGAATCTTTGATACTCTTTCACGCGAAAACTTTTGAACTGGAGAGGAGGATTATATCTCGATGGAGAGTATTGGGAGAGGCCTTTGTCCCACCGTGAACCTTTGTCTGTCGGCTCATACGATAATTTCCAAGGGACACTTGGGAAACTTTATATGATGATTCTTCAAACTGCTTTTTCCAAGTCTGGATATACTTTTTATCCATGCATTGGTTGAATTATTGCTTAGTATTTTGCGATACAGTATTTTTTATACCCAGAGCGGTTGATCGTTTTTTAATAATAGAGATGAAATGCGTCCTCTCATACCTTAAACCATGATCAGCCAGTAATTTGAGTGTCATTCGAGATAACGCGCGGACATCAGTTTGATTGTGGCTCGTCAAATAAACTGTACTAACTTAAATGTTTCATATGTCCATGGTTTGGGTAGCCGGCCCGAATTGATACACGCTTTGAATTAACTAAAGCGACAGTTGACAGAGTAATGTTGTACTAAGTTATCTACTTAGTTGTTGTTGTTCAGTGGTAGAACGAGGTATGATGTCGTCCAGCTAGTGAAAGGATTCTTTGACATAACACTGCCGCTATTGTCTTTTATGCGTTGTACTTTGTCTAATTTCTTCTATTTTAAAACAATACGGAGTGTTATGGCAGTGTCAGTTGTCATGATAATATAAAATGTAGGTTTGTAACATTTTGAGTTTGAAAAGAGTGGCGTGAGTTGCTACTAGATTCTTCCTTTTATCTCGGATCAGGATAAGACGACGGGCGTTCATATTTTATGATGAATAAATTAATTTGAATTTGTCTAGGCAGGTAAACATCCTGGTGGAGCGAGGTCTGTCGAGAACTTGTAGTGTAGAGTTAAGACCTTAGTATATAACCAATGTAACCTGTATTTTATAGAACACAATATATCTAATCGTTGCGCAAACAACATCTTTTATTCCCTCCTTTACTTGGCGACCCTGCCAGCGCATATCATGTAACGGGATTACATACGTTGCTAAGTCGATACATCGAACTAAGTTTATACCAAAAGGTTTAAAGAAATAAACAACTATTTTTATCGGCAAAATGAGGCGGCGAATAAAAAGAAGAAAAAAGGCGCTTAGTTTGCAGTTCCATTAACAAAGGACCACCACACAGGTATAGTTGGAGAGTGCCTGTACCGCAAATCAGGATATAGACAAAGAAAAATGTAAAAAACAGAGTTTTTGGAGAGAAAAATGTGGCAAACAGATGTTTTTGGAGAGAAAAATGTGGAGAGCAGAGTTTTTGGATAGCAAAGAATGTAGAGAACAGAGTTTTTGGAGAGCAAAAGATGTGGAGAACATCAAGGATTGGAATTTGGATATCCGGAACACCAAATCCAAGGGAGAATTAGGTGCCTGTACCTATAGATAGGCAAGAGGCAACCAACTAAACCACTTAGAGATCACGTCACCGGCTCAGAGTTCGTGAAAATGACGAATCGATTACGTGAAGGAAGTGGCCAAATTGTGAAAAAGGCAAAAAGTTATTGTACATGTATTGTGTTGTGAGTGCTCAAGCCAATTGAGTGCGCGTTGTTCCAAATCCTTACACACTACAAAGTGTAAAGTGCTTATTAAAATAACTAAATACTTTTTTAAAGGTTCAAGATAAGATAAGATAAGATAGTTTTATTTCGTGAAAACATGAGTATTGAGTAAAAGTTACAAAAGCTTGCATGCAAGATGGTAAGTAGTCGTGTGTTCTACATGTCTTGCCGTTGCCGGCGTACAAAATCCAGATAATAAGCTAACTCATAAAGAAATTTTAGGCAAATTTGAACAAATTTAGAACATTAAATAGCCATTATTAGTTACAAAATTAAAAAATATAAAATAATAAACTGATATACAATATAAATTAAAATTATAATAAATTCAAGTGTAACTAGATATTTCACACATTTTAATGAAAATTTAAACATAAAGACATAAATTATTAATGGAACAACTAAGGACCACAGAATTATAATTTACACAGCGTGCATAGTTTAGAGAGCTAATATACACATAGTTATTGTGTGATGTTACAAAATGTCAGCTGAAATAATTTAAAATGTTTAATACAGGTTTTGTCAGAAATTTAAATAAAACAATTTTAATATAATAATGTCATACAAAAAGGAAAGAAAATAGCATGTGAAAAGGAGAATTCAGACAGCTAAACAAATTTTAAGTTTTGTCCAACAGAAAATCAACCAAACAACTAAGTATATATTATTATTAAGTGATAATAAAAATGTCAGATTAAATTATTCCAAATACAGGTAATGTCGAAAATACTAATAATCATAATACAACTGAATAATCACAAGAATACAATTAATAATAATAATAATATATAAGTCATTGGTTAGTGTACTGTAAGAAATGAAAATGTCACAAATTCTGGGAGTAAATATCAAGTATCAAATATTGAAAAGTCATAATTACTTTTTCAATCACGGTCATTGAGGTAGTCTGTCACACTATAATAGCATTTGTCAATAAGGTATTTTTTAAGACGTGTTTTGAAATCGTTAACGCTTAGTTGCTTAAACTGTTTCGGGACTTTATTATAGATGATCGGCGCCATGCAGAAAATACTATGATGCATTAAAGCGGTTCGGGATTTCACAACACACCAGCGATCAT
The DNA here is from genome assembly GCA_944739405.2 of Euclidia mi. Taxonomy (NCBI): domain Eukaryota; kingdom Metazoa; phylum Arthropoda; class Insecta; order Lepidoptera; family Erebidae; genus Euclidia; species Euclidia mi. The sequence goes on along the minus strand of OX123204.2, from coordinate 19,171,228 downwards.
TATCTCTACGGTTACGCTGATTAACCTCGGATAGTTTATTGAATAGGCAGGGATTCGTTTTAACAAACGCTGCTATCTCATATATTTACAGCGAGGGAACTGTTAAAATTTTATATTTAATAAAATAAGGCCTACAGCTATCTACAGTATTAAGTTTGAATATAACTCTAATTTTTGCGATTTAAAAATTAGTTTTTTATTGGTGGAATTACCCCAAAATAAGATCCCATATCTTAAAATAGAATCAACCATACCGTGGTATGCCATTAACACAGACTCAATATTCAAAATAGCAGCAAGTTTATATAAGGCATAGACCATAGAGTTAACTTTCTTGCTTAAGAGTTCGGTATGTAACTTCCAATTTAGATTTTTATGTATTGTTACGCCCAGAAACTTTGTGTAATCTACTTTAACAATTTCTTTGTCTTGATAAGATACAGTAATATCAGGAGTTGGAACTCTTTGACTAAAGAACACGGCTTTAGTTTTTTCTAAATTGATTTTAAGATTGTTATGATTCTGATCGTGTTGTTGATTTCCTTTGCATGGTCTGCTTTATTAGCAGTAGCATGAATAGTCACAGTACTGTCGTCTGCGAATAAGGCCATCGGATGCTCTGTTACGTTTGGGAGGTCGTTTATGTAGATGATAAACAGAAGTGGACCCAGAACGCTCCCTTGGGGAACACCATATTTAACTGGCAGTGGAGCTGACGCGTATGTAACATCTCTTTTGGTAGAAATATTAATAGATGATATCTCGGTGTATTGAGCGTGACCTTTGAGGTAGGTTTCCAACATGTTTACAATGTTTCCTCTAATGCCACATGTCTCAAGTTTCTTTAGTAAGATATCGTGATGAACGTAGTCGAAAGCTTGAGTCATGTCGCGCTGTCGGCTCTATATCGGCGGTATTTTGTTGTCCATTTTTGTTATTACATTCCTATATTGATGGTTCTATTCCTTCGAAAACCTTTTTGGAAATTGGATAAAATGTTTTTTCTTTCTAAATAATTATAAATCTCATTGTATATATACTTTTCGAATATTTTAGATATAACTGATAAAAGAGAAATTCGTCTATAACAATTCATATCCTGATTATCACCCTTTTTAAAAATCGGTTTGCAGATAGCAATTTTTAAATAAGAGTTGGTTGGACAGGCAGTATTTTTTGCATTGAGTCTAATGTCGGTTCTATTTTATCAATGAAGAATTTGTTGAACGCGTTTGTAATAGCCACTGGATTAGTAATAGTTTTGTCATGATGTTTAATTGAGAAAATTGAGTTCTTAGGTATATTGAACTTTGCCTTATTTATAATTGCCCAAGTAGCTTTCGATTTATTTGTTGATGTTGCAATTTTATAACTGTTTTGAGCACGTTGTGTTAGTTTTATAATTTTTCGGTACAGTTTGGAGAAATTTTTAAGTTTATTTTTTATTTCTACATTGCTAGTATGTCTGAAGGACCATAGCAACTTTCTTTTATTTTTGCTGCACTTCCTAATGCCGCGCGATATCCATTTAGTATTGTTTTTCGTTTCAATTTTTATTAGTTTGAGGGGGAAGCAGGAACCGTATATTAAATTGAACATGTCTATAAAGGCATTGTAGGCTATGTTTGGATCATTTGTGTTGTAGATTTCGGAAAAAGTGAGATTTTGAATATAATTCTTAATTTTAATCAAGTTTTCATTACTATAATCACGTCGTTTAATGTACCAATGGCTAATTAGACAGCTAGTGTTTGTGCGGAATTTGAGAATCTGCGAAGTGTGGTCTGATAGACCGAATTAAATTATAGCCGATTTGCATTTATTACCTAGATTGTGTGTGAAATTATCAATGCAGGTGCCGCTTTTAAGTCTAGTCGGTCGTCGGAGTTCTAATTTTAGATTGTAGTTCATTAAGATACACTCTAGTTCCAACAAGATATTGTTAGCTGTAAGGGAGTCAATGTTAAAATCACCCGCAATTATGACATTTACTTTACGATTTTTAAACAAGTTTTGTAGTAGTGATTAAAAAGGCTCTAGAAACATATTAAAATTATTTGATTTTGGTACTCTATAGATACAAACAATAATAGTCCTATCTGTTTCTAGTTCGACAGCACAACATTCAAAGACTCCGTCAATTGAGAGGCTCGCTATGCTTGTCAATTCTTTGCAGCGGTATCCTTTTTAACGAGAATACAGACTCCTCCTCTCTTGCTCGCTTTTCTACTGAAGCATGCTTCCATTGTAAAATTAGGCAGTAGTAAAAACTGTTCTGTGCCGGCAACAAAAACTGTTCTGTGTGTTCATAACAATAGTAATTAATTCGTCTACTAAAATTTATTACTAAAACTAGTTATTATCATACGTCGTTTGGTCGACATTCCATGCCAAAGCGCTATGAATTTGACACCCTGTATCTTATTGCTAACCATTTACCGAGAACGATGTTATGTTTTGCATTCCGTACTAAATATGGTGCACTTTTGTTATACGTAATAATGTTATGCGTAGATAAGATGATATTCCCATATCTTTTATTCCCTCCTTTACATGGCGACCCTGCCCGTAACTGGAGTTGGTCTGACGTAAGCGAATTCTCGTGAAATTACATTGCAATGGATAGTACATGAACGGGTTCGAAAATAATATATATTCTTAGAAGAAGTACATCCTTATTATTCGTCATGCATTTCTTTATCAAATATTTGATTTGTGAGCGACTGCCGCTGGTTGGAGGCATTTACTGAAAAGATATGATGTTAAGGCATTCGAGAGGAGGAGACAATGGCCTTGGTTACGATGGGAGCTTGGATTATACAAGATGAAGAATACGTTTCTGGAGGACTGGATTCCAAGTGAGCGTATATTAAAGTGCTAAAATCTAAAATAAATAGTGTTTATCGTATCAGTGAAATAAAATGTGCGCGACTGTACTTCGTACAAGTAAAATGTCATTTGGACTCCGGTCTTATTAATAAAAAATGCTTATTCTTCTCTTACTCCAAAGTAACACCGGGAGTAGTTTATTCTAGATTAGTTATGGAATAGCTACATGTTAATAACGGTATTAATAAATACGAATTAAGTTCGGAGTAACAATACTAATCATACACTGAGATTAAGGTATACGCTATGGCAACCCACTGATATTAAAAGTAAAAAGAATGAACAAAATGACCTGGTCGAATAAAAACTTTTTATTAAACACTTTTATTTGACAACTAGCTTTTGCTCGCGGTTTCGCGCGCGTTTAATTCGGGGTAACACAAATCTTTCTTTCTTTCAGTCTCAAGTTGTGGGAAGACACTCCTGATTATTCTAAAGACTTCAGAAACTCTATAAGGTACAAAGCAGCTCGGTCAGTAGGTATTCATGACACTATATACCTAGTATGATTATATTTTGAATATTTTTTTTTTGTTTACAATTAACAATATAATTAAATTAAATCTTAAAATAATAAAAAAAACGAATTAATATATACAAGGGAAAATTCAAAAAATTAAAAATTAAAATTTAGAAGGCGTCATGAAACTCATCCGCATCGCAGTCAATTGGAAGCGTGCCCAGAAGACTGGCAGCATTGCCTCGTTGGATGGCTATACTTATTTTTTGAGCCAAATACGTGCCAGCCCTCTGGTCACGCGAGGCGTCTATAAGTCTCCTTGCGAGATCTCTAAAAAGTGATCGCGCACTTGGACCCCATGGCCCCAATGTTTCGACCCCAAACGGCTCAAATACATAATCTCCTATTAGATTTACATATTTGCGCCGTTTGAGTGTCTCCGCTATAGCAGCAGCAGCGCCCGCACAACCTGCTGTGCTGGGAAGATGAGATGGCGCAAGGGTATCGACACATGTTGCGTCCCATACCAAAGGCCTACCCAGCTTCCACGGCAGTAACGACATCCCGTCTGGTCTTTTGCCATCGTCGCGTGCCAAGCCTTGAGGTTCAAGTTGGGCTGGAACGCCAGCGGTGGCAAGAGCACGACGCAGTATGTCATTGAGGTTGGCGTGTCGAGAAATACGACCCGCGCTCCTGCTGCATGACAGGCCATGGTGACCAAGGCTATCGACAGCCTCTCCACAGTGACAACGATGCGGAGAGACACATGACGCACCTAAACGGAGGCAAGTAGCAAAGCGGAAGGTCGTATCGTCCAACATGGTACCTATATTGGACGATGGCAGTGCCTGAAGCCAGAGGCCCGATTCCCATTCTCCCACAGCCAGCAGGCGAGCACGCTCCGCAGCGTTGGACGATGTATTGAGAAGGTTTTCTCGTACCACGCTGCAAAGCGGCCCATCCCATTGCCTCTGGGAGGATAAGTTTCGGGGTAACTCAGTTCCTGGACAAGCATTTCTCCAAGCGTTCAAGGCATCGGTCTTACACGGCACTTCAGAATCAACCAGTGTGGGAGCTAAAATTTTCCTAGTCAATTCTGCAGTGCTGTGGACCGATGACAAGAACGCTGGCAGGCTTACGTCGGTAATTTTGCGAACGCCGAGGCCGCCCAAGCGCACAGGTAAGGACGCCTGTAGCCACACCCGGTCGTTCAGGGCCACATTCAAAATTTTACTCAGGGTATTCTGTATAATTTTGTTAATTTGAATGAGTGGAGTTGGATTTTTCCAAAAAGGTGAGCACCGTAATGCGTGCGTAAATTTAGGGACAAAAAGACAATATCGAATAATAGTGAAAGCCGAATGTATATTAATTTTGAGTAGCCTGTCAGAAATTTCACTAAAATTTTGAATTTTTTCCTGTATAAAAGAATCAAAACCGTCGTCTAAAATTGGGGACCCCAGGAGGCGAAGAGAACTTTTTTCAACTTGAGTGATATTGGGAGCCAAATATTGAAATTTTGAAAGAATAGAGGATTTATCTAGATTGTCATTAATAAAAATTTCGCATTTGTTTGTATTCAGTTCTAAGCCTATGGATAAAAATTTTGATTTCAGAAGTGCTAGATCTTGATACACAGACTCTACGTCACCGCCCAGGGTTCCATCATCGAGGTACCAGATGCTTAATTTAGAATTTAGTTGGGTTATAACTGGATGGATGGCCAAACTAAAAATTAGTGGTCCAAGAGGGTCACCTTGTTGACAACCGACGGCAGATTCTAAAAGATGTTCTTTGTATATTAATTTAAAAGGGTGTCTATAACATTGCCAAAGAAAATTGTAAATTTGGGATGTTTCCAATTTAACTTGTGTCAACAAAGTGTCCCTGTTGACTGAGTTAAAGGCATTCTTTAAGTCAACCTTCAAGATAACCTCACCTCCATTACAGTCAAGGTACGATGACAAGGCATGTACAGCAGCCTCGCAGCCTCCTCTGGAACCATAGCCAAGCTGTTGTGGCTGAAATTTACAAGATAATGAGGTGTTAAAATGGCGACAGCATATCTTGGCTGCCATACGCCTGTATGTGCACCCAACGGCAATGGGACGAATGCCACCATCCCGCTTTCGCAAGGCGCACAGATTAGCGCCATACAAAACGTCGACGATGGCATCGTTCACATTGCCGGAGAGCATGAGATTAGTTAATGCCGTTAGCTCACCCAAAAGCGAGTCGCCGGCCGCCCCAGCGCTTGAACACACAAGATCTTTCAAATGTTGTGGTGTCAAACCGTCGAGACCACCAGCAGATCCGCTCCGGAAGGAGCAAACGGCACCAACCACGTCCTTGGCTGTAATGCTGAGAAAACCCGAGTCAGTGTTAGGTGGATCAGGAAAGGAGAGGTTATCCCCTGGCGCTGGATGCTTGCTCTGCAGACTCGCGAGTGTGTCGGCAGAGCAAGGCGCCACCACATCGGTACTGAACAAAAGCCTGGACGCTCCCCTGATATCACCTTCCCTCAGTTTAGACTCTACATGGTGGTAGATGGTGCTATTGCGGTGTGCTTTGGCAGGATGGTAATTTAATTTTGATGTCGAAATATTGCAATTTTCTTTTATTTTGGTTGTCAAACTTTTTTTTGTAAGCCTGTCTTCTTGAGCATGTAGAATTCTATACGGAAAGGTGAGTAACTGTTCCCAAGCCGTAATAGAATTCTCCCGAATGACAAGGCCTATGCATTGTGCTAGATTTTGAGCCACTGAAGGCCTCGCACCACGGGGAATTCTCTTCAGAACCGGAATGGAATTTTTTAACTGACTCAAATATTGCCAAAAAAGAATTTTAGGGGCGTCTGTGGAATTACTGTGTGTAGTACTGGACGTATTGGGGCCGGTAAGTACATTTTGGTTTTTGTGAATTTTGCCAAAATGTACTTTAAGGCCCCGCTCACCTTTGAAAAATCGTGCCTGGGAACAGATGGGGCAGCGCACCAGGGTAGAAGATGTGTAAGGTTCACTGGCACCTATTTCTTCATCGCTCTTGCCACCATTACACGACATATGCCGAACAATTAACTATATGCACTAAAAATAAACTTATCTAAATAAATAATATCAGAACAACACTACAATATACACTTTGACATATGACAATTAATATTTTTCTTGTCCGTGGTGGCGGACCGTTGCCGTCGGCCAGTGCGCTAGCGGAGGCCGGCATGGAGGCTAGCGCTGTACGCCAGCGCTTCGATGGCTGTCACGGCGCTCCTCGCACCAGCCAGCAAGATATTTTCTATATCGGATAGAATGGCTTCAATGTAGGTGTTAGGCTCGCTTTACTTTCTTTAGCGAGCTAAAGCTGCAGAGGGTGAAACCACCTTATATAAATTTATCCAACCCGATTTCGGAACCACTGTGTTGCGTAGTTTATTTAAACAAATGTGTTAATTATTTTAACGGAATAAAATTTTTCCGACATTCCGTTCCGTAGCTGTCAATTTTTTTTTTTTTTTTTCCTAGTATTATATCTATATAATAACATCGCCTTGAATACAGTCAAATGTCAAAGCCATGTTCCAATACATGTCCAATATAATATATCTATAAACACTTTCGCGTTTATAATATTAGAAGAGACAATTGTTTCAGCCGTTTAAGCGTAGTACTTATATAATTATTAGTTTATATATGCGAATAATGTAATCACCGTGCACAATATGACATTATATTATATGATGTGTCAGTACTGACAGATATACGCACAACGCACTGAATTATCATAGCGCATGCGTTCTTACTTCCAAGAGGTAAATTTGTGCCGTACAAACTTCTACCCTTTGCAAGGGCAAGCGTTTGTGTTGGTTGGCAATCTTCAATGAAATAATCTCTATTAATTTAACCCACAATCATAGATCATACAGCCCACAATAATAATATTATAAAATCAGATACTAGTAAGTACCCTAACGAACACCAAACAAATGTGAAAATATATTTGGGTTATGTATATAAATCTCAATGAAAGTTGGAAATACAATATAAATCTACGAGCTTTTGCCAGCGGCTTCGCTCGCGTAAATTCGAAGTACCACAATTCTCTCATAATAGACGGATACTTAAATAATCATTGTCGTTTAAACAAACTGTTTATACCGATAAGAAATATATCTAACGGCAAGAAGTATTTACACATGGTATACAAACTACATAGTAGATACTCAACATGACTGTTATTCGGTGACAGTGGCTTTTCTGTCTTTTTTTATTATTACAATTTCTAATACTGTCAGAACCATTAGAAATTAACAAAATACTCGACAATCCGAATTTTGCGGATATATGTTGTCGACTCGAAATCTTTATTTTTTATGTTTTAGTATTCAGGTAAAGTTTCGATCTAGTCTACCGTACCCCATAACAAATAGATGCTCACTCCTTGCTTACTCCAGCGTTAAACCATAGGAGTAACTTTTATTCCCAGAGTAAATTACGAATAGTTAACTCCGTCCTTACTCCTAGTTTATTAATACAATAATTGCCTAATCTTGGCTTAAGTCTTGGAGTAAAGTTGTTCTGACGTTAATCCTAGTTTATTAATAATACTGATAAGGTATTATCATGTTTAACAGACACTAAAAATTGACTTCATATAGTTTATATTTTTACCTTATATGTATATACTCTTTTTTTAAAGTTATAAAGTTTTTTTCAATACGGTTTATATTAATTGTTACTTGTTATTTTCTTATCAAAATGAAAAATCGTATGATATATTCAGGGATCGCCCACCTGAGAGGCAATATGAACGTTTATTTTTTTTCATTGATAATACAAATGTATTTTATATATAACTATAGGATTGAGAAATGAATATACAAAAAAAATATGTGATTGAAGGCTACATAACAAATATGAATGACAAAATATTTGATGATTAACTTTCTCACGTGCTTGAAGTCTGATCAACTAAAAGTAGTAGAGCATGTAATAATCATTTTATTTTGAATGTATGAATTGATTTCGAATAAATATTTTATAGGTACTAAATTGTACTGTGATGAAATGCGAGTTAAGTAATTATGTAATAAAAACCAAATTCTTGATCGTCATTGTCCGCGAGCCGGAATGTCGAGAGATTTAGGTTAAATACAAATGTTATTTTAATAAACGAGTATTAAATGATATTATAATGTCAAATGTGAAGATTATGACTATAAAATGTTAAAATATGAAGAAAAAATAAAGATGAATGATAAGAAATATTAATAAAGGAGTGAAATGGATAATTGAATAATTGTTGAAGTAAATTACATGAAATGTGTATGAAATAGCTATGATTTTTAAGTGACTATAAAAATGTATTATGAACATGACATAACTTGTCTTATTATAGACTAAGATTTTCATAACAATCGAACTTTGTATTACTAACAATCTTCAAGATACGCATTGCTACTTAGCTGCATAGCAACGACTTTTATGGTGATGCATCAAATTGCAAGATCACCTCGGATGATACTTTGTTTTGATAAACGATGTTTCTATCATTAATGACTTGGCTTGTTTAGTTTTATTGAAACATGTATGACATATAATTCGATTATAATATTCACAAGTATAATCGTAATTAATCAAATGTATTCTAGTTAGATTTTTTTTTTATTTTGTATTCATTTTTAAACCTAACTACATCTCAATATATATATATTTTTTGTTAATGGCTTTGTCGCTTAGCGACCACATTGCCATATTGATAAATACATTAGAATATTACACACTAAATTATATCATTAGTTTATATAATTGCTTGGCTTCCTCTGATGTAGGATTAGCCAACAGACTATTACAAAATCCAACTTCGTGAATATTTTTTTGGCCAAACAGACAAGATCTTAACTGCGATTCCGGCTACATTCCATCAGGATGTGCAGTACATCATCAATTACATTACAAAGAGAACAGTTAGGAGAAGGGACTCTTTTCATTAAGAAGCCAAATTTATTAGATGCAATGTGCCCGGAACGAAGTCTAAGCGCAGTAGTTAAAGATAGTTTATTTGGAGCTGCATTATCAATCCAAGGGAATTTATACACATTCGGTTGAATAGTACGGTACCAGATGCCTCTCTCTCTCGACCGTTCGTCAAAGTACTCTTGCCAGCTGTCCCAACAATTCTTTTTAACTTGACTGATGTGATCAGAGTAAAGCGGACTAATATTTGTAGGGATTCCATCAACGAGAGCTTGTTTAGCCAATATGTCTACTTGATCATTTCGTTCTAGCTGAACATGAGACGGAATCCACTGGATAGTGATTAACATGGAATTTTGCATTTTCAGAATTGATTCATAAATACCATAAGCTATCGGGCAGCCTCGCCCGGGCGAGGTGTACCGAGTCAAGTGTTGCAGGGAGCTTTTTGAATCTGTCAAAATGACGAATTTATCAAAATCAATTGATTCAGCGTAAGACAAAGCTTCAGCTAAAGCAATTAGCTCAACATGTATTATAGAAATATCCGCATCAATCCTGAGCCTAACTGAACTACCAAGTTGAGGGTCCAAAAACGCCGCACCACACTCTTTCCTATATTTAGAACCGTCGGTGTAGATTTTATAGTAGCAAGAGTATTGGCTGTCTATAAAACCAGTGCAAATGCTTTTGATGAGCTGGATATCATATAAACATTTGGCTTGGGATAACCCTGGAATATTATCTTTAACCACTGAAGAAACGTTAATGTTACTAACCCAAGTGTCAAGAGTAAACATCTCAAGTTGATGGGTAGAATGAATATCGAGGGCATTGATATTTTCAAAAATGGATACAAGTAAGGAAAGTTTTTTGTTAAGCCAATATCTAGCTAGCTTATATCTTGAGAGCTCTTCTAATAAAACTAAAATTTTGCTATTTTGAAATGATTTCGCCTTAAGCAAATATTTTCCAGCTAAATATTTCCTACGAATAAAAAGGGGTGGAAGACATAAATCATTTTCCATGACATGGATAGGGGTGCTACGAATATAGTTACCTATAATGCGGAGAGCCTGATTTTGTACCCTGTCTAATTTGATTAGGCGCGTTTTACAACTATTGTCATACATAAAAGAGGCATAGTCAATTCTACTACGAATTACCAAAATATACAGCCTCCTTAAATGCTTTGGGTGAAGTCCCCACCCAGAACCGGATAGAACTTTTAAAATATTTATGTATCTATTTACTTTTTCAATCAACTCGTTTAAATGTTTACCCCATCTCAGAGAGCTATCCAGCCATACACTAAGGTACTTAACTTGTCCAACCACAGGAATATAGTCCAAATTGTTGTTAATAGAACATTTTATATTGGTTGCACCCGTAAGGCGACCTTTGTTAAAAACGCAGATCTTACTTTTTGATGTGGAAATTTCTAAGCCAAGTTTATTAAACAAATTATTGACATTTACTAACGCTGAATTTAACTCTTGTGCGGCCGCAGACAGATTGCTTGATGATAGATAAAGGACAAAATCGTCAGCATATTGAGTGATTTCAACATTTCGAATACAATTACATATGCTTTTAGTAAGAATGTTGAATAGTAAGGGAGAGAAGGGATCACCCTGTGCTAGGCCGCAGCCAGTAGATCTACTAACATCACTTTCAAAGGAAGAAATTTTAAGCGTCCTTTCATTTAGATAAGACCACAAGTAGCAGCAAATTTTAGAACCCACTCCCATCTGGTCTAAGATTTTCACCAGGCAAGCCACATTAGTGTTATTGTAAGCACTGTCAATGTCAATAAAACAAGCTACTGTGGCCAAATTTTTTGTAAAACCTAACTGAATATACGAAGTTAAAAGAGCAAGATTATCTAAACATGACCGCGCCTTACGAAATCCGACCGTATTAACAGGAAACAAATTGTTTTTTTCGCAGTACCATTCAATTCGTCTATTTACTATAGAATGAAAGATTTTGCACAAACATGAAATTAACGAAATTGGACGCCGTGATGACAAAGAGGTAGGATCTCTTTCATGCTTAGGAATTTGAATTATTTTAACGACTCGCCACTGAGAAGGGACAAAACCAGAGTGGAGACTTCTATTGTAAATATTCAAAAGTATAGATTTACCTGCGGGGGGAAGATATTTAATCATGGAAAAAGATATTTCATCACTGCCAGGAGCTGTGTCTTTTTTTTAATACAGCTGTCTAATTCGTGGAGTGAAAATCTGGATACCAAATGATTATTTGTTGAAGAAAAATGTGGAGGAGGGGGACAAACAAACTCAGGAGTAAGGTTCACAAGCAAATCTTTGACCTGTTCCTTATCAGGACAGAAACTCGGAAGACGATGTCCCTTTACCCATCGCATTTTATGCCACATTTCAGACGGCGATGATGTTTCATCTACAGAAGAGCAGAAATTTTAAGTCTTTGAGCCTCGCTAATCCTATTTTGCAAGATATCATAATTAACAGGTGATGGATTACGTCTTAGGTTAGCCAAGGCCAAACGACGCGCTGCGACTGCTTTTGACAGCTTGGGAGATCAATAAGGTTTGGGGCGAAAGTTATTTGTTACATGCTGGGGACACTTTAAATATGAAATATGGATATCTGCCGCTCTTTGTAAATTAGTTTCAAACATATCGTACAGGCATTGAGACTCATCAGGGATAGTAGCGTTGGCGAATAGACTGTCCACGTAATTTGTGTAGGAGACCCAGTCACTTTTACGAAAATTTCTTTTTTTAACAAATTTATGATTGATTCGAGCCATTGAGGATATTTTAATGATCAAATGATCACTACCAAGGGATTCGTTAAGAGGTTTCCAATTAAATAATAAGGCTAAGTCGGTTGAGATAAACGATATGTCTGGCGATGACCTTTGTAATAAACCGTTTACCATTCTAATTCGAGTGGGACTACCATCGTTTAAATGAGTAAAATTGTGATCTATCATCGATTCAAAGATCTGCAGTCCAATACGATCCGTTTTATAGGACCAGTTCGAGTGGTGCCCATTGAAATCGCCTAAAATTTAAGATTTGGTATTGCAGCGGGAGAAAATGTAGTCCCAGTCATTGTGAGAAGGGTTTGCTGAAGGCGGACAATATATAGTAATTATATTCTTAATGTGCTCATAATTAAGTATCTTTAAATGCAAACTTTCAATTCCCTAGTTACTATTGTATATTGGACAGGAAACGGCTTTGACAGAACGGTGAATGAGAGCGGCAACCCCACCATAACCATCGAATCTATCTAAACGAAACAAACTATAACCATTAATTCTGAAAAAACTATCTGGCTCCAACCAAGTCTCGCTTAGAATAGCGATATGTATATTTTCCCTGTTAAGTAGCAGTTCTAGAGAAACTATCTTCGGCCTAACACTTTGACAGTTCCACTGAAAAATGTTAAATTCAAAAAAATTAGGGACTGCCACTGTTGAAGAATATGTTTAACAAATTGGCAGCGGAAAAGTATTGACAAATATAGTTGGCAACCCATTCTGTGATCAACGAGACAACTTGTTTTATTTTGTATTCCAAGGACTCGTTGTTCATAATAATTTGACTGATTTTATATAATAACAATTTAAAGGAAATATCATTACTGCGACCAACCGGGCTGCTATTCCTTTGGTGGCATGTAGGCTGATTTTCTGTCGTTGTTCCTTTTTCTTCTGATTCCACATCTTCGGAAGAACTTGATATTTCAGTTCGACGAGCAGCAGGAGTAGACGGAAGACGGTTTTTCTTTTTGTTCGACTTACTAGTACTACGACTCGCCGGTTTCGAGCTAACCACCACGGAGCTTGATACTCCCTGTGCGACTTCTCTGTACGATGGGCCATCAGGGGTAGGAAATCTGGGCGGATTGGTCGAAGTAGGTACTAGTTCAGGAAATTCCTGGCTTTTTTCGGGCACTACTTGTGGGTCAGGGGCTGACGACTTCGGTGAGACATATAATGAAAGGGCCTTTCTAAATGTGCAATTGAATTCAGCCATGAGTTCTTGAAGCTTCTTTTCTTTGATGAATATAGGACATCCTCTATCAAGTGCTAAGTGCGGGCCTTTACAATTCACGCAAATTGGCTTAGTAGCCGCACATGAATCATGGTTCTCCGTGCATTTTGGGCAGACAATTTTTCTTGATGGACACACTTTTTTGGGATGGCCAAACCTCCAACACTTGGTACATTGTGTCACCGGAAATATGAATCTAGTCTACTTTAATTCTCATCTCAAAAATAAATACGTAAGCAGGCAATGACGGTCCTTTAAATCCCACTCTAATGGTTTCGCTTGGTACCCAATTCTTGTCATCGGCAGAGTCCTCGTGAGAATTTCGTCTGTCTAGTCTTTTAACTGACATGATTGGATAGTCAGACGAAATGTTCTTCAATAATTCTTCATCGGATATGTCTAAATCGACGTTCTTTATAAGGCCGTAGGACACGTCAACCTCGGAGGTCTTACGAATTTTCCATCCTAGATTAGAGAAAGTACTGCATTCGGCGAATTGTTCTGCACTACACTCCTTGTCTAAGGTTATATGGATACGGTACTGGTGAACGTATTTAACTTGGACAATGTGAGAGATATTGTTGTCTTTGAAAAGTCGCGCAAGTTTAAATTTTTTGGGAATGGGATTGTTGCTGGTAACACAAACTTGAATTTTAGTATCAGATGGGTCTGATGGTGCTTGATTCCCATCTAAGGAATTTGTCGGAAGCTTCCGTCCTCGTTTTACGGTGTTCCAACCCTCCTCCGATGATATCTCCTCCCTATGTCTTTTGTAACCCGAAGTAAGGTCATCAACATCCATATCGGGTGTGTTGTCTACGCACGACTCTAAACCACCAACCTCGCTTTCCCCGCTTAATGAATTAATCTCGTCTCGAAATATATCCGTAACATTCATTGTGCCTACAAGAATATCGAGCAGCGGTCAATCAAACCGGTATTCGCCGGCCAGGCGGCGCGCGCGATGCGCCGCGCTCAGGTAATATATTATTATGTAAACAAAGTGTTTGCGATAAACCGTAGCAGTAAAGTAAATAATTATCGACTGCTCGCGGCGAAGCACCGATCAACACTGTCAATAAATATGTAACAAAAAAAATAACAAAAATGTATTTGTATTTTTTTTAATTCTGCGAAGGGAGGTGTAGTGTAGAGTTAAGACCTTAGTATATGTATAACCAATGTAACCTGTATTTTATAGAACACAATATATCTAATCGTTGCGCAAACAACATCTTTTATTCCCTCCTTTACAAACTTTTATAACGCAATGAAAGATCTTCAATAATTATTTTTAATTCCCTCGGTCCCCGTAAGAAAACGCCAGTGGGTCGTTGTTATTGTACGATATGAATTGAGTTGTACAATTGCTACACTTAAATGGGCTTACGGTTGATTAAATGTTCTCTTATCATCATGAAAAGAATACTGAAAGACTTATATTTGTTTAAGTCACTATATATTTATGAATTTGGCTGAATATTAGCTTTTCCACAACTACCAGTCTGACCTCCGCATCCCAAAGGAAGATAAGACTAGTTTCAGTTTATTCAGAGCTACTGACTTCCTTGAACGATTGTCAAGATCTTCATGACAGTCGGTACCGGCAGTTTAACATGCTTTCTAAGGCACGGGACAAGCGACAACTGAGGACTTTCATTAAATGGTAACTGTTCGCATTTTACTGTTTCCATTACAATAAATCATCAATAGGTTCGCCCACCAATACGCGAGACCTAAAATTCATAAGGCGAAATTTGGGCGTAAAATTGCACCTCTGCCTTACCCCTTTAGGGACACAGACGTGACGATATAAAAAATAATGATTACTTATTATCATACAGTTTAAGTATTTTCTTTAGAATCCACATGACTGTTATCGCTTAAACTTATAAAGGCCCTTTCTTCCAAGGCTCATCTACGTATGATTCTATTATTTTACGTATAATTTCCATGGCAAACGAAAACTATGATGAATTTATCTCCTGAAATTCTACGTATCAGTATATAATTTGGCAATATGCTGGGTAGTTAGAAATAAGCTACAGAAAAACATAGATTTGCTGGTGAAATGTACTTGGTATTTATACACAGATATTTCCAGAAATGTCGGATTAGTTTGTGTAAATTACGAGTTTGAGTCTATCTACTATTTAATCCTACTGTGATTTAAAGTTCAAAGTTTGGTTAGGTACATATAATACTACCATTCCTGAAAGAGTACGTAATTGTTACTAACTTTGTGACAATGGCTTAAGAGCATTTTAACTAATTAGACGCTATGTGAATAATATAGTAATAAATTCGACCTAGGACTAAAATAACTAAAATTCTAATTATTAGTAAAGATAACTGAACTGGCAGAAAATGCCACTAGGCATTAAGTCCACCTGTTTACTATTTTTGTGCATAAAGATAAAAAAATAAAAAATAAATTTGCTTATCCCAGTACAATTTTGGTGGTATTACGTCAATTCAGTTTACAAGTTTTTTTTCAATCATTATTATCTAACTTGTAATGACTTTATTCTTGTAAAATGTGTTAGCTTGTTTTATATGCAATCTAGGTCTCTAGAAAGCCTACAATAAATAACGAGTATAATTTTATTATTGTTAAATTTTCCCTAAGATTTAACTTTTAATTTTCGATGAAACATTTATAAATTGAAATTCAAATTCAAATGTTTATTTGTATAAATGTGGTGTACAACAGGTGTTATAGAACAATTTGGATCCAACATTAACCATTTCAAATATATGGCATACAAATAATAATATACATTCAATTACAATGAAATTTTAACCTTATTTGATATTAATTCTACAAAATTCTAACTACACTAAGACTTACATTTTAAATATTCATCTACGGTGTAAAAACACTTTTCACACAACCATTGCAAAAGTTGAGCTTTAAATTTATTCATCGATAATTCTTTAACTCGTTGTGGTAAATGGTTATAAATTCGTACCGCCATTGCATAACCGTTTCGACTACATTGATCTGTTCTTATTGCAGGAAGTACAAGTTTATTTGGATAACGAGTATTGAAATTACAACTATCTTTGTAATAAGAAAATAGATCATCATTGAATTTTACAAAAACACACATTTCATACACATACAGACACGGAACGGTTAGAAGTGACATTTTACGAAATAAAGGTTTGCAAGTTTCCCAAGGAGCTTTATTACACATAATTCGTATACATTGCTTTTGGGCAACATATACCCTGTTTATATTTACAGAATTTCCCCAAAGCACAATGCCGTATCTTATATTGGACACAACGAAACCGTGATAAGCTTTTAAAGCTGTTTGTGTGTTAGTTATTTTTGCTAGGCGCCATAGCGCATAGGCAAATCTATTTATTCGATTACTTATTTTTCCTACATGTGCTTTCCAATTGCATTTGTCGTCTAAGGTTATGCCTAAGAAAGAGAACTCTGTAACTTCTTTCAACATTTGTCCATTGTAATTTAAATTGATATCAAGTTTCTTAGCGCCTCTATTATGGAATTGCATATATTTTGTTTTATCTATATTTACACTTAAATTATTGTTGCGTAACCAGTTAATTGTATTATATATAGTTTTATTAAGCATGTCATTGTAGTTGCTGTTTACATTATTTTTATTAGGTACCAGTACGGATATATCGTCCGCATAAAGAATACATTTATGTTCTATTATAGAAGGAAGATCATTAATATAAAGAATAAATAGAAGTGGACCTAATATGCTTCCCTGGGGAACACCGACTCTATTGTGCCTTAGATTTGATTTAGTAGATATTTCTTTTTGCTTTGAATTAACATTTATGATCTCCACAAATTGTGTTCCATCACTCAAATAACTTTTTAGCCAGTTCTGTGCAATGCCACGTACGCCGTATAGTTCACATTTACTTAATTGCTTGTGATATTCTAGTCGCCTTTTTTGTACAAGGGTTTAATTACCGTTGTTTTCAATTTATCAGGAAACTTACCTTGTGTGACAGATTTATTATATACACTAATACTGGTGCAATGATTTTACTACATGCTTTAAGAAGGTTTGTAGGAAATTGGTCATAGCCCACCGAAGGCGTATTTTTAAGCAATCGTATTAATTTTTGAACCTCTATGATGTCGGTAGGGACTAAGAAAATACTGGCGTTGTTTGACTTAATTTGTATATTTTTCTGATTGATTTCGTATTGTTGTTGAGAGTTATCTGCCATATTGGTTAAATTAAAAACGTAATCGTTAAATATGTTTGAAATCTTATGAGGATCATCTATTATTTCATTGTTATGTACTATTTGCGATATTGTTCTTGTGGTAATGCTTGGCTTTATATTATTATTTATAATTTTCCAAGACGCTTTACAAATATTTGACGAATTGGTTACGTAGGTTTCGTTACTTAGTCTTTGCGCAGTTGTAATACATTTTCTAAGAAGCTTTTTATATTGAGAATAAAGTGTTTTACTTGACTGTGTCCCAGCCCTATAATTCTTATAAAGCAGTTTGCGCTTTGTTTCAGAAGATATTCTTATACCTTTTGATATCCAAGAATTACACTTTGTTGTGTTACATATTTTAACACTATATGTGGGAAAGCATAAATTAAAAAACAATAAAAGATTATCGTAAAATGCATTGAAAGCAAGATCAGTATCAGTTTCAGTAAAGGTATCTGACCACGAGAGTTGCTCCAAACAGTGCAGGAATTTATCCATGTTGTCTTTGTGCATATCTCTTTTAATTTTAAAAACAAAGGATGACGGAGAGCTTTTATTTTCTACCGGAAAGGAAATTAACTGTCCTGTGTTATGATCGGAGAGCTCTAGCGGTAATACAGTTCCAGCTGCGTCAGAAATGTTACTCAATATTTGATCAATGCAGCTGTTGAGTCTAGTGGGAACGGTTATGTGAATAATAAAATTATAATTTTGAGTAATCCTACGAAACTCAGTGAGCGCTTCACATTTTTTTAAAAGGTCTATATTGAAATCGCCAGTTATAATTATCCTTTTATTAGTTTTATTGCGAGTTTTGATCATTAGTGACTCTAGTTTACAAAGAAATATATAAGGGTAGTAATTAGGTATGCGATAAATACAAATTATGATACATCTGTATTTGGGTATTTCTATTCCACACGATTCAAAGGTAAGCTCAGCTGTGAGTTCTTTTAGAAATGTTACTTTTGTAAATTCAATATAATTTCTACAGAAAATACACACACCTCCTCTGCGTTGTTTGGTCCTTGAAAATGAGTTAGCAAGGTTAAAACCATTCAAGTGCATATTTATTTCCTCACCTGACTTCAAAAAGCTTTCACTTAAGCATAGGACATCAATGTATATACCCTTTTTTGACAAATTCTCAAGTGTAATCTGTAATAATTCCCTTTTACTTAAAATGCCGGCGATATTTTGGTGAAGGATAGAAAATTTATTAGAATTATTACTAACGAAAAAAATTACTTACACTTTTCATACAATTATCTGGGTTTACATTACTAATTTTGGGTATATTATTAGTAGAATCTTTGGAAATAGTCGAAAAATATTTGTGTAATTTTGTCTGTACCAATGTTTTATAATTTACATTCTGCTTTGGTGGAAAGTTATTAGCAATAGTTTCCCGACTGCAAATATAATTAGAGCTTGATTGCAAAACTTGCATACCTGTTTTTCCTGTGTTAAAATTGAGATACAAATGCTCATAATCTATACTGTCTATAGTCAAATTAAGTATGTTACAAGTATCATACATAAAATTATCATAATACCTGTTATTCCTTATAAAATAACAATTCGGTATATTTTGACAAATTAATTGAATTTCGTTATTTAATTTATATTCATTAAGAAATTTATTTTTGATAACATTTAGTACCAAGACAGTATTACCAGCAAGTTTTTTTAAAGAAGCTATTAGTTCTAATAAGAGAGGCATAGGTCTACAATCGTTCTCGCCTACACAAATAATTATTTTGTCACCACAACTAATATCAACCTTTTCGATTTGTTGCAACACGTGTTCTGACGATGCAAAAGGTTTTGTAAACCCCATAATATTATATTTTTGATACTTCCTGTTAGCCCTAGTGCGAATCAAAGTAGAAGCGAGGCCGACGCACTGTTGTGTGCCAAAAATCAATATTTTTCGAAGAGATGGCTCTGCTGTTGTTGTTGAAATTGTGTCAAACTTGGCTAAGTTTTTATCCAAACAAGGTTTCTTACATAATTTAGTGTACGAGGAGACTTCTTTCACAGTCTTGTGACTTTTGGATATTATATTCTTAACCTTTTCATCTTGAGAAGAGATTACCTTTCCAGTAGATTTCGGTGTAATATTTGGAATAAAAGAGGATGAAGGACTTTTGTGTACATCTTGTTCGTTGACTGTAACATTATGTGTAATGTTTTCTAAAGTTAAACGACGTCGTTTTAATTTTTTACTGCTTGAACTTATGGGACTTTTACACAGCTTCTTCAGTATATCTATTTCGCGGTATAAATTAGAGACTTGTTTTTTTAAGTAATTGTTTTCAATTATTGTAGTTTCAAGTTCATTCTGTGTGGTATCTAAATTAGCCTTGAGACTATTTATTTCACTCATAAGGTCGTGAACAATATCTGGATGTATGTATGTAGATAAATCCAAGCTTTTAGCTAAATCCTCTTCTACGCTGCTGTCTAAACTGCCACATTTTTCTATGCTATCACAGGACTTTGTTCTTGCAATCCTAAGACGTCTGAATGTTATGTTGTTTTCCTGTTCCATCTTTAGTTTTTGTGGAATCAAAGCTAGTGAAGCGCCCTCTCGTGTGTATCGTTATAACTGTTCAAATAACTTTATGAAATAGATTGTTATCACAAAATCTCGAAAAGTCGCGCACTGCGCTGCTGAGGTTTGAAACCCCAATCAGCCAAAGTAAGATACTTGTGCAAAATTGAACGCCTAATCCGCTACGCCACGAGTTCTTGACTTTAAATTGCGAAATAGGTAACCAGTTGATGCAATTTTATAAACGATTGAACGATAAAGCAATAGTGTTCAAATTTCAATACTTTTAGATATTCCGGTGGCGGTTTACTGTTCAAATCACGATATGAGTCACTTTTCACTTGTTTTTAAATTTAGTTACAAATGTTGTTGTTTTCATATCACTGCACTATTTTAACGTTGTTTTAGGTATTTATAGCATCAGTTATTAAATTTTAAATTGATGAAATGTTTTGTACACTATTTATTTTTAAACACTGCACTTGTTATTGAGTATGTAAGTTTTATACTTATATATATATATATATGTATATATATATATATATATATATATATATATATATATATATATATATATATATATATATATATATATATATATATATATATATATATATATATATATATATATATATATATATATATATATTTCACTGAACGTAGCTTTTCACCAACAATTGATGACGATTATTAGATATATAGGATCTAATTAATCGTATTTATGGGTTATAAAGTACGATATTACAATTTAAATCAATAAATAAACACGGAGCCGATGTTTACTTGGCAACTACCGCCATCTATCTCTATAGGTTCCTCTAACTTTGTAAATAGACACGCTTATTTCATAATTTATTTAAGACAATTCCTTATTGTCTACAAACTTAACCCAGCCAATAAAACAACAAAAATAGACGGTGAAGTGTCAAACTAGTTGGGTTAGCGGCGAGGTAGCGATGTACTGAACTTAGCGGTATCGCTGCCACGTGTTTGCCGCGCAAATACAATTTTGTAGGGTTTATTCCACTTTGTTAACCTGGGTAAACAAAGTAGACTTCTTGGTGTCCTCATTTCACCTCGGCATTATTTCAATCAGTTAATTTTAAAGTATTGTTAACATACTTTATGTAGGTGATAAAAGTCCACAAGATGGATAAAAAAGTCGCCTATTTTCACCTAGGTAAATCAATTCCTAGGTGAACAAAGTACGCTATGTATGTCGACTTATTTCACCTGGGAGGTAACGGGTAGGTGAAATTATGCTGAGGTGATATGTGGACACCATGATGTTCACTTTGTTCACGCAGGTGATATCACCCTGGTGAACAAAGTGGAATAAACCTTTTGTGGACGTGCCGGCTCGCTTCGGCCGGGGATTGCCGTTCAGTGTGAGTTCCATTTATAAATATAATTTTTTTTTAGAAGTGAAATTGAGATACTGTGCTGTGAAATATACGGCATTTCCTCGCTCGTGGGATGATATTGGAAGGTTTAAGTTACGATTTTATTGTTTTCTGTGGGTTCCACAACAAATGGTTACAGTTTTCTTTCGGTGATGTGAATTGAGCTAGCGGTTTAGTCGATTTTTAAAGACGTTTGATGATATTGTCGATTGATATCTTGTTTTAAAACTTACGTTAATTTCACTCCCTAGTAATTAAGAAGCGTATACAATTATTTACGGAACCATACTATCTATCCCATGCTAAAGATAAAATGTATCATTTGCTCTTATGTTTTGGCAAGGAGCACGCTTTGGCGATTAAAAGATTATTTGAACTTCGTGCCGCCACCGCCAAAAAGTGTGGATTATACGAAGTGTTGTCTCGTCCGGGAATCGAACTCACAACTTTCGACGCAGTAGGTACTAAACGGCGAGGCAACCGCTTAAACCACTTAACCATACGTGCAGATAATAATACTAGACTTATTCCGAAAATTTCCTTATAATAATAATAATAGTTGAGGTGCGGTACTACAGGTATGTGGCGGCACCGGTGCTGGAAAGTGGTCATATCACATTGTACTGGGATCGATCTATCATCACAGACAGGACTGTTGTAGCCAACAAACCTGATATTGTGGTGGTAGATCGATCAGAGCGCCGCGCAATAATTGTTGATGTTGCCATCCCTCATGACGAGAATCTCGTGAAAGTTGAGAAAGATAAGCAGATTAAATATCTGGACTTGGCTCACGAGATTGTCGACATGTGGTATGTCGATTCAGCAATTATTGTGCCGATAATCGTCACAGTGAATGGTCTTATAGCCAAGAGCCTCGACCACCATCTTAAGAGGCTCGCGTTGGATCCTTGGGTCAAGGGTCTGATACAGAAGGCGGTACTTTTGGAGACGGCACGCATAGTGAGGCGGTTCCTGTCTCTGGAGCCCTAGCCACCAGTAGGGACCCACCAGTATCGGGAACAGGGTCCCTGTTCCCGATACTGGTGGGTCCCCATAATGATATTTATATTGTTAAATGTATTTTTATAATTGATATGTTTAAAAATGTACTTATTTATTATGAGAATATATTAAAGATGTATGTGAATAATAATAATATTCTATAATAATATTCTACCACATTCACACAACCATCCAGTCCCAAACTAAGCAGAAGCTTGTAATATGGGTACTAGACGATGGATAGACATACATATATTTTTTTTTTTTGTAAATACATACAACTTTGATTGACAATATGTGTTAAAAAAAAACCGTTTTAACTTTCGGAGTACGTCTCGACGAGTATCATCTCTAAAACTAGCAGCTACAAGAAAATCACTTACTCCAACAACAGTTACTTTCAAAACTAAATAACTTGAACATATTTCGATCGGTAACTTGTTCAATCTGCCCTGCTTGCTTATTAATTGTTTTATATCAGCATTTTTAGTGTTCCCTGCTATATTATTTTTACAAAGAAATTTAATATAAACGCCACATAAAATGAGCTCGAAAATTAATAACGAACTTTTCCCGTTAAAAATTTTGCCTCTCGGGACTTTGCTGTTATTAGTTTGTAATAGATTGTATGCATTTATTATAAACTGAACAACTAATATGGGTTTACACATGTGGCTGATGTGTAAATTTTTTGCTCACGTTGTGATCGCAATTTTTACTACAATAATTAAATGCTTTATTGCTTTTCCATAATTTGGTTACAAATGGTACATAATAATATAATTTTAAGCTAGGTACTATTATGAACCCTGTTGGGCAAAGCATAATAAATAATAAAATAATTTGTTCATAAAAATTAATGATATTTGAACACGATTTCTTGAAATGGGTGTTTATATGCAACACCCATTTGTATCATTGTTATTCTTTCGATATGTGTGTGTTGTAAGTAGATGAATATTAGTTGTGCTATAGAACATTGACAGCTTACGAAAAAATATTGGATTATTCAATATTGGTGAAACCGTTGGTCCCGATACTTATCTCTGGACATGTATTGTTAGGCCATGACGGTAGCCTTCGGAGTGGTCTATAAACTCCTACAACAGAGTTGTCAACACACTCATCCAAAAAGAATAAGATTACATTTGAAAGTTTAGAATAAATATACATACATACATAGACTCACGCCTGTTTCCCGGAGGGGTAGGCAGACACAACGGAACGCCATTTGCAACGATCCTAACATATCTCTCTTGCTTCTTTCACTTTCATCAAAGAACAATGGCAGAATTTGGTCTGGGTTTGTTGTGGCGACCTTAAACTTCATATGAACAAAACAAATTGGTTTATTTTTCTACGTTTTTTAATATTTTCACTTTGTCTCGTTAAAGCTGGATTATTAAATGCTATATGACGTACATAAAAAGTAACATCTTTTTGGAAAACTTCCGTTATCCAATGTAACGCAAGTCGTTGTCGAAAGTAACGAAAGTTGTTCGTTATAACGATTATCGTTACGGATAGTTTAAACGTACTCGCCGAAAAGTATGATTTATTAATATGTGATTTTCGTTTGACATAAAACTTTATTGGTTCTGAATCGTGTGTTACAGAGTTTTGTAATAGTTTCTTAGATGTTAGGCTCCATTATCGTAAATTCCATGTATCAACGTTTTTACGGGGAAACGCTTTAGGAAATGAGATGTATCTTTATTAACTAAGTCGTAAGAATTGTCATTATGAAAGGTTTAGAATAATTTTAATTGTAGTCCTTTTTGGTGTAAGAAACAAAACCTTCATCATCATCAGCCCTTTATACTGTCCAACTGCTGGGCACGGGCCTCTTCTCACTATAAGAAGGGTACGGCCATAGTCCACCACGCTGGCCAAGTGCGGGTTGGCAGACTTCACATGTCTTTCGAGAACATTATGGAGAACTCTCATGCAGGTTTCCTGGCGATGTTTTCCTTCACCGAATAGCAAGCGATAATTAACAATTAAATATGCACTTAACTCCGAAAAGTCATTGGTTTATGTCGATAAAAGCTAATGCCTCAAGAAGACATGCTTTATCGAAGATAAGTACCTATACAGTAACAGTTGCTAACTCACAAACAAAAAAAAACAAAAGTTCGTAAGCAGACTGTGCCCTTACAATAACACTATCGTACATAATTATGGTACCTAATCAACCACGTTCATCATGTCTAAGTGATGTAAACTATGGTGTGGGAGTTGCCAATTATTTGTCCGATTAAAATTAAAATATACATTTTATATTTTGGTAGATTTATAATTGCAGTAAGCTACATAAGTTGATCATTTACGTGAATGTTTGGTTTTGACATCCCAAATAATTATTATCAGTCAATACATATAATATTACTTTTTGGTTACAGACTGACTGACAGAGAACGCACAGCCAAAACCCAGTAGAGTGCAAGGAGCTAAAATTTGGCATATGGAATATGGTTCCTAGGTGACGGTAGGGGATTAGGCACTAAGATATTTCCTGAAACAGGAAGCAACGGTTTAATTAAAATAAAATGTGCGGGCTTAGCTGCAAATATTCTCTAGTTCTCAATAAACTAGCAACTTCTTTGCTGACTACCTACCTAATCCATGGCATTTCATTACACATGAAGGACGCCTCAATTAATAAATCCTAGAATGAAAGCAAATCATACTAAGGATGCCTTGTTTAGATGAAAAACACGTGTCGGCACATATTATTTGTTTTCGAAGCGAGCTATTACAAATTCGACAAAAAGCCGGCGATTTATGAGCAAAAACAGAGGGCTCGGTATTTGCCAATCTATTTCTGTTGCAATGGTTCAAGCGAGGAAATGTAGGTTTGTTTCTCTATACACGAAGTGCTGGACAGAGGCATATTACACATCATTCAAATAATTTTAAGATATATTTTATAACCTACAAGGCACAAGCTAACAGAAAAAATTAAAACTTTTCGATTATGAGAAGCACTGTTCGATCTTCATGAGTAGGAAGCATAAATTAACAACATCATCTTATCATTATCTCACATAATATCTAAGCCTTTCGAATTGAATGCTAGGCTGCGATCAGCGTTCCATTCGAAGACCTCTCTATCGTAATATTCATGTAACTGGTGTATATAGCATAATTATTTGAAAATATAGATAATATACCTCATATTTCTTTCGACGTTTCAGCATGAGTAACACCAGCCGTGGTCATGCTCAAAGATTTTAAGAAAATGACTTATAAATCCAAACAGGATTTATAACTCTCTCACTTGTGCAATCATATTATTTTTATTCTTCCGTTTCGTACAATAATTAAAATATTTACACGCCATAAAGCGTTTACAATTTTGAAAAGAATATTTTAGAATTTTCTAGAGAGAAAATGTAGCTGGAGAAATGTTTAAAATTGTTGACAAACGGCTTTCTTACAATCATCAGCCTAGGGTATTATTACAGTTCCATCCAAGGTTTTGGGTTACTTAATCTGCTTTCTATTCTAGCCAGATTTACGAGCATCAGCAACAGCCACTTCACTACGAGACCCCTCAATTAAGTCAGTCAGGTCAAAATGATGTAAAATTATACATTCGTACGGGAAAAGTTCTGTAGTAGGATGAAAGAAACTGTTATGGATACACAAGTACTTATTTACTTGCTATTTTTTGCGATTAGCACTGCCTCTTTCAAAATATTTTACATAAACTCAGATGACAAAATACATTCTGGTAAGCGTGTATCCCTTTTTTTTTTAATAATAAATAACATGAAGTAGGTACCGATGTACATAAAGTAACTTATGTTCTCTGTCGAACTTTTGTATGACATAACATCGACATTTGTACTCGGGGTTGTTTTCTCTTCACATTATATTTTTCCTTGTTTTGACAGGACGTTCAAGTACACTACACCTATTTTTTTCTACACCACTGTGGAAATGCATTTACGCACGTATATGGGACTTGACGGCTGGAGAGCAAGGCCGTAATACGCACTAAAACCACAGCGCATACTTCAACGCAATTTTGGAGGCGCCAGGGGGTCGCGTTAGCATTCTACCCTGACACCCCGGCGTCAAGACCGATCAAGTCATGACCGATTGGCTGGTTCGATGTATGATTCAACATGCAATCACGCCCGTCAACACGCAACAACGATTTCAATGCCTCTTTTTCCACCACATAAAAATCAAAACTGGACTGCACGGTGGGCGTAGAGGTTTAGCAGTCGTCTCGCCGCTTGACAATCGTCCGAGTGTTGTGGGCTCGATTCTTACTCGAGACAATACTTCGTGTGATCCACAAATTGTTGTTCCGAGTGTGGGTGTACTTTGTGTCCGTTGGTTGTATATTTGTAAAATGCCCCGCGACACATGATTTATTCCTAGTGCAGGAGTTGTCTTTTTAAGTAGATAAAATAATTACATACATAACTTCACGCCTTTTATCCCCGAAGGGTTAGGCAGAGGTGTATTGCGCACCCACACTACCCCAGTTATGTTTCGGTCTCCATGTAATAGAGGGCGAGCCATCTACCGGCCACATTATTAAGTGAGCGATAATTAACATTTTTAATACACACATAACTTTGAAACTTCAGAGGTGTGTGCTGGGGTACCTGGGGATCGAACCAGAGACCATCGTTTCGGCAGTCTGTTACGTACATCACTGGGCTATAGCCGCGTTTTGATAAAATAACAAAGCGCATCCACCAACTTCGTCATCCCTTATTCCACGTATCTTTCCAACAATCTAAATCCTCAGTTTTCCGTCATCCAATCTTTATCCAAGCATCATTAGGATTCTCTCCTCGTCTTGCTTCTTCCAATCTCAAAGGAGGCCGGCAATTAGTCTTAATTATGCAGACGTAAAATCCTCCATACGTCTTCATTGTACAACAAGCACGTGTAAATAATAGTTTCGGCGAAGAGTTTTGGACAATGTAGATAGCAAACAAAATTATTTTGGTCATGTTGTTGGATAAATAAAGTAGACAACAATTCAAAGCCTAAATTGGCCCTTAACTGCAGATTTTTGTAAAAAATATCTTAAAATATATTTTTTTATGCCCATATTTTGCAATAATGTGTAAGTACATCCATGGCGAGCCATTAGCCACTCTTCGAGAAACTTGCAATGAACGTGAGACTAGACCTATAATGGCTAAGTTACAGCACAGGATTCGGTTCCTAAATGGAACAAAATTTGTGTTGCACATAAAGAATAATTCTTCCAGGCCTTTCTTTTCTGTATGCAGGTTTTTCATGTTTTAATCTCCGACAGAGAATTTCTTGTACGAACATTTTTTTCTAAAGAACTTACATATACTATCACATTTTCAACAGAAACTGCACCAATGTGGTGCAGTTTCTGTTGAACACACAACACAGTCCAGTCAATAAAGTCTGAGCACAAAACAATGTAAGTTATCTTAGTCTGAATGATAACCGGATCAAAATTTGAGGAGTACATTGTCAGTACAAGCAGAAGCTTGGAACCGATACAATTTTAATGGAATCGGAACGTGAGCAAATTATTGAATAGGTTGAAGATTGAGAGAAGATGGATAAGAATACTAGATATTTGAAATCGCACTTGTGGTGTAAAAAGTTGTTGTTGTTGAAGTTGTTCGGAGTTCTATCAAGTTAAGACTACCACAGTACGTTCTTCTAGCGTTTTATTTTTTGAGCAGCTGGACCTTTGTATGACGCATATTATTATAAGCTTATATTATGATGTATAAAAGTAAAACAAAAAAAATAACTAGCTAGGATCAAAGCAAATGAAAATTCGTTGTAACTGCCTATGTTTTATTTTTTTTCTTATTTAAACAACTGACGCGTTATTGATCATTCCTGTATCACGAGGTCGAGTTACTTTATAAAACTTCAACGACGGACGTAAGTGACACTCGGACGCAAAATAACAACTAGCAGATCACACAAATTATTGTCTCGTGTAGGCATCGAACACACAACACTCGGGACAGTGTTAAACAGAGAGACAGCTTAAATAACTATCATACCTGCAGTAGTTATGCATCTCTGTGCAGTTATTTTATGCCTAAGAAATACAGAACATCTTTAACATAATTTCATTAGCAAGTGATTATCAGAACGAGTGTAAATTAAATTCCAACACAAGTTTGTATTACATGTAGGGTGTTCTCGATAAATCATTAAAATCGGCTTCAAGGATAACTCAAACAGCTCTCCCTACAACGATTTGGATATTCTATTGTAACTGCTTCAAGACTTAGATATGAGAAGTATGACTTATAAAAAAATTATACTTAATTTTATTATAATTTTTACGGCCAAACCGTGCCTAAAAAGGCGCTACTGGCGGTTCATAATGGAGTGCTGGTGCCCACCTTGATGTATGGAAGTGAGTGTTGGGTGTGGCAGAAAACGCATGAAAGCAGAATTAACGCTGTTGAGATGCGATCACTGCGTAGTATGTGTGGGGTGAGACTGATTGATAGAATTACGAATGCAGTAATACGAGAGCGATGTGGCCTGAAATAAGATGAGGTGACAAGGATTGAGAAAGGAATGCTGAAATGGTTTGGACATGTGGAGCGAATGAGTAAAGAAAGATTGACGAATCAAATATATATGGCAGAGGTGTATGAGCAAGCTGGCAGACCTCATAAGACGTTCGTCGAGCACATTGGGGACGTCTTGAATAACGGAAAAGTTCGAAGCACCCGCAACCGGCGTAGAGGAGAGTAGGATAGAAGCAAGTGGCGATCTGTTGTCTCTGCCTACCCCGACGGGAAACAGGCGTGAGCATATGTATGTATGTATGTTAATTTTATTCAACATGGCTTTTATTAAGGAGAATCACCACTTGTGTCATATTGGGTTTAACAGAAATGAAATATGGAGAAATTGCCACGATAAAAGTACGTCACTTTCAAGAACATGTAACGGGTTCTGGTAGTAAAAACGCAGTAGAGGTTTTAGATGCGTTTATTGCAGAGTATTGTCTCACTTCCCTTGCCACGAGTATGACCGACCAACAACACGACACTGGCCTGAACACTAAGGGCTGCAGTCTCCCACGCTGTTCCCTCCGGTAGTGTGTAGGCAGGCTGCTCGAAGGCTGCGCGTAGCGGTACGGGCCCTCGCTGACGTTGGCTCAGCTGGCAGATGCCGGCGGTGTGTGTACGATGAGCAGGGCAGGCCTGACTCTTCGCCAGAGGTGAAGCCGAAGGGGATGCAGGAAAGTGTAGCGGTCTAGGAGCGTAGCCGGATTCTTAACGTGAACCTGGAACCTGAAGGAAAGCAGCATTAGGAGAGCCACAACCAATAGAGTCAGGCAGGAGATGGGCAGTACGCTAACGCAGTAAATGTAGTGCTTACCCGTAGCTGGGACCAGGATACACGTAAATACGACGTAGGGTCAGTAGGTACGCTTAGTTATAGTAGAAGCGACGTTAGAGTAGCGGTGCCGGCCTCTCTGTCGGCCCCTTTATATACCGGGCCCTCCATCAGGCTGAGAGTCCGTTTATGACCATATTTGGTCAGGCTTTGCGAGTGCGGACGATGGCTTTCTCTGATTGGCCGAGCGTATGGGCGGTACTGTGACGCAACGCGGTAAGTACCGGACATACGTTACAATACCGCCCGCCTTAGGAGAGGATTTTACGTGGCTAACAAGGAAAATCCGACTAGCTACGTTAGGTCTATGAGTCCGCTACTGTCCAAGCTAAGACGGCATATAGAGAGAAGGAAGGGAAAGTCTTCTACGGTTTGTAACAAATAGTTAGGCACCATAGTGTATAAGTTTTAGGTCCCTAATGTGCCAAAACCCAATAGAATTTCCAGACGCGTCCGACAACTCGTAAACGAGAGGCGACTTTTTATTAATCACTGTGCACTTCACGAATTTAGGGGCTAGTTTCTTACAGAAGGACTTATCCTTGTCGCTCTGATAAAAAGTCCGTTTCCACACAGTGTCTCCCACATTAAACTCAGCTGGTTTACGGCGTAAATTATACGTTTGGGAATTCCTAGCATGAGCTTGAATGAGGAGTGCCTGAACTTTGTCAAATATGCCTGATAAGTGACCTATGTTTTCTGCGTAATCGTCCCTAGGTATGTATACTATAACATCAGCGTCTGTGTCGACATAGTGTGAGCCGCATGGAACTAGTTCACGTCCATAGACTAAAAAACTAGGTGTATAGCCCGTGACTTCATTAACTGCAGTATTTAATGCAAACTGCACCTTAGGTACGAGAGTGTCCCATAATCTCTGGTCATTTCCTACAAACGCCGCTAAGGTAGAACCAATGTTTTATTATAGCGTTCGACCGTATTGACATGTGGGGAATATTTAGGAGTATAATGAAGATTAGGGATTTTGTACTTGCGCAACATAGCTTTTAAAGTAGCACTGACAAACTGTTTACCATTGTCCAATATAATTGTAGATGGTATACCATGAACTAAAAATATTTTTTCTTCCAAAATATTAGTTATTATTTCAGCAGTTGCGCGCCTGATAGGAAAAAGTAGACAGTATTTACTAAAACAACAAGTTACTACGAAGATGTAGGCGTTTTGTTTTCTTGTGACGGGTAGTGGCCCCACCAAATCTACACTAATGGTTTGGAAGGGTCGTGAACACACTTTGGGTCGTCCCATGGTTCCCAATGGTGCGTGGTTCTGATGTTTGTGCGCGATACAAGTGTCGCAAGAATTTATGAACTTAACTACGTCATCGCGCATTTTGGGCCAATAGTAACGCAGTGCTAAGCGCTTGTAAGTTTTAAATATACCGAAATGCCCCGAAGTGGGTTCGGCATGGTTCTCTAATATGGCATTATTTCGATCAGAAGAAGGTAGTACTTCTTTCCATTCGAACTCCTTACGTAGCATACACCTAGATTTAATCAAACGATATAATTTATTATTTTTAATAGAATAGTCTGGATAGTCATTAGGCGAAGATAAACAACCATTGTAGGTGGCTGAATACCATTGATCAGTGTTAACATTAGGGTCATTCACGTTATTATTATTCGCGTTAATTATATTTACAGGTAGGGATCGTGATAACGCATCGGCTATAATATTATCCGCACCGCGCCGATGCTTTATTTCGAAGTTGAAGGCTGACAGACGAACCGACCACCGAGCTAATCTACCAGTCGGGTTGCTCAAGTTTAGGAACCATTTCAGTGCGGAATGGTCAGTATACACAACAAACTTTAACCCGTTATCTAAATAACAGCGCCAATATTCGAGGGCTGTTAGAACTGCTAATGTCTCCCGTTCTGTTATACTGTAGTTTTGTTCCTGTGCATTTAGTGACCTACTCATGTAAGCGATAGGTAGTTCCACGCCATCTATTTCTTGTGTAAGTAACCCACCGATGCCGCTCGCACTCGCATCTGTGTGAACTTGAAAAGGTTTCTCGTAATCGGGACACGATAATATTGGTGCGGAGCTTAACAATTATTTTAGTTTACAAAACGAGTCATCAGCTTCCACCGACCACTGAAATGGTGCGGCTTTCTTACCGGTAGAGGTAAGTTTGTTCAGAGGACCGGCAATAGTACTAAAATTAGGTATAAATCGCCGATACCATGATGCAATGCCTAAGAACCTTTTGACTTCTTTTTTATTCTTAGGCGTAGCATATTGAAGAATGGCTTCCACCTTACATGGGTCTACTTGTAATCCTTTAGAGTTTACTACGTAGCCCAAGTACTTCAATTCATCACGGAAGAATTTAGATTTTTCCAAGTTGATGGTAAGGTTGGCCGATTTTAATTTTTCGTATACTTTATTTAATAGTGACACATGAGCATTAAAGGATGGCGATATAAGCACGATATCATCTAAAAAAACGAATACAGAGTTTTCGAACTCAGGACTGTTCGTAAACAAGTGATCCACCAAACGCTGTTGTGTCGCAGGCGCATTCGTTAAACCAAACGGCATAGTCACAAATCTAAATGTTCCTCTAGTAGGCACATAGAACGCAGTCTTATCACGATCACATTCGCGAAGAGGCGTCTGCCAAAAGGACTTAGATAAGTCTATACTACTTAGATATCTAGCGTTCCTAAGGTTGTCTAAAATTTCGGATACGTAAGGTAGTTTGTACGCGTCTTTTTTAGTAATAGAATTAAGTTTCCGACTATCTAAACAAAACCTTAGTTTACCGTCTTTCTTAGGCGTTAGTAAAATCGGTGACGACCACGGACTTTCGCATTTTTCTACCACTCCCAATGCAAGCATTTCGTCTAATTCGTCAATAATTATTTTTAATTTCGCCGGCGGTAACCTATAATATCTTTGGCGTATCGGCGCAGAATCGCCAGTGTCTATTGCATGTTCTATTAAGTGAGTTCGTCCTAAACCGGTTTTTTCAGTAGAAATCGACTCGTATTGCTTTATAATTAACTTAGCCGTTCTCTGTTGTGACTCACTCAACTCACTAAAAGATTGCAATACGTTCGTGTTACTTAGCTTATTTTCACCTAACACACTACACGGCAATGTTTTAGACATGCATACGGATGCGATATGGTTAGGCAGTAATTTAAATAGTTTCCAGAAATCGATGCCTAAAATTAAATTACTTGTAACTTCTGGAATAATATAAGCTTTCAATAAGTGGGTTTGATTATTAAAAGTAGTGGGTAAGTTGATAAAACCGCGCGGCAACAATATATTTCCACCCGCGGACCGAATGGAATTAGTGTTGTGACACTGCTGTATTTCTAACCCGGTTTTAGTAATTACCTCCAGATGGGAGTTGTTACCTAGAATTGTAATGGCTGAACCGGAATCGAGCAATCCACAAATAGGTAAACTGTTAATCGTTACGTTAACATAGGGCCGTAGGTCATTTTTAGGTTTATTATCCAGGATCGAGGCGACGGAATAACTAGAGAAATACACTTTTAGAGTGTTTAGCCAATTTCTCCAATCATCTTTGTCAAAATTGGTTGAATAGGTTGTAGAACCTAATTTAGATTTTGACACGCCCCGACCCTGACCAACTAGTTTTTTGGTTTCGTCGATTTACAGTTCGGGCAGTTAGGGAATGTCACATCCCTACAGCCGCACTTGAAGCAAATTGCGAAGCGATCGCGTTTGCATTCATTCAAACTGTGATCATTGATTCGGCAGCGCGGGCAGTACTTGGACGTGACTAGAGCGACAGAGCTAGGTTTAGACTTAGGTTTGCTAGGTTCGTTGTTCACAGTGTATTCGGACGTACCCTCTATAGTAGCAACGGGATAATTATTGTAGGAATTATTACGCGCTCGGTTATTAGGTTTGTGACTGTAAGCTAGATCTGGTGCCAACGTGTCGTTATTATAATACGGTTCGCGGAATTGAGAGTTCAAACATTTCATCCGTTCTTAGTTTAAACATAACGTCTGCAGTGTTGCTATACTGTCTATTGAAGATATTGACGGAGCTAGCACTAGTGAGTAGCATGGACGTATGTTATGCAATAGGATGTCTAACTTTTCGCGTTCGGACAATCGCTTTGACGGAGACAGCCTAGCGAACAGCTGATTCATTATCGAGAGATAAATAATTATAGTTTCGGTAGCACCTTGAGTACGTCGGCGGATTTCATTTAATAACCGGTAGTCATAATCGTACGGTGTGAAATCGTCTATTAATTTAGTGGTGAGTTCTTCCCATGTAGTGAAATATTCTTTTAGGCCGCGGTACCAGTGAAGTGCGTTACCGGTGAAAATTTCGGAGGCATATGATAAAATTTTAGTAGAAGGTAGATTACGCGCGGTTTGGAATTCGGTTACGCGTTGTAGGAACGCTCGGACGCATCCCGTACCGTCGTATTTTAGCTTAGACAGTTCGCTAACTCTCAAATGCTCTGGGGCTAACCCTGCCTGCGTCGAGGTAGACGGCGCAGGTTGGACCTCTGCCACAGCATCGGCTGAGCGAACAGCTGATTGCTCAATGGCGGACAGCTCCGCCGAGAGCTTATCGAACCGGCTGCACAATTCGGTAATCCGTTTTGATAACGCTGTAGGACGTTCCATCCTACGGAGTCTATGGTATAAGTGGTTGTGCAGTGCGGTAGACCTCTTAGCTAGGTTCGCGTCGTAAGAGGCAGATAACGAATTTAGTCGCTTGGCCAGCTCAGAGACGGCCTCACTAGCGCCCTCGAAGTCCACCGCTATGGCTAGACCCGACTCCAAAATGTCATCATTTGGAATGGCTTCCAGTAATTTAGGGAGCTGCTTCCGCAGACCTACGACAGAGGTAGCCGGCTCCTCACCTCTAATCGCGACCTCGTAAGCTAACTCGTTCTTGTTTAGCAGGAAGTATTTTATGGGGTGTGAGCCCATTATGTATGAAGGAGTACCGCGTAAGTATAACACTACACACTACACTTAGTGCGCAAGCGTTCCGCCCTTACAAATGGCCTACTTTACGATTAGGCGTAAAAGTTCGACCGTTAGGACTAATTAGAAAAACGTTAGATTCAAATTTGCGAACTAGTACGTAGTAGGTAGTTACACTAAAAGGTAGGCAATTAGTACAACAATACGTACCGGTTCGCTGTAGCCGCACCTGCTCGCTTACAATGATGGAGACCTGCTAGATGAGAACTCGAGCACGGAAAGCGAGACAATAACCCACGTAGGCGCCACTGTAACGGGTTCTGGTAGTAAAAACGCAGTAGAGGTTTTAGATGCGTTTATTGCAGAGTATTGTCTCACTTCCCTTGCCACGAGTATGACCGACCAACAACACGACACTGGCCTGAACACTAAGGGCTGCAGTCTCCCACGCTGTTCCCTCCGGTAGTGTGTAGGCAGGCTGCTCGAAGGCTGCGCGTAGCGGTACGGGCCCTCGCTGACGTTGGCTCAGCTGGCAGATGCCGGCGGTGTGTGTACGATGAGCAGGGCAGGCCAGACTCTTCGCCAGAGGTGAAGCCGAAGGGGATGCAGGAAAGTGTAGCGGTCTAGGAGCGTAGCCGGATTCTTAACGTGAACCTGGAACCTGAAGGAAAGCAGCATTAGGAGAGCCACAACCAATAGAGTCAGGCAGGCGGCGTCAGCCGGCCTCAGCTAGCAGGTAGAGAGATGGGCAGTACGCTAACGCAGTAAATGTAGTGCTTACCCGTAGCTGGGACCAGGATACACGTAAATACGACGTAGGGTCAGTAGGTACGCTTAGTTATAGTAGAAGCGACGTTAGAGTAGCGGTGCCGGCCTCTCTGTCGGCCCCTTTATATACCGGGCCCTCCATCAGGCTGAGAGTCCGTTTATGACCATATTTGGTCAGGCTTTGCGAGTGCGGACGATGGCTTTCTCTGATTGGCCGAGCGTATGGGCGGTACTGTGACGCAACGCGGTAAGTACCGGACATACGTTACAAACATAATTATCATTTAATAATTTACTACAGATAATTATTTTAATAATTATTCTAAACGGTCTACAATGGTAGTAAACCGCACACTACACGGCACAATTTATAAAAGTAAGTTCTATTAACTTATAAAATTTGCAGAATACTTTTAAGTTAGCAAAATCTTAACTAAAACTGAACAAAGCGCTTCAAATTTCCATTCCAAAGCAGCACACAGTATTAAACTACTGATCTTAATGGTACAAATTCGCACTTAATTCACTTCACGAAACCTTTTAGAATGCAAGATTGCGGTCACGTCCTGGCAAACAAGGATATACGTCTTACCCCCCGTATTCCCCCTTTTAACCGTAAAACCGTAAAAATCTTTCTTTACAGCACTAGTACAGGGAAACGCTCTCTTCTGCCGAACTACTCTATGCCGCCCGCGTGCATCTAACAACATTATGCGGTTTTTAAAACGCGCTCATTTTAAATGTGGAATAAGTTTTATATGTCCTCCTTTGTGAAATTACGTTAGGTAGTTTATTTTCTAGTTTAGTGCCTCGTTCGTCCAGACAGGTTTGAAAATTGCAACAGATATAAAAAAGTAAATTGCAACCAAGAATTTTTATTTTATTTCGTGGATCTCTTTTGTTTATCTATTAGTAAAATTGAATCGATGTTAAAATGGAATATATGGTATTCTTCTGATAATAAATTTAAATTTCCGATCTAATATTTTAGGGTTTCAAAATTAAGTCTTTACCTTTTGAATAAAATATTATATTATCATCATTTTATTTCATTGCAGCTCGTTGACTAATAATGAAATATGGCGGCATATATCACACGTAATTGAAATGCATAAAAATTTAACGAAGACTTTTTAAATTTGCCTCATATGAGTGTTTTATGATTCAGGTGTGTAAAATGTTTAGTTATCTTTCAAAGTTATCAAATCATCATTATCGTATTATTTTATTAGCATCTTTGTTATGTTCAGAGATAATTCCTACGTTAAATCCTACAAAAATCTACGAAAACTGGAATTAACTTGTGTTTTCAGCTTTCTGTGTCTAATATATAAACATAAATTATCATCATGATCAGCCTTGTTTTTTTATAATCTGTCGCACTGCCTGGGCCCATACCTCTTCTTATTATGAGAAAGGTTAGACCACAGTACATTATACAGGACATGAGAAGACTTCACTTTCGAAAACATGATTGAAATACTCTAAGAAATGCAGGATTTCTCAAGGTGTTTTTCTGCATCGTTAAGCAAGCGATATCGTCAGAAATAGACATAAATAAATAATATATACAATAATATACGTACTAATAATAAATAAATAAAAATAATATAATTATGCACAATTTAGACTATCAATTAAATGCTTAACTCCAACTGACAGCATAGACAATAATCAATTGTGTTATTTTGATGTAACAGTTACACAATAAAATAAATACACATAAATTTAGATTAACGGATAACATAACTAAAACTTTACACAGTAATTTTTTAAATTATCTTTAAATAGTTTCTGAACGCACCCTAAGAGTCAAGCGTTATAATTATGTCACTTTGAAGTTTGACAGAAACCAACAGTAACATTGAAAATTGAATAGTCAAAACAGCAAAACAAAACACCTACATTTTCTACAAACATTTGCTCTGTTGTAAATAATTGTGATAGCGAAAAGTGGGTGAATAAATACATTTAATACGCACTTAACTTCAAAAAACCCGGGGTTTGAACTCGAGAGTCTGCCTTCCAGTTTGTTTGTCACTCCCATTGACATATATATTACTGCGTAAGGACCGGGCGGACCGCATGTTACAATGACGCCTCGAAGTTGGTCCTAAAATGGTCTTCCCATTAACGAAGTGAACTAGAACGCGATCAGCTGTCATCGGGAGCGGTCGTAAATTTTGCGAACAAAAATGCCAATTGTACCGTGAAAGGTTGCGTGAACTACGACAAAAAACGTAATAAAAAAATATGATAACATTTCATGTCACCGGTAACTTAAAAATATGTCATTAAATCAACTTCTAACATTATTTATAGCAATTTTCTTTCATATTGGCAAAAACGGCGCGAAGCCCCGTAACAGTGCGACATAACTTTGAAGCGGCGGGCGTTGTACCCGATGAAATGAAAACATTTATTATTATTACTATAAGATTTAATAGGTTTACTAATGTTTTCCATAAATTAAAATGCCATAATTTCATATACCATACTGGTATTTGCCATAATTTCATTAGAAATAACGCTTCAGTTGTCGTAATCGTGAAATGACATAAAATGACTTTCACTAACTCCGTTAGTCATAATCGATCAAGTGTCATAATAATTTAAATCCATAAATGTATTTGCTATAATTTTCGTTTTCAATAATCTAAG
Organism: Euclidia mi; assembly: GCA_944739405.2. Classification (NCBI taxonomy): domain Eukaryota; kingdom Metazoa; phylum Arthropoda; class Insecta; order Lepidoptera; family Erebidae; genus Euclidia; species Euclidia mi. The sequence continues at coordinate 19,132,876 of OX123204.2, read as the reverse complement.
AAGAAAATAGAGAATAAACTGAAGTTGAACAACTTCAGTTTATTAAACTAGTGTGAAGAACGTGGACTAAGTTGACGGAGTCCTGCTTCGCAGGGCTCCTATTTTTGGGTTAAGGGTCAAAAGAGAACCCTAACCTAAGCTATCCGAGTCGGATTGCACTGAGTCGGGGTAGTAACGATACTAATTAATTCAACTTCAGTTTATTAAACTAGTGTGAAGAATGTGGACTAAGTTGACGGAGCCCTGCTTCGCAGGGCTCCTATTTTTGGGTTAAGGGTCAAAAGATAACCCTAACCTAACCTATCCGAGTCGGATTGCACTGAGTCGGGGTGTTAACGATTATTAATTTCGACCTAGCAATATTATGTATTATTTTCATAGTTTATCAAATTTTGATTATGTCACGCGCTCCGTAGTCTCTGCCTACCCCTCCGGGAAACAGGCGTGAGTGTATGTATGTATGTATGATTATGTCAAGAGTTGATTATGAGATGTGTTACTTATGGAAACTTATTATTATGATATATATTATCTTAAATAAAACTGTGAAGTGGGTAGTAGAGTAAACAGCTGTTTTTTTGCATCATAGCAAAAAATATTGAAATAAAATAGTTAATACATATTTTAAATATATTTTATGGATAAAATATACAATTAACATCAAATACCTGCCAGTAAAGTGTTATCTCCACTAAAACACAACTTAAGTCAAACACCAGCACTGACACAACTTCATGGACATGTCGTTACTGAACATCCAACAATACTTTGAAGAGCGAATGGCAAAATTTGAACTGGATCTTCAAAGAAAAACGTCGACTAGCACAGGCAGCCTGGAGGAAGACTTCAAAGCTTTCAAGGACTTCATACTGTCGACAACATGGAGATGCGTGGCCGTCGAAAAATACTTCTTCTGCATGGTGTTGGGGAGCATAAGAACGAGGAAACAGCTCAAGTGGTTGTACATTTAATAAAGCAGCGCCTCAAGGTGGAATCCTTCTCAGCAGCAGACATCAAACGATGCCACAGGATGGGTCGCCAACAATCCAGCAAGAAGCCCAGGCCTATTCTTGTCAAGCTTCATAGTGTGTCACTACGGGACACTGTTTGGTTTGCCAAGACCAAGTTGAAAGGAGCTGGTATAACAATGTCGGAATTCCTGACCCGTGCGCGACATACAGCGTTTATGGCAGCTCGGGAGCGGTTTGGCGTGGATAAGTGCTGGACGAGGGAGGGCTCCGTCTTTGTTCTTGGTGCGGATGGTCAACGACACCGCATTCTGTCCTTGAGTGATCTCGACAGGATAAAGAGTGCGGAACCGGAGAAGCCCACTGTGAAGACTGCCGCTGCGAAATCAAGACGCGCCGCGGCACCGGCTAAGAAATAGGTTCTTGAATATCTTGTTTTTGTTTTGTTTAGCGGACTGGGTGAATTGCTTTCAATCATAGTTATTCTACCTTCTTTAATTTTATAATAATTATTTACGTATTATACCTTATCTTTATTTCACAATCACTTTGACATGTATCAGTATCACTTTTTCTACCCTTCTGGATACAAGGCTTTTAATCGTTCAAAAACAAACTGTTTTTTTTCCCTTATTTTTATGTGTTTCTTTTTTCTTGTTCTCTGTATATTTATTTCACCCAGTCATATCTTTATTATTATTGTTGCTTCTTTTTATTCCTGTTTTCGTTAAGAGTTCCTGTGTTTTAGTTAAGAGTTCTTATTGTGTAACTGTCTAATTTCTTTAACACGCAACTGGCGGGTGGATTGAAAGATCTTAGTCTATTTAGTTTAAATATTTATATATATTTAAAAATATATATATTTCTTTTCATAAAATTTTTGTATATTATATTTATTTATTTACTATTAATTTATTATATTTATTCGTATACGTACATTAATGTGTGATAGTACAACTAGTGATGAAAGTTTTTTAACCGCTTCTAGCCTTGATGACAGCTTCAATAGTTTGCCTACACTTAATGAAACTCTTCAGTCTCAGTTTTCTGACGTGCCAGGAAACCTTAATGTAGTCCATATAAATGCACAAAGTATTCCAGCTCATTTCTCTGATATGCTGACCACCTTTGACTGTATGAACATACACGCTATTCTTGTCTCGGAGTCATGGCTTAAACCATGTCTACCATCTATTTGTTATTCTCTTCCTGGTTTACGTCTAATAAGAAATGACCGTGCGATTGGGGGTGGCGGTGGTGTCGCAATTAACCTACGTCATCAAATATCTTTTAGTATAGTTAGCATCTCAGAACAGCCTCCACCTCCGAACGCCGGCGAACATCTCTTTTTAGAAGTGGAATTGAATCACTCTAAAGTTCTTCTAGGTGTTTATTACTCCCCTTCATTACGCGTTAACTTCTTTTCATCTTTCGAACAAATTCTAGAAAGTTTAATACCTTCCTACAATCATACAGTCATAATGGGAGATTTTAATACTTGCATTTTAAGACAGGACCAACGTGCATCCTCGCTTAAGAGTATTGTTGAATCTAGCAACCTAACTATTCTGCCTCTTAATGCCACTCATCACTTTCCAAACTCTGTTCCTTCTCTACTCGATCTCATTTTCGTTTCTTCTCCTAATCTTGTTCATAAGTATGGTCAATGCTCAGCTGATGCATTCTCCTATCATGACTTGCTCTACATTTCATATAAATTACGCCCCCCTAAGGCAAAACCGAGGATTATAATGCAGCGCAATTTCAGTGGAATGGATCGATCGCAGCTCTGTGAAGATGCTCGTAACATTGATTGGTCATCCTTGTTTTCATCAGATGATGTAGACACTAAAGTCCAAATTTTTACGACTAAAATAATTCAGCTTTATGACAAACACGCACCAATCCGTGCCATACGGCTGAAACACCTACCGGCACCTTGGCTTACTGATGAAATAAAAAAAATAATGTCCAAAAAAGCTGCAGCCAAGACAAGGTATAAGCTACGACCAACTGCGTTTAATTTGGATAAATATGTTAGTGTAAGAAATCTCTGCAATAAGGTGTGTAGGAAAGCACAACGCCAACATATCCATAATTCTGTCCAAAACGAAGACCCAGCTAAAGTCTGGAAATTTCTCAAAAGTCTGGGAGTGGGAAAGTCACGAATTGACGTGACATCCAAAGACATCAATATTAATTCACTCAATGTTCATTTCACTACTTCGTCCAATTTTGATGGGACTACTAAAACTAATACTTTACTAGATCTTTCAAGTATTCCAACTCCCAAATATTCATCTTTTGTTTTCGAGCAATTTACCGGTTGTGATGTTAAAAAGAGCATAATCTCAATCTCGTCCAATGCTGTTGGTAGTGATTGTATCAGTCGAAACATGATCCTTCCTATCCTCGATGAAATCCTTTCTGTCCTCTGTCATATATTAAATTACTCAATTACAAGCGGAATCTTTCCTTCAGCATGGAAGGATGCGCAAATAATTCCTCTCCCTAAAAAGCCAAAACCCTGTTCCTTCTCTGATTACCGTCCTATATCCATACTACCCTTCCTTTCCAAAGTCCTAGAGCGTCTTATTCATAAACAACTATGCACATTCCTTTCTAAAAACCCTCTTCTAAATCCCTACCAATCCGGCTTTCGTCCTGGACATAGTACTATCACGACATTGGTACATATCACTGATGAGATACGACTGGGTATGGATAGTGGAAAGCTCACGCTACTTTCCTTACTCGACTTTAGCAACGCTTTCAATACCGTGGATTTCCACATCCTGCTTGGCATACTTCGCTCTATTAACATATCTCCAACGGTGATTGACTGGTTTCATAGTTATCTGTTCGGTCGCCGACAACGTATACGCGTTGAGGAAACGTACTCTTCATGGTGTAATACAACTGCCGGTGTACCGCAGGGTGGCGTTCTATCTCCGTTACTTTTCGCAATTTTTATAAATTCAATATCCCATAAGTTAATTTCGTCCTACCACCTTTACGCAGATGATTTACAAATTTACGCCCAGGCACCTCTAGAATCAGTAGCAGATGCGTTTGCTTCTATAAATACTGACTTAAAGCAAATTTGTGATTGGAGCAAAAAGTATGGCCTCAAGGTTAATCCTTTAAAAACGCAGATTGTTCTCATCGGCAGTCCCAGGATGATCTCGAAGGTCAATTGGTTAATGTTGCCTGAGATTAAATTCGACGGCAATATTCTAAAATGTACCGACCATGTAAAGAATCTGGGCATTTATCTGGATAGCACTTTAACTTGGGGACATCAAATTCAGGAGACCAGTCGTAAGTTGTTTGCGTCAGCGGGGTCGTTACGTAGGCTTCGGAATTTTCTTCCAACAGCCACTAAAATTGCGCTTGCTCAATCTTTACTCCTCCCAGTACTCGATTATGCCGATGTCAGCTATCTTGATCTCACTGAACAGCAACTTGACAAACTTGAGCGTCTCCAAAACTTTTGTATCAGATTCATATTTGGTCTTCGCAAATATGATCATGTATCAGAATTTCGTAACAAACTCAAGTGGCTCCCTATTCGTTTTCGCAGGAATACTCATATTCTTACATTATTGTATAATGTTTTATTCGATCCTAACACTCCCTTGTATCTCAAAGAACGTTTTAAGTTCCTCCATGACACACATGCAAGGTTTCTAAGGTCGTCAGAGAATCTGAGGCTGCAAATGCCAACGCATTCAACAAATTATTATAGTAAATCCTTTGCTGTCCAGGCAGTGCGCTTGTGGAATGCGTTGTCTCTTGAAATTAGGCAAGCAAAGTCGATAGGCATATTTAAAAAGGCATTAAAACAGCATTCCCTATCGAGTAGCTAGTCAGTGTCAAAAGGGTATTGTGACTATAATATCTATAATGTGTTATGTGCGTATGTATTTATGTATGTATGTTTGTATGTATGGATGTATGTATGTATGTATATATATGTATGTATGTATGCATGTATGTATGTATGTATGTACCTATGCATGTATGTATATTATATGTTTCTGTATTTACGTAATATATGTATGTTTACCTTTACTTAGCAAGGAACTTTATTACTACACCATTTTATAATTCTATTTCCCTTATTTATTTCTTTCCATCCAAAGGTTGCCTGGAAGAAATCGCTTTTAGCGATAAGGCCGCCCATTGTGCATTATATTTTTAAACTTCTACTTGTTCTCTTTTAACTCTGTAATGTGACTTGTGGTGTACAATAAAGAATTATCTATCTATCTATCTATCTTGTTATAGAAAGTCATTTTATGGCAAATAAAAGTTATCACTGTTGAGTTGTTAAGGCAAACATTATTAGTATAAATGACAATAGTGCAAGTAAATATTATGATCGGGGATGATTATGGCAAACAATATTATTGCAAATGAATTTATGGAAAACGAGAGAATACCGATTAAATAATGTTCTAACAAAATTATATTTAATTGATTCTTAAAATTTAAAGATACACCAACGTCAAAAAACATTAGGTACGAATCCAAAATGAAAAGGTATATATTTTTTTGTACCTCGAAAAATACCTCACCCCGCTCTTACAAGGTTATGTCTAGGAGTAGACCATGCCGATTTACATCGTAGTTCATACAAGTTTTAATAGATGGCGTTATTTCTTTTTGTAAGGTGACTGCGTCTGTCAAACGTTCGGTCGAACGTATCTTTGGTATTTAAATCAATGGTCACTCCACAAGGCTATCGTTGCATTTTCACCATTCCAAGCAGTCCAAATATGTTACCCTATAGATTGCTTGATAAACTTGTATTATTCGTCCAACAAAAACATCGCACTAAATAAACTCGCCAAGAAAAGAAACTCTTTATTGAGATAGCCTTACGAAAGGTTACCTGCGAATGCTAAACCGCCCAACAGAAACAATTTCATGAAAACATTTCCATACTCCATCGAGAAAAAACATCGGTGTATACGTACGAGCTGAAATTCAGTCGAGAATGAACCCATATCATCACTTGCGTATAAATATTTTTGTCCCAAGGGGACATTGGGAAGGAAAGGACTTGAAATGAACTGAGACGAATAGTAGTAGTAGTACAATGATGGCCATCTTTGTATGAGAACATACAGTATACACGCACACTCACAGACCTGTGTACATCGGAGGGGTAAGTAAACATGAGTTAGAGACATTTTTATTGAGACTAGTCGCGTCCTTATCACCACTGTATCTCTTGTGTAACGAGTTATAGTCGCAGTGTTCATAGAATACAGCGAGATTTGGGTGAGATCCCATACGCCCCTTGAAATTCGTCCCTTCATACAAATTTGGCCAAATTTGTATGAAGGTGCGAAGGTGGAAATAAGGGGTATATGGGCTCTCATCAGAGATTTGATACCCGTTAACAAAATTATTGTTAGATGCTGGTAATTCATGGACTATGTTTTAGTCTAGTTGAAATCTCCATTAACTTACCGCTCTTCACAACTAAGGCACATACCACTGTATGGCATCTAGGTAACGATACTCGCCCCTAGGCACAGTTAACATAATTCTATTACGGAGCTAAACTACTGAGTTCTCAATCGTACACTCATGAGAGCTTAGTTATTTAGCTCTAATGGGGTAAAAGAACTTACAGAGTGGGCATGACGGTCAGTAATTCTTCGGTCTTATGTTCTGATCTGTGGCAATTTTCTTCCACACCTGAAGATTCACTGCGATGTGAGAACACTTTACTTTAGAATAATTTACCACAAGAAGTCAGATCCCATTGTAGCTGATTGATATGATGAAGGCAAATCAGACGCACTACGGAGAGGTGGGCGGGAATTTGAATGCAGCCTAAACTAGAATTATATCGAAAAATGAAAAGCACATTTTTGTTAACTTTGTTCACTTTTTCGTACTTGTCTATCCACTGCATTGGTGTGAGATTTTCATGTAGACTGCTATCCTATCTAATTGCATTCCAGTGCAGATTTCCCGACGATGAGCTGTCAGTACTGGACCGTAGCATCGCTCATTGAGCAACATTGCACGAGAGAGCACGGATTTTTCATCCATCTTATTTTTTAAAAGAGGTTTTGCAATTTGGGTGTTACGTTACTCTTAGCAAATATAAGTTTTTGTGGTAATCGGTCTAAATGATGATGATTAGAACAATAATATTGTTCTGTGTAAGTTTATAAGTATTCATTTATAAACTTACGCAGCTTTCCTACATATTATAAAATTTATTTAATGCATAGTTCGTTGAAAGTTGAGCAAATATCGCATGATTCGTTGAAACAAAAATGAATACCTAATACAAAAACAGGTATCTATGACTCGACGCATGTAAATCGCGGCTTGATATTTATAGCTTCAGTAATCAGCCTAAGGTATTTACATTTCATCAGTCAAAATATACCTAGCTTTTTTTCGCAATCAATCTGCTAGATGTGTAAAACTAAAAAAATGTCTTTATTATACACACTCACAATACTAGCACAGTATAAAGACATACAGTAGTTTGACGCCTTTGATCTCGTAGAAAAAGCCGACAACGTCTAGACAAGAATAAGGAGGCTAGAGTTGCCACATGTAAAGATACATACATACATAGACTCACGCCTGTTTCCCGGAGGGGTAGGTAGAGACTACGGAACGCCATTTGCGACGATCCTGACATACCTCTCCTGCTTCATTCACTCCCATCGGATTCCTCATGCATGCTCTTCTATTCAGGGTACTTCTAACCTGTCCTGTTTTTAGGATGTCTCCAATCTGGTCAGAGAACGTCCGCCTAGGTCTTCCCCTTCGTCCTGTCCCTTCCACACTTGCCTTGTATATCTGCTGGTCAATCTTCCGTCATCCATCCTCTCCACGTGCCCAAACCATCTTAGTATACCTTTCTCGATGCTTGTAACTACATCTTCTTTTACCCCACAACACTCTCTTATCACACAATTCTTTACTCTGTCAGTCAAAGAAACACCACACATACTTCCCAGTGCTCTCATTTCTACAGCATTTATTCTACTTTCATGACTCTTCTGCCATACCCAACTATCACTACCATGTAAACAGGCCACATGTAAACAATACCTACTTGCTCAAATACCGTCTATTTATTTTAGAAAAATATTACAATTGCTACGCTATATGAATATTATAGTGTAAATCGCTTATTTATCATACTACCTGTTGCCCGCAGCTTCACCCGCGTGGATGTCGGTTATCGCGATAAAACTATCCTATGTTCTACGTCAGCTCTTTGAAATTAATTATAAATATTGATCTCTCAACAGAAAATCTTCATCATACTGGTCAACTAATGCTAAGCCGCCAAGTCTGTATATGGTATAGTGCAGATGGGTTCTTATAGTTCCTCATCAAAAGTGTCAGATCTTGGTTTTTTATAAGTCAACAGAAAATGCTCATCAGACTGAACAACTTTTGCTATGACGAGTCGATATATGTCATAGTGTAGCTAAGCTCTTAGAGTTCCACATCAGATATTCGCGATCTTCAAATTTTAATCTCTCATCAGAAAATGCTCATCAGGCGTAGTAGGTAATGGTTTTTGCCAAACCGCATTTTTTTACGTCTTATAGTTTAGCTGGGCTGTTGTGGTTCTGCGTCAGGTCTTAAATTTTCCATAATCATTTATAGCCTATATGTTGTCCAGACTCAAAAGCAATACAAAAAAAAAAGTTTGAGATTAGCGTGTACAAACAGATAAACAGGCAAACAGACAGAATATTTTTTTAGATTCTTGCTCCATTACTGATTCTTAGCCTAACTGTATATTTGTTTTGTATATATATTCAAAACTGCCTTATTATATGTATAGATTACAATAATTAACGATAAATAATTATTATAAAACAATTTGCAATTTTTCGTGCGGTGACAGCTTTGCATACAAAGTGTCAGTCAGCACCTATTTCATGCCGCAGGTTTCGTGGGAGGCGGTTATGGATGTGAAGCATTTTTCAGATATACTTGGTTGTTGTCGTACAAACCAAGTTAAAATTGAAACCAGTGAAGATTGACATAGCGGTCGCTTAATGGATGGGTAACCATGCTATCAGCTTGCAGAGCCTATGTTATCGATATGATATATTTTGGTGATTTATTTTAGTGCAATATACGTTAAGGTAAAGCAATAGACATCACGGTTATTTTATGGATGGGTGACCGGGCTATGAGATTACGGAGAACATGTGTGTGGTTTATAAAAGGGAGCCAAAAATATGGTTATTTTCGCGCCGTTACCAAGATGCATAATAATATGTGATAGTTACTTAACTAATACGAAGGTACTAGGTACTTATTCATCATTATGTCAGCCTAGAGACGTCCACTGCTGGACACAGGCCTCCCCCAAGATACTTATTGCATGAAATTAAAATCACACTTGAATCGAATATTACCTTACAACGCATATTTTCTTACGACTGCCATGTTGTTTAGAGCCTGTCCAGAAAGCGCATACTCTATCCGAGCACCACTGTATCCGAGTCCATGTTTATATAACTGACCAAATACGTCTCATCACATGCGCGCGTAAGAACGCGCGTGAAACGCCGCATCTGGACGCAATACAAATCAAAACGAGCGAGTGAACGCGCGCGTAAATCGCGCTTTCTGTACAGGCTCTTACGTACAGTAATTACTACTTTATTCTGTGATTTGGTCAGACTTGAGATATTGTAAAAAGTTTGTAGGTTAGTAGGTACGTGCTCATTATTTTAAGTGGTTATAGGTACATACATTTCAAAATAATATCATCATCATCATCATCATCAGCCCTTAATATTCCACTGCTGGACTAGGCCTCTCCTTTGAATGGAGGAATTGGCCTACTATACCACGCTGACCAAGCGGGTTGGTATAGGGTTTGTATCAAGTTCTCCTTCTCTTAAAGTGCTATTCTCTGCATGATATACTCCCTCTGTCGGCTCTTACGACACTCATGGGATGATATGGGGTGGTGACAATTCCACACGGACAACGTCACCATCAATACGTCACCACACGGACAAAATAATATAAATAAATTATAATTAACGAAATTTTATTTTTTGGTATAAGTAAATTGACTTATTTATTTAAATCTTTAAGCAGCATAAAAAATTGCAATGTCTCACAGCACAAGTCGTATGCACCATCTTATTTAATATTTAAAAGCATATAAATAGGTAACGAACAAAAAACAAGCACACGCCAGCCCCCAAAAACATGTACCTAGTTACGAACTAAGGCGACTTTCGTAACTAGGTACCACTCTTCTCGCGGCCTCTCACCTCTTGCCCCCCGCACGATTGATCTGTCTAGACGCGTTCATCAAACGACTGTATGGATTATTAGACTTTGATATGTAATGCTAGACAAGGTGTGTTTGTGTACATACGGATTTTTTCGAAAGTTCGTATATTATACCTTTAATTAAATATTTTTTATATATTTACGCCTGTATCCCCGAAGATGGGTGGGTGTAATACCTCTGCCTACCCGGCAAAGGTATTACACCCACATTTTGCCATGAATTTTTAGGTCCCACGTAATAGGGGGCGAGCCTATTGCCGTTCTCGGGCACATCATCAGACTAATAAAACACAAGAGGGTAACTTGTTCTTGGAACACTTTGCTAACAAAACAAAGTTAATCTTATAACTCATCCCAGAGCAACGCGTGACTTAGTTCGATAAATATATACGTATGTACTTCGGTACATCTATAAATATTGAATGAATACTTTCTTCAACATCATTGTGTCAGCCGTAAGATGTGCACTGCTGGACAAAAGCCTCCCCCAATCGCATAGGCTCTGCGCAAAGACCGATCTAGAGACTCTGCGCATATATCTTGAGCTGCCCTCTTCAACTTGCAATACGTAAATGATAAAAAGTTGTGAAGTGGGAAATTATAATGTAATTACTCAGTTCTTCTAAGATGTATAAAAATAAAGGACATTCGATATATTGAATTAATATCCATTTTATACTTATTTACTTAATAACCAATTTATTGAAAAGTTTCATTCCACTGCGCGGTATTGCATACCTTGCAACGAATGGACCGATGAACAATTTATTAATTACCCAAATAATCTATTAAAACTAAATATGATTTACTCTCAAGCATACCTTCAAACCGCATTCGTCGATTGCGAGTCTAATGTAGCCAATTCTATATAAAAACGTTTAGGTACTCAGCCTCCTTACAATTTGCCGAGACGGTCTCCCGTTGAGCTTCGTTATCTCCCACCAGAGGGAATCCCATTATCTATGACTAAGCTATCCGTGGGTACCATTCACACAATCCTTCATGAGCGCCTGAATTTGTCAAAGGTCAGTGCAAGATGGGTGCCGCGAATGCTCACCGCGCTACAGAAACAAGTGCGAGTTGACTGTTGTAAGGAGTTTTTGGACCTCTGTGGTGAAAATCCGCAAAGTATTTTCGATCGGATTGTTACTGGTGATGAAACGTGGGTTCATCACTATGACCCTGAGAGCAAGCAAGAGTCTATGCAGTGGCACAAAAAAGGATTAGACCCGCCGAAGAAGTTCAAAGTCACTCCGTCCGCAGGAAAGCTCATGGCCACGGTGTTTTGGGATTCTAAGGGAATCTTGCTAATCGAGTACACAAAAAAAAGGTCAAAGTATTAGTAATTTAAAGGAGGCAATTAAAGAAAAAAGACGTGGAAAATTAACCGCAGGTGTGTTGCTGCTTCACGACAACGCGCCGGTTCACAAGGCGCGCCTTGCCCAGGCTGCTGTGCGGGAGTACGGATTTGAAGAAATCAATCATCCACCCTACAGTCCTGACCTAGCCCCTAGTGATTATTATCTATTCCCTAATCTTAAAAAAGACCTTCGTGGAAAGCATTTTTCGGACGATGAAGAGTTGAAGGAAGCAATAAACGAACTTTTTTCGGGCCATGAAGAAAAATATTTTTCAGAGGGAATTGAAAAGTTACTTTCACGAACAAATAAATGTATTGAGATGTTATATATGTATATTGAACATAAAATTTATTCAGAATTTTCCACCTTTTCCTTCATACCTATACTACCTCGTATTTCTAAACTAATTGAGAATCTAAAAGATTTATTTATTTGATCTAAAGACCTACTAATCCTTTTTTCTATTCCTTTATCCGATCTGTAAAATCTTTTTAAGAGCAGTTCTTCATAGCTTACAAAGTCTATGGCTGGTGTTTTTTTCTAGTATGTGAACGGAATAAGAATAAGTAATTCTTCAACGTGAGTAAAGTGGTATTGCGCCAGTGCGTCAAAGAAGATAATAAGTGATATATTTTATCATTTTGGTCTCGTGTAATGTATTTAGATTTAATGTTTAACTAGTCGACGCCAGCGGCTTCGCACTGTTGTGAGCCTCAAGGAAAATGGGTTTAAAAAAAATAAAATACTTAGTTAAGGCTAAGGCAACCGTCTGGTTTGGATATTGGACAGAGACTGAGGAGCATCTTAGGGCTTTCTATGGCTACTACTGATAAATGTTGAGTAAGCAGAAAGGAATGTATGGTGTGCGAGAAAGGGTACAATATGCATCTATAACACCTCCCAGGGGTAGACTAAACATCGGGGTAGAAATTTCGATGTTTAGGAAATCAGATATTGGTACCAGCGGCTTCGCACTGTTGTGAGCCTCAAGGAAAATGGGTTTTAAAAAAATAAAATACTTAGTTAAGGCTAAGGCAACCGTCTGGTTTGGATATTGGACAGAGACTGAGGAGCATCTTAGGGCTTTCTATGGCTACTACTGATAAATGTTGAGTAAGCAGAAAGGAATGTATGGTGTGCGAGAAAGGGTACAATATGTATCTATAACACCTCCCAGGGGTAGACTAAACATCGGGGTAAAAATTTCGATGTTTAGGAAATCAGATATTGGTAAATTTACACATTTGTCCTAATACTAGGAGAAGGAAGGTTTTCTGTTTCGGGATGGTGTTTGCCCATTTTTGCGGGAATGACAGGTTCGGGTTCCAAGGTCTGACTTGAAGGTTAGTTAACTGGAACCGGTTGAGAAAGTGTAGGGAAATGTAGGATGAGACGGTTGCGCAATTTAATACACAAAAACAACTCAAAAATAAAAAAATAGAGAAGATACAAATTATAAAGATAATTATAATCGATTAATGAGCCTCGTACTTTATTATTGGATGTTGGTTTAAAATACTGTCCGTCGCATCAGATACGGATTTTAGCCTTGATTTCGTTTCCATTGTAAAAACGTCTAAGTCGATGTTTTGTAATTTCAAAGGAGGCTCATTATTTACACTATTAAACTTATGTATATTGCAACAGGAATCGTTCAAAATGTTAAAGTTGGTATGGATGACAGAAACATTAATACTTAAGTTTTTAAATTTGGGTATTAATTTTGTAGTTTTACAATGCGCGATACAGTTGTTTGGAATACAAGGAATCCTTTGCCAATGATGTCTACATCAGGTATTTTCCTATCTGAACTTTCGATGTACAGTTTATTACTACGGGATTGTACATAAATCCACTCATTACTGTGTAACGGTTTCCATAAGCCTATGAGTCTATGTAGGAAGTCTGTTTGACACTGCACTGGTAAAACACTTATCACATTCGATAATAGCTCACTTTCGCAACTGGGATTCACACTGGTTGGGAACACGGTCATGACGTCACAGACATACTCGCGGGCGCTTATCGCTATGCATTCCTTCAATGAGTCGAGGCTACAGTATTCTGTTTTATCTTTGGTCTTTGCTTTGTATTTACTACTAGGTATTATAAAGCTAAAAGAGTTCGGGTTTATACTATTGTGTGGCATTGGTAATGCAATGTTGTGAAACAAATTGTATACCTTAGGCGATACTAAAGGTATCTTCAAAACGAAGACAATTTTGTTGTTTAAACTATAGCAAACTATACTAGATATAATTATTAAACTATGAATATTATCTAATTCTAAGCTTACAGGTAACTTAAGGTCTACAGGTAAGTATCTATAGTTATCGACAATTTCTTGGTATAACTGTGTGGGCGATATAACGGCCGGGTGTAGGATGTTTCGACTGCATGATAATATAGCGTGTGTTATGTCTTCTAACCGAAAAGATAAAGTTAGTAAGGAGGCTTCTATTCTGTTAATAATGGAATAAATGTTCGTTTTAATATTTAATTCATTTGATATAGCTGTTATATTTTTAAATTTCAAAGAGAAATTGTGGATAGCTTGATTAAGGCTGGCCTCGTTGAGTTTTACAATACGTAATGTATCGTTAAATTGCGATAAGACAGTAGTAGTTATTAAAATATTTTCTTTCATTAACGAGGCTAATCTGTTTTCGTTATTTTCGTCCAGAGTACCAAATATGGTTTTGGACAAAGTGCCAATGCCACCTATCCACGCCCCTCGTTTGAACCTCTTGCTTAACAGATGAATAATAGTTGAATATTCAGTAACGATATCGACATAACGAACTGTTAACGGTTGTAATATATTGTGATATTCGAAACTATGGGATATTTCTGATTGAATCTGGTTACACATAAATCGCATTGTACCTAGGACCGAATTTATATTTTGTATATGGGGTTCAATATACGAGATATCATATGGTGTTACTATGTCTAGATGGCTAATACGAATTTTGAGTTCGCCAATTGGATCAAAGTATATACCGGAACTTGCGTTGATTGGATGTAGCAATTCGGGGTGACATTGGGCCAGTATGCTGTAATGAAAAGAAACATTCTAATAATTCTTTAAGAAATTTTTAAGTTTTTCGTATAACATTTTTATATTACCTACTCGCGTATCTAAAATAATAAAAAGTAAAAAAGGTGTATACATATACAAATTTAATCCTACGACAAAGGCAAATGGTTTCAGGTCACAGTACCTGATTCTTGGACGTTCACGTGCTTTCCTTCATCGAAGTGATGCTTCACATGGCGTCTATTTATGAGTAGGGATAGTGTATGGTTACCATGTAACTTAACAACCTTGTACGGGCCTTTCCATACGGGCGACAAGGCTTTACGGAGTCTAAGGTGATTCTTTAACAAGACATAATTGCCAACCTTGTATGTTACAGGGCGAGTATGAGATTCATAATACGCTTTAGAATTCGTTTTAGATTTTTGTATATATTCCAGGGCTTTATCACGTGTATGTTTCATGCGGTGTTGCAACATTTTAACATATTCAGGGTAAGTAGTGTTGGAGCTGTCGTCATAGACAGAGTCTGGAATATGAGATTTGTGTCCGAACAGGAGTTCGTATGGTGAGTAGTGTGTGGTTGTATGTACCGTTGTGTTATATGCCAACATGGCTGTGTACACATATCGCGGCCAGTTATCTTGGTTTTCATTTATATACGGTCTAAGATATTCTTTAAGAGTTGAATGAGATCTCTCCAATGCGCCTTGCGTTTGTGGATGGTAAGGCGTGGACCATAACAGTTTGATCTTTAAAAACTCGCAGGTCTTTTTAAACAAATCAGCGGTAAAATTTGTGCCCTGGTCGGTAAGTATGTGCTTAGGAATGCCAAACAGGGAAATAAAATTTTATTTATTTATTTATTATTGCTAGATACAGGTACATAGGTTGTTACATTGTTACATGTGGAGAACACTGTATTTACCTTGCGGCATGCAATACAATATACATAAAAAAGAACATTCTCTAATATTTTTTAACAGTCAAGAAAATAATTATACCTAATAAAACAAAAAGAATACAATGTTAAATTAAATAATAAATCAATCTACTAGTATGTCAATGAAATGATAATAATAATAAAAAAAGAATACAATAATAAAATAATCAGCTAATTTTATAAATTATCATTCAGATACTCATTTATGGAATAATACGCTTTTTCTTTTAATAAATTTACTATTTTCATTTTAAATGTGTTCAGTATATCTATTTGTAAAATATATTTAGGTAACTTATTATAAATACGTGGAGCCATGCATAATATACTGTTATTGAAAAAGGCAGTAGTATTAGGTGGAATACATATTTTTAAATTATGTCTTTTACCCCTTATTTCAAAAAGATATGCATTCTTTTTTACAAATAGAGCTATTTCTAATATGTAAATACTTGGAAATGTTAGATTTTTTAATGAAATAAAACAGGGCTTACAGCTATCCGTTTGTTTTAAATTACACATAGCTCTAATGCATTTCTTTTGAGCGATAAATACATCTTTGTTGTTCGTAGCATTGCCCCAAAATATAACGCCATATCTTAAAATAGAGGCTACATGCCCATGATAAGCTGTCATTACAGTTGAAATATTATTAGTTTTTGTTAATTTATACAATGCATATGAGAATTGCATGACTTTAGAACATACCGTTTCAACATGTAATTTCCATTTTAAATTTTCATCAAGGTGTATACCTAAAAATGTTGTAGTATGTACTTGTTCAATCTGCTTATAATTGTATTGTATGTGTATGTCAGATAATTTACTTAGTCTATTTCTGAAGATCATAAAATTTGTCTTTTGTATATTCATTTGCAAATTATTCAATGTCAACCAATCAATAGTATTCATTAAAGTATTATTTATGTCATGCTCTACTTGCGATTTGTCATTACCTGTAAATATAACTGTACTATCATCTGCAAAAAGGACAGTTTTGTGCTTTATTACTGTTGGTAAATCATTAATATAAATAATGAATAGGAGTGGTCCCAAAACACTTCCTTGAGGGACACCGAATTGAACTTTTCGGTCCTCTGAGAAAAACGAGACTAATTTTCTTTGTATAGGACATAATTTCGAAATTTGGGTAACTTGTGTCCTATCACTGAGGTAGGATTCGAGTAAATCCAGTATGTTACCTCTTACGCCATAAGCATATAACTTATCTAATAAAGTTTTATGATCGACATAATCAAATGCCTTGCTTAGATCCATGTACAAAGCACATGCCTGTTTCTTACGATCTATACTTTCAAAAAATGTTATATTGCTACATTTATATTTTTTTGTTTACGAAACCCGAATTGTTCATGAGCTAATAAGTTATTTATATCAAAATAGTTATACACATGTTTATGAATAAACCTCTCAAATATTTTTTTATATAACCGGAATCAATGCTATAGGCTTATAACAAGACATGCTATATTTATCATTTTTCTTAAGGAGCGGTTTTATTATGGTCCTTTTTAATTCCATTGGAAATACTCCATGTGTAATACACAAATTTATTATATGTTTCAATATCCTGGTTGCTACACCTGATGGTGTAGCAACCAGGATATTGAAAACGGTTTCCAGTACTGTTTGTAGACCGTAAATTGAAAATAATTCGGTCTATCTCAGCAGGCATAGTTGGAGGCATAAATAAAAAGCCAGAGTGTTTTGCCATTCTGAGTTTGGGTCTGTTATTTACTAATTTTGTTACTTGATCAATGTAATAACTATTGAAAGAGTTCGCTATGTCTGTGGGATCTGATATTATATTACCATTTACTAAAATATGCTGAATATATTCTTTAGGTAGATTGCAGTTATTTTTGTTTATCACAGCCCAAACAGCCTTGCACTTATTTGTTGCCTTATTTATGTAATAGTCATTTTGACACTTTTGTGTGAGTTTGATAATGCGATTGAGTCTACTGGATAAGCTAGTTAGCATATTTTTATTCATTATTGTGCGGTGTCTTCGATATTGCCACAGCAGTTTCCGCTTTCGCCTACAACAATATCTTATGCCTTTCGTGATCCATTTTGGTCGAGAATGTACAGGTACTATTACTACTACAACTGGAAAGCAGAGATCATAAAAAAGTCTAAACAGTGAGTAGAATTGACTGAAGGCAGTATCTGGATCCTCACTATCCAGTATTTCGCGAAAGCTAAGCGCATTTACACATTCCTGGAATTTTAAAATATTGCCTCTACAATAGTCCCGCTTTTCTACAAACCAGTGTTTAAATAAAGGGTTGATCTTTACCGGCACAGTAAATAATTGTGCTGTGTGATCAGATAACGCTAACTCGACGATAACATAAGAACAGCCTCGTGTATTAAAGAGAAAATTATCGATGCAAGTACCACTTGCTAAGCGTGTCGGTTCTCTAAATGCTATTTTTAGGTAAAACGACCACAATGTGTGCATAAATTCTGTTGATTCATGAGAATTCTGAAGGATATTTATATTGAAATCACCGCAAAGTATTATTTTCTTTTTACTGTAGCAATAATTTGACAATAACGCGTTAAGTGATATAAAAAATTGTTTAACATCTTCTACATTGCACTTTGGCGGTCTATATATACATATAACATATATATTTTGTATTAATAGTTCAACCCCTGAGCATTCTATAATATTACTAATGCAGTACTTGTTTATTTCCGATAAGCGAACGAAAGATAATGAATTATGTACAAGTATACATGAGCCTCCATGGTGACTTTTTCTACAGTAGACTGAACCAAGTACAAAATTAGCAATGTTCAATAATTTCACATCTTCCTTCAACATATTATGTTCGGTAATACATAGTATTTTAACGCCTTTTTGTTCGCTCTCAAGTGATTCAAGGCTCAGAGTTAATAAATCTGACTTAGATATTAGGCCGTTTATATTTTGATGAAGGATTTTAATTTTAGTCTCGAAAAAAAATTGGTTAATCATTGCATGTATTAATCGAATCCTTAGAACTAGTTGGAATGTCAATAATATTATTATGTTCAATGTCAAAAGGTAAAGATGAAATTTCAGAAAAAATTAAGGTCTTTAAATTGTCAAAAATATTTGTCATACCATTATTATTTAATCTGCCACTTTGTTTAATGAACATAGTGTAATCACAAGATAAGTTTAGATTAGTGTCAAACAAATAAGCATAATTATATAATTGTATGTCATGATAAAGCAAATTATTAAATATTTCAATCCTCCAGTTATACATTGTACAATAATAATTATATTTATATGTCGGTAAACAAACTATAACATTTGTATGCTTTACACCTATTAATGTTTCCCGGACATTATTGATTAAATTGGAATAATTTTTAGAATTTTTAAAGTCCTCCTCGCCTACAAAAATTATACAATAGTCTTCAAAAGTAAAATTTGTTAGCTTAGAGTGTATATTATTGATAAGCATATTTAAACCACAGTTTGGTGAAATATAGTGACATACTTCACAGTTTGGGAACGTTCTTTCAGCTATAGACAGTATTTTATTAGTGTTATTAGTACTTATAATACAGAGCCTTTTTTTGTAAGTTACTGTCGCTTTAACTTGGTTCTTGCAGTTTTTGAGCGTTTTTTCTGGTTGAATCAAATTGTGCTCCTCGCTCGTGGGTTTTTGGTGAGTATTTATTCGCTGTTTGGATGCAAAGTGGAGTGTCTGAGATGGATGATTTAACAAGGATGTGAGGTAGTCGGGTTTTAGCAGGATTGTTTGTTATTTCAAACACGTTGGATTTGGAAGGTTTCGGCAGATCAACGTTACGTTGCTGCACGGATACTGAGGACTTTGGCAGATCAACACTACGTTGCTGCACGGATATAGAGGACTTTGGCAGATCATGGTCACGTTGCTGCACGAATACAGTGGACTTTGGCAGTCCATTATGCGGAGCTGCCTGAATTGATTTAATAATTTTGATAGAGTGACTTCCTTGTAGCGGAGTCACTCTGGATATAGAAATCGGATGGGTGATGCCGGTTTTTGTAACGCCCGGTCCCGCACGACACCGGGACGAGATGGTTATTCGTTTTTTGGCTCGGCATCAACAGTGTCGTACCCCTCTACGAAAGCTATTGGGTATTTGTCATTATTAGTTTCCGATACTTCGTCGGAAACGAAATTGACGTGTTGCGGCGTCTTGGGAACCTGGTCGATGTTTTTGAAACAGTTGTTGTTATACTCCCGTTTACGTCACTGTTCCAATTTGTGTCCTGGGGTTTTACTTATATATTAATCATTTTTGTTGTGATGTTAAATGGATCAAAATCAATCATGTATACCTAAATAATCCTGTTTTATAGTTTTCTATTTCCATAGTTAGGTATTTGTACAGAATTTCATCGAAAAGATTAAATGCTTAGTTAAAGTTTATTCTGTATAGAGTAATAACTTTTGCCTCAAAATCCATCGGGGAATGTTCGAAAATTTGATGAAAATATACATATATTGAGACAAACAATTTCCTGAGTAGAAAGGGAAGAGATTTTTTAGTACGCCTTTTGATTATTAAAGTATTCAATTTTGGTGATACGGGGCTTTGTAAACACATCAAATACCTACGGAATATCAAAGGAGTTTATGAGTGTGCGTGAAATAATCGCGCGTGGTACAATCAATGAGGAACGTTCTACCGGAGCGCTCGCAGTTCACATCAACGTTTTAGACATTGTAAAGATGAACACCAGAATATTAAGACGATTATGTAATATTAGGGAAACTGAAGGTGTCTAAGTCTCATATGTCTGATATTCTTGGAAGGGAGCTTGAAGCAAATTGCATTAAGAAAGGGGACTGTTAGTAATCGACTAACTATTTGCGTGTACCGGCTACAATGTTGTAATAACTTGGGTTTGTCCGCTGTCGTCAAGGGAATTAATGTTTTAGTATTTGTATGGTTATGATTTTGGTAGCACTAGCTGTGCTCACAAGCAGAATAGCGCAGTGAAGCTACTTCTCTATTGTTATTTTTTTATTGGACTGCACGTATCGCCTAGGTTAAAGCGATCACCTCGCCGTTTGGCGCTGCGCCTAGTAACGTGGATTCGATTCCCTCACGAAACAACCTTTACTATTCTAGGTGTACTTTGCGTTCGTTTGATTAACTATGTGTTAAGTCCCCCGCAACCCAGAATTTAATACTAGTACGTAGTAAAAAAAGCAGAATTGAATAAAAATTATGGACTTATGCTGGTTACACGAAGGGCCCGTAGCAAAATGGCCATTACAAAATCCTAGTGCTTTGTGAGTAGGTGATAATGATGGTTCTCAGGAATCGATACGGTGCAAGCGTTCGATCATATACCGTTATATGTAAGAGTTATAAACAATACTACGCGAGATAAGTCTTTGTGTGACCTACAAATTGTTGTTCCAAGTCTGGGTGTATTTTACTTCCTTTAGTTGTATATTTGTAAGATTCCTCCGATGTAGGATATATTTAACAAGCCAGAATGCTCTTTTAAATATAAAACTCGAAGTTGTATTACTGCTATACTGTATATTTCCATCGCAGCCCGCCTTGAGGGTTCACCTAAATGATTTCAAAGATTTCACGCGGTTGGCCCGAAATTGCTACATAATAATATAACAGCGCTTTGAATCAGATAATGCAACGTACAATAGGTTTTTTATCGGCAAATTGAGGCGCTATTGGTTTGGTACATAAACGCCTTTGCTTCAGCCATGTTATGTGGTAATTTACATTAAGGCACGCCGAAATGATGTGCTTTAAATTTTGTATGACAAAGAAGGAACATTGCAGATTTGTTTTGATATTACTGTAATCAACATTGTGGGTAAGGCAATTTGTTTTATGGAGATGTTGATGCTGTTATGATTGTGTTTCTTTAAGATTGTTGGTGTGCAATAGAGGAGAAAGCAAATTATCATGTTTAGAAGTGGATAAATCATCGGGCAAATGTGTTTTTATCCATGAATTAATTTATTCTTAAGGTTTTATGTGGACCTGTTTTGTTTCCTTGACGGAGTTATGTGCATGTGTTCACGGTTGACTTGAGTTTTTCAGTATTTTTGAAATATTTACCTTAATGTGTCATAATGTAGCAAACATTGAGCACAGTACTTTTAACCAATAGTATTAAAAGTGTAGGCTTACAAAAGTTGAAAAGTTTATCTGAAAATAAAAAGACATTGGAATCGTAAAACGTTTAACAAAGCTGACGAACGTATTCGTCTCTTTAACCGCATGTTTACACTGTGACGTACCTTCTATTTTCCTGGTCCGTCTTAATGTGACTAGGGATAATATATAAACTGTATTGCCGTCTCTTTAGACAGACCGCCTTTTCTCACCACCTCCCATGAACTGTCAATCTTACGGTTATAACGGGCCGAATTTTGAATGATGCCCACCCTACTTGCGTGAGCTCTTTCAGGTGCGTATTTCTTAACTCCCTACTCATTTACGATGGCTCTACCTTTCTTCGCAGACGCCCATTTTCGAATAGTGATTTAAACGGTCATGGTTAGCGTAGTGATTTAAACGGTCGCTCGACTACCCCGACTGTTGTGGGTTCAATTCCTACACGAAACATCACTTTGGGCCTTATCAAACTATCGGATACGGATTGCGAACGTTCTCAAAGCGGAGCGGGCGCACAACGAATTCGTTACGGGCTCACAACAGCCACAACGAACACGCCGCGTATGTGCATTGAATTCGTTGCGGAAAGCTCCCAAACCGCTAGTATGATAACGCCCTTTGTGTTAACCATAAATCGTTGTGTTGAGTCTGGGTATTCATTGTGTCTGTTGGTTATATGTTTGTAAAGTCCCCGTGACACAGGATTTATCCTATGGCGGCGAGACACTAAAAAGACATTAAATAAAAAGTCGTCGTCGAAACCTGGTAGCGACCGGATTCGAGTGCGTCAAAACAAACTCATCAGCTTTATTACATCAAGCATGCGCCAACAAATTAATAAACTCAAACAATATTTGATAATTTAATATTTATTTATTTTATTTGTTTAAATTAAAATGTAGCTGTAAGTTTTCCTAAAACTGTATAATAAAATAAAATAAATAAAACTTACCTATAACATGAGGTCTTACAACTAAACAAGTTCTAGTTAAACTTCATTCGAATGCTTAGAACTTTGTACAAATAAACAGTGTACAGTATAAAGGCAGATTGATGGCTGTTTCGTCTTCCATTATAAAACCAAAATCAAAATCAAAAATCAAAATCATTTATTCATCTAGGCCACAAAGTGACGCTTATGAACATCAAAATTTAAGTTAATTACTTAATGATTCTACATTTACATTTACTGCCACGTTCGCAATGCAATAGGTAGAACCACGAGAAAGAACGGGCAATAAAACTCATGGCCACTCTTTTCAAACAAATATAATGGTGGTACATTTTATTTTTGTAAGGAGCTGCAACTGTTTCACATTGTAGACATCTACTAGTAAAATTGTTAGTAGCTATTGATATCATACTCAAGCAGTAAATGATGTTCATATGGTAAGCCTCCCAAAGTAAATATGGTGAAACAGGAGCATCCACTTACGTCTTTTTAATGTAGGCAACTCGCGAACATGGTCAGAACTATAGTAGAAGTGAATGAAGCAGAAAGTAACGGTATTATGAAACCAAAGCAATCGACAACCTATTAGTTGTCCGTATTTATGCAAAAAGGAACCACACGACAAATTTCGATTTTTGATTTTTTTGAAGAATACTAATTTAAATGTGGTTTATTTTCTTATTCAAAAAAAGACCCACATGATTTTTCCCTTGGAAACAAGTTATACAAAAAGCAGAAAGGAACCAACAGCAAAAACACACATTAAACATATTGCAAAACCGAACCATAGCACCATGGGACTCGTTTCATCAAACAAATAAACCATATAAATTCCATGTCATTTTATACAAAACAGATCTACAGATACTTGGTACCATTATACATTACAAATATTTCTATTATTTACAAATTATTATAATACACCAAATGGAACCAAGTTTCTATGGTACCATTATGCGTAAAATAAATTCATATCTTAATGACTGATTATTTTTTTGCAAAATGGAACCACAAGTATTTGGTTCCACCATGTATAAATAAATATTGTAAACAGCAGAACCACAAGTACGCGATTTTATTGTACTGTGGAAGGCGTAAACTCGAAATTCTAGCTGAAATTGAGAGTTTCTACAAAAACCTGTACGCATCATGGAAGTCTAAACTCTTGAAACCAAGCAATGATGACTATAGAGCCCAACTCCCGCGCCAATATACGGAGAACATCCCTGATGTCAACCAAGGCGATGTACGAGAAGGTCTCGAGCAACTTAAGAACAACAAGTCTCCATAGGATGACGAAATCACCACAGAGCTCTTAAAAGCAGGAGGGACTGTAGTCCTGAAAGAGCTGGCGAGCCTCTTTAATTCCGTTATCCATCAGGTGCTTACAGCTCAGGCGTGGAGCGGGAGTGCGGTTACCCTGTTCTTCAAAAAAGGTGACAAAATCTCGCTGAAAACATATAGACCCATTTCACTCTTCAGTCACCTCTACACGTTGTTCTCAAGAGTGCTAACAAACAGCCTCGCCAAAAATATTGACGATTTTCAGTCACAGGAACTAGACCACATCCATACTGTATGGCAGAATAAGCAGAAGACCAATGAGTACAATAAGCCGCTGTGTATGGCTTTCGTGGACTACGAGAAAGCCTTCGACTCCATAGAGACCTGGGTGAACCTGGTTCCTCGTACCGATTGGCGCCACATCGAGGCGTTGATATGTTTGTATGATATCGCCACTAAGTCCATCCAACTCCAGCCCCGTCAACGCGATTGCGACGAGGTATGAGGCAGGGAGACTTAATATTTTAATCAGCTCTTCACCAGCGCACTCAAAGACATCTTTAAGATGCTGGACTGGCTTGGACTGGGCATAAACATTAACTGCGAATACATCTCACATCTTCGGATTGCTGACGATATCGTCATCGTTGCGGAGTCCCTGCAAGAGTTGAACGGGATGCTCCACAGCCTAAACGGAGCTGAACGTGAACTTTTTTCGGCATGAACTGAACAAAACCAAGATTATGTTAGACGAAGTCATCATGTCGGGATCGGTTTATGTCCACGGATGGATGCTTGAATGTGTTCAAAAGCATGTCTACCATGAGCAACAGCTTGTTGTCCAGCTTGGTAGCAATAACTTCGAGAAAGAAATCGACGGTAGTGGCCAGTTAGGTTGAGCAACGTTTGGCAAACTACGTCAAGTTTTCTCTTCACCCCTACCACAATGCCTGAAGACCAAAGTCTTCATCCAATGCTCCCTACCTGTTATGACGTACGGTGCTGAGACGTAGATACTCACAGTGGGACAGTCCCCAAACTTAAAGTCACGCAGCGAGTATAAAATCCGCAACGAAGTTATCCGACAAATAACCAGAATTACCGACATAGCTCACAGAATAAGTAAGCTTATGAGGCAGTGGACTGGTCATATATGCAGAACTACTGATGGCCGATAGACGAAGCTTGTCCTAGAGTAGAGACCACGACTCGGTAAGCGTAAGTTAGGGTGGCACCCGGTTAGGTGGACTGGCGACCTGAAATCGAGGCTGGGATGAAATGGATGCTAAAGGCTAAGAACCATGTACTGTGGCGCATGTTTGGAGAGGCCTATGTCCAGCTGTGGATTGCTATAGGATGCATATCAAAGGTTTATTACGATAATATTAATTTTCATGTATATTGGTAAATCCATGGCTTTACCGATATACCTACATGAAACCCATGGATTGTGGTTCCTTTTTGCATATGAGGAAAGCTATTAGTTAGTAAATATTAAAAGGAACCACATGCACATTTTCTTAATTATCTAGAAAAATTAAGAGTATCCAGAGCAAATTTATATACACATACTCAAATGGGTAATTTATCAATACAATTATATAAAATAAATGTAATATTTTACTTAATCTAACGGAGCTGCACATGTTTTAGTAAATTCATTGATATCTCAGAAGTGCGTTTTTGCTGGGTGGTTCCTTTTTGCATAAATACGGACAGTTAGCCCATGACCACGAGTTACCCACATTTTACAAATCCGCAAAGTTATAATGAAAGTGTGGAACATGAATGCAAAATATAGTATGAAATGAGAATATCGTAATTAACTACACTATAAAATAAAACTACTAATTATTGACCTAGTCAAAAGCGAACAACTACTTCCAAGCGCTCCTGTCATCAAAATAATCCTTCAAACTGTAATATGCCTTATTTATAAGATTCTTTTTAACTTCTGCCTGAAACGAACTTAATGGCAAGTCTAAAATATAAGTTGGTAATTTATTGTATATGCGAATACTGAGCCCAATAAAAGAGCTATGCGTTTTGTGCAAACGAAAATACGGCAAACATAATTTATGTCTATTTCTAGTATTGATATTGTGTATGTCACTATTCATTTTATAAGAATTTATGTTTAGTCTTACATGCATAACACTGGCATAAATATATTGTGACGCTACAGTAAGAATACCAATAGTTTTAAATTTTTCTTTGAGTGAGACTCTTGTCTTTAACTGGTAAATGGCCCTATAGTTCAGATATTGGCTCGAGAGAGCTGAGGCTAAGTTTAATGTAATGTGTTGCCAACGCTTACAACTTGGCCTGTACTGTAAACAGCTTTTCTTCAGCCTTACTAAATAAAAGCCTTTCAAATTCTTCTATGAAAAATTATAATGTAAGGTATTATATTAACGTAAAGTTATCGTAAAAAATATTAAAATTTATTTTAGTAGATAAGAATTAAGGCACGCTGACCACCTGGGGTGTTTTAATATTGGTTGGTGGTATTCCACCTATTTTTATAAATTATCCCAGGAGATGATAAAAAGTTTTCATACAATATTTTACGCCAACATGATCTAGAATTTTAAACAAAATATCGACCTGGTCATACAAAGCCGTTAAACAAATATTGTCACAAATAATAGCAAAATAATTATACGTAGCTACCTTTTTGGCCCTTGCCCCGCGCATACCTCACCGCTTTGACAGAATTTTTTATTTGTAGAAATGAAAACATTAGGTGTCTACTAGGCTGTGTTGTCGTTGACGATAGCCCAGTTATTCCGGAAGGCTATAGGCTATATAACACTTCGACGCTTTGGGGCCGGGCAAAAGGCTAAAAGATAATATCGGCTAATCTCAGGAACTAGCAGTCGGATTTTAAAAATTATTATTGCCTATGATAGCCCAATTATTCCAAAAGGCTATAGGCTATATAAAATTACGCCACAACTTTTAGGGGCCAGACAAAAATAATAAAATGGTCAAACGAGAAGGGGGAGGGTTGGGTCAAAGGCATAAAAAGGCTAAACGAATAAGATAAAATCTATATGGGTATCGTTTTCGAGATTTTCGGGACGCTGATTAATAATATGAAATTTATTTAGTGATCCAAAATGGCGGACGCGAAATCAAAGATGGCGGACGAGAAAATTTTAAAATCAATATGGGTATCGCCTTCGATATTTTAAGGTGTGGGGAATCGAAATACAACATCTATTTCGTGATCAAAGATGGCGGATGGGAAATCAAAGATGGCGGATGGGAAAATTTAAAAAAATCAATATTGGTATCGTCTGCGATGTTAAAAGGGATGGGGAATCCAAATACAACATCTGTTTCGTGATTCAAGATGGTGGATGGGAAATCAAAGATGGCAGATGGGAAAAAATTGTAAAATCAATATGGGTATCGTTTCTGATGATTTAAGCGATGGAGAATCCAAATACAACATCTACTACGTGATCAAAGATGACGGATAGGAAATCAAAGATGGCGGACGGGATTTTTTTTTAAGTCGATATGGGTATCGTCTCCGATATTTTAAGGAATGGGGAATTCAAAAACACCATCTATTTCGTGATCAAAGATGGCGGATGGGAATTTTAAAAAAATCAATATGGGTTTCGTCCCCGATGTTTAAAGGGATGGGGAATCCAAATACAACATCTATTTCGTGATTCAAGATGGCGGATGGAAAATTATTAATATTATCACTTCTCTAGATCAGTTATCTGCCTCTATCACTAATTTACTACATCCTCACTTACAATAAGATAGTTATTTTTCTACCCTAAAAATAATTTATATGGCAAAACAACTTTTTCTGCGTCATCTATCTATACGTATATACAAAAGTCAATGTTCGTTTGTTTGTATACCTTTATAAACTCTGAATTTTTTGATTAAGCACTGATGGCCTTGGTAACTTTATTCAGAATTTCCTGGAAAAGTGGTTTGAGAAAAAAAAGGAATGAGAAAAAAGACCTTTAAAAAGCGATACGGAATTCGCCGGGACAGCTAGTGAGAAAATAAAGTCTTTGGCTGAGGCAATGGTTAAAGCGGCCGCTTCCTCGCTTGACATTGCGTCGAGTGTTATGGGTCCAATTCCTACACGAGACAACACTTTGTGTGATCCATAAATTGTTATTACCGACTTCAAAAAAAGGAGGAGGTTCTCAATTCGTCGGAATCTTTTTTTATGTATGTTCCCCGATTTCTCTAAGACGCCTGGACTGATTTAAAAAGATCTTGTTTTGATTGAAAGAGTATACCTCCTAGTTAGTCCCATGATCATCAAGTCAGGATCTGATCATGGAATCCTGAAAAATCGAAGGAACTCTTCAAATTTTATAAGCACACTTGAAGCGATTTGAGGATAACAACCCAATGCCGTCGAGTTTGGGCTCTGTCAGTCAGTCAGTAACGCAAGGATTTTATATATTAAGATGACCTTTTCATAACTCTCGTGGGAGATTAGTGCAGTGGTTTGCCGTTGCCTTCTGCACCAGATCTTTTTGGAGGTGCTTGGGCCCCTAGGTTTCTGACGCCTCTTCCGTACAGGTTGCCGGGTGTGTATGGTTATCCCGCCATTGCTTGGTTGCCAGGGCCCCGTTGGTTCTCTTGCAGGGAGTACCGACAACGACAACCTGTTGGTTGCCGCTGCCCTTCTTTGCGTGCAGATGGAGTTGAAAATTGGGTCGGTGAAATTGTTGTACCAATTTCCCCTTACTCCCCTTACTACATACAATGTATAGGTATACAGAATCCGAATGTATGAAATTACGTCATTACAGGTTTAGGTCGTATACACAGTACAATTTTGATACTTGAATACAACTGAACCATAAGATATAAATTATTATCGTGGTTAATAATCTAAAATATATTACCACTTCTGTACAGAGAGTTAAAGAAGAGCTGTCTTATTCCTAATTCAATCTAAAATTGTGACGTGAACTACTTACCCGCCATCTAGTCCATGTTTATGATCTCAATTCTCTGTTTCTCTATTGGCCAATTTACATGGCCATACAACTAAAACTATACGCATCAAAGTATTGTGAGGGGTCATAGTGACAATTAACACGGGCCCTTGTGCTCGACCCTAAAGTTGTGCGAATCTCCATACCTAGGTCGGGAGTAGATCAGCGACTCTTTTAACTGACACTCAACTTTTTTGTCTAGGTATTTATATTTATATTCGTATGTTACCCTCATAGCGTCACTTACCGTTTGGCGGTAGAGTTGAGCAACATTTACATAGGTCACAAAAAAGGTTTGAAACTCAAACTGAAATATATTATCTATTTCCATAAAAATATCAAAAATTTTTTGGACACGTCAGAAAGTCATAGATAAGAAAAAAAGTAAGTATAAATGCATATTTACATAACTGAGCATTGAAAAAAAAATCAATCAATCTAAAAAGAAT
The DNA here is from genome assembly GCA_944739405.2 of Euclidia mi. Taxonomy (NCBI): domain Eukaryota; kingdom Metazoa; phylum Arthropoda; class Insecta; order Lepidoptera; family Erebidae; genus Euclidia; species Euclidia mi. Next base: position 19,103,387 of record OX123204.2, on the reverse strand, counting down.
CAGGCAAGAAACTCAGGGCCACTCTTTTCATCGCGAAGTTTAATACAATTAAACCCTCGTATGCCGGAACGCAGATCTACGCGAGACACAATAGCTTTTTAATTGTGTCTGGCATTCCGGCTTACAAGAGGTTAAATAACTTAGTAACTATATTGCATTTTTCATATATGAGCTGGATTGTCCATTTTGTTGTGGTTAATTAATATGGTTATTTAAAAAAAATATAAAAGCACTAAAGACTACTGCTCACATTCACAAAAAACTTAAAATGTTAAGAAGGAAATAGCCCGTGGGACTGAACAAGTCAATCCCAAGCATTTTTATTTTCAATATAATCTAGTACTGAATAGTAGCCTTTTTGACATAGTTTTCGTTTTATAAACTTCTTGAATTTGTTGAAACTTAAATTTTGAATATTGCTTGGTACTTTATTGTAAAAGCATACACATTTACATTTGAAAGTTTTTTTATTTTCTCTAGCCGTGTGGACGGCACTACTAGTTTACTCTTATTTCTAGTATTTACATTGTGGATATCACTTTTTTTTAGTATGAGGCCTTGTTTTGGAATACTTATACACTATAGTTTTCACCATTATATAGTGTTAGACAGGGATGTGTAGCGTCGCCGTGGCTGTTCAACCTCTTGATGGACAGTTGTTTGCAAGATTTGAAAAATAGCGACTGTGGATTAAGGATGAATGGGTTACTTGTCAAATGCCTCCTTTATGCTGATGATTAGATAATACTTGCGTCTTCAGCGGAGGAGTTGCAGAAAATGGTGGCAATCATGCATGGTGCTTTAGGGAGGAAAGGAATGAAAGTGAATGTGAGCAAGACGAAAGTTATGGTTTTTGAAAAGGAGGAATGTGTTACGGCTTGTAATGTTATGATTGATGGACAACGTGTGGAGCAAGAGAATGATTTTGTATATTTAGGTACGCTTTTTACAAGAGATGGTAAAAATGTAGAAGATATTGAAAGAAGAGTTAATGCAGGTAATAGAGTGAATGGAGCTCTGAAGGCGTTTATGAATAGCCAAAACGTGTCCAAAAAGGCACGTTTGGCTGTACATAGAGGCGTGTTAGTGCCTACCCTTATATATGGTTGTGAAAGTTGGGTATGGCAGAAGAGATTTGAAAGTAGAATAAATGCCGTAGAAATGAGAGCACTGAGAAGTATGTGTAGTGTCTTTGAACGACAGAGTAAAGAATTGGGTGATAAGAGAGTGTTGTGGGTGTAGTAACAACTATTGAGAAAGGTATGCTAAGATGGTTTGGACACATGGAGAGGATGGATGACAAAAGACTGACCAAGAAGTTATATCAGTCAAGTGTGAATGGGACAGGAGGAAAGAGAAGACCTAGACGGACGTTCTCTGACCAGATTGGAGACATACTAAAAAAAGGACAGGTTAGAAGTACCCTTAACCGAAGAGCATGTATGAGAAATTTGATGGGAGTGAGTGAAGCAAGAGAGATATGTCAGGATCGTTGCAAATGGCGTTCCGTAGTCTCTGCCTACCCCTCCGGGAAATAGGCGTGTGTCTATGTTTGTATGTATACACCATATTTTTTAAATTAGTACAAACAATTTACGGGGCACTTAAAATATAAAAACAAGTCCCAAAACTGTCCACAAAACACATAACGTAACATAACTTCACGCCTTTTATCCCCGAAGGGGTAGGCAGAGGTGTATTACATACCCACACTTCGCCAGTTATGTTTCGATCCCAATATAATAGGGGGCGAGCCTATTGCCATTTACTGGGCACAATGTTAAGCGAGCGATAATTAACATTTTTAATACACACATAACTTCGAAAAGTCAGAGGTGACTGCCCGGTGTAAATGGGTATCGAACTCGAGAACATCGTCTCGGCAATTCGCTACGTACACGACTGGGCTATCACTGCTTTCTGTCCACAAAAATACGTAATAATTGGTAAATGCATAAGTAAATCAACGACCCGCGTCTTATGTAGTCTACGAGTAGTAAATTTCTATTGGCTTGCGTACCTACGCAGCACTGCTCCGTTGATAAATTCGGGCAAACTCGAAGCTCACTACCCTCTGTCCCTCTGCGCCCGCGTCACGACAAACAGTGCTAAATTGTTAGCGAAAGCGAGCGCATCCTTTTTTCGCCGCAACAGTTAATTGTTTGTTTAGTATGCCCGACGCGATGGCTTATCAGTTCACATCACATGAATGCAGCTGTGATCTTGTACAGGGAAGAGTTTGGAAGCCAGTGGATCGGTCGAGGCGGACCTGTAGTTTGGCCTCTATGCTCACCTGACCTCACGCCCATGGACTTCTTTTTATGGGTGTACAAAAGTGAGCCGGTTAGTTTCGAACAATTACAATAGCGCATATTGGACGCTTTTGACGAAGTGAAAAGAAAGGAGCGAACTTCTCTCGTTAAAAAACAATTTAGTAAAACGTGCCCGTCAGTGTATTGACAATGGTGGTGGGCATTTCGAAGGACAATTGAAATACTTGTAAGTAAAAATTACCTATATTCGTAAATAATAATTTGATGCGGGTGGTTCAAAATCGGTCTGTGTGGAGAACCTTGGGGGAGGCCTATGTCCAGCAGTGGACGTCTCTAAGCTGACATGATGATGATGAAATAATATTTGTAAATAGCAACTGATTCTAACTTCATAAATACGCCAAAATTACTATTTTCTTTAAGTCCAGAATACCTTCTTTTATGTGATATTTGTTTGCTTTCTAATTACATACCCACGTATTTAATTACTTGTAAAAAGGTAAATTTTGCCGGTCGTAAGCCCGGATGAAGTATGAAGGAGAGGTTAGAATTTAGAAAATTAATTAATTAACTACATCACTTTTTCTTTTGTTTAATTTTAATGTTTAAGGTTACCTACATCATAAGTGTGACAGAGAGAATGCGAATGAGAGGATGGAATATATATCTACTACCAATGAATTAGTGAATGGATTGTAAAATATGACCATGATGTAAGTGAGATTTTCTACAATAAACAAATGATAATAACTTTGCTCTTTATAGATATTATGAAATTCTCACGTCACATATCTTCTTAATATATAAAATCCTTGCGTTACTGACTGACTGACAGACACGCTACAGCCGAAACTATTGGGTGCAGGAAGCTGAAATTTGGCATGTATGTTTCTTGGGGACCTTAGGGGTGCACTAAGAAGGGGTTTCCCGAAATTCCCACGGGATCGGCCAAAACGGGTAAATAAAAAAAAAATGCAGGCGTAGCTGCTGGCGTCCTCTAGTATGATAGATAGATAGATAGATAATATTCTTTATTGTACACCAAAATAAAGTACATTTCTAAGGTATCTTAAATCTAAAATTTATGTACAATCGGCGGCCTTATCGCCAAAGGCGATTTCTTCCAGGCAACCTTAGGATGGACAGAAATGATGTTAGATGTTTTGTGACGGTGGTGTAGCTATGTAACTAAATCTATAACCAAAAATTACAATAACATTCTAAAATACACATATACAATTATTAATTATACATACACATATATATAAATATATACATAAATATATACCAGTATCCATAATGGTTATACCTGCCTAAGACAGTACAGATAAATACATACTATAAGCACATATACAATGAATATAAATGTACTAAATAATACAGATACAGCGAATTTAAGTGTCAAAGATAGTCGATCACTACATTAATGTACCTACCTACATATATTAAGTTACCTACTGATTTAAATACTGATTTTTTATCATTCCTTTGAATATATTTAAGGAATCTGCTCTACGAGTTTCTAATGGTAAAGCATTCCACAAGCGCACAGCCTGAGTAGTGAAAGATTTGTCGAAATAGTTAGTAGAATGCTTCGGCATCTCCAGCGTAAGATCTTCAGACGACCTCAAGGACCTTAGATGTGTGTCATGAAGGAACTTAAATCGTTCTTTGAGATAAGAGGGAGAACTAGGATTAAATAGAACATTATATAACAATGTAAGAGTGTGAGTATTCCTGCGAAGACGAATTGGCAGCCACTTGAGTTTATTGCGAAAATCAGAGACGTGATCATATTTGCGCAAACCAAATATAAATCGAATGCAAAAGTTTTGGAGACGCTCAAGTTTATCTAGCTGCTCTTCAGTGGGGTCGAGATAGCTGACGTCAGCATAGTCAATAACAGGCAGTAGCAGAGTTTGAGCAAGCGCAATCTTAGTGGTGATCGGAAGAAAGTTGCGTAATCTCCGCAACGAACCTGCTGATGCAAACAGTTTGCGACTGGTTTCTTTTATTTGCGATCTCCATGACAAAGTTTCGTCGAAGTATATACCCAGGTTTTTAACGGTTTTGGCGAAAGTTAGTTCCTTTCCATCAAAACAGATTTTTGGTAGATGGGGCCAACTGATTTTCGAAACTAGTTTAGGGCTGCCGATAATGATTAGTTGGGTTTTTTCGGCATTCACTATCAGTCCATAATTCTTAGTCCACTCACAAATCCGCGCTAAGTCCGTATTTATGGTAGTGCAGGCTTCTGCTAACTTACTTAAGGGAGCTTGCGTATAAATCTGCAAATCGTCTGCATAAAGGTGGTAGGAAGAAAGTAAGTGGTTTGAAATGGAGTTAATAAATATCGCGAAGAGTAAAGGAGATAGCACGCCACCCTGTGGCACACCGGCATTTGTATTTGACCAAGTGGAATGTTTGTCTTCGATGCGTATACGTTGCCGGCGACCAAACAGGTAACTATGAAACCAATCAATTGCCGATGGAGATACGTTAAGAGAGCGTAGAATGCCAAGTATGATGTGAAAATCTACGGTGTTAAAAGCATTGCTAAAATCAAGTAAGGACAAGACCGTAAGATTTCCATTATCCATGCCTAGCCTAATATCATCAGTTACGCGAACCAAGGCAGTGACAGTACTGTGGCCGGGACGGAAACCGGATTGGAAGGGATTTAGGAGTGCATTTCTATGTAGGAAGGAACTGAGTTGTGAGTGAACTAGACGTTCAAGGACTTTAGACAGGAAGGGTAGAATGGATATGGGTCGGTAATCTGAGAAGGAACTGGGCTTAGGTTTCTTGGGTAAGGGGAGTATTAGTGCATCTTTCCAATCGGATGGAAAGCTACCACTGGCAATGGAATGATTAAGGATGTGACATAGGATTGGAAGAATTTCCTCCAGGATGGGAAAGATCATTTTCCGACTGATACAATCGCTGCCGACTGCATTAGACGTAACTGTCAATATACTCTTCTTAACGTCACAAGCGGTAAATTGTGTGAAAAAAAAGGGAGAATAATCTGGTGTTGGCAAGGAAGAAAGATAAGCTAAGGTGGTTCTTTTTGTATTGTCATCAAATTTTTACGAAGAGGAGAAATGTGTATTAAGAGAGTCAAGGTTGATGTTGTTTGAGATTGATGGTCGACGTGTCTTGCCAACTCCCAAAGTTTTCAGAAATTGCCAGACCTTTGCTGGATCACCGTTTTCAACGGACGATTGTATGTGTTGGCGTTGTGCTTTCCTACACACCTTGTTACAGAGATTTCGAATAGCTACGTATTTTTCTTGTTTGACGGGACTAGGATTTTGCTTCAGTTTTGCCTTGGCGGCGGCTTTCTTTGCCATGATCTTCTTTATGTCCTCCGTTAGCCAAGGTGCTGGCAAATGCTTCAATTTAATAGGGTGAATTGGAGCATGCACGTCGTATAACTGAGTGAGATTGTTAGTTAAGATACGAACTTTAGTATCAACACACTCTGAAGTGAGCAAGGGCTCCCAGTCAATATTGCTGGCATCCTCGCGCAATCTGTCGTGATCCATACCACCAAAGTTGCGTTGCAAGACCACCTTCGGCTTCATTTTGGGTGGGCGTATTTTGTACGATAGAAAGATAAGATCGTGGTAGGAAAACGCATCTGCCGTATATTGACCATGCTTATAGACAAAACTAGGAGAAGACACCAAAATAAGGTCAAGAAAAGAAGGAGTACAGTTCGGAAAGTGATGAATTGCGTTTAATTCTAAGATAGACAAGTTACAAGACTCTGTAGCTCGACGAAAATGGGTGGCACGTGAATCTTGTTTGAGAAGGCAGGTGTTAAAGTCCCCCATAACAATAGTATGGCTATACAAAGGAGTTAAATCTTCCAGGATCTTCTCAAATGATGAAAAATAATTTACCCGAATAGAAGGCGAATAGTATACACCTAATAGCAGCTTAATGTGGTGAAGTTCTACTTCTAAAAAGAGGTGCTCGCCGGCATTAGCCAGTGGTGGCTGTGGAGACATATTGACTATGTTGTAAGGAAATTGGTGACGTAAGTATATGGCAACACCGCCACCACTGCCCAACGAGCGATCATTCCTTATTAAATTGAATCCAGGAAGAGTATACAATGTTGAAGGGAGGCATGGTTTTAGCCAAGACTCGGAGACAAGGACAGCGTGTATGTTTTGGCAGTCTAAGTTAGCCAGCATATCAGGGAAATGGGCTGGAATACTCTGTGCATTAATATGGACTACATTAAAGTTCTTGGGTAGGTCTGAGAATTGTGACTGGAGAATGTCGCCTAGTGAAGGAATACTTTCGAAACTTTCATTGAAACTTGTTGCAGAAACAAAGGAATCATCACTGTTATTTAAGTCTGTATCTGACATTAAAATATAAATATAAATTTATAAATATAATATTATATAACTAACTAAATGTATAATATAAAAAAATAAATAATTATATTAATTACTATGCGCGGTAAATCTTCACATTCTATCCACCCGCCAGTTGCGCTGTAGCGAAGTTAACAAATAAAACGACAGAAGATATGATACTAACAAATAAATAAAAACATAAGAGGAAGACAAACATAAGTGAAAGACAAATAAGTAAACGAACACATTAAATAAAGAGAGTCTCAAAAGACGACTGTCCAAATACATCAAGTGTGAAACGAAACGTTTTTGACAGCTGTGACATATGACACAATTGAGTGACAGCGATACAATTGATAGTAAACGTTACCTACATATTAAAATTAATATAAACAGAATTAGAAATTGAAGGTAACAGAAGTAAATAGAAGACATGCAAATATACCCCGTAGAAGGAAAAGCCTATTTCCTGGAAGCTGCAGCACGCTTGGCTTTCGTTGTAGTTGGTTTAGTAACGAGCTTCTCCACTTCCGCCGGCTTTATCTTGTTTAAGTCAGCGACTGAAGTAATACGATAGCGCTTACCATCGGGGCCCAGGATGTGAATGCAGCCCTCTCTCGTCCAGCACTGCGCAACGCCAAACCTCGCTCGTGCAGCCATGAAAGCGTCATGTCGCGATCGCGTCAGGAACTCGGACAAAGTGATGCCCGATCCCTTCAGTTTCGCCTTTGCAAACCAGACACCATCCCGCACTGCTGCAGTCTCGAACTTGACCAGTATGGGCCTTGCCTTGTCGTTGGAAGTTGGGCGTCCCATCCTGTGACAACGCCGGATATCATCAGCTATGAAGGTGTCAATTTTGAGACGCTGCTTAACAATATCCGTCACCAACCGAGACGTCTCCTCATCTTTACGCTCCTCCACACCGTGAAGCAGTAACATCTTGCGACGGCTACGCATTTCCATCTTCTCTACTTCGCGGCCAACGACATCGAGTTGCTGCGAGAAAGACTTGAAGGTCTGCAGCACGAAAGTCTTGAAGCAAGCAAACTCATCTGCTAGACTCTGTGTACTTTGTGGTGATTTCTTTTGTAGCTCTGCCTCAAAACTTGCCATACGCTCCTCAAAGTATGACTGCATATCAAGGATTTTTGATATGTTAAAAGTGTCCATTCTGTGTGTCTTTTCTAAGTTTGTTAGTTTTAAGAGATAACGCGCAACCAGCTGGTATGTAGAATAACCTTTAACTTTTTAACATTAAAGTTAAATTAGAATTTAAATTAACGATTTTATTTAAATTTTCCGCACGCGCTATTTTAAATACGTCTAGTTGTCTTAACTACCCACGTTGAAGATATATGATAATAATGTCTTCGCTAATCTGTCCTGAAAGTTTTTGTACTAATTAAAAAATAGTGGTGTATAAGATTGGAGTATATGTACTGGCTTGCAACTGTTGAAATATTGATTTCTTCAAATTTATTCCACAACAAAGCATAATCCCTATTATAAATTCAAAACAGAACAAAGGTGGTCTGAATATCAGCAGCATTTCCCCACAAGAGAATACCGTATGACATTACACTATGAAAATAGCTATGATATGCCTGGCTGTGTCAATGTCAGTTAACTGGCGAATTTTTGTGACTGCGTATGCTGGAGAGCTGAGTCTATTCGACAATTTACTAATATGTAGTCCCCACTGCAGCTTAGAATCCAACGTAATGCCTAAAAACTGGGTGTTATCGACAAGATCCAACACATCATCTTTAACCTTTACTGAGGTGTTCACTTGTTTGACGTTAGGCATCAAAAATCAAATACATTTAGTTTTAAGTTATTTAAAAGCAGGTTATTAACCTCAAACCAGCGAACCACCTTAAAGATAGCAATGTTTACATCGTCCATATAAATTTGTTGGCGTTTTAATTTAAATAATTGTGAGGTATCATCAGCAAATAGTACTATCCCGTGCTTGTCATGTACGAGGTGTGGTAAGTCATTAATGTACACTAAAAATAAAAAAGGACAGAGGATTGAACCCTGTGGGACGACCATTTTGACTTCAGACCCATGTGAACGCGTTCCGTTGACACCAACTCTCTGAATCCTATTACTCAAATATGAAGTAAGAAGATGCAGAGCAGAACTACTTAAACCATAGTGATATAATTTCCTGATTGCCATCAAAAGCCTTGGACAAATCACAGAAGACACCTAAAGCATCTTTTGAATCCTCCCAGACATCAATGATATGTTTTACGAGTTCAACACCGGCATCGGTCGTGGAGCGCCCCTTTGTAAAACCAAATTGTTTAGAGTGTAGAAGCTCGTTTTTATTAAAATAACTTTGTAGTTGGTCTAGAATCAATTTTTCAAAATTTTTGCTAAGTATGGGCAGCACCGAAATTGGTCTATAGTTGATGGGGTCTAATGTGCGGTAGCAACAAATCTTATTGAATTATAACAACAAAGCAGGTATGCTTTGTACAAAGGTATTACCTTGCTATCTTTCATAAGATCAGGAAATACACCACAGTCAATATTAAATATTAAATTTACTTATTAAATATTAAAGCTAATCTGTTTGCAGCTAAAGCAATAATGGACTTTGTAATAGTTACGGAGTTGCCCCACAAGTATGAAGTCTTTTTTATTTTTATAGTACTAAAAGCTTTTATAACATTAATTGAATTTATATAGTGAAATGAGATTGGCATATGAGAATGGCATAACGAAAGCCTAAATAGAAGCAGGAAAAATATATCTCTTTATTATTTAGTAGTTTTGGTGTATCATTTTAATGTGTTACTCAATTTTATTTTATTTTAGTACGCGCAGCATAAGACTTGTCCGAAGAGCTCATTCTTGGGGAAAGAAAGAGTCGGCTCTTTTTTATTTCGTGGTAATACTTTTGCCAACCTGCAAATCCTAAGAAAATCCTCAATCATCATTATACTAACGTTCATTATTATTCTTACAAACGTCTCTGCGATTCCCGAACCACTTTTAGTCGCCCGTCTGCATTTGGCCTTTCAAGATAATATTGTGGGCTAGTGGACAATGTATAGCAGTTCTCATACTCCAAAATAATGTGAGGTTGGTTGTTCTAGGTGTGTATGAAAGCCAAGCAATAGATGTAGATATGGCTCCTTTTGTATTGCGAACAAATACCTTCCTTGCTTAAATGTTAAGTAGGCATACGTATCTTTGACATTTGGAATATTATATGATATATATATATATACTGAGAAAATATAAGGTCTATCTCTATACTAGGTCGGATTTTTCCTATTACTAACCTCGGGTCAGTTCCAGAATTAGGGTCTAACTAGCAATCGTACATCACATTGCGGTAGTGGAATTCTTCGAAATTAAAATTGGAGCGAAGTACTTTAGGGTTTATTATTTATTTGTTATTGTTATTAAGCTAAAAGACAGTACGAGTAAATAGAAGTCAAATTGCAGTCACTAATATTCATATTAAGTTAGCCTTTTAGTCAAGAAAAGTGCTTTTATTAAAAAGGACGTGCTTGTAAATTGAGCGCAGTGTGTGTTTTAACATGACAAACGTAGCTTTTATGATACTAAAATTATAGTTATACAGATTATTTTGAATATGTTATCGTAAATTCAATAAGATTTGTTTATTTATTTGGTAAACATTTGCATTGCCTCGTTGATATTGTGGTTTCGCTTATAACAGTGGTTAATCGTGCGAATGTATTCGTACTACAAGTAAATATACAACACAGCCCTTAAATATCGCAGAATACTTAGAATTCTTGGATGAGTATCACAGTTTTGAAATATATGAGTTGTCAAATTACATTAAAATATTATACAACATAAAGGTATCTGCTATAAAGTAGCGATGACAACCTTTCTTCGATTCTTTGCATAGTAGCAAAATGTCTGCCATAACTCGATTTTCTGCTTCAAGACCGTCTAAGTGATATTTATGGTACTGCTACAGTGTATTTTATAAGTTTTAGTTATTTCTCCGGAATATTATAATATTTTTGCTTTACATTTTACAGTAAGGTGATTTTATTGGACAGTCATAAGATACATTTGCATTATTGAGAGCACGAGAAAGTGATTTGATTTTATATATTTTTTTATAGACTTACGCCTGTATCCCCGAAGGGGTAAGCAGGGGTGTAATACTACACCCACATTTCGCCATGAATTTTTAGGTCCCATGGAATAGGGGGCGAGCCTATTGCCGTTACTGGGCACATCACCAGACTCCATGCTGCTACTGAGAATTCGGCAAAACCCAGTAACTTTTGCCCGACCCGGGAATATAGCCCGGGACCTCCGATCAGCAGTCACATACGCTATTCACTGGACCACGGAGGCAGTCCTTAATTTAATATTTTATTTTCAAAAAAGTCACCCTATAGCTAACCTATGCCTACAGGCGTAATTTCAAAAGCTTGTGTTGCAGCAAATTATTTTAAATAATATTTTTATTCGGAAAAATCCCCTTGCATTAATAATAAATCTGAAAATATATTGCGAAGATGTCGTGAAATTAACTGAAGTACTATTAATGTGAGAGAATGTTTATGATTCTTTCATTCATTTTATTCAAGACAACATGAGAAAAAGGTGTTACAAAGTTCACACAAAGACCAAATAAAACGTAGCTTTTGACTACTTTGAAGGTTTATCGCCGAAGTATATTGAATATACCAAAAAAGTACCAATAAAACCGAGAAAATGGAACCACTATGAAAGGGTACCTATTGTTTGACCAACATAACTTTTTAAACGTTTATTTTTGTGTACTGGGTATGGTTGACTGTATGATACCTTTTAAGACTGAATTCACAGATGTGTTCACACGCGTTTCGTAAATAAATCTTAACAAGAATATAGACGTACTAAATAATATAGAATACTGTAAAAGAAGGAAAACTTGATACAAACCCTATACCAACCCGTTTGGCCAGCGTGGTATAGTAGGCCAATTCCTCCTTTCAAAGGAGAGGCCTAGTCCAGCAGTGGACTGTTAAAGGCTGATGATGAGAAATAATGAGGGTTTTCTGAAATGACGCCCACAAGGCGGCAGCACAGAGGCGACAGGTCCAGAATCCTGTCAAAATTGTCAGAGCGCCTATTCTTTGGTACATCTGTGTTTATTTGTTGCATATGTGGTGTACGCGTCTAGACAGCATTTGGACCTGACGCATATGAAACGCCGTCAGGAGGCAGAAAAATTTTCAAACATCCTCATTAATTTCGCGTAAAAATGACACTTGACAGATTTTTGGACCTGTCTTCTCAGTGCTGCCGCCTAGTGGACGTCATTTCAGAAAAACCCTCATTGAATCACCGACATAATATACGACTTATGGCCAGTTGTCCGTGTGGTGACGGGAATACGGAATGTGACCACCCCATATCATCCCATGGGTGTCGTAAGAGCCGGCAGAGGGAGCATATTATAATGCAGTGAACAACACGTTGTAAGAGGAGGAAAACTTGATACAAACCAGTTTGGCAAGCGTGGTATAGTAGGCCAATTCCTTTATTCAAGAGAGTGCTAGTCCAGCAGTGGACTGTTAAAGGTTGATGATGAAGATTATGGCCAGTCTCAATATTTGATCTATCCATGGATTTGACTACTAGAGATACATATTTGACATAAGCTCCATACAAAATATGACTAGTCTCGTATAAAATGTGTTGTCTTGGCACCAAATATTTGGACCGGGTGTCGTTTCGGTCGTTTAGTTCCATTCTGTTGAATCGAAAATTATAGGTTAACACCGCGTTTACAAATGTGACGTCATGGCTAAGATTACGTCACATATGTGTACGTAAGTATATTAAGTTACACGTCACCCTACGTATGTTCATGATTATGGATGTACTTAGACACAGCACCGTTGACCATGATGCTCGGAATGGAACCTAAAAAAATATCAATGTTGTCACCATCATCATTATCGTCCTAGCGTTATCCCGGTCGTTTCATTCTACCCTTTGAGCCCGGGGTCGGAGCTTTTACACAAAGCGACTGCTGCCTGAGCTTCGCAACACTGGACTGCTGATATGCCGACATTTAAATCACTGTCAGTATATTTCAGGATACTGACACCCCCTAACACCAGACAAAAGACGTTCATGGCACCCCAACCGACGACTAGTCGGCACGCAAAACTTTATATAATTCACATTTTACTCATGAATTTGTTTTAAGTTTTTCAATTTCGTACTTATTTATATTTTAAAATAATCATAGTAGTAGTTTTCACAGTTGAATTATTTCCTCCAAGGCATTACCGCGTCTCGTTTTGTCCGAGTCAGGTGTCGAGCGTGACTAACTTGATCCAACCTCAAAGTTGAGCAAATTTCCTCCGACGGACGCCCTTTATACACTAACTGTATTGTCTTTCAACTCATTATTTGTACTCATTGACGGGCCCGATGGTTTACTGGTTAGTGACCTTCAACTGCTAAGCCGGAGGTCGTGGGTTCGATTTCCACCCAGGACAAATCTGTATGTATCTTATTTACTTACTTGGTGTACCGATATTTACCGATAACATACATGTTTTTTAGAATACTATATAAGTATGTTCAATAGATGACAATAATCAATGGATGACACACTACAAACTTTAAACAATATAGATAATACACCTATATCCCGAGTCTATAATTGCTCACCAACGACTTTCACCAAACTTATCAAGACGGCACCTTCAGACTTCACAATTGTATCACAAAATATTAGGAGTATTTACACAAATTTCCCAGACTTATTATTAAACCTGCAAAGCCTAATAATCGAACCTGATCTTATTACTTTAACCGAATGTAAGCTAAACTCCTTCAAGACTATACCGCATTTAAATAATTATATATCTCACCAATCAACGAACCACTTAAACAAGGCAGATGGAGTAGTCATGTACATAAAAATACTTATAAAAGCACATTTAATGAAGTCAAATTAACACACGCTTCTTGCCTTTAAGTCAATATATTACCCGATCTTACTGTATTAGTTATATATCGCTCTCCTTCAAATTCACAAGCTGATGACTTTATAAGCTCCCTCAATCTATACCTGATTACCATAGCTTCTACTAGAAACATCATTATTACTGGTGACATAAATATTAATTTAATATATAACCAGGGCGAAAGTTCATATGATCGATCTAACAGACTAAATTATTTAAATATGCTGGCAATGCACGGTCTATTACCAGATCATTCACAACCTACCAGAGGCAATAATTGTCTGGTCCACATAATTTTAAAACTTAATCATTTAAAACAGGATGCGACCATAGCTATCATAGATACTAACGTGACTGATCACTTTATGACTTTTCTAAAACTAGCCAATCGTACACCAACAGAAAAGCAAAAAACCATAAAAACTTCACTAAATATGGAAAATGCACTCCAAAGTTTAAAACAAAGTGAATTTAAAAATTTACTAAAACTGCAAGATCCTAATGCACTCACTGATCAAATGATAAATATACTACAAACATGTCTAGCAGCCAATTCTATAACTAAAATAATTCCTCTTAAAAGTAGAATTATCAAACCTTGGATGACACTTGGCTTATTACGCTGCATCCGTAATCGAAATGATATGCAAAGACGTCTTAAATTGGAGCCCTTAAATGAAATCCTAATAATAACCTACAAACGGTATCGGAATTTTTGTAATCTATAATATAAAAATGAATCGCAAAATGTGTTGGTAAGCGCATAACTCAACAACGCCTGGACCAATTTTGCCAATTCTTTTTTTAAATGTTCGTTGAAGTTCAAAGATGGTTTTTACGGCGAGAAAAATTCAAATAATTGCCGGAAAAACCCTAAAAACAGCCCTTTTCTTTTTCCCATACAAACTTTTTCTAACTAAAACGTAGAGTCAATTTGAGCTTTATTGCTATTTTATAAAGTTCATATTAAATTACAAGCACTCACTATTGTTTAAACAACGTAGGTATGTTCTTAACGGTAAAGAGTCAATTTGCACTTTATTACCGCTATACAAAGTTTAAATTCAATCATATCTATCAAAACAGTGTGCGTTGGAGCACAGAATACATCGTTAGAGGATAAACAAAAAAAAAAGACAACGATACTCAACAAAAGAGTTTTTATTATTTCATATCCCTATTTTACATACTTAGAACATTAGTACGGCTTGAAGGATTTGACTCCAAGTCACATCAAATTAAAAAAAAGTTAAAACAACAACAAACTGTCAATGTCAGTGTTGTTTTTCTTGGATTTTCGGTAACCTACTCTACTGAGGTTGCTTTTGACAACTGATACACGAAACAAATTAATTCGTACCTATATCGTGTTTTTTGCAGTGTTTAGTTACCTATGATCACTAATTATTGCAATGGCAATTCAGCACAAGAAATTAATCTGCGTTGTGCACATAATAATTTAGTAAAGAGGTCCATTGTAGAACAATTTATAAACTTTATTTCATGAACACAATCAATTGATTATATTGTTTAAAACTGCCCTAGATCTGATGCCATCAGATAATCACAAAATTGTAATCAGAACTGATAAAACACCTGCGGGTCCACATGGAAGGCGTTATAATACACCAACTATTGATGAAGTTGCTATCGTTGTAGTTGGAGAAAACTTGGAATCCCGTGATATTGTTTTACATCGTCGAAATGATCAATTACAACGTATAAAGTTTTTGTCAGTTAACTCGATCAAAAGATGAACTTATTCAGAAGGTGTTTCCAGATGTTTCTCAAAATTACAGAAACCATGATTGGTTGAGCGAACGAGCTATATTGGCTGCAAAAAACATAGATGTAAATGAATTAAATTTAAAAATTCAAGAACAAATTACAGGCGAATCGAGGGTATATAAATCAGTTGATTCAGCTACTAACCAAGATGATATAGTGAACTATCCACCAGAATTTTTAAACTCGCTGGATTTGCCAGGATTTCCACCTCACAATCTTCAATTAAAGGTTGGATCGGTAGTTATAATGTTGCGAAATATCAACCAACTGCGTCTTTGCAACGGCACACGGTTAGCGATAAAAAAAATACTAAACAATGTGATAGAAGCAACGATACTGAAAGGAAAGTATAAAGGAGAAGACGTTCTGATACCGCGCATCCCAATGATTCCGACTGATGTGCCGGTTGACTTTAAACGACTACAGTTTCCAGTTCGGCTTGCTTTTGCTATGACCATAAACAAGTCCCAGGGGCAATCATTAAGTGTTTTTGGTATTAATCTGGAAAACCCATGTTTCTCACATGGTCAACTGTATGTTGCCTGTTCCCGTGTTGGAAAACCATCAGATTTGTTTGTCTATGCGCCAGGTAATCAAACAAAAAACATCATATATCACAAAGCACTATAATGAAAATAAAACAGATTTTTGTTAATAATTATGATTCACATGATTAACAATAAAGCGATTACTTATTTTTAAATGCTTTTATAATATGTTTCATTTAATTATATTTCTTATTCACAACGCCCTATCACCAGGGTGACGGTTCTGTTCAGGAGATTTTTTTGCCCCGACTATAAAATATGTAGGAACAAAAAAATGTCACATTACAAATCATTTTGACAGGACTTTATTGCAATTTAATTAGGCAGTACGAAGTCTGCCGGGTCGGCTAGTTATATAATAAAAACACAGAAACGTAAATATAATAAAGACCAAATAATTAAAGCTCAAAAAAGTCCCAGAAAATTATGGAACTGCATTAATAATATAACTCAACAAAAAACAAATAAAGTACCTAATACAGATTTACTGGACCTGAAGGCTACTCCAATAGATTCTGTCAACGCTGTAAATATATATTTTTCTAGCGTAGGCGAGACTCTGGCAAACGATATAATTGCGAATACCGTTTCAGGACTTAACCCAACGACTACCACCAAAATTGACCAACCTGTTAGTGCGCCACTGTCTTCATTTGCTTTGATAAACACTCACAATATGCATACAAGGTGCATAATATTTTGATTAACCTAAAGTCAGACAGCGCTCCTGGCTGGGATAACATTCCAGTTAGTTTCCTTAAGGTTGCTCGTGAAATCGTGGTACCAATTATTACTCATCTTGCTAACCTTTGCTTTGAACATGCGGTCTATCCCGATGCTTTAATAGTAGCACTAATTACCCCAGTCTACAAGAGTGGGGACAGAGCCGATCCGTCGAACCATAGGCCCATTTCAGTCCTGCCTTCTATATCCAAAATTATAGAGAGACTAATTAACTCACGTCTTATGAACTATTTTAATAAATTTAACTTATTATCTGTAAATCAATTTGGATTTAGAAGGGGTAGATCTACTGAAGACGCAGTGCTACAGCTGGTTTTAAATGTAACCAATATAGTTGACGGGGGAGATAAGTGCCTTGCTGTTTTCCTCGATCTGAAAAAGGCCTTCGACACGGTATCTGTCCCTACTCTTCTAGACAGGTTAGAAACTTATGGTATACGCGGAACTCCACTCGATTTCTTAATGAGCTATTTGAATAATCGAAGACAAAAAGTTAAGATTGCCAATTATGTTAGTTCGGAAAAAATCGTGACATACGGGGTGGGACAAGGCAGTGTTCTAAGCCCGACACTATTTCTCGTCTATATAAATACGCTGTGTAATATGAAAATAGCAAAAGCAAACATCTATTCTTACGCAGACGATACCGCAGTAGTTTTCAGAGACACATCATGGAAAAACATCCAGGCATCAGCAGAAATAGGGCTGTCCAAAATTGCATCATGGCTTAACTATAATCTTTTAACATTAAACAGCTCCAAAACTAATTTCATTTGTTTTTCTAAGTATGAGAGTTCACAGCCAAAATAAAACTTTAAAATTAGAATCCACAATTGTCAACACATACTAGACTCTACTTGTTCTTGTGTGGAGATCGAAAAAGTAAAATGTATTAAATATCTAGGCATAATGATTGATCAGCGTCTGGCCTGGCATAACCACACTGAATTATTATTATTATTTATTTATTTATAACTTCATACACAGAGCATGTATAGGCGGACTTAATGCCTGAGGCATTCTCTGCCAGTCTACCTTGGGGTGATGCAGAGATAGAACAAGGCAGGTGCAAATTGAAGTGATGAGAAACATGACAATCCTGAAGTATTATAATATAAATACTTAAAAATAAAAAACATAAATTATGTCAAGGACAAGGAAAATGATTTGGACATTTAAAACATTACGCAACATCACGCCAAAAAACGTTCTTCAGCAAATTTATATTTCACTGGCACAATCAGTCTTAGCATATTGTTTGCCAGTTTGGGGTGGAGCTACGAAAAGTCAATTTTTACACCTAGAGAGAGCTCAAAGATCTTTATTAAAGGTCATGTTACATAAACCGTTTAGATTTCCAACTGAAGAGTTATACTCAACGGCCGGTGTACTTTCGGTTCGGAGGCTATATGTACTTAATACAATCCTAAAAAAGCACAAATCTTTACCTTTCGACCGTAATAAACTAATAAACAGGAGGAGATATCAAGTTGCTCCATTAGTCAAAAGCAAGTCAACTTTTGCTAAGAGACAGTATGATAGACAATCAGCGCATATCTATAATATAATAAACAAAGAGTTGAGTATCTACTTCCTTACATTGGAAGATTTTAAAACGGCTGTTGAAAATTGGCTCAAGGCGAAAAACTATAATGACGTGGGAAGTCTAGTACAGCCACTTCAATTGTAAACTAAAAGTAAAAAATATGGCTAGTCAAGCTATTTACTAGCGATATTTTGTGGCATCTATGGGGGATACCAAAACTGCCGATCCCAAGATAATCTCGTAGGGCAAATCTATCAACCATCACACATACACACATTTGATATACACTCACACACATATACGCTCACGCGCACACACACGCACGCACACGCGCCCCCACACATGCACTCACGCGCACTTACACACTCATACACATCTACACAGCAATACCAAGCGCAAGCATTTCAAAGTATGTTTAAATTTAACTTTAATTTTATTTCTTATTTTTATGAAATTACTTGCTATCACTTATCTCTGCATGCCAATTAATTAATTAAATTAGTATTATATAAATATATATGCGCATGTATGTAACCTTCATTTATAGGTTTGTATAAATCGGAAGAGTGGAGTATCCTATCACAAGCATTATTTAGCTTAAAATGAGACTCCGAATGCAATGTGTAATCCTATAAATCGTAGAAAATGAAATAAACATTTATTATTATTTATTATTATTATTATTAATAGAAATAATCCAGATCCAATTTCGGCCCCAGCGGCCTGTCTCAACGAGATCCAGCCAAGTGCGCAGGATATATAGGGTGCAAACACAAGTCCAAGTACTTTCTTTTCTCTTATCTAATCGTCTCACACATGGCGCTCTATGATCTTTGTCTCCAACCTTGAAGTAATCGCCAAATACCTATAGGATAGACCTAAAATCTCCTACGTATAGACGTAGGCGGTTTTAGGTCTCGATTATATGTAGGTATCGACCTACAATGCCGCAGACCAGTTATTCTGTTACATCTGCAACCGGACTTTTAAGACGAAGTTTGGACTTGCGAGGCATATTAGAGCACATGCTTGAAATTAAAAAGAATAACCTTCGGTCGCCGTTGTCGAAATAGATAGCGAGGACTATATTCCCTCATTCACATTGTCTGATGTGACGGCATATTTGATACGATTGACGAGAGAGATTGGACACGAGATCATCGGATTAACATACTGTCCGAGGCAAAGGGTTGTAGCACCGAAAATGTCTTCGAGCTCTATTGGATGATTTTTTGCAGATAAACCCAATATCTCTTTTTGCTCGACCCGGGAAACAAACCCAAGATTGTGGTCTCGGGCTCGATTCCTGATTTGCAGGTGCTTAGCGCATGATGAACACTATCTCGGTGTGACAAGGTACCTTGAAGGCAAACGTCCATCGAAAGCTGAAACATAGCCTTAGACCTAGCCAGATTAAAGTTAAACCTTAGTCTATAAACAATTTAAGAAAAAATACCCGAGGCTGACTCTGTGTTCACCACAATTAAATGTATACATTGTCTAGTTGCCATAGAGGCTTTGCCTAATATAGGCCAGGTAACCTCTTATTCGTTCTTCTAAGATATTATATTAACATATTTAATCCAATTTGTTTTTTTAAAGATCAAATGAACGGCACAAACGTATTGTGTCATTAGATATGATGGATGCAGCATATGGGAAATTAGGTTGAGAGGAAAAGTTGCTGAAAAACTGGATCAAGAGGACTTTGCGTAATGTCAAGGTGTGGTCACAGGATGCGGTATATATTGCAGATATATATAACAGGACAAGCTTTTATTAAATTAGATGTACTCAGTGCATCGGTGAACATGGCGCTTGCCACAGTGCTAAAATATCGGTTACTGAAAACAAAGGTACATATCCCGTAGGAATAGTAAAAAGTAACATTTTGCAATAGTACTGAATCTGTACATAAACTGCTGGACCAAGAGCTCCTTCTCACTATGAGAAAGGTATAGCCATAGTCCGATGACATACAGGTTTCTTCACGAGTTTCCATCACAGCTTAGCAAGCGATCATTAACTTTGAATACTCACAAAATTTCAAAAAGTCATATTTTATGCGTGCCGCACTGAATTCTTTCAACATCACTAGAATCTGTACTTCCAGCTCAATTGACAGTATAGTGAATACCAGAGAATAGAGCCAATAGAACTATATTCGGTTATTAAAATAACTTTTCAATGTATTCATACGTTTATAACATGAGATTCCTCAACTTAATAATCTCCTAGTAACCATGGATGAAAATCAAATAAAAGGTTACGGAAAGTTTTACGATTGATCCGAAAAATATTTACGCAATAGAAAACACTTTCAAAATCCAATAGGGTCTCATACAATTTGACGAACCAGCCGTAGGTATACCGTTCCGATACATTTAATACGTAGAACCTTTAAATGCAGAGATAAAATTATTCATGCCTACCTGTTACTACGTTGAATAGGCGTTTGGACCTCTAATATCCCAAGCAGTTAGAATACATAAATAAAATACAAAGCCAACGTGGGAGATCTGCAAGCCGAGCCGATTACTTCTAGTACATTACTCACAGGACCGAAACACCGTAAGTATGAGTATTTCTTTACAAATATTCTAATATTGATACACGTGTAAGTATTGGGGGCCCGTGACCAAAAGGTCACAGGGGTCGAGGTATTAAGCTGCTCTCAGAATTGTGGAGAGCGTTAGCGTAGGTAGGTAAGAACTGATACCAAGAAAGCAACTGTTTACATTATTCAATGGAATATTTTAATTCGTTTAATGTACAAAAAAGAAAACTGTGGGACAAATATCTCGTTTTCCTGAAAATTTTACACAATTTAGAAATTATGAGTATTTTTATTTGATGTTTAAGGAATCTAGCATATACCCATGCGAGCAGAAATTACAACTGGCATGAAATGCATTAGTTAGGTCCAATAAATGGAGGTTAAATATAATACTTCGTTAGTTCGAGTGATTAACTATAATTGCGATATTTAAATTAGAGTTCCTTAACCTTTTACACCGTGGTTCTACTACATGGTCTAACCATACAAGGCAACTTGATTTAAGGAGTATTTAGATAAGTTAATTTCGGTTCATTTTAAGATTTGCTGTAAAAATACTCATCATCCTCAGATGTTTAATGGTTATTGTGTATTAGTAGGTACTATAGTCAACAACAGATTAAAAATGTATGTCATTTTATACTTACTGAATAAGCGTAGGCATTAAATCGAATCCAGTCCTTTATATTAATTATTATAGTATATGTAGATATTATCTAATGTAGTTATTATTACCTAAATAATTAATTTTTAATAACCACGCACCTACCATCAATAATCTCTGCCTTACCCTAGGTTGACTGGTACAGAATGCCTAACGCATTAAGTAGATACATCTACCACATTGTTTGTGTTGTGCAAAAAGTCAAATAAATAAATAAATATTTGAAGTCGCGAGCTCTGTTATTGATTGTGATAATTTAGTAAGATTATGCAATTCTAAATGATAATATCTACATAGGTTGCATAGCACATGATTTTACCTCAATTGTCCCAGGATAGAAAGCCTTTAACAGTCCACTGCTGGAATAGACCTCTCCTTTGAAAGGAGAATTTGGCCTCGTACCACGCTGGCCAAACGGGTTGGCATAGGGTTTGTATCAAGTTTTCCTTCTCTTACAGTGCTGTTCTCTGCATAATATGCTCTCTCTGTCGGCTCTTACGACACACATGGGATGATATTATGGGGTGGTGATATACCGTATTCTTAATCCGTCACCACACGGACGAAATAATAATACACCTACATTAACAATAGGTTAAGGTTTACTTATCCTTGAAGTAAAACACGGTGCCTGCTTGATGGCTTTCTCGGTTATATTAAAACCACCTACAGAGAAAACACATTAAGGCTTTAGACTGTTTCAGTACGCGGAAAACTGATATTACTATATCTATGTTTACCTAACTTGATTAGGTAGATTGTTTCGCTAATTCCTGGGTGTAAGGTAAAATGTTGGTTTATGGGAAAATAAGTGTGGGAACTAAGAGATTGGTTCGCGGTTATAAATTTGCTAACTAGTTAGTAGTTTTAGGGGTTTTAACTGACTGTACTTAGTAATTAAAATGTATCGTCCGTTGCAACGTAACAATAAATTAGTGGAAAACTAACGCGCAGTAGGTCATAAGTTCAAATTTTGAATTCCCCGTGAGGATGGATTTATTTTATACATAGATGCTGTAGTTGAAAAAAAACAAGAAAAAACAAGAAAACGATGCGGCGTCTCAGATTGAAATAATGGATTTATTTTTATTATGAATTCATATCTTCTTTGGAACTGTGCTGAGTTGACGAACAAAGGCTGGTTTGGATCCGAAAGAGCCATTAATTTTATTTACGGTACGAGCCGTACCGTAAAAAAAAATTAATGGCTCTTTCGGATCCAGACCAAGCAATAATAATAGCCTGTAGTATTCTGGGATAACTATAGATCACATGATCTAACACAAAACTTGTACTATGGTAACTAGAATGTCAATGTGTAGAATGTCAAAAATGTGCAAATAAATGATTCTTTCTTTCTTTCTTTCTTTCAGATAGCGGAGTAGTTTAAAGTGTGATTTGACACCTCATTAGTTTGCGCCAAGTTTTATGGGTTACACTTTTCGCGGAACATTGCTTTGTGTGATACACAAAGTTTTTAGTCATTGTATGCATTGTGTTAATCACGTCATACAATATACATACGTAGCCTATAAGTTAATTAAAAGACAAAATTCACAAAAATAATAAATCAAAAATTACATCGGTGCCAGTTTTAGAGCACCTATTACGTTTAACGCGAGCGCTGTTAATATTAACGTAATATAATTATCTTATTTTAATAAGAAACTACACTTTATAGTCTTAAGATATTTTCTTTTCTTAAGGTAGCATAATGGTTTTATTTACGGGCATGGTCATATTGAGCGTATTGTATATGACTCGGGGTTCGCTGGCTTAAAATTAGCAACTATAATAAATCAAACTGTAGTAAAATTGCACAACATAATATTTGTACTAATAGATTCTTGGAGGTACTTCAAGAATTAGACAAGCATATAGCATACTAATAGAAAGTCATATAGGGACGAGTAGTTATTTTAACTTAATACACAGCACGTAAAAATAGTTATAGCTATAAGATTAAAACATACATGTTTCTATATAAATTCGATTAATTTCGGAAAACATCGGTTAAAATTAAAATAAAGTTCACTGAGGTCCTTCTTTTATGACTGTATCATAATTCCTTATATTTTTGTCTACTATAGTTTTAGCCAAATTATTGGTAACTGACACAAATCGTCAGCAACAAATAATTTGCCTACTGCGCACGAGAACCTTAATCCTTTTGTACACAGTCTTCAGAGGGTCTAATGCTATTGACCCTTTATAGTATACCGCGGTTCGTTTGATTATATTATTTCTTCAATGCTTTTTGTGTACACTACCTGATCTTAGAAAGGGTGTAATGTTTACGCCTACTTTGATACGGTTCTTACCACGATACAGTGGAAACCAACCCGCTGCAATAGCCTTCAACTTTAGTATGAGTATTGAATCTTTTTTTAGGTTTATGTTACTTCAAGATCTTAAATAAAAGCGGCATTTACTTTATGCTATAAATACTTTGTTACATTTAAATTTTCATAGAAGTATTGAAGTATTAGTTTTTAAATAAAATAAACATCATCATTTAAAGATTTACATAATAACGTACCTATTATATGGTTTATACTTTTTAAAATCATGGGGTAATAATTATATTTCTGATAGGAAAACAAATACATAAAACTAATCTCATTTTCTCACCTCAAGATGATGTTTAAAGCATAGCTGCAATCCATACCAAAGGCAGAACTTGGCAAGCTTCCTTTACACTGACGAGTGCGTTGCTAATACGTTTAATCTCACACACAGAGCGCTCGCAAGCCTTGCTAGATTACATCAGAAATGCAAAATAAAGGTTCCGGTGCTCAATTACCAACAGCTTACCGTAGTTTCCTACATTTTGCGCAACCAGTCGTGTGGATACGCATCGTTACAAAGATACAATTAGTACAACCGATTGCTGAGTTTGGTTTGGTTTGAAGTTAGCTGGTTGGCAGTTTCGTTGCCAAAGACCTTATCGCAAAACAATTAATACATTTTAATTTTGCTTAAGTATATCAAAAACATTACTCTAGTGAACAGAATAACAGACAAGAGAGGTTTGCAATTGCAAGCTCACGGAGACCACTACTGTGTTTTTAAATTTAGTGTGTCTAAATTTGCTAATTATTGCTTGTTAAACGGTGAAAAAAAAAACATCATGAGGAGACTTGCAGCATTTAAAAATTCCCTACAATATCCTCCAAAGCAAGGTTACCAACTTGCCAGCACTAGCCAACATACTTCCCATTGTGAAAGAAGACTGGTGACCAGTAGTAGGAGGGTTTATATAAAGGCCTGATGATGATGATGTAGAACCAAACTCGTTGAGCGTCATTAAATTATATAGCTTTCTACCAAACCAGTGTTAAGCCATATCATTGCTCAATTTTACACTAAAACACGTACTATACCGTAGATATATCAAAATACATATAAGTCAGGCGTTGTTCTTTCGTTTTATTATCAAAGTGGCAAAACAAACAAGGTTATATAACAAATAATGTCTTAATTAGATTCTCAGAAACACAACATGGCCAATAATTCTAAGAAGCAATAAGTTTTACCAGTAATTAGTAGATTTATCTTTCGATTACATAGTTTATTCCCAAGTTAGCAAACCAACACACGTAGAGTGTACACTAGTTGAATTAGCCTTGTTTGTTTCTAAATCTCTCGTGTGTAGGCCCTGCTTTATAGTACTCATTTAGATAAAATCTTCTCTTGGAATGTGTAGGCAATTTTCTTGAAGAAAGGCTGACATTAAGAGATAGGAGAAGCTGTTTGATGTAATCTGAATGGAAATGGTTTAGTTGTTTCTGGTTTTGTGGGATATTTTGCAGGTATTAGTTTCCTCGGTTCGTGCATAGAGATAATTTTAAACGGAGATATAAATTCTCTTCTAATATAGTAAGTATACAAAATTTTAT
Source organism: Euclidia mi (assembly GCA_944739405.2). Classification (NCBI taxonomy): domain Eukaryota; kingdom Metazoa; phylum Arthropoda; class Insecta; order Lepidoptera; family Erebidae; genus Euclidia; species Euclidia mi. The sequence continues at coordinate 19,078,009 of OX123204.2, read as the reverse complement.
TGATTTCATTTTTCACGTTCTTCGTTCAAAAGTATAGATACTTAGTGATAAAGTTGATTGGACAAATCAAACAGTCAAGCGCACAAGTTTGTAAATTTTTGTAAACATTGTAGGAAAATGTATTTAGACAGAAATTAATAACATTATACAATGTCTCATCATTTCAAAATCCATAAAATTTGTATTAAACATAGTAACCTCATACTACTTTGCTGATAATTTTCGTTTCTTCATTATTGATAGGGCACGTTGTAATCAAGTCTCATAACGGGCGTCTAACCAAGAAACAACTTAATTTATCTGCACCAAATGGTCTCTAACAGCTTGAAACGCAACTCCGGCATTAGAATAAAGATACTAACGTAGGTTCAATCCCATCCCAAATCGGAATAACCAACAGGCTCTCCAATATGCTAAGTTTACAGTGCCATAATATTGAGTTCAAATAATACTATGAAACAAGTCAGTTGCTTAAGGTTAATCGGCTCGCAGTAAAATAAACTTGTTTCACTAACCGCAGTAATATTTTTACGATTACAAAGTTTCATTACATAATTTTCAATTACAGTTTGAATATTAAACTCCGTTTTACGAGCGGGCTAAGTTTTAGGTTTAAAGTTTTACAATAGTGTAAAGCTTAGTTATCGGTAGTTATAGTTTATGTCCGCGTGGTGATGGATTAAGAATACGGAATATCACCACCCCATATCATCCCATGGGTGTCGTAAGAGCCGACAAAGGGAGCATATTATGCAGAGAACAGCACTGTAAGAGAAGGAAAACTTGATACAAACCCAATACCAACCCGTTTGGCCAGCGTGGTATAGTAGACCAATTCCTCCTTTCAAAGGAGAGGCCTAGTCCAGCAGTGGGCTGTAAAAGGCTGATGATGAAAGCTTAGTTTGTAACGCGAATAGTTCGTGAACTATAAAGAAGATTTACAAGGATTTGATGCGCCGGAAGAAGTTTGTTGCGAACGTAATTGTTGAATGATTGCAGCGCATTGTGTTGTGTTGGTGGACTGATTTTATTATTTTTGTATACTGAACATTGTGAAGAGAAATTTGTTTTGTTATGGTATCTCCACCAGGTAGCAATATCCATGTGGGTATCGGCGTTATGTGCGTAAGAATTGAATTAGATGGTATACAGATAGTAACTTTTGCCAAAACATTGGGCCACACAAAACTGGCAACATGTCCAAAACACCAAACCTTACCCCATGTGAAGAACCCATAACATATTCTTATTTGAGCTATCCAACCGACTCTAAACATAATATTAACATGACATCACTGCATGGTAGTATTTGCTCTCAGACATAAAATAATAACATTGTCGTCGATACAACTATCCATTTGTACAAGTTTATTTAAACAATCTGCCTTCGTAGATGCAAGTCAACGAGTCAACATTAACATATGATACGCCACATTAAGTGTTTAATATCATGTCACTCGGAGCTAATAAACTTAAACTTAGGGTGCGTCCACATGTTTGCAACGTGTTGCAAAATGATTGCAGGTTCCATCGGTACATTGCTATAATTTGTTTTCGTTACGATTGTACGAAGCACTTTTGCCGCACATGAAACGCATTATCACTTCTTTGTCCGTTTGTAATATAGTAAAAAGTCAATATATTTTACATGCGTACAGTGTGAAATACTAATTTTATGCCTCAGAGGCGCAGCACACTCATCAGTTTTAACCATACTACTGATGCGGAACCGTCGCCGCATCAGACGAAGGACAGTTCTAAAAGCACTACACATTAAATGCACCAGTTTTAGGCCATTCACTAGTTGTCGTCGCACCGTTATAAGTCAAGTTAGAGCTACTTAACTCTAACTTGACTTCATCTCAATAAAAACGTACCTAGTATGTAAGGACACATTGAGATGGTGAATGTCAGATTATTATGGTAGGTGCGGCAAGGTTTGCCGAAGTGCGATTCTGAAATGTAAATGCATTTGAAATTCATTTTGGTTTTGGCTCATGATATTTAGGTTTCTATATAATATTAACCCTTTCAAGGACAGTAAACGAGACACAATAGAAGTTTTATTGTTATGACTTCTATAGAAGTAAATTTTCCTTCAAAGTGTTAATAGAGGAGAACCCCGGTCTCTAAAAGGTCTTGGATCGCGACCGGGACAGCGCTAGGATGATGATGATAATATTAATAGAGGTAATTAGGGTCTCATTCTGGACTGTACCTGACCACTTACCGTAAAATATTTTTTTTAATCAGCAATATTGGGATAGATTCTTAATATTTACAGGTTTATAATCAATAAGAAAGGACACTTCCCACCAACTCCTCATTGCCCTACCCCCGTTGCGGCATACGGTCCAAACTACGATAGAAATGCGCGGTACTTGCAACTGCTCTTTACCGCATGCTATTTTTTTGACTACAAAGAAGAGACAGAGATTAAGGGGAAATGGAAAATAGGACAAAGTTTGAAGAGTCTTAACTCTCTCTGAATAGAAAGAAATAAAGCAAAAATACTGATCACGCCCACACCTCTACACACAGCTTAACTATCTCTCTTCTAAAACAAAATAAGCGTGAATACGCACATACACAGTGGGCAATAATCTTAATCCAATTTGGTCCTATACAAACATATTCGATCAGGTTGAAAATTGGAATGCTTGTGCTCCCTGGGATCACAGACAATACGCTTTCGCACATGATAAATAAATGGCTTTACATTTGTCATAAAGAGCCATCTCAATACTACCATCGTGGGAGTAAAGATTTAGTTAATAAATTAAAGAATTTATTTTTGTGTTTAAGTATTGAAGCATGATTAAATGCTTTTAAAATTTTACTTAGTATCTGTCTTACTAACTTTTGATATGTAGGCATTATCATTCGGACAAATAAAACATAATAAATATGATATGATCTTTTCAAACAAACAGTGGTAAAACTGTCTTTACTTTAGTGGGCAAAATTGTGCTTAAGAGATATTAAGACTAAAAACTGCTTCAATATCTTTTTAATAGTCATTGCCAAATACATGCAGAAACCAATAAGATCTACCAAAATATATTTCAGGGTTCCTGTTTTAGCCAATCTGTTTGCTGCAAGAAAGTCTACAACAATTATATTGGCAGTGATAATTGAAAAAAAAACTGGCCACAAGCAGTTGAGAACGCTCTATTTCATTCGGTATGTTGTTTGTCATCCTATTTTCATACATAATTCGCGCATGAACACATTCCTATCTAGTTTCACAAACCCAATTTTAGATATCAAATGTAATAGATGGAAATAAATTGCTTTACTCCCAACGGCCTAATTTGAACTAAATAAATGTATAAATTAATAGGTTTTTGTCGTTAATTACTGTGTAATTAGCGGGCCTTTAGTCGAAAAACTGTGGAATGTCAACCGTGATGCCATTAATTACATCACCTTGATGTAGGTACTATATTTGGGCTATGTATTATATGCAATTTGATGTATTGTATTTAGTAAGTATGGCCTATAAATATGTTATTTAGTTTAATACTATCTTGGTCTTGTAATATGAGTTACGCCTAGTGCTTTATTCAATTACTTTTTAAAGCTACTGTAAACTCTTGAATTATCTAATTATAACTCATATAGATGAATACACATTGAATGTCGAAGAGAATACAACGAAGCATAAAATGGTCAATTTTACTGGGATACTACACGGAAAATTAACTGAATACTGCGATTCGATAGGTAAATAAAGTAAAAATAAATATGCTTGTAATTTACGTAGTTTTTTTTCACATTGAAATCAAAGTACAGTATCACGATACATTGATTTTACTGCGTAAATTTACGTAACATAACTTCTTCACCCCTTTCATCCCCGAAGGAGTAGGCAGAGGTCTATTACAACACCCACACTTCGCCAGTTATGTTTCGGTCCCAATGTAATAGATGTAAGTGAACTTAGCAGATCATTGTCCAGCAGATCAAAAATAAATCCGAGTTCTTATCGCGTGCAGCCGAGTTCTATAGCTCCTGATATTTTTCAGCAATAGTTCTGCCGTCTTTACCTTAATAAAAATCACTAAATGATCTGCTAACTTCACGTAGCAGAGCATTAGCAGCAGATCAAATACAAAAGTGAGTTCTTCCTACATGCGGATGAGATCTACAGTTCCTGATACTTTTCAGCAATAGTTCTGAACCTATCTTCGAGTATCAGCACAACATACGAAAAGGTAAAAAAAAAAACTTTCAAACGATTATTGTCAGGCATTACCAATTACTCTTGGGTTTTTGACAGATCCGTATCAAAACTCTTTTGTTCATAAGAAATCCGTATCAGAACTGTAATCGAGAACTTGATTCTAGTCGAGAACTCACAATAAATTGCCAGCAGAGCATGTCATAAGGTATCAACATAGGAAATTACATTTTCGTCACTTTAAAATTTCAGACAAGTCTCAGGCGCCAGAACTCTTTAGTTCTTTACAGATCCGTATCAGAACTGTAATGTAGAACTCACTCTAGTCGAGAACTCACAATAAAGTGCCAGCAGAGCATATCACAAGCTATCAACATAGATAGTTAATATTTCCGTCAGTTTAAAGTTTCAGACAAATCTAGGAAGCTAGAACTCTTTTGTTCTTAATAGATCAGTATCAGACCTACAGGATAAAACCGGATTCTAGGTGAGAATTCACAATAAAGTGCCAGCAGAGCATGTCACAACTATCAACGCAGATAATTAACATTCCCGTCCCGTTAAAGTTTTCGACAAATCTAGGAACCTTTTAGTTCTTATCAGATCAGTATCAGAACTGCAAGATAAAACCCGATTCTAGGCGATAAGTCTTGGATGCACCCGGGATAACGCTAGGGCGATGATGATGATCATTTTTGATAATAGTTCTCTTTGCCTTCTAGGTTCTCCAGTATTTGAAGAATCTTTCGATACTTTCTTAGAGGAAAAGATACAATATTTTTGTGAAATTTCAGATCGCCTATTCAAAATCAATATTCATTCGGCTTATAATCGACATTGTCTTTTTGTCCCTAAATTCACACGTACCTTAAAACCTTCCCAACTTTGGAAAAAATATTCACTTATTTAATGTTACAGAGCGTGCTCGCTTGCTGGCTGTGGGAGAGTGGGAATCCGGATTATGGCTTTAGGCACTGCCCTCGTCTGACACTGGAACTATGTTGGACGATAAGACGTTCCGTATCGCCACTTGTCTACGTTTAGGTGTTCCATGTGTTTCTCCGCATCGATGTCACTGTGGAGAAGACGTCGATAGCCTCCAATACCATGGGCTATTCTGCAGAAGAAGCGCTTTTAGAGTTCCTCGTCATGCCCATCTGAACGACATAATCCGTCGTGCTCTTGTCGCGTCTGGCGTACGAGATGTACTTGAACCTTGTTCTTGGTTTGGTACGCGACGGCGGTAAGCGACCTCATGGTATGTGCTTGTTAGCTTGGGAAATAGGTAGGCCTTTGGTGTGGGACACAACCTGCGTAGACACTTTCGTTCCATCACATCTTCTAAGCTTCACGCAAACGGCGCAAATACAGTAATCTAGTGGACCTGACAGGTTGTGGCCTTGACAGGTTGTGACCTTGACAGGTTTTGGCCTTGACAGAGATTCGAGGACTCGACAGGTTGTGGCCGTGAAAGGGTGTGGCCTTGACAGAGATTCGTGGACCCGACAGGTTGGGGCCTTGACGGGTTGTGGCCTTAACAGGTTGTGGCCTCGATAGAGATTCGTGGAGCCGACAGGTTGAGGTCTTGTCAGAGATTAAATTAAATGAATACTACAATCCGTTCAATCACGAAAGTCGATGTCGTTGCTCTGAAACCTATCGCGCTAAAATGGAGCTGGGCGGGACATATCCGTTGCATGTAAGATAAGAAATGGGATAAAGTAATTGATAAATATTGAAAATTTTAACTGTGGGCTTGACAGGTTATGGACTTGACAGGTTGCGATCTTGACAGGTTGTGGCCATTACAGGTTCTGGCCGTGACAAGTTGTGGTCTTGACAAAGATTAGTGGATCCTACTGGTCGTGGCCTTGACGGAAATTAGTAGATCCGACAGGTTGTGGCCTTGACGTGTTGTGATTTTTAGACCTTGTGACATGCTCTGCTGTCACTTTATAGTGAGTTCTCTCCTATAATCCAGTTCTAATACGGATCTGTTAAGAAATAAAGAGTGCTAGCTCCTGAGACCTTGCTGAAATGTTAAATTGAGGAAAATGTAATTTTCTATGTTTATACCATATGACATGCTCTGCTGGCACTTTATTGTGGGCTTTCGACTAGAATTGAGTTCTAGATTACAAGTTCTGATACGAATCTGTCAAAAATCCAAGAGTAATATGTCTGTCAGTAATTGTTTGGAAGATTTTTATTTTTATTTTTTTTACTTTTTCGTATGTTATGCTGATACTCGAACATAGGTTCAGAACTATTGCTGAAAAGTACCAGGAACTGTAGAACTCATTCGCATTTAGGAAGAACTTTTATATTTAATCTGCTGCTAATGCTCTGCTACGTGAAGTTAGCAGATCATTTTGTGATTTTTAGGTAGAAACGGCAGAATTTTTTCTTAAAAGTATCAGGAACTATAGAACTCGGCGGTCACCGCTTTCAAATTTACGTTTTCACGTTAAAAACAGGTTCCCTACTATAGCGCTTTGTTTGGTGGGTTATCCCTGTTTTCTTATTTAAAAACTAAAAGGGTGGAAAATGATGAAGAAGAGTGAAGGTTGGCGAGAAGAGTACCTCTAATAGAATTGCCATCGTCTCTTTTCTTGCAAAAGCCTATTTTCGACACCATTGCTCACAGCCTGCGCAAGCTACTTAAAGTAAAACTTGTTCATCTTGAAGCATTTGGCGTAGTATTTGTAAAGTGCAGGTTATTTGCATCTAACGATTAGTTATTAAGGCGTACGGTCCGTATAGCTGTTCTTACTAACAAATAGCTCTTCAGAGGCTAGCGCACAATGAACTCAGTAGTTGGTGGAGCGAGGCATAAAAGATGGCGGGTGATTCTAGAAATTATTTGAATTTACATCATTTCATTAGTTAAGTCTAGGACTGCGCTGCAGCTAACGTAGCCGTAGAGGTATTCAGGTATATAAATATACCGTACCTATGTATCAACACATAGGTCACCCCTAAAGCAAATATTTTTTTGTCTACTAATATCTACCTCGCTTCTATCTCTTGACTTATGCCATCAAATATGTTTGGTGTAGCAAACACAGCAGTTAGTACTTTGCAAGTTTAGCCCTTACGACTTCCTTGCATCTTCACACTCTTGCATAAATGCTTAAATTCACCAACTTTGCAAATTGGGATTAACAGGCATTGTAAACAACACTTTGCAATTGAATTTTATATTTTATTTTTTGTCAGTTCAGCAATTTTGGGGCCATATGTAGTGTGTGTTTTTGCTGTAAATTTGTAAAGAAACTATACACAAATAGGAAAAATCTTTTCCCGATCTTTTGCATGCAGTTTTTCTATTTCACGATTTAGTGCTATTCATTTTGTGTGTTCGAATTACTTCTATTGTCATACTATACTCAACTAAAATCTGTTCCTCACGGTATTTGAAATATTATCATCAGTAGCAAATAAGCATACTGCCTCCCTGACAGTAAGCATTTCTAACTAGCAAGAAATAATCAGGCGGTAAGCTTTCTTTGCTCGATTTTACTTCTTCTTAGGTATTTTCGAATTCTCAGTAGCAGCACGGAGTCTAGTGATGTGCCCGGTAACGGCAATAGGCTCGCCCCCTATTGCGTGGGACCTAACAATTCAAGACGAAATGTGGGTGTGTAATATAACACCTCTGCCTACCTCTTCGGGGATACAGGCGTGAGTCTATAAAAAGTAATAAAAATTAATTGTACTTCTATAAGCTGGCTTGAAGTGTAGGAAAATCTCTATCTCTTTTCTCTAAACAACAAGCATCCAAAACGTTTAGAGTAGTTAATAATACATAATACTTTGTACAAAATATTGAGAACTTTGTTTATCGAATTCATGTTCCAACACCGCATTTCTCGTCGTCAGCAATACTCATTTCAAAAACGGCCGCAGTATAAGTCAAATGAAACGTAATGAAAAAATGTCTTCATGAAAATAACTGAACTCGTAAAAGTTTTCAAGCAATTTGTAAATTTGTCTGTAAATATGAGTGGGAAGGTAAAAACAAGGCTAAATTAGAATTGAATGCTTTCGTTCTTGAAATGCACTTGTTTCAAATTGCTCTTGAGTTTTGAACAAAGTGAAATGTTTTTCTTTTGGGAAGATGATATTTTGTAAGGGAATATTTTAAAGGATTGCTTGGTTTATTTTATTTTTGTTCGTTGTGGAAATGCGAATTGTATTTTAAGCATTGGCATTCGGAGAATCATATTGATGTTTTCTGCAAATGAATCGGTATTTTATAAAATTTGAAATTAATAGAAAATTGTTTTTACTATCTTTAAAACTTTTTTATTTAAGTACCTGCATGAACGTTCATTAAGTACACTTACATACTTACCTATGACATACTTAGAAAAAAATGTTTTTCTTTCAATAGTGTAGCAATGCACCGATATAGCTACCTATGTTATATGTACCTACATATAATATTTTATCAGCTGACAGACGTCCATTGCTGGACATAGGTCTCCCGTAAAGCTCTGCGTAGGTATATACCAATCAATTTTACTAAGGTATATGATAAAGCGAAGACTTCGAGGGTTGCTGTGAGTCTTCTTTACATTCGTGAGCGTAATATATATCGAACAAGCAAACAGCTTAAAACTCGTATACATGGTGTTCTGGCTTAAGTATCTAGTTACTTTACAAGGCAAAACTTTCGAAGAACAAAGAAGAAACTACTTGCTTACAAACAAGTAATTAACATATAATAATAATATTCTATAATATTCTAACCACATACACACATCACCATCTAGTCCCAAACTAAGCAGAGCTTGTACTATGGGTATTAGATAGTGGATAAACATACATATATACTTTTTTTTTGTAAATACATACATATTATATATAGAAACACCCAGACCAAGACAAACATCCATGTTCATGCACACAAATGTTTGACTTGAGCGGGAATCGAACCCGCGACCTTCGGCGTAGCAGTCGCTTACACTCCCGCTGCGCCAACCGGGCGTATTTTCCAGTTCAGTCAATTTTAATACCAAATTCAAACTTACAAGTTGAAATAATACAATCCCGCTACCATCTCTGAAAGTAAAACCTAAAGACATCAGTCTTCATTATTAAGCACAAAACAACTTGAACAAAGCACTTTCAAATGACATTAACAGGAACCATATATTAAGGTGTAAGACAATTGTCCGTCTAAATGTTGATAGCTACAAAGTTTGCCTTAAAAATTAAGAAGAATGGTTCAAGTTAAATTAAAATCTTGGCGGACTCCCTCCTGAATTTATGCGTGTTGTCTACTTTAACTGGCCAGAGTTGATACTCGTGTTCTTACTGAGTTATGAAGGTTAAGGAAGATCATTGTGCGGACTTTTATTTTTGTTTAATGAAAATATGTCAGTTTTGTTTCACTTCTTCGAAGGTGTTTGTTGTAATCTAAAAGTGAAGTTGTGCGGTTTTTAGAAGAGGATGATCTTAGGTCAATTTATAGAGTGAACAGTAACCCTAAAAGTTTATGGCTGCTTTGATGTGACAGTCTATGCTTAACAACTTTAAATAAAGAGTACAATCAAGTAGAACTGGAGGCAAAAGCATTGTAAACAAAATTCTTTCAAATTCCTTCTACGTCTAAAGTTCCACTTCGATAGCCTAGATAGTACTTATGTTATGTTGTTTGCCGATTAAAGCAATGGTGTCATTTTTAGAAGTTATGGTAAGTATGTAGTTTACTTACTTATCATTGAAACTACACAAATATCGTAATATTTTACCTGGCACCTGCTTCCGCCCAATACGCCGCACGTGATTGCTTTGGGTTCCTGGTATTCATTGTGGCCATTTCCTAGTCTTCAAGACTTAAAAAAACATTCCTTGTACGAAAAATTCACTTTGTATTAAAATAATTATTCGCTACGTTGATAACAGAAGCCAATTAACTCAATCTATCATATTTTCAATGTAAGGTTTTGCTTTTACTCTTTACCTCTACATAGTTATAATTTGAAAGATAAATTATAATTAAATGTGGTTTCAGTGAGCTAATTTGCCTTTGAATATAAGATTGCCAGAACAATAATCTCTGAGAATATTACCATAAAACAAAGAAATAAAATTAACAAGGATCTTTTTAGAACTTAACAAGCAAGAGGAGTTGGAATTATAAACATTTTAAACTGCTTTCTCAGCTGCTTTATAACAAAGATTGAAAGTTATTTTAAATATACTCCAATGATTCCGTTACAAGTTCCAGTCCGAGTTGGGTCAAACAACGATGTTGATATATCTTGCTATAGAAGTATGCTGTGCGTCCATAAGGATCCAATGTCTCACGGTTTCAATTGGTTTAGTGTTAGTTGACTGTTTTTTATCGGGATAAAATTCTTAAATAATATGTGAATTACAAGGGAGGTACGACTGTATAGTGACGGATTAAGAATATAAGGTATTACCAACCCGCAGTAGTAGGTACCTTTGGGAAGAGACTAATAACTCGCCATGGAATCTAGAACCCACCCGTCTGCTGTAGACTGTTGTATTGTAGGCTTATATGCAACAGTTGACTGCGAAACACTGTGTGGTGAAGTGTACGAGTAGATAAAAATCATTATACATCATGGTCCTGAGTTTTGGATTGGCATAACGATCTTTATTTTCTGATAGCTTCTTTGGCCCTCAATAAAAGAAAGTCATTACTCTTATGGATTGAATCCTGAAATACGAGTTTATCTTAATCGGAGCCTCCTCTCACAAGCCTTCTTCTCGTCTTTATTGTATCCTTCTGTCCATATATAAAAGAAAGAGGTAATAATATGGCAGCACAGGATACTGAGCATGCCTCTGTTACCCCAACCTAGACTTTATTATATTTATATAGACTATTTTTATAGACTCACGCCTGTTTCCTCGAAGGGGTAGGCAGAGGTGTAATATTACACCCACATTTTGCCATGATTTTTTAGGTCCCACGTAATAGGGGGCGAGCCTATTGCCGTACCGGGCACATTACCAGACTCCGTGCTGCTACTGAGAATTTCCTAACGGAAAAACCCAATAACACTTTGCCCGACCCGGGAATCGAACCCGAGACCTCCCAATCCCACGCGCACATTTATGCCAACGAGGCAGTCTAATTAAGCACATTCTGCTCTAAGACAAATTATACATATCGTTACGTGTACTCAGGACACAGATTTAACACAGCTTTCAATGGTATAAGTTAGGGTTGTCGAGACATAGTACTTGCCAACTTGTCCTCTTTTTTTAAGTTAAATAATTACTTTTGGTAGGTAAGTATAATAAATAAACTATATACCAAGACAAATATTCACTGCTGAATTATTCCACTTTCTTTCAAAAAACTTGCACTGGTAAGAATACAGATTCTAAAATGTTTAAAAAAGGGATGAGGGTCGGATGGAAATCAAAATATTAATTTTATCACAAAAGTTTTTAGGGCAGTAAGGTAATAGACGAGCTGACGGCTAACCTGATGGTAAGTAGCAACCGCTGCCCATAAAGTTTGACCATGTCGTAAAACACAGTCGCTGCCTACCTTCCGACGGATTTCTTTACATCATCACGATCATTTTCCTAGGGTTATCCCGGTTGCATCCAAGACTTACTCCTTAGAGCCCGAGGTCCGCTTACTAGTCCAACCAGATATGACAGAATATCACCTTTCCACAGAGCGACTGCCTTCTGACCTCCGAAACCCAAAGGGCTAGCTATATTCCATGGCTTAGACACGTGTCAGTTTGTTGAGGGTACTGTTTCCTCGTAACGACTTTCAAAGATCTTTATGAAAGCCGGGACCGACGGTTTAAAGTGCTCTCCAAGGCACGAGGCAAGCGAGATTAACTAATTAATACGCACACAACTTCGAAAAGTCATTGGTGCGTGCCGTGGATTCGAACCCAATTCCCTCTGCATGGCAGTCCGTTGGTATCTCCACTAGGCTATTGCTGCCTACCTTCCGATGGAGGTCTTCTAACGCCCAGTAATTTTATCAGTGTACCATTGAAATCGTAATATAATATTGTACATTTTTATGGTACTACTGGGCGGTAGAATAACTGATACTGCGGTGGTACCACCCTAGTCAGCAACCACAATACGAGGCCTAACACTTAGTTTCATATGGTGTAATTTATACCACTAAGCATTTATAATATGGTTTGCTGTCACTCGGTTATTCGGCAGCGCCATCAGTGACTGTGCAACAGTTACACTAATTCAAACTATTTATGCATACAAACTTTAAAAACAGTAAGTTTTTCAAAGGTACGTCATTTTATTTAAAATCAAATGGAAACACACTGACACTTAGTTGCGGGCGCATCGGGTGCTAGTTCTCATAATAACAATTGTTTTACCGCTCACCCTCTTTTGGCCAGTCCGTTATTCTAATATACACTGCGAATGCAAATTTATCTCGCCCTGGGAACGCAATGAGCATTCGCTCTACTTGCCAACAAATGATTGTGTCTAGCGGATGAAATCGCTTGCATATTTTTTACGCTATCCTTGTTTACTGAGTCTACGAAATAAAAGGACTTTTAAAAAAGCTGTTTTTATATCATTCGTTGGTTTAGCAACTTTAAAATTCTAGACTAAGGTTCTGACATCGAGCCTCGTGGCTCAAGCTGAATAGTAAGAAAACTTAGATTGCGACCAAAAATGTTTCATTTTTGTTCGTACTTAATAGTAAACCAGATTATCAGTCTACGAGACAAAATGTACAGTTTTTCGAATTTTATTAGCAAAGTCAAAAACATTATTCTGAAGCTGGGCTTGTATTTTTTTATGTCAAATTAACTTGAGAGTGTCTGCTGCATAAACAAGACAATAACAACATTTTCTATTATTATGACTGTCAGTAAGTTTTTAGTTCCTTGACACAGTTAGAATGTCCATTTAAATGGGTACTATGCAGCAATTACCCTGAATTTGTTAATATTTTTGTTACTATTAGTCCTAAGCTGGTTCCAGAGTAACATAACATAAAATAAATTCGCGCCTTGCTCCGGAAAGAGTAGGCAGAGGTGTATTAAGCACCCACACTTCGCCAGTTATGTTTCGGTCCCAATGAACTAGAGGCAAGCCTAGCACCATCTATTTTCTTTATAGACTCACGCCTGTATCCCCGAAGAGGTAGGCAGAGGTGTAATGTTACACCCACATTTCGCCATGAATTTGTAGGTCCCACGTAATAGGGGACGAGCCTATTGCCGTTACCATGCTACTCCGTGCTGCTACTGAGAATTCGGAAAAACCCAGTAACACATTTGCCCGACCCGGGAATCTAACCCGGGACCTCCGACAGCAGTCGCATACGCTATCCGCTGGACCACGGAGGCAGCCACAGATGGCGATTTTTAACAATTTTAAGTCACACATAACATCGAAAAGTCAGAGGTTCCAGAATAACATACAAGAAATAAGGCATGTTTTCGTATTATTAGAATTAGTTCCTAAACTTGCAGCATCACATGGCGATAAGAAAACTGGGGTAACGCGATTACAAAGAAAATGACGAAAAACATATCAACTCATTAAATCTAACCCAGTCAAAAGAGGGCAAGTAATCTTTTGGTCAACCCTAAATCTATCAAAGTTTCCTATTTAATGAAATTCCCGCGCAAAAGGAATGTTCATCTAATTTACTACTGATTATCAGTATTTGTGTGGCAGTGTTTTTCATTCATTCGCGCGCCGGTCGCGGTTGGATCGAAAAGTTTTCTAGTTTCACCGGGAGGAATTGGATTAAACCAGCAACCAGCGGTGTGAATCGGATTATTTGACGGCGCCCGATTGGTCGGATGCACTTCCCGCTATTTGTATTAAAATAATTTATTCTCAACTTCCAAATTAAACATTTGCTTACGATCTTACTGGGGCTTTGTTTTCTTTGGCGACTTAATTTGGAAACTTGGGAGTACCGACGAAGAATTCACGACTGAATTCACGGATCCTCAAGTAATTCTAAAACCAACATTTTAAGGCAGCAGATCAGGTAACATTTTTGTAATATTTTTAATTTTATGAACGCCATGTTTGGTTTGATCAAAAATCAAAATATATCAAAATATATTCGTAAAAAATAATTCTGAGCTATTCAACTTTCGAAAACGTGTTAGACATGAAGATAAACTGTACATAGTCGTTTGTAAGACACATTTTATCCAGAAAAGTATATTCTCCACGCATATTCAAAAATATTCTGAAAGAGTTTTTAAACTTTCGCGATTTCGATTCTAATCTCTTTCAGAATAGAAATTAATTTAGAGGGTCTTAATCGCGTTAACTTGACTTATTTAACCCTACATAGCTAACGTTCCTAAACTTCTAAGATAAGCTAACCATTCGACTTTATGACGATCATTCTGAAAATGTGTTTTTTATGAATGTTATATTTTATTTTAATCAAGTTTATTTCATTTATTGGGAATATGGGATATAAATTAAAGATAACTATTACAAAAATGAATATTTATTTATGTTTTAAGTACTAAATCACAAATCTTAAATGGCACATGTATTTTTGAGATCAATAAGGCACTTAATCTTACAATGTCCACACTAGGAACTCTTGTTTAAATATTTGTTTTATGTCATAGATATTATAAAGAAAAACCTTAAAATTAACCGTAGGTATCAAATTACTTAGATTTTTTTGGCACAATTTGGGCAAAAATCAATTGTATGTTCGCCACAAATGGGAAGTCTGCAACTATAGCAGTGATTCCTTGTCATGCGCCTTTTCTTATAGGAACACAAGCTTCAGCTTTTCCTGTTTCTAGTTGAGGCATTTTCAGGTAATAAAGAACTTACCGAACCAGATTGTACAAGACTTTTGACTTTGACCTTCAGCGCGTTCCTTAGGGCTCAAAGCTAGTTCAACGAGTTGTTCATGCTGCGAGCTGGTCCTGTAGCCGTGCGAACGATATTTATCGCAGAAGTACGGGTAGAAGCATGTCCTTTATGAGTGGCCTACACGTGACGGTTTTTGCCTCGAATATTAGGTTGAGACAAGTGTATAATGTAGTTTGAACTAGATGAAGAATCCTCACTGAGAGGAAGAACTTCCGAAGCTGACCTTCCTTGTTCCTCTTCAATATCTAAGGGTGGATTTACTTGTGTCTCTTTAGTGTCCGAGAACTCGTCGTGAAAATCACTTTCCACATCATCAGTAAACAAACCATCCTCACTCTCACTGTCAGAAGCAGTCAGAAGGAACATCGCACATATTGCCATTATCTTCATCGCCTAACACACGAACTATATCATCATCTGTGACCAACATTGCAGCCATTCTTCACTATCAGCGTTAAAACTAAAAAATAAACATCATAAATTAACTAAAATCAATATAAAGTACAGGTCAAAAATTTACGCATAAGCTAACCATTCGTCAGAATGACGAGCATACAGTAAGTATCTCAAAAACTAAAGTACTTACCGGCTCAACGCGACCACCACGCGAGACAGTCTAGCGGCCACTAAGTTGGCGCGAAACCGCGAGTGTGTTGGTAAAACCGTTAGAAAGGGAGAGGAATATATTTATTACATGTTCGTAATTTTGACGAACGTTAGCTTTCTAGGGTTAAGGTATAAATACCTATTTTTTACCGACGTTTATACCTTTAATAAGTTAAGTTAACGTGATTAAGACCCGCTAAATTAATTTCTATTCTGAAATAGATTAGAATGATAACAAACATAAATACATTTCATAATAAATTACATGACTTGCTAATAAACAAATGTTATTATAAAGTAACAGATTACTTATCTGACAAATCTCTACTCAGTTACTCTGTGCCTCAGTCATGATGTGTTCAGTATTATCTACTTTTACATTAATTATTATTATTACCTGTATACAATCGTGTGACACTATTATCCATATTTTAAAATGCATGTACCTACGCAATTGATTGCAACCATTGTATGCCCAATGGGCGGGACATAGCTGAACTAGAATTATTGAAACTATAACATCTGTATTATGTACCAACCTATGATCCACAGTAAAGATCATTTTACTTTTCTTTACTTTAATCAAAATCGATGCAGGGAATCTTAAAGTAACAAAGCCGGACAGTTAAAAAATTTAAACACAAATTTTATTTTTTACAACTTTGTAAGCACTAAGTAAATCTTTATATTCGTTGTCTCCAAAGACTAAAGCCGTAATAACTTCTATTTTTTTATTACACCAAAAGGGCAATATATAAGTAAATTCCAGGTATCAGTATGCAGCTGTTACAGTACATGTACATGCGTAGCTTTAGTATCGAGCCTCTAACTGTACTATTTACTCATTAAGCAGATAACTTCGTCTAGCAAAAACGCCCAAAATCTCACATCAACTGGGAGTGTTTTACCAAAAAACTAAACAAATGTTTTTTTTAGTAAATATTATAAATTAAACTATTATTTTAATTTCACATTTATTATGATGACGTGGTTCAGAAAATTTAGACGATATCTTAGACTAGTGTAATTATTTTGATGATAAAATTTGCTAAAAATCAGCTGCTAAGTAAGGTACTTAATTAGTAAAAGGTACTTGACTAATTTTAAAATCTTAGAGGCTCTATACGCCTACGTTAAAATTATTTATTCTTGATATTTATTTTCATATGTATGTAAATTACATTTTTGTTTTATCTTATTTTGTTTTATCCTATTTTATTTTATAAAAAAATATCTAAATATTTTACCCTATCGCAGATTTCAACGGGTCGAGCATCTTGGTTACTTTTAGATCAATTTCAGTTACAGCCAAGTGTCTAAAACGCTACCTTTTATATATCTATCTATATCGTCACGCCTGTCTCCCATTGGGTTAGGCAGATACTATGAGACGCCACTGGCTTCGGTTCAAACAGACCTCTTTCGCTTTCGCGACTTTCATTAACCTCATCATTCATGCACGTCGGTTATCGGTACTTTTAATTTGGCGCTAATTCAGTACGTCTACTATTTAGTCAGCGTTCGTCCGTTTTGGGATACCTTGTCAGTAACACCTGTTACTTACGGTTGTTATAGAAAATACATTTTATGTTTTTTGTCCCATCTATAGTATGTCAACAATTGTCTGGTTACCAGTAGGCACCTCTAATAGGTAGTTAGAGATCCTTACAGCTACGCGTGGTATTCATAGTAAATTATCTGGGGGAAATCACATCTGTGTAATTTACCCCAAATTATTAGATTACAGTCGATTTAACTACTTTTAAACTACCACGATTTGCACACATACTAAAGATCATGTAACGGGTCTGAATCGTGTTAATGAACGAAAAGAAAGATGAAATACCTTTCTATTTTTCCCGACGTTTCGGCATGGGTTACACCAGCCGTGGTCATCCCGTGACCAGTTTCAGACCCGTTACATGATCTTTAGTATGTACAGTCGATTTTTTTAGTTATTTGCTAATTTATCGAATTAAAAAAGACATTATTTCAGAACTATTATCACGTTGAAATTAAACTACAGTTTACGGATTTTATCGCGTTATATTGGTTTCACTGGTTATTTGTTATTACATTTAAACCGAAAGATCAAGAAACTACATTTTTATTAATAGCCGACGTTTCGAATTCTTTACAGGATTCGTGTTCACGGCAGACTGAGGTGATATTTGTCTTTGTCTTGAATTTATAAGTTATCTCAAAGTACCTGAACATTTTTCAACTATTGGTGTTACTATCTACGCAGAATGTGCTCACTGTGTCTTGATGTCTTCTGGTGACTTTGTCCTTCTTGGGTTTCATTAGCCTGATTATCACTTTGTCCTTCTTGGGTTTCATTAGCCTGATTATCAGGCTAATGAAACCCAAGAAGGACAAAGTCACCAGAAGACATCAAGACACAGTGAGCACATTCTGCGTAGATAGTAACACCAATAGTTGAAAAATGTTCAGGTACTTTGAGATAACTTATAAATTCAAGACAAAGACAAATATCACCTCAGTCTGCCGTGAACACGAATCCTGTAAAGAATTCGAAACGTCGGCTAGTAATAAAAATGTAGTTTCTTGATCTTTCGGTTTAAATGTAATAACAAATAACCAGTGAAACCAATATAACGCGATAAAATCCGTAAACTGTAGTTTAATTTCAATGTGTAACATTCGCGTAAACCCAAGAAAATATTATATTATCACGTTGTTCTAGCCGCCTAGAGGCGAATAGCCTACGCCGATTATGTAAAGTGTCATTCTTTTAACTCCAAATGAATTTTTAGTGTTTAGGGCTTTAGAAAATTTTCTACGGCGACAGCGCTAAATTCTAGATCAAAGGTTGTTTATGAAATTTTAGTGCTATCATAAAACTGACACGGCGAATCTCAAATTGATAATTTATGCTTTCCCAACAGTAATTAATTTTTGAATGCTTTCGGCATTATGAGTTAATTTGCATAATTTTTGTTTGTTTATTCATAGGGTTATGATATAATGTTATGGTTTTCAATTAAAATAAGACGATTTTTAGTTTAATGATGCTATTTAGGATCGTTAAGCTAAAATTGTGTACGTGCTTTAATATTTTAATTAATAATCAAAGTATTTAAAGTTATATGAGCTACGTTTTGTTTGATTTTAGGCAAATGCCATACCGCCGGTGACTTGTTCTGCATGAAAAATCTCAATTTAGACTGTCAACCTCTGAAATTATTCAAGAAAGACCTGCATGGCAAATCACAATTAATTATATTCAATAGGTACACAGATAAGTCCGCAAATTTACAATACCGCTAGAAGTATAATCGAACGCAAGCTGGTTTTCTAACCGACTTGCCACTTGCGTAGCAATGATAGCCGCTTGCGGAATAGGTCGCTGCTACGCAAGTACTACGCTGTGTGTGGTAGGTATCTGAAAACGATCGCAGCGCGTGAAGTGTCAAATATTGCGACTAGCGATATGCGATATATAGCGACTGCACGATTGGCGTAGCAGTTTAAACGGCCGCTTCGCCGCTTGACACTATGCGGAGTATATATCTATACGGGAATTAACGCGAACATGCAAATTAGGTATTTACATACCTTATTTTGCTTGACGTTTCGAGACGGTTGCACGTCCCGTGGTCGCAAGCTGACTGGTGTGGCGATGTCACGTCTCCGAGTGCGAGGTAGAAGATTCTATTTCTACCCCCGGGTCGTTGATATTCGAAGTACCGGCGCAAAACACACTAACCGTATCTGTATATTGAGCATTCGCCGACTGCGCGTTAAAGTGGGGTGTTGTTAGCCGAATCACAGGATTCCACGCCGATGACAATTTGAAGCCCTCTTCCCGATTGAAATTTTTATGTTTTCTGGTTTCAATCGCTTCACGCACAACTCTTGGGTAAAAGTGGCGTTCCGTGGAGAGGACTTGGGGACGATGAAATTCAATCCAGTGGTTGGTGCCCGATTGAAGTAAATGTTCCGCAATCGCCGATTTGTTCGTTTGACGGTTCTTTACAGCTGCGATGTGCTCCTTTATACGTTCAGCGATAGTCCGCTTCGTTTGCCCTATGTAAGAGCTTCCGCAGCTGCAGTTGATTTTATAGACACCTGGGGTTTGTAGCGGTAGAACATCCTTTGGTGTGCCCACCATGTTGTATACTTTGGCCCCTGGTATAAATACTCTCGCAATGGAGTAGTTTTTTAACTTGTCTCCTATTTTATCCGTAACACCTCTAATGTAGGGCATGTAGGTCGGTTGTCTATTTACCGCCGGATGTTTATCGCGTTTGATAGGCCGCGTCATACGTCGTTGTACCTGGTATCCGTTCTTCCTAAGTACCTCCTGAACATGGTCTAGCTCTAGCTTCAAATGCTCAGGGTCACAGAGGTCATGTGCTCTGTTTTTGAGTGACGTTACAACGGATTGCAGGTGTCGAGGGTGGTGGTGCGACATGGCGTGCAGGTATCTATCTGTGTGCGTAGGCTTCCGGTATACGCAATGTGTTAAGGACCCATCTGGTCTCACAGTCACTTTGACATCCAAGAATGACAACGATCTGTCAGTTTCCATTTCGTAGGTGAACCTCATTTTCGGATGAATGGAGTTAAGGTGTTGCACATATTGATCTACTTCCTGCTTACCTCCTTTTACGATACTGAAGATGTCGTCCACGTATCTTTTCCAAAGCCTGATGGTCTTGGGCCCGCTGCTAAGCGCTTTTTCTTCAAAGTGTTCCATCCAGATATTAGCCAGTACCGGGGCTACTGGACTCCCCATTGCGACGCCATCGATCTGGAGGTAATATTGGCCTTGGAAGAGGAAGTAGTTGCCATCTAAGCAGTGTTTTAGTAGATCAATATAGTTGTGAGGCATATCGTTGTCACTCAGTCTGTCCCTCACTACGTCCAGACATTCCCTTATTGGACCATTGGTAAAGAGCGACTCAACGTCAAAGCTTACCATTACATCTTCCGGTTCCAATCGGATACTTTGTACGATCTGGATGAAATGACGTGAGTTCTTTACGAAAGACGGTGTCATACCGACTAATGGCTGCAATACCGATGCAACGTGCTTCGCAAGGTCGTGAGTAGGCGAGGAAATCTGACTTACGATAGGCCGCAGTGGCACGTTGGGCTTATGTACCTTAGGCAGACCATATAGCCTAGGTGGTTGGTATGGCTTGGGACCATATAACTTGCTGTACTCGTCTTCCGTGAACAGGTCCTGGTGGTCTTGTATCAGTGTTCGTATTCTGCGCGTTACTCTGGCCGTGGGGTTATATGAGACCGGTTTATACACCTTGTTATCACATAACAACTCTCGTACCTCGTCCGTATAATCAGCCGTATTCATCACTACAGTGGCGTTTCCCTTGTCGGCCTTAAGCACTAAAATATCCTGGTTGTCCCGAATCCCTTTCAGTGCTTGACGCTCTTCCATAGTGACATTGCTAGTGGGTATCTTCGACTTCCGTAATATCACCGCGACGTCCTGTCGTAGGGTATCGGCATCACCGGGCGGTACTTTATTACGGATAATCGTCTCCTCAACACTGCTGATCAATCGGGAAGAGGGCTTCAAATTGTCATCGGCGTGGAATCCTGTGATTCGGCTAACAACACCCCACTTTAACGCGCAGTCGGCGAATGCTCAATATACAGATACGGTTAGTGTGTTTTGCGCCGGTACTTCGAATATCAACGACCCGGGGGTAGAAATAGAATCTTCTACCTCGCACTCGGAGACGTGACATCGCCACACCAGTCAGCTTGCGACCACGGGACGTGCAACCGTCTCGAAACGTCAAGCAAAATAAGGTATGTAAATACCTAATTTGCATGTTCGCGTTAATTCCCGTATAGATAATTATATATTCTTAAACATGCAACGCGAGTGTTTAAAAGTTACTATGCGGAGTGTTGTGGGTTCGATCCCCACACGAGACAACACTTGTGTGATTCATAAATTATTGTTGTTTCGAGTCTGGGTGTTCATTGTGTCCGTTAGTTGTATGTTTGTAAAGTCCCCTGCGAAACAGGATTCAGTCCTAGTGCGGGAGTTGTCTATTAAAAACCATAAAAAAGCATATGAAAATTTTTTAAGTAGATAGAAAAGGCCAATAAATATTTTAATTAACATGTCTCAATATTGATGCACTGTAAGTTTTATAAACAGTAGCTTTTTTTCTACGACCTTTTCGAAATCAAAAACAAATGACAGAAGAGATATAACATCAAGATTAAAGTTCTGCTGCACATTTTTAGCTGTTAAAAAATGCCGATGCTTAAACTAGTTTTTGGGTGAAAATTAAGTGTAGCATAGGCATAGACTGCCACTTTGTGGTGCTGTGAATTATTGATATTGTAAAAGGCAATTCTTGCAGGAAAATATTTTTAAATTTTTATGATGCAAAATAAATATTAGGTATACAAAGCTTGTATATCATGGGCTGAAGGTACATACTTTTCGGGAAAAGACTGACTTATGATACTCATATTTAACCTTTAAGTTAGCTTTATTTAGTAATCATCAATAAAGCCAAACAATCAAGTAGCATATCACTAGTTCCTTTAGCTTGAAAAGTAAGGCACTGAAATTAAAGAAAAAACAGCGATAAAAGCCAACTTGTTATAGCAAACTTGAATATTCACGCTTATTACTTTTTACATTTGTATATTTCATAAATTCAAAAGTATATAAATTTGACAAGTATATCTTTAATTATTATTTAATTATTTTTCAAGTCGGCAAAAGTTACGCATATATTATCTATAGTACCATTATATTATAATCCTCATGAGAACAATTGCAGCACACCCAAGCACTCGCCCCATTATTCAGTACATACACTAAGACGCAATGTAAATCAACATCTAAACCTTTCTCACAATAGCCCTCAACCCAAGCTTAAGTCCAAATCACGCAACAAAGCATGCGTTGTTACAAGGAGGCTGTGTAGATCACACAAAGTTTTAAGAAAGCCGACCCCTTGTAAAGTCGGCTAAGAACGTTACGGCTGTCTTGAGAGTTCAACAATTAAACTACCAACTTATTCTGTTTAATACCGTGTCTTGAAATTATATAGTTTAATCTTAGTGCTTAGCGAAAACTTAGCCGTCTATGAGAGTTTCGGCGGGCTTTAGGGAAAGAATACATGTTACTTTGAAAGGGTTTCTTAATTCACTGCTTTGAGTGTGCGGAGACTTTTTGGTTAAAGTGCCCTCGTCATACGTCTATTCATTACGGTTTATCGCATCCTGGAGCATTTAAAATGGGGACGTGTCTTTATTTTAGGCAAGAATCCGATCCTGGATGTAATATTTGGTTCGAGGTGCATACTTGTTTATCTGTAACTAAAGCGAAATGCAAAACCTAACTGAAATTTTCGTTTGACATTCGGCAATAATATCAGAATATAATATTAAAAAATACATGAAATAACAATTAAAACCCA
This sequence comes from Euclidia mi, assembly GCA_944739405.2. Classification (NCBI taxonomy): domain Eukaryota; kingdom Metazoa; phylum Arthropoda; class Insecta; order Lepidoptera; family Erebidae; genus Euclidia; species Euclidia mi. The sequence goes on along the minus strand of OX123204.2, from coordinate 19,054,918 downwards.
GAAAGGTTGATTACGTTTGTTATTTCACGGTATAATAAATCAGAACAGGTACTATTTTATATACTCAGAATGGAATATCAATTTACTTTCGTTTTTGCATTCTAGATTTTAATTCATATTCCGGTCATTACAATCCAAACGTATTAAATCCGAATATAAAAAACCAGCTACTAGCCGGATTCGTAGAGGAAGTGAATATAAAAATAAAAGAGTATACGTGCAACAGAAATCCTTTTTCAGGTTTTTTGGTCTTCTTGGTATTGGACACACACTCGCTTTAAAAAGAAAGAAAATAAGGTTTTTAGTTTGCGTTGGCCAACCTGGTCAACCAAAAAAGCGTTAACGAAAAGTAAAAAACCCACAGTTTCACTTCTAGTCTAATATTCTCACCTTATAGAAACTCATCAACATAGCAAAATTAGATAGTTAAAATTTACTTTGGATCGAGTTTTTGCTGTTACCTAGAAAAGAAAATAAACTGACTGAAAGTGCGAGTGTCAGATTGATAGTATTGATATATTCATATTTACTCAATTCAACACGTTATACCGCGGTGTTAACAACGAAATATTTTACAATGTAAATATATATTCTCAGACAGGTGTACAGTTTATGTTCTGTTGAGATTGCCGACATCTTTTGTGTATTTTATTGCGTGTTATAAATATAAGCCCCAGTTATGTTGTCGAGCGTATGTCATTGTTAAATATTCGTTTTTACCATCGGTATCTAGGTAAGATTTTTTAAGACTCTACTAGCAATATATTTGTTTGTTGTCGGGAATGGTCTTTCGGTCACAGAGTATCTTACTATCGATAGTCACACACACACACACACACACACACACACACACACAGGATACAGACGTATCCCACTGTATCCCACTGTACTCATTGTCACTCACAGCCTAATGAGAATGACAGTGGTTTTCTTCTGCCGGTTCGAGGTCAAAGACTATGCCGCTTGTAATCTTATAGAGATTCGATAAGCTAACATAGTATGCGGCACTGCGGGCCGCCTAACGATAAACCATAACCAATGTATTAGAATGGAAGTCAGGTCATGACTTTATCCTATCTTATAGAAATCATTATGAAAACTTGAACTCATTTACTTCGGCCTCTTAAATTATTTTAAACCATAAATATACGACAGATATGCAGCATAAGTCTGGTGTATGAGTGTCGAAACTTGTCGATATATTGCAGTGATATACGACAAATTTAATACTATTGTTTTGCAACCCTATGAAGCTCTGGCGTAGAGTGTCACCTTTTACCTGGGCAAGACATGTCCTTTCTCCAATGCAGATCATTACTCATAGACCAAAGCGCTGCAGTATGAATACTGGTACTTTATGTTGACGAATAACCAACATCTAGCCTAGTTTATCCAGTCCGTTTCCGTCGAAACAACTAGTAAACATGTTTTTTATACCTATTTAGAGAAAATTCTAAAAGTGCAAGTACTGCCCTCATTACCAATTGTCTGATTGACATCAGCAATCCCACCTGAAGTTATGCGCAACTGCAGGCAGTACATCCTAAAAGAATTACGACAGAAACGATTACAAAGCTTCAGAACAATTAAAATGAAAACTCCAAACGTCGTTTCGGAAAAACTCAATGAATTCTTAGACCTGCACTGGAATCATCTACCAGAAATATTCAGATAACGGCTCTCGCACAAAAACGGTTATTTTAGTGCATTCGTTTAGTTCTTTTCTTTCATTCATTTAGTACTGTGCATTGTTTGTTCACGTACTCACCAGTTTCTCTCCTCACAATTATCAAAGGAATCCTAAAATGAGATTTCAAGTACTCCTGATCGTTCTCCGTTATCTACAGAACGATTTACTTTCACAATTTAATTTTTAAACGCTTTCCGTTCTGGTTTTATTTGTGCCTTTTTATGAATGATATTTCGTTTGTAAAATGTTAAATGGGAAGATATTATTTCTAGGTATTTTTTTCTGAAAAACTTCAAATCATATGTAATTCAAGTTATTTTTCATTTTTTGTTCAAGTAAGGCAATTTATGTATTACGTTGAAGTCACTAATATATCCGGTAAGTCCATATCACTTCGATCCTGTTAGTCTGCCTAGATTCATAATCAAAATCTAAGATAGCAAACGAACAATAAATCGCCGTGACAAACAGTGATTACCACGTGGTGGGCATATTAATGCCTGGAATTTTTTTTACTTTGCTGCAACTCCAACTACGCGGCCTTCAAAGTCCAGCTGGTCTTCTTTAGTATATGCTTCATAAAAAAATGTCACTACGATACTTTGGGCCTCGAATTCTTCATCCTAGTAATCGTGGAACACTTTAATTAAATAATAGAAATTATTTTGTTGAAGCAGTCTGGTGGAGGCAGATCACCCGAGTGGACATAGCATATATCGGGATATTACAGGCCCTTTACAAAAATCCAATAAACATATATATTTTTTTTTAGTAAATATAGGTTCGCGTTTGACCGTTATCTTGCCTGATGGTAAGCAATGATGCGATCTAGGATGTAGCACGCTTACCTAGAAGATGCCTATTCACTCGCGTCTTGAAGACACCCAAATTGTACTGATCGGGAAACACAGATTCTGGCAGGGAGTTCCATTGTTTTGCAGCGCGCATGATGAACGAGGAAGCAAAACGTTTTGAACGTATGGTTGAAATATATCGACCATGTACCGATGGCGCTGGGCAGTGCGTCTGGTTGTCCGATAGTGGAAAGGGGATGAGGGGATTAAATCGTCCAGTTCCGCTGCACATTCTCCGAAATATATACGGTAAAATACCGATAAAGCAGCAACTCGTCGTCGGTGTTCGAGGCTTTAAAGTTTTGAGGTAACTTCTTCATCACCAATGAGCCTCCTGGCTTTTCTCTCTATTGAGTCAAGTGTCTCAAGCTGGTATTTGGCCGATCCATCCCAGAGATGAGAACACTACTCCATACAGGATCGGACTTGTGCTTGGTATAGACTTAGCAGTTGTCCCGGCGTGAAGTATCGTCTCACTTTGGCCAATATTCCGAGCTTTTTTGACGCAGTTGCAGCTTTCGACTCAATAAATGAGCCAAAATTGCGAGTCGGGGTGAGTGTAATACCAAGAAGCTCAAGGTGGTCAGCTATCGGCACAGATACATTTCAGAAAGTTGGAGACATTTGGAACGCACTACGTTTAGAAGAAAACAGACATGCCTGGGTTTTTGTTGCATTAAACTTGACCAGGTTGGCATCTCCTCATTGGGAAACTGCCGTCAAGGCCATGTTCAAGCGCTTAATCATATCTTCCCTAAGCTCTTCTGTTTGTGCGCCACTAGCTCGAGCATTGGACGTGTAACTCTCTATGATAGTGGTATCGTCTGCATATTCTAGAGTCCCCGGTATAAGCATATCGTTGATATGCATCAGGAACAGCGTTGCAGAGAGTACAGACCCTTGAGGAACTCCAGCATTAATTGTCATGTGGTTGGACGTGCAGCCGTCAATGACTTCTTGATTCGATCGGTCCTTCAAAAAGTCTGATATCCAAGCACAGAGTCTAGTGGGTAGACCAAAAGATGGAAGCTTGCTGGTAAGGCTGTCGTGCCAGACCCTATCGAATGCCTTCGAGATATCAAGAGAAACTGCAAGAGACTCTTCATGATTCTCGATAGCTTTGCTCCAGATATGCGTAGCATATGCTAGAAGATCCCCAGTGGATCGGTTTCGGTGAAACCCGTATTGTCGATCACAGAGGTGATCATTTGCTTCTACATATGTAAGGAGCCGGTTGTTTAGTACACGTTCCATACTCTTGCAGAGTATGGATGTGACTGAGATGGGCCTATAATTGGATGGGTCAGCTTGACTACCTTTTTTGGGCACAGGTTGCACGTTAGCTAGCTTCCACAACCTTGGTACTTTTCCAGTGCTTAGGGAAAGGCGGAATAGGCGTGTCAGTACTGGTGCAATTTCAGGTGCACAGGTTTTAAGCACTATGGCTGGAATACCATCGGGACCACTTGCTTTATTTACATCTAGCTGTTGTAGTTGTTGTAGTAATATGGAAGTTAAGAAGAAGCAAACGAAATAATCAATTAAAGTTCAAACTCGTAGTGAGCCAAAAACAAATTGTGCCATGCACCAAATCAAATCTTATTTTCAAAGTAAAGTAAGTAGAAACTCATTTGGAAAAAGTTTGGCTACTTCATGTGACTGAAGGAACGCCCTTATATGCAGATGATATGTAACCATTATTTACGATGACTGGCATAGTCTAGAATATATGTTTTTGTAGTTCTCGCCATCTGTTCAAATCATATCTTCCACGTCATCCGAGAGAAATGTAATTTACTGACGTGTGCTTTCGGGGTGGAATAGCTAGAACCAATTTAAATATATTCAGCTATATACATAGAACTAAGGTTTTTTTTTTTTTTTTTTTTTTTTTTTAATTTATTTGGGACTACAAACAATTACACTGATAGCTTACAAGTTAACTTAAATATAAGGCTTTTCTTACAGTGCAACCAGCTTCGTTGTCCGCAAAATAATATAAATTAAATTACCTACTTATTACAAAATTTTACAATAGATATATTTTAATACAGTATATTGTATATCTACACAGACATTATAATTATCATTATCAGGACTAAGGAGACAAGAGCAATTTAGTGATTTGATTTTTGAACCTTATAGGAGAGCATGCGAATATATCTAATTCATTATTTTGAGCAGAAATATTGTATGAGTGCATTATTCTACGTAAGGGGCTTCGCTCACCTGCATTTGTTTTACAATTCTTTGGAGCAAACAAACAGTGCTTACGAGTGCTTCTTACTAAAGTCGAACGATAGGGTATACGAATATATATTTGATTAACAAGTGCATTACAATTAAACTTATTATGGACGATATTATATAAAAGCATCATATCCAACAGCGCTCTTCTCTGCTTTAATGTTGGCAAGGAGAATTTTTGCAAAAGATGGTCATATGAGGACTTAGAGTGGTAACACCGGTAATTCATGGATCGTTAAAACTTACGTTGCACTGACTCAATCTGTTCAACGTATTTAAAATAATAAGGATGCCAAATATATGTGGCATACTCCAGCTGTGATCGAACTAACGACTTGTACAATAGAAGGTATGAAGAATGACGCTTAAAAGGTTTACAAGTCCGCATCACAAATCCGTAAAGCTGATAGGCTTTATTAACAATATGATTAATGTGAATGTCAAAATGGAGCTTGCTGTCCAAGTATACGCCCAGGTCTTTTATAACAGAAGCTTTTTCCAGTTCGCTGTCTTGTAAAACATAGGCATGTTTGAAAGTATTAATTTTTTTAGTAAAGGTTATAACTTTACATTTTTGGGTACTTAATTTAAGTTTATTAGCTACACAGTAAGAAGACAAACGATTTAAATCATCCTGCAGCTTACTACAATCACTTAAACAAGTGATTTCACGATAGACCTTAAGGTCATCGGCATATAAAAGAAAATGTGAGTGTTTGAAACACTGTTTTATATCATTTATAAATAGGACAAAAAGTAAGGGTCCTAGGATTGAGCCCTGAGCCACTCCAGACGTTACATTTATGGTATTGTCAGATGTAAAACCATTAAGTATAACTCGCTGAGATCGGTTTTTTATATAGGATGTGAACCATCGTAGTAAGTTGCCACGGATACCATTAAACGCAAGCTTACGCAAAAGTATATCATGATCCACCCTATCGAAAGCCTTGGAAAAATCGGTATAAATCGAGTCTACCTGTACCCGATTGTCCATTTTCTCAAATAAAAAATTTACATATAATACTAGGTTGGACATTGTTGAACGCTTCTTTACAAATCCGTGCTGTTCTTCAATTATTACGTTGTGAAAGTAGGGATAAATGTAGTTATGTACTAATCGTTCAAGAACTTTCGATAGGGTGGACAGGAGTGAGATTGGACGGTAATTGGAGACGTCTTTTTTATTGCCATTTTTATATACAGGCGTAACATTTGCCAACTTCCATATTTCGGGCACTATACCCTCGCGCAAACTATTATTGTATAAGATATATAGCGGAGTTGCAATTGTATCAGAAGTACATTTGAGAAAAAATGGTGGGAGGCCATCAGGCCCAGGACCCTTAGTTATGTCTAAAATTTTGAGTTCTTTAATAATAACATCTTTGGATATATTGAAATCTGACAAAATAAAATTACAACTATCGTTGAAAGAAGAAGACTCAGGATCCACATCAGATCCACATGGTTCATATACTGATCCAAAAAAACGAGCAAAGAAATCTATTATTTGTTCCGGTTGGTCAGATTCTTCATTATTATATGACATAGAAGATGGAATGCCAGATTTTTTATTTAAGTTTTTTGTAAATGACCAAAATTTTTTAACATCACTCTTTATGCCATCTTCTACAGATTCGATGTAACTATCGAAACATTGTTTACTAAGTGACTTAAACCTAGCACGAAACATAGAAAATTCCTCATAGTACGTTTTAGAATTATATTTCTTCCACTTAGTCCATGCTCTTTCCTTGTCTTTAAAAACATGTATAAGGGGAGGAGTGAACCAGATAGGGAAATCATTAGATTTCATTTGACGTAACGGTATACACTTTTTAATTATCTCATAAATCTTTTCGTAAAATAAATTCACTGCAAGTTGTACGGGCAGGTCATGTAATATGTTATACCAGTCAATGTTATGAATATATTCATTAATAAGTGTGTAGTTTCCTTCTAAAAAGCAATATTTAGGTGCCGAAGTGGATTTTAAAGGCTTAGTTGGAACAGTAATCGAAATAAAAACGTAAAAAGGCGGGTGGAGTAAGTCTATAGGAACCAAAGTGTTGGGGGGTATTTGAAGAACACAGTTTTTATCGTTAGTAATAAATAAATCTAAAACACGATTCATATTATTATGTAGTGTATTACATTGCATACTTCGAGTAGATTTAAAAAAGGAATCAAACCAGTTAATCAGTATGCTATCAATATTAGGGTTAGAAGCAGACATAGAAGACGTCTGCCAATTTATAAGGGGTAGATTAAAATCACCAACAATGTAAAAAATATCTGGACCGTCTATACAACATAACTCAAGCTCAAGAGCACTTAAAAAAGTTAAATATGACTCACAGTTCTGATTGGGTGGTATATATGTACCACATAAATAAATGGGCTTGCCCATTACATTTAATTTCAAAAAAACATAGTCGATACAAGGCAATGAAGTGACGTCAGTTAAAAATACATCTAGGCTATAGTTAAGGAAACAACGTTCGATTACAATACCTTTGCGTACAGCCACCATCACTCCACCACCGTCACGTTTACCGGTCGCAGCCCTGTCTCGATCACAGCGATACACCACATATCTACAGTCTATAATTTCACTATCCGAAATTTCAGGTATTAACCACGTTTCCGACAGTACAATTACATCATAACTTTCGGCTAAGATGTTCATAAATAACGTGTTGAGTTTTGTTCTAAGTCCCCGGCAGTTTTGGTAATAAATTGCAATTTTACTCGACATTAGAACAGCACAAAACTGTTTGCAATATTACTACGCAGATATAACGACCAACATTAAAGTGAGAAGAAACGCGCAAAACTACACTGTTATCATTACCGACACTTTTACACAAACAGTAAGAAGTTATTTTATTAATTATTAAATTAATATTCATATTCAACGTAAGCAGTTTAAGTATAAAAAACAATAATTGTAACACGAAGGTGGAAATTAAAATACTATGGCTCGCTAAATGGAAATAATGGAATACAGGTAAACACACAGAGTAGTCTGTAACACAGAGACTACACCAAGCAAAAACAATAATTATCATAATGTCATCACGTAGCCGTAATACAAAACTCAGTGTAGAAATAACATTGGAACGAAATATTATATTAAATAATGGTCTACTTATTTTTAATTTTGGACAAATCCTGCTCCGAACGAATGGCAGTAACAGGTGAAGTTTCGTTGGCTCTGACGAGTATGGATCCATGTTTGACCCAAACAAAACGCCAATTGTTCTGTTTTGCTTTCTCCCGCGCTTCTCGAAATAAAAGCTTGTTTTTCAGGGTAAGGTGCTCGTTGACGTAAATTCTATGAGGAGGACCTGTGATGCCCAGTTCTTCCGAGGTAACTCCCTTTTTCATACGCACAGCTGAGATAAAATCGTCACGAATCAGGCGGCTAGAAAATCTCACAATTATATTTTTCGGTCGTGCATTATTACTTGCAGCAGGTACCCGATGAATGGATATAACATCTTGCTTATTTATTGGATGTTTAATAATATTTGCAATATTCTCCAGGACACTAGTAAGACTTTCACCGCGTTTCTCAGGTAAATTATGTATTTCGGCGTTACACATGCGCGCATGTTGCTCCATATCATCAATTTTTCTTTCCAAAGTCTCAATTTTTGATGAATAGTTTTCACAAGAATTTGACCGATTTTCAAGAACCGTGACACGCGTCGTCATAAGCTCGGTTTTATGCTTTAGTTCTTCAAAGTGGATATTCATGAAATTCATAGAAGACTTGATGTCATCGAGTTCCTTTGTAAATTTGGCAATCATATCTTCTTGTTTCGCAAACATACTTTCCAGTCTGTCAACAATATATACTTGGAAAGATTGAAAATCTTCACGAAGACATACGACATCAGAATTGGATGTACCTCTCCGAAATGTAATCTGGGGGGGAGGCGATTCTTGTTCTATGAGCGAATTGTCAACGCTCATTTCCCCAAACTTAGTAGCCACTTCACTGCCATCACGTTGGTTATAGGTACTATTTAGCTTCTCCATTTTGAAGTCTCTGATGCGCGTATTACTCTGTGTAAATGATGCACAAGGTACAAGTAGGTAGTTCGTAAACTTGCACTGCGGCGCTCGGCTCGATGACGTAGTATTGGATGTGAGTATTGCAAGTACTTAACTTGGACGCGACCACAACGACCCGCAGAGCGAGAAGAAATGAATTGTATATGTATACAACCTTAGTTCTATGTATACTACAAGTCACCATGTGGTGACTTGTAATTGCTCATATTCCCTCACAAAGGTGAATCTAGGGAAATTTAACATTAAGAGTTTTCATCCCCATCTTAAAATGGCCATTCTGAAATACGGCTTGGAAGATTCTTTGGGCAAAATGAAATATTCCTAGTAACAGCGTAAAACATGGCTGTCGTTAGCTACGGCTTAACTTCTTCTTTGTGGCACGGGAAAATGAAAATTTACTAACGCATACAAGTTAGAAAATACGTACAAACTTTGTATCCTGGATTTTATTAAAATCAAATTTGAGACCTGAAAACATATTAAACCTGGACTTATTATGGAGGATCGTCGTAATACCTAAACGGATACAAGTAAGAAAGTGTGCAAAAGAATTAAGTAACGTGTGAATATGATTTTTTTATTTTATTCGTCTATTATATTAAATAGTAAGCTGAGTCTTTCATTAAAATCGATGGATATTATCCAGACTCATTTCAACTCCACATGGTGTGTGATCCGATGAGCACTTGACCAGCATTAATACCAAACTCATGTATGTGAAATTGAAGATACTCGATAAAACGATCGACGTAAGACTATAAAAAATCAATGAGAATCAACTGTAATTTTATTTTCATGAGAATGCATATCCAGTATTTATTAAAGAATATTTGAATCCATACACAAAGGTTTAGTTTTGATTGTGGTTTCACAGCACAATCTATGTCATGGTTTTGCAGTGAGCTTTATTAGAATGCATGCATTGTTCTGTCTGGTCTTTGTGAGCAAGTCGTACTAAATACAAATATACGTTTTATGCGATTAATTTTCTATCATGACGCAGATGACCTAAAAACTATAATTTGAATCTGTCTCAAGGGATAAGAGATCTATTAACTCACGACTTAATATCACCCAGAGTAGATACGCTTATAAAGAAATACGGTCTTGAGTGCAGGACTGCACACTTTTAAGATGTTCAAGGCGCAATTCATACATATATGGAAGGCGAATACTGGCGTGCCAATAAATTTTTGCTGGTTTACTTTTTGGTAGTACATCAAAAGAGGAAAAGTATATAATACAATTAACGTAAGTAGATACATACCTATATATATACGTTCGGCGAACGGCTCTAGTTTTGCCAAAAGTGGGTAGACAGAGAATTTATATATTCAGGGCTACGTATTTTAACATTGTTATAATGTTGCTTTGTATTGATTGCTACATAATTAGACTTTATATTGCTACTGAGAATTTTCTCTCTTTTAATAACAATTTTAAATGCTTGTAGTGAAATTTGAAGGTAGGTGTTAGCTTTGGAAGTAAACCACAAAGTGATGACAGCTTGCGATGCTGCTTCTCGTATTTGGATGCCCTCAAACATACACTGCGCTTATCATAACATTCAATCTTTCGAAGCTAAGTTCGCATTACAAACGATAAAGGTAAATTATTTTAAACTATATCATGTGCCCGCGTACTTCGTTTTACAGATTAATGCTGTAAAAGATCGGGAATAGTGAGAGGCCGGGGATCGGCCGCGTCAAAAAAGTGCCTGACTAGCGAGAGGCCGGGAATCGGTCGATCGTTATAATCGCATTTTTTATTTCCTTCTTTATTTTCAGCAGTTTTATGATTAAAATGTATAATTACGTAAGGATATTTATATACCAATCTGTAGGAAACTTTATGAAGAATCTAAATATATTAGCAGAAATTCATAAAAAAATCACCGAGTAATCAACAACAGAATGGAGCGGCCCCCGTCGCGTGTTACCCCGCGCGCAGGGCCTGCCAGACGCGGGGGGTGGCAGCATGCAAGTAGCGCCACGTGACTGGGTAGTATAGTAAAAGTTATTTCAGTTCGTTCTTTTATATTTATGACGCATGCCTATTAAAGCACACGCAAAAAAATATATCTATAGGTCTATCAGGATTTTAGCTACCATTTTTTTACTCCCACCTTTCATACACAGTTTCAAATATACAGTAAAAGTTCACCATAAAAGTGTTATTTTGTCAAAAATATAACACGCAATATACACTATCTTTGCTCTTTATTGCACTGTTCCGTTAAATTCATAGTGGGTATAAATTGTTCCTTCATAAACGCGTTTTTCAGTTCGTAAGTAGTTATTTTGTATTGAGGTTTTATTAAACTTTGTATTTTTACTTGGCTAAGGCCGTGGTGGGAGTGATTTGTTCACCTTTTCATGTTTTTATGTGATTGTACTGTTTGAGTCTCAAGACTTTTTTCAGGTTTTAATATATTATCATCCGTATATATAAAATTCTTGCGTTACTTACTGACAGACAAGCTACAGCCAAAACTATTAAACGGAAGAGGCTGAAATTTGGCATGTATGTTCCTTGGAGACCGTAGGCGTGCACTAAGATGGGATTTCCCTAAATTCAATCGAATCAGACCGAAACACTGTATATAAAAAAAATGTGCGGGTTGAAGCTGCGGGCTTCCTCTAGTTTTTAATAATCCTTGAATGCTCGTTTGTCACGCATCAGAATCCATATAAAATGCCATACTTTTCTTAAATGTATAACGAAAAAGTTTAGTTAACTTTATCAGTTAACTAAACTTTTTCGTTCGCATCATGATGATCAATATAACTAAGAAACGAAAATTTGGGAGATGGAAGATGTCATAACTCCTTCTCCTTTGATCATGGAGAGGTCAGGTATCAAGACAGTGCAACAGCTGTTCGGACTCGCTCGACTAGACCTGCCCACCTTTAGTGAAGATGCACTTTTAAAAGAAGAAGAATACGTAAGGTAACAAATTATGATATTTTTCTATAAAATGGTAATTTACGTAATAATAATATTAACACGAGTATACATTTTACAAACAGCAACAGAATACAACATTGCTTTGGATGAAAAATCGTTCCGTAAAAATACAAATATGCTTGTATAAGCAGTATCCTAACAATCGAAAATCAACCATACTAAAGACTACACGCATTACTAATTCATCAATTAATTACCCTAAAATAACCTTGATACGTAAAATATTTACAGCTAAAAGATCGCTGAATGCCGAATAAATCTAAAAACCAAAACATTTTAGTGGTTATATACGCAAATAGCTCGTATTTTACAATTCTATGAGTACGCACGCACCCTGAATTCTTAAGAACATTGGGTGAAAGTGGTAAAAATGGTAAAAATACTGGCTATGACATAATTGACGAGTGATAGGGATTTTTTTGCGCACGAGTTGGAAGTTAGTGCGCCGTGAAACGGGACCAAATTGCGGGTCGTGAACACTTGATATGGGTCCTTTGGTTTAAGATACTGCTTGAAATGATTTAGGATGTGAGTTAAATGTTTCAATTGTCTTTGTATAATATGTATCTATTTACAAAAAAAAAATATATGTGTATTTTTATCCATTGTCTAGTACCCATAGTACAAGCTCTACTTAGTTTGGGATTAGATGGTGTTGTGTGAATGTGAAACAATCCCCCCCCGTGGGATCTCCACCTTGTCGTGGTGGAGGGGCTCAGTAACCGTGGATTGGTTACCCGCGGTGAAGCGAAGAGGGATCCAGGAGGGGACGCTCCGCGTGGGCTTGACGGGGCCTGCGCAGGATGCGTCCAACGGTGCGGGTGCGGGGGACAGTTCTGTCTGTCCCTCGCAGTCGGGTGCGGTCGCGGGAGGAGAGGCGTGTCGGTGTTGCGTTGCCGCGCGTCCTATCTCCCGCGACCAAATGGGGGCGCACCATCGTTGCGTCGCGGTGGGGCCGCAGAGGAAGAGGAGATGCGGTGTTGCGTTGCCGTCCTCCCTATCCTCTGCGGCCGCTGAGAGTTTTGGCGGCGGAGCCCAACACCTTCATCCGCCGCCAAGGGGGTTTTGTTCGGGGCCCGCCTGACCATCTGGCGGGCCAATACCCGTCGGGGGGTAGCGACGAATGCTTATGTGAATCCCTACCCTCCGACACACGGGTACATGAGGAACACGGGTTGGTTTTTAGTCAGTAAGAGTCTGACAGTCCCCTTCGTCCTTCCCCCGGAGCGGAGGGACTCCATGAGGATTTTCCAACCCGACACCAAAAAAAAAAAAAAAAAAAATGTGAAACAATAAAAATATTAAATATTAAATCTTTTGACGGGAAGTGTGTGGAGAATAATAGGGTGCTTTTTAATTTTGTTTTATGTTTGTATCTAAGTAGATTAATATGTTGAGACGTAGTCTCAATTTTAGAGTAATTACCTATTTTATTGATTTAGTTTTCTTATACAAGATACATCCCGGGAATGGTGCGGGTGCGAGGGACAGTTCTGTCTGTCCCTCGCATCGGGCGCGGTCGCGGGAGGAGAGGCGTGTCGGTGTTGGGTTGCCGCGCGCCCTATCTCCCGCGACCAAATGGGGGCGCACCATTGTTGCGTCGCGGTGGGGCCGCAGAGGAAGAAGAGATGCGGTGTTGCGTTGCCGTCCTTCCTATCCTCTGCGGCCGCTGGGTGTTTTGGCGGCGGAGCCCAACACCTTCATCCGCCGCCAAGGGGGTTTTGTTCGGGGCCCGTCTGACCATCCGGCAAGCCAATACCCGTCGGGGGCTTGCGACGAATGCTTGGGCGATACCCGACCCTCTGACACACAGGTACATGAAAAAAAAAGGCAGAGGGACTCGGGCTTAAACCCGAGGCTCGCACCACGGACTTTCTAAAGTTTGCCTGACTAGAAACTCGAGCTATGGACCATGCAGAAATTGATATGGTAGTTATAAGGGATTATTTGCGGTATTTTGTCAAATTATACAACCATTCCAAAACTTTATGTACGTAAGTTTTGAAAGCGATTTATTATACGATAAGTGATTGATTCGTCGATAGGAAGACGAGGGAGGCTGGATTTGTCAAGCTTATCCTCAGTCAATCTGTTTCATTGACATATTAAAACATATACGTTTAGGATGAGAGGGTTGGATGGTGATGTTCGTTCGACTTTGACCTTTAAGAGGTAATTTGAGTGTTAAGGAAATGATTGTATTCTTTTTACTAGTCCCACCCTCATTTCCACTACTGTGTCACATTGATGACAACGAGTTTTGACACTCGTGAAGTCCCAGGGAAAGTTAAACTGCCTAGGAATCCGCAACGAACTTAATCAGAAGTATATTGGAGGAGTTGAAAAATAAACAATCCACTTCTCTCTTTAACAAAGCAGGAGACAAGCAACGAAGATATAATGATGAGAAAAAATAAGCACTACGGACATGAGCATTAAGGGGGCCTAAATTGTGAACTATACCTGTTTCCAGTAATATTAAAGTTACCATAATCTGTAAGAAATTGGGCTACACAGTGATCCACCTCCAACCAGTTCCTTGCCAGTCGCTCTCGGACGCATGGGAAGAACTGGTAGAGGTGACGGCTCGTTGATGTGTTACAGCGACATTGTGAAATTATTGTATGCAATTGTATTGTGACGCAGGTTAGGAGAGTCCTATTTTCAGCAGGGAATTGCGAAAGGCTGTGTGTTATAGCAAATATATTTATTTGATATAGAACTTCAGGAGCACTTTTCAGACAACTTTTAAGCAAATAAATAAGGAAAAACTACTTATAGAACTAAACTAACCTAAACTACTGAAAAGCGAAATAAGTAATAATAACAATAAAAAAGGGAAATGAAATAAGGAAATATATTGATTTTCGCATAAAGAATGCATACACAATTTTAGGTGACGCGTTGTGTTGAGTAATAGTCGGATACTTTCCAAATGTATTTGTTTTGTGAGCAGAGGCGGCTCGTGAAAGATTATATTGGGTGTTCACTAAAAAAGAAGATGAAACTGCTTACAATTTATTTTGTGAATGCTTTTACAATTAATAGTAAGTTGTGCTAAATCTGCGATACCTACCTGAACCGTCCACGCAGTATCAACTCCGGCGCCACTAAACAAAATACCTACACGGAAAACAAAACCGCTTCTTACTTCCTTCGCATTTCCGCAAACACATAACCAAAGCGTTTTATCATATTGGTCGTTTTCTAAAAAAATTTCACCGATTTTTATAAAGTTCTAACTATCTATCTATATTGTCACGCCTGTCTCCCATTGGGGTAGGCAGAGACTATGGAACGCCACATGCTTCGGTTCAAACACACCTCTTTCGCTTCCTCGATATTCATTAACCTCATCATGCATGCGCGTCGGTTATGGGTAAGTACTTTTAATTTGGCCCTTTTTTAGTACGTCACCTATTTGATCGGCGCCGGCGTACGTCCGCCTAGGGCGTCCCCAACCGACATTTCCATTCATTCTCGCACAATACACTCATTTCGTATTTCTTCTTTCATCCATCCGTTTATAAAGTTTACGCTGTTATATTCCATATTAGTAACACAATTTAACTGCCTTTCTTAAACATATACACACAATCACACATACAATTAACAATATTTTAAACACCAGTCCTTTTCTAATTACCAACGCACTTGCAGAGAAATGTTTTGCTTTTGTTTACATTCAAATGATACCGGCAAAACACTATTAAAAAAAAACGGCGCATAAGTTTTAATTTTTCTTCGTGACAAATGGTCATATCATTTAGTCGGGTAATATATTCGCGCATGCGCACCTCGTCAAGCTAGCAAGGAGCGCCGCTCCGTATTTGCCTTATTTCTCATACAAATCTTTTGTCTCACGCGCCCAGCGCATAGAGCGCTCTCTCTTTCGCACTCATTACATTTCAGTATTAAGCGTTGTACCAAGCTTTCGTCAACGAAGAGCGCTGTTATGAGCGCTCCACTCAACAAAAATACCTATGTATGTTTCAAGAGTGTTGACAAAATTATAATAAACAGTTTAATAGTCAAATACTTATTTGTAGATATGCATTATAGAAAAGAGAATAGGTGTGTATTAAAATATTGAGCATGTTTATAGAAAAAAATTATATCAGTTGTATACATATATTTTATAATTTTGGGAGTTCACTGCTCCAGCGCTCCTTTGAACCAGCTGCCACTGTTTGTGAGTAAGGAGGTTAAAAGTCTCATCGCCGAATTTGGATAGGATCTGGCTCCTTATTCTGTAATATGATAGAGACATATAAAAGCGTTAAATTGCGTTTATTCTGATCACAATACTGAATAACAAGAGAAAACGTTTTTTTAGAAACTATTTACCTCAGCCTACCCACATATTGGTTACCGGTATACCCGATGGATAATTGTTTGTGCGACACAAGAGGCTTCAGTGTCACGCCATGCAAACACTGCGGGGTGGTGTTGAGTAGTGGACTCATGGGCGTAGACTTATGTGCCATAGAGTATCAGCACTGTAATGAGCTAATATGAATAAAAGTACTTCATGTAGTAATAGGACATTGTAATGATAACTATTGTTTAGGCCATTTACAAATTAAAAATGTTATCTTCGACTGAGTGGACCGTAATAAGGAGATCCGCAGGCGAACCAAAGCCACCGACATAGCTCTCCGAACAGTCAGGCTGAATTGGCAGTGGGTAGGGCACAAAGCCAGAAGAACCGATGGCCGTTGGAGCAGAAAGATTCTAGATTGACGGCCACGCACCGAACGTCGTAGCAGAGGTAGGCCTCCCACAAGGTGGACTGACGATCTCGTTGGGATCGCGAGAAGTAGATGGATGCGGGTGGCTCATGATCGGTGTATGTCTAGAGCTTTGGGGGAGGCATATATAGATCCAGCAGTGGACGTCTTTCGGCTGATATGATGATGACGAGTGGACCGTATTTAGCGTAAATCTGGTATGGTTCGATACAAAAATGGACACGGTATTGTGTTCTGCGCTCGCGCCTCTCCTTTGCTATGTTTTGTCAGTGTGAGAGCCAACAGCAGCTTGTGCGCTGGTGCCCGCGCGGTGTTGGGGTAGGGCCACTAGTGCTATAAATAAAAAAAAAAAAAAAAACTTTATTTTCAGACAATTCCAAAGTCCATAAAATAAAATGCTCATTAATTATAACAATAAATTAGTAGATTATTACAAAGAAAAAAGGAAAAAAAAATAAGAGAAATATATATATATATATACATTAATAAATTATCACATTAAATTGATTATAAAATTATTACACTAAATTGATAAAATTCATAATTCAAGCTATGCGCAGCGTGTCATAGACAACTATAAATAATGTAGTTTCTAGATCATTCTGTTTAAATGTAATCTCGGTAAAACGATAAAATCCGTAAGCTGTAGTTTAATTTAAAGCAGACTATAGTTTGTGATTTAGCAGGAATTCCTCTATGCTAGTAAAGCTCCTAGCTTATAATGATTTAAGCATAAGCTTCATAGTTAAGGAGTAAGAGGTCGGGCGAGTGAGAGGTGTAGGTGTCCTGTAGATAAAAGGCATGAAGCAATAAGATGACCTAAAAAATATTTTTACCCTTGAGGACGAAAATCGAAAATAATTTATAGTACGAAATCGATAGACAGAAATCGACGAGTGAACTTTATAAACTTATAGAACCGAGAGTTTGAAATAGGTTAGAATTAACTAAACAGGAACGTCTTTTGTCTTGGTCTCCTAAAACATAAAAAACTTCACATAGCACTCAACTGAAATATAGCAGAATTTTATAATAACGTCTTTTAGTATCCAGGTTTAATGTGTGACGTCACATCGCGCTCCTGCGCCGCGAGCCTCGCTACGAGTGACGCACAGCAGTGGGCCGTTCCCTCGCGCCCCTCCGCGCCGGCCCTATTAATACAGCGGACACGAGGCTTCGTCCCTTTTCCTCCGGCCAGCACCGCCAGTTGAGTACTACCATCATCCGAAGACCTGTGAAGTGCCAACGTCGCCCACGCCCTGGATAATTGTCTCATCTGTTAATCTTAATTGTCAGTTCTTTTTTGTATAACTAAAGCCATCGAATAACTGGAATTATAACGCGAGTTTAAACTTTCCTGGTGATATTTTTTATTTATTTCCCGTAAGTCAACCTAATTATCTCTCTTTAATTGCTCGGCGAGTGATCGATCCCGGCTACCACGAGGAAATCAATCACTCGTGAGACATTGGCGCCCAATACAATTTTTAATTATATTATATATATAATTTTTAAAACGTAAGTTGGCACTTTACAGGTGAGTGAAATAATTTATTTTTCT
This sequence comes from Euclidia mi, assembly GCA_944739405.2. Classification (NCBI taxonomy): domain Eukaryota; kingdom Metazoa; phylum Arthropoda; class Insecta; order Lepidoptera; family Erebidae; genus Euclidia; species Euclidia mi. The sequence goes on along the minus strand of OX123204.2, from coordinate 19,036,762 downwards.
CTTGTATATTTTTCTCCTGTGTGTGCATATATTCTGGTGTGGTGAATTGCGTACAGGTACAGTTTCTATCTATTTTTGTTGGCCATAAGCAATTTAACTGTGTAAATAACATAACGGTGATTTAATTATCGTCTGTCTAAAATCACGTTTCCACCGCGGGCAGCGTGTTGAGCCGCCAACCGGTTCTAACCGCTTAGCCGTTGAACTAACGAGCCACGTGTTCGCGAAAAAATATTGTGATTCAACCTTTGAGTGACCTTTAAGAAATTTTTTCTTCCTTGACCAATCATCACACCATTGTATAATTTAGTGTACTTCAGCTTTTTTTAGCACGGTATTCGATTTTCTGGCGATATTTAATTTTTTTTTCTAGTGCCGGCGTAAATACTTAGATTTTCTATTATTGTTTTGTAATAATGGCTTACATTATAAATTTCTCATTATTAATTAAAGCGAAATTAGAATATGAGACCACAATACGCGGCGTTTCAAAGCCTGACGATCCCCGCAAACAAATCGCTAAACTTTCAGTTAAAACTCCCTCAGAGGATATATTATCTGAAGATAATATATCCTCTGAGGGGTGAACTTCCCACCAGAGGAGGATGTGGCAGAAGTGGAAAAGTCGCTATTAAGATCAACTAAACACTTATCTATGTTGGAAGCAAACTATACTTCCGAGCTTCAACAGAAGGTCGAAACCGTGCTGCACCATTGTTTTCATCGACTGAATAGGGTGGATACCGGCAGTCTTGATACTAAAAAAATTGAGTCTGTGTGGAATAAATTTAATGACTTATATGCGAAATTACAATTAATCACGAGACGTAATTCGCGGTCAGATTGCTCAGTGGCAGAGGGAAACTTCCTATAATTACGACCGTAAGCTTTTTTCGGAATTAGGTAAATTCAAATTTAACGGTAAATCATGTGTAAGATCCTTTACTGAAAAAATTGATGAATTTATGTCCTGTAGATCTATTCCTCACGACAAGATGTTGTCTTTCGCTTTTGAAATGTTTTCGGGTGACGCATTAGTTTGGTATCGTCCTATTAAAATAATGTAAAGACTTGGTTAGAACTTTGCGAACTTTTGAAACGAGATTTTAGTCCGCATAACTACGATTATCGGCTTATGACGGAGATTCGTCAGCGCTCACAGGGCGAAAACGAATCAATAACTATTTACGTGGCAAAAATGCACGGTCTGTTTTCGCGACTTAGTTCTCCTATCGCTGATTCGGAGAAGCTAGAAATTTTGCTTAATAATATTAGACCTTGTTACACAAATTGTCTGCTCACTGCAAAGGTTGTTGATGTTGATAGTCTGGTCGAAGTTTGTCGTCTTTTCGAAAATTATCAAAGTCGCAGTAAGCAATTTTCTGAACCCCCTAAAGTTTCAAAAAATACTGTAGCACCTGATCTAGCGTATAACTATCCGTTTTCTAATTTTTCTTCAAACAAAAATGTTTACAATCATAATCACTTTAATAAATATAACTCTGTCGCTGATACATCGAGATACAAGTCTGTACCACAAGTTAACGCCGTATCGAGTACTTCTAATATAAATATTTTTTTTTGCGTGCGTTGTAGATGTCATTACGTAATTGCCGTCAACCACACTACCTAATCTGTTTTAAGTGCGGTACAAAGGGTTTCAAGGTGTCAGACTGCCCCAATTGTAAATCTAAGTCGACCCCTACAGTTTCAAAAAACTAGTTAACAAGAATTGTGGGAAATCAAATTATACAACTAATTGTAATAAAACAGAGTGGAATAATTGGTTGGACTTTTTAAAAAAATTCTTTAGTAGCTATCATATATCCTCAATCCGTAATTCTAAAGTAGAATATTTACCTTACGTTACTCTAAATTTAAACGGAATACCTATCACTGGTCTTTTAGATTCTGGATCTTGCGTTACAATTTTAGGTAATAATTTGCATAACTTATTTTTGAAAGACGATGTTTTAGATAAATCGAAACCTTTAAGGTTAATAACAGCTGGCGGCGAACGATTTGAGTCTTTGGGATCGGTGTTTCTACCCTTGAGTTTCAGGATAAATTGATTAACTTAGAAGTTCATGTTGTACCTGGGATTCAAAATTCCCTTATCCTTGGCATGGATTTTTGGCGAAGCTTTGGCCTATTTCCTAACAAATTAGAGTCTGTTTTGATTGTGAACAAGTCTGACGCTCAAGTAATGGAGTTGCAGGCAGTTCCCTCTACACATCTTGTTTCTTATGATCATCTTACAGTCGACCAGAGAGCTACCGCTGACAACATTATTTCTAAATTTACCGATATTTCATACGAGAAGCGGGGTCTCGGTTGCACAAATATTATTTCTCATTCAATTGATACAGGTGATTGCCCCCCTATTCGGCAAAGATTTTATCACATGTCTCGCGATAAACAAAGAATTTTAATAAAGCATCTTGACGACATGCTCTCAGAGGATGTTGTTGAACGATCTGAAAGCCCGTGGTCAAACCCTGTCATTTTGACCCCTAAGAAGAATGGTGAACTGCGTTCCTGTTTGGACAGTCGTCAATTAAATTCCGTTACAAAAAAAGATGCTTATAGCTTGCCTTATATTTCGGAAATTTTAGATAATCTGAGAGATGCTAAATACTTGTCTAGTTTAGATTTGTCTAAATCTTTTTGGCAAACATTAATTAAAGAAGAGGACCGTTGCAAAACAGCCTTTTATATTCCTACGCGTGGCACATTTCAATTCAAAAGAATGCCCTTCGGTCTTACGAATGTGCCAGCTACTCAACAACGATTAGTTAATATTTTATTTCATGGTCCAGAATTTGAAAATAAGGTTTTCTGTTTTATCGATGACATAATCTGTATCACTTCCAGTTTCAACGAGCATATTACTCTTTTATTACGCATTCTTGATAAACTAAAAAGCGCTAATTTAACAATTAATCTTGAAAAATGTCAATTTTTTAGAGATAAACTAAAATATTTAGGCTATGTTGTCGACTCTAGTGGATTGCATCCCGATCCGGATAAAGTAAATTCAATGAAAAATTATCCCACTCCTTCTAATAGAAAAGAAGTACGTCGTTTTTTAGGCGCAGCCTCGTGGTACAGGCGTTTTATACCGAATTTTAGCTCTATTGCTGCACCCTTAAATAAGTTAACATCTAAAAGTAAAAACGCACCTCCATTCTGTTGGACGACAGAAGCTAATGAGGCGTTTAATAACCTAAAGAATTGTTTGATTTCCTCCTCGGTGTTGGCTTGTCCTGACTACTCGCAACCTTTTGAAATACACTCAGATGCTAGCGATTTTGGACTTGGCGCGATCCTCTGTCAAAGGTTAAATGGTGAGGAAAGAGTCATAGCGTACTATAGCAAATCACTCACTAAGCAAGAAAAAAATTACAGTGCCACAGAGCGCGAAGCCCTGGCTGTTCTATCTGCTATAGAACACTGGCGTTGTTATGTTGAAAATGGTAAAAAGTTTATTGTTTACACAGATCACGCTGCTTTGAAATGGTTCTTGACCTTAAATAACCCTACTGGCCGGTTAACCAGATGGGGAGTTCGCTTATCTTCCTATAATTTCGAAATACGTCATCGTCGGGGTTCCGATAACGTTTTAACTGATTTTCTGTCTCGCTCTTTACCCGTTTCTGCTATTGCTAATGATATAAATATAGATATTAATTCTAATCAGAATTTACCAGTTTCTACTAATGATCCTTGGTATTTAAATATCTATAAAGGCTGTTTAAGTTCTCCGACTTCCTTTGTTAACTATCAAGTAATAAACAATAAATTGTATTGTTTTAAAAAAAACATTAAACCCTCTCACTAGAGAATTTCAATGGAAAGAGGTTATTCCGTCTGACCAAAGAAATGAAATTCTAAGGGAGAATCATTCTTCGCCCACTGCTAGACATCTGGGTATTTTTAAGACATACAAACGTCTCGCACTTAATTACTTTTGGCCTGGTATGTACACTGATGTTGTCAAGTTCGTCAGTTCATGTGAACCTTGTATCACCCATAAACACCAAAATCACCCAAATTTAGGTCTAATGGGAAAACCCAAATCATGTCAAAAGCCCTTTCAGACGATTAGTATTGATTTGATTGGTCCATTGCCTCCCAGCAGGAAACAAAACACTTTTATATTTGTGGTCAGTTGTTGTTTCTCTAAATATTGTTTACTTTTCCCCATTAAACGGGCAACTGCAGAAGTGATAACAAAAATTCTTGAGGAAAATGTATTTTTGGTGCATGGAATTCCATCTACTATTGTTTTGGATAACGGTAAACAATTTATTAGCGCAACCTTTAAAAGTATGTTGTCAAAATATAAAATTCCAAATTTGCATTTTACACCGTTGTATACTCCCCACGTTAACTCAGTTGAACGTTACAACAAAACCATTATGACAGCTATTTCAACTTTCATAGAATCTGATCATCGAATCTGGGACACTCTAATCACTAAAGTTCAATTCGCCCTTAACTGCGCAGTTAGTGAGGTTACTGGTTATTCTCCTAATTTCCTTGTTTTTGGTAGGGAGGTCATAACATGTGGTTCTCAGTATAGTGATAAGGAATTTAACTCCGATATGGTGCTTGAACCACGGGACGGCTATGCCGAAACTTTAGGCTATTTATCTTCTATTTTCGAGAAGGTACATTCAGCTCTGTTGTCGGCCCACCAACGAAATTGTTCATCTTATAATCTTCGCCGTAAACAGGCAGAATTCAATGTCGGTGATATAGTTTGGCGCAGAACGTTTCTTCTTAGTGATAAGGATAAATACTTTAGCAAGAAATTGGCGCCTAAATTTATTAAATGTAAGATTGCCTCAAAAAAATCACCTCTAGTATACAAACTTAACGACATGGCTGGAAAACCTTTAGGCGATTGGCACATCAAGGATTTAAAGTTGATTAATTACAAAGAATAATAAAAGTATAAAAACAACAATAAGAATATCTTCTCCCTATTCATTGTTTAATTTTTTCAAACAAACGTTTCTAATTTATATTACCGTTTGTAGTGCCTACTATAAATTGATATTTTCTGTGGTGGGTAGCAAATATTTTTTTTCTCGTAAACAATACTATTTTTCAAATTGCTGCGCAATTGTGTACTCAAATGTTATGTTGAACATTGTTTAAAAAAATACTAACCATAAACTAAATATATTGTTTTTTTTACCCTGTTGATCAGTGGTTAAAAGGTCGCTATTAGCTGAGCATACAAGTTCGATTCTCGCATGTGTATTTTCTTTCCGCAAATCTATTTGTTGAAATGCATCTTGATTGGCGTATTGTTTTTCGCCGTGCCTTGTTCTGAAGTTCTGTTGTTATTCTTAATTCTATATAAATTCCATAATCAAATTGTTATTATAGGTACGTTATAAACGATCATGGTGATTAACCGTGCGTCGCGAGCTCGGAACAGTCGAATAGTACCTACCATTTAGATCGTACCTAGTTGTCGTTATGACGCACGCGCGTTCACTCACCGACGCGCCGATAAATAAATGCCTAACTAATGACTCACCATTGTTTACATTCAAAAGGTGGTTACTGGTCGTGTTCTAGTTATTAATTAGAGCAAAATATTTATTAATTTCTTTCCTTTGACATTGAGCGGTCCGGTCGTGTCTGCGGCTTGTATTATTTTTGTTCATCTTTACGAAAAATCTGTTGTTATACCTAACTATATTCAAAAAGTTTACTTATCTAGTGGCAAAGGCCGAACCCAAGATTTATAAGTCGTAGGGCTAGATCAAGTTTCTTATATCTACAAATCATTATTACCTAATAATTACCCTAAGCGCTTCTCCATAGATTGTTATCTTTAATATATAGGCTATTGCACTGGCCTCGGCATTTACATGTAGGTATGTGTGATGAATTATGAATGATAAATGTTTATGTTCAAATTCAGACTGCCGTTGTACGCGTGAAGAATGGAAGCGTGGGTCATTATTATTTAGGTATCCTAATTAGCGTATAGGGTTGTCACTTGTTCAAGGTACTCATGCCCTTGTTTTCTCTAATTTCAGGGAGTATCTTCAGGGCTGCTACGCCCGTTGGGCTACGGAATTTTCCTTAGGGAAAATCCCGGCCTAACGGGGGGGGGGGGTGACGTCACATCGCGCTCCTGCGCCGCGAGCCTCGCTACGAGTGACGCACAGCAATGGGCCGTTCCCTCGCGCCCCTCCGCGCCGGCCCTATTAATACAGCGGACACGAGGCTTCGTCCCTTTTCCTCCGGCCAGCACCGCCAGTTCAGTACTCCCATCATCCGAAGGCCTGTGAAGTGCCAACGTCGCCCACGCCCTGGATAATTGTCTCATCTGTTAATCTTAATTGTCAGTTCTTTTTTGTATAACTAAAGCCATCGAATAACTGGAATTATAACGCGAGTTTAAACTTTCCTGGTGATATTTTTTATTTATTTCCCGTAAGTCAACCTAATTATCTCTCTTTAATTGCTCGGCGAGTGATCGATCCCGGCTACCACGAGGAAATCAATCACTCGTGAGACAAATGGCGTTAACTTTTTTTTTGGGGATAGGGGGCAAACGAGCAGACGGATCGCCTGATGTTAAGCGATTACCGCCACCCATGGACACCCGCAACACCAGAGGAGTCACAAGTGCGTTGCCGTGCGTTATTTACAAAACTTACTTGAAAGTTGTCGGCAATTCTGAAGAATTTAAATGCGATCTTTATGCCGAATTTTTTCACGCTTTGCAAATAATTACTTACTCATTCATGTCTTGAAATCTTAATATATAAAATCCTTGCGATACTGACTGATTGACAGACAAGCTATGTCCAAAGCTATTAGGCGCAGGAAGCTGAAATTTGGCATGTTATTCTTGGGGACCGTAGAGGTGCACTATGAAGGGATTTCCCGAAATACCCTCGGGTTCGGTCAAAACAGATAAATTGAAAAAATGTGCATGCGTAGCTGCTGGCGTCCTCTAGTTAAAACATATAATTAACAGAAGTGATCAGAACTCAAGAGAGGCACAACTTCAGCAGCTTATTTTATTTGTTGCTTCTTAAAATCTTAGTTTCTTTTTCGCGGTATTGCCGTTAGGAATCAATGCAAATAGTGTTGATATTTTATTTATCACTAATAAATGATAAATAACACATCAACACTATTTTTCATACCCGTATCTGTGTGGTGTGGTGATACATTACCTGTGTGTGGTCGTAATTATTATGACATTATACTTTTGAAGTCATAATAATTAGGTACGACCACACACAGGTACCGCGCTCAAGATAGCACAAAACAAAGTATAAAAATAATAGTTTTCAGTTTCTGCTCTTTTCAAGAGAGATGTAATCATACTATTTAGCGACTTCCAACTAACCCATCCACATGCGTAAATCAGCAATTAGTATATCAAATATTGAAACGTATTTTCTTTTTTATCCATTGCCAGGAGTTTACACTCCATTACATTTTGTCTACATAATATATCGAGCAATGATAATTCAGATTCAAAAATATTCATTCACCAATATTGCGGGCATACTTCCAAGCCAAATAACGTGTAGATTTTGAAGATTGTTGGAGTTTTCCCAAAGCAAAAAATGGCGAAACCGTGCGTTACATGCAATCATTTAAAAAAACTATTTCGTTTTCCGATTGATATTCATACAAACGATGCAGAGGCAACGCGAACTAAATTGCTTTATTGTCCGAAAGTCAGGCACTGTGAAAATAGCTGTTGGTGGTTAGCGCCGTAGTTATACTGCGTCAGTCTAGCGCTTGGAAGGACGACCAGCGTGTTGGATAGCTTGTTGGAAGACAAAGCTTGCATTGAATTATGTTACAAGAAAAATATAGTTCGGTGAACTGAACGTACTTTTTTGGAAGAATAGTTTGAAGTTTTTTTCCAAAGTGTCGCAGAAATACTTGAAAGTTTGAATAAAACGTTGGATTCAGAAAAATTCTGGAATGTTTTCTACCAGAATAGTTGTGAAACTCCTCAATTAAACTAATATAAAGCTATGTAAATGGCGATATACGAGTTGTCAAGTCAAAGCCCTATTCTAGATGATGCCGGCTTCTCCTCGGTAATTGACCTCTTGAGAAGAACAGCCGAAACAAACTCAGAGTCATTGCCTTTTTCCTGTCATTTCATTATTTTAATCGTTAATTTACAAAGCATATCATATCACGTTGGTAGTCCATTGTCCCTGTATTGCACGGTTTAGACAGACACCGCAATGAATTCAAAACCATCGTAGCGATCTGAATGATGCTAACAGTTTCACCCGCAATTTGCCAACTAAAATATTAGAGACGAATCTATACTATCAATTATAGATGGAAGTTATTGAATGAACGAAGTTTAGCAGTGTAGTTAGGATAACACAGATGGTGCTGTAGTTTTGGAAGTCACTTTTGCATCGCCAGTTTTGTGGGGTTGATTACAATTGTGTAAATATATGGTACTGAGAATTGTGTGTACGCTTATTAAAGTTCAGAATCTGGGCGATAATCTTATCCACTTCAATTGTTGTGAGTCAAATCAATAAGTTAACTAATGGAGCGAACTGAAATAGGCTCATGCGTGAACACTGATAACATATTCTCTGTTAAGACAGTATTCGATTCGATTCGTTGTTTTGCCATATATTAGGAGCCTTTCATGTCATTCCAAAACCTGGACAGGTATAAAAGTAGCTCATTTCTTATCGTCAGACCTACTTAAATACACAAAAAAAATTAATAATTATTAGTCAAGATGTTTAAAGCCGTGTTCGTTATGATTTCAGCTTAGACTTATATTTGAAATACTTACTTTTCATATTACTCTCGGTTATAAAATGCACACCGCTAGTTGTTAACGTTATGTAACATATTGTGTGGTTTTTGTAGGTCAACGATCAGGAAGCCACACAATTCCCTTACAAAAAGCCAACCATTCGTACCTACCACTCATGCCTCGATCAATAAGCCAAAGCAATTTGCTGCTTAAGAAAAAGCATAAATTAAGTAATCTTCAAATGAGAAATAGTACTCTCTCCCTGTCTTATTGCCTTTTACTTAGATAGTTTGCTAAAAGGTTTCCCACAATAGACATCCTAGGTCTACTAGGAATATTATTCTCTTCAAATATAGAGATATTGTGATATTGTGACCGTTCAAACGAGTAATGGTGGTTAAGATTATTGTTAATTTTTACGAGAATGTTGTTGACTTCGTTTGTATTCGAGATTTGTAGCTCTAGGTGGGTGTTCCTCTCATATACTAATGATTATGTAACGGGTCTGAATCGTGTTAACTAAGCGAAAAGAAAGATGAAATACCTTTCTATTTGCCCCGACGTTTCGGCATGGGTTACACTTTTTTTTCTTTTCGTTTAGTTAACACGATTCAGACACGTTACATAATCATTAGTATGTGTACCAATCGTGGTAGTCTAATAGTAGTAGTCTCATATTTTTTTAAAGTGGTTTTGTCAATTTATAGCGTCTTCCTTTCTAACATTTAATTATATCTCTCTGTTTAAAGTTGTAGTGGGGTTTGGTAGTGCGATCACTAACTAGGTTAAATTAAAACAAGATTTCGTGACGAAACATGTCTTTTTACCATCTTTTACTCACAAGTTGCCAAATTTCTACATATTATGTAAGTTGCCAAAGATAAATTTTAAAATTGCGTTTGTGAATTGAACTGCGTCAGCGTCGGTGGGACATCTTAATTAACCGTTATCGACATCACACCTAAGTTTACGCAGGATATTTTGTGCTACGAATTTGACAGACTTTGCTTGAGCCGTCTCTTTCTAGTTACCCATCTGTACATATCAAATTCTTGCGTAACTGGCTGACTCACTGACAAGTCGCAGCCAAAACGATTGGGCGCAAGAAGCTGAAATTTACCGTGTATGATCTTTGGTGGCTCAGATATCAGCGGATCTCTAAGAGGGATTGTTGGATATATCCACGAGATCGGACAGAAATGGTTAATTGAAAAAGATAAGCATCCTCTAGTATAATATCAATCTTGGCATGCCCAGATGACGAAATAATTATTATCGGCCTTTAAAAGTCCACTGCAGGAATACGATTCTTCTTTGAAAGAAGGAATTGGCCTACTATACCGCGCTGGCCAAACGCGGCCAAAACCCTATAAAAAAACAAGTAAAAAAAACCCTATAATTTATAGCACTATAATAAATTTATAAAATAATCACTTAAAGAGTCTACATTATCATTTACTGCCAAGTTCGCAAAGCAATAGGTAGAACCATGAGAAAGAACGGGCAATAAAACTCACGGTCACTCTTTTTCATCGCCAGGTTTAGCATAATAAACATAATTTACATTTTGTAAGGTGCTGCAACTGTTACTCCTTCTATATCACTTGTATATATTTACTGTATATAATAATACTCAAGCATAATACTTTTGATGTTCATTTGGTTAGCCTCCTCAGAATAGACATGGTGAAACAGGAGCATCCACTTACATTATATATACCTATGTTGGAAATGATGCAGTTAAATATTAAAATCTAATACCAGCCCGCAAGTCCGTCATCGACCAGTCATCGCAAGTAGCACCCGTTCACGAGTATGACGCATGTGCCAGCCATTATCCCTCTCGCTATATTAGAGGGACAGGGATGACCCGACACACGACGCCACCACAAGAAATGACATTTTAGTGAGCATGACGACAACGGTATACGAACCGGCAGTAAGAAACAATCTATTGGTATACTGACCATGACCGCCAATTACCTCCATTTTCCAAATCGTTATTATTAGCATAAATTAGTGGAACGCGTGAAGGAATGCAAATATAGAAAGCATTTTGTGAAGGTGACAAGTGAACAACGATATGATCAGTGATAAATAATGTTAAACTACATTCAACAAATCATAAAATTATCCAAATCCTGCAAAAATCATGTGTTCACGAGGCACTTACACTTAACATGTCACTTATCAAAACTAGAATTTAACAGATTTATTTAACAATTATATAAAACGGTCAGAAAATAAAATAATCGTGAGTTAAACAAGCCTAAGCCTATCCCCACGGTGTCTTATCATTTAAAAATTCCTTAATAGTGTAATAACCCCTTTGTAAAAGAAAGTTCCTAATTGTCCGTTTGTATTTGTGCATGGGTAAATTCATTATTTCAAGAGGCAATTTGCTGAAAAATCGTATACCAATCCCCGCAAATGAGTTCTGAACTTTATGTAGATGGTAGTTAGTTCCCACCAGTTTATGCTTATTCCTTGTGTTCACTTTGTGCAAATCACTATTTTTGCGGTATAGAATGAACTTTCTCTTAATGTACATTAAGTTAGCATATATATATTGCGATGCAACTGTCAATATATCTACTTCTTTAAATTTATCACGTAAAGAATCTCTAGCACCTAACTTCTAAATTGCACGTATGGACCTCTTTTGAATGATAAAAATAGTCTGTATATCAGCAGCTGTACCCCATAACATTATTCCGTAAGACAGTACGCTGTGAAAATAACTAAAGTAAACTAGTCTAGCAGTTTCATATCTGTGAATTCCCTAAGTTTTTTAACTGCAAACGCTGCAGAACTAAGTTTTACTGCGAGACAGGATATTTGGGCGCCCCACTGAAGCTTACAATCTAAAGTTACACCTAAGAATACGGTTGATTCGACTAGTTGAATTGTTTCCTTATTTAAAATTATATTAGTAGGAACACTTTTGACATTAGGCAAAGAGAATTTAACACATTTGGTTTTGCTAGAGTTGAGTACCAAATTATTTGTCGAAAACCAATCTAATACTTGTGCAAGAGTGTTATTGACGGTATCAAAGTTACTTAAATTACGATCAACTTTAAAAATTAGTGACGTATTGTCAGCAAACAAAACAATATCACATAAATTTTATGCAAAGAACGGCAAATCATTAATATATATTAAAAAAAGAAATGGACCAAGAATAGAGCCCTGTGGAACTCCCATTCCTACTGGCAAACCTAGAGACCTACTCCCATTAACATCTACATACTGAATTCTATCACTAAGGTAGCTGGCAACAAGATTGAGTGCGGTATCTCTAATACCATAAAGTTTCAATTTAAGTAAAAGTGTATAATGTTCCACACAGTCAAAGGCCTTTTATAGGTCACAAAAAACACCAGTGGCATCCTTCGAGTTTTCCCAAGCATTAAAAATATGCTTTAACAAAGTTACACCGACATCAACGGTGGAGCGACCCTTAGTAAAGCCATACTGTTCACTGTGAGATAAATTATTAAAGTGAAAGTAAATAATAAAAAAGAAATAGATATACAATAAAATTAAATGTACCTAGTATGAATGTCTGATTATGTCTACTTGTACTGCAAATTGTATGGGCCGATATTGCCTGAAATAAAGATATTTTATTTTATTTATTATTAAAAAGTGGCTCTCTAGTTGATGCAAAATAATCTTTTCAAAAATTTTACTAATTGCAGGCAAGATAGAAATTGGCCGAAAATTACTACGGTCGCTATTTGATCCCTTTTTGAATAATGGTATTACTTTACTGTGTTTCATTAGATCAGGAAATACTCCTGTATCTACGCATCTGTTGAAATTTGCAGCTAAATATGGAGCTAAGCTAGAAATAATTTGTTAAACAAGTTTAACAGAAATGCCCCATAAGTCAACAGATTTTTTATTATTGAGCGTCTTGAATACCTTCAGTATGTCACTTTGTACTGTTCCTACGGGATATATACCACGTACCTTTGTTTTGAGTAACCGATATTTCGGCACTGTTGCAAGCGCCATGTTCACGGGTGTACTGAAGTATTGCGGGTGGATGAAAGTTATAAACAAGTGAACCGGTCTACCCGCTTCCTTACTCGTTTATTGCGCGCACAACCACTATCACCATTTTTACTCTCGCACTGTACTCGATCGCGACACACTGTACTCACTACGTCAGCTCGTGATTTAAGTTTTTCCGGTTTATGGGTTTTGCATAGACGTACCACTGGATGCCAGGTATTCGACAGTTGAAACCCATCTTCTCTATTGAAGGTTTTATACTTTTTAATTTCAATAGCTTTTTTTAACCATTCTAGGTATATAGTGGCGTTCTGTCGAAAGCACTTGAGGGTTATGTAACTCAATCCAATGTTTCGTACCCGAGTCTAGGAGATGTTGAGCTATTGCCGACTTTTGTGGTTCATTGTTTTTGACTGCCCTGATGTGTTCCTTGATGCGGCAGGAAATGGTGCGTTTCGTTTGTCCTATATAAGAACTCCTACAGCTGCAGTCAATTACACCCGGATTTTCCAAGGGGAAACTGTCCTTTGGCGTTCTTATGTACTGTGACAGTTTCTTCAAAGGAGTGAAGATAGTATTAACAGATACCTTCTCAAGGATATTAGAGACCTTATCTGTCACTCCTTTGACGTACGGTAAGTACGCTGGTTGTCATTCTACCTTGTAGTCGAGGTGTTTTTGAATGTGTCTAGGTGGTCTGACACGTCCACTGTACCCGTTCTTTTGTAGAACGTCACTTATGTGTGCAAGTTCTTCATTTAAGTGGTCTTCGTCGCACAAGCTGTATGCTCGGTTGGTAAGTGACGTTATTACTGAGTTCAGTTGACGTGGGTGATGAAGTGATTCAGCATGTAGATATCGGTCGGTATGCGTTGTTTTCCTGTGTACAGAGTGGCTAAGCGACCCGTCAGATCGTACACCAACCATCACGTCAAGAAATGCCATTCTTCTGTCCCTTTCTATTTCGTACGTGAAGCACATTTTAGCGTGGATACTATTTAAATGCGCCAAATACTGTTGTACTACCTCTTCATCGCCTGCCAATTTACAAAAAATGTCGTCCACGTACCGTTTCCAAATCTTCACACTAGATGGGGCAGTAGCAATGGCTTGATTTTCAAAATGTTCCATCCATAGGTTGGCCACCACTGGAGCTACCGGACTGCCCATTGCTATGACATCGATTTGTAGGTAGTATTCACCTCTGTATATAAAGTAATTCGTGGTCAGGCAGTGATGTACAAGGTCAGCATATACTATAGCAACACGATCTTCACCGATCCTACGTCGAATAACTTCCATGCAATCTGCTATCGGCACGTTTGTAAAGAGTGATTCTACGTGAAAACTGACCATCACATCTTTATCACTTACGTTACTCTCTCGTAAGATCTCTATGAAATGCCGGGAGTCTTTCAGATACTATGCTGTTCCACCTACTAAAGTTTGCAAGACTTTCGCAACGTGTTTAGCCAGTTCGTAAGTTGGAGAATCCACTTGACTAACTATGGGCCGTAACGGAACGTTGGACTTGTGAATTTTTGGCAATCCATATAGTTTCGGGGATGTGACATTTCTGGGTCTTAATAAATACGAGGGGAGTTCAATGTATTCTCGGTATCGAGGTGATATACTAAGGATAAGGGTAATTTAATTATCTCATTAGTTAATGACACTCTTTGAGGGTATAAATACAAAATTTCATTTAATTGCCACCATTAGTATTCAAGATATCATTGCGAAAAGACAACTATGATGACGGATTCGACAATGATGAAAAAAAACGAGCATCGTGCAGTGATAAAATTCCTCACAAAACAAGGAAAAACTCAAAAAATTATCCATGAAGAAATGATGGCTGTTTACCAAGATTCTGCGCCTCCATTATCTACAATTCAGAAGTGGTCAAGTGAATTCAAACGGGGTAGAGAGAGCATTGAAGAAGACCCCCGCGCTGGTGAGCCAATTTGTGCCGCTACTGAAGTAAACGTCAAATTAGTCGAAAAACTTGTACTTGAAGATGCCCGTGTAAGAGTGAAAACATTAGCAGAAATGACTAAGCTATCCATGGGTACCATTTACACAATCTTTCATGAGCGCCTGAATTTGTCAAAGGCCAGTGCAAGATGGGTGCCGCGAATGCTCACTGCGCTACAGAAACAAGTGTGAGTTGACTGTTGTAAGGAGTTTTTGGACCTCTGTGGTGAAAATCCGCAAAGTATTTTCGATCGGATTGTTACTGGTGATGAAACCTGGGTTTATCACTATGACCCTGAGAGCAAGCAAAAGTCTATGCAGTGGCACAAAAAAGGATCAGACCCGCCGAAGAAGTTCAAAGTCACTCCGTCCGCAGGAAAGCTCATGGCCACGGTGTTTTGGGATTCTAAGGGAATCTTGCTAATCGAGTACACAAAAAAAGGTCAAAGTATTACTGCTGCATCATACGCAACCACCCTGCGTAATTTAAAGGAGGCAATTAAAGAAAAAAACGTGGAAAATTAACCGCAGGTGTGTTGCTGATTCACGACAACGCGCCGGTTTACAAGGCGCGCCTTGCCCAGGCTGCTGTGCGGGAGTACGGATTTGAAGAAATCAATCATCCACCCTACAGTCCGGACCTGGCCCCTAGTGATTATTATCTATTCCCTAATCTTAAAAAAGAACTTCGTGGAAAGCATTTTTGAAGGGAGCAATAAACGAACATTTTTCGGGCCATGAAGAAAAATATTTTTCAGAGGGAATTGAAAAGATACTTTCACGAACAAATAAATGTATTGAGATGTTAGGGGAGTATATTGAAAAATAAAATTTATTCAGAATTTTCCGCCTTTTCCTTCATACCTATACCAAGAATACATTGAACTCCCCTCGTATGTCACCGTATCTTCACCTATTACGTGTTGGCACTCCTTGATCATTTTCCGGGTACTTCGATTCAATCTAGCGGTCGGGTTATAATTTACTTTTTTATAAGTATTAGTGTCACTTAACAAATGACGCATTTTTTCATCATACTCCGTAACGTCCATGACGACCGTCACGTTTCCTATGTCAGCCTTTAGGATGAGCAGGCTGTCATCCTCGCGAAGTTCACGTAATACGACACGTTCAACCTTGCTTATATTTGGTTTTGGTAGTTTTGCTCGACGTAAACAGACTGCGACATCTTGTCGCAACACTGCCGCCTCTTCAGAGGGTATTTTGTTTCGTGTTAATAACCTCCTCGACCGTGCCGATCACTTTTTCATATGGAATATGACTTGGTGTTGGAGCAAAGTTTAACCCTCTCTCTAAGATGTTGAGTGCAGCTACGGTCAACGTTTTACCAGATAAGTTAATAACTGTTCGTTGATTAGTAGAGTTTCCATGGTAGGGGGTAGTTACTTTTTGTTTACTTATCAACAATTCAAACTTACGTTCATGTTTCAAGGCACTGAGTTCTCGCGAACGCTGTGCCTGTAGATAGGTGATTCGATCACAGTTATCAAAGTCGGCTTTGGTAAACGTTCCACTGCACTTCAGATGTAGTTTATACAACTGCGTCTGTGTTTTGTCGAGTTGATATCGGGCGTTTCCGATCATCTTACGCAACAATTTCACACTCGCGTTTCGTTGAATGCCCGCAGAACCGTGGATATCATTCCGAGGTTTTATTTTAGCACACACGGGAATAATGTCCGCGTCCCGACACTTACGAGAGAGTACGAGATCTTACGAGAGAGTAACGTAAGTGATAAAGATGTGATGGTCAGTTTTTACGTAGAATCACTCTTTACAAACGTACGTGCCGATAGCAGATTGCATGGAAGTTATTCGACGTAGGATCGGTGAAGATCGTGTTGCTTTAGTATATGCTGACCTTGTACATCATTGCCTGACCACGAATTACTTTATATACAGAGGTGAATACTACCTACAAATTGATGGCGTAGCAATGGGCAGTCCGGTAGCTCTAGTGGTGGCCAACCTATGGATGGAACATTTTGAAAATCAAGCCATTGCTACTGCCCCATCTAGTGTGAAGATTTGGAAACGGTACGTGGACGACATTTTTTGTATATTGGAAGGCGATGAAGAGGTAGTACAACAGTATTTGGCGCATTTAAATAGTATCCACGCTAAAATGTGCTTCACGTACAAAATAGAAAGGGACAGAAGAATGGCATTTCTTGACGTGATGGTTGGTGTACGATCTGACGGTTCGCTTAGCCACTCTGTACACAGGAAAACAACGCATACCGACCGCTATCTACATGCTGACTCACATCATCTCCCACGTCAACTGTACTCAGTTATAACGTCACTTACCAACCGAGCATACAGCTTGTGCGACGAAGACCACTTAAATGAAGAACTTGCACACATAAGTGACGTTCTACGAAAGAACGGGTACAGCGGACGTGTCAGACCACCTAGACACACTCAAAAACACCTCGACTACAAGGTAGAACGACAATCAGCGTACTTACCGTACGTCAAAGGAGTGACAGATAAGGTCTCTAATATCCTTGAGAAGGTATCTGTTAAAACTATCTTCACTCCTTTGAAGAAACTGTCACAGTACATAAGAACGCCAAAGGACAGTTTCCCCTTGGAAAAGCCGGGTGTATACAAAATTGACTGCAGCTGTGGGAGTTCTTATATAGGACAAACGAAACGCACCATTTCCTGCCGCATCAAGGAATACATCAGGGCAATCAAAAACAATGAACCACAAAAGTCGACAATAGCTCAACATCTCCTAGACTCGGGTACGAACCATTGAATTGAGTTACATAACCCTCAAGTGCTTTCGACAGAACGCCACTATATACCTAGAATGGTTAAAAAAGCTATTGAAATTAAAAAGTATGAAACCTTCAATAGAGAAGATGGGTTTCAACTGTCGTATACCTGGCATCCAGTGGTACGTCTATGCAAAACCCATAAACCGGAAAAACTTAAATCACGAGCTGACGTAGTGTGACGTCACATCGCGCCCCTGCGCCGCGAGCCTCGCTCTGAGTGACGCACAGCAGTGGGCCGTTCCCTCGTGCCCCTCCACGCCGGCCCTATAAATACAGGGGACACACGAGGCTCGGCCCCTTTTGCTCCGGCCAGCACCACCGAGTTGAGTACAAGACCATCTGAAGACCTGTAAAGTGCAAACGCCACCCACGCCCGGGATAATTTGTCTCTTCTGTTAGCCTTAATCGTCAGTTCTTTTTTGTATCGAATAACTGGAATTATAACGCGAGTTTAAACTTTCCTGGTGATATTTTTTATTTATTTCCCGTAAGTCAACCTAATTATCTCTCTTTAATTGCTCGGCGAGTGATCGATCCCGGCTACCCCGTGGAAATCAATCACTCGTGCGACAGTAGTGAGTACAGTGTGTCGCGATCGAGTACAGTGCGAGAGTAAAAATGGTGATAGTGGTTGTGCGCGCAATAAACGAGTAAGGAAGCGGGTAGACCGGTTCACTTGTTTATAACTTTCATCCACCCGCAATACTTTAGTACATCCGTGAACATGGCGCTTGCAACAGTGCCGAAATATCGGTTACTCAAAACAAAGGTACGTGGTATATATCCCGTAGGAATAGTACAAAGTAATTATAGTGACCACGAAAGTTTAAATTCCTTCAGTATTTCATTGGTGTCAATATATTCAAAATTAAAAAGCACATCACACTCATTCACATTGCCCCTAACCAACATTTCTGCTTCGCTTGGACATGAATCTAGACAGCTGGTTGTGTTCACTGGTATGTTTATGAAGAAATTGTTAAATGTCTGAGCAACATCAGTTTTCCTAGTAATAGTTTCACCATTGGTTCGGCGTTACACCGAAACCGTAGGTTCTAAGCGACTTGGAGAAGGAATGGACTGTATACAAAGGATGGCGAGTTCTGGGTCGCCTAGAAAGGATAAGGGAAAAGGATTGTGAGTGGGTATAGGATATTCTAAGGATGAGGGGCATTTACCTTGTACGTCAGTCCTCCTTCCTTGCAAATGGCAGCCTCCTGGTGTTTTCGAGAATCCTGAAGCTGTTTGAATCACTCCACTACACAAATCACTTTCACTCGCGGGCGGTTTTAGTAAAAAGCGGGAGCGGTAAAATTATAGCGGTGCGGCGCGGTGCGGTACGGTATGCCGGACACGTATTTAGCGACTCGAATGTTCTGGACTGTCTCACGCATCGATGATCGCGGCGACCAATCCGCGAAAGGCGTGCCCCTTCCAGGGAATGGGATAGAGAGGGACGGAAACAAAGGCATCGCTCGCATTAGCCAAGCAGCGACGAACCATTGGCGTTGATGTGATTAGTTATAGATAGGAAGGTAGATGGCGCTACCATATCCCCCCGGTCCTAAAGGGTTGCCTTAAAAAAAAAATTGAATTGAACTTAGCTATGTTGGGTGTACTACCGCATAACCCATCAATAGGCTAAGACAGCGATATGACAATAAAATTAATCTAAATTTACTTTAGCGAAGACTACAAACGCAATAACAGCGAAAACTACAAACTAAATACTTAAACTAAGAGGTAGGTCCAACTTCAGGCTAGATCTCACTGAGTTGGAAGCGGACAGAAACGTACAACAGGGCGCACGTAACTCCCTTTAGCGGTTTTCACGGTAACAACGCGGGTTGTACCGTCCTTGGAAGTATGCAATTTCTCTACGATGGCTAACGGCCATGAAAGCGGCGGAGCATTATCATGTATTATGACGACCAACGTACCCTCCTGTGTAGGCGATGCAGGACTATTCCACTTGGATCTAGCCTGAAGCTGGTGTAGATATTCCGCACGCCAGCGCCGCCAGAATGACTGCACGAGTTTATCCAGCAGAGTATGTCTCTGGAGCAAGCTTGAAGAGTCTGCTTCAGGAGCCGGAAATGACGATAATGGCTCTGTGTTCAGAAAATGTGCAGGGCTTAACGCGGATGGTTCTGCAGGGTCACTACTCAATGCCGCGAGCGGACGCGAGTTGATCAGCGCCTCGACTTGTGCAAGAACAGTTAAAAGCTCTTCGTAAGAGAGGATCCGTTGACCCATAACCTTGAAGAGATGCGTTTCAATTACTTTGACCATGCTTTCCCAACATCCACCGAAATGTGTTGATGCTGGTGGAATAAACCTCCAGTCAATATGATTTATGCAAAGTTCTTCCTGAAGACGAGTACGACATTCTTCCCTGAGAAACTTATAAAGGTCGCGTAAATAAGAGCTTGCGCCCACAAAACAATTGCCGCTATCCGTGTACAAACACTGTATAGGGCCGCGCCGTGAGAGAAATCGTTTAAGGGCTGCCAGGAATGACACCGTGCTTAAATCTGTCGCAACTTCAATATGCGTAGCGCGCGTCGTTAAGCATGTAAAAATACATAGCCAGGCTTTACGGCTTTTAACACCTCGACCACGCACTGGCGCATACTGCAGTGGTCCTGCGTAATCACAACCGGTGTGTGTAAACGCCTTGGCAACCTGGTTGACGCGCTGGCTAGGGAGATCGGCCATGGGAGGGAAAGTCGGACGCGGACAAAATTTGAAACAGACGTTACATTTATGTATTCTGTGACGAATTGTTCGTCGAGCGGCTAAAATCCAATACGAGTACTTATGCCTAAGTAAGGACATAAGCAACTCTGGACCGGCATGGAGGTATTTCTTGTGATAAAAATCAACAAAAAGGTCGACAATATGATCATGTCGCGGCAGAATACAAGGATGTTTGTAGTTATAAGGTTCATCCGAATTTGACAGACGACCCCCAATGCGTATGACGCCGTGTTCATCGAGAAACGGCTTGACTCTAAGGATAGCGGGAGAACAAGGTACATTGTCTTTCAAATTTTGAATGTCGTTACTAAAATGAACAGCCTGTACAGCTCGTAGTAACTAACATTCTGCGAATTTGATATCAGTACTTGATACAATAGTCTCATTAGGTAGGTGCCTAAGAAACCTATAGACATAAACGATGGCGCGGAGTAACTTAGACCACGATGACATGCGTAGTGCGAGTGCATAGATGGGAGACTCCGCAACCTCAGCAATCACGGGATAATCAAATCAAATCAAATCAAAATCATTTATTCATCTAGGTCACAATGTGACGCTTATGAACGTCAATTTTAAAATTAAATTACTTAATGCTTCTACATTTACATTTACTGCCTCGTTCGCAAAGCAATAGGTAGAGCCACGAGAAAGAACGGGCAATAAAACTCGAGGCCACTCTTTTAAATCGCCAATATTATGGTACATATTTTCATTTTTGTAAGGAGCTGCAACTGTTACACATTGTACTAAATTACTTGTAGATAGTAATCAGTTACAGACATAATACTTAAGCAATTAATGAAGTTACTAAAGGATGTGTTTTAGTTAGCCTTCCAATGCGAATATTGTGTAACAGGAGCATCCACTTACGACTTATAATGTATACAACTCGTGACCATGTTCAGAACTATGGTGGAAATGTATGTTACAGAAGTGACGGTATATGAATGCACAAAATTACAAAAACTTTAGTTCACAGACCATGATAACGAGTTATCTTCATCTTACAGTACAGTAAATTAAAAAAAAAAATTGTGGAACAACAATGCAAATGTAGATGTAGTAAGTAGAATGACCTAATTATGATAAACGAATAATAATTTAAAAGAACTAGAAATGTTATATAATGTTAAACTGAAAAATGCTAAGTATCTATATAAATTCTAAATAAGTAATAGATCATGAGTTGTCTAGTGTAAGTGACCATCTATCCTTGTCACTGAAATAATCATTAATAGTATAATAACCTTTCTTAATAAGGCAGTCTTTTATTTTAGCTTTAAATGTACTAAATGGTAATTCTAAAGACTAATTGGTATTTTATTGTATATACGAATACCTAGCCCTACAAAAGAATTATTAACTTTATGTAAACGATGATAAGGGGCATATAACCTATGCTTGTTTCGAGTATTTATATTATGAATATCGCTTTTTGAGGTAAATAAACTTATATTTTGCCTAATGTACAAAATATTAGCAAATAAAAATTGCGAGGCTACTGTAAGAATTCCTATAGACTTAAAGCGTTCCCTAAGAGTATCTTTTGCACCTAACATGTATATTGCTCGTACCGCTCGTTTCTGTAGAACGAAGATATTCTGAATATCCACTGCTTTGCCCCATAACAAAATACCGTAGGACATAACACTGTGAAAATAGCTAAAATATACTAAACGAGCCGTGTCGATGTCAGTAAGTTGCCTAACTTTTCTGACGGCATACGCAGCAGAGCTGAGCTTTCCTGCTAGACATGCTATATGTGCACCCCATTGTAACTTATTATCTAATGTGATACCTAAGAACACTGTAGAGTCTACTGTGTCAAGTTCCTCCCTATCTAGCATAATATTAGGTCCCAGTTGTCTAACGTTAGGTAAAGCAAATTTAACGCATTTAGTTTTCCTGGAATTAAGTACTAGGTTGTTTGCTGTAAACCATCGTGTAACTTGTAATAGTGCATTATTTACATCATCAAATTGATTTCTATTCCTATCTACTTTAAAAATAAGTGACGTATCATCTGCAAAAAGTACGACATCACAGATGTTTTTTAAATAAAAAGGTAAGTCATTAATATATACTAGGAATAGAAAAGGACCTAAAATTGAGCCTTGTGGAACGCCTAGCTGTATAGGTAATTTAGAGGATGTAGTCCCATTTACATCGACACACTGAAATCTTTGCCGCAGGTACGAATCGACAACACTAAGTGCGGTTTTCTCTACGCCGTAGTGGCGGAGCTTACGCAGTAGTGTGTCGTGCTGAACGCAGTCAAATGCTTTAGATAGGTCACAGAACACTCCAATAGCGTTCTTTGATGACTCCCAAGCACTATAAACGTGTTTTATGAGAGCAACACCCGCATCAGTAGTGGATCTACCTTTAGTAAACCCGTATTGATCTTTGTGAAGCAGACTATTTAAATTGAAGTGGTTTAATAGCTGCTTTAAAAGAATCTTTTCAAATATTTTACTAAATGCCGGCAAGATAGATATGGGCCTAAAATTATTAATTTCATTTTTACTGCCAGATTTGAATAAGGGTATAATTTTACTTAATTTCATCAAATCCGGAAATACGCCTAGGTCAAAGCATTGATTAAAAATTATAGATAGGTAAGGCGCAACAGTCTCGACTATAGTACCTAAAATTTTAATTGAAATGCCCCAAAAGTCGCCGGTATTTTTAATATTAATTGAATTATAAGCGATCAATATATTTCGCGGGGTAACGTGCTCGAATCTAAACACGCTCTTGCATTCAGGTACACTGCTAAGCAAAAAATTTCCAGCGTCAAAAGATGATGATTGTAGAGAGCTAGTAGTTGTTAAAGGTATGCTCGCAAAGAAACTATTGAACATATGCGCTACTTGAGTTTTGTTAGTGACTAATAAATTGTTTTCTTTTAGTTCAAATTGGTTTTCCCGTGGTCGAGCTCTTCCTGTTTCATTATTTATAATGCTCCACGTTTCTTTAATTATATTTGTTGAATGCTTAATTTTACTACTAATAAATTTAGATTTTGCCATAATACAAACTTGTTTAAAAATTTTTGAGTACTTTTTTACATAATCTCGAAAAGGTGAGTCAAATCTATGTTGTTTCATACCATATAATTCAAATAACTTGGCTCTACTTTTGTAAATACCTATAGTGGCCCACTGGTTAAAAGATCCCATAGTACCCTTTAGTGTGACAGTTTTACTCTTAAAAGTATTTTGAAATTCATTATTTACTAGTCCAAAAAGTGAATTATAAATTGTATTTGGATTTTGTGAGTTTAATATTGAGGTATTGAGTTTAGCAATAATATTATTTTTGAAACGTATTAGACGATTGGTATTCTGAGGCCTACATTCTACTATGCGTGATTTATCATATGTTGAACAGGGAAAACTAGCTATCTGTCCACGGTGATCAGAAGGGAGAGAACTAATTACTACTGGGTTTGTGGCAGCACAAGAACTAAATATGTTATCCAAACAAGTAGAAGATGTTGCAGATACTCTAGTAGGTTCACAGAATAGGTTACTTAAATTAAATGACTTAAAAAGATTCAGAAATCTAATACACTGTGAAGAATTCTCTAAAATATTAATATTAAAATCGCCACATACTATAATATTCTTATAACTACATTTAATTTTATTGATAGCATCTTCCATAACAGTCTCAAATAGATTATAGTCACCAGAAGGAGGTCGATATACACAAATTACTATATATAGGTCTAGTTCCACACAGGATAACTCAATATTGCGCTCAATAGATAAATTAACAATATCTTTACGTTCCTTACATTTTAACAAATTTGAAGTTATTATGAGAGAACCGCCTCTAATAGCCTGCATTCTTATATACGAACTCTGCACCGTATAATATTCATTTATAACAATAAGCTCATGATTCTTTAACCAATGTTCAGTTAAGCACAAAACCTTAACATCATATTTTTCTAGAAATAAACTTAACTCTAATTCTTTGCCAGATAGGCCCTGCATGTTTTGGTGTACTATATTCAAATACTGCAGCCTAACTGTTGTCCTATCTTGGAGTTTAAATCACAAGACGTGTCAATAAAAACGTTGTTAGTACAAGTACTAACCCTATCAAATAAATTGTAAACACAAGGGTCTTTTCCTTGCTGTAAATTGTATGCTAATAGTTTAGCAATCTGTCGCTTAATATAAAATGGCAGATACATTGTATCTTTTGTTAAAGTAAATTTACTAATAAATTTATTAGCGTCAAAAAACAATATTGCGTCACTATGACGACAAGTTATATTATATAATAACATATTTAATTTGTGTATGTGCATGTTTTGTGGGTGTGTTAAGTCATTTGAGTATGGCAAAGCACATAAAATAAATTTACAACTAAATCTGGAATTAAGGTCTAATAACATTTCAACACATTCTATGATATGCTGTCTTTTTACAGTTAAACTGTTACCAAACAACAATATGGCCGTACTACTCTCATCTAAGGGGTGCAACTTAATCTGATTAACTAAACTACTGTAACTATCCCCTGGCCTACAATAATTTATAACACACTGGTTTGTATACTCACAGAGAAGACTACCAAAATTATGACCTAGCCTATCAGAAAAAATGTATGTTTTGTTAGTTGATGTTGAAAACCTAGATTTAATCATATTTGATTGTGAAGAGGATTGGTTTTGTGGATTATCAGAAAAATTCTCAGGTAGTATGGTACTCAATGGCTCTGCTGGGGTTGGAGTGTGAGTGTGAGCACCAGGACATAAGAGCTTATTGGTCAGAGACTCATACATTTCTGCATTACATCTCACCAAGTCTACTAACTCACCTGCCTCTACTATACGCTTGCTCAGCTCTTGTTGAGAAGCTTGATATTTATTAAATAGTTCATTTAAGGTGCTCTCCCTAAGTACTAGTTCTTCCCTCAAGCGATGAGTGTCAGTATCATACACTACCCTACTATGTTCTAAACTTCTAGAGTACTTAGATAGTTGATCAAGTAAATAAATGCGCTCCTTTCTGAGATTTAAATTAACCCTATGCACATTATATTTTTTCATAGATTTATGACATCTTTTAATTAGTTTATTAACTTTAATATAGCGTTTAAGTTTTTTGTGACTTGAAAAGCTGGGTCTCATGATAATGGTATCATCCCTGGTCAGGTCTATTGTCACAACAGGCTCCCTAATACACACATGATCAGGCTCACTACTAACCAACTCATGATATAGACTGCAGGTATTCGCTATCTGTTCACTGTGTTTAAGAGTTTGTAAGTTAGAGATGGTGTTATGAGCTTCACTCAATTCTCGTTCTAGTTCAGCAACACGTCTCAGAGCTTCTTCATGAGTTACAGTACACTGTTGGAAGTTGGACACCGTCAATCGAAGTTGTTCATGTTGCTCAAGTATTTCGAGATGGTGTGTGTGCATTTCAGCCAACTGTGCCTTGAGTTCAGTGTTCTTGTCGACTATTATCTTTACTTCTTCTTCGCTGTCCTTTCTTTCCTGTAGCAGCTGGTTACACAGGATTTTAGAGGATTCCAGTTCTTTAAGTGTGGTCTGTAGTTTGTCCTCCAGAGCTGCCATTCTGCGGGTCATCATTTGAACAGACCTACCCCGTAGGCACCTGAAATGTAAGGAAGTGTGAGTAAAGTCAACAGAGAGAAACTATGAAATGGGTGGATAGAAAGTTGAGAGGGAAATAATGTAGGTAGATAATAAAACTAGAAGAATTGAATTGAATAAATATAGGAATAGTTTATTTTAAATAGGTACTAACTATTGGGGAAGTTCTACTCATAGAAAAAATAATGAATACTTATTATAAACTTTCTTGTAAGTATTTAATTATAAAAACAAAATAAAAAAACAGTTAATAAGACTATATCAGTTAATAGTAATGGGTTATTGTTATTAAATTACTTTAAAATCATTAAAAAATACTTTGGATGATTGTAATATCACGAATGTAGGTACTTATAAATGGACCTGTGTAACACTGTAGTACTATTTATACTAATAATTTATCTAATAAATAATTATGTTTTGTGTATAGTGTCATGTAGTATATGGTGTCTGAGGCAAATGTTTTGCGTCATCGATTTTGCTTCCACAAATTGTCAAGCAAAAGGAGACATAAACGGTGCCGCTGTGTATTGTAAATTGACGTCGCTCATATGTAATGAGCAGTGTATGTATGTGATGTATAGTGTATTTTAGTTATTATTACTTATATAAAAATAAAACGGTACAGGGATAAAGAATTATGAAAACAATACTCCCCGGGTTTCCAGTTGATTTTGAATCTTGTATCGGTTATCCGTTACTTTGACAGTTAGTCCGCCACAAGTTTTCCAGCGAGGTTTTGTTACTAGCCCTTTAATATACTGTTACACCAACAATTATTGCTAAGGTTTATGGGTATACACTTTACTTTGCACATATAATTGATTATTAAAACTAAATCAAACTATTTTTATCAATTAAATTAATATACACGTAGGGAAATGACAACTGCTCGCTAGTGTTGCCAGCGAAGAAAAGATATAAGAAACAGACTTCCGTTCGCGTACATCTTCGTCTTCTGCACTGTGGTCAAAGGGTTGCATGGGCCATTCTGACGGATCATGGGAAATCCAAGAAGGTCCACGATGCCACAATGGATGATGCAGAAGATTAAGTGGAGTGACACCACGAGACAAGCAATCTGCGGGGTTCTCAATACCCGCGACGTGATTGAAACAAGTAGCAGGAACCAGTCCAATCAATTTGCTAACGTGGTTGGCGATAAAAGTCTGCCAGCGATGAGGAGAAGAATTGATCCAAGCGAGCACTACTTTGGAGTCGGAAAATGCGTATATTTTATTAATGGGGTAGTGGGGCAAAACTGTGTCTTGAACCTTGCGGAGCAACTGAGACAGCAGAAGGGCCGCGCACAACTTCAGTCTCGCAACCGAAATGGTTTTAACAGGCAAGCCCTTAGACTTGGCACAAACTAACTGCACCGAGTAGTTAGAACCAATGCGGACTTGCAGATATACGACTCCGCCGTAAGCACGCTCGCTGGCGTCAGCGAAACCTATTAAGTTGATGGTACATCCACCTACCAAGCCAAGATGACGCGGAATAGTAATTTGATTGAGCGCGGTAAGCTCAATACAAAACTGGCCCCAAGCGGCGACAATATGGTCAGGGGGTGTTTCGTCCCACTCACACTTTGATAGCCAAAGCTCTTTGATCAAGAGCTTGGCGTACAAAATTGTGGGAACCACAAAACCCATTATGTCCCATAGTCGAGCCACTGTGGACAGCATAGTGCGTTTGGTGCTCTTATCATCTGGTGGTGAGACGTCAAACCGAAAACTATCGCAGGATTTGTCCCAGCGTAAACCGAGAACCTTATGCGGTACAGACTTCTCAAACTCAATGTCTGGAGAAGCTTTATGAGAATCTGGTATGCGTGCGAGAACCTCCTTAGAGTTGCTTGTCCATTTGACAAGATCAAACTGGCCTCGCTTGAAAAGCTGAATAAGCTCTTCACAAAGCAAAATTGCTAGCGGAGCGGATATGACACTACAGGCAATGTCATCCATGTACAAAGCGGAAGTGGCAACAGCCGCTGCGGCGGGAAAGTGATCGCCTTCATCAGCGATCAACTGGCGAACAACTCGTAATGCGTGATATGGGCTAGACTTGAGTCCAAAACAAACACGATTGAACTGATACACAGATAAATGTTCTTTCTTGTCAAAACAATAAAAGATTCGTTGAAATCTACGGTCAGATTCGCGAACGCCGATATTGAGAAACATTTGGTAGCAACCAGCTGACAGCGATTTGGAAAAGACGAAACTTTATTATGATGTTAAATAAATCAACCTGTAGATTGGGGCCGGCATGCAAAATGTCATTAATCGACTGACCCGATGTAGTCTTACAACTAGCATCTAAAACCACACGAAGTTTAGTAGAGGTTTTATCTTCGCGAACTACGCCGTGATGCGGGATATAATATGAGGGTAGAGAGTTGCCCTCGTTGTTTACAACTACACTCAAAAAATATTTATCTATGTAGTCACGAATGACGTCATTATAGGCGCTGCGTAACTTAAGTGATGCATCAAGTTTACGTTCCAAACAGTGGAAACGTCTGAGCGCAGCAGCGTACGAGTTGCCTAACGAATAAGGGTCACCACAGAATGGCAACGCCACAACGTATCTGCCACTGTCGTCACGAACAGTGGTAGCGCGGAAATGTTCTTCACACTCGAGATCTTTATGGCTCATCGAGGGCGGTGCGGTAAGCTCTTCAAGCTCCCAAAATCGCTTGAGAAGAGAATCAATATTATTTTCGTGAAGAACAGAACAACAGCAAGACGTAACGTATTGAGAAGTGTGTAATGTAGGTACGGTACCCATAATCACATACTCAAATACCGTCTCAATAACGGGCGGTAAGTTATTTTGCTCACTACGTACCACTTTAGTTAGTAGCAAGTGCGGGAATATTGCGGCTCCGATCAAAACATCGATGTCTGCCGGATTCGCAAACTCCGAGTCTGCCAGTGGCAATGACTCGAGGTGTGGGAGAAGCGATACGTCCACATTAGCGTTTGGCAATGTGTCCGTAATACGCTCCACGATAAGCGAAGAAATATTAAAATTAATGTCTCCATCAAAACGCGAATGTATTTTAATATCTACGGAACCCTTGCAATGTTTTTCTGAACCGCCGATCCCTTTGACTATTGAGTTCGTATTTTTAAAGTTATTCCACAATCCGAGGCGTTTGAACAACTCAAACGTTTTTAAATTGGTCTGAGACACGCTATCTAGTAGACAACATACCATGTGCGGCGACCCATTAACATCATATACGATAACTTGCGCTGTCGCTAACAGAACAGTCTTAGACGCCATACATCGCGGCCTAGCACTGCTCTGATCACTACAAGCGCGCGAAGGCCGTCCGCGCGTGCGTGCCGCCTGCGCAATGGATGTCGTACACAACGACATGTCATTCTGAATCGTCTGAGGCGCAGTTATCGTAACCTGCACCTGCGACGTAAGTGTGTCAAGGTTAGCGGCTTGGCTTGACAACGGGTTACCTTTATCGAAGTGAAGCAGAGAATGATGTTTTTGATTGCATAAGCGACACTTTGTCTTACTAGAACAATTACTTGTTTTATGTTTTATGCTTAAGCAGTTAATGCAAGCTTTGTTATCTTTTACGCATTTAAAACGAGCGTTTGGATTTAAATTATTAAAGGTGGGTCACTAATAGAAATGGTCGTGCACTATATTACTGCACAGACACTTCTGTGAATTATTACTATTAGATTCCGAGCATGTTACGTAAGATTGTGGATTTGGCACCGAGTTATTATTACTATTTCGCGATTTATTCAACCTTTGTTTGTTGCTGTTAGTGTTAGACGGGCTAGGTGAACCAGACTGCGTATTATGAAATATTCGACACTGATATTTCATGAACGAAATAAAACTATCTAGTGTAGGTATTTTATTATTGCGTTCCGACATCTCGAAAGCACGAATTGTATCAGTGTCAAACTTTTTTAAAGCGAGTTGAAGCAACATAAAGTCGGAAAGATCTTCTAATTTTAAGTTCCTAAGAGAATTAACCGCGGTTACGAAGTTATCAATAAACAGCTGGAAATTCGCGACAGACGCGTTGCCGGACAGTTTGAGATTTAAAGCTTGGTCAAAGTAGGTAGACGCTAGGACGCGCGTGTCTTGATATCTGTCAAGTAGTGACTGAAATATGACCTGATAATTTCAGCACTGGGTGTGACACCTGCAAATACGGACTGGACCTTCGGTGACAGTTTACCTATTAAATAGTTCAACCTGTCAGCATCTGTCAGAGAACCATTATCGTGCACTGTAGACTTAAAACTCGCATAGAATAACGGCCAATTTCGTATATCTCCGTCAAACGACATAATCTCGATTGGCGGTATTTTCGGCTTGCGGGCCACGGCAACGGGCTCTGCTGAACATTTACCCTCCAATTGCGATTGTATACGCTTAATAATACAGTAAAGATCTTCGAATGAGGTGTACGCCTGATAATTCGGTTTTTCATCAGGATTGATAGAAAGTAATCTTGTGTTATAATCGTCTAACAACTTATGAAAATCTGTTCGAATATTATCCACTGTCATACAACAGCTAAGGAATGATTCCCTATTACTGTCAGACGCGGCTGTGGTCTTTGACCGCTCGTAAATGTTTTGAATGCGCTCAAATAAAATATTGCGTTTTGCTTCTAAGATTGTCATCTCTTTGTCTTCCGACACGCGTGACTTCTTTTGTTGTGACATGCTTACGTAAGTATAAGCTAATGAGACCGAAACAAAATAAGAATATCTAATGTACCTATTATTTTACCTAAGTAGGCTAAGTAGGCAACACTTTAGAGCTGTGGAATTAAAAGTTGCTCGAAATATGAGATTTACAAGACAACTATGATAGTTCCAGAAATAATAATTGAGTAAGTAGGTAGCTACATAAAAGTATATTACCTACTGAAGCGGGCGGAAACAACCATGTGACGGTTATGTGAATAGATTAGGAGTATAGCTAGGTGCTATAACTGCCTAGGTATAGCGATATAACGTATAAAAACGTAAATGAATCCGACTCGTATGGATCAAAAAAATGGTTCGGCGTTACACCGAAACCGTAGGTTCTAGGCGACTTGGAGAAGGAATGGACTGTATACAAAGGATGGCGAGTTCTGGGTCGCCTAGAAAGGATAAGGGAAAAGGATTGTGAGTGGGTATAGGATATTCTAAGGATGAGGGGCACTTACCTTGTACGTCAGTCCTCCTTCCTTGCAAATGGCAGCCTCCTGGTGTTTTCGAGAATCCTGAAGCTGTTTGAATCACTCCACTACACAAATCACTCTCACTCGCGGGCGGTTTTAGTATAAAGCGGGAGCGGTAAAATTATAGCGGTGCGGCGCGGTGCGGTACGGTATGGCGGACACGTATTTAGCGACTCGAATGTTCTGGACTGTCTCACGCGTCGATGATCGCGGCGACCAATCCGCGAAAGGCGTGCCCCTTCCAGGGAATGGGATAGAGAGGGACGGAAACAAAGGCATCGCTCGCATTGGCCAAGCAGCGACGAACCATTGGCGTTAATGTGATTAGTTATAGATAGGAAGGTAGATGGCGCTACCAACCATTAAATTTTCATTCATAATTGTTATCTACCAATTTAGCTCGACCAGTCTCATTGTTAATGATGCTCCAAGTAGTTTTAATTTTGTTCTTGGATTCTTTGATTTTATTGCTTAAATATAAGGATTTGGCTAAAGCACATGTCCTCTTGAAAGCCTTTGAATAATTTCTAACATATTGAATATATTCAGGATTAAAATTGTATTTCTTCATACCATATAGATCATACAACCTAGCTCTACTTTTGTATATACCTACTGTTGCCCAATCACAAAAATTTACTTTAATGCTCCTTGCAAACGTTTTCTGTTTAAAAATTTTATTGTACTCATCATTAACAATTTTAAATAAGCATTTATATAATTCCTCAGAATCATCAACGATTAAGTCAATACTGGCGATCTTGGCAGCAGCATCATTACTAAAGTGTTTGAGGCGAGCAGAGGTCATTGGCCTACATGTAATTTCTTGTACTTTAGGGGTTGTATTAGTTGGAATTACAACCTTTGCCCGCAGTGATCCGATGTCAATTCAGTTAAAACAGCCTTGCTTAAATAAAGACAATAGCAATAAACATTATCTAAGCATGTAGACGAATGTGAGGTTATTCTGGTTGGTTCAGAGAACAAAACATTTATATTAAATGACCTAAATTAGCTAACTAACCTAGTACAAATTGGTGATTTTTCTAACAAATTGACATTAAAATCGCCACATACGATTATAGACTTCCTACTAGAATTTATGTGTTTTAAGACATCCTCTATAATGCTTTCAAACTGAGTAAAGTCGCTTTGTGGTGGTCGATACACATACACTATAATATGTTGTTCAAGCTCAACACAAGAAATCTCAGCAGTGCGCTCGATAGAAAGTTTAGCTATATCCTTACGTTCTTTACATTTCAAACTATTACATACATATATTAGAGAGCTACCACGAATAGCCTTCTTTCTTACGAATGCACTTATAACTGAGTAATGTTGATTGTTAAATATTAATTGGTAACCTCACAACCAATGTTCCGTAATACATAAGATATCAATCTTATGTTTGTTTAAAAATAAATCTATTTCTAATTTTTTGCCAGGATAGGCCTTGTATGTTTTGGTGAACTAAGTTTAAAACACATGAATGCCTATCTTTTGTCTTATAAAAACAAAAGATAGGCATTCATGACAAGATGATAAAGATTTGGTTTCGGAAATTGTTTCCATATACACAACTAACGACCTATCCGCGATCTTGCTGGGATCGTGGGCAGCGGATGGATACGGATGGCTCAGGTTCGATCCATGTGGAGTGCCTTGGGGGAGGCCTATGTCCAGCAGCGGACGACTTTCGGCTGATATGACGATGATGATGACACAACTAACTTAATTTTTCCCTTTATGATTTTCATTGAATTACAGAAATATTTCTTGCGTAATTTTGTTACGCCATACGAAATGTCTGTAAAACTTCCTGTACCGCAGATTCTATAAAAAATCTTTCAGTTAATTTAACTCGTAGCACTTTGTGTTAGCCAAGCGATACTTATTTATTCGGTTTTTTCACGGTGCAATGACTAAAAGAGATTCATTGATCATAGGAATTCCAATAAATAAAGTGAAAAATAAACAATCCAAGGCCCATGCTCATTATAATCAACGGACACCAACCATTTACGTAGTAAAATCCACATAAAAATTCTTACCGAACGTAAGGTTTACAATGATTTTCAGTGGAATAAACCGCGATGTCGAATGGATAGAATTAAATTTGCCAGCCGGGTCGTACGGTGCGCACTAATACGTCACTGGACATAGCATCGTGACGTGCACAGCCTCTCCGAAAATGAATGAACAAATACAGAAGTTCAACTCAGCACGAATGTCTAGAATATTTTTGTTGAAATGGTAGAGAGGTGGTTCTGTGTATGTTTAAAAACAAGAAAAGGCGTCTCAGATGTTATACTTCTCATTTGCAATGTCCACTACATTCCTTTATTAACTGCAAGCATAATAATATAACCGTACCACGCTTTAGAACATTCTGTCACCGTGGAGTACTACTTGCGAGAGAGATGAAAAACTCGCTATTAAACTCCATGCCAACCCGTCTGGCTACAGTAATATAGTAAGCCAAAGCCAAAAGCTTAATAGCTTCACAATGCCACTGTGGTGTCACAAATTAGGAGACGGCTATTTCAGCAGTAAACTACAAAAAAGGCTGTAAGATGATGATGAATATTTTACGTAACAAAATGCGCATTGCTCTTTTTTACCTATGTTACATATTGTGTGGTTTTGGTAGGTCAACAATCAGGTCAGGAAGCCACACAATTCCCTTACAATAAGCCAACCAATCTTACCATTCATTCCTCGATCAATAAGCCAAAGCAATTTGCTGTTTCACTAAGCATAAGAAAAAAAGAAAAAGCATAAGTAATCTTCAAATGAGAAATATCTACTCGCTCCCTGTCTTATTGCCTTTTACTTGAATAGTTTGCTAAAAGGTTTCCCACAATAGACATCCTAGGCCTACTAGGCACATTATCCTCTTCTAATACAGAGATATTGTGATATTTTGTTGGTTCGGCGATACACCGAAACCGTAGGTAGGTTCTAGGCGACTTGGGAGGGAAATGGACTGTATACAAAGGATAGCGGGTTCTTAGCCGCCTAGGAGATGGATACGGGAAGAGGTGATTGTGAGTGGGTATAGGATATTTCAAGGATGGAGGGCACTTACCTTATACAATTTTCTTCGTTTCCGAAGGGCAGTCTCCTGGTGCTTTCGTGATGTAGCTGCTTGTTTTCACTTCACTTCACCGTCACTCCCACTTGCGAGCGGTTTATATATGCGGTAATAATCACATACAGCGATGCGGCGCGGTACGATATAGCAGACACGTTCTCAGCGAGCGGAATGTTCTGGACTGTCACTCGCGTCGACGATCGCGGCGACGAATCAGGCGAAAGGCAGTGCCTCTTCCAGGGAGTGGGATAGAGGGAGACGGAAATATGGTATCGCTCACACTTGTACGTGGAACGACATCTTGATGCGATTAGTTATAGATAGGAAGGTACATGGCGCTACCATTTGTAAAGAAAAGTGCGTTGTGACCGTTAAAGCGAGTAAAAGGTGGTTAAGATTATTGTTTATTTCAACGAGCAATTTGCTGTTGACTTCGTTTGTATTCGAGATTTGTAGCTCTAGGTGGGCATTCCTCTCATATTTTGTTAAAGTGGTTTTGTCAATTTATAGCATCTTTCTTTCTAACAAATAATTATATCATCATCATCAGCCTTTAACAGTCCACTGCTGGACTAGGCCTCTCCTTTGAAAGAAGGAATTGGCCTACTATACCACGCTGGCCAAACGGGTTGGTATAGGGTTTGTATCAAGTTTTCCTTCTCTTACAATGCTGTTTTCTGCATAATATGCTCCCTCTGTCGGCTCTTACGACACCCATGGGATGATATGGGGTGGTGACATTCCGTATTCTTAATCCGTCACCACACGGACAAATAATTATATCTATCAGTTTAAAGTTGTAGTGGGGTTTGATAGTGCGATACTACTACACTAACTTGGTTAAAATAAGATTTCGTGACGAAACGTGTCTTTTACTATCTTTTACTCACAAGTTGTCAAATTTCTACATATTATGTAAGTTACCAAAGAGAACTTTGAAAATTGAACTTGAACTGCGTCAGAGTCGGTGGGACATCTTAATTAACCGTTATCGATATCACACCTAAGTTTACGCAGGATATTTTCTGCTATGAATTTGACACACTTTGCTTGAGCCGTCTCTTTCTAGTTACCCATCTGTACATATAAAATTCTTGCGTAACTGGCTTACTCATTGACAAGTCACAGCCAAAACCATTGGGTGCAAGAAGCTGAAATTTACCGTGTATGATCTTTGGCGGCTCGGATATCAGCGGATCTCTAAGAGGGATTGTTGGATATATCCACGAGATCAGACAGAAATGGTTAATTGAAAAAGATAAGCATTCTCTAGTATAATATCAATCTTGGCATGCCCAGATGACGAAATAATCATTATCGGCCTTTAAAAATCCACTGCTGGAATATGCTTCTTTTTTGAAAGAAGGAAGTGGCCTACTATACGGCGCTGGCCAAACGGATTATTATAGGGTTTGTGTCAAGTTTTCCTTCTCTTACAGTGCTTTTCTCTGCATAACATGCTCCCTCTTTCGGCTCTTACGACACTCACTGGATGATATGGGATGGTGACATTCTGTATTCTTAATCCGTCATCATCAAAATTGTCTTGCCCTGGTCCCAATTTATTTGGGGTCGGCGCAGTATGTCCTTCGCTTCCATACTTCTCTTTCAACAGTCATCCAATCGTTTACCCCTTTCTCTTTCATATCCATCCTCACACAGTCCATCCATCTTTTCCTTGGCCGTCCTCTCCCTTTTCGTCCTTCCACATGCATATTCATCACTGTTTTACCTACATACATCTCATCTCTCCGCATAACATGTCCATACCAAGCCAATCGACTTCCTTTTACCTTTTCATCAATGGGCGCCACTTTCATACTACCTCTAACGTAATCATTCCTAATTCTGTTCATTCTTGTCACTTCACACATCCATCGTAACATTCTCATCTCTGT
Organism: Euclidia mi; assembly: GCA_944739405.2. Classification (NCBI taxonomy): domain Eukaryota; kingdom Metazoa; phylum Arthropoda; class Insecta; order Lepidoptera; family Erebidae; genus Euclidia; species Euclidia mi. The sequence goes on along the minus strand of OX123204.2, from coordinate 19,000,538 downwards.
CACATGCAATCGTTTCTGATCCATCTTCTTTGTAGCCCAACACTCAGCTCCATACAGTACTACTATAGGATTGGAGAGCCATACGGAAATAATAAGTGATAAAAATTATGAGTTCTAACTGGACACACTTATGCCCAGTCTCTTGAGTCGAGTTGGTGAAAAATCCATTTATTGGACAGCAATCAAAACATACAACTTTGTGAGTAAAACCTTTTGATTATCTTAATTTCTAAGCAAGCAGTAGCTGAAGGAAACAACACAAACAGCTAAGTAAAAAAAAATTGAATCTAACACCAATTCAGAATCAAATTCTGCACCTCACTGTCAGCCGCAGAAATAAACTTAATCAACACGACACTAACAAGTGAGAATAGTAAAAAATAGTACTAAATATTTATGTTTTCCTTACTTGAGTAGTTGTTGCTTGTTTGACAGATCTTGTAAGTTTGTATTAAGTTATGAGCTTGAATTACTATTGCATCTTTGAAACAATATATTTCTTTATTCATGTTATATTAAAAATGGATACATTCAGAATTGTTTACCTGGCTACCCACCAATTCACCAGTTACAGCTCCAGCTCCATTGAACCATCGTACTGTATTAACCTCTTTATTAAAACATACTCAAAAGCAATATAAAATAAATAAAAAATTGAATAGTGTAACAACATAAACACGCGACCCGTCTCACCTCTACGCGCATCGCGGCTACGCGCATCGCGGCTATGCGCTCCCTACTGTATCGAGTCTACGCACACACTCACACGCGCTGCCTATTGGCCACGGGGACCGGCGACGCGACCTGCGACAGGACCGGCGACGCGACAATTCGCGCGACGCGAAAAACATGCCATGGGCACACGCGTTCGCAGTCGCGACCAGTGTAGACCAGGAGCGAGACGACATTAGCTGAGATCTTTTTGTGAAATTTAGCTCAACATTGTACGGACTTTCGTGGCAATATCACATTTGTTTCAACCCGGCAATCGAACCCGAGACCTCATGATCCATTTACACTACCGCAAGATCACAGAGGCAGACTTGATATTGTGTACCTAAGCACGGTATCGAAAACTATAGGTACTATATTTTATCTTTATACAAACGGTCGGAACGCGATTTATACCTACGAGCATCAGGCTTGGTACCCACCTAACCTACTGCATACCAAACTCAAGGCGCTTCGGTATACATTCTGTAGGTACTGAATGCGCACTGAGCCGACGCTTGTAGTTATTGTAACTCGAGTTTTGAGTTAAAATACGTAAAAGCTTATGTAGATAAGTGTGATCTAACTAACTAGGTATATGCACTTTTAAAAACTTACTTAGGTCACGGTAATAATATCTAACAGTATTGTAACTCCATACAAACGCACGAAACTCGAGTTATACCTACGCGCATCGAGCAGAGTACCCATTAGACTGTGCGGACTGTGCCAAGAGTACCCACAGCCGCGATCGTGCCGCAGCTCGCATGCGGTGCGTCTGGTAGGTATATAACTCATGAAGGCGGCCGAGTTACAATACTGTTAGATTATAATAATAATAATAATAATAATCATCTTTATTGCACCAAAGAAATTTACAATAATGAAATCTTAACAAAAATAACAGATAGTACAATTGGCGGCCTTATCACTATTTAGTAATCTCTTACAGGCAACCTTTGGATGGATAAGAACTATACGGATTCAGAAAGAGGGTAGTTTGGCAATCTTTATTGATGAATATTAATAATACAAATATATACGTAGATAATGAACCGTACGTATACATACTTAAATTACGATATACTTACATAAATAACTATATATATATACACATAAATAACTATATATATATATATATATATATATTCATAAATATATAATTATAAAATACATAGATATTAATATTAATGATACATAAATTAGTGCTAAATAAGCTAAAGGAATTAGCAAAAATGATAATTACAAGAGAAATAGGGTTAAAGGGACATGTAATGTTCATTGAGTAGTTTCTTGAATGATGTTAGTGATTGAGCTTGTTTAATTGACATCGGCAATGCATTCCACAAGCGTGCAGCTTGAACAGTAAATGATTTATCGTAAAAACGACTGGAATGCATTGGTATTGCCAGTCTCAAATTCACCGATGACCTCAGAGATCTAGAATGCGTATCAGAAAGGAACTCGAAGCGTTCCTTTAAGTAATGGGGAGTAGAAGGGTTGAAGAGAATGTTATACAGTAAAGAAAGTATGTGAGTATTCCGTCGAAGGCGAATTGGGAGCCACTTGAGTAAATTGCGGAATTGAGAAACGTGATCATATTTGCGCAATCCAAATATGTATCTAATGCATAAATTTTGAAGTCGCTCAAGCTTATCAAGTTGCTCCTCCGTGACATCTAGATAGCTGACATCGGCATAGTCAAGGATAGGAAGAAGAAGAGAATTTGCAAGCGCAATCTTAGTGGCAGTCGGCAGAAAGTTTCGTAATCTTCGTAAAGTTCCAGCCGCAGAAAACAATTTTCTACTTACTTCCCTAATTTGAGGGCCCCAAGATAAAGTTTTATCAATATAAACTCCTAAATCCTTCACGCAATCACTTATGGGTAAAGGAGTACCATTAAAGTTAACTTGGGGTAAACAAGTCCAGTCAATACGCGCAATCAATCTGGGGCTACCAACAACAATCATTTGAGTTTTCGTAGGGTTGATTTGGAGACCAAATCTGAGGCTCCACGCAGCTATGCGATCTAAATCTGAATTTATTATACGAATTGCTTCAGACAACTCCTGGACAGGAGCTTGAAGGTGGTAGGATGACTGAAGTTGATAAGAGATAGAATTTATAAAAATTTAGAAAAGCAAGGGAGATAGAACGCCACCCTGTGGAACGCCGACTGTAGATGTACACCAAGAAGACAAAGAGTCTTCAATCCGTATACGTTGTCGACGCCCAAACAGGTAACTGTGAAACCAATCAATCACTGGTGGAGATATGTTAATAGAGCGCAATATGCCAAGCAGAATATGGAAATCAATAGTATTGAAGGCATTACTAAAATCAAGTAAGCAAAGGACAGTCACGTTGCCATTTTCCATACCGAGCCTGATGTCGTCGGTAATGTTGATCAGTGCCGTAACCGTGCTGTGACCTGGTCGGAAACTGAATTGGAGTGGATTGAACAGAAGGTTTTTATTGAGGAATGTGCTAAGCTGAGCATGGACAAGGCGCTCGAGCACTTTAGAAAGGAATGGTAGGATGGAGATTGGGCGGTATTCAGAAAAGGAAGACGGATTAGGTTTTTTAGGTAAAGGAATTATTTTGGCGTCTTTCCATACGCTGGGAAAAACGCCGCTAGATAAGGAATAATAAAAAATATGACAGAGGATGGGAAGGATTTGTTCTAATATGGGAAGGATCATTTTGCGACTGATACAATCATTACCGACTGCGTTAGAGGCAATGGATAATACGCTCCTTTTAACATCACACTCAGATAGCTGATTAAAAATGAAAGATGGATAATTGGGGGTTGGAAGCAATGAAAGATCATGCAAAGTGTTAGCTTTGGTTGTCTGATCAAATTTTGACGAAGTAGTGAAATGACGATTAAGTGAATTAATATCTATTTTATCAGAAACAAGATCATGTGATGATTTTCCAACTCCCAAAGTTTTTAGAAATTTCCAGACCTTAGCTGGATCTTCGTTCTCAACAGAGCTATGGATGTATTGGCGTTGTGCTTTCCTACACACCTTTTTACAGTGATTTCTGATAGCAATGTAGTTGTCCCAGTTGCGAGAAGTAGGTCGACATTTATATTTTGTTTTGGCTATAGCTTTCTTGGACAACAGATCTTTAATTTCCGTGGTTAGCCAGGGTGATGGTAACTGTCTAACTCTAATCGCACGGACTGCTGCATGGACATCGTATATACGAATAATAGAATTAGTGTAAAGCTCAACTTTCTCGTCAATGGTCTCTGCGTTCTGTAAAGGACTCCAGTCGATCCTACTAGCATCTGTACGAAGATTTTCTAGATTCATGCCACCAAAATTACGTTGCAGAAAAATTTTTGTTTTCGTCTTAGGAAGACGAAGTTTATAGGAGAGAAAGATAAGGTCATGGTATGAAAAAGCATCAGCTGGAAGCTGGCCATGCTTGACGACAAGAGAAGGTGAGGAGACAAACATGAGATCAAGAAGAGAAGGAGTAGAATTTGGAAAATTATGTGTAGCATTTAAAGGGAGGATGGACAGATTACAAGATTCGACAATACTACACAAGGAAGATGAGCGTGAATCCTTTTTCAACAAACAAGTGTTGAAATCACCCATGACTATGGTATGACTGTAAGCAGGATATAGAATTTCTAAGATACGTTCGAAAGAAGAGAAGTAATTTATACGACAGTTAGGGGAATAAAAAACACCAAGCAGAACTTTGGTATAAGCCAGATCTAGTTCCACAAAGAGATGCTCGCCGGCATTAAGCGGTGGAGGTTGTGCTGACATACTAACAACATTAAAAGGAATGTGTGAACGGAGATAAATGGCAACACCACCCCCACCACTGTCGGTACGATAATTTCTAATGAGTCGGAAGTTAGGAAGAGAGTAAGACACAGACGATAGGCAAGGTTTTAACCAAGATTCGGAAACAAGAATAGCGTGAATATTCTTACAGTCAAAAGTGGTCAGCATATCCTGGAAATGGGCCGGAATACTCTGAGCATTTATATGAACGACATTAAAGTTCCCGGGTACATCGGCAAACTCGCATTGCAAAGTTTCGGCAAGAGAAGGAATGCTTTCAAAACTGTGGTCATGACTACTCACAGAAAAGAAACTATCGTTATCACTACTCTGTAACTCATCTAACATATTATTTAAATAAATATACTAAATATATTAATAATATAATAAAATTAAAGTACCTACTTACTATCTAAGTTTGTTAATGTGTATTATCCACCTGCCAGTTGAGTGCTCACATATTACAAAATAAAAAAAGAAAGATAAACGTACAAATTGCACTGGTTTAAGACAAAAAGACACATAAATAAAGTTTAAAATTAAAAGGTCTGAATAATCAGAATATACTTGCAACATCCGGGTATTGTCTTTGGTAGGTAGGTACGGAGTAAAGTACTATAGAACCATAAAAAAAAAGATAAAAAGTACGGGAAATGGTATATATAAATTAAGAGTGACTAAATATTTATATGTTGCATAAATAATATATATTTTATAAATAATAATATATTAATGAAAGAATACTTTAATACGGGTACTGATTAACTTTATAATTCACAGCTCTGTTTCTAAACGTTTCCGATTAAGAAAACGAAACGCAGTTTGACATTGTCAATCAACTGTCAAATGTCAATAAACAAATAAATAAATAGTGAATAGTTATAATAAAGAAGGTGGAATAATATATAGGTAAATGAAAAGTTGATTAGTTAGGAATTTGGAAACAAAAGTAACGAAGTAGAAGGTATTATTAACAATTAGAGCTATTAAAAAGATAGGGTAAAAGTGTAAGATATATACATAAAACGTAAACAAACCACGGATGCTGCAACTACCGATGTATGCTACCTATTTCTTCGTGGCCGCTGCTCTTTTGTTTTTCGTAGCCACTGGTTTCTCAGCAACCGGTGTCTTTTGAGAGCCCGTCTTGATCCGGTTGAGTTCGCCGAGTGAAGAAATACGGTGCTGTGACCCGTCGGCGTCCAACACAAAAATATGACCTTCTCGTGTCCAACTCTTGGTGACTCCGAAGCGGTGCCTTGTTGTCATGAATATGTCGTGCCGTGCCTTAGTGAGAAATTCAGACATAGTTTTGCCGCTACCTTTCAGTTTGGTCTTGGAGAACCAAACCTTGTCACGGATAGCAGTCTGCTGGAACTTTACTAAAATGGGTCTCGGCTTGTTTGAACCAGACGGACGACCCATCCGGTGACTCCGCTTGATGTCATCCTTAATGATCTCAGTTAAATGGAGATCTCCTATGACATCCATGACTGTCTGAACTGGATCTTCATTCTTATGTTCAGCGACACCATGAATTAGGAGCATTTTACGGCGGCTGCGCATCTCCATTCTGTCCACTTCGCGCGCCAGCAGTTCCATCTGTCGCTGAAAAGCTCCAATGGTCTCCATCACGAATGTCCGGAAGGTTAAAAAATCAGCTGCCAGACTTGATAAACTGGGTGCACTGGTGTGTTTGGCTGTTTTTTGTAGTTCAGCCTCAAAGTTGGCCATACGTTCCTCAATGCCAGCCATAGTGGTGGAAAATGTAGATTTTATTGCCTCGACGCTGTCCATGACAATTATGTGATAGTGCAAAATTGTACGACTAGATTATGAAGCAGGAATTAACACTTAACTGGTAGGTACTTATGTTATCATAAATATAACAACATTTATTATTAAAAAATCTTAAAATTACTATTTTTAAATAATTAAAATACAGTGATCAAAAAAATTTTGGTGTTATTGCTCTGACTACCCACATTTGTTTTTTATATTACCGTGCTTAGGTATTTTGAAATCACAGACAGACACTTCAACTTTATTTATACTGTATACATTTATGTAGATATATATAACATCCAGACGTTCCAAATAGCTAGCCTAACTAAAAATTCTAAGAATTATATCATGATCGCGGAGAAATAAACTAAAAATGTTATACTAACTCAGCTCCGGCGTTAGTCGCCGCGACTACCGCTCGACGCCGTGGCGTGCGCCGTAGTAATACATACATTTGTTTTGGTCGCGCGACGTGTCGCGCGACACGCCGCACGGTGATTCAGGGGCGGCAAAAGGATTATTTTTTTAACTTTGTTTAAAATGCCTACAATTCGGTACACGTATACTAGAATCTTATTAGAAACAGGTCATACAAAAAATACAACTACATTATCAAACTTTTTAATTTTATGATGTAAAGAAGAAGGGTGATCGACAATTAACAAATTTCGTGCAAAAAATAGTGTTGTTTCAAGTATGAATGAAACTGAAATGTTAGTATATTCAGCTTTTATTGATTGTTTATTCGTAGCTCAATTGTGTGTTATTAAATAAAACGTAAAAATATTATATGATATAATGAATATTTACTTGTCATTACACTTTTAATGAAGCAGGTAATATGGAACCATTTGTTTTTTATGAGACTAACTAATCTCCGTTACCGACCGTTAGACAATGATACACTTAACGAGATTCATTAGACCCTATAGATCATATACACATCAAATTTAGCTGCGACTATCTGCGACCCTAGAAATACCCTAGTATTTCTAGGGTCGCAGATAGTCGTTTAACTCGTATCTAACGCCGCTCTTTAACTCGTTAATGAGCGGCGTTAGATAATGACCTATCATTATCTAACGCTGCTCATTAACGAATTAAAGTGCATTATATTAACAATTAGGTATTTCTACTGAGGGTAATAAACAATTTGTAATATCATGTAAGTAGGTATAAAAAGCATTAAATTATTGTTTTGACTTCATTTACCAACATTCTCTCTTACGATAACAGTAATATTACAGTGATGGATAGCTTTACTATTGCCTACTCCGATTTAGTGTACAACCATAATTGTACCATGTTAAAAAATATGTTTATTATTATTATATCTTTGTCTTGATACACTAATACATTCGTTTTATCATTTTAATAAAGTTTTATAGTAATATGCAACGTATTTTGAATTAAAAATAATATTTTCCGCATTCCCGTACTACCTGCACCACCGTATACCGCGCCGCAGTACCGCTCGGTGCTATTCGCCGGTCGCGTCGCCGGTCGCTGCTGCGCGTGGCATGCTTAGAACATGTCTATACATTTGATTCAGTCGCAAGTCGCGCCGCCGGTCGCGTCGCGCGAATTTTCGCTGGAGCGAATTGTCTGTGGCCAGGCCGTATGACCGCTGCCGCCCCTAGCTCGCGCAGTCTGCTACGCGCAGCCATTGCATCCGGTGCCTCGGAACTCTGGTTATGCTAAACAGACCTTCTCTCGCGCCTCTGCGTAATGTGACGTATCCGTGCGGACGCTTCGTCTCGAACGTCTTGTGTGGTCCGTCACTAGTGTTTTTACAAGTTTTCATGTGCTTTGTAACCACTGTGCTTTGACAAGAAAATATTATAAGAAGATTGGATTGTGGAGGAGTTGTTTTATTAACAAGTATCGCCGTAAGGAGTTACAATAGTAAATTATTTATTTATCAATTACTAAAAAAAGTAAGTAAACGACTCGGTGACTAATTTCACGGACCGTTTTGAAATAACCATATACAAGCACAGAGAAATCATTAGCTAACTTTATACACCGCAAAAATACGTGCTAATAACTTTAAAACATAACATTTTTAAAGACCTGTGATAAAGTTGAAAAAATATAGCCTCCGTAACCCTCTTTTATATCCCTTACGCTCCCTAAGAAGAACATAAAGCTGCATCAACCAATTTTGTTCGTTACATAATAATTTGAGTTATAAAATAGCCTTTAAAGCAAGTTATTTATATTCTCAGAGCGGCAGCTCTGCATAATGCCAGTGTATTCCGGAATGTGCATGACCAACTCTAAGGCTAAACGAATTTGGCGCACACCACCTGAAGTATGTTTCACGTTTGAATTTCCGTAGACGTCAGCCTGCTATAGGTGTGGAATTGCAAACGAAATTATTTTTGTTGGCGTTGAGTTGAAACTTTGTGATTGTGTTTGATTCATAGCTTGGTAGTGTTGGACGTCTGAGACTCGAACAAGATGATAAAGATTTGGTTTTGATCATTTAATAATATATACTAATCTTTATTCAATAATGTTTACATTTCAGTGGATGGACACATTAGGTCTGGATAATCTTATACTATAATACTTTATAAGCTAAAAAAAAATACTTAACTACTTATAGTTTAAGGCCGGCCATTGTTTTTAAATACACAACTAACTTCATTTAGCTCTTTATTATATTCATTGAATTACAGAAATGACTCTTGCGTTATTATGTTTTCTTGTTTAAGCGATTGTACGATATATAAATTGCTTTTGTAACAAAAATACACCTCTGACTACCGCTACGGGGATACAGGTGTGAGACTATAAATAAATAAAAAAAACAAAAATAATAGGATGAGCTGAATAAAAAAATACAAAACTGTGTTTTATTTTTTGTATTTAGATTATTCTCTACAGTTTTTGTATGTTATTGAAAGGCTAAACAAACAATACACCTCACAGCAATGTACGAGTATGTGCCACTATCACTGTCATCACATTTTCAAATGTTTTGTTCTCCTGAAAGGTAATAAAAAATGTTCTTTCAATAAAATATAATTTCGAATATCCAGGTATGCCTGTTTGTGAAGCCTGTCGTCTAGCTAACATGGGATACTTTTTTCTCGTGCTAGGCATTTATCGAAGGAAGTGGGCTTCGCTCGCATTATATGGACGTCGAAACTGCCATCGGCCTGTCAGTTGCAGCTTGGTGCATGAATACTCCTATTTGTTCTAAGATTTGACTATTTAAAATAAGTAAAAAATTCATGACTGCACGGATGGCTTAATGACTGGAGCGGTTACGTCTACGTTCAGCATTGTACGCATTATTGTAACTTAGATTATTTGAGATCAAATATTGTTTAGACTTTAAATATTTGCCTGTTGTCTGTTGAATATTTGTTTAAAACAATGCGATCGTGTTCTACACGGTACAATATTTTGTGTGATCCCTAATTTGTTTTATTTGTACGAACATCATCGTTTGTTCTTTATTTTGTTACATAAATCCGTCGTACGAAATGTCTGCAAAACCTCCTGTACCCCCAGACTCCCATAAAAAAAAACTATAGTTAATTCAGCTCTCAGCACTTGTTAGTCAAGCGATACCTATTTACTCAGTTTTTTTTACAGGTAATAACTAAAATAGACTTATTGACTATAGGAATTCCATTATAGAAAGTTAAAAATAAAGAATCCAAGGTCCATACTCATTATCTACGGACACCAAACCACTTACCTAGTAAAATTCATATAAAAACTCTTACTAAACGTAAGGTCTACAATGATTTTCAGCAGACTAAACCGAGATGTCGAATGGATAGAATTAAAATTGCCAGCCGGGTCGTACGGTGCGCACTAATACGTCACTGGACATAGCATCGTGACGTGCGCAGCCTCTCCGAAGATGAACAAACAGATGCAGAAGTTCAAGTCAGAACGAAAATCTAAAAATGTATGAAAGGTGGTTACCATTAAATTTTATCTTACTGGTTCCATCGTCGATTATTTTTTGACATATTATATAATTTAGGTAGATATTTAAAATAAGATAATGAAACAGCATGTAAAAATATGAATGATTTATACATACTTACTAAAAAATTATAAATTAGGCAAGGCATTTATAATTATATTCATCAGAGTTATATTCAAGGTAATCCAAGGGATAAAATTTGTATAGAGATACAAAGGTTTATACACATATTTTGGCTATTAAAAATATGATAATAAACCTATGAAAGCATTTTTTAAAGTTGGTTAATTACTTTCATATCTATTATATTATAACCAATTACTACTGTTATCGAGCGACCGAAACAGTTATATAGACACCAGATGAGCGTTCATGAGAACGCAACGGTTCCCGTCAAGGTTACTCGTCACGGATACAAGTTTTAGGCAGTGCTGCTAGTTTCCGTAACACAATTTTAGGCTTTCACTCCTATACTAGTTACTTTATGATACGGTATATTTTAGTGGAACAATGAGTAGTGATCAAACAAAAACCAGTAGCTTAAACTAATAAATAAACATCAAATTCGTATGCAAATATTCTAAAATTAATAAACATGTACTACTGAACCGTTACTACGCAATATTTCTGGCCACGGGTCCGCCGGCCCACGGAAATGGTGCGGCCGGCGGCGGAAGCTGGCCGTGCGTTTGTGGCAACGTCTATGCGCTTGCGCCACATCCGGTCGCAGTCATTTGTTCACCGGATGTTACGTTTATAAATTGGGGCCAAAGCCGTGTTCCATAGTCGAATTTGTCGGTCGGTTTGACATTCGGATTTACGTAGTTTGTTTTTTCGGTAAGCTATAAGATTTTAGTCTGCCAGATTGTGTAGTGCGATTTGACTTTTTTTACATTCAAACTATTCCGATTTATATTGTATCGAGTTGTTGCAACGGGCATTTGTTGCTAGAATAAGTAAAAGTTATGCTGAATAAAATTCTATGAACGCGAAATTTAAAAGGTTTCCTATTTGTATTTCACTTCATTGAGGACAGATATTAAATAATTATCTTTGTCCAGATATAGCCCTGGAACATCGACTGTCCATTTTAATTTTCATTAATTGGGCACAGTAGAAAAATAGTCTCGGTACGGTTACCGGAATCAAATTTACAACAACTAGCGTCTTGTTCCGTCTTCGCACGTATGAACCTATAATTTACATAACACTTTTACAAATTATACACCCAAACCTTCTACGAGAATCATTTTGTCTATTGAAATTGAAAACTGCATGAAAATTGTGTCAGTAGTTTTTCGTTTATGACGATCACAACAGACTGACTTCGCGGACGACTCTGTTTCATAATGCAAAATTTTCAAACAGATACTTATTAGCAACACTCTCATTATGTGAAATGTAATTCTACTGAACATACTGCACCGATGGGTTAAACATTATACCAACGTACATATAGCCAATGCAGCGCAGCGTTACCTAACATGTGTATACTGGTGTAATACTAATCTTACACGTATAAGTAAGTTAGGAGTTGCTAAGCTTTTCACCGCAGGTTTGCCGCTGGCGTAAACACAAGTGTTTGCTAGCAGCGCACGGAGTCTTCACAAATTTCCCTTTAGATACAACAAGATTCTTCCAAGATAAACCTCTTTCGTGTTCCCGAAGGATTTACTTTTTACACGCTAAGCTTCTAATCTTAGAGCATGCGTAATTAGTGTAAGTAGTCGGATAAATAGTATGTACTTAGTATGATTATTTCGGTTATCGTCAGTCAAATCTCGTATTTAACTGACGATAGAATACTAGGATTCGACTTCGTTCATTCTGGTTCTGTGTCTCAATGTCATTGGCTTACTGCAAAGCAGTCTCGTATTTATTTTCTTTGCTGATGAGCGAAAGTTGCCGCCACTGTAATATGGCCAGAGAAACTTGTTTTAACCACTCTTTTCATTGACTTATTTTGTTAGCCTATACTCCTATAGTGTCCAACTGCTTGGCAAAGGCCTTATTGACTTATACATATGTATAAAATACAATTACAGGTCCCAATAATTGCACTATTATTATTCTTAGTAATAAGTACTTAGAAAAAACTGCACGCCTTATGCGGTACTAAGTATTTGGCCAATCGACAAGATAAGGCACGATTACTGAGTCGTGTAAAGTATGAGTACGAATTCTCCTCATCGGAAGGTACAAAACCTGTCTACCAAGTCAACAAAACTAATATTAAAGTGATCGCTGAATATTTCCAGACAGGTGAATTGCTGAACCCTTACGAATGTTCAATCTAGTTGCTCTATATTTATATTTTAGCCGACAGCTCAGGATACCATTCATGCCCTTTATGAAGAGAGAATTGGCACACGCGTGTGTGCGGTGCGTGTTATTTTATTTTTTTGTACTTATATCTAAAACACATAGGATGTTTTTACCATCGGTGACTACTTGTATTGCATCGCTTCATCGAAAACATAAATCTCAAATAGCGCCACACTACGGTAACACCATACCGCGATTGTATAGGTATCACTAACATTATACAGCCAAATACCTTTCTAACGTGTTGCATGTAGCTTTACAAACATTCAATCATTGGACACAATTTACACTCTAACAATTAATGGATAACACAAAGTAATGTCTCGAATGGAGATCGAACCCACAATCTACTCACTACAAATACTCCATACCATACCATGCGCACAGCGGCATGGTTCTAGAATTTGGTTGGTTGGTTTTTGAATTCGTTTTTCTTAGTATCGTTATTATCGAACTTCTAGGAATCGACCAGTACAAAGCAGTTCATACTGTTCAAAGTAACATTGCAATAGATTTCTCCATTCGCTTTGTTTCTCTCATATTGATGGACACTTTCGATTGAGACCGAATGGCCAATCGTATAGCGAAGATAACGTTTGACAATAGACTTTGCTCATATCCCTGAATAATGTATACGAAGAAGTAGAAAACTGCATTCGGTTCAAGAAAGTTGCATTAGGATAGCTGTCATTCCGAATTTTGTCGGACATTCTTGGCGTTAGTACTTTTTTAATGGTCTCTCTTATTTTTTTTGTGTGGGTGTGTTATCCTACCCGTATATATGGTTGAAGAAGCACACAAAGGACTCGCTTCTGGGTTACTTATATTTGAAGCATACATAATAATATGAAATTCATTAGTTATTTTTAGCACAATCAAAGACAATGCATTGTTCTCGTAGATATTCTCCAGTGAGATGGATACTGGATTGAAACTAAATGTTTCGATGCGTTTGATGACATTTCAACCTTTCTTCATTGATAGAAAATTCGAACGGACAAAAGTCAATGGGTAATCCAAATAACATTCATGTATAATTTGGCCATTTCTTATTCTGCGCAGAGTTTCGATAAAGGTCTTTTATAGATCTGCTTTTTCTGTCTCCTACTTGTAATTAAGAAAATTTATCTGTCATCTTTTCATTCTTTTTCATCTTCATTCTTTATCATCATCACCCTAGCGTTATCCCGGTTGCATCCAAGACTGGCACGCCTTGGAGCCTGAGGTCCGCTTACTGGTCTAACCAGATATGACAGAATATCAACTTTTCCACAGAGCGACTGCCGTCTAACGTCTGCAACCCAAAGGGATAGAGATATTCCATAGTTTAGACCAGTATCAGCTTATTTGAGGGTACTGACTCCCCGTAACGACTGTCAAAGATCTGCATGACAGCCGGGACCGACGGTTTAACGTGCTCTCCGAGGCACGGGGCCAGCGATAATTATCAATTTAATACACACTTAACTTCGAAAAGTCATTGGTGTGCGCCGTGGATTCGAACCCGATACTCACTGCATGGCAGTCCGTTAGTATCCCCAGTAGGCTATTGCTTCCTTCTTTAGTACCTTTTAGTACCTTTTATCTGTACACATACCTAATTAAATCCCCCAATCCTCTCTGTCTGTCTGTATGAACGCGATAAACTAAAAAACTACCAAATGGATTTTGTAAGGTTTTTAATGATATTGTGATTATTGGTGATTATTGGATAAAAGGTATTGTGACTTCTGCGGTATGTGTATAATATATTAAGCAGGCAAGATCGCGGCAATGTATATTTGTTGAAAGTTTTTATCAAAACGTAAATGCAATAGTCGTAACAAAGATCTACATAGGCAAAAATCTTTGTAACTATATTTTTTTTGCTACGCTCGATATTTTAAAGTCTAAATTGGTTACCCTGGTGACCAGAATTGATTCAAAGAGCAACTTATTTACGTACCGTGCCTTTGTTCCAGGATTCGTAGAAGGAGATTGCGATACAATCTACAGAGCCTTATTGTGAGAAGCATACACGAGTATTAAATTGTATCGTAGCACGTTTCAAGGAACCTTTTTTGTTTTTGCAGGTCCTTTGGACGGCCTCGACAACCACGTTAAAGCGTAGGTCCCACTGGCATGTTCTTCAACAGTTGTAAGTCGGCATCGCTACGCTCAAATGTTCTTTCACTAATTCTAGACCATAGAACATAAGTAGCTCTGTGAGAATCTATATATTAATACGTGAAGCGAAATATTATAATCCCTTTTTACGAGAAATGCGCGAACGGGAGGACTATGTTTGGCACTCTCATTGCTTACATGTAGAAGGTGTGCAGAATGCTAATATTTTTATTTAATTAGAAATATATCATTTTAAATGGAGAACACTATGAAAACTTTTTAAGAGAAGATTTACCAGAATTACTCGAAGATTTACCTCTCAATTTAATTAGATATATGTGGTATTAACACGACGGTTGCCCTGCACACTACCGAAGTGTCAGACAGTGGCTAGACACTAATTACCTCAACAAGTGGATTGTAAGAAGTGGATCCATACCGTGGCCAGCCCGAAGTCCCGACCTGACCCCAATGGATTTTTATTTATGGGGACACATGAGGAGTTTGCTGTAAAATGAACCTCATCCAATCTCATCTATTGACGTCTTGAGACAGAAAGTTATTGATGTGGCAAACGAAATAAGAAGAGGCTTAACGACTGGTGTGGTACAAAGTGGGCTAAGGCACAGAATGCGAATATGTGTGCGAAACAGAGGCGGACATGTGGAACATGTATTGTAAAAAGATTATTAAATGTTATGAAAACTATTTGGATCGTTTTATTTCTTTTTCTGACCCAAGTGATAAGTTTATCCTTAACGCTAAGTGATAAGTTTGTCTTTACAACTATTTTTTACTACTGTGTACTACTTTATACAGCAGTTTTTTTGGGAAAATCTTGATAATGCCCTAGTTTTTTATACCTTGTTGGATAGCTAAAGAAACTGAGATATTATTTAGTACATCTGCAACATAACTGTAATAGATTTTTTTTTTAAATTATACCTAAAATAAATAAAATGTTTGAACATTATTTTTCCTTTTTTATACTTTCAATCATCTACTACTACCCAGTCGGTTCAGTTACCTGCATTTTTTGTATTGAGAGTAATGAACATACTAGTCTACTACACAAAAATATCAAAAACAGTATAAGTTAGAGGCACAAAACCCAAAAAAAGGGTCAATAATACAAAAAATCGTAATTTTATTTAAAAATTAATCAAAATCCGATATCTCGATATGGGTCAGGTTTGGGGCCTACCCCAAACCTAACCCTATGCCTATAAAACAGCCTAGTGTTTTATAGGCAAATCAACTTGGAATGATCATAACCAAAGCTCTTAAAGGATCTAGGTCGACTTAACCTGTAACCCTGTATATTAATGACCTTCCAAGTTCGACTATATATCCTATGACTTTATTCGCTGATGACAGCACAATTACTATACCCTTTAAAACAGTTAATAATTTAGGTCTGAAATAAATAACACCTTGGCCGCTGTAGTATCATGGCTTGATAATAATAACTTAAAAATTAACCTGCATAAAACAATTATAATGCATTTCAGCCAAAGGTAAACAATACATTCAATACCAAATTGGTGTGTAATGGTATTAATTTAAATGAAGCCACCACTGTTCGCTTTCTAGGGCTAACAATAGATGCACAATTGAATTGGAAATGTCATATAGATAAATTAAGTTCCAAAATCAGTAGTTTGTAATTTGCTCTATACAAACTTAGTCGTACTATAAGCACCGATACGATTCTCACTGCGTATTATGGACTAGTAGAGTCAGCCCTTAGGTATGGAATACTGTGTTGGGGTAACTCAGCAAATAGGGAAATGGCATTCAAAACACAAAAACTATGTTTACACGCAATGTTCGTCATACAAACAACAGACAGTTGCAAACCACTGTTTGTCAAACATAACATTTTATCACTCCCGTCGCTTTACAAAGTAGTTTTATTTGTAAAAAATAATCTTCATTTATTTCCACGTTTATCAGATAATGTTGTTCGTAGTCAACGTGATAATGACAGGTTACAGATACATCCAGCGAAAACAGCGCTGCTGCACAAAAGTGTTATATGTACGACACCTAAAACTGTTTATAGAAATCTAAGTGCAATTAAACAATCGAATACAAATTTACTACGATCAAAATTAAAATCTATATTGATTAACAAATGTTATTATAATTTAAACGATTATTTGAATGAAAAACTGTGAATATCTGTGTAATTATTATGTCAACCCTGTGTGTAGGCTTTTGTTAGCCGTATTTTTCTGTATCTATATATTAAAAGAATTTGTGTTTTATAATACGAGTCGGCCAGCCCGTTCTACCCAACCAATTTGGATGATTGTTTTTTTAAATGAAAGCTCTCGCTGCATAGAGTTGTCATCAAGCATTAGAAATTATCTAACTTGCACATTCATCAAGTTATATGCTAAAACAGTTTTCTCCCATACATTTTTTACGTTTTCGTAGCCGTAGTCAATGACTTTCTGCTTCTATATATCTGCTTCTTATTGAGGTAGGCGTTTCGTTATAGGCCTAAAACACGCGCTGAAAAGAGCTCTTTCATTTGATAGTATGCTCATTTAAATTGGGTAAGTTTGAAAGAAGATAGGTGTGGACATTGAACTTATTTTTCAATATTTTCCTATAAATTTCTTAAGGACGCGTTTACGCTTGTATCAAAAAACCACATATTTCCGGTACATTTTACGACAATTTTAGATAATAACTAATAAAACTAATGATTACCATAAATTGATTACTTTTTTATCTATAAATCAATTTGAAAATAAATAAAAAATATTTAATTAATATTAATGTAAAATCGATTCGAAACGGCCTCTTAAATCAAAAATAGGCATATACTGCTATTTTTGGGTACAATTTTCTCTCTATTTTAACATTTATTTAGATTTTCAAAGATAGAATAGGGTAGTAAATATAGTCAACTCAAAAACAATTTGATTTTTTTTTTTCAAAATATTGTAAATTGACTCAAAAAAAGCAAAAAATCATCTTACATTTTTCTTCTATTTTGCTCGCATACGTGTGTCTTAATGTGTGGCAATAAGGTTCGTTTTATTTAGCCACTTTCTTGATTTATATATCCAAATTCTGCAATGAGATCTTAGTCTGCGCTTGAGCGCCGTCGGGAGTGGACTCTATGTCGCTTGTCGCTGCAGCCCGAAGACGAAAAAAGCAATATACGAATACAAAATATTCGCTAAAATCAATTTGATACTTCTCGTATTCTGTGCGAATTACGTACAAGTAAATTTCTTATGTATAAATGGACATTATTACTTTATTTTCTCCGTTATGTTGAGTCAGGATATATTTCGGTATTTAGATATTATTTTGTTTCTTGCGTTGAAATCTGGTAAGATTATCTGGACTGATGGTATACCATCCCGTTCAAGTGTTGCGACTGGAACTCATAAAAGAGTAGACCTAGTTATGCCAGGTTGGGGCTCATTTTATTTGTTTTGGTGAGACCCTACCACTGGTACTAGTGAAGTAACCTTCCAAGGTTATTCGATGAGTCTTGCTGGTACTCATATGTGAGTAAAGCTACGCATGCCGAGTTTGGGCTCATTTTGTTTGTACATAAGAGACCCTACCACTGGAACTTATGAAGTAACCTTCCAGGGTTATTCGATGACTCTTACTGGTACTCATATGTGAGTAGAGCTAGGCATGCCGAGTTTGGGCTCATTTTGTTTGTACATAAGAGACCCTACCACTGGAACTTATGAAGTAACCTTCCAGGGTTATTCAATGACTCTTGCTAGTACTCATGTGTGAGTAGAGCTAGGCATGCCGAGTTTGGGCTCATTTTGTTTGTACATAAGAGACCCTACCACTGGAACTTATGAAGTAACCTTCCAGGGTTATTCAATGACTCTTGCTGGTACTTATGTGTGAGTAGAGCTAGGCATGCCGAGTTTGGGCTCATTTTGTTTGTACATAAGAGACCCTACCACTGCATTTTATAAAGTAACCTTCCAGGGTTATTCAATGACTCTTACTGGTACTCATATGTCAGTACAGCTAGGCATGCCGAGTTTGGGTGCATTTTGTTTGTACATAAGTGACCCTACCACTGGAACTTATAAAGTAACCTTCCAGGGTTATTCGATGACTCTTGCTGGTACTCATATGTGAGTAGAGCTAGGCATGCCGAGTTTGGGCTCATTTTCTTTGTACATAAGAGACCCTACCACTGGAACTTATGAAGTAACCTTCCAGGGTTATTCGATGACTCTTACTGGTACTCATATGTGAGTAGAGCTAGGCATGCCGAGTTTGGGCTCATTTTGTTTGTACATAAGAGACCCTACCACTGCATTTTATAAACTAACCTTCCAGGGTTATTCAATGACTCTTACTGGTACTCATATGTCAGTACAGCTAGGCATGCCGAGTTTGGGTTCATTTTGTTTGTACATAAGTGACCCTACCACTGGAACTTATAAAGTAACCTTCCAGGGTTATTCGATGACTCTTGCTGGTACTCATATGTGAGTAGAGCTAGGCATGCCGAGTTTGGGCTCATTTTGTTTGTACATAAGAGACCCTACCACTGGAACTTATGAAGTAACCTTCCAGGGTTATTCGATGACTCTTGCTGGTACTCATATGTGAGTAGAGCTAGGCATGCCGAGTTTGGGCTCATTTTGTTTGTACATAAGAGACCCTACCACTGGAACTTATGAAGTAACCTTCCAGGGTTATTCGATGACTCTTACTGGTACTCATATGTGAGTAGAGCTAGGCATGCCGAGTTTGGGCTCATTTTGTTTGTACATAAGAGACCCTACCACTGCATTTTATAAAGTAACCTTCCAGGGTTATTCAATGACTCTTACTGGTACTCATATGTCAGTACAGCTAGGCATGCCGAGTTTGGGTTCATTTTGTTTGTACATAAGTGACCCTACCACTGGAACTTATAAAGTAACCTTCCAGGGTTATTCGATGACTCTTGCTGGTACTCATATGTGAGTAGAGCTAGGCATGCCGAGTTTGGGCTCATTTTGTTTGTACATAAGAGACCCTACCACTGGAACTTATGAAGTAACCTTCCAGGGTTATTCAATGACTCTTACTGGTACTCATATGTCAGTAGAGCTAGGCATGCCGAGTTTGGGTTCATTTTTTTTGTACATAAGTAACCCTACCACTGGAACTTATGAAGTAACCTTCCAGGGTTATACGATGACTCTTGCTGGTACTCATATGTGAGTAGAGCTAGGCATGCCGAGTTTGGGCTGATTTTGTTTGTACATAAGAGACCCTACCACTGGAACTTATAAAGTAACCTTTCAGGTTTTTCAGGTTTATTCGACGACTCTTAGTGGTTCTCATATGTGAGTAGAGCTAGGTATTTTCCAGTGGTAGGGTCTCTGATGTTCATACAAAATGAGTCCAAACACGGTATGCTTAGCTCTACTCACATATGAGTACCAGCAAGAGTGATCGAATAACCCTGGAAGGTTACTTCATAAGTTCCAGAGGTAGGGTCTCTTATGTACAAATAAAATGAGCCCAAACTCGGCATGCCTAGCTTTACTTCCATATGTGTACCAGCAAGAGTCATCGAATAACCCTGGAAGGTTACTTCATAAGTTCCATTGGTAGGGTCACTTATGTACAAACAAAATGAGCCCAAACTCAGCATGCCTAGCTCTACTCACATATGAGTACCAGCAAGAGTCATCTAATATAAACCCTGGAAGGTTACTTCATAAGTTTCAGTGGTAGGGTCTCTCATGTACAAACAAAATGAGCCCAAACTCGGCATGCCTAGCTCTACTCACATATGAGTACCAGCAAGAGTCATCGAATAACCCTGGAAGGTTACTTCATAAGTTCCAGTGGTAGGGTTACTTATGTAGAAACAAAATGAACCCAAACTCGGCATGCCTAGCTCTACTGACATATGAGTACCAGTAAGAGTCATCGAATAACCCTGGAAGGTTACTTCATAAGTTGCAGTGGTTGCGTCTCGTATGTACAAACAAAATGAGCCCAAACTCGGCATGCCTAGCTCTACTCACATATGAGTACCAGCAAGAGTCATCTAATAACCCTGGAAGGTTACTTCATAAGTTTCAGTGGTAGTGTCTCTCATGTACAAACAAAATGAGCCCAAACTCGGCATGCCTAGCTCTACTCACATATGAGTACCAGCAAGAGTCATCGAATAACCCTGGAAGGTTACTTCATAAGTTCCAGTGGTAGGGTTACTTATGTAGAAACAAAATGAACCCAAACTCGGCATGCCTAGCTCTACTGACATATGAGTACCAGTAAGAGTCATCGAATAACCCTGGAAGGTTACTTCATAAGTTGCAGTGGTTGGGTCTCGTATGTACAAACAAAATGAGCCCAAACTCGGCATGCCTAGCTCTACTCACACATGAGTACTAGCAAGAGTCATTGAATAACCCTGGAAGGTTACTTCATAAGTTCCAGTGGTAGGGTCTCTTATGTACAAACAAAATGAGCCCAAACTCGGCATGCCTAGCTCTACTCACATATGAGTACCAGTAAGAGTCATCGAATAACCCTGGAAGGTTACTTTATAAGTTCCAGTGGTAAGGTCTCTTATGTACAAACAAAGTGAGCCCAAACTCGGCATGCCTAGCTCTACTCACATAAGAGTACCAGTAAGACTCATCGAATAACCTTGGAAGGTTACTTCACTAGTACCAGTGGTAGGGTCTCACTAAAACAAATAAAATGAGCCCCAACCTGGCATAACTAGGTCTACTCTTTTATGAGTTCTAGTCGCAACACTTGAATGGGATGGTATACCATCAGTCCTCATAATCTTACCAGATTTCAACGCAAGAAACAAAATAATATCTAAATACCGAAATATATCCTGAATCAACATAATGGAAAAAATAAAGTAATGTCCATTTAGGTATATAAAAATAAGAAACTTATTTGTACGTAATTCGCACAGCCAGGCCTATAACACATAGATACATATCACAAAAAATTCTAAGTCTCAAAGTTATTTAGTTGAACTACATTTCCGCAAGTTACCGTACGTAGTACGTACTGTTGCCGCCGTGTCGCTGTAGTGACGCGATTTTGTACCTACTAATTTTGTAAACGCGTCCTTAAGATTCCATTGCTTTCTCTCTGCATGGACGGTTCTAAATTCAAAAATATTTTTATGGCATCTAATAAGTTCCTTGCCGTAACTGCCAGGAAAAACCATTATGCCTCCTTTAAGATGACCTTGCCTTAATTTCATACGGGTGTGAGTGTGGTGGTGTGTAAAATTATACCCGATGTTGGTAAAATTATCACTATAGTGAATTATCGCTGATGGCAGGTAATATTCCCCGAATGTTACCAGTTAATCCTTAATGTTGGGTGAACTGATCTCTGGTGTTGAGACTGATCCCTTTTTTGTATCAAAGGGACCCCTCCGCCAACTCTGTACCGAGGTTGGGGGTGTGTGGCTCGGCTCTCCCCCCTAGATGTTCGGGGGTTCGTATACTCACTAAAACACCGCGGTGTTCCTCTATCGACCCTCATGACGGGGTCGCGGTAACGACGTCAGTATACCCGCGACCCGAGGAATTTTCCCCAAATGTAGTGAAATGTCCGCCTAATGTTAGGAAAATCAACCCTACAGACGGGTAAATTACGGACTTTCTTCAGGCGTCTTAATTTTTTTTATGTGAAACATATTACAGCGGTTCATAGTACTATTGTCATATAATTATATTACAAGTGGTAGTTATGGTAGAAATTGTTGCTTTGGTAAGAATAGTAGTTTTGAGAGAAAAGGTACTTTTGACAGCACCGGCGGCGGTTTTGGTACAAATGGTAGTTTTGAAAAAATGGTAGATATGGTAGTGTTAGTACGAATAGTAGTTTTGGTACCAATAGTAGTTTTGATAGGAATAGTGTAATGTTACTTACGATTGCTACCAAAGGTCCCATTCCTACCAAAACTACTATTCCTACAGATCATTACATTTCTTTTCATTTACGCAATTCCAATAATATTACATACATGCATATCAAATTGATATCCTCCTTTTTTGAAGTCGTTAATAAGAGCTTTATTTCAGTTATACATATTATATATTATTATATATCCCTATGTCGCGGTAAGCCATTCAGTAATGCAAAGGTGGAAATCTCACGATACCTAAGGTGCAACGCAAAACCAATGTTGTGAGAAAAGAAGTTTTGTGATATATATATTTTTGGTAAGAATATCATCTTACTTATTAGATAAGGCTACAATGTACTCATCATACCTATGTAGGGGTCATACTATGTAACGTTTTGCAGAATTGCAATAATGTGATGGCGCGACGCGAGCGGCAGTTAGCCTCTCGCCTCGAGTCAATTAGGACGTTGTACGTAACTGTGGAAAAATATATTACGATATTAACAGCATACCATCTATCATTTATCTCCACCACCTTCAGGCAATAGAGGGGCTAACTCACACTGGTGACCCCTGTGAAAAGGTGGTGTTGAGAACGGTTTTAGCTGTCGTGTACGAACTCATAAACTATTATCATAAACGTAACGTGTAATAGTGCGAATCATGGCTTACGTGGCGGGACCCAGTCAGGCGAAGAAAGAAAATAGCAGCGTGGCGGCCGAAATGACGGACGTGGCAGCAGTTACAGTAACGTCGAAGATACCTTCTGGAGTGATCAGCCAAGGCTATGGTTCGTGCAATTTGAAGCCGTCGTGGCGAATCAAAAGCTATCGGATGAGAACAAATAGAGGGGCTAACTCACACCTATATCTAAGAGCTTTTTTATAATATTAAAATATGCTGTGGAGCAGCACGGGTCCTCTAGTTATTGTTTAAAATTGTTGTGTAAAATTGCCGTGTAAAATTGTTTTATAAAATTGCTGTGTAAAATTGATGTATAAAATTGTTGTGTAAAATTTATGTGTAAAATTTTTGTCTTATAGTAATTCATAATGTGCTATTCGTACCTATTCTTAATGATTTGATTTATATTTGTACACCATAATGGTAAGGCATATGGAACTTTTAATGTACATAACACCTTTATTATTATTACTACCTATGTCTAGCAAATAAATAATTCTTATTCTTATTCTTGTCTGGACCTATCGGTTACTTTAAATTTCTCGTGTACTAAAGGGAAGTGTAAGCTGACCCGGAAGATTGCAAGCATGGCACAACGAGCGCTTCCCAGGTCTAGTGCGGATATCCGTTCGTTTTATGCATCGAAAATAGCAGCTGCGGCGGTTTGAGAGTATTAAAATTCAATGTTAACTTAGCTGGCAGCGGCTGGACACGAAGAGCACAGTGGTGTGCTATCAGTGCTATCAGAGAGAGGTTTTACTGATACCATTTTCTGCTTGATTCCAAAGCTTGCTACCCAGCAGAGGCTGATGATTAATTTAATTTATATATCTTAATACTAGGTGAGCCCGAGGTTACACTCGCGTTATTTAAGGCTATATCGCTGTGCTGTTTCGCTTGATGCTATATGGCACATAGCGTTTCTCGTTAAATAATTATGAAAAAGATGAATAACCTATTTAACACTGATAGAACTATTCAAATCGGACCAGACGTTCCTGAGATTAACGAGTTCAAGGAAACAAACAAACTTTTTTTTACATTATGTTAAAGAGATTGGTCCGTATAGCCCGTACTTATAAACAACTTCCAAGAATGTCTATTACAACACGTGATTAGGTTCGACTACTCTAGAGAAATTAGACCGTAAAGCCATGTATTCACTAGGGGACAAAGTCGCTCGACTTAAGCCTCGTATTCATTAGGGGACATTTGTCCCGCGACCTTGTCGCCCGACACGAATTACGTGTTGAGCGACGTCGCGGGCGACATCGCCCGACATCGCAGGCGACATCTACGTGTCGGGGAACAAGTCGCTTGTCGACGCTCCGATAGCGTCGACCTTGCGCGACTTCGTGTCCCTCGACAGTTTCTGACGGCATTTGACTTGTGAGGACGTGTGTTGCTATTTGTTCCGCGACTACCCGCGATTATAGCACACTTCGTTGGTCCACACTACCAACGAAACTGTGTTAACACTTAGGCGACATCTCGATCACAATGCCAGTATGTGGACGAGCGAAATGTCGGTCGACATTGTCGCGGGACAGTCGCACGTAAATGTCCTGCGACTGTTCGCGATAAGTCGCGCGACTTTGTCCCCTAGTGAATACATGGCTTTATGTCGCGTAAGTGTTAACACAGTTTCGTTGGTAGTGTGGACCAACGAAGTGTGCTATAATCGCGGGTAGTCGCGGAACAAATAGCAACACACGTCCTCACAAGTCAAATGCCGTCGGAAACTGTCGAGGGACACGAAGTCGCGCAAGGTCGACGCTATCGGAGCGTTGACAAGCGACTTGTTGCCCGACACGTAGATGTCGCCTGCGATGTCGCGCGATGTCCCCCGCGACGTCGCTCAACACGTAGAATTCGTGTCGGGCGACAAGATCGCGGAACAAATGTCCCCTAATGAATACGAGGCTTAAATGCATTAGTGTTAGCTATAATAAAATTGCCAACAGAAACATTGTGACACTCCGCACTAGGTCCGACGGAACGAAGTTATTAGGTACTTGTAAGGAGTTAAGTTGCTTGTTGCTCTTGAAGCCTTAATATAAATTGTAAGGAGACTCATCGGTTACGTCAGTAACTACCTCCACAACGCCTATAAAAGCAAGGCGCTGGGGATAGCTTGTCCATTTGCTTCTCTGCTCTCGGACTGTAAGGACGTGTGAATCATCGCCAGTCGCAAAGTTGCGTAAGCCATTTAAGTTTAGTTATTCGATTATTTGCTAAAGTGATTAAGTGTTGATAAAGAATTGCTTAGTGGATTTTAAGTTTGTGTTGTGAACTGTAAGTAATTTTGATTGTTATGTGTGTCGATTTTAATTAAGAAATAAAAATGGTTTCTTTGTTGTGAATTGTATTTTTTTTAAACTAAATCCACATCTGAATCTTACATCAGAAGTGGTATAAAGGACTTTTAAGCCCACTTAGAAGAAGTTTCGTAGTTAAATATTATTGTGAACAGAAAAACCATTTTTTCCTTTACACTTTCAACTACCCACTTAATCACTTTTCTTTTTATTTGATTATTTTGTTCGTCTGATTTTTTTTCTTTGTGATAATGGGTCGTGAACGTTCGCGTACTCGTGAGAAACGGTTACATACTCGGGATAAGTCACGCGATCGCAAACGACGTCGATCTCGTGGTTCAAGTGATCGCAGTAGTGGCAGATCGTATCGTTATTCAAGTAGGAGTAGTCGTAATTTGCGAGATGGCTTACGTAATCGAGACAGGCATGATTCTCGCAGTCCCGAAAAGAACCGATCGCGTACTAGGGATAGGCGCGATTCGCGTAATAATTATCATTCTCGTAGCGACTTTGGCAATAGAAAGTGCACACGTACTCCTTCGCCCTTGGTTCAAACGAGTTTTAACCGAAAGAATAGTGAGGTTTTGCCAAAAGCTGGGGAGTTGGTAGCCAATACGTCAGAGCGACATCAGTCTATGGAGTCTGGTGTCCCCGGCTCTGAGGCGTTCACTCTCGCTCATGCTCTGATGCAAGCAATAAAAACGATGCAACCATCGAGGTCGCGTAACTATTACGTGTCGAACTTTGACCCATCAATTAACAGCATCGAAGCATGGTGCGATGAAGTGGATTGCGCCAGAGAGGCTAACGGTTGGAGTGACCACGAATGTCTGTCGCGTGTGGCTAATTGCCTTAAGGGCGATGCTAAGATCTGGTTAGGAGAATGGGTGACTGTGAGGTGTTTGCCCCAGTAAATTAGACTACGCGAATATTTTGCTCGAAGCCATGAATACTACCTCAGACAAGTATTCAACTTACTCAGAATACGCCCGTCGTACCCTATTGCGTCTGAAAATAGTTCAAGGGCTAAGTGATGAGTTGAGAACCCTCATAGTTATACGCGGTATAGACAACCCTCAGGTGCGTGCAGCTGCTGCTAACGCAAACTTAACCCCTGACACTATTGTCTCGTTCCTGTCTATTTACACTAAACCGTCAAGGAGCGACAAGGTCGCTGATCCTAAGATGCAAAGTCAATCCAAATCAAACCACCGTCCTGGACCAAAATGTTTTAATTGTAACCAAACTGGTCATATCAGTCGCCATTGTAAAAAGTCTAAGTCAAACGCGACTAATAGCAAGCCTGCGCATGTGGCTTTGGACTCTTCTTTCAATACACAACTCTCTTCGAGTAAATCTTGTACGTTCTGTAAGAAGTCGGGACATACTGAGGACAAATGCTTTGCCAAGGCCAAAGCCGAGCAACAAAATCCGCGTAATGTCAACCTTTGCTCTTATCGATCGAATATCGTTCAAAACAACGACATGACTACCGCGATAGTAGATGGAATACCTGTAGACGTGCTGATTGATAGCGGAGCCCTCGATGTGTCCCATATTTCTTCAGATATTTTGAATCATTTTACATGTCAGCCAAAACCGAGACGTTGTGTGTTGAAAGGTTTGAGTGAGAAAGAAGTGGTCACAACATCTTACGTCACGTTTACGGTAGAATTCAGTGACATTGCTATTGAAGTCGACTTAGTGGTAGTTCCATCGACTTTTATGAACGCTACTATTATAATTGGCACTGATGTTTTGAACCGCGAGGGCATCACTTACATTCGTACTAAAGATGAGCAATGCCTTACGCGTTCCGATAACGTTAGTGCAAAAGTCAATGCCACTTGTGTGGGCGATCAGGTAAAAGTAAATACACCCCTTGAGGGTTCGGAGTTGGATAGCCTTATGTCCGTTATAAACAAATTCTCCGACTATCTAATATCGGGTACTGCCATGACCACAGTCAAAGCAGGTGAGATGGAGATAAAGCTTACCAGTTCCACCCCTGTTGTGTATCGCCCATATAGGCTCTCTTACTCCGAAAAACTCAAGGTTAGGAAAATTACACAAGACCTTCTAGATAAGGGAGTGATTAGGCGTTCGAAATCTGAATATGCAAGCCCTATTATACTCGTAAGGAAACGGGAAGGCTCAGATAGGCTCTGCGTCGATTTGAGAGCGTTAAATCGAATAACGGTAAAAGATCGATACCCTCTTCCACTGATCGATGATCACATCGATAGGTTAGGCGCTTGTAAATTCTTCAGTAGCCTTGATATGGCTACAGGGTTCCACCAAATTCCTCTTAAAGAGGAAAGCATTCTCTTCACTGGTTTCGTGACACCGGAAGAACACTTTGAGTACGTCAAAATGCCTTACGGTTTAGCTAATAAAGACATAAAGACATATTTATTTCTGCATTTTGGTTGTTTACAACACTTATACATGTCAAAACCCTATTCTAGATGAGGCCGGCTTTTCCTAGCTAAATGACTTCTTGAGAAGAAAAGCCGAAACAAACTCAGAGTCATTATTTTTTTGTCACTTCAATTTCTTTAGTCTTTTCTTGATCTTTTAAAGTCCAGACAAAAAAAAGGGTTTAGTATGCAAGTACAATGCAGGAAATCATCTGACGCTTTTGACTGACTCGGCCCACTGATGGCCCGCATTCAACAGCAATCGTACGGCTCAACCTTGATTGAGGGAGCCAGCACGATCTGTATCACTATGCCTCCACGCCATCAGAAGGTGTATGCATAAGCATGTCAGCCTAAGCCATCAGACAGGTTGCCACAACTTTACATGCATATGCAACATGGTAAAATACATGTTGTAAACAATATGTAAAATTATAAAAATTTAAACAATAAAATGTCATATATTTAAATGTCAAAAAATATTATTGAATGTCAATTTAAGAATGTCTAAAAAATAAAATAATAATATATTACTTAAGTAATTTTAAATGTCAAAAGAAAATAAATAAAATTACAAATGTCAAATCAAAAATGTCAGAATGTAAATATATAAGTACTACAAATGTAAATAAAAATATTATGTCACTAATTTCAAAATGTCAAAATTCATAATGTCAATTCATAAATTAATGTCAATTCATAATTTTTAAACTCAATTCCAGGCGAGTAGAGTAAAATTGGGGCTTCTGCATCACTTGCTCTCGCGTCGCCGCTCGAGCTGCGAGATACAGAAGCCCCAATTTACAATCGAGATCGATTAATATAAATGTGATCTGCATCACTCAGAACAAAGTGAGCTGACGCAGACGCTCCCAATAATACCGTTGTTATCTGCGATCCGTCTGATTCACGATATAATATTGTATTTCATTCACCGACATATCATTGTAGTAGCAATGCAATGGGACAACTTACTGTCGTTTCTAGTTTGAGATGCTAATGTAACAACATTCTCAAGTAAGACTGCTGTGTTCAGTCGACGCGATCAGTCCGATCGGTTGTTGTGTGTATCATAATCTGGTATGGTGGCGAACTGACATAGCCAAGCAAAAATTATCGCGCGCACTTAAATAAGTACAATAAACAACAATATCATGTTCGATCACGGCACATCGTTGCATCGAAACGATTTGGTGCACATCTTGTACTAATGAATGCATAGGCCTTCCGTATAATGAGAGGTTAGCTTTTACTAGCAACTATAACTCAATAATAGAGTTGTGGACACTACCACAATGCAACAATATAGCTGAGTGTGCACATCAATTGCACATATTTGTCACAGACTAATCTTATGCCTTGCAATGTTTTCTTTTATATGTAATACTTTTTCTGTGTCTGTGACAAATAAATAGTTTTGCTCTTTCTTTCTTTCTTAGTAAGTAGCCAACAGTAGGTATTATGGAGACATAATAATTGATTATAATACAAAAAAAAATAAAGTAAAAAAAAAACATAAAAACAAAATCCAAACCGGAACAATACTCATTTGTTCCGTGCGGGAATTGAACCCGCAACACGTTGGTGCATTAGTTGTCGCGTCTATTAAACCTACTATTTACATTGTGATGCGAGTCATACTCTTAGCCAATGCGCCAAACGTGTCGTCAAAGATGTGATAAAATATTGGACCACTTTGTCTTAACATGACGTGTATAGAATTATCCAAGATAATCAATAACTCAGTACAAATGTTTATTTTTTATAATTACGATAATAAAATCTTCTAATATATAATATATTTAAGTAGTAGACAATTAGGATTCTTGATGGATGATTTATATATCTTAGTCTTAAAACAAATAGCACTTTAAAATACAATAAATGTTAGATTAGGAATCACTTATTTCTTATAAGATTATTTAATTACTCATTTAATAATAATAATTATGCATTTCATTTTCATCTACTACAGGCATTCAATCCAGCAAACCTGCCGTCTTTCTGATTTAGTCAAATCGTAAAAAGGAAATGGTGGTTTGAGTAAAAACACTTGTAGGATTTTATTACACCACACAGCTATTTCTTTTAGTATAAATTAATTTGCTTACTGCATCACTCACCTCGCTTCGCTCCGTTCGCAATGCAGAGCGCCCCAAAAATCACACTACTAACATGATCTGCGATACGGACGGTTGGCATTAGAAGTATAATATTATTTCATTCATCGATGCATCGTAATACTGGTAGCATAGTAACAATGTTTTTACTTGGGATGACATAATATAAACAACATTCTCAAGTTCGTTCGACGCGCTCAGTGCGGCTCGGGCACAGCGATGCATTCATAAAAATTTATATGTACATACTGTTATCTTTGCACAGCTCGTTGATAATTTTAATGAATGAATGCAAAATCTTAACAATGTTGAAAGTAGGATCGGGTGGCTCCCGGGTTCGATTCCCGGGTCGGCCAAAGTGTTATTGGGTTTTTCTGTTAGGAAATTCTCAGTAACAGCATGAAGTCTAGAAATGTGCCCGGTACGGCAATAGGCTCGCCTCCCTATTACGTGGGACTTAAATATATCTGGCGAAAAGTGGGTGTAGTAATACACCTTTGCCTACCTCTTCAGGGTTACAGGCATAAGACTATGAATGTATGTACTTATGAATTATATAATTGTTTTATCCACAACTAGCTTTTGCCTCTGACTTCGTCTACATGGAACTTGAACCCACGGTCACTCGGATTCCAGGTGATGCGGACGTATCGAGATAAAGCAGATTGACTGCACGTGTAGTGTTCGATCGATTAATATAAATGTGTTCTGACTTCTGCGTCACTCAACTCGCTTCGCTCGTTTCGCGACGCAGACGCCTCCAATAATACCTACTTTTGTTATCTGCGATCCGTTTTATTCACGATATAGATTATTAACATTATGTTTTCAGCTTAGAATAATAACACCTATTCTAAGGTTTTCAGGTTAGGAATTTAACTCCTTGTCTTAGTGACCAATGTAACTGTTCTCTTTGCTGAGTTTTTTATTGTACTTATAAATGTGTATCAATTCATGTACCTAATATTCCAATCAAAGTATATATTAAAACTAAATGAGTATGTTAGTGAGTATAGGAAACGATTAAGTAAAATGAAACAATCCATATTGTATCTTTTAAAAAAAGTTTATTATCAAAGCACCATTTTTTAAGCACATAACATTTTTTAATGCACATATTGAGTCATGATAGATACAATTGTACAAATCTCCGGAATATTTATAGCGATCATATAGGGTTAACAAATAAGGACAACCTTTATCTTCTAAATTAATTACATTAACACTATCTTAATATATAAAATCCTTGCGTTACTGACTGACTGACAGACACGCTACAGCCGAAACTATTGGGCGTAGGAAGCTGAACTTTGGCATGTATGTTCCTTGGGGACCGTAGGGGTGCACTAAGAAGGGATTTCCCGAAATACCCACGGGATCGGTCAAAACAGATAAATAAAAATAATGTGCAGGCGTAGCTGCTGGCATCCTCTAGTTTAAAATATTTTTCAACCATGACACTTTTTCAAGACCTTTAACGAAAACACATTTATCTTTTAAGATATCTAAAACTAAATATTGATAATTTGAGTAAGGTATAAATCCTTCGCTCCAGTATATTTTTCTATTACGCTCAATCCAGCAAACCTGTTGTCTTTCCGATTTAGTCAAATCGTAAAAAGGAAATGGCGGTTTGATTAAAAACACTTGCAGGCTTTGATTACACCATATAGCAATTTCTTTTATTATAAATTCATTTGCTTCTGTTTTAAAGCCTTGGATGTCTACAATAGCAGTCATGATAATCTACGCACGATGTTGCTCAGAGGTTTGTATTCCACAAGTCGGTCGTTTATAATCAAACAGTATGCAGTTGTCTTATCTGGTATTTGTGTTGAACATTCAAATTCCAATCTTACATCCACTGGACCAGTTTTTAAACTATCGTTTTGCCTCGAGCAGTCTAAGATGAAGACTGGGGCCTTTTCTTTGAAATCCTGCAGATCAAGCAACGGTTCTACCGGAGAGTTGTAATACGACTGGCGAAATTTCACATACATTTCATATAATATACTATATTTGTTCTCACAAAACTTTAAAGATAAAGGCTCATAAGGATAATATTGCGAATTTAAAAAGAGCGTAACATTTGTCACCTCACAATGATCAAATACCGAACTGTCTTTAGTTCTATTATTTTTTCTATTAGTTTGCAAGCAAAAAATGACATACCGAGGCTTTTCTAATTGAGAAGCAGTCTTTACTGACCAAGAATGCTTTGTGGTTTTAGGTAGTAAAGGATACTCATATAAATCCCAATTTCTAAAGGCCATCTGAATAGGTTTAACTCTTTCTAAGTGCTTTAAAAGTATTAAACGTTCTCGATTGGAAACTTTTATATGTGGTACTCTCCATTGAATTCTCTGTATATCTATTTGAAGCTGAACGACTTCATCAGTAAGAATAATACTATTTAAATTAGAATTACTCCTATTCAATATAAGTTCGTGTTTACAATTTATCGCAATTTTATTGTAATCCTCTGCAAACCCTAAAATCTTATTTAAGGGCACCACAACGCTAAAATGTCCATCACTTTAGAATCCGTTTAAATTCCAACCCCATAATGCAGAAACTTTACTTTCTGCTTCATTAAATGAGATGTATGACTTTATTGCTGAACTTTGGCATGTATGTTCCTTGGGGACCGTAGGGGTGCACTAAGAAGGGATTTCCCAAAATACCCACGGGATCGGTCAAAACAGATAAATAAAAAAAATGTGCAGGCGTAGCTGCTGGCATCCTCTAGTTTAAAATATTTTTCAACCATGACACTTTTTCAAGACCTTTAACGAAAACACATTTATCTTTTAAGATATCTAAAACTAAATATTGATAATTTGAGTAAGGTATAAATCCTTCGCTCCAGTATATTTTTCCATCACTTTAGAATCCGTTTAAATTCCAACCCCATAATGCAGAAACTTTACTTTCTGCTTCATTAAATGAGATGTATGACTTTATTGCTGATGTTATTCCAGATTTTTTTATACGATCTATTTCAATTCCATTCATTTCGTACCTGATGTCTTGGAACAAGTACATAACAGGGTTATTAGTAAACGTAACAGCTTTCTTGATCTGATGCCCATCCTTACCGAACAGCTTTGCTTGACCTTCGATGTAGATGGAACTGGCTGATGGTAGCACGTATATATCTTGCTGGTGTATGGGGATTCTGATTTCATCGTTTTCTCTAAAACTGTTATTGTAGGGATTGTATGAATGGATTTCATAACTTTCGATCGAACTATCAAAGTGTGGTAAATCGGTAATCTGTAGTATACTCATACTTTAAACCCTAAAGCTTTAAGAAAATCTTTATTTGATTTAGTAAATTTCTTCACGTTTTTCTTACGTCTGTGCACCTTTATGGTCGTTGACGGAATAGGACGTTTTATTTTCACTGAAGGGTTTTTATAATATACTATCATTTTGCTTTTCTTAAATGAAGACGTAATTGAATATTTTCTTCACCAAAGTCAATACGGTAACCAAACTGATCTACAATCCTAACAGATATGGATGAAATTATATTTTTGTTAACTGGGAAGTAAATAACGTTCTGAGGTATTTCTATCTAGCCATGACTTGGAGCAGTATCAGATATAAATTCATGAATAAAATGAGTCGGTAATCCGTTGCAGTATAAACCGTGTACAAGATCACATTCAATTCTGATAACAGCTGTTAAACTGCTGTTATTAACGGGCACATTCGGTCTTGTTTTTAATACTGAAAAGTATAGTAAACCGCACTCGTACTGATCAGATAAATGAAGAGGTGGTTGAAAATACGAAATCAGTTCCGATTTATTTCCAGAGATGGTAACCGTAGTAGACATGCTTGCATACTGAACTCTTTTAGATGATCCTTTTTATTTTATTTCATGATTATACCAAAAATTCTTTAAGAAATTTAAACATAAATGTCCACAATTGAAGGGGTGATCACGTTGTATATTTTCATAATTATATTGAATGTTAGAACCTACATATTTTATAAATTCCTTCGGAGGTTTAAGATTTCCATAACTGTCAAAATACTCAACATAATCATTATATTTTGCATAGGCTACCCAATGAGAACCAGGATTTTTTGAACTATCCAAGTTAATAACTCCACATTCTTTTTTATAAGGACATTTAGGGAGCTCATCTCTCATAAAGACACCTCTAAAATAAGGAATTCTATTCCCGTACTTTAAAATGACAAAGTTAGTTAAGGCCCGTTTGGGTAGCCGATATCTTAGTTTTTTCTTTTGATACGAAAATTTCAAGGCCGCCTTTATGTGGTTTAAGGTGTAGTCCTTTCCCAATACATAGAGCTTCCATTTTTTTATTATGTCTTCTCGATTCTTCATACAGCTTTTTAGCCATTTTGAATTCATTTATGGTTTTAGAAATACCAGCTGCACCGCCTGCTAAAGCTCCCGCAGCTGATAATCCCGCAAAAATAGGAATCAAAGGTAATACTCCCCCAGTTTTTGGAATAGGAATAACGCGAGGGAGCTTAATCGATGAATCATTAGCCAATTCTCTAGTAGCGGCAATAGCTAATTCTATTGCCATTTTCTTGCTCTTAGGTTTTAATTTTTTGATATGCCTTTTTGCTTTTGTAATAACAGATTTTAATTTACTTTTTAACCCTTTTCTAGGTGTAATTTTTGAAGAATGCTTTTTGTCCAAACCAGAACCAGTTTTAATTTTTGCTGACATAGCCTTACTTACTAAGCGTGCCGCGAGTTTTTCAGCTATACTGGCATCGGAAGCAACCGCTCGCTCTTTCACCATTTTTAACAAAATTAAATCAGCCTTATGTCGATCCTTTAAGTTTGATGACTTGTGATATGCAATATCGTGATCTTTGCAGTATTCGTCCAACTTATTTACGCCGTTATCTCCTTTTGTTAGTCTTTTTATTAATTTAGTACCTGGGCCACAGTAATTATATCCTGGTAAGTGTAATTCAAATGGTAAATTATTAATAAGCCAATTGAGAAGACTACTCTCTCCAAAACACATTATAAGACTGATGATTCCGGTTTGAATACTTTAATAAATAGTTATGTGATTCGAGTTTGTTAACGTTATTTTATTTATAATATTACATTCGATTTATCAATCCAACTGCTTTCAGCTGAAGACAAACCTAACCATTTTACTAAAATCCTGTTACCTTTTTTTCTAAGAACTTTCTCGACTAGATATATATTGGGATGTTTTGTTTTTTGAAGTTCTTGTGTATAAAATGCTCCTAAAATAGGCAGACCTCTGATAGTGTCTTCAATTAAGTAAGTTATAGGAGTTGTATTTTGTATTTTACGAATTTTAAATATTTCTGTTGACCAGTATTGTATTTCACGAATTTTAAATATTTCTGGGGAGTATAACCTTTTTCAAATGAACCTTTGTATTTACTGATACGCACATAATCACCTACTTTGTACTTGCTTTTTAAATTATCATTTTTTGGCAACTTTAAATACCTTTCTAATATCAGTTTTTTATTCATATTGTTCACATTAGCAGGGATTTCATTAATAGTGCGATGGTGAGTGTGATTGTATTTGTAAATAACATCATTGAGGGTATTATTTACCCAATTGTAATTGCCTTTTAAACTAAATTCCTTATAGATTTTAGATTTCAATGTTCTGATAAATCGTTCGACTATTGAAGCTTTTTTTGTTGAGAAGGTTGAATAATGGTTAATATGAAACGATTTCATAAGCTTCTGAAATTTGTTATTATAAAATTCTGTTCCATTATCGGTTTGCAGATTTTTAGGAACACGCCCTTTATCCAACAAAGTTTTGAAAGAGTTATACACATCCTCTTTGCTTTTACTTCTCATAGGAAAGGCCCAAGCATATTTCGAAAATGAATCAATAACGGTAAGAATATATCTATAATTTTTATTTTCTTTTGAAATTGATTGCAAATCAATTAAGTCTGCTTGCCACAAGTCATCTATATCTCTCATTACAACATGTCTTCGCGGATAGTTCACTCTCGCATTTTTATGAATTTCGTTTACCACGTCAGCTTTGCTCATGTTCACAACTCAGTAGGTATGTTTGTCTCGAATTCTGCTATAATACTGAATAAAAAGCATATTATTAGGGCTATTTATTATTTAATTATGTCAGCTTCTTTTAACTCTTCGATTATTGATAAAATTTCATTATCATGATTTGTATTACCAGCATCTCGGGAAGCAATTAATAGTTTCAATCTTTCAACCAGTTCGTTAGGATCGTCCCAATATACCAAGTCAGTGCTATTTTTGTATTTCTTTAACGTTGGTAAGCTTCCTCCAAATTTAGTGACAATATTATTGTTTGACGATTCAGAAAACAATGGTTTGATTATTTCACGATATTTTATACCTTTATCGCCTCTTATTTGCCCATTAGGATTGAAATCTCTCTTATGTGCATTTGTATAATGCAACATATCTTTATAGACAAGTTTATCTTTGCTCGATATTTGTTTCAAATCAGGTTTTCTTCGAAGTAAAAGTTCTTTTAAACCAGGGGTTAAATTGAAGCTTTTGTCACCAACTTTAATTAAAATGGTATTATCATTATTTGCACTATCTATTTTAGAAAACAAAACTATTGAATTACCCATTAATATTTTTTTGTTTTCACTCCTTATTCCAAATGGTATGTTTAGGTCATAAATATCATGGATATCACGACCCTCTAATGATATTTCTAAATCATTCGGTAATTCCGTCTGGGGAGGCTTTTTAACGTTCAGTACAGAATTCAGTCCTGGGTCATAGCATTCTTCAAACTTAGTAGATGAGCTAGTATTAATGTCACCTAATTCCACGTCTTCAAAATTAGAGTGTGTATTCTCAAAATTTTGTATTTTTTCTAATGTTTTATTTTAATCAACTAGAGTTTTAAGGGGATCTGTGACAGGTTTTAACATTTTTTCAAGTGATAAGTTCGTAGTGTTCCTGGTTTTTCATTTGTTTTATTTTATTCTTTATGGAGTCTACAGACTTCATTAATTCTATTTTAATATTTTTCTCCATGTTATACTTATTAACAACTGTATTCAGCTAAAGAACAAATTATACTGAATTTGATTTGCCATGTTAATTACTTCCTCCGTACAAAGGAGAGGCCTAGTCCAGCAGTGGACTGTTAAAGGCTGATGAAGAAGAAGAAGAGTTAATTACTTATATATATATAGACATATAAACAGTCAGTCAAATTTAAAAAACATATCAAAGTTCTGTCTGTACCTTCCAATGACGATTCTTTATTAATAAGTAGAAAATTATAAGGTTTACTCCAAACAGTTTGACAAATATTTCTAAACTCTTTCCACTGTAAATCAGAAGTAACATGCTCTTCATAAATATGTTTTAAATTCACATCATCTTGTTTGAATATAATAAGAAAATTCACATTGTCACGCAACAGTTGTTTTGGAATTTTGGAATAGGTTTGAGATAAATAGAAACAATCTATTTGTTTATGTCTACCCATACAAAAATAATTGCGAATATTAACTTGATTTTCACACGCAACATCATCAAAAATAAACACAGAATTTGTTAAAGCTTCACTCGGAGAAATCACCTCTTTATCATCGCTAAATTTGTAGAAGTTAATCTGCGAGACTCTTCCTAATACTTCACTCAAGAAACGATACTTTGGTTGAAATGAAGTTTTGGAATAAAGATAAAGATTTTTAAATTTTAGACCATTTTCATGTAACAATAAACTAATCATAACGTTTGTTTTACCACAGTTCGATGGACCGCACATTATACATCGAATCGTATTCGGTAATAAAGGACTATGTCTGATCTGGTGAGAAGTTTCATTTAAATCTATATTATTAATTTTCAAAGATATGGGTTGCTTGATCAACTTCATTTTGACAATTACTGTAATGAATGTCTAACACACATATTTATAGGTAGCTATAACTTTAACACTAAATTAGATATACATATCATAAAGTATAAATAACAGCATTTAACATGTTTGAACAGGTCTAGAAAGTTAGGAATTTTGTATTCTCGTATTACAATATTATATTTTTAATAATTGATTTCATTTGGTATTGAATATCATACAGATTTAAAATTGCATTCCTTATTTCATTATGCTGTCATAGTCAGCCGAAACAGGACCTGTTGCTAGCAGAGAAATCAAGTTTTATAGGTAAGTACGTTTTTAATGTTATTAGTTATTACAATATTATATTATATTATTATATGAATAATTAGATATCTTACTTTAGTTTTATTTTCAGAATCATGTCATACAGCCCCAGCATTCTCAACATTGGAGGACTTAACAGATTTGTATTTGATAATGTTGATTCTCAAATCCCAAGTCCTTTGGACGAAGTTGACCAGACAGAAATACAAGAGGTTAGTAAATATTATTTTATTCCTCATAGTTAAATTCATATAGTTATGAACTTTTCATGTATATTTTTTATGTTATTATATTGCAGGACAATGCTTTGGCAGAGAATGGTAGACAGTTAAAAAACAAGCCATTTTTTTACTCTCAAGGAAATTATGAATGTTTTGAAAAGCATCGGAACAAATCCTCTGATCAGGTAAGCATTACATAAAATGTATTTATGTTTAAAAACATTTATTTTTGCGCGTCCACATTATTATATATTTATGTGTGATTTATTTTTTTTACAGGTTACTAGCCCATATTTCTCCACTCAAGACGATGGCATAACATACATTGAACCAAACTTTTTTACAAAGTCAAAAAAATTGTCACCGTCTAAAAAGCGTCAAAGCTTATTTACGTCATCGGCAAATTCGTACATTGTTCGAAAAAATCGTCCTAAGCAAGGACGTCTTCTAATTAAGATAGATATTCGTGAATTAGATTATGTAGACAAAAATAAAAAAACGAGGCTTGCTTAAGTGCACAATATGTGGTTGAGGAGCCTTATGATGATGTAATGGATATCACAGAGACATTAATAAAAAAAATAAGTAAGAAATTGTGTGATACTGAGTAGTCTTAAGATAATGTTTTTATTTACGTTTAGTTGTATTTCTAAAAATAAATACATGTTATCTTTTTAAAAATGTGTAATTGTTATGAGTCAATGTTTGTATGCATGCTTTATATTTATGTAAAAATTAAATAAATGTTGTGGCTGAATTTAGTAGCTCAGTACCGAATTGTGGAATACAAACCTCTAAGCAACATCGTGCGTAGGCTATCATGACGGCCATTGTTGACGTTCAAGGCTTTAAAACAGAAGCAAATGAATTTATACTAAAAGAAATAGCTGTATGGTGTAATAAAAACCTACAAGTGTTTTTAATCAAACCACCATTTCCTTTTTACGATTTGACTAAATCAGAAAGACGGCAGGTTTGCTGGATTGAACGTAACAGAAAAATATACTGGGGTGAAGGATTTATACCTTACTCAAATTATCAATATTTAATTGCAGATGTTTTAAAAGATAAGTGTATTTACGTTAAAGGTCTTGAAAAAATGTTATGGTTGAAGGATATTTTAAATACTAATAATTTAATTAATTTAGAAGATAAATGTTGTCCTAATTTGTTATGTTTATATGATCGCTATAAGTGTTCTGAAGATTTGTACAATTGTATTTATCATGACTCAATATGAGCTTTAAAAAATGTTTTGTGTTTAAAAAAATGGTGCATTGATAATAAACTTTTTTTAAATTGATAATATACATTGTTTTATTTTACTTAATAGTTTCCTAGACTCATTAACATATCCATTTATTTTTTAAATTGATAACATGATTACATTGATATTACATGGAGTGAGGAATTCATTAGGTACCTACACACATTCATAATAAAAACTCACTAAAAGTAACGCTACCATTGATCACTAAATAATTGCTAAACTTAAAAAAATATGTTAACTATAACAGTATGGTATTACTGGGCACTCTGAGTTATGCAGAACACATTAATATGAATCGATCTCGATTGTAAAATTGGGGCTTCTGTATCACGCAGCTCGAGCGGCGACGCGAGAGCAAGTGATGCAGAAGCCCCAATTTTACTCTACTCAGGCGTTTTTGTCTTTTTTTTTTTTTTTTTTAACCGTGCTCCTCATGTACCCATGTGTCGGAGGGTAGGGTTTCACCAAAGCATTCCTCGCTACCCCCCGACGGGTATTGGCCTACCAGATGGTCAGGCGGGCCCCGAACGAAACCCCCTTGGCGGCGGATGAAGGTGTTGGGCTCCGCCGCCAAAACACCCAGCGGCCGCAGAGGATAGGGAGGACGGCAACGCAACACCGCATCTCCTCTTCCTCTGCGGCCCCACCGCGACGCAACGATGGTGCGCCCCCATTTGGTCGCGGGAGATAGGGCGCGGGGCAACGCAACACCCACACGTCTCTCCTCCCGCGACCGCACCCGACTGCGAGGGACAGACAGAACTGTCCCCCGCACCCGCACCATGGGACGCATCCTACGCAGGCCTCTACCAAGCCCACGTGGAGCGTCCCCTCTCTGGATCCCGCTTAGCTTCACCGTGGGTGGCTTCTAACCCACGGTTACTGAGCCCCCCCACCACGACAAGGTGGAGATCCCACGGGGGGGCAGGCGTTTTTGTCTGCTAAATAATCTTTAACTGTGTAATAAGCTTTTGAACACAAGCTCTGTTTAATAAATACTTTGAATTTATTAATACTTAGTTCCTGAATATTACCTGGAATTTTGTTATAAAAACGTATGCTTTTTTTTAATTCTCCGATAGTTTACCAGCGCATTATAAACGACACCTTACGCTGCCACCTTAATGAAGGAAACGTTCTAGTTTACGTCGATGACGTTCTTCTGCTAAGTAATTCCGAGATAGAAGGGATTGAACTGTTGCGTGAAGTTCTCAAGACGCTTACATCAGCCGGTTTTTCTATAAATTTGGCTAAATGTTCGTTTCTTGTCACAGAGGTAGAATATTTGGGTAGGTTAGTTAGTCAGGGTCAGGTTAGGCCGAGTCCACGAAAAGTGGAGGCCCTAGTTAACACCTCGCCACCCGAAAACGTGAAGCAAGTGCTTCAGCTGTTGGGTTTGGCAGGTTATTTTCGGCGATACATAAAAGTCAATCTAACCCGTAAAAACGTCAAATTCATTTGGAGTCCCGAATGCGAGTCCATTCGTCTAGATCTCATTAAAGAACTGACCAATGTTCCGGTCCTTTCCATTTTTAATCCAAGCTTTCCCACCGAAGTCCATACAGACACCAGCAGTGCTGGATACGGTGCGGTACTTCTTCAAGTACATCCAGACTCAAAAAAACACGTAGTGGCTTATTTCAGTAGGTCCACTCAGGGTGCTGAAGGGAAATACCACTCCTACGAACTGGTAATACTTGCCGTGGTCAGAGCCCTCCAAAACTTTCGACATTATCTGGTTGGTCTGAAATTTGTGGTCGTGACAGATTGTAACGCCCTAAACGCAACAGAGCGAAAGAAAGACCTTTTGTCCCGAGTAGCCAGGTAGTGGATCTACCTCCAGGACTTCGATTTCTCAATCGAGTATCGAAAAGGAGTGATGTTACCCCATGCTGACTACTTAAGTCGCAACCCTGTTGCTGTCAATCAAATTTCTAGACCCAAAAATTGGGCTCAGATTGCGCAATCAGCCGATAACGAGACACAAAATCTCATTTAAAGACTCCACGATGGCAATCTCGATGCTGATCGTTATTCCGTCCGAAATGGAGTCCTGTATTACAAGTACACCCCAGTAGGCCAAGAGCCACGCCTACTCTGCTATATACCCAAAGGGCACAGGCTTAGTCTTATGAGAGTATTTCATGACGAGCACGAACATATTAACCTAGAGAAGACCCTTGACCTTATATTAAGACATTTTTGGTTCCCCGGACTCAGACAGTTTGTTAGCAAATATATTGCCCACTGTCTCGTGTGTGTGTCGCAAAAGAGAGTTCCTCGGGCTCCTCTGCAAACAATTACTTCCTGGGCAAAACCCGATACACCGTTCCACACTGTTCACGTTGACGCTTTAGGCCCTCTATCTGGAGGATACAAATTTGTATTACTCATCGTCGATGCTTTTACCAAATATACCCTCCTCTACCCGATTTGTAGACAAGATACTAGTGAGTTAAAACGTGTCGTTTCTCAAGCTATTTCTTTGTTCGGAGTGCCTAAGCTTATGGTCACTGACAAGGGACGAATGTTCGAGTCCAGTGAGTTTGTGACTTGGATAGATGAACTTGGTTGTAACCTGCATTATATAACGCCGGAAATGCACCAGGCGAACGGCCAAGTTGAGCGTTACATGCGTACTGTCCTCAACATGCTACGTATCCAGACGAACTACAAGAACGTATCCTGGTCAGAAACGTTGTGGAAACTTCAGTTGGTATTAAATATCACGAGACAGAAGACAACGCAGACGTCACCATTGAACTTTCTGATTGGCACCGAATCCACAACTCCCGTGATTCAAGCTCTGGTGCGCGATGTAACAGTCGAAGGATCGACACCGAACAGAGAGGTCTTACGGGAGGTAGCCAGAAGCAGGGCCCGTGAACTCCTAAGGACCAACCAAGCTAGACAAGACGAACAGGTTAACCAACGGCGACGTCCACCTCGCAAATTTAACGTTGGTGACTGGGTGTTCGTCATTAAATTTTCTCAGTCAACAGGAAAACTGGACTCCGGAATGCGTGGTCCGTATAAGGTGGTAGAAATACTACCTAGTGGACGCTATATGCTTCGTTTGCTCAGTGGTAGCTATGGAAAGGTTACACAAGCTGCTGCCCAGTACATGGTGCCGTGGCGCGGCGAGTGGTGCCCAGAAACGTGCAACGCGTTCTTTGAGAGTAAGTAAATCACTGCCGTTCGATTTACAAAAGTAGCATTGTTTGTTTGAATTTACAGACAGCAATGATGTTTGGCTGCTGCGTTGTGCTGTGATGCCGCCGGCAGCAGGCGCGTATGCGTCGCCGATGGTGTTGGCTCCCGTTGCCGAGTCACTGGCAGCCACGTGAATTTGACCATGTGCGGTCAACATGTGGTCTCACACGTATGAATACGGTCTACGTGTTGAGAGGACTCACACGTATGAATACGGTCTGCGTGTTGAGTGAACTCGTGCGTATGAATACGGTCTGCGTATCGAGTGGGTTCTTACACATGATTATGATCAGTGTATGAGTCAGCTTACACGTATGAATACGGTCTGCGTGTTAAGCGGCTTGCACGTATGAATACGGTCTGCGTGTCAAGCGGGTCTGCTGGTTGTCAGACCATGTTGCAGGTGCTGGAAGCTGAACGCTGGTCGCGGTCGCCGTCAGCAATACAGCGGTGAAGAATCTGCACTGGACACATGCAGGACTATGCTAGCTTTTGCTTTGCTTTTTAAATAGAGAAAGAGGAATGTGTGTGATTGTGTGCCTATTCAAAGTTATGAACTGTTTAAGAGAGCGATGAATGAATTGATTGGTTGATGACGAGTGAAACTGTGTGACAGGTTGAACGCTTTTACGCAAATTGCTTGACTAGCTTCTAATAAAATCTTGTTTGCAGACGAAGATGCTGATGACGACTCTGAGCAAACGGAGTCATCTACTGTGGTTGAACCATCCCCTCAACTAGTAGGCGAAGTGGAGTTCGAGCCACCGACTTCTCCAATCGCGGGTCCTAGCGGGGCCACCACAAAAGTTTGTGTCGAGGACGACACCTCGTCAGGAGAAGCCGTGTAAGGAGACTCATCGGTTACGTCAGTAACTACCTCCACAACGCCTATAAAAGCAAGGCGCTGGGGATAGCTCGTCCATTTGCTTCTCTGCTCTCGGACTGTAAGGACGTGTGAATCATCGCCAGTCGCAAAGTTGCGTAAGCCATTTAAGTTTAGTTATTCGATTATTTGCTAAAGTGATTAAGTGTTGATAAAGAATTGCTTAGTGGATTTTAAGTTTGTGTTGTGAACTGTAAGTAATTTTGATTGTTATGTGTGTCGATTTTAATTAAGAAATAAA
Source organism: Euclidia mi (assembly GCA_944739405.2). Classification (NCBI taxonomy): domain Eukaryota; kingdom Metazoa; phylum Arthropoda; class Insecta; order Lepidoptera; family Erebidae; genus Euclidia; species Euclidia mi. The sequence continues at coordinate 18,956,383 of OX123204.2, read as the reverse complement.
AATGGTTTCTTTGTTGTGAATTGTATTTTTTTCAAACAAAATCCACATCTGAATCTTACAATACTTTATAAACAAAAATTAGCTCTGCGTCTTCATTTTTGTCTAATAAGTTAAAAGCGTTTTTGTGCAAAATGGTTTAAAGATGATGTATAGTTGTAGCCTAGTTTCAACTCATAAGCTGGTAAAGAGATAACCAATAATAATAATATAATATTCATTATTGTTCGCCGTTCCAAGACACGACTTGTTTCGGGCAGCCTAAGAGCGGACTCCATATGTGTCTCAGCAGACCTTACTTGCTCGATTTTGAATAATTCTTTAATACGTTTTCTTTTAAACCACAGAATTAATACCGTCAGTAAACATGTGTACCTTTTTTGCACTGACTTTAGTTTCCATTTTAGATGACGCTGAGTCAGCAGCGGAATAGAGATTTTATCTGCACCCTAGAAACACCGTCATTGCTTTTTTCATTTCGCAACCTTTGAAAATTATCATTCCGACCCAGAATAGTATTCTACAAAATTCCGACTTATGCTAATTGTTCACCATCGGTCTTATAATTTTATCAATAGACTCACGCCTGTTTTCCCAAAGGGGTAGGCAGAGGTATAATATTGCAACCACATTTCACACAGGGACGAATTTTAAGACCCACGTATTAGGGGGTAAGCCTATTGTCGTTACCGTACAAATTGCCTGACTCCGTGCTGCTACTGAGAATTCGGAAAAACTCAGTAACACTTTTGCCCGACCCAAGAATTGAACCCGGTACCTCCCGAGTAGCAGACGAATGTGCTATCCACTGGACCATGGAAGCACACATGTTCATCTGAACCCAAACTAAAAAGTGCTAGTGTTCAAACCCTTAACTGGTAAGCATACTTAAATATGCATTAAATACACCCAGATAGATACATAACAAATCATACAAAGATTTGTCCTTGGTAGGAATCGAACCTACGACCTGCGGTTAACCTGTGAGGGTTGCCAACCACTCTGTTCAGAATCTGGCTAGAAAGACTGGGAAATTGTTTGCAGAGGGCAGTGGAAGCGTGATTACATGCATCCAGGTTCTAGGCAAGGCAAAAGTCGAACATATGTTACTGTGTTTCACAGCGGTGAAAATTACATGCAAATTTACTTACCCGAATCTTCACTGATGTCAGGCTTGAGCTAAATATGACATACTCAGAACTAAAATTGGCCAATATTAGCTTATGAGTGAATTATCTTTATAGCTACCAGTCCAAGGCGTCTGTCTTCAGAACACGAGGTGCAGATTTACAAAATTTTACAAATGTTCAATAATTCACCAATTTTCAAAATCAAAAGCGGCATTCACAAGGGCTCCAAATTTACTTCAATTACAATACAATTCGCGAAGCTTCAAGCATGTGCTTTTCGAAAAGGCGATATTTTACGAGACGACAAAAACGTAATAATTTTTCAAGCAACGAGCAAAAAAGGGAAGTGTCATCTTACAGTGTGACCAGAGTCAAAAAATTAGAATAAACAAAATAATGATACCAACTAATATTATTGATTCAACTTATCATAGACAATATTTCTATTTCAAACACACTCGGTCAACAGGCTAGTCGCCTGTGAGTTCATAAGTTGCAAATATTAGCTTAACTTTATAAAAACTAACAGCTCAAAATATAAATTAAAATATTTTAATACACATTTACTCTTAAAACTGAAAATATAAAGGCATGAATATATAGAACATAAAATAAATTTATTTCAATAAAAACAGTAACGATTAAAAATTTTAAATTTGAATTTCTATTCAAGTGTATTTAAAATATTTTAGTCTGAGTTTTCAGAAATTATTACTTGAGTAGCTTCACGTATATAAGTAATAAACAAAGATTTTAACTATATAAAAAGTCGGTTCACGTCGTTCAAATCGTTGGTACTTATAATTTACTCAACGTCATACTCGTATATTTCTATTAACGACTTTTGACAATATTTATCCAGTGTCACGCTATGGTCTAATATGAGCCCGAGTGATTCGTGAGGCTACCTCATAAAACAATTGTTATGTGCATATTGCCCAACACAAATAAATTAAATACAAAATAAAAATAACTAGTTAATGTTTGTACAGTTTTGTGCTGGCTGATCTGAATAACATCGTTTTCGATGTAAGTTTAAAGTTATCAATAGAAGCATTTTCCTTACCATAGGTCCTGAAAATATTGCACTGATAAACAAATGGTCTAATGGTAATTAGCTATCGTAGCCTCCGACAGCCAAAACATCTTATAATCATATAAAAAAACACATAATTATAATCAACACACGATTACCACATCAAAGTTGTTAAGAATAAGTATAGGCCATAAACCAATTCCAAGCAATCTGTATCCACCTCAGAAAGTGGACAGCACTCGAGATGTAACTTGATCACTGCACTCTAAAATGCTCTTAAAATGGCGGCTACAGATATTTTGTACCGTCGCTTGAGACACATATTCAGGTTAGAACTATAATGCTAGGAAATCTGCTCTGTACGTGATAAAACTATTGCAATATACCTGGTTCTGATGTAATTTTTCGTGTTTTTCCAATAGTCTTACGATTTCCTGGACTTTTATGGCCAGTTTCTGAAACTAAGTTTGCAGCTATCAATCTAACTATAGTTTAGATTGATAGCTATTAGTACATTAGGCTCGGCAATAAGCTCGCCCCTTATTACGTGGGACTAAAGTATATCTGGCGAAAAGTGGGTGTAGAATTACACCTCTGCCTACCTCTTCGGGGTTATAGGCGTGAGACTATGTATGTATGTAGTACATTGAATCAACGGAATTATGAAATATATTATGAATTATGCCGCTGAAATGAAGATTTGATTGAAATATATATATGAGTGTGTGGGTTAAAAGCTTCTATTAAATTAGTCGCCATTGATTAGGTATTTAAGCAGTGCGGCCTGTGCTCTTTGTATTTTAAGTTTTAAAGCAATATTAATTTGCCGGCCAACGTGTTACATTTAGAGAAAGAAGAACAGAACTAGAACATAATATTTTGCTCAGCCTTAAACACACGTGTGACACTCGAAACACCACAGGTGCGTTGCCAGTCTGGACGGGAAAAGGAATAGGAGTGGAGCGGAATGAGGTAGAAGCAAAAGAATATGGAGTCTCCAGCATTCTTACTTACCGCACGAAACGTAACTGCATAGATAACGTTAGTTTACATCGATATTGTGTGAGAGGCATGTACTTCCCCAATCGAGCCGACTGGCGCTGAAATCAGTAAGGCTCTAATACTTCACAGCACTAATTCTTCTTTTTCTCTTCTGACTCTGTAATGTGACTTGTGGTAAAGAATTATCTTATCTTATCTCACAAAATAGGCATATCAGCCATGGAGCGATGAGCCACGCGCAATTTTTTCTTATGTGACTAGATAAAAGATTAATAGCCATTGATATCTATTATTATAATGTTATTAAAATAGCAATTTCCGCCATAAACATTAATCTTGTGTCACTGAATACTTTACAAATATTCAATCAACGGACACATAATACCAAGACTCGACTTGAACAACAAATTGTAAATTACACAAAGTGTTGTCTCGTGTGCGACGCAGTGCTAAACGGTGGCCATTAAACCACTACGCCATATGTGCAGTCAATATATTAGTAGCATCGAATATATATGCGTAAGCCCAGATATGCGACAGACGAATTTACGCCTCGTCATCGAAGCGCGAGTCTCTACTTACGTTATGTTTACGCTCCTCTGAGCGTTAAAAAGTAGGTGTTACGTTTAGCCAGAAGCTAAACGTAACACCTACTTTTTAACGGATATATTATGTACTAGTTAAACGGAGATTACTGCCAGGCAAGTGGTCCTGAGCATGAATTCACTTTTCAAAGGTATGAGGGTACTTAATTGTTAATTATCGCTTGCTAAATGGTAAAGGAAAACTTGTGATAAAACTGTTTGAGAGTTATTCGCAATATTCTCGAAAGACACGTGAAGTCTGCAGACCTACACTTGGACACCGTGGTGAACTTATAACTCTTATTTTGGCGAGAAGAGAACCGTACCTGTGTAAAGTCCACTTCTTGCCAAAATATGTCAAAACAGGAACATAATTTCGATGAGATATACATAGTTTTAGTCAACCTGTGCGGTTCTGTGGTACTTATTATCTTTATTTTATTGACTACTAGTTTCTGAGTGCTACTTTCATGTGAGTGTCGGTTATTGAATAGAAGGTAAGGTATCCTATAATATGCTAATTTGAGGTAGGTAGTTGTATAAGCTATTTTTATGACTGACGAGTGTCAGTTATCTGATGGCAAGCGGCAATCGCCGCCCATAGACTTTGGACATGTCGGGACACTACTGGGAAAATACACCAGGTCACGTCTTTATACTTTTATAGGCCTTGAAATTGCGACAGTAAATATAAACTGGACAAATATTTTTTTAAGTGTAGGCGTTAAGCAACGTGTGTTGGCTATAAATAAACCTTGAGGAAAAAAATAAACACAGCCATATTCTTTACTCGATTATTAAAATATTCAACGAGATACGATCCAATAATAAACTTTCATTCTAATCAATATCATTTGTCTTTTTTCATGATAAACACTTTATATTTTAGGGTTTATAAAGGTAAAGGGCAAATAAATATCAGAAGAATATGATGTTGTAAACTAGCTTCATTGGTTGTTCGAGTTTCTATACAAACTTTCAACTTCTCAAATTTTAATGAAATTTTATAGATATGAATAAAATATCAAGGTAATAAAACATATTACAAACTTTAGCAAAATATTAGTTCTAAAATGCATTAACTATTATATTGCAGTAACTATTACCTACCCTCAAACATTTTCGTAATGTTCCATTTAGAAAATATTAGGAAAGAATTTTCAAGAAAAAATTAAATCCCTCCTGACATTTCAGAAATCTTTACCTGATGTGACTGTAATACATTTTTTTAAGTTTGTTACAAATAATAATTATTAGTGAGAGAGCGTTTTTTTACACACTACAAACTTTAATCACCCTACCGATAAAACAATTACCAAAGCAAGGTTAATTACCCGGCAGTCAATTTGAACTAATCACAATAAAATTGCTGTACTTTGCAATTGCGTTAATGATATTCTACATTGAGTACAGGTTTTACATATAAATCAATTTACATTAAATCTAGATATTTCACGCATATTTAGATGGTACTCAGGCTTCGTTTTCGCCCCATATGTACCTACAGGAAGCTGAGCGGTATGCGAAGGAAACATCTACAAAGCGAGCTAAGGCAAATAAAACCAATGATGACAAGAACACTACCGGCATCTAATGGACACAGACGGAACTACGACGAGCTATTAAAGATCCCTAATTGCGCTATAAGAAGTTAAAATATTAATAAAATAAATATTTCTACGACATACACCCAACACCATCTAGTCCCAAACTAAGCAGAGCTTGTAGTATGGGTACTAGACAATACGATTAATGAAAGGTGAAAGGATGTGAACTTCCTTTCACCTTTCATTAATCGGGAATTAACATCATCGGGCTGCGGCCCACCTTTGATCCTTTTTCTACTCGTTTGTAAAAAACCACACCATAATCCTTTTGTTGCATCATTTCCTTGTACCTCCCTCATCTCTAATGAAAACGCTACCTCAGATTGGGTTCAGAGTAAGTACGGTCACCCATTAGTATTGCAAATATAAGGTCCAGATTACTCCAGATTATATTGAGGATAAAAAATGTTACTCGAGGATTTTCAGTATGTATAATTTTCATATTCCGAGAGAAATGTAAAGTAACTAAGGTCTTTATTTCCATTTATTTGCTCCCTAAACTTTTAGCGTGATAACCTAAAAAAGTAGTGCTTGAAACAATTTTGACATTTATATAAAACTTTATTTTGCCTTTTATAAGAGACGGAGGTTTCATACCTCGAAAATGTATGCCCTTTTTGATTACAGATTTTGAAGCAGTGAGACACACCAGCAAAGTGATAATTTTATATATTATTTATCAGGTCTTTATCTAGAGACTGCTCAGACAGATACACGATTGGAAGTTTTTCGCTAGAATTTTAATTTGAAAAACATGCTTTCTCTTAATATTTTTAGGATATTTTAAAAAATACTTAACTTTTCGCCCTTGAAATTGCTACTCACTGGAAGAAGGGCTAGTTTATTAGGGATTGGTCTAACGATTTTTTCTTAAACGATTATTACTTGAGTTATGAACGAAATAAGATTTCAGACAGTTTCGTGATGGCATGCCATGTCAAAAACCGTGCGACATTCAACTTTATAGCTAAAACTTAGCGATGACCTCTGCACGATTTTTTGACCTTCGAGGTAGCGCCTTAAATAAATGGTAAGCAATTTGTGGATATATATTCTTTACGAGATTGAAATACATAGATAGAATATTTAAATATTAGAAGTTTAATTCAAAGTGGATCATTTAAGCGAATTCCGTGGCGTAACATACACACTCGCTGAGTCAGCGGCTGCACCCGCGCTGTTTAGGATTACTGTTCCGCACCCGTGGCTCATTGCGTGATAGTTACCGTTATATATAGGCCTTCCTCGATAAATGGCTATCCAACACATAATTATTCAAATCTCACTAGTAGTTCTTGTTCTGTCCGTGTGGTGACGGATTAAGAATACCAATTGTTACCATCCCATATCATCCCATGGGTGTCGTAAGAGCCGACAGAGGGAGCATATTATGCAGAGAACAGCACTGTAAGAGAAGGAAAACTTGATACAAACCCTATACCAACCCGCTTGGCCAGCGTGGTATAGTAGGCCAATTCCTTCTTTCAAAGGAGAGGCCTAGTCCAGCAGTGGACTATTAAAGGCTGACGATTGGCTGACGATGATGAGTAGTTCTTGGGGTTAGCTGTTTGTTTTTTTATGTAATAGGCGGCAAATGAGCAGACGGATCGCCTGATAGTAAGCGATTACCGCCGCCCATGGACACAAGCAACACCAGAGGAGTCGCAAGTCCGTTGCCGCCTTGTGGGTTAGGAACATGGATAGGAGATGAGGGAGACGGAATTGGGGATAGGGCCTCCGGCACTCCCACTCATCCTATGAACCGCAACAGTATAGGTACTGATACTTAAATCAATTTTCTGTGAGAATGAAAAGGTCGCGTCTTCTCCGGTCGAGCCGGCACATTTATACTACCTACTACATACTACCATATTTGTTTAGTTGAAAAAACAAACTTTTCAGATTTATAATATTATGTGTCTCTTTTTCGCGGCTATTCTTCTAACATGTGGTGTTAGAAGATTAACTGGTCCTTTGGGAGGCTTACACGAGATATGGGTCCAACGTGCAGAGGCCCGTAGAGAACTTTAATCTAAAATGGGATGGGACACAGGTCGCGGAGCTTTCCCATTGCACTATTGAGTACAGCTATGGACTAGCCGCAGCACGTGTAGGACTACTGTTTTCTAGTGGATCTAATGAAATCGGATTATGAGGATGGGTGTTTAGTGTACTGGTAATTAATGCTATGGATGAAAAACGGCACCTGCCAGTAATACTTTAATAGTAGTCTGCATGGCAGGTGGTGATGCGGCAACTCACTGGATGGGCCCTATCTAAACAGCCACCCAAAGCAAAAACACTCTGCCATAAAAGCAGCCAGAGGGCAACAACGTTGCGAGTGACTAGGGGTGTCGAGAGGTCCGGCACCGGTTTCACCATCGCGGGTCTCGTGACAACGGAGACCCGGAGCGGGTTTCCCCGTAATTACGCCCTTGAGAATGACACTTCCACCCCCGAGCTAATAGCTCATGCCGCTTCCCTCTGGCCGGCCGATCAAGGCAAGCCAGAGTTGAGAGTCCTGCGGGAGCTCTTGGCAATCCACTCCGACCAGCCAGTAAAGGCAAGCCGGAGACGAGACACACATTCACATTCAGCTCACCACAAAGCTGCCCTGCGGTTGTAAGCTTTCTTCTCATCTTGTAATATTTTTTTTGTTTATATCACAAGATGAAATTCTTCAGAATAGCACATGTATAACTTTTTATTTCTTTGAACTACTCCCATGTAGGCGAAGCCCGAAACCAGTTATATACATACATGTGCACACATATAACACGTAAATAACATTATAGGAATTTAAACTTACGTGGTCATTTAAACTTATTTTAAATTGTCTTTCGGGATTTATACCACGTACCTTTGTTTGGAGTAACCGATATTTCGGCACTGTTGCAAGCGCCATGTTTACGGATGAACTGAGGGTATTGCGGGTGGATGAATGTTACGAGCAAGTATAACGGTCTACCCGCTTTCTTACTCGTTTTTTGCGTACAACACCACTGCCACTGTTTTCACTATCGCACTGTACCCGATTACGACATACTACACTCAATACGTCAGCTCGCGGTTTGACTTTCTTATTTTCACGGGTTTTATATAGACATACCACTGGATGCCAGATACTCGACAGTTGAAACCCATCCTCTCTATTGAAATTTCTGAACTTCTTAATTTCAATAACTTCCCTAACCATTCGGGGTATGCAGTGGCGTTCTGTCGAAAGCACCTGAAGGTTGTGTAACTCAATCCAGTGGTCGGTACCCGAGTCTAAGAGATGTTGAGTTATGGCTGACTTGTGTGGTTCATTATTTTTGACTGCCCTTATGTGTTCCTTTATCCGACAAGAGATGGTGCGTTTAGTCTGTCCTATATAGGAACTCCCACAGCTGCAGTCAATTTTGTATACACCTGGCTTTTCTAAGGGAAGACTGTCTTTCGGCGATCTTATATATTGCGACAGTTTCTTAAAAGGAGTGAAGATAGTTTTAACTGAGACCTTCTTAAGGATATTGGCGACCTTATCTGTCACTCCTTTGACGTACGGCAAGTACGCTGGGTGTCGTTCAACCTTGAAGTCCAGGTGTTTCTTAGTATGTCTGGGTGGTCTGATTCGCCTACTGTACCCGTTCTTGTGTAGAACGTCGCTTATATGTGAAAGTTCCTTATCTAAATGTTCCTCGTCACACAAGCTGTATGCCCAGTCGGTAAGCGACGTTATGACGGAATTCAGTTGACGTGGGTGGTGATGTGAGTCGGCGTGTAGATACGGTTAAACCGTAGTACCCAGAGGCTGATCAAGGAGTGCCAGTATGCGATCGATGAAGATACGGTGTCCCATTTACTACGACCTCGGAATGTCCTACCCCCCAAACTGTATGGTTTGCCATTGCCAAAGGTTCACAAGAACAACGTTCCTTTACGACCTATAGTCAGTCAGGTAGATTCACCGACTTACGAACTAGCTAAACACGTAGCTAAGGTACTGCGGCCATTGGTGGGTAAAATGACATCGTACCGTCAAAGACTCCCGACATTTTATTGAGATTCTGCGTCAGAGTAAGAATGTTTGTGTTCAGCTATGTTCCGCCTGCAAGGCATACAATATTATGGTCACAAAAAATAATTTAATATAGTCAAATGATGATAAAATATTCAAAAATACAATTAACAATATCAATATTATATTAAATTTAAAAATACAATTAACAATGTTATGCAAAATTATAAGTATGTAGTCATTGTCAAATAATGTCAGTATAATAAAACCAATTACAATAATAAATTATTATAACAATTACTATTCCAATCTAATTCATATAAATCCATTCTTCTTATTACAAAGTCTTATCATCTAGAAATTCTTTAACAGAATAGTAGCACTTGCTAATTAGCAGCTTTGACAATTTATTTTTAAAGGAATTGTAATTAGTTATGTTTCTAATTTCTGGCGGTATTTTATTAAATATTCGTGGAGCAGTGCAGAATATACTTTCATGTAACAAATGAGTTTTACTAGCTATTATACATAATTTGTCATTATTACGTTCTCTGGTGCGGAATTCAAATAAATTAAGATTTAATTTCACAAAAAGTGCAGTTTCAAAAATATACAGAGATGGCAGTGACATTACATTTAATTTTACAAGGTGTGGTTTGCAGGAATCTGTTTGTTGTAGATTGCACATACTCCTTATACAACGCTTTTGAGCACGGAATGCACGGTCGTGACCAGTTGAGTTGCCCCAAAAAATTATGCCAATGATAGGCTGTCATCAGAGCTGTTTGGTTTACTAGTTTGCTTAACCTATATAATGCGTATGAAAACTGATTGAGCTTATTACATACATGTTCAACCCGTGCGTTCCAATTCAATTTATTGTCTATGTAGACTCCTAAGAATTTTGTGACATCTATCTCTTGAAAGTTTATATCCGCTTGGTAAATGTTCAGCTTATTCTCTGATTTGATTTGTTGTTTAAAATTCATTATTTTAGTCTTATTTAAGTTAATTTTTAAGTCATTTTCGTTTAACCATTTAATAATTGATGTCAAAGATGTATTAATGTCATATTCTATAGTAGTCAAGTTTTTTCCTGTGAATAGTACAGTACTGTCGTCAGCAAATAGGGTCATATTATAATTAATTGTTTTTGGCATGTCATTAATATAAATAAGAAACAATAGGGGACCAAGGATACTACCTTGCGGTATCCCAGTGTTAACATCTCTTATTTTAGAACTATAGATTTCTTCCATTTTAGTATTTATAGATACCTTTTTAACAACCGTGATCTGTCTCCTATTGTTGAGGTATGATTTTATTAATTTATGTACGTTACCTCTGATTCCATACCTATACATTTTATTTAAGAGAATTTCGTGATTTACATGGTCGAACGCTTTCGTCATATCCATATATAGCGCTACTGCTGGCGACCGCTTATCCATATCTGTTATTACCTCTTGTAAGAAATTATATATAGCTATATTTATAGACTTATTTTTTCTGAACCCATATTGACATGGTGTGAATAAGTTCATTTCTTCAAAAAATGTAGTGTAGAATAGATTACCTTTTCAAAAATTTTTGAGAAGACCGGTATAAGGGCAATCGGCCTGTAATTAGTAATTTGTGAATGATTTCCATTTTTGTAAAGAGGTTTTATTATTGAGACTTTCAACTTATCAGGATAAATACCGTGCTCTATACATAAGTTCATTATATGGCTTAAAGGTGATGCAATAAGATTGCCTACATCTTTTACTACTTGGGTAGTGATATCGTCATAGCCTGTACTGTTAGTCCTCTTAAGTGAATTAACAATTTTATAAATGTCAAATGGAATTGTTGGATGCATATAAGTTGAATTGCAATTAAATGTCAATTTGGAAGTGGAATGACTGTTTGATAATTGTTTATGTCCAGGTTGATCTACACTAGATTTTACCATGTCAATAAAATAATCATTAAAGGCATTTGCAATACATGTATTATCGGTAATTGTTTCATTATTAACGACCAGCTTGTCTAGTATATCGTTTGGGAACTTGTTCCTCGTAGTATTAATTGCTTGCCAAACAGCTTTACATTTATTTGAGGCCGTATTGATGTAATGATTTGTCTGAGCTTTTTTTGTGAGAGTTATGATTTTCTTAAAGCGCTTTGCATAATCTTGATTTTTTTTTCGATGTTCTTTAGTGAGATGCTGTCTATATATCCATAAAAGATCACGCTTACGTTTGCAGCATAACTTAATTCCCTTTGTTAACCATTTAGGTTTTGATTCAGTGTTTACACGAATTTTTTTTAAAGGAAATGCTAAATCGTAAATAAAACTAAACACATCTAGGAAAGCATTGTAAGCATCGTTCGGTTCCTCAGATTTATATACGTTGTAAAAAGACATTTGTTGCAAGTATTTTATGAATATCGCTCTATTTGTATCAGAGTAACAACGTTTTGTTATATACCAATATTTTAACAGGCATCTCTTTTTCGATGGTATAGTTAAAATTTGTGCCGAGTGATCTGATAAGGCAAAGTCTGTAATTTTGCCCTTACATCCTTTGATGTTATGAATTACATTGTCAATGCAAGTCTGGCTACAGCTACGAGTCGGTTTTTTAAATTGGATGTTCAAGTTAAAGCTTAAAAGTAAGTCTGTAAAATCCTTCGAAACTTTTGATTGGTCTAGTAAATTGATGTTAAAGTCACCACATATAATTATTTTCTTGTCATTCATACAAAGCTTTGTGAGTATTTTATTTAAAATTGAAAGAAAAGCGTTTGTCGTACTAGCACCCCTATTCGGTGTTCTATATATGCACAATATGTAAAATTTGTAATCCGTTAACTCAATACCAGAACATTCGAATAAATTAGTTATAGACATTTCATTTATTTTATTTAAAGTTTTAAATTTATAGCGGTTTTTTTTATTAAAATGCTAGAACCTCCACGTCTATTGGTTCTCATGTAATAAGCTCCGAGCCTATAGCCTGGCATAATTAAGTGAGATTCATCACCATGGGTCATGTTGTGCTCCGTAATACAAATAATATCAGCTGTAATACCTTTTTGATTCAGCTCATTTAGTGATACGAACAACATTAGTAGACCATTAATATTTTGATGAATGATAGATATATTATTATGCACGAAATAAACTAGTGTTAGGAGCGTTATTAGAGCTATCTAAGTTGTTAATAATTATATCAGTTTGAGTTTCTAAATGATCGTCAGTCTGAGTACATTTGTCTGTGTATTTTTTTATCGTGGTTGTTGCCATTCTTAATGTATTTTGATACTGCTGTTTCTATTCAAAGTAATACAAACGTAATATTTCTTTTAATAAACATCCAGCGAGATTTTTTGCATAATTTAATTTGACTTACATACATAACATATCTTCACGCCTTTTATCCCCGAAGGGGTAGGCAGAGGTGCATTACACACCCACACTTCGCCAGATATGTTTCGATCCCAATGTAATAGGGAGCGAGCCTATTGCCATCTACCGGGCACATTGTTCAGCGAGCGATAATTAATATTTTTAATACACAGATAACTTCGAAAAGTCATAGGTGTGTGCCCGGGGTAACTGGGGATCGAACCTGAAACCATCGTCTCGGCAGTCCGTTACGTACACCACTGGGCTATCGCCGCTTCATCAAATTTGACTTACTCGGTAAAAAGTTAGCGTAATTCATATCAATAAACGTTGCATGTTTGTGATAATTGCAAATAAAACGTAATAGGTAATTTAATTTTTGTTCTCTTTAATGTCTATTGAATGGCACCTCTGTTAGAATAATGTTTGTATTTTTTACTGTTGTCAACCATGTTAGTAATGTTTGTTGTAAATTGTAGGGATTTGTTTCATGACAACCACCTATTACAATTATATAGTCTTGTTTACTCATTGACGAAGTATATATGTTTAAGGCTGATAGTATATTTCTGTAATCGCTGCCTGGCTTCATGAAGCAAAACACTGAATATTCATCTCCCAGAAGATTTTGTAAAATTTTCCGTAGTCCACGGCCCTGTTCATCGCATAATATAGCAACTCTTCTTTTGGTGGCGTGCATTTTTTCATTGGACGTAGACAGGTGTTCACTTGTTTGTTTGCTTATATTATTAAGGTTGTCTTTTATTTCCGGTGGGTTTTGCTCCAAATTGACGATTTCTTCATCAGTTGTTTCAGTACTATTTGACATTATGTCATTCGTTTCGATATCCGTTTTTTCTACTAGTTGTATTGGCTCCTTTGTATGTACTGGTGATTTGTCTTCGGTTAGTAGTAGTTGTGAAAAACTGATACGCCTTTCGTCATACTTGTTTATTTGCTTACGACGCGTTTTGCTTTTAGTTTTGCTAGATACAGGTGTTGAGTTATAGTTTGAAATGCTGAGATTTTTGTAAGTCTCGGTCAGCCTCTTGTATTTGTCTAACTCTTTTTGTAGGTTAGTATTTTCTGTGCTTAAACTATCAATTTCATTGTGTGCTGATTGTAGTTCTGCTTTTAATTGTAATATTTGTCCTGATAACTCCTCGTAAGAATTTGTGTCATTGAAAGTAACGTCTTGTAGGCTTCTCATAGTTGAATCGAGCATGTTATGTTGTGTTAAGTCAGTAACAGATGAGGACTTACGATGGCGTCGTACAGTGACGTTAGTGTTCTGTGACTCCATATTCAAAGTACAGAATTTCTAATTTTATATTTTTATGTTGTTTTTCTTAATTATTTACTAGAAGTATTTGATGTTTATTATAATTCACAAGTATGAATTGTAATTAATCACAAAAATTTCTCTACACCCTGGGACTTGATCTTGCGAATGTTTACACTAAAGTCGTCGTTCGTCTAGTTACGCCACGATAACTGTTACGTATGAACCTCAAATTGGTGTCTTGTAGGTGCAGCTTGTCATGTTAGTTATCAAATTGGTTTAACTTGTGCTGGATAGGTGTCGTACTAATGACTGTGTTGATGATAACTGATCACGGAGCTAGTTTTGTCTATTTGGTATAGATGTCGCTGTTATTACTATTGATCGTGAGATGATTTGCACTTTTGCACTAAAGTTTCGATTTCGTTTAATATAGTTTTATCACTTATTTTATGTAATTAAAACTGTTGTTCTGTCACTATTATGTTCCTTAGTATAGGTTTTGGTGTATTGTTCTATGTTTATTAGGTAATGTTCACTTTTAATCACTGCTTTTACACTTTTATGGTCACTTGGCAATAAAAAGTTAACGAGTCGTCATTTTCCTTGGATAACGTTAGTGGTTAGTCTTCATTGGTCACTTTGTTTGTTTATTGTCTGCTTTTCCACTTTCAGCGATAAACTTATTTAATAAAAATAGTAACGTTAGTGATAAAGAAGTGATGGTCAGTTTTGACGTAGAATCGCTGTTCACAAATGTGCCGATAGCAGACTGCATGGAGGTAATTCGACGTAGGATCAATGAGGACCATATTGCTGTGGTATATGCCGACCTGGTACATCATTGCCTAACCACAAATTAATTTTTATACAGAGGTGAGTACTACCTACAAATTGATGGCGTAGCGATGGGCAGCCCGGTAGCTCCAGTGGTAGCCAACCTATGGATGGAACATTTCGAAAACCAAGCCATTGCTACTGCCCCATGAAGTGAAAAAATTTGGAAACGGTACGTGCACGACATTTTCTGTGTTATGGAAGGCGATGAAGAGAATGTTCATCAGTACTTGGCACATTTAAACAGCATCCACAGTAAAATGGGTTTTACTTATGAAATCGAAAAGGATAGAAGAATGGCGTTCCTTGACGTTATGATTGGCGTACGAGATGACGGTTCCCTGAGCCACTCCGTATACAGGAAACCAACGCACACAGATCGCTATCTACACGCCGACTCACATCACCACCCACGTCAACTGAATTCCGTTATAACGTCGCTTACCGACCGGGCATACAGCTTGTGTGACAAGGAACATTTAGATAAGAAACTTTCACATACAAGCGACGTTCTATGCAAGAACGGGTACAGTAGGCGAATCAGACCACCCAGACATACTAAGAAACACCTGGACTTCAAGGTTGAACGACACCCAGCGTACTTGCCGTACGTCAAAGGAGTGACAGATAAGGTCGCCAATATCCTTAAGAAGGTCTCAGTTAAAACTATCTTCACTCCTTTTAAGAAACTGTCGCAATATATAAGATCGCCGAAAGACAGTCTTCCCTTAGAAAAGCCAGGTGTATACAAAATTGACTGCAGCTGTGGGAGTTCCTATATAGGTCAGACTAAACGCACCATCCCTTGCCGGATAAAGGAACACATAAGGGCAGTCAAAAATAATGAACCACACAAGTCAGCCATAGCTCAACATCTCTTAGACTCGCGTACCGACCACTGGATTGAGTTACACAACCCTCAGGTGCTTTCAACAGAACGCCACTACATACCCCGAGTGGTTAGGGAAGCTATTGAAATTTAAAAGTTCAGAAATTTCAATAGAGAAGATGGGTTTCAACTGTCGAGTATCTGGCATCCAGTGGTACGTCTATGTAAAACCCGTGAAAATAAAAAAGTCAAACCGCGAGCTGACGTAGTGAGTGAAGTATGTCGTGATCGGGTACAGTGCGATAGTGAAAACAGTGGCAGTGGTGTTGTACGCAAAAAACGAGTAAGAAAGCGGGTAGACCGTTATACTTGCTCGTAACATTCATCCACCCGCAATACCCTCAGTACATCCGTGAACATGGCGCTTACAACAGTGCCGAAATATCGGTTACTCCAAACAAAAGTACGTGGTATAAATCCCGAAAGACAATTTAAAATAAACGTAAATAACATTGTTAGCATTAACCTTATTTTTTGCTTGCTGCCTGCTTATTTTATCCGTATTATGACTTCCGGCTTCTGTATCAACCACGAAAACTCTAGACATATCTTTCTTTTCTTTTACCTGACTTCATATTCTTACGTCTAAAAGCCACAACAAACACACTCGCACCTAATTTCGCAAAAAATATTTTGTGTTTTGAAGTAGGAAACGTCCTCATTTTTTTACGCTAAGTAAAATTTTCATACTTTCATATGAGCACTTTCGTGCTTTGGCACTCTTGCGTTATATGCGTTTTGCATAACACTTAGCTATATATTTTGGCACGAAAGTGCCTGTCTGACTATACTCACACTAGAACAGTAGTGTTCTAGTGTGAGTACAGTCAGACAGAAAAGTGTTGAGCTAAATTTATATTCAGCTTATATAATTATTATATTCTTTCTCAGTTATATAATTATTAAATTACGTGAATGCCCAATAGTAGGAAAATACAACGGGGAAGGCCAAGGAGGAGGAGTTTTTGGAAGGATTGGCTCGCGTGTGATCGTGATAAGTGGAAGATGGGAGGGGAGGTCTTTGCCCAGCAGTGGGACATTATTATTAAATTAGGCATTTAATAATAAAAATAAAATAACTATATTAGGTACAACACTACTTGTGTACATAAGCTTCTTCTGTACCTTGGTTTACGTGAATATAACATTTCAAGAGATCATCAAGCAGTAAAAACGTAACAAGGAAAAACATTGCTCAAAAGGATTACCACATGCCAATCATGTGGTAATTCTTTTGAGCAAATTAAATTATTATTACAAAGATATGCATAAAAATCATATCTATCATATTTTATTGCACTGAATTTTGAACAAGATAGTAGAGAAAAGTCTCAAAAAAATCCAGCCGTTCCAGAGATTAGCGAAAACAAACAGACAGACAAAAAATGACATTTCGGTATATGTACCGGGTATACATCTATATGCGTTAAGTAAAAAGGAGTTATTTTAATATTACAGACACTCCAATTTTATTTATGTGTACTTATAGATATTGTCTGATATCGGTAGTCGTTGTCAATTTTATATCAATGACAACTTCTGTGATATTAAATTAGAATATAGTGCTTACAAATATCTTACTAAATAGACAAAATGTGGAAACTTCAACGTGTAATTTAATTTCAACGATTTAAATAGGTCCCTTAGATAACATTTTATGGATACAAGATTTGTATTAATTAAAACTATTATAAAAAAATTAAAAAGATTAAATAAATGGCCTGTGATCGTAAGACATTCCAACCACGGCTGGTGACCGTTTTACACAGCTGTGCAAGGATTTAAAATAAGGATAATGAATAATTATTCTGATTAAATAATTTTACTTTATTTTTTGCTCAACGAAAATGATTATGAAAAAGAATACACCCTTATAACACCACTTTAAAATACAGCTTAGTACACTAAGAACGATCCGGTTTCAAATGCCACCATCTGGCAAGTCACACGTATTGATTTATCAAAGTCGCAAAACAAGCCAAAATAACCGAGTGCTGACGCGGATACCCTGCGGATACTGTCCTCACAGTCGGGGCCGTGGATATTATATGCGCATATTGACGCTTGTGTGAGCGAGCGTCCGTTTGCAGTGCATATGGGTTAAAGTTCTGCGTTCGTACAATATTGTCGCGGGAATTCTTACGAGCAAACCTAACAGTTGAAAATTGTAACCTTGTTTCTACTCACCTAGATTTTATGAAGAAATGGGTGACATGCTTTTTGAACCCGGCATAATGCTGTTCTTTTTTAAACTGACGAACCACTGGTTTTTGCCCGTCACAAGACCGGTTGCAGTTTATAACCGACGACCGACAAAAGGAAAACGTCTCGTAACTTTCTGCATACTAGGTACATTACTCTAAAGTACAGCAATGTTAGTCGACCTTTAAGTTTGAAGTTATTACTAAAATATTTGTGTTAATGTTCTCCATTATATGCATTCCATGTTCGTCCAATTCGTACAGAACCTTGTTTATCGGACGGAATGCTTAGTGAACACTGAGACAACTTTTATAAATGAAGAAGTCCGAAGATAGTTTCATTGAATTTATTTTTGTGAAAAGCTAACTCAGCTTCACTGAAATTCACCTAGACTCGAAACAAGTTGGTGTCAGACGCCAGAAGTGTTTTTTATCCAGCAAGGTTGTTGTTATCGGACCCAAAAGCCTACAATGGTAAATAGATACATAGAAACAAGGGTCCACGAGGCAAACACCTCTAAAATAATAAGTAATACAATTTACTTCAATCGGAAGACAACATAGTTTCACCTTCCGCAATTGGCTTACAAACTGAATAAACTTTACTAATAACCAGCATATCAACATAATTAATTTACAAAATGTCCCTTACTTGCCAATGTATCACCCCATTAAAATCGTCCAAGTTACCTTTAAAGGCCCTATTATATTAGACGATTGGAATTGGATGGAGCCGGATTACTATCACTCAACAGTAGGCCGGGAATCTCTCAGTTATACTCGTACATGACTATTTGATACATGGTCATGCACAAGCGCTCCACCTGCGAACGAACGCCGCATTGATCACACACGATCGCTTTTATATGGCAAAGCCTATACCGTTCGGCATCGAAGGGCTCTCAGCCGGGAAATTTATGAGTTGTAGCATTTGATCTTACTCTACTCTACTACCTTATTTAAATTTTGAAACAGGTGACGTTTATGAAGCCAGAATGAAATGCTTAAGAAATAAAAATTGTACAAGTCTTTCACCGTACGGCACACCGCCGGTTATCTAATCTAAAGGCACCGTAAGTGTCAAGCCGCCACGTGACACTAAATTACAGTTCGTAACTAGCGCCCTCTAGTCTACCATCTGCATGTGTAACAGCAAGTTTTAATTAATTACAAAGGTACCTGATATAAGCCCGTACAAGTTTAACCCAGTTGCGGTAACTCAAACTTATCATTTTACACCAATATTGTTATTTGTTTTACGTTTCGTATTTCATGTATGTTTATAGAATTGCTTATTAATTTTAATTATGAATGTGCGTCGTTTCTAATTTAAGTTTTTATGTGTCGTGTTGAAGACAAACTGATCTGTATGAATTAAGCAATTTTTTGCTATTTTCAGGCTCAATAGTTGCCAATCGTTGCAGACGTGAAATACTTGTCAAGCATAATCAGCGCATAGAGCGAGATACTGCATGTCAAGTATATTCCTGGAACCCTTTTCTGCGTGATTTCATATACCTATCTCTTTTCCTCAGAGGAGTTCGGTATTGTCAATCTTTTTTATTGCAATACTTGGGATGGTCAATCTGAGGGTGCGTGATGGGCTTTCCATTAGTATTTTATACTTATGTAAAAATGAGCCACTTTAGATTTTGCTCAATGCGACTGTGTCCACGTAATGTGTGACTTGTTTTTCTTTTTCGCATAGTGTGTGGCCAACTTTGGTTATGGAGTCTATAGACCTCCCGATGACAAGGCCTGTGTTCTGAGAAAAGAACCGGGACCAATAGCTAGACATGGCCGTCAAAGTGACCTACACGCAGCTTTACTTAGTTGGATCTGTTAGTAATGGCAAAATATATTATATATCCTTGCGTTAAAAAAATAAGAAAGTCCTATCACATTATTTTTTTTTGATCTTTGTCTCACTTCTATGACTTAAAACTACCTTACCATATTGCGACGTATTTGTTGAATCCCAACTTATGAAAATTTAATTACCTGTGACGACTGACAATTTTACATTTTTGAATTAAATGTAAGTGATTTAAATAGGTATGTATATCATTTCTAGCGTAATTCATACTCGTTTCTGATTCAATTTAATTATCGTGTGTAAAAAAAGACACATATTGCAATTTTATTTATAAGTAGGTTTATAGATGGTACCAGAGCCAGCTGCTAATAATAGGTATTCATTCAGTTGAAAAAAACTGGTCAAGTGCGAGTCGGACTCGCGCACCGAGGGTTCCGTACAAACCTGTAGGTATAAATAATTATTTTAAGAAATATGATATAACAAAAAATTTAAGGCTTTGAAATTTTTCCTATGTGCTATAAAACGTTGCTTTATGCCAAATTTCAATATTCTAGATCGACTGGAAATACCCTTTAGTTTTGACTTGAGCTTGATATGAATTACAATTTTATATCTCTACGGGTGAATTCATGAAGAAAGGGGTAGTTCCTCTAAAAATATTAAAAATATTTTAATTAAGTATATGATGTAACTAAAAATTTATGGTATTCGCAATTTTTCCTTTATCTGTGCTATAAAGTCTTATAGCACTTCGTGACAAAGGAGAAAGACCAAATACGGCCTGTAGCGCCCAGAAAGTTGTTAATCGTTGAAATTAAACATATATTTTTTAAAAATTTTACATCGTTTTCGTTTCTAGATAGAGTATCGGTGAAAGAATTTAGTTTTTAAAGATTAATTATTTTGAATAAGCTATGGTAATGTCTTATGTTGCCAGCATTAAAAATAAAATGAAGTATGGTAGGCAGAAATTGTTTTAAGGAAATAATATTTTTATTACTATATTAGAAAACAATATATTTTATTTACTTTATAAGTATATTTGTAAAAAGAATCAAGAAACATATAATTTATTATACATTCCATAATTATTAATCGGTAAAAATCGTTTTGTTTCTTAATCGATAGTAGAAATATTTTTTCAAACCATTTGCAACACTTTTTTTATCTGTTATGTCATTCGTGTTGCTACTGTGTATCGTAAATATTTTGTTCTGATTTATTGGTGTTTTCGTACGGTTTTAATGTAATGTAATTGAATATAAATTCAATAATAATGATCAGTACCTTCTACCCATGCTAAGAATATGCAGCGGTTTTTGTGATTGTGGTTAGCTTTTTTGGACGAGTATACATAGTACGAGGTTCCCTAGTACACAGGTGATTATTCATTATTATTGGCCACTCTTTATGTAGTTTTTGTTCTTTAAGACGCAAAGACATACTTTTATTTACATCTAGGTATTATATTTATGTTAAAATTCAATTTTGAGGTATATTAAGTTGCGGAATAATTTCCATTTCAAATATCTCGTATCTTATTTCCACCAAAAGTTATTTAAAAAGAAATTATACAGGTTAATAGAGTAGTCATTTATCTTCAAAACACACATGGTGTTGTGTTTGGCCGTGCCAGGCCCATAATGTATGGCCAAATGGTACATCTCCTTTCAAGATTCTGAGTTCACGGAAAGTACCCTGTAGGTTTTGATTCCCTTACGAGTAGTTGCTAGTTTGAAAATAAGCTTAAATTGAAAGAAAGAAAAACTATTTATTTGTCACAGAACACAGAAAAAGTTTAACATATAAAATAAAACATCGCAAGCCTTAAGAGTAATCTGTGACAGATAGGTGCACACTTAGCTTTAATGTTGCATTGTAGTAGTATCCACAATACAACGCTGGTATTCTGTATGCACCTTAAATGCCGCACAGACGTTAATCAGCACAATAATAATTGAAAAGAAAAATAAAAAAAGACAAAGGTATATAGCAAGTGAGTATATAGCAAGTGAGATAAAAATATGTAAAGAATTACATATTTTTATCTAAACGACAAAAAATAAATACGTTCACAAAAACAGGATTAAAAACAGTGGTCATAAAAAAATAAAATAAAATAAAGTTAGGTACATAAATACATAACAGATACGCCGACTCAATTACTTCGTAATTAAGACGGCGCATGTATCACCAGGCATCCTTCACTCGGCCGTACCTACAGCGATAAGTGCCTACACTTTCGCGCGGCTTCCAAGCCCGCGTCGTTAGTCGGCAGTCATGGTTGTCACAGCTAGCGCGCAGAGCGATTTTTGCTATTAAATTTGCTAATAACGTGAATTTTAATTGTGAACAACAAAAATGTCTCATCACAAGTCTGGTGCAAAGTATTGCTCATTTCACGGATGTGTGTCGAAAAAGGGAGATAAAAGTGTATAATTTTTAGGGTTCCGTAGTCCACAAGGAACCCTTATAGTTTCGTCATGTCCGTCCGTCTGTCCGTCCGCAGCCTAGCTCAAAGACGCCTGGTGCTAGAAAGCTGATATTTGACATGAATATAGACATAAGATATTGCAACAAAACTGTAGAATAAAATTTAGGAAAATATTTTTTTAAGGGTATCTCCCCTACATATATAGTGGGGATGAATTTTTTTTTGGTTGAGTACCCCATCATGTGGGGTATCATTTGATAGGTTTTAAAAAAATATTATTAGTTTGCTCAAATAATTTTTCGATCAAGTGATTGGTTCGTGAAATATCAAGCTTTGAAGTGAAAAAATTGTTAGACTCAAGTGTCCCCCCCCTCTGCCGGCTAAACTATTAATTTGGAAGAGGTGAAAAAAATCACAAATGTAGCACATATAACGAATTTAAAAGGAAAACTATCACGGCTACGTAGATATCACTAGTTTACGAGTAATCGTCGGTTAACTTATAAATACCTATTTCTGTAAGTTTACATTGGGCGCGCTGGTTTAATCTTAAAGATATACGTACTTTGGTATGTAATGTACTACGGTACTACGTATGTATAGTAGTAGTATATCTTGGAAACCACATTTTATGTTTACAATACATAACTGGATACATACCTAGTATTTTTCTAAACAAAACTTAGGCTCTTATAATAGTGTTATTAAAATTATTTTCTCAGCAAAATAAACAATCTGATTTGTTGTACATTAATACCCTTTGCAGCAAGTCATTATGGGCAACTACGGAACCCTACATTGCGCGTGGCCCGACACGCACTTGGCCGGTTTTTTACATTACCTACAGATGCGGCAAGGTAAGCAAAACTAATTAATACCAAATTACGTACTTAATAGGTGTTGATTTTGGGTTCACGGGAAGTACCCTTTAGGTTTTAATTCCCTTGATATTTGCGGCAATTTTCAGCATAAACGGCTGTATCTTTTGATTGCGTTGGCTAAGAAGTTTGATTATTTCACAGCTTCAAGGAACGATAGATTTGACTATTTGATATAAATTTCAGTTTGATACCTCCACGCGTTTCTGAGTAAAAGGGTCTTGAAAGACAGATGGACAACAAAGTGATGAGACTATAAGTGTTCCGTTTTTTCATTTCGAGATACGGAACCCTAAAACATGAACAATATGTAGACATTTATCGATGTCGTTTTCGATAAGTTCATTACCTTTTCCGTGACAGTCATTTCACCCATGCGTGATCAAAACTCGTAACCTTTTCACGGAAATTTGCTTTTCATTATAGATTGGTCGAATATGACTCCGGGAACCCAGTAGCTCTGAGCATTTTATTAATTCTTTTAACCGGTGATGTTTGACTTGATAACTGCGTAAGTATATTTTTAAAAGTGTTACTGAGTCTTCTGAATTTTCAGTTGCAGCACAGGAGAAGGCAGCAGGAGTCTCTCTATTACGTGGCACTTACATCGCTGCCTATCTCTTTGGGGAAACAGGGGTGAGCCTATATTTTTTTATTAATTTCCAATTGTAACCGTTATACAAAGTTAAAATTTTCTTAACCTTGACCTTTGTTTAAAAGTCCGGCATTGAAGAAACATGGTGACGGTTATGGGACATATTTGTTGTGCTTATAAACTTTGTTGTGCTCAGTTTCAGACAGATGGGGTATGAAAAAGCCTGAAAGGAGTTGACGAAATAAATGTTAATTAAGAGTATCGCAATATGAACACGGCTTCCAACGGCCAGGTGGCTCCCAGCCGTAAATAATTGACGACCAGCCTGAAGACGGACGGTCGATAGCGTTTTGAATAAATTGCAACCATTGTTGATACCCGATAAGTCGACGAGTGAACTTAAGTAACCCTTGCAGTACGGTTACTAAGTAAGTTATTAATGTTTAAGCTTTTGTTGTCTCTATTTATTTCTGTGTAATTCATTTTCTTTTATTTTCTAGTATTTTCCGTTAATATTTGGACATTGAGCTTTCAATAAACTCCGTGGAATAAGCTATACCCAGAAGCACAATATATACTTAATTTTGGAAAAATAATTATTGTGCTCATGATCTTTAAGAGATTTGTCGTTTATAGGGATCGTTAATGAGGAAAATAAGTATGATGATGGGCTATCTCTGGACTAAGCACCCTAGCTACTAAAACAGAGAGTTTTGTTACTAGAAACATCCTATCGTACGAACACTGCAGATATTTGCTCGAATGACTTTGTACGTACACCCTTCAATAGATCAACAACCAACGTCCTACAATGATAAAAGGAATTATAATATTAAATATTATTAAATTTATGTGTAGTACAGTCAAGGCAGCGATAGCCTAGTGGAGATACCAACAGACTGCCATGCAGAGGGGTAAGTGAGAATCGACGGCGCGCACCCCTGCACCATTTAACACGTAATTTTGGGTTCAACTTCGTTGCATACATCTGATAGTTTACAAATGTCGCCTACATTACCTTTACCGCATATGTTCCCCGATAGGTTCCAACAATGACCTGGCAAAATATATAATACTAGCTGAGCCTGCGGTTGCACCCATCGCTCATAGCGTGATGTTATGCCACCTTACTTGATAAATGGGCTATCCAACACCAAAAAAAATATTCAAATCGAACCAGAAGTCCTTAAGCTCCGCATAACCAAACAAATAAACTCGTTAGCTGCTCTTACTTATCAAACATGTATAAAATTACCCATGTTGTAACTTATTCGGTTAATATGCACAATGAAACTAGAAAAAAAAAAAAAATTCAGTGCCTCAAAGTAGTTTAACAAGCTATTTGAGGTGGGCAATCTAAAGCTCCATTGTGATAAGTCTTTTCGCGATTATTTTCCATGGGTTTGCGTTGGTTTCGTGGTTTAAGCCAAATAGCGTCGAGGTTTACATTTCCAAATAAAGTTTTCTCTACTTGTCACCTTTTTTTAATTAAAAATTTTAACAAAAAAACTGTAATTTTTTTCTGTTTTATTTGTATTTAAAATTTGACAAATTAATAGCACTTCTTCTTTTGCCTGCCCTATTCCCATTTTACTTGGGGTCGGCGCAGAATGTCTTTCGCTTCCATTCTCTCCTATCAGCCGTCATCTGATTATTCACTCCCTTATCATTCACGTCATCCTTCACACACACAAATTAATAGCACTAACATAATAAATTAATTTTAATCGCATCATCTTTTAACTTGATATGTCACTGAAAAAAGTGAGTGAAGAATGAATTTTTGTCCGCTGTTTGTCGCGTTTTCATGACAGTTACATGAGTAAATTGTGATTGATTAAATTATATGAGGAAACAAGTAATTCGTTTACGAAGAGTAATGGAAATTTTCGAGAATCGTGATTTTAATATTTTCTTGATTGGTTGGTTGATGTGAAACTTTGATTTTTAATCTCTTAATATTGGATTAAAATGATATTTTTTATGAACAATCGCCGGCTCAAATTTATATCTATTACATAGATGTATTTTTATATCTTCGAGTATATTGAAATCCAGTTAAAATTTCCCCGTCGCTATGGAGAACATTTTTACCGATAAATTGACATGCCTCTACTTCGCACATTTGGAAAACTTATTTACATCGTTCCGATCGATTGAGTGAGGCTCTAAAAAGAGATTCATGGCAACTAAATTTGGAACTTCGTATATTTTCATTTACAACAAAACCTAGCCCTACCTAAATTGTGAAAGGCAATCCTTAGCCCATTTCAGCAAGACAAAGACAAAAAGCCTATCTCCTTCTCACCGCAGCATCGCACACAAATAAATACAAGTAAAACAATTAATCCTTATCTAATTCCACACGTACAGGCTGTATACAATGTCGCGTGCAGCGTGCAAGCCTCCGCAAGCGGAAATGACAAGCCACGTCCACCGGATGTGGTGCGAGCGTCCGTCTGACACTGCAGTTGAATACGTCAATAGTGGGCAATGGACAGTGACTGTGGACATCCATACATTTAAACTCAAACTCAAATATGTTTATTTCCATAAAAATGTTTAAAGTTTGCTTTTTAATTATGTCTGAGTACTTTTGTAGAGCTTGTGTATAGTCAACAGATTTGTTATATTTTTTTAGGGTTACACGCTCGTATTCCCAAAGGGGTAGGCAGAGGTGTGTTATATTATACCCCTATTGCGTCATGTTATGAATTTGTAGGTCCCACGTAATAGGTGGCGAGCATATTGCCGTTGCCAGGCACTTTGTCAAACTCCGTACTGCTACTCAGAATTCAGCAGGCAAGCTCAGTAACACTTTTACCTGACCGGAATTGAATCAGGAACTCGATCAGCAGGCGCATACGCTATCCACTGGACCAGAGTTAGTCAATATCATTTAGTGTTTTGACCCGGGTGCAAACTACGAGTTTATAGCTGTTTGTAATAGTTGTAGAAAACTCGTTAAAATAATTTCACATGGAATATCAAATAATGTTTCTGATAGCAAATTTCAGTATATAAAGTTAGCAAAAAGTATGTAGTAAAGTGGGACACGCTACGATAGAACATGTAAATTGTCCCGATATCCAGATAAGACCTAGTTTCAAAAAGTAGTAACATCATCATCGTCCTAGCGTTATCGCCAAATACGTTGTATCCATGACTTTCATCCTGGGGTCCGACGTCCGCTAGCAAATCTTACCACATTTGTTAGAATATTAACTTTATAGAAAAAAAGCAAAAAAGCGACGATAGCCTAGTGGTGTACGTAACGGTCTGCCAAGACGGGTTTGATGCCAAGGTAGGTACCCCGGGCACACACCTTTAACTTTTCGCGTTTATGTGTGTATTAAATATGTTAATTATCGCTCGCTTAATAATGTGCCCGGTAGATGGCAATAGGCTCGCCCTTATTACATTGGGACCGAAATATAACTGGCGAAGTGTGGGTATGTGATACACCTCTGCCTACCCTTTCAAGGATAAAGGCGTGAAATTATGTTATGTCCATAGAGCAATTGCATTCTGACCTCCGCAACCCAAAGAGACAGCGCAAAAATTTACAAAGATTGAATAGATTTAGTCTTCAATATATTGTTAACTTTAGTCTCCGTGACGTTATCAAGGTAAAATTTATATTATCAGTTATTGTTACTTTTTTGGCGTTCCGTACCTAAAAGGTAAACAACACAACAAAGGTATTACTAAGCCTCCGCTGTCTGTCTATCTGTCTGTCACCAAGCTGTATCTCATAAACTGTGAAAGCTAGAAAGCTGAAATTTTCACAAATTATGTATTTTGGTTGCCGCTATAACAACAAATACTAAAAATAAAAAATGAAACTATTGAGGGGAATCACAGAATATGTATATTACCTTTTAAAATAAGTAATTAAATAGAAAAAAAAGGAAATAGTAAAGGGGGGCTCCCATAGAACAAACGTAATTTTTAAGCAATTTGTTACTTGATCTTAATAAACAGGCAGAAATTTAAACAATATTTATGTTTACACACAACAACGTGATTTTCATGTATAGGTAGATAGATGATAGATGGTACGGAACCCTTCGTGCGCGAGTCCGACTCGCACTTGCCCAATTTTTTATATTCACACCTGTCTATAGTATTAAATATACCTACCTAGTATAAGCAGGTATGAATACAAAAACAGACTCGAAACATGCCTGCTACTAAAAATGTTCTTTGATACTTTTATATTGCGATAAAAAGACTTCTCCGTGTTATGACAGATAGTGTTGGCGTATTCTTGTATTAAACGAAAATGTTCCAGTGAAAGTACAGTGGGTTTTCAATTGCGCAAAAGGATGTGCTGTGTGCATTGTGTGAGTAAAGATAAGCGGATCAGCTGCACTACGGTGTGTGGCCTCACCTGCAGTTTTGTGCATACGACCGTACGGGTAATATGGGTGCCGACAGCAATTATATATAGCAATATGTATGCAGGTATATATTTAGTTATTTTAATTCATGAACTGGTTTTACAATAATAAAATAACATATAGTACCTTGTTTCATCTCTTGTTAACATTGAAATATGTTAGTAAATATATATCGATGCTTGCTTTTTGCATTGATTTAGCTAAATAATAAGCGCAACAAATATTTTGCCATCTATTTAATATTGTAATAATCTTCACATTAAAAAAAAATCACTTACGGTTTCAATATTCGATCTATCCATGTATTTGGAGATTAGAGATACATGTTTGATATATTTTGTATAGAGCTTATGTTAAATGTGTATCTCAAATCTTCTTTCAATTGGTAGATCGAACATTTAATTCAGCGGTTAAACGCAATCAATATCTTATCTCATGCGCTTGAATTGTTTTCACAACCATTTTAATTTACCCAGTTGGATTTCAAACCCAAGACTTATACTTAATTTAAACTCTTAGCAAAGTTGCGTCACAATACCAACGGGTAACCCCGGGCCATCTTACCCTTTAATTGAATTCAGTAGTCCTCACACTTGTATAGGCATTATGTGCCTACCGAAATCCATCATATATATCGGGACGGTCCCCCTGGGAGGAAATGGGACCTCACTGATGTCTTCCTGACAGCCATTGCGAGTGGCGCCCTCAGTGGGGAATATACCCCATTATCAACACTGTGCCTGTCAAGTTTATACAAGTACTAGTCGACGCCAGCGGCTTCGCACGCACATATTTTCGAATTTCCCGTTTTGTCCGATCCCGTGGGAATTTCGGGAAATCCCTTCTTAGTGCGCCCCTGCGGTCCCCAAGGAACATACATGCCAAATTTCAGCTTCATGCGCCCAATAGTTTCGGCTGTAGCGTGTCTGTCAGTCAGTCAGTAACGCAAGGATTTTATATATTAAGATAACACTCCGTTTAGTATAGGAATAGTGCTAGAGTACATTGAAATATAGGTAGGTAAGTACTTATTATTGTATTCATATAAAATTTAAGCAAAATAAAGGCAGCTAGTATTGATATATAAGTATTTACACATAATTCGCTGTATTCCACCGTGAAACTTTGCTTGCCGTTCATAACAGGAAAAGTTAAGCAATCATTGCACAGGCCGCCACTTGGATGGGTGACCGCGTGTGGCATTTAAATCAGAGCGCTACCGTGGTTCAGAGGGCACATAAAGCAGTCCGTCCCGGTTCTTGTCTGAAGACTAGATTCGTTAGGCCATGTCGGAGGTCTTCGAACTGTCTGAAAACTCTGGGACGGACTGCTTTATGTGCCCCGGGTGTTAGCCATACACTCACACAAAATACTAAATACTTTAAAACTATTAACCTCTCGCGAATTATAGGTACCTACCTTAAAACAAATATCAAAATACACTCACGAATAAAATTGTCTCCATCGCAATTAGTTGAATAAAATCCTAAATTATCAACCAAATTATTCCTCCTTAGTTATGACCTTTTAAGTAGATTAAAATGCAATGACTGCATTGCAGGCTGCCGTCATTTTATCTTATAAGAAGACGTTTTAGGAGATTATCCTCATTTAGACGGTTTTACTACCAAGTAGTCGCCATTAAATTTTATTACGCATCTTGTTATAATGTTCGGGTCTCTTAGTCAGATTGTAAAAGGAATGTATTATATTATTAAAGATATTTTATGCTAAGCAGTTGGATTGTACTTAATTCTACAGTACCTAACCGAGATTCGTCGACATTGTCGACTTTAAAAACAGAAATCATTAGCCGCGCATATACACTATCCCATTGATGGGCACGGGCCTCTTCTCGCTATGAGAAGGGGAAGGTAAGCCAAGTAAGAATTTTATTTTCACATATTTGTCACATTTTATCGCACGTATTTCGAGATCTCTCAGACATGTTAGGACGTAGGGTTCCTCATGATGTTTTACTTCACTGTTAATCAAGCGACAAATCCTCGTAGCTTTTTGATAACGTGTAACTTTTTCCTACGTTCTTTATTTGCGTTTCACGAGATGCAGCGACTAATCATAAAAAAAACAACTCTTAAAAAATTTCATAGACTTTTTTTAAATAGACTCACGCCTTTTATCCCCGAAGGGGTGGGCAGAGGTGTAACATACACCCACATTTCACCATGAATTTTTAGGTCCCGCGTAATAGGGGGCGAGCCTATTGCCGCGGGCATATCACCAGACTCCGGGCTGCTACTGAGAATTTGGAAAAACCCAGTTACACTTTTGCCCGACCCCAGAATCGAACCCGGGACCTCCGATAAGCAGACGCATACGCTATCCACTGGACCACGGAGCCAGTTGAAAAATATATTCCTATATTATCCGTGAATATTAAGTAGTATTAAAAGATTGTCTTTATCCATGGCAAATATCAAAGGAAAGTAAAATGGATCATTAAAAAAATATAAGGATTTTCTTTCTCTTAGCGTTATCCCAGTTTCAATCTGGGGTCCGCTTACTAGTCTAACCGGATTTGGCTGAATATTAGCTTTTCCACAGAGCGACTGCCTGTCTGACCTCCGCAACCCGAAAGGATCGCTATCCCTATATTCCATGATAATATCGCTATATTCCATGGTTTAGACTTGTGTCAGTTTATTTAGAAGGTACTAACGCCCTGTAGCGACTGTCAAAGATCTTCATGACAACCAGGACCGACGGCTTAACGTGCTCTCCGAGGCACGGGACAAGCAATAATTAATAATTCAATACGCACATAACTCCAAAAAGTCATTGGTGCGCGCCGTGGATTCGAACGCGATACCCTCTGCATGGCAGTCTGTTGGTATATCCACTCGGCTATCGCTGCACGATCAAAAAAATATAAGGATAACGGTCTCAAAAATATGAAATCACTTAAAAATCTTGCATTACCTAATCTCATAATAATAAATAATTATTCGTAAAATGGCTAAGACTCATTTAAATGAGAAACAGAATTGTTTATAAAGGCGATAAAACTGAGTAGAGCTTTAGTGAATTTTAATTTGGACAATCTCCCAATCCTATAAGAAGATTAAAGAACGGGAGAGATGGCTCTTTGCTAATTAAAAAGTCAAATTTAAAGAAGAGAAAAAACATTTACAAACATTGCTTTACTAAGTGACTTTAATAGGAAGGTGTATGATACTTTGTGAAAAAGATTATCTCCAAAGCGATGATAGAGATAAAATAAAGATGAATTCGTAAAGTAGAAATATTTTTAGTGTTTCCTCCACTGTGAGCTGAGAAAAGCAGAATAATCTGGGATAAGTAATCTTCATTTTGTCGTATTGTACTGAACGTTGCAGATTGAAATGTATCGAATCAAGTATGTTTGCTAAGTATATGTTATAGTATTTTCTTTAAAAGAGAAGTTGCTCTCATGAAAAAATACATCCTGGGCCGCGAGAAACCTTTCAAATATTCAACCAATAGACAAAGTACAGCCAGATGTCTGAAAAACAATTATTATGTATTGTGTCCCGTGTGGGAATCAAACCCACTGGACTCAACAAAGCCACTTTCTCGCTTAACATCACGGCGAGTGTTTATCTGTAGGGATGATTAAATGTCATTTTCGTTTTGGAGTAGTTAAAATGGTCAGTTTTTATAAAATCAGAAATTGAATTCTTAGACAAAAAATCTTGCATTAAAATATTGAGAACTTTAAAATGACATATTGAAGATCGAATCAAAACTATTAGTTTTATACACATACATACATAGACTCACGCCTGTTTCCCCGAAGGGGTAGGCAGAGGCATATTAAACGCCCACTTTTCGTCAGTGTTTTGATCCCACGTAATAGGTGGCGAGCCTATTGCCGCTTATCGGGATTAATTTTATTATATTTGGATAAAAAACCTTACGTATGAAGATACTGAGTCACTCCTACAGCACATAAAATAACACACACTCTTACGCACACGCACACACACATACACGCTCAGGTACACACACGTACACACACACGCACACACACACCCACTCACATGTACACACACCATATTATCTTTCTTTTGTTTGTTATAAAAAAGTAAAATAAAAATTTAAGTTAACTTAGATTATGACACTGTTTTACGTTATGGAAGAGCGGTGTCTAACACAGGCATTGTTTGCTTAAAAGGAGGCTCCAATCATCAATTATTGTTTTTGTACTTATTTGTTACTGAAATAAAAGATATTATTATTCTTCTTTATTACATCTTTTCTCATAGTCGAGTTTTATACACTTAAAAAAAATAAAATTAAACCATTTATAATAGGACCACGGAGACCCACCGGTAGATACTATGTACAGGGACCAAGCTACTGGTGGCTAGGGCCCCAGAGAGAGGAACCTCCGAACTATGCGCGTCGTGGCCAACAATACTGCCTTCTGTATAGAAGACTTGATCCAGCCTTGATACTTGATATTATTATTATTAGTTTTATAAAGCACTTTATAAGTATCTAGAATTCAAGACTATTAGCGAAGTCGTTTAAAATACATCTACTTGAAAATGTTTGTTGCAAAAGCCATTTTGATGATAATTTTTGTGCAAAGAGAGGCAGTAAAGATCGCATAAGTTGTTACATTAGGCGAGCTATGTTGCAGATAGTTGATCAATTTTAAAGTCTAGAATCCGCTTGAATATGGGTCTAAGAGAAAGTTCGGTTGGTAAGATGTTATGGTATATTCATTTCTTCATAATATAGCTTTTAAATTTTCAAAGTGCAAAAATCTGAATAAGCGTAATTTTAAACGCACTTTCATCCTGTTTTTTTACTCCTTAGGAGTAAAAAACAGGATGAAACACTTAGAAACACTCGGAACGTACTATAAAAACAATGGACTTAAACCGAATCCAAGCAAAACTCAGGCATGCGCATTTCACCTTCGCAACAGTAAGGCCAGCAGAAAGCTCAACATCTCATGGCAGGGCACTAATATTCAACATAGCCCAAACCCTAAGTATCTGGGAGTCGCACTTGATAGATCTCTCACTTATCGGCGCCATTGCGAAGCTACTAGGCAGAAAGTTGGTACCCGAAATAACCTCCTCCGACGATTGACTTCCACACACTGGGGAGCATCGCCTGATGTAGCCCGAACTACTGGCCTGGCTTTATGTTACTCCGCGGGTGAATTTGCGTGTTCAGTTTGGCATCGATCGGCTCACGCAAAACAAGCTGACTTGGCGCTGAACGAAACGTGTCGAATAATCACAGGATGCCTTAAGCCAACACCATTAAATAAACTTTACCCCCTGGCAGGCATTGCTCCACCCGCGGTTCGCCGAGAAGTGGCCTGCATAGTCGAGAAACGCCGCCAGGAGGAGGACCCCCGGCATCAATTGCACGACCATAAACTGCCCCGTAGCAGACTAAAAAGCCGCAAAAGCTTTTTGCGATCAACTGAGGCTAGCAAAGACCAACCAGCTAACCTAAGGAAAAAAATGTGTCATGAGACAGTCCCACCCCCCACCAATTATGTTGATGCCAACGAACACCTATCCCCCGGTGGCGATCTGCAATGGCCCGTATGGAGATCCTTGAATCGATTACGAAGCCAGGTTGGCCGTTGCAGATATAACCTAGGCAAATGGGGTATAATCGATCCGGCCAAAACGCAGTGCGAATGTGGCATCCCAGAACAAACCATGAGCCACCTGCTGGAGTATCCCAAATGCCCGCACAGATGCTCGCAGGTCGATTTACACCAAGCCACCGACAATGCAGTTGCTGTGGCCACATACTGGGCTGATGCCATTTGATCTCTATACCATCGACTCGAGAAGAAGAAGACTCCTTAGGAGTGCGATATCACCCCAGTATATGATTTATTTTGTACTAATACTTTTAAATACTGTGTGTAAAGGCAGCGTTAGCTTAGTGCAGAGACCAATAGACTGCAACGCTGGAGGTCTTCAGTTGGAATTCACGATACGAACCATCCGGGTTCCAAGACGGATCGATGCAACCGGGATCAAGATAAGAAGTTGATGAAGAGACAGCTCTTTCTGGGCGAGAATCGTATCAAAAACAGCCCCGCCCCTTCCTATAGAAGTTAGATTCACTAAATAGTAGACTAATAGGGCTGTAAAACAAAGATAAAGGACCCTTAGCTTCCTACCACGAAATCTATTTCAGCATGTGCTTACTTATCTCGTGAAAATGCAACATCATTATCCCCAGACAAAAAATCTTAAACAAACATAAACGCTAAACGAAGGCAACGTTTCTCTCGAAGCTAAAACAAGCAACGGACTAAACACTCTAAATTCTAATTTGCAATAGTACAAGTAGTCTAAATATTGATATTTATACTACAAAGTACGCAGTGCTGAGTGCACGCTGGCCGCGCGGGATAGTCAACAAACTTAACGCTTAAATATAATTTATACTTGCATACTGTTATCGCGCTGACTTAGATCTAAGTTAATATATTATGTAATAAATTAATGTTTGAGAATTTGTTTCGTATTTCATGTAGCAATATGAAAGCTATTTTAAGTTAAATACTTATTGCTTTGGTCTTCAGATACTATCTGAACTTGTGCATAATGAGCAAAAAATAAAAGGGTCTCAAATTCGTAACAGATACATTCTGTGTTTCTTTTTACACGACTTCCCAAATAAAGGAGTGTAATGTTTTCAGGATTCATGTATGTATATATGTATGTGAGTTTCTTTATTCCACTATTACTTCTAAATGCCTGGACTGTTTAGGATGTATGGGGTATCATTAGAATCCTTACATCACCCCGAGTAACACTGGATATATATTTTTGAAAAAGTCAAGGTAGTAGGGTTGTGAAGCCATTTTCAAATCGTTGTTTTTTGCAGGGCAGTCGTGTTTCTTTTTTTTTATTATATTATTTGTTGAAGTACCTGCATGTTATTATTGTTTAATAACATAATCAGTAACCTTACTAGCATCACAACGAGACTCACTTGATATTATAATTTACTGTTGATTAAACTGGTAGCCATCTTGGATTTCCATTCTGGCTGCTGATGGTGCGCACCGCCTTTTCATACAAATATCACTTGTACTTCACAAGCAGTTCTGTATAATTGTAAGATTTATTAAATTATTTTACAACTTTATACTTATTTACATTTAAAACTATTATTTACAACTAAAATTATACGTATAATTCTACAACTAAATTAAAATAAATACATAAAAAGGGCAAAGCGTTTAGGCGTCGTAATATTCCTCCGCATCTTGTACTTATATAAACAAGGCTTAAATCATGTTTCTATTAAAAACAAATAAAATATTTTTTTATTTTAAAGTGTCTTCAAAAACAACAATTTATCATAAATAAATAAAATGAGAGAAGCTCACTCTACTGCCAAACATAAAATAATTATAAGATCCTATCGTTATAACTTTTAATAAAGAATATTATGAAAGGACCCTTGTCAATTAGATAACAGGCGCCTGTCTAGTTTATGGGCCAGTTTTCTCTATCAATTTATTTATCCTCTAACGTCAAACGTAAGTTGGTCCTTCACTTCTATAAGTTTCACTTAATGTGTATAGAAATAGAGGTGTCACGTTACGTTGGTGGTTCGGATCAGTTCATAAGTCTTCGCCAATGGTGAGGGGTTGTCAACCTGTGCAAAATATTGCAAACGACTTGTACAGAACGGTCTATTTTATTGTTTTCCAGTACTATATTACCTTACTTTGTCATGGTGTAGTAATAGTGCTACTGTGCTTGAGTATAGTTGAAAAATTTTCAATGTTGTAAAAGCCTTTCTTTGTATTTAATTTATTCTGTCGTTAATATTTTAGTGCATTTTCTCATTTGGAAAAGTGAGCAGTTTCGGAGCATGTGATTTCACGTAAGCAAAATTAGGTTGAATACTTTGCTGAGAAGTTGAATGTCTGCTGACATTGTTGATAGGTAGTTGTTATAACAAGACTTTGCAGGCCAGGGTCTGGTCTTCTGATGAGTTGTTAACGCTATCTGTTGGTGGGAGTTTGTGAGACTGCATGTACGATAGTTTGTGAATATTTTATTTATTTTGACTGCACGGTAGGCGTAGTGGTTTAAGCGGCCGCCTCGCCGCTTGACACTGCGCCGAGTGTTGTGGGTTCGATCCCCACTCGAGGCAACACTTTGTGTGATTCATAAATGTTGTCTCGAGTCTGGGTGTTCATTGTGTCCGTTAGTTGTATGTTTGTAAAGTCCCCCGCGACACAGGATTTAGTCCTAGTGCGGGCGTTGTCTTTTTAAAGGAAAAAAAAATATTCACAGGTATATAAAAAAGGTAGATAGTACATATAAAAAATCGAAACTATGTATTAATTTTGGCCACAACGTGATGTTTATAAACATAAGCATGTTATATTGCCGAGAGGATATTTAAATTCAGCGGTATGAAAGTTGCATGTATATTTGTATATTGCTGAGAAAACGTGAATAAGAGAAAATGCATAATACAAGCAATAAATAGCATTAAAAAAGTAGCTCACAATTTAACGCTAC
The DNA here is from genome assembly GCA_944739405.2 of Euclidia mi. Lineage (NCBI taxonomy): Eukaryota > Metazoa > Arthropoda > Insecta > Lepidoptera > Erebidae > Euclidia > Euclidia mi. The sequence continues at coordinate 18,919,761 of OX123204.2, read as the reverse complement.
CGTTATTGGCCTAGTAACAATTTAACCCTAATGTTACTTGCCAAGAAAAGCTTCAATTCATACACGATCGACTGTAACTACATAAATTATATTATTATATTGAAAGTATATTATAATTGTTGCCCCAAATTTCCGATATCAGAATTGCGCGGTCATTATTTGCGTAGTAGTATTTCTTGCTTGAGGTCCAATGAACATGTTCAATCTATATATCAAACCATCAACGAACTCATATGGTTCATATAATTCGTATGCATTAAGTTTTTTTTCTTTTTGATAGTAATAGGCGGCAAACGAGCAGACGGATTGCCTGATGGTAAGCAATTAACGCCGCCCATGGACACAAGCACCACCACAGGAGTCACAAGTGCGTTGCCGCCCCTTGGGGTTGGGAAAAGGGATAGGATGAGGAGTGGGATGAGGGAGAGTGAATAGGGGATACCTAGGGCCTCCGGCATTCTCACTCACCGAACGAAACGCAACAGTTTAAGTACTGTTACTTTACGTCGATGTTTAGTATTTTATAATTTTTGCACAAATTGGCGATATCAGAATTGCGCGGTAATTATTTGCGTAGTAGTATTTTTTACTCCAGGTCCAATTAACATGTCCACGCCACGTATCGAGGAACACGTATGGTGCATATCAACACAGTTAATTATTGTTGGTTAGAGACCGTAGAAACATGCTGGTGACTGCGGTCCGGCGGATTTGTTCTCTCGCTGAAGGATAATGACGAGCATAAGTGATGCTCCTGCTGACCTTGCCCGTTAATGATTACCGTTTAGATGCTGGAACACACGTTATATAAATTTAAACTTTCGTGGTCATTAATATTACTTTTACATTTTCTTACGCGATATTATACCACCTACCTTTTCGAGTAACCGATATTTAGATACTGTTGCAAGGACCAAGTTCACGAATGAAAGGCACGTGTAAAATGATTAATATAAAATTTCAATATAATAGCAAAATAATTTAGCTATTCTCTGAAAGTCACGTCTTACGACCGGACATTTTTGAGCGATTTTTGGGACCCCATGACTGGTTGACTGTTAAGTACTGACAGTGCGCACTTCAGATTTACAGTTAGCTGTAACTGCAACATGAGCGAACGAGCGACGGTCTGTCTGATGGTAAGTGGTTAAACGTTGTAGATGTTAGTCACACTAACTAAAAACCACTAGAGTATAGCTAGAACTAGGAAACCCAATTGAAAATGAATTAACCGTCAACCCTTTTGTGTCCAAACCAGCTTCATCTTTGCTGTATCCATTCTGAAAATACAGGATTATATGTTTATTTAGTACTAGAGGATGTCCAATCTCATGTAAATTTTGGGTAAACGCTTCTTATTGCAGCTCTATGGTACCTAAGGAACATACATGCAAAATTTCAGCTTCTTGCATCTGTCAGTCAATCAGTGACAGAAGAATTATCTACTTATATAATAATATTGATGATGGGCTGCAGTATCACAACCACCACCAATGATCCAGTACTAGCAATTTACGTTAGTCATTATGATATCGGGTTAAATTTAACATAAAATGAACTTGATTAAAAGCAGATGCAATGATGTGCACCAAAACGGTACAAACCCAATGTCCTATCCGCGAATGCTAACAAAACTGTCGTGATTTTATCTATTATCAAGCGGTGGCTTACGGGCGACCCGTGCGCTCAAATCCTGCGGTCTCGCCATTGACCACGGACGGTTGACGGGTGCTATGCAAACTTGGCTAGCGTCCGAATAAACTTGAGTTACGGCTTGTGGCTTAATGAGGGGTTATCAAGTAATCTGTTAATCGTTGCCACTCTGCAAGTCAATTTAATGTTTTTTTTAAACTACATTTTAAGGGTTTGAATACTTTGTAATTGGCGGACTTATGGCCTATAGGTAAAATTATCCGTGAATATTCACACTAAAAGTCCTCTTTTAGTGTGAATATTGTGCATACAATAAAAAATTGGTTTATAAAGCTTACAAATAAAAGGTAAAATGTATCATATTATTTATTCAGGCAAATAATAAAAGTTAAAAAATATAGGCAAACTGTGGTAGTTCGATCCATATAGTCCAAGATCCCAGAGCCGCCAGACCTACGTCATTTTATCAAAGCTGAAATTTTGAGGATTATTAGTATACAATCTTGTTAAGAGGTATGCCGACCCACTAACTTGAATGCTGGGCCATTTCACAGGTAGCGCGAAGTAAAGGTACCAAAAAAACATACTTACTTACGTTAAAGTATCAAAGCTGGTATTCAAATATGTGTTTAAAAATACTGTCTAAAATTGAAATTCATTATTGCCAGACACTTTCCGTGGGCCATTACTTCTGCCAGACGCCTTGATAGTTCCTAAAAAATTATGTAAACTACGTCATTTTAGCAAAGCTAAATTTGATATATGTTACTTTAGATACTATTTTAAGACCCTTCCTAAGCAGCCAGACCAATCCGAAGGGCCATTCGTCTAGCCAGACACCATGGAACTTTCCCTGTGAGTGCGAGCGTGCGGCCATTATTCATACGCATTCATACGCATGAATGCGTGTGAGTACACTACATTGTCCCAAAAGACTGTAGGAATATTATTTTGGGTATTAATACAAGAATAAAAGTGTAAAATATATTTTTTCACAAAAAATATATTTGTAGCGGCAAGCTACATAACACATATCACAGCGCCATCTACCCATGACGACGGAACTACTAAGACAGACTACTATGTAGGTGGGGTTTCTACGCATAGTATACGCATATACGTATATGCGTATACTATGCGTAGACACCCCACCCTACTGACCAAATTACCAACCACATATTATGGCAAGAGGTCTCACTTAAAATTGTATAGACTTGTAAGAGCTTGCTAATGATTCGTCATTTATATACCTAAGTGCCCCTATATGCGACACAGCGGCCGCACCATTAAGCATATTAACATATTATATTACTTAGTTCTTGATAAAGTTTGCACATAACCAACCACAAAGTTTACATGCCTGTATGGTATTGAGGAGGCTTTACATAAAGTTGCGTTTATGATGCGTCTTGTGACTTTCGCGGGTCAGTATGTCGTTGTCCCCATATATTAAACAGGTTTACAGAAATATTGAATTACGACTATTTGTCTAGCTGCAGTCCTTTTTGCCTGAGTTAATGTTAGCTGATTGGTATAATAAATATTGTTTAAATATTGTTTATTTTTCTCAAAAAGGTACAATGGTCTTCTTATATTTATAGATACAGTAAAAACCGAAACCTTGTTGAGAGCTGGAGTCTGAGCGAGGTTCGAAACCTGTGTGACAGTATGTTTTTATGTTTTTAAGTTACATGGTTAGATCATTTTTCTTTTTCTATTTAATTCTATTTAATTATGCATTAATTTATATTTTAAGGGTGTTGAGCGAATACTTGCTCTACATCCGTAAATATTCTAGACTTACATGTGTCTTAAGATCATATGAACTGAATATAATCGGGCAAGCCATCTGAGCATCAAGTTTTGTATAAAAGTACTATGCTGATCATAATATGTATCATATTGATGCGGTTTTCATAACTAATGTATAGGCTCCTTTGCTATGAACACGAGTATTTTAATTGAGCCATACAGCGTTATCTAATGTTTAATTTTGTTATCTGCTTTGTCGGTTAGTTTCAAGATACCTTGTTGCTAGAGTAATGATTTATGTAAGCAGGATTATCAGCCATACTCATACGCATTGTTCCTGTTATGTGAAGGAACTTGTTCTTCTTAATAGATAACTTGCAGTGGGTAAATAGTTTAATCTCTTTATACAAATTAACTGTTAAGATGCATCTGCAAATATATTTATAACTTATTTCAATTCAATAATTTTACAAATGTTTACTCATCTACAACGAAAACTATGCGTATAAACCTACAACTAATTTTAAAAGAATAATATATACTTATAAAATAAATTATATTATCTGTTAATATACACTTACAAAAGTCAATGGTATGAGTGATGCGAGCAAACTTTATGACTATAGTCATACATTTAAGGAGAAAACCGATGTAAAGCTCCACTTGTTGCTCCACAGTTAAAATATTATCGTTCTTATTAGTCGCTGGTGATCCCAATTGGGACATCTAAGAAAGAGGCAGATGAAAACCCCTTCTTCTACCTATTCTTTCCCTCCTTCCCATAAGAAGGGATATAGTTTTCCAGACAGCTTCACAGGCTGGGCTAACTTTTTCAGAGTAAGTATGATACCGATATTTTATTATTGATATGATTCGTTTAAATGTCATCACAAAATTAAACCCCTTAAATATTTGCATTTTGATATTTTGGTATGAATGAGCTTGTGTTGACGATGGACATATTCTTGACAAAGGATCGACTACTTCATACTAATGCTCATCAATATAACCAAATAATCCATCATAATATTAATTGTCTGACGCCCACCACGGGTCTTCTCCTAAACAGCTATAAATAAAAATCAATTAATGTCATCTTATAGATACCCACTACCCATTGGGCTTTATAAATACTTGTGGCGTTATAAATAATTAAGGTGTTTTTTTAACACTGACAATTTATTATTTCCAATTTTGTAGTTGCATTTAGTTGCAAGGTATGAGGTAAGCATAACTTGTGGGAAGTCATCCACAGACAAAGGCAGCAGAATACTAAGGCTAGCTGTTAACTAGAGTGGAGATGAGTGGAGCTGAGTCTTTACAACAAATATTCATTACATAAATTAGTTTAAAAAAGATATTCTATTGATTGTATTAGATCTAGCTCCAATCCTTTACGCTCCAGTGGCAAGCCAGCTTAAAATATCACGCCTTGTTCATCGGGTTTCCAATGTTAAAGAAGAGGGGGACCTCTTCTATAATATTCTTTTTCTCAGTCGTGCACTCTTGTCAGAGTGGTCGTGGTCATGCGTCGGTCGGTTCTTGTGCCGTTACTGTTCTGGTGGTGCGTCGCCATGTAGCTCTATGTTTTGCGGAATGAGAGCAGTCGTTAATGTTGGAGTGCGTCACAGATTTAATGAGGTATGTCCATCGTGTCGGAGTGGGCCCACGTGATCTCTTGCCCTCAACTTTCCCTAGCACGACCAATCGTTCCATTGAGTCCTCGTTACGGGTGATATGGCCAAAGAACTTGAGGATTCGTATTTGCACAGTCGACGATAATCTCTCTTTGATGTTGAGTTCCTTCTATAATATTGGAAAAGAGCATATCATAGCCATTTGTGAAAACTTTTAATTAGCCTTTAGATATTTTATAAGCATTTTGTTTTTTTAAGACAGCTGTTAGTTTTTTCGAAAATTTAAAATAATATAAAATAGGAGCTGGGTTTCCAGCGCTCCCACACACCAATCGAAATACATAGTGAAGTAAAGTGTTGATGTATTGCTTGCAGACAAAACATATTTTATTTGAACCACATTTATTCAGAGATAGTCTATTTTTTAAACCACAGAAAATAACTAGTAACTCTGCACAACATTACATTTACAGCCACCACGTCGTGTATTACAAAAAATCTCTAAAGTAGATTCAATCAACATTTAAAGTTCAAAAGCGTCAAAACGTGGAGGCTTAAATAGATTTTTACATCTATGGCAGTAAAAGCGTAGTATTGGTGTGATATTTGTAATACCGACAGTGTAAGCTTCGCTATCTATCACGCATGACGATCCCAAACAGTTTAAATATCAATTATTGAAAAATGCAGATATACACAACTCGTTTGTAGCTTACTATCGTCAATAACTGTGTTTTTTTGTATACTGATAGGCAGATGCAATGCTAAAAAGGAAAGAAAAATTGAACAACGTTTATAACAAGTTGGCTATTTTTAGAGTTGAGTCGACTTTCTTTTTGGTTCAGTGGGTTCAAGCAGTAGCCACGAGACTTTTCAGGGTTCTTTCTCATTTTAAGGATTCCTACATGACAGATGTAGTCGATTAAATTTTTTCAAAGATTGATAAAATCTATTCTGAATATCCTAATAGCGTGCGTACTATTTGCTTACCCGATAATTAGTTTTCACGTCATGACCTTGCACAGCTTTAGCACTGCAGAAGTAAGCCATAAAAGACGTGTCTTTATTACTGCGCATCGTAAATCCATTAAGATATGCATTATAATATATCGCAATGAACAAACAAAATAAATTCGGCAGCCTACCTAAATATTTATATCAGTACAAAAACCATTTTTATTCTGTGTATAGTAGAACATCATATTTGCAAACGATAACGGTACCCGCTTTCTTCAAGCGGTATGCTGACCCCATAACCAGAAATATGCCTAGAGATAAGTGTTCACATTATGTACTAACGTTTTCATACAATACAAGTATCTTAGAAGTGCACTATTTGCACATTATTTGCCCCTTCCATTAGTCGGTGGGGCTTCGCAATTTCGACAATGGGCTCTAATAGAAATCCCACATAATGGAGCTCCACCACCTTGTGGCTTTCAAATGTGTAGTCGGTACGCGCTGTTTTGTGCAAGCCTTTGCTGAGTTTGCATTATGTTTATTACATACTTCTATACCAGTATTTGTTGTATAGTTTGGTGTTGTAAGTACATATATTGGTGGGATTATATTCATGAGGCAAATGGTTCGATCGCTGAAAGGAACTAGCAGTTGTATTATAAGCGAGTTTATTTCTTCGCGAGACTTTTTATCGTAAGTGTCACGTAGAAATATAGATGTAGGTATCTGTTATTTCAGCAAATAGTAAAAAGTATACCAAGCAATGCCAAATATTTTGATGATAACCTGAGGCGAGCCTTTAATTATGTATCATCATCATCATCCTCTTAGCGTTATCCCAGTTTCAATCTGGGGTCCGCTTACTACTCGAACCGGATTTGGCTAAATATTAGTTTTTGCACAGAGCGACTGCCTGTCTGACCTCCGCAACCCAAAGGGATAGCGATTTTCCATGGTTTACACTAGTGTCAGTTTATTTAGAAGGTACTGACGCTCTGTAACGACTGTCAAAGATCTTCATGCCTTTAATTATGTATAGTAAAAATTAATAATTATGATTATTATATTATATACGCATTTTCTGACAGCTTTCCCAAATATCTTAATATGATTTTATATGGCCCTGAAATGTTTGTTAAATTGCTTTATTGAAAAATGGCTGATCATACTTATGTCCTATTAGACTTGTAAACTAAACCTTACTCAGGGACAATAAATCTAAAATGAAGTAAAGGTAATCACTGAAAACAAAACACCGCATCTGCTAAAACAATAGCGTACAAACAAAACAACAAATAAAGAAACAAGAATAGCCAGACAATTAATAAGTGAAACCTAACCGTTACCTATAATGGATCTCAGAGCTCAGAAAAATCTTTCTTTTCTTCACTAAGTAAGAAAAGGCCGCAGCACAAACATAATTTATATTATTATCCATCCATTACCTAAATGGTTTTCATCATTAACCCAATATCATAACACGGGCCTCGAGTGAGTGACAAAAACTATCTATAACTGTCCGGAATATTATTTATCATGCCAGCGATCGGGAAAAATACGAGTATATAAGGTAGGAAAAATATCTGTAGTATTTTTGATCTAGAACAATGCTTTTTGTGCCTGTCAGTTTTACGGGGAAAGTGGAGCGAAAAACTTCGTTATCGTAAGGGTATTAAAAGATATTGTGTGTTATTGGTGTCCATGTCATTGTTTTTGGATGGATAGAGATCGGACGTGACGTCTACTTTTGACTAACTGTTGGATAACTACATGTGACAGAACGTTGTAGTCATGTTTTATATTTCCATAGAAGTGAGTAATATAGTTTCTGAATATCACGTCTTGCTTGAGTTGATATTTATTGTGAACATAGGTATATTGACTGTTATCGTAATGAATATTTATGTCTTAAATGATAAAATTACTAATACTGTATTTTGTCATGGATTTATTTGTGAAATAAATGTCTCACTGAAATGTTTTCACAGTTTGGTGATAATTTTTGGGTGCGGCATTGGCACCTTAAGTAATTTATAATAGTCATGCCTACATTCATATTCCTTTTTTAGAAATGACTAGAGGACGCTCGCAGCTACGCCTGCACATTTTTATTGTTCAACCATTTTTGCCCGATCCCTTGAGAATTTTGGGAAATCTCTTCTTAGTGCACCCCTCCTACCTCCAAGGAACATACATACCGAATTTCAGCTTCTTACACCTAATAGTTTTAGATGTAGCTTGTCTGTCAGTCAGTCAGTAACGCAAGAATTTTATGTTTTAACTAGAGGACGCCAGCAGCTACGCATGCATTTTTTTTAATTTACCCGTTTTAGCCGATCCCGTGGGAATTTCGGGAAATCCCTTCTTAGTGCACCTCTACGGTCCCGGTCCCCAAGGAACATACATGCCAAATTTCAGCTGCCTGCGCCCAATAGTTTCGGCTGTAGCGTGTCTGTCAGTCAGTCAGTAACGCAAGGATTTTATATATTAAGATTTTTTTATTTATTTATAGACTCATGCCTGTATCCCCGAAGGGGTAGGCAGAGGAGTAATATAAAGCCTGGCGTCGACTACATTCGAACCGCGTCGAATCGCGCCGAGTCGCATTTTATCCGTGTGCGTTCATTACAGACGAATCGAATCGAAGCCAGCAGTCGGCGACTAGCTGCTGTAGGTTTTGCTTGTGCTGGTTTCTTGTTTCAAATTCTGTCATTATTCCCGCTATTTCTTTCCATATATTTTGTCTACGCTGCTCGTCATGATAATGAGTATCTTCATGATCATATTTTTTTTTTAGACTCAAGCCAGTATCCCCGTAGGGGTAGGCAAAGGTGTAATATTACACCCACATTTCGCCATGAATTTTCAGGTCCCACGCAATAAGGGGCGAGCCTATTGCCGTACCGGACATTACCAGATTCCGTGCTGCTACTGAGAATTTCCTAACAGAAAAACCCAATAACACTTTACCCGACCCGGGAATCGAACCCGAGACCTCCCAATCCCACGCGCACATTTATGCCGCGAGACTACTGAGGCAGTCATGATCATTAAGTTCAGTATATTTCTAAATTAGGGAAATTAACAGCTCTTCATTTCGATAACTTTTCATGTAGGTATTTACGCAATGTAGTACCCGCACAGATATAGATCTACATAGATAACGCAATTATTACGATTTGTATTGAAACCAACTGTGCCGACTTTTTAATACCTACTGTGACGTTGCCTGTATCACGAAGTCGAAGCGATGCGCGACAGTATCGCTTGTGCGATATTCATCGTCTCCTAACACACAACGTCAGATCAAACGTCCGAAGCAAACGCGGCAACGTAATGTGAATAAAGTTTACTAAACGGTAAAACCGACGCGCGGGGACTGAAGTTAGTGGCGACCAACCTCGACGCTTGGTCGGAGTTCAGACACGCGAAGTGCATGCATTTGCGTTATCTATGTAGATCTATGTCTGTGAGTACCCGTCTACACTCATCCGCTGAACCGCGTCCACTAAGGTGCGCCGAGTCGAGTCGAAACGCGTTCCTGCAGAAATTCGCCTGACGAGCGATGCGCGCGGTAGATTCGATTCGGCGCGCCGCGGCTCGTCGCTAATGAACGCAGGTTCATAGAAATATATAGGAGGCGACTTTTTGCGTTTCGATTCGGCTCGGCTTGACGAGCCTAGTGGACGCTAGCCTTTACACCCACATTTCGCCATGATGTTTAGGTCCCACGTAATAGGGGGCGAGCCTATTGCCGTACCGGGACTCCGTGCTGCTAGTGAGCATTTCCTAACGGGAAGACCCAATAACATTTTGCCCGACCCGGGAATCGAACCCGAGACCTCCCAATCCCACGCGCACATTTATGCCGCGAGACCAACGAGGCAGGCAGCAAGAATTGTATATATACAGATAACTGGTTAGAAATGATAACTGGAGAGATATGATTTTTCTTTAATGAATTTTTCTAATTAAGATATTTTGACATAAACTACATAAATAGTAATGTATTTTACATGTCGAAAAAAAGTCTTTGTATTAAATATGCAAATTGCACCACAGTCAAGTGTTACAATTTGACGATTAAAGAGAGAGCCATGAGTTTTGGCAGGTTCTTCTTTCTCATTGTCATACTATTTATCCGAACATGGATAATATAAGTACAACATATTTTGAAGTCCAGAAATGTCCCATTATGACCTAAATACACTATGTAAATAAGTGTGTTCGATTTGAAATTGTAGTTCCAGAAACGAACGCAAATAAAAATAAACATTTTAAAGTAAGAAAAATTGTAACCGGTGAATATTCTGTAGAGCGGCGGTGATCTCGGCAATTAGTCTTCATTGACTAGGAGTTATCCGTGCTTTGCATTGTAAATGCTCGCTTATACACCTCCCTGCTTTTTATAAGGCGTTTATAATTACCGTATTATCTTTTCATTTCTTTCGAGAAATCCATCCCTTTTTTTAAGAACCCTTCCTGATTGTGGTAAGGGAAATGATTCGGTAAGGGATTCTAATTGTTTAAGGACGTGACTGTTTTGCGTAAATTTGTAAGAGGATAAGGTTTCGGAAAATTGCTGATAGATAGCGTAAGTTTTACTTTTTACTGTGATATTTATTAGAATAGGTCTCGGTATAATCTTTGAGAGATCGTAATGGTGTATATTGAATTCGCAAGATATACTGTGTGGACATAGAAAAACAGACAATTTCAGAAAAACGTTGTGTTGTTGTCATAGTATCTTTACATCGATCTTCATGACAGCCGGAACCTACAGCTTTATAGGCTCTTCAAGGCACAGAAAAGTGTCTTCTTGCCGGGTCATCCATCAGCATAGTGGACTGCAACGAATGTGCTTAGCCTCGCGGGACAAAAGTTGTATTTTGCTACGATACCCTTACATATATATTGATTCACTATCATTCTGTACTCATGTAATGACTCAAAGTACCACACATTTAGAGAGCGTTAAGCACCTATCTAGTGTAAGCTATTTTTCCCGTCCATCGCTTAATCTCTTCATTCTTGAACGAGGATTGGAAATCAATGAACTTAAAAAATACGCATCCATTAATCACTGGCTGATAACCTAGTTTGTGAAGACGGCCAAGCGTGAATGGAACTTGAACACCGATGACTCTCAATACAGGTATATTAATTAATATTTCATCGAACTAAAATTTTATGTAATGTGCTAGTAATATTGATGTATCTACCTACGTATATATATTTACCTACGTATATTTGAGTTGAATTTTATCATACTTGAATTTAAGCAGCCCTTTTGACTACAGCACATAGTAGGTAGCACAAATTTTAAGTACTACTAGTACTAAGCTGCTACCGTTGTTATTGCTTTTGTTGGTCAACACAAACAAAGGACAGTTTATGATTGGCATATTGTTGCAGTGTTTAGTGACCCTGACTTAAGCTGGAGGTTGTGAATTTGATTTATTATTTTTTATTAGTTTTGAGGGCATTCATATAAATAGTATCAAATAAATGACACGAAACGAGTTAGCCATGTTTCATTCAAGTTACCTCCAACACCAGCATATTTCAATATCCAGAAAATAGTAAAATTATATTTTCGTTCAGACCTATAAGACATCGAACCGTCTCAAATGGTCAAAGAGTCATTTGGTTTTACTTAATTCATAATTTAAAAAAAGCCGTATATAAAATCGATAAATACGAAAAAAAACATTGATTTTCGAGTTTTACAAGACAAACAAACCGCAATTGATTCTTAAGCTTTTAGCATATTATTATGTCATAGGTTTTTAGCTCTTTTCATTTTACTACGGACTCCTGAAGCAGTAATGAACTCTAAGAGTAATGCATTAATCGTGAAATCCTGATGAATCGGGCACTGTGATGCGTATATTAAATTGTGATGTGATTTATACTCGCCTACAGCACATACACAAATTGTACTTATGTAGGTATTTAGGCAGCGATAGCTGAGTGGAGAGACCGACGGACTGCCAGGCAGAGGATCTCGGCCTCGAATCCACGGTGTGCACCAATGACTTTTCGAAGTTATGTGAGCATTCAATTGTTAATTATCGCTTGCTAAACGGTGAAAGTAAAAACATCGTGAGGAAACCTGCATGTCTGAGAGTTCTCCATAATGTTCTCGAAAGACATGTGAAGTCTGCCAACCCGCACTAGGCCAGCGTGGTGGACTATGGCCTTATCCTTCTCATAGTGAGAAGAGGCCCGTGCCCAGCAGTGGGACAGTACATAGTGGGAGGTATTTAGGTCTTTGGATAAATTGACGTATGCATGCGGTGTGGATGTCTATGGATGAAGGAGTGAGAGGTTCAGAAATTCTCATAAGTTCAGTTTTGAGATTATAAATGTACATAAGTTTGGAAAATTCATAAAAAGGAAGTAAAATTATTAGGCTCACACAAATTCATCGCCTGTATTGTAATTAGTAGACGACAATTATAACTGTCAAGTGGTTGGATTGGTGACCGCGAGTGGCCTTAACATTAGCGCTAGTATGCTTCGGAGGGCAAATGAAGCAGTCGGACCCGGTTCTTCGCTGAGGACAATAAACGTTAGGCCATGAGAGAGGTCTTTGGGCGGTCTGAAAACTCTAACGCCAGAGTTGGCCACACGTTCACACAAAAAAGGAACATAGTTTTTGAGATCCACCTATTGTTGTTTCGCGTTTAGTTGTTCTTTATGTACTACGTTGATTGTTTATTTACTTATAAAGCTATTACTATAGACACAGAATGAATTTCCAGGTCAGCACATTTCCTTTAGTTATTTTAAACCTTTTAAACATTACCATGAAGAACCCACATACTTTTGACTGCACGGTTGGCGTAGTTGTTTAAGCCGTCGTCATAGCTTGACATTACGCAGAATGTTGGAGGTTCGATCCTCACACAAGAAAATACATTTTGAGATCCAAATGTGTTGTTTCGAGTCTGGGTTTATATTTTATTGCGAGTAAAGTACGACGTGACGCAAAAAATTAAGACTATCTATTTCCGCGTACACAAGCTTTTGTCTCCTCTTTGAAGGCCCTCTTTCCACCACCACCCAATATCTACACTCAATCTGTCCTATTAAGCAAAATGTCTACCATCATTTGGGCTATTCCAAATCAAATTTATATGAAACTGTTTTGATAACTTGTAAGGTCAAGATTTCGATGGCGACCGCCCCTTAAGGATCAAAAAGGACAAAGGCTCATCGCCGGTTATATTAAGTTAAACATATCCCCGAAGATTACAGTCGATTATTAAGTTAATTTCAAGTGCGAAGTGCTACTAAAAGTTAGTTCGGGATAAGTTTTGTAACAAATTTATTGTAATAAAAGTACAAATGTGATCAAACAAATTAATGTTGGCGTGTAATTATTTTTCATTTATCGAATTTGATTTATAAGTTTTCTGATATATAGCGATGTAGTTAAAACAGCTGCCTGACCGTTTAGCTTTGCTTCTAGTGTTGGTGGTTTGATTCCTGCACCGGTAAAATTTTTTATTAGTGAACCTTATCTACTAATTATTGTTTCCATTCTTAATATTCTTTATATGCGCTACTTGCATGTTTGTGATGGCTTTGGGAGACCGGATTATAGTTATTTATAGAGTAAATTATGTTTTTTTTAACCGAAGTTAAGAAAATAAAGAAGTTCTCAATTCGGTGGTTCATTTTTAGAGAATAGACAACAGGACTAAGGTTTAGGCCTACCCTACATTTGGCAGATTGTGAATCTTCGCAGGCTCGCGCAAGTTCTTTTCATACAGGGATAGGTCTGTGTTTTTTTAATACAAAAGTACATCGAAAAGAAACACAGGCATATTATAACGCAAAAAATATTTCACAAATACTTACAATATAAAACGTGCTTTCCTCATCGAACCGTAACGTAGTCAAAATACATTAAGTAAACACGACGCACAGCATATAAGTTATACCTACTTGATACGATAAACCAATTTGACATTTATTTGTCTAGACGACCCGTATGATTCAAATTTATGATACGAACGAACATATTCGTATTGAACGTCAGACAATTGGACTTTGTGTATGATATATGGTGCATGTACGCAGGTGCTTGTGATAAAGTTCTGGAAAGATCGATGGATAGTTGATGCAGTTATGAGTCATTTTGAACTTGAGAGTCCATTCTATAGGCTGAAATGAACCTTGTAGATCTGAAAAAGCTAACTAGATGTGTCTCGTTATGTAGTGACATTCACTATTATTTAAATCACATTTATAAGAGATGATATTCTATCAAATCTGGTTAGAGTAGTAAGCGCAGGCCACGGTGAAAAGTCTTGGATGCAACTGGGATAAAGCTAAGACAATGATGATGATTCACTATTATTTTAGAAATCCATTTTGAGCTTGGGGATTTATTTTGTAGGCTGAAATGAACCTTGCAGGTTTGAAAAAGTTAACTAAAAGTGTCTGGTTATGGAGTGACATTTACTGTTATTTGAGGAATCCATTTACTACCACAATACTACTTGAATTGAAATAATATACTCTAACGGAACAGTTTAGTTTGAAAACTTCAAAATATGCAACCTACAGTCCATCATACTCGTAATAACTTTTACAGGAAAATGGTCTTCAAATATTGGCCGGCAGCAAACGCTTGACTTTTTATTTACAATTTTTTACGTGAAAATCGAGAAAGGTTTTATATGGTCGGTCACTCTCCGGCCACTGAAATGTAAGAGGCCATTACGGAGACCATTTTGTGGGGTATACAAGTGGCATCTAAACCCTCGAGCGGGCTCAGATCACAGCGAACCCTCACATGAGCGATACGTGAAGTACTTGGTCACATGTTATAAAAAATGCACTTTATATAGGACAACAAAGAAATTGTCGAGCCTGTAATTACGTGGGTCTAAAACTGTTGATATTAATTTGAATGCGGCCTTAACCTATATTTCGTGCCAATGTTGGTAGATATCCTATATATGTACTGAATAATATGTTTCAGCAGTCCTGTACTTAGTGTATAAAATTACAGTACCGTAAAATAATAATTACGCCAGTGGCTACCCCCGTTCTTATTGCGGTGCCAGTCAGGATTTTTTTGGTCAATTCACACTTTATAATATTGCATGTAACAACATGCAAAACATATGGCAAAGAATAAACCATAGAATTGAATTTAAACTAACATCCCTAAAGAACTTATCTCTCTAGAAAATGAAATCAAGTTTACAAAACTACATACCGCAGATTTCTTTAATAAAACTGGCCACAAGCAATTTCACTTCTACTAAAACAAAGTCAAAATGAAACAAATTACACCAAAACACTTTTCAATAGAAAGGATTTTCGTAGAAAGATTTTAAGGAATCAGGTGGGCAAAGATGATGGAAACAAAAGCACGGTTGGCCGAATATCTCAGATTTAGCTTCCAATTAAAAGTTGATCCTTTGTTGGACTAACCAGCCGGGGTGATAATTCCACCACCCTTTTATTGCAAATCCCGTTCGAGGGGAAATCTTTTCGACCACTTTTTAAGCAAACGACAAAGAAATCTTAGACAAGAGATTTGTCAATAGTATCGATGGCAAATAAAGTTGAATGTTTTTTGTTGGAAGTGATTTTGACGGAAACGTAGGCTGACTGAACGATTAGAACTAAAAGAAATCTATGATTCTTTGTAACGGATTCAAGGAATTTAAAAACAAAGGATGCCGCTTATCAATTTAAGTAAAGCTTTTTAAGAGATATGCCTGTCCTAAAATACAAATATTTTATACGTCATTTCATTCAAAAATATTAAACACAGGTGAAGAATATTACGACATTTAGTTAGATATTCGCCATTTTGCATGTTAGTCGGTACTTCATTAGATGTAACTTCATTTTACACTGCGTGGCAAAAGCCCGTATCTTCCCCGACCGTTTTTTATTCACCGTACCATACTTCGTCCGTTATACCTGCGCCAAAAATGCATGCAATATTCTGAAATTAAATCGAAATAAAAAGTAAAACTAAAGATTGGTGGCCAGCGGTTGGACTGCCTAATTGCGTGAGCGTGACCGCCAAAATTGTGGTTTTCGTTCGATTCTCGGATCTCGTAAAAATTTATTGAGTTGTTATGTCAGGATATTTCGGTGATTTCGCTATTAAGTTGTATGATTTAGGAGTGCTGAGGTCTCGTATATTATGTTTTTATAACGTGGACATGGTTTGGATAACAAGGCGCAAATAATAACCTTATCTACAAACAGTTGCTCTGATTTTAGTTTTGCAACCGCAGAGGTCTGTTATAGAATATACAATATCACACCACAATAATAAATAACTACTAATTGAAAAATTAAGATCTATGAGCATAAAATATGCAATTAATATTAATAAAATGTAATATACTGTAACTATTTTATTATGGAATAATTGTTTAATTAATATTTGTAATAATGGGAATTTTTTAATGTATGCAATTTTATGAATGGTGTTTACCTGAAATAAAATGTTTTATTATTATTATTTATTAATATCTTGGTCATCTACCTGTTTCTGTGCCGTTACAAAGATTTTATTTTAAAGTCTGGGTCTGTTTTCTTCTACGGTAAGTCCGTTACGTCCTTGCCGATTCAACACTAGCGCTCACAAATAATACTTCCTGCTGCGAAATCGCACGCAGGATCTTGTGTCAGATTGGCATCTGAACAAAAAATGAAATCAATACGATAGCATCCTGCAATAAATAAAATAATTATCAAAACAGTATTCGAAATTGTCAAGTAGCTAAGGACCAAATGTTCCTAGCATACTGAATTACGGCATTGTTAACTCGATACAGTGCTAGAGATTTCTGTTCAGTGTTCGAGCGCTATGTTTGTCCTGACGATCGGTACGCAGTGCACGTTTCGATCCGGTTCTTCTTTATCACGATTCATTGCCTATAGATTGCCATTACCAATATACGCACAGATTGCTCCAGTATTCCCTGGGTGAAATTTTTTTTTTTTTGTGTTATATTATTTTCTATGCGGGTTGTGAACATTTTACAATATATAATACGCTTAAAGTTATATATTTATGGTTATCTTAAGACCATTTTGAGAACATTTCTCATTAGATCTATAGATAGTATAGATCAGCCCTGTATACCTATAATATACTGTTTCTCTGTTTAGAACGGGCCTGTATAGGAAGGGTGAGACCGTAGTCCACCACGCCGGCCATGTGCAGGTTGGCAGACTTCATATGTCTTTCCAGAACATTATGGAGAAACCATCGACATGCAGGCTTCTATACAAAGTTTTTCTTCACCGTTGAGCAAGCTATCATTTACAATTTAATGTGCTTTCAAACCAGAGACCCTCTGCGTAACAGTCTATCAGTCTCCCGATTCGGCTATCACTGCATATGACAATAATTAGCTAAAATTTAAACGTAATATACCTATCCTTCATAAATATACACAAGAGTCAATATGCATGGTTAATCGACGCTAATAATGTTCTCTACAAAATCCCACTAATACATTTAATACACCCATGAAGTTTTATCGTACATTGCGGGACAACTATGAGCTGCCCCCGCATTGAACCGAACAGCTTTCAATGTAATTGGCTTTTTGTCACCTGTGCATAGTACTAATTGCTATATATGTTGTTGCGTGGGTAGCGTGCACATTGCGTTGCCCTGTAAATCTAGCCTCGGTGTAATTAATATTTGTACTGAAAGTAATTACGCTAAGAACTAAGAAACGTTAACGCTAATGTGTTATGTGAATGTTTTGGAAGAGTGCAAATTTTATGCGGAGGTTGATATTGTGTGTATTTTGTATTGATTTTATTTTTATTTCAAGTTGATGCTAAAAAGGAAGTTCTTTTTAAGTTAAGAGGTTATCTAAATGAGTTGCTAAAATATTATTCATAGATATTTATGTTTCATAAACAATCCCTGTTTATGAAACATATACTATAAAAATACTGCTTAGAAGGTTTAGAAATAAATGGAATTTTAACTGATGGGCAGCATATTGAAATGGCATTTTAACTTTCGGTATGCTGAACTCATTTTAATCGTTAAAATTAAAATAACAATAATATTATTTGCATGGAGGGAATTCTGCAAAACATATTTATCTAACATGTACCTATTTTATGTAACATCGTGTTCAAAATAAATTATTTTATTATAATTGTGAATGGTACTTTTCAGAATTTTAATTCGGCTTCGAAGCATTAATTTGTACAACGAGTACACAGCTACAAAGCTATAATTGAATATTATAATTACATAAGCAGGTTCACTTCGTTCAGCTTACACTCTAAAGTATTCAAATATATAAACACACAAAATTGGTCGATTGTTATTAAGGAAATAATTTTTTTTTTCAGCCTGTCTGTGTGTCCCACTGCTGGGCAAAGGCCTCTCCCTTGGACCGCCATACATCCCTGTCTTGTGGTAAGCTCGTCCAGTCGCTGTAAAATGCATCCAGGTCATCCCGCCATCTTCGTTTGGGTCTTCCACGTCGTCGCCGACTGTCATGAGGCACGTAGCTAGATAGGCCCACCTTTCTGGGTGCATACGACAAACGTGTCCGGCCCAGTCCCACTTCAGTCTAGCAGATTTTAATCCGACGTCAGCTATGCGTGTTTTGGAACGTAGCAAAGTGTTTCGAACATGGTCTGTTCTTTTTACACCAAGCATGCTACTCTCCATCGCCCTTTGGCAAATCTTCAATTTGGACTTCTGGATTTCAGTCAGGGACCTTGTTTAGGCACCGTAGGTTAGGAAGGGCAGTCTGCACATGTCGACTAGTTTACGCTTTAGTGACAATGGAAGGTTGCCCTTCAAAAACTCTTTCATTGACCAGAAGCTCTTCCAGGCATTTTCGACTCGTCGTGCTACTTCTTTGTCTTGCCTGTTACTAAAAGAGACAATCTGGCCTAAGTAAATATACTCGTCGACATAATGTATAGTCTGCCCGTCTACCGTGACCCTACGTTTCGTGCTGTTGGTCATTACCTGAGTTTTCGTCCGGTTCATCAGAAGTCCAACTTCAAGACTTGCAGAGCTGAGGTCTTTGAGCATTAGCTCGAGTTCCGAGGCCGAAGAGGAAAAGAGAACAATGTCGTCGGCGAACCCAAGATTTGTTAGTCTTTTGCCGCCGACCACAATGCCTCTGGATTGCCACAATATACAATCACACACAATATACATCTGCCAGACTACTGAAGACTTGTTGGAGGACGCTGGTAAAAAGTTTGGGAGACAACGGATCACCCTGTTTGACACCTCGTTCTATTTTAAATGTCTGACCAGAGCGTTGAAGCTTGACATCTGCTGTACTATTATTATAGATTGCTTTAATGAGGTTGACGTAGGTTTGATCTATGTTTTGGTTCTGTAAGGCGTCTTCTATTGCACTATATGTAATGCTGTCAAATGCTTTAGAATAATCTACGAATGCTAGATAAAGAGGTTTGTTATATTCTTGGTATTTTTCTATTATTTGATTCAGGGTCTGAAGGTGGTCAACAGTAGAGAAGCCGGGTCGAAATGCCGCCTGCTCGAAGGGTTGATGTTGGTCCAGTTGCGCAGCAATACGATTTTCTATAACCTTGATAAAAGTTTTGTACACATGGGAGATCAAGCTTATAGGCCGGTAATTGCTGATGTTGCTTTTATCACCTTTTTTTGTGCAGAAGGATTATATTTGAATGAGAAAATTTGGTTGGTATGTGGCATTTGTGTAGAATAGTATTGAATAATTGCGTAATAAAAGGCAAGAGTGTCCGTTTTCCGAATATTAGGGCTGCTGTATTAATACCATCGGTGCCTGGACTTTTACCTAATTTCAGGGTTCGTAGAGCTTTATTGATTTCGTCTTCAGATATTGGTGCAATTGTAACATTATGTGAGTAATGAACGTTGTGATTGGTTTAGGAACTATCTGAGTACAGTGAAGAAAAATATTTTGTGCATATTTGATTGATTTCGTCGCGATTGCTTCGTAGAGTTCCATTTTCGTCTTTGAGATTTGTGATCCATGATTTGCCTTTACTTATTCCCTGCCTTGCGGTTCTAAGTGTCTTGTAGAAGGAAATAATAAGTTTATAAAAATCTGGTCACTCGATAACTTTACAAAGATACTTGTGTCCAACGTGCAGTGGTTTTTTTATTAAACTAGGGTTGGAGACCTATCGTCGATTCTCGAAGTAAAATCAAGCACTAGCATCAGCAACTGTAAGGCTATTGTTAAGTATAAAGCCCAATTATATGGGCCTTCTCCAAGGCCCATCGGCCTTCTTCATGTCTTCATTTAGTTTGGTAAACAGTAGGTTATGGTGGCAGTATATGTATAGTCGAATATATGGGCGCAAATTAATATATAATGATGTTAATAATATTTAAGATTGATATTTAAATAACCATTTGTGAACACAGAACTGAGAACTTCACTACTTTAGAATATTAGACACTGTATCGACTGCTTCCCTGTTTTATAAAGATTGGTTATTTAATTTATCGCTTAATTATTAAGATAACTCCAGAAACTTTCAAAGTAAAATCAATTAGTATTAAATAACATTATTCTGACACTTATTTTTACGGTAATAAATAAT
The DNA here is from genome assembly GCA_944739405.2 of Euclidia mi. Taxonomy (NCBI): domain Eukaryota; kingdom Metazoa; phylum Arthropoda; class Insecta; order Lepidoptera; family Erebidae; genus Euclidia; species Euclidia mi. Next base: position 18,899,155 of record OX123204.2, on the reverse strand, counting down.
ATGCGCTTATATTTACATCCTGTTGATAGCGCCATCTGTTGACAATGTTGTAAAGCAGCGTTTGGTTATTAAAATAAATTTGTTATTCGTATAAAATAAATTATTTGGTGTTGTGCAAAATTCATTACAATATTAATGTTGATTTTTTATTTAAATTTAATTATTAATTGTATAGTAATTTCAATTATATATTGTTAAGGAAGTGGCAGTTGTTAAATATTATGTGAAATGACGGTTAGTGTATAAAAAGGACTGTAGGTCACATTTTAATTCAATTCTGTGCTAGAAATCAACTGTTAATAAACCAAGTAATATTACGTGAGTGTTTTTATTATGGAGTCTGGACACCATAACCCTGGCGTATCGCCGACAAATACTATGATTTATGTGCTCGTCAATATTCCGTTATCTCATGAGTTTACGGTCATATTTGCAGATGGATGCTGCTATTGCCTGACTGTTAGACATTCCGATGGCACTTCTGCCACCAACTGCGAGGAAAAACCAAATCAACCCTTAGCAGTACAATATAACACATACCCTTAAACCAGCTAACAGGCTCATAAGTTTGATCCAACGTACAAGAAACGTTGGCCATAGGCACCGATACACTGTGCCTATAACACGGTCCGTTTATTTCGCTCGTATTGTATGTTGTAGTAAAATAAGTCACTAGTCCCGCGCGATTGGCTGATATTCATAGCGATACAAAACTCATGGATGGCGGGTTTTACAAGTTAGAAGATGTCAGCGAATAAAGCTGGGAATAAATATGCACATTACTATTATAAACGGGGTTTGTGAGGATTGATGGATGTATGTTTAATACTCTTTCAAGCGAAAACTATTGAACTTGAGAGGAGGCTTTATACCTCGATGGAGAGTATTGGGGGAGGCCTATGTACCGCCGTGAACCTTTGACTGTCGGCTCATATGATAACTTCCAAGGGACACTTGGAAAACTTTATATTATTATGATGATTCTTCAAGCTGCTTTTTCCAAGTCTGGATATTTTTTTCATCCATGCATTGGTTGAATGATCGCTTAGTATTCTGCGATACAGTATTTTCATACCCAAAGCGGTTGATCGTTTTTTAATAATAGATATGAAATGCGTCCTCTCATACCTTAAACCATGATCAACAAGTAATTTGAGTGTCATTCGAGATAATGCGCGCTCATCAGTTTGATTGTGGCTCGTCAAATAAACTATACTAAATTAAATGTTTCATATGTCCATGGTTTGGGTAGCCGGCCCGAATTGACACACGCTTTGAATTAACTAAAGCGACAGTTGACAGAGTAACGTTTTACTAAGTTATCTACTTAGTTATTGTTGTTTTGTGGTAGAACGAGGTATGGTGACGTCCAGCTAGTGAAATGATTCTGTGACATAACACTGCCGCTATTGTATTATTATCTCTTGTTTGCTAATTTAGTCTATCAAAATTTTAGGCCACTTATGTGGAGTTGAGTTTGGCAGTCTTAGTTGTCATGAATGATACCATAAAATATAACATTTTGATTGTAACATTCTTGAGGTTAAAAAGAGTGGCGTGAGTTTCTACTAGATTCTTAAGGCCGGCGCCGACTGACGGCACGGCTTGTTTCGGCAGCTCTAAGGACGCTTCGGCACGTCGCGGCATGCCGCGACGTGCCACGATGCGCCGCGGCGGGCCGCGGTACGATTGTATCGAAATAAAGTAATATGAATTCTAATCTCCTAGAAATAAGGATAAAAATGACTTGATCAGTAATAAAATCCTTTGCCATGCCGTGCCATGCCGCGACGTCAGTGCGCGCCGGCCATTACTACTATCCCAAATCTGGGAGCTTATTCAGTATGACAATTTTGAAGTCTTAACGTGTTTTAACGTGCTAGTTACCCACGTCGGCACGGTATTGACTTAAACGGTATTCACTATGCCAACTTCAATTTTGACAAGCACGGTGGCGCACGTTTCGGACGCGGTTTTAGTTGTTAAAATATCGTGAGCTAAGAGGTCACGTAACGCGTTTATTGTAAAACGATAGTGTTAAATAAGTACTAAGTGTATTTCTTTTAGGTATATTAATTTCAGTGTCCGTTAGGTTAAATACTAAGTTTATTTGCTTTTTTATTTACCAGTGTCCGTGTCAAAGTTGTTTAATTAAATATTATGTTTAATGAAAATTGACGCCTGTCGCTGGCGCCAGCGTCTCACTCGTCTTCGGATAAATAATAAACCCCAATGAATAAATCCATTATGATTTATAAGATTCCGTTTGAATTGGGCTATTTGCCGCACTAACCGCACTTATGTTTATTTTTATATTGTAGCGCGACTGCAACTGTCATCAATGTCATCATATATTTTATCGTTCAAAAATTTACTTAAGTAGATACAAAATATGAAATAAACTTTTAAGATCAATTTTTTATTTTGTGATTGTTCCTGGCGAAATTGAACTAAAATAATACAATAAAGTGTTATTAACCTTTTTATTTGTACTGTAGCTTATAGTGAAAATTACAAGTTAGTAAAATAATATTTATAAAATTGAAATTGAGCCGGCAAAACCGGCATTAAGATTTATGAACGAATGTTGTGAAATTGATAACTAGGCATAGACAAGCTGTCGTATGGCATACTGAATACAATATTTTGATTGTCGTGGTACGTCACGTCACTGCATCACGTTTACGTCTAGTGCATGTTACGACGACACCCGTCTTGAACATGGTATTTCAGTGGTCATAGTGAATAAACCCCCTGGATAAGACAACGGACGTTCATATCACATTATTAATAAATTTAATTTTAATTTGTCTAGGTAGGTAAACATTCTGGTGAACCGAGGTTTGCCGAGAACTTGTATAGCGCGATGAAAGATCTTCAACAATTATTTTAAATTCCCTCGGTGTCCGTAAGAAAACGCCAGTTTATCGCTGCTATTGTACGATAAATTATGAATTGAGTTGTACAATTGCTACACTGGTTGATTATGTTCTCTTATCATCATGAAAAGAACACTGAAAGACTTATATTTGTAATATAATATATGGATTTGACTGAATATTAGCTTTTCGACGACTACCGACTGGTAGTCGTGACCTCCACATCCCAAAGGGAGATTAGACTAGTTTTAGTTTATTCAGAGGTACTGACTCCTTTGAACGATTGTCAAAGATCTTCATGACAGTCGGTACCGGCAGTTTAACATGCTTTCTGAGGCACGGGACAAGCGACAACTAAGGATTTTCATTAAATGGTAACTGTTCGCCCCCTAATACGCGAGACCTGAAATTCATAAGGTGAAATGTGGGCGTAATATTACACCTCTGCCTACCCCTTTAGGGAAACAGACGTGACGATATAAAAAATAATGATAAAGTATTACTTATTATTATACAGTTTAAGTATTTTCTTTAGAATTCACGTGACTGTTATCGCTTAAACTCATAAAGGCCCTTTCTTCCAAGGCTCATCTACGTATGATTCTATTATTGTATGGCAAACGAAAACTATGATGAATTTTTCTCCTGAGATTCTACGTATCAGTATGTAAGTTGGCAATATGCTGGGTAGTTAGAAATAAGCTACAGCAAAACTTAGCATTGCTGGTGAAATGTACTTGTATTTATACACAGAGCATTCCAGAAATGCCGGATTACTTTATGTAAATAACGAGTTTGAGCCATTACCATTTAATCCTACTGTGATTTAAAGTTCAAAGTTTGGTAAAGTACATAAAATACTACCATTCCTGAAAGAGTACGTAATTGTTACTAACTTTGTGACAATGGCTTAAGAGCTTTTTTTAACTAATTAGACGCTATGTGAATAATATAGTAATTAATTCGAACAAATAAACAACAAATTCTAATTATTAGTAAAGATTTCATAATCTTGAAAAACTTCTTGAAAGAAACCGGTTTGAAAATTTGCTTATTCCAGTACAATTTTGGTGGCATTACGTCAATGCAGTGTACAAGCTTTTTTAAAATCATAATTATCTAACTTGTAATGACTTCATTCTTGTACAATGTGTTATCTTGTTTTAAATGCCATCTGGGTCTCTAGAAAGCCTTCAATAAATAACGAGTATAATTTTATTACTGTTAAATTTTCTCTAAGATTTAACTTTTAATTTTCTATGAAACAATCATACGTTCCTCTAACTTTGTAAAAAGACACGCTCATTTCATAACTTATTTAAGACAATGCCTTATTGTCTACGAACTTAACCCAGCCAATAAAACAACAAAAATAGACGGTGAAGTGTCAAACTAGTTGGGTTAGCGGCGAGGTAGCGATGTACTGAACTTAGCAGTATGGCTGCCACGTGTTTGCCGCGCAAATACGATTTTGTAGGGTTTATTCCACTTTGTTCACCTGGGTAAACTAAGTAGACTTCTTGGTGTCCTCATTTCACCTCGGCATTATTTCAATCAGTTAATTTTAAAGTATTGTTAACATACTTTATGTTGGTGATAAAAGTCCACCAGATGGATAAAAAAGTCGCTTTTGTTCACCTAGGTAAATCAATTCCTAGGTGAACGAAGTACGATATGTATGTCGACTTATTTCATCTGGGAGGTAATGGGTAGGTGAAATTATGCCGAGGTGAAATGTGGACACCATGATGTTCACTTTGTTCACCCAGGTGATATCACCCTGGTGAACAAAGTGGAATAAACCTTTTGTGGACGTGCTGGCTCGCTTCGGCGGGGATTGCCGTTCAGTGTGAGTTCCATTTATAAAGTTGTTATATTTTTTTAGAACCGTAAGTGAAATTGAAATACTGTGCTGTGAAATATACGACATTTCCTCGCTCCAGGGATAATATTGGTAAAGAGGTTTAAGTTAAGATTTTATTGTTTTCTGTGGGTTCCACAACACATGGTTACAGTTTTCTTTCGGTGAAGTGAATTGAGCTAGCGGTTTAGTCGATTTTTAAAGACGATTGACGATATTGTCGATTGATATCTTGTTTTAAAACTTACGTTAATTTCACTCCCTAGTAATTAAAAAGCGCATACAATTATTTACGGAACTATCTATCCCATGCTAAAGATAAAATGTCTCATTTGCTCTTATGTTTTGGCAAGGAGCACGCTTTGGCGATGAAAAGATCATTTGAACTTCGTGCTGCCACCGCCAAAAAGTGTGGATTATACGAAGTGTTGTTTCGTCCGGGAATCGAACTCACAACTTTCGACGCAGTAGGTACTAAACGGCGAGGCAACCGCTTAAACCACTTCACCATACGTGCAGATAATAATACTAGACTTATTCCGAAAACTTTGATTGACAATATGCGTTAAAAAATCCGTTTTAACTTTCGGAGTACGTCTCGACGAGTATCATCTCTGAAACTAGCAGCTACAAGAAAATCACTAACTCCAACAACAGTTACTTTCAAAACTAAATAACTTGAACATATTTCGATCGGTAACTTTTTCAATCTGCCTTGCTTGTTTAATAATTGTGTTATAACAGCATTTTAACTGTTCCCTGCTATATTATTTTTACAAAGAAATTTAATATAAACGCCAGTCATGTGGGGACCACATAAAATGAGCTCGAAAATTAATAACGAACTTTTCTCGTTAAAAATTTTGCCTCTCGGGACTTTGCTGTTATTAGTTTGTAATAGATTGTATGCATTTATTATAAACTGAACAACTAATAATGGCTTACATATGTGGCTGATGTGTACATTTTTTGCTCACGTTGTGATCGTAATTTTTACTTCAATAATTAAATACTTTATTGCTTTTCCATAATTTGGTTACAAATGGTACATAATAATATATTTGTAAGCTAGGTACTATTCTGAACCCTGTTGGGCAAAGCATAGTAAATAATAAAAAAAAAATTTCATAAGAATTAATGATATTTGAACACGATTTCTTGAAATGGGAGTTGCATATACCATTTGTATCATTGTTATTCTTTCGATATGTGTGTGTTGTAAGTAGATGAATATTAGTTGTGCTGTAGAACATTGACAGCTTACGAGTAAATATTGGATTATTCAATATTGTTGAAGCCGTTGGTCCCGATGCTTGTCGCTGGACATGTATTGTTAGGCCATGACGGTAGCCTTCGGAGTGGTTTATAAACTCCTACAACAGAGTTGTCCACACACTCATCCAAAAAGAATAAGATTACATTTGAAAGTTTAGAATAAATATACATACATACATAGACTCACGCTTGTTTTCCGGAGGGGTAGGCAGAGACAACGGAACGCCATTTGCAACGATCCTAACATATCTCTCTTGCTTCATTCACTTTCATCAAATTTCTCATGCATGCTCTTCCGTTAAGGGTACCTGTCTAGAATTACCGTAGCCAGGCAGGAAGGTGTATCAGAAGTGCGCAGTGGAAGGTGTAATACATCCACCTGACCACGATAGACAATTTATCTAAACACCTTCACTGTGGTAGCACAGCGATGAATTATAATCATAACTACATTTAATATTAATAAAATGTCTTACCAACTCTTAGTGATATTCTTGAGTGGAGTCCTGGAGGCAAGCTAGATACACACAAGACTAAAATTGGCCAATATTAGCAAGTGAATTATCTTTACTTTACCAGACTAACGCAGCGTCTTCAATGCACGATGCAAGTTCACAGGATTCGCAATTTCTCCTTGCAAATGTTAATGAATAGTTCACAATGTCTTTTATCACAATTTACCGTTGCCAGCACTAGATCAGTCGGCATTCAAGGCGGTTTACTCTATTTAGTTCAATTAATCAATTCACACGAAATGCAAAAGGGTGTGCTCACAATAACTTTTCACAAAATGTTCAATATATGTCACAAACCGTGCCGGGAGTCAAACGGGCAGCAATTTAATAGATTTCACAACTATTCGCGTAGCTACAATGATGTGCTCTTCAAAAGGCGATATTTTACGTACGAGTCGACAACGTGGTAATTTTTCAACGCGGGAAGCGACAAGTGACAGTTCAGTGTGACCATTGTCAGAAATTTTCAATAGACTAAACAAAATGTTACTCAATCGATCTAATCGATTTGACTTATAATAAAAACTAATTCTATTTCAAACATCCACCCGCCCCGGACCGGCCTACCGGTCCGCTAATCGGTTGGTAGACGTGACAATGTTGCAACCGCTCTCCTCAGAATCGAACCGTCCACCAAGACCTCAGCAAATCGGGGAACTCCATCAGCCCCAGTTACCAAACGAAGGATGCGCCCCCTGCGCCATCTGAGTGGCGGAAGGTTAGCCTCCTTTATCAAAACGAGGTCACCAATCTTGGGTGGATCGGTCTTGTCGGTCCACTTAACGCGTTGCTGGAGTATGTGCAAATATTCCAAGTTCCAACGTTTCCAAAAGCTCTGAGTAATCTGGCGTACTAATTCAAAACGCGAGAGACGACCAGGTCTCGTATCAATATAGGGGTACTCAGGCAAGGCGACAAGTGGGCGACCAATCAAAAAATGGCCCGGCGTAAGGGCCTCCAAATCATTCGGATCTGAGGAGATCGGGCACAATGGCCGAGAGTTCAAAACGGCCTCAATCTTACAAAACACAGTTGCGAGTTCCTCAAATGTAAGGACAGATTCACCGATTGTCCTGCGCAAGTGTGTTTTGGCCGATTTTACAGCGGCCTCAAATATACCACCCCAGTGTGGACAATTTGGTGGGGAAAACAACCAATTTATCCCACGTCGGGCAAGCCTATCACCTATATCAGCTTTGTTGGTTTCAAGGAAATTAACAACATCATTCAAATAATTATAGGTGCCCTTGAAGTTAGTGCCGCAGTCAGAACGGATCAAGGAAGGCAGCCCTCTGCGGGATACAAATCTGTCAAATGTGGCTACAAACGCCTCGGTCATAAGCGAGGAGACCAGTTCCAAATGTACGGCCTTTGTGGAAAGACAAACAAAAACACACAAGTAGGCCTTAACAGTCTTGCTGTTTCGAAGTGTCGACGTTTTCACCAAGAAGGGACCAGCGAAGTCCGTGCCAACACCGTCAAACGTCCTGCTCTCAGTTACGCGATCTGCCGGTAAGTCTCCCATCAAGGGCTGCATGGTAGAAGCCTTGAGCTTATAGCAAGGGATGCAGCGAAAGACTACACTCCGAATAATTCTTCGGGCAGACAAGATCCAAAACTCGCGTTGCAAAATGGCCAAGAGCGTATTACAACCAGCATGCGAATTTTTAAGGTGACGGTCAGTTACCAACAAGCGTACCAAATGACCGTCCTTAGGTAACAAAAGGGGGTGACGTGCTTCGTAAGGGAGGTTGGCGTTCTTGAGACGCCCTCCAACGCGCAAGAGACCCGTTTCGTCCAAAAAGGGGTTCAATTTAGATACAGCTCCCGACAATTTCGATTTCCCCGACTTGAGGATAGCAATCTCCCTTTCAAAATGCGCCAATTGCACAGAACGAACCCAAAAGGTGAGAGACTCCTGTCGTTCCTGTGGTGAGAGAAACGGTGTCAGTCGTTTCTGTTGTGGGTGCCTAAAATTAAAAACAAAACGCTTTATCCAAGCAGTGACACCTAACAACTTGTCGAGGGAGCTGTAACGATTCAACAGGCAATCGGGGTCGAAGGCGCATTCTACCTTCTCAAGAGCGAGTGTTCGTAGACCCGGCAAATTAGAAGTATTCAAAACTGGCGTTCGAGGTCAATCAATTTCTGGTCGACTCAACCATTCCGGACCCCACCACAGCAAATGACCTATCAAACTAGGCGTCAAGCATCCGCGCGAGGCACAATCAGCGGGGTTGAGCTCACCTGGCACGTGTCTCCAAACAAGTTTGACTTCGGATTTCTGGATTTGGGAAACGCGATTAGCGACAAATACCTCCAAGGTGTGGACAGAAGCCTTCAACCAACAAAGTACAATTTGGCTGTCTGTCCAGGCGTAGGTCCCATCAATACAAATGCTTTTACCCAAAGTACTGGACACGTGGTTCAATAAGCGTACAAGTAGTGCTGCTCCCGAGAGCTCCAATTTTGGGATGGTCAAAGATGTACGAAGGGGTGCTACCTTGCTCTTCGCCATGATCAGGGAGACTCTCACCTGACCTGAGGCACTGACTGTGCGCAAGTACACCACGGCCGCGTGACCACGTTCCGAGGCATCACAAAACCCGTGAAGGGTGGCCCTGTACTTCCCGGGAGGAAGGATGGGACGAGGCAAGGAGATCTCGTTGACGGCAGGAAGTGAGGATACAAAAGAGGTCCATTCCTCAACAAGAGTACCGTGTAGAGGTTCGTCCCAGGTCAATCCTGCTGTCCAAAGCTTCTGCAAGAAGCATTTTGCCCAGAATATAATTGGACAGATCCAACCGTTCGGATCAAAGGTTCTGGCGACAGTAGACAACACGAGACGTTTAGTCCAAGAACAAGGCAGTTTCAAGTCTACGTTATACGTAAAGATGTCTTGGACTGGTCTGTACTGAACGCCGAGAACAGCCATCATGATGGGGTTGTCAACAATCTCAAACAAATGTGGATCCTGCTGATGATCCTCTGGCAAGCCTTCCAAAAGCGCTGGTGAGTTGGAAATCCATTTGCGCAACTCATAACCAGCGGAGGCCAAAATACCTATCAATTCGTCCCGCAGGAGGATCGCCTCGTCCGCTGTGGAGGCGCCCGAGCAAATGTCATCGACGTAAATATCGTCTTTCAAGATGGCGGAGGCTCTTGGGAAGCGTAAGCCTTCGCGGTCTGCGAGCTCCCAAAGATAACGTATTGCCAAATAGGGGCTCGACCTTAACCCGTACGTATTGGTATTGAGCTTGTAGACGACCATGGGATCACGAGGAGACTCTCTCCAAAGGATCAGCTGGAAGCGACGGTCATCAGGGTGGATAATAGTCTGCCTGAACATCATTTTTATGTCGGCCACAAAGACAACCTGATGTCGTCGGAAGCTGGTGATGACGTCACAAAGGTCCTTGACCAACTTGGGACCAGAATGCAAGCACTGGTTCAAGGATACGCCTGTTGAAGTCTGCGCAGAACCATCAAAAACTGTGCGCAGCTTGCCAGTCGATGGCTTCAATACCGCATGATGCGGGAGAAAGTAATGCTCCACCGAACGCCAATCCAAACCTGACACTGACATGTGTCCCAATTGTTCATATTCTCTCATGAACTCAATATACTTCTGTCTGAGCTCCGGATCACGACCCATGCGACGCTCCATAGCCAACAATCTCTTTTCGGCTAAAGGTCGTGACTCACCAAGCGGAGGCCGAACAGACAGGAAGGGTAGCCTCGTAATAATCCGACCAGAACGGAGTCGACCAGTGTTGTTCTGGAAGAACAGCTCGCACTCCTCATGTTCTGGATTCAAACGGGCAACTTGAGGGGGCTCCTCTACCTCCCAAAACCTCTGAACTGCATCAGAGAGAGCAGAGCCTACAGCCAACAAATTATCAAGTTCGGGTGGAGGGGGGTCCCTAGGTACAGGTCCCATCAAAGCAAATCCAAATATGGTCGGGATGGCAGTCAAACCATTTGGCACCAAGACCCGTTTCCCACCAATCAAAATTCCACCGAGGACATCAGAGCCAATCAACAAGTCGATTTGTCCCGGTGTGTCAAATTTGGAGTCTGCCAGTTCCAATCCCGATGTCAAATTCACCACAGCAGCGGGTAGCTGTTTCTGTGGATGCATACCCAAAATATTCTTCAGCACAATAGCCGAGATTCTAATCCTCGGGTGTGAAGATTCAACAGGGCCAAACAAAACCTTAACTTGCCCTTCAACATTAGAGGCTACGTCACCTATGCCCCGTATACAATTCGAAAAAGAGCCCATATTTAAATTAACCTGCCCTACCAAAAAAATGGAAACAATGCAACCTTGTGAACCTGTGTCCAATATAGCACGGACAACAACAGAGGTCCCCGTGGGTCCCCAGACCCTAACAGCAACCGTTGGTAGGATAACGGTCTCAATGGGGGAGGTTGGAGTTATAGGGCAGGGGTCAATGACCTATTGTTGCCTGGGCGGCGACCGTTGGCCAGGACCAGGCAAATCAAAATGGGGGTGCGGCTTGAAGTCCTCAAAGGCGCGATGACTCGTTCCGCGCGCCATCTGTGGGGGGTCATAGTGACGCACCCGCCCAAAACGAGGCGGGCGCGAGTCAAGGCGGGGACGCTCCGCCAAAGGAGGGGAATACCTGGGGCAGCAGTCATGGTGCTGGTGACGCTGGGCGGTCGCACATTCAGGTGCGCGAGAGAGAGGAGGCGTGCGCACGCTACGGTTCTCCAAGCGGGGTGAGTGGCGATCAATTGAGCGAGGCGACTCTCGGCTACGCGCCGGTGAGCCTCGGCTGCCACCTTCAAAACACCCGCCCGTGCGCGGCGTCGGCTGGTTGGACAAGCGGCCAACCTCTCTGGCATTCATACAAAGAATGTCCAAATGCTGTCCTCCACAGTGAGGACAGGGGCGAGAGTTTGGGCAGTCTCGCTGGTAGTGGGACCCCAAACAAGAGAAGCAAAGGCGGCGGGCATTCGCGATGCGCCTACGAGAGGCGACATGAAGGTCCAAGAATGCCCTACAACTGGCCGTTCTGTGCCCCGTGACCTTGCAGTAGGAGCACTCCACTGGGCTCTGCGTGACTGCAAAGCGAGGAGGGCGCCGGTCAACATTGGCTCGAGTGTGAACGCGAGCCTGCTCCTTGACCTTGGGCGGCTGCGACTTAGCCGGCGTGTCACCACCGGAGTTGTCCAAGACCCGGCACTCATCCTCCAGGAACTTCTCCAGGTCAGCAAAGGGGGGCAGATGGGTCGCGCTATCCCCACCAAAGCGCTGTTCAAAACGCGACCTCAGGTCGGCAGGCAGCTTCTTCAGCACAATGTGCACCAATAGATAAGACCATTGGTCTACGGGCAGGTCAAGGCACTTAAGTGCGTTGATGGCCACCAAGAGCGGGTTCAACAGTTGGGTGCGCAACCCAGAGACCCGGGTGAGCGTCGGCAAGCCCAAAATCTGCTCAATGTGCGTGTCGGCGAGGCCACGCTTATTATGGTACCTACGGGTAATTAGGTCCCGAGCCGTCTGGTACGCCTCGTCAGACACGGGCAGATGCTGGATGAGGCCCTTAGCCTCCCCATCCAGAACCGACATTAAGTATGCCAATTTTTGTGCTGGCCGAAGGTCAGCCCTGTCATTGACCAGGCTGTCGAACAAGTTAATGAAGCCCAGGTAGCTTCCCAGGCAGCCATCAAAATGGGGGAGGTCCAAAGTAGGGAGCCTACTCACCAGCCCCGGTGCTGACCTAGGAAGCTCCTGCTTCAGGCCGGGTTGCCCTTCCCTATCGGCAACTAGTTGTCTCGCAGTATTGGAGACAGCATCATACAGGTCTAAGACCTGGGCATAGTCTTCGCTGACCTTATTTCGCTGGTCAGCGGTGAAATCATTGATTGACACTTCAAGACAGCAAGTGCTGAAAGTGCGGAATTGCTGTTCCACACTTGCCAGGCGATCGTCAATCCGCTCGTACCTTTGAAGTAGGGCCTGCTGGCGATCAGGCCGGTTCACTAAAGCACTGGCTGAGGCAAACCAGCGCAAATCTGACGCAATAGCACCAGCAGCCGCACGCAAGTCCTTGATAGCTGACATAATCAAAATTTCAAAAGAGCCCGGACAAGCGTTAAACAATATTAACAATCAAAACTTAATTTTTCTCAATTCTTTGAAACCAACAAAGTATTAGCCTGTTTACTGCAAGTGCAGGCAAGTGACAGGTATTTACTGCCCAACAAAATTAAAGGTTTCAGTATATTGAAACAAACACAAAAGTTATCAAAGTTATAACTTATAACAAATTAATAAAGTTGAAACTTCAAATTAATTAATGAATTATTTGCAACAGACAGACTGGCTGTGGTTCTTTGAGATATACAATAGTAAGTAAGCACAGAATAAGTGTTACCTAGCAATATTATCTATATTATAACAAAACAAAGCTTACCAATGTGACCCGCCCAAGTGGCAAGGTCAAGTTGGTTATAATGTTTATGAATATATGCAATGAACTAAATTTACTAAATTTATTGATACATACAGCTGTTATGTATCCAAACAAACTGACTTATTAATGCAACAACAAAATTTAAGTTAGATATTTCAACAATACAAAATTTGTATATGTATTTGTATTACAAATCAACAATTACTGATTGAGGTTAAGTGACAATGTGTTTCAAATTATCTAGGTCAACTTATACAATTAAATATTATGTATTTTAGACAATAACTGACCTGACAAACACTACAATACTGTCTACAAGGTGATAAGATACAAGCTCATACCAATCTGAGTTTATACTCAGTAATGCAACAGCGGCTAAATTTCAACTACAGCTCTGCACCAAAATTATGTCTAGAATTACCGTAGCCAGGCAGGAAGGTGTATCAGAAGTGCGCAGTGGAAGGTGTAATACATCCACCTGACCACGATAGACAATTTATCTAAACACCTTCACTGTGGTAGCACAGCGATGAATTATAATCATAACTACATTTAATATTAATAAAATGTCTTACCAACTCTTAGTGATATTCTTGAGTGGAGTCCTGGAGGCAAGCTAGATACACACAAGACTAAAATTGGCCAATATTAGCAAGTGAATTATCTTTACTTTACCAGACTAACGCAGCGTCTTCAATGCACGATGCAAGTTCACAGGATTCGCAATTTCTCCTTGCAAATGTCAATGAATAGTTCACAATGTCTTTTATCACAATTTACCGTTGCCAGCACTAGATCAGTCGGCATTCAAGGCGGTTTACTCTATTTAGTTCAATTAATCAATTCACACGAAATGCAAAAGGGTGTGCTCACAATAACTTTTCACAAAATGTTCAATATATGTCACAAACCGTGCCGGGAGTCAAACGGGCGGCAATTTAATAGATTTCACAACTATTCGCGTAGCTACAATGATGTGCTCTTCAAAAGGCGATATTTTACGTACGAGTCGACAACGTGGTAATTTTTCAACGCGGGAAGCGACAAGTGACAGTTCAGTGTGACCATTGTCAGAAATTTTCAATAGACTAAACAAAATGTTACTCAATCGATCTAATCGATTTGACTTATAATAAAAACTAATTCTATTTCAAACAGGTACCTCTAACCTGTCTTTTTTTAGGATATCTCCAATCTGGTATGAGTTATATTTAAAATCTATACTAATATTAAATGAAGAGTTTGTTTGTTTGCTTGAACACGCTAATCTCAGGAACTACTGGTCTGATTCAAAAACATACACACATTATATCTTATCATTATCATTATCGTATGCCGCACTGTGACGTTTATCGTGACGTGACGTGTGCCGTGAGATGCGTGACATGACGTGTGCCGTGCCATGTCGTATGCCGTGCAGTGTGCCGTGCCGTGTGAAGTGCTGTGACGTGACGTGTGTCATGCCGTGACGTGTCTTGTCGTGCCGTGACATGTGCCGGGACGTGACGTGACGTGCGTGACGTGACTTGCCGTGACGTGTGCAGTACCGTGCCGTACGTCGTGCCGTGACATGTTGTGTGCCGTGCATGAAGTTTCAGTGAACGGCTTGCGGAAATCATTAGTAAACACACCCGAGAAGTCAGAGTAAGCCACTCAAAGTTCAATATCAAGCCGTGGATCACACCAGGTCTCATACGATGCATGCAACATAGAGATGGACTGCATATCAAGTCTCGAAAATCACCAAATGATCACCTCCTACGTGTAACATACAATCGCTACAGAAACTTTAGTAATGATCTACTAAGAAAACTAAAAACCAAACATGATAATAGAGAACTTTTGACTAGCACAAACAACCCGAAAAAAATGTGGAAGGTTATAAAAACTACATACCACCTCTCCAGTGCTAAGATGGAATCCAGCGAATTACTGACAATACCTGGTAGTATTTCTGCTAAGCATTCACTGGACATGTGTAACAGGTATTTCTCGACGGTTGGACAAAGATTAGCGAACGAAACACTACACGATTTAAAACAATCACAAGAAGCATTGGCAGACAATGTCTCCAATAATTTATTGACTCACTCCTTCTTTCTACAGCCTACAGACGAGTCTGAATTAGAGGCTCTTATATTGTCGTTGGATAATGATAAAGCACCAGGTACTGACTAACCAAGGGTCTTCTGAAAGAAATCAGGGACAGCATAAAACCACCGCTTACAAAAATATTTAACCTCAGTCTTGAAACAGGCATTTTCCCCGAAAATTGGAAGACAGGATGTGTCATTCCAATTTATAAAAATGGCCCAAAAGGCGCAGCGGATAGCTACCGTCCAATCACACTCCTAACGGCATTTTCCAAACTCCTCGAGAAAATTGTAAACAAAAGGCTTGTCAAGTATATTGACGACAATAACATGATTTCCGCTAGACAGTTTGGCTTTAGAAGAGGAAAATCAACGGAGGAAGCCGTGAAGCTACTCACTTCTACAGTGTCAGCAGAGCTTGACAGGAACAGGTGCAGCATAGGCATTTTCCTCGACTTAGCAAAAGCCTTTGACACCGTCTCGATTCCGATTATGCTGCGGAAGCTAGAAAAGCAGTTCGGAATCAGAGGTATTGCGCTCGAATGGTTTGGAAGTTACCTAACGGATAGAAAGCAAAGCGTTAGAGTTGGTAATCACGAAAGTGGACTAAACTAAGACGCAAGGTAGCATCCTTCGACCAACATTATTCATCATGTATATGAACGATATACATAATGTTATCAAGGCTGATATAATATGCTACGCAGACGACACTGTTATACTATATGGTGGTGCTACATGGTCCGAGGTAATCACAAATGCCGAAACAGGATTGAACAAAATATACAAGTGGTAGCGTCGTAACCTGCTAACACTGAACGCCAAATAAACTCAATATATTACATTCCACAAGACAAACTCGTCGGATCCGGACTCGTCATTAAAGGTCAAAATACATAGATGTAGGAATCAGACACACTGTCACTGCGAATTTATTAAGAAGACGTAATCTATAAAGTACCTCGGTGTCATAAAAGACCAAAATCTAAATTTTAAAGCACACATGGCAGCCCTAGCAGGTAGAGTGCGCAAAACAGCAAATATAATAAGATTGCTCCGATCCTCAGCGCCGATCAAGATTCTAAAAACAGTATACAATGCATTGAGCCAATCTTTGATTACATACTGCATAAACTGCTGGGGAAGTGCCGCCAAAACATACATGATAATGGTCGAACGAGCACAGCGATCGGTGCTTAAAACAATGCTTAAAAAACCCTTCAGGTACCCCACTAAGCAACTATACATGGATTCCAAAAAGCTTAATGTGCGCCAGCTTTTTATTTTAAAATCCTCTTTAAAAATGCATAAGGAAACAATAAATTGCAAAGAATATCCACGTCTACTAAAACGCCGCGTTTACAGAATTGAGGTACCCAAAGTAAGATCATCTTTTGCCAGACGCTTTAGTCCGTTCGTCGACCACTTCGTTTACAACAGAGTAGTTAAGATGTTCCGTAAACGAGGCAAGAATAAAAATCACAAACTGGCTCCTAACACTGTCATACGATTCAACCAAAAACCTTTTAGTGCACCTGACATGACAACCTCTTGTTCAATAAAGAATAAATTAGTAGGTACTAAGGTACATGAGCATAGCTTTTACGAATATGAAATTTATAAGTACAATCTTTTATTTATTAAGTAAATATATACATAAATTTCATAACAACAATTGAGATATATATATTATTATTATTTAAATTTACATATAAAAATATACATATATATTTATGTATTATTTCTACATCCTGATTTACACACATAAATAGTCTAAAGAATAAGTTAAGAAGTTTACCTTTACCCTTCTCTATATTAGTATTAATTTAAAATTAAGTTTTATGATGTCGTCCGAGCACACTTTGTAATCGTTTAGGTATTAGTAGTAGGCACCCACAGGACAGGCTTGCCTAGTGTGGGGCCACTGGATATGAACAAAAATTGTATTTACCCTTAGTTAAAAAATGTATTTTGTTTTTTGTTTTGTGCTGTGTCATTTGCCGTGCCGTGACTTGTGCCGTGCCGTGACTTGTGCCGTGCCATAACGTAACGTGTGCTGTGCCGTGTCATATCGTGTGCCGTGAAAAAATAATACATATAAAATGGAAATACATTAAGGGTTTATTACCTCGTAACAGTGGAAAAAATACGATCCAGTATCTTAACAAAGCCCCCCCCGTGGGATCTGCACCTTGTCGTGGTGGGTGATCCAACCACGGTTGTGGTTGGATCACCCATGGTGAAGCTAAGCGAGATCCCGGGAGTGGACGTTCCGCGTGGGCTTGACGGAGGCCTGCGCAGAATGCGTCCAAAGGTGCGGGTGCGAGGGACAGTTCTGTTCCTCACAGTCAGACGCGGTCGCGGGAGGAGAGGCGTGTCGGAGTTGCATTGCCGCGCGCCCTATCTCCCGCGAACAAATGGGGGCGCACCATCGTTGTGTCGCGGGGGGCCACAGAGGAAGATGAGATGCGGTGTTGCGTTGACGGTTGCGGCCGCTGGGTGTTTTGGCGGCGGAGCCCAACACCTTCATCCGCCGCCAAGGGGGTTTTTGTCGTTCCTTTTTTAATAAAGTAAAATAAAAAATAAAATATAAACCCTCAGTTTTCCGTTATGCAATTTTTATCCAAGCAACATTAGGATTCTCTCCTCGTCTTGCTTCTTCCAATCTCGAAGGAGGCCGCAATTAGTCTTAATTACAAGCAAACCCATGATATTTGTTATGCAGACGTAAAATCCTCCATACGTCTTCATTGTACAATAAGCACGTACACAATTCGCTAATGTAATGACTTTACTTAGAGTAAGGCAGGTAAGTAATAGTTCCGGCGAAGAGTCTTGGAGAATGTAAATAGCAAACAAAATTATTTTGGTCATGTTGTTAGATAAATGGAGCAAGCGTTTCCTAGAGTGGAGACCACGCCTCGGCAAGCGTAAGGTAGGGCGGCCCTCGGCTAGGTGGACCGACGACCTGAAAAAGGTGGCTGGGACAGACTGGATGCGGAAGGCTGAGGACCGTGTACTGTGGCGCGTGTTGGGAGAGGCCTATGTCCAGCAGTGGACTGCGAAAGGCTGATTGATTGATTGTTGTATAAATAAAGTAACAATTCAAAGCCTAAATTGACCCTTAACTGCAGATTTTTGTAAAAAAGAGTATTAAAATATATTTTTTATGTCCATTTTTGCAATAATGTGTAAGTACATCCATGGCGAGCCATTAGCCACTCTTCGAGAAACTTGCGATGAACGTGAGACTAGACCTATGATGGCTAAGTTACAGCACAGGATTCGGTTCCTAAATGGAACAAAATTTGTGTTGCACAGAAAGAATAATTATTCCAAGCCTTTTTTTCTGTATGCCGGTTTTTCATGTTTTAATCTCCGACAGAGAATTTCTTGTACGAACATTTTTTTCAAAAGAACTTACTATCACATTTTCAACAAAAACTGCACCACATTAGCACAGTCCAGTCAATAAAGTCTGAGCACAAAACAATAATATTCTCATCATCATCATCATCATCAACAGTCCACTGCTGGATTAGGCCTCTCCTTTGAAAGGAGGAATTGGCCTACTATACCACGCTGGCCAAACGGGTTGGTATAGGGTTTCTATCAAGTTTTCCTTCTCTTACAGTGTTGTTCTCTGCATAGTATGGTCCCTCTGTCGGCTCTTACGACACCCATGGGATGATATGGGGTAGTCCCAATCCGTATTCTCAATCCGTCACCACACGGACAAATAATATTCTACCACATAATAATATTCTACCCCATACACACATCAACATCTAGTCCCAAGCTAAGCAGAGCTTGTGTTATGGGTACTAGATAATGGATAAACATACATATATACTTTTTTTTTGTAAATATATACATATTATACACAGAAACACCCAGACCAAGACAAACGTCCATGTTCATGCACACAAATGTTTGACTTGAGCGGGAATCGAACCCGCGACCTTCGGCGTATCAGTCGATTACACTACCGCTGCGCCAACCGGTCGTCAAAGAATCTAAGTTATCTTAGTCTGAATAATAACCAGATCAAAATTTGAGGAGTACATTGTCAGTACAAGTTTCTGCTTGGAACCGATACAATTGTGATGGAATCGGAACGTGAGCAAATTATTGAATAGGTTGAAGATTGCGAGGTGATGGATAAGAATACCAGGTATTTGAAAATCGCACTTGTGGTGTAAAAAATTGTTGTTGAAGAAGTTGTTTGGAGTTCCATCAAGTTAAGACTACCACAGTACATTCTTCTAGCGATTTTTTTTCGATCAGCTGGACCTATGTATGTATGTATGTAAAAACAATAAAATAACTAGCTAAGATCATAGCAAATGAAAATTCGTTGTAACTGCCTATGTTTTATTTTTTTCTTATTTAAACAACTGACGCGTTATTGATAATTCCTGTATCACGAGGTCGAGTTACTTTATAAAACTTCAACGACGGACGTAAGTGACACTAGGACGCAAAATAACAACTAGCAGATCACACAAATTATCGTCTCGTGTAGGCATCGAACACATAACACTCGGGGCAGTGTCAAACAGGGGGACAGCTTAAATCACTATCATACGTGCAGTAGTTATGCATCAGAGATGTATAACTACTGCACGTGCAGTTATTTTATGCCCAAGAAAAGCAGAACATCTACAACATAATTTCATTAGCAAGTGATTATCAGAACGGGTGTAAATTAAATTTCAACACAAGTTTGTATTACATAATATATAGGTGTTCTCGGTAAATCACTAAAATCGGGTTAAAGGATAACTTCAAACAGCTCTCCCTATATCGATTTGGATATTCTATTGTAACTGCTAAAGCTCCAAGACTTAGATATGAGTAGTATGGAATTATAAGACTTATAAAAATGTGATACTTAATTTTATTCAACATGACTTTTATTAGGGAGTATCACCACTTGGGTCATATTGCGTTTAACAAAAATGAAATATGTAGAAATTGCCACGATAATAGTACGTCACTTTCAAGAACATAATTATCATGAAATAATTAACTATAGATAATTATTTTAATAATTATTCTAAACGGTCCACAATGGTTTCAAAATTTCTATAAATTTATAAAATTTGCAGCAGTTTTAAGTTAGCATAATCTTAACTGAAACTGAACAAAGCGCTTCAACTCTCCATTCTATTCTAGCAACACACTGTATAAAACTACTTATCTTAATGGTACATAATTAAAAGTAAATTCGCACTTAATTCACTTCACGAAACCTTTTAGAATGCAAGGTTGCGGTCACGTCCTGGCAAACAAGGATATAAGTCTAACTGCCCCGTATTCCTCCCTTTTAACCGTAAAACCGTAAAAATCTTTCTTTACAGCACTAGTACAGGGAAACGCTCTCTTCCGCCGAACTACTCTATGCCGCCCGCGTGCATCTAACAACATTATGCGGTTTTTAAAATGCGCTCATTTTAAATGTGGAAAAAGGTTTTATATGTCCTACTTTGTGAAATTACGTTAGTTTATTTTTTAGTGCCTCGTTCGTCCAGCCAGGTTTGAAAATTGTAACAGATATTACAGATACAGATATAAAAAAAGTAAATTGCAACCAGGATTTTTTTTAATTTTTTTTTTGTGGATCTCTTTTGTATATCTATTAGTAAAATTGAATCGATGTTTAAATGGAATATATGGTATTCTTCTGATAATAAATTTAAATTTTTGATCTAACATTTTATGGTTTCAAAATTAAGGCGTTACCTATTGAATAATATATTATATTATCATCATTTTATTTCATTACAGCTCGTTGAATAATAATGAAAATGGCCGCATATATCACACGTAATTGAAATGCATAAAATTTTAACGAAGTCTTTTTAAATTTGCCTCATATGAGTGTTTTATGTATGATGCAGATGTGTAAAATATTTAGTCATCTTTCAAAGTTATCAAATCATCACTATCGTGTCATTTTATTAGCATCTTTGTTATGCTCAGAGATAATTCCTACGTTAAATCTTACAAAAATCTATAAAATCTGGAATTAACTTGTGCTTTCAGCTTTCTGGGTCTAATATATAAAAATAAATTATCATCATGATCAGCCTTGTTTTTTTATAATCCGTCGCACTGCCTGGGCCCATACCTCTTCTTATTACGAGAAGGGTTAGGCCACAGTGCATTATACAGGATACGAGAGGGTTGGTAGACTGCACTTTCGAAAACATGATTGAAATACTCTAAGAAATGCAGGATTTCTCAAGGTGTTTTTCTGCATCGCTTAGCAAGTGATAATTAACGATTCATTTATTTATTTATAACTTTATGCACAAAAATTTGTACAAAGGCGGACTTAATGCCAAAGGCATTATCTACCAGTCAACCTTTGGGTGATGCAGAGAAACATGTAATAGGTGCAGTTCTTAAATAAATATGAGACAAAAAAAAGACAGAAACCTACATAATAATATAAAATATAAAATGATATATACCTAATTACCTAATATACATACTTACATACCATATATATATATTTTATTATAATTTATGCTTCTAAATAATTCTGCCGAACTCTAGTTTTGAACGTAAAACGGTTAGTGGACATCCTGATATCAAGAGGGAGAACATTCCAAAGAAGGATAGATTGTATAGTAAAGGATGAATGGACTAGGGTCAAAGTGTGAGAAGGGCAAAGAAGCAGAAGATTATTTAGGAACGAAGATTTTTCTCATATTGACTACAGAGAAATTTAAAATGGGAATTTAAATAGATGGGCGCACAAGGAGAGTGCAGTAAAGAATGGAGAGTACACAAAGTACGCAAGCTAAGCCGTTGACGAATGAATAACCATCGTAACTTTAATCGGTACTCAGAAATATGGTCAAATTAGCGTAGATTAAAAATCGAATCTAATGCAATTATTGAGAAGGCGATCAAGTTTATTGTCAACCTTATTTAAAATACGGGAACTATCAACGAGTATAGCCTGACATTTAGCAGGGTTCACTGCCAGTCCAAACCGATCGGACCAGACCTTGATTGCGTTCAGATCTTGGTTTTTTGCGGCTATTGCTGAATTTAGGTTATCTAAGTTGGCCTGTGTATAAAGCTGTAGATCATCAGCATACAGATGATACGCACAATGAAGTTCGTGAGTAAGGAGATTAATAAGTAATGCAAACAAAAGAGGAGAACGTATTCCGCCTTGAGGAACACCAGAGTTCAAGTTACGCCATGATTATGAAGATTCATCAACACGTACCGACTGCTGGCGTCCTCGAAGATAAGAGGAGAACCATTCCAGTGTCACAGGTGAGAACATTAGATAGGATAGGACTGAAAGGAGAAGGTCGTGACTGACGTTGTTAAAGGCGTTTGAGAAGTCCACCAAGACCAAAAGTGTAAGCCTGGTGTCCTCTACCCCCTGCCTCACATCACCAGTCACTTTGAGCAATACAGTGGCAGTATTATGTTTAGGTCCGAATCCAGATTGAAAGAGTCACAGGATGTTGTTTTGGTAAACAAACCTGGAGAACCAACCTCTGAACGCATGACTCAAGTACCTTGTAAGTAAGAAAGGGAAAAATGGATATGGGACGGTAATGTATCAGGAGAGTGGAATTTGACATTTTAGGAAAAGGACGCACATAGGCTTTACGCCATTTGTAGAGAAATTGACCAGCGTCAAGAGAAAAGTTCAGGATATGGGTACGGGTAAAATTTGTTCAAGGATAACCGTGATCTTGCGACGACTAATGTCATCGCATCCCACGGCTTTGCACTTATTTGGCAAGATAATCCTTTTAATCTCACCTGATGACAAAGGAGAAAAAAAAATGTTCAAAAAGGTAAGCCAGCCAAGTAGGCTATGGTTTGACTTTTAATTTGGTCGTCCAAAGTGAAAGTAGTAGTAAAATGACGATTAATGTCATCCAAACTAAAAGTGACCGGTAGAACCACTTGGCTAAGAGGTTTTCCAAAGCCTAGTGACCTTAAAAACTGCCATATATTAGCAGGGGATGAATTGGTAATATTTTCGGATATGTCGGTGTTCAGCGTTGCGTATCATCTGTTTGCACCTGTTCCTAGCTGTCTTGAAAAGAGACCAACTGTCGTCACACCGATCCTTTTTATATTTACGGAAAGCCCGGTCCCTACGTCGCATCGCCATCCGAATACCCTCAGTCATCCAAGGTGCAGGTGGACGTTTCAGTTTGATTTTTCTGATTGGAGCATGCACATCGAACAACCTTGTAACCGTCTTTTTTTAAAAATCCACTTTGTCATCGATAGTGATGGCTGACATCAGCGGTTTCCACTCGATATTCGCAGCATCCATCCTCAACTTTTCAACGTCCATTTGCCCATAAAGACATAAAGACATATTTATTTCTGCATTTTGGTTGTTTACAACACTTATACATGTCAAAACCCTATTCTAGATGATGCCGGCTTTTCCTAGCTAAATGACTTCTTGAGAAGAAAGGCCGAAACAAACTCAGAGTCATTTTTTTTTGTCACTTCATTTTGTTTAGTATTTTCTTCATCTTTTAAAGTCCAGACAAAAAAAAAGGGTTTAGTATGCAAGTACAATGCAGGAAATCATCTGACGCTTTTGACTGACTCGGCCAACTGATGGCCCGCATTCAACAGCAATCGTACGGCTCAACCTTGATTGAGGGAGCCAGCACGATCTGTATCACTATGCCTCCACGCCATCAGAAGGTGTATGCATAAGCATGTCAGCCTAAGCCATCAGACAGGTTGCCACAACTATTTGTTTATATGTTTAATAATGCCCACATCATACTCACAACTTTACAAGCTAATACATAGTAAAATACATGTTGCAAACAATATGTAAAAATAATAAAATTTTAACAATAAAATGTCATATTATATTTAAAATGTCAAAAAATATTATTGAATGTCAATTCAGGAATAATAATATATTACTTAAGTAATTTTAAAAATAGTAAAAATTTAAACAATAAAATGTCATATATTTAAAATGTCAGAAAATATTATTGAATGTCAGTTAAAAAATAATAATATATTACTTAAGTAATTTTAAATGTCAAAAGAAAATAAATAAAATAACAATGTCAAATCAAACAATGTCAAAACAAAATAAATAAAATTACAAATGTCAAATTAAAAATGTCAAAATGTAAAAATATAAGTATTACAAATGTAAATAAAAATATCTTGTCACTAATTTCAAAATGTCAAAATTCATAATTTTTAAACTCAATTCCAGGCATTTTTGTCTGCTAAATAATCTTTAACTGTGTAATAAGCTTTTGAACACAAGCTCTGTTTAATAAATACTTTGAATTTATTAATGCTTAGTTCCTGAATATTGCCTGGAATTTTGTTGTAAAAACGTATGCTTTGACACTTGTAGGAGTTACTTATTTTTTGTAGTCTAGTTGAAGGTAGAACAAGTTTGTTTTTATTTCGTGTGTTTAATTTATGAATGTCGCTGAATTTGGAAAACATATTTATATTTTTCCTGACATATAACAAGTTCTCATAAATGTATTGAGATGCGACAGTCATTATCTTAATTTCTTTAAATTTTTCCCTCAGTGAATGCCTTGAACCAAGACTGTAGATTGCACGAATAGCCCGCTTCTGCAGTACAAACACAGTTTGAATGTCAGCTGCGTTGCCCCATAATAAAATGCCATATGACATTATGCTGTGGAAATAACTAAAATATACTAATCTGGCCGTATCTATATCAGTTAACTGACGAATTTTATAAACCGCGTACGCTGCAGAGCTAAGTCTATTCGACAACTGACCTATATGTGGGCCCCACTGTAGCTTAGAGTCTAAGGTTATGCCTAAGAATACGGTGTTATCTATAAGATCCAACTCTTCTCCATTCAAACATATGTTAGGTTTAACTTGTTTTACATTCGGTCTTGAAAATCGTATACATTTTGTTTTTTTTTCATTTAACAGTAAATTGTTAGCAGTAAACCATTGAACTACTTTAGAGAGAGCGTTATTTACATCGTCATTATTTGATTGTTGTCGTCTAAGTTTAAAAATAAGTGATGTATCATCAGCAAATAACACTATCTCTTCATTATTTTGCATAATGTATGGCAAATCATTAATATATACAAGGAAAAGGAATGGACCAAGAATTGAACCTTGCGGCACTCCCATTGTGACCACTGAACCCATAGAAACTTTACCATTTACCTCAACTCTCTGTATCCTATTACTCAGATATGATGTTAGGAGATCCAAAGCAGTGTTCTTAACTCCATAGTAATGTAATTTCCTGATCAATGTTTCATGAAAAACGCAATCAAAAGCCTTTGATAAGTCACAAAAGACTCCCAGAGCATCATGCGACTCCTCCCAGGCATCAAAAATACTATCTAAAAGCTCAACTCCAGCATCGGTAGTTGAGCGACCCCTAGTAAAACCAAATTGTTTTTCATGTAACAGCTTATTGTTATTAAAATGAATTTGAAGCTGACCTAGAATTAATTTTTCAAAAATTTTACTAAACGTGGGTAGCACAGATATTGGCCTATAATTTGTGGGGTCAGATGTGCTACCTGATTTAAATAACGGAATTACTTTACTACTTTTCATTTGATCAGGAAACACGCCACAGTCAATGCATCTATTGAAAATCATTGCCAGTTCAGGTGCTACTGTGTTGATTATGGATTTCGTAATCACTACAGAATTGCCCCAAAGATCACTAGTCTTCTTCAAATTAAGACTATTAAAAGTTTTTACAATATCTTTGTCAGTGACATAACTAAAACTAAATTCAATGTTACACCTATTGACATTTTGTTTCAATAGAGATTCGGCGTCAATAGGGGACGAGTTGAGGGATTTAGTGGTTGAGACTGGAATGTCTGTGAAGACATTTTCAAATGCTGTGGCAATCTCAAAATCTGACTTTAATATCTTTTTATTTAATTGAAGAGTGTAATCGTTACTTTTAATCTTGACCCTTCCAGTCTCATTGTTTATAATATCCCACGTTGCTTTTATTTTATTGTCACTGTTTTTAATTTTTGATTTTAAATAAAGTGTCTTAGCTTCACGACAAATCTTTTTAAATAACTTGGAATTATTTCTTACATATTGACAAAATTGTTCATCATTTTTATTAATTACTTTCTGTTCATATAATTCGTAAAGCTTATTTCTACTTTTATAAATTCCAGTGGTTGCCCATTCACTGAAGGATGTAGTACCAGCAACTGAGATCCTCTTAGGGACAAAGATAGAATTGAATATAGTACAGTACATGTCAAAGAAAGAATTGTACAACTTATTAGGATCGTTATTATAGCATAAGTATGGTAATGTACTTGTGAGTTTATCCTTAAGTCCCTCCAGACGACGCAAAGTTTTTGGCACCACACTCAGTTCCTTTCTACCTACTTTTTTAGACTGCATAGCAAATGTTATAGATTGTCCACAATGATCTGATGTTAATTTGTTAATTATTTGCTTTCTAACTGGTACAATATCTGTAAATATGTTGTCTATACAAGTAGATGTCGTGGAAGTTATCCTGGTGGGTTCCAAAAATAAGCATGCAAGATTATATGACTTGAACAAATTCTTAATTTTGTGGCAATTCAGGGAATCTTCTAGTAAATTAATATTAAAATCGCCACCTACTATTATAGATTTATTTTGTTGGCATAGCTTCCGTAACACATCATCCATGACACTTTCAAAGTTAATAGTATAGCAACGCAATAGTCATAACAACGCAAGTACAGTACTTTAGGACAAGGCTTAAGAAAATACGAGAGGAAGAAAAGGTCATGACGGAAGAAGCCAGGAGCAGGATGCTGACCGTGAGAGCGGACCGAGATGGGACAGAGGTGAGGATTAAGTCTAACCAAGTATCCTCCCCGTTAGGGTTGTGGTGAGTGGCATTAAGGAGCAAAACGTGGAGGCTGGCAGACTCGATGATGTGGATAAGTTTAAGGGAGCGAGGTGAATGAGGCAATAAAATGTCAGTGTTAAAATCGCCCATGATGATATGGTGTGCATACTCAAAACCCAACGATTCTAAAACCGATTCCAAATCAGTGAAGTCGTTGACCGAAGGAGGACAGCATACTACTCCGAGAACCAATTTGGTTCCCCTGACCCAAACCTCAAGTAAAAGATACTCCGCAGAAGTAGACTGTTGGGAGGAAGAAGATAACATTTTATGAGGTAAATTGCTACGGATATAAATAGCAACACCTCCGCCGCGTCTGTCAAGCTGATCGTTCCGGATTAAGACGAAGCCAGAAATAGGGTATGAGGTAGAAAGAAGCTGAGGTTTGCACCAGCTCTCAGAGATCAGGATGGCTTGAACGTTGGTGTCGGTAAATGTTTCTACTAGTTCATTATAATGACTTGGCACGCTTAGTGCATTAATTATATGACACACATTTAGAAAATTATTTGTTCTTAGATTAAACTGCTCATGTAGAATATCACTTAGAGACTGACTGTGATCAGTTGAGCGAAACTGTCATCGGCAGACAATATAACTGAATCATTAGCAGAAATAGATATAAATAAATAATATATACAATAATATACGTACTAATAATAAATAAATAAAAAATATAAATATTATGCACAACATAGATTATCAATTAAATGCTTAACTCTGCACCACCCGCCAACTGACAGCATTAGACAATAATAAATTGTGTTATTTTGATGTAACAGTCACACAATAAAATAAATACACATAAATTAAGATTAAAGGGTTATCCTTTCACTAAAACTGTACATAGTTATTTTTTTAAATAATCTTTAAATAGTTTCTGAACGCCCCTTAACTGCAGTCAAGCGTGATAATTATGTCACTTTGAAGTTTAACAGAAACATTGAAAATTGAACAGTCAAAACAGCAAAACAAAACACCTACATTTCTACAAACATTTGCACTGTTTTAAATAATTGTGATAGCGAAAAGTGGGTGATCAAATACATTTAATACGCACATAACTTCAAAAAGCACTGGGTTTGAACTCGAGAGTCTGCCTTACAGTTTGTTTGTCACTCCACAAGGCTATCGTCGCATTTTCACCATTCAAAGCAGTCCAAATATGTTACCCTTTAGATTGCTTGATAAACTTGTATTATTCGTCCAACAAAAACATCGCTCTAAATAAACTCGCCAAGAAAAGAAACTCTTTATTGAGATGGCCTTACGATAGGTTACCTGCAAATGCTAAACCGCCCCAATAGAAACAATTTCATGAAAACATTTCCATACTCCATCGAGAAAAAGCATCGGTGTACATCGTACGAGCTGAAATTCGATCGAAAATGAACCCATATCATCACTTGCGTATAAATATTTTGGTCCCAAAGGGCCATTGAGACGGAAAGGACTTGAGATGAACTAGGACCGATAGTAGTAGTAGTACAATGGTAGCCATCATTATATGAGCACACACATTATACACACACGCACACACATACCTATGCTCATTGGACAGGTAAGTAAGGATGGTTTTGAGACTTTTTATTGGGACCAGTTGCATCCTTATCCCCACTATAACTGTATCACTTGTGTTACCAGCTTAAGTAGCAGTGACCATAGAAGACAGCGAGTTTTAATGCTCATTATCGCGACTATTGTTAGATGCTGGTAATTTATGGACCTTGTTTTATTCAACAAACAAGACAAGCTACTAATAGATAAACTGCGTCACTTGGGTAAGTATACAGCATACGTGTCTCGATGATATGAGTCCCGTAGTATTAGTAATACGAAAAAACTATTAGTCAATACCATTATTTCGGCTGCGCTACGGAAAAACAAAGTAATTGCAGTCAAGCAAAATTATCAGGTGGAGCAAAAGAACGAAAATCACAAATTTAAAACGTACTGGCGACAACTTAAGTACTTTTGTTATTTTATAATTTGTAAAATAATTTGTTCTATCTTTTTCAAAGCAATTTTTTGAGTAATTATGGGTAATTTTCCTTTAATTTGAAAAAAATATTTTTCTATAGACATAAAATTAATATAACATAAAAATAACAATTCAGTAACAAAGTAACTACTGTCACTTTGCTTTTTAAATTATTTAAAAAGAGATGGACAACTTAGATTTTAGTTTTAATAACAAAGCAAATGCATTTAATTGTTTTTAACAAAGACAATGAAGCCATTTAAAAATAATATATCTACTATAAGATTTGTTGGCTTTTGCTTTTTATGAATCACATAATTTGTAAGAATTGTAAAAACTAGTTCATCTTAGGATTTATTAAGATAAGTATCTCTCAAGGAATAGGGCATGTATATAACGGCTCCATTTAGGCTGTGCAGCATCTCGCTCAGCTCTTCCAGGCTCTCTGCCACGATGACGATATCGTCGGCAAACCGAAGGTGGGATATGTACTCGCCATTAATGTTTATGCCCCGTCCAGTCCAGCGCCTTACAGACGTCTTCGAGGGCGTTGGTGAAGAGCTTAGGGGATATTACATCCCACTGCCTCACCCCTCTACGCAACTCAATGGGGCTGGTTTTACTGTCCTGGAGCTGGACGGTCATAGTAGCCGTGTCGTACAAACATCTCAATACCTCGATGTAGCACCAATCGATGCGACACCGCTGCAGAGCATCCAGAACCACCCAGGTTTCGATTGAGTTGAAGGCTTACTCGTATTCCATGAAAGCCATACACAGCGGCAGATTGTACTCGTTGGTCTTCTGTACAAACTGCCGAACGGTATGGATGTGGTCTACGGTGCTGTAGCCTTTTCGAAACCCGGCTTGTTCCGGTGGCTGGAAATTGTCGAGTTTTCTGGCGAGGCGGTTTGTTAGGACTCTCGAGAACAACTTGTAGACGTGGCTCAGGAGTGAGATGGGTCTATAGTTTTTCAGCAGGTTTTTGTCACCTTTTTTGAAAATAAGAACCACCGCACTCACACTCCACGCCTGAGGTGTTAGGCCTTGGTGGATAACGGAATTAAACAGGCTCACCAGCTCTTTCAGAACTATTGTCCCACCTGCTTTTAAGAGCTCTGTGGTGATTCCGTCATCCCCTGCAGACTTGTTGTTCTTAAACTGCTCGAGAGTTGACATCAGGCATGTCTTCCGTGTAATGGCGCGTGAGTTGGGCTCTGTGGTCATCATCGTTGGGTTTCGTGGGCTTAGACATCCGTGATGCGCAAAAGTCCTAGTAGAAACTCTCAATTTCAGCGAGATTTCGAACTTGGAGGTTACGGTTTTGCCATCCACAGTAATGAGTTTCAATAGATGAATTCAACCAAGCTGGCGAGCGAAGACTTTGGTGCCTCGATTCTGTTCAATCGCAGCCGTAATGGCGCGGGTATTGAAACGTTGGATGTCACGTCGCACCAGCTTCCGGATCTTCCGGTTAAGGTTTCTTCCATCCGTCGAAGATATCTGCGTATATGACATT
Source organism: Euclidia mi (assembly GCA_944739405.2). Classification (NCBI taxonomy): domain Eukaryota; kingdom Metazoa; phylum Arthropoda; class Insecta; order Lepidoptera; family Erebidae; genus Euclidia; species Euclidia mi. The sequence goes on along the minus strand of OX123204.2, from coordinate 18,868,651 downwards.
CCCCTTTTTTGCCTCATAAGTTCGAGAGTCTCGAGCGAGAGTTTACTTTGATTGTTAACGCTTTTTCCGGGAAACACCCGTCGAGACACATCCTGTAGCGTTTTGACCACAGCATCGGTTTTCTAGTCAACAGTGCCTTGGGTTTCCAGCAGTCCGAAACGGTTTTCAAGTTCCAGTTGAAACTTTTCGGCTCCTACTGCTAGCTGAGGCGCAGTAGGTCTAAAAGTAGACTTCATCATGCGAAGCCTCTCAGCTCTGAAGTTGATGTGTCATAAATGACTGGACGACCAGCAACAAAGTTAATTATTTTTCTTCATCATCCTCTGAAAAAGTGGAACTTTTTGTACGTGAGAACTGTCTGCAGTCCGCGACATCACTTGACCTGTAGCGTGCGGACGTTGCGTGCCGCGACCTCACGCGGCGCGTCGCGACTGCAGGCCGCAGTGTTGCCGCGCTCGGAATCAATTTCATAGAGATTCATAGAAACTAGTGGTGTCGCTTGCAGTCTGCGGTTGCAGTTTGCGGTCTGCAGCCCGTCTCGGACTTGCACCTGCAGCTTACGCGACACATAATAATTTTTTAACGCATAATTCGTAGAAAATTGTTTTGATGTCTCATAATTCGTTGAAAATAAAAGAGAATACCTAATATAAAAAAAAATATATCTATGACTCGACGCTTGTAAATCACGGCTTGCTATTTATAGCTTTGGTAATCAGCCTTAGGTATTGACATTTCATCAGTCAAAATATACCTAGCGTTTTTTTCGCAATCAATCTGCTAGATTTGAAAAACCAAATATGTATTAGGAATTTGTCAAGTTCAATATAAAAATAAATATCTTTATTATACACACTCACAATACTAGACTAGCATTACAATGTGTGTTTGTGTACATAAGTGTTTCGAAAGTTAGTATATTATACCTTTCATTTTATTTTTTATAGATACACGCCTGTATCCCCGAAGGGGTAAGCAGAGGTGTAATATTACACCCACATTTCGCCATGAATTTTAGGTCCACGTAATAGGGCGCAGCCTATTGCCGTTACCGGGCACATCACCAGACTCCGTGCTGCTACTGAGAATTCGGCAATCTTAGTAACACTTTGCCCGACCCGGTAATCGAACCTGGGATCTCCGATCAGCAGACGCATACGCTATCCACTGGACCACGGAGGCAGGCAGGCAGTCAGTATTATACCTATATTTAGCTTATCGTATTACTAGAATAGAAGTAGGTACCCAAGATTAATAAAACACAAGAGGGTAACTTGTTCTTTGAACACTTTGTTAACAAAACAAAGTTAATCTTATTACTCATCAAAGTTAATCTTATTACTCATCCCAGAGCAACGCGTGACGTTAGTTCGATAAATATATACGTATGTACTTCAGTACATCTATAAATATTGAATGAATACTTTCTTCAACATCATCGTGTCAGCCGTAAGATGTCCACTGCTGGACAAAAGCCTCCCCCAATCGCATTGGCTCAGCGCAAAGACCAATCTAGAGGCTCTGCGCATAGATCTTGAGCTGCCCTCTTCAACTTACAATACGTAAATGATAAAACATTGTGAAGTGGGAAATACATAGATAATAAAAAAAAACAAATGTAAAGCTGTATGGGAAATTATTAATGAAAATGTAGGGCAAGATAGTATAATAACAGACATAAAGACAATCATTAGTGGAGATAAGATATATAATAATCCAATAGAAATAAGCGAAGCATTTAATGATTTTTTATATAAATTTAACACATAACACTAACTTTAGTATTGACATAACTGACATAAAATAAGACCATGGAAAGTGACAATTTCAATACAATATTCCTAAAACCAACTGATGCCATGGAAATTTATCGTATTATTAACAATCTTAATAATACAGCATCCGTAGGAATTGATGGCATTAATACAAAAATTATCAAGGCCTGTTCAAAGCACATCTGTGAACCCTTGAGCCATTTAACAAACATTTCCTTTGAGGAAGGAACTTTACCATGCGCTTTAAAAAAATCAATAGTTAAACCCTTATTTAAAAAAGGGGACGTAACTGATCTGAACAATTATCGTCCGATTACACTAATACCAATACTCTCCAAGGTATTTGAGAAAGCAATATTAAAACGACTCTATGATTTCGTTACAAAATTGGGCATATTAAAAGAAGAACAATTTGGTTTTCGGCAAAATAGTTCCACATCGTTAGCATGCTTTGATCTCATTAAAGAAATAACTGAAGCTATCAATAAAAACAAACCAGTAAGTGCAATATTCCTTGACATGAGCAAGGCTTTTGATTTCATTCATCATGAGATACTTCTACATAAATTAAACAGATACGGCATAAGAGGGAATGCTAATGACTGGCTTAGAAGTTACCTTTCAGACAGAACTCAATGCGTTGAAATAACAAAAATCCACAACAATAACAAGATGCACTATAAGTCTAAATTTAAGAATAATAAGTTTGGTGTTCCGCAAGGAAGTGTTTTGGGACCGTTTTTGATCCTGATGTATATCAATGATTTGCCTAATGTCACCCATCATAAAACTGAGCTATTTGCAGATGATACAACACTAGTCGTGAAATGTGAAAATATAAATACTTATGAGCAAGAAATAAACGATGCACTCAAAAGTGTTATTGATTGGCTTAATACTAATCATCTAAAGATCAACTAAGAAAAAACTAAACTAGTTCAATTTCAAACATACAAACGTAGTCGAATAGATTTAAATGTAGTTTATAATAATACAAACATAGAAGAAGCTGATACAGCTAAGTTCCTAGGTATTATGCTAGATAGAAATTGTAGTTGGAAGGCACATATTGAGTACATCTGTGACAAGCTTAATTCATTTGTATATGCTATAAAAAAGCTTCGGACTACAGTATCAACAGAAGCAGCACTTAGTGCATATCATGGGTATGTCTCATCTGTTCTTGCGTATGGTCTCTTGTTGTGGGGAAATTCGGTCGAATTTGAAAAAGTATTCCGTGTACAAAAAAAATGCGTAAGAGCTATTATCGGGGCATGGTTTATGGATAGCTGTAAACCCATATTTAAACAATTACGTATTTTACCTCTAGCTTGTATGTATATTAAAGAAGTTTGCATATTTGTTAAACAACATTCGGAATACTATGAACTTCAATCACAAGTGTCAAAAAGAAATGTAATCCCTAGAAATAAGCATAAATTGTACCAACCCCACTGTAATCCAGAAATTTTTAAAAGGAATTCATATGTAAATGCTATCAAAATTTATAACAAATTACCAAATGTATTCAAAGAGCTTCCCTTGACAATATTTAAGACTAGACTCACGAAATGGCTTCTGGATAAATGTTTTTATGACCTCAACGAATATATGACATTCAAATAATAATATACAGTTTAATATAATATTATTGTGACGTATTATAGTTTAAGTTTAGTTTGATTTTCATTTAATTATAATTTAGTTTGAATTTAATTTTAATTTGGTTTAATTTTTGATTGAATGTTAATTTAATTTAATTTAATTTTAATTATCCATTTTATTAATCAGCACATATCGTAATGGAAACATGCCTATATGGACTGAAATAAAGCCTTATTGTTATTATTATAGTTTATGATGTTCATCGTTGACACAATTTAATCAATAATTTCTGTTTTCTATATTAGCAACTCCAATATCGGCAATTTTGTATTTGTTTAGTGTTATACCTAAGTAATTATTGTCAATCTATAATTTTCTAATACTAATAAATTGTTGAATCTAAAATAATATAATAAGAGCCTTTTGCACACCATTGTTATGGTAGAATGTACAGAACCATTAATGTAATTACTAACATCTATTGTATGTACTACATTCTGGCAAATAAACGAATTCTAATTCTAATTCTAATTATAATGTAACTAGAGGCCGCCAGCAGCTACGCCTGCATCTTTTTAAATTTACTCGTTTTGGCCGATCCCGTGGGAATTTCGGGAAATCCCTTCTTAGTGCACCCCTACGGTCCCCAAGGAACATACATGCCAAATTTCAGCTTCCTGCGCCCAATAGTTTCGGTTGTAGCGTGTCTGTCAGACAGTCAGTAACGCAAGGATTTTATATATTAAGATTACTAAGTTCTTCTAAGATTTATTAAAATTAAAATCGATTCTTCTTAGGTGTATAAAAATATAGGATATTCAATATATTCAATTAATATCCATTTTATACTTAATTACTTAAAATCAATTTATTGAAACGTTTCATTCCACTGCGCGGCATTGCATACCATACCACGAATGCACCGATGTACAATGTACAAAGCTTTCGTTGTTTTATACGGCTTAATTTATTAATTACCCAAATAATCGAAAACAATGATTTACTCTCAAGCGTACCTTCAAAGTAGCATTAGTCGATTGCGAGTCTAATGTTGCCGATTCTATATAAAAACGTTTAGGTACTCAGCCTCCCTACAATTTGCCGAGACGGTCTCCCGTCGAGCTTCGTTATCTCCCACCAGAGAAAAGAAATACCGAAAATTGTTCTAATTTATACCCCGTGCGTGAAAGTATTCAGTTACGGCGCGCCCGAACGAAATAAGACGAAGAATTGAGCGCAAGGGAGGATTATATACGGACTGTGGTGAAACATTTTTGTTAAACTTGGTTTGTAATCAAGTACATCTACCTATTTCTAAACTAATTGAGAATCTAAAAGATTTATTTATTTGATCTAAAGACCTACTTATTCTTTTTTATTCTCTCCTTCTAATCGGATTTGTAAAATCTTTTTTAAAGCCGTTCTTCATAGTTTACCTGAAGTTTGAAGTCTATACGTTTCAGACTGTCACATGTAGAATTGAGAAGCGGTGCAGATAACTATGAAAACAAATCTCGTAATTGTCTGTAGGATTTGAAAGGAGTAGGAATAATTCTTCGAAGTGGGTAAAGTTGTTTCGCGCCAGTGCTCTTAAGGAAGAGGCATAAGTGGTTTGTTTTATCATTTAATTCTCTTGTAATGTACTTAGATTTAATGTTTAATTATAGTTGTAATAGTTGTGGATTTAATGTCTGCTTTATAAAATACTTATAGTTGTTACGACTATGGGTCTCCGCTTTTTGAATGTAAGTTTAAATGATAAAATTTTTTGGAATGGTTTTCGAAGATATGTAAAAATAATAACAAACGATTTATTTTAAACAAGCACCAAAAAATGGGTCGACGCAGAGCGTCCTTCGCTTCCATACTTCTCTGTCGCCCGTCATCTGATCATTTACCCATTTACCTTTTATATCCATCCTCACACAGTCCTTTTCCATGGCCTCCCTCCTTTCGATCCCTCTACTTTCATATTCATCACTAGCTTAGCTACATACATATCATCTCTTCGCAAAATATGTATGTACATATTTTGCGAAGAGATGTTACGAGAAAAACTTTCGCTTTCTCGTCTATAGGCGCCACTTTTAGACTCCCTTCCCCTTATAACTTGATAAAAAGATAAAGCGTAACCTAGCAAACGAGGTTGCCCGTTCACCAGAGCAGATAGGAACGCGTAAACCATCAATAAAAATCTCGGCTTAGCAGTCTGGATCTCAAGGCCAGTCATTGATTGTATATATTGGTCGCAGCGAAGAACCCGGCCGAAAGATAAACATATTCTAAATGGCTTCCACTACTCGGAAATCACAATCAAATTAAGAAATCAGTAACCCTCCAAACTCATTGTTTCCACTCTATAAAATATCTAACAACTTGCTCAAAGTTCATGGTCCCCTGTGCTATAAAAATGTGCGCACACGGTATGTAAGAGAATGTGTCGAAACAGGATTTATAAATCACTCACTTGTGTATTGATTTAGCAATCATATTATTTCGTCCTTTAGTTTCGTCTATCGGTATCCTTTAGTCTACCGTTCGTTTGGTATAAATAATATTGTAATATAATTAAACCTATACACGTCTGAATGGGTATTTACAATTTTGCAAAGGGTTGTTGTTTTTAGAATTATCTACAGTGAACTTTTTGCAGTAGAAAGGTTTAAAATGAATTATCTTTTTTTTATTACAGTAGCCAGCCTAGACATGTCTCCTTTGTCGTACAATATATTTTTGTAACTCCAAAATTAAAAGGCCAACGGCGGTTTGTTGTCGGTACCTTACTTTGAGCGCCGTGCTGCTGCACGGTAACGATGCCTGTACAGTGTGCCATGACCTTAAAGTCTACGCCTTTATGTACGTAGTACGCTTGCTAGTCTTTCCAGATTTCACAGCAAGCTGTATTCCATATTTTCGCCTGTTCATTATTTTCATACAAAGTTTTCATCTTCATTTTCGTCATCATCAACCTGTAGCCGTTCACTGCTAGACTTAAGTCTCTCCTATGGCACGCCAACGAGGTCTCTCTCCAGTTCCTGTCCATTGCCCTACGAAGGACTATACCAGGACTTGTTCGCTTTAAAACCTCGACCGGCTAAGTATATCTGACACTCCAAGAAATAAAATAGCAGAAGATCGAAGAGTCTCTAATCGGACATCTTCGGCACACCATACATTTACTTGCATATACATTGCACTTATTACCAAGAGCATTACCTTCCAATGATGTTTATCATGATCCTCAATAATTGGATAGCACCGCGGCTGCCGTGATGTATGTGCTGGCGTGCCGCCAACCGATCCACAGATACATTAACTGCGGGACCTCACACTTGTTATTGGGATTTTATTGCCATCGTTATGGTATGTTTGTTCAATAATGTATCTCTTTCTGTGTGAAATGGAGTGTCAAGTGTGGCTAATAATTGATCGGGCTGTAGTTGTTCTAGTTGAAAACGGATGGGGTTATTTATGAACTTCGTAAGGCGTTTACTGCGTACTTGAATATGTGTTAATCTTCTAGAGGAATAGGAAATTAGGAAAAGATACAGTTTCCAAAAATAAAATCGTACCACTCTACTTATACGTATGCGGTTACTAGGTTGCGATAGTCGCATGCTACTAACGTTTTAATTGACAAACTTCTGTGATACAATCATCATGACAATCATGGCATATGTTTATTGTAACTCTACGAATAATTTTTCATACGTGCTTATCCTTTGGGGATTTTCTTACTCTGCCTTTTTCAGAGAATGCCGCTATCATGGTGAGTAATGACGGACTAATCAAACTTCTCTTTGTTGGCGCTTACATTAATACTATGCTAGAATCGTTTTTACCTTAAAACACTAAGAAACGAAAGCTACGGAAACCTACTTGGACTTGATTAATTTTCCTAATATAAAATGAAGTCGGTCTAAAAAATCCATTATCACGATATCATAACCCAAGAAACAATACAAGGCATTTTTTTTCATAAACTTCGTTAAGTAGGTATAGCTGCTCATTACTTGAAGTCCTGAAAAAAGAAGGAAAACAATAGGCTAGTTGACGAAAAAAATGTTATAAGTCCGTCCTTTAGATTATTCAAAAATAAGCGATACGTATTATTTTATTTGTAAATTAAACCAAAAATGACCAAGATATAGCTCATTAAAGTTACGTATAACCTCACGCAGTGCTGCATTTTTCGCACAAGGTGACGTCACACGTAATTTTAATGGGCTAAATCTTTGCTATTTTTTATTTAATCAAAAGAAGAAAAAATACGTGTCCAAAATTTTTTTATTATCTAAAATATGGACTAAATAAAATGCAATTATTTTGACCCTGGAAACTACCCTATTATGTGAAGGGAAAACAAACCCGAGTAGAAATGTCGATGTCATGTCATACAAAAGTTCGACAGAGAACATAAGTTACTTTATAGAAAGCGGTACTCCGTGTTATTTATTATGAATGAAAATGGGATATACACGCTAACCAGGGTGTATTTTGTCAGACAAGTTTAACTTAAAATGTTTTTTGTTATGTAGAGCCTTGCTGATTTCAGCATGAATAGTCCGGTTTCCACAGAATATCGAAGTAAAGTAACAGTATCTATAATCACGGTAATAATTTTCTTTCTGTGAGCGTGATTCATCTTCTACTTCCTTCTCATCCTATTACTCCGCCTATTCCTTTTACCATCTCAAAAGGCGACAACGCACTTGTGATTCTTCTGGTGCAGCTTGTGTCCATGGGCGGCGAAAATCGCTTACTATGAAGCGACCCGTCAGCTTGCATTTGAAAAAGTGCTTATCGCAAATAATTGCCGATAACTTAAAAAGTACCTATTAGTGAATCGACAACAGTTTCAAATTTTGTCACACTACTGAACTTTTTCTGTACTTATTAATTTAGAACATTTTGACCAGCATTTACATTAAGCAGTAAATTGTCTGTGTCGAGATACATTATGTGGCTTATAGTTGGGTCAAAGTTTGCAAAGACTAGGAAGTAGACTCTCACCTTAAAGAGATAGCCTATCTATCTCTTTGAATTCTATTAAATCATCTGGGTAAAGCGAAATGCAAATCCCAGCCTTCAAAGCTTACATGTTTTTGAGATAATGCTAGGATGATTTTGTTCCAATATGTTTCCTACTCTAAGGAAGTCCGATTCGACTACCTAGATACTGGGCTTCTCACAGGATCCAACTTCTAACTAAGACAAATGTTAAGAATTTTCCGTTAAGTTCTTATGTGCCCTGTAGTTTAAAATATATATTTATTTATTCTATGGTTCGCCAACAGATTTTACATTTTAAACTTATAAACTAACAAAGGTAGACATATCTCAAAATAAATCTAATAAAGTGTAATACCTATATCTATCTCTTTCTAGCACTTTGTGTAGGTAAACAGTAACAAACCTACATTTCTTCGTTTGAACCATTGCAACAGAAGTAGGTTGGCAAATACCGAACCCTCTGTTTTTGCTCATAAATCGCCGGGTTTTGTCCAATTTGTAATAGCTCGCTTCGAAAACAAATAATATGTGCCGACACGTGTTTTTCAGCTAAACGAGGCATCCTTAGTATGATTTGCTTACATTCTAGAATTTATTGATTGTGGCGTCCTTCATGTGTAATGAAATGCCATGGAGTTGGTAGGTAGTCGGCAAAGAAGTTGCTAGGTTATTTATAATCATCAGCCCTATATGTACTGTCCCACTGGTACGCTCCTGCCTCTTCTCACTATGAGAACTGTAAGGCCATAGTCCACCACGCAGGACAAGTGCGGGTTGGCAGACTTCACATGTCTTTCGAGAACATCATGGAGAACTCTCAGACATGCAGGTTTCCGCACGATGTTTTCCTTCACCGTTGAGCAAGCGATAATAACCAATTCAATACTACAAACTTCGAAAAGTTATTGGTGCATGCCGTGGATTCGAACTCGAGACCCTCTGCGTAGCAGTCTATCGGTCTCACCACTCGGCTATCGCTGCTTATCCAGTTTAGTTTATTTAGAACAAGAGAATATCCGCAGGTAAGACCGCACATTTTATTTTAATTTAACCGTTGCTTCCTGATTCCGTAGGAATTTCAGGAAATATCTTAGTGCTCCCCTACCGTCACTTAGGAACCATATTCCATAATATGCCAAATTTTAGCTTCTTGCAGCCAGTAGTTTTGGCTGTGCGTTGTCTGTCAGTCAGTCTGTAACCCAAAAGTAATATTATATATATTATAATATAATAATAATATTCTACCACATTCACACAACACCATCTAGTCCCAAACTAAGCAGAGCTTGTACTATGGGTACTAGACAATGGATAAACATACATATATACTTCTTTTTTTTTGTAAATACATACCTACATATTATACATCACCACCCAACACCCAGACCAAGACAAACATCCATGTTCATGCACACAAATGTTTGACTTGAGCGGGAATCGGACCCGCGACCGTCGGCGTAGCAGTCGCTTACACTCCCGCTGCGCCAACCGGTCGTCAGTCATATTGATTGATAATAATTATTTGGGATGTCAAAACCAAAAATTCACGTAAATGATCAACTTATGTAGCTTACTGTTATTACAAATCTACCAAAATAAAATGTATATTTCAATTTTAATTGGACTAATAATTGGCAACTCCCATACCATAAGTTTCATCACTTAGACATGATGAGCATTGTTAATCAAGTACCATAATTATGTACGATAGTGTTATTGTAAGGAATCAGTCTTCTTACGAACTTTTGTTTTTTTTGTGAGTTAGCAACTGTACTGTATACTTATTTTCGATAAAGCATGTGTTCTTCAGGTATCAGCTTTTATCGACATAATGGCTTATGGCATAATTATTATTTTCATAAGGTTTTGTTTCTTACAACAAAAAGGGGCAACAATTAAAATTATTCTAAACCTTTTATAATGACAATTCTTACGACTTAGTTAATAAAGATACATCTCATTTCCTAAAGCGTTGCGTTGCCCCGTAAAAACGTTGATACATGGAATTTACGATAATGAAGCCTAACATCTAAGAAACTGTTACAAAACTCTGTAACACACGATTCAGAACCAATAAAGTTTTATGCGAATCGAAAATCGCATTAATAAATCATACTTTTCTGCGTATAACGGCGAGTACGTTTAAACGATCCGTAACGATAATCGTTATAACGAACAACTTTCGTGACTTTCAACAACGACTTCCGTCACATTGGATAACGGAAGTTTTCCAAAGAGATGTTACTTTTTATGAATGTCATATAGCATTCATGTAAGTATCTATTATCTGCTCACGTATGCGAAAGTGTTTCAAGTTTAATTGCTTTTTATATAATATTGATATAACGAACGAATATTGTAGGAGCTTGTGACGTTAAACATTGTAACTTTGTTGCTGTTTGAACAAAAATATGTGCGCGCTTGCCTTCAAAGAAAAAATGACTAGTTCAATTGGAATAAGAAAGACCTAATGTTTGAACTTTGAGATTATGTAACAACACCGCATGACCGGATGGTGTTGTTGTTTGTCAATAATTTATTTACATACCACAATGTTGACTTGATGGTAATGTGGGGGTGGTAAACGTTTAAGTTTAAGCGGTGTCCGTTAGTTGTTTGGGACTTAGAAAATGATGTTTCTAGTCTAGGTAATTTTTGTACGTTGTTGTTTATAATATTCTCGTATTTCAAATGAAAACAATTGCTGTTTTTTAAAGCTTATTGTTATCTGCATAGCTGTATAGTAAAAAGAGAAACATTTTGTCTCTTGATGCCTACATACAGTGCTTTTAAAAAATTAATTACTTATGAAAAATACATAAGTTGTATTCTACTGCTTAACATCTTGGGTGCCATATTATTTTCTAACTATTGTATACAACAATAGCATTACCGATAATGCAATACATAGTATTGAAGCTGAACAAATACTACTTTAAACAATTAAGCTACACGAAACAAAGCACTGACTCGTATTTTTCCTCTACAAACATGTACAAACTAACAGCTGTAAGCCAGCAATATCCGTGAAATAATCCGGCTAATTTACGACGCACACTCGCTGTAGCAACACCAATAGGGGTAACGCTTCGCAATTTGACAGTATTATACTAGTAACATTTGGATTAGTCCAATAATCGTGACGCATTAGCCTGTAGGATGGAATTGCCTGACTTGTTATAGCCCGTGACTCCTGGTTGACAGGCAAAATGGCGGCCATTTGCAATCATGTTACGTCATGATTTGGATGGCTTTCAAGTAGCAATCGGTTCAGATAGCGATTAGGCGGATCAAATTAATTGCTGACCAAAAGTGGGACATTTGCTTGCTGCCAAATGTGACTATTATTCGAATAAAAGGGACGATATCAGATGTTTTTGTTTTGTCTGTTTTATCTATATAAACTAATTAGGGTAGATTTACGTCTCTCTTCTCTTTAGAAGAGTAAAAGGCATCGTCGGTCTTGCTTCACATTCTATATGCATGTTTTACAGGCTGTACAACAAGACATTTGCCAGAAAAAGTTGTTTAGCAGCACTCTTCGGAGACCCGTGACCAAAAATTGTCAGTTTAAGTGTTAAGTGTTATATTATACTATTGACTACACAACACCAGAATCCGCTCGGTACAAATCTGTAAAAGCAGTGATTTGCATGTTGTGAGCTGTGGGCCGAGCCGCGACCGTGTCATTCTCTCGCAGATTTGTCCGCGGACTTGTCGCCACCGACAAATCTGAAAGATTAGCACGCGGGTGAATAGAGGGCCTTATTTATTATGTGGTGATTGCTGTTGTTTAACAATGTTAATAGTAAAGGGTGTAACTATTGTTACATTTGTGTACTAATGAATATTTATTATCTTTTCTACTTAATGGCTCTCAGAATTGTATTTTCTAGCCTTCTATCATCAATTTGTAATAGACATTCCTTTATACATTTTTGTGTGAGCATGTAAGTAATGTGGTTGGAGTAATTATTCCGTTCGTAGGCCTCCTACGTCGCTTAATGATTCGAGAATCATTAGACCCTTAATTCCAGTGCTTGTCTCATGATAGACGTTATCATGAGACAAGCACTGGAATTAACGGCTTTTGTTGTGACCGGATGCAACAAAAACTCATCGACTTAAGAGTCTGAAGTACGGCAACGCTCGTAAATAAACATTACGAATGCGGTCACCCATCCAAATGGTGAACGTTGCTTGACTTCGCCGATCTATTACGAACTGCAAGTCAAGTTCCGCTATACGTACAAAACAGACACTGCATCGCGATGACGCAAGCACGCATATCTGAAGCCGCCGTGACGTAACAGGGTAATCTTTGACCACACACGCTCTCACTTTATTTAGCCGCAGCTGTTACGCTCATTGTTAGATGCTGCGATGCTGGCCAGTGACACGCGTGTGCAAACATATGTTCGTGTGTACATTGTACAACTTAGTAATTGATATTTGAGATTTTATTTGACTTGTTGTTTTTTAGTTTTAATGTAATATAAAGGTAATAAGCAGTGATATAGCGCGGCGTGCTATTGAAGAGGCCTATATCCAGCAGTGGACTGCACCAGGCTGGTTATGGTGATAATAAAGCAGCGATGGACTACTGAAGATACAAACGGACTGCTACGCTAAGGCACCCACGGCGCTAAAGACTTTTCGACATTCTGTGCGGAGTAAATTGTTTAATTATCGCTTGTTAAAGTATGAAGACAGATTAAATACAAGGCTTAACGATGGCGAGAAATTATATAATTTTAAGAGAGTAGCCTTTTTATTGTTTTAATATTTGTCATAGTTCTTTCATTTTATTTCCGAACACAATAAAAAATAAACTATATTTGAATGAGTTTTTAAACGGTTTCGCGAAATAGTTTACTTAAATACGTTCTATTCTACCAATAAAATGGTTTTATTAAAGCCAAAATATTTTCAGTTTCTACATCACATATCTTCATACTACTACTTAGAGGGTACATATGCGGGTACCGTTCGCCCGGAATAGCTCTGATCGACGAACATCGAGATCAAACTTCGTAAATTCAGTCAATCGTCATATCAAGTTTTCGAAGTATGAATATTCTCAATTAAATAATTCCTCATAGCGTACTTCCTTACTCAGAAGTCGAACTTTAAAACTTTGTGGAATACGTAGGTACCTACTGTTTTCCAAGAAGTTTATAAAGTAGTTATAACTCGATATTTTAAACTTCGGAGTTCAGTATGACAGTCGACTGAATTTGTTTTTTTTTATAGTCTCATGCCTGTATCCCCGAAGGGATAGGCAGAGGTATTAATATTACACCCACATTTCGCCATGAATTTTTTAAGGTCCCACGTAATAGGGGGCGATTCCGGGCTGCTACTGAGTATTCGGAAAAACCCAGTAACACTTTTGCCCGATCCGGGAATCGAACCCGGCACCTCCGATCAGCAGTCGCATACGCTATCCACTGGATCACGGAGGCAGTCTGAATTATGTTTCTACATTTATGAGGTTTATGTTTTTATTTGTAAGTAAATTGCCAAATATTATAAAAATTGTACATACATACATACATAGACTCACGCCTGTTTCCCCGAAGGGGTAGCAGAGGCATATTAAACGCCCACTTTTCGCCAGTGTTTTGATCCCACGTAATAGGTGGCGAGCCTATCGCCACTTATGGGGCTATTTTGTTTGCCGTCGCCTCGTCCTTGATCGGCAGGTGCACCACTTGCAGGTGAGGTTGACTTGGGTAACCCTAAGTTCTTGGTGGGAACCCTATGCACCCTAAAAATTGTATATTGTATGTTATCAGAATGCAGCGCTAGCGCAAAAAGTTTTTATAAGGATATTATTGCATTATTATTATTTTATTTTATTTTTACAGGCTACGCAGTTACTGTGGTGACAGATTGTTTACTACATTTGTTTCAAGTAATTTTTTGTTGCCCCACAGTTCGCAGCTTAGCATTAGGTTTCCATTTCATCATATAGCCTTCGGCAGTCCACATCAGCCTCTCCTAATTTACGTCATAATAGCATTTGATGGTGAGTCAACAGGAGGATAGGGTTAGCATACTGCTATGCTAGCCAGACTAGTCCGTATAGGAATTTTATACTATTTGCTTAGTGTATTTACATTAATGGCCTTCTATGCCACCAACGGAAATATATTTTTTATTAATTTTTATTTATAGTCTCACGCCTGTATCCCCGAAGGGGTAGATACAGGTGTAAATATTACACCCACATTTCACCATGAATTTTTAGGTCCCACGTAATAGGGGGCGAGCCCATTGCCGTTACCGGGCACATCACCAGACTCCGGGCTGCTACTGAGTATTCGGAAAAACCCAGTAACACTTTTGCCCAACCCGGGAATCGAACCCGGGACCTCCAATCAGCAGTCGCATGCGCTATCCACTGTACCACGGAGGCAGCAACGGAAAGAAATGAAGTAGTGAAACTTTTTATTCTTAATCCGTCACTATATGGAGTCCGCATCCCTTTTGATATACAATCATGGTCAACAAAGAGAATTTTAAGAGTTGGTAACATTGATTGTTATTCAAATCGCTGCCTGACAAGTATCGCAGATTATTCTCAGCTTAGTGGAATCTGGTTGTCGAACGGGAATCATTCTAATTTCTTTTTGCGTAAGTAATGTGACAACTTTGTCACTGAGCCTAACTGATATGTCGTTTTCTCACCGAAGTAAGGCACTTCTGTTAGAAGATTATCTTATATTGATGCCTCTGTGGCCCAGTGGATAGCGTATGCGACTGCTGATCGGAGGTCCCGGGTTTGATTCCCGGGTCGGGCAAAGTGTTACTGGGTTTTCCCAAATTCTCAGTAACAGCACGGAGTCTGGTGATGTGCCCAGTAACGGCAATAGGCTCGCCCCCTATTACGTGGGACCTAAAAATTCATGGCGAAATGTGGATGTACTATGACATCTCTGCCTACCCCTCGGGGATACAGGCGTGAGTCTATAAATGATGTATAGGTAGATGAAATACTATGCGTGCGTTATTATGATACTTCGCTAGATTTACTTTAGTTCATATATTTTCATAATTTATCGGCGTTTTAAACAAACTTTAAACGCCTTTTTACCACGTCATGTCTGGATTTTTTAGTGGAACGTCATAACAGGAGCCAGTCATAGTTTAAATGTCATGTTTCTAGCACCAATAATTTAGGTCTTGCGATGATAATGTCAGTCAGGATATAATAATAATACGATGTTGAGACGCACTAGATACTTAATGCGTCACTTATTACAAAATATTATGCTTGTCTAACGTCTAACTTTCTTTGCACTGTGTTGTTTTAAATAACTTAAATTAATTCGATGGTTCTTATGGTGATACTCAGTTCCTTTGATTTATGCTACAGCCACAGTGATTAAAAGGATTGGACAAGTAAGCGGGCGCCGAGTTGCAACGGAGACAACGCTAAGAAGATGATGATGACTCTGCCGATGGAGTTTCTAAACAATAAGTAAAATTATATCCATACATCTAGCTTGACCTGACATTTGAAATCGAACACAAAGCCTATCCTGATGGTTTAATTTGCCAACAGATTTATAAAACCTCTATTTAAAGTGGAAAGCGTTAAAAAGTCACAAAAATTTATTGCAATGAACGAAATATTACACATTATTCTGAGCTAAGTGGAAATTGGTGCTCGAACGGGACTCGTACTCATATGTTTTTAGGGATGTAAAAGTAAGACTGGACCAAAACACTGCAGCACTACATCCTTTTACAAGTGCATTTTGTGCAAGCTAAAATAATTTCGCTACCAACAAAGATTAAAATAAGAGCGACTGTTTTAAAAAAAAGTATCACACCATTGTCATCCAGTAATAATAAACTTCCTTAATATACATTTCATTTTTCACTAACTACATTTTCATGTAAAAGTTAAACAAGAATTTATTACTTGATGCGGACGTAAAAAAACGAATACGCATACAACGTGAATTCGTTATATATGACGTGATAATTAAATGTGACGTGATTTAAAAAGTCATGTATGTATACGTACCGAAAAGGTTTTACTTCACAAAAGTTGAGCAAATGAAGAGAAAGCCAAATTAGGACGAACGCGAGCTCTAAAGACTATTTAGGATTGGCAACATAAATTTAGATGGAGACTTGTCTAACTTCTGCTAACTTTGTTTAGTTACTCGTATATTGAAAGTCTTACTCTGATGTATAGCAGGTGAATATATATTTAATACGTGTTTTTGAAAATAAAATGTAATCAATGCCATGTACCTAATATACTAGCTTCTACTTGCGACTGTTCCGCGTGAGGTCTGTTATCGAGACAAAGGGGTAACCCTTGTGATATTCTGATGTGCAAGCTTAGACTTTTAAAGTAGATTCGAAAGTTGTATTCGAAATAAAATTCCACGATAATAAAACGACTGCACGGTTTAGTTTCGAAAATTAAAACCGGACTTCAGCAAAAGAAGTAAAAGATAAAAACGGAACTTGATATTGCCAACACTAAACCCTGGCACTTGTGAAAATTTCGCTTCAGTCTTGGACACAAAAATAGTTAACAGAATTAAGCTGTGTGCGCGCGAGTAGAATACTGACGAGTTTCTAATGAACCGTCCACTGTTAGTGAGAAAAGTCCCAACGAAATATGAGAGCTTTGCACTAAAAAATAATAAGCAGAGAGCCACGTCCGAACTGACGTAATCTAAGTGGTGAAGTCCGTTACGTAACAATGTTCTTTTGCGAATTTGGGGATTCTGAAAATGTGTGTGCTTTTCTTTCGGTGGTTATGTTATTTTATTTTAATTCAAGGTACCTATCCCGTATTTCATAAGCACTGAAAGATTTTTTTAATTATGTGTAGAAGAGAAAAGCATTTTTTACCATTGGTATTTTTTGCGTGTAATGTGAACTAGAAGCTAGAGAAAGTAGTCGTCCATCCATAAATGAATCGACACCTTAAAGTAAGAACGCGCTTTCACATAATTCATACTTAATATTTAAAATGTGAAAATGTGTTTGTTTTGCCTTCACAAAAAGGAGCAACAAATCATTGCAATCTTTGGTATGGAGGTAGTTTAAGGGCTGGAAAGTGACTAAGGCTTATTTAAATTTACAGCGGGCTAAGCCTTGAGCAACAGGTAATGCTTTTTTGACACATGAGAGTCTGTTGAAGAAAGAATTAAAGAAAGTTTGATAGAGATTTAGAGCCTATTTTACCACAGTTGTAACATTAGCTTAATTGCTGTTTACACGTAGGCCCCTTGTTACTTTTTACGTGTTAATATACATATTTTGCTATGGCAAAAACTGTCAAAAATATAATTTTCTGTTGGAAAGTAAAAATAATCTCCGCAAATTGAAGCAGAACTTGAAATTATCTGCAAAATACATAGAAATATAAATAATAATTACTATATCCATGGATATAGTAATTATTATTATAATAAAGCGGTCCGTTCGAAATGCGAATTTCGCGCTAAAATGTCGCGCGCCCAGTGACGTCGCCAAACTGAACGATCTTTTCGGTTTTTGCTATGAATGTTTAGTATGCACCATGTTTTAAAATATGTGGCTTATAAGTTAGTGCAATTTGTTTATTCATGTTGTTTAAAGAGGCTTTGATTTATTTAAATGTGATTTATTTTAGCTAGGTTGTATCAATAAAAAAAAACAAATATATTCCGCTGGTGATGGTAATCACGATTTGTAGACTAAATTAAATAACACTCTTAAAATAATTGTATTTCGTACAATTGTGGCAGAATTTAGGAGTGTTAGAGGTAGCGCGACAGGCTCTCAAGAGTATTTGTCTTGCCAGAAGCAAAGCTTATCCCAAATTCCAAGATGACAGCAGAATTGACCTAATTATCGAAACCAATTCAGTAGTTAATTTAGTAATTCCAATCGATTAAACAAATAAATTGCATCCATAACTGGTATACATCGATCAGTTGGCAAAACGGGCGAACAATACTAAAACTAATAGTAACTTTTAGTTAGTTCGGTAAACTGAGATCTGCTGGCGCTTTGGGCACAACTTTTGATTAGCCAAGAGCCAGTCTATGGTCTTCGATGATCTTCACAATGGTTGTACTTTGTTTGTTTATTTGTACGTTAAATAAACGAGGTCAGTACAACTTGATTAATATGCGTGTTATGCTTTAATCGAGATCTTTCGATAAATTAGATTTCGGTTCGTAGTTTCTCAGAAGTGTTTGTGAATTTTGGATATTAATGTGAGATGGGATGCAAAAATACCTGATTACGTTGAATTATTATTGCAGGTTGATTTGGATCTGTTCGTGTAGTAGTCTTGTTTATCTATAGGTACAAGACTGCCACTTGATGAAATAATCAGAATAACACGAGTCTAAATATCATAATCCTACTACTGTCAAAAATGTAAACACGCAAAACCATTGATTGGCTTTTGGTGAAACCAAGCAGTTTATTGATTTATTTTCTCACAGTACAAATATCTTTATAGGTTTAACGCCAAATAATAAAGCTTAAAATTAAAATAATACATAGGCTACATTTTGTCACGATATCCACCATCTACGCAGAATCTAGTTACTTTATAAGGCAGGCTTCGCAGCATAAAATGATGGTGTTCATATTAAAATTTCAAATATTTCCAGAAAAACGTTTACTCTGCCGAACGTTTACACAGGTAACTCCATATATAGAATTTGTAAACAAAAGACCGAACCGATAAACCGATAAGATCCGAATCACCACAGCTTATCCAGTTAATTAGAGCCTTTACTATAAAGAGCCGGTAAATTTATAAAAAACCGGATACAATAAATTTTACAATGTCTTTGGAGTCACTACTTTATACCTACTCGTATTTAACCCGACAATAATGGGTTTACTTAATGAATGGGTCTCGCTGAGGCCTCAATTGACTTACGTTTCCCGTATTGAATTAAATGGTAATGGTAGAATACAGACCATTGCGTTTTGGGTTGGTAATCTTCTGATCTATAATTGGCATTTAGTTAGACGGTTATCTAAATAAATATTATTTCTAAATATCCAATAGCTCTATCTTGAAGATTTCATATTAATTAAAAAAACATCTAAAACTCATCATCATCCTAGCGTTATCCCGGTTGCATCCAAGACTTACACGTATATATTATATATTATTATGCCTTTCTGTATTTATGTAGTTTTATAATATATCCATATCATGTATGTTTATATTATATTATGTACCTAACGTATATATGTTTATATAACCTAACGTATTTATTTGAATGTATCATTTAGATCTACAATATAGTTAGTTCAAATTAATTTTCATTATATTACACCTACTTCTTTTCTCTCTGCACCACTCTAAGGTTGACTGGGTGATAATGCCCATGGCATTAAGTCCGCCTTTATGCTATTGTATATATAAATATTTAATAAATAAATAAAATAAATACACGCCTTGAAGCCCGAGGTCCGCTTACTGGTCTAACCAGATATGACTGAATATCAACCTTTTCACAGAACGACTGCCGTCTGACCCCCGCAACCCAAAGGAATAGCGATATTTCATGGTTTAGACCAGTATCCGTTTATTTGAGGGTCCCCGTAACGACTGTCAAAGATCTTCATGACAGCTGGGACCGACGGTTTAACGTGCTCTCCGAGGCACAGGCAAGCGATTATTAACAATTTAATGCGTACTTAACTTCGAAAAGTCGTTGGTGCGAGCCGTGGATTTGAACCCGATGCCCTCTGCATGGCAGTCCGTTGGTATCTCCACTAGTCTATCGCTGCCTAAAAAACATCTAAAACTATTATAAACTAAAGACCCGCACTTTTCAAAGCTTTCACCTGTTTTTAACATCCATTCGTCCTCCATCTATCTGCCCTTGGTTTATGGAGAATTTTTAAAAGCTTCCACAATATATTTGCCATGGAAGGCCTTTTTATTTGAAAGTTACTACAAACGCAAACATTTGTGCGCCGTGCGTGTCAGCAAATATAACCAACCGTTTACGCACACATAAACGATCCCATTAACGCATACATTGTGGCTTCAGTGCTGTTCATATATGGTGTTCTACACATTGTTATTCTTGCGGATTGAGAGTATTTTTTATATTTTTTATTGCAGTTGGCGGCAAAAAGTGTCCTATCCGTTTGATGGTAAGCCATAATACTTAGATTGCTCAGCATACTGAAAGCATTAACGCATTTAAGCAAGAAAATGTTAAAAGGAAAGCTGAGTAGCAGCCATTAGTTTTAATAAATAAATGATTATTTTATTATGGGTGCATAGGGTTCCCACCAAGAACTTAGGGTCCCAAACCAACCTCACCTGTAAGTGGTGCACCTGCCGATCAACGGACGAGGCTCTGGCAAACAAAATATCCCGATAAGCGGCAATAGGCTCGCCATCTATTACGTGGGATCAAAACATTGGCGAAAAGTCGGCGTCAAATATGCCTTTGCCTACCCTTTCGGGGAAACAGGCGTGAGTCTATGTATGTAAATGATTGTTTATCGTGCAGTAATAATGAACATACTATTGTGTTTGCATATCTATAATATAAAAATGAATCGCTGCATGTGTTGCTTAGCGCAAATCTCGAGAGCAGCTGAACCGATTTCGCTAATTCTTTTTTTATAATATTCCTTGAAGTAGGTATGAGGATGGTTCCTACGGAGAGAAAAATAAATAATTTAAGAATCGACTGTTAAGCGGTACGATGTTCGCCGGGTCAGCTAATAAAATAAAATGTAATTATTTCCATATTACAAGATGTTTATAGTATCAACATTAAAACTAGTTTAGAAACTTAACACATTTCTTTTATATTGTTGAAAAACACGAAATATTTATAAAAGAATTCACGATTCTTAGTGCTTGGCCATAGTAGTGTTGTAGAGTGGTGTAGAGTGTTTGTCAAATACAATACGGGTGAAGAAGAATGATTGATCCTAGAAAATACTTACTAGAAATAGACGTTAAAAATAATATTTAACACACTGTAAAAGTTCGTACGTTTCTTTAAATATACCTAAAAATAACGTCATGCACATGAAATTGTAATATTACTTAATTTCACAGTTTTGAGATAACATTTTTGTTTCTCTATTGCTTATCATTTGACATCCATATAGTATGTGTCGTGATGATTTGCGCTTATAAAGTTTTCAACATTCAAATGCAATACAAATCAGAAGATGTTATGATGCTTAAGAGCACAGTTAACTCAGAAAAGTTTGAGATCCGCACGCTCCGCGTTGTTTCCCGCTTGCCGCCCACGCATTCACTGTGGATACTTGTATGAAATTCCTATGGTTTGAGTTGCCCGCGTGCTCCCCGCGCTACACCGCCCGCGCCGCTCGCCGCGCTCGCTTGCCCACTGCGGACATTCCTATAGAGTTTCATATGTTACAGTTCCCCGCGTCGCGCCCGCACCCGCGCCCGCCTTTCACTATGGCCGAGCACTTAAAGGTGAAATAGAAGACAGAGGCCGTTACCACCTATCTACAATCTGTCACCAAATTTGCCGTTTAAATTAGAGTACCCTAAAAAATGAGATTTTGTACTAACCATGCCCCTATATAACATAAATAAACAAAATGAACAAAATAGTCCACTGGACAAGGGTGCTTCTGTGTTATTAGAAAACATATCTGCTTGGCTCCCCTAATGTTATTATATATATAATTGCAATATTGCTATTTGACACGTTATGACTACGCATAACAATATTTTGAGTAGGAGTTGATTTTTATGTTTCGAAAATAATGAATACTATAAGCGATAAAAGGATTCCTAATTCAAAAGATTCTACCAGTAAAGTGCGTAGCCTGTATTTTGTTCATTGCAGATGAATCCAGGATTCTGTAGAAGCGAAGGGCACCTGAAAGAAATAAAAGTTTAAAGGTACATTTATAGGTACACACACGAAAGGTACTGGGTAGCGAGTTAAATTCAGCAGACGAAATGGGTTTAGTATGCGTGAAAATGCAGGATATCGTCTGACACTTATAACTGAGATAGGCCACTGAAGGCCCGCATTCAAAAGCCATCGTTCGGTAGTTCCCGCGCTTACGACTCGTCGTCTCTGCTCTTACATCTCTACTTACTCGGGCTTATACCCTGCCAGTTCAACTGGCTGTCGGCAAGCCGTAAGCGTGGTATCGCCTATCCTTTTCTGAATTGGCGTATGAAATGGCTGCTGATCTTCATACATACATTATATGCTTACCTTAGATTGACGACGAGGCGAAAGGCGGTTACGGTGTCTATCCCTTTCCTTGTGATATGTGTGTCGCATCCTTTATTTAGACCGCCTTACAAGAAATCACGTATCAAATAACAGTTGGAAATGTTACATGCCCGCAAAGTTTGTGGTTAGGAATCTGATGGGAGTGAATGACGCAAGAGAGATATGTCAGGATCGTTGCAAATGGCGTTCCGTAGTCTCCTACCCCTCCGGGAAACAGACGTGAGTCTATGTATGTATGTACTCGTAACTTTTCTAGAAAGTATTGTAGTGACTTCAATAACGTTTTCGTCTTAACCTTAGCCCTATTGGATCCAAGACTTACGCCTTGAATCCACTTTCTAGTCTAACTAGGTGGGATATAATATTTAACGTACCAGATTTCAACACTGACTCTCCATAAAGGCTGTCAAGGAATCTGACAGACGAGAACAACAGCTTTACATGCCCTCCAAGGCAAGGGATAAGTAAATAACAATATTTTTCTAATTATGATAAATATCAATATAAATGGATGACAGTTCAATCAAAACTTAATCTTATCAAAATCTTTACTAAGTTTGGCCAAGACCTAATGCATTTGACAACAGACAGTTGGTGAAAAGCACCCCCTAGAATTGACGTTTTTGTGGACGACATCGATATTGACACATGGGATAATTCACTAACACGATTGTACTTTGTTCCGTATCTCAATTGTATCAACAATAAAATATTTCCACACTCACTCGACTTGATTCCCTAGCCGTCCAATCGCATGGTCTGCCTCCATTAAACGATGATTCCGCTTGTTCAAGACCGAGAAATCCCGTTTAGATTGCAGTAAGAGGCCAATATATGTGGGTCTTCATTGAAATCCTTCAGCTCTAAGGTTTATTGGCAATCGTCTATAGGTCGAGGGTACAACCCATCGATGTGACGGTGATCGGGGGGGTTGTAAAAATGTTACGACGTATAAAACTACGGTAGCCCTAGGGTTAAGTGTGATTAGGCTTGCGTCGTCACCTATTAAGGGTTTATTACGATTGTGGATTCTGTGCGTGTTGATTGCTTATACTGGTGTTGACGATGTTAATAAACTGGAATATATCAATAACCCGATAGGAATAGTTATGAAAGTTATGTGTTCTAGTTTGTGTATACTAATTTCGTTAGTTGTTACTGTTTATTAAAGATACCCTTGAAATTTTGATAAGTTTGTCTCATAGCAATACTAAATGTGAAATTAATATTATTTGCATATTTTGTACAGATATGTCTTATTTAAAAACGAATATATTTAAATAATTTAATGTTCGAGTTAAGCAATTATATATTTTTCATTTCTTAGTGCAACTGAGCGATAGGTAGGTATGTTAATGCAACTGAACCGATGTTGGTGTTACTTCAACGTGTTTCTGAAAAGTATTCGTAATATACAGACAACGTGAGTATAAATCGTCCAGTCAAAATTCTAATTACATTCAAAATACGAAAGGTTTTATTAAACTGAATGGACAAATAGTCAAAAATACGGATTGGAACAGTTCTATAACTTGTAATACCAAATAAACATTCGAAATGCAATAGAAACACAGGCAAACTACTGCAAAATAAATATTTGTAAAGATTTTCTTTAAACTTCTTCCCTTCAAGACCAAATTTTTAAAACCAAATATTTTGCGGCATATAGGTAAGAGTTTTCAGCGGCAGTAGCTTGCGTCGTTAGTATAATATCTATTCCACAGACTGAAAAACCGAAAAAAGAAAAATTAAAAATGTAATGACCTCTTTCAAACAACAATTAAAAAGCAAAAATTCATTTCGTTCCATTGTTCATGGCGATAAACACTCGTTCGAAAATGAACGAATACAGGTATTAAACGCCGCGGGACATGTATTTGCTAAATTAATGTCTTTCTCATGTCGGTGTCCCGTAAATCTGTATAAAGCGCGTTAATGTTGTTTGCCTGACTTTACGCGCGCACTGATTATAGTACGAGATCCTACTGCGAAATTTTTACGTTCGTAATTATGTTTTTAATGAAAATAATTCTTATAGTTTATTACAAATAAACAGAGATTTATGGCAATCCAGTTGAGAGGCGTTTGACCATAGGCCAAAAAACGAACTAAATTAATAAATCCGGATCGCGGATAAGTTTCTGATACGGAGTATGAAACAGTACCTAACTGTTTTTTTCATCATAACTCTCTTTTTTATATATTCTCTTTCAATTTTGTAAACTTTTACTTACAGAAATATTTTCTCAGACAACGCTGCTGATCTCGTTATCATTAGAGCAATAAAAATATTAAAACACATACATAAAACCTTGCAGTAGGATCCTAGACTATAACTGTGAGTTGTTTTAAGTCTGGTTTGCAATTCACTTAGTTATTCATAATGCTAGGATTTAAATGTAAAAGTGGACGGTAGTTGCGTATTCTGTGTTTATCTCGTGTAATGAAAGTAAAACATGTGATGTTTATTGTTTTGTTGTTTTATGCGGTCTTTTAAGTGGAGTTCACTCACTAGACTGGAAATATTATATTTGGATATACTAACCCTATGATAGTAGAAGGTTTTTGTATACGTTAGTTATTAATAATTAGAACGAGGGTTAGTACCTATAGTCTGTTCAAGATACGAAAATATTAAATGTAAACACACATAAAAATGGTTCTTTTAATTTTCCCTTCTCTTAAAAAGTAGAGTTTAGTTAATTATTCGTAGCGAAAGACTCATTCGTTTTTTTAAAATACGCCAGTCCCTTAAATTTAAGAATGGTACAGCATATTTTTTTTTTTGCTGTGTTATGCATAATTATAATAACGATTTTTTTTATTTACTAATTATGCTAATAAACTATTTACATGATAAAGAACCTAAATAAAAAGCCAGTGATTCTAAAATCACAATGTATTTGTTATTCTGTCAACTTAAGTATTACACCCAAAGTAACCATTTCGCATGACAGGAGGTTATATTTTATTAGATCGATTTATCCCGATCGGTTATCGTGCTATCTTATTAAGTTTAAAAATCATTGGTTTCTTTGTTTACCTTTTATTTTTCGTAATGTGAATATAGTATAGTAATCCTCACTTTGGCTACGTTCCCACTGACACGAAGCTCAAGCTGAGACTATTGACTGACATCTGGAATACTCGTTAAAGTACGTGTCACTATTTTTAATGATTTTTCGCACTGCGTACGTGTAATATGGTGAAGAGATATCACTTTCTAGAATAGCTCCAAAACTTACCAAATATTTTTACCGTACGCCATTTCATGACCGTATTAGCGTAATCATGACATGATGTAATCAAGAAATCATCCAAGATCAAGACATGGGATAGGTGTCTCATATAAAAATCGAAGGCAGAAGAAGGAAACGAAGCCTGTCTAATTTTTATAGACATCTCTTATGTTCATATTTGGTTGTCTGTTACAACCCCTGTCTTACCCTGAAATCTAACTTCTACTTAATATCCTTCTTCCAAGGGCTTATATAAATTACCGATAAATGTTCTGGTGATAATTCTCATAATTGCTCTGTAGAAGTCTTTTTTTACAAATAAAATCTCTGTAGAATAGAAAATTGTCATTCTAAAACAGCTACCAAAAGTAAACGCACTATCTATCTCCCCAAAACACACGCGTGATCCTATTGTTCTATCAACACGACCAACTTAAACTCTACACCAAAGTATTAATTTCCCAATTCGCAAAACGAACAGCGGCATTTACAGTTCGAGTATCGTTGTTTAGACAGAGCCTTCCACACAAACGACGTATTTTTCCTCTAACCTTTTATCTCAACTTGTTTCAGCACTCATATACCTCTGATGGAGGACAAACTTTATACTTCCACTCTTTCTAGCAGCCTACGTGTGAGAGAGATGATATATTTGTGTGGTATAGAAGTTAATAGGCGTGCTCGTTTTGAAGTGCAAATTCAAAAGTTTGGATTGAGGGTTCGGGTGGCTAGTTTGAAAATAAAATGGATTTTATATATGCTGTTGTGTTTATTTATTTAATGATATTATGGAAGTACATAAACTCTTTATAAGTACGGGGCAGTTTTCAGTAGAAGTACAATGTGGTCGGCAGAGGTTCTGGTCTCCTATGTTGCGTCTGCGGATTCTCGCTGCTTTTAAGAATTTTAATTATTTTTACGATTTTACCTACTTTCAAACAATGACAACATACAGAGTTAATACAACAGCTTGTAAGTGAGACAAAGTAACAAAATCGTTTTGGCAAACGGAAAGCAAACGCTTAAAACTATTACGTCATCCGTGCATATAATAAAAAAATGTAGAGCACATTAGTTTGTAAGTACCAGGATAAATCCAAACTAATCATACTTCTCTAAATTATTACTTAACCTTGCCAAAACATGTAACATTCATTACTGAGTTTGTTTCACATGAAATAAACATTCGTGGTGCACGGATTTGGCCTTATCCCTGTTCCCCGTCGTTTCGATGCGATTTTAAAGCTCGGCGCAGAGATTACGGGTCGTACCCCAATTGCGGCGTATTTTTAAAGGTTTTAAAATAAAAATACGTCAGTAGTGCACAACGGAATGCTTGTGAGCGATTGGTGAAGGTCGCTTCGGTGACAAATAAATTTCCATATATAAAGCTTTGTGAGTCAGATGTATGATTGGATTTCTTTTTTATTGTAATTGGCAAATTTTGTCGACTAATATTGCGCGGAGGGTTCTATCCCCATGCGAAACAAAACTTTCACAGCATTTATTATTATGTACTTTGCTTTATTTTTTATAAATTTTTCTCTTTGGTTTCTTGGCAACACTGTCTCGACGATGCGCGACGCGGGAACAATGCCACTAGTTCTATAGACAACATTTCATATTATGTATACAGAATCTGTTCAAAAAGAATATATTTAATCCATGTTACTTATTACAACAACTATTATATATATTACAACATATATGTATTCACGTGTGCAATGTTCACATTCAAAACAAATATAATATACAATGTTTTCAAAGCTAATAATTACAAATTAACTGACAAGTAACAAGATCAACCAAGTCTCCAATTAAATGTAAATCAGAGACGCATCACTGGTAACATTAAAACACGCACATTGACACGATAATTAAGCGTAAGTTACTGGTTCAACCAATATCCCTTTGGCGCTAAATTAGAAACGCGGCCAAACATTCGTTACTCCAAATAAACATATTATGTTATACGGGCTTAAATCAATGATTAGAACGTCCGACCAATGCCCAAGGGATTCACCCTTTGCTTTCATAATTTGTTACACAAATCGCAATGTCGGAGGACAATAAAATTCGTCCGGCAAGAGAAAATATTAAAACGTTTGAATGGATGGCACCGATTAAAACCATCCCTATATATTTTACAAGTCATTTTAATTTAGGATGTGGAGGGTACAAAATAAAAGATTATGGTGTAAGCTAAAATAAATTAGAATATGTTTGCAATAATATGTTTAGCGTGTGATATTAAAGTGATATATTATATACATTTATCAACTGGGCTGGAGATTGAAAAGTATAAAAGATTAAAAATCAGTCATGCGGAAATAGAAGCTGGCTGCGCTTTAAGCAAAGAAAATGTGTAATGTTTTTAATTATATAATGAGTTTGTATTATTTATGGTTGTTGGAGTAACATTTTCTCACATTTTTTTTACTGTTCCTTATTCTACGATTATTTTTTATATCCTGACTGGGCATCTAAGTGCTGTCGAACTGTTGTTCATGGTGATGCATGAGGAATAGCGTATCCAGGTAATTGCAAGACCTCTAAAGTGTATAAAGTTATTATCTTATTTTTAAAAGCTTTTCACTAACTGAACCAAGCCCATCCCAACTCCTAAAAGTATACAATTAATAATAATTTCACACGTTACTTTAATAATTGTTTGTTGAGGGGGACTTTATCAATATTAAGGTGGCGACGCTGAAGTTATTCCTATTGCGCAAATTATCTATTTAATATTAGTAATACAAGAGCTAAAAAGTCAACAAAATATCACGCCTAGGGATAAGCATAATACTTTATAACAAAAATAATATTTCGTGAATAAATACAAATCTCAAAGTTGTCGAGTCAATTTTCTAAATGTCAGAGGTATAATAAGAATTGCAATCCATTTATTTAACTTACACCAGTGAAGTTGTGATCTTAAATATATAACCAAACAAGTGGCCATTCAGCCAATAAATTATTCACGAACGAAAAGGTCTTTACAAACAGAGATCGCGAAACGACTGATTAAAAATTGAATGTTCATGAAAAGAGGTTTTATTTCAAGTTGTCGAATAATTTTTGTAATCATCCACTGAAGTGTTTTATTAATAAGTACCTACTAATATAAATGAAGAAAAGATTTATAAAACACTTTGTCATATTTTATTTTAGTGATCCTGAGTGGTTGTTAATGTTATAGTAAATGCTTTTATTTTATTTTACCAGACGACTCGCTATTAGTTGTTTAAGCCGGTCATAACTTAAAATAAAGCAAATAATTCTGTACCTATACCTACCTTGAATTAGTTAGACTAGCTTTTGCTCGCTGCTTCGCACGCGTATATTTCGCTTATATAAAATGTTTTGTACAAACTCATCTATATTATCCTCAAGGAACATACATGCCAAATTTGACCTTATTGCGCCCAGTAATTTCAGCTGTAATGTGACTGTCAGTCAGCCAGTAACACAAGGATTTTATATACACAGATTGAAGTGATTCCATTGAAACAATTAAACGCTTTACACAAACTCTGACACCCTTTTCTACCCTCTTAGGGGAAGAATTTCCAAAATAAATATTTTCCTGTTCGCTCACGTCATTTGCGGACACAATAAACAAAGTATGAAGTTAATCCCTTGAAGGCATAAAAAGGTTCCATACAAATTATGACTCTCCTTTTTATCCCCTTAGTGTAAGAATTTCCAAAAAGACTTTCTTAGTGTTCACCAACTTCATTTGAGTAACCAATATATAAAATTTGAAGTTAATCCATTGAAGGAATTAAAAGTTCCATTCAAACTCGGACAACCCGTTTAACCCGCTTAGGGAAAGTATTTTCAAAAATCCTCTCTTAGTGCGCCCCTACACATATCAAGGAACATTTCACCTACTTGCGTTCAGTTGTTTCGGCTGTAGCATGTCTGTCAGTCAGTCAGTAACGCAAGGATTTTATATATATAGATTATACAAATAAATCATATTTGACTGTCTGTCTGTAATATCAAAATAACTGTATTGCTAGTTTGTCTATTTATTCAGGGTAATCTTAAAAATAGCTGAATCGATTTAGGTGTGTATTTTACTAATGGTTCATGAAAACTCTCGAACAAACGGTGAAAATTTCATTGAGGCGTAGCTGCGTGCAAAAGCTAGTAAAAATTAAATTAGTCAAAAGCCAGTGGGACTCACCTGTGAAGGATTCTGTAGCAGTATACATTTGTATATTTCAGCTACATTGAAAAAAAAAATTGCAAGTTCAAAAACCCTTTCTTACCTCTTCCACTTTATTTAATTATTTATTTTGAAAGGTAATATACAACTATATATTCTGTGAAAATTTCAAGCGTCTACCTGTTACCGTTTGTAATTTAAGCAAAAAAACGCGTTTATTGTATGGGACCCCCCCTAAATGTTTTAATTTTTTTATTTTTAGTATTTGTTGTTATAGCGGCAACGGAAATACATAATTTATGAAAATTTCAGCTTTCTAGCTATCACGGTTTATGAGATACAGCCTGGTGGCAGACTGACAGACAGCGGAGGCTTAGTAATAGGGTTCCGTTTTTACCTTGTAGGTACGGAACCCTAAAAATGAGGAAAGCCTTGATCAGCCGTTGGCAGATAACTAATTAAAAGTGCTTACCTGCGTAAAAATAAATAAAAATAGGAAAATAACGGTTCTAAGTATTTTGGCTTCTATTGGTCATATAAAGAACCATCATACATTTTAGTTAGTGAATATGAAGTGAAGTGTCTTCGAAAACACCTTTTAAGAGTATAGTTGATTGAATCAGGCGCTACTTGGCAGAACTCCATTGGGACCTAATGGAAGGAAAGAGGAACCCACCACGCACCAACTATTGCAATAAGGTGCTAAGAAAAAGGTTGACAATACCGAACTCCTCTAAATTTCATAGTCATTAGATAAACTAACATACAAACTTTGAAGTCAATCCACTGAAAGAACCATAAGTTTCATCCAAGCTTTGACCCCCTATCTTACTCCCTTAGGGGAGAAATTACAGAAAAAAAAAATCTGAGTGTTCACTATCATCGTTTGAGGCACCAATATACAAAGTATGAAACCAATCCACTGAAGGAATAATAAGTTTCATACAAACTGACCCCATATCCTACCCCCTTAGGGGAGGAATTTCAAAAAAACTAATTCTTAGTTTTTACTATCATCGTTTGAGGAACCAATATAGAAAGTTTGAAGTCAATCCACTGAAGCAATAATAAGTTTCATACACACTTTGACGACCTATCTTACCCCCTTAGGTGAGTAATTTAAAAAAAATAATCTTAGTGTTCACTATTATCGTTTGAGGAACCAATATATAAAGTTTGAAGTCATCCACTGAAGGAATAATAAGTTTCATACATACTTTGACCCTCTAACTTACCCCCTTAGGAGTAGAATTTCCAGAAATAAAATTCTTAGTGTTCATTAATGTCATTTAAGGAACCAATATACAAAGTTTGAAGTCAATCCATAAAGGGAATATAAAGTTACATACAAACTTTAACCCCTTGTTCTGCCCCCTTAGGGAAGGAATTTTCAAAAATCCTCTCTAGTGCTACCCTACACTCCTCAAGGAACATACATGCTAAATTTCATCTTCTTGCGACCAGTAGTTTCGGCTGTAGCGTGTCTGTCAGTCAGTCGCAAGCATTTTATATATTAAGATAGATTTACTACGGAATTCAATATTCGATCTATCCATTTTTTTGAGATTTTAAATTCGTTCTTCACATAAGCTCCATACAAAATATGTCAAACACGAATCTCGAATCTCAAAATCTATACATGGATCGAATATTGGTACCGGCCACATAGTGACTCGGCCATTTTCAATATTCGAACTATAGATAGATCTGTAGGTTTTAGATTCGTGTTTGACATATTTTGTATGGAGCTTATGTCAAAAACTGTCAAAAACGAATCTAAAATCTACAGATCTATCTATATTTCAAATATTGAATTCCGTAGTATGATCCCTTATAATATACTTGTATGAATCTGGATGCAAGTTTTATGTTTATACGTAATGTATGTTTGTAAAAATTATAAGAAAAAGAAAGGAACGTTGGGTGTGTTGGGTTTTTGTTATTAATTTATTAACTTATCGCAACCTGCTTTATGGCAAAAATGGTAGACAGGTAGCATTTAACCTCCTGAGACCCCCGGTATCGTCTGGATTTACGGATTCTGATAGCTGATAATGTGTCCATTTTGCAGAGCTGTCAAGTGTTATATTGTGCTTGCTTTGACCAGTTTACCGAACACGACATCAATTAATGGCCGGTTCCGATAATTGATCTATCCATAGATTTGGATACTAGAGATACATATATGTATATATCTGACTCTTACAGACAGACTCTTGCGTTAGTTGAATGACAGACAACATACAGTCAAAACTATTGCGCTCAAGTAGATGATGTTTGACATGTGTGTTCCATGGAGAATGTAGGGGAGCGCTAAAAGAACATTTTAGAAAATTTCCACTCTAAGGGAGTAGAATATGCGGGTGAGCCGTAGCCAAAGTCTAGTTAGACATATTTTAGATCAGAATAGTACTCGGACTACCTTTTAACCCTTGCAGGAAATAGTATCATGTATTACCTATATATTTTCGTGCCTATAAGTATAGATGAATGATTTCACTATAATTTGGCTTAAATTCCCAATAGTAGCAAAACCGTCATCATTGTCTTGCCCTGGTCCCAATTTATTTGGGGTCGGCGCAGTATGTCCTTCGCTTCCATACTTCTCTGTCACCAGTCTTCCGATCGTTTACCCCTTTCTCTTTCATATCCACCCCCACACAGTCCATCTATCTCTTCCTTGGCCGTCCTCTCCCTTTTCGTGCTTCTACATGCATATCCATCACTTTTTTACCTACATACATCTCATCTCTCTGCATAACATGTCCATACCAGGCCAATCGACTCCCTTTCACCTTTTCAGCTATGGGCGCCACTTTCATACTACCTACTAATAGTAGCAATACCAGTAATACAGATAATAGGTATTAGAAATTTAGTAATTTGTGTATAGAATATACATCGAGTGGTTGAATCCCAAAAGGTCAGTGTCCATTCACAGACAGTTGACGTTTTTTTGACGATTTTTGTTGACGATTGCATTGAATGATTACATTAATTTGTCATGAAAATCGATAGTATTTTGTTGAAAGGTTATCTTTTCGAAACTTACCTTATTTATTTATACGAAGGTTAAAGTAACCTCAACTATAGATTATAGATATCCTTTTAGGTTGCGGGGTCAAAAAGGCAGTGGCTCAATGAAAAATGCTAATATTCAGACAAATCCGGTTAGACTAGTGAGCGGGCCCAATGTTGTAACTGGGATAACGCTATGAGGATGATCATCATAAGTGCGTAAACCTCATGACTATTCACCAAATTTTGTTTTTGGTGAACAGTTATTATTCACAGAACAGAAAAACAGTACCCTAAACAGAAGAGCATGCATGAGAAACTTGATGGGAGTGAATGAAGCAAGAGAGGTATGTCAGGATCGTTGCAAATGGCGTTCCGTAGTCTCTGCCTACCCCTCCCGGAAACAGGCGTGAGTCTATGTATGTATGTTATTATTCATAGCAATAAGTTATAATTTATAATAGAATACTAATTATTGGTGTATTGGCCACTTTCGTTGACTTGTCGCTATCTATACCTACGTATCCTAAGTTATTATTCGAAAGGGCCATTCAGTTGACTTATAGCTTACGTTGCTTAGAGTCAACCTTAACTATGAACCAAAAGTGTTGTTTTAGCCTATGTACGAATATTTAGTCAATAACCCCTCGAAGCATTTTGGCCACCATCGAGGCATCTCAGGACACCCGTAGATGTATTTTGGCCATTTTCGAGGCTAGGCTTTCGAGCTAAGTACGGGCGCGTAATATTTTCGTTGAAAGAATGGTGATATTTCTATTTATTAACTTAATATTGTATATCAAAAGACGCGTAATTAAATAAGCTTTCGAATGATATTAATTAACACCAAATAATATACTTGAAGCCCACGCAAGAGCGGTATAAAGCGCGCCCGGTATAATATTTTATCGCCATTTTCGAGCGCGCTATTATATTTCTAACATATTCATATTTCTCGTCGTTTTTTATTATGGGAGGTATATAAGTATTGTACACGGTTAGAACGGTAATTTAATTTACTTTCAGAGAAAATAAATATAATGCAAAGAAACATTTTAATTTTAAACACAAAAAAATATAAAATATAAATGATTGTTAATTGCCGCCAATTTTCGTATTTTATTTTTCCAAACATATTTGTTTGTTATATATCAGATTCAAACCTAGATAAGTTTCTTTTCAACTAGATTTCCAATTAAAAAAACATATCTGATAAGAATCCGATAAGAACTATTCTTATTGGACTCTGCAAAATTGTTTACTTTTTCCCGCCAAAAATAACCACCATACCCGCTAAAATTTTCGAAAGCCAATATCTCATGAATTATAGGAGTATTATATATTATATGATAGGTTTATTTATATACTCATAATAAAACAATAATTCATAGCATATATGCCTTATTAAACCTTATCTATATATTTTCATTCAATAAAAAATTAATGTCGTTTTTTCGGTAATTGAATGAATATAGCCTCTTGAATTAAATTATTACACAATATTTGTTTATTTTTTTGCTGTTATTTTATAATTAATTAGTTCATTCACAATTAAAACATAAAAATATCAAATATAATTATATTATTAGTTTACAATTATATTTTGAATCCATAATTACGCCCCGCGCGCAACATGCAAAGACTGCGAAATATACAAAATTTCAAATGCTGATATTCAAATAATTTTCTAAGCAAACATTGCTATAATTTTATATTATTGTAAAGCTTATACAAAATAACAAAAGTAAGCAATTTATAACCCATATTTTTATCATAACAAACAAAAATGGCGAGTAGGTCGTCGATAGACGACATTGTTTGCAATAGGATCAAGTTCGGCGGGTCGCATAAACTAAACATTCCGTCATTCAGTTACCATTCAAACATTACTACAAAGCTTATTTAATCT
This sequence comes from Euclidia mi, assembly GCA_944739405.2. Taxonomy (NCBI): domain Eukaryota; kingdom Metazoa; phylum Arthropoda; class Insecta; order Lepidoptera; family Erebidae; genus Euclidia; species Euclidia mi. The sequence continues at coordinate 18,833,669 of OX123204.2, read as the reverse complement.
AAGTTCATAAAAACATCATTTCAAATATCAACACCCGAGTGACGAGTCGTAAGTTTAGGTTTAAGGTAGCACGGCAAGTGGCCTTGTTTTGCGGGTGGTCTGATAACGACCGCGTGATGCTTTAGCGATAAATGTAAAATTATATAAACTGTATTTCTCTTCAAAGATAAATTGAAGAGAACTTACTACAAAAGTAAATATTTATTTTAATACCTTAGATGCCGTTAGATAGTTTTAAGTGCAGTTGTAAATTATTTCTGAAATATAAAATGACAATAATTGCGTAGTCTTGATAAGTGGACTTAGGTAGGCTTTTCAGAAAAATATTTTTAGGTATATTATATTTTATAGTTATTACTAGTAGCAAGCTTTTTGAGATACTTCGATAAGTTGAAAGAATCGTATCGAGCTGGCAACGATATTGATGGGAGACTTAATGAAGTCTTAACAGTAAGAAGAGAATATCTAATCATTACAAAAATGTGGCGTATATTTTTTGTTTAGTTTTCTTTTGAACAATAACTTTCGCGCTATGAATAAAATTCTATGTTGGACTTTATGTACATTTATTCAAACGAACGCAAAAATCACCAATTTGTCATTGTGTTGTTTGACGTCTGTACCCCAAACATCAATTTTAAGATCACACAAATGGTTGTCACGTGTCGGTTTCGAATCCACGATACTCGGCGTAGTGCTATATGGCAAGACGACTAATTAAACCCCGACGCTACCATATTCGTGCATAAAAGTAATTCAGTAGTTAGCCATCAAACCATCAGTTCAAAGGGATCGCATATCGAAAGCGTAGAAAGTAAAACTGTTTTACGTAATAGCTAAATTCGGCATCATTAATACCATACCATTGTAATGTTTTTAGGGTTCAGTACCTAAAGGGTTAAAAACGGAACCCTATTACTAAGCCTCCGCTGTCTGTCTGTCTGTCTGTCACCAGACTGTATCTCATAAACCGTGATAACTAGAAAGCTAAAATTTTCACAAATTATGTATTTCTGTTGCCGCTATAACAACAAATACCTAATAAAAAAAATATGAAGGGGGGCTCCCATACAATAAACGTGTATCTTTTCGTATTTTTTGCTCAATATTACTAACGATAACAGGTAGACGCTTAAAATTTTCACAGAATATGTAGTATATTACCTTTTAAAACAAATAAATAAATAAAAATAAAGTAAATATTAAAGTTGGGCTCCCATACAACAAACGTAATTTTTAAGCAATTTTTTTCTTAATCTTAATAAACAGATAGTAATTTAAAAAATATTAAATAATACGTACAACAAACGTGATTTTATTTAAAAGATGATGGTGCGGAACCCTTCGTCCGCGAGTTCGACTCGCACTTGGCCAATTTTTTATGAGTATTTTAACTTCATACAGACGGTCGGAGCGCGAGTTAAAATCTACACGCCACGAGCTCAGTACCTAGTGCACACCAAGCTCAAGGCCCTTTGCTACACACATGAAATTATCGTGGCTATACACTCACCAAACTAGAGCTACACCAGGCCTACGCCACCACCAAGCCAGCATTAATCTACACTGTTCTTCTATCCGCTACGAGTGTAAACAAAGTTGTAAGAATAACCGAGTAGTCGCATAAGTACAAGTAAACAAATTGTACTTATGCGATATACCTGGAGTGAGGGGTGCATAAGGTAAATTAATAACATTTCCTTTGGCCGTACTAGAGTGGTGTATTTGAAAGCGTCTACGTTTCCACAATGATTCTATTTTTGTGGCACCGTTGCCCCTTGAGGTTGTGGCTACGAATACAGCGGGGATTAAAGATAATATTTTACGGCATTTTTATGGTGATATACATGGAATAAGTTGAGATTTTAGTCTACATTGTAAGCATAGTGATACAAAAGCTAAGACTACATAATTATCAAGACACTAGGACACAATATTATCATGCTTGAAGCCATGGTTATCTTTGTATATTGTAACACACCTACATACGGTGACCACTGTATCTTTTGTCGATATATAGGAATACACCAAACTTTCTTGGTTGAATCTACCGCAAAAGTTGTTTATGAACATAAATGATGTAATATTATTTTATCTATTATAATGTGGCTAAGAGCATGTAATTGCTAGTTGGGCTCACCAATGACAGGTTCCGTTGACAAACTAAATTAGCTATTCAGCACATAACATATTGATTACCTACACTTAATCAAAATACAGCCATAATTTTTCAGCGGCACAAAAATACTTCGCTTTTCATAGTGTTTTTATAAATCACAAAGTTATACTTACGGGTTTTGCTTCATCATCATCATCAGCCTTTAACAGTCCACTGCTGGACTAGGCCTCTCCTGTGAAAGGAGGAATTGGCCTACTATACCACGCTGGCCAAACGGGTTGGTATAGGGTTTGTATCAAGTTTTCCTTCTCTTACAGTGCTGTTCTCTGCATAATATGTTCCCTCTGTCGGCTCTTACGACACCCATGGGATGATATGGGGTGGTGACATTCCGTATTCTTAATCCGTCACCACACGGGTTTTGCTTAGGGAAGTGATTAATTTTTTTTTTAAACATATTCTGTCAGATTATATTTAGGATCTTTGTAGCAGATTCCAAAACAGTTAATTACCTCGAGAGATTACGAAAGTTCAAGCTCATGATTTTCTGGTCACTGCTTCTAAGCTTTGCTACACATTCAAGTGATAAGTAATGGGCTGCCTCCGTGGTCCAGTGGATAGCGTATGCGACTGCTGATCGGAGGTCCCGGGTACGGATTCCCGGGTCGGGCAAAAGTGTTACTGGGTTTTTCCGAATTCTCAGTAGCAGCACGGAGTCTGGTGATGTGCCGGGTAACGGTGCAATAGGCTCGCCCCCTATTACGTGGGACCTAAAAAATGATGGCGAAATGTGGGTGTAATATTACACCTCTGCCTACCCTTTCGGGGATAAACAGGCGTGAGTCTATAAATAAAATAAATAAATTAAATTAAAAGTAATGGGAATGAAGGAACAAATATAAAAACAAGTCCGTTATATCCGCTGTCCTCATGGCTCTAGTTCCTGTACAGTAGGTTGCTCAGTCCCTAAGCTATAAGACCGAGATTATGGCAGCGAGAGTTCGCGAACATTCGTCATTGTCACGACGCGTGAACGCTTCACGATTAATTCCAATGGATATCATCTGTCGTATAACAAACATGTATCCTACTTATACCAAGAATGATAGTATACATATCTGAAATAGTTTCATAAATCTATAATTGCATACTAATCCTACTACTAGGTACTTACTGTAAATGCAAAAGATTTTTTTTTAATGTCATAATCGGCAAACGAGCAGACGGATCGCCTGATGGTAAGCAATTACCCTCACCCACGGACACAAACAACACCTGAAGAGTCACGTCACAAGTGCTTTGCCGGCCTTTGGGTTAGGAGAAGGGATGGGAGGAGGAGTGGGATGAGGGAATAGGAATAGGTGATGGTGCCTCCGGCACTCTCACTCACCGAACGAAACGCAACAGTTTAGGTACTGTTACTTTAGTAGTGTACTTCCCCGGTCGAGCCGGCCCATTCATGCTGAAATCAAACAGCAAGGCACTACCTCAGTTTGTGAGCATTGGAAGATGTTTGTTACTCTTTAACGCAGAATCTACAGAACCGATTTGATAAAGCTTTGCAGTGTTAAAGCTTATACCTAATAACATATAAGGCCACCTATTGTTGCAATAACCAACACTTACGCCATGCGGGTGGAGCCGCGGGGTATCGAAGGAAAAGAAAATAGTATTTTGAATGGTAAAGAAAATATCGTGTTGAATTTTGTTCTCGTTTTGAGATAAAAGTAGCTTACTTTTATATATATTTTTAATGAAGATTTGAGATGAAGAGTTTTTAAAGGACATAGCGTAAGGACATCTGGCATTAAGAACCGCTTTTACCACCATATTTCGTAGTCCATACTCCCTTTAAGAACCTTTATAAACCCTCATGACTGCTGGCAACCCCATTAGATTAAAAGAGTGATCTTACGGCTGTCTCGGCATAAATAACAAGTTTTAAAAGAGAATTTATCTTTATGGAGTAAAGTACTCCGTAGGGTTGCTTCAAGGGGTGTTGAGAGATCTTGCAGTCGTTGAGGTACCTAATCACTGCTTTACAAAATACTGGGCTGAGATGTATGTACCTAGTCTTTTGGAATGAAGAAGGAATGCCATTTTTGTTGCGTTTATTAAGTAAGTGATAGGTTTCTCTGATAATGCTGCTAGTAAGATTGTAAAACTAATGCTAAGAATTAAATAGAATTTCTTATCAATATGGGTATAGCAGCGATAGCTGAGTGGAGAGACCGACAGACTGCTACGCAGAGGATCTCCGGATCGAATCCACGGCTCGCACCAACGATTTTTTGCAGTTAAGCGCGTATTCAATTGTTAATTATCGCTTGTCTAAGAGTTCTTCATAATGTTCTCGAAAGATAGTGAAGTCTGCCAACCCGCACTTGGCCAGCGTGGTGGACTATGGCCTTACCCTTCTCATAGTGAGAAGAGGCCCGTGCCCAGGAGTGGCACAGTATAAAGGGCTGATGATGATGATGATGTGCCTTGGTTTAGGCCACTGTCAGTATATTCAAGGGTAATATTGAATATTCAAATATTCTGTAAAAAATGGTTAGAGCAGTGAAGTTTGGATTCAACTGGGATAACGCTAGGATAAACATGTTAATGATAACTACGTACAGATATGTAGGTTCTAAAATGCTTAATTTAAGATACATCTATGAGCCTCATCGTTTACGAATATGGAGCCTTCAAGTGGGTTTATTAATAAAAATCTCTAAAAACTATAACACCTATATACCTATTTAAAAACAAACAATAATATACACATACAGATGTTCTAAGCACTTTATCGCTAAGCTACACTCAACAGTAACCGAATAGAAATGAACACACACAGAGATACGAAACTCACACACACAGATCCAACGCAAAGTACATGTATACGTCATCTATTCTGTAATAGGGATGATTTCAACTAGTCAAATGAGACACTTTTAATTAAATGTTAAAAATAATCTCTGGTTGGTTTCAAGTTGAATACTAATAATCAGTAAATTTACTATAAAAATATTTGGAGTTTTAACATTAATTGGTGAATGAAACTGCAATAGGCTTGTGTCCACTAAGAATAAATCGGTTTGATTGTAGTATCTAAAGATTTATTGTGATTTTAAGATTTCAATAAAGTTTATTATTTATTATAAAAAGGTACGATTAATGTTATTTTTAGGATTCTAATACTAAAAATAACATAACAACAGTACAATAATAACAGTAACACTGAACACCAATCAGAGAGCATTACGTCAAACAGTACGTCCGCCATTCATGTTGTTGATGTTTTAATAGTAAATACAACTAAAACGTCAAACTTTCTAACTGTCAAATCGAATATAACAAAATAAAATTGGGTACATCAGACCAGACTTCATTCACGGTTTGTTTTGTTTTGGACTTTGTGATATCACTCAACCGCCACGATGGGTTGCAGCGTTTTCGTATCAAATTCAAAAAGGTTTTTAAAAATCCATAATTAGTAATGTTGCTGATCGATTTTTGAAGAAAATATCAGGTATTTCAGTTTAACATCTAATAAAGGAACGAATCAATCGCTAATTACATTTTAGGACACAAGCCTATTATTGTGGCATTTTTTCCTAGATAAAAGAACCTAGGTATATAATTTATTTTACTTGCAGGAATCATCCGTAATCTGTACACATATTTCACTCATACACAGATACATGATCCATACACACAACCACAAACATTCTCATACATGTTGTTTACGCTATCATGTTCCGTCGCTCAACTGAGCGGATCTGCAGTTTAAGGCCTATTCAAACCTGAGCGATATTCGCTGCTGCTGTGGGTAGAGGTACATACCGCGCGGGTTTCGCTCAGGTATTTAGTATCAAGTACCGCGGCTAGAGCGACCTGAGCGATATTCGCTGCCGCTGTTGGTAGAGGTACATACCGCGCGGGTTTCGCTCAGGTATTTGGTATCAAGTACCGCTTACCTCTCTGAGCGAAACTCGACTACCGCGCGTTATTCTACCCACAAGGATAGCGAATACCGCTTAGGTCTGAACAGTAATATTACCGCATACCCACTGGGTTTTCTCTGCCGCAGACGGTAGCGAATACCGCTTAGGTCTGAACAGGCCTTTAGTTACAAACAATAGTAACACTTCGACACTCTCCTCACGTTACGGGAAAGCTGCGGAAAAAACAACGGAAAATTGTTTCCCCGCTCAGGGTTTAGATTACCATAAAAATGCGGTATAATAGGCAACGTTGAAAAGTGCGACAAGTATAGTTGAAATAATCCTGGCTTGTTATGCAGTATGTAACGTAATGCGGCAAACATTTTATCTAACACTAAAAGTCGCCCGCAGCACATATATATTCTCACGCCTGTATCCCCGAAGGGGTAGGCAGAGGTGTAAATATTACACCCACATTTCGCCATAAATTTTTAGGTCCTACGTATTAGGGGGCGAGCCTATTGCCGTTACCGGGCACATCATTAGACTCCGGGCTGCTAGCTGCTGCGGGAATCAAACCCGGGACCTCCGATCAGCTGTCGGATACGCTATCCACTGGACCACGAAGGCAGTCCAGCTACATATTGCATTTAAATTAAATCGCGAATTGCGAATTTCGGGTCCCTTTCTATAATCCCTTTTTATTGCTCGTCTGCGGTCCGCAAGGAACATACCGGCTAAATTTAAGCTTCTTGCGCCCAGTAGTTTTGGCTGTAGCTTGTCTGTCAGTCTGTCAGTAATGCAAGATTTTTTTATACAGGAGATAGATGGATGTTTGTTACTTTTTCCTTCAAATACTACTGAACGATTATTGATGACACTTTTAAACAACGACAAGTCTTGCATTGACGATGATGATATGACACATAAATTATTAAAAACTCAGACCAAGAACATCACCACATCACCATACACACACACAAAGCTTTAATTTTTGGGTGGCAATCGAACACACGACCTTCGGCTTAGCTGTAACTAACTACTAGATAAATATGCCAGTTGAAAAATCAAATGAAAGTGTCCGGACATAACAATCCCATGTTTATCAGTTTCAATCCTCTCAATATCAGCTGACTGTTTGATTTGTATGTTATTGACATTATTGGATTGTTTAACACGACAAAACAAATATTTTAGACGCTATTTATTTAGTGATATTGATTGTTTCATTAAAACAATGATTTTATGAAATAGTATTAAGTATAATATATTTTTTTCTATATTTGCTATAGAATATCAAGATATTTATTTATTTTACAACTTTATATATATATATATATATATATATATATATATATATATATATATATCAGATTGAAACGTAACTAAGTCTTAAAATACTAATATAAAATAATAAATATTTGAGCGCGTCATGAAATTCATCCACATCGCCGTCAACTGGCAGCGTGCCCAGAACGCTGGCAGCGTTGCCACGTTGTATGGCGATACTTACCTTCTGGGCCACATACAACCCAGCCTTCTGGTCACGCGAGGCGTCGACAAGTCTCTTTGCGAGGTCTCTAAAAAGAGATATTTGGATTACTTTATTGTATGGGTAAATACTGCGAGTAGTTTGGGAATCGCTGATTTTCAATAATAATTGACAGTTTTTTTAAAGCGTCACGCCCGAATCCTCGAAGAAGTCGGCATTGGTGTAACTGAATTTTTATAGTCCCACGTGATAGGGGTTGAGCCTGTTGCCGTTACCGGGCACACTGCCAGACTCTGTGCTAATTGGGAGAAACTCAGTAACACTTTTGCCCGACCCAGGAATTGAACCCGGGATCAGCATATACGCATACGCTATCCTCTGGACCACGGAGACAGTATCTTTATATTGTACTTACTTACTTACGTAGTTCTTTGAATGTATGTCAACTAAAAACATTTCTAAACGGTTATAAATTGTATTTTTTACTGAGGAAGGCTTGAAACCCAGAGCGGTGGCACGTGACGGCTACGACATGTGAATGTATAGAGCGGTGGCGTGGTCGTTTGTCATTCCGTTTGTCGTCTGCAGCCTCACGAGTACACACGTCCACTGACACTTACCGTATATAGCAGTTTAAAGCCTGTACTACCCGTTGACATAAAGAAAGGGAATGGCGGGTTCATTATAATTATTATACTGAATTGTAATGTATCCGTACCAAATCAAATTAATGAAATAGCGAAATAACTTTGAACGTAGCAGTTAAATTTGTTAAAGAATCGTTAGTGCGTTTTTACGTATACGGGTCGGCACATATCTGACGGAAGATGCGTCGAACGTATCTTCGGTCGCGTCTATTCCGTCAAATGAGTCGGTACTCATCTGACGGAAAATGCGTCGATGGTATCTACATCGGTCACGTCTATTCCGTCAAATAAGACCTGCTACATTACGTGTCTAGTCAGTTTCTGCGTTCAGCAACTACAGTGCGGTTGCTTTGTATGACATTTAATTTTACAACGTCGCCCAACGCGTCAGTTAATATTTACGTGGTGCGTGGTGCGCGCGACGTCGACCGATAATGCGATAACGGAAACGGAACAGACGCTGTACGCTCGACGTACTACGGATCATCGGTCAGGTGTGAAAGGTTGAATGTTTTTTCTATATATTTGTATGTTTTGGCGTTACGCGACCAATAATACGCGACGCATCTTCCGTCAGATATGTTCCGACCCTAATGCTGACGGTAACTGCGTATTGGCCTCATTTTTAAACCCATTCTTTATCATAACGGGTAGTATGTGCTAGAGAAGGGCGATGCTCAGCTTTCTAAGCTTGCTGAGCGGGACAAGAGATGAGTGAGGAAGCTGACCGGCTTCAGCTCCAGGATATCTCTAAGCTTGCTGAGCGAGGCTGGGAAAATAAAGTACTATTTCTGGTGAATAGTGAAGTCTTATTATCTATGAAAAGTACGTATTTGACGGTCAAAAGGATTTGTATCAGTTATCTGATTGCCCTATGGTAATCAAATCTTATATTGAGGACAACTCAAGCACTGCCATCTGAGCCCAAACTAAGCAGAGCCTGTACTTTTACAATATCATAATTATTATCATTCGAAGCCCCTCTTGCAAAGAGCGGTCAGTTTAAACCTTGCACTACAAGCTTTGAAATTCAATGACTACAAGCGACATGTAGAAACACTTGCCGCAATATATTCCAAAAAATGTGCTTAATATTTGCCATGTGCCCAAAATATTACAAAAGATCAAAACACGTGAATTGGCCAATAGGGTTGTTTCCAACTAGTCAAATCAAGCACTTTTAATGAAATGTCAAAAACGACCTTTGCCAAGGGTTTTGTATAAAATATGACGTAGTGACGTCATAGTGTTTTGCTGTCAAGTAGCGCTCATAGCGAGACTTGGCTTGTTGTTCGTAACAGATCGGCAAAGTTAAGCAACGCTTGCACAGGTCGCCACTTGGATGGGTGACCAAGTGTGGCATTTACATCTGAGCGCTACCGTGCTTCGGAGGGCACGTAAAGCTGTCGGTCCCGGTTCTTGTCTCAGGATAAGAATCGTTAGGCCATGTCGGAGGCCTTCGGGCGGTCTGAAAACTCCGACACTAGAGTTGGCCACACACTCACATGAAAAACAAAACAAGCTGTCAAGTAGAATACTTATTATCAATAAATTGACGATAAAAAAATTAAGTAAAGTTTTAACAATAATTGATGAATGGCTATTATTAAATGAACTACTATTATTTTGACATGTTTCACTAGATAAAAATACTTGAAAAAATTATTTCACTTGCAGAAAACTTCCCTATTGTATACACGTTTATTTTTCTTAACATAGGTAATATAGTTTCTTCGGTTATTTATTGCCTAGCTTACCCATAAATAAAAACAATTTCTTAATCAGTCAACTAAATTCAACTTTGCAAATACCAAACCGAATTCAGAAGCTGCATTAACCTGTACAAATTCACAGCAAACGGCTCAAACAGGTAACTGTAACTAATCTAAAACAACAAGACATTCAAGACCTCTCCGTCAAAGTTACCACTGTGGGCAAGTTGGTAAGCCCAGCATTTTAGGCTTTGATATTAAATTTATCACGACGGGCCAAAGTACGAAGTCCCGGGACTGTACCCAGATGGTACCAGCCGGAGATAGTCATTTCCTTTGCGCCGTCTTGTCAGTTTCTATAGGAATTGTGAATTTACTCGAGTGTTGCAAGTTCTGCATTGTTTGCTGAATAAGGTAACGGATGAGCAATTTTTCGGCATTTTTTCAAAGGGCCAAGTAGATCGTTTCGAAAACGTTTAATGTATTTTTTCTTTTGAACGAGAGTCATAATATTCTAAGTAAGAAAAAAATCGAGTAGAACGGCAAAGGAATTACGAATATTCAATGCTAACACAATTTTTGATATTTATATATATATAAAATCCTTGCGTTACTGACTTACTGACAGACACGCTACAGCTGAAACTACTGGGCGCAAGTAGGTGAAATTATCATATATGTTCCTTGGGGACGGTACGGACGCACTAAGAAGGGATTTCCCGAAATTCTCACGGGATTGGGAAGAAATGTTAAATTATAAATAATGTGCGGGCGAAGCTGCGCGCGTCTTCTAGTTAAATATAACTGAGATAGTACTTTCCCATTAAGTATGTGTGTCGTCGGTGGAATGTGTGAACAAAACCTCAGTCTGTGATTTGAATATTGGCTTTATTGATACTCGAAAATGGAGATATATCGGTTGGGTTACACGACATACGTAGGTACTTAACGATAGACATCTCAAATCCAAGTAGGCTGTTTAAAATTATACTTATATACAGATTACGTAAAATAGGTAGGTCAGGCCTTTTCTGCGTGTGTAGCCAAAAAAGATATTATAAATAGCCAAAAAATCGTCAAGTAAAGTAAGGGAGGTCATGTGAAGAGGGATTTCACGGAAATTACAGATTTTGTCTATTATCGGATAAAACAGACATCAATGGATAGCATAACATAACTTCACGCCTTTTATCCCTGAAGGGGTAGGTAGAGGTGTATTACACACCCACACTTCACAAATTATAATTCGGTCCCAATGTAATAAGGGGCGAGCCTATTGCCATCTACCGGGCACATCATTAAGCGAGCGATAATTATTTTTATCCCTATCCCTACTAATATTATAAATTCGAAAGTGTGTATGTATGTATGTTCCGTTTTCACGCGAAAACGGCTGAACCGATTTTGTTGAAATTTTATATAGAGATATACTGGACCATGGAAACGGACATAGGCTACCATACGTTGCAAAAATTAAACTGGAAGGGATTGTAGGGAGGATAGAAGTTTGTACGGCAGAAATTTTCCTCTTGGAAGTAAGAACGGACGCGTGAATAATTGAGTGCTGCGCATGTGCTATCTGTCAGTACCTACTGTCACATCAAACATATTGTCATATTGTGCACGGTGATTACATTGTTCGCATCTTAGACTATATATTATCTCCTTACTTTAAGGTTCGCATATCTAAACTAATATATACTACTATCACATGAGTAGATAAACGGAACAGAGACACAGCTTCATACAACAGCGCGAATCGGTTGCACTACGACAAGTACGCGGCTTATGTGTGCGTGACCACTGGCCGCTTGTCATGTACGCGGCGAGACTGGAAAAAACTAGTTTACGTAGGCACATTGACAATCTTAGGGTTATTACGACGCACGTTGTTTGTTTTGTACGTTGTAAGTTTTAATATTTTAATTTGAAAACGTGGTATTTTATTATTAATAATGGTTGTTTATTGTACTGTGTGTATGAATAATACTAGATGAAATAATTCAGTCATTATAAAGATTTTAACGATGGTAACGTACAATTGGGTTTTTTAATTAGGTATACCTCCTGATAATTTTGTCTCATTTGTTGAATTGCTCGAGCAAAAGTTTCGCGAATATTTCGATCTTGAAATAAATATTGTCAATATTGGCAACGAAATACTTAACATGTTTGCATGTTGTCCACCAGGATCTCCTAGCCCAATCCCCCAGAGGATCCTCATGAACTCATTAGTTGATGAGGATCCTCTGGGATCCTCATCAACTAATGTGACTTGAAATTGTGTAAAAGCAGTTAATGTTTACAAAACCAATGACTATCAGAAAGTGATCAGCCATCGTTAGGGATTACAAAAAACTGGTGCATGCGATTTTCGACCTTATTGACGTAACTCAGAATTTATAATTTTATTAACGTATCAATGTCAGAAAGCAAGAAAATACAAAAAAAGTCTGTCATGAATTGTCAATAAGGTCGAAAATCGCATGCACCTGTTTTTTGTAAGCCCTATCGATGGTTGATCATTTTACAGTCATATGTTTTGTACACGTTCATTTGTCTTACACAATTTATTTTTAAACTTAGTTACCTATCCCCGCAGTAAAACTAGTGGCACATAATAGCTAAAGGAGATTCCTACATATTATGTTTATTAGCAAAATAGATCATATTACCAGAAAATATTCAACACTATTAGTGGTGTCGTTGGGAATGTCAAATAAATCACGTCGTCACGTCGTGTCCTTGGTAACAAATGTATATTTTTATTCCGTGCTTTTAAAAGTTTCAGGTGCATGCCTTTGTTGGTTCTACTCGCTATTTTATTTACAACTGTACTTCTGCCGTAAAGCGAATCCGTCGAGTCCAAGAATCTGCCCAATCCACGAATCTGTCGAGTTGGGAATCTGCCAAATCACGAATCTGTCCAATCCAGAATCTGTCGTTTACCGAACAAGCGATTTGTCTTAACTTATTGTGACAACCCTACCAAAATAGGTAACAAATTTACAAGCTCTTAAGTAGCTGTCTCTCTGTTCGGTTTATTTACTCATGTGCTACTATGCACAAACGGCTGAAACGATTTTCTCTACCTACTAAAATTATAAAGTGTTTATAGATATATTATATTGGTCATATATTGAAACATGGCTTTGACATTTCGACTGTGAACTGGCAACCGGTAATATCTCAATTTTGACAACTTTAGAGGAGGAAGAAAAAACATGTTTGCATCATATATACAACGTTTCGTATGTTAAAAAAAAATACGTAGTTAATATTTTTTTTCATTGCACATGTATTTAAAAACAAAAATAACATTATATGCTTCCTTCCAATATAAAATCGAGATAGGACAATATAAATCAACACAAGAACAAACATAGGACATTTTACTTGGAACATTATGGGCGATCCCAACAAGATTATTAGTCTACCTTGCAGGAGGCCTAGCTCTGCTACAACATCCGGTGCGTGGCCGCCACTCCAGAACCTTTCTGATCCAACGGCCATCGGTTCTTCTGGCCATGTACCTTGCCACTGCCACTTCAGCCTGACTATTCGGAGAACTATGTCGGTGACTTTGGTTCGCCTGCGGATCTCCTCATTTCTGATTCGATCTCGCAGGGAAACTTCGAGCATAGCTCCTTCCATCGCCCTTTGAGTGATAATACTGGCTCCACACACTGGTCAAGGCTTTCGTCTTGAGATACTGTAGGATAACGGACGTGAAGATATCTATAGGACCAAGTACGACATGGGTACATACGTTATACATGATTTTCGTCTTGTTCGACCTACTTGTTGGGAGACTCTACAGACGCCACCGAGTATTGTGCCGAGGTCTTCCATCGTCTCAACCATGACAAACTAGATATTGGTGCGAGTCGAAGGTGAGTGATACAGTACTAGCCGTTGATGTTGATACCGAGTCCTTCCCAGTCCAGAAGCTTGAAGACTTCTTCAAGCGCAGCGGTGAATTGTTTCGGAGATATAACATCTCCCTGCCTCACCCCTCGCTATAGTCGAATAGGTTTCGAGCTCTGGTCCTGGAAGCGGACTGACATGGTGGCGTTTTCGTACAAACACTTCAGCACTTCGACATATCGATAGTCGATCTAGCACCGTTGGAGAGACTGCAGCACTGCCCAGATTTCGATTGAATCGAAAGCTTTCTCATAGTCTACAAACGCCAAGCATAGAGGCTGGTTATACTCCTCGGGCTTCTATATGTGTTCAGTATGTCGTCTATAGTACTATTAGCCTTTTCGGCAAAAACTGGCTTGTTCGGAAGGCTGGAAGTCGTGTAGCTTGCAAGCGAGACGGTTCGTGATGAACCTTGACTACAGCTTATAGACGTGGCTCAGAAGTGAGATGGGTCTGCAATTCTTTAAAAGGGTCTTGTCGACCTTTTCGAAGATCAGCACCACCACACTTCTGAGCCACTCTTGTGGCGTTTTACCCTCGTGTATGACGGAATTAAAAAGCTTACGAAGCATTTCCAAAGCGGGTATGCCGCCAGCTTTCAAAAGCTCTGTCGTAATTCTGTCATCACCCGGTGCCATGTTGTTTATGAGCTGTTGTAGGGCCACACTAATCTCGTGCATGCTGACGTCCGGTTTGTCTTCGATATGGTGTCGGATCGATCTAGCTCTAGGATCGCGTGTTGTCGCGGGGTCGTGTATAACTTTCCATAGAACCTTTCGATCTCCTCCAAGAACTGAGGTCTGGATAACACAACACTGCCACATACTCCGTCGTCAGCTTTGTTAGCTGACTTTGCCCGATAGACAGATCTCTCTGGAATACATTAGAGCCTTTGTTCCGCTCGAACACCTCGCCTCTTGAACACATTTGGTATGGTATCGGCGGATATCGCGGGTCAGAGACTTAGATTTCTGTCTATTGAGGCGCTGATATTTTGGCATGTCGCAGTTAATATCAAGACGGATAAATCATTTGTAATCACAAATCATTTCTATTATTATTTATGCTCTATCGAATCCGCCTGTGTGACTCGATGGGCTAGAACATCAAGCCGTAAATGCTGATACCATAACTAAAGGGGGTAAAAGGCGTGAGCATTTTATCCCCGAAGGGGTAGGCAGAGGTGTATTACACACCCACTTTTCGCCAGTTATGTTTCGGTCCCATTGTAATAGTTGGCGAGCCCGTTGCCATCTACCGGGCACATTATTAAAAGCGGAACACTTGAATAATAAATACGTCAATAACAACTTATAGTGGAATCGTGCAACTTAGAAGCATGTATTTCATCGTAGGTATATGTATTGATAAACCTAATGAAAGGTATTTTCGGTTGATGTTATACTTATTTGAATAGAACCAAGAAGTATTATCTCTGAATAATTCCAATCTGCCAAAAGTTTGAACGGCAATGCATGATGTACTATCTCGATTTACAGATTATTAATGTAGAAATCTTAAATATTAATAATACATTTATAACAAAACCTATTTTAGCTTCTAGAAGTCCTCAATAATATTTCTTTATAACTTAGGGCACCGAAATCTAATGAATCCACATAAAACAGTTATTTGTTTTAAGAGTGCGCGAAATCGCGTTCATGTCCGTACATTTTCGGCGAGATAGGATGAAATGCTCGCATTCGCTGGGCGTTGCAGTTAGTACAAGTTGAATTAAGCAACGCTAAATTGAAATGTATTTAAGTAAGGGTTTCTTGCAACGATGTGGAGTATTAAATAGTATAAATTGGCATTAAAAAGTGAAATCTGCAAAAAAATGAGATAGGACCTGTTGCCAGTTCACAGTCGATTTGTCATAGATACTGACCGAGTTACTAGTAATAATCAGGAGTGTCTTCACACAACTTGAGACCGAAAGTAGCTTTGTGTTACCCTGAATTTAACGCGCGCGAAGCCGCGGGCAAAAGCTAGTGATATTATAAACATCAATGGATCTTGAATAAATCACTATCATAGATTCTATTTTTTGGGCTTAGTTATCAACTTGCATAGAAATGAATTCAAAGCTTGCGGATAGTGTCACCTTCAATAAAATTAAATGGTTTTGAAGTAAATAAATCTATAAATATTTTTTAAAGGCAACTAAATAAATATTTATAATTTTATTCAAATGTTACCGGATATTATTGCATACACCCATGGAACTCAATAATTTTTAGTATAGCTGATACGGGTGAGTCAAACGAAACATTCATCAACATAGGTAACTAAATTGAGTTAACATAGGCATTTATACTTTTAAACGTTAGTGACTTGACACTTATTATTATTTATATATATATATATATATTTCTTTTTATAGACTCACGCCTGTATCCCCGAAGGGGTAGGCAGAGGTGTAATATTACACCCACATTTCGCCATGATTTTTTAATAGGGGGCGAATAGTGCCGTACGTACATATATATATATATATATATATATATATATATATATATATATATATATATATATATATATAATTATATCGCTTAGTTACAAAGGTGAAATCCGCGTGAAATCCCTTATAATAGTCATTTTGCTAGGGTATTTCACCTATTCCTTTCTTTTAAAAAAGACTACTCCTGCACTAGGAATAAATCCTGTGTGTGTCTTTACAAACATACAACCAACGGACACAATGAACACCCAGACTCGAAACAACACTTTATGGATCACAAAGTGTTGTCTCGTGTAGGAATCAAACCCACAACACTCGGCGCGGTGTCAAGCGGCGAGGCGGCCGCTTAAACCACTACGCCAACTGTCCAATCATGTAAGCAAATACATATTTAGATTCCACATGTTATCATTGTTATGATGCATTTAAAAACTGAAGCACTCTGGTGCAGGGGTACCTTCGTCCTCCATAGACAGCAACCTTTCTCCACAAATTACCCAGAAAACGGAAGATATTACTGAAAACTGTACTTGGAATAGAGAACATAGATTACGAACACATTGCCCAAATTGAAACAGGGCTCATTTTCTGCAAAGTAAACCGATGACAAAAAAGGGATCAAAATATATCCGACGAAAGAAAAAACGTGATAGATCAACTAAATTTCAAATATGCACCTAATATTTGGTTCAATTAAGTAAGTAAGATTACGTTTTTAAATAAGATGATTATAAAATAGTTTCTTTACGAAAAATGGCAATATGAAAGCTTACGTTCAAATTATTGGCTCATTCTGTAAACAAAATTTATTTTTTATACAAATGCCAAGAAGTGCTGAATCGATAGTTGACTCAAGCGATTTTTTTATGGCAATTGGCGGCAAGCGAGCAGACGGATCGCCTGATTGTAAACAATTACCACCGCCCATGGACACAAGCAACACCAGAAGAGTCACAAATGCGTTGCCGCCCCTTGGGGTTGGGAAAAGAGATAGGAGGAGGAGTGGGATGAGGGAGAAGGAATAGGGGATGGGGCTTCCGGCAATCTCACTCACCGAACGAAACGCAATTGTTTAGGTACTGTTACTTTACGACGATTTTCTGTGAGAGGGTAGTACTTCCCCGGTCGAGCCGGCCCATTCATGCTGAAATCAGCAAGGCTCTACTACCTTTAAAAAGTGATGAGTAACCTGAATAGTTCTATCGATAGATAGATTACAAAATTCATGAAAGGTTTCAGATTTTCAACAGATTACCTGCAACAGACTGCTGTAAAGTAACCGTATTTGTGTTACGAAAGTGTGTACATTATGTAAATCCCACAATATCCTAATCTCGATCATGCCGTATCGCATGCAAACATAATCACCACTGCCAGCGGACTATTCGAAAATATAAAAACTGAATTTATTTATTGTGATTTGTGATTTTATTGTGATTTGTTGTGATGTTAAATGGATCAAAATCAATCATGTATAAATAATCCTCTTTCAAAGTTAAATTTGACTTTATTGAAGTAACAAATAACATATATACAACAGAATAAAACTACTTATGCAACTAAACTATCCTAAACTAAACCAATTAAACTAAATAAATAAAAATAACAAAGTAGAAACTACGTGGCGTCAAAAAATTCCTTCGCAACGCTGTCGGCTGGTAGCGTGCCCAGAAGACTGGCAGCATTGCCACGTTGTATGGCAATGCTTATTCTCTCTGCAAAATATAAACCAGCCCTCTGGTCACGGGAAGCGTCGATCAGCCTTTTAGCGATTTCTTTGTACAGAGTGCGTGCACTAGGCCCCCATGGCCCCAGAGTTTCGACCCCAAACGGCTCAAAAACGTTATTACCAGATAGGTTTGCGTATTTGCGCCATTTGAGGGTCTCCGCTGATGCAGCAGCAGCGCCAGCCGATCCAGCTGTGCTTGGAAGATGTGATGACGCAAGGGTATCGACGCATGTCGCGTCCCATACCAGAGGCCTGCCCATCTTCCAAGGTAATAAGGACATACCGTCTGGTCTCTTCCCATCGTCGCGTACCAACCCATTCGGTTCAAGATAAGCTGGTTCTCCGGCGGTGACAAGAGCTCGACGGATTATGTCGTTAATGTGGGCATGTCAGAAAAAACGCCCAGCACTCTTGCTGCACGATAGGCCATGGTGGCCAAGACTGTCGACGGCTTCACCGCAGTGACAGCGATGCGGAGAATTGCAAACAGCTCCCAAGCGTAGGCAAGAAGCGATGCGGAAAGTTGTGTCGTCCAACATAGTTCCTATGTTGGACGATGGAAGTGCTTGAAGCCATAGCCCCGATTCCCACTCTCCCACAGCCAACAAACGGGCGCGCTCTACAACACTGGATGCAGTACTTAAAAGATATTCTCTCATCTTGCTACAGAGCGGCCCGTCCCGTTGCCTCAGAGAGGATAGATATCGGGGTAAGTCAGAGCTCGGGCAAGCCATTTTCCAGCATTTTTTTTTTAATAGCATCAGTCTTGCACGGCACCTCAGAATTAACCAGTGTGGGTTCTAGAATTTTCCTGGTCAATTCCTCAGTGCCGTGGACCGAGGCCAAAAACGCTGGGAGGCTTACATCGGTAATTTTGCGAACGCCGAGGCCGCCCAAACGAACTGGTAAAGTCGCTTGAAGCCACACTCGGTCGTTCATGTCAAGATTTAGAATATTGCTCAAGGTGTGCCGAATAATATTATCAATGTTTTCCAATAGGGATAAATGTTTCCAAAAAGGAGAGGACCGCAAGTAATATGTAAATTTTACAGCAAAAAGGCAGTGCCGAATAATCGTGAAAGCCGAATGAATATTAATTTTGTAAAGCCGTTCTGAAGTTTCACAGAAATTTTGTAGGTTTTCGTCTATAAAAGATCCAAAAGCGTCGTCGAAAATAGGGGACTCAAGGAGGTGGAAGGAACATTTATTGATGATTTTAATATTTGGCGCCAAAGAATTAAATTTTGTTAAGATCGAAAGGTTATCCAAATTGTCATTATTAAAAATTTCACATTAATTTGTCTGAATTTAGTTCCAAACCAATTGCTTTAAATTTATTTCTTATTAGCTCTAAGTCTTGTAAGACAGTGTTAACGTCCCCTGCCAGGGTCCCGTCGTCCAAATACCAGACGTTAAATTTAGAATTTATTTGTTAATTCCTCTTTCATAGTTTTCTATTTCCATAGTTATTTGTTCAGAAGTCCATCGAAAAGATTAAAGGCTTACTTAAAGTGTATTCTGTATAGAGTAATAACGTTTTCCTCAAAATCCATCGGGGAATGTTCGAAATTTTGATGAAAATATACATATATTGAGACAAACAATTTCCTGAGTAGAAAGGGAAGAGATTTTTTAGTACGCCTTTTGATTATTAAAGTATTCAATTTTGGTGATACGTGGCCTTGTAAACACATCAAATAGCTACGGAGTATCAAAGGAGTTTATGAGTGTGTGTGAAATAATCGCGCGTGGTACAATCAACGGGGAACGTTCTACCGGAGCGCTCGCAGTTCACATCAACGTTTCAGACATTGTAACGATGAACACCAGAATATTAAGATGATTATGTAATATTAGGGAAACTGAACGGGTCTTAGTCTAATATTGTAGGAAGGGAGCTTGAAGCAAATTGTATTAAGTAAGAGGACTGTTAGTAATCGACTAACTATTTACGTGTACCGGCTACAATGTTGTAATAACTTGGGTATGGAGGGACTATCCGCTGTCGTCAAGGGCATTAATGCGATGACGAGTTTTGGTATTTGTATGGTTAAGGACTCGATTGCACTAGCACAGGGAAGCTACTACTCCGTTGTTATTTTTTGTACGTGTTCGCGTTCGTATCGCGTTTTGGTTTATTCGGTCACCTCGCCCTTTGGCCCTGCGCCGAGTATCGTGAGTTCGATTCCCACACGAAACAACACTTCTGTGATCCCCTTGTTTTTGTTGCAAGTCTGGGTGTAGTTTGTGTCTGTGGATTGAATATGTGTAAAGTCCCTTGCAACCCAGGATTTATTATAAGTACATAAAACGTCTTTAAAAATGTTGAAAAAGAAAAAGTATTGAAAATTTAAAATTAAAATTTATTGGACTTATGTTGGCGACACGAAGGCCCCGTAGCAAAATGACGATTACAAGATCCTAGTGATTGGTAAGAATCGCTACCGTCTGGTTAAAACGGTGAGGATGATGGATCTCGGGCATCTAGATTCAAGCCTTCGATTGTATACTGTGATATGTAAGAGTTTTAAACAATATAAAAGTATTGTACTAAAAACTACAAGTTGTACTACTGCCATGTATTTCCATGGCAGCCCGCCTTGAGCGTTCACCTAAATAATTTCAAAGATTTCACGCGGTTGGCCCGAAATTGCTACATAATAATATAACAGCGCTTTGAATCAGATAATGCAACGTACAATAGGTATTGTATCGGTAAATTGAGGCGCTATTGGTTTCGTACATAAACGCCTTCGCTTCAGCCATGTTATGTGGTAATTCATATTAAGGCACGCTGAAATGATGTGCTTTAAATTTTGTATGACAAAGAAGGAACATTGCAGATTTGTTTTGATATTACTGTAATCAATATTGTGGGTAAGGCAATTTGTTGTATAGAGATGTTGATGCTGTTGTGTTTGTGTTGTTTGTAAGGTTTTAAGTATGTACCTGTGGAGGAGAAAGAACATTATAATGGCTGGAAATGAATCTCGGGAATATATGACATATGTATTTTTACATGAATTTAATTTATTCTTCTAGTTTTATGCAGACTTTTTTGTTTTTTCTAGCTTTCTTGACAGAGTTAAGCGCATATCTCCGTAAAAGAAATAAAGGTGTTCGCGGTCGAGTTGAGTGTTTCATTCTATTTGAAGTGTTTTATTTAATGGGTTATTATTTTGCGACATTGAGAACAGTTGGTATATTTTTACCAATAGTAGAAAAGTGTAGTTTTACTAAAGCATTGAATTTTTAAACTGCAAGAAACAAATCGTAAAACGTTTAACAAAACTGACGAAAGTACTCCTCTCGATAACCGCCAGTTCACACTATGACGTACCGTCTATTTTCTGCTCCATTTTAATGTGAATAGGGACATAATAATATAAACTTTATTATCGTCTTTAGATGGATCGCCTTTTCTCACCACCTCCCAAGAACTGTCAATCTTACGGTTATAACGGACCGAATTTTGAATGATGCACACCCTCCTTGTGTGGGCTCTTTCAGGTGCCCATTTCTTAACTCCCTTCTTATTTAGGATGGCTCTACCTTTCTTCGCAGACGCCCATTCTGTTATAGTGCAACAGCACAAAAGACTGCAGGGTTGGCGTAGGGGCGGCTTTAAACGGTGGCCCGACTACGCCGAGTGTTATGAGTACGATTCCTACACGAGACATCATTTTCCATCATAAATTGTTGTGTTGAGTCTGAGTATTCGTTGTGTCTGTTGGTATAAGTCCCCCGCGGCACATAATTTATTCCTAGGGTGACGAGAGACAAAAGACTCTAGATAAAAAAGCCGACTTCGAAACCTACTGGTAGTGACCGGATTCGAGTGCGTCAAAACAAACTCATCAACTTTATTACATCAAGCATGCGCCAACAAAACGTAACATAAGGTCTTACATCTAAACAAATTCTAGTTAAATTTCACTCGAATGCTTAGAACTCTGTACAAATAAACAGTGTGCAGTAAAGGCAGATCGATGGCTGTTTCGTCTTCCATTATAGTTCAGATATTGGCTCGCGAGCGCTGAGGCTAAGTTTAATGTAATGTGTTGCCAACGCTTACAACTTGGCATGTACTGTAAACAGCTTTTCTTCAGCCCAACTAAAGTTGTATAGGTTTTAATATTGCTTTACTGTAGGCATGAGTTTGAGTGATATCTTTTGACAGTTCTTCTAGGTGTATTAAGATGTATTTTTTGGGTTATCTGCGCAACAAAATAATGATATTTCGTTGCGGTATAACCTAGGAGTTTTCTAGTGTCTGTTGTAGGTATGTGTATAATAGAATCCACGTAGGTAATGTTTATATATTATGCATGTAGGTATGGTTATATGATTTGCTCAGATATGTGTAGAGTTAATTTAGTACACCTTCTACTCATATAACTCCTTACATCATTCCTATACAACCTAAGATAGACGGTTTGAAGAGAAAATTCTTAGCAATAAGGCCACTGATTGTACGTAAATTATCTATAAATGTAAATACATTAATAATTAAAATATTGAAATCAATATAGATTCAGATTCAGATTCTTTATTGCTCTCCATATGTATTACAAGATGTACAAAGGTTAAGTATAGACCAATTATTATTCAGATGTTGTTAAGAGATTGAACATAATATATTTATATACACTACACTGTCTCTTATAATACAGGTCTTATCCTAGTTTAAGAGACAGGGTTTCAAAAAATTGTATACAGATTTCTACAATATTGGGTCTAAAAAGTTTTATGTTAATCTTTTATTGTAATTCTTTTTTTTTTCGAGGTGGAAAATCCCTTTGGATCTCCGACTCTTGGGGGAAATAAGAGCCGGAGTATGTGGTGTTTCCACTAAAAACCACCTCGACTTCCAACATGTACCCATGTGTCGGAGGGTGGGGCATCACCAAAGCACTCGTCGCCACCCTCCGACGGGTATTGGCCCGCCAGATGGTCAGGCGGGCCCCGAACAAAACCCCCTTGGCGACGGATTAAGGTGTTGGACTCCGCCGCCAAAACGCCCAGCGGCCGCAGAGGATAGGGAGGACGGCAACGCAACACCGCATCTCCTCTTCCTCTGCGGCCCACCGCGACGCATCGAATGGTGCGCCCCCATTTGGTCGCGGGAGATAGGGCGCGTGGCAACGCAACACCGACACGCCTCTTCTCCCGCGACCGCACCCGACTGCGAGGGACAGACAGAACTGTCCCCCGCACCCGCACCGTTGGACGCATCCTGCGCAGGCCCCTCCAAGCCCACGCGGAGCGTCCCCTCCTGGATCCCTCTTAGCTTCACCGCGGGTGACCAATCCACGGTTACTGAGCCCCCCTCACCACGACAAGGTGGAGATCCCACGGGGGGGTTTATTGTAATTCTTACCTAACTTAATGTAACTCTTTTAGCCTTTACCTATAACCATGTATCTGTTCTTTTGGAATCAATAAAGAATTATTATTATTATTATTATATTTTAATTTAATTATTTAATATTGTAATAATAAATGTTATTTATGCCGTGTGGTTGACGGCATAGAATACAAGTGTCACCACCCCCTATCTTCCCGTGGGTGTCGTAAGAGGCGACTAAGGGATAACACGATGCCAATACCATCTTTGCGTAGAGACGGAAATCTCGACATCAAACCCTATACGACTGCCTCGTTGGTCTCGCCGCATAAATGTGCGCGTGGGATCGGGAGGTCCCGTGTTCGATTCCTGGGTCGGGCAGTGTTATTGGGTTTTTCTGTCACGAAATTCTCAGTAGCAGCACGGAGTCTGGAAATGTGCCCGGTACGGCAATAGGCTCGCCCCTTATTACGTGGGACTAAAGTATATCTGGCGAAAAGTGGGTGTAGAAATATTCCTCTGCCTACCCCTTCGGGTATAAAAGGCGTGACGATATGTATGTATGTAATAATAAATAAAAGTTTAATGATAACCATTGATATGTTGATGGTCTGACACAGTTTTTAATTTGTTTGAGGGTTTTTGCCACAGGATCTTATCAAAAGCGGCGATAGCCCAGTGGTGTACGTAACGGACTGCCGGGACAATGGTCTCGGGTTTGATCCCCAGTTACCCCGGGCACACACCTCTGACTTTTCGAAGTTATGTGTGCTTTATAAATTAATAATCGCTCGTTTAATGATGTGCCCGGTAGGTGGCAATAGGCTCACCTCCTATTACATTGGGACCGAAACATAATTGGCGAAGTGTGGGTGTGTAATGCACCTCTGCCTACCCCTTCGGGGATAAAAGGCGTGAAGTTATGTTATGGAATAAATGAATTGTGTAAAATTCAATGCAGCGGCAATTCATACCCTATATTATTTGAGTGTACAATACAATAGTGTATTATCAATTTAAATAACCAGCACAGCTATTATGTAAGTTATGTTGAGTGATAGGTTCGACCCTCAGATGAGTCAGATGGGATGTCTCGTATCTATTACTTGGGAATTATAAGAAAAGTTTTACATCAATAAGTCGAAAATATATAGCAATTTAGAAAAGGATAGATACTTATCACAGTAAACTATAAGTATTAACCTAAGCAAAAGGCTTCTCGTCAGCTACAATAAACAGATAGTATGTAATGAACTATCACTTTTTTTCTATGGAAAGGGCTTTTCTTTGGCTACAATATACATGTACCTAGTAAGTTTCTCGATTCGTATAAAGAGTACCTACACTGTAAGACTATCATCGATATATATATATAGCCAGATGATCATGTATTATGGACCTGCGTTGGGGTTTGTATATATACATATTAGAAGCACAAGGAACAAGGAAGTACACGTACACACAGTAATATGTAAAGCAATCGGCAACTTTTTAAAGAATTATTGTGATAACTAGTCTACGAAAAAGAAAAATCTATTGTATTATTTATCTATTTAGCAACCATGCTTTGTCACTAATTGAAATTTTATGCGTGATCTAGGGGAGACCGAGGGGATTTGAAACAAATGTGATTTGAAACAGAACGTGGTTTATCAACCACTTCCCTGCGCCCGCTGACGTGTGAGTTCGCATCAGTGGTCTTCGTAGCGCGGCTATGGAGTTCTGGCTGCCATGTGACAAAAATCGTAAAAAGTAAGTATTTAACGTTTTTTTACGATCTCTATATTTTAATAAAGGTTTTGTATTTTGGTTTAAGTTATATATGTTTCGAAAGCTCATTAGCTACAAATATAGTATATACATACATACATACATAGACTCACGCCTGTTTCCCCGAAGGGGTAGGCAGAGGCATATTAAACGCCCACTTTTCGCCAGTGTTTTGATCCCACGTAATAGGTGGCGAGCCTATTGCCGCTTATTGGGACATTTTGTTTGCCAGAGCCTCGTCCGTTGATCGGCAGGTGCACCACTTGCAGGTGAGGTTGGCTTGGGACCCTAAGTTCTTGGTGGGACCCTATAGTATATATATTTGTTATAATTTATTTCTATGTATTTACTTATGGACTATGGATTTAATCAAAATTGAGAGGTGTTTTTCCCTCATGGGATTTGAAACAGGCTGTCTCCCCTACTAGTAACCACTTAAGACTAAATAGATTTCAGTGTAATTACAGTTTGGACCTCTTTGATCAAAAAGCAACCCCCTTCTTCTTAATGGAGAAGACAAAAGACTAACATCCTGTTAGTTGTATTAACACGTATCTTTTATCAGGTATGGAGTCTACATCGCCACGCCACAGAATTGATTTCACTAGTGATTGTGTTGTACACGATAGCTTTTTTTGTCTGTCATCATCGTCCTAGCACCATCGTCCATTATCCTAGTTGTAGCCAAGACTAACGCCTTGGAGCCCGGGGCCCGCTTACTAGTTTAACCAAATATGACAGAATATCAGCTTAAGATTTTTATCTCTGTATCCATATCCGTACATCAAAAGAAATGTAGTATATATCTCTCTAGCTTCACGTCTTTCTTCAGGTTTAACAGAAGGATATACCGGCAAAAGCCCAGAAGATAGCTAGTCACTTCTGCCGGTCCGTATGAACGCGATATACTCAAAAAACACCAAACGAATTTTTATACAGGTAGTGTAATTCCTGAACAAAATTTAGGTGTGTGATTCAAGCGGGTGGAGCCACGGGCGAAGCTTAGTACCTATATCAATTAAAGATGCAAAACGAAAGCACCACAAGTAATGTGATTTATACACCAAATAAATGTCAAAGGAACGGCAATTAACATGGGCTACTGATTACTTAGGGAAAATAACACAAAAAAATTCCATAAACGATGACTGTCTTTTCACAGGCAGTCGTCTTTAATATTCGTCCGTAGTATCGGTGATGTTTTTCTTTAATCCTTAAACAAACGTACGAAAGCCCGCTTATGAAATAAGCGAAAAACGTAAACGAGTCACTTTGTAAGCCTCGGTTCTGTTTACCTTTATTGATTGCTACTCATATCGATTTGAGTCGCAAATGCACGGGACGATTTTACTGCATAATGTTTTATTTTAACTGGGATTTGTGTTTTTAGACCATATTTTTATTTTGTGCCAATTAATATTTTATAGCCCAGTATATACCTAACGTATGGTAGGCCGCTCTCCGGCTAGGTGAAGTGACGATAGGTATACGCAAAGTGGCTGGCAGCGGCTGGACACGAAGAGCCGAAAGTCATGCTCTGTCATACCTTTGGCGATCCCTATATCCAGCAGTGGACTGTGGAAGGTTGATCATATGAATCATTTATGTTATTTTGCGAATAAATTATAAATTTGAATCAAGTATGTGACTCACAACTTGAACTCGTCAGGTAGCAGTGTTACTGAGCATCAATAATATGTAAACAGTCATAAACAGAGAGTGGATAGTTGGAAAACAATATCTTCCTATTACTCCAAGCTAGCACTAAAACAGCAAGTCTAAGTAAGCATAGTTTGTATGGCAAAGAGAGTGCTCTTATGAATCTAACAGAACATTTGGCAGGCAAATGTTTGGTTTATACCAATATAACTAACATTTACCTGCCAAATGTATATAATATGGTTTTTCATCAATCTTTACGTTCCTACAGATTTATGAAATTACATATTTTGGGATTACATCATTACCAAATATTTTACCATACACATAAACCTGGTGTCAGATTTAAAAAGATAATTTAAAATTCTCTTTTCTTCATGGCGCCAGCAACATTGCCGAAGAAATTGATGCTTACAAGAAAATAAAGCACATGATATGTACCATGTGCTTTTTTTCTCCTGAAAGTCAGTTAAATCACTGATGAGACCTGAACCAATATTTAAAGTTTTGTCTATCTTGAAATTTATTTTCAGCGTCACGATGCAATTTGAACAACTCGTATAAATGGTCACCCTAAAATATGTCCAAGCTGTATAGAGCCATATAAAAATTCGCCCTAAAATGCATGCACGGAAGATTGGACCATAAATAACAGATTTATAACCTCCACACAATTTAACGTTATAACTTGTATATACCGAACAAATTCTGAGTAACTCATTTATATGTATGTAAAATTTAAACTGTTTAAACAACATTGAACATGTTAAAAACGTTGACAAGCTACAAGGGTGGAATTCCCTGAGGGTTGGAGAGACGCGGGTTGGACAAGTTACGACAGGGCAGTCACTGTATTCTTGTGGCGATTACCGTTTTCAACTTACCTGTTCAGTTGTTTTAAGCCTTAAGGTGATAAGAACATGGCAATATAGCATTTGCCTTCTGTCAAAATAATGAATAATTACTTATGTTACCTTTAATAGACATCTCATTCAGCTGATCTATAAAACAGCGGGTCAAAAATATACACCAACTTACGTTATATATTTTTTAAGCAGGATCACAACTTCTGCACTAAGAATAAATCCTGTATCGTACAAACTAACAAACTTAACAAACATACAACTAACCAACAGGCATAATGAATACTCAGACTCGAACCAACAATTTATGGATCACACAAAGTTTTGTCTCGTGTAGGAATCGAACCCATGACACACGGCGCAATGTCAAGCGACGAAGCGGCCGCTTAAACCATTGCCTCAGCCAGTGAGTTTATTTTCTCATGTGGCCAAAAAGGTAGCTACGTATAATTATTTTGCTATTGTTTGTGACAATATTTGTATGACCAGGTCGATATTTCGTTTAAAATTCTAGATCATGTTGGCGTAAAATATGGTATGAAAACCTTTTATCATCTCCTGGGATAATTTATAAAGATAGGTGGAATACCACGAACCAATATTAAAACACCCCAGGTGGTCAGCGTGCCTTAATACTTATCTACTACAATAAATGTTAATATTTTTTACGATAACATTACGCTAATATAATACCTTACATTATAATTTTGGACTGCCTCCGTGGTCCAGTGGTTAGCGTATGCGACTGCTGATCGGAGGTCCCGGGTTCGATTCCCGGGTCGGGCAAAAATGTTACTGGGTTTTTTCGAATACTCAGTAGCAGCCCGGAGTCTGGTGATGTGCCCGGTAACGGCAATAGGCTCGCCCCCTATTACGTGGGACCTAAAAATTCATGGCGAAATGTGGGTGTAATATTTACACCTCTGCCTTCCCCTTCGGGGATACAGGCGTGAGACTATAAAAAAAAACATTATAATTTTTCATAGAAGATATCTAAACCCAGTTAGTACAATATTTTAGCACGTGGAGGACAGAAGTACAAAGACGAAGTTCCTTGATGCAACTTTTTTTTTCGCCTTTCTCATGTACCCGTGTGTCGGAGGGTAGGGCATCGCCGAAGCATTCGTCGCCACCCTCCGACGGGCATTGGCCCGCCAGATGGGCAGGCGGGCCCCAAACAAAACCCCCTTGGCGGCGGATGAAGGTGAAACACCCAGCGGCCGCAGAGGATAGGGAAGACGGCAACGCAATACCGCATCTCCTCTTCCTCTGCGGCCACACCGCGACGCATCGAATGGTGCGCCCCCATTTGGTCGCGGGAGATAGGGCGCGCGGCAACGCAACACCGACACGCCTCTCCTCCCGCGACCGCACCCAACTGTGAGGGACAGACAGAACTGTCCCCCGCACACGCACCGTTGGACGCATCCTGCGCAGGCCCCTCGAAGCCCACGCGGAACGACCCCTCCCGGGATCCCTCTTAGCTTCACCGCGGGTGACCAATCCACGGTTACTGAGCCCCCCCACTACGACAAGTTGGAGATCCTACGGGGGGGTGCTTGATGCAAGTGGGGTATCACTAGGTGATAACAACCATAACATAGCATCTAATTATATGCAAGCACATTATTGTTTATTTATTATTATGTTCTACAGCATTATTTGTTATATTAGGCACCCACAGACAGGCTTGCCTAGTGTGGGGCCACTGGATATGTACAAATGTGGTATATCTATCTTAATATATAAAATCCTTGCGTTACGTACTGACTGACAGACACGCTACCGCCGAAACTATTGGACGCAGGAAGCTGAAATTTGGCATGTATGTTCCTTGGAGACCGTAGGGGTGCATTAAGAAGGGTTTTCCCAAAATTCCCACGGGATCGGCCAACACGGGTAAATTTAAAAAAATATGCAGGCTTAGCTGCTGGCGTCCTCTAGTTTGCCAATAAATTATAATTATTTATTATTACATTGAAGTTGGCTGCGGAACTTGTTTATCTAATCCTTCATTAAACACAGAATTACTCAGAATTTCTAAGTCGCAGTATGTTCAAATATCTTCGTCACAAATGAATAAACTAAAACGATGAAGATACATATCTGTATATATAAAATCCTTGCGTTACTGACTGACTGACAGACAAGCTACAGCCAAAACTATTAGGCGTAGGAAGCTGAAATTTGGCATGTATGTTCCTTGGGGACCGTAGGGGTG
This sequence comes from Euclidia mi, assembly GCA_944739405.2. NCBI lineage: Eukaryota > Metazoa > Arthropoda > Insecta > Lepidoptera > Erebidae > Euclidia > Euclidia mi. Next base: position 18,803,790 of record OX123204.2, on the reverse strand, counting down.
CACTAAGACGGGATTTCTCGAAATTCCCACGGGAACTTGCTGAAACGGTTAACTTTAAAAAAGGGGCGGGCGTAGCTGCGGGCGTCATCTAGTATGAGATAAAAGATGACGATAGAGAAGACCTACAGCGTACTGTGCAACAAACTGTAAATTTGTTAACACACGAATCGATACCTACCGAACTCTGAGGGCCTCTCAGGCAAGCTGTGAAGTGTAAAATGATAAGCAAATGTTATTCACACGAGCACGTGTCAATTACACCCAGGTGAGTGGGCTCCAACGTGGTGTCATTTTACAATCTGTGCAATAATAGTTAATGTATGGCAACTTTGCGGTGGCGGATAAATCTCAATGTTATTGTTCTGTTGACCCAAATATTCCTGATTGTGTGGACAAATATGATATGGGATTATCTCTTCTTAATATTATGGTTAAGATAGTAGGTATGTCAGTTGGAAAATGACTAATAGCATGTAGCTAACACTGCTTGTATGTCTGTTGCCAGAATTTTGACGCAATATCTTCAAAATCACAATAGTTTGAAATATTTTGAAAGAGGTCTGAAATATTTCCTTATCGTTCAGTCCACTTTCAGTCTTAGAAAAATACTAATATTATTTTTAAGCGAATCCAGAATGGTCTAAACATTGAGATGACCTCATATTTTATGTTAAGTTACAAAATAAAGTGTTATCTCATTTCATATGTCAAACATAGTACTTGCGTGATAATTGCTGTTCTCTGAATAATTTCACAACAAAGGATTACCGTTAATTTACAGTTTACCTTTAAAATACAAAATTCATTAATAGTCAGTTTTAACTCTCAAATTGTTAATTGAGCTGTAATTTAATATGCTTTGTACGAATCATGTGCATCATCAGCCCTTTATACTGTCCCACTGCTGGGCACGAGCCTCATCACACTATGAGAAGGGTAAGACCATAGTCCACCACGCTGACCAAGTGCGGGTTGGCAGACTTCACATGTCTTTCGAGAACATTATGGAGAACTCTCAGACATGCAGGTTTCCTCACGATGTTTTCCTTCAGCGATAAGCAAGCGATAATTACCAATTTAATACGCACTTAACTTCGAACGAATCGTGTACCTGTATCATAATTGGGTTGAGTATGTTTCAATCGCTCGTCGTTACTCAGTAGAAAATATGCATGAATTTTTGCTTCACAACAAATACTGCGAAATACTTGGCAAGATACCAATACACTGCCATGCAAAAGGGTATCGCGTCAAATATTGCCTCGCCCTACCACGTTACGCCGTCGGTTACGGCTGTCTTTAAATATTTGACACTGGTCTAAGACATTGAATATAGCTTTCCCTCAAGGTTTCGGAGGTCAGACGGCAGTCGCTCTTTGGAAAAGCAAATTTTGCAGTCCTGTCTGGTTAGTTTAGTAAGCGGATCTCTAGGTCCAAGGATTGGTTTCTATTGGAACCCCGATAACGCTACGCTAGGACGATATTGATGACATTTTAAGGTTCACTGACCAATGGTACGCTTTCTTCAGTTATTTTGTTAGGAAGACTTTAGAATTAAGCTCCTGTTACTTGTGTGCGTCAGATATTCCTTTCATTCTTGGTAAGTAAACACCAAATAAAATCCCAAATATCTATAAATCAATTAAGTTAATAGGTTAGTTGACGAAAAAAAAATTTATAAGTCCGTCCTTTAGATTATTAAAAAATAAGCGTTATTTTTTTATTTGTAAATTAAACATTAAAGTTACGTATAACGTCACGCCGTGCTGCATTTTTTGCACTAGGTGACGTCACACGTAACTTTAATGGGCTATTTCTTTGTTATTTTTTATTTAATCGAAAAAAGAAAAATACGTGTCCAATATTTTTTTATAATCTAAAAGACGGACTCAATAAAATGTAATTATTTTGACCCTATTTTTATTTATTTATTTATTTATTTATTTGGGAAACAAACAGATATCATAAAAAGAGAATATAGTTAAAGATACATAGTTCCAACTTAATCTAAAACAGTTTCCACAAGTTACTTATGCTTGTTTAAGTATGGTAACATCTGACAATTATATTAACAATTTGTGTACATTAATTTTGAATTGATGTAAAGAAAGGTGAAGGATGTTTATATTGTTGTTTACAGCGATCTTATTGTACAAACTACAGGTTCTTTTAATAAACATATTTTTACCACAATTGGTTCGTGAAAATCTAACATAAAAAAGAAATTTCCTTCTACTACTTCGTGGACATTCGAAACAAATCTTACTTAGCAAATACGGGGAATCTATTTGGCCTCTTATTATTTTATAAAGAAATATTATATCACGCTCCGCACGACGCGCATCCAGAGTTTGCAAGAAATGCATGTCAGAGCTTATTCTAAATCGCCATTTTATATAACTACAAAATTTATTTTGCAATCTCTGAAGTTGATTGATGTAAATTTTATACTGTGGGTTCCAAACTGTTGAGGCGTATTCAATTATTGGTCTCACAAGTGATTTATACAGAAGCACTAATGTGGATAAATTTCTAAAGTCTCTACCAATTCTAAGCACAAATCCTAACAAACGAAATGCTTTACCAATAATGCTTGAAATATGTGAATCAAAAATTAATTTACTGTCGATTAGCACTCCAAGATCTCGCACCTCAGATACTCTATTTAGTTCTACATGGTTAATATAATATTTAAAGGTCACTGGATTTTTCTTTTTGGTAAAAGATATAACATTACATTTATTTATATTAAGGAACAAAGAGTTCTCTTTGCAGTCTATTCTACGTAAGCCATTTTATATATTACCATATTTATATATAATACATAGAATGTGTATCTATTCAGAACCCGCTAAACTCTGGTCAATTCCAACCATCTTTCCAGTCTATAGTTGCACATTTATCAGCGATCTTCATTCGATATTCCACCTACAAGATACACGCCAAAAGCTTTAGAAGATTGCTAGAGCCTGAATATAAAGGCTTGAGGGACCAATAGAACGGAGTCCACGAGACTGACTCATATACATGTACATGCATCATACATACATAGACTCAAGCCTGTTTCCCCGAAGCGGTAGGCAGAGGCATATTAAACGCCCCCTTTTCGCCAGTGTTTTGATCCCACGTAATAGGTGGCGAGCCTATTGCCGCTTATCTGGATATTTTGTTTGCCAGAGCCTCGTCCGTTGATTGGCAGGTGCACCACTTGTAGGTGAGGTTGGCTTGGGACCCTAAGTTCTTGGTGGGAACCCTATACATATATTGCATACAATTCACGTATTTACTGGGACCTCCCAGGTGCGGATCTAATCTGAATCACTTGATTGCGTACCACCGGGAGTATTCGATTAACGGACTCTATTTAGTTTGAATAGATTAACTGAGGTGCCGTTTGATAAATACTTAAATATTCATCAAACGGCACCTCATATAGTGGTGGGACATTGCTGTGCAAAGGAAGGAGTATAAGTTGCATCTAAATGATAAAACATTTTGGTAAATGATTATTTATTCTGCTGTCGAAATTTTATTTAGCTACCGTATTCTGAATTACTAAACTATTTTTAAACCTGAAATATTTGTCTTTAATCATTCGTGACCAGATTTGTGATTGCTACACTTTTGGTATAGGTCGGTTCACGAAAAATGACCACTGCGCAGAAATCACTTTTTAGGTCCCCGTGGAGGTGCGGGGTGAGGCGCGGGTGGAATGCCAATAGTGTGCCTCCGTTCTTGACGCATTCCCTAAATGCGTCAAGAATGGAGCGACGCCATTGGTGCACGAATGTACATATGCGCGACGGCCGCCATTTGTGGTCAACATTCGTGAACCGGCCTATATTTGTGTGTACAATATATAAAACCTGAAATACGATATTATGTCAGTGTCGGATTTTGATCGGACAACAACTTGAAATCAGCAGCAAGTGTAAACGTGACCACAGTTACCTCAACTTATTTTTGTTTGTGTTGATAGTATATGATCATAAATAAAAGTATCAAGTGCTTGGCAAAATTGGTGCTTTTTAAATCGCTACTGAGACATGCGAGCATCAATCATTATACAGGAGTTAAAGAGACACTGTCTTATTCCTAATTAAATCTAAAATCATAACGAGAACTACATATTCGCCATCTAGCCCATATTTTTGATCTCAATTCTGTTTCTCTATTGGCCAATTTACATGGCTATACAACTAAAACTACACGCATCAAAGTATTGTGAGAGGTCATAGTGACAATTAACACGGGCCCTTGTGCTCGACCCTAAAGTTGTGCGAATCTCCATACCTAAGTCGGCAGTAGACCAGCGACTTTGTTAGCTGGCACTCGACTTTCCTGTCTTGGTGTTTATACTTAGTCTGGCCATAAATACTGTTACAATAAAAAAAATTCTATTACATTTGAATTTGGAATCTGTAATTTTTATACGATTGTTTATTGTATTTTCTCGTTTTGGCGCCAATGCATTGTACAATATTTTGCGATATTGAAATGGAGTGGGGTGATAAAGAGAACCGAATCGCTGTGATTGCATTACACAATGTAGGTATGGAACCAAAAGCAATTTTTAAAACTCTCCATACACTTGGTATTAGTCAAATGTTTGTGTACCGGGCTATTAATAGGTACAATGAGACCTCCTCTGTTTGTGACAGAAAAAGACCTGGCCGTCCATTCGTATTTATGCTGAAAGCTCTAAAGAAGCTTCTCAATTAGTCGACAGAGTGCAACGTGGGCATTATCCGACTTCAGTGATGGTTTGGTGGGGTGTTAGCTATGAAGGAGTGACTGAGCCATATTTTTGTGAAATACGTATGAAAACATCGGCACAAGTGTATCAAAATACCATTCTTGAGAAGGTAGTTAAGCCCCTTAACAACACCATGTTCAATAACCAAGTATGGTCCTTCCAGCAAGACTCGGCACCGGGACATAAAGCTCGGTCCACGCAGTCTTGGTTGGAAGCAAATGTTTCGGACTTCATCAGAGCTGAAGACTGGCCGTCATCTAGTCCCGATCTTAATCCGCTGGATTATGATTTCAGTTTATGATGGTCAGTTTTATAGACTACGGCATGCTCTAAACGCCATGATAATTTGGAGTCCCTAAAACAATCCATACGATTGGCAGTGAAGAATTTTCCCAGGGAAAGAGTGCGTGCTTCTATTGATAACTGGCCTCAACGTTTAAAGGACTGTATTGCAGTCAATGGAGACCATTTCGAATGAGCTTTTATATTTTAAATTGTTTTATATTTATGTATTAAACTGACACACTGAAAAAGTAATAAATGTTATTTGCAATTAAAAAATATTTTTTTCTTTGTTACAATATTTATAGCAAGACTAGGTATATTCCTATGTAACATTCACAGTGTCATTTACCGTTCATCGGTAAAGTTAAGCAACGTTTACATAGGTCACCAACAGGATGGGTGACTGTTTTGTTGTGGCATTTCTATCAGAGCGCTTGCGTGTTTCGGAGTGCATTGGTCTCAGTTTTGAAGTAGGACAATAATAGTAATTCAGGCGGTTTCAACATCATATTTAGGTATACACTTGTATGAAAAGAAGAATGATACTCCAATTAATATAGAGAATACATGCGTGTCAACTTAAATCGGTAATATTCGTTAAAGTATTGAAAGCCTAAATATAATCAGAAAAACAATATACAGGGTAATTTTTTATGTAGTTCGGATATTTGAGTATATTAAACATTTACGAAAATTAATAAACACGTATTTTTTATTTTTTTGTTTTACCAAAAAATAACAAAGTTATCGCTTATTAAAGAATATCTACTTGAAATAGATGTTCATAGTCACCCGATGGCTTATCAGCTGTGAGCTCGACGCGACACAATAAAGCGCGCGGGCGCGCTACCTAAAGGTTGAAAGACTTGTACCTACACCGATCAGATACTGTGTTCTAGCTTCAAAATTATTGTTATTCACGTACCTACCGTGCTTCATCAGTCCATAGGATGTTCGCTTCGGAATGATTAATAAGCCATTCACACAAGACTCGTCGTGGTACTTGGTCTACTTCCTGAAGATGATGTACCGGCTGGTAGTGGTACGGATGGAGACCGGCTGCGTTTAGCAGTCTCCACACTGCGGGCTGGCTCACACCAAGGCGACGTGCTGCATCGTATGTGCTGGCTCGTGGATCCCTTTCGAAGAATTCGAAGATCAAGTCTTCGACGTCAGTAGCTGGCTACTGGCCAGGTCTGCCATACCCTAGTGCGTGGCTAGGGGTTGTGAACTGGCCATGATCCAAAAGCCTTTAGTTGGCCGCTAAAATAGTCCGTTCACTTGGAACTACTGGGTTGTTTACTCCTTGAGCTCGCATACGAGGTACACTTTCTTGTTCGTACATTGTTCTAGCTGCACGAAGGCTTTCACCACTGAGTAAATAAACTAGTACCATTTCGTAGCACTCGCGATTTGAAAATCGTTGGGACGTCATTCTAACGACTCACGACCGGCGAGTGCGTCGGCGCTTGCGCGAAATTGCAACACGTGCCACTTTCTCGATGCGCGCGAGTTAACTGGCGCGCGGTCGGCACGCGGATTGTTGTCCGTTACCACGCCCCGCACCCCGCGTCCTGCGTCCCGCATGCCGTACCCCTGTCGCATCGCGCGCGTGTTTGATAGTATTATTGCAACGAATAACGTTGTGTCTATGATTTCCTTGTTTCTCGGATATTTTTACTCGGATTTGGTGAGATAAAAAAGTAAAACGTTATTTAGGGAAATTTATTTTATTTTTTATTTATAGACTCACGCCTGTATCCCCGAAGGGGTAGGCAGAGTTGTTATATAACACCCACATTTCGCCATGAATTTTTAGGTCCCACGTAATAAGGGGCGAGCCTAATGCCGTACCGGGCACATTACCAGACTCCGTGCTGCTACTGAGAGTTTCCTTACGGAAAAACCCAATAACTCTTTGCCCGACCCGGGAATCGAACCCGAGACCTCCCAATCCCACGCGCACATTTATACCGCGAGACCAACGAGGCAGTTCAGCCAGAAAGGCAGGCATTTATGGAAATGTGTTCTATTATTGATATAGAACCACAGAGAAAAATATCCGAACTACATAAAAAAATACCCTGTATATCTTTACTATTTCGTTGTATTGTTATAGCCTTTATTGTGTCACTCGTTTTTATTTTATTTTAGCACGCGTTTATCTTAATTTCTTGTAGAAATAATTGAACCAACCAACCCTCAAATTCTAAGAAAATCGTCAATCACCAACTAAAGATAAGAAGCGAATTCTACTTCACGTTCATTATTATTCTCACAAACGTTTCTGCGATTCCCGAACCACTTTTAGTCGCCCGTCTGCATTTGGCCTTTCAAGATAATATTGTGGGCTAGTGGACAATGTATAGCAGTTCTCATACTCCAATATAATGTGAGGTTGGTCGTTCTAGGTGTGTATGAAAGCCAAGCAATAGACGTAGGCATGGCTCCTTTTGTATTGCGAACAAATACCTTCCTTGCTTAAATGTTAAGTAGGCATACGTACCTTTGACATTTGGAATATTAACAAGGCTGAGGAAATATAAGGTCTATCTCTGTACTAGGTCGGATTTTTCTTTTTACTAACCTCGGGTCAGTTCCAGAATTAGGGTCTAACTAGCAATCGTACACTACAGTACGGTAATGAAATTCGTCTAAATTAAAATTGGAAAGAAGTATTTTAGGTGTAATTATTTATTTGTTATCGTCATTAAGTTAAAAAACAGTAAATAGAAGTCAAATTGCAGTCACTTATTATTTTCATATTAGGTAAGCCATTTAGTCAAGAAAAGTGTTTTTATTAATAAAGACTTGCTTGTCAGTTGAGCGCAGGGTGTGTTTTAACATTACGAACGTAGCTTTTATGATACTAAAATTATATTTATACTGATTATTTTTAATATGTTATCGTAGATTTAATATGATTTGTGTATTTCTTGGCAAACATTTATAACTGTGGGTAATTATGCGAATTTATTCGTAAAACAAGTAAATGTACAGCACAGCCCTTAAATATCGCAACATACTTGGAATTCTTGGAGGAGTATCACAATTTTGAAATATATGAGTTGTCAAATAACATTAAAATAAAATACAACATAAAGGTAACTGCTATAAAGTAATGATGACAACCTCTCTTCGATTCTTTGCATAGTAGCAAAATGTCTGCCATAACTCGATCTTCTGCATCAAGCCCGTCTAAGTGATATTTATGGTACATTATACAGTAAGTGATTTTATTGGACAGTCATCAGATACATTTGCGATATTAAGAGCACGAGATAGTGATTTGATTTTTTTTTATAGACTCACGCCTGTATCCCCGAAGGGGTAAGCAGAGGTGTAATATTACACCCACATTTCGCCATGATTTTTTATGTCCCACATAATAGGGGGCAAGCCTATTGCCGTTACCGGGCACAAAACCCAGTAACACTTTTGCCCGACCCGGGAATCGAATCCGGGACCTCCGATCAGCAGTCGCATACGCTATCCACTGGAACACTTTTTTTAATAATATTAAGTTAATATTATTAAAAAAATAGTCAGCCTATAGCTAAGCTATGCTTACATGCGTAATTTCAAAAGCTTGTACTGCTGCAAATTATTTTAAATAATATTTTTATTCGGAAAAAGTCCCCTTGCATAGTGCAAGTAATAAATTTGAAAATATAGGGCGAAGATATCGTGAAATTAACTGAAATAATATTAATGTGAGAGAATGTTTATGATTCTTTCATTCATTTTATTCAAGACAACATTAGAAAAAGGTGTAACTTACGCATAAAGACCAAATAAAACGGAGGTTTTGACTACTTTGAAGGTTTATAGCAGAAATATATTGAATCAACCAAAAAAAAGTACCAATAAAACCGAGAACATGGAACCACTATGAAAGGGTACCTACTGTTTATACCAACATAACTTTTTAAACGTTATTTTTATGTACTGGGTATGGTTGATTGTATGATACCTTTTAAGACTGATTTGAAGACTTATTAGATGAACTTGAATGAGGGTGTTTGATACTTTTCCTGCTACCAGACGACGCTTTAAATGCTGTCAGAGGTCTGTGCAGATGGCTACAAACGTATAATCTAAGTACAGACGCGTTCACACACGTTTTGTAAATAAATCTTAACAAGAATATAGACGTACAAAATAATGAGGCTTTTCTGAAATGACGCCCACTAGGCGGCAACACTGAGGCGACAGGTCCAGAATCCTTTCAAAATTTTCAGAGCGCCTTTACTTTAGTACATCTGTGTTTGTTTGTTGCATGTGTGTGTACGCGTCTAGACAGCGTTTGGACCTAACGCATATGAAACGCCGTCTGGAGGCAGAAACAATTTCAATTTTTTTTCATTAAACCCGCGTAAAGTTGACACTTGAGAGATTTCTGGACCTGTCTTCTCAGTGCTGCCACCTAATGACAGTGATTTCAGAAAACCCTCATTGAATCACACACATAATATATGACTTATGGCCAGTTCCAATATTTGATCTATCCATGGATTTGACTACTAGAGATACATATTTGACATAAGCTCCATACAAAATATGACTAGTCTCGTATAATATGTGTTGTCTCGGCACCAAATATTTGGACCGGTTGTCGTTTCGGTCATTTAGTTCCATTCAGTTGAATCTCAAATTATGGTTAACCTATACAAATCTGCGTTTACAAATGTGACGTCATGGCTAAGATTAAGTCACATATGTGTACGTAAGTATACTAAGTTACCCGTCACCATAAGTATGTTCATGATTATGGAAGTACTTAGACACAGCACCCTTGACCATGACGCTCGTAATGGAACCTAAAAAATTATGTATGTTGTCATCATCATCATTATCGTCCTAGAGTTCGTCGTTCCATTCTACCCTTTGAGCCCGGGGTCGGAGCTTTTATACAAAACGACTGCTGCCTGAACACAGGACTACTGACATGCCAACATTTAAATCACTGTCAGTATATTTCAGGATACTGACTGCCCCTAACACCAGTCAAAGACGTTTATGGCACCCAGACTGACGACTAGTTGGTGCGCAAAACTTTCCATTATTCACATTTTACTCATGAATTTGTTTAAAGTTCTTTAATATCTTACTTATTTATATTCTAAAATAATCATAGTAGTAGTTTTCACAGTTGAGTTATTTCCTCCAAGGCATTACCGCGTCTCGTTTTGTCCGAGTCGGGTGTCGAGCGTGACTAAGTTGATCCAACCTCAAATTACCTCCGACGGACGCCCTTTATACACTAACTGTATTGTCTTTCAACTCATTATTTGTACTCATTGATGGGCCTGATGGTTTACTGGTTAGTGACCTTTGCTAAGCCGGAGGCCGTGGGTTCGATTTCCACCCAGGACAAATCTGTATGTATCTTATTTACTTACTTGGTGTACCGATATTTACCGATAACATAATGTTTTTTAGAATATTATGTAAGTATGTTTAATAGAAATAATCCAGATCCAATTTCGGCCCCAGCGGCCTGTCTCAACGAGGTCCAGCCAAGTACGCACGATATTTAGGGTGCAAATACAAGTCCAAGTACTTTCTATTCCCTTATCTAATCGCCTCACACATGGCGCTCTATGATCTTCGTCTCCAACCGTGAAGTAATCGCCAAATGCCTATAGGATAGACCTTAAAATCTCCTACGTCTATACCTACAATGCCGCAGGCCAGTTATTCTGTTATATCTGCAACCAGACTTTTAAGACGAAGTTTGGGCTTGCGAGGCATATTAGAGCACATGCTCGGAATTAAAAAGAATAACCTTCGGTCGCCGTTATCGAAATAGATAACGAGGAATATATTCCCTTATTCACATTGTCTGATGTGACGGAATATCTGATACGATTGACGAGAGAGCTTGGACACGAGATCATCGGATTATAATACTGTCCGATGCAAGGGGTTGTAGCACCGCCAATGTATTCGAGCTCTACTGGATGATTTTTAGCAGATAAACCCAATATCACTTTTTGCTCAACCCGGGAAACGAACCCAAGTTTGTGGTCTCGGGTTCGATTCCTGATTTGCAGGCGCTTAGCGCATGATGAATACTATCTCGGTGTGACAAGGCACCTTGAAGGCAAACGTCCATCGAAAGCTGAATCATCGCCTAAGACCTAGTCAGATTAAAGTTAAACGTTAGTCTATAAACGATTTAAGAAAAAATACCAGATGCAGACTCCGTGTAAGCCACAATTAAATGTATCCATTGTCTGGTTTTGCCATAGTATATGCCCAATATTAGGCCAGGTAATCTCTTATTCGTTGTTTTCATACGTTAGTACCGTTAATTTGATCTATCAAAAACAAGCTGGATTAAATATATAAATATAATATTATTATATTATATTAAATATAATATTATATTATTAAATTATTATTATTGGGGGCCCGTGACCAAAAGGTCACTGAGGTCGAGGTACTATGCTAGCGTAGGTAGGTAAGAACTGATACCAAGAAAGCAACTGCTTACAAGATGCAATGAAATATTTTAATTCGTTAAATGTACAAAAAAGAAAACTGGTGGGTGGGACAAATATCTTGTTTTCCTGAAAATTTGACGCAATGTAGAAATGATGAGTATTTTTATTTGACGTTTAAGGAATCTAGCATATTTAGCGAGCAGAAATTACAACTGGCATGAAATGCATTAGTTAGGTCCAATAAATGGAAGTCAAATAGGTATAACTACGTTATTTCGAGTGACTAACTATAATTACGACAGTAGTTAAAGATAATATTACCTTGGCTCGAGTGATTTACTATAATTACGACATTTAAATCAGAGTTCCTTAACCTTTGCACCGTGGTTCTATTACATAGTCTAACCCTACAAGTCAACTTGATTAAAGGAGTATTTAGATAAGTTAATTTCGGTTCATTTTAAGATTTGCTGTAAAAATACTCATCATGCTCAGATGTCTAATGGCTATTGTGTATTGGTAGGTACTATGGTCAACTAAAAATCTTAAAGCACTAGAAGTAATATTTTATCTCTTCAGGCATTATGTCGAACCTAGTCCTTTATATAATTATTATTGTATATGTAGATATTATCTAATATTAATTAATTATTAAGGTAATAATAACTATTACCTTAATAATTAATTTATAGGACTGCCTCCGTGGCCCAGTGGATAGCGTATGCGACTGCTGATCGGAGGTCCCGGGTTCGATTCTCGGGTCGGGCAAAAGTGTTACTGGGTTTTTCCGAATACTCAGTAGCAGCCCGGAGTCTGGTGATGTGCCCGGCAACGGCAATAGGCTCGCCCCCTATTACGTGGGACCTAAAAATTTATGGCGAATTGTGGGTGTAAAATTTACACCTCTGCCTACCCCTTCTGCGATACAGGTGTGAGACTATAAATAAAAAATAAATAAATAAAATAATAATCACGCGCCTCTTATCAATAATCTCTGCACTACCCTAGGTTGACTGGTAGAACGCACGCTTACGCATTAAGTAGGTACGCCTACCACATTGTTTGTGTTATAGAGTTTGTGTAATAAAGTGCAAAACATCAAATAAATAAATAAATATTTGAAGTTTCAGTAAGATTATGCAATTCTAAATGATAATATCTACATAGCTTGCATAGCAGATGATTTTACCTCAAATGTCCCAGGATATTAAATAATATTTATACACCTACATTGAAAATAGGTTAAGGTTTACTTTTCCTCGAAGTAAAACACGGTGCCTGCTTGACGGCTCTCTCGGTTATATTGAAACCACCTACAGAGAAAACACATTATCGCTTTATATTGTTTCAGTGCGCGGAAAACTAATATTACTATATGTTTACCTAACTTGATAGGTAGACTGTTTCGCTAATTCCTGGGTGTAAGGTAAAATGTTGGTTTATGGGAAAATAAGTGTGGGAACTAATAGATTGGTTCGCGGTTATAAATTTGCTAACTGGTTAGTAGTTTTAAGTGTTTTAACTGACTGTACTTAGTAATTAAAATGTATCGTGCGTTGCAATGTAACGATAAATTAGTGGAAAGACCAACACGCAGTGGGTCATAAGTTCAAATTTTGTCCCCACGGGGATTGATTTATTTTATATATAGACTATGCTGTAGTTGAAAAAAAAAAATACAAGAATCACTTGACCACTTGACAAACCAGTATTTTGAAGATTTGCTGCATTTTGCTTAGCTCACTATTCACCAAAACGAACCCAAACTACATCAAATACATTTTAACTTGTAATTACCTTTGCTCATAGAATATGTAGGAAGATTATTTCATAACATTGTTTCGTAATAAAGCACAGTTTACATCGGATTATATCCGTAATTAGTACGGTTATGCGGCATAAAAGTAATCACATTATAATATTAACAGTGTACAGATGCGGCGTCTCTGCGTAATTCTGTATGTTCATTAATATAATAATGTTTTACGGGGTCTCTAGAACTGCTGAGGTGACGAGAAGGTTTAGATGCGTAAGCGCACTTCTTATTTTCTACTTCCAGTGACTAACTGTCAGTGAAAAATTCAGCTTCGTGGGCTAGAAAAATAGAGTATATTTAGTGGGAACTGTCGGATATTTTGGAACAGAAGGCTGCTGGACATAGGCCTCCTCCAAGGCTCGCCAGATAATCCGAAAGTTGATGTCAGTTCTCCTACTAAGACAATACGTGTTGAAAATAAATCTCAACCTTTAGTTTTTACAAGATTGCTACTCTTTATATCGAACTAGGTTTAATTACAATGATGATTAAGATGTAGCCAATGAGTTAATTAAAACGGTTGTTTTCTTTTTTGAATCATTAGATACAAGTTATTCGTAAGATAAAGGAAACAATCCAACATTAAAAAATTACGATTAAGTATTTTAATAAAGCAGCGATAGCCGAGTGGAGAGACCGACAGACTGCTATGCAGAGGGTCTCGGGTTCGAATCCACGGCACGCACCAATGACTTTTCGGAGTTAAGTGCTTATTAAATTGTTAATTATCGCTTGCTATTCGGTGAAGAAAAACATCGTGAGGAAACCAGCATGTCTGAGTTCTCCATAATGTTCTCGAAAGACATGTGAAGTCTGCCAACCCGCACTTGGCCAGCGTGGTGGACTATGGCCTTACCCTTCTCATAAGTGAGAAGAGGTCTGTGCCCAGCAGTGGGACAGTATAAAGGGCCGATGATGATGATTTGAATAAAGTTCTAATTACTTTTACTTGAGAATTGAAAATTTGAACCAAAATGTATAACAAAATCTAAATATTAACATAAACGACAGCTTGAGATCGCTGAGATTTTAATTTTAAAGTAACAGGATCAATGTATTACGTTATAGAACGTAAAATATGTTTTGTTTACTTTATTTTTGGTTCAGAAACTACACTTTGTAGTCTTTAAATATTTTCTTTTCTCAATGATGTATAGAAGGCAACATAATGGTTTTACCTACGGGCATAATCCTATTGAGCGTAACTCAGAGTTCGCTGTAGCTTTTAGTTCGCTTAAAACTTAATGTAGAAAATTGCGTTACATAATACAGTGATAGGATCTTGAAAGCAGGTACATATTGAGTTGCCTACAAGCATAAAACATATTGGTAGAAAAGTAAATTAAATTAGTGCTTCAGTAATGGTTACGTTATCATTCGACTTACTGTTTACTTTACTTTTAGCCAACTTATTTTATTGTTAACTGACACAAATTGTGAGCTGCAAACCGTTTGGCTACTCCACACGCTGACCACACGCTCCTTTTGTACACAGTCTTCAGAGAGTCTAATGCTATTGAGCCTTTATTGTATGACGCGGTTCGTTTGATTAATTTATTTATTTTACTAGCCGACCCGGCAGACTTCGTACTGCCTAATTAAATTGCAATAAAGTCCTGTCAAAATGATTTGTAATGTGACATTTTTTTGTTCCTACATATTTTATAGTCGGGGCAAAAAAATCTCCTGAACAGAACCGTCACCCTGGTGATAGGGCGTTGTGAATAAGAAATATAATTAAATGAAACATATTATAAAAGCATTTAAAAATAAGTAATCGCTTTATTGTTAATCATGTGAATCATAATTATTAACAAAAATCTGTTTTATTTTCATTATAGTGCTTTGTGATATATGATGTTTTTTGTTTGATTACCTGGCGCATAGACAAACAAATCTGATGGTTTTCCAACACGGGAACAGGCAACATACAGTTGACCATGTGAGAAACATGGGTTTTCCAGATTAATACCAAAAACACTTAATGATTGCCCCTGGGACTTGTTTATGGTCATAGCAAAAGCAAGCCGAACTGGAAACTGTAGTCGTTTAAAGTCAACCGGCACATCAGTCGGAATCATTGGGATGCGCGGTATCAGAACGTCTTCTCCTTTATACTTTCCTTTCAGTATCGTTGCTTCTATCACATTGTTTAGTATTTTTTTTATCGCTAACCGTGTGCCGTTGCAAAGACGCAGTTGGTTGATATTTCGCAACATTATAACTACCGATCCAACCTTTAATTGAAGATTGTGAGGTGGAAATCCTGGCAAATCCAGCGAGTTTAAAAATTCTGGTGGATAGTTCACTATATCATCTTGGTTAGTAGCTGAATCAACTGATTTATATACCCTCGATTCGCCTGTAATTTGTTCTTGAATTTTTAAATTTAATTCATTTACATCTATGTTTTTTGCAGCCAATATAGCTCGTTCGCTCAACCAATCATGGTTTCTGTAATTTTGAGAAACATCTGGAAACACCTTCTGAATAAGTTCATCTTTTGATCGAGTTAACTGACAAAAACTTTATACGTTGTAATTGATCATTTCGACGATGTAAAACAATATCACGGGATTCCAAGTTTTCTCCAACTACAACGATAGCAACTTCATCAATAGTTGGTGTATTATAACGCCTTCCATGTGGACCCGCAGGTGTTTTATCAGTTCTGATTACAATTTTGTGATTATCTGATGGCATCAGATCTAGGGCAGTTTTAAACAATATAATCAATTGATTGTGTTCATGAAATAAAGTTTATAAATTGTTCTACAATGGACCTCTTTACTAAATTATTATGTGCACAACGCAGATTAATTTCTTGTGCTGAATTGCCATTGCAATAATTAGTGATCATAGGTAACTAAACACTGCAGAAAACACGATATAGGTACGAATTAATTTGTTTCGTGTATCAGTTGTCAAAAGCAACCTCAGTAGAGTAGGTTACCGAAAATCCAAGAAAAACAACACTGACATTGACAGTTTGTTGTTGTTTTAACTTTTTTTTAATTTGATGTGACTTGGAGTCAAATCCTTCAAGCCGTACTAATGTTCTAAGTATGTAAAATAGGGATATGAAATAATAAAAACTCTTTTGTTGAGTATCGTTGTCTTTTTTTTTTGTTTATCCTCTAACGATGTATTCTGTGCTCCAACGCACACTGTTTTGATAGATATGATTGAATTTAAACTTTGTATAGCGGTAATAAAGTGCAAATTGACTCTTTACCGTTAAGAACATACCTACGTTGTTTAAACAATAGTGAGTGCTTGTAATTTAATATGAACTTTATAAAATAGCAATAAAGCTCAAATTGACTCTACGTTTTAGTTAGAAAAAGTTTGTATGGGAAAAAGAAAAGGGCTGTTTTTAGGGTTTTTCCGGCAATTATTTGAATTTTTCTCGCCGTAAAAACCATCTTTGAACTTCAACGAACATTTAAAAAAAGAATTGGCAAAATTGGTCCAGGCGTTGTTGAGTTATGCGCTTACCAACACATTTTGCGATTCATTTTTATATTATAGATTTCGCCAATGCTTTTTGTGTACACTACTTGGTCTTAGAAAGGGTGTAATGTTTAAACCTACTTTGGTACGGTTCTTACCACGATACAGTGGAAACCAACCCGAGGAAATAGCCTTTAACTTCAGTATGAGTATTGAATCTTTTGTTAAGTTTATGTTAAGAATATATATATATATATATATATATATATATATATATATATACGGGAATTAACAAGAACATGCATTAGGTATTTACATACCTTATTTTGCTTGACGTTTCGAGACGGTTGCACGTCCCGAGGTCGAAAGCTGCCTGGTGTAGCCATGTCACGTCTCCAAGTGCGAGGTGGAAGCTTCCATTTCTACCCTCGGGTCGTTGATATTCGAAGTACCGGCGCAAAACGCACTTACCGTATCTGTATATTGAACATTCGCCGACTGCGCATTAAAGTGGGGTGTTGTTAGCCGAATCACTGGATCCACGCCGATGACAATTTGAACATAGAAATGTAACAAAGTATTTATAGCATAAAGAAAATGTTGGTTTCATTTAAGATCTTGAAGAAACATAAACGTAGAAACTTTTAAACACTCTCGTTGCATGTTTAAGAATATAAATATATACAGGAATTAACGCGAAAATTCATTAGATATTTACATATCTCATTTTGCTTGACGTTTCAAGTCGGTTGCACGTCCCGTGGTCGCAAGCTGACTCGTGTAGCGATGTGGCCGAGTAGGATCGCATTTTCACGTAAAACTCTATATAACGCGAGTATAAGTCTCCTGAGACAGTTAGTAGTACTCGCCAACTTACGACCTTGCGAAGCACGTTGCATCGGTATTGCAGCCAGGTATGACACCGTCTTTCGTGAAGAACTCGCGTCATTGCGTCCAGATCGTACAAAGCATCCGATTGGAACCGGAAGATGTAATGGTAAGCTTTGACGTTGAGTCGCGCTTTACCAATGTTCCAACAAGGGAATGTCTGGACGTAGTGAGGGACAGACTGAGTGACAATGATATGCCTCACATCTATATTGATCTACTAAAACACTGCTTAGATGGCAACTAATTCCTCTTCCAAGGCCAATATTACCTCCAGATCGATGGTGTCGCAATTGGGAATCCAGTAGCTCCAGTATTGGCTAATATCTGGATGGAACATTTTGAGGAAATGGCGCTTAGCATCGGACCTAAGACCATCAGGCTTTGGAAAAGATACGTGGACGATATCTTTAGTATCGTAAAAGGAGGTAAGCAGGAAGTAGATCAATATGTGCAACACCTTAACTCCATTCATCCGAAAATGAGGTTCACCTACGAAATGGAAACTGACAGATCGTTGTCATTCTTGGATGTCAAAGTGACTGTGAGACCAGATGGGTCCTTAACACACTGCGTATACTGGAAGCTTACACACACAGATAGATACCTGCACGCCACGTCGCACCACCACCCTCGACACCTGCAATCCGTTATGACGTCACTAAAAAGAGAACACATGACCCCTGAATTTGAAGCTAGAGCTAGACCACGTTCAGGAGGTACTTAGGAAGAACAGATACCAGGTACAACGACAAATGACGCGGCCTATCAAGCGAGAAAAACATCCAGCGGTAAATAGATAACCGACCTACATGCCCTGCATTAGAGGTGTTACGGATAAAATAGGAGCCAAGTTAAAAAACTACTCCATTCCGACCGTATTTACACCAAGGGCCAAAGTATACAACATGGTGGGCACACCAAAGGATGTTCTACCGCTACAAACCCCAGGTGTCTATAAAATTAATTGCAGCTGCGGAAGCTCTTACATAGGGCAAACGAAGCGGACTATCGCTGAACGTATAAAAGGAGCACATCGCAGCTGTAAAGAACCGTCAAACGAACAAATCGGCGTATGCGGAACATTTACTTCAATCGGGTACCAATCACTGGATTGAATTTCATCGCCCCCAAGTCCTCTCCACGGCACGCCACTTTTACCCAAGAGTTGTGCGTGAAGCGATCGAAATCAGAAAACATAAAAAATTCAATCGGGAAGAGGGCTTCAAATTGTCATCGGCGTGGATCCAGTGATTCGGCTAACAACACCCCACTTTAATGCGCAGTCGGCGAATGTTCAATATACAGATACGGTAAGTATATATATATATATACGGGAATTAACAAGAACATGCATTAGGTATTTACATACCTTATTTTGCTTGACGTTTCGAGACGGTTGCACGTCCCGAGGTCGAAAGCTGCCTGGTGTAGCCATGTCACGTCTCCAAGTGCGAGGTGGAAGCTTCCATTTCTACCCTCGGGTCGTTGATATTCGAAGTACCGGCGCAAAACGCACTTACCGTATCTGTATATTGAACATTCGCCGACTGCGCATTAAAGTGGGGTGTTGTTAGCCGAATCACTGGATCCACGCCGATGACAATTTGAACATAGAAATGTAACAAAGTATTTATAGCATAAAGAAAATGTTGGTTTCATTTAAGATCTTGAAGAAACATAAACGTAGAAACTTTTAAACACTCTCGTTGCATGTTTAAGAATATAAATATATACAGGAATTAACGCGAAAATTCATTAGATATTTACATATCTCATTTTGCTTGACGTTTCAAGTCGGTTGCACGTCCCGTGGTCGCAAGCTGACTCGTGTAGCGATGTGGCCGAGTAGGATCGCATTTTCACGTAAAACTCTATATAACGCGAGTATAAGTCTCCTGAGACAGTTAATACGCAACAAACATAGTGAACTTAATAGTGCACAGTATGAGTTATATGCCATGCATGCGAAGTGTAGTGGGTTTTTATCTCGCGTTGATTATGATTTGTGTGATCGGATAACGTTCTTACAAGCAAGTCGCACGAACTATGTAGTGCTACTCACGAGCGAAAGTTTTCGAAGTTATTAAACCGACGGTATGCGAATAAAACGTTACCTATGGAATCGGTACAAACCAGTAATACCGTAATTAATCTATCCAACGCGAGTTTAAATGAATCTGCGATTAACATCTTGGCCAAAGGTTTAACCCCTTGTATGCCGGAACGCAGATCTACGCGAGACACAAAAGCTTTTTAATTGTGTCTGGTATTCCGGCATACAAGAGGTTAAACTTCGCATTAACACCTAAGCGAATACCGTACGAAAATATAATCAGCAGTGTTGAGGAGACGATTATCCGTAATAAAGTACCGCCCGGTGGTGCCGATCCCCCACGACAGGACGTCGCGGTGATATTACGGAAGTCGAAGATACCCACCAGCAATGTCACTATGGCAGAGCGTCAAGCACTGAAAAGGATTCGAGACAACCAGGATATTTTAATGCTTAAGGCTGACAAGGGAAACGCCACTGTAGTGATGAATACGGCTGATTATACATACAAGGTACGAGAGTTGTTTTGTGATAACAACGTGTATAAACTGGTCTCATATAACCCCACGGCCAGAGTAACGCGCAGAGTACGAGCACTGATACAAGACCACCAGTACCTGTTCACGGAAGATGAGTACAGCAAGTTATATGGTCCCAAACCATACCAACCACCTAGGCTATATGGTCTGCCTAAGGTACATAAGCCCAACATGCCACTGCGGCCTATTGTAAGTCAGATTTCCTCGCCAACTTACGACCTTGCGAAGCACGTTGCATCGGTATTGCAGCCAGGTATGACACCGTCTTTCGTGAAGAACTCGCGTCATTGCGTCCAGATCGTACAAAGCATCCGATTGGAACCGGAAGATGTAATGGTAAGCTTTGACGTTGAGTCGCGCTTTACCAATGTTCCAACAAGGGAATGTCTGGACGTAGTGAGGGACAGACTGAGTGACAATGATATGCCTCACATCTATATTGATCTACTAAAACACTGCTTAGATGGCAACTAATTCCTCTTCCAAGGCCAATATTACCTCCAGATCGATGGTGTCGCAATTGGGAATCCAGTAGCTCCAGTATTGGCTAATATCTGGATGGAACATTTTGAGGAAATGGCGCTTAGCATCGGACCTAAGACCATCAGGCTTTGGAAAAGATACGTGGACGATATCTTTAGTATCGTAAAAGGAGGTAAGCAGGAAGTAGATCAATATGTGCAACACCTTAACTCCATTCATCCGAAAATGAGGTTCACCTACGAAATGGAAACTGACAGATCGTTGTCATTCTTGGATGTCAAAGTGACTGTGAGACCAGATGGGTCCTTAACACACTGCGTATACTGGAAGCTTACACACACAGATAGATACCTGCACGCCACGTCGCACCACCACCCTCGACACCTGCAATCCGTTATGACGTCACTAAAAAGAGAACACATGACCCCTGAATTTGAAGCTAGAGCTAGACCACGTTCAGGAGGTACTTAGGAAGAACAGATACCAGGTCCAACGACAAATGACGCGGCCTATCAAGCGAGAAAAACATCCAGCGGTAAATAGATAACCGACCTACATGCCCTGCATTAGAGGTGTTACGGATAAAATAGGAGCCAAGTTAAAAAACTACTCCATTCCGACCGTATTTACACCAAGGGCCAAAGTATACAACATGGTGGGCACACCACAGGATGTTCTACCGCTACAAACCCCAGGTGTCTATAAAATTAATTGCAGCTGCGGAAGCTCTTACATAGGGCAAACGAAGCGGACTATCGCTGAACGTATAAAAGGAGCACATCGCAGCTGTAAAGAACCGTCAAACGAACAAATCGGCGTATGCGGAACATTTACTTCAATCGGGTACCAATCACTGGATTGAATTTCATCGCCCCCAAGTCCTCTCCACGGCACGCCACTTTTACCCAAGAGTTGTGCGTGAAGCGATCGAAATCAGAAAACATAAAAAATTCAATCGGGAAGAGGGCTTCAAATTGTCATCGGCGTGGATCCAGTGATTCGGCTAACAACACCCCACTTTAATGCGCAGTCGGCGAATGTTCAATATACAGATACGGTAAGTGCGTTTTGCGCCGGTACTTCGAATATCAACGACCCGAGGGTAGAAATGGAAGCTTCCACCTCGCACTTGGAGACGTGACATGGCTACACCAGGCAGCTTTCGACCTCGGGACGTGCAACCGTCTCGAAACGTCAAGCAAAATAAGGTATGTAAATACCTAATGCATGTTCTTGTTAATTCCCGTATATGTATATATATACTTACCGTATCTGTATATTGAACATTCGCCGACTGCGCATTAAAGTGGGGTGTTGTTAGCCGAATCACTGGATCCACGCCGATGACAATTTGAAGCCCTCTTCCCGATTGAATTTTTTATGTTTTCTGATTTCGATCGCTTCACGCACAACTCTTGGGTAAAAGTGGCGTGCCGTGGAGAGGACTTGGGGGCGATGAAATTCAATCCAGTGATTGGTACCCGATTGAAGTAAATGTTCCGCATACGCCGATTTGTTCGTTTGACGGTTCTTTACAGCTGCGATGTGCTCCTTTTATACGTTCAGCGATAGTCCGCTTCGTTTGCCCTATGTAAGAGCTTCCGCAGCTGCAATTAATTTTATAGACACCTGGGGTTTGTAGCGGTAGAACATCCTGTGGTGTGCCCACCATGTTGTATACTTTGGCCCTTGGTGTAAATACGGTCGGAATGGAGTAGTTTTTTAACTTGGCTCCTATTTTATCCGTAACACCTCTAATGCAGGGCATGTAGGTCGGTTATCTATTTACCGCTGGATGTTTTTCTCGCTTGATAGGCCGCGTCATTTGTCGTTGTACCTGGTATCTGTTCTTCCTAAGTACCTCCTGAACGTGGTCTAGCTCTAGCTTCAAATTCAGGGGTCATGTGTTCTCTTTTTAGTGACGTCATAACGGATTGCAGGTGTCGAGGGTGGTGGTGCGACGTGGCGTGCAGGTATCTATCTGTGTGTGTAAGCTTCCAGTATACGCAGTGTGTTAAGGACCCATCTGGTCTCACAGTCACTTTGACATCCAAGAATGACAACGATCTGTCAGTTTCCATTTCGTAGGTGAACCTCATTTTCGGATGAATGGAGTTAAGGTGTTGCACATATTGATCTACTTCCTGCTTACCTCCTTTTACGATACTAAAGATATCGTCCACGTATCTTTTCCAAAGCCTGATGGTCTTAGGTCCGATGCTAAGCGCCATTTCCTCAAAATGTTCCATCCAGATATTAGCCAATACTGGAGCTACTGGATTCCCAATTGCGACACCATCGATCTGGAGGTAATATTGGCCTTGGAAGAGGAATTAGTTGCCATCTAAGCAGTGTTTTAGTAGATCAATATAGATGTGAGGCATATCATTGTCACTCAGTCTGTCCCTCACTACGTCCAGACATTCCCTTGTTGGAACATTGGTAAAGCGCGACTCAACGTCAAAGCTTACCATTACATCTTCCGGTTCCAATCGGATGCTTTGTACGATCTGGACGCAATGACGCGAGTTCTTCACGAAAGACGGTGTCATACCTGGCTGCAATACCGATGCAACGTGCTTCGCAAGGTCGTAAGTTGGCGAGGAAATCTGACTTACAATAGGCCGCAGTGGCATGTTGGGCTTATGTACCTTAGGCAGACCATATAGCCTAGGTGGTTGGTATGGTTTGGGACCATATAACTTGCTGTACTCATCTTCCGTGAACAGGTACTGGTGGTCTTGTATCAGTGCTCGTACTCTGCGCGTTACTCTGGCCGTGGGGTTATATGAGACCAGTTTATACACGTTGTTATCACAAAACAACTCTCGTACCTTGTATGTATAATCAGCCGTATTCATCACTACAGTGGCGTTTCCCTTGTCAGCCTTAAGCATTAAAATATCCTGGTTGTCTCGAATCCTTTTCAGTGCTTGACGCTCTGCCATAGTGACATTGCTGGTGGGTATCTTCGACTTCCGTAATATCACCGCGACGTCCTGTCGTGGGGGATCGGCACCACCGGGCGGTACTTTATTACGGATAATCGTCTCCTCAACACTGCTGATTATATTTTCGTACGGTATTCGCTTAGGTGTTAATGCGAAGTTTAACCTCTTGTATGCCGGAATACCAGACACAATTAAAAAGCTTTTGTGTCTCGCGTAGATCTGCGTTCCGGCATACAAGGGGTTAAACCTTTGGCCAAGATGTTAATCGCAGATTCATTTAAACTCGCGTTGGATAGATTAATTACGGTATTACTGGTTTGTACCGATTCCATAGGTAACGTTTTATTCGCATACCGTCGGTTTAATAACTTCGAAAACTTTCGCTCGTGAGTAGCACTACATAGTTCGTGCGACTTGCTTGTAAGAACGTTATCCGATCACACAAATCATAATCAACGCGAGATAAAAACCCACTACACTTCGCATGCATGGCATATAACTCATACTGTGCACTATTAAGTTCACTATGTTTGTTGCGTATTAACTGTCTCAGGAGACTTATACTCGCGTTATATAGAGTTTTACGTGAAAATGCGATCCTACTCGGCCACATCGCTACACGAGTCAGCTTGCGACCACGGGACGTGCAACCGACTTGAAACGTCAAGCAAAATGAGATATGTAAATATCTAATGAATTTTCGCGTTAATTCCTGTATATATTTATATTCTTAAACATGCAACGAGAGTGTTTAAAAGTTTCTACGTTTATGTTTCTTCAAGATCTTAAATGAAACCAACATTTTCTTTATGCTATAAATACTTTGTTACATTTCTATGTTTATAGAAATATCGAAGTATACGTAAGTAGTTTTTTAATAAAATAAACAGTATTCATTTTAAAGATTTACATAAAAACCTACCTGTTATATGCCTTATACTTTTTAAAATCATGATTTAATAATTATATTTCTGATAGGAAACAAATATATTAAACTAATCTCATTTTCTCACCTAAAGATGATCTTTTAAGCATAGCTGCAATACAAACCAAAGGCAGAACTTGGCAAGTGTCTTTTACACTGACGAGTGAGTTGCTAATATATTTAATCTTACACACAGAGCGCGCGCAACCCTTGCTAGATTACATCAGAAATGCATACTAAAGGTTCCGGGGCTCAATTACTAACAGCCTACCCGAGCAGCTTCCTATATTTAGCGACCAGTTATGTGGATACGCATCGTTACAAAGATACAATTAGTACAACCGATTGCTGAGTTTGGCTTGGTTTGAAGTTAGCTGGTTGGCAGTTTCATTGCCAAAGACCTAATCGCAAAACAATTGATACATTTTAATTTTGCTTATATCAAAAACAATACCCTAGTGAACAGAATAACAGACAAGAGAGGTTTGCAAGTGCAAGCTCACGGAGCCTACTACTGTATTTTTAAATTTAGTATGTCTAAATTTGCTAATTATTGCTTGTTAAACGGTGAAGGAAAACATCGTGAGGAAACTTGCAGCATCTAAAAATTACCTACAATATCCTCCAAAGCAATGTTACTAACTTGCCACCACTAGCCAACATACTTCTCATGATGATGATATTGAAGAACCAAACTCGTTGAGCATCAGTAAATTATATAGCTTCCTATCAAATCAGTGTTTAGTCATATCGTTTCTCTATTTTACACTAAACAATGTACTATACCGTAGATATAACAAAATACATACAAGTCTCTTCTTTCGTTTTATTATCAAAGTGGCAAAGCAAACAAGGCTATATAGCAAATAATGTCTTAACTATATTCTCAGAAACACAAAATGGCCAATAATTCTAAGAAGCAATAAGTTTTACCAGTAATTAGTAGATTTATCTTTCGATGACATAGTTTATTCCCAAGTTAGCAAACCAACACACGTAGAGTATACACTACTTGAATTAGCCTTGTTTGTTTCTAAATCTCTCGTGTGTAGGCCCTGCTTTATTGTACTCATTTAGATAAAATCTTCTCTGGGAATGTGTAGGCAATCTTGAAGAAAGGCTGGCATTAAGAGATAGGAGAAGCTGTTTGATATAATCTGAATGGAAATGTTTTAGCTGTTTCTGGTTTGGTGGCTTAATTTACAGGTATTAGTTTCCTCGGTTTGTACATACATAATTATTGTACAAACAGGGACAGAAAGTTTCTTCTAATAAAGTACACCAAATTGTTATTCGATTTCCTTATTTTAAGTTCTTTGTTCAAAAGTGTTGGGGGTTAACTCTGCGACGAAAATAATTTTACCGCAGAGTTTATTACAGAAATTAAATACACTATATGTCTCTTCATTTCATTTTATATTAAAAATTTTAACCCCATAAGTACTACTTTGCTGCAAATTTGCGTTTGTCGATTCCACATTATCTTTAGGGCATGATGCGATAAAGTCTCGTAATGTGCGTCTTACCAAGAAACTACTTTATTTATCTGCTCTAAAATATCTCTAACAACTTGAGACGTAACTTCAGCATTAGTATGAAGATACTATATTTAACGTGTAGGTCCAATCTCATGCAAAATCGGAGTAACCATCAGGCTCTCCTATATGCAAAGTTTACAGTGCCATAATATTGAGTTCAAATAATACTATGAACCAAGTCAGTTGCTTAAAGTTAATCAGCTGCCAGTAAAATAAACTTCTTTCATTAACCGCAGTAATATTTCTACGATTACAAAGTTTCACAACATAATTTTTAATTACAGTTTGAATATTAAACTCCGTTTTACGAGCGGGTTAAGTTACAGGTTTAAAGTTTTACAATAGTGTAAAGCTTAGTTTGTAACGCGAATAGTTCGTGAACTATGAAGAAGATTTACAAGGATTTGATGCGGTGGAAGAAGTTTGTTGCGAACGTAATTGTTGAATGATTGCAGCGCATTGTGTTGTGTTGGTGGATTGATTGTATTATTTTTATACCGAACTTTGTAAAGAGTATTTTGTTATTGTATCACTAACAAACTGCCATGCAGAGGGTAGGTAGGAGGTACCGAGTTTGAATCCTCTGCGCGCACCATTGACTTTTCGATGTTATGTGTATATTAAATAGTTTATTATCAGAGGCTTACCTCGTGCCTTGCAGAGCACGTTAAGGCGTTATTAAATCCTAAGTGAAGTAAAACAGTTTGTTTAAAGTCTATGGTAGCGCCACCTACCTTTCCATCGAGAATTAATCACATCAACGTCAATCGTTCTACGCTTGCTCGTCCATTGCGAGCGATCCTATTGTCTCCTTCCCTCGCTCCCAAGGCACGCCTACGAACAGTCTAGAATAATCCGTGTCGCGACGAAGACAAAATCGCACCGCCATATTTTTACCGCTCCCGGTTTATACCAAAAACTCAACAAACCGCCCGCGAGTGAAGTGATTGTGTAGTGGAGTGATTCAATGCAACTTAAGGATTCTCGAAGACACCAGGAGGCTGCCATTTGCAAGGAAAGAGGACTGACGTACAAGGTAAGGCGTGTTCCCACACCCCGTCTATTCGTCTCCTATCCTTTCCATGAACCCATTATCATTCACTTCCTCATTTCCTAGTCGATAAGAACCCAAATCCTACAGTCCACAATATTAATAGTTTTCCCAAATCGACTAGGAACATTCGGTTCGCCGAATCATTTTTTGGTCCATACGAGTCGGATTCATTTACGTTTTATACGTAACACCTCGTTATATCTCTATACCTAGGCAGTTATAGCACCTAGCTATACTCCTAGTCCATTTACATAACCGTCACATGGTTATTTCCACACGTATCAGTAGGTAATATACTTTTATGTAGCTACCTACTTACCCAATTATTATTTCTGGAACTATCATAGTTGTCTTGTAAATCTCATATTTCAAGCACCTTTTAATTCCACCGCTTTAAAGTGTTGCCTACTTAGGTAAAATGATAGGTACTCTAGGTATTCTTTTTTTGTTTCGGTCTCATTAGCTTATACTTACGTAAGCATGTCACAACAAAAGAAGCCACGCGTGTCGGAAGACAGAGAGATGACAATCTTAGAAGCAAAACGCAATATTTTATTTGAGCGTATTCAAAACATTTACGAGCGTTCAAAGACCGCCGCCGCTTCTGATAGTAATAGGGAGTCATTTCTCAGTTATTGTATGACAGTAGATAGTATTCGAATAGATTTTCATAAGTTGTTAGACGATTATAACGCAAGATTGCTTTCTACTAATCCTGATGAAAAACCGAATTATCAGGCGTACACCTCATTCGAAGATCTTTATTGTATCATTAAGCGAATACAATAGCAATTGGAGGATAAATATTCGGCACAGCCCGTTGCAGCGGCTCGCACGCCGAGATTACCGCCAATCGAGATTATGTCGTTTGACGGAGATATACGAAATTGGCCGTTATTCTATGCGAGTTTTAAGTCCACAGTGCACGATAATGGTTCTCTGACAGATGCTGACAGGTTGTACTATTTAATAGGTAAACTGTCACCGAAGGCCCAGTCCGTATTTGCAGGTGTCACACCCAGTGCTGAGAATTATCAGGTCATATTTCAGTCACTACTTGATAGATATCAAGACACTCGCGTCCTAGCGTCTACCTACTTTGATCAAGCTTTAAATCTTAAACTGTCCGGTGCCGCGTCTGTCGCGAATTTTCAGCTGTTTATAGATAACTTCGTAACCGCGGTTAATTCTCTTAGAAACTTGAAATTAGAAGATCTTTCCGACTTTATGTTGCTTCAACTCGCTTTAAAGAAGTTTGACACTGAAACAATTCGCGCATTCGAGATGACGGAACGCAATAATAAAATACCTACACTAGATAGTTTTATTTCGTTCATCAAAGATCAGTGTCGAATATTTCATAATACGCAGTCTAGTTCATCTAGCCCGTCTAATACTAACAGCAGCAAACAAAGGTAGAATAAAGTGCGAAATAGTAATAATAACTCGATCCCTAATTCGCAATCTTACGTAACATGCTTGGAATCTAATAATAATAATTCACAGAAGTGTTTGTGCAGTAATATAGTGCACAACCATTTCTATAAGTGTCCCGCCTTTAATGGTTTAAATCCAACTGCTCGTTTCAAGTGCGTAAAAGATAACAAAGCATGCATTAATTGCTTAAGTATAAAGCATAAAACGAGTGATTGTTCTAGTAAGACGAGATGTCGTTCATGTAATCAGCGACAACACTCATTGTTGCACTTCGATAAAGGTAGTCCGTTGTCAAGCCAAGCCGCTAACCTTGACACACTTACGTCGCAGGTGCAGGCTACGATAACTGCGCCTCCCACGATTCAGAATGAAATATCGTTGTGTACGACATCCATCGTGCGGGCGACGCGCACGCGCGGACGGCCCTCGCGCATCTATAATGATCCGCGCGGGGCCAAGCCGCAGTGTATGGCGTCCAAGACGGTACTGTTAGCGACAGCGCAAGTTATCGTTTATGATATAAATGGATCGCCGCACATGGTACGTTGTCTGCTCGATAGCGCATCTC
The DNA here is from genome assembly GCA_944739405.2 of Euclidia mi. Taxonomy (NCBI): domain Eukaryota; kingdom Metazoa; phylum Arthropoda; class Insecta; order Lepidoptera; family Erebidae; genus Euclidia; species Euclidia mi. The sequence goes on along the minus strand of OX123204.2, from coordinate 18,774,592 downwards.
AGAGCAATTTCATAACATTTGATTGTTTGAAACGCCTCGGATTGTGGAATAAAACAAATACTGACTTAGTAGTCAAAGGAATCGGCGGGTCAGAAAAACATTGCAAGGGTTCCGTAGATATTAAAATACATTCGCGTTTTGATAGGGATATTAGTTTTAATATTTCTTCGCTTATAGTGGAGCGTATTACGGACACATTGCCAAACGCTAATGTGGACGTATCGCTACTCACACACCTCGAGACATTACCGCTAGCAGACGCGGAATTTGCGAATCCGGCAGAAATTGATGTTTTGATCGGAGCTTCAATATTTCCGCACTTGTTACTACCTAAAGTTGTACGTAGTGAGCAACATAATTTACCGCCCGCTATTGAGACGGTATTTGGGTTTGTGATTATGGGTAGCGTACCTACGTTACATACTTCTCATTATATTACGTCTTGTTGTTGTTCTGTTCTTCAAGAAATCAAGGTGGCTGCTAAAACTGTGTGTAAGATAAAGGACTTATTAGCTATGCTACGCTCTGCTATGCTATGCCATGCTTTGCTATGCTACGCTATGCTATACTATGCTACGCTATGCTGCGCTATGCTACGCTATGCTATGCTATGCCATGCTATACTATGCTACGCTACGCTACACCATGCTATGCTATGCCATGCTATGCTATGCTATGCTATGCCATGCCACGCTATGCTACGCTATGCTACGCTATGCTACGCTATGCTACGCTACGCTACGCCATGCTACGCCATGCTACGCCATGCTACGCCATGCTACGCCATGCTACGCCATGCTACGCCATGCTACGCCATGCTACGCCATGCTACGCCATGCTAAGCCATGCTACGCCATGCTACGCCATGCTACGCCATGCTACGCCATGCTACGCCATGCTACGCCATGCTACGCTATGCTACGCCATGCTACGCTATGCTATGGTACGCTACGCTATGCTATGCTATGCTAAGCTACGCTACACTATACTATACTACACTTCCGCTTTGTATATGGATGACATTTCCTGTAGTGTCATACCCGCTCCGCTAGCAATTTCGCTTTGTGAAGAGCTCATTCAGCTTTTCAAGCGAGGCTTGATCTTGTCAAATGGGTAAGCAACTCTAAGGAGGTTCTCGCACGCATACCAGAGTCTCATAAAGCTTCTCCAGACATTGAGTTTGAGAAGTCTGTACCGCATAAAGTGCTCGGTTTACGCTGGGGCAAATCCTGTGATACTTTTCGGTTTGACGTCTCACCGCCAGATGATAAGTGCACCAAACGCACTATGCTGTCCACAGTGGCTCGACTATGGGACATAATGGGTTTTGTGGCTCCCACAATTTTGTTCCTCAAGCTCTTGATCAAGGAACTTTGGCTATCAAAGTGTAAGTGGGACGAAACACCTTCTGACCATATTGTCGCCGCTTGGGGCCAGTTTTGTATTGAGCTTACCGCGCTCAATCAAATTACTATTCCGCGTCATCTTGGGTTGATAGATGGATGTACCATCAATTTAACCCTGCAGTAGTCGCGCATCTAGAAGTAACGTAAGTGGTCGCGCGGATTACATACGTAGTCCATTTTAAAATTGATATAAAAATAAAATTTGGAGAAAACTCCTTATTCTTTTTTAATAAAAATACTATTAGTAGTGTTTTTTTAAGAACATTTAATTCACGAAACCTAATTACAACCCTAAAGTTAGAAAACAATTAACCAAAACAAAAATCGTCTCTAAATAAGCATAAATACGACATTATTTACTCAAATGGAGATCACAATAAATTTTTGTATGAAAAACTAACTACTAAATTCGATTTTTTGCACTGGATTGACACATAATCCAAAAATGATCCCTACATATAAACGTGTTGCACGCGGTACACATTTTTCTGGTGCTTTTACTGCGGCTTCTTCACAGTCATAGAAATGACGCAATTCGACGCTCAAAATTGAGGTAGTTGCTTGAGTTTTAGGATACAAAATGCCCAGAAAGTATTTTATCTTGTTTGTTAGATGCTTGGTAACGATTTTCTTCGATTATCTTATGAGCCAGTGGCGTCATCCGAGCCAAGTTGATCCATTATTCGTTTGCGCTACAAAATTCACAAAGGTATGCTTCTATTTCTGCAGCTTGGCGATTATTCTCCATATTTATACTAAAATATAAGTAAACTTATGTTATAACAACAAATGTGAATAAATAAAGTCTAATTATAGCAATCAACTCAATTATAGATAAAAATACAAAATTTTAGAACAATGAATAAGGAAAAAAAAACTTACATAATCGGTCGCGCGGATTACAATTGTAGTCCACGCCCTTCTCTGAACTCCTGTGAGCGACCACAGGGCACGATTTGCAGTTACACTGCACTGAGCGAGTTGCCCAAACATTCATTTGAAAGCATCTAGCGGCTTATTAAAATGGCGCAAACCGATTTTGAGAAATTGACGATCTTATATAGGTGGATTACATATGTAATCCGCGCGACCACTCCAGGGTTAATAGGTTTCGCTGACGCCAGCGAGCGTGCTTACGGCGGAGTCGTATATCTGCGAGTTCGCATTGTTTCTAACTGCTCGGCGCAGTTAGTTTGTGCTAAGCTAAAGCTTTGCTATGTATTTTTACATGCTTAACAATGCGCGCTACGCTTATTGAAGTTGCGACATATTTAAGCACGGTGTCATTCCTTGCAGCCCTTAAACGATTTCTCTCACGGCGCGGCCATATACAGTGTTTGTATACGGATAGCGGCACTTGTTTCGTGGGCGCAAGCTCTTATTTACGCGACCTCTATAAGTTTCTCAGAGAAGAAAATCGTACTCCTCTTCAGGAAGAACTTTCCATAGATCATATTGACTGGAAGTTTATTCCACCAGCATCACCACATTTCGATGGATGTTGGGAAAGCATGGTCAAATTAATTAAAACGCATCTCTTCAAAGTTATAGGTCAACAGATCCTCTCTTACGAAGAGCTTTTAACTGTCCTTGCACAAGTCGAGGCACTGATCAACTCGCGTCCGCTCACGGCATTGAGTAGTGACCCTGCAGAACCATCCGCGTTAAGCCCTGCACATTTTCTGAACACAGTGCCATTATCGTCACTTCCGGCTCCTGAAGCAGACTCTTCAAGCTTGCTTCAGAGACATATTCTGCTGGATAAACTCGTGCAGTCGTTCTGGCGGCGCTGGCGTGCGGAATAGCTACACCAGCTTCAGGCTAGATCCAAGTGGAATAGTCCTGCATCCCCTTTACAGGAGGGTACGTTGGTCGTTCTAATACATGATAATGCTCCGCCGCTTTCATGGCCGTTAGTCATCGTAGAGAAACTGCATACTACCAAGGACGGTACAACCCACGTTATTACCGTGAAAACCGCAAAGGGGAGCTACGTGCGCCCTGTTGTACGTCTCTGTCCGCTTCCAACTCAGTGAGATCTAGCCTGAGGTTGGATCTACCTCTTAGTTTAAGTATTTAGTTTGTAGTTTTCGCTATTATTGCGTTTGTAGTTTTCGCTAAAGTTAATTTAGATTAATTTTATTACCATATCGCTGTCTTAGCCTATTGATGGGTTATGCGGTAGTACACCCAACATAGCTAAGTTCAATTCTATTTTTTTTAAAGGCAACCCTTTAGGGCCGGGGGGATATGGTAGCGCCATCTACCTTTCCATCGAGAATTAATCACATCAACGACAATCGTTCCACGCTTGCTCGTCCAATGCGAGCGATCCTATTGTCTCCTTCCCTCGCTCCCAAGGCACGCCTACGAACAGTCTAGAATAATCCGTGTCGCGACGAAGACAAAATCGCACCGCCATATTTTTACCGCTCCCGGTTTATACCAAAAACTCAACAAACCGCCCGCGAGTGAAGTGATTGTGTAGTGGAGTGATTCAATGCAGCTTAAGGATTCTCGAAGACACCAGGAGGCTGCCATTTGCAAGGAAAGAGGACTGACGTACAAGGTAAGGCGTGTTCCCACACCCCGTCTATTCGTCTCCTATCCTTTCCATGAACCCATTATCATTCACTTCCTCATTTCCTAGTCGATAAGAAGCCAAACCCTACAGTCCACAATATTAATAGTTTTTCCAAATCGACTAGGAACATTCGGTTCGCCGAAACAGTCTACAAAATATGCTTAATAGGAAATATTTTAGGTGTAGTTGTCATTGAACAAAAGCCTACAGATAGGACGGGATGAATTGAACAGTTTTCTGGTGGTATCGAGATCAATAGAAAGAGAGACATTTGTTCAACAATGGGACAGAAACGGTTAATGACTAACGGGATATACCCACAAAACTCGAAAAACATCCAAAACTTTACCTCTGTTTAAGAATCCACAACATATACATATCTGAGCTATACAACCTATACACTGCAAACATAATATTAACATGACATCACTGCATGATAGTATTTGCTCTCAGATATAAAATAATGACATTGTTGCCGATACAACTATCCATTTTTACAAGTTTATTTAAACATCTGCCTTCGTAGCTGCAAGTCGTTTACAAAGTAAGTTTACGAGTCAACATTAACATATATGATACGCCACATTAAGTGTTTAATATCCTGTCGCTCGGAGCTATATAAACATAAACTTAAGTTGCGTCCACATCTTTGCAATGTGTTGCAAAATTATTGCGAGCTGCACATTGTTATCATTTGTTTTTGAGACGATTATAAGAAGCACATTTGCCGCACATGAACCCAATTATCTTATCCGTTTGTTATATAGTGAAAGTCAATATTTTTGCTGAAAATCAATGTGAAATCCTTAAATTATGCCTCAGAGGCGCGTCATAATTATCAGTGTTAACCTCGTGAGCCATGCAAAGGCGTCGGGCGTAGCGCTTTTAGGACATTCACCATATGTAGACGCACCTCTATAAGTCAAGTTAGAGCTACTTAGGTCAAACCTGGCTTCATCACAATAAACATTAAGTATGTATCCTACTGAGTGTTTATTGAGATGGTGAATGTCAGATTATTATGGTAGGTGCGGCAAGTAGTTGCTCGTAAATCTTATGGACTTTAGAAGTCGAACTCTGAAATGTAAAGGCATTTTGGAATTCATATTGATTCAGCTCATGATATTTATATTGCTATATAATATTTATAGAGGTGGACCCCAGGCTCCAGGGCCGAAGGCAAGACCTTCGGCCTTTGAGCCTGGGGTCATAACTGAGTAAGAAAACGAGTATCAACTCTGGCCAGTTTAAGTAGACAACACGCATAAATTCAGGAGGGAGTCCGCCAAGATTTTAATTTAACTTGAACCATTTTTCTTAATTTGTTGGTACAATTTTTCAGGCAAACTTTGAAGCTATCAACATTTAGACGGACAATTGTCTTATACCTTAATATATGGTTCCTGTTAATGTCACTAGATGGTGCTTTGTTCAAATTGTTTTTAATGAAAATATGTAATGATGAAATAATGAAGACTGATGGCTTTAGGTTTTACTTTCAGAGATGGTGGCGGGATTGTATTGTTTCAACTATAAGTTTGAATTACGTTGTAAAATGAACTGGAAAATATGTAAAGGTATTTTGAAATTCATATTGGTTCAGCTCATGATATTTAGGTTGCTATATAATATTTATAGAGGCGGTCGCCAGGCTCCAAGGCCGAAGGCAAGACCTTCGGCCTTGGAGCCTGGGGTTCACCGGTCACGACTGGGTCAACGCTAGGATGATGATGATAATAGAAAAGAAAATTAATAGAGGTAACGAGGATCTTATTCTGGTCTGTAACCACTTACCCTATTCGAGTATTGCATATCAGTAATATTAGGATATATTCTTATTATTAGTGCGTTTCTGATCATGAGTCAAATAAATGTGCAATGAGACGTAAGGACGCTTCTCACCAACACTTCATTTCATGGCTTCATACCGCGTTGTGGCATACGGGCCGAACCAAGGCAAAGAGCGCGGTTCTTGCAACTGCTCTTTTCCACACGCTCTTTCTTTACAAAGTAAGTACACAGATTAAGAGAAAATAGTAAGAGAGAGAAAAGATTAAGAGTCGGTACTCTCACCCACCAGAAAAAAAATTACGACAAAAATGCTGATCTTTCCCACATTTGGACTTATAACCTACCTATCTCTTTCCTAAAACAAAATAAGCATGAATACGCACATACACAGTGGGCAATAATCTTAATCCAATTTGGTCCTATACAAACATATTCGATCAGGTTGAACATTGGAATGCTTGTGCTCCCTGGGGTCACAGACAATACGTTTTCGCACATGATAAATAAATGGCTTTACATTTGTCCCAAAGAGCCATCTCAATAGTACCGTCGTGGGAATAAAGATTTAGTAATTAAAACTCTGAAAAATTTTGTAATTGAAACTCTTGTCCGTGTGGTGACGGATTAAGAATACGAATTGTCACCGCCCCATATCATCCCATGGGTGTCGTAGGAGCCGACAGAGGGAGCATATTATGCAGAGAACAGCACTGTAAGAGAAGGAAAACTTGATACAAACCCTATACCAACACGCTTGGCCAGCGTGGTATAGTAGGCCAATTCCTCCTTTCAAAGGAGAGGCCTAGTCCAGCAGTGGACTATTAAAGGCTGATGATGATGATGATGATGAATTAAAACTCTTAAGGAATTTATTTTTGCTGTCATAAAACTTTACAATGCTTTTTAAATTTTACTTAAAATCAATTTGTCTGAGTTAATATAGGCATTATTATGCAGACAAATACTGAAAGTAGAACATAATAAATATGACGTTATTTGTCAAATAATTTTATTGATCGATACATTTCAAACAGTGGTGAAATAGCACCTTTTTTGTTTTAACTTTCGGCTTATATTTTGAGTTCTCTTACCGATACTTATGAATTATATTTACTTCTAATATACATCAAGTGTTAGTATTAGGGTACTTAGAACTTACATTACAAATGGTCTGAAAATTATAATTGCCTTTATACAGAGACCAATAAGATCTGGTTGCTAGAGCAATTATATTGGCATTGGCAATAGAACAAAAGAAGGGGCAGCAACTTATTTTGCCATTGCTGAATGGCAATAGCAAGTTGTGAACGTTTTATTCCATACAGTATGTTGCTTGCTATTCAATTTTCATACATAATTCGTGCATGATCACGTTCCTATCTAGTTTCACAAACCTAATTTTGAGATATCAAATGTAATAGATGGAAATAAATTGCTTTACTCCCAACGGCCTAATTTGAATTAAATAAATCTATAAATTAACAGGTTTTTATCGTTAATTACTGTGCAATTAGCGGGCCATTAGTCGAATAACTGTGGAATGTCAACCATGACGTCATTAATTGCGTCACCTTGCTTGTAGGTACTATATTTGGGCTCTGTATTATTAGGGTTCCGTAACTAAAAGGTAAAAAACGGAACCCTATTACTAAGCCTCCGCTGTCTGTCTGTCTGTCTGTCTGTCCGTCTGTCCGTCTGTCTGTCACCAGGCTGTATCTCATAAGCCATGATAGCTAGAAAGCTGAAATTTTCACAAATTATGTATTTCAGTTGCCGCTATAACAACAAATACTAAAAATAAAAAAAATAAAAATATTAAGGGGGGTCCCATACAAAAAACGTGTTTTTTTTCGTATTTTTTGCTCAAAATTACTTACTGTAACAGGTAGACGCTTTAAATTTTTACAGAATATGTAGTTGTATATTACCTTTCAAAATAAATAATTAAAATTTAAAAAAGTAAATAATAAAGGGGGGCTCTCATACAACAAACGTAATTTTTAAGCAATTTGTTACTCGATCTTAATAAACAGGTAGAAACTTATAAAGTATTTAAGTATACATACAACGAACGTGATTTTCTTTTATAGATGATGGTACGGAACCCTTCGTGCGCGAGACCGACTCGCACTTGCCCAATTTTATACGATTTGATGTATTGTATTGAGTACATATGGGCTATAAGTATGTTATTTAATTTAATACTTTCTTGGTCATGTAATATACACAGGGTGTTGATCTGCATTTGTAAAATATTGTAATAATACCATAATTATAGACATTATACTTATTCACCTAAAATTATTTTAAACAGTGTGCGATAATATACTTAAGACCTTATTTTCATAAAACTTTACTTGGAAAATCAAAATAATCTGTTGACTGGTAGTAGTAGGTACGTGTGCTTGCATTTGTTAGGTAACTGCAATGCGAGCTCGCGGCGATTAGCCGAGCGACGGCAGGGGTCAATACACTGAGTTGATTTTTGAAACGCATGACGCCGAAAAAAAAATCTTTTTGTGACTTATTTTTTCATGTATTTGTATTCATTTATAGTAGTACATTCACTCCTGCAAATATTTTGCAAATGCATATCAACATCCTGTATATAAGTTTACGCTCAGTGTTTTATTTAATTTTTTTTTTAAGCTACTGTCAACTTTCGAATTATCTCACTACAATTCATATAGATGAGTACACATAAATCGGCCAATTTTACGGCAATACTACACAGATAAGTAACCGAATTTGCGAGTACTGCGATTCGATAGGTATAAAGTAAAATTAAAGTAAATAAAGTGAAAATAAACGTAGTATTTTCTTGGGCTTACACGAAAGTCACACGAAAATCAAACGACGGTTTACGGATTCTTTCGCAATATCATTTTAACGTGAAAACGTAAAATTATGTGTTCACGTTAAAAGCAAGTTTACTACTAAAGACATATAAAGACATAAAGACATATTTATTTCTGCATTTTGGTTGTTTACAACACTTATACATGTCAAAACCCTATTCTAGCTGATGCCGGCTTTTCCTAGCTAAATGACTTCTTGAGAAGAAAGGCCGAAACAAACTCAGAGTCATTGTTTTTTTTGTCACTTCAATTTCTATAGCGCTTTGTTCGGTGAGTTATCCCTGATTTCTTATTTATAGACGTAAAGGCAGGAAAATGAAGAAGGAATGAAGGTTTAGAAGAGTACGATAGAAGAATCGCTCTCGTTTCTCTTTTTGTAAAAGCGCACCTTTATATTTTATAGACTTACACTACATTAACCACTTACAAAATTCACACAGCCTGCGCAAGCTACTTCAAGTAAAACTCGTACATCTTGAAGCATTTGGCGTAGTATTTGTTAAGTGCAGGTTATTTGCATGTGACGATTAGTTATTAAGGCGTACGGTCCGTATAGCTGTTCTCACTAACAAATAGCTCTTCAGAGACTAGCGCACAACGAAATGAGTGGTAGGTGGAGAGAGACATGAAAGATGGCGGGTGGGTTCTAAATAATAATATAAATTTACATAGTATCATTAGATTAGTCTACGACTGCGCTCCGGGTTACGGAAAACGTAGCCGCAGAGGTATTATTATTTATTTACTTATTTTTTTTTTTATTACAGTTTTACAATATATTAATAAATTAGTGCTCCACAAAACCAGTTTAGCGGTTTGACTGTGGAAAAGTCGCATATATAGGGTACATTAGCTAAGTTACATGCATATTTTAACAAATGTATTAAACAATTTCTTTTTTTGTTTTTTCTTAAATTTAAATTTATCGTTTTCATATCTGATTCAGGTATATATATGTCATGGACCATATTACCGCAAGTCTGTCAGCATTGGTAGATTTTTGACACGTGAGTTTAACCATAGAGCATATATATTTACATATGAGCATATATATTACATACAGCGGCGTGGCAGTCGCGCTGGTCACAGCGCGACTGCCACACCGACAGCTGTCTGTAATGTATTTTGGGTTACCCACATTAGCAAATATCAATTAGCATATAAGGTGAATCATTTCTGTAATCGAGTCAGTTCGCAATATACGCTCGCTAACGGCTACCGCATTTTTATTTCTACAACTCAAGTACAAACATCACAGTGGCGACGAAGTTATTACGTTTACCTACAGCGCAAAAACATTGAAGAAGAAATGTCGGTGAGAAAAATCGGCAAGATAAAGGACTTTGATTTGAAATCCGGGAATTGGACCTTGTACGTGGAACGCCTGGAGATGTACTTTAAGGTGAATAAAGTGGAAAAGGACATGTGGTTGGCGATACTGATCACCGGCGTAGGTGATGAAACGTACGAGTTGCTGAGTACATTGTGTAGTCCAAACAGACCGGCGGAAATTACGTACGAAAAAGCCGTTACAATGTTGAAAAATCACCTGCAACCCAAGCCGGCTGTCATGGCGGAACGGTATAGATTTCGGCAAAGAAGGCAGAAGGACGACGAAACTATTACACAATACCTGACAGAGATGAAAAAGAGAGAATTTGGAGGAAAATCTGCGGGACCAGTTTGTTTGCGGGGTGAAGAGTGACGTCATCAGGCAAAGACTGTTTGCAGAAGATAACTTAACGTATGCGGGAGCAGTAAGATTGGCTTGTGGGCTAGAGGCGGCAGAGCGCGACGCGGCATTCGTCGAACAAAAGACGAGCGGGGAAATTCCGACGACCGTACACGCCTTCAAGACGAGCCAGCAATCGAAGCGGCATAAGCAGCACACTAACTGAGACCTGGGCGGCGCGGTACACGGACAAGGGCACCGATGACTGTGCGGCGTGCGGCTGGCGCGGGCATACCAAGGACGAATGCCGTTACAAACAGTTTGTGTGCAGCAAATGCAAACAAATGGGTCATTTGCGACGAGTATGTCCACGGGCGGGGCTGAGTCAGAAAACGAAGAGACGCGGCGTGAACCACTGCGAAGTCGCGTCAAATGAACAGTCGGGGGCAGGTCAGGCGGAATCCAGTTCGGACGAGCTGGAGGAGGAATTACACCAACTATGTTTGAACGGTTATAACCCGGTAAGCTTATCATTACTTATTGATGACAATTATATCAAAATGGAAATAGATACCGGTTCTGCAGTGTCGTGTATTAGTAAAACGACTTACGATAAATATTTTTGTACTAGATCAATTGAGCCGTTTAATTTAGTGTTAAAATTTTATGATGGTAGCCATATAAAGCCATTAGGAGTTATAAGACCGAAAGTTCAGTACAAAGATAAAATAAAATATTTAGAGCTGTTTGTAATTGACGGTGGTACAACTTCTTTGTTAGGCCGGCAGTGGTTATCAGAATTGAACATTATGATATATAATTGAACATATGGTTAACAAAAATTATAATGTGAATTTTTTGTTAAATAGGTATAAGGAATTGTTCAGCGGCGGGTTGGGGCGGTACACTGGTGGCAAAGCAACGCTCCGTTTACGGGAGGGAGCGACCCCGGTTTTTTGCCGGGCGCGGCCGCTGCCTTACGCTCTGAAGGGTCCAGTCGACGCGGAACTGGATGGTATGCTGCGCGCAGGCATAATTGAACCTGTGGAGTGCTCAGACTGGGCGACACCCTTGGTACCGGTACGTAAAGCTGACGGCGGACTCCGTATCTGTGCTGATTACAAGGTCACTCTAAATCCTGTCTTACTGGTCGATAAGTACCCTTTACCCAAGATCGATGATCTGTTAGTGAGCTTAAATGGAGCTACCCTATTTTCTAAAATCGATTTATCTCAGGCATATAATCAGATAGAATAAGACGAATCTAAAGAACTGACTGTAATAAACACACATAGGGGTTTGTTTAAATATAATAGACTCGTGTTTGGTTTGTCTTCGAGTCCGGGTATCTTCCAACGCATTATGTCAAGCCTTCTCAGTGATATACCCGGGGTAGAAATATTTTTGGATGACGTCATCATAGGGACTTCGGGAACCAAAAATAAGCATTTAGAAACGTTAGCAACGGGGTTTCAAAGATTACAAAATCACGGTATGAAGCTTAAAAGAAGCAAATGTCTTTTCATGGTAGATGAAGTCAAATACTTAGGGTATGTTATATCTAAAGAAGGTATAAAGGTAGACGCTGATAAAGTGAGTGCAATACTAAATATGCCCCGGCCGAGTGATATTAGGGAGTTACGTTCGTTCTTGGGGTTAGTTAATTTTTATGCTAAGTTCGTTAGAAATTTGAGTAGTATATTGTCACCTCTTTATGAACTTTTAAAGAAAATGTACGTTGGAAGTGGAGTGTTAAGTGCGAAGAAGCGTTTACGACAGTTAAGAAAATATTGACAAGCGCAGAAGTATTAGCTCATTATGATATAAATAAATCGTTAGTGTTGACGTGCGATGCTAGCTCGCGGGGCGTTGGTGGGGTTCTCACACAGCCGGGCGCCGATGGCCGCGATCGGCCGGTAGTGTATGTGTCGCGCACATTGAACAACGCTGAGAAACATTATTCTCAGATTGATCGCGAGGCATTAGCTATTATATTTTGTTTACAGAGGTTGCATCAATTTGTCTATGGGCGACGCTTTGTTTTGCGAACGAATCATAAACCATTAGTTAGCATTTTTGGACCGGAACACGGCGTTCCGACAATGGCAGCAAGTCGATTACAGCGTTGGGCGATAATTTTATCTGCGTATACTTATGATATAGAATACGTTAATACGAAACAAACCGGTGCGGACGGGTTGTCGAGATTACCTATTGCTAGTAGCAGCGATGAGTCATTGCATGTGCCAGAGCAAACATATTTACATTTTGCACAAAATGCATTGTTATTAGATTATAATATAATTAAACAACAAACGATGAGAGACCCCATGTTGAGTAGAGTTTTAAGCTATATTCGTGATATGTGGCCCACAGATAATGAAATCAGGGAATTGCAGCCATATGTTAACCGCCGTAGGGAACTATATGAGGAGTTAGGTTGTGTCATGGGGGGGCACAGGGTAGTGATTCCAGAGAGCTTTCGAGCTAGGGTGTTAAGCGAATTACATGAGCCTCATATGGGCATTGTTAAGACGAAGGCATTGGCCAGGAGTTATGTGTGGTGGCCGGGCATAGACGAGGCGGTTGAGGCGACGTGTCGGGAGTGCACGGTGTGCGCAGGGGAGGCGGACGCGCTGCAGCGACACGCAGTCTCGCCGTGGCCCTGGCCGTCTAGACCTTGGGCAAGGGTACATCTAGACTTTTTAGGTCCTATCTTTGGGAAAACATATTTAGTGATGGTTGATGCAAGGACAAAATGGTTAGAGGTATTCCCCATCGCGAGTACGGCGGCTAGTTTTACCATTGATAAACTTATGGAAGTGTTTTCTAGATGGGGTCTGCCTAGGCAAATAGTTTCGGACAATGGACCCCCCTTTACGAGTAAAGAAATTTCGAACTCTTTGACAAGTAACGGCGTAGAACATATTTTTTCCGCTCCGTACCACCCAGCATCAAACGGCGCCGCGGAAAATGCAGTGCGTACGGTTAAGAGAATTATTAAGAAAGCAGTCAAACAAAATGAAAACATTAATTTATTTTTAAATACTTTTCTTTTACATTATCGTAATACGGAACACTGTTCTACGGGTGAAAGTCCAGCGACTCTTATGCTAGGTAGAAATTTGCGAACAAAATTAGATGCTTTACGGCCGAATAGGGAAAACAAAATTAAGAATGCTCAGGAGAAACAAATCAAACAAGGAACGGAGGTCAGGCGTTCGTTGCAGTCAGGGGAGGAAATATGGATGAGGCAGTATAGGGGCACTGAAAAGTGGTGTCCAGGACAAATAGTTAAAAAGATGGGTACTACCGATTACAGGGTGGTAGATAATTTGGGAAAGGAAACTCATAGACATATTGACCAGTTAAGACAACGATCGCGTAGTTCATTAATTTGTCCAACTAGCACATCAGAACGGAGTTCTCTCGAGGTGGATCGTCTGAAAGGATCTGATGAGGCGCTAACCCAGCCGGGCCTGGCAGTGAAAGCGCAGGTCACGCAGAGCCCTCAGAGCGTAAGGGAGTTAGTTGATGATCGTACCGTAACTGTCGATGTGCCTCCGTCCGCACCCGCTTCTAGTTTAGGTTCTTCTAATGAAGATAAACATTGTCAAAAATATTCAGATGTAGTTCCAGGAGTCATATCCCGTCCCATACGTGCATGTCGTTTAAAAAGACCACCAGACTATTGTAATAGTTAAGTCATGATATAAGTTCCCTTAGTTATAAGTTACATTTTAAGTTATTATATAAATGTATTTAGTCATGTAAAATTGTATATTTTTTGTGTATTCTTTTATTGTGGATAAAATTAAGGTCTTAACCTGAATAGGTACCTTGTTCTAACTGAGTTATTATGCCTGTTTTTGTTTTTGTTGTTAAATTGTACTAATAGGTTGCCTAATGATTGTACACGTTAAGTTCTGATAGTGATTTACGTATTCAAATAAATATGTTTTTTTTTGTAGTTGAAATATAATATAATTAATAAATGTGTGATTTAAGGGGGAGGATTGTAATGTATTTTGGGTTACCCACATTAGCAAATATCAATTAGCATATAAGGTGAATCATTTCTGTAATCGAGTCAGTTCGCAATATACGCTCGCTAACGGCTACCGCATTTTTATTTCTACAACTCAAGTACAAACATCACACTGTCAAGCTGTCTCTTTGAGATCAAGAGAGACGAACGTTCCTCCTGTGTATCTTAACTACGAGAGCAAGAGAGACGGAGAACGACGCCAGCGCCGCCAACGGCGCCAACTACGTACTACACTGACGACAGTCGCCAACTCGCCACTTGGAATCGGCACACGAAATCCTTAAGATATCGCTTCTATGTATAAATCTGTATTCATTGGTTTAACCTACACATAATTTTCACTTGAAAATAGACTAAAAAATACACTGAATTTAATATGAAAATTTAAAACCTTTTACTTACACCAAAACACCAGGGTAATGAATAGAAACTATATGTTCAAATTCAAAATGCTCGTGGATATTTGCTTTTAATCTTTTTAATGTGCCATTGCAAATATGTTTGGTGTAGCAAACAGAGCAGTTAGCACTCTGCAAGTTTGGCCCTCACGACTTCTTTGCTTCCTCACTCTTGCATATTTAAATTCACCAACTTTGCAAATTGGTTAACAGGCATAGTAACCAACACTTTGCAATTGAATTTTATTTTTTGTCAGTTCAGCAATTTTGGGGCCATATTGAGTCTGTTTGCTGTAAATTTGTAAAAAATCTATACACAAATAGGAAAAACCTTTTTCCGCTCTTTTGCATGCAGTTTTTCTATTTCACAATTTAGTGCTATTATTACTTCTATTGTCATACTATACTCAAATAAAATCAGTTACTCATGGTCTTTAAAGTGAATAATATTATCATCAGTAGCAAATAAGCACACCGCCTCCCTGACAGTAAGCATTTCTAACTTCGTGGGTTTCCCTCAGCAATAAATAATCAGGCGGTAAGCTTTCTTTGCACAATTTTACTTCTTTCCTTTTCTTGGGTATTTTCAAATTCTCAGTAGCAGCACGCAGTCTGGTGATGTGCCCGGTAACGGCAATAGGCTCGCCCCCTACTACGTAGGACCTAAAAATTCATGGCGAAATATGGGTGTTATATAACACCTCTGCCTACCCCTTCGGGGATACAGGCGTTAGTCTGTAAAAAAATAATAAAAATAAATTTTACTTGTATAAGGTGGCTTGAAGTGCAGGAGAATCTCTATTTCTATTCTCTAAACAACAAGCATCCAAATCGTTTAGAGTAGTTAATAATACATAATACTTTGTACAAAATATTGAGAACTTTGTTTATCGAATTCATGTTCCAACACCGCATTTCTAGTCGTCAGAATTTCTCATTTAAAAAACGGCTGCAGTATAAGTCAAATGAAACCTAATGAAAAAATGTCTTCACAAAAATAACTGAACTCGTAAAAGTTTTCAAGCAATTTGTAAATTTGTCTGTAAATATGAGTGGGAAGGTAAAAACAAGGCTAAATTAGAATGGAATGCTTTCGTTCTTGAAATGCACTTGTTTCAAATTGCTCTTGAGTTTTGAACAAAGTGAAATGTTTTTCTTTTGGGAAGATGATATTTTGTAAGGGAATATTTTAAAGGATTGCTTGGTTTATTTTATTTTTGTTCGTTGTGGAAATGCGAATTGTATTTTAAGCATTGGCATTCGGAGAATCATATTGATGTTTTCTGCAAATGAATCGGTATTTTATAAAATTTGAAATTAATAGAAAATTGTTTTTACTATCTTTAAAACTTTTTTATTTAAGTACCTGCATGAACGTTCATTAAGTACACTTACATACTTACCTATGACATACTTAGAAAAAAATGTTTTTCTTTCAATAGTGTAGCAATGCACCGATATAGCTACCTATGTTATATGTACCTACATATAATATTTTATCAGCTGACAGACGTCCATTGCTGGACATAGGTCTCCCGTAAAGCTCTGCGTAGGTATATACCAATCAATTTTACTAAGGTATATGATAAAGCGAAGACTTCGAGGGTTGCTGTGAGTCTTCTTTACATTCGTGAGCGTAATATATATCGAACAAGCAAACAGCTTAAAACTCGTATACATGGTGTTCTGGCTTAAGTATCTAGTTACTTTACAAGGCAAAACTTTCGAAGAACAAAGAAGAAACTACTTGCTTACAAACAAGTAATTAACATATAATAATAATATTCTATAATATTCTAACCACATACACACATCACCATCTAGTCCCAAACTAAGCAGAGCTTGTACTATGGGTATTAGATAGGGGATAAACATACATATATACTTTTTTTTTGTAAATACATACATATTATACATAGAAACACCCAGACCAAGACAAACATCCATGTTCATGCACACAAATGTTTGACTTGAGCGGGAATCGAACCCGCGACCTTCGGCGTAGCAGTCGCTTACACTCCCGCTGCGCCAACCGGGCGTATTTTCCAGTTCAGTCAATTTTAATACCAAATTCAAACTTACAAGTTGAAATAATACAATCCCGCTACCATCTCTGAAAGTAAAACCTAAAGACATCAGTCTTCATTATTAAGAACAAAACAACTTGAACAAAGCACTTTCAAATGACATTAACAGGAACCATATATTAAGGTGTAAGACAATTGTCCGTCTAAATGTTGATAGCTACAAAGTTTGCCTTAAAAATTAAGAAGAATGGTTCAAGTTAAATTAAAATCTTGGCGGACTCCCTCCTGAATTTATGCGTGTTGTCTACTTTAACTGGCCAGAGTTGATACTCGTGTTCTTACTGAGTTATGAAGGTTAAGGAAGATCATTGTGCGGACTTTTATTTTTGTTTAATGAAAATATGTCAGTTTTGTTTCACTTCTTCGAAGGTGTTTGTTGTAATCTAAAAGTGAAGTTGTGCGGTTTTTAGAAGAGGATGATCTTAGGTCAATTTATAGAGTGAACAGTAACCCTAAAAGTTTATGGCTGCTTTGATGTGACAGTCTATGCTTAACAACTTTAAATAAAGAGTACAATCAAGTAGAACTGGAGGCAAAAGCATTGTAAACAAAATTCTTTCAAATTCCTTCTACGTCTAAAGTTCCACTTCGATAGCCTAGATAGTACTTATGTTATGTTGTTTGCCGATTAAAGCAATGGTGTCATTTTTAGAAGTTATGGTAAGTATGTAGTTTACTTACTTATCATTGAAACTACACAAATATCGTAATTTTTTACCTGGCACCTGCTTCCGCCCAATACGCCGCACGTGATTGCTTTGGGTTCCTGGTATTCATTGTGGCCATTTCCTAGTCTTCAAGACTTAAAAAAACATTCCTTGTACGAAAAATTCACTTTGTATTAAAATAATTATTCGCTACGTTGATAACAGAACCCAATTAACTCAATCTATCATATTTTCAATGTAAGGTTTTGCTTTTACTCTTTACCTCTACATAGTTATAATTTGAAAGATAAATTATAATTAAATGTGGTTTCAGTGAGCTAATTTGCCTTTGAATATAAGATTGCCAGAACAATAATCTCTGAGAATATTACCATAAAACAAAGAAATAAAATTAACAAGGATCTTTTTAGAACTTAACAAGCAAGAGGAGTTGGAATTATAAACATTTTAAACTGCTTTCTCAGCTGCTTTATAACAAAGATTGAAAGTTATTTTAAATATACTCCAATGATTCCGTTACAAGTTCCAGTCCGAGTTGGGTCAAACAACGATGTTGATATATCTTGCTATAGAAGTATGCTGTGCGTCCATAAGGATCCAATGTCTCACGGTTTCAATTGGTTTAGTGTTAGTTGACTGTTTTTTATCGGGATAAAATTCTTAAATAATATGTGAATTACAAGGGAGGTACGACTGTATAGTGACGGATTAAGAATATAAGGTATTACCAACCCGCAGTAGTAGGTACCTTTGGGAAGAGACTAATAACTCGCCATGGAATCTAGAACCCACCCGTCTGCTGTAGACTGTTGTATTGTAGGCTTATATGCAACAGTTGACTGCGAAACACTGTGTGGTGAAGTGTACGAGTAGATAAAAATCATTATACATCATGGTCCTGAGTTTTGGATTGGCATAACGATCTTTATTTTCTGATAGCTTCTTTGGCCCTCAATAAAAGAAAGTCATTACTCTTATGGATTGAATCCTGAAATACGAGTTTATCTTAATCGGAGCCTCCTCTCACAAGCCTTCTTCTCGTCTTTATTGTATCCTTCTGTCCATATATAAAAGAAAGAGGTAATAATATGGCAGCACAGGATACTGAGCATGCCTCTGTTACCCCAACCTAGACTTTATTATATTTATATAGACTATTTTTATAGACTCACGCCTGTTTCCTCGAAGGGGTAGGCAGAGGTGTAATATTACACCCACATTTTGCCATGATTTTTTAGGTCCCACGTAATAGGGGGCGAGCCTATTGCCGTACCGGGCACATTACCAGACTCCGTGCTGCTACTGAGAATTTCCTAACGGAAAAACCCAATAACACTTTGCCCGACCCGGGAATCGAACCCGAGACCTCCCAATCCCACGCGCACATTTATGCCAACGAGGCAGTCTAATTAAGCACATTCTGCTCTAAGACAAATTATACATATCGTTACGTGTACTCAGGACACAGATTTAACACAGCTTTCAATGGTATAAGTTAGGGTTGTCGAGACATAGTACTTGCCAACTTGTCCTCTTTTTTTAAGTTAAATAATTACTTTTGGTAGGTAAGTATAATAAATAAACTATATACCAAGACAAATATTCACTGCTGAATTATTCCACTTTCTTTCAAAAAACTTGCACTGGTAAGAATACAGATTCTAAAATGTTTAAAAAAGGGATGAGGGTCGGATGGATGCGATCAACAGTACAAATCAAAATATTAATTTTATCACAAAAGTTTTTAGGGCAGTAAGGTAATAGACGAGCTGACGGCTAACCTGATGGTAAGTAGCAACCGCTGCCCATAAAGTTTGACCATGTCGTAAAACACAGTCGCTGCCTACCTTCCGACGGATTTCTTTACATCATCACGATCATTTTCCTAGGGTTATCCCGGTTGCATCCAAGACTTACTCCTTAGAGCCCGAGGTCCGCTTACTAGTCCAACCAGATATGACAGAATATCACCTTTCCACAGAGCGACTGCCTTCTGACCTCCGAAACCCAAAGGGATAGCTATATTCCATGGCTTAGACACGTGTCAGTTTGTTGAGGGTACTGTTTCCTCGTAACGACTTTCAAAGATCTTTATGAAAGCCGGGACCGACGGTTTAAAGTGCTCTCCAAGGCACGAGGCAAGCGAGATTAACTAATTAATACGCACACAACTTCGAAAAGTCATTGGTGCGTGCCGTGGATTCGAACCCAATTCCCTCTGCATGGCAGTCCGTTGGTATCTCCACTAGGCTATTGCTGCCTACCTTCCGATGGAGGTCTTCTAACGCCCAGTAATTTTATCAGTGTACCATTGAAATCGTAATATAATATTGTACATTTTTATGGTACTACTGGGCGGTAGAATAACTGATACTGCGGTGGTACCACCCTAGTCAGCAACCACAATACGAGGCCTAACACTTAGTTTCATATGGTGTAATTTATACCACTAAGCATTTATAATATGGTTTGCTGTCACTCGGTTATTCGGCAGCGCCATCAGTGACTGTGCAACAGTTACACTAATTCAAACTATTTATGCATACAAACTTTAAAAACAGTAAGTTTTTCAAAGGTACGTCATTTTATCTAAAATCAAATGGAAACACACTGACACTTAGTTGCGGGCGCATCGGCTAGTTGTTATGCTAGTTCTCATAATAACAATTGTTTTACCGCTCACCCCCTTTTGGCCAGTCCGTTATTCTAATATACACTGCGAATGCAAATTTATCTCGCCCTGGGAACGCAATGAGCATTCGCTCTACTTGCCAACAAATGATTGTGTCTAGCGGATGAAATCGCTTGCATATTTTTTACGCTATCCTTGTTTACTGAGTCTACGAAATAAAAGGACTTTTAAAAAAGCTGTTTTTATATCATTCGTTGGTTTAGCAACTTTAAAATTCTAGACTAAGGTTCTGACATCGAGCCTCGTGGCTCAAGCTGAATAGTAAGAAAACTTAGATTGCGACCAAAAATGTTTCATTTTTGTTCGTACTTAATAGTAAACCAGATTATCAGTCTACGAGACAAAATGTACAGTTTTTCGAATTTTATTAGCAAAGTCAAAAACATTATTCTGAAGCTGGGCTTGTATTTTTTTATGTCGAATTAACTTGAGAGTGTCTGCTGCATAAACAAGACAATAACAACATTTTCTATTATTATGACTGTCAGTAAGTTTTTAGTTCCTTGACACAGTTAGAATGTCCATTTAAATGGGTACTATGCAGCAATTACCCTGAATTTGTTAATATTTTTGTTACTATTAGTCCTAAGCTGGTTCCAGAGTAACATAACATAAAATAAATTCACGCCTTGCTCCCGAAAGAGTAGGCAGAGGTGTATTAAGCACCCACACTTCGCCAGTTATGTTTCGGTCCCAATGAACTAGAGGCAAGCCTAGCACCATCTATTTTCTTTATAGACTCACGCCTGTATCCCCGAAGAGGTAGGCAGAGGTGTAATGTTACACCCACATTTCGCCATGAATTTGTAGGTCCCACGTAATAGGGGACGAGCCTATTGCCGTTACCGTGCTACTCCGTGCTGCTACTGAGAATTCGGAAAAACCCAGTAACACATTTGCCCGACCCGGGAATCTAACCCGGGACCTCCGACAGCAGTCGCATACGCTATCCGCTGGACCACGGAGGCAGCCACAGATGGCGATTTTTAACAATTTTAAGTCACACATAACATCGAAAAGTCAGAGGTTCCAGAATAACATACAAGAAATAAGGCATGTTTTCGTATTATTAGAATTAGTTCCTAAACTTGCAGCATCACATGGCGATAAGAAAACTGGGGTAACGCGATTACAAAGAAAATGACGAAAAACATATCAACTCATTAAATCTAACCCAGTCAAAAGAGGGCAAGTAATCTTTTGGTCAACCCTAAATCTATCAAAGTTTCCTATTTAATGAAATTCCCGCGCAAAAGGAATGTTCATCTAATTTACTACTGATTATCAGTATTTGTGTGGCAGTGTTTTTCATTCATTCGCGCGCCGGTCGCGGTTGGATCGAAAAGTTTTCTAGTTTCACCGGGAGGAATTGGATTAAACCAGCAACCAGCGGTGTGAATCGGATTATTTGACGGCGCCCGATTGGTCGGATGCACTTCCCGCTATTTGTATTAAAATAATTTATTCTCAACTTCCAAATTAAACATTTGCTTACGATCTTAATGGGGCTTTGTTTTCTTTGGCGACTTAATTTGGAAACTTGGGAGTACCGACGAAGAATTCACGACTGAATTCACGGATCCTCAAGTAATTCTAAAACCAACATTTTAAGGCAGCAGATCAGGTAACATTTTTGTAATATTTTTAATTTTATGAACGCCATGTTTGGTTTGATCAAAAATCAAAATATATCAAAATATATTCGTAAAAAATAATTCTGAGCTATTCAACTTTCGAAAACGTGTTAGACATGAAGATAAACTGTACATAGTCGTTTGTAAGACACATTTTATGCAGAAAAGTATATTCTCCACGCATATTCAAAAATATTCTGAAAGAGTTTTTAAACTTTCGCGATTTCGATTCTAATCTCTTTCAGAATAGAAATTAATTTAGAGGGTCTTAATCGCGTTAACTTGACTTATTTAAGGTATAAATACCTATTTTTTACCGACGTTTATACCTTTAATAAGTTAACTTAACGTGATTAAGACCCGCTAAATTAATTTCTATTCTGAAATAGATTAGAATGGTAACAAACATAAATACATTTCATAATAAATTACATGACTTGCTAATAAACAAATGTTATTATAAAGTAACAGATTACTTATCTGACAAATCTCTACTCAGTTACTCTGTGCCTCAGTCATGATGTGTTCAGTATTATCTACTTTTACATTAATTATTATTATTACCTGTATACAATCGTGTGACACTATTATCCATATTTTAAAATGCATGTACCTACGCAATTGATTGCAACCACTGTATGCCCAATGGGCGGGACATAGCTGAACTAGAATTATTGAAACTATAACATCTGTATTATGTACCAACCTATGATCCACAGTAAAGATCATTTTACTTTTCTTTACTTTAATCAAAATCGATGCAGGGAATCTTAAAGTAACAAAGCCGGACAGTTAAAAAATTTAAACACAAATTTTATTTTTTACAACTTTGTAAGCACTAAGTAAATCTTAATATTCGTTGTCTCCAAAGACTAAAGCCGTAATAACTTCTATTTTTTTATTACACCAAAAGGGCAATATATAAGTAAATTCCAGGTATCAGTATGCAGCTGTTACAGTACATGTACATGCGTAGCTTTAGTATCGAGCCTCTAACTGTACTATTTACTCATTAAGCAGATAACTTCGTCTAGCAAAAACGCCCAAAATCTCACATCAACTGGGAGTGTTTTACCAAAAAACTAAACAAATGTTTTTTTTAGTAAATATTATAAATTAAACTATTATTTTAATTTCACATTTATTATGATTACGTGGTTCAGAAAATTTAGACGATATCTTAGACTAGTGTAATTATTTTGATGATAAAATTTGCTAAAAATCAGCTGCTAAGTAAGGTACTTAATTAGTAAAAGGTACTTGACTAATTTTAAAATCTTAGAGGCTCTATACGCCTACGTTAAAATTATTTATTCTTGATATTTATTTTCATATGTATGTAAATTACATTTTTGTTTTATCTTATTTTGTTTTATCCTATTTTATTTTATAAAAATATATCTAAATATTTTACCCTATCGCAGATTTCAACGGGTCGAGCATCTTGGTTACTTTTAGATCAATTTCAGTTACAGCCAAGTGTCTAAAACGCTACCTTTTATATTTCTATCTATATCGTCACGCCTGTCTCCCATTGGGTTAGGCAGATACTATGAGACGCCACTGGCTTCGGTTCAAACAGACCTCTTTCGCTTTCGCGACTTTCATTAACCTCATCATTCATGCACGTCGGTTATCGGTACTTTTAATTTGGCGCTAATTCAGTACGTCTACTATTTAGTCAGCGTTCGTCCGTTTTGGGATACCTTGTCAGTAACACTTGTTACTTACGGTTGTTATAGAAAATACATTTTATGTTTTTTGTCCCATCTATAGTATGTCAACAATTGTCTGGTTACCAGTAGGCACCTCTAATAGGTAGTTAGAGATCCTTACAGCTACGCGTGGTATTCATAGTAAATTATCTGGGGGAAATCACATCTGTGTAATTTACCCCAAATTATTAGATTACAGTCGATTTAACTACTTTTAAACTACCACGATTTGCACACATACTAAAGATCATGTAACGGGTCTGAATCGTGTTAATGAACGAAAAGAAAGATGAAATACCTTTCTATTTTTCCCGACGTTTCGGCATGGGTTACACCAGCCGTGGTCATCCCGTGACCAGTTTCAGACCCGTTACATGATCTTTAGTATGTACAGTCGATTTTTTTAGTTATTTGCTAATTTATCGAATTAAAAAAGACATTATTTCAGAACTATTATCACGTTGAAATTAAACTACAGTTTACGGATTTTATCGCGTTATATTGGTTTCACTGGTTATTTGTTATTACATTTAAACCGAAAGATCAAGAAACTACATTTTTATTAATAGCCGACGTTTCGAATTCTTTACAGGATTCGTGTTCACGGCAGACTGAGGTGATATTTGTCTTTGTCTTGAATTTATAAGTTATCTCAAAGTACCTGAACATTTTTCAACTACTGGTGTTACTATCTACGCAGAATGTGCTCACTGTGTCTTGATGTCTTCTGGTGACTTTGTCCTTCTTGGGTTTCATTAGCCTGATTATCACTTTGTCCTTCTTGGGTTTCATTAGCCTGATTATCAGGCTAATGAAACCCAAGAAGGACAAAGTCACCAGAAGACATCAAGACACAGTGAGCACATTCTGCGTAGATAGTAACACCAATAGTTGAAAAATGTTCAGGTACTTTGAGATAACTTATAAATTCAAGACAAAGACAAATATCACCTCAGTCTGCCGTGAACACGAATCCTGTAAAGAATTCGAAACGTCGGCTAGTAATAAAAATGTAGTTTCTTGATCTTTCGGTTTAAATGTAATAACAAATAACCAGTGAAACCAATATAACGCGATAAAATCCGTAAACTGTAGTTTAATTTCAATGTGTAACATTCGCGTAAACCCAAGAAAATATTATATTATCACGTTGTTCTAGCCGCCTAGAGGCGAATAGCCTACGCCGATTATGTAAAGTGTCATTCTTTTAACTCCAAATGAATTTTTAGTGTTTAGGGCTTTAGAAAATTTTCTACGGCGACAGCGCTAAATTCTAGATCAAAGGTTGTTTATGAAATTTTAGTGCTATCATAAAACTGACACGGCGAATCTCAAATTGATAATTTATGCTTTCCCAACAGTAATTAATTTTTGAATGCTTTCGGCATTATGAGTTAATTTGCATAATTTTTGTTTGTTTATTCATAGGGTTATGATATAATGTTATGGTTTTCAATTAAAATAAGACGATTTTTAGTTTAATGATGCTATTTAGGATCGTTAAGCTAAAATTGTGTACGTGCTTTAATATTTTAATTAATAATCAAAGTATTTAAAGTTATATGAGCTACGTTTTGTTTGATTTTAGGCAAATGCCATACCGCCGGTGACTTGTTCTGCATGAAAAATCTCAATTTAGACTGTCAACCTCTGAAATTATTCAAGAAAGACCTGCATGGCAAATCACAATTAATTATATTCAATAGGTACACAGATAAGTCCGCAAATTTACAATACCGCTAGAAGTATAATCGAACGCGAGCTGGTTTTCTAACCGACTTGCCACTTGCGTAGCAATGATAGCCGCTTGCGGAATAGGTCGCTGCTACGCAAGTACTACGCTGTGTGTGGTAGGTATCTGAAAACGATCGCAGCTCGTGAAGTGTCAAATATTGCGACTAGCGATATGCGATATATAGCGACTGCACGATTGGCGTAGTAGTTTAAACGGCCGCTTCGCCGCTTGACACTATGCGGAGTATATATCTATACGGGAATTAACGCGAACATGCAAATTAGGTATTTACATACCTTATTTTGCTTGACGTTTCGAGACGGTTGCACGTCCCGTGGTCGCAAGCTGACTGGTGTGGCGATGTCACGTCTCCGAGTGCGAGGTAGAAGATTCTATTTCTACCCCCGGGTCGTTGATATTCGAAGTACCGGCGCAAAACACACTAACCGTATCTGTATATTGAGCATTCGCCGACTGCGCGTTAAAGTGGGGTGTTGTTAGCCGAATCACAGGATTCCACGCCGATGACAATTTGAAGCCCTCTTCCCGATTGAAATTTTTATGTTTTCTGGTTTCAATCGCTTCACGCACAACTCTTGGGTAAAAGTGGCGTTCCGTAGAGAGGACTTGGGGACGATGAAATTCAATCCAGTGGTTGGTGCCCGATTGAAGTAAATGTTCCGCAATCGCCGATTTGTTCGTTTGACGGTTCTTTACAGCTGCGATGTGCTCCTTTATACGTTCAGCGATAGTCCGCTTCGTTTGCCCTATGTAAGAGCTTCCGCAGCTGCAGTTGATTTTATAGACACCTGGGGTTTGTAGCGGTAGAACATCCTTTGGTGTGCCCACCATGTTGTATACTTTGGCCCCTGGTATAAATACTCTCGTAATGGAGTAGTTTTTTAACTTGTCTCCTATTTTATCCGTAACACCTCTAATGTAGGGCATGTAGGTCGGTTGTCTATTTACCGCCGGATGTTTATCGCGTTTGATAGGCCGCGTCATACGTCGTTGTACCTGGTATCCGTTCTTCCTAAGTACCTCCTGAACATGGTCTAGCTCTAGCTTCAAATGCTCAGGGTCACAGAGGTCATGTGCTCTGTTTTTGAGTGACGTTACAACGGATTGCAGGTGTCGAGGGTGGTGGTGCGACATGGCGTGCAGGTATCTATCTGTGTGCGTAGGCTTCCGGTATACGCAATGTGTTAAGGACCCATCTGGTCTCACAGTCACTTTGACATCCAAGAATGACAACGATCTGTCAGTTTCCATTTCGTAGGTGAACCTCATTTTCGGATGAATGGAGTTAAGGTGTTGCACATATTGATCTACTTCCTGCTTACCTCCTTTTACGATACTGAAGATGTCGTCCACGTATCTTTTCCAAAGCCTGATGGTCTTGGGCCCGCTGCTAAGCGCTTTTTCTTCAAAGTGTTCCATCCAGATATTAGCCAGTACCGGGGCTACTGGACTCCCCATTGCGACGCCATCGATCTGGAGGTAATATTGGCCTTGGAAGAGGAAGTAGTTGCCATCTAAGCAGTGTTTTAGTAGATCAATATAGTTGTGAGGCATATCGTTGTCACTCAGTCTGTCCCTCACTACGTCCAGACATTCCCTTATTGGAACATTGGTAAAGAGCGACTCAACGTCAAAGCTTACCATTACATCTTCCGGTTCCAATCGGATACTTTGTACGATCTGGATGAAATGACGTGAGTTCTTTACGAAAGACGGTGTCATACCGACTAATGGCTGCAATACCGATGCAACGTGCTTCGCAAGGTCGTGAGTAGGCGAGGAAATCTGACTTACGATAGGCCGCAGTGGCACGTTGGGCTTATGTACCTTAGGCAGACCATATAGCCTAGGTGGTTGGTATGGCTTGGGACCATATAACTTGCTGTACTCGTCTTCCGTGAACAGGTCCTGGTGGTCTTGTATCATGTTCGTATTCTGCGCGTTACTCTGGCCGTGGGGTTATATGAGACCGGTTTATACACCTTGTTATCACATAACAACTCTCGTACCTCGTCCGTATAATCAGCCGTATTCATCACTACAGTGGCGTTTCCCTTGTCGGCCTTAAGCACTAAAATATCCTGGTTGTCCCGAATCCTTTTCAGTGCTTGACGCTCTTCCATAGTGACATTGCTAGTGGGGTATCTTCGACTTCCGTAATATCACCGCGACGTCCTGTCGTAGGGTATCGGCATCACCGGGCGGTACTTTATTACGGTTAATCGTCTCCTCAACACT